>JAZBNJ010000042.1:0-10000000 GCA_037349165.1 Choristoneura rosaceana
CTAACCTAACCTAACCTAACCTAACCTAACCTAACCTAACCTAACCTAACCTAACCTAACCTAACCTAACCTAACCTAACCTAACCTAACCTAACCTAACCTAACCTAACCTAACCTAACCTAACCTAACCTAACCTAACCTAACCTAACCTAACCTAACCTAACCTAACCTAACCTAACCTAACCTAACCTAACCTAACCTAACCTAACCTAACCTAACCTAACCTAACCTAACCTAACCTAACCTAACCTAACCTAACCTAACCTAACCTAACCTAACCTAACCTAACCTAACCTAACCTAACCTAACCTAACCTAACCTAACCTAACCTAACCTAACCTAACCTAACCTAACCTAACCTAACCTAACCTAACCTAACCTAACCTAACCTAACCTAACCTAACCTAACCTAACCTAACCTAACCTAACCTAACCTAACCTAACCTAACCTAACCTAACCTAACCTAACCTAACCTAACCTAACCTAACCTAACCTAACCTAACCTAACCTAACCTAACCTAACCTAACCTAACCTAACCTAACCTAACCTAACCTAACCTAACCTAACCTAACCTAACCTAACCTAACCTAACCTAACCTAACCTAACCTAACCTAACCTAACCTAACCTAACCTAACCTAACCTAACCTAACCTAACCTAACCTAACCTAACCTAACCTAACCTAACCTAACCTAACCTAACCTAACCTAACCTAACCTAACCTAACCTAACCTAACCTAACCTAACCTAACCTAACCTAACCTAACCTAACCTAACCTAACCTAACCTAACCTAACCTAACCTAACCTAACCTAACCTAACCTAACCTAACCTAACCTAACCTAACCTAACCTAACCTAACCTAACCTAACCTAACCTAACCTAACCTAACCTAACCTAACCTAACCTAACCTAACCTAACCTAACCTAACCTAACCTAACCTAACCTAACCTAACCTAACCTAACCTAACCTAACCTAACCTAACCTAACCTAACCTAACCTAACCTAACCTAACCTAACCTAACCTAACCTAACCTAACCTAACCTAACCTAACCTAACCTAACCTAACCTAACCTAACCTAACCTAACCTAACCTAACCTAACCTAACCTAACCTAACCTAACCTAACCTAACCTAACCTAACCTAACCTAACCTAACCTAACCTAACCTAACCTAACCTAACCTAACCTAACCTAACCTAACCTAACCTAACCTAACCTAACCTAACCTAACCTAACCTAACCTAACCTAACCTAACCTAACCTAACCTAACCTAACCTAACCTAACCTAACCTAACCTAACCTAACCTAACCTAACCTAACCTAACCTAACCTAACCTAACCTAACCTAACCTAACCTAACCTAACCTAACCTAACCTAACCTAACCTAACCTAACCTAACCTAACCTAACCTAACCTAACCTAACCTAACCTAACCTAACCTAACCTAACCTAACCTAACCTAACCTAACCTAACCTAACCTAACCTAACCTAACCTAACCTAACCTAACCTAACCTAACCTAACCTAACCTAACCTAACCTAACCTAACCTAACCTAACCTAACCTAACCTAACCTAACCTAACCTAACCTAACCTAACCTAACCTAACCTAACCTAACCTAACCTAACCTAACCTAACCTTTTTTTTTTTTTTTTTTTTTTTTTTTTTTTTTTTTTAACGAAGTGGAAACTCTTTACGAGTACCACCGGGTCCGGGGAGACCCGGATGGTTATGTGGGGCTCTCTCCCCCGTCCTCTTCCCCTGCGGGAAGGGGAGGGGGGAGCATACCCACTAAAACCACTCCGACGTTGCCCTCTAGCCGAGGTCGGTAGGCGCCACGGGATGCCGGAGATTCTACCGCGACGCCTCTCGGCGGCCCTGGTTCATGCCAGGGCTACCCGCGCCAAGGGGGGAGAAACCGCAACGTTTCGGCTCCTCCCCCAGACTCGTAGGACCGTGCAATGCAGGCAGGGGACCCCCATCCCCCACCCGCTGGTCCTACTGGGGGATTTGGCGGGCGGCAAATCGCCTACGCCTAATCCCCCTCCGTCTGCGCCGGAACAAGGGAGCGCCAGGATCTTCCTCGCGCTCTCGTTCCGCTTCCTCTTTTTGCGTCATCACGCTTTCACAGAAGGCATGTACAGCCTCCCATGCTTCCTCAGTTTCCAGCATAGCACTCACCACGCTGCTCAGCGACAAGTCATTACGTCCTAGTGCCGAGACTAGGACCTGTCGCTCGGGCTGCCACGCTGGGCACACCTCCAGCGTATGTTGGGCAGTGTCATCATCATGCGCGCATTGATGGCATATGGCGCTATCCTCTTTTCCTATACGATGCAGGTAATGACCGAAGCATCCATGCCCGGTCATTACCTGCGTCATTCTGTAGGAGAGTGCCCCTCTTTCTCGTTCTGTCCATTCTTCGAAGGAAGGGAGGAGTGCCATTATGGTTCTGGTTCCATAGCGGCAGTCCTCTAGACCCTCTTTCCACCTGTCTCTGGTGCGTCTCTCCGTCATTTGACGGGCATGGGCCAACTCTCTAGGGGCCAACCTTTCCCCTCGCGCTCGTGCCTCTCGCCGTGACCAATAGGTCTCGGCTGTGACCTCAGCGTCAATTTCCCAGGGTGGGGTCCCGGCAAGGGCACAGGCTGCCATGTGTGCCACCGTGACATATGCCCTTATGAGGCGTATGGCACACATCCTCTGTGGCCTTCGGAGCAAGGCCCTGTTCCGTTCCGATAGTCTTTCCGCCCATATTGGTGCTCCATAGAGCGCCATACTGCGAACTACGCCCGCGTACAGACGCCTGACGCCACCTCTCGGTCCTCCGATATTTGGCAATAATCGGCCCAAGGCCGAAGCAGCCCCCATTAGTCGGGGAACAAGTCTTTTGAAGTGTTCCCCGAAGTCCCACTTTCTGTCCAGGACAAGGCCAAGATATTTAATATTGGCCTTGACCTGGACAGGCTCTCCCCCTATCGGGATAATGGTGTCGGCGGGCACTCGCCAGCCAGGTCCTCCAAAGACGATGGCTTCCGTCTTGGCAACGGCTACCCCCAAACCGAGCATGCGGATGCGGTCTACTACAAGTTCCGCAGCAACCGAAGCTCTTCGTAACGTGTCCCTCATGTCACTTCCCCGGACGGCCACCATCGTGTCATCGGCATAACAAATGGTGGTCATGCGGGGAAGCTGGACCCCTCTTATCGCCCAATCAAAACCGATGTTCCACAATAGTGGACCCAGTACCGATCCCTGAGGGACCCCACAGGTCATCGGTCTCGATTTACGTAGTCCGCGGTGTTCGTAGAGCACTACTCTTTCTTGGAGATAGTGCTCCACTATCCTCTGCAAATAGAGAGGAAGGCCGTGGTACCTTAAGGCCTCCTTAATTACTTCATAGGGGAGAGTTCCGAACGCATTCGCTATGTCCAGCGAGACTGCGATCACTCCTTCTCCCCTACTGGCCGCATGGTCCGAGAAGTCTTTGAGCGATTTGATCGCGTCAATGGTACCACGGCCAGCCCGAAAACCATATTGGCAATCAGCCACATTTGGTCCGACCTCCTCCATGTGTTCGATGATCCGGCGAGCAATGACGCGCTCTAGCATTTTTCCTGATACATCGAGCAAGACAAGGGGACGATGGCCCGAAGGCGAATCTGCCGGTCGACCGTCCTTCCTAAGAAGGCATAGGCGCCCCTCCTTCCACACTTTGGGGAAATGCCCTGTCTCCAGGCATTCAGACAGAAGGTCCCTAAAGCGCTCCCCCAGGTGTTCGAGTGCTAGAGGGATCACCCTAGCCGGTACACCGTCAGGTCCTGGGGCCTTTTTGTTCGACCTAAGGCGGTCGACCAGAGCCATCATCTCGTCGTCTGTTATCCTCGGCACCGGATGCCGATCGTTTGGCTCCTCCGAGGGGGCTAACATCCTCGGAGGAGCAAAAACCGGCGCCAACGGAAACAAGCCCTCTACAATTCTATCGAGGAGTTCAGGCTCCAGCGAATCCATGGGGGGAGCGCGCTTCATTTTATTGCGAACCATTTTGTATGGTCTTCCCCATGGATCCCTGTTCAGGCTGCTCACAAATTCCTCGAAGGCGGCATCTTTGGCCTTGATTATGGCATTTTTTAGAGCCTCTTTTGCCTCTTTTAGCTCATTATAGAGAGCCTCCTCTTCTTCAATGGTGTGTAGTCTCCGCCGCCTGCAACGGGTGTACGCCCGGCGTGCACCGTTACTGATGGTCCGAAGAGCTGCAATCTCCTCCGACCACCAGTAAACACTTTTTTTGGTCGGCATTCTCCTTAATCTCGGCATAGCAGCGTCACACACCGCCGTGAGTGATTCTCGAAACCGCATCGCTTTGACTTCAACTCCAGAGTTTTCTGGCGGTGGGTCACCCCAAGCCTCAATAATAGCTGCCTCTTCAGCCATGGCTGGGTCAAATTGGGAAATGACCCACCGCGGGAAACGCACACCACCCGAGTTGTGTCCTCGGTGTTGTTGAGGCAGTCGTTGCGGAGCTGAGATGCTCATCCTTATGTACCGATGATCTGAAAGGGTCTCCTCATCCTCCAGGACACGCCAATCGGTGATTTGAGCAGCTAGGGCAGGGGTCGCAAACGTTACGTCTACGATGGATCCCCCCTGCCGGCGCACACACGTATTGACATTGCCCTGGTTGATTATGTCAAGACCAGACGCTAACGCCCAGTCCCGAAGTGCCTCTCCTTTGGGATCGGTATGTGGGGATCCCCAAGCAGCGCTTTTAGCATTTAGGTCCCCCATGAGTAGTAGTTGGGCCTGGGCGCATCTTCCCACTACCCTTCCCAGCCCCTCCAGATATGCTTCGAACTCGAAGAGCGGTCGGTTAGGGGAGAAGTAAGTAGCAATAACAGCTATCTTTCCCCATTTAACCGCCACGTAGCCCGGCCCATTCTCTAGTTTGGTAAGGGGTGGGAAGTCACCTATGGCAGGCACAACAATAGCCACCCCGTCGTCTGTTGCCCCGGCCCAGTTATCCTGAGGGGGGACAAAATAAGGCTCAGCCACCACCGCTAATGCCAATTCCCACTCCGCCATGACTTGCATAAGCAAGTCCTGAGCACGGGCGGAGTGGTTTAAATTGCCCTGCAGGACGTCTAAATGCTGGTGGCGTGCTGGCATTTAGATGTCCATTGTATTGCCCGCTATTGCCCTTTGGGTGTTATTGCTTGTTGGACTATCGCGACCTTTCATAGAAGGAGGCGCGCATGCTAGCCCTCCCATAACGTGCCTCGCTGGGCGCTTGGCATGATGACATGCACCACAGAAGGGTTCCGCCTCGCATTCAGCAGACTTATGTCCAGGTTTGGAACACCTGAAGCACAAGTCGCCTCTGTCAACAGGTGATGGGCATAAGGCTCTGGTGTGACCCGTCCCCAGACACCTGTAGCACCTCATTGGTCTCTGCTCTAACGCCTTGACATGAGCAGCCGACCATCCCACCAAGATTTTCCCGGCTGTCAGGAGTGCATTTGCCGCTGTGATTGGGCATCGTACGAGGGCAGATCCAGAGCCACTCGCCAGGAGCCTGATCGGGCCTACCTTGACCTGCTCTACCGGGCAGCCTCCCTTAAGGACTATTGCCGTCTTTAAATCCTCCGCTGTTACCGACTCGTCGAAACCGGTAATACGGAGGTCGGCAGTTTTGACTGGTCTTTGTACAGTGACCAAGTCGCCTATCACCTGATTGATTTTTTCGGCCAAGTCATCAGCAGCCCTGCCACTGCTGGCTCCCGGTACCTCTATTAGGCGTGCCCCCGTGGCCGACTTACGGACCTTTACGCTTTCGATCCCCATGTCAGCCAGTTTGAGGGACGACGTGACCTTCTGCATTGCAGCTAGGTACGTCGTATCAGCTTCTGGCTTCAGGGTGATCATAACAGCAGCAGTTTTTGGTGCTGTTAGTTTCTTCACCGTCGTTGGTTTTTTCGGCTTTGGGACAGTTTTCAGCTCAGCTTCCAAGGCCTTTTGCACTTTGGCCTTGGTTTTTCGTCTAACTACCTCGGTCCAGGTAGGCTGCGAGTTGGTGTCAGGCTGTCCCGTCGATATGGACGGTGAAGTTTCCTCTGATGGCACAGCCCTTAATTGTAATTTGGGCTGTGCCTTGCGCGGTTGAGATTTTGGCTGCGTCTTGAGCTGGGCCTTAACCTGGGTACTTTGCACCTTTGGTTGGGCCTTTACTTGGGCAGGGGTCCTTGCCGCTTGTACGAACTCGGGCTGGCTGGCAGAGCGTTTGCCAGCCTGAGCTTTCTTTTGTCCCCCCTGGGAGGTCTCCTTTGGTGGCCTGCTGGCCCTGTCTGCTGCCAACGGCGGGCGCATAATAGGCTCCGGAGGCAGACGTTTTTCTACCACCTCGAGTCTGGCATTGATCATATTGCCAAGACTGACAAAAAGCTCCCTCGAGTGGATTGCCAAAATCTCTTGCAAGCCCTCTGGTAGCCCTTGCGCTGCTTGCGCTGCTTGTTGAGAGGTTTTGGCATTCCTCTCGGAGAAGGCTGTCCTCAACGCTTTTGTCTCGTTGGTTAGGAGGGCAAGTTGCTCTCGCATGCGCTTATTATCCGCTTTGAGCTTGCGGATTTCGTCACTCTCCCTCCTATTTTCGAGATACTGCATTGCCTCCAATATCTCTCGGCAAGCAGCATTAATATTCCCGCGCACAACACCGTTTAGGTTGGAAGATTTTGCGGCCTCTTCTAAGACTGTGCGGGCGGCATTGCGCGCACTCTCCACGACATCTATTTCTTCTGGCGTCAGAGTACCATCCTCGACAGTCGAGCGAGGAGGGTCCAGTAAGAAATGTTCCCTGCTCTGTGTCTTAGTGGCACTCGTAGGCTTGCGTAGCATGACCTTTGCCTTCTTGGCTTCGATGAGGTCCGTCGAATCATCTTCTGATACATCGGAAATGGTCACCACTCTATCTTCTCCGATGGGGCTCCTATCTTTGAGCCTGTCTTTGGGCTCGTTCCGACTTCCCTGAGACCGGGAGCGTGTTACAGGGCGCAAAAGGGGAAATTCCAGCCGGTATGCCCTGTTTTTCTCCGCTTCAGGAACAAAGTCCTCATCCGCCGAGGCAAGTCTTGCTTTGGCGGCAGCCAAGCCTGTGTACGCTCCTACCGCAGCAGAAGCGCGTCCTCTTAGTGACGCCGTGACCTCAGGGTCATGCGTGCCCTTCTCACTGGCTTTCCCCGCGTTGGCAGCCCTCTTCTGGGGTCCGGACACCATCTCCATGCGACCTGCGACGTCATCCGCACCTGAGCTTGTGTCGCCCATTTTCACCTATTCGAGGTGAGGCAGTTACCCTGTTAGTAAGTGAAGGTAGGGTTGGGAGGTTGATTTTGTAACCAAGACCCAGCCTAACCTACCCTTTTTTTTTTTTTCCGCAAGGAACCTAACCCACCCTTTTTTATTTTTTGGTTACCAAACCTAACCTTAGGTTAGGTAACCATCAAAATCCAACTAAAAAATTTAATAGCTCTTGAATGAGAAGAGCTGGACCCGCAAAACTTTTGTTGGAGATGAAGGCCTATGAATTCCACAATCCCTATGAATTGCAGATTTTTAGCTCCAAAAATAGAATTTCTGGAGCCAAAAAACCGAGCGAATTTTCGAAAATCCAAGATTTGGACTTTCAATAATTCGTATCTCCTAAACTATGGAAGATAGCTAGGCAAAACTCAAGCCCAAAAGTTAGAGCTCGTTGAGCTCTTTCTTTTGAGCCTTTGAACGGATTTTTTGGTGCAGAATTCACGATTCTGCAACCAAAAAACCGATAATTTCCCCAACTTTCTTCAGTACAACAAACACCGTTAGGTGAAAGTTGTCGTTTCACCTTAAATAATTCCTACCACCGAAACGGTAAGAGATAGACACCCTAAACTCAAGTCACGAATAGAGCGCCAAAGACGCTCTATTTTATGACACCACGCCCAGAATTATTGAGCAGTCCGTCACGGAGCTATTTCGAGCCAAATGGATTGCTCGTAGATTTCCCATAGGCGCCGATCAGAGAAATTCTGTCAGGCGCTCCGGAATTTTCTACGAGCAATAACTATGGATCCGCTGGGTGAAAAAATTTGAAACTTTGCAGCAATTTAGGGCTGCCCCAACACCACCCACCACCAAAATTTGGAGGGGGTAGGTCAACGGGTATAGCCGCTATTAGCGTGCAAACCTTAAAATTTTTAAACCAAAAACAAACTTAATAATGTCAAACCGCAAAAACAAAATCCTTTATAAAAAAGCCAAGTCACAAGATAGAAACGATCTGAGTCCGGGAAACGAAAGCCAAGGTCAAAACGCTTCTAAATGCCAAAAATCACCGAAATCGCATGGAAACCGCCAAAAGTAAGGTGGAATTTTGCCTTAACCAAGTAAGGTGGAATTTTGCCTTAAGTAAGGTGGAATTTTGCCTTAAGTAAGGTGGAATTTTGCCTTAAGTAAGGTGGAATTTTGCCTTAAGTAAGGTGGAATTTTGCCTTAAGTAAGGTGGAATTTTGCCTTAAGTAAGGTGGAATTTTGCCTTAAGTAAGGTGGAATTTTGCCTTAAGTAAGGTGGAATTTTGCCTTAAGTAAGGTGGAATTTTGCCTTAAGTAAGGTGGAATTTTGCCTTAGTAAGGTGGAATTTTGCCTTAGTAAGGTGGAATTTTGCCTTAGTAAGGTGGAATTTTGCCTTAGTAAGGTGGAATTTTGCCTTAGTAAGGTGGAATTTTGCCTTAGTAAGGTGGAATTTTGCCTTAGTAAGGTGGAATTTTGCCTTAGTAAGGTGGAATTTTGCCTTAGTAAGGTGGAATTTTGCCTTAGTAAGGTGGAATTTTGCCTTAGTAAGGTGGAATTTTGCCTTAGTAAGGTGGAATTTTGCCTTAGTAAGGTGGAATTTTGCCTTAGTAAGGTGGAATTTTGCCTTAGTAAGGTGGAATTTTGCCTTAGTAAGGTGGAATTTTGCCTTAGTAAGGTGGAATTTTGCCTTAGTAAGGTGGAATTTTGCCTTAGTAAGGTGGAATTTTGCCTTAGTAAGGTGGAATTTTGCCTTAGTAAGGTGGAATTTTGCCTTAGTAAGGTGGAATTTTGCCTTAGTAAGGTGGAATTTTGCCTTAGTAAGGTGGAATTTTGCCTTAGTAAGGTGGAATTTTGCCTTAGTAAGGTGGAATTTTGCCTTAGTAAGGTGGAATTTTGCCTTAGTAAGGTGGAATTTTGCCTTAGTAAGGTGGGCCGCTTAGGGTAAGGTGAATTTTGCCTTAGTAAGGTGGACATTTTGCCTTAGAAGGTGGAATTTTGCCATAGTAGATAAGGGTGGAATTTTGCCTTAAGTAAGGTGGAATTTTGCCTTAGTAAGGTGGAATTTTGCCTTAGTAAGGGTGGAATTTTTGCCTTAGTAAGGTGGAATTTTGCTTAGTAAGGTGAATTTTGCCATTAGTAAGGTGGAATTTTGCTTAGTAAGGTGGAATGTTTGCCTTAGTAGAGGTGGAATTTTGCCTTTAGTAAGGAGGAATTTTGCCTAGTACGGTGAATTTTACCTAGTAAGTGGAATTTTGCTTAGTAAGGTGGAATTTTGCCTTAGAAAGGGTGAAGTTATGCCTTAGTAATGTGGAATTTTGCATTAGTAAGGTGGAATTTTGCCTTAGTAAGGTGGAATTTAGCCTTAGTAAGGTGGAATTTTGCCCTTAGTAAGGTAGGACTTATGCCTAGTAGGTGGAATTTTCCATTAGTACTGGTGGAATTTTGCATAGTAAGAGGTGGAATTTTGCCTTAGTAAGGTTGAATTTTGCCTCTAGTAAGGTGGAATTTTGCCTTAGTTAAGGAGGCCAATTTTTGCCTTAGTAAGTGGTGAATTTTGCCTTGTAATGGTGGAATTTTTCCTTAGTAAGGTGGAATTTTGCCTTGTAAGGTGGAATTTTGCCTTTATGTGGTTAAAGAAGTGGGAATTTTGCACTTCCTGTAAGGTGGAATATTAGCCTTGTAAGTGTAGGAATTTTGCTTGTAAGGTGGAATCCTTTTGCCTTGTAAGGGTGTGAATTATGCCTTGTAAGGTGGAATTTTGCCTTGTAAGGTGGAATTTTGCCTGTAAGGTGAAATTTTGCCTTGTTAAGGTGGAATTTTGCCTTAACCTAATAACCTAACCTAACCTAACCTAACCAAACTCAACCACTCAACACCTAACCTAACACCAAACCTACCTAACCTACCACCTAACCCTAACCTAACCCCTAACCTAACCAACCTAACCTAACCAACCCTCACCAACCCTACCTAACCTACCTAACCTAACCTAACACCTAACCTAACCAACCTAACCACCTAACCTAACCTACAACCTAACCTACCTACCAAACCTAACCTAACTACCTACCTACCTAACCACCTAACCTAACCTAACACTAACCTAACCTAACCTAACCTAACCTAACCTAACCTAACCTAACCTAACCTAACCTAACCTAACCTAACCTAACCTAACCTAACCTAACCTAACCTAACCTAACCTAACCTAACCTAACCTAACCTAACCTAACCTAACCTAACCTAACCTAACCTAACCTAACCTAACCTAACCTAACCTAACCTAACCTAACCTAACCTAACCTAACCTAACCTAACCTAACCTAACCTAACCTAACCTAACCTAACCTAACCTAACCTAACCTAACCTAACCTAACCTAACCTAACCTAACCTAACCTAACCTAACCTAACCTAACCTAACCTAACCTAACCTAACCTAACCTAACCTAACCTAACCTAACCTAACCTAACCTAACCTAACCTAACCTAACCTAACCTAACCTAACCTAACCTAACCTAACCTAACCTAACCTAACCTAACCTAACCTAACCTAACCTTTTTTTTTTTTTTTTTTTTTTTTTTTTTTTTTTTTTTTTTTTTTTTTTTACGTGTGGAAAATGCGCCTTATGCATGTCCCCCGCTCGAGGCAGCGGGTGGGGTCTTTCGGGCTCTCCCCCAGAGTGGAGGCATACCGAATAAAAACCACACGACCTTACCCTCTCGGCCCTTGTGCGGACGTCACGGGATCGCGAACATTTCACCGCGACGCCGCAGGCCAGCCCGGGATGGGCTCCCTCTCTGCGCCCCAAGATGGTATTGGGGCGCTGCGCCCCTAGGATTTTAGGGGCGCTCGGCCAGGACGGCACGTGCAATGCGGGTCCGGGATTCCTCGCCCTCGCCCGCTGTGCCGCCACGTCACGTCCGTCGTGTCAAGTCAGTTGATGTCCTCTCATGTCAGTCAGTCAGTTAGGTCCTCTCATGTCGCGTCGTCGTGTCCGGGCGACCACAAACCCAACAGGACTTGGGCCGCCCGAGGGCTCCCCCTTACCTTTCCCTGTCTAATGAGAACAGGTACTGAGCTCGGGTTCGCCCCCGTCATACGGCGGCCACAGCCCTCAAAAGGACTGCGCCGCCCCGGCATCATTAGGCTTGCGCCCTCCGCCCGATAAGGCTCACCCTCACCTTTCCCTGTCTAATGAGGACAGGTACTCAGCTTGGGCTCGCTCCCCTCAAAAAGGCATCAGCCCGAAGGCCAGACGCCACCCTCTCAGGGCCCGAAGGCCCGTTGGCTGGCAAGGTTCGCCGAGTGGCTACCCTCACCAGACCAACACCCCCCCACCCCAGTCACGTCAAAGTCAGTCACGTCCGGCGACCACAGCCCTTAAAAGGGCTGCGCCGCCCCGGCATCATAGGGCTTGCGCCCTCCGCCCGATGAGGCTCACCCTTACTTAATACCCATCATTCAAGACAGGCAAAAGCAAGGGCTCGCCTCCGTCTGTAAGGCGTCGGCCCGAAGGCCGCACGCCGCCCTCTTGGGTTTGGCGAAGCTCACCCGCGGCCCTCTGCCTTAGGCTCCCCTCGCCAAACAAATGTCATGTCTGTCAGTCTGTCAAGTCCGGCGACCACAGCCCTTAAAAGGGCTGCGCCGCCCCGGCATCATTGGGCTTACGCCCTCCGCCCGATGGGCTCGCCCTCGCTTTTCCCTGACCCTAAGGACAGGTACTCCGCTCAGGCTCGCTCCCGTCAAAAGGCGTCGGCCCGAAGGCCGGACGCCGCCCTCTTGTGGGCCCGAAGGCCCGTCGGTCGGCAAGGTTTGCCCGGTGGCCCTCTGCCTTTGGGCTCCCCTCGCCAAACCAACACCCCCCCACCCCAGTCGCGTCAAGTACGTCAGTCGTCGCGTCCGGCGACCACAGCCCTTAAAAGGGCTGCGCCGCCCCGGCATCATTGGGCTTACGCCCTCCGCCCGATGGGCTCACCCTCGCTTTTCCCTGAGCCTAAGGTCAGGTACTCCGCTCAGGCTTACCTCCGTCCAAAGGCGTCGGCCCGAAGGCCGGACGCCGCCCTCTTGTGGGCCCGAAGGCCCGTTGGTTGGCAAGGTTTGCCCGGTGGCCCTCTGCCTTTGGGCTCCCCTCGCCAAACCAACACCCCCCCACCCCAGTCACGTCACAGAAGTCAGTCGTCGCGTCCAGCGACCACAGCCCTTAAAAGGGCTGCGCCGCCCCGGCATCATTGGGCTTACGCCCTCCGCCCGATGGGCTCGCCCTCGCTTTTCCCTGACCCTAAGGACAGGTACTCCGCTCAGGCTCGCCTCCGTCAAAAGGCGTCGGCCCGAAGGCCGGACGCCGCCCTCTCAGGCCCGCAGGCCCGTTGGCTGGCAGGGTTCACCCGGTGGCCCTCGACCTTTGGGCTCCCCCCACCAAGCCAACACCCCTCCCCCCCGGTCGGATATTAGCCGCCGGCTAGCAAATCCACCTAATGAATTTACTAGCCGTCGTTGCCCAGGATGCACCAGGCCCAGACGCTACACTTTCCCACCCCATGAAGCCAAAGCTTCGGATAGAGGGAAGTTGTAACGCCCGAGCACGCGAGGAGGAATCCGACATTGCACCCCAACCTAACCTAACCTAACCTAACCTAACCTTTTTTTTTTTTTTTTTTTTTTTTTTTTTTTTTTTTTTTTTTATCGAAGTGGAAACTCTTTACGAGTACCACCGGGTCCGGGGAGACCCGGATGGTTATGTGGGGCTCTCTCCCCCGTCCTCTTCCCCTGCGGGAAGGGGAGGGGGGAGCATACCCACTAAAACCACTCCGACGTTGCCCTCTAGCCGAGGTCGGTAGGCGCCACGGGATGCCGGAGATTCTACCGCGACGCCTCTCGGCGGCCCTGGTTCATGCCAGGGCTACCCGCGCCAAGGGGGGAGAAACCGCAACGTTTCGGCTCCTCCCCCAGACTCGTAGGACCGTGCAATGCAGGCAGGGGACCCCCATCCCCCACCCGCTGGTCCTACTGGGGGATTTGGCGGGCGGCAAATCGCCTACGCCTAATCCCCCTCCGTCTGCGCCGGAACAAGGGAGCGCCAGGATCTTCCTCGCGCTCTCGTTCCGCTTCCTCTTTTTGCGTCATCACGCTTTCACAGAAGGCATGTACAGCCTCCCATGCTTCCTCAGTTTCCAGCATAGCACTCACCACGCTGCTCAGCGACAAGTCATTACGTCCTAGTGCCGAGACTAGGACCTGTCGCTCGGGCTGCCACGCTGGGCACACCTCCAGCGTATGTTGGGCAGTGTCATCATCATGCGCGCATTGATGGCATATGGCGCTATCCTCTTTTCCTATACGATGCAGGTAATGACCGAAGCATCCATGCCCGGTCATTACCTGCGTCATTCTGTAGGAGAGTGCCCCTCTTTCTCGTTCTGTCCATTCTTCGAAGGATGGGAGGAGTGCCATTATGGTTCTGGTTCCATAGCGGCAGTCCTCTAGACCCTCTTTCCACCTGTCTCTGGTGCGTCTCTCCGTCATTTGACGGGCATGGGCCAACTCTCTAGGGGCCAACCTTTCCCCTCGCGCTCGTGCCTCTCGCCGTGACCAATAGGTCTCGGCTGTGACCTCAGCGTCAATTTCCCAGGGTGGGGTCCCGGCAAGGGCACAGGCTGCCATGTGTGCCACCGTGACATATGCCCTTATGAGGCGTATGGCACACATCCTCTGTGGCCTTCGGAGCAAGGCCCTGTTCCGTTCCGATAGTCTTTCCGCCCATATTGGTGCTCCATAGAGCGCCATACTGCGAACTACGCCCGCGTACAGACGCCTGACGCCACCTCTCGGTCCTCCGATATTTGGCAATAATCGGCCCAAGGCCGAAGCAGCCCCCATTAGTCGGGGAACAAGTCTTTTGAAGTGTTCCCCGAAGTCCCACTTTCTGTCCAGGACAAGGCCAAGATATTTAATATTGGCCTTGACCTGGACAGGCTCTCCCCCTATCGGGATAATGGTGTCGGCGGGCACTCGCCAGCCAGGTCCTCCAAAGACGATGGCTTCCGTCTTGGCAACGGCTACCCCCAAACCGAGCATGCGGATGCGGTCTACTACAAGTTCCGCAGCAACCGAAGCTCTTCGTAACGTGTCCCTCATGTCACTTCCCCGGACGGCCACCATCGTGTCATCGGCATAACAAATGGTGGTCATGCGGGGAAGCTGGACCCCTCTTATCGCCCAATCAAAACCGATGTTCCACAATAGTGGACCCAGTACCGATCCCTGAGGGACCCCACAGGTCATCGGTCTCGATTTACGTAGTCCGCGGTGTTCGTAGAGCACTACTCTTTCTTGGAGATAGTGCTCCACTATCCTCTGCAAATAGAGAGGAAGGCCGTGGTACCTTAAGGCCTCCTTAATTACTTCATAGGGGAGAGTTCCGAACGCATTCGCTATGTCCAGCGAGACTGCGATCACTCCTTCTCCCCTACTGGCCGCATGGTCCGAGAAGTCTTTGAGCGATTTGATCGCGTCAATGGTACCACGGCCAGCCCGAAAACCATATTGGCAATCAGCCACATTTGGTCCGACCTCCTCCATGTGTTCGATGATCCGGCGAGCAATGACGCGCTCTAGCATTTTTCCTGATACATCGAGCAAGACAAGGGGACGATGGCCCGAAGGCGAATCTGCCGGTCGACCGTCCTTCCTAAGAAGGCATAGGCGCCCCTCCTTCCACACTTTGGGGAAATGCCCTGTCTCCAGGCATTCAGACAGAAGGTCCCTAAAGCGCTCCCCCAGGTGTTCGAGTGCTAGAGGGATCACCCTAGCCGGTACACCGTCAGGTCCTGGGGCCTTTTTGTTCGACCTAAGGCGGTCGACCAGAGCCATCATCTCGTCGTCTGTTATCCTCGGCACCGGATGCCGATCGTTTGGCTCCTCCGAGGGGGCTAACATCCTCGGAGGAGCAAAAACCGGCGCCGACGGAAACAAGCCCTCTACAATTCTATCGAGGAGTTCAGGCTCCAGCGAATCCATGGGGGGAGCGCGCTTCATTTTATTGCGAACCATTTTGTATGGTCTTCCCCATGGATCCCTGTTCAGGCTGCTCACAAATTCCTCGAAGGCGGCATCTTTGGCCTTGATTATGGCATTTTTTAGAGCCTCTTTTGCCTCTTTTAGCTCATTATAGAGAGCCTCCTCTTCTTCAATGGTGTGTAGTCTCCGCCGCCTGCAACGGGTGTACGCCCGGCGTGCACCGTTACTGATGGTCCGAAGAGCTGCAATCTCCTCCGACCACCAGTAAACACTTTTTTTGGTCGGCATTCTCCTTAATCTCGGCATAGCAGCGTCACACACCGCCGTGAGTGATTCTCGAAACCGCATCGCTTTGACTTCAACTCCAGAGTTTTCTGGCGGTGGGTCACCCCAAGCCTCAATAATAGCTGCCTCTTCAGCCATGGCTGGGTCAAATTGGGAAATGACCCACCGCGGGAAACGCACACCACCCGAGTTGTGTCCTCGGTGTTGTTGAGGCAGTCGTTGCGGAGCTGAGATGCTCATCCTTATGTACCGATGATCTGAAAGGGTCTCCTCATCCTCCAGGGCACGCCAATCGGTGATTTGAGCAGCTAGGGCAGGGGTCGCAAACGTTACGTCTACGATGGATCCCCCCTGCCGGCGCACACACGTATTGACATTGCCCTGGTTGATTATGTCAAGACCAGACGCTAACGCCCAGTCCCGAAGTGCCTCTCCTTTGGGATCGGTATGTGGGGATCCCCAAGCAGCGCTTTTAGCATTTAGGTCCCCCATGAGTAGTAGTTGGGCCTGGGCGCATCTTCCCACTACCCTTCCCAGCCCCTCCAGATATGCTTCGAACTCGAAGAGCGGTCGGTTAGGGGAGAAGTAAGTAGCAATAACAGCTATCTTTCCCCATTTAACCGCCACGTAGCCCGGCCCATTCTCTAGTTTGGTAAGGGGTGGGAAGTCACCTATGGCAGGCACAACAATAGCCACCCCGTCGTCTGTTGCCCCGGCCCAGTTATCCTGAGGGGGGACAAAATAAGGCTCAGCCACCACCGCTAATGCCAATTCCCACTCCGCCATGACTTGCATAAGCAAGTCCTGAGCACGGGCGGAGTGGTTTAAATTGCCCTGCAGGACGTCTAAATGCTGGTGGCGTGCTGGCATTTAGATGTCCATTGTATTGCCCGCTATTGCCCTTTGGGTGTTATTGCTTGTTGGACTATCGCGACCTTTCATAGAAGGAGGCGCGCATGCTAGCCCTCCCATAACGTGCCTCGCTGGGCGCTTGGCATGATGACATGCACCACAGAAGGGTTCCGCCTCGCATTCAGCAGACTTATGTCCAGGTTTGGAACACCTGAAGCACAAGTCGCCTCTGTCAACAGGTGATGGGCATAAGGCTCTGGTGTGACCCGTCCCCAGACACCTGTAGCACCTCATTGGTCTCTGCTCTAACGCCTTGACATGAGCAGCCGACCATCCCACCAAGATTTTCCCGGCTGTCAGGAGTGCATTTGCCGCTGTGATTGGGCATCGTACGAGGGCAGATCCAGAGCCACTCGCCAGGAGCCTGATCGGGCCTACCTTGACCTGCTCTACCGGGCAGCCTCCCTTAAGGACTATTGCCGTCTTTAAATCCTCCGCTGTTACCGACTCGTCGAAACCGGTAATACGGAGGTCGGCAGTTTTGACTGGTCTTTGTACAGTGACCAAGTCGCCTATCACCTGATTGATTTTTTCGGCCAAGTCATCAGCAGCCCTGCCACTGCTGGCTCCCGGTACCTCTATTAGGCGTGCCCCCGTGGCCGACTTACGGACCTTTACGCTTTCGATCCCCATGTCAGCCAGTTTGAGGGACGACGTGACCTTCTGCATTGCAGCTAGGTACGTCGTATCAGCTTCTGGCTTCAGGGTGATCATAACAGCAGCAGTTTTTGGTGCTGTTAGTTTCTTCACCGTCGTTGGTTTTTTCGGCTTTGGGACAGTTTTCAGCTCAGCTTCCAAGGCCTTTTGCACTTTGGCCTTGGTTTTTCGTCTAACTACCTCGGTCCAGGTAGGCTGCGAGTTGGTGTCAGGCTGTCCCGTCGATATGGACGGTGAAGTTTCCTCTGATGGCACAGCCCTTAATTGTAATTTGGGCTGTGCCTTGCGCGGTTGAGATTTTGGCTGCGTCTTGAGCTGGGCCTTAACCTGGGTACTTTGCACCTTTGGTTGGGCCTTTACTTGGGCAGGGGTCCTTGCCGCTTGTACGAACTCGGGCTGGCTGGCAGAGCGTTTGCCAGCCTGAGCTTTCTTTTGTCCCCCCTGGGAGGTCTCCTTTGGTGGCCTGCTGGCCCTGTCTGCTGCCAACGGCGGGCGCATAATAGGCTCCGGAGGCAGACGTTTTTCTACCACCTCGAGTCTGGCATTGATCATATTGCCAAGACTGACAAAAAGCTCCCTCGAGTGGATTGCCAAAATCTCTTGCAAGCCCTCTGGTAGCCCTTGCGCTGCTTGCGCTGCTTGTTGAGAGGTTTTGGCATTCCTCTCGGAGAAGGCTGTCCTCAACGCTTTTGTCTCGTTGGTTAGGAGGGCAAGTTGCTCTCGCATGCGCTTATTATCCGCTTTGAGCTTGCGGATTTCGTCACTCTCCCTCCTATTTTCGAGATACTGCATTGCCTCCAATATCTCTCGGCAAGCAGCATTAATATTCCCGCGCACAACACCGTTTAGGTTGGAAGATTTTGCGGCCTCTTCTAAGACTGTGCGGGCGGCATTGCGCGCACTCTCCACGACATCTATTTCTTCTGGCGTCAGAGTACCATCCTCGACAGTCGAGCGAGGAGGGTCCAGTAAGAAATGTTCCCTGCTCTGTGTCTTAGTGGCACTCGTAGGCTTGCGTAGCATGACCTTTGCCTTCTTGGCTTCGATGAGGTCCGTCGAATCATCTTCTGATACATCGGAAATGGTCACCACTCTATCTTCTCCGATGGGGCTCCTATCTTTGAGCCTGTCTTTGGGCTCGTTCCGACTTCCCTGAGACCGGGAGCGTGTTACAGGGCGCAAAAGGGGAAATTCCAGCCGGTATGCCCTGTTTTTCTCCGCTTCAGGAACAAAGTCCTCATCCGCCGAGGCAAGTCTTGCTTTGGCGGCAGCCAAGCCTGTGTACGCTCCTACCGCAGCAGAAGCGCGTCCTCTTAGTGACGCCGTGACCTCAGGGTCATGCGTGCCCTTCTCACTGGCTTTCCCCGCGTTGGCAGCCCTCTTCTGGGGTCCGGACACCATCTCCATGCGACCTGCGACGTCATCCGCACCTGAGCTTGTGTCGCCCATTTTCACCTATTCGAGGTGAGGCAGTTACCCTGTTAGTAAGTGAAGGTAGGGTTGGGAGGTTGATTTTGTAACCAAGACCCAGCCTAACCTACCCTTTTTTTTTTTTTCCGCAAGGAACCTAACCCACCCTTTTTTATTTTTTGGTTACCAAACCTAACCTTAGGTTAGGTAACCATCAAAATCCAACTAAAAAATTTAATAGCTCTTGAATGAGAAGAGCTGGACCCGCAAAACTTTTGTTGGAGATGAAGGCCTATGAATTCCACAATCCCTATGAATTGCAGATTTTTAGCTCCAAAAATAGAATTTCTGGAGCCAAAAAACCGAGCGAATTTTCGAAAATCCAAGATTTGGACTTTCAATAATTCGTATCTCCTAAACTATGGAAGATAGCTAGGCAAAACTCAAGCCCAAAAGTTAGAGCTCGTTGAGCTCTTTCTTTTGAGCCTTTGAACGGATTTTTTGGTGCAGAATTCACGATTCTGCAACCAAAAAACCGATAATTTCCCCAACTTTCTTCAGTACAACAAACACCGTTAGGTGAAAGTTGTCGTTTCACCTTAAATAATTCCTACCACCGAAACGGTAAGAGATAGACACCCTAAACTCAAGTCACGAATAGAGCGCCAAAGACGCTCTATTTTATGACACCACGCCCAGAATTATTGAGCAGTCCGTCACGGAGCTATTTCGAGCCAAATGGATTGCTCGTAGATTTCCCATAGGCGCCGATCAGAGAAATTCTTTCAGGCGCTCCGGAATTTTCTACGAGCAATAACTATGGATCCGCTGGGTGAAAAAATTTGAAACTTTGCAGCAATTTAGGGCTGCCCCAACACCACCCACCACCAAAATTTGGAGGGGGTAGGTCAACGGGTATAGCCGCTATTAGCGTGCAAACCTTAAAATTTTTAAACCAAAAACAAACTTAATAATGTCAAACCGCAAAAACAAAATCCTTTATAAAAAAGCCAAGTCACAAGATAGAAACGATCTGAGTCCGGGAAACGAAAGCCAAGGTCAAAACGCTTCTAAATGCCAAAAATCACCGAAATCGCATGGAAACCGCCAAAAGTAAGGTGGAATTTTGCCTTAGTAAGGTGGAATTTTGCCTTAGTAAGGTGGAATTTTGCCTTAGTAAGGTGGAATTTTGCCTTAGTAAGGTGGAATTTTGCCTTAGTAAGGTGGAATTTTGCCTTAGTAAGGTGGAATTTTGCCTTAGTAAGGTGGAATTTTGCCTTAGTAAGGTGGAATTTTGCCTTAGTAAGGTGGAATTTTGCCTTAGTAAGGTGGAATTTTGCCTTAGTAAGGTGGAATTTTGCCTTAGTAAGGTGGAATTTTGCCTTAGTAAGGTGGAATTTTGCCTTAGTAAGGTGGAATTTTGCCTTAGTAAGGTGGAATTTTGCCTTAGTAAGGTGGAATTTTGCCTTAGTAAGGTGGAATTTTGCCTTAACCTAACCTAACCTAACCTAACCTAACCTAACCTAACCTAACCTAACCTAACCTAACCTAACCTAACCTAACCTAACCTAACCTAACCTAACCTAACCTAACCTAACCTAACCTAACCTAACCTAACCTAACCTAACCTAACCTAACCTAACCTAACCTAACCTAACCTAACCTAACCTAACCTAACCTAACCTAACCTAACCTAACCTAACCTAACCTAACCTAACCTAACCTTTTTTTTTTTTTTTTTTTTTCTCGGTGGGAAAATGCGTTACGCACTATCCCTGCGCCGTGGGGACGACGCAGGGGGTGTATGGGACTCTCATCCCTCCGTCCTTCCTTCCAATTGGGAAGGAAGAAAGGGGGGAGGCCTACCCATTAAAAACCCACCGGTATTCCCTCACCAGCCAAGTATACGGATGTCATGGGAGCACTAGGAGACACCACGACATTCGCTGGCCGGCCCGGTTTAACCGGGTCTTCCTCTCCATGAGGGGGGAATCGGGAATACTTGATCCCCCCCTAACACTTGTGGGCCGTTTTGGCTAATAGGGGAGCCCCTATCCCCCACTAGCCGGCGCCACCGTCGGGTAGAAGTGCGGCAAATTGTTGCCTCCTTCTCCCCGCTCGTCTGCGTCGAAGCGGGAGTGCAAGGGGGTCTCTCTCGCGCTCCCGCTCCCTTTCCTCCTTCTGTGAGACAACTTCTTCACAGAAGGAGGAGACAGCCTCCCAGGAACTCTCGCTCTCCAGCATTGCATTTATAACGCTGGGAAGCGAGAGGTCACCGCCAATTTCCACCGCCAGAGCGCGGCGCCGATCCGACCAGGCTGGGCACACCTCGAGAGTATGCTGTGCCGTATCCTCATCGGCACCGCACTCGTGGCATGCTGGCGTCGTCTCCCTTCGCGCCACCTTGTGAAGGTACCGCCCGAAACAACCGTGTCCGGACAGCACCTGCACAAGGCGAAACGTGAGGGCCCCGTGGCCCCTCCGGCACCATTCTGGGAGCATTGGGCGGATGGCTTCAATGGTTCGGATGCCGTATTCAGCATCCACCAGTTCATCCACCCAGCGCTCCATGACCCGCTCCCTATCGAGTTCTCGGGCTCTCGCTAGCTCCTGAGGGGCCAGGGAGACCTCACCGCGATCTCTCCTCTCGCAGCGCATTCGATACGCGTTGGCCAGCATCTCTGCCTCAATCTCCCAGGGAGGGGTGCCGGCCAAGGCGCAGGCCGCCGCCCAGCCCACTGTGCGGTATGCCCGGCACATTCTCACCGCCATGACCCTTTGAGGCTTTCGAAGTAGGGCTTTGGTCCTGGCAGTGAGAGCGCCAGCCCATATCGGTGCCCCGTACAGTGCCATGCTCCTGATGACCCCTGCATACAGTCGTCTGCTGGAGGCACCAGGTCCCCCCACGTTTGGTAGGAGTCGAGAGAGGGCTCCCGCTGCACCTACCAGTCGAGGAGCCATTTGACGGAAATGTTCCTCAAACTTCCAATTGCTATCGAGGGTAAGGCCCAGATATTTAATGTGGGGCTTCACCTCGACGGTCTCGCCATTGATTTGGAGGCATGCGCCTCGCGGAAGCCTCCACCTTGGGCCCCTGAAGCACAGGGCCTCCGTCTTACTGAGGCTCACCCTGAGCCCCAAGGCCCCAACCCGGTCGACCACCATTGACGCGCCAATCTCTGCTCTTCTAGCAACCTCCTCATAGGTGGTGTCCCGAACGGCGACAAGAGTGTCATCCGCATAGCAGATTATCGCCATTCGGGGCAGCACCGTCCCGCGGATGACCCAGTCGTATCCGATGTTCCAGAGCAGGGGTCCTAAAACGGACCCTTGTGGAACACCGCAGGTCACTGGCCTCGCCATCCGCAAGCCCCCTCTCCCTGTGTAGAGCACTACCCGATCCGTCAGGTAGTGCTCCACGATCCTTTGGAGATAGAGGGGCACCCCGTGGTATCGGAGTGCCTCCCCTATCACCTCAAAAGGGAGGGACCCGAACGCGTTGGCGATGTCTAGCGATACCGCCATCGCTCCCTGGCCCCTCTCGGCTGCCTCTGCAGAGAACCTCTTCAAGGCAGATAGTGCGTCCAAGGTGGAGCGCCCCACCCGAAACCCGAATTGGCCCTCCGAAAGGTTTGGTCCTACGTCCGCTAGGTGCTGGTTGATACGAGAGGATAAGACTCTTTCAAGCAGCTTTCCCGCCTCATCCAGCATTACCAGCGGCCTGTGGCCGGACGGGGAGTCAGCTGGTCGACCCTCCTTCCGGAGCAGGACCAATCTTCCCTCCTTCCAACATCTCGGGAACCGCCCCACCGCTAGACACTCGTCGAATAGCGCACTGAGGCGGCCCCCGAGGTGCTTCAGGGCAATGCGCAGGACTTTACCGGGCACCCCATCCGGCCCCGGCGCTTTGGAGGTGCCCTTAAGTCGGCACACTGCCCGGAAGATCTCCTCCTGTGTTACCGGGGGAACGTCTCGGGCCATCTCCGGCTCCGCTCGGGGCTCTGTCATGTGTGGCGGATCAAAGGGAGGGCTGTCCGGGAACAGGCCTTCCAGGACAGAATTTAGCAAGGCTGGCTCGAAGTCCTCCGTCGGGGGGGCCACCTTGAGTTTCGCTCGCACCATGCGATACGGCCGCCCCCACGGATCTGCATCAAGAGTGGCCAAGAATTCCTTATAGGCAGTATCCTTGGCCTCTGCGATGGCAGTTGAGAGGGCCTTCTTGGCCGTTCTGAGATTAGCCAAAAGGCGCTCTTCTTCTCCAGGTATTCTGGTCCTACGTCGGCGGCACCGCGTGAAAGCGCGGCGCGCAGCGTCACTGGCGGCTCGCAAGTCCGCCAAGTCTTGCGACCACCAGTAGACGCAGGTCTTGGGTGTGAAGCGCCTCGCCCTTGGCATCGCTGCGTCGCAGACGGCTGTGAGGTCCTCCCGGAAATTGGCGGCCCTCTGATCGACCCCCAGTTCCCGGGGAGGATCCGTGCACCACGCCTGCACAATGGCAGCTTCCTCGGCTCGGTCTCGATCGAGGCGGGAAACAGCCCATCTTGGGAAGTCCCGGTCTCCTCTGTTCGTCCGTGTGGCCCGTGGACCAGTGGAGGCTTTGGAGACCCTGCACCTTATATAGAGGTGATCGGACAGGGTCTCCACCTCCTCGAGCACGCGCCAGTCGGTAATACGTGCGCCGATGGCAGGGCTAGCGAACATCAGATCCACTATGGATCCTCCCTGCCACCGAACGCAGGTATTTGTAGTGCCCACATTTTGCAGTACTAGGCCGACCATGACGGCCCAGTCTCGCAAAAGTGCCCCTCTCTGATCCGTGATGGGGCACCCCCACGCCGTACACTTGGCGTTGAGGTCCCCCATCAGGATCACTTGGGCCGGTGCCGCCCTCTGCACTACCAGCTCCAAGCGGATCAGGTACGCCTCGAAGTCGGCGTAGGGCCGGTTTGGGGAGAAGTATGTGCCAATGACAATTACCTCTCCCCAGTTAGCAGCCACGTAGCCGGGGCCTCTCTCCCTCAGTGAGAGGCGCCGGGCACCAGCCGCCGGCACCACTATGCCCACCGAGCCCTCGGTGTCCCCGACCCAGTTTGGCTGGGGGGGGACGGCGTAGGGCTCAGCAACAACCGCAACGTCCACACGCCACTCTGCCATGACCTGTACCAGAAGGTCCTGCGCCCTGGCACAATGGTTGGTGTTCGTCTGAAGGAGCTCGAAGTGGAGGTGTGCTGGCATTAAGACACATGCATCTCGAGCTCCTCTTCAGCCCTTTGGCTAGGTACACGAGAGGGGGGCCCGTTCGCAGGGGCCTTCCCTCTGACGGAAGGGGGGGCGCATTTTGTACCTCCCATGATGTGTGCATGTGGGCGCCCTGCTTGCGCGCATACTGCGCACTTTGGTTGGGCTTTACATGCGGCCGCTAGATGGCCTTCGCCACCGCAGCGAAAGCACTTTGCGCCATGTTCCGCCCCTGATGGGCAAAGCGCTCTCGTGTGGCCCAGCGCCATGCACCTGAAGCAGCGCATGGGCAGGGCCTGTACTGGCGTGATGGTGGCCGTATTCCAGCCGACTGTCACCTTCTTCAGGTTGGCAATGACCTTAGCGGTCGCCGCTGGACATCTAATAAGGGCCGAGCATTGCCCCCATAGGCTAGCCCTTATTGCCCCAACTTTGACTTGTTCGGGGGGGCAGCCTCCCATAGCCGCAATGGCGGCTGCCACCTCTCCTTGAGTCACGGTTTCATCCAGGCCAGAGATCCTTAGATCAACTGTTTTGATTGGCCTAGTGATCTCCGCTTGGTCGCCAATTACCACTCGCAGTTTATCCGCGAGGACATCTGCGAGCTTATCCGGCTCCTCACCTGTCATCTCCATCAGCCTGGAGCCGGTCATGGTGGTTTTCACCTTGACCGACGCCAGACCGATCTCTGTCAGTTTAATACGGGCTCTGGCCTTGGCTAAGAGCTCAGCGTAGGTGGTCTGGGAGTCCTCCCTTAGTGTAAGGACCACTGCTGCCGTGCGCGGGGCGGTGATTTTAATTGCGCGTGGCTGCGGTTTCTTGGGCTGAGGTTGGGTTGAGGCGGTGTCTTTCTTCTTACGCCTTTTACGCCCGAGGACCCGAGTCCACGGCGTGGCATCCTCGGTTTGAGGGGCCGCCTGCTCTCGCTGGATAGGACCCGCTGCTGTCTGACCCTGGGGCTGGGCAGTTGGCCCTTTTTTGGGTCCCGGCTTTGTCGGTCTCTTGGCTCCCTTACGCTGTTGGGTCTGGGAGGTAGGGGCCGTCGGCGTCTTTCTTTGCTGCTGCTGCCCGGCAGCAGCCCCCGCTGAGGTCTTCTCTGGCTGCGGCTCCGGTTCGCGCATAGCGCCAGCAGCCAAATTCGGCTGAGCTCTCGGGCGGGCAGGCGGCTCTTGGCGCCTGTCAGCCGCGAGGGGAGGTCTGAGAACCGGCTCCGGTGGGAGGCGCGCCTCCAACTCCCCCAGGCGAACGTTAATCATCCCACCCAGGGATGTTTGTAAGTCGCGTCTCAGCTCGTCCATTGCTTCCTTGAAGTCGGCGGCTGCTGGCGCTCCGGCGGTTCTGGCGGACATCACCCGCGATTCTTCATAGGCCTTTTTAAAGGCCCTCAACTCTGCGCGGACAATATCCAGTTCTCTGGCGAGTCGGTCGTTGTCCGCGCGGAGTCGACGGTGCTCTTCTCCAGGAGTGATGGTCCGCAGTGCCTCGACTGCTTCGATCACTCCTTTGGAGGCGTCGTTTATAGCACCCCAAATGGTGCCTTTAATGTGGCCACTTCGATTTACGGCGTCCTGAATTTTGGCTACATTCCGGATCGCCGTGGCCGCTAGAGTGTCCCTCGTTTCTGCCGATGGTATCAGGGGTTCTTCGCCCCCTCCAACCGCACGGGTCCCCTCTGTGGTACGGTAACTCAGGTGATGGGCGAGCCCCTCGTCTGAGTCACCCATACCTACCACGCCTGGGTCTCGCATCGTCAAGCGGTTTAAGGAGCGACTGTGCGTCGTCCGGCGTCTGATGGTGCCGCCCCTCCGTGCAGAGCCAACCTTAGGCGCAGGCGCCTCGGGTCCCTCCATTAATGGTCCTGGAGGTCTCTTCCTCGTGGGGCCCACCAGCGGCGTGCCCCCTAGGAAGACCTCAGGTAGGTCCGCATCCAGTTCCATTCGGCCAGAATCGGGTTCGGAATCGGACGCATCTGTCATCTCAACAGGATGCGTCGCTTCCACCCTTTTTTTCGTCTGTGGGGCCGGGAACCGGAGGCGGAGACTGGCCGTGTCTGTAGGACTTTCTTGTCCCAGAAAGTCGCCACTGGGGCAAGTGCGTCGATCCCCCAAAGGCTCATCTCTCTCATCTCGTGCCATCGCAGCCAGAGAGCCGTCCTCCAGAGCTAACTCACTCTGGGGGCCGGCCCTCTCGCTCCCAGTGCAGTCTTCTGTGGGTGCGTTAGGAGCCGTGGTTTCCGGAGTGCCGGCTTCCTCCGGCCTCCCCTCCCGCTCGCTCTCTCCACATTTAACTGCTATTCGGCGCGTAAAACGCCCATGACTATCTCGCGCCGTATGGCGCGCGACAGCCCCCTTTCCTCTTTTTTCATCATGTTGCATGTTCAATCCGTTGTTCAATTCGCGTTGTGTCGTCGGGTGGGAGTCTGGGCTCCCAGGCGCAGGGCAATCGCCCTTCAAGTCCAATTTGCCCCCCCCAGAATACGGTGGGGCTGACCGCGCGATGACGGTGAGGGATTCTCCCGTTAGGGTACCCTCCTGGGGTAGTGTTTCTTTTATCGGACTTTCCATCATCATCGTTTTCCTTGTTTAGGGAGGTGTGGTCCTCCTGCTCAATTGGAGAGTAGAGCTCCTCCTGCTCAATTGGGGAGTAGAGCTCCTCTCCGCTGGTTAGGGGTGAGTTCCCCCGCAGATGATGCGCTGCTGCCCGCACCTCGTCGGCCTTCCGGTGCGCTCTCTGATGAGAGCATAACCAGAAGCCAACCCCCGTCGCTGCATCCCCGTAGTCCCCTGCTGCAGGGGAGACAGGGAGCAGTTTGTGGCGCACCCTTTCACTAGGGCGCGCCTGCCCCGCCAGGCCCATATTGGGCACAACCGGGGCTGTGCCGCTCTTGGTCACCCTCGCCCTTCGAGCTATGCAAGCCCGAAGATTGAGGGCTCAAGCCCCCCCACCACGACAAGGTAGCGACACTCGGGGGGGAACCTAACCTAACCTAACCTAACCTAACCTAACCTAACCTAACCTAACCTAACCTAACCTTTTTTTTTTTTTTTTTTTTTTTTTTTACGTGTGGAAAATGCGCCTTATGCATGTCCCCCGCTCGAGGCAGCGGGTGGGGTCTTTCGGGCTCACCCCCAAAGTGGAGGCATACCGAATAAAAACCACACGACCTTACCCTCTCGGCCCTTGTGCGGACGCCACGGGATCGCGAACATTTCACCGCGACGCCGCAGGCCAGCCCGGGATGGGCTCCCTCTCTGCGCCCCAAGATGGTATTGGGGCGCTGCGCCCCTAGGGTTTTAGGGGCGCTCGGCCAGGACGGCACGTGCAATGCGGGTCCGGGATTCCTCGCCCTCGCCCGCTGTGCCGCCACGTCACGTCTGTCGTGTCAAGTCGGTCGATGTCCTCTCATGTCAGTCAGTCAGTTAAGTCCTCTCATGTCGCGTCGTCGTGTCCGGGCGACCACAAACCCGACAGGGCTTGGGCCGCCCAAGGGCTCCCCCTTACCTTTCCCTGTCTAATGAGGACAGGTACTGAGCTCGGGTTCGCCCCCGTCAAACGGCGGCCACAGCCCTCAAAAGGACTGCGCCGCCCCGGCATCATTGGGCTTGCGCCCTCCGCCCGATAGGGCTCACCCTCACCTTTCCCTGTCTAATGAGGACAGGTACTCAGCTTGGGCTCGCCCCCCTCATAAAGGCATCGGCCCGAAGGCCAGACGCCGCCCTCTCAGGGCCCGAAGGCCCGTTGGCTGGCAAGGTTTGCCCAGTGGCTCCCCTCACCAGACCAACATCCCCCCACCCCAGTCACGTCAAAGTCAGTCACGTCCAGCGACCACAGCCCTTAAAAGGGCTGCGCCGCCCCGGCATCATCAGGCTTGCGCCCTCCGCCCGATGAGGCTCACCCTTACTTAATACCCATCATTTAAGACAAGCAAAAGTAAGGGCTCGCCTCCGTCTGTAAGGCGTCGGCCCGAAGGCCGCACGCCGCCCTCTTGGGTTTGGCGAAGCTCACCCGCGGCACTCTGCCTTAGGCTCCCCTCGCCAAACAAATGTCATGTCTGTCAGTCTGTCACGTCCAGCGACCACAGCCCTTAAAAGGGCTGCGCCACCCCGGCATCATTGGGCTTACGCCCTCCGCCCGATGGGCTCACCCTCGCTTTTCCCCGACCCCAAGGCCAGGTACTCCGCTCAGGCTCACCTCCGTCCAAAGGCGTCGGCCCGAAGGCCGGACGCCGCCCTCTTGTGGGCCCGAAGGCCCGTTGGTTGGCAAGGTTTGCCCGGTGGCCCTCTGCCTTTGGGCTCCCCTCGCCAAACCAACACCCCCCCACCCCAGTCGTGTCACAGAAGTCAGTCGTCGCGTCCAGCGACCGCAGCCCTTAAAAGGGCTGCGCCGCCCCGGCATCATTGGGCTTACGCCCTCCGCCCGATGGGCTCACCCTCGCTTTTCCCCGACCCTAAGGTCAGGTACTCCGCTCAGGCTCGCCTCCGTCAAAAGGCGTCGGCCCGAAGGCCGGACGCCGCCCTCTCAGGCCCGCAGGCCCGTTGGCTGGCAGGGTTCACCCGGTGGCCCTCTGCCTTTGGGCTCCCCCCACCAAGCCAACACCCCTCCCCCCCGGTCGGATATTAGCCGCCGGCTAGCAAATCCACTTAATGAATTTACTAGCCGTCGTTGCCCAGGATGCACCAGGCCCAGACGCTACACTTTCCCACCCCATGAAGCCAAAGCTTCGGATAGAGGGAAGTTGTAACACCCGAGCACGCGAGGAGGAATCCGACATTGCACCCCAACCTAACCTAACCTTTTTTTTTTTTTTTTTTTTTTTTTTTTTTTTTTTTTTTTTTTTTTTTTTTTTTGCGGTGGGAAAATGCGTTACGCATACGACCGCGCCTTGGGGACGACGCGGAAGTTATGTGGGACTCCCTCCCCGTAACCTCCCGCCCTACGGGAAGGAGGGGGGGAGGTATACCCACTAAAAACCCACCGGTATTCCCTCTTGCCGTTTTGCGAGTGCCCTGGGAGAACGAGTAGGCACCAGGACACCCGCCGGCCGCTCTAGCCTTAGCCGGAGCTCCCGCACTCAGAGGAGGGGTCGGGAATACTCAACCCCTCCCCAAGACGTGTGGGCCAGTAGGCGCTAGCAAGGGATCCCCATCCCTCGCCAGCCTGGCACCACTAGGGAAGGTTGGCGGCAAATTGTCGCCGCCTCCTTCCCACCCGTCTGCGCCGGAGCGGGTGCGCGAGTGGATCATTCTCGCGTTCCCGCTCCTTCTCCTCCTTCTGCGAGATGACTTCTTCGCAGAAGGAGGCGACGGCCTCCCAGGAACTCTCGCTCCTCAGCATGGCTTGTACGACGCTGGGGAGCGAGAGGTCGCCGCCGATCGCCGCCACCAGAGTGCGGCGCTGCTGGGCCCACGCGCTGCACACTTCGAGGGTGTGCTGCGCCGTGTCCTCATCGGCGCCGCACTCGTGGCACGACGCCGTCGCCTCCCTTCCGGCAACCTTGTGGAGATACCGCCCGAAGCAACCATGCCCGGACAGCACCTGCACAAGGCGGAAGGTAAGGGACCCGTGTTCCCGTCGACACCAATCCAGGAGCACCGGGCGGATGGCTTCGATCGTGCGGAGGCCGTATTCAGCCTCCGCTAGCTCATCCGCCCAGCGCTCCAACACCTCCTCTTTCTGGACCTCTCGGGCCCGGGCCAGTTCCTGGGGAGCTAGGGATTCCCCCCGCTCCCTGCGCTCCACTTTCGCCTTGTAGGCGTCGGCGAGCATGGCTGCTTCCAACTCCCAGGGGGGAGATGCAGCCAAGGCTCCAGCCGCCGCCCAGCCCACCGTCCGGTAGGCCCGAGCCATCCTCACCGCCATCACTCTCTGGGGCTTTCGGAGCAGCGCCCTGGTGGTGGCGGTGAGCGCGTCCGCCCAAATTGGGGCCCCGTATAGGGCCATACTCCGTATGACCCCTGCAAACAGTTGTCTGCAGGGGGCATTCGGACCACCCACATTGGGTAGGAGCCGCCCTAACGCTCCCGCCGCGCCTACGAGTCGGGGAGCCATCTTGCGGAAGTGCTCCCCGAACTGCCATTTTCCGTCGAGGGTAAGGCCCAGATATTTAATGTGGGCCTTAACCTCGACATCCTCCTCATTGATCCGCAGGGTTGGACCCCGCGGCAGCCTCCATCTTGGCCCTCTGAAACAGAGGGCCTCCGTTTTAGGGAGGGACACCCTCAGACCCAGCGCCTCTATGCGCTGGATAACGAGGGTGGCTCCCACTTCCGCCCTCCTCTTCACCCTCTCGTATGTGGTGCCTCGGACGGCGATAAGCGTGTCGTCTGCATAACAGACGACCACCATCCGAGGCAGCACCCTCCCGCGGATGACCCAGTCGTAGCCGACGTTCCAAAGTAGGGGCCCTAGCACGGACCCCTGTGGAACGCCGCAGGCTACCGTCCTGGCCATCCGCTCCCCCCCTCTCCCCATGTAGAGCACTACCCGGTCCATCAGGTAGTGCTCTACAATCCTCCGGAGGTAGGAGGGCACTCCGTGATAACGGAGCGCCTCCCCTATCACTCCGAAGGGGAGAGACCCGAAGGCGTTGGCGATGTCTAAAGATACCGCCATGGCCCCCTGGCCCCTCCTGGCCGCATCCTCGGTGAACCCCTTCAGGGCGGATAGGGCGTCCAGCGTGGACCGCCCTACCCGGAACCCGAACTGGTTCTCCGCAAGATCCGGCCCTTCGCTCGTCAGGTGGCAGGCGATCCGGGAAGCAATTATCCTTTCTAGGAGCTTCCCTGTTTCGTCCAGCATGACGAGCGGCCGCCACCCAGAAGGAGAGTCCGCAGGTCTGCTCTCCTTCCGCAGGAGGACCAAGCGGCCCTCCTTCCATGCTTGAGGGAATCGCCCCGTGGCCAGACATTTGTCCATTAGCTCCACGAGGCGGTCCCCCAGGTGCTTGGTGGCCACAAGCACCACTTTCCCCGGCACTCCGTCTGGGCCTGGCGCCTTACGGCACCCCTTCAGACGGCCCGCCGCCCTGATTATTTCTTCGCCCGTTATCCGGGGGATGTCAGGGGGCGCCTCGGGCTCCACCGTAGGCGGTGCCATCCGCGGTGGCTCGAAGAGCTGGCTAGGGGGAAAGAGTCCTTCCACTACCGCAGCCAGAAGTCCTGGCTCAAAGTCCTCCGTGGGGGGAGACACCTTGAGTTTAGCCCGTACCGTTCGGTACGGACGCCCCCACGGGTCATTGTCGAGTGAGGCCAAAAATTCGGTGTAAGCCGAATCCTTGGCCCGCGCGATAGCCGTTTGGAAGGCGGCTTTCGCTGCCCGAAGCTCGGTGAGGAGCCTCTCCTCTTCACCTGGCACCTGGGTGCGCCGTCTTCGGCACCGGGTAAACGCACGGCGGGCGGTGTCACTGGCGGCTCTTAGGACTGCGAGGTCCTGTGACCACCAGTAGACCGCCGTTCTGGGTGCGGATTGGTGCGCCCTCGGCATGGCCGCGTCGCATATTGCTGTCAGGTCTTCGCGGAACCTGACAGCCCTTTCATCGACCCCCATGGTATCCGGGGGATCGACGCTCCACGCCCGGACTGTGGCAGCCTCTTTCGCCATGTCCAGGTCGAGACGGGAGACAACCCATTTTGGGAAATTTCCGCCTCGCCCACCCGCCACCCTAGCCTGAGGCCCGAGGGGCGCCTTGGAGACCCTGAATCGTATGTAGGCATGATCGGACAGGGTCTCCACCTCCTCCATGACGCGCCAATCACCTATTCGAGCTCCGATGACAGGGGTAGCGAACGTTACGTCCACTATCGACCCCCCTTGCCACCGGACGCAGGTGTTGGCCGTTCCTTGGTTCTGCAGAACCAGGCCGACCATTGCCGCCCAGTCCCGCAGAAGCGCCCCTCTCTGGTCCGTGATGGGACACCCCCACGCCTCGCACTTGGCGTTGAGGTCCCCCATCAAGACCACCTGAGCAGGTAGTGCTCTCTGCACCACCGACTCCAGGCCCGCCAGGAATCGTTCGAACTCCCTGAAGGGCCTGTTTGGGGAGAAGTATACTCCTATCACTACTACTTCCCCCCATTTGGCCGCCACGTAGCCGGCACCCCTCTCCTTGATGGAGATGCGCTGGGTGTCAGCCGCCGGCACCACGACGGCCACCGAGCCCTCGGAGTCCCCGACCCAGTTTGGCTGGGTAGGGACGCAGTAGGGCTCAGCGACTACTGCCGCATCAATGCGCCACTCCGCCAGGACTTGCATAAGCAGGTCCTGTGCGCGCGCGGAGTGGTTGGCATTTGTCTGCAGTAGCTCGTAATGCGGGTGTGCTGGCATTAGGACACCTGCATCACGAGCTCCTCTCTAGCCTGTTGGCTCCGGTTCGGTAAGGCCCTGGTCGCTGGGGCCCTTCCTCTAACCGTCGGGGGGATGCAGTTAGATCCCCCCATCCTGTGCCCATGCGGGCGGCCGGCTTGCGCGCACACCGCGCATTTGGCCACCGCCTCGCAAGTGACCGCCAGGTGACCCTCCATGCCGCATCGGAAGCATTTTGAGCCGTGCTCCGCTTCCGACGGGCAGAGAGCCCTGGTGTGGCCCAGCGCCATGCACTTGAAGCAGCGCATGGGCAGGGCCTCCACCGGCTTTATGGCGGCCACCACCCACCCAACTGGGACTTTGCCCGCAGTGGCGATCACCTTCGCAGCCACCGCCGGGCACCTTACTAGGGCCGAACCTTGTGCCCAGGCGCTCGACCTGATGCCTCCAACCTTAATTTGGTCGGAGGCACAGCCGCCCACTTTCGCCAAGGCGATGGCCAACTCCTCGCGGCCAACCATCTCGTCAAGGCCCGTGATCTTAAGATCCACGAGCTTGGTTGGTCGCGTGACCTCCGCCTGGTCCCCGATGACCTCTTTTAGCTTTGCAGCTAGGAGGTTGGCAGTGGCCTCGGGGCTTTCGCCACCTACTTCCAACATTCTGGAGCCAGTCATCGTCGCCCTAATTTTGACTGACTCCAGGCCAAAGTCAGCAAGACTTATTGAGGCCCTAGCTTTCGCCAGGACCTCCAGCATATTGGTGGACCCCTCCTTGAGTGCTAGCACTATCGCTGCTGTGCGGGGGGCCACGATCTTGGCCGACTTGGCCTTCGGCGCGGGTGCCTTTGGCGGCACGGCTTTGGGCGGCGCTTGGGTTGGGGCCCTTCCCTTCCGTCCCTTGCGCCCAAGGACTTGGGACCACGGTGTGGCATCCTCCGCTTCCGGGGCCGGAGCCTCCCGGCGGCTGGGACCAGCTTGGCTCTGGGTTTGCGGTCCCGGATTTGGTGCCTTTTTAGCACCCGCGTGCCCCTTCCCTTGCTGGGGCTGGGAGTTGGGGGCAGTTAGCACCCTCTTGGGTTGTTGCCCAGTCTTGGCCCCAACCATGGCCCCTTTCGGTTGGGGTTGTGGCTCGCGCATAGCGCCTGCAGCCAGGTTGGGCTGAGTTCTCGGGCGGGCAGGCGGCTCCTGGCGCCTGTCGGCCGCGAGTGGAGGCCTCAGGACTGGCTCCGGCGGGAGGCGCGCCTCCAGCTCTCCCAGACGGGCGTTTATCATCCCGCCCAGGGACACCTGTAGGTCGCGCCTCAGCTCATCCATAAGCTCCCTGAGTTCGGCAGCTTCTGGCACTCCAGCTGTTGCGGCGGGAGTCACCCGCGATTCCTCGAAGGCCTGTTTAAAGGCCCTCAACTCCGCTCTGACAATTTCCAGCTCTCTGGCGAGTCGGTTGTTGTCCGCACGGAGACGACGGTGCTCCTCCCCGGGGGTGATTGTCCTCAGTTCTTCGACTGCGTCAATCACCCCTTTGGCGGCCTGATTGATGGTCCCCCAGATGGTGCCTTTGATGTGGCTACTCCGCTTGATTTGCTCTTGAATGGTAGCCACATTCAAGAGCGCCGACGCCACCAGGGTTTCCCTGGTTTGGACTTGGGGTGCCACAGGCACCTCGTCCCTACCTTCCCTGTGAGCCGTGTCCAGATCCCGGTAGCTCGGGCAGTAGCCAGGCCCTTCGTCCGAGTCCAGGTATTCGCCGCCTTCCACCATAACCAAAGACTGGCTTTGCGTCGACGGGCACTTATCGCCCTTGCGCGTAGTGCCAACTTTGGGCGCGATAGGCCCCTCTGACGCCGTGCTTGTTGGCCGTTTCCTGGAGAGACTCCCATTTGGGGAGTCCCCAAGGAACAACTCTGGACGGTCCGCCTTAAGCAGCGCTCGGGACAATCGTGCATCCTCCTCCTCAGAGTCGGATGCGTCCGACATATGCACAGGCATGGTTGGGCTCTGCTTGTTGCAGCTGTCCTCCCCCTCCAGCCCCTTTGCGGCCCTCACGTTTCCCTTCGAGTGGGAACGGAGCACCGGGAAGTCGAGCCGGTAAGTGCCGGCATCGACCGAAAAATTCCCCCTGCGGGAACCACCACTGGGGGCTGCGCGCTCACGACGCGCAGGGTTACCCAGCGAACTGGTCTTCCCTCCCCCTTTGTTCATCCCCCCCAAAGACAGGTCCTTCTGGGGGTTGGAGCCAACCCCCTTCCCAGAACTGTCTTTTCCCATTACTAACCCCCCTTTAGTGGGATTCCAAAAAATGGAACACCCACAGAGCCCTCCCCGGCCCCTTTACCCCCCCGCCTATAAAAACCCCCCCTTACCAAGTTGGTTTTGCCAGAAGGGCAAAACCTAACTCAAAACGGTCAAGTGCGAACCGGCCAAAATTACCAACTTATCAAAAAGTTGATAGTTTTCGCCAAGTTCCCACAAGACTATGATAGCTAGGAGTTGGTGCGAGGTGCCGTTAGGCGGCGCAAACTACCTCCTATCCAACACACTAACTATCAAATCTCGGACCGTTGTGGATTAGGCACAATAATTTTTCAAAGTTCCCGACAAACTTATGAAAAATAATTATTGCGCCTATGGGAAAATAATAGCAATCCACGTTTCACCGAATAACTTCCGAATGGTAAGTCCGAAAATTATTCGGCAAACAGGAATGGATAGTGCTACTATTTCCAAGTATTCCCCAACAAAAAGAATTTACAAAAACTAGACCAAGAATTAATTACAAAATTTTGAAAAATAAATGGAAACTTGTGTTTTCGAAATTGCAACCGCAAAACGTGAAGCGTTTTGGGCCCCAATTTCAAAAATTAATTTTGGGTGTTCTAGAGAAGCTAGAGACACAGAAAAAGAACCAAAATGTCGAGAAACTCAAGCAAAAGGCGATGAGTACAAAAGAAACAGCGAAAACCTAAAACTCCTCAAACCTACCCGAAGATACTTTAAAGGTGATGAGCTGATGGTCGCTCAGGCTGACGCCCTCGTGCACCGCCCAGTCGCACACGTTTACTCCTCTCGTGGTGATTGTCAAGTCCACATTTGACATCCCATTGGGCCCACAAAAAGTCGGCGGTTGGCCCGGAACATTGTGAACCAGAAGATCTCTCCCGAGGACAAACCCCTCCATTTGAGTTCTTCTGTACTCTGCATCCGGTCCTCGTCCAGTGTACTGCCTCCTATCGCAGTACCACATAGGCGAATGAGCGTTACTATCAACGCCTATTAGAATAGGGCTGCCCGAAAGCCGTTGAAGCACAGACTCCAAATGCGCTATGTGGCGACCGATGTCATGGCTGTACTGGAAGTATGCTGAAACAACATGCAGGCTGGAATCTCCGTGTGCGACATGGGCTACCGTACAATACTCGTTGCTGAGATGATGGAGCAACGTGACTGCAATCGTACGGTTCAGCACGATAATGCCAGCCTTAGGGTTCGTCCCACACTGCAGAATGCCGGGCCGACTGTTGTACTGTTCCTGAACAAGCACTAGGTCGAGTCGTCGCGAGCTCGCTATCACCGGCAGTTCTGTGGTGGCTGCTTCGGAACCCTGCAAGTTTAGCTGCCCAAACAATAATGTAGTGGCGCCCGTAGCAACTGCTATCGGTAGAGCGTCATGTTCGCCGCCTGCTGATCGGCATGAAGTCGGGCGGGGCAGTTGAACGCCGCTGTCGCGTGGGTGTTCGCGTCACTGCGCTTGAAGCGTTTGCAAGTGGCGCAGCACTGCGTCGCCGCCTTGCATTCCGCCGCCCTGTGTCCCACATCCCCGCACTTGCCGCAGGTGGTTTCCTTGGCCCTGCAGTATTTCTCCGGGTGACCATACTGCTGGCACTTGTTACAGCAAGTGGACCTGATGTGGTCACATACCTCTGCCTCATCCCATCCTATGTAGACCTTGCCAAGGCCCACTAGTTTGTCCCTGGCTGCACCTGAGCACTCCAGGACCACCAGATATTTGGGACCGACCGCCTTTTGGACGCCGAACTTGCATTCCTCCCGAAACCGGGATAGAGGCCAGTCGGCGTCGTCAGCCAAGTTGACGCGGTGGAGTTCCTCCACAATCTGGTCCCCTGTAAGCTGTGCCCTGATGTAGCGCAGGGCCACTCTTGGCAAACGCGCCTTCGGCTCCACGACGCGGAGACCAGGCGGTACAGCGGCCCGTAGCTTACGTGCAGACTCCTCCGAGGCCGTCTTTACAACAACCCCGGAATTGCCCACCCTTCGGACCTGGAGCACCTTGATTCCGCTGTCCGACGGCTTGACCGCTTCCTGGAGGACCTTCTTGGTCTCATCCGAGGATTTAATATCCTCCCTTGTTGGGTAAAAAATTACCGACGGACCCTGTTGCTGCAGCGGAATGGCCGGCGCTCCTCTAGGCATCTTGAGAGCGGAGGCATAAGTGGGCCCGGCAGGTGTAGGCTGCTGTTGTTGATGCTGTGGGGGGTCTCTCGGGGCATTGGCGAGGCGTGACACGGCATTTAATTCCACCGTCGCGCATCTCAATTTAGTGGCGCTGACCTCATGTTCGGCCTCTCCCAATCGCAGCGCCAGCTGAGCCACCAGCGCCAAAATATCCTGGCCGTGCGCGGCAATGGTCGTCTTATCCTGAATATTCAATTTGTTGGACGCATTCGCCACTCCCGAAATACCCCTCACAGCTTGATGCACTGCATCAATTAGGGCCACCTTGTCGAGGTCGCGGGCCCCCGATCCGTCCTGTCCAGTGTGGGTCTGTTGGTCGGCGTTGTTGTCTGCGGTCCTGTCCAGGGTCTGTTCCTGTCGGTCCTGGTATACTATCCCGCTAATAGGGGGCGCCGTTCCCCGCCTGCGGGCCTCGACCCGCCTGCGCACCGCGTCCTGCACCTCCTCCGGGGAGGTCAAATTGCGCTTAGCGCTTTGGGACCCCCCGTCACTAGGTGCGATGGACGGAGATGGTGGCGGGCCGAAGCTCGAAGGGGGAGTGCGGGCCAAAGTGAACCTGGGGTGAACCGGGGACTCATACCCCTCGGCCAAGAGCTCTTCTAGAGCCTTAAGTTCCTCCTCCTTGCGGGCCTTTTCCTGCAGCACGAGCTGCTGTTCCCTCTGAGCGTCCTCGTCCCCGTCCATCCTGTCCACCCCCCCACTTAACTAGTCAAGAAAAAGTTCCTACAAAATAGTCAGGGTGTTCGTGTAATAACTTAGCCGCTTTTCGCTTCGGGGATGTCACGCACAAGTGTATGGGCACACACGGAGCAGTCGACAGAAAAACGCCTAAGTGTCGGAAAACTGTCAGACTACTGTCAGAATCAATAAGCGGGCAACGTAAGGTGTCAATTAGTAAACGTCAATATAAACGTCAGACGTCAGACGTCAGACGTCAAAAAAAAAAAAAAAAAAAGTACCAAACTATCAAATAATGTGTGGACAAGCGGTTAAGACCTGCCACACACTACCAGACACAAGGCACTACGTCACGCAACAATCGTCCCACGTCACGTCAAGTCCCGTCCCGTCACACGTCACACGTCACACGTCAAAATTAAAAAGTTATGAGATACGGAGTACAGAGCAATAACAAAACGTTTGTTAACACTGACAGCTGTCAATCACAACTGACAGCCGTTATTCACAACTGACAGCTGCAAGGTGACAGTGTCAAACGTCAAACACACCGCGTGCCTAACCTCAAAACCGCGTGGCACTTAACCTCAACCACGTGTGTGACTATGATGTCTTAGGTCACAACGTGGCTAGGATACCACCCAGGCCTGAAGCTAAACACTAAGATGAATAGATTAAAGGAACTAACCTTCGCTCACAGGCAGTCCGAGGTATAACGCCTAAGCGTCCCTCAAAGACTTACTCCACAAATAAAACTCAACGACACAAAACACTGAATAACAGCCGGGAAAAACAAGAAAATGGATACTAAATGGCTATGAAAGAAAGCAGAAAAGAAAGCTAACACAATAGCGAAAATCAAAATAGCGAAAGCACACGCAAGACAATAGAAAACCAAAAATAGGTACTCTATTACACGAGCGCAACACAAGGCACGTCCGATCGCTAGCGCAGTCGGCCGTACAGTAGTAGATAGGGACAGTGGGAATCTCGTTAATCCATTCATGCGCGTCACTAATTAGATGACGAGGCATTTGGCTACCTTAAGAGAGTCATAGTTACTCCCGCCGTTTACCCGCGCTTGCTTGAATTTCTTCACGTTGACATTCAGAGCACTGGGCAGAAATCACATCCTAACCGAAATCCTAACCGGAAAAAACAGAGCAAAATTCTTAGTATACTGTAACAAAATAGCAAATAGTGTAATAAAAAGAAATAAAAATAGATAATACAAGTATGCTAATATGATATATTGAATATATTAACAATTAGCATACACTAACATCAGTAAAAAATTGTAAAATAGATAATAAGTTAGTAATAAGACATTGTAAGTAGATAAAATAAGTTAGCAATGTATCAAAAACTTGTAACTAGTAATAATTAAGTCGCAAGCCGGTCTCCAACTGTACATGGTATACGTAATATTCCAGAAAAATTGTTTATAAATAAATTAGTTAATAAAGATTCCCCAAAATCCCGTCCCCTGTAAACAGAATTAAGACAAAAGAACGAAAGACAAAGTATGACAAAGAGGACAGCTTACGAGATGAAAGTATGAAAAAGAGAACGGAATGTAAGAAAAGAAACTAAAATATGTATAAATAGTTTAAAATTAGATAAGATAGAATAGATCGAAGGGTACTGACCCAACAGTAAGAAAGATGATGGAAAAAAGAAAGAAAAAGTATGCAGAATAAAAGAACGAGCAGTAGCACTAGACTGAACTGGAATGAAAAGAAATAGACATAAATAGGCTCCGATTATGTTGGAGGTAGCTGATAAAAAAAAAAAAAAAAAAAAAAAAAAAAAAAAAAAAAAAAAAAAAAAAAAAAAAAAAAAAAAAAAAAACCTAACCTAACCTAACCGGTTAAGGTGAGATACGCGGGAGAAGAATACGCCACAAACACAAGCAAGGGTTGTGTTCAGGGATCAATTGGCGGGCCGATCCTATGGAACCTCCTCCTGGACCCGCTGTTGAAGGAGTTGAAAAGGAGCGGTACTTACTGCCAGGCATTTGCGGATGATGTGGTGCTTCTCTTCGATGGTGACACAGCGATAGCAATTGAAGAAAGCGCGAATGCCGCACTCGACCGTGTTTGGGCGTGGGGTGAGAAGAACAAGTTGCGGTTCGCACCGCATAAAACAAATGCAATGGTGCTGACCAGGAAGCTCAAGTTCGACACCCCGCGCCTAACCATGGGCGGGACCGGCATTGCCACTTCAAAAGAAATCAAAATACTGGGAGTCACAATCGACGAGAAGCTGACTTTTAACACACATGTCGCCAGGGTCTGCGGAAAGGCGGTGGGTATTTATAAAAGGCTGGCAAAAGCTGCGAAGACAAGCTGGGGACTCAACCCAGAGGTCATTCGGGTGATATATGTAGCAACAATCGAACCTATTGTTTTGTACGCTGCCAGCGTTTGGGTACCAGCGGCCAGCAAACTGTGCGTTATCAAGCAATTAGCTCCTGAGGAGGGAGAACATAAGATCTATTTCCCTCCAGGGCAAGGAAATTTCCCTGTTCTGGATTAAGGCCCATGCGGGGTTGGATGGCAACGAGAGGGCCGACCAGTTAGCCAAAGAGGCCGCTGTGGGCTCCAGAAGGAGACCAAACTACGATATGTTCCCGGTATCACACATCAAGCGAATCCTCCGGATGGACACGCTTGATGAATGGAACCGGAGGTATGTAGCAGGTACAACAGCGTCAACCACCAAATTGTTCTTCCCGAATGCGGTGGAGGCGCATAGGGTGGTTAGGAAGTTGGTTCCACGAGGCACGCTTACCCAGGTGATGACCGGGCACGGCGGATTCTCCGAGTACTTAAACCGGTTTAAGTGCAAGGAGGACCCATCGTGCTCTTGCGAGCCAGGGGTGCCGGAGACGATTACTCACCTGATCCTAGAATGTCCGATATACAGCATCCAAAAGTTCAACCTGGAAAATGAAATTGAAGCTAAAATTACAGAAGAAAACATTAGGGATATAATGAAAGGGAGCAATAGAAATAAGTTTATAAAATACTGTGTTGAGATAGCAAACAAAGTGATTGTTAAAAATAAAAATAGATAAGAAATAGTATGTTAGTATAATATACTGCGTATATTGATATATAGCATACAAAATAGAGAGATAAAAATGTAACTAGTGTAAAAAACAATATGAACATAAGTAGAGTAAGAAAATTGTCAAGATAGATAATAAGGAACTTAGATAAACTGTAACCGGTATATCCATGGTGTTTTTCAGCATTGTATAAAAATTAGGTTAAATAACATAGGATAAGGAATAGTTGTGTAACTGGACTAATTTCAATAAATCATGAAATGTACCCATATCCCGCTCCCCCAAATAGTTTTAAGAAAGGAAAATGAGATGATGAATGGTAACAGAGGACAGCTTGAAAGATAGACGAGAGTGGTAATAGAGGCCGGAATGAAAGATAAGAAATAATAGTTTGTAATAAATACAAATAGACAATAAGTTAGCTAGAATAATTTGATGGGTCGGAAACCCGATGGCAAAAAAGAGAAGTAAACAAGAAAGAAAAAGTATGTAGCATGGAAGTACGAGATGTAGCACTCGCGGGAACTGGAATGCAAGAACAGTGAACATAGGCTCCGATAATTTTGGAGGCAGATAGGAAAAAAGAAAAAAAAAAAAAAAAAAAAAAAAAAAAAAAAAAACCTAACCTAACCTAACCTTTTTTTTTTTTTTTTTTTTTTTTTTTTTATCCTGGGGAAAATCCTTTACGGACTTCACCGGCCCGGGGAGACCGGTGGGCATGTGGGAATCCCGCCCCAGAAGGGGGCGGTGTACCCACTAAAAACCCCAGCATGTTCCCTTTTGCTGCCTTTGCAGCCGGGCTGTGGGAACTTTCTGCATCCATGGCCCGGCAGCACGACAGTTGTCCTTTCTTGGACCCAGCACAGGAGATAAGCCTCTTTCCTCCACCGCTGTAGGCACGCCGGAACATTTGGCGCACCTACCAGCTCAGGGACCTTACCAGCGGAGGACGGGCATCCCCGTGCCCGTCACCCGCAGTCCCTATTAGGGCGGGATTGCGCGGTTATGGTTTAACCGCCGTCGCCCGACTCGTCTGCGGCGCATGGGCTGAGAGGTCGGGTCCTCTTCCCGCTCGCGCTCCGCTCCCTCTTTTATCGCCATCACCTCCTCGCAGAAGGAGGCCATGGCGATCCACGACCTCTCGTTGTCGGTCATGGATTTAACAACGGCCGGCAGCGAGAGGTCGTTCCCTATCACTGCCTTGAGGCTGGCTCTTTGCCCGTCAAAGGCGGGACACACTTGCAGCGTGTGCTGCGCGGTGTCCTCCGCCCCGCCGCAGTGGTGGCACATTGGTGTTGTCTCCCTCCTTGCGATCTTACACAGGTACTTGCCGAAGCAGCCGTGCCCCGACAGTACCTGCGCTAGATGGAAGGAGACAACACCCCATGTTCTTTCGACCCATCTGTTCAAGACGGGCCGAACACCCGATATGGTCCAGTGGCCGGCGCTCGGCCGCTCCAGAGCCTCCAGCCATTTCCGGAAGAGGGTTTGGCGGGAGATATCTCTCCACCGCCTTATCTCTTCCGGACAGGGCCGTTCCCCTCTGTCGCGCGCCTCGGCTACCTGCTGGTAGACGCCAGCTAGGACTTCGGCATCCAGCTCCCACGGTGGGGTTCCCGCCAGTACGCAGGCCGCCTCGAACGAGGTGGTGCGGTACGCCCTCGATACCCTCACCGCCATGACCCTTTGCGGTTGCCGCAGGTGGGTCTTGTTCCGGGCGGAGAGGGCATTTACCCATATGGGTGCCCCGTACAGGGCCATCGACCGCACAACACCTGTGTACAGTCGGCGGCAGCCCGCCTTTGGCCCGCCCACGTTCGGGAGCAGTCGGCTCAGTGCCGATGCCGTGCCCACCAGCTTCGGAGCCAAGCGCCGGAAGTGTTCTTCGAAGTTCCACCGGCTGTCGAGGACGAGTCCCAGGTACTTCATCGTCTTCCCGACGCCGATGGAAACTCCGCTCACCATGATGCTGGCATTAATTGGAGGTGCCCTCCGAGGTCCGTGAAAGCAAATGGCTTCGGACTTGTGGAGGGCGACCTCGAGGCCTAGCCTCCGGATCCTATCCACCGTTAGTGCCACGCCGGCAGTAGCCAGGAGGGACGCCTCGCGGATGGTGGCGCCACGGGCTGTGACGAGGGTGTCATCCGCATAACACGTTATTTCGACCCCCGGCAAGTTGGCGCCGCGCAGCACCCAGTCGTAGCCGATGTTCCACAGGAGTGGTCCTAAGACCGATCCCTGTGGGACACCGCACGACATCTGCCGCTCCACCCACTCACGCTGTGTAGAGTAGCGGATCGCCCGCTCAGAGAGGTATGACCCCACTACCCTACGCAAGTACTCAGGCACGTTATGGTACCGGAGCGCCTCCTTAATCGTTTCCCAGGGAAGGGTGTTAAAGGCATTGGCAATGTCCAAGGACACCGCCAACACCACTTCCCCTCGGGACACCGCTTCATCCGCCAGGGCCCTCACCCGCGCTACAGCGTCGATGGTGGACCTGCCCTGGCGGAATCCGTACTGGCACGCGCTCAGGCCCGGCCCTTGGCCCTCCAAGTGCCTTACGAGACGGGCAGCCACTACTCGCTCAAATAGTTTGGCCTTCTCGTCAAGAAGGACGATCGGTCTGTACCCCGAGGGGGAATCGGCCGGTCGCCCTTCCTTCCTCAGAAGCACCAACTTCCCACATTTCCATGCCCGTGGTATTCTACCTTGTGTCAGGCACGCGGTGAATAGAGCCCTCACCCTATGCTCTAAAGGGCCGAGCGCTAGAACCCATGCGCGGCCCGGAGTACCATCGGGACCGGGGGCAGTGTTTTTGGCCTTTAGCCTTAGGACTGCCACCCCCAGTTCCTCCTCTGTCACCTCCGGTATGTCTTCGTCCACTGACGGGTTTACTGGAGCCATTCGCGGGGGCAGGTGTTCGCCCCGCTGTGGGAATAGGGCTCCCACAATTTGGCTCACCAGGTCCGGCTGGAGACTTTGCGTCAGTGGGGGGGCCCAAGGCCGGAGTTTGCCCCTCACCGACTTGTACGGCCTCCCCCACGGGTCGCTGTTAAGAGTCTCCAGCATTTCCTGCTCTGCTAGGTCTTTGGCTTGGCCAATGGCCACGCTGAGGGCCCTGCTAGCCACTCTGTACGTCGCATACAGCTCTTCTTCGGCCGCCAGATTTCGCGTCCTCCGCCTTCGGCTCCTCGTGTACTGGCGTCTCGCAGCCACGCAAGACTTGCGCAGCTGCGTTAGTTCTGCGGACCACCAGTACACGTTCCGCCTCGGCCCACTGGGCTTGACCCGCGGCATTGCAGCGTCGCAGATCTGCGTCATGGCCTCGCTGAGCCAGGCTGCTTCCACCTCAACATCAGCTGGGGCTTCGGGCGCTTCCGGCCAGGCTTGGACCAAGGCCGCCGCGTGCAGCAGGTCCCGGTCAAGCCTTTTAACCGCCCATCTTGGGCTATCCCCCTGCAGGGAACGGCTTAGGCCGTCCGGGATAACGTGGTGAGTGGAGACGCTAAACCGAATGTATCGGTGGTCGGATAGCGTCTCCACTCCCTCCATGACTTCCCAGCCTTGGACACGGCGCGCCAGGGCGGCATTGGCGAACGTGATGTCCACGATAGAGCCACCCTGTTGCCGCACGCACGTGTCTGTCGTCCCGTGGTTCAGGACAGTCAGGCCTGTAGCCGCTGCCCACTCCACCAGCGCTTGACCACGCACGTCAGTCGCGGGGGATCCCCACACCACGGATTTGGCGTTGAAGTCCCCCGCGACTAGCAGTAGGTCCGGGTCATTTCTGACAATCAGAGCTCGCACTTCGTCGAGGAACACCTCGAAATCAGCGAGAGCTCTGTTCGGCGAGAAGTAAGCCCCTACCACCGTTATGTTGCCAATGTTGGCAGCCACGTAGCCATGGCCCCGCACTACTCTCTCGAGAGGCGCAGAGCCAGCCGATGGTTGAGTGGCCAGGGCTACGAGGCTGTCCAGGTCTCCCACCCAGTTATCCCTGGACGGCACCGAGTATGGCTCGGCTACTACAGCGACATGTATCAACCACTCCGCCATGCTCTGGAACAAAAGATCCTGGGCTCTGGCGCAGTGGTTGATGTTCGCCTGTAGGTAGCGAGTTGGAGTTGGAGCCATCACTCGGTTACCATCCCTTCCTCCTCAGCTCGGGGCTCGGTTGTGCTGCCCTTCCTGTTGCCTGGCTGCAAAGAGGGTTGCGGTCCCTCGGCAACATTGCTCTGCTTGGATTTGTGTGGGTTGCAAGTCTTGCTACCCACCTTATGGTTGGCCGACAGCCCGGCCTCCGCACACAGCACGCAATGTGGTGCCGCTGTACATGCGTTGGCCACGTGGCCCGGACATCCGCAGCGGTAGCACAGCAGGCTGCGATCCACCGCCGCCTTGCACTTGGCCTTCACGTGGCCCACCTCGAGGCAGCGGAAGCAGCGCAGGGGACGGGCATCGAGCAGCTTGACCTGCGCCGACACCCAGCCCACAAGCAGTCTTCCTGCCTCAACTATCTTTTTGGCCGCCGGAATAGGGCAGCGCAGCCATACTGTTCCCAGGCCCGAGCGACCGAAAACAATCTCTCCGGGCCTGACATCAGCCTCTGCACAGCCCCCTGCGCGTGCGACCGAGATCACTACATCCGTGCGTAGGACGGACTCGTCTAGGCCCGAAATACGCAATTCTGCGCATTTCATGGGCCTCGACACACGCACTAGTGCTGGGTCCGTGACCTCGGCTAGTTTTTTGGCCAGTGCGTCGGCCTTGTCTCCACTTGTCGCACCGGGCACCTCCATGATGTAAGCCCCGGTTTGAGCTTTTCTAAGGCGGAGGCCCGAGATACCCAGATCCTCCAGTTTCATCTTAGTTTTGGCGTCCGCCAGAACTGTGCCAAAGTCTGCCCCTCTTTCCGTCGCCTTTGGCTCCAACAGCGTCATCATGACCGCTGCTGAGCGAGGCGGACGGAGCTTTTTGGCTCTCTTCTTGAGTTTTCCTTTTTGAGTGTCGACCTCCTTATTTTCCCCTTTTTTCACTTTCCTCCGCCTTCTTCTCCTTTCCACCTTCGTCCACCCGTCAGGCTGTTCAGGTGGTGGGGGTGGTGGAGGCGGCGGAACCGGTGGGGGCAGCGGGGGCGGTCGTTTGATATTATCTGCCTTTTGACCTTTCTTTGCTTTCTTCCGTCTTGGACCAGCCGAGGCCTGGCCAGAAGCCGCATCCTCCGCAGCTTGACGGACAGGCTTCTCCGGAAGGAGCCGGTCTTGTATGCCAGCCAGGTGGGCGTCCAGGTATGGACAGACTTGAGCCATGACGGCTCGGCAGAGTTTGTCCATGTCCATAGCTGGTGGACTGGCCGCACCATGACCTTCCTCTCTTCTTGTTGGGGGGGGCTGCGCAGGGGGCAGCACCTCCCCGTCGTGTCCGGTAAGAGGGGGTTGCGGACTGCCCTGCTTCCGCATCCCCTCAAGGTCTCTTTTAAGGTCGGCCAGCTCCTTTCGGAGACTGGCCATCTCGGCTTGCAGCCGATTGTTGTCGGCCTGCAGCCGGGCCGTCTCCTCAGTGGCTGTACGTTTGCTCAGTACCGTGAAAGCATCAGCAATCGCAGCAGCCGCATCTTTCAGGCACTTTATATAGCCACCTGATAGATTTTTGGAGGTGACCGCAACCTTGTTGATAATGGCCACGCTGTCGGCTACCTGCTGACCAAGGTCTTTATTGGCCGCGGTGTCCTCCTGGTCGTTCCTTCCCGGAGAGGTGCCTCTCTGGTACCCCTGCCTGGTCGCGATTCTCATCTTCTGGACCTCCATTTCCGCCTTTAGCCGAATCTCTTCTCGTAGGGCACGGTTGTAGGCCTCCTTCGCTTTGGCAAGTCCAGCGTACTTGCCTGTTGTAGGCGGGCGACCTCTGCCTCTTGTCTGTGGTTTTAGACCCTCAGCTGAGAGCCCTGTCGACCCTTCATCGCTTGAGCTGAGCACGGATGAAGCAGGGCGGAATCTCTTCCGCTTCTGCTTCACCCGCTCAGCTCCCTCCGGAATATTTTCGAGTTTGCTCTTCCCAGAGGACTCACGACCTCCTGTCCCCTGGGAGGCAAAACTGACATCCGAGCTTGTGTTTGTGTTTGCCCTCAGTTCGGGCTCTTGGTTGGAGTTGTTTGGCGACTTCTGCCTTATGAGGCGCACGTGGCAGTCCCGCAATGGGACGCTTCTTCGTTCGGCAATTTGTATCGCCGGAGAACTTATATCTAAGCGTGGGCTTTGAGGGCCCACGAAGTGACTTTTGCCCCCCCCAGAGTACGATGGGGCTGACCGCGGGATGGTAGCGGTGAGGGATTCTCCCCGAAGGGTACCCTCCTGGGGTAATACTCTTTTATCGTCACTCATGCCCTTACTATTAGGGGTAAGGCCCCTGCCCCTTTTAAAGAGGGAGCCGCTCTCCTCTTGTTTTAAGGGGTGAGTTCCCCTGTGTCACAGTTACGCCAACCCGTTCACCACCGACGTGGTACTTCCGGCAAGCCGCTAATCCAGGCCGGACCCGTTCGATCCACAGGACCTACTTGTCTCCGGCCTGGTACTGGATACGCTGCAACCCGTATCCAGAACCGCAGTAAGGAGCGGTTATCCCCGGTTTTTATAGAGGTTTTCCTTCCTCGTGGTCCTCCCTTTGCAGGCGACGACCCTCACTCCCGGCGCCTACGGGCCGGGTTGCGAGTTCCCACAGCAGCTCTCAGAAGAGCCCTGCCGTAAGGCCATCCTTAGAGACGGCGCTCCTCCAGATCACGTCCGCATCCCAGTATACTCTGCTAATCAGAGAGGTACCGGGAGCGGACCCACCGCCTCTGCTTCCCCGTTGTCCCCTGCTACAGGAGAGACAGGGAGCAGGAAAGTGGCGCACCCTTTCACTAGGGCGCGCCTGCCCCGCCTGGCCCAAAATGGGCTCCGCCGAGGCTGTGCCGCTCTTGGTCACCCTCGCCCTACGAGCTATACAGCCCGAAGATCGAGAGCTCAAGCCCCCCCACCACGACAAGGTAGCGACACTCGGGGGGGAACCTAACCTAACCTAACCTAACCTAACCTAACCTTTTTTTTTTTTTTTTTTTTTTTATCCTGGGGAAAATCCTTTACGGACTTCACCGGCCCGGGGAGACCGGTGGGCATGTGGGAATCCCGCCCCAGAAGGGGGCGGTGTACCCACTAAAAACCCCAGCATGTTCCCTTTTGCTGCCTTTGCAGCCGGGCTGTGGGAACTTTCTGCATCCATGGCCCGGCAGCACGACAGTTGTCCTTTCTTGGACACAGCACAGGAGATAAGCCTCCTTCCTCCACCGCTGTAGGCACGCCGGAACATTTGGCGCACCTACCAGCTCAGGGACCTTACCAGCGGAGGACGGGCATCCCCGTGCCCGTCACCCGCAGTCCCTGTTAGGGCGGGATTGCGCGGTTGTAGACCAACCGCCGTCGCCCGACTCGCCTGCGGCGCAGGGGCTGGGAGGATGGGTCGTCCTCTCGCTCCCGCTCCGCTCCCTCCTTTATCGCCATCACCTCCTCGCAGAAGGAGGCCATGGCGATCCACGACCTCTCGCTGTCGGTCATGGATCTTACGACGGCCGGCAGCGAGAGATCATTTCCTACCACTGCCTTGAGGCTAGCCCTTTGCCCGTCGAAGGCGGGACACACTTGCAGCGTGTGCTGCGCGGTGTCCTCCGCCCCACCGCAGTGGTGACACATTGGTGTTGTCTCCCTCCTTGCGATCTTGCACAGGTACTTGCCGAAGCAGCCGTGCCCCGACAGTACCTGCGCTAGATGGAAGGAGACAACACCCCATGTCCTTTCGACCCATCTTTCTAAGACGGGCCGAACTCCCGATATGGTCCAGTGGCCGGCGCTCGGCCGCACCAGAGCCTCCAGCCATTTCCGGAAGAGAGTTTGGCGGGAGATATCTCTCCACCGCCTTATCTCTTCCGGACAGGGCCGTTCCCCTCTGTCGCGCGCCTCGGCTACTCGCCGGTATACGTCGGCCAGCACCTCGGCATCCAGCTCCCACGGTGGGGTTCCCGCCAGTACGCAGGCCGCCTCGAACGAGGTGGTGCGGTACGCCCTCGATACCCTCACCGCCATGACCCTTTGCGGTTGCCGCAGGTGGGTCTTGTTCCGGGCGGAGAGGGCATTTACCCATATGGGTGCCCCGTACAGGGCCATCGACCGCACAACACCTGTGTACAGTCGGCGGCAGCCCGCCTTTGGCCCGCCCACGTTCGGGAGCAGTCGGCTCAGTGCCGATGCCGTGCCCACCAGCTTCGGAGCCAAGCGCCGGAAGTGTTCTTCGAAGTTCCACCGGCTGTCGAGGACGAGTCCCAGGTACTTCATCGTCTTCCCGACGCCGATGGAAACTCCGCTCACCATTATGCTGGTGTTGCCTGGAGGTGCCCTACGAGGTCCATGGAAACATATGGCTTCGGACTTGTGGAGGGCGACCTCCAGGCCTAGCCTTCGGATTCTGTCCACCGTTAGTGCCACGCCGGCAGTAGCCAGGAGGGACGCCTCGCGGATGGTGGCGCCGCGGGCTGTGACGAGGGTGTCATCCGCATAACACGTTATTTCTACCCCCGTCAAGTTAGCGCCGCGCAGCACCCAGTCGTAGCCGATGTTCCACAGGAGTGGTCCTAGGACCGATCCCTGTGGGACACCGCACGACATCTGCCGCTCCACCCACTCACGCTGTGTGGGGTAGCGGATCGCCCGCTCAGAGAGGTATGACCCCACTACCCTACGCAAGTACTCAGGCACGTTGTGGTACCGGAGCGCCTCCTTAATCGTTTCCCAGGGAAGGGTGTTAAAAGCGTTGGCAATGTCCAAGGACACCGCTAACACCACTTCCCCTCGGGACACCGCTTCATCTGCCAGGGCCCTCACCCGCGCTATCGCGTCGATGGTGGACCTGCCCTGGCGGAATCCGTACTGGCACGCGCTAAGGCCCGGCCCTTGGCCCTCCAAGTGCCTTACGAGTCGGGCAGCCACTACTCGCTCAAATAGTTTGGCCTTCTCGTCAAGAAGGACGATCGGTCTGTACCCCGAAGGGGAATCGGCCGGTCGCCCTTCCTTCCTCAGAAGGACCAACTTCCCGCATTTCCATGCCCTTGGTATGCGACCCTGCATCAGGCACGCAGAGAAAAGAGCCCTCACCCTTTGTTCTAAGGGGCCCAGTGCTAAGACCCATGCGCGGCCTGGAGTACCATCGGGACCGGGGGCAGTGTTTTTGGCCTTTAGCCTTAGCACTGCCACCCCCAATTCCTCCTCTGTCACCTCCGGTATTACTTCGTCCACTGAGGGAGTTACTGGAGCCATTCGCGGGGGCCGGTGTTCGCCCCGCTGTGGGAATAGGGCTCCCACAATTTGGCTCACCAGGTCCGGCTGGAGACTTTGCGTGAGTGGGGGGGCCCAAGGCCGGAGTTTGCCCCTCACCGACTTGTACGGCCTCCCCCACGGGTCGCTGTTAAGAGTCTCCAGCATTTCCTGCTCTGCCAGATCTTTGGCTTGGCCAATGGCCACGCTGAGGGCCCTGCTAGCCGCTCTGTAGCTCGCATAAAGGTCTTCTTCGGCCGCCAGGTTTCGCCTCCTCCGCCTTCGGCTCCTCGTGTACTGGCGTCTCGCAGCCACGCAAGACTTGCGCAGCTGCGTTAGTTCTGCGGACCACCAGTACACGTTCCGCCTCGGCCCACTGGGCTTGACCCGCGGCATCGCAGCGTCGCAGATCTGCGTCATGGCCTCGCTGAGCCAGGCTGCTTCCGCCTCAATATCTGCTGGGGCTTCGGGCGCTTCCGGCCAGGCTTGGACCAAGGCCGCCGCGTGCAGCAGGTCCCGGTCAAGCCGTTTAACTGCCCATCTTGGGCTATCTCCCTGCAGGGAACGGCTTAGGCCGTCCGGGATACTGTGGTGAGAGGAGACGCTAAACCGAATGTATCGGTGGTCGGATAGCGTCTCCACTCCCTCCATGACTTCCCAGCCTTGGACACGGCGCGCCAGGGCGGCATTGGCGAACGTGATGTCCACGATAGAGCCACCCTGTTGCCGCACGCACGTGTCTGTCGTCCCGTGGTTCAGGACAGTCAGACCTGTAGCCACTGCCCACTCCACCAGCGTTTGACCGCGCACGTCAGTCGCGGGGGAACCCCACACCACTGATTTGGCGTTGAAGTCCCCCGCGACTAGCAGCAGGTCCGGGTCACTTCTGCCGATCAGAGCCCGCACTTCGTCGAGGAATACCTCGAATTCAGCGAGAGCTCTGTTCGGCGAGAAGTACGCCCCTACTACCGTGATGTTGCCGATGTTGGCAGCCACGTAGCCATGGCCCCGCGTTACTCTCTCGAGAGGCGCAGAGCCAGCCGATGGTTGAGTGGCCAGGGCTACTAGGCCGTCCAGGTCACCCACCCAGTTATCTCTACGAGGCACCGAGTATGGCTCGGCTATTACAGCGACATGAATCAACCACTCCGCCATGCTCTGGATCAGAAGATCCTGAGCTCTGGCGCAGTGGTTGATGTTCGCTTGTAAATAGCTAGATGTATTTGGAGCCATACTGTTACTCGAGTAACATTTCTTCCTCCTCGGCCTGGGGCTCAGTTGTGCTGCCCTGTCTGGTGCCTAGCTGCGAGGAGGGTTGCAGTCTCTCGACAACTTTGCTCCGCTTGGCTTTGTGTGGGTTGCAAACCTTGCTACCCACCTTGTGGTTGGCCGGTAGCCCGGCCTCGGCGCACAGCACGCAGTTTGGTGCCGCTGTACATGCGTTTGCGACGTGGCCCGGACACCCGCAGCGGTAGCATAGCAGGCTGCGATCCACCGCCGCCTTGCATTTAGCCTTTACGTGGCCCACCTCGAGGCAGCGGAAGCAGCGCAGGGGACGGGCATCGAGCAGCTTGACCTGCGCCGACACCCAGCCCACCAGCAGCCTTCCCGCCTCTGTCACTTTTTTCGCCGCCGGAATAGGACAGCGCAGCCATATCGTACCTAGACCGTAGCGACCGCTAACGATCTCTCCGGGCCTAATATCGGTCTCCGCACAGCCCCCCACGCGAGCAACCGAGGTCACTACGTCCGTGGACAAGACGGACTCGTCTAGGCCTAAAATACGCAATTCTGCGTATTTCATGGGCCTCGAGACACGCACTAACGCTGGGTCCGTGACCTCGGCTAGTTTTTTGGCCAGTGCATCTGCCTTATCGCCACTTGTTGCACCGGGCACCTCCATGATGTAAGCCCCGGTTTGAGCTTTCCTCAGACGGAGGCCCGAGATGCCCAGATCCTCCAGTTTGATTTTAGCTTTGGCATCCGCAAGGACTGTGCCAAAGTCTGCCCCTTTTTCCGTCGCCTTTGGCTCCAACAGCGTCATCATGACCGCTGCTGAGCGAGGCGGACGGAGCTTGTTAGCTCCCTTCTTGCGGTTGCGTTTTTGCATGTCGACCTCCTTGTTCTTCACTTCCTTCGCTTTCCTCCGCCTTCTTCTCCTTTCCACCTTTGTCCACCCGTCAGGCTGTTCAGGTGGTGGGGGTGGTGGGGGCGGCGGAAGCGGTGGGGGCAGCGGGGGCGGTCGTTTGGTATTATCTGCCTTTTTTCCTTTCTTTGATTTCTTCCGTCTTGGACCAGCCGAGGCCTGGCCAGAAGCCGCATCCTCCGCAGCTTGACGGGCAGGCTTCTCCGGAAGGAGCCGGTCTTGTATGCCAGCCAGGTGGGCGTCCAGGTATGGACAGACTTGAGCCATGACGGCTCGGCAGAGTTTGTCCATGTCCATAGCTGATGGACTGGCCGAACCATGACCTTTCTCTCCTCTTGTTGGGGGGGGCTGCGCAGGGGGCAGCACCTCCCCGTCGTGTCCGGTAAGAGGGGGTTGCGGACTGCCCTGCTTCCGCATCCCCTCGAGGTCTCTTTTAAGGTCGGCCAGCTCCTTTCGGAGACTGGCCATCTCGGCTTGCAGCCGATTGTTGTCGGCCTGCAGCCGAGCCGTCTCCTCCGTGGCTGTGCGTTTGCTTAGTACCGTAAAGGCATCAGCAATCGCAGCAGCGGCATCTTTAAGGCATTTTATATAGCCACCTGATAGATTTTTGGAGGTGACCGCAACCTTGTTGATAATGGCCACGCTGTCGGCTACCTGCTGACCAAGGTCTTTATTAGCCGCGGTGTCCCCCTGGTCATTCCTTCCCGGAGAGGTGCCTCTCTGGTACCCTTGCCTGGTCGCGATTGTCATTTCCCGGACCTCCATTTCCGCCTTTAGCCGAAGTTCCTCCCTCAGGGCACGATTGTAGGCCTCCTTTGCCTTCGCCAGACCAGCGTATTTGCCTGTTGTAGGCGGGCGACCTCTACCTCTGTGCTGTGGTTTTGTTTGTCCCTCAGCTGAGAGCCCTGTTGACTCTTCGTCGCTTGAGCTGAGCACGGATGAAGCAGGGCGGAATCTCTTCCGCTTCTGCTTCACCCGCTCAGCTCCCTCTGGAATATTTTCCAGTTTGCTTCTACCAGAGGACTCACGGCCTCCGGTCCCCTGGGAAGCAAAGCTGATATCTGAGCTCGTGGTGGCCCTCAGTTCGGGCTCTTGGCCAAAGATGTTTGGCGATTTCTGCCTTATGAGGCGCACGCAGCAGTCCCGCAGTGGGACACTGAGCGGCCTCCGTTCGGCGATTTGTATCGCCGGAGAACTAATATCTAAACGTGGGCTTTGAGGGCCCACGAAGTGACTTTTGCCCCCCCCAGAATACGATGGGGCTGCCCGCGGGATGTTAGCGGTGAGGGATTCTCCCCGAAGGGTACCCTCCTGGGGTAATACTCTTTTATCGTCACTCATGCCCTTACTATTAGGGGTAAGGCCCCTGCCCCTTTTAAAGAGGGAGCCGCTCTCCTCTTGTTTTAAGGGGTGAGTTCCCCTGTGTCGCAGTTACGCCAACCCGTTCACCATCGACGTGGTACTTCCGGCAAGCCGCTAATCCAGGCCGGACCCGTTCGATCCACAGGACCTACTTGTCTCCGGCCTGGTACTGGATACGCTGCAACCCGTATCCAGAACCGCAGTAAGGAGCGGTTATCCCCGGTTTTTATAGAGGTTTTCCTTCCTCGTGGTCCTCCCTTTGCAGGCGACGACCCTCACTCCCGGCGCCTACGGGCCGGGTTGCGAGTTCCCACAGCAGCTCACAGAAAGAGCCCTGCAGTAGGCCATCCTTACAGACGGCGCTCCTCCAGATCACGTCCGCATCCCAGTCTACTCTGCTAATCAGAGAGGTACCGGGAGCGGACCCACCGCCTCTGCTTCCCCGTTGTCCCCTGCTACAGGAGAGACAGGGAGCAGGAAAGTGGCGCACCCTTTCACTAGGGCGCGCCTGCCCCGCCTGGCCCAAGGTGGGCTCCGCCGAGGCTGTGCCGCTCTTGGTCACCCTCGCCCTTCGAGCTATGCGACCCGAAGATCGAGGGCTCAAGCCCCCCCACCACGACAAGGTAGCGACACTCGGGGGGGAACCTAACCTAACCTAACCTAACCTAACCTAACCTAACCTAACCTAACCTAACCTAACCTTTTTTTTTTTTTTTTTTTTTTTTTTTTTTTTTTTTTTTTTTTTTTTTTTTTTAACGTGTGGAAAATGCGCCTTATGCATGTCCCCCGCTCGAGGCAGCGGGTGGGGTCTTTCGGGCTCTCCCCCAGAGTGGAGGCATACCGAATAAAAACCACACGACCTTACCCTCTCGGCCCTTGTGCGGACGCCACGGGATCGCGAACATTTCACCGCGACGCCGCAGGCCAGCCCGGGATGGGCTCCCTCTCTGCGCCCCAAGATGGTATTGGAACGCTGCGCCCCTAGGATTTTAGGGGCGCTCGGCCAGGACGGCACGTGCAATGCGGGTCCAGGATTCCTCGCCCTCGCCCGCTGTGCCGCCACGTCACGTCCGTCGTGTCAAGTCAGTTGATGTCCTCTCATGTCAGTCAGTCAGTTAGGTCCTCTCATGTCGCGTCGTCGTGTCCGGGCGACCACAAACCCAACAGGACTTGGGCCGCCCGAGGGCTCCCCCTTACCTTTCCCTGTCTAATGAGAACAGGTACTGAGCTCGGGTTCGCCCCCGTCATACGGCGGCCACAGCCCTCAAAAGGACTGCGCCGCCCCGGCATCATTAGGCTTGCGCCCTCCGCCCGATAAGGCTCACCTTCACCTTTCCCTGTCTAATGAGGACAGGTACTCAGCTTGGGCTCGCCCCCCTCAAAAAGGCATCGGCCCGAAGGCCAGACGCCGCCCTCTCAGGGCCCGAAGGCCCGTTGGCTGGCAAGGTTCACCGAGTGGCTACCCTCACCAGACCAACACCCCCCCACCCCAGTCACGTCAAAGTCAGTCACGTCCGGCGACCACAGCCCTTAAAAGGGCTGCGCCGCCCCGGCATCATAGGGCTTGCGCCCTCCGCCCGATGAGGCTCACCCTTACTTAATACCCATCATTTAAGACAGGCAAAAGCAAGGGCTCGCCTCCGTCTGTAAGGCGTCGGCCCGAAGGCCGCACGCCGCCCTCTTGGGTTTGGCGAAGCTCACCCGCGGCCCTCTGCCTTAGGCTCCCCTCGCCAAACAAAAGTCACGTCTGTCAGTCGGTCGCGTCCAACGACCACAGCCCTTAAAAGGGCTGCGCCGCCCCGGCATCATTGGGCTTACGCCCTCCGCCCGATGGGCTCACCCTCGCTTTTCCCTGACCCTAAGGACAGGTACTCCGCTCAGGCTCGCTCCCGTCAAAAGGCGTCGGCCCGAAGGCCGGACGCCGCCCTCTTGTGGGCCCGAAGGCCCGTTGGTTGGCAAGGTTTGCCCGGTGGCCCTCTGCCTTTGGGCTCCCCTCGCCAAACCAACACCCCCCCACCCCAGTCGCGTCAAAAGTCTGTCGTCGCGTCCGGCGACCACAGCCCTTAAAAGGGCTGCGCCACCCCGGCATCATTGGGCTTACGCCCTCCGCCCGATGGGCTCACCCTCGCTTTTCCCTGACCCTAAGGACAGGTACTCCGCTCAGGCTCGCTCCCGTCAAAAGGCGTCGGCCCGAAGGCCGGACGCCGCCCTCTTGTGGGCCCGAAGGCCCGTTGGAAAAAATCCTGGAAAAAATGCTGATGAGAAGGGTAAGGTGGCACATTCTGCCGGGCATGAGCGCACAACAATTCGGGTTTACACCGCAGCGCGGTACTGAGGACGCCCTCTATGTCATGATAAAACAGCTTAAAGATAGACTGAAACAAAAAGAGCTAATAACGCTAGTATCATTGGACATAGAGGGGGCCTTCGACAGCGCGTGGTGGCCTGCAATGCATTGCCGGCTGGCTGAAACTAGATGCCCGGCGAACCTGAGACGCCTGGTCGACAGCTACCTATCAGAAAGGAAAGTCAGGGTTAGGTACGCCGGTGCGGAACATACCAGAACAACAACCAAGGGATGCGTGCAGGGGTCGGTCGGTGGGCCGACATTCTGGAATCTTCTGCTAGACCCGCTGCTTAAAGAACTTGATAGCCATGGCTATTACTGTCAGGCATTTGCTGATGATGTTGTCCTGATCATCTCTGGAAAAACGACATCAGAAGTCCAGACACAGGCGAATGCGGCGCTCGAGCGCGTGCGGAAGTGGGGGGTCAGAAACAAGTTAAAGTTTGCACCTCATAAAACGAAAGCTATGGTAATAACAAACAAACTAAAGTATGACACCCCGCTTCTGGCTATGGGTGGCGTAGACATTGCGCCATCTAGAGACATAAAGATCTTGGGCCTTACAGTGGACGATAAACTGACGTTCAATTTACATGCCTCAAACGTTTGCCGCAAGGCAGCAAACCTCTACAAGCAACTATCAAGAGCTGCAAAAATCCACTGGGGACTGGAACCAGAGGTGATCAGGACGATATATACGGCAGTGGTGGAGCCTGTGGTAATGTACGCGGCCGGAGCATGGGCGCCCGCAACGAACAAACTAGGCATACAAAAACTCCTAAACGCGGTGCAGCGCGGCTTTGTGCAGAAGATCTTAAAGGCGTATAGAACGGTCTCGCTGAACTCTGCCCTTGTACTTGCTGGGCTACTACCCTTAGATATAAGGATCCGAGAGGCCGCCCTACTGTTCGAAGCAAAAAAGGGGTATTCGCGGCGGATGGTGGGAGATGCCGAACTTGAGAGGCCGCTCGCTATCGTAAACGTGGTTCACCCTGCGGAGCAGACGGGGACGGAGTACTCATGCCTGGTGGAGGGCGGAGAAGAAAGCCAGAGCAGCAACGACGGCCTTAAAATATTTACTGATGGCAGCAAAATTGAGGGAAAAGTCGGTGCGGCACTGTCCATTTGGACCGATGGCGTAGAGACAAGGAACCGGAAATTCAAACTGGCAAACTTCTGCACCGTCTATCAGGCTGAGCTGCTGGCCCTGTCAGAGGCGGTAGAACATTCCCTCCGAAGCGCGGTATCAAACTGCTCAATATACAGCGACTCCAGAGCCGCACTAGATACAGTGGCTGGCGGTGTTTCCCTCCACCCCCTTGCAGTAAAAACGAGGGAAAACCTAAAAATAGCAAAAGACCAAAACAAAGGGATCCAGTTCTTTTGGGTAAAGGCTCATGTGGGGCTGGAGGGAAATGAGAGAGCCGACGAGCTGGCAAAAGATGCCGCGCTAAATAAAAAGACTAAACCAAACTACGACATGTGCCCGGTTTCATTCGTTAAGCGACAGATCCGAATGGAGTCGCTTGAGGAATGGAACCGTAGATATGTTGAAGGGGAAACAGCATCCTCAACAAAAATCTTCCTGCCGGACGCCATCCAAGCCTACCATGTGGTTAGAAAAATAGAATTTAACGCGGTATTAGTGCAAGTAATGACGGGGCACGGTGGGTTCTCAGAGTACTTGAACAGGTTCAAGTGCAAGGAGAGCCCATCGTGCATCTGTGACCCAGAAGTGTCAGAAAGTGTACTGCACCTGATAACAGAATGTCCGGTGTACGGCAATGAAAGGAACAATACTGAGGTGGAGCTAGGAATAGATATAAGATCTGAAAACATTAGTGAAATTGTAAAAAATCAGGACATACGAAAAACGTTTCTAAATTATTGTGAAAAAGTTGCAAAAACAGTAATAAATAAAAATAAAACGAAATAAAATTATGTTCACATAATATTGTGTAAATATTAATGTTTAACATAAGACAAAATAGAATAAAAATTAAGTTAACTAGTACATAAGCATCAAAAATAGCTAATAATGTATCCATGTTTGGCAATAAGTCACTCTAGTTGAGACTCAAAATCTGATACCAAGTAAGTAGGCATAGCGTAAGTTGATTAAAAACCTTTTTGTAAACCCATACATATTTGTAAAGTAAATAAATAAAAGTAATAGTTTATAATTAGTGATAAGATTTAATAAATGTAAGTTAGTAGTAACATCATTGTAACCTTAATTAAGGAGAGAATTGTTAATAAATAGAAAAGAAAGAAAATAAAAGAAAAAAGAATAAACAAAGACTCTGACCCTCATGTCAGAGGTAAAAAAGAAAGACACACACCGTTTTTAGGCGGTGCGAGTCCGTCACTGCCTGGGCCCTCCCTTCCCAGGCGTGCATAAGGCATTTTTTCGGTGTGTGTCAAAAAAAAAAAAAAAAAAAAAAAAAAAAAAAAAAAAAAAAAAAAAAAAAAAAAAAAAAACCTAACCTAACCTAACCTAACCTAACCAGGAGTCGAGATGGACCATGCGACAACCTAACCTAACTTAAAAAAAAAAAAAAAAAAAAAAAAAAAAAAAAAAAAAAAAAAAAAAAAAAGTGTATGTTTTGTTAGGCTAAGTTTCGAAAGAAACAAAAAAGTGTAGGTTTGGTAAGGTTAGGTTTAAAAAAAATAGGGTTTGGTACGTTAGGTTTTGAAAAACAAAAAAAAAAGGGTAGGTTATGTTAGGCTGTTTTAAAAAAAAAAGTGTAGGTTACGCTAGGATAGGTTTCGAAAGAAAAAAGTGTAGGTTTGTTAAGGTGAGGTTTAAATAAAATAGGGTTTGGTACGTTAGGTTTTGAAAAAGAAAAAAAAAGAAAAGGGTAGGTTATGTTAGGCTAAGTTTTAAAAAAAAAAGTGTAGGTTACGCTAGGATAGGTTTCGAAAAAAAAAAGTGTAGGTTTGTTAAGGTGAGGTTTAAATAAAATAGGGTTTGGTACGTTAGGTTTTGAAAAAGAAAAAAAAGAAAAGGGTAGGTTATGTTAGGCTAAGTTTAAAAAGAAAAAAAAAGTGTAGGTCACGCTAGGATAGGTTTCGAAAGAAAAAAGTGTAGGTTTGTTAAGGTGAGGTTTAAATAAAATAGGGTTTGGTACGTTAGGTTTTGAAAAACAAAAAAAAAAGGGTAGGTTATGTTAGGCTGTTCCAAAAAAAAAAGAGTAACTAGGTCATTTTAGGCTAGGTTTTTAAAAAAAAAAGAAAAATAAGTGTGGGCTATGCAGACTAATTCGCTGGTAAAAGGTAAAAAGCTGCTGGTATTACCTCGATTCATTTTAAATTTCAATTTAGTTTGTAATATTTATGGGCTTTTTCACCATCTATTGATTGGCGTTAACCGACGGTCAAATGTGATGCCGTCTCCGTCTATTAGAATAAAGCAGAGAGACGGCACCACATTTAACCGTCAGTTAACACTAATCAATTGATAATGAATTAGTATTAATTCCGCTTGTTTTATTGTATTAATTCTTACTATAAAATGGTAGGCTTTGTTAGATTAGATATCAAAGGTGGTTTTTAATAAGATCAAACTTGAATTATCGATTGGTTTAAAATTTAAAGTTGTTTGGGTTCAAAAGCTGATTTTCAGAAGTTACGATAGGGTAGGCCAATGCGGCGAGCGTCTCGATCATGCGCCAGTACTCAAAACTGGCATGTGTTTAGTTAGCTTTGCCTACCTTTCTCGTTGGCTTGGGGTTTCCATTCGGACAAACTGTTACTAGGTAAAAAAAATTGAGAACCAAAGTATCAATATGTTTTGTGTTGTTTGATTGTTATTTCAAGAAGTTAGGTTTCAGCGAGTTAAATATTACACATTGAAAAAAAAGTCAGGTTAGGTTAAATTACGGGTTTTATAAATGTAGGTTTTATTTTAGGTTTTCAACAAGTATCACTCATTTAAAAATAAAAGCTTACTTTGGTTTAGTTACAGATTGAAATAAGTTTTCGGTAAAAAAGAAATTGTTATTATTTATTAAGCTTTCTTAGCTGACTGTACTTTTCTTAACTGTACTTGTATTGTCATCCAAATTACATTTGAGTACCTTTCAAGTCGATGCCACCAACCGTTAAAGAGTTCCGACTTGTGGAGACGATCCTGGCCGGACTACCAGAATGCAACAATCAGGTTATTGTATTGTCATAAGATTTACGTATATTTACCAAATTTCAAGTCGATCAGACTACTGGAAGTGGGTCAAATTGAACTTGCAAGATTTAGCCCAAATAAAGATTGCCCTTTTATTATTTAATAAATAAACAAGGAGGGCTAAAATAAAAGCTTGTAAAAATGTAGGTTTCATTATAACGTTTTAAATTTTCGTGATTTTCACACTCATAGTCAAAATACCACAAACGGGACTTATCACGCTATTTTTACACAAGTAATACTCGTATTTGCAGTTGCTGCAACGTTGCCGAAACGTCGAGGTAAATATTACTTGTGTAAAAATAGTGTGATAAGTCCCGTTTGTGGTATTTTGACTATGTAGTGTTCAGAATATAAGTTTTCTAAAATGTAGGTTCTCTTAGGTTTGAGCGAATTCAATATCAAACACATTAAAAAATAGTTCTCAAAAAAAAGTTAAGTTTTGCTTGAAATGGCAGATTTCAAAAATACAGGTTTCTGATTGTTACTTTTAAAAATTTTTGAATGGTTTAAACATGTTTAGTTTTTTTTGTATTTTAATTAAAAAAGAAACTAAGCAGAAAGTTTGAAATATATTAGATTATAATAAGTTGCATATAACATTTAAGGCCATGGCGACTAGATTGGTTATTTCCAAAATTAATAATTAACAAATACTTAAGTGAAATGTAATTTTTTGCGTAGTTTAGACACTCCGATTACTTGCTGGTGACTTGTTTAGTCAACGGAGCTTCCGTTTGTACAACCTAAGTAACAAACAACAGCCCTAGTATCCGTGCCCACCTCTCCCGCCCGCCGGTCAATAGCTTAGCTACATCACCTCGGTCGGTAGGTATTTAACACGTTTGTCCCAATTATTGTCCAAATGTCGCATATTTTTAGGGTTCCGGAGCCAAAATGGCAAAAACGGAACCCTTATAGTTTCGCCATGTCTGTCTGTCTGTCTGTCTGTCTGTCTGTCCGTCCGTCCGTCCGTCCGCGGCTTTGCTCAGGGACTATCAATGCTAGAAAGCTGTAATTTTGCACTGATATATAGGTTAAGTATGCCGACAAAATAGTACAATTAAAAATTCGAAAACAATTTTTTTTAGGGTACCTCCCATAGACGTAAAGTGGCGGTGATTTTTTTTTCTCATCCAACCCTATAGTGTGGGGTATCGTTGGATAGGTATTTTAAAACCATTAGGGGTTTGCTAAAACGACTTTTCGATTCAGTAATTTTTTTGCGAAATATTCGACTTTAAAGTGCAAATTTTCATTAAAATCGAGCGTCCCCCCCCCCCTCTAAAATCTAAACCGGTGGGTGAAAATTTTGAAAAAATTCAGAATGGTAGTCAGTATCCAAACTTCCAAGGAAAACTATAACGGCTAAGTTTGCTTGAGAATTATTAGTAGTTTATGAGTAAATAGCAGCGTAAGGTATAAAATATACCTACCTAAACTAGAAAGATTCCGTATAAAATACGAAATCCTTAGGAAAATATTACTTAATTTTTTCGTAATAGCTACGGAACCCTATTTTGGGCGTGTCGCTCTTGTCCGGTTTTTTTTTTTATTTAACGCTTATTATTTATTTAATTATTCCTAATTGTCAATAAATTTATAGTAGAATTTTTACTACTTCTATTCAGAGTGCTGCCGACGTGTCTACGAGCAGTAAATTTAGGTAACATTCATTCAGGAATTATCATGATTTCTAATGATGTAGATGACTAGAAGTATAAATTAAATTTTTGATATTTGAACGTTGATGCGTAGATTTCTACCTTTCTATAAGTAACATTCTTACATGCTTTCCTCAAAGAATTTTAATTGTGAAGGAAATATGGAAGGAATCTCTTTAGCTTAGATTTAGTGAGCGATCTCCAACAATCCATGCTCGTACTAATATTATGATTGCGAAAGTGTCTTTGTATGTTTGTGTGTTTGTTCGTCTTTCACGCCGTAACGGAGCGACGGATCGACGTAATTTTTGGCATAGGGATAGTTTATGAGCCCGAGAGTGACATAAAGGGAACACCTCGCGATAACCGAATACCACGAGGGCGGAGCCGCGGGCAAAAGCTAGTTAGTATATTTATGTTAGTTAATCTTTCACCCTAAAACGGCTGGATAGATTTTGATGAAGATAACTGGAACCTTGCGTGGCTAGAACAGATAGGTAATTAATGAACTAAAATAATTTCTTTGCTCACCCGCGACCTTAAGATAGCTAAGTCTATGCAAATTATGCGTGTTCATGCAGTTCCTCCACCTCCACACTGTACGAACACACACAAATTACACAAACCCATCTATCACCACCACCACAACTCACTGACGCGTTTCGAACTCAACCAGAGCTCATCCTCAGAGTGACACAACCGTACACCATGCTACCAGTTGTTAGACTAACAAACCACCACCACTGTTTTAATTTGTCAAACAAAACAAAAAACTACCCGCAAAATATTAATAAATTTTAAATGTGATACAAAACTACCTTGATTTTTTAATTTTATTTATTTATTGTCAAGGCATGTTTAATAACGATAGGTAATTCTTTCGATCAGTTTGTTCATATTTCGTCTATCTAAGGTTATCCTTTACAATCGCTGAGATTGGAAACACGAAATTTGACGCGTGTGTTACACGCAGCTAAGTATAGTATTATGTATACATATGCTAATGCTTTGTTAGTAAAATCGACGACGCAATTTTTGGGAATTTACCAAATACCCAACTAAATGCCCACTTGCTCGTTTGCCTTCCAGTCGAAAAAAAAAAACAATACCCAGTTAGGTAAATAATATTTCCATGGGAGTTTAGTGCATATGAGCATATTATTATGTATGTATGTACTACCTAAGAAGTCGATTCTGACCATTGCACAACTATGAAGTTCCTGATTATTGTTAATGTCAACCAATGAAAAAAAAAACAAAATGAAAAGAAAATGCTGTACTTACTTCTCTGTCGCACGCAACAAGGAAGCATTGTATTTTTGTCTATGATTCATATTGTTAATATTGAGAAAAATCATAGTTTTGCAATGTGTCAGGATTTACTACGGCCTTTGACTTGACCTTGACCTGTAAGTTACTTTGTTGTTTGCGTGTAAGCCGATCCAGTACATACAATAAATTATTTCTTTCTAATAATTTATATTTACGGTTTTCCGTAACACGCAGGCTCTTGGTCCTTGCTCCGGATAAACTACTTAGATCAGAATTACAATATGAGTGGGCTTTCTTTATGTTGCTTATTCCTGGTTTTTTAACCTTCGGAAAGTTTAAAGAAGTGATGCGTGTTTTATTAGTTATTATTATAGGATGAGGTGAGGGTTGAGAGGGAAACAGGGTCGCAAATGATACTACCATCAAAATTAATATATCTTATTTAATAATATCTACAATGGACTATACACAGTACAAGACAAAATACACAACGCTAGGTATTGTCGGTGACCATCGCATTAACAGTTCTCTTCGGACAGCCGCGACCGATGGAGGCGTTCAAGCATCTAAACAATCTTAATAACGAGTCTACTTTCAGCACCATTTTTACTTTTTAAAATAGTCCCTGTTTAATACATCCCAAACATTCCTATTGTGTAATCGTTCATGTGTTTAAATTTGAACACGCAAGACGATTAGCTTCAGCGTTCTATCCCAGCAGCAGGGGCGGCTGGCGGCTGGCGGCTGGCGGCTGGCGGCTGGCGGCTGGCGGCTGGCGGCTGGCGGCTGGCGGCTGGCGGCTGACGGCTGACGGCGGGCGGTCAGCCGTCGGTGAGCACGACGGCGCGGAAGAGGCAGCGGTCGCCGTCCATGAGCGCGGGCCACACGAAGGAGCGCACGGCGCCGCGCGCGCCCGCCTCCGCGCCGCCCGCGCACCAGCGCACGTGTCGCGCGGGGTCGAAGCGCGCTGACAATGACAATTAAGTAATGTTAACATTGGCTGGACTTTGAACATTTTGTAATGCAAGCGGAGCAGACTCCGCTCTTCGGTTTCATAGACATTCAGTGAAAGCACTTTTGTGCAGTCGATAACTGAGAGTTTAACGGAATCCGCGCCAATCGCAGCGGAAAATAGGGCTGAGAGCTTAATCATCAGATATTTAATTCATTCGGATCTTGGGTGAATTTTACTAATATTAGAAACTCAAAAGTTAGTGAGCATATGTGTGTGTGTTTGTTTTTGTTATTTCTTCATGCTAAAATGATTGGACGAAATTGGATGAAATTATGAAAATAAGTAGTTACTTTTTATCCCGATATTTTGTACGGGATCGGCATAAAACTTTGAAATCATAACCGCTGAATTTGAAATTTGTAATGACAGTGAAGACCACGATGTATTTTTTTTAAATTCCCTCTGGATTTTTTATTTGTGATCGAACGGCTTGCCTTAGAATGCTATTTTTAATGTAGCATCAATGACTATGATGAAATTTTCGGAAATTTCCATGGGGATCTTGGAATTTCGATTCAACCGCTGGATCATTAATCTAGCCGCGGTAAACGGGTCGCGGGGATAGTGAAGTTAATGTCGTAGCAATATAGTGACTAGGGGTAATGTCGTGGCTATGGTGTGTGGTGTGGTGTGTGGTATGTGATGTGTGATGTGTGGTATGTGATGTGTGGTGTGTGATGTATGGTGTGGTGTGTGGTATGAGGTGTGTGGTGTGAAGTGTGTGGCGTGTGGTGCGTGGTGTGTGTGGGGCACTCACTGGCGCTAAAGTCTGTGTCGAGGCGCAGCGGCGGCAGCAGCGCCAGGCGCCAGGCGGCGCGCGCGGCGGCGGCGGCCAGCGCGCGCAGCGGCGGCGCCTGCGCCAGCCCCGGGTACTCGCGCAGCGTGCCCGCCACCTGCGACATTCACTTTGAAATACTACTCACAAAAAATTATTAACAATTTTTTTCGTAATATTCATTATGTTACGAGGAGACTACGAATGTGAACATGCACACGCACGCGTCGACAGCGAGACATGTGGCGAGATGATTCGCGAATTCACCCACTCTACTCGCGATTCCTCTCGTCACCCTCGCGCGAGAGAGGTGTCACGCGCCGGTCAGCCGGGAGGCCGCACGCCGCACGCCACCCGCCCTGTGCCCCACCTGCGCCACGACGGTCCGCTCGGTGTCGGCCAGCGAGCAGCGCCGCGCGCCGGCCCGCAGCACGCGCAGCGCCGCCGCCTCCAGCCGCGCCACCGCCTCCGCCTCCCCCGCGCCGCCCGCCCCCGCCCCCGCCCCCTCCCCCGCCCCCGCCGCCGCGCCCTCGTCCTCGCTGCCGGAGCCCGCCGCGCCGTCGGCGCCCTCTTCGACGCCCAGCAGCGCCTTCACCTCGTTCAGTCGTTTATCGCGCAGACTTATCGCGGCGCGAAAAGATAACTGGAATCAGAGAAAGAGACGTCAACCGAATATTCTACATTTATACTCTCACCTCGTATTTCGCGTGGAACCCGAAAGAAAATTTATTTAAGTACAGCTATAACCTCATAATCCTCATTCGAGCATACTTCTCGCACAAAACCGGTCTGAGTGGAGAGCCTTGGGGGAGGCCAGCAGTGGACGTCTTTCGGCTGACATGATGATGATGATGAGCATACTTCTCGTAGATTGTCGCTTGCCGCACGATCTGTTTTGTCAACTCTAGACGCCACGGGGTCGATCGAAACGCAGATTTTATAAATCTTCTTAGCGTGCTAGTGGGTAGGTAGTTAATACTCACAACGACGACGGAGAAGACGATCTTGTGCGGCAGCGCGGGCGCGCGCGCCAGCTGCGGCAGGTCGGCCAGCGCGGGCAGCCAGCGGGCCGCCGCGCGCGCCCACGCCGCGCCGTACGCCGCCACCGCGCTCGCCACCTCCGCGCCCCTGCAACCGACGCAATACTCAGCATTATGTCGGACCGTGCTGCTAGCGCACCGTACTGCCTATATAGCCTTCCACATTCGCGTGAAATTCACCCGGGATCCCTTCTTCGCGGCTTCGCGGCACGTTCGCGCCTCCTTCCCCATTTGTTTTAGGTTTTGTCCCGTGACGAATGGTTCGCGAGGCGAGATTTGATACGAAAGGGTTTGGCAACGTTTCCGTTTTTCACGCCGCAAAATCATGTCATGAATCCCGCACGATTTTAACTAGGAGGCTATTAAATTAAGCTATGAGTGGCACGTACCTGTCCGAGAGCGGGAGTGGAGGTGAGTGATCGCTATCGGAGTGGTAGCCGTCGCTGGCGGAGTCGGGCGGCGAGCGCGGCGGTGAAGGCTCCGCGGGCGCGGCGGGGGTGGCGGGCTCGGCCGGGGCGGCGGGGGGCGCGGGGGGCGCGGGGGGCGCGCCGCCCGTCATCAGCGCCAGCAGCGTGGCGCAGCCGCGCGAGTAGCTCATCAGCACGCCCGCCACGGGCCTGCAACACGACACGCTGTAGCACTCAGCCAACAAGGTTGCACACGCACACACTGACTGACTCGACAAAATTATAATTAACGAGCCGCAAAACAAGTAGGTACCTACTCGAATACGTGCTGCGTGCCGTCTTCCATCTCGATAGAAACGAGTAGAGCACTAGACGATAAACAGATGGATAACACATTTCTTATCCACGGGCTCTATAAGAGCTGCTAAGATATATAGACCATATTTTATTTTGTTAGGTATACCTATTATCTTAAAGGCGCGGTCGAGTTGAGTTGAGAAATATAAAATGGCTGTGAATGAATTTGGGTTCTTTACGATCGTTTGTGATTTAGCACGCTTGTGATTAACCGTGTGCAATATACGTAAATGTACAAAATATGTAGGTCTGAAACGGTTATGGCTGCGGTCCCACGACCTCTGAGCGATTTGCTGCGCCTGCGCCTCGCGTGGCGCGCGCTCGTTACTTTTGATTTCAATAGTAACTGATAAATCGATAAAGTAATCGGCGGAGGACGCGGCGCGGCCGTCAGCTCGGGAACCGACTCGGCTACATGTAACAGGATGAAAGCCACGATGATGAGATTTTTTATACAGTTAAAAATGCAATATTTAATCAGCACGAGGAGGAAAGTACAAGCGATCGCTTTCCACTCGCGGCGCACCTGCCGGCCGCGCCGATACTTTTATGGCGTTAACAGCTTTTAACACTGCGAGAAAACGAAAGCTACCAAAGGCCACCGCACGATGGAATCAGATGATTATTATTCCATTTGGCGTGCAGGCGGTGCACGGAGCATGCGGGTGCAAATGGAGGAAGTTGTCGACCGCGTCTTTTGTGCGGTTTGTTAAGCTAACACGGGCGAGCGAAAGCCAACACGGCGGAATGCGCGGTTATCTAATGTGCTGTAATATCGAACTAATCTGTTTTATAATGCTGGTTAAAGATGTATCATCATCTCGAGATAGCGAGCACGTTCGTAGTTTTTCCAACCATTTGTGAACGTAAAAGTCTTGAACATCGAGTTCCGCACAAAAAATCTAGAGATTTATTCTCATGGAAGTCGCTTTCATTAATTGTGTTACATGGTGAGAGTGAATATTTACTATGATTTCTAGAAAAGATATAGGTACATCACTGAGTGATGCAGCAAAGAGCGAGTCCACTGTCGCAGCGGCGCCGGCTACGAGTAGATAGGCACGGCGTTGTTGTTTTTGTTGTGTTAGGTATGAGCCATCGAAATAGTAAGTACCTGGAATGAACACTCCAAAAACAGACGAGCGAAAACCGACCCAAAGCCATTGACATAAGAACTAAGGGCCTCCGGTCCGGGTGAAATAGCAAGCACGGAGTCAGTGTGTCCCTTTCTAACTATTGCCAGGAAATAAATAATAAATAATTAGTAAATTTTAGTTTCGTGAGCGTTGTCTTTTAAAAACATTGAATAAAATGTATACATTTATAATAATCAATAATAATAATTATTATTTACAAGCCTTATATGTATATATATATATATTTAATGAAATAAGCTTTATATCTTTTTATATAAGCTAATTTTAACTTGATGGTAGGTTTTATTAATTTCTCAATGGCCACACCAAACAGTAAGATGGCGCCTTCGTTATTGAGACTAGGGTGACAATCTTTTCACGATGTATTGAAATGGCTAATATGTAATATTTATTATAATATAATATTTTATACGCATCATACGTATTGTCTAATACGAATGATACATACATGCATAAAATAATAGTTCTACTACATTATATTATATTTTTATTATAAATTTTGAAAATTTCCAAGGGAATTCGGAAACATCCTGAAAATTTCAATTAAAACTACCGGACCGATTCAGTTTACGCGTTTGAACCCGCTGGTAAAAGCTAGTAAATAATGAATAAGTATAATAATTAAGTGACAACAGTGGGTGAGTGATTTTAATTGTTTGATTTAATTTAGTTTTCTTTAATATTAATTTCTTAATTTTCATTTCATTGTTGTAATTTGTAATCATCATCATCATCATCATCCCAGCCTATATTATATACGTCCCACTGCTGGGCACAGGCCTCCTCTCAGAATGTGATTGTGGTTTAATTTAATAAACGATTTTTTCTGTAGTGACAACTTAGTCTTCATTCATTTATTAAACTAAATTAAATGACTTATGTATCCACTTTTTCATACTAGTTGTACCTATAGAAAAGTGAATACTTCTGTTACTAGCACCGACGTACATACCTAAAATGTATTTACTCTAATCTCTACCAGCCGTATCATAAGGACTTGGTATACAAGTAATAAAGAATCTGGTTATTGCTCCTTAGTATATTTTTCTGACAAAGAAGTACTAGGAGGAAGGAATGTCTCATTAATCGCATAAAATTATGGCCATACTAATAGAGTGAGATAAAATAACCCTGTGGTAGCTATCTCTATCGCCAAGAAATCGGCTCGCTATTCCTGCACAGTGCACCTTCCAGGTACTTACTATTTCGATGGTATGAGCAGAGTACTTCCGTCAGCGGCGGCGCGTGGCCGCAGCGTACTTACTAGACTAGGTATAACATTTAATTACTTAGGTATTCTGTGGCGGCGTGCCTCGCCGGACATTAAACGATATTAAACTACAATGTAACACCTGAAGTAATTTAACTAAGCGTGGTTTAACGATAAGATCTGCTCGCATAATATTTAAGTGTGGAATTCGTCCGTAATAAAACATCTCGCGCTCGCGCTAATCGTCTGCTAACTGCGCGGCCCTCGCGCGCGCTTCCTGCTGCTCCTCGGCAATCGCCAAATAACACTTTACAACAGGAAGCCGCGATAATCGTAAAGTTACAAAATATTTCCATTTCCAAGGTTTTGATACGCTTCCAGAACTTTAAGATCGACCGAGTCGACTTACAAATTAATCGACTTTTAATGTTTAGCTATATACAACATGACGACATGAATATGTTTTGTTGAGACTGGCCAGTACAGAAGGACTGCATTCCATATTATAACTGCCAACTGGCGATTGCTTTTTCACTCTTTCATTTTTGATTGCATGATTGTAGATCGTGTCAACAGCTTGTGTGCACAAGCTGTATTTACGTTGGATGCGATTTAATAGTTATGGGCAGTACCTAACGTCGCTGTGGAATGCGATCCTTAGTATGTCTTAGCCTACTTCTAGTTATTTTCAAAATACTTTCAAGGCAACTATTATTTGCCATATTATTATGCCACCGGCTTCGGGGAGGACGGAGCGGCAATTTGGCGTAAGGCGCGTAGTTTTTTCCTCGTTTACTTTAAAGCTTTCTGTAAACAGTCAAAAGTTCTCTAGGCCTTCCGATGTCGGCGATTGCGATCGGTTCGTGCGACCCACTGATTGCCTAGTATGAATGAACTGATATAATCACGCAACGTGGCCGCTCGCATCCCCCTGGTCCGGCGCCCGCCTGTCGCTACCCACCTGGCGTCCTCGTGCGGCGGCACGTGCGGCGCGGGCGCGGCGCGGCGCGCGAGGCCGGCGGCGGCCAGCGCCTGCTTGTCGGCGCGCACGCGCGCGGCCAGCGCGGCGGCCAGCGCGGGCAGGCGCGGCGGCGCGCGCTGCACGGCGGCCAGCAGCGACGCGTTGTCGATGAGCCGCTGCTCCACCTCGGCCGCGCGCAGCGCCAGCAGCCGCTGGTGGCTCGCCTGCGCCGGCGCCGCCACCGCCGTCACCGCCGACTGCAACACAACACCGCTCACTGTCTCGGCTCCACACGGGTTCGCGTGTTCCGTTGATACCTCGAAACGAGTAGGTACTAGTCTGTCATGCCTACACTATTTACCTACATGTTGCCGTGAATCGCAAACGTGTGAACACACAACACGTGTTTAGAAGAAATTTTCGATGCAAAGCTTTGAGATGAGAATGAATGTCTTACATTGAGTAGTTGAATTCAGAATCTGTTGTCAAGAAGACATAAACATTAATACCTAATGCGTATTATAAAGTAAATGATTATATCATGGATAGGAATATTTGGAAATAATTCCGATCCTCATTAACATAAGTACAACCCGTGCCTGTTTTGAGGCAGTGCTAGGTCCCGTTAAGCACGTCAGCATAAGCGACGCTCGGCGTCGCGTCACTCACCAGCTCGTGTATCTTGTGCAGCGCCTGCTTGTACGCGTCGAGGTGCGCCTGCAGCTCGTCGCGCAGCGCCGCGTGCAGCGACACCAGCTCGCCGCCGTCGCCCGCCGTCAGCCCGTGCGTGCCCAGACCTGCCGCACACACACACGTCACTCAAACACCCCACACCGTCTACCAGCCGTCGCCCAGGGGTCCATATTGGCTCGCATAGGTACTTATCGAAAGTCCGAATGTAATATTTGTCAGAATTATCGTTTGTCATAATTCTTTTTTCTCTTAATCCAATGATTGTTTAGAAGGTTGTCTATTGTTTGACCGAAAGTTATATGCCATAATTTCACTATCCCGAACTCCACATGCCCGAAACTTCATTTGCTCGAATGTTTCGTTTACCAGAAAATTTATTTGATATATTCTTATTTTCCCGAAACTATGATGCCATAACGATACGAATGCAATACGTATTGTTTTCCATATTATTAAGTGCAATAATATCATTTAATAGAATATTCAAACGCCATACCAAATATTGTTTCTTTCTGAATTCATCGTGGCTACTTACGTGCGCGGAGCTCCTATTCCGCGTAGTTGAGATGTTGGTTTCTATTACTAATCTATCTATTATCTTTATTATCCGGGCTGTTATAAAAAAAAACCTAACATCGAAGGCTAAGGCGGGAGCTACGCTGCGCTTCGCTCCCGCCTTAGCCTTCTGAACCTAACCTATCCGAGTCGCTTCTGCTCCGAACCGTCTAGCTCGCTCGCTTCGCTCGCTCGCACAAATCAAATGTCGCAATTCTAACCTAACCTAATCTATGTGCTTAAAATTTACCTGATTCAAAGGCTTGTTTGACGTATGGGATTTATCAGTATATCCTCTTGACGTCCAAATGATAATTATTATGGCATGTGATATTTATGGATTACAATGATTATGAAAAATGAAATTATTGAAAGTAACTTTATGGGAAACAAAGATTCTGCCATTTGATTAATATGGTAAAAATGAGTAGTGATAATGAATTTATAGGAAACAAAATTATGTCGTTTGTATATTATAGCACATGAAATTCGTGCAAATGAAGTTCGGTCAAGTAAAGGGATACCTGTTTAGAATTCTTATTAAATAAACCTAACCTAACCTATAGTTTTCTATATGATGACCATTTAAAATTTTTAGAAAAATATAGTGTTTCAGAGGGAAAAAAATTCGGACAAACGATGATTCGGACCAAAATTACGGTATGACTAGCGAAGAGTATGCGAACTTTGGCGCACCAGAGCCAGCCAGCTTCAGGGAGGAGCGGCCACTCTCAGCACCAGCTGGCGAGCGGTACCAAAATCTTGTGGCAAGTTGCACGAGAGACAACTTTAAATCAAGCATCAGATATCTTGAGAATTCAGAACCGTAGCGCACAACTGCGCATATACTTAGCGATGGCCATACATGGGCTTTCATATGTTATAGGGACCACGACGTATGACAAGCAGCCGATCTCACTCAATTACATATAAGAGTACTTTAGCGATCCATTGGCTGTGCTCATATTTGAATGAGCTACTTCACCGCATTACAACACGAGCGGCACTTTCCGTCGAGTGACTCGCCTCTAAAATAAATAAAATACTTAAATGGCAAGAAATTTTCAATTTGTCTAAGCGTGATGCCACTTTCGTGTTACGGTGTTACGAAACCATTCGATGACCACATGTTTTCTCTGGTAATTTGAAACATCAAACAAGTAGGTAACGTCAAATAAAAACAAAGAACTCTACATACGGCGGCGAAGCTACGGATTCAAAGCAACGGTGGCTGACCGCGGACAAATTATGGGGCGTTGTATTTACCATTATTGGAAAAAAAATTGGGAAGCTGTTACTGAAAGAATCCGTATAGCCGTATATAGTATGGGTAGATTGATTGTAGGTATTTGTGATCGATACGAGTGGTCCCGGGGCAACCTCGCGGTGAAGGCGAGCGTTTCGCAAGCCGCACAAGGCGCAAGCGCGGATATGAAGCATTACACTTCCATGTTATTAGCCGCAACAAATCGTAATTGTTTCCATAGCTTTCGATAGTGATCTGTTGGCGCGGCCTCCGACGCGCCGCGCGGGAGATAGCGCGGCTTCCGCAGCGCGGTGCGTCACGACTTTCAGATGTTTACCAACATGTTATTAATTCATATTAATTGCGCTAATGGCTCGGCGTAAAGAGAAAGCTCGCGCCGCGGGGGGCGCGGGACCTGTCGCGCGACGCTCGCCCCTCGTCGAGAGGAAGAGACTACCACTATAACTATTAATATCCCTAATTAAATCAAACTACTACAATTAATAAATCAATACAATCGCAACATTTCATGCAATACCCAACGCGGATTGCTACTACCATCTTGCTCGCTAATCCTGCCGTGAAGCAGCAGTGCTTGCACTGTTGTGTTTCGGCGTGCAGAGTAAGACAGCCGGTGAAATTACTGGCACATGAGGTATCCCATCTTAGGCCTCTAGGTTGGCAACGTGTCTGTAATACCCCTGGTGTTGCAGATGTTTATGGGCGGTGGTGATCTCTTACCATCAGGAGACCCACTTGCTCGTTTTCCATTCAGTCGAATAAAAAATAATAATAAAGAATTACAAATTTGTCTTCACATATTTGCATCCGAGCATCGCAGTACATGCCAATCGGCGGGCGCGCATTTTCCCCTCGATCGGCTGTTGCGCAGCAGGTGTCGCGCGGTAATGGCCGCGACCGCAACTGGGTCAGTTACGGTTGTTGAATCAACTGTTAATGACTTGTTATTGTTTTGCCTCCGCGGAGAGCGATTCTCCCGCAACCACCTGTGCTAGCGCGGGGCGGGATGGGGTACAGCGTGGGACTGGCAGTGGCATACCGTAATTACTAGATTTTCACACGACGTTTGAAACCTTGTTATCAAATGCTAGAGCTTTAACGCCCGGAAACAGCAATAAGGTTCTTCAGAAATTCTTAACATAAATTCAAATTTCGAGTAAATTTACAGCTTAATAATTACTGCTTCGCCAGCTCCAAAAGTTATCGAATGTAAACCGCGGATCGGCAAGCGCAGCATAGGACGTCCAACAACGAGACGGGCGGATGACCTGGTTAGCCGTGGATGCTCGGGCTCAGCAACTGGAGGTACATGGGGGAGGCCTATAACCAACAGTGGTCGTCCTGTCACTGACCGTGCACGGCCTGGTCCAGCTGGCGGCGGCGCGCGTCGAGGGCAGCGGGCAGGGCGGGCGCGGCGCGGGCCAGCGCGCGGGCGGCGCCCGCCAGCCGCGCCGCGTCGCCCGCGCCGCCCAGCAGCGCCGCCAGCCGCCACGCCAGCGCCTCCAGCGGCAGCGCCGGCGACGGCGTCACGTCCAGCTCCACCAGTCTGCAATAATAGTAACACGTTAACATTGGATACTAAAAAACATATTCCTCGCAACACATCCTCGCCACAATACACACAACTACGTAATTATATTGTGTCCTCGCCATCTCTGGTGGAAACGCTGCTTCAACAGCGTGATAGCATTTAGGTGCTGAAATCGTTGCTCAGTTCGTCGTTCGTGTAAATTAGAAGTAGGTCGATTTAAAAGAACAATTTAATAGAAAATTCTTCAACGAGGGACTATAATAAGTCATATAATGACACGAGATGTGTAGCCACCCGAGTAGAGTATTGGTTGCGCGGTTTTTTCTTTTCTTTTATTATTTATGAAGTGACGCTTTAAATGCTTGCATAATATTTATACAACAGTTTCAACATTCAAAACTACTTTAAAATTAATTGGACTATGCATAATAAAATTAATTAATCCTTAATATAATTGAATAGATTCATGTTCGTAATCATTAATTGTGTTTCACGGAATTAAATTGTGTTTTTTATATTTTTGCACAGTTGTCATTTTGATGTTATTTCAACGCCCTAATACGCCCTAAATGAATTGTTAGTTTTATTACTCTTTATTTACTAAGCCATGTCTTTGTTTTGAAGAATAAAGATTATATCTATTATCTATCTACCTATCCTAAAGATCCTATATTCACAAACACCGTGTTGGCTGTTTAGGGGTTTCCAACGTAAATACAAAAAAAACCTTAAACCCTAGAGAATAAAAAGGAGCTTTAGTCCCGATAAGCAGCGAATAAACTAAAGTAACAATTAAAGAGCATGGAAGTTGGAAGTGAAAAAAATGTAATTTTCGACCCAGTTTATAGAATTAACTGTAACGCGGAAGGAGGTTTTTGATGGTTGCATGCGAAGCCTCCTCGCGAGCGGCGCGTGCGGCGGCTGTTACGTCGCGGCGGATGCAGCGCGCAAGTGACGCCGTTACGTCAGACGCGTAATGTTTGCTGACCGGCTGACATTAGCGCGGGAGCACTGACCCCGCGCCGCCGCTCCTCAGTCCACCGTGACGGCGACAAAACGGCTAAGAACACGCAGGCTTCGAGACACTGCATTATCTTAAGTCTGTGTTACATGAAACAAGTGGGGTTCTGAGCTGGGAATCGTGTCCGGGAGCTCCCCTCGGCTCGGCAGTGGCGACGCCGGCCGGTCCCCACGGAGACAATGCGCGCGTCGCTCTGATTGTGGCCGCGCAAAAACCAATGAACGGTAAGCAGCGCGCGCGCCGCGTAACGGGACGCGCGCTCTCACAGCACGCTTCCCACTGCACACAAACATTCCCAGATAAAATTAGCGTTAGCCAAATAAAAAAACATCTTCCTTCTCGAAACGTAATGTGTTTTTGAGCACAATTTTAGGAGGTATTTTTGGTTTTGGCGGTGCACTAAAAAATAAAGATTTGCTAAGAGTAAATTTTTGCTTGTAACATAACTTGAGTGACTAAAAAAATTAAGGCCTACTAGCAGCTAAAAGTTAGGTGATGTGATGTCTTACAAAATTAGTTTAGTTTGTCTTTTTCAGTGTGTCTGGCGGATACCGCGCCCGCCCGCGGCCGTCGACCGTCGCGGTAAGTCAACAGTTTCTGTTTGCGATTTCTTTTTTACCTCATTGGCGCGTCTTGTACAATATGTTGTCACCTGCTGTTTGAGTTTTTCTTTAGCGTTAGATAAATAAACACCAACTTGACTTATTGATTTTGTAGAAAATGGTTTGTTCCTTGACGCACGTCGAAGACCGTGAGAGTACACGATACATTGTTGTATGCAAGTATATGTAGTGGCAACTAGATCGTTCTCGTATTCTAGCAGCGGATCAATTAGTGCTATATCTCTCGATCTGCGGCGCGGCGCGGGCGCCTCGACAGGTTTAATTATTCATTGTTCCAATCTCTCCGCTTTCTTATAACCGCCATGTTATTAGTTTTCTCTCATATTTAATCATAAAAATTAGCGTGGACCGCCTTCTACTCGGGTTCTGTATCTGGCGGCAGCCAGACTGCCATCTCGGTACACTATTTTGAGCTACGGAGCAGAAAATAACAAAAGAGAAGTGCTTGAACGCTTCAGCAAGAAAAAAAGAGCAAATACTACTAAAGTTGTTCAGCTGTAAGACGAAAAAGAGGATTTTAATTTTGTTTTTATCAGAAACTCTCATCAAGAGTAACAGCTGATTCATCGAAGACCTGTCAGTCAGCCGTCGCGCCACATGTCAAACGTCACAACGTTACTCGATCCGGCTCCGGCTCGGGTGTACTCGCGTTATCTAATATGTATATCTCTACACAGATTAGGTTGTCAATGCGATGCAAGAAATGCAAATCAGAGACTAATGAATGAAATCAAAAGTGGCCGGCCGGCGCGGGGCGAGGGGGGCGGGGCAGGGACGCCGACAGCACCTGTCGCGGCGACATCAGACAAACACGACATGCGGAGAAAGCCGCGCGAGCACCAAGTGCGTTATACAACCCGCGTAATGCTTAATTTTGAAGAAGATTTTCGACACCCGGTCGAATGTACTCGTAAGTAGGCGGCGGTCGTTCGATAATCGTATGATTACTTTTCTTGAATGCAGATTACCGGTGATGAAAGCACCGTTGCATAACGATAAGCCGAATAAACACATTTTGGTCGACCGCGGCGCCGCAAACGACCAAGTTTCAAAACTGGTGGAATGATCACGTCGAGCAAGACCCGAGTGTCTGTCGTGCCCATATTACATTTACACTTTCGCTACCTCGCTTCTAGCGTTCGTCTCCCAACTCGCTTGGCTCCCGATCCTGTTCACAACCCTGACTGGGTCGCGACGACGGTTATGAAGTACCGCGGCTCGTACGTACCTAAAAACCACTGCCGGAGCGAGCGCGGCCCGCAAGCTTTTGTTCACTTACCCTTCTCGAGATTCACCTACTTCGCGATTCGTCTCGTCACGTCTGCGTGGTGGAGAACGTAATGTCCGGTTCACATTATTCCAGTAAAACCGTTCCAGTAGCGTACACTGCGGTGCTCAATGGATCTCGTGTAACGCGTTTGGATTGTGACTCCGCAATGTATCGCTACTGGCACGATTTTACGGGTGTAATGCATTACCGGCCCGGTTAACACCGACATGGAAATACCGGCCCTGTTTTTCGTGTACACGTCCATAGAAGCTCCTGTCAGTTTGTATGGGCGTGTACACAAAAAACAGGGCCAGTATTTCCATGTCGGTATTATCCGGGCCGGTAATGCATTACACCCGATTTTACTGGAATAATGTAAACCGGGCATAAGGGCTGCGAGGGTCGTCGGTTCTTTGGTGTCGGTGTGGGCGTGGTACCTGTCGAGCAGCGTCTCGATGAGCGTGGCGGAGTGCGGCAGCGCGTCGGCCAGCAGGTCGAGCGGCAGGTCGGCGGCGGGCGCCAGCGCGGGGCGGGGCAGCCGCGCCAGCAGCGCCGCCGCCTCGCGGAAGCGCCGCCCCTCGGCCAGCAGCAGCACGCGGCGCAGCGCGGCGCGCGGCGCGGCCGCCGTGCGCGCGCGCTCGCGCTCGCGCCGGATGCGCTCGCGGCTCTCGTTCATGCCGCGCCGCGCCGCGCCTGGTACACCCTGGCCATAGCCAGAGACGCTCTCACCGCTGACACCACTGACACCACTGTCGGCACTCGCCAGCTGCCAAACAACAAACATAGAATTCAGGAATAGTCAGGTCGCACGAGCTAAAAACGCGGCCACTCGTATGGCTATAATTACTTTCTTCACACTTGCTTGTAAACAGACAGTGTCGTAACATAAAGGCTACCTTGCATGCTTACAACCCCCCCAAATAAAACCCTCGACTTTAATGTGTTTGTTATGAAACCCAAGGTCGGTAAATGAGTCATTGCCCGTACTGATAAAGCTGCGCGCGCTACTGCATGCGCGAGCAGTTTTACACCCTGCTTTTCACTTCGATGGCGAGAAAATGCTATATTAACTTAATAAATAAATTAATTAATTAACGTCTCGGGTAAAATGGCTCGTTTTATGCTCTTGTTGCACAATCTAGTATTTTGTCTTAAAAATAAAAATATACTCGCAAATGTGATGAAAAACAATGCCGAGATGATTATGTTTCTATGTACTGCAGAGATGGCGGTTCACAAAAAAATTAACATGTACAAAAATCTATTTATTCATCCTATTTAGTACATGGAATTGGTACTTCTTACCTTGCATCAAATGAGGTAGTTCTAATTTTTATATGAGTTGGTAGTGGTGAAATTGGTTATGTCAAATCCAAGTTTTCCACCTCGAAAGCCTCCCGGATCATTGTCAAATACTTGAAAATTCATTAAAATTTAGTAGTTTTTTCCGTTTTTGACAATTTTTACCACCAAGGGCTTACGTTACGGCCAAAGTCACTAAAGACAATTTTAAGTAGACTAAATTTCCAATCAAATGAGACTAATTTGGTTTTGGTAGGTCAAATAGTATCTATGATACGGCTATTGAAAAGTTTGCGCAATTTCCAAAAAAAGGAAATATTACAGTTTTTTTTTAGTTTTCGACCGTTTTGACCCCTAAAGAGTGGGCATATGCGAAAAGTTACTTTGTAGTTATTAAAGTCCACTAAATTATTAACAAAATGTGACCAGTTTTGTCAACTGAGACCTGAAAGTTCCTGAGACACAGCTGTTCAAAGTGGTTGAGGTAAGCAAGCAATTATGTACTATACTCCATTTATTTTAACATTTGAAACTGAACGGTGAAATTTGCACACGTTTTTAAATGAAACAATGAAACTACATAAAATAGTGTTAACTTCTATACTAAACATATAATAAATACCGCTATGATACGGCTATTGTACAGTGTGCGCCATTTCCAAATAAAGGAAATATAACAGTTTTTTCAGTTTTTAACAATTTTTACCCCTAAAAAGTGGGCTTATGCGAAAAGTTATTTTGGAGTTATTAAAGTCCACTAAATTATTAACAAAATGTGACCAATTTTGTCAACTTTGACCTGAGAGTTCCTGAGACACAGCTGTTCAAAGTGGTTGAGGTAAGCAAGCAATTATGTACTATACTCCATTTATTTTAACATTTGAAACTGAACGGTGATATTTGCTCACGTTTTTAAATAAAACAATAAAACTACATAAAATTGTGTTAACTTCTATACTAAACATATAATAAATACCGCTATGATACGGCAATTGAACAGTTTGCGCAATTTCCAAATAAAGGAAATATTACAGTTTTTTTTCAGTTTTTAACAATTTTTACCCTTAAAGAGTGGGCTTATGCGAAAAGTTACTGTGTATTTATTAAAGTCCACTAAATTATCAACAAAATGTGACCAATTTTGTCAACTTAGACCTGAGAGTTCCTGAAACACAGCTGTTCAAAGTGGTTGAGGTAAGTAAACAAGTATTTACTATACTCCATTTATTTTTAACATTTGAAACTTAACGGTGAAATTTGCACACGTTTTTAAATGAAACAATCAAAATATTTAATAGTACATTATGATACAAGTGTGCTATGTTGGTCATTACACTCGAGTCGGTTTTTAAGCCTGAGCCGAAGGCGAAGGCTTAATGGAGACGAAAAGTGTAATGACCAATGCTCACGTGTTTCATACGACGTTTTTCAACACACTTGCGAGGAAAAGTAAATAAAAGTTCACATTTATTTAAATAAACTTAACAAACAGAAACCCATTTAAAAGATGGCGGCCGTAATTTTTTTTTTTCGCGCGCTCAGCGCTGCATGCGCGCGCAAGTCTGAGATAAGGGCACCGGCAAAGTAGCTAATCAGCCACATATTTATAAATTTTGAAATTGGGTATTTATAGTTAAAAATACACCGTCAAATTATAAATACCAACAAGCTAACAAGCAGTTTCATGAAATTCTTTAATTATTTATCACATTTTGAATTGAATTTTATATTTACGCAAATAACTACTTAGCTGTTTTCGAAACATTAATACTTCTTGCTAATATTTAAAAAGATATGTAATGAAAAGGCACTAGTGCGATAATGTAATGTAAAAGGCACGGCATGGGTAATATTCTGCATTATCAGTGTAAATACGCTGTAATAAGACCTACTTTACGAGCAGGTGTGTTGAAAAATTGTGTTAACTTCTATCGTAAAAATATAAAAAATACCGCTAATAAATGTACATGTAGGTGTTTTAGTCGATTTGTGTTCGAAATACCGAGAAACGCGTGTTACACTTTGACCGTTAATTCAAATCTTAAACTAAATGGAGTATAGAAGCATTTGCAAAATGAAGTACACTCTGTTAGTGAAATAAGCAATATAAGTAATTATAATTATTTCACTAACAGGGCGTACTTCATTTTGTAAACCCTTATAGTACATAATTGTTTACTTATCTGAACTACTTTGAGCAACTGTGTCTCAGGAACTATCAGGTGTAAGTTGACATATTTGATCTAATTTTGTTGGGAATTTAATGGACTTTAATACGTGCACAGTAACTTTTCGCATAAGCCCACTCTTTAGGGGTAAAAATGGTCAAAAACTAAAAAAAACTGTATTATTTAATCTTTTGGAATTTTTGCAAACTTTTGAATAGCTGTATTATAAAAACTATTTGAACTACCGGAATAAAATTAGTCTCATTTGATTGGAAATTTAGTCTACTTAAAATTGTCCTTAGTGACTTTGGCCGTAACGTAAGTCCTTGGTGGTAAAAATTGTCAAAAATGGAAAAAACTACTAAATTTTAATGAATTTTCAAATATTTGACAATGATCCGGAAGGCTTTCGAGGTGGAAAACTTGGATTTGACATAACCAAATTCACCACTACCAACTCATATAAAAATTAGAACTACCTCATTTGATGCAAGGCAACACTTCTTTTTCGGTACGATTTCCATGTACTAATTGTTAGTTCTGTTTTAATGCTTCATTAATTACTTTCGCATTCCTGCGAAGATAAAAAACTAGCATACCTAATCCAACGGATAACAGAATCTGGCAAATGCATTTCACACGATAAATTCATAAAGGATTACTGCAAAAGTAGCGGCTAATTAGCTGAAGTTGCGTGCGGCCGCTAATTATTGAGACAATGCCACATGTCATTGTGATCCGCAATCGGTTGCGCTAAGTAAATAAAAGAGAGCTTTTCTTTGCACTGTGAATCTGAACACTCATACATAACTGTGACGAGTTTGAATAGTTGTGACGTTTCCCGTTCGACGTAATGCCGATAATGGGTCCCATTAGACGCGCGTGTCGCCGCGGCGCGCGCCGTCATGATGACGCGCGGACACCGCGCGGCGCGATCGAACTAACTGTATACATTTTAACTGAGATATCTCAGTGCAGCACTACTTATGACTTACCTAACTGTACCTAGTGATGAGTACATAATAATATGTAGGTAAGTCCCACAAGCTGAGAAGGTGCCGACGCGGTGAGGTAGGGAATGCGTTATGTGCCATGTTTTCTATTCTGTGGAATTGTCTCTGTTCGCTCATTTGCTTTTCTAACTTTGATCATAAACATTTACAAAACATCTACAACTTCATCTAACGTAACATCATCATCATCATGTCAGCCGAAAGAAGTCCACTGCTGGACAAAGGCCTCCCCAAAGGCTCTCCACTCAGACCGGTCTTGTGCTTTCCGCATCCACCGCGATCCCGTCATTATCATCGTCATCTAACATATTTCACTTTAACTAATTAGAGCGAGGGAAGGGCCAACATGAACAGGGATCGGGAATTTTAAAGCCTATATAAAGGTACCTAAAGGTAGCGAATTCTCGGAAAAGTAAAGCAAATGTAGAGTTCCCTTCCGGATTTACGAAATTATATAAAGCGTCACGATTGTATGTTGAAGTTTTCTACCGTACAACCATGAGTCCGCCTCCTTCTATTAAAATATCTACGTCTAAGTCAAAGTTTAGTTAAACGAGCCATGAAACTTGGAATTTCCGATCCCTGAACATGAAATTGACAAGGTCCACTGGAATTGAGAAGCAGTGATTTGAAAATGTAGAGTCATCACCTTATATTAGCATCGGTAATCGAAATTATGATAGAGCTAATCAAGAAATTCCACCAGTCAGGCAGATCTGATCAGCCACGCTAACCGTATCAGCAACTCAGGTTCCGTTCAAAGACGATTGCATGGCCGGTTTGGATGTCCGACATTTTGTAGTTTTAGTAATTAAGCCTGTAGGCTCGAATAAATAAATATCATGGGACAATTTACACAAATAAATACAAAATACAAATCTATTTATTCACTTGAGAAGCGGTTACATCTGTTGTTTACACAGTAATAGAAGAATCAGTACAGCGCTCTCGCCGGTGTCACCAGCATGCAAATATTTATGTCAAAATTATATAATAATAAATAATACATCAATTCAAATAACAAATGTCATGCCCAAAAAACTCGAAAAAAAAAATTAACAAATAAAATTATCAAGTGTATATAACATTGAATAATTAATAAAAAAAAAAAAGCTATCAAATACAATTATAAAATGTCAAACCTTATTATTCTTTAAAAAAAATTGTATCACCTGATTTTTCATTATAATATTTCACAGAGAGAAATTCCCTAACAGAGTAAAAACGTTTTTCCAACAACCATTTATATAGCACACTCACAAATCTTTTATATGGCAGATTTTTTATATCTTTCGGAATGTTGTTAAAGATTTTTGTAGCCATACAATAACAATTCCTATTGCGTAACTCTGACTTTATTTTAGGCTGTATCAGTTTTTTGGGATATCTAGTGTTGAATTTACACACATTTTCGAGCTGAGTAAACAAATTAAAATTAGTTTTTACAAATTTACTTATTTCCAGTATATATAGTGATGGAAGAGTGAGTACTTTCAATTCGCCAAATAATTGTTTACATGATGTCAGTGGAGGTCTACTGCAGATAGCCCTTATGCATTTTTTTTGGCTAATAAAAAGTCTATCAATGTCATAAGAGTTTCCCCAAAGCAGCAACCCGTACCTGAGCACTGACATCACGTAACCATGATACGCTAGAAGCGCCGTTTTTTTATTTACATTCGTTGCGAGTCTCCGAATCGGATACACGAAACTATTTACCAACTTACATTTCTTATCAACTTGAGGCTTCCAGGACAAGTTACTGTCTAGTATTATCCCTAGAAATGTGATGTGGTCTGTTTCCGGTATACTTGTATTATTATATTTAACATGAATGTCAACACATCCTGTTCTATTATAAAATTGTACATGTCTTGTTTTGTCAATGTTAACTTTTAAATTATTATTTTCTAACCATATAATTACATTTTTTATTAAATTGTTGATGTCATTATTGTAAGAGCTTATATTTTTATCTTCACATGGGACTATTATTGAAATATCATCAGCATACAGTACACATTTACTTTCAGTTATATTAGGTAGGTCATTTATGTATAACAAGAATAACAAACGGGCCCAAAATACTCCCCTGTGGCACACCAACTTTATTTGGTTCGTAATTAGACCTAACATAATCAGAAAACAACTTGTCATCAGTATTGTTCATCTGAACACACTGAATTCTATTACTCAAGTAGCTTCTCAGCCATTTCAGGGTCACTCCTCTTAAGCCATACATTTCGCATTTGAGCAGAAGACGCTCATGTGAGACAAAGTCAAATGCTTTACTCATATCAAAGAATACGACTGAGACAGGATTATTTCTATCTACATGCTCAATTATACTATTGACTAACGTAAAAGCGGCCAATGTGGTAGATTTTCCTTTCTGAAATCCGTTTTGTTCATTTTTTATGATATTATGTTTATTACAAAACATAACTATCCTGGTGTGAACTGCCTTCTCAAAAATTACACCAGCACTTCTTACTTTTTTTTTCTAACCTTTGTAATGTGTCACTGCTGTTATAAATAAATTATCTTCTTTCTTTCTTTCAATTGACCTAGTCCCAAACTAAGCAAGGCTTGCATTATGGGTACTATGGCAACAGATTAATATACTTATTATTTAGATACATAAAATAATTACATACTTAAATAAATTAAATATTAAACACCCAAGACTCGAGTCGAGAACAACATCGTATTATTCATTCAAAATCTTCCCCGACCGGGGATGGATCGAAACCGGGTGCTCGAGCTTCATAGTTTAAGTTCTCTAGCCCGTAGGCTATCTAGTCGTCCGAATTGCCAAGAAAATGAGGGTAACTGCGCACAGGAAAGTGGCTTGTGTGGAGCCGAGTTCTGCTTTAAGATTCATTTAAATGTGACCGATCGTGTGTTGTTTGTCCGTGTGGAGAGAAACTTGCAAATTTCCCCGCGACAAGTTTACCTCCCACAGAAAATGAACGAGTCGGCGCGACCGGTCGCTGGTTGGGCTTCCAGCGAGATATTGCCGTGACATTGCAGATATTACTATGATACATTCATTCTTTATCTACCTACAGTCACGATCACCAATACCTGACCTGAAAAGTATCTGTCCTACCGGCCCTAGAAATAGAGTCGTATCAGATATTTAATACGCTTGTTCTACCCTCATAAGGCAATTGGCAGTATCTCATTTTTAGACATTTCGAGTAAACAGAGAAAATGTTTGAATTGATTTCGCGTCGCCTTATTGAGGTTTTATTGTAACTTTGAAGGTTGAATCATACTATATTATGTTTATATTTACTATTTATAGGGTTGAAATAATAAAATTATTATTATTTTAGCGGTTATTTGAGATACCGCCATTACGCTACGCATTACAAGGGCTATTTTTTGACTTACTGCTATTTCCCTTAACGCGTCAATATAAAGCCCCTTACAAAAATACTTGTTACATATTTTAGTCAAAAAAATATATTAATTTTAAACAAAAGATAAAGTTATATTGAGTTTTTAAATATTTATTACTTTTGCAAACTAAAACTAACCAAAAATTTTACAAAATACATCCATTTTTATGTTTTTTACTAACAGGAAGTTTATGCGTCTGAAAGGGACAATTCTTTCCAAAACTGCACTCTATTGGTAGGAATTATATTTTGCAGTGGTTTTACTATATATTCTTTTTATTTGTGATATACTTGTAGATTTAGTCTTCTTCTTGGGAGGTGGGAGCACTTTGAATTTTAATATATCGCACGCACAATGCTTACAATTACAGGTTCATTATCAAAATCTGTTGTTGACCCCTCGTGTTGCAGATGTTTATGGGCGGTGGTGATCTCTTACCACCAGGAGACCCACTTTCTCGTTTTCCTTTCAGTCGAATAATAAAACAAAAGTAAAGTCATAGTTCCTCTTTTAACTTCTACCTGGGTCATCTCCCTAATATATGGACGAGGAATCAATTTTGATAATTTATATTGCGTTATGTAATCCTGCCATTCGTACAAATCCGTCCAACATCATCCTTTTAACGGTTACTTTTTTTAATTGGTAAAACTGAACAATAATAATTAAATTGTTTACTTATGCAAAACTTTCTCCTTACTTCGTCAAAAAACAAACTTGCAATGACAAGATTCACTACGAATTGCACGGAGGGCGGTAACTCAATAGCCAGAAAATTTTAGACTTATTTTGCGTAGCAATCACTAAGCGATTTGGCCGTAACTAGAGAGATATACCGCTAGATGGCTTCAAAATAAGCATTTACTGCCATTTGCCTTCAAATAAAATATTTTACAATTATAATCTTTTTGTAACGATTGGGAAGTAAATGATTATACTGCTATTTGTCTTAGCAATATCGAATTACTGCCAAATGACTTAGTAAATTGTTGGAAAATTGAGATACCAAAAATATTCTTAGGGGTTTTTGATCATGTTGTAGACAAGATACGGCTAATTTGCTTAGTTCATCAGATAGAGAATGTTTCAAGCTACGTCATGGTATAAATAACTCAAAAGTGCTTTTTTTTGAGATACTGCCAATTGCCTTATGAGGGCAGTGTTGGTGCATTAAATATCTGATACGACTCTATTTCTAGAGCCGGTAGGACAGATACTTTTGTACGCTCCGCTGTAGCAGGTATGTATTAATACAGGTGACTGTACAAGGCTCGTTAATGCAACGATGTGGGTGTGATAAGTATTGGACGACAGATAAAAATGAAAGGTTTCAATCTGACCAACTGGTCATTGCAGTTTTGTTAGCTGTATTTTAGTGCATGTTTATCACTTGATAAGCTTATTATCGTTGCTGTTACGATCTGGTTATGAGTGAAATTTGGCGGCGGCGGCCGGCGACACACATCGGACGCCATAAAGCCCATAAAGCAGGCAGCGCGGGCGCAGCGCTCTCTCCGCGAGGAAAGCGCCGCCAGGACGGCATTCCGGCGCTCGCGCCGCACACCGCCGCCGCCCATAACATGTGTTTCGTAGGTTTTCGAATAACCGCTACTATAATTAGCCCCTGTCGCACCATTCTTTTTTGAGTTCCATACCTATGTATGACGCTGTCTCTATCACGGATAGCCCCAGAAAAGTAACTTAACGGAGAGTAATGAATGATACAGATTACAGGCCCTTTGCCTAATGGTTGACTAAATGAGCTAACAAAGTAGTCGCATTCAGAAATTTAATTCAATAGCATTGTATGGATTCCCGATAATCGTTCCATTTAGGTAGGAGAGTTTTATGCCAAAACTAGCTTTAGCTCGCGAGTCCGTCCGCCCGGAATTGAAATTCGTGTTAAAAACCTACTTACTACTTTTTTTTTGCATTATCACCCAAACTACATTTGCATACCAAATTTCGAGCGATGCCATTAACCGTTGAAGAGTTCCCATCCTGCGGAGAGGATCCCGGCCGGAATACCAGGATGTTACTACCAGATGACTACATTGTCAAGCAATTTATATAAGTATACTTTTCAATTCATCTAGCTACTGGAAGTTGGTCGAATTTAACTTGCAAGATTTGACTACAGACAGACAGACAACGGGACAGGTGAAACTAAATAAAAACTTGTAAAAATAAAAGCCAAGACGAAAGGAAACACCAATAAGAGTTATACCTATTTACCACCGTACTAAAAATAACACAAATTATTCCCACCCCTTTAACTTTAAACTAACTAAATAAAATAAGTACGTAAATTAAATAATTACTTATATAAGTACCTACCTACTCGTATTTATTAAAGTTTTGATATTTTGTCAGAACTTCTGGCAATAACTTTTAGCTGTTACAAAATTATCTATTTGAATGACAAATATGAAATCCCTAGTATGTAGTTATAGTTAAGTATCAAAGAGAGGCCATCCGCGCCTGGTTTTAGCTAATGAACCCGTCTCCACCCGTTGGTGTCGTAAAACGCCACTAAGTGAGCTTATGTAAGGGTGGGCACTGGGCAGCAGCGCTCTCTATTGCCAACTGCGAACACCGAACTCCAGCTTTCCGGCGTGGAAGGCACGGGGACACAACCGCACTGTTTCCCCAAGGGCGTCGTCGTGAAGGTTCACCAATGATGCTCGACTACCACCACTCCTACAAGAGGGTAGGTACGATACGAGTTGTCACAATGCGCAAAGGCGATCGCTGACAATTTAGTTACCTAAAAAATAACCACTAGGCCTCCCTTCAGGAGAAACCTCCCCTCGAGAGGTTAGCCCTGTGACAGAGTGCACCGACTTGGGTAGAATATACGGAGATGAGCCACTTTGAAGCGAATATAAGAATGTCTTTTATTAATTATGCCGCGAGAATTTAGAAAATCTATTATTTTTGCACCCCTATGGTCTTCAATGCAATCCGGTTGTTCGCTGTTTGTCTGTCAGTCAGTAACGTTATTGTAGTCAGTCAAGTTAAATAAGGAACAAGCTTGAGTAATAATTATTATTTAAAAAATAAAGTAGGGACCTGTTTTATTTTAATGGCGATATAGCTTAGATAGTTTTTAGTAATGTTTATTTTTGTTGACACTTTAAAGAATCTTAATAGTAAAACAGTTTTAACAATAGTACATGGAAATCGTACCGAAAAAGAAGTGTTGCCTTGCATCAAATGAGGTAGTTCTAATTTTTATATGAGTTGGTAGTGGTGAAATTGGTTATGTCAAATCCAAGTTTTCCACCTCGAAAGCCTTCCGGATCATTGTCAAATACTTGAAAATTCATTAAAATTTAGTAGTTTTTTCCGTTTTTGACAATTTTTACCACCAAGGACTTACGTTACGGCAAAAGTCACTAAGAACTATTTTAAGAAAACTAAATTTCCAATCAAATGAGACTAATTTTATTTCGGTAGTTCAAATAGTTTCTATGATACAGCTATTCAAAAGTTGGCAAAGATTCCAAAAAATTTAATATTACAGTTTTTTTAGTTTTCGATCATTTTTACCCCTAAAGAGTGGGCTTATGCGAAAAGTTACTGTGCAGGTATTAAAGTTCATTAAATTCCCAACAAAATGAGATCAACTATGTCAAGTTACACCTGATAGTTCCTGAGACACAGTTGTTCAAAGTAGTTCAGATAAGTAAACAATTATGTACTATAAGGGTTTACAAAATGAAGTACGCCCTGTTAGTGAAATAAGCAATATACTTTATTTACCAATACATTTTCTCTAAAAATTCACTTTTAAATGATGTATAAGTACATGGCTCGTAAGTTAACGAACCTGGTCCATCAAAAATGTACAAAGAATGCGTGTACTAACCATTTCTTTAACTGTGCTGTACATAAAATTATAATTACTTATATTGCTTATTTCACTAACAGGGTATAGGTACTTCATTTTGCAAACCCTTCTATACTCCATTTAGTTTAAGATTTGAATTAACGGTCAAAGTGTAACACGCGTTTCTCGGTATTTCGAACACAAATTGACTAAAAACACCAACATGTACATTTTTTAGCGGTATTTATTATATTTTTACTATAGAAGTTAACACAATTTTAAATACTTTCATTGTTTCATTTAAAAACGTGTGCAAATTTCACCGTTTAGTTTCAAATGTTAAAATAAATGGAGTATAGTAAATACTTGTTTACTTACCTCAACCACTTTGAACAGCTGTGTCTCAGGAACTCTCAGGTCTAAGTTGACAAAATTGGTCTCATTTTGTTAATAATTTAGTGGACTTTAATAACTACAAAGTAACTTTTCGCATAAGCCCACTCTTTAAGGGTAAAAATTGTTAAAAACTGAAAAAAACTGTAATATTTCCTATATTTGGAAATTGCGCAAACTGTTCAATAGCCGTATCATAGCGGTATTTATTATATGTTTAGTATAGAAGTTAACACAATTTTATGTAGTTTCATTGTTTTATTTAAAAACGTGTGCAAATTTCACCGTTCGGTTTCAAATGTTAAAATAAATGGAGTATAGTACATAATTGCTTGCTTACCTCAACCACTTTGAACAGCTGTGTCTCAGGAACTCTCAGGTCTAAGTTGACAAAACTGGTCACATTTTGTTAATAATTTAGTGGACTTTAATAACTACAAAGCAACTTTTCGCATAAGCTAACTCTTTAGGGGTAAAAATTGTTAAAAACTGAAAAAACTGTAATATTTCCCTTATTTGGAAATTGCGCAAACTGTTCAATAGCCGTATCATAGCGGTATTTATTATATGTTTAGTATAGAAGTTAACACAATTTTATGTAGTTTCATGGTTTCATTTAAAAATGTGTGCAAATTTCACCGTTCAGTTTCAAATGTTAAAATAAATGGAGTATAGTACATAATTGCTTGCTTACCTCAACCACATTGAACAGCTGTGTCTCAGGAACTCTCAGGTGTAAGTTGACGAAATTGGTCACATTTTGTTAATAATTTAGTGGACTTTAATAACTACAAAGTAACTTTTCGCATAAGTCCGCTCTTTAGGGGTAAAAATGGTTAAAAGCTGAAAAAACTGTAATATTTCCTTTTTTTGGAAATTAAGCAAAATTTTCAATAGCCGTATCATAGAAACTATTTGACCTACCAAAACCAAATTAGTCTCATTTGATTGTAAATTTAGTTTACTTAAAATTGTCCTTAGTGACTTTGGCCGTAACGTCAGCCCTTGGTGGTAAAAATTGACAACAACGGAAAAAACTACTAAATTTTAATGAATTTTCAAATATTTGACAATGATCCGGAAGGCTTTCGAGGTGGAAAACTTGGATTTGACATAACCAATTTCACCACTACCAACTCATATAAAAATTAGAACTACCTCATTTGATGCAAGGTAAAAAGTACCAATTCCATGTACTACAACGTCAATTTAGAAAGATAAAATGCTAATAAATACAAAAGAGAACCACTCACCAAATCTCAATCGAAAGTATTATAAATCCAAAACAAGGAATTTTCACACGCGAGCAGAACACGCGACGGAGCGAACAGCGAAGAAAAGCGAATACGCGCGTCGCGAACGAGCGAGTCGGGCCGAGTGCGCGCGCGCAGACGAGCCGCCCGCCGCACGCGCGCGCCGTGCTGCGTCCCGCTCACACGCCGCCTCCGCGAGAGGGATGGGAGTGCCCGGTACTGGGCGCGAAAGCTTCCGAAGAGCTTCTTCATTGATAGAGATCTTTTGTTAAGCGATTGATCGGGAATCTAGAGTCAATAGTTAATTAAACAAATACCTATTCGTTTGCGCGCTACTGCTGCGGCCAAGCCTCGTCTCGGATTAAGAGGGCTTAGGTGAGGTTAGAGAGAGAGAGAGAGAAACATTTATTTATACATATTCGATACACATAAAAATACATTACATGAACAGTATTCAGTGCTTGAACAGTATAAATTGGGCCCCACTCAGCATAATGTTACGGCAAGCCGCAACGCTGTTTTTCAGTGGGACCCATTTAAAACTAAAACATATAAATACAATACACAAATGACGCCAGCGGAAGGAAGTTCACGAGTAAACTTTTAACCTGGAAGCTCAGCTCTATTATTATGTTCTCTGTGGCTCTATCGATGTAAAGTTGTGAACCTCAAGTCTCGCTACGCCAACATTTAAAGAAAGAAAGAACACACAGAGACATTTACCTAATAATACCTAACCACTATTTTATTTTACCTGAAAATCGTGCAATCAGTCCGTAAAGCAGTAACGCATACCTTCATTTAATGTATTAGCCTATTTTTGTGTCCCACTGCTGGGCAAAGACATTTCCTTTTCCTCTCTTGCTCCAGTCCTGCCTATCAAAGGCGAGCTCCCATCCCGCCATCAAATTAGCCTTATGAAGCAAAAAAAAATTGTAACAAAAAAAAAACCGGTCAAGAGCGTGTCGGACACGCCCGAAATAGGGTTCAGTAGCCATTTTGAAAAAATTAAGCAATACTTTTCTAAGGATTTCGTATTTTGTACGGAATATTCCAAGTTTAGGTAGGTATATTTTATACCTTAGGCTGCTATTTACTCTTAAACTACTACTAATTCTCAAGAAAACTTAACCGCTATAGTTTTTCTTGCAAGTTTGATAAACTTACTACAATCCTGAATTTTTTAAAATCTTTTCATCCACCAGTTTATATTTTTTATAGTACAGTACCATTTTGTAGGCATAGTTTACATGTAATATTTCGTGCAAAATTACAGCTTTCGAGCATTGATAATCCCTGAGCAAAGCCGCGGACGGACAGACAGACAGGCGAAACTATAAGGGTTCCGTTTTTGCCATTTTGGCTACGGAACCCTAAAAACAATACGATAATTGAATTAAACTGAAATTTTCTTGTTGCCTTACAAAAGCTGGGAAATTAAGGTAAATTAAACTGTACATTTTGGCTCTATGCTCTCCAAAGGTTACCGTCCCCTGGCCTAGCTTAGGCTGTAGTTCTCGCGCGGGCACAATGCGGATTGGGAATTTCACACACAGCGTTAAATGGTTTTGCAAGTGTGTGCAAGTTTCCTCACAATGTGTTCCTTCATCGTAAAGCTCGCAGTTTTGAAATGAAACTTAGCACATGGATTTCGAAAAACTCAGAGGTGCGAGCTCATGTTCGGTTGCGTAAGCGCAGGTAAATACATATTAGTGCATTCTTTACAAATTTGTTGGTCGAATTAAAGTCTCTACCCACTCATATTAAATATATTTTCCCGGATAACTCACGTCTTAAATCGAGTTTAGCTCGACTGTTTCGGGCTAATTCTTCCTCGGAGCAACGTGACTCGGCGGCTGCTGCAACACGCGCACTGCACTGTAAACAAACTGTGCACTGGAAGAAGGGCTACGGATTAGCTCGAAACATGTCGAGCTAAACTCTATTTAAGACGTGAGTTATCCGGGAAAATATATTTAATATGAGTGAGTCTCACGGTAGTTTTATGTTCTCTACCCACTAAACTGTATCATGGCATGACCGTAACAGGAACGTATCAGGAACGGAACCGCAAGCGCGACGGCGACGCTTGGTTAGGAAACATGGTGGGCGTAGTTTCATACTTTTCAATACAAAGAACACATTTTCGCCTGACACGTTTATAATACGTGATATAATTACGATCATGGTATGGTACGGGGTAGTGGGTGGAGACCCCGTGGCTCGGTCAGCAGTACAATTGAATAAAGAGCCAGACATATTATTTAATTCAAAGTATTATTTAAGTTTCGTTAACTTAAGATATTTAACATTCAACAGGTCAAATGCTAAAGTGTTTTAATTCACACATATTAAGCTGGAAAAAGTGAAAATAATGACTTTTATTTGTTTCTCTTATGTATGTGTATTTTTATCCATGGCACTCATCAAATTACAACGGAAAAACTTTTCATTCGATTTGGCCAAAAACTTAATACAGGTGTAAACTAACAAAAAAAAAGAAAGTGCTGTCTTCGCCAAAATTTTTGCTTAGCGGTTTTTGGAAATTGTGGATTAGTAAAAAAACTGAACAGTCTAAGTATGTATCTGTCGAAGTTAACGGAAAGCATGAAAAACACTGTACGCGAACTTATTCTCATACTGTATCTGGCACTTTAATATTTTGTTATTGCGGCCCAAGTCCCAACTGGCCTAGACGGACGGCGGAGTGTAGAGTGGTAGAGTCTTTTCCATCTATATACATAACTTTGAATGGGATGGATTGAGCGTCCGCGAGTTATGTACTTATGTAATACAATATGTTATTTATTTAATTAAATTGAATAGTGTGACAAGTTAATTAAATTTGACCACTTTTATTCCTACTGTCACATTTAGTCGATCCAGGCGTGTAGGGGGCGGTCGGAGCGTAACACCAACGGGTACTCAAGAGAAACCTCCTCGACCTACGGCTAATGCAAGACTCAAATTTATGGGCAACACGGTAGAGGCATTACAGGAAGCTGCCCAACATGTGGCGGAGAAACGCTGATGTCCATCAATGCCCGCTACAGCCATAAATATTAATATTGACGCGCCGTCTCTTCCACTACAATATTGTTGCCGCGAGCTTTCTTCGCGTTACGCAACGAAGGCTGCGCCGAGGCCGCCGCGATCAGATAACCGCTAATTATCAGCCAAACGATAATTAAGTTGAATTAGCGCCTCGCTGACGCACCGGCCGGCGCTTCCTTCCGCCTCAAACATAATCATAATTAAATGTAGATTAAACAATGTTCCGCACCAGTTGAAGGCGCCGCGCCGGCCCACGCGCGGGGCGCGGGGCGCGGAGAGGCACGGGCTGAAGTTATTGAAAGCCTTTTGAAAACTCTCAAATGAATCTTTCAGCAAGCTATCGTAGCGCAAGCTGGTGTAGCGCTGCAAGCTTCTACGCTGGCATAGCCTAAGCTAAGCCTCAGCCTGTTGCCACCGATTGTTTTGTTTGTCAACATTTAATTATTTTCCTTCATCACTATAATCCCTGTAGTACCTAAGTATGATTATTTTAATTATTCTTATATTCTAAATTGTTTATGTGCTTTTTTCTCAGTTTTGTGGCAAAAAAATAGCTTTTTTCTTACTTCTTTAAAAAAACTTATTTCCGTCTACATAGACCCCGTCTGTGAAGAATTCGTTAATCGTTAGATATCCAATAGGAGCATCATAATTTTCCAGGATTAAACTATTCTACTGGACGGAGTTGTAGGTAACAGCTAGTTGGTCATAATGTTGGGTGGTTGGTTAATGGATAGTTGGCTGGTCCATTTTCATAATCATATTGTTGTATAAGCGTTGTTTCTCCTTTAATAAATAAATAAATAATTTTCTGGGAAGAGGCCACAAGAGAGTTCTCTTATCTCTTTCCAAGCAGAAGTTATGAAAGACTGAAGCTTCAGGGAAGAGAGTTGGGAGTTGTTAGGCACTATGCATTCGAGTTGTTGTATGCAACCTATGTTGAACGAACGAATAAATGAATTATGAATTATTATGAATTAAGAGTTCTTCGGAAGTCCTATGTAGAGCGTCAGTGATTGGCAAAACGACGTAACCAGCGTTGGCTCTACACATTCATTGTAGCAATAAAAAATCACATAACCGGTTGTGATTTCTCGTCAGTTCTAATCAAGAAGTTAAACTATTCAGCAAATCAATAAGCCACGTGATTGCCGTATAGAAAATGACACTGCTCTAGCGCTAGTTTTTGTTGGCTGTCTGCTCACACATAAATCAGTCAGCAGCTCTTTAGTGAGACATAAAACATGGAAGAATTTAACTCAGTTTCCGGAGGACTCGTCGATAAATCAAATCAACTTTCGTTTAATTCCGCCGCGTGAGCAAGACCAACTTACGCAACTGCCGTGTTAATGATATGATTATGATGCGCCTACTGAGGGCCGAGGAGAGCGCTCGCCGCCCTCCCGTCTGCTGCATCAAGGCCGGCCGCTGCACTGCGCTCACCGCTGGCTGAATTGTTTTAGTACATTCAGAACCAGATATTTTCAGACTACGTATATCTAGTATAGCTTTGTTATGTACAATGGGGGCTATCGCGAATGAATTTTCCGCTAGAGGCGCTAGTGTAGCGTGAGGTCAACGAAATGTCAAATCTCATAGTTTTTGGGTGAGCTACGCGGGTTTATTTATAATTAGAATAATTTTGTGAATATTTTGCATTATCTGAAATTAATTATGGCAATTATGCGATAAGGGGCAATGAACGTCTGTAATTTGAGACAGTTTTGTCTTTCGAAAACTTTTGTCCTCCCTTTTTTCCAAACAAAACGGGATTATGCAATACTGTGGTTGCTCGATATGTTTATGGCACTATTTTACAATGTATTAAATATGATTTTAATCTAAACTTAGTTTTCACGGCCGTTATAACAGACTTTTAAAAACCTCACGCAACAGTGGCGCCATCTAGTGAGAGAAAAAACGATAGCCCTCATTGCAGGTGGTAGGACCTTGTGCAAGGTCCGCCCGGATTGCTACCACCATCTTGCTCGCTAATCCTGCCGTGAAGCAGCAGTGCTTGCACTGTTGTGTTTCGGCGCGGAGAGTAAGACAGCCGGTGAAATTACTGGCACTTGAGGTATTCCAACTTAGGCCTCTAGGTCGGCAACGCATCTGCAATACCCCTGGTGTTGCAGATGTTTATGGGCGGTGGTGATCTCTTACCATCAGGAGACCCACTTGCTCGTTTGTCTTCCAGTCGAATAAAAAAAAATAAAAAATAAAAAAAAACATACAATAGGAACCCTAGGCTCCCTTTTGTTACACTGCGAATTGCGACTATCAGTGATTTGAATTGAATACCTTTGTCGGTATAGTCGTAACGTGTAGGACTCGATCGGGCGAGTGCATCGCTCCCAGACTGCAGCTGCGATGCGCCGCGGCCCGCGTGGGAAACTTTCACCGACGCGCGGCGCTCCCGGCGCCGGCGCAGGCGGGCGCGCGCTCGGCGGCCGCTCACGACCACGACATGACATTGGCTGTTACTATCGATTACCGACACGTACATTCCTCTTATCCATTCCATTACTCGTAATGTCAAAATCAATAACTGTCATTATCGACAACTATGATGTCGGGGCCAGGCAAATAGACATCGCGAGCGCAGAGCCGTCCGGGAGGAGACTTAATCAGTGAGACACGACTCAGTGGGTACGTGCTTACATTACAGCAGGGCCCAATTGCATAACAAATTACAAGCAAATATAGTATTGGTAAATTTCAATACAAAATCGCTAATACTATTAGCTTGTAATTTGTTATGCAATTGGGCTCAGGTATTATCGTAGTCGCGTCGTCACAACTGTCGAGCACACCACACACATTACCTTACGCTTTCTGAATCCGGCCATCAAGGAATCACTTGTTGTATGATCGAATCAATCGGATGTGTTGGCGTATCTTATCGATACAAAACGATATGCTAGGCTTTCGTCATCCGGACCGGACACTTATACCGATAACGAATGCAGCGGTGTTCCCTGAGTGCAGTCATCTTCATCATCATCATACCAGCCATAAGATGTTTACTGTTGGACATAGGCCTCCCCCATAGACCTCCAGTTGTCTCGGTTAGAAGCGGCTTGGATCCACCGTAAACCCGCGACTTTAACCATGTCATCCGTCCAGTGCAGTTTGACCGTCGATAAATAAAAAACATGAACGAAAATGTTATAAAAAATGATCCGTTATATATTCTTCAGGGCGCCCAAGATACAGGCACTGCCTAGTTTGGGGCCCGCTGACACTGTATTTTATGTTATACTGTTTCTGCATCAATAAAAACTTTTCATTTCATTTTCATTTGCTCGTCAGTAGATATTCAACTGTTATAATTAGTGAACAAGCAAGAGTGTCCGCCATGCCCCCATCCAGAGCCACTTTCTGCCCTGAGCTCGATCACGGGTAACTCACGGGACTCAAAATAGAGTTTGCTCGTAAGCGATTCCACGAAAGATGACGATAATTATGCTCACCATGTGGTCTGGATTTCAAATAATGGTCATTAGACGACTCTTCTCCGCTCCTCTTCTCTAGCCGATTAGATCGCCATGCACATCTGTCGCCGCAGTAAACTACACACGCTCGGCGTTGAACGCGAAACGAAAATTAACGAGGCTATCCACAAATGTAATGAGCTCCAATAAAGAACACATTACCCATTAACATTAAATTTTTTTTTTTACCTGCTAATTTGGACGCATAAAATTATGTCTAAGTAGGTACTTAGCATTAGCATACCGGGAGTAGGAATTTGTACATCATGAATTTTTATTGCGGCTTCGGGTGACCAGAGGGCTGGCTTTTTCTTAGCGCAATGAATACCTAAGCATTGCCATACAGCGTGGTAATGCTGCCAGCCTTCTGGGCACCTTGCCATCTTTGGGCAAATTTTTTATTTATAAGTTTAGTTTGTATGTAGTTTTAGTTACGTTTTTTTTTATTTGTACCGTGTTATGTTTTATTGATAAATATTCTCCATTTTTCATGAATTTCGTAGTAAGCATCTGTGCCAAATTTTACATCCCTAAATCCTTCCCGAGGTGACGCCGACACTTGCTTTTGTTTACAGTGTCGAGTTCGCGGGCGGCGCGCGCGGCGACCCGCCCGACCACTCTCGCCCGCGTGCACTTTCGCTGCAGCGCTGCGCCTGCGCCGCCACGCGCCCGCAGTGCAGTGTCTCGTCACCGCTAATAACTAGCATCATCACTTCCTGAGTTGATAACATAAAAACGCAATGGAAGGAACTGTTTTAAACTACTCTGCACAAAATATATGAGGAGGCTCGAGAGCTAGAGACTAGAGAGCTTTGGACGTGCCATTTTTAAGAGAGATATGCAAAAGTCGTCCATTTTACCTTTCTATTTTAACTACACCACACTAGAACGACAGCCCTAATAAAACATTTAAAGTTGTTGCCCGAAATCAGTCCACCTATTCGTGTCATTCACGTGGGCCAGCGCACTAAAGTATCACACACGGCTATCACCGCGCGTCCATTTCATTTCTCTCCAATTAATGGCAATAATTACAAATCGTTTTATGCCCGCGCCGCTCCCACGCCGCCGGCACACTGGCATCGATCCCCAGCTGCGACCATTGTCTTCACTGACCAACATACATTACATATAGGTAGTATATCATATGATAACAACTAATGATTTCGCAAGCCGTAATCATGCTCAAGACATAAATAATATATGGTCCTTGATGTAACCGAATACAGACTCTGTAACGCAATGAACCTCGATGCTGCAGCCCCCCAAATGCAGTGAGACCGCACCCTGATCTACAGTGGTCTTCAGTCAACAGCAGTTTTCAGTCAACTTTGTACATACGCACTTTGTCGGATCTTGCTTTATCCACTATAGGTACAACCACATAGGTACATTGTATTTAAAATGACAAGTAAAGAGACTGGCAGTGAATTACTTGGACGAATTTAATGTCACGACGTCGTCCCTAATGATAAAAGACGCGTTGATATAACTACCTAGTCAACTTAGCTTTGCTTATAGTGGTATAACTTACTTAGATTCCATTCACCACAACTCCCGTGGAATGACCTATATGTGCAACGGGCAGTGCCGGCGCGGGAGACAGCCAGCCGCCGCGCGTTGCGTCAGGCTCACGCGCAGGTGCCGCGCAGGAATTCCAATAAAATGTAAATGCTGACCTGCGCGTCGGCTAATAAGTGAAAGTGCGCGCGCGCAGCCTCCGCGGGCCGAGCGAGCAGGCTCCCGGGCGGGAGCTTTATTCTTGCTTTGGTTTTAATTTCTCATGCGTCACAACCACCAGCGTTGGCTAAAACTGGTAGCTATTTTCCTTATATAGGAAACAGGAAATATCTTGACTGAAGTAAGTTTACTTGACTAGAGATCTTTTTTCTTTCTGTGTACGTACCTACCGTCTCGCGGCGTCCTTGAGAACATGACGCACAGTCAAATTTTTGATTTAGGTATGAACATTAAACCTTTATGTCATTGACATAAAGTTTAATGTTCAAACGCCCAGTGTCCTTTAAAAATGACATTGATCGTCAGGTGAAGGAAACCCCAAGATTATGATAACAGCGTAGAGAACAAGAGGGGCGCGCTCCGACCGGCGTCCAAGCCGGCGGGGCTCGCGGTGCGCATCACTCGCCTTCGACATACTTTTATTTCGGATCAGGTATTTTATTAGAAAGTGATAACAATTATGACGATAGCCATTCCACTCTTGATAGAAATCATAGCGGTTAAACAATACTGTCCCCCTTAAAGGCGCAAATGTTATACTCATAAAACGTATTTACTGTGTGTCCCCAAATCACTAATTACGTTACTAATTTCGTTAAACCAATGTGTTCAATGCCTATTATGATTTTGGCCGCTAATTATTTTTTTACGACTATTGACGATAAGGGGCTAATTTAACTTGATTATGAGTAGATTTTCTAGGCTATAGTACCTATCTATGAGCAAAGCTATAGGTGTATAGTCGAGGATATTTATTTATTTAAATATGTAACGTATAAGTTTGCCTCATGTTAACAGGATTATTACCGTGATTATTACGCTAAGTGGTGTGGTGGAGTGGCAACGCCTGCTACGAGGTTCGCGAAATAAAAGGCAGGTGGGTAATATAATGTATTGTATTCGACTTCTCTACTTACTTGACATAAATTTTCATGCACTTTAAAACTTAACCTAAACCTGTGGGGTCCGGTGGCAAGGCTCAGGCCGGCCCCACTAATAGTACCTGCACGGGTGCACCTGCGTTGTCCCTCGAGGTGGCACCAGACAGGAGAGAAGAAAAACTTTGCGGGAGCCCGTAGCTCGCTACTCGGAGACGGTGACCGTGAGCTGCTTGGAGCGGCTGGACTCGAAGCGGTCCATGGTGCGGATGTCCAGGATCATGCAGACGGAGCCCGCCAGCGCCAGCAGCATCACGCCCGCCACCATCAGCCCCGACCTGCGGACGAGCCCCCGTCACTTGACACTTACATTATACCTCACTGTTTATTTAAGTGACGTCTGTGTGCGAATTTGAACACGACGCTCGCCGCCCTCACGAACTCGCATTAAGAGAGTTTTTGTATTGAAATCCAAAAACCCTGCCAACGCGAGTTCAGCGATGGGATGAAGGACGAAACAAGTCGCGATTATTATTATTATTATCTAGTCTGGCTTTATGTCCCACCGCTGGGCAAAGGGTCTCCCCCCATGTGTCCTCCATTCCTCCCGATCCAAAAGCCTTAGGTTGCCAGTCGTCGAGAAATTTATCCAGGTCGTCCCGCCATCTCCGTCTGGGCCTACCCCGCCGTTGCCATCAGGCCTGTGGCACCCGCTCTGTGGCATTTTTAGCCCACTGCAGTGGATGCATTCGAATGTCATGGCCGGCCCAGTCCCTCTTGCGCTATTATTTAGTGTAAAACGTTTGATGGCTAGCTTACCAGATGGGCGCCGTGGTGAAGCCCACGCAGTGGAACGCGTCCGCGAACTGCTCCGTGCTGTCCATGTACGGCTGCATCTGGAACCGAAAAGATTGTCACGTCACGACCGAGGGCGACGGCGAGCGGTATCCGTTCATTTCCCAACTAACGTTTGGCACATTTTGCAACTTTTCATTTCGCAAACTATAAAATTGTAAATATTTCAGGATTTATTTCAGAGCTATCGTGTAGAACCCTTCAGGTTAAGTTAGGTTAGTTTTATAAAAATCCTGAAATATTTACAGTTTTAGAAATATTAACCCTTTAGTGGGTAACGGCAAGATATTTGCCGTCATACGACTCAGATATTTTATTTTTTTTCTCAATGAACGTGTTGTTAGTTAATATAACTTTTGGTTCGCATAAGAGAATATACTCGTACTAATTTACGAAAAAAAGAATAGCAGATAAACGTTATTCCAACCCATGTTAAATGATGATTCTTAGGCCTGAACTTAGATTTTTAACTATTCCTTACAATTGAACAAAAATGTTTGTAAATAAAATTTTGTTTGCTGGATTTATCCGATAGTCACAATTCTCTACTTTCAGAGACAAGATTGGCGATATAAAGTTTAAAGAAAAAAAATCTGTTATTTGATAATTAAAAAAAATGAAGACGGCAATATATTTGCCACTATCCGTTAAGTGTCTGGTGTTTATTAAAGGAAAGGGTGGGTTAGGCTACAATTGTTATTGATTTATATATGGAGAAATAGCTTAATTCAATACTTCAAATTTGCCTTTTAATTAATATTTTAATTTTCACGTTTTGAATTAAGGTCGGGCAGCTACGGGACCCTGACTATAAGCATGGCCCGATATGCTCTTGCCCGGTTATTTATTTGAAAGAATTCAGTTTTAAGTTAAATAAAGGTTTTAATTATTTCTTATTATCTATTGGTTTTTAATTTATTTATTTTAGATACGTCGTGCCACCCGTAGTTCCCCCGGCAAACTGACATGACGGTCTTGTCACTTAATGCCCTTGGCTGATAGCGGCAAACATATTGCCGTCTTATAATTCGGAAACCCTGCAATAATATGTATATACATTTCTCTTTCTCAAAAATCATAAAAAAAATCATTCATGCTGTGCTTATCGTTAAAGTTCTCGATTCATTGCTTTAAAAAAATAATGGTCAAAGGGTTAAACAGTTGCGAAATGAAAAAATAATATTGATATAGGTAGAGTCATTCACGGTGACGCGTGCCGTGGTTCTTATCACAGTGTCATTAATGACTAATTTTGACAAAATCACGCGTCTTCGTGGATGGCACTAGGTATTATTATAAAAGTGACATTAAATGACCTAAGCATGTCGATGGTGGAAGTCTCAATTGGCGTAAGGGACAATATACCGATTGTCCCTTACGCCAATTGAGACTTCCACCATCGATGTGTTGTTTCCGCTCTGTGCCTCTCTCCGTTTACTTAAATCCCAATAAACAAAATAAAAGGCAGACGAGATAGTGTAGGAGGCACGTCAGCCTTGATGCGTACCTGGATGTCAGGGAAGGTGAGCGTGGCGCCGTCGGCCTGGTAGACGAGCGGCTGGTCGCAGCGGTAGGACTTGCCGAGCACGGCGGCGGGCGCGGCGGGCGGCGCGGGCGCCAGCAGGCTCACGCTGGCGCCGCGCAGCTTCACCTCGGCGCCCGCCGCCGCCCACCAGCCGCCCGCCTGCTTGAAGCTCAGCTCCAGCATGATCTGCAACCGCACCCGTGACACTCACTGACACTTCCACAGCATGTTGGTAAACATGTCGCAATTTTCTGCAGGGCCGACAACGCACTGGCATCGCTTAAAGCGATCACTTAACATCAGGTGACCCACTAGTTCGTTTGTCTGGCCTCTCTAACATAAATGTACACCTAAAGTACTTACACCATAATTTAGTCTTATGTATGACGCACACACCTATGTGTACCATGACATGACATAAAGTATAGCCTGTAGATAGGGTGTGTTCCCACTACTCGTATTTCCATTGACAGTACTGTTAAGAACTCTATTATAGAACTACTAGACTCAATAGGTAATAGAATGATATCAAAAGTAAATATATGCCAATTTTCGATAATAGTGAAAATCCTTTATCCGGCTATTATGCAGCTTCCTATAGCGCTTGTATGCTAGTTGAGATACGATAGAATACGCAGGTACTTAATAGTGATCGTTTATTGTAACATACGACTCTAACATAAAACTGTGTCTGCCAGCGCTGGGTACAGACATGTGAGCCCGACATTAGGGGTAGTATGTAGAGGGACGGGGAGGTTACCTTATCGCGGGAGGTTCCTGGCACGGCGAAGTTGACGACGAGGAAGGTGTAGAGGCGCGTGTTGCGCACGGTCTGCTCGCCGGCCAGCGCGTCCAGCCGCACGCGCGTCCCGTTGGCCAGCGCCAGCTCCGGCCAGCCCGACGACCGCACCAGCGCGCCCTTGCCCGGCTGACCTGCGCCCACCACACACTCAATCACACTTGCGCGCGAGTGACGCAGTGAGTGTGAACGAGCATTCGCGATTCAACTCACGCCTAGTCTCGCCTCGCGCCAAGTGCAAAGGAACTTCATGACGAACGTGACCTCATCACGAGTGAAAATAAAAACCCATTTTCCATCAGGTGCCATACAAGACAGGAGACGAAGCACAAGGCGAGCTGGGGCCTGCATTGAGAGTAGGCAATGCTAATGCTAGCACATGACACACGTAAATTAGCAGCTAGCCCAGCTGACTTTAGAAGTGACCCATGGCACGCCACCGGAGGCGAGGTATAGAGCGAGATCGTAAATGCGGTATGTCAGTTCCTGCACCTACCTCGCTCCGCGCGTCGGCTAAATACTTACCGGAAGCATTGAAGAGCGCATAGGGCAACTTGAGTTGAGGTTTCGTAGGGCGCTCCTCCTCGGGCGTAGGCAGCGTGGACGACGACGGCGCGTTGTCGTCGGCGCCGCGCCGCGCGGGCTCTTCGGCGCCGCGCCGCACGCGCGCCCACTCGCTGGCGTCCGGGTAGTCCGAAGGGGGGGTTTGCGACACCGAGTTGCCTGCCAGAAAACCAGCAATCAGGCACATTGTGATGATGATGAGACATGACGGCGAGTAGCCGGACAGCGGGATTGAAGCTTACCGAGTATACCGAGCACGCGCCCGACTCCGTAGATGTCCTGGAGGCGGGCGAAAGTCTCCGTCATCTGGGCATCTCGCTCGGACCACGGGCCCTGCAGCGTCAGGACCTGGCACATATAAAGAATGATAAGTCACTCGGAAGGACCACCACAGACTCGAATAGAGGACAGAGGATGCACTACTATAGGTCACGGGTGACAGGATCTGAGGGTACAGGGTTCTAAGCTCCACAGATACCGGCCGCGGGGCCCGGTTGCACTATATTACTATGTCTGCCGCCCGCCCGCGAGCTGCCGGGGGCGGGGGGGCGGCGCGCGTACACGCAACAGGCGGTTGCAGTGGGAGAGGGGACTGCACTCCTGAACTACATTCTTACATATTTAATTTCCGACTTTTCTCATACGTGTACCTTATGAAGAAAAAAGAAGGTTGTGACCTCTGACGAAAACAGGACTGATTAGCATTAAAAAATATTCTTAAAAAAGAACTTACTTTTGTTAACTATTAACTGTTGTCCGCGACTCCGTCGGCGTTGAATCCGCGGGAACCTATGCCATTTCCCGGGACAAAAACTATTCTACGTCCCTCCCCCCCCCCGGACCCCGGAAACCCCCGGACCCCTCCCGGACCCCGGACTCAAAATAAATAAATATCTGTCAACCGAATTTGATCTGAATCGGTTCAGCGGCTTAGGCGTGACGAGGTAACAAACAAACGAGCTTACAAATTTGCGGTTTTATAATATCAGAGGTAGTGGGGTATTCGTTGTGTAGACATTTCAAAAAGGTTAGAAAATAAAAACATTTTCATGTGATATCAACTGTCGAGACTTCTTGGCCTGTCAGAACCATATCATTAGTCGAGGTGCACGTAATTGTTAAACGTGTCAACGGCTCTACATCTCATTCATTGTGCTGCCCGCGGTAGAGCTGTTAATGTGATAAAGTTCCGTGACCATAGGTGAACTTTAACCAGCTGTTAAAAAGATGGCGGTTTCTTGAATTAGGATTATTAAGCTCTACTCCTAAGTAGCGATAATTTTTGTGTACCTATTTTGCGTATTTTTTTACTAGCATAAAACGAGTGCGTTGTATAAAAAAAACTCAAGGAGATGTCGTGTTGGTCTTCAAGTGGCATAGAATGAACTGCGACACACCTAACTCTTAGTACTTGACAGCATGAGCATCGCCTGTTCAAGCCTGTTGCTTATGTAATGTGGAAAGCGGATTTACAACAAATTGATTAATCATGGCGATATACCGCGTCATTATACCGCCTCATCACTTCCTGTAAAATGTGTAACTTCGTGTTGGTCCCCGCGAACACAGTCACGTCATGCACGTTAACATTAAGTATTGACAGCAATAGATCCTGAGCTTATAAAGAAACAGACAAATTACATTTTCAAAAGAAAACATGAAAAAAAAATAAAAATGAACAAAACGAAATAGTCCTGGTAGGTATTTCTGTTTATCAGTGTACTTCGCTTCAGCATAAGCTCTGCTTATTACTTAGGGACGAGGAGGTCAAATTGGTGTTTTTTATTCATTATTTCAAAATCTTGGACACAAGAGGGTCCAAAGAAGAATAATAATGAATTAACTTAATAAGGTATAAATGAAATGGGAAATAATTGGACGTTTTATCTCTCCGTCTGTAATCTGTCAACGCAGTTCAGTAGAACTCTCAAAACATATAAAATACTGAATAATGATCTCTATAAAATAATGTTCTGCTTCATCAACCATTGAGTTAATAGGTAGTTACAGTTAAACAAACTGAATCACATACCAGTACCACTACATGAGTTTACAGTTACCGTACTCGATAGCGACGGCGTAAATTATTTGTCTGACAGCGCCTCTGCGAATAATTTACGCCATCGCCATCAATAAGTACGGTCACTGTAAACTCATGGTAGTGGTACAGGATGGAACCTTTGTGCAACACTAATGGCATGTTGACATCCCATAGATTTGCCAAAGAAATCATAGTGAAATTGAATACGAAAAGGTTCCAAGATACGTAATTATGTGATGTGATATGGTGATAAACGATAAGGAAAGAGTGAATGCCATACCACCTAGGTACGTCACGTCCACCGTGATTCGTTTGTTTTGTTGATTGATAAACACATCCAATAGTTTCACCATAATATGCATGTATACGATTTCTTTATGCAATCCCAAAAGTAAGTGTGTAAGTTCATGAAAACGACAATAATAAACGAGTTTTGTTCACGATGTGCCTACTGTTTTATGTGCCTATCCATAATACAAGCCTTGCTTTCTTTCGGACTAGGTCAATTGGGTGTCAAGTGTCCCATGATATGTATTTATTACTTACTAGCTTTTGCCCGCGGTTCCGCCCGCGTGGTATTCGGTTATCGCGCGCTGTTCTCTCGGGAACTGTGCATTTTTCCGGGATAAAAAGTAGCCTATGTCACTCTCGGGCCTATACACTATCTCTATGCCAAAAATTACATCGATCCGTCGTTCCTTTACGGCGTGAAAGATGGACAAACTCATAAACACACATACAAACACACTTTCGCATTTATAATATTAGTATTAGTTATTTTATTTAGGGGCTGTTTCACCATCCATTTGTTTTGTTCGAATAGACGGAGACGGCATCACATTTAACCGCCAGTTAACACTAATCAATGGATGGTGAAACAGTCCCTTAATGTTAGAACGGGTCCCTTCGTTCTGGTTGAGGCGGGGGCAGGGCAGCAGGTACCTGCGTCTCGTTGCTGACGTAGTCGGGGTGCACGTCGAGGAAGCCCTGCGGCAGCTGCAGCGCGGGCGCGCTCCGCAGCGCGGTGCGCAGGCGCGGCAGGCGCGCGCCCGCGCCCGCGCCCGCGCCGCCGCCCGCGCTGCCGAACACCACCACGGCCGCCGGCTCCGCGTACAGCCGCGTCAGCTCGTCCTGCGACACGAAGCGCAGCGCCGGCCGCCGGTAGCGCTCCAGCGCCGGCGGCCCGAAGAACAGGAACGGGCCCTCCAGGTTGCCCAGCGCCAGCGACGCGCAGCCCAGCACCAGCGCCGCCCGCCACATCGCGACGGAGTCCTTCGGACGCTCTGCGGCCCCCGGCTCCCGCCGCTATCGACCGCCGCGCCGCACACGCGCGACCCCCGTCTGTGAACTGCGCAGGTTCTGTTTCGTGAGGTCACGTGCATAGGGTTTAATGCATTACCGGCCCGGATAACACCGACATGTAAATACCGGCCCTGTTTTTCGTGTACTCGCCCATAGAAGCTCCTGTCAGTTTGTATGAGCGTGTACACAAAAAACAGGGCCGATATTTACATGTCGGTGTTAGCCGGGCCAGTAATGCATTACACTCCGTGCATGTTCTTCGAAACAAACTGAGTCCATCAGTCATTCGTTACTTCGCTACGCTACGGGACGTCGGTTGACTGCGGTAACTTTTTTTAATGAGCTCCCGATATTTCGACACGTCAGCCGACGTCATCTATCCCATCTCAAAACACATATGACTGCCTAATGCCCTAGACTTGACTAACTTTCTCGCCGAAACCGGAAACCAGATCGATATGATTTTCGAGTATCAAACCGGCAACCGCGGCGTGACCTAGAGCCTACTTTTCTCATCGAATTTCATTTTTTTGCAAAACTTGCATAAAAATAAAAATGTTCCTATCCTCTACTCTGATTTAGAAATAAATGCGACTAGAATTAAGGAAGCAGATTCAAAGTTATTATTATTATTACATAGCTAGTGGTTAGTTTCAACTTCGAAACTAAAGGTTCCGGTTTGTGGTGGACAGTCATTTGTAAATATACTAATGTGTTATCGTGCGTGGACGTTTGTTTGACACGAGTCGTGGATTCTATAATAATGTTTGATTGTCTCGTCACCATATTTGGAAACTTCACTGGTACCGATTTACCTCAGCATTATCAACCAACAGTTATTTCGCTTACGAATAATTATGTAAATAATACCTACATACGGTAACTTTAAACCTATCAAAAAGTTTTAATAAAGCTTTTAAGAGTTAAGAATTGTTTTCCCAGGCGGCCATGCTTTCTCCTTTCACTATCGAGTCGCTGTCGTATCGACATGATGGAGTTTAATGATTTATTTATTCCTTCAATTGATTGAGTCATTGTGAATGTAATTTGAGCAACTTAATGATTCAATAAGAATGTTTTACTTTCATTACGGAGACTTTGATATTAGCTGCAAAAAAACACTTGCTGTTCGAATTATTTTTCAAAACTTCGTAGGTATTTATGCTGGATCTATGTAGAGAATGTAAGATTAATTTTTATGCTCTACTATTCAAAGCCATCAGGCAGGCTAGAACAGCCACGAACAAAAAAGTTCATATTTTTATAAACTATTTTTATGATTTCCTTGACAAAAATATATGAGAAGCGCAAAGGCACTGCAAAAGTTCCACCCTAGGTCATGATTCATTGTATACCTATACAAATAATACCTACATTCGAACAAACGTTCGAATGTAGGTATATAATTGTATACCTAGGTATACAATATACAAATAAGAATAAGTAGGAACTTAATGCATATTTTTGTCAGCACACAAATAATAGTACATTGTGCGTTAAGGGGCGTAAGAAGGGGATTCCTAACGAGAGTGGTAGATTTTTTTTGATGTTTATAAGTGCTTGTTATAGCCTAAATTGAATAAAAATATTTTTAATTTGACTTTGACTGAGAGTCTATTAGAAGCCCGACGCCGGCCCGGGATACACACAATTATTTTCATTACATTGCGAAGAAAAAAATGCAAAAAAATTGGGTTATAGCTAAGTTTTAAAGATATAAATAAAACGTTGGCTGGCTTCAAACCGAAACGACGGACCTTTAGTCCGAAACGACGTACCTACCTTGTACTAACTTTTAAAACTAAAGTCTTAACTCCCTTGAGGAAAAAACTATACGTAAATCCATAGTTCCCGCGGGAACAATTGACGCCATTGTCCTTTAGTATACAGGCATGGAATAACATCATTGACGAGCAAGTGTGATGAAAAGTATATTTTTGTTTGCTTTTATTCTTTAGTAAGTATGTACATACTCAACTCAGGGTAGTTGGGAGGCGAAAGACCAGTTCGTCGTTATTGAAATATCGCGTGCTCAATTAATTTATTTAACTGGTTTGATTAATTTAGAGCCCTAACTCCACGCAGACTCGGAGTGCACACAAGAGCGCCTGACTTTTCTTAGGAGCAAAGTTATTTTTGTTCTCAACATGAGTATTCTAGCATTTGATATTTGTTTATCAGTAGGCAGGCCGCCTGGACACTGATGCGTTAATTCTTAATTCTAATTTGGGAGTTGTTTATTTCAGACTATTATTTTGACATTTGTTCGACCGTGATGTCTACATGATAGCTACATGTTGTGTAGTACATGGTAGTACATACATTACTTATTCTATGGTAGTACCGAGATTCGGCTTGTTGCAGAGGTTCAGAGCTTCTAGGCTGCAGCCCGATGGGAGCTTCCAGGACGCCTGGCGGAGACTCCAGGTCTGCGGCGGGCGGGTGAGAGCAGGGGGCATGCAGCAAGTCTGGGGCACCCTCCCACGAGAGCTTGCTTCGAATAGATGTAAAGTAGTGGCGAGAATCTCTACCATCTACCGTGAATCTTAGAAGGTACGGCATAGAGTTGCGTAGCAAATAGTGTATACCTATCTTCGTAGCGAATAGTCTATACCTATCTTCGTAGCTGCACTACTTTTGTCATATTTTTTCAATACTTACTATTATTTTTAAGAATTGCTTTCATTTTAACGGTATTCGACACAAAGAGACAGTTCTAAGAAAAGTAAAAATAAATACTAAAAAGGAAAAACAAGTCCAAAAATATGTTACTACGGTTTTATTGCGTCGGAATAAGAGCCTGTGGTGGATTACTAATGTATGGCCAAAAAACTTTTCCCAAAGTATCACATCCCAAAAAGTTTTACCCAAATTATCATTTGGCAAAAAATCATTTGGCAAAAAACTTATTGCAAATATACAGTTAATAAATTCTTATTTGGTAAATTATTGTTTCGCAAAGAATTACTTAGTCATGTTTCATATTGCCAAGTAATATTTGGTAAAATTTATCGTTTGGCATAATGTACTCTTCCCAAAATATCGCATGGCATAATAACCTACTTTTCTGGGAACAGTTCGTTTCTGTGGAGGGGCGCAGTTCTAACCTAACCTAACCTACTTTTCTGGTAGCAGTCCGTTTTCTGTGGGGGACGCAGTCTAACCTCATCTACTTTTCTGATCGCAGTTCGTTTCTGTGCAAGACGCAGTTCTAACATAAGCTACTTTTCTGGTAGCAGTTGGTTTTTGTAGTTGGTTTGTGCGAAATGTCATTTTGAACAAACATTTTTTTGGTATACAATTTTTGCCAATTTAAAATGTTTGCTTAATAAACGTTTGTCGTAACAAAATTTGACAAACTAAAATTATGCCAAATGATAATTTGACCAAATGAATAAAATGCGAAATGTAAATATGCCAAAGATTCGTTTGGGAAATGAAACTATTGCGATAAGTTTTTTGGGAAGTGAAATTTGGCGAAAAAAAATTTGGCGAAACGGCAGTACACCGCCTGTGGTACTTATTTTTGAAACTTTGAATACTTAAGTTCATATTTTTGCACAAGCTGAATCAGTTAATACTAAGATGGAACCTTTTCGCTGCGAATGTGAAGTTGACATTCCATAGATCTGCAAAAATCATCGTGAGAAATTGAGTGCGACAACGTTCCACCCAGCAGTGTCCTCGACTGTGCCCTACAGTAACGAATTCGTAGCCGAGGATTAGGAGTAAATGAAACAATAAGATTTTCTTGAAAATAGTCATTAAGTGTATTTATGAAACAGCGGCGAGCAGCAACGCGGCGCAGGCGACGGCCGCGACGGGGGCGGTGCGGGGCCCGCGGGGGGCGCGCGACGGCGCGAACAGCGAGCCCTGCCCTTTCTCTGCAACAACACACCACGCTGAGTCGCTGGTTTCTGTGATTTCTCTATAGTATGTACTAATACTCTTTGCGCTGACTGCGCCGCGACTACGCTGGCTGACCGACGCGCACCCGTAACACCCCGTGTAGTGATGCTACACGTGCTCCGGTATATTTGTACACGATGGATGTCTCCCACAATTTGACCGCTTTGACTGAGTCACTGGTAATGACTATTTAGTATGTTTCCAAGTATTTGGTGATCTTGACTGCTACGTACTATATGACGCTGACTGTACAAAGTTGCCCGTGTTCCACGCAACGGCGTCATATAATATATTATAAGTAATACGTAAGTAAGTTACGTAAAACTTCCAAAGTCATCAAGTTATTTACGGTCAACTTAGTAGACATTGTGTATACATAGATTTATAATGGCAAATAAAACATAGTGACAAGTGTAAGACAAAGTAAAGTGGCTGTCTCACTGCGGTCGGTGGGGTCGGTGACGCCGCAGGTGCGGTAGGAGGTGGTCCGCTTGCGCTTGGCGTCCACGAAGCCCGGCGCCGCCAGGCTCGGCGCGTCCAGCCGCCCCGACGACAGCAGCCTGCCGACCACACACACGTGTACCACCACGGAGGCACAGTATTATATAAACCCCCTTGCAAAAAAAACGAGCACCTATGGTTTTTTTGATTTTTAGGCATTGAAGCTTAAAAAATAAGCTTTCATGCACATGAAATACAAAAACCATGGGTGCCCGTTTTTTTGCAAGGGGGTTTATAAGCTAAAGCAGTATGGAATCTACGAAGCTACGATCGAAACGAACACACACACACACACGCGTACTGCAGTACCGCGAGACCCCCTTAGAGGCCGTGTAGAGCGCGCGTCTGTGTGTGTGTTCGTTTCGATCGATTTGTTCGTAGCTTCCATACTGCTTTAGTTTACTCGTATATATACAGGGCGTCCCACGGCGATGCCACATGGAGGGAAAGTACCCTAAATATCATAGATAGGATGTTTTGCTGAAAGAAGGCTTTATTTTATTTTTAAAAGTTAGTAAAACTGCATTCAAAGATTTTTGAATAATTACATGGTTTGACTGGGAATCGAACCCGCTCCACTAGAAAAAAAAACACCCTGTAGTTTTCTCATACCGATCGAAAGGGTTTATTATAAGGATTATTTTTTGCTAAATAACCTAGTGCCGGAAATAAACGGAACACCATAAATTTTGACATTTGATGTGAAATTTTGTTCGGAAAATGACATTTCCGTAAGGCCACACAAACTGACATTATACCAAACGTAATTTTGAGCATTTGATAAATTGATTTTTTTTATTAAAAATGTTCAAATTTATGGTGTTCCGTTTATTTCCGGCTCTAGGTTATTTAGCAAAAAATAATCCTTATAATAAACCCTTTCGATCGGTATGAGAAAACTACAGGGTGTTTTTTTTTTCTAGTGGAGCGGGTTCGATTCCCAGTCAAACCATGTAATTATTCAAAAATCTTTGAATGCAGTTTTACTAACTTTTAAAAATAAAATAAAGCCTTCTTTCAGCAAAACATCCTATCTATGATATTTAAGGTACTTTCCCTCCATGTGGCATCGCCGTGGGACGCCCTGTATACTGTGACGGAGGTGCACATTCATGGCACAAGATACGAATAAATACAAGCACACTCGTATAAATTAAATCGCGTACACTATCATATCAATGTATACGATGAGGTACCAGGGTGGAACCTTTCTGCTACTAATATCATGTTGACATCCCATACTTTTATCAAAGAAATCATTAGAGAAATAGAGGAAAGTGAAATCAGTTTGTTTGACTGACGTAGGAGAAAAGTCGAAAGTACCTGTAGGTAGAGTCATTTACGTTGACGCGTGCCGTGGCTCTTATTACAATGTCATTAATGGCTAATTTTGACAAAATCATGCGTCTTCGTGGATGGCACTAGGTATAGTCGTAAGCATTTTTTATACCTTCAATAGAAAAGCAGTTGATTGATACATTTATGCCTGCGTTTAAATAGGTTCTATTTTGAACAGGCACCCTCTGGTCAGAAATGGTGATCAGAATTGATGTATCTATTGTAACATAAATATCACTCTAAGCCAATTTTCAGAGAAGTGCCAGCAGGAGTGATTGAAGCCCAATAATACTCTTATAGTTATAGGTGAGGCAGACGATCATAGGTCCACTCCTGCTGGCTCGTGCTGAGGCACCGACTTCAGACTGGTAGAAAATTATTTTCATGTCTTTTGTAGTCGGTTTTGTTTTTGTTAAAAAATGTTATGAAAAGAATCTTGGCTGGATCACCAGGATGTCAGTACCAGATTATTTGTATTGTCTATCACCAGATATATACAAGTATGCTAAATTCCAAGGCAATCCGAAATCTAGAAATGGGTCAAATTGAACTTCTAAGATTTGGCGCGTACTATGCACACATACTTGTATATAAGTACATACATAGATAAATAAGGGCTTGTAAAATAACGGAGAGAACTGCTTACTTGGTGAAGTCGAGTTCGAGGCGGCTGGCGAGCGGGCCGGCGAAGTGCAGCAGCAGCTGCAGGCAGGCGCCGCCGTGCAGCGCGCGCGAGCGACGCGCCTCCGCCCACAGCAGCCAGCGCGGCGCGCCCAGCACGCGCCGCACCTCCGCCAGGAACTGCCCGCTGCGCACCACGACACAGGTTACAACGCGAACCGCACCACTCAGCGGCACGCTACCCCTAAGTACGGCAACTTTACGCGATGACGATTTTACGGCACCGACACTTCGTCGCCAATAAATGACATGCAGCATGCTGCAGGACGGTCTTTTCCACGCTGCCAAATATTGGAGTGAAGAGCGTCACCGGCGTCTGAAGACAGATGCGCGCTCTATCCCGTGCTCACTCTGGTGTGACATAAAATCGGCACGGAAACTGTTACACGGTGCTTATTCTCTTGTGCCCTGGCACCGCAGTGGCTGGCGACTGTATTTTGATACCACAGAATTGTCATCATCATCACGTAAAATTGTCGTCACACTACACGGGTATTCTTAACGTGGGCACTCACATGGCGAACCGCGGAGGTTTCATGATGTTGACGAACTTGACGATGTCGTGGTCCTCCTCGATGTTGGCGCAGGCGAGGCGGAGCGCGCCGCCGGCCGGCGCGAACACCACGAGCGAGCGGCCCAGCGCGCGCGCCGCGCCCTCCAGCGGCAGGTTGCTGTCCGTGAACACCTGCCGCCCCGCGCCCACGTCTGTGACAACGCACCGTTAGCGACCATGGGCCAAGGACAAACATCGTACATGGAACGAGGAACGGTAGATCAAAACGCCTTACTTATAGTGCCGAGACGCGACGTGAGGTCGCCCACGTCGCAGCGCAGCGGATTGTCGGAGCCGCACTCTTCGTTATACAGCTCGTGCTGAAAAAGAGCAGAACGTTACCGACACGACATATTATCGCTAAAGAAAAATAGAAAGAACAGAGGATAGTCACGTTGAGCGGATCAGCCAGCTGCGTGAAGTAGGGGTTCCAGCGGTAGCCGCCCGCCACGCAGCGCGTCGCCTGCACCGCCACCGCCGCGTCCACGCCCACGGGGTTCACGAACACCTCCCACCGGTGCCCGTACGTCTGCCGACAACAAGCATGCTCAACGGGAGGTCTCGACGAGAGCCGCACGGCGAAGGGACGATGCGCTCACCATGTTCCGGTCGCGTTCGCCGGGGTAGCGCAGGTTGACCTCGACGACGGTGTCGCTGGCGCCGCCGTCGTTGGTGACGAGCTGCGTGAAGCGCACGTAGCCCCAGGCGAAGCCGCCCGGGTGGTGGAACGAGGCCACCGCGCGCAGCTCGCGCGCCTCGCTGGGCCCGTAGCCGCGCTGCAGCGACGCGCACGCCCAGCGCCGCCCGCGCGCGCCCAGCAGCAGCGAGCGGCCCAGCACGCCGCGCGCGCCGAACAGCGTCAGCCGCGTGTCGTTGCTCGCCACGCTGGCGCGCCGCAGCCCCGCCAGCTGCCCGAACTTGTCGCTCAGCGCGCCCACCGGATACTCGTCCACCGTGCCTGCGCACGACCGATCCGTTAGCGCTCGGATTCGATCGGTAGCTCTTTATCATTCATTCATTCGCGCGCGAAGACTCAAGTATATACTTACCTTTCGTAGGGCTGAGCGATTTATTCACGTTATAGGGATTGTAAGTGTCTAATAGGCTGCTGATCTCGCAAGGGAATTCCAGGTCCTTTTCCACCGGGGCCTGAAATCACAAAAATGCTGATCAACACTCAAACGGACGTCGTCTCGAGAGAAACGAACGCGTGGAACGGTACCGACGGCGTGTATCCGGTAGTCGCTGACGTCGTCGAGGTGGTCGAGCTTGAGCTGCAGGTTGACGACGTCGTACTCGGTCTGCTGCGTCAGCTCGAGGCGGCCCTGCAGCGCGCCGGCCGCGCCCGCGCCGAACCAGTCGTTCGCCACCGCCTTACGCCGCGCCAGCCCGCTCACGCTGCAACCACGGCTCACTCCAATCGATAGCTCTCAGGAAGTAAACGATTCGATCGGTTAGCACGAAGCGTTCACTCACATGGAGCAGGCCATGCGGTCGCCTCGCGCCACGGGCCCGTGGTCGTCGAGGATGAGCAGCGAGCGCCGCAGGGCGGAGTGGCGGCCCGTCAGCGCCAGCACCGTGTCCGTGAACTGGCGCCGCGTCAGCCGCGCCGCGTCGCGCTTGCGCCCCGCCACCGCCAGCGTGCCGTGCCTGTGACATGATACCGAGCGTCATAATACCGCCAGACTCGGACAGAGCCGCGCAGAGCGTACAGAGAGAAGGCGGAGCGCACCTCGTGGCGAGGTCGCCGAGGCGGCAGAGCTGCGGGCGCGCGCAGTAGTCGTCGGACTGGCGCAGCGCGCGCGGGTCCCACTCGGCGCCCGCGCTCTCGCAGCGGCGGCTCCAATTGTAGAAGTCGGCGCCCGGCGAGTGCTCGTGCAGCGCCCAGCGGTGCCCGAACGTGTCGTTCACGTTTGCTCCATCCGCGTGGATCTGTCGACACGCGCCACGCTGATTCATTTATACTATCGCTAAATTTGAAAGTGTCGCTCGATAACTCTGTACCTCTACTCACCTTATGGTATTTAGGGTATGCTAATATACAACATTGAGACGAACGTGCCTAACTGAACTTGAAAGCGTTGTATACTGTATGCGTTTAAATATTGGACTGACCAGGTTCTCGATAGTGATGGTGGTGTCCTCCCAGGGCCGGTCCCGGGGCTGCCGGAAGACCACGCGGCCCACCAGCGGGTAGCGGAACACCACCTCGGCCGCGCTCATGGGCGTCTGGTACTCGGTGCCGAACTCGTACGGGACCACGGTGCCACACACCTCCGTCTTCGGGCGCAATCTGCAAATATTAACAGCCTTTTCGTCTAGATACTGTGGGACTCTGCCCTCTCCCTGCGTCAAAATATGTCCGGCAAGCTGAAGCAACATCGTCCAAGCTATTTCATTGCACTTACGTCGTTTGTACCATAGAGCGACAGAGATGACGCGTTGCGGTCAAAGTGGAAAGAGCCAAAGCATACTGCCCAGGACCGTAGTCGGTAAAAGATGTTTTCAAGTAATGTTTTTGACGGTGATTTGTATGCGCACACTGTTGGTCACGATCGGGCTGGTGCATTGGCGTGCAGCCCACCGCAGCAGCGCCTCATCACGGGCGGTACCTCTCAATGAGCAGCGCGCGGTGCCGCACGGAGTGGGCCCCGCGCAGCGGCAGGAAGGCGTCCCAGTAGGTGCCGTCCAGCTCGAGCGCCAGCCCGGGCAGCAGGTAGCGGTGCGGCCGCCGCGGGGAGCGCCCAGCAGCTTGCCTCATCACGGGCGGTACCTCTCAATGAGCAGCGCGCGGTGCCGCACGGAGTGGGCCCCGCGCAGCGGCAGGAAGGCGTCCCAGTAGGTGCCGTCCAGCTCGAGCGCCAGCCCGGGCAGCAGGTAGCGGTGCGGCCGCCGCGGGGAGCGCCCAGCAGCTTGCCTCATCACGGGCGGTACCTCTCAATGAGCAGCGCGCGGTGCCGCACGGAGTGGGCCCCGCGCAGCGGCAGGAAGGCGTCCCAGTAGGTGCCGTCCAGCTCGAGCGCCAGCCCGGGCAGCAGGTAGCGGTGCGGCCGCCGCGGGGAGCGCCCAGCAGCTTGCCTCATCACGGGCGGTACCTCTCAATGAGCAGCGCGCGGTGCCGCACGGAGTGGGCCCCGCGCAGCGGCAGGAAGGCGTCCCAGTAGGTGCCGTCCAGCTCGAGCGCCAGCCCGGGCAGCAGGTAGCGGTGCGGCCGCCGCGGGGAGCGCCCAGCAGCTTGCCTCATCACGGGCGGTACCTCTCAATGAGCAGCGCGCGGTGCCGCACGGAGTGGGCCCCGCGCAGCGGCAGGAAGGCGTCCCAGTAGGTGCCGTCCAGCTCGAGCGCCAGCCCGGGCAGCAGGTAGCGGTGCGGCCGCCGCGGGGAGCGCCCAGCAGCTTGCCTCATCACGGGCGGTACCTCTCAATGAGCAGCGCGCGGTGCCGCACGGAGTGGGCCCCGCGCAGCGGCAGGAAGGCGTCCCAGTAGGTGCCGTCCAGCTCGAGCGCCAGCCCGGGCAGCAGGTAGCGGTGCGGCCGCCGCGGGGAGCGCCCAGCAGCTTGCCTCATCACGGGCGGTACCTCTCAATGAGCAGCGCGCGGTGCCGCACGGAGTGGGCCCCGCGCAGCGGCAGGAAGGCGTCCCAGTAGGTGCCGTCCAGCTCGAGCGCCAGCCCGGGCAGCAGGTAGCGGTGCGGCCGCCGCGGGGAGCGCCCAGCAGCTTGCCTCATCACGGGCGGTACCTCTCAATGAGCAGCGCGCGGTGCCGCACGGAGTGGGCCCCGCGCAGCGGCAGGAAGGCGTCCCAGTAGGTGCCGTCCAGCTCGAGCGCCAGCCCGGGCAGCAGGTAGCGGTGCGGCCGCCGCGGGGAGCGCCCAGCAGCTTGCCTCATCACGGGCGGTACCTCTCAATGAGCAGCGCGCGGTGCCGCACGGAGTGGGCCCCGCGCAGCGGCAGGAAGGCGTCCCAGTAGGTGCCGTCCAGCTCGAGCGCCAGCCCGGGCAGCAGGTAGCGGTGCGGCCGCCGCGGGGAGCGCCCAGCAGCTTGCCTCATCACGGGCGGTACCTCTCAATGAGCAGCGCGCGGTGCCGCACGGAGTGGGCCCCGCGCAGCGGCAGGAAGGCGTCCCAGTAGGTGCCGTCCAGCTCGAGCGCCAGCCCGGGCAGCAGGTAGCGGTGCGGCCGCCGCGGGGAGCGCCCAGCAGCTTGCCTCATCACGGGCGGTACCTCTCAATGAGCAGCGCGCGGTGCCGCACGGAGTGGGCCCCGCGCAGCGGCAGGAAGGCGTCCCAGTAGGTGCCGTCCAGCTCGAGCGCCAGCCCGGGCAGCAGGTAGCGGTGCGGCCGCCGCGGGGAGCGCCCAGCAGCTTGCCTCATCACGGGCGGTACCTCTCAATGAGCAGCGCGCGGTGCCGCACGGAGTGGGCCCCGCGCAGCGGCAGGAAGGCGTCCCAGTAGGTGCCGTCCAGCTCGAGCGCCAGCCCGGGCAGCAGGTAGCGGTGCGGCCGCCGCGGGGAGCGCCCCAGCAGCTTGCCCATCAGGTCTCCTACCGCGTACTGGTCCTGCGTGCCCATTCCTGCCGACACCACACACCCACACCATCTTTAGACTGTAGTCCCGCTTCCGTTATAGATGCGATACTTTTTAGATCCGTTTGTATGTAAACAGCTGGATGGATTTTGATGAAGTTTTGCAAATAGGTACCTATAGACTATGACCTGAGCTAGAACATAGGATACTGTTCCGATTGACTCTTCCCGTAGGATAAAACGTACTAAGAAATCAGATACGAAATCACGATAATTTGATGAAATTTTGCACTCAGATAAATTACGAATCACGACGTGATAGATTAATTATGTCCCGCTCCGGTAAAAGATAAAATTATTAATTTATTATTATTTTAACTTACCAGTAGGTACCACCAGAGCTCACGACATAGCATGGTTAGGCTGCATTTCAACCAGAGATATGCGAGCAGGGCCGGATTTAGGGGAGGGCATCCGGGGTCACAGACCCCCACAATAGACATCGAATTTTGTTTTCAAATTCCAATGAGTAAACACCAGTAAACAACTTCATACTTCAATCAGGCAATCAGTAAAATATCAAAATCTCAAATGGCTCTCATTTTATTTGGAAAATAGTCTTCTCCACTCTAAATTCGGTCCTGTGTGCGAGGATTGTATTAATTAACGCTTCATTTATGATAATTATGAGCAAGGCGAGTTAAATGACTTTTTCTATTTGTTTACGAAAACACATTCCTCGCAAGCGCAACACATCCCCCATCTCTGGTGGAACGGAGCCTAAAGGCTTTAAGCATGCTTGCTTGCTTGCATGATCGCACCGTCAGATCTCAATTCGCCCCGGGTTCCCCTCCCCCTTCCCCCGCTGCGCTGGCGCGCGGCCAGCCGGCTTGTCGCGGCCTCTCCTATCTCATTACCTAATTAGCAACATTTTCATCTTTGTCGCGCTGCTGACAACTTCATTAATTTTACGTAAGTTCTCGTAGCTACCAATATCTCAGGTTACCAATATCTCAGGATTTGTCCTAAAATCTCAGGATTTTGAGAATTCTCGGAATTTGGAAATTTCGGGTAATCTCGGTTTTTTTAAATCTTAATACTTATACAAAACAAAGTCGGGTTTGTTTACTTGTAACTCGAGAACGGGTGGACTTATTTTCATGGTTTTTGATTTATTGTATCCATATAAATTATCAAACAGCCAAAGTTCAAAATTAAATTCTCGCATCGTTTGTTTGTTATAAGACCCGCCTACTCAGGATGAGAAGAAGACGGTGCCACCGAAGCGATATTTTATTGCCATGCTGATACAAGTGTCACTTGCGCCTCCGATACAAGACGAGGGCGTTCTGACCTGGCGGCGGCACGTTGGCGAGGTCGACGCCGGAGGGGTTGTAGACGGCGCCGGTGTAGTTGCAGGGGCGGTCGTCGGCGGGGCGCGGCGGCAGCTCGCGGATGCTGTAGCCGCGCACCGAGCTCACGAAGCGCAGGCTCAGCTCGTAGTTGTCCTTGTCGGCCGCCGCCAGCTCGAACGTGAGCCACGTGGGCGCGGTCGGCGCGCGCTGCGCCAGCCGCACCGTGCCGCGCACGCCGCCCATGTCCACCAGCACCCTGCGGCAGAGAGAGCGTCGGCTAACGGGCGCACGGGCGGCAACGCTCGCCGTCGGGGCGGGCCTCACCTGGCGGTCTGCGGCGGCGCGAGGCGCAGCTTGGCGCACGCCAGGAAGGAGTCGTTGTGCTGGTGGTCGTAGAGCACGAGGTAGAGGCTGCGGCGCGTGGCGCGCATGTCTTGGAGCAGCGCGGCCAGCACGGCGTGGCGGCGCGCGGCGCGCTGCGGCCGGCGCGGGTGGCGCGCCACGCGCACCGGGCCCAGCCGCGCGGCCAGCTCGCCCACGCTGAGCCCGTCGCCGGCGCCCGTCGCCGGGTCGAACACCGCCTGCAGCGCGTCGCAGTTGTCCTCGTAGTTGACGCGGTCCGAGTCGAAGATGTCGGTCACGAACAGCTTCCAGTCGTGCTCGGTGTAGTCGCCGTCGCCGCGCACGGCGCCCGCGTGGAACAGGTCGGTGGTGACGTCCGCGTCCGCCTCGCCCGCGTCGGCCGCCGCGAGCCAGCGGAAGCCGACGGAGCCGGCCACCGGCGCCGAGAACTGCGCCTCCGCGTACGTCTCGGCGGCGTCGTCCGCGGCCAGGACGGAGGCGCAGGCGACGCGGCCCTCGGCCGACTCGAGGCGCAGGCTGCGGCCCCAGAGCCCGTCGGGCCCGGTCAGCGGGCGCGCCGTCTCGAACTCGGCCTGCCCCTTGCCGGGCACGAGCAGGTAGCCGAGCTCCTCGGTCAGGTCGAACAGCTCGGGGCCGAGCGCGTCGCCGCAGCGCGCGGCGGTCACGTCGCGGTGGTCGACGGGGAAGGCGTGCACGGCCCAGCGCAGCGCGTGCTCGGGGTGCTCCAGCGTGGGCTGCAGGTCGGTGCGCACGGCCACGCGCCCCCCCGACGTGCGCGAGAACTCGATCTCCCCGTGCAGCCCCCACTGCGAGATGACCGCGCGCAGCACCAGCCCGCCGCCGCCATCTGAAACGCGCGCCACAGTTGCCTCATTATTTGCGATACATATTCGTCGTCCATGGATGATGGTTTTCGGAATACCCAGCTAAAACGCAGCCGACAAAATATCAAAGAATCTAGGAGATAAGAAATATAATTCTTAGGAAATAACTAAGTAAAACGGAATGAATTGAACGCATCGACCCAAAATGGACGGACAGCAGTTCGACGGGTAGCGATAGTGTCAGGCAGAAGGGGATTTGTTTTTTTTTTATAGTTTATCTAGAATGATTGTAATGCATCACAACATCTAACGGTAGCGTGTCAAGCTACGAATAGGTATCAACCCACATTCAAGCTAACAGAACTGGTGAGCCGTGTGTAATTTTAACCGACTTCAAAAAAAGGAGGAGGTTCTATGTTCCAATGTTTGTATTTTTTTTTTAATGTTTTTTTTTTTTTTATACCACGTCGGTGGCAAACAGGCGTGCGGTCCGCCTGATGTTAAGCGGTTACCGCCGCCTAGGAACGCTTGCAACACCCGAAGTATCACTTGCGCGTTGCCGACCCTGCATAAACCTTTTTATACCCCTTGTATGTTCACCGATTACTCAGTCAATAAAATTGTGGGCCGATTTTCAAAATTATTTTTTTATTAGAAAGTGTATTCTTCTGAGGTGGTTCCATTGACACCAAGTCAAGATCTGATGATGGGAGCCTCGGGAAATCGAGGGAAAACCTCAAATTTTATAGGCACACCTATAGCGATTTTGACATTTTTAGCATTAAGATTAACATTTACATTCAAAAAGTATCATTTGGTAACCTAGGCCTAGATGAAGAAGACCGTAGATGACTAATGGAAATTGTCAAAGCTAAGGACCTAATGATCGCTCGTCTATAAACGATCATGATTAACATACCTAAATAAGCGAGTAAGAAGAAGCTTTAAGTTAATGATTATTTCGAACTAATCTGACGCTTTCACATAAACGTGTCAAATTTGGCTAATTTATTGAGACTTGTGAGATACATTTGCTCCAAATTTCATTAACACATCTCAAACGGTTATTTAGATTAGATATTAACATCCAAAAATCGACATTTTTATCACTGACTCACCTATAGATCAAAATTGTACCCCAGTTCCAGATGACCTAGAAAGTTGAAATTTAGCATCCAGATAGGTATAGGTAGTTTGGTGAATACGAGTATAAATAATATAGTATAAATAAATCAGAAAATAGTAAATTTTTATCATTTTATAATAATTTTTAAATTGAATTATTTCTTTCTTTCTTTCTTTCTTACAAAAAGTAATGATATCCCATCAAAACATAAATGTGAAATGAGAGCCAAGTTCAGTATTATGATACCTATATGCCTTGATTGTTGACTTTAACGACAAAATAAGTGAGATCTAAATGGGTGGGTGCCAAGTTCAATGGTCAGTCCTGAAATTATTTTATAACAACTTAAAATCATTATCATTTCTTCTTATAACTTAGGATTATATTGAAGCCTAAGGTCGGACTTGGCTAGTTTTCATATACGAATTATATTGCTTCACAAGTTTTAAAGCTGTAGGTTCTTATTTTATTCTTTCGAAAATTTAAGTTACTGGTAGAAACTAGCTATCGAACATAAATAATAATAACAAAAGTTAACAAAAGTTAACTGTACTTAATTATTAGATTGTTTATAAGGAACTATAGGTCTATTTATATAAAACTACTAGCTTTTGCCCGCGACTTCGTCCGCGTTACTTTAGTTATCAGGGCATATGTTTTAATTAACCCTCGTTAAATGCTAACGTTACACTCCATTTTATACTTTTAGGGGGAAATTTTATCCATTTCGCTTACACAGATAATTTTTAATTGTAATCGAGAACTTATATATATATACCTATTTTCATACTTCTAAGTCCAGAAATGAGAAAATTTCCATACAAACTTTACCCCCCCATTTTACCCCTTTATGGGGGTATTTTATCCATTTCATCTATACAGATCATTTTTAATTGTAATCAAGAACTTATACACCTATTATCATACTTCTAAGTCCAAAAATGACAAAATTGCATATAAGCTTCACCCCCCCATTTCACCCCCTTAGGGGATGAATTTCCAAAAATCCTTTCTTAGTGCTCACTTACATCATAAAAGGAACCCTTGTACCAAATTTCAAGTTTCTAGGCCCAGCGGTTTGGGCTGTGCGTTGATATATAACCCAGTGAGTCAGGTTTGCCTTTTATATATATAGATTTCCTAACTTTAGCTAAAATGCAAAATTATTGTTTAAGACTGTTTGTTTCTACCTAAATCAATTAAAAAAAATAATAATAATAACCCGTAGGTATATGAGAACTAGCCAAGTCAAGCCTTAGCCGTATTACGAGTAATATAGAAACGGCCCCAGTGTCTTTAAATAAGTTCTAAGATCGGTAAAATCATTAACACAATATTGGAATGAACAAAAGAATAGGCCCAAAACCGGAAGTAAACCTCCATTAATTATTAAAGATACGACTAAATTAGAAATAGGGTAGATATCCTTGAAGGTTTGAAAGTTTCCTTTTAGTATGCCCTAAACATATCTAAGTAATAAGATCCAAAAAGTTAAGACTTTGTTGGAAGAAATCTAAAGCAATATTGCAAAACAACGCACCACAATTATTAAACCGGAATTGACCTCAAACTTACCAGCGAATATTAACACTAAGTAAACTAAGAACAGAACCTTTGGCGCCACATGACTAATTAAGTTACACATGATACTAGCTTCTAACTTTACATTTTATCACAAAACAAGCACAAGTTGCTAGGAGGGACCGTGGCGGTGCGGCGGACCATATTGCGTGTGATATTGTGGTTTCTCCCGCGGCGCGCGCGCAAGTGAAAGGCGACTTGGGCAATCCAAGTTCAACTTGAACGAGACAACGACAGTTCGGAGCGAGAGGCTGTCGTGACGTCACCAGTGGTTGTTGACGGTCGACCAACAATTTGCAACACCGGGACTGTCTCGACGTCATCGAGATCAAGAATGCAACAGCATCCCCTCGCGAAAACAACAATCCAACTCCACCATCACACACACATCCCCGCACGAACAAACACAATTAAGTATTTAATAGGTACTAAGTACTATTATTAAGGTGCATTGTTACATTACTACTTTGCTTGTGGTTACGTGTTTTTTCTCAATAGATTTAAGTAACCAATTAAGTACCTAAATGGGTTTTAATTGTAATTTAATTTGGCAACAAATTTGAGTCTAGCGTTAATTGCGCGCAGATAACTAGATATATTAGTTAATTACTATGCTAGTAGTTTACCAAATTAAACACCTAAGTAAAAAGACGCTTTAATCGTAAACCTGCTTGAGTATCATCAGACCCGGATGTCATTCTTGGTCAAATTACATCCTAAGACTGCTCTAGAGCCCAAACACGGCTTGATCTTGAGGTTCCGTGTCTAGCTTCCAGTTCCATTATCAGACTAGCTCGATGGTACCATTCATCATCATCATCATCATCATGTCAGCCGAAAGACGTCCACTGCTGGACAGAGGCCTCCCCCAAGGCTCTCCACTCAGACCGGTCTGCTGGTACCATTACTATTGTATTATCAATGATGTGATATGTTGTCCTCCATGTCGTGTCCCACAAGGGCTAACTTTATTATCCATGTGCCCGAATATGACTGGCAAAATCAAACTTAGTAAGGTCCTAAACAACACAGAACGCTGTCAGTATAACAAGTTTGGTATGGTAAAGGTATGTATGTGTTTCGTGACATGGAGAAAACTTTCGACCGCGCGTGCCAAGAACTGCTCTCTGGAGTATATTATCAATATTAGCTTTTGCCCGCAGCTCCGCCCGCGTGGTATTCGGTTATCGCGCGCTGTTCCCTCGGGAACTGTGCGTTTTCCGGGATAAAAAGTAGCCTATGTCCCTCTCGGGCCCATAAACTATTTATATGCCAAAAATCACGTCGATCCGTTGCTCCGTTACGGCGTGAAAGACGGACAAACGTACAAACACACAAACATACAAATACACTAACACACTTTCGCATTTATAATATTAGTACCGATTATGATCAGAACTACTCATAACCACCAAGTACTTAGTTACCTACTTGGTGGTGCTTGGTACCCAAGTAGTAGCCAAGACACTGGCCGGGTTATCTTTGAACGTAGAAACGCCTGTTGTGGGGTCGCCGAGATGCCGAGTAGCTTAGTACTCTCCCTATATCAGGGCCAGATTTAGGGGAGGGCAGAGGGGGCAACTGCCCGGGGCCTCCACAAAATAGGGGCCCCCACAATAGAGACATCGCAAAAAAAAATCTTTCAAATTCCGACGAGTAAATACTGGGAAACAACAATTCATATATTTCTTCACTTCAATCAGGCAATCAGTAAAATATCAAAAGACCCTCATTGGCCTCCACTCCTTTGTTGCCCCAAGGCCTCCACACCTCTAAATGCGGCCCTGCCCTATATATACTGCAGTCTTTGTTGACTACCTTTTTTTTAGATAAGTAAATACAGACCATGCGAATACTTTACCGTAAAACTCGAAATAAATTTGAAATGTTATTTTGCCCATTTACTCAATAAATAAGTAACCTACTTATACTTAAGTACTAATTTTTTATAACAATAATACATGAAAAATACCGTGAAATTAAACTTAAGCCGTCTTAGGTAATTAAATAATATTTTCATGACTTATACAGTCTAAATGTAAGAAACAAAAAATCATATAACATCATAACTATACTACATTCACTGCAAATAAATTTCATTTCATTTCATTTAAGTACCTAATTCTAGATGATTTATGTCGTCAAACCCTATATACAGGGCGTCCCACGGCGATGCCACATGGAGGGAAAGTACCTTAAATATCATAGATAGGATGTTTTGCTGAAAGAAGGCTTTATTTTATTTTTAAAAGTTAGTAAAACTGCATTCAAAGATTTTTGAATAATTACATGGTTTGACTGGGAATCGAACCCGCTCCACTAGAAAAAAAAACACCCTGTAGTTTTCTCATACCGATCGAAAGGGTTTATTATAAGTATTATTTTTTGCTAGATAACCTAGTGCCGGAAATAAATGGAACACCATAAATTTTAACATTATAAATATCCACCACAAAATGATCAAAAAATCGACAGGAAGTGAAATAGTCAAAAGAGTGCGTCTTTGTATTGAACAGAATGGAACTCATTTTGAGCATTTGATAAATTGATTTTTTTTATTAAAAATACCCTAATACCTTAAATAACCTTAATACCCTAATACTAACTAAGCTTTTGCTTAGCACTAAATCCAGTTTTTCCAGCTGGTGGCACGCACATCACAGATCGAAGTCTGTGTGGTTCCCCCCCCCCTTATTGCCTCCCCCCATCACGTAGTATTGTTGACGTTGCATGGTGCATCGGCCGTCACCGGCGGCTGCGCTCGCGCCACGCATACTAAACAGTTGCCGCGCGCGGTGGTCACCACCACCACCTCATTTACGATAGAAGTAGATACGATTTTGTTGGACATAGGCTAGTTTTTTAGGATAGTCACTGAAGTGGCAGTGGGCGGGGCACATTGTTCACAGGACTGATGGCCGATGGGGTCAAAAAGTTCTCAAATGGCGTCCGCGGACCGGGAGACGAGCTGTCGGTGCCTCCAACAAGATGGAGTGACGACCTGGTTAAGATCCCGGGACCGCGCGGTGGATGCGAAAAGCACAAGACCGGTCTGAGTGGAAAGCCTTGGGGGAGGCCTATGTCCAGCAGTGGACGTCTTTCGGCTGACATGATGATGATGACGATGATGAGGAAAGTTTTTATCCCGGAAAATTGCACAGTTCCCGCCGGATAGCGATAAACGAATTCTGCCCGGACGGAGTCGCGGGAAAAAGCTAGTAATATTTACCTAATTTAATTCTATAACATACTTTTTCATGATTGTATTTTTAGAGCGGACCATCAAACAGCGCCGGCCAGTTTAGTACAGCTCCGTCGAGCGCGGCCCAGATCCCAAACGAGTATTTCTGATCTCAGGAATCGCAGTTACTCTATTTTAGACGCAGAACAACCGCTCACTCCTGGTTCGAGAGGTCTAACCGCGCCAATAACTTGTACGTAACTACAAAACAATGTACTTATGTGCTTTGTTTTTGCTTTTGAATTGCAGTGCGAACTGACTGACATCATGTACAGGCATGAGTGGCGTTACTGGAGGCCTACGAATAAATATTTATTAACGAATAAATAAATATTTATTCGTAGCTGGAGGCACGTCAAGGCAAAGCCATGGTGATTCTGTCGCCGTAGCCGCAGCGACCCGCCGCGCCCCGCGCCGCCACTCACCGCGACATCATAACGATCTATGGATGAATTCACACAATGACATCATAATAATATTTCCATTAAATAAATAAATAAATAAATATCATGGGACACCTGACACCAATTGACCTAGTCCCAAAATAAGCAAAGCTTGTACTATGCTTGTTGCATTATGGTGGACATAGTAGATACAACAGCACCATTGAAGCAAATCCAGGGACTTTTCTGGCATAAACTGCGCCCAAACTGCATAATAGGCCCGCTAATTTAGATAAGTAGGTAAGTACGAAAGAAAATAAAAAAAACGCCCTAAAAAAACGCCGACAAAAAAACGCCGCCAAAAAAGACCACTAAAAAGTAAAAAATAATTAAGCTCTACCTACCTACTCGTAGATGTTGCCCGCGACTTCATCTGCGAAGAATTCATTTATCCATTTCCCGGGGGACTGATTTCCCGCAAAATTAGCCTAAGTTAATTTAGTATAAGTATGTCTCCTTTTTTTGAAGTCGGTTAAGAATCGCGGGCAGAAAGCTAGTGTTTATTGAAACCGTTCATCGAAATAAGAGTCAACATAAAGTAGTAGACAGATGTTTAAGATTTCCTTAAAAACATCCCGTCATTGACTTGCCACGTGATTTGTTTTAGAGTTGCGTTGCGTACCCAAGTTGGCAAAAAGCTTGCAAAAAGGAACCCTTTTAGCAGCACTTTATTGTCCGTTCGTCCTCGAGTCCACCCCTCCGTCTGGCAAGATATTTTTTTTCAGGTACATGCGTAAAATTAGGATTTATGTTTTCTAACAAATAAGATACCGCTAGATGGCGTTAGTATCGTCAGGTTCATTATTTCCATTTGAAGACCTATGGCTCATTTAGGTATGTTAAAAGCCAGCGTGATTTGCTTTTCCCGATGCTGAAACGTTCATTATTGAGAGTCCTGGTGCTCACCACCCGTTTTACCATATATGCATTACGAGGAACATAAATTGCGTAGCAACTGTGTCAAAGTATTTAAAATTTAACCCGTGAATAAGACACTTAATTGTAATTGAGTAGTAACTCCGATTGTCAACTGTGGGCTTCATCAGCAGTTCCACTTCACCAAATGATTATTTTCGAATCGATATATCGAATATATGTAGGTGTCGCTACAACATTCCAAGATTTCCCTCGATTTCCTTAAGATCCAATCATTAGACCCTGCAATGATTTGGTGCTTATATGGAACCTAATTGAAAACATTCCTAGACGAACGCAAAAAAAAAATTGGAATCGGTTCATAAATGACAGAGTTCTGAGGTAACAAACATAAAAAATGTGTTTTCAGTCTGACGATTCCTTGTGGAGAACCTGTATTATTTTAATTTTTTTCATTCACATAATGACATGCTTAGAATTTTATTTTTTTATAATTAATTATTACTAATCTTATTACCTACATTTGACGAATTCAATACAAATTCTTATGACTGACATTCATGTAAATTATAATGTAATGATGTATTAATTGAATAAATAAACTAAAAACCGAATTGATAACCTCGTCCTCCTTTTTTGAAGTCGGTTAAAAACAGGGGATGATTGATTGTTCAATCACTGATTGTAATGTATTTCCAGGCATAACTTTTTATAGAGTACCTAGTCCGATTTTGATAATTATTTTTTTAATTGGATAGGGTATATGTATACCCTAAAGTTGGTAATATAAAATGTTCAGTGAAATGGAGAGGTCTAGGGCACGGTGCGTGTGGACGGGACTTTAGAGGCGCGCGATCTATTCCCGGCGGCGACTCACGCGCCGCCCCCGCGACTATTGTAATCCACACCGCCCTAGCGCGGCTCCCGGAACCAACTCCAACCACCGTCACGTAGCGTCGAAACAGACAAGTTAACCTATAGGTACAGTCACCTGTATAATATCTGCCACAGCAAGAGCATGCAAAAATATCTCACACGTCCTACCGGTCCTAGAAATCGTGTCGAATCAGATATTTATGCACGCTTCATCGTGTCAGATATTGGTGCTGCTGACTGTAAAACCATGTAACAACATGAAAAATACCTAGCGACTGTTGAAGATTCTGTCCCCTTTCCATTACAAACATTCATGAGATCACAACTGCCCGTACCTCTCGCCACGTTCTCGATCAAAATTAAATAGCAAAAAAGTAAAGCCGACTTCAAAAAAATAACAAAAAATGGAACCGACCCAGCATGACCCAGCAAGAGTGTTTGAAACGCATTGTACCTATGTAGGTGAAATAAACGCCTATTGCTCCACTCCTGCATGGTCGTGCTGAGGCACCGACTTCGAGCTAGTAGGTACTGTACTGACCCCACACTTCGTGTATCAAACTTTGTGAATTTATTTTAATCATGAGTAACCTCTTTGGGAAAAATTTTTGTTTGAAAGTGGATAGCAAAAATGTCAGAAAAAAAAGGGATTGGGTTGTGAAGTGTCATGGAAAGAAAGATGTGCTAACCAAAATTAAATAAAATAAAATGTGAATTCTTTGATAACGCAATGAAAAGGCCTAGAAATCCATATATTAACTTAAAACCAATAATTAAAAATGGAGTACGGAGGTTACAAACGGTTTCAGTGAAAATTAAATAAAATCTAGTTTGACAGTCGTTGTATATTCGCATAGCAAGGTCGTTACGTATAGGATTTTAAACTCCGAACAAAACATAACACCCGGAGTTATAAGGAATGGATTACTAGGTCTTATCGTCGTGATAGAAGAGTAAATAGGTGTCCAATAGTGCAAGGCTGTGTGTGCTGGTGACGTGAGTTATTTACAATTGCTTTTGCCCTTTAATATTATGAGTTTCAGCGGACTGAGTGGCTACGGGGAGGATAGTGACAGTTGCTGTCATCATGACGAGAGGAGGAGGAACTGGTTGAAGACTATGAAGATACGCAAGTCTGGATTGATGGCGTGTAAGTTGAATTTGAATTGAATTAAATAAATGTGATTTTATTGAAATATAAAAATTATGAAAACGAAGGACAAATTACTCGGGATTTGATGGAATAGTAAACATTGCTTATAATTAATTGCTCGAGCTTGCCCCGCGGTTAATACGCCCCAAAATACATAAAGCTTTGAATTGTGCGGTTCCTACAATAATATTTAATTTCATGCTGGCGTCGACGTCCAACGTGATGGAGATATCCTGGCTGGCTGTGTGGTGTGATGTGCAACGGGACGTGATTGGAGTATTGGCGTGCGGTCCGAGTGTTGATGGCGGTTCCTGGATGTCCCTAGCTAAGTCCTTCCCTTATCCCAGTAGTTAATGATGTTACGACATAACAGCGTCGGAACAGTGAGGAGTATGTCGGGATCCTACCACTGTTATTGTATTCTGATTTGAGCTAATTATACAATTTGTAGATAGAAGTAAAGTACAGTTGGTCATAATTATATTATGATTTCCACGTAATCTGACATTTGTTGTCACAATGTTATAAATTTGAAAGACCAGCATTTAGACATAATGTCTATGACATTTTGATAGAATGTCTAATAAATTCAAACCGAGATGGAACCGCGACACTCCTGAGATCTCATTTCAAATCGGTCTTTGGTTCTATACGAACGTATACAATAATTTTATAAATAATTTATCCGTGTTCTAAATTTTAAACTTTCAAAATATAAAGAATAAATAACACCAGTCTAAATTCAAAAGACCTAAATTTAAATATTTGAAATTTAGAAGTCAAATTCAAATGATCGAATTGATTCAAATACGGGTCATTACTGTTCTGTTCTGCTGACGTTACGGAGTGTTACGAAGACATTGAATTGTTGAATATTTTTAACGAACATTATCTTCAATTGATTTAAACTATATTACTATTGACGGTACTGAAGTTACCATCGGTGTGTGGATACTATAGCGAAGAACTAATATATTTGTGGCACAAATATAAGACAGTGAGTAATACATTAGTAAAATTAAAATTGAATATCAAAACTGCTTATATATTATAACTTGCTAGAAACTCCAAAGTTAATGGAAACGAGATATTAATAATTGACTTCAGCTTATTGTGTAATTGTTTATATTTCCTCAATGTTTCTTCCAAATTGCCCTGCGTATTTGGCCTAACTTTACAAATAAGCTATTTGGACCTAGAACCGGGGTGTATCACAGTCTCTACAAATATCTATACTAAACCTGATTACTTAATTTTGTCACCATTCTAATGATTTTAATAGAAACCCAGATAGCTCGGGAAGGATAGCTATACAATTCTATACTTACTATTGTATCCAGCTGGTGGAGCGAATGGAACTAGTGTGCCACAGATACGAGTACTAATCTAGCTGGCTGGGTATTAATGGTCGGTATTGCGCGCATGGATACTGTACAAAGTACCCTTACAGACTCCACAAACCATTATGATCGATGTTTCACAATGGAGTCTGTAGATTATTCAAAATTGTGTTTGGGGACCGAGGGTCTTCAGATACATGTGGTCACCAGGGGTCAATTCCACCTCTGGCCGCTGAACGTTGCATCCTCTTTGTCGGACTAACCACCCGGCAATACGGACTCTGTCCGATGGGGTTGTTTACTACTCACTTGGCAATAGGGCTAAAGTGGGGTTGCGGCTAAACAAGGTCTAACGACTAATAGTGGCGTTGGGAGTCCTTGTGGGGCATGTGGGGGGAAGGAGACTTTCTCTCTTGGTTGTGGACACAAATTGTGGAACGCGTCATAATAACACAAACATGATTCCGAGTTGTTCTTCCTGAAGCTAGTCTGTTAGAGGTTGGGGGGGGGGGGAAGAGGAGACCGTAGGTGTATAGGATAGTCACTCAGGAAAAGGTTAGGGATTAACAAAGCCTGCCTCGGGAGTGACTATGATTTTGTTCTCCACTCATTCATTTGAAGACGAGGTACGCACGTGATTGACATACGACATTAATTCAATCCCCTCACGAGGTGCCGAGGCAGCCCGTGGGGGAGTGACCAGTACGGTGACGAGCTCCACAGGCCCGGGCGGGGAGGGGCCCGGCCTATACGGCATAAATCACCTCTTTTTATATTAATTAAGCGGAAATATAATCAAAAATAGATAGTAGCAATAATAATTTCTTATACTAAACGAAATAACTTTTGAGTTTCCTGTATGTATAACCAACGCTTTCTCAAAGAGGTAGTTACTCTACTAAATAGCCCTCTCACTCGGTTCGATCCTAGGTCTACTATAAATTATTATACAACTAAGGGTTCCTACAAACAGACGATGGCCGTAATTATACTTAGATAAAAGTATATAAATAAAAATATAGTGTCTACCCCTATTGGGAACAGTACAAATTGGTGCCGTGACCAGGATCCTGAGTCTCAAGTAGCGGGCTGTTGAGAAAAAAAAAAAAAAAGAGAAAAAAATTTTTTTCGAAAAAAAAAAAAAAAAAATTTTTTTTGTATTCATAGCTTTGAAATTTCAGGTTTGACATGGCCAATACACTAAGAAAAGGAAAGGGAACGTTTACCGTTGTGTTAGAGGGTAATATTGGTTGTGGGAAGTCGACCCTATTAGAGTCTCTGCATACCAATAAGATGGTGACCGTTTTACCAGAACCTGTCCAAAAATGGCAAAATGTAAAGGGCGTCAACCTCTTCAAATTAATGGTAGAAGACCCCAAGCGGTGGGCTTATGTATTCCAAAATTATGTGGTGTCGACTCTGCTAGAACATCACACCTTGCGAGTAGAAACGCCAATTAAAATAATAGAAAGGTCAATATTTAGTGCGAGGCATTGTTTTATGAAAATACTACGTGAAAACGAGTTGATACACCCTGTAGAGGCGGAGATATTCGAGAATTGGATCTCGTTTGTCAAGGAAAAGGCTTTAGCTAATGTAGATTTGGGAATTTACGTACGAAGTTCCCCGGAGGTGGTTTTACAAAGAATAAAAACTAGAGGTAGAATAGAGGAAAGTGCTATTACACTTGATTATATAAACCGATTGCACGAAAAACATGAGCATTGGCTAACGGGGAATGCTTGGAAGGACTCTTTCCAAGAGTTACGTATTATAGATGGTGATAGAGGAATAGCGGATGTTGTAAAACAATATATGTCGATAGAAGAAGAAATCAAACAACAATGGTGAATTAAGATCAATCGGGGCTATTAGTAAAGAAAATTTTAATGTATTACAGAAACACAACTATGAGCAAAATAATCCAAGCTGGCAAGGAAATGCGTGCTAAGGCGAAGGCTGCTGGAGCGACACCTGGAATAGTGAAGAAAACAACACCTGCTACTGGGGGTTTCGTCTGCGATGGCACTCATGATGCGGAACATGCGTAGGACAATTGGGCAACTGCATTTAAAGGTATCGGAGCTGCAGGGAAAAATGCAGGAAGAACCAGTACGGGATAAGGTTAGAGAAACAATGCCTCAACTCGCAATGTATCCAGTGATAGATGGAAGGTTGGATAAACCCAAATACCCTGGAAGGTACGACGTACATCCAGTTACCTTCATAGAGGACCTATTTTCGTACCTAAGAAGGTTGCCGACTAAAGAACATGTAATCGACAATATTATCGGGTGCTTAGAAGGAGATGTCAGGCGGTGGGCGAGAATTTATAAGGATCGTTGGGACAACGAGGAAGATTTTAAAGCTGATTTTATGGATACTTATTGGGGAGAGTCTGAACAAAATCAATTAAGACGGAATATAGTGTGTGGAGTGTGGGAGAAGAATACTCATAAATCCATGATGGGTTACTTTATTTCACTAGCAGGACAAGCAAAAATGTTGAGTACGCCTCTAACGGAAAATCAATTAGTTAATGATTTAATGCACCATTTCCCTAGAGAAGTACAGTATGCCTGGAGGATGAGGAAAGGGGAATCGATAATAGAAGCCACTGAATTCTTAAGAGATTTGGATGACGTAGATAAACAGGACCGTTATGTGGAAGGTGGAAGCTCTAATCAAACCCTACCAGGAATGAAGCGAGGGATACCTGCGACTGGGAAATCAAATTTTGGAAATAAGAAGCCGAAAATAATCGCTAATTTGGAGATAAACGAAGAAGAAGAGCAGGAGAGGTGTAAAGATAGTGGTAAGAATTTAAACTAATGTTAGCTAGTCCAGATGCTCCGGGATTAGCTTATAAACATAGGGGCAACTATTTTAGGTTTGCGCTACGGCAGATGTTGTCATCGGGATGGGTGCCAGGAGTAGGGTTAGGAAAAAGGGAAAATGGGAAATTATACCCTGTAGTAGCAACAGGCGTGAGGACGAAATTGGATAAATCAGGATTTGGCTTTATCCCCACGGACGTGGAGGATCAGATACCAACCAATTTTGAGGGACTGTCGAGCTTGTCTCTTAACTTAACAGGTAGGCCGGTAGTAGTAGAACCCATGCAGAATTTTGTCACAGCGTCGTTATTTGATGAAGAGGTTTCTTTTGAGGAAATAGGGCATAAAATCAAAGCTGAAATTTGGTTAGAGATTTTAGGGAATAAAATACGTTGTCTAATAGATACGGGGAGTGAAGTTAGTTGTATTTCTGAGGAATTATTTGAATGGTTACAGTCGAGAGGAGATGTACAACTACCCTCATTGCCGGTAAAGCCTATACAAATAAGAGGGGCGGTAGGGCAGAAGAGTTTAAAAATACAACAATTATGTTCCATAGAAATAAAAATTCAAGAGGTAATTTTCGATACGGGACTGTTAGTTGTTCCTAGGTTGACTGTACCGGTAATTTTAGGGTTCGACTGGCTGTTGTCATACAAAGCTATTATTACATTACAAGATCCTAGATCACTAATTTTGGAAATGAAGGGGGGAAGAATTACCGTGCCTTTCATTGAGGAAGACCAAAGAATTGCAGCCATTAGGTCATTACAGTTGGAAAACGATGGTGAGGCTAACCACGAAGTATGCGAGGTAGATTTTTTAGACAGAATTAAAGCGGGTATAGAATTGACCGTTGACATGAGGAAATCATTGAAGCAGATTTTAGAGGCCCATAGGATAGTGTTCACCAAGCGAATTGGTAGGGCAAATTGTTATACTCATCACATTAGTATGCATGAGCATGTCCCGAGAATTAATCGATCTTATCCCATCCCTTATGCATACCGATCCAAGGTAGAAGATAAATTACAGGAAATGGTAGATATGGGTATTATTTCGAGAGGTTCAACACAGTATAGTAGTCCACTCACATTTACTTCCAAAACTGATGGGACTATTCGAATATTATTAGATACCAGGGAAATTAACAAATATATGGTAGCGGAATCAGAGGCTCCTCCAATGCAGATAGATATTCTAAATGCATTTCACGGGGTTAAGTACATAACTATTATAGATTTGAATAATGCTTATTTCCAAATCCCAATTTCAGAAACAAGTAGACAGTATACAGGTTTCACTGTTAATGGGAAGTCTTATATGTATAATGTATTGCCACAGGGATTGAAAACGTCAGTTGGAAGTTTTAGCCGGGCTATGGATGTAATATTAGGTCCGAGTGTTAGAAGTTTCTGTGTAAATTATTTAGATGATCTAGCTATACTAACCGACGGTCAGTGGGAGGATCATTTGGAACAAATAGATCTGGTATTAGAACGGTTGGAAAGAGCGGGATTAACATGTAATTTAGAAAAGTGTAAATTTGCATGTCAGGAAGTTAAGATGTTAGGTCACATTGTATCTACCGAGGGAATTCGAACGGACCCAGCTAAGGTCGAGTCAATTCAAAAGTTCCCTACCCCGAAAAAGGTGAAACATGTTAGGGCATTCTTAGGTTTATGTAATTATTATCGGAGGTTTATTCCAAATTATAGTAGTCTAATAGTTCCCCTGACGAAATTATTGAAGAAAGGGCAAAGTTGGTATTGGGATGAGGAGTTAGATAAGGCGTTTTGGAATTTGAAACAAGAATTTTCGACTACCATCCTTTTGTCTCATCCAGACGTGAGTAAACCTTACTATTTGCAAACTGATAGTTCAGGAGTAGGTATTGCGGGGGTATTGTATCAGTACGATGAAAAAGGAGAAATACGAATTTTAAGCTTTTGTAGTAGATCATTAAGGGGTTCGGAATTAAGATGGACTGTTACTGAGCAAGAGTTTTGGGCCATAATTTATGGAATAAAGAAATTTGAGACATACTTGCGGGGAGCCGAGTTAATTATTAGGACAGATCACAAGGCGTTAGTGTTTGTTAAGAACATTAGGTTATACAACAGTCGGATCACTAGGTGGATATTATATTTAGAACAATTTAACTATACTGTAGAACATGTCAAGGGGACGGAGAACATAGGGGTAGACATTTTATCTAGATTTCCGAATGATGGGGAGATACAGGAGGGGAAATTGTGGTATCCGAGTATAATGTACATGGGAGTGCAAGAAAATAAAGAATTACAGGATAAATTAGGGGAAATGGCCCAACTACAAGATAGGGATAATGTGATAAGGGGCAAAAAAAAAATAGGCTGTCGAATCCAGGACTAGAGGGAGTAAATGATCGGTTAGCGCGGATAGCAAGCCGTTGTATCACAGAGAATGGAATTCTTTATTTCAATAGGCTGGATAGTCCAAACAGAGTATTGTATTTACCAGAAATTTTACAGGCGGAGGTATGTAGGCAGGTTCACTTAGAATTGGGGCACTTAGGAGTTTATAAAATGATAAAATATTTACAGGACAGATTCTACTGGCTAAAGATGAGGGAAACAATCAGAGATTTTGTTAGGAGTTGTCATCTTTGTCAATTGTCAAAGGTAGACAATATTAAGTATGTAGGTACTTGTAAGTCAATTATATCCGAGAATCCAGGTGACTTAGTGATGGCGGACCTCTATGGGCCGTTGCCGATATCGAGAGGAGGAATTTCGCATATATTTGTCATACAAGATTCTTTCACTAAATATATAAAACTATATGGGTTGAAGGCGGCAACAGCAAGGGCAGTGGTGTCTAGGATGCGAGATTTTGCATTAACAATAAAACCAAAGAAGGTTATGACAGATCGAGGGAGGCAATTTATAGGGGATGTATGGAGATTAGGATTGCGCGGTATTGGTGTTAAGACAATCTATACTTCTATTAGAAACCCGAGACCTAATACTGCAGAAGTGGTGAATAAACAGTTAGGAAAGTTTTTCAGAATTTATTGTCATGAACAACATAGGAGCTGGGGATGTTGGTTGAAAAAGATTGAGGAGTTGTACAATAATACTCTCCACTTGAGTACGGGTTTCACCCCTAATGAGGTCCTTAGCGGGAATTCGACGCAACTTTCAATAGACCGATCTTTAATAAATTTTACGAAAAATAAGAGCGTTAATGAAATACGTGAACAAGTTAGGGTAAATTTACGTAGTGCTAGTAAGAAACGTCAGGATAGATTCAACAAGAATCACAACTTGATTCAATACCAAATAGGGGACTTGGTTAAGGTCCGTAGACTAAATAAATCTGACTCGTTGAGTGGAAGGATTAAGAAATTTGAATTGATATACGATGGACCCTATATAGTTGCAGATAGGTACTATGAGAATGTATATGTACTCGTGCACCCAGAAACACTAGTAGAAAAGGGGTTGTTTAATGCTGTACACTTGGCACGATATTATGTCTAGTGGGAAGTCTTACATTAGAGGTTTATAGTGACTTGTTGTCAGTTTTGTGTTGACATGTGAATAGGGAACTTGCTTATAGTTGTGAAAGGGATAAATAATTTCAAGAACAATATTGAGTTGTAAAATATTGTAATAATTTTAGATTATTATTAAGGTGGTTTAGAATGCGGATAAAATTGGATGTATTGATTTGTAGAATTATTAAACGTTACTGAAAATATTTTGGTGTTTGATTGTAATTAGAAGTTAGTTATAGGGAAGTATAGTTTGGGGGGGGAGGTAGATGGGGGGTGAGGTAATTGAATAACTACTGACAGTTGAATGAATGATCATTAGAGACAGGGAAATTAACGTGTTATGAGTTGGGACAGAATAGATGATGAGCTAAGTATACAGGGTGTGTGTAACTGAGGTATGGACGAAATATACAGGGTGTGGAAATGTGATTGCGCTTAAAATAAATTAACTTTATGAATATTATATGATAAGTATATAATTAAATCTCGATTTAAAAGAATGAAATAGAGATTTAAGGGGGGGGATTGTACTGACCCCACACTTCGTGTATCAAACTTTGTGAATTTATTTTAATCATGAGTAACCTCTTTGGGAAAAATTTTTGTTTGAAAGTGGATAGCAAAAATGTCAGAAAAAAAAGGGATTGGGTTGTGAAGTGTCATGGAAAGAAAGATGTGCTAACCAAAATTAAATAAAATAAAATGTGAATTCTTTGATAACGCAATGAAAAGGCCTAGAAATCCATATATTAACTTAAAACCAATAATTAAAAATGGAGTACGGAGGTTACAAACGGTTTCAGTGAAAATTAAATAAAATCTAGTTTGACAGTCGTTGTATATTCGCATAGCAAGGTCGTTACGTATAGGATTTTAAACTCCGAACAAAACATAACACCCGGAGTTATAAGGAATGGATTACTAGGTCTTATCGTCGTGATAGAAGAGTAAATAGGTGTCCAATAGTGCAAGGCTGTGTGTGCTGGTGACGTGAGTTATTTACAATTGCTTTTGCCCTTTAATATTATGAGTTTCAGCGGACTGAGTGGCTACGGGGAGGATAGTGACAGTTGCTGTCATCATGACGAGAGGAGGAGGAACTGGTTGAAGACTATGAAGATACGCAAGTCTGGATTGATGGCGTGTAAGTTGAATTTGAATTGAATTAAATAAATGTGATTTTATTGAAATATAAAAATTATGAAAACGAAGGACAAATTACTCGGGATTTGATGGAATAGTAAACATTGCTTATAATTAATTGCTCGAGCTTGCCCCGCGGTTAATACGCCCCAAAATACATAAAGCTTTGAATTGTGCGGTTCCTACAATAATATTTAATTTCATGCTGGCGTCGACGTCCAACGTGATGGAGATATCCTGGCTGGCTGTGTGGTGTGATGTGCAACGGGACGTGATTGGAGTATTGGCGTGCGGTCCGAGTGTTGATGGCGGTTCCTGGATGTCCCTAGCTAAGTCCTTCCCTTATCCCAGTAGTTAATGATGTTACGACATAACAGCGTCGGAACAGTGAGGAGTATGTCGGGATCCTACCACTGTTATTGTATTCTGATTTGAGCTAATTATACAATTTGTAGATAGAAGTAAAGTACAGTTGGTCATAATTATATTATGATTTCCACGTAATCTGACATTTGTTGTCACAATGTTATAAATTTGAAAGACCAGCATTTAGACATAATGTCTATGACATTTTGATAGAATGTCTAATAAATTCAAACCGAGATGGAACCGCGACACTCCTGAGATCTCATTTCAAATCGGTCTTTGGTTCTATACGAACGTATACAATAATTTTATAAATAATTTATCCGTGTTCTAAATTTTAAACTTTCAAAATATAAAGAATAAATAACACCAGTCTAAATTCAAAAGACCTAAATTTAAATATTTGAAATTTAGAAGTCATATTCAAATGATCGAATTGATTCAAATACGGGTCATTACTGTTCTGTTCTGCTGACGTTACGGAGTGTTACGAAGACATTGAATTGTTGAATATTTTTAACGAACATTATCTTCAATTGATTTAAACTATATTACTATTGACGGTACTGAAGTTACCATCGGTGTGTGGATACTATAGCGAAGAACTAATATATTTGTGGCACAAATATAAGACAGTGAGTAATACATTAGTAAAATTAAAATTGAATATCAAAACTGCTTATATATTATAACTTGCTAGAAACTCCAAAGTTAATGGAAACGAGATATTAATAATTGACTTCAGCTTATTGTGTAATTGTTTATATTTCCTCAATGTTTCTTCCAAATTGCCCTGCGTATTTGGCCTAACTTTACAAATAAGCTATTTGGACCTAGAACCGGGGTGTATCACAGTCTCTACAAATATCTATACTAAACCTGATTACTTAATTTTGTCACCATTCTAATGATTTTAATAGAAACCCAGATAGCTCGGGAAGGATAGCTATACAATTCTATACTTACTATTGTATCCAGCTGGTGGAGCGAATGGAACTAGTGTGCCACAGATACGAGTACTAATCTAGCTGGCTGGGTATTAATGGTCGGTATTGCGCGCATGGATACTGTACAAAGTACCCTTACAGACTCCACAAACCATTATGATCGATGTTTCACAATGGAGTCTGTAGATTATTCAAAATTGTGTTTGGGGACCGAGGGTCTTCAGATACATGTGGTCACCAGGGGTCAATTCCACCTCTGGCCGCTGAACGTTGCATCCTCTTTGTCGGACTAACCACCCGGCAATACGGACTCTGTCCGATGGGGTTGTTTACTACTCACTTGGCAATAGGGCTAAAGTGGGGTTGCGGCTAAACAAGGTCTAACGACTAATAGTGGCGTTGGGAGTCCTTGTGGGGCATGTGGGGGGAAGGAGACTTTCTCTCTTGGTTGTGGACACAAATTGTGGAACGCGTCATAATAACACAAACATGATTCCGAGTTGTTCTTCCTGAAGCTAGTCTGTTAGAGGTTGGGGGGGGGGGGAAGAGGAGACCGTAGGTGTATAGGATAGTCACTCAGGAAAAGGTTAGGGATTAACAAAGCCTGCCTCGGGAGTGACTATGATTTTGTTCTCCACTCATTCATTTGAAGACGAGGTACGCACGTGATTGACATACGACATTAATTCAATCCCCTCACGAGGTGCCGAGGCAGCCCGTGGGGGAGTGACCAGTACGGTGACGAGCTCCACAGGCCCGGGCGGGGAGGGGCCCGGCCTATACGGCATAAATCACCTCTTTTTATATTAATTAAGCGGAAATATAATCAAAAATAGATAGTAGCAATAATAATTTCTTATACTAAACGAAATAACTTTTGAGTTTCCTGTATGTATAACCAACGCTTTCTCAAAGAGGTAGTTACTCTACTAAATAGCCCTCTCACTCGGTTCGATCCTAGGTCTACTATAAATTATTATACAACTAAGGGTTCCTACAAACAGACGATGGCCGTAATTATACTTAGATAAAAGTATATAAATAAAAATATAGTGTCTACCCCTATTGGGAACAGTACAGTACCTAGAAAAATATTTTCAAGAGTTTTGTAGTCGGTTCCATTTTTTGTTATTTTTTTGAAGTCGGTTTTACTTTTTTGTTAAAAAAATTATTATTTCTCACTTTTTCGTTATTCGTAGCCAAAGTACATCTCACAACGGTTCTATTAAGCCCAAACACGACTAAGTTACGTTGTTTCATAACAGAGTTCTGTTGCCTACCTTCTGGCTTCAGCATCAGATCAGTTCGAAAGTACTCGCTTATCTTGGTATGTTAATCATGATCATTTATAGACGAGCGAGCATTACTTAGCTTCGACGAGTTCCATTGGTCACCTATGGTCTTCTTCATCAGGTCCAGATTATAGGCAAACCGCGTAACTGAGTCCTCGCCTGCGCGGTACAGGGGCGCGGGGGTAGGACGACAAAGGGGACTGAAGGAGGTGCGGGCGGCAGGCGCTTCTTAGCACAGCTCATTCCGGTAGCCGCCCGCACCTCCTTCAGTCCCCTTTGTCGTCCTACCCCCGCGCCCCTATACCGCGCAGGCGAGGACTCAGTTAGGCGGTTTGCCTATACCAAATGATACTTTCTGAATGTAAATGCTCATTTTAATGTTAAAAATGCCAAAATCGCCATAGGTGTGCCTATAAAATTTGAGGCTTGCCCTCGATTTCCCTAGGATCCCGTCATCAGATCTTGACTTGGTGACAATGGAACTACCTCCAGAAGAATACCCTTTCGAATAAAAAAATAATTTCGAAAATCGGTCCACAATTGTAATCGGTGAACATACATAAAAAAATACAAACATTGGAACATAGAACCTCCTCCTTTTTTTTAAGACGGTTAATGACAAGAAGAAGTAAAAGGATGAGATTGGTGTCTTTGCGTTCTGCCTTTCACCGCCTTTTGAAAAACTTTTGACGTGTAAAAGCATAGGTAGTCGTTCAAACTTTCATCTTGTCCCGCTCTTCTCCATTCTGGCTAACCATTGGCTGCATTGGGTTGATTCCAGAGCAAGCTAACGCTACTTACCCTAGCTGCCTAGTGCCTGACTATGTGCAGTGCAAACGCGATAGCTAAAAACTATAAATTCAAAGTGAAGGTTTGCCAACGATCTACGTAGAGGGGCATGTTTAATTCGATTGATAAAACGAGACTACTACGGCTTCGGAACAAGAACTATAAGTGGGACAAGGCTGAACATATATTCCAGATACCTCCCACAAAGGTGAGCGCATGTCGGTCGGCCACCGGCGGCGACGCAAATGCAAGAGGTTATGGCAAAAGAGATAAAGATAAAAATCTCATATTTGGTTCTGCACAGCACAAGTAAAGGATTAACAGGGTACAGCGCAGGGCTGATAAAAGGAGATCCTTTTACAAACTCATCATGGAATTATACCTACTGGACAATCTACTTAATTATTCCGGAATTATGGAAGCGGTTTAATAAAAAGTGTATAAAAGTAGTTAACGCAGAAAACGATCATGGGTTAAACTCTGGAAGTGTTCCAGTTTCAGCACTAACGCAATAATCTCCGTTGGAGTTAACCCTAACCTTGATGTACTTGACCAGCGTTTGTAGGTGGCGATGAATTAGGAACTCAAAAATCGTCATCGTAACAGCTTAAGCTCCTCACTTCAGTCGTGGTAAGCTCTATAATGAGTGGTTTAAACGATGACATTATGAACTATATTGTGACGAAACCCTACTATCACTGGGCCGCCCTGCATCCCAACAAAGTTCAAGAATAGCGCATGACGAGGATCATCGATATCGAGAGGATCGTCAGTCAAGGGGGAAGTGGGGGGTGGGACCGAAACAAGCCCACCTCAGGTGCGCTACTTCTGGTAGTTTTTAAAAATAAACAAAAGAGTGCGGGGCGGCCGAGCCGGCGAACAGCCTGGACCGCTCTGAGCGCGGCGCCGCCGCAGCGGCTTCGAGCTATATATGGAAGCATGCGCCAGCGCGTGGAGGGGGCAGGGGGGGGGGCGACTGCTGGGGCTGCGAGAGGGACCAGCAACTCGGAGTCAGGGCGGGACTGCCGAGCGGTACAGTCCATCCTTCGTCGGCCTTCCATAACACAACACAATGGTAAGTGCAGACAAGTGACGTGGTGTTAGTGAAGTGCAATGTGGACTCAGTGGTTACGACGCGAGTGGACGGTGGCCTAAAGCCACCACAAAAACTACCCGCAATAAACCCACCAGCGTACGCGAAGTGCCGCGATTAGTAAACGACGTGATGATAGTGGATATTACTTACTGGACGGAAACACACCTACAAGATTACATCAAGGAAATGAACAGCAAATGCATCGGCATGTGCTCGCGCTCTCGGTGAACTGGGCTTGCAACCCAGATAAACGATCATAACATTCAGACCTCCAAATTTCAATATGTCTCGCTGTATTTGTAACTTCCGCCGGTCACCGCAGATAACGACTAAATCGACTGAAAAAAAAATTCACATCGAAATATAACTAAAGCTATAAAACAATTGACAAAAGTTTTCTATAACTAACTACAATTTAACTCTTCTTCGTGCAAAATAAACAAAACCCCACTTTGATTAATGATGCTTATTTTTGTTTAGAAAGTTTTAAAAATACGATCAATTTTATAGGTAAATCGGTAATCAATTAAGAAGTGGTTAAAATTCCTGCTAAAGTATGAGGGCGGTCTATTTCGGCGCGGTTGCACAACGCGCGTGAAAGCGGAGCCGCGCTAAATATAGCGGCGCCAAACCGGGAGCGCCGCGCGGCCGCTCCTCGGGACGGGGCTCGACACCGCACTATAATTAATAATTATAAAATAAATAACAGATCAAATAAAGACAACAAATCGGTTGACCAATTGCAAACGGATACAAATAAAAATTCTGACAATATGTATGTTACGTGCGTGTTTAATCGGTATCCGGAAACATTGGCTGTTGATAAAAGCAATAAAGGCGGTGAAAATGAAATGGAAAAATCTAAATAATCCTAAGAAATAATCGAAACCAAATCTAATAACAATGTAGGTCTGGCAGTTCGTGAAGCCTCTGAATCATAAGTCAAGTTTGATTAAATCGGGGTTGACGTAGTGTTGTTGATTGGTTGCAGGCGGATAAGGACAAGAAAGTAAAGAAGAAGAAGGCGAAGGAAGACGCGCCAGCAGAAGAGGCCGCCGCGCCCGCGGCCGCCGCGCCCGCGCCGTCCTCCGGCAGCGAGCGCCAGAGCTCACGCGGCTCGCGCAAGGCCAAGCGCACTGGCTCCAATGTCTTCTCCATGTTCACCCAGAAGCAGGTCGCCGAATTCAAGGAGGTGAGGAATAGCGACTCTCAGATACTTTACCTTACCTACTCTTGCTTCGTTCAAATTTTCCAAACATCCCTCGAGAATAATTATGTCTTCCTGCATTTCTATAAACAACAAAACTGCTTCCCTCCAGCAGACTAACTTCTGACCTTTCCTGTGTTTCGCATCTCTTAACTTAGATATTCTCGACATAAATTCCAATCCCTTGAGTATTTGCGCCTAAAATTAGCGGATCGTAAAGACCACGCGGTTCCGCTGAAACTCAAAATAGCGCGAGAGATGCGTGGCGCGTGCGCGTGTTTGTAAACACCGCCGCCGACTGCCATTGTTCTGATCGCCCGCATAAGTATTAATGTTACGGGAATTATGATGACATCATTATTACATAGTTAAGATAAAGTTTTAGAGCTCTTTAGCATTAGAGCCCACAAATCCCACAAATGACCTAAAGTATATCTTTGTGACGGGCAACTTGACGACTAGCTAGGTAGACCTGTTCGACAATTATTGACGTGTTATATGTTTGTCTATGCAGGCGTTCCAGCTGATGGACCATGACAAAGACGGCATCATCGGCAAGAACGACTTGCGCGCGACCTTCGACTCGCTGGGCCGTCTGGCCTCGGAGAAGGAGCTGGACGAGATGGTGAACGAGGCTCCCGGCCCCATCAACTTCACCCAGCTGCTGACGCTGTTCGCGGGCCGCATGTCCGGCGGCTCCGACGAGGACGACGTCGTCATCAACGCCTTCAAGACCTTCGACGACGAGGGTCGCATCGACTCGGAGCGGCTGCGGCACGCGCTCATGACGTGGGGCGACAAGTTCTCCGCCGACGAGGTCGACGAGGCCTACGACCAGATGGACATCGACGACAAGGGCTTCATCGACACCAACAAGCTCATCACCATGCTGACCGCCAGCGCCGAGGAGGAGGAGGGCGGCGAGGCCGCGTAAGCCGCCAGCGACACACGCCCGCCCGGCCGGTTCCACCACCACTCGCCTGACACCGCGCAGTGAACCGAACTTTAATTATTTTATTTCTTTATGTAATAATTTATTGTTTCCATTTTTTTATTTATAAATAATGAAAATATAGTTCTACTATTACCAACTCGTGTAGTACTGTCCCCGACGGCGGAACCTGAACGTTTTGTAAGAATACTGTGTATTCAAGTATTTTTTCGAATAAAGTTTTAAAGCAAGTCTGACTAAAGTGAGATGCGCCGAGATTCGGCCTTTTTGTAATAATTCGATCTTGTCATTCACACTCCCGATACCAGCAGACCACACACCCCGCCCACACCACACTGTTGCTTACAAGCTATTGATAATTATAACATCAGAACCAGTACAGGGTTCAGAGTAAAAGCGAGAATTGTTTCCTAATCTTTTACTATAAATAATTAACCCAATCAGTAAGTCAGCCAGATGAGTCCGATGACGTTTTGTAATGACCTAAAAAAACATATCTGAATTGGATAGCACCAAATCCCACTCGCGTCATTATACAGCACAATATTCTACGCACCCTACCTATAGGTACTTACTGATTGGTAATTTATTTTAGACAAACTGATAATAAAATTAAGCCCGCGACTAGCTTTAGGTAAAGACTGAAAGTATATTATAGGCCAGCGTAAATAAACCTTCCGACCTTACTCACGACGATACAAAGAGAGCCAAAGACCTACACGCCTTAGCGGCATCTAATTTGACCTCGTCCGGCATCGCCCAGAGTGAGTGATCCGAGGCACAGTCAGAGTTACATAATAATAGTTAACGCCAGAGATACAAAGGGCTCACAGCCGCAGGAGAGACTATACATTTTTTTTATTCGACTGGAAGGCAAAGAGCAAGTGGGTCTTCTGGTGGTAAGAGATCACCACCGCCAATAAACATCTGCAACACCAGGGGTATTGCAGATGCGTTGCCAACCTAGACGCCTAAGTTGGAATAAGTACCTCAAGTGCCAGTAGTTTCACCGGCTGTCTTACTCTCCGCGCCGAAACACAACAGTGCAAGCACTGCTTCTACATAAGTATTCAAGGCATTTGCTGCTACATTGTATTCGTAAAAAATGTCATCAAACAGATTCGAATCAAAATCCAGCTCAGAACAGAAATGCAGCCATCATTAAAATTTAGGCTTAGTACGCTGCCTCAGGATAGTGATTTGGGGTTAATTTGCTTTCTTTGCGTACTTTAGTGTACTTATAGGTATATTTTTGTTTTGGTTTTGAATCATAATTTCATAATAAATGATACAGTAAGAGTAAACAATTATTAATCAATCAATAAATTCGATTTCTTCTTCCTTAACTTAATTCGATTATAGAGACAAAAATATGCCACTATTTTTTGCTGCAAATTTCTGAACGTTTAAATCTGTCCAACTGACAGCTGTCAATGTCAAGTGCGTCAAGTGACAAGTGGGTCGATTCGATTCGTATATCGTCGTAAATTAATTCATTGTAAATTGGGTCTTTTGTACATGAGATAAGGTTTTAAATGTTTTGATTTTTGTTTGAAAACATTGAAAACAATTAATTACGTAGGAGATCAAACGAAACAACAGTGAAGTGTAGTGCTAGCTATCAAAAATGACCGGGGAGTCGTCAGAGTCGACGAGAACGTTTAACTTCTCGTACCCGACATGCACGAACCCGGAGGTGATGTTCCGGCTGTCGGTGCCGGTGGCGCTGGACGCGCGCCCGCGCGCCGGCGAGCTCGTGCAGCGCCTCATCCGCATGTTCCACGTGCCTGTCTACCTGGAGAACGGTCGGTACTCGCCGTCACACTGTGCCTAGAGGGCGTAGACACTGCTACGTCTATTATGGGTCATAATGCCCGCAATAGAGGCATCACTCGTCACGGGTCGCTGCGGGCGGACGGGGCGGGCCTTCCCTAACTCGCCCGTCGTCGCGCGTCCGTCAACGTCGCCTGATCTAGATCAGAAAGTAATTGTTTACGCCCCCTAATTTTTAATTAATACCTCGTCAAGCAACTTTAATAAGCTATGCTAAAACTATTATATGATATAAACTTAGTTTTTCTGTTACCTATCTTCGTAAGATTTGCCAACCTTGTAGCAAGGGGTATGTAGTGGTAGATAAACAACTTTCATTATAACTGTAACATTTGGGTAAGTATAATGATGCAGTTAATAACTTAAATTACTGAATAAATTATCTTATCTTATACAAATACAATACAATACAAAGACTCTTTATTGTACACCAGAAATAGTAAGCAATACAGAGAACAATCAATTAATCAATCTTAATATTTGATTTACTCAGTTAACTTTCTATGGTTATTTTAGAAAATAAATTTAACTGAACCAAATTAGCATAGTATTTGTTTACCACTTTCCCACAGGCACTATATCCACGGAACTCAATCTGTATACCAAATTTTTAAATTGGTTCAAACGGCTTAGACATAATGAGGTAACAAACTAGCAAACAGACTTGCAAACTTTCGCATTTATAATATTACTGGGATACATTAGGAAACCCAACTTCTTGAATCAATAAACGGCATGTGGTGTGACACGTGTTTGGCCAGTTTTCAACATCCCCACTGGATCAGGACGTAATGCTTGTAAGATCTCAAAATATGAACTGTTAGGTAAAGCTTTTTCATTTTCTGATCTACTGTTAATGCACCACCTGCTGTAAACTAGTCCTTCCTTCTTTCTGTAAAAAGGTTGCCTGGAAGAGATCGCTCTTAAGCGATAGGGCCGCCTATTGCTTACCTTGTAATTTTATCTGTGTACCTGTTTTCTGTATCGCTTATTATTTCTGGTGTACAATAAAGAGTTTTTGTATTGTATTGTATTGTAAAGCAAAGAGGCACTGCCAGTCAACTTAAAAGTTGCTCAGACGCCGCATAGACAGACAGAACTACTATTATTGATGAAGGGTGGATGTTCCAGAGCTGCATGAGAAGCTGGCGCAGTTCATAGCGGAGGAGACCAAGAAGCTCCGCGACAAGCGCGACGCGGCGCTGCTGGCGCGGCTGCGGGGCGCCGGCGGGGCGGAGGGCAGCGCGGAGGGCGGCGCGGCGGGCGGCGCGGAGGGCGCCGTGAGGCTCTGGGAGCGCCGCTTTAAGGACCACGTGTCCGAGTTCGCTGAACACAAGGGCACCTCCGAAGAAGAGGTGAGCGCTCACCCACTTACCACAGTAGTGAAAAGTCTTTGCCTATCTTTCTTTGATGATTGTGCTGTATTGTGTAACATGCTGACGTTCGCGATCGCATTCACTGTCTCTTTTTAACCCCCGACGTAAAAAGAGGGGTGTTATAAGTTTGACCGCTATGTCTGTCTCTGTGTCTGTCTGTGGCACCGTTAGCTCTATAACGGGTGGACCGATTTGAATGCGGTTTTTTTTATTTGATAGCAGGTTCGTGGGTCGGGGGTTTTCCAACTTTTTGTTGGTTCGTCTTATGTCTGTGTCTCTCGTATTATGTCTGTGATTCCAAGTTGTTACACAATAAGGCCTCCGGCCTGGTGCGGCTGCACATGCTGTGCAAACAAAATAAACCAATTAGAAAGCTTTTTTAAACCCTGACGCAAGAGAGGGATGTTATAAGCGTGGCCTCTATGTGTCTGTGGCACAGACAGACAGAATTACATTTGCATTTATTTTGTCATTTATTTTATTTAATTTTCGGCCTCCCTCGCTCTCACCATCGGGCGAGAGAGAGAGCCAGTACCGGATTAGCCACGTAGCAAGAGTAGCAAATGCTACGGGCCCCGCGACTCAGGGGGCCCCGCGGTCTAATACCTGTCTGACCGTAAAAAAAAAAGTTTATTTGTAATAGTTTTGTTTTATTTAATACCCTTTAACTTGAGAAACTACAGCAAACCAAGGGCCTCTTGACAGAATTTGCTACAGGCCCCGCGCTGGCTTAATCCGGCACTGGAGAGAGCGCTTTGATGATAGGGCCTCTGCTGACTCGCGCGGCGCAGTTTGTTTCGTGTCATCATAGAGCGCCTGCGCCAGTGAGCGGAGGCCCTGACCGGCGCTTGTGCGCAGGAGTTCGCGGCGCTGTACCACAAGCTGGTGCACTCCCCGGCGCTGGCGGGCGTGCTGCGCGCGCAGGCCGCGCTGGCCGCCGCCGCGCGCGCCGCCGCCGCCGCACGCGACCGCGACATAGACGACCTCACGCTCAGGCGAGTCTCACACACGCTCCGTACCGTACCGTATTTTGAGCGCGAGCGCCCACTGCGATTACATAACCAAAAAAACTTTATAACAAAAAAAATGAAGCGACTACAAAAAACCATGACAATATTTTTCTACCAGTCTGAAGCCAGTGCCTCAGCACGAGCCAGCAGGAGTGGACCTATAGTCGTCTACTTCACTTACATACCTACTGATATTTTAGACTTCACTCGCTCCTGCTGTCTCGTGCTGAGGCACCGACTTCAGACTGGTAGAAAAATATTTTCATGGTTTTTTTGTAGTCGGTTAAATTTTTTGTTATAAAATTTTTCACGCTTTTTAGTATAAATAATCTAAGATACCATAGTTTAATGTCAACTGCTACTGCTCGACACCTTTTACGAAAGATTGCTTTTTCTGATGCAGAGACATTCATTATTGAGAAGTCCTGGTGCTTCACCACCCGTTCTATTTTACCATTATGCATTACGACGAGCATAAATTGCTTAGCAACTGTGTTAAAGTACTTGAAGTTCAACCCGTGAAGTACTTGTTATTGAGTAGTAGCTCTGTTCGTCAAATGTGGTCTTCACCATCAGTTCCACTTTACCAAATTATGATTTTCAAGAGCAAATAAATAAAAAAATAAATAAATGCACGAGTTACTGCTAAATATATCCAAAATATCCAAATTGCCATAGGTGTCCCTACAATATTTGTAGAGTTCCCTCGATTTCCTTAAGATCCATTCATCAGATCCTAATTTGGTGCTTATAGGACCTAATTGAAGAAATTCCTAGACGGACGCAAAAAAAAAATTTCAAATCGGTTCATAAATGACAGTTCTGAGGTAACAAACACACAGCCGAATAGACAACTTCCTCCTTTTTTGAAATTGGTTAAAAATATAGCTGTTTACATGTCGATAATTTCGTCAATATAGGAGTGGAATTTTGGGACCGAAAAATTTCGAACGGAGACCGAGGATCGGCAAGCGAAGCGGACGGATGACCGTCCGTCTCGTCGGTGGACGTCCTGTACACTTCGCTTGCCGATCCTCGATCCAGATTCACGGTCGACGCGAGCCACTTTCGACCATAGCGACTAGAAATCTACGGGGAGGCCCATATCCAACAGTGGACGTTCTACGGCTGCTATGAGATGATGATAACGGTGTGGGGAATTTTCAACGAATGTCGAATTTGACCGCCGCGACGATGATCGGGATCGCCTCTCGTTGCAGGCAAACGGAGGAGATGGAGGAAGCCGTCCGTCTGGTGAACGTATCCTGGTCGGAGCAGCAGATCAACGAGCTGGCGGCGCGACACTTCGAGGAGCAGGCCACGGCGCGCGCGCGCTGGCGCTCCCAGCTCGACGCGCTCGCGCACGCGCAGCGCGCCGAGCACCGCCGCGCGCTCCGGAGCGCCGCGCCGTGAGTGCTCATCAGCCGGCCCGACGATTAAAACTTGCCCTTTCCCACACCCCCAGAACCTTATAGATTTGCCGTACCGTTTACAAATATTTAATTTCGACAGAGACTTTATAGCCGTATGGGTCAGCCTGCGGTACACGCATCACCCCGCGACCGCTTTACTCCAGCACGACGGACTCGATCAAAAACCTTCAGTGGTGAACTCGGAGCGTTTCGTTCCCGCAGGCTGTCCCCGCAGTCGCCGGCGCCGGACGCGCCCTTGGGCCGGGGGGGCGGAGGGGGCGCGGGGGCGGCGCGCGCCGAGGAGAGCTTCACCATCCACCTGGGCAGCCAGCTGAAGCAGACGCACAACCTGCGCATCGTGGCGGCCGACGTCGAGGACCTGTTCGACGCGCCGCACGCCGACGAGTCAGTACCGACCGACCGAACGACCCATTATACGCTTTGGCTCATCCTCTTTGTACAATCTACTATTTTTCAGCGAACTCTGGAGTTTTTCCTTCAGCCCGAAAATTAGCGAATGAGGTTTCATTTTTTTTAAGTCTACATTTATGGGATCCTCCTGGATGAATTATAATAACTAACATGAAAGGTTGACGTTACGAAAAAAGTAAAGCTTTCGATCGAATTGATCATGACATGTTAAATCAAAGCTCATGCAAATTCGAAGTGCAGAGCTAAACGACCAACATCAGAAGCTGGACTGGTTCTCGTGCCACCACACTTATAGATGACAGAAGGAAATGTGGACATAAATCTAGGAGAAGAAACATTATTCCTCTAGGGTCGCCCAAGGTTCTCGTTTGGGGCCCTTCCTGTTTTTGGCTTAGTTTAATAATATAATAATATCACGGGACAATTCACACCAATTGACCTCGTCTAGTAGTAGGTAGTAGTTGATGACTTATCTACATGATGTAACCAGCTGAATGATAGAGTTGCCGATTTGACTTATGTGTGTGTGTTCGTGTGTCAGCGCGTCGGCGGAGTCCCGCCAGCTGCAGTCGGCGCTGGCGCTGTACTCGGGCGAGCTGAGCGGCGTGGTGGTGCTGCGGGGCGGCGGCGGGCCGGCGGGCGGCGCGGGGGGCGGGGGGGGCGGGCCGGCCGCCGCGCGCCTCTCCACCGACCACCACTTCCCCGCGCTCGACGACCAGCTGCAGCGCATCGCCGACCTCACCAGGGAACCGGTAACTCGACACTCACTAAACACTTTTTCCCTGTGTCTAGAAACTCCGCTCTAGGTACCCTTTTGTTTGATACAGGATGTACTCGTATATGGGGCTGTAGTGGTACAGTCACCAGCATTAATATCTTAAGTTGCAATCATAACCTAGCCTTTTAAACACAACTGCAATATGTAAGTAATAGTTTGTTCAGGTATATAAACGCGTATCAGGTAAAGACGATTCTTTGTCTCATTAGTCATTAGTACAATTCTTGTTTCATACGCTCCGCTAAGCGGGATCTTTCACAAGATTGAGAACACCCTAAAAATCGCATGCCATTTTATGACGTAGTCCAGGGTCTGTAGTTTGGCCAGACGTCGGAACATCACCAATCTCACACTGACAACGCCTCGCCACTGAAATATCACGACGGACTGATGATGGGTGTGGAAATTTGGTATAATATTCAGGGCTTACTTGTAATTATACTGCTAGGTCGCTTTATACTTCAGTAATGGGATTATCTAACTGTTTGCTGCTGACCGTTTCAGATTGAGAAGCGTAATCAGGTGCGGCACGAGCGGCGCGTCGCGGAGGCGGGGGCGGGGGCGGCGGCGGGGGTGAGGGCGCGGCGCGGCGCGCAGACCGGCGACGTGCTGGTGACGCGGCACAGCAACCTGCCCGACGCGCACGTCGTGTTCCACCTCGTCATCAACGACGACGACCTCAAGGGCGGTCGGTACCTTCACATACCGCTTGTTCTCTTATTGGCAAGAAAGTTTAATAAACAAAACCTGCGTGCATACATACGTCTTCACAAATTTTGCATTTAAAATATTAGTATTTAAGTGGGACGACGAACACTCGCCTCCCGCGGTGCCATAAGCCATCGGTGCGCTCGGAACAGATTCGTGTGCATTCGACTGGTTAAGGTCGCGGGATCGCGGTGGATACAAAAAGCACATGACCGGTCTGAGTGGAAAGCCTTGGAAGAGGCCTGTCTAGCAGTGGTCATTTTTCGACAAACATGATGATATTGTGTGTTGTGTTGCAGGCGAGATGACGTCGCGGCACGCGGCCATCCTGGGGCTGCGCAGCGTGCTGCAGGCCGCCAGCCGCCACGACGTCACCAGCCTGGCGCTGCCGCTGCTGCTGCGGCACGAGCTGACCGAGGTAACGGGGTGTGTGTGTGCGGGAGATGACGGCGGCGTGGTGCGTGCGGCGCGAGCTGGTGCTGAGTGTACACGGTGTGTGTGTGTGTGTGCGGGAGATGACGGCGGCGTGGTGCGTGCGGCGCGAGCTGGTGCTGAGTGTACACGGTGTGTGTGTGTGTGCGGGAGATGACGGCGGCGTGGTGCGTGCGGCGCGAGCTGGTGCTGAGTGTACACGGTGTGTGTGTGTGTGCGGGAGATGACGGCGGCGTGGTGCGTGCGGCGCGAGCTGGTGCTGAGTGTACACGGTGTGTGTGTGTGTGTGCGGGAGATGACGGCGGCGTGGTGCGTGCGGCGCGAGCTGGTGCTGAGTGTACACGGTGTGTGTGTGTGTGCGGGAGATGACGGCGGCGTGGTGCGTGCGGCGCGAGCTGGTGCTGAGTGTACACGGTGTGTGTGTGTGTGCGGGAGATGACGGCGGCGTGGTGCGTGCGGCGCGAGCTGGTGCTGAGTGTACACGGTGTGTGTGTGTGTGCGGGAGATGACGGCGGCGTGGTGCGTGCGGCGCGAGCTGGTGCTGAGTGTACACGGTGTGTGTGTGTGTGTGCGGGAGATGACGGCGGCGTGGTGCGTGCGGCGCGAGCTGGTGCTGAGTGTACACGGTGTGTGTGTGTGTGCGGGAGATGACGGCGGCGTGGTGCGTGCGGCGCGAGCTGGTGCTGAGTGTACACGGTGTGTGTGTGTGTGTGCGGGAGATGACGGCGGCGTGGTGCGTGCGGCGCGAGCTGGTGCTGAGTGTACACGGTGTGTGTGTGTGTGCGGGAGATGACGGCGGCGTGGTGCGTGCGGCGCGAGCTGGTGCTGAGTGTACACGGTGTGTGTGTGTGTGCGGGAGATGACGGCGGCGTGGTGCGTGCGGCGCGAGCTGGTGCTGAGTGTACACGGTGTGTGTGTGTGTGCGGGAGATGACGGCGGCGTGGTGCGTGCGGCGCGAGCTGGTGCTGAGTGTACACGGTGTGTGTGTGTGTGTGCGGGAGATGACGGCGGCGTGGTGCGTGCGGCGCGAGCTGGTGCTGAGTGTACACGGTGTGTGTGTGTGTGCGGGAGATGACGGCGGCGTGGTGCGTGCGGCGCGAGCTGGTGCTGAGTGTACACGGTGTGTGTGTGTGTGCGGGAGATGACGGCGGCGTGGTGCGTGCGGCGCGAGCTGGTGCTGAGTGTACACGGTGTGTGTGTGTGTGCGGGAGATGACGGCGGCGTGGTGCGTGCGGCGCGAGCTGGTGCTGAGTGTACACGGTGTGTGTGTGTGTGCGGGAGATGACGGCGGCGTGGTGCGTGCGGCGCGAGCTGGTGCTGAGTGTACACGGTGTGTGTGTGTGTGCGGGAGATGACGGCGGCGTGGTGCGTGCGGCGCGAGCTGGTGCTGAGTGTACACGGTGTGTGTGTGTGTGCGGGAGATGACGGCGGCGTGGTGCGTGCGGCGCGAGCTGGTGCTGAGTGTACACGGTGTGTGTGTGTGTGCGGGAGATGACGGCGGCGTGGTGCGTGCGGCGCGAGCTGGTGCTGAGTGTACACGGTGTGTGTGTGTGTGCGGGAGATGACGGCGGCGTGGTGCGTGCGGCGCGAGCTGGTGCTGAGTGTACACGGTGTGTGTGTGTGTGCAGGAGATGACGGCGGCGTGGTGCGTGCGGCGCGAGCTGGTGCTGAGTGTACACGGTGTGTGTGTGTGTGCAGGAGATGACGGCGGCGTGGTGCGTGCGGCGCGAGCTGGTGCTGAGTGTACACGGTGTGTGTGTGTGTGCAGGAGATGACGGCGGCGTGGTGCGTGCGGCGCGAGCTGGTGCTGAGTGTACACGGTGTGTGTGTGTGTGCAGGAGATGACGGCGGCGTGGTGCGTGCGGCGCGAGCTGGTGCTGAGTGTACACGGTGTGTGTGTGTGTGCGGGAGATGACGGCGGCGTGGTGCGTGCGGCGCGAGCTGGTGCTGAGTGTACACGGTGTGTGTGTGTGTGCAGGAGATGACGGCGGCGTGGTGCGTGCGGCGCGAGCTGGTGCTGAGTGTACACGGTGTGTGTGTGTGTGCAGGAGATGACGGCGGCGTGGTGCGTGCGGCGCGAGCTGGTGCTGAGTGTACACGGTGTGTGTGTGTGTGCAGGAGATGACGGCGGCGTGGTGCGTGCGGCGCGAGCTGGTGCTGAGTGTACACGGTGTGTGTGTGTGTGCAGGAGATGACGGCGGCGTGGTGCGTGCGGCGCGAGCTGGTGCTGAGTGTACACGGTGTGTGTGTGTGTGCAGGAGATGACGGCGGCGTGGTGCGTGCGGCGCGAGCTGGTGCTGAGTGTACACGGTGTGTGTGTGTGTGCAGGAGATGACGGCGGCGTGGTGCGTGCGGCGCGAGCTGGTGCTGAGTGTACACGGTGTGTGTGTGTGTGCAGGAGATGACGGCGGCGTGGTGCGTGCGGCGCGAGCTGGTGCTGAGTGTACACGGTGTGTGTGTGTGTGCAGGAGATGACGGCGGCGTGGTGCGTGCGGCGCGAGCTGGTGCTGAGTGTACACGGTGTGTGTGTGTGTGCAGGAGATGACGGCGGCGTGGTGCGTGCGGCGCGAGCTGGTGCTGAGTGTACACGGTGTGTGTGTGTGTGCAGGAGATGACGGCGGCGTGGTGCGTGCGGCGCGAGCTGGTGCTGAGTGTACACGGTGTGTGTGTGTGTGCAGGAGATGACGGCGGCGTGGTGCGTGCGGCGCGCCGAGCTGGTGCTGAAGTGCGTGAAGGGCTTCATGCTGGAGGCGGCGGGCGGCGGCGGCGCGCTGCTGCGCACGCTGACGCTGGCCGCGCCGGCCGCGCTGACGCCGCCCGTGTTCGCGGCGCTGCGCGCGCTGCTGCCGGCCGTCTTCCGGCTCTCCACGCCGCTCAAGATCAAGCGCGCCGCCTGACTGCCTCGCAGACCCGAGGACCCGTTTCACCCCTCTATTGAGCTCCCGATTTTATTGTTGAGAAACAACCGTACTCGCAAACGAATATACAACACTGGTGGTCTATGATCCCACTATAAAACGACCTTCACCGAGCTAGTTAATGGATGAAAAGTATTTTATATTCAATTAAATATGTCAATAAAAATATTGCAAATGAGTTGTATAAAAAATTCCAGTCCAGACCAGAATAAGATTAATTTACAATAAAAAAAAATCTACAAATGCATTAATTCCGAAGAATTTTTGCATTATTTAACTAACCTCTTGAACATCAGTCATCCAGTCGACAGCCAATGGAACGCCTCACGCGCCACGGTCATCATATACACGACCATCATTCGACTCGAAATTAATCCTTTTGCGATGGAATTAAAAGTCTTATTGATTTGTCGCTAATTTTTCTGTTGACGTATAAAACACGTCACTTAAGTTTGTTTGTTGGCGGTTGGCGGTCGTCTCAGCGATGAAGAGGTTAAGTAAACGTACGTAATGTGATACGGCGACTTACGCTTTTGTACCGTGCGATGAATGGTACAAAAGCTGATGTACTGTTAAAGGAATGAAATAAAAACACAAAATCAAATCACTACATTTATTCTGTATCCAAAAAGATCATAATTATTATCCAACAATCGAGCAAGTATTTAAAAATAATCCCTATGATACCTATACGATAGCTATTGTAAAATATTATCGATAATTGTCATTTGGTTAAACACCGTTTTGATCCCACATTTACTGTTGCCTACGAAGAATAGGCCTATCTTAGTCGAGCGCAGAGGCGGCCTTAGGTGGCGAACAGGGCAACCGCCCGGGGCCTCGCGCAACAAGCCAAGCAAATTTAAAAAAATATAGAGATTTTTTAAACTATATTTTCGCATCACGTTTTTCACGAAGAACAAAAGGCCTCGCAAAGAACTGCCGCCTCACAATGGATAAGGCCACCACCGGCCGCCCGCGCGTCGTCTGTTAAACTAAGTTGCACGAAGTACAGTCCAGCAAGGCCACCACGAAATTCAAAAATCGAAGTTCGTATCGTACCGTCCCGCCTACGCTTATGTTATTTAATACGAGAGTGAGAGACAGTACGATACGAACTTCGAATTTCGTGTTTCGAAGTAGCCCTTCTGCTCCAACCCGGAATACGTTTACATCGGAATCAGCGCACGCCAGGAAGGTCCAACCTAACTCATAATAAACTGTGCGTTATCGTTGGCAGTCACCTGAAGGTATTTGAGAGCATACAGCTTAGTGAGAAAATTGTACTCAAAATCAATAAAATTAAGACGTTATTAATATTAATATAAATTGTGCACCGAGCCCAGTGTGCGAGCTTTCTTTGGTTCAACCGAACTAACTGTGCAATACAAATGTAACTATGTTATACAAATCAGTACGTTATACAAAACAACGGACATGCACGGCGAGGCGCTGCGGCGCGACGCGGGCTGGGACAATGCGTTACAGTTAAAAACCTTAAAATAAATAAAATCATTAACATTATTTTATCTAATTTCGGAAACATTCCAAAAGATCTTAAGGGGCTCCTAGACGGGCCATATTTTCACGAAAATGTATAGCTGCAATAGTGTGGCTGGCAGCATCAGCCAGCATTTACGGCCAGACCATGCAACACTCGGCAATATTTTTAGTATGGCCGGGATATATTGTCACATATTTTTAATGTGGCCGATGAATGTTCAGAGTTTCAGACATATTTCCGGAATAATCGCTTTGCAATCGAAAATACTGCAATATTTCTCAGCCACTTTTATTGTTGTCTCGCTATACGGCATAAGTGCGTCCCTTTCTTATGCTACGTCAAGTTTGCCGCGATTCGTTCAAGTAGCATAGCTATGTTCGTGTTTGTTTCTGTTTAGTTTCGATGGCAGCATAGTAAATACGGACATACAAATAAAAAAAAATGTTTTTTTTTTCCAAAAAAAAAATACTTATTTTAACCATACCTAAGTAAGTAAGTACTCAAGTTTGGACATAGGTTTCCCCCACAGAGCGCCATTGCGCCCTGTCTTCGACTAGACGCATCGAGCTTCTATCAGCAGCATTTCGCATCACGCTTATTGAAATAAAGTCGAATCCACATTTTTCTGGTTTTTTTTTTGTTTTTATTTTGCTTTTAAAACAATGTATGAGTATGAGTTCGTCAGCAATAGCCGATGTATGTAGCCCATGTAAAGACAAAATAATGAGCCATATACTGCTGCAGAAATATTGCCGAGATATACATTTTCCAGCCATATGCTGCATTGAAATGTTTTTTGTATTTTCCGGATATAGTCTGCAATGTTGTAGCCACATAATTCATAAAAAGTATAGCCCGTCTAGGAGCCCCTTTATAAAAATCAGCGACTCTTGGAGCACCTGTAACGAAAAAGATTTTTGCTAAGTTTGTTTATTGCGTAATAAACCTATATTTTATGCATTGTGTAACTTGTAGCGACACAGTTGTATAGCTACCTATATAGCGATATCTTTATAGGTTAGCTATACCGACGGGCTCGCCAGTAGTCTCTCGCCCATAGGACTGTGTACTCGTCCTATATGGGAATAAATAATAATTGGTCGTATTCAGTGTTTGAACTTATCTCCCATTGACTCTCCTAACAACCAACTCCAAAGAACGCTAAAAACTTATTATGTAATTTCTTAGTGCTTCATAATTTTAATTAATTTTAATTATAGATTATTCCTTTCAAGTGTTGTTTTATTTCTTTACCGCCATTTTTATCCATCATTATGGCCACTTGCTGGAAACACATAAATCTCGAGTTAGCGTTAAGCTTCGTTTAGTAGTGTCAAAATGTATGGAACTGTCAAGCTTAAGCCAGGCTTAACAACTAAATCTAGATTTATTTTTACCTGCAAGTGGGTCTTAAAGGAGGACCCAAGAATTTAAGTGATGGAAGTGATTTAAAAGTACAATACTATGTAGATCCCCGCCGTGAACTTGAAACTAAGTGAATGGGTATTTGTTTACCTAATACTAGGCAAGCGAACTAATCTAAGGGTTTGCTGTAATGAAATAGTACATTGTTTTTTAAGGGCGGTAAATAAAGAATTACGAACGAGAGTCTTAGTTAATATTTAGTTATTGCAGATTTTAATCCATAGTTTTTTTAGTAGATATAGTCATTCTTATAGACTAAGGGTAAGTAGTACAGTACAAGTCCTATATCTATGTAAGTCTCACAGCGACTATGGTGCATGTAGGCTCAGCCAATGTTTTATTACTGGGCTGTCCCAACGGTGAGCGACCGTGCCCGATGCGGTTGATGATAATGAGTCGATGTTCGTAATTCTAGTATCTCCCGTGCGACATACTCGTACAGTCACCAGCACCAATATTTGACACAACAAGCACGCATAAATATCTGATACGACTCTATTTCTAGGGCCGGAAGGACATGTCAGATATTTCTGTTTATTTTATTTATTTATATAGTTATTGGCGATACCTCAGGCTGCGCTCTTGGCAGCGCCGCCCTCCCCCTCCCGCAGCACGCGCCTGATGTTTGCGGTTGGGCGGTGGTGGCGTGCATCAGTACGGACATTGACTCATTTACCGACCTAAATAGCCCAAGGTCGGTAAATGAGTTTGTGACTGCACTCTCGACGAGAGTCTCTCGATTGTAATTCCTTATTTACCGCCCTTAAGACACAATGTACTGAAATCTTCTGGCTAGCGAATGGACGGGTGTAAGAGTAAGGACATACCATGCGTAAGGCGGTGTGGCGCGCGGCGCTACCGGCGGCGCGGGCGCGTGGCGCGCGGCGCCGGCGCTGCAAGCAGAGAACGTATATTAATAAATATAATCATTACTTAAAAGAATAGTTTTTTTTTAATTATCTTTAAATCTGTGTTCAAGGAGACAGTTTCAATCGGGATTCAAAAAGTGAGCTTCTATTGCGGGCCATTACGAAAAAATTAAGTAATATTTTTCTAAGGATTTAATTTTGTACGGAATATTCCAAGTTCAGGTATATTTTATACCTTAGGTTACTATTTACTCTTAAACTACTAATTATTCTCAAGAAAACTTAACCGTTATAGTTTTCCTTGTAAGTTTTATATACTATTAAATTCTATTTTTCAAATTTTTCCACCCACCAGTTTAGATTTTAGAGAGGGGGGAAGCTCGATTTTAAGAAAAATTTGCAGTTTTAAAGTTGAATATTTTGCAAACAGATCACTGTATCAAAACATCGTTTTAGCAACCCCCTAATGGTTTTAAAAAACCTATACGATACCCCGCACTACAAGGTTGGATGAGAAAAAAAAATCACCCCCACGTCTATGGGAGGTACACTAAAAAAATTTTTTTATTGTACCATTTTGTCGGTAGAGTTTACATGTGTATATCAGGGGTTATAGTTACCGGCGGCGGCGGCGGCTCGGCTGCGGGCGCGCGGCGCGGCCTCGCGGGCCTTCTTGGGCGACGGCTCCTTTGCCTTCTCTGCGAACAAACAGAGCGTTTAGTAATTAAACATTCCTCTTCTACACAGTCGTACACTCCTGACGGAGTAGTCGTGGTTATGGATTGTCTGCGGCTTTTGCGAGACTTCTCCATCTCTCTCTATTTGTGGCACTGCGCGCACACTCAGTAAGGGAACACTTTGTGTAACTAAACATTAGTTAGACGCCAGTCGAGAGTGGAAGCCGTGAAGTGCGCGCGGGACGTACCTGCGGCCGAGGCGGCGTTTTTCCTTTTGCGGCCGCGAGTCGTGCTCTCCGTCTCCACTACTGCTTCTGCTGCCACCTGGAAATGTCAAATCGAACGTTAATGTATCTGTTAATGTTAGAGCGTGGAGGATAAACGTCAATGACACTATCAGCAGCAAAGATGAGGATTTGGTGGTTAGCATAACTATTAAAAATTGTAGCGCGTGCAGCATGGAATCCTGCTTATTCCTACTTTCCTACTTATGCGAAAGTTTGCGAGTGAATGAGTGAGTGAGTATGTTTGTTACTCCTTCGCGCTAAAACGGCTAGGCGGATTTGGAAGAAATTTGGTATGTAGATAGCTGGGCATCTGGAATAAAACTTTTATTTCGATTTTCCCACGGGATAGGGATAAAATCTCGAAACAACAACCACTAGGCTTTGAGTCATGAAATTTGACATTCGACTGTTTTTAATGTACCACTAATGAAAATCACGTTTTAATTTTTGGGAATTTTTCAATAGTCCCAAAATTTCAGTTCAGCTGCTGGATCTAATGATTGAGCCGCGGGTGAAGACTAGTGTGGTCATACATGATCTACTCGCCTTCTTTCCCCTGGTAGATTTTTTGGTGTCTTTGGGCGGCGACACGGCGGCCGGTTTTCTAGAAGAGCGCGCGCGACGCGGCGGCGATGCGGGCGGCGCGGGCGCGGCGGCGGCGGCGCGGCGGCGGGAGGTTGGGGCGGGGGCGGGGGCGGGAGAGGGAGCGGCGCGCGCGCGGCGGGCTCGCGGTGCCGCGGCCTCCTTCTCGGCAGGTTGCTCTGCTGCGGCAGTTTTCCTCCCACGTTTAGCCTTAGGTTCCGTGGCGGTCTCCGGCTTGGGGTTCTGCGGGGCTCTCCGGCCTCTCTTCGGCGGCGTGGCGGCGGGCGCGGCCCGGCGGCCCCTGCGCGGGCCCGGGTCGGAGGCCTGCTTGGTGAGGTCCCGCGCCGGCGGCTCGGGCTCCTCGGCCTTCCGCTTCCTGGCGGGCCGGGGCGTGGCCGGCGCCGTCGTTTTGCGAGTCGATCTCTTAGCTTTAGGTGCGACAGGAGATCGTATCGGAGATTTGATCTTTCTCGTAGGTTTGTCGGTTTTGGTCTGTTTGGGGGCAGGCGCGGGGGCGGCGGCGGGCTTGCGGCGCGGCGAGGGCGGGGGCGGCGCGGCGCGGGCGCGGGTGCGGCGCGCGCCGGGGGACGCGGCGGGACTGCGCGACGGAAGTTTCTTAGCGGTCTTGACGGGGGCGGGCGACGAGTCGTCAGCGTCGGCGGCCGGGACGGGCGACTCGACGACTGCGGCGGCCGTCTTCTTCGCGGCCGACTTTTTGGCAGCCGCTTTCTTCGTAGGAGGCTCCGCGGCGCGGCCCCGGGTGGCGCGCGTCCGCCCGGCTCGCTCGGCGCCGGCTCGCGCGCGAGTTTTCTTCGGCGACGGTTTCACGTCGACAGCTTCACTTTCAACAATTGTGGTTCTCGCCTTTTTTCCCGTCTGGGATTTATCTTTTGTCGTTTCGAGGGGCAGTATAGTGGAACTGAAAATATTAATCGGAATCAGTACAAATGAAGAATCAGTCTTTAATGAAATCGTGATATCAAAACGTGCATAAATAAAATTAACAATTCTGTATAATCGCAAATAAATATAAACTGCTAACAAAAATAAAAATAAGTAGTCACCCGAGAAGTTCAGCGGTATGTTCGGCGTCGGGCGGCGAGCGGGGCGTGCGCGGGGTGCGGGGCGTGCCGGGCGGGATGGGCGACACGCGCGCGGGCGCGGGCGGCGCGGCGCGGCGCCCCTTGAGCGGCGTGGAGTGCACGAGCGCGCGCTTCTTGAGCGGCAGGCGCGGCGCCGGCGCGGTCTCCAGCGAGCGCTTCTTGAGCGGCAGCTTGCGCGCGCTCCAGGCCTGGCCGCTGCGCGCGCGCGCCGTTAGCAGCGGGGCGGCGCCCGCCCGCGTGGCCGTGGCCAGCGCGGCCAGCGCGCGCGGCACGCGCCCGCCCACGGACGCGCCGCGCCGCCGCGCGCCCTCCCGCCGGGGCGAGCGCGCCGCGAACGACTTGGAGTACGTGGCGCGGAGCACGGGCTGGCCCACCATGCGGTCGAACAGCGCCTCGGCCGGCGGCGCGTCGTCCAGCAGCCGCGCCACGCCGCTCAGCTCGGGCGAGGCGGGCGAGCGCGGCGCGCGGAACAGGCCGCGCACGCCGCGCACGTCGCGCAGGTCGTCGCGGGGGCTCCGGACGCGCAGCGCGTCCCGCAGCCCGGACACGTCGTCGAGCCGGTCGCGCGGGCTGCGGCGCGCGAACAGCTCGCGCACGCCGCGCACGTCACGTAGGTCGTCGCGCGGGCCCGCCGCGAACAGCGCGCGCACGCCGGACACGCGCCGCAGGTCGTCCCGCGGGCCCGCCGCGAACGTCTCCTTGAGGCCGCGCACGTCGCTCAGCCGGTCGGCGGGCGCATTGGTAAACAGCGCCTTGACGCCGGCCACGTCGGTGAGGTCGTCGCGCAGCGAGCGGCGCGCGCGCGGCGTGCGCAGCAGGCGCGCCACGCCGCGCAGGTCGGGGCTGCGGGCGCGCGGGCTCAGCGGGGACACGAAGGCGGCGGGCGAGATGCCGGCGCCCGCGCTGGCGCTGCGCGGCGGCGAGTCGTCGTCGGCGAGGCGGCGCGAGAAGTCGGTCATGCTCTGCGACAGCTTGCGCTTGACGGGGCTGCTGAACAGGTCCCGCACGAGGGCCGAGTCCTCCAGGTTGTCGATGATGGAGCGGCGCGAGTGGGACTTCTTGGCGGAGGAGTGCTTGTTCTTGACGGCCTCGGGCGCGAGCAGCACGGTGCCGGGGGGCGTGGCCTCGCCCGCCAGGCTGCGCGCGCGCGGCGCGGGCCGGGCGCGGGGCGGGCGCGCCGCCGCGAACGTGCGCCGCTTGACGGCGGCGGAGCGGCACGGGGCGGGGCCGGGGGCGGGCGACGCCGCGCTGGCGTCCAGCAGGCTGCGGATGCTGAGCACGGGCGTGCCGGCCGCCTCGGGGCTGTCGCGCTGCTCGGGCGTCACGTCGCCCGGCGCGGCGCTGAGCGCGTCTCCCGCGCTGCGGATGCTGCGTCTCGAGCTGGCGCGCTTCGATGTCTTAGTGGTGTCGAGGTCGGCCTCGCCCTCCGGCGTGGCGAGCAGCGCGGTGTCGTCGAGCGGCGGGCGGCCCCGCGAGGCGCGGTCCCCCCGGGCGGCGGGGCGCGGGGTGCCGCCGGCCGCGCTGCCGTACTCGGAGAGCGCGGAGGCGTCCGACCCGCTGGACATGAGGTCCACGATGGAGTACGCCTCGAGGGCGCGGCGGCCGCGGGGCGAGCCCGGCGAGCCCGCCGTGCAGCGCGAGTAGCGCGACGCGCTAGTCTCCGCGCTGTCCGACGTCTCCAGAGCCTTCTGCACGATGACGGAGCCCCGCGTGGCCCTGCGCGAGGGCGGGGTGGCGGGCGAGGCGGGCGAGCGGGGCGAGCGGGGCGAGGAGGGCTCTGCGCCGAGCGAGTGCAGCATGCGGCCGGAGCGCGAGTGCAGCGCGCGGCGCGGCGAGGGCGTGGGCGGCGACGTGGAGTACCGCAGCGTGGCGTCCCCGCCCCGGTCCGCGCTCAGCACGGACGCGTCGTCGGCCGTCAGCATGGAGGCGCGGCTCTCCAGGTTGCTGAGGTCGAACTTGATGGACTCGCTCTTGCGCGAGGGGCCGCGGGGGTCCTTCAGCGCGGACTTGCGGGGGCTCGCCGGCGCGGAGGTCGCGGGGGTCGCGGGGGCCGACGGGCCGCCCCGCGAGCGCCGGAACGAGCCCGCCTCCGAGTCCGATATCTCTAATATTGACACCTACGAGAACGAAATAAAAACTAAAAATAAAGCAAGAAATCAACAACAAAGCTCTTCGTATCAGCCAGCAGATTACGGTGAAGCTCGAAAACGTTTACAAAACAGATCACATGAGGTGACAAAAAATTCCACAATGTTCTGTGCTCATATTTTACCAAGTTCAACTTTCATGCCTAGTGATCCGCTTCATATACTACTCAAAAAAAATATAAGGGCCCCAGTTGAATTTCATCAATAAAATGAAATCAAAAGTATATTTGCGTTTTTAATTGAATACATTTAACTGGATGAAATGTACTTGTACTGTGTTACTATGTATTTACTAAAACCATTTTAGACAAGGAATGTTATAAATAATTACATTTATTAGTATTTTCGTTTCACCCATAAAATTCACATGGCTCTTATTTTCTTTTGAGCAGTATATTACGCGGATAAGGTTTATTGAAGGGCAAACGTCTTACCGTCTGGTTTCCGGAGCTCCTCTTGGTGCCGCGTCGCGCCGAGCCGGCGGCGGGGGTCGCGGCGGGGGTCACAGCGGGGGTCGCAACGGGGGTCGCGGCGGGGGTCGCTGCGGGGGTCGCGGCGGGGGTGCGCGAGGCGCGCAGGCTCTTGGAGGCGCGCGGGCTGCGCTTCTTGGGCACAAAGCTCGGGGTCGACCGCCTGGGGGTCGTCTGCTTCTTGGGAGTGTAGCCCGTCATCAACATTATCGCCGCTTGTTTTGTGTGATCTGAAAATATAGTGATCGAATCAGATATGAGATCTGCTGGAGAAACTAATTCACTGCCAAGCTCAGAGTTGGCAGACAGGGCAGTAAGATAGGGGAACACACGGGTCGGTGCAGCGCCGCTTTGCGTAGCGTAGTCGAAACGAGCTAATTTCAAAAACGGACTCCTCGATGATAGCAGCAATAGCGTCACTTCAGTTATTACACCTACTGCACCTCTCAGCGTGTTCTTCGTCAAAGGGTTCCTCCACATCTACCGACACGGAGTCGGCACAAGCCAATAGAAAATACCTTCATGACCACGCTATAAGAGCTGCTAAGAGAAAAGACTTGGTTCAGCTCGGATCGACTCGACCGACGCCTGCCGACGCGTCGACGTCTTTTTCACTCTTATTGCGTAGACATAAAGCTTGTTTCTGTCGGCTGTGGGTAGGCAGCAGTACTAGGTACTGCCTGCTACTGTCAGGACAAATATAGACATGGGAAAAGCGTTACATTTTGATATCAGTGACTGACGATCCCGTCCCAAAAAAGTTACAGTGAAAAGTCATCGTGACTTTGTCACGCCTGTTACTCGTGTCACTGCATGATATTTGCGACACGTCACGGTCCTGTAATGAACGTGTTTTTGTCACACTGTTATTTCAACGACTATGTCACGCCTGTTACTCATATTGTCGCGGTGCTATTATGACAGTGTTTTTGCCACACCGTTAACAGTCACAGCACTCTACAGCGTCATTTGAGTAACAGAGACTGTGCTAGACGCTAGGAAAAGTAGGAACTTATGTGATTTTTTAACGTTGTTTTTTTTGTGTCAGAGGGATGCCTACGGTTCTAGCTGAAAATCAGCGCTGGGGTGTTTTTAACGCTTCAGCATTATGCTGAGCCAGTGTTCGATTCACAAACGCAATGACACATACCTTTGTGTTGTTTATTTGTACCAAATAGTATTGTTGTCTTGTGTTGTGAATAAATGTTTTTTTTTTTAATGGCTTTCACTCTTGCTCCGGAAGCAAGACGTATTTTGCCAATGTCGGCGTAGACATTACACACGTGAGGAGAATGTTCGGTTTCTTTCTTTCCTAAAAGTCACAGTGACACCTTTTGACGGCGAGTCACGGTGATTTTGTCACGGTGACGTTATTTATCCCCCATGTTGTAGACAAATACCGGGCGCCATTACCAGTGTGCGCGGGCGCCTGTATCTTGGCGACGGGCGGCGCGGCGCTCCGCCGCAGCACGGCGAGCCGCAGCGAGTCATTACCAGTGTGCGCGGGCGCCTGTATCTTGGCGACGGGCGGCGCGGCGCTCCGCCGCAGCACGGCGAGCCGCAGCGAGTCATTACCAGTGTGCGCGGGCGCCTGTATCTTGGCGACGGGCGGCGCGGCGCTCCGCCGCAGCACGGCGAGCCGCAGCGAGTCATTACCAGTGTGCGCGGGCGCCTGTATCTTGGCGACGGGCGGCGCGGCGCTCCGCCGCAGCACGGCGAGCCGCAGCGAGTCATTACCAGTGTGCGCGGGCGCCTGTATCTTGGCGACGGGCGGCGCGGCGCTCCGCCGCAGCACGGCGAGCCGCAGCGAGTCATTACCAGTGTGCGCGGGCGCCTGTATCTTGGCGACGGGCGGCGCGGCGCTCCGCCGCAGCACGGCGAGCCGCAGCGAGTCATTACCAGTGTGCGCGGGCGCCTGTATCTTGGCGACGGGCGGCGCGGCGCTCCGCCGCAGCACGGCGAGCCGCAGCGAGTCATTACCAGTGTGCGCGGGCGCCTGTATCTTGGCGACGGGCGGCGCGGCGCTCCGCCGCAGCACGGCGAGCCGCAGCGAGTCATTACCAGTGTGCGCGGGCGCCTGTATCTTGGCGACGGGCGGCGCGGCGCTCCGCCGCAGCACGGCGAGCCGCAGCGAGTCATTACCAGTGTGCGCGGGCGCCTGTATCTTGGCGACGGGCGGCGCGGCGCTCCGCCGCAGCACGGCGAGCCGCAGCGAGTCATTACCAGTGTGCGCGGGCGCCTGTATCTTGGCGACGGGCGGCGCGGCGCTCCGCCGCAGCACGGCGAGCCGCAGCGAGTCATTACCAGTGTGCGCGGGCGCCTGTATCTTGGCGACGGGCGGCGCGGCGCTCCGCCGCAGCACGGCGAGCCGCAGCGAGTCATTACCAGTGTGCGCGGGCGCCTGTATCTTGGCGACGGGCGGCGCGGCGCTCCGCCGCAGCACGGCGAGCCGCAGCGAGTCATTACCAGTGTGCGCGGGCGCCTGTATCTTGGCGACGGGCGGCGCGGCGCTCCGCCGCAGCACGGCGAGCCGCAGCGAGTCATTACCAGTGTGCGCGGGCGCCTGTATCTTGGCGACGGGCGGCGCGGCGCTCCGCCGCAGCACGGCGAGCCGCAGCGAGTCATTACCAGTGTGCGCGGGCGCCTGTATCTTGGCGACGGGCGGCGCGGCGCTCCGCCGCAGCACGGCGAGCCGCAGCGAGTCATTACCAGTGTGCGCGGGCGCCTGTATCTTGGCGACGGGCGGCGCGGCGCTCCGCCGCAGCACGGCGAGCCGCAGCGAGTCATTACCAGTGTGCGCGGGCGCCTGTATCTTGGCGACGGGCGGCGCGGCGCTCCGCCGCAGCACGGCGAGCCGCAGCGAGTCATTACCAGTGTGCGCGGGCGCCTGTATCTTGGCGACGGGCGGCGCGGCGCTCCGCCGCAGCACGGCGAGCCGCAGCGAGTCATTACCAGTGTGCGCGGGCGCCTGTATCTTGGCGACGGGCGGCGCGGCGCTCCGCCGCAGCACGGCGAGCCGCAGCGAGTCATTACCAGTGTGCGCGGGCGCCTGTATCTTGGCGACGGGCGGCGCGGCGCTCCGCCGCAGCACGGCGAGCCGCAGCGAGTCATTACCAGTGTGCGCGGGCGCCTGTATCTTGGCGACGGGCGGCGCGGCGCTCCGCCGCAGCACGGCGAGCCGCAGCGAGTCATTACCAGTGTGCGCGGGCGCCTGTATCTTGGCGACGGGCGGCGCGGCGCTCCGCCGCAGCACGGCGAGCCGCAGCGAGTCATTACCAGTGTGCGCGGGCGCCTGTATCTTGGCGACGGGCGGCGCGGCGCTCCGCCGCAGCACGGCGAGCCGCAGCGAGTCATTACCAGTGTGCGCGGGCGCCTGTATCTTGGCGACGGGCGGCGCGGCGCTCCGCCGCAGCACGGCGAGCCGCAGCGAGTCATTACCAGTGTGCGCGGGCGCCTGTATCTTGGCGACGGGCGGCGCGGCGCTCCGCCGCAGCACGGCGAGCCGCAGCGAGTCATTACCAGTGTGCGCGGGCGCCTGTATCTTGGCGACGGGCGGCGCGGCGCTCCGCCGCAGCACGGCGAGCCGCAGCGAGTCATTACCAGTGTGCGCGGGCGCCTGTATCTTGGCGACGGGCGGCGCGGCGCTCCGCCGCAGCACGGCGAGCCGCAGCGGCGTGGCGTGCCGCAGCGAGGCGGCGCGCGCGCGCCCGCGACGCGACTCGATCCACAGCGTCGCCTGCGCAACAAAACAACTCCACTGACTGTTTGTTCACTAGTGTTTGTCCGCGGCTTCGCACTCTAAATCATTATATCCAACAGATGAATTAAAATTCAAAGTTTCCAGTAGGAATTCTCAAAGATTAACTTTGATTTTACAGATATTACATTGCAATCATGTGCCAAATTTCATGACTCTTTTACTCGCTTTCTTTTCGTTTTTTACTTCAAGATTGTAAATATTTTATAGCACAGTTAAATTTTGACAAAACTCACTTTGGTTTATATTTATTTTGGTCCAAATTCAAAATGATCAATTCGAGTGGAAGAATTTCCATTTGCACCGAATAACAGTAACGTGTAGCTCTATGAAAAACTATTAGCTTGATTTTAAAGAAGCAGTATAGGCGTTTAGGATCACCTTGGTAGGTGTGCTCAGGCGCGCGCTGTGGGGCGGGGCTTCCGCGAGCGAGGCGCGCGCACGCTTGTCGGCGCGGCCCCCCGCCCCCGCCGCGTCCGCCGCCGCGCTGTCTGAGGAAAACATTCGTCATTTAAAACACCCTACTTTTATTGATTCTATTAGGTAGGTTTGAAATAAAATACCTATAAATATAAGTACTTACCATTTTGATTACTAGTGTCTCGTCTCTGCGGTTGTACTATCGCCACCTGCTTGCCGCCACTGCTTGATGCTGATAAACATAATATAAAATTGGTGTTATTTCAGTCATTACTCATTAGTATTAACCATTTACTTTATTTTATTTATTTATTTACTAGACATGCCAACAGTACGTGAACAAGACATTGAAATTAATGTAAATTATATTATTATACTTCAAAGAAGCATGATTTTCATTGTTCTAAAAATTTTTCAACGTGTATTATAACTCCCAGAAACTTTTCACTACCCATCAATCATTATTTAAGTGTTAGAGCGCAATTGTAAATTGTAATATGAGATAATGCTACTTGTGAAGACGAGCAAGTAACAAGAATGGGGTGACCGTGGTGAACCGGGCAGCAGCTCAACTCATATTGACAGTGCATAACATAATATGCCTAAGGGCCTACATGTAAAAGTGCCCATTGCGGCCTATTTACTGAATAAATGATTTTGATTTTTTGATTTTTGCCTCGCCATATCAACACGACGCGGCGTCGGGACTCGAAACGCTATAGCGCGGCGCCGTAGTCCGGCACCTTGCCGTATGGTGCAGGCGTTCAGCGCCGAGCACTCGCCACACTATAAGTAACATGTCGTGGGCACCGTCCCCTCCGACTGCTCGAGCACGGCCAGCAGGCAAGAGAAGCAGATGCGTGTACTGACCGGGCATGGAGGCGCGGTGCTTCAGCTCTAATGCCAGCTGAACGTCCCGGTCAGGGGGCCGCGGGGCCGCCGCCAGCGTGCCGCGCCGCGCCGCCCGCGCGCCGCCGCCGCCAGCCCCGCTCGCCGGCACTGTCCATTACGAATAACGTTATCAAACAATAAACTTGATATAGAGGTTGTGGTTTCACGAAAAAGAATTAAAACCTTTTTCGAGTTTCTCTGCGAGGTTCATCTGAACAAAAGTTTCTTCAAACCAGTACTAAGAGAAAAAACAAAAAAAACTCTAGGTGCTATTCTACCAGCTTTCATTAACCGAAGTTACTATCCTTATCCATTCCACATTATGTAAAATGAACTTTTTGAACAAGTTGTCATTGTTATTAAAATACCTGTGGCAACCCCATTCGAGACCAAAAAGAACACAACATAATTTGCTTTTAAAAGGAGTCATTGACAGCAGCGCTCGCTATCCTGAAGCAATCAGTTGATATAAACCAAGAAATGAAAGTGGAGGTGTTTGAAGACTGGACCCTTGTGAGCGTACCTTGTGGCAAGGGGTCCCCTTGGTGGCGCGGCGGGCGGTCGTACTCCCAGCGCAGGCGGCGGCCGCCCAGCGACAGCTCGTCGCCGTGCCGCAGCGCGTGCACGCTCACGGCCGCGCCGTTCACCAGCGTCGCGCCCGACCCCACGTTGCGCACCACTGTCTGATGAATTGTCATTTTACACAGAGATGCATTTAAGTGTACATGGCACGAAGGACACTAATGCACAACCTGATAAGTGAAATTCTTTTGGCAGTTACATGAGAGTTTGAAATATCAAAAGCCTTATGTCTATCTAACAACTTGGAATCACAAATGTTTTCATCACTAATTTCTGTTACACATTGTAAGGTGAGGGCATAAAGAGATTGTGAATGCGATCACAAACATCGGTGTGTTAGACAACATCCCCTCTGCTCTGGTCACAAATTTTTTGTACCAAAAACCAGCCAAGTTAATGTCAAACCATAAATGTAAAAAATTATCCTTGATTATATATTTTTTATCTTATATTTAATGAGGCTTAGTACACTTACATTACACTTAGACTAAGGTAGGTTAGGTGTCCACTTAGAGGTATGTATTTAGCCTCATAGGGAATCTTGGAAAACACAGCCATCAAACATGACTCTTCTCAGAGCTAGATTATCTGACTAGGAAAGTGTGTCTGATGAATTGATATATACATCTTTATCACATCATTTGATGATGGGCTACTCGGTACCATATTCAGTCCAGTGTAACGCAATTTTACCTGATCTGGATTCCCCCTAGGGCCATATTGCCCAATGTTTCTGATACTCACGATCACAATCAAATGACAGATTTTACATACAAAAACTGTTGTTTGATTGTGATCATCTACCGTGCAATGGCCAACCAATATCTAATGTCTTTTTCAACCTCGACATGGATGGAATCATCTAGTTTCGATGGAGCTATATTTTTTCTAAAAATTGAATTGATTGAATTGTGATCATGAGCATCAGAAACATTAGGCAATAGGGCCAAGGCCTTGAGTAGTTAATAATTACCATACACCGCAATCGAACTAGCAAATCTGTAGCAGTTGTACAGTCGCCATCAGATATATCGAAGCGGCCAAGGTGTCCAAATATTTCTGAGCAAGACCAAATTTCAATAAATTCTGTACACTATAAATACCATTTATATCACAGCTATTGCAATTCCAAAAATATGTAAGCACTCTGTTTTCAATAATTTCTATACATACGACCAGCCAAAAATATCTGATCACACAAAACATCAAATTAATCTAAGCAATAAAGGCGTCCACAAATATCTTCACATTTAAGCAAAATATACCTTTGTGCCATTGTCATATGGATCATAATAGATTAGCTAATAGTTTAAATATGTCCATTTGAGGTAAGCGATATCGATATGACAATCATCGAAAACAGTACAGACTTGTCATCACATACATCTGTCTCATGTTTTTCTCTTCAATCAAATTTGACAGAATATGCCTCTAACTCTTATTTTACTTTTCAGCAGAATCGTTAAAACGTCTGACATATAGCAAAAACTAAATGAAGGCGAATTTCGAAGGCACGTCGTGGCACCAATAACTTTCGTTTGCTTTTCAAAGCAGAGATCCAAGGTTCAAATCTCAGTCGACACTTAATTAGACTTAATTTTTTTTAGGTTTTATTATTGTTTTATGGCTTTTTACCCGACTGCAAGGAGAGGTATTGTTTTTATTTCTTTTGAGTTTGGATCGCATTCGTTTTTACGATTTTTCTCAATTTTTTACATAACATAGCATAGTATTTGCTTTTTAAGAAATTGGTTATTTTTTATCGACAAATTAGTTTTTAATCTAGGTATACCTTTTTCCTATCCTTGGGGTATTTTTTTTCCAAATTTATGTAATACCAACTTCAAGGTATACCCTATCCAATAAAAAGAGAATTATGAAAATCGGACAACTATGTAGGTAATAAGTTATGCGTGGTCATACGCTCGATTTTAATGAAAGTGTGCGCTTTAAAGCTTTAAAGTCGAATAATACTTTGCGAACGAATCACTGAATCGAAAAATTGTTCCAGCAACCCCCTAATGATTTTAAAAGATCTATCCAGCGATACCCCACACTATAAGGTTGGATGAGAAAAAAAAATCACCCCCATTTTACGTCTAAAACAGGAGTGCTTGCACTGTTGTGTTTCATCGTGGAGAGTAAGACAGCCGATGAAATTACTGGCACTTGAGGTATTCCAACTTAGGCCTCTAGGTTGGCAACGCATCTGCAATACCCCTGGTGTTGCAGATGCTTATGGGCGGTGGTGATCTCTTACCACCAGAAGACCCACTTGATCGTTTGCCTTCCAGTCGAATAAAAAAAAAACTAAGGGTTCCGTTTTTGCCATTTTGGCTACGGAACCCTAAAAACACGGTGTATAGTTGAGTTATTGTGCGGAAAACGTTTCGTAGTGTATTGTTTTGATATTTTTCAAATAACATAAAACTTCTTCACGTTAAATCTTTGCCGTGCCTTTGTTTGGTTTTGCTCGACTTGGCAGGGTTACTGCCGTGCCCCCAGATATTAGGCAAAGCTCTGTGCAGGGGGCGACACTAGAAAACCCGTGATTACGTCAGTTCTCCTTATTATTTTGTCGCCATGACAGATCATGACCAAAGAGTACCTATTAGTACCTTTAATAATCATGATAACATTTTATTACTTATTAGTAACAAAATAACTTGATATTTACATCGATAGTTAAGCAGCGTTTCCACCAGAGATGTGCGAGGATGTGTTGCGAAGAATATGTTTTCCATTAACCAATAGAAACACTTAATTTACCTCGCTTCGCTCGCTTAGCTGTTTCCATTAGAGGTGTGCTGTGCGAGGATGTGTAAATAAAGCGTTTCTATTGGATAATGAAAAACACATCCCTCGCAACACATCCTCGCACATTATTGGTGGAAACGCTGCTTAACGATAGAGCTCCTCCTGAGTCCTGACATTTTTTAACAAACTTAGTGCTGACGTGGTTGACCTGCTTTACTGTTTTGGATATTATTTCTAAATTCTTAGAATTCTTTATTCAATGAACAATTTTTACTTTATAAACTGTTGTTATTCTTAGTGTTAACTGGTCCTTTATAAGGTATGCAAGGACTTAGGAGGATATTTCCAAAAAAAGAATTGAAATAATATGATATTATGCCATTTGATACTCAAAAAACTGTTTACGGTTTTGTGTCAAAATTGCAGTAATATTCCCTATTACTAACCAGTAAGCTTGACATCCAAAGTCATAGATAGTTGTCAGGGTTCCATTTATACCTGACGCTGCCACTCGGTATAAAGACAGACATGCATTGAAACATTCAACCTTAACGCAAAGACTGAAGGTATATTTTGCTTAAATGTGCAGATATTTGTAGACGCCTTATTGCTTAGATTAATTTGATGTTTTGTGTGATCAGATATTTTTGGCTGGTCGTATGTATAGAAATTATTGAAAACAGAGTGCTTATATATTTTTGGAATTGCAATAGCTATGATATAAATGGTATTTATAGTGTACAGAATTTATTTAAATTTGGTCTTGCTCAGAAATATTTGGACACCTTGGCCGCTTCGATATATCTGATGGCGACTGTATGTCAGGGTTGTCACTAAGTACTACAAGCAAATAAAAAGACATGTTGTCATTTAAATCATACGAATATACCTCTATCTCATTCACCTCAACATCATTCATCATAATCATCATACCCTAACATAAAACTGTCATATGCTCTGGTTTTGCTACCTCTGTTGCAAGGGTATGATAATTACACTATAGTGAGGTTAGTATGCAAACGTGCAAAATGTTGCATTATACACCATTCCTGCTAAAGTGGGTGGGCTTCTGGTTTTAACAGACTTGATTTCATTCAATACAATTATGAACACCAACTTAAAACTTACATTTTACAATACAATGACTGTAAACACCTCTATATGTAATAAGCACTACAGAAAACAGAGGTGCATAGAAAAAATATTGAAGAATTGACAGGACAAGAATCCTGACTAGCTAGAGATAGTGGTCCAAATTGGAGGTGGAGCTTACCTGGTTGGCATGCACGGTGATAGTGGCGTGGTGCTGGCTCACGGCCGGGAGCAGCACGCGGATGTCGCAGCCGGCGCCGCGGCCCAGCGTGGCCAGGCCCGCCGCCAGCGGGAAGCGCTTGCCGGCGCGCCCGCCGCGGTCCAACACCACCAGCCGACCCGACATGCCCGCTGCTCACACTGCACTAACACTTCAGTTCCTGCGATGTCACCACTGCTCTGCTATTCCGATTTATACACTTATTAGCATGACCAAAGGTTAATGTCACTGAGTTCAAGTAATAAAACTCATAAATAAAACGTGTCAATTAAGGTAAACATTTTTAATCCACGAGCCGCCGGCGTCTCGTCAAATACTCTTGTTAGCGTCTACGTTCGTTTTATAAATCCATCGTAACAACATTGCAAGTAAACTGAACAAAGCGAATAGTTTACACTTATACGAAGTAAATATTACAAGTCTGCTATAGTGAAAAAAAAATCGAAAATTGATTACAATTACAATTCTCCTAACGGACAAAAAATAATGCCAGCAATGGCGTCGCCGTCGCGTTGCTCTTGTTGTTTGCTTTGCTTGCTTGCTTGCCTTGCCTGTCGAGAAAACGCGGGAGTGGAGCGTTGACGTTGACTGACGGCGTGACGGCGGAGCGACAGGCCACAGAGTGTAAATTAATGTAGAACGCGTTTTATTAGTAAAAAAATTATGAGTAATTGCAGCGCTAATAATGCCTTCCAAGCGATTGAGAATGCTTGAATAGATCTACAACACTATTTAAACTTATACGTATTGCAAAATTAAGACTAACCTTGAACTAACCTACACACACTTTAGAGCTTACTGCAAACCAAAAATAACTGACTAAAACATAAAAACCGGCAAAACAGGCAAAACAAAACTTGTCCACTGTTACGAGCAGCCAAGTTGGCCAACTAAATTGCACTGTATGCCAATCATAGACTTTAGGCCTGTGGCAAACCGTATGTATTCGTTACTAAGTAACGAGTACTTCACCCGATTTGAAGTAACGAATCGTTACTCGCGAATACGTCTCGTTACTCGTATAAACCGTATCGGTCGTACTCTGTTCTGGTTCAACTGTCATTATTTAATTATTTTACTAAGAGAAGCGCGTTCAACCAAATGAAATTACTCTTCAGCTTTATGGTATTAATATAAATTAAATATTAGTTTGGATTTATTACAAAACACACTTCAAATAATACAAAACATTACGAACCGCATTAAAAAAATCAGTTACGGTGCGTCACATCTAGACCGACGATACGATAACGATACAGTTCGGTTTTGCTTTGTACGAAGTACGTTTGTTCATACCGTACGGTGACGGGATGCGGTGTTTCTGAAGGGCTACTCCGAAACACAACGTTCGAAGTTCGTGTCGTGCGGTCCCTATCACACTTATACTATTTAATACGAGAGCAAGAGGGATCGCACGACACGGACTTCGAACGTTGTGTTTCGGAGTAGCCCTTCTGCTTCATAGTCGCATCAAAAGTAACGATACGAGTAACGATACGATAGTAACGAGTACTGGTTGATAAAGTAACGAATACATACGGGTACCAAGGTTTTCGTTACTTTTACAGCTCTAATAGACTTATAATCTTATCTCTGTCTACGATGCCAATAGTGCAATTTCCCGGCCTGGATAATACCAACCTTGTTTTTACGGGTGTGTACACAAAAAACAGGGTCGGTGTTTCCGGGCCGGGAAAGACTGTCACCCGAACGATTTCATGTGACGGCGGCCTTATTTCAAAGAGTATTAGTACCTATAGTGAAAAAGAGTGGCAACTCTATGGCCAAATTTGCATCTACGGTAGCGAGCGCTACCTGAACAAAAGATGAAGAACTAAATCTGACATAACACACACATTTACATGCACGCACACAACAAGCTTGACGTCCATAAACCCCAGTTCAGATCTGTAAGAAAAATTGCGCAAGTTGTATTACATCGCGAAGCCGGAAAACAAACAAGTTTATGGTGGTCACTTCACTTGGTCAGCCGAGTGGAGCATTGTAATACAACTTGCACGATTTTTCTTGCAGATCTAAACTGAGAAAATATTATTAAGTATTTCTTTTATTTCCTTTTCTTCATTTCTTTGGGTAGGTACTTAAATTTTAGTTAGTTTTGTATTGGTTTTGAACTTCATCATTTTGTGTACATACCATCTACCAATTTGTAACTGTTCCCAATAAAAAGCTAAGTTGGCTGGCTGCACTACGGCTCAAATGCCGCGGTGACTTTGTGAATGAAGTAAGCTAATGCAAGCGGCCGCACTGACGCCTTTAAGTTTACTTGATTCACCAAGTCACGGGTTTAAAAACCGCGGCGGTTCAGAGTTCAGCCGTAGTGCAGCCCAGCCAAAAGATAAATTATTAATAATTTAAGGTATTGCTCGAACAACGGGTACCTAAGGTTAGTAGCAATATCATAATTAGAGACCGGATAATATGCATTTGCATATTTAAGCCATTTTCAGCGCTAATACCATATTTTTCCTAAGATCTAGTGATGATGCAAATTATCGTTATAATTTACAGTATTTTAAATGATTTTTGAATGATCGAAGACCTAATCTTACTGAACATTTAGAACAATACTTGATTGTTAATGTTTACAAAAATATTTAATAATGTAACATATTACCATATATATACCATACCATACATATAGTAAAAGTATACACTTTTACTATGATATTACTGTATCCTTAATATAATCTAAGACTGTATCGATTATCGTCTATCAATGGATAGTTTACTAAATGTATGCTGATTTTGTGATAAAAAATCTAAATCTTAATATTTTTTTTATTTTATTAAAAAACAATAAATTATAAATATACATACTTACTTAAGTAAAAGTTGAAACAAGTATTTACTAACAATAAACTTAAATCTAAAGGAATAATATTTGCAAAACAAAAAAAAAAGTCATTTAATGTTGCATATTCTGTCAGTTTTTGTGCATATTTCAAGCATTTTTCATGCATATTTCAAGCTTTTTATGTTGCATATAATCCGGTCTCTAATCATAATCATAAATTAAAAATCAATATAACAATATAATTTTCATTTTCATTTATTGTATAGGCAGACGGAATTATAATACAATAATTTGTCAATCATTCAAAGGTTAACTGGAAGAGATCCCTTTTAGTGGCTTTTGTATATCTCAGAATCCTATTTTCAGATTATTTTTCTGTGTTTTTTTATGTAAAATAAAGTTTTACAAAACAATTACTTAATACAATTTGTGGTTCCTAGTAAATTTTTTTGAAGTGATCTCATCGATTTGCCTGCATTCACAATGGCACTGTATACAATCACATTATCTGTTTTCATTCTCATACAAGTATAACCCCCAACCAATTATATTAGTGTATTTTCTTAATCTATTTTTCAAAGGAAATAGTAGTTCTTCTATATTAACCTTCCAAGACAGTTATAATCTGCTTCTACTCATTATTACATATTTCATGAACAACAAATCAACAAAAGTTGTATACTTAATGTAATGTACTTAATGTTTTAATGGCATTCACAATTATAAAATGCACAGATAGGATGTGTCCTGAATTTCTCTAAAATAAGCTTTTAAGTCATACAAAGTTGTTGTATTTTTTCTTAAATTGGCTCAAAAACTTATTTTTACACAATTTACAACCTTTCTAAACTTTTGCAAACATTTAGGGTATTTTGCATTAATTCAAGGGGCAGATCAATATGTTCCGAAATTCCACAGAAACTGCATCTTTTTTCTTCATTTTTAAACAAAATGCACATATTTCTATCTCTGCGTTGAGCATGTAAGTGAGAGGTCTACTGGCTTGAACGACCCTTAAATATCTCATAGAGCAGCCAGCCTTACCTACTTAGCCTTTAGCATGTTTTTTCTTCAAGCAGGTAATTTTCAGAGCATATTGGAGTGGGCCACAATTTGGAGAGCATAAAGGAGCCGGCCATCCTTCTGATTTAAAAAAGCGCCCAAGTGCGAGTCGGACTCGGGCACAGAGGGTTTAGTACATAAAAAAGATACCTAAATCATTTTTCTGGCTTGGAGAGTTTGAACAAAAAATAATCTAGAATAGTGCGTTTTATTTATGCAGATTGTAAAAATATTTACTTAAAGAACCTACCATACTCTTACAAAAAGTTAGATAAAAAACTGACCTCACCGTTGTGGCAACTCGTGTTCGGAGGCGATCTACCTACCAATCTTACAAAATAGTCAGTACTTTGAGGGTCCCTCATTGTTAAGTTATTATTATCAAATTTCCGAATCACCGAAAATATTCACTACCAAAAAATGGTTAAGTATAGCAAATCTCTATTCATTTTCAAATACCTATTCAAAGATACCCCACAACATAAGGTGGAAGTGTAAAAAAATCATTCACTTTACGTGTATGGGAGGTAGCTTAATTTTTTTTTTTTTGCCTTTATTTATCAACGTGACTGATATGTATATTCGTGGAAACTTACAGCTTTCTTTGATAGTCCCTAAGCAAAGCCGCGGACAGACAGACAGACATGGCGAAACTGTAAGAGTTCCGTTTTTGTCATTTTGGCTACGGAACAGTAGCAGGTAGGTACGCAACAGGCAGGTTTGCAGGTGGTAGGACCTTGTGCAAGGTCCGCCCGGATTGCTACCACCATCTTGCTCGCTAATCCTGCCGTGAAGTAGCAGTGCTTGCACTGTTGTGTTTCGGCGTGGAGAGTAAGACAGCCGGTGAAATTACTGGCACTTGAGGTATTCCAACTTAGGCTTCTAGGTTGGCAAGGCATCTGCAATACCCCAGGTGTTGCAGATGTTTATGGGCGGTGGTGATCTCTTACCACCAGGAGACCCACTTGCCCGTTTTCCTTCCAGTCGAATAAAAAAAAACATTAAGTTACATGTCAGTTCAGTTTCCGACACAGAGATGTAAATCAGTGCGTATTAGTTAATTGTCTTTTAAAGCAATTGGCACTGGGCCCGCGTGGGACCTATGGCTCAAGCCCTATTCTGAAAGGAGGCCTGTGCCCAGGAGTGGGATGTACTTATATAGGCTGGGATGATGAACCTTTTTATATTACCAACAAAGTCAATCAACTAATATTGTATTGAGATAGATTTGACCTCCGGTCGTATATATTGTAAATAACTTTTTGAATAAATGTGGCAGTCATTTCATTTCGTCTCTTCCATTGAAAGAAAAATTATAATATTGTGTCTCATATCGTGTAAGGCACGGAAAACTGGCAGTAAGTAGATACTTCAGCAATTCCTTCTCCTGACAGCGTGTAGTTTAGGTAAGTAGTTTTCATCAATTAATATTTTTTAATACTTTTAGCACAGGTAGCAGAGTAGCATTAACCTTATTTACTTATTCCACCCGAAAGAAAGGCCAATACTAGAACGGATGATGGATGATCTTGATGATGGATCATGTAGGACGTAAAAATCATTAGTAAGTACCGTAAATACAGAACATGAGATTTAAAGTGTGCCGAGAATTTACTCAGTGCAGGTGCAAGACAGGATGTAAAAATCATTGCAAGTGCTTTGAACTGATTTTATCAGGCGTTACCTACTATTCGTTGGTGCCATATGCCATACCAGGTCGTTTAACCAATACCCATGCGCTCCTGTTTGAGGTCTGTTTGGGAGCGGTGCCAGTAGACTCTCTGCTATATTCTTAAAAATAAATATCCTTAAAAAGTAAAACGTGGTTAGCGAAACTTGCAGTCGTCTCTGTTTCGTGAACATAATAAATAATGTACATGTGGTGAAATTGTCATTTCGTCAAAGATGCATTCACTTGCTATACATAAGACATAGTTTGATTCACTTTCTTCGCGCAGCTTGTTTTTCTTTTCTTTCAATAGATACTCGAAAGTTTTATCTGTAAAGTTTTAAAAAATATAAATATTTTTTACAGTACAGGTATAGTAAAATAGTAAGAGTAATGAAAAGTAACTGGCAACATTTTATTCTAAAATGCAGTTCTCATAGGATACTGATGAACAGATACAACGCGAACGAAGTCGCGGCCAAAAGCTAGTGTAGCTAATGATTACTGTATTTCACGTAATACTGAGACACGGCATAGATCGCAATGCCTTTCTCCAAATGAAACTCGCTTTCTCTTAAAAAAACGACGCGACAGACAGACATTGCCATCAAACTTAAAACATCCCTGTTTTGTGTCGTGTTTAAAATTTATAACATCACTAGGTGAGGCTCGTGTCGTTTGGATGGATGGATTTCGCGCCCATGCAGTGCTTTTACCTTGGTTTGCCCAAGATCTGACTCTGAAATTTACAGTAAACCTAGAAGAAGAAGTAAGAATATTTATGATACTTTACCTGCAGCATATTTCACATTGGTGTTTGAGTATGGTCCTGTTTATTCAATGTCGATCAGGTCTTTGCTGTAGAAAAAATGCAATAATATATTTGTGGCAGCCCTGTGTGGCGACACCCCTGCCACATATTGTGTATTCAGCATTCTAGCTAACCACGCGGGGCCCGCGGCCAACGGACGCCAGTCGGTACACAACCACCTTACTTGCCACGCGCCTACCAACGCGCCCCGACTCCCGCCTGGTTAGCCCTCCTTCTGAACATTTCTATAACACACATGTGCGATATTAAATAATATTAACTACCTACGTTGTTCATCTCTTCCATCCCAGCACTCAAACCAACCGGTAGTTAAATTGGTGACCCCGTTTTCGAACACGTGCTAACTATATTCGTTTGTATAGCTAACCAGGCGGTTAAATTCAGTGAAACCACAACGTGACCTCAGAAGTAGAAGCCTCAACAGTGGAGCAGTCAGACCACCGAACTGTTATCTGATAGCGACAGAAGCAAGATAGCACCGTTCCGGACCAATCTTACACATACACATCGTTACATCAGCAAGTATTGCCGCCGAACGCCGTCTCATTCCTAGAAACCATCACAGCCGCCAAAGCGTATGGTTAGAGGACGTTATCATATATCGCCACCAGACATCGTGTTATTTGAAATCCATATAGACGCTATCACAGCCGCCAAAGCGTGTGGTTAAAGGATCTTCATTGCACCGTCGAGTGTCGTCGCAGGGAGTCATGCCATTACACGCAGAAGTCGTTCACGAAGTCATTACAGCCGCAAAGGCGTATGGCACGAAGATTTTCTCGTCAGAGCATGGTCAAGCGGACCTACAAGCGCCGCATTCCAGTCACGTTGCATAGCAGTGGAGCAGCGTCAGCGCGAGCACAGAGCGATCATATTTCAAACGTCGTAAACATGAGCGCAGCGTCAAGTTATTTGCATCAGCATTACCGCAACAATATAAGAGTACAGTCAGTCATGAAAAGAGGTCACAAGTGTTAATTGTATTTTATTTTTGTAAATTTTTTGTGTATGTATTTTCTTTCTTAAAAGGGGGGGAGTACTGTGGCAGCCCTGTGTGGCGACACCCCTGCCACATATTGTGTATTCAGCATTCTAGCTAACCACGCGGGGCCCGCGGCCAACGGACGCCAGTCGGTACACAACCACCTTACTTGCCACGCGCCTACCAACGCGCCCCGACTCCCGCCTGGTTAGCCCTCCTTCTGAACATTTCTATAACACACATGTGCGATATTAAATAATATTAACTACCTACGTTGTTCATCTCTTCCATCCCAGCACTCAAACCAACCGGTAGTTAAATATTATTTAATAATATTTAAAATGATTCATCTAAACACCGACCAGGAATCTATTTAAGGGCGTACCCCTTCAATTAGGTTTACTACCCCTATACCTTAGACTATATATAATCTAAGCCCTATACGGCCCCATCAGGAATCAACTTAAACCAATCTTCGCTCATAAATGCATTTTCCGTCCCACTTTTGGCATCGAAATCGAGAAAGGAGATGAAGGTATGGCCATGACTATCGAACTATGTAATTTGACGTAATAAAACTGTATTTTATTATAAGAGGGAGGGCAACAAGCATGCGGGTCATCTATTCTATGTGCTTCACTTCCTGGGTATCATCCTATCTCCTTTCATACCAGTTTTCATCCAAATTGGTTCAGTGGTGTAAGTGTGGAAATTTACAATGATAGATAAGTAAATCCTTAAATGTACCAAATCTGGCAGCTAAAGTTTGTTTACATTTAATTAAATAATACTAGCTTTTGTCGCTCCTCTATGGCGTGAAAGACGAACAAACATACAAACGAACAAACATACAAACGCACAAACATACAAACACACTTTCGCATTTATAATATTAGTATGGATTAAGTACTAGCTTATGCTCGCGACTTCGTCTGCGCGGATCTAGGTTATCGCGCAGTGGCGCCCTTTACCGGAATAAAAGGTATCCTATGTTGATTCTTGGGGTTCAAACTACCTATTTACCAAATTTCATCAAAATCGGTTCAGTGGTTTCTACGTGAAAGCGTAACAGACAGACAGAGTTACTTTCGCATTTATAACATTACTAGCTTATGCCCGCGACTTCGTCTGCACGGACCTAGATTATCGCGCGGTGGCGCCCTCTCTCGGAATAAAAAGTATTCTATGTTGATCCTTGGTACTTAAACTATGTCTATACCAAATTTCATCAAAATCGGTTCAGCGGTTTCGACGTGAAAGCGTAACAGACAGACAGACAGACAGACAGTTACTTTCGCATTTATAATATTAGTATGAGATTATTTTACTGTTTGTTGCCTGCGGCTCCGTCTGGGTAGAATCCATTTATTGCAATCCCGTGGGAACTATGTAACTTTCCGGGACAAAAACTATCCTATGTTCTTCCCCAGGACTCAAACTTTATACTTGTATACCTAATTTCTTCTAAATCAGTTCAGCGGTTTTAGACATTATGAGGTACATCACCATCATCATCATAATCATGATATCAGCCGTAAGACGTCCACTGATGGACATTTCGGATCCTTGGTAGTTGTTTTGAAATTTTATCTCATTTACAATCGTGAATGAATTAATAAATTACATCGTGTTTTTCACTAAAATTGTAATAAAAATAACATTACCAAATTTCATGACTAAGTAAATACAAACTGAAATATAAGATGCACAGAAAAACCAGAAAAATAAGACCAGCGCTGGGAATCGAACCCAGGTCCTCGGCAAAAAATACAAAAGATTCCAACAACCAATCTTAATTCATGACTAAGCTCATTTTTTGTTAAAAATAGTATCCTATGTGTTTTTCCAGGTCTCCAACTATCTACAAACCAAATTTCATCCAAATGTGTCCAGGCGCTTTAGAGTGAAGGAGTAACAAACACACAAATAATAAACTTTCACATTTATAATGTTAGTAGGAAGTTAAATGTTGCTTATGTTTTATGTTAACAGGTGGAAGGTACCTATTAGGTATTGCTGACTAAATAAGGACATGTTGTTTTTCAAGTAGGGTCAAAATGGTGCTTGCATAATCCTTTCTCTTGTTATTGAAATTTTTCATATTATCACTTTCTTGTAGCTTGTCATAACAGCTGATGCCTAAGCAGCAAAAAAATTCAAGTCTTCTCTCCAGATCTGGAAACCAGTGAACACGCACATTCCTTGTTTGCACTGCAATTGTAAATATATTTATGATGTCAATTTATAATTAAAAAAAAAACTTAAAGTATCTGTGTGTAATGTTAGTATATTTAAGCACAATCTTTACTGTTCTTTCGACTCCATACAACCTAAAGTAATATGTTAATGTGAAACCTCTTGCATATAGATATACCAGAGAATTTAAAATAAGTAATAGGTGTAGGTCAGCCACAAGCGAGTATGATACAGAAGGCGGAAATAAATGAATTACATAACCCTAAGCGGCTGGAATGCACAAGAAATTAATTTATTTGATTGAACACTTGCATAGCCTAGCGTGTGGTAAGGAGGATATTTAATCTGAATTATCTGGATGAAGCTTACCGAAGTAAATCTACTGAAGCTGTAGCTGAGGGGAATAATAAACTGGACGGGTCTTCCACTGCCAGCCACATATACATATTGTAAGGAATCGTGTGCTGAAATTAACCACAAGTATAAGCCTCAATAATAATAATGCCTCAAGGACTATGCACTTGCACGTTCCATCTATCTAACCAAATCTTTTATACTACATAACCTAACCTAATACGAAGTGCAAAACTCGCACTGCATTGCATTTTGGGGGTGTAAAGCATTACCGGTCCGGATAATACCGACATGGAAATACCAGCCCTGTTTTTCGTGTACTACTCGCCCATAGAAGCTCCTGTCAGTTTGTATGGGCGTGTACACAAAAAACAGGGCCGGTATTTACATGTCGGTAAAGACTGTCACCCGCATTTTGCAGTCCCGCTGGTGCTTGTCATTTAGTATGCAAGTGAAAGAAAAAGGGCGGGAAATCTCGAACCGAGCGCGCGTGTTTTTTCTAGCTCTAAATTTTTTATATTAATTAGTGGTCAGCGTAGTGTAAATACGGTGTATATTTTTAATTAATTATTGTAAATATCTTTATTTGTGTACTTTTCTTCTTTTTTGGTAAGTCCTTTGATATATTTCAATGGAGGAGCCCGATGACCCTGGGGGCGGTGTCCCCCAGGTTCATCACACTGTAACCATTAGTTCAATTAATGAACTAGATAACGGTATGGATACTGACCATACCGATAGTTCCGTAACATCGGATAAAAATAGAAAACGAGTTTGCCCGTCAAGGAAAATATGCCGCCATTGCAATAAAAAAAGGCGCGGAAATAAAAATAAAAATCCGGAATATATTTTGACTGAAAATGATTGTAATTGCACTAATGATTCCGTAAACAAAGTTAATATTCAACCAATACCTACGACAACTATTAACAACTCTACCACAAATATGAACCCTCCGTCTCCACCTCAGCCCACAGACACATTCAGAAAAGTTTACATAAATACTGATTGCTCACCATTTGTAGTCCATGTACAAAGAATGCAAGATGCACCTAATGACGGTACCTCTATTCATCCCATTTCCTTTGGAAATTTCTTAAAGAAAAAGTCATTTAAGAACATCATTAATGGTAGCGTGAAAAGAATTGGGAGGAATAGAGTCACATTGTCATTTTCCCATTTTGAGGATGCTAACAAATTTTTGAATGATAAAACCCTCACTGAAAATAAGTATAAAGCCTTTATCCCATCCTTCAGTGTAATGAGAATGGGAATAGTTAAGGGTGTTCCGGCTGAATGGTCCCCAGAGGAGATCCTGTTGAACATTTCTGTACCTTTAGGTACAGGAAAAGTAATTAAAGCAAGAAGACTGAATTACAAAACAATCGTAGATGGTTCAGCTGTATGGAAACCATCCCAGACAGTGGTATTAACATTCGATGGACAAGTTTTGCCTAAAAGAATATTTATATGCTACAATGCTTTACCCGTAGATCTGTACATTTTCCCAACAATACAATGTTTTAATTGTTGCCGATATGGTCACACAAAAACTCAATGCCGTTCCAAACCATGCTGTTACAAGTGTGGCCAGGGTCACTCTGGATCTTCATGTGATGTTGATGAGGACTGTGTTTCATGCTGTTTGTGTACTGGACACCATTTTGCAATTAGTAAGCATTGTCCCGAGTTTGAAAGACAAAAAAATATCAAATTATCTATGGCACAAAGTTGTTTGTCTTACGCTGAGGCATCAAAGCTGCATCATCCAGTTAGCAAACCTTATGCAGATGTGGTATCATCTCCTCCACCAACCTCACAGCCCCAAAGTAATCAGCCCAACCATCAGCTTCATCAGCATAACCAATCATCAAACTCATACAAAAAAACAGTTTTTCTTAAGCCTCGAGATAAACCCAAATATCAAAAAAGTTATGATAAAAATGCTCATAATGATTTAATTAAAGAATATGACATGCCTTCTTCATCTGGCAATGGTACTGCCATTCATAAAGAAAAACCCTACAACGACCAACCTTCCATTAGTGAGCTCATTAGTGAGCTTATTAAATTATTGTCCTCTTCAAATATAATACCGAACAACGTTGCAGATATAATTAGGTTTATTTCAAATATTATAAATGTCAATAATGGCCAACAGCAGCCAAATCCTTCAGTGGAACTGTCGCAGCATAAGAAATAAAAAATCAGATTTACTATATTTAATAAACAAATTTAATCCTTTTCTTATAGCATTAAGTGAAACATGGCTCAAAGCAGAGTCTTGTTTCAAAATCCCTGGTTATGCAAGCCTCCGTGAAGATAGGTCAGACGGACACGGCGGTGTAGCCATTCTTGTAAAAAATTCATTTCATTTTACATATCATCCAATACCATCCCACAGCAGCAATTTCTCTATAATTGCTGCAATTGTAAATAATATCTGTATAGTTTCATTGTATATTCCTCATCCCTCATTAGTTATACTTAGGGAAATAAAATCCATCTTAGCTTCACTCCCTTCTCCTATTGTCATCTTAGGAGATTTTAATTGTCATCATCAAGCATGGGGATGTAGCGATTCAAGTGACATTGGTGATGAAATTTTAGACATTGTTGATTCTCTTAATCTCTGCATACTGAACACTGGTGCACCCACGCGCCAAACAGCTCCACATGAAAATATAAGTGCTATTGACTTATCAATAAGTAGTTCCTCAATCGCCAGCACATTGTCTTGGGAAGTGCTTCCATCTACCTATGGCAGCGACCACTTTCCAGTGATAGTATCATTCCCTTTCAAAAATAAACCATTCTTAAAAAGGTCTTCTACTTTAAAGCATGTAATAATTAAAAATAAATGGGATGATTTTAAAAAACAATTGGATGATAAATTTAATATTTTGCCAGACTTGAGGCATACTAATCAAATTATAGACTCCTCTAATGCATTTGCCAAATTGTTGACTGAAACTGCAGATGAAGTTTTTCCAGTTAAAAAATCATCTGGTACTAGGATTCCCTGTCCGCCATGGTGGGACTCTGAATGCAGTACAGCTGTAAAAAGGCGAAAAGAAATGGAGTTAAGATATAGGGCTAACATGAATGAGGAAAATTATAACGATTTAGTGACCGTAATGAAAGAAACTAAAAAACTCTTGAAGAAAAAGAAAGTGGATAGTTGGAGAAATTTTTGCACTTCAATATCTCCTAATACACACATCTCTGAAATCTGGAGGAAAATAAGAATGTTTAGAGGGGCTTTTGTTGATAACACTAGAACTAAATTAGAACCTGCAGTAGTTGAAAATTTTCTAGATAAACTTGCTCCTCCATTTGTCACAACAATGCCTTTGAGAATAGAATCACTTTCTTGTGACAGCAGTAATCAACATTTAAATAGTCTATTTTCACTGTCTGAACTAAAAAGTGTTCTATCGTATGTAGTCGACTCCGCACCGGGATGCGATGGCATTCCATATTCATTTTTAGTTAATTCTAGTGACCAAATCCTATCCTATTACCTTAGCCTTCTTAATTTTATTTTCATTTCTGGCCATATTCCTCCAGCATGGAAAACACAGCTGGTGTTGCCATTACCTAAACCAAATAAACCCCGGAACGATCACAATTCACTTCGTCCAATAGCTTTATCGACCGTTCTACTTAAAATATTGGAACATATGGTTAAGAACCGCCTAGAGTGGTTCTTTGAAACAAAAAAAACTCTACCGAACAATCAATTCGGTTTTCGAAAAAACAAAAGCACAGCAGATTGCGTCGGTCTATTAGTTTCAGATATTTTATTAGCTTTCTCTCAAAATAAATCCGTAGCAGCTTGTTTTTTAGATATAAATTCCGCATATGACAATGTAAACATAGAAATACTTGTAAATAAATTAGTAAAATTGGGTGTTCCGACACGCCTCACTAACATAATTTCAGCAATGTTTTACGAAAGAATTATAAAAATAGTCTTAGAGTCCGATACCTTATACAGAACTGTTTGGAAAGGCTTACCACAAGGCTCAGTGTTAAGCCCATTACTCTTCAATGTATATACTCATGATTTTCCGTGTATTCTGGTTAACCCTGTATCATTCATACAATATGCTGATGATTTGGTACTGTACTGTGCAGATAGCTGTGTCAGTGACGCGTGTGAAGTATTAAATAGCAATCTCAAACAACTGGAGGTATACTTAGATACAAACGGTCTGGAGCTATCAGTCACCAAAACTACAGCGATTTTGTTCTCAAACAGAACAAGGAGGTGTGATCTGAATTTAAATTACGCTGGTTCAGTGATTCAGTTTAGCAATGAAGCTAAATATTTAGGTGTACTTTTTGACAGTAGACTCTCGGCAAAAGCTCATTGCACGTATGTAAAAGTAAGATGTGAACGTTCTTTAAATATTTTAAGATGTCTAGCTGGAGTTTGGTGGGGCAGTCATCCTTTTTACCTTAAATTAGTGTACAATGCTGTTATTAGAAGTGTACTGGATTATGGGTCTTTTTTGCTTCGTCCTGGTACAGACACCGCATTTGAGGTTCTTAATAAAATCCAAAACAAGGCACTAAGAATAATACTGGGAGCTATGAAGACTAGCCCTGTTAATGCAATGCAGGTGGAGTGCGTTGATCCGCCATTACATTTACGTCAACAATTCTTAGCAGACAGGTTTATTTTCCGTTCCATGCAATTCTCAAATCATCCCATTATACCTAAACTATCTTCTCTATATAAAGAAATAGAAACATCCTCATACTGGCGCAATAGGAGTCCTCCATCTATCATCAATAGCTACTTAAAATTTCTACCTCTGTCGAGTTCCACCCATCGATATACAAATCTTCCTTTGTACAGTGTTAAATTTGAAGCCTTATTACTTAAGCCAGCGGTATTTCTTGATTTGGGTCTTATTAAGAATACTTCAAGTGCTAAGCCATTATTCAACCATTTCCTTGATGTCCGTTGGTCTGGATGGCACTATTTATACACAGATGCATCCAAACCTACATTATCTAGCTGTGTAGGAGTTGGAGTGTATCACCATCAGTTCAACATAGTACAAAAAATTAAACTTCCCCCAGAATCCTCAGTTTTTACGGGTGAAGCTTATGGGCTTTTCAAAGCTGTTGAATATATTCATCTGATGAAATTAGAAAAATCTGTAATTTTCTCAGACTCAAAAAGTTGCCTACAAACATTATTACACCCTCCATTTAAATTAAAAAATATCTTTCCAATATTTTTTGATATTAGAGCTTTGTTACACGAGTGCAATATCAAAGGTCTCGAGATTCAGTTTGTTTGGGTGCCAAGCCATTCTGGAATTTGTGGGAATGAGAAAGCCGACAACCTGGCTCTCGAGGCTGTTCAATCCGGGGATCTCTTTCCATACAAAAATTACATTCATGATCTCCTAGCCCTTCCTAAAAGATATCTACAGAACTCCTGGGAGTTCTTTTGGTTTTGGAGTTCCTTAGAGACTGGAAATTATTATTATAACTTACAACAGAAAATTTCACTGAGACCATGGTTTTATAATTCAAAATTAGGCCGAAGAGAAACATCCATATTGACTCGGATGAGAATGGGCCATACGTGCGCTCCTTCTCATTTGTTTAGATTCAACATAATAAATAGCGAAGCATGTGAATGTGGAGCTGCGGTGGCTGATTTAAATCACATCTTTCTATCCTGTCCATTATATGACAGAACTTTGTTTATGGAATCATTAATATCCCAAAATATACCACTTCCTACAAGCATACTTTCCTTGCTCACTTTTCCCAATATATATCATATAATAGCATCCTTTATTTCTAAAAATAATATTAAAATATAATACTTATAAATATATGTAATTCATTTTGCCTTTATTATACCTACCCTGACCTATATTCCAAATTCCGACTACCAACTATCCCTTTCCGCGTTTAATTTCCCTAACTTGAATAATGGCTAAGGGCAACACTAAAAGCCCAAGTCCAGAATAATAAAAAAAAAAAAAAAAAAAAAAAAAAAAAATGCAAGTGAAAAGGACGGTACAATACGAACTTCGATTTTCGAGTTTCATAGTAGCTCCTCACATAAGTATTTATTACTGCAAGGCTACGACGAAATTCGAAAATCGAAGTTCGTATCGTACCGTCCCGTCTACGCTTATGTTATTTAATACGAGAGTGAGAGGGACGGCACTATACGAACTTCGAATTTCGTGTTTCGGAGTAGCCCTTCTGGTGCCGCGGCTAAACTATACTCCCGTTTAATTTGAGGTTTGAATTAACGGTCGAATTGTATTACACGTTTCTCGGTATTTCGAACACAAATTGACTAAAAATACCTACATGTACATTTATTAGCGTTATTTATTATGTTTTTACTATCAAAGTTCATACAATTTTAAACAGTTCCGTTTTTTTTCTTTTAAAGTGTGCAAATTCAAATGTTGAAATAAATGGAGTATAGTTGTCGAAAAAACTTAGAACTATAGGAATACTAACCTCCGCAGCCAGTGTACACGAAAAACAGGGCCAGTATTGACATTGACAAGCCGGTAAGTATCAGGTCGGGATTGATCATCACATCATCAGGAACTTTACTGACTATGCATGCCGGGTCTATATTGATTGGGGTTATTGGGGTTGATTAATATTTCGTGTGTACGTGTAACACGAAAACAGGATCAGTATTTCCATGTCGGTAAAATCCGGGCTGTTACCGAGTGACACCCTTGGATGTAAGTACCTATAAAATTAAAACTTTGTAAAACAAGTGCCGGTACTACAAAGTGCAAAATGTGAACTTCGTATCTTGCCATCCCACTGACGCTAATATTATTTAAAACGAGAGTGAGAGGGACGGTACGATAAGAACTTCGATTTTCATAGTAGCCCCCCAGCTTCGACCAACTTGCCAGAACAAATTGGATCTTGGGCAGTTCAAGTCATTGGAGAAAACACAGCGTGACCAAAGTTCAACATAAGAATATAAATTGTCTAGAATGTTTATCAAACGTTTATTCTCGTCTTGGATGTTTTGTTTAATATGCATATGCATATTGCATGTAACTGTTCAAGTAGTGCGTTTATCCCTTACGTAGTCCTTACTTACTTTACCTACCCATAATACAAGGTTTACTCACTTTGGGACTAAATCAATTTTATTATTGTGATATTTCTTTGAAAAAGCCGTGGTGGCCTAGTGGTTTGACCTATCGCCTCTCAAGCTGAGGGTCGTGGGTTCAAATCCCGGCTCGCACCTCTGAGTTTTTCGAAATTCATGTGCGCAATTTACCACGAGCTTTGCGGTGAAGGAAAACATCGTGAGGAAACCTGCACAAACCTGTGAAGCAATTCAATGATGCGTGTGAAGTTCCCAATCCGCACTGGGCTTGCGTGGGAACTATGACCCAAGCCCTCTCATTCTGAGAGGAGGCCTGTGCCCAGCAGTGGGACGTATATAGGTTGGGATGATGATGATGATGATATTTCTTTATTATTTACGCGATTTTTCCCACGCCTTCATACGCGTAAACCATTAGATCCGGCAATTGATTTGAATTCCGGAATTTTAATTACGTAATACCAATCGAAATTCCCGCAAACTACATTGTGGATTTCATTAACATTGCAGATAAAATAGCGACGGTGTCAGACGTCCTACTCTTACTATCTAAGTACATACTAAATTTCATTCAATTTCATCCTGGCGTTCTAGTGAAGGAGTGACAAATCAAAAATCCTGTGGGAATAAAGTTGCATTAAAAAGAATCGTGCCCAATCTTACGATTAAACTCAGCGATTGAGATTTCGCGACTTTATCACCTTTCCGTATCCGTAGGAACATCGGGATAAAAATGTCAAGCTATCTACATACATACCAAAATTTGCTTAGTCGTTTTAGCTTGACGGAGTAACAAATATACATACAAACACATAATATCTGTTTGAGTTTATGAGGTACCTACTCAAAAACTTTCGCAAATAACCATAAGTCCAGATAAAATAGCCTCACTACGAGTGTTCATATTTCACTGCATGAGATAGGTAGGCAAGCATTTGTGGGTACTAGTAATATAATAGGATTTTACTCCTTCTCCTATGGTTTTGTCCAGCTATCTTGAGCTATTTCGGGTTATGAGTAAATTAGAGTAAAGTCGAGCCGTGATTTTTTCAAATGAGCACGCACATCTGTCTGTAGTCTGTACAGGTTGTATTTTTCAACAAGTACTTACTTATACCACCTTCCATTGAACTAATCACGCCACGCAATGCCAGTTGACTCAAGTAAAGATAAAGCCTTGAGTTTGATTTGAACTCATTTTGTGCAAGCAAGCACGACTGGAAAGGTAGCATGTAAGTATCCTTGAGATAGAACATCTGTGACGCCAGACAATATCGCTGCACCAAGATACTTATGTTTAAATATACATATAATCGTAATTCATACTTACTCAAAGCTTCACAGCCAAAAACACAATATTTTTTCTTGAGATTACTCGTGTAGGTCTGAGGTATAGATGTAACAACAAAACTCAAAAATTAAGAAAAGATCCTACTTTACAAAACGATACCAACAAAATTAACGTACTTTACAACAAATAAATAACTTTTTATAACTAATAAAATCAATAAAATAAACAGAAAACGCAAAAACTGTCGCTCGCGAAAGCCAGACAGCGGAAAGACTTTGAAATTGTCTAAGTCCGCGTTTGACAAACTTTTGTCATTTGTCAATTTTTTCGCCATCATTAAGCCGCAAGGAGCGCTGTAGTGCACGTAAAAAAGTGACGTTTTAAGTGTGCCACCTCTGCCTTATTTTATTATTTCTTATCTATGTATTTTATGTATGTTGAATGTTGTTGTTGATTACGAAATTATTTTAATTGAAAAAATCTATTATATTGACGTAATTAATACTTTACTTTGCGTATCTCTACCCTACCATGTATGTATCTAAAGTACTGAAAACTTAAAGTACTTACTTTAACTGTGCAATATCCTTCCACATTGGCTTAGATATGGTATAAGAGGACTATAAAATTAGAACTTATTGTTGTTCAACCATAATGGATGTAAATCCACATAATCAAAACCAGAGTTATTGGTTTGTGTTCAGAGAAGATCAAAGTAACGTTATATTTAGCAGCAACAACTTCACAATACAGAATCCTACACAAAGTAAGTACTAAAGTTTGGTCTGTTTCTTCTACTAATTTTGAATGAGCGAGTCCCACTTGACTTCCAGAGTGAATCTGTCCAGACTTTACAGTGAAGTCAAATAGATCTTTAATCACTTAATTTTATTTCAGTAACAGCACAAGAGGCTCGTTATATAGTGGACACTGGTACAGGAGACAGCAGACAGTACATCGAAATAAATGAAGCGCCCACAACCGTCCAACAAGAGCTGGCAGAGCCCACACCTTGTGAAAAAGAAGAAGAGAAGCAAAAGGAAGAAGACACTTTCTGGGACCGGAGCAAAATCAAATTGCTCCTCACACTGTGCCTTGAGAACAAACTGAGTAACACTTCCGGTGCCAGAGACAGGACTCTCTGGAATGATGTTGCAGCTACAGTGGGCACCTCACCAGAGGAGTGCAACAAGAAATATAGGAACCTCAGAAGAACCTACATCAGGCTATTGAAAAAGAAGAAGATGGGCAGGAATATCAAATGGGCCCACTTTAACCTTTGCGACGAAATTTATAGGCAATACAAGAGCCTGCACCCTGCACTCATTGAGCCTTGGGAGGACATCAAAATAAGACGTCTCCTTAGTCTTTACATAGATAATCTCCACCAATTTAGAAACTCAGACTGCCTTCAAAAGGACATTTGGAAAGATATAGCTTCCCAGTTAGGCTCAACGGAATATAGTTGCTACCATAAGTTCAAAAACTTGAAAAGGACTTACGTGACCTGGCTAGAACGCAGTCGAGAATCTGGCAAGCTCATCAAGAAATGGCCGTACCAGCATTACTTTGAACGGATATTTTACAACTACCAGCCCAGTCTGGGACCCTGGGACCGCTTCAAGACTAAGCAGTTACTGAATGTATATGCTCAGCACAGCCACAAGTTCAGGAATCCTAAATTTCAAAAGAAGGAACTCTGGAAAGAAATATCTACAATGGTGGGGGAGAGTCCCAATGACTGTGATAGGAAATTCAGAAACTTGAAACAGACCTATATTGTTATAAAAAGCAAATTAGGCACTTCTAGACGTAACACAAAGTGGCTCTATTTTGATGATTTTGAAGCCATCTATAATAGCGGGGCAACCTCGAGCAACAGCAAGGCAGACCAGCCCAACGGCACAGCTCAAGAGGATTACATCAAACAGTTACTTCAGTTTTACTTAGATCATAAAGTTAAATTTAAAGACCCTCTGACTAAGAAAAAGAATGTGTGGAGAATGATCAGTACCAAGTTGGGGCTATCTCCCGAGGAATGTGACAGGAAATTTAGAAATTTAAAGCAAACTTACAACAGGCTAGCAGACAGGAAAAAAGAGACAGGTCAAGATGTAAAATGGCCATATTATACTTATTTCGAAAAAATATATAATGATTCAAGGTCCTATTCTGAAAGTAAACAAAATAATATTGATGATGATACTTTCTCAGAGATCAGGGTTGTTCAAGATGTCCAGGACAGGAAGGATAATGATCAGAAATTCGAAAGGCTTCTTAACTTGGTAGAAGAGTCAAATAACATACAAAGGGAGAGAAATAGAATTCTTCAGGCTTTAATCAATCAATAAAAGAGTTCATGATATTTTTCTATCCATAATTAATTATTAATCTGACTCAACATGATAGCCCCCTTCTTATTTAAATATCTTCTTTCAAAAAGTTAAATATCTTAGGAGTAACTCCCAACTATTTGATATGACTAGCTTTTGCCCGCGACTTCGTCTGCGTGTTCTTTAGTTATCAGGGCATATGTTTTAACTAGCTTATGCCCGCGACTTCGTCTGCGCGGACCTAGGTTATCGCGCGGTGGCGCCCTCTACTGGAATAAAAAGTATCCTATGTTGATCCTTGGGGCTTAAACTATCTCTATTGTCACGGTGCAACCGTTATTATCTCTTGTCGCTAGATGGCGCTAGTAGCGCATTCTATAAAAAAATCTTTTATTTTTATTTTCCATATTTCATTAAATGCGATTGCGCAGCTGTTTTTTTAATGTACAAATTGATTTTTTTTATCTTTTAAATTTTATACATACAAGTTCATAAATACATAGTTAATTCCATATTGTCTCTGGTATTTTTATCAATAAGAGGGTAAGCTAGCTAAAATTGTTGAATTTGGACGGTAGTTGTTTTCTTAACAGCTGATATTGTTATTGTGTCAAAATTTTGCTTAAATAGACGAACACAGCCAGAATTTCACATTCTGCAAAAAAATCAGAAAACAACGAATTCGCCTAAAACTATTTATCTATATTTCAAATTTTTAAATTCAGTGAAACTGCCCAAATTTGGTAAGTCCTTGGCAAATATCAATCTTTACTTGTGTTTTCTTTCAGTTTTTAATTGTATATTTAGCCAAAATTCATAGTTGTTTTCCACATTTTTAAATCTGTTTTTTTTTTAGTAATTCTGCTGCCATACGGAAAAAAGACACATCTGCCATTGAAAACAAATGGCCCATGCGTCTTTTTTCCGTATGACGGCAGAATTAATTCCTTTCGGCCCTTTTATTTCAAAATTGTATATTTAATTTAAATGCTGTGATAAGTTTCACATTTTAACCGTTGGGCCGTTACATATTCAAAATTGTAACGAACTTTTACAAAATTAATTTAAATACCTTGGTTTTCTTTTTACAATTATTCTTTTAAAATTCTTCGAACGATTTTTTCTGCCACCTCCAACATTACGGCTGACCTGATGATGATGATGAAGAATCTTCACGCCGGTTGGATGGATGGCAGAATTTAGGCCACCTGAACCTTGCCTAAACAAGTGTAAATTTCAGGGCGGCACCGTACGGTCTGTGACTGAATCCCTCACCGCTCCACCAACACCTTCTTACGGCTGCCTGGAACCGAAGCCTCTGTCCTTCCTCTAACGAAAGGACTGCTGCTGCTGCTTGCTGACCCTGGAGCCCCTTCTGCCTCCAGCCTTTGTCCAGCACCGGCAACCTACGCTTCGGACTCTAATCCAGGGAAGCCTTGCCAAGAAACGCTTTCCCACTCAACTCTTCTGTATCCGCGACCCTCGAGTTTTTTTATTCTATTTCTGTCAGTAAAGCCTTAGGGGCTCAATAAACGTCTAAAACTTAAATTCGTTTTTCTCAAATTGAACCCCTAGGGTCTCACTGCTCTACCCTGACACTATACCAAATTTCATCAAAGTCTGTTCAACGGTTTCGACGTGAAAGCGTAACAGACAGACAGACAGAGTTACTTTCACATTTCTAATATTAGTAGGGATTAACCCCCCCCCCCCCCGTTATAATTGCTAACTTTATCCCCTCATTTTACCCCTTTAGGGGGCAATTTTATCCATTTTACCTACACAAATAATTTTTTCATTGTAATTGAAAACTTATACACCTATTTTCATACTTCAAAAGTCCAGAAATGAGAAAATTCCATAGAAGCTTCACCCCCTTAGGCGGAGTACGCACTATGCGGCGAACCCCGCGGTTTTAGCGCACCGTCTCTTTCTCAAGCGATATTTTGGGTCTTAAGGGATGAAATTCTAAAAATCCTTTCTTAGTGCCCACTTACATCATGAAAGGAACCCCTGTACCAAATTTCAAGTTTGTAGGCCCAGCGGTTTGCAGTCAGTTTTGCCTTTTATCCTACTAATATTATTGTATATATATGGAAGATACTAGCTTTATGCCCGCGACTTCGTCAGCGCGGATCAAGGTTATCGCGCGGTGGCGCCCTCTACCGTAATAAAAAGTATCCTATATTGATCCTTGGGGTTCAAACTACCTATATACCAAATTTCATCAAAATCGGTCAAGTGGTTTCGACGTGAAAGCGTAACAGACAGACAGACAGAGTTACTTTCGCATTTATAATATTAGTAGGGATTTTCGTGCCTAAAATACCACGTTCCCAGAATGCCACATTTATCAAACTACTACATTATCATTAGCGAGAGTTGTATGCCAGAATCGTAGCAAGTGGAAGGATGTAGTCTCTGCCTACTCCGTTGGGAAAGAGGCGTGATTTTATGTACGTATGCATGTACTACATTACTAATTTTAATTTACCACATTTCTAGCTTACCGGATTCTCATTGCACATTACAAAATCGAATATAACACAAGGAAGAAATTTTTTGGTGGAAAGGCGGGATGTCTTTTGGATATTTGGTATACCTAACAGGAATGTAATAAATAGGTAGGTAATTATTTTAAAAAAAAATTGGTGTTTTGGGAACGTGGTCGTGGTGTAATTTCGGCACGTGCGGTTACGCCATGGTCTTCTATCTTGAGAATTGCACCCACTCTATTGATTCATGAAACTAGGAAAGGATAGAGAGGATAAATGACAGTGCAAGTAGTTTTGTGCACTTGCTCAATAATAATAATTTCCCGATGAAGTTATCGTGAGCACTTCTAACAAAGATTCATTGAATGTGTACGAATCAATGCGCAAGCTGCGCGCCGGCGCCGCCGACAAAGCCCCAGGTGTGCCGGCTGCCGCGCCACAGCAGGATCGGATTGGCAAATAAAAAGCAAACAAATGTTTAGAAATGTTTTTGTTTTATTGTTACCGTTCTTATGCTTTTATATGTACAAACAAACTATAATAGATTATCAGCTTTTCATTCTGAAATGAGAAATCGTTAGCAAAAAAAAATTAATTAAATGTCGACCGGCGGCTAATCAATACTAAATGTATCCTATCAATGTTTATAAAGTACACTGATTATGCTTACGTCTTAACTTAAAAATACGTCCGCGTGAATTTAATTAGGGCTTAACATTAAATTCGACATCCATACTACAACAATAAGGAATGGAAATCTTTAGAAAAAATAAAATTAGTGAAGAATCACACTCGATCATGTGTCGCGCGGAGCGGGCTGTCGCCGCTCCCACTCACTCTCTCAGGCACGCAGTCGATACAACGCTAACCTAGGCTGAATTACCACACTATCGTAAACTAACCCGCCGCGGCCGCTCGCGCCGGCCGCGCCCGCGCGAGGCGGCCGGCGCACGCGGCGGCAGCGGCGCCCCGGTCCACTCACTTCTTGGCATTCTTCTTGGGCGAAGGAGCCTTGCCTTTGGCGTTGTTTGACATTTTCGCCTTCTTGCCCTTGGGCTCGCCTTCCTCTTCATCGTCATCCTGCAACACAAAACTAGTTTGAGACTTGAACACCCCACTGCACAGACAAGGTCCGCGTTCTACATACATAACTTAAAATTTATTTGATCCCTTATCATTTATGTGTGTATTAACACTACATAAAGCTATCAGAAGGGAAAGGGGACATTGAATGAGTATACAGAAAACCAACAGCCAATTTAAAAAGAACTTGTAGCAATAAAATTTTGTAACAGTACATTTTTGCACTGCTTTTACCACCCAGTTGTACTGTCATAACAGTCAATGACTATGAAATTGTACAATAAAAGCCAAATGACTGTCATGTTGAAGCAGAATTGGGCGAGATCCTTTTCCCTCTGTTGAGCATTCCAGAATGCGTCTACGGATTATATCTTATTAGTTGAAGGTTTTCAGTACCTCATTCGTCTTGCGTTTTCCTGCAGATGCTTTTCTTTTATTCTCATCTTCCTGTAAATGTAGCAAGCTGCTGGATCATTGATGTCAAAAAACAATTAATAATAAAGCATTTTTCTATTTCTTGAACTTGCTAATCTCATCTCAATATCAAGTAAAATGCCATTGAACTCTTTTAGGGACTTTAGGAGTATTCAGATCACCCTTGATTCCTGCATTGAGATCAATGCCCCTTGATTCTTTTAGCCTACAAGTCCAAGAGTTATAAAAATATTATGGGAAAAAGTGACAAGCAAGATAAAACTAACCTTAAATTGAGAATCATCTCCCTCTTCCTCATCAATCATCTCCTCTTCCATCTCCTCCATATCCTCGAACTCCTCAACGAGAGCGCCCAGAAGATGCTGCCCGATCAGGTGCACGGGGCCTGAACCCTGCAGGGAACAGCCACAAATTAAAACAGTTGTCAAACTCACACAAATATCCTGGTGCAAGTGAGTTTTTTTTTTCAGACAAATGCCTCGAATGCAATCACAAGCAGGCAGCGCGGCGCCAAAACGACGCCTCGCACCCGTCAAATAACACATGGTTAATGTTTATCATCATTAAATCGCAATCCATCTTATAATCAGCTTTACTGCAGTTAAGAATTTCCAATGTACCTGTATGAGTGTGAAGGTAACTGGCGCGTCAGGGAATTCCAAGTCTAGCCGCGTCTGTCGCGTCTCGCCCACTTTGAGGATAGCCACCGGGATCTTGATGGAGTCCTGGAGAGACATAGTCTCCACCTGTACAACCAACAACATTGCAAATAACTGACCAGAAAAACAAAACAACAGTCAAAGCTTATAATGAGTGCAACATTGAGGAGGTTATCTTTTCCTACATGTGAAGTTTACACCTCATGTTATTATTCTGCTTGACATTTTGCATACAGTCTCCGCCTGTACAACCAACATTGTAAAATACTGACCAGAAAAACAAAACAACATTCAAAGCCTATATTTAACATGAGTGAAACATTGAAGAGGTTATCTTTTCATACATGTGAAGTTTACACATGTTATTATTCTGCTTGACATTTTGCATACAGACTATCAAGAACAAATAACTTAATATCAGTAAAGCAATAATGACGACATTTTACAAACGTCACCATTACAAAAGTAGTCAAGTACCACAGCATGTTTTTTTTAAACTGACCTGAACAACATTGAACTCGTCAGGCTTGGCGTCGGGCCCGAGCAGCGCGAGGCGGATGAGCAGCTTGTTGTTGCGCGGGTACTCCACCTTGGCTTCGGGGTCCCATGTCTCTGTCTGGTGCGACGACGTCAGGGTGACTCCTGGAACACCACGCACCGCCTGTCACTACACATCACACGATAACCTCCAGCCTCCACAGACTGCGTAAACACCACGCCGCCCGGCCCTCCAACCCCAGTCCGCCGACGGAATTCTTAGAACGGAGATGCGCTCACCCGAGTGCCCGACGCTTGGACGCTACTTTTAAATTACGCGCCTTCCGCCGAAGCGAGTCGCACATTCGCGAACACATTGTAGAGCGAAAAATCGATACCGCTAAGTGCCATGGGCGGACCGGATATCACAAAAACATTGTTAGAGACATAAGTCGATGAGACTATATACTTCCGATGAAATAGCCATTTCTCATTTCGCAGACCTTCATCGAAAATGGCGGCAAGTTCGTTGCAAATTGCAAAAATATATAAATAATGTATTTTAATCCAAGAATAACACAATCCTTTAGGGTGAAGCACACGATTCACATAACAACAAAAAGGAAAATTACTGAAAAAGTATTAAAATGGCGAGTTAGCCGGGTGTCAAAACTGACGCTAACTATAAATTATTATTTAACGAAAAAGTACCAAAGATTGAGCACAAATAATGATTCTATGACAATCGTTATGCATTGAGGATTCCTGCTTACCGTAGAAATATTCGTCCGACATGGTGATTTCACTAATATATTGAGATTTTCGCGACACGTTCACGTGCGAAGCCGGCGCACACAAAAATCTGAAGAGTTGTAGTTTGGTGTTGTCAGCCTAGTCGCATTTTTAGCAATATCCAAAATCTCCCCACCACAAATCGCCATTTGCAGCTCGAAGCTGTGTGCAAATGAAATCCACATAGAAAAAACCTAAGCGATTATATTTAAAGCCCTGTTCGCACTGGAAAATTTTTCCGCGCGGTTTTGTCTAGCAATTCTGTAAAATATTGAATCTTAATCGAGTACCCACACTGGCGGTAATAAAAAACGCAAAGAAATTGTATGTAAAGCACGGAATATAATTCGCGCGAAAAAACATCACAAGTTGAATATTCGCAATGTGGAGTCGCCCTAAGGGCAGCCAATAAAATCAAGAAAATATGAAGGTAGGAAAAACGCGCTTATATTTTTGTGATTTCAGATTTCTTGTGAAACATTTGTTTTTAACAGGCTGCAGCAGTACGTTTCATCGACAAAAGCTAACATCTTAGAAGAATCTTAGATTTCGTTGAGAAAACGTACAGCAGCAGAACAGCTTTTCTTGGCCGTTCCAAGGCAATTTTAGGACTTAGAAGTTGTGACTTGTGATAATTGCAATGGATGGCATCACAAATAAGCGCTCAAGAAAACGGTTTTCTTTATGCAAATAAAATATTGTTTCTGCAATGGGTAGTAACACTGGAAATTTTCATAGATCATTATTAATTAGTTGAACTATGTATAAAAAAAAGAAAAGAAATAAAACAAAATTCTCATAGGTAATTTTTTTTCTTTTTTCACTATCGCAGGAATTGCATCCAACTTCATGGCAACTCTTCAAAGTTTATTTATTGATATCAGCTTTTCAAAACTATTCAAAAGATTGTTTAGTGTAGGTACCTCTATTTATTACTAAACTTGAAGTGTGTCTCACTGCTGCTGAGTAAAAGCTGTACCCTTAATTCTGGCAAATTGGAACTATTTATTTGTGGCAACATTTTTTAATCCCCCACTTAACCATAGAGAAAGTGATGCGTTCAGAAATTTAAAAATTAGTGTTGTAAAAAAGGTCGATGTTAAAAAAAGTGCATCGAAACGAAAAGATATTGAGGCTTAAATAAATACGATAAATAATTTAATGAATATAATGATATGATATTATGAAATTAAATAATTGTAAAAAATTAAGTAACGATTTTAATCGATGGAAGAATCGATGATTAATAGTAGATTGTACAACAAGAGCATAAAACGAGCCATTTTACCCAAGCCGTTCATATAGCCTTTTTTGTTTGGGGCTGTTGACACCTGATTACCTAGGTCTTAGACGAAGATTTTAGTTTATGCGCTAGTGCATAAAAAGTCATTTTATATCGCCTAGATCCAGCATAAACATGAACTTCTGAGGTCCTCACTGAAAATCAGCGCCACGGCTTGCCGTGGCATTATGCTGAGTGGGGACCTATTTAGCGTCATGTATGTCTTTATTTGTTCTTTATTTGTTTCTATGTTTATTTTATGGCGTTAAATAAATGTATTTTCTTTCTTTCTTTCTTTCAACTTTACGAGCATGAGAAGTGAAAATAATATTTGTTCCTAAAATACTTAGTAGATCTGTCACCTAAATTGAATCACCAAAAAATTTTAAAACAGTTACCTAAATATTATTTAAAAATTACTCGGAAATAGTATTGATCATCAAATAATTATATTGGGTTCCAAAATAATAGATGTCTTCACTATAACTCTATCACCAAACTTATGAAATTCATGAAAACATATTCACAAGCCGCACCGCATGTTGATGTATAATGTTTTCCGAAACCCGAAAGTAGTGTAGCGACTCCTAGCGCCATCTAGTGAGCACACATGGAAACTCCTTACATGTTCTACATCGCGCCACCGAAGTTTCACAACTCGGACGTGCATATAAATTACGACTACCGACGCTCGTCCTTCGGACTTCGGTCCCCAGGCATAAAACCTGCCTGGAGAGAGATCTCTCTATTGGAGCTCCCCCCACAATAGGTATGTCACTGTTGTGATATAATTAATAATAGGTAGGTATTTGTGATGTGGGCGCTAACGATGGGCCTCGTGAGGAAGTTCAAAGTCACTCGAAGGGCTACGGAGAGGGCTATGCTCGGGGTTTCTCTTCGGGATAAAATCAGAAATGATGATATCCGCAGTAGAACTAAGGTTACTGTTACTGATATAGCCCGTGGCAGTGGCAGCAAGCGGACCGGGAGACGAGCTGTCGGTAGGCCTCCAACAAGATGGAGCGACGACCTGGCTAAGATCGCGGGATCGCGGTGGATGCGAAAAGCACAAGACCGGTCTGAGTGGAGAGCCTTGGGGGAGGCCTATGTCCAGCAGTGGACGTGTTTCGGCTGACGTGATGATGATGATGAGGTATTTATTAGTTGTTTAGATTAATAGATAAGGCAGTCTTAATTTTTTTTAATTCAATATAAGAAATACCCAGAGCAGAGTCCTTTTAACTAAACATTAATCGCGTAAACAGGGCATTGAAGTTGATTTCGTCAAGGTTTCTTGTAATTGAGCTGACAGAGGTTTCCGTTCATTATAAAAAGCACTTATAAGTGCGGGACTGTGCCACTTGTATTTTAATTTTGGTGGACGCCATTTCATTTTGTGCCTTAATGGACCTGGGCAGATTTCGGACCCTTCCGTAGCAGCTATTGTGTTTCGAGATCCACGGAAAATAGAATCATGGTAGTTTTGTTCGTGTCCTTCAGTTTCACGGTCTTTGATTGAACGATTATTTTGCGTCAGGCTCATTTTCAGCTGGGTATTTTCATAGTGCAGCTTTATATTCATTCTCAACAACTTCAAATATTTTTTGCTCCCTTGCGACACTGTTGAGAACCGCAATATTTTTTCGAACAGATTATCCATTACTCCTTTGTTGTCTTGTAGGAGAAGAATTATACTCTCATACGTCTGCAAAATTCAAAACCGTAGTTAGGCATTAATTAGCAATTATAATCTTACTTATATAAGTGTCATAGTTCATTAATAAACCAGTATTTACCTCTCGGGTCTCGGTCTTCAACCGTCGGATTTTTTTCTGTAAAGCCGATTTACTGGTCTTCAATTTCAAAAACTTTGCACAAACATTGCAAATTATTTCATCTTTGGCTAAAAGTTGTTCTTGTAGAGAATCTATAATATCTTCATCCTGAAATTACGATAAATGGATTGTCGGGATTCTGCTAAAACATTATAATTAACTTAGTACCTACTTACAAAACAAATTTAATTTCTTTAACGTACATTTGAATAATGCTGTACTGAGTAACAGTCGAATTCTTCTTTCTTTGAAAGCCTTGCAATTTCTTCCACTAAATATTGTTTTTCTTTTGAATGAATATCTCTGGAATTATAAAATTACTGATTGATTAAGTGTTACAAATAATGCGTAGAGTAGTAAAATCTATTAACTAAATACTTACAATTTACAAGTTACTATACGAAAATTGGGGTAAAAAAAATCAGCAAAGAAAACCTCAGCTTCTCACCAGCCTCGATGAATTAAATCAGGGTTTTTTTTCCGATTTTTGTATTGGTGCCATGGGAAAAGTTATTCAGTATGATCGTCTTTATCGCTTTTTCTTATTCCTGATCACCGATTAAAAACCATCGTGTACAAATGAAATCAAATGTATTTTCTTTAAACAAAATAAAAAAATTATTTTGCCTTGTGAACTCTTGGAAGTTGTTATAATCACCGGTGTGATTTTTGTTTTTTCATTTTCTTAAACTAAAACACTTGTGAAATCGCCAAAAAAAACTTAAGCCTTCCGCCAAGGTTTTCCCGCGGGCGTGGGACTGGCAGCAAATTGTTCTTCGAGAAAGGAGAGTAGGTAAGTACCTGCTACGCAATCTTTTAGGAATATAGTTAACGTGCATGCGAGTACCCTGCAGCTGGAAGTGTCGATAGGCTATGGAATGCAAATATGTAGAATATAATAGAATATGTCAGGCGGGCAGTAGGTAAGATCTTTTGTATCAAAATAAAAAAAAACCTTCCCAAGACTGCGCAACCCGCAACCCTATTATAAAAAGATCACATCTCTTAGGGCCCGTTGTTTGATCAGTAGTTAAAGTCAAAGAGTAGTGTAATATACTGGGAAATAATATACTGGTTAAAGTTACTATAGTTAAATTTCCGTTGAAATGTGTTAACTATTGTTATTTTTGCCATACATCTTAACTATTAGTTAGTTTAACTAATGATCAAACAACAGGCCCTTAGTGATGTGATAGCAAGGCGAGTCAGTTACCGTTCGTCAACCAGCTGCTGGCGTAGGTTTCGATTCGTTCGTTGGGCACCTTTCAGCTCTACGTATAATTTTTCTTTTTCACGAGCGAGTTTTCCTATAGCAACGTCCCTGCTTTCTACAGAATTTTTCAAAGAAACTACTGTTTGCTTCAGGGATTCTAATTCACTATACAATTTTGACGATTCTTCTGGATTACTTGAACTTTTCCTAGGGGACGAAGATCGTGATGAACTCTTTGATGTATGTCTAAAACTCATTCAGAACTCATCTATGAACGGGTATTCTCTCTTAAAATCTACGCAACACTTCATTAAATTCTTTAACAAATTACTGGAAATGTAACGATATTCTTAAAAAGAAAGGCTAGTTTAGTAAAATCTTAAAAAATATAGTGATTAACGAAAATTTGGCTCATAGCCCGACTGACATTGTCTTAATGAAATCGTAAATTGCCGCCCCAAGTTCGAAAACTGCTCGAAAAAGTTATATTTTTTTAATAATGGTGCACACAATTGTAGTTTATCTGTGGCAAACCACCATAGACAAGGTCACTTTACGAGACAAGGTGCCATTTTGGATCAATTCGGAAATGAGGACGTTTATTTATCTAATGTCTATTGGAAGTTTACTTTCGATCCTCTCTTGTGATTGGTCTAAATTTAAACTTATAAATGTGTTTACTAAACTTGACCAATAGCTGCGCCTCATTGTATTTTTTTTTAACAATGGGTCATCTCGTATCCTAGATTGACATAAATTTATTTGTCAAAATACCGTATAAAAATATTGCCTCCGTTTAATTGCTCCATTGTTTCTTTTAGTTTTTCCCGTGTCCCTCAACTTATTTTCATCCATTCCTCAGAGCCATATTGTGGAGCCCAGTAAATAGTGAAAGCAGCCAACCATCGCAACATCGCAGTGTGGGTGAATCGAGTAAGTCTCTGTTCGCATATTTAATGTTTCGTTCATGACCTTATGCTACTGATGTTTCAATAGTTATATTGTGTAACGACGCCAAACACTCGCGGATGAACGATGCCAAATCGCGTTTCGCGTTCTATAAATATTTAAAGCTCACAATAAAGGTATTCCCTGAACTGTCAAAATGTCCATTTATGAAATCGACTGCGTGAATTATAGTGATCGCGAAGTCTCGTCGCCTTGCTCGTCTAATAGCCTGCTGTAAAAACTGTTCGCAGAGCGTGAGTGTGTCTTTGGGCTATCGTTGGCTACATGGTGAATAGCTGACGGCTGACGCTCAGCGTGCATACGGAAGCTCCTTCGGCGGAGGATGGTCGCGTCGTAGCGGCGGGAGGCGGGCAGCGAGCGGCGACAGCGCGAAGGCCGCGGCCGCCATGAGCGCAGCGGGCGAGGAGCCCGGCGCCGAGCCCGAGGGCGCCCAGTGCGGCGCGCTCGACGCCTCGACCAACACGCCCCCTAACACCCCACAGGTGGGTCAGTCGTTGAGTATCTTGTAAAAGGGAAATATGGGCAGCTGTTACTCTATACATTTTCCTCCGTTTTCTCCCTAAATAATTATACTAGGCCTAGAACATTTTTTTTTACGATACAATCTATATGTATTTTTATTTTATACTACAAACTGTTTTTGTGAATAGCGAATAAATGATTCATATAAAATTTCCTAAATAACTGGTCACTCCTATCAAATATGTGTGGATGTCAGAAGGTCACGATGTCTCATGTTATCTTCATTTACGGGATTACCCAGTTTGAGTAATCGCAATTGGAATGTTTTGCATCACTCATTACTTGACATTGATAAACACAATACAACATACAACAATATGGGTGTACGAATGGGCATGAATTGATTTAGAAGTACAATTTTTTGTATGATTGTTATGCTTTCAACTTTTCAAGCAAAAATGACTAAATTAATTTTGAGGAAATATCTCTCATCTTGTTTGCTTTGACTGCTTGGACAGTTGCCACAATGTGTGTGACTACGTCCAGGGTAATTCTAGAGGCGTGATCAGGAAGAACCATACCATAGTTAAATTTCCTTAACTAACTAGCTTTTGCCCGCGACATTCGGTTATCGCGCGCTGTTCCCTCGGGAACTGTGCATTTTTCTAGGATAAAAAGTAGCCTATGTCACTCTCGGGCCCATAAACTATCTCTATGCCAAAAATGACGTCGATCTGTCGCTCCATTACGGCATGAAAGACGGATAAACATACAAACACACTTTCGCATTTATAATATTAAGTATGGATCTATGCTAAGATCTATGCATCTAATTCCTTTAAAGAAGTAATTCTTGTATATTTATTTATTTCGGCTATCTCAGAAACGCTCTAACGATTTCTATGTAAGTTACATGAGGGTTTTAGTAATTGTTGCACGTTGTGACAGATAACGGCGAGCGCTGCTCCCCCCGCGCCCGCGAGCCCGGGCGGCGGCGGCGGCGGCGCGGCCGCCAAGTGGCGCTGTGAGGCGTGCACCTATGAGAACTTCATGCAGTCCAGGAAGGTACGTCCACTCGCAACTGGTCGAGGGTCAGGCGCTCCGTATGCACTCTATGGTAGACTTTAAGGCCCCTCCTCACCTAATGGTCTGGTATTTTACACGCTCATCCATCATTATTGTCATGTCAGAGCTGGTTTCCACTTGTCGGATGTCGGGCCTGTATTTTAATTGGATGTTCCAGTGACAGGACGTTTTATATGAAGCTACTAGCTTTTGCCCGCGGCTTCGCCGGAATTCAGCTATCGCGCGCTGTTCCCTCGTGCTTTTTAAAAGGCCAATATCACTCTCTGGCCCATAAAACCATAGTAAAAGTGTTAAAACTATCTCTATGCCAAAAGTCGCGTCGATTCGACGCTCCGTTTCGACATGAACGATGGACAAACATACAAATACACATTTTCGCATAAGTATGGATTCATACTTGCCTGACATGGTTTTCTATAGAAATTACTGATATCTGGTACCCGACTAATGGGAACGGGCTCTCAACCGTAGGACGTCTACTGTTGGACAAAGGCCTCCCACATATACCTCCAGTTGTTTCGGTTGGTAGAAGCCTTTACTGTATCCACTGTGAGTGCGACTTTAATTGTGTAGTTCATGTCATCGTCCATCTCATGCGGGAACGGGCGTCTTAAAAAAAAAATGGTTTTTCCTACTCAGAATCCGGAGCACAATCGATTCCGATCGTTTATAAAAATGTCACCAGTTTTTCATACAAAATTTTATGAGTCAGTTTTTTCACGTCCATACTGAGAGTATGAAAAAAACGTCGCAAAACTGAATTTTTTTTGCGGACATTTTTTTAAACTATCGGAATAGATTGTGCGCTTAATTCTGAGTAGGAAAAACCATATTCTTTCCAAATAAAAAAAAAAAAGAAAGTTTACATTTTAGTATGGCAATTGGCCACTTTCAGTGTTTAGCAGTAACACAATGGTTTACTGCTACATAAACGCATATTGCTTGTATCAGCGACAATCATAATGTATATAAACTAGGTATTATTGTTTAATAAAGGAGTTCGTTCTTTACGCACAACATCGTCTTATTGACAACCCCGATTCCCTTATATTACATGGCGACCCTGCCTTAAGAGCCAAACACACTCTTCTTCTTTTCTTTTTAAACGCCCGAACGTCCTCCGCTGCGTTTGCCTGTCGTGTTCTCTCTCTCTCTTTTCGTCTCCCAACGGCCAACGCTAGGTTTATGCAATGTTTCCGGTGGTGTGTGATCGCGCGCGTGTTGCAGTGCACGATGTGCCGCTCGGCCAAGCCGCTGCTCGGGGAGGACATCCTGCGGCTGCAGGACGGCGCCAGCGCGCTGCCCTACGACGCCGGTGAGTGCTGCTTCATCATCATCATCATCACTCACGCCAATGAATAGGGATGATGACGCCATTAAAAAATAATTCGAAGGCATAACTCCAGTACAAGTAAAAGTAAAAAGTAAAAGGGTCATACTGAAAACCAACGCTGCGGCTTGCCGTGGCAACACGCTGAGTATGGCCCTTTTTGCTTTCTTTCGCTACAATGTCTTTTTCTTTTTCGATTTTTTTTTTATTGTGCAAGAGTATGTAATAAGGTTGTCTTATTTTTACCCGACTGCAAGGAGAGGAATTGTTTTTAACTGTGATTTTTTTTTGCTGTGTCGAATTTTGGCAAATAAATTTATTCTCTCTTTCTTTCAGTAAAAAAACGCTTTATTTTAGCCCTGAAAACCAGATTAATTTTCGATTTACTGTAAAATTAGATTTTTGTGGATTTAAAACAAATAAATAGTTGATTGAGTTGCCGGATAGTGATGTCATAAGTCGCTATTGCCATTGAAACTCTATGGTAAAATTACGTTTTGACGTTCATAAAAAGCACGTCAGTTGATTGGTGGTGTCAACATCCCTATTGCTTCACAGGTTTGTGCGGTGCTCATGATGTTTTCCTTCATGGTAAAGCTCGTGGTAAATTTCAAATGTAACTTCACGGTTTCACACATTCTCAGCTTGAGAGGTAATGGATCAAACTGTTAGACTGCCACGGCTGACGGCTTACATAAAATGAAAAGAAAATGTGTTTACATAACTTACACAAAAACCCTTTAATGTAACCCTTTATTTTTTCAATTTTGGAAAACATACGGTTTTTCCTACTCAGGATCTAAAGCACAATCGGTTCCCGCGGTTAAAAAAAATGCCCCAATCAAAAATGACAATTTTGTGACGTTTTTTCATATATCGTCACAAAATTGAGTCATTAAATTCATCTGTAAGAAAAAATTAAATACATTTAAAAAAAAATACATGCTTTTTTGAAAACACACTTTTATAAGTTTTAGTTAGTTAGCAATGTAAGCAGTGTACGTTTGAAATATTGTGAGGCAAATGTGACTCGAGGGTGTTGGCTTGTGGTGAATGTGCGTGTCTGTTGCAGAGGCGGAGGCGGTGGCGGAGCGCCTGAAGCCGCTGCGCATCTCGTCGCCCGGCGGCCAGGCCGGCGCCTCCTGCGCCAACAAGTGGCCCTGCCCCGTGAGTAAAACAAACACTGTGGAAAAAAATAGAACCCAATTATATTATAACGAAATGCTATCGTTTCTGAGCGTGATCCAGCCTTGCAACTTTGATTTTTAATATAGAAATTAAAAAACAAAAACACGCGTAACAAAGTAACAAACTAATCTAACTGTGCCAGGCGCGGCGCACTCCGCTATATAGGTGCGATTATCTAAGTACCAAAACATCCCACGCCGGCGTGGGTTAACTTACTAGGGCTGTGAGCACTCACTAATACAATACAATACAAAGACTCTTTATTGTACACCAGAAATAGTAAGCGATACAGAAAACATACACAGCGAAAAAAGTTACACGGTAAGCAATAGGCGGCGTAATGTAAATAAGGAAACAGCGTAGCTTTTCGGATTTGAATCGTTTATTTTGTACCTATTATTTTTAGAACAATTTTGCTAAAACTGACTTGTGCAGTAGTCAAAGTCAAAGTCAAAGATTTATTTGTTCAAAAACTAGGAGGTGTCATGCCAACATTTGAAAGTTCTACACTTTTGGCCGCTTACACGGCGTAAAAATTTTGTAACAAGAGATTTTCATCTACATGTAGGTACCTACCTAATTTATGTTATTTTTAAAATTTATTATTTACATTATTTGGGTGGATCAATTATTCCTTGCTGTTATTCTGTCCCGTCAGCCAGGGGACAAAAGTAGCACAGTTTAATAGAGGAAATGCTGTGTCACATTATACTAACATGCTTATTAGATGACCAGTAACAGAAGGGGCTTAAAACGACCACAAAAATGCATGTTTGGTAAATTTTAATCCTATAAACTTACGGTTTAAAGAGTGACTCAGTAGACCGTAACTATAGCAACGAGTGACAAGAAAAAGTTGATCAACCCATTTATTACATAATAGTAGCAGTAAGAGATAATGTTTTTTGGCAGACCTGCACGTACGAGAACTGGCCGCGCTCGCTGAAGTGCGCCATGTGCGGCGCGCCGGCTGCGCCCGCGCCGCCCGCCGCCGCGCCGCCCGCCGCCCCCGCGCCGCCCGCGCCCGCGCCCACCCCGATAGGTCTGTCAACTTATTTCAACTACAATCTTCTTCTTCTTCTTCTCAGCATATATGCGTCCACTGCTGGACATATGCCTCTTCCATGGATTTTCATGTTGACCTAGATAACAACTACAATAACAGCTCTTATGGCTGAAATCTAGTAAGCTGAAAATGTTTGAGAGAGACCAAGGCTCGGATACCGGTTAAAATTCCAAACCGTTATCATGTACTTGGCGCAAAACCTTTTCATTTTGGTTTCGTTCGCGAAACCGTTATTTTTAACTCGGTTTTTAAGGGAACATTTCCATAAAGTTCTTGTCAGATTAACCGGTTTAGAGCAATAAAAACCGGTGTATTCCGGCGCAGGATAAACGTCGCCGCCCACCGCCGGCCGGCCAGCTGTTGAATAAACCGGTTTATTTAGGTTATAGTTAAGTTCTTAAAAACGTTCGCGCTCTTATGAAAGTTCGGAGTCAAACCGAAATAAACCGGTATTTACCGCTATTTTATAAACCGGTTCCGAGCCTTGAGAGATGCTATACGCATACGCATGTACCCGGGCGGAACGGCGATTATCCATCTCGTGTCACAGATGGCGACGCTGGCGCTCGGCTTTCTACAATGATATAGTATTGTGCTGCCGCAGGTATAAACGACATCTGCAACAGCCAGAACGCGTCGTCGGCTGACGCCAAGCGCCGCAACAACCCCGACTGGCTGTGGCTGCAGGCCTGCATAGGTCGGTAAATAGTAAATACTAGTCTAATGGTAGAACTTTTTTACTTCACCTTTTTTTAACGTCTCGTGCCTTGAAACCCTCGGTTACGCTCAGGAATCTTTTAAACCATTGCTCGGGTTTCAATATACGAGTGAGCACTCGCGTCAAACTTTGCATAGTGTAATATTGAAGTTGGTGGTGCAGGCGTGGTGGAGGGCGACCGGTCGCGAGTGGAGGCGTACCTGGCGGGCGGCGGCAACCCGGCGCGCGCGCTGGCGCCGCACGAGGCCGCGCTGCTGGACCGCGCCTCGGCCTTCGACGCGGGACACACGCTCGTGCACCTGGCCATAAGGTACCACCTGCCCAGCAAATATTGTGAATTAGCTTTCACCCGCGGCTTCGCACGCGTAAAATATTCGGTCTTTATCCGTAGGTATCCCGTGGGAATATCGGTTAAAGTCGCTTATATATTATTCCAGACGTCCAGCTACCTACATACCAAATTTTATGACTCTAAGCCCAGCGGTTATTATTTCAAGATTTTATCCCTATCCCGTGGGATCATTGGGGTAAAAAATAGCTTATGTGTTATTTCAGAGGTCCAGCTACCTACACACCAAATTTCATGGCTCTAAGCCCAGTGGTTGTTATATCAAGATTTTATCCCTAAGTATCCCGTGAGAATATCGGGTCAAAAAGTCACTAATGTGTTATTTCACACGTACAACTACCTTCATACCAAATTTCATGACTAACCCCAGCGGTTATTATTTTAAGATTTTATCCCTATCCCGTGGGAAAATCGGGATAAAAAGTATCCTATGTTTTAATCCAAGTTATAAACTAACTTTTTGCCAAATTTCATCAAAATCAGTCTAGCCGTTTCAGAGTGAAGAAGTAACAAACTCACTCACAAACTTTCACATTTATAATATTAGTAGTATGACCCGTATCAGTTTGATCCTTGTGGTGCTGGTAGTAAGGCGGCCCCTAGACCTACAATAACTTTATACAATACTTTTTATTGCACAATAAGATTGAAAGGCGCTCTAAATCCAAACGAGCAATTGTATTGCACAATAATACGAACTGCACAATGTTTTCGTGTTCAGTATAGTATTGAATATTGTGCAATACTGACCCTACACGATGCAATATAAAAATATGGTGCAATAAAAATTAAACTCGCTCAAACTTTTGGTCAATCATTGTGCAATCTTCAATATTAACCCTAAACGGTCAATAATATTGCACAATTCGCGATATTGCACAATATAATTGACCGTTTAGGGGCCGCCTAACGCATCTTGTGTCGCAGGTTCCAGCGTGAGGACATCCTGGCGACGCTGCTGGCGCGCATCTCGGGCGGCGGGCCCGGCCTCAAGCGGTCGCCCTCTTACATCGGTCAGTACGCGCCATCACTCAGACCAAACAGACCCTGAGGGTCTTTTAAACTCTCACCTCCTACCTCGCTTTGCATTCTCGTCTTATTCTTTACGTAACTCTCAATCGTATGTACAGTCAGAGTAAAAAAAGGTGCGTCACCTTAAGATCTATTTTCCTTTGCTCAGTATGAGCGCTCATCTGCTTTACCGATTGAGTAGGACATACTGCGTCAACCTGTCAACCTGCTAAACATAATCAGGTGACCATAGCAACCCTACAACTAAACCTTGGCACTGACAAATATTGACAATTAAATAGAACATTATTTGATTGTAACTTTTACGTAGTAAAAAGGTAATTTATTAATAAAAGAAGAATACATTAAATGGATAGAATAAAAATAACATCTAATCAACTAACTAAAACTATATATAAACTAAACTAAAATTACAAAATAAAAATATCATCTAAATTTTCTGCCTCAGGCATTGACCCCAAGACACTGGCAGCATTACCTCTCTGAACTGTTATTGCTAATCTTTGCGAGAGGTAAGTGCCAGCCCTGGGGTCGCCTGAGGCCAAAACCAGACGAGTAGATATATCCTTAATAAAAAGTTTGGTGTCTTCCGACCACGGTCCCATTGCCTCGAAAGCAAGCGCCGCAAACTCATGATAGTTTGTTAAAGCTGAGTATTTGCGGCGCTTGCTTATCTGAGCCTGATCAGCAGCCGCCCCAGCTCTGAGCGCGGTGCTCCGGATGTGAGACGCGGCAAGAGTGTCGACACACGTCGCGTCCCACACCAGAGTTCGTCCCAATGTCCAAGGCACTAAGGTGGCACCATCCGGCCTTTTTCCGTCGTCCCTCAACAAACCGCACGGCTCTAGAGTAGCTGGAATTGATGCGGTAGTGAGGGCCCGACGGATGAGATCATTTAGTGCGCCATGTCGATATAAGCGCCCAGCACTTCTTACACACGATAAACCGTGACGGCCTAGATGGTCCACTTGCTTACCACACTGGCAAAGGTGGGGCTCACAAACTCGGGCTCCCAAGCGTAAACAGACAGCTATGCGCAAATGCGCTGGATCTAACATAGTGCCCAAGTTTGTAGATGGCAAAGCATGCAGCCAATGACCCGACTCCCTTTCCGAAACAGCAAGAATTCTTGCTCGGTCAGCGGCATCCGGGGACTGAAGAAATAGCCGGTTGTGAACTAGCTTTAACCCTGGTAGATCCCATAGTCGTTGCATACATGCATTGGAGCCTGTCGGGGCATCTTCTCCAGGGCACAAGGCGCGCCAAGCCTCCGTAGCCTCCGTCAAGTACGGGCCACCCACATCAACAGAGTTGGGAACGTTTAAAATCTGTCTGATGAGTGGCACCGAACCGTTAACGGAGGATAAGAAGGCTGGGAGCGCTGTGCTTGAAGTTGTTCTTAAGCCAAGCCCACCCAATTTGATTGGAAGTGAAGCTTGGGCCCAACAGCGATCGTCAAAGATACTGTTAAGTATTTTCGACACCGTTTCTCGCAGGAGGGCGTCAACGCCTGCGGTAAGGTGCGGATGTTTCCATAAGGGACAACAACGGAGTAAATATGTAAATTTAGGAGTAAAAAGGCACATGCGCAAAATGAAAATGGCCGCATGAGGGTGAATTTCTAAAAGCCTGTCAGATGTTTGTCTGAAAAGGTCTAATTTGGAATTTACAAGAGAAGAAAATCCGTCTTCAAAAATGGGAGCACCCAAGAGATTTAATGAAGATCGAGATTTAATGGCGATGTTGGGTGCAAGAATTTCGACCCGAGATAATATTTCAGAACAGGTGGTTTGGGAAAGCAAACTCGAAAAATAAATTTCACATTTAGCAAAATTTAACTCCAAACCAATTTTTTGAAAATTATCAATTACCGTCTGTAAATCTTGAATGACAGATGACGCCGACCCTCCCAGTGTCCCGTCGTCTAAATACCACAAATTAAATTTTGAATTTAAGGCAGATATAATGGGATGGATAGCAAGACTAAAAATTACAGGGCCGAGCGGGTCTCCTTGCTGGCAGCCCACGCTTGAGGCAATCTCTTCAGTCCCAAAGAGTAATTTAGAAGGGCTGCTATAACATTGAAATAAATAATCAAAAATTTCCGGCGTTTCTTTTTGAATTTCGTTTAGCAAGACGCCCCTATCAACCGAATTAAATGCATTTTTCACGTCAATTTTGATTAGTATGTCGTAGTCAGTAGAGTCAAGAAAAGTACGAGCAGCATGAACAGCAGCTTCACAACCGCCCTGAACGCCGAAACCTAACTGCCGTGGTTTAAATTTATTAATCAGCTGTTCGCGGAGTGCTCGGCAGCACAGCTTAGACACGAGGCGACGTATGGTACTGCCAACGGCAATCGGACGGATTCCCCCATCTTTTTTCGACAAGGCCACGAGATTGGCTCCATATAGAACGGGTACTATTTCCTCAGGGACCAGACCCGCTAACATAAGATTGGCTAAAGAAGTCAAGTCATTGATGAGTGATTTGCCAACATCTCCCAAAGCAGGGCCAGTTAGATCCTTTAAGTGTTGTGGAGTAATACCATCTAAGCCGCCAGCAGATCCGTTCGGAAAGGACTGAATGGCGCATAGTACAGCTTCTGGGTTAACTTTAAGATGATGCTGGGTGTTAGGGGCAGAGCTAGGGAGCTGCGTAGTGTCCGAGGGAGCAGGATGCTTCTCACGAAGGGCTTTAAGGGTTTCCGAAGAATTCGTGGCCAAAGAGTCAGTTGAGAATAAAAGGCTCGCCGCACCTTTTACATTCCCGTCTGCGAGTTTTGCTTCTACTGTCCTTGCCCGGATGTAAGTCGAGGGAACTCGACTGTGTTCAATGGATGTAAGCTGGTTAAATTGAAATGAATCGATGCGCGATACATTTTCCTTGATGAGTACAGAAAGTGAACGATTATTGTTGCCTGGTTCGATGTGTAGGGCTGCATATGCAAAAGTGAGTAAATTTTCCCATGCGTTAACTGTATTCTCACTTACAACTTTAGCCACGCATTCCGAAAGTTTTCGGGAAACCGTCACACGTGCTGCTCTCGGGATACGTTTTATCAATTTGCGACCATGCTTCAAAAGACCCAACCCTTTACTGAGGGCCACGGTGCTCGAATGTTCGATTATTGCGCTACCGGAACCGTCTCCAGAAGGATTTAACAAGGATGTGTTGGAGCCTATTCGAGGGACGTGTCGACGGCTACAGTGGATGTTTAAGCCTCTTGCACCTTTGTAAAGTTTACGGTCCGCGCAGATCGGACACTCGAGCAGTGTATTCCCATCTGAAGACAAACTTAACTGGCTTAACATATTTATAATAATAATATATATACAATAGCTACATTAAAGATAAATATAAAACCTAAAAATATATATAAAAAACATATTGTCACAGCACTGATTCTGCACTGAAGAAATAGTTAATATCTTTTTAAAACTTATACTTTTACGAAAATAATTTCACTGACGGAGCACCCAAAAAAAAAAAAAAAAAAAAAAACATGTCAAACGGCGACAGTCACATAGCCGTTGCCGCGGAGGCAATTCCTTAGTAACGCCGGCAGCGTCCCTGGCGTCCTTGGTGACGAACGCCAAAATGCAGATGAATATGGATTTTTCTTTTTTCTCATACTATTATAAACGACGCTTTTCTTGTGTATGTAATAAAATAATAGCGATGGTCTATGGTAGGTTTCTTATTTTTATCTTTTTCACTCTCCATTGTAGCAAAACACTGATGAAATTTTTCAAAATAGTCGATTTAAAATAATGACAACAGTAATATACGAAAAGTTGATAGTCGTCCACTGGTTTCGAACCACTGTCATTTGGATGTTGAGCTAGTGTTAACTGGCTATAATACGTAGCGTGACGAAATATTCATAAAAGTTTTTGCCTCTGTATACAGACATAACATAATAACACTTACATATTATGCGGGTCGATTTGTTTACCCTCAATGTTGTTACCAAAAATATAAATAACTCAGCATCAACAAACGTTCACCTTTCACATAATTTATTTGTAATGTTAATCAAGTGTTCATTATATTATTATCATGTCAACTTAATGTAGGTCAAATTGCACTCAAGTGTTTGTTGCACTATTTACATTTTTAATTGCTATGGTCACTGTTATCGTCAAGCACAATATCACAGATTTAAAGCACTGTTACTGAGTTTCATAGGCTAATAACATTTTCCTGGCTTTAGCAGGCATGATTAATCACTAGGAATGTATTTTTATACAGTTTTCTTCACTCCGCTAATTTTTTATTAAAATAAATTACACTTAGGCGTTGTTTACTGCGGGGCTGATCTACCCTCAACGTACGTTTACGTAGTTGTTTATTAAAAAGGTTTTGTATTGATATGAAACTAGTCATATGTCAGAAGTGTATACTATTTTGATCCTTGTTGTCATGCCAAGTAAGTATAATTTGATATGCATTTGTCTACTTAGTACTTTGGTTTCAAAACGTACTAAGAGTCTATGACTTCGTAAAGGAATCAATTTAATAACTGACGAAGGTTTTTCTAATCCCACTGTACTATATCGCTAAAACTGGACTTTTTAGTTGGAATAGAAGCTCCGCGACGCGGAGCTCTGCTGACTTCGTCTAAGAGCCGTTAAATAATTCGGTAAAAATTACATTGAGTATGCGAAAGTAACTGTCTGCGTAACTAATTTATGCGTGAGTAATTTTCTGCCTAAACAATATTCGGAATTCAAAAATTATGCGTAAAGCCCATTCAGCTTACATTGGTTATGCGTAAGGTGGGTACTGACCAACGTTACGAGGTGTAATGTAGCATTCGTATCGAGCATGTTACGCATTAAGAATGTTCATGAATGTTCGAGAATGACATGCTCGTCAAAACTCTGTGCTCCGCATTCGCCGCCAGCCGCCAGTTCACTCAATAGCGTACTGACTGAACCGCGTAACAGCCAAAGGATTCGTCAAAAAACCGACAGCCGGGTGGAGCACTCGAAGCGATCAACGAGCCGCTCGTTGCTCGCTGGTTTCCCCGTAACACTACGTACTGACTGCATGAATGCTCGCTGTGTAACATGTTACATTACATTTCGTAACGTTGGTCAGTCAGTACCCACCTTAAGAGAATTCTGCGTTAATTGTTATTCGAAAACAGTTTCGGCATACATATTAAATACTATTATGCGTAAACAGATTATGCAAAATAGAATTATGACATAAAAATATATGCGAATCTTTAATGACACGTAGACGATGATCAACTTTGGCGTGGTAGATCACATATGTATTTGGGTGATGGTAGTCTCAATGGAGAGTCTAAATTTAATATAAGTTGTGAGGCAAGACGTGAGGTCACTCGTCGCGTGTGTTCTGTGTTCGCGCTCTTTTCCAACTGTTGAAGTGTGTGTCGCGCAGCGCCGGACGTGGCGGCGGCCATCCGGCGGCACGTGGCGGCGAGCATCCGCTACAAGAAGGGCGCCTTCCCGTGCCGCTACCTCAACGAGTTCTGCACCTTCGCGCTGCCCGCAGGTAACGCCGACGGTTCTTGCCAAGGACCGGAAAGTTCATAGCAAAAATCTAATTTCAACAGGGATTGACCATTGTGTTTTATCGACTGTCGATTTTAATTGTCAGTTAGCACGATATGTTTTAGATAATAAAATTAAACCTGTAATGAGGGAGGCCTTTGTCCTGCAGCAGAACACTAAAGGCCACCAAAAAAAAGTAGAACTGTGTGTTTGTTACAATTTAAACATAAAACCGAAACGGAAATGTTGAACAGTGCAACTGACGATAGACTAACCTTTATCTGGGGGCACGGCAGTGCCCCCGCCAAGTCGAGCAAAAAAAAAACAAAGGCACGGCCGTACCATACTTTTCTCGAATTCAAAATAACAGAATCGAAATCTATATCTGTACTGATTTATTATATTTTCTCCATCTTCTCTGTAGTAACAAAGAATTATCATTATTTTCTCTACATTGTCATCATTTAAACTAATAATTTAAAATTAAGAGAAAGATATTACTTTATCCATTTGTTAGTCTTTTTTTACAGAATAATGTTAAAAGTCGGTAACATGCGAAAAATCGATAACTGGAATAGTCGATAAAACACAATGGTCAATCCCTCTTGACATTTGATTTTTGCTATGAGAATTCTGATCCTCGGTTATTGCATTTATACTGACGCCAGTTGCCGCGGGTTGTTACATGGTGGTCGTGTGCTGCAGAGATCGAGGAGCTGCCGGTGGCCATCCAGGAGCAGCTGTTCTCGGAGCTGCTGGACCGCGACGCGCAGCAGACGCTGGAGGCCGAGCCGCCGCTCATCAACTGGAGCCTCGAGCTGTGCGAGCGACTGGGTCAGTGACACACACACACACACACACACATCCAGGAGCAGCTGTTCTCGGAGCTGCTGGACCGCGACGCGCAGCAGACGCTGGAGGCCGAGCCGCCGCTCATCAACTGGAGCCTCGAGCTGTGCGAGCGACTGGGTCAGTGACACACACACACACACACACACATCCAGGAGCAGCTGTTCTCGGAGCTGCTGGACCGCGACGCGCAGCAGACGCTGGAGGCCGAGCCGCCGCTCATCAACTGGAGCCTCGAGCTGTGCGAGCGACTGGGTCAGTGACACACACACACACACACACACATCCAGGAGCAGCTGTTCTCGGAGCTGCTGGACCGCGACGCGCAGCAGACGCTGGAGGCCGAGCCGCCGCTCATCAACTGGAGCCTCGAGCTGTGCGAGCGACTGGGTCAGTGACACACACACACACACACACACATCCAGGAGCAGCTGTTCTCGGAGCTGCTGGACCGCGACGCGCAGCAGACGCTGGAGGCCGAGCCGCCGCTCATCAACTGGAGCCTCGAGCTGTGCGAGCGACTGGGTCAGTGACACACACACACACACACACACATCCAGGAGCAGCTGTTCTCGGAGCTGCTGGACCGCGACGCGCAGCAGACGCTGGAGGCCGAGCCGCCGCTCATCAACTGGAGCCTCGAGCTGTGCGAGCGACTGGGTCAGTGACACACACACACACACACACACATCCAGGAGCAGCTGTTCTCGGAGCTGCTGGACCGCGACGCGCAGCAGACGCTGGAGGCCGAGCCGCCGCTCATCAACTGGAGCCTCGAGCTGTGCGAGCGACTGGGTCAGTGACACACACACACACACACACACATCCAGGAGCAGCTGTTCTCGGAGCTGCTGGACCGCGACGCGCAGCAGACGCTGGAGGCCGAGCCGCCGCTCATCAACTGGAGCCTCGAGCTGTGCGAGCGACTGGGTCAGTGACACACACACACACACACACACATCCAGGAGCAGCTGTTCTCGGAGCTGCTGGACCGCGACGCGCAGCAGACGCTGGAGGCCGAGCCGCCGCTCATCAACTGGAGCCTCGAGCTGTGCGAGCGACTGGGTCAGTGACACACACACACACACACACACATCCAGGAGCAGCTGTTCTCGGAGCTGCTGGACCGCGACGCGCAGCAGACGCTGGAGGCCGAGCCGCCGCTCATCAACTGGAGCCTCGAGCTGTGCGAGCGACTGGGTCAGTGACACACACACACACACACACACACACACACAAGGCTCTGATATCACTTGTCTAAATAATAATAGGGATGATGACGCCATTAATAAATAATTCGAAGGCAAAATTCCAGTAAAAAAACGCTTCATTTTAGCCCTGAAAACCAAATTAATTTTCAATTTACTGTAAAATTAGATTTTTTGTTGCTTTAAAACAAATAAATAGTTAGTTGATTGAGTTGCTGGACAATGACGTCATAAGTCAGTATTGCCATTGAAAATCTATGGGGGAATTGTGTTTTGACAGCTCATAAAAAGTACGTCAGTAACGACGAGGGATTCTAAAGTAGAATCCCGAGTGTAATGAGAGATTCAAGTGTTAACGCCCAAGATGAGAATAATTTAGCTCCCAAGTGGCTCATACAAATTTCACACCGAGCATTAATAAACTTGAAAAAAAAAATCTAATTATTATTTAAGAACAAGCAGCATAGAAAATGCCGTGGCTTTACCATTATCAACTTCAAAAAATGGCATTTGCAATAAAACACTTAGAAAAAGCCTTGAACAGAAAAGTTGCACTTTGCTGCCTCTGATTAGGGAGGAAAAGTTACTTTTCTGAAGGAGAGGTGTGAAAAAGCAGTTTGTATCTCTGCCCCGTATAACTTTCTCGCGCCTTTTCCACGCCTATGGTGCGGTACGGTCCGCTCCGCTCCGCTCTGTGTAGTGACAGGTTGTCGTTTTGTCGTGCTTGCAGGGTCGCGGCTGCACGCGCTGTGGAACCGGTCGGCGGGCGACTGTCTGCTGGACGCGGTGTCGCAGTGCGCGTACGGCGTGTTCGACCGGCGCGGCGCGCTGCGGCAGGCGCTCGCCGACTCGCTGCTCGCCGCCTCAGACAGGTACAGTGTGCGGCGGGCGCCCGTCCGTCCGTCGAGCCCCGTCTCCTCGGCCTGGCCTCGCGAGCCACCCTCGCGGCTTAGCCCGGAGACACTGAGGCGAGCCTCGCGAGGCAGACCGAGCCAGAAGTCCCACGAGCGGATAGTGTTGTTTCTGCTGCCGCCATGGATAGTTGTGCTATTTCGGCCGCTGTTATTTTTCTAGTGGCTTATTATTTGAGAAAGAAGAAAAACTCACGTTTTAAGAAAAGACTAACCCCCTTATTCATAAACGACAATCAAACCTATTTTAGTTAAAATGCCGCTAAAATTCGTTTGTCCTTATCTGTCACTTCGACATTTGTATTTGTTAGAAAGGGACAAAGCATTTGTTAGTTAACAAAGGCTAGTTAAGTTTTATGAATAAGGGGGTAAGACGTTGGTGGATAAAAAACCTTTATGAGCGTCATAATTATCTCCGTCCGTGCGCCCGGTGGAGACGGGGCTTAAGACTGTACTTATGTATTGTGGGCAGGTTCTACCCGCGCTGGGCGGCGTGGGAGCGGCTGCAGGCGGCGCGGCTGCAGTTCCTGCCGGAGGAGGGCCAGCTGCGCGCGGAGTGGGCGCGGCTGGTGGCGGCGGCCGCGCGCAAGGGCTCGCCGCTGCGCCAGCTGCACGTGTTCGCGCTGGCGCACGTGGCGCGCCGCCCCATCCTCGTCTACGGCGTCGACGTCGTCAACTCCTTCCGCGGGGAGGCGCTCGGCTACGCGCGCTTCCAGGGTGAGTCGCACACGCACACTACCTCTATAATACATTTCACGATAAAGCGAACATTCATATGTAGCCGAATATTCGAGAATACCTAAGCGAGTACGAACTACAATAGTTATTTGTGTCACAAGGAAGCAAAATGTTGTATTTACGGCGAAGGCGTATATTGAATCCAGAATGTAGCGAAGAATTGTACAATAGATATGGCTCATACAACTTTTCACATTGAAACTTGAAAATAAAGATCTAAATATTATTAAAGAACAACTAGCATAGAAAATGGCATGGCTTTACAATTATCAACTTCAAAAATGGCATTTGCAATAAAATCTTAGAAAAGCCTTGAACAGAAAAGTTACACTTTGTTCCCTCTCGTCGGGGAGGAAAAGTTACTTTTCTGAAAGTATTAACAGAAAAGTTACACTTTGCTACCTCTCGTCGGGGAGGAAAAGTAACTTTTCTGAAGGAGAAGTGTGAAAATGTGGTGAAAGTAGTGTGTATATGGTGCAGGCATCTACCTGCCGCTGCTGTGGGAGCCGGCGCTGTGCTCCAAGTCGCCGCTGTGCGTGGGCTACACGCGCGGCCACTTCTGCGCGCTCGTGCCCGTCGAGCCCTACTGCCGCCGCCACGCCTACATCTGCAGGTGACTACTGCCACGCTACTGACCAGCTCTGACCAAGTCGCCGCTGTGCGTGGGCTACACGCGCGGCCACTTCTGCGCGCTCGTGCCCGTCGAGCCCTACTGCCGCCGCCACGCCTACATCTGCAGGTGACTACTGCCACGCTACTGACCAGCTCTGACCAAGTCGCCGCTGTGCGTGGGCTACACGCGCGGCCACTTCTGCGCGCTCGTGCCCGTCGAGCCCTACTGCCGCCGCCACGCCTACATCTGCAGGTGACTACTGCCACGCTACTGACCAGCTCTGACCAAGTCGCCGCTGTGCGTGGGCTACACGCGCGGCCACTTCTGCGCGCTCGTGCCCGTCGAGCCCTACTGCCGCCGCCACGCCTACATCTGCAGGTGACTACTGCCACGCTACTGACCAGCTCTGACCAAGTCGCCGCTGTGCGTGGGCTACACGCGCGGCCACTTCTGCGCGCTCGTGCCCGTCGAGCCCTACTGCCGCCGCCACGCCTACATCTGCAGGTGACTACTGCCACGCTACTGACCAGCTCTGACCAAGTCGCCGCTGTGCGTGGGCTACACGCGCGGCCACTTCTGCGCGCTCGTGCCCGTCGAGCCCTACTGCCGCCGCCACGCCTACATCTGCAGGTGACTACTGCCACGCTACTGACCAGCTCTGACCAAGTCGCCGCTGTGCGTGGGCTACACGCGCGGCCACTTCTGCGCGCTCGTGCCCGTCGAGCCCTACTGCCGCCGCCACGCCTACATCTGCAGGTGACTACTGCCACGCTACTGACCAGCTCTGACCAAGTCGCCGCTGTGCGTGGGCTACACGCGCGGCCACTTCTGCGCGCTCGTGCCCGTCGAGCCCTACTGCCGCCGCCACGCCTACATCTGCAGGTGACTACTGCCACGCTACTGACCAGCTCTGACCAAGTCGCCGCTGTGCGTGGGCTACACGCGCGGCCACTTCTGCGCGCTCGTGCCCGTCGAGCCCTACTGCCGCCGCCACGCCTACATCTGCAGGTGACTACTGCCACGCTACTGACCAGCTCTGACCAAGTCGCCGCTGTGCGTGGGCTACACGCGCGGCCACTTCTGCGCGCTCGTGCCCGTCGAGCCCTACTGCCGCCGCCACGCCTACATCTGCAGGTGACTACTGCCACGCTACTGACCAGCTCTGACCAAGTCGCCGCTGTGCGTGGGCTACACGCGCGGCCACTTCTGCGCGCTCGTGCCCGTCGAGCCCTACTGCCGCCGCCACGCCTACATCTGCAGGTGACTACTGCCACGCTACTGACCAGCTCTGACCAAGTCGCCGCTGTGCGTGGGCTACACGCGCGGCCACTTCTGCGCGCTCGTGCCCGTCGAGCCCTACTGCCGCCGCCACGCCTACATCTGCAGGTGACTACTGCCACGCTACTGACCAGCTCTGACCAAGTCGCCGCTGTGCGTGGGCTACACGCGCGGCCACTTCTGCGCGCTCGTGCCCGTCGAGCCCTACTGCCGCCGCCACGCCTACATCTGCAGGTGACTACTGCCACGCTACTGACCAGCTCTGACCAAGTCGCCGCTGTGCGTGGGCTACACGCGCGGCCACTTCTGCGCGCTCGTGCCCGTCGAGCCCTACTGCCGCCGCCACGCCTACATCTGTAGGTGACTACTGCCACGCTACTGACCAGCGCTGACCAAGTCGCCGCTGTGCGTGGGCTACACGCGCGGCCACTTCTGCGCGCTCGTGCCCGTCGAGCCCTACTGCCGCCGCCACGCCTACATCTGCAGGTCACTCATCACCACCGTCAGCCGAAACACGTCCACTGCTGGACATAGGCCTCCCTCAAGGCTCTCCACTCAGACCGGTCTTGTGCTTTTCGCATCCACCGCGCCCACGATCTTAACCAGGTCGTCGCTCCATCTTGTTGGAGGCCTACCGACAACTCGTCTCCCGGTCTGCAGACGCCATTCGAGAACCTTCTGACCCCATCGGCCATCAGTCCTGCGAGCGTGCCCCGCCCACTGCCACTTCAGTTTCGCAATTCTTCGGGCTATGTCAGGCAGGTGACTGCTGCCAGGCTACTGACCAGCTCTGACCAGACCACTGGGCTGTTCGTGCGCCGCTTTACATATTCAGTGAAATCAATTTCATCTTTTTACAAAAAAACTAAATCTGTTGGAACTATGTTAAAAGATCTTCATAGAATGCTAGAAAATATATTGAGTCTGTGGTACGTCTTCTTGTGTTTTAATAGGTTATGGGCCCAGACTCGCAAATTTAAACAAAAAAAAAATAGTTTTTCGCATTTATAATAGCTGGAAGTTATATCGTAAATGTTCCGAAGCTCAAAGGTCGTAAAAATTACAATGAATGGGCATTTGCGGCCGAATATTTTCTAATTTTGGAAGACGTTGATATCTCGAATAAGCCGACAAATGAAAAAAGTGAAGGCGCTGCCAAAAGTGACGAAACAATTATTTCAGTTGACGAGGAAAAAGCGAAAGCAAAATTAATTATGACCATCGATTGATCTCTTTACGTGCGTATTAGAAACGAAAAAACTATGCAAGATGTGTGGAAAAAATTAAAATCGCTTTTTGACAACTCCGGCTTTACCCGTAAATTAAGTCTGTGGTAGATGGTGGTAGTCTTCTTGTGTTTTATTAAAATCACTACTTCTTTCTCTTAAAATAGACGTGTCTATCTTTACACGCATGCTCCTGAGCGTAGCGCTTCGCGGAGCCCCTAGGTTCTCCTAAGGTACTTCTGGCATCGAGACCCCTGTGCTAGTTGGTTAGGAACCGTTAAGTCAGTCGCGTGGACTGTTGCAGGGAGGAGCAGGAGAGCGAAGACAGCTGCTTCCTGCCGCTGACCGACTGCGAGGGGAAACTGCTGCCCGTGCACTTCCTGTCCGTCGACGAGGTAACACACAACACCTACTAACTTCCTCTGTAGGGCTACTCCGAAACTCGAAACTCGAAGTTCGTGTCGTGCAGTCCCTCTGACACTTTTTTCTTTTCTTTTTTTTGTAGAGGCTACTACTTTTTTTCTTCGTTTATTTTTGTAGGGTACTTGCTCGTTTGCCTTCCAGTCGAATAAAAAAAAAAAGCTTTGAACACTCCAGGTGATCATGTCAGCCTCATGGGTGCTTGCTCATTTTCCTTACGCAAAACCTCTGACACACTATTTAATACGAGAACGAGAGGGACCGCACGACACGAACTTCGAGTTTCGAGTTCCGGAGTAGCCCAGCTGTCATCGTCAGTTGGAAACTCGTTGGAAACTCTTGTCAAAGCTTCCCCCTTAAGACGCCACAGTTTTTATTTTTATTCGACTGGATGGCAAACAAGTGGGTCTCCTGATGTTAAGAGATCACCACCGCCCATACACACTTGCAACACCAGGGAAATTGCAAATGCTTTGTCAACCTAGAGGCCTAAGATGAGATAGCTCAAGTGCCAGTAATTTCACCGGTTGTCTTACTCTCCACGCCGAAACACAATAGTGCAAGCATGATGGTGGTAGCAATCCGGGCGGACCTTCCACAAGGTCCTACCACCTGCAAAAGTGATCTGTTTTTACCGGTTTTACGCAACTAGGGATATCGTCGGGTCATCTGGTGAGAGGCCTGCTAATGTTGCGTCTTTAGATTTTCTGTTGCTACTCTATATCGGCACACTATCAGTAGCGTGACGTAAAAAATTCCGGAATAAAAAGATATCGCCTTGAAGTACAGAGTGCAAAACCTCCCGTTTTTGCACTGAGATATGTGAAAATGGGGGAATTCAATCTATCAAAAAATATTTGAATTTGAATTTGGGCGGGAGGAGAAAATTTAGGCTATCCGAAGGGAATAAATTGATGATGGTTTACAGTATTCGGAGATCTGTTGCGAAGGCCACTGACTCGATCTGTACTTGTGTTATCTATACTTTTGATTTGGTACAAACTATCGCTCGCGGTCAATTTTCTTTTCCTAATTTACTTAATTTCTTTTGCTACTGCGCTGAAATAAACTTAAAGGAACATTATCGTTGATAACCTGCGAGAGAACCTAGGGTAGTGCAGGTGGGCGAATATTCAGCGTTTTTGCAGCGTTTTTTTGTCACTGGTTTCTTCGCAGGCGTTATTAAAAGGGGTGATGCCCAGAGTTGTTTTTTTGATCAAAAATTAAAACAACACCGATATTGAATTTAGCGTGATTAAAATTCTTGTGACTTGGCTTTCCGTTATGCTATATAAACGTAGGAAGCTAAATGACGTTTGACCGCGCGGTCAAAACGCTCGAATATTTGCCGTGCCCGTTTCACACGAGGGCAGAACAGTCGGGCAGGATAGTAAGCAGCATAGTACTGGTAAAATCTGAATGCACACGCCGAGACAGAACAGTACTGTCTTGACAGTACCCTAGGCAGAACAGTTAATAGCTCGCCGGACTATTTTTTCAGGGCAGTTTGCTTCCCCCACTACTTTTCTCGCTCGGCTGTCTTGTGGCTGGACTTGTGTGAACGCGAGGGCGGTGTAGTGCCAAGGGCAGGACAGCGATTTTCCATCGCGATTTCACTCGGACTGTTCTACTCTTTCGCTCTACATTTGAACGCCATTGCCCTTCCAAACTGTTCCGTCCTACTGTCCCGCCCGACTGTTCTGCCCTCGTGTGAAACGGGCATCAGGTCCTTGGTTGGGTGTGGTGTAATAGGGATGATGACACCACCAATCAACTGACGTATTTTTTATGAGCTGTCAAAACATAATTCTCTCATAGAATTTCAAACGACAATAGCGAATTATGACGTCACTATTTGGCAACTCAATCAACTAATTATTTATTTGTTTCAAAGCAACAAAAAATCTAATTTTACAGTAAATCGAAAATTAATCTGGTTTTGAGGGCTAAAATAAAGCGTTTTTTTTACTCGAGTTGTGCCTTCGAATTATTTTTTAATGGTGTCATCATCCCTATTGTCGAGAGATGAGTACGGGCGTACTGTCGCTGTCGTAATGTCGTAACGTGTTCGGCGTGTTGCAGATGGGCGACTCCGAGGGCGTGGTCCGTCGCTGGCTGTCGGCGTGCGTGACGGGCGGGGGGCTGCTGTGCGCGCGGCAGACACTGCACCAGCGGCCGCTGCTGGTGGCGCAGCTGCTGGAGGAGTGGCTCAACCACTACCGGCGGCTGGCGTGCGTACACACACACACACACAGCACACACACACACACACACACACACAGAGAGAGATACATTTAATAGTATATTGATAACCAAGGGTGGAAAGTGACCCATTCCACCCGAGATATTTTTGGCGCTCGAACGAATTTGAGCGCCAATAGTTCGAGGGGAAATGGGTAATTTCACCCAAGTTAGACACTACTTTTCATTTCGACTGTGAGGAAAGTAAATTACTACAAAAAATAAATAAATTGAAATTACTTATATCCAACCTCCAACGGTACCTTTTAGACCTGGCCTTTTGTTTATGTATAAGCTCCTTTATCATGCATGACCAACTCAATTTTTTTTTATCGTCGGCGTGACAAGTGGCCTGTCGAAAATGTACCGTTGGAGGTGGGATATTAGTAAATACAATTTATTATTATTCTAATTTTTTTTTGTAGTATTTTACTTTCCTCACAGTCAAAATGAAAAATATAGTGTCTAACTCGGGTGAAGTTACCCATTCCACCCACTTAATTCGAGCGCCAGAAATATCTCGGGTGAAACGGGTCACTTTCCACCCTTGATTATCAGTCGACTATTTTACAAGTTTTAATAAGTACCTGACAACAGCGAAACTCATCGACAATCGTTCTGTTGCAGGCAGCAGGCGCGCGGGCCGCTGCCGCCGCGGCTGCAGCCCGCCGCGGACTTCTCCAGCGACCCCGACACCGACGAGGAGTAGACAATGTACAGGCGGGACGGGAGGGGGGGGGACTCTGATCTATTACCGTTACATTTTGTTTACAAAGCTTAAAGTGTCTATGAATTACGCGAAATCTGTTGTAAATTTCCTTATTCGGATAACTAGAGTCGATGTGCTTTTCAATTTTATTGATTAATCAAAGGTGCGACTTGTCGGTTGCGAGTCGTATTAATTCAGATGATTCACTTGTCAAAATGGTCTCCAAGATCTTCAATTTGATGTCTTATGAATGGAATGCACATATTGCAGTGTCCTTGCAACTGACAGTTTGCCGATACTTGTACAATTACCATTGCAGTTAACTAACATTTGTGGTGTACAAATGACCAGTTAACCGTCTTGGTGAATGTCTAGCTGTTTTCAAAAAGATGTCTATTTCATATAGACATCCATGCACTTGTTTCTGAAGTCCACTGTACACAATACACGTGATATAGCATAATTTTTATGTGGACGGGCGGCTTACTGTTGTGTTTAAAAAATAAAATCGAATCTAAACGTAATTATAAAAATAGCTTCATACTAGTAAGCCACCCATTTTCATAATAGCACACGTTATTATAAAACAGCATTCACTACCTTACTTGTTATGTAATTAAATTCAAATTGCAACAGTGATTTAATACTTAGTACAATCATAATGTAAAGCGGGCGCTCTCGTCACAGTTTATATATAAGCTAAAGCAGTATGGAAGCTACGAACAAATCAATCGAAACGAACACACGCACTCAGATGCGCGCTCTACACGGCCTCTAAGGGGGTCTCGCGGTGCTCTGTGTGATTGTGTTCGTTTCGATTGATTTGTTCGTAGCTTCCATACTGCTTTAGCTTGTATACAGTGCTCTCGTTAACATATTATTAATAACCTTTTAACGAGAAACGTGTGTATTTAATTGTTGATAGTTGTTATTCTCTACGCAGCTAGCTGTGACAATCTGCAAGTTGCAGCTATAGAATGTTGCTATATATGGTCGAGAGATTCTTTTGGGGCAAGTCGCAACAGTCCCGTCTCAGGACTACCAGGGCCAGTCCCGTTGGCACATTGGTACTTCTAGTAGTTAGATGGTAAAGAAAAGGGTGTGGGGAAACGGCACGAGTGTTGAAGCTCAATTCTACTCTAACTCCGCCTAGAAAAGACACTTCAGATGAAGATGTGACCCGTCGTTGGCCAAATATAGAAAAAAAACATGAATGAAGTTGTTAAAAGTCGTGTAAGATTATTTTTTTGCTTAATTAGTAAAGCTTTTTTTCGTGGCTATTTACGGAAGCCACGTGCGACGCTTATTATATAGAAATACGGGTTAAAGATGATAGTACAGACTACACCAATGTACTCTAAAGGCTGATCGAGAAAAACTAAAATAAATGATTATTGCAACGGTGCAAAATTACACGCGTGTATTCCAAGCGAACCACGTCTTTAGGCGACCCTACTTACTGTTGGCAGCACTCGCAGAACTGCAATAATATTAATATTTTTTTATGTTGGTGAGGCAGTGGTAGACTTAATTTAAATTGCGAATAATTAAAGTACCAAATAATCGCTTTATAAGTGAGCTTTGTCTCGGCGTGAGACAGCGGCCTGCCCGGTGGTCCCGTGGGGAAGTAGGACTTTTTATAGAAACTGACTCGAATGTCCCGCCACGGGACTAACTGTGAGGCTACATACGCACTATACGGTTAATCGCGCGGTTTCAACACGCCGTCCCTCTTCAAAGTATCGCTTGAGAAAGAGACGACGCGCTAAAACCACACGGTTAGTCGTATAGTGCGAACGTAGCCCAAGCAAATGACCGTTATAAGCCAATAGGCGCGTATCGTACGTTGCTAAGAATCTGCCGATGTGAGGAAAGAAATAGCTTCATTATTTCGTAGCATAATTGTTTTAAGTTAGCTAAATATGTATAGGGAGAAAGGGACGCAAAATGTTGGTTGAAGTAGTTTTGATATTTAACATTACCTATAATTTAACAGTACCTAATAGAAAGTAATTTCTATAGTGTTTTATCAACAAATTAATGGAATGTTTCCGACGAAATAGTCGTCATTAACCATTGGGTAGGAGAGCTGTAAAATTGAAAGCTGTTCGGAACTTTAAAATGTATATAATCAAGTTGTTGAATCTTAATTACTAGACTCTTTTGGAGTTTTGCTTGTGCCGAATCCATTCTGGATTCCACCGCCTTTAAATAACGCGCAAATTTAAGAGAATCAGATAAAAGGGATGCCGCATGAAGTGAGACACTGATGACAAAGACTCACAGGAAAGCTAAATTAAATTACAAGTTTTCCTTTTCGAGAAATGAGAATGCTTGGCCACTATAGGTACCACAAAAATTACAAGTGCTACTTCTCGACATAATGGTAACTTTCTCTTACAAAAAAGTGTAGCATTTGTAAGTTTTGTGGCGTAGGTTGCTGTCTCGATGCTTGAGTACTCTTCAGCTAGCGTCGTAATAAAATAATTAATGTAAACAAATACCCACATACCGATACGTCGGTTTTGGCTTAAGAAAATTTAGACGTTCGATAGAACCAGATGTATTTTATTATAGAGAAGTTTAAATTACATTGTACAGAGAGTATAAACTTTAACGTGTCGTTTCGGATTCGTATATGTAAATAAGAGAAATTTTTGCGAGACGATTTTGTTAGTTTAGACATGCTTCCATCGAGTATAACTACTGGTCCGCGAGAGCCGACAGACGGACCGCAGTCCGACTGCAACAGAACTTCCAAACAGCAATTTCCTGGATAAAATAATTCTATAATTCTAATTCTATTCTATTCTATAAAAAAAAAAATCTTTTTAGTCTGTTAGTTATTACAAAATACACACACAATGGACACTTATTTATTTATTTTAAGAAAACCAAAAACAATATAAAGACCTCGAGGTTCATAAATATTCATAGGTACTAAAAGTTATTTAAAACTAATGTGAGTACTTAAATAAATTCAAAATCAACAAAACTACTTACTTAGGCTTAAAAACACTACAAAATGTTGCCTGACTAATTTCTTACAAAATACAAAAATGAAGCGCTTCAAAGTTCGGGAGTGGGAGTCCGTGAGGCCTTGGTTTCTCTGATCACTGCCGCCGGCGACCGGCGACGGTGACCGACGACGTTCGAATGTTTTGTTCGGGAATGTTTGATTGAGGGTGGTTTCTCTGAAACGTCACCGGCGGCGGGTAGTTGGGCACCGCGACCGCGTGTTTGTGTGGACTGTGGACACACTCAGCAGCCGCCGGTCGCGTGTGGCGGGCCAGAAAAACCAAGGCCTAACGTCCCTTGACGAGACGTTACGCGGAACTTTGACTCATCTCATCTCTGGCGCTCATCGTTTTTAGTTTAATTGGCTAAGTAAAGTTTTTTTGAAAATATGCTAATTATACCGACCGTTTCGTGCCTTCGCATATTGTATTTCTTTTTTGTTTTCATTTGCCCTGTTCTATTTTAAGTGCGAAGCCCGAATAAAAATATTTCTATTCTATTCTATTCTATATATTTTTTGACAGTCCTCATAAGGATCGAGGAACTTTAACGTTTTACGTGTCCAATATATTTTGATTATCTGTCTAACTGACGAACTAAACAGATTTTTTAACTGCTCGCTAGCTGCGATTTAAATATATGACCAGTTGGCAGTTGCAGTTGGAATGCAATCCGTCTGTAATTATTGCTATCGCCAAGTAAATCGACAGGCTGCTAGAACCGAAATTTCCCCTTAAAAACTTTTACCTAATCCGTTGCCATGTGATAGGCAGTCTGCAAGGGCTACGCCGAAACTCGAAAGTAGAAGTTCGTGTCGTGCGGTCCCTCTGTCACTTATACTATTCAAGACGAGAGCGAGAGGGACCGCACGACCCGAATTTCAAGTTTCGGAATAGCCCTGCTGAGGTTAACTCAAAGCGAGTTGGGGCTCGTTCATCCTCCGTAGGCTCGTGCGAAACAATCTATAGGGCAACTGTTACTCAGTATCTGTTCGGTAGGCCGCTTATTGTTTTTATTTAATTGTATATGTATTTTTACATTTTCTGTGTGATCTTCAATAAAGGTTTTGTTTTTGAAGTGTCGGCTGCTTCGTAGTCGTTTGTCGTACACTGTGTAGGTTTCTAAAATGATGTTTAGGACTCTGTAGCCAGTGAATTGCTTTCGTAGGCTGACGGGAGTTAGGTACCACGCAGTTGATTAGAAAGCTCCTAGAATACTTCGTCGCGAGTGCCACTCGAATCTATAACAATGTATACAGTTGTTATAGATTCGTGCGAAGCTGTAAGCGCAGATTCTGGGACTAGAAAAGTGATAGCGTGGTGCTTATAAAACGTCTGTCCTGCGTGAGGGATGCCGGCACGCGTTAGAATGAGAAAAATGTGGTTATATCTCACTCTGACATGTTTCGGGACGCCTTAAGCTGCGCATCCGCCGGAGATGTACGGGGCAGCGGACCGGTGTGCGAGGAAAAGCTATCAACAGAATTACTTCCTTTTCCTAGCTTCATGAAGGTCTGTCTCTCTCAGGGCTGTATCTCGAGAACCGTAACATAATGTGCTTCTATTGGCGCTACGACAGCAAATAAAATTTCTATGTATAATAAAAGTAAAATCAGGGCGTGTGTCCGACTCACACTTGGCCGGTTTTTGCCTCGCACTCCACTCCTCGCATTTCGGTGGATACACAGCCTCCTGTTGGGCCTACTGTGGCCAAAATAACACAAACGGGACTTGTCACGCTAAACACACAAGTATAATAATATTCACCTCGACGACAGCGCTGGGGTGTTTATTATTAACGCTTCAGCATTATGCTGAGCCAGTGTCCGATTCACAACCGCAATGACGCATAATTTCCTATGTGTTGTCTATTTTGTACCTAATGCTATTGTTGTGTCTTGTGTTGTGAATAAATGTATTTTCTTTCTTTTTCTTTCTTTCTTTATTCGACCACATTAGTGGCCGTGGTCACGAGTAGGTACACCCGACGAAGCGACGAGCCTACTGTAATGTGGTCAAAACGTCGAGGTGAATGTTACTGGTGTGTTTAGTGTGATATAATATGCCCGTTTGTGGTATTTTAATTAGTACGCAATGTTTGGTAGGGCAGTGCGAAATATTTCCTTGAGCTCTATGCTACTTTTATTTAGAGTACCTATTATTTTTGTTCAAAATACTCACAATAGAAAGATATCGATAAGATTCGCACTGGCTTACACGGCAGTTTGATTCGGAGAGAATAGTATTTTTAATTGAAAGGCTTACACTAGTGGCTTGTACAACCATCGCTACGCTATGCTAGTTCCCTTTGTAACAAATCTATTAAGAAATGAAACTAGCATTAGCGAAAAGATTACTCCAGTACTGGCTGCTCGGTAGACCCTTTGCATTGTCGCATTGTTGGCTCTAGCGCTCCTCGACTAAGCTACGTACTAGCTGGGATACTTCCAAATTGACAGCGTCTTGTTTATTATAATTGTATGTACATAGCAGAAGGCCTGGCGCACGCGCTCATCGCGGAGATAAAGCTCTTGTCCCTTTCGTATTGTTGTGGTGAGAGAGAGACCGGTGCCTTGTGTCCGCGGCAAGTGTGCTGTAGACAGCAGTCTTTTCATGTGGACGTCGGCAGGCTACAATTATTTCTAACAATACACGTTTCAATCAAATTATGTATATTACTAATTTTAATCAATAAAGCACTTATTTTATGATGCTGTTCGATATTTTGTTGTTTCATTGATCCCTGATTCCCTTACAATTTTAAATATGATATGTATCCGAAGGAAGAGAGTGGAGTTATTTTTATAAACCCGAGTTGAGAAATTTCGATACTGCGATGTAGGATTTATGCTTTTACTAATGGTAGGATGTTGGAATATCTACATTTGATCACTAGATGGCGTTAGGTGTGCTACACCCGGCTTTCTCTCACTTTGTGATAAAAAGTTACAAGTGTCTGAAATCTGATTTTCATGAAGTGGAAACAAAGAGAATGCATAACAGCGGCTAAATTATATTAAACCTTTCAAAAACTAAATTCACCTACTTCAGCGAACTCTGGATCGACTTCTTCGTCTTTAAAGATAAGTAATTTATGCTAGGTATATATCCCAAGGGAAAATTGAAAAAGTGTTCCATGCGTTATCCAGGTTGTAATTGAGATGCCAAATTTCATCAAAATCGGTTGAGTGGTTTTGTGTGTTGGGTTGGAGATGTTAGGAGTAAAATGTTATTAGTTTCTTATAAAAATAAACTAATATATTTTATTGTAAACGTCGAGGCTGCGTAAGACACGCTACATTTCACACGCCGGCCGATAGTAACTTCTCGAGCGTGTCTATTCAATATCCTTGACGTGATTTTGTAATTTGTTCATTAGTTGGCTGCGACTCAAACGAACGAACGCATTCGTAGAGCGGAACGCGTCCGAACTAAAGTTTCCGAACGCACGCGCGATTTCTGACAGCCGCGACGAGCGACGGCAGTGGGAGCGCCTGTGGTAAGATTGCTGCGATCTTCAAAATTACTTAGTTTTAACAAGTTATATGAGTTCGATATTGGACAAATAGTGCTTGTGCGTGTAGAAGTGTGTTCCATAATTATGCGAAGGTGATCTTACGAGATAATTGTCTGTTTGTCAAGCGGAGCGTGCGGCCAGCCTCTTTACAAAATGGGTGAGTACGCCGGTTGAATGTTTTTTATATGTTTGAAAATACTCTAAATTATGATTATATTACGCAATACATGGTCAAAATGCAAAGGAACGTTTTGTCGTACCACAGGCGGAACTCCGCAGGGGCGACGCGCGTGTTTATTGTCGGAAGTATCGATTTTTCTCATGCGTCCCCTAACTACGATACTTATTAGAACTTTTCAGATCCCCTATCCTTCTAAAACTTCCCTAACTATCCTGTAATTATGTTTCTGTGGTGACTTTTGTACGTTTTCCATTACATATTATTACCCGCAGTTTTAGACGGGGGAACTCCCTATTTTTTACGTTCGTATTCTTTTTAAACTAGAAGGGTACGTATTTTAAATTGGGCACGTCTTTTCACTTGATTGTTGCAAAGAGCTCGTCTAATTTTGAGGAGAGTAGTTCCTGGTGGGCTGTTGGCAGGTATTTAGCGTGGTGCTGCTAACAAGCGCGTCCTTGACGCAAACTGATAATACGCTACTTACTGCACTGATAACATTTTCGTTAAGGCACATTACTTATGTAAACGATTTGAAAACTGACTGTAGGAGAATTTTAACACGGTTAAGGATGAAAATGTAACGGTTGTGAGTTTAAAAGCATGACTATTCTGCCTAGAAGGAGTTGTTAACTTCTGTGCTTTATTAATTTAGCCCCTGTTCTTCGCTGCTGGTTGATAAAACATATTCTTAGCATGTATTTTTATAGGATGTAGATATATTTATCAGAATAATTCTCTACAGCCTTTGTTAAACAGTTTTTAGTAAGAAAAACAATGACAGAGAACGAAGTTCTTGATTTTAACTTGATATTTGTGTAGGTAGTTGTGTCATTGGAAATAAGACGTCTGTAAAAAGACAAACATACATATAGGTACAAGCAAAAATTAAATTCGTGTTAACATATTACAATAGGTTTAAAAATTTATAGCATAAGTATAAATAGAAATCAGATTTAATGTCTTTGGTAACAGTTTCTTACATTTCATCTTAGTTAAGCTACAAAGAGGCTAAATGCTTATTTAATAAACATCATAGTTTGGCGAAATTAATGATGTAATTAAAATTATGTACCTTTTTTGAGAATAAATAAATAAAATAAATAAATAAATAATGATACTGTGCAGTAAGAAACAGTGTTGCGGCCGTATCGCACCAGATATCTTATCAGTGCAACATGCATCAATGGGCACTTCATGCCGTGTGCGGACTTAATTGGTTGATTGACTTGTAGCATTTGCATTCAATGGATCGATACTTGATACTGCTTTGAAAAAATCTCACATACATTAACAAAATCAACCCTTCAAATAATCTGCATAAAGTTCACTCAGAAAAATTATGAATTCTAAGTTACGAACTTTTTTTAAAGTAGTGATGTAATTAGCATTTCTGTTTTGTTTAATTGATGTTCTATGTGTACTTATAGCTTTGTTTTACTAATTTGTTGACATATTTTAACAAGAATTTAATGCAGGACTTTTTGTATGGTCATCTTCATAAAAATAATTGTAATTTTTTCACCTTATTCCAATTCTGTCTATCAAGTGAAATAATGGACAAGTAAATTTTAAGGTTTGTTATGTCATGTTTAATTACAAGCTTTAGCAACAGGTTTTAATCCATATATTTGAGCTGAAGGCTCAAAAATACTAGATGCTGGCCATACAACATTTTAAACAATGTGAATTTGCCTTTTTATAGCACCCACATTATAATAAATGTATTTACAACATGGAAATCGGCATCTCCTTAGAATTGACACCTGAGGCATGTGCCCTTGTTTCCCTCCCCTCTAGATTAGGCCTGGCAGCATATATTTATGACCGACATTAATAAAATTATGTTTGCATATCTCTTCTGAACTGTTGCATCTATTTAGTTGACTCTATTTTGTTGTTTGTAATTATCACGAGAGGGTTTGTATGAAGGGTTTTTTGGAGTGCATGAAAGGTCTACCTCTAAAACTTAATTATGAAACCTCTCAATTTATTGCTTGTTTCTATGGAATTCATGTTACCCTGAGTTTTTAAATAGGTATTCTCCACACAAAGACAAAAAGTATTTGCCACAATGCTTGTTATGCAAATTTACCCTATCCTTGAAATTTATCTGTTTGTAGTTTGTAGCAATGCTGTGCTCTGTTCAGCTTTATTCATATTTCCTGATAAGATAAAAACCTTTCGCCTTGGACCGAAGTTTAAGCAAAAAAGAAATTGCCTCAATTCATAAAAATGCTTGATTAATATTGTGAATAGTTTTTTGTAGCAGCTGAGCAAAAGCCAAGCTTTTATAACTCATTAGCTTTTACTCGTGATTACGCAAGCGAAAATCTTTAGACCTAGCAATTCAAATGAAATTCCGGGATTTCGTTGAAATTCCCGTGGGAACTCCCTCAAATTACATCGTGAATTTCATGATCATTGCATAACCTGCGCCGAATGTCTTCTCTAATACTAGCGATAAAATTTTGGGATTTTATCCCAATCCCGTGAGAAGTTCAAGATAAAACATAGTATTAATACTATTAATATCACTAGTTACTGTTACAAAACGCTTGCATATTACTAATGGAGGACGTGATCCTCCAGAATCGCCATGCCTATTCATAATACATTTTACTGTTTCGAGAAACGATTGCGTCCATAAGACCACGAACTGTACCGCAGCGGGCAGCGGCGCGGGCAGCGATGCGGTGAGCGTGTTCTCTGACTCTCTGTTCATTGTGCGAACGAGACACTCGCCGCGCAATGGTTACCTAGCAACACTTGGAATGGACGGAAAAAACGCTCGTCGCACCGCTGCCCGCCCCGCTGTCTGCGGCGTCTAGTTTGCAGCCTAAGACGGAAACTGCCGGGAAATCGGTTATTGCCCCACATGGGATAGGATAAATAAACCCCAGTAAGCACCAACACGTCCAGTTTAATATCAACACGGTTCCAATGAATTATCTTCCGGCCAAGCAGACCATAAAGTTAGTTTACGTTGCGCAACGTATCAATGTCTGCGCGATTAATGTTAAGTGGGTCAGCAAGGCCGTTAATGCAAATGACTAGCGCCGAACAAGTAACGTGTTTCGCCGAACATTGTTTGTTTAAGTGGCTAATCGTTTAGAGCAGTTTTATTGAAATCAAAATGGGGTTAAGTCTTTGGAGGCGTTAGACTGGCTATATAAAGCGTACGGACTCCTCACATCACGTCATGCCTTTGCTAGGGCCCCGCGCAGACTTGCTCTCAGCTCTTGCGACCTCCAGTCACCAGCCTTGCTTGTGTAAAGCCAGCCGGGCCCTTACGACCCAGTCCGAGCCAGGTTTTTGGGTACAGCAATTTCTTATTGCTTTTATGCAAGGAAACAGACGATAACATCTATTATACTTATTATCAGTCCCCTATAGTAAGTAGGCCTTCTAGCTTTCAATACGTGACTGGAACCTTATTCCGGCTGTGGCTGTTATTTTACAAATTTTATGCTCGTAAATACCGCTTGATGTGCCAAAGAAGTAAAATACTGAAATGAGCAATTGAATAATCTAAACTTGTGTCGAGTGAGCTGCAGGCTGGCTGTGAGGCCATTCTCATTAGCGCATTCCTTGAGCGGCTGTTTTAATTGCTTTAACACGTGCTTGCCACTGCGTGTTAGCCGTAAACAAGTATTGTTTACCATTAGTCCGCAACTCGAATTAATAAGTAACAGGCCTGCCGCCGGAAATTATAGGATTACGTTTCGTATAGGAACTTGACGCAACCATTGTAATCTATATATATAAAAGGCAAACCTGACTCACTGGGTTATATATCAACGCACAGCCCGAACCGCTGGGCCTAGAAACTTGAAATTTGGTACAGGGGTTCCTTTTATGATGTAAGTGAGCACTAAGAAAGGATTTTTGGAAATTCATCCCCTAAGGGGGTGAAATGGGGGGGTGAAGCTTATATGCAATTTTGTCATTTTTGGACTTAGAAGTATGAAAATAGGTGTATAAGTTCTTGATTACAATTAAAAATGATCTGTCTAGGTGAAATGGATAAAATACCCCCCTAAAGGGGTAAAATGGGGGGGTAAAGTTTGTATGGAAATTTTCTCATTTCTGGACTTAGAAGTATGAAAATAGGCATATCTCGATTACAATTAAAAATTATTTGTGTAGGTGAAATGGATAAAATTTTCCTCTAAAGGGATAAAAAAGCGCGCCATAACCGAATTCCACGCGGGCGAAGCCGCAGGCAAAAGCTAGTGTTAGATATAAATGCATAGCATGGTTCAGGCGGGATAATTCTCCGAAGACAAAGTCACGGGCAACTGGTAATGAATCTGAAAACACATTTAATTCAATGCTGTAACTGTGGCGAAGATTCGAGACCCCAGTCTACTGTCTAAATTATAGTTTCTCTCTGTCTCTTATCGCTGCGGTTTGCTAATGTCGACCTGTTTTCAATTTATTTCAATCAGTAATCACCATAACATGTGGTGGAGACGGAGTTTCTGTGGCGGCGCCATGGCAATGCCTTGCGGTTTAAGAAGCACTGAAGTGGCAGTCACATCCCAAAGCAGTTTTGTAAAGCGTTTTCATTATCTTTCGCTAAAAAATTCTCGAATAATTTTATTAGAATTGGCGACTGTTTCTATGTTCGTTCCTTATTCGACACTCCAATTGTGATCCACAATTTTTTTTGATAAACATCAGCAACACCAGGAATATTGCAGATACCCATGCCAGTAATTTCACCGGCTGTCTTACTCTCCACGCCGAAACACAACACTTTAGACCTGCAAAGAAAAATCGTGCTAGCTGCATTACATCGGCGCTTGGTTATTAGTTGAAGAAAATTAGATTGCAATGTATGGAAAATTTGGCAAAATTAAAGCAAGAGGTTTATCTATCAGGATATGTAGGTTATAGAGAAAAAATAAATTTTACCCACTCTCCCCCCCCCTCCGGGGGGAGCGTCACCCCCCCGCGCCCTTGAATATGTCCCGGACCGCGGTATTTTCCATTATAAAAGAAAACCGTACAAGATACATAAAAAGTGTGTAGGAACGAAATAATCCTGGATAAATTTACTATAAACCTTTCATACATACAAAAGCGATACCACTTACAGTTTCAGCGTAATCTGGCACCAAATACGAACATTTTTAATAATTTATCCATTTTTTTTGTTAAATATTTAGTTTTTTCAATTATTTCACACTTTACCGCCAAGATATGTATGACTAAAGTAAAGAACAGGATATCTTCTTTATAAAAAGGTATAAATTATTTTTAAACTCATTCATTTGACGCTGCTATGCTATTTTGAAAATTCACCATCATCAGCTACTGCGACATTAACTTAGGAAAAACTACCAAAAAAAAAAAACTATTTAGTCCGTAAGTAAGATTATAATAAAATATTAGACATTTTTTAGGGTTCCGTAGCCAAAATGGCAAAAGCGGAACCCTCATAGTTGCGCCATGTCTGTCTGTCTGTCTGTCTGTCCGTCCGCGGCTTTGCTCAGAGACTATCAATGCTAGAAAGCTGTAATTTTGCACGAATATATATGTAAACTATGCCGACAAAACAGTATAATAAAAAATTTAAAAAATAATAATTTATAGTACCTCCCATAGACGTAAAGTGGGGGTGATTTTTTTTTTCTCATCCAACCTTGTAGTGTGGGGTATCGTTGGATAGGTTTTTTAAAATCATTAGGGGGTTGCTAAAACAATTTTTCCATTCAGTGATTCATTTGCAAAATATTCAACTTTAAAGCGCAAATTTTCATTAAAATCGGGCGTCCCCCCCTCTAAAATCTAAACCAGTGGGTAGAAAAAATTAAAAAAAATTCAGGACGATAGTAGGTATATCAAACTTGCAAGGAAAACTATAACGGTTAAGTTTTCTTGAGAATTATTAGTAGTTTAAGAATAAATTGCAGCCTAAGGTATAAATATACCTAAACCGTCCGTCTGTCATAGCCAATTTGATCCGAAACTACTAGACCGATTGAATTCAAATTTAGTTCACCTATGTAAATTGATGACCCAAACACGGACGTGTAAAGTAAATTAATTAATTTTAAACACGAGGGCCAGTTTGGGAGGGGGGGGGAGTAAATTAGAAAAAAAAAATGTAGAAACTATATCGTGTGACATATCAAATGAAAGGGTACATTATGAAAATCTCAAATATATATTTTTCATTATTTTAAATTAATCCGTTTTAAAGTTATTTAAGAAAATAGGTGAAAATTGACCATTTCCCCGCCCCTATCTCCTAAAAGCCCAGTAGGGCCTACATTTTTTTTTTAAATACAGAAAATAGGTCCATACCTATAGCTTATAGAAAAACATATGAGAATCTAATGGTATTTAAAGTAACACCATTTAACCAGTATGAACATTTATATTTCGCTGAATGGCCAAATGAACTAAATTAAAAAAATAGCATAGCGATGGTAAATGAAAGATTTTAGAAATAAATTATACCTTTTTATAAAGAAAATATTCTATTCTTTAATTCTGTCATACATATCTTGGCGGTAAAAGGTGAAGTTTTTGAGAAAACTAACCTTTTAGCCGAAAAAATCGATTAATTATAATAAAAGTTAGTATTTGGTATCATATTGCGCTGGAACTATAAGTGATATCGCTTTTTAATGTATGAAAGGTTTATAGTAAATTTATCAAGGATTATTTTGTTCCTACACACTTTTTATGTATCGTGTACAGTTTTCTTTTATAATGGAAAATACCGCGGTCCGGGACATATTCGAGGGCGCGGGGGGGTGACGCTCCCCCCGGAGGGGGGGGGAGAGTGGGTAAAATTTATTTTTTCTCTATAACCTACATATCCTGATAGATAAACCGCTTGCTTTAATTTTGCCAAATTTTGATCTAATTGTACTGAGCTATATGTTCCACCTCGTTCGCTGTACGGCCTAGCAATGTAATGCAACTGTCACCGTATTTTTGGAGGTCTAAACCTCTGCTTCACTAGCAGAAATATGAACTAGATGAGATAAAGATAGCGACATTTTGCGATGTGAGTCGTGTAGTCGTTTTGCGATGTAGTCATTCTATTAGTGACTCTGTTTAACAAGTTGCAAGAAATAAATAATAGCCAAGCGCGTTAAAAGTGGTACGCGTCAGTAAGTCATAAGGGCAGCTTAACGGCGTTGTAGCGGTTTAAACGAAGCCGAAGTAGAGCTAATCCGTAGTACTAGCATTTTATTGATGCAGAGTGGACAGCGTAGCCATCAGAGCCATATGAAAATCTATATCCTAAGTATAAAAACCTGGAGTGTAAGTACATGTTCCTTGAGGATTCAAATACCAAGAAACATGTGATACAATGTGACTGTAAATTCAAACCTTAAATTAAACGGAGTGTAGTCGGTTTTTATTCCTCTGCAGTGCAGGATAATATGACAAAACTTTAGGTTAGGTACCTACGCAGCTTTAGCCTGTGTAGCTTTGTCTATGAAGACATTGGACACGGCTATCCTTGGCGCAGGTTCGAACTCTGATGACCAATTACAAATTATCTGAGGGGAAATCTCAGTTCAGTAGATATTGGTCCAGGTCAGACTACGAGTATGAACGGTGGTTCCGGTCGGATAGGCGCGGGGAGCGTAAGAGGGTTCTCACGGCGCAGTGGACCGGCGCGGTGTCCGGTGGCCGCGGCTCGGGTGTCGGGCGCAGCTGACTGGCGCTGCTGGCCAGAGCGGCGAGGCTCGCAGGGTCCGCTATGAAAGTGTGTTCTTGGAAGGACCAATTTTGGTAAAGCCCGGTAGACTTGCTAGAGAACTGTGCAAGGTGCATTACATGGCGAAGCCGTAAAGCGAATTAGTTTGAAATGGTGACTGGAGCGCCGCAATGTAATGAAACTAGCACGGTTTTTCTTGCAGGTCTAAACTGGGGTTAAGGAAAAAATAAATTTGTTATCCTTAGGCGCATTTTTCTTGAGCCCTGTAAAATTCTGGCCGTGGATATGAGTTCAGTGAAGGATGCTATCGAATGCTTTCCCTCTAGTTAATAGAGCTTTGAAAAAAGTCCCGTGAGGCTGAAATCCTTGACTACCAATTAGTGAATCTCTTCTTTGACTGTCCTAGTTCGGCGTCTGCACAGCTGATTCCTAAAGTTATGTTAAAGTTTTTTCTTGTCTTCTTTTTTTCTTGTCTTAGTAGTTAGTCAGTTGTTATTATTAGCTAAAATTCGACAACATTGGGTTTTTTCTCGTTTCCAAAGTCAAGTTTATAATTTTTAACCAGCAGCAGCAGTGTGTCTGAATCACGTCTGCTGAATGTACGCCTCTCGGCCACTGTTTCGAAAATATCGGCCTTCGACTGCCAGTAAGCTTAAGAAAGTCCCTTTTCAATACACTTATTGTTTTGTATTGTCGTACCGGTCGCAGTACTCTCCTACGTAGCAGTATGAGATCTTTGCAAATAGATCTCTACACTGTTTGCACTTTGCATAGAATAGATTTCTGGCCATCTTTTAACAGTTATCGAAATAAAGGGGAGTAACCTAAAATTACTTCATTATGGTAGTTAAATTTTATGTTGTTTATAATTGCTTGTTTGTTACAATGCAGAGTAATCCAAGGATTTTATAAAACGGGTCATATCTGCTAAGCCTTCTAAATATTGTATCGAATATCAATAGAAAGGTGCGCAGTGCACTTGCTATGCAAGAAATGCGCTTTCTTAGCGTTTCAGGTTTCTTGGTCAATGTAAGCGGACTCTAGCCAGGTCCCTTTACATTCACACAGCTCAGTATTCCGTCCGCATCAGTGTTCAAACGTATAATTGGCGCAGGTGTGTTGAACATCCTTTTATTAGGTATTTTTACTTCAAACTAAGTGTGTATAAGGTTTGTAAATTAAAAAACAATTGCAAGTCGATTTTCACCCACGTCAAGTAGACAGAATAACTAATTTGCTAGGTGTGTATGCGTGTTCAGATTGGGGGACAAAGAATAGTAAAAGTAGGTATATTTAAATTCAGTAGAAACCATCAACTTTTTTTTAAATCATAAACTTGTTACTTACGTACTGGTATGCTTGTTACTATCGGCAGTTAGAAGGAATTTTTCTATGTTGCTTACAGCACAGTAGGAGGTCCTAGACTTTGAGTGAACCTCTTCCTTGAAGTTTACTCGTAGCTTTACTGGTGTTACTGTTCTTAAGGTATGAACTGTGTGCTACTTAGTTTCGTTTATTTTTCCTGCTGCCGTACAGCATTTTACTGCCGAAGCAAGGCTAGGGAAACACTTAAAGCTAATTTTAGTCGCGACTGGGAATCTTCATTTCCTGGTAAAGCCGGATAAGTTTGTAACCTCATTTTTTGATTATCTTTTATTAGCCCATAAAATTTTAAACGCGGTTTGATTGTGCTACTGTATAAACTTTCTGGCCTTATTTTTTTAAGCGCTTGCTCGGTATAATGGTCCCTTTACTTACAGATTTCAGCATCATTGAAAATAATATTTCTCAGAACTCATTTAATGAGTTTGGCCTTGAACCTGATAATTCAGGTTGATTTCACAGATTAAAAGTTTCTGCTAAGTTATGAATTTTCTTTCTCATTTGTCGTGCGTGAGGTACTGCTTCATATTAACAAAGCCCCTGACCTTTGAGGCACTTTGTAACATGAAACAGACAGCCAAGTCCGAGCGATAAGTCACGTCGCGTGGAAGAGGCTGAATAAACTAATTACGCCCTCGACCCCGCTCTTGACTCGGCTTAATTTCGTGGCTTATGCGGTGCACGTGCACTGAATAAGTTGTTTTAGTGGCTCTCCCGCTCTCTCCTCTTATTTGTGTCTTTTGTAATGGCCGTGTCAAAGTACTTAATTTGATATTGAATCTAAAGCATAGACATGTCGGCTGTTTAACTAAGCAGTCATATTCATTTGATGGCTTTTTTAAATGTGTATTACATATAGTAGAGTAATGAACAAGAAAGAATGGTAAGCTCATAAATATGAACTCGTCACATAATGTCTTACTAAGTATAATAATTATCGCCCTAACCGAACTTAATTTTACAGCTACACGTAAAAGCGGCGCTGGCTACTCCATTTTAATTAAATACTATGAAGATTGTAACAATTAAGATTAGGAAAGAATTGTGAGTCAGAGGAAGAGCGATCAATTAAACGTCTCATGTAGGTGAAGGCGAGCCGGTTGTGCCAGTGCGCACTGTGTGTGTGTGGATGTGTTAACTTTACGTAAAATGTTACCTCATTTGCGATTACGATTACCGAATGCAGTGGGAGTGGGACACCGGTTGAATAACTGCCAAGTGCTTTATGTTTTTCTTGACCATAAATTTATAGCAACGTGCCGCCAAATCGGAGTTACCGGTTATTTCAGGTCCTGAAATTTTGTTAGAGTCACCTTTAAGGGTAAGATAGATTTGGTATGTGTTCACGTACCTGTACCTACCTACTTGTAGCTCGGCGAGGTTTTTTCGCCCGTGTGTCACCTAGGTTTCTAACTTGATGGAACAACATACAAGCGATAAAGCTCAGCCGATCACAAGTAAAAGAACTTTCTGTGTCTATTTGGCTTTATAGGAATCTTTAAAATTATCAATTGCTATGATGTATTGTTCGTAAAGTGTGTTATGTAGTCTATACCGCTCCCTTGACGTTTTAACATTTTACGGTTTGACACGTGTATTCAAATTCCAAATCCATTCCTAGAAGATTCAATACGAGCTGATTGAATTTCCAAGGTTCTAAACAGCACAGGCAAAGGCTGTGAATGATCGACAAGCTTATGTGTTTGTTAATATTTGATCGGCGACGCGAGGTGTCCCGAGGCGACGCCGGCGCTGGCCTTAACCATTCAATACTCTCACGCCGTTGCTTATTACCTCACGAAGGCTGCGCCGCTCGTTTCCTGAACTAGACCGTGTCAATATTTACATGATTGGATAACTACTACCTCACTATGTACTTGTAGGAGTTGGCTTTTGGGCTTTTTGCTAATCGGCCTCCGCTGTCGCGTGCTTTAACGTATCTTAATTGCTTGTACAACACCAGATGCACTGTTTCCCGCAATTTTGTCAGAAAAAGTTTATCTTATAGCTGCGGAAAAACTAGCCCATGTTAATCGAGGAGAGTCCAGCTTTCGATTACAAAAATATTTTTGAAATATTGCCTGTAACAACTCTATTCCAACAGAGTTGCTTAAATGTTTAGATTGCATTCAATGATCTATCTCAGGCCTCTTAATGTCCTGATTGCCTACCAAAAATGTTCTCTTCTCGTCACTGGTTTACGCACACATAAACAAACAAGGTTTATGTACCTAGTATTTAGTAATATCACAAAGTAGATAATATCCCTACTAATATTATCAATGCGAAAGTACCTCTGTCTGTCTGTCTATCTGTTACGCTTTCACGTCGAAACCACTGAACCGATTTTGATGAAATTTGGTATATAGGTAGTTTGAACCCTAAGGATCAACATAGGATACCTTTTATTCCGCTAGAGGGCGCCACCGCGCGTTAACCTAGATCCGCGCAGACGAAGTCGCGGGCATAAGCTAGTAGTAATATAAAAGACAGTCGGTACACGATAATCAACATTTGCTGTTGAATGAGGACTCGCACACAGCGCATCTTTTGACTTAAAAAACAAAAATGTATTATGCTACTCCGGAGTACCTATTCTAATTGAAATATAGCTTGGCTCCTCGTGTAATCAGGTCAGCGTCGGTGCGAGGAGCCGGACCCTCTGACCTGCGCCTACGCCCAATAACAGCGGTTCCCGCCCGAACAATTTAACTGGAGATCTTATGTAATACTGAATTGGGGATTCCGCACGAAACCAAGTGCCATTACAGTAAGATCGTGGTTGTACAGTATGAGAAGGTTTTCTGCAATTTTGTTAAACTTGTGGACTATCCATTGGGTATAAGTGGCTTGCTAGATGAATTTAAATCATGATTTAAAATTGGTGTTTCAAGCCCAGTTAATGATGGTTGATGGACAATATGCAGCATTGATTAATTCGTTAGAAATAGTCTGATTAATGGTTGAGTTAAATTGAGTTTGAGTTAACTTCAACAAAGTACGAACAATTTAAATTTTATCAAAATAAGTTTAACTTTAGTGCATTAAATATTTATTTTCCAATATTAACTATCTCTAAGCACTAATTTATGTATCACAATTTAAATTTCACCGGTTAACAAGGTCTTACGACGGCATGGTGTGTTGCTATCTTATAGTTAACTGTGACTTGTGTTTTCCAAATTCGCATCGCTCAATTTTAGAATTATCAAAACTTATCGTAACTTCTCACTTCTGCCCGACAACATCTTGGAAAAACCGCGCACTGGAAAGCGGCGTAGCTCCTGCATAAACTATGAGAACAAAATCATTACAAATCTGACGTACAATCGAAAAATACATTTGCCGAAAAGAATTTACTTTGATTTTGGTTTTGCGAATAAACTTAGCCTACATATTAATAAACAATGGTTTATTTTGAAGCCGTCCTAGTCCCCGCTATCAATTGCGGTTTATTATTAAACAAACCGCAACTTAAATCAGGCTATTTAACATTGTGTAAAATATGGTTGCGTCACCTGCCCGCGCCTCACTTGACAGTAATTCATTGTTTTAACGAACAATAAATAACAGTTCCCTGGAAACAGTTGCGTCAGAGCACGTGACGTGAAACCGTATGCAGGCGGCTATCGTCGAGCAGACACGATGGCAACTCCCAAATCACAACAGACTGTAATTCAATGTGCAGTGGCTCACGTTTAGTGTTACAACGATGATACCCTTCTATACCTCACCCCCTAGTGTCTCGCTGTAACAACCGTGTGTTATTTTATATAATGGATTGAAATATTACGCACATTACATTCTAACATTAGCGAGATATAACGATCAATCCTGTGTAAGACTTAATAAATATGTTAAAAATATGTTTGGAATAGAAGCTCCGCCTCCGTCGGCTTTGCCTCACTCGTTTCTGTTTTATTTTAGGTATGTCAAAAGTACATTGTGGGTTCTAGGCACCAATATTACTATTATACTCGTATGTACTATTTGTTTACAATGCAATTATAAATTTTGTCGACATACGCATAAATGTTATGCAAATCATTAGATACAACTCGCCCAATTTAAACAGGGCCTTTCTGAGAAGAGAGCGATGGAATCGAATAACGAGATTTATAAAGAATTCGACACTTCCAATAACTTATTTGAAGCGTTAAAGTGTCGCAAGTTCCACGAATTTAACACCGTGTTTTAGTGCTTTTCTGACGCCGGTCGTCCAGTGTAGCACATTAAATCAATCATTGCGTGTACTACCATCTGTCGATCAGTGGCTTACTAATCTAACTAAATGCAATCAACGCGTTTAGAACATAAATTCGACTGTTTGATTTATTCCCATATCGATACCGCCACGTCGAATGTTGGCCCAATTACAGTACCGAAATACCTGCATAACTTCTCATAACTTCCCGGGATTAGTTCAACCTAACCCAGAAATCTTTGACCAGTATTTGTTACCACTTACCAGTGACAACCATAGATTCGAGACGTGGTGCTTCAATATATATATATAGGTCTTATAAAAATAGGCTCACGAGTTGCTTAGTGAGCTATAAAGAGAGCTATGATCGGGGTTTCTCTGTGGGATAGTGGATTAATCCAGGAATGAAGAGATACGTAGAAGAACGTGGGCCATCATCATAGCCAAGCGAATTAGCTCGCTGAAATAGCAATGGGCAGGCCAGCATATAGCACGGAGAACAGATGGCTGTTGAGGCCGAAAAGATCTCGACTGGAGACCGCGGATCGGCAAGCGCAGCGTAGAACCTCCATCAAAATTAAAGCCGCGGGTCCGTGGTCGATAAAGGCCGCTTCCAACCGAAGCAACTGGAGGTCTGTTGGAGGCCTATGTCAACAGCCTATGTTGGCGACAGTCGTGAAGACCACCAAAGATTAAACAGTTTTCTCAGAATTCGATCTATTAACTATGAATACTATGATCGAATGACGCCAATGTCACCGTCTCGCAGGGAGATGCTAACTATTTATCAAACATTGCTCCAAATGGAGTTAGAAATAGTCACAACTCCTCGCTGCATTACACAACCCGATTACAGAGATACAACAAACACTACTGGAAATTGCCATGCTTAAGGGCGGGGCGCTTTACTTGTTTCTATTAACGTCGGATTACTGGCCACTGCACCAGCGGATTTAAAGCTATTGCTTTATAAAGATAAGATAGGGCTTTCCGTTTAAATATCGTGAGTCAATACGGTAATCAGATAGGGTTTGAATTATCTTTGCTTAATCTACCTAAATAACATTTAAACATTAACATATGGTTTGCTACCACTTCCAAAATAGAAAAGAGATTCATCACTTTTTAATACATAAGCATCAGAATTTGCATCAGTTGTCTTCCTTAGCGACTTTTCATCAACATTACTCGAGAGAAGTAACAGGTTAGGAGGCAAACTTTTATTAATAATAATAATATACGTAATAACAAATCTTTTTTTTTGTTCGACTGAATGGCAAACGAGCAAGTCAATCTTAAATGATTTCTGCCCATTCATACAGACTAAATTCTGTCCGTGGTAATTGGTCAATTAGTTTTCAATATGGCAATTTTCACATTCACTTATGTGCACAGTTACAGTCCTTCATAAACTTGTGAGCAAAAATTCGATCTAAAATATCTGAACACGTTTTTACGCCGAGTCATGTTCAGATATTTTTGTTGAACAAAATTTTGCTCACAAGTTTATGAACTCAACTGTACGTAACCTTATTGGCTAAACAGACAAACAAGGTGTTAACGTAATTTCCAGTCTAATTTGTGGATTAAACGTCGTATTAAATCGCCTAACTTCCTTTGGGGGCGAGACAGGGACCGGTTCATTAGACAGCAGTATAGGCAATCGTATATATGTTTCGCAAACGAATCTAATGCCGCTGGATATTACATGAATGAGGCGACCCTGTTTATACCCGTATTATACCGGGTAGCCTCATTCTAGACACGAAATATTATTATATCTGCTCTATGTAAGTTAGATTTCACTTAGGCTCAAACCCATCCTTTATATTTATGCCAGACTCTTCTTTTATGCCGCTGAGCGAAACTTCCAGTTCTACTGGATCTTTCTAAAAATCATAGGACTGACTCTTCAAAAGTAACGTTTATAACTTTGTTTTTGGAGTTCTGCGCTTCCTGGTTGTAAACCTCTGGCCTCGTATCTCCCCTATTCAATCAATCCAGATGTTTTTACGCGTGCCTCGATTGGCTGTTTCGCAATTGACCGCTATTCGCCGATAAGACATACTCTGGCCAATAATATTTGTTACAAATGTTACAATTAACGGTATTGCCCATACACTCCTCGCTGTACACTAAGTACACCTATCTGCACATTTTTGTAGTGTAAGGTTTTACTTACGCTCACGACTTTGTTTGCCAATGCCAATTCGTTTATCGCTATCCAATTAGAGCTATACAATTTTTCGGGATAAGAACTGTTCCGTCCTTCCCCAGCGTCTCAAGTTATCGCCATATCAATTTCCATCTCAATCGGATCAGCGGTAAACATTGAGGATTTGACAGATAGACAGGTAGAAAATGTTACTTTTGTATAGCATTTGCATACCTGTAAGCATTTGTTTGAATAACCTCGAGAAATGTTTATTTGCTCCCTGCGAGTTCACTGGTGTTGGTACTGATTGCGATCAATTAACTTTATCGCGCGATTCAATTAATTTGTTTGTTAGTACCCGTTTAATTGGTTGAATAATTCCAATTTCACAGAAATGGGGCTCGAGCAGGAAGTTTTTTCGGGAATTGGTGCTTTAGATTAGTAATCGCCCTTTATGTTAGGTGTTTGTTTGGTGTTAAATAAGTTTTCGTGTTGGTCACAAAGCAAGCCTTCGCATTACCGGATGTTTGATAGGTAGCAATGATGTGTTAGGTTTTTGCTGTATTTATTTTATTTCATAATCATCATCGTCTCCCTGAACTTTAAGGTTCATGTCGCATTGTTGTGGGCTCCACAGAAAACCAGCGTTGCTGCACATAATGTGCGGCAACACATGCTGAGTGGAGACCCTTTTTGGTGTCCTGTCGTGTCATTATGTATTTAATATAGTTATAGTGCTAGTTTTAATCTTAGTCTTAGGTGGTACTTATGGAGCCAAAATAAATTTTTCTTTTCTTATCTTTTCTTTCTTTCATTTTCATGAGTTATCATCAGTGATACCACTCTGTTTAAAAGGTTTTCTTGGGAAACTCGTTGTTTACCAAACGCTGCTCCGGCCGGGTTGGGTTCGAAAATTTACCTCTTTCTCGAAGTTGGACCTCCCTGTGATTGATGTTCATAATGTCCTATATGTAACTAGCTATCAACAACCAAGGCAGAACTCGTAACTTTCGGATCAGTGGTTATAACATGGATGTTGGCCATCATTTTCGTCTGCCTGCTTACTCAGAAACTAAAGAATAGCATCAGTTTTAAAGTTTCCAACTCTTTGAAATCTTTTACATTGACATGCTTATAATCAACGGATCAAGTACTTAAGTTTTTGAAAAACTAATTGGACGTCATCGATCGAGCCGGCGAAATGTCCCCGGTAGAGGCGGTCGGCGCTCCCGGAAGCGCCCCTTATAGAGCGCGCCGCTCCCGGCACACATTCGGCACGCGCGAGGTGTACACACAGACGTACTTACTGTCTATACCAGGTCTATACTGGCTGTAGTTGCCGTACTCTATACTGTCGGTCGCAAACATAATGCCAAAGCGGACTTGATGTTTAAAAATATCTCAACAAGGCATTCACAATGCAACAAACATGATTACGACTCTACGTCCATTTTTATCATTGGATGCCTTCTTGACTGTGACAGAGACTTCTCTCATCTTAAATACATTACCTAATCTACGAGTATTTACAAAATAAGGTCATATCCATCAACATACGAGTATAATTATACGTTATGTATGCCTGTCTAATTTTATTAAAAGTGTAAACAAACTGATTTCATCACAATTGTTGTTTAAACACCCACTGGATCGAATCAATAACACATTTATCTATAATTCGCGTCTTTTAACTAGATGTCTAATCACTTTTTTCATCAAAATTCAGTTGATTTCAAATTTTTATTTTTTATTTGAAAAATCTTCGTCAAAATCTGACGTTATTTCTTGATTGAAACATGGTGGAAAATTTGACATTTTAATAATCGATTAATGCGCGGATGAAAAGCTATTTTTATTTACTTTCCTTAAAATTAAAAAATAGTTACTGCTTTTACAACTGAATATACAGTCTTTGGAATTAAATCAAGTATTGTAAATAATAAAATAAACAGAAATACGTTCATCTATTTAATTAATTAAAATCGAGTTACTTAACAGATTAATTATTTTGCAATAGGTTCTTGGTTTTCACATCACTAAATGTCTATGGTCGGGTTAATGGCGTCTTTGTTTACGCTTGTCGTAAATTGGATTGGAATCCCTACTAATATTATAAAAGCGAAAGTAACTTTGTCTGTCTGTCTGTTACGCTTTCACGTCGAAACCACTGAACCGATTTTGATGAAATTTTGTATGTAGGTAGTTTGAACCCTAAGGATCAACATAGGACACTTTTTATTCCGGTAGAGGTCGCCACCGCGCGATAACCTAGATCCACGCAGACGAAGTCGCGGGCATAATATAATTCGAAATTCCCGCTCAAATAGCAATATCCGCCGGAAGACAATATAGCCCAGAAACTCCCCGAACGTGACAGGTTTGTTTTTGTACGCAAATAATCACGGTCCTCCGGGATATTCTAGTTTATTTCACATTAAAATTAATCGTCTTTCATGTTTCTGTAAACATCTTTCCGACATTCCATTTATTCCATTAGCATAGTTTTGTTCGACACAGTTCTCGGGTACATTTATCGCTCGTAATATTTACGCGATTGGCACACCTCGGCCGAGCCCTGACGTTGACAAACGTCCTAGACGGAAACAGGCGGGCAGGTGGAAAGGGCGTGACTAGACTAGTGTCGGTGCTGCTAGGTCGTTCGACAACCCGTCGGCTATCGACCGAGATTGACGATGGGCCGGAGCTAAAACTCACGAAGCAGCCGCGAGTGGCCGAGTGGCAGTCTGACCCGGGGCCGATAATGTCAGCAATAATGCCCAGTCAACCCGCCACAAAGCCGCCGCCATCGCTCCACTCCGTCTGACACTTCGACATTAATTATCGACTGGCCACAAGGACAGACTCGTCAGTTTTAAACTCCGTAATACATCAAAAAAGACGATGCTCGCGCTCAAGGTCGAGACGACAAAACAACATTCGAGATGTATGGCACTGGTCCCACCGGCGGCTACAAACTATTAGCGAGTAAAACTATAAACTACAAACGAGTGGGCGAGAGGCGAGAAGCGAGTATAGTTTTGCTAGTTTAGACGCTCGGCTATAAGCGAGTGTTTGCGTGCGACGGGCGATTACTCGCTGCACTAGCTCAGCCGGGGGGCTATTCGCCAATGACCTATACGATGTACAGTCGAGGTCGAATATAGTTAGTGTGTTAGTGTTTAATTTTGTAACTAAGGGACCCCCTACATCCCTGTATTATTATTTAATTATTTTTTTTGTAATTTTTTGTTTAATTGTTTATTTTAGTTTTTAAGTATTTTATTTGTAATTATTTTATTTTGAAAAAATGACTTTCTGCCAAGTTTCTTGCGGCGCATTCTTCTTGGCAATGATGGTCTTTCCGAAAGCGCTGGTAGTTTAAAAAAAATGACGTGTAAAAGTGCCCATTGCGGCCTATTTACTGAATAAATGATTTGAATTTGAATTTGAAAATACATTTTCACCACACTAGCTCGGAAAGAGCTGTTTTATTCTTCAAAAACAGTGAGCAAAGTTGCATTTTATTCACTAAAGAGCAAAGAAGAGCAAATAAAAACTTTGCAGGAGGGCGGGAAGCGACTGGATGCAGAAAACGGAAGACCGGGTTTTGTGGCGTGCCTTGGGGGAGGCTTATGCCCAGCAGTGGACTGCTGTGGGCTGAGATGATGATGATGATGATGATGATGTTACGATTGTTACTATAGGGACAAGTATGTGAGATAAAAACCATTTGGCTAATTTGGATGTCTATATTGTTCTCCTACTCCACAATCTTTACTACAGACACGTGTCGTGTCCCGGGTCATATTAAAAAGTTTAATTTACATAGGAAATTTATCTTTGTAACGTTCGATACGGCCCTGAAATCCGTTTGGGAGCAGCCAGGAAATATACATACTCCTTTCCTTCCTTCTGCTATAGAAAAGGATACCTATAGTTTTCTTTGTTCTTTTTTACTGACAGACTTGTTTGACAGAGTAAAGTTACAAGTAACCAAAAAGTAAGTTTGAATGTAAAGTTTGTGATTCCACTGCAAATGTAAAAATATTTTATGGATATAGGTAAAAAATATCAGAAAATCCTAGACATCAGAGTTTTGTAAGTTCTAAGTATCATAAGCCTGTTTACACCGTTTGCGTAACATACTGGACTCTTTTTTTTTTATTTGTGATGTAACAATACAATACAATACAATACAAATACTCTTTATTGTACACCAGAAATAATAAGCGATACAGAAAATATTCTAATCTATATTCCTTTTTTTCTTCCGTCTCTTCAAAATTGCCACTGCCACTACACACACGCTTTTATAAAATACAACATCATCGTCATCCGAACTTGACAACAAAGATAGTTCGTATGATTGTTTTAAATTCATTGTATATACGTGCACTCGCGTCCACTTTGAAAGGTAGAATGATCGCTCTGATCGCCAAGCAGGCTTCGGCGAGTACCGTTGAGCTAGTTTTATAGTCGATAGCTTATCGCTGCGGTCAACTAGTAAACAGTGGTCCCACCGCCAGCTATCGGCGAGCTCGGCGGTCAACTAGTAAAATTCTGTACTAGAAACAGATGACAATCGGCGGGCGGCTAGTAAACAATTCTATGGAATTATCGCTTACTCGCCGGGCGGTGGGATAGTATCCTCGCCGTCAGTGTGAACAGCCAGCTATGAACTATAAAAATATAGCTCTCTCTTTTATGTACACGGAAGCGATTATCTTTTGTTCGTTTCTTGGGCTAGAAAATAGCCGATAGCTCATAGCTTACTAGCTCGCGGTGGGACCAGTGCCTAAGAGGCCATCTTTGTTTAAGATTAAATGACGTGGTTTTATAGTGGATTCTGGAAACTAAATAAAACCATTAGGCACTGGTCCCACCGCGAGCTAGTAAGCTATGAGCTATCGGCTATTTTCTAGCCCAAGAAACGAACAAAAGATAATCGCTTCCGTGTACATAAAAGAGAGAGTTATATTTTTATAGTTCATAGCTGGCTGTTCACACTGCCGGCGAGGATACTCTCCCACCGCCCGGCGAGTAAGCGATAATTCCATACAATTGTTTACTAGCCGCCCGCCGATTGTCATCTGTTTCTAGTACAGAATTTTACTAGTTGACCGCCGAGCTCGCCGATAGCTGGCGGTGGGACCACTGTTTACTAGTTGACCGCAGCGATAAGCTATCGACTATAAAACTAGCTCAACGGTACTCGCCGAAGCCTGCTTGGCGATCAGAGCGATCATTCTACCTTTCAAAGTGGATGCGAGTGCACGTATATACAATGAATTTAAAACAATCATACGAACTATCTTTTTTGTCAAGTTCGGATGACGATGATGATGTATTTTATAAAAGCGTGTGTGTAGTGGCAGTGGCAATTTTGAAGAGACGGAAGAAAAAAAGGAATATTTTAAAAAGAATGACAAGAAAAATTTGGATGCAAAAAATTAATTATTTCAGAAAAGAATACAGTGAGTTCAAACTAGCTAGTGTGGTGAAAATGTATTTTCAAATTTAAATTCAAATAATTTATTCAGTAAATAGGCTGCAATGGGCACTTTTACACGTCATTTTTTTAAACTACCAGCGCTTTCGGAAAGACCATCATTGCCAAGAAGAATGCGCCGCAAGAAACTTGGCAGAAAGTCATTTTTTCAAAATAAAATAATTACAAATAAAATACTTAAAAACTACAGTAAACAATTTAACAAAAAATTACAAAAAAAATTAATTAATAATACAGGGATGTATGGGGTCCCTTAGTTACAAAATTAAACACTAACTATATTCGACCTCGACTGTACATCGTATAGGTCATTGGCGAATAGCCCCCCGGCTGAGCTAGTGCAGCGAGTAATCGCCCGTCGCACGCAAACACTCGCTTATAGCCGAGCGTCTAAACTAGCAAAACTATACTCGCTTCTCGCCTCTCGCCCACTCGTTTGTAGTTTATAGTTTTACTCGCTAATAGCTTGTAGCCGCCGGTGGGACCAGTGCCTAATACTTTACTACACAAAAAACAGAAACAATGCGATTCTAATTTTATTGTCATAATGTGTCTCTATATTTGTGTGGGATTTTACATTTATCTACCTACATCCGTATTACATCACACGTGTGACTTGTGGTCGCGTGTGTGACATGCTTTTGCTCATTTTATCTAGTTCTATTTCAAATTGAAACGTTTTGGGCATTTTGGGAGGACAGAATTGGAATGAGTCGATTTCCTGTAAGCTAGGCGTTACGTCAGTGAGTGCAGCCGGCGCGGTGTGATCCAGTCAGGTTGCGCCTCACTGCACTGGCGGTTTTTGCTCTCGATCGCGACTGGAATATGATGTCTCGACGAGTAAGGAAGCGGGTTTAATGCACCCTCGTTGACAGTAAACACCAGCCTTATTTAGTAGTTACCTCGTGTTAAAACGAATTGCACTAGGTCCCGCACCAGATGCTTTAATAAATAAATAATAATAGATCATCAACTTTGACCTCACCTTTTGGGTGTTTACCGTTCGCCGGACAACCAAATATGTATTTTGTAGTCAAGACTTAGGAGAAGACTTTCTGAGGCTCTATCCAGAGATCAGACAGTTTCTTTTTGCTCACTTTCAATCAATGGTTTTCCTTGACCTTAAGCAGTCACTTGTCGGCAAAAAGTAATTCTGAGATAAATATAATATTGGAATTGCTGGGTAACTGTGCGGTCGCCTTGAGCATGAGCACAATCTTTTAATATATCAGTATTAGCGATGTTTGAGCAATGAAGTAATGTCAACGAATATGAGCGGAGAGTAACCAAGTGCTTCCGTCGCTTGTCAATCATATTTATTAAACGGCTGTGCGAGAAAGTGCCCGCAATTGCATAACCCCCAGTAACCAAGTTAATGCCTTCCTGTACACTGTACAGTCAACTGTGTGTGATAGCGATCAGGGGACGGTTATGGCACTTATGGCTACTCTATCTGTACAACCTTTGTAAACCCACGACTGTTTGAAAAAGTGAAGAGAATTTAATTAAATCGCTTGTTGCAGTAGTTTTTTTGCGAATTTATCTTTTTCATCATCACGGAAATAATGAGGGACGATTTAAGTTCCTCTTCTGTTATTTTGTTCTTTTCAATATAAGGCATTATTCACCGGCGAAAAAAATGGAGCAGGTTCTCAAGTCGCGTATAAATAGGTATTATATATGTATTTTTTATGTATGACCACTGAAACCGCAATCACTCTATCTGTTTAACGGTATAACGTGGCAGTAGAAAGAAATGGTGAATTAGATTGTGATTGTGATGACCATTCCATAGGACTCTGGTACTGTAATATTGAAACAGTCAGATAGATAGTCGTATATTCTGGTGAGTATATGAAACTCAAGATATTATTTAAAATCATCAAATAAGTATGTTCAGAGGCAACATAATTATTATTGATTTATTTAATGTTATAATAACTATCCTATTGATTGCACTCTGCAGCTCTACTTTAGAAACGTCTTGGGCCTCCAATTATACGGCAATTTCCAAGGATTTACAGCCGCATAAATTTCGCAATCAGTGTTAATAGGAAGTTGCCCAATCGATTATATTTGACGTTTATATGCAATTGGAAAATATAGAGATTTCTCTCCAAGCAAATCACGGAGCTAGCAGAATTAATTATAGCGGCAACAGCAGTGACGGAAGATGCCTGGGTTGACCATTGCATTCAGGTTCGAGTTCGACTAGCGATCATTTAGTGGCCAGAAGCAAGTGGGTACTATAGCCAACGAAGGTGATGTTAGTTATAGGTCTTCTAGGTCCTCGGGTCTTTAAATTTTTAAAACTAAATAACATTTTATACTATTATCTAGTTTCCGTCGTGTCGAGTGTTCGCCACTTCAATCACGCATAATTATGTTTTGAACTTTAGCGATTTTCTCTCATATTTAATTACTAGCACACTCTGGACTCGGAACTTGATCACGACTTTTAAATTCCTCAAATCAACCTCGACGTTTCGACTACACTGCAGCGTGCAGCCGTCATCGCGAGTAGACTACTCGAGCACGCTTGTTACTAGTTTCGACGGGACGGCACTGTTTGTTAAGTGCTTTTCTTTCACGGAGAACCTAGTAGTGCTGACTTGCTATTGCTACGCTACAGAGCTACGAAAAAAAATACATTCTAGTTTATAAGCTTTTAATTTCACATCTAAGCAGTTTTATAACTAAAAAAACTATACTACTACAACATTAACACGATTGTTTTGTAACACTAAAACGCCATCTTCAATATAGCAACATGACAGTTTGGTGCCTACACTCACGAATGCACATCATGTGTTATTTCGGCCGGATGTCTTTAAAACGTGGAAAAGAGTGTCTAGTGAAAATTAAGTACACGACAGCCTAGTAGATGTGGAAACTCGAGCGGATGGCTTCTTAGTTTTCTATCACTGCGTGGAAACGCCATGAGTGGGTAGAAATCGCGCGCAGCATATCCCGTGGAAACTCGACTTACAAAACGACAGGGAGCTTTTACTTTCGTCCTTAGTACATCGTTGTGATGTGATAGGAAGCATGGTGATAACTGGTTTAGGTCGTATTTCACTGTTTTTTATAATGCATTTAATCTGGTTTATTTTTGATAAGTTTATTACAATCCTTTTCACCGTGTGGATGATAATAGGCACATTGCCGTCAAGCTGAGCAGTAATTAAAAACAGATTCTCATAAATTGCTCTATGTAGAGTTAACAGAGTTCAAGGTGAGGCTATTTTAAAGGCAAATCACGAGGGGTCTAAAGTAGAGTAGTTGTTGGAGTCGGCGGCCGCGGTCACGCTTCACCAGGCTCTGGGAACAAGTTTTTTGTGTTGCCGCTTCCTTTGTCGTCGCGACGACGTCATTTCACCCGACATCGATTTCATTCGCCACGCCCTCATCTCACAATTTTCCACTTGGGATGTGATTACGTCTAAAGTACTTTTAGATTCGCGGGAAACTACTCGTTTGGTTTGATCATACTCAATAAATATTTTTTTAACAAAAACTACTCTTAATTCTAACAAAAACTAGTCACGCGTGTCTGAGTAGCTCAAATGATTGAGAAAACATAATTAACATTGTTGGTGTGTCTTATCTACACCGGCTTATCGTACATGTATTGATGTTATACTTAGCGGACCTTGACATTATTAGAAAAAAAAATACATTCCAGAGCATGTCACAATCTGAAGAAACGTTCTCAAGGTGATCTTCAGACTGATCGGCGGGGTAACTATCGGATTGTGCAGGGCTTTCGAAACCGGCTTTCGTCTTGTTTCGGCGGCGATGCCTTGTTTGGCGGCGCGGGACCGCGCTGCTGCGCCGACGTCGATTCACGGTGCACAATGGACTGTATTGCCATCAGCATTCAATTATTTTGGTTGGTCATTCATTAGCGAAGTCGGACACCGCCGTGCTTGGGCAACTCGGACAGGCGCCACCGCACCCGGAGACATTGACATTGCCGGAGCATTCGCCGATAAAACTCCATTCGCTAATTCGAGACCTTGACATCGAAATCGAGCGTAAACACGGCTCGCAGCGAAGTGCTCCGTTTCCGAAGCCGCCTTAGTCATATGCCGCGAAAAGCTTTCATGGGTTCATTGGCCATAAATCGTCTTCTGATTCCATATGCTGTATAGGAAGTGAAGGTTTTATTTTTAGAGTTTGACGCTCCCACGCGGCGCTCGCGCACGTTGTGCCGGCGCCGGCCGCGGCAGTGCCTCCCCGGATCGCGCCGCGCACGGACCGCACCGCTCACCGCTCGCGACACCCGCGACCGCCGATCGTGCTATCGTCCCCCGAATTTCGAAACGGTTGACGAGTGCCAGTGATAACTTCGATACGGTTTCGCCAATCGCGAGCGCCGTGGAGCGACTCTCTGATAACCGCTCCGGTCTGTGCCGAATCCAATTTTTTCACGTCGAGATAAATACGAGTGCATTTACACGGGATTCTGTTTCTATAATTACATTACCCTCGTGTGAGTCGTAGCGAGGGAGGGTCGCGATGAGGCCGAAGGACGAGCCCGACGCCAAGGTCCAGACGGGGACGTTCATCCTGTCGGAGAAGATCGACGACACCAAGTCGAAGCGCAGCGACAAGGACATGAAGAAGGAGCTCAAACGGCAGGAGAAGGAGCGCCTCGAGCGAGAGAAGCGAGACAAGAAGGCGCGCGAGAAGGAAAAGGAACGCGAGAAACAAGCTAAGAAAGGTCAGCTAATATTTCTCGGAACACTAATACATTGCAAAACTAGTCGCCTCGCCTTTATCATTAAGTCGCGTTATCGTGATGTCATCCTTCTTTGTGGAGGTTACGAGATAAGTGCGATTGACGTCGGCGCAACAATAAACTTATGCGGGTTTATTATTACTAAATAAAAGCTCGGAGCCAAATTGAAGTCGGTTGTTGTGTGCGGCCGCGGAGTGCGGTTACATCATTAGACTGACCTTGATGACCGGCATCCTCATTATCCGATCACATTCTTATTGATTACTCAATTTTCGCTTTGTTCCGTCGATGAGCAGTGTTAATTGAGAAGTAGAACTGGTGCGGGATGACGCCTGGCGTGTCGCATCGTCGCGGCGGCTTACTCATCCGCCGCGTTTGGTATTTTCGCATCTTATTTGTTCGCATCGAAATAAACCTGCGTCACGAATCGCTTTAACTCCTTTAAAACAAACAAAGACTTCAAAACATGCAAATTGACACAAACTTGTAAAAAAATCTGTACCATTATTGCTCATGAATATTCATATAATTTCAATAGCGTCATTACGTGTGAATGTGTCGGTTGTAGTAATTGCTTTATTTCTGCTTGAAGATTTAAATTGCATCATTGGAAAATTGTAGCTCGAGAGTTCGTGTGCGAGGTGCATTAATTAGCTTAGCTTGCTAATAGCGCCGCAGACTGCGTGTCGTTTACCTTTATATTCTTGGAAGCGGTCTCGAAAATTAGATCGGCGACTATGTTATGTTGGCACTCACACCTTCGGGACGTTTCTCGGAATGCGCCTTACCTATATTCTATTTCGGAAAATGTATCATTCGTAAATTTATTGCTGTCAGTGGTGTCACACGTACTCGAACACAATATTTATACTATCTAGCCGATAGACGATATAAAAAATTCAAAGTGACATTGCTCGAATCGTATCAACCGTTTATCTTTATTTCAGTTTTATTTGTTTTGCGTAGAATGAATTAGCCATTTCGGGCGGCGCGCACGCAGCAACCGCCGCGTGAGCATCGTCATGGACCATTACAATTTCACGTCCGCGTAACAGCCCCTGTGTTTACTGGTGTATTATTGAAATGCACGGTTTCTCTTTCAATCATGAACGCTTATGAATTCTTCGTTTTCTCACACAAACACGTTGCGCGGCAAATTGTGTAAATAACGTTATTTATGCGCTGTTTTACAAACAAAAGGCTCGCTGCTGTCACGAGTCCGCTTGCATTTGCATGAGCCGGCCGCAGCCACCGGAGAAATTGCATCGGTCGCCGCACTCGTTACTCGCACGGATCTCGTACTTATTTGGAGTTATAGTACAACGCTTTCTTGGTTTGCTGCGCCAACTGTCAGCCCGGGCTCCAGCCTTGCTTGCGCAACATTTTTGTGGTTCCTATAGGTACTCTACGTACCTATACCTCCTCGCACGGTGTCGCAGCGAGCGGACGAACAATGCGTTTGTTTTCCCTCGTTTTTTACCAATTAGCATTGCCATTGTAGCGCTTTCTGGGTTAACTGCTTGAATACTTCCACTTTCTTTATGTTTGTATGTGAATTGTCAATACTGTACAACATCCATAAACATTTAATAGCAAAATGAAATAGTCATATCAGAGTACATTATCCGATCGAACTTTAACTTTGTGTGTTAGTGTGTCTGTATTCAGTTCAGCATAAACAAGACGAACCGGTTCGAGGTGATCTAACACATCACTGTGCAGCAATCGTTTATAAAGCCTTTCGAGACATGGCTCGATCGACCCAAAAAACTTTAGTGGGTAATTAATATCGCTGTGACGTGTTTTATATTACCTGCACCGAATTAATTTCAATCATTGTTGTTTATATTTGTGATGGCCTAGAGCATTCATATTTTGCGCGACAAAAGAGTGCTGGGATTTAGGTCAGTATCATGCCTACAAATGAATCAGAGTGCCTTTACATACAAAGAAGTAAACTTTTGATAGCTGTTTTTCTATTAAACTTTAATTAATCAGTATGTCAAGTTCAAAGTGTGGGGGCTCGTCTGGGATGGCGCCATTATGTTATGCGAGTATCACATTAAATTTATGATTATCTGCTAGTAATCTGCTGTTTGTTTCGGGCATCACGAGTCAAGCGTGACGCGCCGTTTGTCGCTCCGCTGCCGCCGAAAACTACTGGCAAATTGCAGTAGTGGCAACCGCGTCTGTGTGCTGAAAGACCGCAGACCTGATCGATTTGGCTTGCGATTCGTACCTCCGGCAATCTCCGCTACGAACACAAATTAAAGTTGGTTATGCGGGATAGCTTTCGACATCTGCGTAAGACATTGGGATCTAATTCTCGATGCTGCTGTCGCTAATCACTGACTATCAATATTGTAACAATCTATGAAAAATATAACGTAGTTTTGTCGAATCTCGCGACTATGAGAAAGATCTCAGCGGCAAGAACTGCGACCCTTGTTAGTTGTTAAGAGACGTAGCATCGACTGCATGAACTGCATCTTGGTAAATGAAAGCAGTATTTAGTGGTCTGTGATCGCAATTCCTTTCACCTTCACACCTAGGTAGGTATACTTTATTAGGTACTAAATTTAATAACTGCTATGAGCTAGTTACAGTTTACGTAAGTAGGTACTTGCACTTGCAGTTATTTTAGGAACTTAGTGACGATTCCAGTTTAAACCGTTACATATGTATGTATGTATGTAAACTCTTTATTGTACAAAAGAAAAGAAACAACACACAATTGACAAACTTTGAGATACTTGTACAAAGGCGGACTTATCCCTTTGAGGGATCTCTAGCAGTCAACCTTTGAATAGATAAGAGGAGTAACCAGTTAGGGGTTAGGGGTTATATTTTTTTGCTTCGAGGCTCTTCTTTCCTGAACCTATTATAAGACAAATTTATACTTGCGCCGGAGAAAATGTTTCTAAACATTTCTCAACTAGATGATACTCTTTTGGGTATGCGGTTTGCTGATCACTCTTTTATTTTCCTCGTCAGTAATCATCCTGATACGAATAGGAATACAATACCGGCATAATCTGAAGGTTAAACGATATTATCCACGATATTGGCAATAAGTCGATAAACCCATGATTTCGCACGTAAATCATCAAGCCGCGAATAATGTTCTATTACAGCGCTGGGTTTTTGCGCCGCGTAAAAAGTGCAATCAATCACCGGCAGCTGTCGATCGCGTGCGCCCGCGCCGTGCTTTAGTGTTGGCTACGCATTTCAACTTATTCACTAGAATTTGCTAGATTTTAAAATCATTATTATTTTGTAATTCGAGGTTTTACCTTCCCTGTCTTAATAGTGAGAGTGACGAGGTGTTTGTAGAAACTAATACAGCGAAAAATTTCGTTAGGCAACATGGAGAGTAAGACAAGCGTGGGTTCGGTATTTCTTCGGATGAAATTCCTCGAAGTTAGTGTACACGAGCTTTGGCATACTTTTTATCAATGACGTCACGTAAAAAACTTAGGGAACCCGGTGGGAGTCTAGAAATATCTAGACGTAATAATGGCTATTCGCCACTGGTAAATGGGCCAATCAACTTTTTACCGACACTAATCTGTTCGCGATGTTTTTCAAACAATTGCAAATTTTTGTCAGTAAACATGTTTTTTCTGTAATTTATTAGATGGTGTACGTGAACACATGCCATCCTACGTAAGTTCAACCTATTAAACCGTGAAATATCTTGTTGGAAGTACGATTTTTTGGTGACGCCAGTGGCAATTTTGGTAACGCAGGATTGGCCCAAATATGACCTTGAATGCAGAAGCGACTTTAACGTCTCTTGGTAGTAAAGTGCATGCGCTGCCGATACTACACCCCCCCCCCCCCCCAATGATCAAAAGGTTCTCAGCATCAGCATCTACAGTATTTCTTCCTTACCCTACACATGCATTACGATTGTTGTCGTTTGTATCGCATCTATCCATTCTTGTGGTTGTTATTAGTACGAATGAAGCTTTATTCCAAAGATGGCTGCTCGTTATGGGACGCTAGAGTCACAAGCAAGGAGCGAAATTTTCATAACAAAAATCAAATGTCAAGAGGGATTGACCATTATGTTTTATCGGTTTTATTGGTTTGACTTTTTTTTAATGCATTGGCGGTCCCATTTCTACCAAGGATTAAAGCACTCTTTGAGACCAACTGAAGTTAGAGTACCAGAACACCCACAAATCAAATGTTGTTTTTTTTCGAGTATGAAGCTTAAAGAAAATTAAACGGTATGTAGACAACTGAAAGCTGAACATTTTAAATAAAGTTAGTGTCTTATCTTAACCCAGTATTGCTGCCCCATCTCAACTTTCCAACCTGTATCAATGTAAGATGAAGTCTGAAGATTGCCTTTCTGAGTTGGACGAGCACGATTGGTGGAACTCGCATTGCATTGCATCGAGCCTACTACTGCACATGTTTCGTCCGCGCCGTGCTTCCTCCTTTCTAGCGGCCGGTAACCGCAGAACTTGTTAAACTTCCGTGACGTTTTCCTTAAGTTCCTTAAAGGCATTAACTTGATAACATGCTTCCTGTAATTGTAATTTTTTTTTTAAGGTGCATGTTAGTTAATTAAGTCTACCCGCTATTCGTTAATTGTCGAAGCGGTAAGGAGTGCGGGGAGGGGGGCGGACTGAAAATCAGCGCTGCGCAATGCAGGCTTACGCTTGCACTCGCAGCAAATGCTGAGTCCGCTCCTTTTGCCACAAAAAAATGCCTTCTGATTAGGTTTAATATGTATGTTTTTTCTTTTTGAAATGTTTATATATTTTTTTAATTATTATGTTATTGTGGCAATAAATGATTTCTTATTCTTATTCTTATTCTTATTCTTAATTCCTGTTTAAGGGTTCTGTAACTTCAAAAGGTAAAAAAACGGAACCCTTATACATAGGATCTCTTTGTTGTCCATCATTTTGTCTACTCATAGCAAATATCAAACCAGCAATCAAAAGGGATTTGAGGACAGTTTCGACAATGGTTATGGTTGAAGTAACTTGAATGAACTCACGCTAAGAGTCAGTTGCATCGAGTCACACAAACTTGAACAATTTTGTCAAATCTCCCGCTAAGTATACATATTTGCGGTTCCAAAAATGTCAATTCCTATCCTAACCAAAGAATTGACGGCTGTTTATGATTACAGTAACTTGGTGCGACTCATAATGTGAATGTTATTTTAAAATTCAATTCCACTTTTTCATTGCACAGTAAAATTGATCCAGATTTGTTTGAATTTTGTATTTCCTTGTTTGACTTTATTTTCACAAGTCAAATATAGCATTGCGCCGTCGCAGGAAAGCATTTACTGCCGAATATGTAAATTGTATATCGGCTCACTGTGTGGTCGCGGGCGGGCGCCGGCGCCGCGCCGCCCGCCCGCGACTGCACGCGCGGGTCACGGGTTACGCTATTTTTACAGGGGTCGCACTCGCGGGTCACAGGGGCTGGGACTAAAATGTTTTAGCTATTTTTAAAACGGTGTCATCGACCAACGAGGTCTAAATATGTGCTTTCCCTTTGTTTCGTAAAACTTTTACTGCTAGAAAAACTAGGGTGTTTGCGGTCAAGGACTTTAATTCATGATCGCATCGCATTAATTAACATGGAAAATTGTAATGACTTTTCCTTTGAAAAGGTTCCATGGTGGCTCGTGAATTAAAGTACTTTACCGTATATACTTAGTATGTTTTGCGTGCTTGTGGTTTGACTAGCTTTTTCGCTCGTGCGTTCGGTCAAATTCGCGAATTTAAGTGACAACACGAACGAAAAAACCCTGCCGAATGTGAAATTTACTTTATGGGTCAAGCCGAGGTTTTTGCCACAAATAGCGCAACGCAAAGTGACGCAAACTGGTTACGCAAAATAGTTAAGGATGCGTACACAGTGTGTGATTTTCGTTAAAGAAATATAGAATTAATCATCATCATCATCATCATCATCATGTCAGCCGAAAGACGTCCACTGCTGGACATAGGTCTCCCCCAAGGCTCTCCACTCAGACCGGTCTTGTGCTTTCCGCATCCACCGCGATCCCGCGATCTTAGCCAGGTCGTCGCTCCATTTTGTTGGAGGCCTACCGACAGCTCGTCTCCCGGTCCGCGGACGCCATTCGAGAACCTTCTGACCCATCGGCCATCAGTCCTGCGTGAAATGTGCCCCGCCCACTGCCTCTTCAGTTTCGCAATTCTTCGGGCTACGTCAGTAACCTTAGTTCTACTGCGGATATCATCATTTCTGATTCTATCCCGCAGAGAAACCCCGAGCATAGCCCTCTCCATAGCCCTTTGAGTGACTTTGAGCTTCCTTGTGAGGCCCATCGTTAGCGCCCACGTCTCAGATCCGTATGTCATCACTGGCAACACACACTGGTCAAAGACTTTTGACTTCAAACACTGCGGTAATTTGGATGAAAAGACACTGCGAAGCTTCCCGAACGCTGCCCAGCCGAGTCGGATTCGACGAGTGATCTCTTTCGCGAAGTTGGACCTACCTAACTGGACCGTCTATCCTAGGTATACATAGTCGTCAACAACTTCGAGCGCAGAGCCTCCGACTATTACGGGAGTTGGCACTACATGAACATTAGACATAACTTTCGTCTTGTCCATGTTCATTCTCAGGCCAACTCGGTCGGAAACTCTGCTGAGGTCAGCGAGCATAGCACTAAGGTCCTCCATGGTCTACAATCGACCGACAAATAAATATCCTACATTATACAAAAAAAAATCACTAAGTTTGGTCATTTGTAAAATAAGGCATGACGCTTCAAGTTGTATTTTAAAATCTATATAACATATAATGAAATTGTATAACATCAGAAGAAAAAAAAAAACCACCCGAAAACCGAAAACGTATGTGTGCATGCATCTTTATTCGATAGCGCACAATAAAAGGTATCGCAAAGTGATGCAAAGTGGCATAAAGTCAGTTTTGCGCGACTGTGGCGCAAAAGGAACATATCATAATTCGATAAATAAGCTCTTTACGCAGGTTAATTTAGCCTTAAACGATTACACACACTTTGATAAATAACGAGCAAATACAATAACAGATATTAATTAAAAACTTACGTTGGAATCTCAAAAAATGCACTCTGCCACAGAATAGATAATAGTACAAGTACAGAAGTCTCTCTGTTTTGATTTTCACAAATGCCGCCTTTTTATGTGCCTACATAATTATTATTAACAAACGGAACGCACGCGAGCAGCCGACATTGAGCTCTCTGGCGCCGCTTGAAGGTCGACATTATTCCACACCTTGTCAGATATTCCGAAAATAGGGTTGTCAATACTTTAATAGAATACCTATTATACTATCAGATTTATGTTGTTTATAATATTTACTTAGCGGTTGCACTTTTATTTATTCTATGGCGCAGGGTCGAATATTATGTAAGAATAAGCTAGGTACCAGTCTAGTCCAGCGCAACTATGCTTAGTGACTCTCGTTGCGAGACGTCACCCGTCACTTTCTCACAGTAGTGCACAGAAAGAGACAGGTAATTATGTACATCTCATGCGAGAAATAGTCACATGTTACAGTTGTTTCAGAATGGCTGGTAAGTGTTATAAGTATAAATACCACGCAAGGTACACATGCAGAAACTGTTATACCTACCTATTAGGTAAATGAATACCGAACATATAAATCAGTTTACACAGGTATACACGACACGTGATTTTCTTTTGATGTAGGGTTAGATGTAGCTACCTACCACCTATTTTAAATAAGTATATGATATAAAACATTTGTGTGTATATTTATTAATTATTGTTATAGATTTCGGTACCATGACAGTAGATATAAATGAGTAATGAATACCGTACCTTTCGCTATCTTTCTCATTTGCCGGAACCGAGAAAAACTGACAATTACTATTTTTTTCATTGTTCCGACAATCGGCTGCAATGCAGTATTTTTTTGGATACATATTGCCAATTAAAATTATGACACGCGTTTGCGACGTAAATTGAGTCGTACTGCGTAAGAGGCGCGCGCGTGCGCCACGGGTCAGTGCGCGGCAACCACTGAATCGCCTCAACGTTGGGGAGGCCCGGTACGCACTTTTATCTCGGCGGCGGAATGGCGTAGTGACACCCCCCTGACTCTGCGCCACAGGTGGGACAAATTTCCTTCCGAACGAATTTACATCGTACTCGAAAAATATAGCCGCTACCGCCTCATTGACTATGGACAAGGTATACTTTAACGTTACCACTACTCAGATACAAAGCCGCTTACTGTTTAGATCCACAAAATAGGGAGTTGATGGTTGCGCAATAAAACTGTCGAAAAGAAATGAAACCAAAAAATTTTAAATATTTTTTTTAAATGTGTGAAAAATAATGTTTTTTCTTAGAAAACATGAAACGATATTTAAAAGGTGGCTAGCTAACTATTATTTCATAACGTCGAATCAAAAATATAGTTACAAAGATGTCTTTATTTGGTTTTATTGATTCCGCAAGTGCACTACTGCAAAAGCGGACAACCGGTTTTTGCTAAAATTTGGTCATTTTTTGTAGTAAAATAATTTATAACTCTCCAAGTTTATGCATTTATTTCAACTTCTTCAGTGTCCGCGGTTCACCATTAGTTAGGGAATACAATGATATTTTTGAAATATATATATAGGCATTATTTTAAAAAATAAATGAGGCGGACAGTCAGATTACACGTTTTGTGGCAAAAACCTCGGCCTCACCCTTATAGGTTTATCTGGTGGTAGGGAAAGCATATGGTGATAGAAGTTCTACCAGCATAGTTGAACGACCCTTGCTTAGTTTTATAAGTAAACATATTAGAAGAAAAACCAAGAGCTATTCAAGTTCCAACAGTTTCAATCATGCGGTGTATTTTTGCACCGGAACTAAAGCGCGTTTCGGATCGCGCGGTGGAACGTGGAACGGGCCGTTCATTCGCTACAGTCGCGACTGAAAAGCGAAACAATCACAGACTTTTCTTACCGGTTTCACTTGTTTAATTAACAGTTATCGTTTATGTCAACTATTTTTATCAGAATAGAGCACGTTAATTTGCGAGAGTCTCTTGTTGAAAAACTGGGTCTGAAACACTTGTTTTGTTTTGTGGGAAAACAAAGTAATCGATCATTACTTGACTGAAAGTACGTGTCTACCTAAAAGAACCAAAGAAACGTGACGGAACTTTAAATTGAGCTAACGAATAATACTATCCAAGAAAAAAAACCAGGCTATTTCTACAGACTAGAGCTGAAATCGCCCACTAGTTCCATGAGCGCAGGGTTCTCAGCGACGAAGGAGTACGCAGAAATACCCCAGTTCCGCAGACGCCGCGGTATGCGCCCGCGCCGCCCGGCCGCCTTCCGCCGGCTATAAATAGTCCGCCGAATTGCGGGCCCCGTCTGGAATTCACCATAGCCAGAGAATTGTACTGGGTTTTACGCTGCCTAATTATTAACTTTTGAACTTTATCCTTAACCGGAGTTTTAAATGGCCAATGAGCTGTTTCAGTAGTGCCTTACGGTCGTTTTTTCAGCGAGGACATTTTGCTCTGAGGACCACCTCCTCTGATTTGGTTGAATTGAATCAATGAACCCGTTAGTAAGATAAGGTAAATAAATGCAAGTCGTTTGTCATGCTAATGCCCAATAGATGACACCCTGAGGTCTTTTTCATTGCTAGTGACATGAAATCAAAGATAGGAACTACTAGGACAGTGTTGGACAGTACTCGGACGTCTACTTTATTTGAGAAAGGAGTTTGCGGTGTAACTCTGGTCGTCAACGCGTGTCAACGCGGCTTAGTCGACGTAAGAAAGACGTACTCGTATTATAGCTTGGCAGTCATTATCAAAAATTCTGTCTGTACTTATAAGCAGCTTTTTATGATCGCCACTTCCTGCGACAAACGGAGGGTTTAACTTCAAGGGCGTAGTGATATCGTTGCATACCTGAATGGAATCGAGTGCGATAATTTATTTTTAGTGGCACTTCGCCACGCGGCATTATTTCGTGATGGACTGATAAGACTGCGTTATCGGCGAGGTGTCATGCGGGAATGAGCTGCACATTCACCCACTTGTTATCAATCTGCTGTCGTAAAGTTAGCTGTAAAACAGCTTGTAGTTCTGAAGACTACATGCGTGAACCTTGTTGCAGAAGTACTTAATAAATATTGTTGTGTCTTGTCTTGTGTAGTGTTGTCTATTATTGCTGTGTTGTGAAGAAATGTATGTCTATCTTTCTTTCAGAAGTTTTGAACTTCAATTTCGTCGAGTAGTTTAAGCGATTGCTACTTGGTTAGATGTCTCTCTTTTATTTGGTAAAATAATATTATGCCCTTTAAGTATATCAGAAGTTTATCGATATCAGTTTTTTGATGATTCACGGTTAAAATGTCATTAGTTAGATATACATATTTGTTCCGGGATGTAGACCGTAATTTGTCGTAGGTAATCGTGATTTGTCGGTATACTATTCATAGAATTGGGGATGCCTATTATTAATCTCTAACTTTTATTTGCGAAAGGATGTTTCGCTAAATTTGAAAGCATTTAAAAGGTGAACATACAGGGTTAAGTGTAGATCTTTTAAATACATCAAATACAATACAAAAAATAGGTACATTTGAGTCCAGTCCTCGAAGGTCGTCTGATGAAGGTGACTGACGTCACCAGGTGGTTGCTCGTGCAGTTGTAGTCCCCTATTTCACCTTGTCGCGACGGTTCAACACTCCAGCGACACGGTTATGGGCTTTGTTCGGAACTTGAGCGATGAACCCGAACCTAATGACTAAGGGTTTCCACGAAGCTATCGATTTCGACCCATGAATTTTATAAGAGTTCAGAGACGTATCGTAATGTCACGTCAGTTTGCTTTTTGAACCGAGAAGTTAAAGTTATTCACGGCTAAATATTGACAAAGAATATGACGTTGTGTCTCTTACGAGATCACCAACATCTATCGTGTGTTCTTGAATCTAGATATTTCTAATGAAAATACTGGCATCGTAATCAAATTTTAAATGCACCTCTTGTTTGCCTCGAGATACAATAATACTAAATATTTATGAGCTTCTGCTGCTGCTGTCTACTGATTTGAACCCTTGCAAATCTAAGCAATTGAATCGCATTGCCTTATAAAGATGGAATATGACTATAAGGAGCCACAAACATAGATATTGTCATGTCATTATTGTAAGTAGATTATTTCATTATGCAGAAATAAATAAATAGTAATAAAGAAAAAAAAATGGTTGCAATAAATAAAAATCATGGGATACTTGACACCAATTGACCTAGTCCCAAACTAAGCAAAGCTTGTGCTATGGACGCTATTGGACACTAGGCAACGGATAAACATACTTAAATATAGATAAATAAATACTTAAATACTTAAATCCAAGACCCGAGAACAAACATTCGTATTATTCATACAAATATCTGTCCCGGCCGGGATTCGAACCCGGGACCTCGAGCTTCGAAATCAGGTTCTCTAACCACTTAGCCATCCAGTCGTCCATAAAGAAGAATTGAAGAAGTAACTAAATTGAGCTTGTAAATCAGATTTATGGCAAGTAATCTCGAACGACGCCTTACTGTTTTTTAAGTTTTAAATGTAGTGATTTAGTCTAACGTCATAATGCAGTGGAGCTAGTTGATGAATGCGCGAACACGCGAGTAGCCCGCGACGCGCGACGTCCCTCCGGGCCATGCGTTGTATCGTATGGGTCTGAGGGTGCGTGTCTCGAGAGGATTGCGCGCCATGATGCCTTTGTTAGTTTGCTTGAGCTGGGGTAGCAATGCGCCTGACATGTCGCAGGTGGGAATTGCAGGTTGCGTAAGGCTGTCACGGTGTCAATATAAAGAAAAGCAATATACTCCATCCCGTTTTGGAAAATTAAATTTATGTAGGTATGGAAAAAATTCGTAGCAAAAAATGTGCCGTGAACGCAAGGCACTTTATTATTTATTTTATTATAACGTTTGTAATTAAAATCAGAACCACTGAACCACAACAGGCTTACAGAGGCATTTTTATTAGCTTGTAAAAGTTGTCTGTACGCCGAATTCTCCAGGCGGCGCCTACGTTTTATTTATTTATTTATTTAAGAACACAAACAGTCATACATTAATGAGTATGCAGGTAAACCAAAAACAATATAAAGACCTCGAGGTTTTATGAAAAGAGCTGCACAATCTCTCCGCGGAATACTAAATTGAAAATGTATTCCGCAATATTTCAGTTTTTCGTATACATTATATTCCTGGTGAAGTCAGACGAATAAAACTGGCTATTTTTATAATTTTGTAAGTCACCTTAACATCGTTTATAAATCAGAGTCGAACTCAGACGCATTCGGGCACTCAATTATGCGCGATATGACGTTATTGCGATACTCGTTCTGCAGTCCGGCTCATAAAATATAGTTGCACCCTTCGAATGCGGCCACATCACAGCTATCCGGTTTTAAAGGTCGTCGCGATGTCGCAGACGTCTGCTAAATAAATATTTGGAATGGCACAAAATATACTTATAAGTAAATCTTCAATTGTTGAAATTTGTATGGTAATAACTTTCTACTCTGAGATCGATGCAATAGTAAGCTGCTTCACTGCCAAGCGCTCATCAAGCTCTCATTGTCCAGGTATTGTAAAACTCGTTTACAGCCAACAACATATATATGGGGTCGAAACAGTTTATCTTTTGTTGATAACTTATTGTAACTTCATGCTGGTAAGATACAAATGACTCCACCAAGAGACTTATCAGTTTTGTACCAAGTACATGCAGCTTTACGTTTAACTGGGTTGACTGTACGCAGTGCCGGTGGTACGGTACTTGTCGCTTTTCAATTCACAGGCATTGTGCAGTCTGTTATGTTATCCATAACTACATGTACACGCTGTATGAAGCGTGTCACTCGCACAATGCGATGTCAAAGGTTCAATGGTGACAGCGTTGTTTTGTCATGTTTGTCGGTTAAACAACTTATGTTTTTAAAGATTGTCATGTCAGGTCTAGGCCAAAGTTCAAACTTTAAGCAATGAATTCTACAAACTTGTTTATTTCGTGATCTTAAATTCCTTTACTAGTTTACAAGAACTCATCTGATCTCTAAGGCACTCGATGCTTCTCAAGTGGCTTAAGTATAACTTTACCGTCAGAAGCATTCAAATGAATACAGTTAGTTATTTAAGTTCGCACTCGTTGATATAGTACAAGGTGTCCTGTCATTTTTTCGGAATAATTTCATTCAACACATGCTTGGGCTAGTTTGACTGAACTGAACTGACTAAAAGTTATACTTTGAACATCGATCAATGTATGACGTCTTTGTCAACTCACAAAGTCACAATTTAAAAAATCCTTTAAAACAATTACAGGTACGTTTATTCAGATTAACCTAACCACATGCAGAATCATTCCAAACTAATTTTGAAGATGTATACCCTGTACCTGTAGGTATCTACTTCATCAATGGACCTCCCTACAGTTAGAATGTTTGTATAGCTGCTTCCATTTGAGTTATTTATTTTCATTGGGATAATCGAGTCTGTCCACGTGCTGCGCTCCCTCTGACAGTCTGCCAAACCGGCGACCTTAACCTCGATACACTTTCGCTTCTGATTGTACACAACATACCTTGCTGAATGTTTGCGTCGTGATACAAGCGGGGTCGTGGCTTTCACTAACAAACAAGTGATCACCGTCAACACTCGATTTAATACCTATGGTTTTGCAGTTGCCTGAGCGATTATGAAATTAATCTCTTTCAATATCAACCTCAATTTTCATCAGATCTGAAACACACACCTGAACTGACAACTCTTGACCTGAAGCTTACTCTAATGTGACTACATTATATACTTGAATAAAGTTGAATTATATTATGATTATCATCGTATATGGATTATGGACGATGCCAATACCTTACTCGATCACTTCACGATCAAGATAATTCAAAGTCAAAGTCAAAGTCAAAGTCAAATCATTTATTCAGCAAATAGGCCGCAATGGGCACTTTTACACGTCATTTTTTTAATCTACCACCGGTTCGGAAAAAAACCTCTGTTGAGAAGAATCCGGCAAGAAACTCAACGAGGTATATATTTTTTTTTTTTTTTAAAAACAGATTCACAATATTTATAAATGACATCTATGTACTATACATTACAAGTATTTAACACAATTTTATTTTTAACACAGTAGGTTCACTATTTGAAGGGATCGCTAGTGCGGATCGGAATTATTTCCAAATATCCCTGTCCATGATATAATCGTTAACTTTATAATAAGCCTTAGATATTAATGTCTTTTTGACAGTAGATTTAAATTTTGTATCAGTTTTATTAGCCATTTAGCCTCTCAACAGTTTTTCCATAGGTGGATTGTTCAATCGCGCACCATTTAGCTAACTCGCGCAGCTCTCCTTTATATAAAACGTGTAGTGAGTGATTCATGTTGCTCGTCTACATTTACGCCTCTTTGCAGTTCCTTTGGGTTTTCCCTGTCAGCTTCTGGTCTGACTCCTAAACTCACCAACCGCATCTCGGATAGACGAAAGCAACCGATCGTTGATTAAAGCTAATGAATGGCCTCGCGCGCATCGCGCGGCCTCGGCCTTCGCCTCGCCGCCAATTGTCTTCAGTTTCGCACATCCCGTGCTCCCTCTCACACTAAATGGATATACGGGTACGATGTATTTCTGGTGCCTCTTAGTAAGTTGTTTTTGCAGACGATCATTTGCTAGACAACTTATTACAAAGCTTCAACTCTGGTCTGGAAGCAGTTGGTAAACAATCAATCAATAAATTTTCTAGGAAGGAAAGGTTAATTGTGGGCGAAAGTACAATCGTGTTAAGCAAGATTCGAGTTTGTGATATGTAGCTTTTATTTCATTTAAATATTTTTATTAGTAGCCAGAGTTGACGAAATTTCCCACGGGTGCTTCAGTTCAGCTGAGAGACCGTGACCTTCCAATCTGTACTCTGTTTTACGTTTCCCAACAACTCCCAAAAGTATTTTATTTGAGATTTATTTTTACACGAAGGTTATACCTATTTTTAAACAATTAACATTAAATTTGTAATTAAATATAACTCTGCGTTGGAAATAACTTTTAATCATGTTTACACAAACAAAAACGGCTTTAACATGACTCATGATCGCACATAATAATATTTTTTCTTTTAAAGTCGACAGCAATTAGCGCATCGCAAGTTGATAGTTATTTATTTATTTATTTATTTTATTTATTTATTAAAAACTACATTTCACAGCATTACAGTCTTGACCAATACACTGTGAAACTACACAAATCACATCTTAAACTAAGATACAGTGAGAAACTTTAAATAGGAACACTAGTTTTCCTGTCATCCATCATCTCGCAGAACATTAATAATTGTCGAGACACAGCAGCCCAACACCCTGCCAGCAAGTCGCACTCCGGAGTGGACACCAGCAGCGCATTCAGCAGCGCCAGGGCGCGCGGCAGCGGCGAGTGCCTGTGCGACACGGTGCGAGCCGCTGGCACGGCTAACAGGGAGCGCATACGCGGTCTCAAGGTTATCCTCGGCACGTCAGGGACAGACAGTCTGACTAGCTGCTCAACGAGCTCAGGACAGTCTGCCGCCCCACGCAAGACCCGACCAGTAAAAACAAGGAGGCTCAGGTTGCGCCTCACCTCTAATGAGTTAAAGCCTAGAGTGCCAAGCAAAAATTTAGTAGGGTATAAATACGGGTAACATCCATATATTTTTTTGTACAGCGTTCTCAAGAAAGCCTTCTGAACCCTCTCTAACAGCAAGATGTAGGTCGCCTCATACGGGTTCCATACGATGGCGGAAGCCTCCAGCTTGCTTCTCACTAAGGCATTAAATAAGACTTTTATAGCCCCCGGATCTTGGAAATCCCGGATGTTTCGAATGACAAAGCCTAGTCTACGAAAACTACTGGCGGCAAGTGCCCTTATATGATCGTGGAAAGTAAGACGAGTATCGAATATAACACCCAGATCCTTAATAGAGAAGACTCTGTTAATGGGCTCTCCTCCCAGAACATATTCATTATACGTGGGGAAACAAGCACGACTGAAGGAGCACACACAACACTTAGCCGTATTGAAACATAGCTTGTTTTCCACACTCCACCGCCACACAGAGTCGATATCTGCCTGCAAGGAGACACGATCGGCAGCAAATTCGACCCTGTAAATTAACTTCAGGTCATCAGCATAAAGAAGACATTTTGCATTTTTAACGGCCAATTCGAGATCATTCACCATTATACCGAACAGAAAAGGGCCCAAAATAGATCCCTGGCTTACGCCAGAACGGGTATGGTAGGGAGCCGAGATGAAATGACCATGTTGAACATATTGCTGCCGATCGCGTAGATAACTTGCAAAAAATTTTAGCAATTTTGGAGCGAATCCAATAATGTCCAATTTTTGCAGCAACACGTCGTTATCCACGCGATCAAAAGCCTTACGGAAATCAAAATACAGTACATCAACCTGAATGCCCTTATCAAGATGTTCAGAGATGATATTGGTCAGGATAGTGAGATTTGTGTCGACCGACCGATTTGTTCTGAAACCATGTTGCGCGTCACTTAGGAATGGTTTTACCTGTGCTGATAGCGCTCGGTGAAGTATTGCCTCAAACAGCTTCGCTGGCGTTGACAAAATAGCGATAGGTCTATGACTCTCCACATTACTGACGTCACTCGTTTTAGGGATAGGTTTAACCCTAGAAATCTTCCACTGTTGCGGATACGAGGCAGTAGAGAGTGCCAGATTAAACAAAGAGTGTAGTGGAACCCCAAGAAAATCAACACATCCCTTCACTATATAAGCAGGTATCCTGTCAGGCCCAACAGCGCTGTTGGGCTTTAAATGCTTAATGGCTGCTTTGACCTCACCGAGAGTCACCCCATTGACGTGAATATAATTGGCAGACATTCTATCCTCATCAGCTTTCCGACTATTACAATCAAGACGTGGTACATTAGGTAAAAAGACGCTTGAAAAGAACCCGGCAAATGCCTCAGCTGACTCAGGACCAGTAAACTGTTTCCCCCCGAAGGCAACTTGTGATGTAAAACCCCCCTTAGACTTAAGGCTATCAATGTGCTGCCAAAAAGCGCGTGGGTTGGTTTTTAATTTTGACTGTATTTGGTGGATATAAATACTATAAGCAGAGGAAACCTGTTTTTTAATATCCGCCCTAAGTTCTGAGAATCTAATATATGTACTCCTGTGTTTAGTCGCTTTCCATTCTCGATGTAGAACAGCTTTGATTTTTAAATCACTAATTATATTAGCTGTGAACCATACCGGATAGCGTCTTACACGCGTTTTGTTGCGATTTTTTTTAGGTATACTAACATCGAAAATGCTGTACATTATTTTGTAAAAGGTGTCTACCGCAATGTTAACGTCTTGAGCCTCAAGAACATCCTTCCAGTTAACTTCTGAGACCAATTTATACAAAAGTTCATAGTTACCCTTTGCAAAGTTCCAATCTTGTTGTCCATTAATGTTACTAGGATCTATCCGTTCAGCGAAAGAACGCTGCCGGGCTTCATGCAAGGGAACAGAGATATCCAAAGGCGGATGGTACCCGTCACGTCGAGGGACAAGCCCGCCCCCCTCAATCTCAAGAACACTAACCCCGCGTATGCACTCCGAGATCAGCACCACATCGAGTTTTCCTCCACAGGCATTCGTAACATCATTCCTTTCACGTAAACCACATACAGATAAAAAGTAAGTTATGATGTGTGTGGTACAATTAATGAACTAGCAAGGACATAAAAATATCAAAGCTGTCTGATTAGATCTTGCTGTGTTCAATGCTCGTGCAGAATCATAAAGAAGGTTTATAACTGCTTTTGTATACAAAACATTTTCTCTTAACGTACAATGCAGTTGGACCTCTGTAAAGTAACCCCAGATTCTATCAACTTGATAGAGATCTAAATCCTAATCATGAGTAAACAACGCACAATAGCAATTGAGGTAACTTCTTGTAGGAGCTTGTTATTGGAGCCGGTATAAATGTAGATGATGAGGTCCAAAGATGCTGTCCCAAACGAACAGATTGCTCTGCAATCAAATTAGTGGTTCCGTTTAAATTTTCTTCTAATTAATTCCAATCTATCACAATATATGGCACGGCAGAATTAGTGTTTTATGAGATTCAACTAGAATTTACAAGATCTAAATGTTACTACACTTAAATATATAACCTGTCCGCGTGTTTATTATCAGCAGGAAACGTGGCGAAGCATGCGCTGCGCCGTGAGAACTCGCGTGCTTTTTGCAGCGCACTCAGCCGGCTCTTGTTATTGTATGTTTTTGGCTCTAATGTTCTGTCTATGTTTATCATCGCGGCATTTTTTCATAACTAATGGATGGCTGCCGCTTCCCCAGCTGAATGTGGCTGACTCTGGAATGTTATCACAGTCGCTAATCTCAAGTGCTTGTCAAATGATCAATGCCACTGCGATGGAGCAATCTCGCTGTGTCATGAAAGCATCTGTCATCGAATATACTTTTTAGAAACCCTTGCATGTCTGCTTAACATACCTGCTGCTGTTTTTAACTTAGAAAGTTTAGAGGGTGCTAAAGTTTGTGGAGTTTGGAGTTTGTCTAGTGATTTGTGTAATACACTGTAATGTTGATTGTTTGATAGTATTCTTTACGTAGAAGCAAATTAGCTAATGTCTAGTAAAAAATAATTAAATATATGTATAACCACCCAAATTCCTCCCAGGCTGATCACGGGCTATCCACGCATTAACCCTAATGGCCTACATCGTTACAATTGTATATGTAGAACTAATCCTTCAGTTGTTATTAAATTACATTATGATTGCGTATTCAATTAGACGTAATCCCACGGATGTGGGGTTAGAGTTCTAACCAGAAAAAACGCAGCTCTATCACCTTTAGATTAGTAGAAGACTACGCACTTCTGAATACATTCAAAGCTTATGATCTAGGCGTTTGCATAAACTTTAAAATAGGTAAGTTAAATAGTTTCGAACTTCTTATCTTCCGCTGCCGCTGGCGGAATACGATAAGTTCTACTCTACATCCGTCACAATCGTCTCTTAAAAAACACTGAAATGCAGACTTCAATTTCATGATCTACTTTAAATTACACAAAATATCTTAGTCACATTCCTAACGTCTTCAAAATTGAACCCTTAACATATTTCCGCTCCTTGGCACGGCATCAGCTTTGATCGCAATCGTTCTACCATAAAAACTTCAAGAGACCGACGGCGGTGTTCTGAAACTTTTATTTCGGAGCGAATTCCTCCGTGGATCCGACGTGCGCCTGTCAGCGCGGCGCCGGCGCGTGCGCCGCGTTTTGATACGCTGTTGACATAGAGATGCTAATGATTATCGGATTCATGGGGATCCCTTTTTGTGTGTTTTAAAAATATAAATGAAGAAATTAGGTGGACTTATGCAACATTATTGTTTATTTTACTTTTGTGGAATGGCACTTTTGTTTCTTAGCACATTTGGAACAGCTTTCTTTAAGCGCGTTAGTGTAATAAGATCAAAGTGATGAAATAGATGTAAAAGTGGTATAACTTTTGTTACATAATGGACTAGACCATTGCTCGGTAACTCTTAATTTTATAGTGCACTGACAATAGTAGCTTTCGATCCATAACTTGAAGAATGAACAGCGGAACCCTCTCATAGTAACGTCGCGGGCTTGCCCGAGTGGGCTGCATTAGCCGCGTGATTTAGTTTGTCATCAAAGTTTAATTAGTCGACGTTGGATTAATGCTGACGCGTGTTTAGATAGCACCTGACAGTCGCGAGCGTTAACACGTCTTTTAACACTATTTTTATGTCAGATTATTTTTTTACCTAACGACTTCCTGTTTGTAATTTACTAATGGCCTTCTCACGTCCACTAGATTTTAATGTTCGTGATATGAAAGCTCATATTTTGCGTCCTTTGTTTTTTTAATGACGCCATTTGACATTAACGCCTGATAAAATCACAGATTTTATTGGGTCGTAATTTTTCGGTCCAAAGAAATTAATTTCCTGCTAATATTATTTGCTCTTCATTTAACGCCGTCAATCTTATTTCTTGATTCGTTTCAGTGAAAGTTCTATCTCATTAACGGTCTAGTGTTTCTCGAGCACGGTTCGCTTCACTTGATTTGATCTCGGCTGGAATGAGACACTAATTAGTTTAGATACCGGAAGCGAAAAGCTCAGGTTACTCGTCGCGACCGCGAGGAGGCGTGAGGCGATTAGTCGTTGGAGCAGCTAATCAGGACCGGGGTATCAGATCGCGAGATTTCTATCGACCTCACGACTAGTTACCCCAGGGCTGCGACGTTAGACCAAGTTGATTCAAGATAAGGCAGAATCGTAGCTGTAAATTTATCTGATGCGACGATGCAAAGATCGCGAGATGACGACCTGCAGAGACGTTTATATAGATAACAGTGGCAAAAGTTGTGATTTGGTTTTCACGGGACAGGCTGTATTCGTGCTTGTCGCTCTATGTGACTCCTTATTTTACAATAGTGTCACGATCATGACTTGCTATTTTCCTTCTTATCGCTGACTGCATCACTTTTGTTAGCCTAAGTAGAAAAAGCACGCGCAGTATTACAAAGCGAGTAGCTTTAACTCGCATCATCTGCTCAAATAGAATTTGGTGTACTCGAGGAATCAGGAAGGAATATCTGTAGGTCTGTAGCAAAGTGTCCATCCAAATGTTAACCCCGCAGACCCGCGATACAAAGGTGTCCCTTTTAACCGCGCACGTGTCGCAGCCCTGCCCGCTCGCTTTGATGTCCCGGAATTAATCGGCGCAAGCGCCCGCTCCGATTGGTTTGCGCCGCTTCCTTTACAAATATGTCATTGTTCCGCCGCCCGGCTCCTAATGAATGTCCCAGCCCATTCAGATTGCTTTTGATTACTGACCTTCATTATTTCCGGTGTTTTGGAGAATGGCTCGTGTTACTTTTTTACAGCAGTGCTAATGTATTCGATTGCAGCTCACCACACAGTACTTATACTGTGAATTTTAATGAGTTCCTTTAATGACTTTTTTGACACAATCCCCCTGATACAATCGAAGCATTACCGCTGAGACGACCACCTACTTGTATTGTCATCACTGTGAACTAAAAATAAGCTTAGTGACTGGAGCCATTGTGTCATATCTAAACTTATTTATCGCTAAGAAATTGCTTCTTACGAACTTGGAAGGATTGTGCTTATATTTTCCTTCCTCTTGTGAGACGGCCAATTTGCCTCGACAATAATAATATCGCCCACGACGGGCTGCTTATATCTTCAAAGACAACATTCTCATTGATGTAACTTGTAAATTCATCCAATTTGTGTCGGCAATTTGTCGGCATCTCACAAGCAACAAGTAAGACGAGAACATTCCCTATAATTTATGTGCCGCTCCCCGCGCGGCCGCGTCATCGGGGTCAATTGGCCATGCTTCAATTTTTTTTTGGATGGTTATTATAATTTATTTGATAAATATAGACCATTTTAAGAAACTAATTTCGGTATTTTTGTTTTTAATCAATCCTATCTACGTTAAAAAAATATTTTAATTTATTGCTGGCGTGACGTCATCAAATCCACAATGGATAGTGTAGCCTTTGACTGCACGCAAAAAAAAATACAGTTATGTCAACGTCAATCAAGGTATTAACGTCACCGCGGACTGCTAACCTCAAAAAAATTTTAAATCGCTAACTGTAGGAAGGCTACGAGTGTTTCGTCCCTTTATGTCCGAATAACAGCCGGGATAACCCGGATTTGTTATTCGTACCAATCCCAGAACGACTGCAAGAGGAATGGTGTCGTAAAGTGAACCAAAAATACATCAAAAACTATTGCAGTTTTGTTGTGAAGATCATTTAAATATATGTACCTATTTAAAACAAACATTACTTTTACACAGATAAAGCCCTAGTGGAAAAGAGTTGCCTGATCGAATGTCTTCCTGTTAACGAGCTAGCCGATAGAGGCTTCAAAGAAATTCTGGAAATTGAGTCCGCATTAGTAAGTAAGAATAGAAAACTATTGCGTCCACCAAGCGTTTACGCAAATCGGAAACCTTCCCGAGAAGAAGTCATTAAGAGCAAAACGATTGCAAGTTTGCTAATCCATGTTGAGCGTGTCATCAGGCGAATTAGAGTAGTATGTAGGCTTCTTGGATCAAATCATAATGATTGCTTGTGGGCTGATAAATTTGCAGGGTGATTTAATAAAAATAAACTGAATTTTTAAAGACATGAATTGTTTTATTTTAATAACAATAAAATATGTTTCTGTGATACAAAAAGAAGGACAAATATTCAAAAATTGAAAACATATTTAGTTTAAAACATTCTTAGGTTGTTAACATTTTGTGAAGTACAGCCAAGGGCATTAATATATGTAGGTACAGTCAAGTCTAAAGATATGTATTCAAGTATTGTTAATTAAATAAGTAACCATTTAAAACTGCACAAAATTAGAATCATCCTAATACTCATTAATACATACACATTGAAGAACTTATAAATATGTATACTACACATACACTAATTTGTATACATCTTCTGCCAAAACATGATTGGTTCGTTCAGATCCCAAAGTAGGCTTAATCCAGAAGCATTTGTGTAGATGTGCAGGAAAGCTCACAACTCTGCTTTTCAAGCCAAAATAAAAGCAGTAAAGAATGCTTGAAGCCACCTTAAAAAGAAGAGGTTGGTATAAATAACTGATTGATTCAAGGTTAAATTGGAAACATCCTGCTTATTCTTTTTTTTTTTTATTCGACTGGAAGGCAAACGAGCAAGTGGGTCTCCTGGTGGTAAAAGATCACCACCGCCCATAAACATCTGCAACATCAGGGGTATTGCAGATGCGTTGCCAACGTAGAGGCTTAAGTTGGAATACCTCAAGTGCCAGTAATTTCACCGGCTGTCTTACTCTCCGTGCCGAAACACAACAGTGCAAGCACTGCTGCTTCACGGCAGGATTAGCAAGCAAGATGGTGGTAGCAATCCGGGCGGACCTTGCACAAGGTCCTACCACCTGCAAAATTTATATTTGTAAGTTAAAAGTAATACAAAAAAAAAACATTATAAAAAAATACAATTAGTTATAAAAGGACTTTTTTAATAATCAATCAAAAGTTACGTAAGGAAAGATAATAGATTTAACCTGCAGAAGCTGCACAATCAGAACAGTTTGACTAAGATTTCGGCATCAGTTTCCCTTATTTTGGCCATTACTGTATATGACTTTTGTGTTCTATGCTCTGGTACAATTCTGGCTTTGACAATACGGATTCCCAAGCTTCTCTGCACTTCCACATATCCCAAACACAGCTGAGGACAAGTAACTATCCCGGGATAACCTAAAAAGGACAGAAAACAAATTTAACTGCAGTACTATTTAATTAGGTATAAACATAATAAAGATGTTATTTTTAAGTCAGTAATTTACTTACATAAGAGCTTGAGCTCCTCTTATTTCAGCTATGTTGTGGTTGCTAGAATTCGTCATAAACTTCATGACATTGTCCACTTGTGGCAAATTGCGAGAACGGCTTTTTCGAAATTAGCCGTCCTGTTTGCCATTTTCAGTTCCGTTAGAGGATAATATGCTGGTTTTATTTACTCTTTGTGCTTAAATAACAAATAAACAAACAAACTACATAACGAAACGATACGTCAATGTCACGTTTGTATTTGACTTGACTTAGACTAGACACGTCAGTCGTTTTTTTTAAATAAGGCAAAGGAATTATTATCCATTGTTCAATTGATGACGTAGAGAAAGGTCATTTGAAGATCAAAACATTTCAACGAATATCTTAATAATGTAAGTTTTTTTTTTAAATCTGATATACAGAAACTGTACCGAAAGCTTGTTTCTCGAAATGGTTTTGAGATTTCCATACATATTTAAAAAGTTAGCATGGCTAATTGGCCGAGTTATGTAACGTCTGTCACCGCGCCATGGCGCTGGAAACCCATTTGTGCCCATAAAACCTTCTGCACATACGGTGTTTGAGTTTCTTTACGTCACCGAATACCAGTTACTGAGATATAGTAGATTAGATAGCGGTCACGTCTTGCTTTTGAGGAATGGGTTCCGTGAAACAATAAAGCATTGCAAATGCTTTTTACTACGTGTATGCGTTTCAAGGAAAATATAAACTGGTGTCCGTGGTTGTGAAAATATTTTTTGGGTTTGAATTATAGTCGTTCTTTGGAGTCATCCGTTTTGGTTTATAAATTTTTCTTCATAAAATTTTAGTTGATTTATCCAGTTTCTTGAGCCTTCTTCTCTAAGCTCTTGCGGGGTGACGGGCTGCGGATTCTTTTTGTTCGGGAGATTAACAGCTCTATTGACGACTTTTCTTTGTAACGCTGAATTCACAAAGGATCTTGTTCTTTGATCCTGAGGCGCTGCGCAATTTAACGTTCACTCAAAGCCTATTACGTCTTTCCAAACGCCCTTTTGGATTAATTGTTCACCTTTTGACTGTTTGTAAGTATTTCAATTAGACAGATTATGGCCCGAGGTGTTTTGTGTCGTGTTTTGTTTGCTGAGATTAATTTTATATATAAGCGACTTTATATTGAGATTGCTAGTGGCTTTGTATGCAGCTCGGAAGGACTATTGTGTTTTACTGAACACAACTTAAAGACTACCAAAATCTTTGCAAATACCAAATCGGAACTAATGACCTGCTACTACTACCCAAACCACCTTTTCAAGAAACTCAATGGTGCCATTGTAGGTTACTATAAAAAGTCGTTATCGATTTTACGTAACAAATAAATCGTTAGTAGGTTCATTGAACAGTGAACCCATACGTCTTGCTCGTGATGTAGGCGATTGTGGGTCAGTCATGTGGCCGCGCAGCCGGGCCTGCGCGAGCGCTGACTCACAGCCGCCCCATGGCTCGCCTTTACTGCTTATTACCGAACGTTCCCGTCTTATGCAATAATTGTATCTACTTCCATGCCATTTAAATTCTTTTCATTATTTTAAACTACTTTCAGGTTGGTTGTTTGTTTTAAATCGCCCACATTTTGAAATGTTTAGATTAGTTAATTCAATTTGTCGTTGAGCACGTTCAGTCGGGATTAGTGTCTGTAATTTTGTTTACCAGAAGTTTGACGAAGTTTCTGTTTTACATTTGAATGAGACTGACGAAGGTTCCCGTATTGTGTTGTCTACAGATATTTGTTCTCATTGGTTTACTGAGGGCAGATGAACGGAGTTACGACTAAAAGCATTGTAACGGAGGAACGTGACGCTTTTCGTTAGATGCATGCATTGTTATTGTGACAGTTAATTAAACATTCCTCTCTTATCTACTTATCGGCCTGTTGAAGATAGATAATGTGATGATAAGTAGAGTTAATTACTTGTGTATACTTTCTTTATTTAAGACTAAAACACCTTGAAACCCTTATACCACCACGGCGATTTCTTGATTAAAGTCAGTTGCAATTGTACATAAATAGATACCGTTCAGTTTTTCAAATAGTCTCCCATGTCCGCATCCAAAACAACACAAACAATTCTTAACTTTCATTTTAACACTTAATTTCGAAACGAATCTATTACAAACAGTGCTGGTTGCAAGTAATCGAAACTGCGAGGAGTTTAGGCGTGTAATTGGATGTAGGAAGCGACGCTGCGCGCTGCGCCGGCGTCGCCTGCCCGGTATTAATAATTCACGCGCATATAGTTGCGGAAATGCCACGCATCCGCTGCCGTGACCCTCGGTTGGAGGGGGTCCGAGATTAGGTCCACTACTAGGGTATGGGTAGAGAGGATTGAGTACATTCTATATTGTAGAGTCTTGAACCCAACGTGTGTAGGTACTAGTACTAGGTGACTTCAAATTATTCCGGAACATTTTAGCAGATGGTTTGTTTAGTTTGCCTGAACACTTTTGTGAATGATTTTATCGATCTAAATGTGATTGTCGAATGTTTCAATACGTTGATCAGTTGTTCAAAGTGCACAGCGCCACCGTCACAGGCACACTTTGATTAAAAAATTCCGATATAAAACTTTTACAGACGTGTTCAGCCAAAATAATGTGTTGGAACAGTTGTTGTACTCGTATGCCACTGGTCTATTCACTATTTTACCCAGTCCTTGTGGGTACTAAAGAACTATTTCGCAGTTAACTTCCGGAAGCGTCGCCGACTAATCTGGTTTTTCTGGCGATTCGTTTACAGTAAAGCTGTGGAGATTGAGTTCACGGACCAGATTCTGATACCCTGTTTGTTCTTGTTGTGATGTAGGATGTAGACCATACCACAGACTACGGCCGAAGTCCTGTAGAAGACCAGACTCGGAACTGTCTTATCTACTCTATCGGAACAATATACTGTCCTCAAACGTTTTTATAGCTCCTTTCGCATCGGCTTTACCATAATTTTTATAGTCGCATACATATCGTGTGGATTGCGTGCGAGTTTGCATCTTTATACTGGTGTCCAAATTTTGTCTGTTCAGTTTTCACCCTTACAGCTGGTGTATAAAGTTCAATTGCCACGTAATAGTACGCTGCAGTACGAGGGCATCGACCCCGCGACGTGACGACTCCGTTGTCGCCATCGTTTTTTTTTTCCAACAAAGATTGAATGTTGGTCGTGGTCCAATTTGGCCGGCAACGGCCGATCGTGGCAGTAATCATGGGAACAGTTATCTGTGATCGTCGTCGCCTACAACTAAGAGGGAATGGTGCTTGCCTTACATACATTTTGTTAAGAAATCTCTATCATTCCCTATCGCAATGATGTTCATCTTATAAGATTCAAAAGATTTGTCGAACTATAATCTACTTGTGTAGATGTATGCAAACTTCGAAACCCGTCATCATCTGCCTTTTACATTACTTTTCGTTACGAAGACCAAATTCTTGAAATGGTTTTCCTGTTCCGATGGTAAGCTTGTGTTGCGTTTGCGTGTTTATGGTGTAAACTTAAAACATTATGCTCTTTAATTTTGCGTGATTGTCTTTATAAATGGTCTCTTTTGTCTCGGGTTTGTTATGAGTTGCGTTGGTATTTGCATACAGTTGGGTTGGAGCGGACGCGCGCGCAATTAGCGGAGCGGCTCCGCGATGTTGTCATTCCACGCAATTGCCGTTTTCTGTCCAATCTCGCCGGAATTACTCTAATTTTACTAAATTGCTAGCTTGTTGTCGAATTATATGGTCATTATTAGGCAGTGTATCTGTAACTCGCTCTACTAAGTTCCGTTTGGATTACGTAATTCGTGTTTGAACAAGCCGAGTTAGATGTAAAGAAAACATGCGTCATGCTTCTTCTATTTCCTTACCGTTCTACATGAAAACAACGCCAAGTTAGAGGTCTTTATTTTTGCTTACTATTACATTAATTAAGTACCTACCTATATACCTGATATGATTGTGATTGTCAACATAATATGTATATTCTTCGTCGTTCTTATTTTCTAGAAAAAAGTCTTGAATCTTACTGTAATCATATATTAATGGTTTGCTGGCTTTTGCTAGATCTGTCCGGATCCACTAGCGTCTTAATCGCTAATCATACTTCCAAGCAGCAGTGCTTGCGCTCCTGTGTTCCGGCATGGGGAGTTGAGACAGCCGGTAAAAGTACTGGCTCTTGAGTTGAGGTATTCTATTTTAGCCATCTCTGGTGGTGCTCACTTACCATCGTATCCATATCAAAAAAAGTACTGGAAAGAAGTTATATTAAAAATGTGATATATTGGGATTTAGTTGCATTTCAATGTTAAAAATTTTCTAATGACAATTTTATTAGTACAGACAGTTTGACTTGTTGACATCTAGCGATGATAACTAACTTTATCTTATGTACGTCTATGTGTAACAATAACAATAAAGTCTCGGGAGTCCACATCTCGACTCCGGCGCGCTTCTAAGTGACGCGGTTGCCCTTGGCATTATTAGCGACCCGCTATCAGCGGTGACATCATCGGCACTGCATACGATTATGTCAGGTTGCTCTTGATTTTAGCTGGTTATCATTATCGCTTGATTGCGCAAGCTTATGTTAATATTTACTGTCATACACTAATAAAAAATACGTGAGATATCACACACGGTCGTCTGATTTCGAACTCAATAGCACTAAATGCACCAGAAACGGTATGAACGGTAATAATTCAGACATAGATACATAGAATAAGCAACAAAGTATGGACATAAATTTTAGTCCTATAAGGAATCGATACAATAACCAAGTACAAATAGACTTCTTACTTTACGTAATTCGATCAATCGTTATAAAAACACTAGCTTTTGCCCGCGGCTCCGCCCGCGTGGTATTGGGTTATCGCGCGCTGTTCCCTCGGGAACTGTGCATTTTTCCGGGGTAAAAAGTAGCCTATGTCACTCTCGGGCCCATAAACTATCTCTATGCCAAAAATCACATCGATCCGTCGCTCCGTTACGGCGTGAAAGACGGACAAATATACAAACACACTTTCGCATTTATAATATTACTAGCTTTTGACCGCGGCTCCGCCCGCGTGGTATTCGGTTATCGCGCGCTGTTCCCTCGGGAACTGTGCATTTTTCCGGGATGAAAATTAGCCTATGTCACTCTCGGGCCCATAAACTATCTCTATGCCAAAAATCACGTCGATCCGTCGCTTCGTTACGGCGTGAAAGACGGACAAACACACAAACATACAAACACACTTTCGCATTTATAATATTAGTATGGATAACCAAATGCCTCGTTGACGAATCTGCTTCATTAATCACTTAATCAACCATGAATAGTGATTGATTAGGAATAACTTACCCCCGCTGTTCTGGTTCTGCATGGTCGTTCTGCGAAACTTTCTAAATATAGCATTTCTCTGGGTAAGCAGCGCTCGAGCAAACACGTCTTTGACGTCTTTGTTCCTGCGCCCAACATTCGCGTTGTTTCGTTTCGCTAGCTGCTGTAAACAAACTGAAATAACATTTGCAGTCGTGCAAGTCACTTGTTTTGCACTGAATCACTGGAATTAAATGCGTGTCCTTTCTCACTGTAATTGCAGATATAAATCCTAGCAACGTTTGGTAGCATCGTAGTTAAATATTAGTTTTGAAACCAGATAGACCTGCATGGCAGCCTTTTCCACTTTTGGGTGTTTTAATTTTCATTGCACACAGGATAACATTAAAATCTCTACCTGGGGCCCGTTCAAGCTTGGTTTTTACTTAAAAGCTCCTTTTTTAGTCGTTACTGTTTTTGTAACTCCATTTCTAAAAAAAGTTTCATTTTATTCTAGTAATCCAGCATGTTGGTGTGTATTATAAAATAATTTGGTTTGCAGCCGCGCTAACTAGACCACTCACTGGACTCCTTTCGTAGATTCTCGTGTAGCTCTGCTCTGCTATTTCCGATTCGATTTCCGCATCGAGGTGCATTCGGCAAGCCCATTACGCTCGGAACTAGGCTAAGGGCGTCTGAACTCACTGGGTCAATGAACTTGGGTACATCCGTGGAGGAATTGGGGCATTGAACTAAAATTACTGCTTTCGCTTGCTTGATTTTTTGATAACAGTCGAGAACGTTCTTGGTCGGCTAAATCGGCAGTGTTCTTACCACAAACAATGCTGCCATAATTCTATACGGGTCATAAATGTACGGCAGTTTATGGGCACCAAAACGCGAGCTGCAGCAATCGGGCTGTAAAGCTCGATTGTTTCGTGTCGCAAGCGCTGCGCGTGACCCGCCGGCGTCGCCCTGGGCTCTGGGGACCATCTTTGCAATAACATAATTTAATAATAATATTGAGTGTTTGGGGGATCTGTCTACAGCTCAAACGAAATGTTGATGAAATCGAAAACTGTCATCTCGGCTTATATACGTACGTCACACTGCAGAGCACTGGACCTTCCGTTCCCAATGGGAACTAAAGATAGCCCAAGAAAATTATTCTCATTACTATTCTCAGAAAAGGCCTGTGCACAACAATGAGACGTATTCTATAGGTTTTTCCTACTGATGTGATTTTCAAAATTGATAAATAAACCAGAAAAACTTTCAGTCCAACCCTGCAACTTATTAAGTTTAAGTAAGCAAAGAAATTAATGTATTTTATTATTAGCAAAAGCAAAGTTGATGATATCACTCCGACCCCCAGTTTAAGTAAACAGAATCGACGCCGTCATCTTTATTGATTGCTCTACGCAGCACCCCCGACCCGATAACCTGATATATCTACCTACTTAATATCCTCCACGTGATTAAGCACCTTCCTTGTCATAAAGTTAAGAAGGTTCCACCTCCACCAGACATGATTCTTCGAACTTTATTTTAAGAAACCACTTCATAGTTTCCGCGCGAGCATTACCGTACAGAGTGGGTGTCGGCGGCATACAGAATGCACTGGTGACATCACGCTGTTGATCAACACGCGCGCTCTAAATGCCTTGACCACAAAACAAACAGAAGCTTTAAACCACTTCAGAGTCGGATTTTTAAACACATTCAAACCAGGTTACATGGGTAGTTTACAAGAAAACGAATCGGCTGACGATGTTTAAATGCATCATGATGATGGCAGTTGCCAAAGATTAGAATTATGCACTTGAGAATGTACATTTTCACTGTCTTACCATCTAAAACTATCTAAATCTAGAAGCATTAGTCTCAGAAGCGTACGTATTGTCCATTTTACAATTCACTGTCGAGACGACTACTCGGAAAGCAGAGATCCGTGAAGGACTATTTTAATGTGTGTTTAAATGATTTACAGGAATACTCCATTGGAACTTTGCGTTGTTCTTCCTTTATGGCCATTACAAGGACATGTATTATTATAAAGCTCCGTGAAACCAAATAATTAGAACGAAAACCGGTATGCTAAAATCTATGTAGAATCTTGTTTGTTTTACATTGGTCGGTTCTGACGTGGGCAGCTGATTCACTCGCTTCTCTATATTCATTTACGCGCCATACCGCTACCAAGATAGATCTTCTTTTATTACTCTGTTGTTGATCAGTTTTTATTTATTTTCAAGAAAATAGCATAGCTAATACATATGCTGTTTACGGCGAATACGTAGCGTGCGTTTCATAACAGTCGTATAAAAACCATTACTCTCTCGCCGCGAGGTAATCAATCATGGGCAAAAATAGGTATCGATTGAACGAATTCCACTTGTTTCAACAAGTTAATCAATCACTCATCTTCGAGCACAGAGCTTTGCCTAACGTGCGAATCTATCACCATCTCTATGTTCCAATGACGAATCCGACGTCTCAATGAATTGCGAGTATACCATTCAAGGGTTAATGTTATTGAAGAAAACAATACAATATTGTTTAGCGATCTAGCTAGAACCAATTCGTAGGCGCCTGTGAAACAGTTAACTCAGGTTTATTACATATCCCGCCTGCTAGTCTCATTATGGTTTCATTGACCGCAGGGCACCGTACAACAGAACGCACGTTCAAGTTCAGATCCCAGGAAATGATTTGCTTAGGTCTAGCGCGTCTTCCTGGTCGCTGCTAACAGTGCTAACCAAAAGCTCGACATTACGTTTGCCGCGTTGATTGTTGCTGCTATAAGCGGAACATGAATGAGCACTATCAGCGATCAGATGGTTACGCAATGCGTCGGTGTTTGCCAACACAACAATCTCGGCAATGACATCAGTTAGCTATTTCTAAGTAGGATTATGGCCTCTAAAACGATTTTGCAGCAACAAAACATAATGCCTAGGAAGTTTCACAGTGCATATATTAACTATCAAGTAAGGAAAGAGCAAACACAAATCGATTCCGAAACGTGCGCGGCCCGCAGGCTCTCCCAAATTCTCGGTTTAATATTCCGTCTACATCTTTCCCCAACGCTAGGTTTTTCCATCTTAGCGATTGCATTACCTTGACTTGATCATTTATGATGTCATCTTCATCTTGTTTAATAAAGATTTTTTGACCTTCCTATTATATGTCAACCGCAGTGATGACTCAATTTATAAGCATTTTAAGGTTATGCCCCGAAGCTATTAAACATTGTAAACATATCGGTCACAATCACAAGATATGTAAAGAACAAGGGGATATAAACTTAGTTTGGTTTGCCTCAACTCCGTTTAACGTAGCCTTCCATAAAGTATTGCTCGCGAATCCGGAACAAATCATGTCGATTCCATCAACAAGCGACAATGCATTTTAATGTAGGTATGGGGTATTGTCCTCCATTTCAGTGGTTCGCCATGGTCGGTGCATTGATGGCAGATAGCGCCGCTCTGGTTGCTCCCAATGCTGATTCATTGCTCAATTGGTCTGAACTTGAGCTGTTGTGGCGATGAATTAAAACTCATGTAATGGTCATTGTGTATAGCCTGTAGGCAGTGTAGACAAACAGACAAACGTTTTATGGTGATGTAAGCATTGCGAAATTTCCGCAATGTTTACTCCGCAATTGCAAATAACATTTTGAATGTTATTTGAGAATTCGCGTTCGCGTTGCAGTTTGAAGTTCTCAGCAAACAGCGTTTCTTGGCAAACTCGAGTCCCTTCTCGACTTGCCCTCGGCCGTATATTGGCTTTTGGCACGGAGTCTAAACATACGTGTTACTCGGCACTTTAACATTTTTGAGGTCGATGACTTGCTAACGTTATACTTCAATCATTCATAATAACGTTTACTAATTTCTTAGTCTCAACCTGGTTGATTTTATCGAAATTAAATGGTGTGGGAAAGCCCTTAGAAAGTAAGGTTTATTAGTTTAATAGCTGTTTGTTGGTGTTTTATCGAGAGTCATGATCAGTGTAAGTTGTAGGCGCGCGTGTATCGCACAGGCGGCGCGAGCCACACGTACCGACGGACAGTTCCCGTCTTGTCTCATTTGTTTACATTTGCATAAGTCAACATGAACAGGTTTCTATCTTGCGATAAGCAGTTCCCTTCTGAGTCAGTGCCGTGTTTATACTATGGTGTGTTTATTTATTTATTTTTTCTTTATTTTCAGGTAAGGAATCTTCAATTGAGAGGATAACTCTGGAATCAGGAATGTTCGGTTGCTGAAAATCATCGGTATGCAATAATTTAACATCAGAGTTGGGTGAGCTGGGCTATTGCCATATTCAATTGTAACTGACTGCCGACGTTAGCAATCTTTAGTACAGTAGTCTGCCGCTAAGAAATAAATCCTCACACCTGTCGTCCTGCCACTAAATACTTTTTTTTTGTTTTTTGACGTATTCAGTATGGGAGTGACACGTGTCAGGATTGACTTCTTAACGGCGGACTGCTATAGAATATACGTTGCCCGTGGGTTTGAGGAAGCTAGTACTAATAACATATAAAAAACTTTATTGTTCGAGTCGACGATTCGTCAACAACGAAATACTGTCGTGACAATTCCCTTTAGTAAGAACTCTCAATTATAATATAACCTGATTGTAGTTCAGTATTTTTTTGCGTGACTGATATTGTTTATCCTTATCATCCACAGAGTTCACTGCAATACATAATACCCACCTCTGTCTGTTTTTGCTGCAATACATTACAAGGCGGTACCATTTATTTGATACACCTATTATTAAAGCACACGAGAAAGTTTATAAGCTTAGAGCTGATATTTTTCAACATCCGGCTACTATGATTGCACGTTTTTTTTTTCATCTTTTCATTTCACAATAATGACCGCAGACATCGCCATTAGGTTTATTATTACAGAGTGACATAATATATTTGATTGTCCGAAAGTTCGAAACGGACTAGTCGGTGCTCTGCAGGGATTTGATTAATCAGGCACTTATTTATTTAGAACTCATAACGCTTTTTCGTTTTAACCTTACTGTAGTGATATATGTTATCTGGTTTCTTGGCACCGCTGTCATAGTTAGCGTGCTTAGAAATGCGATTCATGGCTTTTACTTTTATAGCCAGTTCGTAGCAACTGTCATGTAAGCAGCATAGCACTTCAAAACGGCGCTCTGATAAGAGTAACGAGATGAAAAAGATGCAATCTTTCCAGAATAGGCGCAGTGAAAGGCCAAGATAGTGAGCTCTGTAGATTGCATCTTACACGTGTCGGTATTCAGCTTTCTATTTTTTGCGTATTGCCGGCTAATTTCAGCCGCTCGGAATAGGGACCCGTGATGGATCGCAGGCGCTTGCATCTAATCACATTACGTGGTTATAATAGTGGCTTAGAAAGTTCCGCGCACCTGATTATATGGTGTCATGCCCAGAATTACGAGATGGATTGTTATTGATGGTTCTTCGACACTTTTTGCTTATTACAGCTCCATTGACCTGCAGAGGCCTAAGCACAGCACTTGGAAAGTTTAATTTCTGCAATTCTCATTATGAAAAATATGATGCCGCACTAGTGCAAAAACTCTAGATCACTTGAGGTTGAGTACCTCCAGAAAATACATTCCTGTTTTAAATGTGTGTGTGTGTGTGGTACGTTTTACATTTCTGTGGATATGTAGATACAATCTGTTTCTTGATTGAATTTCTCTCTAGTGAACCGATGTAGCGTCTTATACTGCGTCCCTTTGCGTGTTCGCGCTTTCCATCAATTTGCGGAACCAGGTAATGGCCCCGGCTGGTGGTCGCGGGAAAGCAGACCAACTGGTGCCGCTGTTGCCACCGCGGCTCCGGCCAGCCAGCTAGGTCAATTAACTTGATAATACTGACGGAAAATTGTTAAAAAGTCGGTAGTGTAGGTAGTTCAAGTTGGTGACAAAATTTTCCTCTACATAAGCACAACTATTTCGTTTTAAATTCGAGTGAAACATTTTGTATTGTGTTTAGTTGGCACAGGTGTCTTCAAATTTGCTTCAGATGGGGAAATAATTATGCGTTGAATTCGCTTGAGTTCAATAATACGTTCGTTCCACATCATCCACTGCCAAAACAACAGTGTTATTAAAATTCTGCGCGCCCGGACAAGAAACTATGTAAAGTAGCTGATGAATTTGATGGGTGTATTTAAATAACAATAGGTTGGATCATCTGTTGTGGCGACTAATGATCGTGCGCACACGTGGCGCATGGCACACACATGCGGTGATGTCACCGGCGGCGGGAGCGAGGCCGCGGGAAACCGAGGGAAATTGTGCTCATCCTGCCACCGCCACTCGCGAGCCTATCTCGAGCGTGGCATTCATGTCGGTCACGGCTACATAAGAATTATGGAAACGTGTAATCGTAACACTTTTGTATGTTAGGTTTGTAAGAACACGTGAGGTAACGCCGACGGACGGAAGCATGTTTATAAAACTGCTCAACGTCAATGAATTAACTCTAAACCTTGGAAATTAAAGCAAAGGCGTGCAGGCGAGAATACTAAACGATCGTAGGTATCATGATAATTTAAATTGACGCGATAATGAGTGTTGACTTTAAACCTACGAGCACATTACTTTAAACGGACGAAACGAATGCTTTCTATTTAAAGCCTTGACAGTGTCGCCACTAATGCTGAGATAATAGACGGTCGTGACACCGTAATTACGGCGTGTGTACACTTCACTGCGAACTGTTAATCTCTCCCGTCGTCGCCCGCTGTCGCGGGAGTGCAGCAGCGGAATCGACGATTTATCTAAATCATACCGCAGGAGAAAGCCTCTTGATTGACAGCACAATTTGTCACGAGGTCTCGCCGACGCTGGACGCCGTGACAAATGAGCAATGCACGGGAACCTGACCCCATGCCCCGTTACGAACAGGTGATATGCTTTTTACCTCCGCATTCATCATCATTACGCTCCTCAACGGCCGGTTTCTCTATGCTAGTAAAACAAAGTAAAGCTTTCAACGTCGAACCACAAACTTCTTTCCTAATGGAACATGTAACCGCTGCATTCTCTCATTTTAGATCTATGTTTCGCAAGTCGCTTGTCAGTTTAAATTGTGTTAAACATTGTATCGGGCTGATGCAAAGTGAAAATCAATAGCGTTGCACAAGGGTGAAAGCAAAGTCCATTACTCTACTAATTTGTTAAGTAACAGAGATAACGTGTTAATTGTGCGCGGCTCGGGCTGGCGGGGTCACGACGCCGCTGCTCTTATATTTCCTTCATTATGTACGTTTGTTTCATATCTTTTATCCTCTGCATCGCTTGTTAATTAACCAAGAGATTTATTACCAGGTCTAGTAGAAACCTAGACGGTTTAAGTGTTCCATTGAAATGCAATCCCTGCGCTGGTGTCGAATGCGAGAATATCCTCGGTAATAGACTGCGATTCCTGCGCGATGCCTTTGGTTATAAGCAGACTAATGCTAGATAGTATTTTTACTAATGAGCTTTCTTGTCGGCTCATTCGTTTTTGTCATTTATTATTTCCTGTGACATTTCCGCTTTTGTTTTGGCTTTAGTTAGAGTGGAGATTGGCAATTTGTTTTGCTACGAACATTTTATTGTGGAGAGATGTGATCAATCAGAATGTTCAATTCTTTTATAGAAATGTGAGACTCGTTATCACCTTTAACGGAGGAGATGCCAGCGAAGGTGGTAATCCCGTTCGTGAAGCGGCGCCAGCGACGCGGTAATCGCTGTGATTAGCGATGAGCTGCGTCCGCGCCGGCCCCGTAGCACTTGCACTGCCCATTACTGCGGCAATTGCATTCATAGTGCACTCGGGTGTAATTCTTTCGAAATAAATGCAGTGATCAGGGTATGGAGCTTATTTTCTATCCGCAGTGGTAGTCCAAAATGTATGGCGTGATTTATGCGCTAGAAACGAGACCGTTGTGAAAGGACGATTTTTTGCGTGGAATGTGGTATTTAGGACATGTTCCAAAATATACTGTGGGACATGCGATTTCCAAACGCAGAAATGCGTCCCTTTTCTAATTAGGATCCACCAACAACGTGAACGAACGCACGGAATTGTTTCCGAAAGGCGCTAACTTTTAATTCATTGCCAGACGATGAAGTTGAGGGATAATCTTATTAGCCGCGGAACTTTGTTGAAATAAGAATCCTTGTTAGCCAAACACGACAGCGAATGATGTATGGAGGAATCAGCCGGCTGCGGGTTGCGAGATGCCTCCCTCCGGGAGCGCCGGCCGTCCGGCCCCGGGGGTCGGCTCTGGCTTTGTTTCTACATACGCACTTATTCTCTGACATCGAAAGTAGATCCTTGACTCAATTAATTTTATGCGCCCGCTTTGTCAACAACTAAAGTATTGCGATATTATGCGTTTACTAACACATTGTTGTGAATTAGCAATATCCAAGTCGCTTCGTGGCCATGCCCCTAATCGAGCTGATTTATAGTCGTTTGAAGCATGCTGCGTGTGACAGCATTGGCAATATCAGTGACTCATTTGTTTGCGAACGGGACTGGAATGATAATGGCGACATTAGCATCGTCTGGTACAAGCCAGCTCCGTTACTCCGATATGTTTTTTTTGCCATTTGATATCATCCTAATCGCAATGGCGGCTGTAGGTAATTGACAGCGCGTTCGCTGCTGGTGAGTCAGCCTCTCCGAATTTGTAAAGATACATCGCGAGTTAGTCAGCTAAGCAGTTACTATTATGTATACATACGTAATTGCATGTGTACTCGCGGTTCTCAGTTTCGATACAAAAGCGTGTAGTTAATGCAAGCACTCTCGATCAGTCGGTAAAAAGTGATAACGATGATTTGCGATTACACGCCACTTGAGATTTTTCTTGCGATTTGTTCGGAGAATGTAGAAAAAGTGCACATGAGCGTGCAGTAAGTAATCCATGTTTGGTATCGTAATAATGCTTGATCTAAAATAAGAGTGTGTAATAGATATCACTTGGTCGGCGAATGCGCCGCCGCGTCCTGGTCGCTCCATGGCCATTACTCCGCTTTTTACTGCTGATCAGTAGTCAGCAGTAGCGGTCGTAAATAAATCGATCGCGGAGGAATGCGCGGGAAAGGCTAATGTGTGATATTTATTTAAGCACCTGCACTGATTTGCCAAGTGATATATGCGAACGAGATTGTAATTTGGCTGGTGCTTTCGTTTCTGCAGATTTTTATGTTTTAAAATTTCCAAAGACTAGATAGTTTTATTACTCTATCTATTCTCTTCTGATATTAATACATATTTGACTTGATCGCATGTAAGTTAGTTTATTCAAGTCTTCTGCCGCTGCCGCTGCATGGTTCGTGGCGCGCTGTCAGTCATCCTCTCACCTGTTATTTTGTTGTCATGAGCCGCGGTTTTTGCGGCCGCCAGTGACTCACGCGCACGGCTCTTAGACGAGTTTTTGCTATGTTTTTGTTTGAGTGTAATTTTATAATGTGACTGGCGGATTGTTGGTCCGTGATAACCAGCTCCAGTACTCTATTAGAGGCCACTAGAATCATGAATGTCTTTGTGTGTTGAATATTACAACATGCCTCAGGCTCGTAACCTGCCGAACCAGGAAACAATGAGTCGTAGTTTGGTTGATAATCTTGCAAAGCAGAATGCCAAATGCCACATCTAAGTACAATCTCCGTAAGGTTTCGTACTCCTGTTGAGCTTTGAGATGCTAGCAAATGAACTGTCAACAAACAAAGATTTACGCTCAAATAAACATTTTATAGAGAAAACAAATATTCAAAGCCTAGGCCATAAACTTAAACTGCCAGTAAACGGAATGAAGTCGCAGCTACACTTCAAACGGTAAACATTACCTATAAAATGGGCTATGAAATAACATGTCGGGTTGTTCTAGTGCTACCAATAAGGCATTAAATTGACGAGCCCCGGGCTAATCCGCGGACGATGCGGAAGCTGCGCGGCCGCTGGCGCGATGCCAGCCCCGTATTTATACTATGCATTCTCTCCAGTCGGCTCTGAGACTGATTTTACATAAATGATGGATCATGTACCTGGAAAGTAGGTCCTTACCGGCTGGAGGCCGTTACCGCGAGGCCATGAAGAGGTGGCTCATGTTGGTGCCGTGTCAAGCTCAAGCGGTGATGCTTTCAGTGTTGTTTTCGCAAAAGATAATTTTATAGAAAGAGAAGAGGTGCTTGCAACTGTTTGCGAGTGTTCGCGACAATATTACAAAGACGCTCATTAGAACAACGGCGGCGGAGCGACAAGTAATCAACACAATCCATCCGTCTGATTGCTCGACTACTCTTAGATGTAGCTGTCGCTGTCGAGTAGTGTTAGTGACTTCTGCTTATCTTTTGTAGGGAGCAAACAGCAATATTTCGTTGGAACAAACTTTAATCCAACCTGATGGGTTGGAAGGTATTTTTAACTATCTACGCTGTTTCACTTAAAGAAACCATCGAGCCAGCTTTTTTTTTTTTGTTTACACTCCAAACAGCGTCGCGCTTGACACTCCTAATAAATGTCTGTTAAAATGGAACTCCTTTCCAAAGCGATATACAAAAAATAAGTTGTCACGCGCTTCTCATATTTGTGGGGCATGACGGTTCACGTCGAAACATCGGGGATTAGGGGGCATTGCGAGGCTTCGGCTGGAATTCTGGCGTCGGCCGGCGTTCATTAACTAAATTAATTACACCTGTCGGAGACAGCGCTGGAAATAGCGCGTCGCTGTTCAGGTTGACGGCATCTTGCTCACGGGGGCTGAGTACTATGAAATTCGAAAATCGAAGTTCGTGTCGTCGTGCCGTTCCTCTCACTCTAGTATTAAATAATATAAGCGTCAGCGGGACGGCAAGATACGACTTCGATTTTCGAATTTCGTAGTAGCCCCCCTGTACCGAACACATTCTGGAAGTATTTTATATTTACCTAAGTTCTTGTTTCTGTTCAAACTCGTGTCAACAGGATCATTGTTCGCTTTTCTTTGGTATTGGAGCAGATTATTTCGATTATAATTTTACATGATTCATTCACCTGTGCGTGACTGGTCATCCGTAGTCTTACGCAGGTGAACGGAAACTCATAATCAGATATTCTCGAGGGTTTCGCGTTGCTTGGCTAGATTACCTATTTTATACTAAATATTTTCCTTGTCGGCGATGTTCTAGCGCACAAAAGAAAGAGTTATCATTTTATGGAACACGAAACGGAGTCACGAAGAACCGTCACGACACTCGTGCGAGTTCAACTTTGAGTAGAACTCCACAAAAAGTATACCGAGACCTACCGGCGCCGCCGGATTGTGTCTGCAGTTTTAAACTCGTTTGTTTGTACCTATGTAGTTTTAGCTTACGAGATTCCGTTTGCGTGTTTTGGGTTATGGTTATGGGGTGGAAAGTTAGTTGCGCGGAGTGCTTTAATAATAAAACCAAGTAGACCGATGGCCATTAGCCTCCTAGTGCAAACAATACAAATAATATAGTCCTTATTGAACATCTACAGCACAAATCAATAGTGTATACAATACACAACTAATAAACAGTAAGGCCCAGTACAGGCTTTGCAATTATCGTTACGATGCGTTTTGCCTCTATCTACCGAATCGGGGTAACTTAGTCAAATCTTAAAAACAATTAGATTTTATGAATAGAGGAGTTTCGACGCGAACGATTGATATAGAAAGACATTTATTAGATTCAATTGGGCGCTGATTGGTGTCAAAGAGCTGCGGACGTCATTGGGCCGAAGTCAAATTAATTGATTCCATTTAGAGTTAACGCTTAGAAAATCAAAATCACAGATTCAGCTGTGTAGGAAGAAGAAGTGGCCTTACATCTTTTCATCAACAGACCATGAAAACAAAACTTACACAGACAACTCAACTTAAAGCACAGAATATATAATAGTACTAACGTACAGAATGGCCACGCTCCGCCCCGCACCGGTTCGAGTTACCCCACCCCTCAAGCGTAGCCTGACGGAAATCTGACGGATAGCAGTCGGGCGCGCGACGCGATGTATGTCGGCCGCACGGCACTAAGCTCGGGACTTTCGGGAGCAATAATTTTGCGAAATGGTGGTATACTGTGCATTGTATGGGTGTTTGTCAACAGCCAATGAAAAGGAAAGGAGTTTTTTTCGATTTCACAATCGAATGTTCAGAGACAAATCCTTTAAAAGGAAATATTTTAGCGTAAGTAATCTTTAATTAATAAGGTCAAATGATTAAAACAATAAACTTTAATTTATAAAACATTTATTTGTATTTATTTCCTAAAACTCGAAAATCAATCATATTCTAACAATTTGCCCCTCGTACAAAGTCACATAATTTTCTGTGAAATCCGCGCGCCGCAGCAAGGCTACTACGAAATACGAAAATCGAAGTTCATGTCGTACGTTCCCTCTGACATTTATACTGTTTCATACGAGAGCGAGAGAGACGGTAGCATACGAACTTCGATTTTCGAACGTCGGAGTAGGCCCTCAGTTCATTGTTCGGTGCTAGATCGGTGACGGTGAGTTCGCGAGCAAGCGCCAACTTGTCAGTGGGCGCGCGAGAAATATTATACACTTACCTACCCTACCTACTTCCTTTTGTAAATAAATAATGCTTTCTAGAAGTATCGCGATAAATACATGAAAGTCATGAAATAACTACTTAGGTACCGAATAATTCGTTTAAGTTTGTAGTCAAATACTTATTGTAGGTAATTTAAAACAATAATGCTTAAATACATAGACAGACACATTTTATATAGGTTTAAATAAAAATATATGATTAACGATTACATTTATTTACACATCTAAGCCATACCTACATACCCTATGGTACTAGGGTTTTGCGATAGTCAGCCCTGTGTCACTTACGCACACATTGACGCGTGTACAGACGTCGTCGTGCCTATGTAGATTCCAGAACACGAATTTTGTATGGCGTGGCCGCCCTGTGCTTAAAGTTAAAATAGTAATACTCGTAATCTCTTTTATGGCACTAAAAATTATTAAATGCTTTTTGGATTATGTGACTTACGCGCTGCCTCAATTGGCCCATATTTGTTTAACTAAACACCAGATCTAATCGCCACTCAACCCTCTGCTTCTAATTAAAAAACTATCTGTATTTAAAGATGCAGCCGGAATTCCGAAAGGTGCCCCTCTATAACCACCAGATGTGCTTTACTAGCGCCTGACTTCCTAGCACGGCACGCGCCGGCGCAGCTGCTTTCGATAACCACGCACCAATGACGCTTACTGCTGTTACAATAAAGTCTTATTTCCCCAGTTAGCTGGCTCGTGCCCTGCTATATACAATGCCATTCACAGCAACCCTCTGTGTTTCTTTATAAGGCTGAATATCCTGTAGTTTTCAAGGTGCATCTAAACAGATGTTTGGTTTGTGCAGTCGACAGATGGATGCGATCGTTCGACCTGCTGTTATCAAAACAATCTGAGCGAAGGGTTCTTGTGTATGATGTTCACATGACGCTGCTGAGTATTCATGTTCTCTAAAGCTTGGTAACTTGGAATTCATAAGTTAAATTAAATAGGTTTTTGGCGGTGACAGTGTCCGGCGTTAAATTAATGATGACGCACGGCACGCCGATAGGAAATGCAAAACTTTTTTTATATCGTCATTTTTGTATTCAGATTTTTTTTTAAAGAATTTGCGTTGGATTTAATAAAAATGTAAATGAAAGTGTTTACGGGTGAATTGAGCTATTGTAATCATTCGATAAAACAACAAAATAGTCTTCTACTAATCGTTACTGCTTCACGATTTCGCCACCCATTTTAAACCGTTACTACGACATCCATAAAATAAAAAGCGAAATTTAATTTTCGTGTCTAATAAACGCTGACCTAAAAACAATAATAAACACTGACCTTCGCGTTATTACGGCTGCTCGTAAAACCGATATTTCAACAAGTTATACCGACGCAGGTTGCCGCGCAGTGCAGCTGATAATTTGTCAGAGCATTTGTACCCTGGGGGACTAATCGCCCTGTTGCATTAACTCTAATCGTTGGACACAATGCACACTTTGCTGTGCTGCTGCAGGGGTAAAGTCATTGAGCACGTTAGCGCCCGCGGTCCGAGTCGTCCCCTCGTTCGTGGCCCCTGCCCTGCCCGTCAATTGACCCCGACACGTTTAATTCCAATTTATTACTTTGCTCTTATTAACAACTGGGCGCCGAAATCGAAGTTTGTGGCCGCGACACCTCCAAATGAACGGGGTGAGCGCGCGGCTGCGCTCCGCCACGTGATAGGTGCCAGCTTTATTGCCTCTAAAATGAGTCTAATGGCTGAGTGAAGAGGTCATATGATAGCTGATGATAGTGACCTTGATAAATTTGTTTCGTTCGTTATGAAAAATGGACAGATTAGATAAAAAAGTATAAAAATATTTTAAATTGATACGAGTATAATGAATGAGCCTTCTTTATTATACGTACACACATATTCTTGTCATATCTTATGAAATAATCAGCGTTATTGCTTTTTTCCGTCTGTCTGTAGTTAAATCTTGCAAATTAAATTCTACCAACTTCCAGTAGTTGGATTGACTAGAACTTGGCATAGTTATGTAAATTGCATGACAATACGGTAATCTGATAGTGACATCCTGGTATTCCGGCCAGGATCCTCTCCGCAGGACGGAACTCTTTAACGGTTAATGGCTTCGACTTGAAATTTAGTACAAATGTAGTTTGAGTGACGATGCAAGTAAAGTAGACAAAAAGTACAGTCAGCAAAAAAAGCTTGCATTAAAAAGAAATTTCTTTTTAGGTTAAGTAAACTATGTATGCTTAGTCTGATGATACGTATGTTTACGTATGATTACGATTATTGATTAAACCTACATAGCTTTAGATGAGTTACAATAATAGGCAAAAATCATTCCGGGACTGAGTCGTCAACGTGACAAAATGCCCAATGGACGTATTGTTTAATGTTCATAAAGTATGAGTGTTTAAACGTACAAATGTCAAAATGTATAAAGCGAAATTGACAAAATGTTTTGGTGACAAATATTTATGCACGCTCCGCTGTGGCAGATATTAACGCAGGTGACTGTACAGTACATTAACAAACATGCTGATAGAAAGTAAAAAACTTTGAACATGGCGTATATAAATAAAATGTTTGTTCTATGGTTGCAGGCAAGGTAGTGTGCGGCGCGTGCGGCGGCAAGTGCAGCGGCGAGGTGCTGCGCGTGTCCGACAAGTACTTCCACACGGCGTGCTTCACGTGCCGCGCCTGCGCCGCCTCGCTCGCCAAGGGCGGCTTCTTCTGCAAGGACGGACACTACTACTGCCCGCAGGTACGCACCGCCAAAGGCTGGAGAGAGATGCGTAGCAAGTTGTTGAGCAACGTAAACACTAGACCTGCAAGAGAAATCGTGAATGTCTCTTTACATTACGGCGCTCGATTGACTACTTCAAACTCGTCCGCTTTACGGCCTCGCAATGAAATACAAATTCCATGATGTCTCTTCGTCTAAACTGGGTTTAGGCTCCTTTTCCACCAGAGATGTGCGAGGAATGTGTTTTTCATGAAAAAATAGAAAACGTTTCATTTATCTCGCCTCGCTCAGCTGAGCTGTACGAATCGGTATACCTACTATAACTATGACAACTAAGTCATTGTAATAAGATAATTGAACGCACGTAAATAATTGAATACATTAAACTACAATGTCTTTCCTTGCTTACTTGATTCTTGGCTACAACATCACAACTTTGTAGCGGACAAGAAAGATAAAAACTTAGTAGGTACTTCAGTAAGAAACCGATTGATAGGAGATGATGATGATGTAAGTGAAAAAAGAAAAAATAAATAAATAAAATAAATGATGACGGTAGTAGTGTTTACAAATCCAAATGGCTCTAATCTAAGGTCAATATTTTATCTATTTCCAGGATTACCAGCGCGCTTTCGGCACGCGATGTGCGGCGTGCGGGCAGTACGTCGAAGGCGAAGTGGTCTCAGCCCTCGGCAACACTTATCACCAGAAGTGTTTCACGTGCGCAAGATGCAAGTGAGTATTCTGCACCCTGCTTCAACAAGGTTGCACGTACAGTTCCTATATTATCCGTAGAAGTATAATGGTCAACTTGCGTAACAAATTAAAAGTTTGGTGGAGGTGCCGGGATATTTAGTCATACGAGTATCGATACCTCTGGGCGTACCCTCAATCATATTATTCTGAAGTCTGATTTAGACGGTGCGAGAAATATCGCACGATTTTCAGTAATTGGCGTCGATGATTAAACACTTGTGAATCCATAGCCAGCCACGCGGCTCCGCAATGTAAAGTTAGCACAATATTTTGTGCACTGCACCGTCCTAAATAAGGCTCAGCTAACGGACATTCTGGTGATTTTTAGATTAAAACTGATTGAGGAAATAGTTGGGGAACGTCTACAAACAACCATTTGACCGGCAGTGGACGTCTTTGACTGATATGATATATAGCATGTCTGACATAAACTGTTGCCATTTCCAGACGCGCGTTCCCCTCCGGCGAGAAAGTGACGTACACGGGCGCGGAGGTGGTGTGCGGCGCGTGCGTGGCGGCGCCGCAGCGGCAGACGGCGCGCGCGGCGCCCGCGTCGCCCGCGCCCGAGCCGCCGCCGCAGCGCGCGCGCGCCGACACCGCGCCGCGCGCGCCGCCCGCCGAGTCGCCCGCTCAGCCCGCCCGCCCAGCGCCCGACCAGAACGGTGAAGACGGTGATAGATATGGTCGGCACATCTCATCCATTTGCACGCTTGTCTTGATATAGCATCCATGGTTTTGCTGGTGTACTTTTTTTCATATTATCGACTCTTTCTTGGTAAGCTTGGTGAAAATGTGACCTAAATATTTGTATTCGACTCAGTCACCACCGGATATATCCGAACAAATGAAATAGTCACTCATTTAAATATTTTCGGTCCCCTTAGAAACCCATTGAATATCCTCATATCCTATATTTTACTTTTTGGACGACCGATTGCCCTTTGCTTACCAAACTCGATATTTAGAGGAATTAAACCACTCGAATAATGCGTTTTCTGTTACGTGGATGTTTTATCGAGATCAGTTATTAATTAAGTACATTTAAAACTTCAGAATGAATGCTAGAACTCTTCCCACAATTGTCAATAACTTCATCGTCAGTCATCGCCATTCCTAGGATCATAAATACGTTGCCTGCAGAGCACACTGCTTGCCCTGACTGAACCTCAAAGTACCAATATTTCACGAATGATAACTCTTTTGTTTTAACTACACATTTTAAAGACTAACGGAATGCAATGCCACCGTACCAGTCACGGAACAAAGTCACATGCTTCAAAGTTGATTTTTAGTCAATAGTACATCACTTGCTTTAAAAATGCACCTTTCACAAAATAACATTCGCCGAGTCTCCAGCGCAACACTTTATATTCAACTGTCAAAAATAAAAGCTGTCTAAATCCAATGAAACACTTGCATTGCTCACGCCCAGCACAGTTCATGTACTAATGCAGAACTAAACGGCTCTGGTAGTTGGTGCACCGGTGCTGATGAAGTTATTGTTGTTTGCAGAGTGCGCGGGCTGCGGGCAGGAGCTGTCAGAAGGACAAGCACTGGTTGCACTAGACAGGTGAGCAGACAAGTTATCGCGTACTTTGAGCAGGCAGATCTCTACATCAGAACAGAAATGAAACATTGTTTTTCTGATCATGATCAAGTTCAAAATGTAAACCGCTGATTGATTTGTGTAAATTAGCATAGTAGAAACTGAACTACAGTCAGAAGTCTCTAAGACAAGTTTCGTTTAATTCACCTCACTTTGGTAGTCATTGGGAAGTCGCTGTTAAATGAATTAAATATACTCGTATAAGGCTGAAATTTGTTACAAATGTTCGCAAGTATTTTGAGTGTTCCGCTGATTGATTTGTCTAAAGTAGCATAGTTGAAACTGAACTACAGCCAGAAGTCTCTAAGACTAGCTTCGTTTCATTCACCTCACTTTGGTGGTCATTGGGAAGTCACTGTTAAGTGAATTAAATATTATTGGATTCGCATAAGGCTGAAATTTGTGACAAATGCTCGCAAGTATTAGTAGAGTAATTTTTGGGTGTTCCGCTGATTGATTTGTCTAAAGTAGCATAGTAGAAACTGAACTACAGCCAGAAGTCTCTAAGACTAGCTTCGTTTAATTCACCTCACTTTGGTGGTCATTAGGAAGTCGCTGTTAAGTGAATTAAATATTATTGGATTCGCATAAGGCTGAAATTTATTTCAAATGCTGGCAAGGAAGTCTAATAATTCTTACTATTATAAAGGGGAAAGTGAGTTTCTTTGTTTGTTATACGCTTCACGCCGTAACGGAGCGACAGATCGTCGTGATTTTTGGCATATAGATAATTTATGGTCCCGAGAGTGACATAGGCTACTTTTTATCCCGGAAAAATGTGTTTTATGTTTGAAGCTAGAGTATTTTTGGGTGTTTATATGCTTATAAAGTGAGGTTGTGGCACAGACAGTGGCACACGTGGTGCTTCGCGTGCGGCGCGTGCGGCGCGGTGCTGCAGGGCGAGTACATGGGGCGCGGCGGGTCGCCGTACTGCGAGCGCGACTACCAGCGGCTGTTCGGCGTGCGCTGCGCCTACTGCGCGCGGTACATCGCCGGCAAGGTGCTGCAGGCCGGCGACGCGCACCACTTCCACCCCACGTGCGCGCGCTGCTCCAAGTGCGGGGACCCCTTCGGCGACGGCGAGGAGATGTTCCTGCAGGGTATGGAACACCCGACACCCACCTGACGAACGGTTCAAACATGGGCCAATCAACTTTTTTACCGACACTAATCTGACGTTTTAAACTTTTGTGATTCTCACTCATAATCAAAATACCACAACGGGACTTATCACGCTATTATAAACAAGTAATATTTACCTCGACGTTTCGGAAACATTACAGTTGCCGTGGTCACGAGTAGACTGAAGTGTGGGGTGTCAAGTCCGCCTAGCAGCGCGAGTTCTTCGAACTACCCGTATTTGAGCACTAATAGTACCGGCACTCGTATCACGAACTACCCGCACTTGGTCATTTTTATTAGTCACCCCATCACACCGACACACAACACTAACAACGTCCGATCGTCCCTCCGAACACACACACTAATCTGTCAGCGAAATTTTTCAAAAAATTGCAGATTTTTGTAAGTGAGCATGTTTTTTCTGTAATTAAATAGATGGTGTACATGAATACATGCCATCATACGTAAGTTCAACCTATTAAACCGTGAAATATCTTGTTGGAAGTACGATTTTTTGGTAACGCAGTAGACGCCCAAAGTGTCGGTAAAAAAGTTGATTGGCCCACATTTAAAATAATAGGAAACGAAAATGGCATGCTCTCGTTTCGGAGGCCAAGTCCCATCTTTGGGTCGCTGAGCCAAGTTAGTTAGTTTAGTTAGGAAGACGTGTATCGGCTAAGCTGCTAATGCTAAAATTTTCGTCTCCTATTGAATTTTTAATTTTTGAACTGTTTTTGTTAAGTGCGAAATGCAAACTTAGGTATAGGTAAAAAACTTAAGTAAAGGACCTGTTGTATGTAGTGGTGCACAGAATTGATATGGAGCTTAAGACATTTTGCGAATTTGGAACGTCAATTTGTTTATATGGACAAGTTACTACTACATACCTACAACAGGTCCTTTACTTAAGTTTTTCATCATTGATTTTATAAGAGGAACTAGTGGCGTACTAACAGTGGGACTTTCATTTCTAAAGAGGCGTGATGGTGTGTATTTAACGAGTGTAATGCGTAAAAAAAAGATTAGATTATTAAAGGTCCTGACGAAGGAACTATGGGAATTATCTACAATGTAATTTGAAACGCAGGAGTCGTGAATGATAATTCTACACGTGCAATATCTATTCATTAGCCAGCACTCCTACCCACAGCCTCAGAGGGTCTACTACGAAGTCGTAAATCGAAGTTAGTATCGAACCGTCCCTCTCGCTCTCGTATTAAATAATATAAGCGTCAGCGGGACTGCAAGATACGAAGTTCGAATTTTGTACTTCGTAGTATAGGGCCAGTGCTTCTACAGGATGCGTGGAACTATAACATTCAGGAGTAGTAATGGTACGCCTGTGTCACCTCCAGGCGCGGCCATCTGGCACCCCCGGTGCGGGCCGGCGCCCCGCGACCCCGCCGACCCCGACCCCGACGCGGAGCGCGCTTCCTCCGAGCTGCAGGTACCACCACACAGAATACGACCCCCGTCAGCTCTTAGTGCCCCATATGCGGTGCGAGCTATCGTTACAATCCGTCCTTTCAACGAAACCACGAATCATGAATCAATATCACAGAGCTAATAAAAGGAATAGAAATGTCACGAGAGCCAAACGCATGACCCGCCTATTATGGCTAAAAAGCTTATATTGAAGTTAAAAATGGGTTATTGTAGAGATGGTATGGTGGGTTCAAATTAAATTGTATTTAAGTAGTGCGTACTCCTAGTCAAGTAAAATCTACGAAAACAAAAAAATCGTGCACTGAAGAAGGAGAAGGGAAGTGGATTCTGAAAGGAAATACATACGATAACATTTCTATTCCTCTTAAATACTTCAGTGGTCAATAACATCCCAATTTGAATTTTGTTTGAACGACGAATCGTAACGATCGAATCTTAAGTAAATGGGACCAATGTATGCTCGACTTGGAGACGCATATTCATATGACATTGTACAATACTGTATATTAATGATGTTTTTGAGTACGACAGATAGGTTTAAGTCAAAAAGCTGGAGCTCAAAGCATTCCTTGCTACGAAATATTGACGGTGTATTTATGTTTGTTTGAACGTGTACTTTTTTCATAGATTTCTTGATTTTCTAGTAGTGTCTGTAGTAAAAGTAGTTTTAGTGAGTGTTCACGCACCGCGGTGCGTCCTTAGTGCACGACGTAGTGTGTTCGCTGTTGTCGCGTCATGCTGCGCTGTTCGAATCAGTCCAAAGTCCGACTTTGAAAGAGTTATAGGATTTTTTCGGATAGCGTGCTATGAAACCTCCTGTAGTAACCACACACGCTGTTCATTTTACAAGGAATAACGTTTCAGTTTTGTTCTTTGTCTGAGAATGTTGATGTCAGAGGCGTCAGAGATGTCAGAGGGCGTGGGTTCGGATCCCACTTCTGACACCATGTTAAGTCCACAATAAGATCTTTGTTTGAAGACCTAACAGTTGAAAACATTCGAAAGATAGATTCTAAAATAAAAGAAGTATCGTAAATACGAAAAGGAGGACTAATGTTGCTTACATAGCTCATCAAAATTGCATATCATAGTAAGCCTCAGTCGAGGTGTAAGCTATCGGCTGCGCATAGTACAAAACCGATCGTCGATCCTTGGGGAAGACCTGTGTTGGACAACACGTTGTTCGGCTGAAATAATGATAAATGAACCCTGAACAAAATATTGAAAAGACTGCTTGTAAAGTGAATAGCGTTGTGTGCACCCTGACTGGTTTTCATTTTATTTGATCGAGTTCAAAATTACGATTGCACTTTACTTACTACCTTGTCACTATCACTTCGTGTTGGAAATGTTTGTCTATGGTTGTTAAAAGGCCGTACCGTGACGAGGTACTTAAGTGTAAAGTTATTTTGGAACTCGAAACATCAAAGTATTTTTTTAACGATTCATTTTGCAACATGTCATTATAATTTTGTTTTAACTTTTATGTTCTTTTTTCAGTGCCTTTGTTGTTGTTTATTTGCAATGCATCTTGCCCCCGCACGTGTTACTTCACTTGTCGGATCTCCTCCCTTATTTACTGTGTTATTTTGTCGCACTTATAATATCTCCTTGCAATACAAGATTTACTTTTTCAACTGTCAGTGTACTCAACACATCAAAATAAAGCAGAATCCGGAACAGTGAGGTGACACCGCGGAGGCGTTCCCAAAACACTCGTGGCCGCGTCACGTTGCCCTCGCTCTAATTTCCTTTAACTGCAAGAGTAACTCTTCCCCGTTATTCCTTAACTATCCTAATATAGGTACTAAAAAGTTAGTTGAATCAAAATGTGTTTTAGAAAGTGACCTTGCATTTACAAGTTCTGAAAACAAACAATTGACAACATTTCATTTTTTTTTCCTTGTGTTTTCTTATGCTTAATAGATAGTAGTTTGAAAACTAGGAGACCCATATTTTTTCTTTTCGCGAAATTCGTATTCTAAGTTAGTCAAAAATAATTTTGAAATCTCGAAAAAAAAAAAAAACGCTTGTGAGGTTGAAACTACACATTATCTTTGCCTAGGTTATGAAAAAAAAACCAGATACAGGTTGTCATTTTAGACGTTGTTTTTGAATTTTGATTGACGTTTGTTTGGTCTGGCCCTCTATCACAAAGTGCAAAACTCGAACTTCGTATGTTTCCGTCCCGCTGACGCTTATGTCATTTAATACGCGAGTGAAAGAGACGGTGCGATATCGACTTCGATTTGCGAGTTTCGTAGTAGCGTTTCTGGCTTGTGGCTGTGATTTGATGTTGGTTTTTATTGTATTTTAAGTTTTCGAATTTTTCTGGACTGAGTTGGAAATAATTGTCAATAAAAATGAATAAACAAGTTCGTAAGTTAGATCCCCTCGTTACTTGCTTCGTTCCCACCTGCAAAAATACAGTTATAACGAATCCAAAAAAACATTTTTTCCACGTGCCGAGGTCTTCGAGAGTACAGTGGTGTGCTGCTGTAAATAAAACACACGTACCAAAAACTGGAAGTCTTTACATTTGCGAAGATCATTTGAATGTAAGTATGTACTTAGTTATCTACAGTATATACCTATGTATTTTAGAGATGGGCCGGATCCTGGTTTTGCCGGGTGTTGGGTAACGGGTACCCGGCATAATTTTTGCCAAATCTGCCAGGTAACTGGCAAAATTACCTGGCATTAAAATGTCTTTAAAATCCACTGCTCGGCAGGGCTGAGCAGAGCGAGCGAGGCAGAGAGTGACATTCTCAGCGTGACTTATGATTTTACCATTGATGAAATAACTGGTTTTTATATCACAATCTGCCGAATTTGAAGTTTGATTATTGATTCACTTGACATTAAAAATTAGTACTTAAATATCTCAATAACTAGTTAGGTACTATAATAATGATTAATAAATGAGAAATAAACAACTTGATTAAATACTAAAATCTGTTAAAATTATAAGTTGATTTAAATACAAAGTTTAATAAACATTTTCTTATGAAAGCAGTTGGTTTCTTTTTTTTTTTACTTACCAGTTATCCGGTACCCAGCTGGACCCTAAAAAAGTGTCTCTATTGTTTTCCTTGATTTCCTTGTTATATGATGATTACTAATGAATTGTTCTCATTTTATTCTAGCTGGAAGAAGCATTACTAAACTACCAAGATTGGATAGACCAAAAAACCAATAGACCCCGGCTGAACCCTCGCATCTCAAATTATTTAATGAACATAAATAAAGACCCATGTCTTCTGCCATCGACATCCACATCCACAGTTAATACAGATCCTGTACCAAATGTGCAAGAAAAAGGTGTGCTGTGCATTCCTGACTGTATTAATAAATCTATCCAAGTAAACCCCACTACGGTCAATCGCTTGGTTGGTGCGAGAATTTCCAGAAAAAGGAAACTGGTACATTCATTTGAAGAAGAGTCATCAGAGGGACATGATCCATCAACAGTTGGAAGTACAACAGAATTTTCTGAAAATGAAAGTTTTAGTAACTTACCAATACAAAAAAGTTTAGCTGGCAGGTATTTTATGTTAAGTTTAATAGAAAAAAAACCATTTTCATATATAGGTGTTCCTAAACAATATTATTGGATTATTCAATATAGTGCAAAAGAATTAAAGATACCTTCTTTACATGTAATAATAACATTTTATAAGCTAAAAAATAATGAAACATTCGCCAAAATAAAAGACCTTTTTGAAATTTCATTAACTACATTGTGGAGAATATTTAACAAAACTTTGAAAGCACTGAGTTTATTTTTTAGAGAAGTAATATATTGGCCAACAGCCCTGGACATTAAGAGGAACCTTCCTACTGCTTTTACTACAAGCAAAGAGTATGCAAGTGTTCAGGCAATAATAGATTGCTTCGAGATAGAAATAGAAAAGCCTAAAAAACCTGTACATCAGGCCCTTACATGGTCCCAATACAAGAATTGTAATACCATAAAGTATTTGATAAGTGCTACCCCAGATGGTTTTATAAATTTTGTGTCCGAAGGTTATGGAGGACGTATTAGTGACATGTATTTAGTTGAACAAAGTGGATATTTAGAGATAATACCAGCTAATGCTACCATACTAGCAGACAGGGGTTTCAAGCATTTAGAATCACATTTAGTTACGAAATTTGTAAAAGTTCTGCGCCCGCCTAGTGTACTCAAAGGCACAAAAATGACAAAAGCAGAGGTGATTGATAGTAAAATTTTAGCTAGTTTACGCATACATATAGAAAGGGTTATCAGGAGGGTAAGACTTTTTAAAATGTTGAAGCCACATGCTGTTGTAAATAATAAATTACTGAACATACTAGATGATGCAGTGGTAGTTGCTTGTGGACTTATAAATTTACAGTCACCTGTCATAAAGAAGTATTAGGCATTGAATAGACTGATAGGTGGCAGGAATTTTTAAAACGATCATGGAAACGGGTAGATTCATTTTTATGGGTTGTAGGGTGGTCTGCTGATGTGAATAATTTTGGTCTGCCTGCTCTCAGTGGTTGCAACTTTGAGATATAGCGCATAAAAGAGGCCTTATTGTTGCGAAAAAAAAACGATAACAGAAATGGTAAGTTTTAGTACATATTCAAAGTATGGCGTCTCCGCATATGAAACTAATCGGTCTGCCTGCTCTCAGTGGTTGTATTTCGGAGTTCCAAAACTAACCATTTCCCTTATCGCAACAATAAAGCGACTTGCGCGCGTCATAGCTCCGAAATACAACCACTGAGAGCAGGCAGACCGATTTGTTTCACATGCGGAGACGCCATACTTTGAATATGTACTAAAACTTACCATTTCTGCTATCGTTTTTTTTCGCAACAATAAGGCCTCTTTTATGCGCTATATCTCAAAGTTGCAACCACTGAGAGCAGGCAGACCAAAATTATTCACATCAGCAAACCACCCTACAACCCATAAAAATGAATCTACCCGTTTCAGTGATTGTTTTAAAAATTCCTGCCACCTCTTAGACCAGAAGGCCATATTTAGGCCAAAGTCACAGTGAACAATTATTAATTTTGGTTTTTATTTAACAAAATGTACAATATTCAAGAAAACTTTGTTATATCTATTTGTATAATTTTTGATAACTGTGTGTTGCTATAAATGGTACTTATAACTAAATAAAAGGAACACTTTATGATTCATTGACTTTTATTTATCATAATGTACAATATCTAACATTTTCTTAAAAATAAATTTCTCCCAAAACATTTCACCTTCTTTCACTAACTTTTCTGCGAACAATCTGTCATAGTAGACCCAGTGTTCATGGTAGGATTTATTTCTTTCGAAGTCTGGATCAGCTATACATAATAAAGCTTTTTTCATGTTCATCGCCAACATTTGCAGCTGTATTTGGGCTTTACATTTAGCCGATATCACATTATCTTTAACATAGCTTTCCATAGTTTTATTACTACTAGGGCATTTGATTTCTATGGTGAAGCCATGTTCTACACATAATCCATCTGGTGATGCTCCAACAAAAGGTGTGATTAAATTAAATCCACATTGAATTATTTCAATATTCATTTTTTTCATTATTTCGTTCACCACTTCTTTTTCCAAGCGTTTTCCTCTTTTGATCGCCTTTGTTTCAGGTATCTTATAACCTCCAAGAATGGATTTAACTAATGCTCCATCAGTGTTGCACTGTGTGCATTCATAAATCTTTGATGCAGTAACTCGCCCCTGCCTCAAAATATGCCACAACTGACTGTGAGCTTGGCTGCGTGTTTGGTTTTCAATTTCTTCAATTACCTCATTAGTTAATTTATTTTGGACAAAGATCTTCAACTTTGTGTAATCTGTTAGCTCATCTTGGGATGAACTAGCTGTATAGTAATCGAGTAAAAGCTTGAAAACTCTGAAACTATCCAATGTTATTACTGCATTGTTATAGTCAGAAAACAAAGAATCTTGCATTTTTCTTTTCCGACATTCTTGTAAAAATGCAGCTTTTTTAAGGGAATTAGGAAGACTGGTTGTTGCTGGCAAACGTTTTCCCATTTCTTTGGCTAAAATGCACTTATCTTGAGTCACTGCCGCCGAGAGTTTTGGCTGGGTCCAATAGCAGCGTACAGATGTAACTGAAGGCTCTTCAGTCCGCTTAATAAGCCACATAATTAAACAAATTGAATGTTTGCATCCACCCTGACTTGCAGCACAATCTTCACATTTCACATCCAATATTGTTTCTTCTGCCTCGTTAATGCTTGCGACAACTGAGTACATTTTAGTACGAACTCGGTGCTCAGGAGTTACTCTGCCCTTGATAAAGCACACAGCATTCTCTCGTTTCACTTCCACATACCCTACAGCAGTTTCAACGTAAGCATCCCTTGATGACAACAAAACCTTAGCTCCCCGGATCTCGGCAACGTTAAAGGAATCATTTTCACGCATGTATTGCAACAACATCATATAATCCACCTTGGGAAGGTTGCGGCTGTCTGCCATAGCATAACCGTCCGAAACTTTCATGGCAAATCAATTTATTAAATATAACTTCTTCAAAACAAAACGAACAACCTCGACAAACAACACTGATATTTGAGACATTGACATTGACACCTTTTTGACATTGTCATTTTTATTCATAATAATTATATGGGCAAAGGTATACCTATGACGATGCCTCACTTTGGATTTTTTGAAGATTTTTGTGAATATTTCGTTAAATAAGTAATAAAAAAAATCTAAAAAATATGAAATGGAATACTTAAACATAAAGCTCTAAATGGTTGTCGGTACTTTAGTAATTATTCAAAATTGAAATGTTGTGAATTGTCAAAGTGATCCTTGGGTTTTTCTGAGCCGAATTATTTTACCGGACCAAGTAATTAATTCCTTTCCTTTTGGCAAGCTTCCTACTGCCGATACAGTATGTTACAGAAAGTAGCAAATTAAAAAAACTAAGGCTGCTTTTGCGCCAAACTTGTGCTTACTTTCGTAGCTAAGAATATAAATGTCATGTCATGATATTCACTGATTACAACATTTTATAAAGCTTAGGCCGGGGTCGTTTTCACCCGCCGCCCGCGGCCGACAGCGGCCCGCCGCCCGCGGCGTCTGAATGGTATGTTCGGGAATGCTCGGGAGTGGTCGTTTTCACCCGCCGCGTGCGAAAACGACCACTCCCGATCATTCCTGAACATACCATTCAGACGCCGCGGGCGGCGGGCCGCTGTCGGCCGCGGGCGGCGGGTGAAAACGACCCCGGCCTTAGTACTGGTGAAAACGAGTACGCTAATGAAGTAGAACCAAAGAACCTGTTCTCTAACTTGCATCTACAAAGATAAACGATCAGATACGCATATAGTAACGCAGCTTCGCACGTTTCTGGTCGATGATCGGCTAATATAGTAGGATCCTTCCCATGTGAGCGAGGGCGCCGCGACGCGGGACCGAGAGCTGCTACTCATACATGGGGCGTTTAAAAAAGGGCGCTTTTTAAACGTGCGTTTTAAGAATCAGACTTCCCGAAGAAGAGTTTCAGTGGCAGCCTAGTCCAGTTGTATCGTGAGGTTTGACGACTTTGATATACAGGGTGGTCCATTTATATCGGTCAGTATGGGAAAGTCTGAAACTATACGACATACGAAAATTTCTTCTCAGGAACCATGACATCGATTTTAATAACAAGAAAAACTGCATTCATGTATTTAAAAAAAACCTGTACTCAGCTCGGGAATCGAACCCGGTTGTTTTAAAAAAAAAAAACACTATTTCTATTTAGATATCGATTGTGTACGTCTTTAGCAGTAAATGTCTCTATGAAACATTATGTCTAAAATGAATAACATGCATTGTTTTCACATACTTTAATTTATTTTAGTAGGTGTTCGAAGTGTCCACCGTTACAATATTCAACAAATTCTGGCATGTAAAAGTGTGTTAAAGTATGTGAATGCATTTTATTCATTTTAGACATAATGTTTCATGGAGACATTTACTGCTTAAGACGTACTCAATCGATATCTAAATAGAAATAGAGTAAGTTTTTTTTTTTTTAAAACAACAGTGTTCGATTCCCGACTGAGTAGGTACAGGTTTTTTTAAATGCATGAATGCAGTTTTTCTTATTATTAAAATCGATGTCATGGTTCTTAAGAAGAAATTTTCGTATGTCGTATAGTTTCAGACTTTCCCATACTGATCGATATAAATGGGCCACCCTGTATGTCACGTTTGTGGTTGGTTAAATAACTAAAATGAGCCAATAGCAAGCAAGGCCGTAACGTCAAACGGACCCCTCGATACGATCTAGCGATATTTAGCCTATCAGGAAACCCTCGTAGTTGAAGGAGTACAGTCACGTCTAAAAGTATGTATACACAAAAAAATTTGAAAAATATGTAGCCACACATTTTCATCATAAATATGTATCTATTACTGACACCAAAAAATTGTATTCATTAAACTGTTTCAGTATTATGTAATCACAAAATGCTTCAGAAAGTTGCATACTTAAATAAATCCATTTAAATGTATCCACCTCGTAGGCAAAAATAAGTATACATGAATGGGTTCCATATACATATAACCACACCAATTTGGCAAATATTTGTATACGCCGTTTGATTCATAATTCAGTATCCAGACTGCAACAACAAACCTTGTCTGACTGGCATAGAATCGTAAGTTGTATATTTAACTGATTTGACAATTCACGAAAACAGTGCGGACTTGTCACTGCATACGTCTATCTCACGATTATTCTATGACGCACTTGACAGTCCTTAGATTGAATTGACTTGTAAATATTGAGTATTTCAGTTTAGGGTCATTCTCAGAAAGGTGCACTAAGCATTTTTTTGTTTTTATTTTAATTATATTGTTAATTGTTAGTGGTACATACCTATACATTTGGTGATCTTGATGGTGTATAAAAAATTAAATATATCCATACCAAATTTCATCCAGATCACTCCAGTCAGTTCATCCCCCATTTTCTCCCCTTAAGGGTTGCTTTTGGAGATAAAAACTAAGTACCCTATGTTCAGCCCCTTGACAGTCGAAACCAGTCGGTTTCGACGTGATACCGGAACAGACAGAGTTACTTTCAATTCATCACTCCATAGTATAAAACAAAGTCGCTTTTTTGTCTGTACGCTTAGATCTTTCAAACTACGCAACGGATTTTGATGCGGTTTTCACAAATAAATAGTGTGATTCACGGTGTCTGTGTATACCGTAACCGTGTTGTGCCGGAACGGGTCACCAGTATATAATATTATTTTAATGGAGTATGGATTCGTAGTATGTATGTCCCTGCCCGCATGCAGGTTACGAAAGAGACAGACATGTAATCTTAACAAAACAGTAATTCTTCAAAACGAATCAAAATATCAAATCGTGTTTACATATTTATGAATCAAACGGCGTATACAAATATTTTCCAAATTGGTGTTGTTATATGTATATGGAACCCATTCATGTATACTTATTTTTGCCTACGAGGTGGATACATTTAAATGGAATTTATTTAAGTATGCAACTTTCTGAAGCATTTTGTGATTACATAATACTGAAAAAGTTTAATGAATACAATTTTTTGGTATCAGTAATAGATAAATATTTTTGATACAATGTGTGACTACATATTTATGCAACCTTGTTTTTGTATACATATTTTTAGACGTGACTGTACGTGTCGGCATGTGTACAGTCATCATCAGACATTTCGGAGCGGCAGAAATGGTCAACATTATTGGAACATGGACTCTATTCTCAAGGCATTTAGACTTCATGTTTCGATATTTTTGATCACCTTGACCGCCCCGGAATATTAGATGGGGGTGACACTCGTTCCCGGCCCGGATAGCACCGACATGGAAATACCGGCCCTGTTTTTTTTTTACACGCCCATAGATAATGACAGGAGCTTCTATGGGCGCGTACACGAAAAACAGATCCGGTATTTACATGTCGGTATTTTCCGGGCCGGGAAAGAGTGTCACCCTCAGATGGTGACTGCAACAAAGTGGGAACTCTCGGTTCTTAAACCACGCGTTGAAAGCGCGCGTTTCAAAACCCCTGGTGTGCGGTAGCTCTGAGTGGGTCCTCTGTCGCAGTTCTCGCTGCGCTCGCGCACGCCGAGCGTCAACGGCTCGTACTGCAGCCCGTACAGTAGCCTGACCAGGAAGGTCCGTCACACGCCTTTGTACTCTTTAGTTGTACGCTTTACTTTGCTGAAAGTCGAACCCTCGATGTTGTAATTCAAAAACTTTTTTAAATCATCCCGTCAGGTTTCTATTTCATAATCATAACCGTACGGTGATAATTGATTATGTATGACAATTCGTCGCCAGTCAACTATCACGGTTACAAACTTACGTTATAGACACCAAAAGTGTATTGAAGTCAAAAAGGCGGTAAGTAAATATAATATCGACAATAGTTTTTTAGAACTACTTAAGAAACTTGTCGGTTTTTAGCAACTACGCGTAATTTCAACACTGTCGACTTTCAGCTTTGTATAAAATTTAGTAAAGGAAAATATTTTTACATTTTACTTTCAACTAAATTGTTCTTTTATTTTACTTGTGTTTTTTTAAATTTATTTTTCTTTACTTTCTTCTCTATCACAGTTTACCTCTAAGACACAGACTTTCAGTTGACACATTTACAGGTTTCAGTTGTTTATTATTATTTGCTCAATGTACTCGTATTACATGAAACTCGCAGGCTGCAGGCTGAGCCCATATTGATGTTGTTATCGTTTGTTCCGTGGAATGTCACCGAGCATGTGGATGTGTTGACTAACTTAGTTTTATTGCAGATGTAGAAAAATGTAGATATTGTTTTTTCATGAAATTTTCATTATTAGTAGTATATTTGAATGTGAAAATATTTTTTTAAATTGTGGTGCAGAATCATATTGCTAAAACTCCCAAAATGCTTCTAGACAATGCAAGTCGAACGGACATGGGGCAGCCACCCACATATGGAAATAACTTATTTTTTCAAACTGTTACTGGCTGTGAAATTACTGGCACTTGAGGTATCCCATCTTGGGCCTCTAGGTTGGCAAAGCATCTGCGATCTGCCTGGTGTTGTAGGTGTCTATGGGCGGTGGTGATCTCTTACAATCAGGAGACCCACTTGCTCGTTTACCATCCAGTCGAATAAAAAAAAAAGTATGTTGTTAGAAATGAGCTAAATGCAAATATTGTCAACATACCCAATCATACTATTTTATTTTGTTTTTAATGGACCATGCAGTCCTCAAACTTGGCCAATTACATATTCTATGTGTTAGGTTACGCAGCCTCTAGAGTATGAGAGGAAAAATTCACGATAAGGAGAGCAGCGCTTGGGTTTTGGAAAATGAAAGGTTCTATCAGGGCCGGATCCAGGAGGGACCACACTGGGGGACTTGCCTCGTCAAATAACATGTTTTAAGTGCCTAGCCTAGCACCGAGGGCTACTTCCCTACGTCCGAATTTTGCGCTGGTTCGAAAAGTTTGTGAGTTCGGCACTGTAACCTTTTGGTGAATTTTACCTCGCACACCTGGCGGGCTAGCGGGCTAAGTGCATGACGCACTATGCGACTAGCCGAGCGGTTTGGTAGTTGAACGGTGTGTGTGCGCAGTACGGGTCGCGCGCGATGTCTCCGGGGCTGGTGCTGCGCGAGTACCGCGGCGCGGGCACGGTGTCGCCGCACCGCATCACCACGTACAGCTACCTGGCGGGCGAGCCCGGCTACCTGCGCCGCCCGCTGCAGCCCTACGACCGCGCGCCCGCCTCGCCGCACTTCCACCGCCCGCCCTGTGAGTGCCCACACACTATCATATCGTCAACATACACGTACACACATCTCAACTCTAGCAGAAAAGTTTTAGACAAAGTGATGACGCGCTTTTCATTACGAGCCAAACAACTCATAACTGGAAACACCGGATCTCCTGGATGAGAAATGAGATACGTAGAAGAGTGAGCGTCATCGAAATAGCCATACGAATTACCACGGTGGAATAAGCACGGAGAACGGATGGCCGTTGGGGCCGAAAGGTTTTCGAATGGAAATTGTAGCGTAGGACGCCCCCCAACGAGACTGATGACCTGGTTAATCCCGCCAGTTCATGGTGGATGCAGGCCGTTTCCAACCGATGCAACTGGAGATCTATGCGGGAGGCCTATGTCAAACAGTGTAGTGCAGTAAATAAAGGTAGTGGACCCAAAAGTAATTCCTCAGCCCGAAAAAACTTGACGTATAAAGTATCATAAATAAAGAGTATTGTATAAATATCCAAAAAAAAAATAATAATAAAAAAAAATGCTCCGTTCAAACTTTCTTCAACATAGACATATTCATGTAACGTATTGGAACAATATATATAATATAAAAAAAATATCCCAGCAGAAATTAAATTAAATTACTAATATAAACAGATTTGGTTTCGTCACTACTTTGAAAAAATCTCGTATCTCAAATCAATACGTGAACGAAATTGAACCTTGACGTAATGGTCATAAACTGCACTCGGAAAAATTATCCATATCGAGATACGAGTTTTTTAAAAGTAGTGACGATTTTTAGCTTATAAATACCTAACTTAGGTGTTTTTTTTTTGGATTTTTTATATTTTAGTTACGGCTCATACTATACAATAACCAAGCAAAATTTCATCGACTGAGGAATTAATGCTTGGGTCTTCATACAACAACTTCCTTCATTTACTGCACCAAGTGGACATCCTACGGCTGATATGATGATGAGAGGTCTTTAAGATCCCGGTTGGTTCCCGCTGTCAGTTCATAAGTTAACCAGCGTTTCCCTCCAGCGTCGGCGAGCACGCGCGCGAGCAGCCGCGCGGGCAGCAAGGCGTCGTCGCGGCCCGGCATGCGCGTGCTCGTGGACTCCATCCGCTCGGAGACGCCGCGCCCCAAGTCGCCCAAGATGAACAACGAGGTAACACCCCCCCCCCCCCCTTACCATCATACAGACGGTTCGGACAGCTCCTACTTTTGCGTAGTTTTGGCCCTTCGGGCCGATGCAGACTTAAAATAACCTAAAACGACCTATGTTTCTGTGTCGACTCTGATTGAGACAAAACGCTTATGTGAACATACCTTCAGTAAAAAAGCATTTCGGAAAAAATGCGAACGGAAACTTTGCTACTACTGAACGGCGCAGGTCTTGGTTGGAAGGAAACGCCGAACATAAAATTACAATTACAATTTTTTAGACGCTATTGCGTGGGCGGTTGCCGTACAACTAACTTGAACTATAGCTACCTACATTTACTTAACATGCTTTCTATGTATGTACCTACGGTATCGTACAACTACGAAATAACGATTTTGGGAAATTGATGTTACAAACCTAAAAATTTTGAACTTAGCTGTTGCCCTCGAATCTATCCGCGTATAATTCGTCTATCGCTATTCTGCGGAAGTATGCAATTTTGCGGGATAAAAACTATTCTACGTCATTTCCCGGGACTCAAACTATTTTAAAGTTTGACCACCTACTCAACATCTTTTTCTACAAACCAGTACATTACAAAAACTTATTTGTAATGTAACACCTGTTTGTGTTTTTGAGTACAATAAACGTTATTAATATTTATTATTATTATTTGTATGCAGAATTTCATCTAAATCGGTTCAATGGTTTAGACGTGATGAGGTAACAAACAAACAGACTTACAAACTTTTATATTTATAATATTAATGGAATCAAACTCTTAAAAAATGTGTATTGATAAAGTGAGAAAAGTTTTTCATGTCTTGTCTTATATATCGTAAGATTAACATTTACTCGGCCTGTGAAAAAACTTTTAACTAAATCATCGTGAGAGTAGGGCGGTTATTGTATGATTTGCTGTCTGAGTCATAATCATAATGATCTGATTCATCATTTAGTGTGTGTGTCTTAGGAGCCGATCGAGCTGTCGCACTACCCGGCCGCGTACAAGCCGCCGCCCGGCACCAAGCCCAAGATCGAGCGGGACGACTTCCCCGCGCCGCCCTACCCCTACACCGACCCTGGTGAGCGCCCGCACCACCAACAAACACCCACTAGCCGTAACTACACTACTTCAATAAAAAAAAAATATTACACAACTAGCTTTTACGCGCGGCTTTGCACGCGTAAACTATTCGGTCTTTATCCCTAGGTATCCCGTGGGAATATCGGGTCAAAAAATTACCTGTGTTATTCCAGACGTCCAACTACCTACATACCAAATTTCATGACTCTACGCCCAGCGGTTGTTATTTTGAGATTTTATCCCTATCCCGTGGGAATATCGGGATAAAAAGTATCCTATTTAATCCAAGTTATAAACTAACTTTTTGCCAAATTTCATCAAAATCCGTCCGGCCGTTTTAGCGTGAAGAAGTAACAAACATACTCACTCACAAACTTTCACATTTATATTAGTAGGATGAGAATAACTTACTTGCTTAAATTTATTTGGTAAAACTGTTAGTTTTCTCTACCTACCTGAGTGAAATTTGATCCGTATTTTTTTTTGCGGTATCTGTGGCCGCGAGCCAAACGCTTCACTATGTAAAAACTGTGTTAAACATTGTAAATCTGTTTAAAATACACCTCGTCGAGTTTCTTGCCGGATCCTTTTCAACAGAGGTTTTTCCGAACCGGCGGTAGATATTTGTACGGGTTACCGCACGATGTAGCATCAATGATTCCTTAATTTAGGTAATTTGTTAATAATATTGTAGCTATTTACGCACACATGTATTGTGTGACAGCGGCACGCTAACTAAGCATATTTTGTATTACTAATTTTAAATAAAGTCAGTGTTAGAACAACTATCATTGGGTTTGTTTCGTACATTAACTTTCCCTTACAAGTTATCTCGCACTCATCTAGTAAATTGTAGATACACACTACATTTTTTTTGGTCCTTCGAGATTATACCAGTGCTGTGGAATACATCTCTCATCGACGTTTGGGAGCCACAGTGATCTACAACACCAATCCTGTGACATTTCATCGACACTTGAAATATAATAAACAGTGCTTACGTTATTCTGTCCGCGGCGGATTAGTGCGACTGCGAATCGGTTGACTGGCTTCCCAGAAGAGGGTCTCACCAGTTAATTGAGAAGGCGCTAGAAGGTCGAACTCGGTTCGCTAGGACAGGTGGCATTTCACCAAGTTTGACATTCATATGATTTAAATCGAATAAAGATATCGTCACTACTTTGAAAAAATCTCGTATCTAATATCAATATGTCATCAAAATTGAACCTAGATGTAATGTCTATAAAGTTCACTCGGAAAAATTATCTATTTCGAACTACGATTTTTTTTTAAAGTAATGATGATATTTTGAGTTTGGTTTCATCCGGTCGTGTCGCAGAGCGGCGCCGGCGCTGGTCGGACACGTACAAGGGCGTCCCGGACAGCGACGAGGAGGAGCCGCGCGTCAACGGCGTCAACGGCGACGCGCACGACGCCGCCGACGCGCCGCGCGACCCGCAGCTGCGCCGCGAGCACCAGGAGCTCGCCAAGATAGACTCCGGCATCGCGCAGGTACCGCCACCACACGAGGAGGAGCCGCGCGTCATCATCTCAGCCGTAGGACATAGGCCTCCCCCATAGACCTCCAGTTGCTTCAGTTGGCAGCGGCCTGCATCCACCGTGAACCCGCGGCTTTAACCAGGTCATCCGTCCATCTCGTTGGTGGACGTCCCACGCTGCGCTTGCCGATCCGCGGCCTGCAATCGAGAACTTTTCGGCCCCAACAGCCATCTGCTCTCCGTGCTATATGGCCCGCCCATTACCATTTCAACGAGCTAATTCGCTTGGCTATGTCGCAAAACGTAATCACTAACAATAAGACAAGTGAGCATTGTAAGTTTCTTTTTGAACCACCGTCTGTGCAATATTTAACATTCATTGCAGAATGATGATTTTATTTCTTTAATTTGAGTGGCGGTGAGCAGGGCGCCTGGCTTGTTTATTGATCGTCAATAGACACGAAATCTTTTACACGATAGTAAGCGATTCGTTTATAATTTCAGGTTTTCTTAAAAGAAGTCAAAGAGCGCGAAAAGATGCAACAATGGAAAAAACAGAATTTAGATCCTCGCAACGCTAGCAGGTATGCATTTTAATGGTCAAAATTATCGTGAACAATGTTTATCATGAACCTTTGAAAATAAATTGGTCGTGACAAAAAATCTATCCTACCGACTACGCCAATTGAAAATTAATCAATTGATTCAGTCATGTACTTTCTATGTAAAAAATTCGATGCTAGGGCGCCGGAATCGCATTGAAAAATACACTCGTATCGTCCCAATTCTCGCAGTGCTTTCTTACTCGAATCAAAGGACCTGATGACTAAACTTGACGTGGTGTTTACATTCGCATTTTTGTATCAGTAAAATTCGTTCTTTTATCTCCGCTTGTTTTGTAGCAGACGCGCAAGTTAAAGTATAGTTTATTACATTAATATGGGCCTCCGCAAAATAACGCCTGTGTATCAGCCAATTATTTAAAAACGCTTTGTTTCTGCCCATACTCTGACGTCTTCCACGGTCCACGGTTAAACTGAACCCACCACAGGAGTAATCAGAAACTGATTTTCCATCGTTCATGCGAGACCCTCGAGGCGAGAGGGTGTGAGGGCGTCCACTGCGTTAAGCGGGTATACGCCTTGGCTTGGAGCGGCGTGCTGTTTCAATGAGGGCTATCGCGAATGAATTCGCCGTTAGAGGCGCTAGTGTAGCGTGAGGTCAACGAAATGTCAAATCTCATAGTTTTTGGCACTGGTCCCACCGCGAGCTAGTAAGCTATGAGCTATCGGCTATTTTCTAGCCCAAGAAACGAACAAAAGATAATCGCTTCAGTGTACATAAAAGAGAGAGTTATATTTTTATAGTTCATAGCTGGCTGTTCACACTGCCGGCGAGGATACACTCCCACCGCCCGGCGAGTAAGCGATAATTCCATACAATTGTTTACTAGCCGCCCGCCGACTGTCATCTGTTTCTAGTACAGAATTTTACTAGTTGACCGCCGAGCTCGCCGATAGCTGGCGGTGGGACCACTGTTTACTAGTTGACCGCAGCGATAAGCTATCGACTATAAAACTAGCTCAACGGTACTCGCCGAAGCCTGCTTGGCGATCAGAGCGATCATTCTACCTTTCAAAGTGGATGCGAGTGCACGTATATACAATGAATTTAAAACAATCATACGAACTATCTTTGTTGTCAAGTTCGGATGACGATGATGATGTATTTTATTAAAGCGTGTGTGTTGTGGCAGTGGCAATTTTGAAGAGAAGGAAGAAAAAAAGGAATATTTTAAAAAAAATGACAAGAAAAATTTGGATGCAAAAAATTAATTATTTCAGAAAAGAATACAGTGAGTTCAAACTAGCTAGTGTGGTGAAAATGAATTTTCAAATTTAAATTCAAATCATTTATTCAGTAAATAGGCCGCGCCGCAATGGGCACTTTTACACGTCATTTTTTTAAACTACCAGCGCTTTCGGAAAGACCATCATTGCCAAGAAGAATGCGCCGCAAAAAACTTGGCAGAAAGTCATTTTTTCAAAATAAAATAATTATAAATAAAATACTGCAAAACTACAGTAAACAATTTAACAAAAAATTACAACAAAAAAAATTAAATAATAATACAGGGATGTATGGGGTCCCTTAGTTACAAAATTAAACACTAACTATATTCGAACTCGACTGTACATCGTATAGGTCATTGGCGAATAGCCCCCCGGCTGAGCTAGTGCAGCGAGTAATCGCCCGTCGCACGCAAACACTCGCTTATAGCCGAGCGTCTAAACTAGCAAAACTATACTCGCTTCTCGCCTCTCGCCCACTCGTTTGTAGTTTATAGTTTTACTCGCTAATAGTTTGTAGCCGCCGGTGGGACCAGTGCCTTTGGGTGAGCTACGCGGGTTTATTTATAATTAGAATAATTCTGTGAATATTTTGCATTACCTGAAATTAATTATGGCAATTAAATATGCGGTAAGGGGCAATGAACGTCTGTAATTTGAGACAGTTTTGTCTTTCGAAAACTTTTGCCCTCCCTTTTTTCCGAACAAAATGGGATTACGCAATACTGTGGTTGCTCGATATTTTTATGGTACTGTTTTAAGATGTATGAAATATGATTTTAATCTAAACTTTGTTTTTACTTCCGTTATAACAGACTTTTAAATACCTCACGCAACAGTGGCGCCATCTAGTGAGATAAAAAACGATAGCCCTCATTGGTTTCTTAACCCTTTCGTTCCGGCAAAGCCATACACAAAATCTACCCAGTTTTCCATATTCAGTGAATTGGTACCTGCTCCTCAGTCCTGTAGGCGAGTTAACTCGTTCACAGAAATGATGCTCTTACGTCCGAAAGACGACTTAACTCGGCTACGTAAAACACTTTTCAGAGCCGGTAGACGAGATAACTCGTTGGCTTGGTAGGTACTTACAGTTATTTTTCTCCATGTTGTTTGTTCAAAGCGTAACTATTTAGACACAAATGCGTAAAGATTATTCTTGGGGTAGACTAATACTTAAGTTTATTCACTAGTTGGCAACATTACTAACTGCATAACTGCAGCAAATAAATATGGCTCAAGACTAAGAGTACAGGAAGCAATGTGTCCGGTTGTGAATGTAACTATCGATTGCCCTAATCTAGGATGTAATGTCAATTTTTTTAAGACGAGTTTACTCGTTTACCGGATCTGAGAGCACATCGCACAAGACGAGTTAACTCGTCATCCGGAACGAAAGGGTTAGGGTTAGGGTTAGGGTTTAGGGTCGAAAGCATAGAAATGCTGCGCTGCTCTCTTAGATGGGATAAAACAAACAACTACGTGGACGCCCTCAGGCTACGTTCGCATTACGCGGTTAGCCCCTTGGTCAGCGTACCGTCCCTCTTCAAAGCATCGCTCAAGAGAGGAACGGCCCGCCTTAAAGCCGGTGTGTTCCCAGGACGCCGTCGGCGTCGCGCGAGCCGACGTACCGGCTGCGCTACTCGTCGCCGGTGGGCGCGTCGCCGTCGCGCCAGCTGGACCACGCGCGGCCCGACTCCGAGCCCTACTACACGCACACCAGCCACTCGCACATCCCCAGCTACAACGGTCAGTACTCACTACGGAATACCTGTAACCAGTATCACCGGCTGAAAGACCGGCCGCACTGCTGTTTAAAAATGATCCAACACCGTGAACACAGTATATATAATATATTATAAGCTAAAGCAGTATGGAAGCTAAGAACAAATCAATCGAAATGAACACACTCACACAGACGCGCGCTCTAGAGGCCGTGTAGAGCGCGCGTCTGTGCGAGTGTGTTCGTTTCGATCGTAACTTCGTAGCTTCCATACTGCTTTAGCTTATGTATATACTGTGCGGTGAATCAAGCACCAGTCTCCACCGCATTAGTCTACCAGCTATAACTTTAAGACAATGATTTATTTTATTGTCTTTATTATTGCACACTGGTGGAGTGAGCGCCGGTTTGAAAGTTATGCGTTAAAGTGATGCGCTACGTTTACGTGTGTTAGCATATTTTGAATACCGGTGCGGTCGATCCTTTAGAACTATCTTTATGTATGACGCGTCTTGTAAGAACGTTCTAAGCTGACTCAGGAATGAAATGGTTCGACTGTGAATTAATGTGCGAGTTACCGAATTGATCACACACTTCTAATAACAAAGGTGAGTTACCAGCACATACACCTGCCGAGCGAACAACGAGCCTGCACTCCACTGCTGGTAAATGTATACTCTACCTGACTACGCGTCAATAATATCTGTGCAATGGTTTATCGAAATAAAACAATTACAATAAAAGGATTACCGGAGACATTTTTAAATTCATGAGTCAGGACCAGACCGATTAGTTTTGATCTTTACGTTAGAAAAAGATCAGCCTCATTTGTTTTTCTTACAGTAATTTTGCCGAAATTATTAACAGATATGTGACAACATAAATATGATTTAGTTAGTAGTATCTTCTTCTTCTTGCGGTGCCTCTCCACTACTGGAGGTTGGCTGATAGCTTCGCATATCTCTCCTTATCTCTCGCCACACTGGCGATAAAGGTCCACTCTCTGATGTTTCGGAGCCACGATTTCTTTCTTCTTCCGACGCGTCTTTTCCCCTCAAATTTTCCCGTCATTATTGTTTGGAGTTAATGGTATGAGTGAAGAAATTAATAATATGCGAAGGCACGAAACGGAACGGAAATTAGGTGCGCGCAGATATTTCTGATGTGTCAGTTTGAAGCTCAACATTATAGCTGTGGGTCATTTAACATTATACCCGGTTGCAACAGTAAGTCATCCAAATACACTCAGCAGCAGCGAGCACGAGTTTCCCAATCCAGGCTAGACCACGGCTGATATGAACGGTAAATTATCAAATGTTTGTGATGAAAGTGTCTCCCAAAAAGACGTTGTAATCATTACTAAGGTTCAGCTTTTCAAAACATCTAGTAAGAAAATACCCAATATTCATTCAAAGAGTTTACCGGATGCTTTGAATAGCGGGCCTACTCGATGAAGTTATTAGTTTTAGTCTCGCCATACTGTAATATCCTGAAATTTTAGGGGAAGGGGTTCTCTGATCCGTGAATAAAAGAAAGGCCCTGAACTCGTATAACGTAACGCTTTTCAGTGTTCAAAAAACTTCGAACCGAGTCGTGAATATTTAATTTCTTATCACGATCACAGAACCTCAATTTAACTAACAAAGCTCCTTAAATTTATGTCATCGTAATACTTAGGGCGACTACACACGTGCTCCTCTGCGAGTGTGTAGCCGCCCTTACATCGTCACTGGCCTACCCTTCGCCTACTGTCCCTTAACGACTAACTCGCACTCGACCTATCATGCTGATCTCTTGCTATCTCAATTTCGACCTAATCGCTTAGAGAATAAGGAAAAATCGATTTCGAACCGATCAAAGTATTTGCTAATAACATGGTATCTGATATTTAAGAAATAGAGTAATGCTGGTCATGGCTCGGATACCGGTTAAATTTCCAAACCGTTATTATGTACTTGGCGCAAAACCTTTTCATTTTGGTTACGTTCGGGAAACCGTTATTTTTAAACCGGTTTTTAAGGGAACATTTCCATAAAGTTCTTGTCAGATTAACCGGTTTAGAACAATAAAAACCGGTTTATTCCGGCGCAGAATAAACGTCGCCGCCTGCCGCCGGCCGGCCAGCTGTCACTCGTCGAATAAACCGGTTTGTTTAGGTTATAGTTAAGTTATGAAAATTCGGATTTAAACCGAAATAAACCGGTATTTACCGCTATTTTAAAAACCGGTTCCGAGCCTTGATTCTGGTACCATCTCATTGACTTTACTCGCGAAAATTGTTACAAATGACGACTAGAGCTGTTAATACATGAACTTAATGTTGATAAGTGTTTACGTATTTGGGTCTGTAGTTGTCATGAAGGACAGAGCCTAGATTAAATACATTGTATTGTGTTCCAGTACATTGTTACTACCTTAACGACGGTGAGTCGTCTTGCCAGTTATACGCTCTCGGTTGTGTAGCGCTGTTTATTTGCTCGTTGCGTATTATTGGAACTCCAGGCGTATTCATTTATGTTTATTATTATACATAATACATGTAAGCCGTCTATGCTTTGTCTCATCGCATATTCATAAGCATAAAGTTACGTTTAATTATAATATTTTATATAGGGCGCTGCAATCGATTTGATATGTTTTCCGTGTTCGCTTACGGATGTAGACTGTAATGAGGCTAATGACCTCCCGATATTTCATCCGATTATTGGAGGGTAGATGTTAATGTTGTGTACACGGGAGCTGTCTACCCTCATTGGTAATCTGCTGCTATTGGTAATCATTAAAAGTAATAACAGTCTGCATCCCGTAATAAACATATGTAGCCGTGAATCGTTGAAATCTGAGGCCTTATTGTCTTAACACGCTAAGAGGCTGTTTCACCATCCATTGATTAGTGTTAACTGACGGTTAAATGTGATGCCGTCTCTATTTGTTTTGTTAGAATAGACGGAGACGGCATCGCATTTAACCATCAGTTAACACTAATCAATGGATGGTGAAACAGCCCCTAAGAATCTCCATCGTTTTCTGTCACACGGTATAAGACGAGGGTAGAAAGAGATGTGGAATGCGATCGCGATAACATCAGCGCGTTGGACAATACGGGCTCAAAGTTATCTTGATTGTGATATTGATTTATCGAATATCGATCGTGTATCGAATCGATTGTGGCGCGAGTCCGCAAGCCGCCGCGGCGGAGCGAGGCGGTCGTCGTCCCGAGGTGAGCCGCTTTCGATTGGCTTAGAATCAGAGCTTGCACCGCGCCGCCATCTTTGTTTTGAAAATTACAACTATTCCAAATTAAACAAAAAAAAAAAAACTGTTACTTATAATTTCATTGCAAATATCTTTTTTTTTTACGTCTTTACTTTGTTTATGCTTTTTTTTTGTAAATACAGAATGGTTTTCGGCGGCGCTGGTGTCGTTTGTTTGTACTGTTTTGACTCGCTTTTGGCTTCTTTATTTTATTAAAATTATAAATAAATATAGTTTTTTCAGACCTGTATGATACAATAAAATATTCTTATTCTATAAAACCAGAATGTACCGGCTGGAAACGTAAAATCTCCATTTCTTTGTACATTTTCATGCACATTTTCACCACTAAATTACTAAAACTATGCATGTTTTTCCACTTTACTTCTATACTTCTGTGATTTAAGAATCTTTTAATCGTTCTTCTTCGTAGTCAGAATTTTAATTTTGCTTATGATGTACTCATGTTTGTAGTGAGGGCGATTTGAAGAATTCCCATTGCATACTATTTATTTATTTCCATGTATTTATAAGTTTTTACGCAGGTTGAGAAAATATTGAGTTTATTAAAATTTATGTGAAATATTATGTTGCTGCTCTATGATATTTTGGCATGTGTTGGTCATTCACATATCCTTACATAGTTGTTGTTTATTTTAATAACAAGCTTATAAAAACAAACTGAAACTGAGAACCTTTATCGCCTTTTGGTTGGGATGTAATTCTACAGGTTTATCTCAAAAGGAAGGATATGGGAATGTCAAGAAAATAATTTATTATGTTTTATCGGTGGTCGCAGAGCTCTTTGAAAGTAGATCTTCATCCTGTCATTACCTGAATTTTAGCGCGATCGAGTTATTCAACTAAAAATGTGGTATGAAGAACGGACAAAGAACTTTACGATCCCCCAGTGAACACGCACACGGAACTGCGGGAGTTATCGAAATAGACGATATCACTGTTTGCCCTTTTCGGAAATATTTTTAACGTTGGTCTGTTTTCTATATTTTGGAAATGGACACACAAAATCACAAGTGATGTCCAACTAACTGAATCTTGGTCCATTGTGGAACTTTTGCACAGAAAATGTTATAGTGACTTCTAATTGCTTGACAAAAAGTCACTATTCGCTTGTGAGAACGTTCTTTAGTAGTCTTCTGGGTCAAGAGTATAATGATTCGACTGTACACATGACCAGCAGTGATGCTGACGGTCTATCGATATATTCCCGCAGTTTGCCACAGCACGAGTCGATGCCGTAACTGTCCTTATATCGGCTGATTGTAATTGGTTAATTTAAGATTCCGGTGCAAGAACTATTTCGAGGTTCATTGTTCCAGCCTCTTTCAAACAGCCGGTACCAAATTGTTGGAGTCGAAACGAACTGGCGACTGCTCCTTGGGTTTTGAACAATACGATACAACAATAAAATATATACCTATATTCTTTATTCACACAGTCTTATCACACAACAGGACAAAGAATATCTTTAATCCATTTAGGCTATATCAAACTCATGAAGCTAAACAAGTTTTTGGTACAGGCTTTTTTTGCTGACTGTATTTTGTCGATTTTACTTGCATTGTCACCCAAACTACATTTGCATACCAAATTTCAAGCCGACGCTATTAATCGTTGAAGAGTTCAGTCCTGCGGAGACGATCCTGGCCGGACTACCAAGATGTCACTACCAGATTATTGTATTGTCACGTGATTTACATAAGTATGCCAGATTTCAAGTCAATCCGACTACTGGAAGTTGGTTGAATTTAACTTGCAAGATTTGACTACGACAGACGCTGGGAAAAGTAAAAAAATCTGCCACTGGTTAGAAAAAGAGTCTAAAGAAGTATCTGGCAAAAAAGTAAACTCGGGAGTTTGCATAGTTGTCAATCTTTAAAGACTGGTTTTGCCTTATTATTCTTGATCATAGAATGATGATGGGGTTATATGTGGTAAGACCGCCACTGCTGCGTTTTCTAGTTAGTCAGCAACATCAGATAGTGTTAGCCCGCGTGGAATGTTCGCGATAGGAGCGGTCGCCCCTTCGTCGACGGACAGCATGACGCGCTCCGTCGTCGCCATCACTTTACAAAAGAGCACAATACACGAGAAAAATACACACACAACGTACCTTGCGAGACACACAAGTCGGGTGACAGTCTTTTTCGGCCCGGATAACACTGACATGGAAATACCGGCCCTTTTTTTTGTGTACACGCATACAAACTGACAGGAGCTTCTATGGGCGTGTACACGAAAAACAGGGTCGGTATTTCCATGTCGGTATTTCCATGTCGGTATTATCCGGGCCGGGAAAGAGTGTCACCCCACAAGTCAAGTCGGATGTCTCGTGTGTTGCGTGTTTTTCTCGTACCGTGGCGACGTCGCGGCGGGCATCTCCCGTGTGCTAGTGTGCGTGTCGCTGAGTGTGTGCGTGTGTGTAGTAATGCACGCGGCGCCGCGCCCCGGGTACGGGCTGCGCTCCAGCACGCTGCCCGCCAACACCAACGGACACGTGAGTACCAGCCGCCGTCTGTACCGGACAGGCAGCAGCGTGAGTGGGTGAGCGGTTACGGTCCTCAAAATCGTACACGATTCTATTCCCAAGGTTATAAGAAGTTTAGAAGATTTTGAGTATCGTAACTGCTTATCTGTTTCTGCTGCTGACCAAGATGCAGTTTTAACACAAATCGCCGCCAAGACTGATGCACGAGTAGAAAGGCTTAGAAGATTTTTGTACTTTTACAATAAAGTAACTCTTTTGTATCTATTGCTTGTTATGAGGTTGAATACAAATCAAAAATGCCTGGTTCAATCGCTCGATTCGATACCACGTTACATTTATATTTAGTACGATTTTGGTGACATTGTGTTTAAAATTGAATCTCTTGGACGGTAAAATATTTTTAGGTTAATTTAGTAGTTAAGCTAGATTGTAGGTATTCGGTCGGGTGTATTATTCATTGATCGGAACATTTTACAATTTTGGTTCTCATTATTCGGGTGATCACGAATAGTCGCGATATTCAAAGTATAGAACGCTTACACTATTCAAAATTCTACTCGACAACGTACAAACGTAAACTTCTATACTAAAAGATCCCGACTAAACATTAGGCTAAGTAGGGTGACCACGAGTCCCGAGTTAGTAGGACGATCGCAGGACACTAGGGCAGTAGGGCTAGCGCTTGGGCTGTGGCCAGTGGCGTGGTAGTGACGCGCGCTGTTGCAGTGGTGTCGTCGCTGCGGCAGGCGCCGCGCCCCGGCTACGGGCTGGCCGCGCGCTCGCACACGTTCTCGTCCAGCACCGGCGTAAGTATACAGCTCGAGGGTCTGTGCTAGTATGGTCATGCTGTTCAAGTACGGTCGTGGAACGCTAGATATTACCATGGGTGTAGTTATTGTACGACCTGGTCAATGCTCGACCGAATAATTCAATCACATGTCACTTGGAATACGGGTCGAGCTTTATCACCCTGTACCGATAATGTTCAAGGTACTATTGGACAACCTGATATTGTACGACCTAATAATCGGAGCACACTTTTGACAACAAGCAATCTATCATTTGTTTTTCGTGTACACCGAATATTAATAAATTTAGTAGAAAATAACTTAATTTGGTCCTGGCGCTTCGCCGGCCGCTACCGCGGCACGCTCGCTACGCGCGCTCGGCTCGCGCATTGTTGTCACAATTGAACCTAACACATCCTAACACAAATCTATAATCATTCGATTCGATTGGATTCCGATTATGACGTCGTACAATAACAAGTCGAGCATTAACAGGCCGAGCAAAAATTTGGACACCCTAATAATGCACGACCTAATATTGTACGACTTGATAATTCAAATCCAATATGAGTTCATATTATCAGGTCGTACAGTTATGGTTGAGCAGTACAGGGTCGAGCATTACTGCTCCCCCGCACCATGATCTGTCTTTATCTCCAACCTTTTCGCGCGAACATTTGTCGTCGCATTTATAAAAACTCACTTGCACGTGCGGTGCGGCGGCTAATTTTTATGCGCGAGTGAGCGTAGTGACAGGTCATCGAACGAAGTTCTTGGTGCTCCGCGACCGTGCTTTAGATGGGAGTCTTCTCCCAAATTAAAAGTTGTATAAATTATATATATAAAAGTTGTATAAATGCAAAGTTGTATATCGCATGTGAGCGATGGCACGATACGAAATCGAGTTTATGACTTTCAATAAGGCTAGGATGTGAGGGCTTGTGAGAGCACTTTGTACGCTAGCTTTCAAGCACCTGGCTAGGAATTTAAGAAAAAAGTTAAATGGAAAACCGAGAATGAAGAGACGAGCGCAACGTGGACGTGAACAATTTAAGATTTATTTCAATGTGTCCAGTTGTGTGGTAGAAAATATTAATTGTTATCAAAGTTTTGAGGAATGGGAAAAGAGCGCTGTGAATGAGTTTTTAGTTAAAGTGCGTTACTAGCTCACTGAGATTAATTTGTATGTGCACTTTTTTTACTTTGAAACAACAGGGTGGGATATAAACCGGCACGTGAAACAGTTTTTATTCAGTTTTAAAAAATATTTTTACTACAACACTTACATTTTTAAGTTCAAACATTTTGAATTAGCTTAGGCTCGTTTTATTCTTAATTTATGTAGCTTTAATTAGGGAAATTGCAGGTAAGTCGGACTGACACGTTTGTTTTATTACTGTCTATTAACAGATGGTTGTACGCACGTTACAGGGTGACTTCACATTCAGCGGCATGGGCGACAAGACGCATAGCACGGACTTCTCCAGCGGCAAGTCAGACAGTGAGTACACCCTACTTGGCGCCGTGCTTGCTCTGGCGTTCATGTCATCTCCAGTGTACATTCAAGTGTACAAATTATAAACTTATTCATAGTTTCAAAAATAAGTACCACAGACTCTTATACCGACGAAATAAGGTCGTAGTAACATATTTTTGCGTGGTTCAAACAGATACTTATTTTTGCACTTGACTGTTACACATTATACCGGGTGTGGCCTGTAATACGAGCAAAAAATTAGATCGTCCTCGTCAAAACGAACAACATTAGTTCAGCGATTTTTAAAAATAATGGAGTCTTTGTTTTTTCCTTTTTTCATACAAACTAACTACTGTTATCAATGTACGCCATCCTAGAACACAACTGACGTCGCCTGTCACGCTAGAAACATCAAGCATTTTGCTTTACATGCTTCTCTTTGAATACACTTAAAAGTGTAATAAAAATTAAAAAACTAATTATTTTTAAAAGTCGCTGAACTAATGTTGTTAATTTTGACGAGTACGATCTGTTTTAATTATTTTCTCATATTACAGTACCCTTTGTGTAAGTTTTCGGTTACTCAATTCGTATGGAAACACGAACATCGCAAACGTTCCGCTAGAGGCGCTGTTCGTGTTTCCATACAAATTGAGATTTTAACGCGAACGCGATCGACACGTATTTTGTAACCGAAAACTTACACTAAGGGTACAGGCCGCACCCGGTATGCAGTATTGAATACCTTTTGTGCTTCGAGCACACTGGCATCGATTGAGAACCATGCGTGATAGATTCTTGTACTCTTAGATACTTGTACAATACTGATAGATATTTGTACAACGTACTCAGATCGAATAAGTTGCTTTGTGGCTTACTTATGTACTGGATATACATTTATGGATAGTGAGGTCATTTTGACGTTACTGGGAAGGAAAGTAAGAAAGTGTAAATGCTGAAGATAGAAACAATTACTGGGATAAAATGTTAAATTATTTTAAAAGTAAACAAAGTTTTTTGAAAATACATATTTGCGACACCCAGGGATCGAGCCTACTAAAACATAAAATAAATCACACCTTATACTTTAGTGACATAAAATGATCAAATCTCTTGCTAACATGGGAAATAAAATGAAAGCAAGTATAAACAAATTTGATGCCGTTTTATTTCATTGTAAATAAAGGAACAGTTATTTTGAGTAAATTTTACTATCTTCAGTATATGAGAAATTGATGAAGATTGGAGAAAAAAAAAACATTTGACTTGTTGACTTTTTCCTTAAAGTTAACGGAAATAAAAAATAACACAGTGTATTCGGCATGGTTTTCATTCCATGCCTTCTAGTAATCGGTTTTTTGTTTGTTTCAATCGAACATATTGAAAATTTTATTTAGATTTAATATTTATTGTATTCATATAAATTTGTGACATATACACTTCGGTAATAGATTAGCTAGTATCGTGTGACCAACAAGTCACGTCCACACCAACCGCCTTACTCTGTTTGACAAAGATCAGTCTAATCTTAAACTAGGGAATCACCAATAGGACACTGTTTGTCTAGAGCCAATGACGGGGGAATTTGGTGTGCATCTTCTTAGTTCATAGCCCATCGTCGATATATTTCGCAAGTCGCAAAAATATCTGACACGTCCTATCGGCCCCAGATATAGAGTCGTATCAGATATTGCAGGTGATATGACCTTGTGCAAGGTCCGCCCGCATTGCTACCACCATCTTGCTCGCTAATCCTGCCGTGAAGCAGCAATGCCTGCACTGTTGTGTTTCGGCGCAGAGAGTAAGACAGCCGGTGAAATTACTGGCACTTGAGGTATTCCATCTCAGGCCTCTAGGTTGGCAACGCATCTGCAATACCCCTGGTGTCGCAGATGTTTATAGGCGGTGGTGATCTCTTACCATCAGAAAACCCACTTGTTTGTTTGCCATCCAGTCGAATAAAAAAAAATGCACGCTTTGTTCTGTCCGACATTGGTGCTGTTGTTGAAAATGCGGTTAGTAAGGCGCGGTTGGTGTGGCCGCGGCTCGTGCGAATGTTTGCTAACAAACGTTTGTCTGTAGTTCGCTCCCCGGACAGCGGCCCGCCACCACTCAGCCAGTACCTCGGTCCAGTCTTATAATACCGTAGTCGGCACGAGCTTCAGCAGAAAATAATAACCCGTCCTTTATACGTTCTCGCAAAACGTAATTAAATAACGTACCCGACGACACTTTTTGTTACGCTAAATAAGCTATATATTTAAATGCTGTTTCAATATTTTGAAACAGATTTACACTAGTATTTCATTTACGAACCAAGTGAAAAAAATTAAGTTGCTTCTGATGAAAAACTTTATATCAAATCGTTTTGTACTTATTACAAAAATATACTAGAAATATTGAAGTGTTTATCAGACTATCATTGTATTACATTAGAGTAACGTACCTGGTTTCGGGTGTGTTGTTACTGTTATTTTTTCTGGTGAAGCCAAAAACATCTAAGCATTTTTATCACTCAAATTGTTAGTAAACATTCTAGAAACACCAATTTTGCAACAAACCGACTTTGTCATTGTAACAAACACTGTTCACAGAATTATCTAATTATGTATGATATTTGTTATTAAATAATCATTATTCATATGTACCTATGGCCTGATGATCTAAATCACAAGACTTCCATTATTTACATAAATTATGGTCACACCACACTGCAACAATATATTTAAAAATTTGTAGTCTTGCTACTTTTTACGCGGTATTTTAAAACTTTTAGGGGCCGTTTCACAATCCATTGATTAATTTTATTTGACGGATAAATGTGATGCCGTCTCAGTCTATTGCAACAAAACAAACAGAGACGGTATCACATTTATCCGCGAATAAATGTAATCAATGGGTGATACAGGGGGTTAGTTTTTATCTTGTAAGTATATAATTGATATTATCATGGATATATTTTATTGAAGCGGGGTTATTTGGTTTCCCGCGCTCAGTGCGGACGGACCTGTGCAGTAAGTAGTCCGCTTCGCTTGCGCACGCTGAGCTTGCGGCAAGCCAGAGCGAGACAGATTCATGCGGCACAACCCCGCCTATGCCCTTTAGAACGTTTCTCCTATCCTATACTAAGTCGATCATTGCTTTTATGTATTGACATATTTCATGTTATTTGAATAGATGTCACACGGTTAGTATTAATGGCTATGATTCTGTTCACGCGGGTTTTCTGTTTCATTAAATAAGAAGACTGACGGTCATAGCCCTCAAAATGCATCTAGCCGCGTTTCTATCTACTAGGGGTATGTTGTGCTAACACTTAGCAAGAAAGTAAGACTCAGGGACTGTTTCACAATCCACTGATTAGTGTTAACTGACGGTTAAATGTGTTGCCGTCTCTATTTGTTTTGTTCGAATAGACGGAGACGGCATCACATTTAACCGTCAGTTAACATTAATCAATGGATGGTGAAACAGCTCCCCATCCATAGCAAAGACCTATTTTTAATCTTCCTGCCTGCATAGCATCGAAACCAAGACTAAATACGAAGTCCTCAGCGTTAGTCCTAACTCAAGTCATCTGCTAATACTTTGTGTCTTCCTTAAGTTTGTATTTTACTTACCGTCCTTTGTACGTATATTTCGTTTATTTTATGAACATTATTGTAGATTCAGTTCACTCATCACACGCGGACACACGGGCTTCCAGTTAACACTATTTGTTTATCTGTAGGCATAACAGGCAGCTTCAAAACTCGTTGTCTGTAAAATAAGTATACCTACATGGTATATAAAACAATAAGTATAGTGAAAACAAACCTTGTAATTATTACGATAATAATCTAGATATTTATCGCGCGAATTTAATGCATATCTTTACAGATACCTTAAATATTTCCAAAAATAATAGAATGTTTTGATAAGCCAGTAATTTTTAGCTTTTAGTAAATATTAAATGTGTCTAGAACCTTACCGAAACATTGACGTATGCTCTACTTGTAATTTGGAATGAACCAAATAAAAAAATGTTATAAAAAGACATTCTTCATATAACGTAATCGATTCTACTTTCGATGCTTAACGAACTACTTTTTAGTTTACCTCCTTTTAAGTAGCGAGTTTTGTGGCTGCCCGCGTCACGGCTTGGCCGCTTGCTTACCAGTTCCGTCACCGCCGTACTGTTTGTTTCTGCCAGTTTTTAATTTGATCTCGTGTCTGTTTTCAGTTTCTGCCGGGTCCATTACTGACGTGGACAGAAGTGCTATGGTGAGTAAGCGTTGAAAAACGAATGACAAACTTTATAGTTATATGCGACAATCTTTTTGTAGCTAGTCCATAAAAAATAGAATGGTGGCCCATTTTTGTGGGTTTGTGTGGTTAACTCTAAAACTATAAGAGATAGAAAGATATGCTCTGAGTAACCATTATAGCGACCAGAAAACTGCATTTTATAGATCGTTTTGCCCAGGGCCTTTGCCTTTGTTAGTGACATGCAGTTGTAGGCTAGGCCAAATAAGTATAATTATAATAATTAGTGGTATTAGATCTATTGAATAATGTTATTCCATTGTATTTTGTTGGAAAAGTTTGTATTTAGGAATTTCTATCTTCTGTTATACCCTGAGTTTATCTCTCCGATTTCAACAAAATTTGCTTGGTTTACCATGCAAACTGAGTCTACTCGGTCCATGATTGCAAGCTGGAAAAACAGGGTCTCCAGATGTGTCCCCAAAATATTGTATGGATGTGTTCGTTTCGTTATGAAAATTATTAAGAAAAATACGTAACAAAACAGACACATCTAGACAATGTTTTGGGGACGCATCTGGAGACCCTGTTTTACAGCTCGGAATCATGGACTGAGTCTACTTTCCAAATTTTGTTGAAATCGGAGCAATAAAGTCAGGGAACAACGGTATATAAAAATGCATATTTATCTTGCTTTCTCAACTAGCTTACTGAAATTTATTAAAGCTAATTAGCTTTTGCCCGCGGCTCCTCCCGCGTGGTATTCGGTTATCGCGCGCTGTTCCCTTGGGAACTGTGCATTTTTTTCGGAATAAAAAGTAGCCTATGTCACTCTCGGGCCCATGAACTATCTCTATGCCAAAAATCACGTCGATCCGTCGCTCCGTTACGGCGTGAAAGACGGACTAACACACAAATACATTTCGCATTTATAATATTAAGTATGGATTGAGAAAGCAACATAAATAGGTAGAATGTGCCCGCCAAAAAAATTAATCATTTACCCCCTTATTCATAAACGGCAATCAAGCCTATTTTAGTTAAAATGCCGCTAAAATTCGTTTGTCCTTATCTGTCACTTCGACATTTGTATTTGTTAGAAAGGGACAAAGCATTTGTTAGTTACATAGGCTTGTTAAGTTTTATGAATAAGGGGGTTATTCTGTATGCGTTTCGTGCAGTACACACACACGGGCGGTCCGGAGCCGGTGCTGGCGCGCGGCGCGAGCGCGGCGCTGGGCGCGCGCGGGGCGGGCGGCGGCGGCGGGGCGGGCGGCGTGCGGCGCTCGCTGCCCAACATGGCCACCGGACACCTGCTGCACGAGCCGGCCAAGCTCTACCCGTACCACCTGCTGCTCATCACCAACTACCGCCTGCCGCCCGACGTCGACCGGCTCAACCTCGAGGTGAGTACCACTCTGGAACACTCGCTCACAACCTGCCGAAACAACCAGGCGCGACGGTCCCTCCCAAAACAAGGCAACAAACAACAACAATATAAACAATAATAGGCAACAAGTGTAAAGGGTTGGGCTGTAAATCAGCGCTGTGTGCATGCACACTTTTGTGTGCGTCCACAGCATATGCTGAGCCCAATCCATTTATCACACTTAGCACTTAGTTATGTTTATGTTATACCTAGTTATAAGTGTATTGTAGAAAATATCCTCCGTTTATTACTTATGTTTATGTTGCTCTAAGTGTGTTAATAAAGGCTTATTATATTCTATTCTATTCCATTCTATTCAAAACATAAGCGGCCATGTTTGGCCTGCACGTTCCAAGCCACCAGCTACACCACACTTCTCAACAGAGGTTTTGGAGGAACCGGGGGTAGATTTTTTGACATTCACGCTTGGAGCCTAAATTGAATACAGATGTTTGGATTCGATGATCCCTCACGAGATGGACAGACTCCATTAAGTCTTCCACAAAGTGTTCCCTATTTTACTTTCCTCACAGTCGAAAATGCGAAATGAAAAGTAGAGTGTCTAACTCGGGTGAAATTACCCATTTCCCCTCGAACGACCTCGGGTGAAATGGGTCGCTTTCCACCCTTGATTATCAATCTACTATTTAGTCTTATGAAGAAGAATTAGATTTGAGTTGACGTGAATTGTTGTTGCAGCGGCACCTGTCGGACGTGGAGTTCGAGGCGTTCCTCCAGGTGGCGCGCCAGGACTTCTACCGCCTGCCGCAGTGGCGCCGCAACGAGCTCAAGCGCCGCGCGCGCCTCTTCTAGGCACGCCCGCTCACACACTGCGCGCGAGAGCGGGACGACACCTCAAACTAGGCCTGACTTCACTTTCCACGTTTCAAAAGACGAAAGACTTTCATTAGTACCATTTTTAGGGTTCTTCGATAGTGAAGTTAAGGGTCCGACGACGGCGGTCGTGTCTTATTTTATTTCAGATAGATATCGATTTGATATTACAGTTTTTTAATGATTATATACGAGTACGATGAGTGATAACGTCTAAAATCTGTTTCGCATAATTTTACATTATCGTCGTGTCGCAACTGCAGCGATGACGTCACTGCTAATCTTGAACGCGGCTCTGGTCGTATTTTATTTTTATCCTATTTATTAATTGTAATGATGATATTATAATAACTTTCACATAATAATATATTTGTTTAGTGTCGGTGAGTGATTGTTTGTGATCAGTTCATAGAACTGCGCGATGTGCCGCGATGTGCGGCTGGTCGGCTCGCTCGCTGCCCTTGTGTGTTCGTCTCAAGCGGCCCCGGGGACTCGCCGAATGCCGATGATAGCTCGTAAAATGTGCTGTATTCGTAAATGTGTATTCATATTCATTACTGGCACTTGAGGCATCCCATCTCAGGCCTCTAGGTTGGCAACGCAACTGCAATACCACTGGTGTAGCAGATGTTTATGGGCGGTGGTGATCTCTTACCATCAAGAGACCACTTGCTCGTTTGCCTTCCAGTTGAATAAAAAAAAAATTCGTTTACTTTGAAGCGGATACTTTGCCTATTAACCGAGCGAGGCGAGCTCGAATAATCTCGATATCCGACGAACCCCAGGTGTCCACGGCTTGAGCGGGAGCGTACGCCGTCGCCCGCGCCCTTGCCTCGGTCTGTCCCCACAGGCCTGTGTTCTCGTGGGAACAATCAAATGTGTAATGAGGCAGCGAGGCCGGCGGCCGCGGCCGACCGACTAGTGTAAACGATGCCTTTATAAATGGAAATATATACGCGAGTGTTTATTTTAGTGAGAACCAAATATATTATATTGTAAGATGATAACATATTTTTTCGTTAGAGTTTTAGTTCGGGACGTAGTCTAAGCATACCTTCGGTAGGATGTTTTTTTTCTAGTTTTATTATATTTTATAGGTGTAGGCGTAGGTTGAATATCGGCTTGTGTGCGCGGCTTGTGTGTGTGTGCGTGTGTGCGCATAATACAGTTGGTGCGAGGTGCTACGGGAGCGCGCCGGCGGACGAGCTAACCGCTACGTATCTATTTAAAGTCTTTAAAATACCACCTTTCCATTAACTTATTTTCGTAAACATTATTATGTTTACTCTGGCAATTACATACCTACATAAAGAAAGAATGTAACTTCTCTTTCGCTTTCAATTAAAATTTAATATCTTTATTTAGTTCGACCCTTAGCTCGGCCGGCCGCCTCCGCCGATCGCGTATTCCCGAAACATGTATTATGTTCCTAAATTCATCTAGACGTGTGTGTGTGCGTGTGTCAGAGTCAATATGCCCTATGACGTCATTGTTGTTAATTTTATTCTAGGCAGCGACATAATTTATTTTTGAAACATAGTTTTTTTTTCAATTAACGGCTTCGGACAGCTAAGTTAGTTAAGGTAAGGTTAGATAGCTTACAAACAATTGAATCGCCTAATTTTGTTACCAGTACTTGCGCCCGCGGCCGGTGGTGTGGCGTAAGATTTATTCCAATTTTTATACGTCATTTTTGAGCTTCAAATAATATTCCACTTTATTATTCCCCCTTTTAAAAATCAATCATTCTGCTTTCTACGTTTTCTTATGGCGAGCGTCTACTTTTTAGGTACTTGGCAGTTGTGCGACAAGGGATTTTTGGTTAAAATTAACTTCAATCTCCACACGTCAGACAACACTATCTTTATCTGTACAGGAATAACTGCATTATCGACAATTTCTTACTCTTTGGATGATAAAATAGCAGGCACTCGTAATCCCACTCAAAAGAGATACTAAAACCTAGTCTTCGTGCAATTCTCGTGACAAACATTTTAGAATCAACCATATACTCGAGTGGACCGGCAATTATTGCCCATAATATAAGATGCATCGGTCTTATATCCCGTCGTACTAATAGCCCAAACATGCCACGTTGCCTGACTATATTCTGTCTGAGATAAAAACTGTTGAAAGTACCTATAGCTCAGTTCGGGGGTGGTGAAGGTCGATGTTAAGAAGCAATAAGTTGCGGCGCGCCTCACGCGCGGGCGCGTCGCGCGGGGAGTGGCGACGCATTCGTCAACTTAACGCATTCACTGCCACCGACGCACATAGGCGTTTTCGGTACTTCGCCCAGTGCCGCTGTCTTACCTTTTCATACATTTTGAACGCACACGTGCATAGGTGGCAGTGAATGCGTTAAACGCACTATTTTTGCGACTTGTGATCCAGTATATCTGCTAAGCTAATTTGACAAATGTTCTCCCTATGTTTGGGTATTTGTCGTATTTGAAATTCTTGTGGAGAAAAACGGAGGTTTAGAATGATTTCAGTGTCGATAGAGATTTGTCAGTTTACCGTTGGTGCCTGCACATTGGGTGGAGACTTCCACATAAAAGACTAGAAAGAGGAACTAAATAGTTACAAAAGTGTTACAAAACTGTACCAACGTAGAAATTGGTGCCCTCCATTAATTTCTAGCCTTTTATGCGGGATTCCGTTATTACAATAAGAACCTCAGACACTGTTTTCTGGTCGCCATTCTCGACGCGCTTGTAAGTTTTAAAATACCCATAGTAACAAATAAACTAGATGTATATAATTTATTTTGTAATATGCTTCTGTATTTATATAAATATAAGGGATAAACTTATTGTTTTCTTATGGTCTACGGTGAAGCGTATGGTGCGTTGGTTGTTAAATGTGCACGCGCGGCGCCCGCGCCGAGGGGCTTGTACCGGGCCCTTGCAGCGGCGACTCGAGCCTGCCCGTCCTGCTTACTGCGCGACGTCTTTGATGGGCTGATGGTACAGTCGGAGTAGGAAAACCTTCGTCAGTTATTAAATTGATTCCTTTATAAAGTCATACACTCTTAGTACGTTTTGAAACCAAAGTACTAAATAGACAAGTGCATGTCAAATTATACTTACTTGACACGAGAACAAGGGTCAAAATAGTCTAACATATATCTTTTCATTTCAATACAAAACCTTTTTAATAACAACTTCTTAAAAGTTTCAATCAAATAATGTTCTATTTAATTGTCAGTCAAATTGTCAGTGTTTGTACTGACACTGGCCAAGGTGTAGTTGTAGGGTCGCTATGGTCACCTGATGTTTAGCAGATTGACAGGTTGACGCAGTACCTCGTACTCAATCGGTAAAACAGATTAGCGCTCATACTGAGCAAAGGAAAATAGATCTTAGGGTGACGAACCTTTTTTTACTCCGACTGTACATGCGAGGTGAAGCGTGATCGTTGGCATCGCCGAGCCCGGTCGCGGCTGCAAGGGCCCGCTTCCCGCTGCACACCTATTACACGATAACAAGTGATTGCAGAAGACTATGCTTTTGAAGTAATAAAATTGCATTTCCGATTATAAATGTATTTATTTACTCGTCTCCCAGCACAAAAAATGTGTTTATTCAAAAATATACTGTGCTTGATACTTGACACTTGAGTTAAATAGTGTATTTTAGTTTTCTGCAGGTAGGTAATATCTCAGTTCTCTTTGGCTGTGGCGCTGTGCTGCGGCTCATTGCAAGCCTGATCAGTTTGTATGGGAACATGTTTGAGCAAGAGCCCGTGACGGCCAGAACTATGTTATTTTATATAGAGTGAACGTTAATAATGGAGCAGTTTTTTAACATATTATACATGTATTTTCATTTATGTAGATGATTCCAATACATGTATGTTGGTATTGGAATCATCTACATGAATAAAAATAAAGATATGTAGCTACTCCCAGTGCCATCTAGTGAGCACATATGAAAGTTCCACGGAAAGAACATGTAAGTTACAGCGGTTCGAAAGTTAGTCATCACGAACTACCATGGATGCCATTTCTTTAAAAGTGAAAAAAAATTATACTCTTTTCAGATATCCATATTTAATTCAATGGTAAGTCATAGTATTTTGCGAGCTCTACATTTTGAGATTAAAATCTCAATATAAAAAAACCGGCCAAGAGCGTGTCGGACACGCCCAAAATAGGGTTCCGTAGCCATTACGAAAAAATTAAGTAATATTTTTCTAGGGATTTCGTATTTTATACGGAATTTTCCAAGTTTAGGTATATTTTATACCTTACGCTGCTATTTACTCATAAACTACTAATAATTCTCAAGCAAACATAGCCGTTATAGTTTTCCTTGAAAGTTTGATATACTGACTACCATCCTGAATTTTTTCAAATTTTTCCACCCACCGGTTTAGATTTTAGAGGGGGGGGGACGCTCGATTTTAATGAAAATTTGCACTTTAAAGTTGAATATTTCGCAAACGCTTTACTGAATCGAAAAATCGTTTTAGCAAACCCCTAATGGTTTTAAAATACCAATCCAACGATACCCCACACTATAGGGTTGGATGAGAAAAAAAAAAACACCGCCACTTTACGTCTATGGGAGGAACCCTAAAAAAAATTGTTTTTGAATTTTTGATTGTACTATTTTGTCGGCATAGTTTACCTATATATCCGTGCAAAATTACAGCTTTCTAGCATTGATATTCCCTGAGAAAAGCCGCGGACGGACAGACAGACAGACAGACAGACAGACAGACGGACAGACAGACAGACAGACAGACAGACATGGCGAAACTATAAGGGTTCCGTTTTTGCCATTTTGGCTCCGGAACCCTAAAAAGGTGACTGGACATGTTCTTTCCGTGGACCCTTCATGTAGAAACTCCAACCATGTTCTACAACGCGCTATCGAAGTTTTTCAACGCGGTCGCTATCGAAATAGCAAGTATACGTAGTACATACTGTTTCGATGGCTGTCGCATATATGCTAGTTCCGATGCTCGTCCTTCGGATTTCGGTTCCCAGACGCAACACCTGCCTGGAGAGAGATCTCTATTAGAGCCTCCCCCACGATATAATATGTTAAAAAAACTTCTCAATTAGTAAAGTCAAATTAGGTGTGGTCATTGAACTACACCGTTAACACTTCGGTCGAAGACAGAACTGGCGACAAAGGAGTTGGTCTTGTGGTCGTGGTCGTGGTGGCTCCGTTGGTCGCGGCCGGCAGCCGGCGCCGGCGCGTCCACGTGCCGATGCCTTTGTCGGGGCAATACTGTTCGAATATTTGAAATGTTTTATCTGCGAACGGAGAAACGGGTTCAACAAACAGCTCAACAATCTATACCTATGAATGACGCGCAAAATTCGAACTTCGTATCTTGTCAATGAGGGCTATCGTTTTTTGTCTTTCTAGGTGGCGCCTCTGTTGCGTGAGGTTTTTAAGTGTGGCTTTCAAAGTCTGGTATTATGGGCGTGAAAAAAAGTTTAGATTAAAAACATATTTAATGCACCTTGAAACCGTACCATAAAAATATCGAGTAACCAGTGTTGCGTAGTCCCATTTTGTTCGGAAAAAATGTGAGGACAAAAGTTTCCGAAAGACAAAACTGTCTCAAAATACAGACATTCATTGCCCCGTAACGCATAATTGCCATAATTAATTTCAGGTAATGCAAAATATTCACAAAATGATTCTAATTATATGTAGATAAACCCGCGTAGCTCACCAAAAACTACGAGATTTGACATTTCGGAGACATGCTACACTAGCGCCTCTAGCGGCGAATTCATACGCGATAGCCCTCATTAAGATTGGTTCTTGAAGTCTTTTTGTATTTTTTATTACAACTCTTAATTTTGTTGCTTTTACGGTCACCCGTAAAACCCATATCGAAAATACAAACTTAAACATAGATGCACAGAAAAACTAGAAAAAGAGACCAGCTCTGGGAATCGAACCCAGGTCCTCAGCATTCCGTGCTGCATGCTATACAGTTACACCACCACTGGACTGGAGTACAGGCACGAATTTCTTCTATGCACCAAATATGTCAAGCTTGCTTGTTTCTTATTTAGTCACTTAAGCAGCGACACTAGCGACATCTACGCTGTAGCCCTCATCGAGAAACTTTCAGCACTCCATTGGAACTAATCGCTCACCCGGACAAGAGATGTCGTTATTATAAGCAATCAAATTAAGATTGGTATTTGGAGTCTTTTTCTATTTTTGTACTATAGACTCCGACTACGAAGCTTGAGTTCCCGGGTTCGATCCCCGGACAGGGTCGATATTTGTATGTATGAATAATACGATGGATAGATAAGTACTGAATACTATGAATGAAAGGTGGAAAACAATTCGTTCTCATTTTACCCCGATCAAGGTTTTGAACTGGCGAAAACGCTTAAATATATACAGGATATCTATTAGTACTAGGGCAAATATTCGAGCGTTTTGACCGCGCGGTCAAACGTCATTCATTAGCGTCCTTACAGCACAAAGGAGAGACAAGTCACAAGAATTTTAATCACGCTAAATTCAGTATCGGTGTATTCTTCAATAAAAAAAAAAACCCGGCCATAACCCCTTATAATAACGCCTGCGAAGATACCAATGACAAAAAAAACGCTGAATATACGCCCACTAACGTAACTGAAAATAAATTTGTTTTTACTCACAAGGCTGCATTTGGCCATCAAATTGACCATATTCACCGAAGGGGGCAAATTCGTTGCATCGTAGATTCCTCATCACCGAGCACGCCGTTTCGTAAAATATACGATGTGAGCAAGTGACGTCGGATCTGCGGAGTGCAACGAGTGCAGGTCATACATGTGTCTTAAGGGCGATAAAATAAGGAATTACGAACGAGAGTAAGTATATTAGAAGCGTGAAGTCGAAGACTGAGCTTTAATGAGTCGATGTTCGTAATTTTTGTACCGCCGCGCCTGTGCGACATGTGCATTTAAATACATTTTTCTTCTCATCACATTTGTAAGTCATTCAATGAGTCCGTGCCGTTCGCGGTGGAAACCAGGCTTAATACCTTAGGGCCTACGCTGGCTAACGCGGCTTGCACGGACTGGATGGAAGCCTATAGAAAAATAGTACATTATGAGCGAGCAGCGCTAAGCTAACTGCGCGCGGCGCGGGCGACGAATTGTACCAGAGAGGGCCTACTACCTCTACAAAATTCGAAAATCGAAGTTCGTATTTAAATAGTATAAACATCAGAAAGACGGAACGACACGAACTTCGATTTTACAAATTCGGAGTAGCCTCGCTGCGCCCGCGCCCGCGCCAGCTTACTACCCGATATTTCGTGTATATACGCCCATACAAACTGGTGTCAAACGACAAGAGTTTCTATAGGCGTGTCACAAAATATCATGTCGGTATATCCACGTCGGTATTGTACGTGCAGTAAATAGTGTCACCCATCGAAATAGTAAGTACTGATGTAGTTACGTACTACTTACTATTTCGATGGTGTCACTCGTCGTGTTCGATAGAACAAAATCCCAAAGTTGTCTCTAAAAACAAAATAAAACCTTATTAGGTTATGTACGACGTTGACCTACAGTCAAAGAAAGATGATTATGAAAAGGTTCCACCCTGGTAAGTGATTCCGTTTCCTCGACTACCTGATGATGTCCCAGCACTCCATGAGCTGCTTCACGCAGGACGGGATGCCGACCTCGCCGCGGTGCCGCACGTCGAACTCGAACGTCATGTTCTTGTAGAACTTTGTGGGGTCCTCGAAGGACTGGCCCGAAGCACGCGCCGCCACTGCGACAAGGGCCAGGTAGATGTAAGAAGTCGTGCTACACCCTCAGAGGGTGGGTTCAAGTCCTCGCGGACTCGCACCTTTGAGTTGCTCAGAATTTATGAGTGAAACACTTGAAATTTATTTGATTGTGAAGGAAAACATAGCGAGGAAACATGCTAAGCAGTTACCGATCCGCACAGTCTTTCATGAGATCTACGTCCTAGGCCTTTCATTCTCAGAGGAGCCTAGGCTTGTGTCAGTGGCGTAACTATAGGGTGGCAGGGCTGGCAAAATGCCACGGGCCCCCGACCCACGAGGGCCCCGGTCCAAGAGGCCGCGAGCTCAGAAATAATTTTATAACATGTCCCCGAGTATTTTATTTTACTTTACTTACAACGTGACGATGTAAACTTTCGTAATTCTCACTCATAGTCTACTCGTGACCACGGCAACTGCAACGTTGCCGAAACGTCGAGGTAAATATTACTTGATAAGTCCTTTGTGGTAACTATTTTGACTATAACGTGATGATTTTTACTGATATGGCGCCATCAAAAGAATTTGCCACGGGGCCCAGATGGTATAGTTACGCCACTGGCTTGTGTCTTAAGCTGCAGTAAGACTCATAATGACCGAGATGAGACGTGTAAGACAGGACTAACTATATAACTAAAATGAAACAGAATAACGATATAAGTACTAATAAAAATAAAGTAATAATACAAATGCTTACAGAAGACGACGACAGCCCCAGAAAGGACAAGAAGCGACCGGCTTTCCATCGCGCCGTGGGCGCTCTGCTGGGTGGCTGCGGCAGCGGCCGTTGAAGTACCTGTCTACTTCCACTGAGGGCTAATTAACTAAAACGGATTTTAATTACATCCAGTAATGAAGTTAGCAGCTTTTAAAATCTATTGGCGTGTCCGCGATTTATAGCTCAGTGATAGGATACCTAAGTCGGTTAGCACACGTTAAAGACGCAATATTGTTTTTTTAGTGCAGGCAGAGGTTCCCAATCTTATTTCATCTAACGCCCACTTTAAAAATCAGTTATTTTGTAGCGCCCCTCATTTTTTTCCAGCTTAAAATCCTCAATAACATAATATTAGTCTCGCTTATAAAAGCACGAAGGTGAAGATTTTTTCTGGGTCCCCTTACCGCCCCCACTCTAGGCCTCCAGCGCCTACAAGAGGTGTTATCGTATCGCCCACTTTGGGAAAGACTGTTTTAGTGTGATTGAAAATTTCGAACTTCATAGAATACGGTTTCATTATAAGTATCCAATAAGTATCCCAAGTATAGCCTACGTGCGGTACGAAAGTATAGCGGAGACCGTTAACGTTTGTCGTTTGTTGTTTGTCCTCTGGTATTAATTAGCATTTAATCTTGATTTTATTATTTTATGGCAATTATTTTACATTCATAAAAGGTAAATAAACCTAGAAATAAATTAAGATTTAGTCTGTTCAAGCATAGTAAAATAGATTTTACTATGGTTCAAGTATGTATTACTTTTAATTTTACTTACCGATTTTATCAATCGGAATCGCGTAGGCTGGACTTCACTAGTGACCGAATGATTGCGATTTAAAACGAATAGAATGAATGAATATCAAGTGGGCAGCTGCAGCTGCTACTGAGTGTTTGTGGTTAGGTTAGTAGTTTAGTGTATCTGTGGAAGTCGGTCGCGCGTGTGCCTGTGAGGTTGCGAGTCGTATGGAATCAATTTTGATCTAAATTTCAAATGACTTGTAGACGAAAATAGTGCAGTGAAAATGATATTGCTAATTAGGTAGAACCAACGAGAAAATCAATATATTTGAACCAAATCAGTGTTTTTTTTTGCGTTAAGTGTCAGTATTCAGTGAGTATTATGAACTTTGAGGACTATGAAACCCTGCCGACCCAGAACCCCGTGACACACATGACTGCCGGTGCAGTCGCGGGGGTGATGGAGCACTGCATAATGTACCCGCTGGACTCCGTGAAGGTGAGCCGCCTCGCGTCGCCCGATATAGTTCCTGACCGATTTTCCTATTGCGTCTCGACGACCTAACCTAATCATAATGACATTTCCGTCGGCAGCCGATTACGCCACCGGACCGCAACCAGGGTTATGTAAAGGCGCTCGTCGCACGATTAGCCAAATATAAGACCACTCTTGCAATCCCCACCGAAAGAAACTTCTATTTACCAATATAACTTTAAAGTTTCGCTTTCCTTGAAGTTTAGTTTTGTTATGATTTTTCCTCAATGCTATTTCTAATTGATGAACCTTTTCATTGTTCCCGAGAAGTGTCTCGTTGTAATCCTATTGCTATAAAATAACGCTTGACTGTTATAAAATCATTCAACTAGATATGGAGTTGACAATATGTCAGTTAGGGATTGCAGAACCGGTACTGAAACCGACTTTGTATTTCCCGGTACTGGAGTAGATCCAGTACCGGGAAATACCGGGAAATTCGATACTTTCGGTACTAGAGGAAAAATGTGTTAAATGCTTGTTATGCGTTAAATAAAACGTTGAAAGTAGTTTTATAGAAGTCTAATAAAATATGAAACACTGGAAATTACCTTCCCTCTGTGATTCAATAAAATTATTGAGCATCTTAAACCCTTGCTTGACTCAAAGCGCGAAGCTGCCCTTACACACCGTATTCATCCCAATCCCGACACCGGAATAGCGCTTCGCAATAGCAAAGCAGTCCTCCAGTGAAGTATGCGGCGGTACTTTGCCAATACGTACTGCTCTAATCTCGGTCGCACCATTCAAATTTGTGGGGAAATAAGTATTAGCGGAGTTTATGAAGGTATCAAGCGAGGTAGGCAAGCGAGAAGGTATACCTTGAGGTACTTGCTGACATGACAAGAGACAGAATCGACATCAAGGCGGTTCTGCACCAACATCCGCAGACTTCTCTTGTCAGGCCTGTGGGCTGTGGGCGAACATATCGCTCTCACATCGGCCTAGTCACATTACTAAGTTGGCAATTTTGGTTGGTTGGCTTTATTAATGTAGCTAAATTTGTATCAAAATATTGTCAGTTTAAAAACTAAAATATTAATAAATACAAATCAAAAGTTTAAAGAAATTGAGCTACGGTAACAAACATTATACATGTTCATTGGTACATTTACGTTCACATGGGTGTTATTTCCTTAAATAAAAAGTTATGTTTCAAGTCACCGGCGACTAAAGCAGCATTTACAGCTTGATAAAAGTTAAAAATATTAAAATTAGTATATATTTTTGTAGTACCGGAATTCCCGGGAAATGAGTTTCGTTTCCCGGTACTGAGGGTGATGAAATTTCCCGGGAATTCCCGGGAATTTCAGTACCGGGAATTCCCGGGAGCAATCCCTAATGTCAGTCCTGTTAAACGCGTATAAATTGCACAATTCCCGAGTCATTACTCCAATTCGCGGCCGTTGTGCGGCGTGTATGTACAGGCAACACGGACCGCGAGCATGGTGAATCAAACGGCGACCTTGAGCGCGAGCTTTTTGCCTCGGTCTCGCTGTTCGCGCGATCTAAAGGTGATTGAAGTGATTAACACAGTCATACTTATAATTCATATTTATTCAACATCAGTCGTGATCTATGCACAGGTTTTCATTTATCTAAACAGCCCGTGTGTATGTCTGCGTAGAGAGCATCAGTAACATGTAAATAAACTAATTAGGTTAGTTAAGGTTGATACTCTTGAGTCTTGAGTTGTTGCAAAAAAAATGAAAGTTTCTGCTGTTGTGACATGTGAATAAATAGGCCTAAATTAAGAAGTATTCTGCCTTGTTTGCCTTCTGCCAGCATACCTGAGTAAGGAATGCGGTGTCACAGTCATCCGCTCCTTTCTGGGTGCCACACCCTCGCAGTGCATCTCCATTTTTCTTGGCCATGTCCTCGGGCAAGAGAGCAATTACTGCCTCTACATCTACTTCTCCATCAGTCAACATGCCTGCGGTTTCCATGATGCACTTGATGTAGCATTTCAGTTTGGGGTCAGGCATCAAGTCTGCTCCGGCATTAACTTTGTCCACTAAGCTCAGGTCTGCTCCCGTTTCCTCTCCGCAGTTGTCGTGTAGCATCTTGGCCAGCTCTGCCATCTCATCGTCCATGCAGTTGGCTCCCAGTACTAATGCCGCTACCATAGCACAGCAAAGTACTCCGTGCCCCGACATTTTTTTTCTATTCTATGCTTACAACAAAATGCTTGAGTTGTAAAGTTGTAATGTTGGTGCCAGGAAGTGACAGTGTTGTGATGAACATTAAACGGAGCGATATCTTTATATAAGAGGCTCTCAATGCCAGGGTTTGTGGTTATCACATATGTTTAGCTATGGACAGGTAGATGATGAAATTACACAGTTTAACATTCTGGTTGATTATTAAAACCTTGTTTGTGTGAATGGTGTTTAGTCTCGTATGTGAACTGCAATTTTTCATTGCTTGTGTAAAGTCATTTGAGAAAATTATAGCCTACTTTGACTGGAATAAGTGTGTGTAGATTTTTTTGTCATCCTCGCAAATTGTCCGTTTAGTATCCGCATCACATGTCAGGCTTATTTGTTTTGAGGTGTCACTTAGCTTAAACACTAAATGATACACTACTCAATACAATCTATATGATTTAACAAATGTCATGTCAACAGAAAAACAATTTTTTACTGCTTATTCAGCATAACAAGCACACATAATTTCATTGACATCAGTATGTTTTGTTATTTTGCTTGTGAACATTGTTTACTTCTACATTTACGTCTTTTACTATTTACTGAACCTAGTTTCTTAACCTGCATATGAACTATCAGGGCATGTTTCACAAAATACCTTGTTTTGATTTCTCTTTTGTGATCGCTATTTCGTTTAATAATTTTTTTTTTTTACAATAAACATTCAATATTGAGTGTTCCAAGCACCGCTCCACTCCCTAAGCGGCTATCAGTTTCAAATTAATGATACAATATCAGCATGGCTCCAAATGATTAGTAATTTTGCTGGATAAGGCATTAATACTCATCATAAACAATGAAATTCAGATTTGATTGCAATGTAATTGGCACTACTGATGGCTTAGCAACATTCTAGAAACCTATAAGGCCTAGATTATGTGATTACCAGCTTATGCCTGTGACTTCGTCTGCGGATCTAGGTTATAGGGCGGCGGCGCCCTCTACCGGAATAAAAGGTATCCTATGTTCATCCTCGGGGTTCAAATTACCCATATACCAAATTTCATCAAAATCGGTTCAGTGGTTTCGACGTGAAAGCATAACAGACAGACAGTTACTTTCGCATTTATATTAGTAGGGATTGTATGGCTTACATTACACATTCTTGAGGTAGCCAAGTCAAGTATGAATGAAATATGATTTTGATTTGTTTCAATTTTTGGGACAATGTGGCTCCATCCATAGTTTTGTTTGAAATTTTATTAAAACTAATTCCAACTGCATGTAGACCATTCACCAGTTCCCTGAGATAACTTTTACAGTGAGTTTGTAATAGTACAGGTGCAGTCAACATAATCTTGACCGACATAATTATCACAATCATTCCTTCATTTCTTTATCAAGTTGATAACAAAAAAACTACATTTCCTCATAAATGGTGCTACACTTCTAAGAATAGCAATATTGTTTCTTATTGATTGATCAAATGTTATATGCTAGAAAGATACTGGACACTGGAGTAAAAATAAGCTTTCTCTATCCCCCCCTCAAAGTAGTCAAGCATAGCATGAGAAATCAAACTATGAAATTGTATCCTACAATAACTTGCCTATGTAAGGACTTGAAGTCTATAAATAATGTAAGAATATCCTTTCGAATAAAAAAAGAATTTTGAAATTCAGTCCACAATTTACTGAGTAATCAGTGAACATACATTTAAAAAAAATACAAACATTGGAACATAGAACCTCCTCCTTTTTTTGAAGTCGGTTAAAAAGTTTTCAAATGTTGATTGAAACAGTTTTTATTGAAAAACTGCCATTATGATGTTAATGACTTAATTAATAGCTTTAGTCATATTAGTTTGCATGTTATATTGTTTGTGATGTTTTGTTTTTTCTTTTTTTGTTCTTGTTTTGGTCTTCAAAATTCAATCTGTTGTTTATTATGAACCAGTTTATGCTCGCGACTTCGTTTGCGCGAATCTAGGTTATCGCGCGGTGGCGCCCTCTACCGGAATAAAAGGTATCCTATGTTGAACCTTGGGGTTCAAACTACCTACATACCAAATTTCATCAGAATCGGTTCTGTGGTTTCGACGTGAAAGCGTAACAGACAGACAGATAGACAAACAGAGTTACTTTCGCATTTATAATATACTAGCTTTTACCCGCGGCTTCGCACGCGTAAACTAATAAAACGGGGATGTATTCGGTCTTAGTTATAAAACTATCCCGTGGGAATATCCGGATAAAAAGTAGCCTATGTGTTCTTTCAGACGTTCAACTACCTACATACCAAATTTCATGACTCTTAAGCCCAGCAGTTGTTATTTCGAGATTTTATCCATATCCCGTGGGAATATCGGGATAAAAAATAGCCTATGTATTATTTCAAAGGTCCAGCTACCTACACACCGAATTTCATGGCTCTAAGCACAGTGGTTGTTATTTCGAGATTTCATCCCTAGGTATCCCGTGGGAATATTGGATCAAAAAGTCGCTTATGTGTTATTCCATACTTCCGGCTACCTACATTCCAAATTTTATGACTCTAAGCCCAACGGTTATTATTCCAAGATTTTATCCCTATCCCGTGGGAATATCGAGATAAAAAGTAGCCTATCTATTATTCCAGAGGTCCAGCTATCTACATACTAAATTTCATGGCTCTAAGCACAGCGGTTGTTATTTCTACATTTTATCCCTAGGTATCCCGTGGGAATATTGGGTCAAAAAGTGGCCTATGTGTTATTTCAGACGGCTAACTACCTACATACCAAATTTCATGACTCTAAGCCCAGCGGTCATTATTTCAAGATTTTATCCCTATCCCGTGGGAATATCGGGTTAAAAAATAGCATATGTAGTATTTCAGAGGTCCAGCTACCTATATACCGAATTTCATGGCTCTAGTCCCAGTGGTTGTTATTTTGAGATTTCATCCCTAGGTATCCCGTGGGAATATCGGGTCAAAAAGTCACCTATGAGTAATTCCAAACGTCCAACTACCTACATACTAAATTTAATGACTCCAAGCCCAGCGGTTGTTATTTCGAGATTTTATCCCTATCCCGTGGGAATATCGGGATAAAAAGTATTCTATGTTTTAATCCAGGTTATAAACTAACTTTTTGCCAAATTTCATCCAAATCAGTCCAGCCGTTTTAGCGTGAAGAAGTAACAAACATACTTACTCACATCCTCACTCACTCACATCCTCACTCACTCACTCACAAACTTTCACATTTATAATATTAGTAGGATTATAAGTTTATAAGTATAAGTTTATAAGTAGGGATTTTTATGTTGAGCTGACATGATTGGTTTCGGTATATAATTAAATTTGGTGTGAATTTTTGTAGTGTTGTGTAAACGTATTAGTTTTATTATTAACTGGCCGTTACCCGCCGTTAGCCGTTAGCCGTTATCCCGTGGGAACTATGCGATTGTCCGGGATAAAAACTATCCTATGTCCTTGCCCGAGACGTACCCGTACGCGTCTGTGCCGGATGCGCAAATCGCGCGAGCCAGAATAAAAAAAAATTGCCTATGGCACTTTGGAATAATTTAGCATTCTAATAGTGAAAGAATTTTTGAAATCGGTCCAGTACTTTTGAGTTAATTCGTAACAAACATCCAAAAATCCAAAGCTTTCCTCTTTATAATATTAGTATACCTAAACTTGAAAAATTTTGTACAAAATACGAAATCTTAGAAAAATATTAAGTACCTACATGTTTTTTTCATAATGGCTACATAGCTACAGAACCCTATCTTGGGCGTTTCCGACACGCTCTTGGCCGGGTTTTTAAAATAATCCCTCGCAGGTAAACAATAAAAAGTACATGATTCACATTGTGGTAGCATATCTAGATTGGTGGGGCCTGGAAAAGGGCTGATGTTATTGTTTACAAATATTATTTTTGCGCACCACTTATTGCGTTTCAATTTGTCATCGATTCAGGCCCTACTACGAAATGTAGTGCAAAATTCGAACTTCGTGTCTTGCTTACGCTTAATATTATCTAATACGAGTGACAGGGACGGTAGGACCAACTTCGATTATCGTTTCTCGTAGTAGCCCCGCCTCCGCGTTCAATTGCGTTCCACATGCTTCTGCATTCGGGCGGGAACGCCCAATTATAATTATTACAAGTAAATTGTTAAGTATTAAGAAAAAGCCTGCTCTTAGTTAGATCCCCAGAGATGCCGATTAGTTTATCCGACTAGATTGCCCTTTATTTCGCTTAGCATAGGTAACATTATTAATTGTCCTACCTAATATGAATTCGCATAACAGATTTGGCATAGCATAATTATGCATAACAGTGAACTTGCATAATTACAAAGAAGCATTAACACTTATTTAGCATAATAATGAATTTAAATTTTTTTTTGCATAGTATTGAATACCCATAATTATATCAAGCGAGTGTATTAGCTTGTTCAGGACAAAACCGACTCAGGTTAGGTTCAGGCCTTAGCCTCCGATGTTAGGTATTTTTTTTATAATAGCCCAATAATAGATATTTTCACATATTACTTCACGTCTCAGATCTAATTGAAGTGAGTAAATAAAACAGTAATCATTTTACTTTTAGTAATAATTTTTAACATATAGATCACTTTGTAATAGGTACCTATATTGTTTGGCAAATAAAATTTACAATTTTATTAAAATAATCATTTTATGTTTATACTCTTTTATATTTATGCAAAGTAATGTTATGGCTAAGTAAATTTAAGCCAACTTATCGTTTTATGCTAATCCACATTATGCGCATTTAAATTATGCGAACTTATTCAGTTATGCGAATTAATGTTATGCGAAACTCCCTGGCTTCCGCGCAAAGCGTTACGTACGGCTGCCTCAGATGCTACGGCACCAACGTACATCCGTCGGGCCTCTTCCCGTCCGCAGGTGAAAGACCTGTAGGCTCTAGGGTCGCGGGGATGGACGCGGAGCCGAGAGCCCGACGGATGAGATCGTTGCGTGTCGCGTATCATGCCTCCTCTACATATCGACGGATGCGTCGGCAGATTGTGTCTGCGGATGCGTCCGCCGAGGTGTAGAGGGTGGTTTTTGCTTGTCTGTGGTAGGTATTTAACGTCGGCCGATGCATCTGCCGCTCATCCGTTTGGTGTCGGTTTTTCGACACGGATCAAAGGGTGACAGGGCGAACGCAACGCACCTGTCCACACGTCTGCCGATGTGTGGACGGATCGCAATTTATCCGAAGATATGGTTGCGGATCCATCTGCCGACGCATCCGTCGATATGTAGAGGAGGCATCAGAACAAACGACCGGCACTAAGTTGGCAATTTAGGCCGTGACAAATAAGAAACTTTCGTGGTACGAGGACCATCAAATGCGAAGTCTTACGCGGTGGCCCACGTGCCACGTCTTTGCTAATGACATTTTTTCCAGCCAAGCTTAACCAGATATTTTGGTTTGGCATACCTACTGCATTCGACGCATTTTGGCACCACTCCCGCCGATTTCTGTGAACTTTGATATTTAATTTCATCTTATGTGTTTGCGGTGTTTCAGACGCGGATGCAGTCTCTACGGACGGCCAACAACAGCTCCATCACAGAGACTTTCCGGCACATGGTGCGGCGGGAAGGCGTGCTCAGGTATACGGCCCGACCCTACACGACACCAATGTGACCTATATTTGAATAATTATACTGGGAAAACGACAAAGTACGCGCACACAAAAGGTGAACCGAAGGCTCATTGAAGCACTAACTGTGGCCGACATTACTTATCGCTGATTTGATGATGCTTAGTAGGTGAAATCGATTTTTCAAAGTAATCACAAAAAATAATAGTTTGTTTAAAAAAAGTATCACTCTACAACATGCTTGCCGTTGCTGATGATCTCACACGGCGCACTGTGGGCTGAAAATCGGCTTTCATAGACATAGGAATCGAAGTTAACATTTTGAAGTTTTTTTACTTGAAATGGCTATCACTTGCCATTATTATGCTAAGTTATGATCCTGGCGTGATTTGGCACGAAAACTGATGAGTTATATATTTTTTTCGAAACAAATGTATGGAGCTGGAACGAAAAGACGGGATATCTCGGGAACCGCAAAAAAAACACAAATATCCTTACAGTCGGTTATATTACTAATTATTCCTGATTTTTTGACATACTACATATTTCAGTCGCAGGTGCGGTTTTTTTTTTAAAAATCGACGAAACTTTTTATTTATTTTTTCCGTCCCAGACGTCTTACTTTATAGATAAAAGACAGTAATATGTATGATTCGCCTTTCTAATACAGGATGGGTTATTTTTAATCAAATTTTCAGTTTTTTTTTACATAAGTTAGTTTTGTCTATCACCTACATTAAAATGATCAAATATACAGAACCATAACAAGTATAAAGAAAATCAAATAATAAACAGTTTATTCCTCTATATCACTGTCTTCTGAATCTAATTTGGAGTCAGGTTCTACGTTACACGCACCCAAAACCTCAATTTGGGGTTCCTCTAACCTAAGTAGGTCTATCGTTTCTGTAAAAAACGCCTGTTTCTTCTTTGCATCCAGGGTCGGTCTCATTGCAGTAATTAGAGGATCGGAGGATACAATAAGCGTGTTGAGAATATCCTCGTTGGATGCTTGTCTACTTTTTTCCCTGGAGTTATGTTTTCTGAACCTCCTAAAATCTTTATTCCGAGCTTCTGAAGCTTCTTCCGTGAGACTTCCGATAGGTACAATCGCATTGTTGGCGATGATATCAGCTCCGTGAATTAGCAATTTATGCACGGTTGATGGCATGTAGTACCTACCAATCATAGAACTCTACGTACTTTTTAGACTTTTTCAAGGCATGTTAAAGGTATGCAAAAAATTATGAACGAAACAAAGAAGACAATTCAAGGTCAATTTAAAAAAGAGCTTAACCTTTTGATTGACAACGTGAAGCAAGGTTCAGGGACCACCAACGATGGAAATACAGCAAGAAGATTTTTCGAAAATCCAGAAAAAACTGCAGCAATAACGGGATTGAATGAAGAGCTCGTACGCAGATTTACTGTAATACTACAAGCAATAACATCCAGGGAACATATATTTGATTCAAATTTTAAAGAGTATGCCTTAGAGATGGCTAAAAAGTACGTAGAGTTCTATGATTGGTACTACATGCCACCAACCGTGCATAAATTGCTAATTCACGGAGCTGATATCATCGCCAACAATGCGATTGTACCTATCGGAAGTCTCACGGAAGAAGCTTCAGAAGCTCGGAATAAAGATTTTAGGAGGTTCAGGGAACATAATTCCAGGGAAAAAAGTAGACAAGCATCCAACGAGGATATTCTCAACACGCTTATTGTATCCTCCGATCCTCTAATTACTGCAATGAGACCGACCCTGGATGCAAAGAAGAAACAGGCGTTTTTTACAGAAACAATAGACCTACTTAGGTTAGAGGAACCCCAAATTGAGGTTTTGGGTGCGTGTGATGTAGAACCTGACTCCGAATTAGATTCAGAAGACAGTGATATAGAGGAATAAACTGTTTATTATTTGATTTTCTTTATACTTGTTATGGTTCTGTATATTTGATCATTTTAATGTAGGTGATAGACAAAACTAACTTATGTAAAAAAAAAACTGAAAATTTGATTAAAAATAACCCATCCTGTATTAGAAAGGCGAATCATACATATTACTGTCTTTTATCTATAAAGTAAGACGTCTGGGACGGAAAAAATAAATAAAAAATTTCGTCGATTTTTAAAAAAAAAACCGCACCTGCGACTGAAATATGTAGTATGTCAAAAAATCAGGAATAATTAGTAGTATAACCGACTGTAAGGATATTTGTGTTTTTTTTGCGGTTCCCGAGATATCCCGTCTTTTCGTTCCAGCTCCATACATTTGTTTCGAAAAAAATATATAACTCATCAGTTTTCGTGCCAAATCACGCCAGGATCATAACTTAGCATAATAATGGCAAGTGATAGCCATTTCAAGTAAAAAAACTTCAAAATGTTAACTTCGATTCCTATGTCTATGAAAGCCGATTTTCAGCCCACAGTGCGGCGGCTCCTTTGCCGTTCGTTTGTATTCCCAAATACAATCAATTTCTCCAACAGTAACAACCATATAATAATACAGTAGAATTTATTCAAGCATGTCCACCATGCTAGAGACATGTATGATAATCACGCGGTTTACAAGGATGATCACTTGTCACACAACACAACAGTACTCGGAAACAAGGGTCAGTCAGTGATCTCCCCTCGATTCGCGGTAATCTATCTTCGGTTTGTTTCTGGCTAGGTAGAAAGACTGCTTTACGCAGAAATAATAAAAAGAAGAGTTAATGATAATTGCAAGCTAATTTCGTGTGCATCGATATATTTTCCGTACTACTCGGTGGAAAAAGATGCGCATAGTGCCAAGCACAGCGAAAGCCTTTTCAAAGTTAGATTGCCACTACCACTTAGAGTTTTTTTTTCTAAAGCTCCACTTTTTATTTTAATTAAGTACAATTCATAATATTCTCTGAACATTCTATTGCCACAATCCCCTGAAAGCCTTCAATTCCAGGAAGCAGCCTTTATCACCCATGGTCAGAACCTAGAGCTATGTGCTAGTCGATTCGTTAAATCTAGTTTAAAATTTAAAATAACGTGCTCAGCTAGTTAAAGTTAACAAAAGTGACGGTCATTGCAGCAGGCGCTGTAGAACCATGTCTTTTTCCCGTTATCTCTTATCAGAGTACGTGCGGCGATACCGGCCGGTTCACAAGCGGCGCTGTCATCTTGGTGCTGGAATCAGCTGACGACCGCCTCTCGAGATTACGGTATCTGACCGGCAAGTCGCGACCTCTGCGCCACGGGTCCGATGTGGTTAAACAATTGAATCATCTACATAGTTTTAGATGTCTGCTTATGTTTTTTCTGAGAGCTTACTTTTCATGTTGTTTAACTGATATCGATCCTTGCTGGTCATTGTGTTAAAAAGCCATGCTCAGTGATGGAAAGTAGCATTATTTTGCATTTACAGAGGCCTACCTCTAGGAATTTCAGACATTTAACATGTGTGCAATAGATACCTACCGCACCCTGGCAGACAGACATGACAAATGTGGCTGTCATGATATAGCTATTTGTTTCAGAAAAATAGCTGTGGAATTCTGAAACAAGTGGAATTTTATGTGCTGTCCATAGGTATTAGAAAAAGCAATTGCCATAATTTGCTCATCACGGTGCTCCCTGAAGATCTGACGTAATGCTTATATTTAAATGTGCGTCACAAGTCATGATGACTTGCACTTCAATGCATGCCCGCAAAATTATATGAACAATTTCCATAATGTTTCAAGATATTGAGCAAATTTTAAACTTGACGTCGGCGTCGGTGTATTATTGACGCTTAAACCGTTGAAAAACGTTTTATGGCCACGCAATAAGAGATGTGACGGCTACATCTTTTTCGCCTTTATTGCATAGACATAAGGTTTTTTTTGATCGGCTTAAGCCGTTTTCGCGTCGCTAGATATAGACTATAGGTCCCAACAACTTAGGCCCGCCAGGCCCCTGTTTTTAAAAGGCATTGCATAAAGTATCCAGACTATTTCGGTCAGTGGTAGAGCAGAGCAAATCCAAATGAACACCCTTCTTCGAGTTTCTTCTTTTAATCTGCTGGCGCTTATACTTTCTACAAAATCTAAGCGAATAAAGAAGATGAAGCCTCACTAGGAAAATTTAACCAAGAAACCAACAATAAGTTTATAACAATAAAAAAAACATCCATTATTATATCGAAGCTAGGTTATTTTAACTTCGATATAAATAACCTTGAACTTTGCTCGGCTTGGAAACAATATTTAATTTTGTTTGTTGGTTGAGAAAGGACAGCTATTTCTTCGCTACCGATGACAGTTAATAGTAGAGTCGTTAGGGTGACATTAGTAGGTAAATAGACGAAAGTTTGATCGATACTCGCGTCCAAATCGGAAGGTCAATGTCGGTGCGTCACACAACGTGCCCGTCGCAACTCTTGAAATATTCAACACGAGGCACCCGCGGCGGCAAATACAGAAATTAATTTAAATGGGGCATACAAGTAACACATGGCTCCGATAGTCAGGATCTGGCCCTACACCTGTGCTGTTCTGTTCACACTAACAGTATTAAACAGGAGATTGAGAGGAATTTGAGATACGCACTTTGAATATCTTTGTGGTCCCCCTCATCAAGACTGTTGGTGGATTTGTTGGACACTGCAGTCGCACAGCTTTTTCTCCTTTTTTTGTTCTACTTGGATATTCCAATGTAGATACTTCAGGACCTAAAAGGATAGGACATAGCATTTAGAGTAGAAGTTATCTTGGCTTGCAATCAACTGAATCCTCATCCAGTTAAAATAAGTACTACCGAGACTTGACACTGGAGTTTTCTGTCACTGTCGCAGTTTTTGTGACACTTTTTCAGAGTTACTGGCCTTTCAGTTTGTTTCTTCAGTCTCTTGTAACCACGCTATTGGTTGACAACGCGCACTCAAAAAGTTGCGCTCACTTGGCTCAGCCTTTAATCAATATTGAGAAGAAGTCAGCAAGCAGTCTCTAGAAAAAGGAATTGGAATAATACAAATAATACGACAAACGTCTTTGTTGTTTAAGACCTTGAAGCTTTTTTCTGGGCAGCCTGTGACGTCACAGGCGCCGCCGAGTCAGCCTCCCCACTGGGTCAGGCCAGTTAGACTTTATCGGCGACCTTAGCATTCGTTAATTATCAGATTGATGTAATAAACAAAATAGATTTGCCTATTCTACACCGTGTTTTGATTTATTTTCGTTAACTTCGGCATACGGCTCAGTTCATTGATACAAACTACCTACCTGGTAATTTTTTTTTTTAATTTTAACTTCAACTGTCATTGTTAAAGGTTAAACTTAACTAATTTGGCCGCTAGTGTATAGGAGAAATTAAGCTTAAAATTAGCTGTTTCTATCTAAGTCAACGGAAATTGAAAAGTAACACTTCATTTTTCCTTTATGCGGTAAATTTGTTTCTACTTATAAAACACGACATTCTGTAGAAATGTATTATAGGTTTGGAATCTTTTTTGAGAAAATTAAATTTTTCTTCTATTGGTATTTGTTATTGCTTATTATCGAATATAGAACCATAATGTAATCAGTCATAATCGGGCCAAGTAACACCGTCTCTCGCCTTTTTGTTATCAATACATGTAATGAAAATTAAATGCGTTATCTAACATTCGCATAAGTGTGTCACCGTGATAAATGTGAAATTCGCGCGGGCGCCGCGCGCACTGGCAAAGTTCAGTTAAAGCGCAGCGCCACTCACTGATGCGGACAAAGTCGGTACTAACACGGCCACGTGATATTCAATGCACTTGCGCATGAGTTTAGCCATTTGTACGAAAATTAGACTTATACAAGTTACATTTGTCATCAAGCTAACAGTGTGCATTGTGGAAGACTGGTGTATTAAATTAATTTTAATAAATTAATTTTTCTGTTTGACTCTCTTCCTAAACAAAGTACTCTATTTTAGCTGTGTGTACAATATGTTTTATGAAATTATGAAACACATAAAATAACTCCAAATACTTTATTTATTGCGGGACGATAGAAACAAAGCTTCCATTAAGCTAGTACTAAGTACCAAATGAGTTTTTAATTGACTTAAATTTGGACATGCCTTACTTGGAACCCATAAATAATGTTTGACAAATGCAAGTGAAAAATACGTTTGAATGGTGTTTTACTTACTTTTTATTTTTACCGTCAGACGTGAAATAGTCTATCTGTACCGCAAAAAGGTGGCAGCCCTACAGATACGCATCGCGCGCATCCTTATCCTTACTGAGTGACATGTACAAAATATTTTATGTATTGGCTTCTCTTTATTTAATACTTTGCGGCAGATATGATCATCAACTAGTTTTATTTTATGTGGTTGCATAACTTAGATTCTCCTTGAACGTGTCTTTTGACATATCAGTGCATTCATTGTAGTATTTTGATAATAGCGTACGTAGTATTTTTTCCACATATCTAAAGTGTGCCCTTTCGCGATAGCATAGAGTTTAATCGTTGTCTGGCGTTAGAATTATCTAATGCTAGCGATACCCGATATATTTATTAGATAAAATATGAATCGTACGAGTACAATATAAATATCACGGGACAATTCACACCAATTGACCTAGTCCCAAAGTAAGCTTAGCAAAGCTTGTGTTATGGGTACTAAGCAACGGATAAATATAATTATATAGATAGATACATACTTAAATACATTTAAACACCCAAGATCCGAGAGCAAACATTCGTATTTTTATACAAATATCTGCCCCGACACGGGATTCCAACCCGGGACCTCAAGCTTCGCAGTCAGGTTCTCTAACCACTAGGTTATCTGGTCGTCGATAAATTGAGATTTGTCCTATACTGTTTTTACATATGCACTGTGTTATTTTTGATTTCCGTTAACTTCAAGGGCCCATTCGACAGGTCAAATAAATTTGAATTTAAAAATTTAGACGGTTAATTATGAGCTGGAAATCAATGTAAATGTTCTTAATTTATAACTTGTGTTAATTCACACATCTTCGGCAAAAGATGGTTCAAAAACCGGGCAAGTGCGAGTCGGACTCGCGGACCGAGGGTTGCGTACACATTTATAGGTATTTAAGTAAACGGGAATCGTGTTTTTAAGATATTTCTCGCTTTTTCCAAGTGATTTAATATATCTAGTGCATGCAGAACCCTATTCTTAAGCAAAATGTTCGCAGTGTGGGGTCAGATTATATTGGTCACTGATATTTACAGACGGACATAAAAAAAATCAAGATTTTTCAGACTATGCTTTCTAGTTGGTTAGCTACCTCCATACCAAATTTCAAGATTCTGAGTTCACGGGAAGTACCCTGTAGGTTTTGATTCCCTTGCGAGTTTGGAAAATTGGCAGAAATTTGCAGCATAAACGGCTGCATCTTTTGATTGCGTTGGCTTAGAAGTTTATTTTTTTCACAGCTCCAAGGGACAGTAGACCTCAGTATTTGATATAAATTTCAGCTTAATACCTCCACGCGTGTCCGAGAAAAAGGGTCTTGACAGACAGACAGACGGACAAAAAGTGATCCTATAAGGGTTCCATTTTTTCCTTTTGAGGTACGGAACCGTAAAAATCGAATTTTGATATCTCTTATGTGTCACGCACGTCAATATCACTGGTTAAGCTTGTAAATAATTTAACTTGACCTATGACATTGACTGAAGTTTTTTTTATTTTCCCAAAGAGTTTAATACCAATACCAATACCACTAGAAAGTACAGCTACTTGACGATACATTGCAAATTTTTTTTTTATCATGAATGACTCACGCTTGACCTGTTTTTATTATTTGTTGGTATGCATTAGGTATCATTATTCAGAGTTCGAGGTTTGTATGTCTGTATCTACGTTATACGAGATACAACGAAAACAAAAACATTTCTCGATTTCCCCTTAATTTTTAATTTAATTTTGTTATTATTAATCATTATGTGTAAATTTCAGTTATTTTTTAATAATTATTGAGATACAGTACTGTGACGAACAGGTCGACTATAATACACGATAAAGTAGGTGGAAGTGTGCTCAGTAGCGAACCTGCAAGCCTCGTGTGAATTAATTTACATTTAGATATTATTGCGAATGTGAATGCGATAGCGGAGTGAAGACAATTCGAGTAATGGTGTGATAAGGAGCGCTGTTACTGCGGAACTAATTGAATCGCCAACGCAATGTTCTGATAGCTGGTGCAAACACGAATATATTAAGGCAAGACCACGTGTACAGGTATTTTAATGTTGGCGACCGCGACTGTGTCGCGCGACCCGCTGCTGTGTACGAACTTAGCCGTTCGACGCGGTCGCTTGCATTCGGCAATGCTTCATATTATCTTATCTTATCTTAAATTTAGGGATCCTTGCGGATACACTTCGACCCGTAGCGATCTTTTGTGTAATTACCCCTCCTTTGCACTTACTCCATTGCTTTCATCACCTCCTCCATAAATTGGATGATTTGACGTAGCGGTAGTGCCTTAAAGTCTCCTGGCGCGGGGTATCCGACGCCAGAGTCTAATTCTTAATCTGGCGAGGGCCTCACATTCACGCATAATGTGTTTCATTGTTTCGTCTTCCTCGCCACATATTCTACAATCTTCATTGTCCTGTAGTCCCATCTTTACTAGTGTAAAGGATTAAATTATAGTGTTGGCGACTGCGACTGTGTCGCGCGACTCACTGCTTTGTACGAAATTGTCGTTCGACGCGGTCGCTTGCATTCGGCCAATGCTTCATATAACTTTAAACTGTATAGTGAGTTGCGGTCGTGTGACGCATCGCACCACACACACATAATTATACACTTTGTTCTTTTTGCTCCCCTTATGAAAGTTATATGGTTGTCCTTAGACGTCACGTGGGGCCGGAGACTACAATTTGTTGCCTTGTTTACGCTTAATTTTACGCGCTGATAACATATCTAGGTACAGATGTAGTGAATAATGTTCAGCTATAGTCATCATCATCATCAGCCGGAAGACGTTCACTGCTGGACAAAGGCCTCGCCACTTGCATCCACCGGTTTTCCGCCGGTTTTCTGCTATTGTATTTTGTCGGAAATGTTCGTCTTGTTTTCCTAACTAGCTAGCTAGTTTACTGAAGCTTATTGAAAAAGCAAGACAAATCAAACTTATCCGTCAAAATACGATAGAAAAACATTATTCAGTAGTTCTGTATGTCTTTTAATTTGTATAATATCGTCACTATTTTACAAAAAAACTCGTAGCTCAAAATAGATAATTTTTTTGAGTGTACCTTATAGACATTACATCAAGGTTCAATTTTGTTGACATATTTATTTAAGATACGAGATTTTTTCAAAGTAGTGACTATATCATTATTATTGTTAGCACTACAATATTTTCCTTCTAAATCGATTCAACGTGGTTGAGAATTTCCAGAAAACGGATTATGTTTCGCTTTTTATCTGTGGCTCGGTGTACAATCGTATTGCGTTATTAGATTCGCTCTGCATATTTTATTAAATTCACTCACATTGTCCCTATTGAAGCCAGATTTGCACAGTGCATACGTAAAAGCTTATTATTCGTAGAGTAAAAGTATCGTAGAGTAGTAGTAGGTTGTAGCTCTTACGGGTTACCGCACTTGTTATGATGTGACAGATCATTCAAGGCCCGATACGTTTTGCTACTAGCATGAGTTTACTCATAACGTAACCCCGCTTGCCTTTAGTGAAAGCGGTTACCTCGCGCCGATAATTCATAATATCCTGTTATTATCTAATTAAATCGTTATCCAGTTCACTACGACGACCAGGGTCAAACAATAAGTTATATACAATTTATACAACATGTTGTTTTTGATTTCCGTTAATTTTAAGGGAACATGCTAACTTGAACTTTTCCAAGGCACTAGTGGCCTTACTCTACTATTTATAAAATAATCCATTTAGCAAAAGATGATTAAAAAAAATGAGTTTATATTGTCTTTTTCATAATTTGGCCTTTAACGATGACTGTGCACTTAATGTGTGGATTAAAATATTCCTAAAACATAGCCGGGTACTAGATTCTATAAGTGAGCTGAGCCATCTGTTGAAGTTAACAGAAATGAAGTAAAACACGGTGTAGATTTTACATGGGAATTCTTAAAAATTACAGTATGGTAAGGAAAACCAGTACAAAATATTGTCTTCAGACCTCACGGTCATACCTACAACCTACACTCAAACTGCTGTCCAAATTTGCGTTTGACTCGCCTTTACTGATATCATTATCGTGTGCGTGAAGTGGTTTCGTTACGTAGACAATTTTCATTATGAATCAGGGTCATCTAACAATTTTATTACCGACCTTGGGTTTACCTTGAATATGCGTTATAGGAGGGAATTCTATAGGAAAACATGACTTAGCACGCTTCGATAGAGCGGGAATTATCCAAATACATTCTGCCTTACTGCGGTATGAATAAAGTATTCGCCTTTACCCACAGATATATATTACACTAGACTATGCAAATGCATCTACTTCGCGTGTCCGAACCCCGACCAAACGTCGGGGTTGGCCCCATAGAAAGACTGACCGCTAACTGACTAATCATGACTAGTGACTAACTCGAGCCCCACGGTGCGGGTGGGCGGCGCATTTGAATCCATTTTGCGCGGACATCGGGGAATTCACATCGCTAATTCGCTCTCGAGACGTCACAGTGGATATAAAAAAGTTTTCATACAGATTGAGGTATTTGCGTTATCTAGTGTAATCTATATCTGTGCCTTTACCAGAAAAAAATATTTAGAGTTTTCCTTAAAATATGTCTCATCTCATTCATAAAGCTAGAGGAAATGTAAAGTAAATAAAATAGTAGTAGAAACAGATTTTCGAGTCAATTGGTTTAAGATGAATTGAAATAGAGATAGAGAAGAGAATATTGTAACAACAATCTACGTAATTTATAGAATCAGGCGTTAGTTGGCAGAGGTGTATATCAATGAACTAAAAACAATTAATTATTTTACTTTACTCACCTGCAATATTCTTTTTTTTGTTTAAGCTATTTATAATATCTAATATATTCTGTGCTACAGCCTTAAACATTAAAGTAACTTTTCGCGCTTTTCGCACATCTTTGAGAGAGCAACAAGCCAGAAGGTGATGCACTTGTCAACCCCCTTGCAGGTATGAAAGGGACTCTTCGGCAATTTCTTTTCTTCCAATCTGTCAGGAGCTAGACTTATAATTATGCATTTTTATCGAATACGTTCAAGTCACACGTAGATCTTAATCCTAAATCATTTTGTAAGTATACACTTCCAAGATTCGATACGATTCTAGGCAAAGTAACGGCAGTACCACTACCATGAGTTTACAGTGACCGTACTCGATAGCGACGGCGTAAATTATTTGTAGAGGCGCTGTACAATTCTCCATACAAATAATTTAAGCAGTCGCTATCGAGTACGGGCCCTGTAAACTCATGGTAGTGATACTGTGTAGTCTTGTTTAATTGTCGCTCCGTTATTTTTCTTATTAAACTACCTACGTAGTAAAACAACAGACAGGTTTAGTTTTTGCCGTTTTGGTTACGAAATCCTAAAAAAGAGCGCCAAGCGAGAAAAGTAGATCTAACCTGGCTTTTCTATTCTACGAGTATGTACTTAACTAACTAAATTGGCACAACGACCCAAAGAGGGTCTTGGCCTCCGAAACGAGAGCATGCCATCTGCCCCAATCGTGCGCAGACTCTTCTCAGTCGTCGACTTCAAGGCGTCGCAGATCCGCTTGGACACTGTCCTCCCAGCACCTGGGTCGCCCAACCGGGCGGCGACCAGTCGGTCGTCCCACGTACGCTCTCTTGGCAGCCCGACCCTCTCCCATTCGTAGTAGGTGGCCGAACCAGCGAAGTCTGTGCGATTTTGTTACGCCGATGATGTTGTTGACGAGTATGTACTTATGTAGTAATAATTAGTGTTTGTCTCGCAGGCCTATCCGCGGCATGTCGGCGGTGGTGATGGGCGCGGGGCCGGCGCACGCGTGCTTCTTCGCCACGTACGAGCACAGCAAGCACACGCTCGGACACCTCACCAGGCACCGGCACGATCACCTTACACATGGTACGCGGTAGACCTTAAGGAAGCATCCTTAGCTTCGCGGCAGACGGTATTTGCTGCCGTTTAGCTTCTAAAACTGATAGCAGTTTTTTGAGCGTTGTCAAGCTGCGATATCACCTCAAACACAAAGTGTGTACTGTGCGAGTTCGATTAAAACATTCAAAAATTTCATCTTGGTGGACAGTAGAGTTGTCAAGCTGCGATATCACCTCAAACACACTGTGTGTCTGCGAGTTCGATTAAAACATTCAAAAATTTCATCTTGGTGGACAGTAGAGTTGTCAAGCTGCGATATCACCTCAAACACACGGTGTGTCTGCGAGTTCGATTAAAACATTCAAAAATTTCATCTTGGTGGACAGTAGAGTTGTCAAGCTGCGATATCACCTCAAACACACTGTGTGTCTGCGAGTTCGATTAAAACATTCAAAAATTTCATCTTGGTGGACAGTAGAGTTGTCAAGCTGCGATATCACCTCAAACACACGGTGTGTCTGCGAGTTCGATTAAAACATTCAAAAATTTCATCTTGGTGGATAGTAGAGTTGTCAAGCTGCGATATCACCTCAAACACATGGTGTGTCTGAAAGATCGATTAAAACTTTCAAAAATTTCATCTTGGTGGATGTTGTTGTCTTAGAGTAGAAATACAAGCAGTGCGGTGGTCGTTACAGACAAGTCAGTTGGTGTTACAAGTTCTGGATGATTTAATAATATCATTAGGTGTGGGGTTAGCATAAACTCGACATGCTGATAGTCGCTTTCGAGCCATAAGCTACGGAAGTAGCTTCAACTGATGTAAGGATCAAATTTTCCTCTCTAAAGACCATCACAAGAGACTTTCTTTAAAGTATTAACAAAATTAGAATTTTCTATGATAATATGCGTGGTTTAAACAAAGTTCAATGTCCTCGACTTAAGATCTGAAGCGAATTCCTTTTGCCCTTCGATCTTACGTTTGCCGGTTCCACAAATGTTGACAAAAATGACTTTTACAAAATTGGCCTATTAATATTGTTGTGGTAATGTCAGTGTTGCGGTGTTTGCAGGAGTCTCCGGTTGCCTGGCGTCGCTGGTGCACGATGCAGTCTCCAATCCGGCTGAAGGTAATATCTCTTTTTGATTTGATTCATCATCAACCGGAAGACGTTCACTGTTAAACAAAGGCCTCCCACTTATACCGCTTCAATCAATGGCGACTTGCCTCCTGTTTTCACCGTTTACCACTCTCGTGATATCGTCGGTCTACCAAGTGGGAGGCCTGATGGTGCATCTTCCGGTTTGTATAGTTTTGATTATTTCTAGACATTTGGTTAAATGTCAGCAATGATGCAAAGCTGGACTACATCATATTCAAATAATCCATTATCCAAAATAACGTTTAAAAAGGCAAACGTGCATGTTGATATACTGGGTGGGTTCTGTAACAGGACCAAAAAATTAAATCAGGTTCTGCTACTCAAATGGAACTACTTTAATTCTGCAACTTTCAAAAATTAAATGATATTTTCAATGTACGGCATCCAATAGCCTAAATGTCGCCTGTCGCGTAACGAAATGACCGATTTCGCAATACATTGCTTGTCTTATTATACTTTAAACTATATAAAAATCATACTCCAATACTAATACTAATAAAAATCATAATCCATACTTCCATATATATACTGAAAAAAAAAAAATATAAATGCGAAAGTATGTTTGTGTGTTTGTATGTTTGTCTGTCTTTCACGCCGTAACGGAGAGACGGTTCGACGTGATTTTTTGCATAGAGATAGTTTATGGGCCCGAGAGTGACATAGGCTACTTTTTATCCCGGAAAAATGCACAGTTCCCGGGCAAACAGTGCCGCATAACCGAATACAGCGAGGGCGGCGCCGCGGGCAAAAAAGCTAGTACAAAATATTTTCAAAAGTTGTAGAATTAAATTAGCTCAAGATGAAGAGTTGAAGCTGTGATTTAATTTGTTTGCTTCTGTTCCTGTTGCACCTTGTAAATTATCACATAGGTATATTTGTTAAAAAAGTTATATCACACACAGCTCACAGTTTAATACGAAACAAAAAAATCCAAAACAAAAATTCATAAGATAGTATTTTACTATTCCTATTCTCAGTAGCATGAGCCCAAATATTGAAATTTGTATCAAACCTCGAAAACATTAGAAACAATGGTTTTCATTGTGATAAATTTTGCTTTAATGTGTGTTTTACTCAGATTTGCATGTGTTGTCGTCAATATCTCTTACGTCTATAATGATAATGAATGAATGCTGCGCGCGTCGCGACCGGACAGATTTACAAATGTGTAGTATTGTCTAACACCTGCTGAAGTCGATTTACTATTGATTGTTTGTATGGCGTATTGACAATTATTTGTTTTGTCGATGCGGTTGCGGGGCATTGCGCTGTCTTACATAATATCTGCCTTTGTCCTTTGCATAGTAAATTACAATGGTCTTTGTGATTTTTTTTTATAAAGCAAAAAACGTGCGGCTGTTGGAGTACTCATTTATTTTACAGTTATATTAGATTTCCTTCTGTCTTCGCTTGCGTGAACTGTGTGATCTGGCATTAGTATTAGAATACCGGGATTTGACAAGTCCCTTGACAATTCTCAAAATTTTTCACTTCAAGTGACTTGAAGGTATGTGCAAATCCCGATCCCGTAAGAATATAAAGATAAGCAGCCTATAATCCCATGTTCTCGGGATACAAATATTTATTACATATATTAGGTAGGTACATTTTATCTAAATCCGTCAACTGGTTTACCACGAAATAATCAAACACACAGAAAGAAAGAAATACTTATTTTGGCTCCATAAGTACCCAAGACTAAGACTAAAACTAGCACTTAAATTATATTACTACAGAACACGAACATTTTATAATATTAGTAGGATAATCCAGTTAGTACACGTCCATCGGCTAGCCATGAGTATCCAATAGGGAATATTACGCAAAGCTCTGCGAAGGGGGCGACACTCACAAACCGCCATGACAACGTTAGTTCACGTTGGGCGATCTTCGGTTTGTCGACATGTCGGATCGTGACATATTCATTCTCAAAGATTTGTCGATAAAGAGTATGCCAACACTAGCCACTATGGAAGATAGTTGCATTTACCCCATAAAAATTGAAAAAAGAATTAGCTGGAGACTGAGCCCTATTCTCAGCAACTAGATACCATCTTCGGATAGGTCTCGCGTGAATGTACGTGTACTCTTATCCCCGAACGTATAGTTACTGATTACAACAATGTTATAACTAATAGTCACATTAACCCCACGGTGGGGTGAATGTAACAGAACTATTGCTGCTCTTGTGGAACAATAAAATGAATTATTGGAAAACCTAACCCTGTTTGTAGTGTAATTGAAGTTGAAACCGTTCAATGTGAGCAAATAAATATATTTATTTGTATAACCATTCTAATTATATAGCTCATGAGAGAGGGCGGCAAAACTATTATTAATTTTTTTTTTAGTTGTGTTCGCCCCGGGTGACCTTACTTACGTTGTAAGTTACAATAATACAAATGAAACAAATAAATAGGGTGAACAAATAAAAAGTAGCTTTTTGACCTCTCAACCATGCCTGTATAGTATACTCTATTTATTCTAACATGATTCAAATGACACATGATGATTATGTAACTTTGTGAGGCGGTAGCTAATTTTTTATTTATTCCACCAGATATAATAATAATAATCGTTTATTTCAGACCAGGGTCCATATACAGGGTGTCCCAAAACTAGCACGTCACAGTGACACCAGAGGTAGGCCAGCTCAAGAGGACCCTAACCAACCTAACATGACCCCAGTAAAAGTTGCACGGTTTTCGAGTTATTAACGAAATAAAGATTTTTGGGGATACTCCCCTTTCTCTTGACATTTTTAGTACCAGCATCGACTTCGAAAGCTCTTAATAACAGTTTTTTATGTGTATTGAATTACGAATAGTTACTTCAGAAGTACAAAGTGTTATTTTGGCAGTAACTACCGTAAAATGCTGAAAATAACTTCATTAATCTTGATTTAAGTTGTCTCAAAAACATGAATTTCAACTTTAACCATCTGCCATGAAAAAAAATTACTAGAAACGAAACAAACAAATAATGTCAATAAATTAGACATGTCATGCAGATTCAGAAATGGTATGACACATGTATCTTATTGCAACAACATTAGGCATTCTTACCACTTTAGCGAAGCCCTATCAAACCAACTTAAAACTGGAGCTCCGAAAGCAGTCCCTGCTAGTGGTACAAAAATACTGTGTACAGCGATGGCTCATCTATTATCTGATGCAATTATTTTTCCAAATGCACGAAGGCTAAATACTAATGTTTGTCTCCCTTTTCAAGGCTAGAATCGGATCCTAAAGAACCGGGTATAACATAAACAAAAAAAGTTGTAAAATCCCCAACTTTGTCACTTCAAAGTTCAATATTTCAAAAGCGGATGAAACGATTTTGATAGGACATGTCTTAGAACCATCGATAGAAAACCTGCTTTCAAATAAAAAAAACGTATTCAAATCGGTTTACGCGTTTAAGAGCTACAGTGGCACAGACAGACACGCAGACAGACAGACAGATAGACATAGCGGTCAAACTTATAACACCCCTCTTTTTGCGTGGGTGGTTAAAAACAGGTTTATCTTTCATTCATGTATTGGAATAAATTTTCTTCACAATAAATGTTCAAATTGTCTCCCATGGAGTCTGATGCACAAAAAACATCGTTTAATAAAATTTGCAATCCATAATAATAAGGATGCATAAGTAGGATTTTATGCAAACGATATAATAAGAGTCCAGGCAGCAGTCAACATGTGCGTCGGAGTAGCAGCTCAATGATAAATCTTCAAAGGGATCAATTTTCCGTACTAACTAATAAAGTACCAGAACTTAAGACCCGGGTATAATTTTGTCCCAGTCGCTGTGGAGATGGCAGGTCCATGGTGTTCCGAAGCAAAGATGTTCGTGAGGGCTTTGAGGTTGCGGATGCGCGAAAGGGGTTGTGATCCTAGGTCGGGCTCGGATTTGGTTCAACGAACATTAAGTTCACTCAAAAAACCATCGATTTTGAGGTACGAGCTTTTTTCAAAGTAGCGACGTTATTTATGCGATGATGTTACCAGATATTTAGTAGCATTGAGAATGATTGTGTTGCTTTGAAGACGAAATCTGTTTGAGTTCGAAACGCGTCAGTGTAGTATGGTGGTGGTGATAGATGGATTTGTGTGATTGGTGTGTATTTTTGCAGTGTGGAGGAGGAGGAACTGATTGAACACACATTTCTAGTATAAACGTAGCTATCATAAGGTCGATGGTGAGCAAAGTAGGTGACTGTTTCAGTTCATTGATATGGAACTCGGCAAAGTAACGCCTGATTCAATAAATTAGTAATGTAACAAGTTTTTACTTAACAGTGACGGCTTGCGGCATCAGCAAAGTGATAATAATGCCCAATGTTATTGCAGTAAGATACATGTGTCATACCATTTCTGAATCTGCATGACATGCCTAATTTATTGACGTTATTTGTTTGTTTCGTTTCTAGTAATTTTTTTTCATGGCAGATGGTTAAAGTTGAAATTCATGTTTTTGAGACAACTTAAATCTAGATTAATGAAGTTATTTTCAGCATTTTACGGTAGTTACTGCCAAAATAACACTTTGTACTTCTGAAGTAACTATTCGTGATTCGATACACATAAAAAACTGTTATTAAAAGCTTTCCAAGTCGATGCTGGTACTAAAAATGTCAAGACAAAGGGGAGTATCCCCAAAAATCTTTATTTCGTTAATAACTCGAACACCGTGCAACTTTTACTAGGGTCATGTTAGGTTGGTTAGGGTCCTCTTGAGCTGGCCTACCTCTGGTGTCACTGTGACGTGCTAGTTTTGGGACACCCTGTATTGTTAGTAACATGTATCATAATTAAAAGGGTTAGTAACACAAAGAAATAAATAGAAATAAATTATCATCAAAATTACTAATTACTAATTACAATCATCAGTTCATGAGCTTATAAATACCGCCCCTGGAACCCATATGTATGGAATTCCAGTGCTTAGCCATTGAACTAGCTGGGTTATCCGTCACCGCAGCTAGGAGGCTGTTGGGGCTGCCGCGCACACGGCGCATCAGGGAGGCTACTCTCTTGCGCAGTATCGCTGCAAAGCCATCAACGCGTGCCTAATACCTATACCTAAATATACCTAATGCTTGAAAAAATGAAATCAAATTAAAACTGCTGATTGTTCGAGTATTTGAACCCAGCTAACAAATTGTTAAGTTACTGCATAGGTACTGTTATAATAAAACTAACTTATTTTCTTTAATGCACGCCTTTACGATGTTGTTTCAATAGGCCGCAACTGCTAGAGGTGAGGGTTATCGGTAAAAATAAAGCGGCAATAACCTATTATTAATTTGCAAGACTGTTCGTCAGAGTCGGAAAGTGTCACTCCAGGTGTCGAATAAATTATATTTTAAAATTCAAATAAGACTTTCAGTTCGCTAGCGTAATGTTTAAACCAACAAATAATGATGTTGCCACTTTTAGCACTAGGTACATGCAAAAGTATCGATATTTTGCGCAACAGTTCCTACTGTTTCGGACTCTATCTAGTTACGTGGCATCTCTGTCATTTGAAAGAAAAAAAAATAGAATATAGTAGGTATTTACTATTGATTGACGTCTTGATTGATTGATTAATTTAACGTCGTACTAGTTATTTAATTAAATATTTTTAAAGTACGTTTTCATTCATATTATTTTGTTTTCCTCCATTGAACATCGAGTCTTCAATTGACAAAAGGATTTATAACGTTTTCTCTAACGGTTCCGATTTCGACTCAAACGCAAGTGAACATAGTCTAAATTGGAAATTTCAGTGGAGTGTGATGAGTGATTATGACATGTGAGCCGATTACACGTTCATAGGTGTATCTGAATAGATGTTCTTGATTGGGCGAATCGAATGCTGCCATGTGCTTTGTTAGCTGTGCGGTTGCGCAAGCAAGTTCTTTATTAAGTTGTCACCTTTGACAGCTAGGAATAGGGATGTTGACACCATTAAAAAATAATTCGAAGGCACAACTCTAGTAAAAAACGCTTTATTTTAGCCCCGAAAACCAGATTAATTTTCGATTTACTGTAAAATTAGATTTTTTGTTGCTTTAAAACAAATAAATAGTTAGTTGATTGAGTTGGCGGATAATGACGTCATAAGTCGCTATTGCCATTGAAACTCTATGGGAAAATTGTGTTTTGACAGTTCATAAAAAGTACCTCAGTTGATTGGTGGCGTCAACATCCCTATTAACAGGTCGAATTACTTGGACATTATACACAGTTTTACACTTTTGGGATTCTTTACCTTTCGCTCTTTCTCTGTTTCTGTCTTGCTGTCGTTTGACCGTCTCTCTGTCACAGGGATGGGTAAATGCGTTTCAAGATCTATAATAATAATGAAATAGAATTATTTTATTTATTTCCCAGAATACTTATATAAATGTTGGTAATGGGTTGGTTCTAACCAATCGATATGAAATGATCCCAAACAATTTTATAGATTTTTTGTACATATGGCCGTTTAGCAATATTATTATCTTGACATATACTTCGTTTTTTTTAGCATTAGAAAGAAGGTAGGTAAGCGATCTTGAAGTGTGTTTTTATTGAAATACACTTTTGAAAAATAAGTTACAGCAAATAAATAACGATTAACAAGGTCATATGATCATTTACATTATTTTGATATAATTGTTAACCCTGCTTTCGCTGTATATATTTGAGGTTAGTCTATATGTTAAGAAAAATATTTCTAATTTAAAAATTGCTACTTCTAACCCGAGAAAGACATCGAAAAACCACGGCTTTCATCTTATTCTGCCTACTAGTAAGACTATACACTACAGGAAAAGCATACTCTATAAGTCAGTTAATACCTGCCTGAAGACCTCAAAAGATCTGAGTTTCCCGAATATAAAGCTAAACTGTACAAATTTTGTTTGGAGAGGGCAGGGCATACTATAGCATTGATTGATGATCACTTAGTAGATAAAAATAAAAATAATTGACATTATGTAGGTAAGCTAATGGGCTGATAAACAAACAATCAATATAACTATAATTAAAATTGAGAATCCAATAATGAAGTAAGTAATCAAAATTAATGGAATAATTATTTATAATTAGCTAGACATAATTGACATGTAATTTTAACTAATATCTCAATATTATTATTATCATTTTAATAGGTACCTAATTAAGCGAGTATTGATTGCATTGTAATGTAATTTAGTGAAAGCAGGTACCTAGTTAATTTAAAAAATATTGTATGCCAAAAACTGTGTGATTGTGCTGGTTCGATTATGAAATACCTAATTGTAACAACTATTTGTGATGTACCAATAATCTACAATAATAAAATATTTTGATTTTTTTAATAAGTAGGAATATTATAAGTAATAGACTAATAAATAATGCTTTTTAAAAAAGGTTGTTCAATAAAAATACTCTTCAAGAATGCTAAAAAAACGAAGTATATACATACAAAGAAGTATCTAGACCTACATAGAAATTTTAATGAATCATCGTATTTTTTACCGATATAACATCCTTTCACGTCCATGATTTTGTTTTCGAAATTGCATCATTTTATTGCTGGATCATGGTGTCAAGCTAATTAAACAGTTGCGTGTTGATTTAATACTAGTTGTAATGGTTGCCACCTTTGGTTGGTTTCTGACAAAAACATGATACTTATTTTCGCCGAATGTTATAACCACGTGTGATACATCATTATTGGATTTATGTAAACAAGTTGTTTCTAGGAAAAATAAGCATATTGATGAGCGAAACTAAAAGGTCACTGTGCGGTAGGTGCTCTCCGTACTCTGCACGCTCATTGACTCTTTAGATTAGATTATTTTATTTCCTTATAAAAAAATGCATTATAAATAAGTACAAGTAAGGTAATAAGATATTCACAATAGGATCGTCAAATTGTATACAAAAAGTAATAATATATGACAGTAGCAAATTACAGTAAAATATCAGTTAAAAATAGAATTACAATGTCAAATTAGAATTAAATTTAAAAATACTTAATATGTAACAATAATTAAGGGTAAAAACTTAAAAGTTAAAATTACAATTACTAATCAAATTTAATAAATTGGAACGATCGATCAAATAAACAATAAAAAAAGTTAAAATGATTAGATTAGATTAGATTAGATTCATTTATTTCCTGATGAAAAAATGCATTATAAGTACATGTAAAGTAGTTATAAGATATTCACAAAAGGATCGTCAAATTGTACACAAAAAATAATAATAATACGTGATAATAGGAAATTTCAATAAAATGTCAGTTAAAAATAGAATCAGAATTACAATGTCAAATGAGAATCAAATTTAAAAATAATAACAATAATTTAAGGTAAAGACTTAAAATAAAAATTACAATTGCTATGTCAAATAAAAAAATAATAATTAAAATGTCAGTGCAAATAAAAGTCAATGTAAAATAAAATGTAGTCCACAAAAAACAGGACAAAATAATGTCAATAATGAAAAGAAAAAATAAAAAATAAATAAATAAAAAAATGTCAATGCAATAAAATTAAATGTAAAATAAAAAGTTAGTCCACAAAAAAACTTATTTATTTTACCTAACTGCCCGAAGGTAGCTTATATTTTTCGAGCGTACGTATATGTATGTATGTTTGTCTATTTCTTGGATTGTTTTCAAGATACGAGGTATCATTAGATTGAACTAAACAGGAGAGATAATTAAATCCAGCAATGCATTTAGCATGAATAGATTCAACGAATCGTCAAGCTGTCGTCATAGTCTCGACGACAATAATTCCAATGTTTATTTTCCTCAAGATACGCGACACGTGCATTCTAATTGATTAAGGAGTGTTAATTGAAATGCGACATGATACATTGTAAGGCCACGCCACCTTTACTGAGCTGCACACATCCTAAGCCTTAAAAACTTTCGAAAAAAAAACATCATTGCTAAAAAGAACGTACCGTAAGAAACTTGACAAAATAATTTATCACAACATAATATTCATGTATTTAATCACACAAAACGAAGTAAGTAAATAAGAAAATAATTAGTTACATCTTTAATTGGCTAATTGCAGTAAACTTCCGCGCACTTGGTCACCGAATGGTGTTGTATTGTACCTACCCAATTACCAGTTAAAGGACAATTAGGCATCGATATAAATAGCCCTAAGTAGGCTTAAATGGCCTAGTCTGCAACAACATTTATCGCTCTCTACGCAACATGAATGCATTTATTTTCCAACGAGACCGCAAATAATAAAACCTTGTCAAATTACGATTCTCGCTACCATTCAGTTTTCAATTTTTTTATCACTATGTGGATATTCGTCATTCTTCGCAATAATAATGGTGCAATAGAGACATATAGTTGAAACGTCCTGCCTGACAATGCAATGTGAATAATCACGTTTCGCATTAGGCTTCAATTTAGACAAATTGATACTAAATATTAGTTCACGAAACGTTTCTTTCACGAGCCTATTATTACGATTGTATTCGGCATTGGCTCGGCTTTAGCAATTTTGTTAAATACGTCCGGTAGTTTTTTTTTACACGTGGCCCCGTATTTCTAAATCGATTTTCAGTCTAACAACAGCATGGTAGAGTTGGATTTCATTCGTCATGGCGCTAGTTGATGTGCTTCGCGTTATTGGTTGTTGATTCGATTCAATTACATGTATCTTCATACATAATACATATGGTCTGGCCAGCGAGTTCTGGCCCGAGAAATGTAAAGCAAACCTCGTGAAATGCGACAAATCTAAATCTAGGCCATTTTCATTCGCGCGAATACGCTAACTACCAAGGTATTGTAGGACGACGTTTTCAAACGATCTATGGACGAACGCCAGAAGTAGGCTTTGAATTTTTGAGGTCAGATTTTGATTATGGCTCAAATAATTCTGAATGAATAAGAATAAGGGGTTGAAAAAAAATGCGATATCTTTGCTTTTATTCAATTCAAACATCAATCAAATCAGTCAACGTCCAAAGCTGTTATCAGGTTAACGCCACTTCAGTTCCATCTTTGTTGCAACACCTTCTATCAACCTTACAAGATACCTACAAAATATTGAGAACTATAGATAGTTATCATTAATTACCACTTACAGACAGTACACTCAGTAAATACCAGTAAGTTTGCCTGAAGAAACACTAGGCCGTGCCGAAAACATCTTTAGATGCAAGTAATAATGATCAAATTGTGATGTTTAATTATGACAGTTGCACGGGTTTCAACATGTGAATAAGAAATGCATGTGTTGGATGAGTTGTGACAACACAAGTAAGTCTAGGGGTTAGAAGCATGGCTGCAGTCACGAAATTGATAAGCGATACCATAATTACTGCATCACGGTTACTTAAATGATGGTTATCTTTTCCCCAAAGAGCCAAGCTGCGAAATAACATTTTTTTTTAACTTACAACTGACCCGTGTTTAACTCCTATTCCTCCTAATGATAAGTGTACTTATGTGGGGTGAGGTGAAGGTGAATCTCACTCACTGGTTTAGTAACAGCCTAACAACCTTTTCACTGAAGAGCCCTAGGTTGTGTATCTGGAAATACAAACTATGGGAGCGAATTCTATTCTTTAGCACTTCGCTTTTTGAAAGATGACGGGATCCGGTTCTTGTGGTCCAATGGAATGCTAACTACATAGAAGAATGAAAACTCGTCCCCCTCCGTACCAATACCAATAGTGTTCATTGTTGGCTGGATTGGCAATAACTATCTGTGTGTGTAGGCAATATAAATTGAATCATTTTGCAAAATACACTGGAATTTCTCATATTTATTAGCTTATGTTAAGTTGGTTATGTATTTAGTTCGACTAGAGAGTAAAATTCTATTTGCATTGTAATTTACAGTTTGCTGCGCCGTTATCATGCGGGATGCGGTTTCAATATATCATCAACGTATACATCAGCTTTAGAAACACATATTTAAACGTGTGATAAGATAAAACAATATGTTGCTAATAGCAAGAGTATCTGTGTGATGTCTCAAGCCTGTATCTTTCAATTGTAAAATTTTATGTGTTTACGCTATAAATGTACATTTGATGACTTTTGTTATTATGTTTACTCTAATGTCCGTATCAAATATTATAGTAAACCTTAGTATCATTGGCTCTGGATCAATAAATTTATTGATTTTTAAATGGAATAAGCAAGAATTTTATTGATTTTTGGGAAATAACTCAGCTATTAAATATTCCTTGATAGGGCTGACTTATTGTGCTTATGGTGGTCCTACAGTGGCTCTTCCATTAGTGATGGTCGGCAGTCAGATCAGTATATTTCTCTTTACCTTCAGTAAGGCGTAAGAGTTTGGCGCCATTCAGGATTCCTTTTTATTCATAGATGCTCCTCAGCCACGGCTTCTATTTAGGACCGGCTTTTCTCCTTCCCTCACCATTAATATTTTAGTGAATTGGTCAGGATCAGGCGAGCTACTAGTTTGTCATCAACTGGCATTTATTCAAAAAGTTCCAATGTTATCCGAACTCATCGCTTTTAAATTTGGCCTAATTTTGCAGCAGCACAAGACGAAAGTAATTTCAAATCGTATACCCTACGAATAAAATATTTATTCGTAGCGTATACCTTACAATTACACCAATGACCTAGTCCCAAACTATGTACATTCATAGTAGATGCGTATAGGTATAGCGAAATAACATATTCCTTTATCCACCAGGTTCGATGTTAGTTGTAGGGCTTGAATCATCAAATTCTATTTTCAGCGTGACAATCTATTGTTTTCATGGTATAGTTATAAAGATAATGAAGCACTTACTTGACGTTACACTTTTAGCCGGCAATTCTCATTTCTAATCAAAGTGGACTTGACGTAATAATACGTCCAAACTAACCCCCCACGCATTTGACGCACGACATAGGTATTTACATAATTTTGCTCAGTTGGTTGTCAATTTGTTCAAAGTTACCGTAAACAGGGCATGTTTAGCTCGTCTGAATGGCAGGATTTCCTCAGCGTGTTGTAGTTGACTTCCCACTTCCTTGTTCCTCGCGATCGTACAACAGATGGCGCCAGTAGTAAACATTATTGTTGATTGAGTGTGTAAGACCTGGTACTACTACCTAACTAGTAGTACTAAGTACCTACTACTTCCACTATTAGATTCTGTGCTACTTCTTTAACGATGGTGTGATGATTTTGTTGCTTTGGTTAGTTGTTTTAGAAAAGTGCTTATAATTTTTTTTTTATTCGACTGGAAGGCAAACGAGCAAGTGGGTCTCCTGGTGGAAAGAGATCACCACCGCCCATAAACATCTGCAACACCAAGGGTATTGCAGATACGTTGCCAACCTAGAGGCCTAAGTTGAAATACCTCAAGTGCCAGTAATTTCACCGGCTTTCTTACTCTCCGCGCCGAAACACAACAGTGCAAGCACTGCAGCTTCACGGCAGGATTAGCGAGCAAGATGGTGGTAGCAATCCGGGCGGACCTTGCACAAGGTTCTACCACCTGCAAATTTGAAGAGACGCAAAAAGAAGGGTGTTATTAGTTTGACGCTAATGTGTGGCATTGAAACGGATAGACCGATTTCGATGCGATTTTTTTCGTGAAAGCAAGCTTCCCTGCGGAGGTTCTTAGTTATGTTTGATAAACATCGATTGAGCTGTTTTTAAGAAATTGAATTTGAAAATGACAATGTCCCCGACATTGTTTTGAACTTATATAAGTTACATTATTTGTGTTATAAATCAACGAGGCAATGAGTCTTATTCTTTTCATACGTTCTGAAACTGTCACTGTGGAACGTTTCGTTTCGACCCGCCCTGTTGCCAAAATTTCGCGATAGGTTCGCAAGGATCGACAACAGATGTAATTTCATTCAACCTCAGAAACAATGCGGTTGAATTCTTTGACAAAAACTTGCGTATTGTCCGGGATATTTTACTTTGTTCGTAGTCAACAAACAGGAAACATAACTATTTAGAAATAACCTCATCAGGGATTACACATGAGAGTGCGCTGCGAATCCTCGATCGCATGAGGTAAATACCAAATGCATAAGCGGCGTGACCCGTTTACACGGATATGAGGAAAACTATCGGCATGTGGCCGTGATTCAATCAGGGGAAGCCCGAGAACTCCATTGAGAAACTAGTCGCGCCCTTGCGGTGTTCATACTGAACGATGTGGTAACAATTACGTGATAATGAAATGAAATGATGAATGTGTGCGCAGGAATTCCATGGTCTTATTCCTCCACACAGATATAGATTACACTAGATTACGCAAATGCATCTACTTCGCGTGTCAGAACTCCGACCAAACGTCGGGGCTGGCCCCATACAAAGACTGACCGCTAACTGACTAATCATGACTAGTGACTGACTCGAGCCCCACGGCGCAGGCGGCGGCACATTGGGGAATTCACATCGCTAATTCGCTCTTGAGACGTCACAGTAGAATCTAATATAAAAAAGTGCCGCGGTTAGTTTTCATACAGATTGAGGTGTTTGCGTTATCTAGTTTAGTCTATATCTGTGTTCTTCCATCTCCATTTTGCCAACGTACTTCCAGGCGGGGGGAGCGTCTTCGCCCTTATGTAGTTAGTGTTCCGTTAGCCCGCACGAAGCGGTTTGGAAGGAATAGAAATCGCTCCCGTCGTCTGTATTTCCGGATAAATACAATCTAGGGATCTTCAAGGCTAGAGTGAATGGGTTACTGAACCAGTGAGACTTTTGGCCTCATCTGAACCTAACATCAGGTGAGATAGGGGTCAATCATGGTCAGTTTTATGTAAAAATAAAATGGCATTGTACAGTCAGCTGCAGAGAAAGGGCACCCCCCTGTAATGGCGGTAGTATGGATACCGCCGTTACAGGGGGGTACCTTTTCTCTGCAGCTGACTGTACATGGCCGTTGGAGCCGACAAGTTCTCGAATGGAGACCGCTGATCGGGAGGCGCAGCGTAGTATGTCCACCATCGAGATTGACAGATGACCTGGTTACCACCGAGGGTTCACAGTAGATGCAGTCCGCATCCAACCGAAGCAACTGGAGGTCTGTGGGATAGGCCTATGGTCTTATAGAAGACGTCCAACTACTGATGGTATGATAATGATGACTGATTATTCAAGATACATGAAGGGGAGGAGGTATTTGGCCTCTATTGTTTTTTTACATCGGTATTTAATAGTCGGTACCTAGTAGTTATTTCGCTGATAGATGACAATGAAGATATGCGAAGCTACTGTATCACCAGGTCCTATTCCAAACCTATTTTTTTATTTACCGTTGCTGATGCTGACACTGTAGAAAATGGGAATCAAATAATAAAGTTAGTAATTTAGACTGCTACCGTCTTGAAACAACAACAGATAACGTTTCATTATCGTTGCATAATACAGTATTTTCAGACCAGAAATGATAAAGTTTTTGACTACCTAATTGCAAAAGGTCATCCGAAAGGCCGCGCTTGATAGCTTACAAATATCAGTTTACCTAGTAACTACCTAGAATTATTTTTTTATCAATAATTCCACTGCTGAGGTATTCCTTCTTTTGCGTTTTAAAATAAAATAATGTGTAGAAACATTGCATTGGTTTCCTTTGTTTGGGAGGTATTATCCCTGTTAGCACAATGCCAACCGCAAGCAATAGCAAAGAATAAGTTTCACTTATGTAATGCAAATAATATGCAGATGACTCAAACGACATACTGTTTCGCATTAGTGGTTTTAATGTGTATACCTAAATACAACTCGTTCTGCAACTCTTGCGGTGCCATAAACCTACATTTATTTATTGTAATTTACTAGTATTTAATTAAATGATTCGAGAATGATCTCTCAAGTACAGTAGGTACCTACATACACATGCAATAATTTTGATTTTGCGAATGTTACAGTTCGTTGAGAGCTAATCAGTAGGTTCATTATCGTTTTTGTATTTTACTGGTCTTTACTCTACGATCAGATCTTGCGGTGGTAGCGAGAGGTATTGTATCCTTACTAATATTATACAAGGTGACCATAGCCTCTGGACAAATAATGAAACAACGGATTTATAAGACTTAGCATTATTTTAAAATAGTTATTTGCTTAATTAGAGAAGAAAAAAAATGTATGAAATCAGATCATCCAAATACACAGGCTGCTCCAAAGTGATACATTGAAAACCGTTAGTTTTTCGGTAAATATTGGACTGATTGTTATGATACTTATATGTATTCGTATTTGTCCAGAGGCTGAGGTCACCCAGTACATGCGAAAGTAACTCCGTAAGATTTAATTTGGTATGGAGATAGTTTGAGACCCTAGAAAGGATAAGTATAGGATAATCAGGGATAATCTTCATCCCGCAACAGCCGTAACGTGCAGCTCAAGTAGAAAGCTCTAGAATATCTATTACAGCTTTTACAGCAGCTGCAGGATAGCTTTTGTTACTGTTAACTTGTACGGTCAACTTCACTTTCATTCATGAGCCACTATGGAAACTTTTCAAAGGAAAAGTCATTACGATTTTCATTGTCAATTAACCCTTTCGTTCCGGCAAAGCCATACACAAAATCTACCCAGTTTTCCATATTCATATACAGGGTGATTCATGGGTCGTGAGCAGGAGTGAAAGGGGTGATGGAAACATTCACACTGATCAACTTTTACTATGAGACCAGCCCTGAAATCACGAAAAAAAAAACCATCAAATCAAGAGATAATCGATCGCTCACTATCCGAAATGTATGGAATAGCAGATTTTTTTTTGCCATTTGGTAGCTGGTCCCATAGTAAAAGTTGCTCAGTGTGAATATCCCCATCACCCCTTTCACTCCTGCTCACGACCCCTGAATCATCCTGTATGTAATGTCAATTTTTTTAAGACTAGCTTACTCGTCTACCGGATCTGAGAGCATATCGCAAAAGACGAGTTAACTCGTCATCCGGAACGAAAGGGTTAATGCGATGTCTCTATGACGTTTACTGTGAAAAGGTTCCATGGTGGCTAATGAATTAAAGCCCTTTACCGTACAAGAGGCTCACAACACACTGCTGACACTGACATTGGTAAATCGCTTACTCGTTTCTACCATAAACCATGCGCGCTCGTGGCAATCTGCTTAACATTTGCAACACTTAACTGCTAATCTGTAATGCTCAATTCGCCACACCACGTCATTACCTCTGAAAACAGCTTGGAATTATCCAGTTCTGCATAGAATTCGAATAAGCCTTATCTCTCATTGTTCGTGGTAGACAAATAAAGTTTCAATATGGTTTGCATGCACTCCCCAAGGCCGCAAAGAGTGAAGTAAAAACTGTGAAAAAAACTGTATAATTACGTGTTGATGATAAATAATTTAAATTGTGGTCGAGGAAATGTGTTCATTTTGAAATTTACTTCGTGTCATATGTAGTATGCATTTTCGTGATGTTTCGAACCATCCTTACTATATACTTATATACTATTATATAAAGGGGAAAGTGAGTTTGTTTGTTACGCTTTCACGCCGTAACGGAGCGACGGATCGTCGTGATTTTTGACATAGAGATAGTTCATGGGCCCGAGAGTGACATAGGCTACTTTTTATACCGGAAAAATGCACAGTTCCCGAGGGAACAGCGCGCGATAACCGAATACCACGCGGGCGGAGCCGCGGGCAAAAGCTAGTTGTCATATATGACTGTGGCACTTCACGTTCGTGGCACGGCGAATGCGCAATTTTGTATGTAGGTACAGTCAGCTGCAGAAATAGATGAGCAGTTGTGGTGTTCAAAATGATCTAGAGTCGTGTGTAGATAATTTTGAGCACCGTAACCGCACATCCGCTGCTGACTGTACCTAACTATGCGGGCCAACTTGAATTTAGATTTTTTTTTTATTACTTAGCTGACTAATTATAAATTAAATATTAAAAGTTACTATTGAATAACAAGTAATGTAGTTTGTTTGCAAACAGTAGTCCATCGTGTTTCTTTGTTTTGTCTCTCGTAGGCGACGCGTCCATATTTGCCTATCTCCAGTTGTGAGCCTTTTCGGTCACGAGTTTAGATACGACCGACACACAGACATGGTAAACAAGCCGACATGCTAAAATAGACCGTGTTTGCTATTTATTATATTGTGTTTTTTTTTTCAACCAGAGGTAGGCAACCTTTTAGTAAGTAGTAGTGCCAAATTAAAACAAAGGAGTGCACTTTTACATTTTCGGCGCCAGAGCTTATGCGCTTTGCGTTTTTTTGTTACTGAACTTCAAACTAGTTTTAGGATTTTATTACTACGATTTTGGAAATCTACAGAGACGGAAATGCGCGTTAACTCCTATCTGCGACAAATACATTTATCACTATCTCACATGAACTTTGCAATTTTCCGAGATAAAAACTATCCTACGTCTGACCTAGGTCCTCAAACTATCTTCATACTTTTTAGTAAAAATTTAACTTGATCAATTGAGTAGTTTGAGCGTGAAAGCGTAACAAACAAACTCTTTGTAACATCAGTTACGATATTAGCAGATGTGATCTACCACCCTAAAGTTGATAATCGTTTGCATGTCATAAAACAATAATGCCAATAGACGTGTCTGTCAACATGAAAGTTCCACTTTAGCGACATATTCATTTGATAGGAACTTGTTTAAAAATTGATAGACCACCTTATTTGGCTGATGGTACCAACACTCCATTTATTTTAACATCTGCCACACCGGAGCGTGCGAAAATATCTAACACGTCCTCTCGGTTGGCCCTAGAATAGGTCCAATGAGATATTTACACACGCTGTGTCCGATGACTGTACAGTAGGTACATAATATGTTTAGTGAGCATGTAATTAGCACGATCAGTTTATTATCATCTATTAATTGTACATAGAAACCGATTATAATGTTCAAATCGATTTGCGAACACCACTGTGGCACGGGCGCGTTATCCATACTAATATTATAAATGCAAAAGTGTGTTTGTATGTTTGTCCGTCTTTCACGCCGTAACGCAGCGACGGATCGACGTGAATTTTGGCATAGAGATATGTATGGGCCCGAGAGTGACATAGGCCACTTTTTATCCCGGAAAAATACAAAGTTCCCGAGGGAACAGCACGCGATAACCGAATACCACGCGGGTGAAGCCGCGGGCAAAAGCTAGTAGTATATATTATTTATGACAGCAACAGCTATCTTCCGGGTCACGAGTGGGACATGCGACTGTGAACCCTATGCCCTCGTGATACGAGAGGGCGATCACATCAGACTAGACGTTGAACGGTCGTAAAGTTTATTGTCCTTGCTTTTTAAACGCGAAGCTTTGTTGACATGAGGTGTTAAGAAAAAATAAGGTGATAGGTTTAGACTAGTTTACGTTCGCGGCTTTTCCCTGTAAATTAATAGGGATACCTAAAGTTGAATGAGCTGAGAAGACACTAATCTTTCATATATTTTGTACCGCAATACCTAGTTATGATTTGCTGACTCAAAGGACTAACTATGTATTTGTTTAAAGCAAGAAAAAAACTATTTTTGTAGTTAATTCAATTTTAATTCGGTTTTTAGGACTAAGATAAAGCATCTTTCACTTGTCAGGTCCGAAAAGTACGCCAATATTGCATCATGTAGTGGCAGTAATGCGTAGTGTTTAATCCCAAGGGAGTAAAATGTAACTTTTTTTTAATTTACTTCTAGTGACTTTACATAAAAAGAATACGGCTAAGAAAATGTCTCTAATACGACATACGGCTATCTTTGCATCTTAAAGGGCGCCTTAACCTTTTAGATTTTTAGGATCAAGGGTCTAATTAGTATGTGCGTTGATTAATCAGGACTGATTATCATTTAAATAATCATTACCTACTCAATGCATGTTAGCTCAATTACTTAATTATTACAGTTAATAAGTATAATTAACAGAATCTGTTTGACAAACTGCTTGCGAAATGTCCTTACCGTAATTGTTGTCACGAGACGCATTAATTAGTGATGTACTCCCGCAGCCTAATTAATAATGTCATTAAGGCGTAGTAATCAGCAAATAAGACTCCATTACACTAATGACTAGATTCAAATAAAAGTTTTTATTTAGCACTTCTGCAACACAAAGATAATGACAGTTAATTATTGGGATTCCCTGCCTGCGCCGGCGTTTCCTGGACGTTACGATCAGACTATCTTCTAATCTAGTATTAATGGACTAAGCAAGTGTTCTCCATAATTAGGGTCTCAAAGTCAAAATATCTTTATTCAATTCAGGCTATAACAAGCACTTATGAACGTCAAAAAAATCTATCACTGGTTCGGAAAAAACGTCTGTTGAGAAGAATTCGGCAAGAAACTCAACGAGGTTTTTTCTTAAGCAGATTCACAATATTGTGATGTATTGTACCTGTCGTCTCTCTTCATATTTTGATGAGGCTTAAGCCGCTCAAAAAACGGTTTATCTATATGTCCATGTATAAGAGCGGAAAAGATGCATAGGTTATAGTTTCGGCTTGCCGAATAGAGCCAAGATGAACGACTTTTTTCACTTTTTTTTGATCGGCTTAAGCCAGCGGTCACCTCTCTCCATGCGCAAAAATGGATGATTATATTATTGTATTAATTAAAAACCCCATAAAAGCATGCAGTCGATCGGTAAGTGCAGAGTCCGTGTTTTTTTGTCATTTATCTTAAGACAAAAATCTATTTTTATAAATTCAAAATCAGTCTTTATTGCGCTAACTGTTGTAACAAATACTGTTATATTGAAACGAAAAATCTTTGTGGCACTTTAAAAACTGGGATTTTCTTCAATCTCAAAAAGTTGTCGACTCCTGGCTTAAGCCGATTCCACCTTTACATATTAAAGACTCTTAAAACTCAAGTTCGCCTCCAATCTGCCAGCGTGAGTGTCGTCAAACGAAGGCCTGTTTTGCTTAAAAAAAAGATAAATATTGACAATATTTTCGCAAGAGCCGCACAGTCCGTACAAGTTTTATTGCTTGACCCCGAGATATCGAGTCCATGGGGGTTTATCCTGGCGGCGATTGCGGGCCGTCGACCCGCCGACACGGTTCCGCTATTTAGACTGGTCTATGGTAATGACCACTATCTGCGGCTTGACCCGATAGGTTATATCTGCGGTTGCGTTTGTGACCAATTAAATAGGGAAATGATTTGTTTTGATGGACGGTCTAAATGTAAAGTGGAAGTCAGCAAAGTTGATTAGGTACGGAACTTTACTGGATATAAGTGGAAGGCGCCTGAGCTATCTTTGACTGTTGATTTTGTCTTAGTAAATTAGTGCAGTTTGCACAGAATCAAAAACACGAAATTTTTGTGGCCGGCTGAATGTTTCGTACATTTTCACGGCGAAATTTTTTTTTCTGTCTTCATTGCGGAGACGAGACGCTCTCCGCTCATTAGTTATCTGGCAGCACACGCATGAATAGAGAATGAATAGAGTGAACCAGGGGCGAATCTACTTAAAAGCTTTTTGGGCTGCCGCCCAGGGCCCCGTGGATACAGAGGGCCCCCAACCTGAACTGAAAACGATAGACGATATTGACAATAATAAAAATTATCTAGAATTAAAAAAATCCGATCCGTATACCTTTACATTCCCGAATTTCATTTGCCCGAATTTCACTTGCCATACCAACGTTTGCCATAAAATATATAGAACCGTGCTTTTTTCAGGATTTTTTTAAATGTCATCATATAGAATGCAGTAGGTTAGGTTAGGTGAGTTTAATATCAACTCTGAAGAAATTACTATTTCAGAAATAAATTACTTTATGGCAAATGAAAATTCTAGAAAATGATACATTCGGGCATATGAAGTTCGGGCAAACGATAGAGAACCAATCCGATCATGAGGTTTGAGTAATTAGGTAGGACCCCTAAGCAGTATTAGTCCAGGTCCCCACAAATTCAAGATCCGCCCCTGGAGTGAACGCTCGCAGTGCCACCAATTGTTGTAGAGCCGGGTATCCACTGAGCGAGCTGCATGACGCATGATTTTGTTCGTTCGACGCAGGGTTCAAAATCGCACCGAAAACGGTAGCCGCGCGAGTTGCCTCGCTCAGTGGAGACCCGCCTCCACAGCAACTGGTGGCACGGCGAGTGTGTCCTCTATCCCCCTTATTCATAAAATTTAACAAGCCTATGTTAACTAACAAATGCTTTGTCCCTTTCTAACAAATACAAATGTCGAAGTGACAGATAAGGAGAAACGAATTTTAGCGGCATTTTAACTAAAATAGGTTTGATTGTCGTTTATGAATAAGGGGGTATACCGCGCTAGGCTTATGATAGTGTGCGGTGGGCTGAAGTAACCATATTGTTTGTCTGTGTTGCAGTGGTGAAGCAGCGGCTGCAGATGCAGAACTCGCCGTACCGCGGCGTGTGGGAGTGCGCGCGGCGCGTGTACCGCGCGGAGGGCGCGCGCGCCTTCTACCGCTCGTACGGGACGCAGGTCGTCATGAACGTGCCCTTTCAGGTAACGCGGCTCATAATAATGTTAATTGACAAGATTTCATTTTTTCAACACATGTAAATTACTACAGGAATCGAAAGAGTTTTGCCTCCTGAACATGGCAAAATATTTATTATAATTTATTTCTCCATGTTTAAAAAAATACAAAATAATTAAAAAATGTATCTGAATTTGCCAATACTACGACAGAATAGATATGTTTCCTTTGCCTTTTGCACCAGAAAAAGGAGCTGTCATAATTTTGTCAACGTCTACTTCAGATTTACGCATGATTTACGTGATCTTTTTTTTAATAGAGACTAGACAAAAGTAATGGATCTATTATATCGTACTTTTGGAGTTAAGCCCTTTTCGAATAAGCACATCTTAAAAATTTGTAATAAATTAATTAATAATCGTAGCGAAATTTTAAAAATATCAGCGTCTTTCTATTTCCAAGCAGAATACAGAGAACGAATCAAATTATGACACTTCCCCGACCCGGATAACACCGACACGGAAATACTGGCCCTGTCAGCTTCTATGGGCGTGTACACGAATAACAGGGTCGGTATTTCCATGTTGGTGTTATCCGGGCCGGGAAAGAGTGTCACCCTTAACTGTCCGTACCGCGGCACATGGGAAGTGTGGCATGCAGAAAAAAATTAATTTTTTTTTTGTCCATTAGGTTAATTGTCAAATTTTTAACGTAAAATTTATAGTTATTTCCTTTCTAAGGCCTATTATTCCCTACATATATTATTATATCGATGCAGAATTAATTGGCTTAAGTCAATCAAAAGAAAAAAATGTGTCAAATAAGAGACTATGACTTTCTCGGTTCGGCTCGACATTTTTTTCGCTCTCGCTGCATTTTTTTGATCGGCTTTGGCTGATTCTGCTGTGACAGACGTTGGGAGACACTATCTCGAGCTAATGGTTCGTGTTTGTTGCAGTCCCTCCACTTCGTGACGTACGAGTGGTGCCAGTCGGCGGTGAACCCGCAGCGCGCGTACGACCCGCGCGCGCACGCGCTGTCGGGCGCGGCGGCCGGCGCGCTCGCCGCCGCCGCCACCACGCCGCTCGACGTCTGCAAGACTGTGCTCAACACGCAGGTAACGACACAGACACGTGCCTACGCCTTACGGCTTGGCCACGAACTCACGCGACTTTCGGCAGCGGCAGCGGTGAGCGGCGAGCGGCCGAAAAAAGTCCAAAAGACGCTTGAATCATGCTACGAGCCACCGCGGCCGGCGTCGTCGCGCGCGATTTTACTCGAGCGGCCGTCGGTAGTGCGCACAAGGCGGCGCGCTGCGCGGCGGGAACAACGATAATACGGGTTATTAGGACGCATGGCCACGACTCAGAGTGGCGTGAATGACGTTGTTGGCGGGACGCATCGGGCGGTAAACTGTTAAGTTTCAAATGTTAAGATAAATGGAGTATAGATGTGGGGAGACCCTATAACTGTGTTTTATTTAACAGTATGACTATGAAGTGTACATTTACACGGTGATGACGCTAGTGTCCCCCCCCCAGGAGGTGCCGGCGCGCGCGGACGGGCTGGTGCAGGCGGCGGCGCTGGTGTTCCGCGCGACGGGCCCGCTCGGCTTCTTCAAGGGCGCGTCCGCGCGCGTGCTCTACCAGATGCCCGCCGCCGCCATCTGCTGGCTCACCTACGAGACGCTCAAACACCTGCTGACAGCGGTCGGTACACACACAGACACACAGACACGGACACGCACACAGAAAGACAGACAGACACAGACACACGAACACACAAATAAAAAAAAGGCTCCAGAAAACTTCTGAAGCTTGATTTCTCTCGTAAGCTGAGGCTTGATGGCTTAAAACCACAGTATCTACCACGGTGACCTTTGTAGAAGGAAGGCATACGCTGCTGCCTACACAGTTTAAAACAAAACCCAAATCCAGAAGTCTGAAACGCACGCAAGGACGTTTAAAGGTCACAAAATTTGGTTCAAAACCACTATCTACACTGTTTAAAATCTCTGTTTTAAACCTTGTAGCGCAAGCTTTGAGTCTACTGATATCTGTTGATACAGGATCGGCTTAAGACGATCAAAAAAAAAAAAAACTCCGCGCAATAATATCAATACAGACGTCGGTTTTGTCAATTTTGTTAGCTTGTCAAACCGATCGTCGTCTTTTGCGTGAATATGAAGATATTTTCGATCGGCTTAAGTCTCGATTTGTGGCATTCGAACATGGCGGATGTAGACAATATTTAATTTTGCTATTTCTGTTTCTTTGGCTAGTTGAAGCATAATTTTGATAGTGTTTTATGCGGCGATTAACCTTATCAGTGAACAGTGATCACAAAATTCTATATTGCTCTCGTGTCTGACATTTTTTATATTTTAAAAGAGAAGAAGAAGATGATCGGCTTAAGCCGATTCCGCCTCGATAAATGTGGGGAGGCCCTTAGATTCCCTTTATTTATGCCCTTAGAATTGAGAACATCTTATCTACGCATCTCTCTCTTCTGTCTTTAACATTTTTTTGCATAGAGTTATAAAATGCAATACCTTTCTTTTTGAACCACAATGTAATATTTTCCGAATAAACTAAGCAAAATTTGTACTGAAAAACGACTAAACATACAGGTAAACATATGTATAGATAGATAAATACATAGAATATCCTTGTCTCGGTTACAAACCTTCGCATTCATCACAAACGGCTGCCCCTTATCAAGACCGCGCACTAGTTAACTAGAGGCCATTTTCATTAAATTTTGATTTGAAAATAACTTTTTAGGTGAAGATGTCGTCGTAGCACCAACTCCCCCTCCAACCCTTTCCCCGCCGCCCCTAACATCTCAGGTAACTGAGACAGTTACTTATATTTTCATTTCCGAGGGCATCTTAGGTCAAAAGGGGTACAGGGTAAAAAAAAACACAATTCGAACAATGAGCATCTACAAACTTATTCAAGAGACATAAGCAGGAGGTCCCCTATACTACCACCCTATCAGACCCCCTTACTCATACCCCTACCCTACCTTACCCCTGTCAGATTCAGTTAGTAAAGGCTGCTGCATCGTATAGGTGGGCCAACTATTTTACCGACACTTTGTGCGTCTCCTGCGTTACCAAAAAGTCGTACTTCCAACAAGATATTTCACGATTTAATAGGTTGGACTTACGTAGGATGGCGTGTATTCATGTACACCATCTATTAAATTACAGAAAAACCACGTTTACTTAAAAAAAAAACTGCAATTGTTTGAAAAATGTCGCGGACAGATTAGTGTGGATAAAAAAGTTGATTGGCCCAAGTATTAGTGAGATTAGGGTTATTTATTTTTAAGGATGTACAGTTGGTCCTGTTCACGTTTCCCGAGACACATTCAATATTTGCAACCCAATGCTAGCGTGATCGCTATAGTTGATGTTTCCCGTTATGTTCGCAGGACGGCCGCGAGGAGGCGCTGCCTTTGGCGCCGTCGCCGGCGCCGTCCACCCCACTAGTGGGCGCCGCGCTGCGCCTCGCCGCCGCCGAGCCCGCGCCGCTCACGCGCACGTAGCGCCACTAGACAACTTTGTGACATCCAAGAGGATTCCTAGCAAGACCCGCAACATACAGACATCATAGCAGACGTAGGACGTCCACTGTTGGACGAAAAACTCCGCCATTAGATGGGTACAGCCACCAGCACCAATATCTGATATATCAAAGCGTGCATATCTGATACGACTCTATTTCTGAGGCCGTTAGACGTGCCAGATATTTTTGCACGTTCTGCTGTGGCAGACATTAATGCAGGCGAAACTACACCCCGATCTGAAGATGCAAAGGCTGTGTACGCACTGCGGCTAACCGCGCGTTTTTAGTGCGCTATCTCTTTCGCAAAGGATACTTTGAAGGAAAGCGCGTCAAAACCGCGCGGTCACATAGAGCGTACGTAGCCGAGAGATCTTCAAGCGGATCCGAATTCATTATTGGCTCCTTTTAATGACGCTGTGAATGAACGACAAAGTGAACCGCCGAAGCCAGAGTGAAACCTTTTTACGATAAATATCCCAGTGATTTCTTTAAATACAATAATGGTTTACTGAGACTCGTTGCACTACGAGTTGAGCTTGCGACGGTTTACTTGTCAGTATCTTTACTATTTACCTCTCTGTCTAATCTTCATTGTTTAATAAGTGGTACTTTCGAAACAACCGTCAGTGGCGTCAATGACGCCGCGATAATGACATGGCGTCGATGGAGTGATTATGTTTTAAATGTCATTCATATTCTGCGGCTAAGTCGCATGGTCACTATCGCGGCGTTATTGACGCGACGGCAGTATCGATTTGCTCCAAACGTCAGATGCAGTCATAGATAGTTAAAACAATGCTAAACTAAAGTTTCACGTTACAGTTGAACAAAAATTGAAATAAGTATCACATTTTTATATTGTTGCACCTTTTAATTTAGACGAAACTTGATGTTTTAGATCAGTCTTGTTTTCTATTTAAGACAATTAGCGATGGATCCTCTTTATAAATTGTAGAATGGGACGCGTTTTACGTCTGTTCTGTTATATCGCAAATGTTGCGTGAGTTGTCGAATTAGTTTAAAATGGAAAAGAAAATAATTTAAATTGTATCGTATTTGGTTCGACTCAATATTGACGTTTTAATATTTATTTATTTATTTAAATAATGAAATTGTGGCGTAAAAAGTCAAGTTGATGTATTTCACACAGTTGAGCTCTATGCAGGTTTCAATGCAATTAGGTTATTGCTCAGGCTTAGTTACGTTTATAATGCAAAAGAAGCGCCACGATGTAACATTATGTAGGAGACACGATTCCAAACGTTTAAATTAATTTTATTTCCATTTTCGAAAGTGTTCGTGGGAGCGAGTTTTATTGAGCGTGTGACTACGACCCGCGACTTCAAATACATGCGTCAAGGCTGCACCAGCGTTTTGTCTTTCGCGGCAGTTGGTGGAAATCCAAAACGCTCTTGTTTCATTCGAGTCTTAAAGCATGGTTTTTGACGCCGCCGTTGTATGAGTAGCGCGATAGTGCGCGTCGGCTGACTGATGCGATGTCGCCTCCACACTCGCGCCGTCGCGCGAGAAGCCCGAGTGTGGGGGTTGCGGGCAGGGACCGCGGCCCGCTCCGACGCTTTCCCCACAATATTTATGAACGAAAGCCTCGGCGCGCGCCGCAAGAACAAAGACACGGCGCTATATTATTGTTGATATTGTTTTGTTGTTGAGAAGAAATATATTTTTAAAAATTGTTTTCGATATATTTTTTTCCCCCCTTTTTTATAACGCACGATACCGGTCCTTGCCCGCGACGTCGCCCGTGTGGTGCGAGCGTGTATATTTTACTTGGGATTTGATTATTTGTCTGTGATGTTGTTTTTTTAATGAAATGTTAGTGTTAAACGATCAAAATTATGGTGTGGAGTGTTCGTGCGAGCGCTTGTTTGATGTGAGTGCGTGTCCTGTCAAATTTGGATAATCTACATTCGTAGGCAGTTACTCTTAGTCGATCGAGTCGACAGTAATATTTAAATGGCAGTATTACGTATCATGTCACCTGTCATTTCTCCCATATTTATTATGTAAATTTCTCACATTGAGCAAGTTGACGAATGCTGATTTGGATAGTGGCCTGGAGCCGGGACGACTAGACTGGCGGCGACCGTTTCCAAGAGTCTGATAGGGAATGAAAACCGATCTTTTCCGGTAAAAAACCGGTTTGTATTCCTTAATTTTGGGGCTTTTGTGGGCGTCGACCGTCACCGGGTGAGCTGTGATGTAGGTGGTGTAAAGAGCGTTGTATGTTGGGACAAGCAACGCTTTGGCGGCTCTTCACGGGAGCGCTTGAAAAGCGTTTCTGACACGCGGCCGGAATCAAAATTTCGGTCGCGTCAACGTACGATGGAGTCAATTCAATTTGGACTATATTTACGGACGTTACGCTACACTTGTTTAGCGGACGTACGTTCTGTTTCATAATTGTTAGTTTTTAAATCGAGCCTAAGGTTTAATACCTGACATAAAAATATAGCGTGGCCTGGATTCATCAAAAATCTGGCCACTTAATACATGATATAGTTCGAAATTTTTGTAGTGTCGCTAGCAGCGCCCTCTGCCGGCTGCGACACGTAGCGTAACGAAGTGGCGCCCCACTCTAAACGACACGTAACTGCCGTCTCAGAGACGGCGATCGAAACAGCCCACTAGTGCACTTGGCTTTACAATTAACTGTAGTTTTATACGATGTAAAAATTCCCCCCTAGATTAGTTAACGATTGTATATATTATCAGGAAACGTTACCAGTTGAAAAACGTTTTAAACATAGCTTAGTTTTAGTTGCGCGGCACATTCCTGTAGCCGATAGTGTGGGAGTTCATTCGGTGGTGGTTTTGGGGAACCAGGTTTTGTTTTATACATTTAACAGATCATAATGAACGAGTGCTTTTGGTGCTGCAATCAAGTCGATTTGGGGATGTAATCTCCAGGATGGGAGTGCGATCCCTGGATCCCTTATTGCCAAAAACTTGGCGCCAGAGTGCTTCGTTGTTATAAGGATTATGTGAGCTCTGTGTTCTATGCTTTTGAAATTAAGTCGATTCTTCGTGTGGCGTTAGGAATTGCCGCAATGGGGGCTATCGCGAATGAATTTTCCGCTAGAGGCGCTAGTGTAGCGTGAGGTCAACGAAATGTCAAATCTCATAGTTTTTGGGTGAGCTACGCGGGTTTATTTATAATTAGAATAATTTTGTGAATATTTTGCATTATCTGAAATTAATTATGGCAATTATGCGATAAGGGGCAATGAACGTCTGTAATTTGAGACAGTTTTGTCTTTCGAAAACTTTTGTCCTCCCTTTTTTCCGAACAAAACGGGATTATGCAATACTGTGGTTGCTCGATATGTTTATGGTACTGTTTTACGATGTATTAAATATGATTTTCATCTAAACTTTGTTTTCACGGCCGTTATAACAGACTTTTAAAAACCTCACGCAACAGTGGCGCCATCTAGTGAGAGAAAAAACGATAGCCCTCATTATATCGCGTTAAAGGTATCGCATCAAATATGTAAGCGGAATATGCAAAAGGCGCACAAAATTGTCAAGGCTGAAGCATATTTCTGTTAACTTATTCAATACTTTGTTTCTCTAACGATATCAACACGATGTTAATACGACGTTAACATTGTTTTAGAACGGATGCAGAGTTCACAATGTCACATGTACCAAGCAGGGCTTGTAACCGGTTTTTAATGAAAGTTTCGTTTGTAATTGTTATCCGGGAATTCTATCTCCGGTTTTTTGATGCACTGACCCGGGATCATCGACCGCGGCCGTAGTGACAGTCGACTAATGAAATACGAAGGATTTGGTCATAGCTGACCTATCCCTTATTCATGAACAGTCTTATCATCCCAGTCGCCGCATACACAAGAAAACTGTTCTTTAACCGGTTAGCAGGTTTTTCTCTCTGAAACTGTTCCCTAGTTTAATATGCTTTTATATTAGGGTATGGTTTCAGAAAGCGAAACCTGCGGTTAGAGCAAAATTTGTACGAACGAAACTGCTATTTTGTCAAAATGTAGTCGTAACCGATTTTGAAAATTAAAATTAACCGGTTTCCAAGCCCTCAGACCATATTGTCTAACGCGCCCACATTCGCGATTGCATTCACTGCCTCTTTCTACTCTCGTGTGAGAGAAAGAAGTCATGAAAACGATTGCGATCCCTTCCAAGTTGTTAGATAGTAAGGCGCACTGTCATTCACATTTAGTTTGTATCGCTGGGCGTACGCAGTGAGATGCTGTTTCGACTTCAGTGAGACTTAGGTTAGAGCACGTTATCGTAAGTACTTGACGCACGCGAGTGATTCCAGATGTAACCGTTTGTACGTTACTTGCCGTTTATATTTGACAAGAGTAGAATATTTTTGAAAATTTTCACTGATTGCTATAATCACTGTGATATTCTTTAGCTTTCTTTGACGCTGTTTCCTAAACACAATGTCGCTTGTATTTTATTCCCTTTAAAAAAAAGCCAAATAACTACTAGTCGGTTATAGCAATAGGTGAAATAATAAATTGTTAAAATGAAAGAATAGTGTTTAATAAAAATATAATACTTAAATATACTACGAGTGTTGGACTCATTATATTTTTGTTTAGGCGAGCGCGATGGTGTACATATAAACGAAAACGTTATAATTATACATTATACCGATGTGTAACGAATGTGAAATTTCTGTAAATAGAATTAAAATAAATTGCTATTTTCAATTCAGCAACGCTTTTCAATATACGTCAGTGAGACGGCCATTTTTGTTATACAGGGTGTTTGAGATTTCTTAACATTATGTTTAATGTTTAGTGATCGATTTTTTTTGGTATCATTTGAATGTGTCGGTGCGTGGAGCCGGCGTGGTGCTAAGTGGCGGCGCGCGAGTGGCGACATCTAAACATTTATACACTTTTTTTACACTTATTATAAATTTAGAAACACTAATAAAAGGGCTTATCACTGTGAACGGACAAAGTAAAAGCCACATCACGTAGGCGTCCCGGGGTACCGATTTTTTAAATAACAGTCATTCTCACTCATTTTCGTGGTTATTTTTATGAATGGGCTATATAGATTTTGATGACATTTTAACTATTTTTTACGTTTCTGTATTTACTAGGCCCAACATCACTTGAAAAATTACACTGAATTTAGAACTAGTCAAAATTGTCAACTATGCTTTTATAGAAATACGCATATTTTTATTGGTTTCAAGTATATTTTTTATGTGATTTGAAAAATCGGTCTCCTGTTTTTTTTAACTGCTGTATGCGTTGTCAAGTTTAGTAATCTAAGAAAGCCCCGTCGCTCGCGCGCCGCGGGAAGGCTCGTTCGAAAGCATAAATTTATCGTAACATTGTTTCTGTACATTATAATAATTGTATTTGTTATATTTATGAGTTGTATTGTATTGTATAGCGAGGACTCTCGGTTAAATTAAGCGTTTAATTCGTTTTAGTGTAGGTCCGTAGGCACGCGGGGCGGCGCGCGCGTCGCCCGCTGTTATGTGAGAAGTGCAAATGTTTTGAAAATAAAAAAATGCAAATCGAAAATAGTAATAAACAGTTGGACAATATGTTGGTGTTTTATTGTGACGGAATAGTGCGTGTGAATTTTTATATCTACTTAAGCACATAAGACTGTTGGTTAAACATGTATTAACCCAGATATAGTTGCATAAATGTCCTGTCTTTTTAACCCCCGACGCAAAAAGAGGTAAAGTTTGACCGCTATGTGTGTCTGTCTGTGGCACCGTAGCTCTTAAACACCCGTTTAACCGGACCGATTTGAATGCGTTTTTTTTATTTGATAACAGGTTTTCTAGCGATGGTTCTTAGACATGTTTCATCAAGATCGGTTCAGCCGTTTTTGAGATATTGATCTTTAAAGTGACAAAGTCGGGGGTTTTCCAACCTATTGTTGGTTAGGTTATTTTAGCTTTATCTATAGCTATAACTTAGGGCTGTTCTGGGCTACTTACTGGGTATTTTTATTCAAGTGCACAGTATCTATCATCCTTACTAATGTTATAAATGAGAAAGCATGTCTTTCTGCTACTTCTTCACGCTTAAACCGCTGAACCGATTTTAATGGGTATGAAGATAGTTTGAGATTGGGAAAGACAGGATAGTTTTTATCCACGAAAATTCATTCATTCATTTATTCATTTAATTACAACCATGGTATTATAATCTGATGTTACAATTAGTATAAAGATCTTCATGGACCCCGGTAAATTGCGTCGTTCACGCGGCATAGCTATAAACAAATTTTTCGCAGACGAAGTCGCAAGCAATAATTAGCTAGACTATATTCTTAAAATTTGAATAACATCTTGTTGCCGCCACTATAAAGCTGGGTATGATAAAAAAAGGTAGATAAAAATAAAAGACTGCTTAAAAATGTATACAATTTAATATATTCTTATAATATAGAATTATGCAATTATTAAAAATATTAAAAATGTTATATCAACATTATTATGCAGCATTGTACTTCATAAGGAATTATTGTGCTTTGTTGCTAAGAAATAAGTATTATGCTTGAACGTATTACGAGTACCTATTAGAGGTAAACATTAATATTATTTCAAAAGATAAAAAACGGTATGTATAAAGTTTTACCTACTTGGTATAAACAGAAATACCTCTATAAGCGATGTAAAGTTCGTAGAGTAAATAAACAAAATAGTTATGCAATTGTTCAAGTAAAACAGTTGATCAGGGGCTTCCGGAGTTCGAATCGTTCTTTCCATCTCATTATCCTTTTGTTTACCATTAACGTGAGTGTGAGGACGGCACGATATGATGTTCGATTCAAACTTCGTGATATGAGGCCTGTTGTCTCGCGCTGAGGGTCGCAAAGCGGTAGGTTGTGCTCCTTGAAAAACTGCCAGCAACCTCTAGCCTAAACAAACGATTAGTAATTAGTTGTTTTTGAATTTAGATAGTATATTTTTCTAAGATGGTAAGATATGTCAAGAAAAATAATACTAAATTGAAAATACAAACTGAAATATAGATGTACAGAAAAACCAGAAAAATAAGACCAGCACTGGGAATCGAACCCAGGTCTTCGGCATTCCGTGCCGCTGCCGCGTGCTATACCGCTACACCACTGCTGGACAACGGTACAGCATCTATATTTCAGTACATAGGCTACTTTTTATCCCCGAAAAATGCACAGTTCCCGAGGGAACAGTGCGCGATAACCGAATACCACGCGGGCGGAGCCGCGGGCAAAAGCTAGTAATTTAATACATATTAAACATCCTAACCCGAGAACAAACATTCGTGTTATTCACACAAATATCTGCCCCGGCCGGGAATCGAACCCGGGACCTCAAGCTTCGTAGTCAGGTTCTCTAACCACTTAGCCATCCGGTCGTCCAAAATATAAATAGATATGTAGAATTATGAGTATGGTCCTTGTATGGTCGAATCCCACTTGTTATGCCCACATTAATCGTGTCAGGGTCGGATTCCGGCTTTCTAAGTCCTATCTTACGACATATAAATACTAAATATTAACAGCCTTATTCATAAAAAGTTAGAGCCTCCTTGAAGGCTCCTTGATGTCCCGATGCTAAAAAACGTGATTCATAAACGTCTACTAGCGCTAATTAGTCTATCAGCAGCTCAACAACTAGCATACTGCTAGCAGACGTTTATGAATCATACCTCTTGACAAACGTCAAACAAGCTTAATCAGTCTGTTAACTAACAGGCCGATCAAACCTCAATTAAGGAATTTTTATGAAGAAGGCTGTAAGCAACTCGCCTGTGAGGGTTACGACTTGATCAGCTTGTAGTGCGCGGCGAGCGCGAGCAGCGGCGCGGCGGTGGGCGGCGCGGGGAGGCAGCCCGCGCTGGCGGCCACGTCCAGGTGGCTGTACGGGGTGCTGCCCTCGCACAGACCCGACGTCAGCAGCAGGAAGCCCGCCGGGCCCTAACACGACATTAGTTAGCGAGAGACCTCGAGTACTAAAGTACAATTCAATAGAATCTGTCAATTTTCTACACATTTAACACACCCTAACGTGGGCACGCTTGATTATATATGTCCCTGTTGTTGCAATTATCATTTAATAGGAATCAAAAAAGAATAATAGTCACATTACAAAGCCTTAGGCAGCCCGATGTTCCTATTAGTAGGCTGGAAGTGTCTACAGGATTGTTAGATTCTATTGAATTGGAGTATACCTCTTCGCAACGTAACGTTTGGCAACCTGTTTCATTTCGCAAACTCTAACCTCGTTCATAAACGGCAATCAAACCTATTTTAGTTAAAATGCCGCTAAAATTCGTTTTTCCTTATCTGTCACTTCGACATTTGTATTTGTTAGAAAGGGACAAAGCATTTGTTAGTTAACATAGGCTTGTTAAGTTTTATGAATAAGGGGGTAAAACTGTAAATATTTCAAGATTTATTTCAGGGCCATCTTGTAGATGTAGAGCCCTTTAGGTTAGATTAAGTTAGTTTTATGAAAATCCTGAATTATTTACTGTTTCTGATATATTAAACAGTTGGGAAATGAAACAGGTTGCCAGACGTTATTCGTCGAAACATTAGTACCGAGAGACCCACACACGCGGCAAGCGAAAGCGATGGTGACGCGAGAATCACTGTATTTGTTTGCAAAAAAAAAACCGGCTAAGAGCGTGTCGGACATGTACGAAATAGGGTTCCGTAGCCATTGCGAAAAAATTCATATAATTATAAGGATTTCGTATTTTGTACGGAATATTCCAAGTTTAGGTATATTTTATACCTAATGCTGCTTGCTATTCTCTTAACTAACTAATTCTTAAGAGTTTTAGATTTTAGAGGGGGGGAGAAAATTGCCATCTGCCCGTCAAGTCAGTTACTAGTCAACAGTCAGTTAGCGGTCAGTCTTTCTATGCGGCCAACCCTGACGGTAGGGGTTCGGACACGCGAAGTATGCATTTGCGTAATCTAGTGTAATCAATATCTGTGTGTGTCGCTGACCTGGTGGCCGCGCGGCATGGCGGTGGACGGCAGGCTGGCGGCCTGGTGCACGTGGTCGCCGCGCACGCGCGCGCCGTGCGCCGCCAGGTCCTCCCGCCGGACGGTCGACACCTCCACCATGTCGCCCACGCTGTCGCCCGCCGCGCGGAACGCTTCCGCGTGACCCTTGGCCCTGGAGACATAATAACATCATCAGCTCAGCCGTAGGACGTCCATTGATGGATATAGCCCGTAGACCTCCAGTTGCTTCGGTTGGCAGCGGCCTGCATCCACCGTGCACCCGCGGCTTTAACCAGGTCATCCGTCCATCTTACGTCTGACAGGATCTTGAGGTCACCGCACAACAAGACACATGGAAGGCCTGCGCCTGGTGCTGGTGTACTGTAGGATACAGGAGTCTCACTTTTTTTTATTCTACTGGACGGCAAACAAGCACTAGCTTACCCACTAGGATTTCCTGATGGTAAGAGACCACCACCGCCCATAAACATGTGCAACAGATGCGTTGCCAACATAGAGGCCTAAGATGGAATATCTCAAGTGCCAGTAATTTCACCGGCTGTCTTACTCTCCACGCCGAAACAACAGTGCAAGCACCGCTGCTTCACAGGATTAGCGAGCAAGATGGTGGTAGCATTCCGGGCGGACCTTGCACAAGGTCCTACCACCTGCAGACTACCATGTGCATATGTGGTGTGTTTTCCATATGGTAGGACCTTGTGCAAGGTCCGCCCGGATTGCTACCATCTTACTCGCTAATTCTGCCGTGAAGCAGTAGTGCTTGCACTTTTATGTTTCGGCGTGGAGAGTAAGACAGCCGGTGAAATTACTGGCACTTGAGGTATCCCATCTTAGGCCTCTAGGTTGGCAATGTATCTGCAATCCCCCTGGTGTTGCAGATGTTTATAGGCGGTGGTGATCTCTCACAATCAGGAGACCCACTTGCTCGTTTGCCATCCAGTAGAATACAACTACAGGAGGCTCACCGCGCGGCGTGGTTGTCCATGACGATGGAGTACCCCTCTCCGTAGGCGCGCACGGCGTGGCCGGTCAGCGTGGCCACGGTATACAGATGCGGGTTCTTTTCCTTCTCGGCTCGCTCGCGCATCTGGAATATAGATTAGAGACGGTGCGTATTTACGTTACCAGGTTTCGATACTAGGTATTTCTTTGCAAGTATACCAACCAGGTACTGACCCAATATACTTGCAAGACTTGAAAGTATTTTCTATTAAAGTACTAGCTGTTGCCCGCGGCTTCGCCCCCGTTGTATGTTTTCTGTATTCTCTTCCATAAAAACCTTCTCCCAGCAGTAATAAACACAATAAAAAAAGAATTAGCGAAATCGGACCAGTTGTTCCCGAGTTGCGCTTACCAACACATTTTACGGTTCATTTTTATTTATATAGAAGATAGATAGATAGAAGATACCGTCCCTTCGAAATGAAAAATGCAAAGCTATATCTTATACTCATACATAGAGATGCAAAAAACAAACGAGTGTTGCAAAATTTGAAAATAGAAAAAAATGCATTTCAACCAGTATTATTTTTGCAGTAGGAGATTATTTTCCCTCTTTTTTTTTCCCCCTCGTACCTCGTCCAGCACGTCAGCCATCACCATGCGTCCCTCGGCGTCGGTGTTCCCGACGCGCACGGCCAGCCCGCGCCGGCTCTTGATGAGCTCGTCAGCAACATACGCCTCGGAGCCCACGGAGTTGCGCACCATACACAGCGCGGCGCACACTTTCAACGACGGCCGGAGCAGCTCGCAAGCCTGCCAACACAAAAATAGTAGATTGTAAAAGACCATAAAACGAGTCATTTTACCCGAGGCGTTTATACAGCGTGTATTTTTAATACTACCTCAAACTGTAACCAGCCGAAGATTTAAGTGATGTGAACCGATATCAAAACAAATTGTTAATTTAGAATTAACTAACAGAGCGTAATTAATTTTTGAAATATTTTCAAGCAGCAATGTAATGCGTACAAGAAGAGAGAAGCGTTCCGTGACAGCTGTCACGTCAACAAGTGCGACGTTTTGAATAAAAACAAAGTAGTATCGCGTAACGATACATTGCGTCCTAATTAATTTTGTAAGGAAAATAATAAGTCATTTTTTTTTACTAAAACATAATAAAATGTGATTATTATATAGGGCCTTCACTAACTACCCTTAAAGTTTGACGTAGTATTAAAAATACACGCTGTATGTGGATAGACACGTCGAGGGGAAAATGGGTGTAATTTTTTTTTAAATGATTTATTGTACAATCAACTTGAGGCAAAATGTAATCAATGAGTATGGAAAGTTTGTACAGAGAAGTCGCGGGAGTGGTCAAATATCCTGACCCCCAAACTAGGTATAGACCTGTGTCTTAGGGACATGAGTTTGAGTAACTCCGGCTTCGGCGATATTTGTACACATACGCAGAAATAAGTATCAAACATTAGCAATGATAACAGAATTTATACAATAAAACGAGTTTTCGATCTTCGATCGCGAGGAAATTAAATAGCAACAGTGGAAACAATTGTTCACTCACTACAATAGTTGCCTATTATTTATCATACATTATCTAGTAGCCTGGATTCATGTCCCACTGCTGGGCAAAGGCCCCATGTCCTCCATTTCTCCCGATCCAAAGCAGCCCTATCAAAATATTTTTTTCTGTGGACATTGTTCTGTGGGCGTTTACAGAAAATTAAAAAAAATCTCTCCATCTCTCACACACACCTTGAGGAAGCCGGCGACGGCGGCGGCGCCGCACTTGTCGCGCGACATGCCCGCCATGACGCCGCCCGCCTTGATGTCGCAGCCGCCCGTGTCGTACGTCACGCCCTGACAACACAAATCAGCTGTCAAATAAAAATAGATACATCAATCTTTGATGAATTATACCTGTAGATTCACAATCGCGCGCCCAAATATATCCGAGCCAAATGAGCGCCACTTTGGTAATCACTGGCCTAAAATTACTGGTTCAGATCACCGGGATAGGTTAGGTTGATAGGTTGGTCGATAGGTCGATCGGTAGGTCGATAGTAGGTAGATAGGTTGGTAGAATGCTCGCCTGCCACTTTGGTAAAAGTGGCCTTTTTTTTCTCAGTACGTTGTTGTCAAGTGTCAAGCGTTGTGGAGTTTTGCCGCTAGCGAAATTCGCCCGTAATAGAGTAAAGACTAGGTTCAAATTTCGTCTCGTATTATTTTAATTATTTTGTGTGAGATGATTTTATTTGTCACGCAAACAAATCAATAGTTCTGACATTCTTTGAAGGGGATTTTGTTCGGCAATGTGCGTCCTGGTTTAAATGTCATTGACATCAATAGTAGATTGTACAACAAGAGCTAAAAACGAGCCATTTTACCCGAGGCGTTCTTATAGCCACCCGAGCCGGTACGGCGAGAACGGGGAAAATGGGTTTGATGCTCGAGTTTTACACTCTGCTTTTCACTTCGATGGCGAGGAAATGAAATAGCAACAGTGGAAACAATGAGTCACTTTGTATGTACCTTTTATTTTTTATGCATTATTATAATAATTCCATTATTTTAATTTTACTGATTTATTATGATTGATTTTTAGTTTTATATAAATTAAAAAATATTTAAAAATATATAGAAACTTTTTTGTTTGTGGCTGTTGACACCTGGTTCCTTGGTCTTTAGTTGGTATTAGACGAAGATTTTATTTTATGCACTAGAGCATAAAAAGTCATTTTATGTCGCCTAGATACAGCATAAACACGAACTTAACGAGCATGAGAAGTGAAAAATTATGTTCATGCCTTTAGGAGCTATAGGTAGTGCTACCAGAGTTTAGCTCACGCACACAAGAACATGTCGTACATCGTAATGAGAGAGGAATTTTGATATTTACTTTTATTTTGTGCAACCACTTCTTGATGTAGTTGTGTATTAATATTCGCTTCTACTCTTATGGCATACACACATAGGCATACCCAATGTTTTTTGCTTTATTTATCTAGCAAACCGTATAAAAAATAAATATTGTGCACTTATCCGATTCTGCCAGAATATCCTCGATTTATTTAAACCTACTTAAAATGTGTCTGTCTGCGTATTTTAAGCATTATTATTTTCAATACAATAAGACATATGTCTACAAATTTAAAAGAACTATTCGGTAGGTAGTTATTTCACGTATTTTACTTGTAATTATTTTATTAAAAAAAAAAAAAACTTTCTGCCTAGTTTCTTGCGGCGCATTCTTCTTGGCAATGATGGTCTTTCCGAAAGCGCTGGTAGTTTAAAAAATGACGTGTAAAAGTGCCCATTGCGGCCTATTTACTGATAATGATTTGGATTTGGATGTATTAATCGCGTTAATTTCAAAAATCACTATTTATTTAGAAAAATGAAGTAGGTAGGGTACCGTCACGATTTTACAAAATTATTGCTCCCGAACTTAGTGCCGTGCGGCTGACACACATCGCGTCGCGCACCCGACCGCTTTCCTGCGGTTTTCCTGCAATCTGCGCTTGGGGGGTGGGGTAACTCGAACCGGTGCGGGGCGGAGCGTGGCCATTCTGTACTATTATATATTCTGTGATATAGCTCTAATGAAACAGATAACAAGCCTGAGCAAAGGGCTCATCCTAGTACACACCTTGCCGACTAGCATGACAGTCTGCTCGTAGCTCTCAGGCTCGTAATCCAGAAAGATGACGCAGCCTGGAAGGGATAAAAAAAAATTAAATAAAAGGGTAAAAATTAAAAATTATTTAAATCACTAGAAAGTTACAATGAGGGCTATCGCGAATGAATTTTCCGCTAGAGGCGCTAGTGTAGCGTGAGGTCAACGAAATGTCAAATCTCATAGTTTTTGGGTGAGTACGCGGGTTTATTTATAATTAGAATAATTTTGTGAATATTTTGCATTACCTGAAATGAATTATGGCAATTATGCGATAAGGGGCAATGAACGTCTGTAATCTGAGACAGTTTTGTCTTTCGAAAACTTTTGTCCTCCCTTTTTTCCGAACAAAACGGGATTACGCAATACTGTGGTTGCTCGATATTTTTATGGTACTGTTTTAATATGTATTAAATATGATTTCAGTCTAAACTTTGTTTTCACGCCCGTTATAATAGACTTTTAAAAACCTCACGCAACAGTGGCGCCGTCTAGTGAGAGAAAAAACGATAGCCCTCATTCGGCACTACTTCCAAAAATCTAAATTGGATTTTTTTAAATAACAATCTGAATTACTTTTTTTTAAACAATAATCTAAAATCAATTCACCAATATAATTTACCTTCGAAAATAATAAGTTAATTTAGCATTTTCGATCTTGAGATGCGAGCTTCAATAAATTGAAGGGGCCTTACATAATAGAGATGTTGACACCACCAATCAACTGACGTACTTTTTATGAGCTGTCTAAAAACATTTCTCCCATAGAGTTTCGATGGCAATAGCGACTTATGACGTCATAAGTCGCTATTTGTTCGCCAACTAAATTAACTAAATATTTATTTGTTTTAAAGCAACTAAAATTCTAATTTTACAGTAAATCGAAAATTAATCTGGTTTTCAGGGCTATTTTAATAAAGCGTTTTTTTTTACTGGAGTCGTGCCTTCGGATTATTTTTTAACTAGCCTTTGCCCGCGGCTCCACCCACGCGGTCTTCGGTCATCGTGCGCTGTTCCCTCGGGAACTGTGCACTTTTCCGGGATAAAAAGTAGCCTATGTCACTCTCGGGCCCATAAACTATCTTTATGCCAAAAATCACGTCGATCCATCGCTCCGTTACGGCGTGAAAGACGGACAAGGGCCAATCAACTTTTACCGACAATTTGGGCGTCTCCTGCGTTACCAAAATTGTCTGTGGCGTTACCAAAAAATCGTACTATCAACAAGATATTTCACGGTTTAATAGGTTGAACTCACGTAGGATGGCATGTGTTCATGTACACCATCTATTAAATTACAGAAAAAACATGTTTACTTACAAAAATCTGCAATGGTTTGAAAAATTTCGCGGACAGATTAGTGGCGAAAAGCACAAGTACGGTCTGAGTGGAGAGCCTTGGGGGAGGCCTGTGTCCAGCAGTGGACGTCTTTTGCCTGACATGATGATGATGATGATTAGTGTCGGTAAAAAAGTTGATTGGCCCACAAACACACAAACACACTTTCGCATTTATAATTATAAGTATGGATGGCGTTAACATCCCTATGGACTAATTTTTACCTTTTATTGTTTTATGTAATTAATTTGATTATTTATTCTTTGACATTAAAATATTATTTTAAAAATGTTTGCATGCTTTGTTAATTAAGCAGAATGTATTGGATTTATGTTATTAATCTACCACCTGACATTGTAATACTACATTCTCGCAAATAAATGAATTATGGATTATTATGAATTATGACTGAAAGCACAAACCCTTATGGCGGTCCACTTTGTTGGCGCACCGGTTGACCGCCTCGAAAAGCGGGTAGTTTTCGGCGATGGCGGCGGGGTCGTCGAGCACGCGCACGCGCACGGTCGGCCCGAACGCGCCGCGGACGTACGCGGCCACCGCCGCCGGCGCCATGCGCTCCGGGTCCGCGCCGCCGATGTCACGCGACACGCCCCTGCAGACAAACAGACACGCTCAAACGAACCATCGACATTTCTTATTTAGGGTCTCCCAACGTGAATTTTTTTTTTTTACTGTGTAGTCTTATTTTCTGTGGCAATATAGTAGATTGTACAACAAGAGCATAAACGAGCCATTTCACCCAAGACGTTCATATAGCCAACCGAGCCGGTATGGCGAGGGTGGATGGATATGTACGTCGAGAGGAAAATGGGTTTAATGCTCGCACTCTGCTTTTCACTTCGATAGCGAAGAAACGAAATAGCAACAGTGGAAATAATTATTCACTTTCTATATAGATAACTTTTATTTTTCATGCATTATTATATATGTAATTACATTTTTTAGTTTTATTGATTTATTTTGATTGATTTTTCAGTTTTACATAAATAAGCAATCATTTTAAAAAATATTTAGAAGCTTTTTTGTTTGTGGCTGTTGACTCCCGATTACCTTGGTCTTAGACGAAGATTTTACTTTACGTACTAGAGCTCCAAAAGTCATTTTATGTTGCCTAGATTCAACATAAATACCAACTTTAACATGAAAAGTGAAAAAGGGTTTTTTGATCCCCGTCGATAGGTTTGGGGAGACCCCAGCTCGAATGGATGCCCCTAGCGTCCGATAAAGACTACAGCCGTCCTAATGGTCAAAGTCAAAGTCAAAGTCAAAATATCTTTATTCAATTTAGGCTACAACAAGCACTTATGAACGTCAAAAAATCTACCACCGGTTCGGAAAAAACCTCTGTTGAGAAGAATCCGGCAAGAAACTCAACGAGGTATATTTTTTTATTAAAAGCAGATTCACAATATTTATAAATGATATCTATATACTATACATTACAAGTATTTAACACAATTTTATTTTTAACCATCCCTGTCCATAATATAATCATTAACTTTATAATAAGCCTTAGATATTAACGTCTTCTTGACAGTAGATTTAAATTTTGTATCAGTTTCTTTAGTAATATTTTTTGGAATTTTATTATAAAAACGTATGCAATTTCCCAAAAACGACTTTTTTGTTTTAGCCAGTCTGTAAGATGGAACTTTAAGCTTCCCTGTGTTTCTAGTAGCCTTTGGCTTATCGACGTTAGTGGGAAAATCACACATGGTACCTCACCTGGCGATCTCCAAGGCCGCGGCCTCCCTGACGAGTGTGTTCAGCGAGGCCACGCCCTCCCCGTACACGCCGAGCGACTCCAGCCGGTGCGCCTGCGCCGGGAACGACTCGCGCACTTGCAGCGGCTGCGGGGAAACACCACGGCGTTACTAACATGCTTCAAACCAAGGTTGTTGCTGATGCAGGTTTTTACTATATCAGCGGATACTGATGCTGATGCTGATGCTGATTTTCTCAGACCAATATCAGCGGATGCTGATGCTGATATTAATAAATTACTTCAATAAATCATATCCTACTAGGAAATTAATAGTAAAACAATAAAAGGCTATTTTATTTTTATTTCTTTTATTATTAACTAAAAATAACTACCATTACAATATTAATATTGGAATCTAATCAATGGTAAGTTATATTTTAAGAGCTGAGAAGCCTTTTCAGCTTCGAGTCGATTTCGGCTAGGCTTATAAATAATGCCTGCACCGCTAAATAGTTGTTCACTCGGGACACTCGCTGGAGGTGACGACAGGAATCTCTGAGCCAATACAGTTAGCTCTTTATATGTGGTTAACATGTGGTAACAAACACGTTGCGACTTGAATATCAGCATTAAAAATCAGCATCGATTGTTGCTGATGCTGATGCTGATGCGGATGCTGATATAAAAAAACCTGTATTTTTTTAAATTCTCAATAAGGAATTTTTTGTAGTGCCAACATAACGCGTCTCATCAGTCTATCAGCGGCTCAACAACTAGCAGACTGCTAGCAAGCGTTTATGAATCATACTTCTTGACAACCGTCAAACAAGCTTAATCAGTCTGTTAATTAACAGACCGATCAAACCTCAATTGGGGATCTTTTATGAATAAGGCAATGTTGTGGCAATGGGCGGGCCACATCGCTCGAAGAACAGATAACCGTTGGGGGAGAAAAGTCCTCGAGTGGCGACCACGAACCGGAAGACGAAGCGTCGGCAGGCCTCTCACCAGGTGGACTGACGACATCGTGAAAGTGGCTGGAAACCGGTGGATGCAAGTGGCGAGTTGTCGTTCATTATGGCGTTCTAAGGGGGAGGCCTTTGTCCAGCAGTGGACGTCTTCCGGCTGATGATGAAGGCAATGTTAGTCTATTTTCTAGTTAGCGCATTAGTTACCACTAGGCTTGAGTCGGTCCTGAACTAAGAACTAAAAAGAATGAATTCCCATCGCGGACCGAAAAGAACTAGTTCCTCATAAACGATCTTAATCGGTCTCGGTCCGCGCTCCTTAGCTTCGATCGGTCGGAGTCGGAGCTAAAACGGTATGGGAGCGAGCATTGGGAACGGGAGCGAGTGAACGATAGATGATTGAACGAGGAAACGAATAAAGAGGAGAGCTAAATAAACTCGCTCCCCGATCTTAAACATTGTTTCGGTCGGAGCCGCTCCTCGGAGCTAAAGGAACTAAAGGAGCCAAAGGAACTAAAAGACCGAACTAGTTCATTTGACCGATTGATCGGAGCGCTCCCTTTAAAGACCGAGCGGGCGCAACTCTAATTACCACGTAGAGCGCCTCCAAAGCGCCGAGCAGCGTGACGAGCGCGGCGCGCTTCCAGGCAGCGCCGGGGCGCAGCACTAGCACGGGCCGGCGCGCGCCCGCCGCCGCCGCGCGTTCGACGCCCGCGCGTGCCGCTTCATACACCGACCTGGGGATGACAACATTCTTTTTCACTTCTCATACTCGTAAAGTTCGTGTTTATGCTGTATCTAGGCGCCATAAAATGACTTATTATGCTCTAGTCATCATCATCATCATCTCAGCCTATATACGTCCCACTGCTGGGCACAGGCCTCCTCTCGGAATGAGAGGGCTTGGGCCATAGTTCCCACGCGGGCCCAGTGCGGATTGGGAACTTCACACGCACCATTGAATTGCTTTGCAGGTTTGTGCAGGTTTCCTCACGATGTTTTCCTTCACCGCAAAGCTCGTGGTAATGCGCGTGGGTTATGCTCTAGTGCATAAAATAAAATCTTCGTCTAATACCAACTCAAGACCAAGGTAATCAGGTGCCAACAGCCACAAACAAAGAAGTTTCTATATATTTTTTAATTTATATAAAACTAAAAATCAATCAAATCAATCATAATTCATAATAAATCAATAAAATTAAAATAATGGAATTATTATAATAATGCATAAAAAATAAAAGTTACATAGAAAGTGAATTATTGTTTCCACTGTTAATATTTAATTTCCTCGCCATCGAAGTGAAAAGCAGAGTGTAAAACTCGAGCATTAAACCCATTTTCCCCTCGACGTGTCTATCCACCCTCGCCGTGCCGGCTCGGGTGGCTATATGAACGCCTCGGGTAAAATGGCTCGTTTTATGCTCTTGTTGTACAATCTACTATTATTTTACTGGATGGCATACGAGCAAATGGGTCTCCTGATGGTAAGAGATCACCACCGCCCACAAATATCTACAACACCAGGGATAGAGGAGAGGCCTAAGATGGGATACCTCAAGTGCCAGTCATTTCACCGGCTGTCTTACTCTCCTCGCCGAAACACAACAGTGCAAGCACTGCAGCTTCACGGCAGGATTAGCGAGCAAGGTGGTGTTAGCAATCCGGGCGGACCTTGCACAAGGTCCTACCATATGCAAACATTATGTTAATAACTACTCATGGCCAGCCTCACGAGTCATAATCATCCTCACAGGCAACGACCAGCCTCGCGAGTCATACCTAATCAGCCGCCTTGCGAGTCATAGTAGCCACGCGGGTTACAACCGGACTCAGACCAGACCAGTCCAGAATTAAAGACCTTGTAAGTCACGGCAAGCCTCGCGAGTCACGAACAGCCTGGCGATTTATAATTAGCCTCGAGATTTCACCCAGCGTCGCGAGCCACGTCCAACCTCGCAAGTCACGGCCAGCCTAGCAAGTCACAATTGAGCCTCGCAAATCACAGGCAGTTTTGTGAGTTACAACCAGCCTTACGAGTCATGGGTAGCCTCGCGATTTCGACAGGCTCGCTAGTCACGATCAACTGTGTGAATCAAGACTAAATTCGTGAGTCACTACCAGCCTAGCCAGTCACAAATACAGTCTTATGAGTCATGGGCAGCCTCGCTTGTCATGACCAGCCTCGTGAGTCAAGATTAGCCTCGTGAGTCACGACCAGCCTCGCGAGTAGGAGTAATCTGGCGATTCATAATTAACCTCGACATTTCGACCAGCCTCGCGAGTCACTTTTGCTACACTACAATCTTTATTATTTAACAGACTATAATAATAGGTTTCTGTTACTGGCATTGTATTATTATCTCATATGTCATGATATTTTTTTTATGTTAGAGAGGCCAGACAAACGAACTAGTGGGTCACCTAATGTTAAGTGATCACCACTGTCCATAGACACCCGCAGTTGTCGGCCCTGCAGAAAATTGTACACACGCCTTTTAAAGGCACCCAGGTCGTAACTCGATGGAAAGACCCCAGCGGGAAGCTCGTTCCAGATTTTGCAAGTTCGTGGCAAAAAAGACCGCTTAAAACGCACCGTCGAAGACTGCCATTCATCAACATGATGTCGATGAAAGGAACGCTTACGACGGGTGGATCTGTAATGGAACCCCGCAGCTGGAAGGTCAAAGAGTTCCTCAGAGCATTCCCCGTTGTAGATCTTGTAGAATACACAAAGGGAGCTAATTTTGGTGATGTTGAAGATGACGAGCTTACCTGACGTCGTCGTAGGGCGTGATGGGGCCGGTGGGAGATAACACCAGCCGCCCCCCAGAAACACGCGGGCAACTCAGCACAGCGATATTCTAAAAAAAAATATTCCGATATTTAAAACGTCATTCTTTGCGTTTGGGTTCAATTCGCACGAGAGCTTATGAAGCGTCGCGTTAGAGCCTTTTCACATTATCCGATCCGATATCATTTATTAAATCTGGTGTTACTTTGCGGAGGTCCATATCAATGAACTAAAAAAATTTCTTTGCTCACCCGCGACCTATAGATAGATAGCTAAGTCTATGCAAATTATGCGTGTTCATGCAGTTCCTCCACCTCCACACTGTAAGAACACACACAAATCACACAAACCCATCTATCACCACCACAACAACACACTGACGCGTTTCGAACTCAACCAGAGCTCATCTTCAGAGTGACACAACCGTACATCATGCTACCAGTTGTTAGACTAACAAACCACCACCACTGTTTCGTTCTGATGCGTGGCGGCCATTTGGAGCCGGCCGTATCGGAACGGACATCGGAAAATTGACAGATTTGACCTTTTTTTTTTAATGCCAGAGGCGGTTTTTTCCCGATCATCAAAGAGGATACGGATATGGCGCGCAGTGCTAGTTTTAGGACTTCCAGCGCCCTGGGCGAGATTTCCACAGCGCCCCCAAATTTTGGGAATTTCCTAGAAGGTATAGGCTTCAGGCGCCCCCTTAAGTCCAGCGCCCTGGGCAGTCGCCCCACCACGCCCTATTCTAAAGCCACTACTGGATACGCGATCTCGATACGATGCGCGTGATCGTGATCGGCAAAATAATACAAATGTGGACCCAGCTTTACGTCCAACAGTGGAGGTCCAAAGGCTAATATGACCATGAAAGACGATATAGTGGCCTTACCTTCTCCAACCCCTGGTCCAGCTCCAGAGCGGCCGCTATGAAGTCCTCTAGCGCCTGCACGGACGGCACCCCGGGCTGCGTGACGACCACGACGGCGTCGTGCGCGGCGCTGTTGATCTCCGTCACTATGGACACCTCCACGTTGTGGACGTTGTGGTCATCGTAGTCCACCATGCTGGAACTGAAGTCAAAGGTAAAGTTTCCATTTTTTTTTATGGCTACAAGGACATTAGCCAATGTCAAAGTTATAAGGCATTTCTTGATTGCTCCGATGGTCAGCTATGCTAAAGAATGCATTGCTTTTCAATAATGTTGATAAAAATCACATTGCTTTTCAATAATGTTGATAAAAATCATGTTCATACATAGTCAAAATACCACCAACGGGACTTATCATGCTAACTTATGCAGGTGGTAGGACCTTGTTCAAAGTCCGCCCGGATTGCTACCACCATCTTGCTCGCTAATCCTGTGAAGCAGCGGTGCTTGCACTGTTGTTTCGGCGCGGAGAGTAAGACAGCCGGTGAAATTACTGGCACTTGAGGTATTCCAACTTAGGCCTCTAAGGTTGGCAACGCATCTGCAATACCCCTGGTGTTGCAGATGTTTATTTAAATTTTTGATAATCAGACAACATAGATCCATTTATATATAGTTTATGGGCGGTGGTGGTCTCTTACCACCAGGAGACCCACTTGCTCGTTTGCCTTCCAGTCGAACAAAAAAAAACTTGAGGAGAAGGGTTTTTGGGGGTTTTGGGCCCCATGCACAATGGCCAGCTCAATTGTTGGCTCTCAGAGCCGGCATCTGACAAAGCCATTTGCATTTACCACTTTTTTAATATGACCTTTGCGTAAGGAAAATGAGCAAGCACCCTTGAAGCTGACATGATCACCTGGAGTGTTCAAAGCCTCTACAAAAAGAAAAAAAAAAGGTAAATTTGCAAAACCACCAATGTGTAAGAAGTAAGAAGTTTTTAGAGTGGCTTAGTATAATCTGTACATATAAAATGCTTTGTCCTGTCCTGAATGACTGACTGACGGATCAACGCACAGCCTAAACCGCTGATCGTAGAGACCTGAAACTTGGAGGGTGTGTTCTTTGTATGAGTAGGCATTCTATAAGAAAGGAATTTGTGAAATTCTACTCCTAAGGGGGTGAAAAAGGGGGGCGAAGTTTGTATGGGACAGCGTGATTCCTTGGCCCAATCTACTTCAAATTTTGCAAAAACGTTCTATTAGTCGTAGGTTTTTAGCGATGGTTCATCAAAGTCAGTTTAGCGGTTTTTGAGATATTCAACTTGTTAGAAAATGCTAAAAAAACTAATGATGTATAATATTTAAGTTATTTAAGTCTGTTAGTATAACACAATAGGTATGAAATGTGAATCCAGTCATGATAATGGTTTGTTGTTACACTATTTATCACACAGCTGTTGTAATAGTGTTTGTGCTTTTGTTATAATCAATAGTGTTATTTATGGCCCGTAGCTCAGTAGCTATGCTTGTTTTAATGAGAACAATAATTATGATTGTATGACTTGTGTGGCAGTGAGAAGTGATAAGGCATTTCTTGATTGCTCCGATGGTCAGCTATGCTAAAGGATGCATCGCTTTTCAATAATGTTGATAAAAATCATGATTCATACACAGTCAAAATACCACCAACGGGACTTATCACGCTAACTTATGCAGGTGGAGGACCTTGTGCAAAGTCCGCCCGGATTGCTACCACCATCTTGCTCGCTAATCCTGCCGTGAAGCAGCAATGCTTGTACTGTTGTGTTTCGACGTGGAGAGTAAGACAGCTGGTGAAATTACTGGCACTTGAGGTATTGGCATACCTCAAGTGCCAGTAATTTCAATTTCTTAGGCCTCTAGGTTGGCAGCGCATCTGCAATACCCCTGGTGTTGCAGATGTTTATGGGCGGTGGTGATCTCTTACCATCAGGAGACCAACTTGCTTGTTTGCCATTCAGTCGAATAATAAAAAAAACACACACAAGTAATATGTTACGGAAACATTACAGTGGCCATGGTCACGAGTAGACTGAAATGTGGGGTGTCAAGTCTGTAGTAGCGCAAGTCCTTTGACACCCCACACTTCAGTCTACTCATGACCACGGCCACTGCAATGTTGCCGTAACGTCGAGGTAAATATTACTTGTGTGTTAGTGTGATAAGTCCCGTTGGTGGTATTTTTACTATGAGTGAGAATCACGAAAGTTTAAAACGTTATATGATTCATACAGTGCTTGTAGTAGCATAAATAGAATAAAGATATTTTGAGTATGAATTTATTATTATTATTATTATATAAATTATCAGGCCGGCAGTTGCAAGCAACTGATAGGTGCCTGTATCTAGCTGTTCCTTGGTCAAGTATTCTTAGTATTGTTAATGTGTTGGTCTAGTCGGTAACTCACCCTCGGTTGGTGGGTCGGGGACTTTGATAAAAAAAAAAACAAATTAACTGGATTTACGTGCTGTTTCATCCTTTGATTAAATTTAATTGACGAACAAATGTGATACTGTCTCTGTTTTTTTTTTAATAGATGGAGATGGCATCACATTTGACTGTCAAATAAAAGGGTGGTGAAGCAGTCCCTTAAAATGCTGTTATTTTAATACTTATCACTTATGGGTCTCAAATTAACGATTGTGACCGTACATGGACAAGAGGTGAGGCATACCTAGTTGTTTGGGCCAATCAACTATTTTACCGACACTTGGTTGGGCGTCTCCTGTGTTACCGAAATTGTCTCTGGCATTACCAAAAAATCATACTTCCAACAAAATATATCACAGTTTAATAGATTGAACTTATGTAGGATGGCATGTTTTAAATAACAGGAAAAAACATGTTTACTTACAAAAATCTGCAGGTGTTTTAAAAATGTCGCGGACATATTAGTGTCGGTAAAAAAGTTGATTGGCCCAAACAACTAGGTATGCCTCACCTTTGCAATTTATTTCTTATAATATAAAAATGAATCGCAAAATGTGTTGGTAAGCGCATAACTCTGGAACGACTGGTCCGATTTCACTAATTCTTTTTTTATTGTGTTTGTTACTGTCAGGAGAAGGTTTTTATGGAAAAAAATACATAAAAAATACCACGGGGGCGAAGCCGCGGGCAACAGCTAGTTATTTATAAAAAAAAGCTGTGGTGGCCTAGTGGTTTGACCTATCGCCTCTCAAGCAGAGGGTCGTGGGTTCAAACCCCGGCTCGCACCTCTGAGTTTTTCGAAATCCATGTGCGGAATTACTTTTGAAATTTACTTCGAGCTTTGCAGTGAAGGAAATCATGAGGAAACCTGCACAAACATGCGAAGCAATTCAATGGTGCATGTGAAGTTCCCAATCCGCACTGGGCCTGTGTGGGAACTATGGCCCATGCAATCTCATTCTGAGAGGCCGCTGCCCAGCAGTGGGACATATATAGGCTGGGATGATGATGATGATTTATTGAAAACAGCATTACAGTTTTGACCAATACACTGAGAAACTACACACATCTTAAACTAAGATACAGTGAGAAACTTTAAATAGGAACACTAGTTTTCCTGTCATCCATCATCTCGCAAAACATTAATAATTGTAGAGACACAGCAACATATTTATGTGGACAACAAGATCCACATTTTGCCAGGATTTTCCTTATACAGGGTGGCATTGCCAATATGGGCTATAATATAAGACATAGAAAGATCTGTTCTTAGGAACCATATTATTGATTTTAGTGAGAAGAAAAAATGCATAAATTAAAAAAAACTGGCCAAGAGCGTGTCGGACAATACAGCTTTCTAGCATTGATGGTCCCTGAGGAAAGCCGCAGACGGACAGACAGACAGACATGGCAAAACTATAAGGGTTCCGTTTTTGCCATTTTGGCTCCGGAACCCGAAAAAGGCTTAATTTCAGACCACAAAAACACAGTACCTACCTACTTTGTTTCTTAAGAGTAATAAAATTTTCCGTTAACTAAATTAAACAAGGAAAATTCCAAATGCCTCAAGTAAATAAACAATGATTCAGCATATCAAAAACACAAAGAGTAGGTATATCCTTTATGTCCAACAAACAAACTAAAACAAGTTTTTTTATAAAACCAACTATGAGGTGAGTTAAGTAACAGCAGTTGCTATGCTCTTAAAACACGAATCAGCTTATATCTGATAACAAAAAGCAAATTATAAGATAACACACCAAGCAATTTTGTGTAAATTTAATTTTGTTACGGATTTTATTTGGACTTACTTTGGTCTTGCGAAGCACTACTCGGTTGGGGACTAACTGAGCGACTAAAGTCATCTCATCAAGCAAGTCAGTAAACTCAATAAACAGTAAAAAAACAGCAACACGACTATCGTAAAAAGATTAATGAAGTATTTACCGTAAATCATTATCAAAGAGGCACTTGTTAAAGTGGTTAGACACTTGTATAGGTTATTTGGATGTTAATTATTGTCTAATTTAATGAAAAGCATGCATAAATACTGAAAATACTATTTACCGTGTTTGTTATACGCCGTATATTAGCTGGCTCGCGGGGAAACACCAAGTTTTATAATTTTTATTTATTATTCTTTCCTCTAAGGGAAAAGGCAAAGGTTGAACACCATACAGCCAAGTCTTCATTGTTACATTTTTTCTTATTTTGGTAGTTTTAGTAAGGCCACACAGAGGCCAAGTCTTCAGTTAATTTGTTAGGCATGAGCCAAGTCTTCAGTTCATGGTTGATAAAGGCTTCAAGCCTCGTCTTCAGTTGTAGTATCCGAGTGTATCAATTCCAGGTGATGTGTCATTTCCAGGTGATGTGTCATTTCCAGGTGGTGTGTCATTTCCAGGTGATGTGTTCATTCCGGGTTATGTCTCTATTCCAGGTGATGAGTCAATTTCAGGCGGTGTATCGATTCCGGTTTCTTTAGGTCCATTTCAAAGATTTCGTATGGTTGAACAGATGTATTCATAAATATGGATGTAAGTGTCAGTATTCTTGAGAAGCTCTTGAGTACCGCGCGGGATCGGACTCGATTGGTAAAGAGTCATCAGCTCGCCAATCAGGGCTAGGCGTTGGATATTGTAAGCGGGACAATCAAAAATTATGTGGTCTATTGTTTGATCCAAATTTAAATTACATTCGTTACATTTAGGTGACAGGGCTATTTTCATTCTATGTAAATGTGCATTAATGCGACAGTGGCCAAATCGTAAGCGAGATATAATGGTATAGTATTTTCGTCCTTTATACAGATGTGATTTGGAGAACCAAGGTTTTTTGCCGATAAATTGATTAATGGAAGCATACCATGCGCCTTTGTGAATTTTTTCATTGTTCCAGTAAGAGGACCATTCAAAGGTAATGGTTTCTTTAGTCTTGGCTACCAAATCCGTGTAGTGAACGCCATATGAGACAGAGCTGCCCTCATCACTGCCCAGGCATCCATCGAAATTGCAAGCGGTCTTCGCGAGAAAGTCTGCGCTCTCGTTGCCTTTCACACCAATATGAGCCGGAGTCCACATAAATTCAATAAAAACATTATCACAATGTAATTGCCACCACAGTTGTTTAATGTCGTATATAATGTAGTTAACTTTACTGTTCATGGGTGTGCTTTGAAGAGATTTCAAAACACTCATGCTATCTGTTACTATTAACCATCTATTAGTGTGTCTTTTTTCATTTATAAACTGCAGGACTTTGAATATAGCCAGAGATTCTGCATAGAAAATACTAAAGTATTCTGTTAACTTTTCTCCATAACCGAATTTATAATGAGGTACGTAGAAGGCAAATGAACAAGTAGACATAGATTTTGAACCATCTGTGTAAACTGGTATGGAGTTTTCGAAGGTTGAAATCTTCTGGTAAACCTCTTGTTTATTTTTCAACTTTGGGTCAATATGAACAGGGATGGTGGTATATTTACTTTCATAGCTACCATTAAAACAAGCCCAATTTCGTTCACTGGTAAATAGGTTACCACGCAGTTTTAATTCGTTAACATATGAAAAGTCATGAAGAATATATGGGACCGTTGAAATATTGCGGCAAGGAAATAGATTATATAAGGAAAAAATCTTTTTAAAGAGAAGATTGGAAGCTACTGAACTTAAGTGGAGAAGAAATTTGAATTTTAAATATTTAAATCTTATTATCAAAGGGGGAGTATTACATTCTACCTGTAAGGAATTAATTGGAGTTGTCCTGAATGCGCCAATGACAGTTCTTAAGCTGTGGTTTTGAAGAATATCCAGTTTCTTAACCAATTTATCATTTGACGCGAAACAAAGGAAACCATACTCGAAATGGCTGCGTATTAATGCTTTATATAAATTCAATAGAATTTTAGGATCTGCACCCCAGTATGTTGATGATAATGATTTTAAAACATTCAAAGCCTTTGAAGCTCTTAGCGTAATATGATCGACATATTTGTTCCAAGACATGTTATTCGTAAAAGTAATACCTAAAAATTTTACGGAGTCATCAGAACACAACTCCGAGTTATTGTAAGAGATTTTGTAATTTTTTTGTTTAATGCCCACTCCATTAAAAACTACTACTTTAGTTTTATCCGCATTGATATCTAAGTTTAAGTATTTGAAATAGCTATTTAGCTTTTTTAGCGAAATATTTAAATTGTTGACGGTAGCGCGTGGGTCAGAGCCTGAGGCATAAACAACAAGATCATCGGCATATTGTAGATTACTAACTTCTGATCCTAATACACAGTTAAGCTTGTTTATATACAACAGAAATACTAGCGGACTTAGTATTCCACCTTGGCAAACACCTTTGTAAGACTCCCTTGGGCCAAGTAGATAATTTTGAGTTTTGGCATATACTTCTCTACCATGCAGAAAATGAAATATCCATAGTACGATTTTTTTAGGTAGTCCTAGCAACATTAACTCTTTTGACAGTATATGTAGGTTTACATTATTAAAAGCACCGGTGATGTCAAAAAACACTGCAAACAAAACGTTGTGTTTTTTAAGTGAATTGTAAATATCTAATTGTAGATGGCATATACTCTCTCTAGCAGATCGACCTTTTCTAAAACCAAACTGATTAGAAGGTAAAATGCTATTGTGTTCTATATAAAATTCTAACCTCTGTTTTAATAGTTGCTCGAAAATTTTCCCCATACAAGATGTTAAGGTAATTGGCCTATAGGATTCATAGTTATTCTTGTCTTTATTAGGTTTTAAGGCCAAAATGAGGCAATCTGTTTTCCACTGAGTTGGTATGAGACCTTTTTGCCATAACGAATTAAAGATATTCAGTATTACATTTCGGGCGTTAATACTGGCATACTTCAACATCTTGTATGGAATACCGTCGAGTCCACAAGCTGTATCTTTTCGTGAAGAAATGGCTGCATTAAATTCTGCTAGTGAAAACGGATTCGTTAAGTAATCTACATGAGATGCTGATGTAGATTCTTCACTTAAATTTAAAGGAGACTCAACGGTGTCTGGTGTATATTTTTTAAGAAAATTGCTAGTTAAGTCTAGGTTAAGTGTAACATTGTTGACTTTGGATTTCTTATTAAATTTTCTCATCATTGACCAGACATATGATAGAGGTGTTGTTCTGTTAAATGTTTCAGTAAGGGAATACCAGCTTGACTTTCTCTCGTTATTCAAAATAAGTTTCCTTTGAGCTTGCTTATGTTTAAAAGATATGTAATTTATTTCAGTTGGGTTTGCTTTAAAAGTTAAATATGCTTGTTTAGCAGCATTTACGGCATTGGAACAGTTTTGATTCCACCATGGCAGTGGAATTCTTTGTTTTTTTGGTTTTGTCAAGCTTTGATTTGTCAAGGTATGGTCTATTGTGTGTGTAGATGATAATTTGTATTGGACTATTGTGCATTCCTCTGCAGCCATATTTATAAACTTAGTTAATTCTGCATATGATTTTAATGGATCAGATAGGTCAAAATCATGATTCAGTACTAGACTATCCAATTTTATGGTATATTTTTCAAAATCGATGTTTCTGCAATTTAAGTGTTGTGGAAAAGGTTTATGATTCTGATTGTTGAATACTCCAGAGTTATGAGTATTATCATTAATTAATATTTTTGTCATTACAGGTAGATGGAAACTGCCAAGTGGATCATCAGTTACCATCCAATCGCAATCAAGAGCCAAAGAAGGTGATACAATGGTTAGGTCCAGAGCATTGGGCTGCCAGGTGTGGCTGCCGACAGTTGTAGGCTGTCCATTATTAAGAATGACTAGATAATTTTCATTTAAACTTTCATAAATGTCGCGGCCCCTTGCATCAATAGATGAGCATCCCCAGAGCAGGTGGTGGGCATTGAAATCCCCTGCTAAGAAGATCGGTTCAGGAATGTTATGGAGAAGATTATTTAATTTTCTTTTTGAAAAATGAGGTGTGCAATTACCTGGACTGTATAAACTAACTATGGATAATTCTTTATTATTGTATTGTAACCTAATTGCAACATTTTGTAGAGAGTCATCATGTTGAGTTTGTATAGCTGTGTAATTTAGTTTGTTATGTATAAGAATGGCTACACCATTGTGAGTGTTGCCTGAGTCTAGTCTTACCATGTTGTATTCTTTAAACTGTAATTTATGATGTGGCCTAAGCCAAGTTTCACAAATTACAGCAACATGTATAGAATTGTCGTATAGAAATTTAGAAAAAATATGTCGATGGCATATTAGGCTCTGAGCGTTCCATTGAACTATGTTTAGAGAATCCATTAAGTTTTAAGATTATTTTTTTCAACATTGAATGTTTCTAAGAGGACATCTTTGATGGATTTCGAATTGATTTCCTTTTGGTTGAATTTGTTGAGTGATATTAATTTTACTATTGAATTTAATAAAATGTCTAAAACTTTATCTGAATTAAGGAGGGATATAAATTGATCTGTTTGGGATAGAGGAGGAAATGACTTTTCTTTTACTACTGCATTGTATGATCTTTTATGAAATAAATCTGTGTTTTCTTTCATTTTCCTTATTTTTACTGGGCAATCTCGGGATATAGCTATGTGCTGACCTTGGCAATGTACACAGATAGCGTTTTTTGTGTCCATTGTACATGTTTTAAAATTGTGGTTGTCTCCACAGACTGAGCATCGTTCTGCATTTTTACAGTATTTACCGATGTGGCCATACCTTAGGCATCGCAGGCATTGCTTGATCGGTGGAATGTAGGGTCTTACCGTGAAGCGCCAACTGTTTAGGTCTATAGAATCGGGCAGGACTGGGCAGGAAAAGGTTATTGATACTGTCTGGGTGGGTGTAACCTGAAAATCATCATCTATTTTAGTACGTCTCATAAATCTTCTTATCTGCACTACGTTTTTCGTGCTGGAGATGGCATCGTAAATCTCTTGATTAGAGAGATTTATAGGCACGTGCGTAATGACGCCCGTGACTTCTGTGGCTCCGGCTGGGATGGATGCTCTCATTTTGTATGTGTCCAGGTATTTACTATTTATTAGGGCAGCATTTGCGAATGAAGCTCGTTCGAAAATTACTCCTATTTTGTACTTATTCATACGGATAAGTTGTTTGACTCCCTTATTAAATCGTTTCAGGGTCGATGACATACTCATCAAATCCCTGTCACCTAGAGGCTTCCCGGCTTCAGTAGATTCAAAGAAAACAATGTATTCAAAGTTACCGCCATTTTCTGGATAACTACGTATATAATCAAGGACTCTGAAAGGTTCGTATTTGTTTTTGGTCGAGCTATCAGAGGATACCGAGTCATTGTCTGAATCAGTCCCCTCAGTTACAATTTTTCCATCCTTTTTCCTCTTCTTCCTCCCCATTGCAAAAACCGCCCCAAATTTACTACTAAGAACAGTTAAATAGACGGATTTAATATTATTGAAAAATTGAAAATAAAAAAGGCGCTGTTCACTACGTAGCTTCCCGCGCTTTTTTTTTTCCCAAGTTTTATAAACTAGTACTGACGTGTGACGTACTGACTGACTGACTGAATGAACACTGAGAGTGAGAAGGGCCCTATTACGAAGAGCAAAATTCGAACTTCGTATATTGCCGTCTCGCTAACGCTTATATTATTTAATACGAGAGTGAAAGAGACCGCCTAACCCAGCCAACTCGCTGGCTCCACCTGTCAGCTGTCAGTGTCATTCATTCTATGTCATCAAGTTGTCAATATTGACACTACGATTATCAGGGGGGGCTAGTATGAAATTTAAAATTGAAGTTCGTATTGTGCGTTCCTCTCACTCTCGTATTAATAATATTAGCGTAAGCGATATGGCATGTTACGAATTTCGAATTATGCATTTCGTACCTAGTATAGGCCTTGTGATGACAGACAAAATATTAACAGTAAGTGATAAGAGTTGAGACACGTGTGATTTGCCATGGACATGGAATGGAAATATTAAGTAAATAATTAAATATTACTTTTATATAATTTTTTGAACTTGGATACCCAACCCACATAATATTATCTGTATGTAAGTACAGCTAGCGCCATCTACTAAGCTGAAGGGTTACTAGGTAGATGTTTGGACTAATTTCGTATATGGCAAGACTGTGAGCAACAAAGTTAACCAATCCATAAACAGATGACGCTACTAAACTAAAAATGTAATCAAATAGGTATACGAATTGACTTCAAAGAGGGGTGTTATTAAGTTTGATAGCTATGTGCGTCTGTATGTTTGCGTGTCTGTTTGTCTGTGGCACCGCAGCTCTTAAATAGATAAACCGTTATGAATGCGGTTTTTTATTTGAAATCAGCTTTTCTAGCGATTTTTGCGTCGGGGCTATGGTAGGAGGTAAAAAAAAGACTTCTTATTGGTTGTGCTATGAGCTACCTTTATACTAAATTTTATTTTACAGGTAAATTTTATTTTACAGGTTTATTAAAATTTTACAGGTTTTCTCCGCAATCTACCTATATGGAATCATCTTCTATTTCGCTGACTTAGAAGTTTGATTTTTTTACTGCTCCAAGGAATAGCAGACCGGCTTCCATGCGCACACAGGTTATAGGATACGGTATGGACAGATGGACAGACGGGTAGATAAAAATTAAAGTCATCTATAAGGGTTTCGTTTTTGCTGACCAACTGTTGTACGAAACGGAAAAGTTGCTGATCTATTAGATTTTTTTTTCAACTTTTTATTTGAGGTGGGGGGGGGGGGGGGAGGATCCTCACTCTGTGGAGGTCCAGATGTCCTAACCACGTCCCTAAACAGAAACATAGCATCTTGAGCGTAAATGCGGGCTTATGTAGGTACGTATGATTTGATTGAAGCTGTACGGGCTACGCACGTTCAATACATATTTAGCTAATTCATCAAATTCATTCTTCGACCTCATTATAATAAAATTGCACTCGATCCGCCAGTTCGCGATCGGCAATCAAGTAAAGCACGCATACTCATTTTACTATAGTTTTATCAAGTTTAAGTAATAAATTTATTATTTCATATCAAGTGAACTTTATCATTTCCCATCGATTCTATCGACCCGAACATTGGTCCTTCGAGCTTACGGAAAAGCGGGCCCACGGCGCGAGTTTAGTGACACGTGCCAGCAGTCCCGGTTTTGCGGCCACGTGGAACCAGAGCCACGTTGAAACCTTTGGCGAGCGGCAAGGCACGTTCGTCAGCAGTCATCAGGAGAATTATCAAGGCAGCGTAAAGGAGATTATCAAGTAAGATCTTTCCATTTTTCCGCTGATTTATCATGGCCACGATGGAAGACGTCATTGCTACTCAGGAGCAAATTTCAAAAGCGATAGAGCAAGTGTACAGTAACTTTAAAAAGGATAGTTCGGAGAGGAAGACTCCCGACTATATCCGAAGACGACTAGAAACTTTAAATACTTATTGGAACGAGTTTCAAAACAATCATGTTCAGTTGAGTTCATGTGACGACAAGTCACATGCTTATTTCGTTAAAAATATATATGAACAAGTTCATGCTAGGTACGATCTGGTGTACGAGTCTATCCAAAGCTACGTTTCAGAACAAGAAGAGAGACCAAAGACTCCTCTACTTAAACCTCCATCATTTATCCCTCCCTCTCGCAGTCAGGCAACAAACAGTAAAACGGAAGATATGATTAGGAAGCAGGGCAGTAATTTCAAGGCCTTTATGAGAACCGTTAAAGGTATTAATCTTGAGGTTATCTCCGAAAAGTGGGAGTTCGAGGATTTGCTTCGCATTTTACAAGCCCGCTGGTCAGTTATAGACGCACAACATTGGGAATTAGACTATGAACTAAACGGGTCAAACAAACAATACGAAAAAGATTTTTCGGATTATGAGGAGTGTTATAATAATATCAAGAAATCCATTAATAAGAAGATGTGGTCGGTCTCGTTCCGGGAGTCGTCTACCCCGAGAATGGAGATCCCGAATTTCACTGGCAATTATAGTCAGTGGACCTCATTCAAGGATCTCTTCACTGAGTCCATACATAATAATCCGTCAATTTCTAACGCACAAAAATTGCAATTTCTAAAGAGCAAGCTTAAGGGCGAGCCAGAGAGATTGATACAGCATTTGCAAATAAGCTCGGATAATTATGTTATATGTTGGGACATTTTGATGAACAGATATAACAACAAGAAATTAATTTTTACCTCGCACGTAAATACATTACTGGGCATTCCAGTTATACAGCATCAATCATCCAATCACATCAAGCGCATTCATGACACTTGTCACGAGTGCATGAATGCTATCAAGAATTTAGGGATCGACATAGAATCGTGGGACCCTCTTTTAGTCCATTTATTGTCTCAAAAACTAGACTCCGAAACCTATCATGATTACATGGAGTCTGTAAAGAAACCAAGAGAGTTACCCAAATTAAACGAATTTCTATCTTTTTTGGAAACAAAGTTTACGACTTTGGAAGCATCAAGAAGAAAGCAAGATATCAAGTCGACATCTAACACTCATCAAGCTAATCAAGCTCCCGTATCTAAGTATCAAGGCAACGGGCTTCAAAAACCTAACTATTATAATCACGCGGTTTCTTCAAGCACTCGAGCGGCTCCTACGCCTTATAATAAAGGAGCCTCTTCTAGCAAGTTTTCGAAAATATGGTGTCCAGTTTGTGACAATGGGGATCATAACATTTATTTTTGTCACAAGTTCCTTAGCATGCCACCGAATATCAAGAAAAATACTGTATCAAGGTTGAACTTGTGCTCTAACTGTCTTTTTAATCATTTTGGTAATCCTTGTCGATCGGAAAAACGATGTCGCGATTGCAAAAGGAACCACAATTCAATTCTACACGAGGCGTTCACGTACGGTAACTCGACGCCACCACGTGCCATAACTGGGTCAGAAGCAAATACGTCAGCCCCAGCGACAAATCAAGTACGAAGTAATAATCATGTTTACGTGCAAAATGATCCTTTAGAAGTTTTATTAGCGACTGCGGTTATCAAGGTTCAAGCCGCGGATGGCACTTACCACGAACTTCGAGCACTCTTAGATCAGGGCTCGCAAACCTCTCTGATAACGGAGCACGCAGCCCAGTTACTAAACCTACCACGGCAAAGATGCAAAGGAGTAATCACCGGAGTCGGAGCGAAGGAAAGCAACTGTAAAGGAATGTTGTCATTAAAATGCAGATCTATGGTCAACGACTTTACCTTTCAAGCAGATGTATTTATCATGAAGACTTTAATTAAAAAATTACCAAACACTACCATGCCGAAACCGAATTGGTCATATTTAGATCATATCAAGCTAGCTGATCCTGAGTTTTACAAGAGCCGTCCCGTAGACATCTTATTAGGCGCAGATATATACTGTAATATATTGATGGATGGTATATGTAGAGAAAGCGGCGCCTCACCTACGGCGCAGCAAACTCAACTGGGCTGGATACTCAGTGGCAACGTTAAGTCATTTCATTGCAATGTAGTAATAAATGACCTACAAGAGATTCAAAGGTTCTGGGAAATGGAGGACATCACCGAGCTTCCTGGCCTATCAGAAGAAGATCAAGAGTGTATCCAATTCTATCAATCGTCTACATCAAGAAAGGACGACGGAAAATATGAAGTGTATCTTCCGTTAAAAGCAGGATATCATGAAAAAATTGGAGAATCAAGATCAAAAGCAATTGCGCAATTCTATCAATTAGAACGCAAATTCAGTAAACAAACGGAAATGGCTAAAGACTACAAATTATTTATAGACGAGTATTTATCTTTAGGACATATGACACTCGCCGCGCGTGCCGACGACGGTAACATTAAACTCTCTAATTATTTACCTCACCATTGTGTGCAACGAGAAGCCTCGTCAACAACTAAATTACGTGTAGTTTTTAACGCGTCATCGAAAACAGCGAGTGGCCACAGCCTGAATGACGTAATGTGTAGAGGTCCAAATTTGCAGCAAGATCTGCAAAGCCTCATCATCAAGTGGAGGCAATACAAATTCGCTTATACCGCAGATATTGAAAAAATGTTTAGACAAATTTGGATAAACTACGATCATCAAAAATTACAGAAAATTATTTGGCGTGAAAATCAATCAGGACCTCTACAGGAGTATCAGTTAACTACTGTTACGTACGGAACAAAATCGGCTCCATTCTTAGCTATGATGACGTTGAAGCGACTCGCTCAGGACGAGAAGGCGAACTATCAAGACAGTCAAGCTCCCAGTGCCCTTGAAGAGTCCTTTTACATGGACGACTTCTTACACGGCTCACATTCTCTTACGGAGGCCAAAAAGTTGCAAAAGGATATCATTGAGTTACTCAAAAAAGGAGGCTTCAACCTTAGAAAATGGAAATCGAATATACCAGAACTACTAGAAGACGTTACCTGCGATCAAGATTATCAAGAAAACTTCGACTTCAAGCAAGTGGAGTCTACAAAGACACTAGGCCTAAAATGGAATCCGATACAAGATAAATTTCTATTTCAATCAACGATCTGGGGGCACGGCAGTGCCCCCGCCAAGTCGAGCAAAAAAAACAAAGGCACGGCCGTACCATACTTTTCTCGAAGCCATTCAGGCTATTTTCAACACCCTGTATTTTTGTTATGGCTAAAGCTAGAACCCTGAATTTTCAGTTACCTATAGGGCCTAATGGGACTTAGATATATTATCAATAACATTCAGTTTGAACACGTAGATTAAGAACTATCACATGTTAAAGTTCCTCAGTTTTGTCACTGACATACCTACACACTGACTTTTGATCATCATAATTCTAAGGTACTTCTAGCAGACCCACAAGGTCCAAATTTTAAACATAGTTAGTTTTTAGCCTACATGGTCACGAAAAAATCCAAAATGTTGCAATTTCAGTCACGTTTCAAAGTTATACAAACTGCACAAGTAAGTTTGTAATCCCATATAAATACTAGCGATTACAAAGTTACACAGCAATAACTTTATTGAACGTAGTCGTATTGTATACGTATTAATGTTGAGTCTTAATACCTGAGTATTAAGGGTTAAAATGAAATTGTTTATCTTACTAATGTAATAAGTACCAAAGTTTGTTTGTTTGTGAATGTTTGTGCGATGCGAGTGGACGCGAGGATGGACGATGGAAATTGGAATATGGATGATGGACAATGGATAATGGTCGATGGACGACGGGTAGAAAATGGACGTTGGACGATGGAGTGTGGACGATGGACGATGGGCGACGGACGATGGATCATCATCATCATCCCAGCCTATATGCGTCCCACTGCTGGGCACAAGCCTCCTCTCAGAATAATAGGGCTTGGGCCTTAGTTCCCACGCGAGCCCAGTGCGGACGATGGATGGTAGAGGATGAACGATGGACGACGACGGACAACAGAAAACGACGGACGACGACGGATGACGGAAGTTAGACGGGCGAAAGACGAACGACCGACGAAAGACGATGGATGACGACGGAAGTTCGACGACGGACGACAGACGATGACTGACGAGGGAAGTTCGACGACGGACGATGACGGACAACGGACGATGACAGACGACGGACGACGACAGACGACGAACGCCGACAGACGACGGACAACGAACGATAGACGATGGCGACGACGGACAAAAGACGACGACCGACGACGGACAAGACAACGGATGACGGACGATGACCGACGATCGACGACGGATGATGGAGGGTGGACGATGGAAGATGTACGATGGACGACAGACGGTAGACGGACGACGGAAGTTCAACAATGGGCGACGATGGACGAGAATGGACGATGGACGATAGACGAGGATGGACGATAGACGATGGACAAGGAAGGATGAACAAATGAAGATTGTAATGCGTTATTACAAGAAGTAGTACCCAAAAAAAAAGAACTGCCTACAAAAAGTGATGAGATCCCACCAAAAACATTACATGTAAAAAGCTGCAAGTCTCGCAACGCAATGCAGTTCTTGTAATGCTAAAAAGGTTTGAGATGCAATGTTATACCAAGTCGGTTATTTTTGTCAGTACCGGGGGATTTCCATAGAACTCGATTTTCACCAACTTGCTTATTTTAAAACCATAGAAAAATACAGTTTATAGTTCTCAAATAAAGAGTAAACCAAATTATTTTTTAAACACATAATGACTTGGCCATCGCACTCAACCTTTAGTCATTCTCGTATTATGTGTATCACTCAAACTGCACAGCTCAATCTTTAATCAATCAATCTTTAATTAGAATTACTTTAAATAGCTGACGTTGATGATTATAATTCTTATGTCATTATGTCTTGCGATGGCCAAGTCATTTATGTGTTTAAAAATAATTTGGTTTACTCTTTATTTGAGAACTATAAACTGTATTTTTCTATGGTTTTAAAATAAGCAAGTTGGTGAAAATCGAGTTCTATGGAAATCCCCCGGTACTGACAAAAATAACCGACTTGGTATAACATTGCATCTCAAACCTTTTTAGCATTACAAGAACTGCATTGCGTTGCGAGACTTGCAGCTTTTTACATGTAATGTTTTTGGTGGGATACCTATTTCATCAACCAAACCGACTAAAAGGACACTTTTGTCGGATATTTCAAAATTGTTTGATCCCTTGGGTTGGATGGTCCCATTGACTACCAAATTGAAGATATTGTTTCAGGAAGTTTGGAAAACCAACCTTCAATGGGATGACCCCGTACCATTGGACATCCTTAAGGAATGGAACAGGATCAAGGATGATATCCATATCGTAAATGAATTTCACGTCCCTAGGTGGTTAAACACTACTGAAAACGACACTATTGAGCTTCATGGATTCAGTGACGCAAGCACGAAAGCTTACGCGTGCGTCATCTATTGCAAGACAAATAAAAACAATGTTACGTCCGTAGTCCTCGTAGCAGCGAAAACAAAGTTAGTGCCTTTAAACAAAGTAAAATCACTCCCGCGCCTAGAGCTCAGCGCCGCGCTTCTTCTCTCAAAACTGATGACAAAAGTTAAAACATGTCTTAATAATTATCAAATCAAGACCTTTGGCTGGGTAGATTCCATGGTGGTGTTAGCATGGCTCAACGGAGAGGCCGAGAGATGGAAGCCGTTTGTAGCTAATCGCGTTCGAGAAATAATACAGGCCATGCCTTCGGACTGTTGGCGCTATATCAAATCAAAAGAAAATCCATCAGACTGTGCCAGCCGTGGGTTAACCGCCTCTGAACTTAGAGAGCATTCTTTGTGGTGGCAGGGTCCGGTATGGTTGCCAACGTTCGAGCCCAAAGAAGAAGGAAAGAAAAATTATATCACGAATCATGAGATGAGAAAAATTAAGCAAGTTAACGTTGCTCAAGTATCAAGTGGCGATGTTATTAAACAACTCCTTCAGAAGTGCAGCTCCTTATCAAAAGCAATCAGAGTACTATCATGGGTACTTCGGTTTACTGCTAAGAACAAGAAACAAGATTACCTGACTACAACAGAATTAAAAAGAGCAAGAGATCTTATCATACGTCAGACGCAGCAAGAAGAATTTCCTGACGAAATACAAAATATACGCTCAAGTAAACCGGTTAGTAACAAAAGTAAACTTTCAGCGTTCAATCCGATATTAGATCAAGATGGCTTACTACGGGTTGGAGGCAGGTTGAAAAATGCCAACATTGACCCGGAAATGAAACACCCTATTATCATTCCAAACCACACCAAATTAGCCGATCTTATCATAGATAATTCACATAAATTAACTTTTCATGGGGGACCTAAGATGACTGCAGCGTTCTCTAGGCAAAAGTATTGGCTACTGGGCGGTATCAGAACCATCAAGAAACGATTACGCCTCTGTGTGAAATGCAGGAAACACAGCCCACTCAAACATCATCAGATCATGGGAGACCTACCCTCATGCCGCATAAACCCGTCGCGTCCCTTTTTCCACACAGGAGTGGACTATACGGGACACGTATTCATCAAGGCCAACAAAGGACGGGGCGTCAAGACCTCAAAAGGGTACGTGGCAGTATTCGTATGTATGGCAACAAAAGCTGTACACTTAGAGCTTGTTTCCGACTTAACGTCATCAGCCTTCCTCACTGCCCTTCGCAGGATGGCAGCAAGAAGAGGCACTCCAGGACATATTTACAGTGACCAGGGAACTAATTTCATTGGAGCCAATAAAATTTTACAACAAGAACTACACGAAATACAGCAAGCCTTCAATCAAGAACTCATGACAGAAATAGCAGAAATGGAAATTAATTGGCATTTTCAGGCACCAGCCTGGCCTTCAGCAGGAGGAATTTGGGAGAGGACGGTCCAGAGTCTAAAATATCATCTGAAGAGAGTAGTTGGTGAACAGCGGCTAACTTATGAAGAATTTAGTACTCTGTTAGCACAACTGGAAGCGTGCCTTAATTCGCGTCCGCTCTGTAATTTGACGGAAGACCCAGGAGATATCAATTTTCTAACACCATCTCACTTTTTAGCGAGTGGACCCAACCTAACCATATATGAAACAGAAAAAGACTTACGGACAAGGTGGCATCTTGTTCAAAAGATTTACAAAGACGTGTGGGATAGATGGAGCCGCGAATACCTAACTCAATTATCATCAAGAAGTAAGTGGCGTAAACCTCAGAAAAATATCGAAGTCAACGATGTTGTCATAATCCAAGATGACAATTTACCCCCAGGAAAATGGGCACTAGGAAGAGTCATTCAACTACACCCTGGCGCGGACGGCCATGTTAGAGTCGTTACCGTTAAAACAAAGAATGGGCATATCAAGCGTCCCATAGTTAAGCTTTCCATATTACCCACTCGCGACCCATCCCAAGACGAAAATCAAGCACGTCCCGGGCCGACGGTTGAAGATCAAAAAGAAACAAAAAAGAAAAGTCCAAATAAACCGAGCTTCCCAAAGTTAGCATTAGCCATGTTATTATTCTTCATGGCCGCAGTACCTACCTCACACGCTGCGTACTTAGGCCACACTGAAAGTTTTGCACTCCTGGCCACCCGTAAACATTTGAATTTAGAACTATGTCATTTAAAAAAATATAGCTCATTGTTTATAGAATTAAATAGTAGTTGGCGGGAAATTGATCGTAATTTGTTTTTTCTGACGTTTTAAAGTGACGAACTTGCACAAAAAATGGAATTGACGCGAAAAGACTTTAGAGCAATGATTTTTTACGATTATAAAAGTTCTCTTTCTGCGCAAGAATGTAGCGCTCGCCTTCAAAATGCTTTTGGGCTTGAAGCACCACATTTGAGCACTGTGCGACGATGGTATTCAGAATTTGAGAGAGGCCAGGTTTCTCTCTATGACGATTCTCGTGAAGGTCGGCCGTCTAGCGCGGTCACTGAAGAAAACGTGGCTGCTGTCAGGCGACTGATAGAAGAAAACCGGCGTGTCACCTATGACGAAATTCGTGGACAATTAGGGATTGGTATGAGCCAAATACAAAAGATTTTACATGAATATTTAAAAGTCAGGAAGCTCTGTTGTCGATGGATTCCCCATGAACTGACATCAACTCAGAAACAGGCCCGTGTCATTTGGTGCCAAGAAATGTTGCGGAAGTATAACGACGGGCGTTCAAATGCTGTATATAATATAGTAACAGGAGACGAAACATGGATATACTGCTACGATCCAGAAAAAAAACAGCAATCATGTGAATGGGTCTTTGAAGTTGGTCCCAGGCCAACAAAAGTGCACCAAGCAAAAAGCGTTGGTAAGCAGATGATCGCTTGTTTTTTTCTAAAACAGGCCATATTTCTAGTGTGCCTTTAGGTAATCAAAGAGTGGTTAATGCCGAGTGGTACACAACCATTTGTCTGCCCAATGTCTTTGAAAAGGTTCGCGAGAGACGACCAAGAAGCCGCATCCTCCTGCATCATGACAATGCGTCTCCTCACACCGCGAAGAAGACGAAGGCATTTTTGGATACCGAAAAGGTGGAGATTGTGACTCATCCTGCTTATAGTCCAGACCTAGCACCCTGCGATTTTTACCTTTTCCCTAAAATCAAGGATTTGATGAGAGGTTTCATTTTTAAGACCCCCGAAGAAGCAGTGAAGACGTTCAACCAACACGTTGAAAATATGGGCTCAAATGACTGGGCCTCATGCTTTGAAAAATGGTTTGAGCGAATGAATAAATGCGTAAAATGTAATGGGGAATATTTTGAGAAGCAATAAATGTATAATTATAGTTATAAATTGTTTTATTTACAAGTTACGCAAAACTTTCAGTGTGGCCCTCGTACAAAGTGTCGCCGCTTACTAACCATAATAGTATTTATTTCGATCCCGTCACTAAGATGCATGTAATACGAGACCACTGGCGCCTCATTGTCTACTACGACACGTCTCCTTATCAAGAAGGTAACTGGGCGCTCTCAAAGTACCTAAATTATTTAAGTAACATGTGCTCAGCGAAAAAAGAACAAATACATTGCCGCGGGATCGTAGCACAGTTACAGCACGGCTTTAACGAATTAGACCATTATAACAATATACTAACGAACTATCAATCTACACCGACCAGTCGCCGTCAACGGCGTGGGCTAATAAACGGCATCGGAAATATAGCTAACAGTTTATTTGGTGTTTTGGATAATCAATTTGCCGAAAAGTATGAAAAAGATATCATGAACATTAAAGCAAACGAAAATCATTTAGCAGCATTGTGGAAAAATCAGACATCAGTAGTCGAAGCAGAATTCAACCTTCTGAAAAGAACCGAAGAAAATATGAGACAACATCATAAATCTATTAATCAGATAATTAATAACATGGGTAACTCTCTTCATCAAGTACAAGCAGGGATGCAGAACCTTTCCGACGCCACGAACTTTATTGAATCAGCAATCATAGCAAATAACATTTTAATCACGCTAAAAGGCATTCAGGATATGCTTATAGATACCATAACTAACATATACAACGGAAAGTTTAATTTTCATTTATTATCACCGGAACAATTGAGACATGAATTAAACATAATATCAGGGCAATTACCTAAAGATTTGTCATCCCCGATAGACAACTTTAATCTTACAGAAGTTTACAATTTACTACAAGTACGTGCAAAACTGTCGTCTAAATACTTGATAATGGAAATCAAGATTCCATTAATTGGGCGAGACTTATACGAAATCTTCAGCCTTGTACCAGTTCCTCAACTGACTGGTAGCGAGATGACGAACGTGATCCCCATAGCAACATACGCTGCTATCAATCTCAAAAAAGATGCTCTTATTACCATTACAGAAAGTGATATGAAAACATGCATGCGGCGAAATCCCGATATGGTTTTATGTTACCTCAGAAAACCAATTTATCATATGACGGATGATCAGAGTTTGTGCGAAAAAGATCCTCAAACGGAAAGATGTAAAACGGTGACCGACCACTGTAAAAACACGTGGACAGAATTGAATAAAATAAATGTCTATTTTTACTTTTGCTGCGAAGCATGCCAGCTCAAACTACTATGCGAAGATCAAATTACCGCCGTACAATTGACCGGCGCTGGCTTACTCACAGTAAATGAAGGTTGCCTTATCAAAACAGCTGATTTTATTGTTTACACACATCGACAAGAACATACTAAGATTAGCATCTCCAACTCCATCGAATCACCAAAAATATCACCTATAAACCACATGATAAATATATCTATATCAGAGGATCCCAAATTAAACAGTACATCAGACAAAGAATCTGAGATCAGTGAAGGTCAGCTGCATGACATCAAACAGCAAATAGAAATCATGAAAAATTCGGATACTCTGATAAATCAGGTGTCATATCATGACGTGCACCACTACACGGTGATCTACGGGATAATAGCAGTGATGGTGGCGGCTGCGGCGTGGTACGCGGTGCGCCGCCTGCGCGCGCGCCGCGACCCAACACCGAGGGAGGCCGCGGCGGAGCCCGGAACCGCAGCTACAAGCAGTCATAGTGCTCAGTGTCGTGAATGTGCTAAGTGTGTGAAAGTGCAGTGTAGTGATGAACCAAAAGATCGTGTTCTACCAAAAGCGAATCCGCGCGTTATATATCAAAATCAAGGCACTTCGCCTGTGCTTCGCTCTATACTTAATCTGCCAGACTCTGACAGTGCATAGAATAAGTTTTTTCATAGCATAACATAGAATTAGTATTTCATCAATCAATCGTCATATAATCATAGCAAAAATTGTCCTTCAACTTTGTAAATCATGGGTAATAAATAATATGCGAATCATTTCTAGAGTTAAAATCAAATTGTTTATCATCTTGTATAGTTCTTAGTGATTATCATTACTCACCGCTTACTAATCTCACCTTTCCCCGCCCGGGAGCATGTACGGGCTACGCACGTTCAATACATATTTAGCTAATTCATCAAATTCATTCTTCGACCTCATTATAATAAAATTGCACTCGATCCGCCAGTTCGCGATCGGCAATCAAGTAAAGCACGCATATTCATTTTACTATAGTTTTATCAAGTTTAAGTAATAAATTTATTATTTCATATCAAGTGAACTTTATCATTTCCCATCGATTCTATCGACCCGAACAGAAGCAATTAATTAATCTTGTACCTACTTGTATAATGTAACTTGTATGTTGCTTACCTCAGAAAGTCTCTGTGTATATACCTGTTTTCTGTAATTTTTTGCTATATGTTGGTGTGCAATAAAGAGTTATTGTATTGTATTGTAAATTAAACCGTGACTAATTCTTACACTGAAGTCTTTATTACCTACCATACACGTAATATATTTCGACAAAGTAGATCAAAATCCATACTAATATTATAAATGCGAAAGTGTGTTTGTGTGTTTGTATGTTTGTGTGTTTGTGTGTTTGTATGTTTGTATGTTTGTATGTTTGTCCCTCTTTCACGCCGTAACGGAGCGACGGATCGACGTGATTTTTGGCATAGAGATAGTTTATGGACCCGAGAGTGCCATAAACTACTTTTTATCCCGGAAAAATGCACGGTTCCCGAGGGAACAGCGCGCGATAATCGAATACCACGCGGGCGGAGCCGCGGGCAAAAGCTAGTACTTACATATATATGTATAACTATATGAAACAAAGTCAAAGCTCAAAGTCACACAAAGGGCTATGGAGAGGGCTATGCTCGGGGTTTCTCTGCGGGATAGAATCAGAAATGATGATATCCGGAGTAGAACTAAGGTTACTGACATAGCCCGAAGAATTGCGAAACTGAAGTGGCAGTGGGCGGGGCACATTGCACGCAGGGCTGATGGCCGATGGGGTCAGAAGGTTCTCGAATGGCGTCCGCGGACCGGGAGACGAGCTGTCGGTAGGCCTCCAACAAGATGGAGCGACGACCTGGTTAAGATCGCAGGATCGCGGTGGATGCGAAAAGCACAAGACCGGTCTGAGTGGAGAGCCTTGGGGAGGCCTATGTCCAGCAGTGGACGTCTTTCGGCTGGCATGATGATGATGATGATGATATGAAACAAAACAACAAATTATGAACATGAGACGTTGAATTCCATCGAACCAAGTCACCTAATCTATCGAACGTTATCCTGCAGATTAGATTGTGACTGACTCACCTCGATTCATATAAACTGCGACGTAACTTATCTAGCGCATTCATCGCGCGAATACACAGTGAGAAACGAAGATCCCAAAATGAGTTATCCTCCTCCCCACGGACCTCCACCTCCCCCGTACTACGGGCCGCCACCAGCCTGGCCGCCACCGCCACCCCATCTGTCAGGATACGGGCCGCCGCACCACCCGCCACCACCGCACATGTACCCACCCCCACCAGACCACGGCTACCCACCCGGACAATACCCCTACTTTGTCCCTGGCACCATGATGGTACCAGTACCAGTTGCACCGGCCACGCAAGAACCTTCCAACCAAGCCACGTACATAACCAACTACATATACCATGGAGAAAACCCGAATCAGAATCAAGGAGTGCCCGCTATAACGGATGAAGTGCAAGTCGTGGAGAGTTCAGGTGATTTTGACTGGGTGCCGACCACTGCGACCTTGGCGCATCAGCTGCAGGGTAGAGCGGTTGTCGGGGGATACGAGGGCTGGGATGGCAGTCCTTTGTGGGTGATCAGGGCGTGGAACTGCGGTGATTTGATCCCAGGGAAGCTGTCGATTCGGCACACCGCGGCGACTGTTGTATACGACGGGAAAGAAGTGCCTGTGCAAAATATTGAAGTATTGTGCTCTAAGCCTGAGAGTTTGCGATGGGTTCCAGCGTCGTCGGGTACTGTGCCGCCTGGTGCTATCCCTGGTGGGCATACAGCTTCTGGAGAGACGCTGTACGTAGGCAGAGCACGCTACCAGCTCTCCGTAACTCCTGGAAAGGTGCATCCCAGCCACAACTCCTGCTACATCGGTTTCGCTGGGAACGAAGTGGCGCATAAAATGTACGATGTGCTGTGTAGGCTCAGTTGATGTTTTTCCGTAGTTTTTGAATCGAAGTCTGAATTTGTGCGTTAGTATACGAGTATCTTATCAAATGTTTATCTCTAAGTGTTACTATGTTGGTGTGTCCTTTGTTCTATGTAACCGTGACGTCAGAGATAGTGTTATTTTGTTGCAATATGTCAACAATTTTTGAATTAAAAGAATAAAATGACAATCTATTTTTTTCTTTCGAGTTGGTTCAGCTGGTGAGGGGCTCATTCCGCGGGGTGAACTGGAACGTGAAATTACAATTATAAACCAGTTGATGTCGCTGTGGGAAGTATTGGATATCATTTCACGGGAAATTGTGGGGATTTAATTTGAGTCATTTACCTTGGGGGACCATGGCACCAGCGGCTGACCCTCGAGGCGGAAATTATATTAAATTGTCTAAATTGTGTTCTGGAGTAAATTTCTAAGACGGCCGTGATAATATTTTAAAACACCTATGTTGTTGAGGATAATAATTGTAGTCAAAATTTTCTTTAAAAAAAACTAAATTAGGAAGGCACGTAAACATTTAATTTTGTTATTCGTTAGGTACTTAAATGGTTCAAGAAAATTCCAAAAGTTAAAATATCTATGGACAGTTTGATTTATGTGACACTCGCCGTTTAGTTTACATAATTTGCTTATGTACTGTGGGGAACTGTGTAGCTGGTAGAAGCTAAGGTACAGTGGATCTACGCGCGTGATGCTAAACTCAGATCAAATGAAAGGACTTCAATTCAGTACTCGCTTCATATATTGAAAGATACTTAGAGAAATACATTCACAGACATTAGGTCAAGCCTCTCAGGCTGTCGGGAGCGATCTGTGCTCCGGCATGTATACCGCTGTCAATCTGTTTAAAACCAATTCCAGAACTATAAAAATACAAAAATACTATAATTATACAAAACACATTCAGTCTAGCCTGCCAGGCGGTCATTTTTACCACCTGCCAGCGGTATACAGCCTAATCCCTACATATCCCTCGTTCCTCTCAGAGGTGGGGACCTAATCTAATGGGCCTACCTAACGGGGACAATACAGATAGAAAAGAGCCTTTTCTAAAGACTAGCTACATCCTTTTTATTAAAATTTTCATAGTGTCAACTTTAACAGAAATTAACAAAAACACGGTGTATATTTAATAATCATTGATTTTAAACTTTTTAAAATAAGGATGGAGCTTTACCGGCCAAAAACCCCGTCACAAAAAAGGCACGGCACCTTTTCTGGTAAAAACCTAGCTAATAGACGCATGACGTTGCCTGCGCAACGCGACACGTCATCCTTGCTTCAGAAACATCAGTGTCATATTTAATCTTTGGCCATATTGCCACCAGACCACTGTGCTTCTTGGCAAGAATACTATGCTGCCAACATCTGCTCTACTAGCACATGTTGCTAGCATAACTTGTCTATGCTGCCAACATCTGCTTTACTAGCACATGTTGCTAGCATAACAAGACCCGTTTTTCTCTATTCCTAGACAAAACATTATGCCAGCGGTAACTGCCATAATATTCCATCTATTACCGGAATAGATGAGATGCATGCAAACCCAGGTCCCTTCAAAAGGTGCACCCGAACTTTCATCCAGCTCATGGTAAACGGTTTTTACCACGACCAATGTGTTCACCTAAAATACCAAGCTGAACACATTGATTTACCGGACCACGTTACCAGGTTTAACTACACTTTATTACTAACTACAAGACAACAAGACAACATGTTCATCAACTGTGGAAGTCTTCATACTTCATGGACTGCCCATAATTCTTCATCAGGTGGTGCTCAGCACCCCGGCATGGAGTCGCTGTTCAACATCAGCTGGAGAGGCTGCTGGGTTTCCATCTTATTCTTATTTCACAGCCATGGCTCCAGTTTTCCATCTTTTTCTCATTTCACAGCCATAGCCTCAAGTTTTCCATCTTTTTCTTATTTCACAGCCATAGCCTCAAGTTTTCCATCTTTTTCTTATTTCACAGCCATAGATCCAAATGTGGACCCCTGGGCAAGCTTCATCGGCGATCCCAGTTGACTGTGAACTTCTGTTGCTTGAAAACTATTAAAGGGCACAGAAAATCAATCATTATATACACCATTAATAACCACCATTTATTTCCGGGCATATTAAACACATGAAGGTATGAAGTACTCCTCACATGCTGAGACAAACTATAACTACTCATTCTTTATATATTGAAATTCACATCATATCTGATTACAGTTCACACTGGGAGATGTATGAACAGGCAATCTCATATTCGTGAAGTTGAATATGTAAACAATTAAATTAATCTAAAAATGAAAGCAAATGTTATAGTTATTTGGTTTTCCAACGATGTCATCAGTCATCAGTTTTGATGTGGACAGCTGGGAGCTGCCATCAGTTTTCATCAGCAACTGCATAGCTGCTGTCGATTGCCTTCTGCATCTAATACCTCCCAATATGAAAACACACATAAAAAAAACATATATTAGTCACATAACAATATTATAACGCACATTAGTCCTATGATCTCATTATATCACAAATTTCATGTGTGGAAAATTAAATTAAAATCAATTCAATTAAATTCAATTATCCTACCTATTTAAATGATTTATAATAAAAATCCCTCAAAAAAATATTAATTTACAATGTTTACATTTGAATGACAGTTGTCAGTTATACGTCGTGTCAATTTTTTTCTAAAAGTTGACACATAACTTCTCGGTGGGATTTTTAAAAAGTTTTCATTCAAACCACAGAGTTCATTCGGCTTGAGACAGCCATCACTTTCCGTCCCCCTCTCTCTTAAATGAACGTTATTTAATTTTATGTTTCGTTCGTTTAGGGTTCCTTGCTGTGGGAAAAACCTTTTATTAACATTAATTAAATAATGACGTGACTTTTTATTACCTTTTCTATGGAAATTATCACGGTCGTTCCCGTTCTCACGTCGCATTTCCACTCTTCCATAACAACCAGAAGGTGCCTCTCGCTCCTTCATCAGACCTGCCGAACCAGTCTGCAAATTTTCTAACTTTCGCACCCTTTCAGGCTTCGAGCTCAAACCGTCTTTCTCGCCATCCTTCTGCTCCAATTTTCCATCGACAATCGGTGCCTTCCCAATCGACTTCGACTTCTCCAACATTCCTTCGCTCGAACCTGAATCAAAAAAAATATGAGCACGGAACCCTAACAATTTTTCCTTCGATCGCACTTTGCGTTCTGTGGTCAAGGAGTTAACTTGCTCGCACTCAACCTCTTTCACGGCAACTTCATTTGCACAAACCTTTTCCGTCAACAATGAAATATCGTTCGTGTCAGTTAATTTTTGAATAAAATTGACACGGAATTTTTTATTCAAAGTCAAAGTCTGACTACTAAAGTCAATCATTGCATTATTTGCAGTCAAAAAATCTTGTCCTAGAATGCAATAATTGGTACCATCATTAATGATATACAATCTAATTCTACAGTAATAATTGTCAATCAAAATGTATGTATTCGCCATTCCTATAGGCTGAATCGTGGAGCCTCCTGCTACACGCAAAGGATCACTTAGCTTGCGCTCATAATTTAAATTAGTTTCCTCTGCAAGGGAAACCGACATCAGTGAAACATTGGCTCCACTATCGACGAGAGCCTTGCAAATCCTGCCATTGAGCTCTACAAGCACAAACGTGTTCAGACTGCTTTTCTCAACAGTACAAACATCGGGAAGATCACTTGAAAAAATCGTATTGATTTGTGGACCATCAGAATTGCCCTGATGACCTTGGCGCTGCTGCGGCACCGGCTGTATCTGCCGTGGCCTCAAGTTATACCTTCCGTATGGCATACGTGAAGTTCCCTGCTGTGCTTGTTGCGGAATTACCGCTGTTGGCGGCGTTTGGGGCGTGTTATACTCCGAACGCGGCGTGAATCGAAGAAGTGGAGCATCTCCTTGCTCCCACGAATCTTGAAAATCGTTTGAAATACTAACCGGCAGTTCTACTTTTTGACTTTTTATGTTCAATTGCATATTAAATACATCACACAATTGTAGAATTGTTTTTCTTAACTCATCTTTTGATGTAAACAATCTTGATGCAAAATGGACTTGCCATTGCGAATTAACTGATTTAATAAAGTGCTTGATAAATCTGCCGTCTTCTTTGATTCCCGCTTTTAACGCCAATTTATCCAGGTCATAATAAAATGATAGAAGCGGTTCTTTTGAATCCTGCTTTCTATAGTAAAAAGACTGAGCATAGTCTTCTTGCGATGGGAATTCTTCTGCCAATTTTTGTTTTACTAAATCATACGACTCCAATGTCGTAAAATTGGCCTTGTACCAGGACAACGCAGGTCCCTCTAAGTATAGTGCGATTGCTACACGCTTCTGATCTGCGGTCCAATTCTTAATAATCGCAATCGTTTCGAATTGGTAAATAAAATCATCCACATCCGAATATCCTGCGAATTTTTCCGCCATCTTCTTTATATTTCACTGGAATAAACTTTATCGGCCCTCTAAATAAACACTTAGATAAAGACAAAAAATGACTCACAGTTCCTCTTCAAACATTTACCAGATTGTTTTGTATTTTAATACGGTTTGCTCATCTCAAAGCTCGTCTTACAGTGAAAATTCTTCCCAGCTCGCTGTTATCACTGCGGCACTCCGTCGTTCTCTGCAGCGATAGCTAAAACATAAAAATACATCGACCGCGCCTACTCCACCACTTGTGGGGAACTGTGTAGCTGGTAGAAGCTAAGGTACAGTGGATCTACGCGCGTGATGCTAAACTCAGATCAAATGAAAGGACTTCAATTCAGTACTCGCTTCATATATTGAAAGATACTTAGAGAAATACATTCACAGACATTAGGTCAAGCCTCTCAGGCTGTCGGGAGCGATCTGTGCTCCGGCATGTATACCGCTGTCAATCTGTTTAAAACCAATTCCAGAACTATAAAAATACAAAAATACTATAATTATACAAAACACATTCAGTCTAGCCTGCCAGGCGGTCATTTTTACCACCTGCCAGCGGTATACAGCCTAATCCCTACAGTACCTACCTACTTATTTAGTTCTATATAAAAGTCAATACAGGAAACAGTAATAATCTTCCGTAGCTAGCGACATACAAATACAATACAAGACGTGGTATGGTATATATGCTTAGTCTTATGTACATAAATAGCGGGTGGTAGCTTTTCTTCTCAGCCATTACAGCATTAATTTACAGACTTCAGCGCTTTAGCGACGTCAGCGAATTGTTACTGCTAAGGATTTCCTAATTTATTTTAAATTAAACAAAAGATTAATGATATCCCAACACTCCTCATTACAATTCAAACAGAAACAAGAACAAGTTAGCCAGCCAGAGTTTTCTACATTAAGCTCCGTGTACACTAGCGTTTGCGCACGCGACTTTACGCTGTAATCGCAGCGATTAATGCGCCGCCTCGATGACGCAAACCAATAGGCTAGTATTAAATAAATGTTCCGGATAACTCACGTCTTAAATCGAGTTTAGCAGCCGCCGAGTCGCGTTGCTCCGAAGAAGAAGGGCTACGGATTAACCCGAAACATGTCGAGCTAAACTCGATTTAAGACGTGAGTTATCCGGAACATTTATTTAATATGAGTGAGTCTCACGGTAGTTTTATGTCCAGTAGGCTAGTGTCATAAAAAATATTAATTATATTCTGTCAGTTACCTATGTAACATGTCAGAAAATGATTTTTGGCATAGAGATAGTTTATGGGCCCGAGAATGACACAGGCTACTGTTTATCCCGGAAAAATGCACAGTTCCCGAGGGAACAGTGCGCGATAACCGAATACCACGCGCGCGAAAGCTAGTTTATCTATATCTATATCTATCTATATATAAATAAAAATGAATCGTAAAATGTGTTGGTAAGCGCAAAACTCGGGAACAACTGGTCCGATTTCGCTTATTCTTTTTTTATTGTGTTTGTTACTGTTGGGAGAAGGTTTTTATGGAAGAGAATACAGAAAACATACAACGGGGGCGAAGCCGCGGGCAACAGCTATTTATAAATATGTTTATCCGTTGCCTAGTGTGCATAGTACAAGCTTTGCTTAGTTTGGGACTAAGTCAATTGGTGTCAAGTGTCCCATGATATTCATTTATTTATTTACTAGCTTTTGCCCGCGGCTCCGCCCACGTGGTATTCGGTTATCGCGCGCTGTTCCCTTGGGAACTGCATTTTTCCTGGATAAAAAGTAGCCTATATCACTCTCGGGTTCATAAACTATCTCTATGCCAAAAATCACGTCGATCCGTCGCTCCGTTACGGCGTGACAGACGAACAAACACAAAAACATACAAACACACACACTCGAATTTATAATATTAGTATGCATTTATTTACTAGCCAGACTCTACTAACGGAAAGACATCGTTAGCATCCTTCGAGCACCGCCGCTAAAAGCGCTAGTGTACACTCTTACGTTCGCCCGCTCATTCCGTATTCAGGGTGGGTCTTAATCAACTACTTTGGTAATCTTAATTATTTAATCATGAATAAAATAGAAGGTATCCTGTACACTGGAATGTTCTATGCCTGGGCTCGAGCTCCTTCGTTCGTTTACTTAGGTAATCTGGGACATCCTTTAATGTGCTGACACTTTTAGATACACTGGTGCCGCCTAAAGGCCGTCACAGACTACGCAGATGCGGTAAGATATCTGCATCTGCGCAGATATCTGTCCATATCGCTCCCTATACAATTCAATGAGCCAAAACACACTGCGCAGATAACTTATATTTTATCGTCAAGCATCTGCGGGCACCGACATATATCGACAGATGTCACAGATTATCATCTGTTGATCTGCGTATAACATCTGCCGCTACAAATATGGTACAGATTTTATCTGCAGATAGATACAGGTTGATGTGATAAAATAGGCTTGGGTAAAAAAAATCGATATATCAAAAAATGTGTGCCTTGTGCACGGTCCGCCCGCATTGCTACCACCATCTTGCGCGGTGCGATACGATGCGATGCGATGCGATGCGATGCGATGCGATGCGATACGATACGATGCGATGCGATGCAATGCGATGGATGGATGGATGGATGAAATATTTCTCACATTGTTGCGATGCGATGCGATGCGATACGATGCGATGCAATGCCATACGATTCGATGCGATGCGATACGATGCGATGCGATGCGATGCGATGCGATACGATGCGATGCGATGCGATACGATGCGATGCGATGCGATGCGGTGCGATACGATACGATACGATGCGATGCGATGCGGTGCGATGCGATACAATTCTATACGATACGATGCGATGCGGTGCGATACGTTGCGATGCGATGCGATGCGATGCGATACGATGTGATGCGATACGATGCGATGCGATACGATGCGATGTGATCCAATGCTATGCGATGCGGTGCGATACGATGCGATGCGATGCGATACAATGCGATGCGATGCGATGCGGTGCGATGCGGTGCGATATGATGCGATGCGATACGATCCTATGCTATGCGATGCCATGCGATGCGGTGCGATGCGATGCGGTGCGATGCGATGCGATGCGATGCGATGCGATGCGGTGCGATGCGATACGATTCTATACGATACGATGCGATGCGGTGCGATACGATGCGATGCGATGCGATGCGATGCGATACGATGTGATGCGATACGATGCGATGCGATACGATGCGATGTGATCCAATGCTATGCGATGCGGTGCGATACGATGCGATGCGATGCGATACAATGCGATGCGATGCGATGCGGTGCGATGCGGTGCGATATGATGCGATGCGATACGATCCTATGCTATGCGATGCCATGCGATGCGGTGCGATGCGATGCGGTGCGATGCGATGCGATGCAATGCGATGGATGGATGGATGAAATATTTCTCACATTGCTGCGATGCGATACAATGCGATACGATGCGATGCGATGCGATGCGATACGATGCGATACGATGCGATGCGATGCGATGCGATGCGATACATAGTCAGAATCGTCATCTGACGAGCTGTCTAGTAAATATAAAAGAGATAAACACGAAAACATCCTGTATAAAGAATCCGCACCAAAAAACACGTCTACTCAGGTTGAAGGATTTGGACTGAATGTATGCGTCTCGTATATTATCACATCTGCGTAGTGTGTGATAGCTTCAGATCATTACGTTTTTATCTGCAGATAAAATATTACCGCATCTGCGTAGTCTGTGACAGCCTTAAATAAACCAAGTCGATTTTTAAACTAAATTAGCTTTTGCCCGTGGCTTCGCTCCGCCTCGGGAACTGTGCATTTTTCATAAAAAATAGCCTATGTCTCTCTCTGGCCCATAAACTATCTCTATGCCACACATCACATCGATTCCTCGCTCCCTCAGACCATAGAAAGAATTTCTATGTTGGTTCCAACGGAAGACCAGCGTCGGCCGCAAGGTTGACTTGACATCATGCTGAGTTGGGACCATTTCGTGACAAAATTTGTATTGTATTGTATTGTAGCTCTTTATTGTTATATTGATTTCCTTTTGCTTGTCTTCCTCTCTAATTTGCAAAATGTCACGAATAAATGTTTTTTTTTCTTTCTGAGGACGCTCCGTTTCCACGTGAAAGACAGCAAAAATACAAACACACAGACATACACACTTGCGCATTTATAATATTAGTATGCTTTGTTATTTTGGATTTTATTTCAAAATCCTTAGATTTCTTTATTCAATGAACAATTTGTACTTCACATCATCATCAGGTATTTACCCATGAGAACACGTTACGGGGCAGGGTTGGTTTTCCAGTAAATATATACTTCAACTGGCTTCAATTTATATAAACAGCGATTGAAAAGTCACAAACGTGAAAATGTAAACACATTGTTATGGATATGTGCATCAGTTACGGCGAGCATTAGCCTCTCCATTGCCCTCTGTGCTACCCCAAGTTTTTCGGCAGACTTTTCGGTCAAGGTTTGTAAAGTACAGTCAGAGTAAAAAAAAGGTTCGTCACCCTAAGATCTATTTTCCTTTGCTCGGTATGAGCGCTAATCTGTTTTACCGATTGAGTAGGATATACTTCGTCAACCTGTCAACCTGCTAAACATAATCAGGTGACCATAGACACCCTACAACTACACTATGGCACTGACAAACACCGACAATGAAATAGAACATTATTTGATTAAAACTTTTACGAAGTTGTTTATTAAAAAGGTTTTGTATTGATATGAAACTAGATATATGTTAGAGGTGTATACTATTTTGATCCTTGTTATTATGTGAAGTAAGTATAATTTGATATGCACTTGTCTACTTAGTACTTTGGTTTCAAAACGTACTAACAGCCTATGACTTTGTAAAGGAATCAATTTAATAACTGACGAAGGTTTTCCTACCCCTACTGTATATTCAGCCGTTATTCATAGTGTTTATTAGTCCTTTATAAAGTACGCGAGGACTTAGAAGGATATTGAAAACGTACTAGCATGGGCTTTGAGTAACAATACATTTACCTCCTTTGCTCACGCCAGTCTCTCTGCCAATCATCCCAGATTTATGTTAATGAGTCTAAACTACATCGTAACCTGGTTAGCCGCCGCCGCACTGGTTGCTATTGGACGATTATTAAAGACGGAATCATATTTGCATAATTTCAACTCGGTCCTAACTAAAGCGAAGTCAAATTGAAATCCTTGGCTTTTCTATGTAATTTCAGATACCAACTGTTGCCGGGAAGCAGGGATGAAGTAGTGATTTGGATTGTGAATTTTAAAAGGAAAACTTTCCAGGTAATTGAAGTGATAAGTTATGAGTATGAGTCATACATTTTTCTTTTGTCATTTTAAGGGGGGGGGGGGGGGTTCAATTTAAGGTTTGAATTAACTTTCAAATTATAACACACGTTTCTCGGTCGGTATTTCGAACACCTACATGTACCTAGGTTTATAAGCGCTATTTATTACGATTGTCTAATGCGTATTTAGGTAATTAGTTTTTTTTTATATCTCTGTGTTGTACTTGTTTAAAACACGCTAACGTTAGGTTGCTTTAGAATGTATTTATTTGATGTTGATTTTTGTATGCATAAGAACTAGAGAGAAGACAAGAACAGAAGAAAAATCGAAGGAGAGTTGTAATAGGAACAAAAAAAGTTCAATATAAGGAGTCTAAACACCGCACCTACTTTCTTTGGCCTGTAGGAGTCTGTCCAACGATTATATTATAGAAGTTAACATAATTTTAAATAGTTTCGTTGTTTCATTTAAAAAGGACATCGAAAATAATAATAAATATAATTGGACACTGATGTCCTCTGTAAAGTACAGAGTGAAAAACTAGTATAAAAGGTCAGAGATTTTTTCCTCTATTTTCCCTGAACATATTAAGCTCTAAGCAATATAATTTTAAATTTTTCAAAAAAATATTGCCAAAAAGTACCTTTGGTGGGCAGGAGGTGTAGGTATGTATTCATTATCTATATAAGTACTATGTTTCTGCGTTGCCTAGTATCCATGGTAAAGGTTTGCTTAGTTTGAGACTAGGTCAATTGGTGTCAAGTGTCCCATGATATTTATTTATTTTCCCTTTAAAATTCTGCAACTTATGCGAGACCGTTTCTAAACAACCCTGTGTATTACTTAGCCTCTTTAATCGCCCCCTCCCTTTCCATCTCAAGGGACGCTATTTTGCAAAGCTACATAAAATGCTACTAAACAGCATCCCGGAGCCATATAAATGCACTATGATACCTTTGGGTACTATATCGAAACTCATTAAGCGACCCTTCGTGCTCCAGAGGTTAACAGCGTCTTTATCACCTTTATAGGACTAATTGGTAGCAATAGCAACCTTATGTTTGGAGATCACGAGTTGAGTATTACTAGAGGCCGAAATGTTATATTGGAACATAAAAGCTAGTAATATACATACATACAAATAATTATATGCATGATAAATGCTGGATGAATTCATGAAAATTGACAAAATACTTAATATGCAACAATAAAATCATTCTCACTCAGTCAAAATACCACAAACAGGACTTATCACGCTAACACACACAAGTACATAATATTCACCTCGACGTTTCGGCAACTGCAACGTTTATTACTTGTGTGTGTTAGCGCGATAAGTCCCGTTTGGGGTATTTTGACTAATAAAATCATACCCATTTATAAGTTACCGGAATTATAACTAACTATTAGTTGCCATGGCGTTAAAAGCTACTTTTATCTTTGCCCGTCAAAATTATATCAAAAAAAAAAAAAACGTAGTGTCAGCTGTCACCTGTCAGTGTAAGATACACAAACACAAACATATTCACATTTCAGCGTTCGGCGGAAAATTTTATTTTTATTTTCAAAATAATTTTCTTGCTGCTTTCAAACTGTTGGCGTTCTGCAGAATCAACCGCAACCCTGTCATCGCAACTGACATTAGCCCAAGCCTTAAGGCCGCCATCAAGGGGAATAACACACACACACACACACATACTTTCACATTTATAATATTAAAGTATAGATTGCATACAACCCGGTTTAATTATTGCTTGTAAAGTGATAGCGGCTGTTTGTCTGTCGGTATAACACCTTTATTATGACTGTTAGCTGAGATGAAGTCCTATAGTGGCAGGTTAGAGTTGGTAATAGGCTGAGATGACACGTAAGGAGTCAATTGGAGAGGTGATCTCACTTAACGTGTGACGAAATTAGCGTTTAAGGAGTTGTTATTGCGATGTAGAAGATTACAAATATGTGCGGCCATTTTTTCGTCTGGTTGAAATAGACGATTGTGTGAAATTTTTTCAATGCATTAATTAGCAGAATTGTGTCATTAGCTGTAGAGATTTATTTATTTACTAGCTTTTGCCCGCGGCTCCGCACGCTTGGTATTTGGTTATCGCGCGCTGTTCTCTCGGGAACTGTGAATTTTTCCGGGATAAAAAGTAGCCTATGTCACTCTCCGGCCCATAAACTTTCTCTATGCCAAAAATCACGTCGATCCGTCGCTCCGTTACGGCATGAAAGACGGACAAACACACAAACATACAAACACACTTTCGCATTTATTAACCGTCAGTTAACACTAATCAATGGATGGTGAAACAGCCCTAAATGGGCTGATGTAATTCCCGAAAAATACTTACAAGGGTGTTCAGTTAGAAGTCAAAGGGACTTACTTTCTGAATTCCGGAAGAATTTGAGTCACCTCGTATAGATATAGCAAGAGACTTATAGACATATTGGACTGCAGAGCCCAATTAAAGTTTAATTAGTGACACAGAGTCGTCGCAGGCGCCGCTTAGTACGTCTCCACCCGTCCAGCGTTCGCGAGTCTTGACAGAAGTGCACATATTCCGTTATCACAAAAAACATGTTTCTTTACTAAAAGTGCAACAAAATATGCAATGTTTGAAGTGAAAAAGTTTTGAATAAGCAAACTTAAGGAGACGACGAGATCTGGTAAGCTACTATTTATGCCCAGTGACCCGTGTGGTGTCGAGTAGAATTACACCTCTCCATTTCTTCCGTGTAGGTATGTCGTATATCATTTATGAATATAGTGAATCTGTTTTTAAAAAAAATACCTCGTAGAGTTTCTTGCCGGATTCTTCTCAACAGAGGTTTTTCCGAACCGGTGGTAGATTTTTTTTGACGCTCATAAGTACTTGTTATAGCCTAAATTGAATAAAGATATTTTGACTTTGAGGCGACTGAGGTTATAGGTTAAGGTATACCGTAGACGACAGGCTAGCAACCTAGCAAGCTAGTATAAAGTGGGCCCCACTCAAAAAAAAATCAAATCGGTTCATAAATGACGGAATTTTGAGGTAACAAACATAAAAAAATACAACCGAATTGATAACCTTCTCCTTTTTTGCAGTCAGTTAAAAATGCAAAAGTGTGTGTTTCTATTTGTATGTTTGTTCGTTGACGTGATTTTTGGTACAGAGATAGTTCATGGGCCTGAGAGTGACATAGGCTACTTTTTATCCTGGAAAAATGCACAGCTCCCAAGGGAACAGCGCGTGAAAACCGAGTTACACGCGGGCGAAGCCGCGGGCAAAAGCTTTAAAGCCCCATTTAGACAATGTGAGAAGCAAGGTACAAGTCGAATGATGGCACGATCGTTTTATTTACCTATCCCCGAAAATATGATTTCTCAGATGTGACTGAAACTCATTATAACTTGTGCTTATAAACGAGAATATCTATGGCACGCGTTGAATTAGATTTTCAGCTATTTGAGTACTAAAATTTCGCGTCAAATATTAAAGGCAAGTTGTACTGAGTTGTCCTAACTCCTAACCGGTGCTTTAGCGAATAATAGCGCCATCTAGTTGTCATTATCGGAGATTCTCAACACGTAAATTGACAACTTTTGACACTCCCTTCGGACTTCCCCTCAAGCATACTCTTATCCAACTCTTATCTTACTCTTATCCTTAGTTCCCAATCCGCACTGGGCCCGCGTGGGAACTATGGCCCAAGCCCTCTCATTCCGAGAGGAGGCCTGTGCCCAGCAGTGGGACGTATATAGGCTGAGATGGTGGTGGATGGTGGATACTTTTATCTGCCTGGAGATCTCTCTAAAAGTGCCCATTGCAGTATTTACTGAATAAATGATTTGAATATAATAAACACGGGGTTTCACAGCAAGCCAGACTACGGCATTGTGCACCACTGTCCATATTTCAACACGTTACACGAAGCGTGACCCATTTAAAAAAAATATCTAACTTTGGGACCTCCTTACCAGACGTTACTACATATACTTCAGTGACTACATGAAAATGCCTTATGAAGGGACCTTCTATATCTAATTATAATATCTGCGGTCTATCTGGTATTTGCTTGTGACCCACCAGTGGGTCACCACCCATAATTTGGCAAATGCTGCCTTAAACAACTTTAAAATGACATTTACGAGTTACAGTCAATTACAATTACCTACAACCAGCCTACAACTGAAAATTGTACGAATAGTGAAAAACAAACAACGTTAAAGAATTAAGTAGTTTATTCCCAACATTCTCTTGAAACGAGTAAAAACTTTTATCAAGTTCTGAAGAACTCGCGCTTATGCTGCACTTGAGAAACAACAGGGCTACTATGAAACTCGAAACTCAAGTTCGTGTCGCACTGTCCCTCTCGCTCTCGTGTTAAATAATATAAGTGTCAGAGGGACCGCACGACAGGAACTTCGAGTTTCGAGTTTCGTAGTAGCCATGCAAGACAGATCGCGGCGGCAGCACACTTGTGTGTGGTAAGTATAGTGCTTTTATGGTTCCGCACCACAAAAGGAAGAGAACGGAACCCTAAAAAGGGTCTCTTTGTTTATCTATCAAGACCATTTTCGAAGGAATGCGTGAAGGTATCAAAGTCAAAGTCAAAACATCTTTACTCAATTTAGGCTATAACAAGCACTTATGAATGTCAATAACCTAACCAACAAAAAGTTGGAAAACCCCCGAATTTGTCACTTCAAAGTTCAATATCTTAAAAACGGCTAAACGAATTTTGATGATGTCTAAGAATCATCGCTAGAAAACCTGTTTTCATATAATTTAGTCAGCTTTTACCGTTTTCAACCGCCGACGCAAAAGAAGGGGTTATATATAATTTTGGCGTCAATGTCTGTCAGTCTGTGGCATCGTAGATTTAATAATGAATAGATTTTAGTGTGGTTTTTTACCGTGAAAGCTAGTTTTCTTACGGTAGTTCTTATATTTGCTACAAGTATGTTTGATAATAATAGATTGTTCAACAAGGGGCTAAAACAAGCCATATAGTTCGAGTATCATTATGATTGTTTAGTATCTCGTTATAAACACTCTACTTTTCACTCTGAATGCGAGAAAAAAAACGACGTTCTGTTCTATAATATTACTTTTTAAAAACGAATGCTCAGTACGACTAATGGATATTTGTTCAAAATTCAAATAAGTAGCAAAAAATTAATTTCCTCGGTTTTTTCTTTACTTTTTTCGTAAAGTGTCGTTTTAAATGCTTGATTAAAAATTAAAAACTGTTTTAAAACTAATTGGACTATGCATAATAAAATGAATTCATCGTTAATATTATTAAACAGATTCATATTCGTAATCATTAGTTGTGTTTCACGAAATTAAATCTTGTTTTTAAGTATTTTTGCACAGCTGTCATTTTGAGGTTATTTCCACGCCCTAAAAAAAAGTAAAAAAAAAAAACGATTCAGGTACCTCGCTATTTATGAGATATTGAACTTTGAAATGGCAATGAAGGGTATTTTCAATTTTTTTAAGTTGTTTAGGTTAATGTTTAAACTTGATTTAACTTGTAACCGAATATTAAACATAGTTTAAAATTATAGTTCTAGTAAGCTCCGCGATCGCGGTCCTCCCTATATCTCGCCGGCGGCAGACGAAACTCAAAATAAATTATATTTTATAAATTTGATAATCACTGCTTGCGCTAGTCCGATTTGACTATTTTCGTGCAAACTATTATTATATTTGGATTCACTAGCATTTGCCCGAATTTTTATTGCCATAATAATTGTTTTCCATAATTTTCGTTTTTCGTAAATAGTTTTTTTTTATTCGACTGGATGGCAAACGAGCAAGTGGGTCTCCTGGTGGTAAGAGATCACCACCGCCCATAAACATCTGCAACACCAGGGGTATTGCAGATGCGTTGCTAACCTAGAGGCCTAAGTTAGAATACTTCAAGTGCCAGTAATTTCACCGGCTGTCTTACTCTCCGCACCCAAACACAACAGTGCAAGCACTGCTGCTTCACGGCAGGATTAGCGAGCAAGATGGTGGTAGCAATCCGGGCGGACCTTGCGCAAGGTCCTACCACCTGCAAATACATAAATATAAATTCTAATTGGTTGTAATTATTTTTTAGACGGTTATTAAAAGTATTATATTGTATGACAAAGGACGTTGGTATGGCAAGTGAAATTTTGACGAAAGAAATTATGAGGTAGCTAGACGATTTGTTACATTTGCAAAGTTTTCTACTTAGCTTGGTTTACAGTGAATATTTCCTTAGGCAACTTGGAGAGGAGTTAGTTAGTATATAAAATCTTTGCCTCTCGGGGCCATAATTCGAGAGACAACTTTGACAAGTCAATGACAGGTAAAGGGTTACCAGGGTTCGACGAAATTAAATAGTGATGTAGCCGATATCGATATTCATTGTCGATTCGACTAAATGGTTTGCTAAGAGGGATTTTTTTGTACCAATTCAAAGTAACAAAGATATAACACAACGAAAATTTAACCAAACAAAACAAAAACGTAACAGATAAAATGCGCACAGTGAGCGAGAGATGCAGAAAACCACGAAACACATTCAAACACTCCGGGAAATGGAAGCCGAATGGGTTACAAAAGTTTGTTACACGAATTAGGGATGCATGTTACAATTCGATTTTTATGAAGATTGATTTAGCGATGGATACGATGTAGCGATTTTTTAATCTATTCATTTCAATATAATCTTCAACCGATTCGATTCGGAAATAAAGTGAATCGTATCCTTTAAATCGTATTTACAGACAATTTATTAATTTGTTACGATATAATAAGTAAGTATTGAATATTTACTATCTTAATGAAGACAAATCGATTATAAACGGATGCCGCAATAAAGTCGCATTACTAGTCCGCATTGCTTATGTTACTAACCGAAGCAAATAGATACATAAAAATAATGAAACAGGATGTATGCGGATAGTTAAAAAAAAGTCATACACAGCTAAATTGTATTTATTTTTCATTCTTTATGCTGTAAGGAGGCCTGTGCCCAGCAGTGGGACGTATATAGGCTGGGATGATGATGATGATGACGATGATGATGCTGTAAGTATCGTCCTGTGTGAATAATAATTTCATTTTATTGTTATTAAAGCGATGGCTCTAACGATTAAATCCAATGTGTGGTCAGATCTAATATTCAAATTGTCAAAATAAATACAAATTTCAAATCAATTTTTGATACGATTTTTGTGAGAAGGATTCAAGAGCATACGATCCGATCCGTGAATCGTAGAGGGCCTACTCCGAAGTTCGAAAATCGAAGTTCATATCGTACCGTCCCTCTCGCTCTCGTATTAAATAGTATAAAAGGGTAAGAGGGACCGCACGAAACGAACTTCGAGTTTTGAGTTTCATAGTAGCCCTGCTGAGGTTTACGATCCATTACGATTCAAAGTGAAAAATCGACGAATGCCCCGCACCGGCCCCCGCCCTTGGCCCTATGTACTACGAAGTGTAAAATTCGAACTCCGTATCTTGCTATCCTGCTGGCGTTAATATTATTTAAAATGAAAGTGAGAGGGACGGTACGATAAAAACTTCGAATTTCGTAGTAGTCCCCCTGCGCCCGCCAATTGCTACATTATCGTTGACAAAATGGCGCCTCTTGTGAAGGTAATGATGAAATTATTACTTGTTAGCGCCCTTGGTGACAACAATCATATCATGTGTATATAAAATAAATAAAGCGGATTTAAGGTGACGCCAATCAAAACAATAAAAGAAATAATTGTCGTTGGTTTGTATTTGCACTTCTTTCAATGATCTTACATTGCAAAGTAAATTATTAAACTAATTTGGTATTGTCACCATAAATAATGGATAAATATCGATAGAAGCCAATGCCGTGATATTTTTTAATATCGACATGAACAGCACTACCCTGTCTGTGGCAACACTTGTGCACAATGAATTGTCAAAGTTGTCTCTCGAATTATGGCCCCGAGTTTAGTTATTATTGCCAATCTCAAAAAAAACGAATAAAAAAAGACTATAAATGAAAATTAATTAACTATAATTCAGAAATAATAAACGAAATTTACATTTCAGGATATCACTGAGTCATCGTAACTTCAGAGTATCTTCAACATTACCGAACTTTATTTTTCTATAAGCTTGTATACTAACAAAGTATATAATGACGGAAAAAACGTACACTGCTTTAGAAGATCAGTACCAAACTGTAAACGTAAGAAGAATAAAAGATGATAACAGTATAACTACGACCAACACCGTGGAAGAAATTCTAAAGAAAATAGTACCAGCAAAGAGTTTTCTGTACAGGAACCATGATAAAAAGACTGACAGGACATTCAGTTCGTACTTACCCATGGACACTGGAACACCGAAGAAACCGAGAAGGTTCTTCAGGATGAGTTCGTATGAGTACCCAATATTCAGCTCAAAGTCTACCAAAACTGAGAACTTTAACGATAGAGGTTACTATTCTGTTAAAACTAACAGCAGGTACTATATTCAGAAAACTTTAAAAATACCAGAAGTTAAAAACAAATATAAATCTATTCCTACTCCAGAGAATAATGAGAAAGAGCTTATAGAAGATCATCTATACGAAGACCTGTGTTACAATGATGTGGAAAAGACAGAAGCTGATAAAAAAGATCAAGTCCAAAAACCTTACAAAGTCAAAATTCAGGAACTATTTCAATCTTTTAAACTACCATTCTTCAAAAGGAATGAAGAAGTCGAAGAAGAAGTTGAAGAAATGAAAGAGGTGATAGAAAAAGAGAAAGAAAGTAACTTTTACGAGAATGGAGATATTGACGTAGCTAGTAACATGTATGATTCGGTGCAAGCTGTGCGGCCCGTAGAAGTCGAAGCAAAGGATCGGGTAAGTGTCTAAAATGTACCTTATACTTTTATGATCGTCAGTATTTCGAATTTATTAGTTGCCCAGTATCAAGACCTCAAGCAAATTAACATGATAATTTTCTCTAATTGCTTGTATTTAATTTAAATAAAACATGTTTTTAAGAACATATATAAGTCAGCAATAATTTTGCTATCAAGAATATGATTTAAATCTGTTCACTTATTGAATAAAGACTTGAAATTTAGCATAAATTATCGTTAAGGATTATGCGTACAGGTGCACTAAGAACAGATTTTTTTACAATAGTCGATTACTCGGATATAATCGGTAATAGAAAGCGGAGAATCTTTAAAAATAACCCAACACCGTTGCCAGCGGTACCTGCTAAGCATAATTCTTCAACTCTCGCAGCAATACATTTGCAATTAACCTCTAACGTACTCTCATGTCGTCCAAATAAACAAACAATACGGAGGCGTGTTCGCAGCATCACCGCAAATTAACGGGCTTACAGCTGTGGAGGGATCACGACAACGCTCGATGCGAGGGGACGACTACGATGCGATTTTCAGGATTATGTATTTAAAAAGGAAAAACGGAACACTTATAGTATAGGAGTTATAGGATTACTTTGTTGTAAGTCTGTCAAGATTCCTTTTTCAGAAACATGTGAAGGTACCAAGCTGAAAGTAATCTGTCCAAAACGTACAGTTTTATCTCACACACGATAGAATAAACGGTATCGGTTGAACGGTGCAATCTGCAGGGCTAATAATATGCTACATATTTAATAAGAAAGCGAGAGTGGCGAGCGTGCGTTATTAGTGTTTTGGTGGGTGTTGTTAAAAAGGTGATGCTCTGGGTTACATTTTTATGGAAACTAACGACAATACTGGTACTAAATTTAGCGTGATCATAATTCTTGCGACTAGTCTTTCCGATGCGGCAATAAAAGCGAGAAGCTAAATGTTAGAATATTCGCTCAGAGGACTACTGCGAAATTCGAAAATCAAAGTTCGTCTCGCACTGTCCCTCTCACTCTCATATTAAATTATATAAGCATCGGCGGGACGGCAAGATACGAAGTTAAGCCTTCTGTGGGCCCTACATATCGCGTCGTCTGTCTCTGTTGCGTCGTGTCGTGTGGTGTCGTCGTGTGTCGCGATGTGTGCTACCTCCAGGCGGTAAATAACGCTCTGCTCCGCTTTAATTACTTTGTTATCAAACTTGGGTCTGCGGTCGCGTCTGCCAGGGCTCCACGCGCCGCTTCTTAGAGCTGGCTGAATTTGATCTTCGTATCTTGCCGTCCTGCTGACGCTTATATTATTTAATACGAGAGTGAAAGGGACGGTACAGTCACCACACGCGATTGTTGAGCCACTTGCTACGACACGAACTTCGATTTTCAAATTTCAGAGTAGCCCCTCTGGCCTTATGGACGTTTATTTGTGTCTGAATGTAGTTCATTTCGTGTTCAATAGAACTGGGATGTAAAAAAGGAATCATTTATTATTCAGTTTCTACAGTTTCTACATTTTTGAAAAGTGACTCTAATTGCGATATTTTTAGATTTTTTATGAGTTCACATTTTTAAAACTAATTATTTAAAAAAATTGAGCTTGTGGGTCTGCTACAATAGAATTATAATGATCGTAAGTCAGTGAGTGCGTCAGTGATGAAAGTAAAAGAAACTTTGACATGCAATTAATAACTATAAAGGTACCGGGTGAAATTGAATATTATTAAGAATATACATATCAGTCTTATTAGGCTCTATAATGTAACTGAAAACTCAGGGTTCTTGCTTTAGGCAGCATAAAATTACAGGAGAAAGGTATGGTACGGTTGTGCCTTTGGTTTGCTCGACTTGGCAGGGAACTGCCGTGCCCCCAAGTAGACTAGGTGCTAGATGCGACTCTATTAAAAAAGATACTTTGATTTAGGTATTAAAGTTAGATTTTTAGTTGCTTTAAGTATGTTTAAGTTCACAGTCAAATAAGTGACGTCATAGCTAGCGATTTCGATATAAAACCTGTGAGAGAATCGTGTTTTGACAAGTCGTGGTTTGGCAATCTGTACTAATATTATAAATGTGAAAGAGTGTTTGTATGTTTGTGTGTTTGTCCGTCTTTCACACCGTAATGGAGCGACGGATCGACGTGATTTTTGGCATAGAGATAGTTTATGGGTCCGAGAATGACATAGGCTACTTTTTATCCCGGAAAAAATGCACAGTTCCCGAGGGAACAGCGCGCGATAACCGAATACCACGCGGGCGGAGCCGCGGGCAAAAGCTAGTGACTTATAAAAATTACGACAGTTGATCGGAGCATATTGTAGCAAAAGCTTGAAAGTTTAAAGAATTATAACTTGCAGGTGCAGATCCCAGTAGAAGACTACTTGGAACCGATCCAGGTAGACCGCGAGCGCCAATACTGCGACGTGGAGCTGCGAGAAGACTCCTTGCTCCAGTACATCATGAGCTTGTTTGAGAACTTCGGCATGCGACGAGGTAATGCATTATCCTAAGAACGTCAGCCTCAGTCGGAAGACGTCCACTGTTGAACAAAGGTATCCTCAGAACGCCACAATGAACAACTGGTTGCTCTTAACTCTCGCGATGTCATCGCTGCATCCTTCGTCTTCCCGTTGTGGTCGCCATTTGATGACTTTTCTTTCCAATTGGTGATCTGTTCTTCGAGCGATGAGGCCCGCTCATTGCCGTTTCAACTCGCATAATTCTTCGAGCTACGAGTGGGGAGCTGGTCGCCGCCCGGTTGTGCGACCCAGGTACCGCTGGGAGGACAGTGTCCAGGCGGATCTGCGACGTCTTCAAGTCGACGACTGGCAAGAGGCTTTTTTAATTAATTAGTTACGTACGAGTAGGTACGTTGGTCACTTTGATTCTTTGGCGAATTTCCATCCTGATTCTGTCGCGCAAAGAATCCCAGAAACCTGAGAAACTTACTGTTCCAAAGGTTATACTTGTGTAAAGCGTATAGTAACTCCATACTAATATTATAAACGCGAAAGTGTGTTTGTATGTTTGTCCGTCTTTCACGTCGAAACGGAGCAATCGATCGACGTGATTTTTGGTGTAGAGATAGTTTATGGACCAGAGGGTGACATTAGCTACTTTTTAACCCGGAAAAATACACAGTTCCGGAGGGAACAGCGCGCGATAACTGAATTCCGCGCGGGCCTAGCCTCGGGCAAAAGTTAGTTTCAAATATAAATTTGATCTGAACTTAGGTTCCTAGTTCGTATGAGTATGAGTATGACCCTCTGTTTGAGAGAGCATAAGTTAAAACTCTAGGGCTATGCCCTAGGGCTCAGATAGATATTTGTGTCTTTTTGACAATGGATTTGAATTTTGTATCAGTTTGAATTGAAACATTTTTGTGGTGTTTTGATATAAAACGTGCGATTCCACATGATCGACTTTTTGGTTTTAGCCAGTCTGTAAGACAATATATTTGTATTGTTGATCGAAGAAGATGAACTTTAAAATAAATGATAAACCTGGTCCAGAGTTCGATGACGAGGAAAAGGCAGAATTCTTAGCTGCCCACTTGAGTTTCAATGAACCACTAGCAATCTATTTATGCTTAAAGCCCACATTAAATATGTGGATGCTGAAGTAAACATGCTGCAAAATTTAAAATTTCCTATGTTTCTAGTAGATTCTTGCTGATTGACGTGTTAGTAGAAGAAGAATATTTTTCCTTACCTACGTTAATCCAAGAGCAATTTTTTCCACTTAGAAACATCCCCGTATTTATGTTTCTGCAGACTAAAACATCGCTAACGTCTCCCCCTCATTTGTAAGGAACCCCTATTAGCAGCCAAATCTGTCTAATGAGCGGATTGTGAGAACCGGCTGCTGGGACAAATGCGTCTTTATCACTCTTAACTGGCTAGAAAAGGATAGGTTAACTTAAAGGTCTAAAATAAAATGGTGGATTGTTTTAAGTTGATTATACTCTTGATCTACGAGTGCGATGTATTGTTAATATTTGCACGCAATTATACTACACTAACTTTTGCTCGCGGCTCCGCCCGTGTGGTATTTGGTTATCGCGCGCTGTTCCCCCGGGAACTGTGCATTTTTCGGGATAAAAAGTAGCCTATGTCACTCTCGGGACGATAAACTATTTCTGTGTCAAAAATCACGACGATCCGTCGCTCCGTTACGGCGTGAAAGCGTAACAAACTAACAAACTTACTTTCCCCTTTATAATAGTAAGGAAGGATCTACAAGTGCGATGTAGGTATCGTTAATATTTTCACACAATTATACCACATTATGTTCCCGTGGGACACTCCGGTATACATAATTTACCGTAAATACCTCAAAGCATTATATAAGATTATAAAGCACAATTAACAATTTAAATCACCGTGACGTAATCTCGGGCTTACAGAAGCTTCCAAAGCTCCGGGGCTTGTTTCAATGAATTTCTTCGGTCGACTTAAAAGTTCTTTCGAATTTTTTCGTCTGAGGGAAATTGAAAAAAAAATTCAAAAAATTTATAAAGGTTGCTTCGTTTTTGTTATTGTGTTATTCCATTGTGTTTTGGTTGCGACCAGTAGCTCTTTTTTAACCTCCGACGCGAAGTCTGTTTAAAAAATATACCTCGTTGAGTTTCTGGCCGGATTCTTCTCAACAGAGGTTTTTCCGAACGGTTTTTCATACGTGCTTGTTATAGCCTAAATTGAATAAAGATATTTTGACTTTGACTTTGACCGGTATGTGTCTGTGTGTCTGTACATACAGGCATCTGTGTGTTTGTCTGTGGCACCGTAGCTCTTAAACGATTGGACCGATTTTAATGCGTTTTTTTTAATTTGAAATCAAGTTTTCTAGCGACGGTTCTTAGACATGTATGGGGTCCCTTAGTTAGAAAAATAATCACTAACTATATCACTTGACACCCTACACTTCAGTCTACTCGTGACCAAGGCCACTGCAATGTGTTCCAAACGTAGAGGTAAATATTACTCGTGTGTGTTAGCGTGATAAGTCCCGTTTGTGGTATTTTGACTATGAGTGAAAATCACGAAAGCTTAAAGCATTATATTTTATCCGGCTGATGATGATGGTGATGTAGGATGACGAATGCAAAGTTCCATTGTCCCCTAGTAAGATATAAGCACGATACTAATTCATTACGCTCTTTTACTTTCTCATAGGGTTTTGTACAAAAAGTTGTGTCATGTGGACAACACGTGCAGCAGGGATGCACCGCATGTGCAGTGTATCGATGAAAAGATTGAATTAAATTTTTGATGTGGCTGTGATTTTTGCCTACTGAATTTTTTCCTCACTTATGTTCGTAAAGTTGGTATTTACGGTGGATCTAGGCGACATAAAATTACTGTTAGTCTATGACCAAGGCAATCAGTATAAAACTAAAAATCAATCAAATAAATTAAAATAAATCAATGAAACTAAATACTGAAAAATGCATGAACAATGTTTCCACTATTGTTATTCTATATGTCATCTCCTCTCAATCTAAGTGAAAAGCTGAGTGTACAACTCGAGCATTAAACTCATTTCCCCCTCGACGTGTCTATCCACCCTCGCCGTACTGGCTCGGATCGGGTTAAAATATCTGGTTTTACGCTCTTGTTCTTCTTATGCGTAAGTGATTAGATTTGGCATTTGAATTAAAATTCCGTAATTTAGCTACATTTATCAGCCGCTCTCAGTTTTGTTGTGATTCCGTTGGCACTGTGTTGTTGTTCTTATGTTCTAGCCACTCTAATCTCGTACAGGCTGATGTCTGGGATGTCTTCGGTGTGATGTCCGGTTAGTTTTAGCTCCGGTGTCTTGAGCTGCACTGACCACAGTATTCTATATCACGTAGTAGTTCTGTATCATCAAACTTCATCTACTCATTTTGGTGTAAAATAATAACTAACACACACACATGCACGCTCTTACACACACATGGGTGAAATGAAAACCAAAAAGTTGCACACCGTTAAAGCTTTAGCACGTAGTTTTAGTTTCCATTAACTTTTTCCATTGTTACAACGAAATTAATCATGCATTTGTATGGATAATTTTCGTGTTACAATGGAAAAAGTTGATGGAAATTAAAAGTACCTGCTAACGCAGCTTTAACGGTGTGCAACTTTTTGGTCTTCAACCACATATTTTTCTTGTATATGGTTTAATAAGATTACTTTAATTGAAAAAAAATGACTATCGATAAAATTTTCATCGCATCACTAAGGAACTGTCTCCACACAGTCTCATTTGGCAAATAGAATAAAATAAGTTTCAGTCCGTCAGTGCATTCGTATGTTAGTATGTCGGCGCGCACCGACTAACTTGGACTTAACTAAACAAAGTTAAAGTTACAAAGATAAGAGTTGTCCGATTTTGAAACGCGAGTTAGTTTCTAACTTAGGTAGCAGTGCCTGTGCGGACTACGTAAAGCTAAAATGTGAAGTGTTGTTTTATACGTAAACCTACCTAGAGACTCACTCATATTAAATATATTGACCCGGATAACTCACGTCTTAAATCGAGTTTAGATCGACATGTTTCGGGATAATCCGTAGCCCTTCTTCCTTGGAGCAACGCGACTCGGCGGCTGCTGCGATACGCACTGAAAAGCGAGTCGCGTTGCTCCGAGGAAAAAGGGCTACGGATTAGCCCGAAACATGTCTAGCTAAATTCGCTTTAAGGCGTCAGTTATCCGGTTCAATATATTTAATACTAGCTTATGCCCGCGACTTCGTCTGCGCGGATGTAGGTTATCGCGCGGTCGCGCCCTCTACCGGAATCAAAAGTATCATATGTTGATCCTTGGGGCTCAAACTATCTCTATGCCAAATTTCATAAAAATCGGTTCAGTGGTTTTGACGTGAAAGCGTAACAGACAGACAGACAGACAGAGTTACTTTCGCATTTATAATATTAGTAGGGATGCTTTATACGTGTTTAAATAAGTAGGAGCACTTTTTAGATCTCTACTTTATCCCGTGCAAATGTGCTGGGTTGACGACGACCGGATAACAAATGCGATTATACAAAGATTAGATTAACTAACTAACTGAAAACGTCAGAAGGCCCACTTTTTTATTTATAATTACTTAATTGCATTATTTTGAAATACCTACATTGTTTGTATGAATAATACGAATGTTTGTTCTCGTGTCTTGGATGTTTAATATGTATTTAAGTATGTATTTATCTATGTCAGTATGTTATCCGTTGCCTAGTATCCATAGTACCTACAAGCTTTGCTTAGATCAATAATAACCGGTGTCATGATATTATTATTATTATTATTTCAAAACATATTCGTATATTTTACGGAGTTTTGGCTATAATTTCCCGAAAATCGTTTTTTCTTCGTGGCAATTATTCCATTCCCATATTTTCCCAGTGGCATTTTTTCCCGATATTTTATTTTCTGTGGGCGTTATTTCTCAAAATTATTTTTTTCTTTTCATTGTTCCTCAATCATTTTTTCCTCAATGGACACCTGTCCTAGAATACTAGGTAGGTTAGGTTAGTTAGGTAGTCTCTTGTAACCACCCAGAAATAAGAGGTCAGCGATTATCAGCTTTAATCGAAAACACTATGTTAATCGGAGTAATAAAAATAATTCCTGGGTAATTAACAGGATAGAAAAAAAGGGAACATTAAAATTAGACAGTGTTAAAAAATAATAATTGGGAAAAAATGCCACTGAGAAAATATGGAAATAGAATAATTGCCACGAAGAAAAACCGATTTTCGGAAATGATAGGCCACACTCCGAGATACGTTTATTATGAGTGGCCTCTTACCTTACCTATACGTATCTACATACATTATCATATCATAACACCGCTTTATGCTGTGGTAAAGACAGGAGTGTAAGTGAAACCGAATCGTCTAAGAATATGCGATTGCTTCAGACGCCCCGTTAATATTGAATAACGCGGGTGACTCCCGTGGTTGACGAGCTAACAGCTCTAATTGCCGTGGTGATGTCATTGTGTGTGATACGCTTAGGGAATATTCGATAGGGCTCAGTTTGCCTAGTTTGCGGTAAGAGGCTACTAAAGAGAAGAATATCAAATGAAATCAAAAAGGAAGGGAGTTAGATTAGAAGAAGAAACTAAAGGATTTTTATTTTATTTGAGCTTTTGATGGAATCATTACAAAGTGTGTTAGTTAATGAAACACGATAAACGGATTTAAATAGGTACTTAAATAGATAGAGACAATTTAAATAAATATTGCTCGTAGATAAACACCAAAGATTCGAGAACATTTGTATTTTTATACAAACTGCACCGATCGGGGTGAAACCTGGAACCTCAAGCTTCTTAGTCAGTTTCTCTAACCACTGAGTTATCCAGTCGTCAAACTTGTTAGTTGTAAACGCGAGAATCTGAGTCATCCACTTACAGAAGAAGCGATGCGGATTTACAAGTTCATCAGACGGGCCTTTGCATCCAGAGACTAGGTTTCGGCACAAGAGAGTGTAACAATTATCTGAGGCCCCCCATGAGGCTGGCATAGTCACATTTAGTGTACTGAAGCCTCGTTAAAACATAAGATTAAAAAAAACGCGAGAATGTGATGGACTGTAAGGATGTGTTGGTGGACGCGCGTGGTGTGTGCGCTCGCGCACAACCTGAGCGCGCGATTGGCAGAGGCGCTGCTGCTGTGCTGCTGCCGTGGCCTCCACTGCCTCACTGACGTCGTCGCAGGTGACTGACCCTCGCTCTACAATAGGGATGTTGATGCCATTAAATAGTAGATTGTACAACAAAAGCATAAAACGAGCCATTTTACCCGAGACGTTCATAAAGCCAGCCGAGCCGGTATCGCGAGGGTGGATAGACACGTCGAGGGGAAAATGGGTTTAATGCTCGAGTTTTATACTCTGCTTTTCACTTCGATGGCGAGGAAACGAAATAGCAAGAGTGGAAACAATTGTTCACTTACTATGTACATTTTATTTTTTATGCATTACTATATAATTATATATTTTTAGTTTTATTGATTTATTTCGATTGATTTGATTGATTTATAATTTTATATAAATTAAAAATTATGAAAAAAATAAAGTAAACTTCTTCGTTTGTGGCTGTTGACACCCAATTACCTTGGTCTTAGATGAAGATTCTATTTTATGTCGCCTAGATCCAACATAAACACGAACGTTACGAGCATGAGAAGTGAAAAAATAATTCGAAGGCACGTCTCCAGTAAAAAAACGCTTTATTTTAGCTCTGAAAACCAGATTAATTTTCGATTTACTGTAAAATTACATTTTTTGTTGCTTTAAAACAAATAAATAGTTAGTTGATTGAGTTGGCGAACAAATAGCGACTTATGACGTCATAAGTCGCTATTGCCATTGCAACTCTATGGGAGAATTGTGTTTTGACAGCTCATAAAAAGTACGTCAGTTGATTGGTGGTGTCTATATCCCTGTAATGTTTTAAAAAAAAAACACGAGTTAAAGTCTTCGAGAGACGTCTCAAAAGGCATAAAAAATTCTATTAATGGGCTAAATAAATTACTGGGCTCCACAGAAAACCAGCGTTGCTGCACATAATGTGCGGCAACACATGCTGAGTGGAGACCCGATCCTGTCGTGTCACCAAGTACCTAATATAGTTATAGTGCTAGTTAAAAGTCTTAGTCTTAGGTGATACTTATGGAGCCAAAATTTTTAAATTTTTCTTTCTTTCCTTCTTTCTATTAACTAACTCAACAACTGGGTATGTAGATAGATGCTATTGAACTACAAACATGTCGTGATTATATTGTATTTAAGTATATTAGACCATTTCTGATTTGTATACAATTTATAATGATTGCCTTGAGTCTACCTCGAGCCCGTCAGAAATGCGTTGTACATGATAAGGCACTTGTCCCACCGCCGACGATGAGCGAGAAGCGAGTAGAGCGAGTAACTAGAAACGAGTGGGCGAGCAGCGAGAAGAGAGTGTAGTTTTGTCGCTCGGCTGCAAGCGAGTGTTCGAGTGCGAAGGGCGATTACTCGCTCCACTCGCTCGAGGAGTGCAGCCGCCAAGCTAATATCGCTGAGCTAGTTTTATAGCTCAGCGAGTGTTATAGCTCTTGTCGCGGCGACAAACTAGTAGAGCGAGTGCTCTCGCCGGCAGTGTGAACAGCCAGCGATGAACTATTAATATATGTCTCTTTTACTAACACAGGATCCTTAAATTGAAAATACAAAGTGAAACATAGATGCACAGAAAAACCAGAAAAATAAGACTGAGAGATTTTTCAATTTAAGTTTCACGGGATGACCGTAAAAGTAAAAATTTGGAATTGAAATAAGAAATACAAAAATATTCCAAAAAAAAACAATCTAAACAGGATCCTTATCTTTTGTTCGTTTCTTGGGCGAGAAAATCGCCGATAGCTAATCGCTTACTCGCTCTTGGTGGGACAAGTGCCTTAAACCTGGCTCCGTAGCCATATTAGATTCCGAATGACATCATATTACGAGCAGACGTCAACAATACAAGAAATAAGGTATTCTAGATAAAATTAGAATACTGGTTTCGGCTCCTGATTTCGTCCGTATCTTTTTTACATTCCTGAAATGTACAGTACAGTTATAACAGATTTTTTTAACAAAAAAGTCATCTATCGTAAACGTCATCTATCGTCAATGTTATCTATTGTCAATGTTATCTATTGTCAATGTTATCTATCGTCAAAGTCATCTATTATCAAAGTCATCCCATCATCAAAGTAATCTATAGTCAAAGTTAAAGTCGGCAAATTCTTTACTAAATAGTTGTGATAGATCATCATCGTCCCAGTCAATAGTAGAGGTCCCAGTCCCACTGCTGGGCACAGGCCTCCTCTCACAATGAGAGGGCTTGGGCCGTAGTTCTCACGCGGGCCCAGAGTGGATTGGGAACTTCACACACACCATTGAATTACTTAACAGGTTTGTGTGAGTTTCTTACAAATGTTTTCCTTAACCGAAGAGCTATGCTTTTGCACATGCACATGAGTGCATACAAAAAGTGCACAAAGAGTACATGAATTTCCAAAAACTCAGAGATGCAAGCCCGGGTTTTGGATCCGGCTCCTCTGCTTGAGAGATAATTAGATCAAACCTAGGACACCAGCGGCATGTGATAGATGCAACTGATCAAAGTTGCGGGCGGGTTCATCATCGTCATGTCAGCCGAAAGACGTCCACTGCTGGACTCAGACCGGTCTTTTGCTTTCCGCATCCACCGCGTTCCCGCGATCTTAACCAGGTCGTCGCTCCATCTTGTTGGAGGCCTACCGACGGCTCGCACTGCGGATAATCTACCTAAGAACTCGATTCATACGTACATACATAAAATCACGCCTCTTACCCAACGGGGCAGACAGAGACTACATGCTTCCACTTGCTACGATTCTGACATAGAACTCGATTCAGGATTTTATGGAAACAACTCTCTGGATTTAAAATAGATATCGCAGTAGGTATTTTGATCTTCCAATAATAGTATCTCGTTTCGTTTCATTTATTGGCCTCTTTCAGATATTTTTAAGACAGATGAAATTTTTCGCTGGTTTGTAACATTATAGTTGTGGTTGGTGACGGCAAACCGATCGAGGATTTTACCGATGGTCTAGTGATATTAAGAGATATTTTTTAATAAAACGTAGTAAAGTTTTTTATCAGTCGGTTTTTTTTAATTATAATTATGACCGACACACAGACGTAACTTGAATGGAGCTGTATAATGGCGGTAGAAGCTATTTAATCTAGGTCGGGTACGAATTCCCCCGGCTCTATTGCGATATGAAACATTGTTTCGCTCCCGCAGGTGTACTAGATATTAACTGTATGATTGTCCGTACTTTGTGTGGAATGGCAGTGCCCTAGAACCATGTAAAGTATTATTTGTGTATCGATCTAATGATAAGTGTAGACTCGACTTGTAGAGTCAGCATAAAAAGTAGGAGATCACTATTTTACTCTATCGCATTGACAATTGACAATCTTGCATGGCGTTTAGTACGTGGCCGTTTTAAAGCACGAAAGTGTACCGCTACTTTTGATGCTGACTGTACAGATTCTTCACTTGATACCTTGATACGGACGCTGTTTTGCAATAAAGTCGAAGTCAAAATATCTTTATTCAATTTAGGCTACGACAAGCACTTATGAATCTCAAAAAAAATCTACCACCGGCTCGGAAAAACTCTGTTGAGAAGAATCCGGCAAGGAACTCAACGAGGTATATATTTTTAAACAGATTTATAATATTATTAAATCTATACATGTACCTATTTAATAGAATTTGTTATTAACACAGTGGAGTGGCACACTTATTATTGTTACTTTTAACACAGTGGATTCGCTATTTGAAGGGATCGCTAATGCGGATCGGATAATTATTTCCAAGTCCATGATACAATACCATTGACTTAAATATTATGGACCCGCACGTTCATGTCAACAATATGTTCAAATACCGAACTGTCACAAGACGTCAACGCTATATAGATTATACACCGCAGACGTGACACAGCTATTTTACCTACAAAACGTAATCATTTTGCATCTGGCAAAATAGATATTTTCGAAAAAAAAACGGAAACTTTTAACTGCATTTTTTTTTATCAATTGAAAGAAATTATCTTAATAAATAGGCAGATAGTGAATGAGGTTTTGAAAAAAAGCTGAAGCACTAGAAATGTGATTGAAACCTTTAGAATGAAACTGACACAATTCAAAATGTTCTCATTTTAAAACTCAACCATGTTTTATTATTATTATTATTATTATTATTCATATTTATTTATTCAAATTCATGTTCATTACATTATTAGATGGTAGTTTTACAAGATGGTAGGTACATGACACCCTGTAAGGGTATAAGAATATCTATCTATTCAAATATTTACTTATAATTATTTATGACACATTTTGTATACTAATTCATATTTATATAAAAAAATAATAATAATCATATTTAATGTCAATAGGTACAATTTATGTTGAAATTTTATGTCAATTTATTTAAATTATTATTATTATTATTATATTTATCACTTTATTTGGTACATGACATCTTATTCAACATAATTCGCCCCTCTTTTAGCCCTGCTATTATTCTTAAATTCATTCATAGAACTAAAATAATTCATTATTATAATTAGGTACATATAGCTAAAATAATTCAACATTTATCATTAGTATTTAAATAATCGTCCAATTTATAGTAACATTTCTCTAATAAATAATTTTGCAAATTCTTATAAAATACAGCATTCTTTTCCATGTTTTTTATTGTGGTAGGCAACTTATTGTATACTTTTATGGCCATATGATGTGTCCCTGAACTAACCATTTTCATGTTAGTAAAAGAACTAAGTAACTGGTTTCTTCTTCTAAGGTTAATATTGCACTGTTTATCTCTTTCATTGGCAAAAAGATGTTTATGATCTCTTACTAATTTACATATTTCATAAATATATATTGATGTAACTGTTAGTATTTTCAGCCTCGTAAAATGCGGTCTGCAACTGTCTGTTTTCTTAATATTTACCAAAATCCTAATACATTTCTTCTGCAGAGTAAACAATTTGTTAGCGTGAGTACTATTACCCCACAAAGTTATGCCATAGCGTAGCCAGGCATGTGCGTAAGCATAATATGCAGTTAGAGCAGTTTTTAAATTTGTACATTTTTTTAATTCATACAAAGCATACGTAAAACTTGAAACTTTATTCGCTATTTTATTCACATGCGCTTTCCAGTTCATTTCCGAATCTATTTCAATTCCTAACAAATTGCACGAAGACACTGTTTCTATTTTTTGGTCATTTAATAAGAAATCTATCTCAATTGTTTTTTTTTGTCGGGGTTTGATTTGCAGTAATTTAGTTTTAGCTAGGTTTAAGGTTAAATTATGGTCTTCTAGCCAGCTCATTATATTTTTTGTAGAGACTTGCATTTGGTGTTTTAACTCTTCGCTGTTGTTACATTGGAAAACAACTGATATGTCATCTGCATAAAGTTTTGTTTATAGTAAGTTCATTTTAGTAATAACGTGAACATTAGTGATTATAATAATATTTTTACTATGTAGGTGTATATAATATACAATAAAAAAAACAACAAAAACCTATACTTTACCTCTAACTATAAACTTACCTATGAAAACTGACACCTTCGCTGACATTTTTTGGCGTGTTTTTACAGTAGCGAAAAACGCACGACGTCAGGGATTAGGGAAAGGACTGGATGTAGTACTTTATACTTCAACCATACTTCAACTATTACTAAAATGCGTATCGCGTGACATATTGACGTTCATAAAAATTAGTACATGGAAAAAGAATGACAGGTATAAGCAATTAAACGAATTGTCATTCATGTTCAGTCACAATTCTTTACCTACAACCAATTCTGAATGGGAACATCTGCACGTTTTAGTCTATGATTGTAAGATGGCGTAATGTCAACGACTTTATAACCTTCGATGCGTGATGTCTTATTTAAAAAAATGTTTTTATTGTGGTATTACAATATTATTAGTTGCTTAATCATTTGTACAAGATGTAATTTTACTTACTTGAGTAGTGAATTGTTACTTACGTGCAGGTTCACGCCTACATTCGGAGTCTCAATCAAAAACTAGTTCGTCCGCCGCTCATGAATGTCAAAGTCATACTAAAGTCCTTTGCACAGTGCAAGGTGCAAAGCAGTGGAACACAATGAGTGTTCGGATCGGGATATCTAGTAAGTACATATATATCGATGTACAATACTGACTCAATTCTCTGTCATTTTGCAATACAATGTCAACTGTTAAAATTATTTTCTAAGGGTTGACATTGTAATAATGTAGAATTAATCAGGGATGTCACACTATTGCATAACAGCGTCCAATTATATCTGTGTATCAAACGCTAAAACGTTAAATCCGTGTGTGGAAGGTTAAATGCCTAAAAAAACTACAACAATCATTCAAACAAATTACTAAAACGTTTCAGAAACGAACGAAGATCATTTGGAGGAATCCGAAACGTCACGGAAACAGCCGAGCGCGCCCGAAGCGGAAGCCGAATGGAAGCCAAAAACCAATATGGCCGATCGGCCGCTGCCCGTGCCCGTCGAAAATGAACCATACTACATGAATATTGATAGGTGTGAAGCTGAAAATCTGTTGAAGGGGGAGCCTGATGGCACCTTTATATTGAGACCTTCTAGTCAGGTACGAAATAGATTTACATTTTTATTAGTTTCTTCGTTCATTTAGTAATTGGGGATGTCTATTTTTTTGCAATGTGCAGTAAATCGAAAACCATTTCGAGATAAATGCTTTTTAACTCGGTTTCTGTAGTTATTTAATTTTAATATAACGTAATGAATTTATAATTTAACAAATAAGCAATGACCTTCATTTGACATTGGTGTAAATTACGTGACCGGTCCAAATCGTACTTTATTATGTGTGGTTAGAATTCTTCACAATTTACGCATGGATTGTACTACGGAGTTTGATTTAGACCGGCCGGCAATACATCTGGCACTGACAGTGCTGGTAAAGTGTCAATACTGTCAATGTCATTCTTGCTTGTATGCGACGAATATTGGATTGAGATGAATCAAGTAAAATACCCTGGCTGTGTTTATACCGGATTCTGTTAAGCTTCTCTGAATGAATTGTACCTTTCTTTAACCCGGACGCCGATCATTCTGCACTTATGACAACCTACGCATCCCTTTGAAAACAACTTGGCTTGGCCCCGGATACCGACCTTTCTGCACTTACGACAACCAACGCTTCCCTTTGAAAACTACTTGGCTTGGCCCTGGACACCGATCTTTCTGCACATGCGATAACCTACGCTTCCCTTTGAAAACTACTTGGCTTGGCCCCGGACACAGATCTTTCTGCACTTACGACAACCTATGCTTCTCTTTGAAAACAAATAAGAAAATACATATGCTCTGGGTTAATTATGAACAGGACTATATAGATGAGCTTGTCAAAAAGTCCATAGACTTCTGGGAGAAATACATATTTCCAAAACTATTGGCAAGTGCTGTATCCTAGATTAAGTGAAAGCCTGTTCTGTTATATTAATAAAACAGGGACAAAGTATGCTAAAAAGTATGTTCTATTTTCATTTTGCTGGAATAAATAGCCTCTCCAAAAGTTATACTTAATATTACTTTTTTCATAGCTTAACTGAAACCTAATATGATCACCTATTAAGGGACAATTTCACCCTTCTACAGTCAAATCCACTGGATCGTAACCTATTGTGAAAGGAACCTTTTCACTGAAAACATCAGTGACATTGCATTGCTTGACAAAGAAAAATCAACATGACTCTTACTTTGAAAATGTTCTATGATGGGTCAGACAACAAAAGGTTCGACTGTAGACAGGGAAACTGAATTACGTCCCGCCTTAGCCTTCTAAACCTAACCTATCCGAGTCGCTTCTGTTCCGAACCGTCTTGCTCACTCGTATTATCATTAAATCTTTGAACATTATAGTTAAAAATGTATGACTTTTGTGATTATAGAATTTAATATTATGTGCCATAAATATTAGAGCTAATAAGCATATAAGCATTATACTGCACAAAAATTATGACTAGTGATGTTTATAAATTATATGGATATCGATTTCTGACCATCGAAATTCGGAACAAAAAATGTATGGAAAATTGGGAAACAAAGGGATCCCTATTTTTTTAACACAGATTTATTGAATGTCAACATGACATTTGCAACAATAAGTTTCCACTCTGGTATGCGATTGATTGTACATTAAATATTTGTTTCTCTTGCCCCGACACGGGAATCGAACCTGGGGCCCCAAGTTTCATAATCAGGGTCTCTAACCGCTTTTAGGCCATCTGGTCATCAAAATGCTATGCCTGAAAAAAGTTAACTAGACAAGGTGATACTGAAGAAAATATAATGTGAGTAGTTTCAAGATTGAAAGTTCAATAAAACTATTTTGGCTGTTTATTCACTTTTTATTATTTCAGTTTTTTCCTTCGTGTCCACTTTACACTGAACAGCATCATTTATTGTATTTATCCAACTAGAAACTATTTTGCGAGAATGAACTTCAGATGGTTTTGAGAGTACATTATCTTGCAGAAAAAGTCTTCGGAGTTCTGATGTTTCATGCTGTAAAAATAATTTGTGATTAAAATAGGTAAAGAATGGTCAACATGTTTTGAAGATCTTGGGGGAGAGTATTGATAGGGATGTTTTTAGAAATTTAAATTAACTGAGATTGAGGATACAACTACCTACAAAAAAAAGCTCTTTAGTTAGCACTTTGCTAAGATAACAATTTCAAAATCATACCTGTGATGATCCAGGGATTTCAACACCTGTTGCAGGTATATTACTAATACTGCTTGACCCAAATGCCATGGAGGCTTGCTGTAGATTTTAGTTTGGGCCATCCTTTCATTAACTTCCAGTATTGGTAATTTTCTAAATCTTTATCCAGCTATAAAAAAAAAACTAAATTATAAATAGATTCATGGTACAGAAGCTTAATAGGATGAAAACTAAATTACATGGGCATTATTTACTTTACCTCTTTATAATATTGGTATAGAAATGTAAACTGAACCCAATCTAAAACAATTAATTATAAACCGCCCCTGTGGCATGGACCCAGAGATGCTATATTATGTTATGCGAGAAAACTGCCAGCATAAGTACATTATTCTAATTTTTATTATTAACATAATACTATACCATTTTGTAAAGTTGGTATTTTGTGACTCATATAGGTACAAAATCTTTAATTAAGTATGTAATACCTGGAATTCTCGGCCCTTTTTACTGCACTCCAACACAAATCAAACATGACTCAAGTTTCATGTATGATAGTGCATCTTTTATAAATACGACAATAGTAAAGTTATATTCGCAGGTTAGGTAATTGTATAAGTAAAATAAAATACTTACATTTAGATGATCTTCACAGCAATAATACTGGCGTTTTGAATCGACATCGATATCTAATTTATTACAACATAGCCTTTTCAAGTTCTTGTTTACGTGCACAAAAACTTTTTTGCTATTACAACTAGTGTTATTCATCTCGGTATCCAGAGGTAAGCAAAATTCAACGAATGCTTATACGAATGGTTATTCGTCGTTAGGTTCAGTCCAAGCACAGGTCGACGAGTATAATATTAGGGTAATCGAAATCCAGGGAAAAGCAGTTCAGCGCGTTATACGATAAATTACGAGGTTGGAACGGATTGACATTGACAATAGTGAAAGTTGGTTGACACTAAGTTTGACCACAGATAAAAAATAAATAAAAAGGGGGTGCCACATATGGCAAAGTCATGAACCAATCAACTATGTGGTAGCACTTTATCAAACTGTGACGTCATCAACCAAAATAGTTTCAATAATTAATTTTGGTAAAAGTAGTGAACTAAATGAAAAAATATTGAAATTAGTTTCTTATAATTGACTATTCTATACAAAAAAAATATAAAAACCATGGGTAATTTTTTTTAGACATCCCCAATTGAGTTAATCAACTTTTTTACCAACACCAACACTCATCTGTCCGCCAAATTTTTCAAACAATTGCAGATTTTTGTAAGTAAACATTTTTTTTCTGTAATTTAATAGATAATGTACGTGAACACATACTATCCTACATAAGTTCAACCTATTAAACCTTGAAATATCTTGTTGGAAGTACGATTTTTTGGTAACGCCAGAGACAATTTTGGTAACGCACGAGACACCCGAAGTGTCGGTAAAAAGTTGACTGGCCCAATCACCCGACTGCAAGGAAAGGTATTGTTTTTAGGGTTCCGGAGCCAAAATGGCAAAAACGGAACCCTTATAGTTTCGCCATGTCTGTCTGTCTGTCTGTCCGTCTGTCTGTCTGTCTGTCTGTCCGTCCGCGGCTTTGCTCAGAGACTATCAATGCTAGAAAGCTATAATTTTGCACGGATATATAGGTAAACCATGCCGACAAAACAGTACAATTAAAAATTCAAAAACAATTTTTTTTAGGGTACCTCCCATAGACGTAAAGTGGTGGTGATTTTTTTTTTCTCATCCAACCCTATAGTGTGGGGTATCGTTGGATAGGTATTTTAAAACCTAGGGGTTTGCTAAAACGATTTTTCGATTCAGTCACTTGTTTGCGAAATATTCAACTTTAAAGTGCAAATTTTCATTAAAATCGAGCGTCCCTCCCCCTCTAAAATCTAAACCGGTGAATGGAAAAATTTGAAAAAATTCAGGATGGTGGTCAGTATATCAAACTTCCAAGGAAAACTATAACGGCTAAGTTTTCTTGAGAATTATTAGTAGTTTATGAGTAAATAGCAGCGTAAGGTATAAAATATACCTAAACTTGGAAGATTCCGTATAAAATACGAAATACTTAGAAAAATATTACTTAATTTTTTCGTAATGGCTACGGAACCCTATTCTGGGCGTGTCCGACACGCTCTTGGCCGGTTTTTTTCATCTCCATCCATTGAGTAACAATACGAATCGATTGACACCTTATTTATTAAAATCGGATGAGTAGTCGCGATGCTACGGTGTGACATACGTAAATACAAACATACATAGACTCCATACGGACGTACTATCCGTTCATTTCGCAACGTAACGTTTGGCAAATTGTTTCATTTCGCAACTTTTCTTTTCGCAAACTCTAAAACTGTTAATATTTCAGGATATATTTCAGGGCCATCGTGTAGAACCCTTTAGGTTAGGTTTATGTTAATTATATAAAAATCCTGAGAATTTTACAGTTTCAGGGAAATAAAAGGTTGCGAAATGAAACAGTTTGCCAAACGTTACTCGCCGAAACATTATTAAATCTCATAGACTGCTAAAATCATTAAGTACTCTTCCTTTGGCTTTGCCGTAGTCGAGTAAAAACTACCATTAAGGAATGCAGGTGGTAGGACCTTGTGCAAGGTCCGCCCGGATTGCAACCACCATCTTGCTCGCTAATCCTGCCGTGAAACAGCAGTGCTTGCACTGTTGTATTTCGGAGTGTAGAGTAAGACAACCGGCGAAATTACTCGCCCTTGAGGTATCCCATCTTAGGCCTCTAGGTTGGCAACGCATCTGCAATATCCCTGGGGTTGCAGATGTTTATGGGCGGTGGTGATCTTTTACCATCAATCGATTAGCGATCCCTTCAAAGAGCGAACCTACTGTATTAAAAATAAAATTGTGTTAAATACTTGTAATATATAGTTTATAGATATCATTTTTAAATACCTATTGTGAATCTGTTTTAAAAAAAATGCCTCGTTGAGTTTCTTACCGGATTCTTCTCAACAGCGGTTTTTTCCGAACCGGTGGTAGATTTTTTGACGTTCATAAGTGCTTGTTATAGCCTAAATTGAATAAAGAGATTTTGACTTTGACTTTGACATCAGGAGACCCACACACAGACGCCAAATAAATAATGTGCTAGTGCACTAATATTGAGTTATAATGAAATGAAACTAAATATTTTTGTGTATTTAACTTCCAGACATACCTAAATAGAGTTATGCCAATAAAGTAAAGCTTCAAATAAAATAGAACGAAATAAAGTCAATCTAATTACATGATTATTATACAAAATGAAAATACGAAATAATTTACATTAAACATGAGATGAAATAAAGTTACAATCTTAATGAAATCAACTACGATTTTGATAAGCATATTATAAGTATATGCAAAGCAGCTTTTTGGAATTCGCTTAGAACAACAAACAATATATATTTACACCCTTATTCGGTTTTGGAAGTTTACTTTCGCTTACAGAAGACACGTACTTAATTAAGTAAATTGCTACCAAATTTTGTACACCTATTTGATGTAAACTACTCTTAAGTAAACATAAGCTAACGCGGTTTGGTTAGAAATGTGTTCGTCTCGTCACGTAGTATAACTACACTCTACGTGTACTGAATTCCTTATTTAGATATTATGTACTTAATTAGTATAAGGCCTGTTTATCATTAATTTTGTGATTAATTACTTTCGTCAAGGATACAGCCTGTATAATGTTTGCTATAGAATGCACTAGGTGTTTTTAGGGTTTCGGAGCCAAAATGGCAAAAACGGAACCCTTATAGTTTCGCCATGTCTGTCTGTCTGTCTGTCTGTCTGTCCGTCCGTCCGTCCGTCCGTCCGTCTGTCTGTCTGTGCTATAAAGATGCTAGAAAGCCGTAATTTTGCACGGATATATAAGTAACAAAAAATACAATTAAAAATTCAAAAACAATTTTTTTAGGGTAGGTACTTCCCATAGACGTAAAGTGGCGGTGATTGCTTTTTCTCATCCAACCCTATACTGTGGGGTATAGTTGGATAGGTATTTTAAAACCATCAAGGTTTTGCTAACACGATTTTTCGATTCAGTAATTTGTTTGCGAAATATTCAACTTTAAAGTGCAAATTTTCATTAAAATCGAGCGTGCCCCCCCCTCTGAAATCTAAACCGGTGGGTGGAAAATTTTTAAAAAATTCAGGATGGTAGTCAGTATATCAAACTTCCAAGGAAAACTATAACGGCTAAGTTTGCTTGAGAATTATTAGTAGTTTATGAGTAAATAGCAGCGTAACTTAAAACTTGGAAGATTCCGTATAAAATAAAAAATCCTTAGAAAAATATTTCTTAATTTTTTCGTAACGACTACGGAACCTTATTTTGGGCGTGTCCGACACGCTCTTGGCCGGTTTTTTTTAAAGCTTTTATTTAGTTTCATCTGTGCCGTTGTTTGTCTGTAATCAAATCTTGCAATTTGAATTCGACCACCTTTCAGTAGTCAGATTGACTTTTTGGAATACTTAAGTAAATTGTGTTACAATACAATGATCTAGTAGTGACATCCTAGTAGTCCAGCCAGGATCGTCTCCGCAGGACGGAACTCTTCAACGGTTAATAGCATCGACTTGAAATTTGGTCAACAAAAAGTACAGTTAGCAAAAAAAAGCTTGTATTAAAAATGTCGTTTTTATGGTAAGTTATTATTAGTTTATGTGTCTAACAAAAAACTTGAACAAAATTAGAATATCCCAAAACTAAGTTGCAGAAGTAAAGATGTAATAAAAACAAGCTAAAAAAACCTTTTCTTGGGTTATCAAACACATCACCTTCTCAGTAAGCAGCAGTAGAGTAGGTTCACGTCATAGAACAGGCCGACAGATTGACACATACAAATAAATAAATATCACGGGACAATTCACACCAATCTACCTATGTCCCAAATAACGCTTAGCAAAGCTTGTGTTATGGGTACGAAGCAACGGATAAATATAATTATATACTTAAATACATATTAAACACCCAAGACCCGAGAACGAACATTCCTATTTTTCATACAAATATATGAATCGAACCCGGGACCTCAAGCTTCGTAGTCAGGTTCTCTAACCACTAGGACATCTGGTCGTCTCATATCTAATTACGTCGACAGTAGGTGATTATTGAGAGTTTCAGAACAGTTCCTGTTCTGAAAACTCTCAATACGAATTTTGTTTTGAAACTCTCAATCGGTTTTGTGTTTCATTTTGACACACGTTTTTGATTTTCCTGTTTTGAAACTCTCAATCGGTTTTTGTGTTTCGTTTTGACACACGTTTTTGATTTTCCTGTTTTGAAACTCTCAATCGGTTTCGGGCGCCTTTTCGACACTCGTTTTGATTTCCAATTCAACATTAAAATAATTTGTCAAACTCTTCTAAAAACTCTCAATACAAATTTTGTTTTGAAACTCTCAATCGATTTTGTGTTTCGTTTTGACACTCGTTTTTGATTTTCCTGTTTTGAAACTCTCAATCGGTTTCGGGCGCCTTTTCGACACTTTTTTTTGATTTCTAACTCATCAACATTAAATTTTGAAACTCAATCGGTTTCGTGGTTCCGTTAACAGTGTAAGGTATCTTAATAACAAAAACAAAGTAATGGAGAAAGTGTTTTTATTAAACAAAACATCAATTAATACAGTGTGAACCGCCAAATAAGTAATATTTTTTTAAACATATAACATTTTTCAACGCACAAGATCTTTTATGAACTAAACAATTATACGAGTGGTCGTTTATACAATATTTTTCATGCATAGTTTTAAAACTAGGACATCCTTTAGAACCCAAATCTATTACAGTGCAATCAGTACATAAATCTTTAATCCATTGAATTTTTTCTAAACCTTTTACAAATATCGTCTTACCCACTAAGTAACTAGAAATAATTCTTCTAAATTCCCTATAATCGACATATCCCTCGCACCAGAAAATGCCGAGGTTTTTCTCTATCCATTTCACTTGTCTTTTTTCATTTTTCGATAAAGTAAAAAATGAATATGGAGGTTTTACTAAAAAAGTTTGCGTATATGCATTAGTGCTGTATGCGAATTCTTTAACAATGAATTCATTTTTATACGATTTGAATCCCTGAAGATCTACGAATAGATAATCTACGTTCATGATATCTTCTTTGTTATGTTACTCAACGGTTTATATTCTACAATACTGTCATTCAAAATAAGACAATAAGCTGCAGTGTTGTTAGGTATATCAGTTTCACACTCTAGTTCCACCCTCACATCAACTGAACCTGTTTTTAAGGTTTCGTTTTGACGAGAACAATCGATAACAAACAGAGGCGCTTTTTCTTTAAATTCTAAAGGAGTCAGCAATGGCGCTTGCTGGCGGTTATAATACGAATGCTGAAATTTAGCATACTGCTCATATAATATAGCAAATTTTTCAGATGAAAAACTGACATTTAAATTTTCGTATGGAAAATAGCGTGAATTTAAAAAAACTTTGACGTCTCGCAAATTACAATGATCAAAGCAAGATATGTCTTTGTCAGAAACATTTTTTCTGTCTGTTTTTAACCCAATTATAACATATCGTGGTTTTTCAACTTGTGACGAAGTTTTAACAGCCCAAGAATGTTTTGATGTTTGAGGTAAAAGCGGGTACTCGTACAGATCCCAGCTCCTGAAAGCCATCTGAATAGCACGATCTTTTTCTAAATATTTTAGCAAAGTTAATCTTTCCCGATCAGAAACCTTAATGTGTGGCATTCGCCATACTATTTTAGTTATAGTAATGTTATCTATATACTCATTTGTATTTAGTTTTACGCTATTTAAATTAGTATTAGATCGTAAAAGAATAAGTTCATGCTTGCAATTCATAATAATTTTGTTGTAATCCTCGGCGAACCCAAGAATGTAACTTAAAGGAATAGATACAGCAAATGATCCATGAGAAATTTTCGTTCCATTAACGTCCCAGCCCCATAACTTTGACATCATCGATTCAAATTCATTCATCGATACTAGAGATTTCATTGTTGTTGTGACCCCAGCGTTTTTAATTTTATCTATTTCAATTCCATTGAGTTCATATCGAATATCTTGAAATAAATGAAGGATAGCGTTGTTTGTAAAAAGAACACTATTCACTTGCTCTTTTGTTTCTCTGTTCAATACTGCGATGGTACCTTCTATGTACAACGAACTTGCTGATGGTAATACGTAAAGATCTTGTTGATTAATAGGTATGCGGATTTCATCATTTAAATTGAAACTTGTTACGTATGGTTTATACGAATGATATTCAAAACTTTCAATCGTGTCATCGACACTAAGAGGATCCGCTAAGTTAAGTATGCTCATTTTAATAAACCTATATCTTTTAAAAATTGTTTGTTTTCTTTTGTAAGTTGTTCCTTAGGTCTTCTTTTCTTGATAGTACAATGAGCACTAATGCTTTTGCTGCGTGAAGCCATACTTTTATTGAAGTCTAACATTTTTTCTAAGATGTAAATATATTTGAATCTCTTCACCACGTAAATTTACTAAGTTATTATTAACATCCAATATTCTTATTTTAAGAGAGTTTAAGCTTTTATGTGTAACGGGAAAATAGATAACGTTTCTAGGTGTCTCTATAATACGATAACCAGGAGGCACATTAGGAACAAACTCATGAATTATATGGCTAGGCTTTCCGTTTACAAATGATCCGCTCACGATATCACATTCTACTCTCACTATTGTTGTTGACAGAATGGACACAGGAAAAGGAGATTCTGTTAATATATTCGCCTGCACAGTTTCTTCCCCGAAACCAAGCAACTTTCCAATTGAATTTTCTTTATTAAAATAAACATTTTTTGAACACAAGATAGATGTCTTTAACGTGTTGTTATTGCATGATAGTGTAAAGGTACATCCTCGGAGATGTCTTTTGAGATAGTCATCAAGATCTTGAAGTTCGTATGAACCTTCAGGAATTTCTAATACTTCATTTTCGCCATAATAAAACTTATTATTTCTATAGTCTATATTAGGTATAGAATTAAAAGTTGACATGTATAGCAGTCCGCATTCATATTCACCATCTAGTTGAAGAGCTGGAGAGTGACTTGTAATTAGAGTAGAGGAGGACCCAGTTATAGACAAAGTAAAAGACATTGTGAGAATGAGAAGCTATTTATTGTTCAGTTCTATTTAAACGATTATTCCAAAATGATTTTAAATATTTCAAACATAAATGACCGCAATTAACAGTGTTAAATTTTTGATAAATGTTATAATTGTATGAAATATCGTAGTTTTTTAAATACTTTATTAATTCTAGCGGTGGTTGAAGGTCACCATAGCTATTGAAATATTCACAATAATTATTATCTTTGGCATAGGCTACCCAATGTGTTCCTTGATTTTTAGAACTATCTAAATTAAAAATTGCACATTCTACTGTTTTTGGGCGCTTTGGCAAACTATCTCTCATATAAACTCCTCGAAAATGTGGTATATCGGTCGAGTGTTCTAAAATATCAATATTTGTAAGAGCACGTCTGGGTAGCCTTTTGTTTAGTTTTTTGAACATTTTAAACATAATCCCTTTCCGTTTTTATACGGTTTAATGTGTAAGCCTTTGCCTAATGCAATAGATTCCATCGTCTTATTATGACGTTCTGATTCAGCTAAATTTTTTCTTGCGGCTTTGTAATCACCAACAGCTTTAGCGATTCCGGCCGCTCCACCTGCCAATGATCCTAACGCAGAAAGCCCCGCGAAGATAGGTATCAGTGGTAATATACCTCCAGTTTTAGGGATTGGTATTAAACGAGGAATTCGCAGTTTACTCGTTTTGTTATTAAGGAATATTTTTTTTGCAGCAGCTAAAGCTTGGTTGACAGCTGTACCTTTATTTTTGGATTTGCTTTTATTCAATTCTGTTCGTATCTTGGAAACAAAATGTTTAAATGATTTTAACCCAGCACCTGCTTTTATTTTTGATTTCATTACTTTACTAACTAGCCATGAAGCAAGTTTTTCTCCTTTTCCAACACCCTTTGACTTCAATCTTTGTTTGGCCATTTTATAAAGTTGTAAATCTGCACGATGTCGATCTGCTAGACTGGAGTATTTATCGTACGCTATGTCGTGTTGCATACATGCATTGTCTAATTCATTAACTCCTTTATCACCTCTTAACAATCGTTTGTGCAATTTTGTGCCTGGTCCGCAATAATTGTAACCAGGTAAGTGTAGTTCAAACGGTAAGTTATTAATAATACTGTTGAGAAGTCCACTTCCTTTCATATCCTATATGGTAATGACTACGTGCGAGGAAGTTCGTAAATATATTTATACAATAGCATTTCTGTCAATCCAACTGTTTTCGCTATCATTAAGTCCTAACCACTTAACATACAATTTATTCCCCCTTTTTTTAATCACCTTTTCAATGAGGTAAACGTCAGGAAACTTCGTTTTCTGAAGTTCTGGTTCGTAAAATGTACCTAGTATAGTGTTTTTTCGCTGATCTTCTATGCAGTAAGTAATAGGACGAGTGTGATTCACCTGTTTAATAGTAAATAGCTCTGTTGACCAATTAGGCAAATAACCTTTGCGAAAGACACTTTTATACTTGCTTATACGCACGTGATCTCCAACTTTAAATTTATTTATTTTATAACATAGATTAGAGTGGGTTTTTTCAATATTTTCCTTAACTTTAGCCTCATTATTGAAATTCACCTCTTTTGGTTTGAATTGAGTTGTGCTGTGCACAGTTTGATTATAAGATTGAACTATATCATCTAAAGGTTTTCCGACCCATTTATAATTTCCAACAAAACTAAAATATTTATATAGTTTGTTTTTTAGTGTTTTTATTAACCTTTCAACAATAGATGCCTTTGTAATTGAATATGTTGAATAATGATTTATTTTTAAGGATTTTACATAAAAATCAAATTCGTTATTGTAAAACTCCTTTCCAAAATCTGTCTGTAAATGTCTAGGAATTCGTTTTGATGATTTTATAATTTGATCAAACGCATTTTTTATTTCTGTTTTAGTTTTAGATTTGGTAGGAACACACCAAGCGTATTTTGAAAAAGCATCAATAACAACTAAAATATAATTATATCCCTTGTTAACTGTTTGTAAATTTTGTAAATCGATCAAATCCGCTTGCCACAAATCGTCGATTCCTTTTAATGTAACAGCACGACGTGTGAAATTTTTCCTTGCTGATCTGTGAATCTCATTTACGACTTGTTGTTTTGCCATAATTGTAATTATTTAAAATGTTACCGATCTCCCTTTTTGTGTAAAAGTTTATTTTCAACTGATTTGCAATTTGATTGATTTGAGAATTTATAATTTCTAAGATAGGATCTAGATCCTTCTTCTCGTAAATGTTTTGAACGAGCTGATCAACGTACTGCTTATTAACCGCATCATTAGGTGATGAGGGATCTGCTACCCCTTTCAATCTCGAAGATTGTAAATCGAAATCACCATTATCTGAACGTAACAAAGCTTTATTTTCAAGTTCAGAAATTTCACATACACGCAAACGCTTATGAACATGATGGCCAAATTTGTCTATGTTCATTTTGATTGTATTATATATTTGTTCATAAACAAAGTCCAGCTTCGACTGATTGTAAATGATATATAACCACATTATATATTATTAACTAATCCTGCTTCATGTAGTTCTTCAATAATAGATATGATTTCATTATCTAATCCAGTGTTGCCAGCATCACGGGAAGCTATTAGTAATTTTAATCTTTCAACTAACTCGTTTGGGTTATCCCAATACACGTAGGAAACGTCTCTTTTAACTTTTTTCATTGCTGGTAATCCTTCACCACAAGTAGTAAGTATTTCTTCGCTTAGTGATCGTTGTTTGGTTAATTTGAAAAGCGGTTTGATAATGTATAAATATTTTTTTCCTTTGTTACTTTTTATTGGTCTATTGGGACTAAAATCTCGCCTATGGGCATTCGTTTCTAAAAGCAACATTTTGTAATTACGTTTATCCTCTTCAGTTATTATACCTAAATTCGGTATTTTTTTAAATAACAAATCATATAAACCAGGTGTTAAATCGTAGATACACCCATTTACTTTAATTTTTTTATCAGTTACGGATACTGAATAAGATCCTAGCATTAGCTTATCTCGCTCTGTACGTACGCCAAATGGAATGTTCAGGTTGGTATCGTATTGCTTTTGCCATATAGGATTATCGCGAGGAGATACAAACGAATCAGACGTCTTAAATGACGTATTATTTGATGTTTCCAAATCAACCTTGTTACTTTCACTTGACATACTATTATCATCGTGACTATAATCGCTATTGTTTGATGTCTCATCATCATTATTGGACTCAGATTCGAAAGATTTTTGTATAATTGTTTTATTATTAAAACTGCTCCTCTTTTCATCATTAGGAGAAAATTTTATTGTTTTTGCTGTCTTCCGCCACTCAAAACTATCGTCATCAAAATCATTAGCATTAAAATTATTATTATTAATGGCATCGTTATTTTTAACCATTTCATTGAGGGGTTCTGTTATAGGTTTCAATACTGATTCTAATATCATATTATTGCTAGTTTTCATGTCACGAAGGAGTTTAACCTTTTTCTTAACTGCTTCAGCAGACTGTAGTACTTTTTCTTTCAAAGTTTTCTCTTGATTTATTTTAAGATCCATGTCCGATCTCGATGGTTTTACATAAAACAATAAAAGATTCTTTAAATGAAATTCATTAAATATCACAGTTAATCCAAAATTATAAATGTGTCAAATCCCATTCTATAACATCCAGAATTTTTCGTGCAATCCTTGTTTAGTACCAAGTAGCTAAACGGTATGCTCCATATTTTTGCACACATTTCACGAAACTGTAACCAAGACATATCGGTACCAAAGTGCTCATCATAAACATGACGAAGATTAACATCATCTTGCTTGAAAAGAATTATTAAATTAGCATTATCCCTTATTAATTGTTTAGGTATTTTACTGTAAGTCTGATTTAAGTAAAAGCTATCAATATTTTTATGCCTTCCCATTGCAAAGTAATCTCTAATATTGTTTTGGTTTTCACATGCAACGTCATCAAATACGATTATTGAATTATTCGCTGCTTTCTGAGGGCTAAGTATTTCTTCATTTTCACGATATTTTTTAAATTTAACTGATGGAACTTGCAACAATACTTTTTCTAAAAACTGGTACATAGGTTGGAAAAGTGTTTTTGAATACACATAAATATTTTGAAAACGTAGCCCTTGTTCATGCAATAAAAGACCAACAATTAAATTCGTTTTTCCACAGTTAGATGGACCGCATATTAAACAACGGATTGTGTCGGGTAAAAGTTGACCATGACGAAAACTACGTCTGTTGTGATCTGAACAAACAACATCCAATTGCAAGCTTTGAGTTTGTTTTACAAACTTCATACTTCAAAATCAATTCAACCGATACACGTCTTGTAAGCATGAAAGGTTTGTTGAAAATGAGTTCAGGAGCATATCCTTCGCCATATTAAGTTACATTATAATTAAAGTTACTATAACTTATATTACTATAATTTAAAGTACAAATATGATTATTACACCACTAACAATATTTTAATTTTTATTTGGTTCGAAACAATACTTTAAAATAAAACTCAGAAATTAAAAATAAAATTTATTAACAACATTTCTAACTACCGATTACATATCTGTTTTGAAATCTTATTGATAACGTTCTCTGTTAAGTCCAATATTTCATCGATGGGATCTAAGACTATGTATTGCACACTCACACTACTATTTTCACTGTCCAACGTAAGTTTATTATTTTTCTCACGACACTCACTCATATCGAAAATATTTATTTGTATGAGTCGATGTCCATGACGAGCTTCTTTGCTTATGATGTATGATTTTTTGATGTGGTCAGTTAGTTTCCTTTTGCTTGATTTCATTGACATTCCTGCGCCCTTTTTCTTGTGTGTCTTTTCTTTATTCTGTTTGACGTCCATTGCACTTGTCTCACCCTTAAGCGCATCTTGCCGATTCTGTTCTTCAAAATACTGTGTAAAGCCCTCCAGCGGATCTTGAGCACATTGAAAAAACAATTCTTGGGAGTCAGTCATTATCTAGAAAGAAAACCATAATTATTATATATAAATGTATGTTAATGCACAATCATAAATGAATAAATTATTAAAACTTTACTACTTACTCTGTAAGATTATTCGTCTATCCTTGTACTCAGTTCAAATGTATGAATTATAATGAATTTCAATTATTGATTTAGTAAGTTTATAACGAACAACATGTAACTTGATATGCAATGTCATCAAACATCGCAATACTTGTTGCAACTTGTTAAATTTATATTTCAAATGCAGCGCGTGTTATGAGTCATACAACGAAATAATAATATTACACATGCATAAAATTGATGACTGCAAATTCTCTAATAAATGGAAATAGGTATAGTTGAATCAAACTCGAACATAGAAAAAAATATTTTATTTTATATTTAAGTATGTATTTACGTATTATAACCAGAGCACACAAATCATTTTATGGTTTAACTAATAAATACATTCAAATCAATTAATTAATACAAAAATGAATGATGTCCCCATGACAGAGTAGAAATGTTATCTTTTAATACAATACGTTTATCATCCTTTGATGATAATGCAATCTTATTATGAGATTGCGTGAAAATGACATGCTTCAAAGATTTGAATACAATATTTTTTTTTCTTACCAATTCTTTGTTTATAAGTACTTTTTTATAATCTTCGAAATTCAAACCACGTATAACATGTTTTTTTGTACCTTTAGCCTTTTTCATCTCTATGTCTTCGGTCTTAATGCAGTATAGTTTAGACCTTAGCCCTACAAACTCTACGATTGGCTGACCTCCTAATTCATCCTTAAAAAAACCTGGTATCTTTTTATTTTGACATATTATTCCATAGCTGTTATTCTCTGAATAATTGCTAGTATCCAAGAAAGATTGAAAATTAAGTTTTAAGTCTTTGTAAATATCTTTTGTCTTCACAGAATACAACAACGAGTCTGTATCAGTATAACATAATTTTAGATTATTTCCGTAAAAAGGTTTCATAACAGAATAATGAAAATTGTACATATGTGATTTTGATAGTTCTAGAACAGTAAATCCTATATAAATAGGTTTATCAAGAGTAATGGTTTCGGCTTTCATCTGAACGGCTACAAAATTTTCAGAGAAAATGCTTGCACTATGAAAATTTGGTCTTCCTATTAACTGTTCAGCATTATTTCTCTTTTTAGTTTTATTTTCACTATCATGCCATCGATTAACTAACATAACATTAACTCGTTTTTCAGTGTCTTCTAAAGTTTTACCGAAGATACTATTATTCAGTAACTTAAAGAAATCAGATTCAAATGTGGATTGAGCATTCTGTCTTAACTGTGTATTTAAATCTATGTATTGTTTTAAGTAACAACTTTGCTTAAATCTTATTACTCTATGTATCTTTTTCATTCGCAAACCATGATTCAAGCATGTTTTTAAATGTTCATAATGAATAACATACTTATATTTATCGTACAAATTCGGTATAAGCTTTGCACTTTTTGAACCCGGAGGTGTGAATTTTTGCGGGCAAAAAGGTATATCATTATGCAAGTCATGTAGGTGTTCAGGATACTGTAAATCTACTTCCAATATGTAACCATAATTAGAATCATTAGGCACTTCAAAAATATTCAGTTCTGCAATTTCAACATCGCTTAGTAATTTAAACTCTGCATAAGGCAAGTAAGCACACATTGCAAAACCATACAAATTTGTGCAATCCAAGTACAATAAAAAGTTGTCTGGAGCAGACGGGTCATAGTTAGCTAAATATTTGTTATTAGACCGTGCATATCTAGTGGAACATAAACATACACCTCCACGAATACCACTCTGTATCATTCTAATTATTTCGAGGTCATTGATAAGCTCTAATTTTATGTCGGTTATTAGTAACATCGCATCAAAGCTTAAACTAGGGGCTGTCATATAAAAGGCTGGATCTAATCTATAATTCAACTTGCAAGTTTGACGAAATTTTTCAAATACATCAGCTAATAATAATACATCTGACTTAAGGTAAAGATCGGTGTATTCGCCCATGTTCTTTATTCTAAATGATATCCACACATGTTCTGCATGCTCGTAGTCGCATAATGAAATATAATCATTGGTAGATAAGTTATGAAAACAACTTCGCGGAGGTAAACTCTTCTCTTCGTAAGAACTCCAGCAAGACATATACTCATATGGATATACACCCTTTCGTCTCACTAAGTCAAACTGTTCCTCTATTGGAAAAAATCTAGATAAGTTAGTGAAATCTTTCTTGTTCAGGCTGGTCACGAGTTTTTCTAAACTAGTACCCAGAAACATAAAAGAATCTACGAACCGTACAGGCATATACTCTTTATTATTGATTTGAAAATTTTTTGTGAAAGATATATATTTTTCTTTATTTTTTGCAATTACTTTAATATTACCACTCATTTCTCCTAATTGTCGTATAAACAAATGACTATCATAACCAGACAAATTATGAAAGAATACAGGTATAAACTTAGGTAAACGATATCGGATGTTGCAATAAGAATGCGCCGCTCCCCTGTAACGTCCCGTTACATGGCAATGGTCCCTTACAGAATCGTCAAATAATAATTTCTGACACAAATAACAATTTTTAGAAGTAGAAAAATTTATTTCATCTTGCTCTGTGAGAATAATTGACAGTGGATTTTTAAAAATATTATTTATTTTGGCTACGTCTTTTTGCAGATACTCGATAAATTTTTCAACGCAGTCATGACCGCGGTATGAAACATATTTGTTGAGAGACGGGTTATAGGAACAAAGAATATAATATGCGAATGCGGCTGGTATATGTTTTTGTAATGTATTAATACAATTTGTATTGATATTATTCTCACTCGGATTTGGCTGTAACAAAGACTCAAAGTCAGCATATATAACAAAAGGCATATCTTGCATTCTTTCATAATGTTTGAACTTGATTTGAGCACCATGATCAGGTAAAATTGTCTTAACGCCGCCGCAAACATGTGCATTTAACTTACTTTCAGTGTTAAAAAATAACATGCATTCGTCACAAAAATATATTTTCCCATTATGTTTTGTTAACTGTACTTTAAGTAGACTAGCCAAATTTTTTATAAGACAATAATGAGTGCGAATACCATTTTCCAACAGTAATAAATTAACATGATGCTTTTTTTTGCTTAATGTTTTGTAAATTGGACCTACTATATCTGTTTTATTTTTGAGCGCGTACACATTAACGCTTATACGCGAGTTATTTTTTTCAAAGGTTTTAATATCTGAGAATGCAACAGGAAATGTCATATCCTTAATATTAAGAACGTCTTTAAAATGAGGATACGATGATACTCGATGTGCATTATTTTTAACAGTATAGAGTGAGGCCATTATACACCACAAAAAGCAAAAATTATCTTTGTTTTGAATATTAATGCAAGCGCGCTTAAGTTTTATATTTTTTGGTAACTCTATAAATGAAGATGCTCTTAACGGATTATATTTGTTTATGTTTACTTCAAGATATAAATTTCGCACTAAACTCCAGCCGCTATCTCTTTCTTGAAATGTATCCATCTTTTCACAAATATCTTGTGAGCATTTTGAAAACATTTCACTAAAATCATAATTTTTATGCAGTATTATATTTTGCGTGGCAAATGATTTTATTTCGCAAGATTCATTTTTAGGTAACGTAAATTCTGCAAAAAGCTCTAGATTAACCTTTAATGCATCAAAAGCATCTAATCTCGCGTTAAGAAGTTGCTTGACATGCGAACGTAAAGTTCGTAGAAAATGAGCAGGAGCTCGAATCTGATCTAACTCGCCATCAGGCGCATGCACTCTGTATGATGCAATTCTACTTCGGAACGCACTGCTTATTTTCTCAATGCCTTTAGCAATTACAATGGCACTATTATTTTTATGCGTATTGCATCGTAAGTGAGCTGAAAATGCTTTGTTAGGAATAGATAAATCACAAACTGAACAAAATATAGATTTTTGAGGCATCGTGATATCAGTAACAAATAAGTATTGTAACAATTTCCTATTGAATATTTTATATATAAATAATATATATTATGTAAACAATACTGGAGTTGAGTAAATTAAAATAATTAAAATAGGTATAGTGAATGTTATCTTTATTACTACTAACTAGACATGTACATTAAATTTTATTTAAAAGTACGTTTCTTATCAGAAAAAAATGTACCCTCTTCGGTGAAACGCTCTTTACATAATTTTAAGAATTTATTGATTAAATTAACTTCGGCTGCATCGCCATCTATTTGTAATTTAAGGTTGACTATCGCCTTTTCCCACCTATCCAACGGCGCGACTTTTTTTATATCTTCTACGTTATACAATTTTAATTCTATAAAATGATCTCCACCTAAATTCTGCGAGCGACGTACTACTCCATCAGGCACGCGGCGAGTCAGCACCGAAGTCAGAGGAGAGTTCGCTGCTCTTCGAGTCGCACCCTCTTCTTCGCTGTCGCTGTTTAGCAGACTCCACGCGGATGCCTTGACGTTCGTGGCTGGAGTCTTGGATTTACTTTTTACTGTTTTTGGCAGCGCCTTTTTGGTCCTAGCCGATAAAAAAAAAATACATTAATATTTTCAATTCACAATAGGTACATGTGAGTTATAGAAACAGACTTAGTAAACTATGTCTATAACTCTCTTAAAAAGATTCAAAATAATCATAATAGGTCATTTAAATTTCACCTCATTTAGAACTTTATTGTATACTTAATTTAAAGAGAACAATATTCACGGAAAAAAAAATAGTAAGTTAAATTGATGTTGAGCCATAATCAAAGATGAAATATAATTAATTTTACCTTGTGCTTGCGCTCTCATCGTCCGATTCCGATGTCAAGCCTGCTTTTGTCTGCTTTCGTTTAAGCGTTTTTTTGGAACTGTAAAGAAAAATACATTATACTTAAGTAATGCGCTATAATTCTAAATTTTATTTTTAAATAAAATAGGTATATCTTTACTAATATATCAAAATAATGTTCTGAGCAAAACATCTAATCTCGTTTTTTGAGGATCCTAGAAATAGAAGTACTATAAAAACACCTATATTAAATATTTATAAATGCTCACTACGTTAGCTAAACCTTGTTTCAACTTAACCCATCGCTTTAATGTTTACGCATGACAGAAGGCAACGAAACGTAAGTAATTAAGCTAAATGAGGTTTTTAAGTTTCATAAACAGAGATAACTTAAAACATCAAAAAATTACCTTGAGCTTGCCTCTTCTTCGTAGTCAGGTTCGAAGAGTGAACGCGCTTTCTCTTCCTTCTTGGAACGTTTACCAAAATATTCAGTGTCTGACCTGTAAATAGTAAATTGATAGGTATTGTCAATTGTTTTTAAAGTGAAACAAGGAGTTAATCGTTGAGTCTAGCTATAAATGAAGTAAATTTAAAAGGTCATATTTATCAATCAATTATTTATCACGGGTATCGAATCCATAGTTCAGTATTCACACTCAATAATCACTAAACCAATCAGTTAACGTAACTCAATTAGTTTCTTATAGAAAATAAATTAAATCATTGGTTCAATGAACAAATAAAAACTAAATACAAGTATTTAAAACTTACGAACATCATATTAACACAGTGAATCTTCGTGTTGAATAGATTACGTGAACTCGTAGGCTGGTCTTCAGCAGCAGTGTAGCGCTCCAGGTAGAACGATTGCGACGAACTCGGTACTATTAATCACTGATCACTCACAACACTTCCGATCGGATACGTACAGGAAACAATATAGAAAGTAAAATAATTTCGAGGTTTTATTGAAATAAAATGATGATTAGCCAATAAATCGAACAGGTATCGTTAACGTTTGGCAACAACTTATAATATAACTTAGTATGATAAAATAAACGAACATATTAAAAAAACAAAAGTTTCGCATGTCTGCTCTTTTTAACACCTCAGCGAAATGTATAAACAAACATCGCTTATTGATATATGATACTAACCCCGATTATTATTGCTATTGCGCCATTCACGAGTTAAGCAATTAACAATTAGGCTCTAAACATACTACATGCGATGTTGTCCACTCCACATAAATATATCATTAAAATAACTAAGATCCCTACAGTTGTCTGCGCCAACAATGATGTTATAACTTGTATTATTTACTCTAAATCTCAGTAAATTTATTACTTTAAATAGGTACTTGAAATACATACTTCCAATTATCTTAAATAGACGATTGTTGAGCAAGTTTGGTTTGTTAAAACAGATATAAAAATCAACGCCAACCTAACGTAAACGTAATTCACGTTGGGTTGCGTTAACGGTTCCGTTCGTAAAACCGACTTGGGTTCGCGATCTGCCGTTGATACTTTAACGGGTTACGTAAACGAACTTGAATATAGCGTTGGGTGGTCTAGTGTCACATAAATATCGTCACTACTTTGAAAAAATATCGTATCTAAAATCAATATGTCCACAAAATTGAACCTTGATGTAATATCTATAAAGTTCACTCAGAAAAATTATCTATTTTGAGCTACGAGTTTTTTAAAGTAGTGACGATATGTACTCTGACCAAGTACGTGCTGGTAACCGAGAGAGCTAAATGCATATAGGTGATGGATACAATCAACTTAATTATACGAACGAGATAAAATAGTTTATTAAAACGTACAGAGAAGCAAAACCAATCCAATATAAACGTAACTTGCATATGGGTTACATTGACGGGTTTTGTTGGAGAGATAAAGTTGGATATGGATTTTGCCGTTAACATGATTGTCTGATTGACAAAACGTTAACAACTATTGGCGATAATATACATATGAATAATTCGATGTAGTTCGAAAGAATATTGTGAGCAGTTACAAATGAAGCTATGACAACACCTAACTGAGTATACTTCTAATAAATACTTTAATTTTAACTGAATAAATAAACTTAAATTTCGATTCGAATGTAATATTTAAACGTACATATTTCATCTCCCATACGCACGAAGTCGTGGGAAAAGTTAGTATAAATTATAAACAATGTATGATCCACGTAATTTAATATCCTTAAGCTTCATTAAATCCAGTTTGTCTGAGTTTTAGCAATATCAATTTAAAATCATATATACTTTATCTTAATAATGGGTACTTCACGCTTTATTTCAACGTAAATTAGTATAAACCTAACTCAAATCAATTTTAGTCAAAACATAATCAATCTGAAACGTGATGCCATCTATGTAAATAACGATGAACCCTACACAAACATGATGACTGATGACGAATGACATGTATACCTAAGGTTAGTTACTTTATGTAATTAGTTCTACGACTTACCAATAGAGTTCGCATTAATAAATATGAGCATTAAGTCATTTCAATTCATTGGAAATCGAACTTAAAGGAGCTTATTATAGAGTTTATTCGTTATATCATGTTCTACTTCGCACTATCGAAGTTTTATAGACTCTTCGTATAAATACAAACTTGATTTGTTATGTTTCCGGGAAGTCCGTGGCTATGACGACCGGTAGTCATGGATGACCTAGTGTGGCACATACCTTGCAGCCTGATCAACTGCTTGGTGTGTTGTCGTGCTACTGTGAAATCAAGGCGAAAATCCTACGCTAATACGGTCGGTAGCGTAGGTACCACATCATGTCAATGGGCTTGATCACCCCGGCGATGTGCTCTGTGCAATAAACACCATATCAAACCAAGTCGAGAGATGCCAGACGAGGTGCGATGTGCGGTCTTCTGAGCTCGGAGACCTAAGTGTTAAGCTTTTGCAAATTTATACTTGAAATTAATCAAACATATTCAAATTATTTTAATGTTGAATTGGAAATCAAAACGAGCGTCGAAAAGGCGCCCGAAACCGATTGAGAGTTTCAAAACAGGAAAATCAAAAACGTGTGTCAAAACGAAACACAAAACCGATTGAGAGTTTCAAAACAGGAAAATCAAAAACGTGTGTCAAAACGAAACACAAAACCGATTGAGAGTTTCAAAACAAAATTCGTATTGAGAGTTTTCAGAACAGGAACTGTTCTGAAACTCTCAATAACCACCTACTGTCGACTGTCATTCGCAGACAAACCCACGAAACAAACAATAAACATCATTATTTGGTTGACTTTTGTCCGACTTGTTTCAGACCAGCCCGCGCCCCTTTTTTAGTGAATTGAAAACTTCTTGAAAAAGGGTCGAAGAAAGTTCGAAACGTGTCGTGTATTTACATGCGTGAGTAATCCGTTTGTTCCATTATATCAGATGGGCTAAGCTCGCGTCACAGAGCAGACAGACGGGCTGACACATCTGCAGCCATAATTACGCAGAGTTATCCTATACGTCGCCGCCATTCACTGTCAAGCATAACTTAAATTATTTTTCACTTCTCATGGCTCGTAATGTTCGTGTTTATGCTGGATCTACGTGATATAAAATGACTTTTTATGCTCTTTAGTGCATAAAGTAAAATCTTCGCTAAGACCAAGGTAATCAGAAGGGCTACTCCGAAACACAAAATTCAAAGTTCGTGTCGTGCTGTCCCTCTGACACTTATACTATTTAATACAAGAGCGAGAGGGATCGCACGACACGAACTTCGAATTTTGTGTGTCGTAGTAGCCCTTATGGTGTCAACAGTCACTAACAAAAAAGTTTCTACATATTTTTTTAATAATTTTTAATCTATACAAAACTAGAAAATTATCAAATTAATGTAAATAAAACAATAAGGGTAAAAAATATAATTATATAATAATGCATGAAAAATAAAAAAAGGTACATAGAAAGTGAACAACTGTTGCTATTTCATTTCCTCGCAATCTAAGTGTAATGCAGAGTGTAAAACTCAAGTATTAAACCCATTTTCCCCTCGACGTATCTATCCACCCCCGCCGTACCGACTCGGGTGGCTATATGAACGTCTAGGGTAAAATATCTCGTTTTATGCTCTTGTTATACAATCTACTATTAAGTCGCACCAATTTTTTCAAGATGATCTGGATTTTCAGCCACATGGAAGGCAAATGAACAGAGCTTTAATAACTTAGATGATTTTTTTCTAAAAATATTAAAATTAATGTTAAACTGGTAGGTACATAAATATTGAATTCATATTTTTTTTCGTCTTGGCGGGGGCAGTCTCGTGCCCGCAGATTGTACGTCCGAAATAAAAAAAAAACTGTTTTTAATGTGAAAAATCTCGACGAAGTTTTTACTGCATAGTTTTGGTTTAGTTTATATCGAGTTTCAGTCTTTTGATTGCACTTTTTAATATGATAAAGGACTTTTTCCACTACTTTTTCATATGTTCCTGTATTTTTTTTGTTACTTTTTGGAATGTATCTGTGATGCTATCGCTTTTTATTCAAACAGAAATCAAGTCGAAACCAAATTGTCTGTAGTTTTTTGTACTGATGGGTGTGCAATAAAGAATATTTATATTTTATTCTATTTTATCTGCATTCAAGCTATCACAAGCATTTATGAATTTCGAATATTCAATCAATCAATCAATAATTTATCGTCAGAAAGTGAGTGATTACATAAATGGTAACAATTACATTGAAGTTCGTCACAATCAGCCAGTGTATGGCACACAATATTCGGAAGATACGCTAATACACTCATATGTCATCGAATCATTGAAACTGAAGAAAATAATAATAATAATAATAATCAAGATTTAGAATACTAACCCCCTGTTTCACCATCCATTGATAAAAAATATCTGACGGATAAATGTGATGCCATCTCTGTTTGCTTTGTTCGAATAGACTGAGACGGCATCACATTTATCCGTTCAATAAAATTAATCAATGGGTTGTGAAACAGACCCTTAATAATAAAATTAGTAATTCTTACTAAACACCGCGCCGGTTCGGAAAAATCTGTTGGTAGGTACATCCGCGCGGCTCTACAGTGAACAGCTGGTTTTATCCTTGTTATTCCGTTTGCACAGAGCCGTCATCAGGCGGCCAATACCACGCTCGCACTTTCCGCAGCCCTAATTGGATAACTATGTACTATTATATATGTTATGATATCTCTCACTAACTCGTCTTGCCCGCGTCTGCTGGTCTTAAGGATGGGAAGATAAATGTCGTCGTTTACTTTCCTTTTGTCTATTTAAATAAAAACAAAACGTTTTTCTGTCAGTAGTCTGCAAAGGACTATTTTACCTGTCACTTTCAATACTAAACTAGCACTTTTAGAAAGACACTTCCGCTTAACGTAGATATAGTTAGTGTTTAGTTTTGTAACTAATGGACCCCATACATCCCTGTATTTTATTATTATTTTTTGTAATTTTTTGTTTAATTGTTTACTGTAGTTTTTAAGTATTTTATTTGTAATTATTTTATTTTGAAAAAATGATTTTCTGCCAAGTTTCTTGCGGCGCATTCTTCTTGGCAATGATGGTCTTTCCGAAAGCGCTGGTAGTTAAAAAAAAAATACGTGTAAAAGTGCCCATTGCGGCCTATTTACGGAATAAAGGATTTGAATTTGAATTTGAATTTGACAAAATAAATGAAAACGAATACGGTCAAAAAGAACGCGCCGCAAGTAGGAACTATTTTTTTTTCAAAACAAAATTTGATTATTACAGTACCTACTTACAAAACCAAATCCTTACCTATTTTCATACAGATTGTGATGTTTGTGTTATCTAGTGTAACCTATATCTGTGGTAGGTACAAGCTTTGCTTAGTAGGACTAGGGCGATTGTTGCCAAGTGTACCACGATATTTATTTATTTATAATATCAGCTTCATTTGTTTGTCCAGCCAAACCACGCGTTCACGCTGTCAGTGTCCTGCGCGGGCGGCGTCTACAACGTGGGCGTCCGGCGGCGCGGCGACGGTCGGCTCGCGCTCGGCTACGCTCGGCGCGCGGCCCGAAGCTTCCCGAGCGTAGCCGCGCTACTGCGGCACCATCGCCGGCGCAGGTCCGTGCTAAGCTCATCACCATCATGTCAACCGAAAGACGTCCAGAGCTGGACATATGCCTCCCCCAAGGCTCTCCACTCAGACCGGTCTTGTGCTTTTCGCATCCACCGCGATCCCGCGATCTTAGCCAGGTCGTCGTTCCATCTTGTTGCTAAGTTAAGCTACAAATTAGGCTAAAACCCGGTTCAGACGGCAAGGCTCGGATACCGGTTAAATTTCCAAACCGTTATCATCATCTTCTTCTTCTTGGCGCAAAACCTTTTCATTTTGGTTTCGTTCGCGAAACCGTTATTTTTAAACCGGTTTTCAAGGGAACGTTTCCATAAAGTTCTTGTCAGATTAACCGGTTTAGAACAATAAAAACCGATTTATTCCGGCGCAGGATAAACATTGCCGGCCGCCGCCGGCCGGCCAGCTGTCACTCGTCGAATAAACCGGTTTAGGTTATAGATAAGTTCTTGAAAACGTTCACGTTCTTACGAAAGTTCGGAGTTAAATCGAAATAAACCGGCATTTAACACTATTTTATAAACCGGTTCCGACCCTTGCCAGACTTGCACTCGCGCGTACACACTAGCACGTTCCCGAGGTAGTAGAGCTACATACTCGTACACCGTAGTAAGAGTAGTCTTATCTATGCAATCTTTCATGCGTGTAATTATTTCTAACTCAGCATTAGAGACTTTGTGAAGGGAGCGTACTTGGGACGTCCGAGTGGACGTAGCCCGTTCGGTCGTCCCACGTACCGCTGGAGGGACGAGGTGTCGAAAGACCTTTTGGACCTTGGGGTCGAAGGCTGGTAATAGTTGGCTCAAGATCGCAAAACGAGGCGTAATCTGGTGTTGGAGGCCAAGACTCACTTTGGGTCACTGCGCCATGGTAGTAAGTAAGTATTCGAGACTGATACTAAAATGCTATAGGCTATGCTCGGGGTTTCTCTGCGGGATAGAATCAGAAATGATGATATCCGCAGTAGAACTAAGGTTACTGACATAGCCCGAAGAATTGCTCGCAGGACTGATGGCGGATGGGTTCAAAAGGGTCTCGAATGGCGTCTGCGGACCGGGAGACGAGTATAGATGGAAACTAACGGTAGACTACGGTTATTTAACAAAATTTGTCGTTAGCTACCAATACTTAACCGGTTAACTATGGTTATTTAACCGCAGGTCGTATTGAAGCTTGGTGGTAAGTGGATAGCTTTTTCTGTTTTTTTGTTAGTGTTTGACATTTATTTTAGATTGTTTAGGTACATAATCCATAAATCGGAATCGGAACTAATTTGAGATGCATACCTACCTATGATATGGCACTGGTACCTACTATAAATACTTAATTTCATAAACGTCATTCAAACAAAGTCATAAACGCCACTATGCAATACTAACAATCACCGCAATCACCTAATAAATTTAATATTTTTTATCAATAAAATTAAATAATTACTTAGTTTATTTTAATTAAGTATAAACACAGTACTAAAATTTCCGTAATGTACCAAAGTAACCCGCTCAAAATGGTTATTAACCGTTTTTAACCAAAAAATCCGTTAAAAACCGGCTTCCCATCTATAGAGACGAGCTGTCGGTAGGCCTCCCACAAGATGGAGCGACGACCTGGTTAAGATCGCGGGATCGCGGTGGATGCGGAAAGCACAAGACCGGTCTGGGTGGAGAGCCTTGGGGGAGGCCTATGTCCAGCAGTGGACGTCTTTCGGCTGATATGATGATGACTAAAATTTTTTCTTACCGTAGATTGCTGCTAGTAGCGGGTGGCAGTGTGATGGGCGCCACCACGCTCAACGAACCGCCGCGGTACTACCAAGCTCCCAGCAGCATACCAGTGCCACTGCACACAACTACCACCCAAAACAATTAATGGCCTTCACTATTGCCAACATTGTTCATTAATCCATTGAGGATTGTTAACACATACCAACTGTCATGGCACTACCAAGGTTCCAGCAGTATAACTGTGTCCATTGGGGTGTTGGCGTCAATTCCAGGGTAGGCAACTGATAGTTTGCGCCTAGTTTTCAGCAGCGTGCCAGCCCACTACATAAGGGAGCACTAGCGCTGCCTATCATTAGGTAATGCCTGTGTCACTGCACACAAACACTTGTCTTTGAAGAGCTAAAGGTATGACCACAGGAAGTAGCAGAGTCGCCATACAGTACGAGTACTGATGACGTTGTTGCGATCCTTTTTTGTTGTAATAAAAGCACTCGAATATTTACTTGAATGTAATGTATTAAGTGTGTTTATAAATACTTATCCTTTTATAATATATTTTACTGTTTTTTTTAGCAGCTATACTTTATTTTGTAATTACTTGTCATTTAATTAAGAATAAATATTTGTCAAAAAACTGCTCTTTTAGTTCATTGATATGGACCTCCGCAAAGTAACGCCTGATTCAATAAATTATTTTTCCTACCTACTAGTTGTTATATCTTGGTATCAATAGGTTAGGTTATAGTCCTAGTAGCTTTTTCCAGCGGCTTCGCCCGCGTGAAATTCGGTTATCGCGCGCGTCGATCCGTCGCTCCGTTTCGGCGTGAAAGACAACAAACATACAAACGCATACATTTTCGCATGTATAATATTAGTATGGATTTCAGACTACATTCCTTTACGAGTATGTATGACAATAGTGAACTGTTTATTTGTTTACTTAAAAATTAACTAAGACTTTATCAATTTTTCAATGACGCTTGTTTTTCGGGTTAAAATAAAATATTTTTATAACAGTTATTGTGTCCTAAAACTTTTGTAAAACTAGATTTTACCCACAGCTTTGCACGCGTTATTCATTAGATTCAGCCGTTTAATTTAAATTACAGGATTTACTAAGTTCCCATAAGAATTTCCAACGGGTTTTCCGACTGTGCCAAATTTTGATCATGAAATTAACTACCGTGAGACTCACTCATATTAAATGATATTCAATATGTGCCAAATTTCGTGAATCTTCACCCAGCGGTTAAAATTTCGAGGTTTTAACCCGATCTCGTCAAGCCATTTTAGCGTGAAGGAGTGACACACGTACAAACTCACAAACTTTCGCATTTATACTATTAGTAGAATGACGTTTAAATGTAATTAACTTTTAAGCTTTGCCCAAGTACCCTGTAGAAATAAAAATGGCGGCGGCTGTAAATAAAATGGGCATTGAAAGTAAAGCTTAGTTAAATCGGTTGGTTAATTGGCCGGTTAAAATGCGATTACTGAGAGGGGCTGGTATTGGCTCACTTTAATCACAATCGTTAGCCATCACAATCACAATTCACAAATTAGTACCTGCCCAACCGAGCTTTGGTCGGAGTGCTACTTTTACTAAAATTTGAAACGCGTTTTTCTAGAAACAAGAGAAAGCTAAAAGTAATCGTTAATTTAATCGAAATCGTTATAGTTGTTTTTATCGTAAAGAACCATTTTTGACAACGCGAAACGTCAGCGAAGCGTCTTCGTGTCAGCTTGGGTATAAAACGTAATGTGAGTTTTTTTTTGATATTTTTTTTATTCCACTGGATGGCAAACGAGCAAGTGGGTCTCCTGATGGGCACCAAGGGTATTGCAGATGCGTTGCCAACATAGAGCCCTAAGATGGAATACCTCAAGTGCCAGTAATTTCACCGGCTGTCTTACTCTCCACGCCGAAACACAACAGTGCAAGCACTGCTGCTTCACGGCAGGTTTAGCTAGCAAGATGGTGGTAGCAATCCGGGCGGACCTTGCACAAGATCTACCACCTAGTTCCTTAATTTACAATTTTATCAACAGTAATTTAATCATTATGCCTGCACAGTTGTCTACTTGAAGGGTTCACGGAAAGAACATGTCTAGTCACTTTTTTTTTTAATTGAGATTTTAATCACGAAATGTTTTTTTTTTATTCGACTGGAAGGCAAACGAGCAAGTGGGTCTCCTGGTGGTAAGAGATCACCACTGCCCACAAACATCTGCAACACCAGAGTTGATCTGAAAACATTATAAAATGTATTTCTTTATTTTTGAAAGAAATGGTAACCATAGTAATTGTTCGTGATGACTAACTTTCAAACCGCTATAAATCAAAAAGTTGCTTAGGTTACTGGACATGTTTTTTCCGTGGATCCTTCACTTTGTAACCTAAGGTTCATACGACACAGCCTACAAACAGACAGACACCTAGCAACATTAAGTTCCAATGATGAAACTACCGTGAGACTCACTCATATTTAATGATATTATAACGGATAACTCACGTCTTAAATCGAGTTTAGCTCGACATGTTTCGGGTTATTTCGAAACCCTTCATCACTGGACTGCGCATTTCTGCGGATTTCTGGCTCGCGCGAGCAGAGCGGGTGGCGCGTAGTGCGCGTGTTGCGGCAGCCGCCGAGTCGCGTGCTCCAGTGATGAAGGGTTTCGAAATAACCCGAAACATGTCGCGCTAAACTAGATTTAAGACGTGAGTTATCCGTTATAATATAATTAAATATAACATTAAGTTCCGTTTGTCACCTTCCGGGTGCGGAACCCTACAAATTTTAATCCACAAACATTCCATTGTTTATTCTCCAAATTTTGACAGAATTCGCCTCGTTTGCGTGTTCAGCGTTTCTTGTCGAAGTAATAAGACAAAGGCCCTTTATTTGTCGAGCGTGTGACCCAGTAGGAAAGTTGGAGTTGGGCCGTTTCCTTAACCACTCTAGCGGGGCATAAATATCGGGGGGTCTCTGTCATAGAACCCTTTCGGCAAAGATTAAATATGTTAGTATAGTGCCACCACACTGCCGTGCTCGAACTAAAAGACGGCTAAATGACATTTGGCCAAAATTGAGATGGCTTAGACTCATCGATGCGGCTTTTTTTTCTCTTTCGATCTGTATTAAAAAGTCAATTTTGGCCAAAATGTCACTTAGCCGTCTTTTAGTTCGAGCACGGCAGCACAGTTGAGGTGACGTGCACAGGAACATGACGTGATGTAATGACCAGCTTAGTGATCGGATAATCGGATGCATCCATACTATCCATACTAATATTATAAATGCGAAAGTGTGTTTGTTTGTTTGTCCGTCTTTCACGCCGTAACGGAGCGACGGATCGATTTTTGGCATAGAGATATTTTCTGGGCCTGAGAGTGACATAGGTTACGTTTAGGAAAACACTAAATTTATCGATTCCGAAATCCAGGTTGTTTTTCGATATAAAAGTGCATTCCATACTAGCCAATACCTTAAAATATGTAAATATACCCACACCCGATTTGATTTAATAGTAAAAAAAAAAGACAATTCCGAAATTCCGGAATTTTTGCGATTCAAAAGTGCATTCCATGATAAATAAATAATAGTCAACACCTCAACCTTAGGTAAATACTAGCTTTTGCCCGCGTCTCCGCCCGCGTGGTATTCGGTTATCGCGCGGTGTTCCCTCGGGAACTGGGCATTTTTCCGGGATAAAAAGTAGCCTATGTCACTCTCGGGCCCATAAACTATCTCTATGCTAAAAAGCACGTCGATCCGTCGCTCCGTTACGCCGTGAAAGACGGACAAACACACAAACACACTTTCGCATTTATAATATTAGTATGGATATCTACATAATAGATGAGTAGGTATAAGTATAGTAAGGCTTTTAGTTGGTTGAAGTTAACGAAAATCAAAAATACGTTGTATTCTTTTTCAAAGTTATGTACAGCCAATGTGCACAGCCGTGGCAACTAAACCAAGTGCCAGGGCGGCGCTTGAGTGCTACTAAGTGCTACTAATGTCATCTAACACATTTTTTTTTTTTTTATCATGGGACACTTGACACCAATTGACCTAATCCCAAACTAAGCAAAGCTTGTACTATGGGTACTAGGCAACGGATAAACATACTTATATAGACAAATACATACTTAAATACATATTAAACATCCAAGACCCGAGAACAAACATTCGTATTATTCATACAAATATCTGCCCCGGCCGGGATTCGAACCCGGGACCTCAAGCTTCGTAGTCAGGTTCTCTAACCACTCGGCCAACCGGTCGTCAAAGGAATCATAGCGAAAATGACTATGAAAAGGTTTCATCCCGGCACGTGACTCGTTTCCTCGACTGTAGAGTCTACTTGCTATACTCTATGGCGTGGGCCAATTTCCAATAGCAATTGATCCCGCCGCCGTCGCGAGCTGCTTTATGCTCTCGCTCCCACTATGTAAAGTGAATTGCTTGAGAGCATGATGACTTTTATCACTTTCCTACGACAAACGCGATTTTGGGTTGGATACAAGACAAGTGCGGGTTGGACTCGCGCACTGAGGGTTCTCTACGGATTGGTAGGTGTGAATGACAAGGTTCGGATACCGGTTAAATTTCCAAACCGTTATCATGTACTTGGCGCAAAACCTTTTCATTTTGGATTCGTTCGCGGAACCGTTATTTTTAAACCGGTTTTTAAGGAAACATTTCCATAAAGTTGTTGTGAGATTTACCGGTTTAGAACAATAAAAACCGGTTTATTCCGGCGAAGGATAAACGTCGCCGCCCGCCGCCGGCCGGCTAGCTTTCACTCGTCGAATAAACCGGTTTATTTAGGTTATAGTAAAGTTCTTAAAAACGTTCGCGTTCCTATGAAATTTCGGAGTTAAACCGAAATAAACCGGTATTTACCGCTATTTCATAAACCGGTTCCGAGCCTAGGTGAATGAATATGCCACTATCCAGTGTTAGCAGAGATCTTCTCTTAAGCGAAATGTAGGGTGGGGAAATTTTAAATGGTTACTGATATACTCCGAAACGCATAAAAGTTAACAGTATTCAGAATTTTCTTATTGTTTGTGCTATAAGACTGATTTTCATACCTAACCAGAAGTACAGTCAAGTCAAAGATGTCGACACGTCCAAAGTAACAAAAATATCTACAGTACCTTTAGTGTAAGTTTTCGGTTACAAAATACGTCTCGATCGCGTTCGCGTTAAAATCTCAATTTGTATGGAAACACGAACATCGCAACCGTTCCGCTAGAGACGCTTTTTTTAGCCCAGAGACCTTGACTAGTTTGACCCTATGTGTGTCTGTCTGTGGCACCGTAGCTCTCAAACGGGTGGACCAATTTGAATGCGGTTTTTTTTAATTTCATAGCAAGTTTTTTAGCAATAGTTCTAAGACATGTATCATCAAAATCGATTCAGCCGTTTTTGAGATATTGAACTTTAAAGTGACAAAGTCAGATGTTTTCCAACTTTTTGTTGGTTAGGTTAGGTTACTGTAGTAATGTACGAATACGGGCAAATTTAGAAAATACCTCCCTAGAATCACCAGTCAAGTTTACATTTGACTGTGAGGCTCGTAAGGGTTCCCTTTACCACGGAACCCGTATTACGAGAGGGTCCCAGAATGGACGGACCCGTCATACAGGATTGATGCGGGCCGCGGCCGCGAGCGGCCCGTGAGTTATAGTCGCTGCTTCGAGTCGCGGGGCTAATGCATGCTGTCGTGTGGGAAGCGGAAATGATGACTCTTGGAAAGCGTATGTATAAGACTCGCTCTTATTCTTAATAAAAGTCATCATCATCATGTCAGCCGAAAGACGTCCACTGCTGGACATAGGCCTCCCCCAAGGCTCTCCACTCAGACCGGTCTTGTGCATTTCGCATCCACCGCGATCCCGCGATCTTAGCCAGGTCGTCGCTCTATCTTGTTGGAGGCCTACCGACAACTCGTCTCCCGGTCCGCGGACACCATTCGAGAACCTTCTGATCCCATCGGCCATCAGTCCTGCGTGCAATGTGCCCCGCCCACTGCCACTTCAGTTTCGCAATTCTTCGGGCTATGTCAGTAACCTTAGTTCTACTGCGGATATCATCATTTCTGATTCTATCCCGCAGAGAAACCCCGAGCATAGCCCTCTCCATCCCTTTGAGTGACTTTGAGCTTTCTTATGAGGCCCATCGTTAGCGCCCACGTCTCAGATCCGTATGTCATCACTGGCAATATATTAATAAAAGTACATGTCCGATATTTTTTGGAAATCTAACTGACGAACTACTTATTTATGTATACAATATCCGCAACAGGCTTCGTCAACAGAACAAATTGTAGATCCGCAACAGGCTTCGTCAACAGAACAAATTGTAAATCCGCACCATGCTTCGTCATTAGTCTAACCTAACTTAACCTAAACCCCACAGCAATCCCCAGACCGATGCAATCCAGACCCAAAAGTACCATAAATACTTGCCGCCTTGCCCCGCTGAATCGCTAAAGATGTATGCTGCACCAGATAAGAAGCGGAGCGCGGGTCGCCGCCCCTGTCCCTCATACGCCGCTCCAGATCCCTAATGATTTTTTTTAAAGTAAGTATGTATTTATTTAGGAACATAGGCATTTGGTTTATATAATCCGCGTGTGGTTTATATAATTTTTTTTGTATCATCAGCATCATCTCAGCCTATATACGTCCCACTGCTGGGCACAGGCCTCCTCTCGGAATGAGAGGGCTTGGGCCATAGTTCCCACGCGGGCCCAGTGCGGATTGGGAACTTCACACGCACCATTGAATTGCTTCGCTTTCCTCACGATGTTTTCCTTTAACGCAAAACTCGTGGTAAATTGCGCACATGAATTTCGAAAAACTCAGAGGTGCGAGCCGGGATTTGAACCTACGACCCTCTAAAGGGCCTCAGGGAATTTTGGAGGAAGCTAAGTACCTAATACTTTTTTTCGTAAATAAATGTCGAAGGACCCTTGACTCTAGGTCTGCTTGAGAGGCAATATAGGAGTAAGCGTAGTGGCCACTGATTTTTCACGCCAACCGTAATATATTTTCTAGCTTCTTCCTCATCTCGCCGTGTGAGTCATCATGCTCATCATCACCATCATCATCATCAGCTTACAGCATTCCACTGCTGGAAGGCCTCTTCCATGGCGCGCCACAACACTGTCTTCAGCCCCTCGCATCCATCCGCCGCCAGCGATGCTATACTGAGCGGCAAAAAACCTGGCCCTCAAATGTATGCAGAATAATTTGTAATTTGTAATTTTGTATGAAAGGTGGGCCAAATTTTATGCCGCTGTCCACAATGACTCGAGACGCTCAACAAAATCAGGCCCGCAACGTTATGTATTTCCTCGTAAACATTATTATCGTCTTGTTATTAGCTGGGCCGCATCGATCATTCTAAACAGCGAGGAGAATCTGTGTGATGGATGTATCTTGGGAACTTCTAATTTGTTTGAATATGTAAGTAAGAAACATGGGCGTGTATCTAGTTGCATAAATTTTCAAAGTCATAAAGTTAAAGTCAAAGTCAAAATATCATTATTCAATTTTGGCAATAACAAGCACTTATGAATGTCAAAAACTCTACTACCGGTTCGGAAAAACCTCCGTTGAGAAGGATCCGGCAAGAAACTCAACGAGGTATATATTTTTTAAACAGATTTACAATATTATTAAATGATTTTTTTTTATTCGACTGGCAGGCAAACGAGCAAGTGGGGCTCCTAGTGGTAGGAGATCACCACCCGCCATAAACATCTGCAACACTTGGTACTTATTGCAGATGCGTTGCCAATCTAGAGGCCTAAGATGGAATACCTCAAGCAGCAGTAATTTCACCGGCTGTCTTACTCTCCACGCCAAAACACAACAGTGCAAACACTGCCCCTTCACGCCAGGATTATAGCACTTATTTGGATGATGGTACAATAGTGACAGTTTTATTATTTTCAAAAATATAATAAAACAAACAGTTGAAGTAGTAAATGGCGCAACAATCCCTTTTTCGGTACAAACGTAAAGTCTTTCCCATCTCAAAAAACCTTCAAAATAATTGAGTACGAAACATACGAACATATTCGGAGTATTTCCGACCAAATCTCTTGAGACGTCTGTATCATAAAGTGTTAATCGAATTCCGGCGCCGACTGTACGTAGATACGTTCCCGTGCCGAGATGAAATCAGGTTTAACGCAATGAGCGGGGCGGGCTCCGTTTTACGAGGATGAGTGTACTGACACGGCCAAGAAGCGTAAAAAATGAGATTTATTACAGAGAATTGAGGCTTCTTTTGAGATTTAGACAAAGTGACAAAAGCAGAAGCCATATTAAAACTTCATCATCATCATCTCAGCCTATATACGTCCCACTGCTGGGCACAGGCCTCCTCTCGGAATGATGGATAGACACGTCGAGGGGAAAATGGGTTTAATGCTCGAGTTTTACACTCCGCTTTTCACTTCGATGTCGAGGAAATGAAATAGCAACAGTGGAAGCAATGGTTCACTTCCTATGTAGCTTTTATTTTTTATGCATTATTATAATAATTCCATTTTTTTAATTTTACTGATTTATTATGATTGATGAAATTGATTTTTAGTTTTATATAAATTTAAAAAATATATATGTAGAAACTTTTTTGTTTGTGGCTGGCTGTTGACACCTGATTACCTTGGTATTGAGTTGGTATTAGACGAAGATTTTATTTTATGCACTAGTGCATAAAAAGTCATTTTATGTCGCATAAACACGATACAGCATAAACACGGACTTTACGAGCCTGACAATTGAAAAAGATTTTTTGGTGCGTCAGAGTTGAGAAACTTCGATAGTACGATGTCATAGTTGTTCACTGTGGCGACTAGATGGCGTTAAGAGTCAATGCAAATCGAAGTCATGAAAAAACAAAGGCAAAAGTTATATTGCAAAGGTTCCAAATTGCTAACACCCCTAATGTATCGGTTTGCGGGTGAAAATTGCCTTTTTATCGATACGCTAATCGCCTTTTAACCGTTTCTAGATAGGTACGCTCATATTTTCAGGCGTAAAAGAAGCGAAGTGGGCATAAAACGTTACTTTGTAGCGGATTTCGTCTTTATGCCGAGGGCAATAAAGATCGGTATCTGGAAGCGTTAACTCGAATGCCCATTCACGGGTTAAACAGAGGAAGTTGAAGAAACTGTTCATGGTCAGATTCAATAACATAATTTTATTCGATTAAAATTTAAAATAAGGAAATCAGGTGCAGGTTTTCAGGTGGTAGGACCTTGTGCAAGGTCTGCCCGGATTGCTGAAGCGGCGGTGCTTGCACTGTTGTGTTTCGGCGTGGCGAGTAAGACAGCCGGTGAAATTACTGGCACTTGAGGTATGGAAAACTAGCAAGTGGGTCTCCTGATGGTAAGAGATGACCACCGCCCATAGACATCTGCCAACCTAGAGGCCTAAATGAATACCTCAAGTGCCAGTAATTTCACCGGCTGTCTTACTCTCCACGCCGAAACCCAGTGCAAGCTCTGCTTCACGGCACGATTTGCGAGCAAGATGGTGGTAGCAATCCGGGCGGACCTTGCACAAGGTCCTACCTGCACCTGTATCTATATTTCAGTTTGTATTTTACGTCGGGAGAGGAAGACCTAGACGAACGTACCACGATCAAATCGGGGACATTCTGAAGAAAGGTCGGGTCAGGAGTACTCTAAATCGACGTGCATGCATGAAAAGATTGATGAATGTAGAGGAAGCGAGAGTTGTATGCCAGAATCGTAGCAAGTGGAAGGATGTAGTCTCTGCCTACCCCGTTGGGAAAGAGGCGTGATTTTATGTATGTATGTAGGTATTTTCGTCTGAAACCGTCCTAAGTCCATCGTCACTCAATCGCCCACGAACAGCTACCTTTACCAAAATCTCGGTCGCACGGCGTGAATGGGCACATTAATGGGATCGGGAAGTTTGCCCCCGTCGTCGAAACGTAACCGAACCGCATTAACGCGAAAAATACGAGTGTTGGAGTGCCGCGATTTATTGCGGTAATACTGCGGTTGTAATACGGGTTTTCGTTTGATTGGTTGGTCACTGAGTTATTCTGCCGCCTTAAGAAGAAAAACCATAAGTGACATTTTTGGAAAAATTTCTTTTCACTAGCCTCGTACTCAGTATTTTTTCCTGAGTACGAGGCTGGTGAAAAGAAAATTGTGCAAAAAATGTCACTTATGGTTTTTCTCCTTAAGGCGGCAGTATTGGTGTTTCAAAGTTTATACTGTTTTAAATTTTGTCATAGTCAGACCTGGGATTTAAACGGGACAATTTATTGCTAAAATTGCCATCTATTACGGTTCTTCGGATCTTATGGCCTAACACAGGCACTGTAAGCCTAAAGGGAGGCCCAGGAAACTTTTATCTGTAAACCTACTTGTAAAAGGAAATATTTTTTTTCCGTAGCCAAAATGGCAAAAATGGAACTCTTATAGTTTCGCCATGTCTGTTTGTCTGTCCGTCCGTCCGCGTCTTGCACGAATAAATAATAATATGTAAACAATAAAAAATTCTAAACAATTTTTTTTAGAGTACCTCCGATAGACGTAAACGTGTGGGGTAGCGTTGGATAGGCCTTTTAAAATCATTAGGGGGTTGCTAAAACAATTTTTCGATTCAGTGTTTCGTTTGCAAAATATTCAACTTTAAAACGCAAATTTTCATTAAAATCGTGCGTCCCCCCCTCTAAAATCTAAGCTGGTGGGTGGAAAATTAAAAAAAATTCAGGATGTGAGTAAGTATATCAAATTTACAAGCAAAACTATAACAGTTAAATTTTCTTGTGAATTATTAGTAGGTAGTTTAAGAGTAAATAGCAGCCTAAGAAAATAAACTTAAAAGTGTAATAAAAATTGAAAACCAATTATTTTTAAAAGTCGCTGAACTAATGATGTTCAGTTTGACGAGTATGATCTAGGAATTCTAGGAGTATGTTTTAATTATTTGCTCGTATTACAGGGCACACCCAGTATATTTTTATACCTATAAATTCGCGTCTTGGTCCCTCAGGTCTCAGACTTCAAACAATTGAAATATTGGAGGACACAAATAGGACCCAAGCACACGTCTGCCCTCCCGGCAACAATCCTTAGTTTCACAACTCTAAAGGTCACGTCATTTATTTTCTACCAAGTTTTCTTTTCATCTCGTAATCTCAAAAGTATTCGGGCCCGAACAAACGGCCTTCCCGAAACTTTTAAACGCTTTAATCCGCTATGTTATTGGATCTTATAATTTGCTTTAGTATAAGTGCTTTTATCTTTTAGTGCTTTTGTCGTATTATTATTATTACCATTGTCAGCGGGAAGACGTTCAATGTTGAACAAAGGTACCCTTTAGAACGCCACAATAAACTACTCGTCACTTGCATCCACTAGTTTTTTTATTCGACTGGATGGAAAACGAGCAAGTGGGACTCCTGATGGTAAGAGATCACCACCGCCCATAAACATCCGCAACACCAGGGGTATTGCAGATGTGTTGCCAACCTAGAGGCCTAAGATGGGATACCTCAAGTGCCAGTAATTTCACCGGCTGTCTTACTCTCCTTTCCGAAACACAACAGTGCAAGCATTGCTGCTTCACGGCAGGATTAGCGAGCAAGATGATGGTAGCAATCCGGGCGGACCTTGCACAACCTGCAAAGACCTGCAAAGTTATTGCAAGTTTGGTTTGGATAGGTGTTGAACTAAATATTATAAACAAACTTCAGCTGCCAGATTTAATATATATTCAATAATTTTAAACATTTTACTTATTCCCAACTAATATTATAAATGCGAAAGTAACTCTGTCTGTCTGTCTGTTACGCTTTCACGTCTAAACCACTGAACCGATTTTGATGAAATTTGGTATATAGTATTTGGTAGTTTGAACCTCAAGGATCAACATAGGATACCTTATATTCCGGTAGAGGTCGCCACCACGCGATAACCTAGATCCGCGCAGCCGAAGTCGCGGGCATAAGCTAGTCTGTAAATAAATATCACGGGACAATTTACACCAATTGACCTAGTCCCAAAGTAAGCTTAGCAAAGCTTGTGTTATCTATCATTGTAATACAAACTAGACTAATCTATTTCAATAGAAATGCAAATGTTTTGGCGGAATTTCAATATTTAAGACACCAATTGTCATTTTTTTGTTTTCTATTAGTTAAATACCCATCCAAACTAACGCTCAGTCTTTCGGCACAGAATAACGTGCTTTCGGTTCGTGGTCGCCACACCATACCTTTCATCCCCAACGGTTATCTGATCTCCGGGCAATGTAGCCCGACCATTTAAAGTTTAGCATCTTTGAGCTATGTCGATGACTTTAGTTCTTCGGCGAATTTCTGTAGGTGTTTGAACTACGACATTTTGAATATTGAAAATAATTAGCAAAACCGAATTGGGCAAGATATAGGTTTCACTTACAGTATGTTCTGGCTCTTTTCCTCAGTCCCAGTGACACATTTAAGACACAATCACAGCACTTTCAGAGTTTTTATGAATAATTTAAAAGAGCGCGCGCCGGCCGGCATTCATTTCGAGCTGTCAAATTTGCGCAACTGACTGGTGGCGCCGCCGTGCGGGAGAAAGCGGAAAGTTCATTCAGCCAGTATGTTTTTGATATGTGCAGGAGGTTTTAATGCACATATTACTAATTATATCTGCCCAATGTAACGTACATAAACCCCCCACCGGGAATCTACCCCAGATTCCCCAGTTTACAAACCAAACCAGGGATGGTATTGAATAAGGTAAGTGGACTGTATAGTGTAAGTATTGTTGACTTAGTGAACTAAACACGTGTAGCTGTAAATTGAGTAAAATAAATGACTTATTTCGAACCTAAAATTGTCATAAATTTGACACCTTCTTGCGTCAAATTCATGCAAAGAAACAAAGGAAAATAAAAATTATGCTGAATCCAATTCCATTGGAAGTGGACTAAGCTTTACAACGGGTCGCGTGTATTCGCCATTCTGGATTTTTACTTTTACCACCCGTACAACTCCATCAGCTCCTGGATAAAGTTCCGTCACACGACCGAGAGGCCATTGAAGCGGAGGAGCGTCAGCATGCATAAGAACGAGTTCATCAACTTGAATATTACGACAATTCCTATGCCATTTTTGTCGCTGCTGCAGCGTGTGCAAATAATCGTTTAATTACAATGTACGCGGACCGATATGTAAATAAATTTTATGAAAATAGTCGATAAGAATTTTTGTAAAGTTGCACTTTTTAGGAAGCAATAATGGATACTTCTTTTGATACGGTAGGTCGGCGAAAGACAACCTACCCCCCACCCTGAGAAAACCGAGGGGGTCGACATAAGGTGCTAACCTTTTGAGTGATGAACTACAGCTGTAACCATTGGAAATTGCTTGGATATCAGCTGCAAAATGCTCTCGCTGAACGGATTTAATGAGCACATCGTGTGCGTTCTTTAAATCTGATAGAGACGAAGGACCCGTGTTCCTATTCGACTTCGTCGATCTAAAATTGTTGATAAATTGAAAACAACGCGCTAAGACCCTTTGAAGCTTGCTAAAACTCGAATATTTTTCGGTTAAATTATAAACAAGGTTTGAATCACGTGTTGTGTCCTGCACGCTAGTTTGAGCCAAAGTCGCGCATGGAATTTTAAGTTCTGGCACATTTGCCGATTTAAATTGATCAATTGATTTTACTGGCCAATTCTCTCTTGGTGCGTGTAGCCAGTTCGGTCCCCCGAGCCACTCCGCTGTCGCTAGCAGCACGGAGGGCAGTGCTCCGCGCGAGCACACGTCAGCGGGGTTGGACGCGCCGCTCACGTGAAACCAACAATCGCTTTGTACGGTCTCCAAAATTTTGGAGACGCGCGAAGCCACAAAAGTTTTGATATTGTAACTGGGTGTATTCAACCAACTCAGCACCACAGAGGAATCGGTAAACAAGAGTATTTCATGAACAGAAATTCGTTCAGACAATATTGACTTCGTATATTTGACTAACTTGACTAACAAATGCGCAGCCATTAGCTCGAGACGTGGAATGGTCACTGTCTTCAAGGGTGCAACCTTGGATTTTGCAATGACTAGACTGACCTTCGAATCACCTTGATTGTTAAAACTACGCAAATAGATGACCGCAGCTATTCCTTGAATTGAAGCATCGCAGAATCCTAGTATCTGGTAGTAGCTGTGCTGTTTGACAGTAACCTGGCGCTCGTGGCTAAAATTCGACAACAGCGGGAGCTCTGACATGTAGGTGAGCCACTCCTTTTCCAGTTCCGGAGGCAGCCGCTCATCCCAACCCAGCTGTTGGAGCCAGAGTTTCTGCATGAAGCATTTCGCGTAGAATATGCAGGGAGCCACGAAACCTAAGGGATCATACTGACGACCTATCTGTGACAAGACACTACGCTTGGTGATCGCCTGTGAAGCTGGAAGTGGATGGAATATGAAGGAAAACACATCTTCGGCGGGTCGCCACTGCAGACCTAAAACTTTTATGGACAGGTCCTTGTCATCCTCGAATGCAATGGGCGTTTCGCGGTGATCAGCTGGAACCCGAGCCAGTACCTGGGGACAGTTGCTGGCCCACTTACGAAGCAGAAATCCTCCTCCACTCAGCAACTCTAATAGTTCATCCTGTAGCCTAGCTGCTTCATCATAGCTGCTCACTGACCACAGAAGGTCATCGACGAAGAAACCCTTTTTTAGAACCTTGCTCGCTAAAGGATACTTCTCGCAGTCGTCGTCAGCCAGCTGATGCAGGACTCTAATCGCTAGGTACGGACTGCTAGCAACGCCGTATGTGATCGTGTTTAACTCATACACTTTTAAAGGTTGATCAGGTTGAAACCTCCACAAGATGTGTTGGTAATTGCGTTGAGATTTTTCGATCAAGGTCATTCGAAACATTTTACAAATGTCACTTGACAAGCAAATTTCATGTATACGAAAATTTATTAAAATCTCATTAATATCTGCTTGAAGCTTAGGACCGGCGTAAACGACTGAATTTAAAGAATTATTATTAGTCGTTTTGCATGAGGCGTCAAAAACTACGCGGAGTTTTGTCGTGGTACTTGACGGTCGAAGAATACAAAAGTGAGGTATTATGTACTTAGAATCCACAGTACCAAAATCACCTACGCAAGTCATGTGACCAAGGCTTTCATATTCGGACATGAATTTATTATACTCTTCCTTAAGTTCCGGAAGACGATTCAGCTTCGTTTCCAAATTGTTGAAACGGCGTAACGCTTGTGGAGTCGAATCACCGAGATCAAAACTGGGTTTGAACGGGTACTTCACTGTATAACGTCCCGTAGTATCGCGACTGTGTTCGTTTTGAAACAATTGTTCAACGTACAAATCTTCTGGTTTTTTAGTGACGTCATACGGCACGTTTTCAGTCTCCCAGAAAGAGTTCATGATTTTATCGATACTACTAGTTTTATTAGCTGAGAACAAGTTGAGCGAGGCGATATTTGACTCACAATCGTCACTCAGTACTGTCTGACCAGTAATGACATATCCGAATATGGAATGCATCGCGACGGGCAAACCCGGGTCACGCGGTAGTATATTTTGACCGTCATAAATGTAGGGAAATAAGTCACCTGCGATCAACAAGTCAACTGGAGCCGCCGAAAAGTAGTTCGGGTCAGCTAACTCGAGATTTTTGAAATTATTGATAACTTTGTTTGACAAGTTTACTGTAGGTAAGTTGCTAGTTATGTTACTTACGACAACAGTATCAGTGCTAAGCACCGGACCAGATGAGTTTCGTGGTTTAATTGAACATGTAACCAGACCCAAATCTTGCACTGGCGCACCTCCCAGACCCATGGGTTCAAACTGACACTTGCGTCGAGGCAAACCCAGGCGCTGGGCACACTCTTTTGTCATATAACCGGACATGGCACCGCTGTCAATGACTGCACGTACGGCGTGGTAAGTTCCCCATCGATCTGCGACGTGCACCATGGCAGTGCCTAACAGCACGGTTGAATTTGACGAACAAGTCAAGCCGACGTTTGGCATTGACTTTTGACTTTGATTTTGACCATTTGAAACGTTTTGAATACTTGAAATGTTTTGACCACTTGAAATCTTTTGACTACTTGAATCGTTTTGATTAATTGACGAATTTTGAACAGTTGGAACTGTATCTAAGTGAATACTGTGATGGTGCGGTTGTTTACACAGCACACAACGCACTTTTGACGTACACTCGGACAACGAATGCTGACGAAAGCAATTTTCGCATAATTGAAGCTGTTTCACTTTGTCAAGACGCTGCAACGGTGTTAAATCAAAAAACTCGAAACATCGATAAGTTGAATGCGGCTTGTCGCAAAATAGACATCTATTTGATCGTTCGCTATTATTCTTACTCACAGCTGACAAGCACGGCTTTTGGAACTGCTTCGGTGCACTACTGTAATTAGCAGCATTACTATTATTTACTCGAACAAAATTCGGCTTTGCAGAGGTGTTAGGAACACTTTTAGGCGTAAACTGAATTTTTGGTGTACTAATTTTAACCTCAGACATTTCCAAAACACGCGCCTGTTTCTCTACGAAATTAATCAGCTGTTCGTAAGTAGGTATAACGGTTTGATCTACAGATTGTTCGAATTCGCGCCTAGTGACGGGGTCTAAATTTCGCAATCCCATATAAAACAGTATGAAACTCGATAGGTTACTGATTTTCAAAAGTTTCAATGCTTTAACACACTCTTGATACGTTTGTAAAAAGGTATTTAGACCAGTAGCCGACTCTGTTGACAAAGGCTTAAATTGAAACAGCCGATCTAAATAGCTCGTAGCTAAGGCACGCGTGTTCTCAAATTTTTTGACTAGCAAAGCCCATACTATTGGATAATTATCGGCCGTCACTGGCATCCCTTTGACCACATTCAATGCCGGACCGCTGACTGCGGAGAGCAGGTAATAAAACTTCTCAATGTTCGTAATATCATTGTTATTATGAATTAAACTCGTAAACGTGTCATAGAATGTTTGCCAGTTTTCTAATTTGCTATCAAAATGGAACAATTCTAATTTAGGCAGCCGCGGCTTAGCCGACCGCGAGTCTGGCCCGGCAGCGCCCGGGCCGCGGCCCTCGGAGCGCGACGAAGGTCCGCTACCGCTGCCGTCACACGATTGCCAAGTGTCGCTATTAGCCTCCGCTACACTCAGAATACGGAAATACATGTCGTCAAAGGTTTGAATTTCCTGATAATTTGGTTTAAATTTCGGGTTTTGTTTCTTATTATAAGAATTTAACTCGAATATGCATTGTTCGAAACATTCCCGAGTCGAATGAAGTTCTTTGAGTCGCAAATTAAATTCGGATAAACGCTCTGGTGGAGTTGATTTGGATAGTTCAAATAACGTTTGACATCGTATAAAAAGCAGTTCTTTTTTGTTAATAAGTTGTTCGATATCTTTTTCGTCCATTTCGAATTCTAAACAAAAGACGCGCGCGACGCGTTGCAAGGAACGAAAATTGAAAACGTTTGTTTTATACGTATTATTCAAGGTAAATAACTTAGATTAGAAATAAGCCTGTTACCTTAAAACTACGTGAAATGTGTGTTTTATGTGTATGAATGTGTATTTAGTTTGCAAACTGAGGATGCGGTTCGATTGACCAAAATGTTTGAACTACGACATTTTGAATATTGAAAATAATTAGCAAAACCGAATTGGGCAAGATATAGGTTTCACTTACAGTATGTTCTGGCTCTTTTCCTCAGTCCCAGTGACACATTTAAGACACAATCACAGCACTTTCAGAGTTTTTATGAATAATTTAAAAGAGCGCGCGCCGGCCGGCATTCATTTCGAGCTGTCAAATTTGCGCAACTGACTGGTGGCGCCGCCGTGCGGGAGAAAGCGGAAAGTTCATTCAGCCAGTATGTTTTTGATATGTGCAGGAGGTTTTAATGCACATATTACTAATTATATCTGCCCAATGTAACGTACAGTAGGTATACCGGAAAACTCCTAGCATCGTTAACATTCTCCAAGGAATGAGGATACAATTTCTTGGATTTTAAGTATCAATAAGACGAGTCATCATCCCAGCCTATACATATAAGTCCCATGGCTGGGCACAGGCCTCCTCTCAGAATGAGAGGGCTTAGGTTATAATTCCCATGCAGGCATAGTGCGGTTTTTTTTTATTCGACTGGATAGCAAACGAGCAAGTGGGTCTCCTGATGGTACGAGATCACCACCGCCTATAAACATCTGCAACCCCAGGGATATTGCAGATGCGTTGCCAAACTAGAGGTCTAAGATGGGATACCTCAAGTCCCAGTAATTTCGCCGGCTGTCTTACTCTCCACGCCGAAACACAACAATGCAAGCACTGCTGTTTCACGGCAGGATAATAAGATGAATAATTAACATTAACAGTAACAGTAACATTTAATATCGTCCACTATCAACATAGGCATAGGCATTATAAAACTCAAGCGCAAAATAACAGTGATAAAAAAATATGCAAATAATAATGACATCTCGGCAATGTCAACTGTACCGCGATAGGTTATGAACCCTGATTGCATTATCAAAGTGAAAATAATTAACTATAGTCTAATTGAAACGTCTCAACCAGCTGACAGGGCGGATTAATTAGTGAAGTTAATACAAGACGAGAAGCAATGACTTACCTAATTAATGTTGTAAAGTAAAATTTTTGAATAATTGATTGATTTAATAGACGTTACTTTGTGAAGCAGGTGGTAGGACCATAAGCAAGGTCCGCCCGGATTGCTACCACCATCTTGCTCGCTAATCCTGCCGTGAAGCAGCAGTTCTTGCACTGTTGTGTACGCCACTGTTGAGTAAGACAGCCGGTGAAATTACTGGCACTTGAGGTATTCCATCTTAGGCCTTCCAGTCGAATAAAAAAAAAAAGAAGTTATGAATAAACTAGATGTTGCCCGCTGCTTCGCCCGCATGGGATTCGGTTATCGCGCGCTGTTCCCTTGGGGACCGTGCATTTTCCGGGATATAAAGTAGCCTATGTCACTCTCTGACCCATAAACTATCTCTATGCTAAAAGACGTGAAAGATGGACAAATATACACACAAACATAAGAGCAAAAAAAGTCATTTTATGCTGCCTAGATCCAGCATAAACACGAACTTTACGAGCATGAGAAGTGAAAAAATATATTCAGAGGATGAGACCATGTCCACCACGTTTCCTAACCAATCGTCACCGTCGCGTGTCATGTATGCGCTTGACATTCCGTTCCTGACACGTTCCTATTACGCTTGTTACGGCGCAGGATTATACTTTTCATACTTTTTCATACTTTACATGTAATTTTGCTATTAGTTTTAGTAGGCGTTATCTCTTAGACATCGCTTTTATAAGTCTACCGGCTTCATTGTTATTATTGCCACTTTAAGCTTTAAGACGCTTTTGTAAATCTGTCGATTAAAGCTGTTATTAAAGTTAATTTGAGTTTTTAATCAAGGTTCCACTATTGTATCAAATTTACATAATTTGGTGGCCCATGAGGGGAAGATAAAATTCAATAAATTCGCGAAACTATCAAAATCGTATGGTAGATTTTTTGACCTTCATAAATACACGTACACATACACACACATTCGAGGTTTCACGCTGTCTTCTTCTAATGCAGATTTTATTCCAATATGGAAGTAAAACAAGATTCTTGCGCCAATTGCACAAAATATTGCGTTGCACATATTGCATATCCGTGGCGGCAATATTGTATATTGAAAACAAGAAATATATTTGATAGACGTGCAACGAATGTTAAACCTGGATTACAATATTATTAGTTTTCGAGCATACGTATTCGTTGAAGGGCTTCAACTATTTTAACCACACTTTGGGCGTCTCCTGCGTTACCAAAATTGTCTCTGGCGTTACCAAAAAATCGTACTTCCAACAAGATATTTGCACTTACGTAGGATGGTATATATTCATGTACACCACCTATTAAATTACAGAAAAAACATGTTTACCTACTTACAAAAATCTGCAACTGTTTGAAAAATGTCGCGGACAGATTAGTGTCGGTAAAAAAGTTTATTGGCCCTGAAGTGTCAGCAGTACTTATACCATTAGATATCAAATAGGATGAAAAGTAATTTAATTGACATGTACACAACATGTTGTTTGCCATGCCAAAAAAAGCCGCGGTGGCCTAATGGTTTGACCTATCGCCTCTCAAACAGAGGGTCGTGGGCGTGGGTTCAAACCCCGGCTCGCACTTCTGTGTTTTTCGAAATTCATGTGCTGACTAACATTTGAAATTTACCACGGGATTTGCGGTGAAGGACGACTTCGTGAGGAAACCAGCACAAATTTGCGAAGCAATTCAATGGTGCGTCTGAAGTTCCCAATGAAGTGTGAAGGGCCCGCGTGGGAACTATGGCCCAAGCCCTCTTGTTCTGAAAGGAGGACTGCGCCCAGCAGTGGGACGTATATAGGCTGGGATGGATGTTTGCCATAAGGCATAGAAATATTTATACTGCAAAATGTAGCATAGCTAAAATTATAACCAATTATTAAGCGCCTCCAAAATCACTACGACACAGCGGACCATTTTCCTCTCGTAAGAAAACAATATCCACAAAACATAAGAAATATGACCGCGTAGAGTAACCAGATATCTATCAAAAGCGATGTGTTCCATACCCCAGCGGTGCGTCCTCACCGCGATTGATTCTCCGTTTATCCCTCCCTACGGAGCGCTCCTCTTATCTAAACGGGACATACGGACTTTCACGGGATGTCGTTGTATTTCTAGACTTTTTCGCATGAAAGATTACGGTTTGCTAATATTATACTTAGAACTGAAACTCAACAGTTTTTTTTCATCAAAACCAGTGTGGGGTATCTATGGATAGGTATTCAAAAATGATATTGAGGTTTCTTATATCATTTTTTTCTAAACTGAATAGTTTGCGCGAGAGACACTTCCAAAGTGGTAAAAGTCCCCCCCCCTGTAACTCCTAAAATAAGAGAATGATAAAACTAAAAAAAACTGTATATGTACAGTACCATGCAAACTTCCACCAAAAATTGGTTTGAAGTAGTTTTTTTTAATACGTCATAAATCGTAAACCACAATTTTACCTTTCATTCAATCAACTCAAATATAAACACCGATCAAAGTTACAACAAACTATAAGAACTTTTATATTATGTTACTTGCTGCTACGGAACCCTTCATGGGCGATTCCAACTCGCACTTGGCCGTTTTTTCGATGGTCTAGTGCTATGGCATAGCATAGGACTGGTTGGAGTACCTAGTTAGTTTTCCAGTTAATGACCAACATGTGTTTAAAGGGTCACCGACATAGCCAAGCGGATTAGCTCGTTGAAGTGGCAATGGGCGGGCCATATAGCACGGAGAGCAGATGGCCGTTGAGGCCGAAAAGTTCTCGAGTGGAGGCCGCGGATCGGCAAGCGCAGCGTAGGACGTCCACCAATGAGATGGACGGATGACCTGGTTAAAGCCGCGGGTTCACGGTGGATGCAGGCCGCTGCCAACCGAAGCAACTGGAGGTCTATGGGGGAGGCCTATGTCCAGCAGTGGACGTCCTGCGGCTGAGATGATGATGATGATGATGATGATGTGTTTAAAGGGCCATTATAGGCACATAGGTCGTTATTCAGCGTCGTTGAGCGGCCCATAAGACCGACGGAAGCTGATAAGTGTTGCAACTGATAGCGAGGTCAAGGCTCTGGACGCACTAGACTAAATAACCGGCTAGCATGCCGCGCTGGTACCCAAAGGCTTACATACCGGGTAGTAGGATACAATACAGGGTATAGGGTAGGTATAGATAATTATCAAATCAATAAGAAGTTTGAAAACCCCCGACGAAGTCGCTTTCAAATAACAAAACAGCATTCAAATCGGTGCACCCGTTTAAGGAGCTACACGATGCCACAGACAGACACACAGATACACATAGCTGTCAAACGTCATAGCTGCCAAAGTCAGATTTTTTAAGTCAGATCGCCCCCGCTTATTTTGCAGGGGGGGCACTACGCTCAATTTCAATTAATTTATTGCTTGTTACCGAAGCAACTGGAGGTCTATGGGGGAGGCCTATGTCCAACAGTGGACGTAGATGATGATGATGATGATGATTGCTTGAAATCAATGTCAGTACAGATGTTATTATTACAATATAGTCCATTGTTTCGCCTCCATAGGCATCTAACATACATTAATATATTTATATAATATACATATTTCACAGTTACAGTGGTCATAACAGTATCACAACAAACAAGATTGACAAATAATGATCCCTCCCTCCCCCGCCCCTCCATGCGTACGCCCATGATAGTGATAATGTTAGTAATTTAATTCATTGCGATTGAATTACATATGCCTCCAGTTTAGATCGGGAAGCAAAAGGTGAGTCGCATTACATCGCGGCGCTTGATTGACGACTTCCAAGTCTCTCGCTTTTGGCTTCGCAATGTAATTTGCACAATTTTTCCTGTGGGTCTAAAAAGTAGGTTTAAAGGTATTAATAGTCAGGGTAGCATTGTGCGAAGACGCGTTTATTACACTTACTTACAACTTAGTTCAACTGAGTTGACATTTCATATTTCACGTGTTCTTGCTTGCAGACTAATGATGCGCTAGGTGGGCGATTTAAAAGAAAGTGTAGGTACCCATTCTTTTTTTTGAGTGTGGATAAAATACGGTTTTACCGTTCATAATCAAGAGCACAATCCATTCCGATCGTTTAAAAAAATGTCCCCATTTTTTCATACTTACAATATTTTATGAGTCAATTTGTCAGGCCCATAGTTGAGTATATGAAAAAAACGTCGCTAAACTAACATTTTTTTTGGGGACATTTTTTTAAACTATCGGAATCGATTGTGCTCTTAATTCTGAGTAGACAAAACTATATTTTTTCCCAAAAAAAAATGGTATACTTTTTTTTGAAAACGCCCCTGGTTTTTAATACCCGTTTGCTTGGACACAACTTGTGTCGAGTTATTTTTATTCATAAGGCAGTCCCATTTTTTGACAAATGAGCATGCGTCGTCTGATGGGAAGCCATCATTGCCGCTCATAGACACCAGCAAGACCAGGGGTATCACAGGTTGCTGGCCCCTTGAGAAATCGATAAGCTCGTGTTTTAAAGACCCCTAAGTTGCACCGCTCCATGATAAGTCCCAGGTCATATTTCCTGACTTATTATTTATTCGTAGCGTTAAACAATAACTCAAATTGTTGCATTAACTGTGTGCCATCATGCTAGCCGGCGCATCACGGGAAAACAGCATGCTGCCGACGACTTTACATGTCATTCATGCGTTCCTGACGCGGCCTCTGTGCCCATCACACTGCAATTTCTTAACACAACATAACATAGAGAACACATAGAGAAGCAGAACACAGAACAAGATAACATAGAGAATCCTTTAAATCTTAAAAATCTCCGTAACTTATTACCTATGTTATACAAATAAATCATTCATTCATTCATTTAATGGACTAAAATAATTTCTTTGCTCACCCGCGACCTTATGATAGCTAAGTTTATGCAAGGTATGCGTCGAGGAACTGCTTGAACACACATATCTTGCATAATGCGACATTATGGTAGTTAAGCGGGTGAATAAAGAAATTCTTTTAGTTCATTGATATGGACCTCCGCAAAGTAACGCCTGATTCAATAAATTATGCTTATTTATTTATTTATTTATTTAAAGGAGAACCAACAGCTTATAAAACAATAATCTTATAGTCCGTGAGCCCAGCCCCAAGTTACCTACGTGTTTCGTAATGATGTCACATGACGTAAAATGACCTTAAAATTTTGGAAGTGAAGGATTTTCTCAAACTTCCGGCTAATTTTAGGTGCGATAGTTTTTTGATTCTTGCTCAGCACAACTTTTTCCACCGTGTGCCATGCATCTTATCGTGATGTCGTGTTACGTAGGTAACTTGGGGCTAGGCTCATGGACTATATATAGAGATGATCAAACTTAATGTTCAATATTTATCACATGTTAATACGGAATTCTATACAGCGTGTCGTCCGACACGCACTTGGCCGGTTTATTTTATATAACGCTGTAGATAATATGTATACGGCGTGTATTTTTAATACTACCTCAAACTTTAAGGACAGTTAGTGAAGGCCCTAATAATCACATTTTATTATGTTTTAGTAAAAAATTTAGACTTATTATTTTTCTTACAAAATTAATTAGCACGCAATGTATCACTACGCGATACTACTTTGTTTTTATTCAAAACGTCGCACTTGTTGACGTGACAGCTGTCACAGAACGGTTCTCTCTCGTATCAAATTGTTGTGCGTATTACATTGCTGTTCGAAAATATTTCAAAAATTAATTACGCTCTGTTAGTTAATTCTAAATTAACCATTTTTTTGCAATCGGTTCACATCACTTAAATCTTCGTCTGGTTACAGTTTGAGGTAGTATAAAAATACACGCTGTATGTAGGATTGTATATGATGAGCAGAATGACGGGATAATTGGCTGAGATGAAGGAAAGAGAAGTATTGAATGATAGAGGTGAATGGGGCGGATGAATATGGCGGAGAGAGAGAGAGAAACATTTATTTACACATATTCGATACACATAAAAATAGATAATAGTTATATATAGTAAATAAGAAGAGTTAGTACAGTGTGTTATCAGCAGCTAGGCTTTTTAAGGGAGGCCAAAGTAACGTATTTCTGTAACTTAACCAAGAAATTAATTTAATTGATAAATTAAATTTATAACTTTGTTAACTTTCTAACAAAATTACAATTGCCAGCAATGTACAGCAAAGTGAATTGACAAAATAATAATCAAAGTATCTGTCGGCTGTCATTTACACGTACTTGTCAATTTACTTTGCTGTACATTGCTGGCAATTGTAACTTTGTAAGAAAGTTAACAAAGTCTGAATTTCAGTTAAATAAAATTAGGTGTACTACCGTTTCGGCAAAATAATTTTCGCCAAATGTCACTTCCCAAAAAACTTATTATCGCAGTAGTTTCATTTCCCAAGTGAATCTTTAGCCTATTAACATTCGCATTTTATTCATTTGGTCAAATTATCATTTGACATAATTTTACCATGCAAAACACAGTGCTATGGCGATATTATTACACCAAGGATAAACGCAAAATTTGTAACATCAGCCGAATAAGTGGTCTATCAATTTTTGAACAAGTTCCTATCAAATGAATATGTCGCTAAAGTCGAACTTTCAAGTTGACAGACACGTCTATTGGCATTATTGTTTTATGACATGCAAACGATTATCAACTTTAAGGTGTAGGATTCGATTTGTAGCATTCGAACATGGCGGATGTAGACAATGTCTAATTTTGCTCTTTCTGTTTCTTTGGCTAGTTGAAGTATAATTTTGATAGTGTTTTATGCGGCGATTAACCTTAACAGTGAACACAAAATTCTATATTGCTCTCGTGTCTGACACTTTTTAATGCGCAAGTTGTTTCCACGTGGTTTCTGGCATTTTACTATCATGTTGCAAAAACTACAATCACCGTACAACGTCCCTCTCAAAGAGAGTACTTTGACACTGGCAAAATTATCCTATTAATTAGGACAGAAAGCCATATTTTAAAAGGGAAGAAGAGAACTTTCTAGAGTGGTAGACCACATATTTCACTCATTTGACCTAGAGCGCAAACTCATGGTGTACGTGCTCTAAATACAAAAATAATTGATAACCTATCTATTTTAATACAAAAAACAGATTGCATCTCCGGCCCGCAATAACTATCTGTTTATCAGTTTATTACGTAAGAAGAGTTAAACAAACATGCGATAAGTCACTTGTTTACCAACTTTATCGATCACCTACTAAGTCGTAAAAAGCTCATAAAAACCATTATAATTATTAATTTTATGAAGCTTTCTTTATCGTTGTGAAATAAATATTATTTATTAGGTAGGGTCAATCAACTTTTAAATTATGCAGCAGTTACCTATAGTCAATAAAGAAATGAGGGTTTTTTGACGGATAAAATAACGCTAGATGGCGTTAGTATCGTGAGCTCCGTTTGACGTTAGTCTTGCTTGCGATTGGCCCTTTAAGTTGTTTAGCCTTTGTGATTGGCTAAGCTCTAATTTAAAGCTAAGCTCTATTTTATTTAACTTCCAAGTCATTGTGACAACCAACCTTGTTTTTATTCTGATGTTAGATATTTGTTGTTCATTATTATTGGAGCGATTGCTCCTTATCATTTTCGTAGACACTTTTCTATAAAATTATACTGGAACTCTGGCAGTGTTTTTCAACCTTTTTTCATGACACGACCCCTTTAGTATGAAGAAATATTTCGCGACCCCCCTACCCGTTGTTTTTTTTTTCACGTATTTTACTTTTTGCCAAATATTATTAGTTAACATTTCATTAATACATATAATTTAACTTATATTTTTTTACTGAAGTAGTTTTCGTAGCAGCTTATGGGGCTTCGCGATCCTCCTGGGGGTCGCAACCCACATGTTGAAAAGCACTGCTCTAGGATTACACTGGGAACGCATCTGAATATCGAATGTTAAAATATCGAATATTTTAAAATATCAAATCATTACTATTATAAAGGGGAAAGTGAGTTTGTTTGTTTGTTTGTTACGCTTTCACGCCGTAACGGAGCGACGGATCGACGTAATTTTTGGCATAGAGATAGTTTATGGGCCCGAGAGTAACATAGGCTATTTTTTATCCCGGAAAAATGCACAATTCTCGAGGGAACACCGCGCTATAACCGAATACCATGCGGGCGGAGCCGAGGGCAAAAGCTAGTCTACAATAAATTCGAAAAATATGACCACGAAAATGAGAGAGAGAGAGAGAGAAACATTTGTTTACACATATTCGATACACTAAAAAGTACATTAAATGTAAAGTAAAAAAAGTAACATCGAATAGTATAAAGTGAGCCCCACTCAGCATAATGTTACGGCAAGCCGCAACGCTGTTTTTCAGTGAGGTGGTTGAAACGCTCGAATAACCCGTGTATAACTTGGCTTTATGTTGCGACAAAATCTAGCCTGGAGTGTAAATCGCGCACCGGTAAGAAGGTCCAAAGGGCTGCGCCTGCGCGTCGTGACGAGGCGCCGGCGCAGGCCAGACAGGCTATCGCGACAGGGCCGGCCAGATCGCGGCCCGCACCGATTAGAAAAATCAGCAAGTCGGGAAAAAATATTACGAGACACTTGGTATTAATTAACCTAGTTGGAAACTAAGCAAAACTTGTACTATGGGTACCAGGCAGCGGATACATACAATAATAATGGAATGTATAATAATAATTCATCATATACTGCAATGATATTACATATTAAGTACTATCGTTGTGCAGGACGCCTCACCTTTAACCTAATACATAAGCAAATCATGTTATTTAAGCTTGTATATAACGCGGCACTATTGCCCTAGTACTACAATACTTAACTCTGTTGATTAAGCCTATACTCAGCACCGCACCATTACCTTAGTACTACATAGCATACCAACTCTGTTAATTAAGATTATATACAACGCCGCACCCTTCCTAGTACCTACATAAGAAACCGATTTGTAGCTACGGCCAAATGAGCTACCATTTCCACCTAAAACTTTCCACTGACCCAGGACTTGATCATACAAGTTTGTTTACGCAGTTTCCAGTCATTCCAGTGGAAAAGTATTGCGCTGAGAATTTTCCACTGGTCTAAACCAATAAAACACTCAGGAATTGTCACCACACCCGCCGTCGTGCAGGCACTACTAGCGCCTACACGGAAAACCTTAAAACTGGCTAGACCGCCATAAATCAGTATTCGTTCACATTTTTATAATCAGTCTTAGCTTGGCGAGCGCGAGGACAAGTCCAGTCTTTTTTTAATATCCTTCAGTTTTCTTTTAAAATAGTTTTTATTTCCCTTTAAATTCCTTTAACAGTAGTAATACAGTCCACCTAATAGTTTGTAGAAGCCAGTGCAATTCGCAAAGTGCGGGATTTAAACGAAGGGTCCCGTACAATCGTATTTAGAAACTCACTGATAATATACTGAGCGGCAAAAAATTTGGCACTCAAATGTATGCAGAATCGGTAATTTTGTATGAAGGGTGGGCCAAATTTTGTGCCGCTGAATATATAAAAATAATTATTACATTGATAAAATAATTAGTTTTTAGTTTTTTTTAAATGTATTTTTTGTGTATTTTGTGTAGTGTAGGTACCTATTTTTTTTGTATAATTTGAATTTTACAGCGCATTTGTGTTTCCATTGTAATGCTGTAATTTATTGTTGACAAATAAATAAATAAACATGAAGGAATATATACTTCAATACATTTTAACGTCCAAGACTCGAGACTTTGAACATTTAGCGGGTCGTCTAATATTTTGTAGAGTTCTACAGAACAGAAAAACTGAACCCTTTATGTTAAGTAATTCGCTTCTCTGTCTGTACGTCTGTTATAACTAACTGAAAACTACTAAGCTGATTCGATGAAAATTGACTTACATAAACTGCTGAATAGATATTAATGAAAAATATTTAAGAACTACCGCTAAGGAACTCGTTTTCACAAAATGTAACAGCGAAATTGGTCTCCGTTTGAGAGCTACGATCTAACAGACATACAGACATAGAAGTCAAACTTACACTTCACACCTCCTTTTTGCGTTGGGGGTTAAAAATAAAAAAAAAACAAAAATCAAAATAATTGATTCAGTAAATAGGCCGCAATGGGTACTTTTACACGTCATTTTTTGAACTACTAGCGCTTTCGGAAAGACCATCCTTGCCAAGAAGAATGCGCCGCAAGAAACTTGGCAGAAAGTCATTGTTTCAAAATAAAATAATTACAAATAAAATTCTTAAAAACTACAGTACACAATTAAAGAAAAAAAACAAATAATGATAATAATAATAATACAGGGAAAAAACATCAGTCGGAATCAACCCCAACATTGAACCTCCACAATTTTCAGCTGCGATCCCAAAATAAAGCGTGGGACGTCCGCTGGCACCCACGCAAATGAAATTATAAATTATTAGCGGCATAACTCGCTAACAAAGCTCCCTTACCGAAAGCCTTAATATTAGAACAACAATCTACCGAATCTTGTGACTGGGGTTGCTAGTTGTTAGCTTTTGTTGTTATTTTGGTATTTGTAGATTACAGTCTTAGACTCCTGGAATTGTTTTGCTACTTTAAAGGAGTCGGTAATTCTCATTCATGTGTGCATTCGTCTAATTGCCGTTTCACTTGTTCTCCAACAGCTCTCTAATAGCTAAAAGCAACATGGTAATTAGACCACACACACACACGCATAGATTTGGAAATATATGGTGGCCATGGGATTTATCTGGACATTCAAGTCTAATAACCGTATTCGGAAAATAATGGAACGGTAATTTAAAATAACACTTTACCATAAATTGTTTCTAGGAATTGACATAGGTAGGTAGCTTATTTTTGAAGAGAGTAAAAATTTCAATAATTTGAACAAACAAAATAAAAATGACTGTTAATAGTTAGAAGATTCAGTTAAAATGTATATTGTCATATGTAGAAAAATCACCAACGAAATGTGTAAAGGGTAATCCAACAAAAAGTTCTGGACTATTTTCTCAGTAATTTTGTCTGTAATTTTGCATTAACTTCAATAAAAGAGGTTCTCAATTTGATTTTTTTTACTTTTCATCTGGCAACTTGTAACTGGTCTCCCGGTAATTAAGGAGGAACACAAACATGGTCCAACAAGTCGAGACGCGCAAATAAAACCCCCGCAAACATAATTATCCGGAGCAAACAGCTCGCCGATAGAGATACTTTATTTTAATATCCGAAGAATGGCGGCGAAAATGGTGCGGTTCGGAGAAAAAAACGCAGCGATTTTTTTAAAGTTATGTAAGAAAAGTAAAAAGGAAAACTACTTGTCAATCTGTTTCAGAACATTTTATGTTTTAAAAGTTTTTTTTATATCACCATGTCCATTATTCAAGTGTTTATTCCGTAAGAAAATTACAGGACGTCTAAAAAATAATCGAACATGTCATTAAATTCTACAGACGATTAATAAAAAAATGTGGCCATGAAAATAGAATAGAATAGAATAGAAATATTTTTATTCAGGCTTCGCACTTAAAATAGAACAGGGCAAAAATACATGAAAACAAAAAAAAAATACAATATGCGAAGGAACGAAACGGTCGCAGCTCAGCATAGTGTTGGCCGTGTAAGCCAACGCTGGTCTTCCGCTGCGACCGCTTGGCGACTTCACGGAAGGCGACAAAAATTAAACAAATAAAAGAAACAAAATTGAAATATAAAACTAATTAAAAAAAATAAAAATATAACAATAAAAACAATAAAATGAGGCGGTTGAAATGCTAGAATAACGATGCATGTCCTAAAATTCCAATTGAAGTGAAATTTTGTATGTGTGCAAATCCCGGTGACAATACAAAAGTCTGGCAGTGAGATTCTGGTGGCCAAGCTAGGATCGTCCCCGTAACGTCTTCTCGACATCTTGGTGCTGAACAAAGATTTTATTTTATACATGTATTTTGAACTTAAAAAGTAAAAAATTGATTTTAATCAAATCGATTCAATTTAATTAAATTGATTTTTAATGCCGCGAGCGTTATGGGTACCTTTGCGCCGGGAATGGCAAGTGGCGAGTTATTTGTCTAGGTTAGTGTTTATTGTGTTAGGTTAGTGTTTATTATTGTATTCCTTTGGATTGTATATAAGTATTTTGTTAATTTAATGTCAGTGTTTAGTTTAATTCTTATTTTATTTTGACTTAATTTTGTTTCATTGTTTGATTTAATTTTGTAATTATTATTTAATTGCTATAATTTGTAATGATGTACTTATTTTATTTATTGTTTTAATATTTTTTGTACAATAAAGAGTTTTTTTTTTCAATGATATTGTCAAAGTGGCGTGAAAATTAATAGGTGTTTACCCAACAATACCCATTGGGATGTGGATTGATTTGATCGATTGATCGTCAAAATATTTGATTTCGGATTTGTATTTTAAAAGGCCGTTCTTTGGGACTCTGCTCTATCTTCCTCCAGAACTTCTGTTCCTAAATAAGTTTTGAAATAAACATCGATCCTTGACGGCTGACTCAAAGTATTCGTAATTACGAACCATAAATATAAACACTCAAATTAATATTCTAGGAAGGAATGGATAAACTATACAGATACAGTTTTCGTTCGAAGTCAAATTTGTTTTTGTATCTGTTTTGTTAAGTTTACGGACGGCTCGTCCTACAGGAATAATTAACCGATCCAGCGTGAAGCAAGGTTTCCATTTCAAAGTGAAACGTCTTCTTTTAGGGACACAGGATTGCTTAGCTTCCGATATAGTTAACACGCGCTGGCTAAACGGTTTGTAGCTTCAGTAGTCTCTTGTCCGCCACCGCATGTGTTTCTATTTTGTATTTTTTTTCTCTTTAATTGTATACTGTAGTTTTTAAGTATTTTGTTTGTAATTATTTTATTATGAAAGAATGACTTTCTGCCAAGTTTCATGCGGCGCATTCTTCTTGGCAATGATGGTCTTTCCGAAAGCGCTGGTAGTTTAAAAAAATGATGTGTAAAAGTGCCCATTGCGGCCTATTTACTGAATAAATTATTTGAATTTGAATTCTGTCAGTAATAAAATGGAGTCAAGTACAAGACACTTTATTATTTGGAGCAACCCACTAGAACCAGCAACAGGATATTCCCTAAATTCTTCTTCATTGTCGTTTAGCTCTTGGTAGAGCGGTGGTGGTTGATGAACCGTCATCGTCAGCATCGGTGGTAGAGGACATAGTGCTCATTCACTCCCGCTGTATATGTGTTGGCAGAATATTGGCACTGTGCCAAGATGGCATACGCGGTTTACGCGTCCGTCCGTATGTCACAGGCATTTTACTCGAAAACGTGTGTTGTTTGTCCGTCTTTCACGTCGAAACGGAGTGATGGATCGACGTAATTTTTGGCATAAAGATAGTTTATGGGCCAGAGAGTGACATAGGCTACTTTTTATCCCGAAAAAATGCACAGTTTCCGAGGAAACAGCGCACGATAACCGAATTCCACGCGGGCGAAGCCGCCAGCAAAAGCCAGTAATTAAGTAATTAATTTGTAAATTAATGAACTTTCTACTTGATTCACTTTAATTATCTGTTTGAATATCTTCCTAAACAATGTCATAAATGACGAGGATTTTCGAGAGAATTCCGGTTTGAAACAATTCAAAAACATAAAATTACAGTTAATTATATACTATAGAAGAAAATTGCATGCTCTTTAAATTTATAACTTTAACTAGCTTTTGCCGCGGCTCCGCCCGCGTGGTATTCGGTTATCGCGCGCTGTTCCCTCAGGAACTGTGCGTTTTTCCGGGATAAAAAGTAGCCTATGTCACTCTCGGGCCGATAAAGTATTTCTATGCCAAAAATCACGTCGGGTCGTCGCTCCGTTACGGCGTGAAAGACGGACAAACAAACAAACATACAAACTCACTTTCCCCTTTATAAGGATTATTTTATGACAAAACATTGTTTCTTCTTTATTAAGCACCTACATAAATTTTACTTTTTATTTATAACAATATAAGGCGTAGCCGCGATATATGTATATTATTTTTTCCTTCTTTCTTTTCTTTTGGCGCTTTCTGACGAAACACTAAAAATTAACAGAAAAGCCCTCGTTGTAATCAAGACAAATATTTTTCTCTCCAAAAACACTACTCACTAACAATGTCAGGGATAGCAAACCTGTCCCAAACTTATAACGACCCGCGTCGACGGCTTTTTAATAAGAGGGGGAAAAACAGCCAAGCATTTGTCGCGCTGCGGACATTGCAAGGTTCCGTCATATATGACGCCTTTATGGCAGATAATTCATTATATGTATTGTAATACTAGCTTTTGGTGAAATTCGGTTATCGCGTGCTGTTCCTTCGGGAACTGTATTTTTCCGAAATTAAAATTAGCCAGAGAGAGGGCCCATAAACTATCTCTATGCCAAAAATCACGTCGATCCATCGCTCCGTTTCGACGTGACAGACGGTCAAACATACAAACATACGCACTTTCGCATAATATTAACTAGCTTTTGCCCACGGCTCCGCCCGCGTGGTATTCGGTTTTTGCGCGCTGTTCCCTCGGGAACTATGCATTTTCCGGGATAAAAAGTAGCCTATGTCACTCTCGGGCCCATAAACTATTTCTTTGTCAAAAATCACGACGATCCGTCGCTCTGTCACGGCGTGAAAGACGGACAAACATACAAACACACAAACATTATAGCAAAAAAATAAATTAAACCGCTGAAAAAACTGAAAAACAAAGATTAAAAAACCTTTTCATCTAACCTTAATCTAAGCACCAGTTTGAAGTCGGTGCCTCAGCACTAACTTTCAGGAGTGGACGTATAGCCATCTACCTGATGTTTATGGGCGGTGGTGATCTCTTACCATCAGGAGACCCATTTGCTCGTTTGCCATCCAGTCAAAAAAAAAATGACGATAATGATTCTACAACCGGGCATAGCTAGTCCGTGAGCCCAACCCCTAGTTACCTACGTAACATGACATCACGATAAGATGCTTGGCATACGGTGGAGAAAGTTGTGCTGAGCAAGAATCAAAATACTAACGCACTTAAAATTAGCCGGAAGTTTGAGAAAATCCTTCACTTCCGGTCAAATTTTTAAGGTCAATTTACGTCATGTGACATCATTACGAAACACGTGGCATCATGAAGCCCTTTATCCGTAAGCGCTGTCACAGGGCTAACCTCTCGAGGGGAGGTTGTCCTGAAGGGAGGCCTAGTGGTTATTTTTTATGAGTGAAACAAGTAGAAGTTTTAACAATTTTTAATTAGATAAAAAATAACGACCTAGTTGACAAATAAAATATATAGATCTCAGGGTTGTAAGGTTCAAATGATTTTAAATGAGTCGGTTCTGACTATGACGCTTCCCGGGCCTACACTTCCCTGGAGTCGGAGAGAAGAACCCGGAGCGAAGAGGGCTGGCCACAGCAGGGGGGGCTGGTTCAGCAGAGCGGTCGTCGGTGCCGAGGACAAAAGGGGCCTTAGGGCGGCACGACAAGCAGCCTGGAGATAGTTCCACGCCGGAGCGCTCAGGGTCTTGATGAGCCAGGAAAAAGGTGTAGAGCTCGGGACGATTAAGGCCGTCAGGGCTTGGTGTCAAGGCTTCAGATTCTTAGCTGTACAGAGCTGGGAAGATTCTTAAGCCGTACGGAGCTGGTGGGATTCTTAGCCGTAGGTACGTTGTGAATTTCGTAGCCGTACGGAGCTTTTGAAGGGAGCTGTAGAGTGTAGGAGCTGCTGTATAATGTGATTTTACAGCTGTGCTTCAGCTTTTAAGGGCGAGAATAATTACCCCCGGACACAGCTGATTGACAACGCCCATAGGGGCGGGATTTTGTGTCAAGGGTGAGTCGGATGTAGTGATATTTAATGTGTTGTGAATTATGTGTTATAAAATACAAGTTTTAATAAATAAATAAGTAAATAGTAAATAAATATTAAATACATATTTTTACGTAAATTAAATAAGATTAAGTAAATTATTGATAGAAGGTAGAACTACGGTGGCGACCTCTAGCGTTCGTCTGTCGATCTGCTCAGAGATCCCTAATTGACGAAAGCGCCATCTAGTTTACAACGAGCTAACTAAATTGTCCGCGATCGCCTTTGCGTATTGTGACAGCGCGGAGGATAAAACTAGTGTGATAAAGAAAGCGGGCCGCGGTCTGCGACCCCTGGCTTCTCCAGTAACCCCGTGCTGAGATAATAAGCCTCAGTCTCCGCCGCGCTGAGGTTTAAGCGTCATTTAATTATTGATTCGTAATTAACAGTTCAGTTTTAATTATAAAGTGTGTGGCCGCCTGGATTGACAGTGGGTATTTTTTTTGTTAAGGCATGTTTGGGTCAATCAACTTTTTTACCGACAATAATCTGTCCGCGACATTTTTCAAACAATTGCAGATTTTTGTAAGTAAACATGTTTTTTTCTGTAATTTAATAGATGTTGTATATGAATACATGCCATCCTACGTAAGTTCAGCCTATTAAACCGTGAAATATCCTGTTGGAAGTACGGTTTTTTGGTAACGCCAGAGACAATTTTGGTAACGCAGGAGACGCCCAAAGTGTCGGTAATATAGTTGATTGGCCCAAACATAATAAATTAACGCGTTGATTAAACTTTCGTGATTCTCACTCATAGTCGAAATACCACCAACAGCACTTAGCATGCTAACACACACAAGTAATATTTACCACGACGTTTCGGCAACATTGCAGTCGCGTGTGGTCGCGTGGTGTGTGAGTCGCGTGTTTGGAATCGCGTTGAGTCCGTGGTCACGAGTAGACCGAAGTGTGGGGCAGACTTGACACTACATTTCAGTCTACTCGTGACCACGACGACTGCAATGTTGCCGAAACGTCGAGGTGAATATTACTTGTGTTTGTTAGCGTGAAGAAGTCCCGTTGGTGGTATTTTGGCCATGTTTACATTGTTAAGTAGCAAGCGCAGATGAGAAGTACTACTACTACTACTACTACTACTACTACTACTACTATTGTTACTGTTACTGTTGTTACTATTGTTGTCTTGTGTTGTGAATAAATGAATTTTCTTTCTTTCTTTCTTTAGAAGTAATTAGTTAACATGTTAAGATTGGTTTTTTGGAATCTTTTTGTATTTTTTTATTTCAATACCAAATTTTTTTTACTTTTACGGTCATCCCGTAAAACCAAAACATTTTTTATTCGACTGGATGGCAAACGAGCTAGTGGGTCTCCTGATGGTAAGAGATCACCACTGCCCATAAACATCTGCAACACCAATTAAAAATAACAGTGGGCGTAAGCGACCTTCAGTATACTCGTACTAATCACAAAATATAGTGAGTTATTTTGAAGATTTTCGACATTCATAAGATAAGACAAATATAAATATTATTATGGTAACGACCTCTAAAATATTATACGTCAATTCTGTACTTGAATAAAGCTTGATATAGACGATGCGAGAATAATAGTGCGAGTTTTGTTTCTTCGTGGGTTCGTACTAAGAAATTTTTAATATTTTCATTAGAGTTATAATTTTAAATTACATAATTAATTATAATCTTACAAGAGAAAAAGAAAAAATCAAGTCTACTTCTCTTTGAAGCAGTGAAAAAATCAAACTGAGTTAACCCAATTACGTCAAAGATTAAAAAAAATGCTTTTCCACACAATACAATAACTTTTTATTGCACACTAACACATAGTAAACAGTACAGAAAACACAGCTGTATACACAGATATTTACCATATAAATTGCCGTATCCGAAAAACCTGTATTATAGGGTACTTTCGGTTCCCCTAGAAACTTAAAATGAGGTATGAAATAGCTCTTACAGCACAACGAATAATTAAACTGAAAAATATTAATTAACATTGTAAGCGTTTTGGTTCTAGACGGCTAAGCTTATTATTGTAATTTTGTCAATAAATATATAAAACTGACCCAACATTGCGTACATTTTGCTTAGTCTGCTAACACTGGATATTCAAAGATCACAAATTTCTACGGAACTCTTGGTCGGCGAGTCCGACTCGCACTTGGCCGGTTTTTTATTTTGACGTAACAAAGGAGGCATCACGTGCCTAAGTTTTTACATAACGATAAATATCGCAAAGTTCTTGAATGGAGAACGCGGGTTAGTAAGCGCAGCGTAGGACGTCCACCAACGAGATGGACGGATGAGTGTGTTCAGGCCATTTTGTAACCGAAGCAACTGGAGGTCTATGGGGGAGGCCTATTTTCAACACTGGACGTCTGGCTGATATACTGATGATAATGAAACGGAAACATCACAGATATAAATTACACTAGATTACGCAAACGCATCTACTTCGCGTGTCCGAGCCCCGACCAAACGTCGGGGTTAGCCCCATACAAAGACTGACCGCTAACTAATCATGACAGATACGAGCCGGGTGGGCGGCGCATTTGAATCAATTTTAAATAAATAAATATCTTGGGACAATTGACACCAATTGACCTAGTTCCAAATTAAGTTAAGCTTGTACTGTGGACACTAGGCAACGGATAAACATACTTATATAGATAGATACATACTTAAATACATATTAAACACCCAAGACCCGAGAACAAACATTCGTATTATTCATACAAATATCTGCCCCGGCCGGGAATCGAACCCGGGACGTCAAGCTTCATAGTCAGGTTCTCTAACCACTAGGCCATCCGGTCGTCAAATTTTGCGCGGACATCAGGGAATTCAAATCGCTAATTCGCTCTTGAGACGTCATAGTAGATACGAGTATAAAAAAGTGACACGGTTGGTTTTCATACAGATTGAGCTGTTTGCGTTATCTAGCGTAATCTACATCTGTGAGAAACGTCAACTAGAATTCGTTGAGATAGAATTCAAATTATAAAACAAGTAAAACCCTGAATTTTTCAAACGTATCCAAGCCTCGTTTACATTTGACTTAATTCGTTAATTACTACGGATGACTTAACGCTGAAGACTGATTAAATACGAGTATCAAGGGAAGTCGTCCTGTGTTTGCTCCGAGTGTTTGTTTCAACGGGAGAAATTTGTCACAAAGGACGCGTATTGTGTGTTGAGTACACAAACTCGGCATACGTACATTATATGCCTTGTGTACACAGAGGGACTATTTAGGGATAATAAGATGAATAAGATTAAAAACCGGTTAAGAACGGGTTGGATTTGTATCCTATATACCCCTATAGCATAGTGAAGTAAATGTCCCAGTGCTCGACATGCTAATGATAGATAGATAGATAGATAGATAAAAACGTTTATTTGGTACTGTAAACACACACAATCAAGATTAGATACAAGGATACAAAACATCAGTCCAGACTTAAAAGTAAACATTTCATATTGCTTGTGTGCTAATGCCCAATAGTCGATATCCTGCTGTCATTTCTGTTGCTAATGACCTTCTAATGACAAAGATTGAAGGTGCCAACTATTGGGGCAGTGACGAACACTCGTACGTTTACCTTACACCCTAATTCTTAAAAAAAATATAAATCATTTATTCAGTAAGTAGGCCACAATGCCATCTTTTACTCGTATTTTTTTAAATTACCAACGCTTTCAGAAAGACCATCATTGCAATTGCCAATAAGAATGCGCCGCAAGAAAAAATTTCTTACATTTTACCGGGTTTTACCATCTTTATTTATATTAAATTTCATCCAAATCCGTCCTGCCTTTTTAGCGTAAAGGAGTAACACAAACATACTCACTCACTTACTCACTCACAAACTTTTACATTTATAATATTACTAGCTTTTGCCCGCCGCTCCGCCCGCGTGGTATTCGGTAATCGCGCGCTGTTCCCTCGGGAACTGTGCATTTTTTCCGGATAAAAAGTAGCCTATGTCACTCTCGAGTCCATAAACTATCTCTATGCCAAAAATCACGTCGATCCGCCGCTCCGTTTCGACGTGTAAGACGGACAAACATACAAACACACACTCTCGCATTTATAATATTATTATGGAAGTGATAGGACTTTTTAGCGGCAAAAAGAAATGCACATTCATAGAGTTTTCAGTAGTATAATTTACAATATTATTTTTTAGATTAGACTCCTGTTATAGACAGACGGGCAGCGTTGAGGGGTTAATAAAGTTCCATCTGTTAAAGAAGATAACAAGTAAGTAGAGAGAGAGAGAAGATAAAAAGAAAATGAGGCGTTTTTTACTGGCAAAACGGGATTAACTTAACTGCGCTCTTAAATGTATTTTCTCGGAAGAAAGTTTCAATTAGTTTGAATAGCTTTTTAATAATCCTAGAAGTAAAATAGAGGAGTAGATACGACAACTGTCTCCAGTTGTTAATTGACTTTAAAAAATCAGCCAAGAGCGTGTCAGACACGCCCGGAATAGGGTTCAAAATTCAAAATTCAAAATTCAAATCATTTATTCAGTAAATAGGCCGCAATGGGCACTTTTACACGTCATTTTTTTTGAACTACCAGCGCTTTCGGAAAGACCATCATTGCCAAGAAGAATGCGCCGCAAGAAACTTGGCAGAAAGTCATTTTTTCAAAATAAAATAATTACAAATAAAATACTTAAAAACTACAGTAAACAATTAAACAAAAATCACAAAAAAAAAAATTAAATAATAATACAGGGATGTATGGGGTCCCTTAGTTACAAAATTAAACACTAACTATATCTACGTTAAGCGGAAGTGTAAAATGCTTCCACCGTCATAAATGAAAAAAAATAAAATAAAATAATAATAAAAAAAACTGAAATATGCATTTCAGGTCAAGTAACCATTAAGCTTTTCCGCATCCGTTACAAAAAAATTAAGTAATTTTTTTCAAAGGATATTCTAAGTTTAGGTATATTTTATACCTTAGGTTGCTATTTACTCTTAAACTACTAATTAATAATAAATTTTTCCACCCACCGATTTAGATTTTAGAGGGTGGGGAGACGCTCGATTTTAATGAAAATTTGCACTTTAAAGTTTAATATTTTGCAAACAAATCACTGAATAGAAAAATCGTTTTAGGAACCCTCTAATGGTTTTAAGATACCTATCGAACGCCACCCCGCACTACAAGATTGGATGAGAAAAAAAAATCACCCCCAGTTTATGTCTATGGGAGGTAGGTAGGTACCTAAAATTTTTATTTTTTATTTTTTTTGTACCTTTTTGTCGGCATAGTTTACATATATATATTTGTGAAAAATTACAGCTTTCTAGCATTGATAGTCCCTGAGCAAAGCCGCGGACGGACAGACATGGCGAAACTATTTAGGGTTCCTTTTTTGCCATTTTGGCTCCGGAACCCTAAAAAGGAGGAGGCATTATGTTTGAGTATATACCTATGTATTTTTTAATAGTTACGATAATGGAGTAGGTACGTTTTAGCGATTTAAGTAACGTAGATGATAAAAACGTTTTTTCACACGTTTCACAAGTTTGTACAATTTTCTACAAGTTTTCGAGCTTCTGGTATTCGAATGTAATTTCACACATGAATTTCGAATAACCATAATCAATTAATTTATTCAGAAATAATACAAAGATTGTGTTTGAAATACTTACAATAAATATATTAATTAACAACGCAATACGATTGACGACCGGATGGCTAAGTGGTTAGAGAACCTGACTACGAAGCTTGAGGTTCCGGGTTCGAATCCCGGCCGGGGCAGATATTTGTATGAATAATACGAATGTCTGTTCTCGGGTCTTGGATGTTTAATATGTATTTGTAGTACGACAAGGCAGTTATGCTGCGCTCCCGCCTTTATTTAAAACTCCGTGGCTCACGCCGCGGCTTGGTCAATGCGCGGTCCAATCAGCGCCGCTGTTACTCGTTCGCCGCCTGCGCGCGCATATCGCTATGCCCCCGCGCCTCGAAAAACTAACGCGTCCGCGCCAGTCCGCTTGCCGCTCCCGCCGCGTGACGTAAGACTTTTACTGGCATTTTTCGTCCTTTAAGCAACGTTTTGTATCTGTATATTTTTTGTGTACCTGTAAAGTGAATATTACAGTGCGTTGTGAACAGTATACGTTTTTTTAATTCTCGCTCCCACTCACTTCACACAACGACTACACTGGCGCTCCAACTAGCGGCCACGCCTATACTTCCGCGAATTAAGTACAGGATAGTGCGCGAATCCTAAGAAAAACTCAGTTTGTGTAGTGAAGTGAACTATTAATATTAAGTGACAATGCCACGTCGTAAAAGTAGAAACGCTCACGAAGACGAGGACGACGCGTCGGACTCCGGGGCTGCCTCGCCGTTGTCAGGGCAACTGTCTTCGTTTCTGTCGGCGTTCGCCAGGGCTCAGGCGGAGTCAAACCGCCAACTGGTCGAGACCCTCTTGGCCGCGTCGACTTCGAACTCCCGAGACAACAGCAGCGGCGTCGCGTCGCCGCCGCCATCTAGTACGGCGCCTAACGGAAATTTTGCGAAATGCACCGCGCGATTCAACGGCTGTCGGGGGGACCCTGAAATACTCGAGGCATTCATCGATAGCATCGAGATGTATAAAGAATGTACGACAGTCACAGACGAGCACGCGCTACGAGGACTTCGCATGCTGCTGGAAGGGGACGCAGCAGTGTGGTGGCGAGGGGTCCGATCTTCGGTCTCGACCTGGAAGGAGGCAATAGCCAGGCTGCGAGCCATGTACGGCGTGCCCCGGCCACCACACAAAATCTTCAGAGACATATTCGCAGCCGACCAAGGAAAGGAACGAGCCGAAGTATTTATCGGGCGTGTTCGGGCGTCCATCGCCAAGCTGCCATACGTTTGCCCTGATGCAATGCAGATTGACATGGTTTATGGACTCCTAAACGCCCGCATCCGTGAGAGAGTCACACGAGAGTCTGTGTCAAACTTAGACGAGCTACTGGAAAAGGCCAGGAATGTCGAAGACTCGCTCACAGACTTAACGCCATCGCCTAGCAACAGTACGATTACCGATACGGCACGAGCGCACGGTCAGGGATTTGCGCGCGCGGCACGCGCGCCTTCTCGCGCCGCGCCTGGTCGCGCCGCGCCGCCGGCCCCCGGCCCCGCGGCAGCCGCCGCGCCTCGGTTCACGGACTCCGCCGTGCAGCAAAACGCTAGCGCCGGCGCGCATCGCTCCGACGCCGACGCCGCGTTTGCGCGCGAAACGCCTGGTGGATCTCAGGTGGTAAGCGCTTCAACGGCGCACTCTGTTAAGCCAGGTAAACTCTTTTGTGTTTATTGCCGTAAACCGGGACATTTGCGTAGTGATTGCATAAAAATTAAAGCTAAAAGTGATCCGACCGCGATTGTGTGTTACGGGTGTGGCGCCAAAGGCGTAATTCGTGCGAACTGCGATACATGTAATAGTTGTAACAAAGAATCGTTCTTTTCGTGTAATTTCGAAACAAATAATGTCATTTACGATACGAAAAATCAATATTTGCCTCCCAGTTGTAATGTGTCAAGTACTGTGTCAAGTACTGTGTCTCATCAGAATAACATTCTGCCTGATTCAAAGCGTTTTTTCGTGCAAAGTGACGCTATAGATAACTCGTCGCAGAATGATATTCTGATCGACTCTAATTTTGACTCGACAACGAGTGTGTTAGCACAGAATAATGATTTGACAAATGATTGTGTAGCAAAGAGTATGTTTTCGCAGAATGGCATTTCGGGGAATAATAATGTGTCAAAGAGTAAATTTCCACAGAATGGCACCTCGGTAAAATCTAACGTGTCAAAGATTAAGTTGCCTCAGAGAGGCCATCTTTCGAAAAATATGACATCAAAGAGTAAATTGCCCCAGAATGTTATTCTGCCTAATAATGTCGATTGTGATCTTGATATTTTTTCGAATGATTTTAAAAGCGGTAATGAGTTGCGAGCGGATCGGATGCGTACCGACGGTCGACCGATTTTAGATATCGAAGTTTGCGGTCATTTCGGTACCGGTTTAATTGATACGGCGGCTAAGCGCAGCATTGCCGGCTCGTCTCTTTACGCGTTACTGTCCAAGATGGACTATCCATTTCAAAGTGCGGATATGACAGTTAAACTTGCGGACGGTATTTTACGCGACATTAAAGTTAAACTTGCAGACGTTGAAGTTAAGCTTGAAGGTTCCGTCATACCTATTACGTTCGTCATATTCCCGGACTCGACTAACAACGAAACGCTGTTAGGAATCGATTTCTTGCGCAAGGCTCGATTAGTTTTGGATATCCCCGCCAATACGTGGTTTATGGTGGATCGACCTCAGGACGTTCACCCTCTTCGCTGTGAGACCTCACGTAATTACGTCGGTTGCTCATCTGCTGACGTTCTTCGGGCTGATGAAGGTTCGATGTTATCAGCGCAAGACAGGGGCACCCTTTGTGCAATTTTGCAGGAGTATGAAGACATCTTCGGAAAAGGGGGAGGTCCGACACCCTTTGCGGAACATCACATCGAGACGGGGGATCATCGGCCCATAGCTGTGCCGCCATACAGACTAACGCCCGCCAAGAAAAACATCATGGAGGCTGAGATTAACAAGATGTTGGAGGATGGAGTCATCGAGGAATGTGAGTCGGCCTGGGCTGCACCAGCTCTTTTGGTACCTAAGAAAGACGGTACTTTTCGATTCTGCGTAGACTACCGAAAGTTAAACTCAATCACCAAACCCGATTCGTACCCATTACCGGTCATTGACGATTTGCTACAGTATACAGGTAGAAGCTGTTTTATGAGCACCATTGATTTGCGCTCCGGGTACTGGCAGGTCGCTGTTAAGGAGGAGGACCAGGACAAGACAGCTTTTGTGTCACCTTTTGGCGTTCACAGATTTAAGCGCATGCCGTTCGGGCTGCGTAACGCACCGGCCACCTTTCAGCGTCTTATCGATCGATTTCGTTCTGGAGCTTCCCTCAAGGGAGTGACACTTCTGGGTTACATTGATGATCTCATCGTCATATCAGAAAGTTTTTCTCAGCACTTGCAGGACTTGCGCGCTGTCTTTGACCGTCTTCGCGTATTCAACTTGCGAGCTAATCGCGCTAAATGTGTATTCGCTAGGGAAAGCGTAAAATATCTTGGACATGTCATCACGCCTACTGGCATTTCACCCGATCCTGAGAAGATCAGCGCCATCTCCAACATGAGTGAACCCGCATCAGTGAAGCACCTTAAATCCTTCTTACAGACGTGCTCGTGGTTCAGGAAGTTCGTTCCAGGTTTCGCACAGGTGGCCCAGCCGTTGACTATGCTTACCAAAAAAGATCAGCCATGGCTCTGGGGAGAAGCTCAGGTTAACGCGTTCAATGACTTAAAACGGTTACTTACCTCGGCTCCAATCCTGATTCAGCCCAATTACAACCTTCCATTCATTCTCAGGACCGACGCGAGCAACTATGCTCTAGGAGCAGCTATACTGCAGGGGGAGACACATCGCGAGGAACGTCCTATCGAGTATGCCAGCCGTCTGCTAACGCCCGCCGAGCGAAACTACTCCACTACGGAGCGAGAAGCTCTGGCCGTGGTGTGGGCAGTAGAGAAGTTCCGCGGGTACATCGATGGACATCCCGTAAAGGTGGCCAGTGACCATCAACCCCTGAAATGGCTACTGACAGTAAAGTCGCCTACTGGCAGGTTAGTCCGCTGGGCAATGAAACTTCAATCGTTCGACTTGCAAGTGGATTATACGCCGGGAAAGGCTAATGTCATCGCCGATACGCTCAGCCGACCACCGTGTGAAGAAGATTCACGTGCGTCTTGCGAAGTCTGCACGGTTATTGTCGATACTCCACGCTGGGATGCTGCCTCTCTTCGTGAGAAACAGATTGCAGATCCTGAGCTGTCAAAGATCATTAAGGGCCTGGAAGGAAAAGAAGAAGTAGAAATGTGTAGATGGACGGAAAGGGGATATCACATGAACACGGGTGTATTATACCGTTACTCACCTGATGTTGACCAAGAAGAACCGCAACTGGTTGTGCCGGAGGATCTGCGAAAAGAGATTATGGCGGAAAATCACGATGCTCCAACGGCTGGTCATGGAGGTATAGAACGTACCTTGCATCGCATCTCTTCCAGATATTATTTTCCTGGTATGCGTCGCTATGTCACAGAATACCTCAAGACGTGCATTGAATGCCAGCGTTACAAGCCCTCGAATGAGAAACCGAGCGGGTTGATCCAGACTCCAGTTCCAGCGCAACGGTTCGAGGTATTAGCTGTGGACTTGTTCGGACCTTTACCTAAGGGGCCTAACGGTGAAAGATGGGTGTTGATCGTGGAAGACACTGCGAGTAAGTGGGTCGAGCTTTTTGCCCTTGTTGAAGCCACTGCTGAAGCTTGCGCGAAGACTTTGATCGACGAAGTTTTTCTGCGTTTCGGAGTTCCCAGGCGTGTTATTTCTGACAACGGTGTCCAATTCGTTGCCGACGTGATGCAGAAAGCTATGTACACCCTGAATGTGAAGCAAAATCTGATCCCTTTATACCACGCTGAAGCCAATCCCGTTGAAAGAAAAAATAGAGACCTCAAGGTACAGCTAGCTATTCTTGTGGAAGGACATCATCACCAATGGGCAGAGGTACTACCTTTTATTCGGTTTGCATTGAATACATCGCTCACTAAGTCCACCCAGCAGACTCCAGCCTACCTGACCTTTGCTCGAGAGTTACGATCTCCATTAGCTGCGCAAACTGACCTCCGAGCGGTAATAATGGCCGAAAATTATGTTCCTCAGATAACTCCTTATCTGCTTCGACTTGCTGATGTGCTTCAATCCAGCAGAGAAACCATTGAGCGACAACAAGATGTTCGAAAAGCTGCCAAAGATAAAAGTCGTCAAACGGGCGACTTGTTAGAGGGTGACCTAGTTTTGATGAAGACGCACACTCTCAGCAACGCTTCTAAAGGTGTGAGCTCAAAATTGATGCCGAGACGTGATGGGCCTTATATTATAAAACAAAAGGTCAGTCCCACGACGTATCTTTTAGCTTTTCCAGATAAGCCCGATGAAGTTATCGGAAAGTATCATATTTCAGATTTGAAGAGGTATCATGGCCGAGAGGGTGAAAGTCTTGAGGTTCCCGAACCTGTTGCACCTGTTAGACGTCGAGGCCGGCCTCGCAAAGCTAGGGATATTGTTTTGTTTGACCATTAGTGAGGACACTCCTGTGGTCAAAAGGGGGAGTATGTAGTACGACAAGGCAGTTATGCTGCGCTCCCGCCTTTATTTAAAACTCCGTGGCTCACGCCGCGGCTTGGTCAATGCGCGGTCCAATCAGCGCCGCTGTTACTCGTTCGCCGCCTGCGCGCGCATATCGCTATGCCCCCGCGCCTCGAAAAACTAACGCGTCCGCGCCAGTCCGCTTGCCGCTCCCGCCGCGTGACGTAAGACTTTTACTGGCATTTTTCGTCCTTTAAGCAACGTTTTGTATCTGTATATTTTTTGTGTACCTGTAAAGTGAATATTACAGTGCGTTGTGAACAGTATACGTTTTTTTAATTCTCGCTCCCACTCACTTCACACAACGACTACACTCTTCACACAACGACTACATATTTAAGTATTTATTTATCTATATTTAAGTATGTTTATCCGTTGCCTAGTGTCCATAGTACAAGCTTTGCTTAGTTTGGGACTAGGTCAATTGGTGTCGAGTGTCCCGTGATATTATTATTATTATTATTAATATCCGCAACAGGCTTCGTCAAACAATAACTAAGAAGTGTGAGCCCGGGTTTGAACTCGATCCTCCGCTTGAAAGGCCATAGCTGGAACCACTAAGCCACTCGGTCTTTTTTTCATTAAAATAAATTAAGTAATTTGTTTCTCATTAACTTCCGTTTGCGAAGCAAGAATTTTACTGGAAAAATGCTTAAAGGGGCTGCTCCGATGCTAGAGCCTTTTAGCACTCAGACCGGAGCTTCTTTTAGTAAAAAGAAAGGGTTTAAAGCCAAACTGAATATTTTTATTTATGTCGTTAGTTTTCACGTTTTCACTGAAACTTTGTAGTAAGTATAGTGTTTAAAAGTGTAAAAATATGAACTTATATTCAAAGATTCAAAAATAAGTACCACTGACTCTTATTCCGATGCAATAAGGCCGTAGTAACAATAAAATCGTATTAACAAATAAAAAACAATGAACTGAAAGAATTTCCTTGCTCACCTGCGACCTTACGATAGCTAAGCTTATGTAAAATATGTGATATGGACCTCCGCAAAGTAACGCCTGATTCAATAAATTATTTAAAAAAACCGCACGCAACTTATAACACCCCGGAGTCCCTTGAATGCAAACACGTTTATTTCGCCATGACTGATTAAATTCCGAAACTGTTGGCAAGTTTTGGCATATGTCATGAAAAGGTTTTAGTTTGAGAATAAAAGAAAAAATCGGTCAAGTGCGAGTGCGAGCGACTCGCGCATGAAGGGTTCCGCACCTCCGTACAATGTTTTAAAAACAAATAGTTCAGTAATATTTTTTTCAAAAAAAATCTAATACAAGGTTTTTTTGCTGGCGGTACTTTTTGTCCCTGGTTACCAAAGTTCTCGTCCAGACGAATATCAAACGAGTCCAAACTCGATGCGGTCGTGTCGTTTATCTATCACAGAGTTCCTATGGTCACCCGCTAGCTTTATCATCAGATCAACTCTATGTCATAATAATATTGCATTGGCATCAGATTTATACAAGCGTGTAAAATTTCAGCTCAATCGGTTGAAGATATCCACTTCAAATTTGAGTTGAAAGATTACACCCGAGCAAACATACCCAGTTACATCACACTATAAATAAATATAATGCTTGTAATAAGTTTTTGTTAAAATTTAATTTTTAATGCAAGCTTTTTTGCCGAATGTACTTTTTATTGACTGTACTTCCATTGTCATCTAAACTACATATTTGTACCTTTCAAGTCGGTACTATTAACTATTGAGGAGTTCCCTCCTGCAGAGACGATCCTGGCAGGACCACCAAGATGTCACTACCAGATTATTATATTGTCTCCAAATTTACATAAGTATGCCAAATTTCAAGTCAATCAGACCATTGGAAGTGGATGAAATTTAGCTTCGAAGATCTGACCCAAAAAAACGATAAATAAAAAAATAAACAAACAGGGCAAGCTAAAGAAAAGCTTCTCTTTCTTTCTTACCACAAAATATGTACCATGTTTTATGCAAATAAATGATTTATGATTTATAATTTAAAAATATCGCCGAAATGTAAGCACTTATGCAAGTATTTCGAATAAAAAACAATTTGAATTCTCAACCTCTTTGGATCTGGCTGTTTGCTTCTGAAATCTTTGCCCGCATAAGGCAACGCGGCTAGAAAAAAAAAATTAAAAGAAAATCATTCGCGGGAAATTCGGCGACTTCGTATGTTGTGTAATTAAATAATAAGAAGCTCGACTAGAGTGAATAAATTTTAAAACGTATTATAAACCTTGTAAATAGTGTTAAATACTTAATATGATTTTTTTAGTGTAAAAAAACAATAGGTAAACAGTCTTAGTACAGTGTGGATTTGACGAACGCTTTATCAAACTTGGCTTCATTGAGGTTTGTGGTTTTATAAATTGCTTCATTAATTTTGCACAAAAACGAATAAACTAGACATTCACTAATTATATGATCGAAACTTTTATAAAACATCATTAAAATCGCAAACCTAAAGGTAAATATTCAAACGTCATAGCTAGCCGTTGCTCGGCGACTTAGCAACGGATAATAACGCCTAGCAACCAAAAAACGCTCAAGAAAAACAAGTTTCTTGTATGACGACCCCCTTTAATTTGTAACTTTATTTTATTTTTAGTATTTGTTGTTATAGCGGCCACAGTAACACATAATCTGTGAAAATTTCAAGTGTCAAACTTTTACGGCTTAAGAGATAGAGCCCTGTGACAGACGGACGGACGGACAGACAGACAGACAGACAGACAGACAGACAGACAGACAGCGGAGTCTCAGTTATAGGGTCCCGTTGGCACCCTTTGGGTACGGAACCCTAAAAATTGTAAAGACGCGTCAAGACACCGAAATAATCGAAGTTAGTGGATTTTAACAAAAAAAAAAGTAATTTAGAAATATTTTTCGGGAGGTGGATTTTTTTTTTTTTTTTTTTACATTACATTACATACAATCACGCCTCTTTCCCAACGGGGTAAGGCTACTACTGAGGCTTGACGGCCCGATCATGAGGCACTGGCATTCATAGCACCAGTAGCACGCTCGAGTGCCTCCTTTTAAACGTGACATGTGATCTTTAAATTTGATTATCCTACATTATTATTATTTTTTAAAAATTAAATTAAGTAAAATAAACATATGTTAATAAGTGATTATTTATCCTACTAACAATATGGATTGAAAAGTCTGAATAAATTATTATTATTATTAGGTACTACGAAACTCGAAACTCGAAGTTCATGTCGTGCGGTACCTCTGACACTTATACTATTTAATACGAGAGCGAGAGGGACGGTACGATACGAACTTCGAGTTTCGTAGTAGCCCTGCTGGCCCGTTCGCGCGCGATTCGAACGAGATTATAGAAGGCCCCGTAGCGAATCCATGCAAGACGAACGTTAAGCCGGGAGCGAGGCGTGAATGCTTTACGCTCACACCTAGCACTGGTCCCAGCTAAGCTAGACTAACAGATGTCCATGAACTAAACAATCATTTTTTCTCACTCGCGACCTTAAGATACCTATGTACACTCGAACCAACTGAATCGTGACCCACTGTGGATCCTTTTCATAGGATAACCTAACATAACCAACAAAAAGTTGGAAAACCCCCGACTTTGTCACTTTAAAGTTCAATATCTCAAAAACGGCTGAACCGATTTTGATGAAAAATGTCAAAGAACCATCGCTAGAAAACCTGCTATCAAATAAATAAAACGCATTTAAATCGGTCTACCCGTTTAAGAGCTACGGTCCCACAGACAGACACACATAGCGGTCAAATTTATAACACCCCTCTTTTTGCGTCGGGGGTTAAAAAGCTATGGTGACATCGTGTTGTTTGACAAGGGAATTTGTTATGACACTGAGGGGCTGTTTCACCATCCATTGATTAGTGTTAGCTGACGGTTAAATGTGATGCCGTCTCTATTTGTTTTATACGAATAGACGGAGACGGCATCACGACTCTATTGTTAACAACGTAGAGGCGTGTTGAGATATTTTTGATAAAATTATTGCCCCAAATATTGTACCCAAGTTTCAGGTTCTGGAATATTCTGGAATAGTTTTAAGACAACTTAGAATAGATGAAACTACTGTTCGGTACAATGTCTACGAACAACGAAGCTTAAATTGAAAGTAAGATCCACGTAGCTTTCGCAAAGCTGCCACTGACTCTAAAATATTGTGTTTCGGCCCTGGAGTCCCGCGTCAGAGTGTCTTTAACAGTTATCCAGGAAATGCTCCAGTCTAGGCAGACTTACCTTTGTGCCACTTTGAAATATGGAACTACTGCTGATTCCGTTTTTGAGTTTGAGAAACATTTGACGACCGGATGGCTAAGTGGTTAGAGAACCTGACTACGAAGCTTGAGGTTCCGGGTTCGAATCCCGGCCGGGGCAGATATTTGTATGAATAATACGAATGTTTGTTCTCGGGTCTTAGATGTTTAATATGTATTTTAGTATTTATTTATCTATATTTAAGTATGTTTATCCGTTGCCTAGTGTCCATAGTACCTACAAGCTTTGCTTAGTTTGGGACTAGGTCGATTGGTGTCAAGTGTCCCACGATATTTATTTATTATATTTATTATTTAAGTGGTCTTTAGGAGTAAAGTTTCAGAATTCATCCCAGCCTTTATACGTCCCACTGCAGGGCACAAGCCTCCTCTCCGAATGAGAGGGCTTTTGCAGTAGTTCCCACGCGTGCCCAGTGTGGATTGGGAGCTTCACACACACCATTGAATTGCTTCGCAGCAGGTTTGTGCAGGTTTCCTCACGATGTTTTCCTTCATTGTAAAGCTCGTGATAAATTTCAAATGTAATTCTGTGCATAAATTTCGAAATACTCAGAGGTGCGAGCCGGGGTTTGAACCCACGACTCTCTGCTTGAGACGACATAGGTCAATCCACTCGGCCACCACGGCTCCCAAGTTTCAGAATAATTGGCAAAAAAAATACTACGGGACAATTTGCAGGAAAGAGGGTTCATTGGTCTCTAACCACTATAGGGCACTCCCAGACTTAAAGGGCTTGGGTTGTAGTTCCCTTATTAGTATTACGGGCTCAATGCGGATTGGACACATCAAATATATCTTTGAATTAGATTGAGTCGTTGGGACCCAGTGGTTGATGCAGATTTTACTTAATTTGTAAACAACGTTAGTTTATACGCTGTTCATGTTTTGTTCTTCAATAAATAATATCTTTATGTTTGTGCTGAACTTAATATAAATTTCGAAGCGTAGGTAGCTTTCGCGGATCGGCAAGCGCAGCGTAGGACGTCCACTAACGAGATTGACGGATGACCTGGTTAAAGCCGCGGGTTCACGGTGGATACAGGCCGCTGCCAACCGAAGCAACTGGAGGTCTATGGGGGAGGCCTATGTCCAGCAGTGGACGTCCTACGGCTGAGATGATGATGATGATGATTAGGTAGCTTTCAACTTCTTTTAGTCAAAGTTAAATTATCTTTACTCAATTTAGGCTATAACAAGCACTTATGAGTATCAAAAAATTTACCACCGGTTCGGAAAAACCTCTGTTGAGAAGAATCCGGCAAGAATCTCAACGAGGTATATTTTGTTTAAACAGATTTAAAATATTATTATAATGATATCTAGGTATACATCACAAGTATTTAATTGTTACACAATAAATCCAAACAAAATATAATGTTGAGTCGTACTTATTGAAAGGTCAATCTTAATACAATAATGTAATCAGAATATTTTCTTTATCTTTAGTACCTAAATATGAGTTATGTACAAACATCCGGACCGATATCTGTTTCTTTTCTTGGATCTTATAATTTTTTTTAGGGAAACGTAGTAGAAACGAAATAAGATAGGGACGTATTAATCATACTACCACTAAACTTCTCTTCTTCTTCTTCTTGTTCAGCGTGTTTTCGCCCACCGTTGGGCAGCCTCTCCAACCTTTCTCCATCCAGATCGACTATCTGTCTCTCTCTTCCGGACAGGTCCTGCTGTCTCCACAATGTCATCGGACCATCGAGCATGGTCTGCCCGCATTTCTTTTGCCTAGGTCTTTTGCCGGGGTCTCCACTCCAAAACGCTCTTACTCCACCGTTCGTCGTGTCGTCGGCACACGTGGCCGGCCCAAGCATTTCAGCTTCGCCACTCTATGTCCCACATCGACCACTCTCGTGCGTTTTCTAATAAGCTCGTTTTCGCTGTTATATAACAACTACTTTTTATTTCTTAAAACCAAATGATTATTACAATACAATACAATGACTCTTTATTGTCTACACCACAAATAGTAGCGATACAGAAAATAGGTACATACAGAATGAGAAAATTACAAGGTAAACAATTTAACACAATTAATAATAAGTACATAATAATATAACACACTCGTATGATATAATAATAAATATTACTATTTTTAGGGTTCCCTAGTACGATGCTAATACAAAAGCTTTGTAATTATAATTATCTGTACGCCGCATACGTTGTGCAAGAACTCTATTTACTGTTCCTTAATTAACAATAAACCCTCATTGTGACAATTAGCAAGCCCACATACTGACATTTAGCTGTACAGTCTAAGTGTACAGACCACAAAGAGTACCTAACAATTTACTATAAATATAATAACAATTTATTATAAAGAAATAAGAATAAAAAGAATTGCGAAATAAGAATTGCGAATCTGAAGTGGTAGTGGGCGGGGCACATTGCTCGCAGGACTGATGGCCGATGGGGTCAAAAGGTTCTCGAATGGCGTCCGCGGACCGGGAGACGAGCTGTCGGTAGGCCTCCAACAAGATTGAGCGACGACCTGGTTAAGATCGGAGGATCGCGGTGGATGCGAAAAGCACTAGACCGGTCTGAGTGGAGAGCCTTGGGGGAGGCCTATGTCCAGCAGTGGACGACTTTCGGCTGACATGATGATGATGATGATGATAAAGAAATAAGTGGCAACTTTATGGCCAAATTTGCATCTACAGTGTGTCCCACAGCTACGAGTGTAACCACGGGAAGGGAAAGTAGATTAATATTTTAAAATTAATGGAATATGTGTCTTGCTCTTCCGCCAAGTAGTGAGGCCAAGTCGTGCGAAACAACTACGTTTGAGTTGGAAAAAATGTTTTTTTCATGCAATTTAACAGGGCGGCTTGCATTCAAATATTTTAGAATAATCCCCTCTCTGAACCAAGGATTGAACCGAACAAACAAACAGATTTACATTTATTTAGATTTACGTCACCTGTGTGTTACCATACATTGGCTCCGTCCCATGTTAACGGTTCTGCAAGGAAGCCTGGGTCCGCCGCAGAGCAGGCCCAAACTATTAAGTGTCGCAAATACGCATTTCTGTCCAACAATTACATATTTGCGGCACTTGCAATTGAAACTATGGGCCTATGGTCGTCCGACACAAAAAAGTTTGTTAAAGAAGTGTCGGACAAGCTCTTCGGCGTCTCAGGGGACCGTAGGGCCGGTAGCTTCTTTGCCCAGCGCCTAAGTTTGGCGGTGCAGAGAGGCAATGCGGCCTCCGTCCTGGGGACAATGCCCCAAGTGGGCGATCTCCGGGGCTTTTTTTATTTGTAATTTATAAGTTTTGTAAGTAATTCGGTTCTTCGGTTATTTTATTTATAATATTTGGATATTTTATGATTTACAAACTTTCGCATTTGTAAATAGTATTAGGGATAAAGTATTAAAGTAAGTGTGAAGTATTGAATGATGAATGCTTTCTTCCAGTGAACGACCCCAGCATGGAGGCCGAGGCGGGGGCGTCTCATACCCCCATCTTGGAGACGGGCAACGGCGACGCGAAGATGCTCAAGCGCATGGAAACTGTCCCGGACATCAAGCGGGACGCGTCCGGCATCACCACGCAGTATATCGCTGCTGGCATTGGTAACTGATTAATGATATCATTTACCCCCTTATTCATAAAACTTAACAAGCCTATGTTAACTAACAAATGCTTTGTCCCTTTCTAACAAATACAAATGTCAAAGTGACAGATAAGGACAAACGAATTTTAGCGGCATTTTAACTAAAATAGGTTTGATTGTCGTTTATGAATAAGGGTGTAACGAATTAGAATAACCAACTAAGATCTCACTAATAAATATATTTTCTAATAATCACTGTCAATGATCACTAATATTTATTTATAAATTTATAAATGCAAAAGTTTGTAAGTCTGTTTGTTTGTTTGTTTAACCTCTTCAAGTCTAAACCGCTGAACCGATTTACCTAGATGATTTTGGTAAAGGTATAAGGGGGAGGCCTTTGTCCAGCAGTGGACGTCTTCCGATGACGATGATGATAAATAGTTTGACTTCCGGGAAAGAACATCTAGGATAATTTTATCCCGGAAAATTGCATGGTTCCCGTGGGATAGTGATAACTAAAAGTCTCCGCGGACGGAGTCGTGGGCCACCCGATTAAATAAAAAAAACTCACATGCAATTAAAAGTCTAGTGGACTTAGAATTCTGTAAAGTTTCTGAGTGCAACAGTCAAGATCCATTTGTTATGACGACCGGCTCAAAATTTTTCAGTAATAAGTTTAGTAATTAGTTACTCGTTAATTATATTGTGATGTTCAGTGGCGTAGCTAGCTTGGGTGACACCTGGGACGGATATTCTAGATGTCACCCTAAAACTCGAATGACAAAAAACTTAGGTACTATGGTGCAGTAAATGAAGGAAGTTGTGGTATGGAGACCCAAGCATTAATTCCTCAGTCGATGAAATTTTGCTTGGTTATTGTATAGTATAAGCCGTAACTAAAATATAAAAAATCCAAAAAAAAACACATAAGTTAGGTATTTATAAGCTAAAAATCGTCACTACTTTTAAAAAACTCGTATCTCGAAATGGATAATTTTTCCGAGTGCACTTTATGACCATTACGTCAAGGTTCAATTTCGTTCACGTATTGATTTGAGATACGAGATTTTTTCAAAGTAGTGACGAAACACAAATCTGTTTATATTAGTAATTTAATTTAATTTCTGCTGGGATATTTTTTTTTATATTTCATATATTGTTCCAATACGTTACATGAGTATGTCCATGTTGAAGAAAGTTTGAACGGAGCATTTTTTTAATTTTTTTTTTTTTTTTTTGGATATTTATACAATACTCTTTATTTATTGATACTTTATCATACTGTCAAGTTTTTTCGGACTGAGGAATTACTGTTGGGTCCACTACCTTTATTTACTGCACTACTATGCAAGTAGGCACCTATTAAGTTGGTACTTATTATTGTTACATATATTATTTAGTGGTCTGCCACAGTTTTAGGATTTTTTATAGGTGGTATTACTAATGTTTACGGTCAGGTGTCACCCCTGAGTGGGTGACACCTGGGGCGGGCCGCCCCCGCCGCCCCCCTCTAGCTACGCCACTGGTGATGTTCAATAAAGAGGTTACAGAGAGAGAGAGAGGTTAGAGGTTAGGTTAGTCTCTGTGTATATACCTGTTTTCTGTAATTTTTTTGCTATATGTTGGTGTGCAATAAAGAGTTATTGTATTGTATTGTATTGTTACATAACTGTGTGGTTTGTTTCAGTAAACCTTGGCGCGTTTGCCGCTGGCGTCAGCGTGGCGTGGTCATCATCAGCACTGCCACTCCTCACAGCTGGGCACTCAGAGGTAAACAGATAAAGAATTACAAGAGTGAACTAGAACCGGACACATATTCACAGTTTCGGTTTAATTTATTTGGTAACAACACAATTTGCAGGTTGTAGGACCTTGTGCAAGGTCCGCCCGGATTGCTACCGCCATCTTGCTCGGTAATCCTGCCGTGAAGCTGCAGTGCTTGCACCGTTGTTTCGGCGTGGAGAGTAAGACAGCCGGTGAAATTATTGGCACTTGAGGTATCCCATCTTAGGCCTCTAGGTTGGCATTGGCAACGCATCTGCAATACCCCTGGTGTTGCAAGTGTTCATTGGCGGTGGTGATCTCTTAACATCAGGAGACCCAATTGCTTGTTTGCCATCCAGTCGAAAAAAAAAACAGGTAATAATAACCCTTAATCTTCCCGAAATGTCTTCTGGGATTAGGGTTGTCCACTGTTTTTGAGAAAAGTAACATGTTTAATTTTTTAAGTAGTTCTTAAGGTAATACGAGTATTACTTCTGTGAGATATCGGATATTGTCTTTTCGCTACGTAACGTTTGGCAACCTGTTTAATTTCGCAACTTTTCGTTTCGCAAACTCTAAAACTAAATATTTCAGGATTTATTTCAGGGCCATCCCGTAGAACCCTTTAGGTTGGGTTAGGTTAGTTTTATAAAAATTCTGAAATATTTACAGTTTCAGAAATATCCAACTGTTCGGAAATGAAAAGTTGCGAAATGAAACCGTTTGCCAAACGTTATTCGCTGAAACATTAGCAAACAGTGAGATATATTTGAAAGATTACAACATGAAACGGTTCAGATATGATAGCAACGGTTCGACTACTTTCGATCTTTCCGGAATATTTTCTAATCTAGTTCAGAGGGGTGAAATAAGCACATTTTGAACGTCAATTTCCATTAATTTCTACACCGACAAAATGGCGGATAACCTCCATTCTTCTTCTTCTCTTCTTCTTCAGCCCATAGCCACCCAATGCTGAGTGTAGGCATCCTGCATTGCTCGCCACTCATCTCGGTCCAGTGCTCTCCTCATCCAGCACCTTCTCGCCACTTTGATCAGGTCGTCGGTCCACCTCATCTCCTGTCTCCCAACGTTTCTCCGCCCAGTTCTGGGTCTCCACTCCATCACGGCCTTCCCCCATCTTCCATCACTCCTGCGGCATATGTGTCCAGCCCACTTCCACTTCCTTTGGGTGATTACCTTGGCTATATCGGTGAGCCTTGTTCGTATGCTAATCTCCGTATTTCGGAATCTGTCTCGGAGAGATATGCCCAACATTGCCCTCTCCATCGCCCTTTGCGTGACTTGCAGCTTGCCTCTATTGCAGCGTCTGTAAAAAATATTTTTATTACGAGTATGTCGATATTGATGTTTAAAACCTGCATGCTTCATTAACAGTACCGCTGCCGCAATCGAAATAAATTCATAATTAGGTCGGGTTCCGCGACCAGGGTTCCGTAATAAGGGTTCCGTAATAAGCCGGGGTGCCATAAATAATGTTTTCATTAGCGGCCGCCGATAAATTATCCCGCGGGTACATTCCTGTCTGCGCGCGGGCAACACTGACCAGCGGTTATTGGACGGGAAAAACGCTGGCAATACTTTTGTCAACAGATTAAATTATACAGAACTAGCTTTTGCCCGCGGCTCCGCCCGCGCGGTATTCGGTTATCGCGCGCTGTTCCCTCGGGAACTGTGCATTTTTCCGGGATAAAAAGTAGCCTATGTCACTCTCGGGCCCATAAACTATCACTATGCCAAAAATCACGTCGATCCGTGGCTCCGTTACGGCGTGAAAGAGGGACAAACATACAGACCTACAAACACACAAACACACGAACACACTTTCGCATTTATAATAATTATTACTATGGATAGTATAGTATGGATATGGATGTTTGGTAGATGGATGGATTATATATTATAGGGGACAGATAGGGTCATGTGCAACGTGGTCGCGCATAAAAAATATCACTTGGGCCCAAAGATGTTATTTTAATTTTTTCATGATTTAATATAAAAAATAATAAAAACTCTAGCATTTTCCAAGAATTATAAGTAGCCTATGTCATTCTCGGGTCCATAAACTATCTCTATGCCAAAAATCACGTTGATCCGACGCTCCGTTTCGACGTGAAAGACGGACAAACATACAAACACACACGCTTTCGCATTTATAATATGAGTATGGATGACGCTAGCTTTTGCCAATGACTTGACCTGCGGATTATTAAATCATGTGGTGAAGCTCCTTCTCAATAAGTTTAAGAAAAGCAAGACTGCCAAAGTCTCTAGCTCCAGTGGTTTACAAATTGTTTCGCGCGAGCAGAGCGGTGGCGCGTAGTGCGCGTGTTGCGGCAGCCGCCGAGTCGCGTGCTCCGTTGAAGAAGGGCTACGACATAGCCCGAAACATGTTACAAACAGCTAAACTCGATTTAAGACGTGAGTTATCCGTTACAATATCTTTTAATTCCAGTGGTTTATATAAGTCAATTTTACTTCACTTTCTTATAAGTACCTTTATAAGTAGATGACGAGTGTTAAAATACTTACAGTGAAAACAATTAATCTGACGAATATGATAAACTGTTCACAATCGTATTTATCTGAGCCTATCACTTTATTCGGTGGTAGTGGTACATTTAATAGTTTCGAATAACACATACTAGATGGCGCTATATCCTGTGCATATTGTATTCGGCTATGTAAATTAAAGTCATTGGGGGATAGGATTTCAGAGAAGAGATCTGTGTGCCATATACTTCCATCGGGTTCTAATTTAAATAATTATGAGTATTCAAATCAACTGCGAATTTATATCCTTGAATGAATGTGATGAATTAATTTAGGAAAACCCTTTAATTGATTGTACAATCTCTTCTTGATGAATAAAATATTATTATTATTATTATTATTATTATTGATGATTTTGAGCGTTGGAAGTCGATTTTTGAAATCACATCTGTAAAATGCAATGAATTAGTGAGAAATTTAACTGAATGTGTAAGAGAAGTAGCCAAACATATGTTCCTTAATTTTGAACCGTGAACCATCATCACTCACGCCTCAATTTAGATAAAATTTGGTATAGAGATAGTTTGAGTCAGGGGATATAGGATAATTTTTATCAAGGAAAATTGCATAGTTAGTCGGACGTTAGTTAGTTAAAAGCTACTACAGGAGTAGGAAATAAGTACAGACCAGAGACAATGATGATGTTGTAGGTTTCATTAGACATGGAATCTAAACCTTATTTTGTAATCCTGGCCGACTCCATGATCTTGCTGTTTTTTATACAGATTTGTACTGACATTGATTTTTATTGTCATTCTCTCTTGTTTTCTTGTGTTGTGATTTAATAAACTCTGCTTACATATTTTACTTGAATATGTGTTTAAATCCAGATATACAATAGATGATGACCTGTATTATTTTTTCCAAACTAAACATTTTCAATAACTGTCGGTCTGTTCTTCCCCCAAACTAGCTTCCTTAGTATTCACGAGGCAAACCTTGGTTGGAGTTGATGAATTTTAAGCACCACCTACTTAATTATTATGAGAAAGTTTCTATTAACTTCTTTTGCTTGTTCGAGGGAACGGGAAAGGTTGTGAAATAAATCATTACTCAGTTATAAGAAAGAAAGAAAGAGATATTTTGAAATAATATTCATCACATGTACAGGTTTTTACTTAAATCTAAAAAAAAGGTGAGTGTTGAAATACCTATTCCAAAAAAAAGGATACCACTCAGGATATAATGACGGAGCACATAGTGCAACGATGCTGATTTAATTTTTCAGTGGGTCCACTAAAAACAAAAGAGACGAAAGAAATATAACTTAACCTAAATGAGCCATATACAAAATATACAAAATGCAGTGTCAATCCTAAAATTACTTATCCTCCTACTTATTACGTAACATTACTACGTAAAATTACTTATTATCTTAATTAGTTGTAAGTCCGCCTTTGTACTTACAACTTCTTTTTGTGTGATATTTTTGTATTTCCTTTTGTACAATAAAGAGTATAAACAAACAAACTTATTCTTTTTGTCGGTGGTGAACATGTTATAAATCCGAAACTTGTTCTATTTTACTATGATGGAAACAGCCGGATAAATATTTTCTTTGTTTCAGTTAAGTACAAACAAACAGAAACTTTCGCATTTATAATATTGTAAATACTATTTAGTAGGACTTTAGGTGACAAAGCTCAACTCAACCATGCACTTTACGGCACAGATAGCGTATCTTTCGGCACTTCTTCATGCAAATCTACCCGAAACCCGCAGGATATTTCTAGGCCGTTTAAACTGTCCGAACTTGGCCGAACTTTGCCGAAGCGACATCGCCCGCATGCGGTGACATGCTGAATTATGATATCGCTACTTTATAACCACTTTGTTCTTACAGTTAGTGCAAGCGTTATCCGACTTTATGGCGATAGTTTTAAGAGTTTTGAAGGGGCGTGTTTAAGTTGCAGGGGACAGAAATGCGCACTGCAGTTTGACGCTTATGCGGCTCAAGTACTCCGTAAAAACTTTTGTAGTTTGATTTAGTAGGTTTTTGTTTACGTTTATTGGAATACTAGCTTATTTTGCCCACGGCTCCGCCCGCGTGGTATTCGGTTATCGCGCGCTGTTCCCTCGAGAACTGTGCATTTTTCCGGGATGAAATATATATCACTCTCGGAACCATAAACTGTCTCTAAGCCAGAAATCACGACGTTACGGAGTGAAAGCGTAACAAACAAACAAACAAACTCACTTTCCCCTTTAAACTTACTAACAGAAACTGCCCCTTACTCCTTTTATTTGAAACTACTGCGCCTACATTCCATCTTATAATTAAAAAAACTTTGCCTTATTTATTCATGGTTACATACTTACGTGAGAGTTCGTTCATTGTGGCGTTCTAGGGGGGGGGGGGGGGGGGAAGCTTTGTCCAGCAGTGGACGTCTTCCGGCTGACGATGATGATGATGACATACTTAGCTATTTTCTTTTATTTTGAATGATGCTTAATTTGAAGACACTATTCAACATTTTTTTTTCAAATCAATCTTAAACAAAAGTATAGGTACTTTTACAACCGTATTGAAAGATGCTCGATACTTTTCTTTTGGAGTAAAAAAAACATATTATTGGAAAAGTACACAACATACTTATACAAATTTTCTATACTTACCTATTACACACCACAAATTTTGATCAGTACAAAAATCTATACACATAATTACCTACACATACATTCAGTGTGGACAGTAGCGGTCTTATCGCGATATCGCTTCCAGGAAACTATTTGGGTACATAGGTAGATCTTCAGATTACTTATGTCAAAGTCGTTTAGGACTGAACTAAAACAAATTTAATAAAAAGTGTGAAATGTAAAAATAAATCTACTGCAATCCTTTGCAACGTTCACGTTTTAATTTATAGCGCAGCATATTTGAAAACTGCAATGCCATTAACAAAATTGAGTTTGGTATTACAATGTTGCCAGTAAAAACGTGTGAAGGATTACTTTAAACATGGTAATATTTTACATACAAAGCACGACGCGAGGTTTCTTTAGTTTATGATTGTACATTTCATGTATTTATTTAGTGTACGGTTTTTCTAGTGTTAAAATTTTTTCTTACCGTTTTCATAATATTCAACTTTAAAGTGAAAATTTTCTTTGAAATCTAGCGTAAAATCCCCCTGTAAAATCTGAATCAGTTGTAAAGTATAACTTACAAGAAAAACTATAACGGTTAAGTTTTCTTGAGAATTATTAGTAGTTTAAGAATGAACAGAAGCTTGAGGTATAAAATATACCTAACTAGCTTATGCCCGCGACTTCGTCTGCGCGGATCTAGGTTATCGCGCGGTGGCGCCCTCTACCGGAATAAAAGGTATCCTATGTTGATCCCTGGGGCTCGAACTACCTATAATATACTAAATGTCATCAAAATCGGTTCAGTGGTTTTGACGTGAAAGCGGAACAAACAGACAGACAGACAGAGTTAATTTCGCACTTACAGTATTAAGTAGGGATCTTGAAATTTAATATATTTTTATATTTATATCGTATTCCAACAGTTATATCAATAAAAGCATTGTTATTATTATTAAGCATTATTATTATTTATTTTTTTCGTAAAGACCCTTTCTTAAACCCTATTTCGGGCGTGTTCGACACGCTCTTGGCCGGTTTTTAATTTTATGTCACATTTTAACTTTTTTTTTCAGGTGGACAACCTGGCTAGGGTAGGCGCACCTGATCTAGTGGTCCAGACCAATGGAACCCATTCGAGACTGAGAGTACGTACCAATATTTGTCTTGCATTGCGACATGTGACAGCCTAGTTGGCCTTGTGGTTTGACCTCTCGAGCAGAATCATGGGTAAACTTCATGGGAAAGTGTTTCCGGAGCGGTACAGCTTAGGGATCTTTAAAAAACGAGCCTATCAGTCTCTCAAAGGGCCGTTAACGCACCTGTGATACCCCTCGTGTTGACAGGTGTCCATGGGCGGCGGTGACTGCTTTCCATCAGGTGACCCGCATGCTCGTTTGCCCCTTATTGTATAAAAAAAAACAAATCCGAGCTCACATCTTTGAGTTTTTCGATATCATGTGTGATGAGTGTCTTTTGATTGCAATGATTTAGTTTTTTTTTTGTATGCACTTGTATTTATAAATCACGCTAAAGTAGGGATGTCGGAAATGCAATAAAATATCGATATCGATATTGATATTTTTATTAAATATCGATATATCGGAATGATTTGTAAGAGAATATTATATATTATTAAAACAGCAAATCGAGTGAACCAGAAACAAAAAAATACATGAAATATAATTCATTAAATACATGTTTTAGTATAAAAAACGTATTCCTTTAAAGGATTTTTTGATTTTAATGATTATTGCACTTATAAAATGTTAATTGGTCTGAAATAGATTTGTTTACCTTTTCGATACTTGGAATTTTATATCGATACATCGATATATCGAAATATTAAATGTCGCACAAAAATATCGATACATTCAAAAAATAATATCGATATTTATTATATATCGATATTATCGAGTAGTTTATTTTATAATTAATGGAACTATTGGTTCTTAAGTATATATTATGTAAGTTGCTGCACTGAAATGTAACCGTTTGTTTCCTAAATAAAAAAAAAATAAAAAAAAAAATCAACATATTTTTTCAACAAGCCTACGCCAAAGTACGCTTATAAAATACTTCACTTATCTAAACAAAACCCTCAAACTCGGACTTATTTATTCACAAAAACAGCACTCTTGGCCTTTCTCCATAAAAACCCTTCGTATTACCAACTTCGGTGCACCAAACTCCTATAATGAAGATGGATTCCGAAGCCGCATAAAAAGTTAGCGGAACGTAATTAGTGGACATGAGATAGTTCGCAACTGGGTAATTGATTGTTTACGCTGGTTAAGTGTGGAACAGTAGCTGCAATATGTATCTATCTCATTTATTTAAATTGTGTTTCGACTGTTGTGAGGTTTCCCTTTACAGAGCTTTCATTCTAGCATGGAGCGGACACTTGACGCAAGTTTCGTTCTACTCAAAAAAAGTTGCTGCGGTATAAATAAGGAAGATTATTTCAGTTATAAATAAGGTGTAAAATATTTGAACGTAAAGAACTATGTTATACGAAATAAATTTAAGCTATCAAATTTTTGTAATTAATTAATTGAAATCAAGAAACGTTATATGCATGTAACGTAACATTACTCGTAGATACTCGTTTAGTGATGGAACTTAGGGATCTTGAGTTATATCAAGTAACAAATGTTCTTGCAAACTTTGTTTAGCCTTACTTAAGTGGCAATAGTATACCAACCTAATTTCACTTCGCATTTCACTAATACAGCGTGTATTTTTAATACTACCTCAAACTGTAACCAGACGAAGATTTAAGTGATGTGAACCGATATCAAAACAAATTGTTAATTTAGAATTAACTAACAGAGCGTAATTAATTTCTGAAATATTTTCGAGCAGCAATGTAATGCGTACAAGAAGAGAGAAGCGTTCTGTGACAGCTGTCACGCCAACAAGTGCGACGTTTTGAATAAAAACAAAGTAGTATCGCGTAACGATACATTGCGGGTGATTCGATTTGTGGCATTCGAACATGGCGGATGTGGGCTGTGTATAATTCTGCTATTTCTGTTTCTTTGGCTGGTTGAAGTATAATTTTGATAGTGTTTTATGTGGCGATTAACCTTAACAGTGAACAGTTATCACAAAATTCTATACTGCTCTCGTGTCTGACATTTTTTAATGCGCAAGTTGTTTCCACGTGGTTTCTGGAATTTTACTATCAAGTTGCAGAAACTACAATCACCGTACAACGTTGCCTCTCGAAAGAGAATACATAGACACTGGCGAAATTGTCTTATCAATTAGGACAGAAGCCATATTTTAAAGAAGAATAGAATAGAATACATTGCGGGTTAATTAATTTTGTAAGGAAAATAATTATTCTAAATTTTTTACTAAAACATAATAAAATGTGATTATTAGGGCCTTCACTAACTGCCCTTAAAGTTTGAGGTAGTATTAAAAATACACGCTGTATTATCATCAAAGTTATCATAATGATCGGTTTAATGATGACATTAATTATAGATTAGATTTTAAATTATTAATTTATCGACTCAAGTTTCGACACTTTGACTCTCTATTCTTCTGATATTGACAGCTGTCACCCGCATCATGCTACAATGAAAGTACTGTAGTCCCAATATTCGCAGCTAGATTAAGTAGGCATACGAAATGGAAAAAATATTCCCAATTCCAAAACAAATTCGAATATTGTAATTAGCTACCAAATCTGGCTATCAGGTGGGAAAACAGTGTCCATTTCGAAGCTACCTACAAAATGGGAAAGCACGATTACCATTTCATAGCTAGCTACCAAATCTGGCTACAAGGTGGAACTAAAGAGAGATTTCCTTTCGATTAGTTGCCCATTTATTGGCCGTATAATGGAAGAATATGGCCATAATATTTTTGGATGGCTATTATTCAGACAGAGTCAAAACCAATCGAAAATATTTGAAACTTTGTTAGTAATCTTAGGGATCTTGCAAAAATAGAAGTAGTTATTGTACATCGCTTTATGTTTTTGAAATAATAATGTACGTTAGGAAGAACATATGTGATTTTCCCACTAACGTCGATAAGCCAAAGGCTACTAGAAACACAGGGAAGCTTAAAGTTCCATCTTACAGACTGGCTAAAACCAAAATGTCGTTTTTGGGAAGTTGCGTACTTTTTTATAATAAAATTGCAAAAAATATTACTGAAGAAACTGATACAAAATTTAAATCTACTATCAAAAAGACGTTAATATCTAAGGCTTATTATAAAGTCAACGATTATATCATGGACAGGGATATTTGGAAATAATTCCGATCCGCACTAGCGATCCCTTCAAATAGTGAACCTACTGTGTTAAAAATAAAATTTTGTTAAATCCTTGTAATGTATAGTATATAGATATCATTTATAAATATTGTGAATCTGTTTTAAAAAAAAATACCTCGTTGAGTTTCTTGCCGGATTCTTCTTAACAGAGGTTTTTTTCCGAACCGATGGTAGATTTTTTGACGTAAGTGCTTATCATAGCCTAAATTGAATAAAGAGATTTTGACTTTGACTTTGACTTTGATTTTGATTGTACTCGACTCTTGCTAAGATCTCCAGTTTTGACGTGTTTTTGTCGGGAGTACGAATAATCCCTTTATTTTTAAATAAATCTTGGGTTTTTTCGGTCTTATTTCCTGGATCCTGTAACACAGGGACTCCTAGTACAGGATCCAGAGCCGTAGACTCTTGTTTATTAGCTTTATTATGCAATAACTTAATTTCATTTTCCATTTAGCTTACTGAATACGAAGCGTCCTGGGTGGCCTCCCTCCTCTGTCTGGGGGCTGTATTTGGCTCCGTGCCTGCTGGACTCATTTCGGAGTACTTCGGCCGTAAGAAGACGCTGTTATACCTAGCACTGCCACTGGTCGTGTCTTGGATCCTCGTCGCTTCCAGGTAAAGTTGAATATCTGAAGAAAAAGAAAGTAATTGAATCAACTATTTTACTGACACTTTGGGCGTCTCCTGCGTTGCCAAAATTGTCTCTGGCGTTACCAAAAAAATCGTACTTCCAACAAGATATTTCACGGTTTAATAGGTTAAAGGGAAAGGAAAGGGAACTTACCTTCCTTACCTTTCGTAGAATGGCATGTATTCATGTATATCATGTATTAAATTACAGGAAAAACATGTTTACTTACAAAAATATGCAATTGTTTGAAAATTTTCGCGGACGGATTACTGTCGGTAAAAAAGTTGATTGGTCTTTAATACTACGACAAGGGTATCTTTAAAAGTCAAGCGTAACGTTTCTTGGTGGTTTCTTGTAAAGTCTTCAACGTACAAGCAGTCTTAATGATGCTGTAGGTAAATTGTGTGCTCGTGTGCCGGCTTGAATATAAAAAAGTCCCGATGGGCTGATTCATCAATGCGTTGGTTGGCTAAAGAAAGTAGAAATCTTGGAAAGAGACTAATTTTTTGAGGTAGATAAGGATAGATATTGTATATAAATTTTAACGGGATAAGGACATTTAGAACCGAACTCAATCTGACATCCTACGCTTGAAAACCTTGCCTGTGCCCCGCATTGGCACTTTTGTATGCCTGAAATGATAGCTATTTATTACTAAAGTACTTCAAGAGTATATGTCAAGTTCCCAATTCGCACTGGACTCTATAAATAAGTATAGGCCAAGCTCTATTTTGAGAGGAAATTTATGCCCAGTTAGGGGATACAGGCTTGATTAATTCAAAACTGGTTTGCTTTTTTCTAGTCCAAACGTATACGGCCTGTACGTGGGGCGGTTTGTCGCTGGTGTCGCTGTGGGCGCCTTCAGCGTGGCCATCCCGCCCTATGTCGCCGACATCGCGGAGAAGCAGCTCTGGCCTACGCTTGCCAACTTCTACCACGTCCACTTCGCTGGAGGCGTGCTGTTTGGTTATATCATTGGTGAGTAGAGCTATGGATCAAACCTGATGGTCCTTTGAAGCGAAGGTGGCTGGACTAGCTGGCAAAGATTGTGGGAAGATATTGGGTGCGGGTGGCACAAATGATCTTAATGGATATCGTCTTGGATTTGGGGTAGTGGACGTGTTTGACGGATGTAGTGATGATGATGAGCAGAAGTATAGGTATAACCTCTTTATTGTACAAAAATGGGGCTCACGGAAGTTTTAGAAATTTAAGAGAAATTCATACCAACACAAACTTAATCGAGATGACACCGAAGTATATTTTATTATTTACAGGTATGGTGCAAAGTACATCATGGCTCTCTGTTCTTTGCGCCAGCATACCAGTTGCCTTCTTCATAGCCTTCATTTTCTTGCCCGAGTCTCCAGCATACTACATGTCCCAAGGAAAGACCAGTGAAGCCACCTCAGCCCTCCGCTACTTCCGAGGCATCGATAACGACATCGACGCAGAACTCAAGGTCATGAAGGAACATATCAGGAACTACGCCAGAAATAGAGTAACCTTCAAACAGCTCTTTCTAACTAGGTCAACAGCGAAAGCTCTAGTGGTATCCTTTGGACTTATGATATTCCAACAGATGAGCGGTATATACCCCGTTCTATTCTATGCCGAGAAGATCTTTAAAACGTTTGCTATTTCATTAAATCCACCAGGAGCTGCGATTATTTTGGGTTTCTGCTTAGTGTCTTCAACTTATTTCTCAACTATGCTTCTCAGATCTTTCAGAAGACGAGTTCTTCTCATGACTTCCTTCATTTTAATGGCGCTTAGCTTAGGTTCTTTAGCTATTTACTACCATGTCAAGGCGGCTAATCTCCAGGCCAGTAGTACATGGGTTCCTTTGTTCACTTTGTGTTTGTACGTGACTGTGTACGCTATGGGAGTAGGTCCTATTCCTTGGTTGATGTTGCGAGAGATCTTCCCATCAAACGTAACCAGAAGAGCTTCAGCGATCACTGCCGGTTTCCATTGGTTTCTGGCTTTTGGTGCTACTAAGATGTATCAGAATTTGGTAGATCTTGTTGGCCCGGGGTGGAGTCTGTGGCATTTTGCGGTCACATGTATCGTTGCCACCATATTTATTTATTTCTTTGTCCCCGAGACGAAAGGGAAGACTTACGAGGAAATTCAGAAGGAATTTGATGGAATACATAAGAAGAAAATGCATATACATGTTATTGAAGTGGAAACCGTGTCTGACGCTTAAAAGATGCTTTTAGAACATGTAGTACCCGAGATTAGATAAATAACTTCAATGAAAATCCTATAGAGCCAATTTTTTTATTTTTAGTGCCTGTAAAAGGTTCTCCTTTTTGCTCATCAGTATACAGTCAAGGAAGCCGAATCGCGTGCCAGGATGGAACCTTTTCATAATATCTTCAGAGGATGTACCTATTGAAAGCGAAGAATGTGAATATGACATCAGTAGGTTGAAGGTTCCATTCAGTTTTTTTGACTGTACATAAATAGAAGTGCTTATGAAAAATTCATTATAATTTCTGATAGTATGGGTGTTATCGCAATCAGGGATGTCACGAGTGTCATTTCTATCACAATCGCGAATACGGATGCGAATATTTAGGACGCGAATGTGCGAATGCGAATGCGAATATTAAGGGACAACACTAAAAACTCAACTTCACAAACAAAACTAATCAAGCAATCACAAGTCACTGTCACTTTCTTGCTTTCTATTGGTGAAAATTAGTCACGCAATACGGGTTGGCGCGCTTTGCGCATGCGCGAGTCAGTGTCTCGGCGGCCGGTGGCCGGCGCGGGTTAAACACACATCGTTCTATGCGAATGCGAATATTTAAAATGATGCGAATACAAATGTTCGTGACATCCCTAATCGCAATGGTTGTACGTTTCTAGTTTCAAATGTAAGTTTCAAATGTCGTTTCAATCAAGATAATTTGTGTACTTAGGGTATGTTTTATGTATTATATTTATCAATATCTTAAAATTTGCTCAAAGAGGTGTATGATAATTACTTTTGTAATTAATGAAAGACTAACACTAAGAAAAAGTTCTCTCATGTAATGTCTATCAGACAAACCTAAAAGTAATTTTAATAATTATGTTAGTTAACTGGGTGTCTTAATTTTATTACGTCGGAGTCATAATGTATAGCTTTCTATTTAAAATTTAATTTGTCTCTTAAAGGATTATGTAGGAATTAAGAGAGTTTTAGATTATGCCTTCCAGTCAAATTGTATAAATTTACTTTAGAAGCAGTTAAAATATTTGTTAAAGAGGAGTTTGGGTTAAGTGCTAAGCAAACTTAAATCAAACTGAAGATTATTTCGTTTTAAGAAATACACCAGGGATGAAAATGGAAAACATTATGAGTTAAATTAAAAGTTATAAAAACTCTTGTGCCTTAGAATATGAAATTTGGAATGCATAAATAAATATTTATTGATTCGATTAATTTAGTATGTTTCTATAAGAATATATTTTATAGGCAAATGGTAACTTAATATGTAATAAGGTATAATGCTAAAATAAAATTTATGTATGTATGTACTTAATTTTTCGACGCTAGTAATATGTATATATATAGTATAATCAATGTTTATGTGTATATCGGTTTTATCCAAGGTTTAGGAATTTTAAATCCAAGAATGAATGAGATTCAAGTTATAATTATTTTTTTTAATTAGGTTATTTTTAAATTATATTAGGGGCTATCACGTAGATATACTTTTGTGTAAATATTTATTTTATTTTAATTATAATATTGAGTTGAACAATGTGTTTTCTGTACCTTTTGCATAAATCAACGCTTTTGGAAGGTTCTCTATCGTTTGCCCGAATTTCATATGCGTAAGTAATTTATTTCTGAAATAGTAATTTGTTCAGAATTTATATTAAACTAACCTAACCTAACCTGCTGAATTCTATATGAAGACATTTTAAAGAATTCTGAGACCAGCACGGTTCTATATTATTTTATGGCAAACGTTGGTATGGCAAGTGAAATTCGGGCAAATGAAATTAGGGAAAGTAAAGGTAAACGCTTTTGGAAGCCAGCACCGAAGCTCACGTGAGCGCTGTCTATCTAGCAAGAAGACCGTACACCATATACCAGATGTTAGAGTGAAGAGCAGGATGTTAGAGTCTAATATCTGGTATCATGGCGTACGGTTGTGTTGCTCTGAAGATGAGCTCTGGTTAAGTTCGAAATGCTTCAGTGTAGTGCAATGGTGGTGATAAGTAGATATACTCCAATTCAATAGAATCTAACAATCCTGTAGACACTTCCAGCCTACTAATATGAACACCGGGCTGCCTAAGGCTTTGTGATGTGGCTGTTATTCTTTTTTGATTCCTTATAGATGATAATTGCAACAACGGGGACATATTATAATCAAGCGTGCCCACGTTAGGGAGTGTTAAATGTGTAGAAAATTGTCAGATTCTATTGAATTGTACTTTAGGTAGTAGAGTGGTGGCGGTAGCACACGGCACGGACTGCCGAGGGTCCTGGGTTCGATTCCCTACGCTGGTCTTATTTTTATGGTTTTTCTGTGCATCTATATTACAACAGTTTGTAATTTTGATATAGGTTTTACGGGATGACCGTAAAGTAACGAAAATTTGGAATTGAAATAAAAAATACAAAAAGATTACAAAAACCAATCTTAATAAGCAGATGAGTTTGTGTGATTTATGTGTGTTCTTACAATGTGGAGGTGGAGGAATTGCATGAACACGCATATCTTGCATAAACTTAGCTCTCTAAAGGTCGCAGGTGAGCAAAGAAATTCTTTTAGTTTCGTGATATGAACCTCTGCAAAGTGACGCCTCATTCAATAAAATACTTTAAAAATAACCGGCCAAGAGCGTGTCGGACACTCCCAAGATAGGGTTCCGTAGTCATTACGAAAAAGTAATATTTTTCTAAGGATTTCGTATTTTGTAAGGAATATTCGAAGTTTAGGTATATTTTATACTTACCTTAGGCTGCTATTTACTCTAAAACTGCTAATAATTCTCAAGAAAACTTAACTGTCATAGTTTTCCTTGTAACTTTATAAACTTACTACCATTCAAAAATTTTAATCAAAATTTGCACTTTAAAGTTGAATATTTTGCAAAAAATCACTGAATCGAAAAATCGTTTTAGCAATCCTCTAATGGTTTTAAAAGGCCTATCCAATAGATTTATAATATCATTGGACCAATCCAACGATACATCCTATCCCACACTACAAGGTTGGATGAGAAAAAAAAATCACCCCCACTATACGTCTATGGGAGGTATTCTAAATTTTTTTTTATTTTGTCGGCATGGTTCACATATATAAACTATAAGGGTTCCGTTTTTGCCATTTTGGCTACGGAACCCTAAAAATAGGAACAGTGAAATCCTCCTTTTTGAAGTCCTCCGTATTTATCATAAAGCCTTAATATGCCATTAGCAGGCGTCTCAGACGCACTACCTTACGCTAACCAGCAGCCTTCAAAATCATAAGTGAATCTCTAAACTAGTTCTAGCTCACGACTTCGGCTGCCTAGATAATAATATAATAAAAATAAAGAGTTTTATAAGATTTAACCATACATAGACATGCGAATCATTTAGCTTAGTACTTAATTAATCAATTCCTGGGACGGCATTCCTGGAGCGTTTTTTTTTTTTATTCCACTGGAAGGCAAACAAGCAAGTGGGTCTCCTGGTGGTAAGAGATCACCACCGCCCATAAACATCTGCAACACCTGGATATTGCAGATGCGTTGCCAACCTAGAGGCCTAAGTTGGAATACCTCAAGTGCCAGTAATTTCACCGGCTGTCTTACTCTCCACGCCGAAACACAACAGTGCAAGCACTGCTGCTTCACGGCAGGATTAGCGAGCAAGATGGTGGCAGCAATCCGGGCGGACCTTGCACAAGGTCCTACCACCTGCAGCAATCCGGGCGGAAAAAAGCAATTTCTAAAAACCGGCCAAGAGCGTGTCGGACACGCCCGAAATAGAAATCCGTAGCCATTCCGAAAAGAATTAGTTTTATTTTTCTAAGTATTTCGTATTTTTTTACTACGAAATAGCCCGAAACATGTCAAGCTAAACTTGATTTAAGACGTGAGTTATCCGTTACACTGGATGGACACTTGCTGGAAACACATAAATGTCGAGTTAGCGTTAAGCTTAGTTTAGTAATGTCAAAATGTATGGAACGACAAGCTTGACAAAGCTTAAGCCAGGCTTAACAACTAAATCTAGATTTATTTTTACCTGCAAGTGGGTTTTAATATGAGTCTCACGGTAGTTTCAAGCTTATGTTATTCACAGATAAACAAACATACAAGCCACCTTTATATTGGTACAGGGTATCGGAATATTTGTGGGGTTCCGCGCCCTTGGAAGCTATTTAGCGATCGGCGGCATACGTGAGGGCACTGGGAAGGGCGACTTAGCATTCCTGGGGCACGCCACTTGTTCCCAGTGTAGTTACTTGCTTGGGTTCCAGGGAGAGATTTCGATTTTATTATTATATTTCATATTTAGATCCGGAGGTATTATTAAAATATCTAACAGGAGTATCAGGAAATAAATCCCGTTGACATCGATATTATTTGATATTAGAGTGAGAGGGACGTTACGATCGTTTACCTTTACTTGCCCGAAATTCACTTGCCATACCAACAATACAATACAATACAAATATTCTTTATTGATCACCAAAAGCAGTATAGAGACATTACAAAAATAAAAAAAATACAAAAAAACTGGAAGAAATCGCTTGCGATAAGGACGCCTGTTGTTTATCTTGTAGTTTTCTTTCTGTGTAGTGTACCTGTTTTCTGTATCGCCTACAATTTATGGTGTACAATAAAGAGTCATTGTATTGTGTTATGCCCAGTAGATGACATAATCTTTCTGTCACCTCTATTAGAGATGGCGACTTTTGTAACAGCGACGAGCACTTCACAGCGAACAAGTTCCATATAAATAAGCTGTTCGCGCCTATTTATGACACGGAACCTTCAGAAAACTACTAAAGGTCTTACTCACCCGCACTTTTTACTATTTTATACGTTGAAAGCGCCCTGACTTATGATTGATATGTACGTGCCAGCAATGCTCAACGAAAACTACCAATAGCAGTACGAAAGCCAAACGATAGTCATCCTTACTCCCTTCTATTAAGGTGCAACGGAACGACTTTAAAACGTGGTAGTTTTTTCTAGTAATTTATTTGTAGCCAGGTAAAATCGTGTCCGTAATTTGAGGGTAAATCTTCGGATTTATACACAGACATGAATCGGGCATCGAGGTTTGGTCTGTTTCTTCATTTTAAGGATTTTATATAGGTAAGGTAAACGTACGAGTGTTCGACATGCAAATGCCCAATAGATGACACCCTGCTGTCACCTTTATTGCTAACTAGCTTATGCCCGCGACTTCGTCTGCGCGGATCTAGTTTATCGCGCGGTGGCGCCCTCTACCGGAATAAAAGGTATCCTATGTTCATCCTTGGGGTTCAAACTACCTATATACCAAATTTCATCAAAATCGGTTCAGTGGTTTCAGACAGACAGACAGACAGAGTTACTTTCGCATTTATAATATTAGTAGGGATGAGATAAAATTGGGAACAAAGTTTAGAAAGCATAATGGTCATTGGATATAACATAATTATATCGGTTCATCATAGGTACGAACTTTTACAATCATAAAAATAAATCTACAGATTGATTTAGGTTAGGTTAAGTTTATTTTATAACAACCCTGTATTTTTGAGGAAAATGCATTAGGTATAAAAAATAACCATAGTTAATACACAGTTATTTTTAAACTTTATATATTTTCATACATACCCGTTAAATTAAAGATGTCAACTATTGGGTCAGTGACGAGCACTCGTGCACTTTACCTCAACTTGCAATCGGTGATATCGAAAATGTATAAAAGTTTAAGCCAACTCTCGTCCGGTGCCCTATGACGTTGTCCTACTTATGTTTACAGATTCTGTTGACGTGAACATGTGCTAACTTGTTGCTTGAATTAATTAATCCTTTGCGAGGCGGTCGCTCGGTCGCATTAAATTGGTACACAGGCGGAACTCTCCAGTAAATTATACCAAATTCTACACATTTATTTTTGTATATGAAACATTGTTAATGGGATGATAAAAAGGATCTAGAATAGCAAGCTTTTTTTCATAGTATCTTCTTTATTCAACAGAAATCTTATGTTGGAAGTGACTTATACTCACTTTGATTAAACGTGCCACCGCACCGCAGCATGTTAGCATAGTAAAAGTGATGTTAGGCAGCGTTAGCGCTGCCTACCTTCTATACACGCGCCAGATAGTATATATATATATATTTTTTATTTTTTTTATAAATACAATACAATACAATACAAATACTCTTTATTGTACTTTTACCAGAGATAGTAATATAAATAATAGTAATAGGTAATAGTAATAGGTATTTAATACGACTGTATTTCTAGGGCCAGCGGGACGTGTCAGCAGGGCTACTTCGAAACTCGAAATTCGAAATTCGTGTCGTACGGTCTCTCTCGCTCTCGTATTAAATAGTATAAGTATCAGAGGGACGGTACGATACGAACTTCGAGTTTCGTGTTTCGTAGTAGCCCTGCAGATATTTTTGCTCGCTCCGCTGTGGCAGCTATTAACGCTGACGATTGTATAGAATTCTTCGTGTAGTCTGACTCACACCTTATCCGATAGCTGGTTCATACAGACAGTATTTTCAGTGACTGAAATCAACCCTAATGAAGATAAATTAAAACATAAACTACGACCATTTCGCTGGCCGAGTGTAACAGTAGCACAAGTCAAAATATTGAAATTAATTTAATATGCTCATAATATTACTTGTGTAAGTCCAGTTGTCAAAACTTTGGTGTGCTTTTTCTCGAAATTTCAATATTTTGACTTGTGCCACTGTTACACTCGGCCAGCGATTTGGTAAGCAGCACGCACCTTCCAACGAAATAAAATCATAAAAACTGTTCAAAAGATCATAATACGCACAGGGACAATAACAACTTTGACCCAAAAACTCGAAGGGTGTAAATGTTTACTTGTTTATTCCCCACATTGGTCCCCAGTGTATTGGAAATGGCGATGCTTGAGTACAAAGACAGCACCATCTAGTTAAGGGTTCAGGAACTATATTTGAAGAAGTTGTGATTGTAAACTAGGTACTATTCTTTAGATTTTGTTTAAGTTCTATACTAGTCAGCAAAAAAAGACTCCGTGTATCAATCCATCTGCTGTCAAGAACTGTTTTTTTTTTCCAGGGAAGCGTAGTAATAAGGATGACATTTATGTCATTTACTTAGGTCTGCTACACTTTGGAGCAATGAAAAAAATAAAACTTTTTAGTCAACGCGTGGTTTACGTCCAATGCTCGACACACTAATGCCCAATAGATGACACTCTGCTGTCATCTTAACAAATTTCTAAATCAGAATACAATGTTAAATTTTTTGTTAGTTCCTGATATATGTGCTTAAACATAATAATATATCATGCACCAATCTAAGCAGAATATAAAAAAGAATTACGTGAAAATCAAAAATAAAAGAAAGTTACATTACCAAATTCGACATTGACATGTTGTTTAGAACAGTTAGAAGAAATGAAATGGTTTTTCGCAATTTTGTTTTAAGGAAACTTTGTCGCGTCGCGCACAGTTGCGAATTCAACACAGATTAAATTTTACTAAATACGGAACCCTGAAGAAACTGTATAAATTATTTGCCTCCAGTGTACACCAACAACAGTGACAGTTAATTTTGAATATAAAATTACTTACAGTTTAATTACTTAGGTACTTTGTTTCTTTCAGTCCTTGTGCAGCCAGGTGGAGGTACGGAAGGTGTGGGAGGGGAGAGGGGTTTGTTATGTTCATCATCTCATCATTTTTTCAACTTTACTTACAAGGAGGGATTCTACTACTATTATTAAGTAATATTAATTACATTATCATAACCTAAATAAATGTCAAGTTATAAGAATTTATATTGAAGTCGTCAAAGAAAAAATTAATGCTTAATATTATTAATCATTAAAAAATAAATGTCATAAAGCAAAATAGAATGCAATTAAAACTAATATGGTTTTAATAAATATTTTTAATAAGTAAACAATTTCAATTTCAATCTCAATAAAAGACCAAATTTCAATTACAAACAGGTTGCAGGTGGTAGGACCTTGTGCAAGGTCCGCCCGGATTGCTACCACCATCTTGCTCGCTAATCCTGCCGTGAAGCAGCAGTGTTTGCACTATTGTGTTTCGGCGCGGAGAGTAAGACAGCCGGTGAAATTACTGGCACTTAAGGTATTCCAACTTAGGCCTCTAGGTTGGCAACGCATCTGCAATACCCCTGGTGTTGCAGATGTTTATGGGCGGTGGTGATCTCTTACCACCAGGAGACCCACTTGCTCGTTTTCCTTCCATTCGAATAAAAAAAAAAAACCATTCCAAAAGGAAAATTGTTGGTATCTGCTGGATGATATCCGGGATGTAGAGGAATTAAGAACAAAACAGGGGCAGTGTTCAATAATTCAAGCTCGCACCATAAGACAAACATCTACATATTACTAAAATTAGGTAGTAAGCCTAACCAAATTTCTTTGTTAATGACAGATTCATATGAGTATGACAAATGACAGAGCCTACATAATTTCTACTTTTGGCCACTGAGCGCTGCGATAGATTTCATTACCCTCATCTAGTATTCGCACCCAGCCAATACAATACTGATCCTTTTTTGTGCTGTGGCTGTATTACTGGGGCTTGCGGTCCACCAAACTTGTATTAGGACTTAGAAGTTTAATTTTTTCACTGCTTCAACCTGAGTATTTCATGTTAATTTCAGCAGGGAACGCATCTGAATATCGAACGGGTCGAATTAAAATATCGAAAGGTTTTTTTTCGGAAACCGTAAACTTCTTAGGATTTATTAAAACGGCATCGTTAGAACCCCTTAGGTTAGGTTAGGTTTGATTTATAACAATGTAAAAAAATAAAGTCTTAATAAAAATACCTTTTCAATAGTATGACCTATTCGATATTTTAACATTCGATATTTAGATACGTACCCGTTCTCTTTCTTATGAGGCACTTTTATTTAAACTTGTATTTAAACGTTAACAATCAATTACAGAACCCGTGTCAAAATAATCCTACCAAAAACATTACATGTAAAAAGCTGCAAGTCTCGCAACGCAATACAGTTCTTGTAATGCTAAAAAGGTTTGAGATGCAATGTTATACCAAGTCGGTTATTTTTGTCAGTAGGTACCGGGGGGTTTCCATAGAACTCGATTTTCACCAACTTGCTTATTTTAAAATCATAGAAAAATACAGTTTATAGTTCTCAAATAAAGAGTAAACCACATTATTTTTAAACACATAAATGACTTGGCCATCGCAAGGCTACATAATGACATAAGAATTATAATCATCAACGTCAGCTATTTGAAGTAATTCTAATTAAAGATAGCGCTAGACCCAGCCTTGCAGTTTGAGTGATACACATAATACGAAAATGACTAAAGGTTGAGTGCGATGGCCAAGTCATTATGTGTTTAAAAAATAATGTGGTTTACTCTTTATTTGAGAACTATAAACTGTATTTTTCTATGATTTTAAAATAAGCAAGTTGGTGAAAATCGAGTTCTATGGAAACCCCCCGGTACCTACTGACAAAAATAACCGACTTGGTATAACATTGCATCTCAAACCTTTTTAGCATTACAAGAACTGTATTGCGTTGCGAGACTTGCAGCTTTTTACATGTAATGTTTTTGGTAGGATCTCATCACTTTTTGTAGGCATGTCTTTTTTTTTCGGGTACTACTTCTTGTAATAAAGCATTACTATCTTCATTTGTTCATCCTTCCTTGTCCATCGTCCATCGTCCATCCTCGTCTATCGTCCATCGTCCATTCTCGTCCATCGTCCATTCTCGTTCATCGTCCATCGTCCACTATCGTCTATCGTCCATCCTTGTCCATCGTGTGCCATCCATCGTCTATCCTCGTCCACTATCCATCATCCATTCTCGTCTATCGTCCACCGTCCATCGTCTATCCTCGGTTATCGTCCATCGTCCATCCTCGTTCATCGTCTACAGTCCATCGTCCGTACCGACGGTCGTCGTCGTCGTCGTCGTCGTCGTCGGTCGTCGGTCGTAGTCCGTCGTCCATCGTCGCCCATCGTTGAACTTCCGTCGTCCGTCTACCGTCTGTCGTCCATCGTACATCGTCCATCGTCCACCCTCCATCATCCGTCGTCGATCGTCGGTCATCGTCCGTCATCCGTCGTCCGTTGTCTTGTCCGTCGTCGGTCGTCGTCTTTTGTCGGTCGTCGCCATCGTCTATCGTTCGTTGTCCGTCGTCTGTCGGCGTTCGTCGTCTGTCGTCGTCCGTCGTCTGTCATCGTCCGTTGTCCGTCATCGTCCGTCGTCGAACTTCCCTCGTCAGTCATCGTCTGTCTTCGTCGTCGAACTTCCGTCGTCATCCATCGTGTTTCGTCGGTCGTTCGTCTTTCGCCCGTCTAACTTCCGTCATCCGTCGTCGTCCGTCGTTTTCTGTCGTCCGTCGTCGTCCGTCGTTCATCCTCCAACATCCATCGTCCGCACTGGGCTCGCGTGGGAACTAAGGCCCAAGCCCTCTTATTCTGAGAGGAGGCTTGTGCCCAGCAGTGGAACGCATATAGGCTGGGATGATGATGATGATGATGATGATCCAGCGTCCGTCGCCCATCGTCCATCGTCCACACTCCATCGTCCAACATCCATTTTCTACCCATCGTCCATCGACTATTATCCATTGTCCATCATCCATATTCCAATTTCCATTGACTTGCATCGCACACACATTCACAAACAAACGAGCTTTGGTACTTATTACATTAGTAAGATAAACAATTTCATTTTAACCCTTAATACTCAGGTATTAAGACTCAACATTAATACGTATACAATACGACTACGTTCAATAAAGTAATTGCTGTGTAACTTTGTAATCGCTAGTATTTATATGGGATTACAAACTTACTTGTGCAGTTTTTATAACTTTGAAACGTGACTGAAATTGCAACATTTTGGATTTTTCTGTGACCATGTAGGCTAAAAACTAACTATGTTTAAAATTTGGAGCTTGTGGGTCTGCTAGAAGTACCTTAGAATTATGATGATCAAAAGTCAGTGTGTAGGTATGTCAGTGACAAAACTGAGGAACTTTAACATGTGATAGTTCTTAATCTACGTGTTCAAACTGAATGTTATTGATAATATATCTAAGTCCCATTAGGCCCTATAGGTAACTGAAAATTCAGGGTTCTAGCTTTAGCCATAACAAAAATACAGGGTGTTGAAAATAGCCTGAATGGCTTCGAGAAAAGTATGGTACGGTCGTGCCTTTGTTTTTTTTTGCTCGACTTGGCGGGGGCACTGCCGTGCCCCCAGATTAGCTTCAATTCTCAACTTTTGCGAATACAAGAGACATAATTGGGAAAAAGTTATATTTGACCAAGTTAAAAAGCAGGCGTTGACTTGTTGAAAAGGGTACGGCCTCCGTCCCGACGCGACGGCCGTGGGATGACGTTTATTTGACAATTGTCTGTATTTACTTTTTAACCCCTGCCTATAAAACAATGAGCGGCAATTGAGAAGTTTAGAAAGAAAGACATTTTATTCACAAAGAAACACAAATACAAAAAAAAAAACAATAAACAGCAAACAAAAACAAATAAAAAAAGAATACGAAAATAAAAATACACGATTTTGTGTGTCCCCGCAAAAGTGAAACGTCCACAGTACAGCGCTGATATTCTGTCAGAACCGTCACCTTTGATTAATTTTTTCTAAGGATTCGATTTGTAGCATTCGAACATGTCGGTTGTAGATAATATCTAATTTTGCTATTTCTGTTTTTTTTGGGCCAGTTGAAATATAATTTTGATTGTGTTTTACGCGGCGATAACCTTAACAGTGAACAGTGATCACAAAATTCTATATTGTTAATGCGCAAGTTGTCTCCACGTGGTTTCTGGAATTTTACTATCAAGTTGCAAAAACTACAACTACCGAACAACGTCCCTCTCAAAGAGAGTACTTTGACACTGGCGAAATTGTCCTAATAAGGACAGAAAGCCCTATTTTAAAAGAGAAGAAGAATACAATAAAAACAATAAACAGCAAATACAAACAAAACAAAAAAGAAATTCGAAAATAAAAATACACGATTTTGTGTCCCCGCAAAAGTGAAACGGCCGCTGACTCAGCATAATACGCTATTCTGTCAATACCGTCACCTTTGATTGAGTTTTTCTAAATTTATGTGCAAAATTTTTTTTTTCGGCGCGCTATTCATACCCTACGATACAGTGTACTCGTAATAGTGTGTAAGTTCACAATCCACACGTGCCTGCGTGGGTAACAGTGTAAGCACTCTGCATGTTTACGGTTCAATAAAAAATGTAAAAAAATCAGACTGTCTAGAATTTAATTTTTTTTTTAACTAAGAAAAGGAAAACAAGTTGGAAAATCTCTAACTGTGTGTCTGTCTGTGGCACCGTAGCTCTTAAACGAGTGGACAGATTTGAATGCGGTTTTTTTATTTGCAAGCAAGTTTTTTAGCGATGGTGCTTAGACATGGTCCATCGAAATCTGTTTGGCCGTTTTTGAGATATTGAACTTTGAAGTGACAAAATCGGTAGTTTTCCAACTTTTTGTTGGTTTAGTCAGGTTATTTAGCGAGAGATCGTCTACGTAAAAAACCGGCCAAGAGCGTGTCGGACACGCCCAAAATAGGGTTCCGTAGCCATTACGAAAAGATTAAGTTCGTTTTTTATACGGAATCTTTCAAGTTTAGGTATATTTTATACCTTACGCTGCTATTTACTCATAAACTACTAATAGTTGTCAAGCAAACTTAGCCGTTATATTTTTCAAATTTTTCCACCCACCGGTTTAGATTTTAGAGAGGGGGGGGGACGCTCGATTTTAATAAAAATTTGCACTTTAAAGTTGAATATTTCGCAAACAAATTAGTGAATCGAAAAATCGTTTTAGCTAACCCCTAATGGTTTTAAAATACCTATCCAACGATACCCCACACTATAGGATTGGATGAGAAAAAAAATCACCGCCACTTTACGTCTATGGGAGGTACCCTAAAAAAAAATGTTTTTAAATTTTTAATTGTACTATTTTGTCGGCATAGTTTACACATATATCCGTGCAAAATTACAGCTTTCTAGTATTGATAGTCCGTGAGCAAAGCCGCGGACGGACAGACAGACAGACAGACAGACATGGCGAAACTATAAGGGTTCCGTTTTTGCCATTTTGGCTCCGGAACCCTAGAAATTGACCACTTAAAAGCGTATCAAATATTAAAGCGGCAAAATTAAAGCATCTCTCATAATAAACTAAGTTTCAACTAACCGTGCTTTTAACAAGTATTCGGTTAAAGTCCGAAAGTTCAGCATATTGTTAATTTCCCCGAGGACACGCTGTTATTCCAACACTCATATTTTGTTATTTAAATGTTAACAAGATGCTCACAATATCTCACGAGACATGCAATCTCGATTCAGGGGAAAAAATATTGTACAGATAGTGTTGTTGGGGTTCCGTACGTAAAGGATCAGCTCCATAGTTACGTGTCACACAGGATTCATCGTTTTTTTTGTGATTCGCTTAATTTTTAGGGTTCCGTAGCCAAAATGGCAAAAACGGAACCCTTATAGTTTTCCCCATGTCTGTCTGTCCGTCCGTACGCGGCTTTGCTCAAGGATTATCAATGCTAGAAAACTGTAATTTTGCAAGAATATATATGTAAGCTATGCCAACAGAATGGTATAATAAAAAATTCAAAGACTTTTTTTTAGCGTACCATAGACGTAAAGTGGGGATGACTTTTTTTTCTCATCCAACCTTGTAGTGTGGGGTATCGTTGGATAGGTCTGTTAAAACCATTAGGGGGTTGCTAGAACGGTTTTTCGATTCAGTGATTCGTTTGCTAAATATTCAACTTTAAAGTGCAAAGGGTATAGCCCTGTATGGATGGCGAAACTGCCTTTGACGAGAAAGTGGTTTTCCTTTGGCTCGGATAATTGTCTTTACATACGTTGTAATTTGACCAAATTTTAGCCCCAAAATGGGCGTGGTTTTTGAGATAATTAAAAAAAAAGGAAAATCGTTTTTATTTTTTATTTACCAAACTAGTAGCCCGATTTTCACGAAATTTTTATATATTATGTAAAAAATTAAGAGCTTTTTTTTCTTTAAAAAAATCCAATTAATTTTATATTTAAGTAAAAAAAAATCATTTTTTTAATATTCATAATTATTTTTTTTTTACTTGCGAGGTGGCGACACCTACCAATATCAGATATATTATGACCCATTTAATACTCTAATACATATATTTTTTTCAAAAACATTCATTTGGATCATCAGGTTAAAATAAGCGAATTTGTAACATCTCATACATAGCCTTCTCTTTACTACGTACATGGGCGTTTTCAAAAAAAGTTGTTGAAATGACTTTTTTTTAGAAGTGGATGAAATTTAGTATTCCTACTCAGAATCAGGAGCACTTTCGATTATAATAGGAGAAAAAAAAATATCTCAATATTTTTTATTCCATTACGTTACCGTTTTTATACGCGTGTCTGTGGCGGTAGTGTCATGGATAACACAAAATTATATGAAAAACCTGGGACACTTTTTTTTCCTATTGCAATCGAAAGTGCTCCTGATTCTGATTAGTTAGGAATACCAAATTTCATCCACATCTGACAAAAAAGTCATTTCAACATCTTTTTTTTGAAAACGCCCACCTACGTAACATAGGATTCAATAGTAGGGTGGGTTGAAAAAAATTTTTTTTTTATTTTCTTAGCAAGGGGGTTAGAATTTGTACCTTATGAAAAAATAAAAATTAAAAAAAAAAAAAAATTTACTTAATATTTTGAGATGGCCCACTCCCTTTTAAAATTACTAATCTATTAAATGAAGTAGTACCAAAAAATATATATTAAAGGTGGTCTAGAACCTGTAGGGTCACCCCTCGAAAGCCAATTGGAAATCAAAAGTAAAAAAAAAAAATTCTATTATTTTTGTAATTAATGTAAAAAATCAAAAAATTACTTCTCTTTCTTTTGTATTAAAGTAAAAAAAAACACAATCGACAATTTTTAGACGTCTTCCACGATGTTTGACCGAAAAAATTTTTTTTTGTTGGAACTACCTCATTTGATAAATTATTAATTTTAAAAGCGAGTGGGCCACCTCAAAACATTAGATAAAAAAATTTTTTTTTTAAAAAATTTTCTTTTTTCATAAGGTACAAATTCTACCCAACTAAAATAAATAAAAAAATTTTTTTTCAACCCACCCTACTATTGAATCCTATGTTACGTAGGTGGGCGTTTTCAAAAAAAAGATGTTGAAATGACTTTTTTGTCAGATGTGGATGAAATTTGGTATTCCTAATCAGAATCAGGAGCACTTTCGATTGCAATAGGAAAAAAAAGTGTCCCAGGTTTTTCATATAATTTTGTGTTATCCATTACACTACCGCCACAGATACGCGTATGAAAACGGTAACGTAATGGAATAAAAAATATTGAGACATTTTTTTTCTCCTATTATAATCGAAAGTGCTCCTGATTCTGAGTAGGAATACCAAATTTCATCCACTTCTAAAAAAAAAGTCATTTCAACAACTTTTTTGAAAACGCCCATGTACGTAGTAAAGGGAAGGCTATGTATGAGATGTTACAAATTCGCTTATTTTAACCTGATGATCCAAATGAATGTTTTTGAAAAAAATATATGTATTAGAGTATTAAATGGGTCATAATATATCTGATATTGGTAGGTGTCGCCACCTCGCAAGTAAAAAAAAAAATTTATGAATATTAAAAAAATGATTTTTCTTTACTTAAATATAAAATTAATTGGATTTTTTTTAAAGAAAAAAACGCTCTTAATTTTCTACATAATATATAAAAATTTCGTGAAAATCGGGCCACTAGTTTGGTAAATAAAAAATAAAAACGATTTTCCTTTTTTTTTAATTATCTTTTTTTTTAATTAATAGCACACTTTCACTTGTCCAATATGTATACTAACATAGTTATAAGTTAATTACTAATAATTTATGGATCTTTGTTGTCTGAATAAATAAATAAATTATTATTATTATTAAAAACCACGCCCATTTTGGGGCTAAAATTTGGTCAAATTACAACGTATGTAAAGACAATTATCCGAGCCAAAGGAAAACCACTTTCTCGTCAAAGGCAGTTTCGCCATCCATACAGGGCTATACCCTTTTCAATCTCTTAAATCTAACCCGGTGAGTGGAAAATTTTTAAATAATCAGGATGGTAGTAAATATACCAAACTTACAAGGATATAATGGTTGTTAAGTTTTCTTGAGAATTGTCAGTAGTTTAAGAGTAAATAGCAGCCTAAGGTATAAAATATACCTAAACTTGGAATATTCTGTACAAAATAAAAAAATCGAAAAATATTTCTCCATAGCTCGCTGAGCAACTCTGAACCATTTGCCTAAAATAATATACTCGTAGTTCTTTGAGCATCAAACCCTAAATAAGAAACTATTCCTATAACCCCAGGCGCACCCGGACTGTGAAGAATAAAAGCATTTAACTTGCCGACAGAGAGAAAGTTACTTTTACGAAAAAACACTCTGAGAACGGCAGCGCACCTGCTTTTCATTTAGACATATTTCCCGCGAGTTTTTTTTTTCTTGAATTTTTATGGGCTACGGCTTTAGAGACACAGTGCTACTAAGAACAAAGGCACGAAGAGATTTTTTTTAATTATGCCAAAATCATCACCGAATCAACCGTATAGGACGTCCACTGTTAGACATGGCCTCCCTCGTAGACCGCCAGTTGCTTTGGTTGGAAGCAGCCTGCATCCTGCGGGATTAACCAGTTCATTCGTGCATCTCGTTGGTGACGTCCTACGCTGCGTATATAATGTAGCATTTTTGTTTTTAGTGTTAAATTAGTGTAATGATAAATCACAGACAGTAAAAAATACTCTTAATACTATAAAGCTCCAAAAAATTGGGCAATCCTGCGCATTGTTTGAAATAATAATGAATAATAGTGTGTACGTAAAGTATGCTGAAAAGAAGCCTTAATTAAATACGGATATTTTGACTTTTATCTGTAAATAGAGGTATATGTTGCAAATAGGTATGTCCAGCCATTTTAGCAAGCTATAATACTAAGATTTCATTCTAATTACACATACATACTTACTAATCTCAAAATTTTATACTAAATTAGGTACCTATATAATAGTAGGATTACTATACCGGGTGTGGCCTGTAATATAAGCAAAAAATTTAAACATAGATCATACTCCTCAAACTGAATAACATTAGTTCAGCGAATTTTTAAAATAATTAGTTTTTTATTTTTTATTACACTTTTAAGTTTATTCTCAGAAGCAATGTAAAGCCAAATGCTTGATGTTTGTAGCGTGAGAGGCGACGTCAGCTGTGTTCTAGGATGGCGTACATTGATGGCAGTATTTAATTTGTATGAAAAAAGGAAAACTCAAAGACTCCATTATTTTTAAAAGTCGCTGAACTAATGAAAGAAAGAAAGAAGAAAGAAAATACGTTTTATTCGCAAAAAGTAACTTAAAGTACATAACTTAAACGATACATAACATAAACAAAACAAAGAAAACAGTTACTAATTACGAAACGGACCCACCTCAGCATAATGCCGGCTCAGGAGCTAGCGCTGGTCTTCCGGTGGGACCGTGAGGCCGTCATTGCAAGCTGAACGCATGACCGGACCGTGTCTATTGTGAACGCGACCGTTTAAAGTCAGCGCTACTAATGTTGTTGAGTTTAACGAGGACGATCTATGTTTTAATTTTTTGCTCGTATTACAGGCCACACCCGGTATAATAGTAGAATTACTATATTGTGTGTCCGTGTGTCTCATAGCACTCTGCGCGCATTAAAGGAAGCGTTTCGAACACAACTTTAGTGTTCCCACATCTCCACCGGTTCCACTTGTGGCAATAAAATGGGTAAGAATAAGAATATTGTTTTTGTTTCTACTCTACCTATTCTTTATTTGTAAGTTCCGTAGCGAAAATGTTATTTTTTTCAAATAGTAATAAAATAAAAGATCTTAGAGGTTTTTATCCGAATCCCGTTGAAATTTCGGAATTAAAATTAATCTTTGTATTATTCCATAAATCCTCCTTGAAAATCTCTTTAGAATTGGCATTAGTCTAAAAAAAAAACAATGTTTATTTTTATATATTTTTTTCACAAACTCCCGAAAATAACATTGTGAATTTCATTAAAGTTGCATAAAAAACCCACGCCAAATTTCAGGATTCTAGCATTGTAATTAAATGCGCTAAGGTTACATATGGCCGTAAGAACCTTTTATAAATTATCAGAAAACTTAAAAATAATTGGATGTAAACTCATACTCAAGTTACGGCATGACGAAGGGAAATAGGGAATTGTTTTATATATTTGTAGAAGATTTTTTGTTACATATTATGTTCATCTCTATGCATTTTAGCTCCGAAACAAACAAAAATCACCTCCGCTAATCTTTTATGGATGATGTAGAATAGATACTTTATAATAAGAAAAAAATAGCAATTCCAAATGAAGTTCCACTACAATAGATAGGCTAATGCAATTATACAGTACTAGCTGTTGCCCGCGGCTCCGCACGCGTAGATGGGCCAATCAACAATTTTACCGACACTTTAGGCCTCTCCTGCGTTACCAAAATTTTCCCTGGCGTTACAAAAAAATCGTTATTCCAATAAGATATTTCAATGTTTACGTTGTCCCATACCTACAAACTTTGCCCCCCCTTTTTCACCCCCTTAGGGGTAGGATTTTGGAACTTTCTTATCGGATGCCTAGGTCATACAAAAATCACACCCTTCAAGTTTCAGGTCTCTACGATCAGCGGTTTAGGCTGTGCGTTGATCCGTCAGTCAGTCATTCAGGACAAAGTATTTTATATGTATAGATTTTCTAGTATTTGACCAACATTTCAATACGCATAGTTTTAAAAGATCTAAGCGTAGATACAGTGACTGTTTTATACTACATGTAAATATGTACGTATGTAAAGAAGATTGTATGGTGCGAAGGGTGGGTGCGCTCCCACCCAATGCGTTTTTGATGGCCATCACGCCTTGGCGTGTACGAGCGCCATTCAAGAGACGATTTTGTCATATATTTTATGGACAAATCATGAAGCGATTTTGCTATGTAACTTTTTGTCAAACTGCTTTGCATGTGGAGCTATGACATTTACGTGAAGGAATTGATTGATTTATGGTAATTCATTTCTTTGCCGTTGCTTTGTGGGGGTATACAGGGTGTAACATTCATATCGGTCAGTATGGGATAGTCTGAAACTATAATACATACGAAGATCTGTTTTTAGGAACCATGTCTTCGATTTTAATAACAAGAAAAACTGCATTCATTCATCTGCATTAATGCATCCGACATCCACAGAAGAAATGGAAAGGTGTTATTCTAACCTGACCCCTCCGACACGGGTTGGAAATTATATTTTTGTCAAAAGCTTTTTAATGAACCAACAGACCTTATATCGAGATAGACCTTAAGAGTTTACCTACCTTGCGTGTAAAAAGTTTGATTCACGGTGAAAGTTTTGTCCGACCTAAATGCGCGATGCGCTTTGAAAAAGCCGCTTGAGTCGCGGCGGCACGCCTTTGAATCGGTTCCGTGCGCCTTTGAATCGGTACCACAGAATATATAATAGTACATAGTACCGACGTATCGGTACCGGGCGGTCTTGATTTCCCATCACTAAGTTTCTTGCGGCGCATTCTTCTTGGCAATGATGGTCTTTCCGAAAGCGCTGGTAAATTAAAAAAAAAATGACGTGTAAAAGTGCCCATTGCGGCCTATTTACTGAATAAATGATTTGAATTTGAATTGAATAAATTTCTCTCGTGACGTCATCGTAGGTACGAAAAATTCAACACGCTAGCTTTTCATACAGTTTGAAGCGCTCTTTTCGTCTATCTCGATTAGGTCTGTTTGCAGGCGGTAGGACCTTGTGCAAGGTCCGCCCGGATTGCTACCACCATCTTGCTCGCTAATCCTGCCGTGAAGCAGCAGTGCTTGCATTGTTGTGTTTCGACGTGGAGAGTATGACAGCCGGTGAAATTACTGGCACTTGAGGTATCCCATCTTAGGCCTCTAGGTTGGCAACGTATTTGCAATACCCCTGGTGTTGCAGATGTTTATGGGCGGTGGTGATCTCTTACCACTAGGAGACCCACTTGCTCGTTGGCTTCTAGTCGAATAAAAAAAAAATGTCTGTGGAACCAAGACTCCTATAATCTTTAATAGTTCACGTGAACAAAGTCACGGGGAAAAGCTAGTAAACAATAATATCACATGTCTGACCGCCTAAAGCCCACTTTATCGTGTAATATATCCACCGCTAATGGACTCCCACCCTCCCAATGGTGAATTACGGACAGACCCATGATCAACCAACTTCATTTAAAACATGTGTTTTATTTTACAGCGTGTATTTTTTAAACAAACATTCGTGTTACTACAACACAATAGAATAACTCTTTATTGAACACGAACGCAAATACAGAAAACGTGTAAATATAGAGATTTATAAGGTAATTTAATAGTTGGCCTTTTCGCTTCAGAGCGATCTCTACCAGGCAACAGAGTAATGCTGATCATAGTTTATTTATTTTACAAGAGTAAAATACTAGTATTTTTTTAATATGTACACTAAACTTTTTTTATTAAAAAATACGAGTGTATTTTCCTACTAATTGGGTCAAAATTCGTTTTCGTTCTCTTGTTTTTGTCTCCGAAAAAAGTGACGGAGTAGACTTTTCTGTAGTAGCATTTTTAATTTTTTGCTAGTAAATTATTAGTTATACCTAAAAAGACAAATAATGGTACCCGTTTTTTAATTAAATACACGCTGTATTTTGATGACAGGTATGGGATTGTGCGATGTAGATAACGAATAATGATGGATATCAAAAATACACGTTCTTTGAATTAGAGCGGGGGTTCAGGCCAAATATCACGAGACATAAAACACTAATTAATTGACCTAGTCACCAAGTTAGAGCTTCTGTACGGATACTTATACATATTACTAGTTGTTGCCAGTGACAAGTGATTCCGACACGTACCACGTACCTATAAATAAAATAATGAGGGATTGTTTTTAAATTGTATGGTAATAGTATTGATTTGCAATTAGATTAAGATTTTGCATGCCAAAATGTGGCAGAGCATACATGGCATGTAGGTACCTATTATATTCTTCTGACACGTGTAATACCTACTTGTAACATCTGCGTATGTCTCCTGCGAAATAAAAATTTCATTTAAATTATAAAAATTCACAGACGCGTACCTCAAGCGCATGCCACTCGCGGTCGCGCTGGTCCCAACCGGGCTGAGATATCGTGTCTATGAGCAGTGTCTATGTGTGTGTTGCTCGAGCGCACTTGTATGGAGATTGAATTCTGAACAATCTGTGCTTTGTCGTTAAAGGCTCTACAGACGCTACGAAAAATCCTAAAAATCAGACTAATCCCGTTACTATACTAACTCAGTACCCTTAGTGTAAGTTTTCGGTTACAAAATACGTCTCGATCGCGTTCGCGTTAAAATCTCAATTTGTATGGAAACACGAACAGTGCCTCTAGCGGAACGTTTGCGATGTTCGTGTTTCCATACAAATTGAGATTTTAATGCGAACGCGATCGAGGCGTATTTTGTAACCGAAAACTTACACTAAGGCTACAGACAATTTCAGCGCTTACTAACGACTTTTCGTATAAAAAAAAATTAGTAAACAATTTCAATTTCAACGTAACACACACATAAACTTTGCTATATCGAATATTTCATGAAAATTACGTCTTTTAATACTGAGCTTATACCCTTTCAAGAAACCAATAAACATTCCAAACTTTTAACTATATTAGTTGGACAAGTTAGAGTTAACGAATAGGTAAAGTTAAGCGATGCGTCAAGAGGGACGGGCTCGGCTTTGGAGGCATTGCCTTGTTTTTTAACCCCCCCCCTTCACGGAGGGGGATGAGTTTTTGCAGACTTTGTCGTAGAAGGATTTGCTGTTACAGCTAGATGCTGACAAGTGTAAATCTTGAGTAGTGTCATTAAGAACAAAAAGTGCTAGATAGCTTGTATTCAACACTAGCGACCTGCCCCGGCTTCGCACGGGTGATACTAAATATGATGATGGATGTTATTATACATATAAACCTTTCCTCTTAAATCACACACACACACACACACACACACACACACACACACACACACACACACACACACACACACACACACACACACACACACGCGCGCGCACATACATGCACATATAATCTGTTAAGATCAAGAGCTACACATAGGATAATAAATGTATTAAAAGCAATAAGCAATTAGTTATAGTTAGTTAGATTATACATAGTTATACTGTAAATTGAAATCGTTTAATCGTTCAAATACATTTAAATTTTTTTTGCTGACTGTACTTGCTTTCAATAGTCAAAAATGCTTAGTGCGGTTTTTGGGAAATCGTAGAGGTGCTACGAGTTGTGCTACGCAATCCTACGTGTCGTAGCACATGCAGAATAGAATAAAATTTTGCAGGTGGTAGGACCTTGTGCAAGGTCCGCCCGGATTGCTACCACCATCTTGCTCGCTAATCCTGCCATGAAGCAGCAGTGCTTGCACTGTTGTGTTTCGGCGTGGAGAGTAAGATAGCCGGTGAAATTACTGGCACTTGAGGTATCCCATCTTAGGCCTCTAGGTTGGCAACGCATCTCCAATCCCCCTGGAGTTGCAGGTGTCTATGGGTGGTGGTGATCTCTTACCATCAGGAGACCCACTTGCTCGTTTGCCATCCAGTCGAATAAAAAAAAATCAAAATAAAAAAAACTGAATAATATATTAATGCGACAATTCACACAAATTGGCCTAGTTCCAAACTAAACACTGTTTGTACAGTCACCGTCATAAATAAATAATCATTTTGTACCGTATCGCTTTCAGTCGTTACACAATTTCGTATGGCTTTTCAAACATGACGTTAAAGTGACAAGGTATAAAAGTGATCACTTATTTATGACGCTGACTGTACTATGAATAAATTTTACTTACATAATGTGAATAAATCCAAAAAAATCCGTGGTGGCCTAGTGGTTTGACCTATCGCCTCTCAAGCAGAGGGTCGTGGGTTCAAACCCTTGCCCGCACCTCTGAGTTTTTCGAAATTTAAGTGCGAAATTACATTTGAATTTAACCATGAGCTTTACTGTGAAGGAAAACATCGTGAAGAAACCTGCACAAACCTGCGAAGAAATTCAATGGTGCGTGTGAAGTTCCCAATCCGCACTGGGCTCGCGTGGGAATCTCACTATGAGAGGTGGCCGGCGCCCAGCAGTGGGACGTAAATAGGCTGTGATGATGATGATGATGATGACTAAAGGTTCACGCGAAGTCGCATGTAAAAGCTAGTCGGAAATCATTCCCAAAAGGACATAGATCAAACCATTTCGCGATCGCAGAACGAACACCCAAAACAAAAGACCTCCTAAATTGCCTTCCCGTTCTTCAGAGACAAAAGGCAAGTAAATGTATAAGTAGCGGACCTAACTCAATTGGCGTCGACTGTACGGAACCCTGGCTGTCTCTGTGACACAATGAAACTCATTTACCTTCTTTTGACAAATTTTAACTAGATTCTAAAGATGTCTCGGGCACAGACAAGAACAGAGGGGTCACGTTTCAGATGTACATATTAGCACATTAATTGTATACGTCTACTTAATTTGTACTCTTCAACTATTGCGGATATGATATGTGTGCGTGCGTGCGTGTGTGTGTGTGACGCGATAGACAGACCATAAAGTGAAGAACCAAGAATGATTGGAAGATAAGAATAAGAATGAGAAAAAGAAAAAGGAAGTGGGGAAGGATAGGAATAAGGGTTCCGTTTTTGCCAACTAAGAGGTACGGAACTATATATTTATATGTTGATGGCCGATCGTAAAATCCACCAGATATAATGGCGCTTTTTATGATATGCCTAAAAGTTGGCTAGGCATATCACGATTAATTACGATGTGCCCGAGAAACAATACGGGCATACGGGAGATCGATTAGAGCAACGCATTCGTCTACAGATATTCCTAGCTTTATACCGGGCATATCGTGATAGGTATGCTGAAAAATCGAAAAATTTATACCTGGTTGAGTTTCATGCTGTATTCTCCTCACTAAGCTCTTAATATTGAAAAATCTACTTCCAGTTCGGAGTAGATTTTTCGATATTTATAAGTACAATTGAAGTTGTGACAGAAGTAACTAGAGGTCTATATTTTTTAATATTTCTTATTCTACTGACTTTATTGGTACAAATGAAATAAAAAATATCCTAGTTTACCTACATAAAAATAAAAAACTTAAGGTCTATATTATCAATATCATTTCTTTTCGCAGTGACCGCGCTGAGTTATTATAACTCTTGAATTTAGTTATTCATGAATTATAACATCTTGATGGAATAATAAGTCATTTCAGTAGCTGAAAACGGGGAGGGTTTTTTCATGATTTTATTAATAATTAAGTGGGTGTGGGAAAAATGGAGAGAAGATACGAGATGATTAGCTTAGTTTTGATTTAGGTAGGTCAGATTTTATCAATAGGATCCAAACTAATATTATTAATGCGAAAGTGTGTGTTTGTATGTTTGTGTGTATGTTTGTCAGTCTTTCACTTCGAAACGGAGCATTGGATCGACGTGATTTTTGGCATAGATAGTTTATGGACCAGAGGGTGACATAGGCTACTTTTTATCCCGGAAAAATGCACAGTTCCCCAGGGCCGCGGGCAAAAGCTAGCAAATGCACATTTCCCCAGGGAACAGCGTGCGATAACCGAATTTCACGCGGGTGTAGCCGTGGGCAAAAGCTAGTAGTGTCATAAAAATAGTTCATCAGGTTAGATTATGAGAAAATATTGCTCACGTATTTTTCTTTTGTCAATTAAGGAAAAAAGTACTTGGAAGCTATTTTAGTGTTTTGTTCTTCCATTTTCTTTTTTTCTATCATCTTCCGTTTCCATTTCCCATTTAAAATTAATTTTATGTAGCGATTTAAAAAGTGTTTTTTACTACTAGTTAAGTGCCTTTTCCATATTATTTTTAAAGTGATGCCTTGGGACTATCTATTATTTTTAATAAGTAAATTTAACTGGTTCAAGTCTTCATAGGCTAAGGTAGTTTTTAAAGTTATTTTCAGAAAAAAAACTTATATAGTTACTCGAGAATGGGGAAAAGGCCTTATTGATGATTCTGCAATCAGATCATCTAGGCTAAAGTAGTCAAGACGGTGATTCGTTTGGAAAAAACAGCCTTTTCTGTCTCGGTTTCACTGGCCTGGAAAGAAAGAGACGCAATGAGAACGAGAACGAGCAAGCTGTTGTCGCTCGCCAATGCGTCGCCATATTTATCATACCGTGGAATTACGAAAGGGGTGAACTTTATTTAAGGAAATACTTAATTTAATAAACTTTGAGATCAATTAATCCGGGACAAAACCTATCCTATCTCTTATCCTTTAGTGACCCGACAAGTGCTGAGTGGACTCCTTTTTCCCATTTGTATTTTATTTTTCATTTACTACTTTTTTTTTCTTTTCATCTTAGCATGTACGTTTGTACCTATTGCTTACTTATGCGAAATAAAGATTTCTTATTCTTATACCCAGCATCTCAAATCATTTTCTAATACCAGATTTATTTAAATCGGTAATAGAGATCCCCTCTCAGAATTTTCATCGTCATCCGTCCATCTCAACGACTTCCCACGTTGCACTTGAGGCTATTGATTCTTGGAACAAAAATTAAAGTTCAATATCTCAAAAATGGCTGAACCGATTTTGATGAAACATGTCTAAGAACCATTGCTAGAAAACCTGCTATCAAATAAAAAAAAACCGCATTCAAATCGGTCTACCCGTTTAAGAGCCACGGTGCCACAGACAGACAGACACACAAAGCGGTCAAACTTATAACACCCCTCTTTTTGCGTCAGGGGTTAAAAAAATTAAGCTTAAAGTGTCTCGTCTATACCTTCACACATGCATGTGGGTACACTCAGCTCCACACCACAAACAAGGAGATATTTCACGCGCTGTGTAACCGCGACTTATAAAAACCTGTCGACTTTGCCTCCGCGCGTTTTTAGGGTTCCGTGGCACTGTCAGCGTGGAACCGTTACAATTAGTATGGAATAGTTAGGATGGATAAGATTAAAAAGTATTGAGAAGATATTTTTAGTTCTCTAACTTGTAGAATGCCAATTATCAGCGAGTAACATACAACACAATACAATACAATATAATACAATACAATCATCATCATCATCATCAGCCTATGTTCGTCCACTGCTGGACATAGGCCTCTCCCATGGCACGCCACTGAGCACGATCCTCGGCCACTCTCATTCAGCTCTTGCCAGCCACCCTGCGAAGATCATCGCACCACCGAGTCTGAGGGCGTCCTACGCTACGTTTGCCGATCCGTGGTCTCCACTCAAGAACTCGTCTGCCCCAACGGTTATCGGTTCTTCGGGTTACATGACCGGCCCATTGCCACTTCAGCGTGCTAATGCGGTGGGCTCTATGTCGATAACTTCTCGTTCTTTGTCGATAATACAATACAATACCTCTTTATTGCACAGCAACACAGTAAGCAGTACAGAAAACACAGGTATATACACAGAGATTTTCGGAGGTAAGCAATAAATGGCCTTAACATAGTCTTTATTTTATCTTTCATCTAAACCGAGTAACGTGTCGATAAGACTTAAAGACGTGACAGTTCATACAACATTACACAGATATAGATTACAATAGATTACGCAAAAGATATAGATTAAAATTATATCTATGTAATAGTATACGCTTGGGATTTATTATGTTTGGTAAAACAGTGTAGAAGTTAATTTACGATTTTTTTTACATTTTCATATTTATCTCTTACTTAATTAATCTTCTATGTCAAGATGAGGATTTTATGATTTGACGTCTGAAAATGACTATGAAAGTATTATCAGTATCATCATCATCAGCCAGAAGACCTCACTGCTGAATGAAGGCTTCCCCCTGAGAAGGCATGAAGGTATTTTATACCTACGTATGTTTTTTTTTCGATTAGACTTAAACGTTAATTACTATGTAGTTTCTCTATGAACTGAACCTTCTGTCAAAGTTAACGGAAATCAAGAAATACACGGTGAATAGTCCAAGGATGTCATAAATCAATTTTTCTCCAACTTCTGTTCATTCAACCCATGGATAAAACTAAGTAAGTAATTAGATAAAAACAGCTTTATTTGCGAACAAGTTGTTACCAGAAGAAAAAGATCAGGAAAGCTTTGATTAATATAATATTGCCGAAATTTATCTGTATAAGCAAATATCCCTCGCAAACAAGCGTCGTATTTGAACTCCAAGTAAACATAACCAAAGCACATTTTTCCCTATTTGCCTACATTTTTAAAATATTGCCTACAAAGAATCTAACTACAAACAACATTCAACCTTACACCAGCAGCGCAAGATTTGAAATTGCAACTTCGATACCGCTCTAACATTCCCTGCCAAAAACTACAAGTATAAACTTGCAGCTGAAAACGGCGCTACTCGTATACATTTACACATTTTTCTGTGTAGATTTGAGCTGTTTCTGCGTTTCTCCACCCGCAAAATGAAGTTGGTATATATTAAGTGTTTTGTTTTATGAGATATTTTCGATTGATTTTTCTTTAGAGAGTAGACATGAAAGAGAATTATGTTTCTTTCCTTTTTAAGTAGGCAAAGGTTTAGTCCCGATAAAAGGAGATTCGTAGCTTTTAAAAGGAAATTTGATCCTTTATATTCGTCATTTTTGATGGGAATACAAATTATAGTAAACAAAATACAAAGCATTACGTATATAGGTACATAGCATATACATGCCAAAGAGATTGACAAGGTTTGCACTAAATGCTGCCCAAAAATAAAAATACCTTTAACGAGTTCCTTGCGATACTACTACCTACGAGTAAAGTATAAAGAAATCATAAATCTACACCATGTCACATTATTTTTGATTTAAAAGAGAATCAAGAATTAAGATTGTAAATTATGCGCAGAAAAAGTGTGTAAAGGTTCCTAATTTAAGATGTTTCTGAATGTCCAGAAGTAATGTGTTTTAACACATATCCAGCAAAGGAAGGTTAAAAAAGTGAGTATTTGGTATCTCTCTTCTATGTCATGTCAATGTCACTCATCCAGCTTGTCAATAACTTAACTGCTTTAACTGTTAGCAAACTAAGTTGAGTTTTTTTAACTTTATTTTCGTGCAACCTGTATTAGTTTTTAATGCATGCTGTGATCTTCTGTAATTAATAAGACGCATAGCTTATCAAAAGTCAAAGTCAAAGTCAAAACCTCTTTATTCAATTTAGGCTATTATAAGCACTTATGAATGTCAAAAAATCTACCACCGGTTCGGAAAAAACCTCTGTTGAGAAGAATCCGGCAAGAAATAACTCAACGAGGTATTTTTTTTTTTTAAAACAGATTCACAATATTTATAAATGATATCTATGTACTATAAATTACAAGTATTTAACACAATTTTATTTTTAACACAGTAGGTTCACTATTTGAAGGGATCGCTAGTGCGGATCGGAATTATTTCCAAATATCCATGTCCATGATATAATCGTTAACTTTATAATAAGCCTTAGATATTAACGTCTTTTTGACAGTAGATTTAAATTTTGTATCAGTTTCTTCAGTAATATTTTTTGGAGTTGTTACGCAATGTTAGTGATAATGAAACTGTGTACTTATTGTTGAAGGTCCAAATAAATAAATAACTAAATTTTATTATTTGACCTTTATAATGATTTAGAAGTTATTATTTGTTTGAAAAAAAAAACAATAAAGAAATCGAATATAAATTAAATAGCAGTGTAGCACGATCCCTCCTCCTACAGCGCAGACGTGTCGACTCACCTTTACACGCGCGTCTGTGCCAACCCTTATTCCATAACTTTCATTACTCTTTTACACTCACCTTTCACCTCATTCAAAATCTCATTCATCCACTCACTCACACCGCGCGCGATTGACCAGTCAGTCCGAGCCCGCCCAAGATGGCGATACCACCGCGCGCGACCCTTACAGCATTTTCTATGACCCTGTAAGTGATTTCCCATTTTCAATACTGTGTACGTAAATCACAGGACCCTCTCAACCTCTCCAGGTTAAAGCAGGCAATTTCTTAACGGAAATCAAGAAAAACACGGCGTATTATTTTCATTATTATCGACATATTGGTCATTACTCAAAAGTCAAACCAGCGAATCTTGCAACAAGTAAAGTAAAGCAAACCTCGTTCTTTCGTAAAAATCACATCGGCAACCAGCAATGTAAAACAAAATTGAATTGCGACAAATGTAAAGCTAGGTATTCACATTTGCACGAATACGAGTTCAATATTGTGAAGAAGGCATTAATATCTACGAGTTAGGCGTATTATAAAGTTAATGATTATATCATATTTGAAAATAATTCCGATCCGCGTTAGCGATCCCTTCATATAGCGAACCTACTGTGTTAAAAATAAAGTTGTGTTAAATACTTGTAATGTATAGATATCATTTAATCATATTGTAAATCGGTTTAAAAAAATGTATATAACTCGTTGAATTTCTTGCCGGATTATTCCGAACCGGTGTTAGATTTTTTTTTGACTTTCATTAGTGCTTAGTGCCTAAATTGAACAAAGATATTTTGACTGACTTTGACTTTAATATTCAAAATGCTTACAAAGAAAGTTGCGCTTCATTCCGAAAAAAATTTTGTTAGGCGCACCCCAAGATATTTTATGTGATTAAATAGTTGGAAATACGTTATTTGCTGGGATAGAACCTTGGACGTCTAGGCAACGTTCCAACTGACAACCTTGACGAAGAATATGGATGTAGACGCCACTAAAAAATAATTCGAAAGTAGGACTCCAGTAAAAAACGCTTTATTTTAGCCCTGAAAACCAGATTAATTTTCGATTTACTGTAAAATTAGATTTTTTGTTGCTTAAAACAAATAAATAGTTACTCGATAGAGTTGGCGAACGAATAGCGACATATGACGTCATAAGTCGCTATTGCCGTTGAAACTACGGGAGAATTGTGTTTTGACAGCTCATAAAAAGTACGTCAGTTGATTGGTGGTGTCAACATCCCTATTATTTGGATACCACAAGAACAAAGAAGTCAAGTTAAGTAAATATCCTACTAATATTAAAAATGCTAGCCCCCTGTTTCACTATCCATTGATTTGACGGATAAGACAAGTGTGACGCCGTCTCTGTTTGTTTTGTTGGAATCGACGGAGACGGCATCAGGAAATACGGGTGTTATCAACCGTCAACGAATGAGTACTTTGTATAATTTATTGAATCAGGCGTTACTTTGCGGAGGTCCATAACAATGAACTAAAAGAATTTATAGTTGTTGTGGTGGTGGTGATAGATGGGTTTGTGTAATTTGTGTGTTCCTACAGTGTGGAGGTGGAGGAACTGCATGAACATGCATATTTTGCATAAGCTTAGCTATCGTAAGGTCGCGGGTGAGCGAGGAAATTCTTTTAGTTCATTGAGTACTTTATTCCAGAAAGCGCATCAGTTTAAGAGCGCCAACGCAGAGTAAAAAGTTGTACTTTACTGAGCGACAATGCTCGTCCGTTCCACTAATCCTTCCGCCATCTTTTCACCTTTGCCCTCATTCCTCCAAGACAAAAGAAGCCAATACAACAATTCACAACACCATTCATCAAGATTTCATTAAAAGATAGGTTCTTAGTCTTTGTGATTCGATACAGTAGGCAGTGTTGGCACGGCGTAGCCCCTCTGCAGACTGGGTGGCGGCGTCTCAAGGTTAAGTCCTTGGGCATAACTGGCTTTTATCTGCGACTTCTGCCATGCAGGAATTAAAAAAAAAAATCTCTTCTGTAAAAATATCTTCCCGTGTGGTGTCGGGTTAGAATCTCCATTTCTCAGATATAGGTTAAGGTATACTATAGGCGACAGAAGATAGAAGCCGTGGTGGCCTAGTGGTTTGACCTATCGCCTCTCAAGTAGAGGGTCGTGGGTTCAAATCACAGCTCGCACCTCTGAGATTTTCGAAATTCATGTGCGGAATTACATTTGAAATTTACCATGAGCTTTGCGGTGAAGGAAAACATCGTGAGGAAACCTGCACAAACCTGAGAAGCAATTCAATGGTGCGTGTGAAGTTCCCAATCCGCACTGGGCCCGCGTGGGAACTATGGCCCAAGCCCTCTCATTCTGAGAGGAGGCCTGTGCCCAGCAGTGAGACGTATATAGGCTGGGATGATGATACCATAGGCGACAGGCTAGCAACCTGTCACTATTGTACCGTTTTTGTCAAACCTAAAATTGCTAAAAGTGGCTCCGAAGCGGTAACGTTTCGTGTGCTCTGCCTACCCCATTATGGGAATATAGGCGTGATGTTTGTATGTATGTATCTCCTTTCTTGGCTCTCCACTCAGACCTGCGATCTTAACCAGGTCGTCGCTCCATCTTGTTGGAGGCCTACCGACAGCTCGTCTCCCGGTCCGCGGACGCCATTCGAGAACCATTCGGTCTGAGTGGAGAGCCTTGGGGGAGGCCTATGTCCAGCAGTGGACGTCTTTCGGCTGACATGATGATGATGATCTCCCTGATGAAAGCCAACGAGTTTGTAGTGGTCAATCGAGCGCCGTAATGTAATGCAACTTGCACGATTTTTCTTGCAAGTGTAAACTCGGCTTAGCATTTTTTAAATGTATTTTCATTTTTAACGTGTGTATTTCTTTCACTTCGTTATGCCAGCTTTTTTGGTTTGTTTTAACCCCCGACGCAAAAAGTGTTATAAGTTTATGTGTCTGTGGCACCATAGCTCTTAAACGGGTGGCCCGATTTGAATGCGGTTTTTTATGTGATAGTAGGTTTTCTAGCAATGGTTCTTATACATGTTTCATCAAAATTGGTTCAGCCATTTTTGAGATATACAGTACAATACAATACAAATATTCTTTATTGATGACCAAAAACAGTACAGAGACATTACAAAAATAAAAAATTCAGATAGACAATAGGCAGTTCTTCTTCTCTTTTAAAAAATGGCTTTCTGTCCTTATTAGGACAATTTCGCCAGTGTCAAGGTACTCTCTTTGAGAGGGACATTGTTCGGTAGCCGTAGTTTTTGCAACTTGATAGTAAAATTCCAGAAACCACGTGGAGACAACTTGCACATTAAAAAATGTCAGACACGAGAGCAATATAGTATTTTATGATCACTGTTCACTGTTAAGCTTAATCGCCGCATAAAACACTATCAAAATTATACTTCAAATTTATATATTGACTACATCCGCCATTTTCGAATGCCACAAATCGAATCCAATAGGCAGTTATCACGAGACATTGAACATTGAAGTGTCAAAGTCGGGGGTTTTCCAATTTTTTGTTGGTTAGGTTATGAAAAAAAAAATACTTTCTGTCAAGTTTTGTTAGTTTATTGTGAAACTTTGAATGTAAACAAAAATTGGTGTTTTTCAGCCAGCGATCAACTATTAAATATATGTGTCTCTTTTACTCATACAGGATCTTATATCGTTTCTTGAGCGAGAAAATAGTCCATAGCCAATTGTGTTCTCGCCGGCGGTGAGAAAACTGCCTTAATAACCTTCTACAACACCCGGAAGAGCGTCCCAGCAAATCATTCGTAATTATCATTACAACGATTAAAAGTCCCTTTTCAATTTCCGATCAGAATTTGCCATTAACTTCGCTTTGTCTGAAATAAAAATTGACGTGGAAAATCATCGTAGAGAACTAAGTCAATGCTACAAGCGGTCTTAATAAGCAAAATTATTTCGAAACACGCCCGAGGCACGCGTTAGTAATGCTTCATTTCGTGCGCGATAAATGTGGCTGGTTTCGTTACATTGCGGGGCTGTGTGGCTATGGGTTCATGAGTGATCAAACTTCGACGGCGATGTACTGTAAACTCGTCCGTTAAAGATCCCTTCAAGATCATTTTAGGGGATAAGTTCGCCTTTGTACATGTTATTCTCTTGTTTTGTGTTTTATGCACAATGAAAAGTTAAGAGAAGTCTCTTCGTTCCATTCTCTATACAAACGTAATCCCGGTCTCATTTGAAAACTAGGCAACAGAAGTAGATGAAATTTTGTAAGTATGGACTAGACGCAATTATCTATGCCTGTGGTTTTTTAGATTTAGGTACAGGAATACCAGAATTACAGGAGCTCAAAAGTAAAAAAAAAAGATGTCAACTTTGCACGAGAATAACAGACTATTAAAGCATTTTTACAAAATCGAAAAACCACAGGCATACCAAATATAATGAAGATCTTGATTGTAAAAAAAAATCATTAATTTCTGTGCTATACTTTTCGTATAATATGAGGAAAACGAAACCCAAAATTCAATCGCCCAAATCTTGAAAAGCCTACAGCTATCTCGATATACATTAGCGGGAAGCGGAGAAGCAGGAGGTGATGTGCATGGGGGGAACGGCTGCGAGCGCTTATGTCACAAGCGATAAAGACAGCAATATCCCAAAGGAATACCTAACGCGGCCGCGCGGCCGGCAAGGAAACTTCCCTTAACATTCTTTTGTATACCCACATCTCGAAAGCTGAAAATGATGCTGATGATGAAAATCGAAGGTATGAGAGACACTTTCAGTCTCGAAACAAACAATTTTCCTAAGTGCTGCAAGGACGGGGATAAATCAAAGTTACAGCAACTTGGCTTTGTTCGCCGATTTATTATACCCTATTGTGTATTAAAGTTGTAGGGTTTTTGGTACTTTGGTTATTTTGAAATATGAGTAAGTTGTAGTTTCTGACTACCCCACTTTTGGTCATAAACCAAAAGGCCAAATGCAAGGCATCGACCAAATGGCCTAGTGGTTAGAGACCCTGACTACGAAGCTTGAGGTCCCGGGTTCGATTCCCGTGTCGGGGCAGATATTTGTATGAAAAATACGAATGTTTGTTCTCGGGTCTTGGGTGTTTAATATGTATTTAAGTATGTATCTATCTATATAATTATGTTTATCCGTTGCTTAGTACCCATAACACAAGCTTTGCTAAGCTTACTTTGGGACTAGGTCAATTGGTGTGGATTGTCCCGTGATATTTATTTATTTATTTTATTTATAAACGCAAGTCATAATCCTATTTATATGTTAAAAAAATAGTTTTCCTTAGCTTTACTCGTCTTTAATTAAAATTCCGCGAATACACAAGAATTCATGGGATTCACTAGATAAAGTTACGTTACGTTAACTAAACGCTACTCAAAAAAACCCACGCAAATCCATTCTAATATAATAAATGTGAGTGTGTGTGTTTGTATGTTTGTGTGTTTGTCCGTCTTTCACGCGAAACGGAGTGAAGGATCGACGTGATTTTTGGCATAGAAATAGTTTATGGGCCAGAAAGTGAAATAGGCTTCTTTTTATCCCGGAAAAAATGCACAGTTCTCGATGGAACAGCGCGCGATACGATAACCGAATACCACGCCAGTGGAGCCGCGGGCAAAAGCTATCCTATTTATATGTTAAATACAATAGTTTTCATTACATGTACTCGCCTTGAAATAAAATTCCGGGACTACACAAGAATTCATGGGATTCACAAGAAAAAGTAACGTTACGTCAACTAAACGCTATTCAAAAAAACCCGCGCAAATAAATAAATAAATAAAATTGTTTTCCAGTTATAACGCGTGGCCAAGGAAAATCGTACAATCCCACTGTAATATTATAAATAAATGCGAAATATTTTAAATTACATTTTAAAATGATGACAAAAGCGCAGAGTGCGTGTTGCAGCAGCCACCGAGTCGTGTTACGAGTAGGTACTCCCAGAAGCAGAGCCGGATTAAGCCATCGCGGGGCCTGTAGCAAATTTTATCATGGGGGCCTTTGATTTGCTTCAAGTTCATAGTATAAGTAAAATGTAATAGTCGATCATTTTGATACCATCTCTTTCTTTGGCGGCGGTTTGCTTTGGTTTTGTGATGGGAGTATTGTATTTACGTTGATTTAGAAAAGAAATACATCTAAATTTACGTTTTTTACGATCCGAAGGCATTGGTCCGCGGGGCCCCTAGACGTGCCCCCTAGACGCGCGGGGCCCGTAGCATTTGCTACTCTTGCTACGTGGCTAATCCGCCACTGCCCAGAAGAAGGGTTACGGATTAGCCCGAAACATGTCGAGCTAAACCCGATTTCAGACGTGAGTTATCCGTTTTGTTATCATTTAAAATGAGCGAGCGATATTTGTTTGTTACCTGTGTTCACGTATAAGCTGTTGAACCGATTTAGATGAAATGCGGTATACAGACAGTATTTATACCGGAAAATTTTATAGTTCCTGCGGGATAGCACGGGATAGGAAATTCTACGCGGGCGGAGTCGCGGAAAAAGCTAGTTACAAATATTAAAGAGTGCGTTGAACCAACCGTTCGTCCTTTCTTTTTAGAATTCTGAAGGCGTCACACTAAATCGATATTGCCTACACAAAACTTCGTATAAGTTGGAGAACTTCCATTTTCATTGACGCGTCGACAATGTCAAAGTTTAAGTCGTAAATATTTTATTTATAGGGCTCTTTACCCCATAAGAAAAAATAGGGAGCGTCAAAGTTCATATACTCTTCGCTAGTCATACCGTAATTTTTGTTTGAATCATCGTTTGTCATATTTTTTTTAACTAACATACCGGGTGTGGCCTGTAATACGAGCAAAAAATTAAAACATAGATCGTCCTCGTTAAACTGAACAACATTAGTTGAGCGACTTTTAAAAATAATGGAGTCTTTGAATTTTCCTTTTTTCATACAAATTAAATACTGCCATCAATGTACGCCATCCTAGAACACAACTGACGTCGCCTGTCACGCTACAAACATCAAGCATTTTGCTTTACATTGCTTCTGCGAATAAACTTAAAAGTGTAATAAAAAATAAAAAACTAATTATTTTTAAAATTTGCTGAACTAATGTTCAGTTTGAGGAGTATGATCTATGTTTTAATTTTTTGCTTATATTACAGGCCGCACCCGGTATAGTTCTCTTCCACGGCGCGCCACAACACTCTGTCTTCAGCCCCTCACATCCATCCGGCGCCAGTAACCCTCTTGTCCGGGTGAGCGGTTATTTCCAATGGCTTCTCGTTGAGAGCTAGACGGTATAGATGTCGCTAGCGTGCTTAAGTGGCTATATAAGAAACAAACAAGCTGAGATATGTGATGCATAGGGGAAATTCGTGTCTGTACCGTTGTCCAGCAGTGGTGTAGCGGTATAGCACGCGGCACGGAATGCCGAGGACCTGGGTTCGATTCCCAGTGCTGGTCTTATTTTGCTGGTTTTTCTGTGCATCTATATTTCAGTTTGTATTTTCCTCTTAAGGTCGTCCGTCCGTGTCTCAGGACGTCCTACACTGCGTTTTCCTGTCCGTGGTCTCCATTCGAGGACTCGAATACCCTGTACATATGTCAAACAGCTATACAATCATAGTTACCATCTCATTGTCAATCAAAAACATCACAAACGCCTAACAAACACGAATACAGGAGGTTCTCGGCAATAAAACACACCGCACGCACAAATTAAATTACAAAAAAAAACAACAATTTTCGAGTGTCCACCAATTACGGACACAGCGGCCGTTACAAAAATGCTCTCGTGTAGAATTATGTCCGGGTTTAATTAGCCGCATGGTCACCCTACACCTCAGAGCATTTAACCCTCCGGAGACGACAAACGACAAATCTATTTAAATATCGGCAACGTGCCTCATTCGTGCTGGGAAGAAATTAACTTGTATCTTGTAAAAAGACCTACTTTCATTTTTATTTTCAGTGCAATTGAAATTCCAGGATTTTACTAAATTATCATAGGAATTTCCAAAAATTAGAAAGAAAGAAAGAAAGAAGACATTTATTCACTAACACAGAAGACACACATATAGCAAAATTTACACAAATAAACCAAAAAAAAAATATAATTATTATATTATAAAAGAAAAATAATACATATTACACATGAATTATATACAAAATTTTGTGTCCCCGTGAAAATGAAACGGTCGCTGACTCAGTATTATGCTGAAGCGTTAGACGCCTGCAGCGATGATTTTCTGCCAGAACCGTCTGTGAGTCACGGAACGATACACAAACATAATAAATAAACCAATAATCTATATCGAGGGGTGAAAGGCTAATGGCGTTAAGCGACATTTTTGTAACTTTACAGGAGAGCGTTTTAAAGTTTTAAAATTTAGAAAAAAATTCGTAGTTTTTGAATTTATTAACTGATTTTGATTCTAAATACACAGTTTTTCTTAAAATTTAATACCGCTTCTAGTGTTTAATATATCAATTTAATAAAACGAGAAAATAAAGAAATAAGTGTCGCTTGAGTTAAAAATTCTCCTCCCTCTTATTTTTTAGAGCAAGGAAAAACGACTTAAGCGACGTTTCAAGTCTTTTTTGGAATACAACTAAATGGTTTAAGAAACAACGACTAGGAATATCAGCGCAAGGCTAAATGACTTAAGAGGGTCGTAAATGTAGTTTTCGTGTAAAGCTAAAAGGTTTAACTGCCTTATTACAAGTGCAATAGATTATGGCTAATATGCTTAAAGTCCCATTTCACTAGTTTTTAAAAGCAGGAAAAGTAGCTTATGGAACGATTACTATTTTGTTCGTATTAATTTAAATCCCAGTAATTTCAAATTTTATCTGAGGTTGGTGTTTGAAACCGATATAAAAAGTATCAACATGAACATTGTAGAAAACAACAAAAAAGTAAGATAGAGAATAAAATGCAGAAAATGACGTAAAAAAATATTAGGTCAGACACAGAGATTGCAATCCGGATAATCCGAAGTTCGAAAATCCGGATTTTTTAGGATTTTATGCGTGAATTTAAAATCCGGATTTTCGATTCAAAAATCCGGATAACCGGATTTTTTAATTTACCTACTTATCAACCTTAATTTTTATATTTTTGCTACCTCAGAACTCCGTCATTTATGAGTCGATTTGAAGAAATTTTCATTCGTCTAGGAATGCTTTCAATTAGGTTTCATAAGCACCAAATCAGGATCTGATGATTGGATCCTAGGCAAATCGAGGGAACTCTTCACATATCGTTTTATTTAAATATTGTTCCTACAATATTTGAAGAGTTCTGCTTATGGTAATTTCGATATATTTAGGAATAACTCGTGCATTTGCTCTTGAAAATCATCATTTGTTGAAGTGGAACTGATGGTGAAGACCAAATTTGACCAATGGAGCGACTACTCAATAACAAGTACTTCACGGGTTGAATTTCAATTACTTTAACGCAGTTTAAGCTCATCGTAATTCATATGGTGAAATGGAACGGGTGATGTGATGAATCACCAGGACTCCTCAATAATGAACGTCTCTGCACCGGAAAAAGTAATTTTACGTAAAAGGTGCAGAGCAGTTGATATTAAACTATTGTATCTTAGATTTTTTACACTAAAAAGCGTGGAAGTGAAAGTGATTTTTTTTTTAACAAAAAATAGAACTGACTACAAAAAGCCATGAAAATAATTTTCTATGAGTCTAAAGCTGAAGTCGGTGCCTCAGTACGTGCCAGCAGGAGTGATTGAAGCCCAATATACTCGTATAGTGGTAGACGGCATTCCTGTATTATCTTGCGGTCATGTGCGCCGGAGTTGTCTCTTGTTCTGACTCGCCTATATCGCTTGTCCCTGAGGACTGGTCAAGTTACGAAATCTTGGAAGATTGCCAATGTCAAACCTGTCCCTAAAAAAGGAAGTCGGGCCGACCCTGCCAACTACTGACCTATCGCAATCACCTCCATACTCTGTAAGATTATGGAGTATGTTTTAAACAAGCGTCTCCTTGCATACCTGGAAACCAACGACCTCCGCAGTGACCGTCATTCGGGTATCGGGTTTCGTCGAGGCCGGTCTACTGGGGATTTTCTTGTGTATTGCACTGACCTCTGGATCGAAGCCATTGAGAAACATGGTGAGGGTCTTGACGTGTCTCTTGATATCTCTAAGGCTTTCGACAAGGACTGGTAAGCTTCAGGCATACGGTATTGCTCCTGGGCTTTGCATCTGGATCGAAGATTTCCTGAGGAACAGATCGATTTGGGTTGTTGTTAATGGCTTCTCGTCCGATCTCCTTGGCATTAATACCGGTGTCCCTCAGGGGTCTGTGCTCTTCGCGACTCTTTTTTTGCTGCACATCAATGATCTGCTGGTAACAAGCGGTTTCTTTGGGTGTGCAGATGACAGCACACAGTCTCGATGAGATACTTATCCGATGCGAAGTCTGGATCAAAGGTCCAATGTTTCAGGGAGTCGATGATCGAGGGGGTTAACTCTATCTTGGAGACTTTCCGGAATGTCCCCGTTCCGATTAACGACCGTCTTGAGCTCTTAAGGCTGATCTCTCATCCAATCTAAACTTCGGTCGCTACATCGAGCCTATGGTAAAGACTGCTGCCAAAAAACTGAGTATCCTCTCCAGGGTGAGACGGTACTTCACCTCGGAGCAGCTCTGAAATCTTTACAGAGCTCAAGTTCTCTCTTGCATGGAATACTGTTCCCAACTCTGGGATAGGTCTGCTAAATAGATATCAGCAGGATGCTTTGGACTCGTTGGACCGCCGAGCGAAGAAGATCATAGGCAGTGACTCACTCGTGGGGGCAAATCTTCTGAGTCTCGAACACCGTTGACGAGTGGCCTCCCTTTCGGTTTTTTATCGGTTACATTTCGGTGTGTGCGCGGAGGTTTTACATAACCTGATACCCCCTTCCTCTTTCCGTCACCGAACGACTAGGCGCGGCGAGCAGTTGCACCCTTATGTTGTAGACATTCCTCTATTACGCACGAAGCCGCTTGCCTCTTTTTTTATTATGCGGACGGCTAAGGAGTGGAACTCTCTGCCGAGGTCAGTTTTTCCAAAACGCTATAATCTGGACATCTTTAAGGTCAAAGTGAACAGACACCTTCTAGGCAAACGTGTGCCATCTTAGGCCTCATCTTCGCCTTCCATCAAGCGAGATTGAGGTCAAACGTAAGCCTATTTTTCATAAAAATAAAGGTGAGGTATACGATTTCAGGTCCACTCCTGCTGGCTCGTGCCTCAGGCACCGACTTCAGACTGGTAGAAAATTATTTTCATAATATTTCATAAATTCATTTTTTGTGAAATTTTTTGTTTGTTGGTTTTTATTGGATTGTTGTTTTATTTTCAATAAAGAAGCCTTAAATTTTGATTTCTTTTTTTTCATTTTTAACAAACACAGGCCAAGACCAGTAATAAAACAAACTTTTTTTACTAGTGTAGCAACTATAGAAGTGCTAAACCTTTTTTAAAACTAAATATTTACATCTGAAATAAGTTACATACATTTGTATAGAAAATCCGGATTTAATCCGGAATCCGGATTTAAGTTGCTGGAAATCTGAAAATCAGGATTTCCCAAAATGCGTCCGGATTTGCAATCCCTACATCTGACTCAGACAACTATAACAAAACTTATCAAAAATACAATTACCAGTATTTTAGCAACTATTATTATTATTTTTTATTACACTTAATCATTACTTCAGTCAGCCAACTGTAAAAAACTTGACAAAACACAATTATTAAGTAATATTTTTAGAAACTAATAATTTTGATGCACTAAAAAAGAATCTTGTAAAAAAATTAAGAGAGTTAAACAAATTTAAACTTTAGGTTGAGTCTGATTCTGACGCACGTCTACTATTCGCAAGTAGGTTTTAGATGCCAAAAACTTTTTAGGTTAGTCTTAAGCGACGTTGATCAACTGGTGTTATAGTTAAAAATATTAGCTGAACGCACATTGTAGTGAAGGAAAACGGATTCAAGTACATAAATATTTTTTATGTGTCAATTTATGTGACCGATTTCTTTTAAAATATACAGGAAATAATAACTTAAATAACCAGTTCACCTAATATTGGAGAAAGGCTAAATTGCTTTAAGTAGCTTTGTTAAGGTAAAATCGTCTAAGGTCAAATAATTGAAACGACGTGTTTTGTTTATTTTTGCTGCAGGCTAATTGATTCAAACGACAAGTTTCTTATATTTTTGTGGAAAGACATTTGTTTTAAGCGACTAGCTTCATACATTTCGGTCACAGGCTACTTGCATTAAGCGACATCTATTTGTGTATTACGGAGCAAGCTAAGTAATTCAACCAACCATTAGCTTTTGAAATAGAAAATGGAAAAAAGCTTTAAAAACCATTTGGCTTCTATGACGAGAAAGGAAAAACGGTTTAAGTCATTAACCACAGTATTTTAATATAGCTTAAGTCAACCGTGTTAAGAAAAGAGGTAATTTTTGTGTCGCTTCAGTCAGCAGTGGAGTGAAAAACAGCGTCCAATCTATTTGCATCAAGCGACAAAAAATAGCTCTGATTGGCGTGAAACCCGGCTCAAAAGACGCGGAAAAATTTGCTGATTCCGAATATGTATATAACTCAATATCGCCCATAGTGTCGCTTAACGCCATTAGCCTTTCACCCCTCGATATGTAAGCAAATAAAATGAAGAAAAAAGAAAATAACTGTAAGAAACCAAGAAATAAATAAATTACAACGAACAATTACCTCGTGGAGTTCATTAATTATGCAAAACCACAGATCTGCGCCCAATTTTGTCTGCAAACCGAGTGGTGGAAACTTCGAGATTTTATCTTACACACATCATTGAATTTCAACGCAAAAATCATTCGTGTACGATTTATTTTTATTCAATATCAGTACGCAGACATCTCCGGTTGGTTATGTGCTCTAAGCCCTGAGTGGCACTTTACTAAATTTATAGGGCACCTGCGGTACCTAAGTTTCATAAAATTCTCGGTGGGTTTTTAGTAGGCTTTGGGTGAGGCCGACATTTTAAGGTGTCTACCCATTACCGTGTCACACCATGATAGTAACAGCAACGTGTCAGGCAAAAATATCATCATGTCAGCCGAAAGACGTCCACTGCTGGACATAGGCCTCCCCCAAGGCTCTCCACTCAGACCGGTCTTGTGCTTTTCGCATCCACCGCGATCCCGCGATCTTAGCCAGGTCGTCGCTCCAAAAATATATTCATATCTAAAATACAGACTGAAATATAGATACACGAAAAAAAACCGGCCAAGAGCGTGTCGAACATGCCGTAGCTATTATGAAAAAATCAAGTAATATTTTTCTAAGGATTTCATATTTTGTAGATACTACGGAATATTCCAAGTTTAGGTATATTTTATACCTTAGGTTGCTATTTACTCTTAAACTCCGGATGACTCCGGACGTCTTCCGGCTGATGATGATGACGATGATGACTTTCTCCAAAAAAGGTAAAATTTTTCAGAAAACTGATAATATTTTTATCAATTTTCATCTCCAACATCGGGAAAAATACTATGTCAAAGCCAACCAATCAAACACGATAACATTTTGCTAATTTGTCATACGTATAACTTTGAATGGGAGGCCACACAAAAGCTCCATTCACTTACATACACATTAACATGTGTAGGAGATTGGGGGGGAGGACCACGTAATTAAGGCTCAGCCATAAGGGTAGGTAGTGATCAAGGTCACTGAACGTTTAGAGTAACCCAAAGGCAAGAAAGAAATGAGAAGTTTAGCGGACAATGAAAGTGGGCCGGATTTTTTAGAAGCTTTTATTAACTTGCAATGTTCTCGTATGTATGGGTTAAATCATGAAGAAATTGACCCAGTTCCAGTGGTCAGATTGACTTGAAATTTGGCATACTTAGGTATGTAAATCTGATGACGATATAGTAATCTGGTAGTAGCATTCTGGTGGTCCAGCCAGGATCGTGTCCGAAAGACGGAACTCTTCAACGGTTAATGGAATCGATTTGAAATTTAGCACGGAAAGTTAGTAAGGTAGTCTGATGTATAATGATTCAAGTACAGTCAACAAAAAGTACTCTTTGCTGACTGTACTAAGCATCCCAGCTTTTACAGAAACGTAATTTACACGTAGAAGTTATTAAAAATGCCATAAAATGACACTAAAATATGGAATTAGATCAATTATAGCTTTAAATGATACATAATGCGTTTGTTATAATCTGATAAAAATATGCTGTTTAAAATATTGTGACGCATTAGCCTCGGTTGACCTTAATAAATTCAATAATTTAATGTCTTTTCCATCCTCGCACATTATTGATGGCAACGCTGATTTAGTCTGTTTTATTAAATTAGTGAGTCTCGGCTGCCCCTTAAACAACCTCGAACCTAATTACTCAGAAGAAAACTGCAAGGCTACCACGAAATTCGAAAATCGAAGTTCGTATCATACCGTCCCGCCTACGCTTATGTTATTTAATACGAGAGTGAGAGGGATGGTACGATACGAACTTAGAATTTTGTGTTTGGGAGTAGCCCTTCTGTTGCGGAGTCCAGACTTAAACACAGAGTTGGTCGTTACCAGGAGTACTAATGTACACAACACAATAGTAACTAAGTTTATGTGCACCTCTTTCTTTCTGCTGTATTGATTAAGTTTTTGAGAACTTGAGAAGTATTTTTTAAAAGCTATCCCTACCATACAGCGTGTATTTTTGATAGTACCTCAAACTGTAACCAGACGAAGATTAGTGCTGTGAAACGATATCAAAACATGTTAATTTAAAAGAGCGTAATTAATTTTTGAAATATTTTTGAGCAGCAATGTAATGGGTATAAAAATTTGATATGAGACAAAAAACGTTCTGTGACAGCTGTCACCTCAACAAGCGCGACGTTTTGAACAAAAATATATGGTAGTATCATTCATGTAGTGATACATTGCGTGCTAATTAATTTTATAAGGAAAATAATAAGTCTATTTTTTACTAAAACATAGTAAAATGAGATAATTAGGGCCTTCACTAAGTACCCTTAACGTTTGAGGTAGTATCAAAAATACACGCGGTATATATTGATTAAGTTTGTTTGTTTTCTTTCTTTCTTTCTTTTTTTAAGTTTGTGAGATCTTGAGATGCACTCTCGCATTAATACTAAGTATACTAGTGTGATAAGAATACACGATTAAGAAAGCCATGTGTGTAGGCACATTACGGGGGAGGGGGTAACGATTTACCCCCCTCACTTAACGATAACCGGTAACGTTCCAAATCGTTTTATTTCCAAAACTCGGCCCGCACCCGAATTACGCGATTAAGAACTTTGCTTCACTGTTGTTTCCCTTTTTTTGGGAGTATTATTTGATCTGGGCTATAAGGACAGGTTTTCTCTAACATGGAGAGAGCCTCGTTTAGGTCATTTAAATCCGAGGGTTCAAGGTTGCAGTTCACGTTTTTCCGCGTAAGTATTCAAAGTCAAAGTCAAAATCTCTTTATTCAATTTAGGCTACAACAAGCACTTCTGAACGTCAAAAAACCGGTTCGGAAAAACCTCTGTTGAGAAGAATCCGACAAGAAACTCAACGAGGTATTTTTTTTTAAAGAACAGATTCACAATATTTGTAAACAATATTGCCCCAGAATGTATCTACCATCAGCCAAATTATGTAATCTACCACGGGTAAACTACATAAATAAGAAATTCGGAAAGTCGGAATCACGAACTTCAAAATACCGATTTTTATAATTCCGAATGTTTTAAAATTCCGATTCTTCATAAATCCGATTTTTATAAATCCGAAATTTAAAAATACCCAAGGTTTAAAACTACGATTTTAACGACTCAATAATAAACCGAAATGTCAAAAATACGAATTCCGATTATTAAAATGCCGATTTTCAAAATTCCGAATATCATTACACCGATCAATAATAAATCCCGACTTATTAACTTAAGCTATGTAGGTTAGATTGGCCTAAAACAGTATTTACTGTTAATCATTTTCAGCAATGAGACACAAGGTCGACGGAGCTCTGCTTCGCTGAGCTCTTATTCCGCGCAGTTAAGGCGCTTCGCGCCTTGACGCAATTCTAATCTAACCTAACCTAAGCATGCAATTCAATTTACCTAAATTGATTGATATTAATTCGAGATTTGAAATCAAGATTCCGATTATTAATACCACGAAGTTTATTTTGCCGAATGTCATATTTCCGAATTGGCGATGTCATTTCGGAAAATTGATACCTAATCGGGCCAATAACATTCCGTCTTTTTTATTCTTCAGTTTAATGGCATATTAAAAAAATCGATAGGTATTTGTAAATTCGGAAAAATAAATTTCGTGTTTTTAAGTAATCGGAATCGGTCTTAGGAATTGTGAAAATCGCAGTTTTGAAAATCGGATTTAGCAAATTCGGAATTAAATATTTCAGAGTATTTGGGTGTTCCCGTTTACCACCCTAAAGTTGATAATGAAGATTTAGTTTAACTGTAAAGAAGAGATGTTCATTAAGTAAATATTTTTAATTATTCCCTCAAAATCTTAACACATTGCATTCTTGAAAACTGACGACAGAAAAAATATTTTGATTGGCAGATATACAGACGGACATCGGAGCGATCCTTCCTTATGGCTCTTTGAGTAAGAAGACCCTTTGAGTAACGAAGCCCTAAAAGAACATGTTGTTTAGGCGCCTCGAAGAGGCCTTGTTTTTCCTTAGCAATATTATCATAACAATTTACCGGAGTGTTTTATTTCGTAACTCTAATTTTGTGCCCAATAACTCAGGAAAATTAGGTATTTGTAAGCAAGCCACGGAATAAATTTAATTTGGGCACAATTGTGCTGCAATCACAATTGCTGTTGATTGCAGAGTTTAGAAGCAAAACAAAACTTTCCGGTTTTAATTGAAGTAAGACAATTAGATGTTATTTATTTAAAAAAAACAGCCAAGAGCGTGTCGGACACGCCCAATATAGGGTTCCGCCATTACAAAAAAATTAAGTAATATTTTACTAAGGATTTCGTATTTCATTATTATGGCTTCATTCGTATTCATTAGGCTGCTGTTTACTCTTAAACTACTAATAATTCTCCAGAAAACTTAACCGTTATAGTTTTCCTTGTAAGTTTGATATACTGACACCCGTATTTATAGAGAAGTAAAGGCCATTACTTGAGTAAAAGTAATTACTCAAGTAACGATCTTTATTCTATAGTTGAGCTTTTGCTTGAAAATGGAACTGTCAAATGTTAGATTTCTTAGCCAAGTCACAGTCACCATTTTCTTTACTTAAACAAACTTTAATAAATACGGGTGTTACTACTATTCTGAATTTTTTCAAATTTTTCCGACCCCCGGTTTAGATTTTAGAGGGGGGGGAGGGGGGACGCTCGATTTTAATGAAAATTTGCACTTTAAACACTCCGTCGGTAGTGTCTATGTGTGCGTTGCTCGAGCGCACTTATGTATGGAGATTGAATTCTGAACTATCTATGTTTTGTGACCGGTGTCTGGACGGCTTGGTCTCTCCTATGGCCGGTTTTTGGTATTTGTATTTCCCACGGGCATATTCACAATCGCTCTGATTTCACTTCAGCTGCTCAACAACTAAACTCCATTTCAATAGCATCTGACAATCCTGTAGACACTTCCAGCCTACTAATATGAACACCGGGCAGCCTAGGGCTTTGTGATTTCAATTTCAATTTCAATTTATTCAATAATGATTTAAAAAAGTGTAATATTACAAGTGAAAACCCAAGTCATTACAACTACTGACTATTATTCTTCTTTGACTCCTTTTAGATGATATCACAACAACAGGGACATATACAGCGTGTATTTTTAATACTACCTCAAACTGTAGCCGAAGATTTAAGTGATGTGAACCGATATCAAAACAAATTGTTAATTTAGAATTAACTAACAGAGCGTAATTAATTTTTGAAATATTTTCGAGCAGCAATGTAATGCGTACAAGAAGAGAGAAGCGTTCTGTGACAGCTGTCACGTCAACAAGTGCGACGTTTTGAATAAAAACAAAGTAGTATCGAGTAACGATACATTGCGTGCTAATTAATTTTGTAAGGAAAATAATAAGTCTACATTTTTTACTAAAACATATTAAAATGTGATTATTAGGGCCTTCACTAACTGCCCTTAAAGTTTGAGGTAGTATTAAAAATACACGCTGTATAATCAAGTGTGCCCACGTTAGGGTGCCTTAAATGTCTAGAAAATTGACAGATTTTATCAAAATGTACTTTAAGCTACTTCATCTTAAGTACAAGTTATTTTACTCGACTGTGATGATGGTAAAATATGTACTTATTCGCAGGGGTAATGTAATTTAAGAACTCAAAGAATAATGTACTCTAGTGCAGATTTATTGTAAGAAGAAACGCCATTTAACGTTGAGAGCCATAAATAGGGCTCGTACAGTCAGTCACGATTACGAACAACTTTCGTTAGATGTTAGATATACAAGTTGTTTTTAAATTGTGACGGAATGTTTCAATTAAGATTACTTTTTGGAGTCTTTTTGTATTTCTTATTTCAACTCCAATTTTTTTTTAACTTTTACGGTCATCCCGTGAAATCTATATGTATATTTCACACGAAAACAAGCTGAAACATTGATGCACACTAAAACCAGAGAAATAGACCAGCGTTGGGAATCAAACCCAGGTCTTCAGCAATCCTTGCTGCGTGCTATTCCCCTACACCACCGCTAGACAGGAGACTAGACACGAATTTCTCCTATGCACCAATATTTCAACTTGGATTCTTTTCATTACTCACTTAAACTGCGACACTAACCTACGTTTTTAGTTCTCATCGAGATACATCAAATAAAAAAAATGTTTCAGTTTATGTTTTCGTGTGAAATATACGGAATATTTTAACAAAATGGTTGTATTATTAAGTAAATGTACACCTTGTTTATGATTTACCTCTTTCGTTTCTTCAACGCTTCGTTGCTTCGGGCACTCTTGACCTGACCTTTCATCAGAACAGCCCCAATCTGATCATGGAATGGTCCTTCTTGATCTCCACCTATAAGCATTTCTATTCACACTTAGCTCATCTTCTTCTTACCAAAAGAAAGTCATATCTCTTTCGCATTTCTTCATGTATTTATCCACTCCACATATAACTCTTATTTTATACACACTACTTCACCACTTCGTAGGTCTTGCATACACACATATATATTCAACTTTATAAGTACAGTTAATGGGCGAGATGGTTATACCGTAAAGTAACATACATTCTGATTAAGCAATTACGTAAGGCAGCAAAGGCAGTTTTGGCTTGTAATTACAGTCTTCCCGAATACTTTTGGGCACTTTGCCATTTGGCATTGAGTGTGTGATGACATTCAGAATCTCCTTGAGGTTTTGCATTAATGAGCTATTCCCGAAGTAATACAGACGACTCATTTTCGTAGTCTGTCATTTCAAGCATTTTTATTGAAGGTCGCGTCCTAAAGTTTCTTATTGCTCACATTTATGTAGATGTATGTAGACGATATTGTCCCTTAAAAACATCTTTTCGTGTTACCGTTTGAACGGTTTATAAAACCTAATCAAAGTTTTATTGTGGACCTATAGAAATTCTTCTTGGTCGTCACACTCTTGGCAGAATGGTCGTGGTCGTCACGTCAGGGGTGGTGGCAAGCTTTACATTCCTTCGTCATTCCTCCCGTACTGCAGCCCTTCCTGAACACTCGTGAAGTAAACCGTTGAGGGCAGCTTTAACTTGGTCCATTTCAACGCATGGGTGACCTGCCGCGTGATTTCGTGCCTTCAACCTTCCCTTGAACTACAAGCCGTTCCACTTCCATTTCAAAGTTCAATATCTCAAAAACGGCTTAACCGATTTTGATGAAACATATCTTAAAACCATCGCTAGAAAACCAGCTTTCAAATAAAAAAACCACATTCAAATAGGTAAACCCGTTTAAGAGCTAAGGTGCCACACCGATACACATTCACACATAGCAGTCAAACTTATAACCCCGGTTTTAACAAGACAGATATTGTATTCTGATGCATATTTAACTGTACTACAGGAAAGCTGAAACTACAACGTCACGGAGCTTATTATTCCGACTGTACTACCCTCTTCTTAGCCCCATGAATAATGTATACCAACGTACTCCCGACAATTGAACGGGCCGGCAAGCCGAGTAATGAAAAACTTCAAGGCGCCGATTAGCACTGAAATCCAAATTAGGTTTGTGCAAAATATAGGGTTATATTCGGATACTGGGCTGTTAAGAATTTGGAAGAAGTCTTAATGACTCTCGGCCTGTACGTTGCGCTACCTGAGCTTATGTAGGAATGAGAGAGCTTCAAACAAGCTTCAACCTTATAGTTCTTCGATTTTTTTCTTTTAAGTATTCCTTTTTAAGGATTAAGTAGTCGTGTGTGTGTGTGTGTATGTGTCACAACTAGTGTAACATCTTTCACAAATAGGGTATGTGCTGTTGTCCTTTTTTGAAAATATTGGGCAAGCCGATGGGAATTGAGTTCTATGAACGCTTCGCCACTGGTGTGTGTGTGTGTCTGTGTATGTATGTATCGTAGTAAAATGACTAAAAAGAGATTTGAACAAATCAGTATAAATATGATCAAGTCACACAGGATGTTAAAATGGTGGATCTTCGCTTTTCTACATACTTTACATTCGATTCATTTAAGCAATTTGTCTTATTAATAAGTTGACATTTTTGAAATAGTTTTTTAAATTTCTTAAATTTTTTATCTCCTAAGACTTGACAGTTAACACTTAGATTTGTTGACTAAAATCCAGCGATACCTTAACTTATCGATTCGTCCAGCCGTTTCGAAGATACGAGGAAATATATTTCAAACAAACATACATACCTACAGTCGGTCTGGCAAAACTATCTTATCGGTATCACAAGGTTACATTCATACTTTTATTCTAAATGCAAAAGTGTTTGTATGTTTGTCCATTTTTCATGTCGAAACGGAGCGACGGGTCGACGTGATTTTTGACGTAGAGATAGTATATTGGCCAGAAAGTGACAAAGGCTACTTTTTATCCTTAACACAACCCCTAACAAGCCAAATGTTGAACGTTCATACTTTTTAAGATCTTCATCACAACATTTACCGCAATAAAGAGTTAGAGTTATCTCGAAAAAATGCACAGTTCCCGAGGGAACAGCGCGCGATAACCGAATTCCACGCGAAGCCGCGCGCAAAAGCTAGCGGCTCTATAAGTAAGCCAACTTCAACCCATCAAATAACAACTTAAAGTAACCATTTGCTATCTATTGGTCCTTAAATCTTCCAACAAATTGAAAGTTAAAGTTATGATGAAGACACTCGCGATAAAAACTACTAGCACTCTACCCATTATCTTATTCCCAGCTCAGTGCTTCCCTTTCTATCTTAGTCAGTTAAATAAGGCCGCGTATAGAGCTGAAACGAAGTTGTGAGCTAATCGTTCAGGTAAATCGGTTCAATCCAAGTTTCAAAATCTGGGAGAGTTAAAGCCTCTTCCCTTAAAAAGTTTTTGGAGTGGTTAGTAACGCACAGAAATTGGGTTAGAAGCTAGAGCAGTTTGAAAAATAATCGCTAGACTTACGCTCTCATTCCAGTCTTCTATCATTTTTAGGGTTCCGGAGCCAAAATGGCAAAAATGGAACCCTTATAGTTTCGCCATGTCTGTCTGTCTGTCTGTCCGTCCGTCCGCGGCTTTATTCAGAGACTATCAATGCTAGAAAGCTGTAATTTTGCACGCAATGTATGTAAACTATGCCGATAAAATGGTACAATAAAAAGTAAAAAACAAATTTTTTTTTCGACTATTTTCCGTAGTCTTAAAGTGGTGGTGATTTGTTTTCCTCATCCTAACTTGTAGTGTGGGGTATTGTTGGATACGTCTTTCAAAACCATTAGAGGGTTGCTACGATTTTTCGATTCTGTGATTTGTTTGCAAAATATTCAACTTTAAACTGCAAATTTTCATTAAAATAAAGCGTCCCCCTCTCTAAAATCTAAAATCAGCCTAAGGTATAAAATATACCTAAACTTGAAATATTCCGTACAAAATACTAAATCCTTAGAAAAATATTACTTAATTTTTTCGTAATGGCTGCGGAACCCTATTTCGGGCGTGTTCGACACGCTCTTGGCCGGTTTTTCTCTCTGACCACCGTAGTCCCATTTTTAACCCCCAAAAAGAGGTGTTATAAGTTTGACCCACAGATATAGATTACGCAAATGCATCTACTTCGCGTGTGCGAACCCCGACCAAACGTCGGGGTTGGCCAACTGCAAGGTAAAATTTGTCTAGCTGATCTTTAAACCCAGTTGAGATCTGTAAACAAATTCTACAAGTTGCATTAGTATTGCGCAAGCAACGAATTTGAAATGGGTGATATAGAGGGCAGCATGCAGTGTTTTTTGTTATTGTTGTAGCATTGTTGCAGGTGGTAGAACCTTTTGCAAGGTCCGCCCGGATTGCTACCACCATCTTGCTCGCTAATCCTGCTATGAAGCAGCAGTGCTTGCACTGTTGTGTTTCGGCGTGGAGAGGAAGACAGCCGGTGAAATTACTGGCACTTGAGGTATCCCATCACAGGCTTCAGGTGTTGCTGATATTTACGGGCGGTGGTGATCTCTTACCATCAGGAGACCCACTTGCATGTTTGCCATCCAGTCGAATAAAAAAAAATAAAAACAATACTAGGCATTAGGTCATAGTGAAATATCTGTCACAGTATTCTGCGTAAGACGTAGATAAAAGTTACATAACCACAAAGTCAAAGCTTTTATGAAAGATATAAATAGTGGGAAAGCCCCCAAGCGGCTGAGAATAATGATTTAGATTTTTGTTCAACAGTGAATGTTCCACGGCTGATCTGATATGATGGTAGTGAGATCATCATCATCATCATCCCAGCCTATTTACGTTCTACTGCTGGGCACAGGCCTCTTCTCATAATGAGAGGGCTTGGGCCGTAGTGCGGAATGGGAATTTCATTATGCCCGAATGTATCATTTTCTAGAATTTTCATTTGCCACAAAGTAATTTATTTTTGAAATAGTAATTTTTTCAGAGTTGGTATTAAACTAACCTAACCTAACCTACTGCATTCTATATGATGATAGTTAAAAAAATCCTGATAACAGCACCGTTCTATATATTTTATGGCAAACGTTGGTATGGCAAGTGAAATTCGGGCAAATGAAATTCGGGAATGTAAAGGTAAACGATTGAGATAATGAGCTGTTATTTGAAAATTATGTTTTACTAGCTTTTACTCGTAGCTTCGTTACCGTTGTTTGACAGTTAAATTTAAATTCAAATATTTTTTAAATTCTCATGGGAATTACTTACCAAAAGTTACATCGTGGAATTTATGAACATAGTACGAAGGACAAATATTTTTTAGAATTGTCGTTTGACACTTCGGGATTTTACGTAAGTTGCTAATCCCGTGTGAATATCGTGTTAAAAATACTTTTATATTGTACTAGCTTTTGCCCGCGGCTCCACCCGCGTGGGATTCGGCTGTTCCCTCGGGAACTATGCATTTTTCCGGGATAAAAAGTAGCCTTTGTCACTCTCGGGCCCCTAAACTATCTCTATGCCAAAAATCACGTCGATCCGTCGCTCCGTTACGGCGTGAAAGAGGGACAAAAACATACAAACATACAAACACATTTTCGCATTTATAATATTAGTATGGATTCAGGGATTTTGTAAAGGAATACAGTCTATATTCCGTAAAAAATATGTACTTACCTAAGTTTTTTGGGGGTCTTTTTGTATTCTATATTTCAACTTTAAATTTGGTGTCGCTAGAGTCGCTGCTTAAGTGACTAAATAAGAAACAAACAAGCTGCGATATGTGGTGTATAGGAGAAAATCGTGTCTGTACTCCTGTCCAGTGGTGGTGTAGCGGTATAGCACGCAGCATGGCACGCTGACGACCTGGTTTTGATTTCTAGCGCTGGTCTCTTTTTCTAGTTTTTCTGTGCATCTATGTTTCAGTTTGTATTTTCGACACATAACGTAACTTTTTAATAAAAGATTCACGGTTGATAAAGACTTTCTTTAGATTTTCGAAACTTTTTATCAAATTTGCACCCTTGCAAAACCGGGCGAGATCGCTAGTACTTAATACCACAGTTAATACATAATAAATAATAAATACATTTCACGGGACAATTCACACCAATTGACCTAGTCCCAAAGTAAGCTTAGCAAACCTTGTGTTGTGGGAATAAGCAACGGATAAATATGATTATATAGATAGATACATACTTAAATACATATTAAACACCCAATACCCGAGAACAAACATCCGTATTTTTTATACAAATATCTGCCCCGACACGGGAATCAAAAAGGGGACCTCAAGCTTCGTAGTCAGGTTCTCTAACCACTTAGCCATCCGGTCGTCCACTATAATCATCTTACCATTCCTTTATGAAATAATAACATCTTCTAACTCAGTCGGCATTCAGCGAATACAACAAGGGTCAGTGCCGGGCGACAGGGGCATTTCATTAGCTCCTGCGAGCGCCGCTGTCAAAGTGACAGCTGTCAAACTGACAGCTGTCACTGCTGCGCCCATTCCGTTTGTCTCAAAGCTTTGTGTTGAGCTAGGTTTAGATGGTGATTTAGAACAGTTACTATTCTGATGTGATAATTTTGTTGTTGTTCTTCGTAACCTACTTAATAATAATGGATTCGGATCCATACTAATATTATAAATGCGAAAGTGTGTTTGTGTGTTTGTCCGTATTTTACGCCGTAACGGAGCGACGGCCTGAGAGTGACAAAGGCTACTTTTTATCTCAGAAAACTGCACAGTTCCCGAGGGAACAGCGCGCGATAACCGAGTACCAAGCGGGTGGAGCCGCGGGCAAAAGCTAGTAAGATATAAACATAAAATAAGTAGTAAATAAAAAAACCTTTAGGTAATAAAAAAAAACTAAACTTAGTGTAGATTTTAACTTCTTGATTTTAGTAAGAAAAAATCATTTTGTAATTTGTCTGCCAATGACTCCACTCTATAAACTTAGACAGGTTTTTGACCTCTAATAAAGTCATGTCAACCCATATTAAATATAGTGACCCAGATAACTCACGCCTTAAATCAAGTTTAGCTCGACATGTTTCGGGCTAATCCGTAGCCCTTCTTCCTCTGAGCAACGCTCGGAGACGCGAGTTATATTTAATGAGTGAGTCTCACGGTAGTTTTATGTTTAAGTCAACCCACTGGAAATTCTGATTTAACTCTTAAAAGGAAACAGTTCTAATTCCTGTAAAGAACGTAGTTAATGAGGGAGTTTTTAGCAAAACAACCCAGTTTTGCGTAGCGAGGCGACGCTTGTGCTAGCGGGTGAATTGTTCGGTACGACGCTTTGTATTGCGGCCCTAGGAAGTACAGTCGGGGAGAAAAGGTTAAAAAAAAAACTAAATTGGCTCAGCGACCCAAAGAGGGTCTTGGCCTCCGAAACGAGAGCATGCCATCTGTCCCGATCGTGCGCAGCCTCTTACCAAAAAGAGAAAAGGTTATGAAACTTAATTCCTGGGTGCATAAATGTTTTAGTGTTTTGACCGGTCGGTTAAAAATCGTTAGGTGCAATGACCAGCATTAATATGTGCCACAGCGGAGCGTGCAAAAATATCTGACACGACTCTATTTCTAGAGTGTCGGCTGTCGGCGGATTGCTACCACCATCTTGCTCGCTAATCCAGCCGTGAAGCAGCACTTGGACTGTTGTTTCGGCGTGGAGAGTAAGACAGCCGGTGAAATTACTGGCACTTGAGGCATCTTAAGTCTCCAGATTGGCAACGCATCTGCAATATCCCTGATGTTGCAGATATCTCGTTGAGTTTCTTGCCGGATTCTTCAAAACAGAGGTTTTTTCCGAACCGGTGATAGATTTTTAGACGTTCATAAGTGATTGTCATAGCCTAAATTGAATAAAGAGATTCTGAATTTGACTTTGACTTTGATATTTATGGGCGGTGGTGATCTGTTGCCATCAGGCGACCACACACGAATAAAAAATTTTTTATTAGAAAACTTGATGAAAAACCGGTGAAATCATTCTAAAGTTATGCCGTCACCAAGGGAAATAATATATAACACTTTTCACCGTGACACTCCGCGCTGTTTCTAGTGAAGCTATTTCCAGAGCTCTTACAATTCAGCGCTCTGGATCTTAAGCTGTTGTTAGAGTTAGCTAACCAGCCTACTTGTACGGGTTTTCTTACGTTCTCGAGTAGTTTATGTTACTAACTATGCATTTAATTTATAGTGTCCCCACCTTAGGGTGTTTTACCCTATATTTAGGGTAATTTTACTAGTTTAGGGTATTTTTTAGGGTATGAAATTATTTAGTAATAATAAAAAATAAAAGAATATTTATTCACAAAGCCAAAAATATAACATAAAGTACGAGGAAAGAAACAGATAAAACATACCTAATTTGTGAAGAGGTAAAGGATTTAGGGTATGTTTAAGGGTAAAATTTTTCGAATAAACCTATTAGGTTACTCTTAACTTTATTAATACCTACTTATGTACAGTTTGATATTGTTTTTTTTTGTGTTATGGTGAAAATAAAGTTTTAATCAATCAATCAATCAATCAATATAATGTACGGTTTCAAGAGAAAAATGACTGCAGATGACATTGAAGCCAAGACTATTGGATGTATTCCAAGAATGTTTCAAAACTGCGTACTAGTTCGGCTATTAGTTTATTTGCTGCTTTTATTAAAAAAAAAATTAGGGTAAAGAAAAAGTGCCTAATTTAGGGTAATTTCGCGTAGCGTTAGGCTTAGATAATATAGACGCGTTAGGGTAAAAAAAATATCTGAGGTGGCAACACTGGGAGCCTGTTGTTTTACCAAATTTATTTTGGTCAAATTTCAGTTCCCAAACAATTTTTAGCAACTTTTTGTTTGGCAATGCAAACTTTGGCACAATTTTAATACGAATATTTTCATTACGTCAAATTTTCACTCGACAAAATATTATTACGAAAAATTACATTATGGCATTTGGTAATTTAGCAAATGCTTTAATAAGGCAAAAAAACATTAGACAATAAAATAAAATTTGTGCGAGCGAGCGAACGAAGCGAGCGAGCAAGACGGTTCGGAGCAGAAGCGACTCGGATAGGTTAGGTTTAGAAGGCTAAGGCGGGAGCGAAGCGAAGCGTAGCTCCCGCCTTAGCCTTCGATGTTAGGTTTTTTTTTATAGCAGCCACGATAACATATTTGACTAAATGAAATTTGATCAAAGTAATATTTGGCAAACCAGATATTGCTTAAACATGAACATGCCAAACATTAGGTTCGCGTAATAATTATTTGTCAAGTGTCAATTTGGCAAACGATTATTTGGCAAATGAAATTCTACGAAAAATTTTTTGGGAAGTGATAATTTGTCAAACATTTTTTGGTAAAACATAGGTAACCCGGCAACACTGATGACTGCAATGATAAATGATGATGATGCAATCGCCCAGAAATGACGAAACGAAATATAAGTGAAATTGTTTACTGAGCTGTGAAGGATCGATCTGGATATATCAAGAATCACCCTGTATATTTTGATGTCATTCTTTGATACAACTCATTACCAAGATCTCAAGATGGAGTCGAGTTGGTCATTATCGGGCGATCCTACCTGATCCTAACAAGCGGTGGTGCTCTCTTTGTCAGTTATCGTTAATGGTGCTGATTCGGCGAATAGTGGTGTAAGGGACAAGCGAGAGCGCGAGCGGGAGCGGGACGATAAAAATAGAGTGCCCTCTGTCGCTCCTGATTTTCACTAGCGCGTTCTTTGTCAGTTATCGTTAATGGTGCTGATTCGGAGAATAGTGGTGTAAGGGACAAAGCGAGAGCGCGAGCGGGAGCGGGGCGATAAAAATAGACTGTCGCTCCTGATTTTCACTAGCGCGTTCTCTTTGTCAGTTATCGTTAATGGTGCTGATTCGGCGAATAGTGGTGTAAGGGACAAGCGGGAGCGTCGAGCGGGGCGATAAAAATAGAGTGCTCTCTGTCGCTCCTGATTTTCACTAGCGCGTTCTTTGTCAGTTATCGTTAATGGTGCTGATTCGGCGAATAGTGGTGTAAGGGACAAGCGGGAGCGCGAGCGGGGGCGGGGCGATAAAAATAGAGTGCGTGTCGCTCCTGATTTTCACTAGCGCGTTCTCTTTGTCAGTTATCGTTAATGGTGCTGATTCGGCGAATAGTGGTGTAAGGGACGAGCGAGAGCGCGAGCGGGAGCGTCGAGCGGGGCGATAAAAATAGAGTGTCCTCTGTTGCTCCTGACTTTCACTAGCGCGTTCTCTTTGTCAGTTATCGTTAATGGTGCTGATTCGGCAGACAGCGGTGTAGGGCATAGGCGAGAGCGGGAGTGGAAGAGGGCTATCAAAGAACGGCCAGGCTCTGGCAGCTTCAAACACTGGTGTCTTCTTTGTCAGTTAAAGGTAATGGTTCTGATTCGGAAAATAGTGGTTTAATGCACAAGCGGAAGCAGAGGGATCGACTTGAAATGTGGTATGCAAATGTAGGTAGAGTTACAATGCAAAAATAGTAAAAAAAAACTTTTATTAAAAATAAAATGAAATACCAAAAATTTATGTCAGTTATCGTTAATGGTTCAGGTTCGCACACCGCGGTGTAAGGCACAGGCGAGAGCGGTAGCGGCAGCAGGGCGATCAAAGTAGAGTGCTCTCTGTTGCTTGTGATTTTCACTAGCCGTGGCGTTCTCTTTATCAATTATCGTCAAGTTTTTTTTTATTATTTTTTTGAAAAACTATGTGTCCAATATTTATATGACTAAATAAATAAATATTTACATAAATAAATAGTTATATTTATAAATAAAGATGAATCGTAAAAACTCGGGAATAGCTGGACACCGATTTCGCTAATCATTTTATAGTTGTATTCGTTATTTTAATGGAAAAAATTTAGAAAAATTACAACGGATGCGAAGCCGCAAGCAACAGCTAATCTTTCCTTATCCTTATCCTTATATTCTTATTCCTTATATCCATATTTAATATTATAAATGCGAAAGTATGTTTGTATGTTTGTGTGTTTGTCTGTCTTCCACGCCATAACGGAGCGACGGATCGACGTGATTTTTGGCATAGATATAGTTTATGAGCCCGAGAGCGACATAGGTGCGATAACCGAATACCACGCGGGCGGAGCCGCGGGCAAAAGCTAGTTTTATAATGTAACTGACAGACTAAATTGTTTCAGGAAAGTACTGTAAGGATTAGGCTGTATACCGCTGGCAGGTGGTAAAAATGACCGCCTGGCAGGCTAGATTATTGTATTTTGTATAATTATAGTATTTTTGTATTTTATAATTCTAGAATTCGGTTTAGAACAGGATTGACAGCGGTATACATGCCGGAGCACAGATTGCTCCCGACAGCCTGAGAGGCGTGACCTATGTTTGTAAAAGTATATCTTTAAGTTCTATATCTATGAAACGATCCCATAGAGCTTATGGGAACGGAAGCAATACCATGCCCTCGGTACCGCTCTGCTTTCAGAGCATGACATGAGTGCGTGTGAGCTAACTTTGGGGGCGGCAGACGTGAGCTTGCCTTCGGAATCCAAAAGCTTAATTATTGGTTACTTGACCTGAAATGTATATTTCAGATTTTTTTTTTTTCATTTATGACGGTGGAAGCATTCTACACTTCCGCTTAACGTAGATATATGGTTAGTGTTTAATTTTGTAACTAAGGGACCCCATACATCTTTCCGAAAGCGCTGGTAGTTTAAAAAAAATGACGTGTAAAAGTGCCCATTGCGGCCTATTTACTGAATAAATGATTTGAATTTGAATTTGAATACATGAAGCGAGTACTGAAGAAACAACCTTTTATTTGAATTGAGTTTAGCGTCACGCGCGTAGATCCCCTATACCATAGCTCTACCAGCTACAGTCCCCACAGTACCTATCCCATTGGTCAACAGCTTATCCCTCGCACCACGCCGCGTCCTGGTTCGAGTCCATTGGATATAATTCGATCGGACCCGCGCGAGGCCCGGCGCCTCCTATTGATGTTTTTCATAAAACTGGAATAAGGCGGCGCGGGAATCGGCATACGTGACTTATTTACTTATAGGGTTCCGTGGGGAAAGGGGGTAAGTCTCAAGGGGTGACTAACCACTCGGCCATCCGGTCGTCAACTCACTCTTTATTGCGTTAAATGTTGTGATGAAAATCTTAAAAAGTATGTAAAACCCTCCACGCGAGTGCCACTCACACTTGTCAAGTTTTTTTAAGCGTAATTCTAGATAGCTATCCGAAAGTTAACAATGACATCACTAAAGTTCCTATGTATTTATTTATTTATTGTCAAGTCGTGTTCATTACAATAAGATGTCACATTAGCAATTTGTATAAGTCGGTCCATGACGCCCTGTAAGGGCACACAACAGCAGTTTATAAGTACCTACTTATTTATTTATTTATTTATTTCATCATTGTACTTTGTACAGTCACCTTAGGTCTAAGTACAAACCCTGTTTAAGGGCATTGCAATATTAGCAACAAGTACAATACAATACAATACAATACAATACAAATACGAAATGATATATCACACTCATAATTACATTAATACATTAGAAAATTATTTGATTGATTGATATTATTCTAAGTTAAAGAGCTATTAAATGTAATTATAAAGAGCTATTAAATGTAATATACATGTCATGTCGAATAAAAGTCAGAAATTCGATTATTAATTACATAATTGTCAGTGTTTAGATGTATTTATAATATTCAATTATTTTACGGTTTCATCATTTAAGAACTTTTGCTCTGCTACCTACTTACGGCTAGTCCAAAGCATATTCTTCAACACTCATTCTCCATCCAATTTAGCTAATCCATATCACATTCCTTTCTCCCCAATGTCCGATCGCCCTTGTCCAATATTATCGAACGTCAATATTTATTCTGTACTCACAGTTTATCGAGTAACAGGCATACCCAATGATTTATTGAATTTTACCCGCGCGTGTTTTGTTTTTCTTGCCCAAAGATTTACTGTTTTTTCTTTTGATTTATTTGGAGTGGCCAGTGTGTTTTAGCTGTTTTTTTTTTAAGTTGGCGCTTGGCTTGGCATTAAGAGGAAATTTGGCGAGTAGTAGGTACTAAATCCGTCCATACTAATCCATATCCATACTAAATTATAAATGCGAAAGTGTGTTTGTATGTTTGTCCGTCTTTCACGTCGTAACGGAGCGACGGATCGACGTGATTTTTGGCATAGAGATAGTTAATGGGCCCGAGAGTGACAAAGGCTGTTTTTTATCCCGGAAAAATGCACATTTTCCGAGGAAACAGCGCGCGATAACCGGACACCACGCGGGCGGAGCCGCGGGCAAAAGCTAGTAAGTAATAAAATAATACAATAGCAAAAAAGAAAGTGTCAATACATCTAGACTTCAAGAATGCTGGTCTTTGCTCGTGTTTGACGACGATACGATGGTAAGACCTTCTTCAGTTCATTAATTTAGAATTTATAATTTATTTTGAGCAGGCATCAGAGTAGAATAAATGCAGTAGAAATGACAGCTTTAAGAAGTATGTTAAATGTGAAATTAAGTGACAGAATTAGAAATAGCACGATAAGGGAACGCTGTGGTGTAAATGAAGGTATAGTCACACGGATTGAGAAAGGTTTGCTTGGATGGTTAGGGCATGTGGAGAGAATGAATGAAAACAGATTGACTAAACAGATCTATAAGACGAGCGTGAATGGGAACGTTGGGAGAGGAAGGCCTAGACGAACGTACTACGATCAAATCGGGGACATTCTGAAGAAAGGTCGGATCAGGAGTACACTAAACCGACGTGCATGCATGAAAAGATTGATGAATGTAGAGGAAGCGAGAGTTGTGTGCCAGAATCGTAGCAAGTGGAGATGTAGTCTCTGCCTACCTCGTTGGGAAAGACGCGTGATGTATACATCTAGATTTCAGGAATGCTGCACTGAAAAAAACGGGCTACTTACGGAACAGAAATTTGTAATGTGCTGGCAGCGAACTACTTCTTAAGTATGCCGCCAAGGTAATTTGGTCGCGGCGTACGTATTAAGGAGTCGGACCCATGACGCGTAAGGAGGTAACAGCATGTTCTGTAATGTAAGCGTCACGGGCTACTTATAATGTTGTTTCTTACTTAAGTAAGTATACCGCATCATGACATCAAAGAGTCCGACTACGTAACAAATACGTAGTCCGCTTACGTAGCCGGCATACGTATTAACGGAGCTGTCAAAATTCCGGTACATTATTTACGTAAGCCGCCCAAGTAAACAAGACTACTGCACCGTTAATTTAAGTATGCCGACACATTGCATAAGGGTGCAGGTTACTTACATACGTAGCACGGCAGCCTCGCAGTAAGCATAGATGCCGAAACATTATACTGCCTCTGATCACTTATCATAATGTTCCTGGCTACTTACATAATGTAAGTGTATCGTATGCAAATGCCAATACATTATACGTACTCCGCATACTGCCATAAGTACACTGGATACGTATAAAAAGTGGCCGGCTAAGATATTCCGGAACATTATAAGTACTCCGCCTACTTACATAATATGCACTCTACGTACATTAAGTAGCAAGTATACACTATACTGAACTTAAGTAGCCGGTTCTCCGGTCACGTAATTTAGATATGCCGAAACATTCTATCACGTTTAGTCGCACAAAAACACTGGATATGCATGCACACAGGATAGTCGGAAATTTGGCATACCTATATTATTATAGCGAAATGTTAACAAAGAGTCACTTCGTTAATATTACACTCATTTAAGCCCGTAAACTTAATACGCAGTCCGCACCTCAACAACGTGTTTTACGTAGACCGCCATCTTCGTAATACTGGTTAGGTTATGAATGAAAACGTTTGTACTATTGCTACTGCAGTACTAACGTAGGCCGCATCATGCTATAATGTAGCGGCATCTGTAAAGGACCAGTGCTACTGCAGTACCAAAGTATGCCACAACATGTTGTAATGTGGCGGCATCTGTAAACTACCAGTGTTACCGCAGTACAAAAGTATGCCGCAACATGCTATAATGTAGCGGCATCTGTTAAGTACCAGTGCTAGTGCATTACTAACGTATGCCGTGACATGCTGTACTATAACGGCGCCTATACACTTACAGTACTAGTGCTATCGCAGTACAAACGTATGCCGCAACATGCTATAATGTAGCGGCATCTGTAAAGTACCAGTGTTACTGCAGTACCAAAGTATGCCGCAACATGCTATAATGTAGTGGCATCTGTTAAGTACCAGTGCTACTGCATTACCAACGTATGCCACAACATGCTGTAATGTGGCGGCATCTGTAAACTACCAGTGCTACCGCAGTACAAACGTATGCCGTAACATGCTATAATGTAGCGGCATCTGTTAGGTACCAGTACTACTGCATTATCAACGTATGCCACAACATGCTGTAATGTGGCGGCATCTGTAAACTACCAGTGCTACCGCAGTACAAACGTATGCCGCAACATGCTATAATGTAGCGGCATCTGTTAAGTACCAGTGCTACAGCATTATCAACGTTTGCCACAAAATGCTGTAATGTGGTAGCATCTGTAAACTACCAGTGCTACCACAGTACAAACGTATGCCGCAACATGCTATAATGTAGCGGCATCTGTTAGGTACCAGTGCTACTGCATTATCAACGTATGCCACAACATGCTGTAATGTGGCGGCATCTGTAAACTACCAGTGCTACCGCAGTACAAACGTATGCCGCAACATGCTGTAATGTAGCGGCATCTGTTAAGTACCAGTGCTACTGCATTACTAACGTATGCCGTGACATGCTGTACTATAACGGCGCCTATACACTTACAGTACTAGTGCTACCGCAGTACAAACGTATGCCGCAACATGCTATAATGTAGCGGCATCTGTAAATTACCAGTGTTACTGCAGTACCAAAGTATGCCGCAACATGCTATAATGTAGTGGCATCTGTTAAGTACCAGTGCTACTGCATTACCAACGTATGCCACAACATGCTGTAATGTGGCGGCATCTGTAAACTACCAGTGCTACCGCAGTACAAACGTATACCGCAACATGCTATAATGTAGCGGCATCTGTTAGGTACCAGTACTACTGCATTATCAACGTATGCCACAACATGCTGTAATGTGGCGGCATCTGTAAACTAACAGTGCTACCGCAGTACAAACGTATGCCGCAACATGCTATAATGTAGCGGCATCTGTTAAGTACCAGTGCTACTGCATTATCAACGTATGCCACAACATGCTGTAATGTGGCGGCATCTGTAAACTACCAGTGGTACCGCAGTACAAACGTATGCCGCAACATGCTATAATGTAGCGGCATCTGTTAAGTACCAGTGCTACTGCATTATCAACGTATGCCACAACATGCTGTAATGTGGCGGCATCTGTAAACTACCAGTGCTACCACAGTACAAACGTATGCCGCAACATGCTATAATGTAGCGGCATCTGTTAAGTACCAGTGCTACTGCATTACTAACGTATGCCGTGACATGCTGTACTATAACGGTGCCTATACACTTACAGTACTAGTGCTACCGCAGTACAAACGTATGCCGCAACATGCTATAATGTAGCGGCATCTGTAAATTACCAGTGTTACTGCAGTACCAAAGTATGCCGCAACATGCTATAATGTAGTGGCATCTGTTAAGTACCAGTGCTACTGCATTACCAACGTATGCCACAACATGCTGTAATGTGGCGGCATCTGTAAACTACCAGTGCTACCGCAGTACAAACGTATACCGCAACATGCTATAATGTAGCGGCATCTGTTAGGTACCAGTACTACTGCATTATCAACGTATGCCACAACATGCTGTAATGTGGCGGCATCTGTAAACTAACAGTGCTACCGCAGTACAAACGTATGCCGCAACATGCTATAATGTAGCGGCATCTGTTAAGTACCAGTGCTACTGCATTATCAACGTATGCCACAACATGCTGTAATATGGCGGCATCTGTAAACTACCAGTGCTACCACAGTACAAACGTATGCCGCAACATGATGTAATGTAGTGGCACCTGTACAGTATCGGTGCTACCGCAGTACAAACGTATGCCGCAACGTGCCGCATCTGTTAGGTACCAGTACTACTGCATTATCAACGTATGCCACAACATGCTGTAATGTGGCGGCATCTGTAAACTACCAGTGCTACCGCAGTACAAACGTATGCCGCAACATGCTATAATGTAGCGGCATCTGTAAATTACCAGTGTTACTGCAGTACCAAAGTATGCCGCAACATGCTATAATGTAGTGGCATCTGTTAAGTACCAGTGCTACTGCATTACCAACGTATGCCACAACATGCTGTAATGTGGCGGCATCTGTAAACTACCAGTGCTACCGCAGTACAAACGTATACCGCAACATGCTATAATGTAGCGGCATCTGTTAGGTACCAGTACTACTGCATTATCAACGTATGCCACAACATGCTGTAATGTGGCGGCATCTGTAAACTAACAGTGCTACCGCAGTACAAACGTATGCCGCAACATGCTATAATGTAGCGGCATCTGTTAAGTACCAGTGCTACTGCATTATCAACGTATGCCACAACATGCTGTAATGTGGCGGCATCTGTAAACTACCAGTGGTACCGCAGTACAAACGTATGCCGCAACATGCTATAATGTAGCGGCATCTGTTAAGTACCAGTGCTACTGCATTATCAACGTATGCCACAACATGCTGTAATGTGGCGGCATCTGTAAACTACCAGTGCTACCACAGTACAAACGTATGCCGCAACATGCTATAATGTAGCGGCATCTGTTAAGTACCAGTGCTACTGCATTACTTACGTATGCCGTGACATGCTGTACTATAACGGTGCCTATACACTTACAGTACTAGTGCTACCGCAGTACAAACGTATGCCGCAACATGCTATAATGTAGCGGCATCTGTAAATTACCAGTGTTACTGCAGTACCAAAGTATGCCGCAACATGCTATAATGTAGTGGCATCTGTTAAGTACCAGTGCTACTGCATTACCAACGTATGCCACAACATGCTGTAATGTGGCGGCATCTGTAAACTACCAGTGCTACCGCAGTACAAACGTATACCGCAACATGCTATAATGTAGCGGCATCTGTTAGGTACCAGTACTACTGCATTATCAACGTATGCCACAACATGCTGTAATGTGGCGGCATCTGTAAACTAACAGTGCTACCGCAGTACAAACGTATGCCGCAACATGCTATAATGTAGCGGCATCTGTTAAGTACCAGTGCTACTGCATTATCAACGTATGCCACAACATGCTGTAATATGGCGGCATCTGTAAACTACCAGTGCTACCACAGTACAAACGTATGCCGCAACATGATGTAATGTAGTGGCACCTGTACAGTATCGGTGCTACCGCAGTACAAACGTATGCCGCAACGTGCCGCATCTGTTAGGTACCAGTACTACTGCATTATCAACGTATGCCACAACATGCTGTAATGTGGCGGCATCTGTAAACTACCAGTGCTACCGCAGTACAAACGTATGCCGCAACATGCTATAATGTAGCGGCATCTGTTAAGTACCAGTGCTACTGCATTATCAACGTATGCCACAACATGCTGTAATGTGGCGGCATCTGTAAACTACCAGTGCTACCACAGTACAAACGTATGCCGCTACATGCTATAATGTAGCGGCATCTGTTAGGTACCAGTGCTACTGCATTATCAACGTATGCCACAACATGCTGTGATGTGGCGGCATCTGCAAACTACCAGTGCTACCGCAGTACAAACGTGTGCCGCAACATGCTGTAACGTAGTGGCACCTGTACAGTATCAGTGCTACCGCAGTAAAAACGTATGCCGCAACGTGCCGTAATGTAGCGGCATCTGTAAAGTACTAGTGCTACTGCAGTACCGACGTATGGCGCAACATGCTATAATGTAGCGACATCTGTAAAGTACCAGTGCTACTGCAGTACAAACGTATGCTTCAACATGCTGTAATGTAGCGGCGTCTGTAAAGTAATAGTGCTATTACAGTACCAACGTATGCCGCAACATGCTATTATGTAGCGACATCTGTAAACTACCAGTGCTACTGCAGTATCAACATATGCCGCAACATGTCGTACTGTAGCGGCTCCTATACAGTATCAGTGCTAACGCAGTACAAACGTATGCCGCAACGTGCCGTAATGTAGCGGCATCTGTAAAGTACTGCAGTGCGCTACATTAAAAACTAACGAATGTAAACAAACTTCAGTCAGCATCCAGATTTGGAACATTCGAGGATTTCACACATTTTACTTATTGTATTTAGTATATATATACATTGTAGTTGTAATACAAATTAGACTAGTATATTTCAATACAGAAATGCAAATATTTAGATAGTTTAATAGGGGAATTTCAATATTTAAGATACCAATTGACGTTGTTTTGTTTACATTTAGTTAAATACCTATCCAAACCAAATATAGACCACTACACTTGTTTTCTTCAAGTCTTTTTTTATTTCGTACTTTTTTGATACTGATTTGTGTGGAAATTGTAGATAAAAATTATTATAACCCGTATGTATTTAGAATGGGCTAATTATTAGCTGTCATTTGATACCTACCCAGACTGTTCAATACAAAATATTATTTTCAATTTTCCCGCCATTTTTTTTTCGCGGACGCCATATTGAAATATTACAAAACCTATGTCACTCGCGTCATCAAGATTCAAGACGAATTCAATGGCGTATCACTTATCAAAATCGGTTCATTTATCAAAAGTGGTTACGAGAGGACATAGGAATAGAAATACATACATACCTAAGTAGTTACGGGTCAAACATATACTTAAATACAAGGAGTAGGTATCATATGGTATAAAATCGTTTTTGACATCAAAATCAGGGGGGCTACGAAATTCGAAGTTTGTATGTAGCCCACGCGCTCACACCATATTATATATTCTGTGCCAATAGGTTAACATGAGAGCAACAGGGACGGTTCGAAACTTCGAATTTTTGACTTCAGAGTACCTACTAGTCGGCCAAGCCGGTCACAGCAGGGCTACTACGAAACTCGAAACTCGAAGTTCATGTCGTACGGTCTCTCTGACACTTATACTATTTAATTCGAGAGCGAGAGGGATGTGATAGCTTCGGGGGTTTCAGTGACGTTTTGTTAACCAGCTGATTTGGGCGCAAGTTGCAACCTACGCCTGTAAGCGTGTCGGAACCTGTTTGTCTTATTAATTCGTATTAGGTATTTTATTTCTCGATTTTTGCTTTTGTACCTATCAAAGCGGTGTTTATGTTTTGTATTTGAAATATATGTACAAAGTAAGAAGCCGGATAGTCGGCGCTTTTTGCCGACTATTCGCCGACTAGTCGCCGACTACGATAGTGGCCGGATAGTCGGCTTTACCGACTAGAGTCCATTTGTTCTGTGGAACATAACCACAGAATATATAATAGTACTGATGTAACATAACGTCATAGAACAATATCGAGGGTTAAGCCAATTTAATTGGTTTAACCGAAAATTTTTGAACTTTACAGCTTAGGAGACCTATTATTTATAAGATTTATTTTTTGAAAAACAAATCATTAAAAAACCATTGCTCAATTTAGTCTTCAAAGTACCAACCTACTCTAATATAATTTGTATCAAAATCTCCTTTATTTGTAGGTACCTACCTAATAACTTCTGTTAAAAATATATAGGTAGTTTATTTCTGATTTAGAAGTCGCTAATACAAAATTCCACAATTTGTCTAAATTTCAGTTGAAGGAAAAATGGATGAAATCGAATAGGTATAAGACGACTTATCCAAACAAAGAACAATAGACGACAAACAGCTTCTATTCCATTCAAAGTTGTAGGTATAGTCAGGGAAGGAAAAGTAGGTATCTCAAACGACTAAATATATTGCGGACTATTATTCCCAACATCGATTGCATGAAATTATCAAGGTATCTGAACGGCCATCAGCCATTTTAGGTACTTAAGTATGGAAGCTTGTACCTGGTAGGTAGGTCTAAATTTTACCGATGTTATGTTACATAGAAAATCTAAGTAGATTATAATAATAATAAATTAGGACGTTTTTGGTAAAAGCAAAACAGTCTACTTAGTGCCAAAATTCTTCTTCTTCTTCTCTTTTACGATATGGCTTTCTGTCCTAATTAATAGGACAATTTCGCCAGTGTCAAAGTACTCTCTTTGAGAGGGACGTTGTACGGTGATTGTAGTTTTTGCAACTTGATAGTAAAATTCCAGAAACCACGCGGAGACAACTTGCTCATTTAAAAATGTCAGACCCGAGAGCAATATGGAATTTTGTAATCACTGTTCACAAAAAATCGCCGCATAAAACACTATCAAAATTATATTCAACTAGCCAAAGAAACAGAAATAGCACAATTAGATACTTATTGTCTACATGCGCCATGTTCGAATGCCACAGCCACAAATCGAACCTAGTGCCAAAGTTAAACCTATTGAAGCCAAATTGTTTCAAGCGACTATCTTTGTATATTCAATATTTATTTATTGCAACACTTTTTACAAAAAATAGAAAGAAATCATGTCCTGTTGGGGCATAGCAATTTGAAAATTAATCACATTAATTAACTATAGCAAAACACTCATAATAAAGGTTTAAGGTATCTAAAATAAACTATACTTTAATCTAGTTATAACAAAACTTTGAACTTATATAATGTGGTAAGTATTAGTACCTATAGTGCAATGAGATCATCTTTGCACCAATTGCACCGACTTCATATTTGTACTAGCTAGGCCATAAAACTGATGGCTTTAGTTAGAGAATTTTTTTTTTGAAGAATTTTACTTTTTGTTAGAAGTTTTTTAAGCAGGTAGGTATTTTTCAAAGTTTTATGTCTAAACAAATTATTCAACGAAACGTCCTTTATGTAACTCCTCCATGTTAAGGAGCTGTGCCTTCCATCATCAGCTCACCTAAATAACCAGAAAGAAATCAAAAAAGAAGCATCATCAGCCCATCAAAATAGACTAAAACCTTCTTCATAATATAACAAATACTTTTCCGGAACCCGCATCAAAAACACGGGTCAAACTGGGAACATCCTTTTTTTGAAGTCGGTTAATAAAATAAACGATCGAACGAATACATGCGACCGCGGTAAATTATTATTATTATACTCAGTCAGGTAAAAAAGGACGCGCAATGGTTTCTTCCTATTGGCAGGTATGAGAGGGAGGTGACGCTCGATTGGTTAATTTTTGCGCGCGAACGCGGCGTGCCCTTGTAAGTGAACAGATTACTTATAATGAGCCTGCTACATTATAAGCATGTAAGATGTTTCAAGCAACACTGTAGTGTTGCTATAATTTAGAACAATGTTGATTTTTATGGAATAATTAATTCCTGGCAGTCTGGTAAGAACTACTTTTGTATGAAAACGTAAGTTTGCTCGTGATACTTGAGGTACTTTGAATTCGCATTTACCAGAGATAATATTAATACTAAAGTATTAGTAGTTCTAAAGAACGGACTTGGACTCGGAAGTTTTCAAACTCATCTTTACTCAATATGTGTTGGAGGTTGGACTATGCTAATGAGAGGCTATTCCGAAGACCGAAATGCAAAGTTCGTAATTTTTTTCATTACTATGATTAACTACTCGCTTATGCTCGCGGCTTCACCCGCGTGGTTTTTGGTTTTCGCGCACTGTTACTTTGGGAACAGAACTGTGCATTTTTTCCGGATAAAAAAGTAGCCTGTGTCACTCTCTGACCCATAAACTATCTCTTTGCCAAAAATCACGTTTCGGCGTGAAAGACGGACCAACATACAAACACACACACTTTCGCATTTATAATGTTAGTATGGATACGTAAATGAAAATTAAGTTAAGACGTAAGTGTATGGATTGCAACAATTAACGTGACATGGCGATTATTGATTTACTATTTTTATAATATTATACAGAAATCCATGTTTTTTTCACTATATTGCGAAAACCACCTGTTTTCATGTTTACTTTACATTGGGGCAAATCATACGAAATAGTACCGTTTTTTTTTAAAGAACTGGGAGAATTCTGAAATTATATGTCTGGCAACTTCATTCAGTCCGTAAGAAAAACAATAAATTATTGTCAACATTAGCGAAACGTGCCATCGCTGGCGCACATGTGTAATTGTGAGAATAGAAGAACACGAAAATAGTGTAATGGATGACGAGACTTCAGCAATCCTTAGGAGCTTGGGTTTGGGCGACCTCAAACAGGTGAAGGCAAGTAAGTACTTAATACTAATCTAGCTTGGCATAATAGTCGTTCAGTGGTTTTTTTTGTTGGTTTAGAGATGCATTTCAATCTAATTTTCAGTTAAAGAGATAATAAAAATACATATAACGCGTCGAATTATACCCGTCTCGTTTGCGCGCCCTCGTCCGTAGTTTCAGAGATCATCGCAAGGTGGCGCGCGGCTCCCCGCCACGCGCCGCTCGGAACGCGCGGGAATGAATGACAGACATGACAGTATAGTTCGCTGTAGCTCGCATGGTGGTTCGTTGCACTTTCGCCGCGAATATTTTCAGCTCCGTCTTATGTGGCCCTCGTTTCCTTAATTTTCATGTGCTGTTGTGTGTATCGATGCCTCTTATATATAATTGTGATTGTTGTGTAAAGTTTTTATGAATAAACGTGTTACCAACCGTTATGCTGGCTGCCCAACCAGAGCCTGAACTGTACCTACGATTTGCTCGCTAGCCGCGTAATGGAGTCCTTCGCCAGGATGCAAGCCGAAACCAACCGAACCCTGGTGGAAACCCTGCCAACTCTGCCCTTCAACGGCAACGGCCCCTGGAGCCCGCCGTCCGCCGCCGCGACGCCGCCTCCCGACGGCCGCGCGCCCAGCAGCCTCTCGGGCGCCGCCGCCGGAGGCAACTTCTCCAAGTGCACCGCGCGCTTCGACGGGAGGTCGCACGACGCGGAGGCGTTCATCGACGCCGTGCAGGTGTACAAGGAGTGGGCGGTGGTGAGCGACGAGCACACGCCGCGCGGGCTGCCGCTGCTGGAGGGCGACGCGGCCGTGTGGTGCCGCCAGCCGGCCCGCCGCCGTGGCGCGCCTCGCTCCATGTACGGTGAGCGACGAGCACACGCCGCGCGGGCTGCCGCTGCTGGAGGGCGACGCGGCCGTGTGGGGCCGCCAGCCGGCCCGCCGCCGTGGCGCGCCTCGCTCCATGTACGGTGAGCGACGAGCACACGCCGCGCGGGCTGCCGCTGCTGGAGGGCGACGCGGCCGTTGGTGCCGCCAGCCGGCCCGCCGCCGTGGCGCGCCTCGCTCCATGTACGGTGAGCGACGAGCACACGCCGCGCGGGCTGCCGCTGCTGGAGGGCGACGCGGCCGTGTGGTGCCGCCAGCCGGCCCGCCGCCGTGGCGCGCCTCGCTCCATGTACGGTGAGCGACGAGCACGCGCCGCGCGGGCTGCCGCTGCTGGAGGGCGACGCGGCCGTGTGGTGCCGCCAGCCGGCCCGCCGCCGTGGCGCGCCTCGCTCCATGTACGGTGAGCGACGAGCACGCGCCGCGCGGGCTGCCGCTGCTGGAGGGCGACGCGGCCGTGTGGTGCCGCCAGCCGGCCCGCCGCCGTGGCGCGCCTCGCTCCATGTACGGTGAGCGACGAGCACGCGCCGCGCGGGCTGCCGCTGCTGGAGGGCGACGCGGCCGTGTGGTGCCGCCAGCCGGCCCGCCGCCGTGGCGCGCCTCGCTCCATATTCCATGTACGGCGACCAACAACCGGCTCGTAAGATTTTACGTGAAATCTTTTCCGCTGAGCAGGACAGCGAGAGAGCCGAAGTTTTTGTGTGCAAAGTGAGTTTCCTTTTGACAAAATTACCGTACGAGGTACCTGGGCCAATCAACTATTTTGCCGATACTTTGGGCGTCTCCTGCGTTACCAAAATTGTCTCTGGCGTTACCAAAAAATTGTACTTCCAAATAGATATTTCACTGTTTAATAGATTGAACTTACATAGGATGGCATGTATTAATTCATGTACACCATCTATTAAATTACAGAAAAAACATGTTTACTTACAAAAATTTCTATTTAAAATTTCTAAATAAACTAAAAAAAAAGAATTGCATTTGTTTGAAAAATGTCGCGGACTAAAAAAGTTGATTGGCCCACCCACGTGTATGCAGATAGACATTATTCTGACATTATTCTGTCTGTTACATCGACGTGTCAGGAAACGATTACCTAGAGATAGCATTGTTGATGTTGACAATTTTGTAGAACGACGATGCAAACTCGACAACTTGCCGCGCTTTGCGATCGAGCGAGCCGCTGCGCGAGTTTCGAGAAACGGCGGCCGAGCGCAGCGTTACTACCGGTTGGCGCGGTACCACTGGTTCGGAACTCACTTCCGACTCGAACGAAAACTTGAAACGTGATAAGCGCGTTCGGTGTTCGTATTGTAAGTTTTATGGTCATGTCGTAGCCGATTGTCGTAATTTACAAAGTAAAGATAGTAAACAGCATACCGTAAACGCCAATTCCGACGGCTTTGTTTGTAAGACGGGGCCTAACCCGATACGTTGTTACGGATGCGGCCAACCGGGTGTTGGCCGCACCGAAAAGCTCATGGTAAATTTATTTTCCAGATTTCAGATACTCACACAGTGCTTTGTGATGCTGGAAATAAAGGGCTGCTAAAAGAGGGATCTAGGCGGAAAATTGCACAATTGGTTAATCATCATATACTGGAGAAAAATCCAACGAAACAAATCCGTAGCGAAGAATTTCAAGCAATAGCCACAGAGATAGTGGAAATATTTCCAAAGGAAAGTGTGCTCGTCTTTTATTCCGCCTATGCATCTGCTGTAAATATTATAGCTAAAAAAAATACAATTGGCAAGTTGTATGAATCATATATCAATCGTAGACGTAAACTACGGGAAAAGGGAGAACTCGCCGGTCGTCGCCGGTACGCCAGTTGCTCAATTTCACGGTCGTCTTCTACAAATATCTCTTCCTCACCGACAGCGTCACAGAAAATTTATGAAATCGAGCACGATGGTGAGTAAACAAAGCAAAAACTGACGGTCTGCATTCAAGCTGTAATCTGCAGCTGTTAGAAGTGCACGCGGACAGCAATTGGACTGCGCAGTCGGTCAGGTGTTTCCATGTAGTAGTTATATCGATTGCACAAAAACTGCTTGCAAACTCCATTTTGCAACCAGATTGCATGTCAAATGCAGGCCGTCTGTGTGAATTCTGTAAATTTTACAGCTATTAAGAATATAATCAATTGTTAATTTTTTCTTAAGCATCTTCAGCATAACAGAGTTTAGTAACTATTAAATAATAAAATTTGTATTGTTGGTGAACTAACTTTCAATTTACAGCAAATTTAAATGAAGATATAATTTGGTTAAGAAACAATGTTGACCCGTGGAAAACCATGGAAGAAAAATGGAAAGAAACGGCAGACCGCCGCCATGAATGTTTTCAGTCTGGAAAAGGCACCATGGCTGATTACTTTAAGGAGTTTCCCGCATCAAAACAACCAGAGGGATAAACATTGGTACATATTTAATACTCACTCATTTACATAAGTAACAGTATTTTTAACCCCCGACGCAAAAAGAGGGGTGTTATAAGTTTGAGCGGCGCTATGTGTGTCTGGTGTGTGTGTGTCTGTCTGTCTGTCTATGTCACTGTAGTTCTTAAATGGATGGACCGATTTGAATGCGGGTTTCTTTTCATTTGAAATCAGGGTTTCTAGCGTTGGCTCTTAGATAATGGACATGGTTCATCAAAATTGGTTTAGCCGTTTTTGAGATATTGAATTTTGAAGTGACAAAGTCAGGGGTTTTCCATCTTTTTGTTGGGTAGGTTATTAGCATTATCTTATCACACGATCTTGTCACACATGTGATTTCTAAAATGAAACCCAGCTGTGTGGAATATAACAGCTATTTCAATGTCGCTTTTTTTTACAACTTATGGATGATTTTGTGTATCAAATAAATATTTTACACTATTTTTTTACAGCTTCTTTTCCATGATAATTCTAAAGAGCGAAGAAATCGTCGAGTATGCAAATAAAAAAGTGCTAAAAATACGCAATAAAGAGGTCAAGACGGAGATAAATAACATTATTGGACTTATAAAATGGTAAGCTTTGTTAAGTTCTAGTGGCTTACCGCGAGTTTGTGTCAAGGACCTTTACCGCTAAATTCGCAATGTTTCTTCAATTTTGTAAAATGGTATACCTAGACAAAAAATAGCTAATTAAAATTCGAATAAATGCTTTTTTTATTCGACTGGATGGCAAACGAGCAAGTGGGTATCCTGGTGGTAAGAGATTACCACCGCCCATAAACATCTGCAACAACAGGGGTATTGCAGATGCGTTGCCAACCTAAAGGCCTAAGATGGGATACCTCAAGTGCCTTCCATCCTCACCATCTTGATGATTGGCAGACTAGTACCGTGCGTTTAAAGCAAAACTTCTTTCCTCGTACGACGAAGATCTGGAATTAGCATACTGCGGCAACATTCCCGGAGTGTTACAACTTAGGGATCTTTAAAAACGAGCCTACCAAATCCTAAAAGGGTCGGCAACGCACCTGTGATTCCCCTCGTGTTGCGGGTGTCCATAGGCGACGGTGATCGCTCTCCATCAGGTGACCAGTCTCGTCTCCTCGTTTGCCCCCTTTTGCGGGCTATTGCCCACGGCTCCGCCCGCGCGGTATTCGGTTATCGCGCGCTGTTCCCTCGGGAACTGTGCATATTTTTCCGGGATACAAAGTAGCCTAAGTCGCTCTCGGGCGGACCCATTAACTATCTCTATGCCAAAAATCGTCGATCCGTCGCTCCGTTACGGTGTGGGAGACGGACAAACATACTTTCGCATTTTATATATATACGAGGGCGACACTGAAAGTTTTTAGAACTGGCCACTTGTAAACAATATAATAAAAAAGTAAGTTTAAATTTTGAAAATGGAACTCTTTGCCAATATTATTGAGTATGTATTTCATTCATTTGTCATTTGTTTTATTATTTGGCGGCAAATTGAAAATTGTCTGCGTCACGTCAACATGAATTTAACTCGCGAAAATTTTCGTGCAATGATTTTTTATGACTTTCGATGTCATTTAAGTCAACAAGAAAGCTATGATAGACTTCGATTGGCCTTTCATGATGAAGCCCCATCTCGTGCGACCATTTACAACTGGTTTAATGAGTTTAAACGTGGTCGCACTAATCTCACCGACAATCTGCGTGAGGGACGGCCTTTTACGGCGACGACTGAAAATAACATCAGTGTTGTGCAGCGTATGATAGAGACTGACAAAAGAGTGACGTATCAGCAGATTCGGACAAGCTTAGGCATCGGTATGAGTCAAGTGCATAAAATCCTCCATGAACATTTAGCGGTCAGGAAGCTTTGTGCGAGGTGGATACCTCATAATTTGACCGAGGCCCAAAAACTCCGTCGGGTTGATTGGTGCCGTGAAATGATTCAAAGATTTAACGGAGGTGACTCAAATGCTGTTTTCGACATACTTACGGGTGACGAAAGCTGGGTTTACTGTTATGATCCAGAAACCAAGAGACAGTCTGCTCAATGGGTGTTTCCTTTCGAGGAGTTGCCAACTAAAGTGAAGAGAGGTCGAAGCGTGGGAAAAAAGATGGTGGCCTCGTTCTTCGGAAGGACAGGTCACTATGCGACAATTGTATTAGAAGATCAAAAAACAGTTACTGCAGAGTGGTACACTAACAATTGTTTGCCACTTGTATTGGAAAAAGTTCGGGAGAAGCGACCTCGAAGTAGGACCCTTCTTCACCACGACAACGCCTCGTCGCACACCGCCAGGCGAACGATCGACCATTTAGTGACGTCAGACGTGGAATTACTGGGTCACCCGCCGTATAGCCCCGACCTCGCACCTTGCGATTTTTATTTATTCTCGAAAACAAAAGAAAAACTTCGAGGAAAACTTTTTATGAACACCGAGGAAGCAGTGGGTGCGTTTCAAAAGGCCGTCGAAGAGACCCCTAAGGACGAGTGGGCTAAGTGCTTTTCTCAGTGGTTCCATCGGATGCAGCGGTGTATTGATGTGAATGGACACTATTTTAAAAAGATATAATAAAACTAATAACTTGCTAGTTTGCTCAGTTTTTGATTTTCTAAGAACTTTCAGTTTGACCCTCGTATATATATGATATTAGTATGGATATATATATAAAAAATTTTGTTCATGTAAGCTATTTTATTTTTATTTTAGAAGACGACCCGGAGACGACTACAAATGCCGCGCTGCTTCTGCTAGCGCATGTTGTAAATATTTCTCCAACTCGGTGACAAAAAGGAAGGCAGCCTTGGAAACAATCTCGAGCAGACATTTGTGATGGGTTTGTAGTCGTATCAGAAGCTAACGTTACCGAAACTATTATAACCAAGAGGGAGAAATATCTCAAGATAGGTCGGACATTGCAGCCTTTTATTAATAATGTTGGAAAGAATATACGAGTCGAAACAAGCGCAGTTTACGTTGTGGTAGATGACACAGTATACAAATTCAATAAACATATTGTACATGGAACATTTTACTAAAAGAAAACATTATTTTAATTTTAAGAAACAATTTAAACTGGGCACGTATTTGAATATCGAAATTTAAAATATCTAAAGTTAAAATGTCGACGGTCAAAATATCGAAAATCAAAATATCGAATGATCTAAATATCTACTATGATTATATCGACGTCTGGAATTCCTAAAACCGAAATATCGAACGGCTAAAATATCGAAAGTTCAAAATATCTACAACCGAATGATCGATATATGTTAATATCGAAACACAAAATATCAACCGCCAAAAAACCAAATATTAAAATATCGAAAATTGAAATAGCGAAGTATCTTAATATCAAGAAAAATGCATAGAACTCGATTCTGGCACTCGCCGGCCGCTGCCGCGGCACGCTCGCTTCGCTCGCTCGGCTCGTGCTTGTTTTGGTCACGGTTGAACCTAACCGCTCCTCCTCGCTGCGCTCGTCGTCGCACCTAATTTTTAAATTAGATTGCTTAGTACCTACAGTTTAAAAATGAAGTCTGATTAATTCTACTAAGTCTACTAAGTTTAGGTGCGACGACGAGCGTAGCGAGGAGGAGCGTGTTAGGTTCAACTGTGGCCAAAACAAGCGCGAGCCGAGCGAGCGAAGCGAGCGTGCCGCGGCAGCGGCCGGCGAGTGCCAAAGTTAAATTTCATATCAGTAATCGACTATTGTACCCTTCGGTATTATAGACATTCGATATTCAGAATTTCGACCTTAGAATCGTTCGAAATTTCAATTTTCGATATTTTATCCATCGATATTAGAATTTTCGATATTTTAGCATTCGATAATTGTACCGTTCGATAATTTATACTTTCGACATTTTGAATTTCGACCTTATAATCGTTCGACATTCTGATTTTCGATATTTTGACCGTCGACGTTTTGACCTTAGATATTTAAAATTTCGATATTCAAATACGTGCCCTTTAAACTGCATTCATAGATTTTTAAATATAATACATGATTGAACCGGGAATCGAACCCTCTACACGAGAAAAAAAATTACCCTGTAGTTTTATCATGCCGATCGAAAGGCTTCATCATAAGGATTATTTTTTGCTACATAACATAGTGTCAGAAATAAAAGGAAGACTATGAATTTTAACATTTTTAATACAAAATTAATTAATTTAACAAATGGTCAAAATGAGTCCCATACTTAGTCGCACTCTTTTGATTATTTCACTCCCTGTCGATTTTTTGATCTTGTTGTGGTGGATATTTAGAATAATACGTCTAAGTTCTGTTTGTAGCTCGTGGATACTTTCATACTGGTTCTTGTAAACTAATTTTTTTACATAACCCCATAAAAAAATCTAACGGGGTTAGATCTGGGGATCTCGGCGGCCATCTTTTTTGTCTCGTATTCATGATTTTCCTTTTATTTCTGACACTATGTTATTTAGCAAAAAATAATCCTTATGATGAAGCCTTTCGATCGGTATGATAAAAGCTACAGGGTATTTTTTTTTCTCGTGTAGCAGGTTCGATTTCCGATTCAACCATGTAATTATTTAAAAATCTATGAATGCAGTTTAAATTGTTTTTAAAATTAAAATAATGTCTTCTTTCAGTATAATGTTCCTTGTACAATATTTAAGGTACTTTCCCTCCATGTGGTATAGCCGTGGGATGCCCTGTATACTGGTTGATACTTGTATTGTGACAGATCCATACGGGTATTTCCACGAGCGTCCCAACCGCTGTCAGTCCCTTGCCAGAGATTTTAAGAATTGGAAGGCAGATTGTTTTTTAATTATGACGTAAATAGCTTCTGTACTCAGGCCAGAATCTATTTAAATACAAAAATCAATGTATATGAATTATTTACTTCTTAATATAAACAGCCAGGTACTGACAGCGGTTGGAACGCTCGTGGTAATACCCATACCATGGGGTATAGACTGATAAGAAAATCATCTATATCTCACAAGGCAGTTGAACCTGGACTCGCCAGGAAGCATCAATATTATATAATCAAGTGAGCATCATAAATATATGAGCACATTCCCATATGCTGTCCTTGGGAATGTGCTCTTATATTTATGATGCTGACTGTACATACAGCTTAAAATTCGGATCTATCATAAGTAGGACCCCGCACCCTACACGTACCTGTGGTTAATCATAATCGTATTTGTCAAGTCAATGTAGTAGAGACAGCTACGGCTGCCGTCCGAATCCAAGAGATTCTTCACCCTTAGAGGGCTACCTTTTATTTCAAATTCAAATTCAAAATATTTATTGCGCTAAATGTTTCTAGACAACATTGTAATTTTAATTTTATATTACTGTAGTGGATGATAGCTAAAACTGTCTGCAAGAGGTTTATCACCCGCAAGTTGCAGGGTTTTAATATGGGTTTAATTAAAAGCATATTTATCATGTAAAGTATGTGAATAGTGATAAAGAAAACCTTTACTGAAGTTTGTTAATAAAAAAATAATAATACATTTTAGTTACTAGTATGGGATCGTGATTCCCTATTTGCAGGAATTTTGGAGAGAAATTAGACGCGACACCAGTGTAATAATTAACTTTTATTCAATCAGTCAACTTCCTTATATTCTATTTATAATGCATGAGATGTGTGACAAGTAAAAAGAAAAGCATGCCAAAATCTGACATTAAAAATGTTACACTTAAAAGCGTTTATTCCTGCTGAGCTGGACTGGAGGACTGTAAGAATTGTTCTTAATATATAAGTTAATATGTCTACTGCAATAATTATTCGTGATATTATTTCATGGTCATGCTTTAATTTAAGATGCAATAGTACTTTGAAAAAAATAATCCTTCTGATTGAGCCTTTCGATCAGTGTAGTAAAATTATGGATGCGCTTTTATTTACCATTTGGCGGGTTGGATTCCCGGTTCAGACAGGCGATTATTAAAAAATCTTTGAATGCAGTTAAAATTGTTTTTAAAATCAAAATGAAGTCTCATTTCAGTAAAATAATCTTCAGTAAAATCTACAATATTTAAGATACTTTCCTTCCATGTGGCATAGCCGTGGGACACCCTGTAGACTACTTTCGTCATGTCCACAGAGGATACGCGTAACAACAAAAATCTCTATGACTCCACTAGACTAGTTACTTAGCGATTATTGTAGGAAAATAGTAATAAATAGGTGAATATTATATTTGATAGCATTTAGATTTTTTAAGAAATGTTTAATGTGTAAGGCACCAATAAATTGAAAATATATATTTTTTCTAAAGTTTGTTTTATTATTTAAATTGTATTTATACGTAATTCATTATCATTGCTGTCTGTTTGTACAGGTGCTGTACTGGAGCAGGAAAGTACAAGTGCGGGTGCAGTGAAGCATATTCATAGTAATGTTCTGTAATGCTGTTGCACAGGTACCATACAAAAGCAAGTACAGTTAAGTTTGTTGTGTCATTGTTTGTGTTTCTGTTCTTACAGGTGCTATGCCGGCGCGGAAAGTTAAGCATAGTGTATATACGTATCTACTGCTGTAACATAGGTGCAAAGGGTCTACAGTGAAGCATGGTCTGTTAGTAATGGTTTGTGTTGCTGTTGCATATGTATCGTACTTTTGCTCCAGTTAAATCGTGGTGAAACATATTATAATCGCACCGAAAAATACAATCTAGGAAATTTATTCGCCTACCACCGTAGAACCCTGTCCCCTTAGTTAATACGACTCCTTATAGCGACAGGGTTTTCTGATGGTAGGCAAAACCATTTCCTTAACTGTATATCCATACAGTGCGGTTATAATAAGCTACACCATGCTTTACTGTGGTCGCATCTGTATAGTACCAGTGCTACAGCAGTACTAACGTATGCTGCAACATGCTGTTCAGTGCCCGCATCTGTATAGTACCAGTGCTACAGCAGTACAAACGTAAGCTGCAATATGCTGTTCTGTACCCGCACCTGTATAGTACCAGTACTACAGCTGTACAAACATATGCTGCAACATGCTGTTCTGTACCCGCACCTGTATAGTACCAGTACTACAGCAGTACTAACGTATGCTGCGATATGCTGTCAAGTGCCCGTTCCTGTATCGTACCTGTGCTACCGCAGTACGAACGTATGCTGCAACATGCTGTACTGTAGCGGCACCTGAACAGTACCAGTGCTACCGCAGTACAAACGTATGCTGCAACATGCTGTACTGTAGCGGCACCTGTACAGTACCAGTGCCACTACAGTACAGATGTATGCCGCAACATGCTGTACTGTAGCGGCACCTGTACAGTACCAGTGCTACTGCAGTACAAACGTATGCTGCAACATGCTGTACTGTAGCGGCACCTGTACAGTACCAGTGCTACTGCAGTACAAACGTATGCTGCAACATGCTGTACTGTAGCGGCACCTGTACAGTACCAGTACCACTACAGTACAGATGTATGCCGCAACATGCTGTACTGAAGCGGCACCTGTACAGTACCAGTGCTACTGCAGTACAAACGTATGCTGCAACATGCTGTACTGTAGCGGCACCTGTACAGTACCAGTGCCACTACAGTACAGACGTATGCTGCAACATGCTGTAATATAGCGGCTCCTTTTCAGTACCAGTGCTACCGCAGTACAAACGTATGCCGCAACATGCTGTAATGTAGCGGCATCTGTAAAGTACCAGTGCTACCGCAGTACAAACGTATGCCGCAACATGCTATAATGTAGCGGCATCTGTAAAGTACCAGTGCTACCGCAGTACAAACGTATGCCGCTACATGCTGTAATGTAGTGGCACCTGTACAGTACGAGTGCTACCGCAGTACAAACGTATGCCGCAACATGCTGTACTGTAGCGGCACCTGTACAGTACCAGTGCCACTACAGTACAGACGTATGCTGCAACATGTTGTAATGTAGCGGCTCCTGTTCAGTACCAGTGCTACCGCAGTACAAACGTATGCCGCAACATGCTGTAATGTAGCGGCATCTGTAAAGTACCAGTGCTACCGCAGTACAAACGTATGCCGCAACATGCTGTAATGTAGCGGCATCTGTACAGGACCAGTGCTACCACAGTACAAACGTATGCCGCAACATGCTATAATGTAGCGGCATCTGTAAAGTACCAGTGCTACCGCAGTACAAACGTATGCCGCTACATGCTGTAATGTAGTGGCACCTGTACAGTACGAGTGCTACCGCAGTACAAACGTATGCCGCAACATGCTGTACTGTAGCGGCACCTGTACAGTACCAGTGCCACTACAGTACAGACGTATGCTGCAACATGTTGTAATGTAGCGGCTCCTGTTCAGTACCAGTGCTACCGCAGTACAAACGTATGCCGCAACATGCTGTAATGTAGCGGCATCTGTAAAGTACCAGTGCTACCGCAGTACAAACGTATGCCGCAACATGCTGTAATGTAGCGGCATCTGTACAGGACCAGTGCTACCACAGTACAAACGTATGCCGCAACATGCTATAATGTAGCGGCATCTGTAAAGTACCAGTGCTACCGCAGTACAAACGTATGCCGCTACATGCTGTAATGTAGTGGCACCTGTACAGTACGAGTGCTACCGCAGTACAAACGTATGCCGCAACATGCTGTACTGTAGCGGCACCTGTACAGTACCAGTGCCACTACAGTACAGACGTATGCTGCAACATGTTGTAATGTAGCGGCTCCTGTTCAGTACCAGTGCTACCGCAGTACAAACGTATGCCGCAACATGCTGTAATGTAGCGGCATCTGTAAAGTACCAGTGCTACCGCAGTACAAACGTATGCCGCAACATGCTGTAATGTAGCGGCATCTGTACAGTACCAGTGCTACCACAGTACAAACGTATGCCGCAACATGCTATAATGTAGCGGCATCTGTAAAGTACCAGTGCTACCACAGTACAAACGTATGCTGCATCATGCTATAATGTAGCGGCACCTGTACAGTACCAGTGCCACTACAGTACAGATGAATGCCGCAACATGCTATAATGTAGCGGCATCTGTAAAGTACCAGTGCTACCGCAGTACAAACGTATGCCGCAACATGCTGTAATGTAGTGGCACCTGTACAGTACCAGTGCTACCGCAGTACAAACGTATGCAGTAACATGCTATAATGTAGCGGCATCTGTACAGTACCAGTGCTACCACAGTACAAACGTATGCTGCATCATGCTATAATGTAGCGGCATCTGTAAAGTACCAGTGCTACTACAGTATCAATGTATACCGCTACATGCTATAATGTAGCGGCATCTGTAAATTACTTGTGGTACTGCAGTTCTGACGTATGCCGCAACATTATATAATGTAGCGGCATCGGTAAAGTACCAGTGCTAATGCAAAATCGACGTATGCCGCAACATGCTATACTGTAGCGGCTCCTTCACAGTACCAGTGCTTTAGCAGTACCAACGTATGCTGCTCCATGCTTTAGGCTTTACCCGCTCCTGTATAATAATGCAAAACAGCTTGAATTTGCATACTCATTATCTGTACGTAGCCGGATACGAACTACGTACGTAAGTAGCTGGGAAAGCCACTCGTAAGTAACGGGCCCGCTACATGACGCGCGTAATGGGGCCGACTACGTACTGACAACTACGTACGCGGCATGTAGCCGGCACAAAGCGTAATAGTGGAATCCTAGCTACGTATGGCACTGTTGAAAGTCACGTAATAAGTAGCTCGTTTTTTTCAGTGTGGTCTTTGCCTGTATTCGACGAAGATTCGATGGTAAGACGTTCTCTTTCAGTTCATTAATTTTGAATTTTGCAATTATTTTGAGTAGAGCAGTGACGCTGCATACATTCGGTGGCGGTAAGAGATTTTTGTTGTAAAGGAAGTTCGATTGTGATCCGAACGTCTGTACCACGGTAGTTTTTGAAAAGTGGTTCCTATCTCCATTGAATTCTCTGTGACAATAGCAGTAAACAGGCCGCAATGGGCACTTTTAAACGTCATTTTTTAAACTGCCAGTGCTTTTGGAAAGAGCATCATCGCCAAGATTATAAATAAAACACTTAAAAAACTACAGTATAAAATTAAAGAAAAAATAACAAGAAAAGAATATACAAAGACGTATGGGGTCCCTTAGTTACAAAACTAAAACTGAACATGTAATTATATCCACGTTCAGTGTAAATACAGAATGCTTCCACCGTCATAAATAAAAAGTAATAACAATAATAATTTGATTCTGAAATATTTATTTCAGATCAATAACCAAGTTTCAATCAAGTAACTAGAGCTTTTGGATTCCGATTTAGATTTCACTATCGACTTAGATTGATTAAAAAAATATAAGAAAACAAATGACCCTCATGTGCTGAATTAAGATTGGTTTTGTGGAATCTTTTTGTATTTTTTATTTTAATTCCAAATTTTTACTTTTACCAGCAGTGGTTTAGCGGTATAGCACGCGGCACGGAATGCCGAGGACCTGAGTTCGATTCCCAGTGTTGGTCTTATTTTTCAGATATATTTATTTCAGTTTGTATTTTCATCATATCATGTGCAAATACGGAATAAAACGCAATGTCCCAGTACTACTCGCTCTGTGACAAAAAAATTGAAATTCGATAGTCTTAATAAAAAAAAAGTCTAAGCCTAATATAGACCAGACGCAAAAAACATCCGTAAAAATCTCAGCACCCTGCGGGACCCTAAAAAATGTTATCGTTGGCAATAAAAACCCGCAATGGGGGGGTAAAAATTTATTCGCCCTAGAGTGTTACCCTTCGTAAAAAACAATGGCGTCGTTAGTTCCACGCGGAGTCGCTTCCCTGAGTGGCGCTAGTAGTTACATCAAAACAAAGGACTTTTTGACTTGTCGTTTATCCTGCATCGTCTTTAGAGGCATTTTTATGTACAGTGGAGTTCATATAAATATCTGAACACGCTTCTACGCCGTTAATAATAGAGTCGTACGTCGTAGAGGCTGTACGACACACTGCGTACAGTCAGCTGCAGAGAAAAGGTACCCCCCTGTAACGGCGGTATCCATACTTACCGCCATACAGGGGGGTACCCTTTCTCTGCAGCTGACTGTAGCTACAACGTTGAAGCTGTGGTGGCCTAGTGGTTTGACCTATCGCCTCTCAAGTAGAGGGTCGTGGGTTCAAACCCCGGCTCGCACCTCTGAGTTTTTCAAAATTAATATGCGGATTTGAAATTTACCACGAGCTTTGCGGTGAAGGAAAACATCGTGAGGAAACCTGCACAAACCTGAGAAGCAATTCAATGGTGCGTGTGAAGTTCCCAATCCGCACTGGGCCCGCGTGGGAACTATGGCTAGCCCTCTCATTCTGAGAGGAGGCCTGTGCCCAGCAGTGGGACGTATATAGGCTGGGATGATGATGATGACCTACAACGTAGCTACAAATTTCTACAGAACCCTTGATGAGCGAGTCAGATTCGATCTCACCCGGTTTTTATTAACTTAAAAAACAATTGCGTGTTGCGTACAAGGAAATTTAAAATTTAAAAAGTTTTTTTTTAGTGCGAGTCATAAAAAATTTAAAATTATCTACCATACAAACGAATTTTACTTTTCAGGGCCGTCTTTAATTTTATAACTTTCATCATTATCATCATCAGCCCGAAGACGTCCACTGCTGGACAAAGGCCTCCCCCATAGACCTCCAGTCGCTTCGGTTGGCAGCGGTCTGCATCCACCGTGAACCCGCGGCTTTAACCAGGTCATCCGTCCATGTCGTTGGTGAACGTCTTACGCTTGCCGATCCGCGGTCTCCATCGAGAACCTTTCGGCCCCAACGACCATCTGTCCTATGGCTGATATGATGATGATGATGATGTTTTGATACGCAGTACAGTAGATATTTTGTGCCACAAGCGCCGCTTGTGACGTCATTCTTAAGACCTAAGCCCTAACAAAAATCCAAAAACAGTTTCTCAAGATAAAATACGTTTTATCTTATAGTAATTAACAGAAGCTGGTGGGAAAGATAATCCGGAGTTACCTTCACGACTGAATGGACAAAAGGGTAGGCCGCTTTGTAGGGGGGAGGTTTTGTCCGATTCTATTATGGGTGAAACGACGCGGATAAAATGGAGTGTTGACGTCGCGGCGGAAAAGTGTGAAAGTTAGGCCCTTTTTACCCGACTGCGAAGAAGGAGGGTTATGTGTTTGCCTCGTATGTATGTATGTATATATGTCTATTCCTATATCCGCTCGTAACTAGTCAACGGCTGAACCGATTTTTTACCCGATTGCGAAGAAGGAGGGGCTAGCACTCTGTTTAGTAGCTAACTTAAAGATCAACGTTTAAAAATTCTTACCTAATGGGTCCCGACTGTTGAACTTTAAGTTAGCTACTAAACAGAGTTTTAGCCCACTAGACTTGTTTTCTTCTTTTTAGTATTTTTTAAGGCAGTCGGGTTTTTTTTTATTTTTTAAATTTATTTTGTTTCTTTTTAGGGTTTCTAACATCTGTATGTTTGTATGTATCTGTATACGGAACAGCGAAGATCAATCTTGTCTGTATGTATGTGTCACAGGTGACGCCATCTGTGATTTATATTCGAAACTTCCCGTCCCAACAGCGGCGGATTTAAACCAAGACGATTCTGTCAGATGGCGCCACTTGCGACACCCATGAATGCAAGATGGCGCATGTCATTTGTTCTCTTCTCCAATAAACCGAACACGAAAAACGATCGCTGCATATAATTATTCCAAATTCCTCAAACAATACAAAATAAGGGACCGAGATCCCAACATTGGTGACCCCGAAACGCTGCTGAACATCGTGAAAATAAAAATTTCGAGTTTCCGGCGGAATTGTGAAGACGCAAGCGGAGGCCGACACCACGTGCATCGACGACGTAAGTTTTTCAAGGCGGGGCCGAGTTCCTGTAGAAAAAAGAACCGCGCGGTGCACGAAGACGATCGGCGTAATTGAAGAAACAACGGACGGCGTGGTTTTTCAAGGCGGGTCCGAGAATCTGTAGAAAAAACAACCGGTACGTACAACCAACCGCGTGGCACACCAAGAGGTGCGGCGGACTAGAGAAGGAAGGCGGGGGCCGAGCAGCGATCGGCAACAAGATATCACCCGCGCGGCACACCGAGAGGTGCGGCGGACTACCTAGAAAAGACCGGGCGGCGGCGCGCGGCAACAAACCAACCGCGCGGCACACCAAGCGGTGCGGCGGACATCAGAGAAGAGCGGCGGAGACCGGGCGGCGGCTCGCGGCAACTAACCAACCGCGCGGCACACCGAGAGGTGCGGCGGACAGAAAAGACTGGGCGGCGGCGCGCGCGCGGCAACAAACCAACCGCGCGGCACACCAAGCGGTGCGGCGGACATCAGAGGAGAGCGGCGGAGACCGGGCGGCGGCTCGCGGCAACTAACCAACCGCGCGGCACACCGAGAGGTGCGGCGGACAGAAAAGACTGGGCGGCGGCGCGCGCGCGGCAACAAACCAACCGCGCGGCACACCAAGAGGTGCGGCGGACGACGGGCGACGCGCGGCAGCAACTACCAACCACGTGGCACACCAAGAGGTGCGGCGGAGGCCGGGCGACGCGCGGCGGCAACAATACCAACCGCGCGGCACACCGCGAGGTGCGGCGGACGACGGGCGACGCGCGGCGGCAACAATACCAACCGCGCGGCACACCAAGAGGTGCGGCGGACGACGGGCGACGCGCGGCAGCAACTACCAACCGCGTGGCACTCCAAGAGGTGCGGCGGAGGCCGGGCGGCGTGCGGCAGCAACGAAAACAACCGCGGGGCACTCCCAAGAGGTGCGGCGGAGGCCGGGCGACGCGCGGCAGCAACTACCAACCGCGCGGCACACCAAGAGGTGCGGCGGACGACGGGCGGCGTGCGGCAGCAACGAAACCAACCGCGGGGCACTCCAAGAGGTGCGGCGGAGGCCGGGCGACGCGCGGCAGCAAAAACCAACCGCGGGGCACTCCAAGAGGTGCGGCGGACGACGGGCGGCGTGCGGCAGCAGCAATACCAACCGCGGGGCACTCCAAGAGGTGCCGCGGAGGCCGGGCGACGCGCGGCAGCAACGATACCAACCGCGCGGCACACCAAGAGGTGCGGCGGACGACGGGCGACGCGCGGCAGCAACAAAACCAACACTTCGAGCACCCGGGCGAGCGAGGACTTCAGCTACCTATAAGGCAAGTGGGCTGGCAATTACGATAATTACAAATCTTTTAATCCTCATTAGGTATTGGGCATAAAAATGACAGACAGCGAGTCCGAGACTACTATTATCGAACCGATTCATTTAAAAAATCTAATTAAAAAACGAGGTACAATAAAAAGTAAATTAACATTATTCAATAAATTCATGGAAAGGCTTAATAACCAACAGTTGTCCGGGGACGAGTTATTAGATTTAGAACTAAGAGTAGCGAGGCTAGCAAATGTACTTGATGAGTTTGAGCAGGTCCAGGATAAAATTGAAACAGTGAGCTCAGATGTGGAGGCTCAATTGTCTGAAAGGGAAGCCTTCGAGAATTCTTATTTCCAATTATTATCAAAAGCAAAAGGTCTATTAAAGGCCAATGCGTCTAGTACTAACCAACATACAGCGCCCCGAGACACTGAGCCTGCACAGACTGTCCATAGTGAATCGGTTAAATATCCAGATATTGCTCTACCATCATTCGATGGAAATATAATAAATTGGATAGAATTTCGAGACACATTCGATGCCCTTGTTAACCAAACTTGCCTAAAATCTATTCAAAAATTTAAATACCTAAAAAGTTGCCTCCGGGGCAGTGCCTTGGAGGTAATTAGCTCACTTGAGTATGCTGAAGACAGCTATCCAATCGCCTGGCAGCTCTTATGTGAGCGATATAATAACCCAAGGGTGCTTGTGTATAACCATTTAAGGGCACTTTTAAATGTAGAAGTTATCCCATTCACAGCCCCAGCCCTCAGAATGCTAACTGATAATCTGTCAAAACATCTGAGAACGCTTCGGTCTTTAAATATACAGACCGAGGGCTGGGACATTTTACTAATATATTTCCTATGTAGTAAATTAGATAAACCTTTACAAAGAAAGTGGGAAGAGAAAAACTGCTCGCGTGAATTGCCTACATTACAGGATTTCAAGACATTCCTGAGGACTCAAGCGGACCTGCTGGAAACGCTGAGCCACAGCAGCAGCATGGTCGAGCACAGGCAACCCGGTGGCATGAGAAAGGCGCTGGTAATCACGTCCTCTCCATCCCAATCTAAGGTAATACCAAAACAATTTTATACCCAGCGTAACCAATGTTCGAATTGTGGGGAACAGCATTATATTAACCAATGTACCAAATTGTTGGCTCTGAACCCAGCGGCACGCATAAAGGTGATCAAAAGATTAGGTTTATGTATAAACTGTATGGGCTCAAACCATATACTACCAAATTGCCGTGCATCTAACTGTAGGTTGTGCAAAGGGAAACATCACACACTCTTACATATACCTACGGTCACTCAACCAACCTCGAAGTACTCTGGCAGCGCTCAGTCAACGCTGCACGAGTGTGAGCCGACGCCGGGTGCACCCCAGTCGGTCAATCTATTGACTAACCAGTTTGCCACCTCTCCATCAGAAGTTAAGGTAATACAACCAAAGCAAATAATATTATCTACTGCCCAAATCAAGGTCATAGATAATTCTAACCAAGCTCACATAATGAGAGCATTACTCGATTCTGGCTCACAATCGAATTTCATTACAGAGAGTGCATTTAACCGATTAAACATGCCCTCTCAGGCCGTTGATTTAGAAGTCTTAGGATTCAATGAACGGGTTACCAAGTTGAATAAAACAAGCCAATTAAAAATAAAATCAACAAATGGCTTGTTCACCACCAATATGTCTTGTTTTATTGTACCAAGTATATGCAACTTACCAACACATGAAAAGGGGATTCAGTCATTAAAAATTCCCTCGCGTTTTCATCTAGCTGATGATACATTCTACCTAGGTGGTGAGATTGATCTCATAATAGGTGCAGAACTGTTTTACGAACTTATGTGCAATGGTCGACATAGGCTAGGAGACGGACTACCAGTTCTGCAAAAAACACTATTAGGCTGGCTGGTCACTGGTGCTTATACAATCCCAGCTCCACAACACCAAAAGGTGAGATGCAATTTTGCTCAAACCAAGGCGCTCCAAGCTTTTTGGAACGCTGATGAATGTCTTTCACCCGCTACAGTTCCACATGATGAGTATACTCTGTGTGAGAAAGTATTCGATGAACACAAGAGAACTGCTGATGGAAATTTTGTGGTGGGCATTCCCCTTAAAGAACCAGTGACAAGCTTGGGTCAGTCGAGACCTGTTGTTTATAAAAGATTTAAGGCTTTAGAGTCAAAATTTACCAAGGACCCACTGTATAAAGAAAATTATGTAAAATTCATTAACGATTTTAAATCTTCGGGTCATATGATTGAGCACAAAGGTAGCACAGAGTGTTGTAACTATTTACCACATCATGCAGTTTTAACTCCTCAAAAACAAACCACCCCACTCCGAGTAGTGATTGATGCTTCATTCAAAACAAGCACAGGGAAGTCCCTAAATGATATACAACCAAAAGGTACAATAAACCAAGACGATTTATTTGACATATTGTTGCGATTTCGAAAAAACCGATTTGTAATAAACGCCGACATTGAGAAAATGTATAGAATGATTTATATAAACCCGAACCAACAAAATTTACAATGCATTCTATGGCGTGAAAATCCCACAGAGCCACTACTTACCTACAGACTGACAACTCTAAGCTTTGGTCTTAAAAGCGCGCCTTGTATTGCTACAAGGTGCCTTCAACAGCTATCGCAGGAGCATCAAATGCAGTATCCAGAGGCAGCTGCGGCTATATCTACCAACTTCTATATGGATGATCTGTTGCATGGAGGAGACAACGAGCAACAGGTAGCACAGGTAGCCTTACAGATAGAAAAAATCCTGCGCAGAGCTAATTTCAACCTTCGAAAATGGAAATCTAATTCACCAACCATACAAGGTATTGTAACCAAATCTCAAACCACAAACACCCATATGACACCTACACCCTTAGGACAAGATAAAGTTCTGGGACTGGCATGGGACAACACAACTGACAATTTAATGTACCAATTAAAAAGACAAGGGGTTCAAAGACCACTAACCAAGCGAAAGGTTTTGTCATTAGCATCAAGTATTTTTGACCCGTTGGGTCTGCTAGCTCCGGTGCTAATAATCTCTAAATGTTTTATCCAAAAATTGTGGAAAATTAAAAGCGACTGGGACGACAAGCTCCCTCTCGACTTGTCTAATGAATGGGAAACATACTATAATGATATATTCACATTAAATTCATTGGTTGTACCACGTCATGTCGCACTACCTAACTATAGCGAAATTGAAATACATGGGTTTGCGGATAGTTCATTGACAGCCTACGGTGCAGCAATCTATGTACGTTCCATAAACAAAGATGGGAAAATTTTGTCAAAATTGTTGTGCGCAAAAACAAGAGTAGCAAGAACTGAAACTATACCTAGACTTGAGCTACGCGCAGCACTATTACTAGCTACTCTGTACGCTAAGGTAAATAAAGCACTCAAATCTAAATTTCAGAGTAAATATTTTTGGTCAGATTCCAATGTAGTTTTAGCGTGGATAAAATCTCAACAATCTGACAAACTTACCTGCTTTGTAAAAAACCAAGTAAATAAAATAAATTCGATGACCGAGTCAAAGGACTGGTATTGGGTAGCTTCTGGTGAAAACCCAGCCGATCTCTTGACTAGGGGGCTGCGTGCTGACAAGCTCGCCAGCTGTCCCTTGTGGTGGCAAGGACCCCTCTGGTTGCAAAAACCAAGCACAGAGTGGCCATCCAACCAAGTAAAAATTACCAAGTCTATACTAGAGTCCAATGAGTCCCAAGAGTCCATTGAAACTCATTGCAATGTATGTACAAATACATACAATAACCAATTTATGACTTTTTTATTCGAGAAATGGTCTAATGTCAATAAACTGACTAGATGTTTTGCATACATATTAAGATTTATTAAAAATTGTACCAACAAAATTGAGAAAAAATGTGGTTCACTGTCTGTCAATGAGCTAAACGATAGTCGAAATAAATTAATAAAATTTGCTCAAATTGAGTCTTATCCAACCGAGTACCAATTACTTATGAAAGGTAAACCACTTCCAAAATCATCAAATTTAATTTGTTTAAATCCTTTTATGGAGGATGAACTCATAAAGGTAGGGGGGCGTTTAGACTTGTCAATTTACCCTAACCACAAAAAACACCCTATTGTCTTACCCCATAAGCACAACCTAACTAAGCTAATCTTACACAGCGAGCATCTACGATTGATGCATGCTGGACCGCAACTTCTACTGTCGTCAGTACGAGAACGATACTGGCCCATCAAGGGTAAGAGTACAGTAAAGAAAATTGTACAAAAATGTGTGACCTGCTTCAGAGCCAACCCGAAGGTACATGTTCCTATCATGGGGAATTTACCAGCTGTACGAGTAACCCCAGCTCCCCCTTTTCAAAACACGAGCGTTGATTACGCTGGTCCCTTTACTATAAGGGACAGGAGGGGACGTGGTTACAAAACTAGTAAATGCTATATAGCAATGTTTGTGTGTCTTGTAACGAAGGCAGTTCACATCGAATTAGTTTCCAGTTTACACACTTCAGCATTTCTGTCAGCATTTAACCGATTCATAGCTCGTAGGGGCAAACCTAAAGAAATGCTGAGTGACAATGGTACTACGTTTCATGGCGCGAATAACGAATTAACCGAACTCTATAATTTCATAAACAATAACGATAACCTTAGTGTGTTAACAGACTCTTGCGCCAAGGAGGGGATCGTTTGGAAATTTTTACCACCATATTCAGCACATATGGCGGGCCTTCATGAGGCAGCTATAAAGAGTTGTAAGACTCACTTAAAAAAGGTACTTTCAAATGCATTGTTAACCTATGAAGAGTTTGCCACAGTACTTACACAGATAGAGGGAATTTTAAATTCACGCCCACTGTGCCCAATACCTACATCAGATGATGATGATATATCTTGTCTAACGCCAGCTCACTTCCTTATTGGTAGGACTCCTACTGCCATGCCCGACTACGACTACGAGGGCGTCCCAGTGAACCGACTAACACTATACCAACAGTTACAGCAATTGCAACAAAATTTCTGGCGCCGCTGGTCCAGAGACTATGTGGGTCTACTCCAAGAGCGTTCCAAGTGGCGCAGCTGCAAGGGCCGCCCCCTGGACGCGGGCACAGTCGTCCTGGTGCGTGACGAGCGCCTCCCGACGTGCCGCTGGCTTCTGGGTCGAGTCATCAGCTGTTTTCCCGGGAAGGACGGCGTCAACCGAGTCGCCGAACTGAAGACTTCGCGAGGCACCACCAAACGCGCTTTTAACAATATTTGCCCGTTACCATTAAGTTAGCATTAATGATACCTACTTACTTTCTTTTTGTTTTGCAATTTACTTTCTTTGCGACCTAACTCTATTTGCAATTTTGCTTTTTGAATGTATACCATTAAGTTAGCATTAATGATACCTACTTACTTTCTTTTTGTTTTGCAATTTACTTTCTTTGCAACCTAACTCTATTTGCAATTTTGCTTTTTGAATGTATACCTACTTTCTCTTTGATTGCAATATCAAACTTTATTTGCAATTTTTCCTATAACTCTATTTGCAATGTGAAACCTTTTGAATATTTAATACTAAAAATTATCCTTGTTTGCAAGCTACATACTAAACTTGCTTTGCTTGTGTCAATGTAACCAATTTATTTCAAAACTTCCTCTCAAGCTTGTAAGGTTTTACTATGAACCATAATTTAAATTAGTGATAAGCTTTTTACACATGTATCGTGTTCCCGCTTATTTATTTTATTATCCCAAATGTTTAATAAAGAATTCCTTGGTATGGTTTTCATTGTAAGGTAACCGATCCATTTCATTCATGTTAAGTGCAAGCGCACTTAATAATAACATGAATAAAATGGCCGACTTGTTTGTGAGCTCTGGCTGATCTGACCAGATCACTCACAGATAAGGTTCGCTGTCCACTTATCGGCGAGGTACGGTACAACGCCACCTCGCGGATGGGTAGACAAACCAGGAGACCAACCTGGTTATACCTAAATGCCGTTTTGGGCAATTATTTACCTTTGTACTTAACTATAAGTAGAATTAGACCTTAGGCGGGAGCATGTCACAGGTGACGCCATCTGTGATTTATATTCGAAACTTCCCGTCCCAACAGCGGCGGATTTAAACCAAGACGATTCTGTCAGATGGCGCCACTTGCGACACCCATGAATGCAAGATGGCGCATGTCATTTGTTCTCTTCTCCAATAAACCAACACGAAACAAGATCGCTGCCTAATTATTCCCAAATTCCTCAACATATACAAAATAAGGGACCGAGATCCCAACAGTATGTCAAAAGAAAGCTCTGGTTGCAAGGATCTCAAATACATATTTAGCACAGCAAAAATTAAAAATATCGTACCAAAACTCGTGCGTGAATTTGTGTATTGTATCTGTATTGTATATCACACAACATTAACTATAATAATAAAGAAATCGCAGTAAGGAACCTTAGACTTGGCACGGCTTTGTCTAGATTTCATTACTTTTTAGAGATAAACAAGCAGCTCCATCGAGACTTGGCTAGTTTTTTTACAGAATGTTTTTGGTGGGATACATTTTATACCTTTAATCATCTGCGGCTAAAAAGTACTTTCTGTCACCGAAAAAGGGTCTCCACTCAGTATGTGTTGCTACACAGAAGGTGCAGCAACGCTGATTTTCTGCAGAGCCCAAATTTGAGCTAAATGACAGCTCCACTTGTTACATTATAAATTTATAATATAATTAAATATGTATTGAAATATTACCCACACAGCTAAGACTAAGCCTACGTTTTAACCAAGTGACGAAATAACATGAATTGAAGTGAATAACAGGCTATAAAATGTCTTTTCAATAATAAATGTCTTGAAAAAAATCTAGAAACACCTGTTCCCAGTTTCCGTACAGGGCCCACATGGAAGCTATAGACAAGCTCTCTCATTGTCGAAAAGACCTGTGATCAGCAGCAGTACGTATAGAAGCCGGGGATGAGACATAATCCAGACAGGTGTAGCGGGTAAATACAGTTCCCGAATGTAAGCCCGTAGATACGGGGTTGAAACACCATACAGTGTACGACGCTTTAGTATTAGAGTAAACACGTATTGAGGGGCGACGCTGGCACACCGGACAACTGCCCACCGTGACAATGAGGCATAATTCCCCTGTCTCCTCCCAGTGACCATACTTTGTAAAAATAATGGACTTTTTTTGTTAAAATTTAACCAGTGACTTTCTTAGACTTATTTGTACATTTCATTGGGTGGTGAGATAAGGAAGAAGCAATATTCAGCTGTCTTAAAAAAAAACAGGAAAAGAGCGACTTAAACGCCTGTAAACGACTTAAATTTCCTGTTAATACTTGAAATTCTACTAAGTTTAAATGTTGTTTTATGGTGTAGAAGTATCTTTAAGAGTTATATTTTATTTTAAGAACAGCCGTGTTTTATGATGGTAGGTAAACATTTTAGATCCACTAGTTTCGGAGTTAAGGAGAATAGACAATATTCCGCCTAATTTTTAAAATATCCTTAAAAATACAATACATTTGGGTTACTACAATGAATTGAAAGAAAAGATTTTTAGTATGTAAGCTAGTGTTAGTACACAAACAACAAAAAAATTGGTGTGTTTGTATGTGTCTCTCTCTCTCTCTGTGTGTGTGTGTGTGTGTGTGTGTGTGTGTGTGTGTGTGTGTGTGTGTGTGTGTGTATGTGTGTTTGTACTTTTATTACTCCTTCGCGCTAAAACGGCTCTCCCGGGATAGGGATAAAATCTCGAAATAACAACCGCTGGGCTTAAGAGTCATGACATTTTGTATGTAGGTAGCTGGATATCTGGAATAACACATAAGCTATGTTTTGTTCCGATATTCCCACGGGATAGGGATATAATGTTAAAATTTCAATCGCTGGGTTTAAAGTCATGAAATTTTGTACAGTTGTTCTTAACACAACCTCAATGAAGACCACGATTGAAATTTTGGCATTTCTCAAGGAAATTTTGTAAAATCCTGTAATTTAAGTTGTTACTACCAGATCGAATAGTTTATGCAAGCAAAGCCGTGGCTAAACCCTAGTTTAGACATATGCCCGCCAATAACCATTATTTAAATTGGATACTATCGAATATCTTTATAATCACCGATAACCTAATCACCACCATCGTTAGTATAAAACTAAAACAGACTACTTCTTTGGGTAATTCAAAAATCATTAATCCACGAACTTTGTCCTACATTTCCCTAAAACATTTGGCCCCTACTTTTTCATATTCATTGAAAATTGGACTTTCAAGCTTTGTATTAAAACTGATTTTTAATCACACAGATATTCTTATTTTATACGATGAAAAATGAACTTTATTTTCTTACAGTTAAGGTTTGGTTTAAGTTGCTATCGATGGTTTAAAGCCATTAGGCAAAAGTACTAGATTTAGTAAACAAACGTTACTTAGAGGCCTTTGTTAGAGACCAATGGACAGTAATATGAAAATAAATGTTAAAGAAAGTACTTTACTGGATATTGATAAGTTGGAAATGGGTTAATTATACACATCGTCACTGTCAATATAAAAATCATGGGCAAAATGGGTGTATAACTAACCGAATCGAATGACAACTAACACAAAAAAAGTTTCTGTTAAAAAAAAAAATTTTTCTCCCACCAGGTGGACTGGACATCGTGAGTCTTGCGGGAAACCGGTGGATGCAAGTGGCGAGTTGTCGTTCATTGCGACCTCAGGGGAGGCCTTTGTTCAGCAGTGGAAGTCTTCCGGCTGATGATGATATGTCACACAGACGCAGGTATCACGCACGTGTAGCAAAGGAGCAAGATAAAAGTTGTGCCTCATTGAATTAAAAAATAACAACTCTATTTATTTAAATCAACGAATAAGCTAAACCGGGGCTATGTCGTCTACGGGGCTAATGCGTCCATTCCAATTATTATAAGGAAAACATCTTTTAGAACTACTCGCGCCATTTTTTTAAAGGCTTTGGCACTAAATGTACAAAAAATTATCACTAGATTTCGTGGCCGAGTTCTTTTTTTAAATTAATCTGCCATCGAAGTCAGTAGACGCTATAGCCCCGAATATTTTTGTTTAACTAATGACCCAAACTAAGGCTAGAATTTAGCGTACAGCATAATAATTAACTTTATCATGTGTGCTTTTATAAAATTATCTCGATTGAAATCATTCTGACCAATTCGATCATATAATATCAGTAAAAGACGCTTTCACCCCAACTGGGGTTATAGCGGCTAAAAATCAGCTTTCACAAAAACGTAATTTACACGTAGAAGTTATTAAAAATGCCATAAAATACGAGATTCGATCAAATATGCTAGCTTGTATCATAAGTTATAGCTTTTAAGGATACATATTACATATAAACGTGTTACGTAGAATTAAGTAAATATTGTATCTATTGTTATTTTGTACTGAAATTAATGAATAAATTATCTTATCTTATCTTATCTTATATTGTGTTTATTATAATCTGACACATATGCTGTTTAAAGTATTGTGACGCATTAGCCCCGGTTGACTTTACTCCTATCATACAATGTTTCTCACCATCGTTCATACAGTAATAACCAATCTAATTTGGACTCTACGTACACGTGCGGCGTTTAACAGATCGTCAACGGCTCGTTAAGCGCTTTACGGCGCGCCGCAGCCGCTAATAGGGTGCATAATTGAATGCACTTGGTTTATTGCTGTTATATTTGGCAAGTGAAGGATGGTAGAGTTAGGAAGATGTAGAAGAAACTTTTTATATTTGATTTATTTTTTTACTAGCTTTTGTCTGCGGCTTCGCCCGCGTGGTATGGCGCGTTGTTCCCTCGGGAACTATGCATTTTTCCGGGATAAAAAGTAGCCTATGTCACTCTCGGGCCCATAAATCCTCTACGCCAAAAATCACGTCAATCCGTCGCTCCGTTACGGCGTGAAAGACGGACAAGCATACACACAAACATACAAACACACAAACACACAAACACACACACTTTACACATATTAGTATGGATTAAATAGAAAGAAGGAAGAAGTAGTAAGAAATGAAGAAAAAAATCGAATCCTCATTCATATTTCAACATAATTATGTCACAGAGTAAAACTTGAAATTTACCACGAGCTTTGCGGTGAAGGAAAACATCGTGAGGAAACCTACATAAACCTGCGAAGTAATTCAATGGTGCGTGTGAAGTTCCCAATGCGCACTGGGCCCGCAAGGGAACTATGGCCCAAGCCCTCTCCTCTGAGAAGAGGCTAGTGCCCAGCAGTGGGACGTATATAGGCTGGGATGGACGTCACAGAGACCCACACCGCTGATAAAACACCAAGTTGTATGATGTGTAAGATATAATCTACAACTATAAGTACCTAGGCGACCGAGCTTTGCTCGGGCTAAAACTCGATAACAAACGTTTTCCCAGAGACAAGACCAAGCTAGATCGATTTTTCATCCCTGAAAACCCTCACATAACAACTTTCATCAAAAACCTAACCAACAAAAACTTGGAAAACTCCCGACTTATTCACCTTAAAGTTCAATATCTCAAAAACGGTTGAACCGATTTAGATGAAACATATCTAAGAACCATCGCTAGAAACCCTGCTATCAAATAAAAAACCCATTTAAATCGGTCCCCCCGTTTAAGAGCTACGGTGCCACAGACAGACACACAGACAGACACACATAGCGGTCAAACTTATAACACCCCTCTTTTTGCATCGGGGGTTAAAATAGGTACTAGATAGATAGATACAAGCTTCAAAAGCTGCAAGTTCTAAAACCAAATAAAAACCTCACCAGCGCTACCTGCAATCACTTCAACTCTCGTGGCCTACTTGTTGCAATATCGAAACTTGCCGATTCAAATACCCCCCCTTCCCCCCTAATAGCGACGTTATTGCTTTGCCTGCGAATTGCTACCATATTTGTTGGTAAGAATGCTGACTTGTTTCAGGTTTCTTCGGAGATTTATTTACATTGTAACTATGTTTATTGTACACTAGAGTTTACCCGCACACCTAAACTATTCGGTCTAGTAGTTACAATTGAAATTCCGGGATTTTACAAAATTCCTCTGGGAATTCCCAAAATTTAGATCGACCTTCTAGTGTGGTGTCGACGTTTATCGTTATTTAAAACCATTACCAAGGCGCCCAGACGATTTTGCGATTCAGTGATTTGTTTGCAAAATGTAGTTTAAGGGGCTGTTTCACCATCCATTGATTAGTGTTAACTGACGGTTAAATGTGATGCCATCTCTATTTGTTTTGTTCAAATAGACGGAGACGGCATCATTTTTAACCGTCAGTTGACACTAATCAATGGATAGTGAAACAGCCCAAACAGCTAGAAAATACGAAATCCTTAGAAAAATATTACCTACTTAATTTTTTCGTAATGGCTACGGAACCCTATTGCGGGTGTGTCCGGCACGCTCTTGGCCGCTTTTCTAATATAGACTTTACTACTTATTATTACATCTGCATTTACCATGGCATTTTAAATGAGTCTTTTCAAAACTTATTCCTAAAACACTGGCCAGTTGGAATAATATTCCGTTAACGAATATCCATTTCTGAAAACAAAAGTTTAAAGTTACAGCGTCTCGTTCAACACAATTTACAACTGTATTCCATAGGTCATAATATTCAAATTCGCATGAAAATATCTGTGTGATAGTTAGAAATGAAAGCTAGACAGAGTTGGCTTTTGAATTTAGAATGTTCTAGTTCTAAATTCGAATTCCGTGACTCGATTATAAATTTTCCGTTATAGCTAATAAGGAGACGAATGGTGGTTTGACCTATCGCCTCTCAAGCAGAGGGTCGTGGGTTCAAACCCCGGCTCGCAACTCTAAGTTTTTCGAAATTCATGTGCGGCATTACGTTTGAAACTTACCACGAGCTTTGCGGTGAAGGAAAACATCGTTTCCTATATACCTGTAACAAACCTGCGAAGCAATTCAATGGTGCGTGTGAAGTTTCCAATCCGCACTGGGCCCGCGTGGGAACTATGGCCCGGTCCTCTTATTCTGAGAGGAGGCATTGCCCAGCAGTGGGACGTATATAGGCTGGGATGATGATGAAGAAGACGAATAAAGGTAAAGACTAAACCCTAATATGTAATGATAATAATACAAACGTGTCAGGGGGGCTATACTACGAAATTCGAAAATCGAAGTTCGGATAGTGCTGTCCCTCTCACTCTCGTATAAATAATATTAAACGTCAGCGGGACGGCAAGATACGAAGTTCGAATTTTGTACTTCGTAGTACATTTTTTTTTATTCGACTGGGTGGCAAACGAGCAAGTGGGTCTCCTGATGGCAAGAGATCACCACCGCCCATAAACATCTGCAACACCAGGGATATTGCAGATGCGTTGCCAACATGTGTCGGCGACCGATCATCCTTTCATACTTTTCAATACAAACAATATATTTTTGCCTGACACGGTGCTGTTACGGTCATCGTATCATACGGTGTCATGGGTAGACATCTTTAGTCGGTAGTAATCTCTAGTAGCAATCTATTTTTTTCCCAGTTCAAACAAATCACACTGAAGTCATTAGCAAATTGACTCAAGCCGCTGTTTAATGAGTAATCAACCAGCAGTTATGGCACGGTAAAGCTGTAATCGGCGAAGCGTGAGTCGGATTCTGCGTTGAGAACTCCGTACATCTCTAAAAAACCTGGCCAAGAGCGTGTCGCAAGTCCCGAGATAGGGTTCCGTAGCCATTACGAAAAAATTAAGTTATATTTTTCTGAGGATTCGGTATTTTGTACGGAATATTCCATGTTTAGGTATATTTTATACCTTAGACTGCTGTTTACTCTTAAACTACTAATAATTCTCAAGAAAACTGAACCGCAATAGTTTTCCTTGTAAGTTCGATATAAGAAAAGAAAAAAAGAAAAGAAAAGAAAAAATTACTTTGGCTCCATAAGTACCACCTAAGACTAAGATTAAAACTAGCACTAAAACTGTATTAAGTACTTGGTGACACGACAGGATACCAAAAAGGGTCTCCACTCAGCATGTGTTGCCGCACATTATGTGCAGCAACGCTGGTTTTCTGTGGAGCCCAGACGATAAATATGTATGCATGTGCCAGTTCCTTTGCCCCAGTCAGACGAAGAAATATTATTAAAAACCCCCGACAAAAAACGCCCGCAAAAATAAAAATAAAAACGAAAAAAAAGGCGCCAAAAAAGAACAACTAAAAAGTAAAAAATAATTATGCACTACCTAGCTGTTGCCCGCGACTTCATCTGCGAAGAATTCGTTTATCCCTATCCCGCGGGGACTATGGTGATTTCCCGCAAAGTTAGCCCAAGTTAATTTAGTATAAGTACCTAGTAATATTTTTTTTATCTAAGCGTCGTCGGTGTCGGGGGACCGCTAAGGTTAACAGGAAACTAAAGTGCATATGTTGTATTTTTAAAGTAGGTATTAACCTTAGCGGTCCCCCGACACCGACGACGCTTAGATAAAAAAAATATTACTAGGTACTTATACTAAATTAACTTGGGCTAACTTTGCGGGAAATCACCATAGTCCCCGCGGGATAGGGATAAACGAATTCTTCGCAGATGAAGTCGCGGGCAACAGCTAGGTAGTGCATAATTATTTTTTACTTTTTAGTTGTTCTTTTTTGGCGCCTTTTTTTTCGTTTTTATTTTTATTTTTGCGGGCGTTTTTTGTCGGGGGTTTTTAAAATTTTTAATTTTAGTTTTTTTATTTCATGCTTTTTAAACTTTGTTATATATTTTTTTTAAAGTGTACTAGTGTATTGAATATCCTGGCTGCAGCTCAGCTCATGTTGCCATCATTGCATTGTAATGTAGAATCAAATACTGATCAAAAGGAATCAAACACGACATGTCTGCTAATTTTTTTTGAAGAGTAGGTATACTGGTGTGCTGGATATATCCTGGCTGCAGCATCAGCTCGCCGTGTTGCCACCACTGCATTGTATGTAGAATCAATTACTGATCAAAACGAATCCAAACACGACATATGTGCTATATAATTTTTTATAGTGTTCAAGTGTGCTGGATATCTTGGCTGCAGCATCAGCTCATCTTGTTACCACCATTGCATTGTATGTAGAATCAAAAACCGATCGAAACAAATCCAAACACGATATATCTGCTATGGTTTTATCAAGAGTGTACCACCTACTGGTGTTCATGATATCCTGGCTGCAGCATCAGGTCGAGAATTGCATAATCTTGCATAGTTATATAGCATACATGGCATACATGGGTGTTTCAAATTTTACGTCCCAAATATGCTTGAAAGTAAAGTAAATACCCATTATGCATATAAAATTCCTACCGCAGCGAACAAAAGAGCTGATGATCTTGAAACGGCTGAACCGATTTTGATAAAACATGTCTAAGAACCATCGCCAAGAAACCAGCTTTCAAATAAAAAAAACCGCATTCAAATCAGTCCACCCGCTTAAGAGCTACGGTGCCACAGACAGACACACAGACAGACAGACACACAGACAGACACACATAGCGGTCAAACTTATAACACCCCTTTTTTTGCTGCGTCGGGGGTTAAAAAAAGAAAAAATATACTTACTACTATCCTGATTTTTTTTTAATTTTTCCACCCACCGGTTTAAATTTTAAAGATTAACGCTCGATTATAATGAAAATTAGCACTTTAAAGTTGAATACTTTGCAAACAAAGCCAGGCGTTTTGCAGGTAGTAGGACCTTGTGCAAGGTCCGCCCGGATTGCTACCACCATCTTGCTCGCTAATCCTACCGTGAAGCAGCAGTGCTTGCACTGTTGTGTTTCGGCGCGGAGAGTTAGACAGCCGGTGAAATTACTGGCACTTGAGGTATTCCAACTTAGGCCTCTAGGTTGGCAACGCATCTGCAATACCCCTGGTGTTGCAGATGTTTATGGGCGGTGGTGATCTCTTAACACCAGGAGACCCACTTGCTCGTTTGCCTTCCAGTCGAATAAAAAAAAAAAAAACAAATCACTGAATCGAAAAATCGTTTTAGCAACCCCCTAATGATTTCAAATGACCTATCCAACAATATCCCACACTACAAGGTTGGATGAAAAAAAAAACACCCCCACTTTACGTCTATGGGAGTTAGGCTAAAAATTTTTTTTTTTATATTTTATTCTACTGTTTTATCCGCATAGTTTACATATATGTATATTCGTGCAAAATTACAGCTTTCTAGCATTGATAGTCCCTGAGTAAAGCCACGGACGGACAGACAGACAGACATGGCGAAACTATAAGGGTTCCGTTTTTGCCATTTTGGCTACGGAACCCTAAAAATGTGTCTGTGAATAGTGTGATAAGGACAGACAGCGGAGTCTTAGCTAAGTTCCTTTGGCACTTCCTACGGAACCCTAAAAATAAAAATAAAACGCTGACGATTAAAACAATGACTTGTGACCGGAAATCATGCGCATGATTTTATCAGATTTAATTGTTGATTAAGCATTGTTTATTCATGTGATAAGACACAATAGATCATTGGCATGGTAATGTTGCATAGATATTGTAAACAGTGTCGTACAGTCACCAGCACTAATATCTGACACAACAAGCGTGAAACTACCGTGAGAATCACTCATATTTTAAACTAGCTTATCCCCGCGACTTTGTCTGCGCGGATCTAGGTTATCGCGTGGTGAGGCCCTCTACCGGGATAAATAGTATACTTTGTTCATCCTTGGGGCTTAAACTATCTCTATACCAAATTTAATTAAAATCGGTTCTGCGGTTTCGACGTGAAAGCGTAACAGACAGACAGACAGTTACTTTCGCATTTATAATATTAGTAGGGATGATATCTTAACGGATAACTTACGTCTTAAATCGAGTTTAGCTCGACATGTTCATGTGTCAGACGCGCGAGCAGAGCGGTGGCGCGTAGTGCGCGTGTTGCGGCAGCCGCCGAGTCGCGTGCTCCTGTGAAGAAGGGCTACGAAATAACCCGAAACATGTCGAGCTGAACTCGATTTAAGACGTGAGTTATCCGTTACAATACCATTTAAGCGTGCATAAATATTTGATACGACTCTATCGTAAATAAAAACTGATGGGAATCAAACGTAGGTCCTCAGCATTGCGTGCTGCGTGCTATACCCCTACACCTCCACTAGACAAAAAAAGACTAGCGCTGGGAATCGAACCCAGGTCCTGAGCATTCCGTGCTGCAACAGCACGTCTACCTATTAATCTTTCAAAGGGCCTCAACGTACCTGTAAAACCCCTCGTGTTGCGGGTATCCGTGGGCAGCGGCGATTTCTTCCCATCAGCTAACCCGCATGCTTGTTAGTAACTACCCACATGTAACAAAACCTACAGAACTCTCAAAACAGTTCCTTTACATGAGTTATAGCCACGCTCGGAACAAATGAAGCAAAGTTTTGCACGACCATGTGTAACAAATCCAAAGCGCCCGAGTTAGATCGCTGTAATTAGGAAAGCTTATCCCAATTTCCGCTAGCTAACCTAAGCTGTCGCATTACCCGATCAATCAGTGTTAGGACACTGATCGATGGTTCAAAGTTTAAAAAAGCCCGAAGCAATCAAACTTGCCTGAACCAAGTTTGAATTGTATTTCGATTCAGCGCGAGTGTGTTTTGTTTTAACAAGTACTTGGAGTTTGAGGAGGCAGTTTAATAGCAAAAAAAAAAACGGAATACGACCTTCAATCGAAGTCAAACTCACAAACATTAATTGACAACAAAAACATATTACATTACAACAAAAACACAGTAAAACATAAGTAGGAGAAGAGAGATTTATAACCCAATCAACAAAAAGTTGGAAAACCCCCGACTTTGTCAGTTTAAAGTTCAATATCTCAAAAATGGCTGAATCGATTTTGATTAAACATCTCTAAGAACCATCGCTAGAAAACTTGCTATCAAATAAAAACAAACCGCATTAAAATCGGTCACCCGTTTTAGAGCTATGGTGACACACAGCGGTCAAACTTACAACACCCCTTTTTTGCGTCGGGGCTAGATGCGAAAGTTTGTGTCTGTTTGCTTGTTTGTTGGTTTGTTTGTAACTTCATCACGTCTATACTCACGTCTAAAATTGAAATTCAGTTTACAGATAGTTCGAGTTCCGGAGAAGGATATAGGATAGTTATGAAATTTTCCGGGATAAAAACTATCCTATGTGATTCCCCGGGACTCAAATTATCTGTACCTATACTGAATTTCGTCTAAATCGGTTCAGTGGTTTAGACGTGATGAAGTAACAAACAAACAGATTTACAAACTTTCGGATTTATAATATCAGTAGGAAGAAGGATTAGTGGGATTTAGTGAAAAAAAAATATATCATGAGTGGAAGTTTTCAAATGTTGAGCCAAGTAGTCAGTGAGTTCGTAATTTTATTTTACTAGATACGTAGCGTGGTGGCCTAGTGGTTTGACCTACGGCCTCTCAAGCAGAGGATCGTGGGTTCAAACCCCGGCTCGCACTTCTAAATTTTCGGAATTCATGTGCGAAATTACATTTGAAATTTACCACGAACTTTACGGAGAAGGAAAACATCGCGAGGAAACCTACACAATCTGCGAGTACTTCAATGGTCTGTGTGAAGTTCCCGATCCGCGATGGGCTTGCGTGGGAACTATGGCTTAAGCTCTCTTGTTCTGAGAGTAGGCCTGTGCCCAGCAGTGGCACGTATAATAGGCTGGGATGATGATGAGTGAGATACGTATGTAAGAAGCAAGACTAAAACATGCAGATAATAAACTCATGATATCACAAAGGTTTTATGTTCAGTCCGTTCAAAAAAGGGTTTTAAATACACTTTCTCCTAAAATGGTTTATCAAATTAACATCTATATTGCCCGCGCGCAACATTTAGTGACCGTAATGACAGCTGTAAATGTTGCAGTAAAACATTCAATAGGTTTTTAGTGTTCCGTACATTTATGTGACAAAAACTTAAAGGATTAAAAAGGATAAGTCTCTTCGTTCCATTCTCCATACAAACGTAGTCCCGGTCTCATTTGAAAACTAGGCAACAGAAGTAGATGAAATTTTGTAAGTATGGACTAAACGTAATTATCTATGCCTGTGGTTTTTCAGATTTTCATATAAATATGTATTATCAGAATTACAGGACCGCAAAGTCGACAAAAAAAAATGCCAAATTTGCACCAGAATTACAGACTATTAAAGTATTTTTACAAAAATCGAAATAACCACAGGCATAGAAAATATAATGAAGATCTTGATTGTAAAATATCATTGATTTCTGTGCTATCATCATCATCATCATCTCAGCCGTAGGACGTCCACTGCTGGACATAGGCCTCCCCCATAGACTTCCAGTTGCTTCGGTTGGCAGCGGCCTGCATCCACCGTGAACCCGCGGCTTTAACCAGCTCATCCGTCCGTTCTGTGCTATACTTACTTTTCGAATAATAATGAGGACAACGAAACCCAAAATTCAATCGCCCAAATCTTGAAAAGCCTACAGCTATCTCGATATACATTAGCGGGACGCGGAGAAGCGGGAGGATATGTGCCTGGGGGAGACAGCTGCGAGCGCTTATGTCACGAGCGACAAAGACAGCAATATCCCAAACGAATATCTAATGCGGCCGTGCGGCCGGTAGGGAAAACTTCTCTATGCTCTCGCTAAGGATAGAGAGTCTATACTCCTGTCTTTACTCCGTCCAAGATAACGAGTTAATATAGCGTTTTCTCTGTTGCACCTTTGTAGGCAAATTAAAGGGACAAAACAAGGTCGGTGGGTGTAAACAATTGCACCTCTATGCAAGCGCAGGCTTACATGCCGTTTGTTCGGAATATTTATCTAAGTAATATTTTTGTAAAGGCGGTCATTTCCCAAATAAAGCGAGAAATTAGTATCTTATACATTATAATATATATTTATTATAACAACATTTATTGACCAGGAAAGTTTAAAAACAGGTAACTGGATAGTATTATAAATAAAACAATGTTAATTCGTAATGTAGAATTTATTTATCATTATCTGATTCACTGGATTCATTTTCTATATGGATTATAAATTGGTTGGTTATTATTGGATATTACGTTAAAAATCACCAAATCGAAAGAAAGTATAACGCGTCCGCACCGTACGAGAGACAGATCTGATGTTGACTAAACTTTGGCCGCCATGTAAACCTATCCGATGCGTATTTGTGACTCATTTCACTGACCAATCGCGTGCTTTCTCAGTTTTCTAGTACTAACTCGTTATCTTGGACAGAGTATAGACACTTCACCAAACTCCCAACCAGTACGGCATGTAACACAGCCATGCGCGGTCATGACGGCCATTTAGTGGTGCATTGTATTTAGCCTGCGCTGTGAGTGCGACATACATTTTAATAGCCACTTAGGTGGGCGGCCGGATGTTTACCGTTTATGCACGAACGTATTAAAATTATATTTAATCCCGGAATAGCGATGTAAGTATAAGGTTTTAAAGACTGTACGAATAATAAACCTGTCCTTTGGTTACATATCTGAATATCGAATGGGTCATAATATCGAAAAGGTATTTTTGTTGAGACTGTATTTTTCAAGTATATCAAACTTACATGGAAAACTATATAACGGTTAAGTTTACTTGAGAATTATTAGTAGTTTAAAAGTACTTAAACAGCAGCCTAAGGTATAAAATATACCTAAACTTGGAATATTCCATACAAAATACGAAATCCTTCGAAAAATATTACTTAATTTTTTCGTAATGGCTACGGAACCATATTTCGAACGTGTCCGAGGCGCTCTAGGCCGGTTTTTTGTTACTTTTACGGTCATTCCAAGTTCCAATGGAAGTGCTGAAAGTTTCTCGATGAGGGCTACAGCATAGATGTCGCTAGTTTCGCTGCTAAAATGACTAAATAAGAAACAAACAAGCTGAGATATACATGTGGTGCATAGGAGGAATTCGTGTCTGTACCACTGTCCAGTGGTGGTGTAGCGGTATAGCATGTGGCACGTAATGCCGAGGACCTGGGTTCGATCCCACTGGTCTTATTTTTCTGGTTTTTCTGTGCATCTACTGGGTGACCTTAGCCTCTGGACAAATGCGAATACTACTGGCTTAGCAAGACATTTAAAACCAAACTGCAAAGTATCATAACAATCAGTCCAATATTTACGGAAAAACTAACGGTTTTCAATGTATCACTTTGGAGCAACCTGTGTATGTGGATGATCTGATTTCATAGATTTTTTTTCTTGTCTAATTAAGCAAATAACTATTTTAAGATATTGCTAAGTATCAGTCTTATCCATGATTTCATTATATGTCCAGAGGCTAAGGTCACCTTGTATGTATATTATCAGTTTGTATTTTTGAAACCTTTTCCATTCATTCATTAAATTCATTCATTCTTTCATATATCATTCATTCATTCAGAACCAACCTTAAAAAGTACGTGGAATCGCGTCTCCAATAAACGGGAGCGCCCCATAAAACCGAATAGTCTCGATTGTGTGCGAATCGATTGCAATCGAATTAATCGTCACAATCGATTGTTTGAACAGCGCTTCATTTCATATCGGAATCATTTTCATTTCGTTTCACGAGCCTAGTGACATTTTATATTTATATAGGAAAAGTCTCTTCGTTCCATTCTCCATACAAACGTAGTCCTGTACCCTTGGTGTAAGTTTTCGGTCACAAAAATACGTCACGATCGCGTTCGCGTTAAAATCTCAATTAGTATGGAAACAAGAACAGCGCCTCTAGCGGAACGTTTGCGATGTTCGTGTTACGATACAAATTGAGATTTACGCAAACGCGATCGAGACGTATTTTGTAACCGAAAAATAAATCCTAAGGGTACCGGTCTCATTTGAAAACTAGGCAACAGAAGTAGATGAAATATTGTAAGTATGGACTAGACGTTATTACCTACGCCTGTGGTTATTCAGATTTTTATATAAATGTGTAATATCAGAATTACAGGAGCTCAAAAGTCGACAAAAAAAAGATGTCAACTTTGCTCGAGAATTACATACTATTAAAGCATTTATATAAAAATCGAAAAAACCACAGGCATAGAAAATATAATGAAGAACTTATTTATATTTATTTATTTATTTTATTCGACTGGATGGCAAACGAGCAAGTGAGTCTCCCGATGTTAAGAGATCACCACCACCCATAAACATCTGCAACACTAGAACTTGATTGTAAAATATCATATTAATGGCTGATCGCCAAAATCTGTGCTGCAATAAAGAGTTACAATTTTGTATGAAAATCCAGTAACGACCTCTCATTTAGTCGCGCTTGAAACGTGATATTTTGCAGCCTATTTTAAGGAACAAAATATCAATATATTTCATTGCATGTTTGAGAAAAAACATGTTATTCTGTAAATAGAAAATATTATAGCCAGAATAGAAGGCTAGCTCTTCTATCTGGCTATTCTTCTACATGTATGGCAACCTCTTACTGCGCGGCCTTTGTAGTAATGTACTATTTTTACCGAGCAAACTACCCAATTGTTAATAGAATAGGCCTTTAAGCAGTTAATTACGTCATTCTCTCTCTCTCTAATTACAACTCTCCAGACTCCGAGATGTACCTAATCCCCTATCCACTTTGATTGGCTACTAATTGTACTAATTAACAGTTTAACTAGTGCACCGTTTACAGACTAGTGACGGACACTAATCAAGGCGAATCAACACTAAATATACCTAGATGTTCTACACATAAGCTTAAAGCAAATGTTCTTAACTTTTCAGTGATGTGGGTCTTTTTTGTGCCCTGCCACGGACCACTTATAATTTTGAAATAAAAACAAAGCAAATAAATGTGATTTATTACCTCTAATAAAACAATAGCTAAACTACTACACCGTTTTGAAACATTCTTGGAATGCATCCATAATAGTCTTGACTTCTATGTCAGCTGCAGTATTTTTTTCATGAAATCGTACATTTTATTCGAAAACTTTTACCCTAAAAAATACCCTAAGTATTTTTCTACCCTAAAAAAACCCTAAACGAGTAAAAATACCCTAAATTTAGGGTAAATTACCCTAAGGTGGGGACACTGCGAATCGGTTCGCTTAATTTTTCATAATGCGAACTGCTAAGGAATGGAATTCGCTCCCATTGTCTGTATTTCCAGATAAATACAAGTTTCATTTCCGAACTCACGATTTTCTATGAAACCTTTTTTTCGGGACTTTCATTAATCAAACCTAACCTAACCTACTGTGTTTTATAAAAACATAAGAATATACACGTAAACTGCTTCAACTTTGCCCTCTGGCTGCAACATTGCCTGATTTTATTTAGAGTCGATAACTTAGCACTCTCATATATTTTGAAACTTTTATCTACACGGGAATTATTAAAACTTAAGAACCTATGCGAGTGCTAATTTATCGGCTATAAATCAAATTAGGCAATTTTGGAGCCAGAGGGCAAAGTTGAAATAGTTTACTGCACTGAGAAATTTTTAGTTTCGGAGAAAATTGTCGAAAAGGCCGAGACGGTCATTTATAGATCAAGCCAAGAAAAAAGTCAATGTCATGTCGTATCAGGAGCTGAAAACGCTGGCAGAGAACCGAAAAGAGTGGCGATTACTCCACCGACAAGAGCTAAGCTCTTAAATTTATGATGATGATGATGAGAAAATTGACAGTCGGGTAATAAAACATTTGGCAATCAATTATAATGTGAAAAGGCAGGATGTGAACCATTACATAATAAGTCTATCTCCAGTATTCGAGGTACATAAGTTGGAGGTCTGCGCCCAAAGTGCTCGCGATATGAAGGTTGATGATGTCATTATACCGTCTCCTGATATGTGAGCACATCAAAAACCACGCCACAGATAATAAAGCAACCAGCGGTTCAGATTGAACAAGTACGAGTAGCTAAAGCCCAACACACAGAAGATGGGTGCGGGTCATTTAACATGGCGGTATATGGCAAGGCTCGGAACCGGTTTATAAAATAGCGGTAAATACCGGTTTATTTCGATTTAACTCCGAACTCTCTTAAGAACGCCAACATTTTTAAGAACTTAACTATAACCTAAATAAACCGGTTTATTCGACGAGTGACAGTTGGCCGGCTGCAGGCGGGCGGCGACGTTTGTCCTGCGCCGGAATAAACCGGTTCTTATTGTTCTAAACCGGTCAATCTGACAAAAAATTTATGGAAATGTTCCCTTAAAAACCGGTTTAAAAATAACGGTTTCGCCAACGAAACCAAAATGAAAAGGTTTTGCGCTAAGTACATGATAACGGTTTGGAAATTTAACCGGTATCCGAGCCTTGGTATATGGACGCACGACTCGACCAGTGACCGACCCGCGCCCGCCGTCGGTGTGATGGCGTCCATAGACCGCCATGTAAATACGTCCGTCGCGGGCCCGCGCACGACCCGCATCCGTCCTCTGTGTTCACTTTTTTTTTATTCGATTATATTATTATGGCAAACGAGCAAGTAATGTTAAGCGATCACCACCGCCATAAACATCTGCAACACGATAAGGGAACAGATGCGTTGCCAATCTAGAGGCCTAAGATGGGATTCCTCAAGTGCTAGTAATTTCACCGGCTGTCTTACTCTCCACGCCGAAACACAACAGTGCAAGCACTGCTGCTTCATGGCAGGAATAGCGAGCAAGATGGTGGCAGCGATCCGGGCGGACCTTGCACAAGGCCCTACCACCTGCAACCTCCCCTCTGCTGCTCGGAGGACTTTTCATTAGCGACGGTGCTGGGGGAGCCGATCGTATGTTTCAACATCCGGCCGGACGCGAACGGCGGTGCCGCGTCCGTTCGTATTCTTTCCGACCTGATGTAAGCCGTTTGGTGGAAATCATGTTAACCTCTTCACCGCCGGAGTCATCAAGTCGAATGCCACAAACAATACCTCACACGCTACGGTCCACGGTTGACGCTACAGTCAAAGTAAAAATATCTTTATTAATTTTAGGCTATAACAAGCATTTAGAATAGGTTCGGAAAAACCTCTGTTTAGAAGAATCCGCTAAGAAACTCATCGAGGTATATACGAGTACATATATATATTTTTTTTCAAAACAGATTCACAATATTAATAAATGATTTCTTTATACTATACTCGTACATCATAAGTATTTAACACAACTTGATTTTTAACACAGTAGGTTCGCTATTCGAAGGATCGCTAATAGTGCAGTAAATAAAGGTAGTGGACCCAACAGTAATTCCTCAGCCCGAAAAAACTTGGCAGTATGATAAAGTATCAATAAATAAAGAGTATTGTATAAATATCCAAAAAAAAATAATAAAAAAAATAAAAATAAAAAAAATGCTCCGTTCAAACTTTCTTCAACATAGACATACTTATGTAACGTATTGGAACAATATATGAAATATAAAAAAAAAATATCCCAGCAGAAATTAAAGTAAATTACTAATATAAACAGATTTGTGTTTCGTCACTACTTTGAAAAAATCTCGTATCTCAAATCAATACGTGAACAAAATTGAACCTTGACGTAATGGTCATAAAGTGCACTCGGAAAAATTATTCATTTCGAGATACGAGTTTTTTAAAAGTAGTGACGATTTTTAGCTTATAAATACCTAACTTAGGTGGTTTTTTTTTGGATTTTTTAATATTTTAGTTACGGCTCATACTGTACAATAACCAAGCAAAATTTCATCGACTGAGGAATTAATGCTTGGGTCTCCATACAACAACTTCCTTCATTTACTGCACCATAATGCGGATTGGAAATATTTCCAAATATCCCTGTCCATGATATAATCATTGACTTTATAATAAGCCTTAGATATTAACGTCTTCTGGACAGTAGACATTATTAAAAATGAAGTCGATTTGTCGCTGGTTTTTCTGTAGCACACAGAGCCCGTCACTTTGTTTGTTTTGTAGCGGTGAAGAGGTGAAGAAGACAGTACTACCACTACCATGAGTTTACAGTGACTGTGCCCGATAGCGACAGCGTAAATTATTTGTATGGAGAATTGTACAGCACCTCTACAAATAATTTACGCCGTCGCTATCAAGTAGGGTCACTGTAAACTCATGGTAGTGGTACAACAGTTGAAAGCACTGTATTTAGCTACGTTACATCCCCAGTATTAATGCCGCTGTTACAACCACTCCAGTGCCTGTGCAGCCGCGCAGAAAGCTGCCCAGCACTGGCCTGTGGGCTTATCGGCCTATCTAGGGCTTAAGCACCGTTTTGACGGGTGTGTTACTATCATCATCATCACGTCAGCCGAAAGGCGTCCACTGACGAACATAAGCCTCCCCCAAGGCTCCACTCAGGCCGGTCTTGTGCTTTCCGCATCCACCGTGATCCCGCGATCTTAACAGTCATCATGTCTAAATATATAGAATGCAGTATTAGGTTAGGTTAAGTTAGTTTATTATCAACTCTGAAGAAATTACTATTTCAGAATTAAATTACTTTATGGCAAATAAAAATTCTAGAAAATGATACCTACATTCGGGCATATGAACGATAGAGAACCGTGGGATATATGTACGCTGGAATGATGATGATGATGATGATGATATTATATTTATATTAACACTAATAGTGACTGTCATCGTATACTGATTCTGAGACGTACCTAGCCTAGGTACATACTTAGATCAAGATGATGATGATGACGATGATGATGATTTTATAAATAAAATCTTACCTTTTATAGACGTCATCTTGCCTGATACTAAATCAAGCTAAACAAGTCTAAGTAAAAGCTTTCTTGAATGTTCCCATTTCTTCCATGGTCTGCATTTTTACATTTTCAATAACGCCCCAACGGCCGGCTTAAAAGTGTTTTTCCATTTATTTTTCAACTGGAGCACTAAACACTTTTAACAGGAGTTGACTTTACTGTGTAAAACTTTTTAAGCGATGAAACCCTTTTTGAAAACTAAATATTTGTCCCCTTAAAATTGACAAAACAAATAATTTAATGAGAGTTTGTTCTCTGCAACTTTACGGTACACCATAAGTGTTTATTTTAATTTATGGTAAGGCTTTGAGTAAGGCTGCTGTTTTGTTTACTACACTCCGCTTTACTTGTCTACCCTACTGTTAAGAGTTTCGTGGTTCTACAAGAAACCCTTATAGTTTCGCTATACCCCTCCGTCCGCAGCTTAGTTTGCTACTGATTGTGTTTTACATATGTAATTTTAGGGTTCCGTAGCCAAAGTGGCAATACACTTATGCCATCCTGAATTAAATTTTTCCACTCACCGGTTTAGATTTTGGAAGGGGAGAAACTCGATTTTAATTAAAATCTGCACTTTAAAGTTGAATATTTTGCAAAAAAATCCCTGAATTGAAAAAAATGGTTTTAAAAGAGCTATCCAACGATAACCTATACTACAAGGTTGGATGAGAAAAAAAAAACACCCCCACTTTACGTCTATGGGAGGTAATCTAAAAATTTTTTTAAAATTTTTATTATACCGTTTTGTCGGCATAGTATACATAATATATTCATGCAAAACAGACAGACAGACAAACAGACAGACATGGTGAAATTATAAGGGTTCCGTTTTTGCCATTTTGGCTACGGAACCCTAAAAAAAATAAGCCTCATGCTGTGGATGTTCAGAGGCGGTGATGATTGCTTTTCATCAGGTGATCCGCCTGCTCGTTTTCCCCCTATTACATAAACACTTTGACTTATGCCTACTTCTCTGTTTCTGGAAAGTCTAAATTAAAATGGTGGATTATTTTTGATTTGTTATACTTTTGATCTAGTGCGAATAATTTTGGCAAGCAAGGCGCGGCCATCTCCGGTCATAAATACTCTACGATCAGTTATGAAACCCTTTACAAAAAACAATCACAGCGTACTTGCAATGTTGCTGTACGAATTCAGAGCGCTTGAGTTTCAATATGAAACGTGGGGAGCTCTATAGCGAAGGAAATAGTTAAAAACCGGCCAAGAGCGTGTCGGCCCGTAATAGGGTTTCGTAGCCATCACGAAAAAAAAAAATCCATACTAATATTATAAATGCGAAAGTGCGTTTGTGTGTTTGTATGTTTGCGTATTTGTCCGTCTTTCACGCCGTAACGGAGCGACGGATCGACGTGATTTTTGGCATAGAGATAGCTTATGGGCCGGAGAGCGACATAGGCTACTTTTTATCCCGGAAAAATGCATAGTTCCCGAGGGAACAGCGTGCGATAACCGAATACCACGCGGGCGGAGCCACGGGCAAAAGCTAGTAAGTAATATTTCGTATTTTGTACGGAATATTCCAAGTTTAGGTATATTTTATACCTTAGGCTGCAATTTACTCTTAAAAGTATTTAAAAATGCATGAATATTTCAGTACGTGGTTGAATTTATTTGATTGAAGATCTCTGTAAAATATTTTCATCCACTGAAATGCATTTTTAACCGAAAAAAAAACAGGAGGTTTTCAAGTTGACGTGGATTTTTTTTAATGTATGGTATGACCAAGCATCGCTTTTTACAGAGTAGTTCGATTTTGACAATTCTCTTTTTTATTGGATAGAATAAGTACCTCGAAGTTAGTCTCATATATGAATTTGACAAAAATAAAATAAAAAAAATGTGACTAAAAATGTAAATGTAAAAAAATGGTATGGGAAATTCTGAAACTATACGACATACAAAAATTTCTTCTTAGGAACCATGACATCGATTTTACTAGCAAAGAGGTACAAACAAACATAGAGACAATTTTACATGCCAGAATTTTTTGACTATTGTAACGGTGGACACTTCGAACACCTAATAAAATAAATTAAAGTATGTGAAAACAATACATTTTATTCATTTTAGACATAATTTTTTTCAAAACAACCGGGTTCGATTCCCGAGCTGAGTACAGGTTTTTTTTTAATGCATGAATGCAGTTTTTCTTGTTATTAAAATCGATGTCTTGGCTCCTAAGAAGAAATTTTCGTATGTCGTATAGTTTCAGACTTTCCCATACTGACCGATATAAATGGGCCACCCTGTATGTATAATAATAATAATAATCATTTATTTCGTGTAACTAGGACACATATTATGTTAGTAATTTTTGCTTAGTTTCTAAAAATTAGTGGGTAACTTATAAACTATTAAAAACATTCTACTCACTCTACCACAGTATCACACTGGTAGGGGAATGCAGTCCCTCACAGTGTGACATGTAGTCACAGTGAGGTCTGTCTGCTATCATGCGCAGGACGGCATAGGATAGGCATTGGGTGAGTAAAACTTGTCAAATTAATGAGTAAACTGATCAAAATAATGCGTCTAATATTTTCTGATACTCTTACTAACTAACTCTGACTCTAACTTTTTGGACACAGCTTATTGCTGGCCAGTATTCCGTTTAATTCAATTTTTCATTCTGTTCCAGTACAAGGAGTCTTTTACCAACGAGATAGGTAACGCAATCCCTCTGCGGGATCGAGCGGAACGCTCCGTACCTCTTATAATTGCTTGCGGCTCCAAGGTCTTAGCACAGAATATTGGAGACAGATAATACGCACAATCTTCTGTTTTATTAGACATTTGGCACTCGTGATATAGGTAGACCCAGAATCTAGTGCGAACGCCGTCGAAAGGTAGAATATTTTTAGTAGAGTATTTTTATTTGATGCAAATGTGTGTTTTTGTAATTTTTTATAAATATAAATAAAAATTATTCTTTTTGGGTTGGTAAACATTGTCAAAACGACCAAATCATCATAAGGTCCAAAGAGGTCTTTAAAGGACAATCTCTTTAGAAAACCCATATCTTATTATTATTACTGTTCCGTATCTCAAAAGGAAAAATGAAACTCTTATAGAATCAATTTTGAACATAAAACTACCGTGAGACTTACTCATATTAAATATATTTTTCCGGATAACTCACACTCACTCACTTATAGAATCACTTTGATTTCCGTCTGTCAATACCCATTTTTAGGATTCCGGTACCCAAAGGGTGCCAACAGAACCCTATTACTGAAACTCCGCTGTCTGTCTAACTGTCCGTCCGTCTGTCACAGGGCTCTATCTCTTGGCACTTGAAATTTTAACAAATTATGTACTACTGTGGCCGCTATAATAACAAATACTAAAAACAGAATAAAATAAATATTTAAGTGGGGCTCCCATACAACAAACTTGATTTTTTGCCGCTTTTTTGCGCTTTTTTGCGAATGTTTAATGTTGTATAGATTATTTATTTATTTATTTATTTATTTATTCATAATAAAGACTTACAGTATACACCAAAGCGTCTCTATTATTATAAATAAATAAATAAAATAATTATGGTACGGAACCCTTCCTGTTCGAGTCCGACTCATACTTGGCCAGTTTTTCCAGAACAGCATGGATACATTCACGCAAATTTAAAACATTAAGTTACGGACCGAATCTATCGAGGAAAATAATTTACATTACTGTCGTGGCATTGGAACGATTTACTGGAATACTGTAAACAGGGCCTCAAGTTGTGTCTGTCTATCATTACTTTTGGATCACCCCTAGTAAGTATTTATTTTATTTTTATTTATTTATTTGGACCTTCAACAATAAGTACACAGTTTTATTAAATATATTTTCCCGGATAACTCACGTCTAACATCGAGTTTAGCTCGACATGTTTCGACATGTTTAATATGAGTGAGTCTGACGGTAGTTTTATGTTCAAAAGTACACAGTTTCATTATTACTAACATTGCGTAACAACTTAAGTATAAGCTATGCTCCTAATTAATTACAGAATATCACAGCATGCATTAAAGAATAATACAGGTTGCACGAAAATAAAAAAAAACTCAACTTAGTTCGCTAACGGTTAAAGTAAATTTTCTTGAATTAAAACTACTTATAAAAAAAAGCTATATAAAAAGAAAGAAACATAAAGTTAGATATTATGATGGAGCTGTCAACTCCAACAATTTAATTTTAAATGTAACAAAATGTGCGCTATCTGTGTCCGCTCTATTCTGTGGCAACAAGGACCCATTTAAATCTATTAGTATTAATGCAGGTTTTGTCTCGTATTGCTGCTTCGTTTTGTTTGCAATGTTAGGTCAAAATGTTCACGAAATAAATGGAATTACAACAAAAAAAATACAATGGCCACGCTTGGAAAGTGCCTTGTTTCGTGACTGAATCTATAAATAGTACATCACTTCCGCAGGTGTAGAAGAATCCATACTAATATTATAAATGCGAAAGTGTGTTTATGTGTTTGTATGTTTGTCCCTCTTTCACGCCGTAACAGAACAATGGATCAACGTGATTTTTGGCATAGAGATAGTTTATGGGCCCGAGAGTGACATAGGCTATTTTTTGTCCCGGAAAAATGCACAGTTCCCGAGGGAACAGCGCGCAATAACCGAATACCACGCGGGCGGAGCCGCGGGCAGAAGCTAGTACATCACTTCCGCAGGTGCCGCAGGTGTAGAAGAATATTGTTTATATTATTGTCTGTTGAATAAATAAAAAACCGGCCCAGAGCGTGTCTGACACGCCTGAAGTAGGGTTCCGTAGCCATTACGAAAAAATTACGAAATATTTTTCTAAGGATTTCGTATTTTATACGGAATCTTTCAAGTTTAGGTATATTTTATACCTTAGGCTGCTATTTACTCTTAAACTACTAATAATTCTCAAGAATACTTAACCGTTATAGTTTTCCTTGTAGTAAGTTTGATGGTTTACTAATGTTTTGGCGAAAATTATTTAGCAAATTATTAGCTCCCAAACTATTTATCCCATATTTTTATTTCGGCGAAATTTCATTTCCCAACTCAACGTTTCGCAACTATATCGTTTCACAACTAGTGATTTGATAAATTATTATTATGCAAAATATTACCTGGAATTTTTTTAAGATGTCATTTATGTTTTGGTCAAATGTATTGATTGGCATATCTAAACTTAGCAACATATTGAATGGAATGCAACCTATTTTCCTAATGGCAGGTTATACTGGCTGCTATAAAAAAAAACCTAACATCGAAGGCTAAGGCGGGAGCTACGCTCCGCTCCGCTCCCGCCTTAGCCTTCTGAACCTAAATTATCCAAGTCGCTTCTGCTCCGAACCGTCTTGCTCGCTCGCTTCGCTCGCTCGCACAAATTTTAAGGTAAAACTCGTCCATCGTCGCCCATCGTTGAACTTCCGTCGTCCGTCTACCATCTGTCGTCCATCATACATCGTCCAGCGTCCACCCTCCATCATCCGTCGTCGATCGTCGGTCATCGTCCGTCATCCATCGTCCGTTGTCTTGTCCGTCGTCGGTCGTCGTCTTTTGTCCGTCGTCGCCATCATCTATCATTCGTTGTCCGTCGTCGTCGGCGTTCGACGTCTGTCGTCGTCCGTCGTCTGTCATCGTCCGTTGTCCGTCATCGTCCGTCGTCGAACTTTCCTCGTCAGTCATCGTCTGTCGTCCGTCGTCGAACTTCCGTCGTCATCCACCGTCTTTCGTCGGTCGTTCGTCTTTCGCCCGTCTAACTTCCGTCATCCGTCGTCGTCCGTCGTTTTCTGTCGTCCGTCGTCGTCCGTCGTTCATCCTCCACCATCCATCGACCGCACTGGGCTCGTGTGGGAACTAAGGCCCAAGCCCTCTTATTCTGAGAGAAGGCTTGTGCCCAGCAGTGGGACGCATATAGGCTGGGATGATGATGATGATGATGATGATCCATCGTCCGTCGCCCATCGTCCATCGTCTACACTCCATCGTCCAACGTCCATTTTCTACCCATCGTCCATCGACCATTATCCATCCATTGTCCATCATCCATATTCCAATTTCCATCGTCCATCCTCGCGTCCACTCGCATCGCACACACATTCACAAACAAACGAACTTTGGTACTTATTACATTAGTAAGATGACAATTTCATTTTAATCCTTAATACTCAGGTATTAAGACTCAACATTAATACGTATACAATACGACTACGTTGTGTAACTTAAGTCATTGCTGTGTAACTTTGTAATCGCTAGTATTTATATGGAATTACAAACTTACTTGTGCAGTTTGTATAACTTTGAAACGTGACTGAAATTGCAACATTTTGGAATTTTCTGTGACCATGTAGGCTAAAAACTAACTATGTTTAAAATTTGGAGCTTGTGGGTCTGCTAGAAGTACCTTAGAATTATGATGATCAAAAGTCAGTGAGTAGGTATGTCAGTGACAAAACTGAGGAACTTTAACATGTGATAGTTCTTAATCTACGTGTTCAAACTGAATGTTATTGATAATATATCTTAGTCCCATTAGGCCCTATAGGTAACTGAAAATTCAGGGTTCTAGCTTTAGCCATTAACAAAAATACAGGGTGTTGAAAATAGCCTGAATGGCTTCGAGAAAAGTATGGTACGGCCGTGCCTTTGTTTTGTTTTGCTCGACTTGGCGGGGGCACTGCCGTGCCCCCAGATAATACAGAGATATATAGGGTCCCTTGGTAACAAAACTAAACACTAACTATATCTACGTTCAGTAGAAGTGTAGAATACTTCCACTGTCAAAATTAAAAAATAAATACCTAATAATAATAATTTAACTCTGAAATATACATTTCAGGTCAAGTAACTAAGCTTTTGGATTCCGAAGGCAAGCTCACGTCTGCCGCCCCCAAAGTTAGCTCACACGCACTAATCAATGGATGGTGAAACAGTCCCTAAATCTAATGTGGCTAACTCACTTGTGACAATAACACCCAATTATTTACACCTCTGCCAAATCCATTTACCAATTTATACCTTGCATATAAATGTTTAGCCATTAACCCGTGTTCTGCCTTAACAAATAGGTATAATAGCGATACCGATCCGTTAACCCCTTTAACGACTCGCTATAACTCAGTTTTCCAAAACATCGTTCCGCCTCACTCGTGCACGCGGGCCGGACAGGGATGGATGGCTTTATCTACTATTTGGTTATCTGTTTCTGCAGATTAGAGGTGAGTTGTGGAGACAGAAACAGTAGGATTGGTTGGCTTACCGTGTGAATCTTATTGAAGGCGTTACTTTGCGGAGCTTCATATGAATGAACTAAAACAATGACTTTGCTCACCCGTGATCTTATAATAACTTAGTATTTTTCAAAAAGTTGCCCCGTTATGAAATTGACAAGAAATCAGCTTGTCAAGATATTGTTAACACTAAAGTCGAGATCATAAAACATAAACTACATAAAACATCCAAAATTTCTTGAAGTCTGGAAAACGTCACGAAATTTTGTGAGGAAAAAATCGTAATTTTGTAACTACGTCAAAACTTTCTATTGGATCCAATAACAGAGATTATCTGACTTTTTGTCACCCTCAAGGTTTTGCATATATTTAAACACAATACGACTTATTTTTTGTGTTGAAGTAATGTCAGAAAATATTTTTTTAGGCGGACAACTACAGATGTGTATACAGTACAATACATACAATATTGTATGTAGGTGAAATACTCGTAGATGCCTATTGCTCCACTCCTGCTGGCTCGTGCTGAGGCACCGACTTCGTGCTAGTAGGTACCTGTAAAAATATTTTCAAGAGTTTTGGAGTCGGTTTTACCATTTTTTTGTTAAAAATTTTAGTATTATGTAGGTGTATTGTTTTATGAATTTTTTATCACGATTTTTGGGTGTGTTTTTCGGAAGTTTCCTGGTCCAGTGGGTGAGACATTTGGCGCGAATAGTCAGATATGACTTCCAATTAATCCCAGCCTATACGTCCGACTGCAACAGGCCTCCTCTTAGAATAAGAGGGTTTAAGCCGTAGTTTTCCAGCAGGCCCAGTGCGGATTGACTGGTGAGCAAATGCCCGCTTCCCACCTTTATTTGGGAGTCGGTTAAACCGAGGTAAACAGGGTAAGGCTGTCGCAAGCGTGCCGCGTTTGCGATGGGATTGATTCGTTCTAATTCGGCGGGTATTCCTGCGACGTGACGTGCCTTCCGATCGTGGGTTAGGGAACGATTCACCTAAACAGACCAAAATAATTCTCGATACAAGAAAATAAATTGCGACTTACCTGGTTACCTGGTTACAAGGTCATTTAGGTCTATGTGTGTTCAGGTGTGATTCTTATGCTATTTTTAAGGTCTTATTGTACCTGAAATCCTGTGAAATAAATGATTTGGAATTTGAATTTGAATTTTGCTGAATATTAACGTGTTACCTGTGCTAGACACGAGTACCTACCACTGAAAAACAGCGATGCAGTTTTCCGCATTTTTTTATCAAAGAGTTCACGGAGTATTCAGTTTATTTAAAAGCCGATAGATGTCACTGGAGTCGAATTAAATGGCGCTATCGTTTGGTTGCCTCAGATCCTATAAAAGAAAGAAGGTTTTTTGCTGTATATACTATACTACGAAATTAAACTGTGTGGAGTTTCATTTCATGAACCCTATATAGTCCGTGAGCCCAGCCCCTAGGTACCTACGTAACATGACATCACCATAAGATGCCTGGCAACAGGTGGGGAAAGTTGTGCTGAGCTAGAATCAAAAAACTAACGCACTTAAAATTAGCCGGAAGTTTGAGAAAATCCTTCACTTCCGGTCAAAATTTTAAGGTCAATTTACGTCACGTGACATCATTACGAAACACGTGGCATCATGAAGCCCTTTATCCGTAGAGAGGGGCAACATAAGTCTGTCAGTTCTGAAATAGCCGGCAGTGCCTGACAGACTGCGACAAAGGTGACCCCCAAAAACGATTTCCTACGTCATATGACATCGTGACCAAAATTATTACAAAAGTTTCGTAATATTAGTGTCTTTAATAATATATAAGTCTGCCAAGCGTTTTTTAGCCGGAAGTCCTTTAAAAGTGTAATTTTAACTACAAGGAAAATGTAACCGTATCATGTTAAATGAGAATAATTTAACGAATTATGATCGATTAACAAGGATTATCGACTAATTTGTCGTGGTCGGTATATTTAGTATGTAAGAAAATAAAAAAAATACAATCTTTTATGTTATTTCACCTGTCCCGTTGTCTGTAATCAAATCTCGCAAGTATAGTTATTTGGATCTAAGTACTGTCAGTGGTTGGATTGAGTTGAAATTTGGCATTGTAATATAAAATTGGTGGCAAAGAATCTGGTCGTGAAATTCCGGTGATCATCACCAGGTCAGAATTGTCTCCACAGGAGAGAACTGTTTAACGGTGAATGGTAAAGACTTAAAATTACACGAATGGATTTCCTATAGCAATACAAGTAGGTACAGTCAGCAAAAAAACTTCTACTAAATTATTTTTTTACGGGAACTAATAGTTTCAGTGAGTTTCAGTAGTGTCAGTTCCGAAACTGCTGGAAGTGCCTGATAGACGATGGCAAAATAATAAATATAAATAATTTAGCCTGCAATAAAACTTCTACTAAATATTTTAAGGTCAATTTACGTCACGTGACAACATTACGAAACACGTGGCATCATGAAGCCCTTTATCCGTAGAGAGGGGCAACATAAGTCTGTCAGCTCTGAAATAGCCGGAAGTGCCTGACAGAATGAGGCAAAGATGACACCCAAAAACGATTTCTTACGTCATATGACATTGCGACCAAAATTAATACAAAAGTTTCGTAATATAAGTGTCTTTAATATTAAATAAGACTGCCGAGCGTTTTTTAGCTGGAAGTCCTTTAAAAGTATCTATCTGTCTGTCTGTCCGTCCGTTCGCGGCTTTGCTCAGACACTATCAATGCTAGAAAGCTGTAAATTTGCATGAATATATATGTAAACTATGCCAACAAAACAGTACAATAAAAATTAAACAAAAAATTTTTTAGACTACCTACCAAAAAAAATTTTTTTTTAATTTTTATTCTACTGTTTTGGTGGCATAGTTTATTATGAAATTATACCAAAAGTAGAGCTTTCTAGCATTGATAGTCTCTGACCAAAGGCGCGGATGGACGGACAGACAGACAGACATGGCGAAATGAGTCGATAATCCTTGTTAATCGATCATAATTTGTTAAATTATTCACATTTAACATGATACGATTACGCTTTCCTTGCAGTTAAAATAACACTTTTAAAGGACTTCCGGCAAAATAACGCTTGGCAGACTTATTTATTGTCAAAGACACTAATATTATGAAACTTTTGTAATAATTTTGGTCGCGTGGTCATATGACGTAAAAAATCGTTTTTGGGGGTCATCTTTGCCAGTCTGTCAGGCACTTCCGGCTATTTCAGAGCTGACAGACTTATGTTGCCCCTCTACGGATAAAGGGCTTCATGATGCCACGTGTTTCGTAATGTTGTCACATGACGTAAATTGACCTTAAAATATTTAGTAGAAGTTTTATTGCAGACTAAATTATTTATATTTATTATTTTTCCATCGTCTATCAGGCACTTCCAGCAGTTTCGGAACTGACACTACTGAAACTCACTGAAACTATTAGTTCCCGTAAAAAATAATTTAGTAGAAGTTTTTTTGCTGACTGTACCTACTTGTATTGCTATAGGAAATCCATTCGTGTAATTTTAAGTCTATACCATTCACCGTTAAACAGTTCTCTCCTGTGGAGACAATTCTGACCTGGATTCTTTGCCACCAATTTTATATTACAATCCCAAATTTCAACTCAATCCAACCACTGACAGTACTTAGATCCAAATAACTATACTTGCGAGATTTGATTACAGACAACGGGACAGGTGAAATAACATAAAAGATTGTATTTTTTTATTTTCTTACATACTAAATATACCGACCACGACGAATTAGTCGATAATCCTTGTTCATCGATCATAATTCGTTAAATTATTCTCATTTAACATGATACAGTTACATTTTCCTTGTAGTTAAAATTACACTTTTAAAGGACTTCCGGCTAAAAAACGCTTGGCAGACTTATATATTATTAAAGACACTAATATTACGAAACTTTTGTAATAATTTTGGTCACGATGTCATATGACGTAGGAAATCGTTTTTGGGGGTCACCTTTGTCGCAGTCTGTCAGGCACTTCCGGCTATTTCAGAACTGACAGACTTATGTTGCCCCTCTCTACGGATAAAGGGCTTCATGATGCCACGTGTTTCGTAATGATGTCACGTGACGTAAATTGACCTTAAAATTTTGACCGGAAGTGAAGGATTTTCTCAAACTTCCGGCTAATTTTAAGTGCGTTAGTTTTTTGATTCTAGCTCAGCACAACTTTCCCCACCTGTTGCCAGGCATCTTATGGTGATGTCATGTTACGTAGGTACCTAGGGGCTGGGCTCACGGACTAATAGTGGACCTCTTCTTTTTGGATTTGTACGGGCATTGTACACAAAGTGTATTTTTCCTTTTTTCGAAGCGTTGGCAGGCCTCCCACCAGGTGGATGACGACATCGTCAGAGTTGCGGGAAACCGGTGGATGCAAGTGGCGAGTTGTCGTTTATTGTGGCGTTCTATGGGGGAGGCCTCTGTCCAGCAGTGGACGTCTTCCGGCTGATGATGATGATGAATCGAATATGTGCAAATATGATCTCTTTCTTTTCCTTCCGACATAAGTTTTATTTAAAATATATAAGATTTATTTTTAAAATTTATCATTTGTGCCCAGCCGTGGGAGGTATAAGAGTTGAAGATGACGACTTGCGATTGTCGCTACGTTTAGTCGCGATAGCCAACACGTACCCTAAAAGGTTTGCTGGTTTGGATAAAAAAAAGTACGTGACACTGCCGCCTTGCCTGTGGCATGAATTGTATTACTGATTCGACTGGTTTGACACTACCTGACGGTCGTATGGCTTGACAATTACATCCCGTTAGAGAAAAGATTCTGCTTGGGAATATATTTTGTGCAGAGAAGGGGGATTTGAATTTCAGGGATATTATTTTCTTGTAGGTAAATGATTGAGCGTTTTGAGTGTGAAGAGATAGGTAACAGGTAGACTTTCACATTTATAATATTAGTTCGTATACCCTATTCGAAATCAATCGACAAAATAACTTAAATAATTTTACTTCAAATTGTTCGAAGTTTGAATAGTTTCAGAATAATAATTCTGGATCAAGGAATGAATGAATGGCAGGTGAATGAAAGAGCATTTCAAAGTTAGAGAAAACTTTGTTAATTATCATAGAATTTTCATAAAAGTATTTATTGACAGTGAAATACATAATATACTAAAACAAACTAAACTAAACTATAGCAAACTGTAATGATCAAGGAAGATAACTCAAACTAAAACTCTTTATTGCGTTAAATTTTGTTAAGTGTTGATTTGCCGAAAAAAATAAGTAATATTCATACTCAATCCCTACTAATATTATAAATGTGAAAGTAACTCTGTCTGTCTGTCTGTTACGCTTTCACGTCGAAACCGCTAAACCGATTTTGATGAAATTTGGTATAGAGATAGTTTAAGCCCCAAGGACTAACATAGGATACTTTTTATTCCGGTAGAGGGCGCCACCGCGCGATAACCTAGGTCCGCGCAGACGAAGTCGCGGGCATAAGCTAGTAAGGAATAAAAAACACATTAGGGAAGCTATGTTCTACCTCGGATAGTTTTTCTTTTTTTGATTTTTTGAAAAATAACAAATTATAGAATGCGGGCCAGATATTAAAATATCTAAAGATACATCATTAGGCTATTTTATTCGGTAAAAAACTAAGAATATTACTAAATTCTCCGACACAGAATCGCGTGAGACAACTAGTGTACAATCATCTAATGGCCTTACCTTCCCTTTACCTCGTCACATTGTCGAACGCTTTCAGAATAGTTCGGAAAAGTCAAATAATTACTTAACCGAGAGAATTTTCCTTGGGAAATTCACGGTTATTCGTCCACCGATTGTTAAATGAAGTTAAAACGGGATTCTTTATTCTCCATGATTACAGGGAATTATAATGTTGCCTTTGACATTATGAAGTCGGGTTAAAAAGGTTGGCATTAATTTTGCAGGTGGTAGGACCTTGTGCAGGCTTGCTGGGCTTTAGAACGTACATATATATCGATGTTTAGAACTGTGGATCAAAAAAAAAACAGCTATTGGTGAATCAACTATTTCTTGCTGCTTTCGCGACGCGTCGCCAAGTAGCCCGATGTCCGGCAGAGTGGGAGCAATCGTTTATATCTAAGTGCGTCACAGATTTGATGAGGTCTGACCACCGTGTCGAAGACCGTCCGCGAGATCTTTTGCCCTCAACTTCCCCCTGCTTCACAAGCCGTCCCATTCCAATCCATCACAATTTAGTTGTAACTAAAGTCAAAGAAATCCTCGAAAGATTAACTCTGGGAATTAATCGGCGATGAGAAACTGTTTACGGCGGATGTTTGGAGCGATTGAAGTTGAACGGTGTTTACTTAAGTTCAATTTAATTTTATAAACTACGTTTAATCCCCTCACCTCTCCTCCCTTCCCTTCCCTTCTCTTCAATATCTCATATTATCATCATCATCATCATCAGTCTATCTTAGTCCACTGCTGGACATAGAACTCTCCAATTGAACGCCACTGAACACGATCCTCTGCCACTCTCATCCAGTTACTGCCAGCTACCCTGCGAAGATCATCGCTCCACCTAGTCTGAGGGCGTCCCAATGCTACGCTTTCCGATTCGCGGTCTCTACTCGTTTACCCTAGCGGTTATCGGTTCTTCGGCTGATATGGCCGGCCCTCTGGCACTTCAGTTTGCTTATCCGGTGAGCTATGTCGATGACTTTAGTTCTCTGCCGGATCTCCTCGTTCCGAATTCGGTCCTTCAGAGAAACTCCGAGCAATAGCCCTTCTCATATCGTAAAGTAATATAGTAAGTAGCCTTGATCATCATCATCATCATCCCAGCCTATATACGTCCCACTGCTGGGCACAAGCCTCCTTTCCGAATGAAGTAGCCTTGACATGGGTTAAATTACAGTATAGCATTTTTTATTACCCTGTATTTATTTAAGCGGTCGAATCCTTGAATTAAAATGATCGAGCGCCGTCAAACGAAAAATTACACAAAGGACAAAAGAAATTAACCATTACAAGTGAAATTCTTTTGTAGCTAATTTTCAGGAATTACTTTTTGTGGGATTCAAAAGGGATTAGTGGGGTACTATATTTAATTTTTTTTGGCCGGAGCTACAATGAGGTAACCGGACTGTTAGCTTGCATTTAAACCCGCTTGGCAAATGCTAGGAAAGATCCATATTGTGATCCGTCAATAATACAAGGTGACCTTAGCCTCTGGACAATTAATGAAACCATGGATAAGACTGATATTTAGCAATATATTAAAATAGTTATTTGCTTAATTAGAAGAGAAAAAAATCTATAAAATCAGAACATCCAAATACACAGGCTGCTCCAAAGTGATACATTGAAAACCGTTAGTTTTTCCGTAAATATTGGACTGATTGTTATGATACTTTGCAGTTTGGTTTTAAATATCTCGCTAAGCCATAGTATTTGTATTTGTACAGAGGCTAACCCAGTATACTGTCGGATTACGATATTTATTGATGTGTAGGGTAGTGTATTGACGGATCACAATATTTATCGCTGGATTTCTGGATAAGTATCTGATCCCAGAAGTCCAGAACCTGGATCGTGATATTTTTTTAACTTGGCTCAGTACGCAGCGAGACGGCTGCGACGAAGGACGTCATCATTATCATCTCAGCCTATATACGTCCCACTGCTGGGCACAGGCCTCCTCTCGGAATGGGAGGGCTTGGGCCATAATTCCCACGCGGGCCCAGTGCGGATTGGGAACTTCACACGCACCATTGAATTGCTTCGCAGGTTTGTGCAGGTTTCCTCACGATGTTTTCCTTCACCGCAAAGCTCGTGGTGAATTGCGCACATAAATTTCGAAAAACTCAGAGGTGCGAGCCGGGATTTGAACCCACGACCCTCTGCTTGAGAGGCGATAGGTAAAACCACTAGGCCACCACGGCTTTTTGATGATGGACGTCCGGTGACAATAAATCTCTTCAGTAGGTACTGACGCGATCCGTATTGATGGTGGGTGTGCTGTGATCCGACCCATGATTCATAAGTAGGTAAATATAATGATAGTTATCACAATATTTATTGACGTGTAGCGTTCGCCTGTGATCTCACAGACAGACAGACGTTGGCGTGAAATTTATAACAACCCTCTGTTGTGTCGGAGGTTTATAAAAAGATCAGAAAACAATAACGTCTAAGTATAAAAAATAGACTAATTAAAGTTGTAATGTTACGTTTTATTGATGACATTCAAATTTGAGTTGTAGTACCTATACTTAATAAAACGTATAAGTTTTTATCGTCAGTAAGGCTTGACCTTTTGTAGGACAATTGTTAAACAAACGTACTCAGTTCGATTGGTATTGAATCGGTGTATAATTACGGGCCAACGAACCCATTCACATTATAATTTCAACAAGCGTTTACAGAATGCAAAACATTCATTTTTGTAGGTTTTTATTGACCTTTCGTATTTGTCGTTATTATCAGTGAGAGATTGATATGTATTACACCCCTTTTCACCCTCCTTCCTCTTCTTTCCTTCTTTCTATCCTTTTTCAAATATGTTAACTTATCTTATCTTACAATCATAAATCACAATCGTGTGCACAATTCCTGTAATACAGAAAAAGATAAAGGAGAGAAGAAGAAGAACAATTCAATGGTATGAGAAAGTTCCCAACTGGGCATGCATGGAAACTTCAGCTTAAAACCTTCTCGTACTAAGAGAAGAACTGTACCAGTAATACGTTCTTTACGAGGAGATATACATCCATACTAATATTATAAATACGAAAGTGTGTTTGTATGTTTGTCCGTCTTTCACGCCGTAACGGAGCGACGAATCGACGTGATTTTTGGCATAGAGATAGTTTATGGGCCTGAGAGTGACATAAGCTACTTTTTATCCCGGAAAAATGCACAGTTCCCTAGGGAACAGCGCGCGATAACCGAATACCACACGGGTGGAGCCGCGGGCAAAAGTTAGTAAATAAATAAATAAAATAGTAGGACGTAGGTGAGTGGTGGGATTGCTGTTCATCATCATGCCAGCCGAAAGACGTCCACTGCTGGACATGCCTCCCCAAGGCTCTCAATCAATCCACTCAATCTCCTCTCATTGCTGTTCACACCCGTCTATAAATACGAGGTTGCGGTTGGTCACTAACCTCTATTCTAGGGAATAGAAGAGAAAATTTTATATCACCAACGAACTCATAGCTCAAACTAAAGTGTCATAAATATTAATAAAGCAAGTCTGGAAGAATCGCTCGCAAATATGGAAGTTAGTCAAAATAATATTTTGTTTTTCCTTCTGCAGGAGTCCATCGATAAAGTTGGAGGATAATTCCTCGTATTTATTACACGTGTTCGAAACTATCTGGAGAGAGGGCCACAGGAGGCAACTGCACAGAAGAGCCCCCTTGGAGCTTTATTTCATTTCCAATGCTGTTTGAGGAAGAAAGAAAGAAAAAGTTTGTTTATGGCATCACACATTATAGATAAACCGCCTAACTGAGTCCTCGCCTGCGCGGTACAGGGGCGCGGGGGTAGGACGAGAAAGGGGAGTGAAGGCCGTGCGGGCGGCGAGCGTGAATAACGAGATACACAAGTGGCGAAACGTGCACTAGACAGTTCTAAAGATATGTGACGTCATGTTGGTTAACGAATGGTCCTTTTCTGCGAGTTTGTTTTGGTTTTCTCGGTGATTTAAATCGCTCGTTCTCTTTCAACACTCTTCCTTGTTGTACAATTCTAGATACAGTCTTTTCCGATATACCAGTAAGTTCTGCTACAGTTTTGTTTAAAGGTATATCCTGTAAATATTCAACAGAATTTACGTCCAGTTTTTTTTTTCTAAAGTATTCGTATACGTTAAAAACCATTTGTTTGCACTGACTATTAATTTTATGTCCGAAGATATTTCGACTCATCTTATCTCGTGTGTACCTCTCACAAAGCGTCCGTAACCATTAGCACTTGCGATCGCTAGCCGCGGCGCGACCGGTATGAGCTGTGCGCTAAGAAGCGCCTGCCGCTCGCACCTCTTTCACTCCCCTTTCTCGTCCTACCCCCGCGCCCCTGTACCGCGCAGGCGAGGACTCAGTTAGGCGGTTTATCTATAGATACCTAGATATTTTCCTAGCACGAACGAAATGTTGTTAGAGTTTGACCAAATAAAAACATCGACAGTCCTGTTATCGATGAGTGGAGACCGAGGAGAGTTGTGACAGAGGAGAGTAGTGACAACGTCGATTTTTGGAAACTTATTAACTGCTAGTGAGCTTGACGGACTTGACGAAACTAAGTATAAAGGTTCCGTTTTTGCCATTTTGGCTCCAGAACCCTAAAAAGGAATTCATAAGCCTCTCCAGAGACTATTTGATTTAGTTCGATACGAAAAGTTGTAATAGTTGGGTTTGTGTTGTGTTCCTACAAGTGTGCAGGTAGAACACCACTGCATGAACACAAATTGGTTGCATAGATGTAGCTATTGTAAGGTCGCGGGTGGGCAAAATAATTTTTTTTTATTGTATTGTAAAACTCTTTATTGTACATAAAAACACATGATAATAACGTATACAGATTTATATATTATAGATTTGTTTATAGTTGAATGGAGATAATTTTTTAAGATTATCACTAATTCCCCTTCTGGTATGATTGTGTACTGTGGTACCAATAAACCTGTCTATTGCATGAAACTTTCATGAAAAAGTGTTTCAGTTTCTTTTGGTCGTGATTTGTCCATTTCTGAAGTGAGCTGTCATCAGAAATCAACGTCTTATTTGGCGTTAGCTAAGTTTGTGAGTTTCACGGAAGTTTTGATATCAAATTGCTTGGCTGTTTAGGGTTCCGTAGTTTTACAAGGAAGGAATTGTTGTGTCAAAAAAAATGTTGTGTATTATACTGACATATGCTTATTAGATGACCAAATTACAAAGGGGCTTAAAAATACCACAAAAATGCATGTTTGGCAAATTTTAATCCTATAAACTTACGGTTTAAAAAGACCCATCTATGGTTGCCCGAAACTCTCGCCATTTTATTTGTCTGTTACCATTATGTTTTTCAACGAAAATACAAACTGAATCATCACAGAAAAACCCCAGACAAAGAGACCAGCCCTGGGAATCGAACCCAGGTCCTCAGCTTTCCGTGCTGCGTGCTATATCCAAGTTAGTTTCACATGATATTTCAGAGTCGATTCATTCTTCATGGTCTCTGTTTTGCGACGTTTTTATAGAAACGCAATCGTCACCAAGTCCTGAGTCCAACTTGAGCATTTTATAAATAGAACATGTGACGTCATACATTTCTTTTTAATAACGAACGTCACACACTATTTGGCCAGCATTGCATCCAGCCAGTACGCATGCGTGCAAAAGCCAAGGCGGCAGTGTAAGCGAGCCGACCGAACGCACTGAACCTCTGTCGAGTTGCAACGCATTCGCTCCGCGAAAACTTTTGAACGTGCGCTTCGAAATTTGAATGGATTCCGTTATTTTTGAATTTTGTGCCAGTGTTTAGTGGGTGTTTTTTTTTTCTAGTGCAGTGTTTTGTTTTTGAATTGTTTTTTAAGTGTTGGTGCGGCTGTGTAAATGTTGTTGGGAAAATAAGGTTGGTGGTTTTATAGTTACGAGTATTTTATAGTTTAAAATATTTTAGTACAAAAACTTTTTGTTGTAATTTAAAATAAAAACCGATTATTACGAGTGATACTCGAGCACCGAGGGTCCTTTACAATACATCTTTAAATAATAGGAAAAACTGTTCATAATTTACAGCCGCTAACACAAGAATTACAAAGTTTAAAATTATATTTTTTTACTTCATACTGTACCGACTCACGTTTGACTGATTTTAATATTTGTGCACTTTCAGAATACTTACATATTTTTGACTTATTTCTGTTATCATTTTAAGTTTATAATTTGTATTTATTTATTTATTTATTTAGAAAGTACATCCACATCATGTATATTACATATTGAGCCATATTATAAACTATTTAAAGGTATTTTATTCCGATATACACGACAATTACGGAGCACATGTCTTTGACCATAAATGCGAGATGTCCATTACAATGCAAAAAGTTTTGGTACTTAAAAAAATCAAATTAAATTAAATAGCCACAGATTAAAATTAAATAAAATTGATAAAAAAAGAAGAATACATTGGAACACAATTCAATCAAAAATAAAAAATAAAATTTATATAAATGTCAAAAAATATTAATGTCGTGCGAGCAAACAAAATAAAAATACGAAAAAAAAATAAAAAAATTTAAAAAATTACACATATTAAGTCAAAATCAAGTCAAAATCGCTTATATGTTTAAAGGTTATGAAGATGGAACGATTTTTTTAGGGGAACCTCCCTAATTTTTAGTATTACGGTTCTCGAGAAACAGCCCTGTGACAGACAGACAGACACCGAAGCGACAGTAATTGCGTTCCGTTTGTCACCCTTTGGTTATGGATCTCACAAAAAAATTGTTATTTATAAATGTATCAATTTTTTAAAATACTTTGAATTAATAAATGTTATATGTAATGTATGGTTAAATGGTCAATAAATACCTATTTCTATTTCTATTTATACCTAACATATTGGAAATAAGTTCCCAAGCCGCACTGGCCCCGCGTGGGAACTACGGCCCAAGCCCACTCATTCTGAGAGGAGGCCTGTGCCCTGCAGTGGGGCGTATAGGCTGAGATGATGATGATGATATTGGAAATGAAGCCTTTTTTAATTTATATAGGTAAATAAATAATGGTTACATCCAGCAGTGGATAGATAAAGCCTGAAAAAGAAGAAGAAGAAGAAATAAATAATGAAGAAGTTGACGTTTTTTAATTAGGTATTTGTTTTAGATAAATTTATTCAATGATTTTTGACGTGATTTAATTATTTTCTTGATAATAATTTAATTGGTAAAATGCACATTGAAAAACTAAAAACTTTTAAGTATGCTAAACGACGAGGAGTACATACGTCTAAAATTAAAAAAATTAATAAGACGGTGAAGATTTTCTATATGGTAAGAGTAATAAGAATAAATGTGACAAACATAACTCAACCTATAAGCTTTACCCGAGTATGGACTCGGGTAAATTAAGCCTGCTCAGGGCAATCCACTATTCTGTTTCTTCAATAATAAATTACGCGCCGTCAGCTTCTCATTAATATTTGATACTTTTATAGATTTTCAAAAAATCTATAGTGCAATAAAATATAACACAACCACCTACTCTTTACTGAACACCACGTAGTTAAAACCGACCAAGAGCATGTCGGACACGCCCGAAATAGGGTTCCGTAGTCATTACGAAAAAATTAAGTAAGTTTTTCCAAAGATTTCGTATTTTATACGGAATATTCCAAGTTTAGGTATATTTTGTACCTTAGGCTGCTATTAACTCTTAAACTATTAATAGTTCTAAAGAAAACTTTACCGCTATAGTTTTCCTTGTAAATTTGATATAGTTACTACAATCTTGAATTTTTTCAAATTTTTCCACCCACCGGTTTAGTTTTTAGAGGGGGAGACGCTCGTTTTTAATGAAAATTTGCACTTTAAAGTTGAATATTCTGCAAACAAATCACTAAATCGAAAAATCGTTTTAAAATACCTATCCAACGATACCCCACACTACAAGGTTGGATGAGAAAAAAAAAATCACCCCCACTTTACATCTATGGGAGGGAGGTACTCTAAAAATAGTTTTTTTGAATTTTTTTGTACCATTTTGTCGCCATAGTTTACGTATATATTCGTGCAAAATTACAGATAGTCTCTGAGCAAAACCACGGACGGACGGACAGACAGACATGTCGAAACTATAAGGGCTCCGTTTTTCCCATTTTGGCAAGAACCCTAAAAAGTAAGGTATTGATTACAGCAGAAGGTATAATTTACAATAAATAAAAGTAATAATAACTGCACTTCTCACTTCATAGTTCAATAACTCAAAATCGGCTGAACCGATTTTGATAAAACATGTAGAATAGAATAGAATAGAATAGAAATATTTTTATTCACGCTTCGCACATAAAAAATAACAGGGCAAAAAACATGAAAACAAAAAATATACAATAACACACATCATGTCTAAGAACCATCGCTAGAAAACCTTCTTTCAAAAAAAACCCGCATTCAAATCGGTCCACCCGTTTAAGAGCTACGGTGACACAGCCGTCTGTGCACTCTGCTTCCATCCATTTGAAAACTACGATGCAACTGACAGACAGACGAACATTGGCGTCCAATTTATAACACCCCTCTTTTTGCATCGAGATTAAAAAGCGATTTTGATCATGAAACTACTGTGAGACTCACTCATATTAAATGATATTGTAACGGATAACTCAATGTCTTAAATAAAAAGATAATATAAAAAAATAGCCCTAAAAAGCGCTTTCTACAACATAAAATAAATCAAAGCAACCAAAAAACAACTGAATACGATCTAAGATTACCTACTATTTCAAGTCTTTTGTATTTTTTATTTCAACTCCTATTTTTTTCTTTTACGGTCATCCCGCGAAAGCTTCGTGAAAGTCTATATATTTCAGCGCTGGTCTATTTTGCTGGTTTTTCTGTGCATCCATGTTTCGGCTTGTTTTCGCGTGAAATATATGAATACGATCTTTAAAAATGTGTAACACCCTGTTTTCCGTCAGAAAACAAATTCTCTGAATAATTTTATTCTTATTTCAAATGAAGTTGCGTTCAAAAACTATAATTCAAACAATAGAATACACTGATGGAAACTACAAGAGTACTTTAGTCTTTGAAAATCTATAAAGCCATAATTGCTACTGGCAGCATTTCATAAGTAAGAAATGCTGAGCGAAGTTTTTTTTTTTCGATACCGTCTGCTTTTAATGGCGTCCAGAAGGGCTATCTCGAGTTCGATTCTGCTCGTTTGTCTAAGAGCGTCCCTTTCTTTTCTGTCTGGATAGATAAAGATACGCACTATGACAAAGGCAGTTGGAGTACGTACTTATTGCAGATCGTCTTGAGAATATAATTGGCCAGTACGATTTATTCCAAGCAAAGGTTTTCGATTTATAGAAAATGTGAAAATGGAATTTATTATCATAAACTAGAATCCATGACTGATCCTCGGTCACGCATGCACATCGTATGCATTACAGCTACAGTACTGTAGTTATTGTACGACCTGGATAATGCTCGACCGATTTTGTACGACCTTATAATTCAATCACATGTCACTTGGAACACGGGTCGAGCTTTATCACCCTGTACCGATAATGTTCAAGGTGCCATTGGACAACCTGATATTGTACGACCTAATAATCGGAGCACACTTTTGACAGCAAGCAATCGATTCTCACGATTGATCATTTGTTTTTCGTGTACACCGAATATTAATAAATTTAGTAGAAAATAACTTAATTTGGTCCTGGCGCTTCGCTGGCCGCTGCCGCGGCATGCTTGCTACGCTCGCTCGGTTTGCGCATTATGGTCACGAATAGTCACAATTAGACCTAACACAACCTAATACAAATCTATTCGATTCGATTGGATTCCGATTATAACGACGTACTAATAGACCGAGCAAAAATTTGGACACCCTAATAATGCACGACCTAATATTGTACGATTTGATAATTCTAATCCAAAATGAGTTCGTATTATCAAGTCGTACAGTGATGGCTGAGCAGTACAGGGTCAAGCATTACAGGTCCCCCAGCTACATCCCTACTATCCCTACTATAATATGCGAAAGTAGCTCTGTCTGTCTGTCTGTCTGTTACGCTTTCACGTCGAAACCACTGAACCGCTTTTGATGAAATTTGGTATAGAGATAGTTTAAGTCCCAAGGATGAACATAGGGTACTTTTTATTCCGGTAGAGTGCGCCACCGCGCGATAATCTAGGTCCGCACAGACGAAGTCGCGGGCATAAAGCTAGTAATACATATGCGGCACAGTGTATGTACATAGTATGCGTTGAAAATTAAAAATACAAACTAGGCCTTTTTCAGAGTCGGTATAAAAATTGAGTCGTCAAAATGACTTCATCAACGAGCATTTAAAGAGGCCTTCTTTATAACGCCACACCCAGGGTCATAAATTAACGCACAAATCCTCATCAAATACGTAGAGTCGACGTCGTTTCTGCCCATAAGTAATTACAGCCCGTAGGCGCGGCAGCAACGATTCTTCTGACTGTACCTCGTTAAAATATTTAGAAATTAAAAAAGAAATACGAAAAAGTTCCGTTTATGTAAAAACATTTTAACTTTCAGCATAATTCTGCGAAGCAGGGTAGGACTGGGGTGGCCATGCGCGCGGATAAGCCGGGACTTTTGCCTTTATGTCCTGATCTTCTTTTTAGAAGTTCAGTATCCAATTTATAGGTACAATCGGTGTCCTAGCAAACGAGCGCTTTAAACTAGTTATATAATTTTTTTTTATAATAAGCCGTAGTGGCCTAGTGGTTTGACCTATCGCCTCTCAAGCAGAGGGTCGTGGTTCAAACCCCGGCTCGCACCTCGTGAGTTTTTCGAAATTAATTTGCGGAATTACATTTGAAATTTACCACGAGCTTTGCGGTGAAGGAAAACATCGTGAGGAAACCTGCACAAACCCGTGACGCAATTCAATGGTGCGTGTGAAGTCCCCAATTCGCACTGCCCTCTCATTCTGAGAGGAGGCCTGTGCCTAGTAGTGGGACGTATATAGGCTGGGATGATGATGATGATGATGATAGAAAAATGGATATAAGTATTTTAAGCGATAAACCCTGGCGCCGTGAACGCAGCGGCAAGCGTTTATTGTTTGACAATTAAATTTGATTATCTAATACAAGCTCAAAAGAAGTTGATTCCACAATTAGTGTGTGTTCTGAATGCAATCATATCGTGTCCCACAGATTGTGAATGTGAATAAATGTCTTTCTTTCTTTCTTCTTTCTAGATGTACCACAGATGTGGTAACCCTAAAGAGCGCAACTTTTTTATTGTAATTCGCAGACTGAAACGGGCAACTTTAGAAAACTGTATTAAGGCGGACGTTTATGCAAATTGCGGGACGGGCAACTATCCCGTTCGGGAATCGTGGGGGTCAAAAGTGTCCCATGCCACATGGTGCACGAATCACGGGACCCTTATTACTAACCTTTATTACTTATTATTAGTTAGTTTTTAGATAAGGTCCTCACTGAAAATCAGCGCCATGGCTTGCCGTGGCATTATGCTGAGTGGGGACCTATTTAGCGTCATGTATGTCTTTAATTGTTCTTTGTTTGTTTCTATGTTTGTTTTATGGCGTTAAATAAATGTATTTTCTTTCTTTCTTTCTTTCTTTAACCAAATTACTTTCCGCTGGGGTTTTTGTCGTTACAGCGTGTATGTTTTTTGTGTTTAGTTTTAAATGGATCCCACAAAGATAGGTACTTAAATGAAGCGTTTCTATTGGTTCATAACAAACGCACTCTTATTACGAATCTATAAATATTGCAGATGCGTTGTCAACCTATAGGTCTGAGATGGGATACCTCAAGTGCCAGTAATTTCAGCATCGTCTTACTCTCTACGCCGAAACAAAAGAGCAAGCACTGCTGCTTCACGGCAAGATTAGCGAGCAATATGGTGGTAGCAATCCGGGCGGACCTTGCACAAGGTCCTACCACCTGTAAAATGGTCAATCAACTATTTTACCGACACTTAGGGCGTCTCCTTAGTTACCAAATTTGTCTCTGGCATTACCAAAAAATCGTACTTCCAACAAGATATTTCACTCTTTAATAGCTTAAACTCACGTAGGATGGCATGTATTCATGTACACCATCTATTAAATTACAGAAAAAACATGTTTACTTACTTACAAAAATCTGCAATTGTTTGAAAAATGTCGCGGACAGATTAGTGTTGGTAATAAAGTTGATTGGCCCATATATATATCGTATCATTTGTTTTGTTTGCTTTTTCGTTTTTCAAGAAATTACAATGTATATTCGCCTCTGCCGGAACAGCAATTACCTACCTATTCCAACTCTAGGCAATAATGTACTATTAAAGTTTAACTGCGACCCATTTGTGACAGTATCTCTAAATCTTGTTTGTCCCTGTCGCTTATATCCGTTTTATTGGCTATTGTAAGTCCGACTGTGTAGGAGCGTGCAAAATGACAAATTTGACCGCGGACGGTGGGCGTGTGAAACACGCATTACAATGGCCACGGGGTTCTAGGGATCCCTTAGCTTAGTTTTTAGTTTATTTAAACACCCAAGATTTCAAGAAAAGAGCGTACTCCTACCTTAAAGGCAACGCACTTGTGACTCTTCTGGTGTTGCAAGTGTCCATGGGCGACGGTAATCACTCAACATCAGGCGATCCGTCTGCTCGTTTGCCCCCTATACCATAAAAAAAACCTATGTTGTAGTCAAATCAGTTAACTCTCATCCCTACTAATATTATAAATGCGAAAGTATCTCTGTCTGTCTGTCTGTCTGTTACGCTTTCACGTCGCAACCACTAAACCGATTTTGATGAAATTTGGTATATAGGTAGTTTGAATCCCAAGGATCAACATAGGATACCTTTTATTCCGGTAAAGGGCACCACCGCGCGATAACCTAGATCCACGCAGACGAAGTCGTGGGCATAAAGCTAGTATCTAATAGTTCCCTAAACGACAGTTAGTTATATAGCTACATATCGACGGCCCTTACGTAAATCATCGAAAGTGGTTTCAGGCACTTTTCACTATCAGCGTTCTAAAGTTTGATATTTGCAAAGTTTTCAAAATGATATTTCGATTAAATTCATTTACAACTAGCTTATGCCCGCGACTTCGTCTGCGCGGATCTAGGTTACCGCGCGGTGGCGCCCTCTACTGGAATAAAAGGTATCCTATATTGATCCTTGGGGTTCAAACTAACTATATAACAAATTTTATCAAATCGGTTCAGTGATTTCGACGTGAAAGCGTAACAGACAGACAGAGTGACTTTCGCATTTATAATATTAATAGGGATAGATGTTTTTATTAATAATGTAAGGAAAGTGGCAATAGTTAGATCAATTTTGACCGTAGACCCTCTAAAAATAATCAGAAACGTTGAGGAATAGATGTCATCTACCAGTAAACAAACACAATGATCGTATACGCATACGATAAACAAAAAAAAGCGTTGAAAATCTCCATTATCAAAATTGAATGAGTGAGACAGCTAATATTCTTCATTAATGTTACTATTGTGCTATTATCATCGTAATGTTTAGTGTTGTTCAATACCACATTACATTATTTACATAAATCCCCCCGTTTAGGGTCGAAACAATAAAAATTATACCGAACCCATTTAAGATATTTCATTGCCTTTTGTCAACGAATTAGGCGTGCATCTTTTGCGGTCAGCAAAACCGTTATGCTTATGTAAATAAGGCTCAATTTAGATCAACAGCTTTACATAGCGCCGACCGATTTGGAACTGCGATTATTAAAAGGAAATTGAGGTTAAGCGAACGTGATTGCATATGTGAGTCATCGGGGGCTGATTTAAACCTTATGCGGGAAGAAATAAGGTTGAATTTGCTTTTGATAAAATAACATATAGGAAAAGAAGGAGGAAATGTATTGGGTATCCGAAATGGCCACAATTAAAGGCATTTAGAGAGGTTTTGAGGATTTTTTAAGTAGGGATAATATATGCTTGATTTAAGCCCCTTGGGTGGTAAAGTAAAGCTGATTGGTATTTTTAAGCTTAATTTAGACTTGCGATAAAAATCGTGCGAATACGGTATTTGACAACTGTTGAATTTGCCATATTCTTTATATTATTATAAAAATATAGATACACAGAAAATTTTTAGCGAAGATAGATATTAATTCGGTTGAAAATTGGATTAAAAAAAATCGATGTATTGTCTCTTTCTAACACGATTTCTCTATGCAGCAAGTATGGCACTACTAGCATGTGACGTCACCATGTCAGTAAGTCTTTCTCTATCTAATCTTGAAGTTCGAACCTTCACTTCGGACGGACAGACAGACAGACAGACATGGCGAAACTATAAGGGAGTTTCGCCATGTCTGTCTGTCTGTCTATCCGTCCGCGGCTTTGCTCAGGGACTATCAATGCTGGAAAGCTGTAGTTTTGTTAGTTAACGGACCCGAGAGTGACATGGGCTACTTTTTATCCCGGAAAAATGCAGTTCCCGAGGGAACAGCACGCGATAACCGAATTCCACGCGGGCGAAGCCGCGGGCAACAGCAGGGCTACTGCGAAACTCGAAACTCGAAGTTCGTGTCGTGCGGTCCCTCTCGCTCTCGTATCAAATAGTATAAGTGTCAGAAGGGCGGAACGACACGAACTTCGATTTTCGAATTTCGTAGTAGCCCTGCTGCTCGTAGTTTCTTATAAAAAATAAAATTAAAAATTTTGAAAAACCCACGACGGTTCCTATAGAAAAAGGGTTAAATAATTTTTATGAACATCCCCCGACTAAAAGTGATTACAGACGCAAAAACATCAGTCGGGGGCTGCTATTACCTGCACCGAAATGAACTTATATTTTGCAATTGAAATTGAAATTGTGATGAATTAGGTATAATTGTGTGGGGAATGTACCTACTTTATGAGACAAATATATTAATGGTAGTTTTCTTAACATTGCAACTGAAATAGCATTGGATTATTAACCCCGAAATTAAGTAATATTCTGTAGTTGTATGAATTTATGATTAATTAAAATTGTATTTGGAATGCACTATGAGAGAAAGATAGTTGTGTTTGTAGTAGCTTTTCTTAACATTTTAATTGAAATGTAACAGAGAGTGCAGAATGCAATGGCAGCCCCCGACGGATGTTTTTGCGTCTGTAATCACTTTTAGTCGGGGGATGTTCATAAAAATTATTTAACCCTTTTTCTATAGGAACCGTCGTGGGTTTTTCAAAATTTTTAATTTTATTTTTATTTTAAACTTTTTAAAGAAATAATTCATCTCACTAAAACATTTTATGTAAAATGAGAGGCTAATATACACAGAACTTACTTACAAGCTCATAAATAACGCTTAAGTTTTAAAAAGTTTCTCAAATGCGAGGAAAAGCCAAGTGGCTACATGAGGCTGCGTTCCTACCAGAGATGTGCGAGGATGTGTTGCGAGAAATGTGTTTTCATGAACCAATAAAAACGGTTCATTTCCCTATCCTGGCTCTCATCTCTGGCGGAAGCTGAGCGGAGCGAAGCAAGGAAAATTAAAAATGTTTCTATTGGTTCATAAAAAACACATTCCTTGCAACACATCCTCGCACATCGCTGGTGGAAATGGAGCCTGAGCCCTGACTTTATTAGCCTTACATCTTGATTTAAAAAGAATAGCTTGGCCGTTCATAGATCCATTCCATGACATTATCTAGCCCTCAATTTTTTACCATACTCGTATCGGTCAGACTTTCTGATAGACCTACTTACGGTAGGTAATTACTTCACGGGTCTTTATTGACATGACATACGAACAGATTCAAATATAAAACGGCCAAACCAAAGTATGTATTGGATTAGAAAGTAAGATCAGGGTTCAGGGGCTTAGCCTAAAATTTTACTAGTTTTTTTGCAAGTCCTGACCCCATTAACAAGGATTGGAGGGTGGGAGTCTCATTTTTTTTTATTTATGTGCAAATCTCAATCAGCGTACAAAATTTTAGCTTTCTTGGAACTTTCGGGAAGAGGAGACAACCCTAGCTACAGCATCAGGTGGTGTATGGGCATATAATGTATTGTCATTGCAATTGAATGATCGTGCAAAGTTTTATGCATTTGTGCTACCAACCATCGAGGAGTTCTTTTGTGTGAAGACGACCCTAGCTGCAACATCAAGTTGTATCTATTCTATCATATAAACACAGTGCCAATAAAATTTAATAGGTAAATCTGTTAAGTTTCGCGCCTGTGCCGTAAACTATTGAAGAGTTTCTTTCTGTGGAGACGATCCTGGCTACATAACCAGGATGTCACTACCAGATTATTGTATTGTTACCAGATTTACATAAGTATGCCAAATTTCAAGTCAATACGATAACTGAAAGTGTGGCGATTTAACTTGCAAGACCCTAACATGCATACAAACATACATAATATGTATATTATTTTACATAGGTACGAGTACCTACATACTTACATTGCAGGTCAAATAAAAGCTGGTATCAAGAAGTAAGTAAGTTCCCAATCCGCACTGGGCCCGCGTGGGAACTATGGCCCAAGCCCTCTCATTCCGAGAGGAGGCCTGTGCCCAGCAGTGGGACGTATATGATAGGCTGAGATGATGATCAAGAAGAAACGGTATGAAAATAGGTAGGTAGTGCTCCGTTTTCCTTTTTGTTCGTCTTGGCGGGGGCACTGCCGTGCCCCCACCTTTATATACATGTGAACGCCTTTCGAGAACAGTCATCAAACCCCTTAAAGAGACCCACATCAAAGACAGTCAAACCTTTCTAGAGCTAAATGGAAAATGTTTACTGTAGCGCCCCCTGGCGGGTTAATACTATAACACCTATCTAAGAACCATCTTAGATAAACATCAAATCCATTACGGAAAACTACATTAAAAACAGTCAATCCATTCTGAAGATAATTGTGAACATTCGGTGGTCATTTTTCGAGTGAAAAATGATTACTGTAGCGCCCCCTGGCGGATAAACGCCATAACACCTATCTAAGAACCACCGTCGATAAATTACAAAGCCATAACAGAAAACCGCATCTAAATTAGTCAAACCGTTCTGGAGATAAATGTGAACATTCGTTTGCGCACAAACAAACAAACAAACAAACAAACAACCTCTCACCCTAAACGCATATACCTTCTCCGTTCCGTCGTGGGTAAAAAAAGCTATTAAAAATGATTTTTTTACTAAAAACTTGCAAGTTAAATTTGATCCACATGTCAGTTTCCGATTGAGCTGTTTTGCATGCATGTCTAAATCGGATGACAATGCAATATTATTAACCGACTTCAAAAAAAGGAGGAGGTTATCAATTCGGTTGTATGTTTTTTTTTTTTTTTTTTTTTATTTTTTTTTATGTTTGTTACCTCAGAACTCCGTCATTTATGAACCGATTTGAAAAATTTTTTTTGCGTTCGTCTAGGAATGCTTTCAATTAGGTCCCATAAGCACCAAATCAGGATCTGATGATTGGATCCTAAGGAAATCGAGGGAACTCTTCAAATGTTGTAGGGACACCTATGGTAATTTTGATATATTTAGTAGTAACTCGTGCATTTGCTCTTGAAAATAATCATTTGGTAAAGTGGAACTGATGATGAAGACCACAGTTGACCATCGGAGTTACTACTCAATAACAAGTATTTCATGGGTTGAATTTCAATTGCTTTAACACAGTTGCTAAGCAATTTATGCTCCTCGGAACACATATGGTGAAATGGAATGGGTGGTGAAGCACCAGGACTCCTCAATAATGAACATCTCTGCATCGGAAATAGCAATTTTTCGTAAAAGGTGATGAGCAGTTGACATTAAACTATTGTATCTTAGATATTTACACTAAAAAGCGTGAAAAAAAAATTTTATAACAAAAAATAGAACCGACTACAAAAAACTATGAAAATAATTTTCTACCAGTCTGAAGTCGGTGCCTCAGCACGAGCCAGCAGGAGTGGACCTATAATCGTCTACCTCACCTACAACTATACGATTAAATGGCTTCAATCACTCCTGCTGGCTCGTGCTGAGGCACCGACTTCAGACTGGTAGAAAATTATTTTCATAGTTTTTTGTAGTCGGTTCTATTTTTTGTTATAAAATTTTTTTTAGTGCTTATCTTCATTGCTGCTTACAATGCATGGGCTTACGTTATATCGGCTGCATGGTAATAAGCTCGCATAGGGCAACAGTCATGGCCAGGTTCAAAATATGCATAATCGACTTAGGCACCGTCTTTGCATGCCTAAGCGCAACGAATGCATACGTGCTATTTTTTATTTCCGTTAACTTCAAGGTCAAAGGTCAAAGCTGCATGCAGCGGGGGTGGAGACCTATTCTAGCCGCGGCACCCAAGGCACAGTATATATATAAACTAAAGCAGTATGGAAACTACGAAGCTAGGAGCGAAACGAACACACTCACACAGACGCGCGCTCTACACGGTCTCTAAGGGGATCTTGCGATACTGCAGTACAGCGAGACACCCTTAAAGGCCGTGTAGAGCGCGCGCCTGTGTGAGTGTGTTCATTTCGATCGATTTGTTCGTAGCTTCCATACTGCTTTAGCTTATATATATATATATATATATATATACTGTGCCCAAGGTACCATCAGCCAAATATGTGGTCTACCACCCTAATGTTGATAATCGTTTGCACGTCATAAAACAATAATGCCAATAGTGTCTGTCAACTTGAAAGTTCGACTTTAGCGACATATTCATTTGATAGGAACTTGTTTAAAAATTGACAGATCACTTATTTTGCTGATGGTACATTGCACCTCCTAAAATATATTCCTTACTCTTTATCTATTGTAAAGGTTGCCTGGAAGAGATCGCTCTGAAGCGATAAGTTCTTCTATCGCTTACCTTGGAAAATCTCTATATACCTGTGTTTTCTGTTGTGCTGCTTACTATGTATTGGTATTCAATAATTAGTCATTGTATTGTATATTATTATGTATTCACCAACTGTCTCATAAACTTGCCGGGTTTTTAATAGTGGCTACAAATGTTAAATCATAAAAAATTTACAACAAAAAACATCTTTTCTCTCCTAAAATATACCTTGTGCGGCATGGGGTGTGCAATAGAGAAATTTGCAAGTCGAATCAAGTTAATTTCTCCAGGACTCGAGATGTTTTAACATAATCAAGAAATAAGATAATTAATAACTGTGCACATTAAAGCAGGGAAAATGTTCTTAATTTTTGACAATTTTTTAAAATGCCTAGCATAAATACCAACTTTACGAGCATGAGAAGTGAAAAATGAATTTTACTGGGTATTTGAACTTTACCAATGGCTGAGCTTCTAATACAACGAAATAATAATAATATTATTACGTATGTTTTTTCTTTTATTCAACTAAAACATAATTAATTAGTTTATGGAAGTTAGGAAATCAAGAAAAACGCGATTTGTATTAAATTTGTTTTAAATGGAGCCATATATTTTTCTACAAAGAGATATGTTCGCCGAGATTTGCTTTAAATCGCACTATGTATTTTCTATAAAAGAATATGTCCACCGACAACAGATACTATCACTCCAGCTTCAGTGGCTGACCTTACACCCGATGCAGTTCACTCGCATGACTCAGGGAAGAGTAATTATATCTATTTTTAAGTGCCCTGAATGCTGTGTGATAATACTATCGGTGTTGACCTCTGTTTAATGTATTACTAATACGAGTATGTCCATTGACGAGAGCAAAGGTTGAATATAGTTGATTTACGTCCGTTATAAACAAAACTTTTTATTAAATATATTGACCCGGATAACTCACGTTTTAAATCGAGTTTAGCTCGACTTGTTTCGGGCTAATCTGTAGCCCTTCCTCCTCGGAGCAACGCGACTCGGCTGCTGCTGCAACACGCGCACTGCGCGCCGCCGCTCTATAAACACGTGTAATAAACACGTGGACCGACAGACAAACGACTGTTCCTACAAACAAAAACCTGAAAATTTATTAGTTTTTTCAGCGCGTAAATGCAATAACTATGATTGCTTTTATGAAACTATGAACAGATAAACGCTTAAGCCTACAGGATTATCTTTAGCACTTATTGAAAGCTTTTAAAATGAAAGCTACTGTAAAAGTACCCGTCTCCGGATGTCAGATAATAAAATAAGCTACAGAGCATTTTACAGAGTTAAATGGATATTAACACGACATAAAATAAACTGGGAAAATGTCGTTTAAAATAACGAGAGTACAATACAATAAAATATAATAAACTCTTTATTTGCACACCAACACATGGCTAGTAGTAGTACAGAAAAATAGGTATATACACAGAGACCTTTCTGAGGTAAGCAATAACTGGTCTTATCGCTTCTGAGCGATCTCTTCCAGGCAATTGTGTAAAGTAAGTGAAGCTTAATATGTAGGTAGTGCTGATTCAGTTCGCGTAGTGATAGAGCATTTTTTTTGTAGGTAATTGTTTCTCGTGATTTTATAAATTTTCTTCCGTAAAACCTCCTAGCAATAACGAACACAACAAAAAAAGAATTAGCAAAATCCAGCCAGCCGTTCCCGAGTTTTGCGCTTAGCAACACATTTTATGATTAATTTTTATTTACATAGATAGATGATACGTAAAACAAGACAAAAAATAAGCCCTGGGCTTTGACAGAGCTACAAACAAAAAATATTGCGATGACAATTGTATTTAACTAGAAAAACATGGCGCCGCATTTTCGGGATGGTGCTAGTTTTAAATCTATGTAGATGATTCATTATGCGATTAAGGTACCTTCTTATGTACGTCAAAATGTTTATTTCGTAAAACTATCCCTATTATAATTGTGTTTCCATTAAACCTACTGTCAATATTGAAGCTACAATACCTCACTCAGCCCAACCAATAATTAATTTCGATCGTATCATCCTAATTGTAACGGACAGAAATTTAATTTAATAATATTTGGAGTGACGTTTTAATTTTGTCTGATCAAGGTCTAATGGTTGCAAATCCGGTTCAGAAATAGCCGAATCGGATGTTAATAATACACGGGCTTTAATTGGTACTGACTTTACACTAATTAGAGAATATAATTGAAGATGTTTGTACTCTGATTTTCCCTTTCGTCGTTATGAAGTGATACCTATATGATTTCTCTGTGTTTGCAGACAAAGAAAAGCCGTGCTTGATTCTATAACTCAAGCAGAGGGTCTTGGTTCCTAACCTTTTTTTTTCATTTATTTATACAAGAAATAAAATAAAAATAATGAAATAATGCTGAGTCAATTCCTTTTCGAAATCATCGAATGTTTTTCTTTTCTGTAAATTATGTATTATTTTAAGTTTGATGTCGAAATAAAGTTATGTCTATGTCTATCTAATAGTTCACAATAAGAGTAGCTTACGAAAGGAACTAAAACTTAACACGATTTATCTGTCGCTGCGTCATTTAATAGAAAATAAGTGGTCTATCAATTTTTAAACAATTTCCTATCAAATTCCTGTCGCTAAAGTCGAACTTTCAAGTTGACAGACGCGTCCATTGCCATTATTGTTTTTATGACATGCAAACGATTATCAACTTTAGGGTGGTAGACCACATATTTGGCTATGGTATCTATAGTTAACAACTCTAAGTTTTTTTTTTAAGTCGGGACCTAAAATCATGATAAGTTGAAAAATTCCCAGTAATGGGTAACCTTTGAACCTTAAGTTACTTTACAGAATTCATAGACTTATTTTTTTCTTTTTTCTTTTTAGTCAAAATACCACAAACGGGACTTATCACGCTATTTTTAACAAGTAATATGTACCTCAAAAAAAAAAAAAATAGTGTGATAAGTCCCGTTTGTGGTATTTTGACTATGAGTGAGCATCACGAAAGTTTAAAACGTTTTTTCTTTTTATTCAAAGTTTTTTAAAAGAGTCGAATTTTTGTTGATTTTTTGCAATGATGTGCTTTCCACACTGGTAGTAAAAAAATTAAAAGCCCCTTTTGTTACCTTCTTACAGAATAAACATTTTGATTTCTAATCTTGCTTGTTTTAGGCCTGATTGAAAAAAACCGTAGAAAAGGCATAAAAAATGAACTCCCATTCTTCAAACATCTATTTGATGTTTTGACAGCATTTTCATTCGAGAAAATACATACTGGCTGATGCAAAGCAAAATTATTATTTTTTATTAAAAAATTGTAAAAGATATTTGTATTCCAACATAAAGCTAATACCCATATACATTGGCAAATAATTTCGAAGGCCCGTTACAAAAACATAATATTAAAATGGCGTAAAAACTGCGTAAAAAGGACCCGGTACGCAGTGCGTAAGCTGTTTTAAATTTGATTGATGAGGCCTGTGTAAGTCCACGGTGTTCCATGTTTTTTTATCCTGTTTGCTGCCATAAAAATGACGGGAGCTACCAGGAAGGTATATTTACGGGGTTTTTCCTTCAACACTTTATTGTTAGACGAGACTAGATTTTGTTAGTGGCTTCAGTCAGTCATTACTTTATGATTAATAAAGATATATTTAAATTAAAACAAATACCTGCCCCAGCCGTGTGTGTAGTATGCCAAGTCTGTGTGGGGTTGCAGTTTTAACCCAATTTCACCTATTTAGATTACACTTCAAATCTAACCCAAATTACGAGTACTTTTCTGTTGGCAATTCGTTTCTGTGTGGTTTTTTTTTTTGGAAAAATCGTGCGATGATCTTCTTATGCGAAATTATACGAAATGACCCATTTTATGCGAAGTAATTATTCTACGAAACAAGTTTATGCGAAACGTGTTTGGTAAGTTTCGGGCAAACAAGATTATGTTATGTCAGATGAGGGTCATCTCATGACCGTAGTGATAGACAGCTGAAATAATTTAATTATTTATGCTAAACATTGAAATGTGCTCCAATTCAACGAGTATTGTGGCGTGATTTGTCTATTCCCTCTGTTCGTTCATCCGACAATACAATACATTGTTGCCGACTGCAACTGGGCCAGAGACCAGCCAGCACAGCCTATGTATTTACAAAACCAGCGCGCTTCAAGTAGCAAAAGTAGCAGAATCAATTACGATAGTTTAAGAAACACGACAGTGTGGAGGTGGATGAACTGCATGAACACGCATAATTTGTATAAACTTAACTACGGGTCATCCCAGCCTATATACGTCCCACTGCTGGGCACAGGTCTCATCTCAGAACAAGAGGGCTTGGGCCATAGTTCCCACGTGGGCCCAGTGCGGATTGGGAACTTCATACGCACCATTGAATTGTTTTTTTTTTATTTATTCACCATAAATTATATGTTTGTACATGAGGATCTTATTGTTTGTTTGTTTAAACTCTTTATTGTACAAAAAGGAAATAGGTACAAAAATAACACACAAAAGAAAGTGCTAAGTACAAAGGCGGACTTATCCCTGAAGGGATCTTACTCGCAGGTTGTGCAGGTTTCCTCACGATGTTTTCCTTCACCGCAAAGCTCGTGGTAAATTTCAAATGTAATTCCGCACATGAATTTCGAAAAGCTCAGAGGTGCGAGCCGGGGTTTGAACCCACGACCCTCTGCTTGAGAGACGACAGGTCAGGAGGACAGGTTTTTATAAGATCGTGGATGAGTAAAAATTATTTTAGGCCTGATTCAATAAATTAAAATTCAATCCATACTAATGTCATAAATGCGAAAGTTGTGTGTGTTTGTGTGTCTTTCACGTCGAAACGGAGCGACGGATCGATCTGAGTTTTGGCATGGAGATAGTTTACGGGCCTGGGAGTGACATAGGCTACTTTTTATGCCGGAAAATGCACAGTTCCCGAGGGTACAGCGCACGCGCGATAACCGAATTCCATGCGAGCGAAGCCGAGGGCAAAACCTAGTAAATTATTATAACTAGCTTTTAAATTCAGAATGCAAATGCTATCCTTTCTGCAGTACCGCTGAGCCAAGTTTAGCTTTCCATGCAATGTAAATGCAAATAAAATACGCTGTCCGTATGTTTATCTATGTCCAGGTTGTGTGTATTTTTGTCATCATTTCAGCTTGCTTTGCTTTGTTTATTTCCGTACTTACTTTCTAGGCCATTAGTATTCTGTTTTGGTTGTAACTAAAACTATTTTTACCCCCCGTGAGATAAGGGGTTTGTAATGACCGATATAACAACATCTTACTAATATTATAAATGCGAAAGTTTGTGTGTGTGTGTGTGTGTGCAGCTGGACGTCTGGTAACTGGTATAACACTTAGGTACGTAGCCCTAAAAAGTTTAGGGCTACGTAGCCAAAATGGCAAATACGGAACCCTTATAGTTTCGCCATGTCTGTCTGTCTGTCTGTCCGTCTGCGGCTTTGCTCAGAGACTATGCCGACAAAACAGTACAATAAAATATACAAAAAAAAAATTTTTTTAGAGTACCTCCCATAGACGTAAATTGGGGGTATTTTTTTTCTCATCCAACCTTATAGTGTGGGGTATCGTTGGATAGGTCTTTTAAAATCATTAGGAGGTGGCTTGATCGATTTCAATGATATTCATGTTACTATTATTATTATTATATAAATTATCAGGCAGGCAGTTGCAAGCAACTGATAGGTGCCTGTATCTAGCTTAGTAGTTCATAATCACGTTACATAATACACCCTACAGGACTAGGTACGGGATATCAGCAAAGTCTCAGGTAACTTGAATACGTAGCTTCAATTATGATTCCTGTCATGATTCTACATGCGTCTTTGAGAAACTCTGCTTAACTTGCATTTCACGACAAGCTTGATGCACTTCTATCTCATACATAGTTTAAGTGAGTTCACTCCGTCTTACAATGTTAAAGGAGGGGTTATTTAATAAGTTTGATAAGAAAAGAGCTTTTGGTTTTAAAATGGGTGCATTACATAAACGAATTTTGATAATTTAATCTTATTTTACGTATCTATTTGTAAACGAGAGGGAGTTTGGTTACTGGTTGCAGGCGTACCCGTCCGTAAATTACGGCAACCTTATGGACGACAATAGTTACAGGTTGGCTGTCGGACTTAGAATTGGCGCAAATGTTGTCATACTCCACCGCTGGTATTGTGGAAATAATGTGGATCGGCAGGGACACCACGGTTTGGCTTGTACCAAAAGCGCCTGCCGTCTATCCCGCCACGCTTGCCTCAATGATATAATCCGTCGGGCTCTTGCCAGCATCAACGTTCCATCTACTTTGGAACCGGTTGGTTTAGCTCGTGATGATGGCAAGAGACCTGACGGAATGACGCTTGTGCCTTGGCAAATGGGACGACCGCTTATTTGGGATGCCACATGTGTGGACACATTGGCGCCGTCTCATCTTGCTAGGACTGCGGCGGCTGCAATGGCCAAAAAACAGAATGCCGTAAATATGAGAATCTGGCTAACAATTTCATATTTGAGAAAGAGAGAGAGAGAGAAACATTTATTTATCCATATTCGGTATTTTTATTTGCAGCCTTTGCTGTTGAAACGCTTGGTCCGTGGGGTCCCGAAGCCAAGAAACTATTTAAATTAAAAAAAAAAGCTTGCCCATTCCACTGGTGACCATAGGGCTGGCTCTTTCCTCGGTCAACGTATTGGCATTGCCATACAACGAGGAAACGAAGCCAGCCTTATGGGCACCCTGCCCAATAGCAGCGACTTGGGTGATATTTGTAAATATAGATTTTTAGGATTAGAGCAACTTAGTTTTAGTTCTTTTTTTATTTATATCTATTAATTATTGTATGTATTATTTGTTTGTTTATAAATAAATTTCTCTATTTGTAAATGTTGGGTGACACTTTCCCGGCCCGGATAATACCGACATGGAAATACTGACCCTGTTTTTCGTGTAGAATAAGAAGAAGAATAAGAATAAGAACATTTATTTATTTATTTATTTTTATTTATTTATTTGTACACGCCCGTAATCTGCCCCGACACGGGAATCGAACCCGGGACCTCAAGCTTCGCAGTCAGGTTCTTTAACCACTAGCCCATCTGGTCGTCTGAATGTATGAATGTATGTATGCATCTATGTTTTAGTTTGTATTTTCGACAAAATGTGATTTATTATCTGAATGACATATCGAAATTACTATACGTGACTAAAAACAACACTGATTACGTAGTTGTCTGCAATCACTCACCTCAACCCAGATTCGTTTAGCCATAACGGGAACTCCGATAAACCTCCCCTAAGCGTTTATTTACAAATTACTGCTGCTATGGTCTCTAACGTTATAACACCATGGTTTGGCTTATAGCTCCCAGTCGTTACCAGAGCCATATATCTTGCCATAAACATAAATATAGCTCGGACATAGTGTGTATGTGTTTTATATATTATATGAGGGAGGCGTAATAGCTTCTGGTTGGGGTTGAAGTTGGGAGAGGTGGCGATAGGTTTTAATATTGAAGAAGCTTGACAGACACGATAAGGTGAGAGTGGTACGGATGCCTGGCCACAAAGGTTTCACCGGTTTACTAGTTTCAGCGAAAATTATTTAGCAAATTATTATCTCCCAAACTATTTATCCCATATTTTTAAGGAGGGAGCTACGCTCCGCTTTGCTCCCGCCTTAGCCTTCTGAACCTCAACTATCCTATATATGACATACAATGTTTTTAATTTATTTAGACTGTATTACTGCTGTTTATTGTACAAATTATTTTTAATTGAGTTGTTTTGATTACCTAATGCTGCATGTTTAATTATTTTATTTTTATTAAGATATTAGAATGTTTAGATGTACTTACACTTACCTATATCTGCAAAATATTTGTACGCCTAACGGCAAGACATAGAGTTCTATGAAAATATTTTAATAAGATCTGTTGTTGTACCTATGTTTGACAAATAAATTTATCATTATCATTATCATTATCCAAGTCACTTCTGCTTTGAACCATCATGCTCGCGAAAAATGCGAAGTAATGTTATGCCAACGATTGATTTGCCAAATGAAGTTGTTAAGTTGCTAAGTGAAATTTGGCGAAACATTACACCAGTTTCACCACCTACGATAAAATACGAAGGTAAGTTAAGGATAATATTACACCCAAACCATTCGCTGGACCCTGGCAGGCAACTAAAGATAATGCCATTAATAATTACACGAGATTTAAACACCGGCAATAGTGAAATAAAGCATTGACAGGTCTCAGGGATTAAAAGCGCTTCGTGGAATACTAACGTCAACGCAAGCTGCAACAAAAAACTCTGAACAATCAGCAAAAGACTACTCCGACACATAATTCCGAAGTTGACAACCGCGACACGCGACCGCTACCGGGTCACGCAACCTACTGCCTAGTATGAAGTTAGTCACGCAAGTTAGTTACTTCTTATCAATGAGGGTTTTCACAGAGGCGTAATATCGTTAGATGGCGTTAGTACCGTGAGGTCTATTTGACGTTTGCTTGCGATTGTCTCATTTGGTTTTTTAACCAACCACGAGCAAACGTCAAACGGACCTCACGATACTAATGCCATCTAGCGATATTTCGCCTCTGTGAAAACCCTCATTCATTTAAAGGAAGCATTCCGTTCTTAGCGACCGCGACGTGCGACCGCGACGCGCATCCGCGACTGGGTCGCGCGACCTACTGCTTTGTATGAATTTATATGGACCACTAAATAAATGCACTAAAAATCCAGTTCGTTTAGTGCTCCATATAAATTCATACTAAGCAGTAGGTCGCGCGACCCAGTATCGGACGCGCGTCGCGGTCACTAAGAACGGAATGCTATCTTTAAACAGTGTGTCGCGTGACTGCGACCGAGTCGCCCGACACACTGTTTAAAGTACACATCGCAGTCGCGTGTCGCGGTCGCGGTCGCGATCGACATCGGCTACTTTTATCTACTTTACCTTTACCATAACATATTGTAATTTAAATCGCTGCCTTTCTGTGCTTTAGGGCACACTTCCGAAGAGGCCATAAGCGCGATAACGTCCGACTGGTAATGATTGGTATCAATTAACTAACATTAGAAAACCTGTAATTTAAAAGGAACGTCAAAACAAGCAATCACACAAGGATCTTAATGAGTAAATAATAATATGCTACAGGATTTAACGTTAACAACAAACTGAAATATAGATGCACAGAAAAACCAGAAAATTAAGACAAGCGCAGGGAATCGAATCCAGGTCTTATTTTTCTGGTTTTTCTGTGCATCTAGATTTCAGTTAGTATTTTCGATATGGGTTTTACGGAATGACCTTAAAAGTAACAAACCTTCACAACTGCCTTTCTGACACAATGTCAGGCCAGTAATTTGCTAATTTAGTTAATAAACTAAAATTCAGACTTCGTTAACTTTCTAACAAAATTGTAATTGCCAGCGATGTAAAGAAAATTAATTTGGCAAGTAATAATTAAAGTGTCTGTAATTTACACTTACTAGTCAATGTAAAAACATTGCTGGCAATGATAATTTTATTATAAAGTTAACGAAGTCTGAATTTTAGTTTATTAATTAAATTAATGTCATAGTTAAGTTACAGAAATGTGTCACTGTCGGTAACACACTGTATTACCAACGGAAAGACCATCATTGCTAAGAAGAATGTAATTGTTTTCAAGCATTGCAGTTTACTTAATTACTTACTACAAACAAAACAAGGTTAATCAAAAACATATAAGCATCATCACCATCATTTGAGTAGTAGTAGGACATCTACTGTTGGATATAGGCCTCCCCCTTCTTCTTCTTCTTCCGGTGCCCTCTCCTATCGGAGGTCGGCGATCATTAGGGCTATCCTAACCTTAGAGACTGCCGCTCGAAAGAGGGATCTGGTACTCATTCCGAACCAGTCTCTAAGGTTTCTTAACCAAGAGGTGCGTCTACGTCCAGGTGGTCTACCCCATAGAACTTCAATTGCTTCGGTTGGCAGCGGCCTGCATCCACCGTGAACTCGCGACTTTAATCAGATCATCCGTCCATCTCGTTGGTGGACGTCCTACGCTGCGCTTGCCGATACACGGCCTCTACTCGAGAACTTTATTTACGTTTATTTCAAGTAAAATACCATTATTTCATTCATTATTTCCGTCTGACAACAACAACATTACCTTGGTTATTATAACACCTGTAATAATGTATCATTAAAACACTTTCACACGCAAAAAAGGTAACTGAATAATTTCAAAATTAATGCCACCACAAAATTAAACGTCAGTAAATTTCTCTTGCGCCAGGCAAAAACATTTAGGGTTTTTTTCATGTGAATTAACGCCCCTATTTATCACGTTGACCGTTAAAAGTGTCACCGGACGAAATAATGAACGCTTGGAAAACACTTTTTCGGAGATAGGACGTTTCGGCCTTGAGCGGGGAATTTGTATAATGTATTGTTACATGCCGTAGATTTTGGTCAGGATTCCGAGCCGTACAGTCACCATCACCAATACCTGACATAAAATAAAGTGCATAAATATCTGATTTGTACAGTCACCAGTACCAAAATCTGACACAACAAGCGTGCGACTCTATTTCTAGGGCCGGAAGGAAGTATCAGATATTTTTGCACGCTCCGCTGTGGCAGATATAAATTTTGGTGACTGTAGTATGACTCTATTTCTAGGGCCTGTAGCACTTGTCAGATATTTTTGCAAGTGTTTTGGGCTCCTCGAAAAAGTCAATTATTCAAGTTAAATAATTCCAAATAAAATACTTAAAAACTACAGTGTACAATTAAAAAAATACATGAAAAGAACAATCAACTAATCAATCATTTATTGGACTATGTTGGCTTCAGTAACTTTTTTATTCAGGCCAGTCCAGCGAGTTGGTGATCGGCCGCGTACCCTCTTGCCTTCCACCTCCCCTGAACCACCAATCTCCCATTGAGTTCTCATTCCTGGAGATGTGATCAGAGAACTTGAGAATTCGTAATTGCATAGTCGACAAAAGCTGGTCTTTAATATGAAGCTCTTTGAGGATAGAAACATTGGTGCGAAATACCGTCCACGGGATCTTTAAGAGACACCACATCTCCAATGCATCAATTTTACGGGGGAGCGCCAAATTTCGCATACTCTTCGCTAGCCATACCGTAATTTTTGTCCGAATCATCGTTTGTCCGAATTTTTTTCGCACTGAAACTTTATATTTTTCTAAATTTTTTAAATGGTCATCCTATAGAAAAGTATAGGTTAGGTTAGGTTTACTTTATGAGAATTCTAACCAATCATTGGATTCAGAGAAAAAAGAGTTATGACAAACGATCATTCTGACAAAAATTACATTCGGGCTTTCAATGAGTATGCCAGCCGATATTGACCCGTCTACCAGCTATACTTTAAGACCGTGATTTATTTTACTCTCTTTGTATTGCACTGTGGTGGAGTGAGCGCCGGTTTGAAAGTTATGCGTCAAAGTGATGCGCTACGTTTACGTGTGTTAGCATATTTGGTTAGGCCCAAGTTTCGGGTCCATAGAGAAAGATCGGAAAAACCAGGCATTTCATCAATCTGACGTTTGCCTTCTTGGTAAATCTTTTTCAGCCGTTCCACGTTCCACGTTCGTTCTTCTAAGGTTGCCACACGTAATGAGCAGTAACGCTAGTTTTCAGTAGAGCCTACAGGAGCCAGGAACGTTCCGATCACCTAGTTTCGAACTCGCCTTTGTTTTTTTCATGAACACACTCACCTTTGAAAAAGATCTTCCACAAAGATCGAAACTATTCGAACCGTTCATATTTATAACCAAAGATCACAAGAAGGCTAATAGGTATTTCAGTCCTTAATGCTGCCTTTGATTAGATATCTACGAAGGCTTAGCATCATAATACACGCAAAGATATATTTTCTGTATTTGTGTGGCTTTCTAATAATATAAATGTGCACATTGATCGAAAATCCTCATGAATCACATAAGGGATTTGGATTAGCTTTGTGTATCAAATGAAAGGAGTTTTCGGTTTATCTAGCGTGGAAAAGTAGATTTTGCCGTCGTGTTGAGTAGTTCAGAAAGTTACACATTACAATGATACAATTTCTTTGAGTAGGTATTTACCGCATAAATAGGTAGACGTAAAGTGGGAAGAGGGGGTGATTTTTTTTTCTCATCCAACCTTGTAGTATGGGGTATCGTTGTATAGGTCTTTTAAAACCATTAGGGGGTTACTAAAATGATTTTTCGATTTAGTAATTTGTTTGCAAAATATTCAACATTAAAGTGCAAATCTTCATGAAAATCGAGCGTCCCCCACTCTAAAATCTAAACTGGTTGGGTGGAAAAATATTACATTATGAATTATAAAATTATGACAGTCGAAAAGTCCCTTCAGCGGCATCTGTCAAACAAATCATGACATCACTCCGTAAATTCTTTTGCGGTAAACAATGCGTCAACACGTAAAAAATCTTAACACACCCCCTACCCGTTTATTTATAACGGGGATCAAATATCGTTACCCCCCACTTAACATGATTAAGGCTGACTGAGCCGGTGACCCTGGCCGGGCTATTTCGCACTCCAGCGCTTCGGGATAAATCTGGAGGTGACTGGGTGGTCTTGGGAAGGGGCTGAAGCGATTGGAGGGGGGCAATGACTGGTGTGACCTAAGGCCTTGCATGGAAAAGTTCATGACTCTAAACGCAGCTGTTGAGATTTTGAGATTTTATTCTGATCACGTGAAAATATTGGAATAAAAAATAATCAATGTGTTATTAAGTATACAGTTATAATTCATTAAAGGACAACAGACAAGGATAACACACTAGCTTTTGCCCGCGGCTCCGCATGCGTGGTATTCGGTTATCGCGCGCTGTTCCCTCGGGAACTGTGCATTTTTCCGGGGTAAAAAGAAGCCTATGTCATTCTCGGGCCCATAAACTATCTCTATGCCAGAAATCACGTCGATCTGTCGCTTCGTTACGGCGTGAAAGACGGACGAACATACAAACACACTTTTGCATTTATAATATTAGTATGGATGGATGGATTAGAGTGAGAGGGATGGAACGAAATAAACTTCGATTTTAGAATTTCGTTGTAGCCGGGTGAATATTTGGTCTTAGGTCGTATGTTGATGTTTGTTGTACCTATTTATTAAGGAATCTGATAAAAAAAGTGTTGAGAACAATGACGGCGGTAAAACGCCTGAATACCCAGCCCCTCAGCTTATAACTCGCACCATCCTGCGTGTGCGACGTTTTATATCAATTTACGCGAACAATGTCACGCAAAGAAATATATAATGGTTTCCTGCTAAATAGACAAGGCGAAATATGATGCTCCCTTTCATGAATTTATAAGATACCTTTCCCTGCATGCGATCCTTAGAAAATAGGCGCGGGGCTTCGGTACGGGAAGCAATGTTTTGTGTGTGATGTTATGTTTATTTACATGCGGTGTTTTATCATTTCAAAATATTCAACTAGCTATTGCACAAGATTTCGCCTGTGTTTTGGGATTAATATAAATTAATCTATGTTACTTTCTAATCGCTGTTTTTGAAGACAATTAAAACTGACTGGAACATGGCCAGCATTAAATGACAATTAAGAATAATAAAATAGATACTTAATCATCATCATCATCATGTCAGCCGACATAGGCCTCCCCCAAGGCTCTCCACTCAGACCGGTCTTGTGCTTTTCGCATCCACCGCGATCCCGCGATCTTAACCATGTCGTCGCTCCATCTTATTGGAGGCCTACCGACAGCTCGTCTCCCGGTCCGAGGACGCCATTCGAGAACCTTTTGACCCCATCGGCCATCAGTTCTGCGAGCAATGTGCCCCGCCCACAGATACTTAATGCATTAAATTAAAAAAAAAATCTATACCTACTAGACTAACCCCCTATTGCTTGCCTCAGAAAGTCTCAGTGTAGTATATACCTGTTTTCTGTAATTGCTTGCTATATATATTTTATGTTGGTGCGCAATAAAGAGTTATTGTATTGTATTGTAACCTTACAAAAAAAAAGATATAATTGTATTAATAGGGTAATAGTAATAGGGTCACATGAGTGTCTTAAGACCTACACTGTTAAAATTTTTTGTAAAATTACAATTGTTTTACAAAACAAATATCAGCAAAATTCCAAATCAACGTATACTAATACAAAACATAACACAATTTGAGTAAAATTACAAAACATGTGAAGGAACTTACTATAATGAGTTGTAATTTTGGAAGCTTTATGCAATAACCCTACACGTATTGTAATTTTTCCTAACTGTTGGTGAATTTCTAATGAAAGGTTGTAAATTTACCAAAATTGTTTGTAATCCGATTTACAATACTTTTTTTGTGATATTACGAATAAATGTTGAAACTCAAATTACTATGAAGTCATTAAGAATTTACAAATAATTTTATTATTTTTGTAACACAAATTTGAAAATTACAATACGTATTATAATTCCGAAAATTCCGAAATTACGAAAAAAGTTGAAACACAAATTAGTATGAAATCATTAAGAATTTACAAATAATTTTATTATTTTTGTAACTTAAATTTGAAAATTACAATACGTATTATAATTCTACCATAAGTTTTTATTTTTCTGACACGTATTGTAATTTTTTTAAACTTTTGATTAATTTCGGGCAAAAAGATTTAAAATTTACAAAAATTTTTTGTAATTTGATTTACTATACTATTTTTATAAAATTTTGAAAATATGTTGAAACTCAAATTAGAATGAAATTATTAAGAATCTGCAAACTATTTTATCATTTTTGTAACACAAATTTGAAAATTGCATTACGTATTGTAATTCTACCCAAAGTCTTTACTTCTCTAACACGTATTGTAATTTTTTCAAATTTTTGATTAATTTCAAGCAAAAAAATTTAAATATTTTAAAAAATGTTTATAATTTGATTTACAATACTTATTTTGTGAAATTATGAAAAAATTTAGAAGATGAAATTATTAAAGATTTACCTAGGTATAATTTTACTATTTTTATAACGCAAGTTCGAAATTGCAATTCTCTTATACGTAATAGTAATTTTTCAAACCGTTAATTAGTTTTGAATCAAAAGTTTCTAAAATTCTTGAAATCTGTTTGCAATTTGCTCTAAAATATATATTTTTTTTTTTGTAAAATTACAGAAAAATATTAGTATTGAAATTACTATGAAGTCATTAAAAATCTATAAATATTTTTAGTATTATAATCTTTAAATTGAATTTTCAAACCAAGTCTTTAAATAAGCTGTAGATCATCATTTTCAGAGCGATACGTTACCTGCGATCGCTACCATTCAACAAATGTTTTGTAATTTTTCGATAATGAGTTGAAATTAATTACGTTGTGTAGTACGGGAGTGCACCGATAGATGGCGCTGCTCCCTAAATAAACTCGCTAACGATGTGTAACCTTAGAATTGTGACTACCGCGGCTTACTTAACGTTGGTTGTCTTTTGTTAGGGACAGCATTATACTTGGTTGGCTGCATTCAAGTTATTGAACACCTTCCAATATAATTCTGAACGTAGTACGACTCTGATTGCAGTACGGTGTCTCGCTCGAAACGCCTACTGTTCTCCGAGTGAATACTATAAAAACACTCAGTTGTAAGTGAAGTTTGTCTATTAAACCGTATGATTATATTTGTCGTTTCCGTCGCATCGTCAACCCCGTTATAGTTGTAAATTTACAACACATCATTTTGAAATTGCAAACCATTTTCAAAAGAATTTGTTTGGCAAAATTACATTATTTGTATTGTAATTTTGTTAAACGAATTTCCGATAGTCGTTTGGTAAATTTCAACAAAATGTTTTGTAATTTTTCAATAATGAGTTGAAATTAATTGTGTAGTAAATTTACAACACATCATTTTAAAATTGCAAACCATTTTCAACAGAATTTGGTTGGCAAAATTACATTGTTTGTATTGTAATTTTGCTAAACGAATTCCGATAGTCGTTTGGTAAATTTCAACAAATGTTTTGTAATTTTTCGAAATTGAGTTGAAATAAATTGTATTGTAAATTTACAAAACGGAATTATATTTTTACTTTATTGTTGTGCGTAAAAACTTCCAACACTTTCTTTGTAAAATTACTACAGAAATTTTTAACAGTGTAATTACGTACAGTTGCATACAATATTTTATCTACATCTATATATTAAATCCTCTATTATGTGTACAAGAAACATTTAGAATGACCTGCATGAACGAGAACTAGGTAATGGTAAGGTAGTGGTGGTGGTGTCTGCCCCAGCTCGCGCGCGCCCAGTACAGTGGCGCCCCACGTCCTGCTGCTGCTCGCCCGCCCTGCGCAGCGCGCACCGCCCCACCGCTGTAATGATGTATGGAATCTCTGTATGGATACTGATATCAGTATCGTTATGACCATTACTATACTGCCGTGTTCATAATGTCGTAATGCTGGTCATTATCTATGGTTTTTGAACGCATAATGGAGGATTTACTATATGTGTGATAAATAAATATAAAAGTATTACTCGTTTGAAGAAGTTTAATCGCGAAATTGCTTAGCAACAGCGTGTTGTGTTCAATTTGGTTTTCCATAACGTTTACAAAAACATTTAAGAAAATGCTCAAGATTTTTTCTTCCATCAAACGGGAAATCGTAGGCTTAGTTTCAAAGAAACATAATCCGAGCTTAGAAACGAATTACATTTATTTTCCTAAGGAAAATATCAATTGTTTTTTTTAAGATGAGCTAAATTTTATTGTGAGAAATAATTTTCGTTGATCTTCGACTGAGAAATTTTGGAAGAAAAAGATAGAATAGAATAGAAAATCTTTATTTTTGATAAACTACATAATTTTAATATGTATACAGCACCTCGTCATAGGCTGTGTTTTCACCAGTGTTGCCAGGAATGTGTTAGTTAGATTCACTGTTGAGGTTTATGTGATTTGTGAGTGTTTTACAGTGTAGAGTTGGGAGGAATTGCACTAACGCATTCAATGCCACCGACGCACATATGCGTTTTCGGAACTTCACCCAGTGTTGGGACAGTGAATGTCTTAACACATATTAATTTTCTTGCATAATAATTTACTTCCTTCAAAAATTACACAAGTATACATTAAAAGATGTCTCGCAGACCTCAATCTAGGCTGAGTCTGTATATTGCGATCATAAACGTATATATTATATATCTAATATCATTAGATCGCGGGTGAGCAAAGTTGTTTCAGTTCATTGATATAGACCTCCGCAAAATAACACCTGACTCAACAAATTATTTTAGAATAGAATAGATTTATTTGGTGTTGAAATGTTTGTACATGAAATCTTAATCTAAATGAAACAGTAGTTAACAAAGCACCAAAATGGATGCCACTCAGCAAATGCCGATGTCTGAATTTCTTCAGTCATGGCGCTGGTTTTCAGGGCAACCAAGAATACAACAGGATAATATATTTCCTTTTTCTTTTGAGGTATAAACTCCTAAAAACAAAAACGTTACGAATACCAAATGCAAAATGTCCGCGCAAAATCACATCGTAACCGACTTAGAAAAATTCACGTAAACACTTTTCAAACTGTATTTTCCCGACTTAAAATAATCGCTTAATGGCCGCTGTCCTTTGATATATTTTCCTTTGTCCAATGGGGTGAGAGTAATGTTACTCGGAAACACGAAGGAATTGTACAAAAGACATAAAAGACTCATCTTTACCCGATTACGGAGAAAACGAGTGTAATGCGCTGGTAAATTTACCGTTAACCGGTTATCCAATACTGTTTATTTTGAGGAGAGGTTCGGTTATCAAAGACGTTTAATCGGCTTGTATGTAGATGACATTATACATGCTTTAAACCAAGAGTCAGTCAATATGCCCGTAACTTTGCATGCAAAGAATTAGTTTATTTCTATCCTGCGGGAATATTCCAATTTTCTTATTTATTTAACACCTTACCTGATAACATCCGCCTAGAAACTAATAAAAATAAATTTAAAAAGATACTCAAAAATTATCTAATAGAAACTCTTCCATAAGACACAGTTGTAACAATAATTACTTACCTATAAACAATTATGTAATAAGATTACATTTTTTTTATGTTCTAATAGAGGCTGTATCCTGCAGCCAAACTGTGCAAACAGTTTTGCAGGGCTATGTATAAAAGCAATGTAAGATTGATGATAAATAAATACTTTTTTATTCATTCATTTCTTTTTTATTTTTTTTCATTTATAATATAAGTAGGATAGTAATATGATAAGGTTCTACAGCAGCTCAAGAAACAAATTTTCACAGCACAGCCTTGTGATGGTCGGATGGATGAACAGATTTGCTGATGAACAAACGACGGAAACTTAGCTATAATCTCCTGAGTCCTAACCTTTTTCAACAAACTTAGACGTGGTTGCCCTGCTTTGTTATTTTAGATATTATTTCAAAATTTTTAGAATTCTTTAGTCAACGAACAATTTGTAGTTTATAAAGTACATTCGGCCGTAATACTTAGTATTAATTAGTCCTTTATAAAGTACGCGAGGGCTTAGTAGGAAAGAATTTCTAATCCCTCTTGGATGTAGAACCCTAAGACCCCGTACGCACTATGCGGCTAGCCGCGCGGTTTTAGCGTGCCGTCCCTCATCAAAATATCGCTTGAGAAAGAGACGGCACGCTCAAACCGCGCGGCTAGCCGCATAGTGCGTACGGGGTCTAAAACTGTCCCCAAGCTATTCCAGCCACTCCAAATGTTGCCTACTCACCAGCAGCTCTCCGAACTATGGTTAATCCTGGGTGTATCCCGAACAGCACGCAACCGCCTACAGTCGAATCATCGCAAAGTAAATAATCCGATATAGAAGGACTACTACGAGATCCGAAAAGCGAAGTGCGTCTCGTGCCGTCCCTCTCACTCTCGTATTAAATAATATAAGAGCCAGCGGGATGGCAAGATACGAGATACTCAGTTCGAATTTTGTACTTCGTAAAGGCTTGGAATCGAATTGGTGGCATTTTGCGTTGTTTTCATATTTTATTTTTAGCATGTGTTAGATGTAGGATTTGGTTACCTTAATATAAATGCGTAACGCTCGTGATATTTTTAGGACATTTGTAATAACGGCCCGGTGTGCTAATTTAAGGCCAAAAGACAATTTGATTAATGTGTAGGTGTTCACTTGGGCCAGAAGGAGTACAATTTGTACTTCTAAAAATACGCTTACGAGGATAAGAGAGAAAATTTCCTTTAGCATTGACGCAAATCGGCATTCTCTATTTTTACCCACGACGCAAAAAAGGGTGTTATAAAGACGTTAGTGTGTTGTAGCACTTAAACGGTCTTTTTATGCGAAAGCAAGTTTTCTAGCGGATATATTTTTTTATTTGCCTATTTTTGTGTCCCACTGCTGGGCAAAATCCTCTCCTCTTTTGCTCCACTCCTGCCTATCAAAGGCGAGCTCCCGCCATCCCACATTATAGGCATCTAAGTCGTCCCTCCATCTCCTCTTCGGTCTGCCTCTATTACGGTATCCGTCACTTGGGACCCATTCCGTAACAATTTTGGCCCAACGTTCTGGGTTAATTGGACAGATATGTCCAGCCCAGAATACAATACAATACAATACTATAACTCTTTATTGCACACCAACATATAGCAAACAATTACGGAAAACAGATATATACACAGAGACTTATAATTCTAAATAAATACTTATAATACTGAATATTTTATAATACAGAAAAAAAAACATTGGTATATTTAGACAATCTCATTTCGTGTCTTTTTATATTTTGTACTAGGTGATGACTTAGGTGTTAGAGAACGAACACAAATACACGCACAAATAAAGATATAAAAAATTAACTGTCTATTATAAACCTAAGAAAATAGCATTACAGTATTAAATAAACATTTAGGTAGTCATTTTTATTATTATTTAATAAACACACCAGAGACCGTATTGCCTAATGTTTTTGACACTCGCGATCGCAATCAAATGACATATTTCGCATACAAAAGCCGTCATTTTATTGCGATCGCGAGTGTCAGAAACGTTAGGCAATAAGGCCTCAGGGCTACTTAAATTATAACCTCCATTATAAAAGCTACAAGTAAACTTTTACCTATACCGGTATCAATAACCTAATATCGCGTCAATCCAGGAGCAATCACTCAACTCTCTCTAAACAGACGTTCCCTCAAGCTGTGTCTCGAACATCCCGATATAACGCGAATACGCTCAAACGATGCGGGTAGCACAGTGCCTCGAACAGCGTGGGACATTTCGACGGGTAACGTATTTGAATATCGAATGTTAAAATACCGAATTTATTACCTCGTGCCTACATCCTTCCTTTGGGAAGGACTTAAGAAATAATTAAAATTGGACACCGATGTCTTTTGTAAAGTACATCGTGAAAAACTAGTAGAAAAAGCTGAAGATTTTATCCTCTTTTTTCCTTGAACATGCTCTAAGCAATATCATTTGAAAGTTTCCAAAAAAAAATTGCAAAAAGTCACCTTTGGTAGGCAGGAGGTATTTTGAAATATCGAATGGTATTTTGCTTAAGACTGTGTTTTTTTTAGATTGTTATAAATCTAACTTAACCTAACCTAAGGGGTTCTAACGATGACGTTTTGATGATTCCTGAAAAGTTAACGGTTTCAGAAAATAAACTTTGCGATATTATGACTCATTCTATATTTTAATACATTCGATATTTTAATCGATACTCTGAGTTTTTTGAAATTCATGTGCGGAATTACATTTGAAATTTACCTCGAGCTTTGCGGTGAAGGAAAACATCGTGAGGAAACCTGGACAAACTTGAGAAGCAATTCAATGGTGCGTGTGAAGTTCCCAATCCGCACTGGGCCTGCGTGGGAACTATGGCCCAAGCACTCTCAATCTGAGAGGAGGCCTGTGCCCAGCAGTGGGACGTATATAGGCTGGGATGATGAATCGATATTCAGATGCGTTCCCCATTTCGACTTATACTGTAAAACGAACGAGACAGCAGGGCTACTACGAAACTCGAAATTTACTTGTAAGTACATTTTTATAAAGATTACGATTTGGAGTCTTTTTGTATTTTTTATTTCAACTCCAAATTTTTGTTTCTTTTACGGTCATCCCGTGAAAGTTTATATAAATTTCATACGAAAACACAAGCCGAAACATGAATGCACAGAAAAACCAGAAAAAATAGACCAGCGCTGGGAATCGAACCCAGGTCCTCAGCATTCCGTGCGTCAGCGTGTGTTTTCGTATGAAATTTATATAAACTTTCACGGGATGACCGTAAAAGAAACAAAAATTTGGAGTTGAAATAAAAAATACAAAAAGACTCCAAATCGTAATCTTGATTTGATTGCTTAATAGCGACATCTCTTGTCCCTGGTGAACGGATAGTTTCGATGGGAGTGAAAAATGTTTCTCGTTGAGAACGTAGATCATAGATGGCGTTAGTGTCGCTGCTAAAGTGACTAATAAGAATCCAAGTTGAGATATGGGTGCATAGGAAAAATTCGTGTCTAGTCTCCTGTCCAGTGGTGGTGTAGGGGAATAGCACGCAGCACGGAATGCTGAGGACCTGGGTTCGATTCCCAGCGCTGGTCTATTTTTTCTGGTTTTTCTGTGCATTCATGTTTCGGCTTGTGTTTTCGTATGAAATTTATATACATTTTTATACTTTTTTTACTGCTTTTGTATACTTCGTTATTTGGTTGTGTGTGGTTGTGTTGTGAAAGTCAATAATACTTTACTTTCATCATTATTACGTGTGCTTTTAGTTTTATAGTCCATCCTACACGTTTCAGGTGTTGTTATCATCCCTAGTTAATGTGCCGGGAGTAAATCGCCTGCGCCGGTACCGTGGCCACTGGTTGCTGCCACCGCAGCCTTTGATCGTCGAACAGCGTTCAGGAACGCAATAACACAAACAACGAAGGCACACGATCGCGGCTGCGGTGATCTCGGCTTTGTTTATGTCAAGCATTGATTTTTGAAGCGCCTAAGTTTGCATACTTCTCTCTAGTTAGTAGTTATACTGTAATGTTTGACCAGCAGTGGTGTAGCGGTATAGCACGCGGCTTGGAATTCCGAGGACCTGGGTTCGATTCTCAGTGCTGCTCTTGTCTTTCTGGTTTTTCTGTGCATCTATATTTCAGTTTGTATTTACAATTTTTGTTTTACGCGTTGCAACGAGTATAGTGTTTTTGGAATTTTACGGACATACATTTGGAAATACATTTGGATTTGGCGTTTGTCCAGCAGTGGACGTCTTTTGGCTGACATGATGATGATGATGGTGATGATGATGATGACACTTCATCATCATCATGTCAGCCGAAAGACGTCCACTGCTGGACATAGGCCTCCCCCATGGCTCGAAGACACACTTGACATGGGATGATGACACTTTGAAATAAAAAATTGGACCGTTAAGTATTACTTTGGTACCGGTATTTCTACCGGTACCAAATCTTGAAAACCACACAAGACTTAAGCTTGTTTCACGTAACCTTATTCGTTATTCTGCTGGCCACTAAGCTTTCGGTATTCCAAAGCTCCAGTATAAAGCTACGCTTTCTGAAGAATCGGGTACAATGGGCATATACAGGCTGTCCAATTTGCTGGAATCGTTGCCGTTGTACCGCAAGACGTTCTATTGTACGAGGTTGTGAAATAAAACATGCTGTGTACAAGTTGAACCTTGAATACCTACTGTCGGTAGTATACTAATGAAGTTAGCTGTTCAATTGTTTTTTTATCTGTTTTTCTCTTATTTAATGACTATTTTTTTCAACTTGTCACAAAATAACCCGTCAATAATGTGATAAACTAGCCGTTACCCGCGACTCCGTCGGCGTAGAATTCGTTTATCGCTATCCCGAGGGAACAGTGCAATTTTTCGGGATAAAAACTATGCTGTTCTTTTCCGGGACTCATAGGTACTATCTGTATACGGAATAGTATCTTAATCGGATCACGGCTTACACGTGATGAAGTAACAAAACAGAAAACAAACAAAGAGGTTGTAACCTTTCGCATTTACGATATTAGTGTGATTATTATAGCTGAAAATATTGTCAACCCTAATACGCTTTCATGTCATATATAGAATCAAAGTTAGAATAGATTATTTAACAGGCGGTAATACTGTGGGGTGGTATTCTAAGACTCTGTATCCCTCCACGGATATTAAGTAAAAATGTGTACAGGGTGTTACCGGTAGCCAGGCTTTTTAAGGGAGGTTAAAGTAAAGTAACGTATTTCTGTAACTTATCCATGACATTAATTTAATTAATAAAAATAACACTTATTTATTCAGAATACAATTATTATCCATTTTGACAGTAAACATTAAAATCAATTACTGTCGAATGTCAATAGAATGTCATACAAATAATAAATAATAATAATAAATAAATATCATGGGACACTTGACACCAATTGACCTAGTCCCAAACTAAGCAAAGCTTGTACTAGGCAACGGATAAACTTACTTATATAGATAAATAAATACTTAAATACATATTAAACATCCAAGACCCGAGAACAAACATTCGTATTATTCATACAAATATCTGCCCCGGCCGGGATTCGAACCCGGGACCTCAAGCTTCGTAGTCAGGTTCTCTAACCACTTAGCCATCCGGTCGTCAAATTACTTACATTAAAATTAATAAACTGAAATTAAGACTTTGTTATCTTTCTAACAAAATTATAGTTGCCAGCAACGTACAGCAAAGGAATTCGGGAACTGTGCATTTTTCCGGGATAAAAAGTAGCCTAAATATGTCACTCTCTGGGCCATAAAGTATATTAAAATAAAGTATATTAAAAGTCCAACAAGATGGAACGAGCTAGGTGGCTAAGATCGCGGGATCGCGGTGGATGCGAAAAGCACAAGACCAGTCTGAGTGGAGAGCCTTGGGGGAGGCCTATGTCCAGCAGTGGACGTCTTTCGGCTGACATGATGATGCCAAAAGTCACGACGATCCATCACTCTCTTTCGACGTGAAGGTGAAAGACGGAAAAACATACAAACACACACACTTTCACATTTATAATTACAATATTAGTATGGATAATATTGAACGGCACGACGTCTGTTTCCAAAACAATCCGGATCAATTCAATAAATCTAAAATAACTTCAAACAAAGCGAAATATTTCAGTTCAAATTTACGATTTCGTGCGAAGTGCCGTCTTTTAGTTTATGACAATGCGTTAAAGCTAGCGTCTGACGCAATGCGTTTAACCCGTTCCCTTTTGTACCCAATGCTTTTGTATCATGCGTAGAATACCAAAGAATACCTTACTTTAAGTAATAGTACCGGGGCGATCGAGCTAAAGCCCGACAATAAACGTTTTTCCAGAGATAAAACCAAGATGGATAGAAATCCCCGAAAATCCCCATACTATTCTAATTTCATCGAAATCGTTGGAGCCGTTTCGAAAATTCTGACTATTTATATGTAAATAAGCCGTGGTGGCTTAGTGGTTTGACCTATCGCCTCTTAAGCAGAGAGTCGTGGGTTCAAACCCCGGCCCGCACCTCTCAGTTTTTCGAATTTCATGTGCGGAATTACATTTGAAATAAAGATGGTTCTTCCTAAAAAGAATCAAGACCACAATCGAATCCATAGTTAAAAAAATATCCCAAATAATAACATCACTTTGTGACGTATTTTCATATACTCGGTGTGGACGTCACAAAACGGACTCATAAAATTTGTATCTATAAAAAAATAATTAAATACATGAAAGAAAAAGGTGTACTTTTTATTAAACTTACTAGAGCAAAGCCACTGAATTAAACTTGCCTTATGAAGATTGGTTTTTTGGAATCTTTTCGTATTTTTTTTAACCTGGACCTGGAGGACCTGGGTTCGATTCCCAGTGCTGGTCTTATTTTTCTGGTTTTTCTGTGCGTCTATATTTCAGTTTGTATTTTCAACTTAAACTTGTCTAGTCATAACCAGCGGACAAATTGCCATGAAAACTTCCATAATAACAAAATTAATGATGCCTGTACTGCGACGTTTTACAAGTTAATCATCCGTTATCCGCTTACTAACGAGCAATTAACGTTCAAAAATCCAGTAAATTCTTTACAAGGTTTGGGTATCGATTACCATGTAAAAAGATATTTAGAGGCCCTTAAAAATAGGATAATATGTCACTATCATGTCATCTTTGGCTTAAATATGTAAACTTGATGAGCACTAGGTCTCCTCGAAACATGAGAGGATTCCTTTGTAGTTACAAGCCAGTCTACTTAGTATGGATTGGAAAATTAAGTCACACCATTGAATAATGCTTTGCTTTGCTTTCCTTCACTGAAAAATACACACATGTTTAGATACCATTTTTTTGGGTTCCGTAGTCAAAGGAATCCTTATAGTTTCGCCTTGTCTGTCCGTCTGTCTGTCTGTCTGTCCGCGGATATGCTCAGAGACCGTTAGTACTAGAAAGCTGTAATTTGGCATGAATCTTCATATCAGTTAAGCCGACCAACTGGTAAAATTAAAAACAATAAAAAAAATTTTTTTGGGTACCCCATACACGTAAAGTAGGGGTGATTTTTCTTCTCGACAATGTATGTATGGTATCCTTAGATAGGTATTTTAAAACCATTAGGGTGTTGTTCAGAAAAGTTCTCGATTTAGTGATGTGTTTGCGAAATTTTAAAGTGCAAATTTTCATTAAAGTCGAGCGTCACCCTCCCTCTAAAATTTAAACTGTTGGGTGGAAAAATTTGAAAAAAAAAACAGGATGATAGTCAATATAAAAAATTTACAAGAAAAATTGTAACGGATAAGATTGGCTGGGGCGATGATGATGATGACGACGAACATTTCTGCAGATCTTCTTTGTTTCCATGAAAGCCCACCCTAGCCTCTAATTTCTCCCTCAATCAATTCAAACCCCGCCTAAATTTTAGGTTCCATAATTATTTAATTTCCCGACACCAATTATCTACTAATGACGCCTAAATCTTTCACATTTATATTCCTTATATTAAAATCTCCCTTGACTTTTAATTACCGGGAAAATAGGTCAATGATGTACCATTAACTTTTGATTAATAAAAGGTGATAATAATGAAGATGGACGTGCTTTTGTGATTTATTATAAGAGGATGTGGAAGTTTATCTCAGAGCTGCAGTTCTAATAATTTCTGCTTATAGTGCGATGAAAAAATGGCGGGTGTTTGGTAGAATCGGAGAAAGGTTATCAGCCGCTATTCAGTTTCACAGGTCTATGTATGTAATAGGAATTCTTTGTGTAAAAATTCGACGAAGCGAAAATTCGGTGAAACGACAATTCGATGAGGTAAGAGTTGGACGAAACGAAATTATTTTTTTACTGATAATCAGGACGCATTACTATGATGAGGGTTCAGGTTCGGTCCTAGTCCACATCTATGAAATGTTTGCTTTATTACTCTTGAATTTTAATTCTATACTTATTTTAGGTTAGGTGCCTAGGTATTTGTCAGTGTGTAAAAATATTGTATTGTAGTGTGTTGTAATCCTTTATTGTACATAAAAAATATGAAAATTATAGTTGCAAGAGAAAGAGATGTACAAAGGCGAACTTATCCCTTAAAGGGATCAAATCCAAATACGTTTATTTGTCAAACATAGATAAAAACAGGTGGATATAAATAACAGGTAATTTTCAGTAACACTATGTTGCGCCATAATGCATACAAATACCTACAGTTTCACATGCAGAAGGCTTCTTACGAACCATTAACAATTCATAAATTTCATAATAAGTACATAATGTACCTATCTACTTATATACTACTAGCTTTTGCCCGCGGCTCCGCCCGCGTGGTATTCGGTTATCGCGTGCTGTTCCCTCGGGAACTGTGCATTTTTCCGGGATAAAAAGTAGCCTATGTCACTCTCGGGCCTATAAACTATCTCTATGCCAAAAATCACGTCGATCCGTCGCTCCGTTACGGCGTGAAAGAGGGACAAACATACAAACACACAAACACACTTTCGCATTTATAATATTACTAGCTTTAGCCCGCGGCTCCGCCCGCGTGGTATTCGGTTATCGCGCGCTATTCCCTCGGGAACTGTGCATTTTTCCGGGATAAAAAGTAGCCTATGTCACTCTCGGGCCCATAAACTATCTCTAGGTACGCCAAAAATCACGTCGATCCGTCGCTCCGTTACGGCGTGAAAGAGGGACAAACATACAAACATACAAACACACAAACACACAAACACACTTTCGCATTTATAATATTAGTATGGATATCTAATTGAAATAGTGTCACAAACCAAAAGTAACAAACTAGGTCACCGCATCCCTAACATACTCATTGGCATCATAATAAGCCATCGCAACTGAAAAAAAGTTTTTTTTTTCAATTGTAATGAACTAAAATGATTTCTTTGCTCACCCGCGACCTTAAGATAGCTAAGTCTATGCAAATTATGCGTGTTCATGCAGTTCCTCCACCTCCACACTGTAAGAACACACACAAATTACACAAACCCATCTATCACCACCACCACAACACACTGACGCGTTTCGAACTCAACCAGAGCTCATCTTCAGAGTGACACAACCGTACACCATGCTACCAGTTGTTAGACTAACAAACCACCACCACTGTTTTAATTTGCCAAACAAAACAAAAAACTACCCGCAAAATATTAATAAATTTTAACTATGCTACAAAACTACCTTGATTTTTTAATTTTTATTTATTTTTAGTCAAGGCATGTTTTACTAACTATCGTTGCTAAAATTAGACCCAAGCCGTAGCAAGGGAGATGACACTAAATTTATTTGCTCATTAATAATAGACCCCATACTATTGTACCTAATTATCTCCATACATTCTAACACGTCGAGACGAAACCCCTTATCACAGTAATGCAACACTTCATACGAATCTGAGTCTGATATTGAATGATTTAATTCTAACAGATGCTTGGCAAAATTAGATCTATCAGGATGTTCGTTCCTATATGCCGATACATGCTCTTTAAACCTAGTATTAAAACTGCGCCCGGTCTGACCTATATATACCTTACTGCAGTCATTACAAGTGAGCTTGTATACACCCGATTTAGTTCCTTTATCCACCTTCTCTTTGTGGTTACAAAGTTTAGAGTACAAAGAGTTGTTAGTTTTAAAGGCTACATTAACATTGTTTGATTTTAAAATGTCATTAATTCTATCAGACAAACGACCAACATATGAAATACTGCACCTATATTTGTTTGTAGACTGAGAAGGCAACCCGGCGTGAAGCATGCTATTTACTATCCGTGCCTGCTTCCTCTTAACCAAACCATCTACCATTGATTTTGTATAGCCATTTGACGTTGCTATCTGATAAATAGTATTTAACTCTGAATTAAAATTTTCCCTAGAGAGAGGTACAGTTAATAATCTATGTACATAACAATGAAAGGCTGCTAACTTATGCTGCCACGGATGATTAGATGATGCTGGAATCACAGCATCTGTGTATGTGGTTTTTCGATAAATTTTAAATTGTTGTTTATTATTTATTCTTGTAATTGTTAAATCCAGAAAGTTTAGCGAAAAATTTTCTTCTATTTCTTTTTTAAATTTTATTTTTACATGTTTGCTATTGATACTATCCACAAATAAATCAAGTTGCCTCCTACTTCCCCTCCAACACAGAATTAAATCATCAACATACCTATAATAATACACTATATTATTATTACCTATTATAAACTGATTTTCAAAGTAATCCATAAAAATTTCTGCCATTAATGGACTCAAAGGTGACCCCATTGCTAAACCATCACCCTGTAAATAATAATGTCCATTAAACCGGAAATAATTTTGCTTCATGCATAATGTTACCAAATTAATTAATTCACAAACCTCCCCCGGATGTAAACGCTTCCTTTCCAAATGGTTCTTAAGAATAACCAGTGTCTCACTATATGGTACATTTGTAAATAAACTATCTACATCCAAAGAAAGCAATGTTGCGTTGGGCGGTATGCTGATATCTTTAATTTTACTAACTAAATCCGAACTGTTTTTCAAACTGTATAATGGGTTAAAAGAAGATTTTACACGAATAACACTATTTAATTTCCTTGCCAATTTATATGCTGGAGCACTAACGTATGAGACAACTGGACGAACTGGCACATTATCCTTATGAATTTTAGGCAATCCGTACAGAATTGGTGCCTGCGGATTCATAGGTATAACAAAATTTTTCTGTTGTTCTGTTTCAAATGTAAACTTAGAATCTTTAACAAGCTTCTTTAATTCATTGTGAAATGTTATTGTAGGGTCCTTTTGTAAAACTGTGAAACCGTCTCCCTGAACGATATCTAAAACTTTCTGATTATATTGGCTTCTTTCCAAAATAACAATACAATTACCCTTATCAGCCTTCGAAACAACCAAATCATTGTCATGCACTTTTCGTTGAACGGATCGCAAAGAATGTAATTCCGTTACATTGGCAACACACTCTGTAATATTTGTATTTTTAAGTGTATTCGCCACCAAAACCTTTGTCTCTAAATCACCTCTGTTACTTACAATTGCAACTTCTGAATCTACCGCCAAACCTTCCACTATTTTCTGATTTAATTTAGTGGGTAGATTATACTTCAAACCTTTTTCTAATAATTTACTTTCACCGTCCAAAAATTCCACACTAGTAAGATTTTTAACGCGAGGGTAGAAAGTATGACCGTTATACGAAAAGTGCATGACAATGATTTGGTTGTTTCGAAGGCTGATAAGGGTAATTGTATTGTTATTTTGGAAAGAAGCCAATATAATCAGAAAGTTTTAGATATCGTTCAGGGAGACGGTTTCACAGTTTTACAAAAGGACCCTACAATAACATTTCACAATGAATTAAAGAAGCTTGTTAAAGATTCTAAGTTTACATTTGAAACAGAACAACAGAAAAATTTTGTTATACCTATGAATCCGCAGGCACCAATTCTGTACGGATTGCCTAAAATTCATAAGGATAATGTGCCAGTTCGTCCAGTTGTCTCATACGTTAGTGCTCCAGCATATAAATTGGCAAGGAAATTAAATAGTGTTATTCGTGTAAAATCTTCTTTTAACCCATTATACAGTTTGAAAAACAGTTCGGATTTAGTTAGTAAAATTAAAGATATCAGCATACCGCCCAACGCAACATTGCTTTCTTTGGATGTAGATAGTTTATTTACAAATGTACCATATAGTGAGACACTGGTTATTCTTAAGAACCATTTGGAAAGGAAGCGTTTACATCCGGGGGAGGTTTGTGAATTAATTAATTTGGTAACATTATGCATGAAGCAAAATTATTTCCGGTTTAATGGACATTATTATTTACAGGGTGATGGTTTAGCAATGGGGTCACCTTTGAGTCCATTAATGGCAGAAATTTTTATGGATTACTTTGAAAATCAGTTTATAATAGGTAATAATAATATAGTGTATTATTATAGGTATGTTGATGATTTAATTCTGTGTTGGAGGGGAAGTAGGAGGCAACTTGATTTATTTGTGGATAGTATCAATAGCAAACATGTAAAAATAAAATTTAAAAAAGAAATAGAAGAAAATTTTTCGCTAAACTTTCTGGATTTAACAATTACAAGAATAAATAATAAACAACAATTTAAAATTTATCGAAAAACCACATACACAGATGCTGTGATTCCAGCATCATCTAATCATCCGTGGCAGCATAAGTTAGCAGCCTTTCATTGTTATGTACATAGATTATTAACTGTACCTCTCTCTAGGGAAAATTTTAATTCAGAGTTAAATACTATTTATCAGATAGCAACGTCAAATGGCTATACAAAATCAATGGTAGATGGTTTGGTTAAGAGGAAGCAGGCACGGATAGTAAATAGCATGCTTCACGCCGGGTTGCCTTCTCAGTCTACAAACAAATATAGGTGCAGTATTTCATATGTTGGTCGTTTGTCTGATAGAATTAATGACATTTTAAAATCAAACAATGTTAATGTAGCCTTTAAAACTAACAACTCTTTGTACTCTAAACTTTGTAACCACAAAGAGAAGGTGGATAAAGGAACTAAATCGGGTGTATACAAGCTCACTTGTAATGACTGCAGTAAGGTATATATAGGTCAGACCGGGCGCAGTTTTAATACTAGGTTTAAAGAGCATGTATCGGCATATAGGAACGAACATCCTGATAGATCTAATTTTGCCAAGCATCTGTTAGAATTAAATCATTCAATATCAGACTCAGATTCGTATGAAGTGTTGCATTACTGTGATAAGGGGTTTCGTCTCGACGTGTTAGAATGTATGGAGATAATTAGGTACAATAGTATGGGGTCTATTATTAATGAGCAAATAAATTTAGTGTCATCTCCCTTGCTACGGCTTGGGTCTAATTTTAGCAACGATAGTTAGTAAAACATGCCTTGACTAAAAATAAATAAAAATTAAAAAATCAAGGTAGTTTTGTAGCATAGTTAAAATTTATTAATATTTTGCGGGTAGTTTTTTGTTTTGTTTGGCAAATTAAAACAGTGGTGGTGGTTTGTTAGTCTAACAACTGGTAGCATGGTGTACGGTTGTGTCACTCTGAAGATGAGCTCTGGTTGAGTTCGAAACGCGTCAGTGTGTTGTGGTGGTGGTGATAGATGGGTTTGTGTAATTTGTGTGTGTTCTTACAGTGTGGAGGTGGAGGAACTGCATGAACACGCATAATTTGCATAGACTTAGCTATCTTAAGGTCGCGGGTGAGCAAAGAAATCATTTTAGTTCATTGATATGGACCTCCGCAAAGTAACGCCTGATTCAATAAATTATTTTTCAATTGTTTTAAAATCTCTTCTTTTAATATTTCTGTGGGAAGTTTGTTGAATATTCTTGGTGTTATTCCGAAGAAACTTTCTCTCCACAGAAAGGGTCTTACAGTCAACCTAAATATTTATCTATAGGAATTTAAGATTGGTTTTTGGAGTCCTTTTGTATTTTTTATTTCAACTCCAAGTTATTATTTTGGTCTTATTTTTCTGGTTTTTCTGTGCATCTATATTTCAGTTTGTATTTTCGATATTTATCTACATTTGTTAACTAATCACACATAGTACAAGCTATCTTAGTTTGGGACTAGATCAATTGGTAACTAAGTCATCCTATGACAATTAGTTAATTATTTGTGTGTTTAATAAAATAAAATAAATCAATATCATGGGAAACTTGACACCAATTAACCTAGTTCCAAACTAAGCAAAGCTTGTACTGTGGATACTAGGCAACGGATAAACATACTTATATAGATATAAACATACTTAAATACATATTAAACATCCAAGACCCGAGAACAAACATTCGTATTATTCATACAAATATCTACCCTGGCCGGGAATTGTATTAATGTTAACCGCCATTCTCGTGAAACGGGGTATATACTTACCATCAACCTTCTAATAAATCCTCAATGGGAAAACTTTACGTAAGTTTGCCAGTTTAAATCGAAACTGCAACTTGAAAACATCGTCCCAGTGCTGACCGCAGACTTAAGGCTTACAGTTAGTTTGCTCCAGTCCAAATGGACTTTATATTGAGCTTTAATCGGCTTAGGGTGCAGACAATTTGTACGTATTTAAGAAGTTTTAGAGTTGAGGGTTTTATAGTTAAACTATTGTTATCGCAAAAACTTAGAACATTGTCGAAGAGCTGTTTAACGTCGTTAGCTCTCGCGTACTTTATAAATTACTAAGTAATTATCTCTCTTAACGAATTGCCATCGCTAGTCAACGAGGGAATGCTGCCGTTTGTTGGGCACCTGCCACTTTTTAGATTTAATTTAGTATTGAGTGCTCAAGTATTTGGATTTTTATTTAAGTTTTTTTATTTTTTTATTCGACTGGATGGCAAACGAGTACGTGGATCTCCTGATGGTGAGAGATCACCACCGCCCATAGACGCCTGCAACACTAGGGGGATTGCAGATGCGTTGCCACCATAGAGACCTAAGATGGGATACCTCAAGTGCCAGTAATTTCACCGGCTGTCTTACTCTCCACGCCGAAACACAATAGTGCAAGCACTGCTACTTCACGGCAGGATTAGCAAGCAAGATGGTGGTAGCAATCCGGGCGGACCTTGCACGAGGTCCTACCACCAGCTTATTTGCAGTTTGATAACCTATATCTTGTAATAAAATTATTCAATGAAATAAGAATTTAATATAACGTTTTAAGCTTTCGTGATTCTCATTCTTAGTCAAAATACCACAAACGGGACTTATCACGCTAACACACACAAGTAATACTTACCTCGATGTTTAGGCAACATTGCAGTGGCCGTGGTCACGAGTAGACTGATGTGTGGGCTGTCATGTGTCAAGCTTTACATATGAAAAAAGTAACAAGACTTTGACTTTATTATAAGTTGGTAATTATAAGCTATATACATACATACTTAACATACATACATACATACATAAAATCACGCCTCTTTCCCAACGGGGTAGGCAGAGACTACATCCTTCCACTTGCTACGATTCTGGCATACAACTCTCGCTTCCTCTACATTCATCAATCTTTTCATGCATGCACGTCGGTTTAGAGTACTCCTGACCCGACCTTTCTTCAGAATGTCCCCGATTTGATCGTGGTACGTCCGTCTAGGTCTTCCTCTCCCAACGTTTCCATTCACGCTCTTCTTATAGATCTGCTTAGTCAATCTGTTTTCACTCATTCTCTCCACATGCCCAAACCATCCAAGCATACCTTTCTCAATCCGTGTGACTATACCTTCATTTACACCACAGCGTTCCCTTATCGCACTATTTCTAATTCTGTCACTCAATTTTGTTGGGAGCGTGGACTGTATTTTAATTTTTGGTTCTTCACAAGAAAAGATGTTTTCACTGGTATGAAGATTTATTACAAAACACCAACTATACAGTTATGAAAGAGCAAATAGAACAAAATTGTCTTAAGGACGTCGAAGCAGTGTCAATATGGCCGATGGGCGACCGGAAGAGACAGAGAAAAAAGTTCTGCCAACCTAGTTTACAAAACCTTGTGTTGCCAGCAACATACTGCGGCCCAGGAAAGAATAGAACTTACTTATAATTTTGAAACATTATATTATTATTCTAACTTATATAAAGTTATTTTATGATCTAAGTTAAATCACAGAGTAGTTAACCAAATAGGAACTTCAATTCTTATATTATAATCATAGCTACTTATGATTTAAATAACAGCAGTTAACTAAATATCAAAATTAACAATCAAGATTAGGAGAACACCCTATGTAAGTAGGTATACATTAAGAAAACAACACCTCCATTGTGCACCTTATGTCTATTACATAAGCACACTTAATTTGAGCAAATAATATGCCATTACAATTTAACATTGTGATAATTGTTTAAAAATAAACTTAATCTTACAATGACCATGTAAAATAACAGAAATAAAACTTAATTTTACAATGACCTTCTTGTAAAATAACAGAAATTAAAAGAATTTATTATTCAACAGGTAGTACACTTATACCTTGCAATGACCTAGTATACAATTTACCATCAGCTGTTTTTAGCTGAAAGGCCCTGACCTTGTTATCTTTGCCGGGAAATACCTGCACAACCCGTGCCATGGGCCACACCAACGGTGGAGCATTAGGCTCCTTCATAAGCACCAGCTTACCTACAGTAACGTTAGGTACAGAATCACACCATTTAGACCTATTTTGCAGTGTATTTAAGTAATACTTATACCAAGCCTTCCAAAATCGCTGCTGTAACTGAGTGCATTGTTGCCAGTAATTTAACCTATTGACTCTACTGTCTGAAACGTCTCTATCAGGATACATAGTTAAGGATGTACCTATTAAAAAGTGCCCAGGAGTGAGGTAGCAGTAGTCATTTATGTCTTCAGACAAAGGCAAAATTGGGCGCGAATTTAGTACGGCCTCTATTTGACAGAGTACCGTACTAAGCTGCTCATAAGTAAGTATGGCATTTAAAACAATTCTTTTTAAATGGTATTTCATACTTTTCACAGTCGCCTCAGCAAGACCCGCAAATACAGGCGCGTAACTAGGTGTGAAATGGAATTTAATACCTTCTTTGGCAGCAAAGTCTTGCACAAGCGTCTGGTGAATAGCAGAGTTATTAAGCTCGTATAGCTCAACTAGCTGATTCCTTGCCCCTCGAAAACATCCGCCATTATCGCAAAATACGTCGCTGGGCAATCCACGTCTACTAACAAATCGTTTAAATGATGCAAGAAACGCATCTGTTGTGATATCTGAAGTTGGCTCCAAATGAACCGCCTTCGTAACAAAACAAACATAAACACATACGTATCCTTTGGTTTCTAATGCCTTTCGCACTCGGGAATTCTTGACGCGGACTGGCCCAGCGAAGTCTATGGCTACCTTTTGAAAAGGCCTAGCTGACGTCACGCGGTGCTGAGGCAAGGATCCCATCAGCTGTTTGGCTGCACTAGCTTTTAGCCTGAAACAAACCAAACATTTGTGAGTCACTTTCTTGACTTGTCTAATACCGTTTGTCAACCAGTATTTTTGATTTAAATTAGATAAGAGCAACTTTGGCCCAGCATGTAACAACCTAATATGTTCATTTTCTATAATTAGGGTTGTTACTCGTGAATTTTTTGGTAGTATTATAGGATGCTTCTGTGACAGTGGTATATCTGAGTTATCGAGTCGCCCGCCTACTCTTAGTAATCCATCTTTACCTAAAAATGGATGAAGCGGTTTCATGGACCCTCGTATGACATTGCCCTTTTGCAGTGATTCTATCTCAGCACTGAAATGAACAGATTGTTCATTTTTTATAATTAAATGCAATGCATTTTCTAACTCATCAGGACTTAGTACCTCATCTTTAACCTTATTTATGTTTTTTAAATTGTGACAAAATCTAAGAACATAGGCTATCACACGTGTCATCTTTTCTACATTAGAATACCTATCCAATATTTGAAAGAAGTCATTGCCTGCAATTGCTGTAAGTACCACCTGCGACTGCGTATATTGCTCAGCCTTCATTTCAGGTAAGCTAGTAGGTAAGTCTAACCCTTCTCTATCAAACCTATAATTACCTTGCAGAAACTTCGGCCCCTTCCACCAGAGGGCGCTGTTTGGAAGCTCCTGTGGACTAATACCTCTGCTGATTAGGTCTGCAGGGTTGTCTGCAGAGGGTACATACAGCCAGGTCCACCTGTTTGTTTTTTGTTGAATTACACCAACTCTGTTAGAAACATAAGCTTGTAGTCTAGTAGTTTCCGAATTTATCCATGCTAAAGCGATTTTAGAGTCAGTGAATAAGTACACATTGTCAATGTGTACACCTTTGGATAATGTGTCATATACTCTTTCCATTAAGATTGATAAAAGCAAGGCAGCATTCAGTTCTAACCTCGGTATTGTTAATGGCTTCGCACGTGGGTTAACTCGCGACTTAGAACAGAGTAGGTGTAATTCAGCCATACCTGCCTCATCGACCACGCGTAAGTATATGCAGCACCCGTATCCTGTAGTACTGGATGCATCAGCAAATCCGATCAGCTGTACTGCTTTCACACTGTTGGTAGGAATGTGTCGCCTTATACTAATAGGGTGCATAATGGCCAAACTGTTAGCAAATTCCAACCACTCATCAGCAAGGTCATTCGGTATGCGCTCATCCCACCCAACATTGCTGGACCAGATTTTTTGTATGATGCTTTTAGCTCTTATAACTATTGGACTGACAAATCCCATGGGATCATAAAATTTTGATATATAGCTAAGAATAGCCCGCTTTGTTAGTACATTCTGATCAAAAGCCTCTGGACTGTTGATGGTGAAGCAGTCCTGTTTTACATTAAGTGTTATACCTAAGGCCTTCATACTAAAATTATCTTTTAGGAAATCTCGCTCACTGAATTGTTGTTCAGCTTCAGGTATATCAGATAATATAGCCGGAGTATTAGATGCCCACTTATGTAATTTAAAGCTTCCATAGTTTAACAATTCACACAGTTGTCGTTTAGCTTCAAGCAAGTTGTGCATATCAGAACATGAATATAAAATATCATCCACATATGTACAATTCTGAATGATATAGGATGCAAGTGGCAATTCATTCCCATACCTTTGTGCAAGTTCCAATAAGCAGCGTGTGGCCAAGTAGCTCGAAGACTTCATACCGTATGTGACAGTATCAAGACGAATACATTTTATAGTTTGACTGGGATTGTCACGCCATAAAATGTTTTGGAGTGATGTTTGCTGCGGGTTTACTAATACATTGCGAAACATTTTCTTTATATCAGAACTCAAAGAAAATTCTCCTATTCTGAATAATAGCACAATGTCAAATAATTCCTTTTGAACTGGGGGCCCATTTAATAAAATATCATTTAGTGAGACTTTTTTACTAGTTCTCATTGACGCATCATATACTACCCTAGTAGGCGTACTTTTACTATGCCCGTTTATAACGGGATGATGCGGTAAAAAATACAGCGGGTCCTCATTGAAATTATATGAATTTATATCTACATAGTGACCATGTCCAAGTTCAACATATTCATGAATGAAGTTCTGATAATCAGTAAGTAAATTTACATTCTTTTGCAATCGTTTTTCGAGGCTGAGAAATCTGTGCAAAGCTAGGTCAAATGAACTACCCAAAGTTTCATTAATTTTATTTGTCTCAACCTTGATTGGCAAATCTACTTGAAATTTATTATTTTGTAATTTAACAGAATTAGCAAAAATTGATTCGGCTAAATCTTGCTCTGAGTCCTTTTCTATTAGCAGCTCGGGGACTCGCTCAACATCCCATAGTCGTTTGATACTGTCACTAACATCTGATTCGCATTTAACACAAAAAAGCGATACAACCTGATTTTTTATGATGTCTGAAACTAACGCGCCTGCAACGACGTGGCCAAACTTGGTGTTGAGGATGCACGGAGTTGAAGGCTGGGGCTGCTTTTCTTGGTCATTGCGCAGGTTGTGAGCTTCTTCAAGCGGTAGGAGGACCTGGAAAAATACGTCAGCCCCGATCAGCATATTTATTTCTGAAGGTTGGTTAAATGTTGTATCAGCTAATGTGACACCAGCGGGAATATTTATTCCATCCATGCTGATTGGCATTTGTGGTAATTGACATGTAATTTTTTCTACCACGTGACAGTTCACTAAGACTTTATATTGGGATGTCAAAGAATGCACTTGTAGGGGAATGCAATAGCTAATCTTGCTCTTGTTCTGCGTCACACCAATGAGGTTAATATCAGATCGCTCAGGGGTAAGCCCTAAGACCTCAATAGCTTTCGTGGTGATCAGTGACACTTGTGAGCCCGAATCTAAAATACACTTGACATGCACCTCCCTACCATTTTGAGTGTATAGTTTTACTCTCGCTGTCGGAATTAAAACATTGCTTGCAGAGGCCCCAGACAGGAGCACTACTGGGTTGCTTTCACTTTCTTCATCTGGGTGCAGCAGTGTGTGATGAGGTTTTTTGCATATGCCACACCGAAAGTGGAATCTACATTTACCTACATGAGAATTTAGACATGTAGTACACAGGTTACATTTTTTCGCAAAGGAAATTCTTTCCTTTGAAGGTAACAATTTGAATTTGGGACAAGAAAATAGTTTATGATCAAAACACTTACAGTGTACACATTCCATGGAGGTCTTCGCTGCAGCTGCTAACGCTACCTTACTCTTGACAGACTGCACTGAAGACGGCTGGCTTCTCCCCGGCCCTGCATGGTCAGGATGGGTATCCGTGTTTTCCAATGCAAGAGCCCGCTTGTCCATGTACCCCAAAAATTCTTCAATCGTCGGCTCCTGCTTTTGATCACGCTCTAATTGGAATGAACGCGAGCTGTAGGCGTCGATCTTACGAGTCAAAATTCCCAGCAGCACAGGATCCCACGCCTCCACTGCAGTTTGCAAATTCTTAAGTGCAGCTAATGTTTGCCGCACTACTGAAACGAAATTCCGTATATCGTTAGAGTTGGGATACTTCGGCAATTTATTTAAATCTAAAAGAGTGTTTACATACTCGGAGACGATTTTATATTTGTTGAAAAATCTTTCATCTAACAATTGCCTTGCCTGAGGATAGCTGTCACTGACAAGTGGGAGATTTTTTACCAAATCATACGGCTCTTCTTTGAGAAAAGATCGAAGGTAATATAACCTTTGTACATTATCAAGCGACTTGTCGTTGTGAATTACCGAAGTAAATATTTGTATGAAAGCTACGTAATCCGAATATTTGCCGGAAAAGGTAGGTATGTTTATGCTAGGTAATTTAGCTCTAGGTTTACTACTGCAACCTGACTCCAAGGCACTCTGTTCAGCTACAGAACTACTAGATTTTTTAATGCGTTCGTTGAATATTGACAAACAATGAAAGTATTTATTTTCAACCTCCGCATAATCTTCCTTGTCCTCCGAATCCAATGATATAATTTGTTTGTTATACGCCTCATATTCCTTAAATGCATCGCATAGTCTATCCCGTTTCGCAATTAAGGTCTCGGGATGACAATTTTCCAAATTAGATTCGGTGGACACGAAAGTAAATAACCTAGTTATTGTACCTTTTATATAACCTCGCTTGGCGATCACGTCTTTGGCCTCCATCTCTATCGTATTGCATGTACTGTACTTATTCCAGTAATTATGTCACAATTAGCGCTAATACAATACAATTTTACAAGAAAAGTAAAACATAAAACACGCGGCGCGACACAAAATGGCGAAGTTCCCGTTGTTCTCGTACACTCACGCGTCTTCGTTCGTTCCGTTCCGTTCCGTTCGAGTTGGGACGGGACGCCGTCAGTGCTGCCAACCTCCGCACCTGCCCGCGCGCTTGAATGACGAACCAATCGAAAAAGCTTCTTTTTTCTGTTTTCAAACTGGAACGTATGCTTGTAATATCTTGATTTTAATGTATTTTCTTTCTTGATAATGATGCTGAATATTATTTTCGCAGCAACTTATATGATGAGATGAAAGTAGGATAAGAATTAATTACGTAAATCGTTGTTTTCGTTGCTCATTTACGTTTTTCGGCTCAAACCTGAGATGCAATTTATCGCAGTATTCGCAGTAGGTATCGGCGATACTGTATCGCTTGCACTTCTTGCTGGCAAGTTGCTTGCAGATTTTGAGACAATCGCTGTGTTGGGCTGGGTCTTGTATTTACTCGCAAAATCTTCTCGTCTTGACGGTGAGAATGGACCAATGTTGGGAGCGTGGACTGTATTTTAATTTTTGGTTCTTCACAAGAAAAGATGTTTTCACTGGTATGAAGATTTATTACAAAACACCAACTATACAGTTATGAAAGAGCAAATAGAACAAAATTGTCTTAAGGACGTCGAAGCAGTGTCAATATGGCCGATGGGCGACCGGAAGAGACAGAGAAAAAAGTTCTGCCAACCTAGTTTACAAAACCTTGTGTTGCCAGCAACAAATTTCACATCTAACATCTAAATAAATATTTATTATTTATTTTATTAATCAAAACTTGTCAATGCGTGTTATCGAACGCAAAAAACTATTTTTATGCTATGTTTACATTAAACAGAGTTATAAAGGTTTGAAATCCAAGATTAGACAGATTAAACATACTTCTTAACGCTCTCATTTCTACCGCATTTATTCTACTCTGATGCCTTTCCTGCCACACCCAACTTTCACTTCCATACATGAGTGTTGGTACTAGCACCCCTCTATGCACAGCCAGACGAGCTCTACATACTTAAAGGTATAAATAAATAGCTTTACATTGCTTCTTCGGATGAACTTAAGTGTAATAAAATAAAAAATAAAAAACTAACTATTCTTAAAAGTCGCTGAACTAATGATGTTTAGTTTGACTAGGAGGGTCTATGTTTTAATGATTTGCTCATATTAAAGGCCACACCCGGTATAGGTAGGTATGCCTCGTCTGTCAGACTATTTAATCTGACGTACCTACCTATGTATTAACTACAATGAGTTAATTCAATCATTTTATTTTATTGTGTTATCATATATGTATGTATGTATGTAAACTCTTTATTGCACATAAAAATAAAAATACATAAACACAGAGAGGAGAACAAAGGCGAGCTTATCCCTAAGAAGGGATCTCTTCCAGCTCTGCTAACCTAATTACGAGAAGATAATATATTACAATAAATTACATCACATTACGTTGACAATCCCTACTAATATTATAAATGCGAAAGTAACTCTGTCTGTCTGTCTGTCTGTCTGTTACGCTTTCACGTCGAAACCGCCGAACCGATTCTGATGAAATTTGGTATAGAGATAGTTTAAGCCCCAAGGATAAACATAGGATACTTTTTATTCCGCTAGAGGGCGCTACCGCGCGATAACCTAGGTCCACGCAAACGAAGTCGCGGGCATAAGCTAGTATATTATAATATTTAATCTAATACGTCTAGTTTTCTAATATCTGTTCTTTCATCTCTTTTTTCAGGTAATCCTCACGTTCCTGCAATAATACAAGAAAACGAAGTTGGTTTACCAGCTAACGAGGTATGACCTTTGGGATAACCTCGTGTTAACCTTTCAACTCTTTGTGAGATCTAAAAGAAATGAATTAGAACTTTGGATAGACTTGAATAGTGTAACATTGCACCCGCAGACTGTGAGAGACTACGAAGCGAAAGATGAAGAAAATTATAGAAATACAAATAGTTTAGGCTGCAATGAACCCCACACGAAGAATGCTTTTGCTTTTCTCTACCACTCAAAGGTTGACTGGCAGAGATCCCTTCAGGGATAAGTCCGCCTTTGTACTTAGCACTTTCTTTTGTGTGTTATTTTTGTACCTGTTTCCTTTTTGTACAATAAAGAGTTTAAACAAACAAACAAACAAGAATGATGTGTTCCGTGGCGTAAATAACCTAACCAACAAAATAAATAATAAATATTACGGGACAATTCACACCAATTGACCTAGTCCCAAAGTAAGCTTAGCAAAGCTTGCGTTATGGGTACTAAGCAACAAAAAGTTGTAAAACCCCGACTTTGTTACTTTAAAGTTCAATATCTCAAAAATGGCTGGACCGATTTTGACCTAGTCCTAAAGTAAGCTTAGCAAAGCTTGTGTTATTGGTACTAAGCAATAAAAAGTTGGACAACCCCGACTTTGTCACTTTAAAGTTCAATATCTCAAAAATGACTGGACCGATTTTGATGAAACATGTCTAAAAATTATCTCTAGAAAACCTGCTATCAAATAAAAAAACCGCATTCAAATCGGTTCACCCGTTTAAGAGCTACGGTGCCACATACAGACATAAAACAGACACACATAGCGGTCAAACTTATATATTAAAACTAAAATTAAAAATTTTAAAAACCCCCGACAAAAAACGCCCGCAAAAATAAAAATAAAAACGAAAAAAAAGGCGCCAAAAAAGAACAACTAAAAAGTAAAAAATAATTATGCACTACCTAGCTGTTGCCTGCGACTTCATCTGCGAAGAATTCGTTTATCCCTATCCCGCGGGGACTATGGTGATTTCCCGCAAAGTTAGCCCAAGTTAATTTAGTATAAGTACCTAGTAATATTTTTTTTATCTAAGCGTCGTCGGTGTCGGGGGACCGCTAAGGTTAACAGGAAACTAAAGTGCATATGTTGTATTTTTAAAGTAGGTATTAACCTTAGCGGTCCCCCGACACCGACGACGCTTAGATAAAAAAAATATTACTAGGTACTTATACTAAATTAACTTGGGCTAACTTTGCGGGAAATCACCATAGTCCCCGCGGGATAGGGATAAACGAATTCTTCGCAGATGAAGTCGCAGGCAACAGCTAGGTAGTGCATAATTATTTTTTACTTTTTAGTTGTTCTTTTTTGGCGCCTTTTTTTTCGTTTTTATTTTTATTTTTGCGGGCGTTTTTTGTCGGGGGTTTTTAAAATTTTTAATTTTAGTTTTTTTATTTCATGCTTTTTAAACTTTGTTATATATTTTTTTTAAAGTGTACTAGTGTATTGAATATCCTGGCTGCAGCTCAGCTCATGTTGCCATCATTGCATTGTAATGTAGAATCAAATACTGATCAAAAGGAATCAAACACGACATGTCTGCTAATTTTTTTTGAAGAGTAGGTATACTGGTGTGCTGGATATATCCTGGCTGCAGCATCAGCTCGCCGTGTTGCCACCACTGCATTGTATGTAGAATCAATTACTGATCAAAACGAATCCAAACACGACATATGTGCTATATAATTTTTTATAGTGTTCAAGTGTGCTGGATATCTTGGCTGCAGCATCAGCTCATCTTGTTACCACCATTGCATTGTATGTAGAATCAAAAACCGATCGAAACAAATCCAAACACGATATATCTGCTATGGTTTTATCAAGAGTGTACCACCTACTGGTGTTCATGATATCCTGGCTGCAGCATCAGGTCGAGAATTGCATAATCTTGCATAGTTATATAGCATACATGGCATACATGGGTGTTTCAAATTTTACGTCCCAAATATGCTTGAAAGTAAAGTAAATACCCATTATGCATATAAAATTCCTACCGCAGCGAACAAAAGAGCTGATGATCTTGAAACGGCTGAACCGATTTTGATAAAACATGTCTAAGAACCATCGCCAAGAAACCAGCTTTCAAATAAAAAAAACCGCATTCAAATCAGTCCACCCGCTTAAGAGCTACGGTGCCACAGACAGACACACAGACAGACAGACACACAGACAGACACACATAGCGGTCAAACTTATAACACCCCTTTTTTTGCTGCGTCGGGGGTTAAAAACCCCTCTTTTTGCGTCGGAGGTTCAAAAAAAAATTAATTCCACTAAAGAATTGTAGGTAAACTATACATTGGGTAGCGGCTATTGGCAACCATATGTAGGAAACAGATGAGCAGAATAAAGAATATTTACTTAGGCCTTTGTCGTAAATACATAAAACAAACAAACGAAACAAAAATAATTAATTAATTTCTTAATAAGAAACATTCCACTAATATTTATAAAAGTGAAAGTTTGTAAGTCCGTTTGTTGATTTGTTTAATTGTTACTCTATCACGTCAAAATGCTGAAACGATTTAGATGAAATTCGGTACACAGATCATTTGAGTTACGAGGAAGGACACAGGAAGTGTGTGTCAAAGTCAAAGTCAAAGTCAAAGTATCTTTATTTGTAGACATAGGTGGGTACATAAACACAAGGTGTTATCGTATAAATATTAGTATCACTATGTTTCGCCCACAGGTATACAAATAATTTACAAGTTTAAATGTTACTCATGAAAAATAAAATTAAAAATTAAAATCGTCAAAAAATAAATAAAACAATTAGTTAATACAATACATTTGAAAAAAGCAAAACATGTCAAACTATTTAATAACATATGTTATAATTTAATTCAGAAAGGCCAATTTATTTTTAAAAGTCATATGTCTAAAATTGTGTGTGTGTGTGTGTAGTATGTTGAGAAAGACATTAACGAAGAACAACAAAAAGTTCCTCAGTTTTCTCATATCTTACAAGTCGGTTGTAAATTAAAAGTTGCAGAAAATTCTGACTAAAGTTGAGTTAGATCTAAAACGACATGTCTACATCATACAGGGCAATTAGTGGATCACTGGGAGTCCACCTCACTAGGAGTGCCTCTCATTCAAGAAACAATGGCAAGAACACTTTATTTATGGGCCTTACTAATAACCTACCTGTCTCGTTTTTTGGAGCGAACAAATTAACTATCCATGTTTTTTCCACAACTAGTGTTTTCGAACTTATGGCAGCATGTTTATTTCCTTGGTCCTTTCTGTGGCCTAAACAGCTTGGACGGTTTTTAACATAATTAGGTATTGTTAGATTCATCATAATGTTGGAATGACACAAAAGAAGTAAAAAAACCGGTCAAGAGAGTGTCGGACACGTCCGAAATAGGAGTCCGTGGCCTTGAGGTATCCCATCTTAGGCCTCATCTTAGACATCTTAGGTTGGCAACGCATCAACAATACCCCTGTGCAGATGTTTATGGGCGGTGGTGAACTCTTACCATCAGGAGACCCGCTCATTTGCCATCCAATCGAATTAAAAAAAATCATTGCCCGTCAAAAATGCACTTCGCTTTCTGATCCGAAGTTGTAACGACTTTAAATACTAGTAATCGAGGTAGGGGCCATTATAAAACATACCCGACAATTTCCCATTTGCATGATTTGCGAATTCAAAGCACAATATTAAATTCAGGGCACATGATATATACAATATTATGGTAATGAACTTACACATGTGTAAATGTTAACATATCAAAAACATAAACGTGGCAATAGGAGTCCCAGTTTGAGGGATCTCTCATACGATAATATTATTATGATACCGTTGCGCTTTAACAACTATTTATTTCGGAGGAATAGATACATTCAACAGGCCAAATGAAGTTAATTTCTCCAAAACGCTATTGGCCTAAGTTACTGTTATGAAGATATTGAAATCAAGAGTTAAAATTATTAATTATAAACCACATAAAAAAAATCGAAATCAGTCAATACATTTAAAAGCTACGACGAATAGTTATAATAATTGTAGTTTTAGTGCCAAAAAAATGCTTTAAAAAATGGCTTGAGTAGTTCTAAAGAATGTTTTTCTTATAATAATTGAAATGTACGCAATAGCCCCGGTTGACCTTACTTGAAATTTTTTGTAAGTACCTAACTAACAATCCGAGAAATATGAAAATGAATAAAAAAAATCTAAGACTAAAAAATCTAAGAAAAATGCTGAGTGATAAATTTTAGAGATACGAGTATGCAATAGTATTGTATCATGATTTATGATTAACTTGGCAAATGAGAGTGCGATAAATTCCCTGCGTCGACAAGAATACCTATAGATGCTTTAGCTGCTTAACCATTCAGCACCTGCATCGGTTAAGTGCCAAGATATGTGCCGGCAGTCAGCCAGCGTTGGACACTAAAAATAAATTCAATCAGGGAAAAGTTGTCCAACTTCTTCGAAATACAAAAGCTCCCGTTTGCAGGTAGGACCTTGTACAAGGTCCACTCGGATTACTACCACCATCTTGCTCGCTAATCCTGCCGTGAAGCGGCAGTGCTTGCACTGTTGTTGCGGCGTGGAGAGTAAGACAGCCGGTGAAATTACTGGCACTTGATGTATCTCATCTTAGGCCTCTAGGTTGGCAACGCATCCGCAATACCTGATGATCTCTTACCACCTGGAGACCCACTTGCTCGTTTGCCTTCCAGTCGAATAAAAAATAGGAATGTTGACACCACCAATCAACTGACGTACTTTTTATGAGCTGTCAAAACACAATTCTCCCATAGAGTTTCAATGGCGATAGCGAATTGACGTCATAAGTCGCTATTTGTTCGCCAACTCAATCAACTAACTATTTATTTGTCTTAAAGCTACAAAAATCTAATTTTACAGTAAATCGAAAATTAATCTGGTTATCAGGGCTAAAATAAAACTAATTTTTTTACGAATCCATTCGTGCCTTCAAATTATTTTTTAATGGCGTCAACATCCTTATTGCAAGTGTTATTTGGTCATATAGATTTAAAGTTATTGGGAGCTTAAAGGTACGCCGAAATGGTTCGTGTAATAAAACCCACGGTTGGTTTGTCAGCTTTTTTCTATTCCCAAACTTGGCTGATACACTACCGTATATTTTGCTAACTGATTTTATTAATAAAATGTTTTTGTAGAGGTCAGGCACACGACACATAGCCTTACAATTTTAGGCTGTACCCTAAAGTAATAAGGAATAATCTCGTTTAAAATTTATTCCGGGACAATAAAATAAGTTTCGTGTATAATGCAATTACAGAGAATCGGGCCGAGACCAGGATAATTGTCAGGGGCTATCAAAGTTAGCTTATTAAAAAACGGGCCGCTGGTCTTTAGGGATGTGAATAATTTTGCTCGTTATTGTAATTCCGGTCTTATTGGTTATTATGGAAGAATTAGACCAAAAAATTACAAGCATCGTGCTAATATTATAAACAGATGAATCAAATTGTTTGTGTCTTTAGGGTTCCGTAGCCAAAATGGCAAAAACGGAACCCTTATAGTATCGCTATGCCTGTCTGTCTGTGGGCTTTGCTCAGGGGTTATCAATGCTAGATAGCTGTAATTTTGCGCGATTTTACAATACAATACAAGTATTATTCATTATTGCACACCATAAAGCAGTAGAAAAAACTTATAATATAAACACTTAGATTTTATATGTAAACTATGCCGACAAAATGGTACAATAAAAAAAATTATAGTACAATTATAGTACCTCCCACGTACCTCCCGTAAAGTGGGGGTGATTTTGGGGGGAGGGGTGATACAACCGTGCACTGTGGGCTATCGTTTGGATAGGTCTTTTAAAACCATTAGGGGGTTGCTAAAACGATTTTTCGATTTAGTGATTTGTTTACAAAATATTCAACTTTAAAGTTCATATTTTCTTTAAAATCGACCGTCCCTCGCCCTAAAATCTAAACGGGTAGGTGGAAAAATTTGAAAAAAATTCAGGATGGTAGTAAGCATATCAAACTTGCAAGGAAAACTACAACGATTAAGTTTTCTTGAGAATTATTAGTAGTTTAAGAGTAAATAGCAGCCTAAGGTATAAAATATACCTAAACTTGGAATATGCCGTACAAAATACGAAATCATTCGAAAAATATTACTTGTTTATTTCGTAATGGCTACGAATCCCTATTTCGGGCGTATCTGACCCGCTCTTGGCCGGTTTTTTCCCTGACTCAGGAGACTTATCAAGACCAAATTGTAAACATAATTTATTGTAAAAACATTTAATGCAAATAAAATATATTTCTATTTCAAACATTGCACAAATTGATAACCCGACAAGGATGGCGCGTTCTCGAAGTCAATTAGTCATATAGCAGATACTGTCAACTGTCGGCCCGGACAGCTAAATGACGGCATCGCTGATTGGAACGCTGTCAGATATCAATGCCGATTAATTTGAGTTTTCATCGAACTGCAGGGTGATTTAGTTAATAGTACATTACTGCAGAGGCAGTAAGGGATTGATGGACGAGATCGGGGTATAAAATGAGTCCAGCAATGCCTGTTCTGGCCGAGGTATGTATAGTGCTTTTCTCAAACAGTGTGAGGAAATATTTCACCTATCGAAAGTTTGTGAGCTAACGATGATGCTAACGATGGGCCTCATAAGGAAGCTCAAAGTCACTCAAAGGGCTATGGAGAGGGCTATGCTCGGGGTTTCTCTGCGGGATAGAATCAGAAATGATGATATTCGCAGTAGAACTAAGGGTACTGACATAGCCCGAAGAATTGCGAAACTGAAGTGGCAGTGGGCGGGGCACATTGCACGCAGGACTGATGGCCGATGGGGTCAGAAGGTTCTCGAATGGCGTCCGCGGACCGGGAGACGAGCTGTCGGTAGGCCTCCAACAAGATGGAGCGACGACCTGGCTAGGATCGCGGGATCGCGGTGGATGCGAAAAGCACAAGACCGGTCTGAGTGGAGAGCCTTGGGGGAGGCCTATGTCCAGCAGTGGACGTCTTTCGGCTGACATGATGATGATGAAGTTTGTGAGAGACACGTCCATTGGCATTATTATGTTGTACCTGGGCGAACGAGCTTAGCTCGGGCTAAATCTCGATAATAAGCTTTTTCCCAGAGGTAAGGCCAAGCTAGATTGATTTGTTATCCTCGAAAACCCCTACATACCAAATTTCATCGAAATCGTTGAAGCCGTTTCCGAAATTCTGATTAGGTAGGTATATACATATACAGCGGTATTTTTGATACTACCTCAAACTATAACCAGAGGTAGATTAAAGTGCAGTGAAGCCGATATCAAAACAAATTGTTAATTTAGAATTAACTACCAGAGCGTTATTAATTTTTGAAATATTTTCGAGCAGCAAATTATTGTACGCAAATTCGTACAATAATTTGATACGAGAGAGAAGCGTTCTGTTACAGCTGTCACGTCAACAAGTGCGACGTTTTGAATAAAAACAAAGTAGTATCGCGTAGTGATACATTGCGTGCTAATTAATTTTGAAAGGATTTTTTTTTATTAAAACATATTAAAATGTGATTATTAGGGCGTCCGCTAACTGCCCTTAAAGTTTGAGGTACTTAATATCAAAAATACACGCCGTATTACAATAATTATTGCTCGTTTAAAGATATTAGTTGGATAGATGTTGTGGAAATTATATTTTCAACCAATGTTGAGAACCAGTTACTTTGCTTCAGCTGTCATTAACAGCCGCATACGGACACTGGTGCCTCACGTACAAATGCAAATAGACGATTGTTACAGACAGAGATAGACAAAAGCTAGCGAAAATCTATTGTGAAGCAAAATTGATGCAAGCTTTTACAATTTCTGTTTTAGAGTTCTTCTTCTCTTTTAAAATATGGCTTTCTGTCCTTATTAAGACAATTTCGCCAGTGTCAAAGTACTCTCTTTGAGAGGGACGTTGTTCGGTAGTTGTAGTTTTTGCAACTTGATAGTAAAATTCCAGAAACCACGTGGAGACAACTTGCGCATAAAAAATGTCAGACGCGAGAGCAATATAGAATTTTGTGATCACTGTTCACTGTTAAGGTTAACCGCCGCATAAAACACTATCAAAATTATACTTCAACTAGCCAAAGAAACAGAAATAGCAAAATTAGATATTGTCTACATCCGCCATGTTCGAATGCCACAAATCGAATCGTTTTATAGTTTCTGTGACACACTATACTCGAGTCCAGAATTTGGTGAACCAACTTGACAGTAGGTAGTTCATTATACACAAATGTCGCCATAGTTACATCCGTGCTGCTGTAATATCGATATTAAAAAAAAACGAGTTTCGTAGTAGCCCTGCTGACTGATCTTAAAAATACGGGTTTATGTAAAAAAACCTAATATAACGACTTTATAACGAACTCAGTGCTAGTAGCCATTTTTCATATTTTTAACCCCCGACGCAAAAAAAGGGGTCTTATAAGTTTGACCGCTATGTGTGTCTGTCTGTATGTCTGTCTGTCCGGTGTCTGTCTGTCTGTGTGTCTGTCTGTGGCACCGTAGTTCTTAAGCGGGTGGACCGATTTGAACGCGGTTTTTGTTATTTGAAAGTTGGTTTTATAGCGATGGTTCTTAGACATGTTTCATCGAAATCGGCTCAGCCGTTTTTGAGATATCGAACTTTAAAGTGACAGAGTCGGGGGTTTTCCAACTTTTTGTTGGTAAGGTTATTACAAAATCACGTTATAAAATAGATGAATTACCTAGTGACCAGAGCTATAAGTTCTATCATCTAAATCTATAACATTATTGGTCCTTCGAACCGGATAATTAAAAACAAATCCTCAAAGAGCACTTAAACGTTTTTGAACTTTAGCAGCGATCACGTAGCTTATCGAGTTTTACAGCCCGCCTATAGCGCTCATTTGAGTGTTCCATTCACCGCGACGTTGCTCGTAAACGCGCCAAAATAGTATAATTAGGTTAGGAGCGCCGCTGTATTGTGATTTTGCTCAGTCGAAGAAAATGTGACGGGAATGACAAATGGGAGGGTACACAGTGCTGCGGAGTTTGGCGCACATATTTTTAAATTTCCGACAGAGAATCAAAGTTATCGACATAGCCCACCGCATTAGCACGCTGAAGTGGCAATGGGTCGGCCATATAAGCCGAAGAACCGATAACCGTTGGGGTAGACGAGATCTCGAGTGGAGACCACAGATCGGCAAACGTAGCGTAGGACGCCGTCAGACTCGGTGGTGCGATGATCTTCGCAGGGTGGCTGGCAAGAGCTGGATGAGAGTGGCCGAGGATCGTGCTCAGTGGCGTGCCATGGGAGAGGCCTATGTCCAGCAGTGGACGAACATAGGCTGATGATGATGATGAATATTTTTAATTTTCAAGCAGTTGTGACAACTATGTGAGCTTTCTAAATATTCGAACAACAAAGAAATTTATTAAAGAAAAACGTACAAATACTTATAAAATCACATTATCAAATATAACATATCACAAATTAAATAAATTACAAGTTAATTACAAGTTAGTTTCTGAATTAACAGTCGGGCAAAACTCAGGTAATTTAAAAAAAATCTTGCCGTCTATCTCAACCCTGCAGCGAATGATTCAACAAGTTTAGCTGACTTTTTTGGTTGTAACGAGAGAAAAAATTCGTTATAAAATTGCAATCATGTAAAAAAGTATAATGGTAAAAAAAAAATGATTGAAGTAATGAAACATTTATTGCTTGAATATGAGTCACTACAGTGATGTTACGATATTTTATAAGTCCATCACAGTCGGCTGTCGTCCGGCATGCAACAGTAATTAGTAAAACATAGATCTGATCATACTCGTCAAACTGAACGATCTATGCTTTCATTTTTTGCTCGTATTATGGGCCACACTCGGTATTCTCAACGGTGCGCCAACCTCCACACCTATGATGAACCCGACTAAAGTATTTCAGCCGCCGTCCGTCCGGAGCGCTTGATCAAAACTTGGTCAATATCCCAGCTTCCGAGTCAGCTAATTGTCTGTCTGCGAACACATCAGCGTGCGTCACACGCTGCGTCAGACACCGCGTCAAAACACGTCCCCTCAAGTCAAGGAGAAATAAAATTCATATTAACATACTTTTAGCTTTTGCCTGCGGCTTCGCCCGCGTGGAATTCGGTTATTGCGCGCTGTTCCCTCGGGAACTGTGCAATTTTCCTGGATAAAAGTAGCCTATGTCACTCTCTGACTCATAAACTATCTCTATGCCAAAAATCACGTCGATCCGTCGCTCCGTTTTGACTACTGCTCACTCTCACCTCGAATCATCATCTCATCTCTCTCGAATTTAGGTCACTTAGTTGCCTTTTACGATACCCTCGGGAAGAAATGGGTCCTTCCTATATTCTGAAACGGCAACATGGACTACGAGATTCTGCTGCCTGCACCAGAAATACCTCAAAAGTGCTAATTATGTCTGAAAATAAATAAAGTTAATATTCACAGCTAATTAAAACGCAAAATCACCCCTGGGTACAAGGTTTTACGAACTCATAATGAAAAATGAAAAATCCCTTGGTTTTAATTAAAAAGGGGCAGCTTTTCAAATGGTAATTATTTTAAAGCCGCCTTCCATTAAGTGTGTATTTGTATTATTGTTACAGAAGTAATAACTTAAAATTTGAGGTTTGTTAAAACAAGCTTTTAGTGAAATGTTGAATTAATTTCAAAAAATTACTCTTACACATCGATAATATCGAGTGACAATTTAGAAAATTCCAAAAGTTAAAGGTTCATCTTATGATTATAATAGGTACCTAAGTTTTTTTTTAAACAGTATAGGCTTGCGTTTGGCCACAATCACGCCTGATGGAAAGCGAGGATGAGGCCTAGGATGGAGCACGCTTGCCTAGTAAATGCTCATTCACCCTAGACTTGAAAGCGGCCAAATTGTAGTGTTCGGAAACACAGTCGCAGGCAGGAATTCTACTCTTTTGCTAAACGTTTTGATCATTTCGTAAGATCTTTTTCATAGATTAGTGCATTCAGGTTTCAAAGCACGTTTTAAATTAACATTATTATGAATTATCTATTCTCTGAGTTTTAATATGCTCTTGTGATCAAAGTTTCAAAGTTAAGGTTGTCACTATCCCGCTAATATTTAAATGCGAAAGTTTGTAAGTTTGTTACTTCATCACGTTTAAACCGCGGAACCGGTTTAGACGAAATTCTGTATACGGATGGTTTAAGTCCCGAGGAAGGATGTAGGATAATTTTTATCCTGGAAAATTGCTTAGTTCCTGCGGGACAGCGATAACTGAATACTTCGCGGACGCTAGTCTTACTATATTACCTATTGAAATCTAGTCCTTCCTTCTTTCCGTAAAAAGGTTGCCTGGAAGAGATCGCTCTTAAGCGATAAGGCCGCCTATTGCTTACCGTGTAATTTTTTTCTCTGTGTATTTGTTTTCTGTATCACTTACTATTTCTGGTGTACAATAAAGAGTCTTTGTATTGTATTGTATTGTATATTTGATTATAGAAACAAACATTGCAAGTATAATAAAACCTGTATAAACCAGAACCGATAAGAACCGATACGAAACAGAATAAACCGGACAACGGTATTCCATTTGCGGCGCGTATCAATCATTCAGAATCCTAATTTACTAGTCTATTTATATACGACCTCCACCTTTGCGTACCTTGGATTTGGAAAAAGGTCAAAATTCCCAGTAAAATTTATAAATTGGTATACAGCGTGTATTTTTAATACTACCTCAAACTTTAAGGGCAGTTAGTGAAGGCCCTAATAATCACATTTTATTATGTTTTAGTAAAAAAAATTGACTTATTATTTTTCTTACAAAATTAATGAGCACGCAATGTATCGTTACGCGATACTACTTTGTTTTTATTTAAAACGTCGCACTTGTTGACGTGACAGCTGTCACAGAACGCTTCTCTCTTCTTGTACGCATTACATTGCTGCTCGAAAATATTTCAAAATTAATTACGCTCTGTGACTTAATTTTAAATTAACAATTCGTTTTGGTATCGGTTCACATCATTTAAATCTTCGTCTGGTTACAGTTTGAGGTAATATTAAAAATACACGCTGTAGAAAATGAGTTATAACCACATCCACTCTACCTTAGCACTTAACCTTTCAGTTTGCGTGACAATAATTGGCAAAATGAGTGCAACTTCTTAATATACTCAGAACTACATTGTAAAGACATTGTACTACATTTAATCCAAATAAAAAAACTTTGACTTTGACTCAAAGGTTGACTGGTAGGTTAAAATTATTTAAATTCCGAGTAGGCCGCAATATATGAGTATGCCTGTTGACTAAAAAATACAAAATAGTTCACATTAAGTACAATGTACATCCTTACAATAAAAAATACAAACAAAATGATCACAGTGTCAAATAAAACAAAAAACCTTCTTGCTCCACTCACATGGACCCCAAAACGCAAGCCGCATTATTTCTTTGTATAGCTATCCTTATTATAGTTTTAGAAGTATTTCATAATAAATATATTATAATATATATGAACCTAAGACAACAGTTATAATTTTGAACATAAAACTACCGTGAGACTCACTCATATTAAACCATACGACCGGATGACATGACTACCGGATGGCTAAGTGGTTAGAGAACCTGACTACGAAGCTTGAGGTCCCGGGTTCGAATCCCGGCCGGGGCAGATATTTGTATGAATAATACGAATGTTTGTTCTCGGGTCTTGGATGTTTAATATGTATTTAAGTATTTATTTATCTATATAAGTATGTTTATCCGTTGCCTAGTACCTATAGTACAAGCTTTGCTTAGTTTGGGACTAGGTCAATTGGTGTCAAGTGTCCCATGATATTTATTTATTTATTTATTTATACTGACTCGGATAACTCACGTCTTAAATCGAGTTTACCTTGACTGTTTCGGGCTAATCCGTAGCCCTTCTTCCTCGGAGCAACGCGACTCGGCGGCTGCTGAACATGTCGAGCTAAACTTGATTTAAGACGTGAGTTGTCCGGTTCAATATATTTAATACAACAGTTATAATTATAGACCCATCCATTTTAAGAGCTACGATTCCATAGACAGGTAGACATTTGCGTAAAACTTATACAATACCCCTCTTTTTAAACAACGCGAACGGGAAGAAAACGACACTACCTAGAAGAAATGGCCGTCCTATTTCAAAACCAGGCACGACTCATGGTTCACCCTTGGTTCACCCCGTCTCTCCAAGCTAAGTACGACATAAAATATATCCCGCTTTCAAACTCTAGAAGGAGTAAGATACATTTTTATCACTGTTTTTGTTTCCACGCCCTCGCCGCTTATTTATCCAATAAAAAACTTTGAAAAACCGCAAAATATTATGCGGAATTACTTTGAAAAATGTAAGCATTGGCTTCAAAGACGCGGTAAAGGGGAAAGTTGTAACTAAGTTATTTAACTTAAAACCGACTTGAGCCTCAATAACCCTTTGCGAGCAACAAGTTACTTAGCTGTAGCGACTCGGCGTTGCCTAAGCAATTACTTATCATGTCACAGTTTCAAGTTATTTTGGGCTTAAATCTTAGATTTTCGATACAATACAATATTGAACACCAAAACATAATAAGCGGTACAGAAAACACAAACGCGTCAGTGTATTATGGTGAAAGAAAGATAGAAAACATTTATTTGTGACAAACATTATGAACAATGGATAAAAAATAAAATAAAGTAAAAACAAAATATGTCATGAAATGGTCCCAAATCAGCAATCTGCCGGTCTTGCAAACGGCGCTGGTCTTCCTTTGTTTTTGTTTTTTATTGGTGGTGGTGATAGATGGGTTTGTGTAATTTGTGTGTGTTTATATAGTGGGGAGGTGGAGAGGCTGCATGAACACGCGTATTTTCCATAAACTTAGCTATCATAAGGTCGCGGGTGAGCAAAGAAATTCTTTTAGTTCATTGATATGGACCTCCGAAAAGTTACGCCTGATTCAATTAATTATTTCATTAGTTTACTTGATCAACAAAGTCACGCGGTTAAAAACCGCGGCGGTTTAGCCACAGTGCGGTCTGTGCTTAAGTTTCAGTTGTCACCTAGTTCAGAGTTAGGTCGAATAGACAGGTTTAAGAGCGTTGAGAGAGGCCTGCCCAAAAGGAACCTTAAATATGTCGCTTAGATTGGCTTAGATTAAATTAAGAGTAGAAATGGGAGGTTCGGCTTCCCGCCAGGGTACAGACGGTTACGGTTAACCCAACTGAATGAATCTGTTTTTAACCCCTTCAAATTTGGGTCAACAGTATATTTCGGTTAACAGTTTATTTCGGTTAACAGTTATCATTAAAACGGTTATCAGAAATATCTGTTAACCGAAACATTTCGGTTAGCATTAACACTAACCCAACCGAATGAATCGGTTTTTATACAAGCAGTTAGCACTCACTCACTCACAAACTTTCGCATTTATAATATTACTTAGTAGGATTTATAATATTAGTAGGATGACCGCTTTTTTCTCAAATTAGAACTTCTAATTTTTGCAATTGTCTTTGCTTTTGTTTTTGTTCTGTCATAAAATGTGTTTATAAGAAGTTTCCCAAAGTCTTGCACGAAACGGCAACATCGCATACACGTGTAAGAAGAGCCATTCGTATTATTCATACAAATAACCGTAACCTGTATCCGTTTATACCGGTTGTCCTTATAAATGGGTTATTACATGGGATACTGGATATTTTCCATCGATATATCGTTACGAAATATATCGCCCAAAAATATCGATATATTGAATAGAAAATATCGATATATCGATGTATCGATATTTATTCGACATCCCTAGACAGTAGATGCATGGCCAAGGATCTAGGTATATCCCACATCCGTCTCTATACCTTTTAAAGTGTCGTCAAGAAATCTTTCTTCGGTACATTTTTTATTTCAGACCCTAAACACTTGACGGACCCTTGTTAAGCTCGTTACGGAACCCTTGTTGGGTACGTGTGGTATGAATATAATGCGGGGTTTCATGCAAAGGAGGTTAAACTCGCCTTGTTAAAGGTGCTGGTGTGTATTCCCCCTGATATTATAAATGCGAAAGTTTGTGAGTGTGTGAGTTTGTAGGTACTTGTAGATGAAGTACCAAGTATCAAGAAGACGTTAATAATATCTAAGGCTTATTACAAAGTCAATGATTATATCATGGGCAGAGATATTTGGAAATAGTTCCGATCCGCATAAGCGATCCCTATAAATAGCGAACCTACTGTGTTAAAAATAAAGTTGTGTTAAATACTTGTAATGTATATAGATATCATTTATAAATATTGTGAAACTGTTCTTAAAAAAAAACTCGTTGAGTTCCTTGCCGGATTCTTCTCAACAGAGGTTTTTCCGAACCGGTGGTAGATTTTTTTGACGTTCATAAGTGCTTGTTATAGCTTAAATTGAATAAAGAGATTTTGACTTTGACTTTGAAGTATATTACCCCTTCACGCCGAAATAAATAATTATAAATATCATGGGACACTTGACACCAATTGATCTGGTCCCAAACTAAGCGAAACTTGTACTACGCAAGGCAACGGATAAACATACTTATATAGATAAATACATCCATACTAATATTACAAATGCGAAAGTGTATGTGTTTGTATTTTTGTGTATTTGTGTGTATGTTTGTCCGTCTTTCTCGCCGTAACGGAGCGACGAATCGACGTGATTTTTGGCATAGAGATAGTTTATGGGCCAAAGAGTGACATAGGCTACTTTTTATCCTGGAAAATTGCACAGTTCCCGAGGGAACAGCGCGCGATAAGCGATAACCGAATACCTACCACGCGAGACGCGGGGGGTCGTACATACTTAAATACATATGAAACATCCAAGACCCGAGAACTAGCATTCGTTTTATTCATACAAATATCCGCCCCGGCCGAGAATCGAACCCGGGACCTCAAGCTTCGTAGTCAGGTTCTCTAATCAATTTACCATCCGGTCGTTTAAAATGAGTAGAGGGATTTGTGATAAATTAAATTAAATTAAATGTATGAATCTCGATTATTCCCACTAAATCAGGCTCAAAAAATTAAGCCTGACTTAATTCAACAAGTCTTTTTTTTAGTATTTATTTATTTGGCAAAAAACATAAAAATACATAAGGCCTTAATCTAATAAGTCTTACAATAATTATGCACCCTGGAAGGGTATAGCCACATTTATAATTATGATATCTAATACAATTATACAACTAAAAAGTAAGAATATATCCTACGTAATGCATCAAGTTTAAATCATTATTATATTTTTTATTATATTAGAACAACATTATTTTATTAGAACCCTATCTTGGGCGTGTCAAAAAAAAAATCTTTACACCATCACTGCGGGATATTAGGCAAATTAACTCAACCATTTGCTTTCTTGATTAAGATACTTTGTATTTTTAACAATTCGCGAAATGTGGCCAACAAAAAACATTCTTTAGCTACGAATAAAACACCTACATTTTAAATTTAAGTCACTCAAAGGGCTATGGAGAGGGCTATGCTCGGAGTGATAATAAATGATGATATCCGCAGTAGAACTAAGGTTACTGACATAGCCCGAAGAAAACTGAAGTGGCAGTGGGCGGGGCACATTGCACTCAATACTGATGACCGATGGGGTCAGAAGGTTCTCAAATAGCGTCCGCGGACCGGGAGACGAGCTGTCGGTAGGCCTCCAACAAGATGGAGCGACGACCTGGCTAAGATCGCGGGATCGCGGTGGATGCGAAAAGCACAAGACCAGTCTGAGTGGAGAGCCTTGGGGGAGGCCTATGTCCAGCAGTGGACGTCTTTCGGTTGACATGATAATGATGATGATGATTTTAAATTTAATAGAGAAAATCATAAATTGTTTCACGCGACTTATTTTAATAAATGTAAATTGTATTACGAACGTGTGGACCTGTAATTAGTTAAAATTATTAACTTTGATTATTCAGGTCATTTTACAGAAGCAAAATTAACTTTACTAATTAAGTAACCGTCTAGTTAACAAGATTAGGAGGCACAGTATAAAACCAGTATGCGATCTTCTTAGAATGATTGAACGGCGTCGAACAGGACACCAAGAATCTGGGGGTGATAAGCTGGAAAAGAAAAGCCATAAACAGATCGAACTGGAGAGATTTACTGGACCAGGCTAAGGGCCACCCGCGGCTGTAATGAGTCAGATGATGATGATGATCTTCTTAGAAGCCGAATAAGTACCTGCCTACGCAAATTGAGCTAATATTGAAAGTACGCAAAAGTGAGTTAATGAACCACACTATTTCAGTTAATAGATAATATTGTGGCTGGGACAAGTTGTGTACATTTCAGTTCATAAATTTGCGAGCAAAATTTTAATCAAAATTATCTGAACACGACTCTATTGTTAACGGCGTAGAAATCTTTTCAGATATTTTTAATAAAAAAAAATCTCACGAGTTGTTGAACTCGACTGTACTTATAGATAATTTTTTAAAATATGTGACAGCTAGTAAGCGAATTTGAGAAAACCTAGCCTTGTTTTTGAAAATAATTATTACAGATTAATTTAAGTTAATAAAAAGAGATTTATAACTAAATTCTTTCTCATGTAGCAACTAAGTGATCATTGATTTTTTATTTTTTCTCCCTTAAATATTCTATACCCAAACTGGTTGATTTTGTGGCTCCCTTTGTAATACTAAGGTAATTGTTAGTTAACAACTATCTATTGATATATCCACGGTCTGCACTAAAAATATTTAACAATCATTTTGACTACATATATTGTACTAAATATTACTTATTTTGTGCATTGACTTTAGAAAGTTCACGATCAACTCTAAGAATAACGGGGCGTGCGCTCTTTTGAAAGAAAAAAATAGAGGATTGTTTGTCGATTAAGTACTGGCTTTATACTGTGTACGGAGTGAATTTATGAAATTACTTTGAAATTGGGACGGCTAAGCAAATTGATGAACATTCAGGGTCACTGAAATCTTGGACAGTCCATGCTAATATTATTAATGTAGGACTTGAGAAGCCTGTCTGTCTGTTTCTTTAGGAGGACAAAGAATAAGAATAAGAATAATTTAGTCGCTATTCGCAAAAATAGTTTTATAGTACACAATTATAACCTGGCGACCTGGCGACCTGGTTAAGATCGCGGGATCGCGGTGGATGCGAAAAGTACAAGACCGGTCTGAGTGGAGAGCCTTGGGGGAGGCTTATGTCCAGCAGTGGACGTCTTTCGGCTGACATGATGATGATGATGACACAATTATAAGTTATGACAAAAAAAGTAAGTTTTTGCGAAGTCGCGAAACGGTCTCTCTGCCAAACAACCAAACGAAAATCCGTTCAGCTGCTAAGGCTGCAGAGAGCATCAAGAAATAGACACACCTATATACGCTCGAAAACCCTTCACCCTTATTTTAACCCTATAATAATAACCTTCATTTTATTCGACTGGATGGAAAACGAGCAAGTGGGTTTCGTTATGGTAAGAGATCACCACCGCCGATATTCATCTGCAACGCCAGGGGTATTGCAGATGCGTTGCTAACTTAGAGGCCTAAGATGGGATACCACAAGTGTCAGTAATTTTACCAGCTGTATTACTCTCCACGCCCAAACACAACAGTGTAAGTACTGCTGCTTTACGGCAGGATTAGCGAGCAAAATTTTTCTTTTTCAGTTTTTTTATACTTTAAGTCTGTACCTATCGAAAATACAAACTGAGACATGGATGCACAGAAGAACCAGAAAAAGAGACCAGCGCTGGGAATCGAAGCCAGGTCCTCAGCAATCGATAGCATAGCATATGTACGAGGGTGAATTGAAAAGTTTTGAGCCTGAGGTTGATAATGAAATTAAAAAGAAAAAATAATAGTGGCACATAAGGCTTACATATTTTGTCATCATAATGCACTATCTTTTGTTTTTCTTCTGTCGCAATTGCAAATTTTGTGTGCGATTTAATAACCGAGGTTCGCGATTTTCTTTAAAATGGATAAAATTGAGCACCGTTCTGGGATCAAATACTTACAAAAAAGGGCTTAACGCCAAAGTGAATTTTCGAAAACATGTGCCATACTTTAGGAGAATCCGCTCCATCATATGCCACTGTAAAACGATGGGTAGCAGATTTTAAACGCGGCAGAGAAGCAGTTGAAGATGAACCTAGGTGTGGTAGACCAATAACGGCTTCTACAGTTGAAAATGTCAATAAAATACTAGACATGATTATGGATGACAGGCGGTTGAAAGTTGCAGAGATAGCGGAGACAATTGGCATTTCCTATGAGCGAGTACAAAACATAATCACCAAGGACCTTGGATTTTCTAAGGTTTCTGCTAGGTGGGTACCAAGACTGCTTTCAGCTGAAAATAAACGCACCCGCCACACAGTGTCACAGGATTGTTTGGATCTGTATCAATGCGACCCACAAGATTTTCTTAGTCGTTTCATAACTATGGATGAAAGTTGGGTCCACCACAATACACCGGAGTCAAAAGTGCAATCCAAACAATGGAAAATTTCAGGGTCTCCACCTCCTAAAAAAGCTAAGGCCATTTTATCCGCGAAGAAGGTAATGGCTTCAGTTTTTTGGGATTGCCAGGGGGTCATCATGGTTGATTATCTCGAAAAGGGTAAAACCATAAATGGTAATTACTACTGCACCCTCCTACAACGTTTGCATGAAGAAATAAAAATAAAAAGACCTGGTATGATATCCAAAAAAGTGTTGTTCCACCAAGACAATGCACCTGTCCATACTGCAGCGAAATTGATGGCACAAATCCATAGCTGTGGGTTTGAATTGTTGCCACATCCACCCTATTCGCCGGACTTGGCCCCTTCAGACTACCATCTTTTCCCGAACTTAAAAAAACACTTAGCAGGAAGGAAATTTTCAACGAATTTTGAGGTACAAGAAGCTGTAACCGACTATTTCGATAACCTTGAAGATTCTTTTTTTTTACAAGGAATAATGAAGTTGGAAGCAAGGTGGCAAAAATGTATAGAACGTTAGGAGACTATGTAGAGAAATAAAATTGTTTTAAAACCTCATTTTAAAGGTTAGGCTCAAAACTTTTCAATTCACCCTCGTATATACTATTTGCGGCTTTTGCTGTTGAAACGCTTGGTCCGTGGGGTCCCGAAGCAAAAAAAATATTTAAATATTTAAAAAAGAAACTTGCCCGTTCCACTGGTGACCATAGGGCTGGCTCTTTCCTCGGTCAACGTATTGGCATTGCCATACAACGAGGAAACGCAGCCAGCCTTATGGGCACCCTCCCCAATAGCAGCGACTTGGGAGATATTTGTAAATACAGATTTTTAGGTTTAGAGTAAGTTAGTTATATATTTTTTTTCTTTTAATTATTTATTTCTGTTAATTATTGTTACATATTATTTGTTTGTTTATAAATAAATCATTCTGTCCTTATGACATAAAACACGCTATACATGATATGCTATCAATATCTATATATTTATCAATGAAAATATAGGTAACAACCTGTAATGTATACTGCATTTTGATACCCAAATAAACAAGATTAAATAAGCAAAATACTTGTACCTCTATAAAGTCAGCAATACGAGTGAATCCATCAGGAATCCTAAACTTTCGTTTAAACTAAAACTAACAAACGAACCGGCATAGTTGTAGAATTACCCAGCCCTTTAACTTTTAAGGGGAGGCGCGCACTCAAGCGTTAAGCCCTTAAGGGGTCGTGTCCAGTTACTAACGATCGTGTTACAATTACAAAATGCCGAAATGTCAAACTTTAGTGACAGTATTTAGAAGATAATAGATAATGAAATTTGTTTATTATAAATTGACAGCTAAATCATTTAGAAGTTTATTAAAGACGACTACGGAACTGAATAAGTATTATGTTACATAGATTAAAAAGTATTTTGTTTTATACTTTTTTTTTAATTCGTAATTCTTATAATAATAATAATTTATTTCAAATAAAAAAGCTACGCCTCGTTTCATAAAACCACACTCGTGTTTTAAGGACCCCTATTACGATACAGTTGCATAAATAACTATTATTCCAGGAGAGCAGTTCCATTAAGAGCATTTAATTACACAGAAGATCCCTACGTGTCGAAGTGTATCCGCAAGGACCCCTAAATATAAGATACTAGCTATTGCCCGCGACTCCGTCCGCGTAGTAGTATGAAAAATTTATGTTGGCCGGTTCTCAGACCTACTCAATATGCTCACAAAATTTCATGAGAATCGGTCAAGCCGTTTCGGAGGAGTACGGGAACGAACATTGTGACACGAGAATTTTATATATAAGATAAGAGCATTTTAAAGTGATTTTTTGAACGGTTCTCCTGAAACTCCTCCTCCTAGAAAAAATCTAACGCATTGCCAATATACCCAACCCTGTAGTGTTATCAAAAATCGCTCCAAGTAATCCCACGAAGCCCGTGTTCGTTTTCCCACTAATATTTTTTCACGGATCAGATATTTTTTTAATAAATCGGTCAGCGCCTTAAGGCGATTTCCTCAATCGCGCCTCATGACTCGCCATAACCTTTGCCCTTAAGGCTATGAGATATGTCAGGCACGATTTGAAAGAGAATTGACCCACAACCTACATTAGGATAAGGGAACTTTGACAGAAGTTTTCGTAAATTGCAGGTTTTTCTCGAACGCTTTTAGAAGGGAAATTACCTTTTTATTAGGTAACAGGTAGGTAACCCTTTTATTTTTCCTATATTCCTAAGCCTTGCTTATAGGTTAACTCACTGAGTTTTTTTTAACGATAGTTTGACATGAGCAGTAATGGGCATAGTCATTTATCACGCAAAAAAAACTTAAAGCACGGTTTTTAGGGTTCCGTAGCCAAAATGGCAAAAACGAAACCCTTATAGTTTCGCCATGTCTGTCTGTCCGTCCGCCGCTTTGCTATGGGTCTATCAATGGCAGAAAGCTGTTTTTTTATGCACGAATATAGGTATATGTAAACTATGCAATATGTTTTTTTATTGATTTCATTTTCACAATCGCTTTTTTCGCAACTTTAATCGACAAAGAAACAGAAACGCTTACGCTACGTTTCTGTATCAATTAAAATTGGAAATTAACGCGATTGTGAAAATAACATTCTGTAAAAAAGCATTCGGGAATAAGTGAACGTAAATTTTGCTAATAAATAACTTTTTTTAGAAAATGATCAAACCAACCACTCATTCAGAGATTAGACATTGACCCAGCCGAATAGGTTGGGATCAAAAAAATCTACCTGAATCACCTGAAAAAATACTGTTGAGAAGAATCCGGAATGAGATTCAACGATCATGGATGATGTTAAAAAAAATGTACGATATTCATATATTTCACACAAAAACAGAAGCCGAAACATGAATGCACAGAAAAATCAGAAAAAATAGACCAGCGCTGGGAATCGAACCCAGGTCCTCAGCATTCCGTGCTGCGTGCTATTCCCCTACACTACCGCTGGACAGGAGACTAGACACGATTTTTTCATATGCACCAATATTTCAACTTGAATTCTTTTCATAGTCACTTTAGCAGCAACACTAACGCCATCTATGAACTACTTTCTCAACGAGAAACATTTTTCACTCCCTTCGGAACTATCCGCTCACCAGGGACAAGAGATGTCGCTAAGTATTAAGCAATCAAATCATTTTTTTTTGTTTCTAACTAAAATTTGGAGTTGAAATAAAAAATACAAAAACACTCCAAATAGTAAGCTAAGATTACTTTTCCCAGAAAATCCTCCACGATTGAACACTATCAAATTCAAATAAAATTTTCTTGGAAGTCTTTTTTTGTGGATTACAAATTATAACAAGCAGATATATTTTTATTAAACCTCATTCAATATCCCTACTTACGAATGCTACGATTGCTAAAGTCTGAGTGTGTGTGCGTTCAACTGTTACTGCGTAATTGAGTTGTAAACATCCAAACACAGTCCCAAACTTTCTCATTTATGTCTTTTCTCTTATGTAATATTACTAGCTGTGGCAGCCTGCGGGACCTTTACAATTTTCCGGAATGAAACGTCTTGCGTCCTTTTCTGAGTAAAATATCTTCATACCAAATTTCAGTGCGATTGTTTGAGTACTTTAAGCAAAAATTCATAGCATATATACAAAACCATAAATTTACATCCCTATTTTTATTTTTAATATTGTAATAACTAGCTTTTGCTCGCGGCTTCACCCGCGTGGAATTCGTTTATCGCGCGCTGTTCTCTCGGGAACTGTCCATTTTTCCGGAATAAAAAGTAGCCTAAGTATGTCACTCTCTGGCCCGTAACATAAACTATGTCAATACCAAAAAGCAGTACCCTTAGTGTAAGTTTTCGGTTACAAAATACGTCTCGATCACGTTCACGTTAAAATTTCAATTTGTATGGAAACACGAACATCGCAAACGTTCCGCTAGAAGCGCTGAAAACAAAGAAAAACAAGAAAACAGCCCCTTTAGGAAAGATGTTGGCAGCGTAATAAAAAAATGAGATTAATTCCTTAATAAATAAATAAATATACATAATTATTATTTATTAAAAATAGTAAGTGTAAGGATAGCATTACCTTACCCTTGCTAATAACCTAACCAACAAAAAGTTGGAAAACCCCCGACTTTGTCACTTTAAAGTTCAATATCTCAAAAATCGCTGAACCGATTTTGATGAAACATGTCTAAGAACCATCGCTAGAAGACCTGCTATCAAATAAAACAACCGCATTCAAATCGGTCCACCCGTTTAAGACCTACGGTGCCACAGACAGACACTTAGACACACAAAACGGTCAAACTTATAACACCGCTCTTTTTGCGTCAGGGGTTAAAAATAAAGCCAACCAAACCGAGGCGCACATAACCTTAAACTATCCCATGGAGGGGGACACATGAGCCCGGCACCTTATTTCCGGGTGCTACGCCGTTTCCGGGACCGGAGGCTGCGATTATTGCCTTATCACGCTTATTGTCGTCACGCCTATCAGCGGCCACGCGTGAGAGGTCACGTATGTGGGACATAATGAACGGCGTAGGCAAATATGGCGGCAGAGAACAAAAATATTTAACCTAGGTCATTTCGCTGATTCATAAATCTGTAAATTTATTATTCTTCTCAAACAACCAAGGAAATGTCGTCCTATCTTCGTGATAATAGAATGTGAAGTATATATTTCATTCACCAAAAAATGGAAAGATAAAAAAAGTAGTTTAATAAAATTTAGACGATCAGATGGCCTAGTGGTTAGAGAACCTGACTACGAAGCTTGAGGTCCCGGGTTCGATTCCCGTGTCGGGGCAGATATTTGTATAAAAAATACGAATGTTTGTTCTCGGGTCTTGGGTCTTTAATATGTATTTTAAGTACCCTTGTTCCTTACAGATAACCATGGCCAGATAACTGGTAATCTGCGAAGATTTTTTTTCTTCCAGTATAACTAGTTATCTCCAAAGAATTTATTTTCCCCACAGATAACTGTTTTTTTTAACGGTTATCTGTAAGGAAAATCCATTCCTTCCAGGTAACTAGCTATCTCCGGGGATTTTCTTTTCCCCACAGATATCTATTATCTGCCTATATAATTATATTTATCCGTTGCTTAGTACTTATAACACAAGCTTTGCTAAGCTTATTTTGGGACTAGGTCAATTGGTATGAATTGTCCCGTGATACTTACTTAAGTTAGGTTATTTTCAGTAAACCGCAGAAGTTTCTAGTTATGTCTAGGTATTATTGGCAGAAGAGGCATCCTAAAAACATTCGAGAGGTCTGATACAGGTTGATGATAAATCGGAACGCACAAATGTCTCCTAATAACTTTGTATATGTAAAACATGTTTACCTACCCTTGATTTGCTTTACTTAAGTTTGTAGATATATTCAAATTATTATTGATCATACGCAATGTACATAAGCAAATTAACAAAACTTAGTTTATAAGCATAACATGATTGGTTCAATGAATTGGTGTTTAGAGGAAGTGAACTAACTCAGCCCGAGAGATTTTTTTAAATTAAAATAATGAACAAGCAAGTTTTTCCAAATATCTTAAGTGTCTTATGTTTTATTTTTATTCGACTGGACGACAAACGAGCAAGTGGGTCTCCTGATGGTAAGAGATCACCACCGCCCATAAACATCTGCAACACCAGGGGTATTGCAGATGCGTTGCCAATCTAGAGGACGAAGATAGAATACCTCGAGTGCCAGTAATTTTACCGGCTGTCTTACTCTTCACGCCGAAACACTACAGTGCAAGCAAGATGGTGGTAACAATCCGGGCGGACTTTACACAAGGTCCTACCACCTGCATTTTTTTTTCTAAATTCCAGAACCTCATTTAATTTTTAATTTCATTATAATAATATGTTAAAATATGTACCAATACGATTCAAAAGATACAGCCATGTGATAAACGAACAGACAATGGCTTAGTCGGAGCCCCCGTTGGCATAAGAATAATCCAGTGATTCTCAAAGTTTAATAAACCTTTGATTCAGAGCGTTTGCATTAAATAATGATGCAAAGGGAGTGGTAACATCGCCTTATTGAAACTCCTTCGCGCAAGGATACTCAAACTTTATGAGTAGTCACACCACTTTCTGCTCCCTTAATATCTTTAAAACGCCATTGCTCAAAATCTGCATTTTTAGACGAACAAACAAAGACAAACTAAACGCGTATAAGCTCGAGCTTAGCTCTACATGTTTCGGGCTAATTCGTAGCCCTTGCTCTAGGAGCGACGTAACACAGCGGCTGTTGCAGCTTGCCGTGGCATTATACTGAGTGGGGACCTGTTTAGCGTCATGTATGTCTTGTATTTGTTTTTATGGCGTTAAATAAATGTATTTTCTGTCTTTCAAAAGGTTTTGAAAGTCCGGTTGCAAGATCTTCAGCGAAGTATCCCACTTCAGTTAAAGCTTACTTTGGGTTGCGTACTTTACATAAGTTAATGATTTAATTATTTATTACGTCTCACAGTATAACAGTTAAACCAAAGCACTATGAAATTCTAATACAATTTACTCAAAGAACATAACATTTTATATCTCTTGTTGTCTCCTGAAGGGCAGGGTAAAAAATGTAAAGTACCTTTTATTAATAGGCCTTCGTTATTTTTCAAAGTAGCACCCATGGGAAGTCGAAGCGGGTCGGAAGTAAGTAACATTACAAACTTTTTGCTAACTACACTTGCTGTATTATCTCATCTTCATAATAATATACTATCCCCCTGTTTCACCTTTCGTCGATTAAATTTATTTGACGGATAACGTGATGTTTATTTGTTTAAATTTTGTTCGAATAGATGGAAACGGCGTTAAATTTATCCGTCAAATAAAATTAATCAATGGGCGGTGAAACAGCCTTTAAACTTCAAGTCATTATCGTCATTAAAAGTTTGTCAAATTTGACTTAAAATTTGATTAACCCCACACAGACAAGGCGTTTGATGAGACCCAATAAAATTCGATGGGAGATCTGATATTTAAACATCAACAACAAAAACAATAGGGTCAAATGGAAGAGATGCCTTAACGGGATAAGTTTGCCGTTGTACATGTATCTCAACATTTAAAAATGATGTCTGTTTCTCCATTTTTGTACAATAAAGAGTTTAGATACATATATAAATAAATATGAATAAATCGATTTTAATAATATACAATTTGTCAATATATAATAATATTTTTTTTAACTTAATCAATAAATGTCATTAAAAATTAAAACAATAGAAAAATAAACAAAATAAAATCAACTTAGTCTTATACTAAACCTACAAACTAAGACCTAACCTACAACCTAAAACCCCCCATTCCGCGTCGTATCCGGCTCAAACGTGCCCATAATGCCAGTCGCATTTCCCCGCTGAATGGCCAGCGCTACCTGCTGACTAAATACTTTGACTTCAACGCATTTTGGGCACCACTGTCTTAATGGTACCTGCACGTTTACGGCCAATAAAGTGTAGGAAGTGCTGATACAGACTTATCGATTTACGGTGACATAAGCGATGGTACATGCGATTGTCAAACTGTAAAACGATTTCGTATAGGGGAGAACAAAGCTATAATACTTTCGAAGTTATAATGACTAAAACTGAACTTTTAAAGAGTCGCCATGTTAGTTTGTGCTTCTTTTCCTTCCGTCCGCGGCATCTGGTAGCATGGTAAACAGTTGTGTTGCTCTGAATATGAACTCCGGTTAGGTTTGAAACAGTCAGCATAGTGTGATAGAGGTGATTTATTTCAGGGCCATCTTTAGGTTAGGTAAGTTTTATAAAAATCCTGAAATATTATAGTTTCTGAAGTATTAAACAGTTGCGAGATGAAAAGTTGCGAATTGAATGGTTGTCAAACGTGTTAGTTGCGAAACATTAGACCATTCCTGGTCCGGTTTTATACGAGTTAAATTTTATTGTTCGTATGGATTAACTAGATAGTCTTTAATACCCATGCAAAAACTTTACAGCTTTCTAACACCAGCAATCTCAAAGTCAAAGTCAAAATCTCTTTATTCAATTTAGGCTATAACAAGCACTTATGAACGTCACAAAAATCTACCACCGGTTCGGAAAAAACCTCTGTTGAGAAGAATCCGGTAAGAAACTCACCGAGGATTTTTTTTTAAGAACAGATTCACAATATTTATAAATGATATCTATGTCTCTAAAGAAAGCCGAGTAGACATTGCAAAACCATAAGGGTTCCTGATGACATTACGGACTCCCAAAAAGCCCCTTTGCAACCTTTACTGGAGTAAACAACTTAGCGTCATATTTTCTTTACAAAAAGCTTCCAAGGTTCACTATATTAATAAAAGTTCACAGGGCGGCGCTAGATAATGCATATTATGATAAACGGCAAAACCAATTTACTACACAAACAGTAGGGCTACTAAGAAGTTCGAAAACCGAAGTTCGTATCGTACCGTCCCTCTCGTTCTCGTATGAAATAATATTAACGACAGCGGGACGGTACGATGCGAACTTCGACTTTCGAATTTCGTAGTAGCCCTACTGACAAACTTGTTGAGTTATGGAGAAAACACTGTTTGCGTCATGTTATCAACGTTTTAGGGAAAACAACCGAATATTTTCGGTAAGAAACAAAGTAAAGGTTAAAAAGGATGCGCCATTCAAACTAGTTGATACCATTAACACTTGATAAAAATAAATTATTTATTAAATAAATATCACGGGACAATTCACACAAATTGGTCCCAAAGTAAGCTTAGCAAAGCTTATGTCATGGGTACTAAGCAACGGATAAATATAATTATATAGATAGATACATACTTAAATAAATATTAAACACCCAAGACCCGAGAACAAACATTCGTATTATTCATACAAATATCTGACACGGGAATCGAACCCGGGACCTCAAGCTTTGTAGTCAGGTTCTCTAACCACTAGGCCATCTGGTCGTCAAATTTATTCAAAGACATAAATACTTAACTAGACGGATGTTGAGTAAATGTTATTTTAACCAGAGGCCGTATTGCCTAATGTTTCTGACACTCGCGATCGCAATCAAATGACATATTTCGCATACAAAAACTGTCATTTCATTGAGATCGCGAGTGTCAGAAACGTTAGGCAATAAGGCCTCAGGTTAGTACGTTATCTTATCACACTAGTGATTTGCGGAAGCGAGGCGAGCGCGCAGTGAATTTGCCGCGAGCTCGCAACAAATTCGCCGCGAGTGTGAAACGATATCGCCGCGAGCACCCAATGTATTTGTTGAGTACTCATGTGGAAAATTCCGTGAGGGCCTTAACACATGAGATTTGCGGGAGAGTTAAAAATTCAACCGCCCAAATCTTGAAAAGCCTACAGCTATCTCGATACACTTAGCGCGAAGCGGAGAAGCGGGAGGGGATGGCTGCGAGCGCTTATGTCACGAGCGATAAAGACAGCAATATCCCAAACGAATACCTAACGCGGCCGCGCGGCCGGCAGGGAAACTTCTCTTAAACTTGAAGCCAATTTCTTTCCCTCCGTTCTATTTTAAGCGTTGTAAATAAACATTGAATTGAACGTTTAAAGAGGATTCTCTTTATGGAAAAATAAAAGCATTAAAATCAAACGGCGTGAAGAGACCATTGAAAAGTAAGGAAGCGTTTAAATCGTTGATTAAGGGAAATTTGTGATTACTTAACAAAGAGCTTGAATTTGCAGATTTTGGGGATACTTTTGGTATGTAACTTTTCTCTCTAATGGGCGTAAACGTAATTTAAACGGGTCTATAGAAAAATTTTAGTCATAATGTAATGTTTGACATAACTCTCAAGTATGAATATCTTACTTAAGAGCGTTTATAACCTGCTGAGCTGGTAAAATTGCATTTTTGTTAGTTTTCTCGATTATTACATAAAAATTGAACGAATATTAAAAATGTGGTCTGATAGCACTGTTCTTTTATATTCTTTACAAACGAACAAAATGTTTATTAACTGTTGTATGAAGTTTTGTAACGACTGAAAGCGACAAGGTACAGAAATGATCACTTATTTATGACGATTACTGTACTACGTGATGACTGGTCCAATTAGCAGCGTTTGCAATTGCACCGTCCATCATTTTTCCAGGAATACCGTCCTAGTTTCATAAAACACCATGTAGTAGAGTGATATCGCACCAGTCCATTACGGGAACTCTGGACCACTCCACGTGATGAATGGACCTCAATCTGTGCATTCACGGCCTAATTAATTAGTCCGCGCTATGTCGTAAATACAAGCTATTCAAACTATGTGTACCTATATGAAGAGTGGGAAGTTTTCACTGTAGGTAGTTTAGCAATGATTTTATTTATATACCGGGTGTCTATACGTCCCACTGCTGGGCACAGGCCTTCTCTCAAAATATATAATAGATGATAAGAGATAATTGCTCTATCATGCAAAATTTAATTAATAGCACACTATCACTTGTCCAATATGTATACTGACATAGATAAAAGTTAATTACTAATAATGTATGGATCTTTGTTGTCTGAATAAATAAATGAATTATTATTAAAACAAGAGGGTCCAGTGAAGATTGGGAACTTCACACGCATCATTGAATTGCTTCGCAGGTATGAGCAGGTTTTCTCACGTTTTCCTTCAATGCAAAGCTCGTGGTAAATTTGAAATGTAATTACGCACATGAATTTCGGAAAACTCAGAGGTGCGAGCCGGGGTTTGAACCTACGACCCTCAGAAAAAGCCGTAGCCGTTAGGAAACCGTGGTGGCCTAGTGGCCTGTAATGTGAGTAAATAATTAAAACATCCATACTAATACTTATTATAAATGCGAAAGTGTTTGTATGTTTGTGTGTTTGTCCGTCTTTCACGCCATAACGGAGCGACGGATCGACGTGATTCTTGGCATAGAGATAGTTTATGGGCCCGAGAGTGACATAGGTTACTTTTATCCCGGAAAAATGCACAGAACAGCGCGCTATAACCGAAAGCTAGTAGATCATATTCCTCAAATTGAACAATATTAGCCAGCAACTTTTAAAAATAATTCATATTTTAATTTTTATTACACTTTTAAGTTTATTCGAAGAAGCAATGTTAAGCAAAATGCTTGATGTTTGTAGCGTGACCGGCGACGTCAGTTGGGTTCTAATGGCGTACAATTGATAGCAGTATTTAATAAAATAGAAAAAAAGATTCCGTTATTTTTAAAAGTCTCTTGTAATGTTGTTCAAACTTAATACAAATCTGTCCAGCCAAGCATGAAGACATGAGATGAGATGAGGTTCTCGAATGGCGTCCGCGGACTGAGAGACGAGCTGTCGGTAGGCCTCCAACAAGATGGAGCGACGACCTGGTTAAGATCGCGGGATCGCGGTGGATGCGAAAAGCACAAGACCGGTCTGAGTGGAGAGCCTTGGGCCTATGTCCAGCAGTGGACGTCTTTTGGCTGACATGATGATGATGAAGCATGAAGACATTACAAACACACATACCGGCTCCTACCCATTTAGGTAAGCCGCGCGATGTACTTTTGTTCGTAGTGAACCTACTTTGTTTTGTTCTCTTTTATTATGGTAATAGTCAAAAACGCATAAGCTATGTATTTACTTTTTTTTATGTAGCCTATATTATTTCCCACTGCTGGGCAAAGGCCTCCCCTTTCCTCCGCCACTCTCCCCTGTCCTGGGCATGCACCTGCCAATCGAGCTGAAAAGCGCTCAGGTCGTCCCGGCATCTCCTTTTGGGTCTGCCTCTGCTCCTATGGCCATCCCTCGGATCCCATTCGGTTAAGATTTTCTTAATCTGTTTTTTATTGCACTTGATTGACAGAAAGAAATATTGAATACAATTGGGATTGCAAGAGCGTTATAATTTTATGATAATAAAGAAATTGCTTTTCGCTTCAGTCCCTTAAATTGGAAACAGTCCTTTTGTAAAATTAAAAATAGACAACACAAGCTGAAAGAAAAACATGACATTTCCATCCGTCTGTACCCGAAATACCAATAATGAGAATAGACCTTGTGACAGATGGACGAAAATAAATATTCTGAAGTTATTATTGGTATTTCAGATGAGTCAATGAAATGAATGGTTTCATTCAATATTTTTTTTGTGAAAATGACATTTGACTTTAGATTTGATTTCATAAAAGGTGTCAAGTGTAGCCCGATGAGTTTTAGATTAACCTTTCTTGAATGTAAATAGCTGTCATACTTTTATGACAGATATTTTTTTTATTCGGGTGTCGTGTACCTACTATTTAATAATATGTCACCTAATGTAATGAACATGACTTATAAATGAATAAATAAATAAATAAATATTTTTTTTCTGTCATATTTCATCGTCATATTTTTTATTAAATATTGATTTAACGTAAGCCGTGGTGGCCTTGTGGTTTGACCTATCGCCTCTCAAGCAGAGGGCCGTGGGTTCAAACCCCGGCTCACGTCTCCGAGTTTTTCCAAATTCATGTGGGGAATTACATTTGAAATTTACCACGAGCTTTGCGGTGAAGGAAAACATCGTGAGGAAACCTGCAGAAACCTGCGAAGTAATTCAATGGTGCGTGTGAAGTTCCTAATCTGCACTGGGCCCGCGTGGGAACTATGGCCCAAGCCCTCTTGTTCTGAGACGAGGCCTGTGCCCAGCAGTGGGACGTAGGTATATATAGAATGGGATGCGATTTAACGTAAGTCAAGGAATCGGTAGTTAAAAATTATATAACCAGAAATTTGCTCCGGGTCCCAAGATAGTAGTAGGTAGGTTTAATGATAAATTGTTAATAATTATCCTGGTGTTATAATAAACATTTTTCTTCTTTTTTTCAGATTATTATGTAATAAAGTCCTAAGACAGATTACAGGTAAATATTAATTTAATTTTTTTAATTAAAATTGAACGACATGTAATTTTGTGGTGTAAGTAACTGTTTTGAATTTTATTTGGTTTCAACCTTTTGAATTTATTTCAATTTAATTTTAATCTGGAAATTTACTATTATTATGTGCTACGTTTCCTGAAAACATTAAATTTTTATTTTATTTACACATTAACGAAAAATAGCCTATCAAAACTTAGTGTTGAATTTTTGCCACATTATTTCCGCATTGCCCCCACGCATTTTGCCCTCCTTTGGTTCTCAATCATTTCTTAAATTTCTGTAATTAAAGATCTCCCCAATAAGGTTATAAATTATAAAAATACCCTCCAAACAGCTGCTAGCGAATGTTGCCGGCGTGGTAAACGTAACTCTTCTTTAATTTACCCATGTTTTTGTAATAAATTCAACTTAATTAATGACCGTTATTTAGTGGCTGTAATTAGGCGCTAGAAATTACTTAACTGATACTAAACCATGGTATTTATTATATCTAAAACTGGATTCTAATTACATCAAACTTGGCAAATTTACCCCTTAAAGTCACTCTTTAGAAATGGTTCCAATCTACGTAATTAGCTTTGGATAATACGCGATAATTCTTTAAAATAAATCCATACTAATATTTTAAATGCGAAAGTGTGTTTGTATGTTTGTCCGTCTTTGACGCCGTAATGGAGCGACGGATCGACGTGATTTTTGGCATAGAGATAATTTATGGGCCTGAGAGTGACATAGGCTACTTTTTATCCCGAAAAAAGGCTTAGTTCCCGAAGGAACAGCGCGCGATAACCGAATTACACGCGGGCGGAGCCGCGGGCAAAAGCTAGTTAAATATAAAGTTAAAACCTTTTGTAGAAAGAAAGAAAGATAGAAATCATTTATTCGTGACAAAGTAGCATAGCATAAAAATATATTAAAAAGTACGATATTGTTATAAACATGGCACAGGTATGCGTTGTTTACGTATGACAAGCGGGGATTTACACTTTCCGTGACGTTATGTAAGCAAATTTGCCCATTGTTACCAATTTTGCCTACTGTTAGCAACTTTATCTGTCGATCTTTTAGTAATAATGTTGTTATTTCATTGAATTAGTGGGTAAAAACCATAGGTAAGACCGTTATTACAATGACCTTTTCTAAACATCGTTCATACCCGACTTACGTAAGTCGAGTAAGTACGATAGTAAAACTTGGCAGCTTGAACAAGTAAAATAGTTCATCAAATCACTCCTGATTGTAGCTCATACATCGTGTTTCTGAGCATGGGGTTTTAAATGTATGGTTCGATGCTGCTTCCATCACTATGCGTGATGAACTGATGAAGAACAAAACTCAGTTGAGTTACTTTGGTTCTGCAATTTTTAAAAATATCACCAGTTTTTTTTTTGTGATTAAATGATACTTACGAGTATGCAATGTTTACAATACTAAATTTGAAATGTCAAATGTCAAACTATTCAAATTCTGTGTGCCATTCCAAATACACTTTTTGACAAAAAAACGGTTCTTTATTGCTTGCAGCTAATTTGCCCATGTTGACGTAAACTATTAAATTTTGAAAATTTATGTAGGTATATTCCTGTATTTCTAGCAGATGACTAAAATAATTGTATCAGAATATTCCACTTTTTTCAGAAAACTGTCCACAAAAATGAGACAGTCGAATCGCACGTATAACCCGTGGTAGCATGACCGACATAAATGGTGCTTATATTAAAAGCTATAACGGACATCTTTAGCCGCCTACGTAATGGCGAGCCAAATGGATTGTGTAGGTTTAGGTAAAAGCTTTTGCAATGCATATTATTTGCATATAGACATCCCAAAGGTTGCTGAGATACGAGCAAAGCTATATTAATAACCTACCAAAGTTACAAAGGTTGCTAGCCGCTGCCATGTGATTTTTAAGAAAATTTCTTCATCATCATCATCCCAGCACATATACGTTCCACTGCTGGGCAGAGGCCTCGTCTCAGAATGGCTTGGGCCGTAGTTCCCACGCGGGCCCAGTGCGGATTGGGAACTTCACACGCACCATTGAATTGCTTAGCACGTTTGTACAGGTTGTTGTTGTACGATGTTTTTCTTCACTGCGACATTAAAGTTCTTCGCCGAAACATTATTAAACCCCTATGACTGATAATAAAATGTTGATCATGAAACTACCGTGAGACTCACTCATATTAAATGATATTGTAAGGGATAACTCACGTCTTAAATCGAGTTTAGCTGTTTGTAACATGTTTCGGGCTATTTCGTAGCCCTTCTTCAAGGGAGCACGCGACTCGGCGGCTGCCGCAACACGCGCACTACGCGCCACCGCTCTGCTCGCGCGAAACAATTGTAAACCACTGGAGCTAGAGACTTTGGCAGGACTTAATCGATTTAAGACGTGAGTTATCCGTTACGATATCATTTAATATGATAATAGAATGATGAAAATTTGATTATTAACCAAAAAAAATATTCAAAAACTTAACGCGACAAGTGGAATATCGCCGCGTAAAGTATCCTCGTAAGCGTAAGATAAGGAAAAGCAAGGATAGCAAGGAAAAGATAAAAAGATAAGTCGAGCCAGCGGAGTCTTGGGTGACTCCGCAAAAGCCTTTTCTCGCGGGAGGCACGTACCACTGCAATCAGGGCGGACTGTTATATGTGAGTTACTGCGGAGAAGTTTCATTATATAAGTACGTACTATCTTTAATTTGTGATCCGTTTTTTATCAATAAAAACTAAGGATGTCCATACTAATATTATAAATGTGAAAGTGTGTGTGTTTGTATGGTTACGTATCTGAATATGGAATGTTTAAATACCGAATGTATTAAAATATCGAATGGGTCATAATCTCTCCACGCCGAAACACAACAGTGCAAGCACTGCTGCTTCACAGCAGGATTAGCGAGCAAGATGGTGGTAGCACCTTGCACAAGGTCCTGTCACCTGCAATTATACTTATTACTTACTACTTACCTTTTATTATATTATTATTATAATTTGATTACAATACTTACTTACAAGTATAAGTAAAAGTATAGATAAAAGTAGTATTTTAAGCGTGTTCATAATATCAAATGTTCCAGATACTAAACTATTATTAGAATCCTGAAATATGCAACGTTATTAGTGCCACCTGTCTTCAATGTCACAGTATACATAAACAAAGTATGTTATCTACTGACAATGCCAAGCACTCACACAGGCGCGTTGCCCGAATGCGGTACCTACAAAATTTAGTTTTCATTCGATCTAAAGTGGATTGGGATGAGAGCGCAGGTGAGAAGAGCACAGTTTAGTGAACTATGGTCGAGTTCAAAACGCATTAGTGTTGCTTGTTATTGATAAAACTTGGGTTTATGTGATTTGTGTGTGTTCTTACAGTGTTAAGGTGGAGAACCTACATGAACTTTTTGTTACATAAACGTAGCGATCAAAAAGTCGCGGGTCAGCAAAGTCAAAGCTCAACGCAACTTGGACGTCCGGATGGCTAAGTGGTTAGAGAACCTGACTACGAAGCTTGAGATCCTGGGTTCGAATCCCGGCCGGGGTAGCTATTTGTATGAATAATACGAATGTTTGTTCTCGGGTCTTAGATGTTTACTATGTATTTAAGTATTTATTTATCTATATAAGTATGTCTATCCGTTGCCTAGTACCCATAGTATAAGCTTAGCTTAGTTTGGGGCTAGGTCAATTGGTGTCAAGTGTCCCATGATATTTATTTTATTATTTTATTTATTTTTAACTCGACTCAACGCTCGCCAATAGGCTCCGAGCAACCACGCACTCAAAAACAACTGGCACCGGCAAGCGCCCACATGACGCACAGACTGCACCTTTCCCGGATCGTTGACTGCACCGCACTCCAGACCGACCTCCGGTCTAAAAAGGGGGGCTGATGTAGCTGCTACTAGCGCCATCTAGTGAGCTCATATAGAAACTCCAAACATGTTCTATATCACGTTATCAAAATTTCACAACTCGGACGCGTATATACAACCACCGACTCTCGTTGTACGGACTTCGGTCCCCAGGCATAACACCTGCCTGGAGAGAGATCTCTCTATCGGAGCCTCCTCCCACATTTATGAGCCAATCAACTTTTTTACCGACACTAATCTGTCCGCGACATTTTTCAAACAATTGCAGATTTTTGTAAGTAAACATGTTTTTTCTGTAATTTAATAGATAGTGTATATAAATACATGCCGTCCTACGTAAGTTCAACCTATTAAACAATGAAATATCTTGTTGGAAGTGCGATTTTTTGGTAACGCCAGAGATAATTTTGGTAACGCAGAAGACGCCCAAAGTGTCGGTAAAAAAGTTGATTGGCCTATTTACAACTTAGCTACTAGCCATATTATGCAACCCACCCGTAGTGTATATAAGAGACGGTAGTAATTAATTATCTTTGCCTTGATTGGCCCTTATAGTTCATTGATTACTTACTGTTTTCACACTGTGCCCGTACTAGATGCATTTATGTTTAATTCAAAGACCAGATTGCCGACCAATCGATGCCGGCCTTGCGTGCCGACCAGTATATTTGCCTTATCACCCGGTTTTAAATCAACTAGCTATTTGCATATGCTTTGGCTATAATTGGGTGCTGGATAGAATTAATGATGTCAGAGCCAAATGGATTTGGAATTACCGGGCAAAATGGTGGTTGTAAGAAATTTTGTAGCTTTTGGCCCAAGACACAGATATAGATTACAGTAGATTACGCAAATGCATCTACTTCGCGTGTGTGTGTGATCATCATCAGCCGGAAGACGTCCACTGCTGGACCTCCCCCATAGAATGCCACAATGAATGACAACTCGCCACTTGCATCCACCGGTTTCCCGCAACTCTCACGATGTCGTCAGTCCAACTGGTGGGAGGCTTGCCAACGCTTCGTCTTCCGGTTCGTAGTCGCCACTCGAGGACTTTTCTCCCCCAACTCCTTTCTTGTGTGTGATAATTTTTTATTTTTTTTATATTTTTATTTTTTTATTTTTTTTTAAGTTAGTTTTTAGATAAGGTCCTCACTGAAAATCAGCGCCACGGCTTGCCGTGGCATTATGCTGAGTGGGGACCTATTTAGCGTCATGTATGTCTTTAATTTTTCTTTGTTTGTTTCTATGTTTGTTTTATGGCGTTAAATAAATGTATTTTCTTTCTTTCTTTCTTGAATTTGAGTAAATTATTTTGGGATGTGATCGGTATTTTAGGAAAAAATTTTTGCCCGTACATTAGTAACCCGGTGTGTTGGGTAGGGCCTTAATTCTGTCATGACCTAATACAACAAAGTACCACATAAATGTCAGCACTGACTAATATCTAGCCAACAAAAAGTTCAAAACGCCCGACTTTGTTACTTCAAAGTTCAATATCTCAAAGACCGCTGAACCGATTTTGATAAAACATATCTAAGAACCATTACAAGAAACCTTGCTTTCAAATTAAAAAAAACCGAATTCAAATCGGCTTACCCACTTAAAAGCTACGGTACCACAGACAGACACACATAGCGGTCAAACTTATAACACCCCTATTTTGCCTCGGAGCCTAAAAACGGCTATATTAAGAAGCTAGGCACGAGTAATAATCCAAGTAGTGAATACACTGCCGTGCTCGAACGGTTCATTGCATCTCACCTTTTGTAGCCCCGCAATCTATAGCTACTCGTGTTATAAAAACCCAGCTTTATACGTAGACACGAACGGTGAAGTGCTGTTGTGTGCCGAGGGCTTGCACTTGACTGCCATTGTGCTAGCGTAGTGTGTGACAGGGGTTTCGGCCTTCGGCTTTCAGTTTCGGCGAAGGTTTTCTCACCATTTATTGTATGTATGATTGTGAGATTATTATTTTTTTTTCATACAGAAATAGGCTTGTTTTCATAATCGTTTCACCTGACCACAGTCACTTTTGATAGTAAGAGAAGATGTGTATATTATATGCCTACTTGCCCATTATTTTTATTAGTTGGATCATATTAATCTGGGCCCAATTGCATGATAAAGTACAAGCTAATCATCATCATCTCAGCCTATATACGTCCCACTGCTGGGCACAGGCCTCCTCTCAGAATGAGAGGGCTTGGGCCATAGTTCCCACGCAGGCCCAGTACGGATTGGGAACTTCACACGCACCATTGAATTGCTTCTCAGGTTTGTGCAGGTTTCTTCACGATGTTTTCCTTCACCGCAAAGCTCGTGGTAAATTTCAAATGTAATTCCGCACATAAATTTCGAAAAACTCAGAGGTGCGAGTCGGGGTTTGAACCCACGACCCTCTACTTGAGAGGCGATAGGTCAAACCACTAGGCCACCACGGCTTACAAGCTAATAATATTAGTGAATTTCAATACAAAATCGCTTATACTATTAGCTTGTATTTTTTTATGCAATCGGGCCCAGTTCCTACAAAACGACAGACTGGAGACAAATCCGCCTTTACACAAAAACTAGTCATACAAATTTTGATTTAATAATAAGTATCTGTTATACAACGAAGCGTATGTATCTACTATGAATTAACTATTAGTATTGTCAGTGTGATATTGTGGTGGTGGTGATAGATGGGTTTGTGTAATTTGTGTGTGTTCACAGTGTGGAGGTGGAGGAACTGCATGACGCGCATATTTTGCATAAACTTAGCTATCGTAAGGTCGCGGGTGAGCAAGGAAATTCTTTTAGTTCATTGTTATGAACCTCCGCTAGGTAACGCCTGATTAAATAAATTATTTGAAATTGAACAAAATACGCGTACCACATCTCGCTAAACATTGCAATAACTCTGTTAAGTATCTAATTTTAACCTTACCCTTATTTTTAATCATAGGTACCGTAGATATATTATAATTATAAAAATTATGTGAAGTTACTCAGTCTCAATATAAATATTTTACTATGAAATTAACATGGCAGATATTAAAATTATTTACGACAGTAATAATAATTGGCTTAAGTGACTTAATAATTGGATTAACAGACGTCACTACCTACGGTGACATTTTCTGATTATGAACCTAATACATTTAAAACCGAATGATGTGTGATTTTCTTTCTATCTTTCTTTGAACCTTTTTTTTATAGGACACAGTACAGTCCAAGTATAAAATATGCTGAGTTGAGACCATTTCGTGACAACTTCTATATGTTTCCAAATTGAAACATATATTATTTACACGCACATTTAGGGCGCCCAAGATACATGCACTGCCTAGTTTGGAGCCCGCTGGTACTTATGTTACACTGTTTCTGCATCAATAAAACTTTTTTTTTTTCACATTTATGTTTTTTTTTTACCTTAAATATCAAGAATAAATGTTTTGTTTCTTTTTCATTTGAAATTCGCCAAAATTTTTCTGGTTTCGGCGAATCATTCCGTCCCTAGCCATTTGTATGTCACAAATACTTGTATACCAAGTTAATTATTCCTCAGGGCCTACCGTCACGGGCCTACCACTCGTCGATATTTCCTTCAAATTATGTTCATTCATGTGTGCTCTTTTGCTGTTGCTTTTTTTTGTGGTAAACGATTGTGATATTGAGAACTTGGTCTTACTCGTTCGAAACAATTGGCGCATTCAATGCCGTGAATACAAGAATGAGAGAATTTGAGTATAACATCTGGTAGCGTGGTTATCGTTTGTGTTGCTTCGATGATGAGCTCCGGTTGAGTTCGAAACATGTCAGTGTACTGTGGTGGTGGTGATAGATAGGTTTGTGTGATTTGTGTGTATTCTAATAGTTAGGTGTTTGAGGAAATTCAGGAGAATTCAATAAATATTTATACATTTTCAACGTGAAACGATCGTGATGGTCATACTAAATTTTTAGTTTTGTTGTATTTGTGTGTCTTTGTGAATGTGAATAAATGTCTTCTATTCTATTCTATAATATCCTAAATGACATCGCAATGATGGATAGCACACATCGGATATCGAGATTAGCTCGACATGTTTTACATAATGGAATTTGCTCTTTGCTGCCTCATCCATAGTTTAAAGTTAGAGTTACAGATTGTTTTCTTTTTCTCTACATTAGGTAGCTTGTTTTTCTTAGGTATTTAAGATTGCTACTGGACCCGATTCTACAGCGGCCGCTAAAATTCCTAATTTTATTTAGACGTCGCTAAATCACTTTGCTATTCTATGAGCACCTGTCATAATCAAATGACAACGCTAATTTAATCTGACGTTTCTTATTTTAGCCGATCTATCTAGCCGGTCAGCGTGACTTTCTGGAATAGCACTTGTTAAATCAGCCGTCTAAATGTCAATTAAAATTTAGAAAATTTAGATTTAGACAATTTAGCCGACGTGCGCGTAGAATCGCATCCAGTGTCTTGCTGGTGGAAGGTAATAAATATGTAACTAATTGAGTATTATATGTTAAACTGTTTTGTCTTGCGCTGGCATTACTTACCCAGTTATAGTTTACTAGCTTTCGCCTGCGGCTTCGCCCGCGTGGAATTCGGTTAACGCGCGCTTTTTTATCCCTTTAGAGGGAAATTTTATCCATTTCACCTATACAGATAATTTTTAATTGTAATCGAGAACTTATACACCTATCTTTATACTTTTAAGTTCAGAAATTAGAAAATTTCCATACAAACTTTACCCCCCATTTTACCCCTTTAGGGGGAAATTTTATCCATTTCACCTACACAGATAATTTTCAATGGTAATCGAAAACTTATACACCTATTTTCATACTTCTAAGTCCAGAAATGAGAAAGTTCCATATAAGCTTCACCCCCCCATTTCACCCCCTTAGGGGATGAATTTCTAAAAATCCTTTCTTAGTGCTCACTTACATCATAAAAAGAACCTCTGTACCAAATTTCAAGTTTCTAGGTCCAGCGGTTTGGGCTGTACGTTGATATATAACCCAGTGAGTCAGGTTTGCCTTTTATATATATAGATTTTATAATTAACTAGCCGTTACCCGTGACTCCGTTCGCGTAGAATTCGGTTTTTGCTATCCCTCAGGAACTAGGTATGCAATTTTCCGGGATAAAAACTATCCTAAAACGCAAACTATCTGTAAGTATACCGAATTTCATCTCAATCGGTTCAGCAGTGTTGACGTGATAAAGTAACAAACAAACAGACAAACATACTTACAAACTTTCGCATGTATAATATTAGTGGGATAGTGGGATGGAACTATCGGTTCTTAAGAATATATTATGTACGTTGCTGAACTGTTTCCCAAGTAAAAAAATGGAAAGTTAGTGGAAATTAATTTTATTTCCACGGTTTTTTTAAATAAAAAATTTATTAAAAATCTGCTACTGCGATTCGAACCCGGATCCTCTAGCTACACAGTCACAGGTTCCACTTAAACAAACCCAGTTATCAAAAACTCCCAAATTTTTCTATACGATTTCTCAGTACCATTTCCTAATTTTACTTTCATTAGAACGAAGTCATCGAACCATGACTAATGTCAGAAAAACCTCTTTTCGCGCTTCAAAAAACTCGTCAGAACATTATTGATGTTGAATTGTCCGATTTTAGTTGATTAGCTCTAAAATTAATTCATTATCCGCCCCAAAACGATCAGTCTTGAATATAAACGGCGTTTATTAGAAAATTCAGCCCGAAGGTTCATAAATCTATATTGAATAATGAATGAAGTAGCCCTTAAGGAGGGTTCCGTGGAGGATGGGGCTATCAGTTTCATGTACGCACTTGTTTGACGCGCGTGTTTAGTTAAGTTTGACGACGTAGTTTGTCTGTTTTTCTGTGACCGGGAGCGAGGTATTTTTGCGACTTGGACATTGTGAGATATGGACTTGATGAGGTGAAGGTCAGTTACGATTCTGACATTATGAAACGTTGACTAGCAGCGGTGTAGTCATTTTGCGACTCGGACTGTATGAGATGATGACTAGATGAGATAAAGTCAGTTTGCGAGTCGGTCATTTTGAGATATGGACTATGAGCGATGTGGTCATTTTGCGATCTAGTCATTCTACTAGTGACCCGACTGAAGACCTCCTTCATTTTCTTCTGAAATGTGATCAGAATAAGGACTCCAGAGGCAGGTATCTGGATGGTATGGATCTGTTGAATGGAAGTGTAAATGTGATTCTGAGTCATCCACTTTCAGAGAAAGCGATGCAGATTTACAGGTTCATCAGACGGGCCTTTGCATCCAGAGACTAGGTTTCGGCACAAGAGAGTGTAACGTGTATCTGAGGCCCCCCATGAGGCTGGCATAGTCTCATTTAGTGTACTGAAGCCTGGTTAAAATATAAGATAAAAAAAAGAATAACAAAATAGACTTTCAATAAAATAAAATAAAACCGGCCAAGAGCGTGTCGGACATGCCCGAAATAGGTTTCCGATGCAGTTACGAAAAAAATAAGTAATATTTTTCTAAGGATTTCGTCCTTTGTACGGAATATTCCAAGTTTAGGTATATTTTATACCTTAGGCTGCTATTTTACTCTTAAACTACTAATAATTCTCAAGAAAACTTAACCGTTATAATTTTCCTTGTAAGTTTGATATACTTACTACCATCCTGAATTTTTTCAATTTTTTCCACCGACCTGTTTAGATTTTAGAAGGGGGGGGGGGACGCTCGATTTGCACTTTAAAGTTCCATGTTTTGCAAACGAATCACAGAATCTAAAAATCGATTTAGCAACTCCGTAATGGTTTTAAAAGATCTATCAACGACACTCTACACTACAAGGTTGGATGAGAAAAAAAAATCACTCCCAATTTCCGTCTATGGGAGGTACACAAATTTTTTTTATTACTCTTTTATTGTACTATTTTATCGGCATAGTTTACCTATATATCCGTGCAAAATTACAGCTTTCTAGCATTGATAGTCCCTGAGCAAAGCCGCGGACGGACAGACAGACAGACATGGCGAAATTATAAGCGTTCCGTTTTTGGCATTTTGGCTCCGGAACCCTAAAAACCACATTCAAATCGGTCAACCCGTTCAAGAGCTACGGTGCCACAGACAGACTCACATAGCGGTCTAACTTATAACATCCCTTTTTGCGTCGGGGGTTAAAAATAACAAACAAATATACACAAAAAAATCACATTTTTACTATCGGTTGGAGTCGTTTCATTTACATACAACTACTATGGCTTCAATCTTTGTATGTCGGCACTTTTAGGTGTTTATATATTCCTCGAAGAATAAATAATGTAACTTTCAATATTTTTATATCATGTTTACCATTCATCATCATCATCCCAGCCTATATACGTCCCACCAGGACTTTGTGCAAGGTCCGCCCGGATTGCTACCACCATCTTGCTCGCTAATCCTGCCGTGAAGCAGCAGTGCTTGCACTGTTGTGTTTCAGCGTGGAGAGTAAGACAGCCGGCGAAATTACTGGCACTTGAGGTATTCCAACATAGGCCTCTAGGTTGGCAACGTATCTGCAATCCCCCTGGTATTGCAGATGTTTATGGGCGGTGGTGATCTCTTACCACCAGGAGACCCACTTGCTCGTTTGCCTTCCAATCGGGGCATACTTCTCAGGGCCCAGTGCGGATTGGCAACTTCACACGCACCATTGAACTGCTTCGTAGCTTGTACAGGTTTCCTCACGATGTGCTGAGGGTCTGTTAAAAATCTTTTTTTAAATTCTTTGAAGCGTTTTGAAACGTTCTCTGCGCAGGCGTCGGGCCCCGGTCTCGATGGGCACCCACTGGAGCGCTCTCCATTAGCGGGCTTAATTGAAAAAGCAATCGCACAGAAACACTACGTACCTGCAGTGTACGTTACCACGGCGTCGGACAATTTTGACGCCTCAAGAGAAGTCTCTTCATTCCATTCTCCATACAAACGTAGTCCAGAGGCCGTATTGCCTAATGTTTTTGACACTCGCGATCGCAATCTTCTTCTCTTTTAAAATATGGCTTTCCGTCCTTATTAGGACAATTTCGCCAGTGTCAAGGTAATCTCTTTGAGAGGGACGTTGTTCGGTAGTTGTAGTTTTTGCAACTTGATAGTAAAATTCCAGAAACCACGTGGTGACAACTTGCGCATTAAAAAATGTCAGACACGAATAAAACACTATCAAAATTATACTTCAACTAGCCAAAGAAACAGGAATAGCAAAATTATACATTGACTACATCCGCCATGTTCGAATGCCACAAATCGAATCCCAACCAAATGACATATTTCGATCGCAATCAAATGACATATTTCGCATACAAAAGCTGTCATTTTATTGCGATCGCGAGTGTCAGAAACGTTGGGCAATAAGGCCTCCGGTCTCACTTGAAAATTAGGCAACAGAAGAAGATGACATTTTGTAAGTGTGGACTAGACGTTATTATCTATGCCTGTGGTTTTCAGATTTTCATATAAATGTGTAATATCAGAATTACAGGAGCTCAAAAGTCGACAGAAAAAGATGTCAACTTTGCACGAGAATTACAGACTATTCAAAAAAATATAATGAAGATCTTGATTGTAAAATATCATTCATTTCTGTGCTATACTTTTCGTAATGAGGACAACAAAACCCAAAAATTATTTGACTGGATGCCAAACGAGCAAGTTGGTCTCCTGAAGGTAAGAGATCACCACCACCCATAAATATCTACAAGACCAGGAGTTCTTATAGTTTCGAAAAAAGTGGCTGTGACATACGAACGAAGACAGACATGATGAATCCATAAGGGTTCCGTTTTTTGCCATTTGGCTACGGAACCCTAAAAATTGCATATTTCGTTTACTCTTTACTGCCGTCATTATGTCGTACAAACAGTACGGCTATCCGTCACAATCTCACATCCCTAATGGCTGAGCCTGTTGCTTTTTAATCAGAGCGGGACGTTGTGGCTTTATATTTTTTGTAACTGTGGGATGATTGATAAGAGTTATGTTGATGATACAATATGAAAGGGTTTATTTTTAAAGCCATCTTTTAATATATCCGTTCATTTCGCAAAAGTTTTGCAACGAACGTTTGGCAGTCTGATTCATTTCGCAAACTCTAAAACTGTAAATATTTCAGGATTTATTTCAGGACTATCGCGTAGAACCCTTTAGGATAGGTTAGGTTAGTTTTATAAAAATCATGACATATTTACAGTTTCAAATATTGAACAGTTGGGAAATGAAAAGTAGCGAAATGCGTTTTTTTTTTTTCAAAGTAAAACTGGTTTCGTTGCTAAGCTATTTTGCATTAAAATCGGTTCAGCTGGTTTTAAGATATCGTACTTTGAAAATATAACGTCCGGGGATTTCCAACTTTACTGAGTTGGTTAGTTTATCTTGAAAACTATAAAGTCTACAAACTAAACCGGTGGGTGGAAAAATTTGAAAAAATTCAGGATGATAGTAAATTTTAATGTATCAAACTTACAAGGAAAACCATAACGGTTAGTTTCCTTGAGAATTATTAGTTGTTAAAGAGTAAATAGCAGCCTAAGGTATAAAATATAATTACCTACCTAAACTTGGAATATTCCATACAAAATACGAAATCCTTAAAAAAATATTACTTACTTTTTCTTAACGACTACGGAACCCTATTTCGGGCGTTGCCCGACACGCTCTTGCCCGGTTTTTATATATTGAGATTTATTTTATTTATTGTATTACTAGCTTTTGCCCGCGGTTCCGCCCGCATTGAATTCGGTTATCGCGCTGTTCCCTCGGAAACTTTGCATTTTTCCGGGATAAAAAGTAGCCTATGTCACTCTCGGGCCCATAAACTATCTCTATGCCAAAAATCACGAAGATGCGTTGCTCCGTTGCGGCGTGAAAGCGAAAGAAACAAATTCACTTTCCCCTTTATAGTAAGGATTACTTTCAAAAATTATGCGTATCAATTCGCACTCTATTCTTCGAGCTAGCTATGTCGACTCCGCTCTGATGCATAAACCAAAGTATACATATAGAAGTTTGACGTTAAAAGCTAATGGCGACATAGTGCGATCTCTGTCTACTTTACTTTGCACTTGCCGACCGGCTCGTTACGGGAATTAGGTCATACAGGGAAAACTGAACATACGTAGGCGAGTGTATGGCAAGGCTCGGATACCGGTTAAATTTCTAAACCGTTATCATGTACTTGTCGCAAAACCTTTTCATTTTGGTTTCGTTCGCGAAACCGTTATTTTTAAACCGGTTTTTAAGGCAATATTTTCATGAAGTTCTTGTCAGATTAACCGGTTTAGAACAATAAAAACCGGTTTATTCCGGCGAAGGTTAAACGTCGCCGCCCGCCGCCGGCCAGTCACCTGTCCCTAATCGAATAAATCGGTTTGCTTATGTTGTAGGTAGTTCTTAAAAACGTTCGCGTTCTAATGAAAGTTCCGACTTAAACCGAAAAAAACGGGTATTTACCGCTATTTTATAAACCGGTTCCGAGCTTTATTGTATGCAGCCGTTTGGGCATAGGTCGGCAGACCCCGTAAAATACAATACAATACAAATATTCTTCATTGCACACCATAAATCAGTACAAAAAACTTTTGTTACAAACACTTAGATTCACATACATACCCCCGATTCCCATACATATAGTTCCGTTGCTTGACGTAAAACTATCGTATTTTCATATACCTACAAGGCTTAACACAACAGGTAATTTAAAAAGTTACTGAATCGTTTTTAGGGTTTCGTAGCCAAAATGGCAAAAATGGAACCCTTATAGTTTCGCTATGCCTGTCTGTTTGTCCGTCCGCGGATTTGCTCAGGGACTATCAATGCTAGAAAACTGTAATTTTACACGAATATATAATGTAAACTATACCGACAAAATGGCACAATAAATTTTCAAAAAAAAATTTTTTTAAGTTCCTCCCATAGAGGTTTTAAGGTGGAGTATCGTTGAATACGTCTTTTAAAACCATTATTAAACCATTTTTTTTATAATTCTACTGGAAGCCAAACGAGCAATTGGGTCTCATGATGGTAAGAGATCACCACCGCCCATAGACACCTGCAAAACCAGGGGGATTGCAGATGCGTTGCGAACTTAGAGGCCTAAGATGGAATGCCTCAAGTGCCAGTAATTGCACCGGCTGTCTTACTCTCCACGGCGAAGCGGGAGGGGATGTGCATGGGGGGGGGACGGCTGCGAGCGCTTATGTAACGAGCGATAAAGACAGCAATATCCCAAACGAATAGCTAACGCGGCCGCGCGACCAGCAGAGAAACTTCTCTTAACCTGGGCCCAATTGCATAATAAAGTATACGCTAATAATCTTAGTGAATTTAAATACAAAATCGCTAATACGCTCCAAAGCCAAACTGCCACCAATTATTTTAATCCTTAAGAGTTAATGAACTAAAACAATTTCTTTGCTCACCCGCGACCTTAAGATAGCTAAGTCTATGCAAATTATGCGTGTTCATGGAGTTCCTCCACCTCCACACTGTAAGAACACACACAAATGACAATAAATAAATAAAAATTAAAAAATCAAGGTAGTTTTGTAGCATAGTTAAAATTTATTAATATTTTGTGGGTAGTTTTTTCTTTGTTGGGCAAATTAAAACAGTGGTGGTGGTTTGTTAGTCTAACAACTGGTAGCATGGTGTACGGTTGTCACTCTGAAGATGAGCTCTGGTTGAGTTCGAAACGCGTCAGTGTGTTGTGGTGGTGGTGATAGATGGGTTTGTGTAATTTGTGTGTGTTCTTACAGAGTAGAGGTGGAGGAACTGCATGAACACGCATAATTTGCATAGACTTAGCTATCTTAAGGTCGAGGGTGAGCAAAGAAATTATTTTAGTTCATTGATATGGACCTCCGCAAAGTAACGCCTGATTCAATAAATTCCTTAAAAGTTAGACAGAAACTCTTGAGCCTCCAATTAAAATTAGGTTTCTCAGGATCGCCAACAATTAGTCAGCTAAACTAATTCGGCTCCGTCTCCAACCAAAAATAGAGTTTTGTAGAGTAATTAGAAAGCCAAACAAAAGCCGGGCCCAGTGGTTAATTAGGGAACTAAAGTCTTGGGCCTGAGGTAACGCGGTCTACGGTACGGGAGGGAGCGAAGTTGATTCGATAGCTTTTCTTTGTCGGTTTTCTACTGTGAATCTGCTCCTTCTATGGTTGCCGCGAGAGATAATCATCATGTCCACTGCTGGACATAGACCCCCCCAAGGCTCTCCACTCAGACCGGTCTTGTGCATTTCGCATCCACCGCGATCCCGCGATCTTAGCCAGGTCGTCGCTCCATCCTGTTGGAGGCCTACCGACAGCTCGTCTCCCGGTCCGCGGACGCCATTCGAGAACCTTCTGACCCCATCGGCCATCAGTCCTGCGTGCAATGTGCCCCGCCCACTGCTAGTTCAGTTTCGCAATTCTTCGGGCTATGTCAGTAACCTTAGTTCTACTGCGGATATCATCATTTCTGATTCTATCTCGCAGATAAACCCCGAGCATAGCCCTCTCCATAGCCCTTTGAGTGACTTTGAGCTTTCTTATGAGGCCCAGGCGAGATATAAAGGCTGAGGCAATTTTAGCTTGGCATTGACAACTGGAGGTCTATGGGGGAGGCCTATGCCCAACAGTGGACGTCCTACGGCTAAGATGATGATGATGATGATTGACATCTGAGGCGAGGCTGTGTCCACTTTTATGTCATATTTTGATTGTTATATTTGTCTGTCAAGTTTCTGTTGATGTACGATTCGACTAGGATATAATTTTCTTTTTATTATTTAGAGTATTTCTGTGTTTCTCTTTAGCGCGCGTAGTTTTGTCTGTTTACTTATTTTTAGGTCCTTATTCATTAAAAAAAACGATAGGATAACAATATCAAAGGGCTGTTTCACCATCCATTGATTAATCGACTGTTGAACTTTAAGTTAGCTACTCAATAAAATTCTAGCCCACTAGAAAACTTGCTTTCATCCTTTTTTATTTTTTTAAGGCATTCGGGTTTTTTGTTTTTCTGAATTTCTAAGTTTTTTATGTAATTTTTCTGAGTACAATAATGGTACTATAAAGAGTTTACATACAAAGCCGCGGACGGACAGACAGACGGACATGGCGAAACTATAAGGGTTCCGTTTTTGCCATTTTGGCACCGGAACCCTAAAAATCACGTGTAAAAGTGCCCATTATAAATAAATAAATATCATGGGACACTTGACACCAATTGACCTAGTCCCAAACTAAGCAAAGCTTGTACTATGGACACTAGGCAACGGATAAACATACTTAAATAAAGATAAATAAAAACTTAAATACATATTAAACATCCAAGACCCGAGAACAAACATTCGTATTATTCATACAAATATCTGCCCCGGCCGGGATTCGAACCCGGGACCTCAAGGTTTGTAGTCAGGTTCTCTAACCACTTAGCCATCCGGTCGTCAGTGCAGCCTATTTACTGAATAAATGATTTGAATTTGATTTTATTTTTTGGTACGTTCAGCTTATGCCTTGGCTCTCTCCATACCCACAGTTCCACGTTCATATACGTTAGACGTTAAATTGCGAACTTTAACTCTTGTAACCCGATACTAGTTATCTACATCGTTTAACCAACTTTGCGGCGAAGGGTTTCATGCTTCGTTGTTTTAAGACTAACTTGCAGGTAACTTGATGCTCTTAAGTTAACTAAGTACGCATAATGGCCAATTAGGAGATGTTTGAGAGTTAATGGACCTTCGAAATTTCGATAGATTATTAGCTGTACATAGAGAAACTTAAGAAACTTATTTGGGTCACTGTGAACGGCAAAGTTAAGAATCAATCTTATTATGAACCTTTGTGTAAACTTATCTTATTTTACTGATTTGTGATAAAGAATATTTTTTGGATTGTATAGGTATTGTTATTTGTTTTTAGTTAATGTACATTTCATAAACGAGGACCCATCCCCATCTGAGACCTCTAGGTTGGCAACGCATCTGCAATACCCCTGGTGATAATGAAGACTAAGAATACACAATACATATTAAAAAAATAAAGTTCAATATCTCAAAAACGGCTACACCTATTTTGATGTAACATGTCTAAGAACCCTACTAATTCTAAGCTTAATAACCTTTGATGAATTATACCTGTAGATTCACATTCACAATCGCGCGCCCAAATATGTCCGAGCCAAATGAGCGCCACTTTGGTAATCACTGGCCTAAAATCACTGGTTCAGATCACCGGGATAGGTTAGGTCGATAGGTTGGTCGATAGGTCGATCGGTAGGTCGATAGTAGGTAGATAGGTTGGTAGAATGCTCGCCTGCCACTTTGGTAAAAGTGGCCTTCTTTTTTCTCAGTACGTTGTTGTCAAGTGTCAAGCGTTGTGAAGTTTTGCCGCTAGCGAAATTCGCCCGTAATAGAGTAAAGACTAGGTTCAAATTTCGTCTCGTATTATTTTAATTATTTTGTGTGAGATGATTTTATTTGTCACGGAAACAAATCAATAGTTCTGACATTCTTTGAAGGGGATTTTGTTCGGCAATGTGCGTCCTGGTTTAAATGTCATTGTTAATAACGATTTCTCTTGTCCGGGTTAGCGGTTAGTTCCGCTGGCGTGCTGAAAAGTTTCTCGATGAGGGCTACGGCATAGATGTCGCTAGTGTCGCTGCTTAAGTGGCTAAATAAAGACAAACAAAGTGATATATGTGGTACATAGGAGAAATTCGTGTCTGTACCGTTGTCCAGCATTGGTGTAGCTGGGTTCGATTCCCAGTGCTGGTCTTATTTTTCTGGTTTTTCTGTGCATCTATGTTTCAGTTTATATTTTCGATATAAATACCTAACTTCAATATTCAGTATTCAGTATTTATTTATTGCAACACCTTTTACAAGAAATATAAAAAATGATGCCCTGTTGGGGCGTAGCAATTTTAGAATTAATTACATTAATTAACTTAACATATACTTATAACATATTATACCACAACATATACATATTACATTTAACCACAACTTAATACCAACTAAATTAAAAATAAGTCTCACATTGGTTTCATGTTCCAAGTTATAAAGGTATTCTTGCAACGCCTATTAACGAAGTATTTCTTTGTCGGCAGTCAATGGCGACCTGACGTTGCGCCCGCGCTCGCCATGCGGCCGGCATGCGCGTGAGCGCCCGGGCCATGCGCTATGCGCTCGCTGAACGAGACCGCATGCGCGGCGCTGTTGGACGACGTGCGCTGGGACGAGCCCGCCAGCCTCGTCAGTCTCGCCGTGCTCGCGCTCATCGACGTGCTGGTTATTGCTGGTGAGTCATCATCATCATCATCACCATCATCATCATCATCAACATCATCATGGTCATCATCATCATCATTATCATCATCATCGTCATCATTATCATCAGCCTATATTCGTCCACTGCTGGACATAGGCCTCTTGGCACGCCACTGAGCACGATCCTCGGCCACTCATCCAGCTCTTGCCAGCCACCTTGCGAAGATCATCGCTCCACCGAGACTGAGGACGTCCTACGCTACGTTTGCCGATCCGTGGTCTCCACTCAAGAACTCGTCTACCCCAACGGTTATGGGTTCTTCGAGTTATATGGCCGGCTCATTGCCACTTCAGCGTGCTAATGCGGTAGGCTATGTGCTGGTTAGTGTCTGGTGTGATCGTCATGTCAGCCATAGGATGCTCAGAGGCTGCTCAGCGAGTGGTGGTTTGTCTTAGCTGCGAAAGGTGTTGATATTGAGCCAACCTCGAATTTTAGACGCCAAGAGAGACCGAGAGACGATAGGATGGCCAAGTGGTTAGAAAACCTGACTACGAAGCTTGAGGTCCCGGGTTCGATTCCCGGCCGGGGTAAATATTTGTGTGAATAATACGAATGTTTGTTCTCGAGTCTGTGTTCGGGTTTTATATACAATAAAGAGTTACAATACAATACAATACAAGAAACTCAGTCTGGTTAAAGTCTAATGGAATAAAACCTACTCGGGACGTACCAGTATCGGTTAAACTAATGGGATCGCCCACTGTGGTGTTCTGTGGGGACGGCGTCCTCGCCTCCTCTGGAGTGGGCCGTTCGGTTTATAAACCAAGTTAGTGTTGCCCCGTTGAGTTGCTGGGCATCGAATATCTATATTAGATCCAGCTAAAGGACATAGGCCTCCCCCATAGACCTATAGTTGCTTCGGTTGAAAGCGGCCTGCATCCGCCATGAACCCGCGGCTTTAACCAGGTTATCCGACCAACTCGTCGGTGGATGTCCTACGCTGCGCTTGCCGATCCGCGATCTGCGTCCTAACTAGGCTCTGTTGAAATATTGCTTAATCAGAATGAGCTACGAGCTACGCCGTAGCACTTCGTAGCACATGCTACGGCCTACGTAGATGCATGATGTGTTGTTCACATAACCCACCAATAAGTGGCGACAGAACAACGATGGCTATAAATTATTAAAGTCATGTAATTGTGTTTTCATTTTTACTGTTTGTCTTTAAGGTAATTTTTAAGGTTCCGTACTACAATTTCAGAGTAACGGAATCCGTGTAGGACTATGACTGTGTTCAAACCATAGGGTGGCTTCGCTAGTGTACACAGTTCTTCGTGACATTTTCCGTGACAAAAATCATTATACATTTTGAAAAACTCAAAAATCATATCAGCCGTAGGACGTCCACTGCGCTTCAGTTGGGAGCGGCCTGCATCCACCGTGACCCCGCGGCCTTAAAGGCCGCCACATACACTCGAAATTCCGATTCGATATTTCGAACGCAGTAAATCCATACAAATGTATGGACCTACCACATACATACACAGTAGTTTAAATCCATACAAATGTATGGACCTACCACATACATACACAGTAGTTTAAATCCATACAAATGTATGGACCTACCACATACATAACATACACAGTAGTTTTCCGTCCTAGTTTTCTCCGAATCGGAATTCCTTATGGTGGCCTGTGCGTTCGGAATTGAAATAAACGTACGTGTGTAATGAATTCCCGAAACGGAATTCCGAGTTAAGATTGATTTTTGGAGTCTTTTTGTAGTTTTTATATCAACCCCAATTTTTTTGTTACTTTTACCCAGCGCTGGTCTCTTTTCTGGTTTTTCTGTGTATCTATATTTCAGTTTGTATTTTCGATATGGAATTCCTAGTGTATGTGGCCGTAAAGGCTTTCTATTTCTATTCTCGTTTGGTAGACCACGACTCAAGAAAGATAATATATATATTTTTTTAATTGGTACGGAGCTAGCCGAGTGGGAATCCGATTCCCTCTTGGACATCTTTTCGTATCAGAGTCGAAGCTTTTTTAGGAACTTTAACTTGTGTAAAGTATTCTCAACAGATGTCGACGACAGCTTTCTTGGAAATATTGAAAAAGTTTTGAATAAATCAAAAGTTGGCCGTTTGCGCGGGCGTAGGGCAGGTGATACGGCCAGGTTGAGATTTACATAACCGTTTAAGATGCTTGCAGAATGTACTGACATACTGACAAATAAAAACAACTACTTAAAAACATCTAAATATGCACTAGCCTTTACTGGATTCGGTTACTGGAATTATTCAATTTTAATCTATCTGTTGGCGACAGACCTTTTTTCTAACCATGTTTTTATACTCTTTTTTATACATACATAAAATCACGCCTCTTTCCCAACGGGGTAGGCAGAGACTACATCCTTCCACTTGCTACGATCCTGGCATACAACCCTCTCATCATCTCTTTTTTATTGTGTGTTTTTTATATCTTTTGTTTTAGTCAGTGTGTTTTTACTTGTGTTGTGTCTAAAAGGTGTGTGAGTTATTAAAAAATCTATCTAAATAAAAAAACTGGTTAGCTCTCTATATTTCTACCGTTTTCATCGGTCCTTCCACCCCCCCGGTGCAGAGCACCAGTCGTTTGGCCAACGACAGTTAAGGTGGCAGCCCCTTATCCTGTTCTAATAGGAGAGGAATAATTTTGCGTACCGGCCTTTTCATGACTACTTTGTAGGTGACCACCTCCACCACGCGAGCCGTTCCATTTAGACATCGTGGGATCTTTCTCTGCGGATAAATAGACTCGTATACCAGATATTTGTGCAAGCTTTGCTGGGTCAGATACCGGTACCTGGTTTCGTGCAGCTTGCGTGTCATATCACGATACGTGACTGTAAGATCCAAAAGGAAAATAATTCAAGATTTTCATTATACAATCGTCGAAGAACTAAAGTCACTGACTGATCAATAAAGAATATTTGTATTGTATTGTATTGTTGTCACTGACATAGCTGAAAAAATATGCAAATTGAATTGGCAATGGGCATGCCACATCGCTCGAAGAACAGATTAATTCCTCGATTGGCGACCACGAACCGGAAGACGAAGCGTTGGCAGGCCTCCCACCAGGTGGACTGACGACATCGTGAGAGTTGCGGGAAACCGGTGGATGCAAGTGGCGCGTTGTCGTTCATTGTGGCGTTCTAAGGGGGAGGCCTTTGTCCAGCAATGGACGTCTTCCGGCTGATGATGATGATTATACAATGTAAAGTAAATCGGATTACCAACCCAATGAATCGGCATCTTAACAAAGTTAGCTCAAGATCAGGCAGGTTCTTCAATAAAAATTACCATTCGCTCCCAACTCCTAACTCTCAACTCTCAGTATAACTTTAGAGTAGCTTCCGCTATCATAATTCAATATAAACTTTTACGGTGCGGTGCTTTGTGTGTTTGTCGATCACTTGTTGCTCGATGCTAAAGGAGAGTGTAGATTATTTTTGAATTATTGAAACTTTGCCGTAGCCACTACTTATTTTGTTGAGGTTCGATTCCCAGCCGGGGCAGATATTTGTGTGAATAGCACGAATGTTTGTTCTCGGGTCTTGGATGTTTAATATGTATTTAAGTATGTATTTATCTATAAGTATGTTTATCTGTTGCCTAGTATTCATAGTATAAGCTTTGCTTTGTTTGGGACTGGTTAATTGGTGTCAAGCATTATTATTATTATTTCTTTCTGGCTTTCAAGTGTTAACGCCCAAGATGAAAATAATTTTGCTCCCGAGTGGCTCATATAACTAATTACACCAAGCATTAAGAAACTTGAAAAAAAAATGGAATAAAACAATTAGAAAAGCCTTGAACAGAAAGTTGCACTTTGCTCTCTCACGTCAGGGAGGAAAAGTTACTTTTCTGAAGGCTCTCCTTGTGTGAAAAATACTTTCCTCGCAGTATATCCTCGCATTTCTCTAGTGTTAAGGCACCAGACACATAGGTGGCCCTGCGGCGCTATGGTTTCATAGCGAATTTTGTACTTTAAGGGATTTTATGAGAAAATGATCAAAACTCTTTCTGACAAAAACAAACCTACTAAAAAATGCAAGAAGGCACAATCCGAGTAACTGTGTTTTGCAACCCTAATCCTCTAATTCCCTTAACCCTTCCACTAATTCACAGAACAGCAAATCTCAAGGCAACCCTGACAAACGTACCTTTCGCGACAATACCTCCCGATCCTGACGTAATGAATTTATGCGTGTTGAAGAATTTATAATAGTCTTGCTCCTTCCAGGCACCCGATAAATAAATTATTTTCCCTTCTACCGTTTTATTTTCTTGTTACCCATGCCGAGAATTTTATGGAAAAGAAAATCCGTCGATCCAACTTCATTACTTGCGAATTGCTCATTCGATTCAAATTCTGTAAAATGGCTGTAGTCGCGCGCTTATTTTCCTTTTTGCGAGCGTATTTTTGATTAAGGGCGTTGAAACTGTGCTTTTGCAGCCTTTCTTGATTCTTTGAAGGTCCTTTTGTTTGAGCAGCTGTGATGCAACCTGTCAATAATTAAATTTATGTAAAATACATGTTTAATATTTTTTGCTGCGCTGCGATTAACTTGACGTTTATTCACACACTTACTTAGATTAGAGAGAAGTTTTGTGTGGGAGCCCTATGGGGTTATTTTCAACACAAAATGACATGGGTGCATTAAATGTTTTCTTGGAAAAGGCCTGATATATTACGGCAGGAGTCCACGTCTAGTAATTGAAAATCCTAGTCACCCTAAGAGTCTTTTTTTTATAATAAATAAGCAAATTTATTGCAGTTATATTTTCTAATACGTTAATTTTTATAAAACAATATTCATTTATTTTGTTATGTCATCAATTCTACTCAATTTCTAACTCTACACTCTTCATTTGTACTTGTACGTTGTGCTTGGCCGTTTTTGCCAGAAAATGAAAATGACAGAAAAGCGGCCAGTATTATAAATACTTAGGGGCTGTTTCACCATCCATTGATTAGTGTTAACTGATGGTTAAATGTGATGCCGTCTCCGTCTATTCGAGCAAAACAAATAGAGACGGCATCACATTTAACCGCCAGTTAATACTAATCAATGGATGGTGCCAAACAGCCCCTAAGTATGCAACCTTGCTAACGTTTAATTGGCGTGCGTTCATAACTTTTAGACTGGGCACGGTGAAAAAATCCATGATAAACAAAGTAAGGTTTCCGGATATTCAATTAACACCTATAAAAATCCTATCTACCCATAAAAATCAAAACGTAATTGCCTCAGAATGTGACAAGGGGTTACTTTGTTTCAGGAAACTGCCTGGTGATCGCTGCGGTCCTGTGTTCCTCGAAGCTGCGCAGTGTCACGAATCTTTTCATTGTATCGCTAGCCGTCGCAGACTTACTGGTTGGAGTGGCTGTGCTACCGTTTTCTGCCACTAGGGAAGTTTTCGAGGTATGTGTCTCTCTGATATTCACCACAGGTTAACTGTGTAGAGTGTAGTAATAGAACCATTGCGAAAATTTTCGAGGTATGTATGTATCACTCTGATATTCACCACAGGCTAACTGTATAGAGTTTTAGTAATAGAACCATTACGAAAGTTTTCGAGGTATGTGTCTCTCTGATATTCACCACAGGTTAACTGTGTAGAGTGTAGTAATAGAACCATTGGGAAAATTTTATTACTGAAAGATCTCTTTCAGGAACAATAACATTAAAGGAAATTTCACATAAGCGTTTTCTGCGCGTATACGATAGTTTTTGGCATACGCGCTTACACCGAACGCGTATGTATCTACGCAGCTACGCGCACATTCCAGCGTATTCAAGGCCCGAAGAAAACAAAACTGCCTCTGTAAGCGCATACACGCGCTTCTAAAAACGAATTTCTATTTTCTATGCGTAAATGAAACGTGGGTCTGAACCCACCCTAAAAAGTTGGAAATCTTTTAAAAATAAAATGTTATTGAACCGCTTACAAAAAAACTTGAAAATAATTTTCTACCAGTCTGAAGTGAAAACTACGATAGGCTTCAATACAGAATTTGAAAAGTTCCCTCGATTTCCTTAGTATCCTATCATCAGATCCTGATTTGGCGCTTATGGAACCTAATTGAAACTATACCTAGACGAACGCAAAAAAAAAAAATTCAAATCGGTTCATAAATGACGGAGTCCGGAGGTAACAAACAAAAAAATACAACCGAATTGATAACCCTCTCCTTGGAGTCAGTTAAAAATTAGCAAAAAGTCCTCAGTTGTTGATAAAGAAAAAAAAGAAAGAAAGAAAATTACATTTATTCATAACACAAGACAACAATATTATTAGGTACAAAACAACAACACAACGGTATGTGTCATTGTTTTTTTTTGTTGTATTTGTGTGTCTTTGTGAATGTGAATAAATGTCTTTCTTCTTCTTCTTCTTCTTCTTCTTCATTGATCATCCAGTTTCAGTGACAAAATACTTACCAAGAAGTATTAGAAGAAAAATTTTAAACCTACTTAATTCTTTTTAAATTAATATATTTTTAAGTTTGTAAGAAAGCGTCTTTACATTTGTCTGCAAATATTAGCAACAATTGTATTACGGCTTTAGAACTAAATGTGAAATTAAAGCAAGTAACTAAACTACGTTAAGTTCAGCTTGTAAACACGAACCTTCGCTCGCCGGTCTCAAACTTAGAGCTAAGTAATAGTAATGTAAAGTTTCCATTTGCCGAAACAATGAGCGTTGGGAACATTTTGATTAATTTACTTATAGTGTGTGAGCAATAGGAACGTTTCATACTAAATATAAACCATCATCATCATCCCAGCCTATACCGGGTGTGGCCTGTAATATTAGCAAATAATTAAAACATAGATCATACTCCTCAAACCGAACAACATTAGTTCAGCGACTTTTAAAAATAATAGATTTTTAATTTTTATTACACTTTGAAGTTTATTCGCAGAAGCAATGTAAAGCGAAATGCTTGATGATTGTAGCGTGACAGGCGACGTCAGTTGTAGTCTAGGATGGCGTACATTGAAAACAGTATTTAATTTGTATGAAAAAAGGAAAATTCGAAGACTCCATTATTTTTAAAAATAGCTGAACTAATGAAAGAAAGAAAGAAAGAAATACATTTATTTAACGCCATAAAAAATAAAATAAAAATAGCATAAAACAAATATCACAATTAAATGACACTAAATAGGTCCCCACTCAGCATAATGCCACGGCAAGCCGTGGCGCTGATTTTCAGTGAGGTCCTTATATTTTAGAAACTAAATGTTGTTCAGTTTGACGAAGACGATCTATGTTTAAACCACACCCGGTATACGTCCCACTGCTGGGCACTCCTCTCAGAATGAGAGGGCTTGGGGCATAGTTCCCACGCGGGCCCAGTGCGGATTGGGAATTTCACACGCACCATTGAATTACTTCGCAGGTTGTGTAGGTTTAATCACGATGTTTTCCTTCCCCGCAAAGCTCGTGGTAAATTTCAAATGTAATTCTGCACATGAATTTGGAAAAATTCAGAGGTGCGAGCCGGGGTGTGAACCCACGATCCTATGCTTGAGAGGCGATAGGTCAAACCACTAGGCCACCACAGCTTAATATAAATACTACAATACATTACCTATAGGTAGAGTCATTCACGATGACGCGTGCCGTGGTTCTTATTACAATGTGATTAATGTCTCATCATCATCATCATCATGTCAGCCGAAAGACGTCCGTTGCTGGACATAGGCCTCCCCCAAGGCTCTCCACTAATGTCTAATTTTGTCAAAATCACGCCACTTCGTGGATGGCACTAGGTATTGCCGCAGTAGGTAACGCCCGATCATGAGGAAACTCATGTGTGAGGATATTTGCTAGTGTGTGTTGTCCTGCGAGTCCGATGAACATCCAAAATGCAGTCAACTATACGCCTATGGGAGTGAGAATGCCAATCTTGATGGGAACTATGTATATTGCTGTACTAGCGACATTTTGTCAGACTACTTTTATTTCTGACACTTTTGTTTCATTTCTTATTATCAACATCATCATCTCAGCCTCATACACCAACTTCAGGATGGGAGGTGTTTGGCTGTAGTTTCCACGCGGGCTCAGTACGGATTGTGAACTTCACACATGCCATTAAATACTTCATTAGTATCTGCAGGTTTCTTCACGATGTTTTTGTTCTCTCGTGGTAAATTTCAACTGTAAATTCGCATATAAATTTCGAAAAATTACGAGGTGCGAGCCTGGGTTCCAAACTGGTACTACGCTATTTGTAGGTAAATTGAATTGAACACTGTCAGATTATTTTTCACTGTCATCATCATCATATAAGCCGCAGAACGTCCACTGTTGGACATAATCCTCCCTAATACTTACAACCGCTTGCACTGTCGTGTTTTGGCGTGGAGAGTAAGACAGCCGGTGAAACCGCCGGTGCCGGTGCCAGTGGCACTTGAGGTATCCCATCTTAGGCCTCTATGTTGGCAACGCATCTGCAGTACCCCTGGTGTTGCAGATGTTTATGAGTGGTGGTGGTGACCTTCAGGAGACTCACTCGTTTGCCATCCAGAAAAAAAACAGACATCTGCCCCAGCCGGCAATCGAACCCGGGACCTCAAGCTTCATAGTCATACTCTAACCACTTGGCCATCCGGTAGTAAAACATATTTGATTATTCCATCCCGCATCCCGTTAGCATTCGTATTCACTCGTCAACGTATCTGTGCAGCCGTTGGAAACCTATCCACATATGGAAATGACGTGCTCGGAGCACTAAACGAACTGGAGATGCCAACAAGCAAGTTTTCGCGGTGGATGCGAAAAGCACAAGACCGGAGAGCCTTGGGGGAGGCGTATGTCCAGCAGTGGTCGTCTTTCGGCTGACATGATGATGATGATGATGAGATGCCAACAAGGCAGGGTCATTTAGGGTCACTGTTTCGAGCGCTGGCGGCGGCAGGTGCTGAAGACAGTGTTGTGGCGCGCCATGGATGTGGTCTATGTCCAGCAGTGGACTGCTGTAGGATGATGATGATGATGAAGTGCCTTATTTTCGTGGTTTTTTTTACAAATTGCTGTAGAGTTTGATGACATTTTCGATTATTTTTAGATGTCTTGTACTTGTACTAGATAACCTGGAAGCTGTAAGTCAACAAATATGGGCCCATAAAAATCATACGGAATAAAAACTTGACCAACTTCGAAGTTGAAATATAATATTAGTATGGATGGATGGATACAATACTATCCACACTGATATTATAAATGCGAAAGTTTTGTGTGTTTGTCCGTCTTTCACGCCGTAACGGAGCGACGGATCGACGTGATTTTTGACCCATAAACTATCTCTGTGCCAAAAATCACGTCGATCCGTCGCTCCGTTACGGCATGAAAGACGGAGAAACACACAAACATACAAACACACTTTCACATTTATAATATTAGTATGGATTAAATTAATGATTCAATAGGACCATAGTGCGCGCTGACCGAAAGTGACACATCCGGTAGCTTCTATACTCTAAGGGTGTACAGTCGCCCCCGGAAGTAACTACGACATCTATATAGTTGACGGTAATTTGTAGTACAGTCCGTTCCACGTGCATGGCCAGTTAGCATTGTGAGAATGATTTGTTTGCAAAGTTTAAAGTTCAAATTATTGCGACGATGCTTGTTTGATATGTTTGATAACCTATGACTAAGAAGTATGAGGTCCCGTGTTCGATCTACGAAGAGATGTTATATAATTTATTGAATCCAATATTAATAATAATAATTATACGTGTCAGTTTTTTGTGATGGTAGTGACAGCAGGGTTTCTATTATTTGTGTGTTCTTACAGGTCGAAGAGCTGTATGAACACACATTTGTTGCGTAGATATAGTTACCGTTAGGTAGTGAGTGAGCAAAGTATTTTTTTTATATCAGTTCATTGACATAACACCTCATTCAATAAAATACGAAAAATACAGTGGAATTAATTTTACCTCCTTTCCCTTCGCAAAACACGTCAACAACGCACGCTTTTACAAGAAAACGCGCAAACAAAATTCGTTTGCTAACTGTCAAACACAGCACCCCGGCCTTCTGACATAACTGACAGCTAATAATGTCAGAACGGGAGAACGTTTTATGTAATACCTTGTTAGGTTTTATTTGTTTGCGTAACAGTTTAGCACGTGAGTGTGGTCTTTTGATAAGGTATGTTGGGTTTTAGGTCATTTCTTGTTAAAGTGGTATAAAGTAGTCAAAATACCAAAACGGGACTTATCTCGCTATTTAATACAAGTAATATTTACCTCGACGTTTCGGCAACATTACAGTTGCCGTGGTCACGAGTAGACTGAAGTGTGTGGTGTCAAGTCCGCCTAGCAGCGCGAGTTCTTCGAACTACCCGCACTTGATCACTAATAGTACCGGCACTCGTATCACGAACAAATAAATAAAATCGTTAAATCGTTAAATAGCGTGATAAGTACGTTTTTGGTATTTTGACTATGAGTGAGAATCACGAAAGTTTAAAACGTTATGGTATAAAGTAGTCTTACAGGAACCCTTAAATGGATATTTTATAAAAATATCATCATCATCATCATCATCATAGTTATATTTAAGAGCTAGGCTTTTGTCGGTGGAGTAATTTTCAGCTTATTCTACATTCCGCTCTTTCCTTTATTTTTTTGTATATTGAAACATTTATTTTTCTTTTATTTGCTCCAATTATGTCCTTCTAGGTCTTCCACTTTTTCTTTTCTTTTCTATCTTTCCTTCTATTATAGTCTTAATGTAATTATCGTGCCGTAAGAGATGGCCTAACATCTTCCCTCTCCTGTTCTCAATAATTTTCAATAAAGATCTTATAAAAAGTATACACCTAAAAATATCTACGTATATAAATGAATATGGTGCTAAAAAAATCCTATAGTGTAAACAGATCCTAATTGCTAATGGTTCGTTCCCTGTCCAGATTTACCACAAATCTTTCAACAACCTGCAAAGTAAATTAACGTTTCTCTTAAAAAATTCCAACCAAACCTTGTAAAAAGTGGCTTTCTTACCCTCCGTGCAACAGAGCAATGAAAGTTAAATTAAATAATACTGCCTCGGTCAGAGTTATTAAATTCAGGACCGCGACGTCCATTTTGCGGTTAAACTGTATTATATAGCGGCAGAACGTAACAATAAGCCATCATTTCTGTAATTAGACACTTTCAGCCTGCTACGGCAGCAACAGATGTGGCTAGAGAAGAGTTAAATTTGAATTGGTGGTCCACACAAAATCCAACCGTAACCAGTGGCCCTAAAGATCATCCTCAGACAAATACTGTAGAGCGGGATGACAGAACTATGTCAAGCAAATTCAGACATTGCATAGCAGCGATAGGGTTAAAATTTTGCTACAGTTCCTAAATTGAACCTTGGTAGTGAGAAATAGCAGTTTAGAGTGAAACTTACAGTTTTCGATTTAAGGTTGTGTTTTGGCTGTGGATTTTTAAGTCGGGTAAGAGTGTCTTTAGGGACGTTATTAGAACTCGGACGGCTTTCAATCGGATATTTCCGTGGCGTTCTTTGTTCGTCCGCCGTCCGTCTTTAAAAAGTAAACATGGCTTTATCTTTGGCAGGGTTAACCTGAAATCCTACTATATTATAAATGCAAAAGTGAGAACGTTTCCTTGTTTACTTAGACGACTATAAAGTCCAGTGTTTTGAGAAACTGACTACGAAACTTGAGATCTCGGGTTTGATTCCCGGTTGAAGCAGAATATTTCTATGAAAAATAGGAATGCTCGCTCTCGAGTCTTGATCCTTTTTTTCCCCCTTCTTTTTCTCCTTCTTCTTTTCCTTGACTTTCTAGCCCTTAGCCCGTAACCTGTAGTAGCTTTGCCTATGTAGTTTGAGACTAGGTCAATTAGTGTTAATAAAATTGTCCCGTGATATTTATTAATTTATTTTATTCGTTCATTGTTATATGACCGTGATCGTGATTTGGTTAAAGAAAGTAAGAGACCCTAAGAAGATCGTGGATAGATTGATCCCAAAAAATTTTATAGTTCCTGCGGGCGCACGATAAACGAATTATTTGCAGACAAAGACACTGCCAACAGCTAATAGTAGACAAATCAATACTTGATCTGCCCTGAATTTTAAATGATGTTGTTGTTGATGTTCAAATTACATCTCGGAAAACAAAGTATACACACCATCATCATCGTCGTCAACATCTCCGTATAAATACATTCCACTGCTGGACGCAGGCCTCCATGTAGAAGGAGAGGAAGTGACTGTAATTCGCAAAAAACCAAGTGTGAATTGGAACCTTTATATACACTATTGATTGCTTCAAAGGTGGATGCGGGATCTTAAGATTTTCCTCCACCGTAATGGTCATGGTAAAGGACAAACGCTCATGAATTCCGAATAAACGCAGATGTGCATACTTATGATCTTCTGCGTGAAAATCCGTGGGCTCTACAGCGCTACTGTGACTTTTTCCTACAAATCGGTTTAAGTATATTTTATTTTTTACCCTACCGCCGCCATTTGTAAATCCACTAGAACAGGCGTACCATCAGTCCCGTTTCAAAGTAGGTCAATTATTTCTATCAATAGATTTAGACCCTAATCCAATAAAATCCTCAGGGATTTCTTATTTCGATTCGCGAAGTAGGCAAGGGATAATTCTAAGTTGTTTGTACAGAAAATAATGGTTGAGAAATTTTGTTCATTTTTACGAATCTGTTGTGTCAGTGGAATTAAAATAAAGTCATGTTTCTAGAAGTAATGGAAATGCGTATGACTGTAAATAAATTTGTAACAAAATGAACACAGAGTAGAAAAAATATCAATAAGGCATAGAAGCCCATATTCCCTGATAAAGCGTCTCATAAAGTATACTGGGTGATTTCGGGGTTATGAGCAGGTAGGAGTAATAGGGGTGATAAGGACATTCACACTGAGCAACTTTTACTATGGCACCAGCCCCGAAATCGCGAAAAAAAAACCCATCTAATCAAGAGATCTAACTATCTAAAATGTATGGAATACCAGATTTTTTTTTGCTATTGATTTATTTAGATTTTTTTTTGGGCTCCGCCGGATATCTCACTGTCTGAACTTTCAATAATGTATTATAAATAAATTTATTCTTTATTCTTTCTTCTTTCTTTCTTGGATGGTCTCATAGTAAAAGTTGCTCAGTGTGAATATCCTCATCACCCCTTTCACTCCTGTTCATGACCCCGAATCACCCAGTAGTAAAGAAATTCGGTTACAGTACTGAATTATCGTGTAACATTCACGAACTAACGGACTGATGGTCCGAACAGTTCGAACTGGTGAAAATTTAAGCTCTCTCTTATAACAAGGGCGTTTTAAATCCATTCGTCAATCCGATGTGCGTGACAGAGAACCAGAATGATGGACTAAAATGACACAAAAATGAGAATTAAACGAAATCTTAACTGTAATAATTTGCGAAGGAAAATCCAACAGAAGAAGGCGCTAAACAAGACTTCACGACACAAAAAGAGGGGTGTTATAATAATAAGTTTATTTCATAAGACTCCAAAATCAATGTTATAAATTTGAAGCCAACTGCCTATCTTTCTGTCTGTGGTGTTCCAGGTGGTATGACCTTGTGCAAGGTCCGCCCGGATTGCTACCAGCATCTTGTTCGCTAATCCTGCCGTGAAGCAACAGTGCTTGCACTGTTGTGTTTCGGCGTGGAGAGTAAGACAGCCGGTGAAATTACTGGCACTTGAGGTATCTCGTCTTAGGCCTCTAAGTTGGCAACGCATCTGCAATACCCCTGGTGTTGCAGATGTTTATGGGAGGTGGTGATTTATTACTATCAGGAGACCCACTTGCTCGTTTGCCGTCAAGTCGAATAAAAAAAATTTTAGCTCTCAAAGGAATAGTCGCATTTCGATGTGGTTTTTTACGTCAAAGCTAGTTTTGAAGTGTAATTTTGTAGATTCAGTCGCTGTAATACTAACTCCCGCCTGCGTGTGTTCCCCTATCATATAAAACCTTGTATGAATCTTCATACAATAAACGTATGTCACGGCCCCAATCCGGAGGCTACTGATAAAATGCTACATTGATTCGGAAGTGATTCTCTTATACGCTCACATTTACTGGAGTCGCTATCGGAAGACGTAAGTTATGAGCATCAGCGATATAAAAGATCGACTAAGTTTTTTTTTAATATCGTAACTGCTGCTATAAATACGTAACCGTGGCTAGAGAGACTCAGTACTATGCTCAAACTATGCTTGGAGTTTCTTTGCGCGATAGAATCCGGAATACGGAAATTCGTCGAAGAACTTAAGTCACTGACATAGCTGGAAAAATTTGCAAGTTGAAGTGGCAATGGGCGGACCACATCGCTCGAAGAACAGATAACCGTTAGGGGAGAAAAGTTCTCGAGTGGCGACCACGAACCGGAAGACGAGGCGTTGGCAGGCCTCCTACCAGGTGGACTAACGACATTGGGAGAGTTGCGGGAAACCGGTGGATGCAAGTGGCGAGTTGTCGTTCATTTTGGCGGTCTAAGGGGGAGGCCTTTGTTCAGCAAAATACGTCTTCCGGCTGATGATGATGATGACTGAAAACAGACACACAAAGAAAAAATTACAAGGTGAGCAATAGGTCACAAAAGGAAACAGGCTGTTGCCCACTATTTTTACATTAGAAAGATTGTCCAGTTAGGCAAGTCTAACTTCGACAAAGAGATCGCCCGAAGAATCCAATTCGGGTGGGCAGCGTTCGGGAAGTTTCGTGATGTCTTCTCGTCCAAAATTCCGCAGTGCCCGAAGACTAGAATCTTATACTAGTGTGTTACCAGCGATTACCTATGACTCTGAGATTGTTGGCCTCTTGAAGAGCTTTAGAGGCACGCAATTACATAATAAAGAGAGATGCTCGGAGTTTCTTTGCGCGATAGTAACCGGGATATGGAAATTCGCCGAAAATTAAAGTCATCAACATAGCCCGAAGAGTATGCAAGTTAAGAAAGGCAATGGGTGGGCTTACACTAATTAAAGTCTTAAATTATTTAAATCTAAATTCACTCCGGGATAACTTATTTTTAGACAACTTATTAAATAATCGTATTGCCAATTAACTAATAGAATTTCATTGCTGCTCACCCGCGCCCTTACGATAGCTAAGCTTATGCAAAATATGCGTGTTCAAGCAGTTCCTCCACCTCCACACTGTAAGAACACACACAAATCACACAAACCCATCCATCACCCCCACCACAACACAGAGCGCATCTTCAGAGAACAACAACCGTACACCATGCTACCAGTTGTAGTGTCTAACAACTGACAGACAGACACACATAGCGGTCAAACTCATAACACCCCTCTTTTTTGGGAGTTAAAAATAGAAGAAGACAGCGTATCCCTTGCACCACAACGCCCAGTCAATTCTTGGCGAAAGTATCATGTGTTAGAACTTGGTTCGTAGCCGGGACCGCCAGCGAAATTGATATTGGGAGCAGTATATCTCCTAGTACCATGGCTTTGCTTACGTTCACGATAATTTGCGAAAATGGCAGGCAGGTTGAATAAATAAACATGGGCCAATCAACTTTTTTACCGACACTAATCAGTCCACGACATTTTTCAAACAATAGCAGATTTTTGTAAGTAAACATGTTTTTTCTGTAATTTAATAGATGGTGTACATGAATACATGCCATCCTTCGTAAGTTCAACCTATTAAACCGGGAAATATCTTGTTGGAAGTACGATTTTTCGGTAACGCCAGAGACAATTTTGGTAATGCAGGAGACGCCCAAAGTGTCGGTAAAAAAGTTAATTGGCCCATATAATGGGACTTTATTGACACCAATCGACCTGGTCCCAAACTAAGCAAAGCTTGGAGAGTCACATAAATAAGTGATCACTTTTCTGCCGCCTTAAGGAGAAAAACCATAAGTGACATTTTTTGCAAAATTTTCTTTTCACCCGCCTCGTACTCAGGAAAAAAAACTGAGTACGAGGCTGGTGAAAAGTCAATTTTGTAAAAAATGACACTTATGATTTTTCTCCTTAAGGCGGCAGTTTTGTACCTTGTCACTTTGACATCATTTTTGAAAACGATGACTTTAGGTACTATGGATACTAGCTCAACAGATAAACAAACTTAAATAGTAGATAAATACATACTTAGATACATAAATATTAAACACCCAAGACCCGAGAACCTAAAAAAGAGCAAATCAAACTTGCATTTTTTTCACTTATTTCCGCTTTCAATCTTAAAAGTTCGGTGTGCTCACTATTTTATTCCGTGCTTGTAGTTAGCTACTGCTAAAATAGGGGTTGTGTAATGTGTTAGAATTACTTTAGACCTAAGAACCTGGAAGCCCGCATGAATAATGTAACATTACGTGTCTAGTGTGTCAACTTAACCCTCGAAAGCTTAAAAGCTAACTCATTTTCTGGGTCGTAGAAAAATATACGGGTTAGTTTGTGTTCCCACCAGAGTTCTGGGAGGATGCGTTGCGAGGAATATGTTTAAGATTGGAATATAGTAAATAAGATTTTTGGAATCTTTTTGTATTTTTTTTTATTTCTATTCCAAATTTTTGTTACTTTTACGGTCGTCCTGTAAAACCTAAATTGAAAATACTAACTGAATAATAATACAGCGCTGGGAATCGAACCCAGGTCCTCGGCATTCCGTGCCGCGTGCTACCACTACACCACCGCTGGACCACTCCAGCTCCAGTTTTGTCCAGCGGTAGTTTACACTTGCACGCTTTTGGTTTCCACGGGATAGTGAAAATCGAATTCTACGCGGACGGAGTCACGAGAAATATGAAATACTTTGATATCCGAACCCAAATTTGAATCCACAAGCCCCTTTTTTAGAGGCTATAGATAAAACCATTAGGCTTCTACACCTACGTTAATTTTTATCGATATCATTTTGACTACGGACCCCTAAAACCTTAATATCGGAGGCAAAACTTTCCCCCCGACTTTGACATTGACACATCCAACGCAATATCGGGAGGCCAAAACACACTGGCACCGCTATAGTGCCCCAAATTCCTGGGGCCTAACTAATTTAATTACGGAACCCTCGTCCAATCAGCTAATTCAGGGGCCAGTGAAAATAGAACCCTAAGCCTGCGTGACCATAATAGGCTGTTGTTAAAAATATACGCACTTTAGATCAAATACTAGATTAGACTCGTGAAGGAACTTTGTGGGATTAAAAGCGTATTATGATTGGTTGTTGGGGAAATGTTTGCGCAATGATTTTGTAATTTACTTTGAATTTGAAGAGTTTTGCGATAAGGAAATTTTGAGGCATATTAAATTTATGTTTTTTTTTTCTAGTTTGATTTTGTAAAATATAGATAGATAAAAACTTTATTAGTATACGTATACCAATCACGGTCACGTGGCCTAAAACAATAATAAGTCAATTACCAAGAACAAGGACAAGAAAGAAAGCAAGAAAGAAAATAAATTTATTCACAGCACAAGACACGACAAAAGTATTAAGTAGGTACAAATAGACAACACATAGGAAAATGTGTATCATTGCGGTTTATGGATATATTCAGGGTAGACAATAGGCAATCCATCCATACTAATATTATAAATACGTAAGTGTGTTTGTATGTTTGTTCGTCTTTCACACCGTAACGGAGCGACGGATCGACGTGATTTTTGGCAAAGAGATAGTTCATGGGCTCGAGAGTGACATAGGCTACTTTTATCTCGGAAAATGCACAGTTCCATAGGGAACAGCACGCGATAGCCGAAAGCGGGCAAAAGCTAGTATTAAAATAACAATGATTTTGAATTTAAGAGAGCCATATTGATGTGGATAATAAATAAGACACTGACTCAGCGTGTACACTCGAATCATCTCAATCAATCGGATAAACAAGTAAACAAAAGCAAGAACAATGTTTTGCATCTTTAAGGCGACTCAGTCCAAAAAACTATGTAGTTGCTTTTCCATATGACTAATCTATATTTAAATACATCTAGTATATTTTGCTCCACCCCGAGATTTGTTTGTGATTGTGTGTTCCAGTCACGCTATCGGTTTCGTGTACACATCGACACATGTGGTTGACTTTGTAATAAAACGCCTTACTTAATTTTAGCGAAATTGTAAAAATAACAATTGTAAAACATGCACAGGGACAAGACAAAGGTCATGTCGCATCTCCATGGATGTGGTGCCTACCCCTGTTTTGGTTGAGAATTCGGTTCTTGAAGTTGTTGACGCGTACATATACCTAGGACAAATCGTCCAATTAGGTAAGTCCATTGGGTAAGTCCAACTTCGAGAAGAAGGTCAATCGACGAATCCAACTCGGATGGGCAGCGTTTGGGAAACTCCGCAATGTCTTTTCGTCCAAAATTTCTCAGTGCCTTAAGACGAAAGTCTTTAACAAAGACGAGACGTGGTGCTTTACTGTAAGCCTTATTAATAGGCTTAGAGTTACTCAGCGAGCTATGGAGAGAGCTATGCTTGGGGCTTCTCTACGGGATCGAATCAGAAATAAGGAGATACGTAGAAGAACAAGAGTCACCGACATAGCCAAGCGAATTAGCTCGTTGAAGTGGCAATGGGTGGACCATATAACAAAAAAATCGTCCATTCTCCGCTGAAAACAACGGACGTCTACAAGCGGCCTAATTTAGGTGTTAAGCACTCTAAGGGGCTGTTTCACCGTCCATAGATTAGTGTTAACTGACGGGTAAATGTGATGCCGTCTCCATCTATTCGAACAAAACAAATAGAGACGGCATCACATTTAACCGTCAGTTAACACTAATCTATGGACGGTGAAACAGCCCCTAAGTATCCATCCCAGCCTATACACGTCCCACTGCTGGGCACAGGCCTCCTCTCAGAACAAGAGGGGTCTAAGTATGTCAATTATTAATTTGTCTATGCGACCTTCCCCGACACTGTCTTGATAGGTACTGAGGCTGACTAAAGTAGCAAATTCAATTCAAATTCAAAAACATTTATTTGTAAGAATACAGTAAAATGATTTTGAAATAAGTTTAGCACATGTATTCAGCACGCAAGCAAGCATACAAATATAAATGGGATAGCATGATAAATAGGAACTATTCCGAGAAAATACGATATAAAAGGACCACTAATCTGTATACGATTTTTTCCGCCATTGCATCCCGCTCACACACACTATGGTCAGGGTATAATACCCCAGATATAAATTACACTAGATAACGCAAACAACTCAATCTGTTTTTTAATGAAAAGCAATCGTGTCACTTTTTTATATCTATTGTGACGTCTCAAGAGCGAATTAGCGATGTGAATTCCCCGATTAACGCGCAAAAACGATTCAAATCCGCCTTCCGCCCGCGCCGTGGGGCTCGAGTTAGTCACTAGTCATAATTAGTGAGTTAGCGGTCAGTCTTTGTATGGGGCCAACCCCGACGTTTGGTAAGGGTTCGGACACGCGAAGTAGATGCATGTGCGTAATCTAATGTAATCTATATCTGTGCATAATGCCCTCGAGGCCAATACACACCCAATCAGAAAAGCTTTTAGGCAAGGATTAGTTATTACCGGCTATAGATTGACAAATTGACTGCACCCACACATCCATGGAGCTCGATTTTCCCTTTACATGAAAGATTTGTATGAGCTCATTCCAGTCAGGTACGCACGCTGAGTGCGTGCAGCTTAGAACAGCTTGGACTGTGTTTAGGAAAAAACGCTGAGAAAGAACACGAACTACTTACCTATTTTAAAAAAACTTTATTTTTATGTACACCATAATACGTCTCACTGCTGGGCTAGTGTAGCTTTTCTTAAAAAATAAAATATAAGTAAATGAAAAACAAGTCTAGCATTCTAGAGCTCTGTTGAGTAAAGTTCAGTCAGGACCCATTCAAAATTGCGATCAGCTTAAAATTTCCCAGTAATCCGTACCGACTGTTGAACTTTCAGGTATTTAGCAGAGCTCTGGACTACTATTTTTTATTTTTTTTATTTACTAAGCAATATTGATGTACCTATTAAAAGTAATAACAAATAAAAATTTAAGACTAATAAATTGATTAATTAAGAAAAAATAAATGGACTACTATGCTTGTTTTTTTTTCAGGTATTCCTAAAAGTTTTTTAAGGCTTTCCGGTATTTATTTATTTTATTAATTTTCTTTTATTTTCTACTTTTTAATTCCCGTGAAAATGGTAGCTTATGAATGACCCTATGTATGAGTCATTTATGTGTTACGACGTATATCCCCATATTGATAAAAATAAAATCTTCCCTACTTTTTTTCGTGGACGCCATTTTGAAACATTATAATACCCTATGTCACTTCGGTAATTTTGTTTATATTGTGTTGAAAACTGTGCAGCCTGACTAGAAAGTGCCATACATACAAACAAACACTCAAAAAACATAAGTAGAGTAACGCAACAGCTGCCGGCTGCAAATAGGCAAGCCGTGCGTCGTTGGCACCAAAGTCTTACAATTATTTCTTTAATTTCAAGCGTTTTTTTCCTCGTGTAACATCTGTCACTTAGCCTTCTGCGTGACCGTGACCGGCCAGTGGGTCCCACCCGGGTTACTGACGTGTGCAAAACAGAAAGCCCATTCCCTTCCCACACTTAATGCTTTCACCTATTTTGAGGGTACCTTATGTGGGTCAAAATGTACCACTGATTTTTACTACTGTAGTACGTATTTCACTATGCGGTGATACTTGCTTTTTAAAGCTGCTCTTAGAATACAAAAATTCCTCGAAAGATTTGAAACTTTGCACTATAGTGCGTCGGTATGCCGCGGCAATTAAAAGTGTAAGAGTGTAGACAGCTAACTTTAATTTTTGTTTATTTATTTATAATAGAAACAAACAGCTTATTACGTTTAAAATAAAAATATAAATACAACAACAAAAATACATTTCAGTTAATTATTTCGCCAACAGTATCCACTTTTAGCTACATTCTGCATTATCATTCTTTGCATGAATGTAATTAAAATTAGGTGCATAAAAAATACAAATAACTAGTCATTTAAACGTTTTTAAGTAATATAAAGTTAGGTAAGGTAATATAATTATACTAGTTGAAAAAGCTTCAACGTAAAATTAATATACAACCTACTATTATATTAAGTAATTTCTGTAAAAAATGTTGTTGCATTGTGTATTTCAAATAAATCTTTCTTTCTTCTTTCTAAAATCGTAAAAATACAAACAAAAAATGTTGAATTTGACAATGTATACCTAAACATAGCATACATAAATGTTCTCAAGGCACGAATAAATGCAACACATCCGTCTATATTTCAATAAATATTATCTAAATAAACAGACAGATGGTAAAACTGAAACAGTTTAATCCACTCAGAATATTCGCGCGTACTAAAAACAAACTCAAGCAAACTGCTCGCAAACAGTTAATTCGGTCCTCTATAAATTAACATGTTAACTATGAATATGTAACGGGCCCAGTATTTAACCTTCATTATTTTAACATTTACATTTTATTGTACCAACGATCATTATACTGAAAATACAGATTTATTAACAAAACTAGCATTGTGGGGTAACCAGAAACGTTGTTGGGCGTTTTCAAAAAAAGTTGTTGGAATGACTTTTTTTTAGATGTGGATGAAATTTGGTATTCCTACAGAATCAGGAGCACTTCCGATTGCAATAGGAAAAAAAAAGTGTCCCAGGTTTTTCATATAATTTTGTGTTATCCATTACACTACCGCCACAGACACGCGTATGAAAACGATAACGTAATGGAATAATAAATATTGAGACACTTTTTTTCTTCTATTATAATCGAAAGTGCTCCTGATTCTGAGTAGGAATACCAAATAGGCGTTAGGTATAGCTCGCAGCACGGATTGCTGAGGACCTGGGTTCAATTCCCAGCGCTGGTCTCTTCTTTTAGTTTTCTGTGCATCCATGTCACAGTTTGTATTTATGGATCTTTGCCAGTCAACCTTTGAATGGTAGCCAGTGGTAGAGAAGAACGATCAAAAAACAAGGATCGGCAAATACAGAAAAATGTTATATTTGTGTCTTTGTGAACGTGAATAAATGCCTTCCTCCTTGCTTTCTTCCTATTATGCCCAAAGTATAAAAGAATAGAAGCCGTAGTGGCTTAGAGGTTTGACCTATTGCCTCTCAAGCAGAGGGTCGTGGGCTCAAACCCCGGCTCGCACCTCTGAGTTTTTTGAAATTCATGTGCAGAATTACATTTGAAATATACCACGAGCTTTGCGGTGAAGGAAAACATCATGAGGAAACTTGCACAAACCTGCGAAGCAATTCAATGGTGCGTGTGAAGTTCCCAATCTGCACTGGGCCCGCGTGAGAACTATGGCCCAAGCCCTCTTGTTCTGAGAGGAGGCCTGTGCCCATCAGCGGGAAGTATATAGGCTGGGATGATGATAATGATGAAAGGATAAAAAGAAAAGCATAAAGTAAGTCTAACATGGCACAATAATATACCAACGACACGCACACCGTCTTTATTTAACATGTAATGAGAGACAAAGATGACAAATTTAAGTTTGTTAGCGAATTTCGCGTCAGGCAGGACTCAGTAATCAAGTTGCTAACTCATAATTCGTTCGTAAACTCGATATAAAATTACTTTGTCATATTAATCGTAATTGCTTTCAAACTCTGGTTCATGCGATGCGTGCTTGTACTGCGAGAGTAGACAGGGAGGTGACGTTAAAAAGGGGTCTGGCATTATGGCGGGCAGCAGAATAGAGGAAAAATTTTAAATGTTGATATTTTGTAATTTCGAAAAAAATTGACCAATTGTAGAATGTTTTTAATGTGAACCTATTAAGATCGTAATAAACATGTCGTTTAATGTATAGCTGAATTTAGATTACTGAAAAGCTTTTATTTTAATAATATGACGTAACTCAATTATCTTCGATGTCGTGGCTAGCCGAAAAATTTAAAAAAAATTACTTTCCACCCTAGAGGAGAAAACGCAATTTTCCACCCGTCTATCTACCCATGAAAATTAAACTTTCCGAACAGGAGAGATGAAAAATTCATTTATTGCATAGTAATCATGTCAAGTCTTACATATTATAATTAGGTTCAAGACATGAACCCTGTCAGGGCACAGTAATTTATACATAACATTATAAGAATTAAAATTAAAATTATTTTACATAAATACATTATCATTATCATTATCATTATCATTATTAGGCCGCCTATTGCTTACCGTGTAATTTTTTTCTCTGTGTATTTGTTTTCTGTATCACTTACTATTTCTGGTGTACAATAAAGAGTCTTTGTATTGTATTGTATTGTATTGCATTATCACATTATCGTTAATTATTATAGTCACAATTTTATTTATTTGCAGTTACAAAGTTTATTTACTACATTTCTATTATTTCATATAAGTATACATAATAATATTATATTGCATTGTAACTACCTAAGCAAATTATTTTTGTCTATTTATTTAGAAAGTTATTACATTTATAAGATTTATCTGATCAATGACATATATCATTCAAGAACTCTTCTATAGAATAAAAGCACTTTTCAATTAACAAGTTAGGTTGCTTAATTGGCTACTTGCATGTATACGAAAACTGTTCCGCCTGTAGTTAGAAGATCCGAGGGGCACATAAATAGGTTTTAGAAAATACCTACAAACTGAAACATGGATGCACAGAAAAACCAGAAAAAGACCAGCGCTGGGAATCGAGCCCAGGTCCTCAGTAATCCGTGCTGTATGGTATAACCCCTACACCTAGGGTTGCCAACTATACTGTTAAAAACAGTATTATGAAGGTAACGACTCTGAGGTGGTTTTACACTGCACTATACTATACACTATACTATATGTATACTATAGTTGACGACTATATACCTGCGTTTTCTGTACTACTTACCATGTGTTGATGTTCAATAAAGGTTTATTGTATTGTATTGTAGTATTGTCCCCATAGAAGCTCCGCGGAGCCCTATAGCTGATCCAGTTAAAAACATTTTCTGAATTATTACGTAAATCTTTAATCGCACTTAACCTGCTAACAAGAAATTCTTTTCAAATCGTAATAAAGTTCTAACTGCAATGAAAGTTATGAAGGTTATTATAAAGACATGAACTTTACCATAGTCTTAATAAGACTCAAATTGCAACTCCTCAACATTGTTAGATCCTTTTGATTTTCATGTCAAAAATTGTCAAAGGTGCTCATTTTCCGTGGTATTTGGCTCAAGTGGAGCTTGTCAAAAGCAGTAATAAATTACACGTCAAAATCTATAGCACGCAAGCTTTATCGTAAGCTTGAAGCTCGTGGAGAAGCGAAAATTGTGAAGTAAAATTAATTCAAACACGTTACTTGGGTTTTAAAAATAGATTTATCTTTTCCTTGTATCTTTAAACCTCAGAGCTACATAATCTCATGATAATATTGGAATCACAAAAGAATCATGTCAAATTAAATAATTATACGAGATTGGTTTTTGCATACAAAAAAAAATCATGGACAGGGATATTAGGAAATAATTCCGATCCGCGTTAGCGATCCCTTCAAATAGCGAACCTACTGAGTTAAAAACTCGTGATGTATAGATAATAGATACATTTAATAATATTGTAAAGTTTTAAAAAAACATATATTGATTTCGTTGCCGGATTCTTCTCAACAGAGGTTTTTCCCGACCGGTGGTAGATTTTTTTGACATTTATAAGTGCTTGTTATAGCCTAAATTGAATAAAGATATTTTGACTTTGACTTTGAAAATCTTAACTATAATGTCATATGTGCAAATGTGATGTTTCTTTGTTTTGTTTTCACACTTAAAATACTCAACTGATCTGGATGAAGTTTCATCGTGGAAGGACATAAGATATTGGGTATTTCTGGGTGCTTTGAATTAACATAAATTAAAAATTGAGGTGAGATGTCTGATGTTTTAATGAAGAATTTTTGATTTGAAGCTTCTTTTAGTTCATCAGTTTCATTTCATTTCTAGGTAATGTCTTTATAAATCAAACATCATCACCATGTTTGTTGCTTAGTGTAATTTGTCAATGCCTGTTCTATAATAAATAATAATAATAAATATCACGGGACAATTCACACCAATTGACCTAGTCCCAAAGTAAACTTAGCAAAGCCTGTGTTATGGGTACTAAGCAACGGATAAATATAATTATATAGATAGATACTACTTAAATACATATTAAACACCAGAGACCCGAGAGCAAACATTCGTATTTTCGTACAAATATCTGCCCAGACACGCGAATCGAACCCGGGACCTCAAGCTTCGTAGTCAGGGTCTCTGACCACTAGGCCATCTGGTCGTCTATATAGTTGTTCAGTTATAATTATAACTTCAATCTAAATATTGATGTGATGACATGTGTTTAAGAAAGGTAACAATATTTAGGAAACCTATCTTTCGCATTGAAATGTAAAAATACGTCATCAGCTCCCAGGCTAACTTAATTTTATATATTTTGCAGTTAATTCTATACTAATTGGGAATGTAATAATACTATTTTGTAACATTAATATTTGAATTAGAGAATTCCTCAGAAGCGTAACTTAATACAGAATCCAGATGGTAATTGCGTTAAGATTTCGAAGTTAAAGTTGTGGAAAACAATGGAATTTAATTTTCGACTGAATAAGACTAAAACTAATTTTACTTTTGATCTGGAAAATAATAGATTATTGCGGTAACTTTCGTAGTTTTTATTATGTACTTCTAACCTTTCATGAAGTCTTAGTTATTGAAATATGAGTCCTTTATTTATATTAAGTTAAAATTACTGTAAAATATCTTTATTCAATTAAAAACAAAAATTTACAATGAATAAATTACAAATTAAATAAATTAAAGTAAAACCTAAATGAACAATTAAGAAAAAAAATAAAGAAAAAAAATCAAAAAAACTAAAAAAAATAATAAAAAAAGGATTAAATCATAAAATAAACTAAACTAAAAAGTTCTCAAGAAAAATTACTTGTATATTGTTAATTAAAAAATGTTAAAGAAAGAAATAAAAATGCCACAAAAAACACTACAATAATATATGTCTACCGTGTCACGCCTAAGTACGAGGGTCACACTGAAAGTTTCGGGAATAGATAAAAGTATGCAGTTAAATTGGATAAAAGTATTATTATTGTTTCTCAAAGTATTCGCCCTTATATTTTATGCACTTTTCCATGCGTTTAAACCAGTCTTTAAAGCACTTATTGAACGCTTAAGTAGGGGTCGATAAAATGGCCTTTTAAAGGCGTCCACTGCTTCTTCCAGCGTCTGAAACCGCTGACCAGGCAACTTATACTTGATTTTGGGGAATGTGAAAAAGTCATTGGGGCTTAAGTCGGGGCTGTATGGAGGATGGTCCAGGAGTTCGACGTTTTTACCGTTCAGATACTCATTTGTTTTCCGAGCGGTGTGGGAGCTGGAATTTTCGAGGTGAAGGACGATGCGGCAATTAGGGTTATTTTTTCGGAGTTAATCAAAGATACTCGGCAAACAAATAGTTGTGTACCAATTGGCATTAACCGTTCTACGATCTTCGAAAGGTATAGTACCTACATGACCCGATTTGGAGACAAACGTGGCCACCATCTTCTTGGCCGTGCTGCGAGAGCGAATAACTTTTGTCGGCTTGAGCTCATCTTCGTAGACCCATATTCGAGACTGGTTTTTAGATTCAGGCTCATATGCATATATCTACGACTCGTCATCCGATACGACACTAAAAACTGCATTTGAGCCTCCTCCGCTGAATTTATTCAAAGTTTTGCGGCACCAATTGACACGAGTCGCTTTTTGCTCGTCAGATAATAAATGAGGGATCCAGCGAGAAAACAACTTTTGCACGCCCAATTCTTCCCGTAAAATAATTTGTATCTGACTCATTCTAATACCCAAGCACTCTTGAATTTCCCAGTATGTCACATGCCGGTCATCTTTTATCATTTGACGCACAGCATCAATGTTTTCTTGAGTGACGGCCGATTTTGGTCGACCCTCACGCACATCGTCCGTGAGTGATACACGGTTGCGTTTAAAATCTGAATACCACCTGTATATTGTAGTCTTTGAAGATGCTTCATTACCAAAAGCAGCAATCATCCGGTCTCCACATTTTTTTTGTGTTAATCCACTTTTAAAATCGTAATAAATCATAGCTCTTAAGTTTTCACGGGACAATTCCATTTTTGTCAGCGACTCGACGACTTCAAAAAACAATTGAAACCGAACCATTACTTTTTTTTTCTATGTGGCTAGTGGGTTAAGATACTGAAACTTTAGAGATTATAAAATGGTATAATATGTGCCAAAATTAAGTTCCTAAGTTTTGGATTCCCGAAACTTTCAGTGCAGCCCTCGTAACGTAAATTGAGATACTTACTTTAGTTACGCTACGTCGTGTTTTCTAATGCTATTCTATCACATACGTGTCAGGTATTTCTAAACAGCTATTTTTATTTGTATTTCTAGTTTTCTTTCTATTTTAGTTCTTTTTTTTATGGTATAGGGGGCAAACGAGCAGACGGATCGCCTGATGGTGAGCGATTACCGTCGCCCATGGACACCTGGGACACCAGAAGAGTCACAAGTGCGTTGACGGCCTTTAAGGATAGATAGATACCTTTCTATAGATAGCAATGAACTAAAACAATTACTTTCTCACCCGAAACCTCGTGATAGCTAAGTTTATGCAAGATATGCGTGTTCATGCAGTTCCTCCACCTCCGCACTGCAAGAACGCACACAAATCACACAAACCCATCTATAACCACTACCACACTACACTGACACGTTTCAAACTCAACCAGAGCTCGTCTTCAGCAACACTTCTGTTCACGACGGAATAAAAAGTGCTAGAAATAAGTAAATAATAAGTATAAAAATAAATTGTAAAGTGCAATATATAGGCATAAATAGATATAAGTTGTAAATAAAAATGCGCACGTTGGCTTGTTTCAATTAGAAAATAAGGAATAGAGTAAATCTAATTAGAATAATGTAGGTTTGCGCAAATGTAAACAAATAAACGGCGCATGCGCGAGCGCGGGGTAAGGCGCGGAGAGGTGGGGGGAACGCGACTATAAAAGCGTAGCCGCCCGGCTACGCGGCCTGTTCGACTCGAGCGCTCCTACGATACACACCTCTCTACGCCTTCCCGCACTCCGCTGCCACTTACGAAAAATTCATCTTGTTATTATTCCATCTTCAACTCTTCACCTACCATCAAAATATACAGTCCACTTTTATCACCCCTGCGACATCCACGTCCGCAACATTGGTCCATTCAGCACCGGATCACTGAAACAAGAAATAGAAGAATTTCAAGATGGTCCTGACAAGAAGTAACAGCGGCAAGAAAGAAGCAGAAGAAAAGTCGACCAGCACCGGTGAAACCTCTGCGACTACTACTACGAGCCAGACCACAAACACGTCGAGCTCCGGCGAAACCGGGACCACGACTGGCACGGGCACCACCGAAGTATCAGCACCAGGTTCCGTCGCGACAAGTGCGAGGGAACAAGTAGACACTTCGGGTATTAAGGCCACGCCCGCCGCCAGTACAGATACGGTCGTCAATCGCCAACCGTTGCAGCAGATGCCACCACCAGCTGCCACTCAAGCGCCAACGCGGAAGCCGGCTCGGTCACGTCACTCCAAGGCCTCTAGCAAGAGACTCCTCGCGGAGTTGGAGGCCAAGGAGCGGCTAGCCGAGTTGGAGCTGAAGCAAGCGCGCGCCGAGGCAGAACTAGAAAAAATCCGCCAGAAGAAGATGGCGGCAGAGTCAGAGCCGTCCGACACAGAAGAAGAAGAAGACGACTTGGCACCACAACGCATAGCCGATTGGCTAAGAAGATCACCCGATCGAGAACAAAGGCCGCCCGCGCACACACACAAAGAGCACGAGCGGCGGGACCCCCATGAAGAGCAGTCCCACAAGTCAGCAATGGACTTCTCCATGCTGACCGCGGCTCTAACAGAAGCCATCCACGCCGGCAAGTCATCATCATCAGCGAGCAAATATATCCCCGACCTGCCGACATTCAGCGGACTCAGTAACGAGTGGCTCCAATTTAAGGCGGCCTACACCGAATCCGCGGCCAGCTTCACGGCCAACGAGAACGTCGCTCGCATAAGGAAGAGCCTCAAAGGGGTCGCCCTGGAGGCAGTAAGCGCCCTCCTCATCAGCCAGCCACGGCCAGACGACGTCGTAAACGCATTGCAGAGAAGATTCGGCAGACCAGACGCGCTCCTCATCAGCGAAATGGAGAAGATGAAGACGCTCCCAAAACTCACAGACAACCCACGTGACCTGTGCATCTTCGCGAGCCGCATCGCCAACACAGTCGCGACGATCGACCTGCTCAAGCGCCCGCAATACCTCTATAATCCGGAGGTACTGCGCACGATCGTCGACAAACTAACGCCGATCCTGCGAAACAAATGGTACGATTACGCAATATTAAGTGAAGACGTACCTGAACTCAAGAAGATCGCCGAATTCCTCAACCGCGAAGCGGACAAATGCGCGCCATACGCGCCGCCCGAGCTGGCTACTGAGAAGCAAGAAATCAAAATAACGAAGAAAAAAGTCGAACGCGCTTACGCCGCCACCACCGAACCCGCCACAAAAGCGCGCGAAAATGAAAAGTCGCCGTGTCCTCAATGCAAGCAAGAAGGCCACCAGCTACCTACGTGTCCGAATTTCATCAAAGCGGACACGAACGAGCGATGGGAAATAGCAAAGAAAAATACGATTTGCTATCGCTGTCTCGTCAGTAAACACCGCCGCTTCGATTGCCGCGCAAAGCCTTGCGGCCGCGGCGGTTGCCCCATGCGACACCATCGCCTGCTGCATCACGACAGACCATCGCCGAACCCCCCCGCCACTCCGGGGCGGCCCCCGCAGCCCCCAACCGAACCGTCAACAAGCGCCGCCATCGAACAAGTCGGCGCGGCGACATCCAAGACGGGCCGTGCCTACCTAAAAATCGCACCGGTTGTTTTACGTGGGCCGCAAGCTACCATCGACACGTACGCACTCTTAGACGACGGCAGCACAGTCACCATCATCGACGCAGCGGTTGCCGACGTGCTCGGTCTCGATGGTCCCACCGAACAAATGTGGGTCCAAGGAGTGAGCGGGACGGAGATAGCGCACAAACAAAGCAAGAAAGTGGGCGTGGCGATCAGAGGAAAATATAGCGACGAAGAAATACAAATAAACAACGCGCGCACCGTGGCAAGCCTCGACTTCGCGACGCAATCAATAAGCGAACGCGAACTACGCGACTGTCAACACTTAGAAGACATCAAGAATGAAATCACGTACAGCCGCGCCACGCCGAAAATATTAATCGGCCAAGATAACTGGGAGATCATCGTGTCGCGCGACATCAAACAAGGGCGGCGCGATCAGCTGGTAGCATCAAAAACGCTACTGGGATGGGTACTGCACGGCTGCCGCACCACTCAAGCGGCGCCGATAGCGTTTTGTTGTGCTCACCTCACCACCACACAACAAACCGAGCCCATCGAAGAAATGATGAAGAAATACTTCGCGCTCGAATCTCTGTCCATCGAACCCAGGCGGCAAAGCAGCGACCCCGAGCTACAAGCGCTGCGGCAATTAGAAAAGAAAAGCCGCCGCCTCCCCGACGGACGGTTCGAGACCGGGCTACTGTGGCGAGAAGAAGACAGCGATATGCCGTGCAACAAGCAAGACGCGCTCAAACGTCTATACACACTAGAGAAGAAACTAGATCGCGATGAAAATTTGAAAAGTCAGTACAACGAGTGCATCGACAACCTACTCGCATCACAATACGCCGAGCGGGCGACCACGCCCCCTAATAAGAAAACATGGTACTTACCTCATTTCGCCGTCTGCAACCCCGAGAAACCAAAAATAAGGGTGGTGCACGACGCTGCGGCAAAATCACACGGCCGCAGCCTTAATGACATGTTGCTGCCCGGCCCCGATCTACTACAGTCATTGCCCGGCGTCATTATGAGGTTTCGTCAACACGGCGTGGCGGTCTCGGCGGACATCAAAGAGATGTTTATGCAAGTAAAGATCCGACCAGAAGATCGAGACGCCCTCCGCTTCCTGTGGAGGGGCGACCGCCGCGAAGGTCCTCCGGAAGAATATCGTATGACGTCAGTCATCTTCGGCGCGTCATCGTCACCCTGCACCGCGCTTTACATCAAAAACAGAAATGCACAAGAGCACGCGGCGCAATTTCCGGAGGCCCCGCGAGCAATAGAAAAAAATCATTATATATATGGATGACTACTTGCAAAGCTTCAACACAACAAGCGAAGCTGAAAAAATAATAAAAGACGTCGATTATGTCCACAAGAAAGCCGGTTTTCAACTGCGCGGCTGGGCCACGAACGAGCAGCGTGTCATAAGCGCGGTCGTCAAGTGCGCAGAGCGAGAGGGAACGACAGTCCCCATCGGCGGGAGCGAGATGGAGAAGACGCTCGGCCTGCTGTGGGACACAAAACAAGACTGCATTCGTTTCCGCCTTAACACAAGAAGAGCTCCGCCCGAGGTGCTAGACGACCGCCGCCCGCCCACGAAGAGAGAAGCACTCAGCATCATAATGTCAATATTCGACCCGCTGGGCCTCATCTCGCCGATCACTACGCCGGCAAAAAGAATAATGCAGGACACGTGGCGCTACAACACAGAATGGGACAGCGCTATACCAGAAGAGCTTAGAGAGAGATGGAGCGAGTGGCTACGGCAGCTACACAGCCTGCGAGAATTGAACATACCGCGGTGCTACGACAAAATGGCCGCCGAGCACTACGAGCTACACACTTTCGTAGACGCTAGCGAAGAGGCCTACGCCGCCGCGGTATATTGGCGAATCACAAGAGCCGACGGCTGCATTCATGTCGCCCTAGCTGCCGCGAAGAGCCGGGTAACGCCCACTAAACCCGTCTCCGTGCCCCGCCTCGAACTCCAGGCCGCTGTCCTAGGTGTGCGACTGGCGAAATCAGTGAGCGACGAACATGACTACACAATAGCGCGCCGCACTTACTGGAGCGACTCGCGCACAGCGCTCGCATGGATACGCGCCGAGCCCCGCACCTACAAAACATTCGTAGCGCACCGCCTCGCTGAAATTGAAGATGCTACGAAAAAGGACGAGTGGCGGTGGTTACCGTCGTCAGACAACGTCGCCGACGACGCTACAAGAGCGACCCCCACCGACTTCAACGCGCAACATCGCTGGTTCCGCGGGCCGCGCTTCCTCTACCAGCCCGAAGCGATGTGGCCCACCGAACACAAAGTAGAAGTTCCGACAACAGGCGAAGAAAAACAAAGCTGCACCACGCTTCAAACGTTGCAAGAGCGGGAACACGCGCACTTACCTCGCATAGAGAGGTTCTCAAAATGGACGCGCCTGCTACGAGCAACAGCGCGCGCCCTGCAATTTATCGCCCTCTGCCGCCGCAAGGGCAACGAACCCGCGCCAGCTGACACGGAAACAATCGCGGCCGCGCGCAGGAAGAGGACGCGCGCTAACTACGAGCAAGACGGGGCCTGGAATGAACGCGGTACCCGCGCCCGCCAGCCCGCGAAGCCTGCCGCCGCACCTAAAGAAGAAAATTCATCGTATTAAACGCACACTACCTCACTACGGCCGAGTCACTATGGGTGCGCGCGTCGCAAACAGACAGCTACGCGAGAGAGAGAGAGCGCGTGCTACGCGACCGCGCGCCAGACAAGGACGACCGACTCGCCAAGATGAGTGTGTACATAGACGAGTGCGGCATAATACGACTGAGAGGTCGCATCGCAGAAGCAAGCGACGTGTTAGAAGAGACGGTGCGCCCGGCGGTGTTGGATAGAAAACATCCATATACAAAATTGTACATTTCCCACGTACATGAAAAATTACATCACGGCGGCACTGAAATCGTCGTCAACGAGTTACGACAGCGTGTACACATAACGAAGATACGACCGGCGGTGAAGGAGGCAATAGCGCGCTGCGGCATCTGCAGAATGAAGAAAGCAAAGCCCGCAGCCCCGGCGACCGGCGACTTACCTGCGGCTCGCCTCACACATCACGCGAGGCCTTTCACCTGCACGGGCCTAGATTACTTCGGGCCCCTAGAAGTCACCGTAGGCCGCCACCGAGAAAAAAGGCACGTCGCCCTCTTCACCTGCCTGACGTCAAGAGCTGTACACCTGGAGGTGGCTAACTCACTCAGCACCGACTCCGCGATCAATGCGCTACGCCGCTTCATCGCTCGTCGCGGGTGCCCCACCGAATTGTGGAGTGACAACGCCACTGCCTTCAGAAGTGCCGACCGAGAATTGACCGAAGCATCAGGAGAAGCGGCCGCCGCGCGCCGTATTACCGAGGCGCTACAAGAGGCCGCCGCCGCGCGCCACATCAACTGGCGCTTCCTCCCCCCCACCGCATGTTTCATGGCGGGGGCTTGGGAGCGTATGGTGCGCACAGTAAAGGAAGCACTGAAGATGACACTCCACGAGAAGTACCCGAGTGATGAGACACTGCTCACGCTACTAGCAGAGGTCGAGGCGACGGTAAACTCCCGCCCCCTGACCCACGTGGCAGTGGAACCCGAAGACCCACCAGCGCTGACTCCCAACCACATACTGCTGGGGCCGAACTGCCACTCACCAGTTCCCGGCACCTTCACCGAGCAAGACAGCAGCGCACGCCAACACTGGAGGCGTGCCCAAGCGCTCGCCGATACATTCTGGCGGCGCTGGGTGCGGGAGTACTTACCCTTACTCCAGCACCGGCGGGAGCCCTTCAGCAGTGGAGTCAGCCCAGCCATCGGAGACGTGGTGGTCATCTGTGACTCCAACCTCCCCCGCAACACATGGCCGCGGGGGCGAGTCACGAAGACCTTCCCAGGGAAGGACGGAATAGTACGCGTCGTGGACGTCACCACCAGCCGCGGTCACGTGCTCCGGCGACCGACCAAGAAAATCGTCGTGGTACCCACCCAAGGATCGTGAGACGACGGCGGGAGAATGTTCACGACGGAATAAAAAGTGCTAGAAATAAGTAAATAATAAGTATAAAAATAAATTGTAAAGTGCAATATATAGGCATAAATAGATATAAGTTGTAAATAAAAATGCGCACGTTGGCTTGTTTCAATTAGAAAATAAGGAATAGAGTAAATCTAATTAGAATAATGTAGGTTTGCGCAAATGTAAACAAATAAACGGCGCATGCGCGAGCGCGGGGTAAGGCGCGGAGAGGTGGGGGGAACGCGACTATAAAAGCGTAGCCGCCCGGCTACGCGGCCTGTTCGACTCGAGCGCTCCTACGATACACACCTCTCTACGCCTTCCCGCACTCCGCTGCCACTTACGAAAAATTCATCTTGTTATTATTCCATCTTCAACTCTTCACCTACCATCAAAATATACAGTCCACTTTTATCACCCCTGCGACATCCACGTCCGCAACAACTTCCGTACACCATGCTACCAGATGATCGAACCAAACAAAAAAAAAACTTTTTAAAAACATTTAAACGGTAGTGATGCTCTGAAGGATGAGCTCTGGTTGAATTTGTTTGGCCTATCTAAGGAATATCAATACGACCCAAAATATATAACAAATTACCGAGGGCTATGCATGCATGATATTGACCACATATACGAATTTAAGAAAAAAATAACTATTTTTTTTGGCCGAAAAGGCGTACTACTCCATCAGGGAATTTTTAAAATATACTTAAATATATATATAGTTTGTTTTTAATATGTATTAAAAAAAATAGGTTTAATATAAGGCAATATTTGTATGCCCTGGGGCATCACATAGTGATACTCAAAACATAATTTAAGACCAAATAAATGTTACCTATGTTGGACAAATGAATAAATGATTATGATTATGACTTAAGCAGCACAAAAGTTTCAAATATCTGGTCCTTCCAGCCTTGGAAATATATTCTCGTTTGAGATATTTATGCATGCTTTATCGTGTCAACAATTGCTGCTGATGACTGTACTGTGATATTAAAAAAAAAAACCTCTTTGACTTTTTGCCGGATTCTTCGCAACAGAGGTTTTTTCCGAACCGGTGGCAGATTTTTTTGACGTTCATAATTTGTTATAGCCTAAATTGAATAAAGACATTTTGAATTTGACTTTGACGGTACCATGTACGCTAACCCTTAAAGCTAATGATTGCTGACATCGAGTCGATTTTTATCTTGCAAAAGAGAGCAGTCAGAGCAATTTATAATTTGAAGACGCGTGAATCTTTAAGATCATTTTTTAAGGAAACTGGTATCCTAACCCTGCCGTCGCTTTATGTTTTTGAAATAATAATGTACGTTAGGAAGAACATATGTGATTTTCTCACTAACGTCGATAAGCCAAAGGCTACTAGAAACACAGGGAAGCTTAAAGTTCCATCTTACAGACTGGCTAAAACCAAAAAGTCGTTTTTGGGAAGTTGCATACGTTTTTATAATAAAATTCCAAAAAATATTACTGAAGAAACTGATACAAAATTTAAATCTACTATCAAAAAGACGTTAATATATCTAAGGCTTATTATAAAGTCATCAATATATGATGGAAAGGGATATTTGGAAATAATTCCGATCCGCACTAGCGATCCCTTCAAATAGTGAACCTACTGTGTTAAAAATAAAATTGTGTTAAGAGCGCGCATACATTTTGTCCCAACTCGTCACTTGCGCGATCTCCTGCTCGGGCGGTGTGATTCGCCCGCACACTACCACGGTTTGATGTGTGCGTGCGATGTGGCGCTGGCGACACAACTTGATCATTGTACATTTTCCACCGTAGTAAACTTAAGTTTTGTTGTCATATAAATATTTTAATTTTTTAACAAAATAATGTATTTTGTTTCAAGTTCTTTTTGATCTTGCCCTGTTAGTACGTTAGTTAATTAGTAAGTACTTATGGATTACATTTTGGAAGCTAAACTTGACTAAATGTGCGTTTAAATTTTTTACATTGAGTGAGAATTTTACATACGTGTGTAAATCAGAATAGATGACAATGCAATATTGTTATGATGACTCTGATCTGATGAAAAAGCTGGAAGGTGGCCATAGGAACTCTGTAATAAATCCCTATAACCACATCGACTTTGGGTTCGTTTGATTCGTCTCGAAATGTACTTTGGCCCTAGATGTTAACAATGGATAATAATGTACAGTCAGTAAAAAAAGTTAGTAATAAAAAAATAATTTTTCAGTGCGCACAAAACATTTACTTAGTTTCAATGTTTCGCGCACATAATGATGGTATATTGTGTGAGGGCACGCAGTACTTAGTAAATAGCTAAATATCTCATCATCATTGCTCATAATGCTACCAGATGTTAGACTCACAACACACACACAACAGCAACCAACATCCACGTTGTCTAACATCTGGTAGCATGGTGTACGGTTGTGTTGCTCTGAAGATGAGCTCTTGTTGAGTTCGAAACGGGTTGATGTAGTGTGGTGACGGTAATAGATGGTTTCGTGTGATTTATGTGTGTTCTTACAGTGTGGAGGTGGAGGAACTGCATGAACACGCATATCTTACATAAACTTAGCTATCGTAAGGTCGCGGATGAGCAAAGAAATTATTTTAGTTCATCATTGCTCATATTTTCATATCAATATTTAAGACAAAAAATACAGGAGTTGTCAAATACCGTTTTCGTTATTACGTCAAAAAAAAAACGTTTGTTGTATGGGAGCCCTCCTTAAGTATTTATTTTATTGTTTTTAATATTTGTTGTTATAGCGATAACAGAAATACGTCATGTGTGAAAATTTCAACCGTCTAGCTATCACGGTTCATGAGATACCTACAGCCTAGTGACAGTCAAGGACAATGGAGTCTTAGTAGTAGGGTCCTGTTTTTATCGTGTCAGTACTTAATCGCGAAAAACTTTTTCACGAAAACTTTATCAAGAATATATCATTACTTTTGGAATCAAGATGGCGGATGACATTTCAAGGCCGGGAATCGACATAAATGTCATTTTAGACTAATTTGGCAGCCTTAAATGGGAATTTGACAATATATTTTGGATATAGGATGGCCGATGACATATCGAACCAATAAAATGCCATAGGTGTTTTGGACTAATTTGGCAGCGCTAAATGTGAATCTGTCATTATTTTTTGGATCCAAGACGGCGGATGACATTTTGAGGAAAGAAAATGTCATGGGTGTCGTTTTTGACTATTTTGTCAGCGCTAAATGCGAATCTGTCATATTTTTTTGGATCCAAGATGGCGGATGACATTTTGTGGCAGAAAAACGATATGGGTGCCGTTTTTGACTAATTTAGCAGCGTTCAGCGTAAATCTAACATCATTTTTTGTTCCAAGATGGCGGATGACATTTCAATTTCAAGGTCGGAAATTGTCATGGATGTTGTTTTCGACTAATCTAACACTATTTTTAGGATCCAAGATGTTCATTCCACTATCTCGGATCTAAAAAATTAATGTCTAAACGCATTTATCGCTGCCAACTTAGTAAAACGACATCCATAACGCTTTTCTGCCATGAAATATTATCCGCCATCTTGGATCCAAAAAATAATGACGGATTCGTATTTAGCGCTGCAAAATTAGTCGGAAACGACATCCATGACGATTTCCGGTCTTGAAATATCATCCGCCATCTTGGAACAAAAAAATAATGTTAAGTAGGTATATTTACTCTGAACGCTGCTAAATTAGTCGAAAACGATACCCATGACCTTTTTCTCACTCGAAATGTCATCCGCCATCTTGAATCCAAAAAATAATGTCAGATTCACATTTAACGCTGCCAAATTAGACGAAAACGACATCCATGACTATTTCCATCCGTGAAATGTCATCCGCCATCTTGGAACAAAAAATAATGTTAGATTTATGCTGAACGCTGCTAAATTAGTCAAAAACGGCATCCATAACGTTTTTCTGGCATGAAATGTCATCCGCCATCTTGGATCCCAAAAATAATGACAGATTCGCATTTAGCGCTGCTAATTTAGTCGGAGACGACATCCATGACGATTTCCGATCTTGAAATGTCATCCGCCATCTTGGAACAAAAAATAATGTTAGATTTACGCTGATTCGATTTGTGGCATTCGAACATGGCGGATGTAGAAAATATATAATTTTGCTATTTCTGTTTCTTTGGCTAGTTGAAGTATAATTTTGATAGTGTTTTATGCGGCGATTAACCTTAACAGTGAACAGTGAAATGACGGATGCAGACAATATCTAATTTTGCTATTTCTGTTTCTTTGGCTAGTTGAAGTATAATTTTGATAGTGTTTTATGCGGCGATTAACTTTAACAGTGGACAGTGATCACAAAATTCTATATTGCTCTCGTGTCTGACATTTTTTAATGCGCAAGTTGTTTCCACGTGGTTTCTGGAATTTTACTATCAAGTTGCAAAAACTACAATCACTGTACAACGTCCCTCTCAAAGAGAGTACTTTGACACTGGCGAAATTGTCCTATTAAATAAGACAGAAAGCCATATTTTAAAAGAGAAGAAGAAGAAGAAATTAGTCGGAAACGACATCTATGACGATTTCCGGTCTTGAAATGTGATCCGCCATCTTGGAGCAAAAAATAATGTTATATTTACGCCGAACGCAGCTAAATTAGTCAAAAACGACACCCATATCGATTTCCTGCCACGAAAGTCATCCGCCATCTTGGATCCAAAAAATAATGTCATTCGCATTTAGCGCTGCCAAATTAGTCGAAAACAACATCCATGACGATTTCCGGACTTGAAATGTCATCCAGCATCTTGGAACAAAAAATAGTGTTAAATTTATATTTTCATTTATTGCCCATATCTGAAATTAAGTATAAGATTTTTACTGTACAACTAGCTTTTATTTACTTTATATACTAACTCACTATCATGCTAACATGTATACAACAGGGCAAGTTAAATGAAAACTTTAACAACTTTTAGTTACCTAGATTTACAAATTAAAAGACAATATTTTTTTGCTGACTGTACCTTTGTCCCTTTGTTACCACTTAGAACCAAAGTACTCCTCAAGAAAAATCTAATGAGCCCAAGCTCGATAGGGTTATGTCGTTTTATTACAGAGTTCTTATGGTCACCTTCCAGCTCCATAATCAGATCAGCTTCATGTCATAGTAATATTACATTGTCATTTAATTCACACATCCATGCAAAGTTTCAGCTCAATCGAAAATCGAGAAGTGGGCCAAATTTAGCTACCAAAGTTTGACCAATAGGTGCTTAAACACTAACATACATATAATACTAATAAGGCAAGTTATACAAAATGCTTGTGAAATGTAAAATTTATATACCCGTATAAGTTTGAGTGAAAATTGCAAAAAATTAAAACATTTAATTTTAACAGGTAAAATTACTTTCAAGTATCAAGCAATTGCGGATGCGCTATAACTATCGAATGTTTACAGTAATGGTTGGTTAAGGTTGTTAACCTTTCTGAGAGCGCAGAGCGATACGTCCGTTCCTTGGGAGAGCCCGGCGCTTTCTGAATCGTAACTATTGACGCGCGGGGTTATAAAATCGATTTCGGACCGAAGTTTAGAAAATTGTCAAAATTAAATGAGCTATTATTAAGCGCTGAAAAAAATATTACAGACTAAACATTACCTGTAGATATATAATAAAATTGTTTTATTGGTAAATACATTCTAATAAATGAGAAAAAAAATTATTAAATAGACCGATTTAGACATTTTGTAGAATGGTATTTGAATAATAATAGCTTATATTTTGATACATATGACATCACTATGCATTAAAAGACTATGTGTTCTATTATAAAATATTAAATTTACATCGTCTGTGGTAGGTTATAATGGCATTATTTCGCATGAAAGTCAGCTCTGACGCGTATTTTCGGAAAACCTCACCTACGAAATAATTTGGTAAAAAAAAATCGCTGATGGAAACAAAATAAAATTACCGCTATGCATCATAGTAAGAGTTTGTCCATACGTTACATTAGTTTTTTCTGAAAAAATGTAAGCATTTAGACATTAATAAGGCGTTTAAAAACCTCAAAATCACCGAATGGCCAACTTTTTGTATGCACGCTCTTAAATACTTGTAATGTATAGTATATAGATATCATTTATAAATATTGTGAATCTGTTTTTAAAAAAAAATACCTCGTTGAGTTTCTTGCCGGATTCTTCTCAACAGAGGTTTTTTCCGAACCGGTGGTAGATTTTTTGACGTTCATGAGTGCTTATCATAGCCTAAATTGAATAAAGAGACTTTGACTTTGACTTTGACTTTAAATAGGTGAATTATCTTAATCATCTTAATTACGATTAAATCCAATGTTACCCTCTCGCTTCAAAAGATCAAAGATGTCCCATGTGTAGATACGTCAACGTTTTGACCTACATCCCGACACGGTGTGAAAGAGATTATGCCGAAGAAAACCCACCGTGTGGCGTATTATTTTAATTAAATTTAATCTCGCCAACATCTGTCGCCTCTGCGCGTTACTATTTAAACTCGATCAGAAGTCGTATGAATATTTTAACACGGAAATCCGATTTAAGTGGGCAAAGAGTGAAAGAAGGAGATATTCATTAAAACATGTTCAAGATGCCATTCATTAGTACTCAACAAAGCAAAATAATATGATATTTCACACGATATTAGGTGCAATAAGATTTAAAAAATATTCTTAAAATAATTTAACTAAACTTACCTACCCACATAAAATAAAAAAACTTACATAAAATAAAAATTTAACCTAAAACTAAAACAAATTGTCTAAGGAGTACCCCTTAAGGTCCCGAAGATTCTGGAGCGTTTCCTCTTTGAACAGCTGGGCTAATTCTTTGTCCGAGGAATCTTCAAGATTGGTTCTTTGAAGTCTTTTTATATTTTTTATTTCAACTCCTAATTTTGTTACTTTTACGGTCATCCCGTAAAATACATACGGAAAATACAAACTGAAACATAGATGCACAGAAAAACCAGAAAAAGAGACCATAGTGGTGCATAGGAAAAATTCGTGTCTGTACTCCTGTCCAGTGGTGGTGTAGCGGTATAGCACGCAGCACGGAATGTTGATCTTTTTTTCTGGTTTTTCTGTGCGTCTATGTTTGAGTTCATATTTTATGTGGATTTTACGGAGTGACCGTAAAAGTAACTAAATTTTGAGTTGAAATAAAAAATACAAAAATACTCTAAAAAACCAATCTTAATTTGATTGCGTAATAGCGACATCTCTTGCCCGGGTGAACGGTTAGTTCCAATGGAGTGCTGAAAGTTTCTCGATGAGGGCTTATAGCATAGATGTCGCTGTGACTAAATAAGGAACAAACAAACTGACATATGTGGTGCATAGGAGAAATTCGTGTCCTGAATTTCACTTGCCATACCAACGTTTTCCATAAAATATAAAGAACCGTGCTGTTTTCAGCATTTTTTTTAATATTATTATTACAGAACGCAGTAGGTTAGGTTAGTTTAATATCAGCTCTGAAGATTATGACTATTTCAGAAATAAATTACTTTATGGCAAATGAAAGATCTAGAAAATGATACATTCGGGCTTATGAAATTCGGGCAAACGATAGAGAACCGAGGCGGAGACGAGCTATGGATTCAACTAATATGATTGGTCGATCCCAACTCCTCTCCGCTCCGGTTGTCTCCGACTCAGCTGCAGTTTAAAATTACGATCGAGAACTAAAATAATTTGTTTGCTCACCCGCGACTTTATGACAGCTAAGTTTGATGAGATATGCGTGTTCATGCAGTTTATTTTAGTCTAACATCAGGGTAGTGATGCGGCCCGTGCCAAGTTGGCGAAGGAAGGTGGACTTACCCAAGTTCGCCGCCGACCTTCTGACTGGCCACGGGTGCGAAGATGACGATGAGAGTGATGATAGTGCACGGCGTTTATTATAATTTTCACAGGGATTCTTAAATTGCTTGATGTGTCGTGGGAATTATTTTCTTTTATGTGACTGATAGACAGGAGATGACAATATGACAATGAAAACGTACGGCGTGGCATCAGAGGCTTCAGCTTTAGCGTTGCCAAAGCTTATCCACCTCCTTGCACACGGCAATACGGCGCAACCAGGTAGCATGGTGTTCGGCTGGTTTACTCTGAAGATGAGCTCTGCTTAAGTTCGAAACGCGTCAGTGTAGTGTGGTTATTTTGTGTGTGGTCTTACAGTGCGAAGGTGGAGGAACTGCATGAACACGCATATTTTGCGTAAACTTAGCTATCATAAGTTCGCGGGTGAGCAAATAAATTATTTTAGTTCATTGATATGGACCTCCGCAAAACGCCTGATTCAATAAATTATTACGATCGAGTTCTAAAATTAGTCATATTGTGACAATAGTACGGCCATCATTTACATATCGTTACCCGCGATAGACGGTTAGTTACCCCCTCCTGTGTTATGTACTATTACCCTACACTAGCTTACCCTTTGGATATCCCTAAGTAAGTTACGACTATAATAGGGATATTATTATGTTCTTTAGTTATTAACGACTAGCTTTACCTGCTGCTTCGCACGTGTAAACTATTGAATCCAGTAGTTGTATTTAAATTCCGGGATTATGTACAATTGTTATGGGAATTCTCAAAAATTATAGATTGCCCAAAGTTCATAAAAAAATACATTTCGATTACTGAAACTTTAAAAAGATACTTTTTTATTTATTTTTGTTCAACTGGATGGTAACGAGCAAGTGGGCCTCCTGATGGTAAAGGATCACCACCGCCCGTATACACCTGCAAGACCAGAGAGATTGCAGATGCATCGCCAACCTGGAGACCTAAGATGGTATACCTCAAGTGCCGGTAATTTCACCGGCTTTCTTACTCTCCACGTCGAAACACAACAGTACAAGCACTGCTGCTTCACGGCAGGATTAGCGAGCAAGATGGTGGTAGCAATCCGCGCGGACCTCACACAAGGTCCTACCACCTGCAAAAAACCTGTAAAAAATCTCATACAATTTTACACCCTTATGATTATTAATATTTTCGTTATCTTGCGGGAATTATACAATTATCAAGGATAAAATTCCTTCGTCCTACCCGGACTCAAACAATCTCTATAACAAATTCCCTCTAAATTGGTTCAACGGCTTAAGAGTGAATATATTGGCAGTATGGATTAGTATGGACCAGGATAATTATCTCCAGTAACTTTGTATGTATCAGTACTCACTTGTAGAATAACGACGTAGTAGGCGGCAACGGCAACCTTTACTATGATACTATCATCGGCTCGTGACGTCAAACAGTTGTGTGGGTGTACAACGTCAACTGAAAACTTCACTTAAAACAGATCTAAAAATAACTGACCACTGGACTCGTTATTTTAATACGTAATAAAGAAAACTCTGGAAAGATAGGTACTTGGCAATCGAACAGCCCATTGCAGTGGTTGGGCAAACCTGATGAGGCTTTCAGTAATGGCGCAGGATCAAAATTTGGCGAGTGAATGATAATTTTATGAGGCCCTATGTAGGCCCTTTATTTTTGCAAGTGCTAGGACCTTGTGCAAGATCCGCCCGGATTGCTATCACCATCTTGCTCGCTAATCCTGCCGTGAAGCAAGAGTGTTGGCAGTGTTGTGTTTCGGCGTGGAGAGTAAGATAACCGGTGAAATTACTAGCACTTGAGGTATCCCATTTTAAGCCTCTATTAGCCCATTTTAAGCCTGGTTGTTTATGGGCGGTAGTGATCTTTTGCTCGTTGCTATTCAGTCGAATAAAAAAAAACCTTTATATCAGCCATAGGACGTCCACTGTTGGACATAGGTCTCCCCCATAAACCTCCAGTTGCTTCGGTTAGAAGCGGCCTGCACCCACCGTGAACCTGTGGCTTTAGGTCATCCGTCCATCTTGTTAGTGGCCATCCTACGCTGTGCTTGCCGATTCGCTGTCTCCATTCGAGAAGTTTTCGACCCTAACGGCCATCTTCCGTGGCCTATGACACCGAATCACCTGGAGGTCTATGAGTGATGGGTGACTTATCGTTTCGCCGAATTACGTAGATTGTAGTTTCGCCGATTAATTCGGTAGGTAGAATACTCGTAGCAGGTACGCATCTGAATATCGAATGTTAAAATATCAAGTATATTAAAATATCGAATGGGTCATAATATCAAAAGGTTTATTATCTGAAACAGAAAACTTTTCAGGATTGATTAAAACGGCATCGTATAGAAGGTTAGGCCCCTTAGGCTAGGTTAGGTTAGATTTATAACAATCTAAAAAAAATACAGTCTTAACAGAAATACCTTTTCGGTATTAGGTATGACCCATTCGATATTTTAATACATTCGGTATTTTAACATTCGATATTCAGATATGTAACCCTTGTAGCGATATGCAGAATTACGTTTAGTCGGTTATTTGTTTCGTAATTGTTTCAGTTAACCGAACAACTCTTCGTCGAATAATGGTAATTAAGATTTTTTTTTAATAAAAACTTGTTCTTCCCAGGTATGGATATTCGGCAACGTCTGGTGCTCCGTCTGGCTGGCAGTAGACGTGTGGATGTGCACTGCCTCCATTCTGAACCTGTGCGCCATCTCCCTGGACCGCTACGTGGCTGTCACCAGGCCTGTAAGCTACCCCAGCATCATGAGCCGGCGGCGGGCCAAGGCTTTGATCGGCGGGCTGTGGGTGCTGTCGTTCGTCATCTGTTTCCCACCACTTGTCGGGTGGAAGGACAAAAAGGTAATGGATAACCTAAGCAACTTAGACAATAGAGGATAGAAATATGACTTACTGGTTAAATTAATCACTCTAACCTTGAGTATCATCATCATCAGACTACAGCAGTCTACTGCTGGACATAGTCCTCTTCCATGGCGCGCCACGACACTTTGTCTTCAGCCCCATGCAAGCATACATCCGCCGTCCATAGATTTTTTAATAAATACACGGTTGAACCGGGATTTTTTTTTCGTGTAGCGGGTTCGATCCCTGGTTTAACCATTTTATTAAAAAAATCTATGAATGCAGTTTAAGTAGTTTTTTAAATTAAAATCAGTTTAAAGACCTTTATTTCTCAAAAGAATAACAATAATTCACTTACTTGAGAAAGAAGTATTTCATGCATATAAAATGCATATAAAAATGAACATGCATATAAAAATACAATACAACAATACAATACAAAGACTCTTTATTGTACACCAGAAATAGTAAGTCATGCAGAAAACAAATACACAGAGAAAAGAAAAATTACACGGTAAGCAATAGGCGGCCTTATCGCTTAAGAGCGATCTCTAAAAAATAATATCTTCTTTCAGTAAAATGTTCCATGGTACTTTCCCTCCATGTGGCATAACCGTGGGACGCCCTGTATAATAACAACTCTGCCTACATGAATGGTTTAACTCTGTTAATAAATAAGTAAGTTGTTGAGACTTCCGGCCTCACTGACAATTCCAATGTACTTTAAATATAATCTGTTTACCTTCTTCATTTTATTTATAATTTAAAACGCCCGAAAAGTTACGACGAAGGTTGACAAAGGATGGTTAATTTTAAAGCAGAGTATCTTTTTAGTTTCAAATGTCAACTTTGAGGTGAATGAGGTAGAGTTGTTTTTAGTGTATCTAATTTGTTTGTCTAAAGCCTCTTACACACTTGTGTCTCTTGTTGTATTCGAATCAAATCCTTATCCTTATTAATCTTAATAGTGTACGTGTGTTTGTTACCTAACTCTTCCAAAACGGGTGGACCGATTAGGATGAAATTTTATGTGGATACTTCAATACCTTCTTGGATAGTTTGGAAACAGACTTGGACCCGGTAGATGGTGCTGCTGTCGGTGTGTTTAAATGTAGTGCTGTTTTTCAGGCAGTATTTATTTATTTATTTATTTAGAAAGTACATCCACATCATATATATTACAGTTTGAGCCATATTATAAACTATTTACAGGTATTTTATCCCGACATAAAAGCAGATGAGCTAGCAAGGGAAGGGTCAATGAACAAAAACATAGGGCCCGAACCGTATGTGGGACTCTCACAGGGTACAATAAAGACCGTGCCACGGACCACTGCCACTGTTACACTTAGACCTCGACTGGAAGAGTCGGGGTTTGAAGTGCAGTGATAAAAGAAGAAGGAGTAAATAAAAAGCGGTTTCTGCGGACACAAAAATTTATTTTAAAAAGTTAAATATGGAAACCGGCCTCGGCTTAGCTAGCGATTTTTATTACATTACCATAGAAGTAGGGCGTGGGGGTCAGAGGAGCTAGGAGGTGACTTTTGCTCAGTTTACTGGTTATTTGCTTAGAAAAAAAGAAAGATGGGCGCCACGGCCATATCGGAGGCCGACCGAAAAAAATTTAAAAAAAAACAAGTTTAAAAAAAAAGAAAGAATTCACCGGATCGTCCGGAGGCTCTCCAGGCAAAAGGACACGCGAGGGCAGACCGCCGGAGCTGTCTTCGAGGGGACGAGCTCCTCACCAGCAGCAGTAGCAGTAGACCACGTTAAAAATAAAATGAAAAGAAAAGGGGAAGTAAAGGTTGGAATTAGGGATAAAAAAAAAAAAACCCCGATTGGGAATAGAACCCTTGCTTGCGGGTGACCAGGCCGCGAGTTGAGCTCATGTCGACCAACCGGGGCTTTCAAACGCCTGCGTTACATCAGGCTTTAATACGACCCTCACGCCACGCCCATCCACGGCCACGGTCGGTGTGGCCGTGGTGTCTGTAAGGTATTTATTGTATGGGCCTAAGTTGCCCGAAATAAATAAATTTATTATTATTATTATTATTAAAGAATGCTATAAACGACCACACCAGATTTAAACACCAACAAGAGTGGAAAACACTGGATGGTCTAAAGCACTCAAAACGATTCATCGAAAACGTCAGCACTAGCTGGACTAAAAAACTCTGGACACTCAGTAGGAAACAACTCCGACAAATCGTCGGGGCATTTACAGGTCACTTCGATACTAAACACATACTAGTAAAGATGGGACTGCAGGACAATGAAAATTGTAGAATATGTGGTGAGGAAGACGAAACAATGGAACACATTATGTGTGAATGTGACGCTCTCGCCAGATTAAGAATGAGACTCTTTGGCGTCGGATACCCCGCGCCAGGAGACTTTAAGGCACTACCGCTACGTCAAATCATCCTATTCATGGATGAGGTGATAAAAGCAATGGAATAAGTGCGAAGGAGGGGTAATTACACAAAAGATCCCTACGGGTCGAAGTGTATCCGCAAGGACCCCTAAAATTAAGATAAGATAAGATCCCGATTGTAGTAATCTGAACTTCAAGTCTATGGCACATTTAAAAAAAAGAAGATGTGATATTGTACGTCGCTTTGACTTATGAAAGTAAATTATTAAAACGAATTATATGTTTCTCTGATACTATTTTATTGGCGACGAGGATGGACGCCGAACAATTCGCGAAATTCCTGAGCGCTCAACAGGCGCAACAGGAGCAAATGTTGCAAATATTAAAAATAGCTCTCGCCCAAACACCAACACAGGCGACGGCTACTGCGACACCAACGGACGGCAGCGTGACGAGCGCTGGTACCTCACAACAGCCACCCAGCAGGATGTCTATAATTAAGACATTTTCAATAGAAAAATATAACCCAGCAAACTATCGGGTAAGCGACTATATCGATTTTTTCGAAGCCAAGTGTACAATACATGGTGTAACCAATAACGACGCCCTCAAAAAGGATCTCCTTTTAAACAGCATAACGCCCGATATCTTCCGGGAAGTAAAAACAGCACTCACACCGAATTTCGACACGAGCACATATAGCGACATACGCACGAAATTATTAGACTTATACCGTGTCAAGAGAACACGATACCGAGCTCTCACAGAGTTTTGGAATTGTGTTAGAGATGAGAACGAATCGATGGAACACTACGCCAACCGACTCAAGAGCTTGAGTGAAGACTGCGATTATGACGACTATTTATTAGAACGACAACTTCGCGACAGATTCGCAACCGGACTAAATCATACGGAGTTAGAAACGGATTTGAAACAAAAGTGGCCAGATTTAAAACAATCATACAACGGCGAGACCACAGAAGTTACATTCGCACAGCTCTTCGCCGTTGCTCAGTCCCGTGAACAAGCCGAACATGACACACCAGCAATGAACATTAAAAGAATACAGAAGAACAAACCCAAACAAAATAACAATCTACGCAATGAAACCTACCGAAGTCCTCGCAAAATACGTTCTAATCAATGCCTTCGCTGTGGAAAATATGACAAGCATAACTTTTCCAACTGTTCAGCTAAAGCACACACGTGCGAAGAATGCGGTACTACTGGACACTACGAAAGCTGTTGCATCAAAACTGGTCGAGCGTACCTTGTGAAAGACAACCCACAAAAACCTAGTCATAAACTACAGCGTGTAACAGAAACGACAGACAATAGGTCATGTTCTTCGGAATATAGCAACTCGGACAATGAGCTAGTATGCAGTATCGCACAGGCACAGAACAAAGACTGCAAAAGAATCGATGTACTTATCAACGGAAAACGCTGCACTATGGATTGGGACCCGGGCTCTGCATATTCAATTATAAGCACGAAATTTTGGCGACAAATAGGAGCTCCAACTTTGACTAAAGCACCCAAGTTAAAAGCATATTGCAACTACAAACTCAAATCAAAGGGCTTGTCAGAAGTGACAGTAGAAGTTGATAACCAACAGAAAATTGTACCTATAGTAGTCATGAAAAACGCTGACCCGATGCTATTTGGCTTACATTGGAGTGAGACTTTTGGAATGGAGTTCCCGAAACCTGTTTACTCTATAAAAAAGATAAATCCTACAACGCTTAAACAAGTCATAAAAAAATATGAACAACTTTTCGACGGCAAGCTGGGAAAAGTAAATGACTATCAAGTTAATATCCACGTCAAACCAGGGGCAGAACCTGTCCATTTACCAGCACGACCAATCAAGTTTGGAATGAAACGAAATATTGAAAAAGAGATAGATCGTCTTGTTTCTGAAGGAATCATCAATGAAGTAGATCCAAACTTGACACCTGTGGAGTGGGCCACGCCCACCGTCAACGTTGTAAAACCAAATGGTGACATTAGAATTTGCGGAGACTACAGAAGCACATTAAATCCTGTTCTTGTGAAACATTTACATCCAGTTCCACTTTTTGATCAACTACGACAGAATCTGGCCCACGGACAAATATTTTCGAAAATCGATCTCAAAGACGCTTATTTGCAATTTGAAATAGCACCGGATTCAAAGAAATACCTAACTTTGTCGACACATAAAGGGTACTTCCAATACAACAGAATGCCTTTCGGAATTTCTACAGCGCCATCCATATTCCAACATTATCTCGATAAACTATTAAGCAATATACCCAACACAGCTGTATATTTTGATGACATAGCAGTGACAGGCAAAGATCTGAATGATCACTTACGTACTCTCACTTTAATTTTTGAACGCTTGTTGAAAGCAGGACTCAAGGTAAACTTAAAAAAATGCTCCTTTCTGAAAAAAGAGATAGAGTATCTTGGACACAAAATTAACAAAGATGGCATACGCCCCACGACAAAAAAAATAGAAGCTATTTCCAAAGCAACTGAACCAACCAATTCAAAGGAGCTACGATCATTTCTTGGGTTTGTAAATTTCTATGAACGCTTCATACCTCACTTACATGGACTTTGTGCGGACCTACATGAGCTGACCAGCGGAAAACACCCATGGCGATGGACAGATCACAAAAGACAAATTTTTGAAAAGACAAAGAAATGTATAACTGCGTCAAAACCCTTAACTGCATTTGATGAAAATCGTCCTATTTTCCTTGCTTGTGACGCCTCAGAGAAGGGAGTGGGAGCCGTATTGTATCACAAAACCGGAAACACTGAACAGCCTATAGCTTTTGCTTCGAGAAAATTACGTTCTGCGGAAACAAAGTACTCTGTTATAGATCGAGAAGCTCTAGCTATTTTATTTGGAATAAAAAAATTTGACCAGTACTTACGTGGTACTAAATTTACCTTAGTCACTGATCACAAACCTCTGATACATATATTAGGCTCACAGCGTAACCTTCCTAAGCTTGCTAATAATAGATTAGTGAGATGGGCACTAATAATAGGTAGTTACAGTTACGAAATATGTTACCAAAAGGGCGAAAATAACGTATTAGCGGATTGCTTATCAAGACTACCCAACTGTGAGACTCAGCCATCTAAAACAGAACGCGTAGTACACAGAATTGAGTCATGCCTTTTAGGAGCTAGAATGGCAGATTTGCACCTTTCTGAAGACCTCTTGAGAGAGAAAACTGCTCAGGATAGAACACTATCGGACGTCTTAAAGTACATGAAAACTGGCTGGAGAGAACTTGAGTACACTAATGACATAAAACATTTCTTCAGAAAACGCAACGAACTCTCCGTAGAAAGTAAAATCATTATGTGGCAAGGAAGAATGATCATCCCAACAAATCTACAACAAAAGGTCTTAACTCATATTCATAGAGGTCATCCAGGCATATCAGCAATGAAGGCGCTTGCTCGTTTTTATGTTTGGTGGCCGTCGATTGACGAAGATATAGACAATTACGTATATAGAAGATATAGACGATATAGAATATACGCCCGGTGACGCAGTGTATCACAGAACACGATTACAGAAAACCTGGCAACCAGGAGTCATAGCTGAACGGAAACATCGTTATGCTTATATCATTTCAACCCCAAGGGGTGATAATATACGCCGGCATGCTGATCATATCCGTCCCAGACTAACATCGGAATCATTACCTATGAACTCACCATTAGAGAACTCGCATCAAGCATCATCAACTGATAGTCCTCCAGGAACTCATACGTCACCACCTTTTCAAACACCCAATCCGACTCCTACTCAAACGCCACTAAGTATTCCTTCAAGTGTGGAAGCTTCCCCACAGCCTGAGAGCCCTTCTCCATGCAGTCAATACCCAAGTCCAGTAGCATCACCACAAGAGGACACCCAGGTGGCACCACGTGCTGTTATGATCACCCCGGCTGCACGACGACAAAGCCACCGGACAGTGCGACCCCCTCGTCGACTGATTGAGGAGATGTAACGTGTAAGGGATGGGAAGGGACGAATGTAGTAATCTGAACTTCAAGTCTATGGCACATTTAAAAAAAAGAAGATGTGATATTGTACGTCGCTTTGACTTATGAAAGTAAATTATTAAAACGAATTATATGTTTCTCTGATACTATTTTACCGATATACATGACAATTACGGAGCACATGTCATTGACCACAAATGTTAAAAATTAGGTACAGTGGGGGTAGAAAAACCTTCGTCAGTTATTAAATTGATTCGTTTAAGAAGTCATAGAGTCTTAGTACGTTTTGAAAACAAAGTACTAAGTAGGCAAGTGCATATCAAATTATACTTACTTGGTATGATAACAAGGGTCAAAATAGTATACACCTCTAACATCATATGTCTGGTTTCATATCAATACAAAACCTTTTTAATAAACAACTACGTAAAAGTTTCAATCAAATAATGTTCTATTTAATTGTCAGTGTTTGTCAGTGTCAAGGTGTAATTGTAGGGTGTCTATTCTCACCTGATTATGTTTAGCAGGTTGACAGGTTGACGCAGTATGTCCTACTCAATCGGTAAAGCAGATGAGCGCTCATACTTAGTAAAGGAAAATAGATCTTAAGGTGACGAACCTTTTTTTACTCCGACTTAAAAAAATTAAATTAAATAGTCACAGATTAAAATTAAATTTGATTAAACGCGAGTCTGGTGGGGCTCGGGAAGATATACCTTATTAGTTATTTAAACGGTGCTACGCTAATTGTAAGCTGCCAGCCCGATCACTTTGTGTCAGGATTCAATTTAAACGTCACTGTATTGAGCACTTTGAGGCGGATGATCGTGATCGATCACGACACGATCATTAATAATTAGGGATGGGCCGAATATTCGGTTTATATTCGTTACTAGCTTATGCCCGCGACTTCGTCTGCGCGGACCTGGGTTATCGCGCGGTGGCGCCCTCTACCGGAATAAAAAGTATCCTATGTTGATCCTTGGGGCTTCAACTATCTCTATACCGAATTTCATCAAAATCGGTACAGCGGTTTCGACGTGAAAGCGTAACAAACAGACAGACAGAGTTACTTTCGCATTTATAATATTAGTAGGGATTCGGCAGGTTTACCGAATATTCGTATTCGTAGTCAAAATACCCTAACGGGACTTATCACGCTATTTTACTTCACGCTTCACGCTTTTATTTTATTCCACGCTTTTTTATTTTATTTTTATTCGTATTCGACCGAATTTTCAGCTAAATCACCGAATTTAAAACAAAAATCAAAATCATTTATTCAGTAAATAGGTCACAATGGCACAGTATGTGTATATAAGCTAAAGCAGTATGGAAACTACGAACAAATTGATCGATCGTAGCTTCGTAGCTTCCATACTGCTTTAGCTTTTATATACTCGTATACTGTGACAATGGGCACTTTTACACGTCATTTTTTAAACTACCGGCGCTTTCGGAAAGACCATCATTGTCAAGAAGAATGCGGTAAAGTGGTACTCAAACTTTTGTTTGATGCCATTGTATGAGTTGAAAGAGTGTTAAATGTGTTATTATTATGAGGTACAGGCTTCAAGGCACTTGACACTACATTACATTTACATACCCACATACATCATACAAGATACATACATACATACGCTCGAAAAACATAACCCTCCTTCGGGCAGTTGGGTAAAAAATAATCATATTTCTAGTTTCTACTTAGAAATCAATTATGTCGAATATTCGGTAAAAGTTTTACCGAACATTCGGCCGAATATTCGTATTCGGTGTAATCCATGTTTGACCCATCTCTACTAATTATTGAGATAATTTCGAAATAATAACTGAACGAAATTGAACAGGTTTGTGATGTAAAGCGATTAAACCTTAATCTAATCTACTCATGAGCTGATTAAATCAATTTACCAGAATGGTAAGTAGCAAAATTTCCATTCGTTTTTATCCCACTATGGTTTTTACTGAAGCTTACTGGCTTTCGACGACTGTGCAATTACAAATACTGAAGTTCTTTGGTCACATCTCCAGGAATGTGAACTCAATGAGATTGGTGGTTCAGGGGCAGGTGGAAGGCAAGAGGGCACGCGGCACTTGCACAAGGTCCTATCAAATGCAAACACAGAAGCAGTGTCCATAGAGCTCGGTTTCCTAATTTCTAAGTGTTTTTGGTCCTTCGGGCCACTGACTGCAAACTTAATATACCTAACTTACCTAACCTAACCTATGTTTCTGTGACGATTAAAATCAAGAAAAAATGCGATTGCGAAAATAAGCTTCACTAAAAAACACAACGGGATAAACAAATTTGGGAAAAAATGCGAATGAAAATTTTGCTACCAGGAAATAAATAGTAATAATTTATCCCTGTACTATTAGGTGGGCCCATTTCATGACCAGATACTTTGTAACACTTCGAGGTTCACATACAAGACTAATTTAGAGTAAATCGGACATTATTTTGGTAACTGGTTTGTTGCAGGTTTCAAAGTGAAAACATTACCTTATTTCCGCATGATGTCTGAGGTGTTGTAGTGTTAATACATGCTACACATGCCGTGCTATTGATTTCATTCACTGTCACGGCACAATATCACTTAAATATTGGTTATTCACAATAAAACATTTAACTCTAAAGATTTGTTTTGATTAAAACTACTCGTTGAACTGGCGTTTAGTGTCTCCAACGCTTGTTATTAGACGTCATGAGGGTCAGCTGTCAAAACTGACGTTAGTCGCTGTTATTTCAAGGAGCGGCGTGCTGCTAAAATCTCAAACGTATCTTTTCTCAGTGATGTTGTAATAAAGTCCATTTATCACTGATAATAACAAATATTCTAAAAATCTTTTAATTCTAAAATTCATTTAACATTTCTTGTTGACAACTTCGTCATGAATAACGAAACGTTGCACGCACACTTGGAGGGTATTATTCCTGCACCTCGTTTACGTTTCGTTTCAGGTAATCTTGTCATTCTGAACCGGCGGAACAGAGGCACCTGTGTTTATTTTGTCCTTTCGCATATACCAAAAAGCCGGAACTGGTTCGAGTATTTGTTGTTCATCGCTGGGGTATTTTTGCTTGCTGTCGGGAGCGAATTAATAAAATATTTCCTTCTTCCATCACACGCGATGCAGTGCTACGGCGCGCGGACGGTGAAACGGAACGTTTCGCGTCTTTGTGTGGGTGTGTTTCGTGTCGGTGTGACTGACGCCGGAATTTTCCTTCAACAATTGGACGAAATTCACCGTACGATGTGAACGTATAGAAATTCTTCTCTCCGGTCCAATTCCTCGCTTCGGGGTAAATATCAGTGCTTGTGGTTTCTTCTTTTGTTTAGCCGTGGGCTGATTTTCATTGTGTGTATTTTGTTGCAGCGTTCCGCCCATATTTGCGAATAATTTAACTTCCCAATTCGTCATGGAATTCCTTCCATAGGCGTCTAGAAAAGTCTTACCCTCATCATATTTCCTACTCAGGTGAGTGTTGCTTTTTGCCTAATTTCTTTCCTCGCGCTTGTTAGTTTCAATAAACGGCGTTCCTGTGATATTAACAGAGTGTGTTTCATATTTTTAGTTATTCATATTCAACAATCTCGTCCGGACCACTGCGGCCGGTACGGCGCTCAACATTTCAACTATTTACCTGTCGGGAAAGATAAAGTAAAAGACCCACCCTTGCGTGGTAAGTTTTAACTTTTAAATACTTATAAAAAAGATAAACGTACTCAAATACCAACTGTATACTTAAACTAGAATATTTCTTGTTCTAGGGTTCTTTGTGTACCTAGGATCTCACTGTCTAGTGGATCTTACTTTCCTTTGGGATTTTTATTTACACCGTGGCTTTGACTACGGATGTAACTACTTCGGACAAGACGTACTCCGGTATGTGAAGAGGGTGCGACTCGGTGCCCGTGCTGCTGCCAGACCGTCACTACGGATGGAGTAACATCTTGGATGACCGTACCGTAGTGCCGAGCTGGTAGGACGTGTGCCTTCCTTCTCGAACGTTCTTCGTATACCGGTAAAACTTTAAATTCTTACTCTTAACGTACCAAGCAACCAAAACTTTAGTAAAAGTGTAATAGACAATTGTAAGGTAGTTTAAGACTAACACCTACTCTTAATTTAGTTTCTATCACGGACTAGCTCTTAATTTTTATCAACCATTGTGGTTATAAATTTACGGCATGTTTATTTTTGCTACATGCAAATAAATCGTTATTTATTAAAATATACTGGTTTTATTTAGTCACTGCTCAATATTTGCTGATGAAATCACCTGGCGCTCTTTAATTATAAATTTGGTGTTATTTTATCACTCTGGCTACAGCGGATCACACGACCCTTGAAGTTTCTCGCTCTACCCTTTGCTTTTCTCCGCCTACCCTTTGCTATCTTTAGCGGACTAACTGCTTGCCGTTACAAAATGGCGCCCAACGTGGGGCCAGTTTTGACAGTGACTGAATATAACTACTTGTAATTTTTTCTTGGTTGCTTTGGTTATTTTCTTGTTATATAACTGAGTAGTGAATATGATATATTTTAACGTGTTAGTATAAGGTGTACTTTTAAGATTGCTTCTATGTAATCTGGATTTAAACTGATACATTTTAAATCTTTAACTTAAAATAACTTAAAGCAAACTTAAGTTTTAAAAAAAATCATACTCAAACTTTATACATGTTCTTGCGTTCAAGACGGTGTAAGAGTAATGTAATCCTGTGTGTTGCGGTACTGTACTTATCAATATTTGATGGTGAAAAATTCTCATCTGCTTAACTTATAAAACTGAAACTTTCCACTATACTGAGTATTGTGAATTTTAACTGGATTGACGCTGCTGTACTACGTACATATAACTGGACTCTGTCTATGAGTACCATTAATAAATTGGTTTCAATTAAAAAAAAAAAAATCTTAAATAACTTTTAACTACTTATTAAACGGACTTTAATTTGGTTCACAACACGTTGTGTTGCTGTTAATAAAACTATAAGAAGCTAACGTTTGTAAAGTTGGAATTTGAGTTTACGTTGAACATCACAGACTTCAATTATTATTTTTTTTCACACTTTTAAATTATCTTTAATTTAAACGAGCGTAAATTTTCAAAATGGATTTTATAAAGGCTGGTTGCAGTATTGCATATTTGAAAAAGGATGAAATTGCACACGAACTTACTGTTCGAGGTTGTAGGGTGAATCCAGTGTCTCGTCGTCATAGTTTACAACGATCTTTAGAACAGACTGCAGATCTAGCGAATAAAGGTGGTGTTAAGTTTGATCTTTCGTCAAGTTTAGATTTATCTACGGAAATTGTGACCATTCAACGTAAGATCGAAGAGATTGAAACTGCTTTAGGTGAAATACTCTCCACCTCTTCTAAGTCGCGTCTGTTGTCGCGGTGCAAATATTTTCTCTGTCGTGTTTCACGTTTGTCAGAGAGTGAGGACACTCAACTGTTAAAAGTAACTTTAAATGCTTTAATGGATCGCTTACAGGCTGTAAATAGTGAACCTGATTCTGATGATGAGAGTGGTGATGCTAGTGACATTGATGATCGTGACGTTTCTCCTAAGGTGGTTAAGAAAATCATTTACAAAACTGAACGACAGTTCAACATTAATTCATTTAATTTGAAATATAATGGCAACTCCTGCGCTCGTTTATTTCTTTCACGCTTGGAAGAATTGCGTGTGGCTAGGCAGATCTCTGAACTGCAAATCTTTAGAGGATTTCCTGAAATTCTGGAAGGCCCAGCTTTATCTTGGTTTAGGTCACACCGTGACAGATTCTTTTCTTACGCGGATGTAGTCAAAGCTCTACTGGACGATTTTGATATTCCAGACTTAGATCATAAACTAATGAAAGAGATTCGTTCTCGCACTCAAGCCAAGGATGAGACCATAGTATCTTTCGTTTCAATAATTTTAGGGATGTTTGAGCGTTTAAGCAAGAAAGTTCCTGAAGAAGAAAAACTGGACATTCTCAGTCGTAATATTCGACCTGATTACAGCAGGGAACTAGCGCTTCATGACTTCAATTCTATTTCTCAGCTGACAGCTTTATGTAAACGTATAGAACTAGCGAAGGTCAAGGCGGAACAATTTCGCGAACCTTTCTCTACTAAACTTGAGAAGGGCTCGTCATATCAAGGACAATCGAGCGGAACTAAATCATTTTCTCCTGGTTGGCATAGAAAGTCTCCGAGCTCTTATCAACAACCTAAATCTTTTGTCGCTTCTATGGACACAGATAAACAAAATAAATCTTGTTTTCGCTGCGGTTTAAAGAACCACGTAACTAGTCAATGTATGAGATCTAGGGACATCGTTTGTTTCAGGTGTGGTGAAAAAGGCGTTCGTACTCCGGACTGTCCTAAATGTTCTAAGCCGTCAAAAAACTAAAGAGTCTTGTCTTTTCTAATAAAACATCTAAGTTAAACTCTACTCCCTCTCGCGGAGAAAAGGCAATTTGTTTTGAACCTCCACAGGGAGATCCTAGACTATACATACTTCTAAATATACTGGATTTGAAGGTTAAGGCTTTACTGGACTGTGGTGCCAGCTGTAGCATCCTAGGTATGAACAGTCATCTCACCTTCTCTGCCATTGGCATACCAATACTTACTCACAAAATTCCTTTAAAACTTAAAGTAGCAAATGGCCAAGAACTTCTTTGCTCAGAATATATGTCTTTGCCCGTTAATTATAATGGTAAAATTGAAATAATTCACTTCAACATTCAACCTAAAATAACTACTCATATTTTGCTAGGACTTAATTTTTGGAAGACTTTTAATTTGGCTCCAGAAATAATATCTACTTTGTCTACTGGTGACTATGTGAATAGCCTATCTTCGGTGCCTGCCGAGATCGGTCTTAATGATGTTGATTCACTATCTGTTACACAAAAGACTCAATTAAGTGAAACTAAGGCTCTATACGATCAAATAGACACCGACAAGGTCGGCTTAGGTAAAACTCATCTAATACAACATGTGATCAACACTGGGGATTCTCCTCCCATTAAACAAAAATATTACCGTTTAAGCCCTGACAAACAAGCTGCTCTAGAGAAAGAGGTAGATCGTATGCTGCAAGCGGGTATTATTGAACCATCTCACTCGCCATGGAACTCTCCAGTGGTAATGGTTGAAAAATCAAATGGAGATCTCAGACTCTGTCTCGACAGTAGGAAGGTGAACTCGGTCTCTAAATCGGATGCGTATCCTCTACCTTACGTCAATTACATACTGGATAATTTAAGAGACGCTAAATATCTTACTTCACTTGATTTAAGTGCTGCATATCATCAGATTCCACTTAGCGAAGATTCTAAAGAAAAAACTAGTTTTACGGTTCCCGGGAAAGGTTTGTTTCATTATAACCGAATGTGTTTTGGTCTAGTGGGTGCCTCTGCAACTATGCAACGCCTCATGGACACTCTTTTCACCGCGGAATTCGATAATAAAGTCTTCTGCTATATAGATGATATCATCATATGTACCTCTGACTTTGACGAACATCTCCGTCTCCTTAAGGCTGTTTTTGAAAAGCTTAAAGCAGCTAATCTCACCATAAATATGAAAAAGTCTCTCTTTTGTAGAACCGAATTAAAATATCTCGGGTATATAGTAGATAAATATGGTTTGCATACCGATCCTTCAAAAATAGATGTTATCTTAAACTTTCCTGTACCCGAAGATGCTAAAGGTATAAAAAGATTTCTGGGTATGTGCGGGTGGTACCGTCGCTTCATCAACAATTTCTCGAAGATTGCTCGTCCTCTATCCCGTTTGACTAGCAAAAAAGTTAAGTTTATGTGGTCGGACGAGGCAAACGAATCATTTGATCAACTTAAAGCTGCTTTGGTGTCAGCGCCTATTCTAAAGTGCCCTAACTTCAATAAACCTTTCTACATCCACACTGACGCTTCTTCTTTCGCCATCGGAGCTGTGTTAACTCAAAAATACGACGAAATGGATCATCCTGTTGCTTACTGTAGTCGCACACTTCTCAAGGCTGAGACTAATTATTCTGCAACAGAACGTGAGTTACTAGCCGTTCTTTACGCATTAGAGCAATATCGTGCATACGTCGAGGGTAGAAAGTGTTTTATCGTTACGGATCATGCTTCTCTAAAATGGTTCTCTAACTTAAAGAATCCTTCAGGCCGTCTAAACCGATGGGCATGTAGGCTTAGCCAATTCGAATTTGAACTTATTCACCGTAAAGGAAAAGAACACATTATTCCAGATTGTTTATCTCGGATTCAAATTTCTGCCATTGATGTTATCTCTACTCAAGACCCATGGTATCTAGATTTATACAAAAAGGTTTCTGACACTCCTTCTCTATATCCAAATTTCAAAATTGATGATAATAAACTCTTTCGGTATTCTAAGAATAAATATCGCTTAACAGCTCAGTTTGACTGGAAGGTGGTAGTGCCCTACGAAGACCGAAAAGAAATACTGCGTAAATTTCATGATAATGTTACATCCGGACATTTCGGCGTGGCAAAAACTCATTCTAAAATTTCCAATTTTTATTATTGGCCTACTTTATTCCAAGATGTCAAGGAGTATGTCGACATTTGTGAAATCTGTAAAACTTATAAACCTGTTAATTTAGCTCGTCCCGGTCTAATGGGTAATCCTAAACGCATTTCAGCGCCCGGAGAGGCTATTTCTTGTGACATTCTCGGACCTTTTCCACCTTCTTATTTGAGAAATCAATATCTTTTCGTCTGTACGGATTATTTCAGCAAGTATGTAATACTATTTCCTCTTAGGAATGTAACTGCGAAGTCTATCGTCAAATGCATGGAGAATGGTGTTTTCTTGACTCATGGTGTACCCAAATTTGTATATGTTGACAATGGAGTCCAATTCATTTCTAGAGATTTCAGAGAGCTGTTGAGTAAGTACAACGTTCCTCACATATTCTACAACCCTAGGTACCATCCACAGACGAATCAGACGGAACGAACAAATCGTGAATTAGTCAGAACTATAGCATCATACGTGCGTTCTGATCACCGAAATTGGGATAAGAACGTAAACGAGATCCAGTGTGCTCTCAACACTGTGGTTCACGAGGGAACTAAGTTCACTCCATATTTCCTCCATCATGGTCGCGAAATGATTCTAGACGGAGCCTTCTATAATTCTAACAATCCCATGGATAGTGATACTCTCACTGTAGATGATGGTAACTCTTTTTCGGATAAACTTTCAGAGTTAAAAACTATTTTCGATAAGGTGCGAAGATCTTTGCTAAACTCACATGAGCGTAATGCGCGATACTATAATTTGCGTAAGCGTCCCATGGAACTAAAGGAAGGTCAGATAGTGTACAAAAGGTGTTTTCACTTATCTAATGCTGCGAAGCATTTCACAGCAAAACTTGCTCCTCGTTACGAGAAATGTGTCATACACAAAAAACTTGGACCTCTGGTCTTTACTTTAAAATCCCTAGATGGAAAAAATCTAGGTAACTTTCATATTAAAGATTTAGTTCGTCCTGGCGAAGCTGCCCCATCTTCTTGATGCGGTGTTTTTGTTTCGTCCTCACTTTTTTAGAACTTCATCTAAACTTTTATCATCTGACTGAAGGAAGTTCAGTGTTGATTTTTTAATCACCGGTCTTCCTCAGATTTTTTTCCAACGTCTCATACGGACGTAGTATCCGAATTTATTTGTACTATCTATACGTGTTTGGTTGCGTACGAACTAACCGTATAATCATCAAGATTATTTACTATAGACTAAGGCCATACCTTATAAAGTCATCCAAATTCTTAAAATAATCTCCTTTTTTTTTTTTATTTTATTTCCATAAAGATAAGACTTCTCGGCGTCGTATCTAAAAGGAAAAGCTGTAAGAAGTATTTAATCATAAGCTTTCTTCCGGTATAGTTCATTTTATTGGATATTTAGGTGCCTGAGAAATTCTTAGCTTGGTCTACGTTTCCGGTCCTAATCCAATAGGCAATAGTTAATAAAGACAACTTATCGTGCCACTCATAACTTTAGTAAAGTCGACTATTAAGTTAGTTTTAATGGGCCCATAGTTTTGTTAAGTCTATCATTAGTAGTGTTTCTTCCGAATTAGTGGAACACATAGGTTAGTTGTCTATTTCTAGATGTTGTCGGGGATTCTCTTCTCGACGTATATAATTTCTGCATGTTAGGTTAGAATAGTTTTCTGGTTTGCTTGGAAGTCTGAGTACTCTATTTGTGATAAATTTGCTGTCCATTATGGATTCAGTTATAATACCTGGCTGAGACTTTACATGTCGGTCCCTTTGGACATCGACGTTTCTTTTTTTTTGGTACTTATTACCACTAATAAGGTTATTACACCGTTCTCGGTGATTAATAATTTTATTTCAGAATTCTTTAAATTCTGAAATAAAATTATTTTCCCAACTAAAGTGATACTGTAACACTTCGAGGTTCACATACAAGACTAATTTAGAGTAAATCGGACATTATTTTGGTAACTGGTTTGTTGCAGGTTTCAAAGTGAAAACATTACCTTATTTCCGCATGATGTCTGAGGTGTTGTAGTGTTAATACATGCTACACATGCCGTGCTATTGATTTCATTCACTGTCACGGCACAATATCACTTAAATATTGGTTATTCACAATAAAACATTTAACTCTAAAGATTTGTTTTGATTAAAACTACTCGTTGAACTGGCGTTTAGTGTCTCCAACGCTTGTTATTAGACGTCATGAGGGTCAGCTGTCAAAACTGACGTTAGTCGCTGTTATTTCAAGGAGCGGCGTGCTGCTAAAATCTCAAACGTATCTTTTCTCAGTGATGTTGTAATAAAGTCCATTTATCACTGATAATAACAAATATTCTAAAAATCTTTTAATTCTAAAATTCATTTAACATTTCTTGTTGACAACTTCGTCATGAATAACGAAACGTTGCACGCACACTTGGAGGGTATTATTCCTGCACCTCGTTTACGTTTCGTTTCAGGTAATCTTGTCATTCTGAACCGGCGGAACAGAGGCACCTGTGTTTATTTTGTCCTTTCGCATATACCAAAAAGCCGGAACTGGTTCGAGTATTTGTTGTTCATCGCTGGGGTATTTTTGCTTGCTGTCGGGAGCGAATTAATAAAATATTTCCTTCTTCCATCACACGCGATGCAGTGCTACGGCGCGCGGACGGTGAAACGGAACGTTTCGCGTCTTTGTGTGGGTGTGTTTCGTGTCGGTGTGACTGACGCCGGAATTTTCCTTCAACAATTGGACGAAATTCACCGTACGATGTGAACGTATAGAAATTCTTCTCTCCGGTCCAATTCCTCGCTTCGGGGTAAATATCAGTGCTTGTGGTTTCTTCTTTTGTTTAGCCGTGGGCTGATTTTCATTGTGTGTATTTTGTTGCAGCGTTCCGCCCATATTTGCGAATAATTTAACTTCCCAATTCGTCATGGAATTCCTTCCATAGGCGTCTAGAAAAGTCTTACCCTCATCATATTTCCTACTCAGGTGAGTGTTGCTTTTTGCCTAATTTCTTTCCTCGCGCTTGTTAGTTTCAATAAACGGCGTTCCTGTGATATTAACAGAGTGTGTTTCATATTTTTAGTTATTCATATTCAACAATCTCGTCCGGACCACTGCGGCCGGTACGGCGCTCAACATTTCAACTATTTACCTGTCGGGAAAGATAAAGTAAAAGACCCACCCTTGCGTGGTAAGTTTTAACTTTTAAATACTTATAAAAAAGATAAACGTACTCAAATACCAACTGTATACTTAAACTAGAATATTTCTTGTTCTAGGGTTCTTTGTGTACCTAGGATCTCACTGTCTAGTGGATCTTACTTTCCTTTGGGATTTTTATTTACACCGTGGCTTTGACTACGGATGTAACTACTTCGGACAAGACGTACTCCGGTATGTGAAGAGGGTGCGACTCGGTGCCCGTGCTGCTGCCAGACCGTCACTACGGATGGAGTAACATCTTGGATGACCGTACCGTAGTGCCGAGCTGGTAGGACGTGTGCCTTCCTTCTCGAACGTTCTTCGTATACCGGTAAAACTTTAAATTCTTACTCTTAACGTACCAAGCAACCAAAACTTTAGTAAAAGTGTAATAGACAATTGTAAGGTAGTTTAAGACTAACACCTACTCTTAATTTAGTTTCTATCACGGACTAGCTCTTAATTTTTATCAACCATTGTGGTTATAAATTTACGGCATGTTTATTTTTGCTACATGCAAATAAATCGTTATTTATTAAAATATACTGGTTTTATTTAGTCACTGCTCAATATTTGCTGATGAAATCACCTGGCGCTCTTTAATTATAAATTTGGTGTTATTTTATCACTCTGGCTACAGCGGATCACACGACCCTTGAAGTTTCTCGCTCTACCCTTTGCTTTTCTCCGCCTACCCTTTGCTATCTTTAGCGGACTAACTGCTTGCCGTTACAACTTTCACCAGTAACCATTTAATCTTAACCTCAATTTTCTCCAACAGCCCGAGGAAGCGGAGCTCAAGGACGGCTGGTCTCCCAACCCTCACTGTCCCTGGACGTGCGAGCTGACCAATGATGCGGGATACGTCGTTTACTCAGCATTGGGCTCCTTCTATATCCCCATGTTCGTCATGCTGTTCTTCTATTGGAGGATATACAAGGCTGCTGTCAGGACCACGAAGGCTATTAACCAGGGGTTTAGGACTACTAAAGGTAATTCAGTTATTGTCATTAGCTCCCGACGCAAAAAGAGGGGTAAAAAAATACCATGGTACACTTGACACCAAAATTGACCTAGTCCCAAACTAAGCAAAGCTTGTACTATGGATACCAGGCAACGGATAAACATACTTATATAGATAAATACATACTTAAATACATATTAAACGTCAAAGACCCGAGAACGAGCATTCGTATTTATTCACACAAATATCTGCCCCAGCCGGGGATCGAACCCGGGACCTCAAGCTTCGTAGCCACTAGTAACCACTTGGTCATCCGGTCGTCAGGGTGTTATAAGTTTGGCTATGTGCATCTGTTTGTCTGTCTGTGGCATTATAGGTCTTAAACGGGTGGACCGATTTGAATGTGGTTTTTCTATTTGAAAGGAGGTTTTCTAGCAATTGTTCTTAGACATGTTTTATCAAAATCAGTTCAGCCGTTTTTGAGATATTGAACTTTGAAGTGACAATGTCGGGGTTTTCCAACTTTTTGTTGGTTAGGTTATATCATGAACATCTTCACAACTACACGATTAAAGAGCTGGCAGTTTTTATTGATTCATGATTGATTACATTTTAAAACACATTTGGTACTATTGGTACGGTCAGGCAGACAGACAGGCGAAAATCGCTAGATAGCCTTAGTATAAAGTAGTGGTCCGTTTGATGTTGCAATTTTAGCGCGATTGGCTTATTTCATCAATCACATACTTCTGAACCACTTAAGCAGCGTTTTCACCAGAGATGGGCGAGGGTGTGTTGCGAGGAATAATACGTTTTTTAATAACCAATAGAAACTCTTCATTTACCTCGCCACGCTCCGCTCTGCTGTTTTCACCAGAGATGTGCTGTGCGAGGATGTGTAAATAAAGCGTTCCTATTGGTTGATGAAAAACACATCCCTCGCAACACATCCTCGCACATTATTGGTGGAACCGCTGCTTCGTGCTTAAAAGCTTAAAAGGCTTATTCTTATTAATATTTCAGGCAAAGGTCTGGGAAGCCGCTTTGATGACAATCGACTGACTTTGCGCATACACCGAGGTCGGGGATCCACAAGACCTCACGGGTCTCCTCTGTCCACTGCTTCCAATCATTCCACTAGCACCTCCCTTAGCGCCAGCCCAGAGAGACTGCGTAGGTGAGGACAGTATATGATATCGTCAACGTATCAGTCACAAGACAGGCCTCTCCCTAAGATAAGTTTTATACTACCTGCAACCAATGGTATCCCGCATCTTTCCCAAATATTCGACACATCCAGAAAAATAGTAACTTGATAATTCTTTAATGCCCAGGTCATGCTCTTGGACTTGAAACTGTCAAATTTGCCACAGACGTCATTTTAACAAAGTAGGAAACATTTTTTTACCACGCGATTTAGGGGAGGTTAATCATGGGAAAAAGCTAGTGAAACTATGTATTTTTTTACATTCTCGGTTTACTGCATACAAGCAGATTCCATTTTTGGTTTTATCATCTCACAGAAAAAAGACCAGATGGGTTCAGGAAGAAAGCTTAGCTTTTAAACTAACTGGAAAGCTATGCCCCGATATTCAAAGGTTGCTTATTCTTCTAGGCATTCAAGCGCCCGGCGGGCTCATGAGAAAGTGAAGATATCTGTCTCATATCCATCCTCGGAGCAGATCTGCCAGACGCACGAGAATTCTCGCTCGCCGAGCCGATCTCCCAGCCCTTCTCTCTACGCAGTACACTATGAGAGAGATGGCAGGTTAGCTCGTAGCCCTAACACAAAAAGACAAGTAACTGACTGATTGACTGACTCATCAACACTTAATCCAGACCTTAGGACTAAGAAACCTGAAAATTTGCTTAGGGATCATAAAGATACTAGATGTGAGTGTTAAGAATGGATCTTGCAAAAGCTCTTTTGAAAGAAGTCCTGTGAATAGGAAAGCCCCAGACTAGTTATAGAAAAACATAATAATAGATAATGATCTTACAACCGAGTTAATTGAGTTGGTAAAATGATTATCCCATACGAAGGTCATGATGGGCTTAGATCAGCAATCTCCTTTAGTAATGTAGTAGTCCCTACCCGATCATCGATCTTCAACCAATTTCTTACTTATTTGTTTCCTATTCAGTAACTTTTTACTATCATGTGAGGCAATTATACTTCACCAAATCAATTTCTTAAGTCTGAGAGTAATATGATTGACAATAATTCATTTACCACAATAACAACAGCTTCGGAAAGAATTATATTCTATTGACCAGGAAAGGTAAAGTTTCCAAATACACGGTACTTTAAAATTTCTACCTAAAACGATGCCAGAACCTAAAGCTCTGGTGCATAAAATTAAAAGTTTCTTCTTTATCTTTGCAGAGAGCTAACAGAGAGCAGGCTACGAGTTCGACCGCCTCATCATTTAGCTCCAGGGCCCTTGTACGACGAGTTCGATGACAAACCTCGAGCGACACGCAGAATGGGAAAGAGGAATATTAAGGCGCAAGTGAGTATCATTATTGGAGACAGCTGAAACACTTCGTAACGGGACGAACTTTTTCATTACAAATAATAGTATGCTCTCCTTTCTCTCACAGTAAACAAATTTGCTTTACTGAGCAGTATAGTGTCATCTTGTAATAATTAGCTTTCATCATCATCATCATCATGTCAGCCGAAAAACGTCCACTGCTGGACATAGGCCTCCTCCAATGCTCTCCACTGAGACCGATCTTGTGCTTTTCGCATCTACCATTAGCTTTATGACAATTTATTTATTTATTTGTTACTGTTTATCTCCCTGCCTATATTTATTTTAGACGTGTATTCGATCGTGGATGTATTTTTGTTACGTTTTAATCTTCTGATCTACTTTTGATGCACCACCTGTTGTAAACTAGTCCTTCCTTCTTTCTGTATAAAAGGTTGCCTGGAAGAGATCGCTCTTAAGCGATAAGGCCGCCTATTGCTTACCTTGCAATTTTTTCCTCTTTGTATCTGTTTTCTGTATCGCTTACTATTTCTGGTGTACAGTCAGCTGCAGAGAAAAGGTACCCCCCTATAACGGCGGTATCCATACTACCGCCATTACAGGGGGGTACCCTTTCTCTGCAGCTGACTGTACAATAAAGAGTCTTTATATTGTATTGTATTGTATTGTAAAGGTATGATACAAAACTTTCCTCCATCCCGTTTCATTGTAGGAAGCCATCTGACTTCCATTTTGTCGATGTTCATACTAAAGCTGAATTGCTGGTTGGTAATTAGCCTTTACGTCTTGATTGATGGTGAATTCTGTTGTTTTATATAACAGTAAAGTTTACTGACATAATTATCCCCTTTCAGCTTTAAGGTTAACGTCCGATTGCTTGACATGATAATGCCCAATAGATGATACACTGCTGTCATCCCTATTGCTAATGACATAAGACAAAATATTGGGTGACCTTAGCCTCTGGACAAATACGAATACTACTGGCTTAGCAAGATATTTAAAACCAAACTGCAAAGTATCATAACAATCAGTCCAATATTTACCGAAAAACTAACGGTTTTCAATATATCACTTTGGAGCAGCCTGTGTATTTGGATGATCTGATTTCATAGATTTTCTTCTTGTCTAATTAAGCAAATAACTATTTTAAGATATTGCTTAGTGTCAGTTTTATCCATGGTTTCATTATTTGTCCAGAGGCTAAGGTCACCTTGTATGCCGACTATTGGGACAGCGACGAGCACTCGTACGTTGACCTTATTATATTATAGTCTATGCAACTACATTTATTTTTACTGTTTTTCGAGACTCTAAAACTAAAACCAAGTCTTTTAACGACATTCTAAGCTTTGGCGTGCTCCTTAGTAGTTCCTACGCTCTGTACCTCTGTTAATTTTTTCAAAGTACCTAACCCATTTTTTTCAGGTGAAACGCTTTAAAATGGAGACGAAGGCCGCCAAGACTCTCGGTATCATAGTGGGCGGCTTCGTCTTCTGCTGGCTGCCTTTCTTCAGCGTGTACGTTGTGCGGGCTTTCTGCGGTGACTGCGTGCCTTCAATCATATTCTCCGTGCTGTTCTGGCTCGGATACTGCAATTCTGCCATCAACCCGCTTATTTATGCGCTATTCTCCAAGGACTTTAGGTAAGGTCTTATAGAATTTGTGTTGGTCTTATAATAATAAAAATAATTCATTTATTTATTCAGACAACAAAGATCCATACATTATTAGTAATTTACTTATAACTATGTTAGTATACATATTGGACAAGTGATAGTGAGCTATTAATTAATTTTCGCATTATAGAGCACTCATCTCTTACAGCTATCATCTTCAGGAGGCTGTTAGTCTTAGATAATATAGACGGGATGCGCCTTTGACGTACCTTTACCTGCAACTTTTTCTGCCAAATCGTCCGGGGGGCGAGGAAACACGTATAGCACACTTCTAAACATTGCCGCACACTCATGTCAAAAAAATTTGCGTTCCTACACATGCCTACCAAAACAAAATCGTAACACAAATGTAAAAATCGAACACACATTGACATTTCATCGTAATCACACTGTTGTTTTAGACAAACACTTACATTCGAACTAGTGATGTGGCATGTGTAAAGACCGATTTAATTGAATGGGTAGCAAAGAAAGAATGAATGACTGAAATTAAATTAATAAATTTCAAATGAAAGTGGTTATCATGTAATAAAATTTTCATGAATTTTATTAGTTTTTCACTGCGGATTCACCTACTAGTAATTTTATTTCAGAAAATTTAAGAAATCTGATTAATTAGATGAATAAAGCTAAATAAGAGGGTTGCTGAATGTAGTGGAGACAGTGTTAGTACCATTTTATTGAAAATCTGGCTATAAGTGACTCTAACTACGCTACCAATGATTAGGTCTGCAAAGCTAGGAAATTCTTGCGCAGTATCAAAAAGTGTTTTAGGTGCTAGCGGCCATAAGGTAATCTTTCAAATGTCGTACAACTTCCTATGAAATAAACGTTGTTAAAACGAACCTTAAATTTTACAGATTAGAGTAATGCTGCATTACTAATGCACCGTTTTTTTGTTTCGGAGACAGTTGAAGTCCGAAGAATATCAAGTTGTCTAGGTGGTTAAAAATGATATTTTAACACGCACATTCGCGTTACATACGATAGAGTTGCATACAATGTTCAGATGATTAAGAACACCTAGACTGGTTTGTTCCTAGCCATCTCGATCTTGGATGAGGCCTGTGCTCCTACAGCGCGATGTATATAGGTCGAGACGATGGTTGTGAGACTGCTTCGATGTATTGTTAGTGATGGTGACTGTACCTACACCGGCGGTAGATTAAAACAAAAATACTAAAAAACTAATCAGAAACATTGTTTTCATGAACACGTTTATTTAATAATTTACAATACAATACAAATATCACAAAATGTATAAAGACTTCTAGATACGTGACATGTTTCCAGCCGAGTTAAAAGAAAATGGACCTTGCGATACTGTGTGAACTAGCTTAATAAGAATAGGTACAACTAGTTACAAGTAGAGAGCCTACTGGCACGCTCCTCATTTCAGATTCGATCCCGTAGAGAAACCTCAAGCATAGTTCTCTCCATAGCTCACTGAGCAACTCCGAGCCTATTTATTAGGCCTATAGTGAAGCACCACGTCTTGGATCCATATGTGATCCCTGGCAACACACATTGGGTAAAGACTTTCGCTTAAGGCACTGAGAAATTTTGAATGAAGAGACACTGCGGGTTTCCCAAACGCTGCCCATGCGAGTTGGATTCACGATTGACCTTCTCGTTGTTGGACCTATCTAATTGCATCCAATTTGTCCAAGATATTTATACATCTGGAGGCACGGTAGTGCCCCCGCCAAGTCGAGCGCGAAGCAAGTACTGCCGTACCATCCTTTACTGGAACCATTTCGCCGCATTTTCAGGCCCCTATTTAAGAACCTCTGGATAAGACCAGAACGCAGAAATTTTCGTCATCCAGTAAGCTATAATTACATACTTAAAATTCAAAATTTCAAGTCTGTAGGTCATTTAGTTCCGAAGTTAAGCGAAAGCAAAGTTTCGCATTTATGACACTCACTCATGATCATCGAAACACTGACTCATGATCATCAAAATAGAACTAGTACTTCCCATAAACTCAGAGAGCTGAAATTTGGTACAGAGTTAGGGTTTAATGGCCACATAAAGGGAAAACTATAAAAACTAGGATAATCGAAGAATCTGTGACTTGGCCGTTGATTTGTACCCACTAACGTATAAAAAAAAAATAAGACTTAAGACAACATTTTTTATACGTGAGTGGGTAATAGTCAACGGCCAAGTCACACAACATTAACTATAATAATAAAGAAATCGTAGTAAGGAACCTTAGGCTTGGCACGACTTTGTCTAGATTTCATTACTTTTTAGAGATAAACAAGCAGGTCCATCGAGACTTGGCTAGTTTTTTACAGAATGTTTTTGGTGGAATACCAATTACTTTATAGAAAAAGCCGTAGTGACTAAGCTGTACGCTGAATGAAGGAAAATCCGATCTGAATCTGATCTGTCTCTCATCTTCGGTTCTTTCGGAAAACTGTAAATATGATGTAATACAGTTTGAGGTATTAAAAAAAAATCGGCGACAGAAATACATCACAAAAAAGTGTAGTTTTAAATAAAATTAAAATAAAACACAGGATAAATTTCATTCGTTCATCGGTTCAGTTCGTCTATGTCCCATCACTACCCTCGTGCCTAGTGATAGTTTGTTATTATTCTGTCATTTATATTACAAAATTTAATCTGATATAATAACGTTCTGGTAGTGTAAATTGGTGATTAAATTACTTAAGCGTGGAAAGAAACGCAGTCTTTCGTAACGCTAGACTTTGCTGACCTGCTTCTGCACGAAATCACAGTACAAGACACCATTTTCCAAGAGCTTTGCACACCGGGACGGACAATGAAAAATGACAACCTGTCCCTGTCAACTTTAGTTTTCATAAACGATAACGACCAAATGGTCATGTAGCATGGCAGAGGGGAAAAAGGTGTAAAGGCGCATCCCGTCTATATTATCTAAGCTGTTAGTGCTGCCACGTATTCTTGTCAGAAGCGATGCCTTTTTTTTGTAGTACTGCATTAAAGCTATCTGCTCACGCTTCGGCAAACATAGTGGACGCATTGCAGAACCGTAGCAGCCCTAACAGAGCCCTGAAGGCGTTATTGTATTATGCGTGGTACTAGTACTGATGACAAATGATGATCCTATAGTAGTATCGAGCTGATCTGATGATTGAATTGGAAGCTAGATATTGAAACTCCTACTGAAAAAGAACGACATAATCAATCCGAGTTTAAGCTTGTTATAATGATGAAAATACTAACTGAAACATGAATGCACAGAAAAAACTCTGGTTCTCAGCATTCCTTGCTTCGTGCTATACCCCTACATGACAACTGGACCCTTGTTTTTGGGCTGGTCTCTTTTTCTGGGTTTTTTCTGTGCATGCATGTTTCATTATGTATTTTCGTTAAATTGCACAAAGTAACAAATTTGGAATTGAAATTAAAAACACGAAAAGACTAAATCCAATCTTAACTTGTTAGAATGGTCTTTGGATGTATTTTGAACAAAGATCAAAAATGATGAATAATGGACTGATAGATAGATAGATAGATAGATAAAGCGTTTATTTGTTAGTGCAAACACAGGTACAATCAAAATTACAGAAACAAAAAAAAACAATCTTAAGTTGAATCAAAAGTATACCTACGTACATTTTATAATTGTTTTATACTGATGGTGGAACAGTTAGACATTTACCATTAAAACATTTTTTACATTCGGTGCGGTAAATTATGAGAGTAGAAAGAGACAGTTAATGCGATTGTGAGTACCCCAGTGTTAGGTAATACATGGTAATAATGCCTCGATTGTAGCAACCTAAATCATAACAGACACTTGATTAAACCGCTTTTGTCTAAAAACTTTTGAAACTGTATTATGTCATGTAAGAGGTGCGGCATTTTCACTTGGTACGCCGTAGAAATAGCGAGAGGAATAATAAGTGCATTTGAAAATTGAGGAGTGCTACATACTAATAATGCTGAGTGGAGACCCTTTTTGGTTTCCTGTCGTGTCACCAAGTAATATAGTTTTAATGCTAGTTTTAGTCTTAGTCTTAGGTGGTGCTTATGGAGCCAAAATAAATCTTTCTTTCTTTCTTTCTTAATAACAATCAGTGGCTTAGCTAGGTAACTAAAGGCCCTGGGACAAAAAATAGACTAGAGCCCCAACTAAACTATTTATAATCATTTGTTCCGTATGAGTCGTGTTTCGAATTCGACGCTCTCTAGATTTGTCATTTATAGTTTGTAAGTCAGAGTCCGAGGGGCCCCCTGAGCCTGGGGGCCCCGGGCCACTGCCCCGTCTAGCCCTTGGGTAGCTACGCCACTGATACCAATATTATAGAGGAAAGCAATAACTTCTCTCTACAATCCAACCAACCTCTCTATTCCAGGTTCGCTTTCAAGCGCATCATTTGCAAGTGCTTCTGCGGGCGGGGCGGCACGCGGAGGCAGTCGGACGGCTCCGCTCGCCGCACTGAGCCAAAGCCGCACGAGACCTCGCTGGAAGACCAGGATCAGTCCAACAGCACAAGCAACGACAGGTACAGAGAAACGTACTTCCGTGCAGTCCTGATTAGCTCTGATACGTGGACATTCAAGAAAGGAGTGGAAAAAAGGACAGGAAAAGACGACAACGTAGCAGCTGTTTACCAATAGACTCGCGTGGTTGTTCGTCTACTAGGTAAAAATACAACAGGTAATATTAAGGGGAAATGGTAGGCGGTATTCAAACGAGTCTACGTGGTGAACTAAACCCATTTCGTACAGTAACTAGAAGACCAGAATCAAACTCCAGGATCAAGAGGACCAGCACCCAATAGCGCCAGCAATAACAGTAGACGACATTTAGATGGAACCACACTGGGGACTATATCCAAGCCAAACGAGAGGTTGCTGGAAGACCAGAATCCTTCTAATAGTCAAATTGACAATACAAAGCAATACAACTTTTTTGCCCTCACCATCTTTTTCTGGCGTGTTGAATTAATTCATCATGTCAGCCGAAAGACGTCTACTGCTGGACATGGTCCTCCCACAAGGCGCCCTATTCAGACCGGTTTTGTACTTTTGGCATCCACCGCGATCCGGCGATCTTATACCAGGCCGTCACTCCATCTTGTTGGAGGCCTACTGACAGCTCGTCCCCCGGTCCGCGGATGCCATTCGAGAACTTTTTACCCCATCGGCCATCAGTCCTGCGAGCAATGTGCCCCGCCCACTGCCACTTCAGTTTCGCAATCCTTACATATGCATATATTGCATTAATTACATTCCAGCCTTTTCAGAAAGACCATCACTCTCTTCATCAGAAGAGTTATGAGCCTATATTGTATTCATTAGTTCTATTCCCATTTTCAGGTGACGTCAGACTCCGCGGCGGCAGAACCCACAGTTCCAAGCGACCGTCGCGTGCGTTTAGCAGGAGAGGAAGAGATCTGTCACGTTCCTCTGATCCTACCAGAGGAGCTGATGGCCTTTTGAACGCGAATGTTCTCGAAGAAAACTATCGGCAAGACTTATACTGGGTGACCTTAGACTTTGGATAAATACGAATACAAGCAAGATATTTAAAACCAAACTGCAAAGTATCATAACAATCAGTCCAATATTTACCGAAAAACTAACGGTTTTCAATGTATCACTTTGGCGCAGCCTGTGTATTTATGGATGATCTGATTTCATAGATTTTTTTTCTTGTCTAACTAAGCAAATAACCATTTTAAGATATTGTTAAGTATCAGTCTTATCCATGGTTTCATTATTTGTCCAGAGGCCAAGGTCACCTTGTATTATAGAGACTCGAGTGGAGCTAATTTGTCTTTTTTCGTTCTTGACTAAGAAGATGAAGAAACATAAGCCAGTGAACATTTGAAAGAGAAATTAGATTGTGACAGAAAACTCTAGTGCAGTGTATACACAAGGCTGTTTTAGTTATAAGGAGTATACTGTTGAGTATACATAATGTAAATAACCATTTTATGTGTTGATGGAGGAACGTTAATTTATTGAAAGATCGGTGGCTTCCATTTTGAATCTTGATTACAGGATTAAAGAAAATAGCGGGGGAAAAAAAGAACTATTTTTCACATTATGCCTTACATTTTATTTTTTCAGGAAATTTATTTGCCATGAAATTTATTGCACTATAGCAGGGGTCGCCAAATTACGGCCCGCGGAAAGAAAGCGTTATAAGTTACTCGTATCTAGGATACCCCCTGAAGATTAAGTTTACTTAACTAACGTATTACCCCCATGACCAGCTAAAGTCTTGGCTAGCACGAATTTACAGTGTGGCCCTTGAGTCAAAAAGTTTGAAGACCTCTGCACTATAGCGTCCACCAACCTATTCAAAAACTTGATTGCTTGTATACGCCAATATTGGTGTGTGCTGCCTCTCACTCATTCAACAGAACACACACACAAACACACAAACATCACGCCATTCCCAAATGGGGTAGGCAGAGCACACGAAACGTTACCGCTTCGGAGCCACTTTTAGGGGCTGTTTCACCATCCATTGATTAGTGTTAACTGACTGTTAAATGTGATGCCGTCTCCGTCTATTCGAACATAACAAATTGAGAAACATGTCTTGTCATTACTCTACAGGATGAGCGATCTATTTAACTTACAAAGTACTTACTACGTTCTAAATTGCACTGGACGAGATGCGGTTCAGATACTGGCTTAACGCATGTATAGCTACTTTTAAAAACATACTATATTCTTACTGCAATGCATTAAAGTAGATTGAGCATTTAGTGCAGTGTGGAGGTGGCGGAACTGCATGAACACATTTTTTGCATACGTATTTGTCATAGAGTCGCGGGTGAGCAAATTATTTTTTTCAGCACATTTACTTACATAAAATATGTATTAAGTACAAGATTACATATACGTAATAGAAATACAACGGTGAACTTATCCCTAAAAGCAGCGGTTACTCGTAGTTCTTAACCTTTTAGTTAGGAGGGACCATTTGACAAAATTTCTGTCTTGCCATGGACCACCAACTATTTGAAGATAATATACGGTAAAAGTAAAATTTTAAATGAATGAACGGCTGCGACCACTACTTGACGTTCACGACGTTTTGCCAATTCGTTGTTGGTTTCGCAGAACACTTCCAGTTCTTCCAGGGACCATCAGTGGTCCGCGTAGCGCCGGTTAAAAACCACTGCCTATAGGGATTAGAAAGATGCATTAGAAACTTCCAATCAACTTCTCAGAAGTCAAAAGACACCAGGGTTTGACCGCCAGTAAGAAAAAAGTTGGAAAACCCCTGACTTTGTCACTTTAAAGTTCAATATCTCAAAAACAGCTGAACCGATTTTGATAAAACTTGTCTAAGAAGCATTGCTAGAGAATCTGCTATCAAATAAAAAAAACCGCATTCAAATTGGTCCACCCGTTTAAGAGCTACGGTGCCACAAACAGACACACATAGCGGTCTTACTTATAACACCCCTCTTTTTGCGTCGGGGGTTAAAAATAAAGTGGCAATTATGTATTTATTTATATCAAAGAAACTTACACAGTATAACAGTTTAACACTAAGGCACTGCGCAAGACAAACACTGAGAAGAGAGATTGGGGAAGACTATCTTAATAATGTATGTTGATAAATCTTATTCAAAATGGCGGCCATCTTTGTGTATACTAGTCAAAGATCTCGATGTTCCTCGTAAGTCGGTAGTCGATGTCGTTTCATTGGATAGGAGTGTCATACGTACCTACCTGTATATGAATATTGTGTAATATTGTGTAAATATATAATATGAGATGTTTGGTCTTTTTTTTTATTGACCCCAGATAAAACATAACCCTATTCCGTACAGTAGAGACTTCCTTAGGTATATTAATAAAAAATATTATTATGTATTTAAGTTTTATAAATTTACTAGCTTTTGCCCGTGACTCCGTCCGCGTTGAATAGTTATTTTGGGAAGTATTTTTCCTTTCTTCCATATAAAATTTCATCCTCTATTTCACCCCCTCACAGGTCAAATTTTCAAAAACGCTCGAACAGATATCTACTTATTTCTTATTAACTGCCTAAATATCAAGTTTTATGGTTTTATGTTTAAAAATGACGAACTTCCATATAAACTTTCATCCCCTATTTCACCCGCTCACTGGTCGAATTTTCAAAAACGCTCGAACAAATATCTATTTGTTTCTTATTAACTGCCTAAATGCCAAGTTTCATGGTTTTATCTTGAAAAAGGACGAACTTCTATATAAACTTTCATCCCCTATTTCAACACCTTCACCCTTTTTTTACTGAATAAAAGGTAGCCTATGTTCTTTCCCAAGGTCTCTGTACCAAAATTCATCAAAATCGGTTCTGCGGTTTTGGCGTGAAAGCGTAACAGACAGACAGACAGAGTTACTTTCGCATTTATAATATTAGTATGGATTATACTTACCAACATTCATATAAATTTAGCGACGGAACAGGGTTATGTTTTCAAAATAACGGGCGTTTTTCCGACCCTTGCCCCAGATAAATTACCAAGAATGGCTAGTAAGCATAAAATAGAAGGATCATCAATGGGTACGAATCAATGCTCCTGGCTGTATACCTGGGCAACAATACAATACAATACAAATATTCTTTATTGCACACCATAAAGCAGTACAAGAAAAAACTTAAAATACAAACACAGATTTAGCGTAGACAATAGGCGGTCTTATCGCTTAAAAGCGATCTCTTCCAGACAACCATTTGGGAACATGAAATTTGGGCAGTGAGTGAAATACGGACCAAATTGGCGGGGGAGCAGCGGGGGACGCGGGAGGGGGCATTTGGCTTAATACATGCTTAATAGTAGGTTCTTTTTGGTATCAAAATGGGTTTAGAATCAACAGAATTAAAAACTTATAAACTTATTATAAAAAAAGTAAAACAAACTGTAAGAATCTACATAATTTAATCAGTCGGGACCCATTCGAAATCATAACCAGCTTTTTAGTAACTTTCCAAAGAAACACTATGGCGCAATAAAGAAAAAAAAATAACAACTTGACGAAAATTCATAACAACACTTCAAATTATCACACCACGTAACGAACCAAAGCTTCGTAATGTATTGTAACACCTGCAGTGCTACTATGAAACTCTAAACACGAAGTTTGTGTCGTGCGATCCCTCTGACACTAAATACTAATACTCATTGAAGAGTCAGAGGGACGGTACAATACGAACTTCGAGTTTCAAGTTTCGCAGTAGCCATGCTGATTCAATAAGTTGTGATAGTTAAAAACGCAACTAGGTTTGGAACTATAATCAATTATGAATACCTAACAATTAAATTAAAATAAACCTAACTGTACGTTACATTGGGCAGATATAATTAGTAATATGTGCATTAAAACCTCCTGCACATATCAAAAACATACTGGCTGAATGAACATTCCGCTTTCTCCCGCACGGCGGCGCCACCAGTCAGTTGCGCAAAATTGACAGCTCGAAATGAATGCCGGCCGGCGCGCGCTCTTTTAAATTATTCATAAAAAACTCTGAAAGTGCTGTGATTGTGTCTTAAATGTGTCCCTGGGACTGAGGAATAGAGCCAGAACAAACTGTAAGTGAAACCTATATCTTGCCCAATTCGGTTTTGCTAATTATTTTCAATATTCAAATGTCGTAGTTCAAACATTTTGGTCAATCGAACCGCATCCTCAGTTTGCAAACTAAATACACATTCATACACATAAAACACACATTTCACGCAGTTTTAAGGTAACAGGCTTATTTCTAATCTAAGTTATTTACCTAGAATAATACGTATAAAATAAACGTTTTCAATTTTCGTTCTTTGCAACGCGTCGCGCGCGTCTTTTGTTTTTTAATTCGAAATGGACGAAAAAGAATTCGATGTCGAACAACTTATTAACAAAAAAGAACTGCTTTTTATACGATGTCAAACGTTATTTGAACTATCCAAATCAACTCCACCAGAGCGTTTAACCGAATTTAATTTGCGACTTAAAGAACTTCATTCGACTCGGGAATGTTTCGAACAATGCATATTCGAGTTAAATTCTTATAATAAGAAACAAAACCCGAAATTTAAACCAAATTATCAAGAAATTCAAACCTTTGACGACATGTATTTCCGTATTCTGAGTGTAGCGGAGGCTAATAGCGACACTTGGCAATCGTGTGACGGCAGCGGTAGCGGACCTTCGTCGCGCTCCGCGGGCCGCGGCCCGGGCGCTGCCGGGCCAGACTCGCGGTCGGCTAAGCCGCGGCTGCCTAAACTAGAATTGTTCCATTTCGATAGCAAATTAGAAAACTGGCAAACATTCTATGACACGTTTACGAGTTTAATTCATAACAACAATGATATTACGAACATTGAGAAGTTTTATTACCTGCTCTCCGCAGTCAGCGGTTCGGCATTGACTGTGGTCAAAGGGATGCCAGTGACGGCCGATAATTATCCGATAGTATGGGCTTTGCTAGTCAAAAAATTTGAGAACACTCGTGCCTTAGCTACGAGCTATTTAGATCGGCTGTTTCAATTTAAGCCTTTGTCAACTGAGTCGGCTACTGGTCTAAACACATTTTTACAAACGTATCAAGAGTGTGTTAAAGCATTGAAACTTTTGAAAATCAGTAACCTATCGAGTTTCATACTGTTTTATATGGGATTGCGAAATTTAGACCCCGTCACTAGGCGCGAATTCGAACAATCTGTAGATCAAACCGATATACCTACTTACGAACAGCTGATTAATTTCGTGGAGAAACAGGCGCGTGTTTTGGAAATGTCTGAGGTTAAAATTAGTACATCAAAAATTCAGTTTACGCCTAAGAGTGTTCCTAACACCTCTGCAAAGCCGAATTTTGTTCGAACAAATAATAATAATACTGCTAATTACAGTAGTGCACCGAAGCAGTTCCAAAAGCCGTGCTTGTCAGCTGTGAGTAAGAATAATAGCGAACGATCAAATAGATGTCTATTTTGCGACAAACCGCATTCAACTTATCGATGTTTCGAGTTTTTTGATTTAACACCGGTGCAGCGTCTTGACAAAGTGAAACAGCTTCAATTATGCGAAAATTGCTTTCGTCAGCATTCGTTGTCCGAGTGTACGTCAAAAGTGCGTTGTGTGCTGTGTAAACAACCGCACCATCACAGTATTCACTTAGATACAGTTCCAACTGTTCAAAATTCATCAATTAATCAAAACGGTTCAAATAGTCAAAACATTTCAAGTATTCAAAACGTTTCAAATGGTCAAAATCAAAGTCAAAGGTCAATGCCAAACGTCGGCTTGACTTGTTCGTCAAATTCAACCGTGCTGTTAGGCACTGCCATGGTGCACGTCGCAGATCGATGGGGAACTTACCACGCCGTACGTGCAGTCATTGACAGCGGTGCCATGTCCGGTTATATGACAAAAGAGTGTGCCCAGCGCCTGGGTTTGTCTCGACGCAAGTGTCAGTTTGAACCCATGGGTCTGGGAGGTGCGCCAGTGCAAGATTTCGGTCTGGTTACATGTTCAATTAAACCACGAAACTCATTTGGTCCGGTGCTTAGCACTGATACTGTTGTCGTAAGTAATATAACTAGCAACTTACCTACAGTAACCTTATCAAACAAAGTTATCAATAATTTCAAAAATCTAGAGTTAGCTGACCCGAACTACTTTTCGGCGGCTCCAGTTGACTTGTTGATCGCAGGTGACTTATTTCCCTACATTTATGACGGTCAAAATATACTACCACGTGACCCGGGTTTGCCCGTCGCGATGCATTCCATATTCGGATATGTCATTACTGGTCAGACAGTACTGAGTGACGATTGTGAGTCAAATACAGCCTCGCTCAACTTGTTCTCTGCTAATAAAACTAGTAGTATCGATAAAATCATGAACTCTTTCTGGGAGACTGAAAACGTGCCGTATGACGTCACTAAAAAACCAGAAGATTTGTATGTCGAACAATTGTTCCAAAACGAACACAGTCGCGATACTACGGGACGTTATACAGTGAAGTACCCGTTCAAACCCAGTTTTGATCTCGGCGATTCGACTCCACAAGCGTTACGTCGTTTCAACAATTTAGAAACAAAGCTGAATCGTCTTCCGGAACTTAAGGAAGAATATAATAAATTCATGTCCGAATATGAAAGCCTTGGTCACATGACTTGCGTAGGTGATTTTGGTACTGTGGATTCTAAGTACATAATTCCTCACTTTTGTATTCTCCGACCGTCAAGTACCACGACAAAACTCCGAGTAGTTTTTGACGCCTCATGCAAAACGACAAATAATAATTCTTTAAATTCAGTCGTTTACGCCGGTCCTAAGCTTCAAGCAGATATTAATGAGATTTTAATAAATTTTCGTATACATGAAATTTGCTTGTCAAGTGACATTTGTAAAATGTTTCGAATGACCTTGATCGAAAAATCTCAACGCAATTACCAACACATCTTGTGGAGGTTTCAACCTGATCAACCTTTAAAGGTGTATGAGTTAAACACGATCACATACGGCGTTGCTAGCAGTCCGTACCTAGCGATCCGAGTCCTGCATCAACTGGCTGACGACGACTGCGAGAAGTATCCTTTAGCGAGCAAGGTTCTAAAAAAGGGTTTCTTCGTCGATGACCTTCTGTGGTCAGTGAGCAGCTATGATGAAGCAGCTAGGCTACAGGATGAACTGTTAGAGTTGCTGAGTGGAGGAGGATTTCTGCTTCGTAAGTGGGCCAGCAACTGTCCCCAGGTACTGGCTCGGGTTCCAGCTGATCACCGCGAAACGCCCATTGCATTCGAGGATGACAAGGACCTATCCATAAAAGTTTTAGGTCTGCAGTGGCGACCCGCCGAAGATGTGTTTTCCTTCGTATTCCATCCACTTCCAGCTTCACAGGCGATCACCAAGCGTAGTGTCTTGTCACAGATAGGTCGTCAGTATGATCCCTTAGGTTTCGTGGCTCCTTGCATATTCTACGCGAAATGCTTCATGCAGAAACTCTGGCTCCAACAGCTGGGTTGGGATGAGCGGCTGCCTCCGGAACTAGAAAAGGAGTGGCTCACCTACATGTCAGAGCTCCCGCTATTGTCGAATTTTAGCCACGAGCGCCAGGTTACTGTCAAACAGCACAGCTACTACCAGATACTAGGATTCTGCGATGCTTCAGTTCAAGGAATAGCTGCGGTCATCTATTTGCGTAGTTTTAACAATCAAGGTGATTCGAAGGTCAGTCTGGTCATTGCAAATCCAAGGTTGCACCCTTGAAGACAGTGACCATTCCACGTCTCGAGCTAATGGCTGCGCATTTGTTAGTCAAGTTAGTCAAATATACGAAGTCAATATTGTCTGAACGAATTCCTGTTCATGAAATACTCTTGTTTACCGATTCCTCTGTGGTGCTGAGTTGGTTGAATACACCCAGTTACAACCTCAAAACCTTTGTGGCTTCGCGTGTCTCCAAAATCTTAGAGACCGTGCAAAGCGATTGTTGGTTTCACGTGAGCGGCGCGTCCAACCCCGCTGACGTGTGCTCGCGCGGAGCGCTACCTTCCGTGCTGTTATCGACAGCGGAGTGGCTCGGAGGACCGAGCTGGCTAGACGCACCAAGAGAGAATTGGCCAGTAAAATCAATTGATCAATTTAAATCGGCAAATGTGCCAGAACTCAAAAATCCATGCGCGACTTTGGCTCAAACTAGCGTGCAAAACACAACACGTGACTCAAATCTTGTTTATAATTTAACTGAAAAATATTCGAGTTTTAGCAAACTTCAAAATGTCTTAGCTCGTTGTTTTCAATTTATTAACAATTGTAGATCGACGAAGTCTAATAGGAACACAGGTCCTTCGTCTCTATCAGATTTAAAGAACGCACACGATGTGCTCATTAAATCCGTTCAGCGAGAGCATTTTGCAGCTGATATCCAAGCAATTTCCAATGGTTACAGCTGTAGTTCTTCACTTAAAAGGTTAGCACCTTATGTCGACCCCCTCGGTTTTCTCAGGGTGGGGGGTAGGTTGTCTTTCGCCGAACTACCGTATCAAAAGAAGTATCCATTATTGCTTCCTAAAAAGTGCAACTTTACAAAAATTCTTATCGACTATTTTCATAAAATTTATTTACATATCGGTCCGCGTACATTGCAATTAAACGATTATTTGCACACGCTGCAGCAGCGACAAAAATGGCATAGGAATTGTCGTAATATTCAAGTTGATGAACTCGTTCTTATGCATGCTGACGCTCCTCCGCTTCAATGGCATCTCGGTCATGTGACGGAACTTTATCCAGGAGCTGATGGAGTTGTACGGGTGGTAAAAGTAAAAATCCAGAATGGCGAATACACGCGACCCGTTGTAAAGCTTAGACCACTTCCAATGGAATTAGATTCAGCATAATTTTTATTTTCCTTTGTTTCTTTGCATGAATTTGACGCAAGAAGGTGTCAAGTTTATGACAATTTTAGGTTCGAAATAAGTCATTTATTTTACTCAATTTACAGCTACACGTGTTTAGTTCACTAAGTCAACAAATACTTACACTATACAGTCCACTTACCTTATTCAATACCATCCCTGGTTTTGTTTGTAAACTGGGGAATCTGGGGTAGATTCCCGGTGGGGGGTTTATGTACGTTACATTGGGCAGATATAATTAGTAATATGTGCATTAAAACCTCCTGCACATATCAAAAACATACTGGCTGAATGAACATTCCGCTTTCTCCCGCACGGCGGCGCCACCAGTCAGTTGCGCAAAATTGACAGCTCGAAATGAATGCCGGCCGGCGCGCGCTCTTTTAAATTATTCATAAAAAACTCTGAAAGTGCTGTGATTGTGTCTTAAATGTGTCCCTGGGACTGAGGAATAGAGCCAGAACAAACTGTAAGTGAAACCTATATCTTGCCCAATTCGGTTTTGCTAATTATTTTCAATATTCAAATGTCGTAGTTCAAACACTAACCTAAACGTAAATCCCGAAAAAAAAAACTAAAAGCATCATAATAATTTACGTGATTCCTGTAATTATTTTAACGTTATCTAATGTTATTTTAACATAACATAACGATTATTTTTCGTTAATAACTAACTAGAGCAAAAAACGTTATCGTTAACGAGTTATTGCTCCAGCACTACCTACGAGGAAACTATTGACATTGACAGCCAGCTGACAAGCAGTCAATCGGCCGCTCGCGTGGCGTAAATACGTCTGTTTTATTAATTAGTTCATTAACATAAACTGTAGAAATCGTGTTTGTTTTGATTTCTTCAAACAAGAAGTTTTCCATTAATGAAAATATAAGTAACCATGGTCAACAAAATGTACTTCGGCGGCGTGGAAGGGTAAGTACTAGACTACATTTTTGTTTTTTAACGCGATATTTATTCGCAGTATTGTTGAAAGTAGAAAGGTTTGCCTTGAGCATTCCTATACGTTTCGAAACATTCGTTTCTGCAGTACTTAACGTTGCATTGATTATTTAACAAAAAACAAGTGATTTTTATTTAACTAAAAAAAATATTCCGTTTCGCGCTGAATGCCATCTAAATGTCAATGTCGAAGTTATTTGATAATGAATATTATCAATAACTTTGACATTATAATATTAGGCTAATTATGTTTTTTAATTAGAAGATTTCAAAATAATTCAAAATTTTAAAAATTCTTTCTATTTATAAAAAAAAACTCATTCAGGGAAATTAAGACTAAATACCTAAATATTTGAATGCAGTTTGTCGATAAGTGATAAGGATAAGAAAATTTTATTATAATATTATATAATTTATAATATATATAAATAGGTAAACAATGTTATCACTCAGGGGAATAACAGCATGAAAGTGACTAATTCTAATGTAAGGCGAGCCATTGTTTATTATCCTACATGTTCATAACAAAGTTACAATACGAGCTGAATAACCAATCATAAATTAAAATGTACATAAATCAACCAATCAGAGCAAAGAACGCCAGTGGCCTGGCAAACACGCCTAAAATTTTCAAACAAGTCAATAAACACTTTAACACTGTGTTATAAGATTTAATATCAAATGCACTTTTTGTGAAAGGAATGTCAAGAATTTCTATTCTTGGCTGTATAACCTTGAATTTTTAATACTTTAAGGCTTAGTTGCAGTTTACTATAAAATAATTTTTTTCGCTCCAGTGCTGGTTGATAAAAAAATTTAAATGTCACATTTTTTTATTTTTATTAATTAACATCCGTCAAATATCAGGCACTGAATTAAAAACGTAAGATGGAGTTATGACAGGAGATATTTCACAAATTCGAAAATGTAACAGGCCAGGTTAAAAAAAACATTTTAATTTATTTTTACTGTTTCGCTAGATTTCCTAACGTTGTCTGGAACAGGGAGATAAAATTTTAATAACCATAATTAAATATTCCATTAAAGTACGTAATTATAAACAGGGTAGTTTTGTTAATACTTGTTTTTTTTACATTAAATGTAATTAAAATACCCTTAAATCTGTCATAAATCTCGACATCCATCCATACTATAACATTATAAACGCGAAAGTGTGTTTGTGTGTTTGTATGTTTGTCCCTCTTTCACGCCGTAACGGAGCGACAGATCGACATGATTTTGGCATAGGGATAGTTTAGGAGCCCGAGAGTGACATAGGCTACTTTTTATCCCGGAAAAATGTACAGTATCCGAGGGAACAGCGCGCGATAACCGAATACCACGCGGGCGGAGCCGCGGGCAAAAGCTAGTTGTTTATATTTTAGAATAGCTATAGGCAAGATTAAGATCACAATTTGTTAAAAAATAATTTCTTACTGAGTTCTTCCCCGCTGTACTATCAATATCAACTTATCGGCTACTCACTACCCGTTAATATCAAACGTTAACACGCAAAAGATTATAATTGCAATTGATAAGTTTGCAATTATGATTCATAATAGGACAGACAAACCAAAAACAGTGCGTAATTAGCTTTTGAATTATATTAACGCATTTTTAATGATCATAGAATTTTTTTAGCTTTAAAATACTTGATAGCATATTCAAATGAAACAAAACAATTACTGAAAACGAATGTGTCTATTTTAGAAACCAATATGTTTTACATCATTATCATATTACTAAACCGCCATTATTTTGCAGTGGTAAAAGGTAATGCGTCAATTTATTATCCTTTCTATTATCTTTATATAAACATGCCAATCGGATAAGCTATATTATTAAATATAAAAATAAGATATGCAAGTTAGCATCATTGAACACATGTATGAAATGTATATTGATTCGATGATAAGACAAGTATTTTGTATAGTACTTACTTGCATGTTGATAAGAAATTGTATTGATAGCACATGAACTTGGCCTTACGAATGGTTGACAACATTCTATTACACCAAAGGAGTTCAAGGAAAACTTGTTTTCAAGAATCATCAGGCGTGTTACTTCCTAATAATAAAAAAATTGTACTTGTATAATTTATTTAAATAAAAAAAATATAGTAAGCATTTTTCAAAGTGGTACCGTGTATTTTGTAGGTAAATCTTTGAGAAACCTAAATTATGAACGTTTTTTTTTCAATTACGATTACAATTAATAAAGAGCCTAAGGGACATTTTCTACCGTAGTAAAATCCCCTTCGATAAAACTATCTGTAACTTAAGTATCACAAGTAAATTGCCGTGTAACGAATAGCTGTAAAACTATGGCTATTTTATAACAAGCGTCGAGATTTTGTGGAAACAATGCATTTTAAACAGAGAGCCATACATCTAAATTCACACATTATAAAGATTATGTCTTTTTGGATGGCTGTTTGACTATTGTAATCACGTTTTGTTACACTACCTTGCGAAGTCATCTAGCCACAAAAATTGTTAGTAATAGCGACATAACAGTCTTCAAATCAGTTTCACAAGATTTTAATGAACAGTGCACTCATAGGTAGTAATAATTCCGATTTCGAATTAGGGCGACATGCCTTGATGTAAATCGACACTTCTTGCATTGCTTCGTTGTAGTGTCTAACCATTAATATATAAGTATTTTGGATGCAGCCGAAAATCAGCGCTGATTTACCGTACCTCAGCTTTGGTGAGCTGTCGGCTTTTTCAGCTATAAGTACCTAAGTTAATTTATTTTGTTTAAATGCCGAATAAACGTTTTCTTTCTTTCTTTCCAATCCATTACTCACAGCTATAGATGGGAAGCCGGTTTTTAACGTTTTTAACCATCGGGTTTTTAACGGATTTTTTGGTTAAAAACGGTTAATAACCATTTTGAGCGGGTTACTTTGGTACATTACGGAAATTTTTGTACTGTGTTTATACTTAATTAAAATAAACTAAGTAATTATTTAATTTTATTGATAAAAAATATTAAATTTATTAGGTGATTGCGGTGATTGTTAGTATTGCATAGTGGCGTTTATGACTTTGTTTGAATGACGTTTATGAAATTAAGTATTTATAGTAGGTACCAGTGCCATATCATAGGTAGGTATGCATCTCAAATTAGTTCCGCCCGAGTCCGATTTATGGATTAAAAGAAAAAAGAAAAGAATAAATTTATTTACCTGAATTCGGCACAACAAAAATAAATAAATAAAATTACGACTAAAAAACAGACAATCTTAAATATTAGGCACCAAAAGAGGAAATGAATAAATGAAAACATTGTGCCGAAAGAAGTAAAAAGGGCCATACTCAGCGTATTGCTACAGCAAGCCGCAGCGCTGGTTTTCAGTATGACCCTTTAGCTTAAAACTAAACTTATTTATGTACCTAACTAGATTATGTACCTAAACAATCTAAAATAAATGTCAAACACTAACAAAAAAACAGAAAAAGCTATCCACTTACCACCAAGCTTCAATACGACCTGCGGTTAAATAACCATAGTTAACCGGTTAAGTATTGGTAGCTAACGACAAATTTTGTTAAATAACCGTAGTCTACCGTTAGTTTCCATCTATACTCACAGCAAATTGTAGTCTCAAAACGTACAAGCTGTATTCAGAATTGTGGAGTGGCTGGCCTGACTCTTTTTCAATCTTACAGAAAAATTCCAACCACAAAATAAAGATTGTTAAAAAAAATGTTTTTTTCATTATTTCTCATGCTCATCAAGTTCATAATTTCTTCGATATAAAATTATAATATTAAGTTTTACTCAAAAGGTAGTTTTTTTCTAATAAACTGTAATTATAAATAGCAATGCATAAAGTATTACACAACTTCCTTGTAATCGATGTGGAAAACAAAATTTCGTCTCAAGTGAAATGAGGCGTTTTATACGCTCGTTTTAATCTACTATTTTTAATGCTTGTTATTTTCCACAGTGGAGCGACACACTCAAACTTGGTGATATGCGACGAGACCGGCAAAGTAGTGAGCACAGCTAAAGGACCTGGCACCAACCACTGGGCATTGGGCATAGATGAGTGCACAAACAGAATCATCAAAATGCTACACACTGCTAAGGAGTTCGCTGGTTTCCCAATCAACAAGCCTCTGGATTCTTTGGTAAGAATCTGGTAGCATTTTGTTCATGCGAGTATAATTTAAGATTAATATTGTTTACAACTTTTCTGGTTTTAAGTGTTTTAACACAAACAATACAACTCTAGCCCAGCGACGATTACACTGATTCGTTCACCTGACGCGGTCGGTGAACTTGTCAAAATGCTTTATAAATGCTTCTTATACTACCGTATTCTTTACACGTTTGCAGTCACCGCATGCCAGTTGAAATGACAGTTTTTTATAACACACATTTTCTGATAGGTACATATATATTCAACGGATGTCTAAGGTTTTACATAACACTTTTAATGTTTATGTATTAGTCAAAACAAGAAGCAACTATTTATAAACATATTTAATCTACAGGTTATCGAATTAACTGAAATAATCCTAGCGGATGAGACAAGTTTGTGTTTGTCAAATTGAAGTTTAGAGTGCACTCTCTGTCTCATTTTTGATACGCCTAATTCAGGACTTTATGCAATAATGTGCATAATTATTTTTTATCTACACCCATATAGTAAATCCGCAATCATCCATTTGAACGCATAATGGGCGTTCAAAAACCATAGATACTGGCCAGCATTTTTTTTATTATAACATTGGATTCTATTATGACCACGGCAGTATTGTAATCTTCATATAACGACACCGATATCGATATCGTAATGACATTACGATACCGAAAACGATATCGAATGTACCGCACCGGAGCGGTGGCGCAGGCACAGGAGCTCGTGGGGCAGATATAGTTCTGGTTGTAATGCAGGCCATTTTCAATGCTTCTTGAACGCATGATAGGGCATTTAATATATCGCTGTTGATAAAGTAATGCAACTGCACGTAATTAGGCCTTAAAGCGTAACAGTTGCATAAACTACTATTTTTTCAGATAATATAAACCTATAATTTTAACTTTTTCAGCACCTTGCTTAAAAATAGTTGATGCAACTCGAGAAACAATATACTTCAAGACACAACTCTAATAATAAATCAAAAACCAGCCGCTCATAACAAGTAACTACGTAGCTTGACTTGTGGTGGCAAATATATTGTATTGTACGATTCTGCAATAAGTATCAAAGTCAAAGTCAAAATATCTTTATTCATTATTAGACCATGACAAGAACTTTCGTGATTCTCACTCATAGTCAAAATACCATAACGGGACTTATCACGCTTATATTACTTGCGGGGCTTATATTATTTGTGTAAAATAGCGTGATAAGTCCCGTTATGGTATTTTGACCATGACAAGAACTTATGAATGACAAAAAAATCTACCACCATCATACATCAAATAGCCTCAACAACCCATTCGTTTCATCAAACCTATTAATAAAAGTCCTTGAAATCACAATTTCATCGCGTAACTAACTTCAATCATTTTATTAGAAACAATCGAACAAATTGACCTTCCTAAACGATTTGTACCCAGGGTCTGACGCTTTCGGGGTGCGAGCAGGAGAGCAGTAACAAGGAGCTGGCGGACAGTGTGAAAGAAAAGGACCCAGCATGTGCCAAGATTGTCCATGTGGCTTCGGATACCGCGGGGTCACTATTTACAGGAGCTCCCAACGGTGGCATGGTGCTTATTGCTGGCAAGTGTTTAAAAACCTAGTTTCCTATTCTTAAGGTCTTCGCTGATCAACGGGATTGTTCTATCCTGAAGACATGGCTGGGAATATTGATTGGCTGATTGATATTCTATTTTTTTTTAATTTCTAATTATGTAAATTATTCTTAATTGATCTTCAATTCCAAATTCATCAAATTACAGCTTTTGTATGCGAAATCGCATCGCTTTTCGCGCATTCGCGTTCTTTTAGGACGTTGCCTTAGTTTTATAGTAGTGATGTAGTATTTTTATTTATTTACTTATGCAATAACGGTTATTAAGATTATAATAACGTAAGTTATTTTGGTGTGGCACCGAAATAAGTCGACTCCGATAGGCTGCATATTTTTTATGCAATTTTGATCAATGATGATAAGCATGGTAGAGCTTGTACCCATTCAAAATGAACGCAGTTTACGATCATTTTATTTTAATTATTTGCTGTTGACGTAGCTACGAGTATATAACTTCACACTATATACAAATTTCAACATTCTACTTATTACGGATCTTTACATACAGCTCTGTAAGTCCTATAATAGGTTAATTACCAGATGGGCAGACCGACGGACGGTTAGCATAGTAAGATTCACAGATCTTTGGTTGTCACTCATTAAAACTCGAAAAAGGTACGTTTGACTAAACATTTTGCAAATAAAAGTAGTTTGTAATTTTGGTGTATCACTAAATTCAACGATTATGAATCGTATCGTGATATCGTCCTGTACGTAATGTTGTTACAATTTAGGATATTGGTCAACAGGATTGTGAAACATAAGTAGAAGGTCCCTGGATAACCTATGACATTGCTGTGTAAACACAAATGTAGGCCAAGTATCAAGAGAGTTCAGTGTGCTGATAAAGAAATATGAGGTTCACTGGTTTGATTTATCTCCTCCGCCCTTATTTCTCATGGTGTCCTTGTATCATTTTATTAAGTTACATACACAGTATAATCTCATTCATTCGGCACTTCAATAGACTGACACGTCCAATATTCCGGGAACCATCCGACTACACCTCCCTCGCCCCTCAGAGCCGGTCGCTGCATCGTCGTCTAATAGTCTAACATCAGAACTTATCACGTGCATACGTAGTTACCTTTTAATTACATTACATGAATTATCTCTATGAAATGCGTTTTTTTATTCAATATGATTTTTTCTCTATAATCCAGTAATCCGAACATTCTAATTTTAACATTTTTTTTTTATTTTTTATTATTTTTTTGTTATCTGAAATAAAAATTTATTATTATTATTATTATTATTAACAGTGCCGGATTAGTGAGATTATACTGTATTTTGTTAAAATTTTCTTTTAAATAACTTAAAAATGGCTCTAAACTAATAGTTGTAGGATTGAAAAAGTTTTTTTAATCTTCACAGCAAGTTTTGTAGTTACGATACATTTTTTACCATACATGATACCACAAGCATTGTTGCAGCTTGTGTCCATAGTAAGTGATGGGTACTTCCTGGATAAAGGCATGTTTCATAGGTCAACCCCCATAAATATTATGTTATTGGTTGTTGATGATATTATCAGGCGGCTTGTTATTAGGCTTTTGATAAGCACTATCGAAGTAATCACTGCGCTTGTAAACTTTTGTTTTCGCGCAAAAGTGGTGTAAAAAGTATTGGGTAGTAAAGGAACATAATCAGCTTACATAGTTCATGAAGCAACCTTTATATTATAAACACGAGAAATTCTCGAAATTTCTTTGCGCGATAAGAATTCAGAATACGAAAATTCGCCGAAAACCTTAAGTCACCGTCATAGCTCGAAGAATATCGGTCACTACTTTGAAAAAATCTCGTATCTAAAATCAATGTGTCAACAAAATTGAACCTTGATGTAATGTCTATAAAGTACTTATACTCGAGTTTTTTTTAAAGTAGTGACGATATGCAAGTTTATGGGCAATGGGCGGCTACGTCTCTTGAAGAACAGATAACTGTTGGGGACGGGAAACAAAGTCCTGGCAGACCTCACACTATAGGTAAACTGACGATATCTAGAGTTGCAGGTAGCTGGTGGATGATAGTGGCGATGGCGAGCTGCCTTTCGTTGTGGCGTTCTAACTGCAAGATCTTTATTCAACAGTGGACGTATTTTTCTCATTATGATGATATTACACAAAAAATATTTCTTTCTCACGAAATTATTGTCAAGAATATTTTGTCAATTTCTAATTTTGTAGCCTATATAAGTAGGTTTTATATAATAGCAGACAAACGAGCTGATGGTTCAGCTGTTTTAAAGTGATTACCGTGTTAAATCAATAAGTAAAAATATTGGCACTAATCAAATAACCGATCAACGTCATCCTCATAGTAATTTTATGAATAATGTATCATCATAAGCCGGAAAAATTAATACAATTAAATAAATTTCAAATTTTTGTTACAGGCACAGGGTCGAACGCATTGCTTTTCAACGGGAAACAGAACTTCGGGTGCGGTGGTTGGGGATTTCTGTTGGGGGACGAAGGAGGAGGTAAGTCAATACAATACAATACAATGACTCTTTTTGCATTACGCATTACGCATAATTTCCTATGTGTTGTGTTGTCTATTCGTACTTAATGCTATTGTTGTGTCTTGTGTTGTGAATAAATGTATTTTCTTTCTTTCTTTTTTAACATGGAATACAAAATCCATACTTCAAACAATTTGGAAATATTCAAATTGACGACATAGAAACAACATAGGTACGCGAAGTATTACTGGTTATTACAAAACTTATTACGACATAATTTTGTAGTAACATTTGTAAGTACATAACACTATTTTGTGTTATCGATCACAGATGTTGAATGAAATCTGAGAATGCATTTTATTATTAGCTAATGATGGAATAAAATAATGTCGTTAACAATTGGTTGTTTTTGATTTTTTTTTATAATTAAACTCTTCTTTAGTTTGTATCCGGCAACTCTATAATTATACTAGATATTAATTTCGATTAACTTTGATTAGTTGACATTATTGACACAAAAGCCGTGGTGGCCTAGTGGTTTGACCTATCGCGTCTCAAGCAGAAGGTCGTGGGTTCAAATCCCGGCTCGCACCTCTGAGTTTTTCGGAATTCACGTGCGCAATTTACCACGAGCTTTGCGGTGAAGGAAAACATCGCGAGGAAACCTGCACAAACCTGCGAAGCAATTCAATGGTGCGTGTGAAGTTCCCAATCCGCACTGGGCCCGCGTGGAAACTATGGCCCAAGCCCTCTCATTCCGTGAGGAGGCCTGTGCCCAGCAGTGGGACGTATATAGGCTGAGATGATGATGATGATGATGATTGACACTTATTTGTTAATTTTCCAATATTTTTGACATTCAGTAATGATACACAATAATAATGTATAGTATGTAGTAAGAAAATAATAGTACCGAAGTAAAAAGGTTGATCTAAAAATAGGATAATTTATTTTTGTAGCATATTGGATCGCTCATCGCGCTGTGAAGACCATATTCGATGATGAGGATGGCCTGCGACCCTCCCCGCACCCCACACACAGAGTCTGGGAGGTCATTAAGGAACACTTCAATACTGAAACCAGAGCCGACCTTCTACCGCATGCTTATAAGAACTTTGACAAGTCCAAGTTTGCGGGTAGGTTACGAAAATGGAGAATGAATAAAACTATTTTTAAATTAAGAAGCTTAAGTACTCTTTCGAGGATCATGCTATTTGTCTTTAGAACCTTAGAGGACAATCGTGCAAATTTCAAAAAAATGGTACACAATGACTATTCCAACAAAAATTGCCAACTAACCCTCAAATAACTGATCGAATTCATTAATTTCCGTAAGAACTGTTGAACATTTTATCACGTTGACTACCCATTCCTGGAATCCATTTTTCTACTCGGGTCAAATCACGTCTAAAGGCATACATAATGCAGTTTTGATGATAATACAACTACAAGTAACGAAAAATCCTTTTTTATTTTTGGAACATTCTTGAAAGACAGTACAGAATGGGCCTAAATACATAGTTCTTGTTTTTTTTTTGTGGACTGATAGATTTTTTTTCCAGGTCTCACCCTCAAACTATCTCACCTCGCTTCCCTTGGCGATGCTCTCTCACGCCATCTATTTGCGGAAGCCGGCAGTGCACTTGCTGCGCACGCGGCAGCGCTCGCGCAGAAGACTGATGCTCGTCGGTTGAGGGTTATCTGCGTCGGTTCTGTTTGGAACAGCTGGGAAGCTTTGAAACCGGGGGCGTTGAAGGAGCTTAATGTTAGGAGGGTGAGTTTTTATAGCATTTTTTTTTAAGTAGCCTGTATAGTGTCCCACTGCTGGGCAAAGGCCTCCCCTCTTGACCTCCACAACTCTCGTTCTGACGCAATGTCAGGCCAGTCCTTTGCGTACCTGTCCAGATCGTCCCGCCATCTCCTATAGCATTTTAATGTCTTAATATTTTAATCATCTGAAATGAATTTGAAAACTGTTGATCCCGGCTTCTTGTGTAATTCTAGTCATAATTTCTCATTTAAATCAATTCTGTTGCTTTTTTTCGGTTATTAAAAATTTAGGAAGACTATAATAAGATTCGGCAGAATTCAGTCAAAGTAAAACTTTATTTAATAAATTCTTCAATGTTAATCTGGTTTCTATTTTAGACACACTCTAACAACGAATAATGGGCCTATTGAATGCCTATTGAATGTTTTTTCTACTCCTTTAAATTTACTGTTTATCTGTGATTTACTTAATCACAAACAGTAATATAAGAACATACATACTATGATTATGGAAAAGTCTGTATTGTCTATTGATACTGCAATCACTTCCTTTTTTTCTTAATTCGTTCGGACAGGTTAAGGTGCAGCCAATTAGTTAATTAATATGGTTTTTTTATACAAAACAAAAACTTTCCGTACATAATTCATTACTGCTAACATAAGTAAACAAAATACATGTATTTTAACATCGCCACTCGCAAGTAAACATCAATTATAAACAAAATTTATCTTAGACTTTGTGATTTTCATATTTTCCACTCGTTTGTTGCTGTTTATTTTATGTTTACGTTTGCCTTAATTAAACTGTCTGTTTTTTCCCTAATTTTTATTTTATTTAGTAGTACATAGTCCTAGAAAAAGTATTGGCAGAGTTCTAGACCACTCACATCCTTTGACTCCTATTCTGCCGCCTTAAGGAGAAAAAGCATAAATGTAATTTTTTGCAAAATTGACTTTTCACCAGCCTCGTACTCAGTTTTTTTTCCTGAGTACGAGGCTGGTGAAAAGAAAATTTTGCAAAAAATGTCACTTATGGTTTTTCTCCTTAAGGCGGCAGTATTATACAACTGTTCTTTACGAAAATATTTACGACTTAAACGAAACGAGAACCTTTTGAATTTTCCAGGTAAGACCTGAACTGGAGCTGGTGCGCCTGCGCGTCTCTAGCGCTCTTGGGGCAGCCTGGCTTGCCGCCAAACAGCTCGACTACGAGTTACCCAGAGACGACGCGGCGTTCTGCGAAATATTCTACACGTACACTCCCCACCATTTAAATGGGAATGGCAAATTGAACGGAGTCAATGGGAAGATGAATGGCGACTGCGGGTGCGAGGACTGGATGAACTGGAGTTAGTTTATTCCTAGTTGAGTAAGTGCGTGGCGTGTGCGTTGGATGGAGCTTGAAGGTTTTTGCTCACGGGAAATACCATAATCGTCACAGTCCCGTCACAGGTACAACAACTTCGGTCTGTATTCAGCAGGGCCGGATTTAGGGGAGGGCAAAGGGGGCAACTGCCCGGGGCCTCCACAAAATAGGCGCCCCCACAATAGAGACATAGAAAAAAAAAACTTTCAAATTCCGACGAGTAAATACTGGGAAACAACAATTCGTATATTTCTTCACTTCAATAAGGCAATCAGTAAAATATCGAAAGGCCCTCATTGGCCTCCACTCCTTTGTTGCCCCAAGGCCTCCACACCTCTTAATGCGGCCCTGGTATTCAGTTATTCAATTCATACGCATGGGACACATTTAGACATGAATGTATGAAACGTGCAGACGTCCACATAGATTTGATGAGTTTGCTTTGTAAAATGGTGTAAAAATGCGTATTCTGCGTACTGTTTTTCTATTCATTTATGACAGGCTGGTCCTGAAACGTTCCTGCGTGTAAAAAAGAACGGTGACAGTCGTATAATGCGGTCTGGTGGACGAAAAATCTCAAGTTTCATAACTTTAAAAAAATATCAAAAGAAGCATTTAGCTGCGTTATAATCCTTTCTATATTCAACTCTTCGCGTAAAAGGGCAAAGAATTGGCGGACGTTGTCCAACGTTAACGTCTATTCGCGTCTCGTTTTTTGTGTTATTATTTTACGAATATAATAGTACATCTCTAAAACTTACGAAATCTTTAACTTATTGAAAATGAATATTACAATTGCTCCACCACGCCCGCTACGCGCATTAGTAGTCTTTATCTAGTTTTGCAAGAATAGTATAAAATATTTTTACATCAAATAAAATAGGAAATATACTTGTTTATACCGAATGGTTGATTATTATAATTTACAGCAATTTTATTTCTTTGTGAAATAGATAAAATTTTATTTTATAAATGAGCATGAAATTGTCATTCCTTAACGTTTTGAATTATTTATAAATCTAGTCTTCAAAATAAAATAAAAATAAAATGTTAAATTGATCTGAATAACAGACGATCTGTGAAATTAGTATATTTGAATGACATTTTATTTTCAAGCTGCGTCACAAACGAAAACTTTGTATTTATTTTTATAAGTGAATTATACCCGATTGTTACGTTCTTAGGTAATTTTTATAGGATAGCTTCTAGTTCCTACGACATATCTTTAGGGTAATAATTCTTGTTACTAACTGTAAGTTTTTATATTTGTAAATAGAAAAAATAATATATATAAATTAAAAAATATATCTATTTCTTTTACTTAAACACAGGGCAAACTATTAAAATCATTAATTTATCAAAATATTGTTACTCTTTTTACGATTATCCAATACTTTTAAACGAGCAATTCTTTTGTAAGTATGTATAAATACATATTTCGGGTTTCAGACCGAGCAAAGCTCAGTCGCCCAGGTTTTTGTTTTTAAGAGACAAAAATATTGTTTGCCAATCCCTAGAACTTTTTGTTTAATAATAATTAAGTATTTAATATTTATATTAACCTGTATAAATGTCTTTTGTTTTTTTTTTTTTTTTCTCTGTTAATCGGAATATTGTGTCGGTTTTCACTGTTTTTTTGATATATATTTTTTTTAATGTGTGATAAGTGAACGGATGGTCCCAAAGGAAGAACAGCGCCGCTCGCAAGAACGGCAATTTTTGCTGATTTGGGACCATTTCGTGACAACAATTTCGTTCTTTTCAATATCTTTTTCTTTAGTAATGCTTTGTATATACTTTTGTCACGAATAAATGATTTCTTTCTTTCTTTCTTTCTTTATAAAAAATCACAAACATTTTTCATTTGGTTTTCCTTAGTAAAAAAACTTTTCACAACTATTATCCAAAAAAAACTATTAAAGAATTGTTAATTAAAGTGCAAAAATGTGGTCACAGCACTGACTACATTTTAATGCGGGATTGAAATATTAATGTTGAGCGTGGAATTCTCTATGATTACTCGGCGCGTTATTATTGGCTCTAAAAATCCTAAATGATCTGAGTTTATTTACCCAGAGCCTATTTAATCAGAGAGATAACAGTTGATGATGACTGGCACCCGCCCACTAACAAATCCAGAGATAAAATATTATATCGGGGAGAACTTGAAATATTCATGTAAGAGATAAACAACTAAAAAAATGGTCATGAAATCCTAGTTGTATTAAGAGTCCATTACAATATAAATACCGGGCATCGATTGTGAAGAACACAATATTACTGAAAGTAGGTAAGTACTAATGTTTATAACCAAGAAGGTGCTACCTTTATTAATCATAATTATTTTGTCAGTAATAAATTAGGACAGCAATTATGAACTGGTCTGTGTGTGGCTTTATAACATTGTTTGGTCACATACAAGACAAAAGTTAAGATCACTAGGGCAGAAGAGTACCGGTTGTAGCCCCTGTACCGTATATGGCCATTCATTGTAAAGTTAGTGCGGTGAGACTCCTACGTCACTTATCGGGCTTCACCGGTTACACTTAGGACATTAATTTAAAGGTAGTCTTAAATCATATGTATTGCGGTGCACACTGCCAATTTAAGTGTTAGTGGTAAGTACACAAGTGGTTTTGGCTCAGGTTAGTTCTTGACTGACAGCTGTAATCTAAAATAGTGCATTATTGACTGTTTCATCGCTATGGCACTGGTCCCACCGGCGGCTACAAGCTATTAGCGAGTAAAACTATAAACTACAAACGAGTGGGCGAGAGGCGAGAAGCGAGTATAGTTTTGCTAGTTTAGACGCTCGGCTATAAGCGAGTGTTTGCGTGCGACGGGCGATTACTCGCTGCACTAGCTCAGCCGGGGGGCTATTCGCCAATGACCTATACGATGTACAGTCGAGGTCGAATATAGTTAGTGCTTAATTTTGTAACTAAGGGACCCCATACATCCCTGTATTATTATTATTTATTTTTTTTGTAATTTTTTGTTAAATTGTTTACTGTAGTTTTTAAGTATTTTATTTGTAATTATTTTATTTTGAAAAAATGACTTTCTGCCAAGTTTCTTGCGGCACATTCTTCTTGGCAATGATGATCTTTCCGAAAGCGCTGGTAGTTTTAAAAAATGACGTGTAAAAGTGCCCATTGCGGCCTATTTACTGAATAAATGATTTGAATTTAAATTTGAAAATACATTTTCACCACACTAGCTAGTTTGAACTCACTGTATTCTTTTCTGAAATAATTAATTTTTTGCATCCAAATTTTTCTTGTCATTCTTTTTAAAATATTCTTTTTTTTCTTCCGTCTCTTCAAAATTGCCACTGCCACTACACACATGCTTTTATAAAATACATCATCATCGTCATCCGAACTTGACAACAAAGATAGTTCGTATGATTGTTTTAACCCTACAGTGCATCCGGTGCCTGAACAGTCACAACCAATTTAATAGCCTGTACTAAAAAAATAATGACAGGCAGCGACATCTATTGGTGGTCAATAAGATGTCGAAGAATATTTAAACATCGTAGTTTAGCAAAATTTCGCTAGATGTCGTCCTACTGACAATGACCACACGAGCTACTCAAAACTCGGAGGTCATTGAGAATAACGAGTTTTTAACTTTTACGTTGTGCATAAAAAAATAGATTTAACTGTGAAAGTGTCCAGAAAAAAATCGTAGTGTACGTGGAAGATTGTGAATAAATGAATAGTAAGTATATTTTATTATTTGCGTGATAATACGATATAATTACGTTGATTTTTTTAACCGTTCCAGATAAGTCACACTATGCATTTACCTTGATATGTAGTTTTTTGCTAATGTTCCTTATATGTCACATTATGCATTCACGTCTATGGTAATTATATTGAAAATATTGTTTTATATTCTAGATCATGTGGAAAAGACGCCTCCGAGATGCAGAAATCCAGGATTACTTGCTGATACCATCCGACAGCGATGATGGTGAGGAGGCTTCTGGTGCCGACAGTGACGATGACATAGAAATACTGCGTGCAACTATAAATAGAATCTGTGAAGAGTCCAGCGACTTAGAAGAAGGCGGATCTAGTTCGGACTATGCCTCACCAGAACCTCTACCTACCTCTACTTCAGGTATTATTTTAACGTCACCAGTAAATATAACCAACGTCGACGAAAAAATAAACCATCAGCCCATTTTACTTCCTGGCCCTAATATAGTGGATCCTCAACCCAGTACTTCAGGATGTAGTAAAAAACCAAAGAAATGTACGTCCAAAACTTTGTCGTCGTCTAAGTCCAAGACACGTTCAAAAATAAGAGCAGCTACGAAAAAAACTGCGGCGTCTATTATAAAAAGAAAGAAGCGACACTTTGTTTGGAAAAAAAAACCTTTTCAAGCACCCAGGCATTGCCAATTTACTGGAGATGACCAGCTAAAGTCGCCGATTACCGAAATGGATACTCCTCTACAATTCTTTTTGCACTTTTTTGATGACGCTTTACTTGATCACATTGTAGAAGAAACACACAAATTTAGTATACAGAAAGATATAACAAAGCCGTTGAATATGACGAAATATGAATTGAAGAAGTACTTAGGAATATGTTTGCTCATGGGTCTTGCTCAGTTGCCAAATGTTCGTTTATACTGGGGAGCTGAACTAGGCTTGCCTTTGATTATCCAGACTATGACAGTCAATCGCTTCGAAAAAATTCGCCAGTATTTGCACTTCAACGATAATTCTGTGCAGCCACCTTCTGGTGCACCTGGACATGATCGTCTCCATAAGATTCGCCCTATATTGGAAACACTGCGAAAGAAATGCTCAAGTGTTATAAAGCGAGAGACATTATCTGTGGACGAACAAATGTGTGCTACCAAGGCTTCCAACCTGCTGCGACAATACTTACCCAATAAACCACATAAATGGGGTTATAAATTGCTGGTGCTGTGCGATGACCGTGGATTTGCGTATGACTTCGAAATATATTCCGGGATGGAGAATGATCCAAAACTTAGATACGAAAATGAGCCTGACTTGGGTGCGAGTGCAAATATTGTTGTTCGGCTCGCACGGCCTATACCACGAGGTCAAAATTACAAACTATTTTTTGACAACTATTACACTTGCCCAGAATTAATATCATACCTAGCAAAGGAAGGCATATACTCGCTAGGAACCATAAATAAAGGTCGGCTGGGGAAGGATTTGCCAATTCCTTCAGAAAAGGATTTAAAAAAAAACCAAAAAGGTAGGGGGTATTCAGAAGAATGGGTGGCTGACGTGGATGGAACTGATGTTGTCACTGTCATGTGGTATGACAATAAACCCGTTGTTTTGTCATCTTCTTTTACTGGACAGCAACCAGTACAAAAAATTAGCCGATTCTGCAAAAAACAAAAGAAGTATGTAGAAGTTGATTGCCCCCAAATAGTGCAAATTTATAATAAACACATGGGTGGAGTGGACTTGTTGGACTCTTACCTGGGAAAAGAAAAAACTAAAATGAGGACAAAGAAATGGTATTTGCGTTTGTTCTATCATCTTCTTGACGTAATGGTCATTAATAGTTGGTTGCTATATAAAAGAGTGAAAGAACAAACACAAATGCCCACGCAACTAAAACTCAGAGAATTCAAATTAGATTTGGCAAAATCGCTTTGTATGTGTGGTCCGCAAATGGATAAGAAAAGGGGTCGACCATCATCTTCCTTACCTGAAGATATAATAGCTGCAAAGAGACAGAAGCCAAATGTAGCTATTCTTCCGACTCGTGATGTTAGGCTGGACGGAATTGATCATCTCCCAACATGGAACACAAAACGCCAACGCTGCAAATATCCAGGATGCAGGGGAAAGTCTTTTATATCTTGTGATAAATGCAAAGTGGAGCTTTGTTTAAATAAGAGTAACAATTGTTTTACTAATTTTCATCGAAATTGAAATTAAACATCAAAATTGTGTGATCTCGTGTTAGTATAACTTAGTAATAAGCTATAAGGTAATGCATAATGTCCTTTATGTGTCACAACCATTAAAATTGTTTTTTTTTATTGAAAATATCGACTTTTATTTTTTTCTTTATTTTTCCCATCATCTACTCGCCCACTAAAACCGTATGTATTTTTCTCACCAAAAAATAAAAAATCATGCATGGTAGGGTTAAATTCATTGTATATACGTGCACTCGCATCCACTTTGAAAGGTAGAATGATCGCTCTGATCGCCAAGCAGGCTTCGGCGGGTACCGTTGAGCTAGTTTTATAGTCAATAGCTTATCGCTGCGGTCAACTAGTAAACAGTGGTCCCACCGCCAGCTATCGGCGAGCTCGGCTGTCAACTAGTAAAATTCTGTACTAGAAACAGATGACAATCGGCGGGCGGCTAGTAAACAATTGTATGGAATTATCGCTTACTCGCTGGGCGGTGGGAGAGTATCCTCGCCGGCAGTGTGAACAGCCAGCTATGAACTATAAAAATATAACTCTCTCTTTTATGTACACGGAAGCGATTATCTTTTGTTCGTTTCTTGGGCTGGAAAATAGCCGATAGCTCATAGCTTACTAGCTCGCGGTGGGACCAGTGCCTATCTTCTACATAAATAAATAAAGTAAGTAATTATACTTTATCGTAGACAAGTTAAACAATCGTAGATTCAAGAACTAAAGAGATTAATTTTATTAATTGCGTAGGTTTTATTAAATAATTTTATTAATTGGTAGAAACTGAACAGTTTTGTATTTTATTTATAAGAAGCCATTATTTATTATAGTGATGAAATGATTTTTCCGATGGCGTCAATGGCATGATCTTTTTATTCATCGTCTCTTGGGAATAAGCATCAAAGTTAATTATACATGCTTCTATTTCAAGTAATCACCTTATCAATTTCTTAATTGTAATTATAAAACATAATTAATGAATTAAAGACATAACGTTAATGAATTACATTTTTAACGAAGTTATTTGCTCGAATCGTTATTACATTGTTCGTTAATCACTAGCGAACAAACGTCAAAGTTTGACAATGAGTTGTCAAACTACACCGAGTTGTCAAAGGCCTTGTCAGAAGGGTCCCACGGTCAGAAGGGCACAACTATGATTTCACGAAACTTGTTTTCAAGATATTTTACTGTAAAATCAATAGCAAATATTAGTTATAGATGTTCGTGTCGAGTAGTCCCAGTTTTAAATTACAATAAGCATGACGAGTCATACAAAACTAGGTATTTTGGTAGTATTTTAGCGGTGGCAGCAGGTGTGATAGGTTATGTGTCTTTGAAGGAGCGAATTTCGGCTGCCGTGATTGCGAACGGTGATTTAAAGGGTCGAAGGGAGAAGTATAACTTTATTGCTGATGTCGTGGCTGTGTCAGCGCCCTCTGTGGTCTACATTGAGATCACTGATGACCGGAGGATGGACCTTTTCTCTGGGAAACCCATGACGCTCTCTAATGGCTCGGGGTTCATTGTGAAGGAGGATGGGTTGATATTGACGAACGCTCACGTGGTGGTGAACAAGCCTAATGCTAGTGTGCGAGTGAAGTTGTTGGTGAGTGTGGTTTGGTTATAATAATAATAATAATAATTGCATATACTACCTAAATACCTTACAGACTAACATACATATTTATAATCAGTAATATAAAGTAAAGTTAGTTATGTTGTGTAACTACGGAAGTGAAATGATAAGTAGGCAATCTGTTGAGTCACCACTACCATGAGTTTACAATGACCATACCTACTCGATAGCGACAGCGTAAATTATTTATAGAGGCGCTGTATAATTATGACGACTGGATGGCTAAGTGATTAAAGAACCTGACTACTAAGCTTGAGGTCCCAGGTTTGAATCCCGGCCAGGGCAGATATTTGTATGAATAATACAAAAGTTTGTTCTCGGGTCTTGGATGTTTAATATATATTTAAGTATTTATTTATCTATATTTAAGTATTTTTATCCGTTGCCCAGTGTCCATAGTACAAGCTTTGCTTAGTTTGGGACTAGGTCAATTGCTGTCAAGTGTCCCATGATACTTATTTATTTAATTCCCCATTCAAATAATTTATGCTGCCGCTATCAGTGTAAACTCATGGTAGTGGTACAGAGCTTGAGCTAAAGTGAGCAACCGGGATGCCCAGAGTGGCAAAAATTAGCAATGTCCTTTGCGTAAGGCAAATGAGCAAGCACCCATGGGGCTGACATGATGACCTGGAGTGTTCAAAGCCTCTGCAAGAAACACAAAAAAAAAGTAATCCCCTTCTTACGCCCCTTTAATGCACAATGTACTATTGCATAAGTCCGTAATTACCTTGAAGTTATTGTATAAATTCTATTACAATAAATGTTTTTGATGTTAACATTTCAGGATGGCTCGTCTCACACGGGTTTTGTGGAAGACGTAGACATGAAGTCAGACCTGGCTACACTGCGAATACCAGTTAAAAACCTACCAACAATGAAACTAGGAACTTCTGCGGACCTCAAGCCTGGCGAGTGGGTTTGTATTGTGTGATGTATGTAGGAAAAGTTGATAATTATAACCTAAAAAAAAATTGTCACTGAACCAACTCTGCTTTCAAATAAAAATCCCCATTTAAATCCACAATTCAAATTCGGTTGAGTTCGAAACGCGTCAGTGTGTTGTGGTGGTGGTGATAGATGGGTTTGTGTGATTTGTGTATGTTCCTACAGTGTGGAGGTGGAGGAACTGCATGAACACGCATATTTTGCATAAGCTTAGCTTATCATAAGGTTGCGGGCGATTAAGGAAAAATTATTTTAGTTCATTGATATGGACTTCCGCAAAGTAACGCCTGATTCAATAAATCAGGAATAATATAATAATAATGACACTTATATTTTATGATTTTTTTTCCTGTCCAAGATACTAAGCTAGACCGGATGAAGGGTATTCACTGCACACCGAACATGCTCACTTTTTCGTTAATTTTTATTAAGTATTAGCTTAAGCCCGCGACTTCGTCTGCGCGGATCTAGGTTATCGCGCGGCGGTGCCCTCTACCGGAATAAAAGGTATCCTATGTTGATCCTTGGGGTTCAAACTACCTATATACCAAATTTCATCAAAATCGGTTCAGTGGTTTCGACGTGAAAACGTACCAGACAGACAGACAGTCAGACAGACAGAGTTAGTTTCGCATTTATATTATTAGTAGGGATGGTTAAACTCTTTAATACGTCACCCAGAACTGGAACGACTGGTTTCCAAATATCAGGCTAAGTTTTGGGAAATCATGAGTTTTTCTCCTGACTTTTTGGATTTCTAGCAAATTTCCCTGTCTTTTCTCTGACTTTCCAGATAGTGGACAGCCAGATTTGCTAAACGGTCGCGATGCTATTATAATCGCCATGCTGTCGCTCTACAGACAAATGCAAAGATATGGATAGACCAATCAACTTTTTTACCGACACTTTGAGCGTCTCCAGCGTTATCAAAATTCAAATTCAAATTTAAATTCAAATCATTTATTCAGCAAATAGGCCGCAATGGGCACTTTTACACGTCATTTTTTTAATACTACCTACTACAATTGTCTCTGGTGTTACCAAATAATCGTACTTTCAACAAGATATTTCATGATTTAATAGGTTGAACTTACGTAGGATGGCATGTATTCATGTACACCATCTAATAAATTACAGAAAAACCATGTTAACTTACAAAAATCTGCAATTGTTTGAAAAATTTCACAGACAGATTAGTGTCGGTAAAAAAGTTGATTGGATATGGCTGTTACAAAAAAAAATTACAGTACAAGCTTTGCTTAGTTTAGGACTAGGTCAATTGGTGTCAAGTGTCCAATGATATATATTTTTATTTATAATGTATTCTTTGTAGGTAGTTGCAATGGGCAGCCCACTGGCTTTGAGTAACACAGTGACAGCGGGAGTGGTCAGTTCTACTCAAAGAGGTAGCGAAGAGCTCGGTTTGAGAGGTGAGTCGTTATTTCATTGGAACATCATTACTTGGGTTAAGAGCTTTTATACCTTTTGAGCTGGCAATGTTGCATTTTTGTTAGTTTTTCGCGACTATTCCATAAAAATTGAATGAAAATTAAAAATGTGGTCTTATAGAACTCTTCTTAATATATAAGTTGATGTGTCTATTCTAATAATTATCTGTGATAGACTTTTATATTTTTTTAAAACGAACAAATGTTTATTAACCGTTTTTAAAGAAAATAAAAGTCTATCAAGAAATATTATTATTTAGAGCCAGAATCAGATCACATTTTTAATTTTCATTCAATTTTTATGGAATAATCGAGAAAAACTGACAAAAATGCAACAGAGCCAGTTCAGCAGGTATAAACGCTCTTAATTATGTAATGAGTTGAAGTGGCATTGGGCGGGCCATATCGCTCGAAGAACAGACTACTTAATTAAAAAAAATATATACCTTGTTGAGTTTCTGGCCGGACTCTTCTCAACAGAGTTTATCCGAACCGGTGGTAGATTTTAGAGTGCTTGTTATAGCCTAAATTGTATAAAGATATTTTGACTTTTCACTTTGACTTTAACTTCGACTTTGACTTTATTTGACAGATAAATGTGATACCATCTCCGTCTATTCCAACAAAACAAACAGAGATGGCATCACATTTATCCATCAGATAAACTTAATCAATGGATGGTGAAACATGCAGTTTTCAATCTCCAGGTAAAGACATGGTGTACATACAGACGGACGCACCTATAACTTTTGGCAACAGCGGCGGACCCCTGGTGAACCTGGACGGAGAAGCTATCGGGATCAACAGTATGAAGGTCACATCGGGCATCTCCTTTGCTATACCTATTGACTATGTCAAGGAATTTCTGGCTAAAAGTGAGTTGATTTGGTATTTATAAAATTTTTTAGGGTTCCTTAGCCAAATGGAAAAAACGGAACCCTTTTGGATTCGTCATGTCTGTCGGTCTGTCTGTCGGTCCGTATGTCACAGACACTTTCCGAAACTATAAGAACTATACTGTTGAAACTTGGTAACTAGATGTATTCTGTGAACCGTATTAAGATTTTCACACAAAAATAGAAAAAAAAAAACAAATTTTGGGGGTTTCCCATAATTAAAACTGAAACTCAATTTTTTTTAATCAAACCCATACGTGTGGAGTATCTATGGATAGGTCTTCAAAAATGATATTGACGTTTCTAATATCTTTTTTTTCTAAACTGAATAGTTTGCGCGAGAGACTTCCAAAGTGGTAAAATGTGTCCCCCCCTGTAACTTCTAAAATAAGAGAATGATAAAACTAAAAAATATATAATGTACATTACCATGCAAACTTCCACCGAAAATTAGTTTGAACAAGATCTAGTTACTAGTTTTTTTTAATACGTCATAATTCGTAAACCACAATTTACCTTTTATTCAATCAACTCAAATATAAACACCGATCAAAGTTACAACGCACTACAAGAACTTTTATATCATGTTACTTGCTGCTACGGAACCCTTCATGGGCGACTCCGACTCGCACTTGGCCGCTTTTTTATCCTTCTAATATTTAAAGACATTGTGAGGTCCTGCATAAACCTGCGAAGCAATTCGTTTCAATTTTGTTAAGTTACCAATCCGCGTGAGAACTTTATTTTTTTATAAATGCAAACGAGCAAGTGGGTCTCCTGGTGGTAAGAGATCACCACCACCCATAAACATCTGCAACACCAGGGGTATTGCAGATGCGTTGCCAACCTAGAGGCCTAAGTTGGAATACCTCAAGTGCCAGTAATTTCACCGGCTGTCTTACTCTCCGCGCCGAAACATCAGTGCAAGCACTGCTGCTTAACGGCAGGATTAGCGAGCAAGATGGTGGTAGCAATCCGGGCGGACCTTGCACAAGGTCCTACCACCTGTAAACTATTACCCAAGAGCATTCATTCTGAGAGGAGACCTGTGCCCAGCAGTGGGACGTATATAGACTGGGATGATGAAACGTATAATTTTGTTAATTTCAGGAAAAACGAAATCCCCTCAAGTGTCGCGGCGGTACCTGGGCATCACCATGCTGTCCCTCTCTAACAACATCTTAATGGAGCTAAGGATGAGGAATCCAGAGGTATGGACTTATAAACTTTATTTGTATGTTAGCATGGGCGTACCCAGGTTATGAGCCAGGGGGGGATCAAATTTTACACGCACCTATACTTCATTTAATTTAGAAGGGTGCGCCAAGTTGGCATAATTTTTCAATCCCGATTATTGGAACTCCGGAAATGTTTGTCATAGAATTTTCTGTCATAATGCTCACTATTCATACTTAACAACGCCAGGGGTACCGCAGATGCGTTGCCAACCTAGACGCCTCCCAGTCACAGGCGCTACGACAACAGTTATAGGAAATCTATAAGAGGGCTAACCAGATCCTAAAGCTATAAATAAGTGTCATAACTATGATGGGATACCTCAAGCGCCAGTAATTTCACCGGCTGTCTTACTCTCCACGCCAAAACACAACAGTGCAAGCACTGCTGCTTCACGACAGGATTAACGAGCAAGATGGTGGTAGCAATCCGGGCGGACCTTGTACAATGTCTTACCACCTGTCTCTTGACTCTAATACACATCATCATCCCAACCTATACATATACGTCCCACTGCTGGGCACAGGCCTCCTCTCAGAATGAGAGGGCTTGGGCCATAGTTCCCACGCGGGCCCAGTGCGGATTGGGAACTTCACACGCACCATTGAATTGCTTCTCAGGTTTGTGCAGGTTTCCTCACGATGTTTTCCTTCACCGCAAAGCTCGTGGTAAATTTCAAATGTAATTCCGCACATGAATTTCGAAAAACTCAGAGGTGCGAGCCGGGGTTTGAACCCACGACCCTCTCTACTTGAGAGGCGATAGGTCAAACCGCTAGGCCACCACGGCTTATACACATACTAGCGGCAAAAAGAAACTTGTTTTGAAGAATTAATAATTCTTTTCAGATGCCCACCGATATAGAGCATGGAATTCTGGTTTGGAAAGTAATCATCGGCTCGCCCGCCTACAAGTAAGTTAGAGAATGAACTAAAATCGGCTTACCCGCGACCTTACCATAGCTACGTCTATGTACTTGGGAACTTACAATGACAAATATAAATGATTACTTTGGTTTGTTAGTCTAACATCTGGTATGGAGAATTGTACAGCGCCTAATGTACAACTCGGAATGTACGCGCAATAATGTACGACATGATAAAAAGTCGTGCATTATCAGGGCGCGCGCGCTGTACGTAGTGATAATGTACGACGTGATAATCTGAATCCAATCGATTCGAATGAATAGACATTTCGAAATGAGAGAGGTCTGATTTCTTCGGTATAAAGTAATTCTAATATTTTTTTTCCCGAAAAGCTGGTTTACATAAGCGCCCTCTGTTAGCTCCCTAAAGAACTACTTGGTTTATTGATTTGCTACAAACAATCGATGACATTTCTTTAAATCTTCTTCTTCTCTTTTAAAATATAGCTTTCTGTCCTTATTAGGACAATTTCGCCAGTGTCAAAGTACTCTCTTTGAGAGGGACGTTGTTCGGTAGTTGTAATTTTTGCAACTTGATAGTAAAATTCCAGAAACCACGCGGAGACAACTTGCGCATTAAAAAATGTCAGACACGCGAGCAATATATAATTTTGTGATCACTTTTCACTGTTAAGGTTAATCGCCGCATAAAACACTATCAAAATTATACTTCAACTAGCCAAAGAAACAGAAATAGCAAAATTATACATTGTCTACATCCGCCATGTTCGAATGCCACAAATCGAATCATTTCTTTAAATCATCAATAAGCCACGTAATTTGCGTATAATTGTGTAGATGGCGCTGTCAGGCACATTGACAGCTTGATAATCGGTAGACATAATGCTTCAGATTATCACGTCGTACATTTATTGCGCGTACATTATGGGTTCCCTGCTAGTTACGATAATTCGTGTACATAAGCTTTATTGCAGCACATTTAATTCCAGCGGCGGCCTCCAACCAGGCGACATTGTGACCAGCATCAATGGCGTCCCAGTTCACTCGGCAACTGACATATACTCCATGCTGGAAAACAGCAAGGGACCCCTCAAAGTGGACATCGTCAGGGGGCGGACTAGGGCGACGCTTAACATCGTGCCTGAACAGCATTGACTGATGTGGTTCGCAGTTCATTAGATAAATAGGCTGGACGACTAAAAACTGCTTAGTCCGCTAGTTAGATAGTTAAAAAATATTGTACACGTATTTTTTCTAGTGTTCGACAAACAAAAAATGGCGAGGATACAGTGGTTAGAAGTTTCGAGTGAAGTCACTATAATGGTATAATTTTTCCTAATAGTGACGTCACAAGCCCCCCACTCCGGAAGTTTGATGACCTTTGTCGATTTTTAATCCCTACTAATATTATAAATGCGAAAGTAACTCTGTCTGTCTGTCTGTCTGTCTGTCTGTTACGCTTTCACGTCGAAACCGCTGAACCGATTTTGATGAAATTTGGTATAGAGATAGTTTAAGCCCCAAGAATCAACATAGGATACTTCTTATTCCGGTAGAGGGCGCCGCCGCGCGATAACCTAGGTCCGCGCAGACGAAGTCGCGGGCATAAGCTAGTAATTTGATAAGCCAAAAAATATGTGTCCCACATTTTTCCATAATCTAACTGTCGGACTAAATAGAATGATATATTTTTAACCCAGTCATCATTCTTATTGCATCCGACATATTTGTTACGAAAATGAAAACGCGGGTAGTTGTGTGCCGGTGTCAGTTTCGCGCGAGCAGAGCGGCGGCGCGCAGTGCGCGCGTTGCAGCAGCCGCCGAGTCGCGTTGCGAGGAGGAAGGGCTACGGATTAGCCCGAAACAAGTCGAGCTAAGCTCGATTTAAGACCTGAGTTGTCATGAGGTACACGATTCAGTTGCCGCGACTGTATGCTAACCCTGCTGGTTTTTGGTAGGATGACAGTCTTGTCCATACTGTCAGTCGTATGACTCAATACTGACATTTTTAATTAATTGATTGACAAAATATGTCACAAGACGAGAAGGGCAGTGGAACACTTTGTATTTTTGTAAATAGCTTTTATATGATGTTATATCTAGTGCCATCCACGAAGACGCAAGAGTTTGTCAAAATTAGACATTAATGACATTGTAATAAGAACCACGGCACGCGTCATCGTGAATGACTCTAACTGGAATGACTTTATATTGCTTTTTTTTTATAATTATTTAGATAACGTTAAGAATGTATTTCGTTGACAATAAAAGACTTTAAACACGCATTTTGTTTTTTTTTTTTGAGTCTTGCAAGTTAAATTTGCCACACTTTTAGTTATCGTATTGTCTTGAATTTGGGCACACTAATGTAAATCTTGTAATAATACAATAATCTGGTAGTGACATCCTGGTTATGTAGCCAGGATCGTCTCCACAGAAAGAAACTCTTCAATAGTTTACGGCACTGGCGCGGAACTTAACAGAATTACCTATTAAACTTTATTGGCACTGTGTTTGTACGATAGAATAGACACAACTTGATATTGCAGCTAGGGTCATCTTCCCACAAAGGAACTCCTTGATGGTTAATAGCACAAATACATAAAACTTTGCACGATTATTCAATTGCAATGACAATACATTATATGTCTATACAACACCTGATGCTGTAGCTAGGGTTGTCTCCTCTTCCCTAGAGTTTCAAGAAAGCTAAAGTTTTGTATGAGTTGGCCGTTTCATATTTAAATCTGTTCGTATGACATGTCAATTAAGACCCGTGAAGTAATTTCCTACCGTAAGTAGGTCTATCAGAAAGTCTGACCGATACGAGTATGGTAAAAAATTGAGTGTTAGATAATGTCATGGACTAGACCTATGAACGGCCAAGGGGGATGTTCATAGAAATTATTTAACCCTTTTTCTATTAGGAACCGTCGTGGGTTTTTTCAAAATTTTTAATTTTGCTTTTCTTTATCTTTAATTAATGAAACGTAGTTATGTGTATTTTTCTATTGAAATAAACAGCTTTGTTTTTTTTTTTGGCATGATGCCATTTCCGGCGAGCCCTCGGAAAAAGGCACGTCTGCGTTGTCAGCGTAACTCCTAGCAGGATCATCGGAAGTGAAAATAAAAATACTTATTTTAGTTGGGACTTTAAACTAGAACTTGGACGAAGGAAAAAAAAGTGAAAATTGGGGTTTTGGCAGAGGTTTTTAAGAAAAAATGCAAAATTTGGCTAAAATTACGCGGTATTTAAAAAAAAATAGTAGTTGTAATTGAAAAAAAAAAATCCTTCGTTCAAGTCCCTGTAAATTGTATCTCGGAGACCTGTCAAAAATTTCATCAAGTTCGGTTGAGTAGTTTTCGAGAAATCTTGACAACCGACTTTGAACCCTTTGAACCGCATTTGTGGTTAAAAGCAAATAAAAAATTTGAATTTGAAAACACAGTTTTGAGAAAAACGCGTTTAAAGATTTGAGTGACAATAATATCTACAGGGAAGTGAGCACGCAAATTCTTAAGACTGTATCTCCGAAACTATTACTCGGATCGACTTGAAATAAAATAATAAGACGATAAGATTTTTAGAAACCGTGAAACCCATGTACCAACCCCTTTAAGTTACTTACTTATACAGAGAGACACATAAAATAACCGACTTGCTCACTGGCTTCGAACAAAGTGTAATATCCGTAAAATTTCAATTTTAATTATTAATTTATGGCTTAAGAATACATAGGTCTATATAATGTTTCTTGGCGGTTGTATTTTTAACCTTAGGTAAGTAGCATAAAGTTTATTTTGTTTCTGGATCGTTATTGCAGAACCTTTCCTTACTGATTGTAAGAGTAAGAGTCTTAAATTCATAAAGATAACGTTGTATTTGTATAGTTTTTATAGTCAGTATTTTTTCGAATGTGGTAATTTTTTAACTTAGTAGAATTTTTAGGTTTTTAGAAATGAAATATTTGAAGGTTTATGCTGTAAGTAATAATGGGTTTTGGGTGAAATAATTGAAGTGGTTTTTGCAAATTCGTAATAGAAATGGATTAAATGTTTTCTTTTCTATCTATCTGTGAATGTTTTCTAGATTTGTTTGTTTGTGAACAAAATTCATGGACTACACAGCTACAAGTCGAGTGAGTATTAGATTTAATTTTATACTAGCCTTTACCCATGGCTTTACGCCTAAATCTAGGCCTAGCAAATCCGGGATTTTACAAAAATGCATTAAGTAGTAGGACCTTGTGCAAGGTCCGCTCGGATTGCTACCACCATTTTGCTCGCTAATCCTGCCGTGAAGCAGCAGTGTTTGCACTGTTGTGTTTCGGCGTGGAGAGTAAGACAGCCGGTGAAATAACTGGCATTTGAGGTATTCCATTTTAGCCTCTAGGTTGGCAACGCAACTATACCTCTAATACCTCTGGTGTTGCAGATTTTTACGGGGAGTGGTGATCTCTTACCATCAGGAGACCCACTTGCTCGTTTGCCTTCCAGTCGAATAAAAAAAAAACATACTTCCTTTCCGCTTTATGAATATTTTTGTAATGCTGGTAACACTCCGTATTTTAAGCTGAAATTAAAAAAATAAAACATGGCAGTTGTAAACGCCGATGGACGTCCTATTCTACGTACTGGCGTCGAAGACTCAGCTGATCAATCTTCCTATCGTAAGTACCTGTCAAGTATATAATAATGATCAAGCAAATTTTGCATTTTACTTTATCTCTGAAAAGTAGATTATGGTTTTAACTATTTTTAAAATGCTTTATGAATTAACACTTCATAAGGCCTCTTATCGAATATAGAAACAATTTTTAAGCTACATTTACAAATAACATAGTTATAAAGGTTTAAAATTCAAGATAAGACAGAGAAAGACATACATGCATGTAATGTCACGATGTCACACTCAAGTAGCGCCCATGTAGCGCCATACTTGCTGCATAGAGAAAAACGTTTGAGAAAGAGACAGGTATATAGACTTTACAAAAAATATTATTAATCCAATTTTGAACCTATTTACTTTTCGCTGAACACTGTCTGTTAGTATATATATATATATTTTCATAATAATTATATTAGATATATAAGACATGGCAAATTCAGGAGTTTTGTCAAATAAGTACCATATTGAGGGGTTTATGGAGGTGTAGGTCTTATATGTCTTATAATGTCATACTCGGTCGATAAAGAAGATAAAAAACCCCAGTCTTTGTCACATCAAAGCTCAATATCTCAAAAACGGCTTAACCGATTTTGATGAAATATGTCTGGGTAAGGCCGTAGATTTTGCCACTTTGTAACGTAGAGTAACGTAGACACTTCTATGTTACGGTAACGTAGAAGTAACGCGAAAGTAACAGATATTTTTTGTAAGGCTGATTTCAAATACCACTCTTTTTACTAAGCTTTTATTTTTAACTCACCCTGTTAGTCCGTGTGTACCTATGTGTGGTATAAACCTTACAACCTAATGTTAGAGTATCAGTTATCGTCAACCGATTGAGCTGAAATTGTGTAAGTAACCATGTTTGGTTTGGATCACAAATTCATGGTGACTCAAGTAACATCAATCTAAATCCAATTCAATCTTCACAAAAACTACCGTGAGACTGAAAAAATACTATTATATTTTAAACGGACGACTCGACAATTGTCACACGCACGTACGGAGTATACGTGCGACAGTCGCCGAGTCGTGCGCTTCCAGAGAAAGGACTACGAATTAGTCCGAAACAAGTCGTGTCTATACTCGGCTTATAAATGAACTGATCCGTTTTAAATGTAATACCCCACTCACTGCAATAGCTAATAACTCACCAATCTTGACCAAGTGCTTACTTATAGTACATACCTATCTATTATAAAATTAAACCTTGAGAATATCTTAAGTACTTTCTTGCTTAGGTACATCTAATTTATTTTAAACTTTAATTTTGCAATGCAAATAGAAAAGTACAAATTTACCATTATATACGAACCTTTACAATGTTTCAACGTTACGTAACATACAATTCTACGTTACCAATAACGCAGAAGTTACGTAGAAGTTACGTAGAAGTTACGTAGACAAGGTTATAAGTACACAAAAAAATTACAATCGGGTCGAATTTCAAATAAAACCATATTCCCAGGCTCTTATTACTCACTTACGCAAAGTACTACATAAAATGTATGTAATAAAAACCGTTATTTGTCTTTTAAATTGTAAATTTTTAATTGAAAATCTTCCCTACGAAACAGACGCGTGCACCTTTGATACGATCCACAGACAACAAGATGGCTTCTTTTTTTTTTCTTTACCTTGCGTGGATACCATAATGTTGCCAACGCCATGTACAAATGACTACCAACGCTGTTTTAAATACCAACAACCGAAATTCTGGTAACGTATATAAATAGTTACGTATAAGCAAAAATCTAAGGACAAATGTTTAAATTGAGATAAATCATTGAAAAACGCTTATTTGAAAACATTTGAAATAACGATGCAGTTGCTGAACTTTTAAATATTTGAAAAAGTGTTTAGTAAACAGACTTCCCTTAGAAAAAAAAAAAGTTTTGTGGTGTTAAGTGTTGAGCCGAACCGTAAAGACAGTGTGTTTTTGGCTAATTTTGAGGGATATGTTAAATTAAATTGATTGTATTTTTTAAACTATACAACTTACATTTAGTTAAAAAACACTTCCTAATAGTTAAGTAATTGCATAATACAATAGTCTTACTTAAAATAAAATCTACTTAGAATAATTTTTTTTATAATTCAGTGAAAACTCAGGACATTTTTTTTTTTCAAAAAGTGGCAAAATCTACGGCCTTACCCGTCTAAGAATACCTACAGCTACGGTGCAGACAGACACACATAGCAGTCAAACTTATAACAGGCTTACGTCGTGGGGGGTTAAAAATAAACCAGTGGTCAACCTTTTCATTCGGCGACTTTGTCTTGTTACTGGTTTAAATCTTGGAAATCAAAGTTAACAGTGTTCGGATTGACTTGGAATGTTTTTTACATTCTTTTTTATCAGAAGCCGAATCAATTCCCGAAGACAAGCCGAGCTGGCTCGTGGGATTGCGCGCGCGCATCGAAAAGCTCGTGTCGCGGTACGGCTATGATGCGGCCAAGCCGCACATACAGAAGACTGTGGAAGGTAAACTAGCATAAAGTGACAACAACTTAAGTATACTACTACTTACTATGCTGATATCCGCAGTAGGACTAAGATTACTGACATAGCCCGCAGAATTGCGAAACTGAAGTGGCAGTGGGCGGGGCACATTGCACGCAGGACTGCTGGCCTGAAGGTTCTCGAATGGCGTCCGCGGACCGGGAGACGAGCTGTCGGTAGGCCTCCAACAAGATGGAGCGACGACCTGGCTAAGATCGCGGGATCGCGGTGGATGCGAAAAGCACAAGACCGGTCTGAGTGGAGAGCCTTGGGGGAGGCCTATGTCCAGCAGTGGACGTCTTTCGGCTGACATGATGATGATGATGATGACTTACTATCAGGGCGCAGTGACCCAAAGTGGGTCTTGGCCTCCAATACCAGATTTTTATTGTAAGTTATCGTCAATTTGGTTCCGTTTGACGAGCACCGGAGCAGAGGCAGACATAGGTTACCTAGGGTGGGACGATTTGGACTGTTTTCAGTCAGACTGGTAAAAAGCCAAAAGAAGAGATGAATGGAAGACATGGGAAGATAGGGGAGGCGTTTGCCCAGCAGTGGGACACATTACAAGATAAATAATAAAAATAGTAGAATGACGTTGCGGCCACATAAACACCGGCTGAGGTCACGAGTAGTTCTCAAACCATTGAAGTAAAAAAAAAAAAACTACTTTCGATGTTTTTCTGAACATTAAAAAGACTGATCCAATTTTTATTGTTTCAGATACTGAAAAGAAAGCATCAGTTTTATTAGACGTAAAAGGTAATGTTAATATTGACCTAATGATGTGTTGCCAAATTCTTATTTATTTTTAATTTGCCGCCATTTTTTGCCACTGATTTGCTGTATAATCTATGGAACCCAATGCATCTATTATCTGTCATCTTTCCCCCATATTTGGCCCCATATACCTGTGGCGCGTAAGTAGGTTTATTACAAATCCACCATCTAGAATGTTCTCACAGTACCTAAGCTACAAAATCATTGCTAAGCAATGCGATAGTCGCTGACAATTTCTGTGAAAATGTTCAAATTGAAATTCAAATTGTGTTGTTTACAGTCACTTTTTTTATTTAATATAATCGAAACAAATAAAAAGACATAACTACAGGACATAGCAGGACATTTTGACTAAGTTAGTAATCCAGTGTCTTAAAGTGTTGTAACTTAAATTCTTTGTATTCCAGTGGAACGAAATGGTAAATATTCTTAGTGATCAATATCAAATACGTAAATTCTTTAAATTTTCAACTTGCGTGCGCTTTCGTTTTTGTAATTTGTGGTTTAATTGAGATTAAACTAACCATCAAAAAGTTGGAAAACGCCCGACTTTGTCACTTCAAAGTTCAATATCTCAAAAAGAGCTAAACCGATTTTGATAAAATATATCTAAGAACCATCGCTAGAAAACCTGCTTTCAATTAAAAAAAACCGCATTCAAACCGGTCCACCCATTTAAGAGCTACGGTGCCACAGACAGACAGGCGGACATACGTAGCGGTCAAAATTATAACACCCTACTTACGTATCCAATATTTTCTATACTAAATGACAGACTAATTCGATTTTTAGGAAACAAGTCCATTACAACCACTAGTTACAAGCTGTGGCAAATCCATCTTCCCGGGTGACGGTAACTAATTCTATGTAATGAATTTTCACAGGTGATTCTGCGATTACGTACGAATATAATAAACAAAAGAAACCATTACGGTCATATTACGAAGGTAAAATATCAATTTGATAATTATTTATAGTTGTCTATGGCCGGTTATTGGGACTTGGATTTCATTGTTGTGTATTATTATATATTTTTGCCTGACATGTCACTATTACGGTCATGTTATGATACGATGTACAGTCACTTTAACCACTGTGACAGTTCATATCATATAATGGCAGCAATATGACGAAAATACACAAGGTAGTAAAGTGTATATATATTTTTGCCCTTGACTGTACCTGATGGATGTTGCTCAATTGCTCATATCGCTTTCACTAGACGGCGCTATCACCAAAATTCCTACTTTTGTTATAATAGTTTTACAGCGCCATCTAGTGAAAACTACGTGAGTCTAACCGTGACACTAATCAATAAATTTAGACGTGATATGTTTTTACAGACGATATTTCAAAAACTCCAGAAGGTATTTTAGTCTTAAATATTATTACTTGCAACCAAGTTGTCTTAATTTTTTCCGACATAATATTAACTGAATACTTAAACATTATTCGATATTGAAATCATACCTACTATAAAATACAAGGGTAGACTTTGTGTCATGGACAAATGAGTATGTAGTGATAATTTTAGCATGATCCCTATACTTATACATTCTAGATTAAGGGTCCTATCAGACGGACAGACAAACAGATAGACGGACGATAAGGGTTCAGTTTTTCCTTTTAAGGTACACAACCTTGAAATCTCATAATAACTTTTATCTATTTCTTTACAGTTTGAATAAGTCTTTATATTTTAAACATTTAATTTAAGAGCGTTTATATCTGCTGAGCCGGCAACGTAGCATTTTTGTTAGTTTTCTCGATTATTTTATAAAAATTAAATGAAAATTAAAATGTGGTCTGATTCTGGCTCTTCTTAATATATAAGTTAATGTGTCTACTCCAATGATTTTTCTTGATAGACTGTTTTTTCTTTAAAAACCATGAATAAACATTTGATCGTCTTTAAAAAAATATAGAAATATATCATAATAATTATTGGAGTAGACCCTCTATTACCAACCGACAAACCACAAACCAGACATTCCAACCAGATGGACGGTTAGTACTTTTTTTTCCCAAGCGTCAATCTGGTTTGCTGGTTAATAATAGACATTCCTATCCCACACCCTGGCTATCTGATTGATTAGACACATTAACTCATATATCAAGAAGTGTTCTATGAGAAAACATTTTTAATTTTCATTAAATTTTTATGGAATAATCGAGAAAAACTAACAAAAATGCAACGTTGCCAGCTCAGCAGGTGTAAAGGCTTTTAACACTCTAGAGCAGGGTTTCTTAAAGTGGGGTTATTTGTATCAGGGGTCCGCAGTCTGTAAACAATACAACAATAATACAACACAACAATAATACACAACAATAATAACAACAACAATAATAACAATAACAACAACAATAACAACAATAGTCTGTAAATTAAAAAAACATATTTTTAACAGGGATCCGTGGAATTGATCAAATTGTGAAAGTGGTCCGTGACTACAAACAGTTTGAGCAACCCTGCTCTAGAGATACTAAACACACAATTTTTTTCTTCAAGATCCAGAGAATAATAAGTGGGTGAAGGATGTAGAAAACTTTATCACTGCCGTGATAAGCACTTATTCTAAGGATCAGGTAGAGCCTCAATTAAAACCTGCGATTAATGGTGAGTTTAACATCATTAAATTAATAAATTATATAAACTGTGTACGGAAATTCGTCGAAGAACTAAAGTCACTGATATAGTTGGAAAAATATGCAAATTAAAGTGGCAATGGGCGGGCCACATCGCTCGAAGAACAGATAACCGTTGGGGGAGAAAAGTTCTCGAGTGGCGACCACGAACCGGAAGACGAAGCGTTGGCAGGCCTCCCACGAGGTGGACTGACGACATCGTGAGAGTTGCGGGAAACCGGTGGATGCAAGTGGCGAGTTGTCGTTCATTATAGCGTTTTAAGGGGGAGGCCTTTGTCCAGCAGTGGACGTCTTCCGGCTGATGATGATGATAAGGATGATGATAAACTGTTATAAGTAGAGTCATTCTCGATGACGCGTGCCGTGGTTCTTATTACAATGTCGTTAATGGCTAATTTTGACAAAATCACGCGTCTTCGCGGATGGCACTAGGTAGTGTATTTGTGTATAATCCGTGGTAGCCTGGAAGTAGCCTGGTGACAAGACCTATGGTCTCTCAAGCAGAGGATCGTGGGTTTGAGCCCGGGCCGAATCCTTAAGTTTTTCGGAATATAATTGCAAAATTACATTTGAAATTTACCACAAGATTTAAGTAAAAAAAACCGTTAACTATGATTAAATGGTGGGTGTGTGAAGTTGTGTGTGAATGGCATCTTATTTTAAGTGGAGACCTGTGCCATCCATCTCAGCCTATATACGTCCCACGGCTGAGCACAGGCCTCCTCTGAGAATAAGAGGGCTTGGGCCATAGTTCCCACGCGAGCCCAGTGCGGATTGGGAACTTCACACGTACCATCGAATTGCTTCGCAGGTTTGTGCAGGTTGCCTCTCGATATTTTCCTTCACCGCAAAGCTCGTGGTAAATTTCAAATGTAATTCCGCACATGAAATTCGAAAAACTCAGAGCTGTGCGAGCCGGGGTTTGAGCCCACGACCCTCTGCTTGAGAGGCGATAGGTCAAACCATTAAGCCACCATGGCTGTCGGACCTGTACCATGCTGTGATAGCAGTGATAGTGAAAATGAAACCTTGTATTTGTAAATGTCAGAATAACTAGCTAAAGTCATGCTAAAGTAGTCAATGAAGAATCAATCAATGACTATTCTTTTGCAGCCATAGAGAAGGAGAAAAGTATTAGAATTTCTGATATCGATGGTAAGTTTTTTTATATTTGTAAGACTTTACCTATACAAAATGTCCGGAAAAATGACGTAGGAATTTTATGAGGTGACACATTGAAGTGTTAGGAAGAGTTTGAACCCTAATGGTCTTATTGAAATATGTGATTTAACCCCCTTATTCATAAAACTTAACAAGCCTATGTTAACTAACAAATGCTCTGTCCCTTTCTAACAAATACAAATGTCGAAGTGACAGATAAGGACAAACGAATTTTAGCGGCATTTTAACTAAAATAGGTTTGATTGTCGTTTATGAATAAGGGGGTAAGTGTGTTTGTTAAATTATTAATTTCTGTTTGTATTTAATTTAGTAAACCTAAATGACGACGGTATGTATTTTTATAAATTTGACATATCTGATCACATTAAGCCACATACCTTTTAACACTTATACCTCGTAAAATAGGCCTTACTTCTTAATAAAAACTTCGAAACTCACAAAATATCACCTTATTACTGTATTTCCATCTCTGGCCGCGCACAGGAACGTGTGATGGTACCTGCCTGTCTGTTTCTCTTTCACCAATATTCCTCGAAACAATTATTTACTCTGTCACTATTTCATAAACAGGAAATGTTGATGTTGAGATTAAACAACTGGAACCAAAATCAAGAAAACGTGAGTAGTTGTAAAGTCAATTCAATCATTATTAATTATTATTATTTTGGATAACAATAAAATTAACCTACTTAACTAATTAACTAACTTTTTTGGTTCACAGCTGCAAGAAAACCTCATAGTTCCAATGCTGGATCGCATAAATTGCGAGACTACACACTTATGTCTGAGTAGAATAAAACAAATATGTTGGTTGTTGTTTTTTTTTACATATTTCAAAGTACCATATGTCAGAATTCGACTTTGATACAGTTAAGTCCGTCCCTTCTGACAATTTATAGCAAGCTAATCAAATAATCGAAGCATTTTTGGTCTACGGGGGAGGCCTATGTCCAGCAATGGACGTCCTACGACTGATTCATTGATCAGTTTTACTCATCATTACTGATGAAGTGATAGCTGACAGTTGATATAAATAAAAAATCAAAAGTTTCTGATCAGGAATCATCATCACCATCATGTCAGCTGAAAGACGTCTCCTTTAAAACTTGTTATGATATATTAGTTTTGTATACAGTGGTTTGTTACTGTGACTGTGGTGTGTTATGAAAAAAGCGCCATCTAGTAGAAGCAACGAGGATTAAATACTAGCGACGCGACGCACGGATACCACTTTCAGTCTAGGTATACCTAATATAGGTTGCGTCGATGTTGTATTTGTTAGCACCTACTATGAGAGATGGCGCTTTCCTTAAAGTAATAAAATACTACGGTGAGGGTAAAACTTTTTGATATAGTTGGTTTACATGGTTTTACTCTGAGGTTTCACTATTCTATTTGAAGTGTGTGTTTCCCAACTTGCACGCCGACATTTCCCATAAATCTCCTCATTTAAAATTAGAAAAACAAGTAAACAAAAGCAAGGAATCGCTGGCGTTTTTAGCATCCTTGTCTTTTACGAACGCATTTTACAACAATGAGCAAACCAGAAATAGTTCTATCAGCTAATATTTAGATTTAAAAGACGTCAGAATTAAGCGTCCGGCCCGGTCGCATACCACTCGAGAGGTGATCCAGCTAAATAATTTTAGTAGGTAGGAATTTACCTGACCTAGGACCTGCAGGGCTACTCCGAAACTCGCAAATCGAAGTTCGTATCACAACATCTCTTTCACTCGCGTATTAAATGACATAAGCGTCAGCGGGACGGCAACATACGAACTTCGAGTTTTGCACTTCGTGGTAGGTATAGGACCTGGTTAAGATCGCGGGATCGCGGTGGATGCGGAAAGCACAAGACCGGTCTGAGTGGAGAGCCTTGGGGGAGGCCTATGGCCTGCAGTGGACGTCATTCGGCTGACATGATGATGATGATGAAACTGTTAGACCGGGAGACGAGCTATCGGCAGGCCTCCAAGATGGAGCGACGACCTGGTTAAGATCGCGGGATCGCGTTGGATGCGAAATGCACAAGACCGGTCTGAGTGGAGAGCCTTGGGGGAGGCCTATGTCCAGCAGTGGACGTCTTTCGGCTGACATGATGATGATGATGAGGTAGGAATTGTAACTGTTGTAAAAAGTGGCATTTAAAATGGTCACCTGACCAAGTTTATACATTGTAGCTTTTAGAGTCCTTATGCCTGTGAGGTATCCTCATTCCAAAATGCTTTCCCAAACTGCCGCGAGCTAAAGTATCATTACTATGGAGCGTTCAGTAAGTACTTATGAATGGAGGTGCCTTTACAAAGTTTTGAACTGGTTTTTTTCTGCTACTAGGAGTGTTTTATATAATTTTATTACAGTCACCAGCATTAATATCTGTCACAGCGGAGCGTGGAAAAATATCTGACACGTCCTCCCGGCCCTAGAAATAGAGTCGTATCAAATATTTGTGTCAGATATTGGTGCTGGTGACTTTACATGTGTAGGGCTAAGTTTATTTCCACAAAGTCATATTCGGGCGTTTTAAAAGAAAGTGTACCCGTACTTTTTTTTAATTTTGGATCTTTTTTTTTAAATATGGTTTTTCCTACTCAGAATCAAGAGCACCATAAAAAATTTTTGTTCGAAAAACTGGTGATTTTTTTTTAACGATCGAAATCGATTTGTGCTCTTGATTCTGAGTAGCAAAAAATCATGTTTTTTCCATAATTTCAAAAAAACGGAAAGGGTACACTTTATTTAAACACCTATTCGATGGTGCGTGCGTGTGTTTATTTGTGTCATGTCTTTTATATTCTTTCACGCTAAAAATGAAATGTATGGAATAATACATAAATAAATTGTAAGCCCCTAAGTCTAGAGAAATTTAATTTACCACCTAATCGTATACTCGTAATTATATATATTTTTTTATTTTTATGCAAATTATGGTCATAAGGGCGAGTGTGTGCTTATTCTAGAAGAAAATTTAAGTTTACAGGGCGAGGAAGTTCGGGAGAGAGGAGGTCACTTAAAGGAATGTAAATTTTGGAGCAACCAAAGAACCTTTTGACCGAGGGCACCTCGGTGTGTCGGAGCGGAGGCGTACCCTTTTCTATGTTACTCACAACTTTGACTTTGAATGCCATCTTTGGCAGAAGGGATCTCCTGTAGCAAAGTACTTCATGCCAAGCAGATCCTGTTTCTTATCCTTAAATAAAAGGTTCCATGTTATGAGAACGTGCCGCTGGCTGTTCCAGTAATTGCTATTTATTTTTGCTTGAAGTTTCTAAATTAGAAAATAATTCATCAAAGAGATGAATGGGGCCAGAAATGCTTGCGTAAGAAAATACTAATCCAAGTAGTTTAGCATTTCATAAAGCGGGTGAGACTTTAGAGATGCATGGACGCATTTTTAGGGATTCGTAAATTGTGTAATAACTTAGTAAAGTTGAGAAACCCTCGACATTTAACCGATTTTTACTAAACAGCCGGTCGGTAGGCCTCCAACAAGATGGAGCGACGACCTGGTTAAGATCGCGGGATCGCGGCGGATGCGGAAAGCACAAGACCGGTCTGAGTGATGATGGTGATACATAGATAGATAGATAGATAGAATCTTTATTCAAAACAGCATACAAAGCTCAAAGTACAATAGAAAATATACAGTAATACCTGTGATGATGATGACTAAACAGCTAAAAAACACCTTATGGAAACTTTACGTAATAAAAAAACCACACAGAAATCCGTTTGAGAGCTTTTCTCAAGCAAGAGAAGTATTACAGGTCAATTCACGAAAGCTGGCACGAATGGATTGACTGAGTGAATGAAAGAATTAATGAAAAAACGAAATAATAATAATAGTTCCGGCCAACCGGTGTATGGGTAAGGCCGTAGATTTTGCCACTTTGTAACGTAGAGTAACGTAGACACTTCTATGTTACGGTAACGTAGAAGTAACGCGAAAGTAACAGATATTTTTTGTAAGGCTGATTTCAAATACCACTCTTTTTACTAAGCTTTTATTTTTAACTCACCCTGTTAGTCCGTGTGTACCTATGTGTGGTATAAACCTTACAACCTAATGTTAGAGTATCAGTTATCGTCAACCGATTGAGCTGAAATTGTGTAAGTAACCATGTTTGGTTTGGATCACAAATTCATGGTGACTCAAGTAACATCAATCTAAATCCAATTCAATCTTCACAAAAACTACCGTGAGACTGAAAAAATACTATTATATTTTAAACGGACGACTCGACAATTGTCACACGCACGTACGGAGTATACGTGCGACAGTCGCCGAGTCGTGCGCTTCCAGAGAAAGGACTACGAATTAGTCCGAAACAAGTCGTGTCTATACTCGGCTTATAAATGAACTGATCCGTTTTAAATGTAATACCCCACTCACTGCAATAGCTAATAACTCACCAATCTTGACCAAGTGCTTACTTATAGTACATACCTATCTATTATAAAATTAAACCTTGAGAATATCTTAAGTACTTTCTTGCTTAGGTACATCTAATTTATTTTAAACTTTAATTTTGCAATGCAAATAGAAAAGTACAAATTTACCATTATATACGAACCTTTACAATGTTTCAACGTTACGTAACATACAATTCTACGTTACCAATAACGCAGAAGTTACGTAGAAGTTACGTAGAAGTTACGTAGACAAGGTTATAAGTACACAAAAAAATTACAATCGGGTCGAATTTCAAATAAAACCATATTCCCAGGCTCTTATTACTCACTTACGCAAAGTACTACATAAAATGTATGTAATAAAAACCGTTATTTGTCTTTTAAATTGTAAATTTTTAATTGAAAATCTTCCCTACGAAACAGACGCGTGCACCTTTGATACGATCCACAGACAACAAGATGGCTTCTTTTTTTTTTCTTTACCTTGCGTGGATACCATAATGTTGCCAACGCCATGTACAAATGACTACCAACGCTGTTTTAAATACCAACAACCGAAATTCTGGTAACGTATATAAATAGTTACGTATAAGCAAAAATCTAAGGACAAATGTTTAAATTGAGATAAATCATTGAAAAACGCTTATTTGAAAACATTTGAAATAACGATGCAGTTGCTGAACTTTTAAATATTTGAAAAAGTGTTTAGTAAACAGACTTCCCTTAGAAAAAAAAAAAGTTTTGTGGTGTTAAGTGTTGAGCCGAACCGTAAAGACAGTGTGTTTTTGGCTAATTTTGAGGGATATGTTAAATTAAATTGATTGTATTTTTTAAACTATACAACTTACATTTAGTTAAAAAACACTTCCTAATAGTTAAGTAATTGCATAATACAATAGTCTTACTTAAAATAAAATCTACTTAGAATAATTTTTTTTATAATTCAGTGAAAACTCAGGACATTTTTTTTTTTCAAAAAGTGGCAAAATCTACGGCCTTACCCGTATGTCGATAGGAAGTTATTGTTTAAGACAATTTTAGTTTATATATTTCTCTATAGATGTCACGGTTCCGCCCAGATGCATTTCTGAATCACGGTATCGTTTGGTCGTGTCAGAAACTACTATAAGTAGTGTTGTTATATAGAGTTTTATTGGAGAATAAATTTTGCTTATACCTATACCTAGACGGAGCATGTTCTTCTTCTCTCACAACCGAGCTACTCGCTCGTAAAATTATGACCTTTATCCAACAGTGGACATCTCCCTGATGCTGATGATGACTTAACTCAGTGCCATTCAAAGTTTTTCACTTTAAAAGACTCCGTTGTTTGCCGTTATCCAATTATAAAGTTTAATTAAGCGGATATTAGAATTTCCTAATATCAATTAACAACGAGAGGTCAAGTAGCTGCTCTTAAATTATTTGACATTGTCCCAGTTTGTAATTTTGTATGACAATTACTAAATATAATTATATTAAAATTTGTATCTTGCCGATGTTTAAATATTAACTTTCGTGATGTTCACTCATAATTACTTCAAAACCTGAAACTTATCTTATAATGATTAATAATTACCTCGACGTTTCAGACACATTGCAGTGGCCCTGGTCACGAGGAGACTGAAATGTTGGTTATCATTTGTAAAGGCGTAAGTGCGGGTAGTTCGAAAGACTCGCGCTGTTAAAAAACGTGATAGGTAAAGACAGACCACCGAAATCTTTTCCCATCGTGTTGTGCACATCCCCTCCCGCTTCTCCGCTTCCCGCTGATCTATATCGAGATAGCTGTAGGCTTTTCAAGATTTTGGGCTGTGGTTTATCTGATTTTTGTAAAAATGCTTTAATTGTCTGTCATTCTATTTCAAAGTTGACATCTTTTTTAGGGTTTTTTCATTTACAAAGAAAGTAAATATAAATTACAGATGAGTTCAAATCGATTTTTTTGTTCAATAGGTACCTAAAATATTTCTATTTATTCTCAAACCTTCCCGAAAAAATCCTGAAAAATTAGGAGTCTTAAAAAACAAACAGAAAAAACAGAATACAACGAACTGATCCTTTCTAAAATTCTTACCATTCAGTGGTCAAGTAAACCGTCTTTATACTTAGAACCTGTTTCACCACTTGTCGACTAACTTTAAGTGTCAGATAAAAGTAATGCCGTCTTTGTTTATTCGGATAAAACAAACAGAGACGTCATCACTGATATCCGTCACTTAAGTAAAGTTAGTCGACAAATGGTGAAACAGGTCCTTAACGTTTAAAAAAAAATTTATTGTTTTACACTTCTTTTTAGGGTTCCGGAGCCAAAATGGCAAAAACGGAACCCTTATAGTTTCGCCATGTCTGTCTGTCTGTCTGTCTGTCTGTCCGTCCGCGGCTTTGCTCAGGGACTATCAATGCTAGAAAGCTTCATTAAAATCGAGCGTCGTCCCCCCCTCTAAAATCTAAACCGGTGGGAGGAAAAATTTGAAAAAATTCAGGATGGTAGTCAGTATATCAAACTTTCAAGGAAAACTATAGCGGCTAAGTTTGCTTGAGAATTATTAGTAGTTTATGAATAAGAGAACCTAAACTTGGAAGATTCCGTATAAAATACGAAATCCTTAGATAGATATTACTTAATTTTTTCGTAATGGCTACGGAACCCTATTTTGGGCGTGTCCGACACGCTCTTGGCCGGTTTTTTTGTCGATTTTTGAGCTCCTTTAATTCTGATATTACACATTTATATGAAAATCTGAAAAACCACAGGCATAGATAATTACGTCTAGTCCATACTTACAAAATTTCATCTACTTCTGTTGCCTAGTTTTCAAATGAGACCGAGACTACGTTTGTATGGAAAAAAGAATGAAGAGACTTCTTTTAACTTTTAAATTCAAGAGCATACGAATTGCTGTAAAATTCGCTTCGAAGAGAAAAAAACAAATGCTTAAAATTGAGGCCAAACATTTAAATGTCGAGCCGCTTGCGTTGCGATGCATAACGTTTCTAAAATTTACTTAAATTCACCACGGAATTTCCGCGAGCAGACCACTCGGGGAAATACGCTTTGACACTTTCGCAGTTTATGATAATCCGATAATCCAGTTTTTATCTTGTCAAACATTCTTCGACAATGTTTTATGCAAGGTTTTATTAATATTTATAGGTTTAGAGTAGGTGCTGGAGTTAGTTTAGGGTTACTTTTTATTTAACCATTTTAGGGTTTCGTAGCCAAAATGGCAAAAACGAACCCTAAGTTTCGGCATGTGTGTCTGTCTGGCTGTCTGTCTGTCCGTCTGCGGCTTTGCTCAGGGACTATCAATAGAGAAAGCTGTAATTTTGCACGATGGCAAAATTGCACCTTGCCTTCATCCACCTTATTTATTTTTTAATTAATTATGCACATTGAAACAGTATAAAAGTTTTTAATTCATTTGCTAATAAAAGCGTGAAGATAAAATTGCCCAACGCCAAATGCTTTCTCATAGTATTCTGCTTTACCTCCTTTTGCTCGCGCGCCGTTCCGGCAAGGGAAACATGCACAATTTCACCCTCTTCGAATGGGCGAAAGAATTAAATAAACAGCAGGAGTTTACCCGGCAGATTGTGCAATCTACCCTGGTAGGGTAAAGGCACCAAGGGTTGGCTTGCGCAGAAAATTTTATATCGACTTAGGTATAGTTTTTTTTTTAATATCAATACGATTGTTTAACTTACTAGGCTTTCAGTAAATATTCTTTGTGTAGTTTTTGACCTTTGGGTTTTTCTAACAAATTCTGTTTACAAATACCAACTACGAGTACAAGTACGAGTAGGTACAAATAAAATAAATTTAATTATTACAAACAACAACAAAAACGTAAAAACGGACACCTCTAATAGCTTTTATAGTTCCCAGAATAAAGGGCGAGATGCCAGACGGGCCATTCATAGCCAAAGCTAAAGTCCTGAATATGGAAAAAGTTAAATAAACTCGTTTTGGTAGAGATCTGGTAAGTGATAGAAAAAAATACTGTCCGCATTGTCACGCTGTATGTATGGCCTAAGGTTTCTTTTATTTAGCTGCCCGAAACTGGCGCGTTTACCCTAAAGCATCAAGTCCATAACAAGATTGTCGCGATCTCAGATAATTATAACATCTTCGCGGCGCTCTCATTACAGTACAACGTTCTTTGAGTTTATTTTTTTAAGCGTTAAGAAGATTGTGCCTAAATGAGGTTCTTACCCTGCGGCGTGAGCATTTTACAAGATGATGTTTAACCTGCAATGTATGTTTGTTTGGGTCATCATTATCATCATCAGCCCACAGCAGTCCACTGCTAGACATAGGCCTCTATAATGGCGCGCCACAACACTCTGTCTTCAGCCCCTCGCATCCATCCGCCGCCAGCGACCCTTTTAAGGTCCGTCCATCCTGCCTCAGGACGCCCTACACTACGTTTCCCCGTCCGTGGTCTCCATTGGAGGACTCGTCTACTCCACCGTTCATCGGTCCTGCGACAGACGTGGCCAGCCCAACGTCACTTCACAGCCAACTAATTCTTTGAGCAACGTTGTTTGGGGCAGGTTTTGACTTTAATTTTGATGGGATAAACACCTAGTGTACTTATATTATAAAATGAATATAGCTTTACTTACAAATGTATTTTTTAGAAAAAAGAAAGAAGACTTTATTCACTAACAGAGACATATGTAAAAAAAATACTTAACACAATCTTTTTACGTAGTAAATCTTGTGCATGCGTGCGTGCGCGCGCGCGTGTGTGTGTGTGTGTGTGTGTGTGTGTGTGTGTGTGTGTGTGCGTGTGTGTGTGTGTGTGTGTGTTTGTGTGTGTATTCGCTTGGCTTGCGATGATAGGCGGTATTAATGTGTCAGTAAGAAGTAAAAAATAGATTTCAGCACCTAAGCACGTCTACGTCTATGATAGTTCCTTCTATCATAAAAAAACAAACCACAGACCCAAACAAATAAGTGCAGCCTCCTGGGATTACACACAAAGCTAAGAGTACCATATTGGCTTTAACTTGACGCCATTTGATTACGACACTCGCGACAAGACAAATACGACAATACGACGTCTTAGGCGAACTCCCTTAATACCCCCCTACAGGGCCTTGATAATTTGTGCGGTCTTATACTTTATTGAGTTGCTGTGTACAGGATGCTTTGACAAATATTATAGTAGATTGTACAACAAGCCATTTTATCCAAGACGTTAAGCCGGTACGGTGAGGGTAGATAGGCACGTCGAGGGGAAAATGGGTTCAATACTCGAGTTTTACACTCTGATTTTCACTTAGATTGCGAGGAAATGAAATAGCAACAGTGGAAACAATAATTCTAATTTTTTGATTTTACTGATTTATTTTTAGTTTCAAATAAATTAAAAATTATTAAAAAAAATTGTAGAAACTTTTTTGTTTGTGGCTGTTGACACCTGATTACCTTGGTCTCAAGTTGGTCTTAGATGAAGGTTTTATTTTATGCAATAGATCATAAAAAGTCAATTGATGTCGCCTAGATACAGCATAAACACGAACTTTACGAGCATGAGATGTGAAAAGGTAATTTTAGTGAGGGTTTTACAACATAATACACTAATGCGATGACTTTTTTGAATTGCACATGGCATAGTAAGCAAATGAAATAGGTAAATGGGGAAATTCATTGGATAAGCAATAGGCAACCTTTTTGTTTCAGAACGGTCTTTTCCATGCTAAATTTTACAACAGAAAGAAGCGAAGAATAAATTATAGCAGTTGGTGCAATGTGGGTTTTCTTGATAAATTATATATCCTTTATCCTTTTAGTTAGTTAATAATGTTTCGACAACCGTATTACAACAACCATGGACATAATCAATAATAATATTCATCGTACTCACTAACCTACTAACTACGTCACCTGTAAAAGAATGGCATCCTTTTTGCATACAACACAGATAACCACATAAAATGAAACAAAACATGACTAGTATATAGGAAGATACCTCTAGCCTCCTGCAGTTCAAAGTGATAATACTATAGTACATATTGTCAACAATAGAACATATCTTTTGAAAAAGGAATAAAGTGTCATTTTCTCTGTATCATTCAAATTTACAAAAAAATAAATTCAACTTTATCTATGAGAAGTTAAGTTTCAAATTTCGATGTCATATTTTGTTGTATGGTGGGCTGCAGGAGGCTAGTGGTACGATTTTTGAAGCTTTTGGAAAGAATTCCCAGAATTAAAAGTGCCAGATTTAATGACCGCGTCTAAACGCCACTAATTTACATACTACATGTTGCTATAGTATTGTATTGTATTAGCTATTTATGCAACTGTATCGCAATAGGGGTCCTTATAATATGAGTGTGGTTTCATGAAACGAGGCATAGCCGAGTTTCATAAAAGGGTCACACGAGTGTTATAAGGCCTATTTGCGTACAGTTGCATACAATATTTTATCTGCGTTCATATATTAAATCCTCTATGATGTGTTCAAGAACCATTACCTGCTGGTGAAGAAGTACCTGCATTGCAACCAGAACTTAAACTAGGACCTTCACTTTGCTGGTAAATTATGAGTCATTTCCTTCGCCACATCTAAAATATCGGGCGGAGTCAAATCTTCTTCGCATTCACTGATATCAGACATTTTTAAGCAAAAACGAAATTTTCTCACGAAAATTCGTACAAAAAAATGACAACCTATGAACGGAATGGCGGTAAAACCCAGTACATCACTGCGCATGTGCGGCATGTGCGCGCATGCGCAAAAGCGGGCACTGCCACAGACAAATGAATATTGGAATCAAAACTTGTTGATATAAACTTTTTGGATTTGCCCTGTATCGTAATGGTTTAAAAAATTATATTATAACATTATTTAGTTAGAAGAGAAGTGTGATAATGTGATTTTTTTTTAATATTTCGGTATTGTGTTTAAAAAGTATGTAAATATAAACTCGTTTTGAATTTTATAATTGGAATATTACGATGCGAGAGTAGATAAAATTCTTTATTGTACATAAAGTCATGTGAAAATAACAGTTCAAAAAAAACAAACCAATGAACAATCCAATCGTATTCTATGTATGACGTGACAATGACAATCGTAATCGTATGACGACCGGATGGCTAAGTGGTTAGAGAACCTGACTACGAAGCTTGAGGTCCCGGGTTCGAATCCCGGCCGGGGCAGATATTTGTATGAATAATACGAATGTTTGTTCTCGGGTCTTGGATGTTTAATATGTATTTAAGTATTTATTTATCTATATAATGTTAGTCACTGTTTTTCACTTAACTTAAAATGGCTAAAATTAAATTCATTTTAAAAGAAATTAATTGTAATATACATTTGTTCAAAATATAAAAGTATTATTATAATTCAAAGGCAACGCGCGGTCACCCGGCCAGTTAGGATTCGAACGTCAAACCGTACGGTTGTCTAGTGTTAATGCCTAAGTAATTTTCTGTAATTAATGTTTGTAATACTATATAATATAAATTAGACCAATCCTAGCTGCTGTATATTATTTGAACGAGGGTTACTGTCACAGTCAGAAGTGGTAAGAACGTTGGAAAAAACTAAGAGGTATGAATTTTTATATTTATTATATGACACTGATTATTTGGCCCGGCTATACTACGGCCCGCAATCAATTTGTACTTGAGACAAGACAATACGAACTCATATATCACATATTATTCGAATTATATACAGCACTCCATGATATCAACACTTTCGCAATGCTTTAATCGATAGCGAAGCGTTTCTTTGTTGAAAAGCGCAACGGAATATTTGCGCACGATATGGTGGGTAGCACGGACAAAGAGGCAGTAAGTATGATCCCGGCTAGCCAGATATTTATGCTTGCTTGAAAATTATATCGAGGGGCATGATGATCTACGTAGGTTTATTAACATGTACCTTAATTGATCACTGATATAATGATGAAGTTTGAGATTTTTTTTTATTTACATAAAACACTCAGAATGAATTCATACAATCAATATTGGATGTGCATTTCATTTGAATTGAAAGCTCGAATACAATACAAATTGTATAATTGAAATATTCATGGTAAAATAATGGAGTAATTTCATCACCGTTTCATTTGAACAAAAGCTACCTGCAATATGATAATGTTTGTTCTATGTATTGTTGTTGGCTTTATGTATTGCATATACATTCTGGTCAGCCCAAAACGTGTCGGTGCAATACTGTGTATGTAGAGATAATGCAAAAGGTTAAAATAAAGAAGCAATATACATGCGGACGCCATGAATACGTGTAATTATCAGTTCGATTTCTACCATATACTGTATACTGCATAATACCTGTGTTGTACTATTACAACGTGAAACATGAGCATAAATAAACATTTAAGATAAAATTAACATACAAATAGGTACCTACTTATGTGTCTTGTAATCCTTTCGTTTGTGCATTTACTTCTACATGAACAATTTTCGACGGTTATTCAGATTTATAAAATATATATATATATATAAAATAATAATAATAATAATAAAAAAAACTACTATTAAGCTAAAAACTGGTCTTGGTCGCAACTGCTAATCAGTGTTTTTTTATTTGTTCCCCTGTTTTCTTCCTACTAATCTTCCATGAAACTATTTACGTTACCTATCACAATCTTTCCCTATTGTAAATTAATATATTTGTTATAATTTAATTGTACGCAATAAATCGTCATACTGACAATAGTTCCACCCATTTCCACGATATGTCGTCGAGTGATGAGTCACGTTATACGCCGCCCACGAACAAAGGACGCCCAAAGAGAGAATCGCGTAGTCCAAAACGTAAAAAGGGATCTAAAAATAGGAGACGCTCTGCTACTAAAACCAACAAAAGGCAACAAGCACGTGTAACTTACCGCAGCCGATGCCGTCGCAGGCGGTCACAGTCTAGTAGCAGCACTAGCAACAGTAGTAGTTCGAGCTCCGACAGCACTACTGCTCGACGGAAAATTCGCCGGGGCACGTGTAAGGCCAGCCGATGGCAGAGTGGACGGCATCGGCGTCAATCAGCAAGACGGTCTACCTCAGTAGATACAGATAGCAGTAGTAGTGTTGGGCTCGCTATGCACCGATATGGGAAACGTCGCCGCCGTTCGAGCTCGACTGCTTCGTCTTCCAGTTCGTCTGACGAAAGTGACCGAACTCGTTCAGATGACCGTACTGGTCGAGGTGGGAGACGAAAGCGTCGTAGACGTCAAAGAGAAAGCAGCCAAGATAATGACTTCCTTAAAAAGTTTGCTAAGATAATCGGGGTCAAGGGGAATCATTTTGAAGGCGCTCATAATGTGATCCCGCAGTTCGATCCTGATGCTCATTTACAAACAGCGGAAGACTGGATTCGTAAGGTAAACGAAACCGCAAAGATCTATGGTTGGAGTGAGAGACAGACTATTTACTATGCTATACCAAAGCTTGCTGGGCATGCAAAACAGTGGTACCAAGGAAGAAGCACGGTAGATTTGAGCTGGCGGCAATGGCAAAAGAAAATAATTAAAACTTTTCCTGACGATAGAAACTACTCTGATCGACTAGCGGAAATGATCAGTCGGAGAAGTAAACGAGATGAGTCGCTAGAAGAATACTTTCACGCAAAAGCTAGGCTTGTAAAAATGTGCGGTATTACTGGTAGAAATGCCACCGATTGCATTATTAGTGGCATATTTGACCACGGCATAAGACTCAATGCACAGGGTTCAAATTTTAAGAGACCCGCACACTTATTAAAATATTTGCGTCGTATTTCGAAAAGAAATAATCCGATACCTCGAAGAGATGGCATCCCCACTAAAACGGAACCACAACAAGGTCGTAACTACGATTCGATTCGTTTTAATGGCAATTCAGGTGGGTCTTCATCAACTACCCGAGACAAGCCAAAATCCTCATATGTGGTGCGATGCTACAATTGCTCAGAGGTTGGTCATACAGCACGGAGGTGCACACAGCCGATGAAGCGGTGCGAGAAATGTTCTCGGCTTGGTCATGATTCGCAGAATTGTGAAGTCAAACATATGCCCCAAAAGCCTCAACAAACAAATGAAGAAGGCTCTACTGAAGGGAAAGCGAACAAAACGCAAACCGTTCTACAAATATCGTCGAATGATAAACCAAATAGTAAGTATTTTAAATCAATTACTATTAACGGCATGCGTTGTTCTGCTTATATCGATTTCGGGAGCCAATGTACATTAGTGAAAGACTCGGTTGCTAGAACGTTAGGTTTGGTACATAATACCGCGGGTCTCCCCATCATTAAGGGATTTGCTCTCGGAAGTGTTATCCCGATAGCTAGGACAACAGTTACGATAGTAGTAGATGTAGTTGAGGCGGATGTTGAAGCATTCATTGTTCGTGAAGAGTTACTTAACACAGACGTACTTATCGGGCAGACTCTGACCGAGCTCCCTACTGTAGCGGTTCACAAAACTAGCGCAGAACTAACCATATACTGTAACGATGAGGATATGGAACGAATAGAAGTCCTCAATACAGATAGTGTCAATATTATAGGACTAACAGATATCAATTTTCACACAGAAAGTGAATACACAGGACTACTATTCGTTCCAGGAAGCTTATGCTTAAAACCTAATAGCGAATATATGTTGTTGCAAGGTATTTATCATTTTAAAAACGGTAAAGGTCGCTGTATAGCAGTTAATTTAGGACAGAAAGCAATTTCTCTCCCTAAGCTACGACTTCTCGGACGAGCAGTTAAATTGCCGAATCGGGAGCCGTTCCTTTCAAAATTAGATCAGGAGTGTGTTCAGGCTATTGACGTTGAGAGCAAATGCCCGTCTTCAAACGTCAATGTCAGGGAAGAACCAATAACACTGGACATGTTGAACATCGGACCCAAAGTATCGGCTGAAGGAAGAGATCGGTTAGTCAAACTCTTGAATAATTTTCGAGATTGTTTCGCATTTAATATGCAAGAACTGGGACTGACACACATTACTGAAATGACCCTCCGCCTTAGCGATAACACACCCGTTACCTATAGGCCTTATAGATTACCATATAGTGAACGCGCTAAGGTCCGGGCAATGATAGGAGATTTGCTGGCTAACAACATTATACGAGAGTCCCAGTCCCCATACGCCAGCCCCATAGTATTGGTACGCAAAAAGAATAACGAATACCGTCTCTGCGTCGATTATAGGGCTCTGAATAAAAAAACAATCAAGGACAGCTACCCTATGCCAGTAATAGATGACCAGCTCGATCGACTTAGCGGTAAGTCGCTGTTCACAAGCCTAGATTTGGCATCCGGATATCACCAGATACCGGTGGCCGAGGAGTCACGACATATCACAGCTTTCGTGACTCCCGACGGCCACTATGAGTATACACGGATGCCGTTTGGGCTTGTAAATGCTCCCGCTGTGTTCCAGAGCATGATCAATAAAGCACTAGGACCTAAACGGTTCGAGCTCGCTATCCCATATTTAGATGATTTGTTGTCAACGGGTAGTACATTCGAGGAGGCTTTCGGCAAGCTCGAATCCATCTTGCAGCTTTTACGTAATGCTAAACTTACGCTCAATTTAAAAAAGTGCTACTTTTTCCAATCGGAAATAGACTATCTTGGATATGAGATATCGGAAGCAGGATTGAAACCTGGAAGCAAAAAAATACAAGCTGTGTCAGAGTTCCCAAAACCGGTTAACGTCCACCAAATCCGTCAGTTTATCGGGTTAGCCAGCTACTTTAGGCGATTCGTGTACAATTTCGCGGCTATTGCGCGACCTTTGACAAAACTAACTAAAGCTGGCGTACCCTGGCAATGGTGTGATGAACAAGAAACTGCTTTCCAGGGCATCAAGGCTAAGCTAGTTGCGCGACCAATACTAGCATTATATGATCCCAACTATATAACCGAAGTGCACTGTGATGCCAGTAAGGTGGGTTTAGGTGGTATCCTGCTACAGAAGCCTAATCAAGAAACCCCACCAAAGCCGGTCGCCTATTTCAGCCGACAAACAACCCGTGAAGAAACTTTTTGGCACTCTTACGAGTTGGAGACAATGGCTGTGGTGCTTTCGCTAAAGAAGTTTCGGGTTTATCTAATTGGTCTTGAGTTCAAGGTAGTAACCGATTGTAGTGCATTGCGTGCCACACTAACAAAACGGGACTTGATTCCTAAGATCGCGAGATGGTGGCTGATGTTGCAAGAGTACAACTTTACGATTGAATATAGGCCTGGGCATAACATGCAACACGTGGATGCATTGAGCCGCAATCCGGTGTCATTGCCTGATGAACGTGAAGAATTGGAAATACTCAACATTACCACCAATGATTGGCTCCACACAGTACAGTTGACCGACCCTCGAATAAAACATATCAAGGCTATTCTCGAGACTAGTGAAGAAGATGTTAAAGACATAACGAATAACTATGTTCTTCGCGATAATAGGATTTACCGTCGCGTAGGGTCCAAGTTGAAATGGGTTGTGCCCAGCTCAGCACGTTGGAGAATATGCCAGCTTAATCATGACGAGGCGGGACATTTTGCCACAGAAAAGACATTAGAGAAAATTCAAGCCGATTATTGGTTTCCCAAAATGACTCGCTTCGTCAAGAAATATGTTAATGCATGTATCAACTGTGCTTACAATAAGGAGTTGGCTGGAAAGAAAACCGGGTACTTGCATCCTATCCCTAAAGTTAATGCTATATTCCACACAGTCCACATGGACCATTTGGGCCCTTTTATTAAAAGCAAGAAGGGAAATACATATATTTTAGGCATTATTGACGGGTTTAGCAAATTTATTTTCATCAAAGCCGTTAGAAATACAAGGTCTAAGACGACAATTAGGACATTAGAGGACATTTTTGCGACGTTCGGGAGCCCAAAAATTCTAATATCAGACCAGGGGTCTAGTTTTACATCTAATGAGTTCAAGACTTTCATAAACTCGATAGGAGTTAAGCACGTGTTAAATGCCGTTGCCACGCCACGAGCAAATGGACAAATCGAGCGGTACAACCGAACCATACTTAATTCACTGTCAGCTATGAACCATGGACTGGATGAAAAAGAATGGGATACAAATATTTCTAAACTACAATGGAGTCTGAACAACACAGTCAATAAAAGTACTGGAAAGACACCAGCAGAAATTGTATTTGGACAAAGAACTACGTATCAAAGTGAAGGTATCCTGAGAGGAGCTCTCGAGACAGAAGAGCAGATGTCTGACACGGCTAGACAAGAAATGAGGTCAAATGTTCAAGAGCGAATAGAAAAGGGACAAAAGACAATGAAAGAAAATTTCGACAAAAATAGGGCACCTACAAGGGTGTTTAAAGAAGGCGATCTAGTTATGATTCCCAATAATAACCCGGAAAAAGGAAAAATCAAAAAGCTAGCGCCCAAGTTTCGAGGTCCATTTAAGGTTACCACAGTCTTAAACAACGACCGATACGAGGTATCAAGCGTTCCAGGGCATTCTCAAAGACAGTATAAGAATATATACCCAGCTGACCAACTTAAACCTTGGGTTACGTTTTGTGTATCTCCAATTGCTAGCGAACACAGTGACAGTAGTGGAACAGACTCTGATGATTAATATATAGTAGGTAATTAATTTTGTCAGCGACCAGTATTCAAATAGTTATTACTTCGTTTTATTAAATTCTGATATATGTTTGGTTACGAGAAGGAATTGTTGCGTACATAAGTTAGTACCTAATCAGATGTACCTATTTTATTCCCTGTGTTAAATCCTATCCCTCACAGTTACAGCCTAGAGACAAACCTGGCAATCGGATAAAGCCGGGTGATGGAGTTAGTGAGATCCAAAACATTGTCTGAGGATGGACACTTGCGGACAAAATCGCCGACGATCAGCTGGTGAACCGTGACCTGCGGGTGGTTCCACGGCACCAACTGCGGATGTTAGCACTAGCATGCCGTGGCTTTCGGATGGCTAAACGGAAGCTAAGTATCGGGCTCGCGGGTGGCCTTCCTCATTGAACGGTGAAATAACAGCATCCAAGATGAAGTTCTGGCACGTTTTAGTCTCGGCGACTCATATACTTAAGTGATTATTGATTTATGAAATGGAAAAAGATGAGAAAGTTAATGAATAATTCGATCTAGATGAATGTTGTACAGAGTTAGATTTATTTGTTTTCACATATTGTATAACGTAGCTATAATAGAACGTAAAACATGTTGATACTAAAATTATTATTTAATCAGACTGAGAAACTTTGATTATTGAGTAAATTTGAAGCATAAGTGTTAGTGGATCAACCAATCAATGATGAATCGTGATAATTATTAGTTTATAATCCGGTATGAGGTCATACCCCTATATGAGAATGGCCGAAACGGGTCGGAATGGGGTCATTCCGACTGCAGGGTGGCCGCCTGTTAGTCACTGTTTTTCACTTAACTTAAAATGGCTAAAATTAAATTCATTTTAAAAGAAATTAATTGTAATATACATTTGTTCAAAATATAAAAGTATTATTATAATTCAAAGGCAACGCGCGGTCACCCGGCCAGTTAGGATTCGAACGTCAAACCGTACGGTTGTCTAGTGTTAATGCCTAAGTAATTTTCTGTAATTAATGTTTGTAATACTATATAATATAAATTAGACCAATCCTAGCTGCTGTATATTATTTGAACGAGGGTTACTGTCACAATAAGTATGTTTATCCGTTGCCTAGTACCCATAGTACAAGCTTTGCTTAGTTTGGGACTAGGTCAATTGGTGTCAAGTGTCCCGTGATATTTATTATTTATTTATTATTATTATATTCTTGTATAAGTTACATATTATCACGAAAAACTTTAACTGTATTTACCTATACACGTAACTTACTCTCTACTATACTGTAAACTAAAAATACTACCTTAAAATACGAGTATTAAGTTTCTCATGTATATGACAAATTATTTTTCATGAGAAATGAAGATTCTATAAACCGAATTTCTAAACTCTGGCTCGTTTCCGGGGCACCCTGTACACTAAGTTTCGATTACGACTCGGAAGTTTCGGATTAACAAGAGATCCGGAATAGACACCCTGAATTATGATCGATTGTGCCAAGTTGTCGATAGGTATTGTAACTCGAACAATGGCCTTTGTCATCTTTGAGGTAAACGAGATCACGTCTCATATTTTGAGATGTAAAGAGTCACAAACATTTTACAAACTTAGAAGTATAATCTTGACTTAGTGTAGGTAGTTTTTAGTGTTTGAGAAAAAAAAGTGAGCGCTATGATGGCGGGTTGAGTTCATAAACTTCTGACCAAACATTTGATCAAAAATATATGAACATGACTCTATTGCTAACGGCGTAGAAGCGTGTTCAGATATTTTAGATCAACATTTTGTTTAAAAGTTTACGACTGGACTGTACTTCAATTAGAAAACTGAAAATTGCACATATGTACGATTCAATTAAAAACAGTCCTATTGCCTACATAAAATAAAATAAAAACTTTTAATTGAATCGTATGTAGGTATGTGTAATTTCCAAACTGTTTCATAAAATAAACTAGCTTTTGCCCGCGGCTCCGGACGGACACGACAAACACACAAACATACAAACACACTTTCGCATTTATAATATTAGTATGGATTCTATCAATAAAAACCTTGCTTTTTACAGTAAATAAAAAAAAATGCTCATTTATTTTCGTTACAGAAAATGAGGCTCGATACCCTATCATTTTCCAAGCATAGTAACATTATTTTTAATTATACTCGGATACCGGTAAATAATTATGAATAAACAGAAGGAAGTTCTCTAATGAGGCGTCTGTAACGATAAGCAAACTTTACACAGTAGGGTGCTTCTTAACTAAGCAAAAAAATTTTTTATTTTATTTTGATGCGTGTCACCCTTTTATTCTGTTTTATGGCGCAAAAAAACTAATACGTAATTTTTATTTTATTTTTAAAGTAATATTTAGGGGTCGCTACCAGCGAATGAAAAATAAAAAAAGTACTTTTGGAAACTTCTTTGATTAAGTTCTAAAAAAGACAAGCACAAATGAATTATATAACTATTAGGGTTAAAAAAGTTGTAACTTATGCTAATAAAGTAGTTTTCTTTGTACCAGGGTACTTTTGCCTGAAATTTTTCACATCCAAAATAAGGAATTGTTTTTGTTCTTCGTCTGTGGTAATTAGTTTATTAAATTCTTCAATCAATGCTACATGATGCTACGCCGCGTTCAGAAATGTCGTTCACCAATCTCATAGAACGTACAATTTCTCTGGAAACTTTGTAGTCTTCATCTTCTTCCCAAAAACGAGGTTCTTTTTGCGAAAATGCAGACGGAATTCCCAGGATTCAAAAAAATCTTAAGGTGTTGCTGGTCACGAAATCCTCAATATTTTTTTCTTCGATGTGCTTAGATCCTAGGCGATTCGCTTCGGGCTATAGTCTAGACCTTCCTCATTCAATGCAATCACCATTTTTTGCTTGCTTTCAAGAGAAATTTCGTCGTCAAAAAAAGCAAGCGCAACGAGTTCTTCGGACAGATACCACAAATGCCCTAGGAACTTTTTTAGAGCTTTTTTGGACATAGCTTTGTTTATATTTTCAAATTTCTTAAGACTTTTTAACAGCCACAAGTCATTCCTTGGTGCTGAAGTTGCCACGGTAGCTTGGAACCAGCATCTTACATAAATTGTAACGACGAAAACGCAAAATTCAGTAATGGCTTTAAGTTCTTTTTTTGTCAGTTTAAACTGGTCTCTGAACATAAAAAGCTTAAGGCAATAAATTGCTTTTGACATTCATCGTGTGCGATGAAGACCTGCTAGAGCTCTGAATGATATCCCTTTATTAGGCACACCTCCCAAAAATATTATTGTTAGTGTCAACAGTTCCTTGTAATCGTCACGTGGCTGATAATCATTTAGCTGTTTTTCAGCAAAAGAAATGGTGTGCTGCTTGCTATATTTTCTACGCATCTTAAAGCGTCAGGGTTTAAAGAAACTATACTGAACTTATTCTGGTCAATGTTAGGCCAAGCAGATCTAAATCGTTTGAAGATCAATATTTCTGGTCCACTTGATGGACCTAGTGCTTGAACTGCGATTGCTTCTAGCAGTAATTTCCATTATATGGTGACGACAAGCCAACCAAAGAGCATCTTTTTCCATCTTTTGCTCTAATAGAATGCAAGCACTTGCTCTTAAACCTGTGTTGACCGCAGTGGTGTCGAAGCGAAAGCATTTTATTTTGTCGCTCAAGTTCCAAGAAAGAATAGTGACATAAACAGCTGAAGCACACGCTTCCCCAGTTCCACTACTGAGTTATCATGTAAAGATAGATAGATTTTTTTTATTTTGATTTATAAATGATGAATATAACTGTTTTATGTACAATTGTACATTGAGCTGCAAGTTATCATTATCATAATTTTTTTTCAAACTTTGACACGAGGTAGCGACCCCTAAAAACCTATCTAAAAAATAAATAAAAAATATAGGTTCGTTTTTTAGGTGATAGAAGCGAATGAGGGGCTGACGCAATAATATTTCAAAAGTCGAAAAATAAGAAGCACCCTATTACACAGGTATTATAATAATTGGTTGTTGTTCAAATATTCCGAATAAACCTGTTTGATTTTAATTAGTTCGTTTATTTGGGTTCTGTCATCCAAACAGTACAAACAGAACCCATTAAAGTCCGCCCTGTCTGTAATTTGATTGTACTAGAATTTTTTTTGCAGGTGGTAGTACCTTGTGCAAGGTCCGCCCGGATTTCTGCCACTATCTTGCTCGCTAATCCTGCCGTGATTCAGCAGTCCTTGCACTGTTGTTTCGGCGTGGAAAGTAAGACAGCCGGTGAAATTACTGGCACTTGAGGTATCCCATCTTAGGCCTATAGATTGGCAACGCGTCTGCAATACCCCTGTTGTTGCAGATGTTTGTACGGTGGTGATCTTTTACCATCAGGAGACCCAGTTGCTCGTTTATTTATTTATTTATTTATATACATTCATGTCATGTTCATTTACTTAAGTATTACAAGATTAGGTTGTAGGTGCATGACATCCTGATAGGGTATTTAATGTCAGTTTGTTTCTTAATCTATTCTATTCTATAATATTTACAATTTTAATAAATATTTCATAGCATCATTACATCATTAAAAGCATCATTAAATCATCATTAAAGTAATTAGATAATTTTAATTTCAATGTATGTAAATATTATAATAAATAAATAGCAAACAATGTCAAGTAACTGAAATTAAAGTTACGATATGAACCAGAAAACAATTGTAAAAATAAATAAAATGTTGGAAATTAAATCCCTGTTCAAAATTTAATATTTAAAAGCATTCTAGATAGTATTTTGATATTATATTTCGTTTGTGATCCAGTCGAGTAAAAAATTGTACTTTGAAAATTAATCCCACATACAGACATACCGTCCCACAGATACAATTAAAGTTGTTGGTACTCATGGGTGCTGGTGATCATTTCACTTTATTGTTTGCCTCCCTCTCTTTTTTTTTTTTTATTTGACTGGAAGGCAAACGAGCAAAGTGTGTCTCCCGGTGGTAAGAAATCTCCACCGCCCATAAACATCTGCAACACCAGGGGTATTGCAGATGCATTGCCAACCTAGAGGCCTAAGTTGGAATACCTCAATTGCCAGTAATTTCACCGGCTGTCTTACTCTCCGCGCCGAAACACAACAGTGCAAGCACTGCTGCTTCACGGCAGGATTAGAGAGCAAGGTGTTGGTAGCAATCCGGGCGGACCTTGCACAAGGTCCTACCACCTGCAAATAACTCATAAAATAACCGCAAATACCTACTCTCATAATAAAATAAAGATTTTACTACACAGAACAGTTTTAAACCAGTTACATGTCGACATTTGTAGCCAAACACCCCAGTACAATTAGAATTCCTATTCACAAAACAAAAGGCTGCCAATCAATCCGGCGTGTATTTATTTTGCTCTCCACTGCACAGGCAGCTTCGCGGACGGCGTGACATACATAGTAATACATTCGTGTGCATTGTAGTGTAAGTGATAGTGTCGAAAATACAAAATTAGACATGGATGCACAGAAAAACCAGAAAAGGAGACCAGCGCTGGGAATTGAACCCAGGTCCTCAGCAATCCGTGCTGCGTGCTTATGACCCCTACACCACCCCTGGACAGGAGTCTAGATACAATGCACACATATCTCGTAGGTTGCTTTTTTCTACTACGCTACTTAAGCAGCAGCACTAGCGATATCTACGAGTATGTACCCGGTAAAAAAAATGTTTCCTATATTTTATTTTCAAAACTACGGTTTTCTAGCACAATACTCGTAGTCTCAGCCGCGGACGGACCGACAGACAGGCAGATAGACGAAGAAATAGACATGACGAAACTGTAAGGATTCCGGTTATGCCATTTTGGCCACTAAACCCTAAAAAGGCTTCAAAAGAGTACTTGTTTCTTTGTTTGTTTATACTCTTTATTGTACAAAAGGAAATACAGAAATATCACACAAAAAGAAGTTGTAAGTACAAAGGCATTGTCATTTACATCCACCGGTAACTCTTAACTCTTGCAATATCGTAGATCCACTTAGCTTGTCAACGCTGCTTCTTCTAGTCTATCTGATATCGACCGTGGTCGCCACTCGAGAATCTTTCTCAATGGTTATATTCTTCGAGTGTTTTTTTGCAAATCGAATTCCAAAATGAAACCGGCAATTGTTTCGAGGAATGGCCGCATACAAAAATTGCAAGTAAAAGCTTGGAAAAAGAAACAAAATTGCTATCACCTTTTCCCTTTTATTCGACAATTGCAGAAAGAAAATGCCTAGTTAAGGAAAACGTGAGAACCCCGCGCGTTATTGGTACGGTCTCTGCAGCAGATTACTTAATATTACACGCAAGATAACCAGGAAAGGTAAATGAAAAGGGAATTGTGTGTGATTGTAGCAAAGATACTGCTTCCATTAAGGTACTAGGTACCTTGAGCATCCATACTATTATTATAAATGCGAAAGTGTGTGTTTGTCCGTCTTTTACGCCGTAATGGAGTGACGGATCGACGTGACTTTGGCATAGAGATAGTTTATGGGCCCGAGAGTGACATAGGCTACTTTTTATTCCGGAAAAATGCACAGTTCCCGAGGGAACAGCGCGCGATAACCGAATACCAACGCGGGTGGAGCCGGGCAAAAGTTAGTACACTTTTAATAAATATGCACTAGCGAGTAGTTAAAAGCTCACAAAATAAACTTCAAATTGAAATACCTTTATTTGTGAAACAAAAGTGTAAAAGTGTTCGATCGAAACGATAGAGAACCCGTAAAATATCTGACCACCTACGCCGTTAACAATAGAGTCGCGCTCAGATATTTGTAATCAAATTTTTGCGCACACTTTTTTGAACTCGCACGCACGGTACAAGCTTCGATTTTTGAATTTTGTTGCCCCCCTGGTCTCTTAGTCATCTTAGATAGGTCCAACCTATTCTAAAATTTGGGCACGGCACAGACAAAAAAATTCTGAAAAAAATATCTTAAGGTTACTGCTAATTAAGATTGTTTTTTTGGAATCTTTTTGTATTTTTTATATCAATTCCAAATTTTTCTTACATAAAACTTAAATTGAAAATACAAACTGAAATGTAGATAAACAGAAAAACCAGAAAATAAGACCAGCGCTGGGAATCGAACCCAGGTCCTCAGCATTTCGTGCCGCATGCTATACCACTACACCACCGCTGGACATCGGTACAGACAGAAGTTTCTCGATTAGGGCTACGGCATAGATGTCGCTGTCACTGCTTAACTGGCTAAATAAGAAACAAGAAGGTGCATAGGGGAAATTCGTGTCTGTACCGTTGTCCAGCGGTGGTGTAGCGGTATAGCACGCGGCACGGAATGCCGAGGACCTGGGTTCGATTCCCAGTGCTAGTCTAATTTTTATGGTTTTTCTGTGCATCTATATTTCAGTTTGTATTTTCAAGTTACTGCTAATCATTCAAGGGATTTTCGAAGAGCACGAGCGTTGAAAAATAAACAACAGTTTATCTCGGACACCCTGATTTCCTTATCAGCGTGAAATATGACACCTGGCGACGTTTTAAGTGAATATTTTCAGACACGTATTCTGTACATTTGAATTAGATAAAAATGTTCTGAAATTTTTTTTTTCATCCGATTGGATGGAAAACGAGCAAGAGGGTCTCCTGATGGTAAGAGATCATCACCGCCTATAAACATTTACAACACCAGGGGTATTGCAGATGCGTTGCCAACCTAGAGGCCTAAGATGGGATACTTGAAGTGCCAGTAATTTCACCGACTGTCTTGCTCTCTACGCCAAAATACAAACAGTGCAAGCACTGCTGCTTCACGGCAGGATTTGGGAGCAAGATGGTGGTTCTGACGGATCTTGCACAAGGTCCTACCGCTGCCTTCTACCTTCTGCCACCTAAATAAATTTAAACTCGATTTTTTTTTATCGTACAATGTCTGTGTACCTGTTTCCGTATCGCCATAAAAAGGCAGTAAAGTAACAAGTTATAAAAACAGTCTTTAGTTTAGTTCTCTTCAGTTTTCAATTTATTATTCACATGTCAGATTTTGCAAGTTTTAGAACATTATTCACTATTTCAATTGCATTGTTCACATAAAAGTTATGACATGAAAATCGATGGAAAGGCATCGTGCCAAGCCATGCATGATGCACGATACGCAGTAAAGTAGATCTATGACAACTAAATATATGATTCTATGTACAGAAAGGTAGTGGTGTATAACAAAGGTTGTCGTTTACGTCTTTTTTTATACAATGGTCTTGATGGTGATATCGATCGCATAAATTGGTTTAAAACTTTGTTCCGCAATTAAATATGTATGTCTATTACCAATTGTCATGCAAATGGTAACGACATCAGAACAATTCGTATGTTTTCTGGGAAACGATATAATAATGTGTTTTTTTTTTATTCGACTGGAAGGCAAACGAGCAAGTGGGTCTCCATGTGTACACGTTAAATGGAAACCTAAAATGTCAACAACATAAAATAACAAAGATAATTGAATTAATGGTGGGTACATAATACCAACCACATCTTAATGCAAAGTGAAGATTGATGATTTGAATAATAACAGGAGTTTTGAAGTAATTTAATAAATATTTTTTTAAGTTCATGCAAAAACTCAGTATTAGATCATTCTTTTTAGTCCCGACAACCGTGGTGGCCTAGTGGTTTGACCTATCGCCTTTAAAGCAGAGGATCGTGGGTTCAAACCCCAGCTCGCACCTCTGAGTTTTTCGGAATTCATGTGTGAAATTACATTTGAAATTTACCACAAGCTTTACGGTGAAGGAAGGTCGTGAGGAAACCGCTAGCCTGCGAAGCAATTCAATGGTGTGTGTGAAGTTCCCAATCCGCGCTGGGTCCGTGTGGGAACGGCCCAAGCCTGGTGGCCCGAGATGGTTAAAACCACAAAGTCATGGTCGGTGAGGTGCCTTCCAACCAAAGTAACTGAAGGTCTAGGACCGAGGCCTATGTCCAAGTGGACGTTCTGCGGCTGCTGTGATGATGATGATGATGATGACCGTTCAAATCGGTAACCTTGACCAGACACTACTTCCTGCTATACAGGAAGGAAACGTTTCCAAAATTAATATTGTTGACGAAGTTGGAACTGCAGTGCGTAACCTTTGACACAATGGTTCATGTAATTGTTATGGAAATTTAAATTGAATTCACCCTTTCATGTGTGTTTCCGTGTAAATCCATTTGGATGATTAACTTTTATATTATTCTTTAGGTTTCGTTCTAAAAAAAAAACATGATTGAGTGCGCAAAAACGAAAAAGATTTCTGGTTCGGACGGGACGCGAACCCGCGCCTCTTGTGACAATAGCCACCAGAAATTTCTTGCCAACTTATCTACCGGTACCTAAATTCCGCCGGCCACTGACTGCCGTTTTTGAAAATGTTTAGTTAAGTAAGCGAAAAATATAACAAATAAAAAAAAAATACAAAAAAATGGAACTCACTTCAAAAACTTTGAAAATAATTTCAATTTTTTGGAGTGTTTTTGTATTTTTTATTTCAACTCTAAATTTTGTTAGGTACTTTTACGGTCATCCCGTAAAATCTACATCGAGAATACAAATTACTAGCACCGGGAGTAGAACTCAGGTCCTCAACATTCCGCGTTGCGTGCTATACTGCTACACCACCACTGGACAGGAGTAAAGAGACGAATTTTTCCTGTGCACCACATATCTCAGCTCGTTTGTTTCTTATTTAATTACTTAAGCCGCAATACTAGCGACATCTATGCTGTAGACCTCATCGAGAAACTTTCAGCAAAGGCTGCTGGTAGAAGCTGGATGCGGGGGAGAGGGGGGGGGGGGGTATGTCAAACTGAACAGTGGGCTGCTATAGGCTGATGATGCACTGTACTATGTGATGGTACTTTGTAAGAGTTATGAGATGGTACTTATGCAAGCTCCGCCCGGATTGCTACCACCGTCTTGCTCGCTAATCCTACCGTGAAGCTGCAGTGCTTGCATTGTTATGTTTCGGCGTGGAAAGTAAGACAGCCGGTGAAATTACTGGCACTTGAGGTATCCCATCTTAGGCCTCTAGGTTGGCAACGTATCTGCAATCCCCCTGGTGTTGCAGGTGTCTATTGGCGGTGGTGACCACTTACCATCAGGAGACCCACTTGCTCGTTTACCATCCAGTCAAATAGAGTTATTCATGAGCTTGTAAATAAGACTTGTTTGGAAATAAACGATGAGACAGCGAATCTTCGAGACGCTCGAAACCATTTAAGCACACATTTATTTTTATCCGCCTGAAGTATCGTTGAAACATTTTAAAAGACGCTCTCTCCTGGGATGTCTCAATCATTTATCAAAATAAGGGTAGGTCTAAAGTGCTGCGGATATTGTGAGAGATCTGTTAGGAAAAACAAAGGCTCAAATGTGCTGTCGTTACGTATTTTTACCCACGACGGAACGGAGAAGGTATATGCGTTTAGGGTGAGAGGTTGTTTGTTTGTTTGTTTGTTTGTTTGTGCGCAAACGAATGTTCACGTTTATCTCCAGAACGGTTAGACTGATTTAGATGCGGTTTTCTGTAATGGCTCCGTAATTATCGACGGTGGTTCTTAGATAGGTGTTATAGCGTTTGTCCACTAGGGGGCGCTACAGTAATCATTTTTCACTCGAAAAAAGACCATCGAATGTTCCCAATTATCTTCAGAATGGATTGACTGTTTTTGATGTGGTTTTCCGTAATGGATTTGATGTTTATCTAAGATGGTTCTTAGATTGGTGTTGTAGTATTAACCCGCAAGGGGGCGCTATAGTAAACATTTTCCACTTAGCTCTAGAAAGATTTGACTGTCTTTGATATGGGTCTCTTTAAGGGGTTTGATGACTGTCTGTAATAGTTTTAGAAAGGCGTTCATATGTATATCAAGGAGGGTGCACGGCAGTGCCCCCGCCAAGATAAACAAAAAAGAAGACGGAGCACTAACTAACTATTTTCACACCGTTTCGTCTTAACACTAGCTTTTATTTGACCTGCAATGTATGTAGGAACCTATGTAAATAATATACATATGTGTGTTTGTATGCATGTTTGGGTCTTGCAAGTTAAATTTGCCACACTTTTAGTTATCGTATTGTCTTGAATTTTGGCACACTAATGTAAATCTTGTAATAATACAATAATCTGGTAGTGACATCCTGGTTATGTAGCCAGGATCGTCTCCACAGAAAGAAACTCTTCAATAGTTTACGGCACAGGCGCGGAACTTAACAGAATTACCTATTAAATTGTATTGGCACTGTGTTTGTACGATAGAATAGACACAACTTGATATTGCAGCTAGGGTCGTCTTCCCACAAAGGAACTCCTTGATGGTTAATAGCACAAATACACAAAACTTTGCACAATTATTCAATTGCAATGACAATACATAATATGCCTATACAACACCTGATGCTGTAGCTAGGGTAGTCTCCTCTTCCCTAGAGTTTCAAGAAAGCTAAAGTTTTGTATGACTTGGCCGTTTCATATTTAAATCTGTTCGTATGACATGTCAATTAAGACCCGTGAAGTAATTTCCTACCGTAAGTAGGTCTATCAGAAAGAGTATGGTAAAAAAGTGAGGGCTAGATAATGCCATGGAATAGATCTATGAACGGCCAAGCTGTACTTTTTAAATCAAGATGTAAGGCTAATAAAGTCAGGGCTCAGGCTCCGTTTCCACCAGGGATGTGCGAGGATTTGTTGCCAGGAATGTGTTTTTTATGAACCAATAGAAACATAACATTTACCTACCTCGCTTCACTCCGCTCAGCTTCCACCAGAGATGAGTGCAAGAATAGGGAAATGAAGCGTTTCTACTGGTTCATGAAACGCATTCCTCGCAACATAACCTCGCACATCTCTGGTGGAAACGCAGCCTCATGCAGCCACTTGGCATTTTCCTAGCGTTTAAAAACCTTTTTAAAATTTAAGCGTTATTTATGAGCCTTGTTAGTAAGTGTTGTGAATTTAAGCCTCTGATTTTACATAAAATGTTTTGGTGAGATGAATTATTTCTTTAAAATTTTTAAAATAAAAAGCAAAATTAAAAATTTTGAAAAAACCCACGACGGTTCCTAATAGAAAAAGGGTTAAATAATTTTTATGAACATCCCCCGACTAAAAGTGATTAAAAACGCAAAAACATCCGTCGGGGGCTGCCATTACCATCTCTCTGTTATATTTAAATTAAAATGTTAAGAAAAGCTACTACAAACATAACTATCGAATTTTAATTAATCACAAATTCATACAACTACATCCAATGTTATTTCAGTTATAATGTCACAGAATAACCAATATTACTACCGTACAGAAGGGACTCTCTCGAACAAAAGTCAAGTTTAGGTATAAATCGTTGTCTACTCTTACGACATGCACGCGAAATTGTAACTTATAATGTTACACGAGCGTTCATATTCCGTTGGGCACCGTTGACACGAAACAGGTTTGGCGCCAACAGCGCAGGGTTCCCACTCTCCGATGAATAAAGATAACAGTGGGTATTAATATGAATTAAATAAGCTATCTTTAATAAATAAGTAAATACACTTTAAAAGCTAAAGCTACAAAACAACAATATTTTATCAGCAACAGCAACCATTTTTAACAGACTTCAAAAAAGGAGGAGGTTCTATGTTTTTGGAAAAGTTGCATTATATTAAAAAATATATATATATTCTTCCAGTTTTCCGTCCACCGGGCCACCGTTTTGTCGTTCTCACTCGAAGTAATCCCTCAAACGAATTAAGTTCAAACTCCCGACTCTAGGAGTTCAAAACAGTCTGTTTTGGACCGTTTCAGCATTTTGCCAAAAAATAACAACAAACTTAGCGAGAAACAGTAACAAAAGTCAACAACAATAATAATAGAAATGAACAATGACAAATACAATGCAAAGAAAATGCAACGGAAACTCGCCTCGTGTACACGGCAGACGCACTCGTACCTACTGACAATGATACTGACAAGTACCTACTGGCCACAAGAGGCACAAGATGGTTGCGGCCGCTTCCCAAATAGCCGCATTTACAAAATCTTGCAAGTTTTGTTTAAAAATTTAAAATATCTTAGTTCATTGTTATCGAATAATGAACCGCTGCAATTGCCGATTTATTTATTTATTTATTCCAAGACAATAAAAAATCCGATAATATTGCGTCATTTAAAAAATAAATATTTTTCTATCGTATTCGATGGAGGCTATTTAACAGACACTGATCTTGCTATATATTCTTAAAAAGAACAGTTTTAGATTTTTTTTATTATTTCGTTTCAAAACTGAAATTATTTTTAAAAAACATTTTGCGAACATAGTATGCGTAATTTGGAAAATTTTCAAATGTCACAGAACTCATCATAGGTGAAAAATACAATAAGCGGCAACCCTTTGCCGCGAACCCCACGGTGAGGTCGCCGGCTGAACGTACCTAAACTGCGGAGTGTCCAACCCCTGATAATGTTAAGAAAACTACCATGAATATCTTTCCCTCATAAAGTAGTACATTCCCCACACAATTATAATTCATCACAAATTGATACTACTGCAAAATATAAGTTCATTTCGGTGCAGGTAATGGCAGCCCCCGACGGATGTTTTTGCGTTTTTAATCACTTTTAGTCGGGGGATGTTCATAAAAATTATTTAACCCTTTTTCTATTAGGAACCGTCGTGGGTTTTTTCAAAATTTTTAATTTTGCTTTTTATTATATCTATTTGTCATGCCAAAACTAGTGTAAGCGTCTTTAGGCTGGACGACCTTAAGAGGGTCGCTGGCGGCGGATGGATGCGAGGGGCTGAAGACAGAGTGTTGTGGCGCGCCATGGAAGAAGCCTATGTCCAGCAGTCGACTGCTGTAGGCCCAGTAATCAGTAATCAGTCCTTTATTTGCTCGAACATGGTACAAAGAAGATCGTTCACATACAATTTATAGTGCGACATGTTTTGTCAGAAAGACATGCAAAATATAGGCTGATGATGATGTCAAATATTAATGTTTAGTTCAGTTGTTTATAAATATTGTCGCGCAAACGGACTACATGTTGGAAACGATGCTGTGAACTGAATACTATTATAATGAGGCCTTAGATTCACGAATTGATTTTCTTTTTTTTTAAACGAGCAATTAATGAAGTCTAGCTACAGTGCTCTCACTAACTAGCTACAATATCTGTTTACATAGGCTGACAAAAACCCTTGGCGTCGCGCAGTCACGTAAAAATAAACACACTTATTTATATTTTTTACCCACGACGGAACGGAAAAGGTATATGCGTTTAGGGTGAGAGGTTGTTTGTTTGTTTGTTTGTTTGTGCGCAAACGAATGTTCACGTTTATCTCCAGAACGGTTTGACTGATTTAGATGCGGTTTTCTGTAATGGATTTGTAATTTATCGACGGTGGTTCTTAGATAGGTGTTATGGCGTTTATCCGCTAGGGGGCGCTACAGTAATCATTTTTCACTCGAAAAATGACCACCGAATGTTACCAATTATCTTCAGAATGGATTGACTGTTTTTAATGTAGTTTTCCGTAATGGATTTGATGTTTATCTAAGATGGTTCTTAGATAGGTGTTATAGTATTAACCCGCAAGGGGGCGCTAGAGTAAACATTTTCCATTTAGCTCTAGAAAGGTTTGACTGTCTTTGATGTGGGTCTCTTTAAGGGGTTTGATGACTGTCTTTAATAGTTTTCGAAAGGCGTTCACATGTATATAAAGGTGGGTGCACGGCAGTGCCTCCGCCAAGACGGACAAAAAGGAAGACGGGGCACTACCTACCTATTTTCATACCGTTTCATCTTGATACTAGCTTTTATTAATTGACCTGCAATGTAAGTAGGTACCTATGTAAATAATTTTTTTTTTTTTTTTTTTTTTAATTTATTTATTTACTCAAATAAAAGAAAAGAAGTACAAAATTACTTAAAAATATAAACTTCTGCCAAACTGCATAGCAGTTTGTTGGCAGAAAGTGTAGAACTCTCATTCACTATTTTTACCCACGACGGAACGGAGAAGGTATATGCGTTTAGGGTGAGAGGTTGTTTGTTTATTTGTTTGTTTGTGCGCAAACGAATGTTCACGTTTATCTCCAGAACGGTTTGACTGATTTAGATGCGGTTTTCTGTAATGGATTTGTAATTTATCGACGGTGGTTCTTAGATAGGTGTTATGGCGTTTATCCGCTAGGGGGCGCTACAGTAATCATTTTTCACTCGAAAAATGACCACCGAATGTTACCAATTATCTTCAGAATGGATTGACTGTTTTTAATGTAGTTTTCCGTAATGGATTTGATGTTTATCTAAGATGGTTCTTAGATAGGTGTTATAGTATTAACCCGCAAGGGGGCGCTAGAGTAAACATTTTCCATTTAGCTCTAGAAAGGTTTGACTGTCTTTGATGTGGGTCTCTTTAAGGGGTTTGATGACTGTCTTTAATAGTTTTCGAAAGGCGTTCACATGTATATAAAGGTGGGTGCACGGCAGTGCCTCCGCCAAGACGAACAAAAAAGAAGACGGGGCACTACCTACCTATTTTCATACCGTTTCATCTTGATACTAGCTTTTATTAATTGACCTGCAATGTAAGTAGGTACCTATGTAAATATTTTTTTTTTTTTTTTTTTTTTTAATTTATTTATTTACTCAAATAAAAGAAAAGAAGTACAAAATTACTTAAAAATATAAACTTCTGCCAAACTGCATAGCAGTTTGTTGGCAGAAAGTGTAGAACTCTCATTCACTATTTTTACCCACGACGGAACGGAGAAGGTATATGCGTTTAGGGTGAGAGGTTGTTTGTTTATTTGTTTGTTTATCTCCACTATTTTTAACACTTAATCACTATTGTTTACCCGGTGCCGGCTGCGCAGGCGCGGCGCGCCACGGACCTTGCTGACATTATGTATGTTTGTATGCATATTAGGGTCTTGCAAGTTAAATTTGCCACACTTTCAGCTATCGTATTGACTTGAAATTTGGCACACTTATGTAAATCTGGTAACAATACAATAATCTGGTAGTGACATCCAGGTTATGTAGCCAGGGTCGTCTCCACAGAAAGAAACTCTTCAATAGTTTACGGCACAGGCGCGGAATTTAACAGAATTACCTATTTAATTTTATTGGCCCTGTATAAATGATAGAAAATAGACACAACTTGATGTTGCAGCTAGGGTCGTCTTCCCACAAAAGAACTCCTTGATGGTTGATAGCATAAATGCATAAAACTTTGCACGATTATTCAATTGCAATGACAATACATTATATCCCCATAAACTACCTGATGCTGTAGCTAGGGTTGTTTCCTCTTCCCAAAAGTTCCAAGAAAGCTAAATTATTGTACGCTGATTGAGAATTGCACATAAATAAAAAAATGTGACTTCAAACCTCTAATCCTAGTTAATGGGGTCAGGGCTTGCAGAAAAACTAGTAAAATTGTAGGCTAAGCCCCTGAAGCCTGATCTTACTTACTAATCCTAGACATACCTATTTTGGCTTAAAAAGTATGGCTTGGCCGTTTCATATTTAAATCTGTTCGTATGACATGTCAATAAAAAAAATTAAGCTATTTATTTCGAGCAAAAAAAAAAGAATACAACATTCAAAGCAATCGAGCATTAAATTTTTTTTTTATAAAGTCAGGGCTCAGGCTCCGTTTCCACCAGCGATGTGCGAGGATGTGTTGCGAGGAATGTGTTTTTTATGAACCAATAGAAACATTTAAATTTACTTGCTTCGCCCCGCTCAGCTTCCACCAGAGATCAGTACCAGGATAGGGATATGAAACGTTTCTATTGGTTCATGAAAAACACATTCCTCGCAACACATCCTCGCACATCTCTGGTGGGAACGCAGCCTCATGTAGCCACTTGGCTTTTCCTAGCGTTTGAAAATCTTTTTAAAACTAAAGCGTTATTTATGAGCATGTAAGTAAGTGTTGTGAATATTAGCCTTTCATTTTACATAAAATATTTAAGTGAGATGAATTATTTCTTTAAAAAGTTTAAAATAAAAAGTAAAATTAAATATTTTGAATAAACCCACGACGGTTCCTATAGAAATAGAGTTAAATAATTTTTATAAACATCCCCCGACTAAAATGATTACAAACGCAAAAACATCCGTCGGGGGCTGCCATTGCCATCTCTCTGTTATACTTATTTCAATTAAAATGTTAAGAAAAGTTACTACAAACAACTAGCTCTCTCATAATGCATTCCAAATACAATGTTCATTAAGTAACCACAAATTCCTACAACTACAGAATATTAGTTAATTTCGGGGTGAGTAATCCAATGCTATTTCAGTTACAATGTTAAGAAAACTACTTACGGTGAATATCTTTGTCTCATAAAGTAGGTACATTCCTCACACAATTATAACAACACACACAATTGCAAAATACAAACTCAACAAACTCATACAGTTGCAGGTAATGGCAGCCCCCGACGGATGTTTTTGCGTTTGTAATCATTTTAGTCGGGGGATGTTTATAAAAATTATTTAACTCTTTTTCTATAGGAACCGTCGTGGGTTTTTTCAAAATTTTTAATTTTACTTTTTATTAACTACCTATCTTATTTCGATTCCCCATTTCGTCCCTAGGAGGGGCGTAGTATTTTTGCATCACGTTGGGTGAGGGGTATAGTGTTAAAGGTTCGGAACTCTGATCTTGTGGGAGGCCTGCGAACGCTTCATCTACCGGTTCGTGGTCGCCACTCGAGGACTTTTCTCTTCCAACGGTGTACAATACAGTACAATAGCTCTTTATTGCACATCAATACAGTAAACAGTACAAAAAACATCGGTATTTATATGGAAATTTTCTAAGGTAAGCAATAGGTGACCTTATCGCTTCAGAGCGATCTCTTCCAGACAACCTTTGCAATGGATATAAGTAAGGAATAAATAAGGTGTACAATACTTATATAAAAAATATCCCATCTTTTTTAAATCCTACCCTAAAATTCTCCGGGGAGTCCAGATTGTTTCCTGCGTCAGGAAAACAAATGGTGTGCGTTACAACAACTGAAGACGGGAATACGAGACATGCTGCGTCGTGATTTAACATTTTTACCAAGCACTTATTCAATCCATACTAATATTATAATTGCGAAAGTGTGTTTGTGTGTTTGTCTGTCTTTCAAGCCGTAACAGAGCGACGGATCGACGTGATTTTTGGCATAGAGATAGTTTATGGGCCCGAGAGTGACATAAGCTATATTTTATATCGGAAAAATTTTCGCGGGCGGGGCCGCGGGCAAAAGCTAGTACAGTAATAATAGCGATTATGACTGACTAAAACTAAAAAGTTTACTGTGGGAAATTGTGTTTTCAAAACTTTCCGAATAATATATAATAATCAATTAGACACAAAGTTCAAATATATCGACAATAAGGACATTAATGCTGATTAATAAATACTAGCTTTTGCCCGCGGCTCCGCCAGCGTAGTATTCGGTGATATATTCGGTGAGCTGTTCCCTCGGGAACTGTGCATTTTTACGGGATAAAAAGTAGCCTTTGTCACTCTCTGACCCATAAACTATCTATGCCAAAAGTCACGTCGATCCGTCGCTCCGTTTCGACGTGAAAGACGGACAAACATACACACACATACACTTTCGCATTTATAATATTAGTATGGATTAAAGATTAAATTCCGATCTGCCTTGACGATCACTTACTTTAAATTGTGTTAAAATCGCAATATCTATCCGGTATGAATACTATACCGCCCCAACATTCCCGATCTGATAAATACCGGCATGTTTTCCTAACCTGATAGTTTTAAATATAATTGCAACCACATTGAGCAAACATTCTAGGACTAAGTTGCATCTGTTGGCAGCGGCCTGCATCCACCGTGAACCCGCGGCTTTAACCAGGTCATCCGTCCATCTCGTTGGTGGACGGCCTACGCCTACATTAACCGATCTGCGGTCTCCATTGAAGAACTTTTCGGCCCCAACGGCTATCAGTTCTCTGTGCTATAGTATATCCATCCATACTTACCTAATATTATAAAGGCGAAAGTGTGTTTGTATAAATATTTGTCCGTCTTTCACTCCGTAATGGAGCGACGGACCGACGTGATTTTTGGCATAGATAGTTTATGGGCCTGAGAGTGACATAGGCTACTTTTTATCCTGGAAAAATGCACAGTTTCGGAACAGCGCGCATAACTGAATACCACGAGGGCGGAGCCGCGGGCAAAAGCTAGTATCTATATAAGTATGTTTATCCGTTTATAGTACAAACTTTGCCAAAAGTCAAAGTCAAAATATTTTTATTCAATTTAGGGGTGACCTGTCGTTTCGCCGAGTTTCATTACGCAGATTTTCATTTCGCAGACAACTATTGGAAGATTTTTCTTTTGGCCGAGCAACGTTTGGTATAAGATCGTTACGCCTATTATTCGTTTCGCCGACTAGTCGGTAGGAAGAATAACGATAAGCAGATTTACGTTTAGTAGATTGTTTGTTTCGTAATTGTTTCAGTTAACCGAACAACAATACGTCGAAACACGATAAGCAGAGCTATCACATGGCATTCATATTAATAAGCAGATTTAATGGACAGTAGATTTAACTGCTCGTCGAAACACGATTAGCAGATTACTAAGCTACACCTTATTCACTTTCTTTTCAATTTGTCTGTTGTGATTGATATAGATGGTACTGCTCAATATGTAAATGGTGTAAACTGTATTCTTTGCCAGCCGGTTCCTTTTGTCACAAAGTAGATAATCTTTTGTTTTGTCGCAGGTATCGCATCGCAAAAGAAAATAATTTAAGGTTATTTATTGCCACGACAGCAGAAGGCCTACTCCGAAACACAACGTTCGAAGTTCGTGTCGTGCGATCCCTCTCGCTCTCGTATTAAATAGTATAAGTGTGAGAGGGACCGCACGACACGAACTTCGAACGTTGTGTTTCGGAGTAGCCCTTCTGTAATTGTATTATTTTTTTTACACTGCGCCACGTCACTTCTTCCTTGTCTATGGTATAAAAAAAAATAGATTTTAATTTTTTAATTTTTTTCTTTTTTAATATTTCTTGGCAAAGGAACTGGCTCATGCATACATATTTATCGTCTGGGCTCCACAGAAAACCAGCGTTGCTGCACATAATGTGCGGCAACACATGCGGAGTGGAGACCCTTTTTGGTGTCCTGTCGTGTCACTATGTATTTAATATAGTTATAGTGCTAGTTTTAATCTTAGTCTTCGGTGGTACTTATGGAGCCAAAATAAATTTTTCTTTTCTTTTCTTTTCTTTCCTTTCTAAGTTGCCTATTATACAACGTGTTAATTAATTAACTGAAAACCAGAAAGTAGCTATGCAATCAACTACTATTACTAACTAACTACTATTACATTTCATTTGTGCGAGCGAGCGAAGCGAGCGAGCAAGACGGTTCGGAGCAGAAGCGACTCGGACAGGTTAGGTTTAGAAGGCTAAGGCGGGAGCGAAGCGGAGCGTAGCTCCCGCCTTAGCCTTCGATGTTAGGTTTTTTTTTTATAGCAGCCCGGATAATATTGCTATGCATGTATATTATTATGCATACAGCTACAGTAAGGTACACATTCGGTACTTAAAATATTATGTATTTAATTTTTTTGATAAATAATTGAATTCATTCTTATAATTATTAACTCTTAATTGGGCATAAGGAGTATATTTCCCACTTATACGAGGGTCAAACTGAAAGTTCTTAGAAAATCAAAAACTGAGCAAACTAGCAAGTTATTAGTTTTATTATATCTTTTCAAAATAGTGTCCATTCACATCAATACACCGCTGCATCCGATGGAACCACTGAGAAAAGCGCTTAGCCCAGTCGTCCTTAGGGGTCTCTTCGACGGCCTTTTGAAACGCACCCACTGCTTCCTCGGTGTTCATAAAAAGTTTTCCTCGAAGTTTTTCTTTTATTTTCGGGAATAAATAAAACTCGCAAGGTGCGAGGTCGGGGCTATACGGCGGGTGACCCAGTAATTCCACATTTGACGTCACTAAATAGTCGATCGTTCTCCTGGCGGTGTGCGAGGAGGCGTTGTCGTGGTGAAGAAGGATCCTACTTCGAGGTCGCTTCTCCCGAACTTTTTCCAATACAAGTGGCAAACAATTGTTAGTGTACCACTCTGCAGTAACTGTTTTTTGATCCTCTAAAGCAATTGTCGCATAGTGACCTGTCCTTCCGAAGAACGAGGCCACCATCTTTTTTCCCACGCTTCGACCTCTCTTCACTTTAGTTGGCAACTCCTCGAAAGGAAACACCCATTGAGCAGACTGTCTCTTGGTTTCTGGATCATAACAGTAAACCCAGCTTTCGTCACCCGTAAGTATGTCGAAAACAGCATTTGAGTCACCTCCGTTAAATCTTTCAATCATTTCACGGCACCAATCAACCCGACGGAGTTTTTGGGCCTCGGTCAAATTATGAGGTATCCACCTCGCACAAAGCTTCCTGACCGCTAAATGTTCATGGAACATTTTATGCACTTGACTCATACCGATGCCTAAGCTTGTCCGAATCTGCTGATACGTCACTCTTTTGTCAGTCTCTATCATACGCTGCACAACACTGATGTTATTTTCAGTCGTCGCCGTAGAAGGCCGTCCCTCACGCAGATCGTCGGTGAGATTAGTGCGACCACGTTTAAACTCATTAAACCAGTTTTAAATGGTCGCACGAGATGGAGCTTCATCATGAAAGGCCAATCGAAGTCTATCATAGCTTTCTTGTTGACTTAAATGACATCGAAAGTCATAAAAAATCATTGCACGAAAATTTTCGCGAGTTAAATTCATGTTGACGTGACACAGACAATTTTCAATTTGCCGCCAAATCGTAAAACTAATGACAAATGAATGAAATACATACTCAATAATATTGGCAAAGAGTTCCATTTTCAAAATTTAAACTTACTCTTTTATTATATTGTTTACAAGTGGCCAGTTCTAAAAACTTTCAGTGTCGCCCTCGTATTTTGCGATGCTGTTATCGCTCTGAAGGTAGCTTAGCTATATCCCTCTTAGTGTCAAATATAAAAACTATATTGATTTGTCTATGTCCAAAATAAAATCGTGAAACGAAACGCAAACATGTCATGTTTGACACATGTCAAAGTCAAAAACGTCAGAAGGGCTACTCCGAAACACAACGTTCGAAGTTCGTGTCGTGCGATCCCTCTCGCTCTCGTATTAAATAGTATAAGTGTGAGAGGGACCGCACGACACGTATCGAATGCCATTTCCCCATGCGAAACGAAAATGTGACGAAAAGTTGATATGCGCACTGAATAATAGTTCAACCGTTACAAAAGCGAAAGGTTGTTCGACCAAACGTGCAAAATGTGTAGTGATTAATAGGCTAAAAAATCTCTGTTAATAGTTGTTCGGCTTACTGACTCATATGCCGAGTAAATAGTCTGCTAAAGGTTGAGTTACGAAACGTTAGTCTGCGAAACAATACATCTGCGTATAAATTCATCGGCTTACCGTTACTCGGCGAAACGTTGTCTGCCAATCAATAATCTGCGTAAAAATAGTCGGCGAATCATTAGGTAACCCAATTTAGGCTATAACAAGCACTTATGAACGTCAAAAAAAATCTACCACCGGTTCGGAAAAAACCTCTGTTGAGAAGAATCCGGCAAGAAACTCAACGAGGTATTTTTTTTAAACAGATTCGCAATACTATTAAATGATATCTTTATTTATAATTATACAATTAATTTTACAATATAATTTGACAATTTATTATTATTAAATGTATTTTCATTACTAACATAGTTCTGTTATAGGATGACATTGTATGCTAACAAAATTATGGATTATTTTTGATCTGAATTAAACGATTATTATTATAATTATTATTATTATATCTATACAGCCTGGATTTTGACGAGGGATCTTTACGAAACAGGCAGATAGTTCAACCTTAGCACTATATTTCCCCCATAGAAACTATGGAAATATATGTTACCGTTTTCAAGTTATAGCCTTTTAAACATTCATACCAAAAACTACTTTGTGCCAACCCTAAACAGATGGCTGGGTCAATGTTCTTACTTGTAAACAATCTTTAGACGTCAAGATATTACATTAATATTTTGCCATTTGTCCATTCTTAGAGGTCTGCGTGCAACGCTAAAAAAATCGCTGCAGGATTTGCAGAGGTGATTGTCTCTAGAGTATTTATGTAATTTCTTAGTTAATAATTCTAACCACAACAAATAACTCACATGATATGACATGGCACTGACATTCACTTGAATGTACTCAACCGTCATAAACAATTAAAGAAGATAGTAACCTCTTTCATCATAAATAAAATGTCTCTGTTTACCTACCTAAAATGATAAAAAGGTTTTAGTTCGTTAACTTGCTTCAGCAAATTATTTTCGAATGAATTGAAATTGTTCCCCAGTTGATCAGCAATTCATACAATAGGCTGTCCTTTTTTTATTTCGGTTATCGTCAAAAAATTTAATACTTAACATTATTTGACGGATATTGCACTAAAGTTGTAGTAATTTTTTACAACTATCGAAACTCTTTGCATGATTGAAAATCGATCATAAACATATCATAAATGTGATGTTTGAAATGAAATTGACATTTAAGTTCATTTTATTTACTTTACATGAAAATGCGTCTGTCAGATGCACGTGGATATTTAAATTTTCTCATGTTATACGCGAGCTGCAATTATAATGCGGCTGAAGCTTTACGACGTTACAGGGAAACATATCCACCACCACACCCAACAGGTCGTAGGGCAATTTTACGTGCTTTTGATCGTGTCGCCAACAATCAGCCCGTTGTACCAAGAACAGCTCAGAACGATCAACGTGGAGGACCCGTTATTCGTCTTGAGGCTAGACTTGAAGAAAGAATACTGAGGTATTTTGAGCGGAATCCAAGAAAAAGTTCGAGATCAGCTGGTCGACATTTCGAAATAAGTCATACCGCAGTACTAAAAGTTCTTAAACGTGCCCGCCTTCACCCTTATAACGGAGGAACATTTGAACACCGTATGTAAAAATTGTAATAAAGTAACTGATAATCGTATTTTTGCATTTTATTTGATTTATTTGACTTGTGTCATTTTTACATCAGTACGATGACAACAACTCTCGGAAATAAACGTAATATCCCGAGTTTTCCCGACGACGACTCCTTAATCTAGCCATCGTGTCGTTATGTGCGGATGCAATTATAGGGTTATCACCACAGTTAAAAATGAGTGAATTTTGTGTTTTTTTTTTTACTTTGTTTAAGCTTCTAAACATTATAAATCAACTGTGTATCACTTAAACAATGCAATATCTCCGTAAAAGTCTCTCGTCGAAATCCTCCCTGTATACTATACATTTTTAAAACAGTAGGTTCGCTATTTGAAGGGATCGCTAATTTGGGTCTATAAGGTCAATTGGTGTCAATTCTCCCATTATATTTATATATTTTGTTATGTAAAGAATGTAGAGCATGTAACGCTTTTGAGCACCACGCGTTCTCAAGAAAATCTATAACTCGAAACTTCATGTTGCTCAACACTTCAAATGCGAGCGGGTGAGAAACGCCGCGCGCGTGAGCCGCTTACTGAATGGATCGCATCAAACAGGATTTATATTTGTGTTAGCGTGAGACAGAAAAATCGGGAGGGTTTTTTCTGCCCGATAATTTACACTTGAAGGGTTAACATGATTTAGAGTGCAGTGAATACTTATCACTAGGTGTTCTCTCCTCTTAGAATGCGAGCGCTTGTGCCATAGTTCCCATGCGGGTCCACTGCGGATTAAGAACTTCATACCTAAATATTTTTTATTCGACTGGATGACAAACGAGCAAGTGGTTCTCCTGATGGTGAGAGATCACCACCGCCCATAGACACCTGTAACACTAGGGGGATTGCAGATGCGTTGCCAACCTAGAGGCCTAAGATGAGATAGCTCAAGTGCCAGTAATTTCACCGACTGTCTTACTCTCCACGCTGAAACACAACAGTGCAAGCACTGCTGCTTCACGGCAGGATTAGCGAGCAAGATGGTGGTAGCAATGGTAGCAAGCTAAGATCGCTAATCTTCTTACTAGTGCTTAAAACCGAAAAGTACCTGTATTCGATGAATCCAAAGACCTTGGTCACATTCTTTGCGGAAATGGCGATCATTTGCAATCGTTATCCTCGTATAGGGATATCGAAACTACTCTTTGAAGTTTTTATTCTTCAGAGGAAAATCACGAAACTTTTCTAAATCAGTGAGGCGTGATCCATAATCGTTACTTCCTTAGCGGTAAAATGCCATGCAATTTTAGACTCTATCGATACTAATATAATGTAGAACTTGTGCAGTACTTATTATTATACAATTTACTGGGTCAGAGTACCTATTAAACTTTAGAGTCTTGTTAGTTTTTTTATATACTTACCAATTAGTTTTAAAATAGTTTTCATTTTTGAAACTGTTGGCTAAATATGCAAACATTTAAAGTGTCACTTCATAAACAATAAATTATAAAAAAAAAACCGTGCAACCAATTTTTTGAATTTTGAACAGCAAAAAACCTGTATTAAAATGACAAAACCATTTTTACAATCATTTATGTACTCGTAGGTAGGTAATGTGCTGTGGACTGTGGCGACTGTATTTCCGCTTCCGTTTTAGATCTTTTCTTTATGCGCATGTGCGGAGATTGACATTGCTTTTACCAACTGTCTTCTAATGGACATATTGTTCTAGATAGAATAATTCTATTTTAGTTATTTGTGTTTTTCCTACCGTTTAATAAACTGTAAATTATAAACTGTATGGTGTGTGTGTGTATTTGACTATTCCATTTCAAATCCATCCTCCATAGGACGTCTGTTATTCCTTTCTGATAAATCTCCCAATTTGACAGATCTCGATAAATTATCCCGTCGATATTGAGACCCTTTTGTGGTTCGCTAGCAAGTATATCGAGCGTATTTTTGGAAACACCTGTGACATGGTAAGGGCTGGGTCATTATGAAAAACCGACCAAAAGCGAGTCGGACACGCCCGAAATAGGGTTCCGTAGCCACTATGAAAATGAAAAAAATATATATTCGGGACAGAAAATATTCTATTTAAATACAAGAATTTAAGAAAAAATCCTTACTATTATAAAGGGGAATGTGAGTTTGTTTGTTTGTTTGTTTAAGCTTTTGCGACAGATCGACGTGATATTTGGCATAGAGATAGTTTATGGGCCCGAAAGTGACAAAGGTTACTTTTTATCCCGAAAAAACGCAAAATTCCCGAGGGAATAGCGTGCGATAACCGAATTCCACGCGGGCGAAGAAAAATAAATTTGGTTGATGTTTACGTATTTATTTATTTATTTATTTATTCACAAAATTACAAAGCCGCGTGTAAAAGCCAGTATGTATAATAAACTCATGTCAACAAGTGGTCCTTTCGATGTACCTTTCGTCTCCAAAGCGCTTAACTTTTACCCTCGTGTTTGACGTAATGGGGCACTTACCTTACCTTCTAGTGTGTGATTACCCTTTCATGGTCCGAGTTACCGCAAAAAGTTTTAATAAAGACAACTTTTTGAGCCGCCCTTGTGTGCGATGGGACGTTTGAAGTCATTCGAGAAATATCTGACTTCGTGGTATCGTTCAGGGAGAGCTTGAACAACATGTAGGTAAAATAAATAAAATAAAATCGGATATGTTTTTTCGCAACGTAACGTTTGGCAACCTGTTCCATTTCGCAACTTTTCATTTCGCAAACTCAAAAACTGTAAATATTTCAGGATTTATTTCAGGACCATCGTGTAGAACCTTTTAGGTTAGTTAGATTAGTTTTATAAAAATCCTGAAATACAGTTTCAGAAATATCAAACAGTTGGGAAATGAAAAGTTGCGAAATGAAACAGTTTGCCAAACGTTATTCGCCGAAACATTAGTAAACCAATAAAAATGTGTTTATTTAAAAATATACAGTGCTTGATAATAATTACCAGGGGTCCCACTAGGCTTCGCCTGTAACGCGGGGAACCAGTTAAAATTATATTATAACATAACAAATTTTGGTTATAACTAGCTTAACTAGGATACAACGGATCGGATCTGAGACGTGGGCGCTAAGGATGGGCCTCATAAGGAAACTCAAAGTCACTCAAAGGACTATGGAGAGGGCTATGCTCGGGGTTTGTCTGCGGGATAGAATCAGAAATGATGATATCCGCAGTAGAACTAAGGTTACTGACATAGCCCGAAGAATTGCGAAACTGAAGTAGCAGTGGGCGGGGCACATTGCACGCAGGACTGATGGCCGATGGGGTCAGAAGGTTCTCGAATGGCCTCCGCGGACCGGGAGACGAGCTGTCGGTAGGCCTCCAACAAGATGGAGCGACGACCTGGCTACGATCGCGGGATCGCGGTAGATGCGAAAAGCACAAGACCAGTCTGAGTGGAGAGCCTTGGGGAAGGCCTGTGTCCAGCAGTGGACGTCTTTTGGCTGACATGATGAGGATACAAAACCTTTTTTTAGTAATAAACTTACTTCAAGGAGTCACAATATGGTAGTCAGATCCCATTAATATAGGTAAAAAAGTGCTTAAGAGATCGTATCTAGAATTGCTTCAGTGTCCAGGGCACATTATATTAACCAACTTAGAAAGGTTGAAGCCCCCCTCCCCCCCCCCGACATTGTCATTTTAAGGAGCAATTTTAAGGAGGATAGTATATCAAAAACGGCTAAGCTGATTTTTAGGGTTCCGTAGCCAAAATGGCAAAAACGGAAGCCTTATAGTTTCGCCATGTCTGTCTGTCCGTCCGTCCGCGGCTTTGCTCAGGGACTATCAATGCTAGAAAGCTGTAATTTTGCACGAATAAATATGTAAACTATGCCGACAAAATGGTACAATAAAAAATCAAAAACAATTTTTTTAGAGTACCTATAGGCTTTTGACCGTTTTTTTTTATCAAACAGCACATATAACACAACATATCATAGCATAACAAAAATTAGAAGAATAAGAAAAATCTTTCACTTAAATAAAAACACGCATTAAATCGCATCAGTTTGAGAGCTTCGGTGCCACAGAAAGACAGATAAACAGATAAACATTGTCGTCAAGTTTATAACACCCCCTTTTTACGTTGGGGGTTAAAAACAAAACTACGATTCTCATTTGTCAGCGCTCCAAAATCTGTATAACATTAACGTGCTAAATCCCGAGTAAGGATCTACTCTAGTTAAAAGTTCACGGGTTGATCAACGCTAAAAACCTCTGAAAACTTTAAAGCATTTTACTTAATCCCCATCATTACTTACTTTAAGCTCAATCAAATCAAAGTTTTTAGGGGTCCGCAGTATTATAAACGTGGCCTTTAACTGCGGGGCGACTATAATCTATACTAATATTATAAATGCGAAAGTGTGTTTGTATGTTTGTGTGTTTGTCCGTCTTTCACACCGTAACGGAGCGACGGATCGTCGTGATTTTTGGCATAGAGATATTTTACGGTCCCAAAAGTGACATAGGCTACTTTTTATCCCGGAAAAAAGCACAGATCCCAATGGAACAGCACGCGATGACAGGATTCCATGCGGGCGAAGCCGCGGGCAAAAGCTAGTAGTTAATATATAATTCCGTACTGTTTAAAGTGGCACTTGCAGTGTTATGTTTCTAAGGTACAGAATTATCAATTTCATAATTTCGAAAACAATTTCGGATATAAATTTCGAAAAAATCAGATGTGCAATCTCGGGCTCTGTCCACCAACGTCTGATTGAGAATCCATAAGTCAAAGTTAAGTCTTAGGTAGTTATAGTAGGGTGTCAAATTTTTTTTATTCTGGTCAAATGACATCCTGGATTCGATTTGTGGCATTCGAACATGGCGGATGTAGACAATATCTAATTTTGCTATTTCTGTTTCTTTGGCTAGTTGAAGTATAATTTTGATAGTGTTTTATGCGGCGATTAACCTTAACAGTGAATAGTGATCACAAAATTCTATATTGCTCTCGTGTCTGACATTTTTTAATGCGCAAGTTGTCTCCACGTGGTTTCTGGAATTTTACTATCAAGTTGCAAAAACTACAACTACCGAACAACGTCCCTTTCAAAGAGAGTACTTTGACACTGGCGAAATTGTTCCAATAAGGACAGAAAGCCATATTTTAAAAGAGAAGAAGAAATGACATCCTATTTATTTATTTATCCCTTATGAAACCCTCTGCGGTGTAGTCGGCTTCGCGCTTGATCAGTTTTATTACACCACGATTAAATTGAACGAGGTTTAAACTGGGAACTGTTTGTCTTTAACGATCAATATTTGAATTTAATTTTAGATTTCAGACGGTGTTGGGGCAAATGTTACTTAATAGGAAAAGTGTAAGGGATTCAAAAGACACTTTACACATAGGTACGTATTAATAGTTTCTTGCGGCGCATTTTTCTTGGCAATGACGGTCCTTTTAAAAGCGCTGGTAGTATAAAAAAGAAGTGTTTTTTTTAAACGTTAAGGACCTGTTTCACCATTTGTGTAACTTTAAGTGACGGATATCAGTGATGTCGTCTCTGTTTGTTTTATCCGAATAAACAAAGACGGCATTACTTTTATCTGACACTTAAAGTCAGTCGACGAGTGGTGAAACAGGTTCTAAGTATCATAAAAACGGTTTACTTGACCACTGAAAGGTAAGAATTTTTGAAAGGATCACTTCTTTGTATTCTGTTTGTCTGTTTGTTTGTTAAGACTCCTAATTTTTCAGGATTTTTTTGGGAAGGTTTGGGAACAAAAGAATATATTTTAGACACTGAACAAAAAATTAATTCCAGCTCTATCTATACTTGACTTATATTTCCTTTTCTTTTTTCATAGCACGTCGGTGGAAAACAGGCATACGGCCCGCCTGATGTTAAGCAACCATCGCTTACCACCACCGCTTAGGAACGCTTTTTTTCGTATTGACGTATACGGAGAGATGTACGGTACCCTCAATGCGTGAGTTCAATTCGCGCTTGATCAGTTATTTCCGTACCTAGGACATATTTCGATTCTTAAAAGGAAATAATGAATGAACCAAGTCTGCTTTCATCGAGAAATTCCTATAAGTCTTTTTTTAGGCTTTGCAAAACCAAAGGACGGAAATTTCTTTGACTGTAATTGGAATAAGTAGGCTGAAAATAAATACTGGGGCGTTTTCTTTTAAAACATCCAATTATATTAAATCATCGTAATGAAAGTCGGAGGCGTTTTTTGGAGTCGGCTTCCCGTTTCATTCTAGTGCTTTAGATCAAACGGGGATGACTCAGCTTAGTATGTATGCAGAATCTATACTGTACTGTTGTGGTGTGAACGTTTAACCCAATCTCCTGATAGTATCTATAATATTATTAAAGATATTACTAGGTTTTGCCCGCGGCTCCGCCCGCGTGGTATTCGGTTATCGCGCGCTGTTCCCTCGGGAACTGCATTTTTCCGGGATAAAAAGTAGCCTATGTCACTCTTGGGCTCATAAACTATCCCTATGGCAAAAATCATGTCGATCCGTCGCTCTGTTACGGCGTGAAAGAGAGACAAACATACAATCATACAAACACACAAACACACTTTCGCATTTATAATATTAGTATATGGATATGGATAGATAGTTCATTTATGTTTTTCATACGTCTGTATCTATCTAGGCAGACAAAAGGTTATCAATTCGGTTTAGAGATTATCAATGGAGCGACTACCTACTCAATAACAAGTATTTCACGGGTTGAATTTCAATTACTTTAACGCAGTTGCCAAGCGATTTAAGCTCATCGTAATTCATATGGTGAAATGGAACGGGTGATGAAACACCAGGACTCCTCAATAATGAACATCTCTTGTAACATCTAAAAATCAGCTGTTACTCACCGGCTTCACTCAACGGCGGCAAAAGACTTTCAAAAGCTCAGGGCGCCTGTTGCTGGTTGTAATAAATACAAAAAAGCTGTTCATTTATAGCAAAGAAAATTTATTAAAATATATCCTCCAGGATCAACACTAGTACAAAGTTCGAGACTGACCTTTTCCACTTTTAAATTATTCTTATATATATACTTCACATATACGTAGCGGTGCTTCGCGGGACCGTCGAGGAAGCAGCTTTCTTCAGGTGTACTGGCCTGGAGTCACTTTCCACCTGAGTCACCCGTTGCAGTTCATATAAATGTAGGAAAATGGAAGAGCCAGCCCGAAACTTGAGAACCGCCTTAAATTATGCTAGTGATTGCGACCCATTTGCTGGGATTGAGGACCTCAGTCAGATATCCGCCATCTATTTATTTATTTATTTCTATGATTTAAGCTCGGGCCACTGTTTGCCCTAAGAATTAAAGTTGATTATTTTTTTTATTTAGAACCATTGTATGGTATGTTACTTGTGGTGGTAAGGAGACCATTTCTGACTTGCCGCCGTTAAAATGCCGAAATTCGGTGGTGGCGCTGTATATATACGGTGATTTGGGGAACTATTTCTTTTGAGGGTGGATTTATTTTTTAATGAACTTTACTACCGCCGCCCTGGTTTGCCGCGAGGGGGCGTTAGCGTTAATTTTCACGTTACACATCCTTCCTCCTTGGGTTAAAAAGTTCTTCGCACAGAAGATACTTTTTGGAAGACTCCCTAGCGAGATTCCCCGTGATGGAAAAACAAACAAACCAAAAAAGGACTAAATAATGTACACTTGAATTGTGTCAAAATTAAAGTATCAGAAGACCAAATTAAATAAACCTATAATTAACATGCATTCCTACAGATAGCGAACAGACAAACCTCTAGGTTAGTTTATGCCTAGGCACCTATAATATTAACTACGTAGTATAACATTGTAACTCTTATCAGCGAACCGCTAGTAATAAGACGTCTAATTTAAATACGCTTATTCATGAGTTTCTACTCTCGAACTACCTACTCTAGTATTTCCATAATTAAAATGTTAATAATAATTAAGAATTTAAGTGCTTAAGTATTGCATTCAAGAAATTTAAGATTTAGTTTAAACGGTTTTTTTTTTTTTGAGCGTTCATCACACAGTGTACTGTAAGCATTAAGACGTATCATCCTTACCAATACGCGCCCAGTACCTGTGGCGACCCGCGTTTATCATTCATATAACTATCCGTAAATAGGTAACAACGCACCATTCCGCCCGGCGGAATAAATAATTGTTTACAATTCTCGAACAAAAACATTCACTGCTAAGCTAACAAACCGGTTATGCATCGTCATCGCGCCTTGCACTCAGTCACAGCTTACTTAATGCCAGAAGGTTTACGCGTATAAATTTTGAATAAAAGCATCCATTCGTCACTCATTCAAATGTTACATGAATTCATCTTCTATTTTATCTATCATTCATCATCTTGTTTGAGAATGTCTTTAATGTGATAATTCCCTAGTGGTTTACCATCTATACTAGTTAAGGTGTACACTAATGGGGATAATTTAGCTGTAATTACACATTTTTGGAATTTAGGTGCTAGTTTTGCTGTAAACTTCTTTGAAGCATTAGATAAGTAGTAAGTACGTTTGTATACTACTTGACCTACTTTAAATTCATGGTGTCGTTTTTTTAAGTTATAATATTTTTCGTTCTTTTCATGAGAGGCTTTTAAATGCTTTTGTACTTTTTTAAAGATTGTATTAAGTTCAGTTAATTTCTGACCGTACTCCTGTGCCTCGCCTATCGTCACTTGTGATCTTTGAACTGGCTGATATGAATTTAAGCTGTGTAATGTTCCGTCAATCACGCACTCCCTAGCATGAACCAAGAAATGAGGTGTGTATTTAGTAGTTCCATTTACAGCGGTGTTAAGTGCATACTGCAATTTGGGGAGGTTTTCGTCCCATTTTTTGTGTTCTCCACCTACATAGCAAGCGATTGCGTTAACTACATTGCGTATTGCGCGTTCAGCTGGATTTACTTGCGCATGGTAGCGGGGATTGTAGTAGACGTTTGGAACATTATATTTTAGCATTAATTGCCTAAAATGAGCGCTTATAAATTGTGGACCGTTATCTATATATATAGATTTGCAAGCTCCATGAACTAGGAAAACTCTGTCCTCTAGAAATTTGGCTACAGCTGCGCCTGTTGCAGTCCTTATAGGATGCAACATGACGTATTTACTAAAGTAATCTGTACATACTATCAGGTGGACATTCCTATTCCTGGAGGCGGGAAAAGGTCCAAGTAGGTCGCAACAAATTGCCTCAAAAGGTTTGCTGACTTGTTTGGGATTTCCCATAAGACCGGGTCTAGCTGTGTTGACTGGTTTGTATTGTTTACAAACTTCACACTTTCTTATGTAGATTTTCACATCCTGATACATGCTAGGCCAATAATAATGTAAACTTAACCGCTTATGAGTCTTGAAAACACCCAAGTGAGCACTTGTAGGTTCATCGTGACATTTCTGCAAAATACTCAATCTATCCTCCTCAGGCACTACTAATTTCCAATCAAAGTCGGACGTTAAGTGATATTTGTTTTTAGAGTATCTAAACAATTTATTTTCCTTTATTAAATAATTCGGATACCTACGAGGATTAGAGGTGCAGTTTTTGAGTATATTATTGTACCAGACGTCATTTGTGCTGCGTGCTAGCCCTACTGCATCTATTTGAATTCTACTTAACGCGTCGGGAATAACATTTTCTTTACCTTTGCGATGCTCAATATCGAAATCGAATTGACTCAATCTCATGCTCCATCTAGCTAAACGACCGGATGGGTTTTTAAGTTTGTAGAACCATAGTAATGATGCGTGGTCGGTAATGATTTTACATTTTTGACCTTCCACGTATGTTCTAAACTGTTCTAACGCGTATAGGACGGCTAATAGTTCTCGCTCAGTGGTACTATAGTTAATCTCATTTTTGTTAAGTGAGCGGCTGCAGTATGCGATTGGATGTTCAACATCGTTGTGAGTTTGAGTCAAAACGGCACCGATTGCCATCGAAGAGGCATCACTATGAATGGTAAACGGCATGTTGAAATTTGGACATTTAAGTATGGGTGCGGAAATAAGAGCGGTTTTTAACTGGACAAAAGATTCTTCCGCTTCATCGGTCCATTCGAACGATATATTTTTACAGGTTAATTTACTTAAAGGTTTACATATTTTGGAGAAATTACTAATAAATCTTCGGTACCAACCCGCCATGCCTAAGAATCTCTTAACTTCTTTCGCGGTCGTAGGGGTGGGGTAATTAAGGATAATATCAACCTTACCAGGATCGGTTCTAAGTCCGTGTTTGTCAACTAAATATCCTAAATATTTCAATTCTTTTCGACAAAATACTGATTTTTCCATGTTAATTGTTAGATTCGCATCTTTAAGCTTTTTGTATACTTTCTGTAACAAGTTGACGTGTTCAGAGAATGTACTTGAGATCACAATTATGTCATCTTGAAAACAAAATACCTTGTTATCAAATTCTGCACCAAATAATTTGTCCATCAGTCTTTGCATTGTGGCGGATGCTCCGACTAATCCGAAACACATCACGTTGAACTGATATAGACCTCTGCGAGGCACCGTGAATGCGGTTTTTTCGGCTGAAAGCTCACTATCATATGGGATTTGCCAGTACGCAGCTGACAGGTCTATAGAGGTTAGGTACTTTGCATCTCTAAGCTGGTCTAATATGCTACTAATATACGGCAAAGGGTAGGCATCCGGTTTCGACACAGAGTTAAGCTTTCTACAATCAAGACATAACCGTAAGTCTCCATTCGGTTTGGTGACCATAACTACTGGCGAATTCCAAGGTGACTGTGAAGGTGAAACTACCCCCAAGCTAATCATTTTATCTAATTCTTTTTCTAAAGCTTGCTGTTTAATAGGTGACAACGGATAGTACCTTTGTTTAATAGGTTTATGATCGCCTGTATCGATTGTATGATGTGCCAAGGTTGTCCTACCTAAACCGACCTTAGTCGTGTTAATCGAGTCAAAATGTTTAACTAAGTTGTCTATTATAGTTTTTTGCTCATTATTTAAACATTCGTAATCTTCAAGACCATCATTAAGTGAAACCGAGTTTATATACCTATCAGAGGTTATGTCACAAGTCAAGTCCGCATCTAGGCCCGAAACAAATCCTCTACCCAAATCAAAATGATGCCAAAAATTCACTCCAAATATAATTGGTGTGGTTATCTGTGGTACTACATAAAAATTTATAACTTTAAGAACATTTTTAAATTCAATCGGTAGTGCTATATACCCTACGCAACGCAAGCTTGTTCCGTCAGCTGTACTCACGTACCGCTCGCTGCCAGTATTATTAAGTTTAAATCCGTGTTCAATAAAGGTTAAGTGCGAGTCATTTCCGAGAATCGAACAGTACGCTCCGGAATCTAGGAGACCAAATGCTTCTAAGTTTAAAATTTTAACTTTTAAATAGGGCCTAATGTCACTTGGTTTTTTTTTAAACAAGACATTCTCACCTGTCGACGAAAGTGACCCGTCGCCGACGGATTCTCTTGAGACATCTTGATCAACTAGTTTTTTGAATTTAAACAGTTAGCACACTCAGTACGCTTAACACCTTTGTTTCCACACTTGAAACACACAACCTCCCTCGACTTACATTGGTTAGTGAAATGTGTGTTCTTATTGCACCTAAAACACTTTTTACTGGAATTTTGGTTAGGTTGAGAGGCACTAAACGCTGATATTTGTTTATGGAATGATCGAGACGTCATGTTTTTATGCATGTCGGAGGTGACTTTAAAATTATTAAAATTTGGTTCCTTAAAATTATCGGCTCGCGACTGCGCAAGTTCAAGTTGTTTACAACACGACTTTAACTCGTCTACCGACGTTATATTTTGAAGCGCTATGCAATTCATGTATTCTGGTCTTATATTTCCAACTGCTCACTACCCGACAATGGTCGAGTGAGCCTAGAAAACATACCCTGCATAGTTGATAAATAATTAACGATCGTCTCGCCCCACGTTGGGCGCCACTTTGTAACATCTAAAAATCAGCTGTTACTCACCGGCTTCACTCAACGGCGGCAAAAGACTTTCAAAAGCTCAGGGCGCCTGTTGCTGGTTGTAATAAATACAAAAAAGCTGTTCATTTATAGCAAAGAAAATTTATTAAAATATATCCTCCAGGATCAACACTAGTACAAAGTTCGAGACTGACCTTTTCCACTTTTAAATTATTCTTATATATATACTTCACATATACGTAGCGGTGCTTCGCGGGACCGTCGAGGAAGCAGCTTTCTTCAGGTGTACTGGCCTGGAGTCACTTTCCACCTATTAAACCAATCGGTACCTTATTACGAGAACCAGTAAAACCAGCGCCAGATAGATAGCTTCAGTATATTTTTCCTTAATAAAAAGTTACAAAAATGATTTCGAAAAGCACTGTTACCCTCTCCGTTCAACACTCGAATGTCGCCTGTCAAAAACTCCTCGTGTTGCCATGATAAATAATTTTAAATTTTTGGTAAAATATTGGCTCACGCTAACAGACGGCCGTCCTGTAAGTGGAATGACCCTATTCCGGATCGGCCATTCGAGAGTTGTATGTCTCTATACAAAAATAGAGAAGAAGAGAAAAAAAATACAAATTTAATTGTGACATAACAGAGAAAAAAAAATATACATATACAATTCAGTGTATTCCTAAGTATAATCATTTAAACAATTTATAACTTATATATAGTGATGACGGTTCTACTTCTAGTGATGATACTTGTCTGTCGAATTCTACACTACATTTATTTATTTTAAGTTATAGATAAGTGCGATGGTTTTCTTAAGACGTTCAAGCTATCACTCGGCCTCTCACGAGCTGGTACTGCCTGCGCTCTGGGATGCCTGTGAAAATACGACACATATTAATAACTCATTAAGTATCTAACAGGGTTTCTTTTTCGACGTCACATAAAACAAAAGCATGTTATTTAGTGGTATTTTTATATTTGTTGTGGTGTTATTGAACATGTACTTTTACTTAGCATTATGTTTTAAGATATGTATTCCTTAGTAGGTTATAGGCTTTAATTTTTTTTTATGTTTCTATTATGACAGGTGTTAAGTGCAGTAATCTTGTATAATTTTGAATTAATAAATTAATTATGTCACATATTTGAATGAATAAATTAATTAAAACTAAGTTTGAATAAATAAATTAATTATGACTTTATCAACGATTTCATATACCGTAATTACCGTTGGGTATATAAACAATAACATTGTAAAGGGGGGTACTGAGCACTGCAGTCAACAGCATATTTCAGTGATAGTTTGTATTGAGCGCCACAGTAGGCAGCATATTTCAGTGACAGTTAATACTGAGCACTGCATTAAGCAGCATATTTCAGTAACAGTTGTATAATACTGATCACCGCAGAGAGCAGCATATTTCAGCTATAGTTAATACTGAGCACCGCATGCAACGGCATATTTCAGTAGATAGTGAGCACTGCAGGAATAAGCAGCATATTTCACATGTTAATTATAATAAAAATGTGCTATATGAATAGCATAGATACTCACACGAGATTACTCCCTTAATTGTATTATATTGGCAACAGCTCGTGATTGGTAGCGTTTAGCCTTCTTGTAAAACCTGAAATAATTACTAATAGGATGTGGAATGTCAGGACATTAATGGTATTGTCCAGCCTGGTCAAGAGACAAGGATAAGGAGTATTAATTGGGACAATAATCGAAACAGTTTATTTTTCACTATTAACTTGGTTATAATCATCATCAGTATTGTCGCTAGAGTCATTAGTATTGTCATGATTATCTTCGCGGTCACTCTTGTCAGACGTAGAGAAAGTAATCCATTTTTTCAAAGAGTCGGCTGGATAGACACTTTTGTATTTACGTTTGGCGTGACCTTCAACTGTCGAAACTTCATAGCGATCATTCTTGAGGACGGCAGTTATCCGGAATGGTCCTCGAAACTTCGGGTATAACTTTTTACTCTTACCATTTGCAGGAATGTGGTTATTAGGGATCATAACTAAATCACCCAGGTTAAAAAAAATTGTGGGTGCTCTATTATTATCGTAGCGAGTTTTCATTGCACGTTGGTTCTTCTCCGTACTCTCCACGGCCAAACTGCGTATTTTATCACGTGTAACGTCAAAGTCATTGATATTCACCTCATTATTTAATTGAGGGTCGGCTCCTTTATCTGTTTTGTCAATTGATTCCTGGATGGAATTCAAAACAGATCCTTCACTCGGGTTGGTTGTCCTCCGTCCGAAAACAATTTCTGATGGAGTTGTACCGATACTCCTATTTAAAGTATTGTTTAAACTCCATTGCACTTTATTGAGGTGCAAGTCCCAGTCACGCTCGTCAAGACCATGATTCGATGCCGCTAAAGATTCCAAAATTGTACGATTGTACCTCTCAATTTGGCCATTGGCCCTAGGCGTAGCGACAGCATTAAAGATATGCTTAGAGCCGATAGACTTAACAAATTTCTTAAAGGACGACGAGGTGAAGCTAGTTCCTCGGTCAGATATTATAATTTTTGGACTACCAATCGTGCTAAAAATCTCAGTCAATATTCTAATAGTCATTTTGCTCTTTAAGTTTTTAACAGCCCTAATAAAAATAAACTTGCTGAATCCATCAATGACTCCTAATATGTATGAATTACCCTGCTTGCTTCGTATGAATGGCCCCAGATGGTCCATATGCAATGTGTGAAATGGGACGTTTCCCTTAGGGATCGGATGCAAATAACCACTGCTCTTGGATGTTGACCCTTTATTATATGCACAACTAAGGCACGCCGATACATATTTCCGTACAAATCTGCGCATTTTTGGGAACCAGTAATCGTTCTTCATTTACTAAGCGTTTTGTCTAACGAAAAATGACCCGCTTCGTCGTGGCAAATTTGACATATTCGCCATCTTGCACCATTTGGTACGACCCATTTTAAATCATCACCTACTTTTCTATATATCTTATTATCTTTCAGAATATAGTTATCCACTATATCCCTTATTTCTTTACTATCAGTATCTAAAATATTCTTTACTAATTTCAGTTTCGGATCTGTCATCTGAACTGTATGAAGCCATTCAGTGGTGGTAACATTCATAATTTCATATTCTCGTGATTCGCTTAAATCCCCAAGACTGTCGCCCTGAATAGGGTTCCTGCTCAAAGCGTCCACATGTCGCATGTGATCTCCCGGTCTATGCTCAATGGTGAAATTGTACTCCTGCAATAGTAGCCACCATCGAGCGATGCGGGGTACCAGATCTCTCTTTGTAAGAGTAGTCCTAAGGGCGTTGCAATCAGTGTACACTTTGAACGGAATCCCTATGAGATAAGTCCGGAATTTCTTTAATGAAAGGACCACGGCAAGGGTCTCCAGTTCATATGAATGTAGATGTTCTTCCTCTTTAGTCGTCTGTTTACTATAGTACGCAACGGCTTTCAGTGGAGATTTCTCATCGGGCCGCTGCAGTAACATACCCCCCACGCCTAACTTACTTGCGTCGCAGTGAACTTCCGTATAGAATTTTGGGTCGTACAGAGCCAAAATCGGCCGCTCTACTAATTTAGCTTTTAATGTCTGGAATGCTGCTTCTTGCTCTTGCCCCCATTGCCAAGGTACATTAGATTTAGTAAGGACAGTTAGCGGCTTTGCAATTTTAGCGAATCCGGCAATAAATCTGCGGAAAAAACTAGCCAGCCCAACAAATTGTCTTATCTGATGTACGTTGGTTGGTGTGGGAAATTTAGAAACTGCTTCTATTTTCTTAATGCCAGGTCTTAATCCGTCATTGGAGACTTCATATCCTAAGTAATCTAATGTCTTTGCAAAGAAAAAACATTTCGTCAAATTCAGTGTTAAGCCGGCGTTTTGCAGTGAAACCAGAATCTTACGCAGTTTAGTCAGTCCCTCGTCAATGGATGAAGCCGGGGATAAAAGATCGTCCATGTACGGAATAGCTAAATTGTACCGATCCTTCCCCAAAGCCTTATTGACCATATGTTGGAACACGGCCGGGGCATTTACGAGACCAAAAGGCATCCGGGTATACTCGTAATGCCCGTCTGGTGTCACGAAGGCAGTCAAGTGTCTAGACTTCTCAGCCATAGGTATTTGATAATAGCCAGACTTTAGGTCGAGGCTGGTGAAGTACACTTTGCCGCTGAGACGATCTAATTGGTCGTCGATAACAGGCATTGGGTAAGAGTCCTTCACGGTTTTCTTATTCAAGGCCCGATAGTCCACACAAAGACGATGTTCACCATTTTTCTTTTTGACCAGGACTATCGGACTCGCGTAAGATGAATTAGATTCCTGAACAATCTTTGACTCCAGCAACTCATCAATAATGTCTCTAACGATAAGCCTTTCGCTAAAGGGTAGCCGGTAGGGTTTATAAGATATTGGGGTACTGTCCTGTAAGTCTATATGCATTTCTGTTATATGAGTCATCCCTAATTCGTCCAGGCTTAACGCAAAACAGTCTCTAAATTCATTCAGTAGGTCCAATAATTGCTGTTTATATTCCTGAGTTAAATCTTCACCTAAATTTAGCATATCTATAGTTATAACCGTATTAGTCTTTTTGTCATTGTTAACTTCAAAGTCACTTAAAGTCGTTTTCCTTACCTCGAATTCAACAGGTGGTTTTGTCATAATTGAATCCGCTTCTATAGGTAACATTCGTGCGCGTGCTAAAAGTCTATCTTTCTTTAACTTAACGTCTTGACTTGACAGAGTTATAACAGGTATATATCCCGTTCTATTTTCGATGAAGTAAAGGCCAGGCAGAATCATAATTTCTTCGCCTTCTTTAAATGACGTGTTCCCCGGTATGTATATGTGCCCCGTATAATCAGTATCACATCGTATTTTGATAACTTGCATAGCTTTTAAGATCACGTCTTCCATGTTGTAAATTAATATTTTCTCCAGTTCCGTTGTATCGGAGTGAAGAATAAGGTTGGAACTAGTTTTGTAAACCGTAACATTTGACATTTCTGTGACATTTTGGCCCACAAGTAAATCCGAACTTAGAAATTTGTCAGGAACAACGTAAGCATCTATTTTTGCCTTTATAAAATCCAAAGCTAAATCTATTGAGACTTTTCCCATAGGTTGCAGGGAGCCAAATGCAAATCCTTTTATAAGAGGCAAGTCCTTGTTATCTAATTGTAAGTGTAATTCTTGTGCTACACTCCATTTAATGATTGTGCATTGGCTTCCGAAATCTACAAAGGCGGTTTTTTTCTGATCATTTATTTTAACAATTTTGTTATAAATGTCTCCCGATTCCTTTCGGGTGATTATACGCTGAACTTTGGACACTGGAGTTTCGTTTGTACGAGTATTTTCTCCGCTCGTCCCTGATCTCGCGTCAGCATTTGTATCTCGTCTACAGTATGCTGCCATATGACCTATCCGGGTACATTTAGTACATTTCTGAGGTTCCTTGCGGCATTTCGGAGCTGTATGTCCTGGTTCGGAACAGTTGTAGCATATACGAGTAGTAGCGTTGCCAACTTTATTATTCTTGCTGAGATCAATATTTTTGTTTGATGGAGCTTTAACCATTGCGTTTGGTTTCTTGACATCCTTACTCGGATTCTTTCCGGTTATACTTCGGAGATATCTTAAAAGTTTGCTTGGTCTTTCAAAATTAGCTCCTTGTGCATTCAGCCTGACATTGTGATCGAATATGCCCTCAATTACGCAGTCGACAGCGTCTTTACCTTTTATGTTACAGTGACTCACAAGTTTAATCTTATCATAGAAATATTCTTCGAGAGTTTCTTCTCTACGACTTTTTCTTGCTAACATTTCTTTAAGCCTATCGGCATAATTCCGATCATCTGGGAAGTTTTGTAATAGCTTACGCTGCCATTTCTTCCAAGTAAAATTGACCGACGATAACCCTTCGTACCATTGGCGTGCTAGTCCAGTTAATTTTGGTAGGGCATGAAAAATTGTCTGCTTATCACTCCACCCATAGATGCTTGCAGTTTCGTTTACTTTCTTAAGCCATGCCTTGGTCGTCTGAGTTCGCTGGCTAGGGTCAAATTTCGGTATCACGTCATGAGCTCCTACGAAAGAATTACGCCCATGGCTACTAATAGCATCTATAAAACGGTCCATAGGATTCTTGCGATACCTATATTTATCGCGTGATTCCTTTCGACTCCGACATTTCGTAATCCGCGATCTAGATCTTGAGCGGCTCGTTCTAGATGTAGAACACGTAGATGATGAGCTACTGCTTGTCGTTGTCGAGCTTTTTGAGGTGTCACTACGATTCCGCGTCGAGTCACTAGAGCTCGAGGTTCTTGTTTTACTGCCTCGTATTTTACGAGAGCGACGTAGGCGTTTGGACCTAGATCGACTTCTTCCAACGCGGCGACGCTTATTACGATGTGCTGTTCGTGAGCGGTAGCGCTCGTATTTCCGCATTGCCTTCCTATCACGACATCTAAGCCTCGACCTAGATCTTCCGCGCGTGCCATGTGATCTACTCCGGACAGCTTTTGAGGGTGATCTCTTTCTCTTTCTTCTATCCGGGTAATCGGCGATAGAAGGAGTGTAAGCGCTACGCTCCGAATCAGCCATAATGGGGTACCTAGGTACTATTAGGTAAACAACTCTTCGCAATTAAAATGAAGCTAGTTAAGTATAAAAGAAGTCAGTAGGGAGAAATATTAAGGGACAGGAACAATAATATTTTATTTTTATTAAGTTGGTAGAAATAAAATACGTATGGTCGTATTTTAAGCGCCGCACGTACCTAAATGCGATAATTATTTTAAAGTCTAAGGTAAAGGTAGGTCCTCACCCTACATGTAGAACACACGACAATAATCATTATGTACTTATAACAGTGAGTACATGATACCTAATTGCCATCTAAAATCTATATAACAGAAATTGCCGAATGCTACAAGTAAAGAACGTATCATACCAAGGTAACGTTTTGTTTTTAAGTACTGGGGTCACTTTTAAAGAACATCAAATTAAATTAAACGTAAATACTATAACTAAAATATAATTTGATTTAGTAAGTTTATTTGTAAGTAGGTAGATACTTTAATAAAAAAAACTTAAATCAAATGACCTGTAGCATGTGAAAACAAAAATAATAAGAAAAAAAAACATTTTATTTAATTTTCCACTAATAAAGTTGCTCAAAATTTGTATCAATATTATCATCGTTTTATTATGAGTAGTGAGCAGATACACAGATGTGTTGGATCACTATTTAACTGTGACAATTTATATATATTTTGAAGCAATGTCTCTTTTCTGTTGGCCACTAGGCACTAGTAGATTCTAAAACCAAAGAGCATGAAAGGAAAATATATTGCATAGGTACCTATAGGTTCGTCTGACATTGGCGGCATGATCATGAACGATATTATATTACTTACCTACGTAAATCGTAGGATAGTAACGCCATCTAACCGAATTTTATTGCTATATTGCTATATTATTGTTAAGTATTCGGTCCAAGATAAATTGATATCCTCTTAGGATTGATGTTAAAATTATATAACATTTTAACGAAAATAATAATAATAAGTAATAATAACAATAATAAAATAAAAACGATTTACATTTTCATTTCATTTTCTTATAGCCCATGCCAAATTTAGTTACTTGATCGAAATAAGACAACAAACCTTATATCACTGTTGGAAGTTCAGTATAATAAATGAAATTCAGTTAAGTAAGTACGTTATTGAGTGTACCTACTTATAAATAATTTGTAACAGATACCTACATTATAAAAATATTTCACACTGCCGTACTACCATTTTATTTTAAATAGTATGTGACTTCGTTTAAATTACGTCTTTTTTTTTTTTTTTTTTTTTTGTGGGTACGTTATTGAATTTGGTAACAGTGAAACATGTTGGGATTCCCGTTTCTTATACATCGAACCGCAGAAGTGCGTTCAATAACTTATGCGTGTTTTGTTTTGAGCTTTTTAATTAGGGCCACTTGCACAGATCAAAGTTAACGACTTAACCCCGTGTTAGATGCTGGCCCGGGGTTACGTTGTGTCACAATGTATGAAACTGTCTAACTAAACCTTGTGTTCGTAATTTAAATTTGTAAACACTGGACTGTGCGAGTTGGCCTTAGTGACTGCTTTTGTTCGATGCAAGTTTAAAATTGATCGAGCGAATGCAATGTTATAAAAAGAGTGTACATACCAGTGAGCGCTCCTTCGTTGTCACTTCTGACTTATTAAACCAATCGGTACCTTATTACGAGAACCAGTAAAACCAGCGCCAGATAGATAGCTTCAGTATATTTTTCCTTAATAAAAAGTTACAAAAATGATTTCGAAAAGCACTGTTACCCTCTCCGTTCAACACTCGAATGTCGCCTGTCAAAAACTCCTCGTGTTGCCATGATAAATAATTTTAAATTTTTGGTAAAATATTGGCTCACGCTAACACACCTGAGTCACCCGTTGCAGTTCATATAAATGTAGGAAAATGGAAGAGCCAGCCCGAAACTTGAGAACCGCCTTAAATTATGCTAGTGATTGCGACCCATTTGCTGGGATTGAGGACCTCAGTCAGATATCCGCCATCTATTTATTTATTTATTTCTATGATTTAAGCTCGGGCCACTGTTTGCCCTAAGAATTAAAGTTGATTATTTTTTTTATTTAGAACCATTGTATGGTATGTTACTTGTGGTGGTAAGGAGACCATTTCTGACTTGCCGCCGTTAAAATGCCGAAATTCGGTGGTGGCGCTGTATATATACGGTGATTTGGGGAACTATTTCTTTTGAGGGTGGATTTATTTTTTAATGAACTTTACTACCGCCGCCCTGGTTTGCCGCGAGGGGGCGTTAGCGTTAATTTTCACGTTACACTCTGCGTCGGAAAAATCAATTTTTCGTAAAAGGTGACGAGCAGTTGACATTAAACTACTGTATCTAAGATCTTTTACACTAATAAAAAGCGTGAAAAAAAATTATAGCAAAAAATTGAACCGACTACAAAAAACGATGAAAGTAATTTTCTACCAGTCTGAAGTCGGTGCCGCAGCAAGAGCCAGCAGGAGTGATTGAAGCCCGATATACTCGTATAGTTGTAGGTGAGGTAGACGATTATAGGTCCACTCTGCTGGCTCGTGCTGAGGCACCGACTTCAGACTGGTAGAAAAATATTTTCATGGTTTTTTTGTACTCGGTTCTATTTTTTTGTAATAAAATTTTCTATCTCTATTTTAACCCCCGACACGAAAAGCTATATGTGTCTGTGTGTCTGTCTGTGGCACCGTAAATTGACCGTAAAAATATTTTGACTCTGAATATAATTTAAGTTTAAAATGAATTATTACCCGTGTGGTGTCGGGTTAGAATTACACCTCTCCATTTCTTCCGTAGATGTCGTAAGAGGTGACTGAGGATATAGGTTAAGGTGCGACAGGCTAGCAACCTGTCACCATTGTACCGTTTTTGTCAGACTTAAAACCTAAAATTGCTAAAAGTGGCTCCGAAGCGGTAACTTTTCGTGTGCTCTGCCTACCCCATTTGGGAATACAGGCGTGATGTTTGTGTGTGTGTGTGTGTGTGTGTGTGTGTGTGTGTGTGTGTGTGTGTGTGTGTGTGTTAAATAAATTATACTTTCTAATTTGTAATAAAACTCCCTGACTTAGAAATAAGCTGTAGAAAGTCTTAGGTTGTGATAACAATCTTATACGGATATTAGGGTCCTGAAATAACCCGAGGGGATCTAGACTCCAGTCGGCCTAGCGGATGATCTGCACGTAATTACGTAAAAAAACGTCTACGTGGGATCTGCCTTGGAGGGAGAGCAAAACTAAAAAGTATTTTCAGAATTCTTAATGACCTAAATGAAGTATTCAAAATGTAAAAACCTGCAAAGTCGAGTCGGACTTGCGTACGAATAATCCATACAACATTAGACATTAGCAAAAAAAGGAAAAAAAAAACAAGTTTGTTGTATGGGAGCAAGTTAAATACCTATTTATTTTATTTTAATTACATATATACATAAAATCATGTTTCTTTCCCAAAGGGGTAGGCAGAGACATCCTTTCTCTTGATATACGATTCTGGCATACATGATTATTATTTTAATATTATTATTTTTTTTAAAGTGATTATACAACTAAAAATATCCAAGGTACAAGCTTTGTTTAGTTTGGGACTAGGTCAAATGGTGTCAATTGTCCCATGATATTTATTATTATTTATTTATAAATACTCTGTGAATGTTTCAAGCGTTTGCCTGTTGCCGTTATTATATCGAGCAATAAAGGGACAAAAAATCGCGTTTGTTCTATGAAAGCCCCCTTAAATATTGATTTTATTCTGTTTTTAGTATTTGTTGTTACAGCGGTCGCATGATTATTTATTAACATAATCTGTGAAAACTTCAAGTGCCTAGCTCAAGAGATAGAGCCCTTTGACAGACAGACGGACAGACAGACAGCGGAGTCAAAGTCAAAGTCAAAGTCAAAATCTCTTTATTCAATTTAGGCTATGATAAGCACTTATGAATGTCAAAAATCTACCATCACCGGTTCGGAAAAAACCTCTGTTGAGAAGAATCCGGGAAGAAACTCAACGAGGTATTTTTTTTTTAAACAGATTCACAATATTTATAAATGATGTCTATGAGTCTCAGTAATAGGGTTCCGTAGGCTTCTTTTGGGTACGGAACACTAAAAACAGGGGTAAAACATCGCTTACCGAAATGCAGTTCACCATCCAATTTCAGTAGAACCCTCTGAAGCGGCGGTATTGCAAGGCTTGGTGGGAACCTGCAGACCAGCGTACACTGGTCACGGTTCGTGGAATCAAAGGTTCTTCAGTGTTGGAAACGCCTCGGTGGAGTCTGGACGCACCAGTTTTGAGGTCGCGGTTGTTCGAAGTTTAAAGTTTAAATTTGAAAGTTAGTTTGTGAAAGTTTTGGTGGTTACTCAGTGTTTCGTGTGGTTACGGTAAGTTTTATGTTTATTTATGTTACAATTTGCGGTTTTAAGGTTACGAGATGGTGAGGGTAAGGCTGGAGGGGTAGTGATGAAGGATTCCGTAGCTCTATTTTTAACTTCGGACGCAAAAAAGGGTTATAAGTTTGACGCTAATGTCTGTCTCTCTATATGTGGCAGTAGTAGCTCTCAAATGGCTGTATTTTTACGTAAAAGTGAGTTTACTTGCGATGGTTTTTAGCTACGTTTCATTAAAATTGGTTCGGCTATTTTTGAGATAATGAACTTTGACTTGAAATGACAATTTCGGGGATTTTCAACTTTTCTAAGTTAGGTTGTTGTATTTTTATAACTTTTTATCGTACATAAAACACAAAAACATAATTATGTAGGTACTTAACGTTGGTTATTTATGTAAAATTCTATGTAATTTTGTGTTTTTTTTTATGTTTATTAATTTTTATTCACAGACTAAAAATAAAGTTCTTAATTCGGTAGTATTTATGTCTGAGGGAGCGCAAAGCGCGGACCAAGCGTTCCTGTCTCAGCTAAGATAATAAGAACCATCGCTAGAAAACCTGCTTTCAAATAAAAAAACTGCATTCAAATCGTTCCACCCGCTTAAGAGCTACGGTGCCACAGACAGACACACTTAGCGGTCAAACTTATAACACCTCTCTTTTTGCGTCGGGGTTAATAATGTCGTTTATGTCCGTCCTCTTCGCATTTCTTGGCTGAATCTCGTAGTGGGCAGGTTTTTGTACAATACAATACAATACAATAAATCTTTATTGCACACCAACATATAGCAAACAATTACAGAAAACAGGTATATACACAGAGACTACCTACCTACCTACCCATTACCTACCTATTACACCCATTACCTACCCAATTACCTATTAATATTATAGTACCTATTTATTATTAAGTATTTTGATTTTTTCAAAATGGCGGGCAGAGAACTTTTCTGATTAAAGCTTTGCAAAGACATTCCACTTTATCGAGCCACTAGTTTTACGGTTTTTATCTCATAACTTCGACGTTTTATAAAACGGTTTGACTTTTTTGCTGTTGTAGGTATAACGGTACAGCTTGTTTGATCTCATTTAAATTTGAAAAAAAAAACCGTTTTTATGTTTTTAGGGTTCCGTAGCCAAAATGACAAAAACGGAACCCATATAGTTTCGCCATGTCTGTCTGTCTGTCGTCCGCGGCTTTGCTCAGGGACTATTAATGCTAGAAAGCTGAAATTTTGCACGAATATATAATGTAAACTATGCCGACAAAATGGTTAAATAAAAATTTCAAAAAAAAAATTATGTACCTCCCATAGACGTAAAGTGGAGGTGATTTTTTTTTCTCATCCAATGTTGTTGTATGTGCTATCGTTGTAGGTCTTTTTTTTATAAAAAAAAAATAATAATCGACTGGAAGGCAAACGAGCAAGTGGGTCTCCTGGTGGTAAGAGACCACCACCGCCCATAAACATCTGCAACACCAGGGGCATCGCAGATGCGTTGCCAACCTAGAGGTCTAAGATGGGATACCTCAAGTGCCAGTAATTTCACCGGCTGTCTTACTCTTTAAAAGCACTAAGGGGTTTCTAATACGATTTTTCAATTTAGTTGTTTGATTGCGAAATTATATTTAATTTTAAAGTGGAAATATTCATTAAAATCGAGCGTCCCCCCCTCTAAAATCTAAACCGGTGAGTGGAAAAATTTGAAAAAATTCAGAGTGGTAGTAAGTATATCAAACTTTCAAGGAAAACTATAACGGCTAAATTTGCTTGAGAATTATTAGTAGTTTAATAGTAAATAGCAGCCCAAGGTATAAATTATACCTAAACTTGGAATATTCCGTACAAAACACGAAATCCTTAGACAAATATTACTTAACGTTTTCGTAATGGCTACGGAACCCTATTTTGGGCGTGTCCGACACGCTCTTGGCCGGTTTTAAATTGCGTTTTCGTTCAAATTATTTAATCTCAATCGTCTACTTAGATGTAACCACATACAACGAAAATTATTAAGAAAAATCCGTAACAAAACGGACACATATACAATATTTTGGGGACACATTTCGATACCCTGTTTTTACAGCTCGGAATCGCCTCTCAAGCAGAGGGTCGTGGGTTCAAATCCCGGCTCGCACCTCTGAGTTTTTCCAAATTCATGTGCGCAATTTAGCACGAGCTTTGCGGTGAAGGAAAACATCGTGAGGAAACCTGCACAAACCTGCGAAGCAATTCAATGGTGCGTGTGAAGTTCCCAATCCGCACTGGGCCCGCGTGGGAACTATGGCCCAAGCCCTCTCATTCCGAGTGGAGGCCTGTGCCCAGCAGTGGGACGTATATAGGCTGAGATGATGATGATGATGAATCATGGACTGAGTTTACCTCCCAAATTTGGTTGAAGTCGGAAAGATTAACTCAGGGTACAGCGGTAGATAGAAATGCCCTCTTCTCTGTCCGAAACAGTTCAAATTAGTTGGAAACAGTTTGTAGTGTAGCTCAAACAGCGTTTCGGAGCTTCGTCCAATAAAAGAGGATTTGCTGTTTTAATTTGAAACACCGTTTTATACTTCCACATTGGATGATACAATTTGAAGGGTTCCATATCATCGTCATTGGTTGTCTATTGTATGCCCGAAAGTTATATGCCATAATTTCATTTGGCCGAAGTTCATATGCCCGAAACTTCATGTGCCCGAATGTTTTGTTTACTAGAAAATTTACTTGATATATTTCTTATTTTCCCAAAAATTAGATGCCATAATGATACGAATGCGATACGTATTATTTTCCATAGGTATTATTAAGTGCAACATTAGTGAATAGAATATTCAAAAGCCATACTAAAGTGTTTATTTTAATTATGGTTGGTTAAAATTCCTTTTTTCTATTATTAATCTATCTATCTTAATTATCTGGGCTACTGTAAAAAAAACCTAACATCGAAGGCTAAGGCTTAGACTTCTGAACCTAACCTATCCGTATCGCTTCTGCTCCGAACCGTCTTGCTCGTTCGCTTCACTCGCTCGCATAAATCAGATGTCGCAATTCTAACCTAACTTAATCTATGTGATTAAAATTTACCTAATTCAAAGGATTGTTTGACGTATGAGATTTATCAGTATACTGTTGATGCTCACCATTTACATTTATGGCAAATGATATTATGGCATGTGATACTTAAGGCTTACAATGATAATGAAAAATGAAATTATTGAAATTAATATTATGGGAAACAAAGATTCTGTCATTTGATTAATATGGTAAATAATGATTAGTGAAAATGAATTTATAAGAAACAATATTATGACGGTTGTATATAGCACATGAAATTCGGTCAAGTAAAGGTATACTCATCATCATTAGCTGAAAGTCAAGACACAGTATAAAAAAAAAACCCTACAGTAGGCCGACGTCTTTGAAGTTGAGCGATACCGCAGCCTATATAGGTATCATTATCATCATCATGTCAGCCGAAAGACGTCCACTGCTGGACATAGGCCTCCCCCAAGGCTCTCCACTTAGACCGGTCCCGGTCACTCGGACCGGTATAGGTATACTAACGTACAATCGGTAGAATATAAGTCAATGACTTCAGATGTTCCTCGATTTGTCGAATGACGTCATTTTGTACTCATTAAGCATCGCGACAAATGCAAGCGTCAAGTCAGGCTTGAAATAATTCAGATCAGCGTTCCGCATACTGTTATCTAAATCGGTCGCGTCTGCGCAACCAATGTTATCAAGTAAATAACATTAATATAACATTTTAAACTTTCGTGATTCTCACTCAAAGTCAAAATACCATAACGGGACTTATCACGCTATTTTTACACAAGTAATATTTACCTCGACGTTTCGGCAACGTTTCGAAATATTATAAATGAAATATTACTATATTTTGACTACAAATATTAATTCCCCAATTAAGTAAAACGAGGAAATGGCCTTTTTTAGATAAAGTTTAGTTTTTAATATAGTTTTAATTTAGTTTGTAATATTTAGTATTTTAGTTGTTATTTTTAAGATTTTTTTTCATATTTGTACCTACCAATAAAATAAATAACATATCACGTTGTAAAAAAAAAAGTAAATAAAAATAGTAATTGTAATTACAAAACAAAAGCTGGATCCGCAAATAATCTCCAAATGAACCGTGAACCGAACCCGGGCTGAATCAGTTCCGTGATGAGATTGACGTCTTGACGGATTGGTCTGCCCTCCGCTTGACCTAGATTTAAAGGCTTAGGCTAAAGCCATACTGGCTGGCCACAGAAAAACCTGGAAGAAAGAAAACAAATTGGGTAAATAAGCTTTGTATACACCGGGTGTGGCCAGTAAGGAGCAAAGAATTATCCATATTCATATTCATATTCATTTATTAATAAAATAAAAAATTTGACATGTCAAATATTTAGTATTTAAATTAATTATTACAATTTATTAAGCAATTTTAGATTCAGCCGCAGCCAATCAAATAAACATTTAAAATACAATTGATATTTTCATTCCATTGAAATAGTAATAAAAAAAATAAAAAAAAAATAATCATAATTAATTAAATAAAATGCAATCATTAATAAATAATCAAAGCAATTAAAAATTAAATTATGTCTAAAAATTAAAATTAAAATATAAAACTTAAATTAAAATTAAATCGTTTTTATTATTATACATGCCTTTGTACATGTCTTTCTCTTCTAAATTGTAAATTTCATATGTACAATAAAGAGTTACAATACAATACAATACAATACAATATTATTATATTCTGACATGACTGTCATAAAAGGCATTTTTAGTCAGCCATTTTTTTAATTGGTTAAAACATAGGTTCGCTACTCAAATTAAGCATTTTTTTTATTAATAATAACATCATCATTACAGGACACTAAACTTTTACCTTATGAAGTAGGACAGCCTCAAATTAAACTACTTTATCTGCAACTTTCAAAAATTAAATAATTTTATCACTATGTTTATTCTAAACAAATTAAATGATTTTCAATGTACGGTATCTAATAGCCTAAACGACATCACCTGTCACGTAACAAAATGACGGTTTTCGCAATAGATTGCTTGTTCATAAACCAAACTATAATAAAAACCATGCAAGTAATTTCCGAAAGTTTTAGAATTAGATTATATTTAGTTGAAGATGAAGAGTGGAAGCTGTAGTTTAATTTTTTGCTCTTGTTACAATATAAATAAATCTAAATATTTATGTTTAAGTACGAGCAAAAATTGCATAGTTACTATATTAAACTCGTATTGCTGAGTTCCGGTGGTTATTTGTGATCTTCCTCATCTATCTATTTCACCAAAAGACGATTTCCAGGAGCAAAATTTCCTACTCTTTTAAAAAATATACTTTTGAAATTCGGTTCACAATTGACGCAAAATCGGTGAACATATTGTAATCCGCTGCTGATATCCAGTCCCTACTTCTTTTTGATGAAAAAGATTTTGATGAAGATGAAGAGATCGCTCTGAAATGATAAGTTAGCCCATTAGTTACCGTGTAATTTTCTCTTGGGGTACGTACCTGTTATCTGTTCAAATTCAAATTCAAATATTTATTGATAGGTTGTGAGTTAGTATACATAGGTTTATTTAGTACGTCACAATCTGCCAGGGTCCAGCATACAATATTTCAATCTTACAAACTAAGTACAAAGAGCTGATTTGCATCTAAAAATAAAATTTACTACAAAAAAGATTAAGACAAGTCAAAGAGTTCATGTAAGTAAAAAAAAAATCTGGAACAAAATGATTTCATTTGAAACTAATTAACACAAAAATTATGGCCAGAAAACCAGTTTTTCATCTCTCCTGTTCGGAAAGTTTAATTTTCATGGGTAGACAGCCGGGTGGAAAATTGCGTTTTCTCCTCTAGGGTGGAAAGTAATTTTTTTTATTATTTTTCAGCTAGGCACGACATCGAAGATAATTGAGTTACGTCAATGACATTTTTTTTTCACGTTTCGGCATGGCCATCTAGATGCACGTCGTGACCAACTCGATTTTTTTTTATAGTCGGCCATGGCAAGTGGCCAGTCGAAAAGGTACCCTTGGAGGTTGGATAGGTATAAGTAAATTCAATTTATTATTATTCTCGTTTTTTTGTAGTATTTTAGTTTCCTCACAGTCGAAATGAAAAGTAGAGTGTCTAACTCGGGTGAAATAACCCATTTCCCCTCGAACTATTGAAATAGTATAGAAATATCTCGGGTGAAATGGGTCACTTCCACCCTTAGTTATCAATCTACTATTTTTTACCTAAAATTGTATCTGTATCTTTTACTATTGTGGCTGAATAAAGAGTCGTATTGTTTTGTATAAAAAACATACTAACAGTGGAACATAAAATCTTCTCCTTTTTTGAAGATGGTTGAAAAATAAGGGGCACCACTAAGAGGCCTTCAATGTGACCTTAGCTCAACATTAAAGTTTCTTGCCGATTCATCCCTGAAAGGCTTGAAGTTTCAGTGCTAAGTAGTTTCTTTGCTTAGAAAATATACGGCCATTAAGTAAGTGGCTTTTAGAGTTAATTTGTGTTCTATAATATATAGATATCATTTATAAATATTGTGAATCTGTTTTAAAAAAAAATACCTCGTTGAGTTTCTTGCCGGATTCTTCTCAACAGAGGTTTTTTTTGGACCGGTGGTAGATTTTTTGACGTTCATGAATGCTTGTCATAGCCTAAATTGAATAAAGAGATTTTGACTTTGACTTTGACTATAATAGCGTTCGTTATTATATTTCTGGCTACCATGATACGCACCCGTAAATGTTAACGTACTAATTTTAATAATATTTAATAAACATGGTAGCCAAAGTGCGATGAATGTGAAAATTTGTGCAAAAACTGTATGGCGTCGAAAAGCCATTTTATGGTTTTGCCGTCCTAATGCACATGCTTGCTTGTACAAATTGGAATTTAAACTAGGCTTGGCTGTTTATAAAATTTCACTACATTTTAAAGGCATCTCAATCGAGATTTGGCACGTTTCTACAGCACTTATTTTGTTGGGATTGATTTTCCCAAAAGACGTCTAACGGGATGGGAGGAACATGTGTCGGACCGTCCCTCAGGCTTAAGTAAATCAAGTCGGGTTACGGAGTTCTTTAAGAAGTAGGATGGGAAGGCCCTGCCTATTACTCGTCAAATAAGGTAAAGAAAAGCTGTTTATTTTCAAGAGAAGTTTCCCTGCTTTATTAGGTACTAGCTTTTGCCCGCGGCTCCGCCCGCGTGGTATTCGGTTATCGCGCGCTGTTCCCTCGGGATCTGTGCATTTTTCCGGGATAAAAAGTAGCCTATATCACTCTCGGGCCCATAAACTATCTATCTCCATGCCAAAAATCACGTCGATCCGTCGCTCCGTTACGGCGTGAAAGACGGACAAACATACAGACATACAAACACACTTTGACATTTATAATATTAGTATGGATATGGATAGTATATTAAATGCCTAAATGCCAAATTTCATAGTTTTATCTTCGACAGCGACGAAATTCCACCATATAAACTTTCACCCCCTATTTTTAACCGACTTCAAAAAAAGGAGGAGGTTATCAATTCGGTTGTATGTTTTTTTTTTTATTTTTTTTATTTTTTTTTATGTTTGTTACCTCAGAACTCCGTCATTTATGAACCGATTTGAAAAATTTTTTTTGCGTTCGTCTAGGAATGCTTTCAATTAGGTTCCATAAGCACCAAATCAGGATCTGATGATTGGATCGTAAGGAAATCGAGGGAACTCTTCAAATGTTGTAGGAACACCTATGGTAATTTTGATATATTTAGTAGTAACTCGTGCATTTGCTCTTGAAAATCATCATTTGGTAAAGTGGAACTGATGATGAAGACCACAGTTGACCATCGGAGTTACTACTCAATAACAAGTATTTCATGGGTTGAATTTCAATTGCTTTAACACAGTTGCTAAGCAATTTATGCTCCTCGGAACACATATGGTGAAATGGAATGGGTGGTGAAGCACCAGGACTCCTCAATAATGAACATCTCTGCATCGGAAATAGCAATTTTTCGTAAAAGGTGATGAGCAGTTGACATTAAACTATTGTATCTTAGATATTTATACTAAAAAGCATGAAAAAAAAATTTTATAACAAAAAATAGAACCGACTACAAAAAACCATGAAAATAATTTTCTAGCCAAAGTCAAAGTCAAAGTCAAAGTCAAATCATTTATTCAGCAAATAGGCCGCAATGGGCACTTTTACACGTCATTTTTTTAATCTACCACCGGTTCGGAAAAAAACCTCTGTTGAGAAGAATCCGGCAAGAAACTCAACGAGGTATTTTTTTTTTAAAAACAGATTCACAATATTTATAAATGACATCTATGTACTATACATTACAAGTATTTAACACAATTTTATTTTTAACACAGTAGGTTCACTATTTGAAGGGATCGCTAGTGCGGATCGGAATTATTTCCAAATATCCCTGTCCATGATATAATCGTTAACTTTCAGCAGCAGTTCAGTAGCAGTCTGAAGTCGGTGCCTCAGCACGTGCCAGCAGGAGTGGACCTATAATCGTCCACCTCACCTACAACTATACGATTAAATGGCTTCAATCACTCCTGCTGGCTCGTGCTGAGGCACCGACTTCAGACTGGTAGAAAATTATTTTCATGGTTTTTTGTAGTCGGTTCTATTTTTTGTTATAAAATTTTTAACCTATAGCCTATGTCCTTTCCCAAGGTCTATTCTATCTCTGTACCAAATTTCATCCAAATCGGTTCAGCGGTTTTGGCGTGAAAGCGTAACAGACAGACAGACAGAGTTACTTTCGCATTTATAATATTATAGTATGGATTCGTTTGGGATATTGCTGTCTTTATCGCTCGTGACATAAGCGCTCGCAGCCGTCCCCCCATGCACATCCCCTTCCGCTTCTCCGCTTCCCGCTAATGTATATCGAGATAGCTGTAGGCTTTTCAAGATTTGGGCGGTTGAATTTTGGGTTTCGTTGACCTCATATTATACGAAGAGTATTGCACAGAAATCAATGATATTTTACAATCAAGATCTTTATTATATTTTCTATGCCTGTGGGTGTGGGTGTTTCCATATCTGTTAAAGTAAGTGAAGAAAAACACAGTTTTTTTCAAACTGTTGCTAATGCAAAGCTTACAATTAGCATACGTATTTTTTTTTAAATTGTGGAGTAGGTCAACGTAATTAAGTAAAGACTAGGTTCAAATTTCGACACGTGTCGTATTCTTTCAATTAATTTGTGTAGGTGATCTACATGCATATATCTTTTCTTCACTCACACTAGAAAAATCTGTCGAATTGTTGTTTAAACTATTAGCTAATCTATTATGATCCATATGAAAATGACATAAGGTATATTTTTTTTAAATGTGCTGATATTTGTGGCCACTTTTATTGCTTAGATACATTTGATGTTTTGTATGATCAGATATTTTTGGCTGGTTGTATGTAAATAAATTATTGAAAAATAGAGTGCTTACATATTTTTGGAATTGCAATAGCTATGATATAAATAATATGTATCCCGGTCATCGCGGGATCGGGGTAACCCGCGATGTTCATCTAACCAAAGGCCGACCGATTAGAATTGTAGGTTGATTGACTGATTGAATTCATTCAATTTAACTATAATTTAAATTTAATTTCAATCTTATCTCATTATTCAATATTTAATTTAATTTTAATTTTAATTTTGTATTATTTGACTTCTAAGTACTTAATTGTTATTGTTTTATGGACTTACGTCTGGAATAAATATATCATTTATAGTGTGCAGAATTTATTGAAATTTGGTCTTGCTCAGAAATATTCGGACACCTTGGCCGCTACGATATAACTGATGGCGACTGTACAAACCCATTACCTGTCTAAAAACATCAAGTTGAAATCAGCCCCGATCTAAATCAGTCGAAGGTAATGGAAAGATCGGCATCTTTGGAGAATTTATTTCCAAACTTCAGTTGATAGCAGTAAATAATTCTGAGGCGAAACCAATTTATCGCGATACTGGGCCAAACAATATCCATGAAAGTTTCGATTATTTGATGGGTTTTGTTTTGTAAGCGAAAATATATTTATATGATAAGTTTAGCGTGATAGTTTTTAGATTCCGCGGTAAATAAAATTTGGACCAAAACACACAAGTGATACATTACATAGCTACTAAGTGGGTGAATCGCACGTATCCGATTTTTTATGAATTTTGACACTTAAAAACCCTCATCTTAAAAGCTTACATTCATTATGATTATCACACTGCAAAGGAACTGGGCATTGTTACAAACACATAAATTATCAAAGTACGAGACGATCTTAAGGTGGCACGACTTCCATACTAATTAATTTTCCCAACCATTTGCGCTTGAAAGATTATTTGAAACTAAAACCACATCTCTTGACGTTTATTTCGTTATCTAGTTGCGTCATTTTTTATTTACCTTAAGAAAGCTTTTGATTAATAGCTTAATCTAAATGATTATTTTGGTTCATTTTTGTCAATATGTGAGTGAACAGCGACAGTATCGTACACCAACGGCTTGGTTAGTAGTGTGCGTTTCAGCCACGTTGTCAACTCGCCGACAATTCGATGATAAGCGACGTTGCCAGATTTCGTTCGATTTGTCTGATCAAAATTACATAATTACCATTTTGAAGCGCGTTTCCCTATTTTTTTAAATATTTTTGCTGGCCATAGGTACAAAGTCCGTCAGTCGAAAGACTGAAGCGCAACGAACAAATGCATTGCTAATTCTTTGGATTTTCGACAGAAATTAGGAAGAAAATGACATAACATGAACGAATTAATAATAAGTACGGAAAATTGCATTAACGGATTATAAATTAGTAGTGATAAAATCAGACAAAAGTTGCATGGCTTGTGGCTTTAGCTTTTTCCAAAAAATGAAAATAAAAAAAACATCTCAATTGTCAAATGTCAAGTCACAATTTTTTGTTCGTTTGTTGTCATGACATTGTAAAAACTAGAGTAATTTTTTCCTAAATTAAATTATCGTAATTTGTCCTCGAAATTGGCGGAATTATAATTATCTATAATCTATAATGTGAATGAAGTTATATTTTCAAGTATTGACCTGAATTATAATTCACATTGGAAACTATGAAGCCACGAATTTTGCGAATAAAATACATATAAAGCATCAATACTCTAGTCTCGGAAAAGACGCATTATAAGGAAATTGAAAAGTAAGTACTGTAGAGACTGAGTACAACATACATATACTGCGCTCGCCAACCCGCTTATCAAGCGTGGCGAGTACCTAAGTATTGGCAACTCGGGAAAATATGTATGGAAGAGGCCTAAAGTCCACCGGTGAACGTCCTGAGGCTAAAGATGATGGCGGTGATGATAATGTTGAAAACCATATCCGTACTTCCGTACTAATATTATAAATGCGAAAGTGTATGTGTTTGTTTATATGTTTGTCCGTTTTTCACGTCGAAACGGAGCGACGGGTCGGCGTGATTTTTGGCATAGAGATAGTTTATTGGTCAGAGATTGACATTAGCTATTTTTTATTCCGGAAAAATGCACAGTTCCGGAACCCCAGCCCCTTGGTAGCGGATTAAATTTTGAGCTTCATATCTCGGTAATTTTGGAGTTCAGAGAAAAGTTCATTTGACAAAATATGCTTCTTCAAAATATGTTTTGTTTTCATAAAAAAATATTTAATTACAGAGTGAAAAACACTGTTAAAACATACATCGTCGACTGGTAAGCTGTGTATGAGACTGGCACAAGACTGGAAAAGTGGCGTGAAAATGCAAGAGGCACTCAGCAGTGGTTGTATGTGGGCTAATTTGATTGATTGATGTAAATAAACAAATAAAAACTGACTTAGTGATGGATTTTTTTAATTTGTTGTTCAATAGAGCCTTCGATTACTACCCAACCAATTAAATTTGAAATACAAATAAACAAGTCTAATTTCATATAGTCACGTTTTCCGTAGAAGGAAAATATCGTGAAGAAACGTGCAACCCCCTGCAAAATAATGGTGTGAGCTATATTTCAATTCACACTGGGCCTGCGTTGAAAACAACGCCCAGCCCAAGCCCTCATTGTCTGAGAGGAGGCCTGTATGTATGTATAGGGATAATGATAATGATTATGACTAATTTTCCCATAGTATGTAAACTGTATTGTAAAAAATATATAAAAAAACGTTGAGTTACGGTCATAGAAACTGAGTCACATACCAGGGTGCAACCTATGTGCTACTAATGTATTGTTGACATCCCATTCATCTGCCAAAGAAATCACAGCGTAATTGAATATGAAAAGGTTCCACCCTGGTACGTGATTCGGTTTCCTTGACTTTGTAAAGAGGAAGAATCAAGATTACGATTTGGAGTCTTTTTGTATTTTTTATTTCAACTCCAAATTTTTTGTTTCTTTTACGGTTATCCCGTGAAAGTTTAATATTTCACACGAAAACACAAGCCGAAACATGAATGCACAGAAAAACCAGAAAAATAGACCAGCGCTGGAAATCGAACCCAGGTCCTCAGCATTCCGTGCGTAAAGAGGAACTTATCCCTCGAAGGGATCTCTACCAAGCAACCCTTGAGTAGATGTGAGAAATAAGTCTCATAGTAGGTATTGTAGTTGTGCATATTCATATAGATAGATTCGCTTAAAATTAAAAAAAAATGTGCCTAAATTAGGTCTTGTAAATTTTTTGCTACACATTTCAATAAACATTAACGTCATTAACATAGAACTATAAAAAAAAAACAAAAAAGCTTAACTGTTCAACGGGTTTGAACCCGAACTTCCTAAGCTATTCTTAGGGTAAACTCGAGCCTTATACAACTAGGCCATTCTGCTCTTTGATCAGGCCAACGAAATTAACAAAGACTTTTGTTTACATCAAATTGCAAGCATGTGTGCGAAAATATCAGTCGAAACTGCAGCGTTCCCAAATAAAAGTATTTTCTGAATTAAAATACATCTGAAACTTGGTAGAATATATTACAAATTTCACTCTACGGGCGCTAGGTACATTATTTTATAAAAATATCCACATTTTCATTCCTAAAAAAAATAAAATACATGGAATTTGCACACTAACGTCATCTACTGACGCTGTAGTGCCTAGCTGACCGTGACAAACCACCTTAACTCCGAGCCCGTGTCAAGTGTCAGTCTACTGCGGGCGCCAAGTGATTTAGTAGAACCCATTGTTGGACAAGTTTCCACAGACTACTTTATCTACGTAGTACTTAGGTGATGGAAACAACAAGTTTTTTGTTGATATTATTTGATTATATTACTTCGTTTGTAAAGAATTCTTTTATCATGATCTCAAGGGGGCTATTTCATTTTTCGAGATAAAAAATATCAAACTATCTTCATCAAATTGCATCTCAAACAGACAGGCAGAGAGACAGAGAGTCAGATACAGATAATTAGAGTTACTTTCGTGTTTATAAGATTAGAAAGGACAGTTCGTTTGTATTGTGAACGATAGTCAAAGTCAAAATATCTTTGTTCAATTTAGGCTGTAACAAGCACTTATGGTTGTATAAGCCTAGTTACTTTTCGGTGGTTTGTCGAGCAGAGAATCGTAGGTTGAAATCGGCTTGGATTATAATTAAAATCAAGAAATATATGACCAGCAGTGGGCCAGTTTGAGACCATTTCTCGACATGAGCATTTTTATTTTATTTCTACCCATATTGACACTTACTTCCTTTGGCACTAAATGGAGTATTTCGAAATGTTTAATTTTTTATTAAAGCATTTTAATACGTGTGAAGTTCCTAAACTGCATAGGGCCCGTGTGGGAACTACAGTCCAATTTTTTTTTCTGTAAGGCTTTTTATCAGTAATGGGACGTATGTCTGGAGCTGAAATGTCATACAACATGACAGATATTCGATCTTACGTGGGTATGAAATTAACGCTCGTGATTGTACTCGGTAGCGGCTGAACATATTGTGAGTTAGAGTTTTTGAGAAGGTCCTAATGGTTCAAAGGCTGCCTAGAATTATAAGAAACCTTGCCATATTGCGGAAAACCAATAGGACTAATTTCTTGCACTGGTAATAATTCAATAAATGTCATTTGTCTATTGCTATCAAAGTTTACGTTGTTAGCGCGTGGTATTTTAAAGTGTCATTTGTCTTTTGTGCGTTAAAATGCCGAAGATTATATAGCCTTGGAAGGAAAATAATTCACAATGTATAAAAGTATTTTTCAAAGAAAAGTCTAAGGGATTAGAAAATATTCCTTTATATAACATCACCGACACCATTTTCAATATGACTGGTAGGTATCGTATAGTAAGTGTAAAGAATGTTGCAACATAAAACGTAGAAGTACTGCCCTCGCGTCAGGTTTTTTATTATTCCTGGTCTGCCTTTAATACCCATCACTTGAAGGGATTGCGTAGTCGGTAAACTGAGCCTAAAATAAGAAAACTGATACGTTCCCTAATCTCCTGTGAGGCTTAGAAAAGCCTCATTAATTAATTGCCCTGTAATAGATAACGGGCCTCGTTGAGGAAAAATGTCAAGGAAATGGGAGCTTTTGAATGAGATTTGTGTGTGATTGAAGCTGATTTTTAGACCCCGTTAGCCATTGACAAATGGAACTTCAATCTACTAACTTAAACATTCAAATTAGAACGGAATGAAAAGACCGTTAGCCAATAAAACTCTCAGGCGCTCTTATTGGCGGATGGGATTCCAATTTGGAACTATGAGCAGCGCCATCTCTCGGGAATTAACGTAATTTTGCTCCGAGGAAGCAATCGCTCTGAACAGACCCAGGGGTGTACTAACTTTGTTATCATGATTTCGGACCTTCATATTTGAATGGGTAAACATAACCATATTTGAAATGTGTTGGTCTATTGTTATTTTTTATGGGTAGAATAACCGTTACTGCATATTGAGGTCGAGGCAGTAATGGGTCATTTTCTGCTGTACGAACATGGAGAGGGATAGACGTAGTTGACGTTGTTACGTGGTACATGAAAACGAGATTTTTGTTTAGGTTTTCTTATTTCGCGTCGTATCTTCTTCGTTTTTTTTTTAATACTAACAAATCCGTATAATTATACTTGAACATACTCCCTGGTATTACGATTTTAGCTAATTTTCATAGGTGTAGGTACTTCCTTGTGTATCTTTTCTTTCCCCTCATCACAGCAGTGATGACATAACTACACCATTTGTGTATGGTCAACCAATTTAATAACCGGGTCACAGTAACTAATTTTATTTATAGATCTATAACAATGTTTGCCCTTCATTCAAAGAAGAAGTTTGGGCTCGGCGTAGGACTTATATAGGCCAAGATGGCGATGATGATGATGATGATGATGGTGATGATAATGATGACGACGATGATGACGACAACGATGATGATGGTGATGTGATGATAATATGATATGATGATGATGATGATGATAGTGATGATGATGTTGATGATAATGATAGATACTGTTTATAAATTGACTGTAAGTACAGTAACGGCGAACAGTTGCATGCGCAGACATACTTAATTCACAATAAAATTAATCTTGCGTCAGAAAACCTCCATTCAAAAAAACTCAGAACCTAAGTGACTCTTATAAATTTTGCTAAAAAAAAAGCTTCATTAAAAAGAATAAAAAGAATGAGGCGAAGCGAAATATAAATCAGGCATATTTCCATGAGAACATTAATTTTGGTCAACTGTCGTACAAAAGGATCTCCTGAAAAGGTGGCAGCCTAAGGATTCGTGTTGAACACCGCTACTCTGTTAAATCACTGACGCCGCTTATGGATAACTGGTGTAGATTACATTTGCAAAGCATTTGCACAATAATATTAACCTGATCTAAAATAATAATCTAGTAATAGGTGTACAATACATTACTCCATTGGGGCTTTCAAGAAAAAGGCTTGTACTTTCGGCTTCGGACGAGGCAGGTAGACCAATGACTCCTTGAATTGTTGGTTTTGATCCTTTTTCATCAGATGTCATCTGCATCCTTCTTTGCCTTATGCTCGAAATAAAGAACACTCGCCTCTTTTTTTGGTTTATTTCCTTTCAAGTGAGTCTCACGGTAGTTTCAATTACAATGCATCTTTATTGAACACCAAAACACAATTATAAGCAGTAGATTTTTCAACATAAGCAAGACATCAGTAATAACTAATGTATTTCGTAACTAATGTATTTCGCGACTTACGAGTAATCACAACTATTATACTTATTGTTAAAATAACTTCGACTTTGCGACCACATTTCAGCGGCCAAAACTCGAGTTGACTGAACATAAATAAAGTCAGTTTAGAGGATGTTTGTCTCTGTTCCATGGCCTCGAACTCGAAATATAAAGTTGCAAGAAACCAAACCTTCTCTCGTCGTTCAATTTTACAAAGCTAGTAGAGAAAGTAAGAGAAATAATACGAAAAAACGAAACAAAACATAATTCACTACATCTGTACATACGTTCGAAAAACATAACCCTGTTTCGGGCAGTAGGGTAAAAATCTTGATAATGCCTCTGCCGTTGTAAGCCGCGACACCATTTAAGTACTGTATTTTCTTGGACGGGCAAAGTTTTTATGAAATACCTCGCTGAGTAATGGTACTGTTTCACTCTGTAATTTATGTCCCCGGCTGAACGTGGCGAAATGCAAATAGCGTTAAATTCCTCTCATAGACTTTTAATGTAGCAATTAAAGCTGTTTTTTGCCCACTTATTTTGCCCACTGTGGTAGCGTGGTTGTTTGACCTATTAATATAAATGGTGCTGTCGAAAAAAACAGGCGATATACAGTGTCTCTGACCGGGGCTTTAAATTCAAGGTTCGGTGCTACTCACAAAACTAAGCTACTTTTGATTTGCAACATTTTCATAAAACTTAAATTTAGATCAATAAATTTTAGGGATCCTCAAAGTTTAATTGACAAGATTTTATTTTTTTAGCACCTGTAAATTACTACAGATATCGAAAGAGTTTTGCCTCGTGTTAAATTTCAAATGTAATTCCGCACATGAATTTCGAAAACCTCAGAGGTGGGAGCCGGGATTTACCCACGACCCTCTGTTTGAGAGGCTTTTTATGTACCAACTAGCTTTTGCCCGCGGCTCCGCCCGCGTGATATTCGGTTAATTATCGCGCGCTGTTCCCTGTTTCCGGGATAAAAAGTAGACTGTGTCACTTTCGGGCCCATAAACTATCTCTATGCTAAACATCACGTCGATCCGTCGCTCAGTTACGGCGTGAAAGACGGACAAACATACAAACACACAAACACCCTTTCGCATTTATAATATTAGTATGGATTGTAATTCGTTTAAAATAAATTATAAAGTCAAAAATCGAGAGTAAAAATGTCTGAAGTTTGATAGTGAAAGCGATTTAATTTAATTATTTTAATTTATTCCAATTACTAGCTAGCTTAGTCAGTTGAAGTTTAATTTAAACTGTTACAAACCGTTCTTTAAAAGTCTCGTTGCGAATTGGATTTGCAAAATGGCTGACAAAAGAACGGCCAGCCAATTACTCGGAATACTCAAATAAGAGTGCTAGTTCATTAGTGTTTCCTGACGGGAAATAACGGGTCCGGAAAGTTCTCGATTGTCCAGTTTTTTACCCGACTGCAAGGAGAAGTAACATTTTTTTGCTCGTATCTTGTATGTAAGTAGGTACCTAGGTTTAAATTTCATCATCATCATTATCTCAGCCGTAGGACATCCACTGTTGGACATAAGCCTCCCCATAGACCTCTAGTTGCTTCGCTTGGCAGCGGCTGCATCCACCGTGAACCCGCGGCTTTAACCAGGTCATCCGTCCATCTCGTTGGTGGACGTCCTACGCTTCGCTTGCCGATCCGCGGCCTCCACTCGAGAACTTTTCGGTCCCAACGGCTATCTGTTCTCCGTGCTATATAGTCTGCCCATTGCCACTTCAAGGAGCGAACTCGCTTGGCTATGTCGGTGAATTTAAAATTTAAATACCGTAAATTTTAAAGGTTCTCTTTTGATCTTTTTCTTTAAATCGGTCAAATAAATTTAGTTTTTTTCATCGATGCCTTCATATTATATTTTTATTTTTAAATAACATCCTTATTTAGACGAGTGGTATCGAAAAAAAATACAGAAATGATAAAGGAAAATAAAAATAGCTATGATGCATGTCTATATATTTGTAGCTTAAAAATACAATAAATCTTAGAGGTAATGCCACCAGTGTGTTGGGGTCTATGCCGCAGGAGGGCCTCTTAGATGGTGTTTTCTTTTTATAGTTAGATATATTTATATAGTTTTTATTTATTTTCTTTCCTATCATATTGTTGTATCTTGTGTTATTATCCCAATAAATTCTACAACATGAATAAATCTTTACTATATACTTTGTGCTCAAACTTGACTGCTTTTCTTAATCAACTCTAATCACCCAAAAAAAACGAAAGACGTGGAGAGACTCACGGTCAAGGCGCATTATAACACAACTCCAAAATCGCAATTTTCAGGCCGGTAACTATATCGAAACACGCACAGCCCAAATAACTCTACCAAATCAACAAAATGATGGATACGACCTTTGCCAACATTCTGACGTCCGTGCTTATCACAAACATCGATTGTTTTTATTTCTTCTGGAATAATGGTCGTTTCTGTGGGTTGTGAGTATCATTAAATCATTAATGGGTTGTATATTAGAAGTCATTAAGAAGACAGAGTTTTGCCACTAGTTTTAATAGGGAATAAATTATGATGTCATTGGTCATTAAGTGTAAATAATTATTTTGTTGTGCCGCAAAACAGACGAACTGAAAGGGAAAACAAGTATGTAACACTAGTCTTTGCCGTCGACTTTACATGTGTAAAATGTCAATCCGGTATAGATATTGAATAGAAATTCTGAAAATACATTGTTTATTTCATTAACGTTGCATTAAAAATCAAATTTTATGTAAATCTGTTAGACTCAGCCCGTGAAGGTTTATTTTATCGTTATTCTAAGAAAGAGAGAGATAGATACAGATAGAGAGAGAGATTAGATACCCGGAACATGTGTATACTTAAATCTAGAATAAAAAATGGAATAATGGGTATTAAGCAACGCATAGATAGTTCTTAAATATTTGCATTTTTAATACAAATATCTGTTCCGACCGGGGATCGAACCCGGTATCTCATATCTGCCCTGGTTGTCGAGTTAAACTCGATTTAAGACGTGCGAGCTATCCAAGTTTATTTCATCAAATATGAGTGAGTCTCAGGGTACCTAGTTTCATGTCTCTAATTTTTTTTTAATACTGTACGACCCTTTTACAAAACATCATTTCAAATTACAAATACCCGTGTCAAGTTTCCGGGCCAATAAGAATATAGGAGCCCTAAACATTGCCCGTCACTTCCCATACTTTCCAACCTTTTTATGACCCTTAAAAGTTTGCCCATGAATTACTAATCCATACCCATTATCCTTCGGGACTTGATCAATAAAAGCTGAGTTCGATTCTTCTAACTAACGACCTAATTAAAAGTTAAATTGCAGTTCTGCCGCCCGCAGATGGGCGAAATTCGCTAACTATAAACAATACAGTGGGTTTAATTTTGTTATATCAGTTAATTTCGGTCTGTTGAAGTGCCTTTTTAGCCTAATGAAGTTCATTACGTTTTTTTTTTCAAATTCAAATATATTATAATATTCAGTAAATAGGCCGCAATGGGCACTTTTACACGTCATTTTTTAAACTACCAGCACTTTCGGAAAAACCATCATTGCCAAGAAGTATGCGCCGCAAGAAACTTGCTTTTAATCAGAATAACTTTCTTATAACGGGTGTCCCAAAAAGGACGCAAGATTTGAAATTCATGAAAAACACGTTTTTTTCTTCGTTATAATATATTTGTATATAAAATCTTGAAATACATAAAATAGGGTTATTTGTGGAATAATAAGCCAGGCAAATGTCCTTCTAAGCTTTGCTGGCACATACGCACTCTTTGTCAAAATTTTCTATAACCATTTTGCATAGGTGCGGCTGAAATTCTCCAATGCAGCGTCGAAATTCCTCTTTTGAAGCATGAGTGGTTGTGGGCTTATTGGCATAGACTTTGGACTTTAAATAACCCCATAAAAAGAAGTCTAAAGGCGTTAAGTCGCAAGATCTAGGGGGCCAATTCTGATCACCGAATCGAGAGATCACACGATTAGGAAATGTTTCTGGCTGCGTGGCAAGTGGCCCAGTCTTGTTAAAACCACATTGCTTCCACATATCCTCTATATCTCTAACCCGCCATTTTTACAAACCCTAAACATTCAGCTGTCAAATAGTTTTTGTTTTAGGATTGCCGGCACTAAAATAGAAAAATGGTGGCAAATTTAAATCTTGCGTCCTTTTTGGGACACCCTATATGAGCAAAAACGGAATTTGTGGTACTTAGGGATGTTGACGCCAAAAATTCGAAGGCACGACTCCACTAAAAAAACTAAAAAAACGCTTTATTTTAGCTCTGAAAACCAGATTGATTTCGATTTACTGTAAAATTAGATTTTTTGTTGCTTTAAAACAAATAAATAGTTAGTTGATTGAGTTGGCGAACAAGTAGCGACGTTGTGACTTCATAAGTCGCTATTGCCATTGAAACGCTATGGGAGAATTGTGTTTTGACAGCTCATAAAAGTACGTCAGTTGATTGGTGGTGTCAACGTCCCAGTTGGCGTGGAGTTATCATTAATTTGTTCACCAGTTGACGTCTTCTGGCTGATGATGATGATGATAATGATGACCTTGAGCGAAGTGAGCGAATGGCAATGTCTTTCCACAGCCTTTGTCTGACTCTGTTAAACGAAACAAGCCAACAAATAAAATGAATTATTCCCCAGTCGTTAAAGATCATGTACAAGTGCCGTTTTATGACTATTGGTCCCTCGGGAGTTTAAAGGGCGCCAAATAAGCGCTTAATTACGGCCTATGTTAATTACAATCTCATTTTGTTTAGAATGAGCCGTAAATATTGATCGCTTTGGATTTCCCTTGAGATTGAGGATGAACTTATTCCAGGAATTAGTGAATGAATACCTAAATAAAATGAATGAAAGAATAAAAATTAATGCCTTTAATGGTTCAAGGATTCTAATGTTTTGAGAAACCGTGCAGTGAGTGAATTCATGAAATGCATAAATAATAAGGAGCAAAATTATTCAACATTAAGATTTGTTCAGCTTCTACACGTACCATGTATAAAGTCTACTTAGCTGTTAGGTTCTTTTTTTACTTTAAAAGAAAAGTTTAACTCTGGTATATTATAATTTCATCTGAGACGGACAGACGGACATGATAAAACAGTAAAGGATATCCACTAATTGAGTAAAAAACAACGTCTTAATATCATGATACTTTTACAGAGTTTGTCCGTCAAACTTATAAAGACACTTTTTTTTAATACTCCGTATACGTTTTGTAATACTCGTGCTTATAATATTTAGTAATTACTATTTGTTGTACGTATTAAATACGTAAAAAAAACAGATTACAATGAGAAACAAATTTATAAAGGTGAACGAAAAGCCTATATTATAATAGACGAATCAAAAAAATAAGCGATGATATAAATTAACTCTTTACAAGGGATAACAAGGACAGGACTTATAATCTATCCTCAGGGAATAAAAAAAGGCTCAAAAACTGGGAATAAAGAGTTGGCGCTCAGCGAAAGTATGCCAGTTCGAATGTACATTCTTCTTCAATGTTTCGGAAGAAAATGTAATTAAGTTTCTTTTCCGTGTTTTCTTGCGTGTACGCCGCAGTGGGCGATATTGTTGTGACGTGAAAGAATGTGGTTCTTGGGAGTTTTTATGAGTACGTAAAGTAATTGTTAGAAGAGTTAAAGTACGTGCCATGTTACGGGGAAATTTTGGTGTTCTTAGTTTTAAATAATTTTGCCCATCATCATCATCATCATCCCAGCCTATATACGTCCCGCTGCTGAGCACAGGCCTCCTCTCAGAATGAGAGGGCTTGGGATTTTGCCCATGTTATGACGAAATAGAGCGGTTTTTAATGATGTTGGTTTTTATTTCAAAGCTCTATTGAATTAGCCTCTGTTTTTTTTTAGTACATTTTTATAATAAGTAGCTAGGCTATTTCTATATTAGCTAACTAAGTACATGTACAGTTTCCAGTTTAATTGGAGTAACACGTATTGTATGTTTATTTATTATTTTATATATTTTTAAAATAAAGAAAGTGGGGTTAGTTACATTTTATAACTCATGAAGGGTAGACTATGTTTTTCCTAAAAGCAGGAAATTGACGAAAATCGTGAAAATTCACTAAAGACTGTCCATGATTCTTACACAGTGTACTGTATAGGAACGTAGAGAAATAGAAAATTGATGTTTTAAAAATGTGGAGTGTTAGGAAAGAGCACACATTAGGAGCAGAGCATGTCATGTCACAGCTCATATCAAATTAACAAAACAAACTATTTCAATTAATTTTAATTTTCAAGAGACAATTCAGCTATCATGAAATTTTACGTTGACGACATGGCAAAATTGTGTCTGTGGGCAAAATGTAACTGTAGGCGAAGTCGTTTAGAATCAAAACGATAAAATCTTCTAAAAATATGATACCAGTTTAAAAGAAGTTTTCAGTTAAAATTAAATATTTACCTAAAGCACCTTCAGCTGCCATTAAAGTTTCAAAGCGTCGCTTGGCCAGTTAGCGGTGACCCGTGAAACTATCTCTCGCTTACATAAAGGTTCCAGGCTGGTCGCTTGCGGGGGTCTGGACTAAATGGTCCGAACTTAGCGGTCGCAAATGGATACAGCGGTCTTCTTTAGGGATTAGTTGAACTTTGTACTTTATAAAACAGCGTTTTGAACCATTACATTAAAAGAAGGGTTGAAGCTGAGGTTGCCCTAGTGGTTTCCTCACAGAATGTTAACCTACTGATATTGTTTGTTTGTTTGTACTCTTTATTGTTCCCGAATCGAATACCTCGAATGGCGTCCGCGGACCGGGAGACGAGCTGTCGGTAGGCCTCTAACAAGATGGAGCGATGACCTGGTTAAGATCGCCGGATCGCGTTCGATGCGGAAAGCACAAGACCGGTCTGAGTGGAGAGCCTTGGGGGAGGCCTATGTCCAGCAGTGGACATCTTTCGGCTGACATGATGATGATAATGTGACTCTTTATTGTACAAAAAGCAAATACAAAAAGATTAGGTAGGTACACAAAAAAGTGCTCTAATACAAAGGCGGACTTATCCCTGAATATTTATGAGTATGTGCAAGCGTGCGTGCTTGGGTTTGTTTGTTACGCATTTACGCTAAATGGATAAAATTTGGTATGTAAATGGCTGAATATTTGAAATAACGTATAACATGCTTTTTCGTCTTGATAATCCCAAGGGATCAGGATAAAATTATAAAGTTTCGCGCGTTAAGAGTGACACATTAAAATTTGACGCGGGTATTTTCATTCAACATTTTGAAACCCATGTTTAAATTAGTAAATTTTTAATACAAGTATTTTTTGTAGAGCCTAAAATAAACTTTTTTTGTTGACTGTACTTGCGTTGCCACCTAAACTGCATATCCGTATCAAATTTCAAGTCGAGACAGTCAACGTCATAAATAAGTGACTACTTTTGTATCTTGTTTAAACGTCATGTTTGAGGTATTCCATCTTATGCCTCTAGGTTGGCAACGCATCTGCAATACCCCAGGTGTTGCAGATGTTTATGGGCGTTGGTAATCTCTTACCATCAGGAGACTCGCTAGCTCGTTTGCTACCCAGTGAAATAAAAAAAATAAAAAAAAAGCCATACGAAATTGTGTAACGACTGAAAGCGACAAGGTACAGAAATTATCATTTATGACGTTAACTATAATACTATATTAAGGACTTCGCTCCCGCGGAGACGACCCTAGCAAGACCACCAAGATGTCACTACCAGATTATGATACTGTCACCAAATTTACATAAGTATGCCAAATTCTAAATCAATCTGACCGCTAGAAGTGTGTCAAATTTAGCTTACAAGATTTTTCCCAAACAAAATTATTTAAATAAACATGGCAAGCTATGTTAACAAAAGCTGCAACTGCTATTATTTGTACCTACACTGCTATTATTGCTATTTTAAATCTGTATGCTTAAGCTGTTGGTCTCCAGAATAAATAAATCCATACATAATATTATAGATGGCAAAGTGTGTTTGTATGATTGTCCGTCTTTCACGCCGTAACGGTGCGACAGATCGACGTGGCTTTTGGCATAGAGATAGTTTATGGGCCTGAGAGTTGTGTTTTATTTGCGTGCAGCTGTGTAAATTTTACCCGTGTGGTATCAGGTTAGAAATGACATCTCTCCATTTCTTCCGTGGATGTCGTAAGAGGCGACTGAAGATATATGTTAAGGTATACGTAGGCGATAGGCTAGCAATCGTAGTGTACAGTTTTCGTCAAACTTAAAACCTAAAATTGAGAAATGGCTCTGAAGCGGTATCGTTTCATGTGTTCCGCCTACCCCATTTGGGAATACGAGCGTGATGTTTGTGTGTTGGGTGTGTGTGTGTAAATTTTGTTGTATTTGTGCGAGTGAATAAATGTAATTTTTTCTTTCTTTCAATCTTCTTTGTTCATGCGACATCGCATTTTACAGTCAACTCGTCAATTTCAAGAGCTTCTAAAAACTTTTTTTTTTAATAAAACGAGAGTCGCAATTCAAAAGATCTGTAATGTTTACGACAAATTACTTTGGACGTTAAATAAATCCTCTTTACGAGCAGTAAAGCGCGGGAGTGCACGTAACCGGCGCAAAGTGTAAAGGCCATACGAAAGCCATACAAACGCTTATAAAGCTTACAAAGTTTTAAGAGAAAGTGGTGAAGTTTCGGGACTAATGACTCGAACTTGACGATCTCGGGCCGCTAATTGTTAAACTTACTTACTTTACGTTACTTTGGTTCGATTAATAAATTACAGGTACGGTTTTGAATTTTGTTTTCGTAGAGATGGGTTGTGTTAAGGAATAAGGTTTAGTGGGAGACTCGTGCGTTGGGAGTTGGGAGACAAAAAAATGGAACCGACTTCAAAAACCTTGAAAATTTTCAAAGTTTTTGAAGTCGGTTCCATTTTTTGTTAAAAGTTTTTTTCATAGTTTTTTAGGGTTCCGTAGCCAAAATAGCAAAAACTGAACCCTTATAGTTTGTCTGACAGTCCCTCCGCGGTTTTGCTCAGACTGTCAATGCTAGAAAGCTGTAATTTTGCACGAATATATAATGTAAACTATGCGGACCAAATGGTACAATAAAAATAAAAAAATGAATTTTTTAGTGTACCTCCCATAGACGTAAAGTGGGGGTGATTTTTTTTTTCTCTTCCAACCTTGTCGTGTCGGGTATCGTTCATTAGTTCTTTTAAAACCATTAGATAGTTGCTAAAACGATTTTTCGATTCAGTGATTTGTTTGCGAAACATTCAACTTTAAAGTGCAAATTTTCATTAAAATCGAGCGTCCCCCCCTCCCCCGCGGAAAAATTAAAAAAAAACAGGATGATAGTAAGTAGTAGTTAGTAAGTATATCAAACTTACGAGGAAAACTATATCAGTTAAGTATTCTTGAGAATTATTAGTAGTTTAAGAGTGAATAGCAGCCTAAGGTATAAAATATACCATCAAGTTTAGGTTAGGTTAGGTTAGTTAGTCTTAACTAACTCACTTAAGACTAACTCGATTTAAGACATGAGTTATCCGAGTCAATATAATTTAATATTTATTAAAAACTTTGTTTAAGTCTGAGTTATTACCAAAAGCATTCTTGAAAACTAACTAGTATCCTTGTAAATACCTAAATCATACATACAACTAAACATACCTTCCTACCATCAAATGTGTTTTCAACTATAAATCTGGCAAACATTTGATCAAACACTCTATCGGGTCATTGATTACGATGAACGGATCTCAAACAGCTGTTCGAAGCGAAGCAATCACTTTGTGAACCTTCGATTGTTCAAAGATGGCCGACGAAAGGAACTTACCAAAAAGACGGGTAAGGTCCAGAATTCGGTGGATATTGAGTTGGAGGCGCGCCAAACTTTGGTAATGAAAGTGAGTGAGGCTGAGCGAAATTTTAATGTGTAGGAGTTATGGAGTGAAAAGCTGGAGGGGGCGCTGTAGTGGCAGATTTATTGAGAAGCTGTTGGCAGTTTTTTGGGGGGGAAATACCCGTGCCCTTAGTGTAAGTTTTCGGTTGCGAAATACGTCTCGATCGCGTTCGCGTTAAAATCTCAATTAGTAGTTTCCACGCAGGTCCAGTGCGAATTGGGAACTTCACACATACCTACCATTGAATTACTTCACAGGGTCATGCAGGTTTCCTCACGATTTTTTCCTTCACCGTAAAGCTCGTAAATTTCAAATGTAATTTCGCGCATGAATTTTGAAAAACTCAAGAGGTGAGGGGCGAGGCTGGACAATATAACTCATTAATACATTTGTAGAAAAATAGAATGAAAAACTAATTTTGATTTACGTTCAAAGCTTCATCCAAGTCAATCCGACACCTGAAAGTACTGAAAGGACCCAACGATAACAAGAGCAGGTTAAATGAAAGCTTAAAGAAAGCGGATACCCCGCGCCAGGAGACTTTAAGGCACTACCGCTACGTCAAATGGAAATGGAAAAAAAAGAAATGGAGTAAGTGCGAAGGAGGGGTAATTACACAAAAGATCCCTACGGGTCGAAGTGTATCCCCAAGGACCCCTAAAATTAAGATAAGATAAGATAAGCGTGTATCTTTGATATAACCTCAAACTTTAAGGGCAGTTAGTGGAGTGAATCACATTTGTACGCATTTTATCACTACGCGATACTACTTTGTTTTTATTCAAAACGTCCTACTCACAGGGTGTGACTCTACATGTGAAGTGAAAGACAAGCCTCATAACCTTTCGATCTCACTCGAGCATCATGAAGATGTTATGACAACAAAATCACGCTTGAAGGGGACTTGGGGGGGGGGGGGGGCAGTGTGTGAGACTGGGTCAAGAGGCGCCGGCGCTGCGGCATTCACTTGTTTTTAAATATTTTCGTACTTCACTGATGTAGCGTTCTGTGCTGAAATTAAAAGCAAAATTGTTTCCGTGATAACATGCGACAGCAATTCGATACCTACAGTTTTTTTACCTCACTGCGAAGAAGGAGGGTTGTGTTTGACGCGTTTGTATGTTTGTGTGTTTGTATTCCTTTGTTCTCTGGTCGATTCAACGGCTGAACCGATTTTGATAAATGATACGCCATTGGATTCGTCTTGATAACGTGAGTGGCACTGGGTAAGTACAGTCAGATGCAGAGAAAGGGTACCCCCCTGTAATGGCGGTAGTATGGATACCGCCGTTATAGGGGGGTACCTTTTCTCTGCAGCTGACTGTACATGAAATTGTTGAAAAATCTAAATGGCGGATTTTTGGCGCAAAATTGTATTATTAAAAAATGTTTTTAATTCAAACCTCAAACCAAGGTCAATTGGTGTCAAGTGTCCCATGATTTATATACTAGCTTTTTCCCGCGGCTTCGCCTGCGTAGAATCTGATTACCGCGCACTCCTCCCTCGGGAACTGTGCATTTTTTCGAGATAAAAAGTAGCCTATGTCATTCTCTGGCCCATAAACGATCTCTATGCCAAAAATCACGTCAATCCGTCGCTCCGTTTCGACGCGAAAGACGACAAACATACAAATAAACACACAAACATACAATTGCCAGTAACTTCACCGGCTGTCTTACCCTCCACGCCGAAACAACAGTGCAAGTACTGCTCCTTCAAGACAGGATTAGCGAGCAAGATGGTGGTCATTCTGAAGGGTAACCAACAAATTTTGTTACAGAAAATGTCAAGCACAAACCAGCTGGCAACAGCGTTCCTGCTGCTCACAGTAGCGTCAGCAGCGACCGCGCTGAAGTGCTGGCAGTGTGGGCAGTACAGCGATGGCGTCGGCAGTATAACCCCTTGCGCCAACCGCAGCGCTGCGAGAGTAGACGAGTGCCCCAGCAATGCTAGATATTGTATCGTAAGTACTTATAATAATTTTCAATTCACTTACAAAGGTATACCTCTGTGGCTCGTACGTTCATTTTACCGCACTAGTGCGATTTTTTTACAGCTGTTTTCTAATTCTCCATTTTAAAAGTTAACAAGCAAAGAATTTTAAATGACGAAAATAAATAGTATCGACTTATGCATAGAAAAATTTATAAATATAACTAAGTAATGAATTTGCAAAATTGATTGTAAGTATAATAAAGTGTAACTTAATTACCTCAGATTTTAATGATTTCCAACTTTTATTTATTCGAAAAAATCTGTCGCTGAACGCAGTGGCTGAACGTACCTCCTTTGCCTAATAATTTTAGCTAACCTAATTAAAAACGAAACTTACGCACGCGTGTTACGGACGTGCCATTTTTGTAAGACTTTGCGTTGTTTTGTATAAATTTTTCAATTTTGTGTTATTGTTGAAAAACGTCGTATAATACACGGTTGGCAAGGTTTTATAAACTTCTCACGTGATGATGAAAACCCTCGCCTTGCGGCTCGGGTTTATCACTCTTCAACTCGTTTGTAACAACACCTTATTTACCAACCTCGTATCACAAATAACTATTCTTTCTTCGTTATTTCCATTTGGGAATAGCTATAACTAACATCTCCCATAGACTTAACGTCTTCTTTCAGGCTGATAGGTATACAACCTATAGGGCCATAAGACTGAAATCTCAAGGAAGAGAGTTGAAAACTATATTAAAATTTTACCGCTTTGTTAAGAATACTAACCATGTGACGTTTTATACAGTATTAGATTTGTACTTGTTTATTAAAGGAAAACCTATAAGAAATCTGTGGTTATTAAAAAAACATAGTTATCGAAATAATTTATGGTATTAAACCATTCTTATATGACGACGGTTCGTCGTTTTTTTTTTTTTTTTTGAAATACAACATGTAGTTTGGAGTGTCTGAGGTTTCACATTTTCATTTAGGTACCCTACATTATTTAACTCCTTGTATTGACTCATCGTCGCGCCGAAATTTATATGCTCAAAAGATGTAAAAACCTTTCAAAAAAACCATCACTTAAGTACCACATATTTACACAAAGACAACACCTCGACCTCTTTTTCAAGTCCGTCAAAAATAGACCAAAAGCCCAATTTCCTTCGACCGATTTCGTTGAAATATGATACGGCCAACGCCGGTAGAATCACCTTTGGCTCATCAATCTTTCTTCACTACCTTTATCTTGAGACTAGGTCTATATATTAGCCATTTGGTGACATAATGAAACATCGATTTTCTTCAGAACAACGTCTTTAGGATCTAATAGGGCGTATAAGTTTGGTCTAACGTTCGAGATATCAACCCCTCCTGTTAAGTTTTTTGAAGTAATTTAGAATGGATTACGAGTATGTTTGTGTCCTAAAAAAACTTGTTGATCGAAATGGTTTTCCAAAATTTCGGAACGGTACCCATGGATTGGGATCGACGAGAAAAAAAATCTTGTCGCTTTACCTCATAATACCATATAATACTAAATTCTATCACACGCTTGTAAATAAATATAATCCCACTAATATTACAAAATTAAATGCCGTTGAAGAATGCCGTCCTGCGGGGACGATCCTGGCTGGACTACCAGTATGTTACTACTAGATTATTGTATTGTCACGTTATTTACGTAAGTGTACCAATTTCAAGTCAATCTGACCATGCAAGTTGGTCGAATTTAACTTGCAATATTTGACTACAGACAGACAGACAAGAGGACAGGTGAAACAAAGGGTGAAACTAAATAAAAGCTTGTAAAAAAAATATCCAAAATATCCTTTTAATCGGGTAAAGATTCTACACAACTTACCAAGTTCTCAAACTCGGTTAAGTTAAGATAAGGAATATCTTTGAAATTTTCAAAAGGGAGGTGAAATTTTAATTGCGAGATAAAATCTAAGGGTATTCGAGGTTATTGAACGGAATTTGAAGTAGGTTGGACAGTTACATACTTTTGATAAGGAAACTCGAATGGTACTCACCAAATGAGCCATGATTTTGGTTTGAAATTCTACAGAAATCACGAGTCACGAGAATCTAAGGACCTACTCTAGCTGACACGGTTTGCACACGGTGGACGCTAATTGAAAAATAGTATTATCATCATCATCATGTCAGCCGAAAGACCTCCACTGCTGGACATAGGCCTCCCCCAAGGCTCTCCACTCAGACCGCGGTGTTATGCTGTGTTATGCATATACGCGGTGTTATGCATCTACCGCGATCTCGCGATCTTAACCAGGTCGTCGCTCCGTCTTGTTGGAGGCCTACCGACAGCTCGTCTCCCGGTCCGCGGACGCCATTCGAGAACCTTTTGACCCCATCGGCCATCAAAAAAATAGTATGAGCAGAACTAACTACGCGCCGCAGCTAGCGAAGACCCTAATAGCATAAATCAACAGTTTCTAAACCCCAATAGCTCCAACAAGACGCCAATGGCTGGCACACTTTGAGACAATACTGGCAGACAGGGCGGTGAAGAGAGCGTACACAGTCATTACCTGGCGGTCGCGAATCGGCGACTGTTTGGTCAGTCTAATTTAGCATACAGTTCAAATTTGCGAGACAAACTTGCTTACACAAGCAAAACATATAGGTATGTACCCTCCAAGTCAGTTCGTGGAAGGGTTCGGGTGGAAGTCGACGGATAGTAATGATCATCATTATCATCATTATTTAAATTAATTTAAGCGTGAAGACCATATACGTGTAAGCGGCCATATAACCCGAAGAACCGATAACCGTTGGAGTAGACGAGTTCTTGGGTGGAGACCACGGATCGGCAAACGTAGGTACCGTAGGACATCCTCAGACTCAGTGGAGCGATGAACTTCGCAACGTGACTGGCAAGAGCTGGATGAGAGTGGCCGAGGATCGTGCTCAGTGGTGTTCCATGATAGAGACCTATGTCCAGCAGTGTACGAACATAGGCTGATGATGATGACGATGAAGAGTGAAGAAGTAACAGACAGAGAGTAAGACAGCTACTTTTGTGTTTATATTATCAGCAGTTAACTCTGTTTCAGAAAAAAACCGCACTTAACCTTAAACTTGTTTTCTTTGCCTTTTTCTGTCATACCCGGCGACCTTGACGAGACCGTCTCCGGGCCCTTAACGCCGTCGAAACATGCTCAAGTGTCCCCCGATAGGATACTAGCCGGCCAATTTCCGGGGACAGTAGGGAGGGAAACAGTATGACAAGTGGGGATTGATTTACATGAGACTGGCTAAGCCGTGGGTCTCTCGATAAAAGTAGCGTATTGGCTAATCCTGCGTATACTATATTAAATGTGCTGGTTTTTAACGATATATATGTTCTAGTTTTTGCATGAAAGATGTTCTTCAATTTATAGAGTGATATCCGAATATCAAAAAACACAAATAAAAAAAAAATCTTTGTAAATTTAAAATGTAATTTTGCTCATAAATTTCAAAAAAACTCAGAAGTGTGAGCCCGGATCCACTTGTGTTCAATAAAGCGTTTGGATGAAATAAACCTTTTTTTACAAGGATATTTAGTAAAATTATCCATTTAATCTGTGGAATACTTAGGAATAATTTCAAGACACTAATTAGGTAATTTTTTACTTTTAACCTAACAATATAAGCCATTTTACTTTTCCCTACTTTTTATAACACTACTGACTTTGATCTGTGTACTTGCCTTATCCGGCCGCCATTTGCAACGCCGTCTTTTCCCAAAATGGCCGCCGTTAAGTTTATCGCAGGCGCGCTAAGACGGCGTTAAGATTTGCCTTTGTGATACCCTGAATAGTTCCTGTGCTAAAATAACGTTTAGATAGATGTCAACTGTAGGTTTAGCGTTTGTCGAGGACGAATAGACTCTGTCATTAACTAGCCTTAAACTGCGGATTTACTCGCCGGAACCATTAGTCTGGTAGGTAGTTAAATTCGAATTCAGCAGTGTAAGAAAGAAATGAGTGATATGAAGGAGCCTGGAATAATACAATATCCAAACACACCAAATCCGACGAGCTGATGGTTTCCTGGGGCCCCAGTCTGACTCCATAGGTCACTGGCTGAACTGGTCAGAGATAAACACTGTGGTGCTAATGAAGCTTTCAGGATTTCAGGAGAAATTGTAAGAAGAATAGAAACTAATTAATTTCAAGGGACGTGCGCGCCATTCGAAGTTGCTTGCTAACAGCCATACAAAACCGCCGTAGCAGGGCCGCACTGTCGCGGCGCTCCGTTCGGAAATCAAATTTGCATCATTCCAGTTACACATTAAAATTAACGTTTAGTAATAAAAATAATAATAATTTGTATGTGCTAAACAATGCTAAACAAACAGATAAAGGCATTAAAAATATAAGAATGTACGGAACAAGCAGTTTTTTCTTAATTACAATACATTAAGAAGCATGATAAATGATTCTTTATTGAACACCATGATATTGTTAGTAGTATAGAAAACAGTCACATGAAAATATTATCAACGTAAGTAATTGTTGGCTTTATGGCTTTGTCGCTTTAAAGTGATCTTTACAATAGAAAGAAGTAAGGAATAGATTATCATGGAAAGACCGGAAAATTTTATAACAATTTATTAAAACTAGATAACGATAATTGGCTTCAACTTAAAATTAAACTAAAACTGAAATAAACCCCCTTGCAAAAAAAAACGGGCACCTATGGTTTTTCAGATTTTTAGGCATTGAAGCTTAGGAAGTAAGCTTTCATGCACATAAAATTCAAAAACCATTGACTATAAAATTCAAAAATTGTATTCTCACCAGACTAATATAAGTATGCCATAGCTCAATTGCATAGCAAGAAGTGGTCGAAAAGTGGTTTACAAGTTTTGAAACCGCGACTAAATAAAGGCCACTTTAGACCCACAAGAAAACTTCTTTACATCGTGGTGCTCGAAGACCACTACAAACTCGTTAACTGTATGTCCTCTCAATGTAATGCAACATATATAATTTTTTGATGGTTTAAAATAGATACATACTTACATACTTCACAAAATAAACTTTCAAGATATTCATATTACTTAGAACTACCACCATCATCATCATCATGTCAGCCGAAAGACGTCCACTGCTGGACACAGGCCTCCCCCAAAGTTCTCCACTCAGACCGATCTTGTGCTTTTCGCATCCACCGCGATCCCGCGATCTTAACCAGGTCGTTGCTCCATCTTTTTGGAGGCGTATCGACAGCTCGTCTCCCGGTCCGCGGACGTCAATCGAGAAACTTTTAACCCCATCGGCCATCAGTCCTGCGAGTAATGTGCCCCGCCCACTGCCACTTCAGTTTTGCAATTCTTTGGGCTATGTCAGTAACCTTAGTTCTACTGCGAACTACCATAATTCTTTCTAAATCCCCTTTATTGACCATCTCTTGTACCGACTACTTTTTAGTATAGAGAGGTTCTCAGAACAATTAACATCTCCCAATCAATTACGGTACGTTGCGACGCAAACAAACCCGAATCACAAACACCTACTATTTACCGCCATCCCCTATCTTAGCCTGGAATTATTTATGTTAATACCTTAACTACATCTAGGGGCCCGTTTGCACGGAAGGGATAGCTTTACATTGCGCTGTTCGGTCAATAGTCTAGTTTTCTAAATATATCCATACTAATATTATAAATGCGAAAAGTGTGTGGGTTTGTATGTTTGTGTGTTTGTCCGTCTTTTGCGCCGTAAAGGAGCGACAGATCGACGTGATTTTTGGCATAGAGATAGTTTATGGGCCCGAGAGTGACATAGGCTACTCTTTATCCCGGAAAATGCACAGTTCCCGAGGGAACAGCGCGCGATAACCGAATACCACGCGGGCAAAAGCTTAACATTATATATTTAACCAAAAAAATATATAGGCGGTTTTTTATTTTTACATAAAACTGACCGGGATTGACTCTTATGACTCCTATCTCATCTGATCTGGTGTAAAGTGCTGATGAGGTCAAAGGTGTATCTCACCAGTACCTTGACCCGCAATGTACTGCTACCTCAAGATTTTCCCCTTAATATCCTTTAATGCCATGGCGATAAGGTTGAGGGTTGTACTGGCCTGTACTAATGCTGCAAGATATATGTTTATTGGCGATAGTGTCTGTTTGTTTGGACCGTTGTCGGGATTTGAATTGCTTTAGGGCGTAATTCAATGGTGCAAGTTAAGTGGAAAATCGTACTCGTGTGTATCTTTTTGTCAATAAAATGTGTTGTTACTTAATTCATTACCCAGAGATTCGTTTTTAGGGTTCCGTAGCCAAAAGGGCAAAACGGAACCCTTATAGTTTCGTCAAGTCCCTCTGTCTTTCTGTCTGTCTGTCCGTCCGTGCGTCCGTATGTTACAAGCATTTTACTCGAAAAGTACAAGATGTATATCAATGAAATTTGGAGAAAAGATGTCTTGTTAAAGCCGCTATTTAGTTTTGTAGTTAAATTACTTCATTTTTTTCGTAATGGCTATACGGAACCGTTCTTGGGCGTGTCCGACACGCTCTTGGCCGGTTTTTTTCATAATGGTAATGTTTGTCATAATTATTGTTAGTCATAATTTTTTTTTTCTGAAACCGTACATTTTGAAATGAATTGAAATTCAAAAATTCAAAAATTTAATAATGAATTAAAAACGAATAATTTTGATAATTTTTTAAATGGTCACTTGTAGAACAACATAGGTTAATTTAGGTTTGTTTTAAAATAATTCTGAAAATAAAAGGTTTCAGAAAAAAAAAGAGTTATGTTATACATAAACCTACTTATATGCAATACCTAAATGATTACTTACTTAGTCGTACTATATTATAACTATAACCTTTATTATTTTGTAGGTCTTCTATATGGCACAATCTATAAATAAGTTTAAATAACAAAATGTTGAACTCAGCACAAACAGAACATTTGTGGTCACCAATTACCTTAATGTCTTCAAACTTTGGAACAAAACAAGACAATAGATTATCGTAACTCAATGCCATAAATAAGGCGTTTTCTCTCTCATACCTACGGCAGCGAGATGTGTAGAAAGAGACAGGATTATGTGCAGCTGCCGAAAGCGGGAGATTTTTTGAGGTTAATTTGATTTAATGATACCTATTTACATCTACTTCCTGGATTTTCGATTCAGTATAATCGAAAACAAAATTAGCCGTGTTTTGATCGACTAAAACTCGTAAGGTTACGATATTGTTCCTTCACTATAAAATTTGTGGTAAAGATCACAATGTAATGTCCCATATCAAAACAGTAGTAGTAGAAATTACGCGACCGAATCAATTCAGTATTCGTGAGAGACTTTTACATACTTTGAAAACGAACAAATTAATGTTTAGTAACGGTTTTTAAGGAAAATAAAAGTCTATCACGAATAATTATTGGAGTGTTTATAATTAAATATAATTTGGATTATATCTAGTGAGAATAGAGGAAGACTTGCTAAGAAAGTGAATCAATAAATGAAATATTATTGGAGTAGACACATTAACTTGTATATTAAGAAGAATTCTATCAGACCACAATTTAAATTTTCATTCAATTATTATTTTTCCAATTCAGCAGATATAAATGCTCTTAAAAAGACGTGATATTACAGTAAAACTCTTAAACAATTTTCAACCACAAACAGTGGCGGATCTGTACACACGTAGCTTCCTTTAAAACACCGAAAGCCGGTAATCCAAACCTTGGAGGTTTTCTCACGTCCGCAATCCCGTTCTTGTCGATATTTTCGTAAAAACTTAAGAAGTTTCGGCGAAAGTTTTAAGCGATCGAAAACGATAGCCATGTGTTTCAAACTCATGGGGGTTTTAGCTGTACTCGTATAATGTCGTCATAAAGAAAGGAAGCTCCCTGTTTCTATTAGTTGAAGGAGTTTACTACTTTTCAGTTCAATAAATACAACAAAAAATTTTTTTGACTGTGTCGGAGGAAATTCAAACTCACTGCTACCAGTGCTATAAGGTAGTGCTACCAAAGTTGAGGTCGCGCACACAATAATATAATATATGTCATTGAATGACAGTGGAATTTTCACATTCATTCGATTCAACTCTCGTGGCACTAACTATACTTACTCCATTTAATATAAGATTTGAATTTTAAATAGTTTCATTGTTTCATTTGAAAACATGTGCAAATTTCACCGTAGATAAGTTTCAAATGTTAAAGGAATTATTAATACAACAAAATACAACAAATATTTTTTACAATTATATACAATTGTGGAAATAATAATAATCCAATTAACTAATAATTGAATTAATGAATAATTGAATTAACGGTCAAATCGTAACACACGTTTCTCAGTATTTCGAACACAAATTGACTAAAAATACCTACATGTACATTTATTAGCGATATTTATTATATTTTTAGCATAGAAGTTAACACAATTTTAAATAGTTTCATTGTTTCATTTAAAAATGTGTGCAAATTTCACCGTTAAGTTTCAAATATTAAAATAAATGGAGTATATGTCAGTTATACAACGGGGTTTCAATTTTTAAATTAGGAGTCACGAGTCATAAAGTTGCAGTAGCCATTGGATATAAAACGCCACTTAATAAATACGAATGATCGATGGACGGTCGCCAGTTCGGAAATAGTCGTGAACAGTATAATTGGATGCCATGTATACTCGTACATACGGGCATGTTATGTCTCTTAGATAGAACCGTATCATGTCGCAATAACAAGATGTGTTACGGAAACCAAGCAGGGTTTCGTCGGTCGGTCTCATGTCGTACTATAGCAAATTATTATAATTACTAGCTTTTACCTATTCCATTTACTTCTTGGTGGCTCTAATGAATTAAAAAGAAAGAAAGAAAGTATATTTTCATCACACTTGCTCGTCAATGATGTTATTCCATGCCTGTACACTAAATGAAAATGGCTTCAATTAGTGTTTTATGCGACGATTAACCTTAACAGTGAGCAGTGATCACAAAATTTTATATTGCTCTCGTGTCTGACATTTTTTAATGCGCAAGTTGAGTCCACGTGGTTTCTGAAATTTTACTATAAAGTTACAAAAACTACAATTACCGTACAATGTCCCTGTCAAAGAGAGTACTTTGACACTGGCGAAATTGTCCTATTAATTAGGACAGAAAAGCCATAATATTTTAAAAGAGAAGAAGAAGTTGAAAAAAAAGTGTATTCATTTATTAACCACGAGGTTTATAGTGAAAGAAAATCAGGTCTTTATATTGTGTAAATCTTGTTTATTTATTTATTTGCCAATAAAAAATTACAGCTTTACAGTTAAAACTCCAATGCACTGTAAAATTCAAATTATACAGAAAATACATACTTACACAAAAAGATATAAGAATATAGAAAAATTACAAACAAAAAATAGCCAATTAGGTTGCATTTAGGGGTCTTTGAAAATCGTCTTCTTCGCTACCACACTCTCCGGCCAAAAGTCTTGTTGTATTTGTTTCTTTTGTAAGTGTAAATCCCCCCCCCCCCCTCACACACACACTCACAGTTTAGCTTAAGCTTTCGTTGCCAATATTGTTCGAATTAAGGTTTATTCCATTTTGTTTCTATCTTTGACATGTTATTCTTTCAATAATTGTCTTGTCCGTGGGGTCCTAGTGCTTTAAAACTTTTTAAGGAAATTTCTAAAAGGTTAATAGACGTCACAGGTGACCGAAGAGCTGGCAGCTTCCTCGGACAAAGAATTAGCCTAGCTATTCAGAGAGGAAACGCTGCCAGCATCTTCGGGACCTTGCCTAAGGGGTACTCTTTGGACAATTTGTTTTAGTTTTAGGTTAAATTTTTATTTTATTTTAAGTTATTATTAGAAAGTTATGTTTAATATGTATATTATTTAGTTTCTTTCAATAATTATCTGTATGTCTATCAGATCTAGATAATTATACTCGTAGATGAGCGGGACCTCCTGGCACAGGTATTTCTATACTTAAAAGGAAGTCCGAACCTTCACACTATAGTTGTAAATACTAAAGAATAAATAAATAAATATCACGGGACAATTCACACCAATTGACCTAGCCCCAAAGTAAGCTTAGCAAAGCTTGTGTTATGGGTACTAAGCAAAGGATAAACATACTTATATAGATAAATCGTACTTAAATACATATTAAACATCCAAGACCCGAGAACAAACATTCGTATTCATCATACAAATATAAAAATAAAATAAAATAATTTTCATTAGCAAATTAATGCCTTCTTTCTTTCATATAAAGAACCTTAGTTAATAGAATGCACCCCACGGTTTTAATATTAATCGCCTAATACTAGAACAAAACTTTGTTTTCATACCGACTCAACCTCGGCATCTTGCCCTGTTGTTTGCTTTGCCTGTTGACCCCTTTTCCTGTATTACAAACCGTGACCCGAAAACCTACCGTGTGTTTATTTGAATACGGTTCATTTTGACTGCTCGGCGTTTTGTCGGTTGCGCTGTTATGGTTTTGTCGATGTTTCGTGGTTCTAATTTTTGTCTGTTGCTCAGAGAAGGCACAATGTGAGATGTTGATGCAGGTTTTGTGCAAGTGTAGTTTTTGTTGCCATCCACAACGAAGGTTCTTGACTTTTTTTTTGTATAAGAGAGGGAAAACTAGCAGACTGATGTTGAGAAATCACGGTCGCCCATGGACACTCGTACCACGAGGGGAATCACAGGTGCGTTGCTGACCATTTTAGGAATTGGTAGACTCTAAGTTGTAACGCTCCGGGAATGTTGCCGCAGTAAGCTGATTCCAATTCTTGCTGATTCCGGTTCCAATTCCTGTGCATTCCAATCGGTCCACCCGTTTAAGAGCTACGGTGCCACAGACAGACACACAGCAGACATACATAGCGCTCAAACTTATAACACCCCTCTTTTTGCGTTGGGAGTTAAAAATTAGCCATAATATTGTAATAAGAACCACGGCACGCGTCATTGTGAATGATACAACCTATATTAGAACGGCTTGTGAATCAGAGAGCCATCAGTGCTAGCACGGCGATCAGGCACGCTGCCAACTGCCGGGTCAGCATGTTCTTTTTATATCACATAAAATTATTCACCCTATGCCCATATAATCGTACGATACCGTGTGTCATTCAGACAAACATGAGGGCTTGGGGTTGAAAAACCCTTTTTTTCCGAAAACTTTCATAATCAACCGGAATACGTCCACCATAAATGACCAATCTACTTGCATCTTGCACTTGCATCCATCGGTTGCCCGCAACTCACGATGTCGTCAGTCCACCAACCGTAGTCTTCCAGTTCGTGGCAGCCACTCGTGAACTTTTCTCCCCCAACGGTTATCTTTACCCTTAGGGTAAGTTTTGGTTACAAAATACGTCTCGATCGCGTTCGCGTTAAAATTTCAATTTGTATGGAAACATGAACATCGCAAACGTTCCGCTAGAGGCGCTGTTCGTGTTTCCATACAAATTAAGATTTTAACGCGTACGCGATCGAGTCGTATTTTGTAACCGAAAACTTACACTAAGAGTACTGTTCTTCGAGCGATGTAATTGTAACCCGCTCATTAATAAAATAAATAAAAAAGCCTTTTATTTCTCGCATACCAGTAGCAGCAGTTCGAAACAATTAGGTTATAATCACTATAGTACTATAAAATTAATATAAAAGTTAAAAAAGAGAAAAAAGGTATATAATCTTTTATTATGCGGAACCCCTCTTAGTTGAGGGTAAAGGCCCGCTCATTACCACTTCAATATTCTGTGAGCTAAATTTATCCCAGAAAATTGCATAGTATTTGGACAGCGATACACAAACTTTTCGCACACAGATTTGCAACATTGACTAGCCTTTTAATAAAACATACCTTACAGTATTACACAATTACCGCCCGGTACTCCCATAAACATTATTTATGGACCCAGCCTCGACCGTATAGGCAAATTAACGTTGTAGCGACACTAGCGACCTTAGCGGGCATATTATACACTATGAGGGTATGCCGACCCTATTTGGGTACGTCCTTTGTTTACATCGCGTGAATTTGCTGTTAAATTTACATAATTTACTATCCTTTTCTCGGGACTTTTCCTACGGCCATGTAATTGTTGGAAATTCATATTCTAGACGTTTAAGCTACAGCGGCAGTTGGGTAAAAACACAGATGTAGATTACAATAGATAACGCAAACACCTCAATCTGTATGAAAACAAACCGTGTCATTTTTTTATATCTACTTTGACGTCTTACGCAAATGCATCTACTTCGTGTAAACGTCGGGGTTGGCCCCATACAAAGACTGACCACTAACTGACTAATCATGACTAGTGACTGATTCGAGCCCCACGGCGCGGGCGGGCGGCGCATTTGAATCGATTTTGCACGGACATCGGGGAATCCAATTCGCTAATTCGCTCTTGAGATGTCACAGTAGATATAAAAAAGTGCCGCGGTTGGTTTTCATACAGATTGAGGTGTTTGCGTAATCTTGATCTGCTGATTATGGGACCTAAATTGAAAGGATTCCTAGACGATCGCAAAAAAAAATTTCATATCGGTTTATAAATGACTGAGTTCTGAAGTAACAAACATAAAAAAAAATTACAACCGAATTGATAACCTCCTCCTTTTTGAAGTCAGGAGAAAACACGAACTTTTCCTGCAAATTATGATCCCACCAAAAACATTACATGTAAAAAGCTGCAAGTCTCGCAACGCAATGCAGTTCTTGTAATGCTAAAAAGGTTTGAGATGCAATGTTATACCAAGTCGGTTATTTTTGTCAGTACCGGGGGGTTTCCATAGAACTCGATTTTCACCAACTTGCTTATTTTAAAACCATAGAAAAATACAGTTTATAGTTCTCAAATAAAGAGTAAATCAAATTATTTTTAAACACATAAATGACTTGGCCATCGCAAGGCTACATAATGACATAAGAATAATAATCATCAACGTCAGCTATTTCAAGTAATTATAATTAAAGATAGCGCTAGTCCCAGCCTTGCAGTTTGAGTGATACACATAATACGAGAATGACTAAAGGTTGAGTGCGATGGCCAAGTCATTATGTGTTTAAAAAATAATTTGATTTACTCTTTATTTGAGAACTATAAACTGTATTTTTCTATGGTTTTAAAATAAGCAAGTTGGTGAAAATCGAGTTCTATGGAAACCCCCCAGTACTGACAAAAATAACCGACTTGGTATAACATTGCATCTCAAACCTTTTTAGCATTACAAGAACTGCATTGCGTTGCGAGACTTGCAGCTTTTTACATGTAATGTTTTTGGTGGGATCTCATCACTTTTTGTAGGCAGTTCTTTTTTTTTCGGGTACTACTTCTTGTAATAACGCACTACTATCTTCATTTGTTTATCCTTCCTTGTCCATCGTCCATCGTCCATCCTCGTCTATCGTCTATCGTCCATTCTCGTCCATCGTCCATTCTCGTTCATCGTTCATCGTCCATCGTCCACTATCATCCATCGTTCATCCTTGTCCATCGTGTGCCATCCATCGTCTATCCTCGTCCACTATCCATCATCCATTCTCGTCTATCGTCCACCGTCCATCGTCTATCCTCGGTTATCGTCCATCGTCCATCCTCGTTCATCGTCTACAGTCCATCGTCCGTACCGACTGTCGTCGTCGTCGTCGTCGTCGTCGTCGTCGTCGTCGTCGTCGATCGTCGGTCGTCATCCGTCGTCCATCGTCGCCCATCGTTGAACTTCCGTCGTCCGTCTACCGTCTGTCGTCCATCGTACATCGTCCATCGTCCACCCTCCATCATCCGTCGTCGATCGTCGGTCATCGTCCGTCATCCGTCGTCCGTTGTCTTGTCCGTCGTCGGTCGTTGTCTTTTGTCCGTCGTCGCCATCGTCTATCGTTCGTTGTCCGTCGTCTGTCGGCGTTCGTCTTCTGTCGTCGTCCGTCGTCTGTCATCGTCCGTTGTCCGTCATCGTCCGTCGTCGAACTTCCCTCGTCAGTCATCGTCTGTCGTCCGTCGTCGAACTTCCGTCGTCATCCATCGTCTTTCGTCGGTCGTTCGTCTTTCGCCCGTCTAACTTCCGTCATCCGTCGTCGTCCGTCGTTTTCTGTCGTCCGTCGTCGTCCGTCGTTCATCCTCCACCATCCATCGTCCGCACTGGGCTCGCGTGGGAACTAAGGCCCAAGCCCTCTTATTCTGAGAGGAGGCTTGTGCCCAGCAGTGGGACGCATATAGGCTGGGATGATGATGATGATGATGATGATGATCCATCGTCCGTCGCCCATCGTCCATCGTCCACACTCCATCGTCCAACGTCCATTTTCTACCCATCGTCCATCGACCGTTATCCATTGTCCATCATCCATATTCCAATTTCCATCGTCCATCCTCGCGTCCACTCGCATCGCACACACATTCACAAACAAACGAACTTTGGTACTTATTACATTAGTAAGATAAACAATTTCATTTTAACCCTTAATACTCAGGTATTAAGACTCAACATTAATACGTATACAATACGACTACGTTCAATAAAGTCATTGCTGTGTAACTTTGTAATCGCTAGTATTTATATGGGATTACAAACTTACTTGTGCAGTTTCTATAACTTTGAAACGTGACTGAAATTGCAACATTTTGGATTTTTTGGTGACCATGTAGGCTAAAAACTAACTATGTTTAAAATTTGGAGCTTGTGGGTCTGCTAGAAGTACCTTAGAATTATGATGATCAAAAGTCAGTGTATAGGTATGTCAGTGACAAAACTGAGGAACTTTAACATGTGATAGTTCTTAATCTACGTGTTCGAACTGAATGTAATTGATAATATATCTAAGTCCCATTAGGCCCTATAGGTAACTGAAAATTCAGGGTTCTAGCTTTAGCCATAACAAAAATACAGGGTGTTGAAAATAGCCTGAATGGCTTCGAGAAAAGTATGGTACGGCCGTGCCTTTGTTTTTTTTTGCTCGACTTGGCGGGGGCACTGCCGTGCCCCCAGATGGCAAAACATTATATATTAAATCTGTAACTCTCCGTGTTTAGAAGCTCCCTGTTATAAGCTGGGAAATGATGAGGACTGATCACGAGATCCGTAATAATCCTTGAGCGATTCTCAGCTAGCATTAGTAGAATTTGGTCTTCACATTTTGCATACTAACTTTCCCCTAGCGGCCGGTCTAACCGAGCTTTATACCGTAATTCCTTTGCTGATGTAATACTAGTGAAATAAAGTATTCTAGACCAGAACGAAACCCTTCAACAATCAACTTTAACCTTCAGTAAATAAGGCATGTTATCAACAGAAAAGAACGTGAGCTTGCGACATTTTGCATCTTTTAAAAGCGGAACGTGAACGTTCTACCGGAATTGAAATTCGAATTTTGAATTTAAAACAAAAGCGTTAAGATGCTTTCGCGCCAACCATTTGGGAGAATGGGACAAATTTGTGCTTTTTCGCCCTTTCGTTTTTAAGGAAATGATTTTCATTTCTATTATTTTCCAACTTGGTAGGTAAATTATAAATATAGCCAAGTATAGCCCTCACATATAAAAAATACCGCTTTGTCCACCATAATATTTCAGGTTAGTTAGGACTTTTTACGCAAATAACGAACGAATTTAATAATGCTGATAAGGATTTAGGTTGTTTTTTTTTGAGATATGAAACCCTAAAAACTACAAATGTGTTACGTTTTTTTCTCTGTGGCAACATTAAAAATATGATACAATCTCGATCAGTGTGGCCAACCGAAGCGTTTCCCTTTCTTCGGGTTTATTAAAATTATTTACCTCACTGGTTCGAAATGAAACGGGATTAATACATTTATGTTCTGTTTGTGCAACAATGCTTAGTTTTATTTATGAATACTTTCAATAAACAGGAGAAAAATAATACGTTAGCCAAACCAATATGTAGGTAAACATTTTGTTATCAGTTTAAACTCAACCGTTATAATTAATGAGGGGCAATTAAATTAGATTAGATTAGCAGATTATTTATTTCCATTACAATTTGACATTTCACTCAATTGACATTACAGACAGACAAACAAATGGTACAGGTAAAACAAAATAAAAGCTTGTAATAACAGGCACACGACAAGATTAAAGACGAAAGTATTTATATTTTCTTTTCTTTATTTCTTTTATCATCATCCGCCTATAACAGTCATATTAATCACAAATAACGAAATCAGCAAAAAAACTCAAAAAACCGCATCAACTTCCCTGAAAGACAGATACATTTTTTTAAGTCCACGTTTGACGTTTTTGACAGTGTTTCATTATCCAAACACCAGAGGCGCTTTCATCTACGAAAACAGGTGACGTTTTAAGTGTGCCTCTGAAATTGAACTTTTGCGACATGAGTGACGTTAGTTTAAATATTTAACTGTTCAAACTTCGTCTCTGCTCTAATTAGTCTTATCTCAATCCCCCAGGATCTCGGCTTCACTGACGGCATAAATACGATCGAAATCATAGATAAATCGGTCGTCTTAATCCTCTTTGGCATAATCTGACGTTTCATAATGGCTGACAAGATTTGCGAAATATTGAAACAAATATTAGTAAAAACGGAAGTCAGCGGTTTGCTAAATAATTATTTGTAATTTTTCCATCTCATTCTGAGAGGCCTGCTGTGCCCAGCAGAGGGACGTAAATAGGTTAGGATTATGTTATGATGATGATTTTCTTATAAAAAATATAGAAAGATGTAAAAAAATACGTAAAACACGGCAAAGTTAAAAGTATTTATTTGTCAGATGAAAGGGTCAACATGACACTTGCAGAAGAAAGATTTTCGACTGTACGTGAGTGCCACGCTGAAAAAGCGACATATTTTTTTCGAGCTCCCCTCCTCCCTTAAGCGGGAATGTAGGTTTTTTTCCCTCTTCCTCATGGTGTGTGTTGTTTGATCTGTTAAAAATATTACAGATTTGCGAAAACACATTTTAAAGTCATTAATATGTCCGCTAATTAGTTTTTGGGGAAGTATGTTAAAATTACCTAGTATTTATCAAAATAAACTTAGCGAGTAAATGAGTCAGAGAATGAGTGAATCAGAGATTAATATTGAATATCGTTTACGTTTACGTTATTGCCCTCTAATGGCCGTAATGGCCCTCTGGCCATTTTGAAAATAAGCGTAAATTACTTTATGCACCAGCAGGGGAGCACACATTTAATTCTAAGAATAATTAAAATTAGTTACAAAATTTATTATTAATGAGTGTGAAGACGATCAACATTGATCGAATTCTTCTCTAAGATATTTAAAACTAATTATTTTAATGAGAGGTGTGAGTCCCGGTCGATGTTAGAACTGAGACTCCGGTGGTGGCGAGGTTCCCGTCGCTCGGAGCGTCGACCACCAGCAATGCGATGGTGCCGCAGGTGCACCAGGTGAATCATGTCTTCCGCGTAGTGGATACATGATATTTTAGCGATACTAGTACTCTGCCCTGGTTTTGCGTGTTATATTAGCATTCAGCTATAACACGTATATTAATTACGAAACATTACAATTGCAATGCAAACCTGAGACAGCTAATCTCATCTCAATATTACAAATCTACAAATAAAAATCGACTAGGAAAGATGATTCCTGTTTCACAACATAACTATCGTTACATTTTGAGTTCCTCGAATGGAGACCACGGACGGAAAAACGTAGTGTAGGGCGTACTGAGGCACGGTGGACGGACCTTCAGAGGGTCGCTGGCGGCAGATGCGAGGGGCTGAAGACAGTGTTGTGGCGCGCCATGGAAAATGGCTATGTCCAGCAGAGGACTGCTGTAGGTTGTTGATGATGATGATGTTACTGATAATTGTCACGTTGGTAGAATAGGGCCCGTGTGAAGTTGGGTTATAATAACACCTCTCCATGACTTCCGTTTCAAATTCCTTCCATTCCTTCCGTTTGTGTCAAATGATAATGACTGTACAAAGTACAATTTTAAGTACCTACAGTGATCGGTAATTATGTGCGATTAAATAGGGGTCAATGACTGTATTTTAATAAACAAATTATTATTATTAATCATTATAGTAAATATCCCACGTGCGGTGTCGGGTTAGAATTACACCTCTCCATTTCTTCCGTGGATGTCGTAAGAGGCTACTGCGGATATAGGTTAAGGTATACCTTAGGCGACAGGCTAGCAACCTGTCACTATTGTACCGTTTTTGTCAAACTCAAAACCTAAAATTGCTAAAAGCGGCTTCTAAGCAGTAAAGTTTCGTGTTCTCTGCCTACCCCATTTGGGAATACAGGCGTGATAAGATTCTCTTACCACGCCCAACGCTTGAAACTCAACAAACCCCCGTAGTAGCAAACTCTCGTGGCTTTTATAGAATCCCTAATATTACCCAATACTGGAGACAGAAATCAAATTACGTCCTTCGCCATTTGTGGACGGAATTGACCGCTCGCTGTAAGGAAACTTACGATATATAACGAAAAATGAAATATATCAACAAGGCTTGGATACTGGTTAAATTTCCAAACCGTTATTATGTACTTGGCGCAAAACCTTTTCATTTTGGTTTCGTTCGCGAAACCGTTATTTTTTAACCGGTTTTTAAGGGAACATTTCCATAAAGTTCTTGTCAGATTAACCGGTTTAGAACAATAAAAACCAGCTTATTCCGGAGCAGGATAAAGGCCAGCTATCACTCGTCGAATAAACCGGTTTATTTAGGTTACAGTTATGTTCTTAAAAACGTTCGCGTTCATATGCAAGTTCAGAGTGAAACCGAAATAAACCGGTATTTACCGCTATTTTAGAAACCGGTTCCGAGCCTTGTTTATCAAGTTACCATTTATCTAACTGATGGATGATGAGCAGGACGAGGATGATGAGAATGACTGTGATCAAGAGAGGAAAGTATGCTTTAGGCTCGGATGATGATGATACCTATTATGACGGTTAAAATACTTAGGGGCTGTTTCACCATACATTGATTAGTGTTAACTGACGGTTAAATGTGATGCCATCTCTATTTGTTTTGTTCAAATAGACGGAGACGGCATCACATTTAACTGTCAGTTAACACAAAGCAATGCGTTGTGAAACAGTTCCTTAGTCTGTAAAAATGAAATTTTAACAGAAACTTCTCTTCTTTATTTTTTCTTCTCTCTTCTTCTTTATTTTTCCAGTAAGGTGGGGGTGATTTTTCTTTTCTCAACCAACCTTGTAGTGTGTAGATCCATCCCTATAAGTCAATCGATATAAGTCAATGGATAGATCTTATAAAACCACTAGGGGGTTGCTAAAATCGGTTCAGTGTTCTGTTTGCAAATTATTCAACATGAAAGTGCAAATTTTCATTAAAATAAATCATTGACTTATGATTAAAATCGAGCGTCCTTCCACCTCTAAAATCTAAACGGGTATGTGGAAAAATTTGAAAAAAATCAGGATAGTAGTAAGTAGGTATATCAAACTTACAAGGTAAACTATAACGGTATTTTTCTTAATATAGACTATTTTTTGAATTATTAGTAGCTTAAGAGTAAGTAGCAGCCTAAGGTATATTATATACCTAAACTTGGAGGAATATTCCGTACAAAATACGAAAGTCTTAGAAAAATATTAGCAAATTTTTTCGTAATGGCTACGGCACCCTATTTCGGGAGTGTCCGACACGCTCTTGGCCGTTTTTGTTAAATTCTAAATTTGTAATACCTATCCTCTGTGCTATAGTGTTTGTGGAAATACTTTGGTCTCTTGACACCGTCCTACATCTCCAAATCAAAGCTCGCGGCTATTGTCTCTCTGAGTTATTGGATTGTTATTAGTCCCGCGCAAATAAGATTTTATTAGAATTGAGGCTAAGAGTATATGAGAGGCAGCAGGGTTTACTCGAAAATCGAAGTTCGTATCGTTTGGTCACTCCGACACATGCTATTTAAAACGAGAGTGAGAGGGACGGTGCTATACGAACTTCGATTTTCGAACTTCACGGTAGGCCCTCAGGCGCTGATCTGGGCTAAAACGAGAGTGAGAGATTCGATTTTCGGATTTAGTAGTAGCCCCGTAGCCCTAAAAAAACCTGCCAAGAGCGTGTCGAACACGCTCGAAATAGGGTTCCGTAGCCACTACAAAAAAAATTAAGAAATATTTTTCTAAGGATTTCGTAATTAGTACGGAATATTCCAAGTTTAGGTATATTTTATACCTTATATGCTACTATTTACTCTCAAACTACTAGAAAACGTAACCGTTCTAGTTTTTCTTGTAAGTTTGATATAATTACTACTGTCCTGAATTTTTTCATAATTTTCCACCCACCGGTTTAGATTTTAGAGGGGTGGGGGGGGGGCGCTGGATTTTAATGAAAATTGGCACTTTAAAGTTGAATATTTTGCAAACATATCACTGAATCGAAAAATCGTTTCAGGAACAATCTAACGACGATAGGTACCCCATACTACAAGATTGGATGAGAAAAAAAATCACCCCCAGTCAATGACATTTAAACCAAAGCCCCCAGTTTACCCCCAGTTTAATTGCAAGTGACCTAGCGACAGTAATACAACAAAATCCTAATGATATTATCGAGGTATCGCGCAAAATTACCAGTGCCCGACAAACCGAAAAATCAACCCCAAAGGGCAATCACTCAGCAATCACAGTAAAACTACGTAGCGGATGCCGCGACCAGTGGCTCGAAGCGGCCAAGACATCGGCTATCAATCCTGTAGACCTAGGGTTGAGCAAAAATTCAAAGATTTACACCCGCGAACAACTCACCCCGTTTAATTCTTACCTGTTGTGGAAAGCAAAAACTGAACTGAGAAACACAGGCCTCTGCAAGTATGTTTGGCCAAAAAACGGACAAATACTGGCTAGGAAAGCTACGGATATTGAAATATTAAGTCAACAATATAAAATTGAGAATGCTCAGCAAAACAAGTCGTCATCATCATAATAAAGTGAACATAATTGAATAGATGAATAAAATTTAAAATGATTAATACATCAAAAATAAAGACTACCATTGAAGAGAACAATTATAATCAATGGAACGATTTTATGGAGAATATTCAAAACGTTAACAATAGCATCACATTATTACACGTTAATGTGCGATCACTAATTAAGAATTTCGCACAGCTGGAACTCATCACTTCACATAGCAAGCACATAATACACATAATTTCCGTGACAGAAGCTAATATAACAGAAAACTGTAAACAGCTTTTTGAATTGACAGACTATGACATGTACAGTCAACTGCGAACAAATAGGCGAGGCGGGGGCATTATAACATACGTGGGTGGATCTCTTCAAATTATTATTCTTGTTGAAAAAAATAAGCTTCATAAAATCACCGTGCAAAAGCTATTATTTCCTACTAGGTTTAAAGATGTACTAAATCCATCTTATTTTGTCATAAAGGCACGCTAAGTTACCCGATATTTCAGGAAATATCTTAAATTGAAAAAAAGTTGGTGTTGCCCATAATGACGATCGTTGAGCAAAATGACGTAAATTGCAGAATATAATGACGCAGTGTTGCCGACAATGACGATTATTTTATAAAACCTTAAATAATATGCAAAATATCTATTTAAAAACCGGCCAAGACCGTGTCGGACACGCCCAAAATAGGGTTAGCCATTACGAAAAAATTAAGTAATATTTTTCTAAGGATTTTGTATTTTATACGGAATGTTCCAAGTTTAGGTATATTTTATACCTTACGTTGCTATTTACTCATAAACTACTAATAATTCTCAAGCAAAGTTAGCCGTTATAGTTTTCTTTGAAAGTTTGATATACTGACTACCATCCTGAATTTTTCCAAATTTTTCCACCCACCGGTTTAGATTTTAGAAGGAGCCGCTCGATTTTAATGAAAATTTGCACTTTAAAGTTGAATATTTCGCAAACAAATTACTGAATCGAAAAATCGTTTTAGCAAACCCCTAAATGGTTTTAAAATACCTATCCAACGATACCCCACACTATAGGGTTGAATGAGAAAAAAAAAATCACCGCCACTTATGCAAATTATTACCTGGGATTTTTTTAAGATGTCATTTATGTTTTGGTCAAAATGTATTGATTGGCATACCTTAACTTAGCAACATATTGAATGGCATCCAACCTACTTTCCTAGTGGCAGGTTATTCTGGCTGCTATAAAAAAAAAACCTAACATCGAAGGAACCTAAACTATCCAAGTCGCTTCTGGTCCGAACCGTCTTGCTCGCTCGCTTCGCTCGCTCGCACAAATTTTGAAGTAGAACTTTGTAGCATAAAAATTGGTCAAATGTTATTTGACAATTTGTTATTTGTCTAAGCCAATCATTTGTTACATAATTATTTGCCACATAAAAGTGTGACGAAGTAAAATTTTGCAATATAAAAATGTTGCGAAATAAGAAAAATGCGAATTAAAGTTATGCCAACGATTGGTTTGCCAAATGAAACTTTGGCGAAAGATTGGTTGCTAAGTGAAATTTTGCGAAAAATATTTCGCCGAAAAGGCAGTACACCATTAAAAAAATCTGATTTAAGTAATCTGGTTTAAGTCAGTTTTAGTCAGGTTGGAGACTGAAAATCAGCGGACTCGCTGAGTCTCTCATTTCCTATTTATTTCATACTCATCAACTGTGTTGTAATAATTACGTATATATACATATACATATTATATTTTTTATGTTGGTAAATAAATAAAAAAATCTTTCTTTAATCCATTTATTTGGAAAATTTAATAAATATGTAAAATTTAGCAAATTGCTAACAATTTGGTACGAGTTTGGGTTTGGTTTGGACATGAACTAAATACAAGGAAGAAATTTAATCGTGTTACAACTTGGGGTTTCTGGCTCTGTTATTCAAAAAAATCTTACAAAACCAAAACTAACCCCAAAAACTTTTTTTTTAATTGTTAATTTTATTTATCTGTTGAAAAAAGTACTTACCTCAAGCAAGATAATCACAACGACTTCAAAAAATGAAGTTATCTATTCGGTCGCATATTTTTTTGTTTGTTACCTCAAAATTCCGTCAGTTATGAACCGATTACAATTTTTTTTTTGAGTTCGTCTAGAAATGCCTTAAATTAGGTCCCATAAGCACCAAATTAGGATCTGATGATTAGATCTTAAAGAAATCGAGATAACTTATGGTAATTTGGATATATTTAGCAGTAACTCATGCATTTTGTCTTGAAAATCATAATTTGGTGAAATAGAACTGATGATGAAGACCACATTTGACCAACAGAGCTACTACTCAATAACAAGTACTTCACGTATGAATTTCAATTACTTTAACACAGTTGCTAAGCAATTTATGCTCGTCGTAATGCATATGGTAAAAAATGGAACGGGTGGTGAAGCACCAAGACTTCTCTATAATTAACGTCTGCATCCGAAAAAGCAATCTATCGTAAAAGTTGTCGAGTAGTTGACATTAAACAATTGTATCCCTGATTATTAACACTAAAAAGCGTGAAAGTAAAAAAATATTTTCATGTTTTTTTTGTAGTCGGTTAAAATTTTTGTTATATTTTTTTTAGGAATTAAGTTGTCTTTGGTTACTATAGCTTTTTCATCTACTTTTTCTACAATAAAATAAAATAAAAAAAATATAAATCATACAAAAAAATCATTATTGGCAACAATCGTCATTGCTCTTTCCATATACAAGATCATTATTAGCAACAGCCGTCATTGTCGTTTCTTGCATTGTTGCTGACAATGATGTTGCCGAAAATGACCAGTTCTAGAAAATTCGACGCCACGACGACAATAAATATAAGTTGTACAAAACACAAGCACTGGAGTTATTTGTGTCCAGAATACTTTATCATCGTGAATCAATAACACTTTACCATGCACAAATAACTAATATATAGCTACAAATTAGAATGACGATCGGAATGACAAATTTTGGAGATTGTATTTCAATAAATTACCGCTTATAAACGGGGCTTGTGATCCTTTCGATGCGTGGCGGCTGATTGAGGAATGGGGGGGACCGTCGCTTGGACGTGGTGTGATGTTTCGAGTGCATTCCGTTTTTTCAAAACTTTGTAAAACAATTGTGTTGCCGTTAATGACGTTTATTTTTTGAACATTCTTTGACGTGGTTTTTTATCCACTTCCTACTTAGGTATTTAATATGTTTTTCATGAAATACATTGTGCATTTAATGGTATGTAATAATTATGAACTCATTTTACCATATTGTATTAATTGATTTTTTTATGCAGTCAGATAGCAAAATTCATGCAAGAGCGACATCGTAAATAATGCAATTTTTGATTGTGTTTTTTCAATATATTTTTTTCCCTTTATTCAATCACAAAACGGTATCGATAGCATTTTCTATACTTATTTAGCTACCAGATTCAAGAATCAAAGTTTTGGATTTCTTTGATGGTGAGGAGTTTTATGGCGAGACATCAATTTCGGGTCCCCAAAATATTCGCCCACGTCCACAAGAGTATCAGGTTCGACAGAACTTCAGTGCAACCTACAAGCTTCGAGTGTATAGCGGGTGAATTAACAAGCCCCGACGGAATAAAAATGAACCTAATTACTGTCTATAGGCCGCCGCAAAACAACAAAACAATATTCACACGAGAATTATCACACTTAATCTCAAAGTATCCATCAAATAGTATATGTATATTAATGGGCGATATAAATATAGACTTAAAATCGAGCTCTCCAGCGGCGTTGGAATATTTAAACACACTTTGTGAAAAAGGACTAGAATGTGGTATAAATCAATACACCAGAATCGAGAAGCGAGGCGAAATTATTTCTAAATCGTGCATTGATCATGTGTTTGTGAGAAGTGTCGACTGCAGTGCAGTTTACACAGCCGTGATAAACAATGTACTAGCCGACCACCTAATAACCGGTTGCGCGATAACAAAACGCGCCGCGGGTAGTGCCTCCGACGAGATTCACATCGTAAATAAACTGGACAATAAAAAAGTGCGTAGTGAATTAGGTAAGATTGACTGGAGCACAGGTTTGCTGTATAACAACACCAATGATATTTATAACTTTATTTCTGATAAATTTAGTGAGGTGTATAGTAGGTGTACATTTCAAGTGAATAAAAAGTTAAGTAAAAGGAAAACCTGTAAGTGGATTAACCCAAAAATTATCAAAATGTGTAACAAAAAAAATCTATTGTATAATCATTGGCTTAAGGATAAAAATAATAATTTAAAGAGAATCTTGTATAATAAATATAGAAACAAATGTAATAAATATATTCAATGCGCTAAAAATCAGAATATAAAAGATGAGATATGTTCTAACTTTAAAAACCCACGAAAAATATGGGAAATTGTAAATAGATTAAGTGGTAGAATATGCAAATGCATCGACGGCGTTATTTTAAAACACTTTCAGACTAATGACAAAAATCTGGCTAATAGGTTTGCTTATGAATTCAAAAATAATGTAATAAGTATTCAACAAAAATGTAAGATTCCATTGTTAAGTAAACAGCCTTATTTTAACAAACCCAGTCTAACGATGAGATGTAGAAAAGCCAGTAACCATGATGTATTCAATATAATATGTAAATTAAATAGTAAAAAAAGCCCCGGTGCTGATGGCATAAGAGTTATGGACCTTAAATATATAATTAATGAAATCACACCTGTAATCACCCACTTAATTAATACTTGCATCTCAACTTCTACTTATCCAGATAGGCTAAAAATAGGAATAATAAGACCGATTGACAAGAAAGGTTCACACACAGATTTTAACAATTATAGACCTATAACCATACTGTCATGCATAGACAAAATAATTGAGAGATACTTAGGAACTGCACTAAACAACTTTTTAAAGAATAATCAAGTAATTAATGATAAACAATATGGATTCCAGCAAAACAAAAGTACTTCTCAATTATTAGCAAAATTTACTAACGAGGTCAATGGCTATCTTAATGAGAGGAAACAGGTACTTGCTCTTTTCATTGACTTCAGCAAAGCATTTGATACCCTGGATTATGTGACGCTTTACTCGAAGTTACGGCAGAATGGTATACAGGGCCCCCTGCTTGATTGGTTCCAAGATTATCACAAGAATAGGCACACGATGGTCAAAATAGCTGATAACTTAAGTGACCCCCTTCCAACGGAGGAAGGCACAGCCCAGGGGTCCATAATCGGTCCGACCGAGTACTTAATCTACGTCAATGATATGTGTAATATATTTGGCGAGGGCTCTGTGTACCAGTTTGCTGATGACACGTGTATAGTCACCTCTCATGAGGATATACACCGTGCCCAGGAAGCAATGCAATACAATTTTAACCAACTTTGCATGTGGGCCCACGATGTGGGACTTGTCATTAATGCTAGCAAGACCAAAATTGTCCACATTAAGTCACCTTACAAACAAGAAATGCGGATCCCTAGAATAGTGGCTCATGAGCACGCTTGTTTGCACGACCCGCAACATCACAAATGTAACTGCCAGCCGTTGGAGGTAGTTTTGCAGCACACGTACTTGGGCTTGATTGTAGATAGCAAATTTAACTGGAAACCTCACATAGATCACGTATGTAATAAACTAAGATCCATTGCAGCTCAGCTATCGATATTAAAGTATAAAATTCCATACAAGATATTACGAACACTATACCTGGCATTAGCAGACTCTGTGATTGACTATGGTATCAGTAGTTACGCTAGAACATATAGGACATACTTGGAACGGATATATAAATTGCAGCTTGTATTACTTAAGACAATTGTACCTAACCAACTAAAGCTTCGTTATGAAGATGATTACTGTGGCCTTTTTAATCATAGTAAAGTAATCAACGTTTTTAACAAGTTTAATATATCCGTTTTAACCGAGGAATGCGAAATGATAAACACCTTGGAGCATAAAACTCGTCCAAGTAAACTGCGCCGATTGGAGTACTTGCCAGCATATAATTTGCCTAACACTAATAATATCTATGGAAGGAGAACGAACTGTTATCTAATCCCTAAAATACTGAATACCCTTCCAAAAGATTTTTTAAGTGATGTTCTAAGTGCTGCCACTGACTCCAAACGGTGTAAACGAACTTTAAAAAAATACTACCTGGCCTGCGATAACCAGGTTTGATATCTTATATACCTATAGCTTAAGTTTCTTACGCGGATTGAAACGCGACGACTCGCCAGCTATTACATAAACCCCTAAGGGGTTTTCAATAGTGGCTTGTAATTTTCCACTCATTTGTACCGCTTGTTTATATAAAAATAATTAAAAAAAAAAAAAAAAAAAGTCTGTGTGAGGTACCTTAAAAATTTTTTTTTTGATTTTTTTTATTATACCATTTTGTCGGCATAGCTTACATGAATATATTCGTGAAAAATTACAGCTTTCTAGCACTGATAGTCCCTGAGCAAAGCCGCGGACGGACGGAACGACAGACAAACAGATATTGTTATGGCGAAAAGTGTTCCGTTTTTGCACTTTTGTGTAGGTGAACAGACACCTTCTAGGCAAACGTGTACCATCTTAGGCCTCATCTTCGCCTTCCATGAAGCGAGATTGAGGCTAAACAGCCTATTTTATATTTAAAAAAAATTGGCTACGGAACCCTAAAAATGTTGTGGAGGTGTAATTCTAACCGGACACCACACGTGGCATATGTACTACTTATAATGATTAATAATAATAATAATACTTTTCTGTATTTTACTTTTTATAACTAACTATTATAAAAACCTAATCCTAAGAATAAAAAGAAATAAAGATAATAATAATAATATTTGTTTATTAGATTACAGTCATTCACTCCTAATTGCACCGAATTCGGGCGAATTGGGTAATTACCCATCACTGTAGGTACTTAAAATTGTATTTTGTACAGTCATTATCATTTGACACAAATGGCAATTAATTCGATATTACAATAGTATTTTATGTAATAGCTGTGTAAGAGATAATAGTACTATTGGCAGTTCCATCACTATATGAGTTACGTTTTTAGGGTTCCTTAGTCAACTAGGATTCTATAAAGTTTCACCATGTCTGTCCATCTGTCTGTTTGTCCGTCCGCGGCTAAGCTCAGAGACCGCAATCCGCACTGGGCCACGCGGATTAGGAATTTCACACACATGAACTCCATTGAATAAGGTACTTCACAGGGGTGTGCAGGTTTCCTCACAATGTTTTCCTTCATCGCAAAGCTCGTGGTAAATTTTGCACATTAATTTCGAAAACCTCAGAGATGCGAGCCGGGGTTTGTACCCACCACTCTCTGCTCGAGAGGCGATAGGTCAAACCACTAGGCCACTAGGATTCATTTGTTGACTAAGTTATAAATATTTGCTAAGGAATGCAGATCGCAATTATTTTTGATTAAGTTTTAAAAAGTAATTAATGGTTCGTTGTTAAATAAATTACAAATATTTTCTATGGAATTCAGATCGCAACTAACTAAAATTATTCTTTAACTAGCTTTTGTTTGCGGCTTTGCTCGCGTGGAATCCGGTTATCGCGCGCTCCTCCCTCGGGAACTATGCATTTTTCATGTATTTATTATTAATTAATTATAAAGCTCGTTAACAATAATCATGGTCTGCGTTCTGTTGCAAACATTTTAAATTTTTTAAATAAACATAAATAAGAAGAAGCAGTTTCATTAATATTATTTTACTAAATATCTTTTAAGGTGCGAGCCGAGGTTTGAACCCACGATCCTCTGCTTGAGAGGCGATAAGGTCAAACCACTAGGCCACCACCACCATGGCTTCCCGTGGGAGTCATCATCATCTTGTCAGCCGAAAGACCATCCTGTGAGAGTATTAGGATTTAAAGTAGCCAAAATGGTGTTATTCCAGATATCCAGCAGCTATCTACATACCAAATTATATTTCAATCGTCTAGCTGTTTAAGCTTATAAGAGTAACAAACTGTTTGTTACTCTTCACACACAAACTTGCATACTTCATTAGTTCCTCTTAAGTCGAGTTTAGACTTGCAAGAAAAATCGTGCAAGTTGCATTACATTGCGGCACTCGATTGACCGCTACAAACTCGTTAGTTTTATGGCCTCGATTTTAAGGATTCCATACATGAAAAGGGAAAAACGGAACCCTTATACTTAGGATCACTTTTAGTCCCACTGACTGTGTGTCCGTGTAGACCCTTTTTCTCGGGAACGCGTGGAGATATCAAGCTGAAATTTATAGCAAACACTGAGGTCTAGTGGACCCTGGAGCTGTGAAAAAATCGAATGTCTAAGCCAACGCAATCAAAAGATGCAGCCGTTTATGCTGCAAATTTCCGTAAATTTTCTAAACTCGCAAGGGAATCGAAACGTCAGGGTAAACTTTCCGTGAACTCGGAATCTTGAAATTTGGTATGAAGTAGCTATTATAACACATTCAACTAGAATAGTCTGAAAAATCTTGATTTTTGTTTTTGTAAATGTATTACCAGTATAACCTGACCCCATACTGCGTATATTTTGCTTAAGAGTAGAGCTCTGCATACAGTGGATAATTGAAATCATTCGGAAAAAGCGAGAAATATCTTCAAGACACGACCACCGTTCACCTATGTACATACCTATAAATGTGTACGGTACCCTCGGTGCGCGAGTACAACTCGCAGCTGCCCGGATGTTTTACTTTTTAGTTCTAAGGCAGTCGGGTTTTTTAATGATCTTGCTATAAAATTGGTAATTTAACAAATCATTAGAGGCCTTATTGTAATTAATGATGAGCTAATTTATTTAAAATTGGGTTTTGGAATCTTTTTGAATTTTTTATTGTAATTCAAAATGTTTACTTTTACGGTCGTAATTTAAAGCAATAATGAAGTAACTAGCTTAACAAGTCTAAGGGGCTGTTTCACCATCCATTGATTAGTGTTAATTGACGGTTAAAAATGTAATGCCGTCTCTATTTGTTTTGTTTGAATAGACGGAGACGGCATCATTTCATTACTTAGCTTTTGTCTGCGGCTTTGCTCGCGTGGAATTCGGTTATCGCGCGCTGTTCCCTCGGGAACTGTGCAGTTTTTCAGGATAAAAAGTAGCCTATGCCACTCTCAGGCCCATAAACTATCTATGCCAAAAATCACTTCGATCCGTCGCTACGTTTCGACGTAAAAGGCGGACAAACATACATACAAACAAACACACACTCACTTTCCCATTTATAATATTAGTAATTATGGATTACTTCAATTTGGTTACCATTTGATGTCAATTAGTAGGTAATTAAGTAATTGCTTCATCAAGCTTGTTTCGACTTGCAGTTTTGTATTTAAGGCCTTCGATTTTACTTACACCGTGTATTCTTCGCAAGACTCTAAAGCGAGTAGGTAAATAGCTAGTGAACGACGTTGTTTAATCATAACGAACACCTCAGTAGCTGAAACTGCCGCGAAAATGGACGTCATCGATACTGTGCATTATAGCGAAGAAAACTGTGATCCCGTTGTAATGGGAAAAGAACTACGGGATAAAATTCCACACAAATACTTAACTACACTTATAATATTGGCGGTGCTTAAAGGCAATGATGTTAGGAATGTAACACGGTATGCATTTCCTGGTGACATTGTCAAACTTAATAATCTCACAAAAAAGTATAGAATAAAGAACGAACCTGCGGATGATACTGCTGATCTGACATTTTCAAGATTACGGACTTGTTTTCCCGAGGCGTGTTTGGCTTTTCTTCACTTCTTCAGACCCCGCATGATATTGGGGATACGTTATGGGGTATATAAGAAGATTCATACTAAATTCCCCCTTCTTGCAACATTACCAGAAGGAGCTGCTGTGATCCCGAAGACATTGCCAACAGAAGACATTTGCCGAGCACTCGCTTTGTTATTAATATCTTCTCTGTTCAGAGACCATGTCATACGGCTTAATAGACACGCAAGGCCAATAAAGCGCTTGGAAGTTGACATAATGGAATACACTCGGAAAAGTGTGATGACAAACTTCCATTCAAAGGTGTTGGCAGAAGACGAGAGGGTGTGGAATGCGGAGTACTTCGGCATTGTCTTGAAACATAACCGTAGTAGATCCGTAAGGTTGTCTGATGATTGGGTGGAGGCCGGTGATGCTGCTATGATTTGGCTAAACTCCTTCTACTCATTTAGATTTCAGTCAATAAAGTTGTTTAGTTACATGTATTTTCCGATATTTTTATTTTCTTGTGTAAAAATTTCCGAACGCCTTTTTTCCCCGTATTTATTTTAACTAAAGCACAATTTTACTAAGGGGTAAACTTATTTGCCGCTTTTGACCCCGTTTGAAAATTTGTTTAGTATAATAATAATAAAATAATTTATTGCCACAGTAAAAAAAAAAAAACAATTTCACGTAATTACGTGGCAATGGGCTCAGGCTCAGCGTAAGCTGCGAGCAAAAGAAACTTGCAGCGCTGATTTTCAGCCTGTGCCCGTCCCACAGCGTAAAATTTAACTCTAGAGCCGGGTATATAGTATATAGCTGGGTATATAGAGCCGGGAATATTTTTTATACAATTTTTTTGTCGATAGGAAATGATTAAGGTTACAATGCGAAATTTTACCAATGTGATCTTTTACCACCAGAAGACAAACTTACTCGTTTGCCTTCGAGTCGAATAAAAAAAAACAGTTATATACTTTATATCGATGGGTTTCTGACTCAACCTCGTTTATGAAAATTTATGACATTGGAATAGCCATTAATAAAAAAAACCTGTTTTTGCGCATTGTACTAAAAGAAAAAAAACTCATTTCACGTTTTGACCCAATTTTATGGTAAGATTGAGTTCAAATTTTTTTTTACCGAACTGCTGCCAAAAGAGCAGGCGGTTCACCTGATGGTAAGTGACCACCGACGCCCATGGACAGACACCTACAACATTATTAGGACTGCGGGTACGTTGCCGGCCTTGCAATAGGCGATTTTTTTTCTAATTTTCTAAATTGTAAATTTCATATGTTTAATATGTACAATAAAGAGTTACAATACAATACAATACAATTTTTGTGGAAACATTTAGAAAATAACATTTCAAACAGTTTTTGAATCCAGTGGAATAAAAAATTGACGAAAGAGGGATCAAAGTAGGTAGTTGTAAAAAGATATGTTAGCTGAACGCAGCTATTGCGATTGCATCAGACAGCGCCGTCTGGCGGCGAACAAACTACTTAGTTTTACCTGTAATCTAAAATGTAAGACCGTGTGCACGACATGGCTGCTGTGTTTTTTACTCAAACAAAACAACTTTGATAAGTATAACACAAAACAGAAATAAAAGTATAAAATTAATGTAACCGAACAAAACAAAGAAAAGATGTGAACATCAAGAAAAAACACGCTTGCTAAAATCCAATTACCTAACTGTTGTGGGAACACAAAAAATAAGGTAAGAGTATTAATTATTTAAATAAATAAATAAATAAAAAATCATTTATTGCCACAACACAACATTGCATTTCTATACATGTATTACGAGTTTTTAACACAGTAGGTTCGCTATTTGAAGGGATCGCTAATGCGGATCGGAATTATTTCCAAATATCGCTGTCCATGATATTACCTACCTACCTTGTTAGTAGGGTTGAAAATAACAATACGAGTGAGTCCGGGTTGGAAACACATAAGAAAGGTCTGAATATAAAAAAAAACACTAAAATGTTTCAACCTCTTTGAAACCATTCTGATATATTTATATTTTTTTTTTTTTTTTTGTCTTACTCAGTGCTTTGGTTTACTGTAATGCTGTGTAAGTTTTTACAAATAAATAAAAATAAATAAATATTAGTTTTCTATGGCGTGACTCTTTTTTTTGTGATCCAAGTCACTTGAAACGTTTTTGTTCAAATTGTACTACTTGCATTGTAATTTATAATCATCACGAAAATTATCTAAGTAGATGGGAACAATTTTGAGAAATACCTGTAATGATCAAAAGTAGGTATTTCATAAAAACGTTCCAATAACTGTTTCCGCAACATTTTTGTGAAATATAATATATCCATTTAGATTAGATTTTTTTCTCATCCAACCTTGTAGTCTGGGGTATCGTTGGTTAGGTCTTTTAAAAACAGGAGCTTGCTAAAACAATTTAAAACAATTTTTCGATTCAGTTATATGTTTCCAAAATATTCAACTTTAAAGTGCAAATTTTCATTAAAATCGAACATCCTTGCCTCCTCCCCCCCTGCCTCTAAAATCTAAACCGGTGGGTGGAAAAATTTGAATACATTCAGAATAGTAGTAAGTATAATTATGTCGAACTTAAAAGGAAGACTATAACGGTTAAGTTTTCTTGAGAATAAATAGCACTGAGGTATAAAATATACCTAAAATTGGAATATTGCGTACAAAATACGAAATCCTTCGAAAAAATTGCTTATTTTTTTCGTAATGGCTGCGGAACCCTATTTCGGGCGTGTCCGACACGCTCTTGGCCGGTTTTATATACTTAATTCGTCCACCTCATGATCAACTCCAATAAGTCACTTTCATTTTAATTTTAACTACGAGTATTGTGCCAATCGTCAAATGCTCATAACACACTTTTTCTCACTATCCCCAGGGTTCACATCGTCCTTTATGGATTCAACAGGAGTTAACAGGATTTAATGACTTCAAGTGCATATGAAAACAAAAAAGAAAATATACATATCATATGTGGAAAGTTTAGGTACTTTAAGTAAGTTTACTTTAAGAGAACTTACATTGTTTTGTTTTGGAATAGAAAAGACAGGTATTATACATACTAGGTTTTCGGCTTTCGGGCTTCGTTCGCGTGCAATTCGGTTATCGCGCGCTGTTCCCTCGGGAACTGTGCATTTTTTGGGAAAAAAAGTAGCCTATGTCACTCTCGGGCCCATAAACTATCTCTATGCTAAAAGTCACGTCGATCCGTCGCTGCGTTACGGCGTGAAAGACGGACAAACACACAAACACACTTTCGCTTTATAATATTAGTATGGATGTGTTTACTCCAATAATTATTCGTGATAAACTTTTATATTTTTTAAAACGAATTAATGTTTATGAACGGTGCTTAAAGAAAATAGAAGTCTAAAACGAATAATTATTGGAGTAGACAAAAATAAGTGTTCTATCAGACAACATTTTTAATTTTCCTTCAAGTTTGCAGGTGGTAGGACCTTGTGCAAGGTCCGCCCGGATTGCTACCACCATCTTGCTCGCTAATCCTGCCGTGAAGCAGCAGTGCTTGCTTCGGCGCGGAGAGTAAGACAGCCGGTGAAATTACTGGCACTTGAGGTATTCCAACTTAGGCCTCTAGGTTGGCAACGCATCTGCAATACCCCTGGTGTTGCAGATGTTTATGGGCGGTGGCGATCTCTTACCATCAGGAGACCCACTTGCTCGTTTGCCTTCAAGTCGTATAAAAAAAAATTTTGATGAAATAATCGAGAAAAACTAATAAAAACGCAATGTTGCCAGCTAAGTATTTATAAACGCTCTTAAGGGCTTTTCTAAAATCACTTACGCTTTGCAGGTTCCTGAAGGGCGGCGGTATATTATTCCAGCATTTATTGCCACATTATCTGAAACTTTCACTACAATGGGGAGTTCGACGAACTCTTTGATCTCATCCCAGCTGAGTTCCATCACCATAGCACTCGGTATAAGGGTTTTCACCCGCACCATCTCGATAGATTTGCTGAGCAGCCCATCTGGCAGCTCGCCCTCTCTCCGGTAAGCTGTAAAGGCCGTCTGAAGCCCAGCAGCAACAGTCCGTCCGAAAAAAAAAAAAAAAAAACTATCTCGATGATTGGTGCTCTTCCACTGTGTGGTTTAATTAAACTTTTCTTTCTACCTCGCGTTGTATGTACAATTCTGGGTCCTAGTGAAAAAGGGGTTAAGTCTGCAGAAATTACACAGCTATTTTCTATTAAATTTTATGTGTATAGGGGTATAAGTCGAAATCAGCTGTTCAATTTCTGCAGAGTTAACCCCTTTTTCACTACGATCCCAGAATTATGATGTTACACTTATTCTAGTTTCAAACATTTAAACTTGTTGTCATACAAATATTGTTTAAAGCATGCCATTTGACGGAGACTGCATCACATTTAAACGTCAGTTAACACTAATCAATTGATGGTGAAATAGCCCCTTAAGGTGGCACGACTTCCATACTAAATAATTTTCCCAACCATTTGCGCTTGAAAGATTATTTGAAACTAAAACCACATCTCTTGACGTTTATTTCGTTATCTAGTTGCGTCATTTTTTATTTACCTTAAGAAAGCTTTTGATTAATAGCTTAATCTAAATGATTATTTTGGTTCATTTTTGTCAATAAGTGAGTGAACAGCGACAGTATCGTACACCAACGGCTTGGTTAGTAGTGTGCGTTTCAGCCACGTTGTCAACTCGCCGACAATTCGATGATAAGCGACGTTGCCAGATTTCGTTCGATTTGTCTGATCAAAATTACATAATTACCATTTTGAAGCGCGTTTCCCTATTTTTTTAAATATTTTTGCTGGCCATAGGTACAAAGTCCGTCAGTCGAAAGAATGAAGCGCAACGAACAAATGCATTGCTAATTCTTTGGATTTTCGACAGAAATTAGGAAGAAAATGACATAACATGAACGAATTAATAAATAAGTACGGAAAATTGCATTAACGGATTATAAATTAGTAGTGATAAAATCAGACAAAAGCTGCATGGCTTGTGGCTTTAGCTTTTTCCAAAAAATGAAAATAAAAAAACATCTCAATTGTCAAATAAATGTCAAGTCCCAATTTTTGGTTCGTTTGTTGTCATGACATTGTAAAAACTAGAGTAATTTTTTCCTAAATTAAATTATCGTAATTTGTCCTCGAAATTGGCGGAATTATAATTATCTATAATCTATAATGCGAATGTTTATTTATTGTATGTATATTTTCAAGTACTGACCTGAATTATAATTCACATTGGAAACTATGAAGCCACGAATTTTGCGAATAAAATACATATAAAGCATCAATACTCTAGTCTCGGAAAAGACGCATTATAAGGAAATTGAAAAGTAAGTACTGTAGAGATTGAGTACAACATACATATACTGCGCTCGCCAACCCGCTTATCAAGCGTGGCGAGTACCTAAGTATTGGCAACTCGGGAAAATATGTATGGAAGAGGCCTAAAGTCCACCGGTGAACGTCCTGAGGCTAATATGAAGATGATGACGGTGATGATAATGTTGAAAACCATATCCGTACTTCCATACTAATATTATAAATGCGAAAGTGTATGTGTTTGTTTATATGTTTGTCCGTTTTTCACGTCGAAACGGAGCGACGGGTCGGCGTGATTTTTGGCATAGAGATATTTTATTGGTCAGAGATTGACATTAGCTATTTTTATTCCGGAAAAATGCACAGTTCCGGAACCCCAGCCCCTTGGTAGCGGATTAAATTTTGAGCTTCATATCTCGGTAATTTTGGAGTTCAGAGAAAAGTTCATTTGACAAAATATGCTTCTTCAAAATATGTTTTGTTGTCATAAAAAAACATTTAATTACAGAGTGAAAAACACTGTTAAAACATACATCGTCGACTGGTAAGCTGTGTATGAGACTGGCACAAGACTGGAAAAGTGGCGTGAAAATGCAAGAGGCACTCAGCAGTGGTTGTATATGGGCTAATTTGATTGATTGATGTAAATAAACAAATAAAAACTGACTTAGTGATGGACTTTTTTAATTTGTTGTTCAATAGAGCCTTCGATTACTACCCAACCAATTAAATTTGAAATACAAATAAACAAGTCTAATTTCATATGGTCACGTTTTTCGTAGAAGGAAAATATCGTGAAGAAACGTGCAACCCCCTGCAAAATAATTAATGGTGTGTGCTATATTTCAATTCACACTGGGCCTGCGTTGAAAACAACGCCCAGCCCAAGCCCTCATAGTGTGAGAGGAGGCCTGTATGTATGTATAGGGATAATGATAATGATTATGACTAATTTTCCCATAGTATGTAAACTGTATTGTAAAAAAGATATAAAAAAACGTTGAGTTACGGTCATAGAAACTGAGTCACATACCAGGGTGCAACCTATGTGCTACTAATGTATTGTTGACATTCCATACATCTGCCAAAGAAATCACAGCGTAATTGAATATGAAAAGGTTCCACCCTGGTACGTGATTCGGTTTCCTTGACTTTGTAAAGAGGAAGAATCAAGATTACGATTTGGAGTCTTTTTGTATTTTTTATTTCAACTCCAAATTTTTTGTTTCTTTTACGGTTATCCCGTGAAAGTTTAATATTTCACACGAAAACACAAGCCGAAACATGAATGCACAGAAAAACCAGAAAAATAGACCAGCGCTGGGAATCGAACCCAGGTCCTCAGCATTCCGTGTGTAAAGAGGAACTTATCCCTCGAAGGGATCTCTACCAAGCAAACTTTGAGTAGATGTGAGGAATAAGTCTCATAGTAGGTATTGTAGTTGTGCATATTCATAGATAGATTCGCTTAAAATTAAAAAAAAAAGTGCCTAGTGTCTTATAAATTTTTTGCTACACATTTCAATAAACATTAACGTCATTAACAGAGAACTATAAAAAAAAACAAAAAAGCTTAATTGTTCAACGGGTTTGAACCCGAACTTCCTAAGCTATTCTTAGGGTAAACTCGAGCCTTATACAGCTAGGCCATTCTGCTCTTTGATCAGGCCAGCGAAATTAACAAAGACTTTTGTTTAGATCAAATTGCAAGCATGTGTGCGAAAATATCAGTCGAAACTGCAGCGTTCCCAAATGAAAGTATTTTCTGAATTAAAATACATCTGAAACTTGGTAGAATATATTACAAATTTCACTCTACGGGCGCTAGGTACATTATTTTATAAAAATATCCACATTTTCATTCCTAAAAAAAATAAAATACGTGGAATTTGCACACTAACGTCATCTACTGACGCTGTAGTGCCTAGCTGACCGTGACAAGCCACCTTAAACCATATTTGCAGTTGCCATGGACGTTATAGTTATAGGACGTATTTTTTATTTGTATTGTTGTTATTTTAATTGTTAGTTAAGTTAGTTCTTGTATTAATTTTTACTCTTGTCATTTTAGCCTAGGTATATTCATGTTAATTTTAATGCGTTTTCATTATGTATAACGATCCCTAAAGGAGAACTAATCTTATTTTAATTGTTATTTTTTGCATCATGACCTGATTGGAATTTTATTTTTATTATTCTTATTAATCTTATTTATACCGTTGAAGATTTCAATAGAAATTCTGATACTTAACTGGCATTAGGGCATTTCTATCTACCGTCGTACCCTGAGTTTATTTCTCCGATTTTAACAAAATTTGGAAGGTAGACTCAGTCCACTTTAGAGCTGTAAAAACAGGGTCTCCAGATGTGTCCCCAAAACATTTTATGAATGTGTCTGTTGTGTTACGAATTTTTCTTAATAATTTTTGTAACAAAACGGACACATCCATACAATATTTTGGGGACACATCTGGAGACCTTGTTTTTCCAGCTCGCAATCATGGACTGAGTCTATCTTCCACAGACGTTTCTGATGGAATATCAGCGCTGCAGGCGTCTAACGCATCAGTATTATGCTGAGTCAGCGGCCGTTTCACTTTTGCCCCCACAAAATCGTACATTTTTATATTCGTATTTTTTTTGTATTTGTGTGTCTTTGTGAACGTGAATCTCTTCTTTTTGTCTTTCTTTAAAATTTTGTTGAATCGGAGAGATGCTAGCTAGGATGATCACTAGATTCAAACCCAATCCGCAACTGGGCCCGCGTGGGAACTATGCCCCAATCCCTCTTGTTCTGAGAGGAGGTCTGTGCCCAGCAGTGGGACGTATATAGGCTGGGATGGATGGATGAATCATTAGACTGATGTACTAGGTAGGTATCAAACGTGATAATTTGATATCTATTCTCTCTTAATTAACAAAAGTTTCCTATCTAATTAAAATATTTGAATATCATTAAGACACGTCCGGCCAACTAATTCACCTAACGTCATTTTCATTTAATAATCATTCGATACCGATTATTTCAAACTTGTTCGGAGACAATATTTCGTATATAAGCATTGAAATTTAAACACTCGAAGTTATACCATCACTAGAACTTAAAAGTCAGTGAGTAAGTGACTATACGCAGCAGTAAAATCAAAATGAATAACTCAATGCTTAAAATTGTCGCTCAAATGGAAGAGATCGATTTGAATAATCGAGAGGAATCAACAAAGAAGTTTGATGCGATCTCAACGAGAAAGGAGTTATTAAAAAAAATTACCAAACGTCATATACTAATCCTGTTAATAATAGGGATGGTGAAAGGTAACAATATCACCAATGTGCTGTTACACACCAGACCCTGTCTCAGGATGAGGCAACTCAAATTACTCAGGCAACTGCTTGAGATAAAGGATAGAGCTAGCGGCAACCCAGACGGATTAACGCTCTCTCGTCTTCAGGTATGTTTTGCCGAAGAATGCCTCGGTATACTGCAATACCTGAAGCCTACCTATGTAATGGGTATCAGTCTCAGACCGCTCCGTTGGATTCATCCAGAGTTCCCCGAGGAAGCAAGAGTTATGGTAGGAGCTGCATTGATACCGAAAACCTTGACCACTCTAGAGATCTACAAAGCGTTGGCCTTATTTTTAGCACCTTCTTTGTTAGGAGGTGAAGTTATAAATAAGAGGAAACGATTTTGGAGTGTAATGCAAGAACATGAAAAGGCGCAGCGCACTTTGAAGTATTTATTAAAGAACTATCACTCGGATGTGTTCACGGAAAATGAAAGGAAGACTATAGCGTTACAATACAATATTGTAGTCAATGAAAAGGAACAGCTCAGACTGTCTGATGTATGGGAAGCGGCTGGTGGTGATGCTCTCGATTGGGTTAAGGGTTTCTACTTCTTCGATTTAACCGCCAAATGTGATTTGGGTTTGGATTGAGGCAACATGCAAGAAGGGTGTCGGAGATTTTACGCCCGGATTTTTGAAGCATGTACTTGATGCAATATCTAATATTTGAGTCAACGTCATCATCAGCCTATTTTTGTCCACTGCTGGACACAGGCCTCTCCCATCCCATGGCACGCCACTGAGGACGATCCTCGGCCACTCTCATCCAGCTCTTGCCAGCCACCTTGCGAAGACCATTGCTCCACCGAGTCTGAGGACGTCCTACGCTACGTTTGCCGATCCGTCGTCTATTATATGAGTGCCCGCCTATTATTTATATTGAAAATTGATTGTATTGTATGGAATTAAATGTTGTTTAAAAGAAACTGTGTATTGTTTTGCGTAATTAGAAGTTGTAATAGAAATTATTTATTTATAATCATCCTAGCCGAATTTGAACACACGGTCGATATCTTTCTTTTCTCCGATTCCAATGTTTTTTCTCTTCTTTTTTCTTTCCTTGCTCAACGCGTCAGTCTTGCGATCCAATGGTCCATTTGTAAATTTATTATAGTTTTAGCTTAAATTTAATTTTGAAGTAACTTTAGTTTTTTTTTTATTGTACTTACCTAGTATAACTTTTATACTATTCTGTCAATAAATACATCCTATTTTGACATTACATCAATTTGGTGATTTGGTAAAGTTGCTTATTCTGACTGTGGCCTAATTTCACACTATGTTCTACAAATTTTTCTATTGAGTTACACAAAATGTCTTAAGATCCCAAGACTATATTTTAGAAGAAAATTTATGATAATTAAAAATAAGAGTGACTGCTGTGGTGTACAAATGAATAAAACTAATAGAATGAACTATACCCAAACAACTTTTATTTATTAACAACTAGCTTTTCCCCGCGTCTCTGCCCGCGTAGTATTCGGTTATCGCGCGCTGTTCCCTCGGGAACTGTGCCTTTTTCCGGGATAAAAAGTAGCCTATGCACTCTCGGGCCCATCATCTCTATGCCAAAAATCACGTCGATCCGTCGCTCCGTTACGGCGTGAAAGACGGACAAACATACAAACACACTTTCGCATTTATTATATTAGTGTGGATGAACATATGGTAACATATTATAAAAGTTAAGAGGCTTAAGATGGGATACCTCAAGTGCCAGTAATTTCAACAATAAATATATTTTTTTTCAATGTATTGTATTTTGCTAAGGTTTTTCGGGATGTATTCAAGCGATTTGCTTCAATTTTTGAAATTATACTCTTTAAATTTTGAAACTACGAGTTTTTTCGTTAAATTTGAAATAAATTATTTTATTTTAATTTATTTTAGTAAAAAAAATACCTAACTCAATATTACGGGACACTTGACACCAAGTTTGTAGGTACTATGCAACGGATAAACATACTTATACAGAGTGTATTTTTGATACTACCTCAAACTGTAACCAGACGAAGATTTCAGCGCTGTGAGCCGATATGAAAACAAATTGTTAATTTAGAATTAACTAGGTACTAGAACGTAATTAATTTTTGAAATATATTCGAGCAGCGATGTAATGCGTACAATAATTTGATACGAGAGAGAAGTGTTCTGTGACAGCTGTCATGTCAACAAGTGCGACGTTTTGAATAAAAATAAAGTAGTATCACATTGCGTGATAATTAATTTTGTAAGGAAAATAATTAGAGATGAAACGGATAGTGGTTTGGCCGGATACCGGATACCGGATATTCGGCGGGACCGTTGGCCGGATAGCCGGATATTCGGCCTAGTTTTACGTACAATTAAATTAAGCTAATTCGAACATGCGCATGACACTCCGTGCAGGTTGCAACTTGCAACTTGTAGAGTATAATTAATTAACTTAGGGGCTGTTTCACCAGCCATTGATTAATTTTAACTGACGAACAAATAGGTATGACTGAATAGATGCGAGACGGTATCACATTTATCCGTCAGTTAAAATTCATCGAAACATGCCCTTAGAATAATAAACTGATGTCAATAATTGATAAACTCATAAATAAATACCAGTTTTTAATCATAACTACCACCTTTTTTTACCATCCGGTATCCGGCTGGATAGTACGCAACTATCCGGTATTCGGCCGAATAGTTAAATAGTGGCCGGATAGACTGGATACCGGATAGTGGCCGGATATCCGTTGCATCTCTAAAAATAATAAGTCTTATTTTTTTTACTAAAAACATAATAAAACTTCACTAACTAGTTTGAGGTAGTGTCAAAAATACACGCTGTATTGATAATTATTATATACTTAAATATCTATTAAACATCCAAGACCCGAGAACAACATTCGTATTATTCATAGAAATATCAGCCCCGGCCGGGAATCGAACCCAGGACCTCAAACTTCGTACTCTTAGTCAAGTTCTCTAACCACTTGGCCATCCGGTCGTCATCTTCGTCACTTACTTTATCAAATGTGAAATCGCCATTTAATGTGCTTTTAATTCAATATTTAATTACTATAATAATTAGTAGGTAATCGTGGATCATTGAAAAACAATATTACTCTCAACAACGTGTTCGTCGGCGTATTTATATTGCCATGATGCATTTTATCTTATTTTTCGTTCGGTAATTGGTTTTGTCGGGTAGTTTTAAAAATTTTCTTCTATCTTCTATAAGTATATATAAAAATGAAAGTCCTGATACACTCATTCATCACTGACTCATCAACGCCCAGCCCAAACCCATGAACCTAGAAAGCTGAAATTTTGCACACAGGTTCATTTTATGACACGTACACGAGATAAGAAAGTTTTTTTTTGAAATTTGTCCTCTAAGGGGGTGAAAAGGGGGGGAGAACATTAGTAAGAAATTTTTTTATTTCTAAAGTTGTGGCTATGAAATTTGGGGAAAACATTCTTCAAAAAATATTAGTGAACACTTAGACAGAACTTAAACATTTTGACATTAATTTAATTATAATTATATTCGTAGTGTGAAAAAAGAACTTCTCCGCTCCGCGCTTTAGCGTGTATGAGTGTGAGTATTTGTATGTGTACGTGTGTTTTTGTGTGTGTGTGTGTTTGGAAATAATGCACTAAGCGTTATTGCACTAACTGTTTCTGAACTTCCTCTCATTTCATTTTAATTCCTCTCATTAATATGTCTCATATTATAATTTCACTTTTTATTTATTTATTTGAATTAATTATAATAACTTAACGTTTATCCTTTATATTCATCGTATGTATTTTGTAATTAGTACCTACTAAATCTGTTATTCACCTTTCGCCCATTTATATACAGCGTGTATTTTTAATACTACCTCAAACTTTAAAGGTAGTTAGTGAAGGCCCTAATGATCACATTTTATTATATTTTAGTTAAAAATTTTGACTTATTATTTTCCTTTCAAAATTGATTGGCACGCAATGTATCGTTACGCGATACTATTTTTTTTTTTTTTTTTTAAGTGGCGTCTGTCCAATGGGACTATTTTGCCAGCGTCAAGGTTGAGAGCTACAAAGGATTCGCAATCTGTCTTAAATAAACAGGGTAGAAACGGTGCTGTGCTGTCAATTGACCGGTAGGGTTAGTTCGGGATACCTACAACAACAACATAAATTGTTAATTATACTTATTGGACATATACTGGTTAGGACAAACAGAGAACACATATAGTACGCAGGGGATTATAGCTTGATGTTAAAGTAGGAGATAAATCGAGTTAAGACATCAACAAAGTCAGTGTGTACAAAGGAAAGCGTGGACCTAAAGTTTGCTGGACGGGGGATAAAGTCAGGGAGATAATCGTACAAGGAGACAGGGATATTGGGGCAGTTGAAGAATATGTGGTCCGGTGTACCTTCTTCGAGACCGCACTCACACAGCGATACGCGATACTACTTTGTTTTTATTCAAAACGTCACACTAGTTGACGTGACAGCTGTCACAGAACGCTTCTCTCTTCTTGTACGCATTACATTGCTGCTCGAAAATATTTCGAAAATTAATTACGCACTGTTAGTTAATTTTAAATTAACAATTTGTTCCGATATCGGTTCTCATCACTTAAATCTTCGTCTGGTTACAGTTTGAGGTAATATTAAAAATACACGCTGTATATTAGCACATTTTATTTTAACACTACACTGCACGTTTAAGCGTTTTTATCCTCAATGGCATGTTCTGTGGCACCACTGGTAGATACCACCCACGGTTTCCGGCATTCAAACTCACACAGGTACTGGCAGAATATCAGCGCTACGGCTTGTTTGCCGCGGCATTATGCTGAGTCAGCGCCGTATCTTCACTACATAACATGGCTCTCTGTTATATTACAATGTGGTTTCTCTATATCTGTATGATTGTTCACATGTTTTTTCTTCTTAATGTTTATTCCTTTGTTTTCATCAAAAACGTGTATAGAGCCATGTTATTTTGTTATGAGGATTAAAGTTTCTGTCTATCTATCTATCTTATTTAACTATTTGCTCACCATTAACACTTATTTGTACAGTCTAACATAATTTAATTTGAATTAGTATAACGTTAAATATCGCTTTGTGGTCTAGTGCCATTATGATATTATGTTTGTTCTTTGTTAGAAACACAGTATATAAGGACAAAAATCAAATCTACGAATTATTCCATCACAGACCTGTGAAGTATTCAGTGAGTGTAAGAGAAACCACAACACAAAGTTCACAGTCAAAATGGTTAAGCAAATTCCTAACATCGTGATAAAAATGAAGGCCTGCTCCATCAACGAAGCAGAGATACCAGCACCGGCAAATTCTATTGTAGCCGCTGGGAGGAAGCTAGTGCTAGAAAGAATACCACTGGAAGAGATAAAGTTCGAGATGATGGTCGAGATTTTGAAGATGAATAAAATAACGAAAATATTGCACGTCTTACCCTCCCATTCGAAGAATGGTGGGTTGATAATAACCAAGATAAAAAAAATCGACGTGAAGAAACTGAGCATGGAAAGATCCAGCGGCTTGTCGTTTAAACAGCTCCGGTGGTTTTTCCCCGACATATACCAGAGCTGCCTTAAACATGTGCTGCCGCGTATGGTAACACTTCGAAGCATTGACAATTGATACTGTTATCTCTCTTCTCAGCCTTCTTCTACCAAACTCTTGGTGTAGACCTCCTTCAACCTCTTCCTTACTTCCGCTGGCGCTACAACCCTCTGTGGGTCTTGGCCTCCTCCACAATTTTCCTCCAGTTGTCAAGGTGCCTTGCAACCTTCTTCCAGCTGGTAAACTTTCCCATCCTCCTGAGATATTCTTCCACACAGTCACTCCAACGCTTTTAGGCCTTCCTCTCGGTCTCTTTTGTGGCGTCCACTTTGTTATTACTTTTTCGACCCTCGTGTCCGGCATTATTTCAAGGTGACTCGCCCACCTCAGTCGCTGCGAATTACAAAATCTGAGGATGTTCTCATGCCCGATAAGTGCGTCCAGTTCATGGTTTATGCGTTGACAATAGATACCGTCACACTCTTTCACCGGACCATAGATTTTTCTCAACCCTTCAACCTCTTCCACTCCGATCTATTTTGGGCAGTTAGAGTCCTGTCAGTTGCCTTCAACCAGATAATTGATACATCACGTGGAAATTCTTCGTGAGGAGTTTTGAGAAGTTCATCGAAAATTACTCCATGAAGGCAGCAGCAGCTGCGTTTTTGAGTGTTTGAAGACTTCATTTTTACTATCCAGTGGAATTTGTGTAGTTGTAAGACTTATTTTGTATTGAAATGGACCTTTCTTATATTTTTGTTCATAGATTCATTATCACATAGAATAATGATTTACAAAGTTATACTTTGTCATATTATTATGTGTTACTAAAACTAAAAAAGTTCTGTCAAAGAATACTTGGATTTATAGAATCCTGTAAATAGAATGCTTTATTATTTATTTGTTAATTTATTTATATAATTTGTAAATAAATGTCAATACTTGATAACAAAAAAAATTGAAAAAATATATAATAATAAGATTTAAAAAATTAAGATGTGTACCTATGTAGGTAATTTATAAATTCAACATAATTTATTGTACAGTCAGCTGCAGAGAAAAGGTCCCCCTTTAACGGCGGTATCCATACTACCGCCATTACAGGGGGGGGGGGGGGGGTACCCTTTCTCTGCAGCTGACTGTAGTACATACATACTGTTGTACATATACTAGAATTATTAGATTATTAATTATTCGATTTTTTTTGTGGCAATAAATGTCTTTTTATTTATTTACAATTAAAGTTTAGTAATTACAAAAACCGGCCAAGAGCGTGTCGGACACGCCCAAAATAGGGTTCCGTAGCCATTACGAAAAATTTAAGTAATATTTTTCAAAGGATTTCGTATTTTATTAGGAATCTGCCAAGTTTAGGTATATTTTATACCTTACGCTGCCATTTACTTATAAACTACTAATATTTCTCAAGCAAACTTAGCCGTTATAGTTTTCCTTGGAAATTTGATATACTGCCTACCATTCTGAATTTTTTCAAATTTTTCCACCCACCGGTTTAGATTTTAGAGGGGGGGGACGCTCGATTTTAATGAAAATTTGCACTTTAAAGTTGAATATTTCGCAAACACATGACTGAATCGAAAAATCGTTTTAGTAAACCCCTAATGGTTTTAAAATACCTATCCAACGATACCCCACACTATAGGGTTGGATGAGAAAAAAAAAATCACCGCCACTTTACGTCTATGGGAGGTACCCTAAAAAAAATTGTTTTTGAATTTTTAATTGTACTGTTTTGTCGGCATAGTTTACCTTTATATCCGTGCAAAATTACAGCTTTCTAGCATTGATAGTCCCTGAGCAAAGCCGCGGACGGACAGACAGACAGACGGACAGACAGACAGACAGACATGGCGAAACTATAAGGGTTCCGTTTTTGCCATTTTGGCTCCGGAACCCTAAAAAGGTTACGTTAGGTCCTATTTATGTTTCTACTGTGTTTTTGTTGTGATGTAGTGTGTTTTTGTTGTCAATAAATGTTGTGAGTTTGAGTTTGAGTTTTAGTTTTAGTTCGTAGGTTTAGTATAGGTAGATTTTATTTTGTTTTTTTTTGTTCATTAAATTGTATTTTTAAGTAAGTAATAAGTTCTTATACTAACACAATTATATATGAGTCACTAAGTTACTTGGTTTATTATAAAAAAAAAATCTAGAATAAAATAAAAAACTTACAACAATTTTTAATATACTTAAGTATTGTATAAAACTACTCCTTTTTTAAGAAAAACGCTGTAATAAGAAAAAATATTCTGAATTCATACCAAATCTGTTAATACTTATATTATGTTGTAAACGTCTCATCATCATCATCCCAGCCTATATACGTCCCACTGCTGGGCACAGGCCTCCTCTCAGAACAAGAGGGTGGGGAGAGGGGGGCGGGGGGTCGAAAACGTCTACTTTTATGTAATTTGTCATTTTCTGCATTAAACCAGTCACAAAATGTTGTATTATATTGATATTTAATAAATAATATTAATGAAACTGCATTTCTTATTTTTATTCCAGTCGAATTAAAAAATATATATTTTTAGACTGTTCTATGTTTTTAACGATAACCCTTAATATCTCGCAAAATATGAATCCTATGAGTAAAGGTATAGTCGTATTCGATAAAATTACATAAAAAACACACATCACTCGCTTAGTTTTTAAAATTTGCATTTTTTAAACGTTGGACCCTGCCCCTACCCCCCGAAAGAGGGTAGGACCCCTACATTTTGGTAGAACTCGGCAGATCCTCATTTTTAGCGCCAAGATAAAAGTCATAAACAAAGTTTTATTGACGTACATGTTTTGCTGCCAAACTGTCTTATTTAGTCTTATTTTACCTGTGCTAACTCGGAGTTTTTCGAAATTCATGAGCGGAATTATATTTAATATTTAACACGAGCTTAACGGTGAAAGAAAACATCGTGATGCAACCTGCACAAACATGGGAAGTAATTCAATGGTATGTGCAAAGTTCCAAATCAACATTGAGCCCGCGCGAGGCCTGTGGTCTTATCCTGTAATCTTACGATCGTCATTTTTGTTAAAAAAAAGATAAATCCAGAAAACGTTTTATTTTCAATGATTTTTGTCTATTTTGAAAAACTTTGTTCATATTTTACGTTAATAGTGGGTATCAAATAGGTACTTACTAAAATAGTATACGGAACCCTTTGTTTATGACTCAAGATTGCACTTAGCCGGTATTCCCTAATGACCTTATTATTTGGAAATGCACTTCTTGTTATTTAACTATTTACACCATTATCACTTGTTTTTGCAGTCAGACATAATTTAATTTTCTTAGTATAACATTAAATACCGATTTGTGATCGAATGTGCTTGCCTGCCCAATATGCTAGTAGTTTGTTAGAAACCCAGTATATAAGGACAGTAAATAATATCCTCGAATTATTCCATCGCAGTCACAGACCAGTGAAGTACTCAGCGAAAGTAAAACGATAAAGTTAATTGTCAAAATGAATAACCAAGTTCCTGAAATCGTTATGAAAATGGAAGCTTGCTCCATCAAACAGGCAGAAAAACCGGTATTAGCAGCTAGTGCAGTCGCAGGGAGGAAGCGTGTGCTGCAAAAAATATCGTTGGAGGAGGTACAGTTCGAGATGATGCTCGAAATTCTAAAAAGGAATAAAATAACAAAAATGTTCAACGTTCAGCGCTCCCGTTCGAAGAATGGAAAGGTGAAAATCAGTAAGAAGAAGATCAACGTGACGAAGCTGACCGTGAAAAAATTCAGCGGCGTATCATTCATTCAGCTCAGGTGGTGTTTCCCAGAGATATTTGACTACGAAGCCCCGAGGTCCCGGGTTCAAATCCCGGCCGGGGCAGATATTTGTATGAATAATACGAATGTTTGTTCTCGGGTCTTGGATGTTTAATATGTATTTAAGTATGTATTTATCTATATAAGTATGTTTATCCGTTGCCTAGTGTCCATAATACAAGCTTTGCTAAGCTTACTTTGGGACTAGGTCAATTGGTGTGAATTGTCCCGTGATATTTATTTATTTTATTTATATACCAGAACTGTCTCAAATATGTGCAGCCGCGTATCGTGGCAGTTCCAAGCAACGATACATCATCATCATCATCTCACCCGTAGGACGGCCACTGTTAGACATAGGCCTCCCCCATAGACCTCCAGCTGCTTCGGTTGGCCTGCATCCACCGTGAACCCGCGGCTTTAAGGTCATCCGTTCATCTCGTTGGTGGACGTCCCACGCTGCGATTGTTGTGGTGGCCGTGGGGCACCGGCATAAGAATGTTGCTTCCCCCTCTCTTCCCGTGGGCGCCGTAGAAACCGGCTGAGGGATAATACCAGAAGATGGGCAGCGTCTTCTTGGCGACTCTTACATCGTATACTGCGCTCGCCAACCCGTCTACGGTAGCAGTCGTGGTAACGGCGGGGCAAGGGGTGCTAAGAATCCCCGGAAGACACCCGGCAATGATACATCACGTGGAAATTCTTCGTGAAGAGTTTCGAGGAGTTCACCGAAAATTACTCCATGAAAGCAGCAGCAGCTGCTTTTTCCGAAAATGCTGATCGTCGAAGATCTACAAGACGCCGGCTTTCCTGATACCTTTGATGAAGTCAAAACTACCAACAACAATAATGGAATTATGAAGAAATTCATGAAGGAATTTGTGAAAATCTTAAGTACGAAGCGCATTCTGGAGTGTGCGTTTTAGTCGGAACTGTCTAATGGAGAACCAAGATGGCCGCATTTTTTAGACTTTATTTTTACTATCCAGTGGAATTTGTGTACTTAGTTTGTAACAGATTTTTTGTATTGAAATGGTAATTTATTATGTTTTTGTCCATAGATTCATTATCAGTTTAGATATTGATTTACAAAGTTCTACTTTGTCATGTGTTACTAAAGCTAAAAAAGTTCAGTCTAAGACTACTTTTATTTATAGAATCGTGTAAATAGAATGCTGTATTATTTTTTGTTAATTTGTTTGTATAGTATTTTGTATAAATTAAGATAAGTAGGTAAGTAGGTAGGTAATTTATTAATTCAACACAATTTATTGTACATACATACAATTGTATATAATTATACTAGAATTAAGGTTTAGTCATTTAAAAAAAAGTATAGAAAAAGATAATGAAAAAAAAGAAAGAAAGAAAAAAAAAGAAAATCAATGAAAAAAAAAAACAATATTTTTAACATATGAATATAATGCATTCTTGGAACCATGTTACAAGTGCCTTTTTTAAATTTATATTAGTTTTTAATGATTATTGTTAAGTTTTTATTTTTTAATTATATTGTATATAATTACTCCTTTTTTTAAGAAAACTTTCTACTTAATAAAAAAGATGTTATTCTGAATTTATGCCAAAACTGTTATAATACACCATTTTCTATGTTTCTATTTTTATGTAATTTCTCATTTTCTACATTATATTAGTTACAAAATATTGAATTATAAAGACATTTAGTAAATAATGTTAATGAAACTGCATCTTCTTATTTATTTTTTTAAATATTTGAAACAGAACGCTGACCATGATTATTGGTAACGAGCTTTATAATAATTAATACTAAATACATGACAAATGCACAGTTCCCGAGAGACGAGCGCCCGATAACCGGATTACACGCGGGCAAAGCCGCAGGAAAAAGCTAGCTAAAGCATAATTTTAGTTAGTTGCGATTTACATTTCATAGAAAATATTTGTAATTTATTTAACAACGAACCATTAATTACTTTTTAAAACTTAAACAAAGATAATTGCGATTAATACTCAATACTCAATATTTTATTGCTTTTCCAATATTTTATAGTCAACAATGAATCGTTAATAAGTCATTAAAAAAGTAAGACCGGCTCCAAAAAAATAAATACTTAAATAACAAAAAATGGAACCGACTACGAAACCCTTATAAATATTTTTCTAGGTACCTACTAGCTCGAAGTCGATGACTCTTATTGTTAAACTGTGACGTAACTTTTATTTGTCAACAACAATAATAAACTATTTATTTATTAATTTAAGCAAACAACAACAACAGTAAACTATTTATTATTTGTCAACTCAAACAAACAACAATAAACTGTTTATTTGTCAACAAACAAACAACAACAACAAACACTTATTTCATGCAATTAAAACTTAAACAAACAACAATAAACTGTTTATTTGTCAACAAACAAACAACAACAACAAATATTTTTTTTCATGCAATTAAAAACAAATTTTGCAGTTGTTATGTGTTTTTCACAAGTTTTGATTTATTTTGCAGTGTTAGTATGCTATGTAAAGGTCAAAATAAATAATAATTATTGTTATTGGTGTTACCTTGCCTGTTCTGTCCCACTGCTGAGCAAAAGTCTCAAAATAACGATAAAACAATAATAACAAGAACAATAAAAATAGATATATTTAGATAAGGTTTCTTAGGTAAGTTTTCTTAGGTAAGTTTTCTTTGTCTTCTTTTTACATTATTTGTTTATCTTAACGTTATTAAATAAAATTTTTGTAAAAAAAACACGTTTACTAAAATTTATGAACGTTTAAAAGTAGGTCGAAAAGGGCTCTTTTACAAGTACATGAGACTTTTTTTTAACTAAATATTAGCGTTTTCTGAAACACAATCACTGTCAAGTCTTCTGACTTGACAATGATTGTCTGTTGATTGCGTTGCAAGAATTTTTCCAGACGTTTTATTCAAAAATAACCTAACTAACAAAAAATTGGCGAACCCCCGACTTTGTTACTTCAAAGTCCAATATCTCAAAAACGGCTGCTTTTGATGAAACACGTCCCAGATTCTTTGCTGAAGAACCTGCTTTCAAATAAAAAAAAACCGCATTCAAATCGGTCCAACCGCTTAAGAGCTACAGTACCACAGACAGACAGACCCACATAGCGGTCAAACTTATAGAGATCTTTTTGCATCGGGAGTTAAAAATCATTACAATTATTTTGTATCTCGGGGTCATAAATTCAAAATTCAAAAATTCAAATCATTTATTCAGTAAATAGGCCGCAATGGGCACTTTTACACGTCATTTTTTTTAAACTACCAGCGCTTTCGGAAAGACCATCATTGCCAAGAAGAATGCGCCGCAAGAAACTTGGCAGAAAGTCATTTTTTCAAAATAAAATAATTACAAATAAAATACTTAAAAACTACAGTAAACAATTAAACAAAAATCACAAAAAAAATAATTAAATAATAATACAGGGATGTATGGGGTCCCTTAGTTACAAAATTAAACACTAACTATATCTACGTTAAGCGGAAGTGTAAAATGCTTCCACCGTCATAAATGAAAAAAAATAAAAATAAAATAATAATTAAAAAAACTGAAATATGCATTTCAGGTCAAGTAACCATTAAGCTTTTGGATTCCGATGGCAAGCTCACGTCTGCCGCCCCCAAAGTTAGCTCACACGCACTCATGTCATGCTCTGAAAGCAGAGCGGTACCGAGGGCATGGTATTGCTTCCGTTCCCATAAGCTCTATGGGATCGTCTTGGGAACTTCGACGTAGCGAGCCTGTGACTAGAATTATTAAACTAAAAATATACAAGTTTAAAATCCATAAGCTTAACAATATACAATATAACTATAGCAAGGGGATGTATAAAGTCCCTGAGTTAATAATATAAATCCTAATCTAAATAATTCAGAGATGTATATAGTCTCTAAATGTCAAAGTAAACTACTTAATTAAACTAATTAAATTATACAATCATCAGAGGTGTAAAAAGCCTCCAAGGTCAAAAATCAATAATAATAATTAAAATAAAGAGATGGAGATGTATAAGGTCTCCAAATGTCAAACTAATGCATGTTTTTAAATTAAATTCTGCAATGCGGACAACGGCAACAGAACCAGAAACTAGACACGAAATGCGCCGGGACACTGCCAAGTCACACTTCACAACACTACACAATACAAATACACCGACATAAACACACACTCACACACACACACAAACACGAGTACATCAAACATCAACACCCTCATCGCACATCAATCTTCATCGGCTTTCAGTTTTGGCCATGTCGCATTATCACATAAGTACTCCTCAACTTTATAGTAAGCTTTCTTCAGGAGTGCACTCTTTATGTATTCCTTAAAAGAGTTGTGTGGCAATTTCCATGCTTCTACGGGAACTTTATTGTAAAATCTCACGCAGTTTCCCACAAAAGATTTGCTTACTTTCCGTAGACGAAATTTAGGAACGGCAAGCTTATGCTTATTACGAGTATTGATATCATGTACGTCTGACACTTTCTTAAAGGACTCGATATTCTTGTGTGTATACAATATCACATCATGTATGTACTGTGAAGCTACTGTGAGGATGTTTATCTCCTTAAAGCGTTCTCTTAGTGAATCTCGGGAGCCAAGGTTGTAGATAGACCGGACTGCCCTCTTCTGTAGAATGAAGATAGTTTCTATGTCAGCTGCCTTGCCCCAAATCAGCATACCGTAGGACATTATGCTGTGAAAATAACTGAAATAAACTAGCCGGGCAGTTTCTACGTTGGTAAATTGCCTGATTCTTCGTACAGCATAGGCGGCAGAACTCAATCTAGCAGCAAGACCAGAAATATGCGGGCTCCATTGTAAATTATGATCCAACTTAAGACCAAGAAAAACAGTCTCATGCACAAGTTTCAGATTCTCTCCGTTTAAGGAAATAATTGTTTCAAACTGTCTTACATTAGGCAACGAAAATTTTATACATTTAGTTTTAGCTGCATTTAGTAACAAATTGTTAGCAGTGAACCAGTTTAGCGCCTCTGCTAAAGTCTCATTGATGTGTGTTGGATCTTCTTGTTGCCTGTTTACTTTGAATATCAAAGAAGTATCATCTGCAAACAATACTATGTTGCATTTCTGTTCTAGCAAGTGGGGCAGGTCATTTATATATACCAGAAAGAGAAATGGACCCAAAATGGATCCTTGTGGAACTCCAAGCTTCACCGCTGAGCCAGCTGACTGCGTTCTATTTATGTCCACTTTTTGAACTCTTTGGCTGAGATAAGACTTAACAAGGTTCAGTGCTTTGGCTGAAAGTCCAGAGTGTTGTAGTTTGCGGATAAGCGTCTCATGCTCCACGCAATCGAAAGCCTTGGACAGGTCGCAAAATATTCCTATTGCATCTTGCGAATTTTCCCATGCATCATAAATGTACTTCATGAGACTTGCGGCTGCATCTGTTGTCGAACGGCCCTTTGTGAAACCGAATTGCTGACTGTGTAGCAAGTTATTTAGATTAAAGTGACGAAGCAGCTGATTAAGCATAATCTTTTCAAACACTTTACTCAGCACAGGCAGCACAGATATTGGACGAAAGTTGCCAGGATCAGATGAGCACCCAGCTTTAAATAATGGAATCACTTTGCTATATTTCATTAAGTCCGGGAACACACCATCATCAATGCACTTATTAAATATGACGGCTAGGTACGGTGCCACAATATGGATAACAGATTGCATAACTCGAACAGAAATACCCCAAAGATCCTCCGTATTCTTCAGTTTCAAAGATTTAAAAGTCTTTATAATTTCTTCAGAGTTAGTATGTTGAAAATCAAAGTTCAGATGTCTATCGCTCGCAATTTCATTTAGATAAGAACTAGCCCGCACAGTGGAAGATCTTAGATCGCGAGTCGTATTTACAGCTATATCTGAGAAAAAATTTTCAAAAGCACCCGCCACTTCTAAATCTGAAGTCAATATTCTATCATCCACTTTTAATTGGAATTGACAATTACGGGGCTTAGATTTACCTGTTTCTGAATTTATTACATTCCATACAGCTTTTACTTTATTATCAGCGGATTTAACTTTATTACTAAGATAATCAGCCTTGGCAGTAATACATACTTTTTTAAATAATTTGGAATATTTTCTAACGTAGTCTATAAACGAGGGGTCTTGACTGTGGCTTTTCATTTCATAAAGTTCATAAAGCCTAGTTCTACTCTTATGTATTCCGACCGTGGCCCAGTCACTAAACTTTGCCTTGTTCCCGTTTCTCATTTTAGTTCTTAATTTGAAAACTTTTCCGAACTCTCGATTAATTACTGCAGACAGGTTCTTATATAGTACGTTAGGATCACTTCCCTCCAAATAAGGCTCAGGAACGCTGTTGATAATATTTTCCTTGAATTTTTCTACACGGGCTTCTGTAACGGGTCTGTAGGTTACTATTTGATCAATTGTCTGTTTAGGTATTGTAAAACAGGCTTTTTGGCCGCTGTGATCGGAATTGAAACAGTTTATTATTTCTTTGTCCATAACATCACACATGCAGAAAATATTATCTAAACATGTAGCTGTGTTTGCCGTGACTCTCGTCGGTTCCTCAAAAAGATGAAACAAGTTAAATGATTTAAATAAATTCAAAAGTCTTCCGGAATATCTATTTGCCGAGTCTAGTAAATTCACATTAAAATCTCCACATACGATGACAGATTTACTACCAGAAAAAACTTGTTTCAAAGCATCTTCCATCACGGGTTCGAACTGACAAAAGTCTGAGGACGGCGGCCTATATACACATAATATGATGTGATTCTCTAATTCAACACACGAAATTTCAATAACTCGTTCAATGGACAGCTGAACTACATTTTTTAGTTCTTTGCTCTTGTAATCGTCCTTAACAATAATCATAGAGCCTCCATGTATAGCCGATTTTCTAGTAAAAGAACTGGCGATTCTGTAATTACAAATATTCAATAGTAGTTCATGTTGTTTCAACCAGTGCTCAGTAATACACATTACTCCTACATTTAATGCATCTAAGAATAAACCGATTTCAGTTATTTTGCTGGAGAAGCCTTGTATATTTTGATGAATCAAAATAAAGTTACGTTGCTCCTCCGCTGTCTCACGCGTTAGTTTAAAGACTGGCGGCCCGCGGGCGGCGCGCGCGCGGCGAGTCCGGCCCTGCCGCCGTCGTCCGCTACGTACCTAGGTTCGATATTAAATGCTAATAACTTTGCTGTAGCTACTTTACACTTTTTCGACAAATACAATTTCAATTCATTTAGTTTAAAATGTTTTACGAATTTGTTGCTGTCAAAGAATTGATATTTATTATTATAACAAGTTACATTATACAGCATAGCATTCCACTTAGATATTTTAACATTGCGCTCATGAGACAAAGAACTAGAATATGGGAAAGCACATAAAATAATCTTATAAATACCGCGCTGCTCCACATTTGACAGTGCACGTAGCAAATCTTCAAAGCCAGATTTCTTTATGCGTAGACTGTTACCCAGCATGATGATCAACGTGGTTGAAATGTCGAATTTGTCTTTAAACAATCGATCGGCAAACTGCTGGAGACTAGCACCGCGCAGGCAGTGGTTTACGACCCTCTGCCCCAGGAGCTGATTGAGTATGGGGCCAAAACCCACCCCAATCTCGTCGGAGTACATGACAGTATTGGGGGTAGGTAGCGTGCCTGAGTTTGCCAATGAACCCGGTGTAGTGCTTCGTACAGCGGACGTCGCGGTAAAGTTGGTAAGAGCTGGCTCAAGATCATAATAATAATAATAACAATAATGCTGATTCAGGTCCCAGATGCTGACATTTTTGCTGATAGTTTGAATGTCTTCATGGGGAGGGCGACTGTGTTCTTATCGAAATTATGAATAGTAGCTCACTTCAAGAATTTGACATAGAATTTATTTATTTTAAAGATACTAGCTTTTACCCGCGGCTTCGCACGCGTAAACTAATCGGTCTGGTAGTGGCAATTGAAATATCCCGTGGGAGTATAGGGATAAAAAATAGCGTATGTGTTATTCCAGACGTGCAGCTACCTACATACCAAATTTCATGACTTTTAGCCCAGCGTTTATTATTTCAAAATTTTATTCCTATCCCGTGGGAATATCGGGGTAAAAAATAGCCTATGTGTTATTCCAGAGGTTCAGCTACTTACACACCAAATTTCATGGCTCTAAGCCCAGTGGTTGTTACTTCGAGATTTTATCCTTTGATATCCCGTGGGAATTTCAGGTCAAAAAGTCGCTTATGTATTATTTCAGACGTGCAGCTCCCTACATATCAAATTTCATGTCATGACTCTAAGCCCAGCGGTTATTATTTCGAAATTTTATCCCTATCCCGTGGGAATATCAGGATAAAAAATAGCCTTCGTATTATTTCAGAGGTCCAGCTACCTATATACTAAATTTTATGGCTCTAAGCCCAGCGGTTGTTATTTCGAGATCTTATCCCTAGTTATCCCGTGGGAATATTGGGTCAAAAAGTCACCTATGTGTTATTCCATACGTCCAACTACCTATATACCAAATTTAATGACTCTTAGCCCAGAGGTTCTTATTTCAAAATTTTATCCCTATCCCGTAAGAATATCAGGATAAAAAGTAGCTTTCGTGTTATTCCAGAGGTCCAGCTACCTACATACTAAATTTTATGGCTCTAAGCCCAGCGGTTGTTATTTCGAGATCTTATCCCTAGTTATCCCGTAGGAATATCGGGTCAAAAAGTCACTTATGTGTTATTCTATACGTCCAACTACCCATATACCAAATTTCATGACTCTAAGCCCAGAGGTTCTTATTTCGAAATTTTATCCCTATCCCGTGGGAATATCAGATAAAAAGTAGCCTTCGTGTTATTCCAGAGGTCCAGATACCTACATACTAAATTTTATGGCTCTAAGCCCAGCGGTTGTTATTTCGAGATCTTATCCCTAGTTATCCCGTGGGAATATTGGGTCAAAAAGTCACCTTTGTGTTATTCCATACGTCCAACTACCTACATACCAAATTTCATGACTCTAAGCCCAGAGGTTCTTATTTCGAAATTTTATCCCTATCCCGTGGGAATATCAGGATAAAAAGTAGCCTTCGTGTTATTCCAGAGGTCCAGATACCTACATACTAAATTTTATGGCTCTAAGCCCAGCGGTTATTATTTCGAGATCTTATCCCTAGTTATCCCGTGGGAATATCGAGTCAAAAAGTCACCTATGTGTTATTCCATACGTCCAACTACCTACATACCAAATTTCATGACTCTAAGCCCAGAGGTTCTTATTTCGAGATTTTATCCCTATCCCGTGGGAATATCGAAAGAAAGAAAGAAAGAAATCATTTATTCGTGACAAAAGTATATACAAAGCATTACAAAAGAAAAAGATATTGAAAAGAACGAAATTGTTGTCACGAAATGGTCCCAAATCAGCAAAAATTGCCGTTCTTGCGAGCGGCGCTGTTCTTCCTTTGGGATATCGGGATAAAAAGTAGCCTATGTCCTTTCCCAAGGTCTATTCTATCTCTGTACCAAATTTTATCCAAATCGGTTCAGCGGTTTTGGCGTGAAAGCGTAACAGACAGACAGACAGAGTTACTTTCGCATTTATAATATTAGTATGGATTTTTAAAAAGATTTTCTTAAGCTCGCTTGCCTCACCCGGGACTCTAACCAACTAAAATTAAAAAAAAAAAACAAACAATAGGATTATTTATTCAGTATAAAATTTTTCTAAATCGTGCATTTTTATTTTGATATTTCCTTTTTGTTTTGTTTGTGTTTGATGTGTATTGTTTTTTTTGTTGTATTTGTGTCTTTGTGAATGTGAATTAAATGTCTTCCTTTCTTTCTTTCTTTCTTTCTAACAAATATTTGCGAGTTGAATTTGAATTCCCATAACAGTTCCCTAAATTATATTGGACATTTAACTCAATCCTATGGGAATTTTGAAATAAAAAGTAACCTGTCTTATTCCAGACGTCCAGATACATATGAAATTTCATTTAAATCCGTCCAGCCGTTTTAGCGTAAAGGAGTAACTAACATACGCGCATGTACTCACTAACTTTCACATTTATAATATAAAACGTCATTATAAAAAAATAATGTGGCACAAGTGTGCACCCACCTTTAAACTAGCCAAACGATACACAAAGTACTCGACAGTGTACTTTTTTCTGCCACAATAATTCTGTTCGCAGGTTCGTGACGATAACGGTAAAACCCATTGTTGCGTACACTGGCGTGCAGCAAATTGCTCGCCAGTGGACGTGGCGATATTTATCTGTATTGGGTTTACGGGAATTGACGCGGGGTTTGTGTTTTCACCGAATTGTTTGTATTTATGCACTCTGCATTGCGATTGTGTTTATATAAAAGAAATGATTTTTTTATCCGACTGGAAGGCAAACGAGCAAGTGGGTCTCCTGGTGGTAAGAGATCACCACCGCCCATAAACATCTGCAACATTAGGGGTATTGCAGATGCGTTGCCAACCTAGAGGCCTAAGATGGAACACCTCAAGTGCCAGTAATTTCACCGGCTGTCTTAGGTACTCTCCACGCCGAAACACAACAGTGCAAGCATTGCTGCTTCACAGTAGAGCGATGCAGTAGAGCGATGAGAACTGCAAAGAGCGTAAAAAGCCAGGTCACTGAGCGAGTCGCTTTGCGTGGCAGCCATTTTCAGTGCGATTTTGGACCCCGAACAAAATCATGCTTCATGCGCCTGCCTCACGCGACGGCTCACCAAGTGTAGTCCCGCCTTAACACAATTACAAACTTTATTAATCCCAGAACGCGAGTTCTATTCCTTTACCCATCATTATTCTATCAGAGCGGTGTTGAAGTTTACGAGGCTATAAACCTCCATAGGACTCAAGGGGGGTCCAGGCTGTTAAAGGCTATTGAATTATATGTGTCTGGATCTTTATGTGACTGGTTTTTTCAAGCTAGCCCGTAGAGACGAAGAGACAGACAAACTGAAATATAGATGCACAGAAAAACCAGAAAAATAATACCAACACTGGGAATCAAACCCAGGTCCTCGGCATTCCGTGCCGCGTGCTATACCGCTACACCACTGCTGGTCAAAGGTACAGACACGAATTTCCCTATTAATCGCATATCTCAGTTACATGTCGTGTTAAATTTAATTTTAATTTAATTTATTTATTTTAAGAACACCAGTCATTGGTACTTAAATAAATTAAAATTCAACAAAACTAGGTATGTTGAAAGATAAATGTTGATAATAAATAACACTATACAAAAAAAAAATTGGTCATTGGTCATAACAACTTAATTAAAGTTACGTCGTTTTGACAGCTTACATGTTTGGCGATTTAAATATTTCAAATATTTTTATGCTGCAAAATTCCGCAAATTGTCAAAACTCGGAAGGGAATCAAAACCTACAGGGTACCTCATCATCTCAGCCTATATACGTCCCACTGCTGGGCACAGGCCTCCTCTCGGAATGAGAGTGCTTGGGCCATAGTTCCCACGCGGGCCCAGTGCGGATTGGGAACTTCACACGCACCATTGAATTGCTTCGCAGGTTAGTGCAGGTTTCCTCACGATGTTTTCCTTCACCGCAAAGCTCGTTTTAAATTGCGCACATGAATTTCGAAAAACTCAGAGGTGCGAGCCGGGATTTGAACCCACGACCCTCAGCTTGAAAGGCGATATCTCAAACCACTAGGCCACCACGGCTTCCTGCAGGGTACCTACTTTCCGTGAACTCAGAATCTTGAAATTTGGTATAAAGGTAGCTATTATAACACAACCAACTAGAAAAGTCTGAAAATCTTGATTTTTAGGGCCAATAGGTATAATCTGACCTCACACTGCGTACATTTTGCTTAAGCGTAGGGCTCTGCATACACTGGATACATTAAATCACTTGGAAAAAGCGAGAAATATCTTCAAGACACGATTCCTGTTTACTTATAAATGTGTACGGAACCCTCGGTGCGCTAGTCCGACTCGAACTTGCCCAGTTTTTGTTAGAACTGACGTCAGGTAAAAGTTTTTTTTTTTTTATTCGACTGGAAGGCAAACGAGTATAATATGTATATAATCGGTGGGAATAGTTGTTTCGGCGCGCCACATCACTGATTATTACCGTCACTGGTGCGCAATAATCAATTAAGTCTAATAGAGTGATTAATTAACTGATAGATACTGAGCAGGCTGCCGTCCGTGGTATCTAAGATACAGTATGTTATATTATGTACATACATACTAATATTATAAAGTGTGTGTGTTTGTGTGTATGTTTGACCGTCTTTCACGTCGAAACGGAGCGACGCATCGACGTGATTTCCGGCATAGAGATAGTTTATGGGCCAGAAAGTGACACAGGCTACTTTTTATCCCGGGAAAATGCACAGTTCCCGAGAGAACAGCGCGCAATAGCCGAATTCCATGCGGGCGAAGCCGTGGGCAAAAGCTAGTAAATGAGAAAGTGCGTGTGATTGTGTTTATTTCTCCGTCGTTCACGTCGAAACGGAGCGACGGATCGATGTGATTTTTGGCATAGAGATAGTTTATGAGCCAGAGAGTGACTAGTTACATAGGCTACTTTTTATCCCGGAAAAATGAACAGTTCCCGAGAGACCAGCGCGCGATAACAGAATCAAAGTCAAAGTCAAAGTCTCTTTATTCGATTTAGGCTATGACAAGCAGTTATGAACGTCATAAAATCTACCACCGGTTCGGAAAAAACCTCTGTTGAGAAGAATCGAGCAAGAAACTCAACGAGTTTTTTTTTAAAAAAAACAGATTCACAATATTTATAAATGATATCTATATACTATTCATTACAAGAATTATATAAAAGGTTCAGGTAATAGGTACAGGTACATACATGTGAACAATGTTTCCTCTGCTGTTATTTCATCTCCTCGCAATCGAAGTGAATAGCAGAGTATAAAACTCGAGCATCAAACCCATTTTCTCCTCGTCGTGTTTGTCCACCCTCGCTGTACCGTCTCGGGTGGCTATATGACATCTCGGGTAAAATGGCTCGTTTTATGCTCTTGTTGTACAATCTTCTATTTATGGCACCTACAACCAGTTTGCAAAAAATATGTATAGACTAGATTAATCAAATCAGATGGATCTATTGGCGCACGATCGCTCCCTTGGGACCGGAATTGATTGAACGAATGAACGGACCCGGGTGAATGAGTCTTGATGTCCGCAGAAGTTTTGTTTGTGTTAATTTACGCCTATGCAACAACTAAATATACTGAGTGTGGCCTATAACATGAGCAAATAATTATAGCATTGTCAGACTGAACGACTTTTTAGTTTAGTGACTTTAAAAAATAATGGAGTCTTCAGATTCTTTTCCATACTTTACTTTTTAAAAGTCGCTGAACTATTGTCGTACAGTTTGACGATCTGTTTTACTTTTTTTCTTATGTTAAGGGCCACACTTGAAGTGTATTGCCTGACGTTTCTGACGCTTGCGATTGCAATCAAATTACATATTTCTCATACAAAAACTGTCATTTGATTGCGATCGTGGGCGTCAGAAACGTTACACTACTCGGCAAGTGTTATTATGATAAAGTTATAAAGAATCATTTTTATCTTGGAAAAATTAATAGTTTCAGTGGCGTGATAGCAATAAACTAATTATTCGCAGACAGTCGCATGGAACAGTTAGTGGAGCATAATTTTTGTGACATTTTTAATGTTGTGATAGGCAAGTTTCCTAAAATGATATAATATTTAACGCTAGAAAATACATTGATAGTTCGATATTTAGAAGAGAAATCGTAAACAAAAACTTATCTCTAACGGAATATTTTTTATTACTTATAATAATTACGTAAAAGTAGCAGAAATATATAGTACTTCGTAATTCGTAGCATATTATTTCCAGTTTCTCAGTCGCTTTGATGATTCTAACTCGATGAAGCATCTCCTTAGGGAACAAATGATTGATTGAATGAATGAACGGGCCGAATGAATGGGTATGACGTTAACACAGCTGTTATAAATCGTTCATTCTATTGTTTATTAAGCGAATTTTAAGTTGATACCATTTAGCATATTTCTCTTATGAAATGTATTTAGTAATATTTAATATAGTAATTAGCTCGTTGAAGTGGCAATGGGCGGGCCATATAGCACGGAGAGCAGATGGCCGTTGGGGCCGAAAAGTTCTCGAGTGAAGACCGCGGATCGGCAAGCGCAGCGTAGGACGTCCACCAACGAGATGGACGGATGACCTGGTTAAAGCCGCGGGTTCACGGTGGATGCAGGCCGCTGCCAACCGAAGCAACTGGAGGTCTATGGGGGAGGCCTATGTCCAGCAGTGGACGTCCTACGGCTGAGATGATGATGATGATAATGATGAATATAGTAATATTGATATTTTATATGCGAAATTTATTTGTGTGCGCGGGTACTACACCCACGGGTGTTAGTCTTTGACGCTAAGAAGACTAAAAAGATTTAGATGAAATTGTATATGTAGGCAGCTGGATCTTTAGGGTAACAGACAATTTTAATCTTAATATTCCCAGATATTAAGATTTATGTAGGTTCCTATTACAATTGTAAAATACAGATATACATTTTTTTTTGTTTTCGATACAACATGAACGAAGATCAAAGATATTCTTTCGGAATCCTCATCAGAATAGTAAAATCCCAAAATACCAGATTGAAATTTCAGTTGGCAGCCGACCGAAATTTAATTATACCTACGCTAAACCGTAGGTATCGTAATTTCGGAAAATTATCTTAGCGAGTTGGGACAGGTACGTGTATTCACGCCGTAATTTGGCCGCCTAATTTCGGCAGACTCAGACCCTAAGACTGTCCACTAGCTAATTAATTATGAACTTTAGCACTCAATCGTGAACGAAATATGACCGTCAATTAAACTGACAAGCAATTAACGCTGTCAGCGTAAGCGTTGCGCCAAAGGCAACGTATCGTCGGCGGTTCGGGCCGGTCGGGCCATTTGAATACATTAGGAATGTCGTTACACTAATGGAGGGGTCCGAGTGAAGCTTAGATTGGGAAAAGCGGATTGCGAAAGAAACGCTGGGGTTTTGTGATGTTCATCTCGTCTGTGTCACCAAAGTATCAAGAACATCTTTAAGATGTATAAAGGAGTAACGCCACTGAATGACAGCAAACTCAGTTTAAACTGTATGGGTATTATGCATAATATGGCATTACCATTAGGAATGAATACGAAAATGACTGTTTAGGAAGTAGTTAACTTCGGAATCTGTAAAGTGACAACTTAGGAAAAGGACAATACTGGAGTGGACGAATTAGGAAGTGGACAAGTTTGGAAAGATACAAATAAGGAAGTGGCCAAAGTCGACCGGAGGGGGACATTATTAGGCAAAGCTCTGCGCACGGGGCGACACGAGACCAAACCCATGATAAAGTCAGTTCTACAGACGTGCAAGTTGCAGAAAGTTTGCAAAAAGTTGGGAAAGTTCTCGGAAATTTCTGGGAAATTTCATGTTAAATGTTGCCAAGACGAGACCATGTAGCTCGCACTGTCAAAAAGTATCAATGTCAAAAGTATATCTTGTAGTGCCAAGTGTCTAACCCTACGTGCCTAGCTCTAAATCTATAAGCCCTGATTTTACACTAAAGTTGCGACGAAATACTACAGCGGTAGTTCGTAGCAAACCGTGGACTAAACTGGCGAGTGGGCCGCACGGAAAGAGTTTAAAAGATTGAATAGATTTTTAAGTGCAAGACGAATTGCAAAAGGTTCGTCAAGAAAAAAATTTCACCCTCACTTTACGTATATGGGAGCCTAAATTTTTTATTTTTATTTTATCGCTTTGTCGGCGTGACTGATATAAGTTCATGCCAAATTACAGCTTTCTAGTAGGTACTAATGGTCTCTGAGCTTATCCGCGGACGGACAGACAAACAGACAGATAAACGGACGGACATGGCGCAACTGTAAGGGTTCCTAGTTGACTACGAAACCCTAAAAATGTGTCCTACTCCTACTATCTAACTTACCTACTTCATAAAAAAATAAGTAGCTGTGGTATAAACAAAAAAATCAGCTTCCTAGGTTCAAGGTTTTTTGACGTAACAAGTATCTAATTTTTTTTTTTATTTATTTAGGAAACAAACGGTTACATTAGGTTTGGGTTAGATTAGGTTTGGGTTAGATTAGGTTTTTGTTAGTAAAATGAGCGTTTGTAATTTTGTAGTAACCTCGCTGTATAATATTGCTATGCCAAGGACATAAGATTAAGGTAGGTACATTGACAGTAGCTAAAGTTGAGCTTCAAATTAAGGTACCCCCTCTTTGATTTGAGCGGAATCATCATCATCATCAGCCGGAAGACGTCCACTGCTGGACAAAGGCCTCCCCCTTAGAACGCCATAATGAACGACAACTCGCCACTTGCATCGACCGGTTTCCCGCAACTCTCACGATATCGTCAGTCCACCTGGTGGGAGGTCTGCCAACGCTTCGTCTTCCGGTTCGTGGTCGCCACTCGAGAACTTTTCTCCCCCAACGGTTATCTGTTCTTCGAGCGATGTGGCCCGCCCATTGCCACTTCAATCTGCATATTTTTCCAGCTATGTCAGTGATTTTAGTTCTTCGACGAATTTCCGTATTCCGGATTCTATCGCGCAAAGAAAATCCAAGCATAGCTCTCTCCATAGCTCGTTGCGTGACTCTGAGCTTCTCTAAGAGGCCAACAGTCAAGGACCACGTCTCAGCGCCATAAGTCATCACTGGCAACACACACTGGTCGAAGACTCTAGTCTTCAGGCACTGCGGAATATTGGACGAGAAGACATCACGAAGCTTCCCGAACGCCGCCCATCCGAGTTGGATTCTTGAGCGGAATATTAGCATAATATTTTGATTTCATTACCGCGCTAGAATCTATCACGTACTATTTTGAAGTCATTTTATCGCATGTAGGCTATACAAGTGTGAGTGAGCCACATAAACTCAAGCCACCCGTTATATTAGCGAAGGTGTTTTTGACTGTTTTATTTTAAGTTACCCGTGTAGTCAACATCATCATCATCATCCCAGCCTATATACGTCCCACTGCTGGGCACAGGCCTCCTCTCAGAATGACAGGGCTTGGGCTATAGTTCCCACGCGGGCCCAGTGCGGATTGGGAACTTCACACGTACCATTGAATTGCTTTGCAGGTTTCCTCTCGATGTTTTTCTTCACCGCAAAGCTCGTGGTAAATTTCAAATGTAATTCCGCACATGAATTTAGAAAAACTCAGAGGTGCGAGCCGGGGTTTGAACCCGCGATCCTCTACTTGAGAGGCGATAGGTCAAACCACTAGGCTACCACGGCTTCCCGTGTAGTATCGTGTTAGAATTACACATCTCCATTTCTTCCGTGGATGTCATAAGAGGCGATAGGTTAAGGTATCCCGTAGGCGACAGGCTAGCAACCTGTCACTATTGCACCGTTTTTGACAAACTTATTAAAATTGCTAAAAGTGGGTCCGAAAAATGTCATTGGGTCCGAAGCGGTAACGTTTCGTATGCGTTTGGGAATACAGGCGTGGCGTGTTTGTGTTTGTGTGTGTTATTCGAGATTGCTAAAAGCAATGACGAATACGGTCAATGAGTATGAGCACCTTAGCGCGTATATGGAATGGATTGCTCTCTCTCTATCTCTCTTACGACGACAAATTAAAGAACATTTTTTTTTCCTTTGCTTGATATTAATGTTTATTTGGGATACAAACGGTACAATACGGCTAATTACGAATGAAATCTTAGATAATATACCAACCAGTAAAGCTACCACAGGTTATTATTATAATTATACTAGTTTTTGCCCGCGGCTCCGTCCGCATGGTATTTGGTTATCGCGCGCGGATAAAAAGTAGCCTATGTCACTCTCGGGCCCATAAACTATTTTTTATGCCAAAAATCACTTCAATCCGTCACGACAAACACACAAACGTACCTACAAACACACTTTCGCATTTATGGACTAGCTTTTGCCCGCGGCTTCGCCCGCGTGGTATTCGGTTATCGCGCGCTGTTTCCTCGGGAACTGTGCATTTTTCCGGGATAAAATAGCCTATGTCACTCTCGGGCCCACAAACTATATCTATGCCAAAAATCACGTCGATCCGTCGCTTCGTTACGGCATAAAAGACGGACAAACACACAAATACACTTTCGCATTTATTATATTAGTATGGATTAGTAATTAGTAATATAGTAATTAGTATGGATTACTAACCTTTTAAAATTTATCTTAGCTTTCGAATTAATTTAGAGGGTTATCAGTATTCTGAGAGCACTTTGATGTAATTAATAAAACTTCTTGGCTTGGTGAAGCCTTTAATTCCAGCTTTTAACTGTAAGTAACCTAAATGCAGTTCAACTAACTAAAACAGGATTTCTCGTTCTATATTTAGTTAAAAAAATTCCTCGCCTACAAAATTTTAGGCCAAGTATTTTTAGTACAGCCAGCATCGCAGACTCCACTTTAATTAGCATGGTTCTATGTATTTTTTATTTTCCTGTTCATTCAAAACTGAACCTCATTTTGTATACGGTAAAGTTCAATTTTGGTTCGCATGTGACGCGAAATAGAACGATGCTAGAATGAGCCAGCAATATAGGGTTTTATGAAGTTTTTAGAAGATTGCCAGAATGACTTTCATTTAAAATGTTTTAAAGGTTTGAAGGAGAGTTTATTAGCCAAGTTGTTAGGCTTGGATGACTTGTAAAAAAGTTCATTTTATTTTGAAGCAGTTTAACGTCTTTCACGTAACCTGGTGAATATTAAGTGATGTTAAGAGTATGTTTTTCAATTAAGCACAAAATGAGGCTTAGCATTAATATTATTTAGGTAGTCTCTTGGGGGACATATTTGGAGAAACATGAATTAAAGTTTAATTTTTAAACGTTCTCACGATTATAATTCAGGAATGGTTATACCTATTAGTTTCAATATTTTTCAAAAGTACCTATCTGTGTTTACGACGATTGTCTCTGGAAAATAGTGTGGAGATTCCACCTTGCCTTTCACACCGCAAACCTGGAGTTCGGAGTCCTAAGTTGACAATAGAGAGCGCTGCTGCTTATTCTCACATTACGTCCATAAACTCCTTTTAAAACAATCACAGGAAGAGACTGATTCGTCCTTTTCTAAAACCGAACCCAGCAAGGACAAGTATATAAAAAAACAACAATAAAGAAACTGCAAATGCACTGCCCGTCCTAAGAAACTATCAAGTAGGTATCTGAGAGATCATAATATGAAAAAAAAGGTTAATAATTTTCGCCATGGGGTAAAATACCCTGTGTCCCAATTAGGCTAAATTACCCCGCTAACTTACCCTCGCTTGCCGTCATCAGACGCAATTTACGACGCCCTTATTCCCTTTAAGATAACTTGAGCTAACCATCACTTCATGCCCTAAGGAAAGGACCAAATGTATCACCAAGTTAGGCCCTTTTGCATAGCGTAAACGGAACAGTAGGACCTGAGTGAAGTTCTCTTTGAATTACAAGCAAACGACAGTATTTAAGGTTATTGTACACCATAATATGGTAGACTATGGAAAGAGACTGTAAAACTTTAATATTACCTTATTTATATACCTGTGGTCTTACAATAAATGATTTAAATCTTTGAATCTTGAATTGACGCATGTTTTAACTTTATCATCATCTTAGGTATTATAGCCGTGGGTGAGCCTGGTTTTCCTGTCCGATATTCGTGGCTTTACTTCTCCAACTTTTCGCCTCAAAAATCTGGGTGTCAGGACATCGACGCCGTCCAACCACCAAAACTTAAACCTGGGGGGCTACTACAAAATTTGAAAATCAAGTTTTGTGTCGTTCCGTCCCTCTGCTACATATACTATTTAATACGAGTGAGAGGGACGGAACGTACGACATTCGATTTTAGAATTTCGGAATTCCCTCTGCTTCTACTTCTGCGGCCTTCCGGTCTGTCTTTTTAGAAGGCACTTGGGTACTACGGACTTGTCCATCCACCATTATGCTTTATTCAATACAGGCGTCTAATTTTTATAGATTTAATGACGTTATATCTCATCCTATCGGTATAACTCGTGGTTATAACACGTTTGTCATCTCATCCGCCACAGGTCTAAAGTTGCCTGTAAGTAATTTACATTCAATGATCTAAACCTGCTGAAACTATATCTCTTACTCCTATATGTTAAAAGCATCCGGTAAGATCCCAATGCACGGACGCGTGCTAACGTGCCCGGGTCCCGGATGATGTGATCAGTGAACATAATTCACTTAGGACGGCTGTCTTCAACTCTTTGACGATTGTCTCCCAGAGGCCACCTTTGTACGGAAATGCAAGAGGTATGACTTGTGAGAAATGACATAACTTCCATAAGATGTTAATACTTACCTAACTCAAGTGCGCGGATTGTGATTTTCATCGGGATTTGACCAAGTCAATTTTTTTATGTCAAATAGCTGGCTAACGAGTATGTGGGTCACTTGATGGTAAGTGATCACCTCCACCCATGGACACCTACAGCATTATTAGAACTGCAGGTGCCTTGCCAGGCTAAATGGGGGAGGGGAGAGGATACACTCATTCATCATGTCAGCCGAAAGACGTCCACTGCTGGACATAGGCCTCCCCCCAAGGCTCTCCACTCAGACCGGTCTTGTGCTTTTCGCATCCACCGCGATCCCTCATTACTTATTTAATATTTGGCAGATTAATGATGCATCTGTAACAAACAAATCACACAAATCCAACTGCCATTACATAAAACCTAATTAAAATGGGATCAACTTTGACTTTTACCCTATCCGAAACAAATATAAAATATGGCATTGCGACTTAAGAACATTCTTTGTTTGCGTCGATTGTAAATGACTGGATAGCTAGCCCTCTTGATTCGAATGAATCAAAGAAAGAAGTGCGTGGGTTTTCTGAAAAAAGCATCATTAATATTGTATTCTCCATGACTAGTGAGACTAGCCTGTTCAGTGGAAGAAATGCCAACTCTAAATCCTCATGAGTCCTGATATTTTTTGACAAACTTAGCGTTTAAGTCTAGACGTGGTTGACCTGCTTTGTTATTTTGGACTTCATTTCAAAATTAATAAAATTCTTTATTCAATGAACAATTTGTACTTTATACGTTCGGCCGTTATTCTTAGTGTTAATTGATCCTTTATAAAGTACGCGAGGACTTAGAAGGATATAATGTCTTATTTTTCACCTAGAAATAAAAAAAAAAACACCGAAATTAAATAAAAGTAAGGAATTTGAAGGCTAAACACTCAAAGTTAGTAAACCAATAATTAATTCATAAAACGCGTATAATCACAAGAAGTGTAATTAAGTTCTAGATTTTGTTTGTGGCAGTCGGAATTTTGATGTTTTTCTTTACAGTAAAGTGTCAGACGATAGCCGCCTATTGTATGAGATGGAAAGAGCAGATGAATGGGTGAATATCACTGGTCCAGTAACAGCCTATTGACTAGCCTTGAGGAGTACTAGGTCGTATCTGTCCGTAAAATACGAGTGCATACGATGCAACTGAACTATATTTCTCAGAAGCCATCACGCCGTACTTAAAATGTTGCACGGTGTGACGTCACACGGAATTTCCAGCGATATTTTCATATCTTTTTGTGTAATTGACCAGAGAAAAAATACGTGTGTAATATTTTCAGAGAGTTAATATAACCAACGCACTAATTTGTGTGTCTTCTTATAATGTGGAGATGGAGGAACTACATGAACACACATATTTTGTTTCTTTGTTTCTTTCATATTTTGCATAAACTTACTTTGATTTAGGAAAGTAGAACCCACAACCATCTACAGGCCAGTGTTATGAAGCCACGTCGACCTCAAACTGGGAGCCGTGACGTTTCGGCCTCTCCACGCCTCTCCAACTGTTAATGGTTCCTTGATTGCGATCCCAACTTATCAACAGCTGTTTCCCGATACTTTGCTAGAATCGTCGGAATCTGACGTTCGCTATCTGAAGGACTACTCCGAAACACCAAATTCGAAGTTCGTGTAGTGCGATCCCTCTCGCTCTCGTATTAAATAGTATAAGTGTCAGAGGGACCGCACGACACGAACTTCGAATTTTGTGTTTCGGAGTAGCCCTTCTGTTTCTTTGTTAGGCACGTGACGGAACAGTTTAAACTTCTTCGGCAACGGCTGATCTAGACTTCTAGCCGTAGTTACATGTTCAAATTCTAGTTGTGTCGCAAATAAAATATTGAAACTTAATTATTGTAAAACTAGACACTGCTTGCACTCTTGTGGTTCGGCGTGGAGAGTAAGACAGCCGGTGAAATTACTGGCACTTGAGGTACTTGAGGCTGGTAGTTTGAAAAAATGACGTGTGACGTGTATTTACTGAATAAATAATGTGAATTTTGAATTTGAATTTATCCCATCTTAGGCATCTAGCTTGGCAACGCATCTACGATACCCCTGGTATTGCAGATGTTAATGGGCGGTGGTGATCTCTTACCATCAGGAGACCCACTTGCTCCTTTGCCATCTAGTCGAATAAAAAAACTAGAGTTTACCCACGGCTTCACTCGTGTAAACTCGATCTGGTAGTTATGATTGAAATTTCGGAATTTTACAAAATTTCCCCTGGGAATTTATAAAATTTATATCGTGGTCTTCATAGAAGCTGTGTTAAGAACAGCTGTCCAAAATTTTAAGACTCTAAACCCAGCGGTTGAAATTTCAAGATTTTATCCCTATCGCGTTGAAATATCTGAATGAAAACTAATTTTAATTCAGGTTATAAACTAACTTTTTGCTAAATTTCGATACCACGCCGTCTTGCGCGCTATGTACTAGCTCACCCCTTTTCTTACGTTCATTGTATCTGTGTTAACTGGGTACAATAACATTACAATAACATTATTAACTACCAACTCTTCTTTAATCATCTCCAGAGATAGCAACCCAATAGGTAGTTAAAGTGGTTAATCCATTATAACATTTAATTTTAGTACCTAAAACTCAACAATTCGTTTGGTCACCTTATTTTTCACGAACACAAGTTTAAACTTCATCATGTCAGCCGAAAGACGTCCACTGCTGGACATAGGCCTCCCCCAAGGCTCTCCACTCAGACCGGTCTTGTGCTTTTCGCATCCACCGCGATCCCGCGATCTTAGCCAGGTCGTCGCTCCATCTTGTTGGAGGCCTACCGACAGCTCGTCTCCCGGTCCGCGGACGCCATTCGAAAACCTTCTGACCCCACCGGCCATCAGTCCTGAGTGCAATGTGCCCCGCCCACTGCCACTTCAGTTTCGCAATTCTTCGGGCTATGTCAGTAACCTTAGTTCTACTGCGGATATCATCATTTCTGATTCTATCCCGCAGAGAAACCCCGAGCATAGCCCTCTCCATAGCCCTTTGTTTAAACTTAAAGACTTAAAATTTGCGTAAAAGCGTCAAGTGAAGGAAAATATGACAAACTGCCGGGACGCTTTCAACAGTAATGTAGTTTCGTAGTTTTTCTCCATTAGTCAGCAAAATAATATTAATGTTCTTGTCTCTTTTTTTCAGAAATACGTGAGCGAGTTGACGGTAGTGCGCGACTGTGTTCCCACTTGCAGTGAAAAAGGTAAATTAGTCATTATTACTAGCTGTTGCGGGAACTATAAAAACCGGCCAAGAGCTTGTTGGACAAGCCCAAAATAGGGTTTAAGGTTTGCTTGAATACTGTCAAGAAACGCAAGCTGCAGTATTTTGGTCACATAATGCGTAATGATAAATACGACCTACTCCAACTCATCATGCAAGGGAAAATCCTGGGAAAGCGACCGCCCGGAAGAAGGCGTACTTCGTGGCTGAAAAATCTCCGGACATGGTTCAACCTTAGCACGAGATCCCTATTCCGAGCTGCTGTGTCGAAGATAAGGATAGCACTAATGATAGCCGACCTCCGGTAGGAGATGGCACCTAAAGAAGAAGAAGAAAATAGGGTTCCGTAGCCGTTACAAAAAATTAAGCAATATTTTTTTAAGGATTTCGTACTGTGTAGGTACGAATCTTCCAAGTTTAGGTATGTACTATATTTATAATTAAACTATATATACATAAATACCTTTACTAAATTGTATACCTTAGGCTGCTATTTACTCTTAAACTACTACTAATTAAGTCGAATACTGTTACAAGTAGTCAATAATTGACCATCTCAGCTTAAATATTCTTTTCATCTCTCCTGTTCGGAAACTTTAATTTTCATGGGTAGATAGCCGGGTGGAAAATTGCGATTTCTCCTCTAGGGTGGAAAGTATTTTTTTTTTTTATTTTTCGGCTAGCCACGACATCGAAGATAATTGAGTTACGTCAATGACATTTTTTTTTCACGTTTCGTCATGGCCATCTAGATGCACGTCGTGACCAACTCGATTTTTTTTTATAGTCGGCCATGGCAAGTGGCCAGTTGAAAAGGTACCGTTGGAGGTTGGATAGGTATAAGTAAATTCAATTTATTATTATTCTCGTTTTTTTGTAGTATTTTAGTTTCCTCACAGTCGAAATGAAAAGTAGAGTGTCTTACTCGGGTGAAATAACCCATTTCCCCTCGAACTATTGGCGCTCTCACTTCGTTCGAGCGCCAGAAATATCTCGGCAGAAATGGGTCACTTTCCACCCTTGGTTATCAATCTACTATTACATTATGAAGTACTAAAAAATCTCGTGCCCATTTGATGTACCTAAGGGCCGACTTACTATGAAAACCCAACTACTGCCTTTTGGTATTTAGATAGCCGGACATCTGGAATAACATTACAGGCTACCTTTTATCCCAATATTCTCACTGGATCGGGATAAAATCCAAAAATACCAATTGCTTGGATTAGAGATTAATATGAAATTTGATGGAGTTGCTTTTAACGCAACATTTATAAAATTCATGATTTTGGAAATTTCCACGCGGATTCTTGCGAAATCACGAAATTTTTATTATACTGCTAGTATAATATAAAACGTACCATTATTCTACCTATACCAATAGTACCAACCATGTCATAATAATAATAATAAATATCTTTATTTATTTCGGACAACTAAGTTAACAGGTCCATAATTGTTAATTTACAAATAAAACTTAATAAGTAAGGTTAGTTTAGTTTAGAAGTTATAACTAACTCAGTTTTACCAAACTAATAATAACAAAATCTTCATTAAGTACGGCGCAGAGAAAAACAGTGTTTCCGTAAACAACACTCAGAAGTTAATATTCCTCATCAAAGGATCAAAATTCTGTTCCAAATGCAAATAAATCGAACGCGTTATGAATTCGCGCAATCATTGGCGGCCATCTTGTCAACAATCGCCGCCATTTTGTGTTCAAATATTCTCTTTGCGGATTGCAAATGAGCTGCTTATGATTAGATGGCTTAGCGAGATTTGGAATATTTGATTCGGTGTTAGCCGTTAAACCATGGAATTATAGAGATTGAATCAACAATGAATGAAATAATTTATGAACATGAAACTATCGTGAGACTCACTCATATTAAATGATATTGTAATGGATAACTCACGTCTTAAATCGAGTTTAGCTTAACATGTCTAGAGCGGTGGCGCGTAGTAGGTACGCGTGTTGCGGCAATCGCCGAGTCACGTGCTACTGTGAAGAAGGGCTACGAAATAGTCCGAAACATGTCGAGCTAAACTCGATTTAAGACGTGAGTTATCCGTTACAATATCATTTAATATTAAATAATTCATCATATAATGTTTATACTAACAATTTGTATACAGCGTGTATTTTTAATATTACCTCAAACTGTAACCAGACGAAAATTTAAATGATGTGAACTGATATCAAAACAAATTGTTAATTTAAAATTAACTAACAGAGCGTAATTAATTTTTGAAATATTTTCGAGCAGCAATGTAATGCGTACAAGAAAAGAGAAGCGTTCTGTGACAGCTGTCACGTCAACAAGTGCGACGTTTTGAATAAAAACAAAGTAGTATCGCGTAACGATACATTGCGTGCTAATTAATTTTGTAAGGAAAATAATAAGTCTAAATTTTTTACTAAAACATAATAAAATGTGATTATTAGGGCCTTCACTAACTGCCCTTAAAGTTTGAGGTAGTGTTAAAAATACCTACACGCTATAGTAATAAAAATAATCATCTTATTTTTCTCTACATAATTTTTTTCCTTCATAGTAATATCATGAAATTATACTACCTACTAATAAATAAAGTGAATAATAAGTTCATCGCGGGATCGCGGTGGATGCGAAAAGCACAAGACCGGTCTGAGTGGAGAGCCTTGGGGGAGGCCAATGTCCAGCAATGGACGTCTTTCGGCTGACATGATGATGATGAATAAGTTCATCGTCATCATCTCAGATTATATGCCTCCCAATTAATAGTCACAGACTTCCTCTCAGAATGAGAGGGCTTGGGCCGTAGTTTCAGATGATGAAGTCAATCCTGACACATTGCAAAACTATGAGTTTCTGAATATAAACAATATGAATGATAGACAAAAATAGAATGCCTACTTGTTGTGTGCGATAGAGTAGTAAACGGAATCCTTATAGTTTCGCCACGTCTGTCTGTCTGTCTGTCCGTCCGCGGCTTTGCTCATGGACTATCAGTGCTCACTAGAAAGCTGTAATTTTGGACGAATATATTATGTAAGCTATGCCGATAAAATGGTACTTCCAACAAAAAAAAACATTATAGAGTAACCCCCCATAGGCGTAAAGTGGGGGTATTTTTTTTTTCTCATCCAACCCTTAGTGTGGGATATCGTTCGATAGGTATTCGCTAAAACGATTTTTCGATTCTGTAATTTGTTTGCGAAATATTCAACTTTAAAGTGCAAATTTTCATTAAAATCGAGCGTCCCCCCCCCCCCGGCTAAGGCTAAGTTTGCTTGAGAATTATTAGTAGTTTATGAGTAAATATCAGCGTGAGGTATAAAATATACCTAAACTTGGAAGATTCCGTATAAAATACGAAATCCTTAGAAAAATATTACTTAATTTTTTCGTAATGGCTACGGACCCTATTTTGGGCGTGTACGACAAGCTCTTGACCGGTTTTTTATTCTTTAAAAACTAAAATATATTTATTAATGATTTTAAAGGAAAAAAAGGCTATCACGAATAATTATTGGAGTAGAAACAGTACTTAACTTATATATTAAGAAGAGTTCTATCAAAACACATTTTTATTTTTCATTAAATTTTTATGTAATAATCTAGAAAAACTAACAAAAATGCAACGTTGCCAGCTCAGCAGGTATAAACGCTCTTAGATACAACTAAAGTGGAAAGAGAATTATTTATTTATTTATTAAGGAACAGTTCCACTACATTCTGAGAGGAGGCCTGTGCCCAGCAGTGGGACGTATATAGGCTGGGATGATGATGATTAAGGAACAGTTACAAATTATAAACAGGTACTATTGTATTGACAAATTTATACTACACACTCAAAGTTAACTAGTTTGTACAACTGTCCACAACAATCATAATATGGCTAAAAGAGCATGCAAGACAAAATAAGTTTAGTACATTACTGCTAAAATAAATTAACTAGGTATCTAAAATTAACGTCACAGTGGATTTAAATGTTTTTTTATTGGCATTGAGAATATTTCACATTCTGAACATTATCTTATTAAATATACGACACGGGCGGGAGATTGGACAATTATCGGATACATTTTTGTTACTGAGCGGGCAAGAAAACCATTATTATCACCGAGTCCAACTTTATTGAATAGACTATCTTATAACGTTTCCGGGAGGCACAGTAATAAGGAAGGACGGATGCTGACAGGAAATAAAACAGGGCACGAAGCCAGAAATACCCGCCTAAAATCCTAGCCTGTCCTAAATGGTGAAATAGGATTACGCGTTTACTAACAAACATTGCGTTTTATTTGTTGACGCAAATAAAATGGTGGATAGGAACTGTTTTGTTTTTTTAGCCAAGAAGTTTTACAAACACAGAAAAAATTAAATAGTAAATAGTAAGTAGTAAACATATGATGTTACTGGGTGGTATTGGGTGTAAAAATTGCGAAATATTGAAACAATAAATGAGCAAAATAAAACATGAAATTGAATTTTTATATCGTACATACGAAAAATAATAAGTATCATGGGAACCCTGCCACAAGCAGATGTTTTACACTGGGTGTTCTTTTTTTTATAATAATTTTCATTGCTATAGTTAGTTAAGGTATCTTACGTTAGCTCTTTTTTAAGTATATGTATGTGTATGTGTGTGGTGTGTGTTGTATTGTGTATGTGTGCCTATTGCTTACCTTGTCATTTTCTCTGTGTCCCTGTATTCTGTATCGATACATATTTCTTGTTAGAAATGTAAAAAAATAATATTGTCAATATTTTGCAAATGAACTTTAAATTTCATTGCATATTTAAATTAATTGTAATGTTTAGATTGTTTTGTTTCCTTGATTCCAATTTCTCGTATTTATTTATAGCCGAGTTTTTGTATTTCATCGTAGGTATGTTTTATATCCGATCCGACCTAATCTCTCAATGAAGCGGACACTATAACAATTTTCGTAAACTCTTGTATATTGTTGTCTTCAAATCGCTTCAAAACCGGAGTCAGGAACTATTGCATAAAATAAGGGATTTTGAGACTTTCATTAGTGTAATCCTTTAGTCATGGCTTAAGCTCGGAGTCGACGAAATTCCCGAGCGTATGCTTTGCTCTCTCATGCGATGTCCTGTGCCCTATTTAGCGAAGCTAAAAGTTACAATACAGTATTCATCATCATCGTCATCAGTCTATAGAAATCCACTGCTGAATTTAAGCCTCCCCCAAAGAGCGCCATTGCGCCCTGTCAAAGTCAAAGTTAAAATCTCTTTATTCAATTTAGGCTATAACAAGCACTTATGAACGTCAAAAAATCTACCACCGGTTCGGAAAAAACCTCTGTTGAAAAGAATCCGGCAAGAAACTCAACGAGGTATTTTTTTTTTTAAACAGATTCACAATATTTATAAATGATATCTATATACTACATTACAAGTATTTAACACAGTTTTATTTTTAACACAGTAGGTTCACTACCTATTTGAAGGGATCGCTAATGCGGATCGGAATTATTTCCAAATATCCCTGTCCATGATATAATCACTGACTTTATAATAAGCCTTAGATATTAACGTGTTTTTGACAGTAGATTTAAATTTTGTATCAGTTTCTTTAGTAATATTTTTTGGAATTTTATTATAAAAACGTAAATTAAATTAACGTGTTTTTTCTGTGTATCGAATATGTGTAAATAAATCTCTCTCTCTCTCTCTTTCTTTCTTCTCTTCTTCCAGCGTTAGTGTCCAAGCTTCGCAACCGTCAGGAGAAGGCTTATTTATAAAAGTTTTGAAATAACACATATTCCGCTACTCATCAAATAACCGGCATTTTATGTAATAACAGCGTACGGGAAGTAATTACCGCTACATAGTAATTATTAAACAGCCCTAATGGGTTTCCTATATTGATACTTCGAAAAAGGGTTCACTTGCGGTTTAGTTTTCAAACCAAACACTTTATAATGACTTTGTATAGATATATTTACTATCATAATTCAACACGATACTTTGACTTTGTTTATTTTGTACCTAAACGTCCTACGCTACGAGTAATGTATTGTAAAACTCTTTATTGTACATAAAAATACTTGAACTATTGACAGGAAGTACAATCCATAATAATATTATAAATGCGAAAGTGTGTTTGTGTGTTTTTGTGTGTTTGTATGTTTATCCGTTTGTCCGTCTTTCACGCCGTAACGGAGCGACGGATCGACGTGATTTTTGGCATAGAGTTAGTTTATGGGCCCGAGAGTGACATAAATAAAAGAACCGAAATTCATAATACCTCAACAGTGGATTATAAATACACATACATATACACCAATAGATCAGCGCTTAAGTGGCTAGAAAAGAAAAAAAGTAGGCTAAAATTTGTGGTGCGGCGTGGGAGAAATTTGTGTCTAGATTTCTGTCCTGTGGGAGGTTACAGCATGTGCACGGAATGCTGAGGACTTGAGTTCGATTCCCAGTGCTGGTCTATTCTTCTGGTTTTTTTCTATGCATTCATGTTTCAGTTTGTATTTTCGTTAGGTTCGTAATTAAAGCTACGAAGCCTGTAAGATCCAGCAAGGCTTGACCTTTAGTTCCCACGCGGGCCCAGCGCGGATAGCGAATTCGACGAATCGTTGAATTTCTTCGCAGTACACAGTTGGTTTGTTCACGATGTTTTCCTTCTGAAACGGCCATGATAAAATTACAATATTAACTCTCCCGAAAAACAAATGTCTGCAAGTTATTTTTAGCAGCTGATTTTCATAATGCCCTTTATAACGTCCCTTAAAACAAAGACGCGAACGAAGACGGAGACATCTGTCACGTCCGGGTAAATTATATTTAATTATTTTGCATTACGTAGGGCTGTTTTATTTGACGCAACAGAAGCCGTGAAAGCCTATTTTAACCACCGACGAAAAAAGAGGGGTGTTATAAGTTTGACTGCTGTATAAAGATTAGAGATGAAACGAATAGTGGTTTGGCCGGATACCGGATATTCGGCGGGACCGTTGGCCAAATAGCCGGATATTCGGCCTAGTTTTACGTACAATTAAAATAAGCTAATTCTAACATGCGCATGACACTCCGTGCAGGTTGCAACTTGCAACTTGTAGAGTATAATTAATTTACTTAGGGGCTGTTTCACCAGCCATTGATTAATTTTAACTGACGAACAAATATGACTGAATAGACGCGAGACGGTATCACATTTGTCCGTCAGTTAAAATTCATCAAAACATGCCCTTAGAATAATAAACTGATGTCAATAATTGATAAACTCATAAATAAATACCAGTTTTTAATCATAACTACCATCTTTTTTTTTACCATCCGGTATCCGGCTGGATAGAACGCAACTCTCCGGTATTCGGCCGAATAGTAAAATAGTGGCCGGATAGACCGGATACCGGATAGTGGCCGGATATCCGTTGCATCTCTAGTAAAGATGCAATAAGGTATTAATGTCAATATGCTAAAGCACGAGTGCCGAGGAATAAAAGACCGCGAATATTGTAGACGAACTATATTCAAGCTGGTCAATCGTACACTGAAATTATTATAAATTATGTCTAAAATTACACAATTCTAAGTTGTTGCGTATGCAAAGGTGATTGAAATTTATTAATGTTAGTGCAAACAACAATGTACAACCGATCCAGTTTAATTTGATTTAGTAGATTAAGGCCGTCTTGCAGGAAAAAATAAATCTAGATTTAGCAGTTAAACCTGGCTTAAGCTTGACAGTTCCATACCTTTTGACACTACTAAACTGAGCTTAACGCTAACTCGAGATTTATGCGTTTCCAGCAAGTAGCCATAATTTAATTTTAGTTTCATTTATTAACATGTGAAATAAATCTATTTCATATTTTTCATTTTTTTCTAAAAAGCCGTAGTGGCCTAGTGGTTTGACCTATCGCCTCTCAAGGAGAGGGTTGTGGGTTCAAACCTCGGCTCGCACCTGTGAGTTTTTCCAAATTCATGTGCGGAATTACATTTGAAATTTACCACGAGATTTGCGGTGAAGGAAAACATCGTGAGGAAAATGCACAAACTTGCGAAGCAGTTCAATGGAACTATGGCTTAAGCCCTCTCATTCTGAGAGGAGGCCTGTGCCCAGCAGTGGGACGTATATAGGCTGGGATGATGATGATGATGATATTTTTCATTGCGTTTCGTTTCGTTATTTTTAACCGTTTAATTTTTTTTTTCGCAGAATGGTGGGGCGCGCGTACATTCTGCTGCGACACTGACGAGTGCAACGCCGGCGCTGCGCCCACGCCGCTCGCCGCCGCGATCTGCGCAGCCGCCCTCGTACTCTACGCCACGCGCTGATACACGTGCTAATGCCATAGACTAGGCCATTTCGTTTCCATTGAATCTGAAACCTTGATTAATTTCGTATAAGCAAAGCTGGGCAAAACCGTTAATCGTTAATTAACGATGTTAATTTTTCAAATAAACGATTAGGTCAAATTGCTTACGTTTTCTTTGGCATCTATTAACTTTCCGAAAAATCCAATTAATTATTGCTTAAGTATTTGTTAGTTTCCGCAACTTTGAGACAATGTGAATCCAATTGGGATGATTTCAGTTGAAACTAATACAAAAAAAAATATTAACAACAGTAAATGACACACTTCTTGTTAGTAAGTATATTTTTTTCTAGAATTGCTTTAACTTCCATAAATATCCAACATATTTATAAGTAAATTACTGACATGATCGTCTATTAAATTTACAGAAATATAACGTTAACTCTCTAGGTAACGATTAACGAAGTTAAGTATTTTGATAAACGGTGCCCAGTTTTGCATATCAGTTAGTTTCATTATTTCTTTTATTAAAATGTCTCCATCTATAACAAAACGCACCTCAAAGCGAGCGAAACAGCATGATTTTCATTTCAAAATCTGAGAATTAAACGATTCCATTGAACATTTTCAGGCGGTTGTTACTTAATTTTAGTGACAGCTGTCACACAATTGGTACTATTGCTTCGAGGTCATCCTTACAGTTTTAAGTAAATGGTACTGAGAGAAATTCTGTTACACCTCCCAGATTTTCATTCATAATTTCAATTTGTACCTTTAATTTCTTTGTTTGTTTAATATTATATATTTTTGTACATCAATGCCCTTATGCCTTTATAAATTCTTAATTAGGTACAATCAGCAGCTGAAGCAGGTAAAACATGTACATTGAAATGGCTTATACGACATTTTACCGTAGCAGTAGAGTCGCGTGTAGATAATTTGGAGTTCGTCATCAAGAACCTATAATTGTCGAGCAAATCTTACCTACAAAATGGCGGATAAACGCGAAGAGCATTATCATCTATATTCATTAAACATCACACTGCTATGATGAAACAGAATGCTAGCATTTATATTTGACAAACGTATTTGGTAGAAAAGGATAGAATGTTTTTATTTGGCAAAAGGTAAATGCTGGAATTGTTTATGGCTTTTTTTCACCATTTTAATTTAACGTATGCTTAATATAATTGCTGTTAGTTAAGTATATAATAGTTTTAATTTGTCTGCCCATGCCACTACCTAAAGTCGTTAAGCGCATCGATGTTCTGTTTCTTTAGATTTAATGATTAAGCTTAAACTATGCTATTATTAGTACTATTACTAACAAAATGTTACTTGTAAATAGTATTTATCACTCAGAAACGCTTTAAATACTATCACAGTACATTATTTATTTAAAAAAGCGTTTTAAACAATCTAATAAATATCACCTTTCAAATTTAATGCAAATCAAAAACTACAATTGAATTTTGTATTCGAGTGGCAAACGTAATACTAATTTACTATGTCATTTAGTGTTATATTTAGATTATTATAGAGGCATTATTAATTATAGTGAAGTGTATACAATACAGTAGATTTATAAATGTCCTTCCCGAAGTCAAAATGCCTTTTGGAAGTTCTTGATACTCAAGTACCTTTTGAGAAATAGCTTGTAAAGAGTGTTTGGTAAATGTCTTTACTGTTTCTTAAAGACACACACAAGAAAAATAAAGCTATCAAAGAGACACAACTCAATTTTGATGTAAATAGGTATTTTGATACAGATATCCAAGTAAAATTAGTAGTACTTATGTTTATTCAACTAATGACAAAGTATATAAATGTCGTAGAAACCAAGTAACAAAATTGTCAATAAGTTCGGATGTTTCTTTGTCAATTGTACAAAATTAAAAAAATATTCTATTATGAACAGGTGTAAGATTACGTTCTAAAAACTCCCAGCTAAAATAATATTTTTGAAAATAATCCTGTCGTTAAAACGATATCATAACGAAATTATTAAAAAGTGGAAACAATAAAAGATGGCGGTCGCATTTTATGCATTTTGACAATGTCGTTAATATCGTTTTGTCATTCGTAAATTACATGTTACCATTGAAAGAGTATTGCCATTTACCCTACACACGTAAATTATCCTGTCAGTGCCTAGACTCAATGCAAATCTGGGAATCCATACACAATTGGAATTAAATTTACCTAACTTTTATAAACAGCCAATTAGCAAAAAATTAAAAGAAAAACTTATCCGAATCTAGTAATAACTAGTATGATATATATTAAAACTATAAATAAATGTAGACGTCTTAAATGGCAGCAAAAAACTTTTCTAATTATAAAAAAGTATAAATGACTGATAGGCAAATTAAAAAAAGGCGCCAGGTTCTTCTTACCAAGGCACTTTCAAGTAAAACTTTTTTATTAAAAGTCTACATATAAATACACTCTCACAGCAATTTTGCTGGTTGTTTGTCAAAGTTTGGATTAATTCTTCACTAACCAATCTACCCTGATTTGTATTAGGTCTTCCATGAATCAAACACTAGTGTAGTTATGGTAATAAAATTGTTAAGGAAAGAAGCTGCTGCAATCGTGACACTGATTTATTTTAAATTTAAATCATAAACAAAGACTTTCAGATTTCACTATCAAAAAACGTGATCAAAAATGTCGAAATATGAACTCTAATACCTTAATAATGGGAGGATGATATAGATTACACTAGATAACGCAAAACCTCAATCTGTATGAAAACCAACCGCGTCACTTTTTTATATCTACAGTGACGTCTCAAGAGCGAATTAGCGATGTATTGTGAAATCTCCGATGTCCGTGCAAAATCAAATACGTTGCCCGCCCGCACCGTGGGGCTCGAGTGAGTCACGAGTCATGATTAGTCGGTTAGCGTTTGGTCGGGGTTCGGACACGCGAAGTAGACGCATTTGCGTAATCTATTGTAATCTATATCTGTGGCATGTTCCGATATTTAAGATATTTTTACCACCTCGGCTGCTCTGAAATATCTGATGGTTACTGTTCCAAGAAAATAGTGAGTATACCGCAAGAATATTTGTGTTGCTTGTTTCTCTGGTCTAAGTAGGTACTCAAACACCATAACTAATAAAATACTTTTAATACATTTTAGTCCAAAACAAAGTATTCGAATTGTTATTCGAAACTTAAATTTAAAATCTTGTGAGTAAAGAGTATAAACAAACAAACGATACTCTCCTATCGTTGCAAAATTTAATTATAATTTTATCCCTAGGCTCATTTTAAAATAAATCAGTGACAGCGACTGCTCGAAACATCCAAGCAGCGTAGTTATAGGAAAAAAAACATAATAATTATATTTCGGATGGAAATGGAAAAGTATTCGACTGTTAAAACATTTTCCACATTAATAGGCACGCAGAGAGTTCGCAAACAATTTTGCTGCTTATAACTTTTTAATTATTTATGCACAAGCTAAAAGCTTAATGTTTATAGAAGATACAATGTTTGAAACTTTCGTGATTCTCACCTATAAGTATATTTTGGGACTTAATTGGGTGCCTTAAGTTCATGGTCCTTGTTTTATTTTTTATAGATAGTAGACTTATAATGTAGCTCACTCTTGTAGTTTTTTTTTTCATTTTTTTTTTGTAAAATAAATTAAAATTCTATTTCGGAAAAACACACGTTTTGTGGGATTAATATTTTTTGTGCCTTGGTCTATTTGATTTAAAAAAGAGGTCAGACTGACAGCTGTCAGTGTTAAATGTCGCCATACGTACGTACTAGTGTTCATGTGAGTGTTTACGTATGTGGCGTTGTACGGCGACATTTGACGACTGACAACCGCTGTCGATACGATCTCTTTTTTTTAATCCAAAAGACCAAGGCACGAAACCTATTAATCCCACGAAACGTGTGGTTTACCGAAATAAAGTTACAATATATTAAAAAAAATAAAAGGCAACTGAAAAAAATCTATCTACTACAGGGGTCTGCTATCGATAAAAATATAATATGGAACATGCTAGAAAACTTAAGGTACCCAATCACCTAATTTTATTGCTAAATTTATCTCGATGTTTCGTAAACATGCAGCAATTAGCGCCCGTGGTCAAAGTTCAAACGATGACTGTTTCTCACGTCATGATTGCGAAACATTTCCATTTCCATTCAAAGTAAATTAATTATAATTACATTAAATACATTCAAATAAACGCTTTATAATAATTTATCACTTATTGACATCAGAAGCTGAAATATTCTAAATTATAATAAAAATATGTAGTGAATAGTTAGAAATAAGATGATTTGTTTTTAAATCAAATGCTACATTACTAGGTTTAAGAGAATGACATAACATAACGTTATTAAGTATGTTAAACAAAATTAAAACAAGAGGGCTTATGTTCTATGTTGAGTTACAACTTTTTATCTTACTCCTGCGCATCACAAGTGCATGACAGCTCCGTTCGTGCGGTATATATCGACGCTTGAAAGGAGAAATTGACTAAGCGACATTTTTTTAAGATAGTGAGTTATATACATATTCTGAATCAGTAAAATTTACTGATTCCAAACATGTATATACGAGGGGTGATCCAAAAGTAATGATAACTAATATGTAAAACAACTCAAGTAGCCGAAAACTAAATTTATTTCTCAACGTAATCTCCAAGCAAGTCTAAACACTTAATCCATCTCTTCTCCAGACCGCGAATTCCATTAAAAAAAAAATATTTTTCGCGACTCTCCAAATATGCCTCTACAGCGGCTATGACCTCTTTGTCGTTTAAAAATTTTTTGCCTCTGAGGTGTTTCTTCAGTCGTGGAAACAGATGACAGTCGCTGGGGGATGGGTCTAGTGAATACGGGGGGTATTTTAGCAATTCGAAGCTTGCGTCCTGGATTGCAGCCATTGCAACTCTGGCCTTATGAGGAGATGAGTTGTCTTGGTGGAACAGTACAACAGCACGTAGTTTGCCCTGTCGCTTCTCTTTGATGGTTTCCCGCAATCTTTTTATTTGTTCGGCGTAGTATGAGCCTGTGATCGTGGCTCTTATTTCCAAGTAATCGATCATTATGACTCCTTCGGTATCCCAGAACGGACGCCATAACTTTACCCGCTGAACTGGTGACCTTGAATTTCTTCGGTGTCGAGGAAGACGGTCGCTTCCACGTCATAGACTGCTGCTTGGTCTTCGGATCGAAATGGTGAATCCAAGACTAGTCCACGGTGACATATCAACGCAAAAAAGTTTCAGGGTCAGCTTGAAATTTTTCAAGATTGCCTAATGACTTCTCGTAACGAATCTTCTTTTGGTCGTCAGTTAACATTCTAGGCACCCAACGAGCGGATACTTTTTTCATGTGCAATTCTTCGGTTAAAATTCTTTGAATGCTGCCATAAGAGATCCCTGTGACTTCATTTAAATATCTGATCGTCACCTTTCCATCAGTTAAAACTAAATTTTCAATTTTCTTGACGTTATCCCCAGTACAGACGCTGGACAGACGGCCCTCGCGGTGTTCGTCTTTAGTTGATGTCCTACCCAAGTTAAACTCCTTGCACGAGCGTGCAACTATAGAATACGGATGAGCAGAAACCCCCAATGTTCCCGCCAATTCAATGTGTATATCTTTAGTACAATTTTTTTTCAAACAGAAGTACTTAATAACGGCTCTCATTTCAGTTTTCTCCATTTTCACGTATTTAATCCGAGAAGTCACGAATAAATGCATTTAACTCACTGACAGACATATATATTTTAATCATTATTTTTTTATTTTACTAGCCAATAACCGCTTTAAAAAATAAAACCTCTTTTTACTTTACTCGGCCACTAAAAGTAATCAATTATCATTACTTTTGGATCACCCCTCGTAAGTCACTACCTTAAAAAAATGTCGCTTAGTCAATTTCTCCTTTCAAGCGTTGATATGTGTTTTCATTCAAAAAACCCACCATCCGCCTCAACATTAAGCAAAATGCAACTGTTCAAAAAAAAAAAATTTCGGGCTTAAGCCAATTTCGGTCAAAAACTATAATTAATATATTTTTAAGTAACTACCTACGTCGATGAGAGCATTAATTAAATTTGACCATTATTCACGAACTTACACTAAATCCGATACAAAAGAGACGAGACTAATTTACCTCATCATGTCAACCGAAAGACGTCCACTGCTGGTCATAGACCTCCCCCAAGACTTTCCACTCAGACCGGTCTTGTGCTTTCCGCATCCACCGCGATCCCGCGATCTTAGCCAGGTCGTCGCTCCATCTTGTTGGAGGCCTACCGAATCTTGTTGGAGGCCTACCGACAGCTCGTCTCCCGGTCCGCGGACGCCATTCGAGAACCTTTTGACCCCATCGGCCATCAGTCCTGCGAGCAATGTGTCTTCTCTGATAAGTACAAGTTTTATAACACAAAGTTCCTCTTGTTTTAATTTTCTTTATAAAATTTGCTTATTTTCAACAGTTTAATTTGTATTTAGGTGTATTAATACGTTAAATGTGCATTTATTTTTCATATTCTAGATGTATTCCATTGAAATACTCGTATATACTTATAATGTAAAATTGAATGATAATTTTACGTATATTTCCACCATTATAAGCTTACTTATTTTGTATCGTTTATTAATTTACAAATGCAATAAGAGTATTGTAAAATTGTCAAAACCAACTCTGAATAGGTATTTTAGCAAATGGATACATTATACACTGCATTTACTTTACGATCAGGGCCCATTCGTACAAAAAATTACAAGCAAATAGTAGTTTCATGCAACTTTGTATTGAAATTCGCTATTTCTTTGTTTACCCAATTAGGTCCAGGTAAATAAGGTTTGTTTTATAAAAAAATGTTTTTCAGTTCATATTTCTAATAGCTTTGGATGTTTGCCGCGTTTGCTAATGAACAGGGAGCGAATCTTTGATCGTATCGACATCAAGCTTCATACAGTGTTTTTATCTAGATTATAGATAATCACTAACAACTTATTGGCCTCTTTAGTTTACGGATGTTTTATTGAAACTTGAGACGGCCAGAACAAACTAAACATCCTATATTATTATGTCAATTTGCGTCATGATGACGTCACCGGCATCAAAACAAAACGCATTTGAAAAATAAAAGTTTTTTGTTTTTGCACTAGGGTGAAAGACGTAGGTATGCAGCATCGATCAGTCAGATCAGCCAGGCTACTACGAAACTCGAAACTCGAAGTTCGTGTCGTACCGTCCCTCTCGCTCTTGTATTAAATAGTACAAGTGTCAGAGGGACCGAACGACACGAACTTCTAGTTTCAAATTTTGCAGTAGCGCTACAGTCTATCTGTGCTAATGTGATTGGTTGATTTATACATCTCCGCTTCGCCCCACGCTGGCCTTGAAATACCAGTATTTAAAATACCTATTAGTTTGACCTTGGTAAGTATCGATGCTAAGCTGGTATTAGTAGTACCTCTACTTTTCTGTTAGTACCGATAGTATACTGGTTCAGCATCTGTATCTTACCGGTACTAAAATACCGGTATCAGCTAATTGAACTCGTGAGTGTAAAATGAGAGGGCGGAATCACAATCGCTTTCATTAATTTTCTGTCGCACAGTGTAGATTGACGATAGAAAGAGATATTGGATGCATCCACTAGAGCGAGCACATTAAGCAATGCGTATGCGGTCTCTGGTATAAGTTACACTACAATGGCTTAAGAGCTGTACAAAATGTATGTACCGGTAATAAAAAGTACATACCGGTATTTCATCCCAGTTTCAAAAAACTGGCACCGGTGATATGATACTGATTATGGATTATACCGGTAACTATGTACCGGTAGGTGTTTTATATTTAAAAGGGCATCCTAATTAATTATCATACCGTATCGATGTCGTACCGTAATAAGATTACTATAGACGAAGTTTTACAAATGCTGTATCTATTCTGTTCCTAGCTAAATAAAGACCAATTTATCGTTCATTGAAGTAGAGTTTCTTTTCACTCCACTATTATCAAAGTTAACCTTATGTATAGTGTAGGTAGGTAAATTTATTATCTATGTATACATAATTATTTTGTAGCTAGAGCACATCGGAAATACTAAAAAATATATGTTGAAGCCGGGAACCGAAGCCGGGTCTTCGTGAAGGAAAAAAATTAAGGATGTGTGTGTGAAGTTCCCAATCCGCACTGGGTCCGCGTGGGAACTAAGGCCCAAGCCCTCTCATTCTGAGAGGAGGTTTGTGGCCAGCATTAGGACGTAAAGGCTGGAATGATGAATATAAATAAAATAAAAAGCGCTCTTTCATTATGGTCTTTGACGCAATATCTATTTCAGATTAAAAATATTTAACAGTTTTTCGTTCCATTTTCGTATCCCACCACAAATGGCGGCGGCCTCATTTGACATTTAAAAATCACTTTGTTTATTGGACGAAATTGCTGAACCGTATTTAATATAATCGGATTAGTCCTCGATGTTTTGGGACAAAGAATTAAATGGAATGACATTGTCGGTTTTCTAATTTAAAACGTGAACTTTGTTGTGTTATTCTATATTACTTTGTCAAATACCTATTGTAAGAGATGTGTATTTCTGCTAAAAACAATAGGGATGTTGACGCCATTAAAAAATAATTCAAAGGCACGATTCCAGTAGAAAAACGCATTATTTTAGCCCTGAAAACCAGATGAATTTTCGATTTACTGTAAATTTTGAATTTTTGTTGATTTAAAATAAATAAATAGTAGTTCCGGGTCGTACTTGGTCCAGCGGGTCTCGTTGGCCATACAACGGGGCAATGCCGCTGGGGTAATGGGTACGTTTGGGCCAAGTACGATGCGGACGGATGTTGAGTAGTTTTTAGTTTATTTTATGATTGATTCCTTTTGTTTTTTATGTTTATTTTTTTTAGTCATTTTTTAGTTTTTTTTTCTTTATTAATTTTTCATTTACGTTTTAATTTAATTTGTAATTTATTAATTGTACATATTTGATTTTAATTGAATAAAGATTGTTTCAATAGTTAGTTGATTTATTTTGTTTTTTTATGTGTGTTTTAAAATTTTACCAACCATTATAAGTAATAAATTATATTCAAATCACTAAAACTAAAAAAATATTATATAGTAATGCATGAAAAATAAAATTTACATAGTGAGTTAGTTGATTGAGTTGGCGAATAAATAGCGACTTATGACGTCATAAGTTGTTATTGCCATCGAAACTATGGGAGAATTGTGTTTTGACAGCTCATAAAAAGTACGTCAGTTAATTGGTGGTGTCAAAATCCCTATTATGGTCTTTTTATTTGAAAGCAGGGTTTGTAGGGATAGTTCTTGGACATGTTTCATCAAAATTGGTTCGGCAGTTTTTGAGATATTGAACTTTGAAGTGTCAAAGTCGCGGGTTTTCAACCTTTCGTTTTAGATGCGAGTTTCACCGTTCTTCAAGGCATTTTCAGAGGATATTGTCCCTTGAAAAGAAAAAATGAGAACGAATAAGAACAAGAAAGAAGATGCCGTGCGCCGGCATTAGAATCAGTACGCTTTGTCGTCACTGCGCGTGAGTTCACAAAACGAACTGATTCTTTAGTCGTCGCTCGCGCCACCCTACAGAAGAAGAACGAGAACCAAGAAGAAGAAAGAAAGAAAGAAACATCTATTGCCACAAAACACATTAAATAAGATTTCATACAAAATCAAAGTTTATAATTGTGACAATAGGCGTAGAATGTAATAATCTCGAAAATTCACTTATGTTTTGTTTGTGAATGTTAATTTTTTTTATGTAACAGATTTAGTAAGCATTTCGTTTACAATAAATTTATATTTATGTTATAGACATGAATCAGAGAAAATTATAATCTTCTAATTACTTCAAATATTATATATAATAAGTGATACCATAAATTAATTAATTTTCCATTTCAACTTTGTAATTAGTGAATGCGCTCGTATATTAATTTAGTTCTAAACTTAATTTAGTTTTAGTAGATTCCATGATTGCAAAACAATAAGTAGCTTAGCATTAATTAGTAACATTTGAACTCCACGAATAATAAGCAGCCAGCCAAGCTCTAGTCTAGGTTTCGACTGAAGGTTCCGTACAAAATTGTCGATATTATGTATGTCAAAATACGAGTTTATGCTAAAACATACGCATCTATGGAAATTCAGTAGAACCCTGCTTTCGGGCAAAATGTAAGGTTTATTTGGGGTAATTCATTAGATAATATATATTTTTAATTTGATTTAATATTTATAATATATTTTGTCGCTGTAGCGATCTTTGCGCAAAGAATGAAAGGAATGTATGAAAGAATGGACAGTTTTCTTTTTACTCATTGGATGACCATGCATACTTATATGAAATCCAATAAGCATGTGGGAGATTAAAGGAAGATATAATTACGTAAAACAGCGTTCAAATCAACACATCATATTTATTTAGAAATAAAGCATTTGTCCGAGAACAACAATATATGCAATATATGAAATTAGCATTAATTATTACTATGTGTAATAATCTTTTAAACAATACAACATAATCATCATCAAAAGTCACTTACAGGGGTTCCACCATCAGGTAGGTATAGTAATTTGTATGAAGCACATCTATAAAGACACAGTATGCATCTAATCATAGTATGAACTAGTTTCTATAAGAAAATAGCATTACCTGGACTACGTCAACAGCTCAGCGCCACTGAATGATATCTGGACCGTCAACGGCAGGTAGGCCCTTTTTATAAGAGCGAACAAACAAATGACGTCACACCGGGTGGGAGCGGTTTAGCGACCAGCTTGTTTATGAACTAATTTGGAACCGTTAAAATTCAAAATATATTAAAATCAACTCATCTCCCACAAGCATTTCATGTTTTAATAACAATATTAATTCTGTCTCGAATGGCGTCCGCGGACCGGAAGACGAGCTGTCGGTGGGCCTCCAACAAGATGGAGCGACAACCTGGTTATGATCGCGGGATAGCGGTGGATGCGGAAAGCACAAGACCGGTCTGAGTGGAGAGCCTTGGGGGAGGCCTATGTCCAGCAGTGGACGTCTTTTGGCTGAAATGATGATGATGATTAATTCTGTGTACTTACTATTAGTAATTATCATCATAATACTCATGTGTCATTGCATAAAATAATTAATTAATCTAACCGCATCATTTTACTAATATATTAAGTAAGTGCTTGTATAAATAATTGCTACTGCAGTAATAAATTAACACTGTAACATTAAACATATAATGAGCATACTATATGCTATCAGATAATTGAATTGGGTAAAAATTAAACTGTTAAAACAGAGGCAAGTTGTGGAAATATTTAGATACTGTATTATATTTAAGATAAATTTTACTTTGCAAAACCGCTATAGTTTTCCTTGTAAGATTGATATACTTACTGCCATCCTGATTTTTTTTTAATTCTTGCCACCCACCGGCTTAGATTTTAGAGGGTGGGGGGACGCTTGATGTTAATGAAAATTTTCAATTTAAAGTTGAATATTTTGCAAACAAATCACTGATTCGAAAAATCGTCTTGATCGTGTAGGGGCATGGCACGCGGCACAGAATGCTGAGGACCTGGGTTCGATTCCCAGCACTGATCTCTTTTTCTGGTTTTTCTGTGCATCCATGTCTCAGTTTGTATTTTCGATAGCGAATTGTCGTTCACTGACGTTTTAAGGTCTTTGTGTATAACGGTGGACGTCTTTTGGCTGATAAGTCCATAGTCTTTTAAAGAGATGTCACTTTTTTTAATTATTTCTTTACTTTTGTGCATAATAGGGTGTAAAATTAATCATAACTACGTATCTAATAAATTTATTTTATTGTTTTTAAAGTCGCACAATAAATTAGTCTTCTAGTTTACTAATTATCTATTTATTTATGTTAGTCTTATGTAGTTAATGGTGTGTAATATAGTGTGTCTTTATAACGCTCAGAGGGTTGCCTACGGTGCTGGCTGAAAATCAGCGCTTGGGTGTTTTTAACTCTTCAGCATTATGCTGAGCCAGTGTCTGATTCACAATCGCAATGACACATACCTTTGTGTTGTTTATTTGTACCAAATAGTATTGTTGTCTTGTGTTGTGAATAAATGTATTTTCTTTCTTCTTTCTTTCTTTCTTTATCAGTTTACTTTATTCCTAAGGTTAGTTATATGTAATAATAACCTATGGTAACTTTACTGGTTGGTGTATTATCTAAGATTTCATTTGTAATTAGCCATATGTACCGTTTATACCCAAAAATTAAAACATAATAATCTAATCTAAGTACTATCCAAATCTGCTATCAAAAACCATTAACCTCTATACAATAGACTCTACATGGTCCATGTCGATGTTCCGTCACAGCTCTCCGTGCCAGTGCATTATTTATGCGAATTTGATGGCCACTACCGAGTGCGCTGTGGTTGGTTGATGAAAACTGCAGTGTTGCTGCTGTGTCGAGTTGACTGACACTAATTTGTTAGTGGTGGTCGTTGGGGGTTCATCATTAGTGAGGCGATGAAATCGATGGTAAAATGAGAGGTTTTTGGAAGCTTTTAGCTTATCTCGTTTATATCATGTGTGCGTTAAATTTATTGAAATACGACATACTTAATATTATAAATGCGAAAGTGTGTGTTTGTATGTTTGTGTGTTTGTCCGTCTTCCACGACGTAACGGAGCGACGTATCGGCGTGATTTTTGGCATAGAGATAGTTTATGGGCCCTAGAGTGGCATAGGCTTCTTTTTATCCCGGAAAAATGCCCAGTTCCCGATAGAACAGCGCGCAATAACCGAATACCGAATAGTTACCTCATAAATATGCTGTTTAAAGTATTGTGGCGCATTAGCCCCGGTTAATTTTACAACGTTACTTCATTTAATTCACGTTATTCATATAATTTTTTACGCAGGCGATGGTTGTTGTGTGTATATTTTATATGTAGGTCGAGATAATTTATCATCATCCCAACCACTGACCGCTTACAACGCATTTGCATCGAGTCAAGACAAATGGCTTTTGGAAATATAATATATGTAAGATTTACACTCACTGCACCGTTTTTATTTTTTAAATTAAGTTATAACTCTGAGAATTGTTTGTTTTGTTTGTTTGTTTTATTCGACTGGGTGGCATGGCATGGTATGGCATTCGAGCAAGTGGGTCTCCTGATGATAAGAGATCACTACCGCCCATAGACATCTGCAACACCAGGGGGATTGCAGATGTGTTGCCAACCTAGAGGCCTAAGTTGGGATACCTCAAGGGCCAGTAATTTCACCGGCTGTCTTACTCTCCACGCCGAAACAACAGTGCAAGTACCGCTGCTTCACGGCAGGATTAGCGAGCAAGATGGTAGCAATCCGGGCGGACCTTGCACAAGGTCCTACCACCTGCAGTAATTACAACAACAAGTACAAGAAGAAAAATAAAACTCCCAAACTATTATGTAAGAAGCAATAACAACCAAACGTATACAAATGTTTATTCCCAACCCCGCATCTAACTTTTCTACGTTGACATATCACTAGCTTACCAGTTGACGAATGCTATGATTAAACAAGTTCTCAGCCAAACTGTTCCCAGCTCTATTGTTCTACGAAGTAGGTTAAAACTGTATTCATTGTTTTCTGGATGCTACACTATCGTATAGTGGAGATATATTTTGGTTCAGGGAGTTAAACGCAAGCAATATTTTAGGAGGCTTTGGATGGACAGTGATCGTTTTGTTTATACTCTAAACATTTTATTCCGACGTATTAATGTAGTATTATTTAACGATAGAGGGAGGGCTGCAAAGATTATGACAAGGTGAACCAAAGAGAGGTGAAATAATAGTAAATTACTGCTGAATACAGTAAGTAGGACATCCTGGACGAGTAGAAGTTCGATGGCTGAACCGCCAGGTGAGGCCATTAATGACACGAGGCCAGGATGGCGATTACTAGTCGAAGCTTGTTCAGTCGGTGCCCTAACATAAGTATCCACACAACTAGTGTGAAAAAGTGGATACATAACTAACTTAGGGAACCGACCTTACAGTGCTTTTCTCAAAACTAATGATGATGGTGATAACAAAATGACGGTGATTGTGATTTAATGAGGATGATGGTGATGATTGATGATGGTTGAGGGTGATGATGATGATGATGATTGTATGATAGTTAGTGATGGCGATGATGATGGTCGTTGCTAGTGATGATGATGGTTGGTAGTGATGGTAACGATGATGATGGTGATGATGATAATGATAATGACAATGGACCCATTTCAAAATACTAGTTAACTACACCCAACACTGTCGCTCGGCCCGCACGCTGTTTGTGACGGGTTCCAAAATTTTTAAAGGAACCCGACACTGTCCAGGAAGTAATTTCATACTTACCTACTTCCTGGACAGTTAGAGACAAGCAGCTAGTCTCCAGGATGCTTTACTTTTTACAACGTTTTTGATGACGTAATGGTAATATTTCATACCAATTTTGAGAAATATTTATTACATCACAATCTTTCTTCACTTGCCCTTATTTTACTTTTAACGTACTGAAACGAGAACATAAATATAATCATAAAAATGTCATTTTTATACAACCCTTTTTTGCTGACTGTACTTTTTGTTGGCTGTACTTGCACTGTCACCCAAACTACATTTGCGTACCAAATTTCAAGTCGATGATATTAACCGTTGAAGAGTTCCGTCGTGCGGAGACGTGCCTGGCCGGACTACCAGGATGTTACTATTAGATTATTATATTGTCATGCAATTTATATAAGTATTATAAATTTCAAGCCAATCTGACTACTGGAAGTTGGTCAAATTTAACTTGCCAGATTTAATTACAGACTGACAGACAACGGGACAGGTGAAGGTGAAACTAAACAAAAGCTTGTAAAAAGAACAGAAATAATACTGGCGCTTGAAATCAAACGTATTTCCTTGCTATTTCTTTAGTCTATTTGGGTGATAAAAAACTGAAAAAAAACGAGCTGTCATTATTTTCTAATTTTATTTAACTTTTTACCTCACTATAAAGAATACAATATTCTTAGTACACTAGCTCATTATTTATTCTCATTTATAATTTCTATAGTCCAAGGGTGATGAATAGATTTTCTAGGTGGGCAAATTCATATTTTTCAAAAAAATCCAAAATTCAAATATGTTTATTGCCAGAACATAGTCAATACAAATGGTCTCAGTGCTATAATACTTATGTTCTTATGTTCTATCTGAACCTGCACCTGTTGTTCTTTCTGAGGATACATCAGGTTGCTACTTCTACAAGTGCCTAACTTTCTAAAATTATACACAAAGAAGCAAAGCTCGTGGGCGGGTAAATTCAAATGCTTTTGTGGGCTACTTTATGGCCTGCTGACCTGGGCTTGGCCAATCTTGCTCTAATCCCTATTCCTTGTGTTCCGCCGATGATGCAAAATCTCAGCTAAAAGTATAACTACGCTAAGTATCATCCCATAGAGAAGCAGAAGTAGAACGGGATAGCAGTCCACCAGGGACACGGACACGAAACTGCCTCCTCGGGCAATGCAGACCGGCTTCTTGGAGAAGATGAGGCGATTGGTGCGGTCATCCAAGCCAGTTTCCATGTTGCGATATAAACTGGAATACATGACTTTAAAGAATAAGGTCTTCGGACCAACGGACTTCTCTACTAAGATCCAGGGAGAAGGGAAGGATAGTTAGAAACGGCCAGGTCTTTTAGCGCGATAGTCCGGGACTGGGAAGGGAGACGGGCTCTCTCTTTCCAGTCGTCCATAATAGCTAGGTAATTATCCCGTAGGACACCCCTATTTCCTATAAAGTACCTCCTAGAACTACTATTCCATGTTATTTTTAATTCTTTCCATGTAATGTATTTTTTGTTCTATCGAATATGTATAAATAAATGTTTCAATCTCTCTCTCTCTCTCTCTCTCTCTCTCTCTCTCTCTCTCTCTCTCTCTCTCTCTCTATAAAGGATAGTAGATCAGAGTAGTTCATAGACGGACGAACACACAAGAATGTGATCGTAAGAGTTCCGTTTTTCTAACTGAGGTAAACAAGAGAAAACCGCAATTTACCCAATTTTAAAAATCTCCTTGTAAGGAGATTCCCTCCAGCAGCTTTGCCATGGTGAGAGGTCCTGGTAATACGTGATCTCGCGGATGCCACATTTTTCATGCTCGTAGAAATACTTCTCCATCATTTTATACGCTGATCCTTGGGTACAGTGGAAAGCAAATGGCGTCTTTCACATGAAAACCAAAACGTTTATTATTTTAAGTAGGTAGCTTGCAAAGGGCACTTTTTACATGTAATTTTTTTTATACTACCCGCGCTTTTGCGCCCGTCATTGCTAAGAACGTGCCGCAAGAAATTTGGCAGATGGCATGTTTCCTAATCAAAAATTATATTACGAATAGGCATTGCAAATATTACAAAAACTTTGAGTATCGTAATAAAAAAGACATAATTTAGCTATCTAGATTCAAACATCGATCCCTTTTTGGCTTGAAGGGGTAACAAACATACAACATCAATTAATAGTTATTGATGCAACTGTATCTTAATAGGGGTCCTTAAAACACGAGTGTAGTTTTATGAAATGAGGCGTAGGCGTAGAGAGTTCAAGCCCTAATTACGTACAGTTGCAAACAGTATTTTATCTACATCCGTATATTAAATCCTCTATCATGCGTTCAGGAACCATTGAGAATGGCCTGTATTAATTCTAACTAGGTATGGCTGCCCCACGAGCTGCGCGCCCAGTGCAGTGGTGCCCCGCGACCTGCGCACCGCACACCGCCCCACCGCTCTAATGATGTATGAAATCTCATTACGATACAGATATCAGTATCGTAATGACCATTACGATACTCCCGTGTTCATAATAGAATCCAAGGTCGTAATGCTGGTCATTGCCTACTGTTTTTGAACGTATAATGGATGGATAAATATTTTTAAAAAACTATTTTGTGATCAGATAAAAGTGAAATAGAAATACTTATTACCTTTTGCAACTGACGAACTCCTTCCTCCAAGGTGAAAAATTTAGGTTTGGAGCCTTTGGGCGCTATTTTTTTCTCATAAATCGCTTTTCTTACTGGTTCTTTTTGAACCTAAAATTAAAACAAAAATTTGCACTTAAAGTTGAACATTTTGCAAACGAATTATCGTCTTTGTCTTCACCATCCCGTAATCTAACCATGCCCCACACTATAAGGTTAGAGAAGAGAAAAAAAAATACCCCTAATTTATGTCTTTGGAAATTAACTCATAAAGTTCTTTTTTACATTTTATTTTACTACTTTGTAGCATATTTTATCCACGGCTTTCAAGCACTAAATAGTTTTTGAACTAAGCCGCAGAGAGACACACAAACAGTACTCATAAGAGTTCCATTTTGCGGAAGATCGTTATTTATTAAGGTTAACTCTGTTCGTGATGGATGTTTCTAGAAACCATGTTTTATGGTAGTTCATGCGAAAGTTAAGTACCTATATAAAAGTCAATAATTTAAAGTGTATAAAGTGTGTATGAAGCGTTTAAGAGATGAAAGAAATTTACTGAAAAATAATATCTGTTATACGGCGTGTCCTCAACTCCCAGTTCCAACTTAGAATTCAGCAGGTCAGAGAGGGTCCGTATCTGGTCGGAGGTGGACTGCAGAAGCGCCACGATGCTTGCGGAGTACGCGGTAAAGAGGAACAAGCACATGAGAAAAAGAACGAAGATGACGAAGCGCCCCAAGGTACCTGGTGGAAGAGAACTGTAGAGTAGAGTATACACAAAATATCTGAAATAAAATGAAATTTATTTGCAGTAAATGTAGTACATTATAGTTATGATGTTATATGATTTTTTGTTTCATACATTTAGACTATATAAGTCATGCAATAGTTATTTGTGCAACAAGAGAGCAAAGTCGTTTTTTGGTGCGAGTGTTGATTTTGAATCCTGAGATCAGCGAGGGATTCAAACAAACCAGATGCAAAAAAACTTTGGTCTCGTGTGGCACATATAATTTTTCACCTCAGCAGCGAGAATATAATTTAAATGTAACATGAGAATAAAACCACGTATACACCTACCTGTTTACAAAACGAACACATTTTTTAAAAACTTTACTCAAAAATGATACGAACAGACAGTCGCGATTACATATCTAATAAGATGATAAAAAGTCACCAAAAAGTTAAGAATGCCAAACATTGTTCAAAAGCGGTGAGTAGAGTAGCGGTAAATATGATTTTATTAAGATTTCTTTCTATGACATAAACATAAATAGATTTGTTACAAATTCATTCAATTCGACAAATATTTATTCCCACTGTAGAAGCAGTATATGAAATTGTTTTATAAAAAAAAACAAGAAAAGCGTACTTTATTAAAAGAGCGGGCAAATATTTCAATGTTATGTAATTTATTAGGTATTCGATATATTTTTAATACCATACATTTCATTTAAGATTGTGATCAATACATTTGATCAAATCTCTCGCTTTTTCGTGTTGAAGTGAAAGTGACAGATCTAAGTGAAGTAAAAATATTTTGAATTCAGTAAGTAGACCCAACACTGTCCTCGGCATTTAAAAAAAATAATTAAAAAGTTACTTTGTCTCACGGAGTGAGCAAAATGCGATTTTGCTCACTGATTTCTCATAGCAAAACCTATCTATTTGAGGTACTGAGGTGAAAATATTATTTTTTGATACCTACATGCATTACATTCTAACAATAAGGACTCCCTAGTATGTATGAAAAGATTCCAAGTAGTTGACATCATAGTAGTACAATCCGTGAGCTTTTAGAAAAACCTTCGGGTTTCGGGGGAAATCGGAAGGATTCGTTAGTAGAAAATGACAATTGTCTTTTTGACTTAGTAGCAATCCAGCACGCGGAGAGTGCACTCGTTGTGTTTTCATTAATTTATATAGAGCAGTTAAAACCACCACTAACTTATTTAATCAGTTAGTTATTTTTCGAAAATTGATTTCCATGGGGAGTCAACTTAAACAGGGTATTTCTATAAATAGCCAATCACGGAAATTGTTTATAATGTGATATAAATATTTTTTTAAAGAAGCTGAATGTTTCAAGAAAAGAGTTGATTGTAAATATTTTAATAAGGTTCGAGACCGAGTCATACAAGCAACGGGGATTTTGAAAAGTACATTAAAAAATATTAAACGTAGCAGACCAAAAAAATTCATTTGACATACCCAAGAGAAGTAAACACGGTATAACAACTCTATATACTTCCAAACAAAATCACTGTGTTATGTCGGGGTGTTCTCTATTTAAATTAACGATGGAAGAATTCGAAAATGCTGATTTTGTTTTCTTTGTATCATGACAAAAAGTCATATTGTATTAATATTAGAAAAACATAAACAAGATTAATGTAATCACAATAAGGTTTATTTTGTAGTTCTGGTTATTCTTTACATAACTTTTTACGGTAACTTCAAAAAGTTTTGCAAGTTGATAACAGAACAGAACCGCGTATCACAATCGCGTGTCATCGTCAATATCCGAAGTATGCTTCTAAAATACGAAGGTTTTTTTAAGATCTCACGGACTGTACAGTAGTAGCTGATATATTTACTAACAGAATAGGTAGTGTAGGATAGGTAGGTAGGTAGGTTGTATTGTATTGTATTGTAGCGCTTCTTTGATAAGCTTCAGATTTATCTACTACGCTGACAATGATAGATTCTAGTTTGATTGCGGAATAGCCTTCTGAGGCCTGACGTAATTTTTTTTTATTATTCGACTGGATAGCAGACGAGCAAGTGGGTCTCTTGGTGGTGAGAGATCACCACCGCCCATAGACACCTGCAACACCAGGGGGATTGCAGATGCGTTGAGGCCTAAGATGGGATACCTCAAGTGCCAGTAATTTCACCGGTTGTCTTACTCTCCACGCCGAAACAGAACAGTGCAAGCACTGCTGCTTCACGGCAGGATTAGCGAGCAAAATAGTTGTAGCAATCCGAGTGGACCTTGCACAAGGTCGTACCACCTGCGAATTTCTGTTTTCACAAGTGCAACTTTTTCATGTCCTCAAGTGAGAACCGGGGAATCCAGGAGGATAGAAAAAAGGTAATTGGTTTGTACCGCAACACATTTGCGCAACGCTCACACAAATTTTGAAATTTTGGTGATTATTAGTCTCGTTATGTTAGAACTGTGACCCCACCAGAAAGCTAATCGCTACCAGAAAATTTGCTTAGGTTAGGTTAGAACTGTGACCCCACCAGAAAGCGAATCGCTACAGAAAAGTAGGTTAGGTTAGTTTAGAACTGTGACCCTACTAGAAAGCGAATCGCTACCAGAAAAGTTGCTTAGGTTAGGTTAGAACTGTGACATCACCAAGCAAACAAGCAACTGTGACATCACTAAGCAAATCGCTACCAGAAAAGGTTAGGTTAGGTAAGAACTGTGAGAGGTATACATTTTGTAGCAGGTATGAATTAAAACGTTTAGATACTACCACTACATGAAGTGTTCTTCTTTGTAATAAGTTTTATATCAACTAAATAATAGGTAAAATAATAATAGGTAAAATATAGGTAGGCCGCCTATTGCTTACCGTGTAATTTTTTTCTCTGTGTATTTGTTTTCTGTATCACTTACTATTTCTGGTGTACAATAAAGAGTCTTTGTATTGTATTGTAATATAAGAAGAATAAAGAATATTTCATTTATTGTTCTATGAAATGAATACCTAAATAATGAATTTTATTTGTAACAAAAATCAATGATACAAATTTCTTAAAAGTAAATGTTCCATGTATTGATTATTCTATGAAACAATAATAAGAGAACAAAAATATCTTTTAAACGAAATTCTATTAAAATGTTGTCTGCGAAACATCATACAACCTGTAAAATGTATTGTTTATTATTTGTAGTTACCTTTGAACTCCAGGGTGCTTCCTTGCTGAGTGGCAGCACTCATGACGACCAGAGCCACGTCACTAATATTCGGGATCAGCATTGACGTTTCACGATCTTCCTGTTGATTGATATCATCATTTATGTTATCATCCATATTACAGTTATGGGCCAATCAACTTTTTTACCCACACTAATCTGTCCGCGACATTTTTCAAACAATCGCAGATTTATGTAAGTAAACATATTTTTTCTGTAATTTAATAAATGGTGTACATGAATACTTGCCATCCTGCTTAAGATTAACCTATTAAACCGTGAATTATCTTGTCAGAAGTACGATTTTTTGGTAAAGTCTGAGACAATTTTGGTAACGCAGGAGACACCCAAAGTGTCGGTAAAATAGTTGATTTGCCCTTATATCATTTATTGCTATGGTTATACATCGTATTTTGAGGGTTACGTACCTCAAAAGGAAAAAACGGAACCCTTATAGGATCACTCATTGTCAGTCTGGCTCTGTCTGTCGAGACATTTGTCTCGGGAACGCGTGGAGGTACTTAACTTATCAGTTAAAACGATTAATTAGAATAAAACTGACACAATTCAAATATTCACATTTCCAAAATAAACTGTATGTTAAAAAAAACATGATTGATTTTTAAAATTAGAACATATTGAATTGTGTCAGTTTCATTCTAAATGTGCATATATTGAGTTCACAGCCATCGTATTAAATCAAATTCTAAAATTCACAAATTTGAAATATAAATCAAAAACATTTTGGACTATTACCTTGCATAATAAATCAATTTTATTTATCTTTTAAACAGTAAATTTCCCAGAAAATTTTAAAGTTAACAGAGCAAAAAATAACACACTATACCGTAATTTATACAAATCAAAAATATCAGCTTTTGTAGGTACTAAAATAATGTATAAAAAACATACCTCATCCTTAAATTTCCTCTTCTCCCAATACGCATTGACATACATAACGGTAATCATAATGATGACAAAGGATCCGATACAGTACCACACTGTGCCTTTAAAAGGCAGAAGATACAAGTTATTCTGGTACGACAAAGGTGGCTCTCGGAATATAAAACCAACAGACGACGGTGTGGGATGTGACAGGAACTCCAGAACCGACATGCGTTTCTTATTTATAAACATTACTGATCCTGTGAACAAAAGTGGTGTGTTTTTTACAAAGTTTCAACATGTCGTAGATATAAATTTTGGTAGTGAGACTGATGGTTATTATTCGTGTGGGGGGAGGCTCCAAAAAGATATCTCTCTCCAGTCAGGTGTTATGCCTGGGGACCGAAGTCCGAATGACGAGCGTCGGTAGTTGTATATACGCATCCGAGTTGTGAAACTTCGATAGCGCGATGTAAAACATGTTTGGAGTTTCTATAATGTGCTCACTAGATGGCGCTAGAAGTAGCTACAGTATATACTCAAGAGTAACATTGTGACTTGTGATATACTGTCATATCATTGAAAAGAGCGTGAGAGAGAATTTCGCAGTTTTAGAGTCAAGTAGCTAGGTTACATCGCTAGATTAGTTCTGATAACCGTTGAGAAACTCAAAGTCATTCAGAGGGCTATGGAGAGGGCTATGTTCGAGGTTTCTCTGCGAGATAAAATTAGAAATGATGATGTCCGCAGTAGAACTGAAGTGACTGATAGCCGTTGAGGTCAGAAGGTTCTCGAATGGCGTTAGCGGATCGAGAGACGAGCTGTCGTTAGGCCTCCAACAAGATGAAGCGACGACTTGGTTAAGATCGCGGGATCGCGGTGGATGCGGAAAGCACAAGACCGGTTTGAGTGGAGAGCCTTGGGGGAGGCCTATGTCCAGCACTAGACGTCTTTCGGCTGATATGATGAACCGTTGGGAAAAAGAGTTCTGGAGTGACGACCACAAACCAGAAGACACAACGTTCGTTAGCAAGTAGGCAAAGTGTCGTTTATTGTAGCGTTCTAAAAAGGAGACCTGTTGTACAATAGTGATCTTTGGGGCAATGATGATGATGATGATGATAATTTAACCTGCAAGTTCAGCTTCCCCTTGCACCATGTGCCCAAGAATGCCGGTCCAAGACCCGTTGATGTAGTATCCCCAATCGACAGTGTATATAATTTTTCTGGTCGCGTTAATGAAGTCGTAGAGAGGCGTCAGTTGGCGATGTCCACTTTTGGATATAGTATCTATATCAGGATATCTGTGTAGGAAAATTGATTTTGTATAAAAAAATTGTTACCTAATCTAAAATATTGCAGCCACTTCTTTTCCCATAATTTCATTGGTCATAAATTCACCTACCATACTAACGTTTGCCATAAAATATATAGCACCGTTCTAGCTGTATTTTTAAATGTAATTTTAAACTTACCTATATACAGTAGGTTAGATTAGTTTAAGTATCAATCCTGGTTTTATTGAACTGATGTGATGATGGAGTCGGAAGCAACGCACTGAAACTCCAAGACAGAATAACATAGCCTAGCCATGTCTAGGCTTGTTAGAATAGTCTTAGGGAGTATTTTGACTAAGAATGTAAGTATCCAGGGTCTCAATGATGAGGTCACAATACAATGACTTTTTATAGAATACCAAAATAAAGCTTATCCTAAAGCACAGGTTTTACCTATTTAGGAAGTTGTGTTTCAGTTAAGTGGACAATGTAAAAGATGTTTTGGAGATAAAGTATTGTTAGTACCTATTAGGTATTTTCTTTATGTATTTTATTCTTAGATTAACTTCCACAAAATGATGTAGGTACTTACCCCTTGCACTATGTAAGTAGCTTAAGATTTGTATTATGAGTTTACCTATAAGTGATGGTTACAATATTCTACATAAATTAACTTTGTACCTATACAATTGCAATGCATTGTTGTAAACTATTGTTGGTGAAGAACCTTAATAAAGAGAGAGAAAAAAAGTTTTATTTAGTGCACATTTACCTCACATCATCCAAGTTATTATAGGTATTGTTGTCAGTAACAACAACGGAAGTGGTTACGGTCTCAAGCGCAAGGTTTTTACGTCTCATTGGTATTGTCACTTCCATGACATATCTTGACCTGACGAGACCAACGTTCGCTGTCCAAATGCCATAGTTTTCGATGATCCAGTCGCGATGTGGCTTTATTTTGTACACTGTAAGTAAATCGAGATTTTCGCATTTTTAAAACTTCAAAATAAACATGGCACATGAAGAGAAGTAATGAATTTTTATTACAATTTCTGATGTGAGTCGGTGTAACTACTTCTATCTTTTTTTCTTTCTATGTTAGGCCTTACCTAAGTCCACACTGTAACTGTCATTTAGATTGTGTCGTGCGATGTATACTTCAGAGTCAGGTAGAATATGCAAGTCATTTAATTCTGAAGGCACATTTTCATCGGTAATTGACAAACTTAGTAGAAACCATCTGAATGGTTTGCCGAACAATTTGCTAAAATTACCCTTAAAATTAAATTAGGAAAAAAGTTAATTGATTAAAAACAAAATTTAAACAGTTGTTAAACAGTTAGCAAATATTTACCTGTTGCAGGACTTTAGTTACTCCAGGACATGCAAAGTCAACCAGAAATATGTTTTTTTCTTTAATGAGAAGATCTTTAGTGTCTGTAATATTAGTAAATTTTATAGATTTGGCATTCGATGCAATAGCCAGATCAGACATCAAGTGTTTTTTCATCACTGAAAAAAAATGTAACGTTATTTGTTTCTTTTCCGTAGGTAATTCGTTATCATGATATTAATATTACTATTGAAAAATATGGAAAAATTAAACTTAGTTGCACAATTCTTGCTAAATAGTAATCATCAGCTTCTAAATATTAACTATCTAGTTATAAAACAAAGTAAAAATCTGCTTACCAGGTTTCCAACACAAATTAGCTATAACATTAGAAGGTTGATCAAAGCTTCGAAGAACATCAACAATAATTTTGATTTCATTTTCTTTTGACACAGCCACAATTATTGGTAACCACAAAAACATAACTTTTAATACGCTCATAGTTAATTTTGAATAAATTCACTTGCACCTAAAATATCTCCCTATGGTAGGTACACCTCATCGCGTGGTTAGTAATACAGCGGAAGTCATTGATTTGTTTTCTTTGATAATACCTTCTGGTTAAATAAGAAGCTTTGGAGGTTTAACTACGTTTGCTTAATAGAAAATCAGTAGATAATTGGTGCATAGATAATTCAAACAGCTGTGGCAAGTCTGCCTGCATAAATGTTGGTTGTGGATACAATGTGCCTATTAATTGAGTAGGCACGTCCACTTTGACGTGTGCATAAGTAATACGTAGCGCAAGAATAACGTAGCAGCTCATTACACTAATGTCAAGTTGGTTTGGTTGGTTGGTTTGGTGTTGGTTGGTTGGTTGGTTATTTTTTTTTTTCTCAATTACTATAACAGTTAATGAATTTTAGAATAGTGAGGTATCACACAGATTAGCCCCCTAACCGATGTTAATTAAGTTTTTGTCGAGTAACAGTTACTTAATATTAAAAGGTCTACGGTGTTTATCTGCCATATTAGTTTCGTCATTAGTATCCCAACAAATCGTACCTTCGGTAGAATAAGTACTCTACTACCAATACTAGTAATAAGTTCTACTTTTTTTTAATTACCTCATTTTTTGATTGCGAGACAATTATTCCTTTGTACATTCAGCATCAAAAGTAGCGGTTTACTTTTTTACTTTGTCGTATTAGCACATTTGTCAAATTTGTATGGTGTTAAGGCACTGGTCCCACCGGCGGCTACAAACTACATATTAGCGAGTAAAACTATAAACTACAAACGAGTGGGCGAGAAGCGAGAAGCGAGTATAGTTTTGCTAGTTTAGACGCTCGGCTATAAGCGAGTGTTTGCGTGTGACGGGCGATTACTCGCTGCACTAGCTCAGCCGGGGGGCTATTCGCAGGCTTCGGCGAGTACTGTTGAGCTAGTTTTATAGTCGATAGCTTATCGCTGCGGTCAACTAGTAGACAGTGGTCCCTCCGCCAGCTATCGGCGAGCTCGGCGGTCAACTAGTAAAATTCTGTACTAGAAACAGTTGACAATCGGCGGGCGGCTAGTAAACAATTCTATGGAATTATCGCTTACCCGCCGGGCGGTGGGAGAGTATCCTCGCCGGCAGAGTGAACAGCCAGCTATGAACTATAAAAATATAACTCTCTCTTTTATGTACACGGAAGCGATTATCTTTTGTTCGTTTCTTGGGCTAGAAAATAGCCGATAGCTCATAGTTTACTAGCTCGCGGTGGGACCAGTGCCTAAGTACGTTGCTGTAAAATGACAAAGTACAAAAGTATGCAGCTACTTTTGATGCTGACGTACTACCGAAGGCGACTGAATGGCATATGAACTCGAATAAAATATGAGTCTCGAATTCAAATTTTGTTTACACGGAGACATCCAATCATCAAAGGCCAGGCGAGTATCGCCCCTTCTCATGCGATATTGTATGTATAGTTTACATGGTACTGTATTCGTGCCACGATAATCGTATGGTCGAGACGAGAAACTCGTACCACCTAAACGGGCCTTTTATGGTGGCCATGTACGCTACGAGAAATCGTTACGATCAGACTGTACAGTTCGAACGGTACCGATAAATCGCTACATGTGTTCATGGGCGGTGGTGATCCCTTACCACCAGGAGACCTACTTGCTCGTTTGCCTGCCAGTCGAATAAAAAAAAAAACATGTATGTTATAAAACTGTACAGTTTCGTGTTCGTACATGTAGCGATTTATGGACTTCACTGGTGCCAGAATAAGCGTGTAACCAATGTTTAAGTTCAATGTCTGTTGACATTGTATCGTAAATCAAATTGCAATTCATATTTTCAATTATGTTGTGCCATGAAAGCGTGAAATTTGCATACTAATAATAAAGAGTTCCTGAGTCTGGCATCAACGATAGAAGTAAATAAAGACTGTTATTTTTATACTAAAGTTATAATGTTTTCGTGTTGTAATACTTTTGTTGTATAATTTGGCTACAATACGCGTTAATTTGAACTTTATTCACTGAACTTCTACGGTAAACATGTTTGGCGACTTTTTGAGCTCAAATGCTATTCAAAAGTGTTTCCATAATATTTTTACTCTCAGTGATTTATTTTCAATGTAAGTTAAAAATATACACTTATTCCTTGTAAGGTAAGTATCCATACAGTTACTCGTAATCTATAATTATGTTGAGTTATGATTTATGGCAATAGGTGGGCTATATAGCACGGCGAGCAGATGGCCGTTGGGGCCGAAAAGTTCTCGAGTAGAGGCCGCGGATCGGCAAGCGCAGCGTGGGACGTCCACCAACGAGATGGACGGATGAAATGGTTAAAACCGCGGGTTCACGGTGGATGCAGGCCGCTGCCAACCGAAGCAACTGGAGGTCTATGGGGAGGCCTATGTCCAACAGTAGACGTCCTACGGCTGAGATGATGATGATGATTTATGAGAATCTTTAAATTATAGTAGTTCAGAATTTAGTTTATTTTACATTTGTTTAAAAATCATTATCATTTTTAAAATAGCAGTGACTACTAAACGCCTTATAGCACAGTTAATTGTTTTGTTATAACTCGTCCTTGCCCATAAAACACACGAACTTAAGAGATAACAAAACAAGGTGTAGCAAAGCAAACTTATCCTTCTAAAGAATCACTCGCAAACCTTTGAAAGATAGGCAGAACAACAGAAACAAGAGTATAGACTAAAGAGAAAATAGGAACGAAATTTTATAATATAGTAATACGTAAAGCTGGATCCGTCTTCTTCTTCTTGTGGTACCTCTCCAATTACTGAAGGTTGGCCATCAACTCAGAATATTTCTTCTTCCTGGAACAGCTCAGCAGCACTCCCGACTTCGGTCCACTCTCGGATGTTTCTCAGTCAAGACTTTTTTCTTCGGCTAAAACCGCGTTTACCAGCAACTTTGCCCATCATAATAAAGTTGCAGTAAGCCGTATTTCTCGTGACGGACAACATGTCCGAGGTAGGCAACCTTCCTGTGTTTGATGATCTGCATGAACTACTCGCCTAAAGACATTAGTGACTTTCTGAGTCCAGCTAATTGAAAACATATACCGCTATAGTAAAAGCGGGGTCAGTACGAAACCTATAAATAAATTGCTTATAATGTGTTATTTTGTCAAGTATGGCTGCCAACGGTGTACAGTGACTGCGAGTTGGGTCGCCGACAAGACAGACCCAGACCGGTAAGAAAATTATTTTTCACACCTCTCATTCAGAAAAGTAACAGGAATCAAAGTGCAACTTTTATGTTCAATGATTTTCTAAGTATTTTAGCAAATGCAATTTTTTGAATTTGATAATTATAAAACCACACCATTTTTCTATGCTGGTCATTACGCTCAGGATTTTACTTTAAAATCTCTCGCTACGATCTGAATTTTTTTCTAGAATCATCATCAATTGCGAACGTCAACGCGTTAGATAACACGGCCTCTGGTGAATGGATGCGAGTAGTGCGGGATCGGGTAAAGGGTTTTCTTATGGAAAACGCCTACCTAGCAATGGAAGTCATTTGGCTGACAATGATTATGGCAAATCAAATCAAATCGATCAAATTAGTCGAAGCACAGAAGTCACCGACTGTAAAAATATGCTCAACTCGCATATTTTTACAGGTATGTCGTTCACTTCTGTGGCAATGTGCGGGCCACATCGATTGAAGAACAGATAACAGTTGGGGGAGAAAAAATCCCGAGTGGCGATCGCGAACTTGAAGACGAAGAGTTAGGAGGCCTCCCAGTAAAGTGGACTGACAACATCGTGAGAATTGCGGACAACCGAAGGAACCTAAGTGGCGAATTGTCGTTAATTGTGGTGTTCTAAGGAAGAAGGCCTTTGTTCAGCACTGGACGTCTTCCGGCTGATGATGCTGATGATTATAACAATAGTTCTTTCTTTGCCAGCCGTTTGAGAGTCGTCGGCAGTGGAAGTTTCCTGGTCCAGCTCGTCGGCCGAGAAATGTCACAACCGAAGAACCTTTTGATCCCAGGAAGGAAAATGTGAAGTAACAGTCCCATTGATTATTTACATTTTGTTTGCGTATTCAGTCGTCTACAAGACTCTCTCTCATTCTCTCTTTCTCTCTCTCTCACTCACTCTCACTCATTATTTACATGAACGTGCAGACACAAGATTGGTCGATGACCTGCCAACTGCAGCGTGAAAGCCACGCACGCACATTCACTCGCCTTAACTCCATGGCACAAAACAGCTGCACCCGAAAACTACCCAACTAGAAGCCAATTTAATTTTTATTTCATTTAATTTATAAAGTTGATTCGTATACTTAAAAATAGTTCAGATCAGTTTGAGGTTTAATTTAAACTTCCATCATGTCCGTACAAGACAGTAACGATTATTTAAAATACTATTTGACTTTTTTCTAGCTTCACAGGCACCCCGCATGTAGATGACATATGTACGACGAAAGAGAAGCCGCCAATACCAACGACAACACTGTTTCGTGTCTCTTTCACCGACGACTGCGATTACCTAGCGTTCTACTGCATGAGGGCTTACGTGTAAGTTCGGTGCAGAAGCATTCCTTCATCCTCCCGCCAAATCCTGTGTTGTAGATGTTTGTGGGCGGTGGTGATCTCTTGCCACCGGGAGACCCACTTGCTCGTTTGCCTTCCAATCAAATAAAAAACAATTATGCAGCTCTGTCTCTACAGATACTCTAAAGACAGGCCAGCGCTTTTTTAGATCAGGATTTTATCTCATCTCCGGAACACTTTATTGCTGGGTACTAACGCACACAGAATAAGAAGACTCAGTTGTAGTTTCTACGCAAGCCCAATGTAGCCCAAAGCAGGTTTAACATTAAGGTATCTTCGTGACGTTTTTCTTTACCAAAAAGTTCACGATAAATTTCAATTGTAGTTTCGCATAACTCAGGGGTTTGCACCTACGACCTTTCGACAAGGCCATTAATCTCCCGCGGCTCTTGCGGTACAAAGATGTGCTAAAGCGACATATGAAGAGAGTCGACATAGACCCGTCACATTGTGAGAATTTGTCAGGGAATTGCTCTCAGTAGAAGCAAACCGTGCATTAAGGGTGAGCGGGTTTGAGGCAAGGCGACGAAGCGAGAGCTAGGCTAGGCTAGACCACCTGCGGCAATATCTTGCTTACCTGAGCAGCTCGCTTACTCGCTCGCTCGGCCTGTATCGTTGACACTGCTAATACGGCAGTATCTACGCCGCTGATATTGGCATAGTTTGCCCAGGATATTTCTTGCGTATCGTCACCTACCAAAAGACCGTCGATAGACCCTATAGACCTACACAAGGTAACTACTGATCAAAAGAAGATCCCATGGATGCAGCGCAAGATCAGTCATTTGCAGAGCTATTTGGAAGAGGCTTCTATCCAGCAGGGACGTCTTTTGGCTGTAAAAATAAAATATCATATTAATATGGACAGTAACCTGCATCAATATCTGATCTAATATTTATGATCTACTGTTAATGCACCACCTGCTGTAAAATAGTCCTTTCCTCTTTCTTTAAAAAGGTTGCCTGGAAAATATCGCTCTTAAGCGATAAGGCCGCCTATTGCTTAGCTTGTAATTTTCTCTGTGTGTGTACATGTTTTCTGTATCGTTTACTATTTCTGGTGTACAATAAAGAGTATTTGTATTATACTGTATTGTATTGTAATATCTGTCACTGAAGAGTGTTCAAAAATATCTAAAATGTCCTACCGGCCCTAGAAATAAAATCGTGTCAGATATTTATGCTCGCATTGTTGTGTCAGATATTGCTGATAGCTGTACAGATACACCTTGTCATTATGATTCTTTACAGTACCGGCGCCGTTTGCGGACGCACACTTTACTATCAGTACGAAACTTTTGAAAACTATTGTATGTTGGACTACGTTAACTGCATGGAACGATATGAAGGTGAGGCAAATATATTGGTCTATGCAACAAATGGTTTTACATTGAAACGTAACTTAACGTAACTTCTACCTGATAGTTATATGAGTACTTTTAGTTTTCCTTGAATTCAATTACGGTATCACCGTTAAGAAATTAACCCCACCAATATGTGAAATATGTGCGATGTGTGTCTTGTATTTGTTTTATGTTTGTTTATATGGCGTACACTAAATGTATTTTCTTTCTTTCTTTCTTTATTTTTTTCAAATTCAAATCATTTATTCAGCAAATAGGTCGCAATGGGCACTTTTACACGTCATTTTTTTAATCTACCACCGGTTCGGAAAAAAACCTCTGTTGAGAAGAATCCGGCAAGAAACTCAACGTGGTATTTTTTTTTTTAAAACAGATTCACAATATTTATAAATTATATCTATGTACTATACATTACAAGTATTTAACACAATTTTATTTTTAACACAGTAGGTTCACTATTTGAAGGGATCGCTAGTGCGGATCGGAATTATTTCCAAATATCCCTGTCCATGATATAATCGTTAACTTTATAATAAGCCTTAGATATTAATGTCTTTTTGACAGTAGATTTAAATTTTGTATCAGTTTCTTCAGTAATATTTTTTGGAATTTTATTATAAAAACGTAGGTATGCAACTTCCCAAAAGTTTCAAAACTTTCAAAGGTGGTACTGTGGTAGCCAGAGATTTTTTTTGTTTTTTTTTGCAGTGTGGAAAGTCGTGCATATGGGAAAGTGCTTTGTTGTTGATGCTTTCAAGGATTACGAGCGTGAGTTCCCATACATCTTTTTCGGATTATAAATTTTTATAAATTTACTTTTTGAATGAATGATGACTGAATTAAAATGTGAAAATTAACGAATATGGAAAGAATTGTGAGTGAATTAAGATATGTGAATATTGAATGATTTATAAGTGACTTATTATTATCAAATCAAACATACTTATAGTAATGATAATGACCATATGCGTATAGTAGCAAAACATTTGATTTCTAGATATGCACTTCCACGAACTAGGTGGAACCTTACAAAGTCAAATATTTTAGTGATAATTTAATGAATTCAAAACGCGTAAATGAATGAATCATCATGATCATCCCAACCTATATACGTCCCAATGCTCGGCACAGGCCTCCTCTCGGAAGAAGAGGGCTTGGGCCATAGTTCCCAGTGCGTATTGGAAACTTGACACGCACAATTGAATTGCCTTGCAGGTTTGTACAGGTTTCTTCACGATGTTTTTCTTCACCGCAAAGCTCGTAGTAAATTTCAAATGTAATTCCGCACATGAATTTCGAAATACTCTTATAGTTGCGAGCCGGGGTTTGAACCCACGACCCTCTGCTTGAGAGGCGATAGGTCAAATCACTAGGCCACCACGGCTTTTTGAATGAATGTATCACTTATTTTATTTAAAGATGACAATTTTTTTTCAGAATATTCATACAAGGATGATTACTATTTAAGACATATGATTGTTAAGGGTACGTGAAAATAAATGAAGATAAAAAAAAATGTTTCTTTTATTTCTTTATTTCAATCGTTTACTAGTTTTGACACGCAACTCCGTCCGCACAAATTTCTAATTTGTTGTGTAACTTTTCACCTCTTTCTTTCCATAAAGTTTTTAAATAGACAACGTGTTTTTAGCCATTACAATTAACTACTTGCATGAAAACATTTCTGACTAATTATACTTATAATTACGGAGATAATAGCCTTTTTGAAGTGAGTTTTCAATCATTCAAATTAGGATCCTAATAACTAACTGAATGTGCTTTGTTTAGGTATGTGTCTCGTGATTGTGTGTGTTTGAAGTAAGATTTCAATAATCCTAATTAATCTCACTTCAAACACACACAGTAACAAGACACATACAGTCACAAACATTGATGACTAAGTATAATTACGGAGATAATAGCCTTTTGAAGTGAGATTTCAATAATCCTAATTAGGATCCTAATTATTATTATACTTTTAAGTTTATTCGAAGAAGCAACGTAAAGCGAAATGCTTGATGTTTGTAGCGTGACAGGCGACGTCAGTTGTGTTCTAGGACGGCGTACATTGATAGCAGTATTTAATTTGTATGAAAAAAGGAAAATTCAAAGACTCCATCATTTTAAAAACTCGCTGAACTGATGTTGTTCAGTTTGACGAGGACGATCTATGTTTTAATTTTTTGCTCGTATTACAGGCCACACCCGGTATAATATAGGTACTATTATTTCGACTTAGCCTTTGAAGTGTCAAAAATTGACCGAAGATTGCCTGGCAACATATTATGGTATGTCTGGTCTATTAACCAAAATATGTTGCAAGAATTTAATTTCTCCCTTTCGCGTTTATAAGTTTGTTGCGACAAAACATTACTGCAGAAGATGCAATGCAAAGATTGTGCCAAATAAATCAAATTTCAATTTATATTTTCAATTATTTTCTGTCATAAAAGCGTGAAATTACACATAATATTTATTCTGGTACCAACGTAAAGTGAATAATGACGATAGAGTTAAAATGTACAATCATGTTGTCATACCTTTGCTGTGTAATTTTGCTTCTTTGAAATTACAATATGCGCTAACTTGAACTTTATTCGCTAAATTTTTTATAAGTATAAACTAGTTTGTGTGTGTGATTTCTGGAGCTCAAATGCAACTGAAAAGCGTTCCTAAAATATTTTTATTTTCACTGATTTATCTCCAACGTAAGTTATAATAAATAATACAAAATAGATATTTAGTGCATAAGTAGATTATTCTATTGTCAATGATTGGGCTATTCAGCGACCTATGGAGAGAACTTGTTCGGGGTTTATCAACGAGATCGCTTCGGGAATAAAAAAAAATACTTTATTTCAGATGAAACAAAAGTCTATATTTTTTTGTTAGTAGGATTGGTCTTATAAAACTAGTGTTAGTCGATTTATTATTATTATTATTATGAATGAGGAGATACGTAGAAGAACGAGTGTCACCGATGTAGCCAAGTGAATTCGTATAAGTGAAATGGACAAGCCATAGCACGGAGAACAGATTGGGGCTGAAAAGTTCTCAAATTTTAATGGAGACTATGGATTGGCAAACGAAGCATAGGACGTCCACCTACAAGATGGATGGATAATGTGGTTAAAACTTGACGCCGTCTAATCGAGCATTATAAACTACTGCTGCATCTTGCTGCAGTGTGAGGTGCTGGAATTGTTAACTTTCACGGTAGAATATAGATTTTTATACAAAAACCACATAAACTGACTTCACATTTCTGTGGTGGGTGGTAATAGTTGGTGAATCTTATCGCACCGCACACCGTAGCAGAATACAATAATCTGGTAGTGACATCCTGGTAGTCGTCTCCGCAGGACAAAACTCTTCAACGGTTAATGGCATCGTCTTGAAATTTGGTACCTATGCAAATGTAGTTTGGGTGCGACAGTACAAGTACAGCCAGCAAAAAACTTGTTTGTTGTTTTACCAAAACTTATTTTTTATGTTGTTTCAAGTATGGCTCCCAACGGTGTACAATGGCTGTGCGTTAAGCGGTCGTCGATATGTCAGACGCAAACCGGTAAGAAAACATGATTACGCATTGTGGTGTTCTTTTTCCAGCAGTGGAAGTCGTGTGTAAAAAAAGTGGGAGAAAAGGTCTACACGAAAAATTTCGATTGAAGATTAAATGCCCTTAGAAATATCCCTAATAAATACGGCTGGTGTAAATGAAGAATAGGAAAAAACGCTACTGGAAAATAAGCTTCAGTAAAGAAGCTTATTGGGAAAAGAAGCATTTAGGAAAATCTGCGAACGGAAATTTTGCTCCAAAGAAATTACGATTTTGGGGAAATAATCTAACCAGTCATCCTACGGTACGCAATGTTATGCAGTGCATTATGAAATCTGGACTCTTATATTTGTATTCTTAGAAACATACGAGTACTTGTCATACTATGCGTATACATATGCGTATGCCAAGTATTTTAAGCGTCGTCCTGTATCCAAGCTGCGGTTAGTGGACATCTACTTATCGCGCTTGGACACGAAGACGACGGAAGAGACGATCCGCGAGGTTGCTCGGGGTCGGTTGAAGGGAGCCGAGGTTTTTGTCCGCCCGCTCGAGTCTAATAGAGCCAACAATTTTCACTCTCTTAGACTCCAAGTGCCTGCTAAGCACCAGCAAGATGTTCCTGCACTCCAAGTTCTGGCCAAGTGGCGTGGTTGTACGATCGACATCGTACAGAATATTGCTAACTTTGCAGCCTACTTTTACTCATCGGACTCGATTCGAATGAGTTGACAATAAACTTCGTCCGCGATCGGTCACAGCCAAGCAATTTACTTTAACTTGTTACCTTTTATAATAAACTTTAATAACTTTTACATGAAACTGTGATTTTTGTGCTCAACTCAACTTACAACTACAAACACAACTTTTCCTCAACCTTCCGGCCTTAAAGTGGTCTTACATCGATCTAGGGAAGCAAGGATAAAGTCCCTAAATAGATTTTTTTTTTCATTACGTATTTTTTGTGTTCCTAAGGTCTTTATCGGTTTTTTTTTCTTTAATTTGAATTTTACAGCGCATTGGTTTTACCGTAATACTGTAATTTTTATTGGCAACTAAACTACGAGTAATATTTCTAAGCATACAACTAGCAGGGTCTAGATTTCATAATGCATTGCATACGTTGCGTACGTGGGATTAGTGTCCCTAGCTTAATGATGACGATGATTTTTTCTTCTTGTTCCCAGCCATATGAGAATCGTCGTCAGTGGAAATTCCCCCGTCCAGCACGTCGACCGAAAAATGTCACAACAGAAGCGCCTTTTGAACCCCAGAGGGAAGATGAAGAGAAGTAAGCCTAGTTTATTATTTACTACAGTTTACCCACGCACGCGTAAACTATTCTATCTGGTAGTTACTAGGTGCGGGTAGTTCGAAGGACTCTCGCTGCTGTGCAGACATGACACCCCACACTTCAGTCTACTCGTGACCACGGCCACTGTAATGTTGCCGAAACTTCGAGGTAAATATTACTCGAGTGTGTTAGCGTGATAAGTCCCGTTAGTGTTATTTTAAATATAAGTATTACGTAGTAGAATTAGAATTTCGAGACACTCATCATATTCTGGTCTCATTTCCTCAGCTTTACGGGCACGACGCACGTAGATGATCAATGCTCGACGAAAGAAAAGGCCATCGAGTTGACCACGACCCTGCTTCGTGTCTCCTTCTCTGAGGACTGTGATTACCTAGCATTCTACTGTATGCGGGCCTACGAGTAAGTTCAAAGAAATAGCACAGAATAAATGAACGAATGAATGAATGAATGAGTGAATGAATGAATGAATGAACGAATGAATGAATTAATGAATGAATGAATGTAGAAATGAATGGATGCATTATAGAATGAATGAATGATTTAGATGACAAAATCGATCTAAGTACAAAAAATTGTTAGGGAAGCTTCCATTCCACAGATGATACGAGTATGGTGGTACTGCGCTGCTGGTAGTGGCGTAGCACGCTCGGTCAGCCATGATCCAAAAGACGTACACAAGGCGTTCGATGACCTGATGAAAGGGGGCTGGTGGGTCCGGCGGATGTGGTGTATCACAGAACTGGTTATTGCGATATTCTTTGAAGGAGACCTACATAAGTCTATGAACGTCTTTTGGTTGATGATTAAAAATGACATATGAATACACTGTAACTCGTACATACTAGGTATGCAGGCCGCTTCCAGACAAAGCAAATGGAAGTCTGTGAGGAAAGCCTATGTCCAAAAGTGGACATTCTACGCCTGATGTAATGACGGTCAAGGTAAACTGTATTTCGTTGTTACTTTTTTCAGTACTGGCGTCGTTTGCGGTCGGACACTCTACTTTCAGTATTTAAACTTCCGAAACTACTGCTTGTTGGATTACGTCAATTGTATGGAACGATATGACAGTAAGGAGAACGCCTAAGAGCGTTATTAGATTATTCGAGCCAGTATCGGACGCCGACACGATATCGGGGCCGATATCGGATATCGGAGCCGATATCGGATATCGGAGCCGATACCGATATGTTGCGGGCACCATCGGACGCCCGTGGGCTGTCGGATAATGTTTCTATGTGTGCGTGTATCTAAAAAATTGTCTTTGTGTCCGCAGAGTCCGATGCGTAGCGGCCTTATCGTCTATCGTCGTCCGATACCGATATTGGCTCGGATAATGACTGCGAAAACGCGCTAAGGGCTTCATTTATTCAGTTATTGTGGTCTGTTATAATTTTCTCATTTTTTAATCTTGGGTTTCATACAGACATACTGCTAAACATACTGCTTACTGATTAAAACAAATAATATTATATTTTAATTGAATTTGTTCGCAGTGTGGCAAGCCGTTCACATGGGAAAGTGCTTTAGTGGCTCAGTACTCAAGGAGTACGAACGTAAGTACTTATATAACTAATTAAACCTAAAATGTATCTATATGATTTATTTTATTCTTTTAGTTTTTATTAATCATTCAATTACGCTACAATTTTTGTTTATTCAAACAAGAAACGAGATGGAGCGACGACCTGGTTAAGATCGCGGGATCGCAGTGGATGCGGAAAGCACAAGACCGGTCTGAGTGGAGAGCCTTGGGGGAGGCCTATGTCCAGCAGTGGACGTTATCGGCTGACATGATGACGATGAAACAAGAAACGACACGAAATCGAATAATACTAAAACATTTACAGAGTAATTAATTTGTCCTTTTCATTTCAGATTACTCATACAGGGATGATTACTGGCTGGACCAGATGTACGTTGTTGAATAGAACACAATAAAATAAATAATGATAAAAAGAGACGTTGTTTTTTTTATTATTTCTTTAGGGAGCCATGAGCGCTATCAGACCATTTTTTAATATTACTAAACTATTAAGCAATATTAGGTAGCATAGTGCTGCGACTACATCCACAAGAAAATATACAGACGCCTAAATGTAAGACTCATTCTAAAAAAATCGTTCCGGCAACTACATAAAGGTAGGTCAGTGAAGTTTAAAGCCCTGTGTACACCTGCGAGAAAAATCGTGCTAGTAGGATTAAGTACATTGTTCTCTTAAGCATGATTTCCACCAAACGACGCGCATCGGAGCGGATCGGAAAGAATTTTACAATTTTTAAACAATGCTATATGCTGGGGCATCTGATAGGTACGGCATGACAGTTACATACAAACTATTTTGGAAGGGAGAATAGAAGGCAGGCGAGGCAGGGGAAGGCCGAGACGGTCATTTATAGATCAAGCCAAGGAAAAAGTCAATGTCATGTCGTATCAGGAGCTGAAAACGCTGGCAGAGAACCGAAAAGAGTGGCGATTACTCCACCGACAAGAGCCAAGCTCTTAACACGTTGAATGCGGCTCTAAATATTGAAAACTATCCACAAATGCGGTACGTATCAAATTTGACTCATTGCTGACTTGCCGCTCCTACGTTACGAATCACTTTCAATACGTAACTAGACCTACCTTCACCGGTGGGTATTTTTTTGGAAAACGTAATTAAATAAGTATTTATAGCTAAAATCGAATGCTATTGAACCAAACTACACCCTACTTTCATAGCACAAGGGTCTTAAGCATGGTTTCTAAATTATTAGGTATCAAAGTTGCGTATTAAATTTGATTCGTATAGCACAGGAGTATCTAAATTTGCCAATTCTACGAGTGAAAATTGATTCGTACCGCACCTATTTAAATTTAGTCGATAAACGAATAGGGAAGTAAAATGAACCAGATAAATATCGACTGTCGATGGCAAGCGTTTTGGTGAAATTTATTAAAACTTTGTTAATTTATTAAGACAATTTGTGGGTTCGGTTGATTTTTCGAAGTACCAGTAACATGGACAGGGACACTGACGGCGTTCATTACTTTATTTTCCAAGATTATCACTTTTGAATTTTCAGAACATAATGTTCAAGTTGAATCTGTATTTTGGTTTTCTTGCAAAACTCGGTCTATAATATCCTACATGATCATTTTATATTGGTGCTGGAAGAAAGTAGCTCAGAATATGTCACAACTAATTATCTCAAGGTGCAAGGTACTTCACTATTTTCTATTCGCCAAAACAAATGGCGGTACGTGTCATAAATAATACGTATAGCACTGAAGTAAGACCATAAAAGTTGATACGTTCAGCACTGAAGTGAAATTATTACGATGCAGTGCGTTAGTATTAAAAATAATTCGTACTTTCAAAACAGTATTTTCAAGTAGTACTTGATAAATCATGCCCAAACGTATATTTGTCTCTTTCAGGTTATAAGATTTATAGTTTTTATGGCTCCCGCAAGTTGGGACAGGTAGAGGTTATCGGCTGCCGCACCGACGCAAACTACGCGATCGCTTATTTTTGATACGTATAGCACTCAACGTGTTAAATTAATGATGATGAAACAATGCTTTATTATAATGTATTCAGTATTTAAAGTCTATAAATACCAAGGCGCACGCAGCAGTTTCACCGCGAGCATCGATAAACGATAGGTAATAATATATCTGTTACTTGTATTGTGTCGAAAGTAGGCTGTGACGCGCGATCGGCTCCGTTCGCCTGTCGTCGTATGTGATCGGATCCTTTCGCCTGTGGTCGTATCCGATCGGATTTTTGGGGCTGTCATCGCGTGTGCTCAAAAGCCTTAGCCGGGTGGCACTATTCATTAGCGACGGTGCGGTACAGAGCCGATCGTATGCGTCGACATCATGCCGGACGCGATTGGCGGTTGCCGCAACCGTTATCCTTTCCGACCCGATCCGATGTCAGCCATTTGATGGAAATCATGATTTAACAACCTCGCAATGGAATACAACTTGTAGGCTTCATTGGCTAGTTCGGATCTGAACGCTTTTGAAAAGTTTGCCAAAAATTACAGTACTTACTACTAATGGATTCTGAGATTGTATCAAATAAATCAAATTCCAATTTATATTTTCAATTATTTTGTATCACCAAAGCGTGAAATTATGAGCATATTATATTAATTCTGCTACCAACGACAGAAGTAAATTATGACTTTTTATTTTCTTTGATAAAATTAAAATGTGTATTTCTGTTGTTTATTGTAAGGTTTTGAGCTCAAATGCAATTAAAAAATGCTTACAAAATACTTTTACTGTCGGTAATTTATCGTCAATGTAAGTATATGATTTACACTCATCAAAAGTAGGGATGTTTTTATCCTTAACCCTTTCGTTTCGGATGACGAGTTTACTTGTCTTGTGCGATGTGCTCTCAGATCCGGTAGACGAGTAAACTCGTCTTAAAAAAATTGACATTACATCCTAGATTAGGGCAATCGACAGTCACTTGCACAACCGAACACATTGCTTCCTGTATTATACTCTTAGTCTTGAGCCATATTTATTTGCTTAAGTATTTTAATGTTGCCAACTAGTGAATAAATTTATTAGTCTACCCCAAGAATATTCGTTACGCATTTGTGTCTAAATACGTTTTGAACAAACAACATGGAGAAAAATAACTGTACCTAACTACCAAGTAAAACGAGTTATCTCGTCTACCGGCTCTGAAAAGTGTTTTACGTAGCCGAGTTAAGTCGTCTTTCGGACGTAAGAGCATCATTTCTGTGAACGAGTTAACTCGCCTACAGGACTGAGGAGCAGGTATCAATTCACTGAATATGGAAAACTGGGTAGATTTTGTGTACGGCTTTGCCGGAACGAAAGGGTACATTTCAGTATTACTACTGAGTCTGAGTCACATCAGTCCAAAGGGTCTAAAAGAGTATTCTGATGTGTATAGGGCAATGGCACGAGTCATAGACAAGTCAAGAACCTATAATGTTTTCTTTTCGCTAACCCACATTTTACGAAACGGACCCTACTTTTATTTAAGCTTATTAACCTTCTTATAACACTAATGTAATAAGGGTCTATATCGGATGGCATACAATTATTAGTCCTATCGTTGTGTCGCATAACGTCTTTTGTCCTAATAACGTATGGCATACACTCTGTTCCGCATATTTTTGACTGTCTGAAATTGTTGCGCCTATATTATCGTTTGTCCTAAATATTATTTAATTTTGACCTATCGTTTGATGTGGCTAAGATTCAACTGTCAAATGATTGATGTGCATAATTGTAATTATTATATTATAGAAGGGATCGTTTAGGGATGAAAAAAATAACCTCGAAGCTACGGCGGGAGTTTCGCTACGCTTCGCTCCCGCATTCGCCTTCTAACCTAACCTATCCGAGTCGGGGTGCCCCGGAAGGTCTGGCTCGCTCGCTTCGGTCGCTCACTTCCACATATGGGTTTTAGGAGGCTTTATGTTAGAAATATAACTTAGCTTTAGGTTATTATATTTTAGAGTTATCAATATTGGGAAAAACTTGCTTTAGGACTTTAAATTAGTATGCGCAAAAATTATTAGGACAAACGAGTAGTATGCCATTGAACAGTATGCCAAGCATTCTCGGCCAAACCTTTTTAGGACAAAAAATGATATGCGTTACGACAGGCACCCTTCAGATATCTTAACTATTAAAGTTCGTGAATGAATGGTGAGCTAATACTAATATTCACTACACCTTACTTAGTAGCAGTCACATAGTATTTTCGAGGGACAGCTGCCAAAGAGAATAGAACCACAGATCGGTTATTCTCGTTTTATTGTGCTCCAGTCTAATTACCGTACCGCTTTTACTAAAAGCGACACGGCACTGAGACTGAGTGTACATCTATAGAATAAATTTAAAAAACAAAAAACCCGACTGCCTGAAATATACTAAAAAGAAGAAAACAAGGTCTAGTGGGCTAGAACTCTGTTTAGAAGCTAACTTAAAGTCGGTGGCCGGTAACAGTCGGGGCCCCATAAGATAAGAATTTTTAAACGTCCCGATTTAAATGGGTCCCGACTGTTGAACTTTAAGTTGTCTACTAAACAGAGTTCTAGCCCACTAGACTTGTTTTCTTCTTTTTAGTATTTTTTCGCAGTCGGGTTTTTTTATTTTTCAAATTTATTGTTTTATTTCACACTTTTTTAATATTTCTGTGAAAATGGTAGATTAAAACTATTATAACCCATATATATTTAGAATGGTCTAATTATTACCTTTCATTTGATACCCCACTCTATGGATTTGAATAAAAAACATTTTTTGAAAACTTACAATTTGGCGCCAAAAATCCGCCATTTTGATTTTTCAACTATTTCATGTACCCAGTGTCACTCGCGTCGTCAAGACGATACAATGACGTATCATTTATCAAAATCGGTTCAACCGTTGAGTAGTTACGAGCGGACATAGGAATAGACATACATACGAGGCAAACACATAACCCTCCTTCTTCGCAGTCGGGTAAAAAGGATAGCTGCCATTTATTTATCCGTGCACTCAAGTCTAAATACCGTGTCACTAGTGCGGGAAAAAGCGGTACGGCAATTAGATAGGTGCATAGCAAAATGAGAATGGCAAGACGAAATAACTGTTTTTTTTTTAATATATTTTTTAAGTTTTGCTGCCAACGGTGTACGGTAGCTGTACGTTGGCTGGCCTTCAAGAGAAAAGACCTAAGCCGGTAAGAAATAATCATAAAAACGTTTTTTTTTTATTTGACTGGAAGGCAAACGAGCAAGAGGGTCTCCTGGTGGTAAGAGATCACCACCGCCCATAAACATCTGCAACACCAGGGGTATTGCAGATGCGTTGCCAACCTAGAGGCCTAAGTCGGAATACCTCAAGTGCCAGTAATTTCACCGGCTGTCTTACTCTCCGGTCCGAAACACAACAGTGGAAGCAAATCAGCTGACAAAACGATTGATTCACGGAGAACTTGACAGAAAATAAAAAAACAGACTAGTTTAATGCAATCGTACTGTAAAATAAAATTAATCAATGGGCGGTGAAACATGGGAGATCCGCAAATGAACATGTTTTTTTTTTTTTTTTATTCGACTGGAAGGCAAACGAGCAAGTGGGTCTCCTGGTGGTAAGAGATCACCACCGCCCATAAACATCTGCAACACCAGAGGTATTGCAGATGCGTTGCCAACCTAGAGGTCTAAGTTGGAATACCTCAAGTGCCAGTAATTTCACCGGCTGTCTTACTCTCCGCGCCGAAACACAACAGTGCAAGCACTGCTGCTTCACGGCAGGATTAGCGAGCAAGATGGTGGTAGCAATCCGGGCGGACCTTGCACAAGGTCCTACCACCTGCAAAGCGTAGTAAGCGTCATAGCCCGAATAATTAGCAAACTTAGTGGCAGTAGGTACATCCATACTAATATTATTAATGCGAAAGTAACTCTGTCTGTCTGTCTGTTACGCTTTCACGTCGAAACCGCTGAACCGATTTTGATGAAATTTGGTATAGAGATAGTTTAAGCCCCAAGGATCAACAAAGGATACTTTTTGTTCCGGTAGAGGGCGCCACCGCGCGATAACCTAGGTCCGCGCAGACGAAGTCGCGGGCATAAGCTATATTAAATATATTGACCCCGATAACTCACGTCTTAAATCGAGTTTAGCTGGACATGTTTCGGGCTAATTCGTAGCCCTTCCTCCTCGGAGCAACGCGACTCGGCGGCTGCTGCAACACGCGCACTGCGCGCCGCCGCTCTGCTCGCGCGACTACAATACACATTGTCATAGTTTTAAAAAGCTGATAAGTAGCTGTTTGGGGTAAATGTTTTCTTGTTTGGTGTCTTGCGACGCATTCTTCTTGGCAATGATGGTTTTTTTCGAAAGCTACTGGTTTTAAAAAAAAGTGACATAAAAGCCCTTTGTGGCCAACTAGCAGAATATACGTTTTGATTTTGAATTTGTAAGGTATAGTCGTTGTGGCGTTTTTTGGAAGCCTAGGTCCAGTAGTGGAAGTCTTTTTTACTGACGATGTTGTTTGTGACGTTAATTTCTTTGACAGCTGAATGGGAATCGTCGTCAGTGGCAGTTCCCTGGCCCTGCGCGTCGTCCGCAAAATGAGACAACTGAAGAACCTTTTGATCCCAAGAAGGATAATGAGAAGTAATAATGCCAATTTATTATTATTACTAGCTTTTGCCCGCGGCTCCGCCCGCGCGGTATTCGGTTATCGCGCGCTGTTCCCTCGAGAACTGTGCATTTTTCCGGGATAAAAAGTAGCCTATGTCACTCTGGGGCCCATAAACTATCTCTATGCCGAAAATCACGTCGATCCGTGGCTCCGTTACGGCGTGAAAGAGGGACAAACATACTAACACACAAACATACAAACACACAAACACACTTTCGCATTTATAATATTAAGTATGGATTTTATATCTACCTATATGTGTGCTAAAATAATTAATTCACATTAAGGCTACTAGTTAATAATACAAGTGGAAAAAATTGAAATTTTACAGTAAAAAATTATTTGGATGGAGATAAAATCTTCTTTTGACTCAACTTCCCTTCGATCAGTACGTAATTGTTGATCGAAGTAACTTCCATACAAAACTTTTTTTTTTATTAATATTTTCCACTTGTATGTATTAGTATCAGGGTTAAACAACAGCACAAGATTTTTTTACACCATATTTTATTATGAAAAAGTTTGAATATATATATTTTTTTTTTATTAAAAATATGCAGGTAAAAAAATATAAAATTAGCAGTCTAATCATCTAAATGGAAAAAAAATATACTATTCTCTTTAAAAACTCTCTTCAATTAAAATAAGTAAACTTCTACGATCACCCATTTACAAAAAAAAATACAAAATACAAAATAATTTAATTCACCGAAAGAGATAACAGTTAGAGGGCATTTTTACTTTAAATGGCGTTAATTTTTATTTTTTTAGGATTAGGTAATTCTGGGTTCTTCATAGAATCACCAGCTCTAGATTTTGACGTAAAAAGAACGATTTTTGTGATGTCCACGATTTTAAATGGGCCGCAACTGTTGAAATTGTTACTTACCTAACAAAGTTCTAGACTATTTTGTTTTTCCATTTTAGCTTTTTTATAGTTGTTTTACAGACGTTCAGTTTTTCGATTTTTTCGTTTTTTATTTTCGTTATTGCGATGCAATCTAATATTTAGTAGGTACATAGGTATTACCAATAATAAGTACAATTTTATTACATTGCATCGTCTTCCGGACTGTACCCTTAGTGTAAGTTTTCGCCTATCGGTTACAAAATACGTCTCGATCGCGTTCGCGTTCGAATTTCAATTTGTATGGAAACACGGACATCGTAAACGTTCCGCTAGAGGCGCTGTTCGTGTTTCCATACCAATTGAGATTTTAACGCGAACGCGATCGAGACGTATTTTGTAATCGAAAACTACACTAAGGGCACTGTTCTTTAGTTTCACGGGCACACCGAACGTAGAGGATCAATGTACGACGAAACACAAGCTGTACGAGATTACCACGACAATGCTGCGGGTTTCCTACTCAGAAGACTGCGAATACAACGCTTTCTACTGCATGAGGGCCTACGAGTAAGTTCTATCTAGAGATGAAACGGATGGTTTGGCCGGATACCTTGTCCATGTTTGTTAAAAAAGTGTGAAATAAAAGAATAAATTTAAAAAATGAAAAACCGACTAACTAACTAAATTGGCTCAGCGACCCAAAGAGGGTCTTGGCCTCCGAAAGGAGAGCATGCCATCTGTCCCGATCGTGCGCAGCCTCTTGCCAGTCGTCGACTTGAAGACGTCGCAGATCCGCTTGGACACCCGCTTGAAAAACCGACTACCTTAAAAAATACTAAAAAGAAGAAAACAAGTCTTCTAGTGGGCTAGAACTTTGTTAAGTAGCCAACTTAAAGTTCAACAGTCGGGACTCATTTAAATCGTGACGCTCAAAAATTCTTACCTAATGGGTCCCGACCGTTGAACTTTAAGTTAGCTATTTAACAAAGTTCTAGCCCACTAGAAGATTTGTTTTCTTCTTTTTAGTATTTTTTAAGGCAGTCGGGTTCTTTGATTTTTTTAAATTTATTGTTTTTTATCCCGAAATAATGGACGTTTTTTGTGGGATCAAAAAGTTTTTAACTAAATACTAATTCTGCGCGAGCGAAGCCGCGAGTAAAAGCTAGTTATATACTTTTGTACTATGTTTACCGGTGGTAGATTTTTTTGACGTTCATAAGTGCTTTTTATCATCTCATCATCATCATCTCAGCCTATATACGTCCCACTCCTGGGCACAGGCCTCCTCTCGGAATGAGAGGGCTTGGGCCATAGTTCCCACGCGGGCCGAGTGCGGATTGGGAACTTCACACGCACCATTGAATTGCTTCGCAGGTTTGTGCAGGTTTCCTCACGATGTTTTCCTTCACCGCAAAGCTCGTGGTAAATTGCGCACATGAATTTCGAAAAACTCAGAGGTGCGAGCCGGGATTTGAACCCACGACCCTCTGCTTGAGAGGCGATAGGTCAAACCACTAGGCCACCACGGCTTGTTTGTGCTTGTTATAGCCTAAATTAAATAAAGAGATTTTGATTTTGACTTTGACTTCGTTTATTTTCAGTACCGGTATCGTTTGCGGTCGGACCATTTATTTTCATTACGAAACCTTCCAGAATTATTGCTTATTGGACTACGTCAACTGTATGGAACGATATGACAGTAAGGCAAAAATGATCTAAAAGGCTTCATTTAGTCAGTTGTATATAAAGGAGCATCCATTAATTATATGAGGCGGTTAAGGGTGAGGGGGGACGGGGGTCTCTGCTAATATCTAGTAATTTTTCCCCAAATAAACATTAGAAAAATTTGAAAAACTAGGTTAATTATTTCTCTACTATGGCAAGAGACCGGACGGAATGTATGTATGTATGTATGTAAACTCTTTATTGTACAAAATAAGTAAAATACAGTTGACAAAAAAACAAATATGTACAATGGCGAAATTATCCCTTAAAGGGATCTCTTCCAGTCAACCTTTGAGTGGATGCGAGGAGCATTCAGTCAGGGACAGACAAAAAGTTAGTTTAATAATTAACATAGTGGAAGCTACAATACATTGCTTTAAAAAAAATTATGTCCCTGATACCATGGAAAATAGGTCGGGTGCTAGTGTGGGACGCAACCTGCGTGGACACTCTAGCCCCGTCTCATCTCCAGGGTACAATGCACAGGGCCGGCGCAGTGGCCGAGGTGGCCGAAATCGTTAAACGGGTGGACCGTTTTGAATGCAGTTTTCTTTATTTAAAATCTGTTTTTTAGCGATGGTTCTTACACATATTTCATCAAATTCAGTTTAGCCGTTTTTGAGATATGAGCATTTGAAGTGGCAAGGGTTTTCCAACTTTTTGTTGGTTAGGTTATTTTCCTTGTATCCAATTAATATTGCGACCCACATCTGCATTATGTTGCAAAATAGCAAGGTAAAAAAAAGTTTAAATTTTTTCTTGTTCACAGTGTGGCAAATTATCCACATGGGAAAATGCTTTGCTGTCACGAATCTCACGCATTACGATCGTAAGTTTAAAAACTTCTCAGAGCACATAATTTAGTAAACTTACAGCAACGCGCGGACTTCGGTACTATCTATATGTCGGCGGCCGGCCGATCGTAAAATCTGCCGGATCACGAAATTCCTAGACGCATCTTTACATTGTATAAAATAAAGTCAATTCCTGTCGTTTGTACGCTAAGATATTTCAAACTGTAACAATGAACTAAAACAATTACTTTGTGATAGCTACGCTTATCCAAGAAATGTTCCACCTCCACACCGTAAGATCACACACAAATCGCATAAGCCCGTCTATCACCACCGCCACACCACACTGACGCGTTTCGAACTCAACGCCAAACTCAACCAGAGCTCATCTTTAGATAAATACAATCGCTATACTCCGTTTAATTTAAGATTCGAATTAACTGCCAAATTATAACACACGTTTTCTCGGTATTTCAAACATAATTGAACTAAAAATACCTATATGCACATTAATTAGCGATATTTATTATGTTATTATTATAGATGGTGACATAATTTTAAATAGTTTCGTCGTTTCATTTAAAAACGTGTGCAAATTTTACCGTTAAGTTACAAATGTTAAAATAAATGGAGTATACAATGCTATCATCTCTTAGACTAACAACAAGAACAGAACAAACAAAATTCACGAATGAGTGTGTTTAATTAAAAAATGGCAATAATAGGTAACCTTTTCATTTCAGATTATTCATACCGGGACGACGATTTTTTGGACCAGTGGTACATTATTGACTAGTACATAATAAAATAAATGGAGATAAAATGAAACTTGTTTTTTATTTGCTTCTAGTTTGTATCTGTGACTTTACTCGCGTTAATGAGATCCAGCGAACTAAAATTACAGGATTTTACTGAATTCCATTGGAAATTCCCAAAAATGATATCATAGTATTTATACATATTATATTTATACATCTCATTGAAGTTGTATTATAAAATAAAAAGTTCTTGGCCTATAATTAGATCAAAACTAGAACAAGTACATTGTTCAACAAGAGCATAAAACGAGCCATTTTACCCGAGACGTCCAAATAGCCACCCGAGCCGTACACGTCGAGGCGAAAATGGGTTTAATGCTCGAGTTTTACATTCTACCTTTCACTTCGAATGCGAGGAAATGACAGTTGAAATAACATTTCACTTGCTAGGTAGCTCTTATTTCTCATGCATTGCTAAATAGGTAAGTAATTATAAGATAAGATAAGATAAGATAATTTATTCATTAATTTCAGTACAAACTAACAATAGATACAATATTTTACTAAATTCTATGTAACACGTTTGCCTGCACTAGGGTTAGTAGAAAACTCTGTGTCGCAGATTATATTTTTTTTAGTTATATTGATTTATTTTAATTTATTTGATTGATTTTTAGTTTTATATAAATTAAAAAATATTTAAAAAACAAGTCTGCTGTAAACGTAGCCTGTTGAAATTGTTCCAATATGTGAAGTACCTACTTCACAAAACATGGAGTTTAGGTAATGGCCAACAAACAATAACCGAATTTTAATTAATTCCGCCCGATACCAATTAGGACAAATAAAGATCGTCAACCGTTTTAAAATTATTAATGCGAAATTTTATGAGTCATATGTGTATGCGTGCTTGTGTGCGTGCATGCGTGAGTTAATACTCGACACTAAACAAGTAACATAAAAAAACAGTTTGTTAAAAAAAGTATCGCAAGTATATTTAGTTGTTCTAAATAACACACAGGCTATTTTTTTATCCCAATGTTCCAACGGGATTGAAATCAAAACTTTGACATGGGTGTTTATTTTTTCACCTTGCAATTTTCGGAAATTGCTACAGGACCTCATGCAAAATCCCAGATTTTAATTAGCTTCGTAAAGTTTTTTGCAGAGTCAATCGCTGTAACAGTTCTTTTTATTGTACCACTATGTTAATTTTTCGAAATTCACACATATTTTTTATAAGAAACATCGTGGACTATAGCTGGTTCAATAATATAAACTAAGACGCCCTCGTAAAAGAGCATTTTCATAAAAAAGTGTACGTATTCTTTTTTCTTTCAATTCTGGAAAAATATGTTTTTTTCTACTCAGAATCAAAAGCACACTTGATTCCGGTAGTTTAAAAAATGTCCGAATCAAAATTGACAGTTTTGTGACGTTTTTTCCATACACTCGGTACCTATCGGCGTCACAAAACTAAGTCATAAAATTTCTATGAAATGGTACACGTTTTTTTAAAAATGACCATAAAAATCATCTAAGTACGTTCTGTACCACTACATGAGTTTACAGTGACCGTACTCGATAGCGACGGCGTAAATTATTTCTAGAGGCGCTGTACAATTCTCCATACAAATTATTTATGCCGTCGCTATCGAGTACGGTCACTGTTAACTTATGATAGTGGTACTGAACGTCGATGATGTTTTACGTGCGTACATTGAGTAGGCGGAAAGGCAGGTAGCAAACTACTAACTATCAACTGCCTGTACTGAAAATCGACCCTACGCACGTCCATTGAGACCTTCCTCGTTCATTAGGATCTTTGTCACACAATACTCTGTATGTTATTCCCCTTTTTCTGTCCGCATGTTCATGACATATACTCGGAAAGAGCACAGAGGACTGGTAATTATAATATTCGCAAGTACAGCATTAAATTTTGCTTAATAGCTGAATGTCGTGTCCTTTTCAAGGGGTGTTTGCAGAGCCCGCTGAACAAAGAATCCTGCTTAAAATTTATCCAGGCCTTTTTGTTTGGACGATTATGATAAAATTTCGATAATTTAATTCAATTGTGATAGCATACTTGGGTCTGAACTGAAAGTAATAAATTAAAGTGAAAAAGAGGGGAGAGAAAGAGAAGACCGAATGAAGATGCAGGAACATCAAAAAATACGATGGGGAATTATCAAAATGTATCTAAGTATTACGCGAACTATACATTGCACATAAAAAATAAAGATACAGGTAAACGGTATGATGCACAAAAGTGAACTTACCTCTAATAATGGATCTCTGTCAGCGAACTAAAGAGAAGAGAATTTATAAAGATATGCGTTAAATCAAATTGAATAAGGTAATAATTGAACTTGTTTCCCAATAATACTGATGTAATAAACGCGAAAAATATTTTCTTTGAAAGTTAATAGTTAAATTAATTTCAAATAGTAGAGCCAATGACAGAAAAAAACAAAAGCGTATCAATTTAGAATTTAGATTTTTTTTTCTATTGTAACCGGCCAGTTGCGTCCCGCGAAGGTTTGTCATGTTACAACTTCTTTGCGCTGAAACGGCTAAACGGATCTGGATGAAATTTAACGAAAAGTTAGTTTATAACCTTAAAACATAGGATAATTTTTATCCCGATATGCCCACGGGATAGGGATAAAATCTCGAAATAACAACCGCCAGACATAAGAGTCATGAAATTTGGTATGTAGCTGGACATCCGGAATAAAGACTTCTTATTCATTCATTAGGACTTTTTATTCCGACATTCCCTCGGGATAGGAATAAAATCTCGAAACAACAACCGCTGGACTTAGTAATGAAATTTGACCATGATTGTTTTCAATGTACCGTCAATGAAAATAACGATATAGTTTTCGGGACTTCCCACGGTTTAAAAAAATCCTGGAATTTCAATTCAAATGTAAAATAATAAGAAGCAACCCTAAACTGTCGTTCAGTACAAAGTGTATCAAACAGTTCAATAGCCAGATAGTTAACGAGGCGTACTCATTTGCCTTTCACCGCGACGATTAACACGCAGCCAAACCAGCCGCGTGGCAATGAGAGTCATTAATTTAATTATTTCATTAAGTTTAGCCCGAGAGCTGTTGACGAAAAAAAAAAAAAATATAAAAATATTCCTATGATAAACAACTTCATATTCGGAATGAAAAATTAAAAATATATATAAGAACACGACCAAGTGCAAGCCAGACTCGCGCAACTAGGATTTTTTTACTAATAAATAAATTATTAATTCAATCTTTTGTGTATTCTTGACAATTTCAGCACAAATTCTCGTTACTTTGACATGCACAAACTATGAATAGTAGTGATGAATTCTGAATTTTCACAACGGAATCGTATTCATTACAACTGTACCCAGCTCTAGGACTACATTTTAACTACTGCGCATGCGTTTAAATAATAAGTAGTAGGTATTTTATAACGAAACGTAATCCTTTTGGAGCTCGCTAGAAAATCCGGCGAACTCCTAGATCAGGTAAATTGGATTCTGATACGGCTTACACCGGACCGTAACCGGACCGAACCAGTGGCGTAGGTTGGTACTGTGGTAACTACGATATCATTTATAAATATTGTGAATCTGTTTAAAAAAAAATACCTCGTTGAATTTCTTGCCGGATTCTTCTCAACAGAGGTTTTTTTCCGAAGTTACCGGTTTTTTTGATGTTTATATAATAAGTGCTTGTTATAGCCTAAATTGAATAAAGAGATTTTGACTTTGACTTTGAACTAAGCTGTATACTGCTGGCAGGTGGTAAAACTGACCGCCTGGCACGCTGGATTGACTTTGTTATTATATAAATGATACTTAGTATTTTTGTATTCTACGATTCTAGAATTTGATTTATAAGAGGATTGACAGCGGTATACATGCCGGAACACAGATTGCTCCTGACAGCATGAGTAGCTGGACCTATCTCTGTAAAAATCACTGGCACTTGAGGTATTCCAACTTAGGCCTCCAGGTTGGCAACGCATCTGCAATACCCCTGGTGTTGCAGATGTTTTCGGGCGGTGGTGATCTCTTACCACCAGGAGACCCACTTGCTCGTTTGCCTTCCAGTCGTATATAAAAAAAAATTATAACTACGATAATATTATAAAGCGAGTACTGAAAAAATATCCTTTTATTTGAATTGAGTTTAAGAGAAGTCTCTTCGCTCCATTCTTCATACAAACGTAGTCCCGGTCTCATTTGAAAACTAGGCAACAGAGAAATAGGTGAAATTTTGTAAGTATGGACTAGACGTAATTATCTATGCCTGTGGTTTTTCAGATTTTCATATAGGTTAATGTGTAATATTAGAATTACAGGAGCTCAAAAGTCGACAAAAAAAAGATGTCAACTTTGCACGAGAATTACAGACTATTAAAGCATTGTTACAAAACTCGAAAAAAGCACAGGCATAGAAAATATAATAAAGATCTTGATTGTAAAATATCTTTCACAAGGTCAAGCCGGGCAGAAAGGTCCCGTTTGTATGAAAAGTAAAGTACCTACCGATATAGGATTTTTGACAAATCGTGTTAGTGTTATTTTTATGGCAATGAGAACAAATTAATACGAAGCGTTGGTAGACCTCTCACAAGATGGACTGACGACACCATGAGAGTTGCGGGCAACTGGAAGCAAGTGGCGAGATCTTGTTCATTGTGGCGTTCTAAGAAGAATTTGTTCAGCAGTGGAGGTCTAACAGCTAATGGACGACCGGATGGCCGAGTGGTTAGAGAACCTGACTACGAAGCTGGAGGTCCCGGGTTCGAATCCCGGCCGGGGCAGATATTTGTATGAATAATACGAATGTTTGTTCTCGGGTCTTGGATGTTTAATATGTATTTAAGTATGTATTTATCTATATAAGTATGTTTATCCGTTGCCTACTGCCCATAGTACAAGCTTTGCTTAGTTTGGGACTAGGTCAATTGGTGTCAAGTGTCCCATGATATTTATTTATTATATATTTATTTAATAATGATGATGATGGTGATGATGATGGTGATGTTAAGAACAAATTAAGAACTTAACGAAATAGGGCTGTGCATGAAGCGATCCTGACTCCCAAAGACAAAGTTGAAGAATATGCTGATTTCGATTAGAATTCAAAATATAAACGAAGAAATAATGATTCACAAACTTGTGGTCCCTCATTATGAATGGAGTTCACGTCGAGTGGCTTCCCTGTACAATGGAAATGAACAAAAGGTAAATTGAATATCTCATTTTATTGGACGGCCGAATTATTGACAGGCTCTCGACTTTTGTTAAGATTACAATGAAATGCACGATGCTGTGATCTTCAATTTTGCGCTGATATTTTTAAGGTTGTTTAAGGCCCCGTACCCGAAGGGTCTTAATAGCCCTATAGCTGTCATTCGGTTCTCTATCGTTTGCCCGAATGTATCGTTTTCTAGAATTTTCTTTTGCCTTGAAGTTATTAATTTCTGAAATACATAGATAATTTCTTCAGAGTTGATATATTAAATTAACCTAAACCTAAGCTACTGCATTCTATATGATGACATTTAAAATAATACTGAAAACATCACGGTTCTATATATTTTATGGCAAACGTTGGTACGGCAAGTGAAATTCGGGTCCATTTATGCATCTATTTGTCGTTTATCGTTTATTTTTAAATTCGTGCAAATTATTATTAATGATCTTTTATCCCATTTATATGTATGCTCTTTTTGAGTTTGTCGCTCGCTAGAGTTTTTAACTATGCTGTAAAACTTATGTAAGTTATATGATCGTATTTTTTTTTCCACCAGGTGGACTGACGACATCGTGAGAGTGCGGGAAACCAGTGGATGCAAGTGGCGAGTTGTCGTTCATTATGGCGTTCTAAGGGGGAGGCCTTTGTCCAGCAATGGACGTCTTCCGGCTGATGATGATGATAATATTTTTTAAACTGCCTTTTATTGCTTTGATAAAATGATTTTTATGTACTTAAATGTATAGTTCTCTAAGACATATACTGTCCTTCGTGTTCTCTTTCTCTCTTTCTTTGCATTCGTAACAGTGTGAGGGTAGACCGGTAAATGGATTAATTAATTAATTACCGTGTTCGAACCGGCCGGCGCCGTCTGGGGCCGCCGTTACTGGAACCCTTAGGGACCTTCCTCACGACGTTTTTTACGCGCTGGTGACGCACGTTTTTGATGCGCGCGTCCTCTGCGCGTTTTCATCGCGTTTTTACAGATTTTACAGGTTTCTTGTCGCAAATGCAAATGCAATCGCATTTGAAACGAACTTTGAAACCACGTTTGTATCAATATAAACACACCGCGCCTCAGCGTGGGGGAAGCGACTGGAGAGAGACGCGATACAAACGCTTGCGTTCGAAAATCGTGGCGTTTGTATCGATACCAACGCAAGGATCGTGTTCAGTTCAAAACATGCCAGCTTCCTTGCGTTTGCTGAGCGTTCGACTTGCGTTTGTATGGATACAAACGAGCGTAAAAAACGTCGTGTGGAAGGTCCCTTACTAGTGTTAGTCACTGTTTTTCACTTAACTTAAAATGGCTAAAATTAAATTCATTTTAAAAGAAATTAATTGTAATATACATTTGTTCAAAATATAAAAGTATTATTATAATTCAAAGGCAACGCGCGGTCACCCGGCCAGTTAGGATTCGAACGTCAAACCGTACGGTTGTCTAGTGTTAATGCCTAAGTAATTTTCTGTAATTAATGTTTGTAATACTATATAATATAAATTAGACCAATCCTAGCTGCTGTATATTATTTGAACGAGGGTTACTGTCACAGTCAGAAGTGGTAAGAACGTTGGAAAAAACTAAGAGGTATGAATTTTTATATTTATTATATGACACTGATTATTTGGCCCGGCTATACTACGGCCCGCAATCAATTTGTACTTGAGACAAGACAATACGAACTCATATATCACATATTATTCGAATTATATACAGCACTCCATGATATCAACACTTTCGCAATGCTTTAATCGATAGCGAAGCGTTTCTTTGTTGAAAAGCGCAACGGAATATTTGCGCACGATATGGTGGGTAGCACGGACAAAGAGGCAGTAAGTATGATCCCGGCTAGCCAGATATTTATGCTTGCTTGAAAATTATATCGAGGGGCATGATGATCTACGTAGGTTTATTAACATGTACCTTAATTGATCACTGATATAATGATGAAGTTTGAGATTTTTTTTTATTTACATAAAACACTCAGAATGAATTCATACAATCAATACTGGATGTGCATTTCATTTGAATTGAAAGCTCGAATACAATACAAATTGTATAATTGAAATATTCATGGTAAAATAATGGAGTAATTTCATCACCGTTTCATTTGAACAAAAACTACCTGCAATATGATAATGTTTGTTCTATGTATTGTTGTTGGCTTTATGTATTGCATATACATTCTGGTCAGCCCAAAACGTGTCGGTGCAATACTGTGTATGTAGAGATAATGCAAAAGGTTAAAATAAAGAAGCAATATACATGCGGACGCCATGAATACGTGTAATTATCAGTTCGATTTCTACCATATACTGTATACTGCATAATACCTGTGTTGTACTATTACAACGTGAAACATGAGCATAAATAAACATTTAAGATAAAATAAACATACAAATAGGTACCTACTTATGTGTCTTGTAATCCTTTCGTTTGTGCATTTACTTCTACATGAACAATTTTCGACGGTTATTCAGATTTATAAAATATATATATATATATAAAATAATAATAATAATAATAAAAAAAAACTACTATTAAGCTAAAAACTGGTCTTGGTCGCAACTGCTAATCAGTGTTTTTTTATTTGTTCCCCTGTTTTCTTCCTACTAATCTTCCATGAAACTATTTACGTTACCTATCACAATCTTTCCCTATTGTAAATTAATATATTTGTTATAATTTAATTGTACGCAATAAATCGTCATACTGACAATAGTTCCACCCATTTCCACGATATGTCGTCGAGTGATGAGTCACGTTATACGCCGCCCACGAACAAAGGACGCCCAAAGAGAGAATCGCGTAGTCCAAAACGTAAAAAGGGATCTAAAAATAGGAGACGCTCTGCTACTAAAACCAACAAAAGGCAACAAGCACGTGTAACTTACCGCAGCCGATCCCGTCGCAGGCGGTCACAGTCTAGTAGCAGCACTAGCAACAGTAGTAGTTCGAGCTCCGACAGCACTACTGCTCGACGGAAAATTCGCCGGGGCACGTGTAAGGCCAGCCGATGGCAGAGTGGACGGCATCGGCGTCAATCAGCAAGACGGTCTACCTCAGTAGATACAGATAGCAGTAGTAGTGTTGGGCTCGCTATGCACCGATATGGGAAACGTCGCCGCCGTTCGAGCTCGACTGCTTCGTCTTCCAGTTCGTCTGACGAAAGTGACCGAACTCGTTCAGATGACCGTACTGGTCGAGGTGGGAGACGAAAGCGTCGTAGACGTCAAAGAGAAAGCAGCCAAGATAATGACTTCCTTAAAAAGTTTGCTAAGATAATCGGGGTCAAGGGGAATCATTTTGAAGGCGCTCATAATGTGATCCCGCAGTTCGATCCTGATGCTCATTTACAAACAGCGGAAGACTGGATTCGTAAGGTAAACGAAACCGCAAAGATCTATGGTTGGAGTGAGAGACAGACTATTTACTATGCTATACCAAAGCTTGCTGGGCATGCAAAACAGTGGTACCAAGGAAGAAGCACGGTAGATTTGAGCTGGCGGCAATGGCAAAAGAAAATAATTAAAACTTTTCCTGACGATAGAAACTACTCTGATCGACTAGCGGAAATGATCAGTCGGAGAAGTAAACGAGATGAGTCGCTAGAAGAATACTTTCACGCAAAAGCTAGGCTTGTAAAAATGTGCGGTATTACTGGTAGAAATGCCACCGATTGCATTATTAGTGGCATATTTGACCACGGCATAAGACTCAATGCACAGGGTTCAAATTTTAAGAGACCCGCACACTTATTAAAATATTTGCGTCGTATTTCGAAAAGAAATAATCCGATACCTCGAAGAGATGGCATCCCCACTAAAACGGAACCACAACAAGGTCGTAACTACGATTCGAATCGTTTTAATGGCAATTCAGGTGGGTCTTCATCAACTACCCGAGACAAGCCAAAATCCTCATATGTGGTGCGATGCTACAATTGCTCAGAGGTTGGTCATACAGCACGGAGGTGCACACAGCCGATGAAGCGGTGCGAGAAATGTTCTCGGCTTGGTCATGATTCGCAGAATTGTGAAGTCAAACATATGCCCCAAAAGCCTCAACAAACAAATGAAGAAGGCTCTACTGAACGGAAAGCGAACAAAACGCAAACCGTTCTACAAATATCGTCGAATGATAAACCAAATAGTAAGTATTTTAAATCAATTACTATTAACGGCATGCGTTGTTCTGCTTATATCGATTTCGGGAGCCAATGTACATTAGTGAAAGACTCGGTTGCTAGAACGTTAGGTTTGGTACATAATACCGCGGGTCTCCCCATCATTAAGGGATTTGCTCTCGGAAGTGTTATCCCGATAGCTAGGACAACAGTTACGATAGTAGTAGATGTAGTTGAGGCGGATGTTGAAGCATTCATTGTTCGTGACGAGTTACTTAACACAGACGTACTCATCGGGCAGACTCTGACCGAGCTCCCTACTGTAGCGGTTCACAAAACTAGCGCAGAACTAACCATATACTGTAACGATGAGGATATGGAACGAATAGAAGTCCTCAATACAGATAGTGTCAATATTATAGGACTAACAGATATCAATGTTCACACAGAAAGTGAATACACAGGACTACTATTCGTTCCAGGAAGCTTATGCTTAAAACCTAATAGCGAATATATGTTGTTGCAAGGTATTTATCATTTTAAAAACGGTAAAGGTCGCTGTATAGCAGTTAATTTAGGACAGAAAGCAATTTCTCTCCCTAAGCTACGACTTCTCGGACGAGCAGTTAAATTGCCGAATCGGGAGCCGTTCCTTTCAAAATTAGATCAGGAGTGTGTTCAGGCTATTGACGTTGAGAGCAAATGCCCGTCTTCAAACGTCAATGTCAGGGAAGAACCAATAACACTGGACATGTTGAACATCGGACCCAAAGTATCGGCTGAAGGAAGAGATCGGTTAGTCAAACTCTTGAATAATTTTCGAGATTGTTTCGCATTTAATATGCAAGAACTGGGACTGACACACATTACTGAAATGACCCTCCGCCTTAGCGATAACACACCCGTTACCTATAGGCCTTATAGATTACCATATAGTGAACGCGCTAAGGTCCGGGCAATGATAGGAGATTTGCTGGCTAACAACATTATACGAGAGTCCCAGTCCCCATACGCCAGCCCCATAGTATTGGTACGCAAAAAGAATAACGAATACCGTCTCTGCGTCGATTATAGGGCTCTGAATAAAAAAACAATCAAGGACAGCTACCCTATGCCAGTAATAGATGACCAGCTCGATCGACTTAGCGGTAAGTCGCTGTTCACAAGCCTAGATTTGGCATCCGGATATCACCAGATACCGGTGGCCGAGGAGTCACGACATATCACAGCTTTCGTGACTCCCGACGGCCACTATGAGTATACACGGATGCCGTTTGGGCTTGTAAATGCTCCCGCTGTGTTCCAGAGCATGATCAATAAAGCACTAGGACCTAAACGGTTCGAGCTCGCTATCCCATATTTAGATGATTTGTTGTCAACGGGTAGTACATTCGAGGAGGCTTTCGGCAAGCTCGAATCCATCTTGCAGCTTTTACGTAATGCTAAACTTACGCTCAATTTAAAAAAGTGCTACTTTTTCCAATCGGAAATAGACTATCTTGGATATGAGATATCGGAAGCAGGATTGAAACCTGGAAGCAAAAAAAATACAAGCTGTGTCAGAGTTCCCAAAACCGGTTAACGTCCACCAAATCCGTCAGTTTATCGGGTTAGCCAGCTACTTTAGGCGATTCGTGTACAATTTCGCGGCTATTGCGCGACCTTTGACAAAACTAACTAAAGCTGGCGTACCCTGGCAATGGTGTGACGAACAAGAAACTGCTTTCCAGGGCATCAAGGCTAAGCTAGTTGCGCGACCAATACTAGCATTATATGATCCCAACTATATAACCGAAGTGCACTGTGATGCCAGTAAGGTGGGTTTAGGTGGTATCCTGCTACAGAAGCCTAATCAAGAAACCCCACCAAAGCCGGTCGCCTATTTCAGCCGACAAACAACCCGTGAAGAAACTTTTTGGCACTCTTACGAGTTGGAGACAATGGCTGTGGTGCTTTCGCTAAAGAAGTTTCGGGTTTATCTAATTGGTCTTGAGTTCAAGGTAGTAACCGATTGTAGTGCATTGCGTGCCACACTAACAAAACGGGACTTGATTCCTAAGATCGCGAGATGGTGGCTGATGTTGCAAGAGTACAACCTTACGATTGAATATAGGCCTGGGCATAACATGCAACACGTGGATGCATTGAGCCGCAATCCGGTGTCATTGCCTGATGAACGTGAAGAATTGGAAATACTCAACATTACCACCAATGATTGGCTCCACACAGTACAGTTGACCGACCCTCGAATAAAACATATCAAGGCTATTCTCGAGACTAGTGAAGAAGATGTTAAAGACATAACGAATAACTATGTTCTTCGCGATAATAGGATTTACCGTCGCGTAGGGTCCAAGTTGAAATGGGTTGTGCCCAGCTCAGCACGTTGGAGAATATGCCAGCTTAATCATGACGAGGCGGGACATTTTGCCACAGAAAAGACATTAGAGAAAATTCAAGCCGATTATTGGTTTCCCAAAATGACTCGCTTCGTCAAGAAATATGTTAATGCATGTATCAACTGTGCTTACAATAAGGAGTTGGCTGGAAAGAAAACCGGGTACTTGCATCCTATCCCTAAAGTTAATGCTATATTCCACACAGTCCACATGGACCATTTGGGCCCTTTTATTAAAAGCAAGAAGGGAAATACATATATTTTAGGCATTATTGACGGGTTTAGCAAATTTATTTTCATCAAAGCCGTTAGAAATACAAGGTCTAAGACGACAATTAGGACATTAGAGGACATTTTTGCGACGTTCGGGAGCCCAAAAATTCTAATATCAGACCAGGGGTCTAGTTTTACATCTAATGAGTTCAAGACTTTCATAAACTCGATAGGAGTTAAGCACGTGTTAAATGCCGTTGCCACGCCACGAGCAAATGGACAAATCGAGCGGTACAACCGAACCATACTTAATTCACTGTCAGCTATGAACCATGGACTGGATGAAAAAGAATGGGATACAAATATTTCTAAACTACAATGGAGTCTGAACAACACAGTCAATAAAAGTACTGGAAAGACACCAGCAGAAATTGTATTTGGACAAAGAACTACGTATCAAAGTGAAGGTATCCTGAGAGGAGCTCTCGAGACAGAAGAGCAGATGTCTGACACGGCTAGACAAGAAATGAGGTCAAATGTTCAAGAGCGAATAGAAAAGGGACAAAAGACAATGAAAGAAAATTTCGACAAAAATAGGGCACCTACAAGGGTGTTTAAAGAAGGCGATCTAGTTATGATTCCCAATAATAACCCGGAAAAAGGAAAAAGCAAAAAGCTAGCGCCCAAGTTCCGAGGTCCATTTAAGGTTACCACAGTCTTAAACAACGACCGATACGAGGTATCAAGCGTTCCAGGGCATTCTCAAAGACAGTATAAGAATATATACCCAGCTGACCAACTTAAACCTTGGGTTACGTTTTGTGTATCTCCAATTGCTAGCGAACACAGTGACAGTAGTGGAACAGACTCTGATGATTAATATATAGTAGGTAATTAATTTTGTCAGCAACCAGTATTCAAATAGTTATTACTTCGTTTTATTAAATTCTGATATATGTTTGGTTACGAGAAGGAATTGTTGCGTACATAAGTTAGTACCTAATCAGATGTACCTATTTTATTCCCTGTGTTAAATCCTATCCCTCACAGTTACAGCCTAGAGACAAACCTGGCAATCGGATAAAGCCGGGTGATGGAGTTAGTGAGATCCAAAACATTGTCTGAGGATGGACACTTGCGGACAAAATCGCCGACGATCAGCTGGTGAACCGTGACCTGCGGGTGGTTCCACGGCACCAACTGCGGATGTTAGCACTAGCATGCCGTGGCTTTCGGATGGCTAAACGGAAGCTAAGTATCGGGCTCGCGGGTGGCCTTCCTCATTGAACGGTGAAATAACAGCATCCAAGATGAAGTTCTGGCACGTTTTAGTCTCGGCGACTCATATACTTAAGTGATTATTGATTTATGAAATGGAAAAAGATGACAAAGTTAATGAATAATTCGATCTAGATGAATGTTGTACAGAGTTAGATTTATTTGTTTTCACATATTGTATAACGTAGCTATAATAGAACGTAAAACATGTTGATACTAAAATTATTATTTAATCAGACTGAGAAACTTTGATTATTGAGTAAATTTGAAGCATAAGTGTTAGTGGATCAACCAATCAATGATGAATCGTGATAATTATTAGTTTATAATCCGGTATGAGGTCATACCCCTATATGAGAATGGCCGAAACGGGTCGGAATGGGGTCATTCCGACTGCAGGGTGGCCGCCTGTTAGTCACTGTTTTTCACTTAACTTAAAATGGCTAAAATTAAATTCATTTTAAAAGAAATTAATTGTAATATACATTTGTTCAAAATATAAAAGTATTATTATAATTCAAAGGCAACGCGCGGTCACCCGGCCAGTTAGGATTCGAACGTCAAACCGTACGGTTGTCTAGTGTTAATGCCTAAGTAATTTTCTGTAATTAATGTTTGTAATACTATATAATATAAATTAGACCAATCCTAGCTGCTGTATATTATTTGAACGAGGGTTACTGTCACACTAGGGCTTCGAATGAGTAATACAAATTATGATTGGTTTTTTGGAGTTTTTATTTCAACTCCAAATTACATACACAAACAAACAAATTCAAATTACATGATATAAATAATGTCGCCAGTGCTTAAGTAGCGTAGTAGAAAAAAGCAACCTGAAATTATGTGTGCATAGGAGAATTATGTGTGACTAAACTCCTGTCCAGCGGTACTGTGGTGGTTATAGCGGTTCCCTTTATGTTCCCCCGTATTACCAGTATGTTTTAATTTTGTACTCCTGTTACAGGGCCCACCCGGTATGGATAAAGATAAAAAAACCATGTCTATTAAACAGGTACTTATAGATAACTTCAGCGGATGAAAGTGCTTTTAAACTATCATCAAAAAAAATTGGAGATTTATAAAATCTGATGTCAAAATACCCCTTATTTCTCAAATTCTTTGTAACCTACCGTTCAACAAATAAAAACATTAATTCATTGACAGAAACAAAACGTAACTTGAAGCAACTCCCAATTACACGACTAAATTTCCCTAGAAAATCAAAAGACATGAAAAGTTGCTCGACAATTAAGGATTATTGGGGAAACATTCATTAGGGAGATAATTGAATAACTGGACGTCCGCAATAGTAATTAATCACGGTAATTAAACGATGAAGCAAGTCTAAAGATAAAAGCTTTGTTTGGTTGAGTTATGGTTTTATAAGTGAAGAAGAAGATATTTTAATTGTATTAATAACTTGCAGTTGGCCACTCACAACGTCGTCTATATTTTTTCTAACCTGGTTAGGGCACTTAAAAATATAGAAGCACTATCCTTAGCCCGCGGGTTCACCTGCATTTGAAGTAGTTTAATGCCGTCTTAACTCAACTGTTGTAAAATATGCCCGTTCGATCAGCTGTTATTGCGTGATTGAGTAACCGACATCCAAACATCTTCACAAACTTTCACATACAATATTAGTAGGATATCATAAAGAAAAGGCTAATAATTCTAACTATTCCATCATTTATTATCAGAAAATATTGGACTCGTTATAGTCTTTTTTTTGGTTGGTTTAAAAAGAAAACTTAAGAATATAGCCAAAGAGTCGTATTATTGGAATTCTTAGTAAAGCGTAGGGATTAGTCAGTTATGAAATTATGTTGCTCTTTTTAAATTATTTATTAACTAAAAATGTAAAGGGATAACCAGCTCAATATCAGCTTAATAATACGGTATTCTTGTCCTAATGTTATCTATTATTTAGACACTCGTTTACTTGAACTCGCCTAGGCAATTACTGGGAACATTGTACACAACCAATTTTTATGACTGTAGACTTAACATGACCATTCGAATAATCAATGCACCAATTACCCGTTGGTAATGTATCAAATAAAAGTACCTAAGGCTTTCGATACGTTCTTATTCTGCTTGATGTAGCCCTACGACATTATTGTAGGAAAGAAAATGATAGCTCCCGCTTTTGCATTTAATATAAGGTGAGGTCTACCACAGGGACATATTTTTAGCACAAGTTTATTCATTCAATGAATAATGAACGTTTTAAACAAAATCCTTATATTATGGTCACCAATTGTCGTGGCAGCATTAAGGGAAAATGAAATTAAAATGATAGCTGATATTCTTCAAAGCTTCGATAAACCTTCTGATGTTGTATCAAACTTGTGTTGGAGTCCTGGTAAGTGCATTTTGAATCGTTTTGTAAATATAGTAGTACTTTTTCTCGTTTACATAATTTACCTATTTATTTTGAAAAAATGACTTTCTGCCACGTTTCTTGCGGCGCATTCTTGTTGGCAATGATGGTCTTTCCGAAAGCGCTGGTAGTTTAAAAATTACGTGTAAAAGTGCTAATTGCGGCTTATTTACTGAATAAATGATGATTTGAATTTGAATTTTGAATTTGAATTTTACCCGTGTCACCTAGATTAGATTAACAATTTAACTATTAGCTAGTACTTATGCTCGTAGAAAAGTTCTTAATAACTTTTCCTTCTTCTTTCTCCTTCCACCCCTTTGCTCGTCAATGCTTTAGTAACAAACCAGGTTTATAATAATAATAATAATAAAATTTTATTTCAGACCAATGATCCATATTATTGTTAGTATAGTTTGTACAGACTTAAAACTAGTGTTAGTGGTAGACAATTAATACACGTAAATCAAAAAAAAAACATAAAAAACAGAACACAAAGATAATTATTTATGGGCATGGAGCCCAATCCACCGGCCCAGCACTGGCGAGTCCCAGCGATCTACAACAGCGCGCAGGAGCGTGTTGCGGCTGTCGCGCGCGCGCTGCAGCATGGAGGCGCAGCGCGCGCGCATGATGGCGGCAAATCCCGCCGTGTTGGTCTCCAAGAACATCGCGGAAGCGCTGCAGTAGCGCGGCAGCCGCAACAACGCTCTATACGCGCTGTTATATTGAACTCGCAGGTCACTGTATGCCTTCTGCGTATAGTTTACCCATAGGCTGTACGTATTATGAATTATTTATATTTTTTAGCTGAAAGGAAACAACTGGTGTCAGATTTAGCGGTAATGGCTAATCCAATAACAGTTCAATTTGTACATACTTTGAATACAGACCACTATGTTTTTAGAGAGAAAATTGTGTTTCTAGTACATTTATCTTGTTCTGGAGTGACAGAATTTTTTAAAAAGGTATGTTTCAAGTCATTACATCATTTTAAACGGCTTTAAATATTTCTATAACTTAAATTTAACTGATATTATGAATTACATTCGGGTTTTGTTCCGTGTACCTTGATGTTACCGAAATATCGAAGCTCTATATTTCGGCATTGTCGTCTCGTGATAATGGCGCATGCAACTGTGCCGAAATATCGAGCTTCGGTAAAATCAAGGTATGCGGAACAAAACCCGAATTTAATTCATAAAAATTAGTAATGACCTCGATAGTCTAAAATATTATGTTAAATTTAACTAAATACATCATAATCATGTGTCAGGTGTCTTTTAAAAATGGTGTGACCTGTAAAAAACTGCTTCTACTTACTAGATAGAGGTTAAACAAGTCATTTTATTTTCAGGCTAATTCGACCAGAAAATTCAACAAACCTTACCGATGGTTAATTTTGAACAGCTCTGTAAATGAAAGCTTTCCGTTCAAACTTGATAATTTATCAATCCTACCAGATTCTGAAGTATACGTATCACACTTCAATGGGAATGATAGTTATATCATAAACCTTAGTAAGTTAAACAAACTTACTAGTCCTCTGTATGGATTATCTTAGCTGTAATGAGCTCCTGAAATTTAATTTCTTTCTCCCCTGGCAGACTTTCAATTTATAATAGCTGCTTGAGAGGTGAATGAATGATTACTTTTATGATAACTACTTTATTGTTCCAGTTTATAAGATAAAAATAGATTGTGATTGGATATCAGAACACTACGGAACATGGACCATCAATGGAATTGTAAAATCAAATACCATGAAGACATCTTTAGTAATGAGACGCAAAAACCTACGTCAAGAGACTATAGTGACGTCTATGATAGTGACTGATGATACAACTGTTTCGGACTTAAATGATCTGCGGTAAGAATTAAAATTTATATTGGAATGCTGGAGAATAGAGGATCATTAAAATGATGATATTGTCATACGTTATCGTACGTGCAGTGAATTTAAACCATGAAGAAAGTGTTTATTATAATATATAAGGTCTTGTGCTTTCCGCATCCAATGCGATCCCGCGATCTTAACTAGATCGTCGCTCCATCTTGTTGGAGGCCTACCGTCAGCTAGTCTTCCGGTCCGCAAACGCCATTCTAGAACCTACCGACGCCATCGGCCATCAGTCCCGCGAGCAATGTGCTCCGCCAACTCCACTTCAGTTTCGCAATTCTTCGGGCTATCGAGAAACATATTACCTAATAAATATTATCGTATGTACAAATAATGAAAATATCACAATTTACTTTCAGTTATCCCCTGATAGATTCTGTAAGCAAAAGCCTGTCACTACAGTTGATACCACTGTACTACTTCATGAACGCAACGCGACGCATGATTTACCCAAAAACCTGGGGGTATTACATCAACGGCTCCTGGTCTGGGATGCTGGGTGACATGGTGGAAGGAAGAGCTGAACTAGCGGGTAATAGGTTTAATTATAAGACCAAAAGATGATAGACGTGTACCAGATGTTGAAGGTGCTAGTACAACGTCTGCAAGTAGATATTGCATGTAACAGATTATCTGTGACGCTGTCCTTGTTTATTTTGTCTAATAAAACAAAAGGATCAGTGCCAAATATAAGGCTAATTTTTGTTTTTTTATTTTTTTTTATTTAAATCTGCAAAATTTGTACTTATTGAAACCAAAAAGACTATAATGCAGTATTTTTTGTAGTTTCCGCAGACAAGGGGTTAATAAATTTACTGAAAAGACTCCGAATACTAGCGACCCTCTCATCAAAAATCAAGAAGTTAAATTATTAAGAAGCTAATTCCAAAGTTTAGTAGGGACTAAAGATATACCTTGTTTTGAAATTAAAAAAGTTGACAATGACATATTACATCTCATTATTTATCTTTGCAGGCACACTCCTCTTCATTACAAAACAACGCATTGAAGTACAGGAATACCTAACTTTCCCCACGACTATTTATGTCAAATTCATCTTCCATGAACCACCACTGTCTTACCAGAACAATTTGTATCTTCTACCCTTCAGAGCCTCAGTTTGGTACTGCTGTGGCTCCTTCGTGGTTATGATGATTATCATTCTTTTTATTAACGCGCAATGGGAGGCAAAGAAACTGAAGATGGAACACGAAGTAAGAGACATTTAATATGGTAGCTTTTTAAATCTCGCCCTAAGACAATGATTATCTATATTATGCCAGCCAAATAACCGCTACGTTAAAGTTTTTTGACAAAACAAAAATATTCTATGAAGAGCAAAGGCACGCCAAGGCGGTAAGCCTTGGTGGTGGCAAGGTGTTTTTTACACGCGTCGTAGACGCGCGTTTGTATCAATTCGATGCAAAGTCAACGGAAAGAAAAACGCGATGTTGAAAGATTTTTGTGCCTATCTTTTAATTTGCTTATTTAGAGTGCTGTTACTACTCCTTACATGTTAGCACGAAAAAATTGAGCCTGGACCCCATGAACCTCGAGTTTCTACTGCAAACGGGTTTCTACTGCTGCCATCACCGATAGAAAAATCTAGTTTTACTCTGCTGATTCCAGAAGGAAACTGCTAACACCGTCCTGTTTCCGAGCATCAGTGAAGTAACTGTCTTCGTGGTAAGCGCCATAACACAGCAAGGAAGCACTGTTGAACTGAAAGGTTAGAAATGATGTCGTCTATATAACAAGTAGGCATAAAGGTTGCGTTTCCATCAGAGATGTGCGAGGATGTGTTGCGATGAATGTGTTTTTCACTAACCAATACATCTCTAGTAGAAACAGCTGAACGGAGCGAAGGGAGGTAAATGGAGCGTCTCTATTGGCAAATGAAAACACATTTCTCCCAACACACCCTCGCACATTATAGGTGGAAACTGAGCTGAATGCGGCCAACCACGATAATCTTCATGTCAATGTGATAATCGATTTAAACTGTCGTATTCTCAGGTACCCTCGGCCGTGTGGTGATCTTCATCTTATTCCTGGCATTCCTGTTTCTCTACACCGCATACTCCGCTAGCATCGTGGTGCTTCTGCAATCCAGCTCCAACCAGATCAGAACCCTATCGGACCTGCTGCAGTCCAAGTTGGAACTAGGAGTTGAAGATACACCGTACAACAGGTTTTGGTTTTCGGTAAGACATCTAATAATGAAAGTGTGAAAATTTTGTGAGTGATCGTAAAGATATTTTTCATGTAACGTAATTGATAACCACTATGATATTTTGGCTAGCTCTAAGGGAGTTTAGTAAAATGGCTTGTGAATTTTGGAACCACTACTTACAAATAGACGTACGTTGCAATTTATTTTAAAACTTGTATTATTACGAGCCTTTAAATGATGCAGGTTTTGTTATTAAATATTTCATCTCTGTAAAAACAAACGCGAACAATCCTAGACATAACGAGATAATAGTAAGTAGTCAAGACAATGCGTCTCCTGGCTAAATAATAATTGTTTTAGGACGCAAAAGATCCAATCAGAAAAGCTATCTACGAGAAGAAAATAGCACCAAAAGGATCAACTCCAAGATTTTACTCCATGGATGAAGGGATAAAATTGATGCAGAATGTAAGTAATCACAATCAGTCATTGACTCAAAAGAATTTATACCACATACAGTATATCAAACAATTATCATTGAAATTAATTGCTGAAAGATATGACACTAGTTAAAAATTAAATGTCCGTGCTAATTGAAAAAGCGATTCAGCTATGTTACTTCTCTTCGATGCTCTCGAAACCTTCTCCTTATCGTCTACCTTTCCAACTCTAGGTTTTTACCTATCTTTAGATTTATTGTTAGACACTATCTGCCATTTTGTGCATAAGTATTATGGTTAAGTTTTAAGTTTATGTTGAAGTGAATCATAATTTGTTTAAGTTTCTATGTGTTAGTTGTGTATTGTGTTTGATACGTTTAACGTGGGTCTTTTCTTGTTCTTATTGGTTGTAAATTCCACTTGCTGTAATGTACACTTTACCTACTCCTTTTTATTTAAAAATTAGTCTGGAAATTAAACAATTTGGCCGCCAATTGCATACCTTGTTAATTTTTGCAATGTACCTGTTTTATTATTGCTTACTATATCACGTTCGATAAAGATCCATTGTGTTATAACTAGTGCCATTACCATTGTTTCCTCATCGATGTTCTTGTAAAACACAGGAGCGTTCTTAGGAAGTTATGCAGAAATCCTCGCGCTTAAGCATTTTAAAAAGTCAACTGGAATTGGCAGAAAATAGTGTTTTTATTTACAGAAACCTTTTGCGTTTAATACTAACCTGGGAGTCGGGTACCGACTTATGGAGAAGTATTTTTACGAGCACGAAAAATGTGGCCTTCGAGAGATAGCTTTCATACAAGACGGCTCTGCGTGGAGTAGCTGCTACAAGCTATCACCTTACAAGGAGATCTTCAAAGTTGGGTAGGTCAGCTATAGCTACCCAGTTAGCGAAATAATGTGAAATTAAATTATGCATGAACACGCATATTTTGCATAAACTTAACTATCTTAAGGTCGCGGGTGAGCAAAGAAATTCTTTTAGTGCAGAAATTATTGTTTTGAAAAATAAAATGATTGATTGCCTTATTACTTAGTCCGACTACCTATTCCTGACATACCTAACCGTGATTCATGGTTTGATTTTTGTAACTTTCCAATTATTGTGTTGTATTGTTCCAGCCTCCTGAGGATCCAAGAGCATGGTCTCACCGCTCGAATCAACCATCTGATCTACGTCAAGAAACCCGTATGTGCCGTGAGAGGCGGCCGTTTCGTGTCAGTATCTATAGTCGATTTCTACCCTTCCTTGCTCGTGTTGTTGTATGGCTTGGTACTGGCTGTTGTGCTGTTGGCTATGGAAATATTATACCATAGGAGATATGGGAGTCAGGATAACTCAGCCATTATAGAAGGTTAATGGATCCTGTGTATTTTGTCCAGTGGTTGGGTGAAGCAGTCTTAAGCTTGCTTGGAACTTTCAAATAAACACCCCTGAAAATATTTTTCGCTAAACTTAGAACTAAGGCTAAATCCCACTAACGAATGATACAATTTGTGAGTGTGTTTGTGCGTGTGTGTTTGTGTTTGTTGTTCTTTCACGCTATAACAACTAGAAGGATTGCATTTACAATATTTCCAAATAACCTAATTATTAATTATTTCAAGAAAGTTATTTGTATATTTTGCGTAGTCAGTATTTCTACCTCTGCACTCGTAATTTAATGTCTTCAGCGTTTTTAGAAGAAAATCAAACTGATAGAAAAAATGCCTATAATGCTATAAGTACCATATAAGTAGTATTAGGATGCGATTCTACGCGCACGTCGGCTTAATTGTCTAAATCTAAATTTTCTAAATTTTAATTGACATTTAGACGGCTGATTTAACAAGTGCTATTCCAGAAAGTCACGCTGACAAAAGCTGAAAATAAGAAACGTCAGATTAAATTAGCGTTGTCATTTGATTATGACAGGTGCTCATAGAATAGCAAAGTGATTTAGCGACGTCTAAATAAAATTAGGAATTTTAGCGGCCGCTGTAGAATCGGGTCCTTAGATTATCTAAATAGTATAATTTGCATACTAATGCCCAACACATTTTAATGGCGTATATTGCATTTGTAACTTTTAGACTGGGCACAGTAAAAAGGGAATTAAAAAAAATCACGCACAATGCTTCAAAGTACATGTACTGAAATAAATTCTATTCTCGATACTGAACAAAATATTTTCAGGTTTTCAATCATTTACTGAGCACCTTATAAATGAAGTATAATATAAAATCAATTAAATTGAAATAAAAAAAAATAAACAATTTTTAGTGTCTTTCGTTGTTTCTGTTTCCTCTGTATCTATTCTTACATAATATTAACTTTTATTTGTACAGTCACGTGTTAAAATATGAACTCATTCAAAGTTTCAAAAATAAGTACTTACTATTTCTGGTGTACAATAAAGTCTTTGTATTGTATTGTACAGTCGCCATCAGATATATCGAAGCGGCCAAGGTGTCCACATATTTCTGAGCAAGACCAAATTTCAATAAATTCTGCACACTATAAATACCATTTATATCACAGCTATTGCAATTCCAAAAATATGTAAGCACTCTGTTTTCAATAATTTCTATACATACGACCAGCCAAAAATATCTGATCACACAAAACATCAAATTAATCTAAGCAATAAAGGCGTCCACAAATATCTGCACATTTAAGCAAAATATACCTTGTGCCATTGTCATATGGATCATAATAGATTAGCTAATAGTTTAAAACTGTTCAATTCAGGTAAGCGATGTCGATATGACAATCATCGAAAACAGTACAGACTTGTCATCACATACATCTGTCTCATGTTTTTCTCTTCAATCAAATTTGACAGAATATGAATCTAACTCTTATTTTACTTTTCAGCAGAATCGTTAAAACGTCTGACATATAGCAAAAACGAAATGAAGGCGAATTTCGATCCCTTAGTCAAGGCACGTCGTGGCACCAATAACATTCGTTTGCTTTTCAAAGCAGAGATCCAAGGTTCAAATCTCAGTCGACACTTAATTAGACTTAATTTTTTTTTTAGGTTTTATTATTGTTTTATGGCTTTTTACCCGACTGCAAGGAGAGGTATTGTTTTTATTTCTTTTGAGTTTGGATCGCGTTCGTTTTTACGATTTTTCTCAATTTTTAACATAATATAACATTTGCTTTTTAAGAAATTGGTTATTTTTTATCGACAAATTAGTTTTTAATCTAGGTATACCTTTTTCCTAACCTTGTGGTATTTTTTTTCCAAATTTATGTAATACCAACTTCAAGGTATACCCTATCCAATAAAAAGAGAATTATGAAAATCGGACTACTATGTAATAAGTTATGCGTGGTCATACATAAAAAAAAAATATACGCGTCGACTTCAAAACCTCCCCCGTTTTTTTCTTGTCAGTTGAAAATGTACATGTAAATGTATAAAAACTTTTAAACAAAAAAATTAAACCGCCGAACAAACTGAAAAGCAAACAAAAGATTTCAATCAAAAATAGAATATTCGCTCGATTTTCATGAAAATTTGCGCTTTAAAGTTGAATAATATTTTGCGAACGAATCACTGAATCAAAAAATTGTTCTAGCAAGCCCCTAATGATTGTCAAAGATCTATCCAGCGATACCCCACACTATAAGGTTGGATGAGAAAAAAAAATCACCCCCATTTTACGTCTATGGGAGGTACTCTATAAAAATTAGGTATTTTAGATTTTTTTTATTGTACTGTTTTGTCGGCGTAGTTTACATTATATTCGTGCAAAATTACAGTTAAAAAAAAAAAGAAAATAAAATTTATTTTGGCTCAATAAGTACCACCTAAGACTAAGATTAAAACTTGCACTATAACTATATTAAATACATCGTGACACGACAGGACACCAAAAAGGGCCTCCACTCAGCATGTGTTGCCGCACATTATGTGCAGCAACGGTGGTTTTCTGTGGAGGTTTTCTAGCATTGATAGTCTCTGAGCAAATCCGCGAACGGACAGACAGACAGACATAGCGAAAGCTGGTGAAATTACTGACACTTGAGGTATTCCAATCCAACTTAGGCCTCTAGGTTGGCAACGCATCTGCAATACCCCTGGTGTTGCAGATGTTTATGGGCGGTGGTGATCTCTTACCACCAGAAGACCCACATGCTCATTTGCCTTCCAGTCGAATAAAAAAGAAAAAAACTAAGGGTTCCGTTTTTGCCATTTTGGCTACGGAACCCTAAAAACACGGTGTGTATATTTGAGTTATTTTGCGGAAAACGTTTCGTAGTGTATTGTTTTGATTTTTTTCAAATAACAAAAATTCTTCACGTAAAATTTTTGCCGTGCCTTTGTTTTGTTTTGCTCGGCTTGGCAGGGTTACTGCCGTGCCCCCAGATATTAGGCAAAGCTCTGTGCAGGGGGCGACACTAGAAAACCCATGATTACGTCAGTTCTCTTTATTATTTTGTCGCAATGACAGATCATGAACAAAGAGTATTAGTACCTTTAAAATTCATGATAACATCTTATTACTTATTAGTAACAAAATAACTTGATATTTACATCGATAGTTAAGCAGCGTTTCCACTAGAGATGTGCGAGGATGTGTTGCGAGGAATATGTTTTCCATTAACCAATAGAAATACTTCATTTACCTCGCTTCGCCCCGCTTAGCTGTTTCCATCAGAGGTGTGTTGTGCGAGGATGTGTAAATAAAACGTTTCTATTGGTTAATAAAAAAGACATCCCTCGCAACACATCCTCGCACATTTTTGGTGGAAACGCTGCTTAACGATAGAGCTCCTCCTGAGTCCTGACATTTTTTAACAAAGTTAGTGCTTAAGACCTGACATGGTTGACCTGCTTTACTGTTTTGGACATTATTTCTAAATTCTTAGAATTCTTTATTCAATGAACAATTTGTACTTTATAAACTGTTGTTATTCTTAGTGTTAATTGGTCCTTTATAAAGTATGCAAGGACTTAGGAGGATATTTCCAAAAAAAGAATTGAAATAATATGATATTATGCCATTTGATACTCAAAAAACTGTTTACGCTTTTGTACTAAAATTGCAGTAATATTCCCTATTACTAACCAGTAAGCTTGACATCTAAAGTCATAGATAGTTGTCTGACTTCAGGGTTCCATTTATACCTGACGCTGCCACTCGGTATAAAGACAGACATGCATTGACACATTCAACCTTAACGCAAAGACTAAAGGTATATTTTGCTTAAATGTGCAGATATTTGTGGACGCCTTTATTGCTTAGATTAATTTGATGTTTTGTGTGATCAGATATTTTTGGCTGGTCGTATGTATAGAAATTATTGAAAACAGAGTGCTTACATATTTTTGGAATTGCAATAGCTGTGATATAAATGGTATTTATAGTGTACAGAATTTATTGAAATTTGGTCTTGCTCAGAAATATTTGGACACCTTGGCCGCTTCGATATATCTGATGGCGACTGTAAGTACCATAGACTCTTATTTCGACGCAATAAGGCCGTAGTAACATATTTTTGAGTGGATCGAATGGGTCCATATCGGCTCGCATCTTATTGAAAGTCCGAATGTAATGTTTGTCAGAATGATCGTTTGTCATAACCCTTTTTTCACTGAATCCAATATTGTTCAGAATTATTATAAAACAAACCTAACCTAACCTATAGTTTTCTATAGGATGACCATTTAAAATTTGTCCAAAAATTTAAGGTTTCAGTGGGAAAAAAATTATGACAAACGATGATTCGGACAAAAAATACGGTATGACTAGTGTTCGCGCGAGAGCAGCGCGATGACAATCTTCTTTCTTTTTTTCGTACGGACTCGCGAGGAGAAAGGCACGTTGAGCGCACGCTCCTGCGTTTACGCTAATTTACCTCTGTAATACGTTATTTTTTTTTATTAAATCTACATCGTTGTCAAAGAAGTCTGCTCATTTATCTGCCTCTTTGACAACTAGCGAAGAGTATGCGAACTTTGCCGCTCCCGGTTCGAAGAGATACTTATTTTTGTACTTGGCTGTACCTAAATACTTTTCATCTAATGTAATTACCTGATTGTGAAAAACTTCCAGTCATGACCTCTAAAATCTGGTCTCCACACTCAGCCAGAGAACTTGGAGGAAGGGATATTTACAAGAGCCCGGGCGTGATTTATCGACGCTACCTCAATTTTAATTAATATCTGCGAACGCCGTGCTAGCATCATGGCTGTTTACAAAACTCTGAACACATATTCATTTTATCATCATCATCATACCAGCCGTAAGACGTCCACTGTTGGGCGTACACCTACCCATATATATTTTTTCAGATTTTTTTGTTTTAGTCCGCGTAAGGGTGTATGTATACTTACTTGTCAAGTGAGTGAGTTTTAATAACTATTTTATATTTATGTACCTACTACGTTTAATTTTAATATTCTAAAGGCACAAAATAAGTATGTTTTTCACTTATCATGTTCGTAAAGTTAAAAAAATTATATAATAATGCATGAAAAATAAAAGATACGTAGAAAGTCAACAATTGTTTTCATTTCCTAGCAATATAAGTGACACGCAGAGTGTAAAATTCTATTTATTATTTATTTATTTATTAAACCTATTTCTCCCTCGACGTATCTATCCACCCTCGCCGTTACGTCTTGGGTAAAATGGCTCATTTTATGCTGTTTTTGTACAATATACTATTCTAGATTTCAAATTATCTATTAAGGTATTGTAGTCTATGCATTCTATTATTATTTAGGTAGTGTAGTATATCTTTACATCACAAAAATTTATAAAAAACTTTGCAGAAACAATGCGGTTGCTCGGTAGGTACTACATTTTCATTGTAATTTTAAAATGTAGGGTAGGATGAAGGAACTGAAGTACGTACTTTCGATATCATACACATAAAACATAACGCCTGTATTCCCAAATGGGATAGGCGGAGCACACGAAACGTTACCGCTTCGGAGCCACTTTTAGCAATTCTAACAAATAATTCAAACTTTCGATATCAGTTTAAACTTTTCTGATATCTTTTATATGTATTTACGGTATAATCGCCTGGCTATACTTAACGATTACATCCTGGACATCTTTCTGTTCCATCCTGCATAGTTAATAAGTTTGCTGTCAAAATATTTTTGAATAAAAAACTTATAAATTAAAACAACAAATTTTGCCAGTTGTTTATTTAGAGCTCCTAATTAACTTTCAGGGTAAAAAATAGCCTTATTACAAAGAGTTCATAATAAGATTTTAGTTATTTATTACCACCCACAACTTTATCAGAACACTCGTTTATTATGAAGGATTTGCTATAATCATTTTCCGCGCCGCTTCTTACTTTATTGCGGTCTGTTAATTACAAAAATTAAGTGATTATAAGTTGCTTTTGCAGTAAATAACAGTAAGCAATTATTTTGAACATGCCTCTTAGGCCTCTAGCAATGCATCTGCAATCCCCCTGGTATTACAGGTGTCTATGGGCGGTGGTAATCCCTTACCATCAGCAAGGCTCGGATACCGGTTAAATTTCCAAACCGTTATCATGTACTTGGCGCATAACCGTTATTTTTAAATCGGTTTTTAAGGGAACATTTCCATTAAGTTTTTGTCAGATTAACCTGTTTAGAACAATAATAACCGGTTTATTCCGGCGCAGGATAAACGTCGCCGCCCGCCGCCGGCCGGCCAGCTGTCACTCGTTGAATAAACCGGTTTATTTAGGTTATAGTTAGGTTCATAAAAACGTTCGCGTTCTTAAGAAAGTTCGGAGTTAAACCGAAATAAACCGGTATTTACCGCTATTTTATAAACCGGTTCCGAGCCTTGCCATCCAGTCGAATAAAAAAAAACATGAATGTTGGAATTTCGGCCAACCGATATCCAATCGGTTTCATTGTTTGAATAATTTGGCTGAACCCTGGAATAGTCGGCTACCGAACACAGACTAGACTGAGTTACGACCTAGATTTATTTAGAAGCTTTAGATGGCTGAGCGCTAGGCTAACTGAAGGCTAGGTTTTTAAAGGGTCATACTCTACGTCAACAATGCGGCTAGCTTGTCGACGCATAAAAGTTCGAATCTAGAACGGTATTGAAATATAGATACCCAGTAGATTTTTTAGATATCCTAACCTAACCAACAAAAATTTTTAAAACCCCGGACTTTGTCACTTCAAAATTCAATATCTTAACAACGGCTCAAACGATTTTGATAAAAAAATGTCTAAGCACCATGGCTAGAAAACCTGCTATAAAAAAAGAAAAGGTAGGTACATTTTTTTTTTGAAAAACGCCCCCTCCGTTGTGATAAACTTAAAACGGTAATGACGTTTAACAGAGCTGGAGCTGGAGCCTTGAATAAAACTGCTGGCTAAGTTCAATGTCACCCACTCACTCTTGTGCAAAATGTATAGGTATGAGAGAGATGTCCGAGGTTTGGCATCGACTCACCGCTGTTCTTGGCACATCGCCCCGTTCGCAACTCGATACACTGAGTAAGGTATCTAGCTACATTAATTGATGGCTGCTTCGATATCAGATGTACCTAACGTCCTGCAGCATCTTTATAGTACAGTGATTACGTGAGCAGGATCAACCCTTCTCCCTCGGGTAAATAAAAAAAAAGTTAAAATTATATCTGTTTATTTCATAACAATTTTGCAATTATACTGTATTGTACTGTATTGGAAATAAAGATTATGAAGTAATAATGTACCTATAATTTTTTATTAGACTCTTAAACTAGTATTACTAATCTATATTTCAATTTATTCCAGATAACAATAGGTAAGTACATGTCAAAATACAAAATTAAAATTAAATCAAACTAAAAAGGTCAAGTAAAATAATTAAATACATCACAATGTAATTTTTTTACAATTAATTACATGATATTCCTAGTTAAACTTCATTTTTAAAGATTCTAGTTGCTAGGCTATGAGTTGCCCTTGATAAGTAGATTCTTAATTAAGTATGCTTTTTATATTCTTAGGATTGCTAGTTATTTCATCAATTGTAGCCCCGGGGAAATCATTTAGGTAGTATTTGGGGGAAGGTTGTAGGATCCTTTTGCCATAAATATTTTGAAATTTTGGAACGATGAAGTGATTACTATTATCTAGGCTTCGGAGCCTTTTTGATCTGTCATATCTAACTAATTCTCCCAGTCTGTCTTTATATTCTAAAGCTATGGCTAATTTGACTATGAAATGATAATAGATGTGTGACCATGCACTTAGTAGACAAGTTAAGCAAATGCAAATAAATGCTATTACCATACAATACATATATCGTGTTTGCGGGTGTCCATGGGCGGCGGTGATTGCTTCTCATCAGGTGACTTCGATGTTCGTTTTTTCCCTCTTATATAAAAAATATAAATAATTAAATAGAAAAATCTTCAAAAATTAAAAATTAAAAAATATACTTCTATGAATATCAAATGCAGTACGAGATTAATGAAAGAAAACCTATGAAAACCTATATTTTATAACAAATATTTTAAAGGTTTTTTTTTTTTAGTGAGCGACTAAACAAAAAATTTCATTTAAAACTATATCCGATTTTTAAATGTTTCAACATGAAGTTCATGGCGTTTCTCATGGTTCAAAAACACTATAAGTAAGTACGGTATTATAGAGCTTACAATAAATGTCACATGAAGATTCTAGAAATAAAAATAAATAGACATCTAACGTGAACATACGGCAAACTTGCTTTGCTATCTTGCGAATTCCGATTGAGAGCGCTTAAAAAATGAGGCGTTCGTGCGTACGATAGATATTTCTCTTACTTATTCGCTACCTCAGCATACACGGCAGTGGTTTGTGACTCTATAAAAAACAGTACAATTGGGTATGCTTGAGTAAAAAAATATTATTTCATTTAATCCAAACTCAAACTCACAACATTTATTGACAACAAAAAACATCACAGCAAAAACAGTACAATCATAAATAGGTGAAGAGAGAACAATCAGAGACATCCAATTGTGCTGTAGTGTGATGCCAAAAGGAATCCGACAGCTAGATTAGGACAGCGTAGCACAGCATAGCGCAGCGTAAGACGTCCACCAAAGAGATGGACGGATGACCTGGTTAAAGCCGCGGGTTCACGGTGGATGTAAGCCGCTGCCAACCGAAGCGATTGGAGGTCTATGGAGGAGGCCTGTGTCCAACAGTGGACGTCCTACGGCTGAGATGATGATGATAGACAAATAAAAAACGAATTATTTTTAAAAGTTGCTGAACTAATTATGTTGTTCAGTTTGACGAGTATGTTATATGTTTTAATTATTTTCTAACAAATTACTTACAGGCCACACCCGGTATATAAAAATATATATCCATACTTCCATCCATACTTATATTATAAATGCGAAAGTGTGTTTGTGTGTTGGTATGTTCGTGTGTTTGTCCGTCTTTCACGCCGTAACGGAGCGACGGATCGACATGATTTTTGGCATAGAGATAGTTTATGGGCCCGAGAGTGACATAGGCTACTTTTTATCCCGGAAAAATGCACAGTTCCTCAGGGAACAGCGCGCGATAACCGAATACCACGCTGGCGAAGCCGCGGTGAAAAGCTACTGTCAGAATAAGTGGGCCAATTAACTCTTGTACCGACACTGGGCGTCTCCTGTGTTACCAAAGTTTTCTCTGGCGTTACCAAAAAAATCGTACTTCCAACAAGATATTTCACGGTTTAATAGCTTAAACTTACACAGGATGGCATATGTTATTCATGTACATCATCTATTAAATTACAGAAAAAACATGTTTACTTACAAAAATCTGCAGTTGTTTGAAAAATGTCGCGGACAGATTAGTGTCGGTAAAAAAGTTGATTGGCCCAAGTAAGTCTTTATTAACGTATTCATTTAACTCTGATCTGTTAGACCACATTGTAAAGTAAACAGAGTGCTTGTTGTCGCTATAACAGCGAGTTATCGCATAACCAACGCTTCCTGCAAACGGTCGGGACACTAGCGTTGCGTAAGTGCAGCGTTATTCTGCGAATAAACTTTTAAACTTATTTTTCAGACATTCAAGTAATATTTACTAACATACAATATATAAGGTGCTAGAAAATTAGGTATGGATATTTTCAGGGTACCTATGGACCTTTTTTTTCGACTGGATGGCAATGGACCTAATTAATAACCTAAGAATCAATTATACATAAAAAATAATTTAAGTGTCGCGTGGTAAATTTTTTTTGAAACTAACTAACAACGATGCGATATGGGTCTCACTGAAAAACAGCGGGTTGCGGCTTGCCGTAGCATTATGCTGAGTGGGGCCCACTTTATACTATTAGATTTTTTTTCTTTCTTAATTACTGTATTTTTTAGTGTATGGAATATGTGGAAAATAAATGTTTCTCTCTCTCTCTCTCGATGCAAATAATCGATCCTCAAAATATCCGCATCTGATTTTCTAGCACACTGTATACTATAATCCTAAAACGAGCAATTCTTGTAAAAGATTAAAGGTATGATTATTGTATTTTGTGTTGACTATGTTACTAGACAAATAAAATAGAATTACGTAAAATCGAATAAAATCCATACTATAATATTATAAATGCAAGTGTGTGTGTTTGTATGTTTGTGTTTGTCCGTCTTTCACGCCGTCACGGAGCGACGAATCGACGTGATTTTGGGCATAGAGATAGTTTATGGGCCCGAGAGTGACGTAGGCTACTTTTTATCCCGGAAAATGCACAGTTCCCGAGGGAACAGCGCGATAACCGACTAGCATGGGCGGAGCCGCGGGCAAAGGCTTGTATTAAACTAAAATTGAAACAAAATTAAAGTAAATGAATCTTCCTTCTATAAGGATATTACTTTCATCGACAGAAATACCTAAACGAATGGGAATGGAAGTAATCTACGGGAATAAGCCGCGCACACGCGAACGGCTGTTATCCGGTCGTGTGATGCACGTGTGGCCAGAGTGTGGGAAATGAGAGATTCCATTGTTACGTAGGCTTTGTCGATAAATGAATGTTTTTATAATTAATACGCTTAGAAACTCATGTTGTCTCTGTACAGGCTGTCTTTGAATTCTTCATTCAAATTCAAATTCATTTATTTATTTCGTCAGCATAGGTATAGTTAGGTGACAAACAAACAAGAGCGCAAGCTATGATGTTTCTGTCGGCGTACGAAATCATTTGAAGAGACCTGGCAGTGGATTACATAAGAATACTTCCGTAATATTATTGCCTGTATCAAAATGATATTGTAACGGATAAGTCACGTCTTAAATCGAGTTTAGCTCGACATGTAGTGCGCGTGTTGCGGCATCAGCCGAGTCGCGTGCTCCTGAGAAGAAGGGCTACGAAATAGCCCGAAACATGTCGAACTAAACTCGATTTAAGACGTGAGTTATCAGTTACAATATCATTTAATATGAGTGAGTCTCACGGTAGTTTTATGTTTTCCATTGTTGTTAGAAAATTGTACCTTAAAAAAAAAGATTGCTATAAACTACCTTAAATTTAATGTTAGTCTTATCTATTGTTCTCTATTGAAATAAGGACCCCTAAGGCCTCCTCCAACTTCCTCCATGCCTTTCTATCTTTGCCTGACTATATCCAGTTGTTTCCTGTCACATGTATGATATCATCAGCCCATCGTGTTATTGGTTTACCTAAATTTCTTTTTCCCTTCGGTCCTTTCCTTTCCATTGTGTAGCTTCAATGGTCCATCTTCTATCCGTGTATCGTGAAATGTGTCCAGCCTATCTCCACTTTAGCGAGAGTGCATGCCTGAGAACATCGGTGAGTTTCGTTCTTTGTCTAATGTTTTCGTTTTTTACTTTGTGAATTCTTCTAGCCAGAAACGTGTCGAGCTAAACCTCTATTTGAGACGTGAGTTATCCGGGTCAATATAAGAAAGAAAGAAAGAAAGATTTATTTTGGCTCCATAAGACCACCTTAGACTAAGACTAAAACTAGCACTAAAACTATATTACTTGGTGACACGACAGGATACCAAAAAGGGTCTCCACTCAGCATGTGTTGCCGCACATTATGTGCAGTAACTAGTAACGCTGGTTTTCTATGGAGCCCAGACGGTAAATATGTATGCATGAGCCAGTTCCTTAATATATTTAATATAATAATGGAAAAATAGCTTTATTATTATTAGTTATATTATTATTTTTGGCAAAATAAGGTAAAACCACGAGCAAAGCGGTGTACTTAATTCTGACCAAAAGACGCTAGTAGAGCAAATGAAGCGAGCATGCCCCGGCAGTGGCCAGTGAAGCGCGTGATCCAAATTAAGTTATTAATCTACGCTATTGTTCGATTAAGTTTAGGTATATTAACCTTCGCGATTATTATATACTCGTTTAGATAAGCTAAAGCAGTATGGAAGCTACAAATAAATCGATCGAAACGAACACACTTACACAGACGCGCGCTCTACACGGGAGCTCTACGTTCTCTACTGCAGTACCGCGAGACCCCTTAGAGGCCGTGTAGAGAGCGCGTCTGTGTGAGTGTGTTCGTTTCGATCGATTGGTCGAGCTTCCATACCGCTTTAGCTTATATAGATACTGTGATTATAGTCTTCGGGCTTCTAGTATCTTGACCAAAAATGTCAAATCCCTCAAAATCGTCATTCGGCGTTTGAATATTTGCACTTCCATTCAAAAGTCTTGTCACGGTCTACCTTTTTTTTTATTCGACTGGATGGCAAACGAGCAAGTGGGTCTCCTGGTGGAAAAAAATGTTTTATTCAACAAATGCCCTCTTTAACACAAACACATAACTATGCTACTTTGTGTTCTGATTAGTTATGATGCCTATGTTTAATTAATCTAATTAGTCTAGTTTTAAGATAACTTTGCATGCTATTATGTAGCAAAATATGTTTTTGTACTGGAAATCTTAATTTATCACCTATTGTACCATATTTTATGTGAATAAAGATATTTGAACTTAAAAGATCACCACCGCCATAGACACCTGCAATACCAAGGCGATTGCAGATGCTTCGCCAACCTAGAGGCTAATTTCACCGGCTGTCTTACTCTCGACGCCGAAGCACAACAGTGCAAGCACTGCCGCTTCACGGTAGCGATTAGCGAGCAAGATGGTGGTAGCAATCCGGGCGGACCTTGGACAAGTTCCTACCACCTGCAACAAATGTGTGGTCATATAGCACGGAGAACAGATGGCCGTGAGGTCTAGAAAGTTCTCGAATGCAAAGCGGGGATCGGCAAGCGCAGCCTAGGATATCCAAGAACGAGATGTAAGGATGGCCTGATTAAAGCCACGGGTTCGCGCTGAATACAGGCCGCTTCCAACTGAACCATACGGAGAACTCCTATCTCCAATAGTGGACGTCCTACTGCTGATATGATGATGATTCTGTAACAGATATCATCATCATCATCAGCTAGAAGACGACCACTGTTGGACAAAGGCCTCCACCTTAGAACGCCACAAAAAACGACAACTCTCCACTTGCACCCACCGGTTTCCCGCAACTCTCATGATGGCGTCAGTCCAGGTGGGAGACCTGCCAACGCTTCGTCTTCCGGTTCGTGGTCGCCACTCGAGGACTTTTCTCCCCCAACGGTTATCTGTTCTTCAAGCTATGTGGCCTGCCCATTGCCATTTCAATTTTCATATTTTTAGCTATATCAGTGACTTTAGTTCTTCGACGAATTTCCGTATTCCGGATTCTATCGTGCAAAGAAACTCCAAGTGTCGTGTCTATGACATTGGTTTGTTTTTCTTTTCACTTGTCATTCTGATTGATTTCTTAATTAAAATATGTTACGATATAATTTGAATTTCAATTAAATATACATAATAAATGGCGACGACGGAGACAGAACTAACGCGTCTTAATCGCTTACGCGCATCAATTCGTGGACAACTTACAAAACTACAGCAACAACTTACGCAGTTGCAATCGCCTACGGAATATGAAGTAAGTCAACGGCTAACAAGCCTAGAAAATTACGATAAAAAATTTGATAATGTTCAGAGCGAAATAGAATCACATTCGGAAGATATTGATACGGAAATTGACCAACGTCATACGACTGAAGAATGCATCCTACAACTAAAACTGAAATTAAACAGCTTACGCCCGACACCACCGGAGGCACCCTCGACTTACGTCACGGTGTCCCAGCAGGCCCGGAGCTATGAAGGTACACCAGAGAACTCTCCCGTGGCTATACACATTCCCAAAATTAATTTTCAACCATTGCAAGACCGGGAAAACTTCAATAACTTTATTAAAAGACTACAAACTTACATGAAACTAAGTAATTGTCACGAGCCACGCACCCAAACGCTGCTACTTCTTAGCTCTCTCCCTCCCGAAATACATCAAAAGGCTTATGATTTATGTTCGCCTAATGACCCGTGTGAAAAAGATTTTGATAGTTTGGTACGCATATTACAAGACTACATTGATCCAAAACCCAGTATTTGGGCTAGTCAACACAAATTTATCACGCGGACCCAAGGAGCAAATGAATCAATTATTACTTATACTTCTGAACTGAGGCGTTTAGCCCAAGATTGCAGTTTTATTTGTAAGAACTGTAAGAGGTCAATATCTGACAATTTCCTCACACTACAGTTTATAAGAGGCCTACATGATAATGATATTCGCACGAAAATACTACAAGATACAAAGTTGACAGAATTTGTGGACTTACTGAACACCGCGACTGCGATTGAAGTAGCTAAATCGGACAGTAACTACATGTCACCAGCTCACACTTCACAACCGCTGGTGAAAACTTTTCAAATTGATCGCAGACAGAGCAAATATAGAACAGAGAGCAGACCACTAACTATTCAAGATTTAAAAGGGAAATGTTTTCGCTGTGGAAGTCAAGAACATCAAGCAAATGCATGTAGAAGTATCAAGGACACCTGTAACAAATGCAAACGAGTGGGGCACCTAGCACGAGTGTGTCTGCGACCACCCCCCCATCAGGGCCATCAAGTAGAACCAGATCACGTGGAGGAGCACCACGACGCCAACTCGGCAGACTTTGTCACCGACAGCACCCCGTGGGATATGAACCTGGTACGATCCAATACCACTGACAAATTTATGATAAATGTGCATATTAACGGTAGCAATATTCAAATGGAACTAGATACGGGTGCTGCTCTGTCATCTATCTCACATAAAGATTTTAAAAAACTTAATACAGGTTGTCAAATTTACAAAACAAACGTTACCATGAGAACATATACTGGAGAGATTTTTGCTCCCATCGGTGTGGCATATGTCACATGTAAATACAGAGAACAACAATTTCGAGGAAAGTTGTACATCATTAAACAAGATGTAGACGCCATATTTGGCAGAGAATGGATTCGATTAATTAACCTAGATTTGGCCAACATTAATCAAGTCGATACAAAAGTACAGCAAAATCTCGATAAGATTCTGACTGAATTTTCTGATGTATTTGACGGTACCCTCGGATGTATTCCGAACTACAAAGGCCACTTCACTCTATATGATGATGCGAAGCCGATTTTCGTAAAGCCAAGACGCATCCCATATGCACTTAAAGAAAAGGTAGATGAAGAAATTGAACGATTATGTAGACAAGGAGTTATTACCAAGATTGATAATTCGGAATGGGGCACGCCAGTTGTTCCAATCGTTAAACCCAACGGCAGCATACGCCTATGCGCAGATTACAAAGTGACTTTAAATAAAGCTATTAAGGACGAACAGTACCCAATACCAATCATAGAAGATATCTTGGTAGAGATGAATGGCGGTAAACTATTTTGCACGTTAGATATTAGTCAAGCATATTTACATATGTTGATGGATGATGAAAGTGCTATGATGCAGACACTCAGTACACATAAAGGAACATTCAAAGTGAACAGATTAATGTTCGGCGTGAAAGTTGCACCAAACGTATGGCAGAAGTTTATGGATCGCCTACTCCAAGGAATCAACGGAGTTAAATGTTTCTTTGATGATATAATAATTCAAGGATCATCAGAAGAACAGCTTATTGCCTGATTACGTCTCGTTTTGCAAAAACTGCAAGAAAATAATCTGAAATTAAATAAAGAAAAGTGTCATTTTATGCAAGAGAATATCGAATATTTGGGCCATGTTATAGATAAAAATGGATTACATAAGAATGGAAACAAGGTCAAAGCAATTGCCGATACAGTACGTCCAGAAAATGTTAACGAACTGCGTACATTCCTAGGAATGGCAAACTATTATAATAAATTCATACCAAATTTAGCTTCAATATCCTATCCGTTAAACAATTTACTCAAAAAAGGGAGTCAATTCATCTGGTCTCCAGATTGCAACAAGAGTTTCAATAAAATTAAGGAAGAAATTGTAAGCGAAAGAGTTCTGACACATTTCGATCCGGCCAAACCCTTGGTTCTCGCAACAGACGCTTCACCAACCGGCCTGGGAGCCGTCCTCAGCCACCGATTACCAGACGGTTCAGATAGGCCTATAGCCTTTGCGTCACGATCGCTTACCAATAGCGAGAAAAAATATAGTCAAATAGATAAAGAAGCTACGTCTCTATTTTGGGGCCTAAAAAAATTTTTCCATTATTGCTACGGAAGAAAATTCATACTTATTACAGATCACAAACCACTTACTACCATTTTTCACCCGCATAAAACGTTGCCGGCTATGAGTACTATGCGACTGTTCCACTATGCGCATTTTCTCTCCGGTTTTGACTACACCATCGAGTACAGGACATCGACGGAGAACAGTAACGCTGATTATTTATCGAGATTTCCGGTAGACAAAATAGCAACAAATATAATTGACGTAAATTATGCTTTTCAACTTAATCAAATGAATACCATTTCGATTGATCGCATAAAAATTGCAGAAGAAACTCAAAAGGATGTCGAATACAATAATTTATTACAAGCCTTAATGGCGGGCAGAACGCTAAGCCGATATGGTTACAATGATAATGAAATGACAATTCAGGATGGATGTTTAATTAAGGGCACTAGAGTTATGATTCCGACAGAATTAAGAGAGCGAGTATTAGAAGAATTACACTCAGGACACCTTGGAATCGTAAAAATGAAAATGCTAGCACGGGGATATGTATATTGGAAAGGAATTGACATGGACATCGAAAACTTAGTTCGGAGTTGTCGAGCTTGCCGATTACAACTTAACCAACCTGCACCAGTGACATTACACCATTGGGAGCTACCGACAAGGCCGTGGCAGAGAATACACATCGACTTTGCGGGTCCGATAAAAGGCCATTTCCTGTTCATAGTAGTTGATGCTTATACTAAGTGGGTCGAAATAATTCCAACTACTACTACGACAAGTACATGGTGCATCAAACAATTAAAAGATCTTTTCGTAACATTCGGCTTCCCCTTTATCTTGGTATCTGATAATGCCCGGCAGTTTGTTTCAAATGAATTTGAGTCATATCTTAAGCTAAACGGAGTAGTTCACAAGACATCAGCTCCATACCACCCTGCGACTAATGGACAAGCAGAAAGATTCGTCCAAGTGACTAAAAAAGCCCTGCATAGCGTCAGTACTGAAGGAGGTAGCCTACAGGACAAGCTCTTGACGATAAAAGAACAATTGCGAAGGACGCCAAGCACAAGCACGGGACGTAGTCCTTATGAATTAATGTTCGGAAGAGAAATAAGAGACGGCCTAAGCGTCAAATTCAAGACTACTGCAATACAAGCAGGAAACGAATTGCGTAATGATATCCGTCCAGAAATCCGAACATTTACAATTGGTCAGAGAGTCCAAATAAGAAGCTACGTAAATAGACAGATCAAATGGGAATTCGGCACCGTCACTAAAATTCTAGGAAGACTACATTACGAAGTAAGGACCGATGCAGGCGAGATTTGTAAACGGCACCTGGACCAAATGCTAGGTACTGTGATTACAAGGGAGGACTGATGAAGAAGCTCCACATCATCCAGATTTGCGGCGGAGGTGTCGTGTCTATGACATTGGTTTGTTTTTCTTTTCACTTGTCATTCTGATTGATTTCTTAATTAAAATATGTTACGATATAATTTGAATTTCAATTAAATATACATAATACCAAGCATAGCTCTCTCCATAGCTCGTTGTAATAGATATAATTGGTAAGTATTACGTTGATTACCAAAAAGAGTTATCACATAACGGTAAGTTTTATCGCAATTCGTTTTGTCGCTTATGCATCCGTAAGCCGCTGGGCAGGTGGAAAGGGATGTAAGGACGATAAAACGAGTTGAACGGATTGTACCTTGTCACTGGAGTGATTGATTGCTCGAATTACGGCGATTTTATGATATAATATGTTTATTTAATGCCTTGTTGAATGCTTTTACATATTAGATATACAAGTACCTACTTAGGGCAGGTGGTAGAACCTTGTGCAAGGTCCGCCCGGATTGCTACCACCATCTTGCTCGCTAATCCTGCCGTGAAGCAGCAGTGCTTGCACTGTTCGTATTTCAGCGGGGAGAGTAAGAAAGCCGTTGAAATTACTGGCACTTGAGGTATCCCATAGGCCTCTAAGTTGGCAACCCAACTGCAATACCCCTGGTGTTGCAGATGTTTATGGGCGATCATCAGGAGACCCACTTCCTCGTTTGCCATCCAGTCGAATAAAAAAAAAGGCTGCTTAGAAAAGAATTTTGTATAGGTATAGAATTATAACTCCTTCCCACTAAAATGGCGGAACGAAACTGGTTGTCACTTGTTATGAGGATAGCTGCGGGGGTGCGTCTCATAAGATATAACTACATAATATATAATTTCATATTAATAACGTTCACAAGATATAATGAACGTTTGCTATAACATCAAAATCAACACAAATAACAATAACAATAACAATTAATAATAACAGTTAATTAAACTAATACTCATTTTGTATAAAGTTTTTTTATATAACATTCAAATACTCTAAATTCAGTTTATATAACATGCATAACGTATATCGATCATAATATATACTATCTTTTAGTATAATGATTATAAAATATAATAGCGTATGATATACAAAATAAATTTGTGCGAGCGAGCGAAGCGAGCGAGCAAGGCGCTTCGGAGCAGAAGCGACTCGGATAGGTTAGGTTCAGAAGGCTAAGGCGGGAGCGAAGCGGAGCGAAGCGGAGCGTAGCTCCCGCCTTAGCCTTCGGTGTTAGGTTTTTTTTTATAGCAGCGAGGAAAATAATTTCAGGCGGTTATTTTATACGAGCATTATGCATTATGGTGTTAGATGTATTGTATAGTATACATTATAAATGTGAGATATTATGAACGTTATACATAACGATGGTTATATACATTGATATTATACTTAAAAAACGTTATGCTTAACAAAAATAGATATATTGATATTATATCAAACGTTCGTTATACACCTTGAACTGTATACAAAACAAGCTTATACAATATGAGCGTATATAATCTGAATATTATAGTATAAGTTCTTATATCTTTCATTACTTACCCTAGCTGCGGACATCACACATTATTATGTTCCTTTTTATGCGAGAGAGAAAGAGAGACACTAAAAAATACATTCAATTGAAATCTAATAATTTATCCTAATATTCAAACGGAATCGGGGTATAATCTTGAAATCGCAACCGCTAGGTTTCGAGTCATGAAATTTCAAACACCTAAGTTATGTGCAATTGTAATGTAGATACGATTTAATTTTTGGGAATTTACGTGGTTAGAAATCGTAACTGTTTGTTTCCTAAAAAAAGTAGAAATAGAAATAAGCATACAAACGCTTCACGTTTTATTTTACTGAATACACTTTCGTGGTTTATGTTTATGTGGTATGTTGTTCCGAGTAATGCTATGTTATGACGGAAAGCTTCGTTTTTATTATTATGAGAACGAGCCTTGCTCGACGTGATACCGCGTCGGGAGCAAATGGGTTGAAATCTGAGAGGTTGGAATTTCACATACTAATTTTCCACCGGCGATTTGCTAAGCAAAGTATGTACCTATATTCATTTACTAGCTTTACGTTGCGGTGTTCATCATCATTATTCCAGCATATATACGTCCTACTGCTGGGCAAAGGCTTCCTCTTAGAATGAGAGGGCTTGGGCCGTAGTTCCCACGTGGGCCCAGTGCGGATTGGAAATTCACACGCACCATTGAATTGCTTCGCCGTTTTGTGCAGGTTTCCTCATGATGTTTTCCTTCACCGCAAAGCTCGCGCTAAATTTCATGAAATCAAATGTAATTGCGGTTTTGCTTCATGACAAAATAATAAACGAAATTTTATTTAGTGAGATTATGAACATTTCTTTTTCCACTTTTGTCGCTTTAAGGAGTTTGACCATTTTAACCCCGTTTCATCCCGTTTAATTTCTTTGAAGTAGGAAATATTTTGCCTTTTTCGGTACTGATTATGTACGCTTGGTTTTTTACGGTGAACAAGGTAGGTGAACAAAATATTTCAACAGAATTTAAATTAATTCCAATGTTTTTTTTTTACTAATTGTTGAGATAACTAGAAAAAAATCTTTGAATAAATCATCTAATTTATTCTGTTAAATATTATAAATCCTTAGTAGTTTTAGACGACTGTCACTCAGTTCACGCCCCACGGACGCAGAACGACAGAAGATCAGTAAAATGTGAAATATTTGAATAATTCTCTTTGAATATTCATAAATTATTACTCGCTCGGTGAATCAGCGATACGACGTATTTTGAGTTAGCTAGGTTTCCAGTTTCGTTTCAAATGGTGATTAGCTTTTTAGAATCCTATTTACACTATAATGACATTTGCAGTGATCATCTAAATATTATGCGAATAAGATGCTAACTGTCATGTCCACGTCATGTCAGTGTCACATTCTAACTCACACAAAGAAAGAAAGAAGAATTCGATTTGTGGCATTCGAACATGACGGATGTAGACAATATCTAATTTTGCTATTTCTGTTTCTTTGGCTAGTTGAAGTATAATTTTGATAGTGTTTTATGCGGCGATTAGCCTTAACAGTGAACAGTGACCACACGATTCGATTTGTGGCATTCAAACATGGCGGGTGTGGGCTGTGTATAATTCTGCTATTTCTGTTTCTTTGGCTGGTTGAAGTATAATTTTGATAGTGTTTTATGCGGCGATTAACCTTAACATTGAACAGTGATCACAAAATTTTATACTGCTCTCGTGTCTGACATTTTTTAATGCGCAAGTCGTTTCCACGTGGTTTCTGGAATTTTACTATCAAGTTGCAGAAACTACAATCACCGTACAACGTTGCCTCTCGAAAGAGAATACATAGACACTGGCGAAATTGTCTTATCAATTAGGACAGAAGCCATATTTTAAAGAAGAAGAAGAAGAACAGTGACCACAAAATTCTATATTGCTCTCGTGTCTGACATTTTTAATGCGCAAGTTGTTTCCACGTGGTTTCTGGAATTTTACTATCAAGTTGCAAAAACTACAATAATCGTACAACGTCCCTCTCAAAGAGAGTACTTTGACACTGGCGACATTGTCGTATTAATTAGGACAGAAAGCCATATTTTAAAAGAGATGAAGAAGAAGAAAAAAAGAAAGAAAGCAAAAGGTAGCAATTAACGGAATAGTATTGGCGGGATCTGTGGTCGAAATTGGAGTGTCATAAATGCATGCAGTAATAGGTACTTTTGTAGGTATGAGTGGGCCAAATTTTGTGCCGCTGAGAATAAATAAACACAAGAATCTCTACATTATAGTGACAACGCGATATATTTGACCTTTTTCTACTTAACTACTGGCCATAAGTTTCCTTTTATTTACAACGTACCCTTTTAGTGAGCACACCTCGTAAATATTGCACAATAAGGTACTCGACAGTTTCAAATATTGTATTGAGAGAGCGGGACACAGTTATCCAAAAGACGGTAGGTTAGAATGGGAGAGAACGAAGCACCTGAGTTTATGGGCAGTTAAAGTTGTAATAAAATAGTCTTTCATGAAACTAAGGGGCACATGCTTGAAGTTATTACAACAGGAGATGGTTACTTACATACATCTAGTTCACTAGGAATATGACATGTAATCATTAATCATGGAAAATTTTAATTTGTGTCCGTGTTCGCTTTTGTGTATTTAAGTTTGCGGGAAGCCAATTCTGTCCCCTGCTGAACAAAGGCCTCCCTACTTCCACTGCTTTCCGTCTACTGCACAAAAGCGCCAGTCCTTCAAGAAGTCTGTATGTATGTAAACTCTTTATTGCACATAAAAATAAAAATACATAAACACAGAGAGGAAAACAAAGGTGAGCTTATCCCTAAGGAGGGATCTCTTCCAGCTAACCTAATTACAGGAAGACAATATATTACAATAGAGGATAGACAGAAAGAATGCAGAAGAATGAAGAAGTAATGCAGTTCAACCCTCTATCGCCGCCAGGTCGCCTCTCGAGTTGGTGGGCGTCCACGTTGGTGGGGGTGATCATGGCCCACAACTCGTCCGGCATGTGGCAGTGCTACTTCAGCTTACAGATAATTAGGGCCAATCAACTTTTTACTGACACTAATCTGTCCGCGACATTTTTCAAACAATTGCAGATTTTTGTAAGTGAACATGTATTTTTTCTGTAATTTAACAGATGGTTACATGGATACATGCCATCCTTCGTTAGTTCAACCTATTATACACTGAAATATCTTGTTGGAAGTACGATTTTTTGGTAACGCCAGAGACAATTTTGGTAACGCAGGAGACGCCCAAAGTGTCGGTAAAATAGTTGATTGGCCCATTAGTGAAAGTTTTCAGCTTAGCATTACAGATATTAACCTAAATGTTTTATTATTAATATTAATACAACAGTACGAGTGCGCCTTAGCTTGCGTAACTGACAACATCCACAACCCCTAAATCGGCGTACCAATAACGCATACATGTCTAGCAAAAACTGGCATAAAACATGCAATATATAGTTAACCAACTCTCGTCATAAGTACTTCGTGGGTAAATTGTGGAAGTGTGATAGTTTGCCGTGGACATTTTTTTTATTAACGCAGTAAATAGACTACGGCTGATCGAATGGGCAACATTTCGTAATAAATAACTTAATTTGTCCGTTTTTAAATTACACAGCGATGGGAAAGGGATAGATGGCTGTGTTAGAATTAGAAGAAAGAATGGTGAGAATTTTATACTTCCCTATTGTCTTACATGGAAATTTTGATAGTTTGTAGACGCCAATAGTGGCGCAAATTTTTCGGGTGGGTTGGAGTTCAATATAGTGCAGTTGGTATGGTAACACATTTTGCCTGTATTGTAACACATTTTGGCATGGTAACACATTTTAGTATGGTAACACATTTTGACTGTATGGTGAAACATTTGGTATAGTAACACATTTTGCCTGTGTGGTAACACATTTTGGTATGGTAACACATTTTGCCTGTATGAACAAATGAAGATGCGGGTTGGATTGCCAGCTGACGTTACCGATCCACGTTATGGTAACATATTTTGGTATGGTAACACATTTTAGTATGGCAACACATTTTGGTATGGTAACACATTTCGGTATGGTAACACATTTTGCCTGTATGGTAACACATTTTGGTATGGTAACACATTTTGCCTGTATGAACAAATGAAGATACGGATTGGATTGCCAGCTGGCGTTACCGAGCTACGTTTTTGTTTTTAAACAATATAAGTTTGTGAATTTCACCTTTAACGATCGTTAATTTACATTACAAAAAAAGCCATTAACTTAATTACCAGATAGTTTCTATCACATAATTAATATGAGTTTCTATCAATGGATCTGTTCATCTGTCAAAGTTACGTTAGTTAAGTATATACTCGTAAATTTCAAATCAATTCACCAAGTTCTGCGTTTCCAAAACAGAGGGGCTACTACGAAAATCGAAGTTCGTATCGCACCGTCCCTTTCAGTTGCGTATTGAATGATATAAGCATAGTAAAAGGATAAAAAGTACGCGCACTCCGGCCCTTTAGGAGACTAACCTGCCTACTCCGGCGCGGACGCTTAGGGTTGTCAATGTCTACTTTAGATTAATTACCTACCGGCAAATAATTTAGTACGAAAGTGTCACAGGTGACGCCATCTGTGATATTTATTCCGAACTTCCCGTCCCAATAGCGGCGGGTTTAAACCGAGCAGATTCTGTCAGATGGCGCCACTTGCGACACCCATGAATGCAAGATGGCGCATGTCATTTGGTCTCTTCTCCAATAAACCGAACACGAACAAGATCGCTGCCTATATTATTCCCAAATTCCTCAACATATACAAAATAAGGGACCGAGATCCCAACATTGGTGACCCCGAAACGCTGCTGAACATCGTGAAAATAAAAATTTCGAGTTTCCGGCGGAATTGTGAAGACGCAAGCGGAGGCCGACACCACGTGCATCGACGACGTAAGTTTTTCAAGGCGGGGCCGAGTTCCTGTAGAAAAAAGAACCGCGCGGCGCACGAAGACGATCGGCGTAATTGAAGAAACAACGGACGGCGTGGTTTTTCAAGGCGGGTCCGAGAATCTGTAGAAAAAACAACCGGTACGTACAACCAACCGCGTGGCACACCAAGAGGTGCGGCGGACTAGAGAAGGAAGGCGGGGGCCGAGCAGCGATCGGCAACAAGATATCACCCGCGCGGCACACCGAGAGGTGCGGCGGACTACCTAGAAAAGACCGGGCGGCGGCGCGCGGCAACAAACCAACCGCGCGGCACACCAAGCGGTGCGGCGGACATCAGAGAAGAGCGGCGGAGACCGGGCGGCGGCTCGCGGCAACTAACCAACCGCGCGGCACACCGAGAGGTGCGGCGGACAGAAAAGACTGGGCGGCGGCGCGCGCGCGGCAACAAACCAACCGCGCGGCACACCAAGAGGTGCGGCGGACGACGGGCGACGCGCGGCAGCAACTACCAACCACGTGGCACACCAAGAGGTGCGGCGGAGGCCGGGCGACGCGCGGCAGCAACAATACCAACCGCGCGGCACACCAAGCGGTGCGGCGGACATCAGAGGAGAGCGGCGGAGACCGGGCGGCGGCTCGCGGCAACTAACCAACCGCGCGGCACACCGAGAGGTGCGGCGGACAGAAAAGACTGGGCGGCGGCGCGCGCGCGGCAACAAACCAACCGCGCGGCACACCAAGAGGTGCGGCGGACGACGGGCGACGCGCGGCAGCAACTACCAACCACGTGGCACACCAAGAGGTGCGGCGGAGGCCGGGCGACGCGCGGCAGCAACAATACCAACCGCGCGGCACACCAAGAGGTGCGGCGAACGACGGGCGACGCGCGGCAGCAACTACCAACCGCGTGGCACTCCAAGAGGTGCGGCGGACGACGGGCGACGCGCGGCGGCAACAATACCAACCGCGCGGCACACCGCGAGGTGCGGCGGACGACGGGCGACGCGCGGCGGCAACAATACCAACCGCGCGGCACACCAAGAGGTGCGGCGGACGACGGGCGACGCGCGGCGGCAACAATACCAACCGCGCGGCACACCAAGAGGTGCGGCGGACGACGGGCGACGCGCGGCAGCAACTACCAACCGCGTGGCACTCCAAGAGGTGCGGCGGAGGCCGGGCGGCGTGCGGCAGCAACGAAAACAACCGCGGGGCACTCCCAAGAGGTGCGGCGGAGGCCGGGCGACGCGCGGCAGCAACTACCAACCGCGCGGCACACCAAGAGGTGCGGCGGACGACGGGCGGCGTGCGGCAGCAACGAAACCAACCGCGGGGCACTCCAAGAGGTGCGGCGGAGGCCGGGCGACGCGCGGCAGCAACTACCAACCGCGCGGCACACTAAGAGGTGCGGCGGAGGCCGGGCGACGCGCGGCAGCAACTACCAACCGCGGGGCACTCCAAGAGGTGCGGCGGACGACGGGCAGCGTGCGGCAGCAGCAATACCAACCGCGGGGCACTCCAAGAGGTGCCGCGGAGGCCGGGCGAGCGAGGACTTCAGCTACCTATAAGGCAAGTGGGCTGGCAATTACGACATTTACTAATCTTCTTAATCCTCATTAGGTATTGGGCATAAAAATGACAGACAGCGAGTCCGAGACTACTATTATCGAACCGATTCATTTAAAAAATCTAATTAAAAAACGAGGTACAATAAAAAGTAAATTAACATTATTCAATAAATTCATGGAAAGGCTTAATAACCAACAGTTGTCCGGGGACGAGTTATTAGATTTAGAACTAAGAGTAGCGAGGTTAGCAAATGTACTTGATGAGTTTGAGAAGGTCCAGGATAAAATTGAAACAGTGAGCTCAGATGTGGAGGCTCAATTGTCTGAAAGGGAAGCCTTCGAGAATTCTTATTTCCAATTATTATCAAAAGCAAAAGGTCTATTAAAGGCCAATGCGTCTAGTACTAACCAACATACAGCGCCCCGAGACACTGAGCCTGCACAGACTGTCCATAGCGAATCGGTTAAATATCCAGATATTGCTCTACCATCATTCGATGGAAATATAATAAATTGGATAGAATTTCGAGACACATTCGATGCCCTTGTTAACCAAACTTGCCTAAAATCTATTCAAAAATTTAAATACCTAAAAAGTTGCCTCCGGGGCAGTGCCTTGGAGGTAATTAGCTCACTTGAGTATGCTGAAGACAGCTATCCAATCGCCTGGCAGCTCTTATGTGAGCGATATAATAACCCAAGGGTGCTTGTGTATAACCATTTAAGGGCACTTTTAAATGTAGAAGTTATCCCATTCACAGCCCCAGCCCTCAGAATGCTAACTGACAATCTGTCTAAACATCTGAGAACGCTTCGGTCTTTAAATATACAGACCGAGGGCTGGGACATTTTACTAATATATTTCCTATGTAGTAAATTAGATAAACCTTTACAAAGAAAGTGGGAAGAGAAAAACTGCTCGCGTGAATTGCCTACATTACAGGATTTCAAGACATTCCTGAGAACTCAAGCGGACCTGCTGGAAACGCTGAGCCACAACAGCAGCATGCTCGAGCACAGGCAACCCGGTGGCATGAGAAAGGCGCTGGTAATCACGTCCTCTCCATCCCAATCTAAGGTAATACCAAAACAATTTTATACCCAGCGTAACCAATGTTCGAATTGTGGGGAACAGCATTATATTAACCAATGTACCAAATTGTTGGCTCTGAACCCAGCGGCACGCATAAAGGTGATCAAAAGATTAGGTTTATGTATAAACTGTATGGGCTCAAACCATATACTACCAAATTGCCGTGCATCTAACTGTAGGTTGTGCAAAGGGAAACATCACACACTCTTACATATACCTACAGTCACTCAACCAACCTCGAAGTACTCTGGCAGCGCTCAGTCAACGCTGCACGAGTGTGAGCCGACGCCGGGTGCACCCCAGTCGGTCAATCTATTGACTAACCAGTTTGCCACCTCTCCATCAGAAGTTAAGGTAATACAACCAAAGCAAATAATATTATCTACTGCCCAAATCAAGGTCATAGATAATTCTAACCAAGCTCACATAATGAGAGCATTACTCGATTCTGGCTCACAATCGAATTTCATTACAGAGAGTGCATTTAACCGATTAAACATGCCCTCTCAGGCCGTTGATTTAGAAGTCTTAGGATTCAATGAACGGGTTACCAAGTTGAATAAAACAAGCCAATTAAAAATAAAGTCAACAAATGGCTTGTTCACCACCAATATGTCTTGTTTTATTGTACCAAGTATATGCAACTTACCAACACATGAAAAGGGGATTCAGTTATTAAAAATTCCTTCGCGTTTTCATCTAGCTGATGATACATTCTACCTAGGTGGTGAGATTGATCTCATAATAGGTGCAGAACTGTTTTACGAACTTATGTGCAATGGTCGACATAGGCTAGGAGACGGACTACCAGTTCTGCAAAAAACACTATTAGGCTGGCTGGTCACTGGTGCTTATACAATCCCAGCTCCACAACACCAAAAGGTGAGATGCAATTTTGCTCAAACCAAGGCGCTCCAAGCTTTTTGGAACGCTGATGAATGTCTTTCACCCGCTACAGTTCCACATGATGAGTATACTCTGTGTGAGAAAGTATTCGATGAACACAAGAGAACTGCTGATGGAAATTTTGTGGTGGGCATTCCCCTTAAAGAACCAGTGACAAGCTTGGGTCAGTCGAGACCTGTTGTTTATAAAAGATTTAAGGCTTTAGAGTCAAAATTTACCAAGGACCCACTGTATAAAGAAAATTATGTAAAATTCATTAACGATTTTAAATCTTCGGGTCATATGATTGAGCACAAAGGTAGCACAGAGTGTTGTAACTATTTACCACATCATGCAGTTTTAACTCCTCAAAAGCAAACCACCCCACTCCGAGTAGTGATTGATGCTTCATTCAAAACAAGCACAGGGAAGTCCCTAAATGATATACAACCAAAAGGTACAATAAACCAAGACGATTTATTTGACATATTGTTGCGATTTCGAAAAAACCGATTTGTAATAAACGCCGACATTGAGAAAATGTATAGAATGATTTATATAAACCCGAACCAACAAAATTTACAATGCATTCTATGGCGTGAAAATCACACAGAGCCACTACTTACCTACAGACTGACAACTCTAAGCTTTGGTCTTAAAAGCGCGCCTTGTATTGCTACAAGGTGCCTTCAACAGCTATCGCAGGAGCATCAAATGCAGTATCCAGAGGCAGCTGCGGCTATATCTACCAACTTCTATATGGATGATCTGTTGCATGGAGGAGACAACGAGCAACAGGTAGCACAGGTAGCCTTACAGATAGAAAAAATCCTGCGCAGAGCTAATTTCAACCTTCGAAAATGGAAATCTAATTCACCAACCATACAAGGTATTGTAACCAAATCTCAAACCACAAACACCCATATGACACCTACACCCTTAGGACAAGATAAAGTTCTGGGACTGGCATGGGACAACACAACTGACAATTTAATGTACCAATTAAAAAGACAAGGGGTTCAAAGACCACTAACCAAGCGAAAGGTTTTGTCATTAGCATCAAGTATTTTTGACCCGTTGGGTCTGTTAGCTCCGGTGCTAATAATCTCTAAATGTTTTATCCAAAAATTGTGGAAAATTAAAAGCGACTGGGACGACAAGCTCCCTCTCGACTTGTCTAATGAATGGGAAACATACTATAATGATATATTCACATTAAATTCATTGGTTGTACCACGTCATGTCACACTACCTAACTATAGCGAAATTGAAATACATGGGTTTGCGGATAGTTCATTGACAGCCTACGGTGCAGCAATCTATGTACGTTCCATAAACAAAGATGGGAAAATTTTGTCAAAATTGTTGTGCGCAAAAACAAGAGTAGCAAGAACTGAAACTATACCTAAACTTGAGCTACGCGCAGCACTATTACTAGCCACTCTATACACCAAGGTAAATAAAGCACTCAAATGTAATTTTCAGAGTAAATATTTTTGGTCAGATTCCAATGTAGTTTTAGCGTGGATAAAATCTCAACAATGTGACAAACTTACCTGCTTTGTAAAAAACCAAGTAAATAAAATAAATTCAATGACCGAGTCAAAGGACTGGTATTGGGTAGCTTCTGGTGAAAACCCAGCCGATCTTTTGACTAGGGGGCTGCGTGCTGACAAGCTCGCCAGCTGTCCCTTGTGGTGGCAAGGACCCCTCTGGTTGCAAAAACCAAGCACAGAGTGGCCATCCAACCAAGTAAAAATTACCAAGTCTATACTAGAGTCCAATGAGTCCCAAGAGTCCATTGAAACTCATTGCAATGTATGTACAAATACATACAATAACCAATTTATGACTTTTTTATTCGAGAAATGGTCTAATGTAAATAAACTGACTAGATGTTTTGCTTACATATTAAGATTTATTAAAAATTGTACCAACAAAATTGAGAAAAAATGTGGCTCACTGTCTGTCAATGAGCTAAACGATAGTCGAAATAAATTAATAAAATTTGCTCAAATTGAGTCTTATCCAACCGAGTACCAATTACTTATGAAAGGTAAACCACTTCCAAAATCATCAAATTTAATTTGTTTAAATCCTTTTATGGAGGATGAACTCATAAAGGTAGGGGGGCGTTTAGACTTGTCAATTTACCCTAACCACAAAAAACACCCTATTGTCTTACCCCATAAGCACAACCTAACTAAGCTAATCTTACACAGCGAGCATCTACGATTGATGCATGCTGGACCGCAACTTCTACTGTCGTCAGTACGAGAACGATACTGGCCCATCAAGGGTAAGAGTACAGTAAAGAAAATTGTACAAAAATGTGTGACCTGCTTCAGAGCCAACCCGAAGGTACATGTTCCTATCATGGGGAATTTACCAGCTGTACGAGTAACCCCAGCTCCCCCTTTTCAAAACACGAGCGTTGATTACGCTGGTCCCTTTACTATAAGGGACAGGAGGGGACGTGGTTACAAAACTAGTAAATGCTATATAGCAATGTTTGTGTGTCTTGTAACGAAGGCAGTTCACATCGAATTAGTTTCCAGTTTACACACTTCAGCATTTCTGTCAGCATTTAACCGATTCATAGCTCGTAGGGGCAAACCTAAAGAAATGCTGAGTGACAATGGTACTACGTTTCATGGCGCGAATAACGAATTAACCGAACTCTATAATTTCATAAACAATAACGATAACCTTAGTGTGTTAACAGACTCTTGCGCCAAGGAGGGGATCGTTTGGAAATTTTTACCACCATATTCAGCACATATGGCGGGCCTTCATGAGGCAGCTATAAAGAGTTGTAAGACTCACTTAAAAAAGGTACTTTCAAATGCATTGTTAACCTATGAAGAGTTTGCCACAGTACTTACACAGATAGAGGGAATTTTAAATTCACGCCCACTGTGCCCAATACCTACATCAGATGATGATGATATATCTTGTCTAACGCCAGCTCACTTCCTTATTGGTAGGACTCCTACTGCCATGCCCGACTACGACTACGAGGGCGTCCCAGTGAACCGACTAACACTATACCAACAGTTACAGCAATTGCAACAAAATTTCTGGCGCCGCTGGTCCAGAGACTATGTGGGTCTACTCCAAGAACGTTCCAAGTGGCGCAGCTGCAAGGGCCGCCCCCTGGACGCGGGCACAGTCGTCCTGGTGCGTGACGAGCGCCTCCCGACGTGCCGCTGGCTTCTGGGTCGAGTCATCAGCTGTTTTCCCGGGAAGGACGGCGTCAACCGAGTCGCCGAACTGAAGACTTCGCGAGGCACCACCAAACGCGCTTTTAACAATATTTGCCCGTTACCATTAAGTTAGCATTAATGATACCTACTTACTTTCTTTTTGTTTTGCAATTTACTTTCTTTGCAACCTAACTCTATTTTCAATTTTGCTTTTGAATGTATATGTAATGAATACCTACTCTCTCTTTGATTGCAATATCAAATTTATTTCCAATTTTTACTATAACTCTATTTGCAATGTGAAAGCTTTTGAATACTTAATACTAATAATTATCCTTGTTTGCAAGCTATATACTAAACTTGCTTTGCTTGTGTCAATGTAACCAATTTTATTTCGAGACTTCCTCTCAAGCTTGCAAGGTTTTACTATGAACCATAATTTAAACTAGTGATAAGCTTTGCACATGTATCGTGTTCCTGCTTATTTATTTTATCCCAATGTTTAATAAAGAATTCCTTGGTATGGTTTTCATGGTAAGGTAACCGATCCATTTCATTCATGTTAAGTGCAAGCGCACTTAATAACATGAATAAAATGGCGGACTTGTTTGTGAGCTCTGGCTGATCTGACCAGATCACTCACAGATAAGGTTCGCTGTCCACTTATCGGCGAGGTTCGGTACAACGCCACCTCGCGGATGGGTAGACAAACCAGGAGACTACCTGGTTATACCTAAATGCCATTTTGGGCAATTAATTTACCTTTGTACTTAACTATAAGTAGAATTAGACCTTAGGCGGGAGCATGTCACAGGTGACGCCATCTGTGATATTTATTCCGAACTTCCCGTCCCAATAGCGGCGGGTTTAAACCGAGCAGATTCTGTCAGATGGCGCCACTTGCGACACCCATGAATGCAAGATGGCGCATGTCATTTGGTCTCTTCTCCAATAAACCGAACACGAACAAGATCGCTGCCTATATTATTCCCAAATTCCTCAACATATACAAAATAAGGGACCGAGATCCCAACAAATTAACTTACAATTGTCTTATATCTCTGTTTAGCTATACAAACAAGATTATGCTTGTATATTATTATACTAAATTTAAAATTACGAGTACTTATTGTTAATTAAATTCGCCGGAATGGCGATGAAGACTGTGTACGTACCACTCATATTAAATTATATTTTAACGGATAACTCTCGTCTTAAATCAAGTTTAGCTCGACGTGTTTCGGGCTATTTCGTAGCCCTTCTTCATACGAGCACGCGGCTGCCAACAGCGAGTCGCGTGGTTTTTAACCCACGACGCAAAAAGAGGGGTGTAAGGTATACTGTATAACATTATTACTGGACGAGAGTGACTACGTACGTAATAAATAGTACATTACTGCAGAGGCCATGAAGTAAGGGATTGATGGACGAGTTCGGGGTAGACGAGGATAAAATGAGTCCAGCAATCCCTGTTCTGGCCGAGGCTTGTATAGTGCTTTTCTCAATGTGAGAAATATTTCATCCATCCATCCATCATCGCATCGCATCGCATCGCACCGCACCGCACCGCATCGCATCGCATCGCATCGCATAGCATAGGGTCGTATCGCATCGCATCATATCGCATCGCATCGCATCGCACCGCACCGCATCGCATCGTATCGCATCGCACCACATCGCATCGCATAGCATAGGATCGTATCGAATCGCATCATATCGCATCGCACCGCACCGCATCGCATCGCATTGTATCGCATCGCACCGCATCGCATCGCATCGTATCGCACCGCATCGCATAGCATCGGATCGCATCGTATCGCATCGCATCGCATCGTATCGCATCGCATCGCATCGTATCGTATCGCACCGCATCGCATCGCATCGCATCGTAGCACCGCATCGCATCGCATCGCATCGCATAGCATAGGGTCGTATCGCATCGCATCATATCGCATCGCATCGCATCGCACCGCACCGCATCGCATCGTATCGCATCGCATCGCATCGCATCATATCGCATCGCACCGCACCGCATCGCATCGCATCGTATCGCACCGCATCGCATAGCATCGGATCGCATCGTATCGTATCGCATCGCATCGTATCGCATCGCATCGCATCGCATCGCATCGCATCGTATCGCATCGAATCGTATCGCATCGCATCGCATTGCACCGCATCGCATCGCATCGTATTGCACCGCATCGCATCGAATCGCATCGTATCGCATCGCATCGCACTGCATCGCATCGCATCGTATCGCATCGTATCGTATCGCACAGCATCGCATCGCATCGCATCGTATCGCATCGCACCGCATCGCATCGCATCGTATCGCATCGCATCGTATCGCATCGCATCGCATCGTATCGCATCGCATCGTATCGCATCGCATCGCATCGCACCGCATCGCATCGCATCGTATCACATCGCACCACATCGCATCGTATCGCATCGCATCGCATCGCATCGAATCGTACATGTGTCCTTGCACGAAACTATTACACTATGCAACACTTATAATATATCGTCACTACTTTGAAAAAAATCTCGTACCTAAAATCAATATGTCAACAAAATTGAACCTTGATTACAGTCTATAAAGTTCACTCAGAAAAATTATCTATTTTGAGCTACGAGTTTTTTTTAAAGTAGTGACGATTTTTATTTATTTACCTAACACAAAAAAGCGACTACGACTACGCGAACGTGAAGAGAGCGGGAGACAACCAGAGCAACGTACGGCACCGGCGACAGCGCAGCCTTGACTGAAACTAGTTATTCCCAGATAGTTGGTATCAGTGTGTGCGTGCGGCGGTGTGAGCGTACTGTCGCCAAGCGGCGCGCACACATTTAAGCCCCGCGATGTACTGTTGTTCGTACTTTACCTACTTTTATCCTTTTACTATGATATAAGCGTGAGCGGGTCGATAACATACGAAGTTTGAGTTTTGCAATTCCTCATGTAAGGCCAGGCGCTCAGGACCGCTTAAGTAGTACAGTCACCAGCACCAATATCTGAAACAACAAGCGTGCATAAATATCTGATACGACTCTATTTCTAGAGCTGGAAGGACGTGTCAGATATTTTTGCACGCTCCGCTGAGGCAGATATCAATGCTGGTGACTGTACCTATTCAAACTTAACACAATTAAGTGAAACATAACTAAAGTGTAACGACAGTTTTCAAAAGAACTCTTTTGGGACGAACTTCACATAAATTGCTGCTGCGCGATGCATATTTAAAAGCTCTTTGTATCGTAGTGTCTCAAAGAGGTTAATTTTGAAAGTGTTTGATCAAAAAAGGAAGGATAAAGAAACCGTTTAAGCACAAAACAGATAGGTACCTACAGAAGTCAATCTCCTGTACTTCACTTTTCATACCTACACTCGGCGGTCGCTCTACGGTTGTCAACTATGGCTTATGCATAAAAAACTATTGTGGTAGTGGCACTCGCATCTAGTTGTTTGATTTATTGTTGAGAATGAAACAAGAAGAATGGAAATATAAATTCATAATTACTAAAATATTTTAATGTTAATGTCATTGTAATCCAACATCACAAAATACAAAATACAAATCAAACAATAACCTAGTCAAATATCTCGCCCCTTGCCGTTCCTGGCGCAAAGGTGCCCATAACGCTCGCGGCATTACCACGTTGGATAGCTATGGACGGCCTTTGCACCAGAAATGACTCGGAGCGAGGGTCCTCCCCTTTAAATGTACATGTCATTGTTATATTACAAATTTGTCACAGAAAATAATCTTGCGACGATTTCGACATTCGCGAAATGCACGATTATTATATTTTAAAGTGAAATAAATTCGCATTCTCCATTATTGCACAAAAAGTTCACAGACGCGTGTCTCAAGCAGATGGCACCCGCGCTCGCATTGGTCCCAACCGGTTCGAGATTTCGTATCCGCGAGCAGACCTATGTGTGCGTTGCTCGAGCGCACTTTGTATGTAGATTGATTTCTGTTCTTAAATGTTTTGTGATTTAAGCTATAGTGTCGCGCCTTAGACAGAGTAGTCTCCGATAAAAGTAATGATAACGCCATCGTCACCATCATATCAGCAGCAGCACGTCCACTGTTGGACATAGGCGTCCCCTATAAACCTCAAGTGTCGCTCTACCGTGTACTCCGTGAAAAGAGCAAAAATTTATAATAATAAATATCATGGGACAATTCACACCAATTGACCTAGTCCCAAAGTAAGCTTAGCAAAGCTTGTGTTATGGGTGCTAAGCAATGGATAAACATAATTATATAGATAGATACATACTTAAATACATATTAAACACCCAAGACCCGAGAACAAACATTCGTTTTTTTTATACAAATATCTGCCCCGACAGGGGAATCGAACCCGGGACCTCAAGCTTCGTAGTGAGAGTCTCTAACCACTAGGCCATCTGGTCGTCTATATAATTTCGTGGTTATTTGGCCCCTAAAAGTTATGTATACCTCCTGGAAACCTACCTATCTAATAAAGGTATTACGGAGGGTCTCCCGTGTGGTGTCGGATTAGAATTAGACCTCTCTGTTTCTTCCGTGGACGTCGTAAGAGGAGACAAAGGGTATATAAGGTATACCGTAGGCGACAGGCTAGCAACCGGTCCCTAATGTGCCATTTTTGTAAAATTTTAAACCTAAAATTGCTAAAAGTGGCTCCGATGCAGTAACACAGCCGGATGAGTAAGAGAGCCGGTGAAATTACCGGCACTTGAGGTATCCCATCTTAGGCTTCTAGGTTGGCAACGCATCTGCAATCCCCCTGGTGTTCCAGGTGTCTATGGGCGGTGGTGATCTCTTACCATTAGGAGACCCACTTGCTCGTTTGGAATCCAGACGAATAAAAAAAAAAGTTTCGTGTGCTCTGCCTACCCCATTTGGGAATACAGGCGTGATGTTTTTGTGTTTGTGTGTGTGGAGGTACCGCAACGCTTTGCTATTTGCTAAAAAATATATCAAAGGTATCTTTAACGATTAATTCAGAAAATATTTAACTCTATCACCATACAAAAACACACGAAGTCACAACATTAGATAACTTTCAAAAACTTTCCAGCGCCAAGTTCAAACAACACGGCAAGTTTGAATGAAATTACAGTGGGAACTCGACAAAAGTGGGCGAAGTCGAAATTTTCCCGCTACCAGTCGTGCCGGGGTGACACCGGGCGAGTACGCTCGCCAGTCGGTTCTGTCAAGTTACTGGAACGTTAGTTCACTGTTGGAACCTGTAATATCTAATTTAATAATATAGGTAAGCATAGTTCCTTTTAGTTGAAATATTGAAAACTCTAATAATAATTCCAGTAATATGTCTGTTTGCTTGTTTGTTTTTTACCTGAGCTGCCTGCGCTGAAAGATTTAGATGAAATTCGGTATACAGATAGTTTAAGTCATTACAAAATCATTACAAAAACTACAATCAAACTATAATGTAAAGGTAAAAAAGCAAAATTAAAAATTTTGAAAAAACCCACGACGGTTCCTAATAGAAAAAGGGTTAAATAATTTTTATGAACATCCCCCGACTAAAAGTGATTACAAACACAAAAACATCCGTCGGGGGCTGCCATTACCTCCACCGAAATGAACTTATATTTTGCAGTAGTATGAATTTGTGATGAATTATAATTGTGTGGGGAATGTACTACTTTATAAGAGAAAAATATTCATGGTAGTTTTCTTAACATTATAACTGAAATAACATTGGATGTAGTCGTATGAATTTGTGATTAATTAAAATTGGATAGTTATATTTGTAGTAGCTTTTCTTAACATTTTAATTTAAATATAACAGAGAGATGGTAATGGCAGCCCCCGACGGATGTTTTTGCGTTTGTAATCACTTTTAGTCGGGGGATGTTCATAAAAATTATTTAACCCTTTTTCTATTAGGAACCGTCGTGGGTTTTTTCAAAATTTTTAATTTTGCTTTTTATTTTAAAATTTTTAAAGAAATAATTTTTCTCACCAAAACATTTTATGTAAAATCAGAGGCTAATATTCACAACACTTACTAAAAAGCTCATAAATAACGCTTAAATTTTAAAAAGGTTTTCAAACGCTAGGAAAAGCCAAGTGGCTGCATGAGGCTGCGTTTCCACCAGAGATGTGCGAGGTTGTGTTGCAAGGAATGTGTTTTTCATGAACCAGTAGAAACGCTTCATTTCCCTATTCTTGCACTCATCTCTGGTGGAAGCTGAGCGGAGTGAAGCGAGGTAAATGTTATGTTTCTATTGGTTCATAAAAAACACATTCCTCGCAACAAATCCTCGCACATCCCTGGTGGAAACGGAGCCTGAGCCCTGACTTTATTAGCCTTACATCTTGATTCAAAAAGTACAGCTTGGCCGTTCATAGATCTATTCCATGGCATTATCTAGCCCTCAATTTTTTACCATACTCGTATCGGTCAGACTTTCTGATAGACCTACTTACGGTAGGAAATTACTTCACGGGTCTTAATTGACATGTCATACGAACAGATTTAAATATGAAACGGCCAAGTCATACAAAACTTTCATCATCATCATCATCAGCCGGAAGACGTCCACTGCTGGACAAAGGCCTCCCCCTTAGAACGCCATAATGAACGACAACTCGCCACTTGCATCCACCGGTTTCCCGCAACTCTCACGATGTCGTCAGTCCACCTGGTGGGAGGCCTGCCAACGCTTCGTCTTCCGGTTCGTGGTCGCCACTCGAGAACTTTTCTCCCCCAACGGTTATCTGTTCTTCGAGCGATGTGGCCCGCCCATTGCCACTTCAATTTGCATATTTTTCCAGCTATGTCAGTGACTTTAGTTCTTCGACGAATTTCCGTATTCCGGATTCTATCGCGCAAAGAAACTCCAAGCATAGCTCTCTCCATAGCTCGTTGCGTGACTCTGAGCCTCTCTAAGAGGCCAACAGTCAAGGACCACAAAACTTTAGCTTTCTTGAAACTCTAGGGAAGAGGAGACAACCCTAGCTACAGCATCAGGTGTTGTATAGGCATATAATGTATCATTGCAATTGAATAATCGTGCAAAGTTTTATGTATTTGTGCTATTAACCATCAAGGAGTTCCTTTGTGGGAAGACGACCCTAGCTGCAATATCAAGTTGTGTATATTCTATCGTACAAACACAGTGCCAATAAAATTTAATAGGTAATTCCGTTAAGTTCCGCGCCTGTGCCGTAAACTATTGAAGAGTTTCTTTCTGTGGAGACGATCCTGGCTGCATAACCAGGATGTCACTACCAGATTATTGTATTATTACAAGATTTACATTAGTGTGCCAAAATTCAAGACAATACGATAGCTAAAAGTGTGGCAAATTTAACTTGCAAGACCCAAACATGCATACAAACACACATATGTATATTATTTACATAGGTTCCTACATACATTGCAGGTCAAATAAAAGCTAGTGTTAAGATGAAACGGTGTAAAAATAGTTAGTTAGTGCTCCGTCTTCTTTTTTGTTTATCTTGGCGGGGGCACTGCCGTGCGCCCTCCTTGATATACATATGAACGCCTTTCTAAAACTATTACAGACAGTCATCAAACCCCTTAAGAGACCCATATCAAAGACAGTCAAACCTTTCTAGAGCTAAGTGGAAAATGTTTACTATAGCGCCCCCTTGCGGGTTAATACTACAACACCTATCTAAGAACCATCTTAGATAAACATCAAATCCATTACGGAAAACCACATCAAAAACAGTAAATCCATTCTGAAGATAATTGGGAACATTGAGTGAAAAATGATTACTGTAGCGCCCCCTAGCGGACAAACGCTATAACACCTATCTAAGAACCACCGTCGATAAATTACGAAGCCATTACAGAAAACCGCATCTAAATCAGTCAAACCGTTCTGGAGATAAACGTGAACATTCGTTTGCGCACAAACAAACAAACAAACAAACAAACAAACAAACAAACAAACAACCTCTCACCCTAAACGCATATACCTTCTCCGTTCCGTCGTGGGTAAAAATAGGTAGATAAGTACACACTTATATAAAAAAACATACCTACATACACACACACACACACACACACACACACACACACACACACACACACACACACACATAAACATAACCTAACCGTCAAAAAGTAGGGAGACTTTGTCACTTTAAGGTTATCTCAAAAACGGCTAAGCCGATTTTAATGAAACATATCTAGGAATCGTCACTAGAAAACCTGGTTTCAAACACAAAAAAAACCTCATTCAAATCGGTCTACTCGTTTAAGAGCTACGGTGCCACAGACAGACACACATAGCGGTCAAACTTATAACACCCCTCTTTTTGCGTCGGGAGTTAAAAATACGTTCATTTTTACTTAATCCATACTAATATTATAAATGCGAAAGTGTTTGTATGTTTGTGTGTTTGTCCGTCTTTCATGCCGTAACGGAGCGACGGATCGATGTGATTTTTGGTATAGACATAGTTTATGGTCCCGAAAGTGACATAGGCTACTTTTTATCCGCGCGCGATAACCGAATACCACGCGGGCGGAGTCGCGGGCAAAAGCTAGTTTCTTAATAAATGTGCTACCTAAGTTTTACACTCACCTTAACTGTGGCTGTATGTAATCGGCTAGTAGGTATGTAGTATTTTTTTCTGTTGTTAATTCGTTATAAAACCTAATCAAACCATTTCATTTCATTTATTTATTCATTTATTCATTTATAAGTCATGTTCATTACATTAGGTGACATATTATTAAATAGTAGGTACACGACACCCTGTTTGGGTATAAAAATGATAAATCCTTAAACTATTTTACTCTAATAATTAATTATATCTACGGATTAGAGAAGTGATGTCATTAACATACCAATGCTAATATAATAAGAATTTATTGTGAATTTTCGTAATTTAATTAGATTGAAATTTAAATGAAATTTAATTTTAAAATAATGTTCAATGTCAAATTATTATTTTAAATATTATTAATATTATTAATTTCATCATTCAACTATTTCGTTTAATATAGATGATTATATATTATGATATTATTAGAACCACCACGTGGGGCGCAGGATAAATCACTTTTTCACAAGGTTTCCTCTTTGTAAACAATTTTTATTTTTATTTATTTACAACATCTTTCCTCCATTCTTAAACAAGGCCAGTAGCTGACTATTACCATGCCAGTACTATGCCAGTACTGGCTCGTTCTAACCGCTTTGTAAAACTGCGCACACACGCCTCGGGTGATACGCTGAGTACATGAAACTGGGGCTACGAAACCGAACCGAAAATATATGAAACTAGCTTTTACCCGCGGCTTCGCACGCGTAAACTAATAAAACGGGGATGTATTCGGTCCCTTAGTTATAAAACTATCCCGTGGGAATATCCGGATAAAAAGTAGCCTATGTGTTATTTCAGACGTTCAACTACCTACATACCAAATTTCATGACTCTAAGCCCAGCAGTTGTTATTTCGAGATTTTATCCATATCCCGTGGGAATATCGGGATAAAAAATAGCCTATGTATTATTTCAAAGGTCCAGCTACCTACACACCGAATTTCATGGCTCTAAGCACAGTGGTTGTTATTTCGAGATTTCATCCCCAGGTATCCCGTGGGAATATTGGATCAAAAAGTCGCTTATGTGTTATTCCAGACTTCCGGCTACCTACATTCCAAATTTTATGACTCTAAGCCCAACGGTTATTATTCCAAGATTTTATCCCTATCCCGTGGGAATATCGAGATAAAAAGTAGCCTATCTATTATTCCAGAGGTCCAGCTATCTACATACTAAATTTCATAGCTCTAAGCACAGCGGTTGTTATTTCTAGATTTTATCCCTAGGTATCCCGTGGGAATATTGGGTCGAAAAGTGGCCTATGTGTTATTACAGACGGCTAACTACCTACATACCAAATTTCATGACTCTAAGCCCAGCGGTCATTATTTCAAGATTTTATCCCTATCCCGTGGGAATATCGGGTTAAAAAATAGCATATGTAGTATTTCAGAGGTCCAGCTACCTATATACCGAATTTCATGGCTCTAGTCCCAGTGGTTGTTATTTCGAGATTTCATCCCTAGGTATCCCGTGGGAATATCGGGTCAAAAAGTCACCTATGAGTAATTCCAAACGTCCAACTACCTACATACTAAATTTCATGACTCCAAGCCCAGCGGTTGCTATTTCAAGATTTTATCCCTATCCCGTGGGAATATCGGGATAAAAAGTATCCTATGTCCGTCTCCTGGCTCTAAGCTACCTCCCTACCAATTTTCAGCCAAATCTGTTCTGCCGTTCTTGAGTTATAAGTGGTGTAACTAACACGACTTTCTTTTATATATATAGAAGATAATGAAACATTTTCTTGGATTTTTACTTCTACTATCTAGCTGTTTTGCACGCGTGTACATTCAACAACATCGTTATCTTATAAACAAACATGCATATAAATATCTAAGACGACTTTATTTCTAGTCGGTATAACTTTTCAGATATTTTTTGCACACTTCGCTGTGGCAGAATAATAACACAAGTGACTCTACATTAGAATTAAAGTTTTTTTTTTTCAAAACAGTGTGGTTTGATTTTTTTACATTATTTTTTAAAATTCGAAAAAAATTCAAAATTGTTTATTGCATGTCACATTACAGGCGTTGGGATGGAAAATTACAAACTAGGTATACATGTGACGCCCTGATAGGGCACGGCAATACAAGTAAACAGAGGGTACTTATTGTATTTAGAATGTATTATATAACATGCATGGAAAAGAAAAAAAAACATATAGGTATAATTACACACCACATTTTTTTATGATTTTTCAAGTGTTTTAATTTTTTTTAATTATTTTTTATGATTAGTTGTTTACTTTTCAGCCAACTAGCGTGAGAATAATTTTCAAAGTGCCTCTTTTTAAAAATTATCTCGTTCTACATTCAATAATTGTATCTAACATATTCTTATTCGTTCGAGAAGGTTCGACCATATTTCTAGAACACGAATACTATCGCAGCAAGCCACATTTCCATATTACAGCTCCGACCCGCGATTTCAATTTTGAATGTCGGCAACATATTTGCAATTTCATTCAGTTATGCAATAACGCACCTGTTGCGGCGCGATAGAAATATAGAGGTTTGGTAAAAAGATCGGTTTATTGGTTAGTTTGGTTTTACAGAGTTTCACAAAATCGCCATCTTGTCTTAGTCGTAAAACAGTCGCGGGGGAACATCCCCGAAAATGCGCCATCTATCTTGCCAGGTCCGAACTAACAGAGAACCTAATAGCGGTACGAAACCTCTGTTAGCTCGGCTAAAGGAAGATAGATGGCGCTGTCTAACATGCTCCCACCGGGAATTAGCTCCCGGAAGGGAGTCAGTTCGAAGTGCAGGGCCAGGTGTAACCTCTGATGCCCCACACTTCGGAGAGCAATTAGTTGATTTATATAAGTTGGTATTTAACTATTTAATAATAAAGTTTAAGGGTTGTCTACAAATTCAATCAACTAATTGCTCTGTACAAGCTGGGTAAGTGTAGCACCAGACTGAACCTTTATTGTTGAGTTGAATTGGTACTTGATACTAAAAATAATAAAATAAAGATAGGTTCCGTACAGTGCCTCACCATAGCCCTCGTTTTATATGTCTAAATGAAACAAAACAGAAGGAAATTTTTATTACAATTTCAACAGAGTTCGAACGATAACTTATTGCTAGCTTAGTTATTAATTGGTAGAGGGCAAATATTGTTAAAGGCGCGTTTCGCGACGCCTCGATTGGTCTGGACCTCGACGATGCGGCTGATTCCGTCTCGTCCGGGGCTGCAGGCGATGACGCGTCCAAGGCGCCATTGGTATGGCGGCAGCCGGTCATCTCGTAGCAGCACCACGATGCCAGGTTTGAGTGTCGGACCCTTACAGCTTCTCCATTTTACTCGCTCCTGAAGTAGGTTGATGTAGTCCCGCGACCACCGTCGCCAGAAGGCTTGCTGGAGTTGCTGTAATTGCTGGTACATAGACAGTCTGTTGGTTGGTGTACCTTCATAGCTGTAATCAGGTAAAGATGTTGGGGCTCTACCTAGCAAAAAGTGGGCTGGCGTTAAACATGAAATTTCGTCGTCGTCGGAACTCGGTATTGGGCATAGAGGTCGGGAATTTAAAATTCCCTCAATTTGAGTGAGTACAGTGGAAAATTCTTCGAATGTTAATAAGGCATTGCCTAGAATCTTTTTTAAGTGACTCTTACAACTCTTGATGGCCGCCTCATGTAATCCCGCCACGTGAGGCGAATATGCGGGGTAAAATTTCCATTGTACTCCCTCTTCGACATAGGCACTAGATAAATTATTAATATTTTCGGTATTGTTTAGGAATGTATACAATTCAGTTAAATCGTTGTTCGCACCATGGAATGTGGTAGCGTTGTCGCTCAGCATTTCCCTCGGTCTTCCACGTCGTGCTATGAAGCGCCTGAAGGCCGAAAGAAATGCTGCCGTTTCGAGGCTCGATACTAATTCTATATGAACGGCCTTGGTTGCACAACAAACAAACATCGCAAGGTAACATTTTGAAGTTTTGTAACCTCGTCCCCTCCTGTCCCTTATTGTGAAGGGGCCCGCGTAATCAACGCTTGTCGAGTAAAAGGGGGGGGCTGGTGTTACTCTATTTGTTGGTAAATTTCCCATTATGGGGGCAGGGAATTTTGGCTTGGCCCTGAAGCATGTCAGGCATTTATGAACTATTTTATTAGCTAGCGTTTTACCTTTAATCGGCCAGAATCTCTCGCGTACGGATGACAGTAGGAGCTGGGGCCCGGCGTGTTTCAGCCGAACATGTTCATTGAGCATGATGAGATCAGATAGGTTGTGTTTGTGAGGTAGAATTGTAGGGTGTTTTTTATGGTGTGAATAGTCAGAGAGAGTTAATCGACCTCCCACCTTCATGAGTTGGTTTTCCATGAAGGGGTTCAAATTAATTAAACTTGATGAGTTTGGTAATTGTTTGTTTGCTAATAGTAATTTAAATTCCTTTGGATATGATTCCATTTGAGCGAATTTAATTAGTGTATATAGGGACTCATCTATCTCGCTGACAGTTAATGGGCCTGTTCTGAGGTTATTTTTGTTTTTACAATTATAGATAAATCTCAGAATAAATGAAAAACACCTAACCAGCTTATTGAGATTAGACCATTTGTGAAATAGGTCTGACATAAATTGGTTTGCAATGTCATTTGTACACACATTGCACTGAGCTGGGTAAGTCTCAACTGGTTGAGGTGGGCGGTTGCTGCTAGGTTTGTTTAACCAGGCAGGTCCATTCCACCATTTCGAACAGTTCAATAACCTTTCAGGTTGAAGTCCCCTTGTAAGTAGATCAGCTGGATTGTCACTGGTGGGAATCCAGCGCCAATCGGTTATCTGGGTGGATTCCCTTATTTTGGTTACTTGATTTTTAACAAAACAATTAAGTTTATGAATCTGGGGGGACTTTATCCAGGCTAGAGCGACATTTGAATCGGACCAGAAGTATTTTGCTGTAAATTTGTGTTTCAATGCATTTATTACTTTAAGGTGAAGGGTTGTCAGTAAGAGTGCTGCCCTTAGTTCTAGCCTGGGAATTGTTTCGTCACGTGCTACTCGAGTTTTTGCACATAGTAAGCGCGTCAATACATTTCCTGATTTATCTATACAGTGTATGTAAATTGCTGCCCCATAAGCTGTCAACGAGCTGTCTGAGAACCCATGGAGCTCGATAGTATGATAGTCGCGTAACACTACGAGTCTAGGTAGTCTTAATGAATTTAATATGCATAGGGAATCATAGAAGGTTTCCCATTCTTGTGATAAATTGATTGAAAGAGGTTCATCCCAATCGGTTTTTAATTTCCATAGTTGCTGGATGAAACATTTGGCAGTAATTAGTACTGGCCCTAGTAACCCAAGCGGGTCAAAAATCTCGGAAGCCAATGACAGGACCTTTCTTTTGGTTAACGGGTTCTGTATTGGTCTTTTTTTGATTTGGTACATTAGCTCATCAGTCTGACTACACCAAGCTAGACCCAGTACCTTTTGAGTGTCTTGTCCAAAGGTAGCTGGGGTGTTTACATGCGTGTTGGTTGTACTCACTGTTTGTAGTATGGTACTAGAATTAGAGTTCCATTTCCTCAGGTTGAAGTTCGCGCTGCCAAGTGTACGCTGGACGACGACTGCTGTCTCTGCTACCTGCCTTTCGCTGTCTCCGCCGAATATGAAGTCATCCATGTAGAAGCTGTTGGATATTGCCTCGGCAGCGTCTGGAAACTGGTGTTTGATTTCGTATGATAGCTGTTGTAAACACCGTGTCGCGATGTGTGGTGCGCATTTTAGACCGAAACTGAGGGTCGTCAACATGTATGTAAGTAGTGGTTTTGATGGATGGTCGCGCCACAGTATACATTGCAAGTGACACTGTGTAGGTTTAATATAGATCATTCGATACATTTTTTCAATGTCCGCGTTTACAACGTATTCATACTTTCGAAATCTCAGTAATATATCCATCAAGTCATCTTGCATCACTGTGCCCTTGTATTGGATGTCGTTAAGCGACTTGCCACTGGTTGTTTGACATGATGGATCTATTACTACTCGAAGCGGTGTCGTGGTTTTATCTGGGTTAACCACAGCATGATGAGCTACATAGTTAGAAGATTTAGTGGGAATACACTCGACCATATGCCCCGCCTCCTTGAATTCTGTCATAAATTTGACATATTTTTCCTTGAATTCGGTATTGCGAGCAAACTTTGTTTCTAAAGTTTTAAATCGTTTGAATGCTATGTGACGTGAGTCACCAAGTGCTGTTGTGGGTTCTTTGAGAGGCAAGGTTACCACAAAGTTACCATCAGAGGTGCGGGTATGCTCAGCGAAAGCTTTCTCACAGTTAATGTAGTCATCATCTGGAACTTTGTTGGGTGGATGTAGATCATTTGCCTCCCAAAGGCCCCCCATGTCATTATTGAGGACAAAGTTACAACTCACCCTTTGAGGGGCATATTTGATATTGACTGGCCCTGAAACCACCCAGCCAAGCCGGGTTCTCTGGAGAATTGGTAAGCCATCGCCCAGACGGTGCTGGCCTATGCATAAAAGTTGGTAGAAATGTTCGGCTCCTATAATCAAGTCTATAGAACCTCCTTTGATGAAATATTCATCAGCCAGTTGGAATCGCTGCGGGATATTGAAAGTGTTTTGTGGAATTGAATAGTTAGGTACACTACATATATTTGGTACAACAAAGCAGGACAGTCTGGTCGAGTATGACTCATCTCTTGACATGATAGTCACATGAGCCTGTTGATTTATCGTTGTCATATTTTCATTGAAGCCCAGTACTTCAAATTTAATTTTTTGAGTTTGCAAATTCAATATTTCAGCGGCTCGCTGTGTTATAAAATTTGATTGGGAGCCACTGTCGAGAAGAGCCCTTAGAATGTGAGCATTATTTTGGCTATCAAATACCTTGATTTGGGCAGTTGATAAAATAATAGGTTTTGGTTGTACTACTGCACATGCATTGTTTACTGTGGCTGACTGTTGTGTCATTAGATTGACAGACTGGGCATTGTTGGTAAGGGTTGACGTTGTCATCGTTTCGAAGTTGTTTTGGTTTGATTGAGATTGATTTGACACCTCAGTTATTGGTGTACTACATGCAAAAGCGTGTGGTGTTTACCTTTGCATGTCCTGCAAGTGGAAGCTCTGCAGTTCGGTAGGATGTGGTTAGAGCCTAGGCAATTTAAACACAGACCCAGTCGTTTTACGCTTCGAATGCGAGACGGTGGGTTCAGGGCCAAGAAATCCTTGCATTGGTTGATATAATGTCCCCCTTTACAGTGTGGGCATTGATTACGAGGAGCATGAAATTGTTTTACCTTCGGTAACGGAGGAGACGTGATTACCATGGCCTTTCGAGGCTGTGATGCGCTGTGACTTGGCTGCTCGGATGCAGCTTGGCCGATTGCCTCCAAAATGTCAGCCTGCTTTCTTAGGAACATCTTGAAGTCCTGTAAAGTAGGAAGTTCGCGCGAAGTAATCTTTTCCTCCCATTTTCTTTGAATATTTTTTTCTAGTTTAGGTGTTAAAATAAAGATCAATAATACATCCCAGCCCTCAGTGCTAACCTGTAATGACCGCAGGGATCTTAAATGTTTTGAGATGTTGTCCGACAAATGTCTGAGAGCTGGTGCTGTATTATAAACCATGTTTATATTTAGGAGTGCTCGTAAGTGATTGTTAACCAAATATCTAGGATTATTGAATCGTTCACATAATAGTTGCCAAGCAATGGCATAGCTTTCCTCTGAGTAATCTAGCGCACTTATTACCTCTAATGCCCCATCCCTCAGGCAACCTCGCAGGTATTTGAACTTTTGCATCGGTTTTAGGTTGCTTTGGTTAATGAGAGCATCAAAGGTATCACGGAACTCGATCCATTTAGTCATATCACCACTAAATGACGGGAGAGAAATTTCTGGAAATTTAATTGATTCCTCATGAACAGCTTGTGCAGGCTCAGTGTTTCGGGGAGGTATAGGTTGGTTGGAACTGGGGGCATTGGCCCTTAATAAACCTTTTGCCTTGGATAGCAAGTGGAAATAGGAATTTTCAAACGCTTCCCTCTCAGACATTTGAGCCTCCACATCTGAACTTACAGTTTCTATTTTGTCCTGGACCTTCTCAAATTCATCTAGTTCCTTAGTCAATCTGGCTACCCTAAGTTCCAAGTCCAGGACATCATCCCCCGACAATCGTTCAGTACTAAACTTCTCTAAAAATTTATTGAATAAAGTTAACTTGCTTTTTATAGTGCCTCGCTTTTTAATGAGACCTTTCAAATTAATTGGCTCTATAAAGGTGGCCTCAGAGTCGCTATCTGCCATTTTTATGCCCAATACCAATGCCTATTAAACAAAAATTGCTAAATTGCCAGCCCACTTGCCTTTTTACGTTGCGCCGCTGCCGCCGCGCCGCGTGCTTCGGTTGTAGACGCCGGGGACCGCCCGCGCGCCGCCGTTTCGGTTGTAGACGCCGCGCGCCGCCCGCGCGCCGATGGTTCTTCGGTTGTAAATGCCGCGCGCCGTCTGTTGACGCGCCGCGGTGCTTCGGTTGTGGACGCCGGGGGCCGCCCGCGCGCCGCTGCTTCTTCGGTTGTAAATGCCGCGCGCCGACTGTTACGCGCCGCGCCGCCTCGGTTGTAGACGCCGGGGGTCGCCCGCGCGCCGATGTTTCTTCGGTTGTAAATACCGCGCGCCGCCTGTTCACGCGCCGCGCCGCCTCGGTTGTGGACGCCGGGGGCCGCCCGCGCGCCGCTGTTTCTTCTGTCGTAAATGCCGCGCGCCGCCTGTTGACGCGCCGCGCCGCCTCGGTTGTGGACGCCGGGGGTCGCCCGCGCGCCGCTGTTTCTTCGGTTGTAAATGCCGCGCGCCGCCTGTTCACGCGCCGCGCCGCCTCGGTTGTGGACGCCGGGGGCCGCCCGCGCGCCGCTGTTTCTTTGGTTGCAAATGCCGCGCGCCGCCTGTTGACGCGCCGCGGTGCTTCGGTTGTAGACGCCGGAGGCCGCCCGCGCGCCGCTCGTTCTTCGGTTGTAAATGCCGCGCGCCGCCTGTTGACGCGCCGCGCTGCCTCGGTTGTAGACGCCGGGGGCCGCCCGCGCGCCGCTCGTTCTTCGGTTGTAAATGCCGCGCGCCGCCTGTTGACGCGCCGCGCTGCCTCAGTTGTAGACGCCGGGGGCCGCCCGCGCGCCGCTCGTTCTTCGGTTGTAAATGCCGCGCGCCGCCTGTTGACGCGCCGCGCTGCCTCGGTTGTAGACGCCGGGGGCCGCCCGCGCGCCGCTGTTTCTTTGGTTGTAAATGCCGCGCGCCGCCTGTTGACGCGCCGCGCTGCCTCGGTAGTAGACGCCGGGGGCCGCCCGCGCGCCGCTCGTTCTTCGGTTGTAAATGCCGCGCGCCGCGCCGCTTCGGTTGTAGACGCCGGGGGCCGCCCGCGCGCCGCCTGTCCACGCGCCGCGTGTTTCGATTGTAGATGCCGGGGGCCGCTCGCGCGCCGCCGTTTCGATTGTAGATGCCGCGCGCCGCCTTCCACGCCCTACGTATTTCGGTTGCAAGCGCCGGGGGCTGCCCGCGCGCCGCCGTTCTTCTCCGCGCCGCACCCCTCGGGAGTGCCGCGTGTTGCCCGGCCTTCGTCTACGTAGTCGGTAGTGCGCCGCACCTCTTCGTTCGTTATTTTTCTATCTGAGTAGGTATTTCTTTACCTGTGACGTCGCCTTTTCTCAAAATTTTCTTGATTGGTTATGTGTCGGCAAATCGCCGGCACGTGCTCTCGATTCGAAGTTGCGTTTTTCGTCTCCCCGTCGTATTCGAGTATCTTCGTCGACGTAGAGCGTTCGGGGTCACCAAAAATATGTTGCGGCGCGATAGAAATATAGAGGTTTGGTAAAAAGATCGGTTTATTGGTTAGTTTGGTTTTACAGAGTTTCACAAAATCGCCATCTTGTCTTAGTCGTAAAACAGTCGCGGGGGAACATCCCCGAAAATGCGCCATCTATCTTGCCAGGTCCGAACTAACAGAGAACCTAATAGCGGTACGAAACCTCTGTTAGCTCGGCTAAAGGAAGATAGATGGCGCTGTCTAACAGCACCAAGTGTGCTCGCGACCGAATGTGCGGTGGAATAGTGCGGTTACTTTTGCGCGAGGGCGTATATTTACTTGCCCGAATTTCATTTGCCCGAATTTCACTTGCCATAAAATATGTAGACGGCCAGGACGTCCTCGGACCACGTGGAGGCGATCAGTTGAGAAGGAGGCTGCCTCGATTGGTCTCGGTAGAGAAGAGATGGAAGAAGCCGCCCAAGATCGAGTCAATGGGGGCTATCGTTTTTTCTCTCACTAGATGGCGCCACTGTTGCGTGAGGTTTTTAAGTCTGTTATAACGGCCGTGAAAACAAAATTTAGATTAAAATCTAATTTAATACATTGTAAAACAGTGCCATAAACATATCGAGCAACCACAGTATTGCATAATCCCGTTTTGTTCGGAAAAAAGGGAGGACAAAAGTTTTCGAAAGACAAAACTGTCTCAAATTACAGACGTTCATTGCCCCTTATCGCATAATTGCCATAATTAATTTCAGATAATGCAAAATATTCACAAAATTATTCTAATTATAAATAAACCCGCGTAGCTCACCCAAAAACTATGAGATTTGACATTTCGTTGACCTCACGCTACACTAGCGCCTCTAGCGGAAAATTCATTCGCGATAGCCCCCATTCCATTTATGGAAAATTCTTCTACGAGCCTTATGTCCCTAGCGACGCAAAAAGAGGGGTTTTATAAGTTGTACCGCTATGTGTGTCTGTCTGCGGCACCATAGCTCTTGAATGGGTGAACAGATTTATTTTTTAAATTTATTTAAATAAGAAATGAAAATACATTTTACCTTATATTAAATTTTCGCCATAGGGCTGGCTCTTTCCTCGGCCAACGTATTGGCATTGCCATACAACGAGGAAACGCAGCCAGCCTTATGGCCACCCTGCCCAGTAGCAACGACTTGGGCGAAATTTGTAAATATAGATTTTTAGGTTTAGAGTAAGTTAGTTTTAGTTCTTTTTTTTATTCATTTCTGTTAATCATTGTATTGTATTGTTTGTTTGTTTATAAATAAAGTATTTTAATTTTCGCCAAACTGTGAGACAGTTTGTTGGCCAATGATTTGAATTGATGTGAATGTGGTTTGTATTTATTTAAACGCAGGGTTTTTAGCGATAGTTCATAGACATGTTTCATCAAAATCAGTTCAGCCGTTTTTGAGATATTGAATTTTGAAGTGATAAACCCGGGGGCTTGCTACTTTTTGTTAGCTAGGTTATTTATAAGAGCGAATGAATGTCTTCTTTCCTTCTTCTTATTTATTTCTTAATTATCACTCGCACATAAGTAAATTATAATTAAGTAGTGGGCGGGGCACATTGCTCGCAGGACTGATGGCGGATGGGGTCAAAAGGTTTTCGAATGGCGTCCGCGGACCGGGAGATGAGCTGTCGGTAGGCATCCGACAAGATGGAGCGACGACCTGGTTAAGATCGCGGGATGGCGGTGGATGCGAAAAGCACAAGACCGGTCTGAGTGGAGAGCCTTGGGGGAGGCCTATGTCCAGCAGTGGACGTCTTTCGGCTGACATGATGATGATGATGAACTAAGTGTACAATCAAAAGCTTGGCGCCTTTTATTTATCACGTACTTACTTACAGGTCTCACGGCGTGTCTCTCGACGCTAACAATGCCACTAGTTAATTATAAAGACCGTCTCATTTAATAACGTTAATTTTCTACTTCATTAAGATTAAACATTAGCTTTTCCAAGGAACTAGTGATGTACCGGAGACAGTTTCAGCGAAACCAAAGACTGAGTTTTAAGCTCGAAACTGGAAAGAAAGAAAGAAAGAAAGATTTATTTTGGCTCCATAAGTACCACCTAAGACTAACACTATAACTAGCACTGAAACTATATTACTTGGTGACACGACAGGATACCAAAAAGGGTCTCCACTCAGCATGTATTGCCGCATTTGTGACATTTGTGGGATATGAGGCTGATTCAAAAGTATGCACTTAGCGTAGCAACTCTGTGCGTACCTACATTGATCCTTTATACTCGTAATATATTTTTAAATATAAAAAGCCAATGTTTGTGGTGGCCATACTAGACGTCTATCGTGAATGTAGGCTGCAACAATGTTTTTTAACCCCCGGTGCAAACATGGTGCCTGAGAAACAATACGGCAGATTGATTAGAGCAACGCTTTCAACAATATTCCTAAGTCTATACTATACCGGGCACATCGACATATTATGCCGAAAAAAAGAAAAATTTAGGTACGACGAGCGATTCGAGGAGTGGTTTTAGTATTAATTGTGGCGACCACAATGCACGAGCCGAGTGAGAGGAGCGAGCGTGCCCCGGCAGCGGCGCCGGCGAAGTGCCAGAACCGATATGGCGGCATTTCATGATATGCCTAGGAATTTCATGATCTGCCTAAACTGGTCAAATCATGAAATGGCGGCATTTCATGACATGCCTAGGAATTTTATGATTTGCCTAAACACCACTAGGCAAATCGTTAAACGTTGAGTTTTGAACGATATGGCAGACTATGTCCCTTAGCCAATTCATGAAACGGCCCCATTTCAACATATGCCTAGTAATTTCGTGATCTGGGGGATTTTACGATCGGCCGCCGACATATATAATATCATTGGGCTGCGATAGCAAAAGGTCTACAAACTCGTGTCAAAATTTCGATTATTCCTAGTCGTTTTTGACCCCCGGCGCAAAAAAAGGGGTGTTATAAGTTTGACCGCTATGTGTGTCTGTCTGTCTGTAGCACCGTAGCTCTTAAGCGGGTGGACCGATTTGAATGCGATTTTTATTATTTGAAAGCTGATTTTATAGCAATGGTTTTTAGACATTTTTTATCAAAATCGATTAAGCCATTTTTGAGATATTGAACTTTAAAGTGACAAAGTCGGGGGTTTTCCAAATTTTTGTTGGTTAGGTTATCTAAACATCGTAACATCCCTATTCCGAACGTAGCACGCGTGGGCCAGCATTCGGCGATAATTCTCACTTGAGAATAAACTACATACGACATAACGACGTATCTCCACATACGACACTGTGATTCCCATCTAACGCGCGTAAGAATAGAGTCGTATATGACGATGTGGTAGGGACGTAGATACGGTATTTTGAAGGTCGGTACGTTTGTCCGATCGTATATTTCTTTCTGAAGGGTTTGGAGGGTCCTAATCGGGCCTGTTGGTGACGGGGCGTACATCAATGGACGGACAAACAGCCGTTTATCGATGACAATGTGCATTGACAAAATACATACAGTAGCGTGAATGGATTGTGTTGAGTCATAATTGTAATAGCTTTAATAGCAATCTAACTCTTATATTTGCACACTTTTTTAACTCCTGGCGCAAAAAGAGGGGTGTTACAAGTTTGACCGCTGTGTGTCTGTGTGTCTGTCTGTGACATCATAGCTCTTAAACGGGTGAACCGATTTGAATGCGGTTTTTTTTGAAAGCAGGTTTTCTAGGAATGTTTCTTATTTTGAAATTCATGTGCGGAATTTTAACATTTGAAATTTACCACGAGCTTTGCGGTGAAGAAAAACATCGTGAGAAAACCTGCACATACCTGCGAAGCAATTCAATGGTGCGTGTGAAGTTCTCAATCCGAACTGGGCCCGCGTGGGAATTATGGCCCAAGCCCTCTTGTTCTGAAAGGAAGCCTGTGCCTAGCAGTGGGACGTATATAGGATGGGATGGAATGTGAAACGGGCTTTACCGCCGATCGCAGACAATTAATTATGGAAATCGCGGAGGCTCCATTTATCAATTTAAATAAAAGATCGATCCAAATAACATAATAGGGTAATAGAAACCCCCGGGAATTATAAACAGAGCTGCGTATAATTGATATCGCTTAATATTGTTGAGTTCTCTTTTGTTGGCTATCCATTGTCAAATTACTAAGTGTGAAACGAAATAATTTTACTTCAAATTAAAATCAAAAGGGTTCGAATGCAAAAATATTATCAGCCATAACTAAAATCAACCCGATCACGAAATTCCTAGGCTTATCGTGAAATGGCGCCATTTCATGAATTGGCTAAGGGACATCCGCTCAACGATTACTCCCCGTTTAACGATTTGCCTAGTGACGTTTAGGCAAATCATGCAATTCCCAGGCATATCATGAAACGCCGCCATATCGGTTCTGGCACTTCGCCGGCCGCTGCCGCGGCACGCTCGCTTCGCTCGCTCGGCTCGTGCGTTGAATTCATAATAACCAATCCTCGCTTCGTGTGGTGGTAATAGTTGGGTTTGTGAGATTTATGTGTGTTAACAGTGTGGAGGGGGAGGAATGCATGAACACACATTTTTTTTACCCCCGACGCAAAAAGAGGGGTGTTATAAGTTTGACCGCTATGTGTGTCTGTCTGTGGCACTCTTAAACGGGTGCACCGATTTGGATGCGTTTTTTTTTATTTGATAGCAGGTTTTCTAACAATGGTTCTAAGACATGTTTCATTAAAATCGGTTCAGCCATTTTTGAGCTAGTGAACTTTATAGTGACAAAGTCGAGCGTTTTCCAACTTTTTGTTGGTTAGGTTATTGTTATGTAAGAGTAAGATAAGAATAAGAATAACTTTTATTTATATGAAAATGACCATTATTACAATATACCTGATGTAGCTATCATAAGGTCCCCGGGTGAGTAAAGTAATTGTTTGTTTTAATTCATTGATGTCATTATTGGGAACACACACTGGTTGAATTAGTAAAATAAAAAGCAAAATTAAAAATTTTGAAAAACCCACGACGGTTCCTGATAGAAAAAGGGTTAAATAATTTTTATGAACATCCCCCGACTAAAAGTGATTACAAACGCAAAAACATCCGTCGGGGGCTGCCATTACCTGCCCCGAAATGAACTTATATTTTGCAGTAGTATGAATTTGTGATGAATTATAATTGTGTGGGGTTTTTATGAGGGAAAGATATTCATGGTAGTTTTCTTAACATTATAACTGAAATAACATTGGATGTAGTTGTATCAATTTGTGATTAATTAAAATTGGATAGTTATGTTTGTAGTAGCTTTTCTTAACATTTTAATTTAAATATGACAGAGAGATGGCAATGGCAGCCCCCGACGGATGTTTTTGCGTTTGTAATCACTTTTAGTCGGGGGATGTTCATAAAAATTATTTAACCCTTTTTCTATCAGGAACCGTCGTGGGTTTTTCAAAATTTTTAATTTTGCTTTTTATTTTAAAATTTTTAAAGAAATAATTCATCTCACCAAAACATGTTAGGTATGTAAAATCAGAGGCTAATATTCACAACACTTACTAACAAGCTCATAAATAACGCTTAAATTTTAAAAAGGTTTTCAAACGCTAGGAAAAGCCAAGTGGCTGCATGAGGCTGCGTTTCCACCAGAGATATGCGAGGTTGTGTTGCGAGGAATGTGTTTTTCATGAACCAGTAGAAACGCTTCATTTCCTTATTCTTGCACTCATCTCTGGTGGAAGCTGAGCGGAGTGAAGCGAGGTAGGTAAATGTTATGTTTCTATTGGTTCATAAAAAACACATTCCTCGCAACAAATCCTCGCACATCCCTGGTGGAAACGGAGCCTGAGCCCTGCCTTTATTAGCCTTACATCTTGATTTAAAAAGTACAGCTTGGCCGTTCATAGATCTATTCCATGACATTATCTAACACTCAATTTTTTACCATACTCGTATCGGCCAGACTTTCTGATAGACCTACTTACGGTAGGAAATTACTTCACGGGTCTTAATTGACATGTCATACGAACAGATTTAAATATGAAACGGCCAAGTCATACAAAACTTTAGCTTTCTTGAAACTCTAGGGAAGAGGAGACAACCCTAGCTACAGCATCAGGTGTTGTATAGGCATATAATGTATTGTCATTGCAATTGAATAATCGTGCAAAGTTTTATATATTTGTGCTATTAACCATCAAGGAGTTCCTTTGTGGGAAGACGACCCTAGCTGCAATAATCAAGTTGTGTCTATTCTATCGTACAAACACAGTGCCAATAAAATTTAATAGGTAATTCTGTTAAGTTCCGCGCCTATGCCGTAAACTATTGAAGAGTTTCTTTCTTTGGAGACGATCCTGGCTGCATAACCAGGATGTCACTACCAGATTATTGTATTATTACAAGATTTACATTAGTGTGCCAAAATTCAAGACAATACGATAACTAAAAGTGTGGCAAAAACTTGCAAGACCCAAACATGCATACAAACACACATAATGTATATTATTTACATAGGTACCTACATACATTGCAGGTCAAATAAAAGCTAGTGTTAAGCCGAAACGGTGTGAAAATAGTTAGTTAGTGCTCCGTCTTCTTTTTTGTTTATCTTGGCGGGGGCACTGCCGTGCACCCTCCTTGATATACATATGAACGCCTTTCTAAAACTATTACAGACAGTCATCAAACCCCTTAAAGAGACCCATATCAAAGACAGTCAAGTCTTTCTAGAGCTAAGTGGAAAATGTTTACTATAGCGCCCCCTTGCGGGTTAATACTACAACACCTATCTAAGAACCGTCTTAGATAAACATCAAATCCATTACGGAAAACCACATCAAAAACAGTCAATCCATTCTGAAGATAATTGGGAACATTCGATGGTCTTTTTTCGAGTGAAAAATGATTACTGTAGCGCCCCCTAGCGGACAAACGCTATAACACCTATCTAAGAACCACCGTCGGTAAATTACGAAGCCATTACAGAAAACCGCATCTAAATCAGTCAAACCGTTCTGGAGATAAACGTGAACATTCGTTTGCGCACAAACAAACAAACAAACAAACAAACAAACAACCTCTCACCCTAAACGCATATACCTTCTCCGTTCCGTCGTGGGTAATAACGCAACGTATCTAATTTTTGAGAGGTCAGTGCCCAGCAGATGCATTGGACCCTGTATAAACCTTTTTATACCCCTTTTGAAGACCTCCATGCTGTAACTCGCTGGGAAAACCACGACAGGAAGTACGTACCATAATCTAAGCATTCTATGGAGAAAACACCCTTTGAACCGAACGGTACGCGACCGTTGTGACTCCAACTGTCTATGGCGAGCGGTGCGATGGTAGAAAGTTGCTGTCGGCATCATGTCAAAAAGTTCTTCAGAAAACATAAGCCGGAAATAATAAAGAAATATAGAAAAAAAAAAAAACAATTTAATACCCACTAAAATATTAACAGGAGCTGTGGGGCAACGCCGCCATTTCATCAATCAGGGGTAAGGCGGTTATTAAAATTTGGCGCGGGCTGGGCAGCCATTTGTCAAGGGATATTGTCACAACACCATGCAATTTAGTTTTTTATCTAAAGGCGGGCGCACACTTACAATTTTCTGTTCGAAGTACGTGTTGTTGAGAAGAAGATCTTGACACACAGACAGACGGAAAACAAAGTGAGCCTTATGATAAGGTTTCTTGCAAATACAAACTGAAATATAGATGCACAGAAAAACCAGAAAAATAAGAGCAGCGCTGGGAATCGGAGCCAGGTCCTCGGCATTCCGTGCCGCGTGCTATACCGCTACGCCACCGCTGGACAAAGGTACAGACACGAATTTCCCCTAATGCACCACATATCAGCTTGTTTGTTTCTTATTTAGCCACTTAAGCAGTGGCAGTAGCGACATCTATGCCGTAGCCCTCAACGAAAACTTTCGGCATTCCATTGGAACTAACCGCTCACCCGGACAAGAGATATCGTTATTAAGCAATCAAATTAAGATTGTTTTTTGGAATCTCTTTGTAATTACGAGGTTTTACGGGATGACCGTAAAAGAAACAAAAATTTGGAATTGAAATAAAAAAAATACAAAAAGATTCCAAAAAACGAATCTTAAGGTTTCTTGCATAAACATAGCTATCATAAGGCCGTAGGTGACCAATGTAATTTTTAACCCCCGAAGCAAAAAGAGGAGGGTTATAAGTTTGACCTCTAGGTGTGTCTGTCTGTCTGTGTGTCTGTCTCTGTGTCTGTCTGTGGCACCGTAGCTCTTAAACGGGTGGACCGATTTGAATGCGGTTTTCTTATTTGATAGCAGGTTTTCTAGCGATGGTTCTTAGAGATGTTTCATCAAAATCGGTTAAGCCGTTTTTGAGATATTGAACTTTAAAGTGACAAGGTCGGGGGTTTTCTAACTTTTTGTTGGTTTGGTTATATGTTGATTAACCTATAAGGGTTCCGTTTTCCTTTTTGATACACAGAACCTCTAAAATGAAACCTTCTCTCCTTTCATCGGGGCTGATACTTGAGAATTCCCAAAGCACGAGACGGCGGCGTAGACAGCTACTCCGCAGAAGTGCTACGTCTCCGAGATTTCGTAGCGAATTTTACATTCGAGCTGGACATAATGCATGTTAAAACGCAAAGTTGTTTTGCTGTCAGTCTTTTAGAATATTTCTGGAAGAAAAACCTCATTTTACTGGCTATAGCATACAGCAATATGTGACAGACCTAGGTCCTTTCAACCTTTCAAGTTTCTATGACTTACCGTAAACAAAATGTTTTTTTGTTTACGGTAATTTGTATGGAATCAACTTGTTAAATGGCTGTCTTTTAATTGCGTTAAATTATTGTTAGACGTTAAAATTTTTCACTGCTTAAAGGGATAGAAGCTTTGAGTATTTGGTAGTTATTAGTAGTAGTTTGGAAAGGAAGACCAGCGCCAGTCGCGCGGTCGGTGATGCTGATTTGGGACCATTATGTGACCGTAATACATAATTTTTAGTTTTCTTCTATGTATTATTTTGTAGATATGAGTCATATCATCTGTTCTGTGTAATGTGTTACCTGTAACAAAAAATAAATACTTTGTAATTGTCCCACATTTTTTATTTTTTTCTGTCTTTCTTTCTTTCTTTCTAATTTTAGCTTGATACCTCTACGCGCTCCTGAGAAAAACGATCTTGACTGACGGACGGGGCACTAAAAGTACCTTATTGTTGTTTGTTTTTTTTTTAGAAAAATGTGGCTCTGTCCACTGGAGGGAAATTTTGCTAGTGTAGTAGGTTTTGCCGTTGTACGGTAAAAAAGTTCTAGAAAACGAAACATGAGAGGTAATAGTGGATGAACGATGACCTAAAAGTACCTTAAAATTTTAAAATAAAATTACAAACTGTCATTATTGACCCTGTCAGCTGAATTCCTCAGAAAATCCCAACTTAATATCATCAAAACGCACACAAACACAAACATCACGCCTGTATTCCGAAATAGACAGAGCACACAAAACGTTACCGCTTCGGAGCCACTTTTAGCAATTTTAGATTTTAAATTTGACAAAAACGGTACAATAGTGCTGTCACTAATGGTGTCCTCAGTCGCCTCTTACGACATTCACGGAAGAAATGGTGAGGTGTAATTCTAACCCGACATCACACGCACGGGTCACAAATACACACAAAACGCACACCCCAAGCGTTTTTTGACACACAGCCAAACCATAGTAAAAGAGAACAAGTATGTCCACTCCGACCTTTAGGAGACTTAAATGCCTACTCCTGCGCGGACGCTTAGGGTTGTCGACGTCTATTTTAGATTAATAATCTATCGGCCAATAATTTTAGTACGAAAGTTAACTTGAAATTGTCTAATTTCTGTGTCTAGAGAAACCAGACAGATTATATACCGTCATATTATTATTATACTAAATTTAAGAATGTTATTTTATATTCGGAACGGTGATGGCGACTGTACACATACTACTCATGTTTACCTACACATATAATACTATAACTATATTGTTTATAGGTATACGTAGGTAGGTAGGTATCTATTATTTTTTATGTATCTTTGCACGAAACTATTACACTAAGTACACCTATATACTGCTAATTTTACAACTGTACCTAAAACAAAAAATACGTAATTACGAGTACGCGAACGTAAAATGTAATCATCTCGCGAAGCGAGCGCAAGATGAGCGAGCATTAATAGAAAAGTACGGCGCCGACAGCAGCGCAGCCTTGTCTAAAGATAACTTAATCCTCCTTAAATCATCAGTGTGTGCGTGCGGCGGGTGCGTGCGTACCGGCGCCAAACGGCGCACACTCATTTAAGCCGCGCGATGTACTTTTCGTAGTGCGCCTACTTGTTCTCTTTCACTATTACCAAACTTCCCCCTATCGCATCATCCAGCATAGCAAATAAGCTGACCTACATTGTATGTCACCGAACAAATCACGTATTATATTGAGACGGGGCGATCACGGCGTAGCATCACTAATTCATACAGGGGACGTTTTTGTTTAGTATGCTGCTGTGATTTTGCGGAGTGGTTTGACGTTTTGTTTATTAAGGGCTGTTTCACCCATTGATTATTTTTATTTGACGGATAAATGTGATGCTGTCTCCGTCTATTCGAACAAAACAAGCAGAGACGTCATCACATTTATTCGTCAAATTAATTTAATCAATGGATGGTGAAACACGGGGTAATAACGGTTGGGTTAGTAATAGTTATATTTTAAATAAGAGGAAAAGAAATAAAAACAAGCCTTATGCTCTAAAAAATAGTACCTATTTCTGAAGTTGTACAATAAAGATTCATTGTATTGTATTATAAGTATAGGTAGTGCCACGAGATTTGAAGTGAATGATTATACACACAGCTACATGAAGAACTGATTAAATAATGGACTCGATTTGTGGCATTCGAACATGGCGGATGTAGACAATATTTAATTTTGCTATTTCGGTTTCTTTGGCTAGTTGAAGCATAATTTTGATAATGTTTTAGGCGGCGATTAACCTTAACAGTGAACAGTGATCACACAATTCAATATTGCTCTCGTGTCTGACATTTTTTAATGCGCAAGTTGTCTCCACGTGGTTTCTGGAATTTTACTATCAAGTTACAAAAACTACAATCACCGTACAACGTGCCTCTCGAAAGAGAATACTTTGACACTGGCGAAATTGTCTTATTAATTAGGACAGAAGCCATATTTTAAAAGAGAGAAGTAGATTAAAGAAAGGAGAATTAATGAAATCTATTAGTGAATGTCAAAATCTCGCCGTTCTTGTGTGCGTTACCTCAACTTATCTAACTATACGCCTGTGAACCTTTGATTGGATGAGAGAAGAGAGAATCTCATGTCAAATTGTAAGGTGGAAAGTAACCCTTTCGGTGCTTTTAGATATTTTCCGTGCTGAATTCAACTCGCACTTGGCAGGTTTCTTCTTATTTTTTTTTATTGTAACCGCTGGAAAATGTCTGCTATGCGATAGGCAGTATGCGACACCTGGCGCACTGGCCGCGAGCCAAATTGTCGCGGCGGTGCTAATTCAATATAACCCTAATATGGTTATTGAATATGCTAGCGGTTGGTAACAAGTTTTGGAATAGTGACGTAGGTGGAGATTTTTTTTTAATATATATAAGAGGGGCAAAACGAGCATGCGGGTCGTCTGATGGAAAGCAATCACCGCCGCCCATGGACACTTGTCAACACGAGGGGTAAAAGTATATATAATATAAATCCCCTTGCAAAAAAAACGGGCACCTATGGTTTTTCAGATTTTCAGGCATTGAAGCACATAAAATACAAAAACCATAGGTGCCCGTTTTTTTGCAAGGGGGTTTATATAAGGGTTCCATTTTTGCCATTTTAGCTCCGGAACCCTAAAAACAAGTAAAAGTAACAAATAACAACAAGTAAAAGTAACAAGTTTTTGGAGTTGAAATTAAAAATACAAAAAGACTCCAAATAACCAATCATAAAAGGAATGACTCACCTCCTTTAACCTATATTTAAGACCTAGGCCAGCCTAGCCATCTATCGAGTAACATGGCACCCAATTTCCTCTCACGTCGGGGCCGACTCTCGAGGTTCCTTCAGTCTGTAATTACGAAATGACAGACAGACGGACAGCTTTGAAAGTGGACACCGACTATTGTCAACTCTACAGAGTTTTTTGAAGCAAATGCATCTTATACAGGGTGACTTATTTAAACCGGTCAGTATGGAAAGAAAGAAAAGAAAGAAAGAAAACATTTAGGTATTCGTGATATGACATGACGTGATGTGATATGAATAAGAATAATAATGAAAATAAAATTCTTAAAATAAAAATAAAGTCTGAAACTATAAGACATACGAAGATCTGTTCTCAGGAACTATGTCATCGATTTTAGTGACAAGAAAAACTGCATTCATAGATTAAATAAAAAAAACCTTGTACCTACTTAAAACGGGAATTAACCCGGTTGTTTTGAAAAATAACACTTAATTTCTATTTGGATATCGATAGTGTAGTTCATAAGCAATAAATGTTACTATGAAACACGCTATCTAAAATGCATAAAATGCATTGTATTTCACAATTTTTAATACAGAGAGAGAGAGAGAGAGAGAGAAACATTTATTTACTTATACAGTCATATTCGATACACATAAAAATACATTAGATGGAAAGAATTAAAAATAACATCGAACAGTAGGTATAAAAATAATGTAATAATGTAAGTTTTATTTTTCAAATTGTCCCGGTTTGATTCCCGAGCTGAGTACAAGTTTTTTTTTAATGTTTAAATGCAGTTATTCTTGTTACTAAAATCGATGACATGGTTCGTAAGAACAAATCTTCGATATCGTTTAACTTTTACCCACGACGGAATGGAGCAAGGACATGCGTTTAGTTAGGGTTATAAAATAAACTTGAGGAAAATTAAAAAACCGGTTAAGTACAAGTCAGACTCGCGCACGATGGGTTCCGTATATCTAAGTATTTAACATTCATAAGACATTAGCAAAAAACGGCAAAGAAATCGGATTTGGATGAACTGCTTTTAACTAGCGCACCTTTCGATGTTTTTTTTGTTCTGTTATCAGTTATTATGTTTTTATAAGAAAACTACAAAGAGAACAAATATTTTTTATTGCATCTATGTTATCTTGAAATCAATTACCATCTCATTTCTTACATTTCATCTTGCCAATTACCCATTGTTTCAAATTTAATTTAAAACTTATCAAGCCAATTAGCATAACTAACTTTGTTAATTAGTTGCGGCGATGTAACAGACAGGCAGTGAGCACAAGGGAGTATTAGAACTTTTGTTTTCGAAGTCGCTACAGTGTTAAATAATCTAGTCATCAATTATATTAAATAGTAAGTTTAACTCTTGCTTATAAGTCAGGAGCGCACCGATTAGTTTCGATCTTTTGCAAGATCTTTTTCAGAGGTGAGTGCGTTTATGACAGTGGCGCCCCCAAACCGTCGTGTGGTGAATCGCTCACTGCGCTCGTGCATAAGCAACGGACAGAGCGGGGTACTGCGTCTATATAGTCTTCGGTGGCAACCACTAGCTTTAGCGTACAAACCATGTGCAAACAAGCTTTCTTATGTTGTCATACTGACATCACGTCAAAAAGTAAGGCAACTCGGTAGGAATCGAGTTCTTGTCGCCCCTGGAAGTAATAGAATAACGTAATGCTTCCGGGGTTGAAAACGACTTCCATTTTCAAATGCCGTCCAAATGGTGTTTCTACAAAAGCGATTATTGAGCATATCTCAGATGCTGGCCATCTGCCAGCGCGCTTCGCTACGTAACGGTGTGAGCACTACTTACTTTATACATATAATATATATAATATACATATACGTGTATATCTACCTACCTATGTTCAAAAAAATATGTACATACGGCTGTATGGCTACTGACAATAATTGAGAGAGCACGATAAATCCATTGTGCTCTACATTTGTAGATATACATAATATTTTTGTAGATATGAATAATCTAAAACTACACGACAATCCTTTTCTAATCCTATCTTCTTCTTTACAATTTTTTTTTTCAGATCAAAATACGTAAGAAAATTTTATTCTTGTAATGATTGGTTTTTTGGAATCTTTTTGTATTTTTTATTTCAATTCCAAATTTTTACTCTTACGGTCATCCCGGGAAACCTAAATTGAAAATACAAACCGAAACATAGATGCACAGAAAAACCAGAAAAATAGTGTTGGTCTTATTTTTCTGGTTTTTCTGTGCATCTATGTTTCGGTTTGTATTTTCAATTTATTCTTGTACTGATATTGACTTTTTACCATAACATCCAACTATGAAATAATTCTAAATATTACAAACTAAATTAAAAACTATATTAAAAACTAAACTACATATATCTAAAAAAGTCCCCTGCGGCATTGTGCCGAAGATGCTGGAAGCATTTCCTCGTTGAAATTGGAATTATCTACTCGTGACTAGGTTAGCTAACAGGCGCTCTCATTGTTCATCCACCATTACCTCTCATATTTCGTTTACCAGATTTTTTAGGGTTCCGTACCTGGAAAGGAAAAAATTGAATCCTTATAGGACTACTTTGTTGTCCGTCCGTCAAGACCCTTTTTCTCAAAAACGCGTGGAGGTATCAATCTGAAATTTATATCAAATACTCAGGGCTACTGTTTCTTGGAGCTGTGAAAAAATCAAACTTTTAAGCCGACGCAATCAAAAGATACAGCCGTTTATGCCGCAAATACCCGCAAATTTTCGAAACTTGCAAAGGAATCAAAACCTACAGGGTACTTTCCGTTAACTCAGAATCTTAAAATTTGGTACGAAGCAACGTATTATAGCACAGATAAAGAAAAAATTGCGAATGCTGTAAATTTTTAGTTAAATCATTGTAATAAAAATATTTTAAATAATTTTAAAGATACTAACTACAGGTTTGTAAAACCTAATAGACACTGGCAAAATTGTCCGCGAGCTGATAAAATCCCTTATTATAGATAACCCCGCTTTTGTACCTACTTGCAATGTTATAAAGAGTTTACATACATACATACAATCCATTAATTAACTTAGTTTATGAGACTGCAAACACGGTAATTAAACTAAACAATAACAGATGCTAATGAAGTCGTCTACAAACATGCCTCGAACCAACCCAACTCTAGCCGTGGGATTTAAGGTGACCCGAACTACCCTAATTATTTGCTTTGTCGCAACAGTTTTTGACAGTTTGCTGGTTAGAGAATGTTAAATTCTGAATAGTTTCAAATGTGTTTTAGTGTTTTGTCGCTAAGTATAATTTTTAAGGTTCCGTAGTTTAGCCAGTAAAAAAGGAACCCATATCAGTATCACTTTGTTGTCTGCCCGTCTGTATACCGTTTTTGAGTTATTGCCGAAAAACTGCGCTTCTCAACAAAAGGACGTAAGTGCCGTGAAGATTATGTTCTTTTTCTGGTAAAAGATTTTAAGACTGAAGAAATTGTTTTAATTGTGTTATAACGCACATAATATTATTTTATTTTTTCGTAATGGCTACGGAACCCTATCTTGGGCGTGTCCGACACGCTCTTGGCCGGTTTTTATACTTAGTACTACTATTTTTACCATTGCTAGTCGATATCAGATGTGTACACCCGTTGGTGAGTTCACAACCATAATTATGGTACTATCATATCGTCCACGTAAATAAAATCCCACGTTAAAAAAATGCGATCTCTGTATTGCTGATGTGAATAAAGTTTATTCCTTATTACATCAATCTGCCCGAAGAATTGCGAAACTGAAGTTGCAGTGGGCGGGGCACATTGCACGCAGGGTCGATGGGGTCAGAAGGTTCTCGAATGGCGTCCGCGGACCGGGAGACGAGCTGTCGGTAGGCCTCCAACAAGATGGAGCGACGACCTGGCTAAGATCGCGGGATCGCGGTGGATGCGAAAAGCACAAGACCGGTCTGAGTGGAGAGCCTTGGGGGAGGCCTATGTCCAGCAGTGGACGTCTTTCGGCTGACATGATGATGATGATGATGACATCAATCTGTACTCGGCACCACTCAATCCTCGGATGTTTTTACATAATATGTTTTGCACGATAAAGGCGCGAATATAAAGAGAAAAACAAGTGTAACAGAAAGAAAGGGAATATAATTTAGATAAGTCGTCGCAAATAAGCGAATCAAACCAACATCGCGCTTTTCCGTGCCAGGGTTGACAACTTTGAGATGGTGTACTAACACCTATAACGCGGACTATTACGAATAGTTCGTTTTTAACACCAAGTTAACGGCTAAACCCATCTAAACCAAAGTATTTTTTTAGTGACAATGGAATGGAATCTTACTCGCACAGCACATCTCTGCTGTATAGTAGCTGTAGTTTACATCTGTGGTGGAAACAGCTGAGCGGAGCGAGGCGATATAAATAAAGCGTTTCTATTCATCATCATCATCATCATCATCAGCCTATGTTCGTCCACTGCTGGACATAGGCCTCTCCCATGGCACGCCACTGAGCACGATCCTCGGCTACTCTCATCCAGCTCTTGCCAGCCACCTTGCGAAGATCATCTCTCCACCGAGTCTGAGGACGTCCTACGCTACGTTTTCCGAAGCTTCTATTGGTTCATGAAAAATATAATATTCCTCGCTACGCATCCTCGCTCATCTCTGGTGGAAAAGGTTCAGTCTATCATTCTAGTTTTCAAATATTCACATTGAACTGACGTATATTATAGAAACCTCTAATTTTCTTCAGCCTGAATCAATCCGTCTGATAGGGTTACATTACAAGATATTCTGACGTCATTCTGAGCAGAATGCTGGACCGAACTGATACCAGATAAGCCTGTAACCGATATCTTACATGAATCCCGTCAATTGATGTAGTAGGTAGTCATCTCACCGCCGGTGAGGAAACGATTGGCTATCGACTATTTCCTCGCTCAAGAAACGAACAAAAGATATAAGGTCCTGAGTAGGTAAACGAGATACAAAGATGAAAGAGACAAAGTAAATATTAATAGTTGTTGTTCGCCGGCGATAAGTCTTTCTTTCTTTCTTTCTATAAAACTAGCTCAACGAGTTTTAAGCGAGCGATGTTAGCTTAGTGGTCGCCCCGCTCGAGCTAGTGGAGCGAGTAATCGCTCGCTTAGAGCCGAGCGGCAAAACTACACTCGCTTCTCAATGCTTGCTCACTCGTTTCTAGTTACTCGCATTACTCGTTTCTCGCTCATTGTCGGCGGGGGAATTAGTGCCTTATGGCGGTGTTCGCTTTACCTTTTTTGTTTTATTTAACCGGATGGCAAACGAGCATGTTGTCTATCCTGATGGTAAGAGATCACCACCGCCCATAAACATCTGCAACACCAGAGGTATTGCAGATGAATTGCCAACCCAGAGGCCTAAGATGGGATACTTCAAGCGCCAGTAATTTCACCGGCTGTCTTACTCTCCAACGCAACACAACAGAGCAAGCACTGCTGCTTCACGGCAGGTTTAGCGAGCAAAAGGTGGTAGCAATCCGGGCGGACCTTCCATAAGGTCCAACCACCTGCAAATGCTGCAAATTCTTAATAAGAATGGTGTTTTGGAATGACAAAACAACGATAACATGTGTTTAAAACCGTTATCCCTAAACCAAGATAAGTGTCTGCGTAAATACCCAATTTCCTTTCTAGCATTTGAAATATTGCGACGCTCAAAGAATCCCGATCTGGCAAATCTCCAGGCGATTACTTCATTTAACAACAACCTTACTGAAATGAGTTTAAGCTCAAAATTCCCTGTGCAAGTGAATGTGCACATTAAGTTTCCGTATTGAGTATGATTTGATTATGCAGGCGTTTGGCTCGTTGCCGCGTTGTTTGAAAAAGACTTCAATTGCAAACGTGAGCAAATATCGTATTATTGGATGATGTCTGTACTAGTTGGGGTAAAAAATATTAGAAAAATGTTCATCATCATCGTATCCGTCGTAGGTCGTAGTAGGTCCACTGTTGGTCATAGGCCTCCCCCGTAGACCTCTGGTTGCTTCGGTTGGAAGCGGCCTGCTTTCAACGTTTAGCCAGGCTATCCGTCCATCGGTGGTGGTCGTTCCACGCTGCCCTTGCTGAAAGTATACTCAACGGCAGAAAATTTGGCCCAACCTACATACAAAATTGCATGTTACTGCATACATTTGAAGACCAGATTTTTTGCCGCTCAGTTTTTTTTTTTCATTTTATTAGCCGGTATTAATGTCCCACTGTAGAGAAAAAATAAAAAACAGAAATGTAAAAAATATTCGAACTAAAAACAAGATAGTAGATAAGATAAAGTTTATTTCTGAAAATGGGTAGTCTCTAGAAATCTGTTGACTGACTCAAAAATTCCCAGTAATCCCAGCTCTACTTTAACCCAATTTTTAGGACAGACGGACGCCCTTTGACAGACGGACGGATCCGTCTGTCACAGGGCTCTATCTCACGAGTCGTACAAGCCTTAAAATGTACAATATAACCTACTTGTATAATAATACTAGCTTTTGCTCGCGGCTACACCCGCGTGGAATTCGGCTATCGCGCGCTGTTCCCTCCGTTTCGACGTGAAAGACGGACTAAAATACTACACGCAAACACACACTTTCGTATTTATAATATTAGTTTGGATAGTGAGAATAATTCATATATAATACTCCGCTTGGAACGCCTATAGGAACTTAATGACCCATATTTCTATAGCAGTCAATACCAGAACCCTTTACCAAAGAAAAGTTATTAATCGTGATAAGAAATCATTTGCCCTAGTCGAGAATAAGACGGCGTAGTTACTCACTGGAGGACAAAGAAACTAGTGAAAACTTTTACAAATATAAATTTGATTAGAACGTAGAAAACCGGATGAGTGTAAGTCCTATTATGTACAAACTAGCTTTTGCCTGCGGCTTCGTTCACGTGGAATCGGTTATCGCGCGCTTTTTTCTCGGAAACTGCATATTACCGAGAAAAAAAGTAGCCTTGTCACTCCCTGGCCCATAAACCATCTCTATGCCGAAAATCACGTAAGTATAAAAGAACCCGAAAAACTAAGCTAAAGCTATAGAGTTATTCCAAAAAAATAAATTTGGGAGACGAAGGTACGCGAGTGAGACGTTAAGCCGATTGAAATAAAGAAGGAAAGTAAATAAAAATATTTGTACTGACACCAAGATTCAAGAAGATTCTGCAAATCCTATTTGTAGAATATAAACTTTGTAGAATGTAAATGTTGTTAGCACGCTGAAGTACCAATGGGCCGGCCATATATCCCGAAGAACCGATAACCGTTGGGGTAGACGAGTTCTAGAGTGGAGACCACGGATCGGCAAACGTAGCGTAGGACGTCCTCAGACTCGGTGGTACGATGATATTCGCAAGGTGGCTGGCAAGAGCTGGATGAGAGTGACCGAGGATCGTGCTCAGTGGCGTGCCATGGGAGAGATCTATGTCCAGCAGTGAACGAGCATAGGCTGATGATGATGAAATTGTGTTAAGTTACTTAGGTTAGTTCGTTTTACTACTTGTGCTTTCGGAAAGAGCGTCATGCCAAGAAGAATGCGCGGCAGGAAACATGGTAGAAAGTTTTTATTTTTTAAATCAAGATGTATAATTACAATTCACACACACAACACACTCACATACACACATACACAAACTTCGGTATTTATAATTATAAACAGAAACAAAGTTAGAAATCTGATTTTGTGTTTTTTGAAGAGCTTGCGTGTAATTTGACTATATTATAATCAGCTTGTGTACACACACACTACGTGTATTCATAAAGAAAGAAGAAAGAAAGAAAGAACGAAGACATGTATTCACAATCATAAAGACACACAAATACAACATACAACAAAATCAAACAAAAAAAAAACATAAACAGAAAAAATCAAACAAAAAGAAATAAAAAATGAAAATACACGATTTTTGTGTGTCCCCGCAAAAGTGAAACGGCCGCTGACTCAGCGATATGCTGAGACGTGAGATGCCATCATCATTCATTTGTTAACAGCTTACTTTGAAAATAAACAACACTAAATTCTCCCTTTAGGTTTAACGTATATGTAGCAAGCTCTACTTCACTGTTAACATAGTTAAGCACCAACTTCCCTAAGCGCACAGTCTTAAGTTTTAACACAAAGCAGATTACACTAGAAAGTAACCCAAACCTAAACAAAGCACTTTAAGAAGCGTCTATCGCCAGTCCTAAGGATGCGGCCACATTTTAGAAGAAGAGCGATTAGCGATTAGAAAAAATATTTTTTGAATCAGCCGTTACTTTGGGTTTGCTTAGTCTAACATCTGGATACCATCCGCCGCCTAACTTTGCGTAAAAGTTCGCCACGACTAATATCACAAAAACTATAAAGGTATAATTCGAACCTCGGAATGAGATAGAGGAATGACCAAGGCTGCTTTCAACCGAAGCAACTGTAGGTTTAAGAGGGAGGCCTATGTCCAATAGTGGACGTCCTATGGCTGATTTTTTAATAATAATAATAATAATAATAGTTTATTGCATATAAAAAAAAGTACAACAACAAATATTTAGGTGTAGGTACTATGTTCACACATCAGTTTACCCTTTTGTTTTTATTTGATAAATAAATAATAATAATAAATAAATATCACGGGACAATTCACACCAATTGACCTAGTCCCAAAGTAAGCTTAGCAAAGCTTGTGTTATGGAGACTAGGCAACGGATAAACATACTTATATAGATAAATACATACTTAAATACATATTAAACATCCAAGACCCGAGAACAAACATTCGTATTATTCATACAAATATCTGCCCCGGCCGGGATTCGAACCCAGGACCTCAAGCTTCGTAGTCAGGGTCTCTAACCACTTAGCCATCCGGTCGTCAAATCGATCGTCAATTTGATGATTATAATGATGACTGATGTAACTGTCTTCCAAAAGTTACATACAGTACATTATTTTTTTTTTTTAGTACATTTTTGTAGAGGCACGAAAGTAAGCAATAGATAAACGAGATAGTTTGAATGTCAACCCGAAAGGGAGGCCTTTGATAATACGAGTTCATCTATTGCACTTTTGGCTGAGACACATTGTGCTTTTGACGATCACTGCGAGGAAATAAAATAGTGTCACCTCTCACGATCGCCAGCACGCCAGCTCAGCACGCCAGGAATGAAATTCAGAAATTATATTCTAAAAAGTCGTATCGTATTATGAAATACATATATTGATACGACCTGTTTGCGCTATGTGTTATATTGTTGTCGTGTTTTGCGAGCCATCAATGAGTCAGCTGGTACTTTAAGTTATCTAGGGCCACATTTTCGAGCAATGTCGTGTAAAAATAATTGTATGACTAATAAAGCCGCACCCTAAACTGACGATATTTCACGTCGACAAAACACGACAATACTCGTACCGCTAGTGCATTGTGCAAGTTGCAATATGATACAGAGTCTCCCGGGAAATAAACCTATGTTCATGAGTCACATCATACTAGCTTTTACTGACGGTTACGTCCGCGTAAAGCATTTTTTTTATTCGACTGGATGGCAAACGAGCAAGTGGGTCTCCTGATGGTAAGAGATCACCACCGCCCATAAACATCTGCAACACCAGGGGTATTGGGGAGGCCTAAGATGGAATACCTCAAGTGCCAGTAATTTCACCGGCTGTCTTTAATCTCCACGCCGAAACATAAAAACGAAACAAAAAAACGAGCATGGAAATTTTGCTACTAGGATTTCGATTTGTTAGCTCAATTTCCCAGAATCGTTATTTCCTAGTAGCATTTCCGTTCGCATTTTTTCCCGAATGTTTTTTCCCACTATGGTTTTTTACTGAAGCTTATTTTCACAGTAGCGTTTTTTCCAATTAGAATCGACACAGATACAGTACAGTGTCGACGGAGCTCCGCTCACGCGGAGCTCCTACTATGCGTGCTTTTGGCCCTTCGGCCCGATACAAACATAACATAACCTAAACCTACCTATATTTCTGTGTCCATTCTGTTTAGGAAAAAACGCGATTGTGAAAATAAGAATAATTAAAAAAGCATGTTGGGAAAAAAGCATTTGGGAAAAAATGCGAACGGAAATTTTGCTACTAGGAAATAACGATTCTGGGATATTGATCTAACAAACCCGGTCATGGTATCATAAGGTGTAATAGGTAGAGATGTTTAATCCCAAGATCCATCTCGCCGTTGTATGTAAACGAGTTACTACAGAAACACAAACGCGCTCACAAAAGTGTCGCATTTAATATTACTAGGATAGGATGAATGGGTCAGTGGGGAGCCAGCGACTTTGTAAAGATAAGTAAGTTGAATATCGTACGTATATGTTTTATACATTTTATACGTCGAGAATGGGAACAGACCACAGCGGAAAATCAACCTTTTGAACTTGTCTATCTCATGTTAAGCTGAAAGAGAAATAATAATAAATAATAATAATAATAAATATCATGGGACACTTGACACCAATTGACCTTAGTCCCAAACTAAGCAAAGCTTGTACTATGGGTACTAAATGTAAATGGAATGGGTTGTAAATGGTTGGTTGGAGCTTTTAACTAAGTGACTGTGATATTTAGTTTTAAAAGTTGTATACGGGGTTTGGAGTCACCATGTACGAACTTCAGGAGAGGAAATACGAGAAGTGCACGGTCAAATCCGATAAGTTGAGATAACTGACTATTAACATGACTGACTTAAAATTCGGCTTGCCTATTGCTACTTCAAGTTGCAAGTTCTTCGAGCTATGTCGATGACTTTTTGGAAATATCCGTACTCCGAATTCTATTCCGCAAATAATTTCCGACCTAAAAGGTGTAGTAAGTAATGGTAATTAACGTATGATAGGTAATGAGATTAGTTTCATGAAAGATACTGACTAAAGCCTCATGAAACTCACACTTAAATAAATATACTTACCTACAGCATTTTGTATGTACGAGTACCTAGCTTCCAACTAGTTAAAACTTTCGTAATATTCACACATAATTTATGTCCCAACAGGGGCTTAGTCACGACTTAAATAGTATATTTTCCGGCTAAAATTACAATAAGATATAAGCTACTTTTTACCCGACTGCTCAAATGTGTTTTATATTTTTTGAGCGTATTTATGTATATTTATTTCTTTGCTCCCGTCGTTACCTAAACTGCTGGACGGTTTTTAATATAATTATGATCATAAGATTCGTCATATTAAGATTCATATTTATTTCTAAATGTCCGTGAAAAAAAAATGGGCGATTTTTTTCTAATGATAAGCGTATCAAATGAAAGCCATAATTATACTAAGTATATCAATGTTTCTTACCGTCAAGCTCATGGTGTTTCAAATAATTCACCGGCGCGAGCCTAGGTTCGAACCCAGAAACGCCATAGGTAAACTACTAGGCTCCCATGGCAATGTACACGTTTAAATTAAAATAGTTATAAGTTATGCATTCATATACGCCATAATACGCAAGAAAACAGCCTCTTTGCTCAGTCCTTTGCGCGCCAGTCCCAACACCATCCTGATGACAGTTGTAAACAGGTATGACTCACATATAATGCGTCATTTCATGCACATTATGGTTGGTAAGAGGTCGTGCCCTGGTAGCAGTCGCCAATTTTTTTAGATTTATGTAATTTAAATTTAAATTTATTCAATCAATTATCCCACTTATTATTTCTCTGTATTTATTTTTTATAATTATTATCATCATCATTATTTAAATTCATTACTAACATAGTTATAAGATGACATTGTAAGCTAACAAAACTATGGATTCTTTGTGATCTGAAATAAACGATTTTATTTATTTATTTATTTATATGATTCATATATAACTACTTAACTTTCGGCGTACACTCAAAATGGGTCTCAGTGTACCCAAGGGCAATAAGGAGCAAAATAGTGATAAATTACGTGTAAGATTTTTGCCCTAGACTGCTATAATGGCTCTTCTGTTCGCGGAAAAACTCGCTAAGTGCCTTAGCGAACAACAGTCTGAACACTACAACTGACTGAGCTGTAGATTTATCATATTATAGACGTACAAGACATAGTAGGGTAAAACACGGACTGTTGCCCCGAGGGTATAGCTGCCTCGATTGCAATAACTCTAGTTTCACTAATGAAATACATATTATATTATTTATCTATCGAAAGACTGCAACTACAACTAAGTTGACTGTGTTGCATGTCTCTGTGCGATTGCATGGGACGACTAGGTGCGATCAAAGTTTTTACGGGATAAATGTCCTGTTTCTCGACGAGGCATCTATCCTAAACGTAATTTACATGGAAAAGGCAACTATCCCCTATATGGGATAGTTGTCCTAAAATTTAGAGGTCTGCAAAAATCGCCAATACTCTGGAAATATCAAAGATAATGTTTGTTCCTTTCATAAATTTGAAAATAATACACCAAAGTACCTACCTGTTTTACAAATAAAGAATCTTGCTTTTTGTACGAAGAAATATAAAGTAATTTCAAAAAGTGGGGCATCTATCCGGGTTTTACCCTATAGACGTAGAACTAAGGTTACTGACATAGCCCGAAGCATTGGCAGTGGGCGGGGCACATTGCTCGCAGGACTGATGGCCGATGGGGTCAAAAGGTTCTCGAATGGCGTCCGCGGACCGGGAGACGAGCTGTCGGTAGGCTTCCAACAAGATGGAACGATGACTTGATTAAGATCGCGGGATGACGGTGGATGCAAAAACCACAAGACCGGTCTGAGTGGAGAGCCTTGGAGGCCTATGTCCAGCAGGGGATGTCTTTCGGCTGACATGATGGTGATGATGATGATGAATGAAGGCCACGCTGTTTTTGAAAATTCCCGCGGGAGTTTGTATAATATCCCGGAATTTCAATTCCAATGCCAGATTTAAGCGAGCGAAGCAAAGTGAGATATCTTCCTTTATTGCTTCCCGTAAAGTCAAGAGGCTATTAATAAAGACTATTTTCGCCTAGACCTGACATTAACACATTCAGTGCTAAGAATCCGACAGCTGGGTTTTCTGTTCGTAGGGAGTATTCGCTATATATAGCGGTTATACGCTGCTCCTGGTTACAAGTGTAGAGCGTAGCGAAATGTATGTGTGTGTGCGTGTTAGGCAGGCACGGAGAGGGTGCACATTAAAAAAAAGAAAAAAAAGTGATAGTTTAAAAAATGACGTGCAAAAGTGTCCATTGCGGCCTATTTACTGAATAAATGATTTTGATTTTTGAATTTTTGATTTTTTGTTAGGTAGGCACGGAGCAGGTGCACATTAAAAAAATAAGTAAGTAGTATAAGCAGCGCTCATCTGATTCCTCTCATCCTCCCATTCTGAGAGGAGGCTTGCACCCAGCAGTGGGACGTATACGCGTCTACGCAGCTACACTTCCGTGGACAGTAGGTCTAACTCGGTTACGACGGTTTTTACCAAACGGTTGGACTGATTTCGATGTGGGTTTTTTATGAGGAAGAGGGTTTGTTTGCGGTGTTTCTCAGCTTTGTTTCATTAAAATCGGTTCAGCTGTTTTAGAGATATTGAATTTCGAAATGACAATGACGATGTCGAGTGTTTAAATTTTTCTAAGTTGATGAGGTTATAATTAGAAAAAAAAAACTTGATTATATAAATGCGGTGGCGTAACATTTTTTTTTTTTTTTTTTTTTTCCCTACCTTACACTTGCCTAGTGAACACGCATTTATGCCTTCTCGTATCTGTTTAATTGAAAATAAATGTTTGAACAAGTCAGCTGCAAACAAAAGTCACAAATACCTTTGGTGCATTGTTCAAGACGTCGGGGAAGATTGATATCAAGACCCTGGTAAGCTCCTCCTGTACAATACTGAGCCATAAAATACCAAGGATAAACTCGACATTTTGTATATCACTTGAAAGTACCAAGCATTTCAAATTAACAGAAAATTTCACAAAATAAGATCAAGAGAAAAGCGGTAAACAACTGACCGGCAGAAATACGTCAACAGAAGTGTCACTGTCACTTGAAATTGAAACGTCACTCGCATGCGTTTAGAAACTTGTAGTACGCGTTTAAGGAGACTGTTTTAGTGTTTGAGTGGTTGATGCGCTACGAGAAAACGACGATACTTGCTGAACTAAGTCATCTTTAATAGTCGTCTGAGTACAGTATGGAAAGAGCAGATAGCGGTGACTTGGTTTGTTACGCGTGTTCATTAGACTTGGGAGTGGGCGATGAGTACCTGCAATGTATGATTGAAAAATGTAGGAAATTATACCATCACTTGTGTACTAACAAGAAGCTTACGCCTAAGGAAAGAGAAACCTGGGTTTGTCCTGAGTGCTGTAATGAGCTTAGGAAAGGTGGACGAAATTATGAGACCCCTGTTGGCACCCCCGTCACTACTAAGAATATTTCGACGAGGAACAAAAGCGAAACTCCAGCTCTGCATGGGCAGTCTCCGGGCGCAGCGCCTGCGCTTGTGTTAGAGTTACAACTAACTCGTGATCAAATGATCATGCTTAATGAGCGGCTCGCTGACGCAGTGTCTACCATAGTGCAGTGCCAGGCTGCGCTTGCTGAATGCGCGAAAAAATTCGAGTCGGTTAATGGCCGTTTACAACAATTGGAGCAGGAAAAGGAATGCAATTCTAGCCCCCCCCTACTGGATGCCCGAAAGCCCAGCATGAAGAGTAAGCGCAAGGTTCAATCTAAGTCGAACAACAAGACCAAGCAGCCATCAGCGAAGAATAGCGAAACCCCTAGGGATGCAACTGTTGATTCTCCGAGAGAAAACAAACAGAAGGGCGAGCCATCGATTGACTCTCTGGATCCGGGTGCGAGTGTCAGTGAAGATGATGGGCGTGCTGATGCGGGTAACGGTGACAGTTTAGATGGAAATGAGGAAGCCTGGCAGGAGGTTAACAGTCGGAAAAAACGTGTTGCATCGGTACGCGGTACTGCTGGTCCGGAGAAGACAACTCTTAAGGCGGTTGAATACCGAAAGTCTATCCATCTATGGAACATGGTTTCAGGTGCCGACGACATACTGGCCTATCTTCAGTCTCTAAACCCAGGGAAGTCTTTTACAGTAGACGAGCTAAAACCGAAAGGTCAGTACAAGTCCTTTAAGATTGGTGTTCCTGCCGAAATGTTTGATGAATGTTTGACAGCTGAAATCTGGCCTGAGAACGCCCGAGTAAAACCCTGGTTATTTCGGAGATCTTAAAACCCGTTACTCGGAAGTCGTACCAAAGTCTAAGCCGAAGTCATCTCTAAATCTCATTTACCAGAATGTCAGAGGTCTCAACACGAAATTGCGGCAATTCAGATTAAATCTCTTATCACTCGATTGCGATATTGTCTCAGTTACTGAAACCTTTTTAACTGGGGCTGTGAATGACTCTGAACTGGTGGAGTGTGGATGGAGCGTGATGCGCCGGGACCGCGCCACAGGCGCTCGTGGAGGCGGGGTGCTGATTGCTGCGCGGCCAGGCCTTGTGTTGCGGCGGCGGCGGGACCTGGAGTCACCCGCAGGGGAGGACTTGTGGGTCACGTTTGTCCATGACAGTGTTACTTTCTATCTGTGCGTAATTTATATTCCTCCAAGTGCCATTGATGAAGTGTACATGCGTTGGTTTCAATCTTTGGAAACAGTAATTAACTCTTTGAATGGTGTGGTTGTGGTTACTGGAGATTTAAATTTGAATCCATTGTATAAGTCCCATAGCCTTTTAAGTTACTATTGTTATTTTTTGACTGTATGTGGCTTGTGTGAGAAGAATGAAGTGAGGAATGCCTATGACGGAAAATTGGACGTGGTATTGGTAACAGACCGTATCAAGGATGTTAATGTTGTGGAGATTGAGGGCGGTGGGCTTGTCCTCCATAGAGACCTTTACCATCCGCCATTAGAGATATCAATCCCAATCAGTAGCGATGTGAAACGATCACCTGCCGGTTCAGTGGACCCTAGCAATGTTGATATGCAAAAAGATTGGAATTTTGCAAAAGGTGACTTTGAGCTTCTATACGCATTGTTCTCGGAAGTTTGTTGGCATGATGTTCTTCAGTCTCAAGATGTTGAGGTAGCAGTAGACATTTTGTATTCGACTATTTATAGAATATTTGATATTTGTATACCTAAAAAGGTCCGTCCTAAGGTCCCTAGTAGACGTTATCCAGTCTGGTTTGACGCTGAATTAATTAAAGCGTTAAAAACGAAAGCTGTACTTCACAAGAAATGGAAAGCGTCCAAGAACATGGATATTTACAAGGAGTTCAGTAAGCTTAGAACACACGTTAAAGAGCGGATCTCTTCCGCTTATGACAGTTACATTGTTCGTGTCCAATCCAAAGTAAAGAGTGATCCACGTAGTTTTTGGCAACACGTGAACAACCTCAGGGCTAGAGGTGGTTTTACTGATCGGGTCACATATAATGGTGAGCAGTTTACGGGGCAGGACGCTGCCGTTGCTTTTTCAAGATTTTTTTCTAGTGTGTTCTTACCGGATGTTCCACGTCTCGATGGAAATTATACTAGCAACAGTGGCCGAGGATGTTATGCTAACCTTGTAAATATTTCCAACATAGCTGAAGCAGATGTTGAGGCAGGCATTAAGCGTCTTAAGCCTAATAGTTCCTTGGGACCGGATTGTTTGCCGGCGTATATTGTTAAGGGGTGTGCTGATCATTTGAAGGCACCTCTAGTTCACATTTTCAACTTATCCCTCTGCACTGGAACGTACCCGCACCAGTGGAAAGTCACCAGAGTAAAGCCAATTCCGAAGTCAAGTGACGTATCCGACGTGGAGAATAGTAGGCCTATCGCAATTCTTTCTACTCTTGCGAAATTATTCGAGTCCATCCTTCATCGTTTAATTTCCCCACAGATAAAGCCATTTCTAAGTGATTCCCAGCATGGTTTTAGGGCTAATCGTTCAGTGAGTTCTAATCTCTTAATATTAGTGGATACTATCTCAGAGCAACTGGACCGGGGGGCTCAGGTGGATGTCCTATATTTTGACTTCAAAAAAGCTTTCGATCGTGTAGATAACGATGTATTACTGACTAAGCTTGACGATATAGGTTTTTCCCCTAAGCTGATCAAATTTTTTGCTAGTTATCTACGTGACCGAAAGCAGTATGTTCAACATGGAATATTCATTTCATCTCAGTATCATACTCGATCAGGAGTTAGCCAGGGCTCGATTCTGGGTCCTCTCCTGTTTGGAATCATGATTAACGATCTGGAATCATCGGTAAGATTTGCGAAGTGTCTTCTATATGCAGACGATCTTAAGTTGGTGTACAGGGTTGGGGACGAACAGGACTGTCATGATCTGCAGGAGGATATCTCGTCAGTGTATCGTTGGAGTGTTAAAAATAAGCTGGAATTCAATGATGCTAAATGCCAGGTGTGTTCTTTCGGTCGCTCTAGCACTCCGATACTTAATAAATATATGATTGGATCAGTGGGTGTAGAGAGGGTCTTTTCCGTCAAGGATCTTGGTGTTGTCTTTGACACGCGTCTCACTTTCCATGAACACATCAGGACACTTGCTACTGACTGCTTTCAAAGACTAGGCTTTGTTATCCGCAACGTCAAGGGTTTCCATGATGTTAATACTATTAAATTAGTGTATACCGCTTTAGTCAGAAGCAAGCTCGAATCGTCGTCTATTATATGGAGCCCTTATGAGTCCACATATGCCCTACTCTTAGAGAAAGTGCAGAAGGCTTTTCTAAGATTCCTATACAAAAAAAGTTATGGGTATTATCCATTTTTGTATCCAACTCAGTTTTTGTTAGGCGCTCTCGGCTTGAACTCCCTCGAGGTGCGACGTAATCACTCGCTGTTGATGACAGCATGTCGCATGCTTCGTGGCGAGTCGGACTGCACAGAGCTAGTCGCTAGACTAGTGCGATTGTTTGTCCCGAACGTCCCTCGGATTGAGCTGCGGCCACGGGCGCGCGTTCTGCTGGCGGTGCCAGCGGCGCGCACCGCGGCACGCAGAGGCTCGCCGCTCCCCCGGGCGCTGGCGATGCTTAATGCGTTTTTGGTATCCGCGCCGGATCTTGACCTGCTAGCTGGGAGACTGTCGGCAGTTGGCAGTGAATGCCTTAGGTTTTGTGAGGAGATGAATAATAGGAGATCGAGCGTTATGTGAGTGAGCTATGTGTGAGATGATGGATGCACGTCCGTCATGTTATTGTTAATTTGTTAAAATTGTTATTATTATTGTTATTATTATTGTTATTACTTAATGCTTTTTTTTTTCTTACTCAGTGCTTTGGTTTCAACTGTAATGCTGTGTAAGTTTTTACAAATAAATAAATAAATAAATAAATTACACATCATTATAAAACCATCTAAATATAATTAAGGTAAGGTAATATTCAAGCTAAAAAAAATATTACAGAGAACACCAACCGTGAAATTGTGCGTCCTGACGAGTAGCGAAAATTTGCATACCCAAAGCAAAAGGACCCAAAGGCACTTTTAACACCGACATTCATGGCGATGATATTTTCTTTTCACGCTATCCCCGAAGCTTTAATTTAGCCCTTTTCCCTTTGAAACGATTTGTTTGTTGCAAACCCTGGCAAGGTATTTCTCATTTACATACGCTACCCTTCTGGGCCTAATTATTTTCACTGGACCTTAAATACCCCGAATTCCAGGGTCCTTGTACGGGGTAGCGATTTAACGTGTTAATATAAAGAACAATCAATTATTTATCAGTATTGTCCACAACGTAACCATTGGGGGAGAAAAGTCTTTGAGTGCGGCCATGAACCGGAAGACGAAGCGTTGGCAGAAACCATGGTTGAAACCATAATTCTTGAGTCTAGATTGAGATTCGATTTGTAGCATTCGAACATGGCGGATGTAGACAATACCTATTGTTAAACAATTAAATTCTAACTAAACGCTATACACCTGTACTTTCACTACTTGGTACTTTGACGACCAGATAACCTAATGGTTAGAGAACCTGACTACGAAGCTTGAGGTCCCAGGTTCGATTCTCGTGTCGGGGCAGATATTTGTATGAAAAATACGAATGTTTGCTCGGGTCCTCGGGTCTTGGGTGTATAATATGTATTTAAGTATGTATCAATTATGTTTATCCGTTGCTTGGTACCCATAACACAAGCTTTGCTAAGCTTACTTTGGGACTAGGTCAATTGGTGCGAATTGTCCCGTGATATTTATTATTTATTTACTTACACTACTTTATTTACCTACATCTGGGTACTGCTCTGACCTCCCTGTAACCACGGGCATGCAATCAGCATTAGGCTCGGGAAAGGATGATAAATAGCCAGTTCCGTTGTGAATAAACATTAACGGTTTTTATGGCAATGGTGGATGTGGAAGAAGTTTGGCGTGATGTATCAGGGTCGGCTATCTGAATTATTGTTTGATGTGAATGTTTTTGGCGTTATTTTGTTTTATATTACTTGCACTCGCGGCTTTACCCTCGTAGTTAATGGGCTAAGTACATTTTATCATAAGGGCGGTAAATAAAGAATTAGCAACGAGAGTTTATTACAAGTCCGAGATCGAAGATCAAGGGCTTAAAATTTTTCATCACATCCATACTAATATTATAAATGCGAAAGTGTGCGTGTTTGTGTGTATGTTTGTCCGTCTTTCACGCCGAAACGGAGCGATCGGTCGACGTGATTTGTGGCATAGAGGTAGTTTATAGGCCAGAGAGTGATACAGGCTACTTTTATCCCGAAAAAATGCACAGTTCCCGAGGGAACAGCGCGCGACAACCGAATACTACGCGGGCGAAGCCGCGGGCAAAAGCTAGTTATTAAATAAATATTATATTTTCATTCATTGTAGTTAAATAACAATTTCGAAGTGGAAAATCCACGTTACAATTTAGTAAATTAACAGAAACCGTGCAGTCTTTGCTAAATGGAATATTTAGTAACGGAATTAGAAAAAGGTGAACAATAATATTTGAACAAGATTTGTCAATAGGTCACCTACAAATGTAAACGAAACCCTCGGTGCGCGAGCTCGACTCGCACTTGACTGTTTTTTTCCTATAACACACGAATCCTTTTTGGGGTTCTATCCTTATTTAGATTTGCTCTTGTTATTTTAGCGCTGTTGACCCTTTTAACTGGACGTATTGAATTTTTAATTCATTGTATTTGTGATTTTTTAAGGGAAAACCTTTGTTAAGTAGTGACCCTTTTTTTTAAGGTTCCGTGGTCAAAATGGCACAAATTTCAAATCATTTATTCACTAAATAGGCCAAAATAAAAAAGCAACTTTTACACGGCATTTTTTAAACTACCAGCGCTTTTGGAAATACCATCATTGCCAAGAAGAATGCGCCGCAAGAAACATGGCAGAATTTCATTTTCCAAAATAAAATAATTAGGTACAATTAAAATACTTAAAAATGACTGTATAAAAAAAACTGGAACGCTTACTTGGTCGTTTACAGCAGAAATTTAGTTATGTCTGCCGGTCTATCTGTGAGAAAGCTGTAATTTGGCAAAGTTATACGAGTGAGTCTAGATTGAGTGCATTACCTATACCTATAATAATCGCGCCAACAATGTCTTCAATAATAATATGTTTTTTCTTAGTTTTACCTACTCCATGGTGTAGTGTCGTTGGATAAGTGTTTTAAAAATTAGTTTTGAATAAATAATGCTACTTTTTTTGCAGAGTAAAATTTGCTAACTATAACTTGCACTGTTATTGAAATATCAACTGGAAGTAAGTATTAAAGTTTACCAAGATTGACCACAAACGGCCAGAACTAACGAGGCAATCTTGAAAATCTTCACTTTTTACAGTTCGCCGTAAATGTCACTGTTTTATTAGAAGTAGTTTGTATTTTTTTTTATTAAAGCACTAATCATACCTGGTGGGCCCTGTAACAGGAGCAAAAATTAAAACACAGGTTCTACTACTTAAATGGAATTACTTACTTTAGTTCTGCAACTTTCAAAAATTAATTATTTTATTATTATGTTTATTTGAAAGAAAGAAATAACATCGCCTGTCACGTAACGAAATGACGGATTTCACAATACATTGCTTGTCTAATTAATAATAATAATAATAAAGTTTTATTTGCAGGTGTGACACTCATATTTTAAAAGCACAAAAATTACTTAAAATAAGCTAAAACTAAAACACAAATGTAAACCATAAATGTAAAACATAAATTAAACTATGAACTATAATAAAAATTATGATACAAGTTATTTTCAAAAGTTGTAGAACTAAATTAGCTCAAGTTGAAGAATGGAAGCTGTAGTTTCATTTTTTTCTCCTGTTGCAGGGCCCACCTTGTATTGATAATAATACAGCGAGCAATGATACAATGGTAACCTTAATATATTGATGTCTACATAATAAGTGAACACAGACGAGTCAGATTCATACTGACTAATATTAAATGTATATAATAATACATGTAATAAATAATATAGTGAACCAGACAATGCCGACGTATAGAGGTAGTAATATTGGTTTATGGTTACATTTATCCTTCGGGCGAAATCAACCCTTTTCAGAGTTTCACCTGCGAAGAGTAGAGCTGTAGACATTTGGCCGAAATTGTTAATATACTTTGAAGAGATTTTTTCTTGACATTATTTTTAAGTACATAGTTTCAAAGTCAAAGTCAAAGTTTGTCTGTAGGAATTTAACACGGTTGCTAATGCAACTGGTACTTAGAAACGGAATTAAGACCTTATTCTTATCCTGAGGCCGTATTGCCTAACGTTTCTAACACACCCAATCAAATGACAGTTGTGTTTAGTAGTTGTATGCCAAAACTGTCATTTGATTGTGATCGCGAGTGTCAGAAACGTTACGCAATGAACCCTCTGGTCGACTTATTCTAATTCATTTAATGTCGCTCTCGCTTGTTATCATCTTGTATAGTGATTGAATAAGCTGGTGATATTATTATATATTTTGTAAAAAAATATTGGCTTTCATTTGAATTGACTATAAACTTTGATGAATTATACCTGTCGATTCACAATCGCGCGCCCAAATATGTCCGACCCAAATGAGCGCCAGTTTGAATCACTGGCCTAAAATCACTGGTTCAGATCACCGGGATAGGTTAGGTCGATAGGTTGGTCGATAGGTCGATCGGTAGGTCGATAGTAGGTAGATAGGTTGGTAGAATTCTCGCCTGCCACTTTGGTAAAACTGGCCTTCTTTTTTCTCAGTACGTTGTTGTCAAGTGTCAAGCGTTGTGGAGTTTTGCCGCTAGCGTAATTCGCCCGTAATAGAGTAAAGACTAGGTTCAAATTTCGTCTCGTATTATTTTAATTATTTTTTGAGAGATGATTTTATTTGTCACGCAAACAAATCAATAGTTCTGACATTCTTTGAAGGGGATTTTGTTCGGCAATGTGCGTCCTGGTTTAAATGTCATTGACAATAAAGGTAGTATTTGATTAGTCGCTCACGAACTATGTAATTTTCTAGGGCATAAGGTAGTTATGTTTAAGGCAAATTTAAATAAAACTTTATAATCTTCACTTATACTTCTTATTTTTATTTTCAATTAATCCAAGTCCACTAAGATATTATATTAATGGGCTGTTTCACAATCCATTGGTTAGTATTAACTGACGGTTAAATGTGATGCCGTCTCTATTTATTTTGTTCAAATAAACGGAGACGGCATCACATTTGACTGTCAGTTAACACTAATCAATGGAAGGTGAACAGCCCCTTAATATCTAGTTCTGTGTTAATTATCACTATCAATGAAATTTTTATGGTTAGGTTATTTACACGAGAAGATGGCAAAGGCCTTGCTTCAAACAGCCACCAACAGCCAAAGCGGATGAAAATTCAATAATTCTTCTGCATCCAAACTACATGCTTAGACAAAATCAAATATTTTTTCGGCCATAACGTTTATTTATTCGGCTAAACGTTACCCGCACCGTTCTAGCCGAAGGCCGAGTTATGTGACCAGCATAAGGTAAAGATGACGGCTGGTCCGATCTGTTATTCCTTTGTGATTTTTATTCTACCTTTTACCTATTTATTTTTATTTGACCGAGAGTCACAGACGCGTGTAATATTGATAAATAAGATTAAACAGGGGAGACTTTGCAGAATGAGTTTTTATGAAAACGAAATTCTCCCTTGAATGATAAAATTGATGTGTCCATGCACAATTTAGGATACTTCTTAAGAGCTCTTTTGGATTCCGTTTGAAGTTGAATCGCTGATTTATTACAGGGAATTTTTAAATGGTTTGTTAAGTAAAGTAATAAATGTTAATGTTCCTTTTGGGTAAATAAAACCAGTGTGCAAGTCGGATGCTCATTGAGGATTCCGTACAAACGTAAAAGTAAACAAAGAATAAGTTTGTTTTTCTTTATCTCTCTTCTTTTAGTCGGACACTCTTGTCAGAGTGGTCGTGGTTGCGCAGACGAGGTACCTACACTTAGCTTCTTTCTTTGTAGGTAGCGCGAATAGTAAATAATAAGTCTCAGGATTTAAACGTATGTATGCATTTTCAAATCAAGTCAAAATATCTTTATTAAATTTAAGTATTCAAATTTCAGTATTTATTGTTTAACTTGAAATACAAGAATTTTAGAAAAAATAACCATATAAAACTTAACTATAAACTAACTTTAACTTAATTTAAGTTAGGTAATAATAAGCACCTCATGAATGCATTTATCAAAACGGTGTGGTTTCCTAGTGGTGATTCCAAAAATTTTAATGGCTAACCCAGATTTAGCTGAATGCGTTATTAATTGTAATTGACAAATTGATCTAGTGTAATTGTAATTTATATAATCTAACCGTGAGGCTGCGTTTTCATCAGAGATGTGCGAGGATGATGGTAACGATTTGGGTGTCTTATTCACGACAAAGTTTAGCTAATTCTCCACGCAGTTTTATAGTTAGTACGAAAATGTAGTATTTTGCAAAAGTGAGTTATTTTAGATAAGCAGCGATAACCTAACCGTGAGGCTGCGTTTCCACCAGAGATGTGCGAGTATGTTTTGCGAGGACTGTGTTTTTCATGCGCCAATAGAAATGCTTCATTTACCTACCTATCCTCGTACACCACCGCTGTGGAGGAAAGCGCTCCTAAACATAATTATTCCTCGCAAATCTCTGGTCGAAACACAGCCTGAAGGAACCCTAAAACCGCTCCTAAAAATGCGTTAACCCCAACACGCCGTCAATGAGGCGTGTAGGGGAAATATGTTATCGCTTGTATCTCGATGTTTATGGAAAATGTTCTTTGTACAAGGATCAGATGTAATGGGATATTGATAGCTTTATGATAGCAAATTGATATGGTGTGAATTAAATTTATGTTTATTAGCTTGTTTACTGCCGGATTTAGTTCATCATCATCATCATCATCATCATCATCAGCCGGAAGACGTCCACTGCTGGGCAAATGCTTCCCCCTTAAAACGCCAAAATTAAGTTAATATAATAATTAATTTAGTTGCCGTGTTAATATTAAGGCTGAACGATGTTGCTAACCATTTAACCTCCGACGCATAAGAGGAGTGTTAAGTTATAAGTCTGACGCCAAATGTCTCTCTCTCTGTTATAGTAAACTAGCTTTTGTCCGCGCAGCTTCACCCGCGTGGAATTCGGTTACCTATCGCGCGCCGTTCCCTCGGGAGCTATGCATTTTTGCTTGCTTCAGTTTGCACACAGTAAAACATTTGCAAGTATCTGCAGGATTGCTACCACCTCTAGCTCGCTAATTCTGCCGTGAAGCAGCAGTGCTTGCACTGTTGTGTTTCAGCGTGGAGAGTAAGCCGGTGAAATTACTGTCACTTGAGGTATCCCATATTAGGCCTCTAGGTTGGCAACGCATCTGCAGTACCCTGGTGTTGCAGATGTTTATGGGCGGTGGTGATTTCTTACCATCAGGAGACCCACTTGCTCATTTGCCATCCATCATCATCATCATGTCAACCGAAAGACGTCCACTGCTGGACATAGGCCTCCCCCAAGGCCACTCAGACCGGTCTTGTGCTTTTCGCATCCACCGCGATCCCGCAATCTTAGCCAGCCAGCGATCTTTGCCATCCAGTCGAATAAAAAAAACATTACGCACATTCTCGTACAAACGAGTTCGAAGAACTGATCCCAACGACTTAAAACCCTTCTATCCAAGCTTTTAGAAGTATAAAGTCAAATTAAACAAACCGTGGCGGTTTCGGACAAAGGTAACGAAACGGGATTTGGCAATGCCCACAAGTTATAACCGTGGCACTATTCTGTAACTTCCAAGCAATATTCAAGCTTAAAAATACCAGGTAGGTTAACCTTTCAAACTGGTGTACTTAATTTCGGATAGAGAAAGAAAGAAAATTTATAACAGCAATGTACATACAGCAGGTTAGGAAAAATAAACAAAAGAAGAGAGAGCGTGTAAAATTCAAAATATCTTTATTCTATTTCAGCTAAGTATGACAAGCACTTTTGAATGGTCTACAATTATCTAAGTTTGAATGTCAAAAAATATACCACCGGTTCAGAAATACCTGTGTTGAGGATAAGCCAGCAAAGAAACTCAGCGAGGTATTTTTTTTAGGGAAACATCGTGATGTCGTCGGTATACTCCGCAGAATCTGAAGTGCAGAGGTTATATCATCATGTCTTGTACCACCTAACGAAAAGAAGTCGTGAAAACGATTGTAATTCCGAATTTGCTAGACAAGCGAGCAAGTTAGAGTTTGTCTTCATGTGTTTACTGCATCTCTGTCTTTACGTAAGTATATTGTAGAACGAAAGATTATGATTATGATAGCAAAACTAAAACAAACTAAAGCGATCTTGCATGATCATGTGCTGAAGGCAAAAGAAAAAGCCTGCGGGCGACTATTTAGGGCATAGCAGCTAAATTAGTTTGCTTGTTATTGCGCTATTTTCGCAGTTGTGACGAAAATAATCTACAGCAACTTCGTTAAGCATATTTTTTCTTCGAAGGCGTGGAATTTTTACTTTCTCATTAGAATATTCCAGAGCTCCAAGCGACATTACCATTCCTTGGGTTCAATTAAACATTGGGTTGGCACTGTCCACATTAGCTCTCCAAATCAATGTATCACTTTAGATTTACAGAATATGCCCTCAGAGAGCAGTCGAGTTGGCATCAGTTTGGAACCCCCAAAGTTTAGGCGGTCGGGATGGTAATGGACACATTGTTCGACTTCAAACAGCTTCCGACAAGTTACCGGTGGTAATTTTGATATTTGAAGTTTGTCTGAAATATAAGGTACGAGTACCTACCTAATCCCTAGTCTAGGTACAGTGATTTTTAATGAACTAAAATAATTTCCTTGCTCACTTGCGCCCTTACGGTAGCTAAGCTTATGCAAAATATGCGTGTTCATGCAGTTCCTCCAACTAATCTAACCTTATATGCCAACGCAATCAAAAGATGCAGCCGTTTATGCTGCAAATTTCCGCAAATTTTTCAATTCCTTTAATCTCAGAATCTTGAAATTTGGTATGAAGGTAGCTATTTAACACAACCAACTATAAAGGTCTGAAAATCTTGATTTTTTTATGTCTGTCTGTAAATATCAAGACCCAATCTGATCCCACACTGCGTACACTTTGCTTAAGATTAAGGCTCTGCACACACTGGATGTATTAAATCATTCGGAAAAAGCGAGAAATTATCTTCAAGACACGATTCCCGTTTACACATACCTATAAATGTGTTCCGAACCCTCGGTGCACGATCCGACTCGCACTTGCTCGGTTTTTTGTGTTAAAATCTAACCCTGAAACTGAAATCCGATACGTCCACTTTGTAGCCGCTGAGTTTACTCAGCTAACGGCTCGCGTTACCATGTCCCATGCTCCTGACAGTCCTGACACCCTTTTGAATACGTCCGTGCACTTTTTTTGAACTTTGCTTCTTTTTATCCCTGGTGAAAAGAGGTTTTTGGGGTTCCGCTTGGAGCCTTTTCCGATTAAGTACGTAGACAGGTAGGTAGGTAGGTACAGTCGAACAAAATGAATCGTGACCCAGGGTGGAACCTTTTAATGACCAATTTCACTATTATATGATTTCCTTGACAAAATTATGAGACGTCAACATGACATTAGTATTAAATATGACCCGGATAACTTACGTTTTTAAATCGAGTTTAGCTCGACATGTTTCTGGCTAATTCGTAGCCCTTCCTCCTCGGAGCAACGCGACTCGGCGGCTGCTGCAACACGCGCACCCACCCCAGCCACCGAGTACGCGTGAGTCACGCAAGCAGAGCGGTGGCGCGCGTGTTGCGGCAGCCGCCGAGTCGCGTGCTCCTTTGAAGAAGGGCTACGAATTAGCCAGAAACAAGTCGAGCTTAAACTCGATTTAATACGTGAGTTAATCATTTCATAGCTTTAAAAGGCACAATTCAAAAAACATAAAAAGTTGTGCAACAGAGGCACATCTCTAAGTACCCATATTTGAGTGTAAATAATAGCTATAATAATATATTATAAAATAATATTATGCCTTAATCTAATGCATCATACCACAAAGAATATGTAAAACAAAACTTAAGCATTTAACTCCCTTAATTAAAAAGATACACCAGTTGTCAAAACTTTGAAGTGCTTTTTCTCGAAATTTCAATATTTTGATTTGTGCCACTGTTACACTCGGCCAGCGAGTTATCCGTTATAATTATCATTTAATATGAGTGAGTCTCACGGTAGGTAGTTTCATGTTCAAAGTTCTAGTTGTTCTGTATTAATTTCAAAAATATTTCAGCTTGTATTTATAATAAATTAATAACATATAACATTTCTTTATGTAGCCAGCTAATTGGAGCACCAATCAGAGCTCTCGTGTCGACGTAACGAACCGAACAACTTCAAACTTGTGGTGATGCATGTTAAAATATACGCTAAAATACAAGATTCGGGAAGTGTGTAAACGTATTTTTGTTGCTTTTTAGGGTTCGGTACCCAAAGGGTAAAAAAACCGGCCAAGAGCGTATCTAACACGCCCGAGATAGGGTTCCGTAGCCATTACGAAAAAAATTGAGTAATATTTTCAAAGTATTTCGAATTTTGTACGGAATATTCCAAGCTTAGGTATATTTTGTATCTTAGGCTGCTATTTACTCTTAAACTACTAATAATTCTCAAGCAAACTTAGCTATTATAATTTTCCTTGAAAGCTTGATAAACTTACCTACTACCATCCTGAATTTTTACAAATTTTTCCTCCCACCTGTTTAGATTTTAGATGGGGCGGACGCTCGATTTTAATGAAAATTTGCACTTTAAAGTTGATTATTTCGCAAACAAAAAACTAAACCAAAAAATCGTTTTAGCAACCCCCTAGTGGTTTTAAAAGACCTAGGTATCCAACGATGCAACCAATACCCACACTACACAAATGAAATTTACAGCTATGCACACACCCTTACTTATCCTAGCCCAATTGTATTAAATCCTCCTAATATTATAAATGTGAAAGTTTGTGAGTGAGTGAGTATGTTTGTTACTTCTTCACGCTGAAACGGCTAAACAGATTTAGATGACATTTGGCACAAAGTTAGTTTACAACCTGGATTAAAACATAGAATACTTTTTATCCCGATATTCCCACGGGATAGAGATAAAATCTAGAAATGACAACCGCAAGACAAGTCTCATGAAATTTGGTATACTTACGTATAGGTAGCTGGACGTCTGTAATAACACAGGCTTTTATTCCGATATTCCCACGGGATAGGGATAGTCTTGAAATTTCTACTGCTGGGTTTAGTCTTAAAATTTTGGACAGTTGTTTTTAACATAACCCCAAAGATGACTGCGATATAAATTTTGGGATTTCGCAGGGGAATTTTGTAAAATCCCGGAATTTGAATATTAACTACCAGATCGAATACTAATATTAAATAGATGTCAACCATTTATCTGTGTCAATGTATAACATAGTTATCCAAGTTATCCATGTAACGGTTTCCTTTTCCTCCATAAAACGTCGCGGCATGGCGTTTTTATGGGGTACATCAATCTTGCTAAGCCAGGCTCTAGCGTCTTCATTCTTTAATCCAAGCCATAATTATACATGGAGACACGAAAATAAAGCTTGAACTTAATTTATTATTATAAACTAAGCTAGTACGAGGTGTTTTGGCAGTGGTTGCCTTGGCCTCTTATGCAAAATGTTGCGGGTGTTCAAATATGGGCTTGAACCTGGAAATTCAGATTCAACTCGGACAAAGATAGGATTTATATCTAATACAAATACAAATCATTACGAGTATATCTTTATAGCGAGTGACAGTGACTTACTATAGAGTATAGTTGTAATAGCTTCTTCTTCTCTTTTAAAATATGGCTTTCTGTCCTTATTAGGACAATTTCGCCAGTGTCAAAGTACTCTCTTTGAGAGGGACGTTGTTCGGTAGTTGTAGTTTTTGAAACTTGATAATAAAATTCCAGAAACCACGTGGAGACAACTTGCGCATTAAAAAATGTTACACACGAGAGCAATATAGAATTTTGTGATCACTGTTCACTGTTGAGGTTAATCGCCGCATAAAACACTATCAAAATTATACTTCAACTAGCCAAAGAAACAGAAATAATAGGTAGCAAAATTAGATATTGTCTAAATCCACCATGTTCGAATGCCACAAATCGAATCCAATAGCGTATTGCATGAGTGCATAAATTATTAGGTCGTCCATTATTATATATTCCGGGTCGACAGTAAAGTTACTGTGCATACATTAACCGCACCCCACAGAATCGAAGCCCTTAATCCCAAACAAAATAATTACTGCGCGTGATTGGATCTTAACATTCCCATTATTTAATCGGACCGCAACGTGTATCCATTTCGATTTTAAATCCAACGCTGATTAAATCGGGATAACTTCGGATATTGCGAATAAAAAATATTCCTATTTGCATTAATATTTCTAGCTTTTGCCAGCGACTTTGTCCGCGTGGAATTCGGTTATCGCGCGCTCACGCGCACGCGACAACAATGCATCTTTCCGGGATAAAAAGTAGCCTATGTCACTCTCTGTCCTCTAGGGTAAAAACTAGTATAATCATTAGAGATGTGCCGACTAGTCGGCACATCTCTACTATTTATTATTTGTTTTAAAGCAAAAAAAAACGAATTTTACAGTAGGTAAATCGAAAATAAATCTGGTTTTCAGGGCTATAATAAAGCGTTTTTTTTTTTACTGGAATCGTACCTTGGCTTTATTTTTTAATAGCGTCAACATCCCTCAAGCATTCCTTTACGGAGGTCCATATCAATGGATAATAAAGGTCGCGGGTGAGCAAAGAAATTCTTTCAGTTCGAGTATTTTCAATAACCTAACCTAACCAACACAAAGTTGGAAAACCCCCGACTTTGTCACACTGTCACCAGTCCACTAACTCTCCATTGATGAAGGTTTTCGAAATAACCCGAAACATGTCGAGCTAAACTCGATTTAAGACGCGAGTTATCCGTTATAATATTATTACATATGAGTGAGTCTCACGGTAGTTTCATGACTAAGGTTCAAAATTCAATATCTCAAAAACGGCTGAACCGATTTTGATAAATCATGTCTAAGAAACATTGACAGAAATCCTGCTTTGAAATAAAAAACTTGCATTCAAATCAATCCACCCGTTTAAGAGCTACGGTGCCACAGACAGACAGACACAAACAACGGTCAAACTTACATAATAATAACACCCCTTTTTGCGTCGGGGGTTAAAACCTGTAAACATTCGTATTCGCATCATGATTAAGACTTTACGATTCAACCGTTCATTTTCAAAACCTCCGCTCCATGCCTAACCAATGGTCGAATGTTGTTTTAAATTTAGAACGCCTACCTTCTCGTTATCTATGGTAATCAGCGCGTTCTGCGCATCCATTTAATGTGGTGTACTGCCGTTTCGCCAAAATATTTTTCGCCAAATTTCACTTCCCAAAAAACTTATCGCAATAGTTTCATTTCCCAAATGAATCTTTGGCATATTTACATTTCGCATTTTATTCATTTGGTCAAATTATCATTTGGCATAATTTTAGTTTGTCAAATTTTATTACGACAAACGTTTATTAAGCAAACGTTTTATATTGCCAAATATTGTATTCCAAAAAAATGTTTGTTCAAAATGACATTTCGCACAAACCAACCACAAAAACCAACTGCTACCAGAAAAGTAGCTTATGTTAGAACTGCGTCTTCCAAAGAAACGAACTGCTATCAGAAAAGTAGATGAGGTTAGACTGCGTCCCCCACAGAAAACGGACTGCTACCAGAAAAGTAGGTTAGATTATAGGTTAAAACTGCGTCCCCCGCAAAAACGAACTGTTATCAAAAAAGTAGGTTAGGTTAGGTTAGAACTGCGCCCCTCCACAGAAACAAACTGTTCCTAGAAAAGTAGGTTATTATGTCATGCGATATTTTGGGAAGAGTACATTATGCCAAACGATACATTTTACCAAATATTACTTGGCAATATGAAACATGACTAAGTAATTATTTGCGAAACAATAATTTGCCAAATAAAAATTTATTAACTGTAAATTTGCGATAAGTATTTTTGCCAAATGATAATTTGGGTAAATTTTTTTGGGATGTGATACTTTGGGAAAAGTTTTTTGGCCATACGTTAGTAATCCATTTAATGTATTGAATTGAAGGTTATAACGGTAACTTCTTATCTGGGGGCACGGTAGTGCCCCCGCCAAGTCAAGCGCGAAGCAAACACTGCCGTACCTACCATCCTTTACTGGAACCATTTCGCCGCATTTTCAGGCCCCTATTTGAGAACCTGTGGATAAGACTAGAACGCAGAAATTTTCGTCATCCAGTATAAGCTAAAATCACATACTTAAAATCCAAAATTTCAAGTCTGGTCATTTAGTTCCGAAGTTACGCGAAAGCAAAGTTTCGCATTTATGACACTACTCACTCACCCACTCATGATCATCAAAATAGAACTAGTACCTACTGCCCATAAACTCAGAGAGCTGAAATTTGGCACAGAGTTAGGGTTTAATGGCCACATAAAGGGAAATCTATAAAAACTAGGATAATCGAAGATCTGCAGTACATGAAAAAAAAAGTAATGAAAAAAACTGTGTCAAAGAAGAAAATCTAATAAAATAAACGTTACTACAAAAAGAAGTGAAATCCCACCAAAAACATTCTGTAAAAAACTAGCCAAGTCTCGATAGAGCTGCTTGTTGATCTCTAAAAAGTACCTAATGAAATCTAGACAAAGTCGTGCCAAGTCTAAGGTTCCTTACTGCGATTTCTTTATTATTATAGTTAATGTTGTGTGACTTGGCCGTTGACTTGTACCCACTACCTAACGTATAAAGAATGTTCAGTCTAGTTGCTGCGATTTCTTTAGTATATTATTATTGTCCGCGTATTGAGTCTCAACATTTACTAGATAAGACTTAAAACCCAACATTCTTCATATGTGAGTGGGTTTAAGTCAACGGCCAAGTCACACAACATTGACTATAATAATAAAGAAATCGCAGTAAGGAACCTTAGACTTGGCACGACTTTGTCTTGATTTTATTACTTTTTAGGGATAAACAAGCAGCTACATCGAGACTTGGCTAGTTTTTTACAGAAGATTTTTGGTGGGATTGATAATATTAGGTACCTACAGCTTTTTAGAGTTCCAGATTTTGTTTATCTTACATAAATTAGGTAGGTACTCATAACGCTCTACTTTCTTCGCAAGGATAAAATTTATAAAACTATAAGCTATAAGGTCGACGTAAGCAATCCTACTAATATTATAAATGTGAAAGTTTGTGAGTGAGTGAGGATGTGAGTAAGTATGTTTGTTACTTCTTCACGCTAAAACGGCTGGACGGATTTGAATGAAATTTGGCAAAAAGTTAGTTTATAACCTGGATTGAAACATAGGATACTTTTTATCCCGATATTCCCACGGGATAGGGATAAAATCTTGAAATAACAACCGCTGGGCTTGGAGTCATGAAATTTGGTATGTAGGTAGTTGAACATCTGGAATTACTCATAGGTGACTTTTTGACCCGATATTCCCACGGGATATCTAGGGATGAAATCTCGAAATAACAACCACTGGGCTTAGAGCAATGAAATTCGGTATGTAGGTAGCTGAACCTCTGGAATAACACATAGGCTATTTTTTATCCCGATATTCCCACGGGATAGGGGGGTAAGGCCGTATATTTTGCCACTTTGTAACGTAGAGTAACGTAGACACTTCTATGTTACGGTAACGTAGAAGTAACGCGAAAGTAACAGATATTTTTTGTAAGGCTGATTTCATATACCACTCTTTTTACTAAGCTTTTATTTTTAACTCACCCTGTTAGTCCGTGTGTACCTATGTGTGGTATAAACCTTACAACCTAATGTTAGAGTATCAGTTATCGTCAACCGATTGAGCTGAAATTGTGTAAGTAACCATGTTTGGTTTGGATCACAAATTCATGGTGACTCAAGTAACATCAATCTAAATCCAATTCAATCTTCACAAAAACTACCGTGAGACTGAAAAAATACTATTATATTTTAAACGGACGACTCGACAATTGTCACACGCACGTACGGAGTATACGTGCGACAGTCGCCGAGTCGTGCGCTTCCAGAGAAAGCACTACGAATTAGTTCGAAACAAGTCGTGTCTATACTCGGCTTATAAATGAACTGATCCGTTTTAAATGTAATACCCCACTCACTGCAATAGCTAATAACTCACCAATCTTGACCAAGTGCTTACTTATAGTACATACCTATCTATTATAAAATTAAACCTTGAGAATATCTTAAGTACTTTCTTGCTTAGGTACATCTAATTTATTTTAAACTTTAATTTTGCAATGCAAATAGAAAAGTACAAATTTACCATTATATACGAACCTTTACAATGTTTCAACGTTACGTAACATACAATTCTACGTTACCAATAACGCAGAAGTTACGTAGAAGTTACGTAGAAGTCACGTAGGCAAGGTTATAAGTACACAAAAAAATTACAATCAGGTCGAATTTCAAATAAAACCATATTCCCAGGCTCTTATTACTCACTTACGCAAAGTACTACATAAAATGTATGTAATAAAAACCGTTATTTGTCTTTTAAATTGTAAATTTTTAATTGAAAATCTTCTCGACGAAACAGACGCGTGCACCTTTGATGCGATCCACAGACAACAAGATGGCTTCTTTTTTTTTTCTTTACCTTGCGTGGATACCTTAATGTTGCCAACGCCATGTACAAATGACTACCAACGCTGTTTTAAATACTTACAACCGAAATTCTGGTAACGTATATAAATAGTTACGTATAAGCAAAAATCTAAGGACAAATGTTTAAATTGAGATAAATCATTGAAAAACGCTTATTTGAAAACATTTGAAATAACGATGCAGTTGCTGAACGTTTAAATATTTGAAAAAGTGTTTAGTAAACAGACTTCCCTTAGAAAAAAAAAAGTTTTGTGGTGTTAAGTGTTGAGCCGAACCGTAAAGATAGTGTGTTTTTGGCTAATTTTGAGGGATATGTTAAATTAAATTGATTGTATTTTTTAAACTATACAACTTACATTTAGTTAAAAAACACTTCCTAATAGTTAAGTAATTGCATAATACAATAGTCTTACTTAAATTAAAATCTACTTAGAATATTTTTTTTTATAATTCAGTGAAAACTCAGGACATTTTTTTTTTCAAAAAGTGGCAAAATATACGGCCTTACCCAGGGATAAAATCTTGAAATAATAACCGCTGGGCTTAGAGTCATGAAATTTGGTATGTAGGTAGCTGGACGTTTGTAATAACACATAAGCGACTTTTCGACCCAATATTCCCATGGGATACCTAGGAATAAAATCTCCAAATAACAACCGCTGGGTTTAGAGCCATGAAATTAAGTATGTAGGTAGCTAGACCTCTGGAATAACACATAGTTTACTTTTTATCTCGATATTCCCACGGGATAGGGATAAAATCTTGAAATAATAACCCCTGGGCTTAGAGTCATGAAATTTGATATGTAGGTAGCTGGATGTCTGGAATAACACACAAGCGACTTTTTGACCCGATATTCCCACGGGATACCTAGGAATAAAATCTTGAAATAATAACCCCTGGGCTTAGGAGTCATGAAATTTGGTATGTAGGTAGCTGGATTTCTGGAATAACACAGGCTATTATTCACCTCGATATACCCACGGGATAGGGATAAAATCTTGAAATAATAACCGCTGGGCTTAATAGTCATGAAATTTGGTATGAAGGTAGCTGGATGTCTAGAATAACACATACGCTGCTACTTTTAAGCCAGATATTCCCACGGGATAGTTTTGTAACTAAGGGACCGCATACATCTGTGTATTATTATTATATTGAATTTTTTTTAATGGTATACTGTAGTTTTTAAGTATTTTATTTATAATTATTTTATTTTGAAAAAAAATGACTTTCTGCCAAGTTTCTAGCGGTGCATTCTTCTTGGCAATGATGGTCTTTCCGAAAGCGCTGGTAATTTAAAAAACGACGTGTAAACGTGCCCATTGCGGCCTATTTACTGAATAAATGATTTGAATTTGGATAGGGAAAAATTTAGAATTTTCAGCACTGGGTTTAGAGTTTTTTATTTTGTACAGCTATTCACAACACAACCTCAATAAAGGAAGACCACGATATAAATTTTGGAAATATCCAGGGGAATTTCGTTAAATCCCGAAAATTTCAATTGCAACTAACGGGCCGATTAGTTGACGCGTGCGAAGCCGCGGGTAAAAGCTAGTTAACTTTATAAAAATTTCCTACGGCACACGCTTGCATTATCCAACATAATGGCATTAGAAGCGCCTAGCGTAATAGTGTTAGCAATTTGCATTTCAGTAGCGACACCTTGCCACTAATGTTTGTTCAGGCGCTGTACACAAAGTTTGGCACAAGCTCAAACGTTAGTACTATTCGTAGAGGGAGGTACTATTATATATTCTGTGCTCAAACAGTGCTGCTTTTAGGTAAAACGTGGGGCTCATGGTGGTAGGTGTACGAAATAATTATTACTGCCATGGTCGGAATTCCTGTTAGAACATATAGTTGAAGAAAATTAGATTGCAATGTATGGAAAATTTGGCAAAATTAAAGCAAGAGGTTTATCTATCAGGATATGTAGGTTATAGAGAAAAAATAAATTTTACCCACTCTCCCCCCCCCTCCGGGGGGAGCGTCACCCCCCCGCGCCCTTGAATATGTCCCGGACCGCGGTATTTTCCATTATAAAAGAAAACCGTACAAGATACATAAAAAGTGTGTAGGAACGAAATAATCCTAGATAAATTTACTATAAACCTTTCATACATACAAAAGCGATACCACTTACAGTTTCAGCGCAATCTGGCACAAAATACGAACATTTTTAATAATTTGTCCAGTTTTTTTTGTTAAATATTTAGTTTTTTCAACTATTTCACACTTTACCGCCAAGATATGTATGACTAAAGTAAAGAACAGGATATCTTCTTTATAAAAAGGTATAATTCATTTTTAAACTCATTCATTTGACGCTGCTATGCTATTTTGAAAATTCACCATCATCAGCTACTGCGACATTAACTTAGGAAAAACTACCAAAAAAAAAACTATTTAGTCCGTAAGTAAGATTATAATAAAATATTAGACATTTTTTAGGGTTCCGTAGCCAAACTGGCAAAAGCGGAACCCTCATAGTTGCGCCATGTCTGTCTGTCTGTCTGTCTGTCCGTCCGCGGCTTTGCTCAGAGACTATCAATGCTAGAAAGCTGTAATTTTGCACGAATATATATGTAAACTATGCCGACCAAACAGTATAATAAAAAGATTAAAAAAATAATAATTTATAGTACCTCCCATAGACGTAAAGTGGGGGTGATTTTTTTTTTCTCATCCAACCTTGTAGTGTGGGGTATCGTTGGATAGGTTTTTTAAAATCATTAGGGGTTTGCTAAAACAATTTTTCCATTCAGTGATTCATTTGCAAAATATTCAACTTTAAAGCGCAAATTTTCATTAAAATCGGGCGTCCCCCCCTCTAAAATCTAAACCAGTGGGTAGAAAAAATTAAAAAAAATTCAGGACGATAGTAAGTATATCAAACTTGCAAGGAAAACTATAACGGTTAAGTTTTCTTGAGAATTATTAGTAGTTTAAGAATAAATTGCAGCCTAAGGTATAAATATACCTAAACCGTCCGTCTGTCATAGCCAATTTGATCCGAAACTACTAGACCGATTGAATTCAAATTTAGTTCACCTATGTAAATTGATGACCCAAACACGGACGTGTAAAGTAAATTAATTAATTTTAAACACGAGGGCCAGTTTGGGAGGGGGGGGGGAGTAAATTAGAAAAAAAAATTTAGAAACTATATCGTGTGACATATCAAATGAAAGGGTGCATTATGAAACATACATACATACATAAAATCACGCCTCTTTCCCAACGGGGTAGGCAGAGACTACATCCTTCCACTTGCTACGATTCTGGCATACAACTCTCGCTTCCTCTACATTCATCAATCTTTTCATGCAAGCACGTCGGTTTAGAGTACTCCTGACCCGACCTTTCTTCAGAATATCCCCGATTTGATCGTGGTACGTTCGTCTAGGTCTTCCTCTCCCAACGTTCCCATTCACGCTCGTCTTATAGATCTGCTTAGTCAATCTGTTTTCACTCATTCTCTCCACATGCCCAAACCATCCAAGCATACCTTTCTCAATCCGTGTGACTATACCTTCATTTACACCACAGCGTTCCCTTATCGCACTATTTCTAATTCTGTCACTCAATTTCACATCTAACATACTTCTTAACGTTCTCATTTCTACCGCATTTATTCTACTCTGATGCCTTTCCTGCCACACCCAACTTTCACTTCCATACATGAGTGTTGGTACTAGCACCCCTCTATGCACAGCCAGACGAGCTCTTTTGGAGATTTTCTGGCTATTCATAAAAGTGTGCAACGCTCCATTCACTATGTTACCAGCATTTACTCTCCTTTCAATATCACTTTCACACTTTCCATCCCTAGTAAACATCGATCCCAGGTACACAAATTCATTCACTTGCTCCAAGTTTTCGTCTCCAATCCGGACACACACTTCCGTTACGTTCTCTTCCTTTTCAAATACCATAACTTTCGTCTTTTTTACATTCACTTTCATTCCCTGTCTCTCTGAAGATGTAGAAGAGGCAAGAAAGGCTTACAAAATGATGAAAGGGTTAGTCAAAAATGTGGTGAATAGAAAGAAAGAAGAGCGAAAGGATGAGTTTGACAGAAGGCTCTCTGATAATTTTCAATCCAATATTAAAGTTTTTTGGAAATCAATCAGACTAGCAAGAGGGAATTCAGCGCACTCGGAGCTATCTAAAATCAGGAGCCAGGATGGAAGTATTTTAAAAGGTGAAGAAAGAATATTTTGAAAGCCTATTTGAAAGAGAAGACGCTCTCACGCAAATACAAGCACCTTCTCTTGAAGTGGATGAAAGTGAACCTGAAAGTGATATCAGTATGGAAGAGATTATGAAAGCACTGAAAAGTATGAAAACAGGGAAAGCTGCGGGATATGATAGGGTATCTGTCGAAATGCTGAGGGCTGGGCAGGGTGTGGTGGCTAGTCAGTTGTACCGCCTTTTCAACATGTGTTGGAGGAGCGGTCGGGTACCAGGAGACTGGTGCAAGGCCGTTATCGTGCCACTTTACAAAGGAAAAGGGTCACAACAAGACTGCAAAAATTACCGCGGTATAAGCCTTCTCAGCGTTGTCGGCAAACTGTATGCTAAGGTGATCATTGAAAGAGTTATGACAGAAACAGATGAAAGAATATGGGATGTACAAGCGGGATTCAGAAAGGGAATGGGATGTACGGATCAGGTCTTCTCCTTACGGTGCATAGCTGAAAAATATTTGGCAACAAACCAGAAAGTCTATTGCGCATTCGTAGATTTGGAGAAGGCCTATGACAAAGTGATGAGGAATTAACTGTGGTCGGCGTTATCTGCGCATGGGGTGAGCAGTGGTCTGATTCGAGCACTGAAGTCTCTCTACGAGGACTCCAGTGCTTGCGTGAGAATAAACGGAGCGTATACTGAATGGTTTAACATTCAAAAAGGTGTTAGACAGGGATGTGTAGCGTCTCCATGGCTGTTCAACCTATTCATGGATAATTGTTTGACAGATCTAAAAGATAGTGATCGTGGACTGATAATGAATGAGTTACCTATCAAGTGCCTTCTTTACGCCGATGATCAAGTATTACTTGCATCGTCGGCTGAAGATTTGCAAGGGATGGTAACTATTATGAATGATGCATTATGAAAATCTCAAATATATATTTTTAATTATTTTAAATTAATCCGTTTTAAAGTTATTTAAGAAAATAGGTGAAAATTGACCATTTCCCCGCCCCTATCTCCTAAAAGCCCACTAGGGCCTACATTTTTTTTTTAAATACAGAAAATAGGTCCATACCTATAGCTTATAGAAAAACATATGAGAATCTAATGGTATTTAAAGTAACACTATTTAACCAGTATGAACATTTATATTTCGCTGAATGGCCAAATGAACTAAATTAAAAAAATAGCATAGCAATGGTAAATGAAAGATTTTAGAAATAAATTATACCTTTTTATAAAGAAAATATTCTATTCTTTACTTCTGTCATACATATCTTGGCGGTAAAAGGTGAAGTTTTTGAGAAAACTAACCTTTTAGCCGAAAAAATCGATTAATTATAAAAAAAGTTAGTATTTGGTATCATATTGCGCTGGAACTATAAGTGATATCGCTTTTGTATGTATGAAAGGTTTATAGTAAATTTATCAAGCATTATTTCGTTCCTACACACTTTTTATGTATCGTGTACGGTTTTCTTTTATAATGGAAAATACCGCGGTCCGGGACATATTCGAGGGCGCGGGGGGTGACGCTCCCCCCGGAGGGGGGGGGAGAGTGGGTAAAATTTATTTTTTCTCTATAACCTACATATCCTGATAGATAAACCTCTTGCTTTAATTTTGCCAAATTTTGATCTAATTGTACTGAACTAATAATATTATTCATGACAGATGTAAGTATATATTGGTCAGTTATCATGGTGAACAGTTGTGTTGCTCAGGATGAGCACTGGTTGAGTTTCAAACGCGTCAGCGTAGTGTGGTGGTGGTAATAGTTGGGTTTATGGGATTTGTGTGCTTCCTTTCTTACAGTGAGGAGGTGGAGGAGCTGCAGGAACACACATTTGTTGCATATACGCAGCTATCGTAAGATCGCGGGTGAGCAAATTAATAATTCATAGTTCATTCATTACAATTTACATAACATGAAATAATACAATATAATACCTAAATACTTAGCCTGTTGAAGTTGTTGCAAAATTAGTGTCATCTGTTGGAATTTTATTGAAAACAATTTTATTGATTTTATTAGCGTTTCAATTTTATCTTCTAATTCGAACAAAATACCTTAAAAAACACTAGGTATACGGATAGAGATATAATCAATCGAAATAATTAAAAAATAACAAAGAAATAATAAACATTTTGCGACTCCTCTTTTCCAGTCCAATTCCAATAGTATGATTTTTTATAATAGTTAGCAATGAAACTAGATGATTATACCTACTTACAGAATTTAAAAACTTTAATGATTTTACAACCCCTTTAAAATAACCATAAAATAAAATAATGGCCATAGACAACCGGTAAAGGAACAACACTTCAAACCGAGTACATCACTACGCTCTACGCTGCCATAGACAGCAATTGACAGCATGTTTTGACAAAGTCTCACTCGAGATAAAAATGACGAGCTCTACGATTTACTAAATTTTAAACAAAATTAAAGTGTTTTATCAGTATGACTGTGTGGCGAACTATCGAAAATGAGAACTGCTATGCTGTCGGTGAGTTAACAGATTTATTTCACTAGTTTAAGTCGTGATATTTCGAAATCAGTTTAGGGAAGTTAGGGCCACTTGTTGCGATTAGAATGCCCCCCGCTGCGTGGGATAAATATAAACATTGTATCAGAACTCCGCTGCTATTACTATCAGTGATATCAGTACTTTTTAACTCACATTTTCATACAATAAGTTGGTAAATATCGTTGGAGAGGGGGCGAAACGGCCACTCCCAATACTGATGATTAAGTAACTTGATTGATAACTAATGCAGACTTAATTGAATCTAATGTGACATACGACTCTGTTTTCCTTTAGTTTTTACGGCGCTGGCTTCATTTTATTATCTCTACGAGTTTATTGGCAGTATGAAGTTCTCTTGTCTATAAAAAAGATAACAACTTTAAAAGAATTTATATTTTATCTGTCATGAACAAAAAATTCTTAGGTTTCAACCTTCAATGTATTGGCTTATTTGAAGTGTTTGGGTAAACACAATACGCACAAATGTTTCCAATTGGGATCCGTGAAATCACCTTGTCATAGCGAGCTTAAGCTTACTGAAGTTTAAGGAAGTTATTGTTGCTTAAATATTGAGCACCTCATATAAAATTTAAAAACTAAAATAACTGGGACAGTGTCTTTGGCCCTTTTGGCGACTCAACCTAAAAAAAAACTTAATTATCGAAAAACTGTTTTTTTTTTTTAAAGAAGGGTTTATTATCATCAAAAGCAATGCCTAAATAATGTTTAGGAAATACTTTCCGAAAGCCTAAATAATGTTTAGGAAATACTTTCCGAAAGTGTTAATTTATTATCATCAGATGATAGTTTATTTTTCCCTGGAGTTAATATTTACCTACTTACCTAATGTTATGGTATTCAAATTACTATCTATAATTAATGTGTAATATCCTACTTGGATGTTTCCTCTTAACATCCCATTTTAATTTACCATTGGCTATGTATGAAGTCTATTATACATGAAATAAAATAAAATAGGGAAATTACTTTCGAGCTGCAAGCGTTCAAATAGACATTGTAATTGTATTATTGTATAAGTCGCAATGAAAATTGTTTAAGCATACATAAATGCAGTCACATATTCGAGATAGCATAGCCTTTGTAATTGTCAGATACATTATTAAAACAAGATATGTGGGTCACCCATATACTAATATTACATTTACGACTATATACTGCCCAGCGCTATGCTGGTTATCAATAGCAGCATTTTGTCCATTTCGTGGAAAAACTGCCAACAAACTGAGAACCTGACTGTCAGGTTCTTGGCGCTGATAACCCTTTGATTGGCAAGCGATTGGCTCCAGGCAAGTTAGTGGCAAGAGACCAAATCCTGGACATTTAATTTTGACATTTACAGCTAAATAATAAATGATAGAACTATTGCTGGCTTGCTCATTCTTGTAAAATGCATATTTATAATATACACCACACAGTTAAAACATTAATCTTCGACTTGGAGATTATGTCATCATGAGATATTGTTATATTACATCAGAAAATGTCAGGAAAAAATGTGTTTAATGTTCACTAAATACCTCAACAAACCTTTAAATTAAATAATTCTAGAATTTTTCTCCTTTAAATTTAACCAGATTGTGTTTTATTTACCTAAAGTTTCTTTTGGAAATGTGAATATTTCAAATTGTTTCAGTTTAATTTTAAAGGTGCGAGTAGTCTTAAGATTAAATAATAAAAAAAATTAAAAGAAAAATAAATTTTTAATAATAAGCTTTTATTACTTGTAAAGAGAACTAAAAATTTAAAATTATGTTTGGTAAAAAGGTACCTACATAAAAAAGGTAGCTCCTTCATTAGAATTCAAAGTTGTTTTCTAACAAGGTGTTCAATGGTATGGCCCAGCTATCAGCTATTGTTATAAATAGTAATTGTAAATCCTTAACGACTTCATTTAATTAGATACACTGCATCCCATTGTAGTAAAATATAAACAATGTGTCAGGAAGTTTTATGTTTTTCCTGCTGTGGACAGTGGTTTCTAAATTAACATTGTATGTTTTTTGAATAAATTACTTTCTGCAGTTTCTTGCAGCGCATTTTCTTGACAATATCTTTCTGAAAGAGCTGTTTGTGTAAAAAATATTAAACATAGTAAACTCACCAACAAAAAGTTTTAAAAACCCTACCATTGTCACTTCAAAGCTCAATCTCAAAAACGGCTGAACCGATTTGGATACATGTCTAAGAACCATCGCTGGAAAAACTGCTTTCAAATAAAATAAAAAACCGCAGACAAATCAGTTCACCTGTTCATAGAGCTAACTTATAACATCCCTCTTTTTGCGTTGGGGGTTAAAAAGAGCCCTTTGTGGCCCACTTATAGAGTAAATGTTTTGTTTATTTATCACATGCATTATGATTTCAAATTTTTTATAGTTTATCGTCTCTGCCTAAGTAGGTATATACGTGACTGCAGGGCACAAAAGGGCTTGGGCTAAAGTTCCCACACTGTCCCAGTGTGGAATGGGAACTTAATAGCGTTTGAATTGAAAAATCTTGATTTTTATAAAATTCTACGATTTTAGATGAATTGCAAAAAAAACATATATTTTCCCTGATAACTCACGTCTTAAATCGAGTTTAGCTCGACATGTTTTAGGCTAATCCATAGCTCTTCTTCCTCGGAGCAACACGAATATATTTAATATGAGTAAGTCTCACGGTAGTTTTATGTAGAAAAAAACATTTTTTTTTTCAATCCAAAGGTCCGGCACAGTCTTGTTGATACATTACATATAAGTAATGGATGGGACAGAGACAGAAAATAGGGCGTCGAGTTTAAGACCGTGTTTTCAGACGACCTACACGAGCGAATCGGGGCCCCCACCTAGGGAAGTCCAATTACATGCACCAGTCAAAACATTCAAACTGTCAGTATTAATGTCCCCCCAATTGTTTTATTTTGTATTGCGCGTTGTGTGCCAATTTTTTTTTTATTATAATGCGAACGGGGTCATGTTTGGCACGGCGATTTGATCTCAGCCTGCGGGGTTACTCCGAAATTTGAAAATCGAAGTTCGTGTTGTTATGTTGTTTCTCTGACACTTATACTATTTAATACGATAGTGAGAGAGACGGTACGATACGAACTTCCATTTGTCGCATTTGGCAGTACTTAGGCCCTCTGTATTTTGTATGTATAGTCGCACCTTTGTAGAACCTTTTCATAATCAATTTCTCAGTAATTTCTATGGCTGATGTATGCGATGTCGATATCACATTAGTAGCACAAGGTTCCACCCTAGTACATATCTCCTTTTTTTTCCGTGACTGTATCTATTAACTGTTTATTTTATTGTACAGTCGCCATCAGATATATCGAAGCGGCCAAGGTGTCCAAATATTTCTGAGCAAGACCAAATTTCAATAAATTCTGCACACTATTAATACCATTTATATCATAGCTATTGCAATTCCAAAAATATGTAAGCACTCTGTTTTCAATAATTTCTATACATACGACCAGCCAAAAATATCTGATCACACAAAACATCAAATTAATCTAAGCGATAAAGGCGTCCACAAATATCTGCACATTTAAGCAAAATATACCTTTAGTCTTTTCGTTAAGGTTGAATGTTTCAATGCATGTCTGTCTTTATACCGAGTGGCAGCGTCAGGTATAAATGGAACCCTGAAGTCAGACAACTATCTATGACTTTGGATGTCAAGCTTACTGGTTGGTAATAGGGAATACGAGTATTACTGCAATTTTAGCACAAAACCGTAAACAGTTTTTTGAGTATCAAATGGCATAATATCATATTATTTCAATTCTTTTTTTGGAAATATCCTCCAAAGTCCTTGCATACCTTATAAAGGACCAATTAACACTAAGAATAGGTAACAACAGTTTATAAAGCACAAATTGTTCATTGAATAAAGAATTCTAAGAATTTAGAAATAATATTCAAAACAGTAAACCAGGTCAACTACGTCAGGTCTTAAGCACCAAGTTTGTTAAAAAATGTCAGGACTCAGGAGGAGCTCTATCGTAAGCAGCGTTTCCACCAATAACGTGCGAGGATGTGTTGCGAGGGATGTGTTTTTCACTAACCAATAGAAACGCTTTATTTACACATCCTCGCACAGCACACCTCTGATGGAAACAGCTAAGCGGAGCGAAGCGAGGTAAATGAAGTGTTTCTATTGGTTAATGGAAAACATATTCCTCGCAACACATCCTCGCACATCTCTGGTGGAAACGCTGCTTAACTATCGATGTAAATATCAAATTATTTTGTTACTAATAAGTAATAAAATGTTATCATGATTTTTAAAGGTAGGTACTAGTTAATACTCTTTGGTCATGATCTGTCATGGCGACAAAATAATAAAGACAACTGACGTAATCATGGGTTTTCTAGTGTCGCCCCCTGCACAGAGCTTTGCCTAATATCTGGGGGCACGGTAGTGCCCCCGTCAAGTCGAGCAAAACAAAACAAAGGCACGGCAAAGATTTTACGTGAAGAAGTTTTATGTTATTTGAAAAAAATCAAAACAATACACTACGAAACGTTTTCCGTAAAATAACTCAACTATACACCGTGTTTTTAGGGTTCCGTAGCCAAAATGGCAAAAACGGAACCCTTAGTTTTTTTTTTATTCGACTGGAAGGCAAACGAGCAAGTGGGTCTTCTGGTGGTAAGAGATCACCACCGCCCATAAACATCTGCAACACCATGCAGATGCAGTGCATGCAGTGCCTGCGTTGCCAACCTAGAGGCCTAAGTTGGAATAACTCAAGTGCCAGTAATTTCACCGGCTTTCGCTATGTCTGTCTGTCTGTCCGTTCGCGGCTTTGCTCAGAGACTATCAATGCTAGAAAACTGTAATTTTGCACGAATATAATGTAAACTATGCCGACAAAACAGTACAATAAAAAAATCTAAAATACTTTTTTAGAGTACCTCCCATAGACGTAAAATGGGGGTAATTTTTTTTTCTCATCCAACCTTATAGTGTGGGGTATCGCTGGATAGGTCTTTTAAAATCATTAGGGGGTTGCTAGAACAATTTTTCGATTCAGTGATTCGTTCGCAAAATATTATTCAACTTTAATAAAGCGCAAATTTTATCCCCCCCTATATTCTATTTTTGCTTGAAATCTATTTTTTGCTTTTCAGTTTGTTCGGCGGTTTAATTTTATTGTTTAAAAGTTTTTATACATTTACATGTACATTTTCAACTGACGAAAAAAAACGGGGGAGGTTTTGAAGTCGACGCGTATATATTTTTTTATGTATGACCACACATAACTTATTAAGTACAAAGTAGTCCGATTTTCATAATTCTTTTTTATTGGATAGGGTATACCTTGAAGTTGGTACTTATTATATAAATTTGAAAAAAAAAATACCCCAAGGATAGGAAAAAGGTATACCTAGAATAAAAACTAATTTGTCGATAAAAAATAACCAATTTCTTAAAAAGCAAATGCTATATTATGTTAAAAATTGAGAAAAATGGTAAAAACGAATGCGATCCAAACTCAAAAGAAATAAAAACAATATCTCTCCTTGCATTCGGGTAAAAAGCCATAAAACAATAATAATACCTAAAAAAAAATTAAGTCTAATTAAGTGTCTACTGAGATTTGAACCTTGGATCTCTGCTTTAAAAAGCAAAAGAATGTTATTGGTGCCACGACGTGCCTTGACTAAGGGTTCGAAATTCGCCTTCATTTACTTTTTGCTATATGTCAGACGTTTTAAGATTCTGCTGAAAAGTAAAATAAGAGTTAGAGGCATATTCTGTCAAATTTGATTGAAGAGAAAAACATGAGACAGATGTATGTGATGACAAGTCTGTACTGTTTTCGATGATTGTCATATCGACATCGCTTACCTCAAATGAACATATTTAAGCTATTAGCTAATCTATTATGATCCATATTACAATAGCACAAGGTATATTTTGCTTAAATGTGCAGATATTTATGGACGCCTTTATTGCTTAGATTAATTTGATGTTTGGTGTGATCAGATATTTTTGGCTGGTCGTATGTATAGAAATGACTGAAAACAGAGTGCTTACATATTTTTGGAATTGCAATAGCTATGATATAAATGGTATTAATAGTGTGCAGAATTTATTGAAATTTGGTCTTGCTCAGAAATATTTGGACACCTTGGCCGCTTCGATATATCTGATGGCGACTGTACATAAAACTCATAACTAACCTAACCAAAAAAAAGTTGGAAAACCCCCGACTTTGTCACTTCAAAGTTAAATATCTCGAAAACGACTGAACCGATTTTAATGAATATCTTATAACCATAGCTAGGAAACCTGCTTTCAAATAAAAAACAGCACTCAAATCGGTCCACCCGCTTAAGAACTACGGTGCCATAGACACATACAGACAGACAACATAGCGGTCAAACTTATACCACCCCTCTTTCTGTGTCGGGGGTTAAAAAGAGTAGTTAGGTAGTAAATACCTACATACATGCAAACAAAACTTTCAGACCTGCATCTTACCTACTCACAAACCTTTTTCACGTAGGTTTTTTGACATTGATTTTGAAATCCCTAAAATGGGTGACGCTCTTTCCCGGCCCGGATAATACCGATATGTAAATACCGACCCCGTTTTTCGTGTACACGCCATAGAAGCTCCTGTCAGTTTCTATGAGCGTGTACACAAAAAACAGGGCCGGTATTTCCATGTCGGTGTTATCCGGGCCGGGAAAGAGTGTCACCCCCTAAAATATTTTACCAAACTTAAAAAAAGGTCCAGTATAAAAGACCAGTGAATCATTTCTCATAGTATAGCATGTATACTGAATTGTATGTTATTTTATTGAATGGTGTTTACGTTACTCTTAAAACAATGTAATGTCAACATGAGTTTATTAACAGCGGGCAACTCACAACACACGCAAATGGAGATATTATAACAATGTAAGAAGCAAAAGGCGTGTGGAAAAATATTTAACGTAACCACAGTTTATATATTAGCTAAAGCAGTAGGGAAGCTACCAACAATCGATCGTAACGAATACACTCACACAGCCGCGCGCTCTACACGGCCTCAAAGGGGTTCTCGCGGTACTGCAGTCGCGAGACGAGACCCCCTTAGAGGAATAGTATTTATTCGTAGTGATCCAACAACCAACAACAAAGATTTGACTTTTTATTACATTCACCACAAGGTTTTTTATGTACTTTATTTAAAAACGATATTAAGTACTTATTAATAAGTACAATACTTCGTACAATAATTATTGTTAGCCTATTTGTCCCACTGCTGAGCAAATCTCCCCCCACTACTTCCACTGCTCTCTGTCCCCTGCATACAAGGGCCAGTCCTTCAAGAACTGAGCTGAGAAGAGACTGGCTTACATAATTTTTTTCCCCTGAAACCTTACATTTTTCTGAAATTTTTAAATGGTCACATATTAAAATACTATAGGTCAGGTTTGTTTTATATTAATTCTGAGCAATTAATGGATTCAGAGAAAAAAAGTTATGACAAAAATTACATTCGGACTTTCAATAAGTACCTATGCGAGCCGATATGGAGCCATCACTGCATAAGTATTAAGTATATTGACCCGGATAACTCACGTCTTAAATCGAGTTTAGCTCCGAGGAGGAAGGGATACGGATTACCCCGAAACATGTCGAGCTAAACTCCATTTAAGACGTGAGTCATCCAGGTCAATATATTTAATATGAGTGAGTCTCACGGTAGTTTTATGTCCATCACTGCATTCATTTGAGGGCCACATTTTTTACGTGAACTTGTCCAAGTTGGATCCTAAAGGATCTGAAAGTTTGGATTAAAAAAAACAAACAGTACTTTCGGCTTGTTTTATTACAACAGGAGGATGAAGATGTACAGTCGTTACGGAGTTTTACTGCGCTAGCATTCTTTATAAAAGTTCATTCTACATTCAGAGCGCAAATTTTAAGCATAAACCTCCAATTGTTTTATTGCGTAGCAAAACACGCTTTTTACGGGCGCCATTTTATTTTTAACTGTCGTAAATGTGGATACTGCTAAATTTATCTTCGTTCTAAATTTATCCAGTGTTTGTTTTGTAATATTCTTGTTAATAAGCGATTTAATTCACGCGAAAACACAAGCTGAAATATTGATGCACAGAAAAATAGACCAGCGCTGGGAATTGAACCCAGGTCCTCAGCAATCCGTGCTACACCACCGCTGGACCGCTGGTCCTGGCTGGCTGGACGCGAAGCCGCGCGTAATCATTAGTATTGCATATCATAATCATCATCATCATGTCAGCCGAAAGACGTCCACTGCTGGACATAGGCCTCCCCCAAGGCTCTCCACTCAGACCGGTCTTGTGCTTTCCGCATCCACCGCGATCCCGCGATCTTAACCAGAGGCCGTATTGCCTAACATTTCTGATTTGGGAAATCTGTCATTTGATTGCGATCGCGAGCGCCAGAAACGTTAGGCAATATGGCCTCAGGTCGTCGCTCCATCTTGTTGGAGGACTATCGACCGGGGCCTTAGTATTTCATATACAGTTTTAAAACTACAATCTTTGAACTACAATGCACTATAGATCACCGGATCCGCTGCATTATGTAAAATTGATAAAAATGATAACATTATGAGACGTAGTAAGGAGATAAGCCGGGAGTCGCTACTAGCTTATCGGCGGGTCGCGTTACCGTATCCTGTGTCAGGTGTACGGGATCGAGTTGCTTATAGATGGCGTAGACACGGCACAACGAAAATAAAGATAACCTAACCAACAAAAAGTTGGAAAACCCCCGACTTAGTCACTTTAAAGTTCAATATCTCAAAAACGGCTGATCTATCGCTAGAAAACCTGGTATCAAATAAAAAAATCACATTCAAATCGGCCACCCGTTTAAGAGCTACGGTGCCACACAGACACACAGCGGTCAAACTTATAAGACCCCTCTTTTTGCGTCGAAGGTTAAAAAGAAAGCAAGAAGACATTTATTCACTTACATAGAGACACATATACAATAAAAAATAACGTGAGCATTAATAATGTGAACTAAAACAATTTGCTCACCCGCGACCTTAAGCCGAGTTTAGAATTGCAAGAAAATCGTGCAAGTTGCGTATCATGCGGCACTCGATTGACCACTACAAACTCGTTGGCTTTACGGCCTCGCAATGTACAACTTGTACGTGTTTTCATGAAAGTCTAAACTCTGCTTTATAATAGCCACGTTTATGGAAGAAAGCGTGTTCATGCAGTTCTTTCACCTCCACACTGTAAGAACATACACAAATCCAGTGTCCGATTCACAACTGCAATGACGCATAATTTCCTATGTGTTGTCTATTTGTACTTAATGCTATTGTTGTGTCTTGTGTTGTGAATAAATATATTTTCTTTCTTTCTTTTAAATCGCACAAACCCATCACCACCATCACACTAAGTACACTGACGCTTTTCGAACTCAACCAGAATACTAAGAAGCCAAACATCTGGCAACATGATGAATGGAAAAATACGATTTAACTACTGATTTACAATGCACGCATGATCGGAAAGTGCCTTTTTACGCAACAACATATATATTAGCTGTATGACATCGTAACAATAAAATACGCGTTTTTTAATCTACATAGGCATGCCAACCGAGGCAACTGGAGGTCTTTGTCCAACAGTGGACGTTCTATGGCTGATATGATGATGATGATCCTACACGGCCAACACTATGCTGAGCGGCGACCGTTTCGCGCTTTCGCATATTGTTTTTTTTATTTTTTTTATTGTTTTTTATTTAATGTGCGAAGAGCGAATAAAATATTTCTGTTCTATTCTATTCTATGATGGCAAATTCAGGTGTTGTCAAATATCATCTGCAATCGCAAAACTTAAAAAAAAAAACTTTGTAGTAGGTATTTCCAATGTGCCGTGGCTATACGCTTTGTAGCTCTGCGCTCTGATCGACGGTGGGTGCGCGCGCGCAGGTACGCGACGCACACGCTCGCGCGGTTTTGGCTCGTGACGACATTCCGCTCCCATTGTGACGAATTCACTATAGCTCATGTAAGTCTTTCACATACTAATGAGACGGGCTAATCGGGAATGCGTAATTTGCCACTGGACTTTTGCACCGTGTTTTTCGAGATCCGTTCGCAAAAAGACTCGGTTTATTGGTAGAAAATACTAGGTGGTTTTTAATAACTTTTTGCCTAGGCAACAGCCTAACTGAAACTATACTCAGCCGCACAAAATTTGGCCCACTCTACATACAAAATTGCCTATTATTGATACATTTGAGGGCCAAGTACCTATATACTCAACTGATCGTGATGAACTTTGGTATGGAGATAGTGTGAACCTTGACAAAGATATATTATAGTTTTTATCCCGCGCTATTTGGTGTCAAGACAGTTTGAGACAGCGATGGACGTGGGATACTCGTAGTTTTGTCCCGGATAAACGGATTATCCGAAGACAAAGTCGCGGGCAACAGCTAGTACTTAGATATGGCAAAATCAGGGTCAGTGACGCCGTGGTATCATTCACTTGACGTCACTGATGTGGTAGGTTTCAGAAGCTTGGCCTCATTGGCATGGCATAACTGCAGGCCTACTACGAAATTCGAAGTTCGTGTCGTGCGGTCCCTCTGACACTTATACTATTTAATACGAGAGCGAGAAGGACGGTACGATACGAATTTCGAATTTCGTAGTAGCCCTGCTGACGTAGAATCACTGTCATAAAAACCACATTGCTCGTAATTCCAGCTAAAAATATTCAAGTCCTTAAATCTAGATTATTCTTTTCCCTAACCAAATTCCTTTATTTCTGACAGCGCCAGCTGCCTTGCATGGTTTAAATTTCACGCAGAACGTCGACTTATTAACAATTCAAGACACGTTTTTACCAAATTCGAGGGTTTTTTTTCATTGTATTATAAGAAATATTTTCTTGTAAATGGCTCCATGGCTTAATTAAGATTTTATTGCTTCAGAATTATAATCGAATCTGTTGAAATTATAATTATGCTGCCGAATTCGCGGTCCCCCAAGCGTGAGGACTTTATTTTTTTAGTTGTTTTAAAGGTGTTGATTGTGACGACCGATTCCCTTTGTCAAGATCATTAGATCAAGATAATTAAGCGTCCAGTAGTTTTGCAGTGATAAAATAACATTGTATTTAAATGCATTGTAACTAGAGATGTGCCGACTAGTTGCCGACTAGTCGGTAAAGCCGACTATCCGGCCACTATCGTAGTCGGCGACTAGTCGGCGAATAGTCGGCAAAAAGCGCCGACTTCTTACTTTGTATGTATTTTTCAATAAAATATACATATTCATGTATAATATGCAGAGCCTTGGTTATTTATAAATAAGTATTTGAATTTTATAATCATTGTTATTCACTTGACCATTGTAAGTAATTTTTTTTTTCACTGTACTTTCAATATTTTTTGGCATTTGATTTTATGGGAATCATTGTTTGTTTTTTGTTTTAACTTTCTTTTTGAAATTAAAGAAATCATTATAGTCACTTTAATGAATAATAAGAGTACGTAAAATATTTTTAAATAAAAACACCGCTTTAGTAGGTAACTTACAGGCGTCGGTTGCGACTGGCGCGCGAATCAACTGGTTAAAGAAGCGTCATAGAAATCCCGGAAACTGTGATCGGCTTGGCCGACTAGTCGGCCGATTAGTCGGCTTCTTTACGACCGACTAATCGGCTAGTCGGCCAAAGTCATGATCGGCACATCTCTAATTGTAACTAAATATATTTAAAAAAAAAACAGAAAACTAAACAGTTCAGGAGGGTTAGAGATAGAGGAGGGTTCCCACCCTCACGTGCCAAAACCAATTAGATTGTTACTCTGCGCCCACACACACACACTTTTTAAGTATAGGCTTGCGTTTGGCCACAATCACGCTTAATGGAAAGCGAGGATGAGGCCTATGATGGAGCACGCTTGCCTAGTAAATGCTCATTTACCCTAGACTTGAAAGCGGTCAAATGGTAGTGTTCAGGAAACACAGTCGCAGGCTGGGAATTCCACTCTTGCTGTGCGGTTGATAAAGGAAGAGTGAAAACGCTTTGTGCGGATTTTGGGAATACTGACAATGTAAAGGTGGAGACTCCGCCTACTTTTGGTCGACCTGTGGAAGAAAGGAGCAGGTGGAATAAAGTCGTGCAGTTCCGAAGCACATTAAAACACATTTCTGTGCGAAACACCATGTCTTCATGAAACCCCCTCCCCCCAGTCACTCATTTGTCGCTTTTTGTATTAATATTGTTGTGTCTTGTGTTCTTGGGACCAAATGTATCTTTCTTTCTTCCATATACTATAGATAAATTGTAAACCGTAAGCTTAAAGCGCACGAGTCAAAAATATTCGATAACCATTTATACAAGCTCATTTGCAAATCCAATACCATTGTCTGCCAAATTAGAATCCCATTGCTTTCATAGCAGGATGTAATTATGACATGTTTTCTCATTAAAAAGTCATAGCGTACTTTTTGCATCGTAATAGCTGGTCTTTCTAACGGCAAGTTTACCATAATGTCTTCCATTTGGGTTTAGGATATGTAATTGATGTCCGGATGGAATGGTTACATCTAGGTATCTTCGAAACTAACGCGGAAAGTAATGGCTCGTAGAGCAGCTCATGAATAAAGTATCAGATTCATTTTCACTTTTTTTCTAAATTATATTGAAGCTAAGAGACTTAACTAAGAAATTCGTAACAAATTGATCCGACAGAGAATCAATGTTATCCAAATAGCCCACCGCATTAGCACGCTGAAGTGGTAATGGGCCGGCCATACCCGAAGAACCGATAACCTTTGGGGTAGACGATTTCTTGAGTGGAGATCATGGATCGGCAAACGTAGCGTAGGACCGTTTCGTGTGTGTTCTTGCAGTGTCGGGGTGGAGAAACTGCATGATAACGCAAATTTTGCATAAACTTAACTGTCTCAAAGGGCTATGGAGAGGGCTATGCTCGGGGTTTCTCTGCGGGATAGAATCAGAAATGATCATATCCGCAGTAGAACTAAGGTTACTGACATAGCCCGAAGAATTGCGAAACTGAAGTGGCAGTGGGCGGGGCTCATTGCACGCAGGACTGATGGCCGATGGGGTCAGAAGGTTCTTGAATGGCGTCCGCGGACCGGGAGACGAGCTGTCGGTAGGCCTCCAACAAGATGGAGCGACGACCTGGCTAAGATCGCGGGATCGCGGTGGATGCGAACAGCACAAGACCGGTCTGAGTGGAGAGCCTTGGGGGAGGCCTATGTCCAGCAGTGGACGTCTTTCGGCTGACATGATGATGATGATGATGATGAACTGTCATAAGGTCGCGGGGGAGCAAAAAAATACTTTTCCTGATTCAATAAATTATCCACGACTTCAGTCGGCCCATAAAGCAACTTCGACTCAACTCTTTCAACTCTTCACTTATCTGATATTTTCTTTCCCAGCCATATACAACTACTCCAGCCCGCCCCCCCACTTGCAACTGGAGGTGGGCGAGCTGGTCCGCTGCGAGCGGGAGACGAGGGACTGGTACTGGGGCCGCAGTCTGCGGCGTGGCGGCTGCGGCGCCTTCCCGAAGAGCTACGTCGTGTTGAGGGACTGTGAAGTTGAACGGTAAGGAAACTGATTATCATCATAATTGGCTGAAGGTCCACTGTTGACTCTTCCGCCGCTTTGAACGACTACTTGCCTCTTGCTTCGACGGGTCGCCGTAAATCGCGCGATGTCTTCAGTCCACCCAGTGGACACACCTAGTGAGGAAACTAGGCGTGATGTGCGGAAGTAAAGTTCCCAATCCTGGCGGCTATATTTTTGTTGTCTATTTATTTACTAGGTAGAATAGGGATAGGAGATGTTAGGGTTTGTTCAATGTGTTAAACTTGTCCAGTGCAAAATCACCGCTAGTGAGAGCGGCACTTCTCGAATTTGGAAAGAAAGAAAGAAGAAAGAAAAAAAAAAACACATAATAATGAGAAGGTACATGCTCAGCTATGAGGCAAAAGGTTCAGGTTCAGCCTGCACCTTTACACAGCGTACAGACATTACACGAGACGGGTAGGACTTGACTTAAAATAGGTACGGCCGGTTTAGCCCAAAGTTATGATGTGTTTGTAAGTGTATGCTTGGACTGGACGTCTGTGACGATGACGAATGCTTGAGGTTCTGCGAGATGATATCCGCACGGGCTTCTTGTTAAACTAAGCACCTTTATCAGTCATATTGGGGACGACGAGCAGCAAACTGTTTCTTTTGTTTGTAAACTCTGCTATTCCTTAGCAAAAATGTTGCGCACAAATCTATCCGCAACTGTACCTCAACGAGGGATAATATTTATAAAATTCCACGACGTAAGTTTACCTACTCCCAAGCTATAGTATACGTAGTATAAAGCCGGCCCAAAGCCGGTCAAGCAATAAATCCGTAGAGCTGTGACAGTCTGAGATCAAACAACACTAAAATATTCACGTCACTCGGAATATCATACGCCCACGGTATATCGACACCTTGGCTAAGGATGGGGCGTCTAGTTATCGATCGGGAATGTCGATGTTTCAAGTGAGCGAAAACTTTGCGATTAGTACGTCCAGCATAAGCCTTGGTTTAATATATATTTAACAGCACGTTAAAGAATAGAATGAGAAACATGTTGGTGTTGGTCTGTTATGTGCAGGGACAATTTTGAGTAGGTACTGTCCACATTTTGAGTAGGTAGGTACTCTCCGCATATTGAGTAGGAACTCTCCACATTTTGAGTAGGTACTCTCCACATTTTGAATAGGTACTCTCCACATTTTGAGTAGGAACTCTCCACATTTTGAGTAGGTACTCTCCACATTTTGAGTAGGTACTCTCCACATTTTGAGCAGGAACTCTCCACATTTTGAGCAGGAACTCTCCACATTTTGTGTAGGTACTATTCACCTTTTTGAGTAGGTACTTTCCACATTTTGAGTAGGTACTCTCCACATTTTGATTAGGTACTCTCCACATTTTGAGTAGGTACTATCCACATTTTTATTTCAAGTCCAATGTCTCAAAAGTGGCTTTAACGACTTTAATCAATCTTAACTAATAACCGTCATTTAAGGTAGCATTCTATTGAAAAAATCCTCCGATTTGTTTGGCCTTTTGTACGTTAAGATATCATAGATAAAATATGTTGAAGTTGTACACATGTGCTGTGCGTTGATTTAAATTAGATACTATTGGATCGTACTTGTTGAATTGATAAAATAAACAGTGTCTAGTTTAATTTTAAACTGACGTAACATTTGAAAAATAGTGCAAATATTTAGTCCATAAATGGTTTGGATCGAAAATTTAGACGTCCTGAGGAGAGCCTCGTGACTTCCTAAGTCTTCCAGATCTCAAATAGTGTCTTAATTTCGAGTTTGTCATCCTAATTTTTTTCGTCCCGCGACATACTGGAGGTCAATTAGTAACGACTTTAATCACTCAATCGTATCCCGCCGACTTGTTCCCATCACTGCTCCGAGCGCTCCGTTATTGTGTCTCAATAAAAAAGTTCCCACAAAGGATACGTTTAGACTTGCAAAATCAGTTATTTCGTCTCATGGGATTTAGGGGAAGGCGTTAGGTGTCGGTGGATTTGTAGTTTATTTTCCTATCGTTCTCGGTTACTTTTTTGCCGGAGGTGAAATATAATGTTTTGCTAGCATTGTTGCTGTTTAACTTTTGCAAACGGAACTATACTTGTTCGTTTTTTAGCTGTAAAATTAATGTAAACAATATGATGTCATTTTACTGAAAAATTTGTGATGTCTGTATAGGTAGAGTAATTCACGATGACGCCTGCCGCGGTTCTTATTACAATGTCATTAACGTCTAATTTTGACAAAATCACGCGTCTTCATGGATGACACTAGGTATAATGTTAAACCCTATCAATATAAATAAGTAAATCAAACTGTTATGTACTTGATGATACTTCCGAGAGGAGGCCTGTGCCCAGCAGTGGGACGTATATAGGCTGAGATGATGATACTTACTTAAACGAAGAATGGAAACGTCAATTTTACAAGAAAGGCTGTAAAATTGGCTTCAAATGTCGCCGATTGTATGGAACTATATTTACGTTGATTTGCACAATAACATGCCGCATCGCTCGAAGAACAGATAAAAAATAAGAAAAAGTTTACGAGCGGTGACCACAGGTTAATTTGATAGTTCTTCCACTAGGTGGAAATTAATCGCAAGAGTTTCGGGAAAGTGGCAAGTTGTTGTCATTCGTTGTGTCGTGTGAGGGAGGTCATTCATTGGACATCTTCCGACTCATGAATTATTATTATTACTAACTAACCATGGATTCTGGTCGGCAATAAAGCATTTTAGATTTTGATCTGATATTTCAACCGTTAAATAAAGTAAGCTTTGGCACTCACTCGGAATCGCCAGACTTATACTGTAATTAACATTGGCAATAAAAATAATCAGTCCAGTTCAACGAACTCTGATATCGTGCGCCAAATGATTCATTAAAAGCTTTCGTAGTATTTTACAGCGGTAATATCAATATTTACTACTGAACTGGTCTAAACTGTTTTTATTTTGATGGGCTCGATTCGTTTGTTTGTTGTATCCTATTCAGTGTGATCAGTACCACTACCAAAGCTCGGAACCGGTTAATAAAATAGCGAAAAATACCGGTTTATTTCGGTTTAACTCCGAACTTTCATAAGAACGCGAAAGTTCTAAGAACTAGCTATAACCTTAATAAACCGGTTTATTCGACGAGTGACAGCTGGCCGGCCGGCGGCGGGCGGCGACGTTTATCCTGCGGTGGAATAAACCGGTTTTCACTGTTCTAAACCGGTTAATCTGACAAGAACTTTATAGAAATGTTCCGTTAAAAACCGGTTTAAAAATAACGGTTTCGCAAACGAAACCAAAATGAAAAGGTTTTGCGCTAAGTACATGATAAAGGTTTAGAAATTTAACCGGTATCCGAGCCTTGACCACTACCATCAGTTTACAGTGACCGTACTCGATAGCGACGGCGTAAATTATTTGTATGGAGAATAGGGATGTTGACACCACCAATCAACTGACGTACTTTTTATGAGCTGTCAAAACACAATTCTCCCATAGAGTTGCAATGGCAATAGCGACTTATGACGTCATAACTCGCTATTTGTTTGCCAACTCAATCAATTAAGTATTTATTTGTTTTAAAGCAACAATAAATCTAGTTTTACAGTAAATCGAAAATTAATCTGGTTTTCAGGGCTTTAGCGTTTTTTTTACTGGAGTCGTACCTTCGAATTATTTTTTAATGGCGTCAACATCCATATTGTATAGCGCCTTTACAAATAAATTTACGCCGTCGCTATCGAGTACGGTCACTGTAAACTCATGGTAGTGGTACTTGACTTACGTTTTGAACAGCTACATCTTTGCGACGCATCAGTGTTTTTGTGAAGAAGCTTAACATTTAGTTTTTGTTAAAGCCAATATTGAAGGGTCCACGAAAAGAACATGTCTAGTCACCCTTTCTTTTTTTATTGAGATTTTAATCTCAAAATGTAGAGCTCACAAAGTACTATGGCTTACCACTGAATTAGATTATTTAATCTGAAAACATTATAAAATGTATTTTTCTCTTAAAGAAATGATAACCATAGTAATTGTTCGTGCTGATGACTAACTTTCAAACCGCTATAACTCAAGAAGTTGCTTAGGTGACTAGAAATGTTCTTTCCGTGGACCCTTCAATTGCCTTTTTTGGCTGATTTCGTCACTTCACTAAACAGATACGGGATTCGATCAAATGACTTTTTTCTAGCCAAAATGATTAAATTTAATCGCCATTTTAATATCCTGCGTGATTCGGTCATGTTCCTTATGGAGATTTGTTCAAATCTCTGTTTAGGCAATTTCCCTGCTACATAATTCTTGTATTGCAAAATAAAGATCTTATTGTGCTTATAAAAATAACTTTTGTATGTTTGTGAGAATATTTCTTCAGCCAGTAATCGTCGCAGTTTCCGATAGTTCACTTCTCTACTTATAAATAGACAGTCCACTGACCCAGTGAACTAATTGACGGGCTATCTAGACAAATTGAAAGTGACAAATTTAAGGAATTTGCCCCGTTCACTGTGATAAGGGAAATGGTTTAATGTATTGATAACGTAATTGGACTATTTGCAACGAATGTGTTTCAAACGCAGAATTTGAGATGTAAGTTAGAGCTTATTGAATTGCAAATATTTCGAAAGATTTTCGGTCTCATTAGCTTATATACATCCCACTGTGGAGCACAGGTTTCTCAGAATGTGAGGACGGTCCGTAGTTTCCGCGCGGGCCCAGTGCGGATTGAGAACTTCACACACTTATCCCAAAAAAACATTACCAATAAAACAGATACGTACAATTTTCGAATCCGTTGTCACTAACATTTGTCTAAGGCGTACTAATATTTGTCTGACTGAAAGACAGGTACCACTAGCGAAATATGTGGCCTACCACCCTAAAGTTGATAATCGTTTGCACGTCATAAAACAATAAATGCCAATAGAGGTGTCTGTCAATTTGAAAGTTCAACTTTAGTGACATATTCATTTGATAGGAACTTGTTTAAAAATTGATAGACCACTTATTTGGCTAATTGTACCTATTATAAAATTTCAAACCAGATGGCTAGCAAACAATACAAAATATACCACTCATCAGAAATACAGGTCAGTCAGATTCTATGATCTGTGGTCTTAAGCCCTTTCTCACTTTCCAGGTTCGGTGAAACCGTGGTCGCATCAGCGGGCGGCTCGGGCGTGGCTCACGACATCGCTCTCACGCTCAGAGACTGGCTGCAGCATTGGAAGAAACTATACACGGTAAGTGGACAGCATGGATTAGATAGACCGCTGTAAAGACGAGTTTAGACTGGCAAGAAAAATCGTGCAAGTTGAATTACATTGCGGCGCTCAATCGACCACTGCTAACTCGTTGGATTTACGGGCTCGTAATGTAATGCAACTTTCATGATTTTTGTTGCATGTCTAAACTCGGCTTAGCGAAAAAAGGGATTTTGCTGTTTTTTTTTAATTCGGTACAAAAAAAGGGTAACAATCAAATGTTACCACATTCTAATATCATAGAAAAAAAGTTTCATAATGCACTATGGTGAAAAAACTAACTTTTCATTGAAAACCATAGTCAATACCATACTAAGCCATTATGTAAAGAACCAATTTACCTCCATAATAAGCGGTATATGTACAGAAAAAGGAGGTATATTATGTAGAGAAGTTTTTTACCGTTGGAAACGTACTGCCTTATTGGCTAAATTGATATCGCGTCTTCCAAAAAGTACTCACTGCATCGTTCTAATTTCTAATTATGGTAGGTAAAACTATAACTAGGTACGCTACGCGTTGCTTAGTACCCATAACACAAGCTTTGCTAAGCTTTGGGACTAGGTCAATTGGTGTGAATTGTCCCGTGATATTTATTTATTTATTTAACTATCATTGAATAATGCAGTGTACTGAACTAATTTACCAATTTCCAATTTGTAGTTAAAATTCGTTGAAATAAAACAAGTAAAATATGACCGCTTACATTTGTCGTGTTCAATAAAGAGTCATTGTATTTTATGAAGTTAAATCGGGTGACAGTCTTTCCCGGCCCGGATAACACCCACATGGAAATACCGGCCCTGTTTTTTGTGTACACGCCCATAGAAACTGACAGGAGCTTCTATGCACACGAAAAAAAGGGTCTGTATTTCCATGTCGGTATTATCCGGGCCGGGAAAAACTGTCACCCGTTAAAACCCTCCCCTGTATACCTACGCATAGTGCAGATTTGCACTACCCCCGAAGTATTAATTATTAATTATATTGACCCGGATAAGTCACGTTTTAAATCGAGTTTAGCTCGACATGTTTCGGGCTAATCCGTAGCCCTTCCTCCTCCTCGCAACGCGACTCGGCAGCTGCTGCAAAACGCGCACTGCGCGCCGCCGCTCTCCTCGCGCGACTACCCGACGCAACTGACACTGGCACACAACTACCCGCGTCTTAGTCATCATTTTCATTATAACTGTCAAAAGTATAACCTGTAGTAGTGGGCGGGGCACATTGCACGCAGGACTGATGGCCGATGGGGTCAGAAGGTTCTCGAATGGCGTCCGCGGACCGGGAGACGAGCTGTCGGTAGGCCTCCAACAAGATGGAGCGACGACCTGGCTAAGATCGTGGGATCGCGGTGGATGCGGAAAGCACTAGACCGGTCTGAGTGGAGAGCCTTGGAGGAGGCCTATGTCCAGCAGTGGACGTCTTTCGGCTGACATGATGATGATGATGATGTCAAAAGTACCCCCGAAGTTTTGCAATGTCACAAGACATTATTGTTGCAGACGAGCGATGAACGCTTCAAGTTCATGGAGGTGAGCATGCGCGCCCTGTTGGAGCTGCGCGCGCAGTGCGCCAGCGGGGCGCTGCCGCTCGACCAGTTGCGGCGTGTTGCGCGGACCGCCGTGTTCACTATAGACAAGGGGAACAGGTCAGTTCACTGTAGACATGCGGGGCAGCTGAGCTCGATATAGATAGGCGGGCTGGGTAACTGAGTTCATTTTAGACCAATGTCGATTATTGAGTTGGTATAGACAAGGAGAACAGGTTAGTTCACTGTAGACGTGCGGGGCAGCTGAGCTCGATATAGATAGGTGGGCTGGGTAACTGAGTTCATTTTAGACCCATGCCGATGATTGAGTTTCGTATGGACAAGGAGAACAAGTCAGATCACTGTAGACATGCGGGGCAGCTGAGTTCTATATAGACAGGTGGGCTTGGTAACTGAGTTCATTTTAGACCAATGCCGATGATTGAGTTTGGTATAGACAAGGAGGACAGGTTAGTTCACTATAGACAAGCGGGGTAGCTGAGCTCGATACAGACAGGTGGGCTTGATAATTGAGTTCATTTTAGACCAATGCCGATGATTGAGTTTGGAATGGACAAGGGGAACTGGTCAGTTCTCTGTACACATGCGGGGCAGCTGAGCTCGATACAGACAGGTGGGCTTGATAACTGAGTTCATTTTAGACCAATGCCGATGATTGAGTTTGGAATAGACAAAGGGAACAGGTCAGTTAACTGTAGACATGTGGAGCAGCTGAGCTCGATTTAGACAGGTGGGCTTGGTAACTAAGTTTATCGTTTCCGCAAGACGGAACTCTTCAACGGTTAATGGCATTAACTTGAAATTTGGTATGCAAATGCAGTTTGGTTGGCGATGCAAGTACCTACGGCCAACAAAAAGTACAGTAGGCAGAAAAAGCTTGTATTTTTTTTACCAAAAACTTATTGTTTACAGAACTCTTGGCATGGAACTGGCAGTCAGAAACTCGAATGGTCAGCTAGTGAATCCTCTACAGTTGTCCACATATAAACTAAACGCGTTGCACGACGAGACAAATATGCGGATCGACAAAAATATGGTAAGTTTTATTAGTTTTACTTTTTGTTTATTTTTTTGGATTGGTTTTTGGAATATTTTTGTATTTTTTATTTCAATTCCGGGATAGGGATAAAATCTCGAAATAACAACCGCTGTGTTTAGAGTCATGAAATTTGGCATGGTTATTATAAAATAACGTCAATAAAAACCACGATGTCATCATCATCCATCATCCCAGCCTATCTACGTCCCACTGTTGGGCACAGGCCTCCTCTCAGAACAAGAGGGCTTGGGCCATAGTTCCCACGCGGGCCCAGTGCGGATTGGGAACTTCACACGCACCATTGAAGTGCACGAGAATCTAATAAAATCCCGGAATTTCAATTCAACTGCTGTATCTAATGATGTACGCGTGCGAAGCTAATAAATCATTAAATTATTTGCGAGAATGTAGTATTACAATGTCATGTAGTAGATTACCTAATATTATAAGTCCCAATACATTCTTACACTTAGATTTTTTGCATCCGACTCATTAAGTCTTCGACTTCGGGCTTCTCATAGACTCTCGTTCGTAATTCCTTATTTGCCGCCCTTAAGACACAAATGTACTATCATTTTGAAAAGGTTCCATGACCATACAAGTTCTTTTTTCCCAGGAAACAACCCCAGCCACGCCCCCTCCGAGCACGCACCCGTCGGCCCGCTCGTACACAGTCGCCGTGCGCGTGCACAACTTCGTGTGCCGCATGGCCGACTGGGCGGAGCTGCTGCTGGCGCTCCACGACGCAAACGGAAACAAGCTGACCGAGCATCTGCTGTTGCGGTGGCCGAGCCCTAACATGACGTCCGCGCAAGTCATATTCACTGTGAGTATAGCCTAGCCCTGGGAATATCGAGATAAAGATTTGCTTATAGTTGTGTTATTCTAGGCGTACAGTTAGTTAAACATTCACACACACACACACACACACACACACACACACACACACACGCGCACGCACACGCACGCACGCACACACGCACACACACACACACACACACACACACACACACGCACACACGCACACACACACACACACACACACACACGCACACACACACACATACACATTTTTTTATTTTATTTATAATTGTTATAATTTTAGTGGACATTTAATAATTGGGTTGGACGACCCGCTGGCCAAGTGGTTAGAGAACCTGACTACGAAGCTTGAGGTCCCGAGGCAGATATTCGTATGAATAATACGAATGTTTGTTCTCGTGTTTTGGATGTTTAATATAGTGTTGCCTAGTGGTGTACATAATGAAAGCTTTGCTTAGTTTGGGACTACGTCCAATTGGTGTGAAGTTTCCCATGATATTTATTATTTATTTAATTTTCTCTTAACCATAATTAGTTATCTCTACAAGAAATACGAGCAAAATGTAGCGCTTTCTACTTCTTTAATATTTATCGGTCCATAAATAAACATTGTTCATTTTTCTTTTTTCAGGATTTAGGGAGCGAGATCAAACGAGAGAAGACGTTTCTCGTCTGTCACGTTGTACGAATAGGATCGATGGCGCCGGAGAATTTAGATAGCAGGTACACTTATTGTTATTCTTTAATGGCTTAAATCAGTTTTTAGGGTTCCGGAGCCAAAATGGCAAAAACGGAACCCTTATAGTTTCGCCATGTCTGTCTATCTGTCTGTCCGTCCGCGGCTTTGCTCAGGGACTATCAATGCTAGAAAGCTGTAAATTTGCACGGATATATAGGTAAACTATGCCGACAACATAGTACAATAAAAAATTCAAAAACAATTTTATTTAGAGTACCTCCCATAGACGTAAAGTGGGGGTGATTTTTTTTTTCTCATCCAACCCGCATTGTTTACATTCGTGCTCTCACTTCATTCGAGTTTGAACCTTGTGATGCGCAGCTTGTAGGCTCAAAGGCAACTAAACTCTCCTCAAGAACTAAAAATTTATAATTATACTAGCTTTTGCCCGCGGCTTTCGCTCGCGTAGAATTCGGTTATCGCGCGCTGTTCTCCCGGGAACTGCATTTTTCCGGAATAAAAAGTAGCCTATGTCACTCTCTGACCCATAAACTATCTCTATGCCAAAAATCATCTCAATCTCGATCCCGTTTCGACGTGAATGATGGACAAACATACAAACACACACACTTTCGCATTTATAATATTAAGTATGGATAGCAATCCATGAATAGTAAAAGGTGTTTCCGCTGTTGCTATTTAAGTTCCTCTATCGAACTGAAAAGCATAGTGTAAAACTCGAGCATTTTACCCATTTCGTCACTACTTTAAAAAAACTCGAAGCTCAAAATAGATAATTTTTCTGAGTGAACTTTATATGCATTAAATCAAGGTTCAATTTTGTTGACATATTAATTTTAGATACGAGATTTTTTCAAAGTAGTGTCAATTTTCCCCTCGACGTGTACCGGCTCGGTTGTATATGAACGCCTCGGGTGAAACGGCTCGCTTTATGCTCTCATTGTACAATTTACTATTTAATAAAAACTTTTTGTGTATGTCATGTTCAGACGCGCGTCAGTGGGCGTGGGCGCGTTACTGGGCGCGCCGGGTGGCATGCGGCGGCCGTTCGGCGTGGCGTGCGGCGACATCACGAGGCACCTCGCGGACACCTCGCCGGATCATCACGTGCAGATACCCTTCTTCAAGTCAGTACCGTGCCGTGGGGGTCTTTAGATGCGTGGGGGAGGATATAATGTGGCGCGTCACTGGGCGCGCCGGGCGACATGCGGCGGCCGTTCGGCGTGGTTTGCGGCGACATCACGAGGCACCTCGCGGGCACATCGCCGGATCATCACGTGCAGATACCCTTCTTCAAGTCAGTACCGGGCCGTGGGGTCTAGATACGTGGGGGAGGATATAATGTGGCGCGTTACTGGGCGCGCCGGGCGGCATGCGGCGGCCGTTCGGCGTGGCGTGCGGCGACATCACGAGGCACCTCGCGGACACATCGCCGGATCATCACGTGCAGATACCCTTCTTCAAGTCAGTACCGTGCCGTGGGGTCTAGATACGTGGGGGAGGATATAATGTGGCGCGTTACTGGGCGCGCCGGGCGGCATGCGGCGGCCGTTCGGCGTGGCGTGCGGCGACATCACGAGGCACCTCGCGGACACATCGCCGGATCATCACGTGCAGATACCCTTCTTCAAGTCAGTACCGTGCCGTAGGGGTCTTTAGATACTTGTGGGAGGATATAATGTGCTTCCACCATCTTGCTCGCTAATCCTGCCGTGAAGCAGCAGTGCTTGCACTGTTGTGTTTCGGCGTGGAGAGTAAGATAGCCGGTGAAATTACTGGCACTTGAGGTATCCCATCTTAGTCCTTTAGGTTGGCAACACATGTCTGTAATATTCCTGGTGTTGCAGATGTTTATGGGCGGTGGTGATCGCTTACCATCAGGAGGCCCACTTGCTCGTTTGCCATCCAGTCGAATAAAAAAAATTTACTTTACTACTAGACTAGTTGGGTCGATCAACTTTTTCTTGTTTGTTATTTTGTCCCGTTGTCCAAGAGACAACAGTGACAGAATTTCTTAAAAAAACTGTTGTGATAATGCTACTAATGTGCTTAGGAGATTGTCCATTAAATAATGGGCTCGTAACTTTTTTTTTATGTTAGAGAGGCCAGACAAACGAACTAGTGGGTCACCTGATGTTAAGTGATCACCACTGTCCATAGACACCCGCAACGCTTTAAGCGATGCCAGTGCGCCAGTGAACTATGACAAAAGTGTACGCTCTATGAATTAATACCACAGAAATTTGGAGAAACTCATGGTTTTAAAGAGTTGTCCAGGGGACGTCGCCAGGGCAATGCGATACAGGGGAAAGTTGATCGACCCACTTGTTTGGAAAAAAACGCACGGCGCATCAATCATCAATATTACTTACTTTGACGGGTGACACTCTTTCCCGGGCCGGATAGTACCGACATGAAAATACCGACCCTGTTTTTGTATACACGCCCATAGAAACTGACATGAGCTTTTATGGGCGTGTACATGAAAAAAAGTGTCACAATCAGTCAAGACTTAACTATTTTGAATCTCTAACTTCAAATTTAAATTGTTTCCTCATAAATATTTTTTTCCAGTAGCTGTGAGAAAGAGACCATGGACACGTTGCTCAAGAAAGTGATAACGAACAGGGAGCTGAAAGAGACAAAACACTCCCAAGGTTTATGGGTTTCCTTGCAACTTGTCGAAGGTGACCTCAAACAGGTGAGATTAATTCGACTGTTTTTACAAGCTTAAATTATTTGACTTGCCTATCAGCATGTTAGTATGGGTCAAATCTTGGAACTTTAAACATAAAACTACTGTGAGACTCATTCACTCACTCACATGGAAAAACCGAATAACTCACGTCTTAAACCGAGTTTAAAGAAGAAGAAAGAAAGAAAAGAAAAGAAAATACATTTATTCACAACACAAGACACAACAATAGCATTAAGTACAAATAGACAACACATGTATAGGAAATTATGCGTCATTGCGGTTGTGAATCGGACACTGGCTCAGCATAATGCTGAAGCGTTAATAATAAACACCTCAGCGCTGATTTTCAGCCAGCACCGTTTAAGTCGACATGTTTCGGGCTAAAGTTCACAGCTCATTAGATCTACCCGGCACCCGACCAGCACCGCCTCGACTTTCGGCGTTCATTCGACGGAGCAATGCGAATCAGCGGCTGCAATCAATGGCGCGCAGTGCCGTTTTTTAACTCCGGACGCAAAAAGAGGGGTGTTATAAGTTTGACCGCTATGTGTGTCTGTCTGTGGCACCGTAGCTCTTAAACGGGTGGACCGATTTGAATGCGGTTTTGTTATTTGATAGCAGGTTTTCTAGAGATGGTTCGTGTTATGGTATTAGGATTAGGGTAGATATAAGTGCATGCATAGGAATGGCTGCGACCACCGTTAAGTTGTTGAAGTAATTTATTTATAAAGCAGTTCGTTAATAGCAGCTTTGCGTATCACTTGTCCGTACCCCTCGGTCGCATATCTTATAGTGGCGACGAGGATGTGATGTTTCATCAAAATCGGTTCAGCCATTTTTGAGATATTGAACTTTAAAGTGACAAAGTCGGGGGTTTTCCAACTTTTGGTTGGTAAGGTTAGGTTATTTGCAGTTATCTTGTTTTTTCATTAATTCTCACGGTTGTTTTATGTCCAAAGCTCCAAGATTTGACCCATACTGACATGCTAAGAAGCCATGGGCCCCGGGCCCAGGGTTTGTGTAGAGCGGCCTGGGCCCATCGGGCTCAGCCTTGAAGGCATATCCTATATAATACCATACAAATATTATACAAATATTTGCAGGTGGTAGGACCTTGTGCAAAGTCCGCCCGGATTGCTACCACCATCTTTCTCGCTAATCCTGCCGTAAAGCAGTAGTGCTTGCACTGTTGTGTTTCGGCGTGGAAAGTAGCCGGTGAAATTACTGGCACTTGAGGTATCCCATCTTGGGCCTCTGGGTTGGCAACGCATCTGCAATACCCGTGGTCTTGCAGATGGGCGGTGGTGATCTCTTACCATCAGGAGACCTACTTGCTCGTTTGCCATCCAGTCGAAAAAAAAATCTCACGGTTGTTTTGTGTCCAAAGTTCCAAGATTTGACCCATACTGACATGCTAACAAGCCATGGGCCCCGGGCCCTGGGTTTGTACAACGCGGCCGGGCCCATCCGGCTCAGAAGGGCTACGAAACACAACGTTCGAAGTTCGTGTCGTGCGGTCCCTCTCACACTTATACTATTTAATACGAGAGCGAGAGGGATCGCACGACACGAACTTCGAACGTTTCGGAGTAGCCCTTCAGCCTTGAAGGCATATCCTATATAATACCATACAAATATTATTGCGCTTGCAGAAATAGCTCTATTTTACTTCTTACAGGAGGCAAAAGTAACATGTGTACTCGGCATGTGTTTCAAACAGGTTTTTCTTTTAATAATTTATCGCAGATTAATAAAATATATGTGCATAAAATTCTCTGTCGTGCGTGTTGCTCAATAGGACTTTATAACATACATTCAAAACCCATGGCTTCTTGAGTCCACTGTTTAGAATTGTCATTGAAAGAAAACTCAGTTTAAATGGTTTCATTTGATAAGGTAAACGTACGAGTGATTGTCACTGTCCTAATAATTGGCATCATTCAGCTTATGTCATTATCAATAGAGGGTGACACTCTTTCTCGGCTCGTATAATACCGACCCTGTTTTTCGTTTACACGCCCATAGAAGCTCATGTCAGTTTCTATAGGCGTGTACACAAAAAACGGTCGGTATGAGCAATGTCTGAAAAATTTATAAACACTTGAAACTTTTTATATGAATAGGAATAACCTTTCTAATTAACAGAAGAAATATCAGATTTTTAACTAGTATCAATTAATTAAAAAAAATGAAATAGTTTTCTTTACCGCCAAATTACGACAGTCCGCTCTTGTTCCGTGCGTCGCCTTGTACATAGCATAGCATAAGGCAATTGGATTATTTGGGTCGATAAGCTTTTCCCTGTACCGCGTTGCCATGGTTACGTCCCCTGGACAACTCTTTGAAACCATGAGTTTCTCCATGTTTTCCGTGGTTATAATTCATAGAGTGCATTTTTGTCGTAGTTACAAGCCGATTATAAGAAAATCTGTCACTGTTGTCTCTTGGACAACGGGATAGAATAACAAACACAAAAAAGTTGATCGACCCATTTGCTACATCTGTACCATTGTTGCCACTCATTGTAACTAACTGATTATATCTAAGTCATCCAAGTAAATGGGTCAACCAACTTTTTAGTGTTGTTAATCTGTTCCGTAACCCAGGAGATAATTATCAGTGATACACTTGCATAGAAAAATGTTTGTAATGTGCACTAAAAGCATGCTTAGATGTGCCATGAAGGAATTCCCTTAAAACTGTCGCAAATCCTAATTTTAAGTCGATTTTTACCCCATTAAGTCATCATTTTAAGAAGTGACCCAGGAGACTTTACTATGGCAACCAGCTACACTAAAAAGTTTATTGACCCAAATACATTTTTATAGTTGCTTTAGCATCCCGTAGCATGCATATATTGTCAATAATCACTTTAAATAAACTTATTTTAGATAAGTCGAGAAACCCCTGACGTTGTCATTTCACAGTTTAATATCTCAAAAACTGCTGAACCTATATTTATCAAACAGTAAAGAAGCAACCCAAGAATCAAAAATTGATTTACTGTCATTTGGTAAAAATGGACAATAGACAACTCGAAATTATACGTCAAAATAAGTAATAGTACTCGTACAAGTACAGAAGGCACGATTCTTATGCTTAAACGTCACTTTTGCACGGCAGTGAAGCTTCTGTACTTGTATTATCACTTTACTAGCTTTTGCCCGCGGCTCCGCCCGCGTGGTATTCGGTTATCGCGCGCTGTTCCCTCGGGAACTGTGCATTTTTCGGGATAAAAGTAGCCTATGTCACTCTCGGGCCCATAAACTATCTCTATGCCAAAAATCACGTCGATCCGTCGCTCCGTTACGGCGTGAAAGACGGACGAACACAAACATACAAACAAATTTTCGCATTTATAATATTAGTATGGATTCCGTGTTATAATTTCGAGTCGTCCGTGCACCAAATGACAGTAACAGTCGCTTAAAGCGATGCGGGTGTCTATGGACAGTGCTGACTGATCACTTAACATCAGGTGACCCGCTAGTTCGTTTGCCTAGCCTCTCTAACATAAAAAAAAAAAAAATTCTTGCGTTGCTTCTTCGCTGTTTGATAAATATAGGTTCAGCAGTTTTTGAGATATTAAACTGTGAAATGAGAACGTGAAGAGAGAGGCCGCAACTCCCCGTCCCGTCCCGACCCTTCTGGTCGTTAGAGGCCGTCCTGTGTACAGACAGTGGCATCAAACTTAAAACACCCCTCCTTTTACGTCGTCCTTTTACGTCGGGGGTTATAAAAAGCACAAAGCGACTCGCCAACGCCATCTTCCCCAGGTACGAGAAGAGAATCCGCACATAGTGGTCGGCAACACGGCCATAGCCCGCAAGATGGGGTTCCCTGAGATCATCCGGCCCGGGGACACAAGGAACGAGTTGTACGTGACCCTGTGCAGTGGGAGCTTTTCCCGGGGGGGCGGGAAGAGTTCAGAGAGGAATATAGAGCTCTGTGCACGGCTTGTGGATAAGGATGGGAAGGTTATGCCGGTGAGTTCTCATCATAAGAAAGAAAGAGAGAAAATACATTTATTCACAACACAAGACAACAATACTATTTGGTACAAATAAACAACACAAAGGTATGTGTCATTGCGATTTTGAATCGGACACTGGCTCAGCATAATGCTGAAGAGTTAAAAACACCCCAGCGCTGATTTTCAGCCAGCACCGTAGGCAACCCTCTGATCGTTATAAAGACACTATATTACACACCATTAACATCATCATCATTATCATCTCAGCCGTAGGAAGTCCACTGTTGGACGTAGGCCCCCATAGACCTTTAGTTGCTTTGGTTGGTCTGCCTGCATGCGGCTAGTCTTATTTTTATCTTTTTGAGGGAACTATGCAATTTTCTGGGATTAAAATTGTCCTATGACCTAATACCGAATTTCATCAGGGTAGACTCTACACCTCTAAACCAATTTAGATGAAAGTCTACACTGTAGACGTGATGACTTCAAACAAACTTTCGCATTTATAATATTAGTGGGATTTGATATCATTTGTCACTCGTATCATTGGAGATAAGTAATAAAATAGACAAGTTCTTTTTTTTTCTCGTAGCAAGCAACATTTTTTTAAAATCGCTGATGCAAGTATATATATTTTATTTTTATTTTAGGGAGTCATTTCGGCGGGTGTTGGTGTGCCTTTAGTAAATGAATACACATCGTTAATATACTACCACGAAGACAGGCCGAGATGGCAAGAAGTGTTCAAGGTAAGTGTGAGTGAGTGACATGAAAGACGGCGTCTTTTTTATTTTCGTCGACTGATCTAGGTTAGGTAATTGTCACGATTAATAAGGGCTTGTCTGACGTTCGCAAACAATATTTTTGTGCCCGATCTTATTCTCGCATATTGTCCGATGGTTAGCTTTTAAGCACGATGTGGTTATCCCTCTGGTGTGCGCTGTCCCTCTTCAAAATATCCCTTGAGAAAGAGACGGCGCGTCAAAACCGCGCGGTTAATCTCATAGTGCGTACGTAGCCTCAGACTGCGTTTGCACCGGAGATGTGCGAGGATGCGATGTGAAAGATTTGTTTCATCATCATCATGTCAGCCGAAAGACGTCCACTGCTGGACATAGGCCTCCCCCAAGGTTCTCCACTCAGACCGGTCTTGTGCTTTCCGCATCCAACGCGATCCCGCGATCTTAACCAGGTCGTCGCTCTATCTTGTTGGAGGCCTACCGACAGCTCGTCTCCCGGTCCGCAGAGAATGAAGAATGTGTTTGTAGTGAATCAATAGAAACTCTTCAAAGTCAAAGTCAAAATATCTTTATTCAATTTAGGCTATGACAAGCACTTATGAATGTCAAAAAAATCTACCACCGGTTCGGAAAAAACCTCTGTCGAGAAGAATCCGACAAGAAACTTAACAAGGTTTTTTTTTAAAACAGATTCACAATATTTATAAATGGCATCTATACTTATACATCACAAGTATTTAACACTGTTAACACAATTTTATTTTTAATACAGTAGGTTCGCTATTTGAAGGGCTCGCTAATGCGGATCGGAATTATTTCCTAATATCGCTGTCCATGATATAATCATTGACTTTATAATAATAAGCCTTAGATATTAACGTCTATGATGGAAACAGCCTAAGATAAGTATCTAAGTAAGTGGCTAAGCTACATTCTCTTTGTCTTTTTGCGGCAGGTGTGTCTCGGCATTGAAGAGTTCAAAGAGGCGCACCTAGTGTTCCTCTGCCGGCACCGCAGCTCCAACGAAGCCAAAGACCGCTCGGAGAGACATTTCGCGCTGTCGTATCTTCGGCTGATGCAGAGAGAGGGCACCACTACGCCGGACAGGCAGCACGTGTTGTGCGTCTATAAGGTTAGCAACTGTTTTTTCACCTACTTCAGAAAAAGAGGGACGTGCTTATATATATAACAATGTCTTTAAGGTTAGTACCAAAAAATTCAAAGATGTGTGGAAATACAAATCATTTATTTGTGACAAAGTAGCGTACCTGATGTTACTCTAACGGCGTAGCAGTTTGAAAGGTTGTTCCAGACAGACTTTACTCCAACCGCAACGTAACTGGATGGATCAACTATTCCATGCTGTTACTCTGCCCCGTCAGCCAGGGGACAAAAGTAGTACAGTTTAATAGAAGAAATGTTGTGTCACATTATACTAATATGCTTATTAGATGACCAGTTAGAACGACCACAAAAATGCATGTTTGGTAATTTTTAATCCTGTAAACTTACGGTTTAAAGAGTGACTCAGGAGACCGTAACTATAGCAGCAAGTGGTAAGAGCCACTACTTTGAAAAAATCTCGTACCTAAAATCAATATGTCAACAAAATTTAACCTTGATATAATGTCTATAAAGTTCACTTAGAAAAATTATCTACACACACACGCACACACACACAAACATTACGCCTGTATTCCCAAATGGGGTAGGCAGAGCACACGAAACGTTACCGCTTCGGAGCCACTTTTAGCAATTTTAGGTTTAAAGTTTGATACACAAACTACTACACAAACTTTTACACTAAAACAACTACACTAGTACATACTCCTAACTATATTATTATTACTATTTTACACATAAACAAAACACTGCTACTTCAGTCTACGCTGGTTTCAATTAAGTTAAACAAAACTACTTCTGAACTTCTTATTATAAATATGTATAAAGAAATTATTATTTTGCTGGTCGATCGCTTACCTGATCTCTATGTACTCTCTTTTTCACAGCATTTTAATATCAAGACATTTTCACTCTAAGCAATTTAAGAATTTTTTATCAAAACACTCGTGGCTTGCGAACAAAAACACTACAATTTTATCAGAATTTATTAAATAACAATTATGATGTCATTGCTATTTCTGAGAGTTGGCTCTGCGACGGCATTTTGGATGCGGAACTGTGTGATGACAGGTATGACGTATTCAGGATGGACAGGGACAGAGCGCTTAGCGGTAAATCTGATGGGGGCGGAGTATTGATTTTGGCGCTTCGATCGTTGGGTGCGCGGGCGCGTCCTGAGTGGTCACGCCCGGGTATCGAATGCTTGTGGATTACTATTCCCGCTGCTAAGCTGCATAAACGTTACGGTCTCAGCTCTGTAACATCTCAAGCTCGCGATCTGCATTTATGTACGGTTTACACTCCCCCTGGTGCCTCTTTGCCAACTCACATTTCTTCTCTAGCTTCGTTATCTGAAACAGTCGTGTCCGAAGCATCTGACGCTAATATTTTTATATGCGGTGATTTTAACCTTCCACACGTTCAGTGGAATAGTGGCTCCAGTCCTGTAGTTGAGCGTCGGGGCACAGTCGAGTTGCAAAATGCGACCATAAAATTAATTGAGAGCATGAATATTTCCAACCTTGAGCAACATAATTTTATAAAAAATTGTAGTAACAATGTTTTAGATTTAATATTTGCTAACTTTAATTTAGAAGTGACAAAATCATATTTTCCTCTAGTAAAAGAAGACGTTTATCATCCTTCACTTGAAATAACAATCAGCGATATATTTTCGGCTCCTTTAACAGAAAGTTCAAAACCTATGCTTAGATTTCGAAAGGGTAATTATAATGCAATTAATGAACACCTGAATGGTGTCGATTGGCAATCTTACCTTGCCGCGGACTCCTTAGACGAGGCCCTTGAGAAATTTTATGAAGCCCTTAACGAGGTTATTGCTAAGTACGTTCCATTGGATCTACGTAACCGCAGTGATCGATTTCCTGTCTGGTTTAAGGCGAGCCTAATAAAAATTATCAAAGAGAAAGAAAAGGCACATAAAAGATGGAAGAAGTTTGGAAATCCACTAGATTACGACGAGTTCTCACTTTTACGCAACAGACAAAAGAGAATCCAGGAGGAATGTTGGACTGAGTACGTCAGTAGCGTTCAAGAGAATATTAAATATAACCCTAAACAACTGTGGTCATTTATTAAGGCTCGTCGAGGTGGCTCTGCTTATCCAAAATCGTTTGTATATCAGGATGAAATAATTGATAATAACCAAAATATATGTGAAAAGTTTAGTGATTTCTTTAGTTCCGTATTTTGTAAACCTGCAGATAAATATGATAACAATCTCCTAGCTCCACCTTTTTGCGACAGTGGTGAAACTATAAACACAATCGATATCTGTTCACAACGAGTCAGTAAACTTTTATTACAATTAGACCCAAACGGTGGTGCAGGCAGTGACGGTATTCCTGCATTTTTTATTAGAGAGTGTGCACTGAGCTTAGCCATTCCACTTACAATATTATTTAAACGCTCTTTACGAGATGGTATATTTCCCCTGAAGTGGAAAGAGGCTTTAATTGTACCTATTTATAAAAAAGGATCTAAAACGCTTATAACTAATTATAGACCTATATCCATCTTGAACCAGTTTGGCAAAATATTTGAGAGGTATGTATTAAGTAACATTTATAATGTACTTAATAAAGGGATCCCACCTCAACAGCATGGTTTTTTAAAAGGCCGTTCGACAGTATCGAACCTTACTGAATTTTTAAACTTTACCCTCCGGAGTATGGAGAAGGGCAGGCAGGTTGACGTAATTTATACAGATTTTGAAAAAGCATTCGACCGCGTTGATCATGTGATTTTATTGCGTAAACTTTACTGGCTTGGTCTTCGTGGAAATGTATTTCGGTGGGTTTCCTCATATGTTGCAAATAGGCGTCAAGCTGTCGTCCTTGGAGGTTGCAGATCTGATTTTATTGACATACCTTCTGGCGTCCCACAGGGATCGCACCTGGGTCCGTTATTTTACAATGCTTATTTGTATGATATTTACGCGGTATTCAATAGTTCTCAATTTTTAATGTACGCAGACGATAAAAAGATTTATATGGATGTATCTAGCCCTGATGATTGTGAAAAATTACAAAATGACCTAAATCGTTTATCTGATTATTATATTATTAACCGTATTAACGTTAATGCAAGTAAATGCGTCCAATTAACTTTCACGCGTAGTCCTCATCCGATTGTGCACCAATATTATATAGCGGGTCAGCCAATGCAACGTGTTAAACTGATACGTGACTTAGGAGTCGCCCTTGATGCTAAATTAACGTTCGAACATCACATAGATGATATTGTAAACCGCGCTTATAAAAATTTGGGCTTTGTGTTTCGTGTCTGCCGAGATTTTAGTGACGTTAAGTGCGTCAAGGTTGTATACTACGCCTATGTAAGAAGTTTACTGGAGTACGCCAGCTTTGTCTGGTCTCCTCATTTCTCGAAGTACAAGAACCAAATCGAAAAAATACAGCGGCGGTTTTTGCGACATTTGAATTACCGTACTAGAAAAGTCGATGCATCCTACGAATTGTCATGCACAAGGCACTCTATGTTAAGTCTCGAGGATCGGCGTATGTTGTTAGATATCTCTGTGTTGCACGACATTCTATCAGGACGTATAGATAGCCCTACACTGCTCTCTGAAATAAAGTTTTTCACACCTACTTACCGAACTCGCCACACACATCGCTTCCTGTTCAGTGTTCCCCTGGTTCACACGAGGTACGCCCAGAATGCACCTCTTATCCGTGTCCTTAGAGATTACAATAAGCTTTTTCACAATATTGACCTCTTTGACTGTAGAAAAGCAACACTAAAAAACCGTATACGGAATTTCCTAACAGAAAAAATGTAAGTTATTTTGTTATAAATAGATAAATCGACTTTTTTGGAGTACCTAAGACGAAACGCACACAATCATGCACACACACACACACACACACGCACACACACACACACGCACACACACACACACACACACACACACATAAGATCATACTAACTCACTCTTGTGGACTCACTCACTAATAATATTTGTTGTGTCTCTGATTGTATTTTAAGTTTTAAGTATGATACGCTAACTGTATTTTTGTGGACATCTGTTATTGGCTTTCTTTTTAGTACCTAAGTCCTATTGTGATGTACTGTATTGCTGTTGATGCCCCAAATAAATAAAATAAAATAAAATAAAATAAAATAAAATAAAATAAAAACTACAATAGTGACAGGTTGCTAGCCTGTCGCCTACGGTATACCTTAACCCATATCCTCAGTCGCCTCTTACGACATCCACGGAAGAAATGGAAAGGTGTAATTCTAACCCGACATCACACGGGGTAAATTATCTATTTCGATTTAAAAGTTTTTTTTAAAGTAGTGACGATATGTATTACACACTGCCAGTCGCTAAGTGGCCTTTATTGTCCAACAGATCGACAGCAAACGCGCCAACACGCAGGACATCGAGACGGAAGCGGCGGCCGCTTGCCTCGGGCTGCCCTCGCGCCGCGACGAGCTGCCCGCCGGCGCCGAGAAAGGCCTGATGCGGGGGCCGCTCTCGCTCGTTCACAGAGACTGCCTTACAGTAGCCACCAAACTGTGCTCCACCAAGCTGACGCAGCGAGGTGAGTGTAAACACAACTCGTCATGACTGAACTTCACACTCCACAAGACATACACGGAAGCACCATTCCAAATACCTGCCTTCGCGCGCGACAAGTTGCCTTCTGGATGGCGCCAAGAAAATCCTGATGAGGGGGTTGCTGTCGCTCGTTCATAGAGACTGCCTCACCGTAGCCATCAAACTGCTCCACCAAGCTGATGCAGCGAGGTGAGTTATACGCAACCATGCAAAACATGTCGCGTCATATGACCAGACGGCTTCTGGCGTTGTGAAAGGCCTGATGCGGGGGCCGCTCTCGCTCGTTCACAGAGACTGCCTCACCGTGGCCACCAAACTGTGCTCCACCAAGCTGACGCAGCGAGGTGAGTGCAAAACACAATGCAATATCATCATCATCATCATCATCCGAAAGTCGTCCACTGCTGGACATAGGCCTCCCCCAAGGCTCTCCACTCAGACCGGTCTTGTGCTTTTCGCATCCACCGCGATCCTGCGATCTTAACCAGGTCGTCGCTCCATCTTTTTGGAGGCCTACCGACAGCTCGTCTCCCGGTCCGCGGACGCCATTCGAGAACTCTCTGACCCCATCGGCCATCAGTCCTGCGAGCAATGTGCCCCGCCCACTGCCACTTCAGTTTCGCAATTCAATATATGATCAGATATCCTTCTGGCGTTGAGAAAGGCCTGATGTGGGGGCCGCTGTCTGCCTGTTTCACCGTAGCCACCAACTTGTGCTCCACCAAGCTGACACAGCGAGATGAGTGTAAACACAACGCGACATGACTAAACTTCACACTTCACAAGACATCGACACGGGAGCAGCAGCTGATTGCAAATGGCTGCCTTCGCGCCGCGATAAGTTGCCTTCTGGCGCCGAGAAAGGACTGATGAGGGGGTTGCTGTCGCTCGTTCCTAGAGACTGCCTCACCGTAGCCACCAAATTGTGCTCCACCAAGGTCGTCAATCAGAAGAAGTCCACTGTTGAACAAAAGCCTCCTTGTAACGCCACCGGAATCTAGTTGCTGGCAACTCTTTGCGATTTCGTCTGTTACCTAGCAAGAGGGCTGCCAGCGCTTCGTCTTCCGGTTCGCAACAGGGATGTTGACGCCATTAAAAAATAATTCGAAGGCACGACTTCAGTAAAAAAAAAGCTTTTTTTTATACCTGAAAGCCAGACTAATTTTCGATTTACTGTAAAATTAAATTTTTTGTTGCTTTAAAACAAATAAATAGTTGATTGAGTTGGCGAACAAATAGAGACTTATGACGTCATAAGTCGCTATTGCAATTGAAACTTAATGGGAGAATTGTGTTTTGACAGCTCATAAAAAGTACGTCAGTTGATTGGTGGTATCAACATCCCTATTAGATATTAAAATCGCTTGTGATCAACCCCTTAAATATTTGACGTAATTTATCCATTTTTCCCCAACAGGTTATTCGATTTTTTTTTTCCTTACAGAGGAGATCCTGGGAGTTTTGAAGTGGAGTACACACCACGCTGAGGGTACATTGCGCGTGGCGCTCAGCCGGTTACTCCAGGTGCCAAGTGAGGAGCTGGTCAAGTTCCTCCAGGACATACTGGACGCTCTCTTCAGCATACTGACGCAGGTAATCAGAGCCGGATTAAGTCAGCGCGGGGCCTGTAGCAAATTTTATCATGGGGCCCTTGATTTGCTTCAAGTTTATGTACATTGCGCGTGGCGCTCAGCCGGTTGCTCCAGGTGCCCAGCGAGGAGCTTGTCAAGTTCCTCCAGGACATACTGGACGCTCTCTTCAGCATACTGACGCAGGTAGTGTCGTCTATTGAACGTACCTAACGCTGGCCATCAGTACAGTCTATGGGCTGTCGTATTTTGTATAGCGAACAGCCCTGTCACTGTCTCCTATGAGGTTTTCTCGGAGCTTTGTCAAGTTTTAGATGTGCTTTTAATAGACGTATTTACATTATATTATTCGTAGTTTCCTGACCTTCTATTATCGTCACTCTCTGCAAGATGTCTTCAAATCCATATTAATATTATAAATGCGAAAGTGTGTTTGTATGTTTGTGTGGTTGGATGTTTGTCCCTCTTTCACGCCGTAACGGAGCGACGGATCGACATGATTTTTGGCATAGGGATAGTTTATGAGCCCGAGAGTGACATAGGCTACTTTTTATTCCGGAAAAATGCGCATTTCCCGAGGAAACAGCGCGCGATAACCGAATACCACGCGGGCGGAGCCGCGGGCAAAAGCTAATTGTTCATATAATATAATATTTCTGCTAATTGTCGGGTTAGTTTGAACTAAATAACCCTTGTAAATGTTTTTTCTCGATTTTATATTTGCCATTGCTCGAAGAACAACCGCTGAGTTTTATAGTATGACGAATTTGAGATGAAATTTTATACATTTGATGCGTGATTTTTTCCAACACTGAACTTTATTCTCAGGTAAAAGAAGACCAGGAAAGCTACACTGAGAACAGTTACGGCGTGCTAGTATTGGAATGCTTGCTGCGAGTAGTCTCGCTAGTAGCTGACCACAAGTACCAGCATTTCCAGCCAGTGCTACACGCGTATATCGACGACAGTTTTTGTGATGCACTGGCTTACGAGTGAGTACTTTTTTTATTCGACTGGATGGCAAATGAGCAAGTGGTCTCCTGATGGTAAGAGATCACCGCCCATAGGCACCTGCAATACCAGGGGTATTGCTGATGCGTTGCCAACCTAGAGGCCTAAGATGGGCTCGGGTGCCAGTAATTTCATCAGCTGTCTTACTCTCCACGCCGAAACAACAGTGCAAGCACTGCTGCTTCACGGCAGGATTAGCGAGCAAGATGGTGGTAGCAATCCGGGCGGACCTTGCACAAGGTCCTACGACCCCGTATGCAGGATGACACGCATAGATCAGTCAGTATGAGCAAGTAACTATAAGACATGCAATAATCTGTTCTTAGGAACCATGCCATGATTTTAGTGATGAGAAATACTGCATACATAGATTTAAAAAAAATGTTCTCGGTTCGGGAATCGAGTCCGGTCATTTTGGAAAAAAAAACTTACATTATCTCTATTTGGATATCGATTTAGTAGTAAATTTTACTTTGAAATATGATGTCTAAAATTAATACAGCGAACATACTGGGTGACCTTAGCCTCTGGACAAATACGAATACTACTGGCTTAGCAAGATATGTTATACCAAACTGCAAAGTATCATAACAATCAGTCCAATATTTATCGAAAAAGTAATGGTTTTCAATGTATCACTTTGGAGCAGCATTTGGATGATCTGATTTCATAGATTATTTTTCTTGTCTAATTAAGCAAATAACTATTTTAAGATATTGCTAAGTATCACTCTTATCCATGGTTTCATTATTTGTCCAGAGGCTAAGGTCACCTTGTATACTCAGTGACATAAAATTTGGCACACCAAAATTTTGTGCCATCACACAAATTTAGTCTCCATACAAAATTACCTATTATTGAATATTTTTTTTTTAGAAAACTGATCTCAGTAATAGTCTGGGTGATAACATCAGCGGAGCAGGGCGAGGCAGCACTGAAGAGGCTTCTGCAGTGTATGAAGTGTCTGGAGTGTCTCGTCCGCATCATAGTACGGAGTCGACAGCTGAGGAGCGCTTTGGGGGACCGCGCTGCTGATCAAGACTTCAGGTTCCAGTTTGAGGTTAGTTTTTAGCGCCATCTAGTATCAAGGGGATGAACTGCTACGGCGAATGAGGCAGTGCTCAGCTTGCAGGTAAAAAACTTTCTTAGAGGGTTCTACAGTGCATGAAGTGTCTGGAGTGTCTCGTCCGCATCATAGTACGGAGTCGGCAACTGAGGATCGCTTTGGGGGACCGCGCTGCTGATCAAGACTTCAGGTTCCAGTTTGAGGTTAGTTTTTAGCGCCATCTAGTATCAAGGGGATGAACTGCTACGGCGAATGAGGCAGTGCTCAGCTTGCAGGTAAAAAACTTTCTTAGAGGGTTCTACAGTGCATGAAGTGTCTGGAGTGTCTCGTCCGCATCATAGTACGGAGTCGGCAACTGAGGATCGCTTTGGGGGACCGCGCTGCTGATCAAGACTTCAGGTTCCAGTTTGAGGTTAGTTTTTAGCGCCATCTAGTATTAAGTGGACGAACTGCTACGGCAAATGAGGTAGTCCTCAGCTGGCAGGTAACAAATACTTTTTTAGAGGGTTCTACAGTGTATGAAGTGTATTGAGTTTCTCGACCGTATCATAGTATGGTGGAGTCGGCAACTGAGGATTGCTTTGGGGGACCGCGCTGCTGATCAAGACTTCAGGTTCCAGTTTGAGGTTAGTTTTTAGCGCCATCTAGTATCAAGTGGACGAACTGCTACGGAGAATGAGGTGTGCGTAGCAGCTGGTAAGAATAAATCTGTTCTCTCAGAGGCTTCTGCGGTATATAAAGTGTTATTGCATCATAGTACGGAGTTGACAGCTGATGAGCGCTTTCGGGATCCGCGCCGCCGATAAGATTTCAGGTTCTAGTTTGAGGTAAGTTGCTAGCGCCATCTAGTGTCAAATGGACGAACTACTACTGAGAAAGAGGTAGTGCTCAGCTTGCAGGTAAAAAATACTTTCTTCGAGGATTCTACAGTGTATGAAGTGTATGGAGTGTCTCGTCCGCATCATAGTTCGGAGTCGACAGCTGAGAAGCGCTTTGGGGGACCGCGCTGCTGATCAAGACTTCAGGTTCCAGTTTGAGGTAGGTTGTTAGCGCCATCTGGTATCAAGTCGATGAACTGCTTCGACCTGTGTTTTTGATACCAAATTTCATTTTACCGTTAGTTATCTCCAGTATTCCCAAATTAAATTAAGCCCTTGTTCCCCGTACATAACCTACTTCCATTACCAGCACTGGGAGAGGACAAATAATTCCCACCCCAAAACCGGGTCAATTGGTGTCAAGTGTCCCATGATGTTATTATTAGGTATTATTTTTATATTTTATTATTTTTTTGTCCTTTTTATGTTAGGCTTTACGCACCACAAATTTAAAACAATAACTTTAATTTCATCACTAATTAATTCACGCTTCCCCCGTTTGCGAGCAGAGTCTGATGGAGGCGCTAGTGTGGCTGATGCGTTGCGGCGACTACGCGCTGACCTGCCAGGGCTCAGCGCTCAAGTATCTGCCCCACGCCGTGCCTCACGCCGTCAAAGTTTTCCCGCACACCGAACTCAGGTAATCCCAGTTCAGGGCCAAACTTTTTCAATTTGCGGCTTAATTATAGGCTAACTAGCTTTTGCCCGCGGCTCCGCCCGCGTGGTATTCAGTTATCGCGCGCTGTTCCCTCGGGATCTGTGCATTTTTCCGGGATAAAAAGTAGCCTATATCACTCTCGGGCCCATAAACTATCTATCTCCATGCCAAAAATCACGTCGATCCGTCGCTCCGTTACGGCGTGAAAGACGGACAAACATACAGACATACAAACACACTTTGACATTTATAATATTAGTATGGATATGGATAGTATATTAAATGCCTAAATGCCAAGTTTCATAGTTTTATCTTCGACAGCGACAAACTTCCACCATAAAAACTTTCACCCCCTATTTTAACCCCTTAAAGCCTCTTTTTCGCGATAAAAGATAGCCTATGTCCTTTCCCAAGGTCTATTCTATCTCTGTACCAAATTTCATCCAAATCGGTTCAGCGGTTTTGGCGTGAAAGCGTAACAGACAGACAGACAGACAGAGTTACTTTCGCATTTATAATATTAGTATGGATAATAACCCGGCTGATGTTGTTCTGCCCGAAAAACACTACGTTAACCTCGTGCGGCCCAATGTGCAATAGAATGTACACAATAAGTTCAAGGGAATTAGGAATCTATGACAATGTAACAAAGTATAAATTCCTTAGTTTTTCTATTGTTTTACACCATGTCAGTTTGACGGCAATTTGACTTTATTCTCGAAACAATGAGATTCTAACTGCTTTGTCAATTTTTTTCAAAATATATGGTGGGCTTCAGGTGGTTAAAATCATGATAACATACTAAAAAACAGCGCCATCTAAGCTCCAATTGCGTTTCCAAATCATCGACCAATGTAAATTATTTGAAGTGAATATTTTTCTAGGCAAATATAAAATAACTAAGTATGTTAGTGTGTGGGGATGTGGTCTGTAACTGACAGTTACGAAACCCATAAACATTTTGAATGGGAAAATGTTTCTTCTTTTATTTTTTCGTCAATTTTCCGATGCTTTTAATATTTGACACATATTTGATTTGAATGGTTTTTTAGTTACAGTTGTTGATGATTTGGAATGTCATTCCAAATATTATGTTTATCTAAGAAGGAGAGTAAATTTTATTTATTTAATTACTTAACACTATTCCTGACGAAGACAAATCCAAAAACACAAAAATCATAAAAATTCAGCCGTTCTTGAGTTATAAACGGTGTAACTAACACGACTTTGTTTTATGTATAGATTTTGCTATCGAGCAACTATCGATGGACTATCCATATTCAACTGCCGAACGTTAACAGTAGTTTATAATCTGCAAATCGTCACTAATTAAAAAAAAAAATCGTATCTCAAAATGGACAATTTTTCCGAGTGCACTTTATGACCATTACGTCAAGGTTCAATTTTGTTGATGTATTGATTTGAGATACGAGATTTTTTCAAAGTAGTGACGAAATTTACTATGTACCGTTCTAGCGCGCACGTAGTCCGAGCGCTCGACGCGCTCCCACTAGGCCGTCTAAGCAAGCAGCGCATGCTGGCTCTGTTGGAGCTAGTCCGGGGCTCGCTCTGCACCGCGCCCGCCGCGAGGGCATTGTTGCTGCCACACGTTGCGGGCACTGTCAAAGCATTGCTCAAGGAGAAAGTTGAGGTAAGTGGGTAAGATGGTACTGACTGACTGAGCATGTACCTGTATTCAAATGGATGATTTAGAAATGTAATCAATTACTTTGTTTACCCGCGAACTTATAGAAAAGTTATGTAGAGTAGTGTTTCTGTAATAAAAAAAACAGTCTTGACAGACTGACAGATAGACGGACGGTAAAATTTAGTGATTCTATAATATTTCCATTTTACCTTCTCAAAATCAAATTGATACTTTTCTGACCGACCAGCAATTAGGTCTACTGGAGCCATCCACTTGAATACAGGTTCTTGATCATAAGTCATCAGGTTAGTAGGTACTTGGTTCGAAATTGTGCCAAGCAAGAGCTCTATTGCCCAATGCCTACACCACACGGACATTTTAAGTGACGTAAACTTGCCGTCTGGTTTTCACGACTTCCCAATTTATAAAGCACTAGCGACATCTATCGTCAGTACTTTGAAAAAAATCCGGTATCTCAAAATCGATGATCTTTCCGAGTGAACTTAATGAACATTGTTTTAAGGGTCAAATTTGTTAACCTATTTATTCGAGATACGAGATTTTTTCAAAGTAGTGACGCTATGCTTTAGCCCTCATCAAGAAAACTCTTTAGTGTCGCTGCTTAAGTGACTAAATAAGAAACTTAACAAGCTGAGATATGTGTTGCATAGGAGAAATTTGTGTCTGTACTCCTGTCCAGTGATGGTGTAGCGGTATAGCTCGCAGCACGGAATGCTGAGGACCTGGGTTCGATTCCCAGCGCTGCTCTCTTTTTCTGGTTCTTCTGTGCATCTATGTTTCAGTTTGTAGTTTCGATAAGGTAGAGCAAGATTTTGCACGTTTCTGCGCCTCTCAAAAGGCGTCATCATAATTTTATTTTGCACTGGGAACTGGAAAGTGCGATTTGCCATCTGGTGCCTAGAACCTCTTGCTCTACCTCAGGGCCGGCGCTGGAAATCGTCACTACTTTGAAAAATCTCGTATCTAAAATCAGTATGTCAACAAAATTGAACCTTGATGTAATGTCTTTAAAGTTCACTCAGAAAAATTAATCTATTTGAGCTACGAGTTTTTTTAAAGTAGTGACGAAATGTCACGAGTGTCACGACTTTTAAGAATTTGAAGATCCCGTTTACAATGGATTAGTCAAAGAGTTGTTACGAAGGGAATAGACAAGGAGTAAAGTTATACCATGTCCACTAATTTAAATGGATCTCCAATTGAATTGAATTTTATTTGAAGCTTTTGTTTTTTTTTTGCAAGTGCAATTTGCACACAATTTTTCATAAATATTAATCTTAACTCACTGACCAAATCAGAAACCATTATTGTTATGGGAATAATACTGTGTCCAATTGTCGTATGGGCATAATAATAATGTGTCAATTTGTCCTGTGTACTATAACAATTGTCCGTCCATGTGTAAGCTACGAAATGGTATGTATAATTAATTCTACATGGCAACACTTAGTCAGGGAATCAAGGCGTTAATGTAAACAATTACTTGAAGCACTGCTTGAGTTTCAAAGATTAATATGTATTACTATTAATAATATTATGTGAGACGTTTCAAAAGTTTCTAATAATAATATAAGTGTATTTTTGATACTTTTTACCTCAAACTTTAAGGGTAGTTAGTGAAGGTCCTAATTACCACATTTTATTATGTTTCAGTAAAAAATCAAATTTATTATTTTATTCATAAAATTAATTAGCACGCAATGTATCACTACGTAATACTACTTTGTTTTTGTTCAAAACGTCGCACTTGTTGACGTGACAGCTGTCACAGAACGCTTCTGTCTCGTATCAAATTATTGTACGCATTACATTGCTCCTCGAAAATACTTCAAAAATTAATTACGCTCTTGTAGTTAATTCTAAATTAAACATTTATTTGGATATCGGTTCACAGCACTTAAATCTTCGTCTAGTTACAGTTTGAGGTAGTATCAAAAACACACGCTGTATAATTGTTTTCCACATTAAACACAGTGTACATAGCATGAGCAAACTGTGTTGACATCAATGAAACATGTTGCTCAACTGAAATACGGATAAATCCTGAACGTGATCAAGTAAAAGCTGTGTATAAAAACTATATAAATCTGTTAGAGTTGTATGTTGTGTGGTTACTTTTTGTTTCATTGTTCCAATCTGCTGTTGTAGATTGCATCAATTGCGAAAAATGTTGTCCTTCTTTCTGTTGAAAAAAGCAACCTGTAAAACGATACGGATTTTCTCTCTGTATATTATCTTTATGTATCGCTTCCTATTGTCAATAAAGAGTCTGTATTGTATCACGTCGTAATCGTGGAAAAATCTCCAAAACGTCCCACGTAGTAAATGAGTTTTCCTCAAACAGATATTTAAACTGATAGAGAAACCAGCAGGACATTTTCTCCCTTTGTTATGGTTTTTGTTTTCGTATGATTCCTGACTACTGTTGCTGTGTACGCGCACTTAGCACTATATGAATTGGCCCGTAGCAATCTAGCATCAGAGAAAGGCGACGGGTGAGATGCGAGCGAGTTTCGGACTGGAATTTTTCTTATACATCGCAAGGTTTTTGGGAGAACTTTATTAAAAATAAGAATGGTTGATTGTCTGATGGTGTCTCTACCCACTATATCGTATCATACTATCACCGTAACAGGAACGTGTCGGGAAAAAATAAATTGTTAGTATTGAAAAATATGATACTGTCTACTAGCACGTTTCTTAACTAAGCGTCGACGCCGCGTGCCATGCACGGAGCGTCAAAAACGGTGACGATACGCTTCTTATACCGGGTGTGGTCTTTAATACAAGAAAATAATTAAAACATACATCATGCTCGTCAAATTGAACAAAATGAGTTCAGCGACTTTTAAAAATAATGGAGTCTTTGAATCTTCCTTTTTTCATACAACTTGTATCAATGTACGCCATGCCGTTGACATGTTGTAGTCCGTGTCGCGTTACATTCCGTGCTTGATACTTACCTATTACGATCATGGTGTAGTGTGATACAGTGTGGCGGGTAGACATCTTAAGCCAAAATGGGCGGCAGTCAACTATGTGTCACGAAAATCTCTGACTGCTTTATTTCGTTCAAAGAAACCTCTATCAATAGAAATCTCGTCCAAAACTCGCTCGACCCGAAGTCCCCGGCAGGCGTGTAAATGTTGGTCGCTCCAGTACAGAGGTAAGCACGCACGCCGATGCATGCGGACTGTTAAGCTCCGACGGTGCGAGAAATATCATGAGATGTATTACATTGCTGGCCGCGCGCCTATGAAGCTGTAAATGACTGAGGATTGGCAGTAATGTACTGTATCCATGATTTTTCTCTCGCCTTGTGGATGCTAGCACTGTGTTGAATGTTGTGCTTGTGGCGAGTGTGACGTAAATAATCAGATATCGCTACGCTCGTAAACAGAAGCGGCGTTTTTACGTACTGAAGAGAAAACTGGCTGCAATGAATGGGTTTACGGGAAAGTTGGATTTTGTAATGATTATTTCTGATAATGTAAAAAATTAAGCAGTTTAAATGCAATTAGGATTCGGCCGTTGTGTACTGAACATGATTCGATAATTTCACTTTTGGTGATTAACTTATTTAAGTTTCTAGTGAACATAAAGATGAGTAAAAATCCTATATTTTCGAACTTGGCCTTTGAATCCTTATTTACCCGAAGTTGGTTGTAATTAAAACTTGTGAAAAATACGACTGAATTAAAGTTAGTTAAAAAAAATGCACCATGTTAACAGCGATGTATACATTGCTTTGAGCCGAGGACTTGAATTTATAACTTTTTTATTTATTTGCGATCGTCACACTTGCCGCAAGGTTACAAGTGAGCGAAGTCCATGCCTTGCTATATCGCTACTTGCATCTCTTCTTACCAGTGCTGTGCGAACGAGATGCAAGCATCGACAAATTAGTAACGCATCGTCAATAGCCGTTCTGTGTTGTTTTTGTGTGTAACTAATCAATTAAATATAAAAGGGTACATTGCAAGAATATATAATATAACTAAAAGACTTGTGTATTTGTTAACTGGTACACATTTCTTTTATCAAAGGTGATTGTTTTATTTTTGTATTCTTGCTTTGAATTCTTAATTTTATTTATACGAGAAACAATAAATTTATAGGTTTAAATATTATAAAAAAAATTAAGGCAGACTGTTACATACAGTATCGTTTGTCATTTTATCAACTAATTGATTATAATTATCATCACACGAAAGACTAATAATATCAAATAACTTTCAAAATTTTATTTTTGTAGAATGAAAGAAGTGTTTTTATCGCGCCATTTTAAACACTTAACTTTGTTTAAAATAAAACTAACTATATTAACAAAGTACAGTCCGTTTGCGAATTCATTGGTTTAAAAAATAATTTAACCAGCAACTTGGAGACACAAAACACAGATACGAGTAGTTCAGAATTCAATCTCCATACAAGTGCGCTCGAGCAATGCACACATAGAAGCTGCTCACAGACACTATATCTCGGACCGGTTGAGACCAGTGCGAGCGCGAGTGTCATGACACGCGTCTGTGAACTTTTTTTGTGCAATAATGGAGCAATTGTGTTTCGGCATGGAGAGTAAGACAGCCGGTGAAACTACTGGCATTTGTTTGATGTATCCCATCTTAGACCTCTAGGTGTTGCAGATTTTTATAGGCGATGGTGATCTCTTACCATCAGGTGACCCACTTGCTCGTTTGCCATCCAGTCGAAAAAAAAACGCTTTTAATTGAAACTACGGGTGTTTTAATGCCTAGTATGACCTAGAAACATCTCTCAACTTAGGTAATATACGAATACTAATGAATTTGTTTTCGGACTGAGTAACATTCATACAACATCAATTAAATACAAGGCATCAAGCACGGTGCTCACTATTAACAGATCGTTTCAATAGTTAACAAATAAAAGAAACATCCTTGAATTATATCGTAGCTGTTTAGGGACGTAATTATTAACATTTAGTTTTAGTAAGACTCGTGTTAACAATGACCTCCCGTTCTCATTTGTTGAATGTGTCGGACAATTCTTTGCAAAACTGTGTTGGTTGAGTCTGTTCAACATCGACTAGCCACTAGAGCGTCCGATATTATCGGCTCCGATACTCGACTAGTCGGAACGGGAGTAAGATTCCATATCAATGAACTAAAATGATTTCTTTGCTCACCCGCGACCTTAAGATAGCTAAGTCTATGCAAATTATGCGTGTTCATGCAGTTCCTCCACCTCCACACTGTAAGAACACACACAAATTACACAAACCCATCTATCACCACCACCACAACACACTGACGCGTTTCGAACTCAACCAGAGCTCATCTTCAGAGTGACACAACCGTACACCATGCTACCAGTTGTTAGACTCTAACAACTGGTGAGTCTAACAACTGGTAGCATGGTGTACGGTTGTGTCACTCTGAAGATGAGCTCTGGTTGAGTTCGAAACGCGTCAGTGTGTTGTGGTGGTGGTGATAGATGGGTTTGTGTAATTTGTGTGTGTTCTTACAGTGTGGAGGTGGAGGAACTGCATGAACACGCATAATTTGCATAGACTTAGCTATCTTAAGGTCGCGGGTGAGCAAAGAAATCATTTTAGTTCATTGATATGGACCTCCGCAAAGTAACGCCTGATTCAATAAATTATTTAAGATTCCATATACCTATTTCAGTTTTTTATGTCGCTACGCTTTTACACTAAGGCCGTGTTTCAAACAGAGATTTGCGAGGTTGTGTTGCGAGGAATATGTTTGTCATGTCATGAATCGATAGAAATGCGTCATTGAGAAAAAAATAAAACTTTCATTCGTGACAACATTAAAAGAAAAAAAAAAAATTATGTGTACGAAATGGTCCCAAATCAGGAAAAAATTTAATAGCTGTCCTCGCTCCGCACAGCTATAGTGGAAACAGTTGATCGGAGCGAGGATAGGTAATCGAAGCGTTGCTATATAGTTCATGACACGTTCCTCGCCACAGATATAAATTACACTAGATAACGCAAACACCCCAATCTTTATGAAAACCAACCGTGTCACTTTTATATCTACTGTGATGTCTCAAGAGCGATTCAGCGATGTGGATTCCTCGATGTCCGCGCAAAATCGACTCAAATACGCCGCCCGCCCGCGCCGTGGGGCTCGAGTCAGACACTAGTCATGATTAGTCAGCGATCAGTCATTATACGGGGCCAACTCCGACTTTGGGTCGGGGTTCGGACACGCGAAGTAGATGCATTTGCGTAATCTAGTTTAATCTATATCTGTGTTCCTCGCTCATCTTCGCACATTGCTGGTAGAAACGTAGCACAGTATAATAGTTTCCAAGTAGTCCTATGCACAGACATTAGAAGCACAACTTCTTTAAGAGGGCATTGATGGTTGATAGCATACTGTCATATTATTTGCTCTCAACTTGCATCATATACTCTTAATTGAACTGTACGTCTGATGTATGTCGTAGTTAACCCTTTTCCAGGCTTAGTGCATTATAGTGACCACATAAATGTGCACAAATATTCGACCTTACTACTTCTACAATATGGTACAAAATCACTTGAAGTCGTTAAAAATATTATGGTAAATTAATCCCTCTCATCTAACTATGGTTAATTTTGTGCTAGCGTTTTCACGAGGCCTGGAAAAGGGTAAAAGTATATGGTATCTCAATCTCCGTATAGTTTGTGCGTGTTGTTACTAATATATTATAATATCAAACCGCGTCGCACCCGCATCATGAGATGTGCACACAAAAAGTGACCCTAATTTAAAAGAAATCACCAGTTATTTACAAAATTTTCACCCCCTCCCGGCTATATTTAATATATGTACACTAACTTATTTATGTGTGTGTTCACGTGTGGGCATGTTGTGTGGAATCACTGTGTGTGTGACTTGTCTTTAGATGGGAGAGTTTAGTTTAGTTTTAAGGAGCAGGTCATACAACAGTTTAAAAACGGTGACGGAATCGCAGTGACGCATCGTATGCGCACCGTTTTGCATCCTTTCCACACCGGTGTTGCAAACGGTGCAGAATTGCAGTGACGTGCCGTAAACGTCACGACTTCTCTTTTAAAATATGGGTTTCTGTCCTAATTAATAGAACAATTTCGCCAGTGTCAAAGTACTCTCTTTGAGAGGGTCGTTGTACGGTAATGTAGTTTTTGCAATTTGATAGTAAAATTCCAGAAATCACGTAGAAACAACTTGCGCATTAAAATAAATTATAGTTTAAAAAACTAAAAAAACACGCTTTTAAAAGTAATTGAACTAAAAAGTCAAAAATAAAACTGTAATAATCAATTGAAAAATTCATATTATTGTACAAAAAGCGTGGGGTGCTTGTCATAATAACTACGGATATAATAAACTATATATAAAATATTTGCCACAATCAAAATCAAGCCCCCCACGCTTTTTGTAAAATAATATGAATTTTTCAATTGATTATTACAGTTTTATTTTTGACTTTTTAGTTCAATTACTTTTAAAAGCGTGTTTTTTTAGTTTTTTAAACTATAATTTATTTTATACTTTTTAGTTTGAATGGGAAACTGTTATGAAATTATTGCATTGTCATCGGTCCTTGATACGTATGCAAAGTTTCAAATTAATCAGGCTTCTGGAAACTGGTGAAAATTAAGTTCAAAGATTCCGTTACATACATAGTTAGTTACAACCCAAGCTAATAAAAGCGTGTTAAAAATGTCAGACACGAGAGCAATATAGAATTTTGTGATCACTGTTCACTGTTAAGGTTAATCGCCGCATAAAACACTATCAAAATAGCCAAAGAAACAGAAATAGCAAAATTAGATATTGTCTACATCCGCCATGTTCGAATGCTACAAATCTAATCCCGACGTCACGTAAAGTCCTGACGTTTAGGCACGTCACTGCGATTCCGTATTTTCAGCAGCGGTGTAAAGAGAGCATGCGAAACGGTGCGTATACGATGCGTCACTGCGATTCCGTACCGTCACTGTTTTTAAGCAGCGGTGTGGCCGCTCCTTTAATTATAATTGTCATTGGGTAAATAGTCTGTTTTTTGAGGGAGTTTTACACTGGTGCAGGATTAATTTAATTGGCAGTCCTGTGATAGGGTTTAGAAATCTGATGGCAGTCTCATGGTCACTCTGAGATAAATACTGTATAATTACCATTCATCACTATTGTTAGCCGAAAAATCACTTTTAGAGATCATTTTTCCCCAAAAAACGTGAAATTACCGGTTGATACGCTACAATACAGATGAGGCATCACCTTAGGTGCTTACTATTGTTATGTAAAAATATTATCGTACCCAACGCTTCTAAAATATCTCAGACTCTTATTCCTACGTAATAAAAGCCGTGGTAAGATATTTTTAAATAGTTCGATTGGTACATATTTGTGCACTTGAGTGTGCGTCAGTTCTCTTTTGTTACCTTCGTAAGATATGAAATAAATGAGCAAGTTTGCGTAGTTTTGCCGACTTCTATGGAACTACAATGATTAACGTATAGACGTTGGCATTTATGTTTCAGTTGAAATGCATTCTGTAACGGCCTTTAAATATTGTTAAATTTATCTTGAAGTTTCCACCGTAACTTCACTCTTGACCAGAGCCGCTGCTATGGTCGCAACGTTGAGTTGATGTTGCTATAATTATGTTCTAATTCATGGCTTAAAACATAGTATCGTTATGGACCATGCCATTAGCTTTTGGGGTTTTTTAAACAGTCCAATGTGTGATAAGGTTATTAAAAATTTGGGTGGGTTTTTGGTGGGTAGTTTTAAAACGGATATTAGTGGGTGTGAGTGTGTTATTGCTCTGTTTACTTATATTTTTACTAATATCACATTATTATCACTTCAGTTTCAGTTGGGTCCAGTTTCTCGAAACAAACAAGTCAAATGATATTATTGTTTTTATTCTAGTAAATAAAACAATTCACTAATATTAATGGACTAGTTTGCTTCGACGAACTGGGTCATGGTATCGTCACATTGTTTTTGCCAACTTTGTAAAAACTATCGTATATTATTTGAAGATTCTTTATTTATTTATTTCTCGTATTTTTATTATTTTTAAGATAGTAAATTCAACTAATTATTAAATACTAACGTTTGTCTAATTTTACTTTTGAATTAAATCAAAACTGTTTACTTGATCATTTAAAAAAAAAGTGGTCAACCCTGTTTGGCCCTTTGCAATAGAGTATACAATAAGTTCGAAGGAATAACGGACCTAATGAAAATTATAACAAAGTGAAAATTCTTTTGTTTCTTTATTGTTACTACGGCAGATATGATCAATCGGCACTATGGTGCTGGATTCCGGTGTTCGTAATTGGCAATAGAGAGCGCTGTCCACTTTCACATTATTAGGTCCCTTGAGTCGCCTTTTACGACACTCACGGGAAACGAGTCCGGCCTATTCTAAAACTGGCCACGGCTCGGGCACGACAGATGTAACTGGTGAGAATTGACCCCACGACCACGAGATGAGTTAAACCTGAGATGGCCGAAATTTAATTGTTTATGCAATGCACCTATATTGGCTACAGTCTTGGTCTTTTGTTTGCAAAGTAGCCAGCCATAACTGGATTTAGGTATTTCTGAAGTATGATCGAGTAAACTTTTTTAAAACAAGTTGAATATACTAACACCCTAATATTTGTATTAATATTTTTTTATAATAACAGCGACCCGCCCGAGGTAACATTGCAATGATTTTTGATGTTGGTGTTTAAAAATAAAAAATAAACAAAATAACCAAAGAGCCTTTGATGTCGCTCACAAACTAAAATTGTGTGCAAACTCTTGATGTGACGCATGAAAACGTCCTATTTGACAGTTGACAGTTGGCTGTCAAATGGACGTGTGTGCATGGCTGGTCATTGTAAATTATTCGTTTTTTTTTCAACTTTGTTTTTACGCATTTACACATTAAAAAAGTTTTTTTTATAGTGACCAGTTTGCATTCTAATTTGGTGTACGCTTTAAACGGTATCAGACACGGAAGCAGGTTATTTATTACAAAGAAAACATAGTGTTTATTTATCCTATTCCTTCTTTGAATTTTTCAATTAAACTGCATTTTCAATGAGCAACAAACCGTCCACGAATATTGTTCCCGTTCTGGGATTCCTTAACAGATAGCATCGACTAATCATTCCTCACCCCCTTTACATTTTACACCCTGAGATGTTTAGACTCGGCGAAAGAACCATCATACTTTTTCCGTCACACGCTGATTGGTTCTACAGGCCGAACTAGAATTCTCAGGTTTGTGATTTTGAAAATTATCTCAATAAATTTAAAGCTCTTATTTCATTAATTTGAACTCTACATTGTACATTTCGCAGTTATTATTACAAATATTGGTGATTTATGAAGTAGGTACACGAGGACTTACGAGGATAAAAATGGCTCTGCACTTCGGGACGGATATCAACAGAGCTAATTTAGGCAACTGAGGACCCAGCGTAATAGTTCCTAGCTTCAATTCTCTAGAATATGTTATAAAAAATTATAATTTCATTCAAATACTACTAAAGTACCTATCGAAAGAAAATCTTGAAATAAAAATCGAATTTCTCGTCTTAATCCGCTGTGACCCAGCATGCATCTGCTAAAACTATCCTTCTCTATCCTTTAAATCCCCTCTATCCATCGACGTCGTCCCACACAAAGCAAAGTCCACCAAAATCTACCACCAAACTTCCGTGTCGGTACCGTTCGTCCACCAAGCTACCGGGTGTGACAGTTGGATCGCGAGGCGGCGCACAAGTCGCGCTCCGTGGACAAGGCGGCGCGGCTCCTCGGCGCCGACTGCTCCCGTCTGCACGATCCCTCGCAACACCAGCAGATCGTATGTATAACTAGATGTACACGCATATTGGCGTATGAGACCCACCAAAATTTCGGGTGGGTTGGTCGGGAGCTCGTGCATTTGAAAAGTTCGCTTACTCTTCGCTAGTCATACCTACCGTAATTTTGGTCCGAATCATCGTTTGTCCGAATTTTTTTCCCACTGAAACCTTATATTTTTCTAAAAATTTTAAATGGTCATCCTATAGAAAACTATAGTTTAGGCTAGGTTTATTTTATAAGAATTCTAAACAATCATTGGATTCAGAGAAAAAAGAGTTATGACAAACGATCGTTCCGACGAAAATTACATTCGGACTTTCGATAAGTATGCGAGCCAATATGGACCCCTAGATATACACGCATATTGGCGTATGAGACCCACCAAAATTTCAGGTGGGTTGGTCGGGAGCTCGCGCATTTGAATTGAAAGTACAGTGGTGCGTTGTCTACAGGCAATAGACGTGCCTACTTGAATCCCGTCCAACCCACCTGAAAAACCTTTTTTAATAAATTATAATGTAAGTATTATAACGTATTTAGACATTAAGGCTTTCGCCTTCTGTTTTTCGGATAAGTACAAGCTTGCGGTTACTTCAAGGCCACAGGCCAGACTAAGTAAGAGTGAACTTTACACCGATCATGTTAAATTAAAAACATTATCTGTTATTTTCAATTAATTAATATAAGTTAGAATTAATTTGTACCTAAGATTATCAGTATCTATGTAACACGAAATAAATCTAAAATCGTTTGATGGAATGCAGCTACCGAGTGCAAAAGGTCAGTGAAAATATAAAACTGCTGGTTACTACGAAACTAGAAGTTCGTATCGTACCGTCTCTCTCGCTCTCGTATTAAATAGTATAAGTGTCAGAGGAATCGCACGACACGAACTTCGAGTTTCGTGGTAGCCCAGCTGTCTATTCACAGGGTGGCACGTAACGAGAAGACTCCTCATTATGGGATTGCAGTTCCTTATGGAATATGCCTTAGTGTTTTTTTCAGCAGATTAAACTTAATGAAAATAAAAAATAAAACAAACTATATATCTATAGCTAGGATTAATATGATACAACATTTTCTTCAGCTCTAGTTTCGTGCCATTCTGTATGGGTACTTAATCGAATAATTGGGTGACACTCTTTCCCGGCCCGGATAACACCGACATGGAAATACCGGCCCTGTTTCTAATAGAAACTGACAGGAGCTTCTATGGGCGTGTACACGAAAAACAGGGTCGGTATTATCCGGGCCGAGAAAGAGTGTCACCAGAATAATTTTCTGATCTTAGCACCTACGGCCAACTTGGGGCACGGGACATGAATGTTGATGCGTCATAAAATATCAGTGGCTGTCGGGTTTCATCTAACGGCCATCCACAAAGTACAGTCGGACAAATTGAACCATGACCCAGGGTGGAACCTTTGTGCTACTAATGACATATTGACCTCATACTTTTGTCAAGGAAATCATAGTGAAATCGATTTTTTGTCACGTTATGATTCAATTTGTTCGACCATATGACACACCAATTTTGTAAATTTTTGCCCCGCCCCCCCCTGTCACATGTATTGCTATGAAAATTGTGATTATTTGGTTCCTGTGTCACAATCAGAAAACGAATATGAGTGTGTTTTAGACCTCTACTCCTTATACCACAAATTTTCTACATAATTTTACAAGTGCTACTCAAATTGTTAACTTTCTTATAGGTACAAAAAACTGTCAATAGGAAATATTACTGCAATTTTCTGTCGTCAAGAGTGCAGCACTAGCACAAAACCGTAAACAGTTTTTTGAGTATCTTATATGCCATAATATTATATTATTTCAATTTATTTTTTTGGAAATCTATCGTTACTATCGATGTAAATATCATGTTATTTTGTTACTAATTAAATATATCATGATTTCTATAGGTGTTAATACTCTTTGGTCATGATCTGTCATGGCGACAAAATAAAGAGAACTGACGTCATGGAGGTTTGCGCTAGTGTTTCCCTCTTTTTTATAAAAAAATAGGCTTACATTTGGCCTCAGTCTTGCTTGATGGAAAGCGAAGATGAGGCCTAAAATGGTACACGTTTGTCTAGAAGGTGTCTGTTCACTTTGAACTTAAAGATGTCCAGATTATGGCCCCTACGCAGAGCTTCGTCTAGGGAGCGCTAAAGTTCGCATACTCTTCGCTAGTCATACCGTAATTTTGGTCCGAATAATCGTTAGTCCGAATTTTTTTCCCAGTGAAACCTTATTATTATTATTTATTATTGTTAGCCCATTTTGTCCCACTGCTGAGCAAAGGCCTCCCCCCAATACTTCCACTGCTCTCTGTACCCTTATATTTATTTTTCTAAAAAATTTAAATGGTCCTCCTATAGAAAACTATAGGTTAGGTTAGGTTTATTTTATAAGAATTCTAAACAATCATTGGATTCAGAGAAAAAAGAGTTATGACAAACGATCGTTCTGACAAAAATTACATTCGGACTTTCGATACGTATGCGAGCCAATATGAATCCCTTTGCCTAATATACCCTATTATTGTAGAATTGTAGGTAGCACTTGTGAATTTTATTATTTATGATATAGGGGACTCACTACTGACTGCACTATACTTAAATGTTATCAAAACGCAAAAAAAGCCAATACATTCCCAACGCTTCTCGAACACTCACTCAATATAATCCTATAGGTGGAACTCTGCGTGGAAACACTAGGCGAATTAGTGACGCTACTGGCGCGCGACGACGTCGGCCCCGTAGAAGCGGACAGGGGCGAGCTGGCAAGACTGTTGCTGCCCACCGTACTCAGGGTCGCCGCTAGCATGATGAAAGAGGAGAATGTCAGTGACGAGGCGCTGTTGGTAAGTCTTTAACGATAACGGTGCAAATGTCCCGTCATTTAAAACCTCGTTTGCGCATCGTTGATACGTACTGACTGTATTCTCTTTGGAAGTTAATAGTTTAGTATCTTATATAACGTAGATAGACAATTTTAGTGAAAGATATTTTAAATAAAATAAAAATAGTAGATTGTACAACAAGAGCATAAAACGAGCCATTTTACTCGAGACGTTCATATACCCACCCGAGCCAGTATGGCGAAGGTGGATAGACACGTTGAGGGGAAAATGGGTTTAATGCTCGAGTTTTACACTCTGCTTTTCACTTCGATGGCGAGGAAATGAAATAGCAACAGTGGAAACAATTGTTCACTTACTATGTACTTACATGTTATTTTTCATGCATTAGTACATAATTATATTTTTTTAGTTATATTGATTTATTTTGATTGATTTTTAATTTTATATAAATTATGTACTTAAACTTTGTTTGTAGCTGTTGACACCTGATTACCTTGGTCTTAGACGAAGATTTTATTTTATGCACTAGTGCATAAAAAATCATTTTATGTCGCCTAGATCCAGCATAAACACCAACTTTACGAGCATGAGAAGTGAAAAAGATTTTCTAAAAATCCCGTATAAATTTTGGAAACAAATAAAAAAGTTGATCGTTCCACATATCACAAGACTCGATTTTTGTTTCCCTCCAGCGCCGTATAGTGAGCATACTCCTCGACATAGTCCGTCAGATGTCTGAAGACCAGTACGCGATCGTGGTGCGAGCGCTCGAGGCGGAGACCGGCGGCTCGGCGAGCCTCGTCAACGACGCGCTCGCGCTGCTTCAAGCGTTGTTGGCGCGGCCTGTGTTCCGAGCGCACTGGGCTGACATGCTGTTAGTGCAGCATTACGTTATGCTGCATGCTTTAAGGTGAGTGATGATGCATTTATGAGTTAAACAAGCCTTTTTTTTTTTTTTTTTTCGGACGGACTGTTGCTGTTGGCCTCAGACGGCCTTTACAGCTTACCGGAGAGAGGGCGAGCTGCCAGATGGGCTGCTCAGCAAGTGGGTATATTTACTTAGCATGCCAAAGGGGTTAAACAAGCCGTGGTGTCCTAGTGGCTTGACTTATCCGTGGTGCGAGCGCTCGAGGCGGAGACCGGCGGCTCGGCGAGCCTCGTCAGCGACGCGCTCGCGCTGCTTCAAGCGTTGTTGGCGCGGCTTGTGTTCCGCGCGCACTGGGCTGACATGCTGTTAGTGCAGCATTACGTTATGCTGCATGCTTTAAGGTGACTGATGATGCATTTATAAGTTAAACAAGCCGTGGTGTCCTAGTGGCTTGACCTATCCGTGGTGCGAGCGCTCGAGGCGGAGACCGGTGGCTCGGCGAGCCTCGTGAACGATACGCTCGCGCTGCTTCAAGCGTTGTTGGCGCGGCCTGTGTTCCGCGCACACTGGGCTGACATGCTGTTAGTGCAGCATTACGTTATGCTGCATGCTTTAAGGTGACTGATGATGTATTTATTAATTAAACTAACAGATGACCAGGAATATAAAAACCGGCCAAGAGCGTACACGCCCGAGATAGGATTCCGTAGCCATTACGAAAAAATGAAGTTATATTTTTCTAAGGATCTCGCATTTTGTACGGAATATTCCAAGTTTAGGTATTTTTTATACCTTAGGCTGCTATTTACTTGTGAATTATTTTCCTTTCAAGGCTATGGATAAACTACGCCATTTTAACGTACAAAAACACAAAGCAACACTTAAATTACCACGCGCAAACAACGCTAAACTTTGACATAAAACATTGACAGATGACATTTGAATTTAGTGTTACCAGTGCAAGAATGGGGGAGGTCTATGTCCAACAGTGGACGTCCTACGTCCTACTGCTGAGATGATGATGATGATGAGTGCAAGAAATTAGTTCTAGTTTTCCGCGCAATATGGCGAGGTTATTTATAATTCTTGTCAGCCTTTATTTGCTAAATGACTAGTTGTCAAACGACAACTTTTATATCTAAACATTTCTCGCAATAACGTATTTGTAAAACGGTTGTGAAATTAACTTCGGTCAAATAAGTTTCGATATCAATATTAGTGAACCGATTCGATGATATAGCTAGACGGAGAAAAACTTTTTGCCGGTGGTAGGACCTTGTGCAAGGTCCGCCCTAATTGCTACCACCATCTTGCTCGCTAATCCTGCCGTGAAGCTGCAGTGCATGCACTGTTCTGTTTCGGCGTGAAGAGTAAGACAGCCGGTTAAATTACTGGCACTTGAGGTATTCCATCTTAGGCCTCTAGGCAACGCTGCATTACTCCTGGTGTTACAGATGCTTATGGGCAGTGGTGATTTCTTACCGTCAGGAGACCCACTTGATCGTTTGCCATCCAGTCGAATAAAAAAAAACTTTCAAATTCAAATTCAAATCATTTATTCAGCAAATAGGCCGCAATGGGCACTTTTACACGTCATTTTTTTAATCTACCACCGGTTCGGAAAAAAACCTCTGTTGAGAAGAATCCGGCAAGAAACTCAACGAGGTATTTTTTTTTTTAAAAAGCAGATTCACAATATTTATAAATGATATCTATGTACTAGGAGTACATAGATATGTATGTATTAGAAGTATTTAACACAATTTTATTTTTAACACAGTAATTTTAACCCACTGTTATTTTAACCCACACATTGCTTAATCATGAAACTACCGTGAGACTCACTCATGTCAAATGATATTGTAACGGATAACTCATGTCTACGTCGTGTGTGCTACCCTACATTTGAGAGTGACACTAAAAATTACGATAAAAATGTGGGTAGTTGTGCGCGTGTTCCGGCAGCCGCCGAGTCGCGTGCTCCAGTGATGAAGGGTTTCGAAATAACCCGAAACATGTCGAGCTAAACTCGATTTAAGATGTGAATTATCCGTTACAATATCACTTAATACACACATTGCTTGTGTTAGCGTGAGCCAATATTTTACCAAAAATTTAAATTATTTATCATGGCAACACGAGGAGTTTTTTGACAGGCGACATTCGAGTGTTGGACGGAGAGGGTAACAGTGCTTTTCGAGATCATTTTTGTAACTTTTTTAAAGAAAAATATACTGAAGCTATCTATCTGGCGCTGGTTTTACTGGTTCACGTAATAAGGTACCGATTGGTTTAATACTTGTTATTGTTTACAGGCTACTCTCAATAACGATCTGCAACCGTCTCCAAGCGGTGGACGACACGGACGCCGAAGCCACCGCCGCCGCGCACGCGACCTGCCGCGAGTGGTTCACTACTTGCGCCTCCCTGGCCGCCTCGCGTCCTCTCCAACTGGAGGCGCTGGGCGCGGCGCGGAGGGCGCGAGTGGCCGCCGCCTGTGGGGACGTGAGGAGGGCCGCTGCTGCGCTGCTGAGGGAGATGTGGTTTGCGTTGGGTGAGTTAAGCGACAGGGACTAAGAGAGAGCATTGCACGCAGGACTGATGGCCGATGGGGTCAGAAGGTTCTCGAATGGCGTCCGCGGACCGGGAGACGAGCTGTCGGTAGGCCTCCAACAAAATGGAGCGACGACCTGGCTAAGATCGCAGGATCGCGGTGGATGCGGAAAGCACAAGACCGGTCTGAGTGGAGAGCCTTGGGGGAGGCCTATGTCCAGCAGTGGACGTCTTTCGGCTGACATGATGAGAAAGAGAGAGACCATTGATCCGACCGCCAAACCAACGAAAGAAAGAAAGGAAGAAAGAAAACATTTATTCGTGACAAACAGTGAATAAAAAATAAAAATAGAGAATAAACAAAATAAAGGTATGTATGTCACGAAATGGTCCCAAATCAGCATCTGCCGTTCTTGCGAACGGCGCTGGTCTTCCTTGGGACCATCTGGCCATCATACATAAAAAAATACACAGTAAAATACAGCAAAACCGACAACAATTCAACGGGATTCGACCTTCCCCGAAATCTTTGGTGCCGCCTTAACAGGCTGAGAACTCGGCATGGCTGCTGCAACTCTCACCTGCACAAGTGGGGGTGGAGGGAGTCTCCACTCTGTGAGTGCGGGGATGAGGAACAGACTATGGAGCACATCATCATGCGCTGCCCCTTACACTCCTATCTTGGACCCGTCGAAGACTTGGATGCACTAACGCCTGAAGCAGTCGCGTGGCTTAGTAGTTTAAGTGTCTTGCTCTAATGCCTATATTTGTAATATGCCATACGATTAAATAAATAAGAGAGAGTGAGGCAGGGACCTGCCACGAGTGGCTCACTACTCGCGCCTCCCTGGCCTCCTCCGCTCCAACTGGAGGGACTCGGGACGTAATGGGGGCCGCTGCTGCACTGCTAAGGGGGATATGCTTTGCGTTGGGTGAGTTGGGCTTGAATCAGAATTGAGGCGATACGTTGAAGAACTAGGGTCACCGACGTAGCTAAGCGAATTAGCTCGTTGAATTTAAAATCGGCCGTATAGCACGGACAACAGATGGTCGTTGATGCCGAAAGGTTCTCGAGTGGAGACCTTGTATCGGCAAGCGCAGCGTAGGACGTCCATCTGACCTGATTAAAGCTGCAGGTTCACGATGCATGCAGGCCGCTTCCAACTGAAGCAACTGGAGGTCTGTAGGGGACCCTATGTCCAACAGTGGACGTCGCAGCTGATATGATGATGGATAGTTATTAGCTTACATGAGTAAGACAAAGTCGGCGCGGCGGAGCTCCTATTTCACCTTCAATTGATATTAGAACTACATGTAATTTACATGTAATTTGTGCAATTCCTACCTTTACTTTAGGTTATATCTGTGGTTGTGGGCATCTGAGGATTGGAGACCTGGTGACCCGACATACAGGTTTCCCCTAGTTCGGGCACCAGTCTCCACCGCATAAGTCTACCAGCTATTGTTTAAGGTCGTGTTTTTTTTGCTGTTTCTGTATTGTACTTTGTGGTGGCGTGAATAAATACTTTTTACTTACTTTTTACTTTTAATTTACCTATCTATCCTTGTCCACAGGCGACCACAAGCGATCCTTCATCCCATGCCTGGTCGGTCCGTTCCTCGAAGTGAGCTTCCTCTGCGACGAAGAGGTTCGCAACACGACCATCCCGCTCTTCTTCGATATGATGCAGACTGAGTACAACCATAGCGTCAGCACTGAAGAGAATTGTAAGTTTTTTTTTTTTTAATATAAGTGGGGGAAAATGAGCATGCGAGTCACCTGATAGGAAGCAATCACCGCCGGCCATGGACACCTGTCAACACGGGGGGTTTCACAGATGCGTTGCTGGCCCTCTGAGAGATTGATAGGCTCGTTTTTTAAAGATGCCTAAGTTGTACCGCTCCGGAAAGATTGTCCCAGGAAGCTGGTTCCATATTTTAGTCGTGCATGGAAAAAGTTTTGAGTAATTTTTAAGTGCAATCAAAACTGGTTTTGATCTTAAGGCAGATACATAATTACTTAAATAGGCACGGGTCACTCACGTAATAGTCGAGGTATGTCCGACATGTTTCGAGTCAATCCATGGCTCCTTTCCAATGTGAGCTCGAACGGAAAGCTGACCTCAAATGGTTTTTTTTTATATTCCATGTGCACGTGAACTTAATCACACATTTTTTCCAGCCGACAACAACCTCAAAGACCTGGAAAGCGAGCTCATAGACAAGATCGACGTGTTAGTGGAACGTGGCAGCGGCGATGTGGCGTGGCGCGCTCGCTTCGTGTCGCTGTGTGGCGCGCTCTGCAACGCCGCCTCGGGGGGACTCAAGGTCGAAGCGTTGACGCTGGTCGCTGCTGCCGCTAGGCAGTTGGACACGCTGCTACAGTACAGGTGAGGGCAGAACTGATATGACGATGTGTTAGTGGCGTGTGGCGGCGGCGATGTGGCGTGGCGCGCTCGCTTCGTGTCGCTGTGTGGCGCGCTCTGTAACGCCGCCTCGGGGGGACTCAAGGTGGAAGCGTTGACGCTGGTCGCTGCTGCCGCTAGGCAGTTGGACACGCTGCTACAGTACAGGTGAGGGCAGAACTGATAGGACGATGTGTTAGTGGCGTGTGGCGGCGGCGATGTGGCGTGGCGCGCTCGCTTCGTGTCGCTGTGTGGCGCGCTCTGTAACGCCGCCTCGGGGGGACTCAAGGTGGAAGCGTTGACGCTGGTCGCTGCTGCCGCTAGGCAGTTGGACACGCTGCTACAGTACAGGTGAGGGCAGAACTGATATGACGATGTGTTAGTGGCGTGTGGCGGCGGCGATGTGGCGTGGCGCGCTCGCTTCGTGTCGCTGTGTGGCGCGCTCTGTAACGCCGCCTCGGGGGGACTCAAGGTGGAAGCGTTGACGCTGGTCGCTGCTGCCGCTAGGCAGTTGGACACGCTGCTACAGTACAGGTGAGGGCAGAACTGGTGATAGAGCGATGTGTTAGTGACGTGTGGCGGCGGCGAAGTGGCGTGGCGCGCTCGCTTCGTGTCGCTGTGTGGCGCGCTCTGTAACGCCGCCTCGGGTGGACTCAAGGTGGAAGCGTTGACGCTGGTCGCTGCTGCCGCTAGGCAGTTGGACACGCTGCTACAGTACAGGTGAGGGCAGAACTGATAGAACGATGTGTTAGTGACGTGTGGCGGCGGCGATGTGGCGTGGCGCGCTCGCTTCGTGTCGCTGTGTGGCGCGCTCTGCAACGCCGCCTCGGGGGGACTCAAAGTCGAAGCGTTGACGCTGGTCGCTGCTGCCGCTAGGCAGTTGGACACGCTGCTACAGTACAGGTGAGGGCAGAACTGATAGAACGATGTGTTAGTGACGTGTGGCGGCGGCGATGTGGCGTGGCGCGCTCGCTTCGTGTCGCTGTGTGGCGCGCTCTGCAACGCCGCCTCGGGGGGACTCAAAGTCGAAGCGTTGACGCTGGTCGCTGCTGCCGCTAGGCAGTTGGACACGCTGCTACAGTACAGGTGAGGGCAGAACTGATAGAACGATGTGTTAGTGACGTGTGGCGGCGGCGATGTGGCGTGGCGCGCTCGCTTCGTGTCGCTGTGTGGCGCGCTCTGCAACGCCGCCTCGGGGGGACTCAAAGTCGAAGCGTTGACGCTGGTCGCTGCTGCCGCTAGGCAGTTGGACACGCTGCTACAGTACAGGTGAGGGCAGAACTGATAGGACGATGTGTTAGTGACGTGTGGTGGCGGCGATGTGGCGTGGCGCACTCGCTTCGTGTCGCTGTGTGGCGCGCTAGATACATTATAAATTCTTTGAAGTGAATAAAATTGAGGATTTAGTTATCAAATAATTTATGTTACAGCTAACTATTGCCATATGATGGAAGAATCGCGTCTTGATAACTTAATAGCCTGTTTGTGTGCGAATTAAGAAATTAACGTCTTGATTTTTATATTTCAACAGGGCGGCGGCACTGAAGTCTGCAATCTCACACAGAATGCTTCTGACCACAAAGGTGTTGAATTTCTACAAGCAGATCGATCGGCCACACATGTATATCCGGTAAGTTGATTATCTAATATGCAATATGTCGAAATTTTAATCTAAATTGTAACGATTTATCTATAAATTATAATATCTTTATGTATCTAAAAACACTTGCTCGTTTGCCTTCCAGTCAAATAAAAAATGGTAGATCTGCCCAATTGTTTCACCCTGTATACTAGTCCTAAGACTATTTTAACAAGCCCAGACACGGCTAGGTGACGTTATTCTGCTTTGAAGGTCCAGTGTCTAGCTCTCGACTCCATCTTCATATTCATATTCATTTATTAATTCAAATTCATGTCAGCATCTTCAGATCAGTTCGATGGTTCCATATTATTGTATTGTCATTTGAACTTCTTACGCATGATTGCCAAGTTTTATTATGTCAGTAGCACAACCAAGAAAATCAAATGCAACAGCTAGTGCATACATAAATAAAAATGAATGTAATGCACAGCTACATCCACAAGCTGTGCGAGATGCACCGGTCGTGCCAGCAGTGGGCGGAAGCCGGGCTGGCGCTGAGACTCCACGCCACGCTGCTGAGCTGGCGCGCCTCGCCGCTCGCCGCGCCGCCGGCCGCGCCCGCCGCCGCCACCGAGCGGGACCTCAAGGTGACTGAGACACTCCGTACAGCGGGCTGGCGCTGAGACCGCGCCACGCTGCTGAGCTGGCGCGCCTCGCCGCTCGCCGCGCCGCCGGCCGCGCCCGCCGCCGCCACCGAGCGGGACCTCAAGGTGACTGAGACACTCCGTAGAGCGGGCTGGCGCTGAGACCGCGCCACGCTGCTGAGCTGGCGCGCCTCGCCGCTCGCCGCGCCGCCGGCCGCGCCCGCCGCCGCCACCGAGCGGGACCTCAAGGTGACTGAGACACTCCGTAGAGCGGGCTGGCGCTGAGACCGCGCCACGCTGCTGAGCTGGCGCGCCTCGCCGCTCGCCGCGCCGCCGGCCGCGCCCGCCGCCGCCACCGAGCGGGACCTCAAGGTGACTGAGACACTCCGTAGAGCGGGCTGGCGCTGAGACCGCGCCACGCTGCTGAGCTGGCGCGCCTCGCCGCTCGCCGCGCCGCCGGCCGCGCCCGCCGCCGCCACCGAGCGGGACCTCAAGGTGACTGAGACACTCCGTAGAGCGGGCTGGCGCTGAGACCGCGCCACGCTGCTGAGCTGGCGCGCCTCGCCGCTCGCCGCGCCGCCGGCCGCGCCCGCCGCCGCCACCGAGCGGGACCTCAAGGTGACTGAGACACTCCGTAGAGCGGGCTGGCGCTGAGACCGCGCCACGCTGCTGAGCTGGCGCGCCTCGCCGCTCGCCGCGCCGCCGGCCGCGCCCGCCGCCGCCACCGAGCGGGACCTCAAGGTGACTGAGACACTCCGTAGAGCGGGCTGGCGCTGAGACCGCGCCACGCTGCTGAGCTGGCGCGCCTCGCCGCTCGCCGCGCCGCCGGCCGCGCCCGCCGCCGCCACCGAGCGGGACCTCAAGGTGACTGAGACACTCCGTAGAGCGGGCTGGCGCTGAGACCGCGCCACGCTGCTGAGCTGGCGCGCCTCGCCGCTCGCCGCGCCGCCGGCCGCGCCCGCCGCCGCCACCGAGCGGGACCTCAAGGTGACTGAGACACTCCGTAGAGCGGGCTGGCGCTGAGACCGCGCCACGCTGCTGAGCTGGCGCGCCTCGCCGCTCGCCGCGCCGCCGGCCGCGCCCGCCGCCGCCACCGAGCGGGACCTCAAGGTGACTGAGACACTCCGTAGAGCGGGCTGGCGCTGAGACCGCGCCACGCTGCTGAGCTGGCGCGCCTCGCCGCTCGCCGCGCCGCCGGCCGCGCCCGCCGCCGCCACCGAGCGGGACCTCAAGGTGACTGAGACACTCCGTAGAGCGGGCTGGCGCTGAGACCGCGCCACGCTGCTGAGCTGGCGCGCCTCGCCGCTCGCCGCGCCGCCGGCCGCGCCCGCCGCCGCCACCGAGCGGGACCTCAAGGTGACTGAGACACTCCGTAGAGCGGGCTGGCGCTGAGACCGCGCCACGCTGCTGAGCTGGCGCGCCTCGCCGCTCGCCGCGCCGCCGGCCGCGCCCGCCGCCGCCACCGAGCGGGACCTCAAGGTGACTGAGACACTCCGTAGAGCGGGCTGGCGCTGAGACCGCGCCACGCTGCTGAGCTGGCGCGCCTCGCCGCTCGCCGCGCCGCCGGCCGCGCCCGCCGCCGCCACCGAGCGGGACCTCAAGGTGACTGAGACACTCCGTACAGCGGGCTGGCGCTGAGACCGCGCCACGCTGCTGAGCTGGCAATCGTCCAGTTGGTAGGACACCTCTGGCGTGTAAAGCCACAAAAGGTGTTTTTAGGTATCGAAAATCTTATTTAAAAAAAAATTAAATCTCGTTGAGCAAGCGTAAGTATCCTTACTATTACATAGGGGAAAGTGAGTTTGTTTGTTTGTTACGCTTTCACGTCGTAACGGAGCGAAAGATCGTCGTGATTTTTGGCATAGATATAGTTTATGGTCCCGAGAGTGACATAGGCTACTTTTTATCTCTGAAAAATGCACAGTTCCCGAGGGAACAGCGCGCGATAACCGAATACCACGCGGAGGGAGCCGCGGGCAAAAGCTAGCAAAAACAATAATTTCAAATATTTACCCATCAGGAAATCCTTTACCTGGAAGTAGCAGACCTCCTCAACCAGGGGCACCAATGGGAGATCGCCGTGGAAGTGGTCAAGGAGCTAGTGTCCGTCTACGAGGAGGAAGCTCTGGGCTACGGGCCGCTTGCCGAGCTGCATTCTCAACTGGCCAGCCTGTACACATCCATGATGCGGACGGTGCGGTCACATCCTGGGTACTTCAGGGTGGTGTACTACGGCAGGGGGTTCCCGGACCATTTGAGGGGGGAACATGTGAGTATAAATAAATAAATATCATGGGACACTAGACACCAATTGACCTAGTCCCAAACTAAGCAAAGCTTGTACTATGGATACTAGGCAACGGATAAACATACTTATATAGATAAATACATACTTAAATACATATTAAACATCCAAGACCCGAGAACAAACATTCGTATTATTCATACAAATATCTGCCCCGGCCGGGATTCGAACCCAGGACCTCAAGCTTCGTAGTCAGGTTCTCTAACCACTTAGCCATCCGGTCGTCACAAGCACAAGCAGTGAACTAAAAGAATTTCCTTGCTCACCTGCGACCTTACGATTGCTAAGCTTATGCAAAATATGCGTGTTCATGCAGTTCCTCCACCACACTGTAAGAACACACACAAATTCAACAAACCCATCTATCACCACCACCACAATACACTGACGCGTTTCGAACTCAACCAGAGCTAATCTTCAGAGTAACACAACTGTAAACCTTGCTACCAGTTGTTAGACTAACAAACCACAACCACCGTTTCAATTTGTCTTTTAGTTCATTGATATGGACCTCCGCAAAGTAAAGCCTGATTCAATAAATCACAGAAACTGCGCTATTTTTTACCCCCGATGCAAGAGGGGTGTTATAAGTTTGATCGCTATGTGTGTATGTGTGGCACCATAGCTCTGAAACAGGTGGATCGATTTGAATGCGGTTTTTTTTATTTCAAAGCAAAATCGGTTTAGCCATTTTTGAGATATTGAACTTTGAAGTGAACAAGTCGGGGGTTTTCCAACTTTTGGAAATGTTTACATAGACAACGTTCTAGTGACGTAATTCACCGCTTTATAACGGTAACGCTGATCCTAGATTACCGAAGCTTTACAGCCATGGCACGGTGTAGTGTTTAGAGACCTCAAAAACTATCGCATGAATCTTTAAGATCTTTTTTTAAGGAAACAGGTATCCTAACCCTGCCGTCCCTTTATGTTTTTGAAATAATCATGTACGCTAGGAAGAACATATGTGATTTTCCCACTAACGTCGATAAGCCAAAGGCTACTAGAAACACAGGGAAGCTTAAAGTTCCATCTTACAGACGGCTAAAACCAAAAAGTCGTTTTTGGGAAATTGCATACGTTTTTATAATAAATTTCCAAAAAAATATTAGCGATCCCTTCAAATAGCGAACCTACTGTATTAAAAAGGTGGTAGATATTTTTGACGTTCATACATAAGTGCTTGTAATAGCCTAAATTGAATAAAGAGATTTTGATTTTGACTTTGACTTTATCGTCTGTTTGGTCCCAGGGTTTCGTGTACCGCGGCAACGAGTACGAGCAACTGGCGGACTTCAAGGAACGTCTCCTGGACGAGTGGCCTGACGCTGAGGTGCTGCCCAAGCTGGACCCGCCCGGGGAAGAGATCACCGACTCGGACGGACAATGTATCCTTTTACACCGCTACCTGTCCACTGTGACAGAACAATACAATACAATAACTCTTTATTGCACACCAACATATAGCAAAAAATTACAGAAAACAGGTATATACACAGAGACTTTCGGAACTGTGAGATAGAAATTCACCAATATAATTTATTTATTTATTTAGGAACACAAACAGTCATACATTAATGAGTATGCACGTAAACCAAAAACAATATAAAGACCTCGAGGTTCATAAATATACATAGGTACTAAAAGCAGTGGCGTGCCTAGGGTATCAGACTATGGCAAGCCGAGAGATATGTTTTAGTATTTTTTATCATTTAATGTAGGTGAATCCATCTGGTTGTTACTTTACTCTTCAATGTTTACTACTTAGACTATATACAACACTAGACCGAGCCTCAGTAAGAAACAATGCGATTGAAAACGTCCACTCTTTTTCTTGTTTGTGTGCGTGGCGACCACGTGACAGCTTCGTCTTTACACTCGAGTTACGTCAATCCGGTTGTCACTGTGTGCGTGCTAAATGATACCACGTAATGTCAAATCCCCCAAAATTTGGGGGAAAATTATTACGACACGACGAAAATTAGACGCTAGTAAAAGTAATGGCGAATGTAATCAAATAAAAAATGAATTAATAAAACTAAAACAGACAGACATGCCGAAACTATAAACTGTTTATCCCTCTGTGTACAAAATTACCTATTTAGGCATACATTTGAGAGCCGAATTTTTAAATTTTAATTTTTAAATTATTATGCTTTATTCGTGAATATTAAACTCAATAATATTACATGAATTCTTAGTACTAAAGATTATTTTCCAAACAATCGAACAAACGCGCACAAGCACACGCACAAGCACGCGCACGCGCATGAGCACAAGCACGCGTAATTTCACCGGTTGTCTTACTCTCCGCGCCGAAACACAACAGTGCAAGCACTGCTGCTCACGGCAGGATTAGCGAGCAAGATGGTGATAGCAATCCGGGCGGACCTTGCACAAGGTTATACCACCACATATTTTGATAAATCGTTTTTTTTACCCAAGCCTATTACATCAACCTGTATCTATCTGCAGATAAAATACTGTACCATATTTGTATCGACAGATGTTATACGCAGATCAATTTTTATACGCAGATAATAATCTGTGGCATCTGTCGATATATGTCGGTGCCCGCAGATGCTTGACGATAAAATATAAGTTATCTGCGCAGTGTGTGTTGGCTCATTGAATTGTATAGGGAGCGATATGGACAGATATGCGTGCAGATGCAGATATCTTATCGTATCTGCTTAATGTGTGATGGGCTTTAAGAAATTATCACAACTTATGTAAATGTTCGGAAATTAAAGGCTATTATTATTATTATATCAATCTCAAATAAATACAGAATAAAAGAAAGCTCAATAAGATGGTGCAAATATTCATTAAAATATCAAAGAACATTAATTAGATTCGTCATTTTCTCAAATAGATTAAAAATAAAAACTGTTCAGGTTCAGGTGAAATCGATATATTACGACTTTGTGCCCAATACAAACTTTTCAGTACGATTTTGACTGAATTGTGGGGAATTTTGCACTGGAAACTGGTATCATCTATAAAAAATGTCACACAATTCTAACCTAAATAATTTAATCTTTTCTTACGAAATTTTATGGATTCTGGAGTACTTACCGATGGAAAGTCACGTCATTAGGATTTTTAAGCCTGCCTTTATAATTGCGGCACACTTTTATAGCACATTTCGTCATATTTCGGCACTTTTGTATTGCGCGCTCCGCATACTTCACCTACGGTGTCACAATGCAGACTGAGGAGGGGAAAATGACTTATAAGCCAACAGTTGGCTTATATTTTTGGTGGACGTTTTCGTGCCGCCGACGGTCCATCTAGTGTTGTATATAATCTAAGGTTTACTAGTCTGTGAAATACACAAGTCAGAAGACGGCTTTTGGGACGCAATTAAATCTTGCTTTTCAATAAAACTTAATGTATTTACCCTTCTACTGATTATTAATTCTTTTATACACTTGTAGTCCACACAAGCACAATTTGGTCCGTTTCCGAACTCATTCTCTCTCACAGGCACCGCACTTTACACCGCACTAAAACCAGAATACCTAAGCACTTATTTATTTTTAAAATGATTGCATCAAATTACAACTCAACTCTACGGCCTACGGCCCACGGTTCGAAATAAACATGAAGTTAGATAGAAGTTATTCATCTCGCCCGCGCACTGGTGTTCCTAACCAAACGCAACAAACTTCACACCGTAAGCCAGCTTCAAAATTGCAAAGAAAGTGCTATTTATGCAGCTATACATCGATATTTGCAAAGGTAACCTTTTCCTAAGTGTGAAGAGAGCGTTTGGAAGTGGTTTGTAAGCCCCGTAAAAGCCAACGAGAGCGAGCGAGATGTCATGCTATTTACAACGTACGCCACGATCGCCGCGTTGTATGGACTCGCCGCGCGCCGCGCCACTGGCCATGCACTGGATTACTTATGCAATTCTTATTATTTTACGTAAAATAAAGCGCGCTAAATTATTAAAGTGATTTTATTAGAACTATTTTTTTTCGTTTGGACATTGTTCGGTTTACAAGGCAAGCCCGGCTTTTGGGCTTCTATGTAAGGATCGCCACTGACTAAAAGTTATTTAAAACTAATGTGAGTACTTAAATAAATTAAAAATCAACAAAACTAGGTTTGGTGAAATATAAATCTTGATAAAAACAACACTATACAAAATGTTGTCTGACCAATTTCTTGAGAGTATAATGGGGAATGTCTGAAAGATTTAGAAGCGCTTCAAACTTTTTTTATCGACAGGAATAACCTTTCTAATTAACAGAAAAAAATATCATATATTTTAAGTAGCATCAATTAATGGAAAAAAATTAAAGAGTTTTCTTTACCGCCAAATTACGACATTCCGGTCGTTTACGGGTTGTTCCATAGTTTTTTTTTATTCGACTGGAAGGAAAACGAGCAAGTGGGTCTCCTGGTGGTAAAAAATCACCACCGCCCATAAACATCTGCAACACAAGGGGTATTGCAGATGCGTTGCCAACCTAGAGGCCTAAGTTGGAATACCTCAAGTGCCAGTAGTTCCATAGTCCAGAATAAAAAACGTTAAAAAAGAATTTATGTGTCCTTGACTCGATCGTTTTGAGAAATGACTCTCTTTACCAGCCCTGATAATACCGACATGGAAATACCGACCCTTTTTTTCATCTACACACCCATCGAAGCTCACGTCAGTTTCTATGCAAAACATGTTTTTTTTGCCGACTTTTGAGCTCCTGTAATTCTGATATTACACATTTATATGAAAATCTTAAAAACCACGGGCATAGATAATTACGTCTAGTCCAAACTTATTTATAAATATATAATATACAATTTCATCTACCTACCTACAGTCCGTGAGATCTTAAAAAAACCTTCGGATTTTAGAAGCATGCTTCGGGTATTGACGATGACACGTGATCGTGATACGCGGTTCTGTTCTGTTATCAACTTGCAAAACTTTTCTAAGTTACCGTAAAAAGTTATGTAAAGAATAACCATCAGTACAAAATGAACCTTACTATAATAATATTACGCTTCTTTATCTTTTTCTAATTTTAATACAATATGACTTTTTGTCATGATACAAATAAAACAAAATCAGCATTTTCGAATTCTTCCATCGTCAATTTAAATTGAGAACACCCCGCCTCAACACAGTACTTTTGTTTGGAATTATATAGAGCTGTTGTTATACTGTATCTACTTCTCTTGGGTACGTCAAATGAATTTTTTTGGTCTGCTTTCGTTTTATATTTTTTTTAATGCACTTTTCGAAATCCCCGTTGCTTCTATAACACGGTCTAGTACCTTATTAAAATATTTACGACCACTTTTTTCTTAAAAAATTCAACTTATATACAAAATATTTATAAATATATTGTAATCAATTTCCAGTGATTGGCTATTTACAGACATACCCTGCTTAAGTTGACTCGCCATGGAAATCAATTTCCGAAAAATAACAAACTACCTAAATAAATATATGCAATTTGTGGTTTTAACTGCTCTATATACATCAATGAAAACACAACGAGTGCACTCTACGCGTGATGGATTGCTACTGAGTCAAAAAGACAATTGTCATTTTTTACTAACGAATTCTTCCGATTTCCCCCGAAACCCGAAGGGTTTTCTAAAAGCTCACGGATTGTACCTATCTATCTACCGTCTGCTCGGTTGTCTGCTATTACATAAAAAAAAAACCTCTGTTACCTAGTTCTCAAATGAGACCGGGACTACGTTTGTATGGAGAATTGAACGAAGAGACTTCTTTTAATAAATTCCTGAACCCAAGCATCAGATTTACAGATAAACGCCGTAGAACCAATAATGGGTGACAAGCTCAAGCGGTTGTCCGGCAAACCGATATCCGGACAGATACTGCAGTACTACAAGCATAACGACGTAGACAAGTTCATATTCTCGCGGCCCTTCCACAGACCGGGTGAGTACTTTATACTACAGTATAAATATAAGCTAAAGCAGCATTGAAGCTACGAACAAATCGATCGAAACGAACACACTCACACAGACGCGCGCTCTACACGGCACGGTACTGCAGTACCGTGAGTCCCCTCAGAGGCCGTGTAGAGCGCGCGTCTGTGTGAGTGTGTTCGTTTCGATCTCAGCTTCGTAGCTTCCATACTGTTTGAGCTTATATATATATATATATATATATATATATATATATATATACTGTGTTTATACTCTCTTTTGTATGGTTAATGAACGTCCTAGAGTGTACGACCTAGTAATGAATGTCTTGATAATTTCTATACTATTTACAGACACGAATTTCACCTAGATGGCGCTTTGCGACAAGATTAACAAAAAAAAATAGTGACTGTATAAAATTGGTGGACTGTGTGTGTTGTGTGGATAACCGTGAGAGGTATTTGAGTGATTTCGACCTGTCCAATGATGCAGTGAATATTATTTTGAGTTGTCCGGTATCGGAAGGTGCAGTACGAATTTACAGGTTCATCAAGCACTCCTTTGCAGCCAGATAATCTGGGGCTCGCAATAGGAGTGTTTTATGAATGTGGCCATCGAGTCTTTCTATGAGGCTGGCAGTCACACAGGTGCACTTAAGCCTCAAAAAAAAAATAGAAAAAAAAAAACTGTATAACAAACACATTGGGAAATTTAATTTGAAAGAGCTCTGGTTAGTGTAAGAGTGCTCGCGTTCGGGATTGATGAAAACTCGAGTTTGATACCCGGTCTCAACATTAATTTTCTTATTTTTAGGGTTCCGTAGTCAACTGGTTACAGTATGCTTAAAATAAAAATACAATGTTACAATCAGTGGTGTGAACTTGATCTGTGTTAGACTGATTTATCAAAAGTTTATAAGTCCGAAAAGTTTATAAGTTTATAAGTGCAAGGTCCGCCCGGATGGCTACCACCATCTTGCTCGTTAATCCTGCCGTAAAGCAGCAGTGCTTGCACTGTTGTGTTTCGGCATAGAGAGTAAGACAACCGGTGAAATTACTGGCACTTGAGGTATCCCATGTTAGGCCTCTAGGTTGGCAACGCATCTGTAATCCCCCTGTCTGGTGTTGCAAGTGTCTATGGGTGGTGGTGATCTCTTACCATCAGGGGACCCACTTACTTGTTTGCCATCCAGTCGAATAAAAAAATAAAATAAAAAAAACCGCAAAATTATGTAGTCATAGTCATAGTATTTATTCAATAAACAATACAGGTATTGTGTTTGAAAATCATACAATAATTTAAATATACAGAAGAAAGAAAGAAACACATGTAAATAAGGTACGCTCAATGACATTTAAACCAGGACGCACATTGCCGAACAAAACCCCCTTCAAAGAATGTCAGAACTATTGATTTGTTTGCGTGACAAATAAAATCATCTCACACAAAATAATTAAAATAATACGAGACGAAATTTGAACCTAGTCTTTACTCTGTTACGGGCGAATTTCGCTAGCGGCAAAACTCCACAACGCTTGACACTTGACAACAACGTACTGAGAAAAAAGAAGGCCACTTTTACCAAAGTGGCGCTCATTTGGCTCGGACATATTTGGGCGCCCGATGGTGAATCTACAGGTATAATTCATCAAAGGGTGCGCTGATCACTCGCGTATTAAAAGGCCCCGTGTTGATTGCTGCCATCTTGTACGCTTACAGAAGAGCCATTGGAAGGATCAAAAGACGACCTCACGAGTGTCAACGAGTTCGCGACGCGGTGGCTCGAGAGAACCGAACTGGAGATCAGTGAAAAGTTACCAGGTGAGCCTTTAGTTCTTCAGCTAACATATGCCAAAGTGACTTATACTACCACTCCACAAGCATCATCATCAGCTGAAAGACGTCCACTGCTGGACAAAGGCCTCCCCCTTATAACGTCACATTTTTATTTGGGGGGGGGGGGGGGGGGTTGTAATAATCCCCACGCTTGGCAGGCGGCTTGGGGATCGCAGTGTTATGCTGATGGTGTACGTTGAAGACGCTGCTGCCCGTTTTCTGGATTTTTCCCTTAGTCCCCTTCTATGACACCCAACGGGATGAGATGGGGGGGGGGAGCCCAGTTTCCACCGTGCTTGACCGCAGGCTAAATTGTTTTTATTACTTCTTTTCCGTGACTTTTCTCTCAGGTATTCTCCGCTGGTTCCCGGTGGTGAAGCAGCGCACGTTCTGGGTGTCCCCGGTGGAGGCGGCGGTCGAAGCGCTGCGGGAGGCCAACAGGGCGCTCAAGGCTTTGGTGCTCGAGGCGCGCGCTAGTGACGCGCCGCTGCAGCCGCTCACTATGCGCCTGAGCGGTAAGTTGTAACGCTCGTGAGCTAGACGTCGAGGGCGGTACGGGCGTCGCCCGCCCGCCCAATCCTATTTACAACAGCCTTGATTCCTGGAAATATAATTAGCCCATCATAGACAGAGAGTGGACTGCAAAATTTTGTACTTATTTTTGTATATATTTAGGGGTTTTGGTCAACTTTGAGAGCGTCTGCCGAGCACTTCCGGCAAAAAATACTGACATTTCGCCTTTCTGTATCTACCAGTAATTTTCTAATTGATGCCATGACTATTATTTCAGTATCAGATGGGTTAAATAAGGTCCCTTTTTCCGCACCGGAAGTAACTATTTTTGGTACTTTCGGCAAGTTCCGCCGCGGTAGACTATCAAATTCGGATTCAGCATCAGTTTTATGGAAAACCATTGTGCATTTCATCGCAGTATCAAGTAGGTACGAAATTTTTCGCTCTTCGTCTATCAGTTCAATTAAAAAAAAATCGGGCAAGTATTTTTTCTTTTGACAATTAAACAAAAAATATGGCTTTGGCGCTCACTATGCGCCTGCGCGGTAAGTTGCAGCGCTCGCGAGCTTGAACGTCAAGGGTGGTTATGGCTGTGTCCGCCCGGCCACGGTTGACAACAAAATGTATGCAGAAATGTTGTATGTAAAATGGACCAAATTTTTTGCCGCTGAGTATAATAATGTAAAGAAAGCTTAAAAAAATCTATTCGATAGTACGCATTGTCAAATATTAATGAGTGCTCATTCCACTCATGTGCCATTCCACTCATGGGCCACCATCCTGCCAGGCATCCTGGACCCGGCGGTGCAAGGCGGCATCGTGAACTACGAGCGCGCGTTCCTGACGCCGGCGTACGCGGCGCGGCACCCCGACCACGCGCCGCTGCTCGAGCAGCTGAGGGACCTTATCGCCGATCAGATACCGCTCCTGCAGTTCGGTCAGTATCTACACAGCGTTAAGTGTCATTCTTTAACCCACGACGCAAAAAGAGGGGTGTTATAAGTTTGACTGCTATACTCCATTTATTTTGACATTTGAAACTTAACGGTAAAATTTGTACGTTTTTAAATGAAACAACACAACTGTTTTAAATTGTGTTAACTTCTGTACTAAACATAGCAAGTACCGCAAATAAATGTACCTGTAGGTATTTTTATTCTATTTGTGTTCGAAATACCGAGAAACATGTGTTACAATTTGACCGTTAATTCAAACTTTAAATTAATTGGAGTGTAGTGTGTCTGTGTGTCTGTCTGTGGCATCGTATCTCTTAAGCGGGTAGACCGATTTAAATGCGGTTTTTTTATTTGATGACAAGTTTTCTATCGATGGTTCATAGATATGTTTTATCAAAATCGACTCAGACCGCCTTCACACACACATCATCATCATCATCATTAACATAGCCGTGTCAATTAACACCGTTTCATTTACTCCCCAAACTTACCTATTGTGACGTCATTGCCACAAAAATCCGGGGTCTAGTCATAAGTATGTACTTAAAGAGTTTCCCGACATTGAGGCGGTTATTTTTGGTCCAAGATACGGGCCTAAGCAGAGTATCAAGTTGCCTTGGTATGGGTGTTTTAATTTAACGTCAACGAAAACCACGATGTAATTTTATGGAATTCCCACTAGAATTTAACAAAATCCCGGAATTTCAATTCAACTGCTGTATCTAATGATTCACGCGTGCGAAGCGAAGCGAATAATATAAGTAGTATTATCATTAGATGATCGAGATGATCTGGACGCCTTTCTTCGCAGCTGGTCAGAGATTGCCCAAGACCGGGTCGAGTGTAGGACGTGGGGGGAGGCCTTTGCCCAGCAGTGGGACACTTCTATAGGCTTTTAAATAATAATAATATCATTAGACGATGCTCTTGCATCTTGGTGTGTAATGCCTCCTCTACATATCGACGGATGCGTCGGCAGATTGTATCTGCGGATGCGTCCGCCGAGGTGTAGAGGGTGGTTTTTGCTTGTCTGTGGTAGGTATTTAACGTCGGCCGATGCATCTGCCTCTCATCCGTTTGGTGTCGGTTTTTCGACACGGATCAAAGGGTGACAGTGCACAGACTGAATAACTCACAGATGTGTGGACGGATCGCAATTTATCCGAAGATATGGTTGCGGATCCATCTGCCGACGCATCCGTCGATATGTAGAGGAGGCATAACGCAACTCGCATTTTGTCCAGGCCTGGAGGTGCACGGGTCGCGAGCGCCGACCGCCCTGGAGGGATTGCATGCCCACATGCTGCAGTGCTTCCGGAGGATACAGAACCACGTGCATCAGCGCTACGGACGCAAGGTATGGCCTGCAACGTGAACGACCGTGTTATGTATGTATACACGGTGATTTTGAATTAGTGATCAGGTATAACAAAAAGCGATAAGGAAAATACAAACTGAAATATAGATGCACAGAAAAACCAGGTAAATAAGACCAGCGGTGGGAATCGAACCCAAGTCCTCGGAATTCCGTGCCGCGTGCTATACCGCTACGCCACCGCTGGACAGTGGTACAGACACGGATTTCTCCTATGTACCACATCTCAGCTTGTTTGTTTCTTATTTAGTCACTTAAACAGCGACTCTAGCGACAACTATGCCGCTATCTATCTCTCTATCTATCTATGCCGATGAGGGCTACGGCATAGATGTCAAACAAACAAACAAACAAACAAATTCTTTATTCACCAAGAACATGGAAGGCAGAGTAGTGGTGGGTGTGGTATGGTAGTAGAGTGATGTCGCTAGTGCGCTGCTTAAGTGGCTAAATAAGAAATAACCAAGCTGAGATATGTGGTGCATATTAGAAATTTGTGTCTGTACCGTTGTCCAGCGGTGGTGTAGCAGTATAGCACGTGGCACGGAATGCCGAGGACCTGGGTTCGATTCGCAGCGCTGGACTTATTTTTTTGGTTTTTCTGTGCATCTATATTTCAGTTTGTATTTTTGATATGGCTCATTGGGCGCGTACAACAAAATTACCCGCGATCTACTTAATTACCGCTTCATCACACACCTCCCTCCCCAGTCGTCCTTAATGGATGTTTTCCTTCTGCACGCTCTCATCTCTAACACCAAGAAAAAAGATAACTTTGTGCATGTAATATTATGTAAAGTGACGGAGCATACCCATTCAGAGCCGGATTAAGTCAGCGCGGGGCCTGTAGCAAATTTTATCATGGGGCCCTTGATTTGCTTCAAGTTTATAGTACATACATATAAGTAAAATATGATATTTAAGTCGATCATATTGATACCATCTGTTTCTTTGGCGGTGTTTTGTGTTGGTTTTGTTCTATTTACATTAATTTAGAAAAAAAACATGCTTCTATCTGAATTGACGTTTTTTACGATCAGAAAGCATTGGTCAGCGGGGCCCCTAGATGCGCGGGGCCCGTAGCATTTGCTACTCTTGCTATATGCCTAATCCGCTACTGTACCCATTAGACTACCATGGCTTATTAATTATTAATATTGAAATAAAACCCCCATTGCCCGTGAGTAATGGTGCAGTGAATATTATTTTGAGTTGTCCGGTATCGGAAGATGCAGTACTAATTTACAGGTTCATCAAGCACTCCTTTGCAGCCAGATAATCTGGACCTCGCAATAGAAGTGTTTGATGAATGTGGCCATCGAGTATTTCAATGAGGCTGGTATACTCGTAGTCACACAGGTGCACTTAAGCCTAAAAAAAAATAGAACAAAAACCCCTATTGCTAACAGATGTGCGACTTCGACGCGGAAACGACGGAGGTGCAGCTCCGGATGCCGCTCCGCGACCGCTCCAACACGGAGACTACGGGCTCGAGCAGCAACCGCATGTCAGACATATCCACCGGCACGGCCACCGAGTGAGTACAGTGACCATCAATATCTGCCACTGCGGAGCGTGCTAAAATATCTGACACGTCTTTAACATAAAACTACAATACCCCTAGTGTTGCAGATGTTTATGGGAGGTGGTTATCTCTTACCGAATACCACGCGGATGGAGCCGCGGGCAAAAGCTAGTAATATTATAAATCCGAAAGTGTGTTTGTAAATTTGTGTGTTTGTTCGTCTTTCACGCCGTAACGGAGCGACGGATCGACGTGATTTTAGGCATAAAGATAGTTAATGGGCCCGAGAGTGACATAGGCTACTTTTTATGCCGGCAAAATGCACAGTTCCCGAGGGAACAGCGCGCGATAACCGAATACCACGCGGGCGGAGCCGCGGGCAAAAGCTAGTAATATTATAAAGGCGAAAGTAACTCTGTCTGCCTGTCTGTCTGTCCGTTGCGTTTTCACGTCGAAACCACTGAACCGATTTTGATGAACTTTGGTATATAGGTAGTTTGAACCCCAAGGATCAACATAGGATACATTTTATTCCGGTAGAGTTCGCCACCGCGCGATAACCTAGATCCGCGCAGACAAAGTCGCGGGCATAAACTAGTAACATCATAAAGAAACTTTTCACTTCCAGTTCTGCGTCAAAATCCAAGTTCTTCAGTTTCAACGCGGCCATCAACCCCCTGGCGCGCAACAGCAGCGGCGGCGGTGTCAGCCACTACTTCGGCACGCTCAACAACTCGCCCAAGAAGCGGGAGCGGCGACGGGCCGGACGGAAGGTAAACGAAAGTTTTTGACTTCTTTTATGTCATCCATCATCATCATCGGCACAGTATATATATATATAAGCTAAAGTAGTATAGAAGCTACGAAGCTACTGCAGTACCGCGAGACCCCCTTAGAGGCCGTGTAGAGCGCGCCTCTGTGTGAGTGTGTTCGTTTCGATCGATTTGTTCGTAGCTTCCTTACTGCTTTAGCTTATATATATACTGTGTCATCGGCCTATACACGTTCCACTGCGATAGAATCTAGAAGACGGGAATTTATCATAAAAAGTCACAGCATAGCCCGAAATTAGGTACAATGATGCAAGTACAGTCAACAATAAGAGGTAAAGTAAAATTGCAACACGCACTTTTTTTTTCATCATCATAATTCCAGCCTATATAAGTCCCATTGTTGAGCACGGGTATCCTCTCAGAACAAGACTTAGTGTTGTGCCGTAATTCCCACGCGGGTTCAGTGCGGATTGGGAATCACACACACCATTGAATTTCTTCACCAGTGTGTGCTGGCTTTCTCTCTCACGATGTTTTCCTTCGACGTAAAGGTCGTGCTAAATTTCAAATGCTATTTCAAACATGAATTTCGAAAACTTAATTACAAAAGCCCATGGTTGAATCCACTATCCTCTGCTTAGAAAGCCATACTTATGCTTGTATTACTATATATCAACTTTATTACCCATAACCGCAATAAAGACATTTTTATTTTTGATTTTTATGTTAACCCACTTAGCCATCACGGCTTTTTTACGTATTTAAGGATAAGTTAAAGATTTTTAGAAGATTAGATTTTAGTTAACCCTATGAGTTGAGTTCTGATTGAGTTCTTGAGTTCTGATCTGAGAGCGGTTGGAAGCGAACGTGTGCCAGATATTTGTTTAATTTTATTAAATATTTGAATTCTAAATTCGCGATTGGTCCAATCTTCGATTGCGAATTCTCGTTTCTTCTTGTGCGATTCTTACGGCAGTCTCCGCCCAGTGGGCGGCGGAAGCGAGACACACAGCAAGAGGGACGGACCTGCGCATGAGTGTTTCGTCGTACTACAGCCATCTCGTGCTCCGGAAACATAGAAAAAGTTAACGAAGTTGCTGGACTCGAACTCGGAAACTACTGCATGTAAGTCCACCTCACTTACAACTTAGCCACCGGAGCCGTGACGCTGCGCGTCGAAATTGCTATTGACTATTGGAGCTTATTGCTTTCTGCAACGCCGCTAATATGGCGGACTCGGCGAAGCCAAAGTCTAAGGTGTGTGCTGGGTGCCTGGGGGTTATTGATGACCGCCGGTATCTGCAATGTAGTTTTTGCATGCAAACTTACGATCTGGTGTGCGCGAATGTATCTGAGAAGAGATTTTATAACATCATGCCGCGTGAACGTAGGGATGCTTGGAAGTGTCAGTCATGCATTTGTCAACAACCGAAAGGTGGTAACATAGATACACCTGTACGGGATGCAGCGCTTGGCGATTCGTCTAGCGCGGGAGCGATTTGCAATGAAGCATTAAATTCGACGTTTCTAGATCAGTCAACTGCGGACAGCGTTGACAGGGTGACGATTCGTCGCAGGCCGGTCGCTCTAAACCAGTCTGAATTTCTAAACAAGACAACAGATGATACTGACTATTTGAATAATATACGAGGCGTAGTGAGAGAGGAGTTAAATCAGGTTGTAAATGAGCGCCTGGGGTCACTGATTAGCAATGCTATTAAAGAGCAACTTGGATCTTTGATTACAGCAGTCGCAGATCTTAATGTCCGAGTAGCCGCCCTGGAAAATAAATTAGCCACAATGGGGAATTCTTCGCCGACAGCCGTTCCATTGGCATTGACCTTCCATGAGCGAATTGGTAACGTCAGGATGCCGCCACAGCGTGCGGCCGTGAATAATACACCTTATGCATCGGCAACTCGTAGTACGGAACCATCTAGTCTCGACCAACCAGCGGAGGAGCCGGCATCTCTCGATGATGCTGCGGCCTCGGCAACCAATCAGCGAGATTCATCGGGGTCGGGGGACGAGCGAAGACGGAGATCGGTTGAAAAGCCCCCACGTAAATTGTCTGGGGTGATGCGCGGGACGATGGCGCCCGGTACTACGCAACTTCGGGCCTCCGAGCGAAGGCAATATATCCACGTATACTACCTGGAAAAAGGAACTACAGTCGAACAAATCTGCGCGCACTTAAAATCTATCTTGGATACGGATGTTTGCACTGCTGAGGCCCTGAAGTCCAGAGGCGACTACGCCTCATTTAAACTTAGCGTTCCGTCAATCCTTGCGGACCGAGTTATGGACCCCGCCAACTGGCCGATGGATATTTGTATCAAGCCCTGGCGGCAGACTTTTCGCTCCAAAACGGAAAAATAGACCGACGCGATCACTCACTCTGTACTATCAGAACGTTAGAGGACTACGGCACGGTACGGTCGAAGACAGCGATGTTTCGGAAAAATGTCGAAACGTATTGCCCTGATGTTATTGGCCTTACTGAAACATTCCTGAATAGTTCTGTCAGTGACGGTGAGTTGTTTCCGCCGGGTTATGTTGTAATACGAAAGGACCGAGTCGGTGACGTCGGATGGGGTGGTGTTTCGCTCGCTGTGAGAAATGTTTATAACGTAAGAGTTCTGAATGACATCGACGGATTGACCGACGACAAGGAAGTTTTATTTGTCAGAATATCGAAACGAGATGTCAAATTGCTCTTAGGTGTCGTCTACTTACCGCCGAACTATACCGAGGTGAAATACCTAAATGTTCTGGACTGTATAGAAAATGCGATTTGTGTATATGGTACTTTAAATACTGTTATACTAGGTGATTTTAATCTTAATTCTTTTAATTTAAATGTTAGGAATCAATTTGATTGTTTCACTGAATTTTGTAAGCTGCGGCAAATTAATGATGTGAGTAATTTTCATGGAGGCATCCTAGACCTTGTCTTAACTAATATCAACGCTGCTAACATTCACGTGAAGTGCTCTGATGATTTGTTGGTGCCAGCGGATACCTTCCACCCGCCACTTGAAGTACGTCTAGTCTTTCAATGTGAGGATAATTTGCTGGCGGACGTGCCAAGTCCAGCCGCCCATACATCTGTCCCGCAAAGTACACGCTGGAATTTTAGAAAAGCAGACCTCTTTTCTGTCTATGCAGATTTAGCTAATATAGATTGGTCACATTTGTATGAACAAGTAGATGTCAACAATGCGGTTAATGTATTATATGATTGTCTAAATGATGTTCTCTATCGAAATGTCCCCATTCGTAAATGCTCGTTATGTACAACGCGTCGCTATGAGTACCCAGTTTGGTTCACACCTGAGATCATTAAATACATTAAGTTAAAGTACTTTCATCTTGTGAAATATAAAAGCAAGAGGTTACTTTTTAACAGGGAACTGTTTAGATACTATCGAACTTTAGTGAAGAAATTAATAGATACTGCTCATAAACAGTACCTGCAGCGGACGGAAGAATCAATCGCTCGGGATCCTGCTGTCTTCTGGAAGCATGTAAGGGATAGGCGTAGTAGCCGTCAACCACGCTCGTATTCTATTGATGGTGTTAGCTTGACTGATCAGAGTGCAGTGCAGGCATTTGCTACGTACTTTAGCTCTATTTATCATGCGACTGCACCTGCGCTGGACGTTGTCGCCGCTGCTTGTAATTCTAACCATTCAAAAGACTCTACCTGCGTAAATCTATGTGAGATCTCGCCCGACGAGATACGTCAGGTGATTGGCAGGTTAAAGGCCTCCTCTGGTCCAGGCCCTGATGGAATTCCCCCCTTTCTGGTTAAGGACTGTGTGTCGGTGCTGGTGCGGCCTCTGCTCTACATTTTCAATCTTTCGCTTCGTGAAGGAGTTTATCCAACTGCCTGGAAAGTGTCGCGTGTGACGCCGGTCCCAAAGGATGTGTCTTCCTCAGATATTACCACCTTCCGACCCGTGGCCATCCCTTCGGTTTTCGGTAAGATTTTCGAGAGCTCTATCAATAAGTACATCGCACCCCTCATGTCAAGTCGTTTGGTGGATGCTCAGCACGGTTTTCGCGCGGGAAGGTCCACTACTACTAACATTGCCAACTTTGTGGACTACGCTCTTCCTCACATGGATGTGTCACGACAGGTGGACGCAGCTTACTTTGATTTTCAGAAAGCATTTGACCTTGTTGATAATGATATCCTTTTGAGTAAGCTGTCAGCATTCGGATTCTCTCCTGGTCTGTTGAAGTTATTTGGAAGCTACCTCGGTGATCGCAGGCAGTACGTCCAGCTGTCCGGTTATCAGTCTGGGGAGTACTTCACTAGATCTGGCGTAAGTCAAGGCAGTACGCTCGGGCCGACCCTATTCTTGATAATGATCAATGATCTTCCTTTGGTCATTAGCACGGTTAAATGCTTGCTGTTTGCAGATGATCTAAAACTGTTTCATTCCATTGATTCACCATCCGATTGCGATACATTACAGTTTGGGATCGATGCGGTTTTGGATTGGAGTGTAACAAATAAGTTACCTTTTAATGTGAAAAAGTGTAAAATAATTTCCTTCAGCAGAAGTAAAAATGTACTGGTCCATCCTTATCAACTGGGGGTTGCCGCTATTGACCGCGTCCACTCTATTCGCGACCTAGGAGTGGAATTAGATACCAGACTGGATTTTCATAGCCACGTTAACGCAATAGTAAAGAGTGCAAGGAGGACGATGGGTTTTATAATGCGTACGTCACAACAATTCTCTGATATAACTGTACCAACTGTATTATATAACGCTTTTATACGTAGTAAATTAGAGTATAATTCGATTATATGGGATCCTATTGAGAGCAATTATACACTTTTGATTGAAAGAGTACAGCGAAAATTTGCACGGTTCCTTTATAAAAAGCAGTATGGATACTATCCATTTCTTTATCCATCGCTTTTCGTAACAGGCATGGTTGGGCTCGATACCCTGAATTATAGACGGAAACTGCACCTTGCCGTGCATTATTGTCTTCTCCTAAGGGGGAAAATAGATAACCCGTCGGCGCTGGAAGGTGTCCGCTTGTTCGTTCCCGAGCAGTACGTGCGCGCGGGGCGCCGGCTGCGGCCGCTGTTCGCGGAGCGGCGCGAGCGCACGCGCCGCGCCGCCTGCGCACCCGGTGCGCGCGCGCCCGCGCTGCTCAACGACCTCGTGCTGACACAGGATGCTGACGTATTCGCAGATAGCTGGCATGCTTTGATCATTAAAATAAATAGCTTATGCAATATTTTTACCTGAATTAAGTTAGTCATTAATTTACATTGTAAGCGCTTTGGTTTCATACTGTTAAGCTTATAATTGTAATTTTGTGAATAAATAAATAAATAAATAAATAAATAAGACCTCATTTATTAGACCACAGAAAATATTAAAAAAAAATACGACATTTCTGTTACTTTAATGGCTTTCACTTTCACCAGAGCGAAATCGGCACCCAATCCAGCGGCAGCCAGTGGTACACAACGAGCTCGACGCCCAACGGCATGAGCCAGAACGTAAACGCTAGCACGGCTAGCATCGCCAGTTTAGCTAGCGTTGCTAGCGCGGCTAGCGTAGTCAGCGTAGCGCCCGCTAGCCAACCTGACACGCCCAGTGCGTCGCCGCTACGCGAGCTCAGACAGGAGGTAACTTACTATACTAAATTTCAATAGAATCTCTCAATTTTACAAACATTTAAAACCGCTCAACGTGGCTACAATTAATTATGTATATCCCTGTTGATGTGAATATAATCTAAAAACAAACAAAAAGAATAATAGTCACATCACAAATACCTAGGCAACCCCGTGTTCCTATTAGTGTACAGGATTGACAGATTCTATTGAAATAGAGTTTAGTTCATAATACAAAGTTTGAAATTGCCGAATGAGGAGGTTTGCGAGCTGAGCGTCGCGAGGTTTTCAAAAACACGAGTCAAACTAGCAAGCTGATCATGATTTTTTTTTCTGGGATTAATCCTATCTACACTTAAACAGACACACACTTGGGCAGACAGGGTACAAATTAAAAAAAAAATTATATGTTAGAAGCGGAAAGTCAATAAAGTAAAACGACGTGACGAACTGACGTGTCGAGAGTTGACTCGACAGAAATAATATCGATTTTATTTGTGTAATATGGGAGGGAGAGAGACAACACAAGCCTTCACAACAATGTGCCTGATATAGTGATAAATATAATATTCATCGTATGAAATGTTTGATACTGGTACCTACTGTTCTGACATGACACAACAAAATACGTCACTATGAATTACTCATAAATGAATGTTTACATTACCTTTTAGGCCAGTTCCGAACAAAACCAAACAGAAGGGCCTTGGGAGCATCACAACCGATTTTATAGCGTTTTCAGCGATTGCTATACGTTTGTATGTTTTTGACGCGTTCTGTCCCTTGTGTTAAAACTTAACTTCTACTTTAACCACTTGAGTTAGTAAATTTGTTAAGTGTGCTGTACATTTTGAGTTTTTATGTGTGATTTGTTTACTCCTGAATGCTAAAGTCTTATGTAATTACTCGTGTCACATTACCTGTATCAAAATAGCACTCGAGCCTAAGGGTTGATTCACACGAAGACATGTATATTTTACTGAGAGAATTAGGGTCTCATATCGCTAGATGGCGTTAGTATTGTGAGTTCCGTTTGACGTTAGTCTTGGTAGCTATTGGTTCGTTTAGTTAGAAACTAGTAGCAAACATGACACAAAATGTCAAAGTTGACAAATGAACCTTTGGATACTAAGCGCCAATTAGCTTGTGCATAGAAACTCCAATTGGTCAAAAACTTTAAAATTACTCCTATGTATCCACCAACGAAAACAAAAATAGTACATCCCCAACCTTTAATGTTTTAAGTTGTCTTTATCTAATAGTTTTAAAATTCACACACGTAGAATGTACACAGCGGTTACCCTTAATCTACCCGCAATTTCTTCTTACTACCCGACTGTGAAAATAACTACGGTCGAAATATTGGGTGATCATTATGTTTAATGCGTCGAAATATCGGGTGATCATCACGCTAGATGCGTAGAAATATCGGGTGATCATAATGCTAGATGCGTCGAAATATCGGTAGATTATAACGCTAGGTGCTTTGCAATACCGGATGATCGTTATGCTACATTTGTGTTGAAATATCGTGTTGATAACGTTAGATTTATCGGCATATCGGGTGATCATAACGCTAGCTGCGTCGAAATATCGGGAGTTCAAAAGAATAGTAACAGTCTAAATCCCGTACATAATGTCTTGTCTTTTCTTGGCATCAAATGCAAAGGGCAACCGCAAGGCATACGTTACTATAGTTGACGAGATCGCTCGTGGCACGCGGGGCTATAAAAAGTGCGAACGGGATAGAGTATATTGCGCGCTCCCTTACACTTATAGGCCTTATGGGCGGGCATAGTGATGTTCCATTTTCCTATCAATATTTAGTTCTACACGTTTTGTGTTAAATTAAAAACCCTAATGGCTGACGTCACTGACTCGTTTTACAACTCCGCGTGCCACGAGTGATCTCGTCAACTATAGTCAAACTGTGAAGTTTGCCTTCGGGTACTGATTGTACAGAATCATTGTATACCTTCTTTAGAACCTGATAATTGTGTTCGTCAGTTTGTTTTATTACAATATCAATAACCAGACCTGTTCGTCCTCGTGTGGGTGTGTGACGTCACTTGTGTGCGTGGCGTCTTGTTTTTTTTTTATTTGCAAACACACTAAAGCCTAACAATTATTTCTGTGGACAGAATTTACAGTACCAGGCGGCTGCTCGAATTCAAAACCTAGTAAGTGACAATTTTGAATATAACCAGCTGTTCGTGGATTAACAAACGTCGGGTCACCCGCCGTTTTTGTACATCACATACACATACAAATCGGCATGTACACTCAGCTCTAAAATTTCTAACTAAACTGTTTATGTACACGAAATTTACTACGCTTCTTGTTTAATAACATTGGCATTTGTAAATAACACGAAATTTTACTAAATTGTTCGTCTTTGTTGTGTATAGTTTTCCAAAAATACTTTGGTGAAACTCTGCTTTATGTATCTACGTGTCATTGTTATATCGTTTTGGTCATTAAATTTCAGGTTTTATCTTTTCTTTGTGACATAGGTGTAATACCTAGCGAAACGACTAGGAATAAATTATAGGTACTATTGGAATTTTCTTCTATATAATTGTTTTTTGTTAATATCATACTTGCCTAATTTGCAGGTAGTAGGACCTTGTGCAAGGCCCGCCCGGATTACTACCACCATTTTGCTCGGTAATCCTGCCGTGAAGCAGCAGTGCTTGCACTGTTGTTTCGGCATGGAGAGTAAGACAGCCGGTGAAATTACTGGCACTTGAGGTATCCCATCTTAGGCCTCTAGGTTGGCAACGCATCTGCAATACCCCTGGGGTTGCAGATGTATATGGGTGGTGATGATCTCTTACCATCAGGAGACCCACTTGCTCGTTTACCATCTAGTCGATTAAAAAGTAATTATTGAAAAAAGCAAGATCAAAACGTTATCAGATTCTATTCTTTTTTTTAATACCTACGTGTACAATAACAATGGGTGAAATAATTCCGTATTTTTCTTATGAGCAATTTTTTTTTTTTTCAAATTTCAACATAAAAAAATCTACACTACGGTATCAAATTCTTTAGTCTATGGTGTTTCAGACAATCTTACTCGTCGAATTTTTCAGCAACTATACATTAACTTGAAAATCGGGGAGGTTCTTTTATTTCCATTTTTCAACCCCCGACGAATAAAGGGGGGTGTTATTACCTCTTCACGTTTACAAGTTTCGGCACTAGCTTTTCAATTCGGGCAGTCATTTATCATATTATGTGTTGATATTATACCGGGTGTGGCCTGTTATATAAGCAAAAAATTAAAACATAGATCATACTCCTCAAACTGAACAACATTAGTTCAGTGAATTTTAAAAATAATTATTTTTTTATTTTTTATTACACTTTTAAGTTTATTCGCAGAAGCAATGTAAAGCAAAATGCTTGATGTTTGTATCATGACAGGCGACGTCAGTAGTGTTCTAAGATGGCGTACATTGATGGCAGTATTTAATTTGTATGAAAAAAGGAAAAATCAAAGACTCCATTATTTTTAAAAGTCGCTGAACTAATGTTGTTCAGTTTAACGAGGACGATCTATGTTTTAATTTTTTGCTCGTATTACAGGCCACACCCGGTATAAAGACATGGTCAAACAGTGTGCCGACATCTTCCATATTAGCTTATAAGTAAATAAATGCACACCTTTAAAGACTTGTTAAATATCGTCATTAGTTCAACTGGTAGACGTCATTTTCTATTTATCTTTCGTTTGAATTTATTAAAAAAGCAGCATAAGCTTCGCTTAATAACTTAAAGACTTCGGACAAAGCTATTGTAAAGAATTTTGTATGTTAGAGGATTTTTAAATGGTTTACTTACATACAATAAACCCTAGTTGTCTGTAAAGGCCGACAACGCACTGGCATCGCTTAAAACGATGCGGCTGTCTATGGACAGTGGTGATCACTTAACATCAGGTGACCCACTAGTTCGTTTGTCTGGCCTCTCTAACATAAAAAAAAGAGATTTAGGTAACATTTTGTCTATTTACTATTTTCTTGCATAGATATAGATATTAATAGATAGCGCAATTATCTCGATTTTTAAAACCATACGTGTCACATTATCTGTTATTAACCCTTGGAATATTGTGTTCTTTAATGAAACTGGTTACTTTTTTTAAAATATTATTCACCGCCAATATTAATTAACAAATTTGATAATTTCAACAGAAATTCTGACTCCAATCCTAACTTCGGCATTCACTGTCTCAAAGTCATATAAGTAAACGTTTTTCTTGACTTTCACTTAATGCTGGTGTCAGAAGTGCATTTGTAGCACTAGAAGAAATCTCGAGTTCAACAGCTAGCAGCAAAGGCTTGAGCTAAAGAATCGGCGTGAGATCCCCCAAACCACTATAACGATAACCAATGTCAAATGCCTTTGATTTGACAGCTGTTAGTGTATCGTATAACGCCCGGGCTCACGACTGCATTCCCGTCTCTTTCTACGCTCATCCTATACCTTGTGACAGCAGGGCTACTACGAAACTCGCAACTCGAAGTCCGTGTCGTGCGGTTCCTCTCACACTTACACTATTTAATACGAGAGCGAGAGGGACCCCACGACACGAACTTCGAGTTTCGAGTTTCGTGGTTTGACATTGGTTATAGTGAAAGTGACTTATAACAACTCGCACTTTTGCACTGCCGCTCAAAGCAACCAGTAATATCACACTGTAGATACCAAACATCTACCAAGGCAAAAATATGCTTTAATATATATTTTCGCTTCGCTATCTCGCTCAAATCAAGCAACTTGTTATTAATAGCGATAAAATAAGCGCTTGCGTTATCTATTTATATTTATGTCTATGTATCCAACTGTACTTACAGCTATTGTAGACTAACACTGCTGACATACGCTTGTCTCTGTCTAGCTCGTGACGGAGCGGCCGCTGCGCGCCGAGGTAGAACGAGAGAGGAGATTGTCGCAGAGAGCCAGCTTGCTCACTTCCTCTGCACCACATTCTAATAGAGATTCTTTAGGTAAGGCAAATATGTATACAGACAGACCGACTAACATTTATATTGATTTATAGTAAAACTAGTAGCTATGTGAGTTTATCGAAGTTCCTGAAATGTGATATTTTTAAGTTTTCCGCCATTTTGAAGAATTTCCCCAAAAAGAAGCAAAAAATCATATAAGGGCCAATCAACTTTTTTACCGACACTCATCTGTCCGCGAAATTTTTCAAACAATCGCAGATTTTTGTAAGTGAACATGTTTTTTTCTGTAATTTAATAGATGGTCTACATAAATACATGCCATCCTACGTAAGTTCAACCTATTAACTCGTGAAATATCTTGTTGGAACTACGATTTTTTGGTAACGCCAGAGACAATTTTGGTAACGCAGGAGACGCCCAAAGTGTCTCCTTCAGGTACTCCTTCAGATTTTTTTTAAATAGCAACAACAAAACTTCACAATTAATTTTAAACATTTTCAAGGCACGTTCCGACCGCGATACAGCAGTCGGTATCATTCGATGATTGAAGTAAGCAAGAAAGAGAAAGGTAATCATTCTACGGTTTTAGTACTAATTGTTGTGAAGTCCTGTTTTTGCTTTTTAAAATGTGTGCTAAAATGTATTGTGTCTGAGGCTAAATGGTCCGGTCTGCGCTTCTCAGTGTCAGAAGTTTTTTAGAAGAACAATCACTTCGCATAAAATTCACTTGGTATAAGAGTCATTTCGCATAATGAAACCATCGCACTATTTTCTTTAAGAAAAACCTCGCACAGAAATGAATTGCTTATAGAAAAGTAGATTCAAGCAAGTAGCGTCAAGTTAGATTGAAAATTTGACATCACAAAGAATATGATATTTGAAAACTCCTAAATTTGCCATGTCTTAATATTATTATTATTAATAAAATAAATAAATTATTATGAAAATATACTTATACATTTCTTTTACAAATTTATCGACATACCTTCGTATGTCGATAAATGCGTCATCATTAATTCTAATAAGGTCGCAAAACTATTGCACTCCTGAGCTCTGCATTCAACTCGCGCGCTATCTGTAGATACAGTCACTTGCATTAATATCTGAAACAGCAGAGCGTGCAAAAATATCTGCCACATCCTACCGACCTTAAAAATAAACATCCTATTTGTTATCATTATGCATTAATCGATTGAGTAGATGACACCATAAAAAATGAATCAAAGCATAATGGTGTCCAGCTCTATTATTTAATGATTATATGTACCTATATCATTGGGTATATGTGTTTTTATCATTAATATAAGTACGTTGGTTAGAAAACTCATATATCGTTTGAATTACCTATATTGTTTACTAATAAAGATAAATAGGGTCAGTGTTGAAAAATAAAAATACATAGTAGAACTGAGTACCAGAAGAGTTTACGAAGTATTATTTGTCAAAAAAAAACTCCTTTTTACAGTTTTATTAAAAAAAATATGACATTTGGAAAAGAACAGCATTACCATTTCCTCTCTTGTTGCTAATTGTGCCCCTTTATAACTCACTAACTGTTATCCATGACTTCGCCTGTATTCCGCGGGAACTTCGCTCTTTCTTAAGAAAAACTTAATCTGGGATACTTAATGATGAGGTTTCAATCAGTAATTAATTTTTTTAAATCGGTGCAGTAGTTCCCGGCATACGAACTATCATTATAATCTCACTGTCTCCAATCAATCTCCATACCGAATTTCATCATGATTGGTCGAGCACTTCATGCGTGAAAGCGTGACAAACAAACGCACATTCACAATTAGTGTAATCAATTCTCAATACATACAAAACACACACGGTTTGTTGTTCATTTTTATCACAGTTAGCCACAGGATTGGATGCGAGGTTGTAGAGCTAAAAATTATCTACACACCCTTATTTCCTTGGCAGTAGAGTATCTCGAGGGCAAATACAATACAATACAAATACTCTTTAAAGACGCCGCTGTGCGGTTTATTTGCCCTCGAGATTTTACAGCCGCGCCAGCTAAAAAAATGTGCGAATTCGGGTATATAATGTTTAATATCGTCACAACTTTTAGAAAAACTCGTAGCTCAAAATAAATAATTTTTCAGAGTGAACTTTATAGACATTACGTCAAGGTTCAATTTTGTTGACATATTGATTTTAGATAAGTACGAGATTTTTTCAAAGTAGTGACGATATGTATTTAAGTATGTATTTATCTATAAGTATGGTTATCCGTCGCCTAGCTCCCATAGCTTTTGCTTAGTTTGGGATAACATCAATTAGTATTACTATGTAATAACCCTAGCACCAAATATAAACACATTAAATTGAGGAACTCTTACGTTCTACATTATGTAATTATTTTTCGAGTTTTTACTGATGTAAAATGGTTGAACTACATGGTATTTTATCGTAAAAGGGCTAAACGTACGTTTGATACTTTTACGCGGTAAATCCCGGGGCGGTTTTTTTAAATCTGTGGGCATGACTGCCATTTAGGCCGTTGTACGTCAAGCGGAACGCCGCTACCCCGATGCTACATCGTAATGTGATTGTATTACTTTTAGAAAATATCTCCAAGTATCTTGGGTAACATATTTTTACCAAAGATTTTAAAATTGAACGCGTATATGAGCCAAAATACCACATAGATCTTTTTACTGTGTTTTTGAAAACCAGTTTATTTCCAGGAAATTCACGTATATGGGCGTATGTACAATAACTTTTAATGAAAAAATATTTTATTAAAATTTATTCATTGTGGTTGAAGAACAGAGTACCTACTATTAGCTAGTGTGCCAAATTTTATAAGTCTCGGATACACTATCTCTGAGTTACGACAGTTTTTCCCCCTTATTCATAAACGACAATCAAACCTATTTTATTTAGTTAAAATTCCGCTAAAATTAGTTTGTCCTTATCTGTTACTTCGATATTTGTATTTGTTAGAAAGGGACAAAGCATTTGTTAGTTAGCATAGGCTTGTTAAGTTTTATGAATAAGGGGGTAAGTCTTTGAAAGCCCGTCCTGTAAAATAAGGATTTTACACCTAAGCCCTTGTACGTAGGACCCATCGAGATAGTCGGAGAAGACAAGAACATTCTACAAGTAAGTTTTCCTCACAACAAACAACTAACAACAAATTCCAACCGCAGGAACAACAGACTCGAACCAAGAAGACGAAGAGCCGCCACCCCTCCCAGAGAAGTCGTCCCACCGCAGTTTCACAGACAGCGACAACAACAACAACCCCGAGCCTCTCCCGCCGCGACACAACTACGACACAGTGTGGACGCCGCGCGGCTCCTTCCTCTACAACTCGATGATGCGGCGGCAGCCCAACGGTGGGCCTACGCCGCCCACGCCGCCGCCTAAGAAGAAACACGCGCAGCAAAACTCGTAAATAACCAGTAAGTTGTGTTGGAATACGACAGAGCTTGTAAATTGTACCAAGTATAAGTCCGTATCATACTTGCGCAGATTCCAATTTGCACAAGCAAGCATGCGCGTTAAAACGGTATAAGTACCGCACAAATGGCTTTTGGATGCCATACAGTTTTTGCACAAGCCGTTTGCGCATGCAAGTTGCTATGTGTAGCCGAGTCTTAAGGTTAGTTTATAGACGACACAGTAGACTTTCTACTTGTTGAAAGATCGTTGTTAAGAAATAAGCACTAGCAAAAAAACTGTTTTTATTCAATAATGTTTCGGATAAGACGCAGTATCAAATCTTCTTCCTTTCTTTCATAATTATGTTTTCAAATAAGGACAGCAACGAAGAGGGGTCGCAACTTTAAACTGATACAATTCGAAATATTCACAATTCCAAAATAAACTTTAAATAAAACACAATCTGGTAGAATTTTCAAATGAGGAAATTTCTAATTATTTCAGTTTAATTTTAAAGGTGCGAGGTATTCACGCTGGTCTTCCGATGTTACTCTACTATTACATAGGTTAGACATAATCGTGCGTAAAAGAAATGTTAAAAAATTAGTGCTTTAATATACCATGTGAAATAACTTCGCTAAGCAAGATTTTAAATCACATTATGGCGGATTACCTTTCTCAAAACTGCCTTGTCACTTCATGTTTTGTGTGAAAATGGTGAAAACATTTCTATCAAAGGGTATAGCCGTGTAAGGATGGCGAAACTGCCTTTGACGAGAAAGTGGTTTTCCTTTGGCTCGGATAATTGTCTTTACATACGTTGTAATTTGACCAAATTTTAGCCCCAAAATGGGCGTGGTTTTTGAGATAATTAAAAAAAAAGGAAAATCGTTTTTATTTTTTATTTACCAAACTAGTGGCCCGATTTTCACGAAATTTTTATATATTGTGTAGAAAATTAAGAGCGTTTTTTTCTAAAAAAAAAATCCAAATAATTTTATATTTAAGTAAAAAAAAATCATTTTTTTAATATTCAAAAATTTTTTTTTTTTACTTGCGAGGTGGCGACACCTACCAATATCAGATATATTATGACCCATTTAATACTCTAATACATATATTTTTTTCAAAAACATTCATTTGGATCATCAGGTTAAAATAAGCGAATTTGTAACATCTCATACAATACATGTCATAGCCTTCCCTTTACTACGTACATGGGCGTTTTCAAAAAAAGTTGTTGAAATGACTTTTTTTTAGAAGTGGATGAAATTTGGTATTCCTGCTAAGAATCAGGAGCACTTTCGATTATAATAGGAGAAAAAAAATGTCTCAATATTTTTTATTCCATTACGTTACCGTTTTCATACGCGTATCTGTGGCGGTAGTGTAATGGATAACACAAAATTATATGAAAAACCTGGGACACTTTTTTTCCCATTACAATCGAAAGCGCTCCTGATTCTGATTAGGAATACCAAATTTCATCCACATCTGACAAAAAAGTCATTTCAACATCTTTTTTTTGAAAAAGCCCACCTACGTAACATAGGATTCAATAGTAGGGTGGGTTGAAAAAAAATTTTTTTTTTATTTTCTTAGCATGGGGGTAGAATTTGTACCTTATGAAAACAGAAAAATTTTCAAAAAAAAATTTTTTTTATCTAATATTTTGAGGTGGCCCACTCGCTTTTAAAATTAATAATTTATCAAATGAGGTAGTTCCAACAAAAAAAATTTTTTTCGGTCAAACATCGTGGAAGACGTCTAAAAATTGTCGATTGTGTTTTTTTTTTACTTATAACTTTCATTTTAATACAAAAGAAAGAAGTCATTTTTTGATTTTTTACATTAATTACAAAAATAATAGAAATTTTTTTTTTTTTACTTTTGATTTCCAATTGGCTTTCGAGGGGAGACCCTACAGGTTCTAGAACACCTTTCATATATATTTTTTGGTACTACTTCATTTAATAGATTATTAATTTTAAAAGGGAGTGGGCCACCTCAAAATATTAAGTAAAATTTTTTTTTTGAAAATTTTTCTTTTTTCATAAGGTACAAATTCTACCCCCATGCTAAGAAAATAAAAAAAAAATTTTTTTTCAACCCACCCTACTATTGAATCCTATGTTACGTAGGTGGGCTTTTTCAAAAAAAAGATGTTGAAATGACTTTTTTGTCAGATGTGGATGAAATTTGGTATTCCTAATCAGGAGCGCTTTCGATTGTAATGGGAAAAAAAGTGTCCCAGGTTTTTCATATAATTTTGTGTTATCCATTACACTACCGCCACAGATACGCGTATGAAAACGGTAACGTAATGGAATAAAAAATATTGAGACATTTTTTTTCTCCTATTATAATCGAAAGTGCTCCTGATTCTGAGCAGGAATACCAAATTTCATCCACTTCTAAAAAAAAGTCATTTCAACAACTTTTTTTGAAAACGCCCATGTACCTACGTAGTAAAGGGAAGGCTATGTATTGTATGAGATGTTACAAATTCGCTTATTTTAACCTGATGATCCAAATGAATGTTTTTGAAAAAAATATATGTATTAGAGTATTAAATGGGTCATAATATATCTGATATTGGTAGGTGTCGCTACCTCGCAAGTAAAAAAAAAAAATTTATGAATATTAAAAAAATGATTTTTTTTTACTTAAATATAAAATTATTTGGATTTTTTTTTTAGAAAAAAACGCTCTTAATTTTCTACACAATATATAAAAATTTCGTGAAAATCGGGCCACTAGTTTGGTAAATAAAAAATAAAAACGATTTTCCTTTTTTTTTAATTATCTCAAAAACCACGCCCATTTTGGGGCTAAAATTTGGTGAAATTACAACGTATGTAAAGACAATTATCCGAGCCAAAGGAAAACCACTTTCTCGTCAAAGGCAGTTTCGCCATCCTTACACGGCTATACCCTTACTCTATTAGTAATACTCAACGTGGAGAAAGATGTGTGATTGATTGAAGTTTAAGAGTCATTGTTTTTATTGGGTAATAAAATGATAACTCGCTATTGCCTGATTTTCCATTGTTATGTATATTTGTATTGTAAATAAGTGGATTTGTTGTTTTTGCGTTACTAAAGAATATGATGAAAGCAATCTGTATTCTAAAACTTACGCTTTAAATATTAAAATGATATTATTGAGAAGTTATTTTTCAAAAATATTTTTGCTAGATGCACCATTTTTAAATCAAAATTTAGTCTTTTTGCCCACCATTTATTTTAATGTTTAATTTTACTCTAGTACTTACCACCAACGTTACCAGTAGTTTAGAACGCTTAGATAGCGCTAATCGAATTAAAACTGACATGCCAGGCCACCGAAATGGGAAAACAACATTATCTTGTGTTACTGTTACAATCGTCAGACATGGTCGATTATGTTTTCAAATTAAATTATTATCAACTTCATGACATCGTTTTACTTCAGTTCAATGTGTTTATTTATAATCATATCTATAACGAAACTATGTACTAATTTCTGTTGAAATGAAGTTTGCTTGGAGTTTTATTAATTATTAACATTGAAATCAAACTAATTCTCACTCGTTGTATTTTTGAAATCCTAGTGAAATAAAAAATAAGTATCTACGCAGAACGTTTTAAAAAAATACTCACAGTGAGCTAAAGTTCATAAATAATCATTTATACCATGGCTGATAACAATAAAGGTGTACTAAACTTTGACTAGGGACTTACCAAACCGGTAGGTATACTCCAATGTACGTAATTTTTATATTTTTGTGATAATGTTTACCAGTCGATGCCATGCTTCCAAAGGAATATAAATATCAAATTGTTATGTGACGAGGATTATTTTAAATGTTTTAAGACTATGTAAATTATTATAGTTCTATTTTTAGGTTAAGTTTATGTGAAAGACATGTTTTAGTGAAGATCGATGTGTTTTTCTCTAGAAATAAGTGTTTGATTAAATACTATTAATAATTTTATATCATCGGGCTAAATTACCGTATGAGGAAAACAGAAAGTAATAAAGATTGATGCATAATGAAGATGTTAGAGTATTTTTATTCTAATGTTTCTTATTCTTGCATAACATTTTAATAGACATTTTTGAAATTCAGTAGAGGCTAGAAATTTTATTTAAAATTACGATGATATTTTTTGATGATATTCAAAAATCGGTGTATTTTGTATATATACACTTTATATTTATAATTGTAACAAGAAAATCATTGTATACAGTATTTGAATAGAAATTAAGTTTACTATTGTTATTTTACGTGTTTATAAATATTTTAGAGTAAATGAACAAATTTAAAATCACATAAGGGAAATGAAGTGATAGCGTATGAGTTGTTCGAGTGAATGAATATGGATTTAGCACTTTTTTTTTTTTCGTCACAATATTATGGTTGTAAGATACCAAATATTTTATAATAAGCTTCTTGTAAAGTTTGATCAAACGAATGCATAATTTATTCTGTGTTTAAGTATAGTTTTGTGGCAGTAATGTCATTCTACAATTCCAGTTAGTGCTTCCAATTTTGTATACAAATGTACAGGAATTGTGCTAAAGACAATACTAGGACACAAACTCTAAATAATAATATGACAAGAACATATTATTTCAAAATGTATTTTTTTGTAATTACATATTATATACATTTTATACTGCAAACCAGGCCTTAAGAGAAAGTGCTCTTAAAATATAGAATCCAAAAATCATCTAAGGCCAATTTATCCATGATATTAAAAATAAAATAAGCAAAGATTTTTCAAGCGGCCATATAAGCACCAAATAAACAACTTGTTATTGAATGTAAAGTATAATTTATAAACAGAAAACTTAGATTGTATACTCGTTATTATACATCAAAACCACGAACAATAAATAGATTTTTATCAAACCTATAGTTTTTTTTTTTGCTAAATATCCCAATAATTTACCGGTTATTTAAATATTCCCATTTTATCTGATCTATATTTAGAGTAGGTATAAAGGAAAGTAACAGCACTGATTCAATAAATTTTCACTTTTGCTTTCAAGATGATGCCACTATTTGTTTGTGTACAAAAATTTTACACAAAAAAGTCTAAGTACAATACAAAGGCAGACTTATTTCTGAAGAGATCTCTGCCAGTCAGACTCTGTGGTAGAGAAGAGCAATTAGCCTCTCTTATCCTCGTAGATTCACTGCGAGTTCACGGTGGATGCAGGCCGCTGCCAACCGAAGCAACTGGAGGTCTATGGGGGAGGCCTATGTCCAACAGTGGACGTCCTACGGCTGAGATGATGATGATGATGATCCTCGTAGATTTATGATTAGATTAAATGTCAACTTTTACTAATTGACATTAAGTTTCACATTGTAATAATCGAAATTTGATGTGGATCTCAGGGGGTTGTAAAAATAAAAAATAAATCGGTGGGCTGCTAGCACTGTGTCTTTTTATCTGCTGAGCTCAAAAGCCACATCCAGTAGTACCTACACACTACTTCAAGTCATTACGTCTTTAGGCGTAACACGCAAAAAAAAGGTCCTTGGGTGTTATATAGTGGGTTGCATGTTGGTTGCAAGGTTGCAAAAAAGTTAGTCTGTTGATAGCGAGTCAAAAAATCCCTACTAATATTATAAATGCGAAAGTAACTCTGTCTGTCTGTTACGCTTTCACGTCGAAACCACTGAACCGATTTTGATGAAATTTGATATATATGTAGTTTGAACCCCAAGGATGAACATAGGATACCTTTTATTCCGGTAGAGGGCGCCACCGCGCGATAACCTAGACCCGCGCAGACGAAGTCGCGGGCATAAGCTAGTATTTAATAAGAAAGCTAAAAGCTTGTTATAAAAACTGTTAAGTGAACTGTGTGTCTTATCTTAATCGGAATACATAGGATATTTGCACCACGCATTTGACTCATGCTCGGTACAGACGGCTTGTCAACACCATTATCTCACTGGGTGAAGGCCAATGTACTATTTTTAAATGTCTAATTACTTTATTGTGTTTGCTAGTAATTCTATTTTGGGAGTATTGCACGTTTATAGGTGTTTAGATATTAATTAATCTCGAGTATTAAATAGTTTCGAAACTGATGTTACGCTCCGTAAGTTTGTGTGTAGGTAGGCACATGAAAACTGTTTATTTAGAACTAATTTCATACCTGTGAGTGAGCGCCATCATGGATTGATGACGCCCCGAAATTTCTATTTTAGTCTTGTTTTCAATGTACTTCAGTAACAGCATAAGGAGACACTTTAACAGACTAAAAAAAAGGGAAATAATTCTGAGCGGGAAAATCGTAAAAATAAATACAAAACCGGGAAGGTTAAACTGACCATCTTAGAAAGTGGAAACTGAAGCCTGTGGTCATAAAGTAGTAGCAGCAGTAGTAGTAGTAGTAGTAGTTGATCAAAACAAGTAGCCATGCGCTGCCTACTCTAAATACTAATTTGGAATGACTCAATGTTAGTACTTCTTCTGTCTGTCTTACCCCAAACCAAAACGGAAACGTACCTATCTGTATATCAAATTCAAATATGTTTGTTGCCAGAACATACTGCCGTGCTCGAACTAAAAGACGGCTAAGTGACATTTGGCCAAAATTAACTTTTTAATACAGATCGAAAGAGAAAAAAAAGCCGCAGCGATGAGTCTAAGCCATCTCAATTTTGGCCAAATGTCACTTAGCCGTCTTTTAGTTCGAGCACGGCAGCATAGTGCTACAAGATCGAAAGTTAATATATCTAAAGTTTAAAAGTAGACGGTCAAAATATTCAAAGTAGGTTAGGACCGTAGATATTTTAACTATCGATATTTCAATTTTCGATATTCAGATACCTGCCCATCAGAACACAATAGTGTCAACATTTGGTGAGAAGTTAACCGGCAACTGACCAACATAATTTCTAAGCCTAATTAATACTACAATGTGCAATGAACATTATGAGATATACAATACAATGTGATATGCAATGAATAAATAAAATGAAATGAAATGAGATTTAATATTGATATAAACTCAAATTATTATTTAAAAACATACAATTTCTCTAGACACTTGAGTGATAAATAAAACTTAATCAAGGTAGTTTTAGGCCAAGTAATTACGACTTAGTTGAGGGAGCCCGGTTAAAAAGAGAGGAGTATGAGAGAGCAAATATAATTATCTATTTAGGTATGTGGGAGATCAACAATCAAAGTTGGCATAGTGGTCAACGCTTTGCAAATAAACAAAGTCGTATGACTGTTTGTTGCGTGAAGTGAAGCGTTAAAACTTTTTTTCTGTTACTCATCGTTTTGTTTAAAGTTGGAAAAAAGATTTTACAATACGGACGGACGTAACCTTTGATGAGAGAGGGATATTTTTTTAAACTAGTAGGGGGGGGGGGGGGGGCGTATAGAGAGATCTCTCTGAAGATGTAATGCCTGGAGAACGAAATCCGAAAGAAGAGGTATTTGCTCACTAGTTGGCGCTAGGAGTCACTACCTTGCGTCGTTTTAGATTTTACAATACAGACAGGACATAGAGAGGGTTTTTTTTATAACTTAAACCTAGTATGTGTTAATTAAACCTTCGAATAGCGACTGTCACCAAGGCCATGGCTTATTTGTTCTTCTGTGCAGCATTATGTTTAGAGAACAATTAATGAACAAAATACCTCATTGAAGCCGACTTCGATGTATGACACTCGCTGTCCGTAAAGCCGCAATAGTCCGCACTACCACTTCACTAGCTAGTTTTAAGGTCTACAAAGTTTGGTAAGTATTATCTACACACAGAATTTATAATGTCTATAATTATAATTAATATTTATTTTACAAATCCGAGCACAACCGTACCAATAATAATGGCCGCTAAAATTGTTTCTTTTTTAAATTATCACTGCCGCTTTTTTTACGGTCGAAGGCGCGAGGCAAAGGACCTTGCGCCAATCAGCCACCGACAGCAAAGAGGATGAAAATTCAAAAATTGTTCGCCATCCAAAATACTTGCACAGTATGTGTACAGTCAAGTGCAAAAATAAGTATCTATTCGAACCACTTAAAATATGTTACTACGGCTTTATTGTGTCGGAATAAGAGTCTGTGGTTCTTTTTTTTTGGAAAATTTTAATAACTTCATATTTTTACACTTGACTGTACCTAGTTGTTGTTTATGAATCCATCTTACTATGAATAAATTGAATTGAATTTCAGTTAACTATTTTAAATTTAAATTGAAAGGAGGCATGTGCCCAGCAGTGGGACGTATTTGATACGACACTATTTCTGGGACCGATAGAACGTGTCAGATATTTTTCTACGCTGTACTGTGCGCTGTGGCAGATATTAATCCAGCTTGACTGTTAAATACATATAACAATTTTTTAAAAGGAAGAAAAATACCCAACATGGCTAATTACATAATTTATTTTCCCGTGACTAAACCTACTACCTATAAGAAATTAAACGGAACGATTATAAGGCGGAAGAAGTCCGATTATTTAGTTTCAGCCTGATTCAGTTATATTTTTAGTTATTTTACGTCATTTTTACTCGTGCATTAGGTAATAGGGATGATGACGCCATTAAAAAATAATTCGAAGGCACAACTCCAGTAAAAAACGCTTGATTTTAGCTCTGAAAACCAGATTAATTTTCGATTTACTGTAAAATTAGAATTATTTTTGTTGCTTTAATACAAATCAATAGTTAGGTGATTGAGTTGCCGGATAGTGGCGTCATAATTCGCTATTGCCATTGAAACTATGGGAGAATTGTGTTTTGACAGCTCATAAAAAGTACGTCAGTTGATTGGTGGTGTCAACATCCCTATAAAAAATCAGCTATTTATTTTCATCACGCTTGCTCGTGAGCAGTGTAACATGCGGACTTATTTGGTTGCAACCCCCTAAATAAAACCTAAGCACTTGACGTAACTCAAAATAAAAACTTTGGCTAGAAAAATACGTAGAAAATTCATTGTGCCATAAAAAAGCCGAGCCGCGACTTCGGGCTTCTAATACTCTCGTTCGTAATTCCTTATTTACCGTCCTTAAGACACAATCTAATAGATACTATGAATTTTCCGCCAAGAACGACATTCTTTCGCGGTATCCTCATACCAATCCAAAAACTAACAATCGCTCCCTACGTAATGTACTAGGAAAATTTTAAGCTTTTAATTTTAATTTGCTTAGACATACATACGGGTAATGCTGTATTCAATAGCTAAATCCCTTTGCAAATACTTACCAAACAATACCGGTGAGGAAACCTCGTGACTATTATGTGTGTGTCGTAGCTTAGTCATCTAGCGAACCACTTATTTTACTGCATTTCCGCTTAAACGAGTTAACCTCATTTGATTAAGTAAGTATATTAAAAGATGTGCGTAACTGATTAAATAAGAAAAAAAAAGACAGAATCCATACTTAATATTATAAGTGCGAAAGTGTGTTTGTATATTTGTGTGTTGTCCGTCTTTCACGCCGTAACGGAGCGACGGATCGACGTGATTTTTGGAATAGAGGATAGTTTATGGGCCCGAGAGTGACATAGGCTACTTTTTATCCCGAAAAATGCAGAGTTCTCGAGGGAACAGTGCGCGATAACCGAATACCACGCGGGCGCAGCCGCGGGCAAAAGCTAGTAATTAAAATAAAATAGAAATATCTTTACTGCATACCAGGGTTAGTAATAAGGAGTCTTATTTTTTGGGTATTAGTAACCCTTTTTATAATATAATCCATTCAGTTATCGCGCGCTGTTCCGTTCCCTCAGGAACTGATTTTTCCGGGATAAATAGTAGCCTATGTCACTTTCTGGCTCATGAACTATCTATCTCTATCCCAAAAATCACGTCGATCCGTCGCTCCGTTTCAACGTGAAAAGTGGACACACATACAAACACAAACATACACACTTTCGCATTTATAATATTAGTATGGATATAAATCACAATTGATAAAACAAAAGTAAATAGTCAAACAAATTTAAATTCAATAAATTAATTGTAAGTAGGTAAAAGATATCAAATTTAAAAATTATTAAATTAATCGTAAGAAAAAGTAAGGTCAAAATGGCACTCCTGATGGATATAGATGGCAACTTGTCGTTCATTGAAGCTTAAGAGGAGGCTCTTGTTCAACTGTGGTCATCTTCAGGCTGATGATGAGGAGCTCCTTGGTTCTTTACTTAAACTTTACTCTTCCTGGTTTAGCAGTGGTCTTTATGTACATTTTCGTCAGGGACTCGTTTTGGCTCATCAGCACACTAACGATCTCCTTTTGGATTTTTATTGATAAGATTGGTCACCAGGTGGTGGGTCGTCTTCTTAGACCCGGCCGTTCAGAGATTCTTCTCTTCTCTTCTCTGGATGGTCGTTAGCTCTGAAAATTCAAATTAACTCTGAAATTTCTCCGTCTTAAGCCATCTGAAACAGTTTCTTTGTACTGCTGATCCGGTTCAACTTCGTAATATTTTCTGAATCATAATATTGCTCTGTAGCAGTAAGGCCGCCTATTGCTTCCCTTATAGTTTTCGTATCGCTTACTATTTGTGGTGTACAATGAAGAGTCATTTGTATTGTATTCTGCAGCATGCTTTCTTTCGCTTTCCCTGTAGTTCAAGAATAGTCATGGTTTTCTTTTAATCGAATGCTTTTGCTCATGAATATTCCTAGATAGGTATATTAAGCTATCAGTTTTCTCTCGCGGTGTTGTATCCTTTAAATTACTGACTCACCGAAAGAGGCACACACAAAAAATTAGTTTAAATCCTTAATCACAGAATAAGTAATAGTACTAGCCCTAATCTACATATTTCGGCGAAAAAATTAAATAACGTTGGGTTAATAGTATGAAACATTAACATATTTTTTACTGGAAAATTTCAAATTATTTAGCTTCCGATAAAAAACTTAGATTATTTAAATTTTTTAACGTTCAATTGGTTTCTTAATTTGGATACAGTTAAAAATAACATTCCAATGATAAGATATGCTTTAATATTTCTATTATTGTGTAAGTTTCGTTTTGTGTGATCAGAAACTTTTAATGCACAGACAGCCTAGGTGCAGTTAATAGTACCTAAAACCTACTTTAAAAATATTTGATCTATACTACTACAAGTCAACGCACGTAAAAAGAGCTCTGGGTGGCTAGTGGAGGGGATACGTTTGAGCAATTCTGTCAACTAACAGTATATAGTGGAGATATAATATCTCCGGCGCTCTTTTTATGTGCGTTGATTTGTAAAAAATCATATTATTATACCTACCATTAGGTACTTCTGTAAAGTAAGTCCTGAATTTTTACAGCGCCTGTCCAGGGATAGGTATTTCTGACACTCATTTGGTAATATAATAACAAATTTAAAAACACGATTTGACGATTTTAAAATGAATTTTAATACAATATTCGAAGTAAAAAAGAATCCCACCAAAAACATTACATGTAAAAAGCTGCAAGTCTCGCAACGCAATGCAGTTATTGTAATGCTAAAAAGGTTTGAGATGCAATGTTATACCAAGTCGGTTATTTTTGTCAGTACGGGGGGGTTTCCATAGAACTCGATTTTCACCAACTTGCTTATTTTAAAACCATAGAAAAATACAGTTTATAGTTCTCAAATAAAGAGTAAACCAAATTATTTTTAAACACATAAATGACTTGGCCATCGCAAGGCTACATAATGACATAAGAATTATAATCATCAACGTCAGCTATTTCAAGTAATTATAATTAAAGATAGCGCTAGCCCCAGCCTTGCAGTTTGAGTGATACACATAATACGAGAATGACTAAAGGTTGAGTGCGATGGCCAAGTCATTATGTGTTTAAAAAATAATTTGGTTTACTCTTTATTTGAGAACTATAAACTGTATTTTTCTATGGTTTTAAAATAAGCAAGTTGGTGAAAATCGAGTTCTATGGAAACCCCCCCGTACTGACAAAAATAACCGACTTGGTATAACATTGCATCTCAAACCTTTTTAGCATTACAATAACTGCATTGCGTTGCGAGACTTGCAGCTTTTTACATGTAATGTTTTTGGTGGGATCTCATCACTTTTTGTAGGCAGTTCTTTTTTTTTCGGGTACTACTTCTTGTAATAACGCACTACTATCTCCATTTGTTTATCCTTCCTTGTCCATCGTCCATCGTCCATTCTCGTTCATCGTTCATCGTCCATCGTCCACTATCATCCATCGTTCATCCTTGTCCATCGTGTGCCATCCATCGTCTATCCTCGTCCACTATCCATCATCCATTCTCGTCTATCGTCCACCGTCCATCGTCTATCCTCGGTTATCGTCCATCGTCCATCCTCGTTCATCTTCTATAGTCCATCGTCCGTACCGACTGTCGTCGTCGTCGTCGTCGTCGTTGTCGTCGTCGTCGTCGTCGTCGTCGTCGTCGTCGTCGTCGTCGTCGTCGTCGTCGTCGTCGTCGTCGTCGATCGTCGGTCGTCATCCGTCGTCCATCGTCGCCCATCGTTGAACTTCCGTCGTCCGTCTACCGTCTGTCGTCCATCGTACATCGTCCATCATCCACCCTCCATCATCCGTCGTCGATCGTCGGTCATCGTCCGTCATCCGTCGTCCGTTGTATTGTCCGTCGTCGGTCGTTGTCTTTTGTCCGTCGTCGCCATCGTCTATCGTTCGTTGTTCGTCGTCTGTCGGCGTTCGTCTTCTGTCGTCGTCCGTCGTCTGTCATCGTCCGTTGTCCGTCATCGTCCGTCGTCGAACTTCCGTCGTCATCCATCGTTTTTCGTCGGTCGTTCGTCTTTCGCCCGTCTAACTTCCGTCATCCGTCGTCGTCCGTCGTTTTCTGTCGTCCGTCGTCGTCCGTCATTCATCCTCCACCATCCATCGTCCGCACTGGGCTCGCGTGGGAACTAAGGCCCAAGCCCTCTTATTCTGAGAGGAGGCTTGTGCCCAGCAGTGGGACGCATATAGGCTGGGATGATGATGATGATGATGATGATCCATCGTCCGTCGCCCATCGTCCATCGTCCACACTCCATCGTCCAACGTCCATTTTCTACCCATCGTCCATCGACCATTATCCATTGTCCATCATCCATATTCCAATTTCCATCGTCCATCCTCGCGTCCACTCGCATCGCACACGCATTCACAAACAAACGAACTTTGGTACTTATTACATTAGTAAGATAAACAATTTCATTTTAACCCTTAATACTCAGGTATTAAGACTCAACATTAATACGTATACAATACGACTACGTTCAATAAAGTCATTGCTGTGTAACTTTGTAATCGCTAGTATTTATATGGGATTACAAACTTACTTGTGCAGTTTATATAACTTTGAAACGTGACTGAAATTGCAACATTTTGGATTTTTCTGTGACCATGTAGGCTAAAAACTAATTATGTTTAAAATTTGGAGCTTGTGGGTCTGCTAGAAGTACCTTAGAATTATGATGATCAAAAGTCAGTGTATAGGTATGTCAGTGACAAAACTGAGGAACTTTAACATGTGATAGTTCTTAATCTACGTGTTCGAACTGAATGTAATTGATAATATATCTAAGTCCCATTAGGCCCTATAGGTAACTGAAAATTCAGGGTTCTAGCTTTAGCCATAACAAAAATACAGGGTGTTGAATATAGCCTGAATGGCTTCGAGAAAAGTATGGTACGGCCGTGCCTTTGTTTTTTTTTGCTCGACTTGGCGGGGGCACTGCCGTGCCCCCAGATTAAGAAAGAAAGAAAGAAAGAAAGAAAAATGATTTATTGACGGTCCCAACTAAAATGACTAAAATGACTGAGAAAAAGTCGAAAAATAATCCCCGCCACTGCAATTTCGAAGTTCAATAATATCTCGGCTAACAGGGTTTTAATCAAATTTGGCATAACTGACTTCCGATATTGAATTTTAATCGAAAGTTAATTTAACAGGGATGGGTCATAAACTATCTCTATTAAATTAAGTGTCGATTAGAAAACTTCATCAAAATGGAACCATCCGTTTTGGGAGTGTAAAAGTGAAGTTTAAGAAAAATAGCACGTTATTTTTTCTGTACCTTTAAAATTTTTAGGGGTAGGTATGTGCCTCAAAATTAAAAAATGGAACCCTTAAAGGATCACTCGCGTTGCCTGCCTGTCCGTCAGTCACACCCAATTTTCCTTCAAACTTATTAGCTCTGTGCCAAAACCAGTTCTCCTAATCCTCAGCCCACTGAATTGTCTCCCCAGACACAACCTCTAATCTTCACCAAATATTTGTATGTTTGTAAATCCGTCCGTCTGCCAACACCCGCGCATGGCGGCGGCGTGGTAACCGCGTGGACGCTCGGAAAATTTTACACAGTATCTTGTTCACAAATAACCATTTTTTTTTGTTTGCAGGCAGATTTTTTATATTTGTGATTAGATTTCATACAAGGCTGCTCTGCTTTTGGGAAGTAAGGGAGGTCAATGGATGGGATTTTAATGGTGTCGTAATTAGTACGTATATAATTAGCGTTTGTTGTTTTTACGTAATCATGTCCAAACGCAGTGCGTAACTGGTGCGCTGAGTGTGCGCCAACCCTTACGTTACGATAGTGTAGAATGTATCTAGGTACATAATAATGTTTGACACACGATGATTGTCCCCATTTTAGTAATAATAATAATAAATCTTTATTGTTCAATAAAGTTTGCAAGTTTTATTTACTTTCGCATGTCCTATTCATCTTAAATCGAGTTTAGCCGGACATGTTTCGGGTACTGACAGTGCGCGTGTTGCAGCAGCCGCCGAGTCGATATGAGCTTCCACAAACTCATGTCTGACTTGATTATATTATAATTGACAAGATTTAATTTTTTTGACACCTGTAAATTACTACAGGAATCGAAAGAGTTTCGCCTCCTGAACATGGGAAAATATTTATTATAATTTATTTCTCCATATTTAAAAAAATACAAAAAAAATAAAAAATATATCTGAATTTGCCAAAACTACCACAGAACAGATAATATTTTTCCTTTGCCTTTTTCACCAGAAAAAGGAGCTGTAATAATTTTGACAACATCTACGTCAGATTTACATCATCATCATCATCATCATGTCAGCCGAAAGACGTCCACTGCTGGACATAGGCCTCCCCCAAGGCTCTCCACTCAGACCGGTCTTGTGCTTTTCGCATCCACCGCGATCCCGCGATCTTAGCCAGGTCGTCGCTCCATCTTGTTGGAGGCCTACCGACAGCTCGTCTCCCGGTCCGCGGACGCCATTCGAAAACCTTCTGACCCCATCGGCCATCAGTCCTGCGTGCAGATTTACATGATCTTTTTTTAATAGAAACTAGACAAAAGTAATGGATCTATTGTGTGGTAATTTTGGACTTATGCCCCTTTAAGATAAGCACATCTTAAAAAAATATAATAAATTAATAATCGTAGCGTAATTTTAAAAATATCAGCGTCTCTCTCTTTCCAAATAGAATACAGAGAATGAATCAAATTATAGTCTTAGAAATATGAAATCTTGTCAATTACAACATTTGACAATTTCATTACCTACTTCACAAAACACGAATTATGTTTGACTTGTTCTTTAACACGTAGCATTTCCTTTTACATTTTGCTAATTTTCACGATGGCTGTATTAGGTAATGATGGACTGAAAAGGATTTTGTTTGCATTTCCTCTCGTAATGGGATCAATCATACCGACTTTAGCTTATATTTGAGAAACATATTATTATTATCAGTCTAACTAGTTTTAACTAGATGAAAATTATGATTAGTTTTAAAGTATATTTGTATTTTGTATTTCAACTACAAATTAAGCTTTATAAATTTAAATGAAAAAACGAAAAAAAAAAATGAAAAATAGTTTATTTCCCTTATTACTTAGTCTACAATTTCCTTTAGTGGTATTTTAATTGATGCACCAAAATATTTATTGTTGTATTGTTTGTTTACAAGCCGTGTTGTAACAAGTCGTGGTGGCCGAGTGGTTTCACCTATGGCCTCTCAAGCAGAGAATCGTGGGTTCAAACCCACAGATGCGTAAAATCATTTGAAATTTACCACGAGCTTTACGATGAAGGAGAACATCGTGAGGAAACCTGCACAAACCTGCAAAGCAATTCAACAGTGTGTGTGATCCAATCTGCGCTGGGCCTGCGTGGGAACTACTGCCCAAGCCCTCTCATTCTGAATGGAAACCTGTGCCCTGCAGTGGGACATATAATAAAAATAAAAATAAATATCATGGGATGACAATGACAGTGTCAAGTTGACACCAATTAACCTAGTCCCAAACTAAGCAAAGCTTGTATTATGGACACTAGGCAACGGATAAACATACTTAAATAGATAAATACATATTAAACATCCAAGACCCGAGAACAAACATTCGTATTATTCATACAAATATCTGCCCCGGCCGGGATTATAACCCGGGACCTCAAGCTTCGTAGTCAGGTTCTCTAACCACTGGGCCATCCGGCTGTCGACTAACATATATAGACTGAGATGATGATTGTTTGTTTTATCTAAGAGCCGATGCAAGATAAGCCACTTCATAAATGATAAAAAATATGTATAAACCGGAAGCAGTGTACATAGTGTATCATTGCAAAATCGCCTGGTGATTCAGACCAATGTTTTTTATCTGGTAGGCTCATGTCTCATCCTGATAGTGAAAAGGAAGCCATCTCCAGTCTGTGATGTGTCTATTTGTCACGTCTCGGTCATGAACATAAATTCATGATATAAGTGCACTTGATTTTGAATTGTTTGATTAGATTTATGAAAGATTTAAGGATGTTTTTTTTTTTAATTTTTGTACATAATACAAAAATAAAAATTACTAATTAAATTTATTAGATTATTATTATTTTACTAGCTTTTGCCCGCGGCTCCGCCCGCGTGGTATTCGGTTATCGCGCGCTGTTCCCTCGGGAACTGTGCATTTTTCCGGGATAAAAAGTAGCCTATGTCACTCTCGGGTCCATGAACTATCTCTATGCCAAAAATCACGTCGATCCGTCGCTCCGTTACGGCGTGAAAGACGGCCAAACACACAAACATACAAACACACTTTCGCATTTATAATATTAAAGATGACTTTTTTTAAAATTTTGTACATAATACAAAAATAAAAATTACTAATTGATAAAGTAATTTAAAACGTAATAATTAAATTTATCGCGGATTTTTATTAATGATCCTATTAAAAATCTATATACGTATATGTTAGGTAAGTACCTATATGTATGTTAGTTTGTAAGGTATTTATTGTAAGGCCAGGTTGCCCAAAACAAGTAAATTTATTTCATTATTATTATTTTATAACAATTCTAAACAGTAAATGGATTCAGAGAAAAAAGAGTTTTGAAAAACAATACATAGCAGCATTGAGATTTTCAACAGTAATGCGATCCGATAAACCCAATTTATCATACTTACAAAATGAACTAAAAAAAAATCCTTGCTCACCCGCGACCTTACGATAGTTAAACTTATGCAAAACTAGCTTTTACCCGCGGCTTCGCACGCGTAAATTAATGGGTCTGGTAATGGCCATTGAAATATCCCGTGGGAGTATAGGGATAAAAAGTAGCGTATGTGTTATTACAGACGTCCGAATACCTACATACCAAATTTCATGGCTCTAAACCCAGCGGTCATTATTTCGAGATTTTATCCCTATCCCGTAGGAATATCGGGATAAAAAATAGCCTACGTGTTATTCCACAGGTTCAGCTACCTACGCATAAAATTTCATGGCTCTAAGCCCAATGGTTCTTATTTCTAGATTTTATCCCTAGGTATCCCGTAGGAATATCGTGTCAAAAAGTCGCTTATGTATTATTCCAATCGAACAGCTGCCTACATACCAAATTTCATGGCTCTAAGCCTAGCGGTTGTTATTGCGAGTTTTCATCCCTAGGTATCCCGTGGGAATATCGGGTCAAAAAGTAGCGTTTGTCTTATTCCAGACGTCCGGCTACCTACATACTAAATTTCATGACTCTAAGCCCAGCGGTTATTATTTCAAGATTTTATCCCTATCCCGTAGGAATATCGGGGTAAAAAATAGCCTATGTGTTATTCCAGAGGTTCAGCTACCTACACACCAAATTTCATGGCTCTAAGCCCAGTGGTTGTTATTTTGAGATTTTATCCCTATCCCGTGGGAATATCGGGATAAAAAGTAGCCTTTGTTTTATTCCAGATGTCCAACTATCTACATACCAATTTTCACCCAAATCCGGCTTGTCGTTTTAGCGTGAAGGAGTAACAAACATACTTACTCACTCACTCACTCACTCACAAACTTTCACATTTTATAATATTAGTAGGATATGCGTGTTCATGCAGTTCCTCCACCTCCACACTGTAGGACACCCACATATCACACAAACCCATCTATCACAACCACCACACCACACTGCACGTTTCAAACTCAACCAGAGCTCATCTTCAGAGAAACACAACCGTACACCCTTGCTACCAGTTGTTAGACCAACAACTGGACGGGGTCACGTCTCCCAATTCACCCTGTATTTGTCACCCTTAATTAAGGGTGATAAACAATAAAATAAAATAAAAATAAAAAATTAAAAATAAATAATAACTATATAAATAAAAAATAATATAAATAATATAAATAATAATAATATTATATATTAATTATATAAATAATTATTTCAATTTTGTTTTTGGTAGTGATTCATGAGCTTTGTTTATAAAATAACAAAGTAACTAGAATAAGTGAGCTAAGCACGTAGCTTAGATTGAGTCATTCTGGCATTCCACCAGCTTGATGTTTAGTAGTAGGTAAGTACAGCTAGCAGCAGAAATTGAAGAGAGGTTAGTAGAGTTCAAGATCAGTACCCTTAGTGTAAGTTTTCGGTTACAAAATACGTCTCGATCGCGTTCGCATTAAAATCTCATATTGTATGGAAACACGAACAGCGCCTCCAGCGGAACGTTTGCGATGTTTGCGTTTCCATACAAATTGAGATTCGAACGCAAACGCGATCGAGACGTATTTTGTAACAGAAAACTTACACTAAGGGCACTGGTTTTGGTATATTTTGCGACAGCCAACCATTTTGCTGCTGATGGAGACCATCATGAGTGCTGCCTTCTGGCCGAAAGACGTCGTGTTCCGGCGGTTCCGGGGCACCATGCCGCAGATGAATGCGACGTCGGGGACGGCGACTCAACGGGGTCACGCCGTTTTGTCACCAAATTAGGTTTAAATATTATTATAAATATGTATGTTAGTCTGTAAGGTATTTATTGTATGGGCCTAAGTTGCCCGAAATAAATGAATTTATTGTTATTATTAGCAGAATAAACTATTTCATTCATTCATTCATTCAGCCTTGCTTCCACCACCGCAGGCTCTTTCCTCCAAAGATGTGCGAGGATGTGTTGCGAAGAATTTGTTTTTCATGAACCGATACTTTTCATTTACCTCGCTTCTCTCCGATCAGCTGTTTCAACTAGAGATATGCTGAACGAGAATGCTTCATCTTTGTAATAGGTATTTTTGATTAACAAAAGAAAAACTACATGTCCAATTATTTTATGATATCTAACTTAAACATAAAGAATTACAATTACGAACAATTTTTTTCTCGCGAATTAATTCTTAGCTATCGGCCAGTACCTTCCTACCGATAGGTAGGTATCCCGACGATATAGTCAGAAAAATAGTATCTATTATACAGCGTGTATTTTTATACTACCTCAAACTGTAACCAGACGAAGATTTAAGTGCTGCTAGCCGATATACAAAACAAATTCTTAATTGCTGAAAATATCTTTATTCAATTAAAATCAAAAATTAATACATAACTATAAAAACTAAATCATAGGTAAATAAATAATAATTAATTAATTGTACTAATTAGTTAATTTGTTGTTGTTTATTGTCTTTTAATTGTAAATTTTTGATTTTAATTGTTAATTAAGAATTAACTACCAGAGCGTAATTAATTTTTGAAATATTTCCGTGCTGCAATGTAATGCGTACAATAATTTGATACGAGAGAGAAACGTTCTGTGACCGCTGTCACGTTTTGAATAAAAACAAAGTAGTATCACGTAGTGATACATTGCGTGCTAATTAATTTTGTAAGGAAAATAATAAGTCAATTTTTTTTACTAAAACATAGTAAAACGTGAATATTAGGGCCGCATTAACTACCCTTAAAGTTTGAGATGTATCAAAAATACACGCTGTAGATATAGATTTGTATAATAATTCACGAGAGAAGAAAAACTTGTTCATCTAATTGTAATTTTTCATGGCTAAGCTTGGCAGTTTTACTCAGGAGCTCAGGGCTAATAACAAAGCATTTTTTAATTAAATAAACGTATGAGTATTGACTACATTTTGAGTCGAAAATTTCGAATAAATTTTTTTATAGATATTCTATCAAATTTACCATAATTTATTAAATATTTAGATCTAACATGCACACTTTTCATTTTATAAAATAAATAGATACCTACCGCGCGATTTTTGACTGGTTCGGTCCTTGCAAAGAAGACAAAAAATATAACATGATGAGAAGAAGAAAAAATCCCAACAATGAAGAGAGACAACAGCTAGTGCATTTATAATATTAAGAAAATGAAATGAAATATTGCTGCCAGCATTATTGGAACCATGCCACAGGGGCCTTTTTTAGAGTTATATTAGTATTTAATTATTATTATTAAGTATTTATAGTTTAATTCATTTCTAAATGTATTATTTGTTCCTCAATAAATCGAATTTATGTCTCAAATAAAAAAATAAAAAAAAATAATATTAAGTAAGTTCTAATGTTCAATCATCATGAGAACAATAGATTCAAAGCAAAGAAATAATATACGCGGTTTAAATAATAGAAAACTAATTACTTACACGTTCAAAGAGTTCGTTCATATTATACTTATAAGTCTTATAACATTATTTCACTTGACTTTCATTTAAACTGTGGTTTTTCTTTTAAATTTAATTTTAATTCACGACCGGATGGCCGAGTGGTTAGAGAACTTGACTACGAACACCCGGGTTCGAATCCCGGTCGGGGCAGATATTTGTATGAATAATAGCAGATAAATGTATTTAAGTATGTATTTATCTATATAAGTATGTTTATCCGTTGCCTAGTGCCCATAGTACAAGCTTTGCTTAGTTTGGGATTAGGTCAATTGGTGTCAAGTGTCCCATGATATTTATTTATTATTATTATTACTAATTATAGCTTAGTATAGTAAATTTATGGCCAACCGGATGACCAAGTGGTTAGAGAACCTGACTACGAAGCTTGAGGTTCCCGGTTAGAATCCCGGCCTGGGCAGATATTTGCATGAAAGAAGAAGAACAAAGAAAATACATTTATTTAACGCCATAAAAACAAACATATAGTTCAAATAAAGACATACATATGACGCTAAACAGGTCCCCACTCAGCATAATGCCACGGCAAGCCGTGGCGCTAATTTTCAGTGAGGACCTTATACCTCAAAACTAATTTATTAAAAAAAAAAAAAAACTTATTAGGTATTAAATTGTATGGCAACAAATAATAATAATAATAAAATTCTTTATTTAGGCATTTTTTTAACCCAAAAAAAAAACAAAAAGTAAAACAAAAATTAAAAAATTCAAAATTGTATGAATAGGTACTACAATGTTTGTTCTTAGTAAAAGCTTTGCTTAGTTTGGGACTAGGTCAATTGGTGTCATGTGTCCCATGATATTTATTTTTATTATTATATTATCATGTCAGATTATATCTTAAAGCACTATAAGTATCAAAATGTCTTCATAAATTAGGATTGTAATTATTACACAATAGAAAATAGTAAAGAACGATTGAATTAAAATAATTTAATAATAAATATATACTTACAGAATTAATTAAATAATCAATTTAGTTGTCAACAAACTATCAGTAATTATTTTATAATTATAATTTCTAAATAAACCTTAACACGTTATACAAGCTTGTAAAAATTGGTGGTTAGAAGTGACACAATACCCCAAAAACTATGATAACATCAATCATCTTCCAAACTTTTATCTATTTGCAATATAAACATTGTGTCTTATATAAAGGACTACCAAGCATGTATACAAATGTCAGTGCGGAAACAAAACAGTGTGTGTCACGGCGTCAGACGAGACGCACGTCGGGAAATATAAATATATATATATATATCGCCAATACGGTAGTGAATTCTGTGCGGATTGATGCCAAATACACTCTATTTTTGGATCTAAAACATGTGAGTTATTTATAGTAATATAAACACGAATGTTCATGTTTTGTCAAGTGAAAAATGTTATGACGGTACGAGTTGGAAAATGAAAATATTATTGCAAAAGTTGAATTAATATGGAAATGTGTGGGAATGTTTATGGTATCGGTATGTTTCTGTTTTTTTTTTAATATACTGATTATGCATGCATTAATAATTAATATTTACAAAATGTTACCTGACGTCCGAATTTTGTCCTACAGGACTTTTGCAAAACCGTCCGTAATATTTGTGTTCCCTGAAAGAAATCTATCAGTCTAAATTTGAACTTTCTATATTCAGGGTTTAGAATGTATATTGATACGAAAGCTAGTCAATTATTCCAAGTTTTACCGTTTATTTATATCTTAATTGAAGTTATACTTTGCCGACGCTACTGGTGACAATGAACATCAGAAATTTATAGAAAAAAATAAAAAGTAAATTGTGCATAATTAGGGGATGAAAACAATTTGTTCAAAAATGTTTCGGATTGTTGATCTTGGTACTTGGGATTTTCTCAAGAAATTCTATGCTACTCTCTCGACTGAGTTGACGTGTTCGTCCGTTGAAGATCAAAGGGCCTACTCCGAAGTTCGATAACCGAAGTTCGTATCGTACTGTCCTTTTCGCTCTCGTATTAAATAGTACAAGTGTAAGAGGGACCGGACGACATGAACTTCGATTTTCGAATTTCGTAGTGGTCCTGCAGCAGTGGACCTTCATGATGACTTTCTTGGGAGAATAGTGATGTAGGTTTCCCCATGACATTCCAGCTGGATTCTGGAGTTTCTGAGAGTTTCTGGAGTTTCAGAGTCTGGAGAGCGCTATCCACTCTCAATCTCACACCAAGTCCTTTACTTGTCTTTTACGACACAGGAAGATTGGTCCTTCTAAAATCGGGTACGATACGAGCGCTTTGTGTACAAATACAGAATTACTAATTAAACCCAGTAATCCGTTGCAAATTACTTTTGTCGAAATGCATATTCCATCAGAAGAATGCAATAAAAAATTGCAATATTTCACGTAACGACTTTTGCGATTCTGAAAGTTGATAGCGTTGTTTTTGTTCATGCCGCGATAAATCCAAGATCAAGAAACAAGTATTTCCTAATATCCGATTTAGTAAGGTAAATGTCTGACTGCTCGACATACTAATACCCAATAGATGACCCTAAAAATGACATATCTCTAGCACTACTTATTAGTAGAACTACCTATTATACAACTTTAGTGCTACATGTAGACTCACAGGTACACTGGGGAATAACAGTATCGGACTTAAAATCTACGCGATCTCATTTCACGCTCATTGCTCATACATAGTGCATCATTAGTATTGCTATATTTCTGTCGTTCTCATTTTAATGTTAATAATATAGCATTTTTCCTTTGTTATAAGATGAATTAGAAATTTTATGACACTTCAGGATAACGTTGATGTCGTTTATTAAAATAAGATACACGAGTTAGGTGTATTAATAGCCGAGGTATGCCCGACATGTTTGGAATCAATATTTACATCATTGTCAAGGACAGCTCGAAAGCTAGTTACCTTAGTATCTTATTTTAATTATATACATAATGACTTTTGAGGTAAACTAAAGGCGGACTTATTAATTAATAGGAATATCTTCCAGACAACCATATAACAAAACCCACAGATATAGATTCCACTAGTTTACGCAAATGCATCTACTTCGCGTGCCCGAACCCCGACCGAACGTCGGGGTTGGCCCCATACAAAGACTGACCGCTAACTGACTAATCATGACTAGTGAATGACTTGAGACCCACGGCGCAGGCGGGCGACGAAATTGAATCGATTTTGCGCAGAAATCGGGAAAGTCACATCGCTAATTCACTCTTGAGACATCACAGTAGATATAAAATAGTGACACGGTTGGTTTTCATACAGATTGAGGTGTTTGCGTTATCTAGTGTAATCTATATCTGTGACAAAAACTGTAAGATATTTTTAGGAGGATTTAAACATTTTCATGTAGAAGCTATAGCGGTAATATGAGCGAATAAATAAATAAAACGTGCTTGTCATGATCGGACATTTTAGGATTTGACCCCGACCCGTGATAATCTTATAAATGCATGCATGTAGGAGTAACAAATACGGATACACATACAAACTTACGCTTTTATAATATCAGTAGTAGTATGCGTCAAACAGTATAAAGCAGCTGTTACATATGACACAATAGTATTTGCATATATTATTTACTTGCATTTACACAGTATTTGCTTGATAATATGATGTTATTTACCTATTTTACATTAACATCAAAGTCAAAGTCAAAATATCTTTATTTAATTGAAGCTATAACAAGTATTTAAATTTATTTCACCAAACCTGGAAATACGCCTCAAATATACAGCTATTAAAAATAAAAACTAAAGTTGGAGCAACAACATCTGAAATAGAATGTAATACCTTAACTGAAACGCCCCACAAGTCTTCCGTTTTTTTTACATTCAATAATCTAAAAGTCCTAATGATGTCACCGGGAGTGACATGCGTGAATTTAAAGTTGCTTATGTTTGGAATAGATACATTTTCTTTTAAGAGCGATTCAGCTAACTTCGAGGAAGACGCGAAACATTTTGTCGTTTCGATGGGGATTTTAGAGAAATAGGTTATTAAACTCGTTAGCTACTTTAACCGCGTCCGTTTCTAATACCTTGTTTGTTAATCCTTAATGATAATATAGAGGACATCGAAGGTAACAGGTTTCGTCTCAAAACAAGTCCATAACCGAACCTATGAATAATGTAAACATTTGGAAAAAATAAAATAAAAAGATTAAAAAACTGTAAAACGCGCTGTACCTAACTTTTTTATTATGAGAGGGAGGAAAACGAGCAAGTGGGTCACCTGATGGGACATGGTCACCGCCCATGAGTAGTGCTTACTATTTCTGGTGTACAATAAAGAGTATTAGTATTGTATTGTATTGTACCAACTGCTCAAAGAGAGTCATTGGTCCGATGCCGGCCTTTTAAGAAAGTATAAGTTCTTTTCTTGAAAGCCTGGTTCGAACACTGCTGTGGGAAGTTGATTCCACAATTTCACTATGCTTGGCACAGTGGTAGACCGCCATAACTGCTGCATAGTCAAATCCCAGTGTCGGGAAAGGGTTTTTCACAACGAATTTATTTAACCTTGAAAAATAAAAATGAAAATGAAAAAAAATATTCGGAACAAAATAAATAAAAAATAATTGAAAATACACATTTGCTTGCGCCCAAAAACCTTGAAAATTACATTGATTAGTACAGCTGTAACTTTATTTATTTATTTAAGGAGTAAGTGTGTACATTATTTTCTTATAACATAATTTTAAAGACTAATCTTCAACAACCAGTTCCCACTAAAACATGTAAGTGATATTTGTGACTAAACGTTATAAGTTATGATGTTTTTCACTTTCCTACCAGGCTTTACGTAAGGCCATGCCCTTGACCTGTTATCGCCGAAGTCCACGATCGATTTTAAAGTCGACAAAACCTGATACACCACCGAATAAGTCCACTTCGCAGATTCTTTCATCTCTTCTATCTTTGATATTTACTGCGTCTTTAAAATGCGTTTGCATATTGTGTTGTGTTCGTAAAATAAAAACACACACACACACACACAAATACTCGTATTACGCTTGTATTCCCAAATGGGATAGGCAGAGCACACGATACTTTACCGTTTCGGAGCCCTTTTAGCAATTTTAGGTTTTAAGTTTGACCAAATTGGTACAATAGTGACAGGTTGCTAGCATGTCGCCTACGAGTATACCTTAACCTATAATCCTCAGTCGCCTCTTACGAACTCCACGGAAGAAATGGAGAGGTGTAACCTAAACCGACACCACAACGGGTAATATAAAAATCCTTCGATGTTAGGTATTTTTTATAGCAGCCCGGATACATATATTGATGCATACAATAACTATTTGCGTCAACTTCTGATACAAGTAATTTCTCTTTGAAGTCAAGTATTCATATATTAGTAGAAACGGGCCATCGTTCGTATGCATCGATATTCATAACACTGGATCGGGCGGGCAAAACGCTTGTAAGCCTTACCAATAAGCCAAAAACCATCTCCCTCGCTCACCTTGTAATATGAAAATGAGACAGTCGCGGGGATTTCAGCTGAAGCGATTAGTTGATTTTATACGACTCAGATCCGGTTCTTTGGAAGTCAACCGTAAAGTTGACCTTTAAACCATTGCAACATAATTTTCCCTTAGTCAGTTCCGGAGTTATTTGGACATGGGACCCGTATCTAGTGCCAAAAATTCGTGCTACATTCAGTCTAGATATTCATACATAATATATACATACATAATAGCGACTCAATCGATTTTGAGCGCTATTATTAGATAGATAGCTTTGATTTTTACTTTGTTAGATTGGTGAGTGACGTGCGTGTAACAAACTCGCCATACCTCGTTATAATTTTGTTTTATATTAGTCATTATAATATTGTTTGAAGTATTTAATGTACTTAGTATGAAGTATGCATAAGTTAAAATTACACCCATGACTGCGTTTCCATCAGAAAATGTGCATCACAATAGGGATGTTGACACCACCAATCAACTGACGTACTTTTTATGAGCTGTCAAAACACAATTCTCCCATTGAGTTTCAATGGCTATAGCGACTTGTGACGTCATAAGTCGCTATTTGATCGCCAAGTTAATCAACTAACTATTTATTTGATTTAAAGCAATAAAAAATCTAATTTTACAGTAAATCGAAAATTAATCTGGTTTTCAGGGCTAAAATAAAGCGTTTTTACTGGAGTCGTGCCTTCGAATTATGTTTTAATGGCGTCAACATCCCTATTGTGTTTATCATGGATCAATAGATACGCTTTTACTTATCCTCGCACTATTTATTATTTCTTACAAAAAAAATATGGCTCTGTCCTTTGGAGGACAATTTTGCCAGTGTCTAGTAGTTTTATACCACGTCGGTGGCAAACAGGCATGCGGTCCGCCTGATGTTAAGCGGTTACCGCCGCCTAGGAACGCTTGCAACACCCGAAGTATCACTCGCGCGTTGCCGACCCTGCATAAACCTTTTTATACCCCTTTTGAAGATCTCCATACCGTAACTCGCTGGGAAAACCACGGCAGGAAGTTCATTCCACAATCTAAGTGTTCTATGGAGAAAACACCTTTACCGTTTAGTTTTTACCGTTGTACGGAAAATAATTCTAGAAAACGAAATATGAGAGGTAGTTATAGATGAACGGAAAGCACTATCTTTCAAAGGTGGGTTTAAACATCCGCTGCAACCATCGACATGTCCCTCGAATAGGCTCCAACACACCTTTGTAGGATCCTTTAAATCCTGCTGGAGACGGTAAACCGTGGGGTAAATGGTTGGGTCTTTAGCATGGTCGCAACTGATAAAACGTATCTCGCGAGCAGCACGTGTCGCAGTTTCCTGAAAACTTCCGGAATACGTGGCTAAAGTTGTAAGCAAGAATACAGCTTAGCATGGGATTTCTTTAAAGAGATAAAACCGCTATTTTAAAACCACTGGCAACGTCTCTTTAACCTAGTGTTTAGTCATTTTATAATGAGTGTTTTACTAACCTGAAGGTCATTAAACTGTAAGTTAGTAACCTGTAAGTTATTACAGGTTAACTCAGACGTCTCGGCAGGGGTTGGACACTCCGCAGTTTAGATACGTTCAGCCGGCGACCTCACCGTGGGGTTCGCGGCAAAGGGTTGCCGCTTATTGTATTTTTCACCTATGATGAGTTCTGTGACATTTGAAAATTTTCCGAATTACGCATACTATGTTCGCAAAATGTTTTTTAAAAATAATTTCTGTTTTGAAACAAAATAATAAAAAAAATCTAAAACTGCTCTTTTTAAGAATATATAGCAATATCAGTGTCTGTTAAATAGCCTCCATCGAATACGATAGAAAAATATTTATTTTTTAAATGACGCAATGTTATCGGATTTTTTATTTTCTTGGAATAAATAAATAAATAAATCGGCAATTGCAGCGGTTCATTATTCGATAACAATGAACTAAGATATTTTAAATTTTTAAACAAAAGTTGCAAGACTTGGCGTTGGTGTTGGCTATTTGGGAAGCGGCCGCCCGCAACCATCTTGTGCCTCTTGTGGCCAGTACTTGTCAGTAGGTACGAGTGCGTCTGCCGTGTACACGAGTCGAGTTTCCGTTGCATTTTCTTTGCATTGTATTTGTCATTGTTCATTTCTATTATTATTGTTGTTGACTTTTGTTACTGTTTCTCGCTAAGTTTGTTGTTATTTTTTTGCAAAATGCTGAAACGGTCAAAACGGTGGCCCGGTGGACGGAAAACTGGAAGAATATATATATATATATTTTTTTTTTAATATAATGCAACTTTTCCAAAAACATAGAACCTCCTCTTTTTTTTAAGTCTGTTAAAAATGGTTGCTGTTGCTGATAAAATATTGTGGTTTTGTAGCTTTAGCTTTTAAAGTGTATTTACTTATTTATTAAAGATAGCTTATTTAATTCATATTAATACCCACTGTTATCTTTATTCATCGGAGAGTGGGAACCCTGCGCTGTTGGCGCCAAACCTGTTTCGTGTCAACGGTGCCCAACGGAATATGAACGCTCGTGTAACATTTTAAGTTACAATTTCGCGTGCATGTCGTAAGAGTAGACAACGATTTATACCTAAACTTGACTTTTGTTCGAGAGAGTCCCTTCTGTACGGTAGTACTATTGGTTATTCTGTGGTCTCGGTTTAATTTTATACACGTTTAACTAAACCTTTATTTATCCATTGTTTATTAACAAATAAACATCGTGCGTGACAAATTATGCTGTACTTCTGTTAAATTTGTAATGAAAATGGAGATGTTGAATGTATTTAGATTATTTTGTATTTACCTAATTATAAAAATAAATAAGTAAATAAATATCTTTGGATACTTGACACCAATTGACCTAGTCCCAAACTAAGCAAAGCATGTGCTATGGATACTAGGCAACGGATAAACATACTTATATAGATATGTAAATACATATTAAGCACCCTAGACCCGAGACCAAACATTCGTCGTCGGGAATTGAATCAGGGACCTCAAAGCTTCGTAGTCAGGTTCTCTACCACTTGGCCATCCGCGAGAAGTTTTATATGGAAAAATGACCGCCAACATACAACACAATACAGTGACTACTTTCTTTATTGTATTAACTGTACACCATACATATTAAGCGAAACAGAATACACAGGTAAATAGAGAGAAAGTTACCAGGTAAACAATAGGCGGCCTTATGGCTTAAGAGCAATCTCTTCCAGCCAACCTCTATGTCAACTAAAATTGCTTTCGGATTTATAAATTTGTTGATTTAAAATCTCAGATGATATCACCCTTATCTTTAGTCATCAAAACCGTGGGAACCTTCTTATCTTCGAATAATATTTGCAGCAAACATCTTTGTTTTGATAAGAAATAGTACGCGATAAAAATCGTCATTACAATCATTAAGTACCTACCTGTGCCACAGTTTACCGGAAGATTGTTTGAAAATGACTTACATTTGTCGTTTTAAACGCTTCACTATGTTATTAAAATAATTGCATGAATATCTGGTTTAGAATCGCGGGAAACGACTATTACGCGATTATTACGTTTTAGAATAAAGAAATGTTGGTTTTCCTTTTTTATGAATAATGATTTAATGCCTTAATAAAAGTGCTATTAAAAAAAAGTTTATTCTGTAATTATACATGGTGGAAAGTTGAGATGGGGCAGCAAGGGCAGCTACTAGATCCCTTGCTGCTACGCGAAAATGCTCTTAGGAGACCTTTTCTAACTTTTTGAGTGATGAAAATTCACAGATTTTTGATAAAATGTACAGTCAGCGAGAAAATCGACAGATTTGACTTTTTCTTAATGCCAATGGGTCCCATCTCTATCAAGAATTAAATCACTCTTTGAGACCAACTAGGGTTAGAGTACTAGAACACCTACAAATCAAAGAAAACTTTTTCCATACAGTTCTTAGGGTACTACGTAATTTGCAAAGTGAAACTTTCGCATGTTGTTTTTTACGAATATGAATCCTGTATGCTTAAAGAAAATTAAACAGTATGTAGACAACTAAAAACTGAACATTTAAAGTAAAGTTAGTGTCTTGATCCAGTATTGCTGCCCCATCTCAACTTTCCACCCTGTATAGGCCTTATATAATCTAAGAATTAGGCTAAGCAAAGGGCTCTTATGATATCACTTTTTGGTACTATGTACAGCGATTTTGGAAATAATTATTGCCAAGAAGAATGCACCGCAAGAATCTTACCGGAAAAACTTTTTTTTAACAAAATGCTACAAGGTAATAACAATAAACTTAACTGCAAAAAGTAACACAGCACTACTGTAGAGACCTTTTCTTTGATCCCAATTGCTGACGTCAATTGTCAGCAATTACTCGATGCAGTATTTTACATAGCATTTTAAATTACGTGTCTACGAGAAACGAGAACTTCCCTAGAAACTGTTAAGAGTTAGTGTGGGTTGAAGGAATAAACTGGATATGATGAATCCACGTTATAAATAGAGTTAAAAAAAGTTCCTGGACTTGTCAATGGCTTGTGATGAATTGAAATTGTGTTAAAAAACACCAATCTTTTTTATTTGTACAGAAAATTGAACTACAAGACAAATGTATACCCATTTCAAGTTTAATTTAATTTAATGCTTACTCGTATTGTTATATTATGATTTTAAAGAGTAATATTAAAATCTTCAGTTTTTTTCATACATAGGTACAGAATACGTACATCCAGTTACAAGTAACATCCATACCCATTTTAGAATTAAATTGTAATTTTTGAGATTGAGAGCCTAGGTATTATATCATCATCATCCCATCCCATTTACGTTCCACTGCTGGGCACAGGCCTCCTCTCAGAATGAGAGGGCGCACTAACCGAATACCACGCGGGCGAAGTCGCGAACAAAAACTAGTATTATAAGCGAAAGGGTACTACTACAGTTTACCTAGTAGAGATTTGTAAATTATTGTTTTTTTTTTCAGCGTAATGGCAACAGGCTGGTTAGCATGGGAGTGCGTGGTGTTCGCTGTGTTTGTGTGCGCGACGTCGTGCGCGCCGCTGTGGAGGCAGAGAGGCGCCAGCGCAGGAGGCAGCGCCAAGAGGGCGTATATCTTCGCAGGAGGGGGCGTGTCTACGCTCGCCATGGTTTTATCTGTGGCACGAGGGACACTCGGAGTGAGAGCGTTTTTAGGTAAGCTATTCTGGAATCTTACTTAGCGTACGGGACCGAATCAGAAATGAGGAGCAAAGACTACAGAATACATAGGGATAATGAGGACATACGTAGAAGAACGTATATACGTAAGTTCCCAATCCGCACTGGGCCCGCGTGGGAACTATGGCCCAAGCCCTCTCATTCTGAGAGGAGGCCTGTGCCCAGCAGTGGGACTCATATAGGCTGGGATGATGACGTAGAAGAACGGGGGTCACCGTCACCGACATAGCCAAGCGTACTCGTTGAAGTGACAATGGGCAGGCCATGTAGCACGGAGAGCGGATGGCCGTTGGGGTGGATAAGTTCTCGAATAGAGACTGTGGATCGGCACGTGCAGCGTAGAACATCCGCCAACGAGATGGATTGATGACCCTGGTCAAAGCCGCCGGTTTAAGGTGGATGCAGGCCGTTTCCAACCGAAGCAACTGGAGGTCTATGGGGGAGGCCTACAAATGAAATCCGTTAAAAACTAAATGAGCCAATCGCAAGCAAACGTCAAACGTCAAACGGACCTTACGATACTAACGCCATTTAGTGATATTTCGCCAACGTGAAAACCCTCATTCCATAAAACATGTTCCCGATATTTTGGCGTTACATGCGTATTGTTCGCAAATACCAGTTACTATGCCATTTTAAAGACATCGTGGATAATTGAGTAAATGTGAAACATGATAACGCCTAATTGAAATTCAGTTTCGGCGTCGTCGAATAGTCTCTTTGAATAAAAGTAGGTAATCCGGGGTTACTATGGGAAATTTTGGAGCTACTTTGATAGATTTAAAATGGTTATAAAAACGCAAATATTCATAGCTAGAAAGAGGAAATGAAGTTAAAAGTTAGATAATACAAAAAAGTAGGTATTTCAGTGCCATGATGCTCTAAAAAAATAAGACCATAGCGTGAACGTCTATGGGAAGTACTCTAAAAAATTTTTTTATTTCATTTTTTATTGTACTGTTTTGTCGGCATAGTTTACATATATATTCGTGCAAAATTACAGCTTTCTAGCATTGATAGTCTCTGAGCAAAGCCGCGGACGGACAGACAGACAGACAGACATGGCGACACTATAAGGATTCCACTTTCGCCATTTTGGCTACGAAACTCTGAAAGAGCTCGGTCACGATATCTAGTGATATTTTTTTGTAATTTTAGTGCCAAAGCCTTTAAAAAAAAAAGAGCGAGTAGTTCTTAAAGTGGGGTCCACGGACTCCTTAGGGGTCCGTAGCATGTGTATCAGGGGTCCACAGTATGTCAGTCTCTTAACATATTTATTAGGAAATTTCCAAAAATATTTTTGACAGGGGCCGTGGAATGGTTTAAATTGTAATAGTCCGTGACTACCAAAAGCTTAAGAAACCCTGTTCTAAAGGATGTTTTTCTTATGATAATTGAAACGGACGCATTAGCCCCGTAGACGACGTAGCCTCGGGTGACCTTACTTCAATTCAGTTGTAAAAACGTAACGTAAAGAAACAAAGTGTTGATTCAGATGCGACTTTATTAACTTTATTTATTTTCAATATGAAGTTACTAAACGATACAAAATAATACATAAAGCAAACGGGATTTTACTCTTTGCTGTTAAAATGAGTTTTTATTGAAAATTTCGTTTTACTCGTAGCTACTTTGATGACTGTAGTTTTTAAGCACGACGCAAAAACAGCGTGTTATAAGTTTGACACCCATGTCTATCTCTCTGTGGCATCGTAACTCTCAAGCAGATGGACTGCAGGGCTACTCAGAAAATCGAAACTCGAGGTTCGTGTCGTGCGGTCCCTCTGACACTTATATTATTTGATACGAGAGCGAGAGGGACCGCATGACACGAACTTCGTGTTTCGAGAGTAGCTCTGCTGATTTTAATAAGGCATTTTTACGTGAAAGACAATTTCCTTGCAGTTCTGTAAACTACATATCCTTACCAAACTTTAACCCTTAATAAGGCCCCATTTACTGGAGCATATTACCACATAATTAAAAGCAATACATACCTGATAAAGTATATTTTCAAAACTAGTCGTATTATCAACAATTGCAATGGATATTGTGACGTATTTCAAAAGCAATAAGGTTATATTTCCAAATTAATGCATGGGGTCAGTAAATCGTCTCTACCTTTTTAAGGGCTAAATCCGAGCACTAGAGGGGGTGAAACGTGATTTGCAAGAGTGTCAAAGCCCTCTGAGTCGAGTTTGAGCAATACACGTGATTTTAAGACAGGCTGAAAGAAATAGGTGTTTAAGATATTAGGATTAGAAACCTGAGAACGACCGCAAGTCTCTGGCACGTGGTGATTATACGCTGACGAAAATTTGTATGTGCTTGTCTTGCAGACACGTGGCTGTACTTGTGAGAAAAGAATTAATATTACACGACTGCCGAAGGAAGAAGGATGTTTTTAGATCGTTTGTATGTTAGTCCGCGTAGAATTCGGTTATCGCTATCCCGCAGGAACTATGCAATTTTCCGGTATAAAAGCTATCCTGTGTCCTTCCCCGGGACTCAAACTATCTGTATACCGAACTTCATATCTATAGGTAAATCAGTTCAGAGGTTTAGACGTGATGACTGATGATCTAACAAACAGACTACTTTTATTTACTTCCAACAGAATAAACGAAAAAAAAAAACGTTAAAACTTAAACTACAGATAAAAAATTGGGCCTAAAATCGCCGTCAATGGGCAAGGTGCCTAGAAGGCTGGCCGTATTTCCTCGCTGTATAGCGATACTTACTCGCTGTGCGAAATAGTGGCCAGCCCTCTGGTCGCCCGAGGCATATATTAGGCGCTTCGACAAATCTTTGTATAGCCGACGCGCACGTGGCACCCATGGCCCCAGGGTTTCCACGCCAAACGTCGCAAACATGTAGCTAGTTCCTAGGGTGGCATATTTGCCGCGTTTGGGGCTTTCAAACAGACTTACAAACTTTCGGATTTATAATATTTAGTGGGATTTTTCATGTCGCACTTTCAACCTTGTTACGTATCCTTATCTGCTAGCACTACGTAAGCACAAATCAAATAGTCGTTAAAATATTCGTCTGCAAGAAGCAGTTGGGCTGGTTAGTGTAATTGAGCTATTACTGTGTTTTCCCCATAAGAGTCAAGGTCGCAATTTGCAATCTAAAAATTTAGTTACAAAAAATGCAAACGGAAGTACTAGTAGCTGTCACGCGTTTTAGATTGGAGCATATTTAAAGGTTGAATAACCACGTCACCTTTTATTCCTTAGCTCTAGTTTTTAGCTCCACTTAGCATAAATTTCTACCATTATCATGAAATTTTCTGCAGCCTACATAACCATGAGTCCAGATTTAGCAGTGCCTCGTATAATTAAATAATCATGTGGGATATTGGCAAAGGAAGGAAACACAGATTTGTACACAGCCCGTTTATTTGAATAAATCACACCCAAAGCACATCCCATCCTTGTTCAACCCCTTCAAACCATGAACCACTCCTTCACGAACTTCATGACAGGATTGTGATGAGTCCTACATAAACACATTTGTCATTAGTTAAGCAGACTTCAAGTTTCCATCCACTGCCCACACTGTTAATAACTTCTTGACAAATATTTTTTCTTATTTTTTCAGGTTTTCCATCCGAGCTGGTGTATCATGGTTCGGCTATGTGGGAGACGCTCTACGGCATGATCCTGGCGTACCCTCTGGTCTGCTATCTATTCGTGCCGGTTTACTACAGGCTGCAGACTAACTCCGTGTATGAATATTTGGAGGTGTGTATGGCTTAAGAAATATAGACGGAATGGAGTTTTATTTTTTATAGAAGGAAGGCAAATAAGGAGAGTCACTAGTCTGTTACCGACCTTTAAATTAAGCTCAAACCCTTTTCTTAAGATCTCCGTATCTAAATTTCAATCCACAATTTCACTGTACGACCTTTTTGATTTATTTACACAGTCATCTATCTGTAACACGACTTCTGGATAACTTTTTTCTGTTATTCTGACGGGACCAGTTGTATAAAAAATAGCTATTGGCCATTGCTTGTTGACCTTTGGTTGTATTATCTATCGTTCTAGAATTCGCGATCTCTTTCGAACATCATCCTATACCGTGTGACAGAAAAAGTGGTGAAAACAATCGTGATTCGAAGTGCGTTATACATAATACGGTTGATCTGGACTATTAAGCTTTAGATTGCTTATTTTTTATTGCAAATTCACCTGTTGATGAGTGCTATAGCTCACTGAGTAACAGTCTATTTATTAGAATCAATTGGCTTTGAATGTTCGACTAATATCATCATCATCATCATCATCATGTCAGCCGAAAAACGTCCACTGCTGGACATAGGCCTCCCCAAAGCTCTCCGCTCAGACTGGTCTTGTGCTTTCCGCATCCACCGCGATCTCACGATCTTAACCAGGTCGTCGCTCCATCTTGTTGAAGGCCTACCGACAGCTCGTCTCCCGGGCCGCGGACGCCATTTGAGAACCTTTCGATTAATATATATAATAATTATCAATTCTAGATGCGGTTCCACTCCGCTGGAGTCCGTCGCATGGCAGCGGCTACATTCATCGTCCGTCAACTCCTCAATCTGGCTGTGACAGTCTTCACACCAACAGTGGCACTGCATGCTGTGCTGGCTTTACCTCACTGGGCATCTGCAGCCGCCTTGACTGCTGTGGCCATTGTATTCAACCTGCTGGGAGGACTCACTGCTGCTATTAAGTAAGAAGGATTTTTGTTTATCTGGACGGAGACGGAGCGGTTGTATATGCGGTTGTGTTGTGTTGATTACCCTTTATTGTATACAAGCAGCGGAAGACCAGCGTTGGCTTACACGGCCAACACTATGCTGAGCTGCGACCGTTTCGTGCCTTCGCATATTGTATATTTTTTGTTTTCATGTATTTTTGCCCTGTTATATTTTAAGTGCGAAGCGTGAATAAAAATATAAAAAAAAAATAAGAAAGAAACAATTTTATAAACGTTGATATTCATAATTACAGAAAAATATTACATTAAACAAAAATTAACAAATTAAACTATTTAAAACTAAACCTAGTTGGATAGCTATGCTAAGTCTTTGAGAGATTAAGCTACCGGACCTTCAGTCTCCAGTTGTGTCAACCAGGTGCTTTTGGAAATCTTTTAAAAGTCGATGTGCGCTAAGGCCCCACGGCTTAAAGTCGACAGATATAATTTATTTTATTGTTATAATTTAAAATTTGAATGTTTCAGAGCAGATGTGATTCAAACCATGAGTATGATCATCGTCAGCGGTGCATTTATAATACAAGCTACCATCCGCGCCGGCGGTCCTAAACAAGTGTTAGAAGACAACATAGACGGAGGCAGGCTGGAGTTCTTCAAGTGAGTTGATTTAATGATCAATGTTTTAACGATAGCTGTTCTCTTCTCCTAATTCACTGCACTCCTGACGGAGTGGTCGTCGTCATCGGATGAGGATTAGTAGTGAACCTTCCGGACGACGTTTTTGGGAAAATATTGTTATGGTCTTCCACACCGTAGAACTGGAGTCTGGAGTTCTTAGTTGACAGATAGTGCTGCTGCCCATTCTCAAATTGTGTCCCTTAACTGTCTTTTACGACACCCACGGGAAGAGAAGGGTTCGTGCTATTCTAAAACTTACCACGTACGGACTGTCATAGTGTCATAAGAAGGAAAGTATATTAATTAATCTTCATTTCAATTTTACTTTCAGGTTTCACTGGGACCCCACAATCCGCGTTGATACCTTATCGGCCATCATCGGCCAACTCTTCATGTCCGTCTCCATCTACGGATGCCAGCAGACATTTGTCCAGCGCTACTGCTCAATGAAGAGTGAAGCTAAAGTCCGAAGGACCCTGTTCGCCAATATCCCGGCAGTGAGCGTCCTCTTCAGTCTTTCCTGGATAGTAGGCATGGCGATCTATGCTGTGTACAAGTACTGCGATCCTCTAATGTCTGGAAGAATAGGCAGTCCTGATGAGGTCCTCCCGTTTTATGTGCAAGATCAGTTTGCGTTCCTGCCAGGCATGCTCGGGTTTTTTCTCGGAAGTCTGTTCAATGGAGCTTTGAGGTTAGTTAAAGTGATATCTATACCATACCTTGACGATTTCATTAATTCTATTTTCAAATTTAACAGCCGCGCATGCGTGCGGGTGGAGTAATTTTTCTTTTTTCCATCGCCTGGTTTAATGAACTAGTTTTGCCTTCTTCTGCCATGCTTTTTTGCATTACCTTTACAGTTAGGTAAGAGTACAATAACAAAAAATTACCTACCATTTGGAAATAAAACTTATTAATAACCATAATCCTTTTTATAGTTTTTTTGTAGTAAGATTCAATAATAAATAATAATATGTTACGGATTCGCATCACATGAATCTACTAATTTAACTAAAACTTATGTTTCAACTTCTGGATATTTAAAACGACAAACTATAATTACTAAAAGTTCTACTTCATTTTCAGTTTCCTAGTTTCCAATGTGAATTCTCTGGCGACAGTGACGTGGGAAGACTTCGTATCTGCAGCGCCGGCGTTCAAGGGCACTTCCGACAGTCAGCAGCTCACCGTCATTAAGATCATTGGAGTTATCTACGGTACGTTTAGTAGTACACGGCAAGGTCGGATCCACCGTTGTGAGGATTATGGGCATGCCCACAACCCTAATTGACTTTTGAAGACCACAGTCGATCGAAATCGATAGGCCAATGTCTTGATGCACGGAAAAAATAAATAATCAAATTCAAAAGTCGTTTATGACTCATGATTGTTCATGGTTTATGGGCGAGTTCATACTCCGACTCGCAATCGACTGATTTTCGGGTGGCTGTGACCACAATCTTTTTTGAGGGCTGGATCCGCGCCTGGTGCACGGTAGGGTTGGTGAACTCAGTAGCTTTCTTTATCGTATCATCATCATCTTAGATCGTCATCATTATATCGGCCGTAGGATGTCCGCTGTTGGACATAGGCTTCCCTTATCAGACCTCCAGATGCTTCGATTGAAGGCGGCAGCCATCATATACCCATGGCTTCATCTTGTGAGATCGCCCACTCACACAAAATTGACATTATTTTTATCAAATACTTTATTTTTCCAGCTATCGTCATCATGAGTCTCTCACTCTGCGTTGGAATGGTTGGCGGCGTCATAGAAGGCTCCATGCTGGTGACTTCTGCCACGTCGGGCGCTCTTCTTGGAGTGTTCATCCTTGCCACGCTCTGCCCCGTGGCAAATGGCAAGGGGGCATTATGCGGCATGATTGCGGCACATTTCATCACCACATGGATGGCAGCTGGCCGGTTGTTGTATGTGGATACAAGTGTGGCGATGCTGCCGTTGTCAGTTGACGTAAGTGTAGCGTGTTTTCATTGTTCAGTTTAAAAGTGCATTAAATTTATGCTAAGTTATATAAATTTATGTTTGTTATTTAAAATATATCAAAATAATAACTGTTTCCATAATAACAAGTTACGAATAGCATAATTTGAACTAAAATGCGAAATTTAACAGTATGTATTCATAATAATTAATGTCAGATTAGAAACAATCAATTGATGTAACCAATGATGATAATGGTTGACATAGGTTTTCTTTAGTTTAGTTAATTTTTAATTGGCATTTATAATTTAATTTATTTTTTAATTAATTTTGTGTGTAGCGTTCTTTGCTTTGGATTTAATGTTATTGTAAAGGCATTATTATCCTGTTGGACGCGTTGGCTAATGCTATAAGTCCTCAGGATCATTTTAATAAATAAATAAATGGTATAAAAAGTTGTGATGAACTTCCAGGGGTGCCCCAATGGTACGCTGAGCGTATTTAACCCGAAGCCACTGCCGGTGGGTGTGAACGCGACGCTGATACAGCTGGCACCGATACTGCAAAACTTGAACACAAGCCGGGCCTACGTTCCGCAGGAGTCTATGATGTAAGTGATGATTTGTTTGACGAATGACAGGTCACTGATTTTGAAACTAATCCGGAATATTTCAACTAGTACCATAACCAGCGATATGCTGAGCCGGGACCTTTTTATAGCGGCAACACTTCTTATTGTTATTTTTCCTAACCTTAATGTGTGATTGCTGTTAAAAATACATTATTTTCTTTCTTTCTTTCTAGTAAATAATCTGGATAAATTCAATTTAATGTAGTTGTAAAAAAATCTAAAAGTTTTTAGTTAAATATATTTTAGTAAAGTTTCAGCCAAAGTTCAAAATTACAAACACGTGACGACAAGGAAAAAATCCATTGAAAAAACACTCCTAAAATGTTTACATAATTACTAGTCATTATTATGAGTATACTTGATCAATATTCGGAGATTAAGGGGCTGTTTTACCATCCATTGATAAGTGTTTACTGACGGTGAAACGTGATGCCGTCTCTATTTGTTTTATTCGAATAGATGGAGACGGCATCACATTTAACCCTCAGTTAACACTAATCAATGGATTGTGAAACAGCCCCTAAGTATGTTAGAAATATTTTCTGCTGAAGTTCTGTACCTTAAATGTTTCAAGTGCTTGCAATATGCACTAAAACTAATTAGATTCTTTGAAGGATAGTTGTGTCATCTTTAAAATATGTTTCATTATTGTCTATAGCACCACGGCTCTCCATCGGATGTACGCCGTCTCCTACATGTGGTATGCTGTCATTGGGACCTTCGTCTGTGTTATCATTGGCTGCATCATCGGCGCCATCACTCGCACTGATGCTGACATCTTTGATGACCGCCTCTTGCACCCTGGTTTCGCTAAATTGTACAAAAAATTACCAGGTATTACAAAAAAAATTCATTGCATCAAATATCTAACAAAGTTTTACTAAATTCATAATTTTATGTATTTATCAGAAAAAGTTTTATACTGATTTGCACAGGGCCAAAACTTTATTTAATGTCCATAAACTTATAAAGAGTTTCACTAAAATTTGCATTAGGAATAATAAATAGTAGATTGTACAACAAGAGTGTAACACAACCCATTTTACCTATGACGTTCATATAGCCACCCGAGCCGGCACGGCGAGTGTGTATAGATACGTTGAGGGGAAAATGGGTTTAATACTTGAGTTTTACATTCTACTTTTCACTAACATTGCGAGGAAATGAAATATCAATAGAGGAAACAATTGTTCACTTTCTATGTACCTTTCATTTTTCATTAATTATTACATAATTGTATTTTTTTAAGGTTTATTGATTTATTTTGATAGATTTGATTGATTTTTAGTTTTATATAAATCAAAAATTATTAAAAAAATATGTAGAAACTTTTTTGTTTGTGGCTGTTGACACATGGTTGCCTTGGTTTTCCACACCCAAACTTTACGAGCATGAGAAGTGAAAAATACATTTTCATAATCATTGACTGTGGAGTTTTAACTTTTGTTCATAATTTTTTTCTTCTGTTCCATGACTTGCCAAAACGAAGTTGACTAATAATTAATGTTTTTTTTTTCAGGTAAAAAATGGACCTTCACTACTGAAGCTTCGAAAACTCCCGAAAAAGACTCAAGTGAAAAAACAGAAGCGACCATAGCCGATGAAATCAAAGATGGTGTTTCTGATAAAATCACAAAACCTGTTAAACAGTCGAGTCCTATAATCTTTGCTACAACGAGTAGTAGACATTTTGATGCTTATGATGAGAAAGGATCTCCGTCACCCATCAGAAGTAGGTTATGATTTATCTACGTTAGTGATGAAATTCTCATCTAGTGATAATCCAGATGCCTTGTAAAATATACCTTTGGTGTAGACTTTGCTACTGGAATTGTGTCAATAAGTCTAAGATTGGAGACATTTTATAAAGTAGCGGTTATTAATACGGACATTAAGTACGTTTTGTAGATTGTTGAGCTTACTGGTTGCTTGCTACATTAATTATCATGACCAATTGAAAAGGAGGCCATATTGTTTAAGATAATCAAAATCAAAAGCGCATTCTCCATTTCTTATATTTTTTCATAGAAAGAAACGGTTGTGCTTGCAACTGATCAATCCTCAATTCGAATTCTTGTTTCGTCGGTATTTTTAAGTCATACAAAACTATGAGAATATCGAATATATAAAAATAATCCGATGAAACAAGAATTTGGTGATACAAGAATACGATAAAGCGGGACCTAACCTTGCGATCCTGTTCACGTTAGGTTCGAATGTTTGGTAACCTGCGGGTCCAATTTTTTTGGAGATTTGTACTCTTATAATCTTGTAGAAATTGATTCATTTTTGTGGGCTATAATATGACTTAACTCACTTATTCAAATTGCCATAAGGACTGATGATGGACCTAGGACTAATATATATTATTAGAATTGATGAGTTAACTACATTAGTAATACTTAATTAATTACTTACCAATTTTTTAACACAAAATATTAATGAAAAGTTTTGAATCATTAAAGCTAAAATGTTTATATTATAGCATAGCATAGCCTAGCCTAACACGACAGTAACAAGTAAAGCTGTGTTGTTCAATACAGAGTCATTATATTTTATTGTATTGTAAAAACACACGTGATAATTTGTTATTAATCCCCAAAGATAATTATGATTTTTTTTGCCAGGTGACAGATAATTTATAAGATCGCCTAATACTACAAAAATTTAGAACACCGTTGAAAATAGTGCTTTAGCACATTAGAAAACTATTATTTCAGTGAGACGTATTTAAGTTTTTTGTGATAAAATAATATCTTGCTCGTCAGTTTGTAAGCATTTCTATTTAAGTGTTATAATTGGAATGATTAAATTAATCATTCCTTTATTATATAATTTATGTATTTAGTTGTAATGTAAATAATGATCTAATGATCTGCCTGTGTTATTTTATCATACCTAGTATTGCATCGATAGTATTTTTTATAGTATTGTAGAAGATAACTGTAGGAATAAAATTGTAGCAATAAAATTATATAAAACCGTCCAAAATATTACAACTAGTTAGACCGTGTAGCCTTACTAGTTGTTATAATTACATTATAGCATGAATTGGCTTGTATTAGACATTACGAGGTGATAGCCTGTATGCTATGTAGTGTTTCTCAGTATTAGCAATTTTAAAATAATGTTAAAATACTAGAACGACTCTAAAAAGAAGTTAGTGTTCAAAATGTGATCGCAGTGCAGGCAAATATTATTTAGTTATTTTACCTAGAATTATTTTTTCCAATTTGGTCTTCACATTTTGTAGACTAATTTAATTTCAGTGTCTACGTCTAGATGTCAAGCAATAACTACTTTAATTTAGAGAAAGTGTGTGTTTGAAATTGTTGTGTGATAAACGTGTGACTTAAGGATTTACAAAAAACGAGTCAGTCTTAAAAATAACTTATGTTGTTTCTCATTTTTTATTTTCAATTTTATAGTTTTCTTTTTAAGATTTATTTTATTTAAAAGTGATAGCAAATTTTTCAAATTAAAATTACTGTCTCAGAAATCACAATACATTATTGGGAAATTTCAATGTGTAAACTATTGCTCGTTTTCCATCCAGTCGAATAAAAAAAAACTTTGTGGGTTGGTGTATGGACACGCATGTGACAAGGATTGTTGGACCTCCGGACTCATTATTTATTTGTTTTTTTTTTTTAGTGTCTGGTTACATTACATTTATGTAAAGTCCAAGAATTAATTACTTCTTCCTGTGATAACCAGTGTCCTGTCCACAGTCAAATATTCTAGTAGGTATATAAAAATATCATATCATTTTCAGTAAAAGTATTAATTAATTAGACGAACTTTTTTTTTCATCGAATACTTACCTATCTATTAATCGATTTAGGTTACGTTACGTTTTTTTGTTACAAACCTGTAAATTTTATAAATGGCCAGTATGCGGTAATTTTTTTTAAACTTAATCTAATTTGAATCGTAGTTTTTTTACTACTACTGTTCAAAAAATACATATGACGGACGGACAGGGCGGAGTAACAGTAGTAATGGTCCCATTGACATTCTGAAGATGGATCCCTAAAAATGGATAATGGAGACCTATTTGTTTTTAATTAACGTTTTCGCCTATTACATTAATTTTAAAATGATATTGTGATTTTTAGCCGCCATTCAAATTTTGACAGTGACTTGAGTGAATTATACTATTTGGCAAAAGTAAAAATATAAATGTAAAAAAAAACAATGTGTTCGAATGACATCGAAATTTGGATGCTGACTAAAAATCACCTTGTGTATGGACTGTGTGATAATTTGCCGATATTTTTATAATAATTATTGTTAAGTTATAAAAACAGTGATGATAAGTGCAATAAATATTTTCTAGACTTATATGGATTTTTCATTTTGTGGATCGAAAGATTTCATCGTAAGATTAATTTATTAAGTACCTTCTAGTCAGCAGCAAAAATATGTAAACAGTTGTAGAGTTTTAAATAAGAAAGAAATAAAATGAAGTAAGCGCCACGCCACGGCCTGAAAGATTATCTAAATTAAATACCTACTTATTCAGTGGACGGGGTACATTGCTACCCCATTGCTTGAAGAACTGACGGATGTTGAGCACTTTATAATTATTATCATTATTAAAAGATTACGTACCTATAGCCAAGTTATTAGAGTTTCGTAATTGAAATAATATTTTTATTTAGCGTAAACGCGTAACAAAAAAAAAAGTAGTTAATTAAAAAACAAAATAAAGTGGCAAAATTTTGCAAATAGACAAATATGTATAACTATCTGCAAGAATTCGGTTATCAATTATCTTGTGCCCCGGATAGGTAGTTCCCGCGGGAATACACGAATCCTTCGCAGAAGAAGCCGCAGGCAACAGCTAGTAGCTCGTTATTTACTTTTGTGTCTTTGCCAATTGAATTAAACACAAATACAGCGTTGAGTGTACGCAAACACCATCTGTTTAGTTCTCACAGAATTCTAGTTTGAACAGTTTAATATCTAAGCTGATTAGGATGTCTTGAGAGCTGAATAGATGATATAAAAGCGATAGTTTTAAATGACCAGTATAAGTTTTTAGACGACCAGATGGCCTAGTGGTTAGAGAACCTAATTAATAAGCTTGAGGATCCGGGTTCGATTTCTTTGTCGGGGCAGATATTTGTATGAAAAATATGAATGTTTGTTCTCGGGTCTTGGGTGTTTAATATGTATTCAAGTATGGTATCTATCTACTTATATAATTTATTTATCCGTTGCTTAGTACCCATAACACAAGCTATGATAAGCTCATTTTGGGACTAGGTCAATTGGTGTGAATTGTCCCGTGATATTTATTTATTTAAGTGGAAAAACGTCCAACCAATGGACATGTCGAATTCGGTCCAAAATGAATAGGTATTATTCAATATTTTATTTCAGAGAGTCCATAAAATGGTTAGTCCTACATTGAAACTAATAAAGCAGAGGTTATGCACGTAAGACACTTTTAAATAAATCATAAAACACAACCCTTCCTCTGCGTACAACGTAGTCAAGTGAAAATTATCTTCTGTCGCCTATCTCTCAGTAACAGCTCGGCTTATCGCGCACCCTGTATCACGCGTGGTCCTATAACACCTGTGATACCAATGGAAACTAAGCTCTGTGCCCCTGTGTTAAAGTACCAGGTTGCTTGGAGAGGACGACTAGTGGAATAAGGACGCGGGGAAGCGTAGCGGATCCAATTTGCGTGTCAATGAAGCGATGTTTCGTTCTGCGGTGGCGTATTCTGATGACATCGATCGATGTACTTGGTAAGGGGTAGCTCGTGTTATTGGAATAATGGTTTTGTTTATTGTCTGGCTGGTTTTCAGAGGTTCCGCAACAAATGTTCTCCAAACTTTGTCGGGAATAAACAAATGTATTGTAGGTACTATAACCACACTATAACTCTTTATTTTACTTTAAATATATTAAAACGACAGTTTTCATTGATTGAAATGTTTTCTCTTTATCTCTCTCTCTTTTTGTCTTTTTCTTTCTTTCAAGTTACAAATGTTATAAAATAAATAAATTTTTGTAAAAGGTATTGCAATAAATAAATACTGAATACTGAAATGGTGGTTAACGTTCACAGGTGGATTGCTGAAGTTAACGTCAATATAAAGTAAGACAGCCAGCTTATTTTCTATGCGCATAAGGTATGTATGCGCGTAAGGCTTATTTTAGACGTATATTCGTTCGTAGATGTATTTTTGTTGTTTTAATTTTCTGATCTACTTTTGATGCACCACCTATTGAAAACTAGTCCTTCCTTCTTTCCGTAAAAAGGTTGCCTGGAAGAGATCGCTCTTAAGCGATAAGGCCGCCTATTGCTTACCGTGTAATTTTTTTCTCTGTGTATTTGTTTTCTGTATCACTTACTATTTCTGGTGTACAATAAAGAGTCTTTGTATTGTATTGTACTATAGAGCATATGCGGAATTGTGGGCAAAAGGTGGATGCAATTGGAGAGTTGTCGTTCTTTATGGTGTTCTAAGGAGAGGCTTTTATGGACATCTTCCGGCAGCTGATGACAATGAAGTATTTAACCCTCTAGATTGGCAAACCCTGTGCATTCTGCATCTGCATGCAAGTCGTGTTAGGGTCGTGAGGTGTGGTCATTCACCATCAGTGCATCATTGCTAATTTGTTACCTTTATTTTAATTCCAGGCTTTATATGTCCCACTGAAAAGACGACATATGCCGAAGAACGAGAGTAACCGACATAGCCAAGTGAATTAGTTCGTTGAAGTGCCAATGGGCAGGTTATTATAGCACAGAGGACAGATGGCCGTTAAGACTGACAAGTTCTCGAATGGAGAGCAACGTATCGGCAAGCGCAGCGTAGGACGTCCACTAATGGCCTGGTTAAAGATGCAGTTTTACGGTGGATGCAGGCCACCGACTGAAGAAAATGGAGATCAATAGGGGTGGCTTATGTCCATCAGTATACAATACAATAGTAAGAATACAATATGTATACAACACACATATCGCTATCGTTGTTTTGTGTTTTTGTGGAGTCACAGTGCAAGTTAAAACTTGTATTAGTTTGTATGTACTGTATTAGTTTTATGTGTAGCATTCTTTTGTTTACAAATAAAGATTTTTACTTACTTATTTTACTAGTAGACGTCCTATGACTGATATACCGGGTGTGGCCTGTAATATAAGCAAAAAATTAAAACATAGATCATACTCCTCAAACTGAACAACATTACTTCAGCGAATTTTAAAAATAATTATTTTTTTATTCTTTATTGCACTTTTAAGTTTATTCGCAGAAGCAATGTAAAGCAAAATGCTTGATGTTTGTAGCGTGACAGGCGACGTCAGTTGTATTCTAGGATGGCGTACATTGATGGCAGTATTTAATTTGTATGAAAAAAGGAAAATACAAAGAGTCCATTATTTTTAAAAGTCGCTCAACTAATGTTGTTCATTTAGCGAAGACGATCTTTGTTTTAGTTTTTTGCTCGTATTACAGGCCACACCCAGTATGATGATAGCGATTATCAAAACGTTAGCCTAACAAAAATTCAGAAAATTACCAACAGGACCACCGGGGCTCCCGACTAACCAACCAACCACTCAACCAACTGACCAACCATCCAACCAACCAACCGACCGACCAACCAATTTCACACTATAGGCTCAGAAGACTCCCCCCTTAACACGTGTTCCGAGTAAATCTTATTCTAGCAGAATCCTGCAAAGAACATAAGAGGCTTGGTGAATTATTTATTCCGTAGGATGAGGCCCTTTGTGCCAATCCGATCACGAAATGTATGAATGGAAATCATACATTCACCTTTGAGGCTTGCGTGTATCTAGAAAGCAAAGTAATACAGTGAAAAAAATGATCGGAATATCAATTAACTTTACCATTTACATTGAAAATACAAACTGAAATATAGATGCTCAGAAAAACAAGAAAAATAAGACCGGCACTGGGAATCGAACACCACCGCTGGACAACGGTTTCAGACACGAATTTCCCCTATGCACCGCATATCTCAACTTGTTTGTTTCTTATTTAGTCATTTAAGCAGTGACACTAGCGACATATATGCCATAGCCCTCATCGAGAAACTTTCGGCACTCCATTGGAACTCACCCGCTCACCCGGACAAGAGAGATATTGTTATTAAGCAATCAAATTAAGATCGGTTTTTTGGAATCTATTTGTATTTTGTGATTTGGTATTGTAATAAAAAAATACAAAAAAAAAACAATCTTTATTAATTTTTTTCCTTCAGTTCAACTCGTAATCAGTTTTTACTACTCGAACTTTAATCATTAACTTAACTGCCTTATGGACCCTTCCTTATAACTCATAATGGACCAACTTAATGCGACGAAACTCTCAGCCAAAGCGCAGAAATCCTGCACCAAACTATGCACATGTGTACTGACAAACCTGTCTCAAAGGGCATTAAACAAACCGCCACTCTGTCCCCAGGGTACTCTAGTTAAGGACGATTTACACGGTACGACGGCATATGTTAAGGACCCTGCAGACGATACGACGATATTTAATTTTGACAAGGACTGCACACGGTACATTGGCATGGAAGAAATCAAAGGGCTGGCTGGTGTTTACTTAAGCGTAATTTATTGATGAATCGAACAGAGTTCAACCTTGGAAATAATTATGTTTTGCTTGCTTTTTGAGCGATAATTATGTACAAAATTTCTACATACGCTTCTTCCTATATGAATAATGTATTTACTGTCTAAGATACATGAACTTTTTCTTTTTTCTTGTAGAACATTTTCGGAGTTCTGATGTTATTCGAAATGGAAAATTAAAGAACCTAACCAACTTGGAAAAGTTCTAAAACCCTCCTATACTCGTATTGTTGTTTCAAATTTATCTAAGTGAAAATCCTCAGTTAAATAAGGACTTCAAAAATGGCAAGGAAACTCGCTCTCACGAAAAAGCGGCCGACGAAGTGCCAGAACCGATATGGCACTGTTTCACGATATGCCTAAGAATCTTGTGATCTGGCGGATTTTACGATCGGCCGCCGACATATACAATGGACTGTCCAAGCATTGCACCAGACCGTGAGCTGTAGAGGTTAATGAGGGAAGTTTTTGCCCAACAGTAGGACACTCTAATAGGCTTAACAAAAAACATAGAAGCCAAACATTAAAACTTGTTGCAGAATTAATGCTGACCGTGTGCGGTGGCCATAACAGACTCGTCACCATTATTTACCCTCATGATTCGTCCCGTCAACACATACCTACGTGCCGTGTAGACACAGTCGGTTCAATGTGTGCGTAATTTTATTTGTCTATCTCGCTTCAAAGGCGAGATCACCTCTCTAATTAGAAACGTGGACATTGTGTCAGGCGTCAGGCATTGATTTAACATTCTGTTTAGTATTTGATAATGTTAGCCAAGTTTAATCTTTTAAAATGTAGGCTGATAAGCTAAGATCGATCAGTATGCAGTTAGACATAATCTGAATTTATTACAAAGCTGTAAAAGTACCCGTCTTAAGAATAAAATAAAGAAAGAAAAACCGGCCAAGAGCGTGTCGGACACGCCCAAAATAGGGTTCCGTAGCAATTACGAAAAAATTAAGTAATATTTTTCTAAGGATTTCGATATTTTATACGGAATCTTCCAAGTTTAGGTATATTTTATACCCTACGCTGCTATTTACTCATAAACTATTAATAGTTCTCAAGCAAACTTAGCCGTTATAGTTTTCCTTGGAAGTTTGATATACTGACTACCATTCTGAATTTTTTCAAATTTTTCGACCCACCGGTTTAGATTTTAGAGGGGGGGGGGACGCTCGATTTTTATGAAAATTTGAACTTTAAAGTTGCATATTTCGCAAACAAATGACTGAATCGAAAAATCGTTTTAGCAAACCCCTAATGGTTTTACAATACCTATCCAACGATACCCCACACCATAGGGTTGGATGAGAAAAAAAAAATCACCGCCACTTTACGTCTATGGGAGGTACCCTAAAAAAAATTGTTTTTGAATTTTGAATTGTACTATTTTGTCGGCATAATTTACTTATATATCCGTGCAAAATTACAGCTTTCTAGCATTGATAGTCTCTGAGCAAAGTCGCGGACGGACAGACAGACAGACAGACAGACAGACAGACAGACGGACAGACAGACAGACAGACAGACAGACATGGCGAAACTATAAGGGTTCCATTTTTGCCATTTTGGCTCCGGAACCCTAAAAAATACACGAAGAAAACACAAGACAACAATATTATTAGGTACAAATAAACAACACGTATCATTGCGGTTGACAATCGGACACTAGCTCAGCATAATTCTGAAGCGTTAAAAACACAACAGCGCTGATTTTCCACCAGCATCGTCGGTAACCTCCGGACCAAGACATAGCGTTACAAAGTTTTATTTCTTTTTAAGTTTTATTGCCTGCTAAAACGTCTGCAGAATCGATAATTTTGCATGAAAGGTGGGCCAAATTTGTGCCGCTGAGTGCAGTAACTCCTGAAAGCTACTGGAAAAGTCCTCGAGTGGCGAACACGAACCGGAAGGCAAAGCGTTGGCAGCCTTTCCACCAGGTGGACTGACGACATCGTGGGACTTGCGGGAAACCGGTGGATGCAAGTGGCGAGTTGTCGTTCATTGTGGCGTTCTAAAAATCATCAATATCTGACGACACGTAAACATGGCAGAGCTTGTTTGACGGTGCATTACGTGTAATGCACACAGTTTAAGTGTTAATTAATTCATCCAGTCGCTTAAAAGTCTTCTTCTTCTTCTCTTTTAAAATATGGCTTTCTGTCCTAATTAATAGGACAATTTTGCCAGTGTACTATCTTTGAGAGGGACGTTGTACAGTGATTGTAGTTTTTGCAACTTGATAGTAAAATTCCAGAAACCACGTGGAAACAACTTGCGCATTAAAAAATATCAGACACGAGAGCAATATAGAATTTTGTGATCACACTGTTCACTGTTAAGGTTAATCGCCGCATAAAACACTATCAAAATTATACTTCAACTAGCCAAAGAAACAGAAATAGCAAAATTAGATATTGTCTACATCCGCCATGTTCGAATGCCACTGTAATGTGGGGCGTTGGGAGACAAGTGAATACCACGAGTTCTGAGTAAATACTGATGTTTATTGTATAACCTTAAGACTATTTATATGATACATAATGGGAGAGTGTGAGTATGGCGCAGCTCACACTACACCTCCCCCGTTGAAAAAAAAAAAAAATGTAAATATACATTTTTTTGAAAAATTTTAATCTTTATTTATAAACAAACAAACAATGCAATACAATGATAATTATTAATTATTATTATTATTATTTTTTATTTATGAGAAAAATATTTCATGAAGTTAATTCTAATTTTTGCACGCTTTGTTGACGAGATTTAGGCATCGAATTGTCACAACTAATTGAATGCAAAATTCTAAAATAATTTATACATAACATTATTCGTACTTTAACTGCAATTTTCTAAATGAAAAAGTTATTCTTATTTTAAGCTTTCTTTGGACCATCATCATCATCAATCATTCATCTTACTAAATTCTTAAAAATGTTACTGACTCTACGTACTGTTTGAATGTTGGGTACTGTGTTCTCTGATTACATATCTCTTAACTTTAAATGCATAAAATAACAACTTTAAAAAAAAACTTTTGTCTTCAAAATTCATCCTTCTGTTTCTACCTTTATTATACTTTCTTCCATAATCATTCCGTACTTTTCGTATCTTTCATTTTAACTCATTTCATACATTTTATACTTTTCTTCGTACATCATTTCTTTGACTTTCTCTATCTTAATTATATATTTTTTTAAACCCTTATTTTTTCTTATTTTCATACTTCAGTGTGCTACTTTGGCATCACTGTATGCAATGCAACTTGTGCCATTGCTTGCAATGTACACAGCACATTTACATTTTGTGGTCGGCCGACCTTTACTTATTATCATTATTTATTTTGTTCAGGATACAAGGATTACTTATTTTTCGTGCGCGCACATACATAATAACCTTTTATATATCATCATACATTCAGGTAGTTCTTTTAACACTTCCTTACTTCAATAATCCTACCTTACCCAAGTCCTTCCCTCCCTTACCTTGTGCCCAAGTCTCTTCACGATTGATGCTCGACCGAATCATGATCAGAGGACAAGGGTTTCCTACCTGCCTTGTATCCTGGTGTACCTTGCTATTAACTTACCCTATCTAAAAAAAAAAACATTCAAAATCTCTTACAAATACTCATACAATTTGAAAACTTCAGCTAGTAAGAATTTCCAATAACTTCTAGGTGGCCATCCTAATAGCTGGTTGAAAATCTTATTTGCGTCCGCTTTCCCAAACACATTTGCTTACAGCACACTTCCAAGCTAAACCATTGCCTATCAACAAAAAAAAAAGCACTTTCCCTTTCCTTACTCTAAATATTTTCTTTCCTAATTCCATTCCTCTAACCTTTGTATAATTTCCAAACTTTCCATTCATCTTGAACGCAATAATAAAATAACCATTAACTAACAGTGTTGAAAATAATATATAAAAAAAAAACAATGACATTTAATCGTATGTGTTTAAAAAACTCGATTCAATAATTTGGCATAGCAACTGGATGATCAGCTCAGCAGCAATAACAAATTATTTTCTAAATCAACCTTCTTATCCAGCTGCAGCAAAATAAAAAGGGCGATTAAGTATACTTCTAATTAAAATCATCATAATAATTTGTATGAATCTGTCCAATAGAATAAAAAGGAAAATTCATTAAGTCATATATTCCTTCTTTCAATCATCCTTGTAAATTTCTAACTTTCATAACTTACTAATTATACTGTCGTTAAAAGAGCGCACAGTACCTATCTTACCTGGCGAAATTTGAGCTGTAATAACAGACGCGGAATGCTTTACCTTATTGGGTGACCTAAGTGAGATCATCCCAACTCGGTGCTGTTACTACGGGTCTATTTTTAGAGCACAAATATACTAAGACTAATTATTTTATTAGTTTATGAATCTTTAAAAAAATATGAACACAGAATTATCTCGTCAACATGCGGCATTGATGTTACCTTACATTTAGCTTAAATTTAGCACATGAAAATAAAAATTTATAAAAACAAAATCATTGCATAGTCCTGTAAATATATATACCTTTCAAAGATGTTATTTAAAAAAAAACGCGTGTTCTGGTTGGCTCCTACTCCTTGTAGTTCGTCCGATTGCGTCAACTTGTCCTCGACGCCGTCCTCGGCCTGCTGCATACCGGAACCACTCCAATAACTTCTTGCAGCTAGCCTCCATAAGTTTCTTTTATTGGTGTTCTTCTTTCTTGATTTTAAGTAGTTTTTATAATTCATCTTTCTTGCTTTAATTTATTAACTTATTTCTTCATTTTCATAGCTTTAAGTATTCTTCTCTTCTTACTATTTTACTTTCTTCAATTTCTTCTATATAATAAATTCTTCATATTCAATGTTATTTTTTCTCTTCTTTCTTCTTCTTCAGTACATTTTTTTTTCTTCTTAATTCTTCTGTATCTTCTTATAAAAATAATTTCTTAATTCACTTATTTATTTATAATTTTCTTATTTAATCTACTTTACACAATATTAAAATGTCTCTGTCATTTTCACTTCCACTTATTTTATTGTCCAAAAAACTCAAGTTCTTGTAAACTGGTGGCGCAGCGCGCCGCCAGCGCCGCACGAGGCAGCGGCACTGGCAGGGTCGCCATGTAATGTGGGGCGTTGGGAGACAAGTGAATACCACGAGTTCTGAGTAAATACTGATGTTTATTGTATAACCTTAAGACTATTTATATGATACATAATGGGAGAGTGTGAGTGTGGCGCAGCTCACACTACACCACAAATCGAATCGTTTAAAAGTCAAAAAGTAACAAATTTTGAACCCTAAGCTCATGTACTAGTTATAATAAGGATTTAAACTAAACCTACCTGTTTGTGCCTTAAAGATATTTTGCGCTTTGAAATTGTAACATCATTTGTTTGCCATTTATCTCTGGTGTCCGGCAAACGGGGATCCAAAGGCGATTGGTCCCTCTGACGCCCCTTGTCATTATCTTGACAAGGAAAAGCTCTCAAGCTCCCTACCACGGTAAGTTATTATACTCGAAGAAAGGAATAGACCCATCGATTTGGAGAAATGAGATATTTATGCGGCCCAAGTGCGTGGAAACCCAATCGCTGTAATTCTATTTTTACTGGTTTGTTCGATCTTTTTGTTAAGGCTTCGAAGTGAGATCTGGTTTTCCTAATATCATAAATGCTAAAGTTTATGAATAGGTAGCAGTCATTGGGTAGCAGACTATTTTCAAGCTATCTCTTTTTTCTATGCCTCTTTGATCTTTTGTCTACAGGTATATCTAAATAAATTTTAACAAGTTAGAATGTTCGTAATAATGGAAACAGTTAGACGCTTGAAATATTCATAGAATATTTAGTCGTATATATCCACTTTAAATATAAATAGTTATATTAAAATAAAATAAATATTTAAGGGGAGCTCCTATACAAAAACCTTTTTTTTCCTCTTGTCTAATTTTGTACGGAACCCTTCGCGCACGAGTCCGGCTCGCACTTGGCACAATAAAGATGATGCATTTTAATGCTAATGCCTAACTACATTAATATTTGGGCTTTACATATTGTTCCTTTTTCCCATTGAAAGAAAGGAAAAAAAGAAAAAGAGAGAGCTTTACTTCAGTTCCATCAGTACCAACCACTATACATGTTGGCGGCCGGTCGTAAAATCCGGCAGATCACGAAATTCCTAGGCATATCACGATGTGTCTGAGATACAATACGGCAGATCGATTAGAGCAACGCAGTTAGATTAGATAAGTAAAATGCTTAGCCAATTAATGAATAGCACCAATTTCACGATATGGCCTAGGAATTTCGTGATCTGGCTGATTTTACGATCGGCCGCCGACATATAGATTGCATGTTTCTTACAATAAAAACGGCGCACAAAATTAGTTCACAGCGCGGATTTGTGAATCTTTCGCTATAGTTTGTTGACGTCCGTGACAGGGGTTGTGTTAAAGTAAGTAATAAGTAAGTGTGATGATTGAAGCGCCGCGCGTTTTGTTCCAAACAGCCAGTCTAGTGCCGTAAGGTATAAACAATGAATCAGACGCTGTTTTTCCGTGAAATTGCAAAATTCTTTATCAAATCTTGTTACACGATGAAGCTATAACAGCGTTGCGGCTTGCCGTAGCAGTATGCTGAGTGGGGCCCACTTTATACCTACTATTCGATGTTATTTTATTTTTTTCTTTCCATCGCATGTATTTTTTTAGTGTATCGAATATGTGTAAATAAATGTTTCTCTCTCTCTTTCTCTCTCTATATTAACTCTCCTAATGAAACTCATGGTAACGCCACATCATTCGCCTCTTGCACTTGATAATGGAGTAGATTTATGGACCCCATTATTTACGGAGATTAAAATCGGCGACGTTGTTTCGACTGAACCGATGGCCGATAGATAAAGGATTTTAATTGAGAGAAAGATTATTTTAAGAGCTAATATTTCACTGGAAAGGTTTTTTGTGAGAGGATCGAAAAGTTTCAGAGTAAAAGGAAAGTTTTTGATTTGGAAAATAAGCTGCCTTTTTTTCAGTTTTGAAACAGTATTTCTCCGAGCTTTTACAGATACATAGATATAAGTCTGCGTATTCTTTTAAGATCTACTAATAGGTATTATAAATGCGAAAGTTTGTGTGTGTGCGTGTTTATGTTTGCTACTCCTTCACGCTAAAACGGCTGGACGGATTTGGACGAAATTTGATATGTGATAGCTGGACGTCTGTAATAATACATAGGCCACTTTTTATCCCGGTATTCACACGGGATAGGGATAAAATCTTGAAATTTCAACTGCTGGATCTTGAAATTTTGGACAGTTGTTCTGAACACAACGTCAATGAAGACCATGATATAAAATTTGAGAATTCCCACGGGAATTTTGTAAAATCCCGGAATTTTAATTGTAACTACCAGACCGAGTAGTTTACGTGAGCGAAGTCGCGAGTAAACTCTAGTAAGAGATATACTATATCCCTTTCTGGCCGAAGATTTTTTTTTCGAAATCTACTTAGAAATACCTATCAATTGTGTTTTTTAGCTTTATAATGTACAGCAAAAATATGAAAAAAAATCTTGTTGTTTTTAGTTATAGCTAAACTTTACTGCACGATCGTGCGGGTTAGGCCTTACTTGTGAATATGCACGATCGTGCAAACTAATAGTTTTATCACTAAAATGTCAATAAAAGGCATTTGTTTTTATTAAAAACATATTTTAATCTTTATAAAGTAATCAGTTTTGCACTGCTTATTATTATTATCACAAAATTACGTAGTAGGAACCAGATCAAACAGTACTTTGGACTCTGTAACTTTGAAGAATACCTACTGACCAAACACGCTCCAAATCTACTCATAACTCCAAATGCCGCACTCTAACTGCTGCCAAGCCGTCTAGAGATAGCACCAAGGAAAACCGTATTGATAATACCTATTCACACCAAATCTATTGGCACTTCGAAACGTTGCCCAGCCATCACTAGTAATGCTGCAAGCACATCCTGTTCTAGCTGGACAAACACATCTAGGTCACTGGATGTGTTTGTGCTTGTACTCATGCCGGCAGTGATACGATTTTCTTGCTGTCCTATAGTACCTCCAGCGGATGGTGTAGCAAATGAATGAGGGACATTACTAGAACAGGATGTGCTTGCAGCATTACTAGTGATGGTTGGGCAACGTTTCGAAATGCCAGTAGATTTGGTGTGAATATTATCAATACGGTTTTCCTTGGTGCTATCTCTAGACGGCTCGGCAGCAGTTGGAGCGCGGCATTTGGAGCTATGAGTAGATTTGGAGCGTGTTTGGTCAGTATTCTTCAAAGTTACAGAGTCCAAAGTACTGTTTGATCTAAAATTAGTGGGTATATTATTAAGATCCTTTACTACAAGTTGATTTAATACGGTGTCCGACTCAGCGTCATCTTTTTCAAGCCAGTCAAGCTATGAATGGGGGTCAATTTCTTCGTCTTGATCAAAATCGTCAATTTCAGAGATGTTTCCATCCCCCAAAATATCTTCTATATGTGATCATCTGTAAGCGCGCGCCCTAAAAATATAGACAACATTAGTTAGAAAATAAAATATGACGTTAAACAAATGAAAAATGTTATTAATGGGTAAAATATAGATTTACGCATGGCCGAGGAAACACAATCATGCAAATAATATTTACAACCGCGTGACACACTAAGGACAAACACACACGAACGTGCAATTTTTTTTTACTGACATCCAAATACAAGTAATATGTATTTTTTTAAATACATTTCTTCTGTTTTACCATATTTCATTCATTATCTATGATAATTAATCAATAAATCACTACCTTATTACCAAAAATTTAAAATAAAATACACTTACGTGTGTTACTGCTGCCGCCAAAAAACGCTGCAATCTTCGACGCGGTCTCAAACCCGACTGAAGCAACGAATCCACCCCTCGCGCCTGTCGGCAGTAGCGCAAGAGTTTGCACTATCGATCGGTATAGGGCCGGCCGCGAGAAGCTGATTTACGCGAACCCAGGATTTTTTCAAAGTTACTTGCACGATCATATCGAGCCGTCCAGAAAGGGTTAAATAATAGATATGATATTTATTTATTTATTAATTTATACTATAAAATTTTATCAATCAAAACAACACAGTTATCCTTACTAATATTATAAATGCGAAAGTAACTCTGTCTATCTGTCTGTCTGCCTGTTATGCTTTCAGGTCAAAACCACTGAGCATATGGGAGGTTTTTCAACGTATGTAAGTAAGTTGATTAGGTTATTTAGTTTCTTAACCCATGGACAATTAATTTTGATACTGGCTTATCACGACCATCAAAATAATTTGGACAATAATGAAAACAAAAGGCAATCAGACGGCATCCATTCTAGAATGCTCTATAATTAGTATCGCTAATTGTTTCGGTGCACTGAAGTTTTAAAAACTAATTTACCGATACAACTCAAACGTCGTGCTGTGACCTTAACAGCCTCACTGTAGAGTTGAAAATAGAAAAGTTAACTGCAAACAGATGTTGGCTTTTCGATCATGAAAATCGAACGAGCAAATGAACGACATCGTTAAATGTACTAATCAAGTTGTTTCAATTATGGAAATAATATAAAGTGGAAGATGGTTTGCAAATGATTATGAAAATAATAAATTAACCAACTTAGAAGAGTTGAAAATCACCGAAGACACTAAAGTCATCGACATAGCACGAAGAATATGCAAGGTGAAGTTGCAACGTGCGGGTCATACACACATCGATCGAAGAACAGTGAAACCGTTGGAGGAGAAAAGATCTTGAGTGGCAACCACGAACTGGAAGACGAATCGTTGGCAGGTCATATTGGGTGAACTGATATCATCGTGAGAGTTGCGGGTAACCAGCGAATGCAAGTGGCTTGTTGAGGAAGCCCTTGCCCAACAGTGGACTGATGATGAACATAAAACCCTATATCGCGCGGCCCGATACACATGGCCGTTTTTTTAGTGCCGTCATCTCCCCGTACTAAAACAACTCAGCATCTTACAAAGAAAAGCAAAACTGTAGGTTTACAATGTTTTAAAAGTTAGACCAGCTCTATAAAACTCCTTTAACTCCTTAAACTAGAGTAAAGCCAAAAGTAGCCTGCAACTAAGTACGAAAACAAAATTATCTGAAACCAGAGGCACTCAGAGTGCTGGAAACTGAATTTTACTCCGCAAACCCAAGGTGAGTTTTCTTATGTTGTTAAACTGTATTTTTTGTTAAAAAGTAGAAGAAACCTGCAAGTCTTTTGATCGCTGGTCGGCGTTGAAACTAAAACTCATTATAAGTTTCCGAGAAGCAAAGGTACAAATCTAATGAAAAGTTAGTATTCACAACGCTTTTGGTAGTACACAGCGAGATTGGCAATTACAACCCTTTCTGAAGTATACGTATAAGCCATAGATATTAACTTTGGAGTGAGAACGTTATAATAATTAAAATTTCAAATAAGTACTTACATGTTTAGTTATATCTTTAAACGAGGAATTGTTATAATCTTTATTTATAGCGGCAACACTTCTTTTTTTTTCTAACCTGTGTAGTGTGTCACTGCTGTTATAAATAAGGTTAACTAATATTTCGGCGAACAACGTTTGGCAACCTGTTTCGTTTCGCAACTTTTCATTTCCCAACTGTTTACTATTTCTGAAACTGTAAATATTTCAGGATTGTTATAAAACTAACCTAACCTAACCTAAAAGGTTCAACACGATAGCCCTGAAATAAATCCTGAAATATTTTCAGTTTAAGAGTTTCTGAAATGAAAAGTTGCGAAATGAAACAGGTTGCCAAATGTTACGTTCCGAAAAAGCACTACCCGTATAAATAAATATTTTTCTTTCTTTTCTAATAGAGACGCATTGGTGCATCTTTATTATGAATAAATAAATAAATAATAAATTATCGTACCATTTCTTAATTTATACCTACAACAAAAACATCCCCAATGAAGAATGTTTTTCTTGTTTAGATTTAGAACACAATGGTGTTACCCACAAAAAGCCTTTTATCTTTGACTTCCTTTAAAAAAAAAAGCCGCCAAAAAACGACAACTAAAAAGTAAAAAATAATTATGCACTACCTAGCTGTTGCCCGCGACTTCATCTGCGAACAATTCGTTTATCCCTATCCCGCTGGGACTATGCTGATTTCCCGCAAAATTAGCCTAAGTTAATTTAGTATAAGTACCTAGTAATATTCTTTTTATCTAAGCGTCGTCGGTGTCGGGGGACCGCTAAGGTTAACAGAAACTAAAGTATGTTGTATTTTTTAAAGTATTAACCTTAGCGGTCCCCCGACATCGACGACGCTTAGATAAAAAGAATATTACTAGGTACTTATACTAAATTAACTTAGGCTAATTTTGCGGGAAATCAGCATAGTCCCAGCGGGATAGGGATAAACGAATTGTTCGCAGATGAAGTCGCGGGCAACAGCTAGGTAGTGCATAATTATTTTTTACTTTTTAGTTGTCGTTTTTTGGCGGCTTTTTTTGTCGGGGGTTTTTAAAATTTTTAATTTTATTTTTTTTATTTTATGTTTTTTAAACAGCTCGTCATGTTGCTACCACTGCATTGTATGTAGAATCAATTACTGATCAAAACGAATCCAAACACGACATATGTGCTATTATTTTTTATAGTGTACTAATGTGCTGGATATCTTGGCTGCAGCATCAGCTCATCCTGTTGCCACTTTTGCATTGTATATAGAATCAAATACTGATCGAAACGAATCCAAACACGATATATCTGCTATGGTTTTCTCAAGAGTGTATCTACTAGTGTTCTGGATATCCTGGCTGCAGCATCAGGCCAAGAACTGCATAATCTTGCATAGTTACATAGCATACATGGGTGTTTCAAGTTTTAGGTCCCAAATATGCTTGAAAGTAAAGTAAATACCCATTATGCGTCTAAGATTCCTACCGCAGCGAACAAAGGAGCTGATGATCTTGGAACGGCTGAACCGATTTTGACGAAACATGTCTAAGAACCATCGCTAGAAAACCAGCTTTCAAATAAAAAAAACCGCATTCAAATCGGTCCACCCGCTTAAGAGCTACGGTGCCACAGACAGACACACAGACAGACAGACAGACAGACAGACACACAGACACACATAGCGGTCAAACTTATAACACCCCTTTTTTTGCGTCGGGGGTTAAAAAACCATTTACGAGCATAAATTATCAAACGGAAGATAATGCAAAGAACGTGCCCACATACACGTGTATACAACATTCACGAGATATCATTGTGATCCTAAACAATGTGTGAATACGGAGAAGGTAAAAAGGTTCAGGCAAGGCTAAAATATAAATCTCTTTGTACAATGAAGGCGGTTAATTGCCTTCATTTGAGCCGGCGGAAAAACCAGCGAAATACGAGTTTATTCCATCCACGTGGTTATAGGTAGATGATATGATATTGAAGTTTTTTTTTTATTAACCTTTCTCAACAGCCTGCCTTTAATTACACAGAATAAGACTTACTTGCATTTTACTCGTATCTTTGATCAATTCAACAGTACAAACTGTAAAAATTGCATTGTCACCCAACTTACGTATTTTATTATTATTATGGTATACCTTTTGTAGGTGGTAGGACCTTGTGCAAGGTCCGCCCGGATTGCTACCACCATTTTACTCGCTAATACTTTTTTTTTTTTTTTTTTAATTTATTTATTCATTCAAATTAAACCTTAGGTACTACACATTATAATATTCTCGCCAAACTATTACGTTTGATGGCGAGACGCGCTCAGTTTTCATGCAATCCTATCAAACTTATGCTATAATATAAACTAGGTAGGTAAGTACTTAACACATTCGCAATGGCAGGCATTCACATACATAGATGGTGTACATTCAAGGCAAGTCTAGAAGATATTCTTTGAGTTTAATCTTTAACATAGATTTACTTAGTTTAGGACTTTGTCTTAATAAGCTAATTTTATTAAATAATTTTGGTACCAGGTACTGTGAGCATCGTTTACCATAATAGTTTTTCATTTTTGGCTGTACAAGCTTTTTCTCTCTTACACTCCTTGTATTATACTTGTTACTAATTAATAATTTGTACATATCACTGTAATAATGCTCTAATCCTAAAAGGTATGTGACTTTTTTATCTACTGGTAGAATTTTACATAAGGAAAATAGTTTATCATAATCTTTTTGACAGTTTTTCTTAATCCTTTTACTAACTAAAAATTTTATCAGTCTTTTTTGTAAGTTTCTGATATCTGTTATATATGTTATGAATGTTCTTCCATATACAACCAGACCATAGCTAACAAGTGAGTCGGCAAGAGCATAGTAGACAACCATTAGTGTTCTTTTACTCAATATTCTGTTTAATTGGTAGAATTTGCCTAGCACAGATCTTAATCTATTGCACACATCGTTAATATGTGGTTTCCAGTTAAAATGTCTATCAATGGTTAAACCTAAGTATTTGAATGTTTCCACATATTTCAATTTAGCACAACTACAATTATTTTTATCTGCATGTAGGCAGTCGTACGTATGCCCTATTATATCCAAATTATCTTTAGTCACTTTTTTTGCAACCTGGTTATACGGCGAGTGAATGTGCATGCATTTGGTTTTTTCGAAGTTTATAATAATTCCATTATCATGTGCCCACTTAGTGATATTCTCGAAGTCCTCTTGCATGCACCTTCGTACCTCCGTTACATCCTTCGCAGCGTACACTAGACACATGTCATCAGCGTACATGAACACCCGGCACCACTGCACCACATTCGAGACACTGTTGACATGCATCACATACCCCACGGGACCATATACGGATCCGGTCGGCACTCCAAGCTCCACCGCCGCCTCTTTCCCCGTCTCCCCCGCGATGCTCGTGAAGCAGCAGTGCTTGCACTTGTGTTTTGGCGCGGAGAGTAAGACAGCCGGTTAAATTACTGGCACTTGATGTACTCCATCTTAGGCGTCTAGGTTGGCAACGCATCTGCTATCCCCCCCCCTGGTGTTGCAGGTGTCTATGGGCGGTGGTGAACTCTCACCATCAGGAGACCCACTTGCTCGTTTGCCATCCAGTCGAATAAAAAAAAAAAAAAGAGAAAACCGGGAACACCCAAATACTCCGAAATATTTTATTCCCAATTTCCGTTTAAAAAGCAGCTAGTCTAAGCAGCAAGTGACATAAGAAGCAACTGGTTTATGTAGGTACTGGTCTAAGTAGTAAGTGGTCAAAAATTCTTTGACTCAAATTGTAGGAGTCCCGCGCGGATCTTCTATTCCGTGTGTCTGAGCTTGACACAAATAGTAAAGAACACAACACAAAAAGAATTAGCGAAATCGGACCAGTCGTTCCGAGTTTTGCGCTTAGCAACACATTTTACGATTCATTTTTATTTATGTAGAGTGCTACTGTAGAATATATGCCACTGTTCATTTTTACAATAGAATACGTAAAAAACTTCAGGAAAAAAATACGGATGATCAATAAGAGTCTAAATTAATTTAAAAAAATAGTGTTTCGATCAGGCAACTTATATCTACCGTTGTACCCTGAGTTTATTTCTCCGATTTCAACAAAATTTGGAAGGTAGACTCAGTCCATGATTGCGAGCTGGAAAAACAGGGTCTCTAGATGTGTCCCCAAAATATTGTATGGATGTGCGTTTTGTTATGAATTTTCTTAATAATTTTCGTAACAAAACGGACACATCCATCCATGCCTTATAAATGCAATGAAATGAAATGAAATGAAATGAAATAGTTTATTTTGCTTTAGACATGGTAAAATGTTCTTATAAAATAGTGCTAATGTGCTATGACATGCCTAGCCAGGTACATTGGCATGCAAACATTGTCTTATATTCTAAAAAAGATTTACTCATTAAGCTGAATCGAATTAAATATTTACATTGTTTAAGTTGAAACCTAGATTAAATACAGTTTTTTTAAAAAATAAATTAAATTTTAGAGTTCATTTGACAGTAGAATCATTTTGTTTGTGTTTTTTATTGTAAGTATTCTTTAACTGAATAAAATGCTTTATCCTTAAGCCATTCAAACAATTTAAATCTAAATTTGTTCCGGGGCAACTCAGTTATGTTCTTAGGTAGCTTATTAAAAATTCGTATTGCCATTGGGACACAATTTCTGCGATACAATTGTGTGTTAGTTTTGGGGTAAATTAATTTTTCCGGGTATCTTGTATTAAAATTACATATTTGGTCCTTTCTTTTGAAGTAGTTTGGATATGATTTGACGAAGTTGCATATTTCAAAAATATATAAACATGGCACTGTCAATAGATTTAATTGTTTGAAAAGTGGTCTACAAGATGTTAGAGGAGGGACATCGTAAATTCCACGTATGCATTGTTTTTGAGCAATAAATATTCTGTTTACGTCTACTGAATTTCCCCATAACAGTATAACATATCGCAATATGGACGCAACATAGCCATGATACGCTTTTAATGCGGTTTGTTTATTTGAGATTTTAGTAATGCATGTATTTAGTTTTAAGGATTTAGATTAAGAACTAATTAATAAGTGTTAGAGAGATATTTTTTTTCTGCCAACAAACTGTCATGCAGTTTGGCAGATAAGTAATTTGTTTAAAAAATGTATTCTGTTTATTTGAGGAAATAAAGAAAAAAAATATATTTTGAGGACATATTTGGAGACCCTGTTTTTCCAGCTCGCAATCATGGACTGATTCTACCTTTCAAATTTTGCTGTAATCGGAGAGATAAACTCAGGGTTCAACGGAAGACCGAAGTGCCTTTTTAACTTCGAAAAAAGTTGAATATATCCAATTCCATTTGAGAATCATTTTACGGTCTCAGCCTGAAAAATTAACCATGTCCCTAAGTAATTAAATATGGTTTTAATCGACCGCCATGACTGCTAAATGTGACATCAAAGTAACAACTCAGCTCCGCCATTTACACGATTGCGCAAGCGCAGTGAACAGCTTTAAAACAGTACCGTATAACCTAACCAACAAAAAGTTGGAAAACCCCCGACTTTGTGACTTTAAAGTTCAATATCTCAAAAATAGCTGAATCGATTTTGATGAAACATGTCTAAGAACCATCGATAGAAAACTTGCTATCAAATAAAAAACCGCATTTAAATAGGTCCACCCGTTTAAGAGCTACGGTGCCACAGACAGACACAGACAGAAATTTAGACATACAAACAGACACACAACAGTCAAACTTATAACACCCCTCTTTTTGCGTCGGGGGTTATAAATAAGATACTATCTCAATGTACACAGTTAGCTACAAACAGATATAGTCAAAGTAACAAAAATATATACCCACGACTTTATTCATTTAACAATAAAGTTTTACGTACATATTTTGACTGTGCTCTACCAATCGAAAACACAAACTGAGACATGAATGCACAGAAAAAACAGAAAAAGAGACCAGCGCTGGGAATTGAACTCAGGTCTTCAGCATTCCGTGATGCGTGCTATAACTCCTACACCACCGCTGGACAGGAGTCTAGACACAAATTTATCCCATGAACCACAGACTACATAATATATTTCAGGTTGCTTTTTTCTACTACGCTACTTAAGCAGCAGCACTAGTGACATCTATGTTTCGTTCTCATCGAGAGACTTAACACTCTCTCGGCAATCAAATTATGATTGGTTTTTTGGAGTCTGTTGTCTTATCTGTTCTAGTTTATTGTCTCTCGTGTTTGATTGATTCTTATACTCTACTCTACAGTGAACTCATTATTAGTCACCCTATGCGATTTTTGTCCCAACAAAAGCAAAATAATCTTTTGTACTGTTTTTACCGTATCTACTGTACCAAAACTCATTTTGCACGTTCATACGAATCCGCGTGCAAGTTTAATTTTTACTCTGATGCGGAATGGCTGAGGCCCAAGGGGGGGGAGGGGGCGGAAATAAGGTTAGTTATTAATTATAATTATTAACACAGGTATCTGATAACACCGAGGATGATTACGTTTCATCATCATCATAATTTTAGCTAACATACTCGTACTCTTACTCTTTGGCACGATGAGAGACTGTAGTTCCCACGCGGGCTCAGTGAGGATTGGGAATTTAACACACACCATTTGTAATGGAATTACTACGTAGGGATGTGTAAGTTTGATCAATGTTTTTCTTCACCGTGAAACTAGTGTACATTTCAAATTTAATTTTGCAAATGAATTTCAAAAAACTCAGATGTGCGAGCCCGGGTTTAAACCCATGATCGTCCGTTTGAGAGGCCATAGGTAACTGCTAGGCCACTACGAATTAATAATCATCACAAAATTTGGCAACAAACGCAGAAGGGGATACGATTGAGATTATTACCATATTTCTTACTTCCGCTAAACCAGTTCCGGAGATAATCTGTATTAAAAAACGCATTTTTTCTGTTTTCAGCGATACTTAAGGGTTAGATTGTTAATTAAAAACTAAGTAAGCATTAAAGCCGGCCGCTTCTTTTAATTAAGATATTTTTCGGCTGGCCATGCCGACGATAATCTCAGATGAAGGTTAACTAATCTCCCGGAAACAATCGTTAAAAATAATGGCGGCATTACAGCGCTACTGGGATAAAGATGGAGTACTTAATTCTAGTTAAAATAACCTAACCCAAAAAAAGTTGGAAAACCCCTGACATTTTCAAAGCTCAATATCTCAATAAAAGCTGAACCGATTTTGATAAAACATGTCTAAGAAACATCGCTAGAAAATCCGCTTTCAACTGAAAAAAACGCATTCAAATCGGTTTACCTGTTTAAGAGCTACGGTGCCACAGACAGACACATAGCGGCCAAACATATAACACCCCTCTTTTTGCGTCGGGGGTTATGTATAAAGGTAAGTATTTTTTATTGAGTACGGCAAACGAGCATGTGAGTTATCTGATGGGAAATCACTGTCTAGTTGCCGGACTTCAAAGAAGGTATAAGCCCTTGTCACATGTAGTTACAATACAATACAATACAATACAAAGACTCTTTATTGTACACCAGAAGTAGTAAGTGATACAGAAAACAAATACACAGAGAAAAAAATTACACGGTAAGCAATAGGCGGCCTTATCGCTTAAGAGCTATCCTACCAGCAAATACTGCTGATGGGAGTTAACTCACTGCATTGTCTTAAATCTTGTACCTTGGGGGGAAAATGCCTTAGTCGCCAGGCTTGGCAGGCGGGTTGGCGACCGCAGTTATACCCGATGGTTCGCGGAGGACGCTGCTGCCCATCCTCCAGTTTATCCCTTAGTCGCCTCTTACGACACCCACGGGAAGAGAGGGGATGGTGTAATTCTCAACCGACTCCACACAGCCATATGAGTGGAGAGCCTTGGGGGAGGCCTATGTCCAGTAGGACGTTTTTTGGCTGACATGATGAAGATGATTGTTTCAAATTACATTTTAAATTTACTCAAGGTGAAGAAAATCATCTCCACAAACCCGCAAAGGAACCAATGTGGGTGTGAATTTCCTAATTCGCATTAGACCCGTTTGGGAACTACAGCCAAAGTAAGCTCAATTTCTTCCATTCTCTACGAAATTGTGAAAGTGGTTTCCATGCCAAATACATTTCTACGATAAAATGGCTGTTCTAATCTACACAGTGCCCGACAGGTGAGCGGTTCGACTAATAGCAGGAATAAAAGTTAATACCGTGTCGAGATAATACTAGCAATTTGTTTAATGTAGCACTGCTATATAACACCAGAATAAATATACCTACACTAGCTTTTGACCGCGGAATTCGGTTGTCGCGCGCTGTTCGCTCGGGAACTTTGCATTTTTTCTGTAATGCAGGTCTTAATTTCACCAACTGATAATAATTAAATCAGAGCACCAAACAGAGTATGTACAGAGCTAATCGGCAGAAGAACTGACAGAATAATGTTGTCGTCCCTACAGTCCGAAGTAGAATGACGCTCCGGCCAACGAGACCGTCCACGAGAACACTGTTCGTTACGTCTCGATATTCTAATAGTCAATCGACATCATATAAATCAGGCTTGATTATTGTTTTCCACAACATATATTTACGAATAACTGTAGCATGGAACCCAGGCGGCCCGTTATTGCATGGTTTTTATGAGCGCTAAATCATCGACGCTTGCGTCGTGTCTGAAACCAATCGCCCCCAAATACTACTAATTGGCCACTCCTAACTTTGACTACCCCTACTATTAGCTTGCTTTTGGAATTTAAAAGCTGGAGAGGGACTGGGCTGGTCATGTTTGCATGCCGGACGAGTTATGGGCCAAGATAACCACCGAGTGGATGCCCACCAACTCGAAAAGGTGACCTGGTAGACGGCGATGGCGTCTCAACAGGTGATTCAAACAAATGATTCTAATTATTGTGATTCAAACAAATGATTTTAATTATTATGATTGAAACAAATGATTCTATAAGTATTGTGATTCAAACAAATAATTCTAAGTATTGTGATTCAAATAAATTATTCTAATTATTGTGATTCAAAGCAATGATTCTAATTAAAATAAATAAATAAATAAAATAAATAAATAAATATCATGGGACACTTGACACCAATTGACCTAGTCCCAAACTAAGCAAAGCTTGTACTATGGGTACTAGGCAACGGATAAACATACTTATATAGATAAATAAATACTTAAATACATATTAAACATCCAAGACCCGAGAACAAACATTCGTATTATTCATACAAATATCTGCCCCGGCCGGGATTCGAACCCGGGACCTCAAGCTTCGTAGTCAGGTTCTCTAACCACTTAGCCATCCGGTCGTCAAATTATTATGATTCAGACAAAATAAATGATTCTAATGATGAACAGCACGCGATAACCGAATTCCACACGGGCGAAGCTGCGGGCAAAAGCTAGTAGATATATAAAATACTATTAAACAATAGAAAATTAAAACGTTACTGCTAATAGCTCATGGTAGGGGATTCTGATAATTTTGCGAGTGTATATAGGTTGTGTAGAGTGTTCATAAAATAACAATTCCGTTAATCTAATAATTCGCGTCTGGGGTGTGATGTATCCTCCATTATGGCCTAAAACGTTTTAGTAGACAGATGACATTGAAAGCATCGTTCGATATAAGAATTAATTTTAAGAGTCATCATCATCTCAGCCTATAAACGTCCCACTGCTGGGCACAGGCCTCCTCTCGGAATGAGAGGGCTTGGGCCATAGTTCCCACGCGGGCCCAGTGCGGATTGGAAACTTCACACGCACTATTAAATTGCTTCGCAGGTTTGTGCAGGTTTCCTCACGATGTTTTCCTTCACAATGTTTTTCTTCACAACGATGTTTTTCTTCGCAAAGCTCGTGGTAAATTGCGCACATGAATTTCGAAAAACTCTGAGGTGCGAGCCGGGATTTGAACCCACGACCCTCTGCTTGAGAGGCGATAAGTCAAACCACTAGGCCACAACGGCTAAAAATTTTAAGAGTACTTTAGTTAAAATAAACACAAAACAGAAACTAAGTACTTTATTTATTGAATCAGGCTTTACTTTGTGGAGATCCAAATCAATACAAACAAACAAACTACGACGGGTGGAAGGAAACAAACTATAAACAATAACTTTGCTTACTTGGATTTTTTCTCTGCAAGATATGTTTGTTCATGCATCTCCTTTACTAATAGCAAAACTACGCTAATGAGTTTCGAACTCAACTAGAGTTCATCATCAGAGCCTTCTCTATCTCTCTGCTCTGATATGATATATATATTTCACTTCTCATGCTCGTAAAGTTTGTACCTATTTATGCTGAATCTAGGCGACATAAAATGACTTTTTATGCTCTAGTGCATAAATTAAAAGCTTCGTCTAAGACCAAGATGTCAACAGCCACAAACAAAAAAGTTTCTATATATTTTTTATATTAATAATATAAAACTAAAAATCAATGAGTCAATCAGAATAAATCAATAAAATTTATAATTTATAATGCATGAAAAATAAAAGGTACCTAGTATGTCAACAATTATTGTTTCCATTGTTGCTGTTTAATTTCCTCTCAATCGAAGTGAAAAGCAGAGTGTAAAACTCGAGCATCAAACCCATTTTCCCCTCGACGTGTCTATCTACCCTCGCCGTTTCGGCTCGGATGGCTATATGAACGTCTCGGGTAAAATGGCTCGTTTCTCGTTGTACAAATCACTTTATTTTTGTATTGAAAACACTAAAATAAGTTCGAATCTGTTGGAAATAAAAAAAAAACTGACACAGGCAATACCAACATTCTCTCTCTCGCAATTCGCTCCACCCTGACTCAAATGTCACAGCTCACCCATCTAGAAAACGGATATTTTTAACTCCTCAAGTATTACAGACATTTGTCCCATTTGCCCTCAATCAGGCCAGATAAAAAAGCACTAAGCGTCGGGAGTTACCTTTAGTTCATCCTTGTGGTTTATCATTCCCATGGTGTGGCTGTACTTAGAAATTACTTACACATTTACTGATTGTAAGAAAGGAAGAAGACATAGGTAATATTTGTTCACTTTCACAAAGAAACAAAAGTCCAACAAAATCTAGGTATTCTGCAATTTATAAACAAAAAATACAAAAAGGAAGTGTGTGGAATAGTGTGCAGTTTTGTGTGTCCCCGCAAAAGCGAAAGGGTTGCTGACTCAGCATTATGCTGAGGCGTCAGACGTTTGCAGCGCTGATTTTCAGCCAGAACCGTTAAACGTGACTCACGGAATGATGGGTACAAAAAATAAATACCTACTTATCAATAAAAATAAACCCCCCGGCTCGCACTTCTGAGTTTTTCGAAATTAATGTGCGGAATTACATTTGAAATTTACCACGAGCTTTGCGGTGAAGGAGAACATGAGGAAACCTTCACAAACCTGCGAATCAATTCAATGGTGCGTGTGAAGTTCCCAATCCGCACTGGGCCCGCGTGGGAACTATGGCCCAAGCCCTCTCATTCTGAGAGGAGGCCTGTGCCCAGCAGTGGGACTTATATAGGCTGGCATGATGATGATTATGATGGTGAATAAAAATAAAAATAAAAATAAAAATAGAATTATTTATGGGATAGGAAGAACTGTCACCATCTCTTATCATAATTACTCTAAGACAGACGTCCCATTTTTAAATTTCTCAAGAATTACAGACATTTTTGTCCTCAATCAGGCGGGATTGAATTACAACTGCCCCGTTCCGCTCTGCTGATTAAATCCATTATTTACATTCCCTAGATTGGTTGTTCCGTTTTATGGACAGCGAACTTAATCTTTCTCGTTATTGGTTGCCTCTTCGCGTTCTGTTAAAGGAAACGAAGCATTTACCCTTGTTTTCACGTGCCTAGAAAGCAGAAGAGTTAGAGTTCTGAGGATGAGCTCTGGTTTAGTTCGAAACGTGTCAGTATAGTGTGGTGGTAGTGATAGTTGAGTTTGTGTGATTTGTGTGTATTCTTAAATCGTGGAGGTGCATGAACTCATATTTGTTGCATAGACGTAGTTAAGCTATATGGTACGGTCATCATCATCATCTTTACCATCATCAGCCTATGTTCGTCCATTGCTGGACATAAGGCCTCTCCCATGGCACGCCAATGAGCACGATCCTCGGCTACATCCAGCTCTTGCCATCTCATCCAGCTCTTGCCATACGGTACGGTCGTGGGTGAGCAAAGTAATTATTATTGTTTTTTTTTTTTGAGAAGGTGGAAGGACCTTGTGCAAGGTCCACCCGGATTGCTACCACCATCTTGCTCGTCAATCCTGCCGTGAAGCAGTAGTGCTTGCACTGCTGTGTTTTGGCGCGGAGAGTAAGACAGCCGGTGAAATTACTGGCACTTGGGTATTCTATCTTAGACCTCTAGGTTGGCAACGCATATGCAATCCCCCTGGTATTGCAGGTGTTTATGGGCCGTGGTGATCTCTTACCATCAGGAGACCCACTTGCTTGTTTGCCATCCAGTCGAATAAAAAAAAAAGGCGGATCACCTGACGGAGAGCAATCACCACCGCCGTCCAAGAACATCCATAACATAAGCTGAGTGAGATGTGTTGCCAACCCTTAGTTCATTGATACGAGTATGAATGAATATGAATATGATTGACCTCCGAAAGTTGACGCCTGATTATGTTTTCTTAACAATTTTTTTCAAACGTGTGAAGGTTTTTTGTAATTTAAGCCTTAAATTATATATTGTAGTACTTAGAGTAAAGGTTGTATGTGACTGAATGCGTCAACTCCTACTGGGTCCGACAGAATATCAGCGCTGTGACAGCAATGTTGCAGCACATGCTGAGTCGGCGCCTTTTCGCGGCTGTGCCGTGACAACTTAATTTATAATGTTAAAAACATTTGTTTTTGTACAATTTTATTGTTCGTAACGAAAAATGTATAATGCCATTCATTAACACTACAACTGCATCAAGTAGTAAAACTGTTTTTGAAGCCCACCAACAGATGGCACTGTACGCCCTACGAAACATGCGAACGTTTGGCTTACTTAAACTTAAGATGTTAGTAGTATAATTTTGTTTCATAATAGAATTAGCAACCTACTAGTAGTTTCATTATTAAACGCAGAGGTCGTCATTTTGGATTTAATTGTATTAGTGTTTGTACACAATATTGTCATGGCATGTTTGTGAATAAAGTTTTTTATCTATCTATCTAAAGCCTAAAAATTAATTAAATGATTAATTAAACAATACAAACTAACAGCGCGTAGATCTGGCTACAGTAATGATGTAATTCGGTCGAGTCGGCTCGGCTGAGCTCCGCGTGCTCGCTGGATCAATACGTCAATGCCGGTACTTGTCTGGTATTCCGACACAGAGGAATGAGAAACAGTACGCTTTCCGGTCTTCTTCTCTTTTAAAATATGGCTTTTCTGTCCTAATTAATAGGACAGTTTCGCTAGTATCTAACCCCCTTATTCATAAACGACAATCAAACCTATTTTAGTTAAAATGCCGCTAAAATTCGTTTGTCCTTATCTGTCACTTCGACATTTGTATTTGTTAGAAAGGGACAAAGCATTTGTTACTTAACATAGGCTTGTTAAGTTTTATGATTATGGGGGTAAGTATTCTCTTTGAGAGGCACGTTGTACGGTGATTGTAGTTTTTGTAACTTGATAGTAAAATTCCAGAAAGCACGTGGAGACAAACTAGCTTGCGCATTAAAAAATGTCAGACACGAGAGCAATATAGAATTTTGTGAACACTGTTAAGGTTAATCGCCGCATGAAACACTATCAAAATTATACTTCAACTAGCCAAAGAAATAGCAAAATTAGATATTGTCTACATCCGCCGTGTTCGAATGCCACAAATCGAATCGTTAGTAGGTAACATCAAGTTATGTTTTGGCGAAATCATGTCAAATGTCCATGTCACACCCGTGCCGGTTACCGTTGGGAACGATACACTCGAAGTTGTTGACCACTATGTTACCTTGGACAAGTTGTTCAATTGGGTAGGTCCTAGAGTCTTCGACCAGAATGTGTTGCCAGTGATGACTTATGGCGCTGAGACGTGGTCCTTGACTGTTGGCCTTATAGAGAGGCTCAGAGTCATGCAACAAGCTATGGAGAGAGTTATGCTTGGAGTTATGCTTGGAGTGGCAATGGGCGGGCCACATCGCTCGAAGAATAGATAACCGTTGGGGGAGAAAAGTCCTCGAGTGGCGACCACGAACCGGAAGACGAAGCGTTGGCAGGCCTCCCACCAGGTGGACTGACGACATCGTGAGAGTTGCGGGAAACCGGTGGATGCAAGTGGCGAGTTGTCGTTCATTGTGGCGTGACATGTTTTCGGGTTATTTCGTAACCCTTCTTCAAACGCGATTTAAGACGTGAGTTATCCGTTACAATATCATTTATTATGAGTAAGTCTCAAGGTAGTTTCATGCTCAAAACTTCTTGTATGTTGATGATCGAAATGAAACGAAATACAGTAAACTGAACGTTCTCTAACAAGAACAACTGCATACTGTTTTTAAGTGTACTGCGAAACTGTGCCCTCCGTACATTTGTGAAAATTCTTTGAAAATTCCCAGCCAATACGATGCCAGTGTGCTGACGAATGGTACCGATTCAGTTTAGTTTCGTAGTAGAAAGATAGATACAAAATAGTGCAAAAAATATCGCGTGTTAAATACAGTATTGGATATTGAAACGTCATTACCATCTCACTTTAGTCTCTTTCCACTATACCGTATCGTGCCAAGGCCGTAATAGGAACGTGCCAGGAACGAAGTTTCAAGCGTTTACTAAACACGCGCGGCGACGGTTGGCTAGGTAACTTGCTAGTGGGCGCAGTCTCGTACTTTCAATAAAAATATATATATTACGTTCATGGTAGCCCAAAAAATTGCAAAACTGAAGTGGCACATTCCTCGCAGGACTAATGGCTGATGGGGTCAGAAGGTGTGCTTTCCGCATCCAACGCGATCCCGCGATCTTAACCAGGTCGTCTCCCGCTCCGTGGACGCCATTCGAGAACCTTCTGACTCTATGGGCTTTAAGACCTGCGAGCAATGGGCCCAACCCACTGCTACTTCAGCCGCTTCACTTAATTTTGTTTAGCTAGATTTAATTGTTAAAAGAATCTTGATATAGATTTGTTTTCATCAAAAAATTTCTGCCAAGTTTCTTGCGGCGCTTCCTTCCTGGCTATGATGATTATCGAAAGCTGTAGTACCTAGTTTAAAAAAGTAACATGGAAAGAACCCTTTGCAGCTTGCTAACCGAATAAACGTTTTTTATTATGGGTTTATTACTTAGAGCTGTGGTCTAAAAAATATCTTTCATAGTACAAACTTAGCTTAGTTTTTATTTTATTAGCTTTACGCACAAACTCGTAAACGTAACCGAATCAACTATACTTAATTAAGAATTACGCATTGCGTAATCAAATAATCCAGAGCAAGTTCATGTCAGACCTAGTAATACGTTCCGGGCATAAGAAATAAGTCTCGCGCGGGGTGATGGATGGCAGTACTTCGTTATACTTCGTTAGGTATTTTGGTCTGTATTTATTAATAACACGTAGCTAGAAGTATGTTTGTTTACTGAAGACTAGTCTTTGGAAAAAGAAAGAGATAAAGAAAAGTTTTTGGTAAAATTGTCATACTTTTTGTTGACTGTACTTATACTGTCACGTAAACTACATTTGTATACCAAATTTCAAGTCGATGCTATTAACCGTTGAAGAGTTCCGTCCTGTGGAGACGATCCGGGTCGGACTACCAGGATGCCACTACCAGATCCAGATTATTGTATTGTCACGCGTTTTACATAAGTATACCATATTGCAAATCAATCCAACTATTGGAAGTTGGTCGAATTTAACTTGCAAGATTTGATTACAGACAGGCAGACAACGGGCGGGACAGATGAAACTAAATAAAAGCTTATAAAAAAACATTAAAGGGGCTGTTTCACCGCCCATTGATTATTTTTATTTGACGGATAAATTTAATCAATTGATGGTGAAACAGGGAGTAAGCCTACAAAATTGCACTCGTTTGTTATATTTGTATATTTTTGCTGTGCCGCTTCCAACTGAAGCAACTGGACGTTTGTAGGGGAAGCTATGTCCAACAGTGTATGGACTTCCTACAGCTGATGATGATGATGGTATAAGACTTAAATATAGGTATCTTTTAACTAGCAGCATATTAGGTAATCGCTCCACATTGTTTGAAGAACAAATAACCTTTGGGGAAGAAAAACGTTCGAGTAGCGACCACAAACCGGAAGACGAAAGCCTCCCACTAGGTGGACTGAGGACATTGAGTGGCATTCTAAGGGGGAGGCTTTTGTTCAAAACTGGACGTCTTCCTGCTGATGACGATGGTTAAACACTTTTCGTTGAAGATTTGTTAAAAAAAATATACCATGTTGAGTGTTTAACCAGATTATTCTTCTCAGAGATTTATCCAAAGCGAGATTTATAGGCATTCATAAAAGTTCTTGTTACTTAATAGTAGTAAAGAGGCAAAGACAATATTGCGCAATAAAAATAAGGTGGACAGAGAAGTTGGAGTGAAAATTTACTCAGATCAAACACCGCAGCAGCAAATGCATCTTAAAAAATTAGCTGATGAATTAAACCGCCGTACTCAAGCTGGTGAAATAAATCTTATCATTAAATACGTGAAAGGTACACCAAAAATCATTCAGGCACCATCAAAAAACTCAAATCAATCGAGGCAGGCTACAGCAACAAAATAGCAACCAAAGACAACATACGATATGTTAGATAGTGACAGACTATGCATCGGTTATTACGACTAAAAAATCTCTAAAGTGTCTTTATGCCAATGTACGCAGTATTGTGAAACCCGGAAGATTTGATGAACTCAAAATAAATAATAATAGTTCATAAAAAAAATATATATATAAAATAATAGTAACAACAAAAAAAATACTTATTTGTACGCTCAAATCATCATGTCACATCCAGATGCGCTCGATCTGTTTCTGCGCACTAGTAATGTAAACAAACTATCTACACTCGCTAGACGCGTACTTACCGAGTTACCGACCGAGCGGCCGAATCGAAATCTACCGTCAAATTACGCCTAATCTCTACCCACATCTACAATGTGCTACTTAGGTATCCTTATGGAATTATTTGCATGTAATTTACTTTTCTGTGATGTATTTCTCATGTTAAGTGAATGTTAATTCTTATGAGAAATAAATGTCTTTAACCTTAACCTTAACCTTAGTATTTGAATGAAGATATTTTGATTTTGACTTGGAATACTAGCAAAGCCGCTGTATAAAACTAGTAGTTATTATGTATGCGTTGCGTAAGTTTGTTCACTCGTCTGTTTACTGAGTTGAAAAATCTTTTACAAACAGAAAGCACCACTATTCCAGATGAAAATAGACTTTTGCTGGGATAATACAACGGGTACACACAAACTCGCGGGCAGCAGCTAAATTGTATTTCTGTATTAGGAACAAGTGGCAAATAACCAGTTGATTACTCCCGGCTAAGATTGAGGGCGCGCGTTTTCTAATTAAGGCTGTTTAACACAGCTGGCAGCCTTGTAATTTTTAATAACAGGCTTTTTGAACGCGCTGGTTATTCTGAGTGGGGGTGTAAGGGATGTGAGAGGGAACCCAAAATCTCAATCTCCAAATCTCAACCTCATCTGCCTGTGGTACACCCTGGTAGCAACGGACGAGGCTCTGGCGACCGACAATGCGGAATAACCATCCAAAAGCAACTAGACAAAGTTAAGCAGGCCAGCAACGGGCAGCAGCATTGCTACTGGTGCAAGTGGCCTAGTTCTGCGGACACCAACACGTGGTGATTAGTGATAATGGTCAAAACCTTTTATGGCAGTACAACCTTTACCCCGGCCCTCAGTTCTCGGCAACCCTACTGTTCCTGGTTATGGTAGCAGCTTTGGTAACGGTAGGGCGGAGGGTGCTAAAATCACTGAGCTACGGACGGCTACCAAAACAGACCACTTTACGTGGCTAGCTACCGACGTACCCTGAGGCATGAAGATAGGATCGCAGAACTCGTAGTTCGTGGAAAATTAAAAAAGGATTGCGGAGCGCGCGTAGAAACAAAAGACGGTCGCATTGTCGGCCAGCGGCCGGGAAAGCTGTATGAAATCTCTTTGCAGGCCGCTAGAGTGAACGCACACATGCAGCCGAGCCGCAGCGCCTGCAGCGTGATACTTCCCGGCCAATTATTTGCAACACAAAGTATCCTGTATTGTTCATGTTGGCAAATAAATCAATCTTCTTCTTCTTCTTTTCCTTCAATATTTAATTTCATTTTTCGAATATGGAACGTCGACCTATCTATACAGACAGACGGGTTACTAATACCACAGAGTAACTAATAGTGCTACTACCAGGCTACTACATACAACGTCATCTTCTTAAGTTTTTTTTTTATTTATATAGACCCAACCCAACCGTTTGGCTGTTAAATTTGTGTCATAGACGCAAGAAAAACGGATGGACGGACACGAGAGTGACAGCAATTGCTGCAAAAACATTGTATTTATAAAGAACGGAATGATAGGAAAGAGCGCTTGATAGAGAGCCTGAAAAAAAGAAATATGAAAATTTAATTCTGATCCGGTAATAATATTGGATTTGTTAAAGATGTTTTCGGCATACTAAGTCTACGATTCAATTTCTTACAGAATATCTTTATTTCGAACGTGACTATGATCGTAATTTAAGGATGAATTTGATATTGTAAGATATGAAATAGGGATTATTGGAATAAAGATTTCAGTTGTTACAACTATATAAGATTATTACAGTTGTATACACAAGTAATAGAAATTGGTATAATAATATTGATGACAGAATTTGACGACCGGATGGCTATGTGGTTAATCTGACTACGAAGCTTGAGGTCCTGGGTTCGATTCCCGGCCGGGGCAGATATTTGTATGAATAATACGAATGTTGGTTCTCGGGTCTTGGGTGTTTAATATGCATTTAAGTATGTATCCATACTTAATATTTATAAATGCGAAAGTGTGTTTGTATGTTTGTCCGTCTTTCATGTCGTAACGGAGCGACGGGTCGACGTGATTTTTGGCATAGAGATAGTTTATGGGCCCGAGAGTGACATAGGCTACTTTTTATCCCGGAAAAATTCACAGTCCCCGGGGGAACAGCGCGCTAAAACCGAATACCACGCGGGCGGAGCCGCGGGCAAAAAATATAATATATTTGGGGATCTCGGTAACGGCTTAAACGATTTCGATGAAATTTAGTATGTGCGGGTTTTCGGGGATGACCAATCGATGTAGCTCGGTCTTATCTCTGGGAAAACGCTTATGAACAAGTTTTAGCCCGAGCAAAGCTCGGTCGTCCAGGTACTACTTAATTATACACAATTAATTTAATTTTCTCCTACAACTAACACTGACTGAGCTGATTAGTAAATCTACACATCTATTACCTACAGCTAATTTACGTCGACGCCAAACAGGGTAAGCAGATAATTGGCAATATTCTGAGAACGTTCTAGACTAAGAACGGGGATGTCAGCCTATTTAAATTTAAAAAAATTAAATAAAATAAAAGATTATTAAGGGATAATACCACAGAAGTCTGGCCTAGTGGTTTGACCTATCCCCTCTCAACCAGAGGGTCGTTGGTTCAAACCCCGGCTCGCACCTCTGAGTTTATTGAAATTCATGTGCGGAATTACATTTGAAATTGACCACGAGCTTTGCGGTGAAGGAAAACATCGTGAAGAAACCTGCACAAACCTGCGAAGCAATTCAAGGGTGCGTGTGAAGTTCATAATCCGCACTGGGCCCGCGTGGGAACTACGGCCCAAGCCCTCTCATTCTGAGAGGAGGCCTGTGCCCAGCAGTGGGACGTGTGCTGAGCTGAGTCCTTTTGGCATCACACTACAGCACAACGTCTCTAATTGTTCTCTCTTCTTTATGTTTATACTGTGTTTTTATTGTGATGTAGTGTGTATTGTTGTTAATAAATGTTGTGAGTTTGAGTTTGAGTTTATATAGGCTGGGATGATGATGATGATGATGATGATGACCACAGAATTTTCCCACATAGTTTCAATGGCAATAGCGACTTATAACCTCATAAAGTCGCTATTTGTTCGCCAACTCAATCAACTAACTATTTATTTGTTTTAATACACAACAAAAAATCAAATTTTACAGTAAATGTGATGAGAAATCGAAAATTAACATTGCCTATTGTCTACCTATTTTATAAAATTTGTAATGTCTCTGTACTGTTCTTGGTGATCAATAAAGAATATTTGTATTTGTGTTTGTATTAATCTGGTTTTCATGGTTAAGCGTTTTTTTACTGGAGTTGTGCCTTCGAATTATTTTTTAATGGCGTCAACATCCCATAGGTTTTGGTCGAAAATCCTATGTTGGTCGAAATAAAAATGTTATTATTAAACCGGCCAAGAGCGTGTCGGAAACGCCCGAAATAGGGTTCCGTAGCCATTACAAAAAGATTAAATTACATTTTTATAAAGATTTCGTATTTTGTACGGACTATTCCAAGTTTAGGTATATTTTATACCTTAGACTGCTTTTTACCCTTAAATTACTAATTATTCTCAAGAAAACTAAACCGTTATAGTTTTCCTTGTAAGTTTGATACTACCATCCTGAAAATTTGTACTTTAAAGTTGAATATTCTGCAAACAAATCACTAAATCGAAAAATCGTTGTAGCAATCCCGTAATGGTTTTAAAAGACCTATCTAATAATACCCCACACTATACGACTGGATGAGAATAACAATCACCCCCACTTTACGTATGGGAGGTACCCTAAAAAAAATTTTTTTATAATGTTTTATTGTACCCTTTTGTTGGCATAGTTTACATTTACATATATTCGTGCAAAATTACAGCTTTCTAGAATTGCTAGTCCCTGAGCAAAGCCGCGGACGGACAAACAGTCTGACATGGCGAAACTATAAGGGCTCCCTTTTTGCCATTTTGGCTACGGAACCCTTATAAAACGATCGTTCATTTTTGCAACAACAGTCTGTAATTTCTGGCTAAAATTCAGTGTACGTTAATAATCCGTGGTAATATTTAAACGGGTTTAGGATTGGCTGGGAGGTGTCTGCCGAGTCAATTAGAGGGTATCACTATGTAACACGTGATTATGATGTCACTGCTAGGGTCTGATCTTAATGAAAAATCAGTAGGGGGGCTAAGGGGCTGGAGGGAGGCAAAAGGCTTTGTTTAAAGGACTTTAGTATAGTATAGTATTTATTTATTTGCCAGAATTATGGTACATGAAGATGATAGTACAAAAAATATAAATACAGAGCGGCACAATTCACCATTCGTAGGCATGCAAAAATTTTGATTCTAAATTACATTAACTAGATACAATATGTTCATGTCAGCTTTACATTAGTTACTATGTCATAAATTCCTTAATACTATAATAACATTTTTCCTTTAGCCAGGATTTAAGTTTGAACAGAAACCTTTTACACGGCAGAGCTCTCAACTCCACGGGAATATTATTATAAATTTTCACTTCTAATGCTCATAAAGTTCGTGTTTATGCTGAATCTAGGTTCACTAACTATATCTACGTTCAGTGGAAGTGTAGAATGCTTCCACCATCATAAATAAAAAAAAAACTCTGAAAAATAATTTTCAGGTCAAGTAACCGTTGAGCTTTTGGATTCCGAAGGCAAGCCCACGTCTGCCGCCCCCAAAGTTAGAACAAAAAAAACCGGCCAAGAGCGTGTCGGACACGCCCAAAATAGGGTTCCGTAGCCATTACGAAAAAAATAAGTAATATTTTTCTAAGGATTTCGTATTTTATACGGAATCTTCCAAGTTTAGGTATATTTTATACCCTACGCTGCTATTTACTCATAAACTACTAATAGTTCTCAAGCAAACTTAGCCTTTATAGTTTTCCTTGGAAGTTTGATATACTTACTACCATCCTGAATTTTTTCAAATTTTTCGACCCACCGGTTTAGATTTTAGAGGGGGGGGACGCTCGATTTTTATGAAAATTTGCACTTTAAAGTTGAATATTTCGCAAACAAATGACTGAATCGAAAAATCGTTTGAGCAAACCCCTAATGGTTTTACAATACCTATCCAACGATACCCCACACCATAGGGTTGGATGAGAAAAAAAAAATCACCGCCACTTTACGTCTATGGGAGGTACCCTAAAAAAAATTGTTTTTGAATTTTTAATTATACTATTTTGTCGGCATAATTTACCTATATATCCGTGCAAAATTACAGCTTTCTAGCATTGATAGTCTCTGAGCAAAACCGCGGACGGACAGACAGACAGACAGACAGACAGACGGACAGACAGACAGACAGACAGACAGACAGACAGACAGACATGGCGAAACTATAAGGGTTCCGTTTTTGCCATTTTGGCTCCGGAACCCTAAAAATCAATAAAACGAAATATTTACAATTATAATTATTATATTAGAATGCATCAACTATAAAAGGTACTCAGTAAGTGAACAATGTTTCCACTATTGTTATTTAATCTCCTCGCAATCGAAGTGAAAAGTAGAGTATAAAACTTGAGCAATAAACCAATTTTCCCCTCGACGTGTCCATTCACCCTCGCCGTCCCGGCTTGGGTGGTTATCTGAACGTCTCGGGTAAAATGGCTCGTTTTGCGCTCTTGTTGTACAATCTACTATAGCCTATGTTTTATCCTAAATATACAGCTATCTACATACCGAATTTAATCCAAATCCGTCCAGCCGTTTGGGCGTGAAGGAGTAACAAACATTCTCACTCACAAACTTTGGCATTTATAACATTAATAGGTTAATTTACCCCTTTTCCCCATTTTTCCTAGACCCTACTTCCAGTCTTAGATTGTATACAGCATTTCGGGCATAGATCGATACACAAAAGCCTCCAAGGACGGTCTTCAAAGGAGGGATAATATTTCCTCCGAGGGTTATAGTACTGCAATATTGCAGAATCGGGTAAAGCACTTTTTATTGGCTTGGAAACCCTTTCGGCGGAGTTAAGGGCCGTTAGGACCAGTGCTCCATAGAATTATGGATTTAGAATTGGATGAGCAGATTTAGTAAAACAAGTACTTTCATTGAAAGTTTTATTCTGACTGTACTTTTTATTAACTGTAATTGTATTGTCATCGAAACTACCTTTTCGTACCGAATTCTAAGTCGATGCGCTAGGTATTTGCTGTTGAGGAGTTCTGGCCGGATCACTAAATCAAATAAACTTTTTATTCTTCTTAACCCATCGGCCATCAGTCCTGCGAGCAATGTGCCCCGCCCACTGCCACTTCAGTTGCGCAATTCTTCGGGCTATATCAGTAACCTCAGTTCTACTGCGGATATCATCATTTTAGTGATTCTATCCTGCAGAGAAACCCCAAGCATAGCCCTCTCCATAGCCCTCTGAGTGACTTTGAGCTTCCTCTTGAGGCCCATTATTGGCGCCAACGACTCAGATCCGTATGTCGTCAATGTATGTTTTTCTTTTTTTAGAAAATATGTGTTCAACAGCTGTCCTTGACGTAAATCAAACAACAGTTGCTCGGCGGATGTCAATGTAGTATATTCAAATTTGACACCCTGTTCATACTTGCTAAGAAAAATCTCGCCAGCGCGATTCAGGTTGATTTAATTTCCCGTACAGCGACATCTACTCGTAATACATATCGTCACTACTTTGAAAACAAAATGGAACCTTGATTTAATGGTCATAAAGTTCACTCAAAAAATCATCTATTCTGAGATACGAGTTTTTTTTTAAGTAGTGACGATATAACGGCTATACAATTTGCGTATCCGATAAGAAAAAAAACCGATTATTTTGTACTGAATTCTAAATAAAGGTAACTATTCATTGTATGGCTGCCGGTGTCAAGCTTATGCTCGAGGGTATCTCAAGAGGTGACACAAAGCAAATTGAATTTTAAACAAAAAGCTTTTACTAGATATCGAAATAATTTTGCTTGGCAACAGTCGAAATGACTAAAATAATAGTTCTTTCTCAAAGAGAGAGAGAGAGAGAAAGAGAGAGAAAGAGAGAAAGAGTCACGCTCGAGTCACGCAACGAGCTATTGAGAGAGCTACGAATAATAATCTACTTGTGAGGTCCTATACCTAATCTAATCTAATCTAATCCTGCCGTGAAGCAGCAATGCTTGCACTGATGTGTTTCGGCGTGAAGAGTAAGACAGCCGGTGAAATTACTGGCACTTGATGTATCCCATCTTAGACCTCTAGGTTGGCAACGCATCTGCAATACTTACCCCTGGAGTTGCAGATGCTTATGGGCGGTGGTGATCACTTACCATCAGGAGACCCACTTGCTCGTTTGCCATCACGTTAAATTAAAAAAAATCGGCTTTATTGGTACTATAAAATAAGTTTACTCTGTTGGTTCTTCGAAAATAAATAAATGAATAAATAATCGTCATCCTAGACTATGTACGTACCACTGCAATGCTGGGCATATGCTTCCTCTTAGAATGAGAGAGCTTGGGTCGTAGTCTTCACACAGGCCCAGTGCGATTTGAGAACTTCACACACACCATTGAATTGCATCACTGGTTGTGCACGTTTCCACTCCATAATTTCCTTCACCGCAAAGCTCGTGATAAATTCTCACTTTCTAAAACTCAGAGTGCGAGGGTTTGAACCCACGATCTTCTACTCGAGCGCCCATAGGTCAAACCTCTAGACTACCACGTCTTTTCTTTTATTTTAGTCCAGGTCTTTTACATACTCGTACTTATAAAACTTTTATACTTACTTACTTTAAATAGACGTGGTTTTTTACTGTAGGCCTTATAAATAGGCTCAGAATTGTTCAGCGACCTATGGAGAGAGCTATGCTTGGGGTTTCTCTAGGGGATCGAATCAGAAATGAGGAGATACGTAGAAGAACAAGGGTCACCGACATAGCAAAGCGAATTAGCTCGTTGAAGTGGCAATGGGCGGGCCATATAGCACGGAGAGCGGATGGCCGTTGGGGCCGAAAAGTTCTCGACAGGAGCAGCGGAGGACGTACACCAACGAGATGGACGGATGACCAGTAAAGCCGCGGGTTCACGATAGATGCAGGCCGCTGCCAACCGAAGCAACTGGAGGTCTATGGGGGAGGCCTATGTCTAACAGTGGACGTCCTTCAGCTGAGTTGATGATGGTGATGATGATGACTAACTTTAAATAATAACTTGAATCCAAATACCGTAGCCCACAAAGGCTTATTTAGCTATCTTGGGCAAATTAATTAGAAAAGTTTTCAAACGACTGCTCGACTGACTTCAAAGGCAAAATATCGTGAGGTTTTTGTGTTCCTCGGAATTTGGAAATAACTGTGTCGGAGGGGCTAGAATGAAACCTAGAGAAGAACGAGAAGAAACTTAGAGAGTAAATATTTTACTCGATCACTGAAAAAAGGATTATCCAACAAGAATCAGAGTTTACAGAGAAAGGAACTATGGAGTTACTTTAATATTAAAATGTTATAATTAATGTCGAACCCGGCAAATATTGTACTACCCGAAATAACACGTAAATAAAAAATAAATAAGTATCATGGGACACTTGACACCAATTCACCTAGTCCCAAAGTAAGCAAAGCTTGTACTATGGCCACTTAAGCAACGGATAAACATACTTATATAGACAAATACACACTTCAATTCATGTTAAACATCCAAGACCAACATTCGTATTACCTATACATACAAATATCTGCCCCGGCCGGGATTTGAACCCGGGTCCTCAAGCTTCTTAATCAGGTTCTCTAATCACTTAGCCAGTTATATAGCCATATTGAACTTCGAAGTGACAATGTCGTGGGTTTTCCAGCTTTTTGTTGGTTAGGTTAGTTTAATATTTTTCGGTAAATATAAAATAACTAAGTTATTGTAAGTGTGTCGGAATGTAGTCTTTAATAATAATAATAATAATAAAATTTTATTCAAATTCATTTCGGTACAAAATACAATATTTCACTTAAAATCTATGTAACACAATCTTTAACTGACAGTTACGAAACCCATGAACATTTTGTATGAGAAAATGTTTTCGCTTTTGTTTTATTTTATTTTTTGCAGGTTTCCTCACGATGTTTTCCTTCACACTTTTCATCGCACTTTCGAATTTTTAAAAACACAGAGGTTCGAGCTCGTATTTGAACCCACGACTCTCTGCTCGAGTCAAACCACTAGGCCACCACTGCTTTAAGTGAGTAAGGACTTAAAAGACGCCGAAGTTACGTTTTCGTAAAATATCAGAGCAAACAAGCAATTTCGTGAAATCCCTTGAACCTGTAACCGAGTTAGCAGTTAGGTGCTATAATTCCGTCAGCGTGCGCACGGAGCACCTATTACCGCAGTCTCCTTCATCTTTTGAGAGCTTTCAAAAAAGGAGCTTTCATAATTCGGTTGCATTTGGTCTCCAACACAAAGAGGGTAAGTTTGATGGTAATCTCTGTCACTCTGCGGCATTGTAGCTCTGTAACAGATAAACTGTTTTAAATGTGGGTTTTTTATATATAAAAGTTAGCTTTCTTTCGATTGTTTTTAGCTATGTTTGATAAATATGCGTTCACCTGTTTTGGGATGATGAACTTTGAAATGACGACTTCGGGGATTTTTCTAAGTGGGATATGTTATAGTCAAAATACCAGAAACGGGACTTATCACGTTATTTTTAACAAGTGCGGGTAGTTCGAAGAACTCGCGCTGCTAGGCGGACTTGACACCCAACACTTCAGTCTACTCGTGACCACGGAAACTAATGTTGCCGAAACGTCGAGGTAAATATTACTCTGTTAGTGATCTCAGACATTTCCAGTAATTCTGACAGTGAGTGTACATACTTGTTAAAAATAGCGTGATAAGTCCTGTTTGTGGTATTTTGACTATGAGTGAGCATCACGAAAGTTTAAAACGTTATTTGGGATATTGTTATTTCTTATTTGGTAGCCACTCGAGGCTAAAGATATATTAATATTAATATATATGTACTACCGAGCACTACATAGCTCTGCTTGTGATAATTTTATTCAAAAGTTAACACACAAATTGACAGTGAGAAGGAGAAGAAATGAAGAGTACCTAGGTTTGAATCTTAAAGCCTATGAATAAATTAAGAAAGTTGTTTTTTTTTGTATAAGTAGGTATACTTAGTTGGGTTTCGCTTAAATTTTAGGGCTAAGTATTAAATTAGAAAATGAATAAAAAAAACTGTTCTGAACTAAAAAGGAAAAAACAACTGTAATAAGAACTTTTGTTTAGTTTCTTAACTTCGAAGGTCGGAACTTATTACTGGGAATTTTTAAACTGATCACGGTTTTGAGTTGGTCTCGGCTGTTTTGTAGTTTAAGTAACAGAGTTCTACTTGCTAAACTTGTTTTTTCTTCAGGCAATCGGGTTCGTATACTATGATAATTTTGGCAGAAGAAAGCACCTTGTCTACTCCTGTCGTAGATACTTCCAAGTGTGAGCTATAAACACGCCGCCTTGGGACGAGTAGGGAATTGAGGTAATCGAGTTTCAGTTACTAAAATAAGCCTATTTTTAACCCCCGAAGTGAAGAGGGGTGGGTGGAGTTCAAAAAGTTGGAACATGTGAACTGGTAAGTAAAACCACTGACAGGAAATCTGACCTTCAAAGGCGTGAAATATTCCAAAATTGCGGAATTTTTCATATAAGAAAATTTCGAAAACTTTGAACAATTTGTACTTTATGAAGTACATTCGGCCGATATTTTAAGTGTTAATTGGTCCTTTATAAAGTACGCGAGGACCCACGAATGGCCCACGCGGTTAAGTCATTTTGCGAATTTGGAACGTCAATTTATTTGTACGGATACGTTATCATTACATACAACAGAGGCATTGCCTAAAGTTTCTAATGCTCGCGATCGCAATCAAATGACATATTTCGCATACAAAAGCAGTCATTTTATTGCGATCGCGAGTGTCAGAAACGTTAGGCAATAAGGCCTACGGTCTCAGTATCATTATCATGACTTTTCAGTGACCGTACTCGATAGCGACGGCGTAAATTATTTGTAAAGGCTCTCTACAATTCTCCATACAAATAATTTACGCCGTCGCTATCGAGTACGGTCACTGTAAACTCATGGTAGTGGTACAGGTCATTTGCAATACAATATAATACCATACAATGGCTCTTTATTGTACACCAGAAAGAGTAAGCGATACAGAAAAACAGAGAGAGAGAGCTTCGTTTCGTTCGTCATCGAGAGTTTTCTTGAGGGTTGCGGGAAACCGGTGGATGCAAGTGGCGAGTTGTCGTTAATTGCGGCGTTCTAAGGGGGAGGCCTTTGTCCAGCAGTGGATGTCTTCCGGCTGATGTTGATGATGATGACAGAAAAACAGGTACGAAGAAAGAAAATTATAGGGTAAGCAACAGGCGGCCATTCTTCATTACATTTACTTAAGTTTTTCATCTATATAGTGTTTCAAGTCTCAGGTAAAAGCTACAAGGAATATTTTTGTCCTTGTTTTTTTGTTTCGGAACCGTTTTAGAGGACGTTCTAGTGGGCGAAGTCTTTTACTGCAATGAATTGAATACTACAATAGGATCTAAAAGGATTTAGATACTTTAAAAAGATCCAACAAATGCTTCAAAGGAGACAGCACAAAGGATGGCGACTTTACAGTTTCAGGGAATTTCAACAATGACTCGCCAATAAATAATAGAATTTAGTTCCTTTTCCAGTCTATCTATTACCACAGTATATATATATATATATTTTTTATAAGCTAAAGCAGTATGGAAGCTACGAACAAATCGATCGAAACAAACACACTCACACAGACGCGCGCTCTACACGGCCTCTGAGGGGGTCTCGCGGGGTCTGAAATAGGTACTCTGTAGTATCATTTTGATCTGCATCTTAAAACGCATTTGATTGATTCGAGTCTCGACTAAGACAAGCAAATTTTAAAAAATCCATAAATGCACAATTTATTCTTTTTATAAATAGTCTATAAGAATGATGTATCTACAACAACGCTATGGATTTAAATCTGCAATAAATATCACGGGACAATTTACACCAATTGACCTAGTCCCAAAGTAAGCTTAGCAAAGCTTGTGTTATGGGTACTAAGCAACGGATAAACATAATTATATAGATAGATACATACTTAAATACATATTAAACACCCAAGACCCGAGAACAAGCATTCGTATTTTTCATACAAATACCTGCCCCGACACGGGAATCGAACCCGGGACCTCAAGCTTCGTAGTCAGGGTCTCTAACCACTAGGCCATCTGGTCGTCAAATAAATAAATATTATTATTTATTATCCCTATTCCTACTAATATTATAAATGCGAAAGTAACTCTGTCTGTCTATCTGTCTGTTACGCTTTCACGTCGAAACTGCTGAACCGATTTAGATGAAATTTGGTATAGAGATAGCTTAAGCCCCAAGGATGAACATAAGATACTTTTTATTCCGGTAGAGGGCGCCACCTCGCGATAACCTAGGTCCGCGCAGACGAAATCGCGGGCATAAGCTAGTTATAAAAAAAGTCTCTTTTACACAGAATGTGCGATTTTCAATATTTAAGGTAGCTACCATTCATACCCACCTACTTTATTTGAATAAGTAAAATCTTTACTCCATGAAATAAATCTTCATACGACGAAGCTCCACCCTTCCCAAGATTACATTTCTACAGCAAGAAGGAATCGCAAAAAGGCTCCGAATTAACTCCAAGCGCTATTGTATTCAAACAAACTCAGCTAAAACTAAACAGTCTCAGAAAATTCCCTTTAGGAAAGGAATCCCAATTTAAATCCCGTGGGAAATGAACCGGAACAGGAAACTAGTAATTCCTCGATCCCTATTCGGATCGATTTCTCTGTAATACCGACTTGGTTTTTTATTGAACGGGTTAGTTTCGCCTTGTGACTTTCTTCAGGGTTGCTGGGGCTTTAAATGAAAAAGCCGGACTTACTGTAATAAACCAACTAATATTATAACGACGATAGTAAAACTTTTACTATGATTACGACTAATATTACCTATATCTTTAATATGTATTTAAGTGTTGTTTATCTAAATATGTTTATCCGTTGCCTAGTGTCCATAGTACAAGTTTTGCTTAGTTTGGGACTAGGTCAATTGGTGTCAAGTGTCCCATGATATTTATTTATTTATCTAACGCCGATAAGCCAAAGGCTAGTAGAAATACAGGGAAGCTTAAAGTTCCATCTTACAGACTGGTTAAAACCAAAAAGTCGTTTCTGGGAAGTTGCAAAAGTTTTTATAATACAATTCCAAAAAATATTATAAATGAAACGAATACCAAAGTCAGATCTATTTTCAAGAGACATTAATATCTAAGGCGTATTACAAAGTTAATGATTATATCATAGACAGGGATATTTGGAAATAATTCCGATCCGCATTAGCGATCCCTTCCAATAGCGAACCTATTTACCTATACATAGTGTTAAAAATAAAGTTGTGTTCAATACTTGTGATGTATAGATATAAAAACTAGTATAAATAAAAACAGAATATCCGTCTGTCGTAATCTTTGATCTTCTAATTCCAATTAAGCAATAAGCAATACATAACGCACCATTCGTGCGAAAAACGCGTAACTCATAGTTACGCGTTTTCGCAATTAATTGACCACAGATTAAGGATGAAAAAATACATCTTGTGTGTAAATTTCAAAATTTTAGGTTTAAAAACAAAAGAGTTATAATGGAAAATTGATGAACTACGTATATTATTAAAAAGAAAATACACATGCAATAAGTGTGGTAAATGTACATACATTGCCAAATATTACGATATTCACATTAATATTAATTTACATTAAAAAAAAAGCGTAATTTAACTTAAGTCATTATGACGCAGGCTGTTTTTGAGAGTCTAGGACGTAAATACACTCACTCCCTTTTTCCACGCACCTTTTAAAAATGTTTAGGGTGTAAGTTTAGCTACGCAAAGCAGACGCGATGTACCTAAGGCGTCAGTAGTAGATACGCGTTTCTTCCACGAGGAATTTTGGTAAATTCAGTTTCGTAAATACATATACGCAGGTGCTTCCCAGAGTATACAACCCTTTACAATCGAGAAAGTGAAGTCATGATGTTAAAAAAACAAATTTGTTTGTTAATACTGATGGTTTAAGGGGTCTAAGAAAAATATCTAGTGAAAAAAATCGGAAATGCTTAATTTTCAGGAAAATCGCGTCCACGGTCGTACGTCTCAGGAATAATTTGTAAAATGCATGATCGTAACACAAAACTACAAAAACACCTGTTCCTAATAACATCAAGATTTATTACTACCAATCAACATTATTTAACGTTTTTTACTATCAAATATTGAAAATATCCCATTAATATTATGTACCTATACCAATAAGCTTCATAATTTCAACCCTATTCGTTTTCAAGTACATGCCATGTTTTCGCATGTAATAGTTGTTGTTAAAGAAAGAAAGAAAGAAAGAAAGAAAGAAATCATTTATTCGTGACAAAAGTATATACAAAGCATTACAAAAGAAAAAGATATTGAAAAGAACGAAATTGTTGTCACGAAATGGTCCCAAATCAGCAAAAATTGCCGTTCTTGCGAGCGGCGCTGTTCTTCCTTTGGGACCATCCGTTCACTTATCACACATTAAAAAATATATCCAAAAAAACAGTGAAAACCGACACAATATTCCGATTAACAGAGAAAAAAATAAAATAAAAATAAAACACAAGACATTTATAACAAATATGGCTTTCATGCAAGCGCTACACTCCTTTACCTTTTGTCTATAGCCAGAAAAAAACCAATCAAGGAATAAACAACAAACAGGAAACGAAACGAAACCAACCTAACATTCTATAATTGTTTACAACTCATGTTCTGATGATTCCCTCGCTTCATCTCACAATTCCCAGTTCAATCTTCTTAAATAACAGCAATACACCGTAAGCTATTGCTAACTATAGGCACAAATAAGTGACGGGAAAAGAGTTTCAGTGCAGTTGCAATGAAAAAACAAATACAAAGTGTCAGACCGTGCAACATGTGGTCGAAGTACATTGTGGATGTTTTATACGAGCAATTCATAAAAGATCGACGACACACAAATCAGTTACACAGGTAAGCAGTATTGTTATACAATTAAAAAGTACAATGATCAATTAAATATAAAATGTCAATGTTTGTTCCAAAACCTAACACAATATACTCTTATTCTGCAGGTTCCCATTAGACAGTGAGCAACTGAAAAAGCAGTAAAGATGCACTAAACAACTCCCACAGCAAAACAGATGGGTCACAAATAAAACGGTACGCAATACATAGCTATATAATATATAACCTTAAACTAAAAGTACAGTACATTACACTCATATACTTGAATAAATCGTCATTCTAGTACCTAGTTGTTATTATTTATAGTATTCGACAAGTATCTGGACAGGCCTAACTGCATGAAATATAATTACGTGGCTTATCTTCGACATTTGTTTCCTTTCAGAGATGAGGGCACGCGTCAGATGTTTGTCTTTGAATCGGTGGATCAGACTATCTGAGGGTAGTGGTTTGTTCAGGGATAGCTGCGGGTGTATTCACGGGAGAAGGTTTTCTTGATTTTTCAGCTGGAGATGCTCATTGTCGAGCAATTGGCACAGGTGGCTGCAAAAATATAGCTGATGGGCTCACCAGAGACGGTTGAAGAAGCGTAAGCACAGATCGTGCAGGTAGCGCTGATAGAGGCGTTCTTCTGGCTCAGGCACTAGAAATTATCTGGTACTGTGTAATATACTCGTCTAGTTTATCTTTCTACTCATCATGTGGGTCTTATTATAGCTGCCTGTCGACTAAAATTGAATCGAAATCCTCGTCCTGCACATGTGATCGGTATCGGTTGCGTCTCGAAAAAGGAATACACGCGTCATCCAGATTTTTTGAAGTATCATGCACGGTTATGCCCGGGCTACACGAGACTGGTTTTTCGGGCTGGGATAGTATACTAGTTCTCTACTTCAACTGTCTGGCTTGCTGACCTGGCTTGGAGCATGCTTGTTCTGTTTCCATGAGGCTTATTATTTTAAGCTATTATTTACTGGAGTGATGAGGTGACCACAGGTCCAAAATAAACTGTATGCAAAAAAAAAAAACACTATTATTAGACTAAAACAGTCACTTCGAAAACTGTGTCAATTTGCACTAGACGAACTAGAGACGTAACACAGGGTTGATTTATAAATTTTCATCAGGTCTTGATCATACGTTTTAATTTTTGTTCTTTAGTAGTAATGTCTATCAATTTATGGTCACGGTACAGTTGTACAAACTTTAAATTAATCTGCGTACTTAGTTTGGACATCTTAAAATCTGAGAAACTCGTCGCGGTAGAAAAATAAACCAAACGTGTGGTTCCTCCTTACTAGCAAACTTAAAACTAGCTTCGCCGGTCACATGAGGCTAGTAAACAAGCTAGGATAGTAAAATCAGTAATGGAGGAATGTACTAGCCTAAAAGCAGAACTCCATCCTATTAGAAACTGTTCTGGCTTCTAAACTAGCTTAGGAATGAAGGCAGTTTTGTCTACACGAAGCCAGAAGTACTACTTTGCTAACTTACTAACACTGGCTAGCTATCCTAGCTTGAGGGGCTGACCTCGTGTAGCCCGGGCATTGTGCAGCTCGGTTGGAAAGGGGTAAGCAATAAATAATACAAATAATATTAAAAAACTGTTTTTGTGTGTAGTACAAAAGAAGATTGTTTCAGAGTTATGGATAAGTATGAAATCGTGCAAAGCAATGTTGTTTTTTCTTAATTCTTCACGGTTGTGTAGTAAAATAATGTGAGCAAACCTCAGGTCAGGATTCAGTAATCGAAAAGATATGTTAAAAACGCAATATGACTGTTTTTTTGTTAGTTATGACCATTTTGGTAAATTGAACAATTTTAATGACAAAAAGTCACTTTTTTGGGTAGTTTGACATTTCTTTGATATATTTTACTGTAGATTTGTTACTGGTTACATTTATGAATTTTTATTTATTTATTTTTCACACTGCGAGCGTATTATTAAGAATTTTTTGATTACTAATATGTTACGCGGAACAAAGAATTAATTCGAGATACTCAAAGATTAAATTAGTTCTTACTCAGTAATAAAAACGTATTTCAGGTTACGATTCTGTGTGTAGCTAAATTATGTAAGCAAGAAACGTGTAACTTAATGTACACCAGTGCCAAAAATGAATTTTAGTGCCTCAGAAACACGTAAGTATCAGTTACATTGATAAAAAAATTCTAAAAAACTGATAAAAAGTATGTAACTACGCTTAAGTTCTGATATGTTCTAAAGCATCCGTGGAAAAAGTAATTAACTTATATTTTAACGATTTTCTTATCATAATTAATGTATTTTATAAAAAGTATAATATCTGTTGCTAGAAGCGATTTTTTATCTATACATTCATCCAGGTCAATATTGTGTACGATCTATAATAAAAGTGTGAGGATGTTTTTTTGCTCTCCTGAAAAGTAGTATTTTTTCATCTACGCGTTTTTTGCACGAAGGGTGCGATAAGTTTAGAATAATAGAAAGAAATACAGTAAAAAATAATATAATTCATACTTTTAGTTGATTCGATCAAGCCTCAAAAAATACGGTTTTATTGTGATAAAGAAAACCCCAAAACCTACGGGTTTGATCTGATACCTGGCAACCCTATCGAGAGAGACTGTTTAACTTCGTGTAGCTTTGTTTTTGATACAAAAGGGAATAAGATATATGCTCACATTACGATAAACTTCAAGCTGAATTTTGGAGCAAAACGACACTGCCAGAATTGCGGACCGAAATCGCGGACAAAAGCTAGAACCGAGATAAAAAATAATTTGTCGACTAATTTCCAAGATTTACTAAATTTTATTAAAGTTTCATCATCATCATGTCAGCCGAAAGACGTCCACTGCTGGACGTAGGCCTCCCCCAAGGCTCTCCACTCAGACCGGCCTTGTGCTTTTCGCATTCACCGCGATCCCGCAATCTTAACCAGGTCGTCGCTCCATCTTGTTGGAGGCCTACCGACAACTCGTCTCCCGGTCCGCGGACGCCATTCGAGAACCTTTTGACCCCATCGGCCATCAGTCCTGCGAGCAATGTACTCCGCCCACTGCCACTTCAGTTTCGCAATTTCGCAAGTTTACTTAGTTCAATGTCAGTCAATAATTCTTTGGTTTTAGCAATTTATTTACCAACTACCAATTATTACCAGTTTCAAATTCCCGATCGAACGGTAATTTTGAAAAATCTCCAAAATCATACCTTGAACCTTGATGAGCCAGCCAAAGTTTTACTTTCCAATTATTAAGATTTTGTACCCAGAGTTTGTAGTTTCCAAACTTGAGCCAAATTGAAACAAAAATGTTAATTCGCAACTTTCTTTGAAGTGAAACGTGTCTATCCAATCTAAGTTTCCATGATAGCTTTGAAAACTTCGTTGATAGCCTTTTTAATATTAAAGGATTATTTTACGTAAGTAAATAAATATCTTAAACTACTTAGCACCTATCCACGGTTTCATTTAAAAAACTAGTTTGATGAACTTAAGGTCTTGCAGTTTACTAAATCGCAATTTAGGATCTGTGATTTCATTAAATTCGCTCGCGAATTGACGATCGGGTAATATTAAAATGGTGAGAGAACTTGACTATGAAGCTTGAGGTCCCGGGTTCGTTCCAAATGTTCTCGGGTCTTGAAGGTTTAATATGTATTTAACTATCATTATTATAATTAATTTATTTAATTCCCAAAAATTCTTCGTCATAACATATTTTGCAGGTGGTAGGACTTTTTGCAAGGTCCGCCCGGATTGCTACCACCATCTTGCTCGCTAATCCTGCCGTGAAGCAGCAGTGCTTGCACTGTTGTGTTTCGGCGTGGAGAGTAAGACAGCCGGTGAAATTACTGGCACTTGAGCTCCATCTTACTCTTAGGCCTCTAGGTTGGCATTATAAGGTTGGTGATCTCTTACCATCAGGACACCCACTTGCTCGTTTACCATCCAGCCAATTAAAAAAAAAATACTTCTCGAAATTAAAACCAAATATTTTTAAGCCTGACGAGTACCTAAATACAATTGTAGATCCGTAGTTACATTGCGAAGTTGTTATAAAGTGTGTAAAAGTCCTTACACAATCTGCCCCAAAGTCTGGATATTGAGTTACATTTTTAACCGGTTTCATATGACAGCGGTGCCGCGGTGTGAAAGGACTATCGCGGCAACCTTTATCTTTTTGACGGTTTGGCCAGGTTTACGCGCGTCCGCGCTTTAGTAGCATTGTAGCAGCTGTAGTAGCATTCCGACATTGGCGACCGCAACCGACGACTGCAACTCGCGACCGCGACCGATTCCAGCGACCTACTGCTAAATCTCGGCCTATATACCGTTACACTAAAGTTGCACTTCTTTCAGCATAAGAGGGCATGGGACGTAGTTCCCATGCAGGCTCAGTGCAAATGAGGAACTTAACCCGCAATATAGCCTCTATGACTATTCGGCTACGCCTACGTGGGTCCAACAGCGCGACGAGCGATTTCAACATGCTTTAGTAGCATTTCGACATTGGCGACCGCAACCGACGACTACAACTCGCTACCGTGACCGATTTCAGCGAGCTACTGCTTAATCTCGGCATATAATTTTACCGTTGCGCTACAGACAAGGCTTCTTTCAGCATAAGAGGGCATGAGTCGTAATTCTCACGCGGGTCCAATGCAGTTTGGGAACTTCAAACGCAACATAAGGTAACGGCGCCTATTACCGTGGTAGTTAAGGAAGTTTTCAGATGAGTCCCAAAAATTAAGGGTATCTAAGCTCCTTAACAAACGAGAATTTTTTTTTTATTTAAGAGCGTTTATTGAACTTTCAGTGTCGTAACTTTTTGGGCTTGTTTTAGTTATTAGTATTTGATAAAATAATTATTGAAATCAAAATACCCAAATCTTCTATTACCGTGGTAATGGACAGGCTGTGATGCTATTACCGCAAATTGAGCTTTTATTACCGAGGGTATAAAAAAACATCGGTAAAAGGAACCCGACCCATGATTTGGAACTTAATACCGAGGAATTAAAAAAGGTAATAGCTTTGGTTCAGTATATTATAATGCACACCAAGTTGTTTTTGGAGAAAATTAAATAAAAAACTAAAATATGATTCGAATAGTGTTTCCACCCTACCGTATTTTTTTAAGCTTATGCCACAATAAATAGTGTGATATATGTATGCTGAGTAAAATTCACAACATTATTAAAAAAATCTGCGCTTACGGTATCCTAAACGTGAATTATTTTAACGCAAAAATAAAATGTCACTCGGTAATAGATACTTCTTTAAGAACCTATCACCGACCCAAATACAATGGAATAGGGCGGTAATAGATTCTCATACATTCTATTACCGAGGGTTATGCGATCATACCATCGTTAATTGGCTTAATTTGGAGTATTGTAAAATCTAATTCCGACCCATAAAAACAATAAGATAGAGTTGTGTTTGCATTACAAATCAAAAATACTTATTACAACCTTGGCATATAACCAAAATTACGTAACTGGTAAGTAAACATAAAATTGTATCGCAATATTTAAACAACTTGGCAAAATAACGGTTTCTATTAAAACGGCAAGTTCAGTATTGAAGTTTTTGTTAAAAATTAAGAGTTTGTTAATACTTTTCATACCACGGAAATAGTTCTTTAAAAGCGTGAATAGATCAAGATTGGAATAACCGTAACAAATTATATAAACGGTCATTTATACCAAAAATAAAGCATGAAGAACCAAAACCACCACTTTAACTATTACCGTGGTATACCACGGCATTACAATCAACAGTTAAAAATGGCGCCTATCGCCGCTGTATTTTATTTTCCATTTTAATCGTATTTCCAGGTCAAAAAATATGCAAAAAATATTCAGAACTCGTACAAAAAACTATAAAAATCCATTTAAAAACCATAACATTAGTTCAATTGCCATAACTAATATGTAAAACACTAAATAAGATCAGGGTCTGCTTGTATGTGGTGTCACGCGTTTGTATGGCAAATCCTCTTCCTTCGGTGCAGTTTCGGAAAATCATGAATTGCGAGATCTTTGATTCATTCACGTACACTAGCGCTCATAGATCCGTGAGTTGACTAAATAAGCTTTTATCGTGAAATATTATTTTTTCTAAGAAATCGATCGGTTTGATTACAAAATGCGTATTTTAAATTGCCGCGGTGATGGCCGCCGATTTTGATACCCCCGGTAATAGGCGCCTTTAACTTAGTCTCTAACGGGTCGACTACTTCTACTTCAAGAGCGCGGATACGTGCTATCACATGCACTATCTCTTTCTACCTGCATCCTAAAACGTTCGTGAGACAGAAGTGAAAACGATTGCTATTCCAAGTTTATTAGCCTAAAGACCACTGAACCTGTCATTACTGAAGCCCTTATGCGGGTTTTCTGTTCAATTTTTCGCAGGAAAAAGCTACATGGCTCTACACTTTCTGATTTCAATGCTAACGAAACAGCAAGTAAAAGCTAGTTGGACATTAATTAGCAACAAGCAGAAAATACGCTCGTCGGTCCGCTTGTCGAACAAAGTCGCAGCCGCTCTCACAGGCAAAAAACGAGATTAAGTTACCCGCAACGTACCTACGATAGGAGATGACAATCTTTATCCTGTGCCAAAAAAGTAAGGTTCATTTAGATCTTACGATAAATGGTTCCAGGTTATTGTTGCTAATCCCTCATCATCACAGCCTGTAACGTCCCACTGGTGGGCACAGAATGAGAGGACTTGGGCCGTAGTTCCTACACGGGCCCAGCGCGGATTGGGACCTTTACGCAAACCATTGAATTGTTTCGTAGGTTTGTACAGATTTAAGTGTAAGCTCGTGGTAAATTGCAAAGGTAATTTCGTACGTGGCTTTGTAAAAACTCAGACGTGCGAGCCTATGATCCTCTGCTTCAGAGGCCACTAGGGTAAGCCATCACAGCTTCCTAGGCCACCACAGCTTAAAGGCTTGTAATTTCGTCAAAGAATGGCAACAGACCAGTAACTTCGTTGAGTTGTTAGTAGTACTTATGGGCAGGAACTGGCTCATGCATACATATTTACCGTCTGGGCTCCACAGAAAACCAGCGTTGCTGCGCATAATGTGGTGCTGAGTGGAGACCTTTTTTGGTATCCTGTCGTGTCACCAAGTATTTAATATAGTTTTAGTGCTAGTTTTAGTCTTAGTCTTAGGTGGTACTTATGGAGCCAAAATAAATCTTTCTTTCTTTCAGTGGTGATCGTTTATCAACGTAATGTAGGGTGTCTTGAGGCACGGTAGACGGACGACCTTGGCAGCGGATGGATGCAAGGAACTGAAGACAGAGTATTGTGGCGCGCCAAGGAAGAGATCCATATCCAGCAGTGGACTGCTGTGGGCTGACGATGATGATCATTTGCCATCAGGTGATATAATAGACCTGGCTTTACACGTCTCTCCTCCGCTCTTGTTTTATGAATAACGAACGTGTATATTTAGTTAATTTCACTATAAAAATGTCCGAGTAGGCTCAGTCCCTGATGTCTATAATTCATCAAGAAGCAGTAACCGTAAAGAAGATTTTCCCTCCGCAGTAAAACTCTTGCCGGATGGTAGATGTTTCGGGGGAGTTGGTTCACAATGCAATATACCGCAGGTTCCACGTGTAGGCACAATTCCGACGTACTTCAAAAAAGCTGCAATGGATTCAAGGCATAAGTCCATAGCTACCTATTCAATCGTACTCATATCATAAACGAGAATGTTTGTGTGTATATTATGCATGTGTGTATACATATTATGTTTGTTACTCCTTCACTCTGCACTGTTTGTAGCTCTTGCTTCTGCTTGTCTTCTTTCATAAATTCACGCGTGGCCTGTGGCGATGGAAAGACGGCGGTGAGAAATGGAATCACGGTGTATTTGGTTCTTAGTTATCAACCTGCACAGAGGCGGTCAAGCGAGAGTGGTCGCTCCTGAAATCGATCGAGACGAGATGTCGAGTTCGGCAGCACGCCTGATGTTGCGTTACAAGGATGTTCTCAAACGTCACTTAAAATTTTTAACATTCCATGTGCGCATGAGCTTGCGCATCACCGATCTGACAGGCGCAGCGCCCTAAAAATAATAGTCCGTCTGGAAGATCTTGACGCCAATCACCAGTTACAAAAAGCTAAATCCAAACCCGTGTACTTCTACATTTATAATGACTCTTCGAGACAGCTGCTCTGTGTGCCTTGTGACCGCACTTTTAGCAAGAAGTTCGGGTTCCCGAGTCCCGAGAACGGAGCAAACCGATTGAATTCATGGAAGGGTTCGCCGTCAATGGATACATCAATCGTCGTGGAGGACATCAATCAATCACTCCGTCACGTTGAAACGGCTAGACGGATTTCGATTAGTTTTGTGGATAGCTGGACATCTGCAGTAAGCTATTTTTTATTTCAATATTCCCGCAGGATTGGATCAAAATCTTGAAATTTAAGTTTCGTCAAAAGTTTACAAGACATCTTAAATAGACGAAAGAAAGAAAACATTTATTAGGGACAGCGCGGACAGCATAAAATAAAAAGTGTGCATATTACAGAATGATACCAAATCAACAAACTGCTGGTGTTTCGAACGGCGCTAATTTTCCTTAAGGACCATCTGGTTATATCATACATACCAAGAACGAAGACCTAAAATCTCAACTGGTAAGCAGTGTACCGCAATACGAACGGCAACTACTGCCCTGTTAGAAAGGCCATAAAATGTCCGGCCAGGAAATTTAGGATTATGTCCATGAAACATGTACCCACGTCCACGGTTCCTTAGAGTTACGTGTTAAGGGAACCTTTGAAGCGGGCATTTCATTCTATAGAAGTTTGACGTAAGTTTGAATAAAAAAAATCCAAGTGCAATTTGGTCCGTAATTTAGTTTCCAGAAATTGGAAATGGCGACAAGTTCCAAAAATGATGTAATGAAATACTAAAAGCCGTTTTTACAGTACGACTAAAACCATGGCATACGAGTAGATTGTAGGGTTACTGAAATAGTTTGATGTGCCGGATTATCCAAAGCCCGCAATGTATTGCTACTTTAGTGATATAACGTTTTAAACTTTCGTGATTCTCACTCATAGTCCAAATACCATATACGGGACTTATCACGCTATTTTTACACAAGTTTAGTAATATTTACCTCGACGTTTCGGCAGCGTTACAGTTGCCGTGCTCACGAGTAGACTGAAGTGTGGGGTGTCAAGTCCGCCTAGCAGCGCGAGTTCTTCGAACTACCCGCACTTGATCACTAATAGTACCGGCACTCGTATCACGAACTACCCGCACTTGGTCATTTTTATTAGTCACCCATCACACCGACACACAACACTAACAACGTCCGATACCGTATCGTAGTCCCGTATATGGTATTTTGACTACTTTAATGATTTTACTCGTAACGAGAAAACCCCGCCTCAGCTCAAGCCGTCTGTACGAAGCTTAAGTTGTTTAATCTTAAATACTTCACAAGCCGACCCCTCACATTACTCAGATACTCTCAGACGTAACTCAAATAGGATTATTCGCTCTAAATAATTCAAACAACGTTATTGAGAAGATGAGCTAAGCAAGGGTCAATACTTGGCTTTTTACAGGGACTTATTCGTCATTATCTTTTCAACAAAATTAGAAAGTGACGAGACGCTCAAAGTTAACTTTTATGAAAACGATAGACAGTAACCGGTACTGAGTCTATTTCTGTTTAGTTTGATCATAATTATTAGGATTTAGAAGCCGTGGTAGCCTAATGCCTATCGCCTCTCAAGCGGAGGGTCGTGGGTTCAAATCTCAATCGCATCTCTGAGTTTTTCGAAATTCATGTGTGGAATTGCATTTGAAATTTACCACGAGCTTTGCGGTGAAGGAAAATATCGTGAGGAAACCTGCACGAACCTGCGAAGCAATTCAATGGTGCGTGTGAAGTTCCCAATCCGCACTGGGCCCGGGTGGGAACTATGGCTCAAGCCTTCTTGTTCTGAGAGGAGACCTCTACCGAGCAGTGGGACGTTGGTGGTCTAGCGGTAGGTTTTTCTTTGTTTGGTTTCTTTGTTTTTCGTGATATGGACAGTAATGGACTCTCCGAAATAAACGTATTATTATTATTATTAAACGCATTAGTGTTCACTTTGTCAATCATCGTCAGTTGGAGGACGTCAATTGCTGAACATAGTGCTTCCCCAAAGAACGCTGCTCGCTCCCATCGACCTCCTACAAGCTTCAGCAAGACATCATCAGTCTACTTACCTTATAGAGGGCTAATTCATGCTTCATCCTTTATAGCCGTCACTGAAGAAACGAATCAACCCCAATCCATCTATCAGCCATCAGCTCTTCATGTCATTGCTCGATGTGCCCCACACAAGTACCCACTGCTTCTTAAATTTGGCAATTCTTCGGGCTACTTTAATTCTTCTGCAGATCTACTATATCGAATTCGATATCGCAAAGGAATTCTAAGAATAGCCCTTTCATTATTCTTTTAGTGACCTGATGTATGCTCAGCTCAAATTTAGCAGTTATATAAGCTTCCAGAAGCAGTAAATAATTTTGAAGGACGATGTTTGCATTTGCATGGTTTATATATACATATAATAAGTTCCAATATCCTCTGTTACAATACTCGTATTCGTGTTCGGACTTGAATAGCCATTGACACCGCTCCGCTCGGTCAAACCCTGTTCGTGTTAACAAAACCAGAAAAAGATATAATCAGCAAATTATATTACTCACAGATTCCGGGCAAATGGCTCGAGTAAAACCTTGGCATGGTACAAGTCATGGGTTAGATGCTGTTGTACTTTTTGTTTGGTTATTGAAGATATCACCAGCCAGAAGACCACACAGAATGCCGCTATAAATGACGCCTTGCCAGCTTGCTCTAAAGGTTGCCTCTCATATTGTCAACTACATAGTTTGAGGCCTGCCAGCGCCGCGTCTTTCGATTCAATGACCAAACAAGATCATTTCTCCCCTTACTTTTCAAGCAGTGTGATTTGCTACATAGGCATTTTTCAAACAATGCCGCTGACTCTACTTTCGAATGCCATCATATGAAAAAACCCCAAAGAAAAGCGTGACAACACCTAGCAGAATTGATGAACGGTGGAGTAGACGACTCCTCGAATGGAGATCACGGACGGGAAAACGTAGTGTAGAGCGTCCTGAGGCACGTGGACGGACGACCTTAAGAGGGTCGCTGGCGGAGGATGGATGTGAGGAGCTAAAGACAGAGTGTTGTGATGCGCCATGGAAGAGGCTTATCGAAGACTCTTCTTCAGACATAAGATGTTGAAATAAAAGCAGACTAAAACAACGGAGAACAGTAGTGCGGTTTTAGAATAGAACAGACCCATCTCTTCCCGTAGGTATCGTAAAAGTTGACTAAAGAACCTGACGTGAGATTAGGCAGCAGCACTCCTTATTGCCAACTACAAACTCCGGACTCCACTGCGGTGTGGTAGGCAAGGGGGAAAACCAACACACAATTTTCCCAAGAAAATCGTCGTGGATGTTCACTACAGATTTTCAACCGGTGGCCACGATCACTCGTCAGTACAACGGCTTAGAAGAAGATGCCTATTGCTTACCATGCATTTTTTTCTCTGTGTACCTGTTCTCTCTGTCACTTACTATTATATTATACATACGACAAAGAGCTACTGTATTGTATTGGTTTTTTTTCTAGCGCTTTACGCGATGCCAGTGCGTTGTCGGCCCTGCAGAAAATTGTACACTCGCCTCTTAAAGGCACCCAGGTCGTAATTCGATGGGAAGACCCCAGCGGAAAGCTCGTTTCAAATTTTCCAAGTTCGTGGCAAAAAAGACCGCTTAAAACGCACCGTCGAAGACTGCCATTCATCAACACGATGTTGATGAAATGAACGCTTACGACGGGTCTAATGGAACCCCGCAGCTGGAATTATATAATTAGTAAATGTTTTTGAATACATCTAAATTACGCCAGTTACTTGTAACTTGTCCGCACCCCAGGGTCTGCGCGTCGTCATTATCTGTCCAACACAAGCGAGATTAGAGTGAACTATGTCATTATACCCTGCGAGGGATTTCCCTCGGCGCAGGGTAGCGGCAGCATTGATGCGTTTTGCTATCGACAGTAAGCCATTTTTGTGTGACTAAGTAATGAAAAGTGACAGGAAATATGACTTATATTTGAAGTAGAAGGTTCGAAAGACGTTTGAATTGGTACCCATTGAGAGTGGAATCTTTTAACAGAAAAATAAATTGTGATTTCTCCAGGCCGGTCCACAAATCAGAGATTCTGATGTTGTTTGAATGCGGGTGGATAATAATAATATACCAAAGTCCTAAAATTATCGCATCAGGTGTAAAAAAAAATTGAAAACTGTCATAACTGTCTATTGCTTACCTTGTAATTTTCTCTGTGTACCTGTTTTCTGTATCGCTTACTATTTCTGGTGTACAATAAAGAGTATTTGTATTTGTGTTGTATAGCGGCGTTGGTTTCAAAACATTGAAGTAAAAAATGCAGATAATATGTTCACTATAAGTGATGATGATATCAAGAAGAAATAAAAAAAATATTTGTGACGATACCTGTGGAGAAAATACGCATGTCACAAAATGGTTCCAAATTATAATTTTACTAGCTTTTGCCCGCGGCTCCGCCCGCGTGGTATTCGGTTATCGCGCTCTGTTCCCTCGGGATCTGTGCATTTTTCCGGGATAAAAAGTAGCCTATATCACTCTTGGGCCCATAAACTATCTATCTCCATGCCAAAAATCACGTCGATCCGTCGCTCCGTTACGGCGTGAAAGACGGACAAACATACAGACATACAAACACACTTTGACATTTATAATATTAGTATGGATATGGATAGTATATTAAATGCCTAAATGCCAAGTTTCATAGTTTTATCTTCGACAGCGACGAACTTCCACCATATAAACTTTCACCCCCTATTTTAACCCCTTAAAGCCTCTTTTTCGCGATAAAAGATAGCCTATGTCCTTTCCTAAGGTCTATTCTATCTCTGTACCAAATTTCATCCAAATCGGTTCAGCGGTTTTGGCGTGAAAGCGTAACAGACAGACATACAGACAGAGTTACTTTCGCATTTATAATATTAGTATGGATTGTTAAGATGTTTCCTAATTTTTGTTTGCTAAGTAATAAATTCTGGTGTACACAAATATTCTCTAGTGGTCGTTTTATTTGTTCCCATTATATTGCAACGCGACGCAAGTGCTTTATCTTACCAAGGTTTCAACCAATGTTTATGTACCTAATATCCTCCATTGTTCCCCAAACTATAAATCAACGACAAAAGTGACAACCGGCTATGTGGTCCTCAGCATGCAAGTAAATAACGACCCATCTATTACCGCAGACTTCCTGGAAATGACGGTAAACCTAGAATAATGGGTACTACTAGAGTAACTCGGGATAAACTTTAAAAAGAGGGCAAAACACAGCTGCAGCCTTGTTTAATTATGGCAAAGCAGAAAACTTCGTCTTCACTGCTAAAGATCATAAATATCGTATTTATTCTGAATCTAAGCGGCATAAAATAACTTTTTATGCTCTAGTGCATTCAGGCACCAACGGCCACAAACAAAGAAAAGGTTATAAAATTTATTCATTTTAATTGTTTTTTTTTTCAGGTATATATTATTATTAAAAAAAAAACAATGAAACCAAACAATTCTAATAAGTTATTGGAAATAGCATTACTTACACGAAAAATAAAAGGAAGTACATGAACATTTTATTTTATTTTCTGCTGTTAGTTAATTTTCTCGCAATTGAAGTGAAAAGTACCTAGAGATTTGAATTTGTTCATAAACCTAGTTTTTCCTTGACTAAACTACAAACCCTCGCCTGCGACTCTGGTGGATTGTAAAGTCTCGGGTAAAATGGCATGTTTTATGCACATAATCGCACTATTATTTTCAGATCCGGATTCATCGCTAAAATTCTGCACTAGGAAGACATTTAGGACTGCTATAAAGTAGTTTCAGTCGCGTGTGCCCGTAAAGGTGAAGATTCTACTCGTAGCAGTTTGCATTTTCTCTACATTTTTATAACACAAAGTTGCTGCCCGCCTTCTTTCCTTACGTACACTTTAATTCTTTAAACTCAGCAACGAATTTTAACGCGATGCTCATCATCGTAGACATAATATTACAAAAAAAAAAATTGTTTCGCACTAATATTTTTATAGAAGCGAATGTTTCTCTGTTTGTTTATATGTGAGTGTAAATGCTTTTTTATTTTTTTATTCTGAAACGGATTATATGTATAACATATGGATAGGCTCCTTTTTATCCCGAAAAACATGGTTCTCGTAGGATAGTGTATATGATTTAATGTATGAAAATGATAGTAAGTAGGTAAATAATAAAACTTTTACCATGATTGGCATGATGTGCATTTTAAAGCGCACTTTCGTTTGTTTTTCATTAAGTTTTTCATGTCATGAGAACATTATGAAAGTGATTCGGCCTTTAAAAAGGACTCTAGAAAAAAAAAACCGCCAGAATCAAGACTAGAATTATGGTACTAGCCTTAATTCTGGCGGAATAAAAAAATTCTAATGTCCTTTATAAAGGCCTCAAAACACCCAAATTGACGACCCATAGATTTATCTTTATGAAAACAAGAAAAGCCGTTTTCTCTCATTACCATCCCTCTCCGACAATTGGGGGAAACGAGTAAAAAATCTAACACGATCACCTATACTTGTCAACCGTAAAGACAAGACCTCAAAGTCCATTTTCCATTGGGAATTTTCACGCTGAAGAGGTCATTGTTTTTTTAAAAGGTACTTGGAAATTTAATGAAAGGTTTCAAGTATTTGTAGTTAGCGTAAGCGTTTTTGTAATTGATTTTTGCCGATAGACAGTTAAAGTGCGGAATTTCATTAAAAATAAAGTATTTTAATAGCTACTTTCGACCATCTTTAGAGCGTTTTCACATTATCCGATCCGATAATAATATAATTATCAGACGAACGATGGACTACACCCGATAGTCGACACCATGTGTTGTTTTCACATATTTCCGACAAAATCGTTCCAATACGACTGGCTCAAAATAGACACGCATCAGACTCTGCGTACCTACACAGAGATACACGCATAGCATACATACAAACATTATCGTCCGATAACTCACGGGCGTTCGATGGTGCCGTGAACATATCGTATCGTCGTCCGATACCGATATCGGATCGGATAATGTGAAAACGCTCTAACGGTGTAAGATGATGACAGAAAAAGATGTTGAAAGCAAATGAAGGGTCCACCGAAAGAACATTTCTAGTCATCTAAGCAACTTTTTGAGTTATAGCGGTTTGAAAGTTAGTCATCACGAACAATTACTATGGTTACCATTAGTTTAGTTTAGTTTAATTTATTTATTCATTCAATACATCATTACATTATAATTTACATATCAGTTATAAGAATTTGTATTTCTTTAAAAGTTAGAAATATACATTTTATAATGTTTTCAGATTATTTAATTCAATGGTAAGTCATAGTACTTTGTGAGCTGTACATTTCGAGATTAAAATCTCAATTTAAGAAAAAAGTGACTAGACTTGTTCTTTCCATGGACCCTTCAAATGGCGACAGCCCGCACGTTACACAATAAAGCCTCAGTTTCTTAACTATTTTCTTAATAATAATAGATTGAAATGAAAATAATGTCAGATTCAGGAAACCGCTTGCGTAATTTTAAGTAAATTAATTAATTAATGATGTTGAGTATCGCCCCTCTTTCCGGCTACAGGACACGACAAAAGGACACGTGACAAAATATTGCTCAATATTCACTTGGTTTATTTTTGCGTAAAAATGACAAAAGTGTCTGATCTGTATCGAAATCGTTGCGTAAAAAAGTATCGTCCTATAAAAAGTACAATTCATTCCGCTCGAAAAGATATCGCCGGCAGAATAGTTGCATTCCCGATACGGCATTTTCAGAATACTTCGTAAATAAATTCACGAGTCCTTTGTACGGAATAAACTAGAGTTTAGACAATGATCAACATATATTTGGTGCAGATTATCGAACCGAAGACTACTTCAAGTGCCTTAAACGCACTTGTGCGTTAAATAACTGTAAAATTGGACAGTATCATAGGGTAAATGGTGAAGGAAACGCGTATGTGCGCGTTGCCAATATATATAGACGATTTCAGCTACAGCGACTACTAAAACTACCTATTGGACGAGTGGACTAAGGTTGTTCGCCCGTTCATGCGCCCTTAAATGACTGCAATAGTCAATTTTATTAGAAAGCGTGCGCAAACAGTGGCAGCACGTAAGGACACCGTCAACGTAGTGGTAAGAGATGGCTGTGGCTGTTTCTTATTAAAGCAACTGGAGGTCTATATGGGGGAAACCTACGTCCTACGGCTGATAAAGTTTTCTTGACTCACGATTATAGAGTTTCCAATTCTGATAGTATAAAAACGTGGTGGCAAGACAAGCCTCAGCAAGGGATAAATGGCGCACGGTGTGAAGCGCTACCAAGCGTCTCGCGTGACCACAACTGCTCGGCCAAGAGTAAGCGACTGAGAAGAAGAAGAGAGAAAAGTGGTTCTTGTCAAGCTACGTCTAAACGGCTGTTCGTCTAACGCCAGCCAGAGCTACTGGCTCTTCGGGCGGAAAAGATAAAGTTTGCACATAAATCCCACCCTGTCGGGCGCGATAAGCCGGCTTGCTTAACCCTACCTGCGGCTGCCACTCACACCGCGGCCATCTCTCGAGTCTGGGAGAAGTTGTCTGTAAAGCAAACCTTGCTTTAGCAATCCAAAAATCACTGAGTACGTGGCCATCGATGCTCTAGTTACATTACATCGCGTATGTAAAAATAAACTAAAGTATAATTCAATAGAATCTGACAATTTTCTACTTGATTATATACTTGATTATATATGTCCCTGTTGTTGCAATTATCATCTAAAAGGAATCAAAAAAGAATAATAGTCACATCACAAAGCCTTTTAGGCAGCCCGTTGTTCATATTAGTAGGCTGGAAGTGTCTACAGGATTGTTAGATTCTATTGAATTGAAGTATACGTTTAGGTACTTACATTTACTATACAGTGAATAAGCGCAGTTAATTAAGAACATTGAACAGTCACCAGCACCAATATCTGACACAACAAGCGTGCATAAACGACTCTATTTCTAGGGCCGGAAGGACGTGTCAGATATTTTTGCAGATGGCAGATATTAATGCTGGTGACTGAACATCTACCTACTCAAAATATGGCGGGGGATTAAAAAATATTTTGTAGCTAACTCGATCAAATGGATATTCAATAAACTAAAATAATTATTTCTTTACTCACCCGCGACCTTACGATAGCTGAACTTATGCAAAATATGCGTGTTCATGCAGTTCCTAATCCACACTGTAAGAACACACACAAATTACACAAACCCATCTATCACCACCACCACAACACACTGACGCATTTCGAACTCAACCAGAGCTCATCTTCAGAGTGACACAACCGTACACCATGCTACCAGTTGTTAGACTAACAAACCATAACCACTGTTTTAACTTGCCAAACAAAACAAAAACTACCCGCAAAATATTAATAAACTTTAACTGTGCTACAAAACTACCTTGATTTTTTTTTTTAATTTATTTATTGTCAAGGCATGTTATATTCAATATACTCATCAGGTCTTCCGAGAGCTGTCCTCTCGGCTGGTAGATACCACTGGGGATCGGCGGGCTGGTGCTTATCTTGCACAACGCATTAGCCTAGCTATTCAGAGAGGTAATGCTGCCAGCCTCTTAGGAACGGCCCCCCATAGCAGCAGCCTTGATGAAGTTTTTTATTTAGTGTAAGTTTTGTAAATAGTTTAGTTTTATTCAATAAAAAGTTTTAATGTAGTTTGTAATAAATATACTCATAACTTTGTCTCTATTCTCTTCTGTGTAAATAATCCCGGATTTATAGCATGTCGGACGATGTAGCAGGTTATGGTAATGGAATTACGGGTATTTAGCGATCGCTCAGTCGGTTCACAGCCCATAGGATTACTCTGATCCCCATAGAACGCCGTCACTAGGGGTTAAATGTTGCCAAGGTTAAATGGCGCTTATGCGATGTGGATTAAGTGAATGTTTTGCTCATTTTAACCCCCCAAAAACAAGACCACAGACAAGACGCAAAACAGGGTGTCTTGTTTTTTGACCCGGTTGGCGGATGCATGCTCAGGATAGAGAAGATTAGCGGAGAAAAGGGGAGGCCTTTGCCCAGCAGTGGGACGTATGCATACTATCCATACTAATATTATAAATACGAAAGTGTGTTTGTATGTTTGAGTGTTTGTTCGTCTTTCACGCCGTAACGTAGCGACGGATCGACGTATTTTTTGGCATAGAGATAGTTTATGAGCCTGAGAGTGACATAGGCTACTTTTTATCCCGAAAAATGCACATTTCCTGAGGGAACAGCGTGCGATAACCGAATACCACGCGGGCGGAGCCGCGGGCAAAAGCTATATAACATAAAAAAAGTTTCTAGTTACTAAGAAAATGTCTACTTTCAGGGTTTTTTGAGTCCGTTTGTTTAGGTTACTTTTATGGGACTGGTTTCTAGGGTCTTAGGTAGGTCATCATCATCATCATCAGCCGAAAGACGTCCACTGCTGGACATAGGCCTCCCCCAAGGCTCTCCACTCAGACCGGTCTTCTGCTTTTTGCATCCACCGCTTTTTATTTATTGTCCTGTGATATTTATTTAGTTCTGCTGCGGATATCATCATTTCTGATTCTATCCCGCAGAGAAACCCCGAGCATAGCCCTCTCCATAGCCCTTTGAGTGACTTTGAGCTTCCTTATGAGGCCCATCGTTAGCGCCCACGTCTCGGATCCGTATGGTCATCACTGGCAACACACACTGGTCAAAGACTTTTGACTTCAAACACTGCGGTAATTTGGATGAAAAAAAGCAGCAGCAGCAGCGGCAGCTTAGGTAGGTATATTTTTATTTTAAAGAGGCAAAGAACAGACATGTTCACAATAACGTCTCAGCATCAGACACTGGCTGTCCGATTTACAACCGCAATGACACATATTATGCTACTTATCTATGCTGTCGCACTTAATAATATTCTTGTGTCTTGTGTAGGGTTGTCTTGTTGTGAATAAATGTATTTTTTTCTTTCTTTCTTTCAATAAAAGTATATCATAGCTATTCATATAATATCTGATGAAGTATGCCCGGTACGTAAGTGAAATTTGGTCTGTTTTATTCATCATCATCTTCAGCCTATGTTCGTCCACTGCTGGAAACAGGCCTCACCCATGGCACGCCACTGAGCACGATCCTCGGCCACTCTCATCCAGCTCTTGCCAGCCACCTTGCGAAGATCATCGCTCCACCGAGTCTGAGGACGTCCTACGCTACACTGTTACGCTACAATGTTTTATTCATATCTCTATTAATTACACTTTTCTTAAAATCTATCTTTTCAAAGTCAACGGCATTGTTTGTAACGAAAATCCTTCTGTTATCGTGTGCATTATCCTCAAGTCATCCAATTTCTTCATAGATAGATAAACCCTTAAAGTGGGATAAAGATAGGATATGATGAGATAAAAAGTTATCTGGCACCGGGCTAAATGGGTAAAAAATTGTCGAGTCAAACGTTTGGCGGAAAAAAGGCGAGAAATGAAATTCAGCATTTTTAATAGACTTAGTATTTTTTTACTGGAAGTGTTAATACTATGCGTTCACTAGTTCGTATGTGAGCAGAAGTCTGTTGCTGTCAGAATTGGCCGCACTTTTCAAAATCTGGATAAAGGCAGCAGAGGCTCCCTGCGACAGGGTTCTACCGTAGTTTCGTACGGACTTGTCAAGGTATAATAGAAAGTGGTAAGGCGACATAGTACGACGTTAAATACTCTGTAAATAAATTAAAAAAAAACCTGCCTTAAAAATACTAAAAAGAAGAACCTGATGATACCTCATATTATCCGTCCAGCCGTTTATGCTGCAGCGAGGACCAAAGAAATGGACACAATACGTAGGTACATACATACGCTCGAAAAGCATAACCCTCCCTCGAACAGTCGGATAGTAAAATGATATCTATGGGAATATAGGTCGGTTGTTCTTCCGACCGAAGTATGAAAAGAAAATGGGCAGGTAGCAAGAAGTCTGTGACTTGCCCAATTTTAGAATAGGACGGATTCATGTCTTTCCATGGGTGTCGTAAAAAGGAACTAAGAGACTTGAGGTGTTTTTGCCTCAATTGCTATGCTCAAGCGCTATTGAGCACACTTAGAATCCAATCGTTTTCATCATTTGTTTACGTCAATCGATATAGGAAGAGGGTAGAAAGAGATAATGAATGCGATTGTGAGCGTTCGAACGTTAGACAATATGGCCACTGACATGAGAGAGAGCATAACGCTCTCACTCTATTGCTGACTACGAACTTCGGAATCCAGCACTGCGGTGTAGAAGGCAACCAAATCACCACACTATTCCCAAGAAAGTCATCATAAAGATTCACTTCTTATCCGCGAACGACTACGACCGCTGTCAAGAGTGTAGTGATTTAGAAGTATCTTCTAGTTGTTCTCTATATCAGTGTTAGATGGCACTGAGTTGGCTTGAAATAAATTGGTTATTATCTATTACAACATAGAAATGTGCTTTCAAAATTTATTGCTAACTAGCAACTTTGTGTGTATCCCGCAGGAACTTTGTATTGGCCCTGGATTAAGAGTAGGATCGAGGCCGTATTGTCTAACGCGCTGACGTTCGTAATCGTAAGTTGTTCATTAGTGGGTAGGTGGCATTTTACATTACTTATCTTGGTGCATTATTAAATGTGCACCTAGATAAGTAAATAAATAATATTAAGCAAACCTTAATGACGTTGGCGGGGTAAAGTTTTCGTGGGCGTTTAAATCCCACTTTCGCACAACACACACAAACAGACACACACACACACACACACACACACACACACACACACACACACACACACACACACACACACACACGCGCGCGCGCGCGCGCACGTATTACAAGATTTTGTTATTTTTTGTTAACTTTTATTTTATAATTTACTGTCTCCTCATTAGTCAATTTTTACTGTCAACCGCACTCGCAGCTGGCTAAGATACAAGCTCAGCCTAGTTTGGTCACTGACGGATAGTCATACTGTTGTAAAATTCTGTTTTCTGTGAAATAAACTATTTTGTATTTTGTATTTGTATTTTGGCATTACGCGATCAATTCCTTCGTCTTTTCTAGAAAAAGAAGAACAAATCAAAAAATGCTGTCGCGGGTGTCACCCGCTGACAGATGTTGGAAAAAAAATTAATCAGTTTTTATTGTGTTTAAAAATGTAATGGACCAAATTGAAAGCGTGTTTGTTGTTTGTTTAGTCTTAAATTATATACACTGTGAAATAAACCAGGGAAAAGATGGCTGTGTTTAGATTTATCCCGGAAGCGAATCGTGTCTTGTGCTGTCTCCCATATCGGACCGGAATCTCTATCTTACTTGGATTAGCAATTCTAGTAAGTGGAGTAAATATTTGACGACGAAGCTGGTGGTCTTGGCTCTTGTTTATATGCTGTCTCTTTCTCACGAGACTTCCAAGTGTGACAATTGAGAGCGCCAAAGTTCGCATACTCTTCACTAGACATACCGTAATTTTTGACCGAATCATCGTTGATCATAATTTTTTCCCACTGAAAAATTACATTCTGAAATTTTTAAATGGTCATTCTGTAGAAAACTATTTGTTTGTATTATAACGATTCCAAACAGTTATTGGATTCTAAGAAAAAAGAGTTATGACAAACGATCGTTTTGACAAACAATACATTCGGACTTTCAATAAGTATGCGACCCAATATGGACCCGTGACAATAAGGCCGCTTGTAGACGTCCGCTGGTTTCACCGGACAACGGACCGTTTTTTTGCCGGAATTGCGGTGTCCTATGGCTTACAACGAATGTGTAGCACCGGACACTTCCGTATGTGGGAAAGATAACGGAATGGAATACAAAATATTGAGACACTTTTTTTTCATCTATTAAAATCGACAGTATTCGTAATTCTGAGTAGATTTAACATAAAAATTTCAAAATCCCAGAAAAATGGTATGGGTACAACTTTTAAGAGAAAGGCCCAGTAGGTAACAGCTAAGTGGAGAGAAGCTATAGGTAAATTAAGCGTTTCTATGGGTAAATGAAAAACACATTTCTCGTAACACATCCTCGCATATCTCTCGTTGAAATGCAGCCATTATGTTGACGTGTGGCACAAACTGAACTTTTGTGTTGTACAGAATGTAACATTCATATCGGTCAGTGTGGGAAGGTCGGAAACTATAACACATACGAAAGTCCGTTCTTAGGAACCACGTCATCGATTTTAATAACAAGAAAAACTGCATCCATGCATTTTCAAAAACTTGTACTCAGCTCGGTAATCGAACCCGGATGTTTTGAAAAATAAAACTTACATTATTAAAAAAATATGAAAATACAAAGCATTTTATTCATTCTAGATATCGTACTTCATAGTAAAATTTATTGCTTATGATCTGCACTAGCGATATCGAATTAGAAATAATGTATGTTTTATTTTTCAAAATGACTGGGGTCGATTCCTGAACTGAGTAAGTTTTTTTTGTAAATGTATGAATGCAGGTGGTAGGACCTTGTGCAAGGTCCGCCCAGATTGCTACCACCATCTTGCTCGCTAATCCTGCCGTGAAGCAGCAGTGCTTGCACTGTTGTGTTTCGGTGCGGAGAGTAAGACAGCCGGTGAAATTACTGGCACTTGAGGTATTCCAACTTAGGCCTCTAGGTTGGCAACGCATCTGCAATACCCCTGGTGTTGCAGATGTTTATAGGCGGTGGTGATCTCTTACCACCAGGAGACTCACTTGCTTGTTTGCCTTCCAGTCGTATAAAAAAAAAAAAAAAACAGAGTGTAACATTCATATCAGTCAGTGTGGGAAAGTCGGAAACTATAACACATACGAAAGTCCGTTCTTAGGAACCACGTCATCGATTTTAATAACAAGAAAAACTGCATTCATAGATTTTCAAAAACTTGTACCAAGCTTGGTAATCGAACTCGGATGTTTTGAAAAATAAAACTTACATTATTAAAAAATATGAAAATATAAAGCATTTTATTCATTCTAGATTCGTACTTCATAGTAATATTTATTGCTTATGATCTGCACTACCGACATCTAAATAGAAATAATGTAAATGTTTTATTTTTCAAAATGACCGGGTTCGATTCCCGAACTGAGTAAGTTTTTTTTGTAAACGTATGAATGCAGTTTCAATTTTAATAAGTAGAAAAACTGCATAAAGAACAGATCTTCGTATATCATATTATGTATGTATCTACCTACCTATGTAAATTCAACACAATTGTCAAGAAATTAAATATATGTACAAAGGCGAAGGCGAAGGCTTATAGTTTCAGACTTTCCGATACTGACCGATATGAATGTTACACTCTGTATAATAGAATGCAACATAAATTACGCGACTCACAACTTTAAAAATTACGCTCGTCTGGCTTCACCCTTACGTAATTTTCCTTATCCATTACAAACTTTAAGGTACCGCTGTAAGTACGACCTGCAGTAGAACCTTGTCTCCATTATTTTTATCAAGGAAGCCATTGGGACATTTATTGTGATAAGATTCTACTGTACGTCGGTTTAACAGCGGTTTACAATAGAATGACTCTTTATTCAACACTAACATATAGTAAGTAGTAAAAAACAGGTATAATAAATAAATAAATAAATATCACGGGACAATTCACACCAATTGACCTAGCCCCAAAGTAAGCTTAGCAAAGCTTGTGTTATGGGTACTAAGCAACGGATAAATATACTTATATAGATAAATACATACTTAAATACCCGAGAACAAACATTCGTATTCATCATACAAATATTTGCCCCGGCCGGGATTCGAACCCGGGACCTCAGGCTTCGTAGTCAGGTTCTCTAACCACTTGGCCATCCGGTCGTCAAAAGTATATACAGAGATTTTCTAAGATAAGCAATAGGCGGCCTTATAAATTCAGAGCCTAGAACTTCTAGACCCTACCTTCCTATAGTATTCAAACTTTTTGTTTCAGCTTGAAGTCCCAGCGAATCTATTGTTTGTGTATTTCATCAAGGATTTCAACCGGGTCCCAAAATGTATTGTTACGTATATGTACGTCGTGGGCTTTATTTTGATAAGTGTCGAGATGCTATCAGTTTGCTGTCTGTGTGCTATTCCTGTAAGTACCTGAACTCAGTATTCAGTATGATAACATCATCATCATAATCCTAATTAGCACAGTATATTATACAGAATGATTCAGGGGTTGTGGAACTGGAACTGAGGAACTTTTACTATGGGACCAGCCCCGAAATCGCGAAAAAAAAAACCATCTAGTCAAGAGATAATCGATCGCAAACTATCCGAAATGTATGGAATAGCAGATTTTTTTCTGCCATTTCGTGGCTGGTCCTATAGTAAAAGTTGCTCAGTGTGAATGTCCCCATCACCCCTTTCACTCCTGCTCACGACCCCTGAATCATTCTGTATAAGCTAAAGCAGTATGGAAGCTATGAACAAATCGATCGAAACGAACATACTCACACAGACGCGCGCTCTACACGCCCTCTGAGGGGTCTCGCGGTACTACAGCTTCGTAGCTTCCATACTACTTTAGCTCATAATAATTATATACTGTGCTAATAGTCAATGGGCTATAAGCAATTACTTTGCTCATCAGCGACCTTATGATAGCTACGCCAATGCAAAAAATCACCACTACTTTAAAAAAATTCGTGTATCAAATAAATATAATTTATCAATTTTGAAAAACGAGCTTTTTTTAAAAATAGTGACGAAATGTTTTCGCTAAAAACTCATTTTACTTAACTGATAATTTTCTTTTTCAGAGTCGGATAACATCGGAGTTTTTGTTAGTCTTTTCGTTTCTACGTATTGTTTGTCTAATTGTTGTTGTTGCTTCACTTGCTGCAAATTTAAAATTATTTGTTATCATCGGTTATGTGGCTCTTATGTTTCGTAAGTTATTATAACAATAATTCAGTCTTTTCCTGATTAGATAGGTATGTTTCTTTACTACTTTCAACATGTTTCTCATTTTTCTAATAGGTAATAATTAAAATTATTCATGACTAGCTTATGCCCGCGACTTCGTCTGCGCGAACCTAAGTTATCGCGCAGTGGCGCCCTCTATCGGAATAAAAAGTATTCTATGTTGATCCTTGGGGCTTAAACTATCTATATACCAAATTTCATCAAAATCGGTTCAGCGGTTTCGACGTGAAAGCGTAACAGACAGACAGACTGACAGACAGAGTTACTTTCGCATTTATAATATTAGTACGGATCTATAACAGTCATACCAATTTTGCCGTTAATTAATAAATATGTATTTTTTAATTCTACATAAACTTTAAATTAACTTTTTTTACAGTTTGGGCCTACATTTGTTTTCTCGCGAATAGTAATCACCTAAAGGAAAAACAATCGAAAAATGAACATTCCTACAATGAGACTACACACGTTGAAGAAGGTTTGGATTCCTTGCACAGAAAGAAACCTGAAAAAATAGAAAATTACAGAGCGTCGAATCCGATCGTGTACTCCTGCGCCAGCTTAATGACTTCTATAGAAAACGCAAGTTTATTTTGGATGGATAAAACGGCAAAATCTAGAAATGTTCGGAACTATAGACCTGTGAAGCGTGACAAAACAGAATTACTTAAAATCAGCAACAAGATATGTTTAACTCCAAACGTGGGAAGTCCCGAGTACATATCTGAATCTGGAACTTCCAAAGAATGTGCCAATATTAACATAATGGACCAGTCTGCCAATTCCAGTGCCCCAAATGAATATTGGAAGGGTTTGAAATCTGATAAACTGCAAAAGCATAACAAACTTGATAAAACAATAAAATTCAGCAAATCCTATGATAATCTTAAAGATAATAAACAGGGTCAAGTAAACAATAAAAAAGTTGTGAAAAGTGTCAAGTGCTCTAAACGAATAAGCTGGTTGTATTGGCTATCAGGAAAACATAATAAGTTCAGAAGCTTTAGTAAATCGGGTAGAAAGGGATACTCTCATAACTTGGGTGTTCAGTGTAAAAAATCAAACTTGGACAATTTCCATGGACATGAGGTCCCTCGCGTGGTCACTGAAATCTATGAAAGTTGCAATAGTTCTAGCGAAGACTTTATGAAGGCAGCTAAGTCTCAATCTAAGAAATCGTGTCAGTGTAGCAGCCATTGCCCACCCGTCCGATGCCCTAAGCCAGCACCTGAAATATGCCCAAAACCACGTAAACCCAAATCTCCAAAACCATCGAAAGAAAAATGCCCAAAACCACCAAAACCATCTAAATCCGTATCTCCTAAACCATCGAAAGAAAAGTGTCCAAAACCACCAAAACCACCCAAACCACCCAAACCCGTTAGTCCTAAACCTTCTAAAGAAAAATGTCCAAAACCTCCGAAACCGGCTAAAGCCAAATCACCTAAGCCATCTAAAGAAAAATGCCCGAAGCCACGTAAAGTCAAATCTCCTAAACCCTCTAAAGAAAAATATAAGCCACCTAAACCTATGAAACCTCCCAAACTACCACCATGTCCTAAGCCTAAGCCACCTAAACCAAAATCACCAAAACCATCTAAAGAAAAGTGTCCAAAACCACCTAAAGAAAAACCCCCGAAACCGAAGAAGGATAAGAAAAAATATTCCTCATCTAGTAGTAGTCATAGTAGTACCTGTAGCAGTAAAAGTTACAAAAGTAGCAGCAGCAGCACGAGCAGCAGTTCTGGTAAAAAACGCGGAAAACCTCCAAAACCTCCTAAGCCTCCTAAACCACAAAAAGATAAAAAATCCTCAACTAGTAGTAGTGGCAGTATGAGTAAATATTGTCCTCCGACTAACAAAGAATCCAAGGTCAGATTTTCTAAAAGTAGCAGCACCACCAGCAGCAGCTGTGCAAGTTGCCATCCCGTTAAATCTAAGGCAAAACCAATTTGCAACCTGCCAAAAACAAGTGCTCCTAAAATGGAGTATACGTCTAAGAAGAAAAAGCGTGCAGTCAAACACCGCCTCATCTGCATTGGACCTGTTAATGATTCGAAACAGAAAGTAAACGTTCAGCTTAAAATTGAAATAGATGAACCCGACTGCCCACCTCAGCTGGAATGTGGAGGGGAATGCCAACCGAAACCGAAATGTATTGAAGTTTCATGCGAATGCGACTCGCCTAAACCTTCCCAAGTATGCAAAACTACTAAAACGAAACCTGTTAAAAAGCCCAGTAAACCTAGCGTCAGTTCAAAAAGTTGTGCTTGCATGTCTTTACCCAACTTGAGCAAAAAAGCACAAAAAGAGATACAGTGTGATTGCAGCGTTCCTACTCCTAAAAAAACAAGTCAAAAAGGATGTGACACTAAAGCTGAAGTAGCCATACAGAAACGAAGTTACGAATGCGAATGTGTTCAACCTGACTTATGTTCTCCGTCTACGATAAAAAAGAAAGAAAAAGCTAATTCTAATTCTTGTACGTGCATTGTGTGTCTGGGAGACTGCAAACCCCCCGTTTGTAAGATGTCAAATAAGTGCCTCAGTGCTAATATTAAAAAGAAACGCCATACTGAATGTGAATGTGATCTAGCAAGCATGCCTTCAAAGTGCAAAATTTCTCCAAAATCAAGTCCCACTAAAATTGTGATTGCCAAAAGTTCTTGCGGCTGCAGTGATTATGCACCTGGCACAAAACTGGGAAGTAAAACTGGTGGCCAACGCCTAGACTGTCAGCCTTCTAAGCCCAAATCAAGCAAGTCTGAGAAATCCAATAAATCTTTTGACCCTTGTAGCAAACCACCGTCTGCAAAATCAAGTAAAGCAATGAAGTGTACAATAAGAAAAATCAAATCTAATAAATGTAAAATACAAAAAATCAAATCCATGTGTAAAATAAAAAAGGTTAAATCAAGCAAGCGTGACCCATGTGAAGAATTATTTCAAACAAAGCCTAAAAAACATAAAAATATAACTAACATGGGTATACAATGTGGAATGGGCTCCATGTGCGGAGTTATTGCCCCCTGTCTTATGGATAAGCAATGTGGCAAGGATGCTGATCCTGGCGTTTCAGTACAATGTGCTAGATCTAGTATCATTCACCGTGATAGGCTAGTTGCAACAAAAACGTTTGAAAATTTAAAAAGAGACGACACTGATGCCTGCTCTTCTTATAACAACAGAACCAGCTTAGATGAAGTAGCACTTCATGAAGGAATTGATCTCACTACGTTATGCTCACACGATAGATCAAGGGACAGAATGTGTTATGCGGTATTGGACCAGGAGGACGGAACAGATGGAAAAAATAAAATACGTGAAGATATTGGGAGTAGAATCAGAAGTGAAGTTCAAGATTTGAAAAATGCTGTCATGGGTGACTGGTCTAATAAGGATACTGTAGTCAAACTTAATGAGACTGAAGTGAGCGCACCGCGCAAAGAAAATCATAGTTTAATAAGGCCTCATGGGTTCCCAACAACATATTTTACGTCAAAAATCCTGCGAAGAAAGAAAGACAAATCCCTGATTAATGCCATGCATGGATTGCATTTAGTTTCTTGGGCGCCCCGTGATGAAGAACGTAAGATCCTTTTTAATGTATTTTCATGTTCTCTCTCTGATATTTATATTTTCATTAGAGCTTACGTACGGTTGCGCACGCCTAAACTATTCGATCTAGTAGTTGCAATTGAAATTCCGGGATTTTACGAAATTCCTCATTGACACCGTGGACTTCCGCAATGAACGCCTCAACCACTTTATACAAAATGTGCAAAATACTAACTATTTATCTATCCGTAGCTCAACGGAGACCAAAATCTGACAGCAGCGAAAAAACGGCTAAAGGAGAAGGGAAAAATTTAACTTGACAATAGGTAAGACAAAATTATATTTGACATAGGTAAGCGACTTGTTCAAATTAAAAATTACAAAATATTCATGATAAATATCACCTCAACCTCCTCCTTTTTTTGAAGTCAGTTAAAGAAGAGAGAGGGAGAGATGTGGCAAACTGAGAGACGGTGGTTTCCATATGTGATTTCACTAGGCAACTCTGCAGCATTTTATGGGCACTACGTCGTACTATGCGGCTAGTCGCGCAGTATTAGCATGCCACTCTTTTTACCCACGACGGAACGGAGACGGTATATGCGTTTAGGGTGAGAGGTTGTTTGTTTGTTTGTTTGTTTGTTTGTGCGCAGACGAATGTTCACATTTATCTCCAGAACGGCTGTACTGATTTAGATGCGGTTTTCTGTAATGGCTTCGTAATTTATCGACGGTGGTTCTTAGACAGGTGTTATGGCGTTTATCCGCTAGGGGGCGCTGCAGTAATCATTTTTCTCTCGAAAAATTACCATCGAATGTTCGCACTTATCTTCAGAATGGATTGAATGTTTTTGATGTGGTTTTCCGTAATGGATTTGATGTTTGTCTAAGATGGTTCTTAGATAGGTGTTATAGTATTAACCCGCAAGGGGGCGCTACAGTAAACATTTTTCCATTTATCTCTAGAAATGTTTGATTGTCTTTGATGTGGGTCTCTTTAAGGGGTTCGATGACTGTCTGTAATAGTTTTAGAAATACGTTCATGTATAAATAAAGGTGGGCGCACGGCAGTGCCCCCGCCAAGACAAATAAAAAGCAAGACGGGGCACTACCTACCTATTTTCACATCGTTTCGTCTTGATATAGCTTTTATTTGACCTGCAATGTATTTAGGTACCTATGTACAGTATACACCATATTATGTATGTTTGTATGTTGTTAGGGTCTTGCTAGTTAAATTTTACACACTTTCAGTTATCGCACTGACTTGAAATTTAGCATACTTATGTAAATCTGGTGACAATACAATAATCTGGTAGTGACATCCTGGCTGCGCAGCCAGGATCGTCTCCACAGAAAGAAACTCTTAAATAGTTTACGGCACAGGCGTTGAACTTAACAGAATTACCTATAAAATTTTATTGGCAATGTGTTTATATGATAGAATAGACACAACTTGATGTTGCAGCTAGGGTCGTGTTCCCACAAAGGAACTCCTCGATGGTTGATAGCACAAATACAATAAAACTTTGCACGATAATTCAATTTCAATGACAATACGTTTACCTATATGCCCATACACCACCTGATGTTGTACCTAGGGTTGTCTCCTCTTCCCGAGAGTTCCAAGAAAGCTAAAATTTTTATGCTGATTGAGAATTGCACATAAATAAAAAAATATGACTTCCAACCTCCCATCCTTGTTAATGGGGTCAGGGCTTGCAAAAAAACTAGTAAAATGTTAGGCTAAGCCCCTGAACCCTGATCTTACTTACTAATCCTATACTTACTTTGGCTTGGCCGTTTCATATTTAAATCTGGTCGTATGTCATGTATTGGTCGTACGAGTATGTATGTATTGTAGGACCCGTGAAGTAATTTCCTATCGTAAGAAGGTCCATCAGAAAGTCTGACCGATACGAGTATGGTAAGAAATTGAGTGTTAGATAATGTCATGGAATAGATCTATAATGGCAAAATTATACTTTTTAAATCAAGATTAGTAAAGTCAGGGATCAGGCTCCGTTTTCACCAGAAATGTGCGAGGATGTGTTGCGAGGAATGTATTTTTTATGAACTCAATAGAAACATTTCATTTACCTCGCTTCGCTCCGCTCAGCTTCCGGATGAGTGCGAGGATAGGAAAATGAAGCGTTTCTATTGGTTCATGAAAAACACATTCCTCGCACATCTCTTGTTGAAACGCAACCTGATTTTCCTAGCGATTGAAAACCTTTTTAAAACTTATGTGTTTTTATGAGCTTATTAGTAAGTGTTGTGAATATTAGCCTCTAATTTTACATAAAATGCTTTGGTAAGATTAATTAATTCTTTAAAAAGTTTAAAATAAAAAATAAAATTAAAATTTTTGAAAAAACCCATGACGGTTCTTAGTGGAAAAAGGGTTAAATAATTTTTATGAACATCCCCCGACTAAAAGTGATTACAAACGCAAAAACATCCGTCGGGGGCTGCCATTTGTTACCATCTCTCTATTATAGGTATTTCAATTAAAATGTTAAGAAAAGCTACTACAAACATAACTCCTTATCTTTCTCTCATAGTGCATTCCAAATACAATTTTGATGAATCACAAATTCATACAACTACAAAATATTAGTTCTCAGTTACAATCTAAAAAAAACTACCATAAATATCTCTGTCTCATAAAGTAGGTAAACAAGTACATTCCCCACACAAATTATAATTCATCACAAATTCATACAATTGCAAAATATAAGCTCATTTCGGGGCAGGAATGGCAGCCCCCGATGGATGTTTTTGCGTTTGTAATCACTTTTAGTCGGGGGATGTTCATAAAAATTATTTAACCCTTTTTCCACTAAGAACCGTCGTGGGTTTTTTTCAAAATTTTTATTTTTTTTTTTTAAAGTTTAGCTTGAGAAAGAGACGGCACGCTAAAACGTACGCAGTAGCCTTAGATTAGACAGAAACAGAATTCTGGAGTGGGATCTCACAATCTACTGTTTGATTTCAGCTCACCATCGGCAAATCGTTCTGGAGCGCCAAGCAGTCGCTTTGCAGGGCCAAGCTGTTGCGGTTTGTTGGGAAGGATCGCAGGCTGCGTGCTGCTGCGGTCGGTAGTGTGGTGATAGTTTAAATCTGAGGCCGTATTATATAACGCGTGGACGCTCGCTTATCGCATTGCATTAGTAATAGCAATATGAAGAATGACTCTACCTATAATTCATCATCATCATCATGTCAGCCGATAGACGTCCACTACTGGACATAGGCCTCCCCCAAGGCTCTCCACTCAGACCGGTCTTGTGCTTTTCGCATCCACCGCAATCCTGCGATCTTAACCAGGTCGTCGCTCCATCTTGTTGGAGGCCTACCGACAGCTCGTCTCCCGGTCCGCGGACGCCATTCGAGAACCTTTTGACCCCATCGGCCATCAGTCCTGCGAGCAAGGTGCCCCGCCCACTGCCACTTCAGTTTCGCAATTTTTCGGGCTACCTGTAATTACTAGGTAATTTATAATAGTTTAAATTCTTCTTTCACAGTTTAACCCTACTTTTTGGTGATCGGAAGTCGCTGGTCGCACGAAGAACTCATGGTCCGACAGATTTCAAACGAAATTGAAGTTGAAAGGAAAATTCGTCGTAGATTTAATGAAATAACAACTAATATTGATATAATGTAGGTAAAAGGAATTAGAAGCTTTTTATTTTGAACAAATGTGAATAAGATGAAGGTTATAAAACAAGTTGCTTTTAAAATTTTTTTAACAGCTAGGTATACATTTACTGTTCTAATGTCTGTATGTAATAAGTTTCCAATGTTTTGATTTTACAGCGTCATCATGTTTTTGAGCACATACAGAATGTTCGTAGCCATTTATTTTATTACAGTGTTTTGTGAATATTGTAGTAAAAAAATCGAATAAATGTTTTTTGCGTTTATGTTCGTATTTTGCACAAAGCATTTTTGCTGGTTCTTTATTATGCGGGCAGCTGAGCAGTGGAATCCTCTGGCTGCGTCTGTGTTCCCTGATCGTTATACCGGTGCCAGATACAGGTAATAGGTTCACTTGTTTGAACACTAAACTTATTTGATTGCTATGTGTGGTGGCTGCCGCAACACGCGCACATCACGTCGCGTGCTTCTTTGAAGAAGGGCTACGAAATAGCCCGAAACATGTCAAGCTAAACTCGATTTAAGACGTGAGTTATCCGTTACAATATCAATTAATATGAGTGAGTCTCACAATAGTTTCATGTTAAAAAATGACATAAATACATGACGCTAAATAGGTCCTCACTCAGCATAATGCCACAGCAAGCCGTGGCGCTGATTTTCAGTGAGGACCTATAGGACTGGACAATGTAACCACGAGCACAGATTCTAAAGAATCTGACCCAACTTTGTCACTTACGATAATAGTTTGACAGATAGATATTCACATTTAATTTTTAATGTAACATCCTAAACGTTATTATTATAGAAAAAAATTTCACAATCTCTGGTCCACGATTAAAGTGTAAAAGATTGCACGCTAACCCTAGACAGAGACTGTAGCTCTAAATTTGGAGCATGTGGTGTGGCCAAGAGTGGAGAGAGTAGCGATTTAGTCATTTAGGATATAATAGAATATACTATATGAACTGATAAGTTTTTGTTAACAATTTAATTTTAATACAAGCTTTTTGCTGACGGTACTTTTGTTGACTTGCATTGTCATCTAAACTACATCCGTACCAAATTTCAAGTCGGTACTATTAACGATTGAGGAGTTCCCTCGTGCGGAGACGATTTTAGCAAAACCACCAAGATGTCACTGCCAGATTATATTATTGTCACCAAATATACATGTATGCTAAATTTCAAGTCATTTGGACCACTGGAAGTAGGTTAAATTTAGCTTTTTAGATTTCAAACAAATAGGTAAATAAATAAAAAGCAAACAGGGTAAGCTAAAGCAAAGCTTGTGAAAAATAATTGCTTTGCTCACCCGCGACCTTACGATAGCTACTACGTCTATGCAGCAAATATGTATTCACACCCTCCTCCTAAGAAAACGCACAAATTACACAAGCGAATGTAATGTCATACCATAACCACCGAGAGGACATCCACCAACTAAAAAGGCGACCTAGTAGACCTAAGTATCCGGGCGAGGCCTTTGCAGTGGGACAGAATTGGCTAACAATGATAAATAATTTAGAAACAACACCATACTTTAGTGGTGTCGTCGACAAATTCTTTTTGGCAATCGCACCCCTAGGGGTATGGTTTGGAGGTGTCGTTAACAATTAGCGACAGAATACATTATTATACCCTCAAACTATTGCATTTATAATATCAAGTCATCATCAGCCTACAGCAGTCCACTGCTGGACATAGGCCTCTTCCATGGCGCGCCACAACACTCTGTCTTGCATCCATCCGCCACCAGCAACCCTCTTAAGGTGGTCCATCCACCGTGCCTCAGGACGCCCTAATTACGCTTTCCCGTTCATGGTTTCCATTTTAGGACTCGTCTGCTCACCGTTCATCAGTCTTGCGACAGACGTGGTCAGCTTCACGTCACTTCAGCGAACTAATTCTTTCAGCAACGTCGGTGACTTTCGTTGTGGGAATATCAAGTAATAGAATCTTATCTATTTTGGACCACAGCCTACAGTGACGGCTGAAGTCGGAGTTTCAGAGCGCGGACAAGTTGCCCCTAGCGCCACGGTCTTACTTTCACGCCCCTGGCGTTACTATGGACCATAGTCGAAGAGTAGGTTACTAAATCAGGCGTTAGTTTGCGGGGGTTTATAATATTCTGTGAACTATAAGCATTATAGGTCCTCGAATAGTATGGTGAACGGCAACAATAGAAACATTAAAGTCAAATGAAAAATATAGGCTATAACAAGCACTTATGAATGTCAAAAAAATCTACCACCGGTTCGGAAAAACCTCTGTTGAGAAGAATCCGGCACGAAACTCAACGAGGTATATTAGGTAATTTTTTTAAAACAGATTTACAATATTATTAAATACATCTATACATCACGCATGAGTTTTTAAGAAGAAGAAGAAGAAGAAGAAGATTAATTAATTTGCCAACATGAACAATACAGGATAGGCACACAGAATACAAATAAACAATAAACTAATATATAATGTGTTTGCCAGTCCGAGTGCCAGTTGTGTTAACACAGTAGGTTTGCTATTTGAAGGGATTGCTAGTGCGGATCGGAATTATTTCCATTTCAGAACAAATCTGGGTGTTTGACGTTATTGTGGCTTAGATAAGGGCCTACTCATACTCATTTATTGGTAACTAGCTTTTGCCCGCGGCTTCGCTCGCGTTAAATTTGCGGTACACAGATTTACTTTCTACGATCTTTATTTTTGTGTTTTGATTTTTCTGAGGATTATATAATTTTTAATTTTTCGAATCTAAAAATCATTTTTGAAGCCCTGTTTCACATCTTCAGGTCAGGGGTGTAATTCTTTTATCAATCTCAAACTCACAACATTTATTTACAACAAAAACACACTACATCAGAACAAGAACACAGTATAAACATAAATAATATGCTCCCTTATACTCCCCAAAGAACCTAAATGCAAAATTTCAGTTTTCTACGACCGGTAAAACGAAAAATCCCGTTTTATTCCGTTCCCATAGGAATTTTGAAAACTCCACTCTTAATGCTCCTCTATACTCCTCAAGCAACCTACATGCCGAATTTTAGATTTCTACGATCAGTAAAACGAAAAATCCCGTTTTTTCCCGTTCCCGTCAGAATTTCGGGGAATTCTTTTGTAGTGCTCCCTCACACTCCCCAAATAACCTTAATGCCAAATTTCAGTTTTCTATGACCAGTAAGTAAAACGAAAAATCCCGTTTTTTCCCGTTCCCGTGGGAATTTTCTTTCAATGCTCCTCTACACTCCCCAAACAATCTACATGCCGATTTTCAGCTTTCTACGTCCAGTAAAATGAAAAAATCCCGTGTTTTCTCTTTACCGTGGGAATTTCGGGAACTTATCTCTTTAATGCTTCCCTACACTCCTCAAGCAACCTACCTACATGCCAAGTTTAAGCCTTCTACGACCAGTAAAACGAAAAATCCCTTTTTTCCCGTTTCCGTCAGAATATCGGAAAATCCTTTTGTATTGCTCCCCTACACTCCTCAAGGAACCTAAATGCTAAATTTTAGTTTTCTACGACCAGTAAAATGAAAAATCCATCCCGTTGAACTGAATATAAATCCCGTTGTTTCTTATCCCCCCGTGGGAATTTCTGAAAATCCTTTAAAATCGTTTTTTACTATTGTAATCACCTATTTTTATTGGAAATTTTAAAGAGTCTAATAATTATTGTTCATGGAATTCCGTTGAACTGAATATATAAATCCCGTTATTTCCTTATCCCGCGGGAATTTCTAAAAATCCTGAAATATATATTTTAGTTAATGTAATACCTAAGAGTCTAGTTTTTATAGTTACTGAGATAGGGTCATTTGGAATCGAAGATATAAATCCCGATTTTTCCCGTTCCCGTGGGAATTTCCAAAAATCCTTTCTTAGCGGATGCCTACGTCATAACATCTACCTGCATGCCAAATTTCAGCCCGATCCGTCCAGTGGTTTGGGCTGTGCGTTGATAGATCACTATGTCAGTCAGTCAGTCACCTTTGAGTTTTATATATTATAGCTTTTGCCCGCGGCTTCGCCCGCGTTAAATTTGGGGTAACACAGATTTACTTTCTACGATATTTATTTTCGTATTTTAATTGATTTTTCGGAGGATTATATTTGCAATTTTCGAATTTAAAAATCTACTTTAAAGCCCTGTTTCAGATCTTCAGGTCAGGGGGGTGTAATTTTAGAAAACCTACTTGTTTCTTTTGCCCGCGACTTCGTACCTGTACGACATGGGATTCCCTTCTTCTTCTTCTTACGGTGCCCTCTCCTATCGGGGCGATAGGAGAGATGGGATTCCCGTGGGATAGAAATAAGTGAGTTCAATAGAAAACAACACCGTCCGCGATTGAATTGAAACAGGCTTCTATTATTTAGGGTATCGATTTTTAAAAAGCTTTCACTAATAGTTTTTTTTAATCAGCTCAGTTATTTCAGAGATTAACCCCAATAAACAAAGAAACAGACAAAGTTTAAAAAAAATTCTTATTTCTTTCTTTCTGATCAGTTGATTGGTTTGGCGTAGGTACTATAATGTGTCCTAACCGTTAAGGAGTTATACCTTCCAACATCAGCTAACCTGAGTAACCAGAATGAAAACAACTAAATGTCTACCTATACCTGCATATTATAATATTTAAAAAAAAACCTCAACTCCTAACCGTTAAAGAAAAAGAAAAGTCCCATTTTTCCCGTTCCCGTAATAATTTTCGGGATATTCTCTCTCAAGGCTCCCCTACACTCCCCAAGGAACCTACTTGCCAAATTTCAGCTTTTCAACACCAGTAAAACGAAAAATCCCGTTTTTTCCCTTTCCCGTGGGAGTTTCGGAAAATTAACTCTTAATGCTTCCCTCCACTCTTTAAGCAACCTGTATGCCAAATGTCAGCTTTCTGCGACCAGTAAAACGAAAAATCCCATTTTTTTTCCGTTCCCGTGGGAATTTCGAAAACTCCACTCTCAATGCTCCTCTACACTCCCCAAGCAATCTACATGCCATTTTCAGCTTTCTGCATCCATTAACCGAAAAATCCCGTTTTTTTTCCTTTCCCGTAGGAACTTCGGGAAATTATCTCTTTAATGCTTTCCTACACTCCTCAAGCAACCTACATGCCAAATTTCAGCTTTCTACGACCAGAAAAACTAAAAATCCCGTTTGTTCCCGTTCCCGTCAGAATTTCGGGAAATCCTTTTGTGATAGACCCCTAGACCCCCCAAGAAACCTAAATGCTAAATTTCAGTTAAAACGATAAGACCATCCCGTTGAACTGAATATAAAACCCGTTTTCTCCTTTTCCCGTGGGAATTTCCAAAAATCCTTAAAGTTATTTTTTACTATTATAATTACCTACTTCTATGCCAAATTTGAAGAGTCTAATAATTATTGTTCATGGGATTCCGTTGAACTGAATTTATAAATCATGTTTTTTCCTTGTCCCGTGGGAATTTCCAAAAATCCTGAAATTAATGTTTTAATTAATGTAATACCTACTTGTGTAACAAATTTGAAGAGTCTAGTTATTATTGTTACTGAGATAAGGTCACTCAAAATCGAATATATAAATCCCGATTTATCCCGTTCCCGTGGGAATTTTCAAAAATCCTTCCTTAGTGGATGCCTAGATTGTATAAGGTATCTATGTGCAAAATTTCAAGTCTCTAGGTCCAGTGGTTTGGGCTGTGCGTTGATATATCAGTCAGTCAGTCAGTCAGGACTTTGAATTTTATATATATAGATAATTATTACATGTCATGTTTGAAATCAACCCAAAAAAACATCAAACATCTGGCGGCATGCTGACGGTTCTGATACTCTGATTATAAACTCTGGTTGAGTTCGGACAGCATTCTAAATCACACTAAAAATAAAGAAGAAAAAATAAATAAAATAAAGAGTTAATAAAGAGTACACACCCACATATACATACATATACACTAGATTTACTTAGCATACTACCCGAAACGATAACGAAGAAAAAAGTGCCGCAAAAACGCACAATATTTACCCAAATATTCGACGCGTGAGTTCCATTAGTGACGCGTCAAGTAAAGAGCTCTTGCTAGCCCCTCAGAGGGGAGGGCTTATACTTATATGTTTTCTTTATATGTCGGTGGACGGGTTGGCCGACAACTTATGTCATTCCTTAACGTTTCATTGGAGGTGGTTTGGATTGATCGTACTTTTAAATTGGCAACAGAAGCAAGTACAAAGCGAAACTTGGAGCAAGATACAAAATGTATATTTCTAGATTAGGTAGAGAATGCAGCTACGTATAATAAAGCTACTGTCTTCGATTCCGTCTGAGGGGATATTGTTCAACGTCATTTCGCGGAACTATGTACCTATCTTCTTGGGATAAAAACTATCCTTCATCGTTTCCAGTGCCTCAAACTCTCTTCATATTTCATCTGAATCAGTTTAGTAGTGAAGCGTGAAGAGGTTGAACAAAAAGTCAGACAGAGTTACTTTTGAATTATTAATATTAGTAAGGAAAGGAGTTGTTTTTATTACACGCTTGCTGTACGAAATTTAAGGTTTTCTTATTTTATTTTGATTCCGGATTTACTGAACCATCTCATGTGCACCCCTTAATCCAGACTAATATTATAAATGCGAAAGTGTGTGTGTTTGTGTGTTTGTCCGTCTTTCACGCTGTAACAGAGCGACGAATCGACGCGATTTTTGGCATAGAGATAGTTTATGGGCCCGAGAGTGACATAGGCTACGTTTTATCTCGGAAATATGCACAGTTCCCGTGGGAACAGCGCGCGATAACCGAATACCACGTGGGCGGAGCCGCAGTCACAATCTAGTAAGACGTATAAATTATAACATTGACTATCCAAATGTTAAATTATGTAAATCTCATCATAACTTCACTTGAATAGGTATCCAATCAGAGGAATTCAATTATAGTCAGACCTCGAAATTTAATATGGTACGGTTATTCATCTTTAATGTGTTAATCTTTGCGAGCGACGTTTAAGTCGAATATTCATCATGTCAGCCGAAAGACGTCCACTGCTGGACATAGGCCTCCCCCAAGGCTCTCCACTCAGACCGGTCTTGTGCTTTTCGCATCCACCGCGATCCCGCGATCTTAGCCAGGTCGTCGCTCCATCTTGTTGGAGGCCTACCGACAGCTCGTCTCCCGGTCCGCGGACGCCATTCGAGAACCTTCTGACCCCATCGGCCATCAGTCCTGCGTGCAATGTGCCCCACCCACTGCCACTTCAGTTTCGCAATTCTTCGGGCTATGTCAGTTATTCGAAGTCGAATATTCATGAAGAATAAAAATTGGATTGCGGGTACACTTAACACCAATACGTAGTACGAGTGGTCAGTTTAGTTTCTAGCTTACTTTTACCTTTTTCACTCATCCTCCACCACGTGTGAATCGTCTCCTTTTTAACCGCTGACGCAAAAAGAGGGGTGTTACAAGTTTAACCGCTGTGTGTCTGTCTGTCTGTGGCACCGTAGCTCTTAAACGAGTGGAATTATTTGAATGCGGTTTTTTTTAATTGAAAGCAGATTTTTTATTTGTAAAAACACAGATATACAATAAATTTTATTATTATTATTATTATTATTATTATTATTATTTAGGAATGGTTCTTACAGAAGATTTATCAAAATCGGTTTAGCCGTTTTTGAGATATTGAACTTTGAAGTGACAAAGTCGGAGATTTTCCAACTTTTTGTTGGTTTGGTTAGGTTAGGTTATTGCGTAAGAGAAAATTAAGATATACATATCCTTATATATTGCTACCCTTATATATTGCTATCCTTATATATTGTTTGATATTGCTGAGTCCTTTACCTCTTCACAAATTAGGTATGTTTTATTTGTTTCTTTCGTTGTATTTTGTTATGTTATATTTTTGGCTTTGTGAATAAATATTCTTTTATTTTATTTTATTTTTATTTTTTATATATTATGCCAAAATTTTTTAAAGTGGTGATTGCCGCTAACATTTCCGTATCGGTGTAAAAGAGGACATTTGCGTTCACTGGGTCGTGAAATAGGGTCCTGCGGAATTAAAAACGGGTTACGTAGTTAATCCATGTTTTGGATGGAACGAGAAAAGTTTTACATCGTCTTCGGTCCTGTCGCGTTCCAAGGTAAAAGGTTTTACATGGTTTATGTAAATGGACTCACTCTTTGATTTTTTGCAAGCTTCCATGTAATTTGGTGTGTTGAGTGGTGGATTAAATCTAGTAATACGAATAGTCAAAGTCAAAATATCTTTATTCAATATAGGCTAAAAGGCGTCAAAATTAAAATCTAAAATTGCTAAAAGTAGCTCTGCTCTGAAGCGGTAACGTTTCGTGTGCTCTGCCTACCCCATTTGGGAATACAAGCGTGATGTCTGTGAGTGTATTTTTGGAAAATTACTTTACCTGATTGATCACAACTTGTTTACAAGATGTTATCTTTTACGAACAACAAAAGAAAAACTGGATTTAACCGGATCAAAGCAGTAAAGTAATCATTGAAGGGCGCCTTTGATGAATTTATTTTGTAAATTCAGCAAAATACTTGGATTTGGATGCAAAAGAGTAGGCGGTTTGTTTCAGACAGGTAAGAAAATTAATTTTGGCAATTCTCGTTTTAGCGAAATAAGTTCTATTTAGGGATATATTGGGAAAGATAATATAAAAAAAAGAAAATACTGCGTTGATTGTTTTTTTTTTAAATTTTATGGTCCCGTATTTTTAAATCTTGGAAGTAGAGTTTGTTGTGAAAACGCATTCCTGATAAGATGTCAAAATGCAAATAATATTTTTTGATAAGATGTAGAAAGACGACTTTGGGAAATATTAGATTATTCAACAAGGGACTAAGACAAGCCATAAGACACGAGATGTTCGAGTGGCATTTATGGTTGTTTAATCTCGCGTTAAACACTCTACTTTTCACTTTGATTGAATGCGAGGAAAAAAAAACAATGTTTTGTTCAAAATTAAAATATTACTTTTTAAAAACGTAAGCTTGACTTCAGACCATCTGTTAAAAAATCAAATAGCAAAAAAAATTGTTGCGCGGTTTTCTCTTTTATTGATAATGAATCGCGACTGCAGTACCGCGAGATCCCCTTAGAAGCCGTGTAGAGCGCGCGTCTGTGTGAGTGTGTTCGTTCCGATCGATTTGTTCGTAGCTTCCATACTGTTTTAGCTTATGCGTTGCTGGCCTTAGTTATTGTTTGTAATTGTCAAAAGGCCATTATATTAGAAGAGGATATAAATTAAAGATCGTTATTCAGCTAGGACTAAATTTAACTTTTCGCAACCGGACGACGAAACTAGTTACACATACATTTAAACATTCCCGTCTGCAATAACGAACGTATAAATTGCTAACGGTTAAAACTAAAAAGTCCGTCGAAATTTTTCGCTCATAAAGTTCACGAAAAGCGCAGAACCGGTTGCAAGCTTGGAGTATTAAATGACTGGAGAAGTCGAGTGATGTATGGATGCACGTTTTTATACCAAAAATAACTTCGCATCTGCACAAAAATTTGTTTATGGGTATGCCTCCAAAACTACCTATCCAATTTATCCGTCCTTTCATTTTAGCGAGAAGGAGTTACAAACACACACACACACACACACACACATATGCTCGCAATTTTTCATATTTATTACAACAATAGCATTTAGAATTGCCGATTATCATTTTGAAGGTAATAATATGTGAATTTAATTTTACGAGTATGTCCAAAAACGTATACAAGTTAGTATATAAGTTAGTAAAGCTTTTTACAACACATACTTATAAAATGTTAAACATGTAATACTTGAGAGCAAACTTTTATGATTTTCTATGGCTCCAGCAGGCAATCAGTACCCTTAGTGTAAGTTATCGGTTACAAAATACGTCTCGATCGCGTTCGCGTTAAAATTTCAATTTGGATAGAAACACGAACAGTACCCTTAGTGTAAGTTTTCGGTTACAAAATACGTCTCGATCGCGTTCGCGTTAAAATCTCAATTTGTATGGAAACACGAACATCGCAAACGTTCCGCTAGGAGGCGCTGTTCGTGTTTCTATACAAATTGAGATTTTAACGCGAACGCGATCGAGACGTATTTTGTAACCGAAAACTTACACTAAGGGCACAGCGCCTCTAGCGGAACGTTTGCGATATTCGTGTTTCCATACAAATTGAGATTTTAACGCGAACGCGATCGAGACATATTTTGTAACCGAAAACTTACACTAAGGGCACAGACCTAGAGCCTCAAGTTTCATAGTAAGATTGTCCAATTACAAGGCAGTTAGTCATTTTCTAAAAAATCGTGGTGGTCGAGTCGTTAGACCTATGGCCTCTCCAGCAGAGGATCGCAGGTTCAAACCCAGGCTTGCAACTCTGAGTTTTTCAAAATTCATGTGCGAAATTACATTTGAAATTTACCTCGAGCTTTACGGTGAATGAAAACATCGTTAAGAAACCGTACAAACCTGCGAAGCAATTCAATGGTGTGTCTGAAGTTCCCAATCCGCACTGGGCCCGCGTGGGAACTACTGCCCAAGCCCTCTCATTCTGAGAGGCCTGTGCCCAGCAGTAGGACGTAAATAGTTTGGGATGATGATGATGAGTCATGTTGTACAGAAAGCGCGCATGACGCCTCCGGTTGGTTAATTACTTTAAGGTTGCGGGTGTGATTCCGGAATGAGGAACTTTTTAATGCACTTAGTTCCGGAACCGGACGACGTCAAACGATGCGACAAATTAACATTTTTGAGAGCGCAGGGTTCCGTTGAAAGCTTTATTTTTGTCTCTTATATTAAAAAAGTTGTTATCCTTATTATCTAATATGAGAAGTTAAATGAAAAACTGAGTTGAGAGGTGGGGGAGTACTTGAGGCGGCGAGAGGAGATTGACATGTGTCGCCTCTCTATAATTCAGTTACTGAACTGTTACTCTGTAAGTAAGCAATATAGTACGCCCCCACCGCTATAGTTGACACATTGCTTCTAAGGGCCTGTTTTACCACTTGTCAACTAACTCTAAAATAATAATCTTTCAAACTCAAAATTCTACGTTTATTCTTAAACTGAATCCGGTCACTCGGTTGTGGAACTCCCTACAGATAGACTTAAGGCGCGCTAAGTTCTTACCTATAATCAAGTTTATGCTTAGGGAGCACTATCTTTCGTTATAAACATTCACACGCAAGACGAAAGGTTGTTAAGAATTATACTTAGTCGATAAAATTGTAACAAAACTACTTTTATCCTTTTATTTAATACCAACATCTTAGAAAATGTCAGAATACTTACTCGAGTTTGAAGTTAATCGACTCAATTATTTATTAATGTGACATTTTCATATCCTAAATATAAATATCCTAAACTTTACTTAATGCCAAATTTGAAAAATATACGGCTGTAGGACGGGTACTAAAACTAATTGAGAGAACACAATAAATGCGAACTTCTCCGATGAAATAAGAAGGAAAAGGAAAACCACAATGCATTGCCCTTAGTGTAAGTTTTCGGTTACAAAATACGTCTTAATCGCGTTCGCGTTAAAATCTCAATTTGTATGGAAACACGAACATCGCAAACGTTCCACTAGAGGCGCTTTTCGTGTTTCCATACAAATTAAGATTTTAAAGCGAACGCGATCGACACGTATTTTGTAACCGAAAACTTACACTAAGGGTATAGTAACATCCGTAAAAGTAGTAATAAATTTGACGACCGGATGGCCGAGTGGTTTGAGAACCTGACTACGAAGCTTGAGGTCCCGGGTTCGAATCCCGGCCGGGGCAGATATTTGTATGAATAATACGAATGTTTGTTCTCGGGTCTTGGATGTTTAATATGTATGTAAGTATGTATTTATCTGTCTTATATATATAAGTATGTTTATCCATTGCCTAGTGCCCATAGTACAAGCTTTGCTTAGTTCGGGACTAGGTCAATTGGTGTCAAGTGTCCCATGATATTTAGTATTTATTATTATTTATTAAATATTCCTGTACACTTTAGACACTAAAAAATGTTGACTCCGCTATCTTTATGCCTACAATCCTTTTGTAGTCTTCTTTTCAGAATAATTACAGCTGCCATTATAAAATAACTTCTTTATCTACAAAGTAGATCTTATCTCGTCTTGACATTTTGAGATGAATTACCGCTTTAATCAAATTAAAATACAAACATTTTCCAAAAAGTTCAAGTCTTCAATTGGCCTCTTGATTCAATTAGATGATTCACTTAGTTTTCGGCAAATTAATCTATAAAGTCTAATCTAGGCTTATCCAAATCTTAAACAATCTTGGAATCGTCCGCTGTCAAGTACAATTATAGGATTCGTTCGTGAACGTATTGAAGATAAGGTTTGAAACAAGCTTCTATTTTAATTGAACTTGTATACTACTTAAAAGTATATAAGGGCCATTTGAATTTTACCGGTAAAATGAAATGAAAAAGGTTTGCGTTTTTAATTAAATACATTTAAACTCAAACTCAAACCCACAATATTTATTGACAACAAAAACACACTAGGTACATCACAGCAAAAACAGTAAAAACATAAATAGGAGAAGAGAGAACAATTAGAGACGTGCTGTAGTGTAATGCTAAAAGGACTCAGCTCAGCATGTGCCGTAGCCCTGTAACCAGAGCTGCAGCGCTGCAAATTTAATTGAATGAAAGCATCGGGAGACAGGGACAGAGTCACGGGAAGAAGCTAGTATAAAATATAACTCCGCCTACTGTAACCTTAGTTAACGTCAGTACGCGACAGTAAAAAATTTACTGCTCTAATGAGGACGGTACAGATTGAGGTACGATTAAAAAAAATGTAATCCAGCTGACACTGATTTCTTAAGCCCGCTTCATGGAGCATTTATTACAGGAGTTTCTTTAAGCTTGATATTTTTTTTATGAAGTATGGCATGAGTCACATGCACTGTCAATCAGTTTTTAGGCTTTATACCCGTAAACCATTAGGTCTAGTACGTAATTAAATGGAATTCCCGGGAATTAGCAAAAAATCTAAAAAAATATATTCTCGCACTAACATTACGTAAAAAAACCCGCTGAAAATTTCATGTCTCTAACCTTAGCAGTTGTAATTTAATACAAAATATGATTACATTAAAAGACGTTTTAATAGTCTGTTAGTTTTCTTAAATTTTTACAATTTTCCTCGCAATTTTTTTATTTACATTTTTCCCAAGATTTTCTGGGAGATATTAGAAAACTACAAAAATAAAAGATGGATTGAATCGATAAAGTCGTTCTCAAGTTATGGCGTGACGAGAGATAAGTTTAACCAGACTACCTATCTGAAGGAGAGCTATATTTATCGAGCTTACGTACCTGGGCCAATCAACTTTTTTACCGACACTGTCCGCAATATTACTCAAACAATTGAAATAGAAATAGAAACAGCACTGCAAGCTTTGATTTTTTGGTAACGCCAGAGACAATTTTGGTAACGCAGGAGACCCCCAAAGTGTCGGTAAAATAGTTGATTGGCTCGCCTTTGTATTTTAACAATGCGATACAAAGGCAAATCTAGAGACATCTAATTTTTATCATAAAGGAAAGCGCGTCCATCTCCTGTCATAACAGCTCTTTACTCCGATGGGATGGATTCTCATTTTTACAAAAGCTTAAGGAAATACATAGAAAAATGATAGCAATTTTCAGTTCCAACGCTAAGGGTTTCGCTTTGTCAGGAAATAATTGTAAGGTTCGAGATATGGGGAAGTTGCTTGCGTTTGGAGTTTGTCTTCGAGATAACAAGAAACTGGGTGATTTTACTCTTAAAAACAGGTCAAGTCAGTGCTTAGCCATGTTTAGGTGTTCGCAGGTAAATACTACTACTTTCTCATACGTAACACTAACTCTATTTATTACATTAGATTGTTATTAGATTATTTTTATTTGTTTGCAGGTAGTAGGACCTTGTCATTTTTTTTAACCCTATAGGCTTGCGTTTGGCCACAATCATGCCTGATAGAAAGCGAGGATGAGGCCTACGATGGAGCACGCTTGCCTAGTAAATGCTCATTCACCCTGGACTTGAAAGCGGCCAAATTGTAGTGTTCAGGAAAACACAGTCGCAGGCAGGGAATTCCACTCTTTTGCTGTGCGGTTGATAAAGGAAGAGCGAAAACGCTTAGTGCGTATTTTGGGAATACTGACAACGTAAGTGTGGAGACCCCGCCTACTTCTGGTCGACCTGTGGAAGAAAGAAGCAGGTGGAATAAGGTCGTGCAGTTTCGAAGCACATTCTCTGAAATTTAGCCTGTAGAATACCAACAGGGAAAGGCTTCTGCTTCTGCGATGACGAAGGCTGTGACGACAAAAACGATATAAATTACTCTTACACCCAATAAATTTATTTGCTCCACTCCCTCATAAAAGTGACAAGATCCACTCTTTTTTCCTCAAACGCCCTACTTAATAATAGTCTATTAAAATGACATTAAATCTAATCCCCTTCTCAGAATCATTATTTATGCTCGGAAATTAAATCAATTTGCTTGTCAAGGAATATGCATGGGCTTGTGAAATCTTAATAGGGAGATTATGTAAATGGGACCCTCACAAGGGAGGCTGGCCCCATACATTGTTTAAATAGTATCACGTATAAGTGACAGATTTCATGTTTCAAATTTGATCAAAGGCTTTTTTATAGTTTTGCCACGTTTGCCCGTACGTACAAGTTATAAAATGGCTAAACTTGGAGAATTTTGTACAAAATACGAAATCCAAAATATTACTGTCTTGTTTGATATGGGTAGTATTTTTTATTATAACGGCCACAGAACTCTAACCTGGGCGTGTCCGACATGCTCTTTGCTAGTGTTCTGTAAAGTTCGCATCATCACAAGCGAAATCAAGATCAATATAATAATATAGATTCTATAAGAGATTTAATAAACTCTTATTATTATTGTTGTGATCACGAACCGGAAGACGAAGCGTTGGCAGGCCTCCCACCAGGCGGACTGACTACATCGTGAGAATTGCGGGAAACCGGTGGATGCAAGTAGCAAGTTGTCGTTCATGGTGGCGTTCTAATGGGCAGGCCTTTGTCCAGCAGTGGACGTCTTCCGGCTGATGATGATGATGATGATTATTGTTAAAAGAATACGTGAATGTATACTATAATAATTTATTGAATCAGGAGTTACTTTGCGGAACTCCATATCAATCAACTAAAAAAAATACTTGACTAAAAAATTAATGACTCTCACAGAGAGATTTGAAAGTGTCTAATATCTGGTAGCATGGTGAACGGCTGTGTTGCTCTGAATGATCTCTGGTTAAGTTCGAAATGCATCAGTGTAGTGTGGAGATGGTGATTGTGTTTCTATGATTTGTGTGTGTTTTACAGTGTAGAGGCGAAAGAACTGCATGAACTCACATTTATTGCTAACGTAGCTATCATAAGGTAGTGGGTGAGTAAAGGAGATAGTTTTAGTTCGACGTATAGTCACCATAACATCTGCCACAGCGGAGCGTGCAAAAATATCTGACACGTCCTTCCGGCCCTAGAAATAAAGCCGTATCAGATATTTATGCATGCTTCTTGTGTCAGATATTGGTGCTGGTGACTGTACATCAATCATTTGATATTTTCTCCCAGTAAAATATATAACTTAGAACAAATGCCACATATCATGAGTTTGCGGCGCTTGCTTTCGAGACAATGGGACCGTGGTCGGAAGACACCAAACTTTTTATTAAGGATATATCTCCTCGTCTGGTTTTGGCCTCAGGCGACCCCAGGGCTGGCACTTACCTCTCGCAAAGATTAGCAATAACAGTTCAGAGAGGTAATGCTGCCAGTGTCTTGGGGTCAATGCCTGAGGCAGAAAATTTAGATGATATTTTTATTTTGTAATATTAGTTTAGTTTATATATAGTTTTAGTTAGTTGATTAGATGTTATTTTTATTCTTTCCATTTAATGTATTTTAAGTGTTTTTAACTGAATAAAATGTTACCTTTTACTTAGAAGCTAGGTATTTTTAGAAGCAGCTACAAAATTTAACTAGTCCTAAAACGTAAGTCCTCGAAAGAACAGTTTCAAACAACTGTGAGATCTTACCTCACGTCCCAACACTTAAGCCGATGCTTACCCCAAAATGTTCAGTAATTCTCGTTTAATATTCCCAACTCTTCCATAATTACTGATATGAAGTTTGGAGCTTAAATATGGTAGTGCTGTGTGGTTAGTTATGTATTAAGTTGGGTTGTTAGGGACTCGTGAGTGACTTACATAAATGTCGCATCTGCCTATGTGCGTCCTACTGTCTCTCAGATTTAAGAGAAGTTTCCCTGCCGGTCGCGCGGCCGCGTTTGGTATTCGTTTGGGATATTACTGTCTTTATCGCTCGTGACATAAGCGCTCGCAGCCATCTCCCCCATGCACATCCCCTCCCGCTTCTCCGCTTCCAGCTAATGTATAGGTATGGAGATAGCTGTAGGCTTTTCAAGATTTGTGCGGTTGAATTTTGGGTTTCGTTGTCCTCATATTATACGAAAAAAGTACAGCACAGAAATCAACGTTATTTTACAATCAAGATCTTCATTATATTTTCTATGTCTGTGGTTTTATCGATTTTCGTGAAAATGTTTTAATAGTCTGTAATTCTCGTGTAAAGTTGACGTCTTTTTTTGTCGATTTTTAAGCTCCTGTAATTCTAATATTACACATTTATACGAAAATCTGAGAAACCACAGGCATAGATAATTATGTCTAGTTCATACTTACAAAAATTCATCTACTTCTGTTGCCTAGTTTTCAAATGAGACCGGGGCTACGTTCGTATGGAGAGTGAAACGAAGAGATTTCTCTTATAAAGCTTCCGCAAGCGCGAATTGGGAACTTCAAACACGACAACATCAAATTGTTTTACAGACAATTTTGCTCGCAGCGTTTTCCGTTACCGTAAAACTCATGATAAAGTTTCAAGCGGAATTTTGCAGAATACAAATTTATTAGGATCTTTACGAGTCTAAATATAACCTAAAACTTTTCGCTTTTATAAAGTTAAAAAAGCAACCCCAATTAAACCCCTAAAATTAATATTATAAAACGTTTTTATTAGTCCGTTGATAAAATTACCAGGAAATTATTTAAACACTTTCCAAACGCGATCCCGTGATCTTAACCAGGTCGTCGCTCCATCTTGTTGGAGGCCTACCAACAGCTCGTCTCCCGTTCCGCGGACGCCATTTTCCCGCGAGCAAAGTGCGCCAATGTGCACAAGACCGGTCTGAGTGGAGAACCTTGGAGGAGAATGTCCAGTAGTTGATGTCTTTCGGATGTCTTGTTGATTTGACACTTTTTTTCTCTCAATTTTTTAAACAATGAATTGGTGAAGATATAGCCAGGTAAAAATAAACGTGACACTTTTAAGCATGGCATGATGTCACAGGTCCCCACTCCAAAGCTTTGACGCGCTTCATCATGTCAGCTGAAAGACGTCCACTGCTGGACATAGGCCTCCCCCAAGGCTCTCCACTCAGACTGGTCTTGTGCTTTTCGCATCCGCCGCGATCCCGCGATCTTAACCAGGTCATCGCTCCATCTTGTTGGAGGCCTACCGACAGCTCGTCTCCCGGTCCGCGGACGCCATTCGAGAACCTTTTGACACCATCGGCCATCAGTCCTGCGAGCAATGTGCCCCGCCCACTGCCACTTCAGTTTCGCAATTCTTCGGGCTATGTCAGTAACCCTAGTTCTACTGCGGATATCATCATTTCTGATTCTATCCCACGAGAAACCCCGAGCATAGCCCTCTCCATAGCCCTTTGAGTGACTTTGACGCGCTTAATTTTTTTTTTTTCATATAATTTCTGATAATCAACAATATTTTATAACGGACTAAAATAATGTTTTCTTCCCATTAAATTACCCAATTCCAGTAAACAGAATTACGAGCCTGGATTTGAACCCACGATCCTCTGCTTGAGAGACCATCAAACCACCAGGCATCCACGATTTTCCTATTTAAAAGAACACGTGTACTGTTACAAAGTTTTCGGAGTTTCTTGTCCGATAGCCATTCGCGCAGGGTTGCTTTTCTTTTGTAACCTAAATTAAATCCAACCTTAGCCATTTAATATCTTATCTTTATCTTGTAAATCAAAAGATTGTCCTTCGTAAAAGCATTAAACTGAATTAATTCGTCCAATTCCGAAGGGACGGCATTACCATTTCAAATTTAGTCATGCCTTCAATTCCGGAGTCTCAGTTGATTGTTTTACTAAATCTTTATGTATTTAAATTAATAAAGATAAGTTTCAATCGCTTTGTGAATTAATCGGGATTCTGTATTATTTGTTTTTAATCAGCCGGATATCTCTTATGTATATTTAACATTTAATCTTCGTGTCTATAGGTAGTGCGATCAGAGTTGAAATCGCGCCCACAAGAAGATATTATTATGTAGAGACAGTGGGATTTTGACATTCATTCACTTATTTCATTCATTCTTCTTTTGAGTAAACAGTTCTTTAGGTAGCTCTTTGAGTAATCACTCTCTCTTTGAGTTTCACTTTCGCGGAGACACACAAAATTGTGTATATATTTCATGTGCGATTTATTATTATTACGAGTATTTCTTTATTTTATTTTTTTGGTTCATTTGTGTAAATTTTGCTGTATGTGTGTCTTTTGTGTTAGTGAATAAATGTCTTCTTTCTTTCTTTCTAATCATTCACTTCAACTCTCGAGGCACTACCTATACACTAGCTATTGCCTGTAACTTGACTGTTAGACGCTATCTCTTACAAACTAAATATATAAATATTTTTTTGGGATAAAAGGGCCACTTAAGAAGAGGGTCATGGGTTCGAGCCAGGACTCGTACCTCCAAGTGTTAATGTGCAAAATTACATAATTTACCATGAGCTTTACGGTGAAGGTAAAACTCGGAAGCAAACCTGCACTCAAGTCCGAATTAATTGAATGGTTGTGAGATGTTTCCAAGCCGCACTGGGCCCGCGTCCAAACCACTCTCATTCTAAGAGAAGGCCTGTATTTAGCAGTGGGACGTAAAGTCTGTTAAGGTATACCGTAGGCAACAGGCTAGCAACCTGTCACTATTGTTCCGTTTTAGTCAAACTTAAAATCAAAAATCGCTAAGAGTGACTCCGAAACGGTAACGTTTCGTGTGCTCTGCCTACCCCATTTGGGAATACAGGCGTGATGGTTGTGTATTTGTGTGTTTTATTTCATGATCATTTTATTAGAAATTGTAACTTACTGGCTTGCCATTCTAAAGTTTATACATTGAAGTATAATTTATTATAGTGGTTTCCATAGTAGCGCATAAATTCATTTTTTTATTGATTTTAATAAAATTTATACCCATCTTCCCTGGACTTACCCTTGGCCAAAATGACGATTATTTTCACGCGAAGCAAGGTTTACATCACATATTAAAGGGCAATGTCCAAGTTTGGCCCTAGCTAGAGCTGTCTTGGGGACAATCGAGCTTTCGACTAAGTCGGGAACCCTCAGATTACTTATTAGGGTGAGCTTAAACTGGTGCAAATTTTAAGTAGTGGACAGTTTTAGTGTTTTCCTTTGAATTTAATTGAATAGGGAACTTCGAACACTACTTTCAATTGATTTGTAGACAGGCTTGCTCACAATGTTTTCTTTTGCCGTAAATATCGTTGCAAAATTTCAAGTGCAATTTGGACAGAAAAAAAAACAAATAAAAAAATATATACAGTGTGTTACCGGCAGCCAGGCTTTTTTAAAGGAATGTATGTATGTATGTAAACTCTTTATTGCACATAAAAATAAAAATACATGAACACAGAGAGGAGAACCAAGGCGAGCTTATCCCTAAGAAGGGGAGTCATTCTGTAACTTAATCATGGCATTAATTATAATCAATAAACTAAAATTAATTTACTTTGTTAACTTTTTAACAAAATTACAATTGCCAGCAATGTAGAGCAAAGTAAATTGACAAGTAAGTGTAAATGACAGATGACAGCTTGATAAATACTTTGAATGTTACTTGTCAATTTACTTTGCTATACGCTCGCAATTATAATTTTGTTACCAAGCTAACAAAGTTTTTTTTTATGGTATAGGGGGCAAACGAGCAGACGGATCGCCTGATGGTGAGCGATTACCGTCGCCCATGGACACCTGCAACACCAGAAGAGTCACAAGTGCGTTGCCGGTTCTGAATTTTATTCTGTTTAGTCCGTTTTTAAGAAACATTGACACGTATTGTCGATCAGAAAAAAACGACAAAGATGAAGTGTTTTAAAGTTCGGATGTCAAATTCTTATAATCTAAATGATGGAATATCAAGTAAGTTTTTAGTAAGAAACTTATCTATGCGGCTTTTACAATATTAATAATTTTCTGTGTGCCTTCGACCTAACTTACGTTTAGGTTCCCGGCACTTGAGTTTAGATGGACTGGCCTCTACAAATTGTCCATCAACGTCCACAATCTAGTGTTCACTAACTTGGTCCCTTGAGTGCAGTATTTCAAGCCCTATCTTGACATTATTTGGTACGAAATATTACAAATGGTTTGAGACGTTGAGACACTTTCTGGTCGAAATCTGAGTACTTAAGTGTCTATTTCATAGTCAAAATACCTCAAACAGGACTTATCACGTTAAAATCAAAATGTTTGTCATTTTTTGACATTTGACACTAAAAAATAATAATGTGTCTCGCCCATTGCCGCTTCAATTTTCATATTATTTTTTGAATGAATGAATGATTTATTTTGAAAAAAATCACGAGAATATTACAGTATTTACAGCTATGTCGGTGACTTCAGTTCTTCTACGAAGCTAAGGAACTTATTAAAACATAAATAAGTTTTTGGTAAAAAAATTCATTTTTAATACAATCTTTTTCTGCGAACTGTACTTTTTGTTAACAGTACTTGTATTTTTATTTGCATACCAAATTTCAAGTCGATGCTATTAACCGTTGAAGAGTTCCGTCCTGCGGAGACGATCCTGGCTGGACTTCCAGAATGTCACTACTAGATTATTGTATAGTCACGCGATTTACATAAGTATTCCAAATTTCAAGTCAATCTTACTACTGGAAGTTGGTCAAATTTAACTTGTAAGATTTGATTACAGACAGACGGACAACGGGACAGGTGAATGAAACTAAATCAAAGCTTGTAAAAATCACCTGCATTATGCATTAATGCTTAAAAATTTTCCATCTAAAGACGGAAGAAAACTTCCAAGCTCAGTTTAATCTGGAAACCTATAAAGCTAAGATTTCTGAAAACCAGATATTCTTGGAATCCCCGCCACCGGAACCGGCTACGGTTTCCTCGTCCGGCGGAAATGAGCGGCCGGAAGCTATGGCCAATGCGGGCTTGTTCGTTTTACGAAATATAAAGGTTAATACCAAAGGAAATATAATAATTATTAGTGTTATCTATTTATTACCTGCGCGTTATTACCTGTTTTTGTGCGCGTGTAGCGGCAGCCGCAGAGCGGCGTGCTCCTTTGAAGAAGGGCTACGAAATAGCCCGAAAGATGTCGAGCTAAACTCGATTTGAGACGTGAGTTATCCATTACAATATTATTTAATATTTATTACCTTACGAAAAACCGACCAAGAAACAAACATACATACATGTGAATCTCCTTCTTTTTTCGATACGGTAAAGGGTATGAGAAGCCACCAAAGTCGGCGGTTTTTACGAAATTTTGTGCCGAAATTTTTTATTTACTTCCTATTATAGGTGTATTGTTGTCAGTGCTCATTTATTACGTATATTTTACTAAAAAATATCAAAATATTTAGGCACAAATCAGTTTTTTTGTCTTTAAAATCACTTAATTTTATAAGTTTACTAGCTTTTGCATGCGACTTCGCCTGTGCATTTTTTCAGGATAAAAAGTAGCCTACGTCACTCTCTGGCCCGTAAACTATATCTACGCCAAAAATCACTTCGATCCGACGCTCCATTTCAACATGAAAGACGGACAATCAAACACAAAAACATACAAACACACACTTTCGCATTTATAATTTAGCATGAATACGGGTAGGAAGTAAGATCCCATGTGTCAATTTTGCTCAGAAGCAAGTGTCTGCTAAAACTGGATAACTACAGATACAGCCTTTTAAAGTGAGTACACTATTTGACATACTTACCCATAAATGTACGGAACCATCAATGCTCAAGTCCGACTCGCACTTGGCAGTTTTTTTGAAGTTTAGTTAACTAGTGAACTATTATTATGTCAGAAATAAATGTTTTTTTCTTCTTTTTGCACATTTGTAAATATCCACGCTGCTTTATCCGTTCCTAAAGTTAAAACGAAACAATCCTTATTCCCAACTCTACCAAATTAATGCTAAGTAAGACAGGTCATTCTCATTTCGACCCGGCATTAAGATCGGAGGCAAGTATTTAGATTGTTCTATTTCGAGTAGGTTAGTAGATTAGACGAATAAGGCGGGATTTCTCGTACGCAGGTCAAACAGCAAAATCGAGTTTAACCTTTTTGGATGCGGCAAATATTGTTCCATGATCGTCATCAGCTGAAATATAATATCCATATTAACTTTATAAATGCGAAAGTGTGTGTGTTTGTATGTTTGTGTGTGTGTGTTTGTCCGTCTTTCTCGCCGTAACGGAGCGTTGGATCAACGTGACTTTTGGCATAGAGATGGGCCCGAGAGTAACATAGGTTACTTTTTATCCCGGAAAAATGCACGATTCCCGAGGGAACAGCGCGCGATAACTGAATACCACGCGGGCGGAGTTGCGGGCACAAGCTAGTTATAAATATAATAACTTCATGTTATTTCTAAATACTAAAGGTGAAATTTTATTGTTAAATTCACAAACTTGATGAGTGACATAGACGCGACGCATAGCGCATAAAAAAAACACTTTAAAACATCACCCTATTTTATACCGCAAAACTTATCTCTACACTTCATGAAACTTCGTTATAAAGTTTTAAAGGTATAAACAAAACGTTGGCTGACTTGAAACCTCTTTAGTTTGAAATGACGTGCTACTAACTTTTTTGCAAATGTTCAAACTAAACTTTTCCTCCCTGGGGGGGAAAAACTATGCGTAAATCCATTACATTCCGGGGGGAACAATTTAGGACATTTTCCTTTATTATACAGGCGTGGAATAACATCGTTTACAAGCAAGTGTGATGAAAATTATATTGCTAAATTTTAGTAACATAATAATTCTGCTGAATACAACTTAAGTGCGCAGCCAGAGACGAGTGGAAGGAGAAAGAGGAGGCTTTTGCCCAGCAGTGGGCCACCGTTCATCATTATCATCATCATATCAGCCATAAGACGTCCACTGTTGGACATAGGTTTCCCCCATAGACCTCCAGTTGCCTCTGTTGGAAGTGCCTTGCATCCACTGTGAACCCGCGACTTTAACCAGGTCATCTATCTATCTCGTTGGAGGACGTCCTACGCTGCGTTTGCCGCTATTTAAAAATGAACTTAATAGTATTTTATCTGTATTTCTTGACGACTGGCGTCAGGCTGCTTTGGATTGGGACATGGAGAGAGGCGGTTACCTTTACTTGCCCGAATTTCACTTGCCATACCAACGTTTGGCATAAAATATACAAAACCGAGCTGTTTTCACCATATTTTTAAAATTCCATCGTATGTAATGCAGTAGGTTTGATTAGTTTAATATCAACTCTGAAGAAAATTACTATTTTAGAAATAAATTACTATAAGGCAAATGAAAATTCTAGAAAGCGATACATTTGGGCGTATGAAATTCGGGCAAACGATAAAGAACCGCTCCAATCTGACTTTCTCAGCAGATCTACTAGTGTTCTCTACACACTTCTAGTGGAAGATGGTTATACCGGGTGTGGCCTGTAATACGATCAAAAAAAAATTAAATCGTCCTCGTTAAACTGAACAACGTTAGTTGAGCGATTTTTAAAAATAATGGAGTCTTGAAATTTTCCTTTTTTCATGCATATTAAATACTGCCATCAATGTACGCCATCCTAGAACACAACTGACGTCGCCTGTCACGCTACAAACATCAAGCATTTTGCTTTACATTGCTTCTGCGAATAAACTTAAAAGTGTAATAAAAAGCTAATTATTTTTAAAATTCGCTGAACTAATGTCGTTCAGTTTGAGGAGTATGATCTATGTTTTAATTTTTTGCTTATATTACAGGCCACACCCGGTATATCTCGACGTTTCAGCCACATTCATGCTGCTGCCGAAATATCAAGATACTTTTATTAATATTATCTAGCCTGGACTGATATTCACTACTGGGCAAAGGCCTCTCTCCGGTTCTCTATCGTTTGCCCGAATTTCATATGCCCGAATTTATCGTTCAAGTCACGCAGTCGTATAAGTCAGATTGGAACAATTGCCACTTCCACTAAGATTGAATCTGCACAAACCTGCGAAGCAATTCAATGGTGCGTGTGAAGTTCCCAATCCGCCCTGGGCCCGCGTGGGAACTATGGCCCAAGCCCTCTTATTCTGAGAAGAGGCCTGTGCCCAGCAGTGGGACGTATATAGGCTGGGATGATGATGATGACTAAGATTCAAATTAATACAGTGTTGCTTAAGATTATGTTATTACAATCAACAAAAACCAACCACCGCTTGACATTATTAAAAACTAGCTTCAAAACTGGTAAAAAATATTGTTTATAGCGAAGTAAGTATAGTAAACTGTCACCTATCGTTTACGGCAGTACTTCGCTATACAAACAGATATACAGATGTCACAATTATAAGGGATGTTAGTTAAAACATACCTATGCCCTGATAACTAAACAATACGCGGACGAAGTCGCGGGCAATAGCTAGTTATTAAAAATGGGTAAAAAAAATATCTGTGTCCAGGCTAGGCCTGTAGGATTGAACTTGAGATTTTGTTTTCCACTGCCAACAAACTTCGAGCGGGCAGTAAATTCTATTTTGCCGTATAGGCTCCTTCTAGCGTTAATGTACCCAGTCCCTTTGGATATCAAGGGTAGCACCCTTATCTGCGCACAGGGACCATTTCATCCCTCACTACAGAAATAGGCGGCGTTTGATATATCCCCATTTTTATTTGAGCCCACCATAACGTAATGGGTGCTTTTGTAACGTTGGAGACGTTTTGTTATTTTTATGGGTTTTCAGCTTATATTAAATTAATCAAAGTAAATTGTATGTTTTTTGAGTGAGCGCGTTCTTTCAAGTGCAGTCGAAAAAATAAATCACATACCAGGTTGAGACCTTTTTATAGAAATATCGTTATGATTTCTTTGGCAAATGTATGAGAAATGAAATGAAATATATTTATTTCGGAAATACTTCGAAGAACTAAAGTCACTGACATAGCTGGAAAAATATGCAAATTGAAGTGGCAATAGGCAGGCCACATCGCTCGAAGAACAGATAACCGTTGGGGGAGAAAAGTCCTCGAGTGGCGACCACGAACCGGAAGACGAAGCATTCGCAGGCCTCTCAACAGGTGGACTGACATCGTGAGAGTTGCGGGTAATCGGTGGATGCAAGTGGCGAGTTGTCGTTCATTGTGGCGTTCTATGGGGGAGCCCTTTGCCCAGCAATGCACGTCTTCCGGATGATGATGACGATATTTATTTGCGTAACATTCTTATTGAATGTAACACGCATTGATTTCTGAATAAATTATTATTACCTACACCAAATTTGAAATCTATCCAATCACTACAATAGGGTTACATTTATGAGTTAAATTCAAAATTATTCTCCAACAGGATGGAGCGACGACCTGGTTAAGATCGCGGGATCGCGGTGGATGCTAAAAGCACAAGACCGGTCTGAGTAGAGCCTTGGGGGAGAACATGTCCAGTAGTGGACATCTTTCGGCTGACATGATGATGATGATGATTCAAATATTGACTATCGATATATACATGCCTAATAAATAATGTGAATGGTACCAATGTCTATCACAAAGTCAGAAAACTTACACGTTTTAAGGGTTCCGGAGCCAAAATGGCAAATTCGGAACCCTTATAGTTTCGCCATGTCTGTCTGTCTGTCCGTCCGCGGCTTTGCTTAGGGACTATCATTGCTAGAAATCTGTAATTTTGCACGGATGTATAGGTAAACTATGCCGACAAAACAGTACAATTAAAAATACGAAATCCTTAGAAAAATATTACTTAATTTTTGGCTACGGAACCCTATTTTGGGCGTGTCCGACACGCTCTTGGCCGGTTTTTTAACCACTTTTATATGACACCCGTGTCACTTCCGATGTCCCGGCCACCTCGACGAATCAATCAACATCATGTTTAATGAGTTGTTAGTTAAACAAGGCGTGGGAATTACATTTTCCCAACAATATGGCGGTGATCGATTATTCCTCTGTGACAAATTCGGGATGAAATATTAGAATCGAAAAGGTATTTTGTACAAATGTTTCGGGCGATCTTTTGTTCTGCGGGAATCCTTTATGTTAGAATTTAAATTTTACTGATCGTTACAATCCATTTTGTTTATTAATTGGACAGGTTTACTTATTATAATTGTTTTGGGCTAGTATTTCTATAATATATTTTCATCCACTTTTAGTTATCATTATTATTATTTACAGTGTTGCTCGCACTGATGGCCGATAGGGTCAAAAGGTTCTAGAATGGCGTCCGCAGACCGGGAGACGAGCTGTCGGTAGGCCTCCAACAAGATGGAGCGATGACCTGGTTAAGATCGCAGGATCGCGGTGAATGCGAAAAGCACAAAACCGGTCTGAGTGGAGAACCTTGGGGGAGGCCTATGTCCAGCAGTGGACGTCTTTCGGCTGACATGATGATGATGATGACAGTGTTAAAATACTTAGGTACCTAAATATTATTTGTGATGATTGATTGTAGACCATGCAACAATGTATGCCCGGATCCACTACAAAATTAGCAACATCTCATTTGCCTAATCTCGTTCGAGAACAATTCCATTCAAAAGATCTCTTAGGACCAATAATTTAATATTTTTATGGTGACATTTTTACTGTCGCTTCGTGATCATGAGGAAAAAAAATAAAAACTTAATCTGTTTATTTCAATACTTAATAACAAAAAAAAAATCTTCCGCTTTCACTCTAATCTTAATATTTAAAGGTATTCACGCCAATTAAGTGGAGGGGTGACAAAGGATAGCAACACGTGTACTTTATATTTTCTAACCATGATTTAAGTCTAAATATTCCCAGCCGTGGGACGTATAAGTAATGGCTGGGATGAGCACGATGGATCTTAATGTACCGCAACAAATGGCATGCCAACTGTAGAAAAATAAACCGAACTGTACGAGCGCTTTATTTATTTATTTTCAATCGCGCAATATTACAGCACCGTGTGAAACCACAAAAGGAATAAACAAAAGAATGCAATTTCAATTCCATACACGAATGTAAAAAACCATTTTTAGCAAGGTATTGCGCCAAAAAATTCCATCACAATGCTGCTGCAATGCCGTGTGTACTGAAATGGCTATCGGTATCGTTTTAGAATTTTGGCAATAAAATTAACCTAGCTTATAATCCTGGCTTCACTTGCGAAAACCGTTAGGTTTAGCAATGAGGGCTAAAAGAAAGGCGAAATATCACAAGATGGCGTTAGTATATAGTGAGGTTTTTTGAAGAAACAAAGATTGAGGTATTTTGGCTCCATAAGTACCACCTAAGACTAAGACTAAAGCTAGCACTAAAACTGTATTACTTGGTGACACTACAGGATACCAAAAAGGGTCTCCACTCAGCTGTGTGGTATGTTGCGTAGTTCTGTATCGGATGCCAACCTGGATCCACGTAATATCAGCGTCGAGCCACCTTTAGCGACCCGACAAGTGCTGAGTGGACTCCTTTTTCGCAATAGTATTTTATTTTTCATTTATTGTTATTTGCTGTTATATGCTGTTTGTACCCTTACTTATGCGAAATAAAGATTTCTTATTCTTATTCTTATTCTGTGTTGCCGCACATTATTTGTGTGTGTGTTTTTGACGTTACGGTCTTGCTTGCAATTGGCTAATATGGGGTCCGGAATTTTGCGTGCGGCTATTTACAGATCTAAGGGAAAGAGCACCGCTTTTTATCGATGTTATCGACAAATCAATAGTTTTTAGGGTCCCGTAGCCAAAATGGCAAAAACGGAACCCTTATAGTTTCGCCATGTCTCTCTGTCTGTCTGTCTGTCTGTTTGTCCGTCCGCGGCTTTGCTCAGAGACTAACAATGCTAGAAAGCTGTAATTTTTCACGAATGTATATGTAAACTATGCCGACAAAACAGTATAAAAAAAATAATAATAATGGACCTCCCATAGAGTTAAAGTGGGGGTGATTTTTTTTTCTCATCCAACCTTGTAGTGAGGGACATTGCTGGATAGGTCTTTTAAAATCATTACGGGGTTGCTAAAACGATTTTTTGATTCAGTGATTTGTTTTCAAAATATTCAATTTTCAAGCGCAAATTTTCATTAAAACCGAGCGTCCCCCCGCCTCAAAAATCTAAACCGGTGAGTGGAAAAATTTGGAAAAATAAAGGATGGTAGTAAATATTTCAAATTTTCAAGGAAAACTATAGCGGTTCAGTTTTCTTGAGAAGTGTTAGTAGTTTAAGAATAAATAGCAGCCTAAGGTACAAAATATAAACTTGGAATATTCAGTACAAAATACGAAATCCTTAGAAAAATATTACTTAATTTTTTCGTAATGCCTACGGAATCCATTTTGGGCCTATCTGACACGCTCTTGGCCGGTTTTTCATTTACAAAATGAGGACTAAAAACTGTTATACTTTTTTTAACAGATAGCACTTGCGGTCCAAAGGGGTAATACTCCCGGCGTCCTTCTATCCTGATTTGTGATACAATTATTTAATCATTAATTAGGAATAAATTATTCCGTATATAAATCAATATACACTCGACAGTTCGTTCTGCTCGGCCGCAGGAGCGATTAATTGCAAGGATCTTAGAGCATTAAACCAGCAAGGAGTTGTTTTATTTGAATACATTTTTATAGGTGGGTAAAAATATCCATACGACATAAAAATTCGCGGTCTGAAAACCTGTCCAAGAAGAATATTTTTATATTTTTTTATTTAACTGGTTGGCAAACGGGCAATTGGGTCACCTGATGGTTAGAGATCACCAGCGCCCATAAACATCTGCAACACCAGGGGCGTTGCCAACCTAGAGGCCTAAGATGGAATACCTCAAGTGCCAGTAATTTCACCGGCTATCTTACTCTCCACGCCGAAACACAACAGTGCAAGCACTGCTGCTTCACGGCAGGATTAGCGAGCAAGATGGTGGTAGCAATCCCGGTGGACCTTGCACAAGGTCCTACCACCTGCAAAAAAAATGCTCTTGTTCGATTTCTTTTTCTACGAATTTCACCTCACCACTTGGGATTGCGGGCAGAATTGAGATGGACCGCAGGAATTCTCTAAGAAGAAACAATATTTTATGATGAGACGTCAATTTTAGCAGTATGTTAGGGTCACAGGCTTAATATGTGTGCTTTGGGTGCAAATTACTTGATTTTATAGATTGCTTTCTTTTTCTTAGCCTATATTTTTGTGACCTCCTTTCTTGACCTCCACAAAAGAAGAGTAAGAAGCTTGTTCGTTTACTACACTATACTTTTAACAGAGGATTAGGCTTAACGTCATCTCCTGTTAGTTTCGTAGTCTAACGTAAAGGTACTGTCCTGGCAAGGGTTTGCTGTTTATTTGCCCCCGCTGTGGATTGGTGCGTGTGAAAACGAGGGGTGTATTTCAAAGCTGTAAATTCTGTAAATTCCTAAAACACGAGGGAGTTTTTTATTTTATTTTGTACGGAACGGATGAATTATTGTGTTTGAAGTATGAAGTACAGTAAAGACTGATTTTTTTGCAGTGATAGACATCACTGCAAAAAAATCAGTCTTTACTGTACCCAGAATGATGATACTTCTATGTAACTAGCCCTAGCTTAGGGGTGCGTAACGATCGATGTAAAAACTTTTGATAATATTCACTGGATATAACGATTAAAGGATATAATGCACTTCTGATATAACAACATTTGATATATTCTCATCAACAGGTATAATATATATTTTATTATTATTATTATTCGACTGGAAAGTAAACGAGCAAGTGGATCTCCTGGTGTTATGAGATCATCACCACCCATAAACATCTGCAACACCAGGGGTATTGCAGATGCGTTGCCAACCTAGAGGCCTAAGTTGGAATATCTCAAGTGCCGGTAATTTCACCGGCTGTCTTTCTCTCCGCGCCAAAACACCACAGAGCAAGCACTGCTGTTTCACGGCAGGATTAACGAGCAAGATGGTGGTAGCAATCCGGGCGGAACAAAACTGCTGAACTGTAATATAACAACTATTAATCTAACAGTCATAACGTATAACACATGGGATGGTAACACATGGGATGGGATGGATGGGATGGTGGGATGGTATGGTTAGTATTGGCATAATTTGGAATACTTACTACTATTACGTATAAATGAGTTCTATTTCCGTTTTTTTATTATTATTATTTCTTACCTATTTTACTCTAAGGCAGGTTGATGTAGGTTAGGTTATGATGACGAGCGAAGCGAGGAGGAGTGTTAGGTGGAACTGTGACCTTACAATGCGCGAGCCGAGCGAGCAGAATCGACTCTTTCCCGCGATCTTAACCAGTTCGTCGCTCCATCTTGTTCAGCAGCTCGTCTCCCGGTCCGCGAACGCCATTCGAGAACCTTCTGACCCGATCAGCCATCAGTCCTGCGAGCAATGTGCCCCGTCCACTGTCACTTTAGTCTAGTTTACAAAAACATGTACGTATTACATTTTTTTTTACGAATACTTTTTTTTAAAGGTACGGAAATCCTGCAAACTAATAAATTACTCGTATGTATGATACGTAGATGGATTTTAAAAAGAGGAAATGCTGTGTGTGGTTTGTCAAATCTAAAACAAGAGAAAAGCTTTTAATCCAACAAATATAGAAATAAATCACCGTTAGGTTCGAATCTTGTCATGAGACCGGTGTTCCAACATGTAACATACAGGGTGGAAGCATCAATAACAGAAATCATTGTCAGTCAAAGAAAAAATATCTTTATTCAATTTAGGCTATAACAAGTATTTTTGAACGTCAAAAAAAATCTACCACCGGTTCGGAAAAAAACCTCTGTTGAGAAGAATCCGGCAAGAAACTCAACGAGGTATTTTTTTTAAACAGATTAACAATATTAATAAATGATATTTATATATTTATACATCAAAAATATTTAACACAACTTTATTTTTAACACAGTAGGTTCGCTATTTGTACTTGTGTGTGTATTTATATTATTGTGCATACTCGATCAAGTATATTTAGGGGCTGCTTCATAAAAGTTATACCGTCACCGTCTTTTTGAACAAAACAAACAGAGACGGCATCACATTTATTTGTCAAATAAATTCAATCAATGGATGGTTGGTGAAGCAGGGGGTTAAACTAGTTTGCTAATGTCGTTCGGAATTCTAAACAAAAGACCACTTTTCTGTTTCTTCTTTCAGGAAAATGAAGAAAACCGACGAGTCCCGAGTGACATGACTCTAGTTGCCCTCTAAGAGCGCCGCCATTTTAAGGGTAAACGTGCATATTATTTCTAATCACTAGAGCCCGGAATTTTGCGTGCGGTTATTGACAGATTGTAGGGAGAGAGAACATCGTTTTTTATCGATGTTATCGACAAATCGATAGTTTTTTTTTTTTAATTTATGTTGTATACATAATTGCAAATACATTTCAAGTCAGAATATTATAATCGTTAGTTCTTACACTGAAGGAATACAAAATAATATTTTCCCTTTTTATCAAAGGGTACGCAACGTCAAGTGGTCTCAGAGGGATCTTTTCTCAAGTTATAAAATAGAAAAATATTTTGTAAATATAGTGATTTCAATAAATCAATTTAAACGGATTAAACGTTCCGATATTTCGAACTTTTGTCATCATTGATCGCTGAAAAAAGGACGTACTTATCATCGGAAAGCAAATTTTATCTAATTAAAAAAAAAAGATTTGTCAATAACATCGATAAAAACCGGTGCTCTCTCCCTACAATCTGTCAATAGTCGCATGCGTAATTCCGGGCCCTGCCAATCACCAAGGAGTTACACCCTGTATTTACACATTATATGTATGTATATGTTGTGTGTGCAATGATTTATTATGTTTGCTACTGACTAAATGGATTACGTAGTAATTTTACGACGTTTGTGAGTTATGGACCGTGAAGGGTTTGCTTCGGATATTGGGGATTATTGTATATTTTGGACCTTTAGATTTGCTAAGCGGCCATGTTGGTTTTACCTTACAACCTGTATTAGATAATGTCAGTGTAATGTCATTTTTTTCATGATTTCTGTGGTAGGATATAAAAATCGTCAAAATAATATCGACTTTTTTCTAATCATCCTGTAACAGCTATATAGCTGTGTTTGGATATCAACAAAAAATACCTATACTAGAAAGTTGAAAAATTACAAATCCCATAACACAGTTTCACGCGTTCCTAAGAAAAGGGATCTTGACAGATGGACAGTAGTACGGATTTTTAAACAAAAAGCTGTTTAAAGATTTAATCACATGCAAAATACATACAATCCAATAACTGAAATAAAAACTCTCCTAACAATAACTAAGTAAAAAAAAAACATTTCGAGTAAAAAATTGTTTGCCCCAACTCGCTGTTTGACATTACCTACAAATTTACACCGAATTCTTGGTGCGCAAACCCGAATTGACTTACCCGGTTTTCCCATTTTTCGGGCTAAGCTCTGCTGCTTATTTTGGGTCTTCGGTGCATCTTCGTTTCAAATTATATTCATTAAAAAAATATTATAAGCCAATTTAATTCTATAAGATAAGCTGTTTTGCTACTGTCAAATAAGGGTAAGCAACTCGCTGTCAAATAAACGAGCTCACCTGTTTGCTGTAAGGTGTTGGGTGACGTACGTGACACACTGCACAGAAGCATGGAAAACAATTCAACAATACATTTGCACAAACTTCCGGAGTGGGGGCTTGTGACGACACTATGGTAAAAATCCTACCATATAGTGACGTCACTCGAAACTTCTAAGCACTGTGTCCTCGTCATTTTTTGTTCGTCAAACAAAAGGAAGTGTGAACAATATTTTTTAATTATCCACCTGACGGACTAAACAGTTTTTTTTAGTCGTCTAGCCTATTTACTTGTATAAGATACGCTGTTTTGCGACTGTCAAATTAGGGTAAGCAACTCGCTGTCAAATAAACGAGCTCACCTGTTTGCTGTATGGTATTGGGTGACGTATGTGACACACTGCGCAGAAGCTTGGAAAACAATTCAACAATACATTTGCAGGCGGTAAGACCTTGTGCAAGGTCCGTCCGGATTGCTACCACCATCTTTCTCGCTAATCCTGCCGTGAAGCAGTGCTTGCACTGTTGTGTTTCGGCGTGGAGAGTAAGACAGCCGGTGAAATTACTGGCACTTGAGGTACCTATCCCATCTTAGGCCTCTAGGTTGGCAACGCATCTGCAATACTTAGCAAGCTGCATCGTAGCTCTTAAACGAGTGAACCGATTTTAATGTGTTTTTTTTTTAATTGAAATATTTCTTAGACGGCTCTCTATCTTTTGCCCGAATTTTATATGCCCGAACGTATCGTTTTCTAGAATTTGCATTTGCCTTATAGCAATTTATTTCTGAAATACCTAGTAATTTCTTCGGAGTTGATATTAAACTAACCTTACCTAACCTAAGCATTCTAGTATAATAATAAAATATGATGACATTTAAAAAAATCCTTAAAACAGCGCGGTTCTATATTATTTTATGGCAAACGTTGGTATGGCAATTGAAATTCGGGCAAGTAAAGGGAAACGTTCTTAAAAAATCGGTTCAGCCGTTTTTGAGATACTAAACTTTCAAGTGACAAAGTCGGTGGTTTTCCAACTTTTTGTTGGTTAGGTTATTTATTTTAGTTTCTTTCCTTAATGACTAGATGGCGCTATCGATTGTTATTCCAAATGCGTTAGACAACGCCTCTGTTTTTCAAACTACAGGTTTGTATTTCACGGGGGGGGGGTAATCACGCGTCACTCAAACGACATCGATAGCATATCGAAGGGTCCTATTTCGTAATTGGCGCGTGCTATTATCATAATAGAGCTTATTTTATAATCGATTATATCGGAGACTTTTTCCTGTTTTGTTAATTGTGTATTCCTGTTATACAGTGGAAGTAATTTAGCGAGCGTTTCCTGTAATAGATAAGGTGTATTTGCTAAGAGTTGATAAGTATTAGGCGTTTAGTTCTTGTCAATCGCGCGGCCGCGCGAACGAGCGGAAGCAATGGCCATATTGATATTCCGCTCTGGTGTGGGCTTTGAAAAAAATTTTAAAAGTTCTATTGATGCAGAAACAGTATAACATTATAATGAAATAATAATAGAAAAAATAAAAATAATAATAATAATAGAAAAGCAATGAATGAAAGCTTTGAATGTGTTGTTTGTTTTCGTGTTGTTTTCTGTTTCTATAATTTATTATTTAAAATTATTGTTTTTATCGCCTAAGTTTTCATAAGTAAAAATAATTAGCGGGCAGCATTTTGATGAATGAGGAACCTCTTATTTTTATATTTTTTGCAACTATGGATCAGATTAAAGGTAGGGTAAGGGGGTAAGGTTTTATCTAGTAAAGCTGTTCATGTTGTAATTTTACTGGACTAGGATTTGTTTTTTTCTAACAAAGGGATTACTTGCTAACACCTTTTAAGTTTTCTATTCTACTAGATATTACTAGTAGCATTAAAATATCGCCTTTATACCGGGTGGGCCTTGTAACAGGATCAAAAAAATAAAACACAGGTTCTGCTACTAAAATGGAACGTCTTTCAGTTTAGCTCGACATATTTCGGGCTATTTCGGAGTCTTTTTTCAAAGGAGAACGCGACTCGGTGGCTGGCGCAACACGTGCAGCGCCACCGCTCTGGTCGCGCGAGCAGTACTAAATTAGCTCAAGATTAAGAGTGGAAGCTGTGGTTTACTTTTTGCTCCTGTTACAGGGCCCACCTTGTATTATGTCTTTCAATATACTTATTATTATTAGGAGGTCTGTGCTTTGCAGTACGACGTTTATCAGATCGAGACGATAATGATGAACCCTTCGAACTGTACCCTTAGTGTAAATTTTCGGTTACAAAATACGTCTCGATCGGCTTTGCGTCAAAATTTGTATGGAAACACGAACATCGCAAACGTTCCGCTAGAGGTGCTGTTCTTGTTTTTTTTTTTATACAATATAGGCTTGCGTTTGGCCACAATCACGCCTGATGGAAAGCGAGGATGAGGCCTACGATGGAGCACGCTTGCCTAGTAAATGCTCATTCACCCTGGACTTGAAAGCGGCCAAATTGTAGTGTTCAGGAAACAGTCGCAGGCAAAGGGTTTCCATACAAATTTAGATTTTAACGCGAAGGCGATCGACACGTATTTTCTAATCGAAAACTTACACTAAGGGTACTGCTCTCAAAACACCTCTCCTACCGACTCATAAATCCATCAGGCAGGTGGTAGGACCTTGTGCAAGGTCCGCCCGGATTGCTACCACCATCTTGTTCGCTAATCCTGCCGTGAAGCAGTAGTGCTTGCACTGTTGTGTTTCGGCGTAGAGAGTAAGACAGCCGGTGAAATTACTGGCATTTGAGGTATCCCATCTTAGGCCTCTAGGTTGGCAACGCATCTGCAATACTGGTGTTGCAGATGTTTATGGGCGGTGGTGATCTCTTACCACCAGGAGACCCACTTGCTCGTTTGCCATCCAGTCGAATAATAAAAAAAAGCTGTGGTTTATTTTTTTGCTCCTGTTACGGGGCCCACCTTGTATTATGTCTTTCAATAATATACTTATTATTGTTAGGAAGTCTGTGTTTATTAGGTCGAGATGATGTTGATGATGACCCCTTCGATCTGCTCTCAAAACACCTCTCCTACCGACTCATAAATCCATCTACCTTAGTTACTGCGCCTACAGTTTAACTAATAGGGTACCCATTAGTTCCTCGTCTAGAGACCGCCCTAACGCTTCAATGATGGACGTCTGGGAATCTCGCAATTTGGGAACACACTAGCGCAAGGTTCGGCATTAGAAAAACATTTGGCTGAGCCATAGTAAATTGGAGGTAGGTCATCTTTGATACTTTCAGAGACTTACCTAAATAAAAAATAAAAATAACTAAATGAAAATTGTTTATTAAAAGTAATCTTATTAATTTTCAATGAATATCTTCTGATTTCAATTACACCCAACTTGAACTCGAACTTAAATTCGAACCCATATTTGATCGCTCAGAGTGTAGCTAGGGTGTAGACACATTTTGTTTATATGTCATCATGGAACCATTTCACAGTAAACGTCATAGTAACATCGCATTAACTAACAAGGGAAATCGCAATGACTCTTCCTTTGAAAAGGTTCGATGGTGGCTCATGTCATGAATTAATGACCGTTATGACCGTTAATTTGGGACTTACTTAAGATCGCATATCTGTCATTTTACATGACATCAAAGGACTTTTTCACAAAATGGGTCCCAAATTAACTATCATGACCATACATGTTTTTTTTTTTTTTTTTGTAGTGTGTCTATCTACAGCCTCTCAACCAAATAGACCAGATCTACGTTTTTTTGTTTCAATTCAAAGTTTAACTTTTAATTACTAGTAATAATTTTGTATGTTGAGTTACGTTTTATGTACAACAACTAAACTGTCGCATACACAAAAGCCGCGTATACGTTTGTCTACTTGTTATACTGTGGCTATGCCCTTCTTGAGTGATCGTTTTGCATTTATGACGCATGAGATTTGCTTCATTAAGGTATCAGTCAGTTTTGCTTCTGAAGCACAAGTTTGATTGGTCCATCATCATCATCATCAGTCAACAAACGTCCAATCCTAATATTAAAACCGGCCAAGAGCGTGTCGAACACGCCCGAAATAGGGCGCGTGAAACAAAAATTATTTTTCAGAATTGTTATAAAAGAAACCCAACCTAACCTTCCACTTGACAGTCCGGGCCGCGCGACCAATATGCCTCCAACCGTCCGGGTTTTTTATCGATGCACGCCCCGCGCCGCGCGTTCACTACTTTCTAACAAAAACGTCTGTATCTTCCGAAACACAAGGTTTTAAATAAAGAAAAAAATACTGAGATGTAAATTGATGTTTACTCTTTCAAACACTATTAATAAAACAATAGCATATGTATAGTTTTCTTGCACAAAATCAAGGTCAAAGTTGTAAAATCGGTAAACTTGACTGTAAGTTTCTTGTTTGACGACTAATAACTGGAAATATTGAGCGATGACCTCCTTTTTTTATTACTTATAAAAAAACTACAGTTTTTAACCTTTAAAATGATACTACAATCTAAACAAACCAAGTTTCCTGCTCCTCGCAACATTTAGAATTTCGCGAAACTGATTTTGTAGCAAGATGGCCGCCCGCATAAGGCTGCCTGCAACCGATACCCACTTTACAGTTCGTGCATACTATAGTATCCAGTTTCACAAGTAAATTTTGTCAAAAAACTAAATTTAATGGTTTTTTTTCTGTTTTTTGTAAAATACATAATTTACATGAACTCCTTAACTGATGCATTTCGCTTGTTTTCGGTCGGTCCACTCTTATAAGAGCTACGGTGCCACAGACAGACACACAGACACACATAGCGGTCAAACTTATTACACCCCTCTTTTTGCGTCGGGTGTTAAAAAAGGACAATGCCACAAAAACGTTTTCAATATTTACAAGTAGGTACCGAGTAATTTCAATAATAAAACCATTTTTAAAAACAATAGCACCTATAGAAAAAACTCACAAAATACGTACAAACAGAAACAACGCCAAACACCGAATAATCAAACCACACGAGAAATAGTTTGCACAAACCCTTATTTCACATATATTTTGAAATGTCCATGGATACTCAACCATCCACAACATGACACCTGAGGAGCACCGTAAAAGTTTTGATCAATTCTTGGCGAGTGTGATATATTTTTCAAATAAAAGTTTATTAATCTAATCTTCATAAACCAACCCTCAATATTTTTTGTATATTTCAGTAATCAAGGAGTCAAATCACTAAAAATTTGGCTATAAATCTTCACTATCCGAGTCAAAAAAAAACCTCGATGTTTTAAATTGAAATTACACTGTATTTACACTCACATTCAGTAGAATTAACACAGAATCATAGAAAATAAACATTTCTGATGATTTTCATGTACAATAACCCTCGAAACTATGTAATAAACGTGAAATAATTACGACATAACGGCACGTCCTCCACAAACAATGCCAACCAAGCGCACAATTCACGGGTCACTGTGAAATATATATTTTTTTACCGTTAAGCAGTCCGCCACTACTGCCACCTATATTTTTTAGGGCAAACAATTTAGTCATGCTACGTCTGTGCATCAACACATGTTGTAAATAATGCCGGGTATTTTTACTAGATGGCGCAGAAGCCTACTATTCATTCTCCTCCCTTTATGATACTAAGGTATCCGCGGACGGGTTGACGCATTTTGGTTTTGGATACCATGGTAGCGTCGGACTGTCAAGTGGATAGAGTTCTACAGGTGACCATTTAAAAATTTATAAAAAAATGTACGGTTTCAGTGGGAAAAAATTATGAGTACCTAACGAAAACTATGACAAACATTACATTATCTATTAATTAATCATAAAATGTGAGCTCAAACTCGGGAACCGATTTCCCTAATTATTTTTTTTGTTGTTTTCGTTATTGTAAGAAGATATTTAGGGAAGAAAATTTTGAAAAATTACAACGGGATCAAAACCGCGGGCAACAGCTAGTTTATAATCCCTACTAATATTATACATGCGAAAGTAACTCTGTCTGTCTGTCTGTCTGTCTGTCTCCTTACGCTTTCACGTCGAAATCACTTGACCGATTTTGATGAAATTTGGTATATAGATAGTTTGTCACCCAAGGATCAACATAGGATAGGTACTTTTTATTCCGGTAGAGGGCGCCACCACGCGATAACCTTGATCCGCGCTGACGAAGTCGCGGGCATAAAGCTAGTAACATATATTTTAAGGTGGCTTTTAAATTCCCATTGAACCCTCAGTACGCGAATCTTCTCACAACCATTTTTCTACTCAGCTAAGTATGTCGCTAAATTATCATTACACAAGAACATACTACCACTTCCTACTTAGTAACACCTGCAAGGCTACCACGAAATTCGAAAATCGAAGTTCGTATCGTACCTACCGTTCCGCCTACGCTTGTTATTTAACACGAGAGTGAGAGGGACGGTACGATACGAACTTCGAATTTCGTGTTTCGGAGTAGCCCTTCTGTTATTTATCCCCCTTTTATCTTCCACTTAGACAAACGATCTCCTAAATCGTCCGCTAGATGGCGCTAACTTCAATTTCTCGCGCCAACATGGAGGCTTATATCACAAACACCGAAAGCACCTCAAAGTTTAATGAACGTTCAAAAGCTCTCGCCAACTATGTCGCTTTAACATCTGAGAAGTTTAGAAATTGTGAACTGCGTTGTGATCGTAGGACACGTGGGAGATAAGTCATGAGCGACAACGTCACAAATTATTTAATAATAAACAAATAAACTGTGTATAACCTCTACTATTTTCCTAATACGCTGCTATTATGATTATTGTATGATATGGTGTATAATGTAGAGACCTGTACGAGTATTTTTCTTACATCGTGTATAATATAATAGGTACGTTGAAACAAATTGAATCATGCAGGGCCTTTGTGCTACTAATGCCATGTTGATATGTCATACTTTTGTCAAGGAAATAAAAAGAAAGAATGAAAGAAAATAAATTTATTTAACGCACCAAAAACAAACCTAGAACAAATAAAAGACATACATGACGCTAAATAGGTCTTCACTCAGCATAATGCCACAGTGGCGTTGATTTTTAGTTAGGACCTTATCTAAAAACTAAATTAACGTAAAAAAAAAATGAAATTGTATGGCAACACTAGCTTAAATAGTTCAATCGTGAAATCATAGTGAAATTGATTATTAAAAGGTTCCACCCTGCAGGGCTACTACGAAACTCGAAATTCGAAGTTCGGGCCGTGGGGTCCCTCTGACACTTATTTTAATACGAGAGCGAGAGGGACGGTACGATACGAATTTCGAGATTTGAGTTTCGTAGTAGCCATGCTTGGTCATTTATTTATTTGTAAAAACTTACACAGCATTACAGTTTGACACCAAAGTACTGAGTAAGACAAAAAAAGGAATTAAGTAATAACAATAATAATAACAATTTTGACAAATTAACAATAACATGAGGACGGACGTGCATCCATCATCTCACAGAACTTCAAACATTCATCACACACTCTTCTCCAACAATGTCATGATTCAATTTTGTCCGACCGCACAAAGGTTATATTTACACCACACACCCACGTTAAGTTTCATGTGGTGTGGCCGTAATACTTCGCAATAGACTCGGGCTCCTGTAGCTTCAGTGAGCCTTTATTGGCTTCACAATGGAGTCATATCCGATTTCGCGGAAGAAAAGCTCTCGTCATAATGTATTTAGGAACAAACTGCTGCTTAAAAAACGATGACGACACGGAATCGCAGTGACGGATCGCATGCGCACCGTTTTTAGGGTTCCGGAGCCAAAATGGCAAAAACGGAACCCTTATAGTTTCGTCATGTCTGTCTGTCCGCCCGTCCGTGGTTTTGCTCAGGTATTGTCAATACTAGAAAGCTGTAATTTTGCACGAATATGTATGTAAAGTATACCGACAAAATGGTAAGTATAATAAAAAATAAAATTTTAAAAAGGTTTTTTTGGAGCACCTCCCATAAATAGACGTAAAGTGGGAGTGATTTTTTTTCTAATCCAACCTTGTCGTGTGGGGTTTTTATTGTTAGAGTTAGAGTACAAAAAATGACGATAAAAATGTGGGCATTTGTGCGCCTGAGTTAGTTTCGTCGGACAGTCGCGCGAGCAGAGCGGTGGCGCGTAGTGCGCGTGCGCGTGTTGCAGCAGCCGCCAAGTCGCGTGCTCTCTTGAAGAAGGACTTCGAAATAGCCCGAAATATGTCGAGCTAAACTCGATTTAAGACGTGAGTTATCCGTTACAATATCATTTAATACTCAGCATAATGTTGCGGTGAGCCGCAGCGCTGGTTTTCAGTGTGATACTTATGTCCTTTATTATTGACGATGGCGATACTCGTTCTGTACTCTTCATTTAATACCCTGTTGCTACTTCATCAACATCATCACATCTGCCGTAGGACGTCCATCGTTGGACATAAGCCATTTAAAAAATTCCATTACATTTCGTAATCTTTGCCAAAGTTACAACAGAACAGTTTCACAGCAATTCCACACCAAGTTAAAGCCCTTCATTGTCACAGCGCAACAAAACAGAGGGCCCACTTGGTTAGCTAATGAGCATGAAACAATCGCTGCCTGCTGTGAATGGCGCAGTCCACAGAACCTATAATCATGCGCCAGGTTAGCTCGGGAGTCGTGCTTTAAATAAGAGTATTATTTAGAACTAGCGTTTACCCGCGGCTTTACACGCGTTATTAGTCCAATATTTTATTCCTATCCCATGGGAACATCGGGATAAAAAGTAACCTGTGTTAATATAGACGTCCAGCTACCTACATACATGCCGAATTTCATAACTCTAAGCTCAGCCGTTGTTATTTAGAGATTTTATCTCTATCCCGTGGGAATATCGGGTCAAAAGTATTCTATGTTTTAATCCAGGCTGTAAACTAACTTTTCGCCAAATTTCATCCAAATCCGTTCAGTCGTTTCAGCGTGAAGAAGTAACAAACATACCCACTCACTCACAAACTTTCACATTTTTATAATATTAGTAGGATTTATTATTCAGTTGTTGCTATAGAATTCAATTACCGGTATCCTGTTGGAACTACGCAGTATAACTTTAAATTGTTTTATTAAAAAGTATGCTATCGTAATATTACAAGAAGTCTTGTAGCGTAAATGAAACTAGTGCCATCTGAGAGCTGAAAATCTCGTGGTTCTCTTTTTATGTGTTAGATTATGATCTGCATTTCGTGCTATGAACAACGTGGTGGCAATGCAGTTAGAGATAAGATAACAAACCTATTTCCACATGTTTGAAATGATGATAATTTTCTTTTATTTCAAACTTTGATAGTTTTCGAACTTAATCAAAGTCAAAGTTAAAGTCAAAATGTCTTTATTCAATTTAAGCTAACAAGTACTTATGAAAGTGAAAAAAAATGTTAGGGAAATAAATAATAAAGGTTACTGTCAATTTTTTATGAATAAAAAAAAACTACTTTTTATGATTCGTATCGAGCATTAATTAGCTAGTATATCCATACCTTTAAATATAATTTTAGTGAGAAAATTAGCAATTGCCTCCCGGTCTAACACCTCAGGCAGTTCATTCTCAATTAACTCCGCCAAATCGCGAACAATCGAGGATTGGGACAAAGCCGCTGCATGCCTGTCATTGCTGCGGCGTAGCTTCTGTAGTTAGAAACGGGTGATTTTAGTACTTAGTTTCGAAATAGTTCTGCTTTTCATCAGTAGATGGCGCCACATGAAACATGATTATATTAGATTGTTTTATTTATTCAGTATAAAATTACATCATAATTTGTACATGTCAAAGTTACGAGAATTTATGCTGAAATTGTCAAGAATATACAAAAGATTAAATTAGAAAAGATTAAATATCATGGGACACTTCCCAACAAACAATTTGGCGATAAGAATAGACCGTATTGTAGCTTTGAGTGGTAGAGTAGCTTTACAAGGTCTAGATTTATAGCTTTTGGTGATACTATGGATCTAATTGGATACATTAGTCAGCTGGCGATAGTAAAGTGATTTAATAGAAATTAGAAAAATATAATAACTTTAAGCTGCACAGTGGAGCTATAAGCTACCACGTTATAGCTTATAGTTGCAGCTGTAGGGTGATTTTATCACTGAAAGCTCTTTTGGAGTGTCTATTAACGCGTCTTAATGCTGTCGCTCTGTAAGAGTGTTATGTTTACCTTCTAGTGCTAAATGTAGCCTTTAGTGTTAAATAAGCTGTAGGAAAATCTTAAAGCTGTATAAAGGTTATAGTGGCAATTCTAATAACTCTCAATGAGTGAGTGATATAACAGAGTTAGGGTATAGCTCTTTAAGAGCTTTAAGTGTTAATAAGATATGTAATAACTCTATTTTTGAGTTATCAGTTCTACAGTAGTAATAAATATGACTTTTTTAGTTAGCCTTGCGCTCCGAAGTGATAGTATAGAGATATCGGAATGTTTAAGAGTTACAGACAACAACGCCATTTTCGTTTACAAATAATAACCTTAAAATGGCAAACATAATCAAGAAAATTAAGTATAATTTACTGTACAGTCTTCAAAAATATAAGATCTAGTTACTTTACTACACCCATTTGCAAACCTAACCCGTTAAATTAACTTTTCGAAAAAAAAAAATGCACCGTAGTATTTTATCGTCTAAAATTTTAATCGAAACGTATATATTTCTAAGGCGCTTGAAAATTGAGATGTAAAATATCATATATAATAACAGAAAACTTACAACCGCAATAGTTTTTCACGTATCTACGTAAAAATAACATATATTAAAATAACGCACTTACCGTTTTCCGTCTTTCCCGTCGCCATTACAATAATATTAGCACTGTTCGCGTTTTATTACTAAAAATGACACATGTTAATTTCCAAATAGAAATATTTCTATAAAATTGAATACAATAGTGTACACTAAGAGCTTTTGTATCACGCAAAGAGTTTATTTTCACCACTGTAGCTCTTTTGTCGCGCTTTAAGTGATATAAGAAAACATTTTACAGGTTTTATAGAACCCTTGGTACAAGTTCGGCTGTTGTGGCTCTTTATTATCTCCTTTGGTAATATGCGTCGCTGCTGTAGCACTATTATACCACTTGAAGTGATAAGGTCTGTGCCAAAATCGGACTATAAGAGAGTTATAGCGTGCTATATCGCTAATTTTTAGGTCGTGCTAGAGCTAAAGGAGTTCAAAAGAACTAATATACGGCGGTTATAGAGCTTATCTAATCGCCAAATTGTTAGTTGGGTTGACACCAATTGACCTAGTCCCAAACTAAGCAAAGCTTGTACTATGGATAGGTACTAGGCAACGGATAAACATACTTATATAGATAAATACATACTTAAATACATATTAAACATCCAGGACCCGAGAACAAACATTCGTATTATTCATACAAATATCTGCCCCGGCCGGGATTCGAACCTGGGACCTCAAGCTTCGTAGTCAGGTTGTCCACTGAGCCATCCGGTCGTCATAATAATAAATCAGATTTAATAAGTGTCAGATAAAAATACAACTACCTCCTAATACATCTTAATTACGTCTCTATGACACCGTCTATTAAGCGTGTAATATTTTGAGCGTCAGTAAACAACTTTCAAAATTAGAGCAAGCTATTTTCTCTTTCTTTTTGTTAAATTTTGTGTGTTAGCAAACACTATGTCATTTTTCTTCATCCGCACCTATTCACTTTGTATACAAAATCACGTCATTTTACGTCATCCGTAACAAAAGTTATTTTCCTGATAATAAATTCATCGGTACGCTACGCTAAAATCATAAAAGTGTAGGCGCATCCTTACCGCTATACTTTGTTTTAAAATACCTATCCAACGATACCCCACACTATAGGGTTGGATTAGATAAAAAAAATCACCATCACTTTACGTCTATGGGAGGTACTGTTATGAACGGACGGTCCACAACTCTATAAAACGCCCTATTTAAAGAATAAACACTTTTAACTCGTATCTTATTTTATTCTCACTTCAGCAAATACAATAATACATGTCAATCGTTCTAAACCGACCGCCCCAAACTCTGTTATGTCACATATTTATAAATCGAAGTATGTTCTTTCGAACACACATCATGTAGGCAGCCAGTCATGTCCTACAGTACCCTAAAAAAAATGGTTTTTGAATTTTTAATTATACTATTTTGTCAGCATAGTTTACTTATATATCCGTGCAAAATTACAGCTTTCTAGCATTGATAGTCTCTGAGCAAAGCCGCAGACGGACAGACAGACAGACAGACAGACATGGCGAAACTATAAGAGTTCCGTTTTTGTTATTAAGGCTCCGGAACCCTAAAAATGCAATCTTCGTCTAAAAATTTACAGTTCGAATGGCGTACGCTTGCGCTATCAATCTTGACATTTCCCTCCCTCATAATTAACCTTCATCACTCCGCCCAAATGTCAGTTTGGCAATTTATGACTTACTACGCTTTGCCACGATACCTCGGTTTTTGTAAAAAGCTTTTTTTTAGTGCTGTAGATGGTATTTTGATTTTAACGCGTGATAGCAAAGAAACGGTGGTGGCCTAGTGGTTTGACCTATCGCCTCTCAAGCAGATGGGTTCAAACCCTGGCTCGCACCTCTGAGTTTTTCAAAATTTATGTGCGGATAAATTTGAAATTTACCACGAGCTTTGCGGTGAAGGAAAACATCTTGAAGAAACCTACAAAGCAATTCAATGGTGCGTGTGAAATTCCCAATCTACACTGGGCTCGCGTGGTAACTACGGGCCAAGCCCTCTTGTTCTGAGAGGAGGCCTGTGCCCAGCAGTAGGAGACGTATATAGGCTGGTATTGTTGTTGTTTGATAGTAAAGATATAAGGTTAGAAATAGGGTACTTGATACCTTATGTATGTTGAAATGCAACTCGTCAACAGCAGCCCTAAGAGATACTTAATGTTTTTTTTTTGTTTTTTTTGTTTTTTTTTTTTATGTTAGAGAAGCCAGACAAACGAACTAGTGGGTCACCTCAATCAATCAATATGCTCAATAGCTAATTTTACTACATACACATCACACATAGGTACATTACATCTATTTTAACAGTTATATAAAGTCCTCAAATTTACTAAATAGATATTCAAAAGTACGGCTATAAATATCTACGGATTACAATAAATTTTAAAACAGTAAGCTAGGCTTAGCAGAGGTGCAAAACGCCTCAGCTCCCAAAAAAAACAAGAAAAAGGTGTTTTTTTTTAAGAATATTACGAAAAGTATAAACCTACAAAATAATCAAAAAAATTGCTTAGTCGTACAATGTCCCGTTAAATCTTGCATTTTCAAGTACTGTAACAAACACAAGACATTAATAATTAAATGTAGAGATCGAGAAGTACCTTTAAATAGAGCTCAATTAAAACCTCAAATTATACCTCGTACGGAAATACAATTGAAAATAACACTGGCCGTATGTAAAATCACATGCCTTAAGCAACGTCAAAAACGAAACAATAAGCGCTCGACTAGACCATTACCATTACCCTTGCCACTTGAAACTCGCAATTAAAAAAAATTACAGCGTACAAGCAATTTCGCGCGTTTTCTTAACCGGGTTTCCCGCCTTTTTCATCTTTTCCCAGCCAGTTGCCCCTAGCTCGTTGGGCGGAGCGTACGTCTGTCGCCCCCGCGTCATATTCGAGCGTAAAAAATTCGTCACATTGTCGTTGCTTTGCACTATTTCTGTAGTGGACAGATTTGAACACACCGTGAATTCTGTGCGACTGTGATTCCCAAGTGTTGAGTGCTGTGGTTGTGTGTGTTATTTTTTTCGTGGATATTTTGTTTCTTTTATTTTGCTGGAACTTTTCAAGGTACGTTACATTTATATAGTTTTGTTAATTTTAATATACTAATCAACAAAATTGTAAAAGTGACTAAAAATACGCTTGAAGCGTTAATCATCGTATTTAACACAATTATTTAAGCTCAATAAATAATTGGATTTATTTTCATTTTCGCCTTTGAAAAGTCTGGCGTTAGATAAAAAGGTTTTTTACGTCCCGTGTTCCAAATGAAGTAATTTAATTTACCCAAAATTGCGGGTATTCTGCGTGGTTGGCATCCTCGGGTGTTTCGTTTAAAAAACCCGGCTGAATACACTCGGGTGAATAAAAAAGTAGGTCGGTTGTTCCGCGAACCACGACGGTAATGATTTACAAATATCACCGCACCTTAGTTACGTGCCTGTTTTATTTTTTTATCACATAATTTAAAAGAAAAAATGACAGAGTTTTGAGTTGGTTTGGTCCTGTAGAAAAAAATTGGAACAAAAAAATTTTAAGCTACAAAAATAAATTGTACCGTCCCGTACCAACTTAACTCTTGCAAAAAAATTATACGGGTAAATTCTAACGTGTTTATTTAAAATTAATATAAATTGATCATACTATATTTATATATTTGAATTAGGATGACGAGTTTCGAAAGGGATCGTAGTCCATCCCCAAGAAGTAAGTTAGCAATAAATTTAACACCATGATTTTTACTGTAACGAAAAATCTGATTGATAAATCCAAAACCAAAGAATAGGCTTTCAGTCAATTCTCTTTGGCTTTTCACGAAAAATACAGTTGTTTTAAATATGTTTTTCATGGAGCATGATTTAAACTGTTAAATTTTATTAGCTGCGTAGAATTTTATGAATTTGCTTGTTTGAATTTCATAATTCCTTGTTAGTACAAACGTAGGCAACTAAGTATGCTGATTATTTTACTAGTTCGTTTATTGGCTCTTACAAATGGATGTTTTAAATATTTACGAAGAAAATGTAAAAAAAGTAACGAAATCGAAATGACGTCGAAATATTGTTCTTTTATTTTCTATTTGTAATAATTTGAACATTAAATTTGGACATTTCAGCACGCACACACTTTGATTACTTATTTCGAAAAGTCTTTGTAACGACTCTAATGATGAAATTTGCTATGTGAGGATTTTAAAGTAAGAAAGAAAATACACTTATACACAACACAAGACAACAATATTATTAAGTACAAATAAACGACACAAATGTGTCATTGCGGTTGTGAATCGGACACTGGCTCAGCATAATGCTGAAGCGTTAAAAACACCCTAGAGCTGATTTTCAGCCAGCACCGTTTTCGGCATTAAATAGTCGATTAATTTCTATAATAATGCAACCCATGCCATGTTTTCGAGCTTTACACTGAGCGAGTCTTCAACTACTTATGTTGCCTCACCATTAAGTGTGTATGAAGTTCCCAATCCGGTGAAATGACTGGCACTTGAGGTATCCCATCTTAGGCAGAGGCCTAACCTAGAGAAGCTAGAGAGTGCTGGTGTTGCAGGTGTCTATGGGCGGTGATCTCTTACCATCATAAGACCTACTAGTTAATTTGCCATCAAGTAAAAAATAAAACAGACTTTGGTCGCGTGTGGGACCTATGTCCAGCGGTGGCGTAGCGGTATAGTACGCGGAAAAGAATGCCGAGGACCTGCGTTCTATTCCCGCCGCTGGTCTTATTTTTCTGGTTTTTCTGTGCATCTATATTTCGGTTTGCATTTTCAATTTTGGAACTATGGCCCTCTTATTTTAAGTGGAGGCCTATGTTCTGCAGTGGGACGTGTATAATATGCCGAGATGGTGATAAATTACAAAAATGCGCAAAACATACTGATTCAGTAATAAACATTGTACTTTACGACTTCAACTCGCACTTAGCCTTTTAAAATACACTTTGCTTTTACACACGTTTCTTTACATAGTATAAGATAATGTGTCTTCTCGCCGTTTGTGTGCTTTATTTTAAACTAAGCGATAGACTTAAATGCAGTGCTTGTGTTCAGTGTCAAGGAAAGTTTATGATGAGACATGTACTAGCGATGCATCCCGGCTTCGAACGACTTGCACCTCTATTGCAACATCGACGTAAATCCATACAATATACTATACTATAATATTATAAATGCGAAAGTGTGTTTGTGTGTTTGTATGTTTGTGTGTTTGTCCGTCTTTCACGCCGTAACGGAGCGACGGATCGACGTGATTTTTGGCATAGAGATAGTTTATGGGCCCGAGAGTGACATAGGCTACTTTTTATCCCGGAAAAATGCACAGTTCCCGTGGGAACAGCACGCGATAACCGAATATCACGCGGGCGAAGCCTCGGGTAAAAGCTAGTGTAATATAAAAAAAAAACATTTTTTTTTTACATCTACGTCGTTGTTGCAATAGAGATGCGTAGTGTAGTTTTTGGGAGATAGATCTGAAAAATATGAAGTGTCTTTGATTAGAACCCCTTTTTAGGGTTCCGTATCCAAAGGGTGCCATCGGGACCCTATTACTGAGACTCCGCTGTCTGTCTGTCGGTCTTTCGTCTGTCACAGGGCTCTATCTCTTGAGCTGTAATAGCTAGGCACTTGAAATTTTCACAGCTTATGTATTACAGTGGGTGCTACAACAACAAATACTAAAAATTAAATAAAGTTAAAAATTAAAGGGGGTCCTCATACAAGAAACGTGTTTCATTCAGCGGTTTTTGTTTCCTGGGCTGCTAAGATGACGGCCGTCAGTTGCTAGGGGCAACGCGAGTGACCTTATGTTGTTTTTAACGTTTAACTACTTATTAATTTGCAATTTTAGGCAGATCATGAAATTCCTATGCATATCATGAAACGCCGCCATTACATGATTTGGCTAGCTTAGGCAGATCATGAAATTCCTAGGCATGAAATGCCGGCATATCGTTTCTGGCCCTTCGCCGGCCGCTGCCGCGGCACGCTCGCTTCGCTCGCTCGGCTCGTGCGTAGTAGTCACAATTCATACTAACCACTCCTCGCTTCGCTCGTTGTACCTATTTTTTCTTTTTTTTTTCAGCATATCACGATGTGCCCGTTATAAAGCTAGGAATATCGACGAATGCGTTCGTTGCTCTAATCGATCTGCCGTATTGTTTCTCAGGCACATCGTGATATGTCTGAACAACTTTTAGGCATATCATGGCGCCATTTTATGATGTGCCTAGGAATTTCGTGATCTGGCGGATTTTACGATCGGCCGCCGACATATACGATGCAATATTATTATGAAGTAGAGCTGATCTGATGAAGTTAGATGTTGGCTATACTCGTAGGAACTCTGTAATAAAATGACAACCACTTTGGTAACCAGGGACAAAAAATACCGCCAACAAAAAAGCTAATATATTTGTTTTTAAAACATTGTACCGTGGTGCGGAACCCTTCATGCGCGAGTTGTTCGCACTTGCACTTGACCGATTTTTTAAACTCAATTAAAGTTATTAACTAAAAAAACCTCGACATAGGCACATCGTTTTTATAACACCCAGAGTGAACGTTGGTGCCATACCTTTATCTTAACAGAAAACAAATTAACGGCTTTGAGAGATTAAAATATTACGACCTTATCATTGAAATCAACGGCAGTAGGTACAATTGAGTCTATATTATGCTGTTAAGACAGTACCTGAGCGAACGAGTTTCCTTTAGGCTAACTCAAATATTTTCTAAAGATATTGAATACCAAGCATGATCGATACTGGACCGGAAGATGAAGCGTCGGCAGGCCTCCCACCAGGACTGACGACATTGTGAGAGTGGAAACCGGTGGATGCAAGTGGCGAGTTGTCGTTCATTGTGGCGTTCTAAGGGGCAGTGGACGTCTTCCGGCTGATGATGATGATGATAGATAGATAGATAGCTCGCGCCCAAATACCCCCGCATACCAAATTTCATCGAAATTGCTTGAACCATTTTCCGAGAGCCTGGGAATAAATTAAATAATTAAATAAATAATCCATACTAATATTATAAATGCGAAAGTGTGTTTGTGTGTTTGTATGTTTGTCCCTCTTTCACGCCGTAACGGAGCGACGGATCGACGTGATTTTTGGCATAGAGATAGTTTATGGGCACGAGAGTGCCATAGGCTACTTTTTATCCCGGAAAAATGCACAGTTCCCGAGGGAACAGCGCGCGATAACCGAATACCACGCGGGCGGAGCCGCGGGCAAAAGCTAGTAAATAAATATAAAATTAGAAATGGAAAAAAAAGTCGGAAAATGTTTGTATGTTGTTTGACCAATCATGCAATCCCACTAATAATATAAAAATGCGAAAGTTTGTCTGTTTATTTGTTTGTTACCCTTTCACGTCTAAACCGCTGAATCGATCTAAACGAAATTCTGCATACAGATAGTTGAGTCCCGGGGAAGGACATGGGATAGTTTTTATCTCGGAAAATTTCAAAGTTCTCGCGGGATAGCGACAATCAAATTCTGCGCGGACCAGGTTGCGAGCATCAGACTAGTGTTACCTAATGATATAAAATCAAGCTAAAATTTACATTTTTTCTTCGCCAATTTAATATGCATCGTCTAGCCAGTTTAAAATTCAATGTCAAGATCGAACACGTTTGCCACTAATTGTTTAACAAACAGTTAAAACAGCCTTGAACTCGAGTGACTTTTTTACCAATAACCTAATCATAAGAATTTAATTTTAATACAAGATTTTATTGCCGACTGAACTTTTCGGTTACAAAATACGTCTCGATCGCGTTTTATATGAAAACTCGACCAGCGCCTCTAGCGGAACGTTTGCGATGTTCGTGTCTCCGTAGGACGGATCTCTTCAACGGTTAACAGCATCGACTCGAAATTTGGTATGCAAATGTAGTTTGGGTGACGATGCAAGTACAGTCAACTTGCATCGTCACCCAAAACACCCAAAACTTATACTAAGGTTCGCAAGATCGCAAGTGGCGACTTGACGTTTGTTTTGGCGTTCTAAGGGGGAAGCTTGTGTTCAGCAGTGGACGTCTTTCAGCTATTAATATGATGATGAGTGATGCACAAATAATATCTTCAATTGAGATTACTTTTTCAAATACTCAACGAATACGCCGTAGGTACATAATTTGCGTAGCTTAAGAGAAGTTTCCCTGCCGGCCGGGCGGCCGCGTTAGGTATTCGTTTGGGATATTGCTGTCTTTATCGCTCGTGACATAAGCGCTCGCAGCCGTCCCCCCCATGCACATCCTCTCCCGCTTCTCCACTTCCCGCTAATGTATATCGAGATAGATGTAGGCTTTTCAAGATTTGGGCGGATGAATTTTGGGTTTCGTTGTCCTCATATTACATGAAAAGAATAGCACAGAAATCAATAATATTTTACAATCAAAATCTTCGTTATATTTTATATGCCTGTGTTTTTTTCGATTTTTGTAAAAAAAAATATTTATTTATTTATTACATACACACGACTGTCATGCTTTAATAGTCTGTAATTCTCGTGCAAAGTTGACATCTTTTTTTTGTCAACTTTTGAGCTCCTGTACTTCTGATATTACACATTTATATGAAAATCTGAAAAACCACAGGCATAGATAATTACGTCTAGTCCATACTTACAAAATTTCATCTACTTCTGTTGCCTAGTTTTCAAATGAGACCGGTACTACTTTTGTATGGAGAATGGAACGAAGAGATTTTCTTAATCGCACTACTTCGCAAAAGAGTTTACGCATTTTGTTGGGGTATTTTGTATATGAAAATGATGTAAATAACGTGCGCAAGATACTCTTTATCTCTGCTTATTATGATAACAATACTATGCGATTTATCTACTATTAGAATGGGATTTGCTAACAACTTTACTCGCTGTCTTGGTATTGTTTCCATAATGTTGACGGTTTGCAACATTTTCGTAACTTTTGTTTTAGTAGAGATGCAATAAGGATGTTGACACCAATTAACGGACGTACTTTTTATGAGCTGTCAAAACACAATCCTCCCATAGAGTTTCAATGGCAATAGCGAGTTATGACGTCATAACTCGCTATTTGTTCGCCAACTCAATCCACTAACTATTTATTTGTTTGAAAGCAAAAAAAAATCAAATTTTACAGTAAATCGAAAATTAAGCCTTCGAATTATTTTTTAATGGCGTCAACATCCCTATTAGTGCATGTAATAAATATGACACAGTTTATATAAATAATGTGAATAATTTAAGAGTTCTTTCAGCATTTACAAACTAGTTGTACGCGTCCAGCCCTGAACGTTTAGGTACTTGATTAATTTGGAAATTGGTATATCAATTGGAAAAAACATTTATACAGCTAACGAAAGGAAAAAAATAATTTATTGAGTGAAGTTTGAAGAATCACATAATTTACTAGTAATTATGAATTAAAGCGAAATCGGTTTGTTTATTTTTTGGATGTAGGAAAAAAATGTGGGTTTTATTTGATAAACGGGACCATACCGGCTCCTATGCTTGTTGAAAGTTCGAATGTAATGTTGTCAGAATGATCGTTTGTCATAACTCTTCTTTCCCTGAATACAATGATCATTCAGAAATTTTATCTTAGTTATAGTCTAATCTTAATTATAGTTTTCTATAGGATAACCATTTGAAAATTTCAGAAAAATTTGAATTTCGGTTGGAAAAAATTATGACAAACGATGATTCGGACAAACATTACAGTATGACTCGAAAAAGATGCGATTTCTGGCGCTTCCTGGTTGTATATACGCTACTTTCTTTCCTACGGGATGCAGAGGCAATAGCTAGAATTTCATAAAGGATAAACCATGCCCTGGCCGCAATTTATATTAATAAAATAATCCCCCTTTGTATATTAAAGGGCACAAGATGGAACGCCGAAATTTCGATATTGCACGAAACTAGCATTACCCTATTTGGTATTTGGACCGTGAGAGGGATGCAAAAAGGTAACGATATAAGATCGGGAATAACGAATTGAAAAATATATCGGCTTTGGATCACATCTACTAACTCGCGTCGTACTTTTTAGGGTTCCGGAGCCAAATGGCAAAAACGGAACCCTTATAGTTTCGCCATGTCTGTCTGTCTGTCCGTCTGTCTGTCTGTCTGTCCGTCCGCGGCTTTGCTCAGAGACTATCAATGTTAGAAAGCTGTAATTTTGCACGAATATATAAGTAAACTATGCCGACAAAACAGTACAATTAAAAATTAAAAACAATTTTTTTTTAGGGTACCTCCCATAGACGTAAAATGGCGGTGATTTTTTTTTTCTCATCCAATCCTATAGTGTGGGGTATCGTTGGATAGGTATTTTAAAACCATTAGGGGTTTGCTCAAACGATTTTTCGATTCAGTCATTTGTTTGCGAAATATTCAACTTTAAAGTGCAAATTTTCATTAAAATCGAGCGCCCCCCCCCTCTAAAATCTAAACCGGTGGGTGGAAAAATTTGAAAAAATTCAGGATGGTAGTCAATATATTAAAATTTCAAGGAAAACTATAGCGGCTAAGTTTGCTTGAGAATTATTAGTAGTTTATGAGTAAATAGCAGCGTAAGGTATAAAATATAACTATACTTCGAAGATTCCGTATAAAGTACGAAATCCTTAGAAAAATATTACTTAATTTTTTCGTAATGGCTCCGGAACCCTATTTTGGGCGTGTCCGACACGCTCTTGGCCGGTTTTTTTTTATTCGACTGGAAGGCAAACGAGCAAGTGGGTCTCCAGTAATTTCACCGGCTATCTTACTCTCCACGTCGAAACACAACAGTGCAAGCACTACTGCTTTACGGCAGGATTAGCGAGAAAGATGGTATGGTGATTCGTATTCCCTAGTATTAATAATTTAGAATGTTTACTCCTATTACTGAGACTCCGCTGTCTGTTTGTCTGTCCGTCCGTCTGTTACAGGGCTCTGTCTCTTGAGTCGTAATAGTTAGACACTTGAAATTTTCACAGATTATGTATTACTGTGACCGCTATAACAACAAATACTGGAAACAGAATAAAATATTTTTTAAAGGTGGGCTCCCATACAACAAACTTAATGACTATATGAACGTCTCGGGTAAAAAGGCTCGTTTTATGCTCTCGTTGTACAATCTACTATATTTATGTTTCATTCATTCTAGAAGTTTATGATTCAATAGAAATAATAGTGATCTTGAAAACTATTTTCAACAGTACTTGTTGTAGAACCCTTTTACGAGATGATGTCGCAAACACCCACGGTTTTAGTATTAATACTACTTACAAATCGCTGTTTATTTTAAGCGCCCAATAAAAATCATCAACTGTCTTGCTTTATTTACGAGCGTATAAGTAATTTTTGACTGTAAACAAGTGTGCTAGGTCTTTGGCCGAGTACCATTGTCTTCTCTCCTTTTAGATCTTCCTACGTCATCATCATCATCATCCCAGCCTATATAAGCTCCACTGCTGGACACAGGTCTCTCAGAATGAGCCGTAGGGCCGTAGTCAAAGTCAAAGTCACAATCTCTTTATTTAATTTGGCTATAACAAGCACTTGTGAATGTCAAAAAATTTACCACCGGTTCGGAAAAAACCTCTGTTGAGAAGAATCCGGCAAGAAACTCAACGAGGTAATTTTTTTAAGATTCACAATATTTATAAAGTATACTGTAGATCACAAGTATTTATCACAATTTTATTTTAACACAGTAGGTTCGCTATTTGAAGGGATCGCTAATGCGGATCGGAATTATTTCCAAATGTCCATGATAGTTTGACACACACCATTGAATTGCTTCGCAGTTTTGTACAGGTTTTCTCAATATGTTTTTCCTCACCGTAAAGCTCGTGGTAAATTTCAAATGTTTCCGCACATGTTAAAAAACTCAGAGGTGCGTGCCGGGGTTTGAACCCAAGATCCTCTGCTTGAGAAGCCATAGGTCAAACCACTCGGCCAACACGGTTACGTACATTAGTATACTGTGACTGTGCAGTGTCCAATTTTAGAACAGGATGGTCTGATCTCTTTCCGTGGGTGTCCTAATTGAAATTTCACTGTCAATAAGTGTTTATCGGACTAAAAACCTCGATGAGTAGGGATTGAAGTACGCTCGGATTTGCTTCTGCCTTGACAAATTTGCTTTAATTACGGTAGTAAGAGTGAACTAAAAGAATTTCTTTGCTCATCCGCGACCTTACGATAGCCAAGCTTATGCAAAATATGCGTGTTCATGTAGTTCCTCCACGTCCACACTTAAAGAACACACAAAAATCACACAAACCTATCTATCACCACCACCACATCACACTGACGTGTTTCGAACTCAACCAGAGCTCATCTTCAGAGTAACACAACCGTCCACCATCGCGTGCCGTTCGGTTCAAAAGGTGTTTTCTCCATAAAACACTTAGATTGTGGAATGAACTTCCTGTCGTGGGGTGTAAAAAGGTTTATGCAGGGTCGGCAACGCGCGAGTGATACAGTCGCGCAAGCAGAGCGGTGGCGCGTAGTGCGCGTATTGCGGCAGCCGCCGAGTCGCGTGCTCCTTAGAAGAAGGGTTTCGAAATAGCCCGAAACATGTCGAGCTAAACTCGATTTAAGACGTGTGTTATCATTTAATATGTTTTATATGCATCGAAGAACAATACGAGTACAAACAGAAAAGGTTCTAAGGAATGCAGCCAAAGTAGCGGGCAATATCTAGTACCCAATAAAACATCACAAGAGCTGAAAATTGCACTTTAAATGCCTCACTTCCGTTCAAAAGCAATTTAATGAGTTTTTCATAATTTATTGCGCGAAGATAAAATTGAATTAAAGCTGTAGATTTTTCAGCTGAAGTAATAACTTGGTTCTATAGAGGAATTAATAAACAGAGTAGAAATAGAGATAGATTCTCTTTCTTTCTAAATAATGCAGCTATTGGCTGCAAAGGCAGTAATTAATACAATGCAGGTAAACTGCTAAAACTCGTTTTTTATAAAAAAAAATTGTTTACTTACAGTAATTTTTAACATTTAAACAAATGATAATAATATGATTGATTTATTTAGACAAGGTAAAAGTTTTTCCACTAATATAAACATACATACATGCATAACATAAATTCTCAAAATATGCGGCATTAGGTACGTCTTGAGTTGAAATGCCAATAACGACCTGACTTTTAACAGTTTTACCTTTTTTCTTTAAATCGGCTTTCTTTACTCAGCTGTTTATTTACTGTAGGAGGAATGGCAATTCAAACTCTTGCACGCTGAACCTGCGAAATAACACTAAAGGGCTGTTTCACCACCCATAATTAGTATTATCTGGCGGGTAAATATGATGCCGTCTCTATTTGTTTTGTTTGAATAGACGGAGACGGCATCACACTTAACCGTCAATTAACACCAATCAATGGGTGGTTAAACAGCCCCTAAGGCTATTTCCCCCTCGAGATTCCTGCGAAATCTCAACTGTTGTGTAAAGAAAAAAAAATATTTTGCACGGGAGGCCTACTTACATCGTAAGATAAAGTTTTGAGAATTTTCTTGTGAATTTAGTAAAATTCCAAAATTTCAATTCAACTGCCAGACTTAATGAACGCTTACGTGTGTAAAGCCGCGGGTAAAGGTTAGTCATTACTACTCTTATGTAGCCGATTTGCCAAGCCCGTATATATTCCCACTCTATTTGTTAAGTTCTCGATGCTCAACTCCTCAGAGCTAAATTTTTTCCTAAGATTTTTTCTATTAAGAATAATTTATATTTAATTATTATGATGTCGCAAGTGATTCTATTATTTATAATAATTACGTTTAATAGTCATATAAATCACTGTAACCGATGTCTGTTTACGACACACAAACAGTTTACAATTTTTTACCCCCGACGCAAAAAGAGGGGTTTATAAGTTTGACCGCTATGTGTGTCTCTCTGCACCGTAGCTTTAAAACGGGTAGACCGATTTGAGTGCGTTTTTTTTAGTTAAAAGCAGGTTTTCTAGCGATGGTTCTTAGATAGGTTGTATCAAAATTGATTCAGCCGTTTTTGAGATATTGAGCTTTGAAGTGTCATGGTCGGGGGTTTTCCAATTTTTTGTTGGTTAGGTTAGCGACATTTAATTAATTTTATTATTTTTATTATGTCCTATTAACGCATCCCATCTTTATGGCCATTTTGCCTACCTTATTACATAATTAACAATAATAATAAAAAAATTTAATGAATTTCGGTACAAAATACAATAAAATGCAATATCTCACTTTAATCTATGTAGCACTTTGTGCCTGAACTAGGGTAATTCCTGTATCTGAGGCTAAACGAGGTAAATTTACATACTAGAATACCTAATCACCAAGGAAAAACAAAGTATGGTGTACAAATATGTAGTATCTATCTACGTAATATCAAAATAACAAAATTATAATATATTTCCTTAAAAGATTATTATCAGATCAAACAAATTGTAGCTATGTTGACGAAATAACTGAATTTGAATTTGTAGTGTATGTATCTGAAAAACTTGGATGGTTAAAGTATTTATAATTGAAAACATAACCTAACCAACAAAGAGTTGGAAAACCCCCGACTTTGCCACATAAAAGTTCAATATTTTGATGAAACATAAGTACCTATCTATAAAACCTACTTTCAAATAAAAAAAGGCATTAAAATCGCATCACCCGTTAACGAGACAGACGCACACAGCGGTCAAACTTTATAAAACCCCTCTTTTTGCGCCGGAGTTTAAAAAATGTATTGATACGTCAAACGTCAGACTCAATTGAAAATGCAACCATAGTTTTATACGTAGGTCAATCAAATCTTTAAGGAATTGGCCACTAATAACCACTTAGAGTAGACTGATGGTTCTAGGATGGGCGACCTAGATAGACCTATGTCGCTGCTCAATTCGACAAGGTCTCAATTTCCATTCTGAGACATATCAAAATTGAACCATGGCAGTGCACGTTAAGGTTCAGTTTTCAGTAAAAGGGAGTGAAACTGAGACAAATTTTAATCTACTATAGCATCTTATAGAATGAACTCACCGACGTTGCTCGGAGAATTGGTTGGTTGAAGTGGGGATGGGCTGGTCACGTCGGTCGCAGGACCGATGAACGGTGGAGTAGAAGAGTCCTTGAATGGAGATCATGGACGGGGAGGCGTAGTGTAGGGCATCGAGGCACGGTTGATGGACGACCTTAAGAAGGTCGCTGGCAGCGGATGGATGCGAGGGGCTGAAGACAGAGTGTTGGGCGCGCCATGGTAGAAGCCTATGTCCAGCAGTGGACTGCTGTAGGCTGATGACGATAGCATCTTTTGGTTTATGAACTCGTAAAGCATCTTTGTTCCGCATTATTACACAAGTGCGATCCCGAGCGTTTGATGTACAATTGTGCGATATTTCTACGGAACAAAGCGTATTTTTGCGAAGTTAAATTATGCACAAAAGGAACTACTAACAAATAAGCAGGTAAGTTGTGTAAGTTAGAACTGTGACCCTTGCACAAGAGGAACTGCAATCAGAAACTTATTTGTGAGAAAACGTCTGTAAGGTTGCTTAGAACTGCAACCCTTGCACAAAAGGAAGTGCTACCAGAAAAACATTTCTGAGAAAACCCCAAGTAGGTAAAAAGTGCGTCTCTTTGCATAAAAAAAATTACTACTAGAAAACTACATCTGAGAAAACTCCTGTAATATAGTTTAGAATAACGACCTTTGCACAAAAGGAACTATATTATCTGAAAGATATCTCTGAGAAAACGCCTGTATTTGAAATTTAGCCTAAAGAAAGAGAACTCTGGGCAGAGCTTAATTGTCCAGGTACTATTTATAATAGATACATTCACATGGTACATTCATAAGTTCTCCAATAAGGTACACAAGCGTGTATGAAGCAAAGCTATGCATGTCAGGGATAATGAATATGTCCGAAACAGTTGCAGGACACTGTGCGTCGAAAGTTCCTTTGTTGCGTTATGTCCATTTTGTAGAGATTAATCACAGAATATTCCAACAATGCATACAAATCCCCTCCCCCAGCACTAACTGTGTGTCCCCGCAGACGAGTGTCTGTATTTTGAGGGCCGCAAGTTAGTACAATCTTTTGTCATATCAAATGCTAGCCAATCTTAATGAGTGGCACGCTTTTCTTTTTTTTTTTGTATAGAAATAGGCTTACGTTTGATCTCAATCAGTGCTGATGGCAAGCAAAAATGTGGACTAAAATGGAGCATGCTTGCCTAATAAATGCTTATTTAACCTAGACTTGAAAACGGCGAGGTAGCGATCAGGGAACAGAGATGCAGACAGGGAATTCATTTGCCTTGATCTGCTTGAGAAATCATCAGTAGGTTTTAAGAATTAATTACATAAAAGTTTGTTTGTTTATACTTACCACGGAAGACTAAAAACAAGTGGAAGTGCTACGTAGGTGTAGCGTGCGTGCCACAGGTAAGCGGCGGTAGACTTACTCGATGACATAGGTAATCCTCCATTAGTAAGATTTTTTACCCGCTATCATTTTTACATTCCAAAATTGAGCAATAATACAGCATAATTAATGAAAAACAAGGAATGTCGCGACACTACTAAACGTGACCATACTCTACACAATGTTGAACACGACTGGCATTGAGTAAGCGTAATAATGTACAAAAAGGAAATACAAAAAGGTTACAAGAAAGTGTTGAGTACAAAGGCGGACTTATTTCTGAAGGGATCTCTGCCAATCAACCTTTGAGTGATAGAGTAGAGCAATCAAAAGAAGGATCTACAAAGAGAGCAAAACATTTGAATATAAGTCAAAAATATGTTCTTAGATATTTTAACACTTCTGCGTTATTACCCGACGATCGCAAAGCCAAGGTAACGATTTCAGCTGTCTATATTAAAACACAGGTAATGATTTTAGTTGTCTATTTTGAAATACTATTTTTAATAGTACCTACAACCGATTTGACCGTGTCAATTGCATATGTCAAATATGACATAGGGGCACGATGAGTTAATTATAACAAATGCATACAACGTAGCACTCACTAATTGACAAGCAATTCGTAATGATTAAAGCTGTTAAAATACTTGAATCAATGCGCACTAACATTTCATATATGATTTATGGTCGTTTGAAATTTAGACAAGTGAGTTTGTAGACGATTTAAATTTAGATCAAGTGAAGAATTTAAATCTCCATTCAAGTGTTATTGAAACAAAGCATACGAGTAATTTTACTTATCATTACAGAAAACCGCATCTAAATCAGTACAACCGTTCTGGAGATAAATGTGAACATTCGTTTTGCGCACAAACAAACAACCTCTCACCCTAAACGCATATACCGTCTCCGTTCCGTCTTGGGTAAAAATGGTGTAATTTAGTATATATTATATGGTGTCTTGAAATTATACAGAAATATTTGAGCAGGAGTAAAGCTCATGCTTTAGAGGTGTGGTGCTGGAGGAGGATGCTTGGGATGCTATCATCATCATCATGTCAGCCGAAATACGTCCACTGCTGGACATAGGCCTCCCTCAAGGCTGTCCACTCAGACCGGTCTTGTGCTCTTCGCATCCACCGTGATCCCGCGATCTTAACCAGATCGTCGCTCCATATTTTTGGAGGCCTACCGACAGCTCGTCGTGGGATGCTATACTCCAGGAATTTGGCATTACGCAGTATCTATTGTCCATAGTAAAGTCGCGTATACTACAATACCTTGGACATGTCTCCAGGCTGGATGACAAGTGAAGGCCGCTGTAAGGAAACCGCGTATCTGTTCCAGACAGTCTGCCAACAGAGGAGTATGGCGGGAGATCGTACGGAGAGCTATGTCCGCCTCCACTACCGACGTGGACGCCTCAATGTGACCACGATCCTATCTGGCAAGAGCGAAACGACAAAGAAGATGAAGATTTAGCAAGTTGTATTGGTTAAGTTTATAATTCAAACTATGTCGTTACCTTGTACTTATAGTCCAAAAAAAAAAATTAAAAATATACAAAAAGTAGTCTTATTCATTTTGGTGCACATTGCCAATTTAAGGGCTAAAACAGAGAAGATAAACTGAACTGAACAGTTTCGGTGTTATATTACCTAGTGTGGTAAAGGGATTGCGGTTAAAAAATTCAATTATCTAGATCTAGAATCATCAATATTTAATAACTCTGACAGGATACGAGTAATAAAATGTTACTACCATTGGAATCAATGACTAGATAAAACCCGTTCGCAGTAAAACACTGTTAGTACTGTAAACTTCAGATCAAAAGGATAGTATTGTGAACAATACACTATTGTGGGTTCTGTTTTAGAGCTGCTCGTAAATGCTTTGGGAACTCTACTCGTAGTCAAGTCACGTAACGTAAAGCGCTGAACGGCGCTGGCGAAATTCTAGACAACACTCGTAGATCTGTACTAAGCTCTGTACCATTCACAATCGCGCGCAAGGGACGAGACGAGTCACAAGGCAAGTCGAGATGAGCGTGTGAATGACCGAACCACTTCGTTTGCTATAATTTCCTTTGCCATACGAATGTTTGGCATAAAATATATAAAGCCGCTGCTATTTTTATTTAGGTAACTTTCCTTTTTTGTTGTTTTTATTGGGTCAAAATATCTTGTAAGTTCATTTTGAACTACTTCCTGTTGTCTGATTGACTTAAAATTTGGTAGTTATAATGTCAATAATGTCAATTAGATGACAATTCAAATACAGTCACGAAAAAATCTTGTAAGTATTTAAATTAAGTTTTGAATAAAAACTTATCGTCATTCGAGTTTCAGTTTTAGATGTTGCCCGCGACTCTGTATGCGTAGAATTCGTTAAGAATAAGCATGCACTTTTCCGGGATGAAAACTATCATGTCTTTCCCGGGACTTAAACTTGTATACCGAATTTTATCTAAATCACTTCAGCGGCTTCTGCCGTGAAGCACATGTGTTTCGGCGTGGAGAGTAAGACAGCCAGTGAAATTACTGGCGCTTGAGGTATTCCATTTTAAGCAGTCAGGTTGGCAACGCATCTGCAATCCCCTTGGTGTTGCATGTGTCTATTGGGGATGGTGATCTCTTACCATCAGGAGACCCAGTAGAATAAAAAAAAAGCGGTTTTAGACGTGAACGGGTAAGAAACAAACAGACTCGCAGACTTTCGCATTTATAATGTTAGCGGGATAAGTAGGTATGTCGTAGTCACTTAAGCTAGATTGAAAATCATTGGGTTTAGTCACTCTTCTTAGAGAAACTAACTGACGTAATCACCTGGTAGGACAATTGGGTCACTGTTTAATTGATGACATGTTTTGACACAGCTAAAAACTAAAACAATGATCCTTAAATTTTCCTTCCTGTTAGATTCTTCATGACTCGTCTGTAATTGACGTAACTTTTCTAATGGGATATCAGCTTTTAGGCTGGACTTTCAATGTAACGTTTGAGCTAATTATTAACCGACTTCAAAAAAAGGATAAGGAGGTTATCTATTCGGTTATATTTTTTTTTATGTTGTTACCTCAGAACTCCGTTATTTATGAACCGATTGAAAGATTATTAACACTAAAAAGCATTAAAAAAATATATTAAAAAAATTGAACCGACGTTCAATTTTTGTTATAAAATTTTTTGTTCTGCAACTTTTTAAAAACCTAACCAGAGTTGATTCCTTTTTTTAAACATCAAATGTAATTTTCAATGTAGGTATGCCATACAATATACTAAATTGACAGCACGTTGACAAATAAATAAATAACATGGGACATTTGACAACAATTCGCAGGTTGTGCAGGTTTCCTCACGATGTTTTCCTTCACCGCAAAGCTCGTGGTAAAGTTCAAATGTAACTCCACATAGAGTGTCAGAATTCTAAATTTCATTTAAGGACGCAAACTGGACGCTAGCGGGCAGCGGGGCGGACAGCAGGGCGGGTAGCGGAGCGATTTTAAGCGTGTTAGATTTTGGTCATAATAAGTACTAAGGTTGTCGCACTATTTGACGTATACTTTCGCACGGTTATTGTTATTGTGAAACAGTCATTATCATAATAAAATTGCACTCGTCTATTTTTTTACGGCAGATAATTTATGCTTTTAACGTCTTTTGGTTCAAAGGGCCGTTTTTTGTTTGCATACGTCAGTAATATTATTTTGCTGTTTGTTTTGGGTAAACAGGTTCTCGAGTAGGGACTAGAGACGGCGTGTCTTTTAGGTAAAATGTTCATTAAAAGCCCTGGGAACATAGTGGTTTGATCAATGCCGTCCCAAGAAGTGGGTCATGTGTTTGTATGCTGCTCGGACGGGTCCATAATCGACTCTCATACTTATTGAAAGTCCGAATGTAATTTTTGTCGGAAAGATCGTTTGTCATAAGTTATTGAATCAAACATTACTTTGCGGAGGTCCATATCAATGAACTAAAATAATTTCTTTGCTCACCCGCGACCTTACGATAGCTGAGCTTATGCAAAATATGCGTGTTCATACGGTTCATCCACCTCCACACTGTAAGAACACACACAAATTACACAAACCCATCTATCACCACCACCACAACACTGACGCGTTTCGAACTCAACCAGAGCTCATCTTCAGAGTGACACAACCGTACACCATGCTACCAGTTGTTAGACTCAAAGTCAGTGTGTTGTGGTGGTGGTGATGGATGGGTTTGTGTAATTTGTGTGTGTTACACTCAAAGTCTAACAACTGGTAGCATGGTGTACGTTTGTGTCACTCTGAAGATGAGCTCTGGTTGAGTTCGAAACGCGTCAGTGTGTTGTGGTGGTGGTGATGGATGGGTTTGTGTAATTTGTGTGTGTTCTTACAGTGTGGAGGTGGAGGAACTGCATGAACACGCATATTTTGCATAAGCTCAGCTATCGTAAGGTCGCGGGTGAGCAAAGAAATTATTTTAGTTCGTTTGTCATAACTCTTTTTTCTCTTAATCTAATGATTGTTTAGAATTCTTATAAAATAAACCTAACCTAACCTGTAGTTTTCTATAGGATGACCATTTAAAATTTTTAGAAAAATATAAGGTTTCATTGCGAAAAAAATTCGGACACCTGATTATTCGGACAAAAATTGCGGTATGACTAGCAAAGAGTATGCGAACATTGGCGCTACCTGTTCGAGCATGTGAATCAATTGAAATTTACGTAAATAATGAAAATCATGATTATTTCGGCGAAGGAAAATATTGTGTACCTACAGACCCAACTAGCACACCAGTAAAGTTAAGGTAGAGTTGCTTATTTATTAAGGACTAGCTTATGCCCGCGGCCCGCGACTTCGTCTGCGCGGACCTAGGTTATCGCGCGGTGGCGCCCTCTACCGGAATAAAAAGTATCCTATGTTGATCCTTGGGGCTTAAACTATCTCTATACCAAATTCATCTAAATCGGTTCAGCGGTTTCGACGTGAAAGCGTAACAGACAGACAGACAGACAGAGTTACTTTCGCATTTATAATATTACTAGCTTATGCCCGCGACTTCGTCTGCGCGGACCTAGGTTATCGCGCGGTGGCGCCCTCTACCGGAATAAAAAGTATCTTTTTATACCAAATTTCATCAAAATCGGTCCAGCGGTTTCGACGTGAAAGCGTAACAGACAGACAGAGTTACTTTCGCATTTATAATATTAGTAGGGATGTTATACAGGGTCACGTTCAATTGCGCAGAATTTCCCGACTCAGCCGTCCTCAGTAAACAAAATTTAAATTGTTAATACAGGTACTAATGAATCCCTATTTTGTTTATCGACAGCTCGAAAAACAAGAAATGAAATGGTACCAGCTGCAGAACATCTGAGCAAACTGGCGCGTATTGATTGAAAACTTTTGTGTTGAATCGCTTCGCTTGGCCTGGTTTGATACTGTCCCGTAGTTTATATCAATTTTAACTTAGTGTTAAGTCTTTTAGGTAGTTAACTCGTGTAAAACTCAAACCTTATCTCTACAAATTAAGAAAATAATAATTCATAAAACTAGATTCCGTAATCCATACTTAAGTACTAATATTATAAATGCGAAAGTGTGTTTGTCCGTCTTTCACGCCGTAACGGAGCGACGGATCGACGTGATTTTTGGCATAGAGATAGTTTATAGTCCCGAGAGTGACATAGGCTACTTTTTATCCCGGAAAATGCACAGTTCCCGAGGGAACAGCGCGCGATAACCGAATACTACGCGGGCGGAGCCACGGGCAAAAGCTAGTAGTATTAATATATTGGTTAAATATAACTGCACAGATTCTAATTTAATAATAGCTATTTATGCAACTGTAACGAAATAGGGGTCCTTGAAACACGAGTGTGGTTTCTTCATAAAAGGGTCACATGAGTGTTTTAAGGCCTAATTACGTACAGTTGCATACAATATTTTATCTACGTTCATGTATTAAATCCTCTATCATGTGTTCAAGAACCATTGAGTGTTACCTGCATTGCAACCAGAACTTATACTAGGACCTTCACTTTGCTGGTAAATTATGAGATTTCCTTCTCCGGATCTAAAATACCGGGCAGAGTCAAATTTTCTTCGCAATCACTGATATCAGACATCTTTAAGCAAAAACGAATGTTTCCCACGAACGAAAATTTGTGAAACAAAACGACACTAATGAATCGAAAATGGCGCTAAAGCCGCTAAAACCCAGTACGTCACTGCGCATGTGCGGCATGTGCACGCATGCGCTAAAGCGGGCACTGCCACAGACAAGTGAAAATTAGAATCAAAACTTTTTGATATAAACTTTTTGGATTTGCCCTGTATCGTAATGGTTTAAAAATAGCTATTTATGCAACTATAATAATAATAATAATAATAATAATTTATTCAAAAAACTCATTACACATCATATTTAACTTAAGAACTTAACATACTGTAAAGGAAATATTAACAAGAAATGCCTGAACTAGGATTCCCTGTGTTTCAGGCAAATAATTCTAACATATTTAGATATAATTTAATCAACTACAGAAGGTTATTCTAAATTAAACAATAATAATATTTTTAGTTTCCTTAATACTAACACTTATATACTGTGATACTAATCTAATTTAAAAGTATAAGTGAAATTATGATTAAATTCTTATTCTTTATGTATAAATATAATAAAAATACCTATAATAATACGACAATTTAGTGATATAAAACAAAACAAAAATTATTTAACTATATATAGTAACTTCTCTGTGTCATCGTACGACATGTTTTGTAGGGCACCTTGGAGTGTTTTCTTACACTTAACATAACTTAACGAATATAAGTCTAGCCTCGCATTCAACCTATTATAAAGAAGTGGACCTAAAAAAACGAAAAATCTTGAAGAAAATGCGCGTTTTGGTGTTCTGTTATTAGGGCAGACAAGATCTTTGCGTCTTTTAGCGGTACATTCAGTGCTGTAAGGGATTGCGGCGTGCTGTTTTAAGACAATGCTCAAAATAAATAGCTGTCTGACTGTTAGAACTTCACATGATTTATATAGGAGGTTAGTGGGATATCGATAGGGACGGAACGTAGAAACTTTGAGAATCGCTCTCTGGGCTCTTTCTAGGCTTAGTAGTGACGTTTTCGCCAAGCCCCCCCATGAAGAAATGCAGTACGTTAATACATTTTGACACAACGCAAAGTAGACTAGTTTGATTGTGTGAGTATTCGCAATTGAGCGTAATTTTTTGAAAATAAATATCAACTTTCGAACTCTACTGCATAGAGCTTCGACATGGTATTTAAAAGAGAGCGATTCGTCAATTATAATTCCTAAGTATTTTATTTTGTTAGTAATAGCTATGTCCGGACATGTGCAGCTTTTATTTGCAGGATCTTTACATTCGTGAGCATAGAGTTTAAGGTTTGTGCTGGGGTTAGTTGTAGCCTGATATGATTTCCGAATAGCAAACTGTACATACTTAGTTTTATCTGTGTTTAATGTTAGTAAGTGTTCCTGGAGCCATTTATTAACGACATTGAAGCCCAGTTGCGCTTTTTCATAGACTACTTGATCTGACTCTGCAGAAAATAACAAGACAGTGTCATCAGCATAGGATATAAGTTTGCCACAATCTAAATCTAGTTTACAAAGCTCGTTAATGTAAATTAAAAATAAAGTAGGGCCCAATATGCTTCCTTGGGGAACTCCAAAAGATGAGTTTTTGAGATCAGAGCTGATGACATTGCCTATTCTCACACACTGAGAGCGTTCGTCAAGATAGTCTGCGATTAATTTTAGTTGGGTGCCCCTTATTCCTAAAAATTCAAGTTTTTGCAATAATATAGGTATAGAAACCGTGTCAAAAGCTTTCGCAAGATCCAGGAAAATTCCCACCGTCCGATTTCCCCTGTCGAGCTCCTTCACTACATAGTCAGTCAGATGATTAACTGCATCAGCTGTTGATAATTTCGGTCTAAAACCGAACTGGGTATTGGCTAGAGCAGATTGTTTCTCCAGGAATTTAACAAGTCTTTGGTTAATAATTTTCTCTAATATTTTAGATATTGTAGGTAATAATGAGATAGGCCGATAATTAGTTATTTGATCTTTATCACCTGATTTATGTATAGGAATAACAACAGCTTTTTTCAAACATTTTGGAAATATACCTTCAGCTAAGCATTTACGGAAAATATAAGTAAGCGGTGAAACAAGAACGTGTTTAAATTGTTTTAATATTTTAGTGGATATATTATCCCAACCAGCCGCACAATCTTCTTTTAGGTTCATGATGATCTGCTCTACCTCAGTTTCATCCGTATCCAACAACGCAAACGAATTGACAGTCCTGTTGCCCTGTTGAGTGCTTGTGCTTGGGTGATGAAGCGACTGACGTTGTATTTTCTCTGCCAGTTTTTTGCCAATATTGACAAAAAACTCATTTGCGTTGTTAACAGATGTTAGTTGAGAAGGTTGCGCGTGTAATAATCCCGCAGACGATTCCAACCGTTTATTTGTGTTTGTAACACTTTTTAAACACTTCCATACTTTCTTACTATTTTTGCCGGCTTTGTCCAGTTCGTTTTTGTCATAATTATTTTTTACCGTCTTAAGGATATTATTACAATAATTCCGATAACGCTTATACGTTAATTGAAAAATAGAGTTGTGTGGATTCAATTTTGCCATTTTATGTAATTTATCCCTATGCCTCATACAACGAATTAATCCCGGAGTGATCCAGGGTTTAATGTTATAATTTTTTTTACTTAGCCGATTATAAGTTGTATTTTTCAATATTATTTCTTGAATCGTTGTTATTAAGTAGGACATGCAATTATTAACTGTATCGCAATAGGGGTCCATATAACACGAGTGTGGTTTCATGAAACGAGGCGTAGCCGAGTTTCATAAAAGGGTCACACGAGTGTTATAAGGCCTAATTGCGTACAGTTGCATACAATATTTTATCTACGTTCATATTATATTAAATCCTCTATCATGTGTTCAAGAACCATTACCTGCTGGTGAAGAATTACCTGCATTGCAACCAGAACTTATGCTAGGACCTTCACTTTGCTAGTAAATTATGAGTCATTTCCTTCGCCGCATCTAAAATATCGGGCGTAGTCAAATCTTCTTCGCATTCACTGATATCAGACATTTTTAAGAAAAAACAATATTTTCTCACGAAAATTCGTATCAACAAAATAACAACCTATGAACGGAATGGCGGTAAAACCCAGTACATTACTGCGCATGTGCGGCATGTGCGCGCATGCGCTAAAGCGGGCACTGCCACAGACAAGTGAATATTGGAATCAAAACTTGTTGATATAAACTTTTTGGATTTGCCCTGTATCGTAATGGTTTAAAAAAATATATTATAACATTATTTTGTTAGAAGATAAGTGTTATACTTAATCTGTTTTTTTTTTAATATTTCGGTATTGTGTTTAAAAAGTATGTAAATATAAACTCGTTTTGAATTTTATAATTCGAATATTACGATGCGAGAGTAGATAAATTATATTATAACATTATTTTGTTAGAAGAAAAGTGTTGTAATGAGTTTTTTTTTTATATTTCGGTATTGTGTTTAAAAAAGTATGTAAATATAAACTCGTTTTGAATTTTATAATTCGAATATTTCGATATGAGAGTAGATAAAAGATATTATCGGTCACATATAACGAAACATATGGCTATGTCGGTGACCCTTTTTCTTCTACGTACGTAACTTTACGAGTGCGACAACCCAAAGGCTTCTCAACAAAGCCTTTTCGACTTAACTATTTCATCACACATACAAATAATACACACGCACATACGCTCCGCGAATTCCTTGTTGTTCGCGTCCGACCGAGGTCGGTCTAGGGCCCAGTCTGAAAATCAGCGCTGGACGATGTCCAGCACATGCTGAGACCGGGACACATTGTCACAGGACATAATTTCAGTACAGTTTTTTTTTAAAGAATGAAAGAAAGAAGACATTTATTCACTAACACAGAAGACACACATACAGCAAAATTTATACACGAATAAACCAAAAAAAAAAAAAGTAATCAACATGACATATATACCTGCACAATTTTGTGTGTCCCCGCGAAAGTGAAACGGTCGCTGACTCAGCATTATGCTGAAGCGTTAGACGCCTGCAGCGCTGATTTTCTGACAGAACCGTTTAATTTACTAATATTTTTCATCATTTTAATTATTTTCTTTTTTACTTAAGTACTTATTTTGGTAGCAAGTTTTTTAACTCGATTTAAGACGTGAGTTATCTGTTACAATATCATTTTGATATGAGTGAGTCTCACGGTAGTTTCATGATTAAGATTTTTTGAATTTGAATTTTGAATTTATTTTAATAATTCATACTATTTTATTGCATTAATCAACTCGCAATAAAACTTAACGAACGACTGCGCGTGAACCCGTCAACATATTATGATTAATGAATGATTATGAGTTATTTAAATGCGTGGTATTTGCATGTATTAGTAATTGAATACGTGCTCAACCATGTATATCTCTATCCATTGATACGTGTTGTGACATTGAAAGGTTATGGTCGGAAGTGCCTATTTTAGGGTTACGCTAACATTGAACCTTGTAGCACCTGTGGGTTTTTGAAGTTCACAATCTGCAATGAGGGCTATCGCGTATAAATTCGCCGCTAGAAGCGCTAGTGTAGCGTGAGGTCAACGAAATGTCAAATCTCATAGTTTCTGGGTGAGCTACGCGGGTTTATTTATAATTAGAATAATTTTGTGAATATTTTGCATTACCTGAAATTAATTATGGCAATTATGCGATAAGGGGCAATGAACGTCTGTAATTTGAGACAGTTTTGTCTTTCGAAAACTTTCGTCCTCCCTTTTTTCATAACAAAACGGGATTACGCAATACTTGTTGCTTGTTGCTGGATATTTTTATGGTACTGTTTTAAGATGTATTAAATACGATTTTAATCTAAACTTTGTTTTCACGCCCCTTATAACAGACTTTTAAAAACTTCACGCAACAGTGGCGCCATCTAGTGAGATAAAAAATGATAGCCCCCATTGAACCGCGGGGGATCTACGCCCCTGGGCCTTCTCATTCTAAGAGACTTGTGCCCTGCAGTGGCAGATAGAGACATGATTAGGGGGGATATAGCGGTAGCGATATGGATGGAACAGGGGGGAAATTTCGTAAGGCCCATCGTTCTAAATAACACGTCATGTAATGAGGCAAGAGCAGTTTTAATGTTATAGCGGCAAAAAATTTGATTGCTTCTAATAAGAATACATGGCAGCTATAAAAACGAGTGCTCCATAATGCGAAATTAACTAAAAATACAATACAAAACAATGTATTTTGTGAAGAGATACTCGTAATACTATAACAAACTACTAACAATAAATGGATCATTGTTGTCTGAATACATAAGTTTATTATTTATTTTTATTATTATGTGTACGTCTAAGCAAATGCCAATTTTTCTTGATTGACTTTAATTTCAAGTTTCAAATTGAGGTTAAAGCGGGTAGTACCGTGTTTAATCGAGCAATCACATACGCCTTGTTTATAAGCAAACTGGATGCATCTAGTATACTTAAACTTACGCCCTTTTTCCCTGAAAGTGAAGTAATTTAACTGGCCTAGTGTGTGTAATTAATAATGATATGGTTAACTATTTTTCAACGTATAAGGATTATTGTCAAACTCAAACTCAAACTCAAACTCACAACATTTATTGACAACAAAAACACACTACATCACAACAAAAACACAGTATAAACATAAATAGGAGAAGAGAGAATAATTAGAGACGTTGTGCTATAGTGTGTTCGCCAAAATGACTCAGCTCAGTCAGATCAGATTGTTGTACCTGTTTCTACCTCAAATGTATCTAAATGCCATTTTATCACATCTACCATTCCTATTTACCAATGTGTACGTTATTAGTGTTATGGCACTCCAGGTCTATACCTTATCATGTCTTAAATGCAATGTTTAAAAATGTGTGTGCACTGGGCCTGCGTGGGAACTATGGCCCAAGCCCTCTCATTCTGAGAGGAGGCCTGTGCCCAGCAGTGGGACGTATATAGGCTGGGATGATGCCTTAACAACTTAAAAAAAAACTTTATTGTTCAATAAAAATCGTATACAAAATACATAAAAAAATATTATGAATAAGTCTTCTTAATAATTCAAAGTATCAAACAAGGAAAAACCTCATTCAAAACAATTTTTAATTCATTACATTCCTTTTACGACAGAGACTTAGCTCACGTTCCAAAGAAGTCCCTTTTAAATAATTCGAGATGTATCTCAGAGATAAAGTTCCGGATAAGGAGAAACATTTTTGCGTTTGCTACGATGATTATCTAAACATCTGAAGGAACGAACTTTTGGTAAACGACTTACTTACTTAAGGGAATTATCTAATGCCGGTGACCATACAAATGTTTACGATTAATTAATTAAAAAAACCCCAAATTGTTTAGTCCGAAGAATTGCCAAACTGAAGTGGCAGTGGGCGGGGCACATTTGCTCGCAGGACTGATGGCCGATGGGGTCAGAAGGTTCTCGAATGGCATCCGCGGACTGGGAGACGAGCTGTCGGTAGGCCTCCAACAAGATGGAGCGACGACCTGGTTATGATCGCGGGATTGCGTTGGATGCGGAAAACACAAGACCGGTCTGAGTGGAGAGCCTTGGGGGAGGCCTGTGTCCAGTAGACGTCTTTCAGCTGACATGATGATGATGATGAATTAAAAAAAAAAATCTCTCAGTTGGCCGCAAACCTCATGCTCTGCCGGCTTTTATGTTCCCTGAACGCTACAATGTGGCAGTCTTCAAATCTAGGGCGAATCGGCATTTATTACGCAAGCGTGCTCTATATCTTAGTCCACATCTTCGCTTACCGTCAGGCATGATTTCATTGTGGTCAAACCCAAGCCTATTTCTGTGTAAAAAATAAAATAGGTTTAGATTCACCCTTACCATACTTTAACCGCGTCGAAATGTGTCAACTCCGAAATGAGTGAGCTCACTTATTTGAGATCATGACTGATAGAGAAAGTAGTGTTCATAAGACAGAAAGAGATAGAACTACACTTTTTCACTGCGAAGGCATATCTTAACTAGATGTTAGTTGTTTTACACTACGAGTGCTTTCGAAAATACCTTTATAGACATGAAAAAAGCACCGCAAATAACTCGGCAAAAAGTTTTTTTAAACCAAAAATAATGTTACAATAAAATTCTCTTAACCATTAAAGTTATCAAAAGAAGTTCATAAATTAGAAATACATAGATATTTTTTTAGTTTTTTTTTACTATGAAGATACAGGTATTTATAGTTTCGTGTGATGTCACGCCATGGGATCTTTCTATTTCCAAATTTTGACGCATTTTTTTGTAATCCCTACTAATATTATAAATTTATGCGAAAGTAACTCTGTCTGTCTATCTGTTACGCTTTCACGTCGAAACCACTGAACCGATTTTGATGAAATTTAGTATTATATGTAGTTTGAAACCCAAGGATCAACATAGGATACCATTTATTGCGGGCGAGGGCGCCACCGCCTGATAACCTAAATCCGCGCAGACGTAGTTGCGGGCATAAGCTAGTTTTTTATATGATTGTTGACAAGAGAAACACGTATATTTTCTAATAATGTAAATGATGTAAACCGAATAGATATTTTCTTCCCATTTAACTACCCGATTGTATGGTAACCTTGATTGGAATAAGTCTCCTTGGGCGCTAGAGAGTTGTATGTTTGACAATCTTAATTTAGAAATAAGGAAGTTAAATTAAAACTTGGACACTTTTGGACCGAAGTGTAATAAGATTATATTATCTTTTTTCGATGAAACTGAAATGTTTTCACGCAATATACGCCTACTTAGCAAATTTGGCTGGTGTCGTTTCCTATTTTCATAATTTTTCATAATTTTTCTTGTTCCTGTTTATTTCAAAGAATTATTTACATTTTGTACTAATTTATTCAAGAGTTTTGCCTTAGTTAGAGCAATGGATGTCTCCATTGATATTAAAATTTGGCATGCCAATTTTTGGTGAATTGTGTTGATCCCAAATTTTTTAATGACAGCTTCTTTTTTGGTAATGAGCAGATAAAACTTTGACTTTGACTTTAAAGATGATGAAATAGTTCCGAGTTTATGGGAAAATATTCGAGCGTTTTGACCGCGCGGTCAAACGTCATTAGCGTCCTACGTCACAAGAATTTTAATCACGCTAAATTCAGTATCGATGTTGTCTTAATTTTTCATAAAAAAAAACACTGGGCATCACCCCTTTTAATAACGCCTGTGAAGACACCAATGAAAAAATAAACGCTGCAAAAACGCTGAATATTCGCCCTTAGGCGGCCCCTAAACGGTCAATTATATTGTGCAATATCGCGAATTGTGCAATATTATTGACCGTTTAGGGTTAATACTGAAGATTGCACAATGATTGACCAAAAGTTTGAGCGAGTTTAATTTTTATTGCACCATATTTTTATATTGCATCGTGTAGGGTCAGTATTGCACAATATTCAATACTATACTGAACACGAAAACATTGTGCAGTTCGTATTATTGTGCAATACAATTGCTCGTTTGGATTCAGAGCGCCTTTCAATCTTATTGTGCAATAAAAAGTATTGTACAATGTTATTGTAGGTCTAGGGGCCGCCTTATACGGAGTAACGGAGCAATGTTTAACTCTAATTACAGCTTGAATTTCAACCGCCTCTCAACCGATTTGCTATACAAACTTCGGTGACAAACACACAGAATTAGCATGCACTAACGAAGGAGGTATTGTCTAGTAATTCTGAAGGCCAGAATTGGCTGCCTACCTCTTTCGACGCGCCTGCTCGATTCTGGCACATTTGCATCTCTATGGCGTACGTGCGGTGACCATGCGGTTGGTAATTGAAGGATTTTTACAAGCTGTTTTATTTGATTGGTTAAATAATTTGGAATCAAAACCTATGCATGTACTCGTACTTCCTTGATATTAAATGATATTGTAACGGATAACTCACGTCTTAAGTCTAGTTTAGCTCGACATGTTTCGGGTTATTTCGAAACCCTTCATCATTGGAGCACGCGACTCGGCGGCTGCCGACTCTGTTAAGACGTGAGTTATCCGTTACAATATCATTTAATATGAGTGAGCCTCAAGGTAGTTTCATGATTAAAATTACTTCCTTGATACTTTAAATTTGAGATGAACTTAGCTCTTTTAGCACTACCAATAAGAAAAATCTGGAAATCTTATTTTTTATGTGCGTTTGTCCATCTCAGCAACCATAAAGCGAGGAACTGAAACAATAACTTTGCTTACCCGCCACCATATTATAGCTACGTTTATGCAAGGAATGTTAGACAGCGAGTCTTATTATACGGTAGCACGGTGAACGGTTGCGTTGCTCTGAAGATGGCTCTGGTTGAGTTCGAAACGGGTCAATGTAGTGTGGAGGAGGTGATAGATGGGTTTGTATGATTTGTGTGTATTCTGACAGTGTAGGTGGATTCTTGCATAAGCTTAGCTATCATAAGGTCGCGGGTGAGCAAAATAATTGTATCAATTCATTGATATGGACCTCCGCAAAATAACGCCTGATTTAATAAATTATTTAGACGCAAGGTTTTTTTTTAATATAAGAGGGGGCAAACGAGCAGACGGGTCACCTGATGGAGAGCGATCACCGTCGCCCATGGACACCCGCAACACGAGGGGAATCATAGGTGCGTTGCCGACCTTTTAAGGAATTGGTAGGCTCGTTTTTTAAAGATCTCTAAGTTGTTACGCTCCGGAAATGTTGCCGCAGTAAGCTGATTCCAGATCGTCGTGCGAGGGAAGAACTTTCACTTAAAACGCACGGTAGGTTCTACTAACACTGGATATTCATAGATACCTATCTACCAAATTTTTATGGAACCCTCTTTGCCAAGCTAGACTCGAGCTTGGCCGCTATTTTCCACTTTGTATCCTTTTAAATCAATGCCACTTACGTTTTTATGAATCCCAGACCCCAAACCCGACCTAAATGAATATCGCAACATAAAACACCTCGGGCTCTGATAAATATAAATTCCACCTTTGGCCCATAAAAAAGATCCTATTTTGATATGCATTGCGTTTCACTCTAACCACAGAGATATAAAAGTTTCACGATGGCGTAAAAATTAGGCCAACGCCTAAGATATTTGGAGAGTTGTTAAAAATAATTGTCTTTTGTGGGATATACGACTCTTTTTAGGGTTCTGTGCCCGAAGAATGATAGGCGGAACCCTATTGCCACTGTTCCATCTGCCGGTCTTTCTGTCTATGTGTCTAACTGTCTCATCATTACAATTTATATAGTGTACTAGCTTTTACCAGTGACTCCGCCCGCGTGGTGATCGGTTATCGCGCGCTGTTCCCTCGGGAACTGTGTATTTTTCCGAGATAAAAAGTAGCCTATGTTACTCTCGGGCCCATGAACTATCTCTACGCCAAAAATCACGTCGATCCATCGCTCCGTTACGGCGTGAAAGACGGACAAACATACAAACACACTTTCGCATTTCTAATATTATTATTAGTATGGATATTTATATTTTTTATACTTCGCAATAACGTTTACACATACAAACATCAATGTCAAAATTAAAATAAAAATGCTGTAAACTAGTCCTTCCTTCTTTCTGTAAAAAGGTTGCCTGGAAGAGATCGCTCAAGCGATAAGGCCGCCTATTGCTTACCTTGTAATATTCTCTGTGTACTGTTATTCTGTATCGCTTACTATTTCTGGTGTACAATAAAGAGTATTTGTATTGTATTGTAAAGATAGATGTACTACATACAGACAAATAATAAACAGTCAAGCGTGAGTTGACCTTAGGGGAAAATCGAAACTTCGTAATTTGCAAAATAGGGCGTAGGTAAACGAGATAACACCACTGTTCGTGAAAAAACAAAACAAGCTTTTTATATTCTCGTTCAAATATTACTTTAAACTGTTTTTGATCTCTCCTGTTCGGAAGGCTTAATTTTCATGGGTAGGTAGCCAGGTGGAATATTGCGTTTTCATGTCTAGGGTGGAAAGTTTTTTTTTTAATTTTCGATTAACCACGGAGTCGAAAATGAGTGAGCTGCGTCAATGACACTATTTTTTCATGTTTCGGCATGGCCATCTAGATGCACGTCGTGACCAAGGAGCTTATATACAATAATGGAGGTTGAACGCCGAACATTCGTTTGGAACAAGAAATTTGATCTTTATTACGTCATGAACATATTCCATGTCTTTCTTTAGTTAGGTTAAGAAAGAGTTGGAAATAAATAAGTTATAAAGGTCAAAACTTGTTCGTTCGGCGTTCAACCTCCAGTTTTGTATATAAGCTCCTCGGTTGTGACCAACTCGATTTTTTTTATAGTCAGCCATCGCCAGTGGACAGATCAAAGAGATACCGTTTGGAGGTTGGATATAAGCAAAGTCAATTTATTATTATTCTCATTTTTTTTGTAGTATTTTACTTTCCTCAGAGTAGAAATGAAAAGTCGAGTGTCTAACTCGGGTGAAATTACCCATTTCCCTACGAACTATTGGCGCTCTTACTTCATTCGAGCACCAAAAATATCTCGGGTGAAATTGGTCACTTTCCACACTTGGTTATTAATCTACTATTTCTAACTCTCATTCGTAATTCCTTATTTACCACCCTTACAACACAATGTACTATTGTATATTATTTTATGTATTTTTAATTACTGATAATTAATTAAGAACCTGAGTAGCGATGTAAAGGAGACAAAGGCGTAACCACGTCAAAATTAATTAGATATTTTCTGGCATTTTGTCCGTGTAACTTGAAGGGTATGTTGAAATAATTAAACAAAATGGTTTTTGGGTTTTACCTAAGGGTCGTTAGTGGTCGCTGTGAAGAAATTCACACCTTTGTTGGGAAGGTTTGTTTGAAATTATAATTGAAAGGCGTCGAGTAAGACTCGAACTGACACAGAAAATGATCCATAACATTGCACGCTTGTATTATAAGGATTGTGAAGAAACGCCAAAATAAACACGTTTTTTGTATAGGAGGAGCATTAAATATATCTAATCCCACTAAGGAAAGTTTGTAAGTTGTTTGTTTGTTACCTCATCTCGTCTAAACTGCTGAACCATTAATGACCGACACTTTTGCAAAATCTTCAGGCTTCATGGTTAATATTTTTAAATATTATAAAGATGCCATGAAAACATCGAGAAATGAAACTTTTAAAATATTCTGTACGTCCAGCTATTTGCAAACCGAATTTCGTCGGCCGTTTTAGCATTAAGGAGTAACAGACACACACACACTTTGTATAGTATCAAGTAGGATAGATATTTTTATTTTCATCCAGATTAGAATCTGAATCTCACTCTATTCTTTCTTTTGACATTTGTAAGTCAATTTTTCTGTTCATTGAACTTGGATTACACATCACTTTGAATTTTCGTTCTGAAGTACAACAAATACACTTTTCCACTTATCATGCTCGTAAACTTCGTATTTATGCTGGATCTAGGCTACATAAAATGAATTTTATGCTCTAGTGCATAAAGTAAAATATTCCTTTATGAAGACATCAATCAATGAACTAAAAAGTTTACCAAATAAAGTTTTTTTTTAATTCTAGATTACAGAAATACGTTAATTAATATAAATAGCAGCTGTATAGGTAGTTAAGTATCAACCCTCGTCTGCGGTTAAGGTTTATAAACGTCTATATATTTCACACGAAAACACAAGCCGAAACATGGATGCATAGAAAAACCAAAAAAATAGACCAGCGCTGGGAATCGAACCCAGGTCCTCAGCATTCCGTGCTGCGTGCTATTCCCCTACACCACCGCTGGACCAGCGGTCTAGCTAGCGCTGGCCTATTTTTCTGGTTTTTCTGTCGGGTGTTTCAGCTTGTGTTTTCGTGTGAAATATATAGACTTTCACGGGATGACCGTAAAAGAAACAAAAATTTGGAGTTGAAATAAAAAATACAAAAAAACTCCAAATAGTAATCTTGTTATAAACGTCTCAATCAAATGGCTCATTTTATGCACTTATTGTGCAATCTACTATTATCATTTAAGCCTTAGCAAATTTGTCGCGCTCAGGAACCAAATTAAGCGTAAAGTGTGGTCTTACAATAAACGGTTACCTACCTATGAATTCCATTCAAACCTTTAAAAAAAAACTTAAATTAAACATCAAAACCATTTACCATATTGAACGTTCGCAAAATTGGCAATGTCTCTCAAAAACTAAGAATCATGGTCACTCCATTTGTCCTCTAGGTGACAAGTTGACAGTGGCCCCTCTACAATGATTTTAGACAAAAGTCTACTTCACATTGACGTGTCACCGTCTGAGGATGACAAGCATGGTGATAAATAATTGTTGGCGTATGGTCTAAGAAGGTATTCTTTAATCCACTTATAATATTCTACGGTGCATGGAAAACAGATGGCCGTTAGGGGCAAAAAGTTCTCGAATGAAGACTGCGGATCCGCAAGCGCAACGTTGAATATGAGTAGAAGGACGAGAGTCACTGACATAGCTAAGCAAATTAGCTCGTTGAAGTGACAATGGATACCATATTATAACACGGAGAACAGATTAGGGCCGAAAAGTTGTCGAATCGAGACTAGTGTAGGATGGCCACCAACGAGATGGACAGATGACCTGACTGCTTCGGATCGGTAGGAATGGAGGACTTGAGAGGAAGCATTTGTGCAGCATTTATTAAGCATATTCTTTCCCACTTCTGAGCAAAGGTCTCCCACGATGCTTCCACTGCGCTCTGTCTGCAAGGGCCAGTCCTTCAAAGAAGTTGTCCAGTTCATCCCCCCATCGCCGTCTAGGTGTACTATGTTAATGATCCCCGCCTACCGCTTAAGACCACCACTTGCACCACACTTTGGCGGATTGTGATTTTTCTGTTAAAGAGAGTAAACGAATTAGTGGTTTCGTTTGTGATTTCTGAACAATTTTTAACCGAATGACGTTAACACAGACAGCTTGTCGGTTACGTAATGTGTCAGGCATGTTGAATTAGTTAAAAGGCTTGCGCTTGGTAAACTTTTATGAGCGTCAATTAACGTATAATTAAATTGTATTGGTGTATTGACACCTTTTACGTCAATTATTTCTGTTCTCAAATGGAATAAAACTAAACACTTGGACGATCACACGATATAGAATAAATCTGTTATTAAACATTCGAATGTGACTGGTATCAAGGCAGTGGTTTATTTGTTCTTCTAGAAAACTGTTAATGAATCGTCTTTATCATATCAGCCGAAGGATGTCCACTGTTGAACATATGCCTCCCTCATAGACCTCCCTGCTTCGATTCACCTCACCTCAATAAAGCGTCATATGAATGAGTGAATGAAGCTGACTTCATATGACACTTGCCAAAGTCCGTAAAACTCATTGACATCTATCTACTACACTGCATGTTTCTTACATTAAAACGGCGCACAAAATTAGTTCACAGCGTGGTTTTGTGAACACTTCACTATAGTTTGTTGACGTCCGTGACAGGGGTTGTGTCAAAGGAATATTGATGATTGATGCGCCGCGCGTTTTGTTCTAGTCTAGTGGCGTAAGGTACATAGATGTGAATGGTAAAACCGCAATCGGCCGCATCAGCACTTAGAGAGATTTTTTTTAGGCAAATTAAGTCTATTACTATTTAAACAATTCAATTGTGTTTAATATCCAAAAAACAAAGACATTAACATCTTAATAACATAATACTTGGACATGTCAATCTTTTTATTCTTCTTTTTTTCTTGCATTATGTATTTAATGAACTGCTTATTTACTACGGCATAGTATATCCATCCATATCATCTCGACAAACAAAAACTATTATATCTATTATCGACCTTCAATCAGTAAGTTCAATGCATGTCACCATTTCTATAGGGTTCTAACGTGACTGAAGATTATATCTCTTTGAAAAGAGGCCTGTGTCAGTATTGATTCGAGGGTAGTGATGGAGTCATCCAATATATAAAATCATCTATATAAACGACGGCCAGTTTAAGGGGAATGGGAAAATCAGGGAAAATTGGTTTGCATAAATCATTGCCGATGTGGGGTTTAGTATTTCTCGTGGTAAATTATGCAATTTTTCTTGGATGACAAGGTATTTAGATAAAATGTATGCATGAAATACAATCTTTTTACCTTTTTTCTGATGGTTGGTTAACCATGTGGTTACCTTGGCTACGAAGCTTGGAGACGCGGGTACGAGTGCCGGGAGGGGCGTATATATTTATATGAAAAATACGCAAATCTTTTGTTCTGGAATTTGGGTGTTTAATATAATTGTACTTTAGAATGTGTATCTATTAAACACCCAAGATACTATTAACAGTATGTTCATCCGTTTCCCAGTACCCGTAACATAAGCTTTGCTTAATACTTTGAGAGTTTTGAGACTAGTGATTCGATGCCAAGACTGCCCCGTGCTATTATTTTATTTATTTAATCTAAGTATATGAAAAAGCTATGTACTTATGTAGTCATCATCAGCCTATGTTCGTCCACTGCTGAACATAGGCCTCTTCCATGGTATGCCACAGAGCGCTCACACTGGTCCAGCGCTCTTGCCAGCCGCCCTGCGAAGATCATCGCTCCACCGAGTCTGACAACGTCCTACGCTACCTTTGCCGATCCGTGGTCTCCACTCAAGAACTCACCTCAACGGTTATCGGTTCTTCGGGTTATATGGCCGGCCCATTGCCAGCGTGCGAATGTTGTTAGCTATGTTGATGACTTTGGTTCTCTGTCGGCTCCCTTCCTTACGAATTCGATCTGTACTTATGTAGTATTCATCGAAAATTAACCGAAGTTTTCTTTCGTTATAAAAACAGAAATTCCCCATTAAAAACTCCATCAGCAACTAAATAAAGCTTAAAACTTTCGCTTCGAAAACAATGGCTCTGCAATTTTTCTAGGGATTAAAACCGGATTAAAAATGAGCCGAAGTTGATTTAAAACGGGGAATTAGTTCATAGAATTTAAGTTAATTCCAAATAGGCTTCTGAATTTGAAGTTGTTTTTCATTGTCAGCGTCTGAAAAGAAATAAAAATAAGTTTTAAAAAATTGTTGGATCGGGCGTTACTTTGTGGAGGTCCAATCAATGAATTATCTATGAACCATTGCTTAGGCGCCATTTTTAGATGTATATTAGTTTTTAATTATTATTATTAAGTTTTTATTGTTTAAATCATTTCATCATCATCATCATCATCTCAGCCGTAGGACGTCCACTGTTGGACATAGGCCTCCCCCATAGACCTCCAGTTGCTTCAGTAGGCAGCGGCCTGCATCCACCGTGAACCCACGGCTTTAACCAGGTCATCCGTCCATCTTGTTGGTGGACGTCCCACGCTGCGCTTGCCGATCCGCGGCCTCCACTCGAGAACTTTTCGGCCCTAACGGCCATCTGCTCTCTGTGCTATAATATGGCCCGCCCATATAGCACGGAGCCCATATAAATCATTTGAAAATGTATTATTTGTTCCAATTACAATTAATAAAAATTTACAATAATTGTCGAGAAATCATCAACAGTACAACTGCATAAAATATCGAAAAATTCTTGACGTCGGGAAAACGTTACGAAATCTTGTGAGGAAATAAATCGTATTTTTTTTTAACTACATTGAAACTTTCTATATATCTATCAACAAAGATTATCTGATTTTTTATCACCCTTACCGCAAGGTTTTGTATACATTTAAACACAATATTACTTATTTTTTGTGTTGAAATAGTGCCAGTAAACATATACCTATATATTTTTTAATATAGCGACAACTTGAAAATGCACAACTTTTTGAGAAATAGTCGCATACACAAACGTTGTTAGTGAACATTTATTTATATGAACACTGTCAGAAACTACCCTAAAGTCCTGTATATTCCTGTCAAGAGAACCTTTCCCCCGTCCGTTGCGCCTGTCTAAGTAAATTTTGCCTGTGTTCCTTATTGACAGCAACAGGACAATGCCAATCATATCGTGCCTTGCGATTGACGTTCGCACTGATGTGGGTTCAGGCTTCAGGCATATTGTATCAATCTCGAAATATTATATTAACTAGCGTTATTTCTCTGATATAAATCAAATATACTCGTCAGTCTAATATATCCTCCTATACGTTTTATTTTATTTTATACAAAGGCTTGCGTTTGGCCATAATCACGCCTGATGGAAAGCGAGGATGAGGCCTACGATGGAGCACGCTTGCGTAGTAAATGCTCATTCACCCTGGACTTGAAAGCGGCCAAATTGTAGTGTTTAGCGCGCCCATACGTATTTCAACATTCTTGAAAGTCTTTATTCAATGAAAAATTTGTGCTTTCGTGTTATATATCTTTTATTATTATACTAGTTCAATGTCACACAATTATGACATGGCAAATCTATTTCATGTTATGTCTATATTAATTCGACGGTTGAAAAGAGAAATTTACTAAGCGACAATTTTGTGAAAATTTCGAGACAGCTCAAACGACGAAGACAAATTTACTGATTCCGAACATAATAACACATATCTATTTAAAAAAATGTCGCTATACAATTTCTTCTTTCAACCATGTCATTCGAAGTAAAATGGTGATAGAAGACCAGACGGATCTTTCAATTTGTCCTCTCCCACATCATTATTAACTTATTCTTTTCACTTTTCAGGTACTTAACATAATCGTCATAACCGCACACTAGAACACTTCAAAACAGCAAGTAAAAACCATAACAGGTTTGTATTAAAATATAGTTTTAATTCAAGTCTTCCAAAACTCACAGAGGTCATGTTACAAGTCATAGATATACCGTGTTTGAGACCTTGACGGATATTAAACAATAGTTTTCATTTGACCTTCAGCGAATTTTGAGATAATAGGTTTGTTGGTTTCTCACGATTGTCAGTTTTTTGATGTGATGGATCGACTTTTACCTACATTGCAAGGTATTACACAGAATGGTGAATTATCACGAGTCCAATAAGAAATATCATCATTCTAGCCTAGTTACATCCCACTGGGCACAGGCTTCCTCTCAGAATGAGAGGGCTCGGGCCTTAGTTCCCACGCGGGCTCAGTGCGGATTGGGAACTTCGCATATACCATTGAATTACTTTACAGGTGTGTGCAGGTTCCTTTACGACGTTTTCCTTAATTTTTTAACCCCCGAACCAAAAAAGGAGTATGATAAAATTGACGCAAATTTATGTCTGTGCCATCGTAGCTTTCAAACGGATGCATCGATTTCGATGCGGTTCTTTTTATGTGAAAGCGAATTTTACGTATGTTTTTATCTGTGTTTCTTTATTACCGGGTTCATAAAAAAATCTAGATCGGTCTGGGAGGTAGCGTAGGTATAATTTTTGGTTCGGGGAGACATAAAAGAAACTGAACCAAAATCATTAAATTAAAAATTGTTTCAAAATTCCAAAATTTCATCAGAATCTGTTGCTAACGCCGTAGAAGCGTGTTCAGATATTTTTGATTGAACTTTTGCTCAGAAGTGTAAGAATTGGTCTGTAACGTATTTAAAATATAAATTCTGCTCCAAAATATTCCAGTGCCTCACCCGAAACCTCCGCGCAAATCTGACAGAGATTGTACAGTCACTTATGCATTAATATCTGCCACGACGAACCGTGCAAAAATATCTGACCCGTCTCGGCTCTAGAAAGAGATTCGTACCAAATATTGGTACTGGACTGTACTACATTTAAAGAATTTACATTCACTGCTCAAAAATTTGATAAACCTACTATTTCAAGTAAGTAAATCAAACAAACGGCAACTGTACAAATAGATGTTATCCTAACCCAACATCATTATGACGACTGCGCACTCCGCCAGGGCCAAAGTCATTGAGAGTCGTTGCAATACAGAACAATGCTTCATAGTAGAGTTGCCACGAACAGTGATTTGGCCGAATACCGAATACCGAATATTCGGCGACGCCGTCGGCCGAAGCGCCGAATATTCGGCCGCCGAATGTTCGGCTCAAAATACATGCTTGTCGAGGGCGTAAACAAGAATAAGACAAGTCGCAACCTGTCGTTGAGGTGCATACGGGAGCGCGGGTGGGTATTTCACTGTTCCGTTTGTTTGATTCAATTGCGAGTAAGTCACGTTAAATATTTTCAAAGTTTATCTTTCGTCTCCTGGGAGTAGAGTATATAGTGAACGGCTATTTTCCGAAGCTGGTATCATTTACGACGAAAAGCGTATTCGTATGCTGCCAACGCATCCTGCGTTGCGCTGCCTACGCATGCTGCGTATGGGGGAGGCCTATGTCCAACAGTGGACGTCCTACGGCTGAGATGATGATGATGATGCTGCCAACAAATGCTGAAAAGCTTGTTTTTATTCATCACAACTTACCACTGATTAATTTTACTTACTAAAGTATTGTAATTTGTTTATGAAAACATATAATCTTGAGTAATATGACGTGTCTTTTTTCATTATTTGGTATTCAAAAAAAGTTTCGGTCGAATAGGCCGAATACCGAATAGTAGCCGAATATTCGTGGCATCTCTACTTCATAGTTTGCACATACTATGTATGTTTTATTGACCGTACACATCATTCAGACATGCCAATGGGAAGTAGAACCGACTGATTTGTAGAATGCCACGATTTTATATTTAGCTCTTCCGTTTCATCAATATCTTTACTCACTTTCTCTTCCTGTAGATACCTACACGATTTCTCTAGGTAGGTCACTTCAAAATTCAAATTCTCAAAAACGGCTAAACGTATTTTGATGAACATGTCTAAGAACCATCTTTAGAAAGCTTGATTTAAAAAAACCGCATTCAAATTGGTTCAGCCGCTTAAGAGCTACGGTGCTACAGACAGACACACAGGCAGACATAGCAGTCAAGCTTATAACAGCCCTCTTTTTGCGTCGGGGATTAAAACTATAATCATGTTTTCTGACTATCAATTTACTAAAATGTGATACATTCGAGATAGATTTTGAAATCCATACTTAATATTATAAAGCGACAGTGTGTTTGTATGTTTGTGTGTTTGTCCGTCTTTCACGCCGTAACGGAGCGACGGATCAACGTGATTGACAAGCCCGAGAGTGACAATACATAGGCTACTTTTTATCCCGAAAAAATGCATAGTTCCCGAGGGAACAGCGCGCGATAACGGAATACCACGCGGGCGGAGTCGCGGGCAAAAGCTAGTAATATATAAAATTTTTATTCACGTACTTAATATACCTTTCTCACAGTATTACAACAAAAAATACCAAAAAAATGGTACCCTATTAGGTACATTTCTCACACTCGTACCAACCCAATTACCCAACCTTTTGCCGCGCGCCTTTTAATCAAAACTATATCAACCCAAACAAAGCTAGGCCGCCACAATAGCTCCAATGTACCATGTAATGCGAACTGAGACTTAATTAGGCCCAATATAAATCCACAGGGATCAACCAAGCGGTGTCCGAGCTAATCAAAGTTGCCGAAATTCTCCCACGATGTTATCTTGGTCGCAATGCATGACTTGTATGTGGATGAGTTAGTGAATTGTTTCGTTGTTGGTGCCTATGAAAAAGAAGGCGAAATTATGTTGGTTGCTAACGAATTGGTACTAGTTTGTACCAATTATATGACGGTTTGTTGTCAGCAATACACAATACTATAATATCACTTACAACGCCTCAGTAATATTGACAAGAAACTCGACTTAGTCTATTATTTTGTCAAAACATATCAATCCCATTACATTATTATATGGTGGTGGTGGTGGTAGTTTGAGCTATCGCCGCTCAGAATTGTTCCTAATCCGTACTGGGCCCGCGTGGGAACTATGGCCCAAGCCCTCACATTCTGAGAGGAGACCTGTGCTCAGCAGTGGGACGTATATATAGGCTGGGATGATGATGATGATATTATTATCTTACAAATCTGTTATACAACGTATTAAATGATATTGTAACGGATAACTCACGTCTTAAATCGAGTTTAGCTCGACATGTTTCGGACTATTTCGTAGCCCTTCTTCACAGGAGCACGCGACTCGGGGGCTGCGGCGACTACGCACCACCGCTCAGCTCACGCGACTATCTAAAACGTGCTATTTTTTTATTTTCGTTAACTTCAAGGGAACATACAGGTCAAATGAAGTTAATTTTCTCAAGACACTAGTGGCCTAACTCTTATTGTTCAAAAGATAATCAAGAATTAAGATATACTTAATAAATACTTTTAAATGACCAATTAATGTATTATATATAATCAGAATCAAGGAAACTGCTCCAAAGAGGCATGTAAGGATTTTGAGGGATGATTTAGCTTAGTCTTATCTCTGGGAAAACGTTTACTATCGAGTTTTAACCCGAGCAAATCTCGGTCGCCCTAATTATACGCAATAATGTGTAAAGGAGCTCTTTCGTTTACTATAGTTTCGATTTTAGATTTTTTGGAAAAGATTCCTTTAAAGGACAGTTTAGTTTAGTTTAGTTTATTTATTCATTCAATACATCATTACATTATAATTTACATAAATGTCAGTTATAAGAATTTGTATTGAAATCAAGAAATGTAATAAGATTAGTAATAATTAATAAAATAAAATTCTAAGCATGTCAATATTTGATGAAAACAATTACAATAAGACTGGTTCTCCTGAAGGGATCGTCAAATTGAAAACAATGAAAACACAATAAAATTACATTAAATACACAAACGACACAATACGACATAGTCGCTATTTTAAATCGGTTTCTCAGTTAATCTGGTAATCTCTAAAGGTTTATGAACAATAAAGAGTTATAAATACAGACAATTTAACACCTATCAACATCTGTAAAATTTTGTTTGCGCTAAGTTTGAGGCGCAAACTGATGGGTTTCATGCCATCAGGCGCAGAATCGCCTCGTTGCTCAGACGTGTGGGGAATAGCAGCAATAACGGCATTCTGAACATGTGGGTTGGACGTCTTGATTGCCCTATGTTGATGTACTGGGTGGGCATTTGTACGGGGCTGTCGCGTTAATAACTTTATAGGGTTCCGTAGCCAAATGAAAAAAATTTAACCCTTATGGATTAGTCATGTCACTGCCACTTTTTTCCGAAACTATAAGAACTATACTGTTGAAACTTGGTAAGTAGATGTATTTTGTGAACCGCATTAAGATTTTGACAGAAAAATAGAAAAAAAATGAATTTTGGAGGTTCCCCATACTTAGAACTGAAATTCAAACTTGGCCGCTTTTTTTTTGTTGATTGCATAATGGTATACTAACATCTAGAGTCATTAAGTTACCGGCACTGTGTCTGTTACTGACACGTTATGGATCTCGCATCTGAAATACAATAAAATACAATACAAATATTGTTATTGCACACCATACATCAGTAAAACTTTTAAATGAATTTTATTTTCATAATTCATAATTCATTTATTGCATTTCATGGGTTTTACAACATTTTATATTAATTTACGAGTACATGTACCGGCATAAACCCCGTTAGGGCACAGCAGTATTATAAAAAAAAAACATTTTTTTTTATTCTAGGACTTAGGAACTAAAACACATTAACAATGTTAAACCTTAAAATCGAGATACTCCTTCAGAATATAGAACGAGTTCTTGAGAACTCATCAGGAACCTCTTTAAGTTTGCCACAGAATAACGACTCTTTCTCTATATTTTTAAGCTCTAAGGGTATGTTGTTATTATATAGTTACGGCCATATGATAAGTGCCGCAACTCACTAGTTCCAAATTCATAAAAGTGCGCACTAATTTGTTCCTTTTAATTTTATTTAGTACCGTTTTTACTAATTAAATACCTACATGTCATTAACTGTTGCTACTTCTGTATTTTCTGAGATCATCATCATCATGTCAGCCTATATACGTCCCACTGCTGGGCACAGGCCTCCTCTCAGAATGATAGGGATTTTCTGAGATAGATAGATGTTATTTCAGAAAACCACCCACTCAGTAGGTAAAAAGATTCTAACCCTAGATTGAAAGATCTGTACAATATAGATGGAAAATATGAATCATAATATCAAAAGCAACTCAAACTATCTCTGTACAATCTCCTTCGAAAATATATGTCAACACTCCACCGCAATCGGTAAATGTATACACATTTGCGAAAGCCCACTGTACTGTGTAAACCGTTTTCAAGCTGAATCAACAATCGCGTACTCTTTCTAACATAGTTCATCGTTTCGATAAATGCGTATATCTTGTTCAAACAATATGAAATATAGTTGGTATAGAACTATAGAATCATATAGTTACAGGAGCAGTTCATAAAATTGTATTTTTTTTGACAAACGACCAAGTGGGTTTCCTGATGGTACTCCTGAGAGGTACTTATTTCCAACGGGTGCGTCTATTCCAATTTGGATTCGTGAAAGTCTGAAATGCTTACCATAAACTTTGAACAATGGTTTCCCCTTAGTTCAAAATTAGTTAGTAGTTACTTTGAATTAATTAAAATCCATAACAATATTAACTACGAAGCGTTTTGTACTATTTTTTCAAAGCTTGCGACGACAATTAGATTAGGTTAGTTAGGTTAGGTTATGTCAGTTAGTTAGGTTAGCGATGCCTACCTCGCAAAAATGTATGACCACCAAGAATTCTGATTATTTACAACAGCACTACTAGCAGTATAAACAAATTCTTAAAATTAATTTCAGAGATGTGAGTTTAGATTTGAAAATTTTAACGAAACTCTGCTTAAAAGGCCATACTCAGGGCAACCCACTATGCCGCCACGGCTGTATCGAGTATAATAAAGTTACGAAATATAACAATTTTATAACGCACACTCGATTACTGCGAGAATACTTAACAAATCGTTCCGTAAAGCATAATAATGTGTCATTCCAACGAGGTGATATTTAACTTTAAGACCTGTCGTAAAAGTTACTGCCGTCATGTGAAGATTAAACGGAATCGTTAGTTCATAGAGTGTCTCAAACAAGGAAAGCCGGTCCAACATTGGGACTCGTGAGACAAGTAAAATTATGGTAGGTAGACAATACAATAAAATAAATAACTATTACGTTAAACACTAATTGACTTAGTCCTAAAGTAAGCAAAGCTGTATCCAGTCATTTGGGTTGCCACGTTTGTTGAAACGTTTCTATGAATATTCATTTAACAAACGACGTTTTGCAAACTTTTGTTTCACAAATTGATCATTTCACTTACTTTTTATTTGATAAACCAACATACGAGTGTAACAAATAGTTATTTGGTAAACTATTCATTTATTATTTTCGTCATTTGGCAAAACCACGTTTGTTAAATCAACGTTTGGCAACTTAAATACACTTTAAGCACTCAAGTCTCGGCTCTTGGGAGCAAATACTAAGGACTAGATAGGTACAATGTTTTAGACTATCGCGGTAATTAAAAAATGAAATTAGTAATTTTATGATTTGTTCCGGTGATTTTATGGTTTTGTTCCGCGGACCCGAATTTAAACCATAAAAATAATTAACAAGGGCGTATCTAGGATTTTGTTAAAGCAACTCCCTCTTCGTACCTCGCTACTCATGAGTATAATTAACAATTAGCTTTTTACATTCTAGCACTTAATAAAAAAAAAATCATATAAAAAGGGAATTTTGTGTCAGAATTTGAGACTTGAAGTGGTTTATTTACAACATCATTTGAGGAAACTTTTTAATTTGCCTTTAAATAATTGGTCCTTTCTTTCTTACATGAATTCTCATGCAAATGTTGCTGCGGGCAAAGGATGTCAAAACTTGAAATAAAAATGCATGTTAAAATCACGAGCTGCATTTGTTTACCATTTACCTACTTTAGTAAAAAGCTGACAATTTGCAACAATGGACTGACACACAAAGAATCCTTTGATACGTCGCAGTTGTCAGAGAAATGTTTTGAAAGTTGTTCCATTTTTATGAATATGTACTTTTGATATCAAACTGAAAATTTATCTCAACACTAAAATGTGTAGTATCAGTACTAGACAATGAATAGACATTTAGGAGCTGTTTCACCATTAGTTGTTACTGACTTTTAAATGTGATGCAGTCTCTATTTGTTTTGTTCGAATAGACGGAGACAGCATCACATTTAATCGTCAGTTAACACTAATCAATGGATGGTGAAACAGCCCCTTAATAGTTAGCTAGTAGGCATAAATTTGCTTACTAACATTAAACTGACAAAGGAAAAAATTACAAACAGCCAACTGGTTACTAGGATGGACGGACGGACGGATGGATGGATGGATGGACGGATGGATCGATGGATGGATGAAATATTTGCTCACATTAAGAAAATGATTGCTGGACTCGTTTTATCAGGCCTCGTCTACGACTCTGCTTTTTTACCCCAAACTCGTCAATTAATCCCTTACTTCATGGCCTCTGCAGTAATGTACTATTATTGGCATATTTTGCATTTGCTTAGACTGAGCGCAGTAAACAAGAGCTTAAAATATTACGTAATGGATCCTCCTCTCGATTCTGAGCAAACTACTTTAAGGTTTTCAGTTACTTATTTAATGAACACTTTATTATTATGTCTTAGCTCTGAGCTTCTTATTTTGTTTTGTTCTTATTATATCTATGAACTGAAATAATTACATTGCTCACCCGCGACCTTAATAAATGATAGCTACGTTATTATACAAGATATGTGTTTTCACACTGTTTCTCCACCTCCACACTGTAAGAACACACACAAATATCACAAACCCATCTATCACCATTACCCCACTACACTGACGCGCTTCGAACTCAACCAGAGCTCATCTTCAGAGGAACAAAACCGTTCACCACACCATGCTACCAGATGCTAGATTTGAGCAAGGCTCGGATACCGGTTAAATTTCCAGACCGTTATCTGTACTTGACTCAAAACCTTTTTTGGTTTCGTTCGCGAAACCGTTATTTTTAAACCGATTTTAAGGTAACATTTCCGACTAACTGATTTAGAACAATAAAAACCGGTTTATTCTGGCGCAGGTTAAACGTTGCCGCCCGCCGCCGGCCGGCCAGCTGTCACTCGTCGAACCCGTTTATTTAGGTTATAGTTAAGTTTTTAAAAATGTTCACGTTCTTATGAAAAACCGCAATAAACCGGTATTAACCGCTATTTTATAAACCGGTTAAAGACTCAAATTTGAGTGTACCGTCTGGCATCTGCTTAAGTGTAGCTATCATAAGGCTGCAGGTGAGAAGTAATTATAGCTCACCATACATTTTACTACCGTTCGTAGTTTTGCGAGTTATGTTATGTACAATTTAATCCACAAAATGGACCGGGCGTTGGAAACCCTTTTGAAGCTTATATGGATGTTAGAGATTCAGCATTAATGGTTGATTTTAATGGCGTATTCGATTTTGGCGCTAATGGATTTCGATAATAACTCCAGAGGATGTTTATGGAACTGTTTTTAGGCTCCATATCCACCATGCACGAGTATTTGTTGTGAGGAATGAGTTTTTCATGAACAAATAGAAACGCTTCATTCGCGACGCCTCGCTCTGCTCAGTTTTTCCACCAGAGATGTACTCTGCGAGGATCACAGATATAGATTACGCTAGATAACGCAAACACATGAATCTGTATGAAAACCAACCGTGTAATTTTTTATATCTACTGTGACGTCTCAAGAGCGAATTAGCAATGTGGATTCCCCGATGTCGGTGTAATATCGTTTCAAATGCGCCGCCGGCCCGCGCCGTGGGGCTCGAGTCAGTCACTAGTCATGATTAGTCTGTTAGCAGTCGGTCTTTGTATGGGGCCAACCCCGACGTTTGGTCGGGGTTTGGAAACGCGAAGTAGATGCATTTGCGTAATCTATTGTAGTCTATATATGTAGTGATAATAGTACATGAAAAATACATTCCTCGCAACGCAACACATATCCCCGCGCATCTCTGGTTGAAACACAGCCTTAGACATTGGAGTCACATATCTAATTAAATTTATTTAAAAATAATAACTAACAAAAATACATACAGTTCCGGTACAACAAAATCCGGTTATAACAACGGCCAAGGAACCGATAATTTTACTTCGTAATGGTCGTAATAACCGGACGTCGTACTTTAAAGAACGGATGTACTTTTACAGTGTCTCATATTAAAACCAAACACATGCCTATACTACCGTCGCTAAAAACGGTTGGTTGTTAAATACGAAGTCGTACTAAACGGACTGCACTGTGTTGGTCATTTAACATAACATTATGATTTTTGATTAAACTATTAATTCTATACAAACTTTTATGATCGTGTATTCTGCAGACCCACCCTTTGACCTCAACCCCACCCATCCCTTAGACTTTAGACTATAGGACCCTTGGCCCTATCTGCACTTTACATCAGGTGTGATAGAGGTCAAGCACGCTTAGTTTCATGTAAAAAAAGATTAAGATTGGTTTTGAAGTTTTTTTGTATTTTTTATTTCAACTCCAAATTTTGTTACTTTTTTGTTTTGTTTTTGTTTTTTATCGTTTTTTTTGTTATTTGTGTCTGTACTCCTGTCTAGTCGTGGTGTGGCAGTATAACCAAAATACCAGCCAGTATTACCAAATCAGATTTAAATATTATTGATCATAAATATGTATGTTAGTCTGTAAGGTATTTATTGTATGGGCCTAAGTTGCCCGAAATAAATGAATTTATTATTATTATTATAACACGCAGCGCGGACCTGGGTTCGATTCCCATTTCATCTATGTCAGTTTGTATTTTCGATGTGGAAAAAAAGATTAGTTTGGGTTGGGTTTATTTAATAGCAATTCTGTAAAATTGGCAATTTCTGTGGAAATTGCATTAAAACAAAATAATCATTACTTATGTATTTCGTTTATTTTTCTTTTTCAACTTTTTACAATTTAATAGGTGTCCGTTGACAGCCAGGCACAGGCCTACCCTCAGATAGGAGGAGCTTGGGCAATGGGCAACTGCTGCTTATGCTCTATTCTGAGCATAGGTCCATGCGTGTCAATGCAGTTGCAGTTTCCTTACGATGTTTTTTCCACTGAAAAGCTCTTGGTAAAATAGCAAACGCAAGATTGAAACGAAAGAGATAATAATGTTAAACTAGACAAAATATGAAAAAACTTCATAGTCATCGTTAAAAGTCAAATTGTCAAACTCATAAATTGACAAGTGACATTGACCTGACACTTAAAAAAAATCCTTTTTTAGTATTTTTTGTCTAAATAGATATTGTATTGCATTGTAAAACTCTTTATGTTACATAAAAACATGTGAAAATAAAAGAACACAAGATAATAAGATGTAAAAAGGTGCATGCATGGATTAAAAGCTCTTTGTTTACAAACTTTAAAAAACGTCTTAAATTAAGAACTTTCACCTGTTTTACTGCTCATAATCAATCATCTTAATTTTACTCTGACCCAAGTATAGTTATCATCAACAAACCCATTTTCATTACCACAAATTTCGTTATCACAAGCCAAGCATTCACAGGGTGTCCGTAAATGAAAAATTCCAACTAGTTCTATTAATAAAAACAAGACTCAATATACCGTTATGAGTTATTCACGCCGTATGTAGGGCATTCTGTACATAATGCGCATGACAATGCGCTGGTAGGGATGGGCACAAATCGAGATATATTCCAGGCTCGGTGAGCTCGAACAACCACACACACACACAAATATGCTGAGTATTATGCTGAGTGGGGACCTATTTAGCGTCATGTATGTCTTTGTTTTATGTTTAAATAAATAAATATCACGGGACAATTCACACCAATTGACCTAGCCCCAAAGTAAGCTTAGCAAAGCTTGTGTTATGGGTACTAAGCAACGGATAAACATACTTATATAGATAAATACATACTTAAATACGTATTAAACATCCAAGACCCGAGAACAAACATTCGTATTCATCATACAAATATTTGCCCCGGCCGGGATTCGAACCCGGAACCTCAGGCTTCGTAGTCAGGTTCTCTAACCACTTGGCCATCCGGTCGTCAAAATGTTTATTTCTATGTTTGTTTTATGGCGTTAAATAAATGTATTTTCTTTCTTTCTTTCTTTCTTTCTAAGTACCACGCCTGTATTCCCAAATGGGGTAGGCGCACACGAAACGCAACCCCTTCGGAGCCACTTTTAGCAATTTTAGGTTTTAAGCTTGACAAAGACGGCACAATAGTTACAGCCTGTTGCCTACCTCAACCTATATCCTCAGTCGCCTCTTACGACATCCACGGAAGAATTGGAGAGGTGTATTTCTAACCCGACACCACTCGAACGAACCATCTTATTTATATTTCACTTATTTAGAGAAAAGAAGAAAGAAAGCCACAAAAGTACAAAAAACACCTCGCCACTGAAATGAAGATATAAAATTAAGAGCGTTTATACCTGTTGAGCTGGCAACATTGCATTTTTGTTAGTTTTTCTCGATTATTCCATAAAAATTGAATGAAAATTTAAAATGTTGTCTGATGGAATACGTTTTAATATAAAAATTAATGTGTCTACTCCACTAATTATTGCTGATAGACTTTTATATTCTTTAAAGACGAATTAATGTTCATAAACGGTTTTTATATCTATAATGAATTATTATTAGAGTAGACACATTAACAAGAAGATACATTACATTAAGAAGTGACTATCAGACAACATTTTTAATCTTCATTCAATTTTTGTGGAATAAACGAGAAAAACTAACAAAAATGCAACGTTGGTAGCTCAGCAGCTATAAAATGCTCTTAAACCAGTCGTATGATTTAAAAATACATGGTTAAAATGATTTATCCCAGTCTGTTAAATTGCTAGGAATTTAACATAGTCTAAAATTAAACATTTGAATGTTAACAAGTTTATACTATTGTTCTATAGATTTCATTAAGAGATTGGTTTTCGCGATTCCCAATTTCCCGCTGTATTCTTAAATAATAAATAATGCCTTGGGCTATTAATTTTGAAACAAAAGCCTCTCGATTTATATCAGAAAGCCACTTTGTTAGCTTTATTTACTTGGGCTACCATTGTGGGATTGTATTCAGATATTTAGTGTAGATTGTACCTTAATATTTAGATACTCTAAATCTTATTATTATGTAATATAAAAAGTATTACTAACCAATTTATTGACGTCAAACACTATACTTGGTTTCGATAAGTATTTAACTAAATATAAAGAAAACAACGTCAATTGGTGTCTTAAATATTGAAATTTCTCTATTAAGCTGTCTAAACATTTGCATTTTATGTATCGAAATACAGTAGTTTAGTTTGTATTACAATGATAAATAAGTAAAATGTTTAAAATCCCTGAATGTACCAAATTTGGCAGCTGAAGTTTGTACCTATTCAAACCAAGTATAACTCTGGCATCTCCGAAGCTGATTGATTTATGATCTTGACAAGCTGATATAGATACGCAACGGACACATATTTACGAAATTATCGTTTGCCTTTTAAAAAAATGCTAAAATATGTTTAAAATACTTTCAAACTGTGTGTATGTGCGGGCGGGCGTGCGTGCGTGCGTGCGTGCGTGCGTGCGTGCGTGCGTGCGTGCGTGCGTGCGTGCGTGCATGCGTGCGTGCGTGCGTGTGTGTGTGTGTGTGTGTGTGTGTGTGTGCGTGTGTGTGTGTGGGGGGGGGGGGTAATAATCCCTACAAACGTGCTATAAAACGGTTCACAGCCTACTTCAGACGAATAAAAGTAGTTTCTATTGTAACCTACATCCAGAATAAGGCTCACACTGCTCCGGTACAGTTTTTAGGCCACCGGTTTGTTCTGAGTGGCTATTCACTACCCAAAACTACGGCGGGAGGCGGTTTTATCAGATTTACTTTTTTTCAGTTGGTGGCAAGTTTGAGTTGGGTTTTTTCTATGCTTTCATCTCATTTTTCTGGTTTAAAAGTTTGTAAATAACACGGGTTACTTACCGGCTGACTAAATTAAGAAGCCACTGAAGGTAGTTTTTAAATTTTGCAGATACAATAGCCTTCACCTGAGGCTTCTCATGCAATATTATTTAGAAAAAAGGAAAGAAAATATAGATTTAGTTATTTGAACATCTATTATTTTTTTATTTATTTTATTCTACGTGTAATTTAATAGTGTTATAAATACGCTGTGATAAGTTTATGTGTTGGTGAAATTTATTGGATAACTAAATAATAAAAAAATATTCGAAATTTTAGATATACAATAAAATAGGAAATAAAGCATTGTATTCTATTATAAATTCTTTATTATACACTAAAACGCATAAAATTAAAAAATAACAAAATAATAAGACAATGAAAAGGTGAAATTTACATGATGTGTATAGATTATGCTGCAGTTATGACTATGACATGACTATTTACTTAATTTGAGAAAGAAACAACTTTTTTGTCAAAATTTTTTTTTGTTTTGAGTAGCTTAATATAAAGTGTCCCACTGCATGGAAAAAGCCTCCCCTTTCTTATTCCACTCGTCTCTACTCTTGGCCAGCTCTTGCCCATCTGACTGGAGTCGGTCCAAGTCGTCCCGCCATCTCCTCCTAGGTCTGCCTATGCTCCGGTGCCCGTCGCATGGAACCCAATCGGTGATTACTTTGGCCCAGCGATCCGGATCCATGCGGCAGATGTGTTCCGCCCAGACCCATTATAATTTGGCGGTCTTCTAAAAAGTTCTGGAGCTCAGATCCGTGATGATTGATTCTATCAGATCTCCGAACACCTAGAATACTGCGCTCCTAGCTCGCTGGCAATTAAAATTACTTAATTAATACTATATCTATTTAATTTTCAATAAAGGAAGCTCAAAATCACTCAAAGGGCTATGGAGAGGTCCATGCTCAGGGTTTCTCTGCTGGATAGAATCAGAAATGATGATATCCGCAGTAGAAACAAAGTTACCGACATAGCCCGAAGAATTGCGAAACTCAAGTGGCAGTGGGCGGGCACATTGCTCGCAGGACTGATGGCCGATGGGGTCAAAAGGTTTGTTTGTTGGTTTAAACTCTTTATTGTACAAAAAGGAAATACAAAAACAACACACAAAAAAAAGGAAAAAAAAGAAAGAAGAAAGGAAAGGTTCTCGAATGGTGTCCGCGACCTGGAGACGAGCTGTCGGTAGGCCTCCAACAAGATGGAGCGACGACCTGGTTAAGATCACGGGATAGCGGTGGGTGCGAAAAGCACAAGACCTGTCTAAGTGGAGAGCCTTGGGGGAGGCCTATATCCAGCAGTAGATGTCTTTCGGCTGACAAGATGATGATGATGACTTTTTGTGAATTCCCGGTAGGTAAATTCGCCACGTCATGTATTAAGAAATCACCGGAAACATTCTAATAGGGTCAATGCACATTACATAACAAAGTCCATACGAAGGTTATTACAGGAGCTAGAGATTAGATAGTGGTAATGCTGGTCGTAGCACTTTGAACTAACAGGGCGTTTGAACTATTTTAAGAGCATTGCATATGAAGTGTTTCGTAAACGAAGCATTAGGTGGGGTCGAAGATCAAAGTTCGTATCGTACATTCGTACCATCCCTCTCACTCTCATATTAAATAATATTAGCGTCAGCGGGACGGCAAGATACGAAGTTTGAATTTTGCACTGCGTAGTAAAAAAGCCTGATTTATATTCTTCGTCATCATCATCATCATCATCATCATCATCAGCCTGCATAAGTCCACTGCTGGACATAGTCCTCTTCCATGGCGCGCTACAACACTCGCTGTCTTCAGCCCCTCGCATCCATCCGCCGCCAGCAACCCTCTTAAAGTCGTCCGTCTACCTTACCTCAGGACGCCCTACTAAGTATTCCCGTCCGTGGTCTCCATTCGAGGACTCGTCTGCTCCACCGTTCATTGGTCCTGCGTTAGACGTGGTCAGCCCATCGCCACTTCAGCGAACTAATTCTTTGAGCAACGTCGGTGACTTTCGTTCTTTGTCGGATAATGTGATTTCTGACTTTATCCTTCAAGGAAACCCCTAGCATTGTTCTCTCCATAGCTCGCTCATGATATAATCACTTGACATTCCGACGATACCATCACATCCAAAACTAAAATGCTTCAAACCGTCCGTGGATACTTTTGCGTCATAAAGTTTAACCTTGATTTTGTGAATAAATTATACCTATGCTATAGTATTTGAATGAGAGAACACTAATTTACGTCTTAGTATTCGTCTTTATTCAAAACCTTATAGTTAGACAGAAATTGTGGACGCACAGCGCGGTTCGTCCGTCGATAAAAAACCCGGACGGTTAGAGGCATATTGGTCGCGCGCTCTGGACTGTCAAGTGTTTATATTAGTTTGTCGAAGAGATAAGACTATTTACCGTGAGCCGTGGCAGCCAAGTGGTTTGACCTATGAATCAACCTGTGTTTAATCATTTTGTTGTGCACACGTTTCATTCGTTCACTCATTCAATTGGGTAGCTTCCTGAGTCTATGGGAGGTACTCCGAAAAATTTTTGAAGCTTTAATTTTGCACGAATGATGTAAAGTACATCATTCGTGCAAAATTAAAGCTTTCTAGAATTGATAGTCCCTAAGCAAAGCCGTGGACGGACGGACAGACAGACAGACATGGCGAAACCATTTTTGCCATTTTGGCTCCGGAACCCTAAAAACTATTTAGGGTCACATCTCGCACGCGGAATCGGCAAAAGCCAATGGATTTTTTATTAATGTGTATGTAATGGATTAATTTAATGTTTGCCATAATTATTGTTAGTCATATTATTTTTTTACGCTGAAACGATACATTTTTCATAATTTATAAATAAACAATTATGAGTAGCTTATATAAAACATATCCTGTACTTAAGGCTGAAAATTTTAGAGACGTGATTCGTCGCGCACAGTCGCGCTCGGATCGTGAAGAGTTTTCCAAAGGAGGCTGGAGAAAATTAAACAATAATACTACTTTATAAGGCTATTAGTTTCCTCCAATTGCTCCCTTGTTGGTGCTCTAGAGATGAAAGCTAAAGATCATCTTGGGTTGAATGTAAAGTACTCGTAGAATATTTCTTGCGTGTAATTGCAGATTACATTTCAAGATAAGGTGACCAGGGTTCCATAACTGAAGGGCGGCAAACGGAACCCTATTTTGTCAGTATGACAGACGGATAGCTGAAATTATTGTTAAAAATAAAAGTAAAATAACCTAACCAACAAAAAGTTGGAAAACTCCGACATTGTCACTTCAAAGTTCAATATCTCAAAAACGGCTGAACCTATTTTGATAAAACATAGCTGTGAACAATTGCTAAAAACCCTGCTATCAAATAAAATAAACCGCATTCGAATCGGTTCATCCTTTTAAGAGCTACTGACTGACACGGAGACGGTACTGACAGAATACCAGCGCTGCAAGCGTCTAACGCCTCAGCATTATGCTGAGTCAGCGGCCGTTTCACTTTTGCGGGGATACACAAAATCGTATATTTTTATTTTGGTATTTCATTTATGTTTTGTTTGTGTTGCTGTCTATTGTTTTTTTGTTGTATTTGTGTGTCTTTGTGAATGTGAATAAATTTCTGTCTTTCTTTCTTTCTTTCTTTCTTTCTACGGTGCCACAGACAGACACACATAGCGGTCAAACTTATAACACCCCCTTTTTTTGCGTTGGGGGTTAAAAAAACAGCAATGAACAAGTTCTTTCTCAACGAAGTCGCGGGCATTAGACGAACTTCCATGTTACATCATCAGCCGGACGTGGTTCACTGCTGAACAAACGCCTCTCCGTTAGAACACCATTGAACGACAACTCACCCCCTACATCCGCCGGTTGCCCACAACTCTCACTAGGCTTATTATAAAGTCAATGATTATATATTATCATGGACAGGAATATTTGGAAATAATTCCGATCCGCATTAGCGATCACTTCAAATACATTACAATAAGAAAAATGAAAAAGAGTAAAAAAGAGACGAAAAGAGTAGTAAGAGTACCTATAAAAAGTTTGTCTTGTTTTTTCATGCCCGGTGGTGTTATCTCGTTTACCTACGCCCTATTTTACTAATTACGAAGTTTCGATTTTCCCCTAAGGTCAACTCACGCTTGTCTAGTTTATTATTTGTCTGTATGTAGTATATCTATCTTTACAATATAATACAATACAAATACTCTTTATTGTACACCAGAAATAGTAAGCGATATAGAAAACAGGTACACAGAAAATTACAAGGTAAGCAATAGGCGAAACAAATAAAAAAGGTGAAGGAGGTGAAGGTGAGAAATAGCGAACCTACTGTGTTAAAAATAAAGTTGTGTTAAATATGTGATGTATAGTATATAGATATCATTTATAAATATTGTGAATCTGTTTAAAAAAAATACCTCGTCGAGTTTCTTGCCGGATTCTTCTCAACAAAGGTTTTTTCCGAACCGGTGGTAGATTTTTTTTGACCGTTCATAAGCCTAAATTGAATAAAGAGATTTTGACTTCGACTTTGACTTTATGACTTTGACTTTAATGTCATCAGTCCTAGTAGGAGTTCTGCCAAAGCTTCGACTCGTATGTACACGGCCCTGCATAAGTGGATGGACACCTTACGTTCTATAATCGCTTGCACACGAGAGGCGGCGATTTTGTTAGTTGTTCACCACTAATGCACTAGATGGCGCGCTTAATGCACGGTATGAATATGATTGATATTTTGTCCTCATATTGGTATGTGCCGATAGCTCAGTTGATCGGCTGCTTAGAAAAATTCATAAATGAACCCGAGTTCGTATCCTACAGTTCAGAATTATGTTTTCGTTTTTTTTTTTTTTATTACTTTATATTTTAATTTTGTAGATGACTAACATGGAAACAAAAAAACAATCTGAAAAAGGATAAGGTTGCAACAAAAATAATACACGTTTTGAAGTTTAAAACATAAAAAAATTTATTCCTAAAACAATATTTCTATTCATTAAATATGGCAGTGCTGTTATTAATGTTATACTAAATATTATTATTAATTAAATAACTGAAAACCAGATAGTAGTTTACTCAGAATCCAGAGTAGAATCGATTACACGATGTTTTAAATCAGGTTGTGTTTGTGCCCAGTCTAAATATTACGAATGCATACGCCAATTAAATATGTTTTACGAATGTTTCATACCCCTTAGATAATTTAATACTGGCCGTTTGGCTGTCAGTTTGACTTTCTTCTAAATCTGGTATTACAAATTACAACTGTAAAGTTAGAAATGAAGTAGAACTACTGATACAATTATTTTAAGAAATAATGAAGGTTATCAAAAATAAACGCAAACAACTAACTTAAAATAAAATACAAAAATATTTTCGGGGTGTCGTGTGAGGTTTTTAGTTATTTAATTAGCACTTGACCAAAATTTGTATTTTAAGATTTTATTGAGGTATTCGCTTAAGTATTCATTTCCGTTTCTGGAAAGAGGATTGAAGCGACCACAATAAAAAAAAAAGGATTTGAAAGTATATATTATGTGAGACCGGGTTATCATAAGACTCGTAGTTATTATAAATTATATATAAACAGTGAAGTTTTCCAGTTTTAAACATAACAATAATTGATGGCGTAGATCCACTGTAGTGTGTTACTGACAGTTATAATAAGATTACAATCGTATTATATTGAACTTTCACACTTATCTCACGAAAAAAAACTATTAAGGCATTGGTAATTAAATGTTTTGTTCATAATAATAAAATAATTACTTTTCGTAACAAAGTGATACTACAGAATCATAAATAAAGATAATTATTTTGGTTTCTATAATACTTATATATAACATGATTGTCTGAGTATATAACCCGGTCTACACGTAAACTATCAATTTTATTTTAATAACTAGTTTAACCACCATGATTGTCGATAACTGCTTGCAGACGGGAACACATAGATGCAACTAGATTTTCACACAGATTAGACCCGCGAATACTGTCCCATATTTTTACACAGTGAGCTTCTAACGTTTCCGGAGTTCGCTCATTTTAGTTATCTCAACGTTGGACAATAAGACCTCATATATTTTCAATGAGATTAAAATCCGGTTATCTGGCAGGACAAGAAACTACTTTAATACTATTTTTGTGTTGATCAAACCAGTCTTGCATAATACGCGACCGGTGTATTGAGCAGTTATCTTGCACGAACGTTATGCACGGCACTTGTTCTTCTGGATAAACAATTCTAACAGTGGGCAACATGGTCTCCTGAAGCAAACTGGCATAATCACCACCGTTCGCTCGACTGGGTATTCTAACAAGTTCTCCCGGATCAGCAGCACTCGTCCATCCCCATCATGGTTGACGGTTATACGACCAGATTCCATGTTGGGCACTACGAGATCACCGTCGTTTCGCGTAGGTATTGTTTCGAATAGTATCTAGGAGTCGTGGTCGAACCGATCTTTGACGATGCAGCAAAAACCGCAGAAAAGGTATTCGTCTTGATATCGTCGTATCCATAATATAACTGTTTTTTTTCTGTAACAATATAAATAAACATGAAATAATGTAATGTAAATATAATTATTGTAAAAAAAAATTGTAGTTAGGATAAACGTAAAAAAAAAACTCACATCAACTCCAGTTTCTCTAGAAATTTCTGAAATATTTTTTACTTCTTTATATAAATTAATTTTATCACACCTTTTAATCATTTCAACATTGCGATGAAAACTAATCATTTTAAAGAATAACTACGATAGTAAGCAGATTCAACTTGAAAGAGACAATGGAACGAGAAGTAGGAACAGCTGAACAAGTAGGTAGCAAAGTTTAAAACAAAGTAATAAAAACAGCCTGGTAGTTTGAAGATCTTCAGTCTACCCTCTTTAAGTTTCGTAAAATATGACTTACCGATTAATTTTAAGGCGACCAGAGTTATAGATCCAATTTTCATGACTTCAAATAACAGATCAGTGGCTGAGTGGTTTGAGAGTGCTCCGACAGAATCGTATGTCGCGAGTTCAAATCCTATTAGGCGACGATATTGAGTTTGTGTTTTTGTAAATTTACTGCTTGGAGATTAGTAAAGTCGATGTTTCGATGATAAAAACAAGCAACATATTATGGGTCTCCGTAAAGAAAACAATAAAATTCTCCCTCTCACACACTTTCGCACAATACGAAAGAGACAGAAATGTCGTTACACGAAGGTAGCATCCCACGGTGTCCCACCCTGGCAGCTGGCAGGGACACATGTTTAGCTGGCCACGAGAGTTGATGTGAATGATTATACACATAATTACAACATGTGTAATGGGCAGTAGGATGTTGAAATTTGTCTTTCTAACATGAAGATAAAATAAATATTTTTTGAACCCTTAAAAAATCAACAAACTAGCGCCATCTAGCGGGATTTTGGTAAACTAACAAGTTAGTAAATAAGTGAATTCCGCTAATACACATCGAACACATAGATGGCGCCGTTTCTCGCGTCAGACGATTATGTTTTGGCATTGTCCATCCACTTTTGCGGCCTATAGTACTTCAATTAAATATTTTCAACTTTGAACATGAAACGGAATTATTTTCATACAATATTTCACGAAGACGTGTTATTAATTATTCACTTACATCTACCCCTTCCCTTGTGGTGAAGGGTTGATCCCCCTGTCTACCCATCAGTATTGCTTAGTCTTCCCGTGACCACAACATAGCGGTGTGTTAGTTGTTTTGAATTTAATTATATAGTTAAAGCCAGAACGTTAACTGAAATTATATTAATCTTAAAACAGGTATATAAACAGGTACAGGTATAGATACAGGTATAGGTATAGGTACAGGTATAGGTATGTGTTTGTTTATTTGTGTGTTTGTCCGTCTTTCACGCCGTAACGGAGCGACGGATCGACGTGATTTTCGGCGTAAATATAGTTTATGGGCCCGAGGGTGACTTAGGCTACTTTTTATCCCGGAAAAATGCACAGTTCCCGAGGGAACAGCGCGCGATAACCAAATACCACGCGGCCGGAGCCGCGGGAAAAAGCTAGTAAAATAAATAAATATCACGGGACAATTCACACTAATTGACCTAGTCCCAAAGTAAGTTTAGCAAAGTTTATGAGTACTAAGCAACAGATAAATATAATTTTATATTGATTTAGATAGATACATACTTAAATACATATTAAACACCCAAGACCCGAGAACAAACATTCATATTATTCATACAAATATCTGCCCCGACACGGGAATCGAACCCGGGACCTCAAGCTTCACGGTCAGGTTCTCTGATGACTTGGCCATCCGGTCGTCTAAATAAATGATAAATGTTTGATTACCTTAAAAAGATGATTACTTTAACCGAGGCCTTATTGCCTAACGTTTCTGACACTCGCGATCGCAATAAAATGACAGCTTTTGTATGCAAAATATGTCATTTGATTGCGATCGCGAGTGTCAGAAACATTAGGCAATACGGCGTCTAGTCTTGGCGTCTAGTCGTAATATTGATCTCGTTTAAAAAAGATCACATAAACCGACGGTGGATGACCGCCACCCATCAAATGAATAAAAAAAAAATTAGTTCATTTATACACACACACACACAACCATCACGCCTGTATTCCCAAATGGGGTAGGCAGAGCACATGGAACGTTACCGCTCCGGAGCTTTTAGCAATTTCAGGTTTTAATTTTACAGAAACTGTACAATAGTGACAGGTTGCTAGCCTGTCGCCTACGGTATACCTTAAACTATCCTCAGTCGCCTCTTACGACATCCACGGAGGAAATGGAGAGGTTTTATTCTAACCCGACACCACACGGGAATTATGCAAAGGTAAAAAATTGGTCATGTCTCTTTCAAGTTGAAAAGAATGTGGTAGGTACCTACATTTTTAAGCTATGATTCGTAGTTTTTAAGCCTTTTTTGATAAAAGAACGGAAAGAAATTACGTAACATTGAAATAACAATTAAGACTTCGGTCTTAAATACTTAGTTTGTTAGCCCCTTAATACACTGTGCCAAATGGTTCTAAATTAACTCAACTTTCAAAGCACTTAAATATCAATTTTGCTTGGCAAATAATAAAATAAATGGGATCTTTTAAAAGTTTTACGCTGGCACAGCTGACGAGAAACAGAGACATCATAATACATACACAGCCTGTTGACTTTGACTTTGACTTTGAAATCTTTTAGAAATATCCGTTTCCGTACGACAATTAGATACGAAAATAACCTAACCTTAAAAATTTCATTTTCAATACAATTTTTTTTTGCTGACTGTACTTTTTGTTGACTGTTCTTGCATTGTCACCCAAACTAAATTCGAATACCAAATTTCAAGTCGATGCTATTAACCATTGCAGACGATCCTGGCTGGACTACCAGGGTGTCACTACTAGATTATTATATTTTCACGCGATTTACATAAGTACTTCAAATTTCAACTCGATTTGACTACTGGAAGTTGGTCAAATTTAACTCGCAAGATTTGATTACAGACAGACAGACACGGAACTAGGTGAAACTAAATAAAAGCTTGTAAAAAGAAGACAAATACCTAAAACTGGCGCTCCCTCCTTGTTACATAGAAAATATTTGATTGACACTTCTGGTGCAATCGTATTTTGCTTGAGATCCAACTTTTTTGATGGAAATAAATTTTATCACTATAATCTGTGGCAGTGGGCGGGGCCCATTGCCGCAGGACTGATGGCCGATGGTGTCAGAAGGTTCTCGAATGGCGTCCGCGGACCGGGAGACGAGCTGTCGGTAGGCCTCCAACAAGAAGGAGCGACGACCTGGCTAAGATCGCGGGATCGCGGTGGATGCGAAAAGCACAAGACCGGTCTGAGTGAAGAGCCTGGGGGGAGGCCTATGTCCAGCAGTGGACATCTTTCGGCTGACATGATGATGAAGATGACTATAATCTGTATATTTGGTTCGATCCTGCCGAGTCTGTCGAAAACAGCCGAGCATACTTCGCTCCATGACAGATTAAGTACATTCTATCCGTAATGCCTCCTCTACATATCGACGGATGCGTCGGCAGATTGTATCTGCGGATGCGTCCGCCGAGGTGTAGAGGGTGGTTTTTGCTTGTCTGTGGTAGGTATTTAACGTCGGCCGATGCATCTGCCACTCATCCGTTTGGTGTCGTTTTTCGACACGGATCAAAGGGTGACAGCGCACAGACTGAATAACTCACAGATGTGTGGACGGATCGCAATTTATCCGAAGATATGGTTGCGGATCCATCTGCCGACGCATCCGTCGATATGTAGAGGAGGCATAAGACAGCTGTCGCAATGATCTGTTACAAGTGAGGTCACTGGACCCCGCCAGCTGCGTCCAAGCAAAATTGCCTCTGAAGATTTATATTAGTTCAGCAACAAACGGTGCTCATGGAGTTGCCTGATTAAAGGCGAGTTTTATACGCTGGAAACACTGACACGGTCTTCAAGCATCAAACGGAACGGAGGCGCCATGAGCATTGTGTTGCAGCGCCAGTATTTCCGGACTGACACAACTCGGGGATTGTCGAAAAACGAGCCTACTAATTTCGTAAACGGCTGCATCCGTAACTAAACTTATGCCATGGATGTCAACGGGCGGTGGTGATTCCTTTTCATCAAGTGACCCACCTGTTCGTTTACCCCTTTTCATGTAACAAATATGCACTAAATTGGTCATTTTTAAAGTGTTGACCAAGACATTCTTTTACCGCCTTAAAGTTTATTGTCAGTTATGCAGCTAAACAAAGCCTATTTTTAACCCCCAAGCAAAAAGAGAGGTTTATAAGTTTGACGCCAATGTCTGTTTGTTTACCTGTCTGTCTGATCGTCGCTGGCATCGTAGTTTTTCAACGGTTGGACTGATTTCAATGCGGTTTTTTACGTAAAAAAAATAGTTTTCTTGTGGTGGTTCTTAGCTATGTTTTATTAATCGGTTCAGGTATTTTTGAGATATTTTACTCTAAAATGACAATATTTGACTGATATATTTGACTGTCATACCCGTTAACGTCTCTGGTTGGTTAACTGCTCTAAGATTCACTGGAATCAATAATTTGGTAAAAGATTAAGCTTCATAGACTTCAAAGTTTTAAGACTAATCAATCACTTAGCTCTTGAAAGTTCCAATCAGTGTTACCGATTGATTGTTGAATATTGAAAGTATATCGATAGTTAAAATGAGGGTGTCTTGGAAAATATCGCTAGATGGCGTTAGTAACGATCCGTTTGACGTTATTCTTGCTTCCGATTGGTCCTGGTAGTTATACCTCCTAACGTCCAGAGACCTTTATAAAAGACTTACATATTATTATTGTCATTTTAAATCAAACTCTATCACAAATGACATAAAGTTTGATGTTCATTAATCGAAAATTTGACTTGAGCGTTAGGAGGTTAATCAACTCCGAACATGGCACTTTCCGACTTATTGATGTAAGTTATGTAGGGTAGATTGGCCTGAAACAGTAGTAACTGGTATTCACTTTCAGCAATGTGACATAAGGCTATTTCACTTAGTTAAGGCGCTTAGCGCCTTGACGCAATCCTAACTTAATCTAACCTATACAGAGGCCTTATTGCCTAACATTTCTGACACTCGCGATCGCAATAAAATAACAGCTTTTGTATGCGAAATATGTCATTTAATTGCGATCGCGAGTGTCAAAAACATTATGCAATACGGCCTCAGGTCAATTTACGGGGCGTTCTAAGGTTAAGACCAAAAAGGGTTGTCTCTCCTCCATTTTACTCACAAACAAGCCGACCAACACTTTGCATGGAAACAAAATGGCCGCCATTAAACATGGCACTGACATGACATATAACTGAGCATGTATATACTTAGCCTGCGGAATTGTATCTCATCTGTTTTACCTAATTGGGATCATTAATCACTGCAGAATATTACGATTTATACTTTACGTTTGAAGAGAATTTTGGTCGAGTGTGGCAAGGTTTAGGTTATTTGGATACCTAAGTATTTATTTTATTTATTAAGAGATGGCGTTGCCCGACTTAGGCACAACGAACGACCGACCGGATGGCCAAGTGGTTAGAGAACCTGACTACGAAGCTTCAGGTCCCGGGTTCGATTCCCGGCCGGGGCAGATATTTGTATGAATAATACGAATGTTTGTTTTCGGGTCTTGGATGTTTACGAAGTATTTAAGTATATATTTATCTATATAAGTGTCTTTATTCACTGCCTAGTATCTATAGTACAAGCTTTGCTTAGTTTGGGACTAGGTCAAATCGTGTCAAGTGTCCCATGATATTTATATTTATAATGTATACGGAACCCTAAAAACACGGTGTATAATTTTAAGTTACGGAATCCTAAAATAAAAATCACTGTAGCGTCAAGGGAAATCTTTTATCCTTCGCTGAGGCCATTTTATCTTTATTCCCATAATAAACCATATTATCTACATCCGTAACATTTTTTTACTTTGAATTTTTTTGCTTTACAAAATCGTACGTCCTAAGCTTTTCCTTTAATGATATAAGCGGGTTTTGTATATTCAAGTCATTATGTGATATCTTTTTTCGGAAAGGAAATCAACTGTTTCCGTCATCGAGCTCATTAAGGTCTCCGCTCTACCTCGTACCATGCCATGACCGTAACAGGAACGTGTCAGGCAAAATTGTATTATTTGTGTTGAAAAGTATGAGACATTTCCAACTAGTACGTTTCCTAACCAATCGTCACCAACGCTTGTCATGTATCCGCTTAACATTCCGTTCCTGACACGTTCCTATTACGGTCTTGGTATGGCACGTGATGGGTGGAGACCTTTATTGGTATATAAATTCATATTTATGGACGATTTCAATTAAAATTGTTCGTCTTATGGTTTAAATACAAATTACTAATGTGACATCTTATTGTAATGAACATGACTTGACAATAAATAAATAAATAAATTCGGGATTTGTTCCGCGTACTTTGATTTTAGAGAAGCTCGATATTTTACGATTATCATGGTCATTCTACTGGTCATTTTATGCCACTATCGTAATAAATATTTAATTTTTAGGGTTCCGGAGCCAAAATGGCAAAAACAGAACCCTTATAGTTTCGCCATGTCTGTCTGTCTGTCTGTCTGTCCGTCTGTCTGTCTGTCTGTCTGTCTGTCTGTCCGCGGCTTTGCTCAGAGACTATCAATGTTAGATAGCTGTAATTTTGCACGAATATGTAAGTAAACTATGCCGACAAAACAGTACAATTAAAAATTCAAAAACAATTTTTTTTAGGGTACCTCCCATAGACGTAAAGTGGCGGTGATTTTTTTTTTCTCATCTAACCCTATAGTGTGGGGTATCGTTGGATAGGTATTTTAAAACCATTAGGGGTTTGCTAAAACGATTTTTCGATTCAGTCATTTGTTTGCGTAATATTCAACTTTGAATTGCAAATTTTCATTAAAATCGAGCGTCCCCCCCCCTCTAAAATCTAAACCGGTGGGTGGAAAAATTTTAAAAAATTCAGGATGGTAGTCAGTATATTAAACTTCCAAGGAAAACTATAGCGGCTAAGTTTGCTTGAGAATTATTAGTAGTTTATGAGTAAATAGCAGCGTAAGGTATAAAATATACCTATACTTCGAAGATTCCGTATAAAGTACGAAATCCTTAGAAAAACATTGCTTAATTTTTTCGTAATGGCTACGGAACCCTATTTTGGGCGTGTTTTAGTATTTGTGCTAATGCTGCCCTGCGAAGAGTTTTGCAAAATAATTCTTTATTATCCAGTGTTATTGTAATATTATTATTTTTAATAAGTAGTGATTATTTTCCCGCAGCTCTTGTCTCATCTATGGAAGCGCACTCAGGATCATATCCCTCTTTCAGCCATTCCAAATAATCTGCAAAGAAAAGAAAATGTGGCATACTTTTGTGCGAATCAATCATGACTTTATAGCAAAGTTATGTAGACGAAGTGATATGGATGTAGATCGCAACGAATTAATTGAATCAGGCGTTACTTAGCGGAGGTCCTTATGGATTAATGTATGGGCAAAACACTTTTCCCAAACTATTACATCCCAAAATATTTTACTCAAATTATCATTTATAAAACTACTTATCGCAATTTTACAGCTAGTAATTTTCAAATTAAACCAGATCAACGCAGAGTGGTACGCGTGATGAAATAGGTTGTCAACTACAGTTATTTAATCAACAACTTGTAAGTATAGCTCAGTTTTTTAACCGACTTCAAAAAAAGGAGGAGGTTATCAATTCGGTTGTATGTTTTTTTTATTTTTTTTATTTTTTTTTATGTTTGTTACCTCAGAACTCCGTCATTTATGAACCGATTTGAAAAATTTTTTTTGCGTTCGTCTAGGAATGCTTTCAATTAGGTCCCATAAGCACCAAATCAGGATCTGATGATTGGATCCTAAGGAAATCGAGGGAACTCTTCAAATGTTGTAGGGACACCTATGGTAATTTTGATATATTTAGTAGTAACTCGTGCATTTGCTCTTGAAAATCATTATTTGGTAAAGTGAAACTGACGATGAAGACCACAGTTGACCATCGGAGTTACTACTCAATAACAAGTATTTCATGGGTTGAATTTCAGTTACTTTAACACAGTTGCTAAGCAATTTATGCTCCTCGGAACGCATAATGGTGAAATGGAATGGGTGGTGAAGCACCAGGACTCCTCAATAATGAACATCTCTGCATCGGAAAAAGCAATTTTTCGTAAAAGGTGGTGAGCAGTTGACATTAAAGTATTAAATCTTAGATGCTTCACTAAAAAGCGTGAAAAAAAAAATTTATAACAAAAAATAGAACCGACTACAAAAAACCATGAAAATAATTTTCTACCAGTCTGAAGTCGGTGCCTCAGCACGAGCCAGCAGGAGTGATTGGAGCCATTTACTCGTATAGTTGTAGGTGAGGTAGACGATTATGGTCCACTCCTGCTGGCTCGTGCTGAGGCACCGACTTCAGACTGGTAGAAAATTATTTTCATGGTTTTTTGTAGTCGGTTCTATTTTTTGTTATAAATTTTTTTTTGATGTAATATTTGACTTCATTTTTTTTACGGATAAAATAATAATCTATGTCAGTCAGTCTGTAAAGCCGAGTTTAGACTTGAAAGAAAATTCGGGCAAGTTGCATTACATTGCGGCGCTCGATTGACCGCCACAAAATCGTTGCCTGTACGGCCTCGCAATGTAATGGAACTTGCACGAATTTTCTTGCCAGTCTAAACTCGGCTTTACATCAAATCGATTGACACCTCAACTACTAGCCTATGCGCGACGGCAAATGTAAATAAAAACATACGTATATATGTCGGTAGTAGCCGTGGTGGCCTAGTGGTTTGACCTATCGCCAGCAGAGGGCCGTGGGTTCAAACCCCGGCTCGAACCTCTGAGTTTTTCGAAATTCATGTGCGGAATTACATTTTAAATTTACCATGACCTTTGCGGTGAAGAAAAACATCGTGAGGAAACCTGCACAACCCTTTGAAGCAATTCAATGTTGCGTGTGAAGTTCCCAATCCGCACTGGGCCCGCGTGGGAACTATGGCCCAAGCCCTCTCATTCTGAGAGGAGGCCTGTGCCCAGAAGTGGGACTTATATAGACTGGGATGATGTTGATGGATGATGATATAATAGTAATAATATGTCGGTGGCCAATCGTAAAATCCGCCAGATCTCGAAATTCCTAGGCATATCGTGAAATGGAACCATTTCATGAATTGGTTAAGGGACATCTACCATATCATTCAAAACTCACCGCTTAACCATTTGCCTAGTGACGTTTACCCAGATCACGAAATTACTAGGCATACCATTTAATGCCGCCATTTCATGATTTGGCCGGTTTAGGCAGATCATGAAATTCCTAGGCATGTCATGAAATGCCGCCATACCGGTTCTGATGCTTCGCCGGCCGCTGCCGCGGCACGCTCGCTTCGCTCGCTCGGCTCTTGCTCGTGGTCAGAACTCATACTTACCACTCCTCGCATATCACGATGTGCCCGGTATAGAGCTAGGAATATATCTGTCGGCGGCCGATCGAAAAATCCGCCAGATCACGAAATTCTAGGCATCTAGGCATATCGTGAAATAGCGCCATTTCATGAATTGGCTAAGGTGTATCCGCCATATCGTTCAAACTCACCGTTTAAAGATTTGCCTAGTGACGTTTAGGCAAATTCCTAGGCATATCATGAAACGCCGCCATATCGGTTTTGGAACTTTGCTGGCCGCTACCGCGGCACGCTCGCTTCGCTGGCTTGGCTCATGCGTTGTGGTCACAATTCATCTTAAAAATCTTCTTATTGTCGACATAACACGATGTGCCCAAGTATAGAGCTAGGAATATCGACAAATGCATTGCTCTAATCGATCTGCCGTATTGTTTCTCAGGCACATCGTGATATGCCTGGCCCACTTTTAGGCATATTATGAAATTAAATGAAATATTTTATTTGTTATTAGTTAGAAATAGCGCCATTTCATGATATGCCTAGGAATTTCGTGATAGGTCTTTCGTGGTAGATTTTACGATCGACCGCCGACATATCGACGAATTTGTTGCTCTAAATGTGTTGATGTGCCGTATTGTTTCTCAGGCAAATCGTATTAATATGCCTTGCCAACTTTTAGGCATATGTTATCATGAAATAGCGTCATTTCATGATCTAGCGGATTCTACGATCGGACGCCGAGATTTTTTTTTTATACCACGTCGGTGGCAAACTGGCATGCGTCCGCCTGATGTTATTACACATAGCCTGCTAAAATTGTAACATTTCCTTTTGGATTTGCCGTTGTCGGGTAATAAAACTTACCAGTGTCTTTGTCGTCGACGCCAAATACTCCGGATGGCGGGTTATCATTATTGTTACCTATTCTAAATAGGCAGTTCCTATAATCCATGTCGCACATGCTGGCAAAGTTTTCTTTGTATGGGTGTTTATAATACGTTTGTTTGTGGTTATGAGCACCGCAAACTGCTCGGATATGGCCCCTGTGGAGTAGAATAATATATAAAGCTCTAGTTTTGCAGTGTAGGTTTGCAGTTTTGCAGGTGGTAGGACCTTGTGCAAGGTCCGCCCGGATTGCTACCACCATCTCGCTCGCTAATCCTGCCATGAAGCAGCAGTGCTTGCACTGTTGTGTTTCGGCGCGGAGAGTAAGACAGCCGGTGAAATGACTGGCACTTGAGGTATTTCAACTTAACCCTTTATAAGGCCCCATTTATTGGAGCATACTACACAGAATCAAAAGCAGCTATCGAATACATATCCGGCAAAGGATATTTTTAAAGCTAGTAGTATTTTCAATAATTACAATTAACATTGTAACTTATTACTAAAACAATAAGGTTGAATTTCTAAATCAATGCATGTGGTCGCTAAATCGCATATGCCTTATAAAGGGTTAAGCCTCTAGGTTGGCAACGCATCTGCAATACCCCTGGTGCTGCAGATGTTTATGGGCTGTGGAGATTTTTTACCACCAGGAGACCCAATCGCTCGTTTGCCTTCCAGACAAATAAAAAACAAAAAAAAAGTATTTTTGAGAGTGGTTCTATGGTATTGTATTATTAAGTGGAGTGCGGATATGTCATGGCAATCTGAACAGGACGGGAAATAGAGTCGCTATTATTCACAAATATTTTATGATTGAATGAAAATATTAAAATTTTGTGGTGGCCTAGTGGTTTGACCTATTGCCTCTCAAGTAGAGGGTCGTGGGTTCAAACCCCGGCTCGCACCTCTGAGTTTTTCGAAATTCATGTGCGGAATTACATTTGAAATTTACCACGAGCTTTGCGGTGAAGGAAAACATCGTGAGGAAACCTGCACAAACCTGAGAAGCAATTCAATGGTGCGTGTGAAATTCCCAATCCACACTGGGCCCGCGTGGGAACTATGGCCCAAGCCATGATGATTAAAAATTTGTATCATAATATTACTTATAAAATCTAGTTCTCTTCTCACATTTAATTGATATACTTCTGAGACGTATACAAATAACATTAAACTTTTCATCCGGTTAATGCATACCCCACGATAACGTTTCACAATGATTTGAAGAAGCTTGTAAAATAATCTTTATTTACCTTTGCAGCTTTGAAACCGAACAACCAAAGAGTTTTGTTACACCCATGAAATGAACCCGTAGGTACCGCGGTTCTATATGGATTATATATATCATAAGGATAATATGCCAGTGCGTTCAGTTCTCTCATATGTGAGTGCTCCAGCATATAAATTAGGGAGAAAATTAAATAGTGTTATTCGTGTAAAATCTTTTTTAAAACCGTTATATACTTTTGAAGAATAGTTCAGATTTAGCTAGCAAAATTAAAGGCATCAGCATCCCGCCTAGCGCCATTTCTTTCTTTGGATGTAGATAGATTAGTAACTAACGTAGCATACAGTGAGACACTAGTTATTCTTAGAAACTATTTGGAAAGGTAGCGTTTACATCCATTACAGGTTTAATGAGGAGTATTATTTAAAAGCGAGCGAGGACTGATGGCCGATAGGGTCAGAAGGTTCTCGAATGGCGTCCGCAGACCGGGAGACAAGCTGTCGGTAGGCCTCCAACAAGATGGAGCGACGACCTGGCTAAGATCGCGGGATCGCGGTGGATGCGAAAAGCACAAGACCGGTCTGAGTGGAGAGCCTTGGGGGAGGCCAATGTCCAGCAGTGGGCGTCTTTCGGCTGACATTATGATGATTATTTAAAAGCTAAGCCTTGACAAGCTAAGCTGAGTAACAAAAATAGTCATGCTTGTGTACAGTCAGCTGCAGAGAAAGGGTACCCCCCTGTAATGGCGGTAAGTATGGATACCGCCGTTACAGGGGGGTACCTTATCTCTTCAGCTGACTTAAGGTACTTCGTGGGTGCTACTCGCAAACGGGTAGTAAAGAAAATGGATAAATATCTTAACCTTTCACATGCAAGTGATATTTTTTGAGGAACATTGTTGATTTTCGATCTTACGGCGTTTGGTCTGCTAATGATTTGCAAATATGAGTTAGGTTTTTTTTTTATTCGACTGGAAGGCAAACGAGCAAGTGGGTCTTCTGGTGGTAAGAGATCACCACCGACCACAAACATCTGCAACACCAGAGGTATTGCAGATGCGTTGCCAACCTAGAGGCCTAAGTTGGAATACCTCAAGTGCCAGTAATTTCCGCGCCGAAACATAACAGCGGAAGCACTGATGCTTCACGGCAGGATTAGCGAGCAAGATGGTGGTAGCAATCCGGGCGGACCTTGCACAACATTATAATTAGGTGTAACCTACAATGCTAATGTGCACGAGATACTGATGCCGAAACAGTCGTTGTGTTCATCCTTTATCGCACCAATCATATCGTCATAGTTCACTTCTTCAAAATCCCAAATGCTCTCGGTCGTCAGCGTCAAGTCACGCAGTATGTTCATGTTATCGTACAAAATCTGCGAATAACAATTACAGATGTAACCATTTATGCAACTGTATCGTAATAATTCCTTATAAATTAAAAATTAAAAAACCCTCGACTTCAGAAACGCCAGCAAAATTAAAAAAAAGCCCGAAAAAAACGCCGCCAAAAAAGACAGCTAAAAATTAAAAAAATAATTATGCACTACCAAGCTGTTTCCTACTACTTCATCTGCGAATAATTCGTTTATCCCTATCTCGCGGGGACTATGCTGATTTCGCGCAGTTAATCCCTATTAGGTTGGTAGGGTACAAGACCCGAGACTGCTTGCTGCTTGGGTTGCTGCTTTGGGGAAACTCTTATGACATTGATAGACTTTTTATTAGCCAAAAAAAATGCATAAGGGCTATCTGCAGTAGACCTCCACTGACATCATGTAAACAATTATTTGGCGAATTGAAATTACTCACTCTTCCATCACTATATATACTGGAAATAAGTAAATTTGTAAAAACTAATTTTAATTTGTTTACTCAGCTCGAAAATGTGTGTAAATTCAACACTAGATATCCCAAAAAACTGATACAGCCTAAAATAAAGTCAGAGTTACGCAATAGGAATTGTTATTGTATGGCTACAAAAATCTTTAACAACATTCCGAAAGATATAAAAAATCTGCCATATAAAAGATTTGTGAGTGTGCTATATAAATGGTTGTTGGAAAAACGTTTTTACTCTGTGGGGGAATTTCTCTCTGTGAAATATTATAATGAAAAATTAGGTGATAAAATATTTTTTTTAAAGAATAATAAGGTTTGACATTTTATAATTGTATTTGATAGCTTTTTTTTAATTAATTATTCAATGTATTACACTTGATAATTTTATTTGTTAATTTATTTTTTCGAGTTTTTTGGGCATGACATTTGTTATTTGAATTGATATATTATTTATTATTATATAATTTTGACATAAATATTTGCATACTGGTGACACCGGCGAGAGCGCTGTACTGATTCTTCTATTACTGTGTAAACAACAGATGTAACCGCTTCTCAAGTGAATAAATAGATTTGTATTTGTATTTGTATTTGTATTTGACCAAACATTTGTATTATTATAGACCGGCTGGGAATCGAACCCAGGACCTCAAGCTTCGTAGTCAGGTTCTCTAACCACTTTGCTATCCTGCCGTCTAATAATAATAATAATAAATATAGTAATAGATACCTGTTCTTCATTTAATGGTACATCTGGTGTTGGAACAGATCCTTGTCTTCGAGCTGGAATATATCTTGCGGACGCGAATTTAACTGAAATGAAATTTATCAATCTAGACTTTCCTCTCATTGCCCTCACATTCTGAGACGAGGCCTCTACCTAGCAGGGGTATATGGGCTGGGATGATGATGATGATGGATGAGACTTTGTGTGTATTTCTAAGTAGTTTACGCGTGCGAAGCCACAAAGTCTCATCCTTCATCATCATCATCCCAGCCTATATACCCCTGCTAGGTACAGCCCCTACCCCTGGCTCTAGCGAGCAGTTGAATTGAAATTTTGATTTTTTTTACTTGTATGAGAATTCCCAAAATTAACATCGGGATTTCTTTTACGTCATTATGAAGATCACATATCAAGGACATGTCAGATATTAATGCTGGTGACTGTGCACGGATGAAATGATTCGATTTGTAGCATTCAAACATGGCGGATGTAGACAATATCTAATTTTGCTATTTCTGTTTCTTTGGCTAGTTGAACTATAATTTTGATAGTGTTTTATGCGGCGATTAACCTTAACAGTGAACAGTGATCACAAAATTCTATATTGCTCTCGTGTCTGACATTTTTAATGCGCAAGTTGTTTCCACGTGGTTTCTGGAATTTTACTATCAAGTTGCAAAAACTACAATCACCGTACAACGTCCCTCTCAAAGAGAGTACTTTGACACTGGCGAAATTGTCCTATTAATTAGGACAGAAGCCATATTTTAAAAGAGAAGAAGAAGTGCACGGATGAAATACGCCGCGAGAAACTCAGCAGAAAAATATTTGTCAAAACAAGGGGAAAGGTTAAAAAACTTACCAGAAAAATATAACAGGGATAACCAGATCACACGCATTTTAGAACATGTGTGCTGTTTGGGTTGGACTCGACCAGAATGCTGATGGATCCAAGTTCATGGTGCTTTATATCTCTCAATTCATCTCACTTCGCACGTTTACGTACTTTTAATTAGTTTCTGATCAAGATACGAAAGTGGTTCATTTGCTATGGTACATTAATGAAGAAATTGGAAACGTGTTTATTATTGTAGGTATCATCATCACCATCATCATCATCACCATCATCATCATCATCATCCTACTGAGCATTGGCCTCCAGTAAAATAAAAGGGTTAGGGGCGTAGTTTCCAAGCGTTCCCAGTGCGTTTTTAATGTATGTATGTAAACTCTTTTAAACATAATATGAAACTACCGTTAGTTTCACTCATATGGAATGATATTGTAACAGATAATTCACGTTTTAGATCGAGTTTAGCTCGACATGTTTCGGGCTAATTTGCTCTGCTCGCGGGACTACCCGAAACTAACACCAACGCACAACTACCCGCATTTTCATCGTAATTTTTATTGCCACTGTCAAATGCAGGGTAGGTGTAAAAATGTCGAGCTAAACTCACAAAAAGTTACAATATCATTTAATATGTAAACTCTAAATTGCGGATGAAAATAAATAAAAAAACAGAGAGAAGTTGTGTTGTTTTGTAAAGTATATCGATTTCTAATACAATGTTTGGCCGAATAATCATTTCGCATAATTAATAGTAGGTGTAGTCAGCAGCAGAAGTAAATGACCAGTTGTGATGTCCAAAATGATAGAAACACTCTTATTACCTTGACAGTAGAGTTTTGTGTTTGCGTGTGTGAATGTGTGTGTGTGTGTGTATGTGTCCGTATATTTTTCAAAAACTCGCATCTTTGAAAGCCTCGCGTTGCTCAGTTCGCAAATCACCTATTTACCAGACGATTTCCTACTTCCCAGGTCGGGCAATAATGTGCTATCCCCGTCTACTATGCATGTTTCTCCTATATACCTATCTCTCATGCAATCGTACGATTGCGGCCGCCTGCTCGTTCTGATTGACGTCGCCGGAATGAGTTCCACCGATTCTCCCTCTCACTGTCTTAAACTCCTTCAATTTTGAGTCATAACCCCTTCGCATAAAGCCGCATCTGCTTTGTTAAGCCATCCAGGGGTGCCAAATTCGATTTATAAATTAAGTTATCACAAAAAAATATTCTGGGAAATGTTATTTTATTTAGCGACATTTCGCCCGCGGTTTAGCTCTCGCTGATATGACGTTGTGACATTTTGTATGAAAATTACGATAAATTCTGCTCTGAAGTGATAAGGGCAAAATTTGCAGGCCAATTTCTTCAAGAAAACATTTACAATAGAATTAAGTAAGTAACAGATTTTGACAGGTGGTACTATTTACAACAGATTAGAGGAATAACAAAAATACATAAAACAAACCATATATCAATACAATCAGCGTTATTAGGTATTTTTATTATAATTTAGGAATTTTCACAGTATAACCTAACAAGTGTGGGTCAAAGTTTCGTAGTGAGGGATCCCTAGATGAAATATTATAAAAATTATGTTTTTGTTCAACTGAGACAGGACTTATGAGATGTTTATTAAACAACACATAGAAGCGCAAAAAACATGAAACAGATCGTCATCTTCAAACTAAATAAAATTAGTTCAGCGACCTTTAAAAATAATGGACTCTTTGAATTTTCCTTTTTTCATACGAATTAAATAATTGTATCAATGTACTAGGATGCTAGAACCCAACTGACGTCACCTGTCACGCTAAAAACATCAAGTATTTTGCTTTACATTGCTTCTTCGAATAAACTCGTGTATTAAAAAAAATAATAATATAATATCGTGTATTATTTTTTTTTTTTTATATAAGAGGGGGCAAACGAGCAGACGGGTCACCTGATGGAGAACGATCACCGTCGCCCATGGACACCCGCAACCAGGGGAATCACAGGTGCGTTGCCGACCCTTTAAGGAATTGGTAGGCTCGTTTTTTAAAGATCCCTAGGTTGTAACGCTCCGGAAATGTTGCCGCAGCAAGCCGATTCCATATCTTCGTCGTGCGAGGGAAGAAGTTTCGCTTAAAACGTACGGTACTTGACTGCCAACCATCGAGATGGTGAGGATGGAAGGACAGACGGTTTCTCGAAGTCCGGTAGTGGAATTTAGCCGCAGGCAACAAATCGAACAGTTCGTCAGAACACTCCCCATGATAGATACGGTATAATATGCAGAGAGACGACACATCCCTCCGAAAAGCCAAAGGATCGAGTAGGCCTGAAAGTGCCTGGTTATCGACAAATCGAGCAGCTCTACGTTGGATACGGTCAAATGGAAGAATTTGGTATTTGGGTGCCCCAGCCCAGAGATGAGAACAGTACTCCATGTGCGGCCTAACCTGCGCCTTATAAAGTTGTAGGCGATGGGCTGGTGAGAAGTACTGTCCCGCTCTATTAAGCACCCCCAATTTTTTCGAAACAAACTTAGCATTCCCTTCCAAATGACCACGAAACAGAACATCACTCGAAATGTCGACACCCAGGATCCCAATAGACGATTTGGCATCAAGGGGAGTACCTTCAAAACAAGGTGAGACAACAAAGGGATCCCTTTTTGTGGAGAACGCGCATACCTGTGTCTTCTGGGGATTAAACTGAACTAAGTTAAGTCTTCCCCAATCCGCGACATGCTTCAGCATGGTCCCAATTTGAGACACAAGTATGTTCCGGCTTTCAATGACGTGTTCCCTGGATATATTAGCGCGACCGGAATAGTACGAGTCCCCAGTACTGTCATCTGCATAGCAATGAATATTGGTATCATGCAACATGTCATTGATATGCAGAAGAAACAGCGTGGGGGATAAAACGCAACCTTGCGGGACACCCGAGTTTACAGGTTTCAAGTCAGAACATGAGCCGTCGACTACAACTTTAATGCTCCGACCCGAAAGAAAACCTGCAACCCAGGAGCACAACTTTTCAGGTATTCCGTACGCCGGAAGCTTAGAGAGCAGAGCTCCGTGCCAAACCCTATCAAAGGCTTTCGCTATGTCCAAACTAACTGCCAAGGCTTCCCCTTTGCTCTCAATCGCCATAGCCCAACGGTGTGTTAGGTAAACCAAAAGATCACCAGCTGAGCGACCACGACGAAAACCGTATTGTTGGTCACTAATCAGCTGGTGCTCCTCTAGATAGGCTAAGAGCTGGCGGTTAATAATCGACTCCATTACCTTGGAGAGCAAAGAGGTGATAGCTATCGGTCTGTAGCTGGACGGGTCTGAGCGATCGCCCTTTTTAGGGATCGGATGCACGAGAGCTGTCTTCCACCCACACGGGACAACGCCAGTAGAGTAAGAAAGCCGGAAAAGACGCGTAAGGACCGGTGCCAACTCGGGAGCACACATTTTGAGCACAATTGGTGGGATTCCATCTGGTCCACTCGACTTATGGATGTCTAGGGAAAGGAGGGCCTTGCGTACCGTTTTTTGCAAGAACTTAATGTTCTGCATAGAGTGAGCACACCGCGGTATGGTTGGCGGTACATTACCCCCGTCATCCAAAGTCGAGTTAGATGCAAAAAGAGAGCTAATTATTTTTAAAAGTCGCTGAACTAATTTTATTCAGTTTGAGGAGTATGATCTATGTTTTAATTATTTGCTCATATCACAGGCCACCAGTATTATATAAAATTTATCAACAGTCGTGAAACAATCGGTGTTTTTGTTTGACACCCCTGCTCTAACCAATACCCCCGTACCACGATATCCGAAGTTCATTAACGATAATATCGCTTACGTACAGCAATTGATGCATCGCGATGGATGCATGAGCTTGAAAATGGGTCGCAGGGACAATGGGAACGCGAATGCAGAAGTATTTTGATATGGCACTTTAACAGACGAGGCAAACGAGCCTTTTGTATACAAGATGTTTTCAAACTATCTAATTTAGATTTCTGCAGGTTTGGTTAGGTTGACAGAATATCTTGATGTTTTTGGGTGGCGCTACCTTTAGCGATTTTATAATGACAAAACGACCCTTGCCGCAGTATCAAATTGTATCTATGTGTATTGTTGTGTGTAGTTGTTGTTGTGTTGTCGTTGTTGTTGTTATTGTTGTTGTGTGTTGTATTATATCTATCATAAAACACGTTGCCATTAAAATCTAATACCGAAGAATGCAAAGTTTCGCATCAGTGCCCACACTTGCAGTATTTGTCCTGTAGTGTAATTTTATTATAAATAGTAATTTTTTGTGAATTGTCCCATAATATTTATTATTTATTTAAACTTTGCACGTTAAATAAAAGAGAAAGTAAGTAGTAGGAACAAAGATGATAACTTATCTCTTTGAGTCTTTTAGTCCCCGTCAATCTATGTATGTCCCAGACCCAGACATCAAAACTCTAAAAAATATATATTTTCTTTTCTAGGTTTAAATTTTCAACCGTTTTAAAACCTTTTGTGTTATTCAGCTATTATTACCTAGAGTTTATCGCAGTTTTTCGATCTTTCTCAAATGACATGCAACATGCAACGTGTTTTGTGTATGTTTAAACAAGGTAAGTCCCAAAACAGTGCCTTGCGCGTTCTAGTTTGTTTTATGAAAGTAGAAGTTTATCATTACTTGTTTATCTATTTTTTGCACCTAAGGTGTACTGTGGGTACCTAACGTATATCTAAGTAAATGGGAAAGTAATGTTAAATCTGTTTACATCATCATGTATGTATGTAGTAAGTATCTGTTATTTGAACTTCACATTCACATCACAGTTTATATTGAATTCAAGTTTGTTTCCATTGTATTCAGCATCAAAGGCTGAAGATATATTAATATGGGAAACCACCAAACTCATCAAACTTTATGGGTGCTCAAATTGCGATGGAGATCTTTGAGTACGGTCTCCACCATAGAGGAATAAGTTGAATAGAATTGTCTCTTTTGGTTAATAACGCGACCGTCCACATGAGTAAAAAGTTATATAGATACCTACTTATTTTCTCAGGTCAGTTTGTTAATTTTTTTGATCAAATAATGAGTTATTGCAGAAATGGCGGTCAAAAATGATTTCATTTAATTTGTGTGTCGAGGAAAACCATGTGCTCATAGCACAAGTGGCGAAAAAGTTGCGACAAAATCATATGTCCCTCACGTTTTTTTTGACATAAATGTGAGCAAGAGAATCCTACATATATTCCTATTCTTCATATTTTTAGTTCTACATCGTGAAACATTAGATTGTACAGCGCCAACTGTTCTTGTTTACAGTAACAATAATAGGTATCCCATGGGGAGCGCCAAAGTTCGCTATATTTTATCACTATTATTATAAAAAACGAACTTTATTCATGTTAAGGAAACTAATGGAACAAAAAAACACTCATAACTTAAGAATAGCTTGTCTAATTTATTATTATATACTTTGAATAGAAATCTGAATTTTACACAAACCTTACCTATATTTATTCATTGATTTCTCAATAAGGAATACTGCACAATGCTTTATGCACAATGCAGCTCACAGTCACTGCTCAAGTCGAACGTCGGCCAATTTAACCAACAAGTGGAACGTAGATATTTATTTATTACTAGCTTTTATCCGTGGCTCCGCCCTCGTGGTATTCTGTTATCGCGCGCTGGTCCCTGGGGAACTGTGCATTTTTCCGGGATAAAAAGTAGCCTTTGTCATATAACGTTTTAAACTTTCGTGATTCTCACTCATAGTCAAAATACCACAACGGGACTTATCACGCTATTTTACACAAGTAATATTTACCTCGACGTTTCGGCGACATTACAGTTGCCGTGGTCACGAGTAGACTGAAGCCTATGTCACTCTCAGGCTCATAAACTATCTCTATGTCAAATATCACGTCGATCCGTCGCTTCTTTACGGCGTGAAAGACTTCTGTTTTCTACTTTTTAAATGAGACCGGGACTACGTTTGTATAGAGAATGGAACGAAAAGACTTCTCTTAATTATACCAATCAAAACTTTGAATCTTTGATTCTTATTACTCTAAATTTTGATTCTTTTAAAAATCAAAACTCAGAGCCTATTTTATCACTCTTTGATAAGTTATGGGTGTTTTCTGTGATAGATGATGTTGTCTCTGTTTATTCCCTTCGATTAAACAGAGACGGCTTCCTCCCACGATCATCCTCCTTGAGAGCTCATAGATCTAATCACGAGGTTTTTGTGGTTTTTAAGCCAAAATAAGAATATTTCGAATTTTTATAGATATTATTATGTTTCTTGGGAAAATTCATGATAACTTTAAATCCAATTCATTTTTTATTTAATTTATCTAAATTTATTTTTTCTTGATTAACAAATATGTGATCCCTAAACTTTGTTCCATCTTTTGTACTATATTTTAAGCGAAATAAAATGATTTGTATTTGTAAATTGTAATTTTTGTTAAATTCCTGGTAGTATAATTTTTTTTTTAAGCAGGCGTAGTAAATAAGGTTGGGGTAGACGAGTTCTTGAGTGGAGACCACGGATCAGCAAACGTTGCGTACGACATCCTCAGACTCGGTGGTGCGATGATCTTCGCAAGGTGGCTGACAAGAGCTGGATGAGAGTGGCCGAGAATCGTGCTCAGTGGCGTGCCATGGGAGAGGCCTATGTCCAGCAGTGGACGAACATAGGCTGATGATCATGAGTAAATAAGGTTAAAAAAACTTAGTAGGTGAGCGAGTAATCATGATGTCAATCGTAGGATTATACCCAATGCCTTATAACGAACAATTATCCCATGATCTACAAAGAAACATGTACTTAAAAGACTTAACGACAAGGCTTATTGTTGTCTTTCATCTTATTTATTCGGATAAGGGTTAGGCACTGGTCCCACCGGCGGCTACAAACTATTAGCGAGAAAAACTATAAACTACAAACGAGTGGGCGAGAGGCGAGAAGCGAGTATAGTTTTGCTAGTTTAGACGCTCGGCTATAAGCGAGTGTTTGCGTGCGACGGGCGATTACTCGCTGCACTAGCTCAGCCGGGGGGCTATTCGCCAATGACCTATACGATGTACAGTCGAGGTCGAATATAGTTAGTGTTTAATTTTGTAACCAAGGGACCCCATACATCCCTGTATTATTATTTAATTTTTTTTGTAATTTTTTGTTAAATTGTTTACTGTAGTTTTTAAGTATTTTATTTTGAAAAAATGACTTTCTGCCAAGTGTCTTGCGGCGCATTATTCTTGGCAATGATGGTCTTTCCGAAAGCGCTGGTAGTTTAAAAAAAATGACGTGTAAAAGTGCCCATTGCGGCCTATTTACTGAATAAATGATTTGAATTTAAATTTGAAAATACATTTCCACCACGCTAGGTAGTTTGAACTCACTGTATTCTTTTCTGAAATAATTAATTTTTTGCATCCAAATTTTTCTTGTCATTCTTTTTAAAATATTCATTTTTTTCTTCCGTCTCTTCAAAATTGCCACTGCCACTACACACACGCTTTTATAAAATACATCATCATCGTCATCCAAACTTGACAACAAAGATAGTTCGTATGATTGTTTTAAATTCATTGTATATACGTGCACTCGCATCCACTTTGAAAGGTAGAATGATCGCTCTGATCGCCAAGCAGGCTTCGGCGAGTACCGTTGAGCTAGTTTTATAGTCGATAGCTTATCGCTGCGGTCAACTAGTAAACAGTGGTCCCACCGCCAGCTATCGGCGAGCTCGGCGGTCAACTAGTAAAATTCTGTACTAGAAACAGATGACAATCGGCGGGCGGCTAGTAAACAATTGTATGGAATTATCGCTTACTCGCCGGGCGGTGGGAGAGTATCCTCGCCGGCAGTGTGAACAGCCAGCTATGAACTATAAAAATATAACTCTCTCTTTTATGTACACGGAAGCGATTATCTTTTGTTCGTTTCTTGGGCTAGAAAATAGCTGATAGCTCATAGCTTACTAGCTCGCGGTGGGACCAGTGCCTTAACAGGAAATTTGCCGTACATTTTTCATGAACGCATTTCCTTATTTCCTTCCCGGATTATGGCTTATAGAAAATGATTATTTTATTTATAGAGTTTGTTTAATAGATATCCTGTACGTACAAGTGTACGTTTTCTTGTTTAAGTTTGTATTTATGCCAGGTGCAGACTACTTAAAATTACTTTTTATGCTCTAGTGTTAAAAGTAAAATCTTCGTCTAAGACCAACATAATCAAGCGTCAGCAGTAAGGAACACTAAAATATTATATCATAAGTATATAAAAAAATGCTTATGTCTATAAAAAAGTATATAAAAATAGTACAAACACGCAATGCATGTGACAAATTAAAGGCAGACAAAATAGCGTTAATAAAAACCGGCCAAGAGCGTGTCGGAGACGCCACACAGAGTTCCGTACCCATTACGAAAAAAATCAGTAATATTTTTCTAAGGATTTCGTATTTTGTACGGAATATTCCAAGTTGCAAAGGCCTCCCCTTCTTTCCGCCACCTGTCCCTATCAAGAGCATGCTCCTGCCACTCCATTTGATATGCGTTTAAGTCATCTCGCCATCTCCTCTTCGGTCTGCCTCTGTTACAATGGCCATCCGACGACATAATACTCGATATAATACTTATTCGCGCAAAATTACAGCTTTCTAACATTGATAGTCCCTGAGCAAAGCCGCGGACGGACAGACATACAGACAGACAGACAGACATGGCGAAACTATAAGGGTTCCGTTTTTGCCAAAATGGCACGGAACCCCAAAAAGCAAGTGCATGGATTTAGTCACAGCCTGTATACAGTCCCCAGCCTAACCCCTGTATAAGCCCTACTATGTATATGTCTTTTAGGCAAACCGCAAGTAGTGTTGTAGAACTACCGTCTATCGATAATTTTAATAGGAGAGATGACACCATAACACAATAATTTCGTGACTACAAAAAAACACTTTACTAGTAATTTTTTCTCTGTGTATTTGTTTTTTGTATCGCTTACTATTTCTGGTGTACATTAAAGAGTCTTTGTATTGTATTGTATTTCGCTCACAGAGCACGATTAAGTTCCAATGCAAAATTAGGACCATAGTTGCTTGAAAACAAATATATAGTTAATTATAAATGAATAATAAAGTTATAAAAATGTATTGTATAAATTGGTGATAAATTTTACGTGACAGATATCCTGTGATGCTGTCTCTGTTTGTTCTTTTTTCAAACAAACAAAGACAGCAACATAATATATAACCCGTGGGATTGTATTCAGCATTCAGTATTTATTTATTGCAACACCTTTTACAAGAAATATAAAAAATGATGCCCTGTTAGCCATTCATGCTATTTTCAACACCCTGTATTTTTGTTATGGCTATTTTTATTTTGTATTATTATATTGACCCAAGTTACTGTATAAATGATGTTATTATACTTGATTTTATGTTGACATATTATGTTTTATTTTTGTTTTTATGTACCTTGTTTTGTACTTTTTGTTTTGTTGACATTTTTCACAGTTTTGTGAAGTAAATTTTTATTTTATATTTAATTTTATTGATTTTGACATTTTAATTATTTTCTTGTACATTTTATTCATTATTCCTATTGCATAAATTTGACTTAGATTTAAGTATATTTTTTTGATTTTAATTATTATTATTGAATTGAACTCTAATTTGACATTTTAAATTCTATTTTTTATTTTTATTTGGCTGACAATTGATTGTAATAAGATTTATTTTTTGTATTGTCGACGCGTCAGCTAGCGACCTCACGCGGCGTTGCGCGGAACTAATTTAGTTTTTGCTTTCGCCGCTAGTGGCGCTGTTTTTTTGTATAAAAGTAGCTTCCACGGCCAGAGCCGACACATTTCTTAAATCTTTCGAAATCAACAACTCTTGTACTCACGTGATCAATTTATTTTTAATATATTATTTATCATAAAACTTTAAATAAAATTCTTATTGAAGAAGACCCTGAAAACCTTACACCAGGCTACTGCCCCAACATTGGACCTTCGAGCCGCATCAGAAGCATCAGAAGAATCAAGAATCAGGAATAAGGGTCTGACATTATCGTTCCTTTCCCTCGGTTTCAATTAACGTGCTAAAACCGTGTCTCTAATTTCTAGATCAGATAGTGCAGCTGCTGCGCATTACATCAACATCTGCACAAAGATCGCCTGTTCACGTGAGTACCCTACATCTCATAAAAAGTCAGAATGAGTCAGGATAAGGACAATTTAGTTCCTCCACGCACTAAATCTCCTCAACCTATGGCCACGGATTCGACAAATTGTTTAATTCGTGAGCTAAATAAAAAAAGAGGTACAATCAAAACTAGATTGACCGTTTTTGCGAAATTTATAGCTTCTTTAACTGATTTAAATGTTCCATTAACGCATAAGCAGCTTTCGGAGCTTAAAATGCGACAAAATAATAGCCAAGCTTTATTAAGTGAATTTAATAATATCCAGGGTGCTCTAGAAGAGATAGTAGAGGATTCAGATCTTAACGGTCAGTTTGAATATCGTGAGTCATTTGAAGAATCCTTTTATAGCACTATGATCGATGCACAGCAGATTATAGACAGTTGTATTGTTGAATCGTGTACTAATTCCAAGTGTAACGAGTTAAAACCAGTAGTAAAATTACCAACTATTTCTCTACCCTCTTTTGACGGATCGTTTGATACGTGGCTCGAGTTTAGGAATATCTACATTTCTATGATTCATAGTTCTAAACAGCTTGATAATATCCAGAAATTCTATTACTTGCGGTCAGCTCTAACGAATAACGCTTCAGAAGTTATAAAATCAATCCAGTTTACGCCAGAAAATTACGATATCGCTTGGGATCTAATCGAAAATAGATTTAATAATACTAAATTATTAATTCATAATCACGTAAAAGCGCTATTTTCACTAAACGCTTCAACGAAAGAATCTCCGTTGCAAATAAGAAAATTAATAGATACAGTTTTAAAGAATTTACGCTCATTAAAATCATTAGGAGAGCCCACTGAATCATGGGACACTCTCATAATTTATATTATAGTTTCTAAATTAGATTCGCATACAGAGAAGGAATGGGAACAATATAAAATGGCGGTTAACAAAACCCCAGATAATTCTTTAAAATTAAATGATTTAATTCAGTTCCTTAGGAACCGAGCAGATATGTTAGAAATGGTCAAAGCTAATCACACTAATTCTCATATCAAAGGTTCCCATGATTATTCTAAATCGCCACAAAAGGTGCATTCCTTTATTTCCGCACCAACCCGCAGTAACGCAAATAACTTTAACAAGCGTACCCGCGTGTGTAGTATGTGCAGCGAAAACCATTCCATTTATGCGTGTAACAAGTTTCTAGAATTATCAGTGCAAGATAAACTCAGTTTTGTTAACACTAAAAATCTTTGTAAGAATTGCTTACGCGTGGGACATGCAGCTAATGCCTGTCATTTTGGTCCCTGTACAAAATGTAATAAAAAACATAATAGTTTACTTCATAGTGAATGCGATAAAGACAACGCATTACATTTGTCTCAAGCAGCTAAGGTGCCGCTGCAACAATCGCCCACTACGAAAAATTATAATATAACAAATTCAAATCCTATTTTATCAGAACCGCAAATTTTGGCAACCCAAAGTACGAGCCTTGTAAATAGACGCGCTTTAGAGACTGTTTTATTATCCACAGCTTTAGTCGAGATAGTAGGCAGTGACAATAATTATTATAAGGCCAGAGCATTATTAGACAGCGGTAGCCAACATTGCATAATTACAAGTTCATTTTTTAATAAACTAAACGCTTTACCTATACAGTCCATTGTTCGAATCGCAGGAGTTGGTCAGACGATTACGCAGTCTACCCACTCTTGTAAAATTAATATTCGTTCTTTTAATGATGATTACAACACGCAAATAATGTGCATGATTTTACCTAGTATCACCACTATCATGCCGGCTGCAGGTATAGACGTAGATTTAAAGGTACCTCGAAACATAAAACTCGCGGACCCGTCATACTGCACGCCGTCGCAAATAGATTTATTAATAGGCGCGGACCACTTTTGGGATTTGTTACTGGAAGGTAGAATACGATTACCCGAAGGACCCTATTTACAAAATACCAAATTAGGCTGGATAGTATCAGGGCCCGTTGCCGGTGATACGCAGGTTTCTCGATGTTGTTTTACTCAAACGTTACCTATAGACGAGCAATTAAGAAAGTTTTGGGAGATAGAAGAAATCTCCAAAACAGAAAAATATTTAACGGCCGACGAGCGAGCTTGTGAAAATATTTTTAATGAAACGACCAAACGCTTAAATAATGGACGTTTCTGTGTTAGGATTCCACTCAAGGAATCGGCTAATTTGTTAGGTGATAGTTACACGACAGCCAGGAACCGGTTTCTATCGCTAGAACGCAAACTTGAGCGCTTGCCACACTACAAGCAGATCTATAGCGAGTTTATTCATGAATATTTAGAGATGGGACATATGAGTCGTATTGACAATTATAATTTGCCTTGTTATTTTTTGCCACATCACGGAGTCTTTCGTGAAAATAGTATAACAACTAAATTGCGAGTAGTTTTTAATGCGAGTCAAAAAACAAGTTCAGGTATGTCGCTTAACGATATACAGTTGCAAACCCCTGTTTTACAAAATAATTTATTTTCCATTTTATTAAGATTTCGTCAGTATAAATATGTCGCATGTGCAGATATAGAAAAAATGTTTAGACAAATTGAAATTCATGAAGACCAACGTAATTTACAGTTGATTTTATGGCGAGATAATCCAAGTGACCCTTTAGACGTTTATCAACTTAACACCGTCACTTACGGCACGGCGTCTGCGCCTTATTTAAGCATTAGGTGCGTTAGACAGCTAGGATTGGAATGCGAAGACGAAGAGGTATCTCGTACTATTTTAGAAGATTTTTATGTAGATGATTTAATTACCGGTAGTGACAATTCATTACATTTGTCAACCTTATGCAATAAAGTAAAAAAGGTGTGCATGTCCGGTTGCTTACCACTTCGTAAGTGGATTTCCAACTCGCCCGCTATAGCTTCCAGTGTAGGACTAGCCGATAGTAACATAAATAATTCAAAGCATTTATCACTTGGTGAAAATTGTGCTAGTAAAACTTTAGGTTTAGGATGGTTTAATAAAACAGATCAGTTGCATTTTATGTCACAGGTAAACAAAGATACAACAAAAGTTACAAAACGCTTTATTTTATCCGTTGTATCTCAAATTTACGACCCAATTGGGCTGCTTAGTCCAGTAGTTATTGTAGCTAAGGTGCTGTTACAAACCCTGTGGTTGAGTAAGGTCGACTGGGACGACTCGTTACCTAATGATATAATTTTGCGCTGGGAAAAGTTTCTTAATTCATTATCAAATTTACCTAATCTTAGAATTCCGCGTCATGCATTTGGCCACAATAGTAAACATATCGAACTGCATTTATTCTGTGATGCAAGTTTAGGTGCTTATGGTAGTTGTGCATATATTCGCACTCTTAATGACCACGGTGACGTCACAGTCAATCTACTCTGTGCTAAGACGCGCGTGAGCCCTCTCCAGACATTGAGTATACCTCGCCTCGAGTTGTCAAGTGTACTGGTAGGCGCGCGTTTAATGGATAAAATATTAAAATCATTGCGCGTTAGTTTTGACAAAATTGTGTTTTGGACCGATTCCACAATAACACTAGGATGGTTGCGAATGTGTCCACATAAACTAAAGACTTTTGTTCAGAACCGTGTCGTTGAAATTAGTGAGCTCGCAGGTAACGCCATATTTTTACATGTTCGTAGCGAAAACAATCCCGCTGATCTGTTATCCCGCGGTTGTAGCCTAGACGAGTTAACTAATAGTGATTTGTGGTGGCACGGCCCATTATTTTTACGTGAGTGTCATTTAAATTATTCATTAAATTTTTCGACTGAGCAATTAAAATTGCCAGAGTTAAAAGTTAATAAAAAAGAAAACGTTGTGCTGTCAACAACAGTACAAATAGATAACGAAAATTCGCCTCACTTATTTGATTTTAGTCGATTTTCGTCGTTTAGCAGATTGCAGCGTACTTATGCATATGTATTACGCTTTATTCATAACGTGCGGGTAACTGACAAACAGCAGCAACTAAGCGGCGCTTTATCTATTACAGAATTAAATAAATCGTTAATTCTTTTAACAAAAACTGTTCAAAGACAGTCATTTCCGGTCGAATACGACTTGTTAATTAATAAAAAACCTTTTAAAACTTCACGAAGTTTGTCAAGCCTAAATATATTCTTAGATAATGACGATATTATTAGAGTAGGTGGCAGACTAGTAAATTCAATTGATTTTAGCTATAGTAAAAAACACCCTGCGATCTTGTGTAGTAAACATTATTTCACTCAACTACTTTTCAAATATGAGCACATTAAATTATTGCATGCTGGGCCTTTGCTACTTCTTGCTCATATTAGAAATACTTGGTGGCCTTTAGGAGGTAGAAATATGGCAAGAAAGACTGTAAGGCAGTGTGTAAAATGTATTCGTTTAACAGGTAAAACTTACCAGCCTATTATGGGTAACTTACCTAAGGAACGTCTGGAGGCAGGGTTTCCTTTTATTCGCTGTGGTGTTGACTATGCAGGACCCTTGTACATTTTGAATCGGAAAGGCAGGGGTGCTAAACTCGAGAAATGTTATTTATGTTTATTCGTTTGTTTTGCAACAAGAGCGTTGCACTTGGAATTAGTTACTAGTTTGTCAACTGAATATTATTTGATGGCATTAAAGAGGTTTATTGCTCGTAGAGGAAAACCTTTACAGATTTTTTCTGATAACGGGCGTAATTTCGTAGGGTCAGCAAAAGAACTTACATATTTTTTGCAAGACAGCTCTCGGTCTATTATTGATTTTGCCTCTGATAATCATATCGAGCTTAAATTTATTTGTCCTTATTCGGCACATCAGGGCGGATTATGGGAAAAAGGTATAGACGTGAGCAAGCGTGCAATAATGCGCGTAGTGGGAAATGCTAATTTGACTTATGAGGAGCTTAGCACGGTTTTGGCACAAATTGAAGCCGTGTTAAATTCCCGCCCCATGTATCCTATGTCGTCAGACCCTAATGATTTCGCCCCGCTGACGCCGGCGCACTTCCTGATCGGCCGGCCGCTGACCGCTCCCGCCTGCGAGGACCTGGGGACCGCGGCGACGACCCCCCCGCCGATCCATACGCTTACACGCTACAAGCGTATTGAGCTACTGCGGCAGCACTTCTGGAGACGCTGGTCTAACGAGTACATCGCTGAGCTCCAGAAGCGAACCAAGTGGCAAACCAATCAAGATGACATAAAAAAAGACACTTTGGTTGTTATCAAAGAAGACAACCAACCTCCGCTCAAATGGCAATTGGGCAGAGTCTTGACCGTTTTCCCTGGTCGAGACAATGTATCAAGAGTCGCTAACATCAAAACAGCGACGGGCATCATTAAGAGGGCATTCACTAAAATCTGCCCTCTTCCCGTACCTACTTCTGGCGACGTCGCTGCGCTGTGACGACTGATGGCTGAGCTACACCTAAAGCTGACTGATGGCTGAGCTACGTCGGACGAGGAGCTGTTCATCCCTGTTGAGAGCTGCCGCTCTCAAGGCGGCCGAGTATGTCGACGCGTCAGCTAGCGACCTCACGCGGCGTTGCGCGGAACTAATTTAGTTTTTGCTTTCGCCGCTAGTGGCGCTGTTTTTTTGTATAAAAGTAGCTTCCACGGCCAGAGCCGACACATTTCTTAAATCTTTCGAAATCAACAACTCTTGTACTCACGTGATCAATTTATTTTTAATATATTATTTATCATAAAACTTTAAATAAAATTCTTATTGAAGAAGACCCTGAAAACCTTACACCAGGCTACTGCCCCAACATGTATACTTTTGACGATCCTTTTGTGAATTTCTTGTAATTAACTGACATGTATTTATAATGTATTTTTTCAAAAGGTAATAAATAAATCTATCTATCTATCTATTTTATCTACGCATGTGTGATCTTCATACAACGCGTAACAACTTAGATAAAACCATGACGTAATTTTTGGGGATTCGCGTGGGAATTTAGTAAAATCCCGAAATGTCAGCTAGACCGCTAGACCAATTGGAATGGACAGGAATGTATAAACTAGTGGTAAATTCAAATATTTAGCAAATCTACCGCGTTAAAATGCAGTTGTGTTAAATATTTGTGATGTAAGTCTGTTTCAAAATAGTTTTTTATGCAACTGTATCGTAATAGGGGTCCTTAAAACACGAGTGTGGTTTTATGAAACGAGGCGTACCCGAGTTTCATAATAGGCTCACATGAGTGTTTTAAGGCCTAATTACGTAGAGTTGCATACAAGGTCTAATTACGTAGAGTTGCATACAATACTTTATCTACATCCATATATTAAATCCTCTGTTATGTGTCCAAGAACCATTGAGAATGACCTGCATTAACGAGAAGTAGGTGCCCCACGAGCTACCAAATATAATAAAGATATTTTCACTTTGACTTTATAGTAACAGCAGAGTGTCTTCTGTTGAGTATTTAGCATGTCAAGATCATCGATATATCGACGGGCTATTAAGCAGCAACTCTATCGTGGCATGGAAATCGATTGATGCGCCGTTAAGCACAGCTATTCAGGGTGAAGGGATGCCAGCTTTAACATTATTTTTGATCTATTCTCGTGAGTCCTCGTGTACTTTACAAAGAACAAATGAACACTAAGTATAACGGCCAAATGTACTTTATAAAGCACAAATTGTTCGTTGAAGAATTTTAGTAATGTTGAAATCATATTCAAAATAACAAAGCTGGTAATCCACGTTTTAGTCTGTTAAAAAAGTTAGGACTAAGGCATGATGATGTAAATTGGTGATCAGATACTAATTGTTGTAATCCGGTAATTCATAGCAACAAACCAACCTCGAAACTATGTGTAAACCTGCACAAACATGCAAAGTAATTTAATGGTGTGTGTGAAGTTATCAATCTACATTGGGCCCGCGTGGGAACTACGATCGAAACTTTTTTATTTTGAGAAGAAGTCGGTAACCAGCAGTGAGACGCATACAATGTTGGCTGGAATGATGATGATACCGGAAATAGAAATGAAGAAATTTCATCTACTACGAGTAAGAGACTTGAAATTTTGCACAACTACTAAAAACTAAAATTAAGTAGCGTGTAATAATAATTTATATATTAGAATAATTTAACAAACATGACATGTAATAATGATTACCAATAAATGAGTATGAGTATGAGTATACAACATAAATGAAGGTTCCGGAATCCCGGAATTTCAATTACACTGACGGACTTATTAGTACAAGCAAGCGATTCCGCGAGTGTTCCGTCACAGCCTTTGATGCAAATCATACAACGGTTGCTCGGCGAATGAAAATTGAATCAAATTTAACACCATATTTACACAGCCACGGAATAATTGCGCCAGCGCGATTCAGTATGAATATTTATTTTATTTTACTAGCTTTTAAACCCTCCTACCGCTCAGTGTCCTTTATATAGGATTTATTGTAATTTGACAACGAACTCTCTCATAAGAGACATAAAGTTTCATATTCATATAACAAAACAATTGACTTGGGTCGCAGGAACCGACAAAATACGATGGCAAAACGTTGCTCACTACATCTTTAAAGAGTATTTGAAAATAATCATTCCAAAGTAGACAAGCACATTAAACAAATTGTCATAGCAATCGTTTTCTATCGCCGTATTACATGCAATGCCGTAAATTGTGAGAACTCAACAGCAAAGTAAACATCAAGTTTCATACACACACGGATTTCATTGTAAAAACAACTCTAACACTTAACAGCAAAGTCTGTAATCGTACTACGTCAGTGCAGATTTTGTATATTTTAGCATTAGAGTACTTGGAAGCGCATAGTCGTAACATCACTCAAATGGCAATAGAAATAGAGGCTTTAATGACGATTAAATAAGGTTCGAATCGCATTAATGTGTTGATGTGTGTGAACTTTTTATTTCAATTTTAGACATAGTAAAAAGTTCGAATGATTGTTACACTTTCTTTTATTGAGGCATCGCAGTTTGAAGCGGTTCTTTAGTAGATGATAGGTTTATTGTAGCAGTGAACGTTTCAAACTTATTTATAGTGCAATATAATGATGACATGTATGTTATTCCCTTATGTGGTTAGTGTTCCATTGATCCGCACGAAGTGGTTTACTTCATCTTTCATAATGCGAATCGCTAAGGAATGGAATTCGCTCCCATCGTCTGTACTTGTGGATAAATACAAACTAGGGCTCTTCAAAGTTGGAGTGAATAGGCTGTTACTGAACCAATGAGATACGTTGTAGCCTTATCTGCACTTTTCATCAGGTGAGATAGAGTTACGCCGGACCGTACTGACTCAGGAAGACGAAGAATAGGAGTGGAGAAGATTAGGAGAGGGTTACAACCAGCAAAGGATAGACAAAGCCTGAAAAAGAAGAAGAAGAAGAGATAGTAGATCTAGTGCAACTATGAAGGTTTTGTTTTTAGCATTTTGATTAAAAACGTGATAGTTTCGAAGATATACCCCTCATTGTATCCCCACTATTTACGGTACACTAACTACATTTCGTCGCCGTACTGGTCACCGGAAAAAGTTAATTGTGCGCCCCAATGGCCAAGTAGGAAATCCCAATAGAATTCTATTACCGCAATAATATCAACTCGTTTAACACCGGTCGTAATCAAAGCGCTTATTAATCAATCACTTAGCTGGTAATCAAGTTGTCGCTTTAATCGTCGCAAGGTTGATAGCCGCGTGATTGAAGTTTTAGATGTTCATGAAAGCATTTTAGCTTTAGTGCTAGTTTTAGTCTCATCACTGTAAGGTTATCGAGCCAAAATAAATCGCTTTCATTTTTTCAATCTTTTTTTATTCGACTGAACTGATTATCCACCATTGCCACCATTGCCAGAAAACCTGCTTTCAATTAAAAAAAACGCATCTAAATCGGTCCGCCCGTTTAAAAGCTATGGTACTACAGACAGACACAGATAGCGGTCAAAATATAACATCCCTCTTTTTGCGAATAAAAAATAGACGAATTTTGAGAAATTCCCATGTGTTAAAATTGCATAACATTGAAGAAGTTGCAAGCTCATTTTCTAATAATACCACAGAATAGATAATAGTACAATTAATAATACTCACGGGCCAAATAACCGATATATTTTCTACCAAATTTAACCTTAAGTGTAGTTTCTAATAGTTACTCCTTAATTTTCGTACCCTGCCATGTCTGTATAGATTATCTACGAAACTAACAAACAACCCTTGGAAGATTAAAGCGTTTCGGGTTGAATGATTTTGCGAGACAAATTAGATCTTTACAATGTCGCCGCGCCTTAAATAATAAGGGGGATCGATATGCCTTAAGGAGGCTTTAGCTTATTTGCATAACAAGTATATTAAACATCTATCGTTGAATATTTAGGATTAACTTGTTTGAAATTACAAGAAAACGGACGATTAAACGCATTAGTTTTTTAATTGTTATAATTATCATTATCTTATGTATCATCAAAATAATTTCCATCATCAACATAATCAAGCTGAAAATCAGCGCTAGGGTGTTTTAACGCTTCAGCATCATGCGCAACCAAATGTACAATAAATTTCGTAATCGCAATGACGCATTCTATTCTTCGCGTTGTCTAATTGTAAAAGTATTGTTATCTTTATGTGCCTCTTCCTTCGCTAAGTATCTTCACAGCTATTTTACGCCTTCGTCAACACTGGTCCTTGCTATATTGTCCTTGCGAGAGGCTTTCAGCATTGTGCGATGCCACCGATTCATCTATTGGGAGTCTCCTATCAGTTACCTATTCACGTCAGTGGCTTTGGAGAAAAAGTCTTATTCTTCCCATTCCTCTCCTATCGGAGGTTGGACAACATCATGGTGATTCTAATTTTGGAAGCCGCTGCTCTAAACAAGGACGTGGTACTGCAGTTGAACCAGTCTCGCAAATTCTTCGGTCATGAGTGTCTTTTCCTGCCCACGCTTCTCTTTCCAGCAATCTTCCCCTGTATAATAAGCTGGAGAACTTCTGTACTTGGCGTTTCTTATCACATGCCCAAAGTAACACAACTTTCTTTGCTTGAAAAAAATAAGGTGATGAAACTTGGAAGCTGAAACTAGGCCAAAGTTAAATTATCAAAAACCCATGCTATAGGTAGGGGAGACTGAGGAGAGTTGTGACAGAGGAGAGTAGTGACAATGTCGATTTTTTGGAAACCATTAACTGGCTAGTCAGCTCACAATAGCGCACGTTTTTTTAGTTCAAGTGTCGAACTATCAAACGCGTGCCATTTCGAGCTTGCTAGCAATTAATAAGTTCCCAAAAATCTAACTACTTTCCTCTGTCACAACTCTCCTCGGCCTCCTCTACTAGCAAACTAAGAAACTGTTCTACAAAATACACCCCCTTAACTCTAATTGCCACCGACAAGGAACTCGCACCAGAAATAATAGAACTATGAATAATAAAGGCTGTTGTCAAACAACTGCGGAAATTGGATTGGTTTACAAGCTCGCTGTATTTAATTAATTCTAAATCTTTGTTGCCTTCGGTGTTAATATATCAGGCAAATTAGTACGGAATTTGGGGTAAGATTCTTTTGGTTAATTAATTTTGGGGGGGGGGGGGAGTTGATGATGTTATGTTGTTGGAAGTAGGTATGATCTTAAGTTAAAAGTTGTGCGGTGTTTTTCAGACGTCGTGTGGCACCAGTTTTATGGCGTTTTGAGGACAGCTAAGTTAAGTTTGTCTAGTGCAGTCGAGGAAACTCAATCACGTCCGAGGTGGAACCTTGTCATAATCAATTGCGCTATTGACAAAACAAGATTCAGTTTCCTCAATTGTACGTAATAGTAGGTACAACCTTACTTTGGGAATTGGTCAATTGAAATAGAAATACAAAAATGTTGACACTATCCTTTGCTTATTTAATTTTGTCTGTTTTCGTCTTAATCTTAGTAAAAAAAACTTACATAACGAACCTTCTTTTCATATGAAAATCAATGGATTTAAAATCTCAAAAAATCCTTCGCAGCAGATTGACACTTCAATAAATATAAAATGTTCAAGAGGTGAGCGAAACACTTCTAAGGGGAAAACTCAATTACTTTATGATGTCGTAACGTCGACGAATATTAATATCAATTTAAGGGAAACTCCCCTTCGTCAAATTAAAATCGGTATTTTCATTAAATTGACAAAATTCCCAAATATTACGAAAGTAATTGGCAAAATCGCCCTAGCAAAAAAATAAAGCTCCGTAAAATAAGTCTATCGTAGCTAAATCAAAACATATTTTTTGATATTTGGAATACAAATTGATAAACAGAATAAATTCGTTCAAATAGTCAATGAAGTTGAGCTTACGGCGTATAGAAATAATAAAATGTCTGAGAGGAAGATATCAAATTGGGGGAATTCTTTTGCTATCCAATATTTATTAAGAAGTTGTACGAATATCTTTTTCACGACACTGTTCGAAAATGTGACTATAGATAACCTAAATCCAGTACACAAAACTGCCTATAATATGATAAATATTTAACAGCTGACTCATTATAGCTCCCAAAACACGACAACAATGTAACACTCTATATTTGTGGTAACACATTACGGTAACAGGTCGTATCGTAATTATTAAATATGAAAACAAGCAATTTTATAGGATTTACGTTACGTATAAAATACGTTTAAAGCGAATATCTATTTTGAACATAAAACTATTACCTTGACATTCACTTACAGTAAAATAAAATGGATAACAGAACTGACGTCAGTAATCGAGTCAAGCTCGACATGTTTCGGACCAATTCCTAGTTCTTCTAGGAACACATTCCACGGAGGTTGCTGCTGGCAGAGTTTATATTTTGGGTGACTTAAGTTAATTTTTTCTATGGCTTCCTGACATTGCTTTCAACTATTTTTGAAAATCATCCCATTAATATTACACATGTGTGTGTGTGTGTGTGTTTTACACATTTTCGTTAAGATGGCTGGACCGATTTTCAATTTGGTGAAACCCCGAAATTTAAATTCAAGTGTAGCCGTGTTATTATCAGAATCATTTAATTTTTAATAAAAACACTAAAATATAGCCCTCAAAAATATCATTGCACTTTCTCATGCTTTTAAAAGCTCACGGACTTTGCGTCGTTGCATCACATCTTCACTTTCCGTCTTTAGATGCAAGCTATATCTGTTTGTTCTAGCCTTCATCTTATAGAAGAGTATTTACATCCGGGAAAATTCTTAGTAGCGCTCCACAAACCGCACCCTTGGGGCAATCCGTTGAAACTGCGTTACTACGATAACTCGCTTTGTTTTCTAAAGTTATTTTTATTATTTTTAAACTGTCTTAAAGTATTGTCCAGACAGTCAAAGAAAAGTAGCCAATTATATTGTTTTCTGCGAATGATAATTAAGGACAAAAAATTACAAAAACAAAAGTTTGGATGACGCGAAGTGTCATTAGTTCCGTAATATTTTTTTGAGAGAAGTAGAATTATGTAGGCCAGCTATAAATTAGGATTAGGATTAGGCTGATAGTAATTAGGCAGCTGTCAAAAATGAAGTAGTAGTAAATCTGCTGTTATATCATCTCTATAGTTCTACCTTTTATATAATATTATTCGTGCTTTCTATTTAAAAAACATAATAAACATTATTCAGTTTTTTCTGTCTCGATCTAAGCTGTCACTATTTGATTTTTTTGATAATTGCGTGAGGTCAGGGTCACCCAACATTTTTTTTCACAAGATCGAACTCCTCATATCCAAGGAAAAAATAGTTTGAAAATCATTAAAGAGCTTGAAACACGATCTCCTGACATTACTTATAGCTCATCCAAGAAAACATAATACCTAATATAACTTATGAAAACACAAGGCCGATCTTAACAACAAAAAGTTTTGAAAAGTTCCAATAGCTATGGATAAAGTAAATATGGCTTGATGATTGAAAACTTCCGTTGGGAGATAGAACCGGAAGAAAATAATCAATACAAGAGAATGAATTGTTCTTTGGACCCAGAAACAGATTACAAATTGAAAACAATTCAGCAGTAGATACAAATACAAGTTATATCTACGTTACGAAACACTTTAAGTAAACAATTAAATGCAAATTCTAATGTAAAGACTAATATTTAGAAACAGCCATCTAAGTTAAGTAGTTAGTATGTAAAGCACTCAAGAACAGACACAGACAGGTAGATGCATCAACTTGCATATGAGATTGAAAAAGACAATTGAATCCAGAAACCATTATTCATGAGACCACTATCATCAAGCACAAAGATTACTCGAAACTAAAATCTCATAGGCTTTATAGTAGCCCACAATACACAGCTACCGAGAAATATGTCAGCTGACCTCATTTTCTCACGCCTAGCGGAAAACTGGAGTGTGGAGCTTACACCGGGTGAAAACGTACATTTTCTTTGTACATTTCCTCACTCGTAAAAGAAGACATGTTTTCTTGTTAACTTTGTAAACTAGATTACCATACATGAAAGGAGACAATGTAATTTACGGATGAAACTTGTCCTCCAAAGGAAAGAAATGGTGATATTTTTGATACCATTTCCCGGACTGTGGCACGTTTTCCTTGTCATATGGATCTTGGTCGCACACGCCATTAACAGTCTGTATTGCGGCATAAAAATGAACGCTTATCTGCTATTTGCAAACACATTTGAGTCCATTAAGATACATCCATTTTGGGATCCATGTTATGGGAAAGATATTTTTTCTGGACAAAGTTTTACTTATGTTATATGGTATTGTATTGCTACAAAATTATTGATTTAGATTGCGTTCTTGGTTTTGCTTCTCTCTACTTCGGCCTCAGTACCTGTCTACCTGCATTGAAGGCTTAAGAACTAAAGAAGCTCCTAGTTCAAATTCAGTTTGAGATGTGTTTTAACTGTGTTCCTAATTCGATAAAAAATAAGCAGGTAACATCAGCCAAATTTGTGGTATACCACCTTAAAGTTGATAATCGTTTGCATGTCATAAAACAATAAGTAATGCCAATAGACATTATAGACATGTCTGTCAACTTGAAAGTTCGACTTTAGCGACATATTCGTTTGATAGGAACTTGTTTAAAAATAGATAGACCACTTATTTGTCTGATGATACCTACGAAATGCTTAAACCAATATATCAAAAGTAAATTTAAAACAGATCTGGTCGTAAACCTCAATTTCTTACAATATCTAATTGACCTACTAAATTTCCTTTACGTTCCGCCATACCTGTCGTCACCTCTCGCTTATAAAATCCTAAAGTATACTTTAATATTCAATATATTTTTGATCTTAAGAATATTATTAGCAGGAATGTTAAAATTTGGAGCAATCAAACCACATACTAATGGTGATATCTGTGTTAAGTACATAACATAAATGGAAGAAGTAATATTTGGGACGAACAAAATTGGGACAAAATCTTGTATAAAATAATTATCGTATGAGGTAACTTCATACACACCATTGACTTGCTTCGCATGGTAGTGCAGGTTAAATAAATGAACGAGCAGGGCAAGTCAAATAAAAGCTTGTAAATAAAAAAAATCACAGCATTACAGTTCAACCAAAGCACTTTGAAAATATACTGTTTTACGCAAGTAACACAATAAAGAACAAATAAAAGTGATACACCCATGAGTGTACAGTCAGCTGCAGAGAAAGGGGACCCCCCTGTAATGGCGGTAAGTATGGATACCGCCGTTACAGGGGGGTACCTTTTCTCTGCAGCTGACTGTACCTTAAAGATATTTTAGTGAAAAAGCGATTAGTGTTTCATAGAAGCAATAACGAAACTTACTTTAACTTGAATACACGTAATCTCTCTACAGACACCAACACACACACACAGATAACAACAAACTGCAGTTCACAGAATCATGAATTTGGATATTACCAACAATAAGAAACATTGTAGCAATATCAACTTGCTGTCTCGGCGGATTTAGTTGCATAAATTAAGCTCTAGCCAAATTGTTTTATAGCTAGAAAAGGGTAATAAATGAAACAAAGCAAAATAATGTAAAATTTTCCTTACATAGTACAAAATGGCATAGGCTTCCCGCCGTAAGTATGTCTGTATGAGTTTTCGCTGGGTAAGTAATAGAATATATAAAAACAAAACATATAATACTCATTATATATAACTTCACTTTCTCTATTTTTTTAAATATAACATACGTTTGCTATAATGCTCATAATGTATAATGATAAAATATATAATTCCATTATATATAATGATCTATGGAAATAAATACTTTGAGTATAACGACCAAATAATATAATATTCACAACCTCTAACAACCAAAACATATAACATTCATTTAATCTTACAACGGAAAATATAACGCTCAAAAATATAAACGTAATAACAAAAATATAAAACCGAGTATTCCGAATGTGAGTTCCTAAAAGCAATCGCTTCATGTTTAAGCTTAACAAAAATATAGCTATGTGTATTTTTGAATAAACTTGTCGATTAATTTATTGTGTATTCTTTGTTTATTTTTATTTCACTTTTGCGGTTTCCTCGCTGCTATAAAAAAAACCTAACACCGAAGGCTAAGGCGGGAGCTACGCTCCGCTTCGCTCCCGCCTTAGCCTTCTGAACCTAACCTACCCGAGTCGCTACTGCTCCGAACCGTCTTGCTCGCTCGCTTCGCTCGCTCGCAAAAACTTTGGAATAAAGCATTTCAATACAAAATTTAAATGTATTAATTTTCCTAATTTTCTGGTTTTAAATTTTAAAAATTTAACAAGTATTTTAGAAACAAAGTATATCACTTGATATTATATCATATTAATGTTATATAAAAAGTTATTACGTATTATGAGCGGTATACTTTATGTATGTTATATCGTATGAATTTAGCCCATAAACATGTTATTTCTTATGAAAGTATATAAAACAATTGTTATACTGATCGACCGTTATACTTATTGAAATTATAGTGTTTCATGTTATACATAATGTAATTATATATAATGAAAAAAAGTAAGTAAGTAAGTAAGTCATTTATTCGCAGAAAATAGTGTACAATAAGATGGTGAACAGGAATAATAATGACACAACTATTTAACTACACAGTAGCATGCAAATTATTTAAAAAAAAAGATCACTTAATTATTGCAATTCAAGTACAGGCAAAATTAAATACTATATTTATATTAATAAAAAATTACCATTTGCAAGACATAAATTCAACGAACGAATTGAACGTTATATAATATGAAAATATATCTAACGTTTTTATATTATCTTGGGACGCACCCGTTTTCGCTATCAGTTAGATAATTCATCACGGAAAGTTTGACATGTGTGACTAGCGATGCGCGCCGGCTTCACACGGGTTTATCCGTTGCGTAGTATAAGTACAAGCTTTGCTTAGTTTGGGACTAAGTCAAAGTCAAGTGTACCATGATTATTTATTATTAAATCATTTGAATGACGACGAGATGGCCTAGTGGTTAGAGAAGCTTGAGGTCCCGGGTTCGATTCCCGTATCGGGGAAGATTGTATGAAAAATACAAATGTTTGTTCTCGGGTCTTGGGTGTTTAATGTCTATTTAAGTATGTATCTATTTAAGTATGAACAGTCAATTTAAATAATAATAGCACGCGAATTAGAAGATATTAACTTTTTGTTGTCATCTTTATTTATTTATTATTTTATTACTGTCCTACTTTAATCCAACTCCTACAAAATTCATATATGAAGTCGATTCACCGAGCATTTTCCCGGTCTATAATAAAGCTGATTAAACACTAAAACCTCATTATTAGCGCATATTTACTTCCCATACAAACACTTAAGTATAACATAATGGCCGTTAAGTCTAAAATATGGGATGGCAGCGGAATCGAGCACGTGACTGGGTTCAAAATGGTCTCTTAGCATACACTTCATTCTGGATATCGTTAGACAAAGAAACGGCCGATATGTAAGGCCTCAAAGCATATGGCAGAACACCTGCTGGTTAGAAGCCAACGAGTTGTATCCATGTTTAAAATGGTTTACTAATGTTTCGGCGAAAAACGTTTGGCAACCTGTTTCATTTCGCAACTTTTCATTTCCCAACTGTTCAATATTTCTGCAACTGTAAATATTTCAGGATTTTTATAAAAGTAACCTAACTTAACCTAAAGGGTTCTACACGATGGCCCAGACATAAATCCTGAAATATTTACAGTTTCAGAGTTTAAAAAATGAAAAGTTGCGAAATGAAACAGGTTGCCAAACGCTGCGAAAAGGCAGTACTCGGTTTAAAATATACCTATGCCCAGATTACTCGATCTAAAAAATGCTTTTTTTACGAAATCCGCAAATTTTAAAAATATTCTTCATACGGAATCGAAGCAACGGGACAGAGCTATTTTATAATTAGATCATGAATGGCCTTTGTTATCTAACTAAATCACCCTTTCGCCACGAAATAGCGACTTCACAAAACGACCATTGTGGAATAGCACTTCGCATAATGATCACTCCTATGAATACTGGTTCCCAGATTGACCACTTTCCAGAACGACCAATTCCCAAATCATCCACTCCCCGAATCGACCACAATTCCTATAAGAGCCGTTTTCCAAAATGGCTGCTGCCCAAAAACGACCATATCTCCGACACACCACGATAAAATATGTCAACGATATTCAGTGTTGAAGAACAATTTCAGTGTATCAAATAATGGGGCACTGTTACAATAGGGATGACGACTGGGTTAAAAATATAATATCATTCTATTTAGTCCGACAGTTAGATTGTGGAAAAATATGGGACCCGTATTTTTTGGTTTATCTATTTATTAAAAATCGACAAAGGTATAGATCATCAAACTTCCGAAGTGGGGGCTTGTGACGTCACTATAAGGTAAAAAATCGTACCATATAGTGACGTCAATAGAAACTTCTAAGCACTGTTGCCTCGTCATTTTCTCGTCAAACAAAATAAAAAATATGTGAACAATATATTTAAATTATCTAACTGATGGACTAAACAGTTTTTTTAGTCGTCTAGCGTATTAGCGTGCTCGTGGTTTTACTTAATCTTATTTGGAATAAAGTACAGATATATAAAAATATTCCTAAGACAGCTCCTAAGGCATAGCATGTCGTTCATGTATAACCTAGGTCTCATATATTTAATGTAAGCGCTTTCATATTTTACATAAGCTTACTCCTGGGACTTAAAGCGTGGCTTTACGATGTCTTGCTACCGTCTGACGTTAGAGCTAGACAGTAATTGAGATAGGTATTAGAATGGGAGTGCTTGGATTGTGTGGGAGAAATGTCTGTGCCATTATGAAAGCCTTGGCTGTTATTAATAAAATAAAAAACATTAAGTAGGCTGCTAAGGACTTTTGAAGTGGTTTTTTTATACGAGTACATAAGTGCTTTTAAAAAGCTAGGCAGTTTGTACTTAGAGAAACACTCCACAAGAAACCATAAAAATTAACATTTCAAGCAATAATCGCAAAAGAAATACAAACCACTAATTCAGAAATATTTAAATACTTATATTTAAGTGAATTAGCTTTTTACAGGAATGCATGGAATTCCCAATTTAACTACTTAGATGTATCAATGAAAATAATACAGAGTTTTTTTTTTGAGAGCACCAAAGTTCGCATACTTTTTGCAGTCATACCATAATTTTTGTCCGAATTATCGTTTGTCATAATTTTTTCCCCATTGAAACCTTAAAATTTTCTGATTTTTTTTAATGGTCATCCTATAGAATACTATAGGTTAGGTTAGATTTGTTTTATAACAATTCTGAACAACTATTGGATTCAGAGAAAAAAGAGTTATGAAAAACGATCATTCTGACAAACATTACATTTGGACTTTATATAAGTATGCGAGCCGATATGTATTTACCCGTTTTTTTATATTGTTTGTTATTTTCTCGCGGAGGGCGAAGTACACACGTTTATTTCTCATACACATTGATTGACAGCTAAAAAGAAAAACGGACGCTGCCGTCTCCCGCAATAAGTCCTTCCGGCTGTCATCATAATCTGCTATCTGCTTACGGATCTTACGGATTTTTAATTGCCATCCTATGCGAAAAACAACAGTGACCTTTCCTGTCATTACATGCCTGTAATCTGTCAAACAAGTCATTATTAGGGTAATGGCAATGACAGTTGGAATAACTTCCGATGAGCGTCTGAAAACATCACGCTCTATTTCAGGGACGCCTTGCGTCCTTCTAAAAATAACGGGGGATACCGTCGAGGTGAACGTGATATCTACACTGGGAATGGGGAATTCTAAGGACGTTGTGATGAGCTAGATATTCTTTAAATGAAGTAGTGACTTACTGCTTAAATCAACTACTGATTCAGTACTTTTAAGACGACGGACCGACGAAAAAAAACTCAGGGGGTTCTCAAGCTGACGCGTATAAAATGTTGTAAAATTTGCAGAATTTTTAATATAGTTTACAGAGATTTTGACCAGATCGGATTCCCGGTTATGTATGAGAGTTAAATGAAAAAAGAATTATGCCATTGTTATTAAATCTAAACTCGAAGCCATGGTTCTAGAGAACAGATTTCGGTGTCTTTCATAGTTTCTGAATTCTCGCCACTGACTCATTTGGATTGACCACGCATAACTATTTTTTCCTCCGTGTACATACTCGTGTACATGGTATTGAAACTTTAAGGCAAACGCGCATTAAAGATTTTGTACAAAAAGAAGCAAAAAGTAAATCTGAATAGGCTAGACGACTAAAGAAAAATGTTTAGTCCGTCAGGTGGATAATTTAAAAATTAGTGCACATTTTTGATCATGAAACTACCGTGAGACTCACTCATATTAAATGATATTGATCGGATTACTCACGTCTTAAATCGAGTTTAGCTCGACATGTTTCGGGTTATTTCGAAACCCTTCATCACTCATCACATCGCGCGATCAGAGCGGTGGCGCGTAGTGCGCGTGTTGCGGCAGCCGCCGAGTCGCGTGCTCCAGTGATGAAGGGTTTCGAAATAACCCGAAACATGTCGAGCTAAACTCGATTTAAGACGTGAGTAATCCGATCAATATCATTTAATATGAATTAGTGCACATATTTTTTATTTTGTTTGATAAACAAAAAATGATGAGGATACAGTGCTTCGAGTGTCGTCACTATATTGTAGAATTTTTACCATATAATGACGTCACAAGCCCCCGTTCCGGAAGTTTGATGATCTATACCTCTGTCGACTTTTAATAAATAGATAAACAAAACAATACGTGTCCCATATTTTTCCATAATCTAACTGTCGAACTAAATAGAATGATATATTTTTAACCCAGTCGTCATCCCTATTGTCTATGATTTCTTTGGAAAATATAATATATGGGATGTCAATAGTACGTAATTCAGTATCCTTGACTGTAAATAATTTCAATTTGCAAACCGTCATTTATTTACTATTCTCTCCACCCGCGCTCTAATTTCGCACCCCTTCGTATCCACCGTTTAATAAGCGACAAATATACCCAGTTAATTTTCCATTAGTCACTCAAAATATTTACTTTATCATAAAATCTGTTTACCATGAACTAAATTCGACACAAAACCTTATACAGTACTACCGGATACCACAAAGGATTTGCACATAACGTTATTAAATAGGTAAACTTGACCAAAGAGCTATGTTATACGTAAACGTTGCAAACTCCAAACGGAATTCAAAGCCTGTATAAATTGTAGTTTTAGAAACAACTTACAGCGGAGTTTCTCTATTTTACTAGCATGTGAAACTATAAATAAAGAGTCCTTCGGCGTTTGAAAGTCATGGACTGAAGCGGAAGGTTTTAATGAACGCTTAAGCATGTTATAGGTTCTGTAGTGCTAAAAAGATTCAGTTTGTCTTTTGTAGTTAATCATCAACAAATCAGCAGTAGGAAGTAAATTATATAGCTATCTGATTCAAAAAGATTTTTTCTTCTTCTCGGCCTTCTTCTACCAAATTCTTGTTATAGGCCTCCTTCAACCTCTTCCAGTCCGATCTATTTTGGGCAGTTAGAGTCCAGTTGCTGCCTGCCACCTTTTTTATATCATCTTTTCATCTCATTTGCGGTCTGCCCACTGATCTTTTCCGTTCCCATGGTCTCTAATTCAGAACGACTCCACCACGAATCGGTTTTTCGGGCAATATGTCCCGCCCATTGCCATTTGAGCTTCGCTATCCTTATACCAATGTCGGCGACTTTGCTTTCTGAGTCATTTGTTAGTCTTCCTGTCCCTCCTTGTAACTCCAACCAGTTTCCTCTCCATTGCGCTTTGGGCAACTTGGAGCTTTTCGAAAAGATTTCTTAAATGATTATAATCATTAATAAGTTAATGCAAGGTTGCCATGTATGTCGGAGCTTCATTGACATACCCCCTTATTCATAAACGACAATCAAACCTATTTTAGTTAAAATGCCGCTAAAATTCGTTTGTCCTTATCTGTCACTTCGACATTTGTATTTGTTAGAAAGGGACAAAGCATTTGTTAGTTAACATAGGCTTGTTAAGTTTTATAAATAAGGGGGTAAGTGTACAATTGACTAAGTCGAAATTGAAATTAAAATCGCTTCTCACTTATCGTTGCACCGTAAAAAAACATTTCGGTTTAGTTTTCGGGTCGTGAATTGTCGCAGTCATATGTATGTGAAGTTGGTTTCAAACAGCCACTTTGGTGGGCACATAATTTATTTTGTCTTCCGCTAGAAGAGATATATATGGGTCTTGTTTTTGCAAAGAGTGATTACCCCGGCTCTTAGAGAGACGGATTTGACGAACTTATCTTTGCCTTCGCAGGGTATTTCGTATTTTTTTTGGCTTCCTCCCTAATGCTGCTGGTTTTGATAAGAATTAGACTGTGTTAAAACAATATTGTTGTTGCTTTAATGACGGGTTTGTTCAAATAGATTGATGGTGGGTTTCACTGAGAACGGATTTTTTTTTATTTTAATGGTTTGTCTGTTTGTGCCGTCTTTCTATATTTAAAAACCGGCTAAGTGCGAGTCGGACTCGCGCACGAAAGTTCCCGTACCGTCTATACAACATTCATGAAACATTAGCAAGAAATGGCAAAAAAATCCATAGAAGGGTCTGGCCGCCAAAAGTTGTACTTTTCGTTTGAAGCTCGCACTTTAACCCTCATAAAAAAATAATACAAAGGTATAATGACAAACAACTTAGGACATTACGTTCTAAAACGTTTTTCCCATACGACAAAATAATTAAATATTACAAAACAGTATTGATTAAGCACCAAAAACCTGACGAAACACTAAAAAGTTGGCAAAAAACGTGAATTTTAGTGTTACCTTGCAGAACTTGAACACCTACAATTTTTTAACGGAAATAAGTATACAAATAAAACCAGGCTCAGCAAACTTGGTAAGAAATTGCCCTTAAACTAGTTAAGCTAACAATCTATTATCTGAATATTTCAGGATGTTAAACGTGTTTAAGTACGTGTTCCCGAAAATGGTTCCAAACGTAACACACACTTTTTATATGCATGGGAAATTTTTGTTTCTTATTGTAGCAACAATGTCTCAGGTTTTTAAAGACGGCCAATACTATTAGTATGCTGGTTGAATTTTTGAATCAGGTGACGTATCATTTGTCTAGACAATTCTAGGTTTTTGGTACAGGGACAGGTGAAATTTGGAACGATAAAACATTTAGTGGAACTTTTTCGCGAGATTATGTATTGAAACTAATCGTAATTATCGTTCTATTCGAAGTATGGATTGTTTTCCCTTATTTATTATGAAGACTCACGGCAGTAGCTTCAAAAATATCAGCTGTAGAGCTATTTATATTTTTTCCGTTTAGTGTGTTACGGTTTGTGCATTACGTGTGTTATGTTGTGTGTTATGTGTGTTACGCTGTGCGTTATGTCTGTTACGATGTGCGTTGCGTGTGTTATTTTGGAACATTGTAAAGGCAAATTCACAACGCTTTATTATTTAAATATATTATGCAGCAAGAAAAATTTCAAATTTATAAAAGTGAATCTTACTTAATCAGTAGAGACATGTTAGTGGCTAGATAAACTGAGTTAATAGGCGTCATAATTCTTTTAGGGTCGCCGTCATCAAAACCGACGAGGAGAATTATATATACTGAGATAAACTATTTGTTATTAATAATTAAACCAATTTTTGCCACAAGCATTTCAGTGAAGGCAAATATCACGAGGAAACCTGCACATAAACAACGCATATATATAAAAAAGTTACTGACAAATTACCGAGCTGTCTGTAAGCCTCTGACAAGATGGAGCAACGAGTTGGTTAAGATCGCAGGATCGCGGTGGATGCGAAAAGCACAAGACCGGTCTGAGTGGAGAGCCTTGGGGGAGGCATATGTCCAGCGCAGCAGTGGACGTCTTTCGGCTTTTTTTTATTCGACTAGATGGAAAACGAGCAAGTGGGTCTCCTCATGATAAGAGATCACAACCGCCCATAAACATCTGCAACACCAGGGGTATCGCAGATGCGTTGCCAACCTAGAGGCCTAAGTTAGAATACCTCAAGTGCCAGTAAGTTCACCGGCTATCTTATTCTCCACGCCGAAACACAACAGTGCAAGCACTGCTGCTTCACGGCAGGATTAGCGAGCAAGATGGTGGAACCAATTCCGGCGGACCTTGCACAAGATCCTACCACCTGTAATGGCTGACATGATGATGATGATGATGATGATGATGAACTGACAAATTTCAGTCGGTTAAAAAATCACATGTGAACGTACCTTATGTGTGTTCGTGTGTTATGTGTGTTATTTTTTCTAGTGTGTTAAGGTACAACTTTTGGCGGCCAGACCCAGAAACTCACACAGACGCGCACTCTACACGGCCTCTAAGGGGGTCTCGCGACTGCAGTACCGCGAGACCCCCTTAGAGGCCGTGTAGAGCGCGCGTCTGTGTGAGTGTGTTCGTTTCGATCGATTTTTTCGTAGCTTCCCTACTGCTTTAGCTTATATATTATACACTGTGTCTATGATTTATAGAGTAAATACAAACAATAAATGACCTAAATGTGACATGTTTAATAATATGTGAGACATGCATGTGTGTGTGTGACAATGTCATGTAAAATGGTTTTTGAGTTATGAGCGGGTCCAAAGTGGCTCCAAATTTTAATGGTTCTGGTAAAATTACATACGGTGCTGCTCACCAGCTGCAGCTCTGTTAGCTTGAAATTGGCTTGACATGCTACCGCGTGAGATAAATAAATTTAAGGTGTTTTTTTATGTTATGATGTTATGTATGAACCAGTGTTAATAAAGTTCATTGGCTTAGAAACAAAAGACATTTTATGCCACTTTTTATACCCATTCATTAATATTTTAGCGCTATCTACCGGATACTTATATGTGTCACTGATATTTATATCACCTAGTCATCGAACCCACGCCGTAATATATGTTTATTTATACACTTGTTTTCGTTTGTCACATTTTAAAATAACGGAAACCGTGATCGAGCGTGAATCGGGAATTTATAGCGTTTTATAAAAAAAAAGTGTTAAAATGTTTTCAATTTTATAAATTGAAATGGCGGCACATTTATTTTGAAAGTAGAACGAGTCGATGTTTTGTTTCTGTTTCTTTCGCTCTGGTTATTGGCTGAATAATCACCACATCGGAGCGATGCAAATAAAAGTAGGTAATAAATAAAGGCGATTATTTAATCGTTAAATGCCAATAAAATTAAAATAAAATAATGAGGCAAAATTTTACAAGGATATGGTCTCAGTAAAAAAAGTTGGAAAACCCCCGACTTTGTCACTTCAAAGTTCAATATCTCAAAATCGGCCGAACCGATTTTGATAAAACATATCTAAAAACTATTGCTAGTAAACCTGCTTTAAATTAAAAAAAACCGCATTCAAATCGGTCCATTGGTTTAAGAGCTATGGTGCCACAGTCAGACAGACATACACACACACAGAGACGAACATAGCGGTCAAACTTATAATACCCCTTTTTGCGTCGGGGGTTAAAAAAGGTTTCTTGAGTCCCACTTGAGTATTTAGGCTTTTGCATTTAACATAGACACGCCTGATGGTAAGTGAAGATGTGAAGTAATTAAGATAGAGCATGCTTGCCTAAAAAATGCTCATTTACCTTAGATTTTAGTCCTAGACAACCTTATTCCACGGGCTCCTTTCTTCCACAAGTCGACCAGAAGTAGGCAAAGTCACCCTTACGTTGTCAGCCCAAAACCCGCACAAAGCGTTTTCGCTCTTCCTTTTGCGGTTCGGTTGATGCACAGCAAAAGAGTGGAATTCCCTGCCTGCGACTGTGTTTCCTGAACACTAAAATTTAGCCGATTTCAAGTCTAGGGTGAATGAGCATTTACTAGGCAAGCATGCTCCATCGTAGGCCTCATCCTCGCTTTCCATCAGGCGTGATTGCGGTCAAACGCAAGCCTATATTGTTTAAAAAAAAATTAATAGAAAACGACCAGATTTTGGCGATCAGTTTCTAGTACACGATTTAGAATAGATAGTTTTGCTTAAACATGGTAAGCACACATGGTATGATATTGTTCAGCACCTTATCAGGTCTCACCAAACCAAGTTTCACTGTATTTATCATCACAATGACTTAAAAAGCCCGGTCTTTATCAAAAACACGATATATTTTATTCTATGGCCCATTTAGATTATTTATCAAGCGTAACAAGCAGGGTATTGCTGTGAGATTTTTTATAAGATTATTAGGTGGTACGCACGGAACATTATCACTGATTAAAACACGTTACTTTTTATCCTGGAAAAGCGCAAAGTTCCCACGGGATGCATGAAAGGTTGTCGGAAATAGTTTAAAATAAGACAATATTTGTAATTATATTTACACTACCCGTGGGAAGCGAAAAATGCGTAAATTTGTGTTGGTTACTCGATACATATGGTTAAAAGGATTAGGAAGGAATTGAAAGAAAGAAAGAAAGAAAACACATTCATTCACAACACAAGACAACAATACTATTTGGTACCTACAAATAAACACAAAGATATGTGTCATTGCGATTGTGAATCTGACACTGGCTAAGTATAATGCTGAAGCGTTAAAAACACCCCAATTGGGAATTGGGAATGATTAATGGTTAAAAGGATTTCTAAGTAATAATTTACTGGTCAATTATTGACCAGTATGTACTCGCAACAAACAATGTAAGTTACCAAAAATTAAGCCATTAGGTCTGGACATAAAATTTAGCTCTGGTGCACTTCATGCAATTGAAATGAAGACAACGATATATTTCTGGAAATTTGCATAGAAATTTCATTTCAATAGACAATCTGATTGATGCAAGCTAATGACACATAATTTTAATAACGAAGGCACAACTTGGTCGTACTATTCTGTCTGCAAAAGGTTAGATTGTAATGGGTGCAGTAATTACTCAATGGTGTACGTGTCAATGGTTTCAATAGACTGAATGGAATCTAAAATAGCCCATGCCATGAATGAATCCCAATTATACTCCGCTGTATACGTTGATGACTTCATAGTGGTCAGCTGGTTAAACATGTCTGTAATCTTTACTTATATTACAAGTTTTTATTTAGTTTCACCTGTCCCATTGTCTGTCTGTCTGTAATAAAATCTGGCAAGTTAAATTACCAACTACCAGTAGTCAAATTTACTTGAAATTTGGAATACTTATGTATATCGCGTGACAATGCAATAATCTAGTAGATACAGTCCAGCCAGGATCGTCTCCGCAGGACGGAACTCTTCAACGGCTAATGGCATTAACTTGAAATTTAGTATTCAAATGTAGTTTGGGTGACAATACAAGTACAGTCAACAAAAAGTATACCTAGTCAGCAAAAAAAGCTTGTATTAAAAATGAAAATGTGTCTGTTTTTACACTGTTACATTTAAAGTGGCATGGTGATAGTTTGGGACCCTAAGAAAGACATTAGGATAGATTATGTCCCGGAAAATGTTCCAGTTCCAGAGGGCGAGAATTAAACGCATTATTTGCAGACGAAACCGCGGGCAATAGTTACTATTAGCGACTTATAAAAATACTATTTTTTCCGTGAAAGACTTTCTAAAGACTATTTGATTTTTTAATACCTTTTAATATAGCAGCTGCGCAGATCTTATTATGCCAATCTCGTATTAGTTTTGCTATATTCCTACTAATTGTTTTAGCATATTTATTAATTATTAGTATTTGTTATTTTATTATTGGGTACTATACTTCTAATTACTTACTAATTACTATTTTATTTTCAACAGGTTTATTTTCAACTTGCTGATAATAAAAGTCTGACTTCGCTTTGTAAGTAAAATTAGTGTGTAAGAAAAGAAATACAATATTTTCAACTACTTAAGAATTTTCCAATTTGTTTTGAATCACTAAATGATTCCTGTTCCCAACAGTGGGATGTAGGTATAAAGACTGGAATCGACGACATCAGAAACTTAGTTCCTTTAATCGTCTTTCTATATCGGAAACACATATTCAAGATTAAACCTTGAAGACGTCAATTTACGATACATTTGCATATCAATTGCATATTAACCGAACACGCTTGCATGCCAAATTGAACTTTAACGCTATAAATCTGTTTTATAGCCACATTGCCTGATCTCGCTTTCAGAGAGAAGCGTTTGCTAAGGTTGATTTTCAATAAACCGCGATTCGTACGTATAAACCGACGAAATGTTACAGCTTGTCGTATAATAGTGTTAAGTTTCTGTAGTTGTTTTATTAGCTTATTTACTTCTTAGTTATTGAAGGCCCAGATTTAATACATCCATACTAACACTATAAATTCGAAAGTATGTTTGTATGTTTGTCCGTCTTTCACGCTGTAAAGGAGCAACGGATCGACGTGATTTTTGGCATATAGTTTATGGGCCCAAAAGTGACATAGGCTACTGTTTATCCCGGAATAATGCACAGTTTCCGAAGGAACAGCGCGCGGTAACCGAACACCACGCGGGCGGAGCCGCCGGCAAAAGCTAGTAAAATCTAATTTTCCACAGGATTCACACGAAATTGCGAGCAACTATTAATTTACAATTAAGTTTCCAGTTTCCCGGTGAATAGATTCACCAAACTAACCTCAATCTAACAATATATTTCAATATCTTGATCTTGAGTTGAAAATACCATTTTACTATCTTAAACAACGACACTAAATCCTGAAGTAATATCTAATATCTGTCTAGAAAATTTGTATGCACTCAACTAGTGCATTACTTTGGCGATATATTTCAATAAGACTTAATGTCTCTTTCTGAAACGTTTTCATTTTGGACTTTACGTGAACGTGTTTAAAGTCATTTTACTGATCAATCAAATGGAGATAAGCTTTTCTGAAAGTCACTTCTTGCAATGCGAGTAAAATATCTTATATGCTTATAACGTTATTTGTATTTTGAATGTTAGTGTGCAAAAATAGCCATAAAGGAGAGTTTCTAGAACAGGCTAGTCAAAAAGAAAAGCGGAAAAAAGTCTTACCCTGTTTCACCGTTTCAATGATTACATTTATTTGACGGATAAATGTGATGCCGTCTCTGTTTGTTTTGTTTGAATAGATGGAGATGGCATCACATTTAGCCGTCACATAAAATTAATCAATGGGTGGTGAAACAGCCCATTATTCTAAACCTAAAAATAGTATTTTTTGTGTACCTACAACATTAGAATGTATTTGACTATTATTGAATTTATGAATAATAATAAAGTATTTTATTTTCTTTTACAAGTAATTTTCATTTCTTATATGTTTAAAAAAATCTCTGAGTTTTTTGCCGAATTCTTCTCAACAGAGATTTTTCCGAGCCGGTGGTAGATTGTTTTTACATTCATAAGTGCTTGTAATAGCTTAAATAAAATTGAATAAAGATATTTTGACATAGACTTTGACTTCCGTCTGTATTTTCGCCACCTGCTTTGACTTATTTACATTAATGATTATCTGTGAGTCTGCTTTATATTTATCACGCCTTTTTTGTTAATTACTTTATCTATTTTTATTTAGTATACGATAAAAAATCTTTGTATTGTATCATATCGTCAACATACTTTATAAAAACTATAACTAAAATCGTCAACATAAATGTATACATTGCGTGAACCTCACTTCATAGGTATACTATGTTTATTTTCGCGGCTCGTTTTATGCGGAGCTGATAATACTATATTTTGGCACGGCTCCACGTCGCCTCATAATAAGAGGGGACATACTATTTTTGGATAGTCAGAGCCAAGAGATATATTGTGCAAGGCCAAATATTCAAGGTTATTGGAAGCTGAATTTAGGTGCCATAGGTTTTTATTAATATGTCATTTTAATGTTTGTTCTAAATTACGCCTGACGCTTTTTCTTCAAAACCCTTAAGTCTTCGGTCACAAAATACGTTTAGATCGCGTTCGCGTTAAAATCTCAATTTGTATGGAAACGCGAACATTGCAAACGTTCCGCTCGAGGCGCTGCTCGTGATTCCATACAAATTGAGATTTTAACGCGAACCAGATCAAGACGTATTTTATAACAGAAAACTTACACTGGGTACAGTACCCTTAGTGTAAGTTTTTGGTTACAAAATACGTGTCGATCGCGTTCGCGTTAAAATCTCAATTTGTATGGAAACACGAACATTGCAAACGTTCCGCTAGAGGCGCTGTTCACGTTTCCATACAAATAGAGATTTTAACGCGAACGCGATCGAGACGTATTTTGCAACCGAAAACTTACACTAAGGGTACAAATTTGTTTGTACGCGTTAAATGTCGATTACAATGATCTTAGTCTAAAGGTTAACTTGTACACACTTAGTCAGTTCTAGAATGCAATAATCCTCCTTTTTCGCTCTGTATCTTTATTAAACAATACAATAAATCAATGAATAAATGAGCGAATAATCACATTCTTCACAGATGGAGTCACAGGTATCAGCAGGTTTATAATAATTATTAAATTACCTGTCAATATACCAGGACAACATTAATCATTCATCAATGTTAAATGGTTCAAATTAATATAAATCATTTATCAACATTCTCTTGAAACAATAATAGTTATAATTACCATATTAACTACCAATTCAATCCGCATCAACTGTTTTGTAAGTCAGAAATAATTTTCCAACAGTTTCATCGAAATGAACAAATAATTTAATTTGTATACAGATTTAAATTTAGCTCTCATTGTTAGTTAATTTAATCTTTGGGGAACGTTAATTTCAATAACGCACAGAGTTGAATAAATAAACACTTCGTATCAGAATCAGCGATCGAACAATATTTGTGTTGGGTTCTATGCCCGAAATATTTGTGATTATTTAAGGATTAAAAGTATGAATTTCAAAGTAACTCAATTTCACAGTTAGGAAGATAATAATATTGTTTGAGTAAACAAGATTATATTTATAAGTCAGATTACTAATATTATAAACCGCTTTTAACGGCAGCTTTGCACGTGGCCTAGGAGGTGAATTTAAATGTCCAGGAATCCACAAAATATCCTGTGAGAATTCCCAAAAATGACATTGTAGATTGCATAAAAACACCCGCACTAAATTTAATGTTATCATCTCACGCGTGCCGAATGCGGATTGGGAACTTCACACACACAATTCAATTGCTTCGCCGGTTTGTTGTGGTAAATATCAAATGTAATTTCGCACATGAATTCCGAAGAAATCAGAGGTGCGAGCCAGGGTTTGAACTCACGATCTCTGCTAGAGAGGTCATAGGTCAAACCACTCGGTTACCGCGGCTTATCCTTTCATTAAAATTCATGTATTTAATGCTACTTAATTGGTAAAATTTTGGTATTTCGTCCAAACCCCTTGGGAATATCAGAATAAAAAGTATGTGTTATTCCAGATATCCAGCTATCTACATAAACTTTCATGCATATTAAGTAGTGCGTGCATTAGTGTCAACTTAGGCAATAATAAGAATACCAAAAATTCATCACGTTCGGAAAAATCTTCGTTGAGAAGAACTCGGCAAGAAACTCAATGGATAAAACACACACAAATTTTTATCCCGGTATTTCCACTGAATCAAAATAAAATCAACAGCCTGTCTGCCTTTGTACTTAACACTTTTTTGTAACCTTTCTGTTTTTCATTTTTTTACATTAAAGAGTAAAAACAAACACAATCCCAAAATTTTGACCAATAAGTCTAAGAAGACGAAATTTTATCGGGTGTTTGTCAAATAAAGTACTTAAATGAAGACCACAAATTTTAGGAAAAGGAACGAGTTCAGGCCACTTTATATCTTAATGTAGGTAATTAAATAATAATAGTTTTTATGCTTGGTTTGGTTTTCTCTCAATTAATAATGAATGCTAAAAAGCTTGAACAGTTAAAAACAGGTGATAACATTGAACTTTTCACCTCTGATAAACCAAATATTTAAAAATAAATCATACGCTTAGGAAACAATGCAAATTTTATGTTAACATGAAGAAAAACGAAAAGAAACAAATAAATCAATTTAATCCCAAGCGTTTAGCCGAGCCATTCTTATAATATATTTACTACGAATGTATCGAATATAGCTCTAACAATTTCGAAGAAATTTGCTTTGTGGAGGTTTATAGGCGGAACAATTTGATCTAGCTTGGTTTTATTTACGGATAAACATGTTTTTAAAAAACTCAACCAAAGAAAATTTCGTCTCCCAGGTGCTAAGTACCTAGTAATTCAATGAAAAAATATATATTTTTGGGTTGTTTTGTACACGTATCTTGACATAAAAAAAACATTGTTGACTATCGTAAAAGTAAATGGTGCGATATAGGGTGCGAAATTAAAAAAAATCGGTGTGCCATGAGACTACAGATGTCGGCCGCTTCCAGCCGAAGCAATTACAGGTCTATAGGGGAGGTCTATGTCCAACAGTGGACGTCCTACGGCTAGTATGATAAGTACGAAGGTACTTTTTACTTAAATTAGGAAATTACTAGGCACGGACAAAGTTACTCAACAAGAGCAGAGCAAAATTACAACGTTCCGAATAACATTTTAAACTTACTCTTACATTAAAAGACAAGTTAAGTCATCTCTCTGTCCTTTTTCAATACTACCTTCTCTTACTGCACACAAGGTACAAAATGGAAGGTGTTAAGCGACTTATAACATTATTACCCTACTGTCTTCCGTCCCATTTACCGAGGTAATGAATTATCCATAGCTTAATTAAATTTTGTACCAAATTCCAAAAATAAACCCTCAACTTGACTCAACTTGTTGAAGCAAAAACGTTATTAAGCAATTAATTAACTCTTACCTTAAATGTGCTTATCTTAAATCTGGCATTTTAGTTTTTTTTACGCTTATTTATTTCCTATTAAGTCTTAGTAGTCCGCTAAGGCTTCACAAGGGTTTGCTAATTAAGAAAATTAGAACAAAATTTATAACAACACTAAAAAAAAGGATAGCTGAACCAGTTTGGCTACTTTACGTTTAGCCAAAATTGACTAATTAGGAACCAAAATTATGCTAATATTATAAAACTTTTTTGTAAGACATCACCTAACTTTTAGCTACTAGTCGGCCTAAGTTTTGTAATCACTCAAGTAATGTTACAAGTAACATTTTTTTATTACTGTTAGCAAATTTTTTTTTTAGTGAAGCTATTATTATATCTAACTAACTTTTAAGCCTAGTTTTTTTAGTTTTGTGTAAAAAAATTCAAACATTGCCGGTAATAAAACCTTTAAAAAATTGTTTTGTAGTTCTCACGCGATCCCTGCATGGATCGGGAATTTAACAAATATTATTAAAGTACTTAGCAAGTAGGTTCTTGGCCATGTTTTCCTTCACCAAAAAACTCGTAGTAAATTTCGCGTTATTTCGCATAGATTCCGAAAAGTTCATAGATGCGAGCCCGGGTTTAAACTAGACCTTCTGAAGCAGAGGTATATAAACACCAGGCTACGTATATAATATACACGGTTTTTTACAAGCTTTTAATTTAATATGCCATGTTTTTTTTTAAGTAATTTCTTTACCTCAACGAGTTAAGAACAATGAATAGATCATTGACTTCTATTTTTATCGTCACAGCTTATTCTGTCCTATTTATACGCATAGATAAGTTTCTTTATGAAGAAACACTATCATTAGCTCAAGAAAGTAAGGGTCACGCGAAGGGCAGAGGAAATTGTTGCCCTGACCTCCATAGGGATGTTCCAATGCCCACAAGATATCGATAACTTTTAAAGTACTGTGTCAAATCGATATTTTACTATTTCTTTTGAGACTGATATAAAAGTAGACTTTTAGAAATTGCTCTAGTTATGTACGAATATTCTATCCTACTAAATTTACGTCAAAGTTAGTTTTAGTCCCAGGATAGGACTTAAGATAGTTTTTACCTTGTCATGCATGTAAAATGCGTAGCGTAACTTCCACAAAATAGCAGTAAAAAAATGTGTAGACATTTGTTTGTAAGTACGTAAAATAATCTCTGGAACTGTCATGAGTAAGGCTGGATTTTCATCAAAGATATGCGAGGATGTGTTGCGAAAAATGTGTTTTTTATGAAGCAACAAAAATTTATTGTTTACCTATCCTTGCACAGCACAGCTCTAGTGGAAACAGATGAACGGAGCGTGGATAGGCGAATGAATCGTTTCTATTAGTTCATGAAAAACACATCCTTTGCAACACATGTAACAATTTAACGTACTTATATAATAACCCGGGTAATAAATACCTCGTTCAACCGGCGGCATGCGCGAGCTTCTAAATTGATGGTCACACGACTGTGCGATGCAACCAACAGCAGTTATATCGCACGATGAAAACGCAGCGCTGCATCACACAATCGATGGTCAATTAGAACAGTTCAGTGTTAGTTTTCATCGTAACGTAACAAACTTTGTAAGCGCGTTACAGAAGTGCCATATTCTATGAGAACAATTTTAATCCCGAAAATATGTCAACAAAAGGTGCTGCTATCAAGTGCCCATATTAAACGAAACAGGTTTAATTTTTTTTGTCAAGTTTCGACAAAACTATCGAGTACTTATTTCGCATGAAAAAGTTTGGGTACATCCCTATGGGCGGTCCGGAAGCGATATGTATTTCTAGGCTGGCCCCTGAAGGTTTGTTTTGCATCTATTTTTAGAGGTTCATATTACCTAATTAATATTATTTTTTTTCAAAACCTAAAAGTGGTTTTGGGGAAAGTGCATACTCATTCACAATACAAAAAAAAAAAATCCCAGACACGGGGAGGAGAGTGTGACGTCAGCATCACCGGCACCACCGCGTGACGTCACCAAAAATGTAAAATGATTTGATTTGGGGTTGATTTTTTTTTTTTTTTGTGAAGTGCTTTTTAAGTGTGAAGCCCGAATAAAAATATTTCTATTCTATTCTATTCTATTCTAAGTTTTTAAAATATATTTCAAAATAATATTACCGATGAATTATATACCTACCAAATAGATACCACGAAATAACATTGTAAATCTGTTGAAAACAATATACTTCCTTGAGTTTCTTGCCGGATTGTTCTCAACAGAGGTTTTTTCCGAAACGGTGTGATAACTTTTTTTTTGGCATTCATACGTGACGTGCTTATTATAAAGCAAGCAAGCTTTAATTAGATAAAGATAGTTTGGCTTTAAATTTGACTTTTTTTTAAATCAAAACCTACTTGGCTGCAACCAAAGGTACGTGTTTATTCGTGAGTAGATGAAACCGTGGTGGGGTAGTGGTTTGACCTATTATTTCCTTTCAAGCAGAGGGTCATGGTTTCCAGTCAAAGTCAAAGTCAAAGTTTTTATTTATATAAAATGTGATACAGTGTGGTTCTTAGCATATTAAGTAGTCGCACACATTTTGCCAGCTCGGCCTCACCTCTGAGTTTTTCAGAATTTATAATGCGAAATGACATTCGAAATTTACAATGAGCGATGAAATTTAATGGTGGGAGTGAAGTTCCCAAACCAATAAACAGTTTTTATATCACGGGATAACGATAATTGCATTGTTGATAGACGCAGTTGCGGGCAAAAGCAAGTACGATAGTATACATATATGTATATACGTAGTATATGCATGGCGATTGATTCGACAAACATTCAACACAGTAATGTGATTAACATTATTAATCTATTAGGGTAATTGATAGTTTAGAAGCGTGGACGGAATGTTGGTATGAGATATTAGTGGTTATATTATATATTGTATATGTAGTATATTTTGCTGATTTGGGACCATTTCCTGACATACAACTTTTGTAAATTTTTATTTCTTTTTTTTAGGTACTTTGTCACTAATTAATGATTTGTTTGTTTCTTTCTTTTTACCCGACCGCCCAAAGGAAGGTTATATTTTCGAGCGTATGTATGTATGTATATATGTTTGTATGCATGTGGTTAGGTATGTAGTCCATTTCTTTGTTTTTGTTTTTTTTTTAATATTTTTTTTTTATGTTTGTTCTCATTCTGGGAGAAGGCCTGTGCCCAGCAGTGGGACGTATATAGGCTGGAATACTGATGTTGATGATGGGTATGTAATTGTTTACCGTTAATGCCAATTTATAATATAAATACTTACATATTTATAGTCTGTTCTTGTTGGATAGAGGCAACGGATAAACATACTGATATAGATAAATACATAATAGCTTAAATAAATATTAAACATCCAAGACCTGAGAGCAAACATCCGTATTTTTCAAACAAATATCTGCCCCGGCTGGGAATCGAACCCGGGACCTCAAGTTTCGTAGTCAAGTTCTCTAACCACTTGGTCATCCGGTCGTCAAAATGACATAGTATCATAATCATCAGCTGAAAGGCGTCCACTGTTGAACTGTTGATTTAAAAATATCAATACCGACTTCATATTTAAGAAGCAGAAGTAAAATTCACAGTGCAACTTTTAAAGCAATTTTCCTTAGCGAAGTGAAAATCACGTCAAGGCAATTTCACTTAATCACTAATATAATAAAAACGCTATTTAATAAAAAAAACATGACATTTAGCGTCGGTCAAATTTTTTGTATTCTATTTGGGGACGCATCTTGGATTAGAGCCAACCAAAGCCAGTGTCGCGAGATATATATTAGTGCTATACTTTATAAGTCTGTATCAATATGAGTTTAGTTCGTTGACGTCTCTAGGCATAGTTTTTTTAATCTGGTAAACAGAAATGAAAGTAAATTTTTGCAGGTGGTAGGACCTTGTACAAGGTCCGCCCGGATTGCTACCAACATTTTGCTCGCTAATCCTGCCGTGAAGCAGCAGTGCTTGCACTGTTGTGTTTCGGCGTGGAGAGTAAGACAGCCGGTGAAATTACTGGCACTTGAGGTATCCCATCTTAGGCCTATAGGTTGGCAACGCATCTGCAATACCCCTGGTGTTGCAGATGTTTATGGGCGGTGGTGATCTCTTACCATCAGGAGACCCACTTGCTCGTTTGCCATCCAGTCGAATTAAAAAGAAATTTAAATGAAATGAAAAAAAGTTTATTCCACACACAATACACATATAATAGGGATGTTGACACCACCAATCAACTGACGTACTTTTTATGATCTGTCAAAACACAATTCTTCCATAGAGTTTCAATGGCAATTGCGACTTATGACGTCACTATCCGGCAACTCAATCAACTGACTATTTATTTGTTCAGCAACAAAAAATCTAATTTTACAGTAATCGAAAATTAATCTGGTTTTCGGGGTAAAAAAAGCGTTTTTTAATGGAGTCATGCCTTCAAATTATTTTATTATGGCGTCAACATCCCTATTATTAAAAACTACAAAAACAACAAAAGTATAAAATATAAAACAACAATAAAGAAAAAAAAACACAAGCAAACAAATATGAACCCAGGGGGTGGAGCCAACGCTACTCTAAAATATGTATATGGTGAAATATGTATTGGGCAGGCCATATCGCTCGAAGAACAGATAACCGTTGGGGGAGAAAAGTCCTCGAGTGGCGATCGCGAACCTGAAGACCTTGTTGACAGGCCTCCCACCAGGTGGACTGACATCGTGAGAGTTGCGGGAAACGGTGGATGCAAGTGGCGAGTTGGTTCTAAGAGGCCTTTGTCCAGCAGTGGACGTCTTCCGGCCGATGATAATGATGATGAAACAGAAATACTATCAAGAATACTCACATTAACTTCAGTGCACTTTAACTGCCATTGAAGAACCTTTATGCTTTTTTTCATTATATATTATGAAGAAAGAAATAAAGAAACAAAGAAAATACATATTTATTCACAATACAAGACAATATTATTTTAACCATGAAACTACCATGAGACTCACTCATATTAAATGATATTGTGACGGATAACTCACGTCTTAAATCGAGTTGAGCTTGACATGTTTCGGACTATTTCGTAGCCCTTCTTCGAGGGAGCACAGGACTCGGCGGCTGCCGCAACACGCGTTCTACGCACGCGCAGCCACTGAGGCGTGCTCCCTTGAAGAAGGGCTACGAAATAGCCCGAAACATGTCGAGGTAATCCCGATTTAAGACTTGAGTTATCCGTTACAATAATCATTTAACAATATTATTTGGTACAAAAAAACAACACAATGGTATGTGTCATTGCGGTTGCGAATTGGACACTGGCTCAGCATAATGCTGAAGCATTAAAAACACACCAGCACTGATTTTCAGCAAGCACCGATCTTTAGTAGTTCCGCTGCGACGTATATCCATATAAATAATCCCTCCATAGGTTTGTATGTTTATTCGTCTTTCAAGTCGAAATGGAGCGACGGATTAACGTGATTTTCGGCATAGAGATAGTTTATGGGCCAGAGAGTGACATAATGATACTTTTAATCCCGGAATGCACACGGGCCGAATAACAACAACCGAATTTCACACGGGTGAAGCTGTGGGCAAAAGCCAGTTAATTATAAACCATGACCATAATATTTTATTCAATTTTATTTATTAGTATACTAGATTTTGCCCGCGGATCAGCTCGCGTGGTATTCGGTTATCGCGCGCTGTTCGCTCAAGAACTGTGCATTTTTCCGGGATAGAAAGTAGCCTATGTCACTCTCGGGCCCATAAACTATCTCTATGTCAAAAATCACGTCTGTCCGTCGCTCCGTTACGGCGTGAAAGACAGACAAATATACAAACACACAAACACACTTTCGCATTTATAATATTAGTATGGATTGATTTATAGCATTTCTACCCCACATACGAAATTATTTTGCCTGAATTACAAATGTATTTTTACCCAGGCTGAAACGAAAATTCTTTGCTCGCGTTCCATGCTCGTTTACAATAAAGTTGTCAATTTATTTGTTTGCATGTAAATCGTAATATCTTTTCCATTGTTTAATATAGGTAAGCCACTTTTTAACCTAGGAACATATAACACACCCGCGACCCTCTGCTTGAGAGGCCGTAGGTCAAACCACTAGGCCACCACGGCTGTCCAATAATGATGATCATCCTTGATTATTATAATTTCAAAGTAAACCAACACAACACCCAATTACATCTGTATCATTCCAATCAACAATCCAGAGCAGTTTGTATGTTTGCGGCGTCACTTCATTATCTCTAGCGGAAACGCCAATTTGTTTTTGCGTATCATAAACTTTTAGTCATATAAATGGACGCTTTATATTTTGTTGTCATTATTAAAAATTAATGTTACTCTTTTGACAGTGTTAAGGAAGTTGCGGAAAGAAATGTGAATATCGACTTTATTTGTAGCTCTTACATTCTCGGTCTTGTGAAGTTTTGCTTTACGGTAATCGAATAATCGTTAACTGTTTCAAATCGATCCGGGAGCTAAAGTCATGGACGGCTCAAACCATGAGGTTCTAGACTACAAGATTTTTTTCTATTTTGTTTTTGTTTCAATTTTTTTACGGCTTTTTACAAGGTGAGTTTTTATTTTCATACTTTTTTGATACTTTGAAAAGGGTAGCTTAAAAATGTTATAATACATTTTATCGAAATAGTGATAATTAGCTTTCATTTCATACTGATATATTTTCTTCCTTGATCCTTGATCCTTGATCCTTTTGTTTATTTTGAAATATAATAATACCCCATTGACATATATTCCACGTTAGTACATACTGGGTTACCTTAGCCTCTGGACGAATACGAATACTACTGGCTTAGCAAGATGTTTAAGAGCGCGCATACATTTTGTCCCAACTCGTCACTTGCGCGATCTCCTGCTCGGGCGGTGTGATTCGCCCGCACACTACCACGGTTTGATGTGTGCGTGCGATGTGGCGCTGGCGACACAACTTGATCATTGTACATTTTCCACCGTAGTAAACTTAAGTTTTGTTGTCATATAAATATTTTAATTTTTTAACAAAATAATGTATTTTGTTTCAAGTTCTTTTTGATCTTGCCCTGTTAGTACGTTAGTTAATTAGTAAGTACTTATGGATTACATTTTGGAAGCTAAACTTGACTAAATGTGCGTTTAATTTTTTTAGATTGAGTGAGAATTTTACATACGTGTGTAAATCAGAATAGATGACAATGCAATATTGTTGATGACTCTGATCTGATGAAAAAGCTGGAAGGTGGCCATAGGAACTCTGTAATAAATCCCTATAACCACATCGACTTTGGGTTCGTTTGATTCATCTCGAAATGTACTTTGGCCCTAGATGTTAACAATGGATAATAATGTACAGTCAGTAAAAAAAGTTAGTAATAAAAAATTAATTTTTCAGTGCGCACAAAACATTTACTTAGTTTCAATGTTTCGCGCACATAATGATGGTATATTGTGTGAGGGCACGCAGTACTTAGTAAATAGCTAAATATCTCATCATCATTGCTCATAATGCTACCAGATGTTAGACTCACAACACACACACAACAGCAACACAACATCCACGTTGTCTCTGTGACGTTGTCTAACATCTGGTAGCATGGTGTACGGTTGTGTTGCTCTGAAGATGAGCTCTTGTTGAGTTCGAAACGGGTTGATGTAGTGTGGTGACGGTAATAGATGGTTTCGTGTGATTTATGTGTGTTCTTACAGTGTGGAGGTGGAGGAACTGCATGAACACGCATATCTTACATAAACTTAGCTATCGTAAGGTCGCGGATGAGCAAAGAAATTATTTTAGTTCATCATTGCTCATATTTTCATATCAATATTTAAGACAAAAAATACAGGAGTTGTCAAATACCGTTTTCGTTATTACGTCAAAAAAAAAAACGTTTGTTGTATGGGAGCCCTCCTTAAGTATTTATTTTATTGTTTTTAATATTTGTTGTTATAGCGATAACAGAAATACGTCATGTGTGAAAATTTCAACCGTCTAGCTATCACGGTTCATGAGATACCTAAAGCCTAGTGACAGTCAAGGACAATGGAGTCTTAGTAGTAGGGTCCTGTTTTTATCGTGTCAGTACTTAATCGCGAAAAACTTTTTCACGAAAACTTTATCAAGAATATGGCATTACTTTTGGAATCAAGATGGCGGATGACATTTCAAGGCCGGGAATCGACATAAATGTCATTTTAGACTAATTTGGCAGCCTTAAATGGGAATTTGACAATATATTTTGGATATAGGATGGCCGATGACATATCGAACCAATAAAATGCCATAGGTGTCATTTTGGACTAATTTGGCAGCGCTAAATGTGAATCTGTCATTATTTTTTGGATCCTAGACGGCGGATGACATTTCGAGGAAAGAAAATGTCATGGGTGTCGTTTTTGACTATTTTGTCAGCGCTAAATGCGAATCTGTCATTTTTTTTTGGATCTTAGATGGCGGATGACATTTTGTGGCAGAAAAACGATATGGGTGCCGTTTTTGACTGATTTAGCAGCGTTCAGCGTAAATCTAACATCATTTTTTGTTCCAAGATGGCGGATGACATTTCAATTTCAAGGTCGGAAATTGTCATGGATGTTGTTTTCGACTAATCTAACACTATTTTTAGGATCCAAGATGTTCATTCCACTATCTCGGATCTAAAAAATTAATGTCTAAACGCATTTATCGCTGCCAACTTAGTAAAACGACATCCATAACGCTTTTCTGCCATGAAATATTATCCGCCATCTTGGATCCAAAAAATAATGACGGATTCGTATTTAGCGCTGCAAAATTAGTCGGAAACGACATCCATGACGATTTCCGGTCTTGAAATATCATCCGCCATCTTGGAACAAAAAAAATAATGTTAAGTAGGTATATTTACTCTGAACGCTGCTAAATTAGTCGAAAACGATACCCATGACCTTTTTCTCACTCGAAATGTCATCCGCCATCTTGAATCCAAAAAATAATGTCAGATTCACATTTAACGCTGCCAAATTAGACGAAAACGACATCCATGACTATTTCCATCCGTGAAATGTCATCCGCCATCTTGGAACAAAAAATAATGTTAGATTTATGCTGAACGCTGCTAAATTAGTCAAAAACGGCATCCATAACGTTTTTCTGGCATGAAATGTCATCCGCCATCTTGGATCCCAAAAATAATGACAGATTCGCATTTAGCGCTGCTAATTTAGTCGGAGACGACATCCATGACGATTTCCGATCTTGAAATGTCATCCGCCATCTTGGAACAAAAAATAATGTTAGATTTACGCTGATTCGATTTGTGGCATTCGAACATGGCGGATGTAGAAAATATATAATTTTGCTATTTCTGTTTCTTTGGCTAGTTGAAGTATAATTTTGATAGTGTTTTATGCGGTGATTAACCTTAACAGTGAACAGTGAAATGACGGATGTAGACAATATCTAATTTTGCTATTTCTGTTTCTTTGGCTAGTTGAAGTATAATTTTGATAGTGTTTTATGCGGCGATTAACTTTAACAGTGGACAGTGATTACAAAATTCTATATTGCTCTCGTGTCTGACATTTTTTAATGCGCAAGTTGTTTCCACGTGGTTTCTGGAATTTTACTATCAAGTTGCAAAAACTACAATCACTGTACAACGTCCCTCTCAAAGAGAGTACTTTGACACTGGCGAAATTGTCCTATTAAATAAGACAGAAAGCCATATTTTAAAAGAGAAGAAGAAGAAATTAGTCGGAAACGACATCTATGACGATTTCCGGTCTTGAAATGTGATCCGCCATCTTGGAGCAAAAAATAATGTTATATTTACGCCGAACGCAGCTAAATTAGTCAAAAACGACACCCATATCGATTTCCTGCCACGAAAGTCATCCGCCATCTTGGATCCAAAAAATAATGTCATTCGCATTTAGCGCTGCCAAATTAGTCGAAAACAACATCCATGACGATTTCCGGACTTGAAATGTCATCCAGCATCTTGGAACAAAAAATAGTGTTAAATTTATATTTTCATTTATTGCCCATATCTGAAATTAAGTATAAGATTTTTACTGTACAACTAGCTTTTATTTACTTTATATACTAACTCACTATCATGCTAACATGTATACAACAGGGCAAGTTAAATGAAAACTTTAACAACTTTTAGTTACCTAGATTTACAAATTAAAAGACAATATTTTTTTGCTGACTGTACCTTTGTCCCTTTGTTACCACTTAGAACCAAAGTACTCCTCAAGAAAAATCTAATGAGCCCAAGCTCCATAGGGTTATGTCGTTTTATTACAGAGTTCTTATGGTCACCTTCCAGCTCCATCATCAGATCAGCTTCATGTCATAGTAATATTACATTGTCATTTAATTCACACATCCATGCAAAGTTTCAGCTCAATCGAAAATCGAGAAGTGGGCCAAATTTAGCTACCAAAGTTTGACCAATAGGTGCTTAAACACTAACATACATATAATACTAATAAGGCAAGTTATACAAAATGCTTGTGAAATGTAAAATTTATATACCCGTATAAGTTTGAGTGAAAATTGCAAAAAATTAAAACATTTAATTTTAACAGGTAAAATTACTTTCAAGTATCAAGCAATTGCGGATGCGCTATAACTATCGAATGTTTACAGTAATGGTTGGTTAAGGTTGTTAACCTTTCTGAGAGCGCAGAGCGATACGTCCGTTCCTTGGGAGAGCCCGGCGCTTTCTGAATCGTAACTATTGACGCGCGGGGTTATAAAATCGATTTCGGACCGAAGTTTAGAAAATTGTCAAAATTAAATGAGCTATTATTAAGCGCTGAAAAAAATATTACAGACTAAACATTACCTGTAGATATATAATAAAATTGTTTTATTGGTAAATACATTCTAATAAATGAGAAAAAAAAATATTAAATAGACCGATTTAGACATTTTGCAGAATGGTATTTGAATAATAATAGCTTATATTTTGATACATATGACATCACTATGCATTAAAAGACTATATGTTCTATTATAAAATATTAAATTTACATCGTCTGTGGTGGGTTATAATGGCATTATTTCGCATGAAAGTCAGCTCTGACGCGTATTTTCGGAAAACCTCACCTACGAAATAATTTGGTAAAAAAAAAATCGCTGATGGAAACAAATTAAAATTACCGCTATGCATCATAGTAAGAGTTTGTCCATACGTTACATTAGTTTTTTCTGAAAAAATGTAAGCATTTAGACATTAATAAGGCGTTTGAAAAACCTCAAAATCACCGAATGGCCAACTTTTTGTATGCACGCTCTTAAAACCAAACTGCAAAGTATCATAACAATCAGTCCAATATTTACCGAAAAAGTAACGGTTTTCAATGTATCATTTTGGAGCAGCCTGTAGGTGTATTTGGATGATATGATTTCATAGATGTTTTTTTGTCTGATTAAGCAAATAACTATTTTAAGATATTACTAAGTATCAGTCTTATCCATGGTTTCATTATCTGTCCAAAGGCTAAGGTCACCCTAATACCCTATGTTATTTCAACAGTTTTGACAATAATCTAATGATACCTCATTCGTTGAAAACCATCCAGCCGCTTAGGCTATACCTATATACACGATTAAACAGATAGACGTACACACATACAAACATACATACGCTCGAAAACTATAACCCTTCGGCGGGCAGTCGGGTAAAAAGAACTTGTAAATGAAAACACGAAGCGTTGGCGCGGTTTAATTGTGACGGAGGTGATTTGTCAGAATGAGGGTCGCCATTTTGCCACCTCCCTTTGTTTTGGGCGCAGGTATGTCGCGATTCAGCCAGAATTTAGAATTTTGTACTTTCCATTTTACTTCAAACGTTCGTGTTTAAAATGGTACGTATAATGTTACAATTTGGATGATAATAATGACAATAACAAATTTAAGTTGGCGAGAAGCTTACATTATTCTCTCTCTCTCTTTAAGTGCCTCTCCAACTAGTGAAGGTTGGCAGTCAGCTCCGCATATCTGACTCGGTCTTTTGCCAGTTTAAAAAGCTCCGCGGCGCTCTTAACTCCCGTCCATTCTCGGATATTGCGTAGCCATGATTTCTTCCTACGACCCACTGCTCTTTTGCCTGCCACCTTGCCCATCATTATCAGTTGCAAGAGTTCGTATCTGTCATGTCTTAATACGTGACCTAGATAGGCAACTTTCCTTTTTTTGATGGTCTGCATTAATTGGCGTGACCTCCCAGCACGTCGTAGCACTTCTACGTTGGTCACTCGGTGTGTCCAGCTAATGGCCAACATGCGTCTATAGGCCCACATTTCAAATGCTTCAATACGGTTCCGGAGATCCTCTTTAATTGTCCAAGCCTCACATCTGTAAAGAAGTATAGGCCATATATAGCATTGAAGTAGGCGAGTGCGCAATGATATTTTAAGGCTGCGACTGCACAGAACCCTCCTCATCTCATTGAAGGCACTACGGGCGATTTCAATACGGGTCCTTATTTCACCATCACTGTCCCAGTCTTCATTCACCCAAGTGCCCAGATACTTATATTTACGCACCCGCTCCAGCCTCCTGCCTGCCAGAGAAATCACGGGATGCATAGTCTCCTTCTTAGTGATCACCATGACCTTTGTCTTGGAGACATTCATTCGGATTACATTATTATTATTTGTTTTTTACAAAGATATGTCCCTTGACATTTTTGTGTCGAATTAAAAAAAATGAAAATAAGGTCATTTTTTGCTTACCAAAATTTTTAACTGTTCATAGTCGCACTCAAAATTCTAAAATTAAATAATTTTGAATATCCATACTAATATTGTACCTAAATGCGAAAGTGTATGTGTTTGTATGTTTGTGTGTTTATCCGTCTTTCACGCCGTAACGGAGCGACGGATCGACGTAACTTTCGACGTGACTTTTGGCATAGAGATAGTTTATGGGCCCGAGAGTGCTACATTTTATCCCGAAAAATATACAGTTCCCGAGGGAACAGCGCGCGATAACCGAATACCACGCGGGCGGAGCCGCGGGCAAAAGCTATTTTTTATATAAATTTATTAGGTTATTTTTAATTCAATCTACCGAAACCTCGTGTTCCCAAATTCAGCTTTCGCTTCAATTACCTAGTAATTATTAAAGGCAAAATAAACCTAAGTTTTATTCTACGAAATAAAATAGACTTTAAATAATAACGTAAAATGCCCTTTCATTGTTCTTCTAAAGGTACCTCGGCAATCAGCACACAACATGAATAACTAAAATGGTACTAAAACTAGATTGCTGCTAGAATTTGTGGTTTTGATATTAACCTGAAACCTCTAGATTCGAAATTCAGTGAAAAGGTTTATTTAATCTGTGTAGGTTGGGATTATATAAACAGTCTTACTGAGCTATAGCTACACTATAGTGTTTATGAACTGAAACAATTAATTTACACAACCTCGACCTTATAATAGCTACGCTTATGCAAGAAATGTGTATTCATGCAGTTCCTCTACTTCCACGATCTAAAATATGTATACGGAGTGGTAATCTGTTTTAGAGAGATTTTTTTCTGTGAACCGTTGGGGGAGAAAGATCGAGTGGCGACAACGAATCGGAAGACGTAATGTAGACTGGCCCACTAGGTGGATTTACGACATCGTAGAAGTTGCGGCTACACCACAGATATAGATTAAACTAGATAACGCAAACACCTCAATCTGTATGAAAACCAACCGTGTCACTTTTTTAGATCTACGCCATATTATCTACATCTACACCGCTACGCTATTTTACCTACACTGACCAAAAATACGTGAATCATAACTCAAAAAAATACGATCATCTGGCTTCACCTTTAGATGAATTTCAATTTATATCCCGATATAATTTTATATCCCGATATTCTCACGGGACTAGAAAATATCCTCGGAATCTCAACCGCTACAAGCATTACAGACATTAAATTTGGCGCGGTTGTTTTCTAAGCAAACATCAATGAAATACACGATTTAATTTTTCGAAATTCCAGTGGATATTTAATAAAATCCTGGACTTGCAATTAATTTGCCTTTTTTGCGCGTGCGATAAGCCACGAGTCAAGTGCTAAATGAAAATAGAAGAATAAAAACTACATCATGCCCTAACGGTCTCTTAAATAAAAGCTGCGGTCCAAATGAAACCCAGTGCCATACGTAATATACCTAAATATATTTCTCCAATTTACTTGGCCTCCATTTTTATTCAAGTCCCGTCTCCGTGCATTTAATAATGTCCGACATAGCGGCATTTCTGGATTCCGAACGAAATGAAGAAAACGCTCAAAGACCCGCTCAAATTATAAAACGCCTTGAGCAGCTGGTATTATTTCATTTGACAGCTCTCGTTGTGAATGTGGAGTCAGTTATTAAACAATTTTTAGGAATTTCGCAATTATATGGAAAATATTAGGTAAAATCATGACCCGGGATTCTTGAGATATTTGACATTGTTAGTAATTTAGACGCATAGTCAATCGGGATTTGACGTCTCTACTACGAATATCATTATACAAGGTGTTGATTAAAATAGATACTGAAAATATCTTTGTTTAAAAAAAATCGTTTGTTTTGCTAAGTCAGTAGAAATACTTTATTTTTTAATTCTAATTCAATTTTTAGAAAAAAATATAGCTTCGATGCCACCAATGTCGAGGCACAGAATAGATAATAGTACAAGTCGAGGTTGAAAAAGACACTATCGGTTGACCGTTGTACGGTACCTTTGTTTTTTTTGTTTTAAATAGGATTTGTTCACAATTTGTTCCTGTCAGTGCGCTTCGCCGTTTTTAGAAGAAAAATGAAACTGATAGAAAAACGGCCAGTATTATAGGATCAAATAACATCATGCAACCTCGTTAAAACATTTAATTGGCGTATGCTGCATTCGTAACTTTTAGACCGGGCACAGTGAAAAAGGGATTAAAAAAAAAGCATACCTACGCAGCTTGCTTTAAAATATAGCTTATATTTTGTCGATTCTGAACAAAAACATAGGTATCTTCGGGTTTTTTCCACTGTATCTATTTGTAAAATACCTATGTGCACCAATTACTCCGTCAGTTGTAGATCGATTTCCAAAATCCTTTTTTTAGAGGTAGATACACATACATGACATCGTAATTTGTGCATATCTTGCGATTGGCATGCCTAAAAATTTAAAAACCGGCCAAGAGCGTGTCGGACACGCCCAAAATAGGGTTCCGGAGCTATTACGAAAAAATTAAGTAATATTTTTCTAAGGATTTCGTACTTTATACGGAATCTTCCAAGTATAGGTATATTTTATACCTTACGCTGCTATTTACTCATAAACTAGTAATAATTTTCAAGCAAACTTGGCCGCTATAGTTTTCCTTGGAAGTTTAATATACTGACTACCATCCCGAAATTTTTCAAATTTTTCCACCCACCGGTTTAGATTTTAGAGGGGGGGACGCCCGATTTTAATGAAAATTTTCACTTTAAAGTTGAATATTTCGCAAACAAATTACTGAATCGAAAAATCGTGTTAGCAAACCCCTAATGGTTTTAAAATACCTATCCAACGATACCCCACACTATAGGGTTGGATGAGAAAAAAAAAATCACCTCCACTTTATGTCTATGGGAGGTACCCTAAAAAAAATTGTTTTTGAATTTTTAATTGTACTATTTTGTCGGCATAGTTTACTTATTATATCCGTGCTAAATTACAGCTTTCTAGCATTGATAGTCCCTGAGCAAAGCCGCGGACGGACAGACAGACGGACAGACAGACAGACAGACATGGCAAAACTATAAGGGTTCCGTTTTTGCCATTTTGGCTCCGGAACCCTAAAAAAGATATAAACATTTTAAGGGCATTTTAACGTTGACAAGATTAATCCAAGGCCTGAAATTTGTCATGAAATTTGGCGCACTTGTTTTTAAAGCTGCGTTTCCATCAATAATGTACGAGGATGTCTTGTGAGGAATGTGTTTTTGACAACCAATAGAAACGCTTCATTTAGGTACCTCACCTCGCTCCGCTCAGGTTTCCACCAGAGATGTGCTGTGAGAGGCGAGGTAAATGATGCGTTTCTATTGGTTATTGAAAAACACATTCCTTGCAACACATCCTAGCACATTATTGGCGGAAATGAAACTTTATGCAATGTCGATGAAATTACTAAATTAAATTGAATGATTAAATTTTAAGAATTTCCATTGAAATTAAGAAAAGTTATACTTATTCAAAAATCCTGCCATTTCAATTCAACTGCTGGATGTAGTTTTCGCATGCAAATCCGCGGGCAAGAACTAGTAATTAAATATTCCATAGTTGTCTTTCAATTATACTTCAGGGCAACAATAGTGCATTCATTACTGCACATGAGGTTATATGCAACGTAACTAAATACCGGTAGGAAACGGGGCAGAACTAATTGTGCATTGTTTCCCGCTTACCAGCATTTTAGATGTTTGTATAAATAACAATTTAGAGTCCCAGTTGGCGTCCAGTCCGTGGGATACGCTTAAAATTTGCCAGTATTTTCATACAGAGCAATAACAGTTTAGCGGTGAACGAAATGCGGTCTTACTTCTCGTTTTAATACATTTAGTTCTAGTAATAAATGCGAAAGTTTTAGCAAATTGAGGATGACATTCGGTATGTAGAGAGATGCACATCTGGAATAACACATTTGGGCACAAGATCTTATCATTATGTCACAAGTAGGTGGCGGAAACAGAAACAAAAACAAGAACAAACAACAATCATTAATATTGAAACTACTACTATTTAATACGAGTGCACGGGGGGAGGGTGGGGGCGAAAGGGATTATAAAATATGTTATCTTTAAGGCACTGACGTTATACCTAATTTAATTAATTAATCCCTACTAATATTATAAATGCGAAAGTAACTCTGTCTGTCTGTCTGTCTGTCTGTCTGTCTGTTACGCTTTCACGTCGAAACCGCTGAACCAATTTTGATGAAATTTGGTATAGAGATAGTTTAAGCCCCAAGGATCAACATAGGATACTTTTTATTCCGGTAAAGGGCGCCACCGCGCGTTAACCTAGGTCCGCGCAGAAGAAGTCGCGGGCATAAGCTAGTTATTACATAAAATTGTTGACTAAAACTAAATATTGTATACCGTAAATCGGTTGATTATGACGCACTACTATGTGTGTTGTACCTAACACCTGTATGATTGTCGACATCATCATCTGAGCCGTAGGACGTCCACTAATGGACATAGGCCTCCCCCATAGACCTCCAGTTGCTTCGGTTGGCAGCGGCCTGCATCCACGTGAACCCGCGGCTTTAACCACGCACGCCGCCGATCGGCAAGCGCAACGTAGGACGTCCACCAACGAGATGGATGGCAGGATGGATTACCGTCAATCTGGCAATAAATGGATTTGAATTTGACGGTACGATACGAACTTTGATCCTTCCCTCTGAGCCCTCTGTCGAATTTAAGTGGGAATCAAGAGAAACACGATGTATGGTCGTTCAAAATAAAAATAAGTGCTTGTATATTTGGATCGACCAATCTGAAGTCATCCAAGTAAGCAATTTCAGTTCAATTTGCACTCTCAGTAAGAGTTCTAGATTGAATTGACATTTCAAAGATGCCTGTTGAGTATTGCAATTTAATTTGCCATGAGTGTTTTTTATTGACTTTTTCCAAGTGGAGAGCGTCTGATATATGGGTTGGTAGATATACTTCTTTGACTAGAAGGTTCGTTATTGGGTAGTATATCCACGTATTAACGTATATTAGTACGGTTGAGGATACTGATCACGTACCAGGGTTGACATCTCAAACATTTTCCAGAGAAATCATAGTGAAATACATATACTCAGCCGCACAAAATTTGTCCCACTCTGCATACAAAATTACCTATTTCTGAATACAGAGGTATTGTACCAGACAGACATTGCTAATATTATTGGCATTCATTAAATAAAGATACTCGCTAAAATCCATACTTAATAATATAGTTTATGGGCCCCAGAGTGACATAGGCTACTTTTTATCCCGGAAAAATGTACAATTCCCGAGCGAACAGCGCGCGATAACTGAATACTACGCGGGCGGAGCCGCGGGCAAAAGCTAGTAGTTATATAAAATGGATAATTTATATTATACGCGCTTACTTCTTCTTCTTCTCTTCTTCTTTTTCAGGCTTTATCTATCCAATGCTGGATGTAACCCTCTCCTAATCTCCTCCACTCCGTCCTATTCTCCGTCTTCCTGAGCCAGTAGGGTCCGGCGTAGCTCTTTATGTCATCCGACCATCTCATCTGGGGTCTGCCTACACTTCTTTTTGCGCGCGCTTACTTAGGTTATTTTTAAAAATGTTGTTTTTTTTGCTGCTGTGAATACTAATTGTATTTAGACTAAGGTTAGTGACTTGTTAAAGGAAAACAGAAATATTTGTACGCCTACTGGCAAAACATAGAGATTCCAGAATGTTATGCTTTTAAGATCGATTATGCATACTTATGTTCCACTAATAAACATATTTACGTATTATACTCGTAACACAACTTGGAAACAGCTGCATATATCGCTAGTTGTGTTCTTATGAATGGTTACTTCTCAAGCTGTAATTTGTTGACCGCTGAGGGTTTTGGATAATTTTTTCAAATTTTTAATTTATTTTGTTTTTATAATGTTTTGATAAGCTTTCGTGATTTTCATTTTGAGTTTAAAATATTAGTTTAATTACCTATTTTGTTTTGTTCCGGGTTTCAATCCGGGCTCGCGTTTCTGAGTTATTCGAAATTTGTGTGCTAAATTACAGTGAAGAAACACATCGGATGGAAATGGTATGTGAAGTTCCCGAATCGCACTGGGCTCGCATGGGAACTAAAGCCCCGCCTCTCAACTTGACAGGAGGTCTATGCCCAGCAGTGGGAGTATAGCCGACGTATTTAGGTACACTCAAACAGTGGCAGTCAACAACAGAAAGCTTGAATAAAAACGAAACTTAACAAAGACTTATTTTCATATTCAGCCATAAATATTTTCCAAATTAAATACATTTAATTTATAATAAAACGTTGTCGTGGGTACAATTTGTCACGGCCCGCGACGGTTTAGCGCCATTGTCCTTCCCCCGGGGTCCGTCACAAAGAATGCTAAGTATGGTGCAAGTCATAACGGTGTAATTACACTTGGGAAAAAGGTGTAGAAATTAAGAGAGAAAGATTGTTATTTCCCGACTGCTCGAAGAAGGGTTATGTTTTTACCCGGCTACCCGAGGAGGGTTACTCGAGCTTTATGTTGTACGTAGGTATATAAAATATGTAAGTATGTCTTTTATTTTTGGTCCTCTCTGCAGCCTAAACCGCTGGACGGATTTAAATGTATGAGGTAATAGTTATGAGTGAAAATCGTGAAAAAAGCATTATAATCTATATAAATAAAAATGAATGGTAAAATGTGCTGCTCAGCTCAAAACTCGGGGACGACTGGTCCAATTTCGCTAATTCTTTTTTTGTTGTGTTCGTTACTGTCAGGAGAAGGTTTTTATGGTAGAAAATACAGAAAAATACAACAGGGACGAAGCCGCGGGCAACAGCTAGTAAGGTATAATTTTTTTTGAACTGTCGGAGTGACATAATTATACCTATCGTACGAGTTGGTACAACGGCTCCCCGAAAAAAAACGGCGGATGAATTAAAAAAAGTATTGAGAATGAAAGCTAATAATTAGCTCATTCTAAATATAAACTGTTGAGCTACCATTTTCAAGGCAACATTAAAAAAGTGTTCTATTAAATATAATTTAAAAAATTACTAACCTGCCTGCTCTAAAAAAAAATTAAAAGAAAAAAATATGTCTAGTTATCTAGAATCTTGTTAAATAAATAACAAAAAGTTCAACATTCAACGGAAGTAGGTGATCTTATAAGGGTTCTGTTTATTTTCAAAACTGTTTAATTAGATGGCCTCTCATCGATAGCGTGGTGCTAAAATGCACAGCGCCATCTAATCGGCGCACCTTCGATTTTTTTTATCTGAGCGGGGACAAACGAGCATGAAGTTCACCTGATGGGAATCAACCACCGCCGCCCATGGATACCTGTCAATACGGGGGGTATCACAGGTGCGTTGCCAGCCCTTTGAGGGACTGATAGGCTAGCTTCTTAAAGATCCTTAAGTTAACACATACAAAACTTCATAACTAAACTTTTTTTAAATATTTTTAGCGGCAACTACGCTTCGTCTCTTGACTTAAACCCTTTGATTTTGTAAAGTAATCCCTCAACGTTTAACATGGCATTGTGGGGGTAAAACAACGTGCAATCAGACTCGGATAAAACGTATCAAAATGTTAAAGAATAATTTTCTCCGTTCTGCTTAAAGGTCTTCCATTAGATCGTATCTTATCATGATTGTAATAGCAACGTCATCATCACCATCATCATGTCAGCCGAAAGACGTCTCCACTGCTGGGCATAGGCTTCTCCGAAGGCTCTCCACTCAGACCGGTCTTGTGCTTTTCGCATCCACCGCGATCCCGCGATCTGAGTAAGACAGCCGGTGAAATTGCTAGCACTTGAGGTATTCCAACTTAGGCCTCTAGGTTGGCAACGCATCTGCAATACCCCTGGTGTTGCAGATGTCTATGGGCGGTGGTGATCTCTTACCACCAGGAGAACCACTTGCTCGTTTGCCTTCCAGTCGTATAAAAAAAAAAAAAAAAAATCTTAACCAGGTCATCACTCCATCTTGTTTGAGGCTTACCGACAGCTCGTCTCCCGGTCCAAATACAAATAATAATAGACTGGGAGAAGTAAAACCATGAAGTAGAGACCACGGATCGGCAAACGTAGCGTAGGACGTCCTCGGACTCGGTGGAGCGCTTATCTTGGCAAGGTGGCTGGCAAGAGCTGGATGAGAGTGGCCGAGGATCGTGCTCAGTGGCGTGCCATGGGAGAGGCCTATGTCCAGCAGTGGACGAGCATAGGCTGATGATAATGATGATGATAATTAGAAGTAAAACAGCAAAGCCATGATATACTAGCGGTTTTACTTATAGACCATAGGGCCTTTAAGCAGACCGTGGGTTTAAACCTGGGCTTGCAAGTTTTTCGAAATTACATTTGAAATTTACCTCCAGCTTTACGGTGAAGGAAAACATTGCGAAGACCTGCACAGCTCGCGAAGAAATTCAATGGTACGTGTGAAGTTCCCAGTCAACACTTCTAGGCCCGCGTGGGAAATACGGCCCCAAGCCCTCTCGTGCTAAGAGGCCTTCAGTTGCTTTAGCTAAAAAAAGCACCAAAATAAAATGAAGTAGAATATAACAATGACCTTAGTGCTTATTTCCCAGACCACATAAATACCAGATTTAAGTAGAAACCCTTTCAATCCAAGCCTACTCCATATCGACCCAATCTCGATCACGAGAGCCCTCATTCAAGGGCTCTCAACTTGAGTCGATAATATCCACGTCCCTGTCACACACGCTCACGAGGATAAGGACGGAATGGTTAATTAAAGGCAACCGCAATATGCAGCTTTTCTGTGTGAGATTAATGAAATGGCCGCCCTTGTATGTGGACTAGCTTTTGCCAGCGGCTTCGCCCGCGTGGTATTCGGTTATCGCGCGCTGTTCCCTCGGGAACTGTGCATTTTTCTGGGATAAAAAGTAGCCTATGTCACTGCCGGGCCCATAAACTATCTTTGTGCTAAAAATCACGTCGATCCGTTGCTCCGTTAAGGCGTGAAAGACGGACAAACATAAACACACAAACATACACACATGCAAACATACTTTCGCATTTATCATATTAAGTATGGATACAACAACTGGTAGTAATTATTAGGAGGATAAAATGTAGAGGAGAACCTATCATATTTTAAATATATGGTGAAAAAGGCAATATTAAACTTGAATATACTTACTGCCCAGACCGGTCCGAGTGGAGAGCCTTGGAGGAGGCCTATGTCCAGCAATGGACATCTTTCAGCTGACATGATGATGATGATACTGACTGCAACTCGTACATCGTAGAACCGGCAACGCACTTTCTGAGTTGTCTATGGGCGGCGATGATTGCTTTCCATCCTGTGAACCACATGCTCATGGTGTTTAGTATTAAGTCGAGTTTTATCAATTTCGCATTTCATCACGTTTTATCCATCCATACTTCCATACTAATATTATAAATGCGAAAGTGTGTTTGTGTGTTTGTATATTTGTGTGTTTGTGTGTTTGTCCGTCTTTCACACCGTAACGGAGTGACGGATCGACGTGATTTTTGACACAGAGATAGTTTATGGGCCAGAGAGTGACATAAATGACTTTTTATCCCGGAAAAAAAAACAGTTCCCGAGGAAACAGCGCGCGATAACCGAATTCCACGCGGGCGAAGCCGCGGCCGAAAGCTACCTACCTACTTATATCACTTAGTTTTTCTAACCCAAGCTCACTTTTATTTATTTATTTATTCCAAGAAAAATTTACAGCATTACAGTTAAAGACCAATGCGCTGTAAATTTAAAATTATACAAAACAAAAATATTTAAAGAAGAAAAAAAACTATCTTTAGTTAGGGATTTTTGAACGTCTTCATCGCTACCCTAAAACGACGGAACACCACACCCTCCGGTCAGAAGTCGGAGCGCAGGAACATCTGCTGGTGCTTGGAAGGCACTTGGAGTCTAAATGAGCTGAAATTGTTAGCCCTTTGAGACTCGAGCGGGATGATGGATATCTCTAGCTGGGCTCCTTGTAACCGGGCCTTGACTGCCTCGCGGACGTGCTCGAACACCTTCTCAGGCGTCGTCTTCTTGCTTGGATACAGGACGACGCTGCAGGAACGGACCCACGCTGATTGCGATTGCGCTTTACACGGCGTTTCCGATTCACTACTGGAGTGAAGCCATCATCGCGCGCAATAACTTTAGGCGCTTTATAAACGCTACAGTGTTCAAACAAAGTTTTTGACTCACTTATTCAAATTAAGTCTTCAAATCCTTCTTCACACAGACAAATGGTATCGTTTTCTATAAAAACATTGCAAACTTCAACAAAATCGATAGCATAGTCACTATGCATGAAGGTTTCTACAAAGCTACTCCAACCATATATCTCTAAAGCTAAGGCCCAATATTGAAGCTACGTCGTTAAGTGCAAGCACTCAATGTCAAAAGCAGCGGTGGACTTCAATTATTTATGATTTTATGAAACTGACCCTGTGTTGGTTTTTAGGGTTCCGGAGCCAAAATGGCAAAAACGGAATCCTTATAGTTTCGCCATATCTGTCTGTCTGTCCGTCCGCGGCTTTGCTCACGGACTATCAATGCTAGAAAGCTGTAATTTTGGATATATAGGTAAACTATGCCGACAAAATAGTCCAATTTAAAAATTCAAAAACAAATGTTTTTAGGGTACCTCCCATAGACGTAAAGTGGCGGTAATTTTTTTTCCTCATCCAACCCTATAGTGTGGGGTATCGTTGGATAGGTATTTAAAAACCATTAGGGATTTCCTAAAACGATTTTTGATTCAGTAAGTAATTTGTTTGCGAAATATTCCACTTTAAAGTGCAAATTTTCATTAAAATCGAGCGTCCCTCCCCCCTCTAAAATCTAAACCGGTAGGTGGAAAAATTTGAAAAAATTCAAGAAGGTAGTCAGTATATCAAATTTCCAACGAAAACTATAACGTCTAAGTTTGCTTGAGAATTATTAGTAGTTTATGAGTAAATAGCAGCGTAAGGTATAAAATATACCTAAACTTGGAAGATTCCGTATAAAATACGAAATCCTTAGAAAAATATTACTTATTTTTTTCGTAACGGCTACGGAACCCTATTTTGGGCGTGTCCGACACGCTCTTAGCCGGTTTTTTCGTAACATCCACATTGAAAATGGCAGTAGCTCCGTAAGCTTTAATTTTACTTGCCTTGTTAGTAATTATTATTGTTGGTTCGTATTTCCCATTACGGGCCCATGGGGATCTGCTGGTTTGAATGGCATCCATGGAACCGTAGTTAATATAAGGTTACCATAAATATTAATGAGATAGGGTCAACCGTAAAGGTACCTACCATTAATACAAATAATAAATGTAATAAATATCATGGGACACTTGACACCAATTGAGCTAGTCTCAAACTAAGCAAAGCTTGTACTGTAGCTTGTACTAGGCAACGGATAAACATCCTTACTATTATAAAAGGGAAAGTGAGTTTGTTTGTTTGTTACGTTTTCACGCCGTAACGGAGCGACAGATCGTCGTGATTTTTGGCATAGAGATAGTTTATGGTCCAGAGAGTAACATACCTAGGCTACTTTTTATCCCGGAAAAATGCACAGTTTCCGAGGAAACAGCGCGCGATATCCGAATACCACGCGGGCGGAGCAGCGGGAAAAAGCTAGTAAGTACTAGATAAATACACACTTAAATACATATTAAACATCCAAGACCCGAGAAAAAGAAAATGTATTATATACCTATACAAATATCTGCCCCGGCCGGGAATTGAACCCGGGACCTCAAGCTTTGTAGTCAGGTTCTCTAACCACTGGGCCATCCGGTCGTCTGTTATGCCATGCCATGTAGATGTGTCCTATATAGTTGGCAAATCATTGCCAGGTGGGATATTATTCGAAAAAGTATCTAAATAAATTTATATTTTATATTTCTGGTGGTGGTTGCTGGTGGAAGCAATTCAATGGTGCGTGTGAAGTTCCCAATCCGCACTGGGCCCGCGTGGGAACTATGCCCAAGCCCTCTCATTCCGAAAGGAGGCCTGTGCCCAGCAGTGGGACGTATATAGGCTGAGATGATTGATGATTGATATTTCTGGTTAGACTAAGGGGTTAAGAACTTAGGAATTTTACATAATTCCCGTGAGAATTATTCCAGACATCCAGCTATCTACTTATCAGATTTCATCTAACTTTGCCCAGGCAGTTTAGCATGGAGGATTAACAAATACACACGCACCCACAAACTTTTGCATTTATAATAATTGTAGTTTATTTATTTTTTATTTTTTTAATAAATGGCTTCTTACATAATTTTGTTAGCGTCTAGGTTTAGAGCTCCAAATGATCTGAGTCGAGATTATTGATTGGCGCTGTGCTGTTAAAAAATCGGTTACAGACGAAAATTTGTGACAGCTAAATAGGCTAAGAAAATAATTAAATTCGTGATTCATGTTGTGTAACATTAACAGACATGATAAAGGTTTTAGTATAAATAATAAACAAGACATTCCAAACTTATTTATGGGAATGGAACGACATTGTTTTGACGTTTGTAAGCAGCTGATGGGCTGTCAGAGGGATATAGCTTTGACCCAAATAAAATAGCTTCTAACTGAAGGAGTTGACTAATAGTTGAAGAAAATTAGATTGAAATGTATGGAAAAATTGGCAAAATTAAAGCAAGAGGTTTATCTATCAGGATATGTAGGTTATGGAGAAAAAATAAATTTTACCCACTCTCCCCCCCCCCCCCTCCGGGGGGAGCGTCACCCCCCCGCGCCCTCGAATATGTCCCGGACCGCGGTATTTTCCATTATAAAAGAAAACCGTACACGATACATAAAAAGTGTGTAGGAACGAAATAATCCTAGATAAATTTACTATAAACCTTTCATACATACAAAAGCGATACCACTTACAGTTTCAGCGCAATCTGGCACCAAATACGAACATTTTTAATAATTTATCCAGTTTTTTTTGTTAATTGTTTAGTTTTTTCAATTATTTCACACTTTACCGCCAAGATATGTATGACTAAAGTAAAGAACAGGATATTTTCTTTATAAAAAGGTATAATTCATTTCTAAACTCATTAATTTGACGCTGCTATGCTATTTTGAAAATTCACCATCATCAGCTACTGCGACATTAACTTAGGAAAAAGTACCAAAAAAAAAACTATTTAGTCCGTAAGTAAGATTATAATAAAATATTACACATTTTTTAGGGTTCCGTAGCCAAAATGGCAAAAGCGGAACCCTCATAGTTGCGCCATGTCTGTCTGTCTGTCTGTCTGTCCGTTCGCGGCTTTGCTCAGAGACTATCAATGCTAGAAAGCTGTAATTTTGCACGAATATATATGTAAACTATGCCGACAAAACAGTGTAATAAAAAAATAAAAATATATATTTTTTTTAGTACCTCCCATAGACGTAAAGTGGGGGTGTTTTTTTTTTCTCATCCAACCTTGTAGTGTGGGGTATCGTTGGATAGGTTTTTTAAAATCATTAGGGGGTTGCTAAAACAATTTTTCCATTCAGTGATTCATTTGCAAAATATTAAACTTTAAAGCGTAAATTTTCATTAAAATCGGGCGTCCCCCCCTCTAAAATCTAAACCGGTGGGTAGAAAAAATTAAAAAAAATTCAGGACGATAGTAAGTATATCAAACTTGCAAGGAAAACTATAACGGATAAGTTTTCTTGAGAATTATTAGTAGTTTAAGAATAAATTGCAGCCTAAGGTATAAATATACCTAAACCGTCCGTCTGTCATAGCCAATTTGATCCGAAACTACTAGACCGATTGAATTCAAATTTAGTTCACCTATGTAAATTGATGACCCAAACACGGACGTGTAAAGTAAATTAATTAATTTTAAACACGGGGGCCAGTTTGGGAGGGGGAGGGGGGTAAATTAGAAAAAAAAATGTAGAAACTATATCATGTGACATATCAAATGAAAGGGTACATTATGAAAATCTCAAATATATATTTTTCATTATTTTAAATTAATCCGTTTTGAAGTTATTTAAGAAAATAGGTGAAAATTAACCATTTCCCCGCCCCTATCTCCTAAAAGCCCAGTAGGGCCTAAATTTTTTTTTTAAATACAGAAAATAGGTCCATACCTATAGGTTATAGGAAAACATATGAGAATCTAATGGTATTTAAAGTAACACCATTTAACCAGTATGAACATTTATATTTCGCTGAATGGCCAAATGAACTAAATTAAAAAAATAGCATAGCAATGGTAAATGAAAGATTTTAGAAATTAATTATACCTTTTTATAAAGAAAATATTCTATTCTTTACTTCTGTCATACATATCTTGGCGGTAAAAGGTGAAGTTTTTGAGAAAACTAACCTTTTAGCCGAAAAAATAGATTAATTATAAAAAAAGTTAGTATTTGGTATCATATTGCGCTGTAGTTACAAGTGATATCGCTTTTAGATGTATGAAAGGTTTATAGTAAATTTATCAAGGATTATTTCGTTCCTACACACTTTTTATGTATCGTGTACGGTTTTCTTTTATAATGGAAAATACCGCGGTCCGGGACATATTCGAGGGCGCGGGGGGGTGACGCTCCCCCCGGAGGGGGGGGGAGAGTGGGTAAAATTTATTTTTTCTCTATTACCTACATATCCTGATAGATAAACCTCTTGCTTTAATTTTGCCAAATTTTGATCTAATTGTACTGAACTATAATACAGGAATTGGCTGATGTGCGCTTAAAACTATGTAATCAGAAAAAACCGGCCAAGAGCGTGTCTGACACCCTTGAAATAGGGTTCCGTAGCCATTAGGAAAAAATTAAGCAATATTTTTCTAAAGATTTCGTATTTTGTTCGGAATATTCCAAATTTATATTTTATACCTTAGGCTGCTATTTACTCTTAACTACTAATAAACCTTTATAGTTTTCCTTGTAAGTTTGATAAACTTACTACCATCTTGATTTTTTTCGAATTTTTCCATCCACCCGTTTAGATTTTAGAAGGGGGGGACGGACGGTCGATTTTAATGAAAATTTTCACTTTAAAGTTGAATATTTTGCAAAAAAATCACTAAATGGAAAAATCGTTTTTGCAACCCCCTAATGGTTTTAAAATACCTTATTCAACGATACCCTACTCTACAAGGTTGGATGAGAAAAAAAAATCACCCCCACTTTTACGTCTATCTAGAAACACGAACATCAGAAACTAGAGGCGCTGTTCGTGTTTCCATAGCTACAATTGAAATTTTAACGTGAACGCGATCGAGACGTATTTTGTAACCGAAAACTTACACTAAGAGGCACTGGTTAGACATATTATTGCAAATTAGCACAATTTATAACACTAACTTTACCATGTCTAAAGCAAAATAAAATTATTACACGTCATTCTGTTTCAGTTTCAATTTTAATTTTGACTTTACACGTGACTTTGTTCATTTTTTATGAAGGTGAACCCTAATAGTAGTTAATTGAGCAGAAAAAAGGACTTCAGACGGAATATTTTGCGAGAAAAAAGTATAAAAATATTTAATTTAGGTATGCATTTATCGTTGAATTATGGCCAAAAGGTATAACAGAGAAAAATATCTTGTAATTTTGGATGTTTTATGCCTCGTTATGTTAAACCGGGATTTGCTTCGAACAGTTCCTTGGATTAAGTGGATATTGCACAAAAAAATGAGATCTATGGAAGCATTTTATACTTATTAAGGTTGTTTCGATTAAGACTGGCAAGAGTTGGCCAAAAGGAGAGACGAGTGGAAGAAAAAAGAGAAGACTGTTGCCCTGCAATGGAACCCAATGCAAGATAAATAAAAAAAAGGTAGTCCCGAAAACCGACCAAGTATGTGTTGGGTAAAATAATGTTCCGTACTTACTAAATATGCTGTAGATAATGTAAAGTTTTTTGAATAATTAATTGAATCAGGTGTTACTTTGCAGAGGTCCATATCAATGAACTAAAATAATTTATTTGCTCACCCGCGATTGATAGAAATTTATGCAAGATATGCGTGTTCATGCAGTTCCTCCATGCACCTCTACACTGTAATAACACGGACAAATCACACAAACCCATCTATCACCACCACCATAATTAATCATCTTCAGAGCAACACATCCGTACACCATTCTACCAGATGTTAAACACACAACACACACACACACACACACACACGCACACACACACACACACACACACACACACACACACACACACACACACACACACACTTAACATCTGGTAGTATGGTGTACGGTTGTGTTCTGGTGTGGTGGTGATATAATGGGTTTGTGTGATTATTCTGTGTTCTTACAGTGTGGAGGCATGAACACGCATATCTTTAAATAATTTATTGAATCAGGCGTTACTTTGCGGAGGTCCATATCAATGAACTAAAATAATTTCTTTGCTCACCCGCGACCTTAAGATAGCTAAGTCTATGCAAATTATGCGTGTTCATGCAGTTCCTCCACCTCCACACTGTACGAACACACACAAATTACACAAACCCATCTATCACCACCACCACAACTCACTGACGCGTTTCGAACTCAACCAGAGCTCATCCTCAGAGTGACACAACCGTACACCATGCTACCAGTTGTTAGACTAACAAACCACCACCACTGTTTTAATTTGTCAAGCAAAACAAAAAACTACCCGCAAAATATTAATAAATTTTAAATGTGATACAAAACTACCTTGAAGTAACATCAGCCTGAAATGATTTCTGGCTTTTGTGGCTTTTCTAAACTTTGTAACCACAAAGAGAAGATGGATAAAGGAACTAAATCGGGTGTATACAAACTCACTTGTAATGACTGCAGTAAAGTATATGTAGGTCAGACCGGGCGCAGTTTTAATACTAGGTTTAAGGAGCATGTATCGGCACATAGGAACGGGCATCCTGATAGATCTAATTTTGCCAAGCATCTGTTGGAATTAAATCATTCAATATCGGACTCAGATTCGTATGAAGTGTTACATTACTGTGACAAGGGGTTTCGTCTTGATGTGTTAGAATGTATGGAGATAATTAGGTACAATAGTATGGGGTCTATTATTAATGAGCAAATAAATTTAGTGTCATCTCCCTTGCTACGGCTTGGGTCTAATTTTAGCAACGGTAGTTATTAAAACATGCCTTGACAATAAATAAATAAAATTAAAAAATCAAGGTAGTTTTGTATCACATTTAAAATTTATTAATATTTTGCGGGTAGTTTTTTGTTTTGCTTGACAAATTAAAACAGTGGTGGTGGTTTGTTAGTCTAACAACTGGTAGCATGGTGTACGGTTGTGTCACTCTGAGGATGAGCTCTGGTTGAGTTCGAAACGCGTCAGTGAGTTGTGGTGGTGGTGATAGATGGGTTTGTGTAATTTGTGTGTGTTCGTACAGTGTGGAGGTGGAGGAACTGCATGAACACGCATAATTTGCATAGACTTAGCTATCTTAAGGTCGCGGGTGAGCAAAGAAATTATTTTAGTTCACGCATATCTTTCATAAACTTAGCTATCATAAGGTCGCGGATGACCAAAAAATGTATTTAATTTCATTTAAAGTTTTTTTAATTTTGATCATGAAACTACCGTGAGACTCACTCATATTAAATGATATTGAACGGATTACTCACGTCCTAAATCGAGTTTAGCTCGACATGTTTCGGGTTATTTCGAAACTCTTCATCACTGGAGCACGCGACTCGGCGGCTGCCGCAACACGCGCACTACGCGCCACCGCTCTGATCGCGCGACTGTCCGACGAAACTAACTCAGGCGCACAACTACCCACATTTTCATCGTCATTTTTATTGTCACTATCAAATGTAGGGTAGCACACAACATTCAAATTCAATTCAAATTCAAATCATTTATTCAGCAAATAGGCCGCAATGGGCACTTTTACACGTCATTTTTTTAATCTACCACCGGTTCGGAAAAAAACCTCTGTTGAGAAGAATCCGGCAAGAAACTCAACGAGGTATTTTTTTTTAAAAACAGATTCACAATATTTATAAATGATATCTATGTACTATATTACAAGTATTTAACACAATTTTATTTTTAACACAGTAGGTTCACTATTTGAAGGGATCGCTAGTGCGGATCGGAATTATTTCCAAATATCCCTGTCCATGATATAATCGTTAACTTTATAATAAGCCTTAGATATTAATGTCTTTTTGACAGTAGATTTAAATTTTGTATCAGTTTCTTCAGTAATATTTTTTGGAATTTTATTATAAAAACGTATGCAACTTCCCAAAAACGACTTTTTGGTTTTAGCCAGTCTGTAAGATGGTACTTTAAGCTTCCCTGTGTTTCTAGTAGCCTTTGGCTTATCGACGTTAGTGGGAAAATCACATATGTTCTTCCTAACGTACATGATTATTTCAAAAACATAAAGCGACGGCAGGGTTAGGATACCAGTTTCCTTAAAAAATGATCTTAAAGATTCACGCGTCTTCAAATTATAAATTGCTCTAACTGCTCTCTTTTGCAAGATAAAAATTGATTCGATGTCTGCAGCAGATCCCCATAAAATAAGCCCGTACGACATAATGCTATTAAAGTACGCAAAATACACCAACCGTGCCGTCGCCACATCGGTTAGCTGCCGTATTTTCCAAACTGCAAAAGCAGCAGAGCTCAATCTACCCGCAATTGCAGTGACATGAGGTCCCCACTGCAGTTTAGAATCGAGTGTTATTCCTAAAAATACTGTTGATTTTACAAATTCAATAGTTTGCCGATTTAACTTTATATTAGAAATTGAATTCGAGTTAGATGAATTTATCAATGAGAATTTAATACATTTGGTTTTCTTAGGATTTAGTAACAAATTATTGGCAGCGAACCATGCGGATATCACGGACAGGGTTTCATTGGGTTCAGTGAAGTCGGTATCTTTTCTACTAACCTTGAACAGTAAAGACGTGTCGTCAGCAAACATAACGATACCCGACTTTTGGCTTACCATATAAGTTAGGTCATTTACATAAATAAGATACAGGAATGGGGCAAGAATGGATCCTTGAGGCACTCCCATTTCGACCACAGATCCCTCCGATACCGCTCCGTTAATCGCTACCTTTTGCTTTCTTTGTGTGAGGTAAGATTTAATGAGTTCTAAAGCGAGGCCACGAATGCCATAAAAATTTAACTTACAAATTAAAGTATCATGATCCACACAATCAAAAGCTTTCGAAAGGTCGCAGAATACACCTATAGCGTCATGTGATTCCTCCCAAGCTTGAAAAATGAATTTAACTAAACTATGACTCGCGTCTGTAGTAGACCTGCCTTTTGTGAATCCGAACTGCTGTGGATGCATGATTTTATGAGTATTAAAATGCGAGATCATTTGCGTCAGCATTATTTTTTCGAATATTTTGCTAAACGCTGATAGGATGGACACCGGACGATAATCAGAGGGATTATCTTTATCACCTGATTTAAAAATAGGAACTACTTTACTATATTTCATCAAATCTGGAAATACACCTTCATCTATGCAGCTATTGAAAATAAAAGCTAAAGTTGGAGCAACGACATCTAAAATAGACTGTAGAACCTTAACTGAGACGCCCCACAAGTCTTCCGTTTTTTTTACTTTCAATAATTTAAAAGTCCTAATGATGTCACTGGGAGAGACATGCGTGAATTTAAAGTTACTTATGTTTGGAATAGATACATTTTCTTAACAAGGTTAAGTTAACATTAACAACATCGTTCCGTAAAGGCACGTTCACACCACCCGATGACGCAGCACGAGTATTTAATACTGTTTTCCAACTTGGGGGTACCGACCAACCACAATCCCGGTTAAAATTCGGATGACGACCAATCTCAATGGCTTCACGCACTTTCCGCGGAATGAAAAACTTTTCTCTCGCAAGTACAGACACCTTATCAAATCTGATATAATGCGTCGAATCCGAATCCATTGAATGCTCGGCCACCGCGGATCCCCTGTCGTCCTGCTTTCTCATACTGCGTATGTGCTCCGATAACCTAGTAGAAACCGATTTAACTTTTGCCACACGAACACGGAATCATGTATACCCCAGGACCACTCAGGGGCTCCTTATCCTTCGGCGAACGCAACAACTGTCTAAGCGAGGGATAAAGTTTTTTAGACTAATATTAGTTATCCTGTAAAACCTACTAAGTTACAGTTTTATTTTTAAATTCTTTATGTACCTGTACAGGCAAGCATTGTATTGTATTGTTGGCGGTTATAAGAAAAATATACCTACGCTGTAGTGGCTAGACAAAAGAAGGAAAAAGTGCTGAAAATATGTCTGCGAAACTTATCTTTGCTTAATCTTAATCTACGCTAAGCTCGTGTCGAACGAATTACGGAGTTCCACCATGTTCCACGCTTAATAGCTTTCATTGTCCTGGAATTGCTGCTTACCGGCGAAACTTAAAATAACTTCAAGAACTTTTTAAGGTTAATAGCTAGTAAAAAGAGTGAAGCCGGTACTTAAGGCTTATTTTTTAAACATTCGAGACAAAGTTCAAAGCACTTGGTGTAAAAGTTGATAGACAATAACCTTTGCTTATTTAAAAATTTGATTTCGTTAAAAGAATCTAGAGGTGACATTGATTCTAGCACTTAAATGTTCTCTTTTCTTTATTTGAATGGATGGCAAACGATCAAGTGGGTCTTTTAATGGTAAGAGATCACCACCGCCCATAAACATCTGCAACAGCAGGGGTATTGCAGATGCGTTGCCAACCTAGAGGCTTAAGATGGGGTACCTCAAGTGCCAATAATTTCACCGGCTTTCTTACTCTCCAAGCCAAAATACAACAGTGCAAGCACTGTGAGCAAGATGGTGGTAGGAATCCGGGCGGATCTTGCACAAGGTCCTGCCACCTGCAAATCTGCAAACTCTCATATTCGTATTAGGGTTCGTCCGGATTATTACCAACTTACTGGGTAATTTTATCGCCAAGCAGCATGCTGGCGATATTGTGTTCCTCATAGAGAGTATGATAGCCGGTGGTGATATTATCGGCACATGAGATATTTCATCGTGGTTTTGTGGCTGGCATCTTATTTGCAAACCTCTCACGCTCCTGGTACTCGTATATATAGTTGTTATTATTGTTTTTTTTTAACTATTTTTAATGCACTACAGTATAATAATAATAACAGTAATGTAGTACAAAGGACATAACTGTCTAAAAATCGAAAAAATTGTTCTTCGTACTTTCGGTAGTACAAGGGCCAAATTGTCTAAGTACATATTAATCGAAAAATCTGAAAATTAAAAAAAAGTTAAATTATGCCCTTGTTCTACCGATGGTGCGATATGTGAAACAGTTGCTGCCTATAAGTTTGCTTGGGAGAGTTGTTAATTGAATACCCACAAGAATTGTACAATTTTCAGAAAATCTTTTTTAGAATCTCAAACTATCTCTATGCCAAATTTCATCACGATCGATTAAGCTATTTAAGCGTAAAAGCATATCAAACAAACACACTTGGTATCATACCCCTCAGTCTCCATCCATTTCATTTCGCGTTTATAATGTTATTTAGAATTTGACCAGTATGGATTCTCAGAAATTGGTTGTCTGGACGAGATCGCTTTTTTAGCGATAAGACCGCCTAGTATCTACCTGAATTTTTATTTTTGTAATGTCTCTGTACTGCTTTTGGTGATCAATAAAGAATTTTTGTATTGTATTGTATGGACTACCGATGTGTCACCCAGTCGTTCTATTTTTTTTATAATATACAGAACCCTGGAAATGCCGAACCATTGATAATATTATTGTCGTATAAATGTTGGTCAAAGGTTGACTGGAAGAGATCCCTTTAAGGGATAAGTACGCCTTTGTACATATTTGTTTTTTTGGTCTACTGTATTTTACTTATTTTGTACAATAAAGAGTTTACATACATACATAAATGTCCGTGTTTGTTTCCCATGAAAATCCTTTTAGCATTGATTTTACAAACAGTAAAACGTAAAATTCGTTGGTGATCCCGGCTTTATTCAATTTGATTACGTTAAGCTAGCAACACCTTAAATGAAAATACGAGTATAGCTTTAAAATTGTCGTGAAAAGAAAATACAACATGTTTAGATTGTAAATATCAGCATCAAAGCCTCCTTAAAATAAAACAATAACCGCCTTACTAAAACACTTTTTTTTTCATTTTCTGTCAGTCTAAATAAATACGTATTTTGTTTTTAATAATAATAATAATAATAAAATCATTTATTGCCACAGAAAATAAGAGTACACAGTAAAAAAAACAATCACTGTAGTTGAATAATTAAACAAGAATTGTATCGTTTTTAGGGTTCCGGAGCCAAAATGGCTAAAACGGAACCCTTATAGTTTCGCCATGTCTGTCTGTCTGTCTGTCTGTCTGTCTGTCCGTCTGTCTGTCTGTCTGTCTGTCCGTCCGCGGCTTTGCTCAGAGACTATCAATGTTAGAAAGCTGTAATTTTGCACGGATATATAGGTAAACTATGCCGACAAAATAGTACAATTAAAAATTCAAAAACAATTTTTTTTAGGGTACCTCCCATAGACGTAAAGTGGGGGTGATTTTTTTTTTCTGATCCAACCCTATAGTGTGGGGTATCGTTGGATAGGTATTTTAAACCCATTAGAGGTTTGCTAAAATGATTTTTCGATTCAGTCATCTGTTTGCGAAATATTCAACTTTAAAGTGCAAATTTTCATTAAAATCGGGCGTCCCCCCCCCTCTAAAATCTAAACCGGTCGGTGGAAAAATTTGAAAAAATTCAGGATGGTAGTCAGTATATTAAACTTCCAAGGAAAACTATAGCGGCTAAGTTTGCTTGAGAATTATTAGTAGTTTATGAGTAAATAGCAGCAGCGTAAGCTATAAAATATACCTATACTTCGAAGATTCCGTATAAAGTACGAAATCCTTAGAAAAATATTACTTAACTTTTTCGTAATGGCTCCGGAACCCTATTTTGGGCGTGTACGACAAGCTCTTGGCCGGTTTTTAATTAAGTATACATTACGCGAGGGAATACCAATCAATTACATAGAAAAAAAACATAAATAAAAGTAACCTTACAAACCTATATTTAGCAAAAAAAGGAATTAAACAGCGAAAATGTTAACATAAACTACTTGTCCCTCTTTTCGTTCATATCTACATTTTAATATCTATAAGTTTATTTACTATAATTGCCTCGAACTCACGCTAACTTCGTCACTGGCGGTACCAGGTTCACTGTGTCGCGAGAAACGGGACTCTGCCCTAAACACATGGGTTTATTGATCAGAAAGTGTTCGGTTTTGTTTACCGTTTGTTTGTATAACGATGCTATGTTTATTATGTTGCTAATTAGTTTGACCTTGTTTGTTTAGTTGGATAAGAATGGGAATGTTTCTAAATCATGTTGTTTATGCATTAGTTATTTTTAGAGTACGCCGCAAGGATAATAGAAAAGGTACATGTTGTTGTCTGTTAGAAACGTGTCAAGTTGAAATTACTTTGAGATATTTAGAACAAAACAGATAGTTACAGAAGTAAATCTCGTGTATGTACTTCACTTTTCATAACTACGCTCTAGAGTTGTCAACGATGACTTATTACACAAAAAACTATTGTGTAAGTAGTTGTTGGATTTATTGTTGAGAATGAAACGGGAGGAATGGAAACGTAAATTAAGTAATAATAACTAAAATATTGTAATGATTATGACATTGTTATATTACTTTGTCGCAGTAAATATCCAGCGACGATTTTATGTTTAATTAAAATTAATTACACTATCCTAAGCGATTATTTTTCCCTCATTTTCTGTAACTATGCTATCTCAAAATCAATTAAAAAACTACTTTGAACGATAAAACTATAAAAAACCGAGAAGCGAAAAATACCGGTGTTATGAATCACTTCGAACTATTCTAATCCTTACAGATTTATTGTCCACAGACAAACGGCCGTATTATCCTATGCTATATTTAGCTGTGAATCTATTATTAATCGTTACACAACAAGCATCGCTAACCTAACGCACATCTGTTTACATTTCATTATCTTTTAATTCTGCTGAATACCGTCAGTCCATCAATTTTATGTTTAAAATGTTTTTTTTTATTGCATTTTAACTTTTTTATGTGAATAATAGTAGTAGTGGTTTGACCTATCGCCACTCAAGCAGAAGGTCGTGGGTTCAAACCCCGGCTCGCACCTCTGAGTTTTTCAAAATTCATGTGCGGAAATACATTCGAAATTTACCACGAGCTTTGCAGTGAAGGAAAACATCGTGAGGAAACCTGCACAAACCTGCGAAGCAATTCAAGGGTGCGTGTGAAGTTCCCAATCTACACTGGGCCCACGTGGGAACTATGGCCCAAGCCCTCATGTTCTGAGAGAAGGCCTGTGCCCAGCAGTGGGACGTATATAGGCTGGGATGATGTGAATAGTATTTTTTTGTTCTATCTCTCTGTTAAGATTTTATAAAAGCACACCCTTAGGCTAAGTTAAGATGACAAGCGCTTAACGCGCGTTATAAAAAACGTGAACGTTATTGAAACGTTTGTTAGCAGGTGTACGGACTGAATAAAATTAATGTACGAGTATGTAAGTAGTTGTAAACGCACGTTATCAAAACCCCCGTTAACGCTTGTCATCTGAACGTACCCTTATATTTAACACGAGATTTACGGTGAAGGAAAACATCGTGAGACGACCAGATGGCCTAGTGGTTAGAGAACCTGACTACGAAGCTTGAGGTCCCGGGTTCGATTCCCGTGTCGGGGCAGACATTTTTATGAAAAATACGAATGTTTCTTCTCGGGTCTTAGGTGTTTAATATGTATTTAAGTAGGTATGTATCCATGTATATAATTATATTTATCCGTTGCTTAGTACCCATAACACAAGCTTTGCTAAGCTTACTTTGGGACTAGGTCAATTGGTGTGAATTGTCCCGTGATATTTATTTATTTATTTAACCTGCACAAACATGTGAAGTAATCTTATGTAAAGCTTCAAATCCACACTGGCCCCGCGCAAGGCCTGTGCTCAGAAATAGGCACAAAAGGCTATTATGAGTGTGTTTGCTGTCATCTTCCTATCGACATTTTTGTTAAAAAAAATAATTAAAAACTTAAAACATAAAAAAATACAAACATTGGAACATAGAACCTCCTCCTTTTTTTTAAGTCGGTTAATGAAAAACTTAGTTCATATTTTACGTTAATAATGGGTATCAAATAGGTACTATGATAGTGTATACGGAGTCCTTTGTTTATGACTCAGCATTGCACTAAGCCAGTATTCCCTAATGACCTTATTATTTGGAAATGCACTAATCGTTATTTAACTATTTGCACACCATTAACACTTGTTTGTCCAGTCTAACATAATTTAATTTTAATTAATATAACATTAAATATCGATTTGTGATCCAATGTGCTTGCCTGCCCAATATGCTTGTGGGTTGTTAGAAACCCAGTATATAAGCACAAGCACATAATATCCTCAAATTATTCAATCGCAGTCACAGACCAGTGAAGTACTCAGCGAAAGTGAAACCACAAAGTTCATCGTCAAAATGAATAACCCAATTCCTGAAATCGTAATGAAAATGGAAGTCTGCTCCATCAACGATGCAGAAAAACCCTTATTAGCTGCTAGTGCAGTCGCAGGGAGGAAGCGTGTGCTGCAAAGAATATCATTGGAAGACGTAGAGTTCGAAATGATGCTCGAGATTCTGAAAAGGAATAAAATAACAAAAATATTCGACGTCCAGCGCACCCGTTCGAAGAATGGAAGGGTGAAGATAATTAAGAAAGAAATCAACGTGACGAAGCTGAGCGTGAAAAAACCCAGTGGCTTATCATTCATACAGCTACGGTGGTGTTTCCCCGAGATATACAAGACCTGCCTTAAATACCTATGTGCAGCCGCGTATCGTAGCATATCCAAGCAATGAAACATCATCATCATGTCAGCCGAAAGACGTTTACTACATATGCCTCCCCCAAGGCTCTCCACTCAGACCAGTCTTGTGCTTTTCGCATTCTCCGCGATCCCGCGATCTTAACCAGGTCGTCAATCCATCTTGTTGGAGGCCTACCGACAGCTCGTCTTCCGATCCGTGGACGCCATTCGAGAACCTTTTGACCCCATCGGCCATCAGTCCTGAGAGCAATGTGCCTCGCCCACTGCCACTTCAGTTTCTCAATTCTTCGGGCTATGTCAGTAACCTTAGTTGTACTGCGGATATCATCATTTCTGATTCTATCCCGCAGAGAAACCCCGAGCTTAGCCCTCTCCATGCCCTTTGAGTGACTTTGACCTTCCTCATGAGGACCATATTTAGCGCCTACGGAGCAATGATACATCACGTGGAAATTCTTTGTGAAGAGTTTCTAGACGTTCAACGAAAATTATTACTCCATTGAGGCAGCAGCAGCTGCTTTTTCAGAAAATGCTGATCGTCGAAGATCTACAAGACGCCGGCTTTTCTGATTCCTTTGACGAAGTCAAAACTACTAGCAACAAATGGAATTATGAAGAAATTTGTGAAAATCTAAAAGACTTATCACATTCTGAAGTGTGCGTTTGAGTCGGAACTGTTTAATGGAGAACCAAAATGGCCGCGTTTTCGAGTGTTTTAAGACTTTATTTTCACTATCCAGTGAAATTTGAGTAGTTGTAAGAGCTATTAAATATTTTTAATATTATGTTACTGTCCATAGATTCATTATTACATAGGATAATGATTTACAAAGTTCTACTTTGTCATGTGTTACTTAAACTAAAAAAGTTCAGTCTAAGACTACTCTTGTATTTTTTTATTTGTTAATTTGTTTGTATAGTATGTAAATAAATGTAATTAAAATGATAACCAAAATTATGAAAAAATAATACGAGTATATAATAATAAGATTTTTTTTTTATACGACTGGAAGGCAAACGAGCAAGTGGGTCTCCTGGTAGTAAGAGATTTAAATAATTAAGACGTGTAGGTAGGTAATTTATAAATTCAACATATTTTATTGTACATACATCTATTGTATATAGACTAGTATTAAGGTTAAGTAATTATAAAAAAAATATATAGAAAAGAAAAAAATGATGAAAAAAAAAACAAAAAAAAAGGAAAGAAAAAAAGAAAATTAATGAAAAAAAACATTCTAATATACTATATATTATATACTAATATTATAAATGCGAAAGTAACTCTGTCTGTCTGTCTGTCTGTCTGTCTGTATGTTACGCTTTCACGCCAAAACCGCTAAACCGATTTGGATGAAATTTGGTACAGAGATAGAATAGACCTTGGGAAAGGACATAGGCTACTTTTTATTCCGATATTCCCACGGGATAGGGATAAAATTTCGAAATAAGAACCTCTGGGCTTAGAGTCATGAAATTTGGTATGTAGGTAGTTGGACGTATGGAATAACACATAGGTGACTTTTTGACCCAATATTCCCACGGGATAACTAGGGATTAGATCTCAAAATAACAACCGCTGGGCTTAGAGCCATAAAATTTAGTATGTAGGTAGCTGGACCTCTGGAATAACACGAAGGCTACTTTTTATCCTGATATTCCCACGGGATAGGGATAAAATTTCGAAATATGAACCTCTAGGCTTAGAGTCATGAAATTTGGTATATAGGTAGTTGGACGTATGGAATAACACATAGGTGACTTTTTGACCCAATATTCCCACGGGATAACTAGGGATAAGATCTCGAAATAACAACCGCTGGGCTTAGAGCCATAAAGTTTAGTATATAGGTAGCTGGACCTCTGGAATAACACGAAGGCTACTTTTTATCCTGATATTCCCACGGGATAGGGATAAAATTTCGTAATAATAACCGCTGGGCTTAGTCATGAAATTTGATATGTAGGGAGCTGCACGTCTGAAATAATACATAAGCGACTTTTTGACCCGAAATTCCCACGGGATATCAAAGGATAAAATCTCGAAGTAACAACCACTGGGCTTAGAGCCATGAAATTTGGTGTGTAGGTAGCTGAACCTCTGGAATAACACATAGGCTATTTTTTACTCCGATATTCCCACGGGATAGGAATAAAATTTTGAAATAATAACCGCTGGGCTAAAAGTCATGAAATTTGGTATGTAGGTAGCTGCACGTCTAGAATAACACATACGCTATTTTTTATCCCTATACTCCCACGGGATATTTCAATTGCCACTACCAGACCGATTAGTTTACGCGTGCGAAGCCGCGGGTAAAAGCTAGTATTGTATATAATTACTCTTTTTTTTAAGAAAAACGTGCTAATCAAACAGATGTTATTCTGAATTCATGCCAAAACTGTTAAGTATAATACGCTATGTTGTAAGTTTCTATTTTTACCCACGACGGAACGGAGAAGGTATATGCGTTTAGGGTGAGAGGTTGTTTGTTTGTTTGTTTGTGCGCAAACGAATGTTCACATTTATCTCCAGAACGGTTTGACTGATTTAGATGCGGTTTTCTGTTATGGCTTTGTAATTTATCGACGGTGGTTCTTAGATAGGTGTTATGGCATTTATCCGCCAGGGGGCGCTACAGTAATCATTTTTCACTCGAAAAATGACCACCGAATGTTCACAATTATCTTCAGAATGTATTGACTGTTTTTAACGTAGTTTTCCGTAATGGATTTCATGTTTATCTAAGATGGTTCTTAGATAGGTGTTATAGTATTAACCCGCCAGGGGGCGCTACAGTAAACATTTTGCATGTAGCTCTAGAAAGGTTTGACTGTCTTTGATGTGGGTCTCTTTAAGGGGTTTGATGACTGTCTTTAATAGTTCTCGAAAGGCGGTCACATGTATATAAAGGTGGGCACACGGCAGTGCCCCCGCCAAGATAAACAAAAAGGAAGACGAAGCACTACCTACCTATTTTTTCATACCGTTTCTTCTTGATACTAGCTTTTATTTGACCTGCAATGTAAGTGTGTAGGTACCTATGTAAACAATATACATATTATGTATGTTTGTATGCATGTTAGGGTCTTGCAAGAAATTGCCACACTTTCAGTTATCGTATTGACTTGAAATTTGGCATACTTATGTAAATATGGTAACAATACAATAATCTGGTAGTGACATCCTGGTTATGTAGCCAGGATCGTCTCCACAGAAAGAAACTTTTCAATAGTTTACGGCACAGGCGCGAAACTTAACAGATTTACCTATTAAATTTTATTGGCACTGTGTTTATATGATAGAATAGGCACAACTTGATGTTGCAGCTAGGGTCGTCTTCACACAAAAGAACTCCTCGATGGTTTATAGCACAAATGCATAAGACTTTGCACGATTATTCAATTGCAATGACAATACATTATATGCCCATACACCACCTGATGCTGTAGCTAGGGTTGTCTCCTCTTCCTGAAAGTTCCAAGAAAGCTAAAATTTTGTACGCTGATTGAGATTTGCACATAAATAAAAAAAAATGTGACTTCCAACCTCCAATCCTTGTTAATGGGGTTAGAACTTGCAAAAAAACTAGTAAAATTTTAGGCCCCTAAACCCTGACCTTACTTACTAATCCTATACATACTTTGGCTTGGCCGTTTTATACAGCGTGTATTTTTAATACTACCTCAAACTTTGACGGCAGTTAGTGAAGGCTCTAATAATCACATTTTATTATGTTTTAGTAAAAATTGTAGACTTAGATTTTCCTTACAAAATTAATTAGCACGCAATGTATCACTACGCGATACTACTTTGTTTTTATTCAAAACGTCGCACTTGTTGACGTGACAGCTGTCACAGAACGCTTCTCTCTCGTATCAAATTATTGTACGCATTACATTGCTGCTCGAAAATATTTCAAAAATTAATTACGCTCTGTAAGTTAATTCTAAATTAACAATTTGTTTTGATATCGGTTCACAGCACTTAAATCTTCGTCTGGCTACAGTTTGAGGTAATATTAAAAATACACGCTGTATTTGAATCTGTTCATATGTCATGTCAATAAAGACCCGTGAAGTACCGTAAGTAGGTCTATCAGAAAGTCTGACCGATACGAGTATGGTAAAAAATTGAGGGCTAGATAATGTCATGGAATGAACGGCCAAGCTATACTTTTTAAATTAAGATGTAAGGCTAATAAGTCAGGGCTCAGGCTCCATTTCCACCAGTGATGTGCGAGGATGTATTGCAAGGAATGCGTTTTTTATGAACCAATAGAAACATTTAATTTTCCTTGCTTCGCTTCGCTCAGCTTCCACCAGAGATGAGAGCCAGGATAGGGAAATGAAACGTTTCTATTGGTTCATGAAAACACATTCCTCGAAACACATCCTCGCACATCTCTGGTAGGAACGCAGCCTCAAGTAGCCACTAGGCTTTTCCTAGCATTTGAGAACCTTTTTAAAACTTAAGCGTTATTTATGAGCTTGTTAGTAAGTTCTTTGTATATTAGCCTCTCATTTTACATAAAATGTTTTAGTGAGATGAATTATTTTTTTAAAAAGTTTAAAATAAAAATAAAATTAAAAATTTTGAAAAACCCACGACGGTTCCTATAGAAAAAGGGTTAAAATGAAATGAAATGAAATTTATTTATTTGCAAAACATCATGTTCATGTTGAGATGGTAACACTAAATAAGATTAAATAATTTTTATGAACATCCCCCGACTAAAAGTGATTACAGACGCAAAAAAATCCGTCGGGGGCTGCCATTGCACTCTGCACTCTCTGTTACATTTCAATTAAAATGTTAAGAAAAGCTACTACAAACACAACTATCTTTCTCTCATAGTGCATTCCAAATACAATTTTCATTAATCACAAATTCATACAACTACAGATTATTAGTTAATTTCGGGGTTAGTAATCCAATGCTATTTCAGTTGCAATGTTAAGAAAACTACCATGAATATCTTTGTCTCATAAAGTAGGTACATTCCCCACACAATTATACCTAATTCATCACAAATTCATACAATTGCAAAATATTAGTTCATATCGGTGCAGGTAATGGCAGCCCCCGACTGATGTTTTTGCGTCTGTAATCACTTTTAGTCGGGGGATGTTCATAAAAATTATTTAATCTTATTTAGTGTTACCATCTCAACATGAACATGATGTTTTGCAAATAAATAAATTTCATTTCATTTCATTTCATTTCATTTTAACCCTTTTTCTATAGGAACCGTCGTGGGTTTTTCAAAATTTTTATTTTTATTTTTATTATGTAATATCTCATTTTCTACATTACACCAGTTACAAAATATTAAATTATAAAGATATTTAGTAAATGATATTAATGAAATTGTACCTTATTTATGTTTATTTAAAATTAAAAAAAAATATTTGCAACAGAACGCAGACCATGATTATTGTTAACGAGCTTTATAATCCATATCCATACTAATATTATGAATACGAAAGTGTGTTTGTGTGTTTGTCCGTATTTCATGCCGTAACGGAGCGACGGATCGACGTTATTTTTGGCACGGATAAACTATGGGCCCGAGAGTGACATAGGCTACTTTTTATCCCAGGAAAATGCACAGTTCCCGAGGGAACCGCGCGATAACCGAATACCACGCGAGCGAAGCCGCAGGCAAGAGCTAGTAAAAGAATAATTTTAGTTAGTTGTGATCTGCATTCCATAGAAAATATTTGTAATTTATTTAACAACAAGGAAACCATAAATTACTTTTTAAAACTTAATCAAAGACAATTGCGATCTGCATTCCTTAGCAAATATTAACTTAGTCAACAATGAATCGTTAATAAATCATTAAAAAAAGTAAAACCAGCTCCAAATAAAAAAAAATGGAACTGACTACAAAACCCTTATAAATATTTTTCTAGGTACCTACTAGCTCGAAGTCGGTGACTCAGCACGAGTGGAACAATACTCGTCTACCTCGCCTACATACTTGGTTTCAATCGCCGACTTCGAGCTAGTAGGTACCTACAAAAATATTTTCAAGGGTTTTGTAGTCGGTTCTATTTTTTTTTTTTTTTTTTTTGAGTCGGTTTTACTTTTTTGTTAAAAAATTTCTTTATTTCTCACTTTTTAGTGATTTATAGCCAAAGTACATCTCACAACGATTCCATATTCCATATAGGAGTAAGTAGGTACTTAGTCTAGATCCTCATTAGTCTGTCTGTCAGCCTAAGCGTCAGTTTAACCAGAGTTAACTGGACGTTAAGTCTGCTGGTTAGTTATCATGTTGTGACACGTTCAGTGTTGACTATTAACGAGGCTCTCTAGGAGTGGACGGGTTGGATGCCAGTGAGTGTGACATTCTTTACCGGCCCGGATAATACCGACAAGGAAATACCGACCCTGTTTTTCATGTACACGCCCATAAAAACTGACATGAGCTTAAACCGTAGGACGTCTACTACTAGGGGCGCTCCTTCGTCAGTGAACAGATCTATACCTACATGCCAAATTTCGTCCCAATCTATCTAGATGAAAACTAAATTTAACGAAACATACTCACATACATAACTGTAATTATTGGGACTTCCCATGTGTATTTAGTAAACTTTCACAATCCAGAATTCAAATTTAATTTCTAGATATTCTAATTGCGATATAAATGAACGTTTATCCTAGTTATCGTGTTCTTTGTAACGAATGTCAAGTCTAATATAACGTCAACTTGTTCTGAATGAAACTGTATCCGTTCGTAAGGTGTCATGTGGCCTTTGTTTGTCTTCCGTGCTCAGATTTAGGGACATAATAAAGATAATATTACGTTTATTCATTCGTTCACCTTTATTAATATTAGATACTAGTGTATACAGCGTGTATATTTAATATTACCTCAAACTGTAACAATACATAGGTTTTAGTACTATGAACCGATATTGCAAGCAAATTTTAAGTTATTGTTAAGTACTGAAGCGTTATTAATTTTTAAAAATTTATCGAGCAGCAATGTATACCGTACACTCATTTTGACACATGGGAAAACAGGTCTAGTATTATTTATTTATTATCGCTAAGTATTTTCTTCAAAAGACTATCCGGTAGCCAAAAAGCAGGCAAGTTTTCTTTTATTAGCAAAAAAAGGCAAAGAATTCTTGTTAGAAAGAATAGGTAAGTACTTAGAATTTATTACGAATCACATTTCTTGCACCGAACAAATCACATGCATTAATCGACCACACTTTTTTGAATTCTTCTTAACTTACAAATAACTTCCTTAGGTACATAAATTCATGACATAAAACCGATGATTTTACTATTAAATGAGTAGGTATTATTTTTATTTACTAAGCACTGCAATAAAGAAAGTAAATAATCAACAAACGATTGACAAGATAAAGTCACAGGTACTTCAACCTACCACAGAAATGGCTACTTGAATAAAAAGTTTTTTAAGGGAGTATTTAATTAATTCGAAATTAATTTAAAGTCATAATACTAACTACCAACCTAATGATAACCAATTTCAGCATTCTCAGGTAGACTACCGCTTTACTGTTCACTGGCTGGTAAAAATAAAAGACTTGGTATTGACGTAGATTGTGTCAATTTCTGCACAAAATGCCACGACCATCAATTTTTAGTTCGCGGGAACTAGCTGATATAATTTTAATTTGTGGTGAAGTTGGACAAAGTAAGCGGCGAGCCACAGGGAGCGATTCTCAGATCGCAGGGCACCGCGCCGCAGGATCCACGGCTTATAATTCGTGCATTACAGCGAGTTCGTGAGGATATTCCTATCACAGGAAGAGTAATAGGCACGCCCCTGAAGAGAAGATAGAATATTATTGCAACATTTTGCCTCGAATCCCGAAACTAGCACAAGAGCAGCTGGGCGTCGTTTTGTTGTGCTTCAGCTATGCTTCAGCGAGTAGATATGGAGCATGTACGACGTGTTGTGTCGCCTGCATCGAAGTTCAAGGACGACATGTTGAAAATCGCTACCTCAGGCGTATAAATCGTACCTAATGATTAATTTTATTTTATTATCATTATGAATACAAACACATCAAATTAAATGTCGGCTTTTATTGACAGCAGATAAAAGTTACCACTTGTGACTTGATTGTGACAGTTGTGACGTCACGTCTGTGAGACAAAGTAGTGATCTAGTGATACATTGCGTGCTGAATTATTTTATAAGGAAAAAAAAAGAATGGCAGTTAAGAAAAATTTCTAGCAATATCAGTTCATAGCACTAACGCCTAGGTCTGGTAACAATTTGGGGTAATATTAAGCATACACGCTGTATACCCCCTGATTAGATTACATTAGATTATTTGTTCATTCAGTATAAGATTACATCTTAATTAAAATTTGTACATGTCAAAGTTACAAGAATTGATACTGAAATTGTCAAGAATACACAAAAGATAAATTTTGAAACAAATTAAATGTCACAAAATGTTACAATTGTATAATAAAATAATAAAAAGCTACAAAACTATTACAATTCGAAACAGGTTCTCCACTCGGGATCGTCATTGTTGTATGCATAAAAAATTAAAATTAAAAATAAAATTACAAAATAAATAATAATGTCACCACCGACCGACCGTCCAATGTGTGTGACCGAAGAGGAGATGGAGGGACGACTTAGATGCCTATAATGTCGGCGCAGTGTAACCTAATTGACCCAACCTACATATTATGTCCCCTACATATTGCCCTCATGTTAAAAAACTGTCTAGTTTTTTACTGGAATTTTCTATCCAACTTCTTGGCAATGTTCCCATCAATACGCCTAGATTTATTTTGCCTCCATAAGCAACACTGTACGGACTTAATTAAAACGTAGCCGTTTCATTCATTATTTTGGTTTACTAGACTATAAAATTAAGCAGAGAAACACCGAGATAGCTCTGAACTTCATGTTATCTTGAGTGGTTAACCGAGGTTTGGTTGGTTTCTACGAGTTTCAGCCTTAGTTTGGCCAACACTCTTCATAATGTAAATTGTCGCGTATGCTTGAGATGGGCTTCTTTACCAAATAAGAAGGATTGTTAGTTACTTTCCTATGCGGAACCTCAAGCTTCGTAGTCAAGATCTCTAACCACTTGGTCATTTGGTCGTCAAGTGGTCGTCAACGTATATCATCATGTTAGCCGAAAGACGTCCACTGATGAACATAGGCCTCCCCCAAGGCTCTCCACTCAGACCGGTCTTGTGCTTTTCGCATCCACCGCGATCCCGCGATCGTTGCAACGTATATAATTAAAAGTTAAATTTTTATTTTGTATTAAAATTTTATTTACAATTTAAGTTTAATATTTCACACGAAAACACAAGCCGAAACATGAATGCACAGAAAAACCAGAAAAATAGACCAGCGCTGGGAATCGAACCCAGGTCCTCAGCATTCCGTGCTGCGTGCTATTCCCCTACACCACCACTGGACAAAATAGACCAGCGCTGGGAATCGAACCCAGGTCCTCAGCATTCCGTGCTGCGTGCTATTCCCCTACACCACCACTGGACAAAATAGACCAGCGCTGGGAATCGAACCCAGGTCCTCAGCATTCCGTGCTGCGTGCTATTCCCCTACACCACCACTGGACAGGAGACTAGACACGAATTTTTCCTATGCACCCATATTTCAACTTGGATTCTTTTCATTTGTCACTTTAGCAGCGACACTAACGCCATCTATGATCTACGTTCTCAACGAGAAACATTTTTCACTCCCGTCGAAGCTATCCGCTCACCAGGGACAAGAGATGTCGCTATTAAGCAATCAAATCAAGATTACGATTTGGAGTCTTTTTGTATTTTTTATTTCAACTCCAAATTTTTTTTTGTTTCTTTTACGGTTATCCCGTGAAAGTTTAATATTTCACACGAAAACACAAGCCGAAACATGAATGCACAGAAAAACCAGAAAAATAGACCAGCGCTGGGAATCGAACCCAGGTCCTCAGCATTCCGTGCTGCGTGCTATTCCCCTACACCACCACTGGACACCAGACCAGTCCAGTCCAGTCCAGTGGTGGTGTAGGGGAATAGCACGCAGCACGGAATGCTGAGGACCTGGGTTCGATTCCCAGCGCTGGTCTATTTTTCTGGTTTTTCTGTGCATTCATGTTTCGGCTTGTGTTTTCGTGTGAAATATTAAACTTTCACGGGATAACCGTAAAAGAAACAAAAAAAAATTTGGAGTTGAAATAAAAAATACAAAAAGACTCCAAATCGTAATCTTGATACAATTTAAGTGCTAAAATAAATTTCGCATTCGATCTAAACTACGACGGAAGCCGAGGGTTTTGCAGGGCTACTACGAAACACGAAACTCGAAGTTCCTGTCGTGCCGTCCTTCGGACACTTAAACTATTTAATACGAGGGCGAGAGGGACCGTACGACACTAACTTCGAGTTTCGTAGTAGCCCTGCTGTTTCGATCCAGTTTCGGCTAGCAGATACTTCCTAAAAGTACTCCATTTACATTTTTGTTGAACTGTTCCCAATTCGTTAATGGAGCTGTAATAGTTCCATGCAAATTTTTTTTAGCTGTCCTGCTGTATATAAATTAGTGAAAAGTGTTTTTTTCTTTGTTGCAGATTGGCGAGATTTTTGTGAATGAGGTAAGAACTAAATGGAAATTTAAGTTTTAGCTGGTATCCCAATACAAATAAGTTTTTGAAAAAAAAAAAAAACAATTTATACAACCTTTTTTTGGTGACAGTACTTTCTGTTGGCTGTACTTGTATTGTCACCCAAACCACATTTGCATACCAAATTTCAAGTCAATGCCATTAACCGTTGAGTTGAAGAGTTCCGTCCTGTGGAGTCGATCCTGGCCGGACTACCAAGATATCACTACTAGATTAGCTATATGAAGTGTTTCTATTGGTTCATATCAAGCATATTTCTCGCAACACATCCTAGTTCATCTCTGGTGAAAACGTAGCCTAATATTTACAAACTTTCATTCCATTTCACTAAGTGCTCTTTTTGAGTATCACTCGTGTGTAGCATAACTTCGAAATCAGCAGGGCTACTTCGAAACTCGAAAGTCGTGTCGTGCAGTCCCTCTTACACTTATATTATTTAATACGAGAGCAACAGGGACGGTACGATACGAACTTCAAGTTTAGATTTTCGTAGCAGCCCTGCTGCGCCGTCAAATACCCTCTAATAGCCGTAATTTTAAGTAACGGCGGTAAATAGATAAATTTTACGCTCACGGGTCGTAGCGTAACCGTCGATCGTAACGTTTGTACGCCTGATGCGCTTTATCGCCGTGTGAACGGGGATGTTGGTAACAGCCGTTTGTCACACGGTATTGTAATGTACTATTATTAACGGTGGTTGGCGATTCTGATGCAACTGGAGGTTAATAACCTCAGCTATGCCTGTAAGGTTGGCAACGCGCAATACCCCTGGTGCTGCAGATGTTAATGGGCGGTGGTGATCTCGTACCATTAGGATACCCACTTGCGCGTTTGCCATCCATTCGAATAAAAAAAGTAAGTTAGGTTAGAACCGCGACCCCGCACTTGATCGAAATGCTACCAGTAAAGGTTTTTAGTTAGGTAGGTATATTAAATACCTACTAGCGCTTATGCCCGCGACTTCGTCTGCGCGGACCTAGGTTATCGCGCTGTGGCGCCTTCTACCGCAATAAAAAGTATCCTATGTTGATCGTTGGGGCTTAAGCTATCTCTATACCAAATTTCATCAAAATTGGTTCAGCGGTTTCGATGTGAAGGCGTAACAGACAGACAGACAAATGCTTACGCTGGATTTATAATATTAGTAGGGATTGAACACATGTGTATGAACGTAGAACGTACATGGAAATGACAGCCTTTATATAGCCCGCCAGCAAAATCTTAACAGCGCGATTCAGCTTTTCCTTGAGACGATATAGTGATATCTATTGATACAAAAGTAAACTAAAATCACGGTTTAACAACATCTCATCATTACTCATCATGTAGTGCTCACTCAATCATTAATTAAATCTTTGACACAATTAACATTAGGACCAACAGTTCTTGACGATAAACTATATTAGGAATAACAATTTCGACACAAAAAAATATGAACAGCAAAGTTTATGCCTAGTGTATTCGACGAAATGTTGTTATGCGACAATATATTAGGTGAAAATGAGGTCTGGTTGAGTTCAAAACATGTCAGTGTCATCAGTGTGTGTTATTACAGTGTGGAGCTTCTTACACATACGTAAAGGTCGTGGGTGAGCAAAGTAATTATTTCAGTTCATTTACGCCATATTTTATTCGGTGTAAAGTTGCTATGCGACAAAATATTCGGTCTAACAATTTTATACCACCTAACACAGATCCGATCAATATTAATAAAAGTTAAATCTTTAGCTTCAATTACGTTTCGCCTTCGCTCGCTACAACCTAATAACTCGATAAAGAAATAAAACATCACCAAGGAAATATCATAAGTGGTGAAAAATAAAAGGCTTAGCTTGAGAAAAAAGGGAAAGTAAAAATAAAAGGCAAGCGGGAATTAAATGGGCCGAGAAAGTCAGGGAGGCGCAAATGCCGCAGTTGAGTGAAAAACATTATAATATAAAATGTGCTGAAATGTAAAAAAGTGTTGAACAAACAATTGTTTCGGTAAAGGTTAGAGAAGTTTTTTCCCGTTATTGTACAGATAATAATATCAGCAGCACTTAAATATATCCGATTATTTGATCTAATGATTATGTGAATGGCGTTGCATTTTTGACTGCTTGGCAGGAAGGATCATCCTTGAAATGGTTATTTAGATAATCGAAATGTAATATTATAAATCCGCAACTTTCTGCATGTGAAATAATGTGAATCTTTCACTTTAACAAGCTAAAATTATATCTGTTTATTTCATAACAATTTTACAATAATTATAAATTACATGACTTTCCTACTAGAAGCTTTATAAAAATAAAGATTAGCTAAATCTTTATTTTTAAAGCTTCTACTTGCTAGGCTAAAAACTGTAGAGTAGATTTAGATTAAATTTGATAATAATAAGCTGGACGTCCGAGGTAGCCCATAGGCTCGTTTTTATCCCCATATTCTTATGGAGTCGGAAAATAATAGGTAATGTAATATCAACTGCTAATTCTAGTGACATTAAAGAACTCCAGACCTAAAGTATGGGAAATGTGGTTTTGTATAAATTTCACACGAAAACACAAGCCGAAACATGAATGCACAGAAAAACCAGAAAAAATAGACCAGCGCTGGGAATCTAACCCAGGTCCTCAGCATTCCGTGCTGCGTGCTATTCCCCTACACCACCACTGGACAGGAGACTAGACACGAATTTTTCCTATGCACCCATATTTCAACTTGGATTCTTTTTTCATTAGTCACTTTAGCAGCGACACTAACGCCATCTATGATCTACGTTCTCAACGAGAAACATTTTTCACTCCCATCGAAACTATCCGTTCACCAAAAAAAAAATCCAAAAAAAAAACCAAGTTGAAATATGGGTGCATAGGAAAAATTCGTGTCTAGTCTCCTGTCCAGTGGTGGTGTAGAGGAATAGCACGCAGCACGGAATGCTGAGGACCTAGGTTCGATTCCCAGCGCTGGTCTATTTTTTCTGGTTTTTCTGTGCATTCATGTTTCGGCTTGTGTTTTCGTGTGAAATTTATATAAACTTTCACGGGATGACCGTAAAAGAAACAAAAATTTGGAGTTGAAATAAAAAATACAAAAAGACTCCAAATCGTAATCTTGATTTGATTGCTTAATAGCGACATCTCTTGTCCCTGGTGAACGGATAGTTTCGATGGGAGTGAAAAATATTTCTCGTTGAGAACGTAGATCATAGATGGCGTTAGTGTCGCTGCTAAAGTGACTAATGTAAAAAGAATCCAAGTTGAAATATGGGTGCATAGGAAAAATTCGTGTCTAGTCTCCTGTCCAGTGGTGGTGTAGGGGAATAGCACGCAGCACGGAATGCTGAGGACCTGGGTTCGATTCCCAGCGCTGGTCTATTTTTTCTGGTTTTTCTGTGCATTCATGTTTCGGCTTGTGTTTTCGTGTGAAATTTATATAAACTTTGATTGGATGACCGTAAAAGAAACAAAAATTTGGAGTTGAAATAAAAAATACAAAAAGACTCCAAATCGTAATCTTAATGTGGTTTTGGTTAAATATCGTGAGATTTTGGTATTATATCTTTCAAAGTCCTGGACAAAGTTTCTAAGGGTACTACCTCGGTTTCCGAGTCCCTTTCAGAGTTTAGTTTAGTTTTTTAGAGAATTTTGTTCAGGACTTTGAAATCTAACATATCAAAATCTCTGGATATTTAACTGAAACCACATTTTTCATACTTTAGGTCCGGGGTCCTTTTGCACGGCTCTCTTGAAACATTAATAAATGAGAATCACCACGCTAGTTTTAACCCTTTAACCGTCATTGTTTGAATTATAAGACTCAAATTATCCAGCTCATTTCTCCGCAGTCTTATAATTAAGACAAAATGTCATAGTTTCGGTGTAGGTGGCGACACTGGCACGTACGAACGAAAACGGAAATTATGCAGAACCTCAACGATGCAAGATTCAAATGGTTTTTAATAAACGAGTGAAAATTGCGCTTCGGTGTGACCAGTTTCAATATTAATGGTTTCGGTGTTGTGAAAACCACATGAATATGGCTACGCCAAAAACGGCATCTCTTTAAAGCAATTACCGTTTATCTCAAACTGTTTTAACTTAATTAACTCGTGAATACCGGGAAGCCAGAGCTTGACAAAAGTAATTAATTTTATCATAAATAATTATCAATAAGATAACAAAAAATTACGTTTATGACTGAAAAGAGCTTAATTAATGCTATCGGTCAAATAAATGACAAAGCTTTAGGTTAAAAAATAACTGAATAAAATAATCATGTCGCATAGCATGATGAAATGTTTGTCATAATTTTGGCTACCCACAGATAATTTTTTCACAGTCGTAACTGTAATTTTTTCAAAAAAAAAAATGATATTTTCTAGAGCTTTATTTTCTAGTTTAGGTTTGTTTCGTTTTATTTGTTGTGTTCAATTGATTCAAAGAAAACAAAGTTATGACAAACAATCATCAAGCAATATATTGTGAGACACATAACAAATTTTATTAAATATTACAGCGAACAACAGCTATACAAGCCGATATGGACCTGTTTATATTACATAATATGACAATGTATAATATTATAACTGAACAGACGAGTGAAAAATATTTTTAATTTTTAATTAGCCGGGAATATTAAAAAGAAAAATTGACAACGTAATGCAAAAAATGATAACGTTCAGCGCTCTTTGAGAACTTTTACAAATAAAAATACAGGTCGTTATAAAATATAGGAACATTAAAAAAGGTATAATTTAGAAAACTTATTAATTCAGATTTTACCGCCCCATAAAAAACTCAGCGGACGAACTTTAAAAAACGCTCCCAGCAAAAACTAGGTTGTAAAATGGAAAATGTTGAAATTCTTCTTTCATTAAAATTTTGTCCGTGTAAATTTTATGAAAGGAATTCACTCTCACAATTTTATTTCGCTGTTTACGCTATCCATAAATTAATTGAGAGATCTCGAAAGACTTTTTGACGTCAAAAGACTTAAGATACTTTGAGATGGTGCGAGAAATACTACGCCGGTTGAGATACATCGCCGTATGGCCGTACGACCGGATGGCCGAGTGGTTAGGGAACCTGACTACGAAGCTTGAGGTCCCGGGTTCGAATCCCGGCCGGGGCAGATATTTGTATGAATAATACGAATGTTTGTTCTCGGGTCTTCGATGTTTAATATGTATTTAAGTATGTATTTATCTATATAAGTATGTTTATCCGTTGCCTAGTATCCATAGTACAAGCTTTGCTTAGTTTGGGACTAGGTCAATTGGTGTCAAGTGTCCCATGATATTTATTTATTTATTTATTTATTTATTGTATCATCATCATCATCATCAGCCGGAAGACGTCCACTGCTGAATAAAGGCCGTTGGAATGACAACTCGCTACTTGCATCCACCCGTTTCCCGCAATTTTCACGATGCCGTTAGTCCACACGGTGGGAGGCCTGCCAACGCTTCATCTTCCCGTTTGTGGGTGCCACTCGAGAATTTTTCTCCCCCAACATTACGTACATACATTATATTATAACTTATTATTATTAACATTAACTTGCCCGCGGCTCCGCCCGCGTGATATTCGGTTATCGCGCGCTATTTTCTCCGGAACTGTGCATTTTTCCAGTATAAAAAGTAGCCTATGTCACTCTCGGGCCCATAAACTATCTCTAAACCAAAAATCACGTCGATCCGTCACTCCGTTACGGCGTGATAGACGGACAAACACACATACAAACACACTTTCGCATTTTTAATATTAGTATGAATTATTTTGAGTGAATAAATAAATTAAACTAAACTATCCCGGAATTTTTGTAGCTACCATGTTTAGTATAATAAATTCTCCGCTGGTATTATATAAGTAAATATAAGTATTTGAATACCTGGAATGTTATAAAGAGCTTAAGTATATACGAAGATAACGCCATAGAATAAGAAATTATCGTGGGAATCGACATACGTCCGACAATCGATCCGATATATTTAGCTGCGTGAAGTGTCCGTTTTCTAAGAAGGTCTAAATTTGCTTTTAATTTTTCACCCTAACTTACGATAGCAATAAATAATTTCTATGCGGAGTGAGTCGCGGGCAATAGCTTGTTTTAACTAAAGATTAAATAACAAATAAATATCATGGGACAATTGACACCAATTGACCTAGTCCCAAACCAAATAAAGCTTGTACAGTCAGCTGCAGAGAAAGGGTACCCCCCTGTAATGGCGGTAGTATGGATACCGCCGTTACAGGGGGGTACCTTTTCTCTGCAGCTGACTGTACTATGGATACTAGGCAATGGATAAACATACTTATAAAGATAAATACATACTTAAATACATATTAAACACCCAAGACCATTCGTATTATTTATACAAATATCTACCCTAGCCGGGAATCGAACACTGGACCTCAAGCTTCAAATTGACGATGACTAGCGAATTAGCTCGTTCAAGTGGCAATGGGCAGGTCATATAGCACGGAGAACAGATGGTCGCTGGAGCCGGAAGGAAGGTTCTCGAGTGGAGGCCGCGGATCGGCAAGCGCAGCGTAGGACGCCACCAACGAGATGGTCGGATGACCTGGTTAAAGCCGCGAGTTCACGTTGGATGCAGGCCGCTTCCAACCGAAGCAACTGGAGGTCTATGGGGGAGGCCTATGAAATTCCCGCAACCTTCACTATTAATAACTTAGAATCAGAAATTAGTGTGTGATTACCTACCATTATAGTACCTAAATCAAAAGTGTAAGTGCTCAGTGGGGTCAGAAGCTTCTCGAATGGCTTCCACAGACCGGGAGACGAGCTGTCGGTGGCCCTCCAACAAGATGGAGCGACGACCTGGTTAAGATCGCGGGATTGCGATGGATGCGAAAAGCACAAGACGGGTCTGAGTGGAGAGCCTTGGTCTATGTCCAGCAGTGGACGTCTTTCGGCTAACATGATGATAGTACCTGTATAAATATAACAATGAGTATTTCTAGACAAGCCAATTCCTCTAAACCTGTGTCAAAGCCAATCCCACGGAGTAAATCGTGTTTTTCTGCCAGATAAACACTTCAGCCTTAAATTATTAGATCCATTTCACCTCAACAATTTACGAGGTCCATAGAAATAGAGAACAACAAATAAACGACCAAACCAAAGATTTAGTTGGCGTTGAGATAGCAGTGTTCTATATATGTGTGAAGTATCTGTGATACTTCGGCCAGAGAGTTTTTATGAGAGAGTTAAAACCATAACCAAACCATAACTCTTTAATTATGTCCAGGTTCTCAAGATACAAGCTCAGACTAGTTTGAGGACCGACAGATTTCTTTGTTGTATAATTATTGTCTAATTTTTTAAGCGAATAAATGATTACCTATTATTATTATATTAATGAACATGAAACTGCCGTGAGACTCACTCATATTAAATATATACATCCGGATAACTGACGTCTTCTTTCGTTCGTTCCTCTTAGAAGCAACGCGACTCGGCGGCTGCTGCAACACGCGCAGTGCAGCCGCCGAGTTGCGTTGCTCCAAAAAGGAAGGGCTACGAATTAGCCCGAAACAAGTCGCGCTAAACTCGATTTAAGACGCGAGTTATCCGGGTCTATATATTTAATACTAGCTTTTGCCCGCGGCTCCGCTAGCGTGGTATTCGGTTATCGTGCGCTGTTCCTTCGGGAACTGCACATTTTTCCGGGATAAAAAGTAGCCTATGTCATTCGTGGAACCATAAACTATATCTATGCCAAAAATCGCGACGATCCGTCGCTCCATTACGGCGTGAAAGCGTAATAAGCAAAAAAACAAACTCCCTTCCCCCTTTATAATAGTAAGGATGACACTTTAATGTCAGAGAAATTCAATGATCAGGTTCTTATTAAATGCGGGAATATTAAAAAATCACAAATCGCCAATACACCAAATAAATAAAAGTAAACAATCGATACACAAAAAATAAATTAACATATCATCGATTAGCATAATATGGGCCCCACAGCACAATGTTGCGGCGCCACAATTCTGTTTTTCAGTGGGACTCATTTAAAATTAACACACTTAAAATATATTAGGTCTAATATTCTTGTTTGTTTCTTACAGACCTATGCTTTGATACACTGGGTCATATGTAGGACGAAATTATTCTAACACCAATCCTCCGGTAAAATACTTTTATTTCCAAAATACCATATACGGGACTTATCACGCTATTTTTACACAAGTAATATTCACCTCGACGTTTCGGCAACGTTACAGTTGCCGTGGTCACGAGTAGACTGAAGTGTGGGGTGTCAAGTCTGCCTAGCAGCGCGAGTTCTTTGAACTACTCGCACTTGATCACTAAATGGTAGTACCGGCACTCGTATCGCGAACTACCCGCACTTGGTTATTTTTATTAGTCACCCTCTCACTATGTCTATGAGCGAGAATCACGAAAGTTTAAAACGTTATACTTTTATTTCCATTGAGAACTTTCTCATTTCACCTCTTTGCAAAAACTATTGACTTTCGGTAGAATAAGTGTTAAAGTTAGATTTTCTTTTTTTTGTTCGTATCGTAAAATATTTGCTGAAGAAGTTTTATCTTTTCGATATAGAAACTTTCAGTTTATATTTGCTTTGTAAGACAATATTGGAAGTGGAGATAAGGCGTCAAAATTTGTACAACCTTTTTAGGGTTCCGGAGCCAAAATGGCAAAAACGGAACCCTTATAGTTTCGTCAAGTCCGTCTGTCTGTCTGTCTGCCTGTGTGTAGCTGGACGTCTGTAACAGAGAGAGAGAGAGAGAAACATTTCTTTAGACATATAATACATTAGCTGGGAAAAATAAAAATAACATCGAATAGTATAAAGTGGGCACCACTCAGCATAATGTTACGCTGTTTTTCAGTGGGACCCATAACACATAATCTACTTTCTACCCCGATATTCCCAAGGGATAGGGATAAAATCTCGACATAACGACCGCTGAGCTTAGAGTCTTAGGGATCTTTAAAAAACGAGCCTACCACTAGTCTACATGCTACTAGTTGTGAGTCTAACAACTGGTAGCATGGTGTACGGTTGTGTCACTCTGACAATGAGCTCTGGTTGAGTTCGAAACGCGTCAGTGTGTTGTGGTGGTGGTGATAGATGAGTTTGTGTAATTTGTGTGTGTTCTTACAGTGTGGAGGTGGAGGAACTGCATGAACACGCATAATTTGCATAGACTTAGCTATCATAAGGTCGCGGGTGAGCAAAGAAATTATTTTAGTTCATTTGGAAATAATTCCGATCCGCATTAGCGATCCCTTCAAATAGTGAACCTACTGTGTTAAAAATAAAATTGTGTTAAATACTTGTAATGTATAGTATTTAGATATCATTTATAATTATTGTGAATCTGTTTAAAAAAACAAATACCTCGTTGAGTTTCTTGCCGGATTCTTCTCAGCGGAGGTTTTTTCCGAACCGGTGGTAGATTTTTTGACGTTCATAAGTGCTTGTCATAGCCTAAATTGAATAAAGAGATTTTTGACTTTGACTTTGATAAGCTGAACAAGCGTTTAAGAAAGGGTTAATCTATCAATTGTTGAACTGGCACGTTACGAAACTAATTAAACAGAGCTGCGCTTAGAATGTTAGATTTAATCAACAATGTTAGCATTGGAATGTTGTTTTGGGTTCGCGGAGTATACCTACTGAAGGTAATGTTCAAATTTATGGACTTATTCCATAAAGTGAATTGTTGAATTTATAAAATACTGCCCGCGGCTCCCCTCGCGTGGTATTCGGTTATCGCGCGCTGTTCCCTCTGGAAGTGTGCATTTTTCCGGGATAAAAGGTAGCCTATGTCACCCTCGGGCCCATAAACTGTCTCTATGCTAAAACTCACGTCGATCCGTCGCTCCGTTACGGCGTTAAAGACGGACAAACATACAACCACACTTTCGCATTTATAATATTAAGTATAGATCTTAATGTATGTCGGCGGCCAATCTTAAAATACGCCAGGTCACGAAATTCCTAGGCATATCGTGAAATGGCGCTATTTCATGAATTGACTAGTTAAAGTAGATCATGAAATTCTTAGGCAAGTCATAAAACGCCGCTATATCGGTTCTGGCACTTTGCCAGCCGCTGCCGCGGCACGCTCGCTTCGCTCGCTCGGCTCGTGCTTTGTGGTCATTCATAATTCATACTAACCACTCCTCGTTTCGCTCGTCGTACCTAATTTTTCATTTTTTTCGGCATATCGCAATGTCCCCGATATAGAGCTAGGAATATCAACGAATGCGTTGCTCTAATCGATCTGCCGTATTGTTTCTCAGGAACATCGTGATATGCTTGGCCAATGATATGCCTAAGCATATCATGAAATGGCGCTATTTCATGATATAAAGAAAGAAAGAAAGAAAATACATATGCCTAGGAATTTCTTTATCTGGCGGACTTTATGATCGGCCGCCGACATATATACGGTGTTGCCTATCCGGAAACAAAAAACCGGCGCAGTAATCAGACTCGCGTACCGAGGGTTTAATTTCTTCCTAGTTATTATTATAGCTCTTAAATTTACGAAAAACAAACATTTTATCGCCGCTCATAAAATTTAAGCCGCACATGAAATTTATTATTTTGACAAAACCCATTTTATCCATGAAACAGCCCATTATCTTCTTAAAAAAATCCTAATTACATTTTTCCATGCGCTCCTCAATTAAAAGTATATGTTTACCATTAACAATAGCATTCAGACGCGACGGTTCACCCAAAATTACTAAAATGCTGGAGTTATCAAAAAGCCATTAGTTAGTTCTGCCGAGCGTGGAGATAAACGGCCAAGTTAGGAAAAACTCTTTTGTAGATTTCACGTGGTATTTAGTGTACAATGGAGACCAATAAAACTGCTGCAAAGTATCTTTTCCCATGTCCCTTGTAGAGGGCGACACTGAAAGTTTTTAGAACTGGCCACTTGTAAACAATATAATAAAAAAGTAAGTTTAAATTTTGAAAATGGAACTCTTTGCCAATATTATTGAGTATGTATTTCATTCATTTGTCATTAGTTTTACGATTTGGCGGCAAATTGAAAATTGTCTGTGTCACGTCAACATGAATTTAACTCGCGAAAATTTTCGTGCAATGATTTTTTATGACTTTCGATGTCATTTAAGTCAACAAGAAAGCTATGATAGACTTCGATTGGCCTTTCATGATGAAGCTCCATCTCGTGCGACCATTTACAACTGGTTTAATGAGTTTAAACGTGGTCGCACTAATCTCACCGACGATCTGCGTGAGGGACGGCCTTCTACGGCGACGACTGAAAATAACATCAGTGTTGTGCAGCGTATGATAGAGACTGACAAAAGAGTGACGTATCAGCAGATTCGGACAAGCTTAGGCATCGGTATGAGTCAAGTGCATAAAATCCTCCATGAACATTTAGCGGTCAGGAAGCTTTGTGCGAGGTGGATACCTCATAATTTGACCGAGGCCCAAAAACTCCGTCGGGTTGATTGGTGCCGTGAAATGATTGAAAGATTTAACGGAGGTGACTCAAATGCTGTTTTCGACATACTTACGGGTGACGAAAGCTGGGTTTACTGTTATGATCCAGAAACCAAGAGACAATCTGCTCAATGGGTGTTTGCTTTCGAGGAGTTGCCAACTAAAGTGAAGAGAGGTCGAAGCGTGGGAAAAAAGATGGTGGCCTCGTTCTTCGGAAGGACAGGTCACTATGCGACAATTGCTTTAGAGGATCAAAAAACAGTTACTGCAGAGTGGTACACTAACAATTGTTTGCCACTTGTATTGGAAAAAGTTCGGGAGAAGCGACCTCGAAGTAGGATCCTTCTTCACTACGACAACGCCTCGTCGCACACTGCCAGGCGAACGATCGACTATTTAGTGACGTCAAACGTGGAATTACTGGGTCACCCGCCGTATAGCCCCGACCTCGCACCTTGCGATTTTTATTTATTCCCGAAAATAAAAGAAAAACTTCGAGGAAAACTTTTTATGAACACCGAGGAAGCAGTGGGTGCGTTTCAAAAGGCCGTCGAAGAGACCCCTAAGGACGACTGGGCTAAGTGCTTTTCTCAGTGGTTCCATCGGATGCAGCGGTGTATTGATGTGAATGGACACTATTTTGAAAAGATATAATAAAACGAATAACTTGCTAGTTTGCTCAGTTTTTGATTTTCTAAGAACTTTCAGTTTGACCCTCGTAGTCAATAGGATATATAATATAAGTAGGTAATTACTGGCACTTGAGGTATCCCATCTTAGGCTTCTAGGTTGGCAACGCATCGGCAATACCCCTGGTGTTGCAGAAGTTTATGGGCGCTGGTGATCTCTTACCATCAGGAGAACCACTTGCTCGTTTGACATCCAGTCGAATAAAAAAAAAGTAGGTACATATTGATACTGAAGTACCTACTTGCTTATTTTGTACTTTTACGTACTTACTTCCTGATTTTTTTAAGTGGCAGTGAATTACTTTTTATTTATTTATTTTCTGAGCCGGTAGTGTCTCAAAGGAAATAACTTCATCTTACCAGTGGAATGTCCCCTGAAAATTAATAAGTCAATAACCTAACAATAAAAATTTCATTTTAATACAAGCGTTTATTCATTCAAACTACATTTGCGTACCAAATTTCAAATCAATGCTATTAACCGTTGAAGAGTTCCGTCTTTCGGAGACAATCATGGCCGGACAACAAGGATGTCACTAGTAGATTATTGCATTGTCACACAATTTACATACCTAAATATTCCAAATTTCAAGTCAATCTGACTACTGGAAGTTCGTCAAAAACTTGCAAGTTTTCATTACAGATATGCAGCCGTTGCTTAAATAAATACAAAAGAGCCACAAATAAGTAAAATGCTATTTCACATGCAACTATTACAATATATTTTTTTAATTATTTGTGGCCCTTTTGTATTAAACAGCGAGACAACGGGATAGATAAAGTTTGTAAAAATAGCACGTTAGCACGTTGTAGCTTTAAATAGCTTTTAACCTTAGCTTAAAAAAGCTTTTACCAAAACTTTTAGGTTAAATAAATAACTTTCTCCAAATCATTTAAGTAAACCTCAATACAAATACTTCTTTGTATATACTTTTTGGCAAGCAGTGTACTAACATTATCAGCCTAGAATAGGCTTTTACGAAAACCTCTACGATGAGTTTTTTCAGCCACATGATTGCTTGTGATTGTGTAGTTTTTCATATTTTAAAAGTTTTTCCGCGAAACACAATTTCTGTTTGCGAACTCCCAAATGTCAGGGTTTAGTGTCCATTAGGGATAGGAAAAGGAAACATAATTTTGGAAGCCTGGATATCATACTGTATCCACTATGATGCTATCTGTATAATATCGATTTAAATACAATTTTAACTTTAACTTTTTTTTTATTAAGCCTGTATAGTGTCCCACTGCTGGGCAAAGGCCTCCCCTCTTGACCTCCACAACTCTCGTTCTGACGCAATGTCAGGCCAGTCCTTTGCGTACGTGTCCAGATCGTCCCTAGTTTAATTTAATTTTAGTTTTTGTAACTTGACATGAATAATTAGAATTGAATAAGGCGTAATAATGTCTACTACGTAACAAAATCAATAATAAGCGGAATATCCTATTAAAAACATGCATTGTGGGCGATACCAACTTAAAAAAAAAAAACACGGATTATCTACTTGACACCACCAATTAACCTAGTATTAGTCACAAAGTAACCAAAGCGTTTGCTATGGATACTAAGCAATCGACAAAAAGTGGACAAAAAGCATACCTTGGACGACCAAGAGGGAGATGACCTATGGGAAAGCCACATCCGTCCATTCACCACCTGTAAGTCCGACCACGGACGAGAAAACGTAGTGTACGTTCTGAGGCATGGTGAACGACCAGAGAGAATTGCTGATGACAGATGGATTCGAAGGGCTGAAGACAGACTGGGTGCCATGGAAGAGGCCTATGTCTAGCAGTGGACTGGCTGTAGGCTGGTGATGATGATGACAATGATGATCCGTCCATTGGTAGGCCGTTGGACCCACGAAATTTGAAAGACTTTTGCGACCTTCAGGGTCACTATTTCACTCAAGATAAAGACGAGGCACTATTTTCACCAATCCGCTCCAGGTCGCTGAGCTGGTATTATAAGTAAAAACAAAACATTAACAAAAATAGTTACCAATACTGTTCACTGATTGTTTTTACGGTAGAGTGAACATCTTATTAATTATGCCTTTACTGTTTCTATCAATGAGAAACAAATCACTAACACAATCCGGTCATTATTTTCGGTTCTAATCCTCTCCACGGTTCATTAATTTACTTGGTTAGCATTCAGTTCTCATTAAGGAACTAACGTATGAGAAATCAACTAAACATAACGTCTTATATCTCAAAATAAACCACCGAAACTTTCCACCTTAGGTGGACTGTAACAGAGTTGGATTTGCAGTGAGAGATAAATGGTACATCAGCTCTTATGGGTATTAATGTTGATACTATGGGTTGTCGTGACTCCCAATTGGAGTCTGATTTCCATACGATTAAGGGATAAGTTAACGTCGTTATATCGCTAAGAATTATGTGCCACCTTTGAGATTTAGGCAACAAGATAGATGTGTCATACAAACAGTGTTAAGTTATGAATGGGAATGGAATTGGTGATAGTTACAGGCACGGAATGCTGAGATCCTGGGTTCGATTTCCAGCGCTAGTCTCTTTTTCTGTTTTTTTTCTGTGTATCCATGTTGGATTCCTTGATATCCGCGCAAAATCGATTCAAATGCGCCGCCCGCCCGCGCCGTAGGGCTCGAGTCAGTCACTAGTCAAGATTAGTCAGTTAGCGGTCAGTCTTTCTATGGGGCCAACCCCGACGTTTGGTCGGGGTTCGGACACGCGAAGTAATCTATATCTGTGTGTAGTGCTGTTTGTTGGAATAAATAAATAAATATATTTTTAAGAAACAACTTTTTGCTTTACTCGTATAATAGCAGCACATAACTTGTATAATATACTCGTAAACTTTCAAGGATATATGGATAGATTAGATATACAGTTTTTTTTTTATTCGACTCGATGGCAAACGAGCTAATGGGTCTCCCGATGATAAGAGTTCACCACCGCCCGATACACCTGCAACACCAGGGGTATTGCAGATGCGTTGCCAAACAGTTGACGTATTTTTAACCCCCGACGCAAAAAAAGGGGTGTTATAAGTTTGACCGCTATGTGTGTCTGTCTGTGTGTCTGTCTGTGTGTCTGTGTGTCTGTCTGTGGCACCGTAGCTCTTAAGCGGGTGGACCGATTTGAATGCGGTTTTTTTTATTTGAAAGCTGGTTTTCTAGCGATGGTTCTTAGACATGTTTTATCAAAATCGGTTCAGCTGTTTCAAGATCATCAGCTCTTTTGTTCGCTGCGGTAGGAATCTTAGACGCATAATGGGTATTTACTTTACTTTCAAGCATATTTGGGACCTAAAACTTGAAACACCTATGTATGCTATGTAACTATGCAAGATTATGCAGTTCTCGGCCTGATGCTGCAGCCAAGATATCCAGAACACTAGTAGATACACTCTTGATAAAACCATAGCAGATATATCGTGTTTGGATTCGTTTCGATCAGTATTTGATTCTACATACAATGAAAAAGTGGCAACAGGATGAGCTGATGCTGCCGCCAAGATATCCAGCACATTAGTACCTACACTATAAAAAATAATAGCACATATGTCGTGTTTGGATTCGTTTTGATCAGTAATTGATTCTACATACAATGCATTGATAGCAACACGACGAGCTGTTTAAAAAACATGAAATAAAAAAAAAAAAATTAAAAATTTTAAAAACCCCCGACAAAAAAAGCCGCCAAAAAACGACAACTAAAAAGTAATAAATAATTATGCACTACCTAGCTGTTGCCCACGACTTCATCTGCGAACAATTCGTGTATCCCGATTCCGCTGGGACTATGCTGATTTCCCGCAAAATTAGCCTAAGTTAATTTAGTATAAGTACCTAGTAATATTCTTTTTATCTAAGCGTCGTCGATGTCGGGGGACCGCTAAGGTTAATACTTTAAAAAATACAACATATGTATACTTTAGTTTCTGTTAACCTTAGCGGTCCCCCGACACCGACGACGCTTAGATAAAAAGAATATTACTAGGTACTTATACTAAATTAACTTAGGCTGATACACCTGCAACACCAGGGGTATTGCAGATGCGTTGCCAAACAGTTGACGTATTTTTCTAATTATGCATAACTTCAGAAGGTTATTTTTTTTTCAATAGAAGCTCCGACCATAATCGCAAAGATTTCAGATTACTCATACGGTACAATCCGGGACTTATTGGCATTTCCTTTTGTGTCTCTTTCTATTCTATGATCCTTTCTCTGTTTGACTGCCTTCATCAAACCCCTAGTGTTCGTAAGTCAGTATGGTTAGCTTCCCGTGAATCTAATCCATCCATTGTAACCTCTAATAACCCCGTGACGTCATCCATCATCCCGCGGGATTATCACGGCACCCTTATCACTGGGAAAAAACGTTTCGGAATGATATGTTTCCCGAAGAAATATGAGTTTTGGGGTAAAATGCGTGAATTTTGAGTCGGGTTTCGTGAACTGGCATTTATTTTTTTCGTTTAGTCGTTTGTTACCACATTTAATAAAAATATGTTTAATAGTTTGTGTAAAACTTCCAGGATTTTTTCTAGTGTAATTGGTACTACACCCGGGTATGAATGACCTTAGCAAATAAGTCTACTCGCAGTACTTAGTATGATCACGGCTGCTGGAATGTGATCAAAATGTCAAAGTAATTTTATGTTGTCTTCTAGCGCCTTGCGGCTTTATAGGGAAAAGTCGTCGACACAGGCCCCCCAAAGGGGCAGGACCCCTGGTTCGAAAAGCTGGCAGCTTCCTCGGACTTAAAATCAGCTTAGCTATTCAGAGAGGGAACTTTTAAAATGATATATAATTTTACATTTTGAAAGTACATTTTTTTTATACCACGTCGATGGCAAACAGGCATGCGGGCTGCCTGATGTTAAGCAATTACTTACGAGTACCAATAAACCAAATTTGTTAAAAATAATGAATCTATCTCGTAAATTTATCTGTCTTGTTTCGTAGCTATACTGTGTACTCTAAATCTATCAATCTAATAGTAATATCCTACTAATATTATAAATGCAAAAGTTTGTGTGAGTGTGTGTGTGTGTATGTTGGTTACTCCTTCAAGTTAAAACAGCTAGACGGATTTGGATAAAATTAGGTATGTGGATAGCTGGCTATCAGAATCTGCAATAACACAGGCTACTTTTTGTGCCGATATTCACACGGGATAGAGATAAAATTACGAAATAACAACTGCTGGGCTTAGAGTCATCAAATTTGGTTAGTATGTAGGTAGCTGCATGTCTGGAATAACTCATAGGCCACTTCATATCCCGATATTCCCAAGGGATACGGATGTAGGTAATCTTGAAATTTTAACCGCTGCGTTTAGAGTCTTGAAATATAGACAGTTGTTCTTAACACAACCTCAATGACCAATGATATAAGTTTTTGGAACTCCCAGGGGAATTTCATAAAATCCCGGAATTTCAATTGTAGGTACCAAATTGAACACTTTACGCGTACGAAGCCGTAATATATAAGTTCAACTCAAAAAAAAATACTGAGTTTAAATAGATTTTTGTAATATAATGTCATTAAAAACGTGCGACTAAATGAGCTCTATTATTTTTCCATCCCTACTAATATTATAAATGCGAAAGTAACTCTGTCTGTCTGTCTGTCTGACTGTCTGCCTGTCTATCTGTTACGCTTTCACGTCGAAACCGCTGAACCAATTTTGATGATATTTGGTATTGAGATAGTTTAAGCCCCAAGGATCAAAATAGGATACTTTTTATTCCGGCAGAGGGCGCCACCGCGCGATAACCTAGGTCCGCGCAGACAAAGTCGCGGGCATAAGCTAGTACTTAATATAAGTGCAACTCCAAAAAAAATACTAAATTCAAATAGATTTATGTAGGAAATACAATGTCGCTAAAAACGTGTGACTAAAATGAAATCTATTATTTTTCCATAAACAATAAATTTAATTATGTGCCCAAGCCGAAATATAGGCGTAATTCGGGAATATTGTTTCCGTAAAGGAATATTTTCCCGTCAACGAGATTATTAATTGTTTAGGTCGTGGAATTTGCTTTGTTATTTATAACTGTCGTGGAGTTACGATGGTAACAATAATATCTCGTATTATTTGATATTTGATAAAAAAATGCAGGTGGTAGGACCATGTGCAAGGTCCGCCAGGATTGCTACCACCATCTTGAAAAAAAAAAAAACTAACAAAAGTCTTCCTACACATTAGGCTGGAAAATTAGAGCTTACGGTGAATAGACTGGTAGTCGAGGCTTTTCGGTACTTTGGTCAGGTATTAATAAAAAAAGTGGCCAAGTGCGAGTCGGACTCGCCCATGAAGGGTTCCGTAGCAGCAAGTAACATAATATAAAAGTTCTTGTAGTTCTTTGTAACTTTGATCGGTGTTTATATATTTGAGTTGAATGAATCAAAGGTCCCTCTCAAAACCCTCTCATTCTGAGAGGAGGCCTGTGCCCAGCAGTGGGACGTATATAGGCTGGGATGATGAATCAAAGGTAAAGGACAGATAGACATGAAGAATCCATAAGGGTTCCGTTTTTTGCCAATTGGCTACGAAACACTAAAAACCCCATCAGTATTGTTTCCGCCATTTAGCAGCTACGGTGCCACAGACAGACACACGAACACAGTTAAAACTTTGTAAAAGGCCTCTTTTTGCATGGAGTTCAAAAAAACACCTTTCCTTTTTCTCCACAAACGATAAATCGTATTCCATCGCGATACCATAAATAATATTATCTCTATAAGACGTCAGTGCGCAGAAAACATCGTAACCTATTAACCTGGATCTAGACTGTGGAGGCGTCCGTCAAAACCTAGCAATTCATCACGAATCTGGGTCTAGGCTCGAGCTTGACATAGTCGCGTTTTTGTACCTGTGTGACCTGGAATAAGAGGTGTATTCTGTAGAAAATTTAGGGGACGTTACTTTACTAGCAATGTTTAAGGAAAACTATGACATCGGAAAATTCAAGAAAAGGGCTTACACTTTGAAATGAAATGAAAGTTAAAACTGAGTAGTGTTTCGCGTAACCCGGTCGCGAGGGGATGTCACAGGTTGCGGTCGCCAACATATTTAGAAATACAATAGTAACCATTGTCCATTGATAATTTGCCGTAAGAGAGCGTTACTTTCAGTGAAGATATCTATAAAAACTATGTGCCTATAAACTAACGATCCTTGCGTCAATTCTATATCCAACCAATCAGAAATAAGATTCTCGTCAAAGAATACACATTTACATAAACAGATCCTTTGGCCTCAATAAAACGAATCGCCAGTCAAAATCCAGTGAGATACAGCGTGACTTCTTATTTTATGGGTGAATTGACCTATCGAGCAAGCTTAAGCCCAACTTATTTGTTTGTTTCCTTTATTATTTATATTTGGCCCCGATATGTTATTGGGAAGTTTCCTTGCTCGTACATTAAGTTGGTACGAGTCCTGAGTTTATTAGGCTGCTATTAATTCGTAGGATTGTATCGCGATATTACGTACTTGATTTCGCACTTTTTGTAAGTTGCTGTTGGAATTGTAATGCGTACTGACGTGGTGTAACGAAAATAATAATAAGGTACCAAAACATAACTTCATCATTATCATGTCAGCCGAAAGCATCCACTGCTGGACATAGGCCTCCCCCAAGGCTCTCCACTCAGAACGGTCTTGTGCTTTTCGCATCCACCGCGATCCCGCGATCTTAACCAGGTCGTCGCTCCATCTTGTTGGACGCCTACCGACAGCTCATCTCCCGGTTTGCGGACGCCATTTGAGAACCTACTGATCCCACTGAACACTTACACTTCTGACTTAGGCGAGCAATATGTATCGCCCACTGCCACTTCAGTTTCGCAATTCTACATAACCTACTTATAACCAAAATTTCAAATTGCTAACTTTAATATTTTAGCGACGGCACGAGTGTACTGACGACATTATGAGAGTTACTAGTAACCGTTGGATGCAAGTAACAAGTAGTCCTTCATTGTGCCGCTCTAAGAGGGAGGCTGTTACGCTTTTTACTTAGTTATTACATACTAAGGTATGTATATACATCCATGCAATCACTGCGTAAAATCTTTAACGTGCGTAGCGGCCGTGGTTACGAATATATATATTTCAAGTATTTTACGTGATTCGTCTCTAACTCGAGTTTAGTAGCTCTTATTATTTTGTTGCTTTGCGTTGTGGACGTAACGCTAAATGGGGTCGTCTACATAGATGATTCGGTACTAATGCAGAGCCCTACTTTTAAGTAAGATGTACACAATTTGTGCTCTGTTTGTCACGCTTAGATATAAAATTCAAACAAAAGTTTTAAACAATGAATATTAATTTTCCAAAAATATTCAAACATTACAGGTTAGACCTAATGCGTTAGAACATCAAAAACTTAACTTAAATAATTTATTGAATCAGGCGTTACTTTGCGGAGGTCCATATCAATGAACTAAAATAATTTCTTTGCTCACCCGCGACCTTAAGATAGCTAAGTCTATGCAAATTATGCGTGTTCATGCAGTTCCTCCACCTCCACACTGTAAGAACACACACAAATTACACAAACCCATCTATCACCACCACCACAACACACTGACGCGTTTCGAACTCAACCAGAGCTCATCTTCAGAGTGACACAACCATACATGGGTCTAACAACTGGTAGCATGGTGTACGGTTGTGTCACTCTGAAGATGAATGAGCTCTGGTTGAGTTCGAAACGCGTCAGTGAGTTGTGGTGGTGGTGATAGATGGGTTTGTGTAATTTGTGTGTGTTCTTACAGTGTGGAGGTGGAGGAACTGCATGAACACGCATAATTTGCATAGACTTAGCTATCGTAAGGTCGCGGGTGAGCAAAGAAATTATTTTAGTTCATTAACTTAAATGGCTAAGACAAGTAATTAAGTATGTACAAATATTTTTTTTCCTATTTACGTGTAACATAAAACAAATAGCGTAATAACGCTATATTACTTACACTATTCAACTTATGGGTAGAATGTAGGTCTAAATATCACAACTTTGTGTGACATTTCGTTCTAAAGTTGCACAAAGTTATTTAAAACCAACAATACACGTGCTCGGTTGTTAAGCGCTTGGCTTTCAGTGAAGTACGTAGTGAATGGCGCGTAAACTGTGCAGATACAAGTTACAAGCTAAACAATTAGTTAGTTTGTATGCGAGTACAATGGGAGTCCTCAATTACACTGTTGCGAGAGTAGATGTATATAGTCCTCTTCATCGGTTTTGACGGAGCAACACAACCGTTCACCATGCTACCAGATGTTAGACTAACAAACCAAAATAGACCTTTGAATTTGTCACTGTAACCCCCAAGTACCCACATTATTTTTCTCAAGCAAACTACCCACAAAAATTAATACACTTCAATCGTCACAATGACGATGACGTGGCTATTTTTTTTTTAAATTGTATTGTCTTGTGTATTATCTAGTATGGAATAAACGTCGCTTATTATTATTATTATTATTCATAATTTATTATTGTTCGTAACGGTGTCACAAGTCACTCATCGGATGCTCGTCACGCTATCGCACCGTTTTGACACTCCGTGTTTTTGCTAAAGTAATGTAGTCCATCCATAAAACAACAAAGATTTATTTGAAGGTTAATTTATACGCTATCACAAAATTAGTATAAGAAATTTTTAGTTACGACCAAGTAGTTTATGCTATGTCTCTAATGCAGAAGATCGTGGTCTCGTCGATCCAAATCAGCTCATCTCTCGAGTTTCTCGAAATTCATTTACAAAATTACATTTGAAATTAAGCATATATCTGATTTTTCCCCGCAACCGCCTTGGCTACTTGGATGACATTGTTCTTTCCAGCGTGCATTTTAACAGTAGCAGTGCTGGGTCATCGTTTAAGCGTTTATTTTATCTGATTAACGTGGGCACATTTTTGCTGACATGATAGAAGTTGAGACGGTTGAAACTTTCGAATTACTCTTCTTTTTGCGAATTATTCGTCTACTGTTTTGCCTCAATGTCATACCCTCGTATGAAAGAAGCATTTGCCCACTGGGCCATACCAACTCTTTTTTTATACTTCAAGAAATCAACCATGATCCCTTTGACATTAAATCGAAGATAGCAACGGCCTCAAATAACCACCCACTTCCCAAAGTGGAGCCTATCCCATTCAAATTAATCTAACCAATTTGGAAAAGTAATTTTTGCGAATCCAAAAAGTTGCAATACAACAATTAATAAACTTTCATCCCCTTTTCAGCGCCCAGTTAATGGATTAAAAAGTTAAGAAAGGCCTCAATTTAAAGCCCCCAGTCCGTGAGATTTCACGCAAATTGTCCTTCGGGGCCTTTACTTAAATTTTCTGAAGAGTTTCCCGTTAAGAAAATTTTCTTTTATATTCTTTCTTGGGCTGAATTATGAGGTCCACGGAATAAAATGAGAGGACAAAAATTGTGTAGGTAGACGAAGTAACGAGAGTGAGTATTTTGGAAGCGTTGTGTTGATTGACGCGTTTAATTATTTCTCACTTGTTAGCTTTTTGCCATGCTTAGTCATCATCATCATTATCATTATCATCAACATAAAGCACGACATCACATGCTTAGAGTACGCGATAAATTTGTAAACAATGATACGTATCATTAGATGTATTTGTTACAGCGTTTAGACCGTTGTTAACCTTTATTGTGTTTCCGATATGTCGATATGCAGCAGAACGCAACAAAAAATATATAAAATGTTTAGAATTAAAATCACGATCTATGTCCTGCAATAAATAATCTTAGGTATAATACTACAACCACAGCGCAGGATTCATCACTGAATAATATCCGCAACAAGCATCATCACAAACCCTATAGCCTAAACCTGTCCACGGGCCGACAGAACCCTGGACCAAATATACCGAAAGAAAAACATAATTACTAATTGCCGTATCAATATTACATAGCCAAGCAGATTAGCTTGTTAAAATGGCAATGGCCAGGCCATACCTAATATAGCATGGAGAACAGATGGCCATTGGGGCCGAAAAGTTCTCGAATGGAGTCCTAGAATCAGCGTAGTATGTTCACCAACGAGATGGACGAATGACCTGCTTGGTTGACACGGGAGATGGAGGTCGTTTCCAACTGAAGCAACTGGAGATCTATGGAGGAGGCCTTGATCCAATAGTGGACGTCATACGAGTATGGCTGATACATCCATATCAGCAATGTTGGATGATGATGTTAGTAATATTGCAGTTAAGCATGAAACCCATCAAAACATAAATTTTAAATGAGAGCTAAGTTCCATAAGTTGATAATGATCAATTAACATTATAAATGTGAAAGTGTGTGTGTGTTTGTATGTTCGTGTGTTTGTGTATTTGTCTGTATTTTCACGCCGTAACGAAGCGACAGATCCACGTGATTTTTGGAATGGAGATATTTTATGGGCCCGAGAGTGACATAGGCTACTTTTTATCCCGAAAAAATGTAGTTCCCGAGGGAACAGCGCGCGATAACCGAATTCATACCACGCGGGCGGAGCCGCGGGAAAAAGCTAGTATTATGATAAATGCCTTGATTGTTGACTATAACGACAAAAGAAGTGAGATCTAAATGGGTGCCAAGTGCCAAGGTGCCAAGTTCAGTGGTCAGTCCCGAAAGTCCCAATCTATCTTGATGCCAAATTTGAACTTTCTAGGTCATTTGTAACTGGGTTAGAATTTTATTCTATGGGAAAAATGAACATTTTTGGATGTTTATATCTAAATACTAACCGTTTAAGAAGTTCCCAATCCGCACTGGGCCCGCGTGGGAACTATGGCCCAAGCCCTCTCATACTGAGAGAAGGCCTGTACCCAACAGTGGGATGTATATAGGCTGGGATGATGAACCGTTTAAGGTGTGTTTATGAAATTTTGGAGCACATTATTTATTTTACAATTCTCAGGTAAAACACACGGTGCTGCTCGCCAGTTCTGTTAGCTGTTGTAACTTGGCTTGACACGCTACCGCGTGTCTAGATAAGGCATATTCTGTCCAAAACTTTTTGAAGCTTTACGTCCCTTTTGATAGCAGACAGTGATCGAAACGCCTCAATTTTCACCGTGAAGTGAAACACCAAATCGGGGGATTTACAAGGATTTCTATTCAAAAGCCTTTTTTACTTCTTTTATTGGGAGTACGGTCCATGTGGGCGTATAAACCATTGATAGGTTTTGGATTATTTTTAGAAAGCAGTTTCCTTTATAAATCTCTTTGGGGGTTTTTGGTGAGTGGTCCATTATTTATTTGTTATACATGGTTATACGTAAAATATAAATAATTCCCACAGCTTTTTAAGACTCTTTAGTCTGGCTAGACCGGCAGATAAGACCGGATAGCCCAGAGATTAGAGAATCTGACTACAAAGCAGAAATCTCTTGTTCGATCCCTAGTCGCGACAGATATTACGTATTGTATCTTGGCCAACACCAGACTACGCCATGATTTCGATCTTGAGCCAGCTCTGACCAGCTTTTGACTCTGAGATACAAAAAGTCTTTCAGGACTTCGTCGCTCTAGTGGTACCTACCAACCACCAACATAATAATATTGTCTACCAATCTACCGGTGCGAACGTTTATATTTAGTGCCTCCTGTGATCAGTGATATAACTCGACTTATACCCTTTTGTGTGTTTTTATTTAGAAATAATCAGAAAAAAATTACGAATTTTTGAGTCTATCTCACATACCGTTAGGTGCTATAGTTTCGGAGATAATTTTGTGAAAAGTGATACAACTCGCATAATAAAATCGTGCACATTGATATATATCAAGTTATAACCCCTTTATGTAATTGCTCTAAAGACTATTTTCGTGCTTTGTGGTTTAAGTGGAATTTGGAAAAAAGTTGGAATTTTTTTCGGAAAAATTGATATATCTACAGTTATACCACTTTTGACCAACTTTTCTAAAACCAGACCAGGGTACAACTCAACATGTACACCAATGCGGGAGAAATTTGATACATTTTTTTGGGATACAAGTTAGGTAAATTTTATTTGTGAAGTCAAAATAAATGAGCTGGGAACATACAACGCTGAGTTATAGGATTTTACAAGTTCATGTATATCATATCAGTTTACACCAAGAGATATTATGGGTGCTGAAGAGGTGCACCATGATATAACTGAACTTGTATCATCTAACACATACTATTTACTCATATTAGACTTTTCAATAGGTACAACTCACAGGTTTTTCGCGATTTTCTTCGAACTTACAATATTTACCGAAAAACACTAAATGCACGTTTATAGAACATATTTTTATGAATAAAAAAAAGTGTTTCGATAAATGCTAGCCCCCTTGGCTCACAAACTAGAATTTTTTTAATCTTGTTTTCGCTCTCCTGTAAAATGACGATTTTGCACTTGTATCACTTATCACAGGAGGCACAGTATTTATTGTATTGAACATAATATTTTTTATTCATTCTTCAAACACGGTTTTCAGAACAACGCGAAATAATACATAGCCTACAAAACACCGCTTCCAAAAAAACAAAGGCGATTACCACAGAATAGTTTCATGCAGCGAATTCAGTCTGCGGCTTTTTTCTGCAAAACAATAGTCCACCAGACATTGCCCATTACGCTGTATTTATCTCTGACAATCATGGCTCCTCATTACTAAGTACGAGCGTCTGTCACACCGAAAGAACGAATGAATGATTCGTTTCATTTGTTTGATTTATAGAAAACCATCCTTGTACGAGTTTTCAGGGATGTCTTTGGGGTTAGGTTTGAATGACGAAGGTTGTTGCGGACTACGAATTTGTTTTGTTGACAAAGCAGCCACACGACACGGCAACGAGACTAGAGTCTCGCCATCTTCATTTCTTGTTTTTTTTTTTTTCATGTCATGTTTGAAGAAAGCAATATACAAGCATCGGCCGAAACGCGGGGTTGCCGGCTTCGACAGTAATGTACTAATGTACTATCCAGCCAGTAACAGAAGTGGATAACCGGTTGCCAAGCTCAAAATAATTGACACACTTTTCTTTATTTAAATAAGTGACTCAGACTTTACTTATTTTTATCTTGTCTTTTCTTTTCCTTCAGCAGTCGACTCGTGTAGATTGCCTGTACAGTCGGAGTAAAAAAAGGTTCGTCACCTTAAGATCTATTTTCTTTTGCTCAGTATGAGCGCTCATCTGCTTTACCGATTGAGTAGGACATACTGCGTCAACCTGTCAACCTGCTAAACATAATCAGGAGACCATAGCAACCCTACAACTAAACCTTGACACTGACAAACATTGACAATTAAATAGAACATTATTTGATTTAAACTTTTACTAGTTGTTTATTAAAAAGGTTTTGTATTGATATGAAACTAGACATATGTTAGAGGTGTCTACTATTTTGATCCTTGTTATCATGTCAAGTAAGTATAATTTGATATGCTCTTGTCTACTTAGTACTTTGGTTTCAAAACGTACTAAGAGTCTATGACTTCATAAAGGAATCAATTTAATAACTGACGAAGGTTTTTCTACCCCCACTGTACAAATTGTAGAGGAAAATCTTTCGGTGTAACGCACACTCGTAACGCAATGCTCACTGTCATTTCGTCACCATTCTTCCAGCGTTGTGTTGGCAATGTTGGCACCAACCCATAAATTGTTAGCCGACTTTGCCGTCTCTTGAAGATTCCGGCCTTGGTTAGTGAGGGCAAATTATCGATAGTCATGTTATCGACAGTTCTTGTCGAAAGTTAGCGTTCTAAGGCACGTTAACTGAATGACGTGAAAGAGGTTCTCTCCCACTTTAATGTTATCACGTCAATTCACTTTACTGAGATAATTATAGTATGGAAAGAGATGCAATATGTCGTTATCAGAGTGAGCGATTAAGATGACAATGCCAATAGAAGTACCTGTAAAATTTGCGCGTAATAAAGGGGTAGAATTTCAACGCGTTTAGCTACTTTTTTAAACGACTTCGAGAAAGGAGGATGTTATAAATTCGGTTTTATTTTTTTTAGTTAGTTCTAGTTGGAGGTTTCAGTTACTGATTATTTTTATTGATATGCATGCAAAGCTGCAAGTAAGCGCGCCAGTTGTTAATAAATATATTAGATTATTGATATTATTAGAGTAAAATAGTTTAAGGATTATCAATTTTACACCCTAACAGGGTGTCGTGTACCTACTATTTAAAAATAATATATCACCTAATATAATGAACATGACTTATAAATGAATAAATGAAATGTAAATGAAATCAAGCACGTACCTACTTTACTGAGATTGCCAGAAACCATTATTGCTGAAAGACGTAAATACAACCTTTTGACATAGAAATAGACATAGACATAACTTTATTTCGACATCAAATTTAAAATAATACATAATTTACAGAAAAGATAAACATAGTGAAAATAGTAGTAGCAGGTAGCAGGAGGTAGGTGGTGGCAGGGTGGTAGTAGTAGTAGGGAGTAGTAGTAATAGTAATGGTAGTAGTTTTGTAGTGAAAATGGCTTATAAGTAATTATTTGTAATACCGTACCGAATCTCATATTTTCGGCCGGACTATCATTGTCGATAGTATAAGTAGTCGCCAACAGAGTGGCAACACTAGTTGCGAGGAAGGTCGGGCAAAATGGACCGTGGATAGAATATAATATTTTTATTAAGGTCGCACTTACTTTTGATGGGAGCATTATTATACGGATTCGGGTGGTTTGGGGCGAAACGGACACAATTACATGGGATTATTGGGCATTTTAATTATATGCAACTTAATCTCATTAAAATCATTGTGGCCAAATGCAAGCCTATATTGTATTAAAAAAAAGGTTTGATTAAGGAATATACAAAAATGCTGTAATACCAAAAATATGCTTATGAGTTGGCAATATTAATTCTTCTAAAGTCAGTGTCTGCGACTTAACTTGCGATTTGTTAGTGTGAATGTATTAATTTTTGGCGTGAAAAATATGATTATCAACGGGTAATATTACAGATTATAAGTTATTTTTGTATCGGGTATAGATAGAGTGGGTAACAAAGTATACACAGATATACTTAGAAACTTTTGCCTTTAAAACACCTTTTAGTACTAAATAGAATAGAATAGATATTATGTGATGTAATATAATAAATAAATATGTAGTGTGTACCTATTGAACAACTAAATAAAAAAAAATACACAAATTTACTATAATCTTTTTAAACTATTTTTCCACGTCTCATTTCACCATCCATTGATTAGTGATAACTGATGCCGTCTCCGTCTATTCGAACAAAACAAATAGAGACGGCATCTCATTTAACTTGCAATTGACACTAATCAATGGATGGTGAAACGCCCCTTATTATCACTCTATCCTATAGCACTTGCTACACGAAAAACCTATTTACAACTGGAAACAGACCTTAATTTAAGCGCATAAGCTACATTGTTCCTTGACTTGATATCTTGAAGTTTATTAATATTGTTACAATACAGGACGTTGCCAAGATTTTTTTTCATCCGTATTTTTATATTCTTCGTACATTCTGAGGTTATTAATTGCCTCAAGTAAGGCGATGTGACATTTTATTTTGCTCAGTGTCACAACGTGTTTTATTACCATACGTTTTTTGCAAGAAAACGGAATACCATTTTCCGTACAAACACTTTATTGAAGAAAAAAATGAGGCTATTTGGTTTGTTTACGGGAAGATTTTGTTAGATGTCGTGGGAATATTAGAATAAAAAGTAGCCCTTGTATTTTCAAACTCACGTTCTCAACCGATCGTAATGAGATAACCCCAGATAAATCAAGTCTTAAATTGAGTTTAACGTCTCGAAGAAACGCCACGGCGGCTGCAAAACGCACATCGCTCGCCACGGTTCTGCTCGCGCAACCTGAAGTAGGTAAATCCAATTTAAGACGTGAGTCCGGGTTTATTTAGTTTTCAATAAGAAATGATAAATTTACTTCTCAAAATCTGTCACAAGAAAAATAAATCATAAATTAAAACAATACATTAATATATAGTAAAATGGATGGAACAAAAAAGGACTTTGTGCCGCAAGAAACAAAACACGCCTTATCGTATTGCCACGGCAAGCCGCAACGCTGGTTTTCAATATGACCCTATAACTTAATACAGATGTCCATGCTTAAGAATTACTTACGTACTGTCTTGTACTCTCATGACCAGCTTATGCATTACCTGTGGTTGCTTACATTAGTGAACAACGTACAGTCAGAAGCGAATTTCTATTTGCCGCTAGGATTTACAAAAGTATGTAGTTTGAAAGTAGGTAGAGTAAGAATATAAACCTTAATGACACTTATTTACTTAGGCAATAGTGTAGTCTCCCAAAGTGCCCTCAATTATTTTTATGAGAAATTCCTTCTTTGTGATAGCAAAACCTTGGACAGATTATTTTTGAGTTGGTAATTTCTTTTATTCATGTAAACTTTTATTCCGGAGATTTTCATAAAAAAATATTTAATGAAAAAGAAGCAAAAGAAGAATATTAAGTAAGAAAGAAAATAGAAGAATCATTAAAAGAATATTAAGAATTGCTCTTAGAACCACCGTGGATAAAAAAAATGTTGTTCTTTTTTCTGAACATGGCTTTCTTCCAAGTTATTTGTGGCGCGTTCTTTTCGATAATGACTGCCTTTTCTATAAGCGCTGGTAATATAAAAAATTACATCTCTCTACTGACAATTTTCAAAATAAAAGTTTTTATTTTAATTTTGACGGATCGGACTCTGCCCAGGGTTTTACAATACAATACAAATACTCTTTATTGTACACCAGAAATAATAAGCGATACAGAAAACAGGTTTTCAGGAAAACAGCTAGTAATAACTAGCTTAAAATTAACTTAGACACTAGGACTGGAGCCGTAACTCTACACTAGAATAATTATGTACTAGGGTAGAACCTTTGTGCTACTACATGCCATGATGATATCCTATACTTTTGCCAAGGAAATAACAGTGAAATTTATTACTAAACGGTTCCACTCTGGTATCAGTTTATTCGACTGTACCAGGATCCCAGACAAAGGTAAGAGGCTCGATATAATGTAGCTTTTAGCGTAAAAGCCTTCACAAAGTGCGGCGGTGGGAATTCCGACAAAGATAGTGTGATTTTATTCAGAGGCGAATTTTAATTAATAGTTACATTGATGGCTTTAGTATACATTTATGTTCAGTTTTTCATGCAGATGATGCAGCAAATCGACGCGCGGGCCTCTGGCTCAATTGGTGAATTTTGTATAAACAAAAATGGTTATTCAAAAATTTGATATAAAAATATCAACATGCTAAGTACCTAAAATTATATACATATAGTCTCCTGTCCAGCGGTGGTGTAGGGGAATAGCACGCAGCACGGATTGCTGAGGACCTGGGTTTGATTCCCAGCGCTGGTCTATTTTTCTGGTTTTTCTGTGCATCCATCCATGTTTCAGCGTGTGTTTTTGTATGAAATTATATGTTATAGACTTAATTGAATAAACCACTTCATTAATCATAATCATTAAAGAAGGTTTAAAGAAACACACTCACACACACACACACACACATAAGATCATACTAACTCACTAATATTACTTGTTGTGTCTGTGATTGTATGTTTTAAGTTTCAAGTATATGATTCGCTAACTGTATTTTTGTGGACATCTGTTATTGGCATTCTTTTTAGTACCTAAGTCCTATTGTAATGTACTGTATTGCTGCTGATGCCCCAAATAAATAAAATAAAAAAAGGACTTCACCTATTTCTGCCTTACTATTTTTTATTATGTTAATTTTGCTTGGACAAGAAAAAAGTGTCACGTTTTTTTAAAGCCGCTCTAAAAAGTTCACAGGGTACTTTGGTCTCATTTTAAATAGGTGCATCGCATTCCATTAAATAGCTAATTCCGTTAATTAAGAGCTCGCTTACAAGTTGTATGGCAATAATTCATAATTTAGCCAATTTGTACGACGAAACGCGATGCCTACGAGTTTAAACTATGATATGTTTGTGTTCTTAACAACAATAAAGGTTGGTTTGATGATAATTTGTAATATTATGTGACAAAAATATTTAAATATACTAATCTGATCTCAATGATCTATAAATATGAAAGTTTGTAAGTCTGTTTGTTTGTTACTTCATCACGTCTTAACCACCGAATCTATTTAGATGAAATTCAGTACGCAGGTAGTTTGAGCCCCGAAAAAGGAAATAGGTTAGTTTTTATCCTAGATAACTGCAGTTCCCGCGGACAGTCTATAATTCATAAAATTGCTCTATTACCCAGTATTTACTGATTAATTACGAAAAATAAGACAGCCCATCCTTTTTTCTCATTTTTGAACCGGTATTCAAACATTTTTTTTACGCAGCATTTAGCCATTGTTGACAAATGACCCGAGCTATGGTCACAACAAGACTAATCTTAAAACTAGGAACACAGTTTTGTAGTACCCATTTTTTCCATCTGATTGTGTAATGTATAATTTATAATCTAAGTGTAAATTAAATTAGGATTTAACGATACTTTTGATTTTTTTTTATACGACTGGAAGGCAAACGACCAAGTGGGTCTCCTGGTGGTAAGAGATCACCACCGCCCATAAACATCTGCAACACCAGGGGTATTGCAGATGCGTTGCCAACCTGGAGGCCTAAGTTGGAATACCTCAAGTGCTAGTAATTTCACCGGCTGTCTTACTCTCCGCGCCGAAACACAACAGTGCAAGCACTGCTGCTTCACGGCAGAATTAACGAGCAAGATGGTGGTAGCAATCCGGGCGGACCTTGCACAAGGTCTTACCACCTGCGTAAGAAGAATTAACGCTAATTTTATTAATAGCTGATAACGTTACCATTTTTATACCGGTAAAAAGTTGTATAAGTAAATCGTTTAACGTTAATTACGATTTAACGTTAAATCTGTTTGACAGCGATAACGTTACCAACTTTTTAACGGTATTTGAAGCCCTGCTGTAAAGGACACAGGGACCGTCAACCCTTTGACGATTTAATATTTGACCCCAGACCGTACTTACTTACTTATTATCAGGACGTGATCCAAAGCGGGTCTTGGCCTCCAACACCAGATTACGCCTAGACCGTACAATGGCCCGTATATTTCCACTGTTTTTTCAAACTTTTCTTGAAGCTAACGAACAAAAAAACAAAACAGAGAGGTAAAGAACTGTCGTTCTTTTAAGCACCGGCTACCGAAGCAGCAATAAATGTAATAATAAGTGTACTAGAACAAAAGCTATGCAGGAAGAGGTCATTTAAACTTGCCCGGGCAATAGAGTGTACAATGCTCTATATCACTAGATTGTTCATTAAACTGTTTTTACGTGATATGAGTGGTATGAAATTACCTTTTGGCTGTGACTCTGTGTGAAGAATTCGTTAATTTCGTGCCCAAAACATTGCATGGAAGTTTCTGTTTTCTTACGATTTTTTCTTAATAATTTTTCGTAATAAAACTTAAAACTTCGTAACAAACAAACGTAGTTTTTTTGTAATATTTTTTTGAAACTTTCAAATTATATTCCTTAGAGTTTAAGATGTTCAGGAAAAATAGAGGATCCAATCTCCGGTTTTTCCTACTAGTTTTTCGCTATGTACTTTGCAAAGACCACCAGCGTCCAATTATTATTATTTCTTAAGTCCTTCCCAAAGGAAGGATGTGCACGACGATAGAAATGCCCTAATATCAAAAGCATGTAAATGATTATAATGTCCTTGCTGTGACTTATTTTTCAAAAGTGTTTCTCAATAAAAAGACACGTCAAGATCGCTATTTTTTATTGGACTAGAAGGCAAACTAGCAAGTGGGTCTCCTGGTGGTAAGAGATCACCACCGCCCATAAACATCTGCAACACTAGGGTTATTGCAAATGCGTTGCCAACCTAGAGGCCTAAGATGGAATACCTCAAGTGCCAGTAATTTCACCGGCTGTCTTCTCCACGCCGAAACACAACAGTGCAAGCACTGCTGCTTCACGGCAGGATTAGCGAGCAGGATGTTGGTAGCAATCCGGGCGGACCTTGCACATGGTCGTACCACCTGCAAAAGCCTAAGTCCTTTTGGCATCACACTACAGCACAACATCTCAAATTGTTCTCTTTTCTCCTATTTATGTTTTTACTGTTTTTGCTGTGATGTAGTGTGTTTTTGTTGTCAATAAATATTGTGAGTTTGAGTTTGAGTTTCAAAAGCTTACCTTACGCTTACCTTCTCTTTCTAAAACAATTTTAAACGCAGTCACATCCAGTAGCTCTCCTCACTACCACTCCGCGGCGCTGCCGGACGCAGTCTAATACGCAATTTCCTTTTTATTTCGTCCAATCAGAACTTTTGAATGAAACCAGGGCTAAATAGCCCGTGTGTTACACCCGCCGTACTTTACTTTCAGATTGTATGGTGAACTGTTTGGCCTAGTTATTATGATTAGGTACCTAAATAAGTATGCATGATTGTATGACTCTTTATTGTACAAAAGAAAAAAAAAACAAAACACAATAGACGAACTTTATGAGATCCTTACTTGTATAAGTTTGAATGAAACGTAAATATCATTTCAATACAAGCTTTTTTTGCTGACTCTACTTTTTGTTGGCTGTAGGTAATTACTTTGTCATCTATACTGTACGAACGTACCAAGTTTCAAGTCGGGACTGTTAACCATTGAGGAGTTCCCTCCTGCGGAGACAATCCTGGCAGGACCACCATGATGTCACTACCAGATTATTATACTGACACCAAATTTACGTAATTATGCCTAATTTCAAGTTAATCGGACTGCTGAAAGTGGGTCAAATTTACCTTCCAAGTTTTTACCCAAACAAATATATAAATAAACAGGGCATGCTAAACAAAATCTCGTAAAAAAAAATTTTTTTTCGCTGTTGAAATCGTAGTTTAAAGGTGTTTATTGTATTGAAAAACCAGAAAGTACCTAGTTTGATCAGAATCGAGAGTAGAATTGATTACACTATGTTTTAAATCAGGTTCTGTTTGTGTTTTTAATTGTGCCCAGTCTAAAAGTTACGAATGCAACATGAGCCAATTAAATGCTTTAGCAAGGTTGCATACTAAATAGATAATTTAACACTGGCCGTTTTGCTGTCAGTTTGATTTTCTTCTAAAACGTCGAAGCCTGACAAATACGAATTATAAGTGTAGAGTTAAAAATCAAGTAGAATTACTGATTTAGTAAAGCAAACGATTTTTTTTAATAAAGACATTAAAATTATAAACGCAAACAATTAAGTTAAAATTTAAAAAAATGGGGGTTTTCAGTTATTCAATTAACATCTTGTATAGTAAATGATGTAACTGACGGAAATGACTTTTAACCAAGCTTTTTGCGGCGTCTTAGCAACGATGGTCTTTCCAAAAGGCACGGCAGAATAAAAAAGTTTCTTATTTACAAAAAAAAATCTTTCACATCTGTCCACAGATCCAAACAATATCCAGAAGATAACGTCATTATTTGTATAAAAGATAATAAAGGAGTAAACAGAGTACCAGTTGACTCTTAAAGGTTAAATTAATACTCGGCCATTGAGATTACGCGTTCATGATTAGATCCCATTCAATCTAAGCAATTATCGGTTATTAGATTGATTCTAACTAGATTATTATATTATCAATCCAGGCGTCACGGGTCAATGCACTCTATTAATATCTGTAGTCCTTGCAGTCTTGTGTCGGTTTCACTTTGTTTCAATGTTACGAGTTGATGGTCCGAAAGGAAGATCAACACCATTCTCAAGACCGGCTGTTTTGCTGATTGGGAACTATTTCTTACTTGTCTTTTTTTTTTTTATTGCTAGCTTTTGCCCGCGGTCTCCCGCGTGGAATTCGGTTATTGTGCGCTGTTTCCCTCGGGACCTATGCATTTTTTCGAAATAAAAAGTAACCTATGTCACTCTCTGGTCCATAAACTATCTCTATGCCAAAAATCACGTTGATCCGTCGCTCCGTTTTGACTTGAAAGAGACGATACACACACACGTGCAAACATACAAACAAACACACACTTTCACATTTATAATATTGGTACGGATTTCCTCCATGCTTTCAAGAATAAATGCTCTCTTTCCTTTCTGCCTGTCTTCCTCTCTTTTTCTTTTTTACGAATGAACTATACATTTTTAGGGTTTTGTATCTTTAACGGAACCTTTGTAGCATTATTCTTATCCCTGTGTCTGTATTTTGCCTGTCACCGCCAATTGCCACTGAATCATGAAGTGATTACCACAGATATAGGTTACACTAGATAACACAACACCTCAATCTGTTAGAAAACCAAACGTATCACTTTTTTATGTCTAATATGACGTCTCAAGAGCGAATTAGCGATGTGAATTTCTCGATGTCTTTGTTGGCCCCATGGCCAACCCCGACGTTTGATGAAGAAAAATCGATTACTAATAATGTGATTACACTTAAGTTAAATCAAGTCTCAAGTTGATACTTAGTCAACCTATCGAAGGATCAAAGGAGTTCCAAATAACTAATATCACTTGCGCAATACTTTGGGTAATAGATATACTTCCAAGTTTCGCCAATCAAGTCGTCCCAATATTAATACTGCCCATGGAATTTTCTGGATGACTGGGTTCGCAAACATGGAATCCAATGTACATAATATATTCGAAGTAAACAGGAAGAATATAAATACACACGGAAAGGGAGATTGTGTGAAACCTGTGGGCGGTATCGATCTAAGGATATGGTTTCTGGTCATGTAAAAAGATTGACGGACAGATGTTCAAACAAACATTTATGAAAATATTGACTCAATTACGGGTAAATAGATGTTGAATCAATAAACAGACGCATTAAACTAGAAAAGTAAATGTATATAATAATAATATAATAAACTTATTATCTATTGTTAGTAAAATTCTAGTTAAAAATGTTACGTGTGTGATTACAAAATAAATAAATTGTATGTCTAGGAAATAAAATTAAACGAGCTGTTGGAATGGAGACATAGGTGCGTGCAGACATACCCTGGGTCTCACGACCGGGCCGAAGAGTGCATCGGCCACCGTCTTCCTTGCCTCCTTTCTTCTTTTTCCCTTACTATTTTTCTTTTCCTTTTTTTCCTGCCTTCTTTTTTGACCTCACTTTTTTGGTTGTTGTTAGATATATTATGTTAACAAGGACAAAAGCGTAAAATCCTATCGAGTTTTTTGTCTTAACTGACTGGTTTATCAACCTGTAGTCAACTACTAAGGTGTATCGTCTACCAAAAAGTGCTTTACCAATTTTAAGGACAGTTCCTAGTTCAGAAATAAAACAGTAAGCCTTATTGTCATATTGACTTCTGAGTGAAAATAGATTTTGATGTTTTAAATGCTACAGATGACATTAAACCTTATACCGATTTCTTCGTCAACTATACAAAGCTAAGACTAACGATTTCTTTTAATAGTCAAATTACCATAACGGGAGTTATCACGCTATTTTACACAAGTATTATTTACCTTGACATTTCGGCAACATTACAGTTGCCGTGGTCACGAGTAGACAACGTCAACGGTAGTAGAGTGGTCTGTAGAGGTATCTACTCGTGACCACGGCAACTGTAATGTTGCTGAAATGGCGAGGTAAATATTACTTGTGTAAAATAGCGTGATAAGTCCCGTTATGATATTTTTTCTTTTAATGTTATAAACCCGAATAACCAATATAAGAGGTGAGTTGTCCGGCTCTTTGATAAATAGATTGAGTCTCAAGGCGCGGTTGTTTCATGTCCAAGATTTATTTTAAAACCATTAAAACTTTTTTTTTTTATTAAAATATAAAATACCCAAGGGTCTATATCATTATACGAGACCAAAACCGCTAGTTAAGATCCCAATGCAAGTAGAGGCAACAAAAAGTACAGTCAACAAAAAGGGTTGTATTAATGATGAAATTTTTAACAATAACTTATTCATTTTGATGTATGGAACTCTTAAAACTAAAAGTACTTATCTCAATTCTTTCATCCACCAATGATGAGCCTCAGGTGCAATATATTTGAGTATTTTACGTTACAATATTTCAATATTATTGGCACATTACATTATAACAGACAAAATGTGTTTATACAAAACTTCACAGCTGGGCCTGTAATGGATTTGTTATTTACAACCGCCATTTTGAAGTGATGTATTACCTTCTAAGTTTCTTAACATTATTTTATCTAGATATTCTAAATGTTAGTATTTTTTTTTTATTCGATTGGAAGCCAAATGAATTATGTAAACAAAGTAATGGTCGTTAAGTTATATAGGTAAGACAATTCTATTATAATATATATAGTATAGTATGTCAAATGGCGACCACGAACCGGAAGACGAAGCGTTGGCAGGCCTACCACCAGGTGTACTGATGACATCGTGAGAATTGCGGGAAACCGGTGGATGTAAGTGGCGAGTTGTCGTTCATTATGGTGTTCTAAGGGGGAGGCCTTTGTCCAGCAGTGGACGTCTTCCGGCTGATGATGATGATGATGTCGATAGTATTACGTAGCTAAATTTAAGAATTCACTTGAATTGAAGAATGATGTGGTTGTCGGTTTCTTTAGACGTGGTGTGTTTCACTGCACATAATTAACTATCTTAATTCTTGGTTATTAATAACATTACTAGCTTTTTCCCCGCGGCTTTACCCTCGTGCAGTTCGGTTATCGCGAGTTAGGAACTGTGCATTTTTCCGGGATAAAAAGTAGACTATGTCAGTCTCTGGGCCATAAACTGTCTCCATGCCAAAATCACGATCATCCGTTGCTACGTTTTGACGTGAAAGACGGACAAACATACAAACACACACTTTTTTGCATTAATCATATTAGTATAATAGATAAAAGTTAGGCCACTAGTTTCCTGGAGAAATTCACTTCGTTTGACCTGTTGAGTGAATCCTTAAAGTTAACGAAAATCAAATTTATCTAACGCGGTGTATAAAGTGGTTAAATAAATAACTGAAAACCTCAGTCACCCTGTACAGTATTTTCAAATATTCTTCTTGGCAATAATGGTCTTTCCGAAAGCGCTGGTAGTTTAAAAAAAATGACGTGTAAAAGTGCCCATTGCGGCCTATTTACTGAATAAATGATTTGAATTTGAATTTGAATAAAAGCCGTGGTGGCCTAGTGGCTTGACCTATCGCCTCTCAAGCAGAGGGTCGTGTATTTAAACCCCGGCTCCTCCACACTGGGCCCGCGTGGGAACTATGGCCGCCCTCTCATTCTGAGAGGAGGCCTGTGCCTAGCAGTGGGACGTATATAGGCTGGGATGATGATGATGATGAATTTTTAGACGGCACAGTAAAAAAACAAACACTGCCTGATTTAAAACATAGTACAATCGGTTCTACTCTTGATTCTGATCAAACTAATTTCTAGTTTTCAGTTAATTAATTATCACCATGATAAAAGGCTATAAATAACTCCTTTCAAAAAAAATTTGTATTTAACGGCTTAGATTTTTTTTCCTACTCAAATAGAATGCAAAATCATGTACATGTCAAGACCCTTTAGACCCCTTTCGCCGCAAACACTGACTTTATTTTTAAATCTGCTTTTAACCTATAGAAATAACATTGTTGAAGATGTAAAAACATGTAAAGGACCTAAGTAAGCGAGCAACGCATAATTTTACATAAGCATATTTATGTTACGCAGGTTGTAAAATAATTTAGACACGCGTTTATAAAATGTTACGTGATTTTATTCACGTGTTTCTATCGTCTGATGAAAAATATAAGAAGGCAAAAATGCGACGGAAAAAAAGTATTCACGTGTTTTGTGATAATGAGTGTAAATTTATACATTTACTTCTATGTTTGCAAAATTAGGATAAAAGCCATTGAAATTTAAGAAGATAGGTACTCACAATAAAGTTTTGTTTGCTCCGATTATTACCTTCTAACTTAGATTACCTATATAAATAAACTAGAAACCGTGTAGGTAATCGTTCTACTGAAGCCAATAAACATTACTTTCAGAGAGATGTATCATGTTTACAATAAACATGAAAGTAGATACTGATCAAGGACTTTCCAGCACAATTAACAAATATTATGTAAGTCTTCTGTATTGGCATTGATAAACAAATTGAGCTGTCGGTAGGCCTCCAACAAGATGGAGCGAAGACATGGTTAAGATCGCGGGATCGCGGTGGATGCGGAAAGCACAAGACCTGTCTGAGTGGAGAGCCTTAGGGGAGGCCTATGTCCAGCAGTGGACGTCTTTCGGCTGACATGATGATGATGAAACAAATTTTATTGTTCCCAAAGAAATTAAAATCGAGACATACGGTCAACTCTTTCTATGAAAGGCCCTTCATAATTTTCAAAGTAACGAACTTGAAGAACAATAATGTTACGAATCAAATTTTTTACATTTTACTACACAAAGCGTTACAAAACACGCCTACACAAATTAAAATTTACACAAACCTTTTTTACAATGATAATAAATCTAATAATTTCATTCGCGTTGCGGCGAATGAACGGAGCGAGCGAATTTCATTTACGCACGCAAGATTTGAATAAAGAGTATATTTTCATGTTATTTTTAATTCATGAGTTCGGTCCTTCATGGTTCGTTTTGTTCCTTCTATTTCACTGACCTGTTGACTGAACAAAAATAACTAGCTCGTGCCTTTGTAAACTACAGACCTCACGAGTCTATCTTAATAAATATTCACTGCGTCTTGGCTATGTCATTTTGAAATTTTTTGCAAAAACAAACTTAACAAAAATATCAAGTAATACAATATAACCTGTTCACGAAATTTCACGAAAACTTGTTGAGACTTGCGGCCTGCGGGAAACAGACAGCCGAGCATACGAAAGCATTTTTGCTCAAGCTGTGTCTTCGCAATTTTAGAATATTATATTAGAATTTTATTTGATTCGTCTCTACCTATGACCTATACACACCCGACTGCAGGACACAGGCCTCTTCTCAGCATGATAGGCCTTGACCGTAGTTCCCACGCGGTCCTAGTGCGGATTGGGAACTTCACACACACCATTGAATTGCTTCGCAGGCTTCCTTGCGATATTTTCCTTCACCGCAAAGCTCGTTTATTTGATTAATAGCCCAATAAAAAAATCATATTAAGTTAAATATTTTACTTGCCGGTATACGAGAAACTCGAAATTTGAGGACAATGTAACTTTAATGTTGAGTAATTTTTTTTTATTATTATTTTGATTCATCTTTCTACGTCATATTGACATATTTTACAGGTTGATCGTGACACTGGGCTATTAAAATATTTCCGTTCTTACAATGCATTGATATGAAATATGTACTCACTGAAATTTGGACTATAGAAAAATGCAATTAAGGCTGGTGTTGAATTTAAAAGGGAATTAATAAAGTTATTCCGAAATAACCCTTCCGGTATCGCTTAGACATTTACTGAAATTACGATAACATCCAAATAAATCAAAAATTCCTTGTTAAAAATCTTCTTATGACCTTTCAAATAACGGCAAGATGCGTGCGTCTGTGATACATTATAATCTGTGCTAATTTGGAAACAGTTGATACTCTTTTCTTTGTGTAGAATATTTCTTTTAGTGACATACATACTTATATGTATACTCCCGGCTAGCAATAAAACACCGACAAACAAATTCGCCCGCGAATATCCATCTCAATCTAAAACGTACCTGCGTATTTTCATATATTTTTCCTTGTTCTAGAAAATGCCGTGAAAATGAAGCTGCGAAGAACACTCAACGCGTTACTTCCAAACGACGATATTCAAGAGAAACATGAAAGTGACATAAGTAAACATGTATGTTGAAAAGTTGTATGAGAACATAAGAACCGAGACAGTGAAAAAGAAAAGGAGGAACTTGATGATGGTAAAAAAATTGCAGAGAGACGTTTGAATGCAGCGTAATGATGCAAAACGACAGTTTCGAGGCTCCCGTCTTGGAAGTGAATTTAGGAGCTAAAATAAAACGAGGGAGATAAAAGGTAATAAAAACTGAGAATAAGAGTATTTTCACACGTTAACGTTATCGCCGTAAGATAATCGTAAAACAACTTTGAAACTGTTACGATTACAATATAAGGAAGGGAAAATAGGGGGAATTATCTGTGTATAAGCGAATTTAGGTATGTTTATCAAATTCAAATTCAAATCATTTATTCAGTAAATAGGCCGCAATGGGCACTTTTACACATCATTTTTTTTAAACTACCAGCGCTTTCGGAAAGATCATCATTGCCAAGAAGAATGCGCCGCAAGAAACTTGGCAGAAAGTCATTTTTTCAAAATAAAATAATTACAAATAAAATAATTAAAAACTAAAGTATACGATTAAAGAGAAAATTACAATAAAAATAATAATAATAATAATACAGGGATGTATGGGGTCCCTTAGTTACAAAACTATACACTATCTATATCTACGTAAGCGGAAGTGTAGAATGCTTCCACCGACATAAATAAAAAAAAATGAAATATACATTTCAGGTCAAGCAAGCTTAATGGTTACCATTAAGCTTTTGGATTCCGAAGGCAAGCTCACTTCTGCCGCCCCCAAAGTTAGCTCACGGTAAACTTATTACTATCTATCGGGTATCGGTATCGGCTATCGGTAAACTTGCTTTAAACAACATACTAAAATTACTTGTAGTAAAGGGAACTTTATGTAAAAATCCTTTTTTTTATTATTTTAGTGAATCAACTATTTTTTAGCCTCCTGGGTCCTGACGTTTTTTAAAAAACTTAGTGTTTATGACGTGGTTGACCTGCTTTGTTATTTTGGACATTATTTCAAAATTCTTAGAATTATTCAATGAAAAATTTGTACTTTATAAAGTAGATTCAGCCGTTATTCTTAGTGTTAATTAGTCCTTTATAAAGTACGCGGGGACCCAGGAGGTAATACCTAGCTGTTGCTCGCGGCTCCATTTGCAACAAACGACAGGATCTCAAACTAAATAACTACTGAATTTTAACTAAATTTGTTTGTGCGGTTTAAATGCGAAGAGGTAACATACAGATAAACGTACAGACAGGCAGAGCTGCTCTCGCATTGTATGAATACAAAATATTAACTATTCTATGGCCCGTTACACCAAAAATGTTTAATGCTCTTACCAATGAAAGTAGATAGCTTGTTAATGACACTTAAATATGCTTTCTACAGAGCAACATGGACAACATGGATATTTACGAAAAGATTACCAAACTTACTTAATGAAATAGGATCTTTAATAAATCAATTTTTAACGATTACCGATACTCTCATAATCAATATGAATTTCAGACGATCCCTGATGGATCTAAACGACACAAACTTCCACAACGCTAGCGTCAATGCGACCAGCGGTGGCGAAGAATGGACACACGGCGTCTTCTTCAAGATCCGTGTCGCCGTGCTTCTACTCATCGTCATTATGGCGGTACTTGGCAACATGCTCGTCATCGTCTCCGTCATGAGACACAGGTACTAGAGTTTCTACTTCATCTATTCTGTCTAATTTTCTTTCCTCTATATATCGCATAGCGCATTAAGTATTAAGTATTGTACTTTTTGTGACCCAATATCTTTATTTTCTTGTCACTTCATTAATTAGGTTTTCATTAAAATTACCGTCATTAATTGCAGAATCAATGATTTAATTGCAGTAGATATTTCAACCAACACCTAGAGTGAATATTTTACGCTTTATTGATTTGTGATTGAATAGAGAACTACACTAATCCACTTTCTAATTTTCCTTGCACTCAATACTAAAAATATTTACAGGAAACTCCGCGTCATCACAAACTACTTCGTGGTGTCGCTCGCCTTTGCGGACATCTTAGTCGCCATGGTGGTAATGCCATTCAACTTCAGCGTCCAATTCTACGACGGCCAATGGCGTTTTGGCACCATCATCTGTGATCTGTGGAACTCCTCGGATGTCTACTTCACATCTACTTCCATATTGCACCTCTGTTGCATATCAGTGGACAGATACTATGCTATCGTGAAACCGCTGAAGTATCCTGTCAAGATGACTAAGAAGGTAAAAATTGTTTACCACTGCTTCTTAATCAGTTTCATAATTTCATTGGTGATCATTATTATTCAAAGCGTAATTAATATCGTCATTTTATACCATTAAAAAAGAAACAGGCCGTTTTGTTGCGTAGTATTATTATTTTGCTTTTTCGCCTAGCTTTATTATGTATATTTTTATGCCGTCTAGTTTCTCAAACTAAGTATTTAAGCAACCACCTGCATTTGGCAAAAGCACAAGTTACACTCTTGACCCAATTCGGGCAAAATTTAGTGTTCTAATTTCTAGCTCCATTAACAAGACAGCTATTGATTTATACTCAGGTTTCGCCGTTCACGCTCGACAAATTCGGTGCAAAGTTTGATAAACTATACCACGTTCGAAAACTTATTGGTATTACGTTTAGTTTCAATGTTTTAAAAATTTGCTTCGGATTTTAAGACTCAAATATTAATCCCCATAAAGACTACTTAATCCGTAAGTAGTTATGAGCTATCGAAAAATTGGCGAATCCGCAGAAGTAATGTACGTGACTTTAAATTATTATTTTGAAGTTAATAAAAAACATAATGAACCTTTTACTCATTCATTTACGATCGAGTTTTAATTAAACAGTTTTGTGATTTATTTACTTGTTGGCGCTTTTTATACTTAATTTTATGGAATGGAAATGCTTGGATGGGAATATTGAACAAGAAAACTGGATATAACCGCAGTTGAAGTAGTGCATGAGTTTTTTTTTATTTGTGACATTACCGTGCATGCTGTGCATGATGCAAGTAAGATGACATCAAACACTGGCCGAACCTGCCGCAGTGTAAAGAGAAAAGAAAATATAGTAGTTAAACACTTTCTGGTTTCAGATGGCTTACGTCATGTTGGCAGCAACATGGATGAGTCCTGTGACAATATCATATGCGCCGATCTTCATGGGCTGGTATACAACAAAAGAACACATGGATTCAAGACTCTTGGAAAAGAACAAGATGAAATGCGAATGGGTAGTCAACAAACCTTATGCAGTGATATCTAGTTCAATCTCTTTCTGGATACCTTGCACAATTATGATCTTCACCTACCTCGCGATATTCAAAGAAGCGAATAGACAAGAGAAGATGTTGCATGCGAGGGCAGGTAACGCAATGCTAATGCATAGACACTCTAGGGAGGTAGGTGATAGGAATGGTGCGCTCCATATAAACGCGAACACACCAACGAAAGATAAAAATATATTAAAGATGAAGCGGGAGCATAAAGCGGCAAGGACTTTAGGCATTATCATGGGCGCCTTCATACTCTGCTGGTTGCCTTTTTTCTTATTCTACGTGTCTACGTCCCTGTGCCAAACGTGCCAGTATCCAGAAGTGCTGACTGTTATTATGTTCTGGACTGGTTACTTCAATTCAGCGTTAAATCCAATCATTTATGCGTACTTTAATAGAGACTTTCGAAATGCGTTTAAGAACACTTTAGCTTGTGCATTCTGTAGTTTCTGCAAGCGGAATGCTTCTGATCTTGATGCTATGGAGAGGTTAGAAAGGCGGGGTTCGGCGCAGTTGAGAGTGCCAGCGGCTTCCAGGAGAGCATCAGACTTGGCATCACTTTGAATACTAAGGATTATTAAAGAGGCTAAAGTTTAAGCCTGTGAAATCAACGAAACGACGGCCGCGGTGTACTTAATTATTGTGACTGAGTGACAGTTCTGTGGAAACGTTTATAGATTAAAATATATGAACTAAGTCGTGAAATTAGTAATAATTTTAGGTAGAAATTTTTATTAAAAAAAATTGCACAAGTTTGTAAAACGCATTGTTTTTGTTGCTTAATTAACTAATTTTACTGTCAAATTGTGACGGTTTTTGATTACACACTGTCGTATATTATTTATAATTATATTTATAATTTTGTGTAATTTTGTTTCACTTGATGGCGTGATAGTTTTTGCAAAGATTTTATTATAATAATAAAAACCTGTGTTGGATTTTTAATTTTAAGTAGCAGTAGTAAAGGCCTAAAATGTCACTAGTTCTATTTTCTTTCAAGCCAAAGTAAACTTGTAAATATGTACAAAATGAAGTTAGATAATAGTTTTTTTTATTAATAGGTAGGCAAGTTAGACTCTTTAATGGAAGTAATAAAGTTTGATATGACTTCAACGCGTAGGTATAACTGTATAAAAAGTCATATAGCATATAATAATTAGCAATTAAAGAAGTAAAAAAATGAAACAAAATATTTTTATTTTAACTTCAAACATTCTTAATTTGATTATTTTGACGCCATTAAGGAGGCACTTATTATTACGTAAATATTAACGACAGTGAAAGAATGAAGAGTTAGTCTACATAATGTATAAAAATATCGCCTAGATTTACCAGCCTTTATTGTTTTCCTAAGACTATCTCTTTCTTACCAGTAAGACTAGACAACTACTAGGATCAATCGAGGGAATCGTGCTATCTCATTCATACTTGGGTATTGTACGGAAATTGGCTTGTACTAAAAGGAGTTAATAACATGTCATAATAATAATGTCTTCAACAATTAATTCCAGTGATCTTTTTTTTGCGGTTAGGTACCATATTAATGAAAGGTTACCTCACAGCTCACATAATAATAAAATTTGTGGATAACCTAAGTTAATAAACCATTATACTGATATTTATAATTAATTATTATACTTAAACGCCGCTATTTTTTTAAGTAATTTAATTAATTTCACATTAATGTAGAGCAAAATATTACTAAACTCTAAATATTTAAAAAAAAGAAAAATTAATTCATTTGCATTGACGTTGTTACAACATTTTGACAACATTCCTCAATTTCTTGTCTCGTTTGAACATTGAAGTGTCCATTAACGTCTTCGTGGTAGCCGCTTTTAAATTAAATACAATGATAATTTCTCAATTACTATTCAATTAAAAAAAATAATGGTTTGTTTTTTGTTTACTTTACGTAAAGTTTTGTATTCTGGATTATCAGTACTTAGTACATTTTAGAGTTGGGGCACTACATCTAACCTAATATTGTGTCATGTTGAATCATTTGTCTCCTGATCCACTGTAAAACGATCCGAAATTGTTAGGTTATAATGAATTCCTTTGTCAAGCAATGCGATATCACTATGACTTCTTCAACGAAAAGGTTTTACTGTGGTCACAAATAAATGGAATATTTGTCTTGCTCCTCCGCCAAGTAGTGAGGCCAAGTCCTGCGAAACAGCTACATTTGAGTTGGACAAAATGTTTTTTCATGCAATTTAACCCGCTCCCTCCGTATAAAAAACACGCGTCCAGGATGTTGTTTATGGTATTGGTGGTGGTGGTTCTCTTGAAGACGGGTTCAGTTACGTTTGCGTTGGTTATTTACGTTTTTTATGCGGAGCGAGGGCGGGTTAAATTGCATGAAAAAACATTTTTTCCAACTCAAAGGTAGCTGTTTCATACGATTTGGCCTCACTACTTGGCAGAGGAGCAAGACAAATAAGTATTTCATTTATTTTAACATGAACCTCCGCAAAGTAACGCCTGAATCTATACAGTGTTTCACAGTGGGTCACGACTCAGTTGTTTCGATAGTTATTTATTAATTGTTTATTATTTATTTATAGTACAGATTTAGTCAATGGCAATTTTATTAAATACTGGATTACTGGAGTTAGTTGTCGCTTTTCTGAATTTCATATAAAACATATTGTGTACTTACATAATTTAATTGGTTAAGCTCTAGCAATTCATTTCACCAAAAAATGTTATGACAATGTAAATATTATTATTAGACACATACTTTTAAGGTGGTAGATTAAGAAAAATACTGTAGATATTAGGAATATTATCACTACAGTCGTTAGTTTTTAAAGTTATTTTATTTTAACTTTAATAGGAAGATACGGTAAAGATATGGGGACAAATAACGCTTCAATAGAAAAAAAAAACGATTTTTAAAATAATTATTGATGTGCTACAAGTAACTTTTAACAAATCCGTTAGATTTGGTGTGTCAGTGTTGTGTCAAATAAATATGTTTTAACTTAGTAGGTTTTAATATATTAAAATGACTTACTAACTAATAGCAAATTGAATGTTCTTTCCTTCATAAGCACTTGAACTAAAGCAACGTTTTTATTTACGATATAATATTATATTCACACTATAGTGTTCTGTTTCATTATAAATTATATATTTTCGCATTAAAACCCCATTCACAACCGAATAAAATAGAAAACCATACTTATATAAAAAAAAATTAAGCTCTTAATCAAGTCAAGTTTTCAATAAGTACCTATAGATTAAAATTGACCAAATTACGAAGAAACAAAACAATTTGCTCGTGCTTATTATTCTTTTTTATGTGTATCTATGATAACAACTCGTTACTTTGTAAATACAAAAAAAATGTTTTATGGTCAGAAAAGTACCTATTTATTGGTTGACTGATTTTTTTTTCCTTAAATACTTATCTTGTGCATTTGTTTGCCCTCTAATGAACAATCGCTAATGTAAATTCAATGTGTCTTCCTTTTGGATAAGTAATTAAGGCTCAAAACTTATAGTATTAGGTAATATTTATAGGATTTTGAAAATTGAAATAAAATAATAACGAATTTTTTGTAAAAAAGAATAATAGCCAAAATTTTAGCAACATTTGTAGTGCTACGCCCAAATTCTCTGTGTAATTTAGTAAGTGATTTGGAATATTCATAGTAACAATATTTCCGAAAATATTATAACTTAGAAAATAAATATTATTACCTTTGTAACTTTATAAGTAATTGAGAATATTTTCAAAGATCATTAATTCTCGCTAATTAAAATTGTATTAAACAATGTTGCATACGGGCAGTAAATGTAAAAAAAAGTAATAATAAATGGTTGTGACTTCTTTAGATGTACTATGTTGTAACAAACAATCATATCTCTGAAAAATTGTATTTTTGTTAAGTATATTTTCTAAAAAAAAACTGTCTAACAAAATGTAACATTTCATTCTAATTTGCTTTAAAAATGTTTTTATGAAGATAAATTTTACGTTGACTTAAAAGAAAATCAAAATGAGACATTATTTCATTGATATTTTTTATTTATTTTTTATTTTATTTAATATCCGTCCAATATTTATTTAATAAAATATAACAATCATCTTCATCTTCTAACATAGCTCAGTGTACTCAAATGATATATAATATGTGTTAGCTTGAAGTACTTTGTAGTCAATGCATAATTGTGAAATTAATGAATGTACATAACTGTCGAATCTCGTAACTATAGAAACTTATAATTTTAGTTAGTAACATTTTTTTCTAACATCATAGCTAAAACCCTGTAGTATGATTAATCATCATAGATAAATAAAAACAGCAATATTATGTTACTTTAAAAACAATAATAGCGCGTACGAGTATCAAGATGTTGGGATTTTGACTACATTTAAGTCATATAATTTTGTAGTGAAAATGGGCAGGCTATAGCATAACACATGGCCGTTGAGGTCGAAAAATTCTCTAACGGAGACCTGGTAGGTAACCTAAAACCGAAATAAAGGCAGCGTAAGGCGTCCACGAACGAGGTAAAAGGATGACCTGGGCAAAGCCGCAGGCTCACGGTTGTAATATTGGGTGCCCGAAATGAGACATCGGTTGGATTTTTGGACTTACTTCGAAGCCGATTGCAATGGAACAGTGACAAAGAAACTTAAAAACCTTATTTATATTGATACGCGATACTAGCGCCACCACATTTGTGTTTTATTTTGGAACTCATGAGGTTCATGAATGTCAAGGGGCATCTATCATTTTTATTAATTAGCAAGCTATCTGGTTCAGCAGATGAACTATAGATGGCGCTTTATCGAACAACGGTAGACCAGATGCAGGCCACCTCCAACCAAAGCGACTGGAGGTCTATGACGGAGGTCCTACGGGTGATGAATTTTGTAGTTGTTTCAATTTAACCAACATACAATTTACGTGTAATTTAATGGCAACTTAATCTGTACTCAGATACGTCAATTAAAATAATGAACTTTTGAATGTGACATGCCTTAATGGGACCGTCGACTCTTGCGCAAGAGTTTTTTTGTCCTAGGCCACGGTTGCTAGGCAACAGTCTAGGACATGTTCATCGATTTTCCATTGAATGGAATTTTCAAAATAAAGGTAAATGTAGTGAATAATGTTTTGCCGTTGTTTTTTTTGCCGGGATAGCTTTTATTTATATTGATTTCTCAACTAGATTGTCCTGTTACTGAATTTTACTGAAGCTTGAGAAAGCCAGGTAAACATCGTCACATTAGTTTAAAAAATCTCGTACCTCAAAAAAGATAATTTTTCCGAGTGAACTTTATGAACATTATGTCAAGGTTCAATTTCGATGACATATTGATTTTAGATACGAGATTTTTCAAATTAGTGACGATATGTTATGAACTTCCGACAAAATAAGACGGAAAAATATTTTCACTAGATCTGTTTGCGCAATATCATCTTAACTTTCTTAGGCCGAGGCCACACTACGGCTAAACCGTCGCGGTTTTTAACCGCGTGACTTTTTGTATCAAGTAAACTTATACAAGCCTCCAACAAGATGGAGCGATGACCTTAAGATCGCGGGATCGCGGTGGATGCGAAAAACACAAGACCGGTCTGAGTGGAGAGCCTTGGGGGAGGCCTACGTCCAGCAGTGGACGTAACGTCTTTCGGCTGACATGATGAAACTTATACAAGCGGCCGAACTGGCGGTTTTAAGTTTCATCATCATAATCCCAGCTTATATACGTCCCACTGCTGGACACAGGCCTCCTCTCAGAATGAGGGGGCTTGGGCCATAGTTCCCATGCAGGCCCAGTGCGAATTGGCAACTTCACACGCACCATTGAATTGCTTCGCAGGTTTGTGCAGGTTTCCTCACGATGTTTTCCTTCACCGCAAAGCTCGTGGTAAATTTCAAATGTAATTTCACACATGAATTTCGAAAAATTCAGAGGTGTGAACCGGGGTTTGAACCCAAGACGCTCTGCTTGAGAGGCGATAGTTCAAACCACTAGGCCATAACGGCATGTTTTTTAAGTTAACTTGCATAAAAAAGTCACGCGGTTAAAAACCGCGGCGGTTTAGCCATAATGCGGCCTCGGCCTTACTTCTAGGTAATAGTTTACAAGTAGTCAACATCCCAATGGTAATGAAATGTAAATTTCTGAAATTTTCTGACGTTGTTTTCAAACTGAGTGTTGCCATGAAATCATGATGAATGACTGTGGTGTTATGCTTATTAAAAAATCCGTTAAAAAAGAAATTAATTTTATTTTAAGTAGTTCTGTTACATCCTATTTTGGACTGTGATAGATAAGAATGTTATTTTGTAAATAGTTTATCAATTTTGTTATTACTTAGAAGCAATTTACGTAACAAAGTATTGGTGATTTTATTTTGTAAGTTAACTTACAAATGAATATTTATAAATATTTTAGATATTTATTAATTGTTAGTAACATTAGTTGCGGATGCCAAATAATTTGCAAAATTGAATTGTCATCACTACTAGAGAATGTAATTAATTTTTAATTATTAAAAAATGATGCATGGAGTGACTAGATATTAGGTATTCAACCTAATATTGTGCGTGTATTCAAATGCTTTTTGCAAAAATAAACGAAATTTGTTTCGTACATAATATACTATTTGTTGTTTCATTTACCTCCCAGATTAACATACATAACATTCAAACACACCTTTTTTTTCACACACTAAGCAAGTATTAATAAATCTTGTTAATTTGAGAATTTGAAAAAGTTTAATCAGTTTCATTTTATTACAAAAAATTACAATCAGAAAATACAAGCTCACTTATATATATTACAGCTGTGTAAATAGTATCCAATAGTTACATAATTGCTAAGTAACTAAAAAAAATTCTAAGTTAGTTCTCAAATCATTTGTGTCCAGCATTTGTTCGCCAAAAAAAAACCTGCATGTTTTTTTTTATGTAAATAACAACAAAAAAATTTTTTCATTTTTTTATCTTAGTCAAATGAGTTGAACCCTAAGTACTTGAAATTATGCTTACAGATGGCATTCATAATGTTGGCAGCAACTTGGTTGAGCCCTGTGACCATTTCGTACGCGCCTATCTTCATGGGATGGTACACGACAGCAGACCACGCAAATTACAGATTGACAAACGCCAGTCAATCTACATGCGAATGGGTAGTCAACAAACCATACGCCGTGATATCCAGCTCAATATCATTCTGGATACCGTGTACTATAATGATATTCACATACTTCGCTATATTCAGAGAGGCCAACAGGCAAGAGAAAGCTATAGCAGGCCACACAAGATTAATGCAAAGGCATTCAAGGGATATAAAAGACAAGAACATTCTTAAAATGAAGAGAGAACACAAGGCTGCGAGGACTCTAGGGATCATTATGGGAGCCTTCATCATTTGCTGGCTACCGTTTTTCCTATTCTACGTAGTTACAGCACTGTGTTTGACGTGCAAATTCCCAGAAGTGCTTACACCAATCATGTTCTGGACTGGTTACTTCAATTCAGTACTTAATCCACTTATATATGCGTATTTTAATAAAGATTTTAGAAATGCTTTCAAGAATACTTTAGCGTGTGCGTTTTGCAGTTTTTGTAAGAAACACCGGCAACGCTTGGCCATGGCGGAACGCTTAGACAGGCAAGGTTCAGGACAACTTTCCAGAGTACCTGGATCCACGAGAAGAAGGGACTCTGAATTAACGTCTATATGACGATATTAATTGTATCCTTCAAATTCAGTTTTTATTTCGTGGTGCAAAGTGTTTTAAAGTGCATAATAATGCTTTTCAAACCCTGAAAGATAGATAATTCAAAATGAAATACTTAGATAATAACAACAAGATGACAGGGTTGACAAAATCTTATTGTTGTGCTAAATATTTCGTTATTCATGTCATCAAGAATAATCAATTTTTTTGTCAATTCAATACGTGATTTAAACACGCATTTGAAAACGTCATTACTTCGTAATTAAGAACTTCGGTGATTTGAGTTTTCCGTGCACCTAATGGTGAAACTTTTGTTTGGAAATATGCTTTTAAATGTAAAAATAATATTGTAAGTTAATAATAGCGGATAGTATAGAATTATAAGTGAGTTTGTTAATTATAGAAAACGGGGACAAATAACGCTTCTGTAGTGAAATATGATGCTTTTGTAGGAAATGGATTTATAATTGACTGTCACTTTTGCTCGCACCTTCACTCGCTTACAGTTGTTATAATAATTATAACAATTGTAAGTTCGTAATTTTTTAACTAATACTACAATTATTTATAATTACTAAGTTGAAAGTTTTGTTTTTACAATTTTTTCTTCATAATTTATTGAATTAGGCGTTAATTTGCGGAGTTTAATTTTTTTTTCTTTCTGATGACAGTTTGTTTTTATTTAGAAATCTTGGATGTTATTAACATAAAAATGAGCGTAAAGGTAGTGACACTGATAATTATAAACTTTATAAAGCATTTTCATCTTTAATTCGAATTTTATGTTCCTAAATAATAAACACGTTTTTTTCATTAAGTTGAAAAAACAATTGACTAAAAGACTAACCTTGGGTTAAGTACTATGTATTTTAAATACGTTAATTAATTTTTAGAACATCGATATAATCTTATTTGTTCGAAAGAAGTCACAATATGTCGTCAATTAAGGAAAGTCACTACTTAATTTATTTTAGTCTTAATTTAATTCACATAATAATGTCACCTGCTTTGGGATAATCTTGGACATTGAGGGGCTATTTCACCATCCATTGATTAGTGTTAACTGACGGTTAAATGAGATGCCGTCTCTATTTGTTTTGCTCGAATAGACGGAAACGGTATCACATTTAACCGTCAGTTAACACTAATCAATCGATGGTGAAACAGCCCCTAAGAAAATTTAAAATATATTCGATATTTTGACACAATTTTACACATTACGCTCGTAATGATTGTAATCTCGGGTAGCTGGTTTTATTTTGTAATTTTACTTTGTTAATTTTGACTAAGTACAGAAAATGATAATTATGTAAGTAATACGAAATTTCCTTGATGATATCAGTAGTTACACAGATAAATGTTTACTCATAAATAGTTCTAATTGATTTGCCATTATTAGCAAAAGCATTTACTTAAAAAAATATTATTCTAATTCTTTGCTACACCATTACAAAATTTTCTTCTACGCCTTGTAGAAACTTTATAAAAAGTTATTATATTCCTAAAATTTGAAATAATCCTAAAGTACGGTAGTTCAAACATACCTACATAAGGTATTTATACCTTATAATTAAGTGTTTCAGTTTATTTGAAACTTTAAACGTGAGTTTAACGCATGTTTAAAAACGCATGCAGCTTATAGATTTAAATGTTATATTTGTCATTGTTCCTAAATAAATTTAAGTTATTTACTTATATCAAATAATGTAAGTAACAATAGCATTAGTCACGGTAATTTGTTTGTTATAATTAAAATTAGTCATAATAAATACTTGGCTAAGATTTTAACGCATTTTTGAGGTAAATTTTTCTCATTCATTAAATAAATATTCTACTCGAATTAGATATTAATACGAGTTTTGGATTGTTAAATAAAAACATTAGTTTGTAGTTTTAACTCGCTTAATTTAAAGCTCTTACATTTTTAACAACAGTCTGATATTATAATTTATTTTGTGATAATATTAGAAAAACTAAAGTGCTAAAATAAAATATTTAAATACCCATTCAATTATTTTATTATCACGTCTATACCATCACTTAGATATTAAAATTGATGATAACTATGTAATCGTAAGTATTTTTAATGCTATAGCATAGTAGGCAAACGAGCATGCAAATCACCTAGTGGTAAACGTAATCCTTGCCGTCATAACGGTCAAACTAATAACACTACTTTTTTTTTCGTTGGGGGTTGAAAACAACTGTAGCACATTACTCTAAGGGGCTGTTTCACCAGCCATTGATTAGTGTTAACTGACGGTTAAATGTCATGCCGTCTCCGTCTATTCGAGCAAAACAAATATAGAGACAGCATCACATTTAACCGTCAGTTAACACTAATCAATGGATGGTGAAACAGCCCCTAAGCCTAGTGGATGATAATTCGAAATTTTATTACGGTCTCGTTGGAATATTGAAATAAAAGTTGCATATGTGTTATTCCAGATTTTCAGCTATCTACGAAACAAATTTCACCCAGATTCGTCCAGCCGTTTTAGCATAAAATTAACAAACATTTACACACATGCAAACATTCGCATAATTTATGTTTATTAGTAAGATAGAGGTGGTGCATTAAAATAAATGGGATTGAAACAGTATTTTGTTTCAATTTCAAATAACTTAATTACCCAATGGACCACAGTGCAATACTAAATATTAGGTACCTACACATTATTTGCAAACACGAGCCCGTTGAGTAATTGCTCCGTTCCAACATTAATCATGAAATTGATTTGTAACCAACCCCATTGGGCAATGAGTTAAGCACTTATCAAAGGAGATAGTATTTTATCAAAACAAAATACAGACAATGGCTAGGTTCCCTTTATTTGTCATCACGTTGACTGTCTGAAATACGTTTGCAGTTTGGCACAAAATATATATAAATATATAAAAGGTTTCATAATATGCAAATACGCGTAACGGTTATTTATGTGAATTTTACTGGACTCTTTTTGACAGATTTTAAATCAATTTAACGATAAATTGAAGACTAAAGGTATAAATTAATGAAAGCTTTCTGTTTCTTTTTATTAAAAATTTACAAAGCCGGATTAAAAATGCTAGACTGGTAACTTTTTCATTCATTACAACAACTTAAAGTTTCATCTTGTGTTTTACTCGTAGCCAAAATAAAATCTTTAAATTCGAACTACAAAATGAACAAAAAAGAAATTACAAAAATGTGTATCGAAAAAATTCTGAGCTTTATCAATATCTCTACTTTTTATAAATAAAAACACTATTCTGGAGATATTTAAGCTATATTTTTTTCCACAAAATTACACAATTTCTGCGGGACACAAATGCCGCAATAGCTTTATAATAAAATATTATATTTACACGACAACAGAGTTTTAAAATGTTTACTCACATACAATTATGAACCATCATTATATTATAGTTGATCCTTACAAGAGTATTCAGGGGCTAACTTAGGTCTCTTTGTGACTTTTTGCATTCTTTGTTACTTCTTTTTTTATCCCAAATTTTTCAACCCCCGACGCAAAAGAGGGGTGTTATAAACTTTGACCGTTATGTGTGTCTGTGGCACCGTAGCTCTTAAATAGATGGACCGATTTGAATACGGTTTTTTTAATTTGATAGCAGAATTTCTAGCAATGGTTCTTAGACATGATTCGTTAAAATCGGTTTAGCCGTTTTTGAGATATTGAACTTTAAAAGTGACAAAGTCATTGGTTTTCCAACTTTTTGTTGGTAAGGTTATAGATACTCGAAGAAGCTATCTAAGCGGGTTTTGTAGTGATCGTCATTTTTAACCCCCGATGCAAAAAGAGGAGTGTAACAAGTTTGACCGCTATGTGTGTCTGTCTGTCTGGGGGTTTTCCAACTTTTTGTTTGTTAGGTTATTGTACCAGAAGAATTAAAAGCTCCCGTGGAACTTGGGCAATAGTGTGGGCAACAGCTACTTTTCAGTTGTACAATATAAACATTTTCGTATATATTATCTAGATGAGCGGTAAAAAACCTTTTAAATCTAACATACGATAACATACCAAAAAACTCGCATTTGGCCCGTCACATATTTCGGAAATTTATACATAAATCCAACTAACCATTCTAAACCATGCCAAAAACCGCCTTAGACCCTCTGACCTAGAAAATAGGCTTCAAATTTAAACGTCCTTTAGTTTCCGAAGCGCATTTCGACTTTGTGTTTCAGTAACTTGAGTAGAGTCAATTCATGAGGGGGTATAGTGTTTGCAGAGGTATTTGGAATTTAGACCTTATGTAAAACAGCTTTAGTGTCTATTTGAGATTGTTGTGGAGATGTTTTAGGTTCTTTTCGAGGAGCTCTTCACTTGGTCTTTCGCTCATTAATCACTTGTCACACTGGATAGGTTCTTTATATGTAGCGGACGGGACTATAAATCAGTAGATTTGCATGTGAACTGTAGAACTCTGTGACTTAATCTTACGTAGGTTTTGAACTGTGGAAGGTTCTTTTATGGCGAATTCAGGAACGATATGGATGAGTTTGGAATAGTTTCGAGGATTTAGAGGTTGGATGAGGACAAATAGCTCTTTGAAAATTGTTAGAAGAGTGACTCTAGATAGTGAAAGGATGTGACCGGCAAGATTGGAGAAATGAGTCGTGGTTGTAAAAAAAAATATAATTACAATAGTAATATTTAAAACAAGTATAGTACAAGTTGTTGACGACCAGATAGCGAAGTGGTTAGAGAATCTGACTACGAAGCTTGAGGTCCCGGGTTCAACCTCGATCGAGGGAGATATTTGAACGAATAATACCTTGGTTCGTTATCGAGTCTTGGTCGTTTAATTATTATAAATATCAAGGTCAAAGATGTCTTTAAACCCTTGTCTCTGTTACTTCATGTTTGAACTGTTGTATAAAATTGTCAGATGACATACAGTGATAAGGTACTGAAGTGTGAAATAGTAGATTGATAACCAAGGGTGGAAAGTGACCCATTTCACCCGAGATATTTCTGGCGCTCGAACGAAGTGAGAGCGCCAATAGTTCGAGGGGAAATGGGTTATTTCACCCGAGTTAGACACTATACTTTTCATTTCGACTGTGAGGAAACTGAAATACTACAAAAAGACGAGAATAATAATAAATTGAATTTACTTATACCTATCCAACCTCCAACGGTACCTTTTCGACTGGCCACTTGCCATGCCGAAACGTGAAAAAAAAATGTCATTGACGTAACTCAATTATGTTCGATGTCATGGCTAGCCGAAAAATTAAAAAAAAATTACTTTCCACCCTAGAGGAGAAAACGCAATTTTCCACTCGGCTATCTACCCATGAAAATTAAACTTTCCGAACAGGAGAGATGAAAATATTTTTGAGCTCAATTGTACTGGCTTTGCTTAGTTTGGTACTAGGCTATTATTTATTTTTATTTCATTGTCTCAGTAGGCACTGGTCTGGTCTATAATATAAGTAAAAATAAATATTGGCCTGAGACTTCTTGGATAGCTAGCGAAGCAGGACAGGGTATTAGGTAGCCTCAGAACATCCAGTAGGTTTCAGTCTTCCCTGGTGATCTGCTCCGAGGCAGCAGAGAGGACTGGAGGTGGAGAAGAAGAGTTGGATTGAAGGAAAAGGAAGGGCTGGAATTAAATACTCTGCTTTACTGCTTGCTTAAAACACGCATCTAAGTCTCGTTCGAATGGCGTCCGCGGACCGGGAGACGAGCTGTCGGTAGGCCTCCAACAAGATGGAGCGACGACCTGGTTAAGATCACGGGATCGCGGTGGATGCGAAAAGCACAAGACCGGTCTGAGTGGAGAGCCTTGGGGGAGGCCTATGTCCAGCAGTGGACGTCTTTTGGCTGACACGATGAAGCCTCGTTTATTTCTGGATTAGCGAAAGAAAACTATACGAGACTTGGATTAGATTTTACATGATAATAATATAATTAAGTAAATAACCGGTAAGAATACAGCATAAATATTTACTGTATCTGAAATAGTGTCAGTCTTTATTAACAAAATAGCTTGGTATGAAGGTAAATTATTATTAAGCACAAGTATTTTATTACAAAGATAAAATACTTACGCCTTGTCAAATAAATAGGAGAGCGAGCGACAGTAAGAAACAAAAGAGAATCAACAACTATGGAATTTTGATTTGTTTTTCTTCTGCAAGCGGCCAGTTGCGTGCCGCTGAGGTTTGCCGTGTTAGTGGTGGTTCTGTCCAGTAGGAACAATTCTAATGAGGGCTATCGCGAATGAATTGATGATGAACGCTAGTGTAGCGTGAGGTCAACGAAATGTCAAATCTCATAGATTTTGGGTGAGCTACGCGGGTTTATTTATAATTAGAATAATTTTGTGAATATTTTGTATTACCTGAAATTAATTATGGCAATGAACGTCTGTAATTTGAGACAGTTTTGTCTTTCGAAAACTTTTGTCCTCCCTTTTTTCCGAACAAAATGGGATTACGCTATACTGTGGTTGCTCGATATTTTTATGGTACTATTTTAAGATGTATTAAATATGATTTTAATCTAAACTTTGTTTTTACGCCCGTTATAACAGACTTTTAAAAACCTCACGCAACACTGGCGCCATCTAGTGAGGTAAAAAACGATAGCCCTCATTCTTTGACCTAAGGTTCGCGTCGGGTGACAGTTTTTACCAGCCCGGATAACACCGACATGGAATAAATACCGGCCCTTTTTTCGTGTACACGTCCATAGAAGCTCCTGTCTGTTTCTATGGGCGTGTACACAAAAAGCAGCTTAGGGCTGGTATTTCCATGTCGGTGTTATCTGGGCCGGTAAAGACTATCACTCGTTCGCGTCCTGACGCAATTTTAACCTCACCTATGTTTTTTTTTTTCAAATTTCCGCCACAAATAGATTAAGTTAGGACACAAAACAATAATGAACAGATGGTCAAAATAGACAGCTTGGACATTTGGGGAACTGGACATTTCGAGGATTGGATATTCGAAGAACATTTTGGGGATTGGATGAAATGGACAGGCTGGGTATTAGGGGAATCGGACCATTAGGTCTATTTAGACCGAACCTTTTATAGGAGCAAAATGTCAAAACTACGTGATCCCATGCGTGTTTGGCCGCTTTTATTCAATTAAGTTTGAAAAGCGTTGAAGGTAAAACTTTATAATAATTAACAATTACATACGTGGGACACGCGTGGCGTTTAATTTGACCCTTGCCGCGGGGTGGTGGGAGCTTAAGGGGACACTGTTACTCGGTATAAATGTGTATATGTCGGCGGCCGATCGTAAAATTCGCCAGATTACGAAATTCCTAGGAACATAATGAAATGACGCCATTTCATGATATGCCTAAAAGTTGGCCAGGCATATCACGATGTGTCTGGGATACGGTAGATCGATTAGAGCAACGCATTCGTCGATATTCCTAGCTTTATACCGGGCATATCGTGATATGCTGAAAAAAAGAAAAAATTAGGGACGATGAGCGAAGCGTGATGTGGTTAGTATGAATTGTGAACACTACGCACGAGCCGAGCGAGCGAAGCGAGCGTGCCGCGGTAGCGGCCAGCGAAGTGCCAGAAACGATATGGCGGCGTTTCATGATATTATGCCTAGGAATTTCATGATCTGCCTAAACTTGCCAAATCATGAAATGGCGCCATTTCACGATATGCCTAGGAATTTCGTGATCTGGCGGATTTGACGATCGGCCGCCGACATACATATACACCTAATGTGTAGGGAGGTGTATTTATCATTTCCGTTAACGTTTAAGAAGCATTCAACAAATCAATTAATATTACATTACTGCAGAGGCCATGAAATAAGGGATTGATGGACGATTTCGGGGTAGACGGATAAAACGAGTCCAGCAATCCCTGTTCTGGTCGAGGTTTGTATATATAGCGCTTTTCTCAAACAATGTGAGGAAATATTTCATCCATCTATCCACCAAAAGATTTTTTTTTCAATAAAAGTAAAATATGACAATGTATAGTATCGGATATCATCATTTCTGATTCTATCCCGCAGAGAAACCCCGAGCATAGCCCTCTTCATAGCCCTTTAAGTGACTTTGAGCTTCTTCATGAGGCCCATAAATGACAGTTTTTTTATGCGGAATCTGTCATTTGACTGAAAGAAGGATAGAAAGATTTATTTTGGCTCCATAAGTACCACCTAAGACTAAGACTATAACTAGCACTAAAACTATATTACTTGGTGACACGACAGGATACCAAAAAGGGTCTCCACTCAGCATTTGTTGCCACACATTATGTGCAGTAACGCTGGTTTTCTGTGGAGCCCAAATCACGATCGCAATCGTCAGAAACATCAGGCAATACAGCTTCAGAGGCCGTATTGCCTAATGTTTCTGACACTCGCGATCGCAATCAAGTGACAATATTTCGCATACAAAAACTGTCATTTGATTACGATCGCGAGTGCAGAAACGTTAGGCAATAAGGCCTCTGGTCTTCGATGTAATTTTAATGTAAGCGGAATGTCAAAGTGCAACCGTGCCTTAACCTCATCACGGCTGCCTTAGCCTTACGAGATTAGTGGCGCCCCCTCGGGACGATTTACCGCGACGTTTGGTAGTTACATAAATTGCCAAATTAACTCACGGCTTACGGGATTACGGGAACGGTAAGCGGTTACGGTCAACTGTGAGGCCAGTGTTTTGCATATTTTATTTACTAACCTCTACCTGCTGCAATCAAGTGGACCATTTAAGGCTCTACCCTCTACCCCGTATGCCCATGACTGTAATAGAAAAGTGTCAGCCAAAAATATTTTTTTTGCATTGAAAAGTATAGCCATGTAGTTGTGCGCCTGTGTTAGTTTCGTCGGACAGTCGCACCAGCAGAGCCGTTGCGCGTAGTGCGCGTATTGCGGCAGCCGCTGAGTCGCGTGCTCCCTTGAAGAAGGGCTACGAAATAGCCCGAAACAAGTAGAGCTAAACTCGATTTAATCAACTTGATCCGTTACAATATCATTCAATTTGTCCGTTTTTTTGGCATAAAGATAGTTTATGGAACCGGGAGTGACGTAGGCTACTTTTTATGCTGGAACCATGCACAGTTCCCGAGGGAACAACGCGCGTAACCGACTCCTCTGTGAGCAAGGCCGCGGGCAAAAGCTAGTTAATAATATAACGGTCAGTGAAACGGCTAGGCACGAAGTTCGAATTTTGAACTTCGCAGCATGGGCCAGATGAGACAGTTGCTCAGCGAGCTATACAACTAGAACCTATGTATATAAATAAATATTTGAATTTGAATTTATGGAGAGGGCTACGCTCGAGGATTCTCTACGGCAGTGCTTCTCAACCTCGAATCGCGGCGGATGGGTCGCAAGAACTCTCTAACTACAGCATGTTCTTTATACAAGTGCCTATCGTATCGCCTAAACTCGTTTGTTAATTGTCATAACACTCGAAACTGTAAGTTTATCAGAACACCTCAATATTCATAGAATATTTAGTCTAAATTATGTATTTATTTAATTGAAATTAAAATAAAATAAATATTTAAAGGGTGCTCCCATACAACAAACGTTTTTTTGTTAGTGTCTAATGTTGTATAGATAAAGGTACGGAACTCTTCGTGCATGAGCCCAACTCCCACTTGGCCGGTTTTTTTTAAAGTAATATCCTGCAAAACCTACTCGTGACAGCACGCAAGCCTCAGGTTAATTTTCTTGTAAAATGACAAATTCCCTCAACATCCAACGCGGAAATCTCTCCCTTCGCATTTTCACCTGAAAAAGCACGGTCTCCCGTGCCCAGAGTCCTAGAAACCTATAGGAGTTTGTGACCTACGGAGCCGTTGGCGTTTCAGGGCAGGCAGGGAAATAAAAATAGGTCAAGTATCAGACGGGGCTGCATCCATTAAATTATATTGAGGCTGACGATATACTTCGATATTCGATTGATTATATACGAATAAGGGTAAGCAATGAAGTTTATCGCAAATTGGAACTACGGCATAATCTAGTTCGTGTATAATTTTCTCAAATAAAATAAAATTTAGTGTATACCTCTGAGTACGTACTTTTTTTTTCATACCACATCGGTGGAAGCGACCCGCCTGATGTTAAGCAATTACCGCCGCCTAGGAACGCTTGCAACACCTGAAGTATCACCCTGCATAAACCTTTTTATACCCCTTTTGAAGACCTCCATGCTGTAACTCGCTGGGAAAACCACGACAGGAAGTTCGTTCCACAATCTAAGTATTTTGTCGCAGTGAACAATACTCCAGCCTATATACATCCCACTGCTGGGCACAGGCCTCCTTCCAGAATGAAAAGGCTTAGACCGTGTAGTTTATACGCAGGCCCAGTACGAACTGGGAGCTTCACAAACGCACCGTTAATATTTGCCTTGCAGGTTTCGTCATGATGTTTTTCTGCACTGCGACGCTCTAGATTTTCAAATTTAAATGTCGCAGGTGAATTTAAAAAAAAACAGAGGTACCAGCCGCGGTTTGAATCCACGATCCTGAACTTGAAAGGCTGGTTAAACCACGAGGTCACTACGACTTTAAAAAAATATTTAGTTGGGTGTAGTTTACGTAAAATGAGCTCAACCATTTCTTGAAAAATATTCAGGATTGTTTAATTCAGATCTTGTAGTTTAATTATCTAGAAACTCAAAACCAAGTCTATTTATACGATTGGTTAGACATCTGAGCGACGCATTTCAAACTATTTAGATTTTTAGATCAACAAAAATTCAATGTAAAAGGGAATTTAAAAGATTCCTTTGAACTCTCAGAAATGTCACGTTACATATAGAATTGTAAATATTCGGAGAAGATTAGCTGAAATCTGGAAGTCCGGTCTTTTCAAAGTTAGTGCATAAATCAAGCCGAGTTCAGAGATAGGATGCGAGTTATGACCTAAATTATAAGACGTATTTTTCTACTTATTTTTCACACAAACGTAGGTGTGATGGTAACGGTTTGTAAAGAAGAAGCAAGGTAATAACATAAAGCTACTCTGAATGCGAAAATCGAAGTTCGTGTCGTTCCGTCTTTCTGACGCTTATACTATTTAATACTAGAGTGAGAGGGACGTTACGATACGAAGGCCCTCTGTTACAGATCCTAGACGTTTATCAGCATGCTAGTAACGAGCATGTGTAAGGCGGCCTTATTAGTTAATAGGGATGTTGACACCACCAATCAACTGACGTACTTTTTATGAGCTATCAAAACAAAACTCTCCGATAGAATTTCAATGGCAAAAGCGACTAACGACGTCATAACTCGCTATTTGTTCGCCAACTTAATCAACTAACTATTTCTTGTTTTAAAGCAATAAAAAATCTAATTTTACAGTAAATCGAAAATAAATCTGATTTTCAGGGCTAAAATGAAGTGTTTTTTACTGGAGTCGTGCCTTCCAATTATTTTCTAATGGCGGCTACATCCCTACCTATTGATATATTATGGAATTCCACAAAGTAATGTCTATATCACTGCACAGTTTCTTGCGGCGCATTCTTCTTGTCAATGATGGTCTTTCCGAAAGCTAGTTAAAAAAAAAAACGTGTAAAAGTGCCCATTGCGGCCTATTTACTGAATAAATGATTTGAATTTGAATTTGAACTTGTTTCAGTATCAATCTCGCAACAATGTATCATATTAAACTTGACTCGAAGTTGTAAGTATCGAGAGACTTTTATCTTTTCAATTACGACACCTGGCGTGCGTCCCCAAACTCCGATCATGGCGGTAGTAAAGTTTTTTTTTTCAAATTCAGTAACTTTTCCTGTTACTAAGCACCGGAGGTGGTTTCGGGCTCTAAAAGTAGCGATTCTGCAAATTGGAGACAAAAAAATAGGGAGTAAAGTTGTGTTACACGATATTGTCCCGGATAAGTCACGTCTTAAATCGAGTTTAGCTCGATATGTTTCGGCCTAATCCTTAGCCCTTCTCGAAAATATTTATTCGTGACAAGTATTAAGAACAATGGATAAAAATAAAATAAAGAAAAAAACAAAATATTTTTATGCATGTCACGAAATGGTCCCAAATCAGCAATCTGCTGGTCTTGCGACCGGCGTTGGTCTTCCTTTGGGACCATCTGGTCATGATACATTAAAAGAGTACACAAAAAACTTCAGTTAAAAACAAAAACTTAATATAATGCTACCTACCAAAAAGAAGACAAAGGCATAGGCCAGCTCCTTTACCCATTGACATCTATGTACCTTACGGCATAGATGTCGATGCCTTTACCCTTCCGGTTCCGAACAAAAGAAAAGAAAAAAGAATAGACAAAAATACTCGGTTGCGGTTGAATATTATAGCACATGAAGTTCGGGCATGTAAAATTAGTGAGCGGATAGTTCCGATGGGAATGTAAAATGTTTCTCGATGAGAAGCTAGTAACAGATGGCGTTAATGTCGCTGCTAAAGTGACTATGAAAAGAATGCAAGTTGAAATATTGGTGCATAGGAAAAATTCATGTCTAGTCTCCTGTCCAGCGGTGATGTAGGGGAATAGCATGCAGCACGGAATGCTGATGACCTGGGTTCGATTCCCAGCGCTGGTCTATTTTTCTGGTTTTTCTGTGCATCCATGTTTCAGCTTGTGTTTTCGTGTGAAATTATATAGACTTCACGGGATGACCGTAAAAGAAACAAAAATTTGGAGTTAAAAAAAATACAAAAAGACTAAAAAATTTAACGGATAGCCGTGATGGCCTAGTGGTTTGACCTATCGCCAGGGGTTGGACACTCCGCAGTTTAGGTACGTTCGGCCGGCGACCTAACCATTGGGTTCACGGTAGTGGGTTGCCGCTTAGCTCGCACGCTTCCCTTCGGGTTTCGGGGGAAATCGGAAGGATTCGTTTGTAAAAAATGACAACTGTCTTTTTGACTCAGTAGCAATTCATCACGCGTAGAGTGCACTCGTTTTGTTCTCATTGATTTATATAGAGCCGTTAAAACCACCACTTACATAATATTTATTTAGGTAGTTTGTTATTTTTCGGAAATTGATTTCCATGGCGAGTCAACTTAAGCAGGGTATTTCTGTAAACAGCCAATCGCTGGAAATTATTTACAGTTTATTTATAAACATTAAGTATATAAGTGGAATTTTTTGGTCGTAAATATTTTAATAAGGTGCAAGACCGAGTTATAGAAGCAACGGGGATTTCGAAAAGTACATTAAAAATATATAAAAGGAAAGCAGACCAAAAAAATTCATTTGACATACCCAAGAAAAGTAGATACAGTATAACAACAGCTCTATATACTTCCAAACAAAAGTAGTGTGTTGAGACGGGATGTTCTCAATTTAAATTGACGATGGAAGAATTCGAAAATGCTGATTTTGTTTTATTTGTATCATGACAAAAAGTCATATTGTATTAAAATTAGAGAAAGATAAAGAAGCGTAATATTATTACAGTAAGGTTTATTTTTTGCTGATGGTTATTCTTTACATAACTTTTTACGGTAACTTTGAAAAGTTTTGCAAGTTCATAACAGAACAGAACCGCATGTCACGATCGCGTGTCATCGTCTATACCCGAAGCATGCTTCTAAAATCCGAAGGCCTTTTTAAGAGCTCACGGAGTGTACCTTCTTATTTTTTTTTTTTGTAACAATGACTTTGAAACGATATAAATAATTCCTCTGAGTTATACTGTTACTGTTTACGGATGTATAATTAAAAAGAAGAAAAAGGAATCGGCATACATTTTTCAACATTCCGAAAGATGTCGAAAGGTCGTTCTCTTTACTTCTCTAATTTCCTAAGTCCCTGCAGGGCTACTACGAAACTCGAAACTCAAAGTTCGTGTCGTTCCGGCCCTCTGACACTTATACTATTTAATACGAGAGAGAGAGGAACCGCACGACACGAACTTCGAGTTTCGTAGTAGCCCTGCTGCCTAGTAATAATTTCGTATGTTCTAATTATCTACTGATAAAATTCTGTAATAATATTAAGACATGGTTTCGCCAACTCGGAAATCTGTAGTAGGCGAAGGTGTAATTAGGTTATCATTGTCATGTTTTGTTGTTATATAGGTGTGTTAAGGAATATTTCCTTGTGTATTAAATGTAGTTTATTGAGTTCGTATTAATACCTACTGTTATCTTTATTCATCGACGAGTGGGAACCCTGTGCTCGTCCCGCCAAACCGGTTTCGAGTCAACGGTGTCCAACGGAATATGAACGCTCTCGTAACATGATAAGTTTCAATGTCGCGTGCAAGTCGTAAGACTAGGTAACGATTTATACCTAATTTGTTCGAAAGAGTCCCTTCTGTACGGTAGTACTATTACTTATTCTGTGCTATCGCCTCTCAAGCGGAGGGTCGTGGGTTCAAACCCCGGCTCGCACCTCTGAGTTTCTCGAAATTCACGTGCGGAATTACATTTTAAATTTACCACGAGCTTTGCGGTGAAGGAAAACATCGTGAGGAAACCTGCACATACCGGCAAAGCAATTCAATGGTGCGTGTGAAGTTCCCAATCCGCACTGGGCCTGCGTGGGATCTACGGCCGAAGCCCTCCTATTCTGAGAGGAGGCCTGTGCCCAGCAGTGGCACTATATAGGCTGGGATGATGAAGATGATGATGATGACTCCAAATGCAGCAGTCCAAGTGCAGATGGTAGGACCTTGTCCAAGGTCCGCCCGGATTGCTTCCACCATCTTGCTCGCTAATCCTGCCGCGAAGCAGCAGTGCTTGCACTGTTGTGTTTCGGCGCAGAGAGTAAGACAGCCGGTGAAATTGCTAGCACTTGAGGTATTCCAACTTAGGCCTCTAGGTTGGCAACGCATCTGCAGTACCCCTGGTGTTGCAGATGTTTATGGGCGGTGGTGATCTCTTACCACCATGAGACCCACTTGCTCGTTTGCCTTCCAGTCCTATAAAAAAAAAAGAAAATTGGCTCATGAATCCGCTGATTTCGCGGCCTATGGTATCGTACAGCCGTGTATCAATTCCATCACTTCGCAGGTTATATCTAAAGATTTACATTTTTATAAGTTCAGGTATTCCCGGTGGAGGCGTGATACTTGTCACTGATCTGATACGAATAACAAGTATGTACCGTACTTATCAAGTTTATTTTTGGTTTTTATGAGGACTTTTTTTATACACAGTGTTTACCCGCGGCTTTGTACGCGTAAATCATTAGATACAGCAGTTGAATTGGAAACTCGAGATTTTATAAAAAATTTATGTCTATTTTATGTATGACGTCAATGTCTCTCGTTTTTATGAAGATTTTTGAAATTTTGAACATAAAATGAGAATTGAGTGCGCGTGCTGCAGTAGCCGAGTCGCGTTGCTCCGAGGAAGAAGGGCTACGGATTAGCCCGAAACATGTCGAGCTAAACTCGATTTAAGACGTGAATTATCCGGGAATATATATTTAATATGAGTGTCTAGACAAGTTTGTAAATTTTAACCACTCGCTTGCTTCGAATTTTGAGTTGAACTCTATTAATATAACTAATAAGAGCGTTGACAGGTAACCTAGTTACCAATAGGAAGTAAGTGGCTAATTTTCAAAATATCCAGTTATTTTGCTTTTGCAGTTCTTTTTTTATCTAAGCAAAAACTAAATTACAATGTTTTCTTTTATATGATACGACGAGTCGCCTGTTGAAAGGCCCATGACGCCCATAACACAAGTTGAATTACTAATACGTTGGCGGCCCTTTGAGAAAAGTCTAGGTTCATTTTATGAAAATCCCCAAGTTGAGCCATCTGTAAAAATTTACAGAAATTAAGAAATACACGGTGTATACAATTTTTAACCTCTTGACGCAAAACAAGGGGTGTTATAAGTGTGACGCCAATATCTGTCTGTCTGTCTGTGGCATCAAAGCTCTCAATCGGATGGACCGTTTTCAATGCGTTCATTTTTAACGTGAAAGCGAGTTTCCTTGCAATATTTCTTAGCTATATTTGATTGAAATCGGTTTAGCGAGTTTTGAGATACCTACTGAATTTTTGCAATTTAATAAAAATAAATATTCTACAACTTCAAGTCCATCTCAGCCAGCAGCAGCCAGCCAGCAGTATAATACGTCCCACTGCTAGGCACAGGCCTCCTCTCAGAACAAGAGGGCTTGGGCCATAGTTCCCACGCGGGCCCAATGCGCATTGGGAACTTCATACGCACCACTTCGCAGGTATGTGCAGGTTTCCTCACGATGTTTTCCTTCACCGCAAAGCTCGTGTCGCTCGCAACTCAAGTTTTTCAAAATTCATGTGCGGAATTACATTTGATTCTACAACTACTTAATAATAAAAAATACTTGCAAGTTTGAAATCGGTATGTGCCCTTTTAAGTAACATCATAACTAGTGTTCATGACGTAATCGGATAATAACTTCCTGGGGGTAACATAAAGATCGTAACCTGAGCTTCAGACATAGAGTAATTAACCATAGTGAGAATGTATTGTATAACTGGATTTGATTGAACACATATTTTAGTAAAATATACCGGGTGTGGCTTGTAATATAAGCAAAAAATTAAAACATAGATCACACTCCTCAAACTGAACAACATTAGTTCAGCGAATTTTAAAAATAATTAGTTTTTTATTTTTATTACATTTTTAAGTTTATTCGCAGAAGCAATGTAAAGCAAAATGCTTGATGTTTGTAGCGTGACAGGCGACGTCAGTTGTGTTCTAGGATGGCGTACATTGATGGCAGTATTTAATTTGTACGAAAAAAGGAAAATTCAAAGACTCCATTATTTTTAAAAGTCACTCAAGTAATGTTGTTCAGAGTAACGAGGACGATCTATGTTTTAATTTTTTGCTCGTATGACAGGCCACACCCGGTATAAGCAGAGTTTATTCAATCACAACACAAGAAAACAAAAGAGAATAACTTTAATAAGTTTTTGGTAAGAATTTCATTTTTAATACAAGCTTATTCTGCATAAATAAGAAAGGAACAAAATACATTTATTTAACGCCATAAAATAGACATAGAACAAATACAAGACAAACATGACGCTAAACAGGTCCCCACTCAGCATAATGGCACGGAAATCCGAGGATTCTAAGAAATTAAAAACATTAAATTTTATCAATAAAAGCTTTATGGTGGAGCTTTATGGTGAAGGAAAACATCGTGTGGAAACTTGCACACACTTGCGAAGCAATTCAATGCTGTGTGTGAAGTTCCCAATCCGCACTGGGCCACGTGTGAACTACGGCCCAAGCCCTCTCATTCTGAGAGGAGGCTTGTGCCTAGGGTGGGATGATGAATAAAACCTATACTTCATTTCATTTAGAATTAGAAACCACAATAACATTATATTGCGTCTGGTCAACTATTTCTTACCTAGCAAATAGTCCAGTACAATAGTCTGGGAGCCGCAAAATAAAATTGTTTTAATGCCACTTTATTTGCGTGTCGTCAATTGTTATTCTAGTACAAATTGTAAAGAGATTACAGTTCACGAGCCGCAGTGTAATGTTGCTGTGGTTTCTAATTCTAAATTAAATGAAGTATAATGGTCTGGTATCAACACTTTATTGGTTAACAGCTCTATGGTGTAAACACACCTTTACAGCACTTGTAGTTCGCTTAATTGACACTCACTAAGCTCTTAAAGCTTTGTAATATGAGCTTAAGAAAAGCTCGGTTTTAAGTATTACGACTTGTCGCAATGTTGCTAAGGTTTTAAGAGTCCCTAGTACGCTCGCGTCCCCATACAAACGTAGTTTAGTCCTAATTTACAAGCAGCACTACACAAAACGCAACTTTGAAACTGGGAGCAGCCATTATGATGTACGATGGACAAATTCATCATCCTGTCAGTCGAAAGACGTCCACTGCTGGACATAGGCCTCTCCCAAAGCTCTCCACTCAGACCGGTCTTGTGCTTTCCGCATCCACCGCGATCCCGCGATCTTAGCCAGGTCGTCGCTCCATCTTGTTGGAGGCCTAATGACAGCTCGTCTTCCGGTCCGCGGACGCCATTCGAGAACCTTCTGTCCCCATCGGCCATCAGTCCTGCGTGCAATGTGCCCCGCCCAATGCCACTTCAGTTTCGCAATTCTTCGGGCTATGTCAGTAACCTTAGTTCTACTGCGGATATCATCATTTCTGATTCTATCCCGCAGAGAAACCCCGAGCATAGCCCTCTCCATAGCATGGACAAATTAGTTTTGGTAAAAATAAAATGTAACGGAAATAACCTGACAATTAAATTTTCATTTTTAATCAATCTTTTTTTGCCGACTGTACTTTTTGTTGACTGTACTTGTATTGTCACCCAAACTACATTGCGTACCAAATTTCAAGTCGATGCTTTTAACCGTTGAAGAGTTCCGTCCTGCGGAGACGATCCTGGCTCGACTACCAGGATGTTACTACCAGATTATTATTGTTACGTTATTACATAAGTATGCCAAATTTCAAGTTAATCTGACTACTGGACATTGGTCGAATTTATCTTGCAAGATTTGACTACAGACATATAGACAGACAGACAAATTATAATTTTTAATTTTATGAATACATGAATATGACAACGGGACAGGTGAAATTAAATCATCCCAGCCTATATACGTCCCACTGCTAGGCACAGGCCTCCTCTCAGAACAAGAGGGCTTGGGAGCCATATAGTTCCCACGCGGGCCCAGTTGGGAACTTCACACGCGCCATTGAATTGCTTCGCAGGTGCTGCCTGCTTGCACAAGGTTTCCTCACAATGTTTTCCTTCACCGCAAAGCTCGTGGTAAATTTCAAATGTAATTCCGCACATGAATTTGGAAAAACACAGGGGTGCGAGCCGGGTTTGAACCCACGACCCTCTGCTCTAGGCGATAGGTCAAACCAATAGGCCACCACGGCTTTTTAAACCAAACAAAATTACTCTTAATTACGTAACGGTAATATTAAGTTGTCAAACAAACCAAAGTAAACGGGATTAAGCAAGTTGCTAAGTAAGCTCATTAACTTAACGTGATCATTTAAGTTCGTTATGTTGGCATTGCTGGATTGCAATTTATTTCAAGCATGAGGGAGGGAAGGGAGCTTCGTTATGATCGTAGGGGAAATTATTAAACACCAAAAATAAGATGAGAAAAGTATATATTACTGGCAGTCACCCGCGGCTTCGTCCGAGCAAAATTCGTTTATCGCTATCCCGCGGGAACGCTATTTTCCGGTGTTGTTTATGTCGGCGGCCGATCGTAAAATCAGCCAGATCACGAAATGGCGCCATTTCATGATATGCCTTAAAGTTGTCCAGGCACATCACGATGTGCCTGAGAAACGATACGGCAGATCGATTAGAGAAACGCATTCGTCGATATTCCTAGCTTTATACCGGGCACATCGTGACATGCTCAAAAAATGAAAAATTTAGTTACGACGAGCGAAGCGAGGAGTGGTTAGTATGAATTGTGACCACTACGCACGAGCCGAGCGAGCGAAGCGAGCGTGCCGCGGCAGCGGCCAGCGAAGTGCCAGAAACGATATGGCGGCGTTTCATGATATGCCTAGGAATTTCATGATCTGCCTAAACCTCACTAGGTAAATCGTCAAACGGTGAGTTTTGAACGATATGGCGGATGTCCCTCAGCCAATTCATGAAATGGCTCCATTTCGCGATATGCCTAGGAATTTCGTGATATGGCGGATTTTACGACCGTCCGCCGCATATAGATAGTACCTACGGAACCTTTCGTGCGTGTGTCCGACTCGCACTTGGCCGATTTTTATATTTACCCCTTTTATATTTGCCCCAACGGAGATATAAACCAAATCCTGTTCATTATTGTTGGAACCGCCTTTTATATTAACGAATCCCATCGGAAAGCAGAAATGATGAATGATTGACATTACATTGGCGTATTGCCAACAAATCTATAAAACCAATATCAAATTGAAACGAAAGCAAACGTTGAAATATAGTCTTTATTCCCAAAAAGCTATGGTTTCTAGCAACCGCAGCTTTAAGTTGGCGAAATAGCTTGAATAGGTTATTGAGCCGTATGACTATATGAGTGAGTTGCGGTTAAACTAGGAATTTGATAAATCTAGTTTCTAGATCATCATCATCTCAGCCTATATACGTCCCACTGCTGGGCACAGGCCTCCTCTCGGAATGAGAGGGCTTGGGCCATAGTTCCCACGCGGGCCCAGTGCGGATTGGGAACTTCACACGCACCATTGAATTGCTTCGCAGGTTTGTGCAGGTTTCCTCACGATGTTTTCCTTCACCGCAGAGCTCGTGGTAAATTGCGCACATGAATTTCGAAAAACTCAGAGGTGAGAGCCGGGATTTGAACCCACGACCCTCTGCTTGAGAGGCGATAGGTCAAACCACTAGGCCTCCACGGCTTTTCTAGCTAGTGTAAGTTTCTAGATATTGTAAGTACATAATGTTAAACTTGCGGAAAGTATGTATGTATGTAAACTCTTTATTGTACAAAAGAAAAGAAACAAAACACATTGACGGCCGGGTGGCTAAATGGTTAGAGAACCTGACTACCAATCTTGAGGTCCCGGGTTCGAATCCCGGCCGGGGCATATTTGTATGAATAATACGAATGTTTGTTCTCGGGTCTTGGATGTTTAATATGTATTTAAGTATTTATTTCATCTATATTTAAGTATGTTTATCCGTTGCCTAGTGTCCATAGTACAAGCTTTGCTTACTTTGGGAACTAGGTAAATTGGTGTCAAGTGTCCCATGATATTTATTTATTTACACTTGACAAACTTTGAGATACGTGTACAAAGGCGGACTTATCCCTTTAAGGGATCTCTACCAGTCAACCTTTGAGTAGATGAGAGAAACGGAAAGTTTCAATCTCCGTACAAAATTGTGAGAAGTTTCCGTAATTTTCCTACATGAAAAAGGTAATAGATACGTTTTTATTAAATATACCCGGATAACTCACGTCTTAAATCGAGTTTAGCTCGACATGTTTCGGGGTAATCCGTAGCCCTTCCTCCTCGGAGCAACGTGACTCGGCGGCTGCTGCAACATGCGCACTGCGCGCCGCCGCTCTGCTCGCGCGACGACCCGACGAAACTGACACCGGCACACGAGCGCGCGAATACTTTTAATCTACCATTTTCACAGAAATATCAAAAAAGTATAAAATAAAACATTGTAGTACGGGAGTGCACCGATAGATGGCGCTGCTCCCTAAATAAACTCACTAACGATGTGTAAACTTAGAGTTGTGACTACCGCGGCTTACTTAACGTTTATTGTCTTTTGTTAGGGACAGCATTATACTTGGTTGGCTGCATTCAAGTCATTGAACACCTTCCAATATAATTCTGAACATAGTACGACTCTGATTGCAGTACGGTGTCTCGCTCGAAACGCCTGCTGTTATCCGAGTGTATACTATAAATCCACTCAGTTGTAATTGATATTTGCCAAATAAACCGTAAGATTATACTTGTCGTTTCCGTCGCATCGTCAACCCCGTTATAACATTATATTAAAAAAACCCGACTGCGATTGATTTTTGTACTATAACGAAACCTTCAAAAGAAACTCTGTGATCTCGCCAATTTTTAAAAGAGCTGATTGTCAAGTTTGCCTCCCGCTTACATCTTAGTCCTAAGGTTTTATTTCCGTTTTATCCTTCGAATATATGTGGCGGGAGATTACAAATTCTGCTGTTTCATTACTTGGCGCAGGGGTCGGCAACCGTTTGGCAAGGGTCGCGTGGCGGCAAAATGAAAAATTTGCACTTTATAATGTTTGTGTGTTTGTGTGCATCATCATCTCAGCTGTAGGACGTCCACTGTTGGACATAGGCCTCCCCCATTAGGTGGGGGGTTGCCAATACTCGCCACGCTTGGCAAGCGGGTTGGCGAGCGCAGTATATGATGTAAGAGTCGCCAAGAAGACACTGCTGCCCATCTTCTTGGAATTATCCCTCAGCCAGTTTCTACGGCGCCCACGGGAAGAGAGGGGGAGGCAACATTCTTATGCCGGTGCCCCACGGCACGGCACATGTTTGTGTGCATGCCTGCGTGATTATGTACTTTGTGTGTGGAAGTGTGTGATCTTGTGTTGTCTCCATCTGCATATGTGTGTGTGTGTGTGTGTGTGTGTGTGTGTGTGTGTGTATGTGTCTTCTATTCTAAAACAGCTAGACGGCTAGAAGGATAGTAGGTTAATAAAGGCCATAACTCTAAATGTTTCATAGAATAATATATTTAGGTACACGCTCACGAAGTAAAAATCCTTGCTAGAACGACGATAACGAAGTTATCCTCGAAGATCATACTTATAATATACTTATGGTTTCCTTTTTGAAAGTACGGCTTAATAGCAAGACAAAGGATATAAAATTTTCAACATACATATAATCATGCCTCCTTCACAGCATACCATTCCACCTTCTACGATCCTGAAATACATTCCCTTCTTTAACTCTTATAAACTTTAAATAATAATATTCTTTTTTTTTAATAGTGGGCCGTAGGTTGTCAACCGCTGGCTGATACGTGGCGTGGAAAAAGGTACGTTAGCCAAGATTAATCCCCAATCTTTGGGGCTCTGTCTGATGCTTTTTCACTCGGATTAAAGGATTGACTTGATTTTGTTCTCGTATATTTCTAAAATCTGTAAAATTTTCGTATCTTATAACCAACTGTGACGAAGATAAAGGTTATGGTTTAAGCAATTTCAATTATTTTAATTACGTAATGTTCAGTGAAGTAGGCAAGGGCGTCGACAAGGGGAGGCAGAAAGAGACAGCTGCCCCCTCCATCCTCCCAAGAATTTTTAAAAGTTGCCAAAAGTAAAGCAACCAAATCAAATTCCTAAGTACCGAAGTTCATATCGTCACTACTTTTTAAAAAGCTGGTTATCTCAAAATCGATGATCTTTCCGAGTGAATTTAATGAACATTGTTTTAAGGATCAAATTTATTGACGTATTGATTTCAGATACGAGATTTTTTCAAAGTAGTGACGATAATAATATGCTCTCTGGGCTCCACAGAAAACCAGCGTTGCTGTACATAATGTGCGGCAACACATGCTGAGTGGAGACCCTTTCTGGTGTCCTGTCGTGTCACTATATATTTAATATAGTTATAGTGCTAGTTTTAATCTTAGTCTTAGGTGGTACTCATGGAGCCAAAATAATTTTTTCTTTTCTTTTCTTTCTTTTCTCTCGACTTTACCTTCAATTCATAATTTTCTCATTCTCCATATCAACTTGCCCCCTCATGGGCCACCAACTGGCGACTCATTTGGAACTAAGTCAGTGAAAGAGAGAAAAAGAAAGAAAGAAAAATCATTTATTCGTGACACACAAAAAGTAATATAGGTATCATCATCCCAGCCTATATACGTCCCACGTCCAGTCCATACTTATAAAATTTCATCTAGGTACTTCTGTTGCCTAGTTTTTAAATGAGACCGGGACTACGTTTTTATGGAGAATGCAACGAAAAGACTTCTCTTGAACATTTATTCTTTATCTAAATGCCTAAGTTAATTTAAAAATACATACAGAAACAGCCCGTGTCATATTAAGGATTACTGTTGAAAAAAACGGTACTCTTCATTGAAAAGTAAAACAAAGCAAACTAAGTTTGAATAAACGACGCGTCAGCATCACAAATGCGGATCAAGCCTCAGAAATCTTAAGACAAATCAGGCGATAAATCACACCGAGCTCGAGAATACAGCGCAATATTTACCCACTTTTCGGCTATTTTTAAACTTCAAAATTCCATCTGACGGATATCGTGTTAATTAAAATTAAAATAACCCATAAATTATCGCGTAAACGGCTGTTTAAGAGCCTAGGGTGGAGATAGGCCAGCAGCCACGGGGATCATTGCCGCGCGTCGTCGACAGGCGCTGAAAGTTTGTAGGCGAAGTTTCTATGCTGTGCAGTTTTGAAACAATGAAAGTTTCAACCATATTTTGTGCTTGATATTCTAGAAAATATATTTATTTTTTAGCTATGATGGTAGGTACGATTAAGCATAATGTCTATTATCCGAAGTACTTTTATTATGACCAGATGCCGTATTAGAACAATACGGCCTTAGAGATATAAGAACCACCGTAAGGAAACACGCTTTCACGCAAATCTAAATCGGTTTATATTCCGTTCAGAGATCGAGTTCGGTGTGTAAGTATTTTACATTGAAAATACAAACTGAAATACACACACACACAGAAAAACCAGAAAAATAAGACCAGCACTAGGAATCGAACCCAGGTCCTCGGCATTCCGTACCGCGTGCTATACCGCTACACCACTGCTGGACAACAGTACAGACACGAATTTCCCCTATGCACCACATATCTCAGCTTGTTTGTTTCTTACTTAGTCACTTAAGCAGTGACGCTAGCGAGATCTGCCGTAGCCCTCATCGAAAAACTTTCGGCATTCCATTGGAACTAACCGCTCACCCAGTTCACTCAGTTCAGTTTGTATTTTCATTTTTTTTTAACCTATTATTCGACTGGAAGGCAAACGAGCAAGTGGGTCTCCTGGTGGTAAGAGATCACCACCCACATAAACATCTGCAACACCAGGGGTATTGTATATACGTTGCCAACCTAGAAGCCTAAGATTGGATACCTCAAGTGCCAGTAATTTCACCGGCTGTCTTACCCTCCACGCCGAAACACAACTGTGTTGCTTCACGGCAGGATTAGCGAGCAAGATGGTGGTAGTAATCCGGGCGGACCTTGCTCAAGGTCCTACCACCTGCAAACTTAGCGATAAAACATGCAAGTCCGGCAAAAAAAACGGTCCGTTGTCCGTTGAAGCAACGGAGGTGTAAGTATTTTACCCTGTAGCCTGGAGCATTACAACTTTAGCCCTGCAGAGCTCGAAACGTCTTCAGAATTAATTTTCTGTGTCGCCGCCCACCTTAATTGGTCGCTTCGCAGTACATCGACATCGTCTACACCCCGTGGCTTCGAATTACATACGACGTGTTTACATGTTTGTGTTGGTAATCGATACGTGTAAATAAATGTGTGAAACCCTATACTGGGTGTGGCCTGTAATATGGGCAAATAATCAAAACATTTATTTATTTACATTATCATCACTTAGAGTATCATTACAGGAGTACATCCTAATTCGATACAGAAGGCCCTTAATAATAAACAATAAACATATTAATTTAACATATTTCTGTTTTGAATAAAGATTGAAACAGATTTTTTTTTTATACGACTGGAAGGCAAACACACACAGATCGACTGAGTCTCCTATCTGGTTTAGAGTAGCTAGCTAGTAATATAGAGCACACTCCTCCAACTGAACAACATTAGTTCAGCGACATTTAAAAATAATTAGTTTTTTTAATTTTTATTACACTTTTAAGTTTATTCGAAGAAGGAATGTAAAGCTAAATTCTTAATGATTGTAGCATGACAGGCGACGTCAGGTTGTGTTCTAGGATGGCGTACATTGATGGCAATATTTAATCCATTATTTTTGAAATCGCTGAACTAATATTGTTCAGTTTGACGAGGACGATTCAAGTTTTAATTCTTTGCTCGCATTACAGGCCACACCCGGTATAAAAGGGTGTAGGTCTTAATTTAAAGTAATATATTTGGTTTTTAGGGTTCCGTACCGTATCATTTTTGTCCGTCTGTCTGTCTGTCAAGACCCTTTTTCTCGGGAACCCGTGGAGGTATCAAGCTGAGATTCATATCAAATACTGGGTCTACTGTCCCTTGGAACTGTGTAAAAACTTCTTAACCAACGCAAAAGATACAGCCGTTTATGCTGCAAATTTTCGATACTCGCAAGGGAATCAAAACCTACAGATTTCCTACCACCATATTGTTATCGAAGCGTTGGCAGACCTCCCACCAGGTGGACTGACGATATCGTGAGAGTTGCGGGAAACCGGTGGATGCAAGTGGCGAGTTGTCGTTCATTATGGCGTTCTAAGGGGGAGGCCTTTGTCCAGCAGTGGACGTCTTCCGGCTGATGATGATGATGATGATGATGATGATATTGTTATCTATGAGTTTCTAAATATTAGTTGTTGTTCTTTATGCAATAAACTATTATATTGTTAATATTTATAAACTTCATAGTTTCGCAATGAATCAGGATTGACTTAGAGGCCAGGCAAGCCCATTAATTACAGTCTAAGATACGATCAAGTGTGATGAAGCCCTAAGCAATAAAGATGGTGTTCTACTAAAGCTCCCCTGTTACTAGCCGCTTGTAAACGTCACTTAGTTTGCCCGGTACACGGTAGAGGACGGCCCGTACTCCGTTCACCCCGACGGTTTCCTTAAAGCCTTAAGGATTTGGCTTGTCGCTTACTTAAAGAGCCGTGAGGTATTCTTTTTGGAATAAAAGTAGAAATTCTCGTTTTATAAATGTGACAAACGGGGAGTTTTTTAATAAAATATGTTTGTATCAAATATAATAGGATGTAGTCTCTACTAAATCTATTCGATGTATTAACATGCAGAACCCGCCATTTTCCACATAAAATATGTACATTATGTCACACAGGCAAAATTATCATAGATGCGCAAAATGCTGATGCGTTTTGAACCCTAAACGAGCTCATTTTTACAGCTATACCGTTGGCAAACACTTGCGCACAAACAAAACTATGTTGCATTATATATCACAAAGACTTAGCTATTGTGCACGGTTGCTAGAGCGGAAATAAAGTAAAAATACAGTGTAGTTTATTGAGCTACACAAGCTAACATCTGAATCGATCAACCTATTTTAAGTCAAAATATCTCTATTTAATTAAGTCCTCAACAAGTAAGTGCTTGACTTCATAATTAAATATTAAACGCCGAAAAACCTACCACAGGTTAAGAAAAAATCTCTGTTGAAAAGAACTCGGCTAGAAACTCAACGAGGTTTAATAATTAATCATTAAAGAATCATAATCCCTAATTAAATGGTGTGGTGAAACGGGGTAAGAGATCCATTATCGCTTTCAGATTATATTTTTAAAGATTACTTTGTTATCTTAGCCTGTGGGTCGCATAATGTAGCAAAGAACCCGGAAGACGAAGCGTTGGCAGGCCTCCCACCAGGTGGACTGACGACATCGTGAGACTTGCGGAAAACCGGTGTATAATAGTGGCGAGTTGTCGTTCATTGTGGCGTTCTAAGGGGGAGGCCTTTGTCCAGCAGTGGACGTCTTCCGGCTGATGATGATGATGGTAAAACTTAGCAACCGTTCGATCATCATTTTATGTTATGAAATCCCTTCATAATTACAACCTTATATTTAACTTACAATGTACGTACCTCGTTTTTATTCGGGTCACAACTACCTAAATCACGGCAATGAAAATTTCACCAAGTAACAATAGGACTGTAGTGCATACATAAATCGTCAAAGAGCAAGTTACACAAAAAAATGCAAATTCTCCTTTATGTTAAATACCTACAGCGGTATAAAGAGTGGGGGTGATGAAACAAAAGCATTAAGTACTCACACAAAGAATAAAAGCGCAAGCCAATTCAAAAGGAGTAAACAGAAAGGAATAAAAGCAAAGAACGACATACCAGTGTATTAAGTAGACCAATCGATAGCGCAGCCATCTGCCACTCGCTCATGGAAACCTAGATATATAGAATACTAGATTATAGCCGCGCAACTTGGCACACATAATCCATTAGATCCGCCGGTTGAATTGGAATTCCGGGATTTAGTTAAATTCCCATGGAAACTCTCAAAAATTGTATGTATGTAAATAAAACTTTAGTAAAATTGGATATACTTTAAAGCATGTATGATAAATATACAGAGATGGTTTCCCAAGACCGGCGGTTATGCTGATTTGGGACCATTTCGTGACATACAACTTTTTTAAATGTTTTTTTTTTTGTTATTTTGGTTATGGTATTATTTTTGTTACTTTGTCAAGAATGAATGATTTCTTTCTTTCTTTCTTTCACCAGTGGACGTCTTCCGTCTGATATGATAATGATGATGATGATTGCGCTATTCACAAAACTTAGTAACAGAAAACGTGTCCAGCAGTTGCTCTATATAATCCAATCCCTAACTTTGATCGTCTAGCCACTTAACACTTCATTAAACATGCTATTATTAACTATAATTAATAAGTACGAGCATCGCAACTTGATAGAACTTTGTACGAGATGTGAACACATCATCTGCATACGTCTGAAGTTTGTTCTTAACAAGTTTGCGTACAAACATGTTATGAAAATTAGGAGCGATTAGCGTTTTAAGTTATTTGTTTACTTAGAGAAGATTAATTTTGAAGTACTGAATAATATTATGAAGTTATTTATGGATAAAGAATTTTATTAAGAACAACTAACTAACTAATGAACTATTAACTGTTAAATTAAGACCTTTTGTAACATTATTTTCAAGCAATAAAAATAAAGAATAAATAAAGAATAAAGAACAGAACAGCGGGAGAGACAATACTTTCAAAAATAGTAGCACATTATCAGTTATAACAGAAAAGTAAAATATTATTTTACGCCATTTTAGACACAAAAACCCGTGGTGACCCAGTGTTTTTCCTCTAAAATCTAAATTATAAGGAAAATTATAACGGCTAAGATTTCTTTAGAATTATTAGTAGTTTAAGAGTAGATAGTAACCTGGGGTGTAAAATATACCAAAGCTTTTAAGATTCCGTACACAATACGAAAACCTTAAAAAAAACTTTTATTTCTAATGATTGTGTTAACAATTTTCGCCCCCTTCAAAATTGTTAACAGCACTCTATCTGTCTTTAAGGGTCACGGATTAAGATCCTCAAGACTTCCCCAATATATCGCTAATCTGTCTAACCCACATACTACCCTCCACGCTATTGGAAACTACCCTCGTACGGCCTACGGGAAAACAAAAGAAGGTCATACATTACATCCAGCCAAGAAGGTGAACATCATGATTTATAGCATTGAATAAATGCTTGTACAGGAATTTGTGTGAGGGGATATTTTTTGTGTGGTGAATGGAGTGCTTTCTGTTTTTGGTAAAAGAAAGGACTATAGAAATGTATTTTTCAGAGAAAGGCAAACCAAATGACAGGCAGAGCTTTCAGACGAAGTTTTATTTTCATATTTTTTCTTGTTACAGGTAATTATCTTAAGTGAGTTATTTTTGTTTCCAAATTAATGTAAATAAATATCCCGTGTTGATTCTATTACGAGCACAGACATGATATTACGAGTAATAAACTTTAAAAAAATAACTAAGGGGTTTATTTCCATCAAAAAAATGGAGGTAATAGAGGTCCATATTATTTGAATTAGGTACTTAAACGGTTATAATATTATAAAAATGTGCGAGAAGATACACGTCTGTTGATTTAAATTGTAGATTTATATTTTCGCACAACATATAGTTATTTTTGTTTATTTGACATTCTAATATTATTGTAGGTACTAATGTTATATACTTTTTTTTTTTTCGTTTGATCGGGTTATAGCCGGCCGCTAACTTTTGGCCGCTAACTTCACACCGGTCACAGTTTTAGAATAAAACGCATTAGGCCAAATGAAACAATTGTGAAACGAATCATATGCACGTTTTTTTTTGCAATTGAAAAAATACCTCCCGTCTCACATTCGCCGGTTTTCGTTTTTGGTAAAAGACAAGTTCCTAAAAAAAACGTTGGTTATTTCATTTATGCCGCATGTTTTTGTGAAATAGGTTTACCGAGCCGTCAGCGAAGGTCTGCGTCGCGACATGTGCCGCTGAAATTGGCTGCTGAAACGCTGAAAATGTCAAATAAAAGTCTGTACACGTTTCAGGATATTTTGCGACTGTATTCTTCCCAAATAAGGTTACATTTTAACCGATATAGCAAAGGTACATAATTAAGTTTAAAAAGAACCGGTCAAAAACATATCGTCACATGCTCGTTCACCAGCAAAAGAACGTATGTCGATGGAGGACAAAAGGAAAACGTCTTCTTATCTTCACATCTATATTTAAAGTCGTTTTAGGTTCACAAGAATAATTATTACACAAAATTACGGCTCGCGATATGCGCGCGCGTGCGACCGTTCGGAGTTGCTAGCCGAGAGAGAGAGAGAGATATCGAGCGAGCGAGAAGGCATAGGTTGCGTTCAGAAACCATAATAAGGTTCGCGCTACATACTCCCCCTCTAGCACGAATGAACGCCCACGTATTCGTGGTAGCATAAAACTAGAGCGCGGATAAAAACTAGTCTAAGTAACGCTTAGGTCTACCGCGTCTGCGTTTTTCTCGTACGGCGGGTTGGACGTCGCCGACGAAAGGAGTGAGATGCGAGGTGTGATACTTTCCCAAAAGCACCCCGTCACTAACACGTTCGAGTAAGTAAGTAGTAGGACCGACAGCTTCACGCACCCGGTAGGGGCCGTCCCTCCGAGGGATAAACTTGGCCGTCTGCCCTGTACCTGTATCGTTGGGGCCTTGTGTCTTGAGCAAGACCAGAGTACCCGGGTCGTAGTCCGGCGCCGGGCGGCGCTGCCCGTCAGCGTGCGCTTTGTGCCGCGCCTGCGCGCGCTCGTGCACGTCGCGCGCGTCCAGCAGCGCGCCGGCCAGCCGCCGCAGGTACGGCGTCACGCTGCATACAGTCGTGTCGCTCTCCACGATCGCTCGCATGTCGCTCGCGGCGTCGTGCGGCGCGCGGAGCTCTCTGCCGAAAGTTAGGAAAGCAGGTGAATGACCCGTACTGGCGGTGACCGCTGAGTTCATGGCGAACCGAATGGCCGGTAGGTGAGTGTCCCATGTGTCGTGGTCTCGGCCGACGAGGATCGCCAGTTGCGGTTTGAGGTCGCGATTCTTGCGCTCGATAGGATTGGCTGCAGGGTGGTAGAACGAGGTCAGGGATTGCTCGATACCCATGACGTGGCAGACTTGCTGCATGATGTCGCTGACGAACTGAACACCATTGTCACTGACCAAGCGGCGCGCGACTCCGTAGCGTAGGAACACCTCTGATGTGAGCGTCTTAGCACATTCCAGGCTAGTAGCTTGGCGTAGGGCGAAAAGTTCTACCCAACGCGTGCACACGTCCTCTACGATAAGAATCCATCTGTGTCCGTCGCCGGTCTCGGGTAAGGGTCCAAATAAATCCACAGATACGACCTCGAATCTCCTGGCGGGGGCTGGCGTCTGCAGAAGCCCCGCCGGCTTCCTGTTATCAGCCTTGTAGCGTTGGCAAGCGACGCAGCGCTTGACGTAGTCGGTGACGAACGCCCGCATGCCGGGCCAGTAGAACTTGCCGGCGATGCGTCGCAGGGTGCGCTCGGCCCCGAGGTGGCCGGCGGTGGCAGCGTCGTGGTACTCGGCCATCACCTGCGCGCGCTCGTGCTCCGGAACAACGAGGCAAGCGTCGTCATCGTCGCCGTCGTCGCTCGGTGCGTAGCGGTATAGAATACCGTCGGAGAGTACGTAGCCTCGGTCCGCCCACTGCCTCCCCCTAAACGGAGAGTCGTCGGATTCCAAGTCATCTATTATTTTGCGTACCTCCGGATCTTTCAGTTGCTTGTCGCGTATGTCGCTGGGTGTACGCGCCGGGAAATCAACTACGGCAGAGCACAGTTCACAGTCGCTCTGCGTTTCCTGCGAACACGGCGGGCGCGAGAGTGTATCTGCGATCACATTCATTTTACCTGGAGTGTAGTCGATGCGCAGATCGAACTCTTGGAGAGTGAGGGCCCACCGCGCCAGTCTGCCGCTGGGGGACTTGGTGTTCATCAGCCATCTGAGGGGTTGGTGGTCGGTCTTGACGATGACTCGAGCGCCTTCGATGTACCCTCTGAACTTGTTGACGGCCCACACGACGGCGAGCGCCTCGCGCTCGGTGGTCGTGTAATTGCGCTCGGCGGCGTTGAGCTGTCGGCTCGCGTACTCGATGGGGCGCTCGTCGTGCCCCTCCCCCTGCATTAGAACAGCTCCAAGACAGTACCCGCTGCTATCCGTGCGCAGCACGAAGGGTTGCGCCTCGTCAGCCTGCCTCAGGATCGGCGCCGTCGTCAGCAGCGTCTTGATAGCGTCGAAGGCCCGCTGCTGTTGCTCGCCCCAGCACCACACGCTGTCCTTTTTCAGGAGGTTGGTGAGCGGCCGGGGGACGTCGGCGTAGCCGGGAATAAATCTCCGGAACCAGCTGGAAGTTTGTAAGAAACATTTTAAATGTTTGGCGTTCTGTGGCAGAGGCATGGCGGTGATAGCTGAGGTCTTGTCTGGATCCATGTGAATACCACCAGGGACGATAACATGTCCCAAGAATTTGACTGACTGGCATGCAAAGCAGCTTTTGGTACGGTTCACTCGCAGGTTGAACTTAGCCAGACGGGTGAAAACAATTTTCAAATCCTTTCGATGCGTCTGGAAGTCTGGTGATAAAACAATAATATCATCCAGATATGCTAGCACTGTACTCGCTAGATCTAAATTAGCCTTAAACCTATCAATGAGTCTCTGGAAGGTGGCTCCCGAGTTTCGAAGACCCATTGGCATTCGAATAAACCTATAAGTGCCCATCGGTGTGATGAAACATGTTTTGTCACGGTCGGCAGGGTCTACATTGACTTGAAAGTAGCCGGACCGAAGGTCGAGGGTGGTCATGTAGTTGCTAGTTTTAGCTGCATGCAGTATGTCTTCGATTCTTGGCAATGGGTACCTGTCAGGCTCGGTCACCTCATTGAGTTTTCTATAATCAATACAAAGACGCATACCTCCATCCTTCTTTGGTACCATGACTACATTTGCAGCCCATGGTGACTCGCACTCTTCGATCACACCGGCAGTGAGTAGCTTATCCAGTTCATCCTTCAGGGCGGCTCTCCTGTTCTGGGACATCCTGAAGGGCTGGCAGGCAATAGGTTGCTGGTCCTCGCTGACTTTGATGTGATGAGTAGCAAAGTCAGTGGCCGGACCCTCCGTTGCAAACCGCTCCTCACTGTTACAAATTAATCTATTAAGTTCTGATCTTTCAACAGATGACAAAGTGTGACCTTCATCACCTCTCAACTCTAATGGGTTGGTATCAGTTTGCATTAAATCAGAGTAATAAGATGTCAACTGGAAAGATTCAACAAATGTAAACAACTGGTTTGGGGCATCTTGAAATGTAAAACAGCACTGAGGGATGTTTACAATTATTCCTGCATTTAAAATGAAGTCACGGCCCAGTAAGGTTCTACACTGACTGTCAGGAAAAACAAGAAAATCCACTAACGCCTCGCGATCTCCAATAGTGACTGACACTTGAGCAGTAAGAATATCACGTACCTTGTTAGATCCATCAGCCAGACCTACTGTCCTCCGCGTCGGCGTGAACTCGACACCAGAATTCACCAGAATCTTGTGGAGAGCAGGACTGGCCACGCTCTGAGAAGCACCAGTGTCTAAAATAGCGACGCCCTTGCGCCCCGCGATAGTGACGTTCACTAGCGGGCGAGAGCTGTCGATGCTTTCTAAAGTGTTTAATGACTGAAAATCAGCTGTTGACGACGTAGTAGGCCTTTTAGTATAGCAAGTATCACACCTCGATCTCACTACCCCTGGTTGATTACAACCGTAACATTTGATAGCGGACCTAGTATTGCTACTGTCACTATTAACCATTTTACTCGTTTCTTTAGCCTGAATTTTCCGACACTCGGTTACACTATGACCGAAACTTTTACAATAACTACAACGCGGACGAGAATTTTTAAATTTAAGCTCGCTCGCGCTAGAAGGGGCGATTATCGGCGGACTGGCAGTGATAACAGCGGCAACGTCGCGTTCGTGCGGTTTGACAGATGCGCCGCGCGGCGGTGGCGCGGGAATTTGAAATTGACTGTTATCACTGATACTAGGAATTTTAACACTAGCAGATCCTACCTCGATCCTCGCTTCCTCGGCATCTCTCGCTTTCATTAATAATGATTCGACGTCGTTTACAGATTCACGCGGCACACTTTTACGCACTTTACGATTTAACAATCCATACACTATATCTAATTGTAATCTAATGTCTATGTCGTAAGGAAACTTTGCGAATGTGGCACGTATGCGGGATATAAAGGTTTCTGCGCGCTCGTCGTTTTGTTCTGAAGCGAAGATGTCCCGGAGTAGTTTGTATGCCGGGCGCGGGGCTCCGTACATCGCTCGCATGCGGGTCGTAGCCTCCGCCCACGTCTTCACGTTGCTTTTTACGCCGCGCCACCACGTAGCGGCGTCGTCGGTGAAGAGCATTGTGAGCCCCCTCAGGGCGTGGTCTTCACTGATGTTCATGCATTCGACGAACATTTCAACTGCGTCGATGAAGGATTCGATCCTGTCTGCGTTGGCGCTGCCGCGGCCGTCGAAACGCGCTGTACATTTTGCCATGTTTCCCGTAGCAACAGCGATGGATGGCGAGGGCGCCGAAGGCGTCGCTTCGCGGCTGAATGTGGGCGCGGGAACTGGGTTGATGGCGGCAGCGTGTTGCATCGCGTTGCGCATTACGCTAGACAGTAAAGTAGATAGTTGCTCTTCGGTAATTGCAATCGTATTAGATTCCTTTGCGGTCTCGTTTCTTGTAAAAGCGCGCGAGTTTGGGGAAGGGGGCGCGCCGTTGGCGCGCGAAGCCCCCTCTTCTTCTCCGGAAAGAAAATCCTCGGAATCTTCGCCCTCGCGCTGATGTTGACCGGCTTCGTGGCATTGCTTCCTGGTCTTCATAGCGATTGAATTAGGCGGATAGGTATTTATCACCGAATATTCCGAGAACTCGCTCGAGGAAGATGGCGTCGCGCCGATTTTCGTGTAAAATTTTCTTGGCTTCTAGTTGGGCGCCAATGTCGATGGAGGACAAAAGGAAAACGTCTTCTTATCTTCACATCTATATTTAAAGTCGTTTTAGGTTCACAAGAATAATTATTACACAAAATTACGGCTCGCGATATGCGCGCGCGTGCGACCGTTCGGAGTTGCTAGCCGAGAGAGAGAGAGAGATATCGAGCGAGCGAGAAGGCATAGGTTGCGTTCAGAAACCATAATAAGGTTCGCGCTACACGTATCTCAGTAGCACTTACGTCCTTTTGTAGAGAAGCACAGTCTTTTGGTTCGGTACAACTCAATTATTGGCAACAATTCAAAAATGGTACATCCCATCAAATTGAAACTAAATTTGATTAACCTTTGTGATTTTTGACATGATTTTTGAATATACAGTTTGGAATATAAGGGGGTTGGAAGACACAACTTTGCAACTTTCAGAGCGATTATTTCCAAAAATATTCACCTAATACAATTTTATTTATAGTTAGTGTTATTTTGTTTATTTTATTTACAGCTTATGATTTTCACTATATTATGAACACACACACACACACACACACACACACACTTCATGTATTCCCAATTGGGGTAGACAGAGTACACGAAACATTACCGCTTCGGAGCCACTTTTAGCAATTTTAGGTTTTAAGTTTGACAAAAACGGTATAATAGTGACAGGTTGCTAGACTTAGACTGTCGCCTACACGGTATACCTTAACTTATATATGTCGGCGGCCGATCGTAAAATCAGCCAGATCACGAAATTCCTAGGCACATCATGAAATGGCGCCATTTCATGATATGCCTAAAAGTTGTCTAGGCATATCACGATGTGCCTGAGAAACAATACGGCAGATCGATTAGAGCAACGCATTCGACGATATTCCTAGCTTTATACCGGGCATATCGTGATATGCTGAAAAAAAGAAAAAAATAGGTACGACGAGCGAAGCGAGGAGTGGTTAGTATGAATTGTGACTACTACGCACGAGCCGAGCGAGCGAAGCGAGCGTGCCGCGGCAGCGGCCGGCGAAGTGCCAGAAACGATTTGCCGGCATTTCATGATATGCCTAGGAATTTCATGATCTGCCTAAACTAGCCAAATCATGAAATGGCGGCGTTTCATGATATGCCTAGGAATTTCATGATCTGCCTAAACGTCACCAGGCAAATCGTCAAACGGTGAGTTTTGAACGATATGGCAGATGTCCCTTAGCCAATTCATGAAATGGCGCCATTTCACGATATGCCTAGGAATTTCGTGATCTGGCGGATTTTACGATCGGCCGCCAACATCTATATGTCGGCCTAGTGACGTTTAGGCAGATCATGAAATTCCTAGGAATATCATGAAACGCCGGCATTTCATGATTTGGCTAGTTTAGGCAGATCATGAAATTCCTAGGCATATCATGAAATGCCGGCAAATCGTTTCTGGCACTTCGCCGGCCGCTGCCGCGGCACGCTCGCTTCGCTCGCTCGGCTCGTGCGTAGTGGTCACAATTCATACTAACCACTCCTCGCTTCGCTCGTCGTACCTATTTTTTTCTTTTTTTCAGCATATCACGATATGCCCGGTATAAAGCAAGGAATATCGTCGAATGCGTTGCTCTAATCGATCTGCCGTATTGTTTCTCAGGCATATCACGATATGCCTGGACAACTTTTAGGCATATCATGAAATGGCGCCATTTCATGATGTGCCTAGGAATTTCGTGATTTGGCTGATTTTACGATCGGCCGCCGACATATATACTCAGTCGACTCTTACGATATTCACGAGAGAAATGGAGATGTGTAATTCTAACCTGACACCTATTACCTATATACAACAACTTACAAATTACGCAATTATTATTTTCTTTTTTTATTCGACTGGAAGGCAAACGAGCAAGTGGGTCTCCTGGTGGTACGAGATCACCACTGCCCATAAACATTTGCAACACCAGGAGTATTGCAGATGCGTTGACAACATAGAGGCCTAAGTTGGAATACCTCAAGTGCCAGTAATTTCACCGGCTGTCTTGCTCTCCGCGCCGAAACACAACAGCGCAAGCACTGCTGCTTCACGGCAGGATTAGCGACCAAGACGGTGGTAGCAATCCGGGCGGACCTTGCACAAGGTCCTACCACCTGCAAAATTATTATATCTATTATTATACCAAATTTCAAGTCAATCCGCTCACCAAATCTACAAAATTCGACTTACATTTGACCAGAACAAAGAAACATTGCGAGTTAACAAACGCTTGTTAAAAAAACATCTCAGCCAAACGTCTTGTAATGAGAAAATGAACGTCGCACTCGACGTCATTTTACGGCATAATAAATAAAGGAGACGCATTGTTAATACAAAGTGCTCTTAGCGGAACCCGAGTCACCTGCGCGCAGGTGCTCATCTAGAACAAACACAGACTATTTAAATACAGACATCCCTATTTCCCTACTTATCAATACTATACCTACGATCCGTACTAATATTATAAATGCGAAAGTGGATTTCTGTGTTTGTCCGTCTTTCACGCCGTAACGGAGCGATGGATCGACGTGATTTTTGGCATAGAGATAGTTTATGGGCCCGAGAGTGACATAGGCTACTTTTTATCCCGGAAAAATGCACAGTTCCCGAGGGAACAGCGCGCGATAAGCGAATACCACGCGGGCAGAGCCGCGGGAAAAAGCTAGTAATATTATAAATGCGAAATTAACTCTCTGCCTGTCTGTCTGTTACGCTTTCACGTCGAAACCACTGAACCGACTTTGATGAAATTTGGCATAGAGATAGTTTAATTAAACCCCAAGGATCAACATAGGATACTTTTTATACCAGTAGAGGGCGCCATCGCGCGATAATCTCCATCCGCGCAGACAAAGTCGCGGGCATAAGCTAGTACTACCATCATCATCATCATCATGTCTGCCGAAAGACGTCCACTGCTGGACATAGGGCTCCCCAAGGCTCTCCATTCAGACCGGTCTTCTGCTTTCCGCATCCACCGCGCTCCCATGATCTTAACCAGGTCGTCGCTCCATCTTGTTAGAGGCCTGCCGACAGCTCATCCCGCATATCTGAGTTTCCAAAATTCATATGCGAAACTACATTTCAAACTATCACGAGCTTTGCGGTGAAAAAAAAACATCATGAGGACACCTGGACAACCTATGAAACAATTCAATGGTATGTGGGAACTGTGGCCCAAGTGGTCCGTTCTGAGATATCTTCTACTGTCAGTTCTATTCTGCTAATATCTGGAGCGAACGGACTACGAGACGAGCGTCAGGTGTTTAGCAGTAACGATAAAATGAAACAAATGTTCTACCGGTTTCCGAAAAGAAATTAACGTTTTTAGCGCTTCTTTATTTCTTTTATTCTAACTTAGATAACTAAATGATCTTTGTGCTAAATTGCGAAGATATTTTATAATATTAGTTGCTCATTTTCAAATTAGCTCGTTGAAGTGCCAATGGGCGGGTCATATAGCACGGAGAGCGGATCATATATATACTGTAGGTAGTCTTTGGAGCGGATGGCCGTTGGGGCCGAAAAGTTCTCGACTGGAGGCCGCGGATCGGCAAGCGCAGCGTAGGACGTCCACCAACGAGATGGACGGATGACCTGGTTAAAGCCGCAGGTTCACGATGGATGCAGGCCGTTGTCAACCGAAGCGACTGGAGGTCTATGGGGAAGCCTACGCCTAACAGTGATGATTATGACGATAATAAAATTCTCAAATTATATACAATTGGTTTTATAATGTTATTTTTCATGGTTCCGTATCCAAAGAGTAAAACCCTGTTACTAAGCCTTAGCTGTCCGTCCGTCCGTCTGTCCAACTATTAGTAGAACCCTATAAAATTGACGTCTTAAATCGAGTTTAGCTCGACATGTTTCGGTCTAATCCGTAGCCCTTCCTCCTCGGAGCAACGCGACTCGGCGGCTGCTGCAATACGCGCTCTCGATTAAACTCGATTTAAGACGTGAATTATCCTGGTCACTATATTTAATATGAGTGAGTCTCACGGTAATTTTATGTTTAAAAAAAGTACTCTAAAAAGTTGATTGACCTAGACGGTTTATTAGTTACTAAAAACGCAGCAACTTTTTTGGAATTAGTTCATAATTTTACTCCAAGGTTGCCTCGGATGGCGTTGCACATATACATATTACTCGTGCAATGGGCTACAGCGCATATTGACGTCGCTGCAGCCTATCGAAACCACACATAAGGGTGATAACGTGTGATCTAACAGGGATGTAACTCTACTTGAGTAATTTTTGAAGAATTTATCTAAAGCTCTATTCGCACAGAAGTATGAATGGAAATCACTGTAATATAATTTAATCATTTATATAAAAAATATATACATCTTGAAGTTGATATTTATTTGCATAAACATGGTAAGTGGTGGTTATTATAACAATTATAATAAAAATATCATAAAAATAGATTAACTAAACTTACCTACATAAAATAAAAATAAAACTTAAGTACATAAAACAGAACTTAAAACTAAAACAAATTATCTAAAGAGTACCCCTTAGGCAACGTCCCGAAGATGCTGGCAACGTTTCCTCTTTGAATAACTAGGCTAATTCTTTGTCCGAGGAAGCTGCGAACTCTTCGGTCACCTGTGACGTCTAAATACTAATATTTTTGAAATACATCTTTAAATACAAAATGCCAGCAAAAAGATACGTGCAAAAATTGCTTAGTTAATAATCGGATGTTATTAGTATTGCGTTTCAGTATGATGGGGTGACAAATAAAAATGACCAAGTGCGGGTAGTTCGAGATAGGAGTACCGGTACTATTTGTGATCAAGTGCAGGTAGTTCAAAGGACTCGCATTGCTACAGACTTGACACCACACACTTCAGTCAACTCGTGACCACGGCTATTGTAATGTGGTTAATACGTCGAGGTAAATTTTATTCGTGAGTTTGAGGTGTGTTAACTATGACAGAAAGTCATGAAAGCTAACAACATTATATTCTATTAGATAAATAAATTTTAATAGTGGTAGGCAAGGTCGATGGGAAAAGGCCATGTGGCCGCTCACCCACCCGATGTTCAGGATTGTTTTTCGCAATAGCCCTAAAATCTTCGGAAGATAGAAAAACATGGAGAATCATAGTGACGAGCTGTCAGCACTTCAGACTAGACTTCAGCAATGCAGATACCGACAAAGAAGAACCTCATTGTATTTTTTTTTTTTTTATAAACAAACAAACAATACAATACAATGATTAACAGAAATGAAATAAAAAAAGAACTAAAACTAACTTACTCTAAACCTAAAAATCTATATTTACAAATATCGCCCAAGTCGTTGCTACTGGGCAGGGTGCCCATAAGGCTGGCTGCGTTTCCTCGTTGTATGGCAATGCCAATACGTTTGTAATTTTTAATTTTTTTTTTGTAATTTCTCAACGTAGAGCATACTGCCTTTCGGAGCGGACGTCCCAGTTCGACTTAAATCCAACGATGAATATATTTTGCGAGCACCGCAGCGCCCGAGTGAAAAGTATCTCTTATATTGCACCTGCGGCGCTTGCATACTCGTATATGCCATAATCCAGACAGGTGATGCCAGTTTAATAACATAGAGATGTTCTTAGAGGTGCTTAAGAGTTTACTTATAAGATTTAGTTAAAAATGGAAGTTTTAAAATAAGCTTTTTTTATATTAAATATTATTGACCCGGATAACTCACGTCTTAAATCGAGTTTAGCTCGACATGTTGCGGGCTAATCCGTAACCCTTCCTCCTTGGAGCCCGAAACATGTCGAGCTAAACTGGATTTAAGACGTGAGTTAGGGTCGAAATATATTTTATATGAGTGAATCTCATGGTGGTTTTATGTGCAAAGCTTTTTTGCTTCCTGAACTTTTTGATGACTGTACACAAGTACATTCTGAGAGGAGGCCTGTGCCCAGCAGTGGGACGTATATAGGCTGGGATGATGATGATGATGACGACACACGTACATTGTCATGCAAATTACATTTCCGTACCACATTTCAAGTCGATGACAAATGGTTGAGGAGTTCTGTCCTGCAGAGACGATCCTGCCTGGACCCCCAGGATATAGCTGCCAGGTTGCATTGTCAAGATTTACATAAGTGGCCGAATTTCAAGTGACCTTGATTTCAGAAAGTGGATGGTGGTGGTGGGAATTTAGCTTCTAAGATTTGACCCACACAAATTAATAAGGGAAGCTAAATAAAAGCTTGTAACAGTTGTTGTAGGCTAGAGTTTGACCTGTAGACAAAGCCTGAGAGGAGGCACAGTATATATAAGTTAAAACAGTATGGAAGCTATGAACAAATCGATCAAAACGAACACACTCACTCAGACGCGCGCTCTACACGGCCCCTAAAACTTATTGCTAGACCCCCTTAGAGGAAATCTGGTAACGTAAATACGCACCATCTCTACTACAGAGTTGAGTTGAGTACTAATTCATGTATATAGACGATGGGATGATGTTGATACATAACATCATCATCATCATCATCATCATCATCATCATCATCATCATCATGTCAGCTGAAAAACGTCCACTGCTGGACATAGACCTCCACCAAGGCTCTCCACTCAAACCGGTCTTGTGCTTTTCGCATCCACCGCGATCCCGCGATCTTAGCCAGGTCGTCGCTCCATCTAGTTGGAGGCCTACCGACAGCTCGTCTCCCGGTCCGCGGACGCCATTCGAGAACCTTCTGACCCCATCGGCCATCAGTCCTGCGTGCAATGTGCCCCGACCACTGCCACTTCAGTTTCGCAATTCTTCGGGCTATGTCAGTAACCTTAGTTCTACTGCGGATATCATCATTTCTGATTCTATCCCGCAGAGAAACCCCGAGCATAGCCCTCTCCATAGCCCTTTGAGTGACTTTGAGCTTTCCTATGAGGCCCATCGTTAGCGCCCACGTCTCAGATCCGTATGTCATCACTGGCAACACACACACATACATAACATAATAAAATAAAATATATTCCTTATTTACTCCTTTTTTATTTGAATAAAAATACACTCAGGTTACTCGTATCGTAATCATATTGCGCAGAAACATTGTCTTTGCTTTTAGCTATCATTTTCCCAGTAATATGGTTTATCTTCTCGGGGGTTACTACGAAATTCGAAAATATAAGTTCGTATCGTACAGTCCCTCTGAATCCCGTATAAAAATAAGCGTCAATTTGGACTTCGTAGTACATATCAGAGCCTGAGCCTATATTACGAAGTACGAAATTCAAACTTCGTATCTTGCCTAGAGACCTAGGTACTTGCCTTGGTACACTTAATACAATTAATTATTTACTGTATTCAGTGATTTTTCTTTGCACGTATTACAAACAAAACAAATTGTCTTTGCAACAAAATAAACGAAACATCGAAAATGGCCGTAAATTAAAAGTTTTCTGACGCAAACCGCAACAGTCATCATCCCAGCCTATATACGTCCCACTGCTGGGCACAAAAGTTCTCTGAGAATGAGATGGCTTCAGCCGTAGTTCCCAAGCGGGCCCCGTGCGGATTGGGAACTTCACACACACCATTGAATTGCTTCGCAAGTTTGTGCAGGTTTCCTCGCGATGTTTTCCTTCACCGTAAAGCTGGCAGTAAATTTCAAATGTAATTCCGCACATGAATTCCGAAAAACTCAGAGGTGCGAGCCGGGGTTTGAACCCACGATCCTCTGCTTGAGAAGCGGTAGGTCAAATCACTCGGCCACCACAGCTTTTTCAATTCATTTGCTTTTACATAAATACCACAGCACACTTAGCAAAAAGCCAATTCACTTTACATTTTAAACTTCGAAAATGCGTGTCCCATAAGACGTCCATAACCGCAAAACTGACATAACATTATACAGCCCCAACCTATCCACTTCTGCTGAATAAAAATGTAAATACCAAATGTACGGAGCTCGCAAATGGATCCCTTATGAATTATTTAAACGCAATGAAGGCTCAGCTTAGTGAGAGTTAGTAAGTAGCGCTTTTAAAAACGCTGAGATATAAAATGTTCTCATAAGACATGAATTCAGTTTCTTTCACAGTAAGTAAAGAAACAACAACAATATAATAGCTTATCAATTATCTACATCTTTGGACTCATCTACGTTACCATCAAGTAAAACGCTGCGCAATCAAGCGCTGGCAAGTGACAGTTTTAAATAACAAAAGTTTACACTCGTAGGTGAAAAACTTAAGTAAATTAACATGTTTAGTTGCACAGAACTCATATGGAACCTAAGTAATTTATCTATACGGACTCGTTATTACTGCAAAATAGATCATTTTCTTTTTTTTACTTGAATTTTGTTTGTATATCAATTTGAAGCGCGTCATAATTCGGCTGATGCCTTAACTTGATGACGGCTTGATGTCGGCTTGATCTCATATTTACCAGCTTTAACTGGCTACATCTTGTAATTTCTTGTTTAATCAACAAAAGAAAAAATACTTGTCCAATATTTTTTGATAATCTAACTGGCAAACTACACGTAATAAGATTGTTTAAAGACACCAGCCTAATTTACTGTCTGTAGTATTTGAGCGTTTATTTTCAACACCACCTTCTGTACACACTTCTGTGGACAGGTACCCTCAGGGTGATATCTGGAGGTACCACAGCACTTCCATTGTAACGTTAAGTCCTAAAAAGTTATCTTTATTAAGCCCATTTTCATTACAATACCCGGTAACAGTCTTTGTATGCTGATGCGAACTGTAAGAAATGACTTTTACTGTTAAGGAAATGTTTGGGCACGTAGATTTTAGTTTGATTGGGTCAATTTGGAGTTTAGCTCGACATGTTTCGGGATATTTCGTAGCCCTTCTTCAAGGGAGCGCGAATCGGCGCTGCCGCAACACGCGCACTACGCGCCACCGCTCTGTGCCCTTAGTGTAAGTTACAAATTACGTCTCGATCGCGTTTGCGTTAAAATCTTAATTTGTATGGAAACACGAACATCGTAAACGTTCCGCTAGAGGCGCAGTTCGTGTTTCCATATAAATTGAGATTTTAACGCGAACGCGATCGAGACGTATTTTGTAACCGAAAACTTACGCTGTATCCGACGAAACTGACACAGGCGCACAACTACCCACATTTTAATCGTCATTTTTATTGTCACTGTTAATGTAAGACACTGACACTGTGTAATGTATATAGGACATGAGTTCATCATCGTCATCATCCCAGCCATATTAAATTAAAGTCAATAGACAGTCGCGTGTTCCTCTCGCTTTGAGGACCCATTATTTTTTAGGGTTCCGTAGCCAAAATGGCAATTAAAACCGGAAGTTTCGCCATATCTGTCTGCCCGTCCGCGGCGTTGCTCAGGGACTATATCTGAATGCTAGAAAGCTTGTAACTTTGCAAGAATTATGTAAACTATGCCGAACAAAATGGTACAATATTCATCATCATCTCAGCCTATATACGTCCCACTGCTGGGCACAGGCCTCCTCTCAGAATGAGAGGGCCGTGATTTATCCGTTACAATCATTTAATATGAGTGAATCTCACGGTAGTTTCAAGTTAAAAATTGGTCAATTAGGATTGGAAAAAAAAATTAAAGGAAAAAATTGGTAATGATACTGGATACTTATTTTATTACTGTTTGCTTTACTTGAGGGAAATGGTGCAAGCATAATGGGGGGTTTCGATTTGGGCACTTAGCGGGAAGGAGTTTAGAGAAAGACAGTGAGGTGGAGCTCTACTGAAGCGGAGATGAGCGGAGCGGAGATGAAACGTATAGGGATCGTGAAATGGCGCCATTTCATGATATGCCTAAAAGTTGGCTGGGCATATCACGATGTGCCTGAGAATCAATACCAAGCAGCATAAGTTTTTGGTAAAAAAAAAAAATTAATACAAGCTTTCTTGCTGACTGTACTTTCATAGTCACCCAAACTACATTTGCATACCAAATTTCAAGTCGATGCCATTAACCGTTGAAGAGTTCCGTCCTGCGGAGACAATCCTCGCCGGAATACCAGAATTTTGCTTCTAGATTATTCCTAGCTATGCAATTTACTTGTAGGCCAAATTTCAAGACAATCCGATTGTAAGAAATAGATAAAATTTTACTTGCAAGATTTAATAATAATAATAATAAACGTTTATTTCAGACCAGGATTTGACCCGCACGTAATAGATACATGTATACAAGATACATTGCAAGTTAAATAAAAACCTTTCGAAATATACCTTCTATATGACCCAAAATACACAAACCGTTTCGAACATTTTGTGAGCTCATTCTCAAACCAAGTACAACGCAGTGCTTCCGAACAAAATTAATGAGGTCAGTTCAGCTCGTAATGTATTCCAGTATCTAGGCTCGCCAATGATCTAGACTAAAGCCACAGATTCACCGGCTGCAGCCGTCCGATAGTGGTGATTGAACATAATGACCGCTACTTATCTGTAGTCGTCCGGCTTAGAGTATTAAGTCTTACGGAGGTGTGCACGACACCGATATTTTTACACTATATAAAAAAAGTTTACACTATAGTAAGTATAACATTTTTACGATGAATTAAAATAATATTGCAGATTGTAGGACCTTGTGCAAGGTCCGCCCGGATTGCTACCACCATCTTGCTCGCTAATCCTGCCGTGAAGCAGCAGTGCTTGCACTGTTGTGTTTCGGCGCGGAGAGTAAGACAGCCGATGAAATCACTGGCACTTGAGGTATTCCAACTTAGGCCTCTAGGTTGGCAACGCATCTAATATACCGCTGGTGTTGCAGATGTTTATGGGCGGTGGAAATTTCTTACCACCAGGAGACCCACTTGCTCGTTTGCCTTTCAGTCAAATAAAACAAAATAAAAATAAAAATAAATTCTTCCCTCACCCGCGACCTTATGATAGCTAAGTTTATGAAAAATATGCGTGTTCATGCAGTTCCTCTACCTCCACACTGTAAGAACACACGAATCACACAAAGCCACCCATCACCACCACCAGTCCACCACATTACACGGACGCGTTTCGAACTCGACCAAAGCTCATCTTCAGAGCAACACAACCGTCCACCGTACTACCAGATGTTACTGACATCCTAATGTACGATGTGTAAAACTCCCTAATATACGGAAGAGCAAAAAATTAAAAAAATAAAATTTATCCATTCTTAAAAAATATTTAGACCAGTCTAAAAGTTTAACGAATTGATACTAATTAACCCCCGACGCAAAAAGAGGGGTGTAATAAGTTTTTCCGATATGTTTGTCTGTCTGTGACAGCGAAGCTCTTAAACGGGTGGAACAATTTGAATGAGGTTTTTTGTTTGAAATCAGGTTTTCTAGCGGTTCTTAGACATGTTTCATCAAAATCGGTTGAGCCGTCTTTGATATATTGAACTTTGAAGAAGTCGAGGGTTTTCCTTCCAACTATGTGTTGGTAATTCAATACTGGCCATTTTTCGGTCTGATTTGATTTTCTTCAACTGACAAGCACAAAATCACAAGGTTTAGAGTTAGAAACTAGGTAGAAATATTTCGACTTACCCAAAACATTTTTTTTTTTAACTAGCCTGTATAGTGTCTCACTGCTGGGCAAAGGCCTCCCCTCTTGACCTCCACAACTCTCGTTCTGACGCAATGTCAGGCCAGTCCTTTGCGTACGTGTCCAAAACATACGAATATTAAAAATATATATATATCGAAGGGCGGATCGGGTCCGCTCGATCGCCGTCGTCACTCTCGCCGTTCGCCATATTAATTTTGATATGATTAGCCCAACAAATAAGAACACTCAAAGTTCAACTCACCACACTTTATTAAAAATCTAAAAAGATTAAATCACAATACTCTAGGATGATTTGGATAATTAAAGATGAAAGATTAATCACAACGGAACGCAGTGAGGTTGGCTGCGTTGACGGTTCCTGTCCTTCCCCTTTCGCTCTCAAAACAAGAATGCCAAATCAAAACTACCCGCCATCGCAGTCAAACACACTCAAGCATAGACAACCTCTTTTTTTCTTTTTTTTAACATAAACAAGGCTTGGGCATTCCGCAAACTGCCAGTGTCGTGTACGTGGGTCTGCGACACGGCCATTCTGACTTTTCACACGTCCTCGTGGGAGGAAGTATCTGAAATGAAAAGAAATAGTCCCACGAGAGTAACATGTTCGCTCGGCTATCCTGACCAACAAGCAAGGGTTGGTCAGTAGTCGCTACTCTACACGTTTCAAAACAATGACAGTTTTAATTCAATATGAAACAAACAAAACTAGAATGCAAACAATGTGATTACATTATTTCTGTAGCTCTATCATAAGTGCAAGATAAACTAGCGCTCTGCATCACTGTCTAACCAACAGTGAAAATCAACTTAGTACTTAACCAGTACTCTGCTACTATCGCTTAACCAGCAATAGCAAAATAGTAACCAATAGTGCCTAACCAGCACTCTGCCGCTAATTGCTTAACCAGCAATAGCAAAAATAACAACCAATAGTGCCTAACCAGCACTCTGCAGCTAATGCCTAACCAACAATAGCAAAATAACATCCAATAGTGCCTAACCAGCACTCTGCAGCTAATGCTTAACCAGCAATAGCAAAAATCAAATAAAAGTGCTCTACCAGCACTCTGCATTTTATCGCTTAACCAGCGATAAAAACTAAATAGCGCTTAAAAACAATAGAGCAAAAGAAATAAAACATTATGGTTGTGAACTTGTACCGGCTTCAGAGTCCGTAGGCTCTATATCAATATCAAGCTCATATGAAGCATTTAAATTGGGTACTTTTCAAATTCAAATTCAAATTCAAATCATTTATTCAGTAAATAGGCCGCAATGGGCACTTTTACACGTCATTTTTTTTTAAACTACCAGCGCTTTCGGAAAGACCATCATTGCCAAGAAGAATGCGCCGCAAGAAACTTGGCAGAAAGTCATTTTTTCAAAATAAAATAATTACAAATAAAATAATTAAAAACTACAGTAAACAATTAAACAAAAATCACAAAAAAAATAATTAAATAATAATACAGGGATGTATGGGGTCCCTTAGTTACAAAATTAAACACTAACTATATCTACGTTAAGCGGAAGTGTAAAATGCTTCCACCGTCATAAATGAAAAAAAATAAAAATAAAATAATAATTAAAAAAAAACTGAAATATGCATTTCAGGTCAAGTAACCATTAAGCTTTTGGATTCCGATGGCAAGCTCACGTCTGCCGCCCCCAAAGTTAGCTCACACGCACTCATGTCATGCTCTGAAAGCAGAGCGGTACCGAGGGCATGGTATTGCTTCCGTTCCCATAAGCTCTATGGGATCGTCTTGGGAACTTCGACGTAGCGAGCCTGTGACTAGAATTATTAAACTAAAAATATACAAGTTTAAAATCCATAAGCTTAACAATATACAATATAACTATAGCAAGGGGATGTATAAAGTCCCTGAGTTAATAATATAAATCCTAATCTAAATAATTCAGAGATGTATATAGTCTCTAAATGTCAAAGTAAACTACTTAATTAAACTAATTAAATTATACAATCATCAGAGGTGTAAAAAGCCTCCAAGGTCAAAAATCAATAATAATAATTAAAATAAAGAGATGGAGATGTATAAGGTCTCCAAATGTCAAACTAATGCATGTTTTTAAATTAAATTCTGCAATGCGGACAACGGCAACAGAACCAGAAACTAGACACGAAATGCGCCGGGACACTGCCAAGTCACACTTCACAACACTACACAATACAAATACACCGACATAAACACACACTCACACACACACACACACACACACACACAAACACGAGTACATCACACATCAACACCCTCATCGCACATCAATCTTCATCGGCTTTCAGTTTTGGCCATGTCGCATTATCACATAAGTACTCCTCAACTTTATAGTAAGCTTTCTTCAGGAGTGCACTCTTTATGTATTCCTTAAAAGAGTTGTGTGGCAATTTCCATGCTTCTACGGGAACTTTATTGTAAAATCTCACGCAGTTTCCCACAAAAGATTTGCTTACTTTCCGTAGACGAAATTTAGGAACGGCAAGCTTATGCTTATTACGAGTATTGATATCATGTACGTCTGACACTTTCTTAAAGGACTCGATATTCTTGTGTGTATACAATATCACATCATGTATGTACTGTGAAGCTACTGTGAGGATGTTTATCTCCTTAAAGCGTTCTCTTAGTGAATCTCGGGAGCCAAGGTTGTAGATAGACCGGACTGCCCTCTTCTGTAGAATGAAGATAGTTTCTATGTCGGCTGCCTTGCCCCAAATCAGCATACCGTAGGACATTATGCTGTGAAAATAACTGAAATAAACTAGCCGGGCAGTTTCTACGTTGGTAAATTGCCTGATTCTTCGTACAGCATAGGCGGCAGAACTCAATCTAGCAGCAAGACCAGAAATATGCGGGCTCCATTGTAAATTACGATCCAACTTAAGACCAAGAAAAACAGTCTCATGCACAAGTTTCAGATTCTCTCCGTTTAAGGAAATAATTGTTTCAAACTGTCTTACATTAGGCAACGAAAATTTTATACATTTAGTTTTAGCTGCATTTAGTAACAAATTGTTAGCAGTGAACCAGTTTAGCGCCTCTGCTAAAGTCTCATTGATGTGTGTTGGATCTTCTTGTTGCCTGTTTACTTTGAATATCAAAGAAGTATCATCTGCAAACAATACTATGTTGCATTTCTGTTCTAGCAAGTGGGGCAGGTCATTTATATATACCAGAAAGAGAAATGGACCCAAAATGGATCCTTGTGGAACTCCAAGCTTCACCGCTGAGCCAGCTGACTGCGTTCTATTTATGTCCACTTTTTGAACTCTTTGGCTGAGATAAGACTTAACAAGGTTCAGTGCTTTGGCTGAAAGTCCATAGTGTTGTAGTTTGCGGATAAGTGTCTCATGCTCCACGCAATCGAAAGCCTTGGACAGGTCGCAAAATATTCCTATTGCATCTTGCGAATTTTCCCATGCATCATAAATGTACTTCATGAGACTTGCGGCTGCATCTGTTGTCGAACGGCCCTTTGTGAAACCGAATTGCTGACTGTGTAGCAAGTTATTTAGATTAAAGTGACGAAGCAGCTGATTAAGCATAATCTTTTCAAACACTTTACTCAGCACAGGCAGCACAGATATTGGACGAAAGTTGCCAGGATCAGATGAGCACCCAGCTTTAAATAATGGAATCACTTTGCTATATTTCATTAAGTCCGGGAACACACCATCATCAATGCACTTATTAAATATGACGGCTAGGTACGGTGCCACAATATGGATAACAGATTGCATAACTCGAACAGAAATACCCCAAAGATCCTCCGTATTCTTCAGTTTCAAAGATTTAAAAGTCTTTATAATTTCTTCAGAGTTAGTATGTTGAAAATCAAAGTTCAGATGTCTATCGCTCGCAATTTCATTTAGATAAGAACTAGCCCGCACAGTGGAAGATCTTAGATCGCGAGTCGTATTTACAGCTATATCTGAGAAAAAATTTTCAAAAGCACCCGCCACTTCTAAATCTGAAGTCAATATTCTATCATCCACTTTTAATTGGAATTGACAATTACGGGGCTTAGATTTACCTGTTTCTGAATTTATTACATTCCATACAGCTTTTACTTTATTATCAGCGGATTTAACTTTATTACTAAGATAATCAGCCTTGGCAGTAATACATACTTTTTTAAATAATTTGGAATATTTTCTAACGTAGTCTATAAACGAGGGGTCTTGACTGTGGCTTTTCATTTCATAAAGTTCATAAAGCCTAGTTCTACTCTTATGTATTCCGACCGTGGCCCAGTCACTAAACTTTGCCTTGTTCCCGTTTCTCATTTTAGTTCTTAATTTGAAAACTTTTCCGAACTCTCGATTAATTACTGCAGACAGGTTCTTATATAGTACGTTAGGATCACTTCCCTCCAAATAAGGCTCAGGAACGCTGTTGATAATATTTTCCTTGAATTTTTCTACACGGGCTTCTGTAACGGGTCTGTAGGTTACTATTTGATCAATTGTCTGTTTAGGTATTGTAAAACAGGCTTTTTGGCCGCTGTGATCGGAATTGAAACAGTTTATTATTTCTTTGTCCATAACATCACACATGCAGAAAATATTATCTAAACATGTAGCTGTGTTTGCCGTGACTCTCGTCGGTTCCTCAAAAAGATGAAACAAGTTAAATGATTTAAATAAATTCAAAAGTCTTCCGGAATATCTATTTGCCGAGTCTAGTAAATTCACATTAAAATCTCCACATACGATGACAGATTTACTACCAGAAAAAACTTGTTTCAAAGCATCTTCCATCACGGGTTCGAACTGACAAAAGTCTGAAGAGGGCGGCCTATATACACATAATATGATGTGATTCTCTAATTCAACACACGAAATTTCAATAACTCGTTCAATGGACAGCTGAACTACATTTTTTAGTTCTTTGCTCTTGTAATCGTCCGTAACAATAATCATAGAGCCTCCATGTATAGCCGATTTTCTAGTAAAAGAACTGGCGATTCTGTAATTACAAATATTCAATAGTAGTTCATGTTGTTTCAACCAGTGCTCAGTAATACACACTTTACGTAATCGGTCGTGAGCATATTTGTAATGTCGATTACCAGTGAGCGATTTTAAATTGTACCTGTCACCATCTAGAACTTCTACGACCTTAAAAGGTCCTTTATATTTCGGATCAAGTTTGGTCTGATTCCTTTCTTCATTTTTTAGAAGAACTAAATCACCTTCAGAAAATCGAGTAAATTTGGCTTTATTAGAATCAAACCTTGACTTGTCATAATTTGCATTTTGAGCCATGTTAACTACAGCATCAGCTCTTACGTCATCAATGTCAATATCAACCTCGTCTGCAAACATTAAATCAAGTGGACGTGCGACTCTACCTATCATGAGCTCTAAGGGACTATATTTGGTAACTCTATTAACCGTACAATTTAACGCTAGCTGGACATCTAAAAGAGAATCTTGCCATGAGCGCTCTTTACTCGTCTCTACTGCCGTAAGCATACTCTTGAGCGTACTCATGACCCGCTCTACCTGTCCATTAGCGCGAGAACTTCCGGTAGCGATTAAATGCAAGGAAATATTGTGAGAGGTACAGAACTCTCTGAAATCAGTGCTTGCAAAGCAACGTCCTTGATCAGCAATCACACGTGTAGGAGCACCAAATAATGAAACACAACTTTTAAGAGCTTTGATACTACTGTTCGTGTCAATATTCGTGGTATGACGTAGCAAAACAAATTTTGTGAACGCGTCAATGATAACAAAAACATACTCCTTTTTCGCGTTTTTACCGCTTAACTTGCCGGTGGCGTCAATATGAAGAGTATGCCATGGTATCGCGACTTTTGGAATAGGGTGTAATTCAGCCGAAATTTTACCTGAATGAGATTTAGAGATTTTACAAGTGACACAATTGTCAACAAACTTCCTAACAAATTTAGTCATGTTTTCGAACCAGTAATGATTACAGATTTTATCCAGAGTTTTCTCCCATCCGAGGTGCATCAGGGACTCGTGCGTCGTATTAACTACAGACCACCGTAAAGCTCTAGGTAAAATAGGAAGACAACGAGTTCTGTTTTTGCGCTGTACCTTGCGATGTAATATACCAGACCTAAATTCATAAGTTTTAGCAACATGATCATCAAGATTTCCATCATTTAGTTTTGTGATTAGATTTGAAATTTCCTCGTCTCTTTGCTGTTCGGCTAGTAACCAATTGTCAGTAAGATTAGCAACATTAATCAGTTTCCGCTCTACCTTATTAACCGGAGGTTTTTCATTATGTACAGGGACAGGGTTTCGCGAAAAGAAATCGGCGTGTTGCATTCGCTTTCCATCGACATGAACGATGTCGAAGTCAAACGACTGCAAAAATGCCCACCACCTATGGACTCTAGGTGTGAGATCCAGCTTCTTTCGTGTAGACTGTAGAGCATGGCAATCTGTCATAACAGTGAACTTCTGTCCGTGTAAATAATGCCGGAAGTGCCTAACCGCATTCACAACTGCGAGAGTTTCCAACTCGTATGAGTGGTACTTTGACTCCGCAGGAGTGGTGCGTTTACTAAAGTAAGCAATTACGCATCGTTTGCCGTCCTTTTTCTGCATCAAAATTGCGCCATAACCAACTGAGCTCGCATCCGTGTGTAGCTCGATAGGGCAGTTCGGATCGAAAATAGTCAAAACCGGATTGTTGGTCAAAATAGAGATGACATTTTGCCTAATAACTTCGTGCGATGTTTCCCATTTAATGTTACCTTTCGAGATATTAGTCAAGGCATATAAGGGTGCCATTATCTGTGAAAATTTGGGGATGAATTGGCGGAAATAAGACGCAAGCCCGATGAATTGTCGCAATTGTGTTACTGTGCCTGGGGCACTGGTCCCACCGCGAGCTAGTAAGCTATGAGCTATCGGCTATTTTCTAGCCCAAGAAACGAACAAAAGATAATCGCTTCCGTGTACATAAAAGAGAGAGTTATATTTTTATAGTTCATAGCTGGCTGTTCACACTGCCGGCGAGGATACTCTCCCACCGCCCGGCGAGTAAGCGATAATTCCATACAATTGTTTACTAGCCGCCCGCCGATTGTCATCTGTTTCTAGTACAGAATTTTACTAGTTGACCGCCGAGCTCGCCGATAGCTGGCGGTGGGACCACTGTTTACTAGTTGACCGCAGCGATAAGCTATCGACTATAAAACTAGCTCAACGGTACTCGCCGAAGCCTGCTTGGCGATCAGAGCGATCATTCTACCTTTCAAAGTGGATGCGAGTGCACGTATATACAATGAATTTAAAACAATCATACGAACTATCTTTGTTTTGTTGTCAAGGTCGGATGACGATGATGATGTATTTTATAAAAGCGTGTGTGTAGTGGCAGTGGCAATTTTGAAGAGACGGAAGAAAAAAAGGAATATTTTAAAAAGAATGACAAGAAAAATTTGGATGAAAAAAATTAATTATTTCAGAAAAGAATACAGTGAGTTCAAACTAGCTAGTGTGGTGAAAATGTATTTTCAAATTTAAATTCAAATCATTTATTCAGTAAATAGGCCGCAATGGGCACTTTTACACGTCATTTTTTTAAACTACCAGCGCTTTCAGAAAGACCATCATTGCCAAGAAGAATGCGCCGCAAGAAACTTGGCAGAAAGTCATTTTTTCAAAATAAAATAATTACAAATAAAATACTTAAAAACTACAGTAAACAATTTAACAAAAAATTACAAAAAAAAATCAAATAATAATACTCCCTGTATTATTATTTGATTTTTTTTGTAATTTTTTTTTGTATGGGGTCCCTTAGTTACAAAATTAAACCTATATTCGACCTCGACTGTACATCGTATAGGTCATTGGCGAATAGCCCCCCGGCTGAGCTAGTGCAGCGACTAATCGCCCGTCGCACGCAAACACTCGCTTATAGCCGAGCGTCTAAACGAGCAAAACTATACTCGCTTCTCGCCTCTCGCCCACTCGTTTGTAGTTTATAGTTTTACTCGCTAATAGCTTGTAGCCGCCGGTGGGACCAGTGCCTGGAGGAGGCAAATCAACTAGAGCTTCTACTTTCTTCGGGTTTGGTCTAATTTCACCACAACTCACCTCGAAGCCTAAGTACTCTACCTTTCGTTTAAGAAACGAGCACTTTTTAAGATTAAAAGAGAACCCAGCTTTTGTTAAGACATCCAAAACGTTATGTAACCTTTGAAGAGCTTGCTCTACATCTGACGCTACAATCATAATGTCATCCATATACACTACGACATAAGAATTGGCAAGTTCTCCTAATGCTTTGATCACTGCACGCTGAAAAACCGATGGAGCGTTACGTAACCCGAAGGGCATCGTTAAATATTCGTATTGCCCATCTGGCGTTACGAATGCAGTACGTTCGATAGAGTCGACGTGTACGGGAATTTGATGAAAACCGCTGGCCATGTCAAGAGTTGTGAAATAATGAGCACCATGGAGTCTATTTATTTGATCGGAAATAATCGGAAGAGGAAATCTATCAGGCACGGTGTTGTCGTTCAACTCTCTGTAATCGACACACATACGGTCAGACCCGTCTTTCTTTTTAATCAGGAGAATAGGACTCGCAAAGGGGGATGAGCTAGGGCGAATCACGTTGGAGGTAAGCAATTCATCAACTTTATTACGTACAACTTGTCTTTCGTCAGGACTCAAACGATAGGGACGACGACATACAGTTTTATTAGGATCTTTAAGTTTTATTTGCATTGGCTCAGTTTTCGCAGTAGTACTGGGTGTTCCACTAATAAACCGCTCTTTAAATTCGTTTAAAATTGAAATGAGTTTCGGCTTGTAGTCTGATGTTACGTCCGTATTAATGTTCTCAAAATTTTGGTCTTGCTCTACGTGTAAAATTGTACGTGACTCTACATTTTTGACTGACTCTACGACTGACTCTACATTTGACTCTATCTGCGACTCTACATGTGACTCTATATTTGACTCTACATGTGACTCTATCTGTGACTCTACTTGAGACTCTATCTGTGACTCTACTTGAGACTCTATCGGTGACTCGACATTCTTGAAAGTTACGTAATCCGAGGTCATGGTTACAACTATACCCTTAGCCAAAATTTCACGACCAATAACAATATCATGCTGTAAGTATTCATCAGGTAAGGCATGAAAAATTATGTTCAAAGGCAAGCTATCAATTTCCACGCAAGTCGAAAGTTTCAAATTGCTGTTAACCGAAGTTTGACCAATGCCAGTCATTGTAACCACAGTACAAATACGCTCACCCGTAAATTTAGGCAAAACAGATTCTTTAATGAGTGAACACTCCGCTCCAGAGTCATAACAGAATACAAATGACTCACCAGAGTGTTGTAGCGTTCCAATGGGCGCGTTAATCACGCACATGTCCACGCGCCGCGTCTCCGGTGCCGCAGCTGCGCCGCTGCTGCCGGCGCTGGTGCTGCCGCCGGGACGCCCAGGGCCGCTTGACGCCGGGCACTTGTTTGCGTAGTGGCCGGGATTTTTGCACTTGTAGCAGGTGATGGAATGTGAATCTCTATTCTTCGTCAAAGTGTTCGACGCTGGGGCTGATGAAAAACTTGAAGATTGCGGTCTTCCTTCAGCTTTGAAGTCTCTCTTTGATCGACACATAGGTGCTTTATGACCTAGTTGCCCACACTTAAAACATTTTGGTGTAACGGTCGTAGGGTTGAATTTAAACCGTTTGACATCTGAATCAGCTTCATGTGACATAGATTTTCTTTTTAGAAATGACATGGCACGTAATTCTTGCTGTAGTTTATTTCTAGTACCGATTTCGGTGGTAAACGCCAATCTTTGAACACGTGTATCCACATGTGACAAATGAGCCAAAACAGTTGAAATAGCGATCTGTTCTGTAGTTAGATTTTTCCATCGTGACATTAGTGACGTTAACACGCGCGACGCATAAGCAGCGAGACACTCACCTTCTTTTGGTGTACCGTTATTTAGGTTTATAAGAGATGCAGCTGGTGTCTCGGGACAGTCATATCTCGCGATGAAAATCTCCTTAAACTCCATCCACGTCATTCCAGGGAACGAAACTTGTGACAGCCATGCCGATGCCTGACCTTTTAACGCACGGCTCAAAGCTATCATAAGCGGTGCACCTTGTAGGTAAGAATCGGCCATACACATGTCTGCTGTACACACCCAGGCACGTGCATCCATATTTTGTTTATCGGGATCAAAGTAGGGCAGTTGAACATTCTCTTTAGACTGGGGCGTTTTCATCGCTTGTAACAAGGCAAGAAAATTTTGGTTTTGTTGTTCCAAAATCAAACGCCATTTTTCTTCACCGTCTCCATGTTGTTCTTGTGGACACGTTGCTCGATATCCCACTTCTGATATCGAAGGGCGGATCGGGTCCGCTCGATCGCCGTCGTCACTCTCGCCGTTCGCCATATTAATTTTGATATGATTAGCCCAACAAATAAGAACACTCAAAGTTCAACTCACCACACTTTATTAAAAATCTAAAAAGATTAAATCACAATACTCTAGGATGATTTGGATAATTAAAGATGAAAGATTAATCACAACGGAACGCAGTGAGGTTGGCTGCGTTGACGGTTCCTGTCCTTCCCCTTTCGCTCTCAAAACAAGAATGCCAAATCAAAACTACCCGCCATCGCAGTCAAACACACTCAAGCATAGACAACCTCTTTTTTTCTTTTTTTTAACATAAACAAGGCTTGGGCATTCCGCAAACTGCCAGTGTCGTGTACGTGGGTCTGCGACATATATTTGAAGGTATATGCATTAAAGTACTTTAGAAAAAAAAAAACTTGAGCACAGATATGACATGATGTGAAGTCCGTGTTATTGAGGTTTTCAGTTTAATAATGAATAAGCACTTCGTATACCTAATAATATAAGCCGTGGTGGCCTAGTGGTTTGACCTATCGCCTCTCAAGTAGAGGGTCGTGGGTTCAAACCCCGGCTCGCACCTCTGAGTTTTTCGAAATTCATGTGCGGAATTACGTTTGAAATTTACCACCAGCTTTGCGGTGAAGGAAAACATCGTGAGGAAACCTGCACAAACCTGAGAAGCAATTCAATGGTGTGTGTGAAGTTCCCAATCCGCATTGGGCCCGCGTGGGAACTATGGCCCAAGCCCTTTCATTCCGAGAGGAGGCCTGTGCCCAGCAGTGGGACGTATATAGGCTGGGATGATGGGATGATGATACCTAATAATTATTCTTTTTGGACCAAGATTATTATATGATAGTAACACCTCTCCTCGTTTAATACTCTAAGGCTAAGCTTTAGTTCCGGAGCAGACGCTTCTAGTTTGACAAACGAGATGTCCGTGACTCTACAAGGTGTCCTAAGTTCAGTTTACCCACCAGAGTTTAGAAACAAGAGAGATTAGGAATTGTTAAATCTAGGTTACGCATGTATCTTTGCATTCGTTGCAGAATTTCCTGTGAGTCGAACACCAACTAATTGATAAGATTTCATATTTCCAAGACTGTAATTTGATTCGTTCTCTGTATTCTGTTTGGAAAGAGAAAGACGCTGATATTTTTAAAATGTCGCTACGATTATTAATTTGATATTAAAAAATTAAGATGTGTTTATTCTAAAAGGTCACAACTCCAAAACTACCACACAATAGATCACACACTTAAACTACCAATTCTAGAGAATAATCATTCATACAAATATCTGCCTCTAGGTTCTCTAACAACTGGGCTAAATAATAATGTCAAGATACATCTGCAACCCTAAAGCAAATCTAAAACAAATATAGAATATGACTAAACGAATTTTCATTTATACTTCAATTTATTCGGCAAAACCATCAAAATAATATGTACTTCGATAAGCTGTGAGTATACCACTGGCTGGAAGACACAGGAATTTACATTTTTATACCCTCTGAATACATCCCGGCCATGGAAAATTCTTTTTGGCGTATTTTAAAACGCACTTGGCTGGATAAACGCGACGTTTTAACGATCAAAAATCTAGGCTCTTCAGTGCTAAAGTGAACTTTAGGCTAGAAGTGGTTAATCTTCAAGCCACATAGAAAAATAAATATTATTACAACAGTGATGAATTTTGTACAGATTCACAATGCTCTTTTTTTTTGTTTTGTTTAACATTAATAGTAACTACTAATACGCTAAGTACTTTAATTTTGTATCTTTTGTGCGCTGTTATCGTGTGTTCGAGTGAGGGGTTATAGCTACCCGCTTTGTAAGCAAAACTAAGTGCAAATATATGTAATGGAATTGTCTTTAATTAATATATAGTTATTAACAATTAGTATTACGTTTTACTAACAAATATGGTTAACTTTAAGGTTTAACGTACGCTGCGCTGCACAGCTTATGTATTGTTTTCTCTGTAAGTGAACATTGTTCTTTTGAGAAAAAATAAATGTCTTTAACCTGAATCTTGATTCCGAGAAGAGATCTTCACTGAATCCAGCTTCGATACCGGAACCGACTCCGACTTCGTCTTTGAATCCAATTCTATCAAACGATCATTATTTGTCTGTAGCGAAGGCTTAACGATTCCACTCCGTCCGGATTGGTTCGGTACCAAGGTACTACCGAAAAGTTGGTTGGAGGCTGGTAACTCCTCGGAGTCGATTTGAAAAGAGCCGTTAAGGGAATCGGCTCCGCTCGAGGATCTGCCTCCTTTGTATCTTCAGATCCGGATTTACGCATCTTTATTTTAAAACATCAGTGGGTCATCCGAAATAATGGACGTTATAATACAAGTATACTTAGGCCACACTGAAAGTTTTGCACTCCTGGCCACCCGTAAACATTTGAATTTCGAACTATGTCATTTAAAAAAATATAGCTCATTGTTTATGGAATTAAATAGTAGTTGGCGGGAAATTGATCGTAATTTGTTTTTTCTGACGTTTTAAAGTGACGAACTTGCACTAAAAATGGAATTGACGCGAAAAGAGTTTAGAGCAATGATTTTTTACGATTATAAAAGTTCTCTTTCTGCGCAAGAATGTAGCGCTCGCCTTCAAAATGCTTTTGGGCTTGAAGCACCACATTTGAGCACTGTGCGACGATGGTATTCAGAATTTGAGAGAGGCCGGGTTTCTCTCTATGACGATTCTCGTGAAGGTCGGCCGTCTAGCGCGGTCACTGAAGAAAACGTGGCTGCTGTCAGGCGACTGATAGAAGAAAACCGGCGTGTCACCTATGACGAAATTCGTGGACAATTAGGGATTGGTATGAGCCAAATACAAAAGATTTTACACGAACATTTAAAAGTCAGGAAGCTCTGTTGTCGATGGATTCCCCATGAATTGACATCAACTTAGAAACAGGCCCGTGTCATTTGGTGCCAAGAAATGTTGCGGAAGTATAACGACGGGCGTTCAAATGCTGTATATAATATAGTAATAGGAGGCGAAACATGGATATATTGCTACGATCCGGAAAAAAAACAGCAATCATGTGAATGGGTCTTTGAAGGTGACCGCAGGCCAACAAAAGTGCACCAAGCAAAAAGCGTTGGTAAGCAGATGATCGCTTGTTTTTTTTCTAAAACAGACCATATATATTTCTAGTGTGCCTTTAGGTAATCAAAGAGTGGTTAATGCCAGTGGTACACAACCATTAGTCTGCCAAATGTCTTTGAAAAGGTTCGCGAGAGACGACCAAGAAGCCGCATCCTCCTGCATCATGACAATGCGTCTCCTCACACCGCGAAGAAGACGAAGGCATTTTTGGATACCGAAAAGGTGGAGATTGTGACTCATCCTGTTTATAGTCCAGACCTAGCACCCTGCGATTTTTACCTTTTCCCTAAAATCAAGGATTTGATGAGAGGTTTCATTTTTAAGATCCCCGAAGAAGCAGTGAAGACGTTCAACCAACACGTTGAAAACATGGGCTCAAATGACTGGGCCTCATGCTTCGAAAAATGGTTTGAGCGAATGAATAAATGCGTAAAATGTAATGGGGAATATTTTGAGAAGCAATAAATGTATAATTATAGTTATAAATTGTTTTATTTACAAGTTACGCAAAACTTTCAGTGTGGCCCTCGTAATAGACTTTCTGATAGCAATGAATTTTCTGAATCAGTGGTAGTTATGATATTATTGATATTTTGATCCAGTGTCCATTTAGATCACTGTTGACTCAAACCAGCCGCCTGCCACGAGCTTAACAACAAATAAGAAGTCGTTTTAAAAACTGTTCTTAAATAACCGCAGTTTTGTATTGTGCGTACAGTCTTAAAAACAAAATAAAACTCTGTCCGCTAAGCTTTCCCAACTTCACCAGATGAAATGAATTTTGAAAGATTCAAATTGAATACGACTTCAATTCGTTACAAGCTTTTTAAGTTTCCTTTGATAATACTTTTATATATTTTTTATAATTTCTAAACAATATTTTTAACGTATTCATAAGTTACTGTTTATCTTGATATTTGATTTCATGCTAGGATTAGAGACATGAGAAACTTGGGTGATTTTATGCAGTGTTAACGAAATTTTAATTACGATGCAATTTTTGGGAATTCCCACGGAAACTTTACTAAATTCCAGAATTTTATTCCGTGGGACACTTTTCAGCACGGACCCCCACTCAGAACTTTTTCCCACTCAGAAATTGTTCTGTACGCCTACATATAAAAGGCTTTCATAGTTGCTCATACGAAAATACTGTGAACTGACGGAAATATTGTCTGCAAAAATATTAGTAAAATCCCTAACTCGGGGCAAAGAAACGTCATATGACAACTAAAGTACAGTCGGCAGGAAAAGTTAAAGTTGGGAGTTTTCTTTGCCAACTTTCGTTGTTAGACACTTCGGTGAAGCATGCATTTTGGATTCCGAGTGGTCTGTTTGGGAACGTGAAAAAGTTTGCGAAGTTTGCGATATATGGGCGCAGAATATCCGGATTTTAGCAAGAGGAGAGTTTTGGAGTAAATATAACAACGCTTGAAAAGGAATTTTAAAAATAAGCTTAGTTAGTGATGGGCAGATTACATGTCATAATTTGACTTTTTTGTAATTCTTTATCAACGAACAAACGGATGAGGAACGACATGTTTTGAGTAGGTATATACCTATCTCTAGAAAGTGGGTTATTATATTGCAAACATTGTGCAATAAAAAAAAACCATGAATTACCCGTGTGGATGTAGGAGTAATTAACAAGCTATTAAAGCATGCATTGCGCTTCATATCAGCCGTCGGAGGTCTACTGTTGGACACAGGCCTCTCCCATACACCTCCAGTAGCTTCAGTTAAAAACAAAATAATAATAAAAAATAATCTGTTCATTTCAATACTTGATAACAAAAAAATCTTCCGTTTAGACTGTAATCTTAATATTTAAAGATTGTATCGAATCTAGTTATACTTCAAATTATAAAAAAACAAAGTTTATGACTTTAAGGGCTATTTCACCACTCATCAATAAGTCTATGACAAGAGTATGGTTTTTCAGATTTTTATGCATTGAAGCTTAGAAAGTAAGCTTTCATGCACATATAATGTAAAATACAAAAACCCGTGCCCGTTTTTTTTTGCAAGGGGGTTTACCTAATATGTTAGTCGGAAAGGTTATTTAGCAGCATTTTTTTAAAATATTTACCTGTTGTTTTCCAGTTTTGTTTTGCAATAAATCATCATAATGGAAGTCTATTCAAAACTCGTGGCAAAGCGTGCATCCACACTCCTTACCGTAGTCTTGTTAGCTGAAGGTATTATGAATGTTGGGAGATATGATAGATTCCGTAGATTATCTGGTCTGTCTTTGGAAGCAGTATCCTCCCGGTGAGCTTGCAGGTTATCCGTCCATCTCGTTAGTGCACTTCCTTCTTTGCGTTTACCGACCTGCAGTCTCCATTCCAGAACTTTTCAGTCCTAACGGCAATCTGTTATTCGTGCTATATGGCCTATCCATTGCCACTGCAACGTTTGATTATGTCAGCAAATAAAAAAAAGCAAAAGTCGATAATTAACGCAAGTTACACCGATCACAGTGGAGTTTTAATAAATTCTACACAATATTTAACACAATATAATTACAAAAGTTTCCTCTCGTTTGCCGTCAAAGGAATTTCCGTTAAATATCCCGTAGAGTTCACAATTTCTCTCGAAAGTATTACTTTATACAAATTCTTATAAATATTTACCAAAACACGGATATTTTTGTAACATTTTATGAGAGTTTTAACCTTATTGCATTGAATTACGTCTTATTTTGCCACTATAAAATGGAGCAAGATACGAGTTGATGGAAATAAATAGCGCGTTTGTTGCAATTTAACTGAAGTTTCAAAGGAATTTAGCTTTTTTTTACCTCTGAAAATATTAAAGTCAATAGACAGTCGCGTGTTCCTCTCGCTTTGAGGACCCATTATTTTTTAGGGTTCCGTAGCCAAAATGGCAATTAAAAACGGAAGCCTTATAGTTTCGCCATATCTGTCTGCCCGTCCGCGGCGTTGCTCAGGGACTATAATAATAATAATAATAATCATTTAATTCGTGTAACTAGGACACATATTTTGTTAGTATATCTGAATGCTAGAAAGCTTGTAATTTTGCAAGAATTATGTAAACTATGCCGACAAAATGGTACAATATTAATTAAAAAAATATATATAGTTCCTCCCATAGACGTAAAGTGGGGGTGATTTTTTTTTCTGATCCAATCTTATAGTGTGGGGTATCGTTGGATATGTCTTTTGAAACCATTAGGGGGTTGCTCAATTGCAAAGTATTTAACTTTAAAGTGCAAATTTTCATTAAAATCTAGCGTCCCCCCTCTAAAATCTAAACCGGTGGGTGGAAAATTTGAAAAAAATCAGGATGGTAGTAAGTATTGCTCGCAGGACTGATGTTCGATGGGGTCAAAAGGTTCTCGAATGGCGTCCGCGGACTGGGAGACAAGCTGTCGGTAGGCCTCCAACAAGATGGAGCGACGACCTGAAGGGCTACTCCGAAACACAACGTTCGAAGTTCGTGTCGTGCGGTCCCTCTCACACTTATACTATTTAATACGAGAGCGAGAGGGATCGCATGACACGAACTTCGAATGTTGTGTTTCGGAGTAGCCCTTCTGGTTAAGATCGCGGGATCGCGGTGGATGCGAAAAGCACAAGACCGGTCTGAGTGGAGGTGGAGAGTCTTGGGGGAGGCCTATGTCCAGCAGTGGACGTCTATGACATGATGATGATGAGTCTACAATATAGTCTTTATTAAGTATGCGTAGAGTAAGACTGCAGACTCAAGACTATTAGATAAACTTAAATCTTTTTCCATTTAATCAATACTGTACTAGAAGAGCTATTATGCATTAATACCTCTTACATTTAATGCTATAAATTACATGTCTGGAACACCAGTACACTAAGAACTATCGTTAAACGGTTTAGTTTACAATTTAGAGGTCTGAATAAATTGGCACTGCAGCATCTGAAACTCCCGGCGGAACGATATCGCAGCGCATGGATGCAGTAATGTCACTAACTAGGGAATTGACGTCAAACGTAAACGACTGCGCTTGTATAGAACTCACTGTAATTAATGTTCGTTAGCTTTAGCTTCTAAAATTGAGCAAGCTGTGAGCGTATTTTATCGAAACATCTGAGATAATAAGTAAGGCAATTTATGCTAAAAATGCAGTCAATATGTGCATTAAATGGTATAACAACCTGCCTCAGGACATTAAGGCTCTCCGGGGAAATAGTTTCAAGAATACGTTGACGAGTTGGCTTCTCGACAGATGTTTTATACCGTTAAGAATTATTTGTAGAAAAATTGACATAATTATTGGTATTGTTTTATATTATTTGAAAATTATTTCTGAACGAACTTATTTATTTTGATTTTTGTGATTTTTGATCTATTTTGATTTGGTATTTGATTTAGGAAATTTGAAATTGTAATAAAAGTTCTATTCGCCTTCTCAACAAATTATTTTCACGCCTGCATGCAGGCTGAATACACTGAAATAAATATATAGAATGTAAGACCTTCCTATACTGAATTCTGGCAAATAAATACTTTTGACTTTGACTTTGAAAAATGTAGAAATCAATCAATCAGCTTTGAAAATAAAACTACCAAGAGACTTACTCATATTTATTGAAATGAATCCGTATATTTATGCTTAGCCCTCTTCTTGAAATTCATATAAACATACTTTTTCGCAGTTAAATTAGAAGAATTTTTGAAGAATTGGAAGACATTTCTTCCTCACTTTAAGCTGCGAGCACTAACCAAAGTTGCGGGGGAAAGGAAACTGCCCGGTACGGCGAAACGGTCAGTCTGGCGTAAAACACCCTCTATCTCTGGTTTGATACATTGCAACACCAGCTAGACAAACTAATTGGAAAGTAATGTTCCAACTGTTAACATTGTAGGTAGTATCTTATTACTGATAGTAGTGTTGTGTGCACTGTAGAGTAGACGTTACGACGAGGTTTTTAAAAGTGAGTGCGAATATTGTACCTGGGTCTATCAACTTTTTAATGTGCCCTGAGTTTCTTAGTAAAAGTTTGTTTATATGGTGTTCAAATCTACTAAAAGTTTAAAGTACTAAAATTTTCATGGTTAATTTTTTTTCTGAGTTTACGGGACAGAATAACAATACATAAAAGTTTGATTGCCCCACCTACAACATTTAATGGAAATAATATAAGTATATTTCTTTTTCTATTTATGTTTCTACTAGCTTTTGCCCACGGCTCCGCCAGCGTGGTATTCGGTTATCGCGCGTTGTTCCCTTGGGAACTGAGCATTTTTCCGGGATAAAAAATAGCCTATGTCACTCTCGGGCCCACAGTCAAACTATCTCTATGCAAAAAATCTCGTCGATTTGTCGCTCCGTTACGGCGTGAAAGACGTACAAACACAATAAACATACAAAATACACTTTCGCATTTATAATATTAGTATGGATGGCCGAACTTTGATAATTTTACGTTTTTGACACCCATAATATTGAATTATTGTCAAAAAATGCCATATAATTAAGATGAGCAGATAAGAGAATAGAGTGAGGACTAAGTGAGAGGAGATACGTAGAAGATAAAGGGACATAGTCATGCGAATTAGCTGCTGAAGTGGCTATTGGCAGACTAAATTACACGAAGAACCATGTAGCCGTGGTGCCCAAAACTTTTTTTTTTTTATTTCCAAAATTATTCTAACATTTGATTACAGGTTGAACCAAATGCGATAGAATATCAAAAACGAATCAACATCCGTTCTCGAATGGAGACCATAGATCGGCGAACGCAGACGTATACCGACGAGATGGAAGGATGACCTGGTTAAAGTCGTGGGTTCACGGTGGATGTAGACCGCTTCCAAACGAAGCAACTGGAGGTCTATGGGGGAGGCCTATGTCCAACAGTGGACGTCCTGCGGCTGATATGATGATGATGATGATGATGATGATAATGATGCAATAGGTATTAGAGAGTTTATTTTTCTAGTATCTGGTACTTTAACATGTTAAAAGTGTGTCTACCCACCGACCTACTTTTTAAACGGACAAGGGTATAAAAAGATTGATTGCAAATTATTTGAAAAGGGTTCCGCAGTGTATTAGAGTACTTTAGATTTTATTATTATGTTAATAATATGAGGGTACGTTTTATTCAGTAAATTAGCATAAGTAAATGTGTTTACTCCCGTACCTACACGCAGACTGGCTTATGCCACGGCTTTTTTCTTGTTACAGAACTCTTATCTCGTGGGGAAACTCATAAAATATATTCTCCACATATCACCTAGTAAAGTTTCGGCTTTCTAGGTTCAAAGATTTGGGATTCTATTTCATGAGTCACTCAGTTAGGATTTCTGTTTTTAAACAGATGATTGAGTGAAATTTCTCAAAAAATAATGTACATCGTAGATTGTTTTTGTATTTATTGCGTTCATTTAAGTTCTTAAAGTTATCATGAACCTTTACCAGCGCATAGCATTTGTTGTTATAATTGCTATTTTATTGTCATTGTGTATTAAATGCCCGAGTCGCATGTCTCTAACCATGGCGGTTGATATTTTGAGATTTTAACTTTAACCAAATTCCATGGGAATATCGGGATAAAAAGTAGCCTATATATTATTCGTGGTGTCCGCTACCTACATACCAAATTTCATTTAAATCCGTCCAGCCGTTGGAGTGACAAACCTAAATACATAATCATTAACCTTTTTATTGAGGAAAACAGTACGAATTTTTAGACTTAAGTATCTGTTTCCCATGTGGTGTTGGGTTAGAATCACACCTCTCCATTTCTTCCGTGGATGTCGCAAGAGGCGACAAAGGATATAGGTTGAGGTATACTGTAGGCGACAGGCTAGCAACCTGTCACTATTGTTTGTTTGTTAATACTCTTTATTGTGGGTACAAAAAGGATATACAAAAATATCACACAAAAAGAAAGTGTTAAGTACAAAGGCAGACTTATCCCTGAAGGGATTTCTGCCAGTCAACCTTTGTGGGTTGTTTGAGTGATTATCATACCTTTTTTTTTTTTCAAACTTAAAACCTAAAATTGCTAAAAGGCTCCGAAGCGGTAACGTTTCGTGTGCTTGGCATTTGGAAATACAGGCGTGATGTATGTGTGTGTGTAAGTAACTGTATTCATCATTATAGGCAGAGCCTGTAATTTATCAAGTCCATGTTTTCCCTGTTGTTTCGTACCAGAATGTCTAGACATATTAATGACATTATTTCATTTTAGGCCATCGTCCTCGAGACGTCACGATGTTAACCTTTCTAGAGATTGAATTACATACGACATGTTTAAGTGGGAGGTGGGAGGGAATGAAACAAACTTTAACGTTAAGACGGTAAAATTGTTACGAGAGTTGAAGTGAATAACTATGCACACAGCTACAAAAAGAACTGATTGCCCTCGACTTTGTTACTTTAAAGATCAATATCTCAAAAACAACTAAACTTGTTTTGTTGAAACATACCTAAGAACCATTGCTAGAAAACCTGTTATCAAAAAAACCCGCATTCAAATCGGTCCACTAGTTTAAGAGCTACGGTGCCACAGACAGACACACATAGCGGTCAAACTTATAACACTCCACTTTTTGCGTCGGGGGTTAAAAATACTAAATTTATTAGGTATTACTGTTTGTAATTTGGACTGCGGAAGCCATTACGTAGAAAGATAAAATGGAACAGGTAAATTGTCAAATTTGTCTAAAATCGACGTTTTTGGCCACGAGGAACAAAATTAGAGGAGAAGACGAGTTAGACAGAAAGATGAGTGTTGCTGCAAATTTAGCTGAGATACATGTAAGAGAAAAAATAACATTAACATACAATTATGACGATTATTTTTTCCGCCTCGCTCAACACTGTTTTGCTTTTAATCATTTTTTTTTTGCACACTACTCCTTTTTCTTGATCATGGGACTTTTCACTGTCCAGTCTATTTGGAATTTATGTTGCTATTTTATTTTATTTTTGTTAAAAATTGTGTTTTCTTATTTGCACTATAATATAGTTTTAATTTGAACTTGTTGCTAATCAAACTTGATATGGGAGATACCAACTCATGACACAAAAGTTTTCGTTCATGTTTTCATTAATTAAATACAGCAAAAGTAAACTTGTGTAGACTAGCAACGTATTTGTGATTGTTTAAGTAGGTTAAGTTAATGTTCTTTTTATTCTAAAATCTGTTATCATAGCTGCTGTATTTTTTTTTATGTAGCTATGTACCACCTATTTACTACTCAATCGAAGTTAATTGTTGAACTAAAAGAATTTATTTGCTCTTATAGTTCATTGATATGAACCTCCGTAAAGTAACGCCTGGTTAGAGGTATATAATGAAACTAGCTTTTGCCTGCGGCTTCGCCCGCGAGGGATTCGGTTATCGCGCGCTATTTTACCCCTTTAGAGGAAAATTTTATCCATTTCACCTACACAGATAATTTTTAATGGTAATCGAAAACTTAAACACCTATTTTCATACTTCTAAGTCCAGAAATGAGAAAGTTCCATATAAGCTTCACCCCCCCATTTCACCCCCTTAGGGGATGAATTTCTAAAAATCCTTTCTTAGTGCTCACTTACATCATAAAAAGAACCTCTGTACCAAATTTCAAGTTTCTAGGCCCAGCGGTTTGGGCTGTGCGTTGATATATAACCCAGTCAGGTTTGCCTTTTATATATATAGATTATCTAGTTAATTGTACTTAAGTGCTTAAAACCAGTGCTAGTTTAATATGGGTTTATTATGTATTTTTTTCTTTTCCCCAATGCTTTTTGAGATGAACAATATTCTGGTTTTAATTTTGCCAACTCCGCGTCCCACCGTACCTCTTGTTTAAATTGGTACCGTTTATTCAGTGGGAACGGCAGAAATTGCCTGTTTTACAAGTCAGATGACGGCCTTGCAGTCCTGCTGACTGCCCCAGCCAATAACTCTTGTGTAGACGTATCACTAGGACGATTAGATTGACACCCTTAGGTGCTGATAGACTTGAGAATTCACTGGCAATGAGCATTCTACCCAAAATCACATTAATAAACCCATAAAAGTTATAATAATTATGTTTATGTACTAATGTGTATGTCTTTCAAAGCCTTTAAATAAATAATAATGTTTCATAGTTTACAAATTATCTATTTATGTAGTGTTTGTATACTTAGTATGTTATGTATGGAATATGTTATGGAATAACCTATTTGTAAATCTACTAACATAGTTGTAAGATTTAATATTACTAAACATCTATGGACATTGTGTTTGAAATAAATGGATTATTATTATTATTATTATCATATTATAGTAATAAAACTTGACTGTGATAGTATTATCTTTGTTACGGTCCGAGGGTCACCATCATTGCTGGCTGAAAATCAGCGCTGGGGTGTTTATTATTAATGCTTTAGCATTATGCTGAGTCAGTGTCAGATTCACAACCGCAATGACACATATGTACTTTCCTATGTGTATTTGTACTTATTTATTGTTGTGTCTTGTGCTGTGAATAAATGTATTTTCTTTCTTTCTTAAAAAAAAACAGGTACCGGAAATATTTTTTGTTTGACTCTACCTCTACATCAACCAGGCGACACATTCTTCACACACTACAGGCCCGAAGGTTTTAGTACACACGTTTTGAGTCATAAAAAATTCAATAATGCTACAACAGGTTATTGTGTCCCAATATTGTGTGAGGAAATACGATGCAATATTTTCTTATTGGGATCACACCCGACAGAGTCCTGTTTGTTTAGGCGGGAAAATAATGTGTTTGTTTTTCACAACAGGATAAATAGAAAGTATTTTGCGATACATTCGATTTTTATTGACATTACCTACTAGCTTTTACCCGCGGCTTCGCACACGTAAATTCAGTAGCTGAATTCAAATTTTGAGATTTTTCAAAAGTCCCGTGGGAATTCCCGACAGTTAAATTGTAGTTTGCACTGACGTTACTTTAAAAACAATCGTGTCAAATTCCATGACTCTAAGCCCAGCGGTTGTTGTTTCGAGATTTTATCCCTATCCCGTAGGAATATCAGAATAAAAATTAATTTATGTTTTATTCCAGATATTCAGCTATTTACATACCAAATTTCATCCAAATCCGTCCAGCCATTTCAGCGTAAAGGAGTAACAAACATACTCCTACACTCACTCACAAACTTTCGCATTTATTCATACTTATTTATTTATTTATTGCAACGATGTTTTGTTATTTTTAACTAGCTTTTACCCACTGCTTCGCTCAGGTGAACCAAAAACAGTTCAAAGAAGCAAGCAATTAAGCAAGCAAGCATGCGACATGCAAGCAAACATCTAAGCAAGCTTGCAAGTGAGCATGCTTCGCTCGCGTGAACCATAAATATTTCAAAGAAGCGAGCAATCAAGCAAGCATGCAAGTGAGCACGCAGGTGAGCATGCAAGCAAGCATGCGAACAACAAATCAAGCGAGCATGCATTCAGGGCTGTATTCAAGCATGCAAGCAAGTATGCTGGCAAGCATGGAAGCATTCATCTAAGCAAGCTTGCAAGCAAGCGTGCAAGTGAGTATGTAAGCAAGCAAGCATATAGGCAGACATGCGTGCCAGCATGCAATCCAGAATGCAAGCAAGCTCGCAAGCAAGCAATGCATAAATGCAAGCTTGAAAGCTGCATTGTTGCACAAAATAGTAAAATCACACATAACTACCCCACTAACAGTTCATAACTTCTACCGTGCCAATGTTTTGGCTACTAAGATTAAATTTAATCCATCCTAAAATTGACCACTGAATGAATACAACCCTGTTCCAACACGCCCTGCGGCGCGATCGGTTCCCTGTAGAACAATCTTGTCCGTTCTCTCTGGAAGGTTTTAATACAAAGGGAAACCCTTCAATCGTTCCTAGTTTTACGAGGCTGTCTTTCTCGAATGCTTCACAGATAAAAAGGGCAAGTGCACTGTCACAAAAAAGTTTTGAAAAAATAATTTGAAAAAATAAAAGAAAGAAGACATTTATTCGCATTCACAAAGACACACAAATACAACAAAAAAAAAACAGCAAACACCTACGTGGTTTGTAGGTACTTTTTACACTTTAATTTTCATTACCATCCCATCCTATATATGTTCCACTGCTGGGCACAGGCCTCTTCTCGGTATGAGAGGGCTTGGGCCATAATTCCCACGCGGGCCCAGTGTGAAAAGCCGTGGTGGCCGAGTGCTTTGACCTATTGGCCTCTCGAGCAGAGGATCGTGTGTTGAATATTTACAGCAAACCTTTATGGAAATTCTTGGAAAAACCTGTACAAACCTGTGAAGCAATTCAATGGTGTTTGTGAAGTTCCAAAACCTGCTGAAGTATTCTGGAATAATTTAAAAACCTTAAAAATAGATATTTATCTACATACGTAAATGCAGAGAAAGGGTACCCCCCTGTAATGGCGGTAAGTATGGATACTGCCGTTACATGGGGGTACCTTTTCTCTGCAGCTGACTGTACAAGCTTTGCTCAATTTGGGACTAGATTAATTGGTGTCAAGTGTCCCAAAATATTTATATTTATTTATTAAAACCCAGCTTCAAATTTATAGATTCATTAAATTTAAATTAAATTCAATTAATGTTAAATATTGTCAATGTCATTCATAATAGGGTTCCACTTGCCACTTTGAAGGTACGAAACTTCAAAAATCAGCTTTACACGTGCGAATCTGCGGGTAGAGACAGCAAATAAACATCAAACTGTACCGTCAGCAGTTGTCTGTGACACAGCCTCGCGCAAGTCCAATTTGCCAGATCGTAAAACTCGAGAGAATCTGAATAATCAAAATTTACTCCCATAGTCATTTGCGTCACAGTCCCGTAATTTGGAGTTGAACTCGCAAGCTTTTGCTACAGTTTCATCATCATCATCATTATCATTATCATCATCATCATTATCGTCAGCATTATCATCATCCCATCACGTATACATCCCACTGCTAGGCATAGGCCTCCTCTCAGAATGAGAGGGCTTGGGCCGTAGTTACCACGCGGGCCCAATGCGGATTGGGAACTTGACACACTTCTTTTAATTGCTCTGCAGGTTTGTGAAGGTTTCAGTGTGTTTTCCTTCATCGTAAAGCTCGTGGTAAATTTCAAATGTAATTTCGCAGATGTGTTTCGAAAAGCTCAGATATAAGAAATCAAAAATTAAAAAATAAATAAACATACAAATACAAAATTCAAATGTGATGACAAAGAAGATATTAATATTTAAAGCTTATTAAAAAATTGATTGGACATTATCATGGACAGGGATGTTTGTTAATAATACCGATTTGCAATAGCACTTTTGATATTCATAAGAGCTTGTTAGAGCCTCATTTGAATAAAGACATTTTGAATTTGACTTTGAAAGATAATAAGGACCACTTTATCATCCATTTGTCTTCTGATCGAGACCTTTTTGGCAGGAATATATTGACATTGAGGTATCCAATTTAAGATTTATACCAATTACCAGCTGCTACCTGCGGTTTTGTATCTAAAGACATTGTTTTCGCTTGCCTTAATGCAATTTTCCAGTATATCTTGGTCCGATGTCTTGCTAAAATACTCAAACACATCTCAAAACTACCGACATGTCAAATGAAATTGCAACCAGTCGATACGTGTGATGATACCAGCGTGAAAACACAAAAATCGAACAAACATACAGGTGGTAGGACTTTGTGCAAGGTCCACCCGGATTGCTACCACCATTTTTCTCGCTAATCCTGCCGTGAAGCAGCAGTGCTTGCATTGTTGTGTTTTAAATGAACTAAAATAATTTCTTTGCTCACCCGCGACCTTAAGATAGCTAAGTCTATGCAAATTATGCGTGTTCATGCAGTTCCTCCACCTCCACACTGTACGAACACACACAAATTACACAAACCCATCTATCACCACCACCACAACTCACTGACGCGTTTCGAACTCAACCAGAGCTCATCCTCAGAGTGACACAACCGTACACCATGCTACCAGTTGTTAGACTAACAAACCACCACCACTGTTTTAATTTGTCAAACAAAACAAAAAACTACCCGCAAAATATTAATAAATTTTAAATGTGATACAAAACTACCTTGATTTTTTAATTTTATTTATTTATTGTCAAGGCATGTTTAATAACTACCGTTGCTAAAATTAGACCCAAGCCGTAGCAAGGGAGATGACACTAAATTTATTTGCTCATTAATAATAGACCCCATACTATTGCACCTAATTATCTCCATACATTCTAACACATCAAGACGAAACCCCTTGTCACAGTAATGTAACACTTCATACGAATCTGAGTCCGATATAGAATGATTTAATTCCAACAGATGCTTGGCAAAATTGGATCTATCAGGATGCCCGTTTGCCAAGCATCTGTTGGAATTAAATCATTCTATATCGGACTCAGATTCGTATGAAGTGTTACATTACTGTGACAAGGGGTTTCGTCTTGATGTGTTAGAATGTATGGAGATAATTAGGTACAATAGTATGGGGTCTATTATTAATGAGCAAATAAATTTAGTGTCATCTCCCTTGCTACGGCTTGGGTCTAATTTTAGCAACGGTAGTTATTAAACATGCCTTGACAATAAATAAATAAAATTAAAAAATCAAGGTAGTTTTGTATCACATTTAAAATTTATTAATATTTTGCGGGTAGTTTTTTGTTTTGTTTGACAAATTAAAACAGTGGTGGTGGTTTGTTAGTCTAACAACTGGTAGCATGGTGTACGGTTGTGTCACTCTGAGGATGAGCTCTGGTTGAGTTCGAAACGCGTCAGTGAGTTGTGGTGGTGGTGATAGATGGGTTTGTGTAATTTGTGTGTGTTCGTACAGTGTGGAGGTGGAGGAACTGCATGAACACGCATAATTTGCATAGACTTAGCTATCTTAAGGTCGCGGGTGAGCAAAGAAATTATTTTAGTTCATTGATATGGACCTCCGCAAAGTAACGCCTGATTCAATAAATTGTTGTGTTTTGGCGTGGAGAGTAAGACAGCCGGTGAAATTACTGGCACTTGAGCCTCTAGGTTGGCAACGCATCTGCAATAGGTACCCATGGTGTTGCAGATGTATTGTATTGTATTGTAAAACTCTTTATTGTACATAAAAACACATGATAATAACAGAACACAGGATAATAAGATGTACAAAGGCGAACTTATCCCTTAAAGGGATCTCTTCCAGTTAACCTTTGAAGGTTTGACATGATATCAGACACAAGAGTAGACACTACAAGTACAATGAAAAGGTCAAAGAACACAAATTTAAATTAAATCAAAAATTCATTATTTTTATGGGCAGTGGTGATCTCTTGCCATCTGGCGATCCACTTGCTCGTTTTCCATCCAGTAGAATAAAAAAGAATATATTATAATGATAATGATTAAAAAATACAGCTGAATTAATAACCTTCTCCTTTTTTTAAGTCGGGTAAAAAACGAAACACCAACAGCAACATCTCCTTTACCCTAAGAACCTCTACAAAACTACCCTTCATCGTTAATCCAAATCGTGAGAGTAATTACGTCATCTAAGTACAGATCTGTCTAAGTTCTCTCTCTAAGTGTGCCGGAATTGCTTCTCTGGATGGAATACTGATGTGGATGGATTCAAAAGCTGTCAAAGATATAAACGGCAGCGGATAGTTTCGCGGACGAAGCGTTGGCAGACCTCCCACCAGGTGGACTGACGACATCGTGCATCGTGCAAGTGGCGAGTTGTCGTTCATTATGGTGTTCTAAGGGGGAGGCCTTTGTCCAGCAGTGGACGTCTTCCGGCTGATGATGATGATGATGATGATGGATAGATTCTAAGGTAGATAAGCCGTGGTGGCCTAGTGGTTTGACCTATCGCCTCTCGAGCAGGGTCGTGGGTTCAAACCCCGGCTCGCACCTCTGAATTTTGCGAAATTCATGTGTGGAATTACATTTGAAATTTACCACGAGCTTTGCGGTGAAGGAAAACATCGTGAGGAAACTTTAACAAACCTGCGAAGCAATTCAACGGTGTGTGTGAAGTTCCCAATCCGAACTGGGCCCGCGTGGAAACTATGGCCCAAGCCCTATTGTTCTGAGAGGAGGTCTGTGCCCAGCAGTGGGACGTATATAAGCTGGGAAGGGATGGCATGGGATAGGTTCTAAGCTGCTACCCGATAGCATAACTACTGTGATTATTTCTCAAAAAGTTGTCCCGTCATGAAATTGACGATAAATCAGTTTTGTCAAAAAATTATTAAACCCAAGGACAAGACTTGATAAAGAGACGAGATAAAACATAAAATATCCAAAATTACTTGACGTCAGGAAAACGTCACGAAATCTTGTGAGGATAAAATCGTAATTTGGTAACTACATCAAAACTTTCTATTGGATCAGAAAGATTAGGTATCTGACTTTTTATCACTTTAACCACTATGTTTTGTATTATATTTAAAAACAATATTACCTACTTATTTTTGTGCTGAAATTGCATCAGGATCTTTTTAAATAAGTAAGTGGACAACACTGAAAAATTGATTAATGGACAACTTTTTGAGAAATAGTCAGCTCTCTTTAGTTACTAAGCCATGTCTTTGTTGTGAAGAATAAAGATTATATCTATCTATCTACTACCCTACAGCATAACTATCACTAACTTTGTCTGTTTATGGCTCCGTAGCTCTCAAACAGATGGACTGATTTCAAAGCGTTTATTTTAGGCGAAAGCGTTTCTCTGTGGTGGATACTAAGTTTTCTTAATCGTGTTTAAAATATTGGAATTTGAAATGACAATTACAGAGATCCCTTCAGGGATAAGTCCTCCTTTGTACTTAGCACTTTCTTTTTGTGTGATATTTTTGCACTTATTTCCTTTTTGTACAATGAAGAGTATAAACAAAAAATAAACAAACAATGTTGACCAACAGGTCGGGGGTATATCAACTTTTGTAATACCTACCTAGGTTAGGTTATATTACTCATTGTCTCCTGACTTGAACCGTACAACAACAGTGACAGTGCTCGTTTCCCGGGATAGTTCGGTCCAATTCTAAACAAAACTTTCCAACTTCTCAGTACATGTTGGTGGGTTGAATTTTTAATTAGATTAATTAATAGATACGCTAAGGCTAATGTTTATGTTAAAACTTATTACAAACTAGCAAATAAAAATGTATTATTTTTTATTAATTAGTCGTTATTCTATGAAAACCATGCAATTTATCAGAATTAAAGTTATCTTATGTTCTTCCTACCCTAGGGTATCTAAGCACCTCTTCGAAACACCGAATGAAAAACTTACATAATGAAGACCTTCAGAATGCAGTGAAATCCTGCAATTTCAAACGGCAGGTTCTAATGAAGCAGCAATGCTTGCACTGTTGTGTTTCAGCGTGGAGAGTAAAACAGCCGGTGACTGGCACTTGAGGCATCCCATTTTAGGCCTCTAGGTTGGCAACGCATTTACAATACCCTTTTTCTTTTAAAATGAGGAGACCAAACTTGCTCGTTTGCTATCCAGTCGAATAAAAAAAATGCTTTACACAGGTATAGTCTTGGGTAGAAGGCATTTATAAAATAAATAAATAATAAAATAAGTAACTATCATGGGACACTTGACACCATTGACCTAGTCCCAAACTAAGCAAAGCTTGTACTATGGATACTAGTCAACTGGATAAACATACTTTTATAGACAAATACATACTTAAATACATATTAAACATCCAAGACCCGAGAACAAACAAATACAAATACAAATATTCTTTATTGCACATCATAAAGCAGTACAAAAAACTTATAATATAAACAATTAGATTCAGGGTAGACAATAGGCGGTCTTATCGCTTAAAACCAGACAACCATTTGGGTACAAGAAATATGCAAACACAAAAACAAAAACACAAAACAACAACATCAAAAACATTCGTGTTATTCATACCAATATCTTCCCGGCCGCGAATCGAACCCGGGACCTTAAGCTTCGTAATCAGGTTCGCCAACCACTTGGCCATCCGGTCGCAAATGGTAATAAAGAATGATATAAAGTATATATCTTTACATTAAACCAGTATATCAATGCGTTATCGCGTTAGCCAAGCCAAACCGCGGCGAAGTTCCATCGTTAATTATATCCAAATGCCTTAAGTTTGGCTTTGCACGAAATTGTTTTCAACTACTTGATTTATATCGATTTAATTAAACCCCTTTGTTATATACACATAGATAAGTAAAATTAAAGAAAGAAAGCAGAGGGTCGTGCTTCGATCAACAAGGGTCGCACCCCGGCTCGCACTTCTGAGTTTTTCGAAATTCATGTGCGAAATTACATTTGAAATTTACCACGAGCTCTGCGGTGAAGGAAAATATCGTGAGGAATCCTGTACAAACCTGCGAAGCAATTCAATGATGCGTGTGAAGTTCCCAATCCGCACTGCGCCCGCGTGGGAACTACGTCCCAAGCCCTCTCATTCTGAGAGGAGACCTGTGCCCAGTAGTGGGACGTATATAGGCTGGGATGATGATGATGATGAAAGAAAGAAAGATAATACGTTTATTATCGTAACTAGAGATGGGTAAATCCGGATCTGAAGATTCAAAAGAGTCAGATCCTTAAGCAGATCCGAATTCCTTAATGACTTCTTTCAAATATTATCGACTCCGAGGAGTTACTAACTCCGACCAACCTATTGGATCGAGCCACTCGCGATCGCCGATTCAGCACTCACTTCACTTTTGTTCAATCACGTCGGATTGGATTGGATATGTACCGTCCCGCTCAGGCTAATAGCATTTACTAAGTGACGAAGAAGGATAGCATGATACGAATTTCAGAGCCGCTCCCCGGAGCTGGTTCGCCAGTACTATATCACAATGAGCCGGATTGGCCATAGACAAACTAATATTCGCTCGAAAGAACTGGAGCCAATAAAGGAGTCGGAGTCAATAAGCAGAGACGGTACCGATACCGGAGTTGAATTTAGTGATTTGGATCCCTTCTCGGAGTCGAGATCACAACACTAGAGACAACAGTATTATTACAAGTCTCATTACGGATGTGAATCGGACACTGGCTCAGCATAATGCAGAAGCGTTAATAACCTAACCAACAAAAAGTTGGAAAACCCCCTATGGTCGGCTACATAATCCTACCCTACTATATAGAGCCCAAGCCTCGCACAGCACATCCCTAGTGGAAACAGCTGAGCGGAGCGAAGTGTTGACTTGTACCATCTTAGGCCTCATCTTCACCTTCCATCAAGCGAGATTGAGGCCAAACGTAAGACTATTTTTTATAAAAAAAATTAAGTACACATTCCTCGTAACAAATCCTCACTCATCTGAGTGGGAAGCCGTGAATGATTCCGATGGAAATTGAAATAATATACATCCTAACCTGAGGCCTTATTGCGTAACGTTTCTGACTCTCATGACATCATCTTCTGACAGCTTTTGTATGCGAAATATGTCATTTGATTGCGATTACGAGTGTCAAAAACATTAGGCAATACGGCCTGAGATCTTCATTCAAACAAAATTTTTGCAAACAGGTTTCAATAATGTTGTAAACAATGAATAAAGAGAGTTGTCGCATGCAGATGTTGCATCAACTCGTAATTTTCAATATTCTTCAGTTTCGGTGCTTAGAATCATCATTTATTCCCGAATCCCACTAAAAACAGCTGCGGAGCATTGCGAACTTTAGCAACTTTACTGTTTGCGATTGCTACGTTCCCTTACGGATGATAATATGAATCGATTACCTAACCGATTATTTTTAAAAATCGTTACACTTTAACCTTATAATAAAAGTAGTGACGATTTTTTATTTGTGAAAATATACCATAATCATCACTGATCACTGACGAATAAATAGCTAAGTGGTCACTATAATAAGTATGTTTATCTGTTGGGCACATTGCCAGGATAAACCACGATGGTTGGGCGAGGTGAATACTCGAGTGGAGACCTCGTGAAACTCGCAGTAGGGGGAAACCACCAATGAGGTGGAACGACAATATCTGCTGACAGGAGGGTGGACGATGGATGCATACGGCTGTCGATCGCCAGGCGTGGAGAAATGGAGAGGAGGCCTATGTCTGAAGACGGACGAACTAATGGCTGCTATGGATGGATGGATGGATCTGTTGCCCAGTACCCACAGTACAAGCTTTGCTTAGTTTGGGACTAAGCCGATTAGTCCTATGTTGTGGTTTTTAAATTTCTTCCTATCTGACTAAAGAATAACAAATCGAATGGGTAATCGATAAGTTTTGACACGGTTTTTTTAATGTTCGATGAAATAAACTTGCCCACAAGACAATGGGATGGTTACTTTGTGAAATTAATTCGCTACCAGTGAACGCCTGACAATGTATTCTCTAATAGCACGCGTTTATAATACCTAGTCTGCCGTTATATGGAAAAAAGATGCACGTGCCATTTGTTTTCAATGGCAGATGTGTCTTTTTTCCTAAGTATTCACCGACATTCGACCCTTATTTAAATCATATGGCGGTTTAGAGCGGTTACGCACTGCAACGATCCAATTCCGTTTCGAATCTGAAAATCCGACCGGAGCAGTCGTAATTGTGTTTGGTGTGGTTATTTGTATGGTAAAATCTAATGACAGAAATCGGATTTAGTGCGTAAACTATCATACAAAGATTTCGACTGCTGAGTCTGCGACTGCTCCGGGCCGTATTTTCACGGATTCAGATCAGATGTGGTGTGAAATCGCTCTTAGACTGTAGAATTGGTATACGGATTTTTATGGGGACGCTAGTCTAAACGACAGTGAAAAAAGAAATCGATTTGAATTGATTCTAGTCGATTTTATTCACGTAAAACCGCCATCCCTATTCCGTTTCACTCTGATTTATGTGACTTTATCTGCAACCAGCACGAACCGACTTAATTATGGTACGTCAGTTACATGTTTTAAAGTTCTTTTGTCTTTGAGATAAGGTTGCTTTTGCAAGTTTTGTGAGTTTTGATTTCTTGGTCTATAAATACTTCACTGAGGACTGTAGGAGGCGGTATGTCGCTTAATGTTTAGATTTTTCACATTAAATGGAAGAAGGTTGGGGAGTTGTGACTGTTGTTCTTGGTACAGTCGAGGGAACTTAATCGCGTACAGAGAAGTTCAAAAATGTGTATGTATTCGAACTACTCAAAAATCTGTTACCACGGCCTTATTGTGTCGGAATAAAAGTCGGTAAGTACATGTTTTTGTAGGGTTCATTAAATTCATGTACCTGTGTTGAACAAATAAACGATTTTGATTTGATTTTGATTTCATATTTGTGCACTCGAATATACCAGAATGGGATTTTTCATACTTATGAAGAAGAAGAGACTTGAAATTTGGTCATCAGCACCAATATCTGACCCAACAAAGCGCGCATATCATGACTCTATTTCTAGGTAATTTATTGAATCAGGCGCTACTTTGCGGAGGTCCATATCAACGAACTAAAATAATTTATTTGCTCACCCGCGATCTTTATGAGCTCTTTAGCTAAGTAAGTAAGCAAGATATGCATCACATGTTTATGTCACATGACACACACCTTTGTGTTGTTTATTTGTACCAAATAGTATTGTTGTCTTGTGTTGTGAATAAATGTATTTTCTTTCTTTATTTTCAAATTCTTCCACCTCCACACTGTAAAAACACACACAAATCACACAAACCCATCTATCAGCACCATCACAATACACTGACGCGTTTCGAACTCAACCAGAGCTCATCTTTCGAGCAACACAACCGTACACCATACTACCAGGCGTTAGACTAATAAACTAGACTAGAAGGTATCACAATGTAGGTACCTTCTGTTGACATCATCATGTCAGCCGAAAGACGTCCACTGCTGGACATAGGCCTCCCCCAAGGCTCTCCACTCAGACCGGTCTTGTGCTTTTCGCATCCACCGCGATCCCGCGATCTTAGCCAGGTCGTCGCTCCATCTTGTTGTAGGCCTACCGACAGCTCGTCTCCCGGTCCGCGGACGCCATTGGAGAACCTTCTGACCTCATCGGCCGTCAGTCCTGCGTGCAATATGCCCCGCCCACTGCCACTTCAGTTTCGCAATTCTTCGGGCTATGTCAGTAACCTTAGTAACCTTCTGTTGATTGGTCACTAAATACATTTTCATTTTTCATTTTCACTGTCACTCAGAAGGTTAGTCTGTATCATTAAATAAGTCAACATCTCACTTTACAGATGAACTCTAACACAAACAAACTCAAGCTCCCTCAGACAGCATAGAAAACTTTGATTACCTTCTCGACCCTCTTAGTTTCGTTCCGCAATGAAAGTCAATATTACTTTGAAATGGAAACTAATTATCTAAATAGAAAGAAGAAACAATAATTCTTTTTTCATAAATAATATTACAACAAACATCTTATAATTACACTTCTATTAAAGAAGAACAAGATAATAAATAGGAAAACTGCCGGTGAAATTACTGGCACTTCAGGTCTCATCTTAGGCAGGTTGGCGACGCATCTACAATACCCCTGGTGTTGCAGATGTTTATGGGCAGTGGTGATCTCTTACCATCAGGAGACCCACTTGCTCGTTTTCCATCCATTCATCCATCCATCATGTGTGTCTGTCTGTGTGTCTGTCTTTGGCACCGTAGGTCTTAAGCGTGTGGCCCGATTTGAATGCGTTTTTTTTATTTGAAAGCAGGATTTCTAGCGATGGTTCTTAAATATGTTTCATTAAAATAGATTAAGCCCGTTTTTGAAATATTGAACTTTGAAGTGACAAAGTCGGGAGCTTTCCAACTTTTTGTTCATCATCATCATCAGCCTATGTTCGTCCACTGCTGGACATAGGCCTCTCCCATGGCACTTTTTGTTGATTAGGTTATAATTATTATCTTTTGTTATTTTAAAGCAGTCTGGCTTATTGAACTTAATATTTTTATTGGGAGTGCCAAAGTTCCCATACTCTTTTCTAGTCATACCGTATTTTTTGTCCGAATCATCGTTTGTTCGAATTTTTTTCGCACTGAAACCTTATATTTTTAACCGACTTCAAAAAAAGGAGGAGGTTATCAATTCGGTTGTATGTTTTTTTTTTTTTATGTTTGTTACCTCAGAACTCCGTCATTTATGAACCGATTTGAAAAATTTTTTTTGCGTTCGTCTAGGAAGGCTTTCAATTAGGTCCCATAAGCACCAAATCAGGATCTGATGATTAAATCCTAAGGAAATCGAGGGAACTCTTCAAATGTTGTAGGGACACCTATGGTAATTTTGATATATTTAGTAGTAACTCGAGCATTTGCTCTTGAAAATCATCATTTGGTAAAGTGGAACTGATGATGAAGACCACAGTTGACCATCGGAGTTACTACTCAATAACAAGTATTTCATGGGTTGAATTTCAATTGCTTTAACACAGTTGCTAAGCAATTTATGCTCCTCGGAACACATATGGTGAAATAGAATGGGTGGTGAAGCACCAGGACTCCTCAATAATGAACATCTCTGCATCGGAAAAAGCAATTTTTCGTAACAGGTGATGAGCAGTTGACATTAAACTATTGTATCTTAGATGTTTTATACTAAAAAGCGGCAAAAAAAAATTTTATAACAAAAAATAGAACCGACTACAAAAAACCATGAAAATAATTTTCTACCAGTCTGAAGTCGGTGCCTCAGCACGAGCCAGCAGGAGTGATTGAAGCCATTTACTCGTATAGTTGTAGGTGAGGTAGACGATTATAGGTCCACTCCTGCTGGCTCGTGCTGAGGCACCGACTTCAGACTGGTAGAAAAATATTTTCATGGTTTTTTGTAGTCGGTTCTATTTTTTGTTATAAAATTTTTTTCTAAAAATTTTAAATGGTCTACCTATAGAAAACTATAGATTAGGTTAGGTTTTTTTTATGAATTCTAAACAATCATTGGATTCAGAGAAAAAAAGAGTTATGACAAACGATCTTTCTGACAAAAATTACATTCGGACAGTCGATAAGAATACGAGCCGATATGGACCCATTTTTATTAATAATCTTGGTTTTTTTTTTTATGCTACATTAAAACATACTGTTTGCAGGCCAAAAAAAAACCTGCTGAAGACTTAGTCGGCCTGTATAAATCGGCAATATTCGACGATGCCGCCAATGCCGCCAATGCCGCCAATGCCGCCAATGCTGTTGATCTTCTTAGGGGAGCATGTGCGGTTACGCGTAATCTTCAGGCAAATATTGATTCCCGGTATTTGCAAGGATTACTGGCGGATTGACAAAGCGGCCTTAGTTTCTGATCATCATCATCGTTATCCTGGCCTATACGTCTTACCAGGGCATAAGCTCTCACAGTGCGAGGGCTGGAAAAGTTTCTCGACATTTAAAAGCTTTACATAGCTTGCTATAATTTGTTGATTAATTTATTGAATCAGGCGTTACTTTGCGGAGGTACATATCAATGAACTAAAAGAATTTCTTTGCATACCCGCGACCTTCAATCCCTAGGTTGGCAGGAAGAGATCCCTTTTTAGGGATATGCTCGCCTTTGTTCAGTAGAACTGTGTATTTTTATTTTATTTTTATGTGCAATAAACATACATACATACGAGTACCATAAGTACAGCTATTTTTAAGTTCCTACATAGACACTTCCGCTTTTTGTGACTGTACCATTCCTAGTAGTTGTCTTGGTTTTAAATCGATGCCCCAGTTCTCGAACCTTGGCTAAATCTACTTCACCTTACCGTAAGCTTGTTAAGAATATCTAGAAAACTGTGGTAAGTACGGGATAAGGAAATATTGGAGACGACGTTGCACTAGAAACAGAAATAGAAATAAACTTTATTGTATAACTGTGTACATAATAGGGTGGTTACAAAAGGTAAATAATTCTTAACAGTTGGTCCATTTTGGACGTACAATATAAAAACTTATTATACGAGGGTCAAACTGAAAGTTCTTAGAAAATCAAAAACTGAGCAAACTAGCAAGTTATTAGTTTTATTATATCTTTTCAAAATAGTGTCCATTCACATCAATACACCGCTGCAGCCGATGGAACCACTGAGAAAAGCACTTAGCCCAGTCGTACTTAGGGGTCTCTTCGACGGCCTTTTGAAACGCACCCACTGCTTCCTCGGTGTTCATAAAAAGTTTTCCTCGAAGTTTTTCTTTTATTTTCGGGAATAAATAAAAATCGCAAGGTGCGAGGTCGGGGCTATACGGCGGGTGACCCAGTAATTCCACGTTTGACGTCACTAAATAGTCGATCGTTCGCCTGGCGGTGTGCGACGAGGCGTTGTCGTGGTGAAGAAGGATCCTACTTCGAGGTCGCTTCTCCCGAACTTTTTCCAATACAAGTGGCAAACAATTGTTAGTGTACCACTCTGCAGTAACTGTTTTTTGATCCTCTAAAGCAATTGTCGCATAGTGACCTGTCCTTCCGAAGAACGAGGCCACCATCTTTTTTCCCACGCTTCGACCTCTCTTCACTTTAGTTGGCAACTCCTCGAAAGGAAACACCCATTGAGCAGACTGTCTCTTGGTTTCTGGACCATAACAGTAAACCCAGCTTTCGTCACCCGTAAGTATGTCGAAAACAGCATTTGAGTCACCTCCGTTAAATCTTTCAATCATTTCACGGCACCAATCAACCCGACGGAGTTTTTGGGCCTCGGTCAAATTATGAGGTATCCACCTCGCACAAAGCTTCCTGACCGCTAAATGTTCATGGAGGATTTTATGCACTTGACTCATACCGATGCCTAAGCTTGTCCGAATCTGCTGATACGTCACTCTTTTGTCAGTCTCTATCATACGCTGCACAACACTGATGTTATTTTCAGTCGTCGCCGTAGAAGGCCGTCCCTCACGCAGATCGTCGGTGAGATTAGTGCGACCACGTTTAAACTCATTAAACCAGTTGTAAATGGTCGCACGAGATGGAGCTTCATCATGAAAGGCCAATCGAAGTCTATCATAGCTTTCTTGTTGACTTAAATGACATCGAAAGTCATAAAAAATCATTGCACGAAAATTTTCGCGAGTTAAATTCATGTTGACGTGACACAGACAATTTTCAATTTGCCGCCAAATCGTAAAACTAATGACAAATGAATGAAATACATACTCAATAATATTGGCAAAGAGTTCCATTTTCAAAATTTAAACTTACTTTTTTATTATATTGTTTACAAGTGGCCAGTTCTAAAAACTTTCAGTGTCGCCCTCGTATAATACATCTTGAATAACAGCCATAATTACTTTAGCGATCGTATACTTATTAAACTGCAAAAAAATCTTATCATTTTGATGTATGCCCTAGCGTTTCAAATTTTGCTAATGACATTACGATAAAAAAAAACCGGCCAATTGTTATGATGGACATGCACTTCGAAGTTTCTGTATAAAGGATCTAGCATGATAAGGAAAGTAAACTGGCCCTGTGTGTGTGTGTGTGTGTGTGTGTGTGTGTATGTGTGTGTACCGAATCCAAAACAGCTAGCTGATATTCAGCAGAACCGTCCCAAAGATGGCAGCAATACTCCATGCAGTACCGGGCTTGGGCGCGGTAAAGACCAATGAGCTGGTCCGTAGTGAAGTATCGCCTAACCTTGGATAGGATACCAAGCTTTTTCGCAGCGGTTTTTGCCAAGGATTCGATGTAACTCCCAAAGTTCAGTTTAGCTGAGAGGTCTAACCCAAGGAGCTGAAGGTGGTCAGATATTGGTACAGACAGACCTCGAAAGGATGGAGTTAGGTTAAATGCACTACGTTTTGCCGAAAATAAACACACCTGGGTTTTAGAGGCATTAAAACCGACTAAGTTGGCTTCGCCCCAATCGGACACTGCCTGAAGAGTTCGGTTCAAAGTACCAAGTATTATCAGTTTCTCTTTTATTTATTATTTATTAGAGCTTCTCTACTGTTTTCAAAGCTACATGCTTCCATCATGCTGTTTGAAAGTTAGTTAAAAAGAACCAAGCAAAATACGTCTATATAAAGACTGGAAACTTTATCTAAAACGACGAGCTAAGTTCAGAAACGCTTGATTAGTTTTATATTAAAGGGAGTCTTGGTAATGTTGAAATTATACTTGTTCGTAGTGTGTCGACCCTTTTGGAAATTCCGCAAAGAACTTTGGAGAATCCATATCACGAGTATAATGAGTATTTTAGTCTCCTGCCCACAACAAGAACCGCGAAGTGCGCTTGACGGGGTCCGCACTAATTTGTGGGTTTCTATGAATATTTAATTTTAGTGCTAATTGTTTTGCTCCTAATCAAAATGGAAGTAGATATACACAATGGAAATTTTTTAGATTTTTTTGTTATTAATAGTCAAAATTTCGCAAGTGCCGGTGCAAGGCGCCAGTACAGACCTTGTACAAGGTCCGCCCGGATTGCTACCAACATCTTGCTCGCTAATCCTGCCGTGAAGCAGCATTATTGTGTTTCGGCGTGGAGAGTAAGACAGCCGGTGAAATTACAGGCACTTGAGGTATACCATCTTAGGCCTCTAGGTTGGCAACGCATCTGCAATCCCCCTGGTGTTGCAGGTGTCTATGGGCGGTGGTGATCTCTTACCATCAGGAGACCCACTTGCTCGTTTGCCATCCAGTCAAACGAGCTCGGTTTTCCTCCTTGGATTCCCTGCTTGAGAGGCTATTAATCAAGTCATTAAGCTACTACCCCAAATTAACTGGATTTTAGATTCATAAACTATACGTAAATTATTTTTGTGCTAAAAATATTATCTTTGTAGACTGTACACTGATCTTTGAGGTGTAAACTGATGAAAATAAAACAGTTTTTAATACCTATACTTCGTTTTTTTATCATTAGAAGGAAGGTAAGCGATCTTGATGTGTCTTTTTGTTGAAAAACACTTTTGATAAGTCTAAGTCATAGCAAATTTAATATGTAACAATTAGCAAAGGACAAATACATACTAATATGATCATTTGCATTCTTTTGGTATCATAAGTGATAGTAACTTTTAAAAAAAACGTTTTTTTGCTAAATGACTCGTCAAGATTGTTTACCCTTTTTCTAATACAAAAAAAAATAAAATTAATAACAATAACTTAAAATTAACACGCGGCGCGGACGAGGTTTATGGCAGGACTAACGTTCTTTTGTTTCCTTTCCGTGCTGATTACTTTTTAATTGTATTGGTGGCCAGTTGTTACACAGCATAGGTATGCTAACTTTTTAATCAATGTTGTACCAACAGCCAAATATGTGGTCTACCACCCTAAAGCTAATAATCGTCTGCATGTCACAAAACAACAATTTCTTTATTAACCTACTAGAGGATAAAATAGAAGGAAAACGAGGTAGAGCAAGACCAAGATTGACCTACTTTAACCAGGTGAAGGAAAGGGTGGGTGTCGTGTCGTATCAGGAAGTCAAACAGCTGGCCGAAGACCGTGCGGAGTGGCGATTACTCCACCGACAAGAGCATAGCTCTTAAATTTAAGAAGAAGATGTCACAAAACAATAATACCAATGGACGCGTCTGTCAACTTAAAAGTTCGACTTTAGGACATATTCATTTGTTAGGAACTTGTTCGAAAATTTATAGATCATTTATTCGGATGATGGTACATGTAGGTACCGTCTACAATTTATCATAAATACACCGCCTGTAATTACTAATTAAAATTAAATCAATTTATAACTCACGCTGTCCTATTGCCTATTTAGGATTTACGTAACACGAACCTCTCATCAAAAGCGCTTTATATTTTGTTTGCCAAAAGCAGTGTTGCCACCTCAAATATTTTTTTACCCTAACGCTACGCTAAATTACTCTAAATTAGGCACTATTATTTAAAAAAAATTTGAAACAAAAACAAAGCAAATAAATGCGATTTATTAATAAACTAATAGCTACTACCGTTTCGAAACATTCTTGGAATGTATCCATAATAGTCTTGGCTTCTATGTCAGCTGCAGTTTTGTTTTCTTGAAATCGTAGATTTTATTCGAAAACTTTTATCCTAAAAATTATTATACCCCAAAAAATACCCTATACGCGTAAAAATACCCTAAATTTAGGGTAAATTACCCTAAGGTTGAGACAATGGCCAAAATACTCCTTATAAGCGTACTTTCAACAAAAATAATTCCTAACAAGTTAGTTCTTGTACCCTTGCTGCAATATAGAGTAAGTAGTTTTATCTCAGAAGTACGTGTCGTTGACGTGACCGATTGGTCCATTTATTACGTCTACGAGAAAGGAACATGTTTTCGAGGACCAGAACAAATCGTTCCGGGACGCTGATAGCAAAATGTTGTATGGGAGATGTATTACCCTCGATGTATACTGCACCGGAAGAAGGTTCTCGTAGCATTAGTGTTGTATTTCATTATTCAACGTGCCCTTTTAGTAATGTTGATGGCGTTGCTATAGTGAGGTCTGTTAGACGTTAATCTCGTCCGTGATTGGTTGAATTTGGGTTGAATGAGCCGATCATGAGCAAGACTGTAAAGTTTACGGAACCTTTCGATACTAATGCTAGCGAACAATATTGCCTGTTAATTAAGGAGGCATGGGGATCGATTTTTTGAAATCTTTTTTTGAACTATTCGTAAAGGGTAGGATTGTACAACATGAGCATAAAACGAGCCATTTCACCCGAGTCGTTTATGCGGCGAGGATGGATGACATGTCGAGGAAATTAAATATCAACAGTGGAAACAATTGTTCACTTGCTATGCACCTTTAATTTTTTATGCATTATTATGTAATAGTATTTTTTTTAGTTTTATTGATCTATTTTGAATGATTTGATTGATTTTTAATTTTATATACATTAAAATTATTAAAAATACATATTTTATTGAAACTTCTTTGTTTGTGGCTGTTTACACTGCCTTGGTCTTAAACGACAATATTACTTCATGCACTAGAGCATAGTACTTTTAATGCTAAAGTTTGTAAGTCTGTTTGTTACTTCATCGCGTCTAAACCATTGAACCGATTAAGATGAAATTCCGTATACATTTTATAGTTTGAGTCTCGAAGAGGACATAAGATACTTTTATTCCGGAAAATTGCATAATTTCCGCGGAATAATGAAAACCGAATTCTACGCGGACGAAGTCACGGGAAACGAACGACTTATATTTTAACTAGCTTTTGCCCGTGGCTCCGCCCGCGTGGTATTCGGTTATCGCGCGCTGTTCCCTCGGGAACTGTGCATTTTTTCCGGGATAAAAAGTAGCCTATATCACTCTCGGGCCCATAAACTATCTCTAAGAAAAAATCACGTCGATCCGTCGCTCCGTTACGGCGTGAAAGACGGACAAATATACAAACACACTTTCGCATTTATAATATTATAGTATAATAGTATATATAGTATAGTATGGATTAGTAAGTAAGTATATTAGTCTGGATATTTTCTGTCATAAAATATTAATTAACAAGTTATATCTATAACTTGTTTATTATATAATAAACTCCATAAGTACCACTAATATAGTGGTAAAATAAAATTGACTTGTTAGTTTTCCATCCCAGAAGACACTTAGTTAGCTTTAAATACATTATGATGCATGAGCATGAGTATGGGAAGTACTTGATACGGAAATTAATAAAAGCGGTAGTTTTACGATGAAATGGGAGTTCTTACAGGCACCTAGAGGGAAATTACACTAAATAATGAGTAGTAAAAAAATACCTACTGGATTTTTTTTTATAATGAATCAGAATTGTAATGTGTAATATAATGTAAAAATAACACCCTTTACTTTTATGGTATTTAATAGATGGGGTTATTATAAATAAATATTATGGGACACTTGGCACCAATTGACCTAGTACCAAACTAAGTAAAGCTTGTACTATGGACACTCTGTATTAAACATCCAAGACCTGAGAACAAACATTCGAATTCTTTATATAAATATCTGACCCGGCTGGGATTCGAACCCGGCACCTCAGGCTTTGTAGTCAGGTTATCTAACCACTTGGACATCCGGTCGTTTATGTTAAATGAAATGAATACGATTGAATTTTGACTTATTTTTATTTCATTTTAATTAAATCAAGACAAGTATTTTCTTTAACAATAATCTTCAAAGTAGTTTAATAATTTATTTTTTAAATATTTACACAAGGCGTTAGACCAAACCAGATTATGTGATATGATAATTATACCAAACGATACTATGCCAAATGAAATTATGCCAAAAAAGGTACAACCTAATTAGATACTGAACAAGTTCCCAAATCTCATTAGGAACTTGCGAACACCCGATTTATCCAGTTAGCTGGAACAACGTCATTTGCTTCACGATAATCAACAGTTTTATCAAGTTACTGTCAAGTTCGCTAACAAGGTCCAGGGGAGCCCTAATAGTTCTGTTGGGTTGATTGTTTTTCGTGTAAGTTTGATGAGTTGATAAGTGAGCGGTATGAGTAGACAGTTTTTTTTTCTAAATTGTATCCAAACTAAAATACTACCATAGAAAAAACTGGCTAAGTGCGAGTCGGACTTTTGTCCAGTGAAGATTATCTAGTGTTCCACTGCCAGGTCAAGGTTATTGTCTAACGTTTCTGATACTCGCGATCACAATCAAAATGAGAGTTTTTGTATATTGAAACACAATTACAATTAGAATAGAACACTTAATAATAGAGCAGAACTATATTTTCTGTATTTGAGTCGATCAACTTTTTCTTGTTTGTTATTTTGTCCCGTTGTCCAAGAGACAACAGTGACAGAATTTCTTAAAAAAACTGGGTTGGTATATTATGCTATAGCATTAGTATACTGATGTGCTCAGGCGATTGTCCATTAAAGAATGGCCTTGTAACTACGACAAAAATGTACGCTCTATAAATTATAACCACAAAAAACATGGAGAAATTCGTGGTTTTAAAAAGTTGTCCAGGGGACTTAATCACAACGCGGTACAGGGAAAGTTGATCGACCCTTTTGTAATATAAGTAAGGAATTTAGGTAGTAAGTAGTAATTATATTTTAATAATATGCACGCCTTTATAACACCTAACTAGATACTAGCTTTTGCCCGCGGCTTCGTCCGCGTGGTATTCGGTTATCGCGCGCTGTTTCCTCGGGAACTGTGCTTTTTTCCGGGTTAAAAAGTAGCCTATGTCACTCTCGGGCCCATAAACTATCTCTATGCCAAAAATCACGTCAATTCGTCGCTCCGTTTTGACGTGAAGATGGATAAACATACACACAAACATACAAACACAGACACTTTCGCATTAATAATATTAGTATGGATTCAATTGAATTAAGATGCTCTGATATGATACCTTTATATGTATCTCTACTTTATCAAAAAACATTTCTGAATCCTGAGACAGAATTCATGAATTGACATTGTACTATTAAAACACTACAGTTCATGAACATGATTAATTTCTATTGATTTCCACGGCTATAAAAATTTAACAGTCACTTTATTAGCCCGTGGTAGTTAAAAAGTCGGTTGTGTGAGCCATTGTCCGAATCCTGCCTGTTGCAGGACCCAATTAAGGAAGGACTTGACATTTGATCGGAGCTCGGTTGTTTCCAATGCGGCATTTTAATAATGGATAATCCTGCTAGTCTTAAATGATATTGTAACGGATAACCCACGTCTTAAATCGAGTTTAGCCTGACTTGTTTCGGGCTTCTTCAAAGGAGCACGAGAATTACAGACTATCAAAACATTTTTACAAAAATCGAAAAACCACAGACATAGAAAATATAATGAAAATTTCTCTTAAGAAAATACAAAATGTTCATAGGACTAAAAACTACTATTATATAAAAATAACTAAACCTAAAACTTTAATTATAAAAGAGAGGTGGGCCTCTTGGCATGGTGCCCATCATGCAGGCATTCCCGCGTTGAACTGCGATTGCGATTCTTTGCGTGAGAAAGCTGCCGGCGCGAGGGTTGGCTGTTGCCTCCCTTGACCTATTGCTGAGCTCCCTGTGTAGATCCAGCGCACCCTCACCCCAAGGACCCAGTATATATATTATATATAAGCTAAAGCAGTATGGAAGCTAAGAAGCACTACCGCGAGACCCCCTCAGAGGCCGTGTAGAGCGCGCGTCTGTGTGAGTGTGTTCATTTCGATCGTAGCTTCGTAGCTTCCATACTGCTTTAACTTGACACACCTGTGATTCCCCTCGTGTTGCGGGTGTCCATGGGCGACGGCGATCGCTCTCCATCAGGTGACCCGTCTGCTTGTTTGCCTCCTCTTATATAAAAAAAAACTTATGTAATACTGTGCTAAGGACCTAGAGTCTCGACGCCGAAAGCAAAGAAACGATTTATGTATTTTTGTTTGTAACTATTTTTCTTTCATTGTAAATGCTGTGTGTTTACTGTGCAATTTATTATATACCACCTCCGCAAGAAACTATTGTCTCCTCCTGTTGTATCCCAATTTAAAGTTAACGCCAATTGGTTGCGGTGTCAATGCAACGGATGTAGATTCGGCCGAACTGATCTGAAACAAATTAACATAAACTTGGGTTACAATCACAGTTTCTTGTTAGTTTGACTTATATAGTGTTATAATAATACATACAAATACATTATATGGCTACATTATTGTGTTGCTAACTTAAATATAAAATAGGGTCCATACCGGCTCACACATTAATTGGAAGTCCGAATGTAATGTTTGTCAGAACGATCGTTTGTCATAATTCTTTTTTCTCTGAATCCATTAATTGTTCAGAATTGTTATAAAACAAACCTAATCTAACTTATAGTTTTCTATAGGATGATCTTTCAAAAATTTCAGAAAACTGTAAGGTTTGACTGGGAAAAAAATTATGACAAACGATGATTCGGAGAAAAATTACGGTATGACTAGTGAAGATTATGCGAACTTTGGCGCTCCCGTAAAAATATCCAAACATATATTATTATTATGGGCGTGTGTACATGCGGGCGTACTATTTCGGTACGGGCGTAGGTATATAATATGCGTAAAAGCATATGTATCCGTGCAATTAGTGCATTTGAGTAATCGATTGTGAGTGCGTGCGTAAGAACGCGCATGAGTGTGACTTATTCACATCAAAATGGCTAGATGGATTTGAATAACTAATAATCAATTAATACCTAATAATCAATTAATTCCTAATAATCAATTAATTCCTAATAATCAATTAATAATGAATAATAAATATCTTCTTGATAGTAAATTTAAAAAACTTAAAATTAAAAGAAGCTCCATCAACAGTTTTTCATTTCACGCGGTAACGCTGTGTCTGTGGCATGGTTCCGGCAGACACCTGCGAATAACGTCGCAAACGAAAACTTTTGACGTCTCCGAGAATTATCTGTAATAGGCACAGGCGCGGAGCGTGGAAATACGGGAGATGACATTAAAACAAAAATTATAACCGCCTCTTTGATCAGTCTTGTTTAGTTCGTGTTATCTTACGTGACTGATCTATGATGCCAAAAAGAGACAGCGTCAATGTATCTGTCGGCGGCCAATCGTAAAATCCGCCATATCACATTCCTAGGCATATCATGAAGTAGCGCCATTTCATGAATTGGCTAAGGGACATCCCCATATCGTTCAAAACTCACCGTTTAACGATTTTCCTAGTGATGTTTAGGCAGATCATGAAATTTCTAGGCATATCATGAAACGTCGCCATTTCATGATTTGGCTAGTTTAGGCAGATCATGAAATTCCTAGGCATATCATGAAACGCCGCCATATTGTTTCTGGCACTTCGTTGACGAATGCGTTCCTCTAATCGATTTGCCGTATTGTTTCTCAAGCACATCGTGATATTATTCCTGACCAACTTTTAGGCATATCATGATATGACGCCATTTCATGATGTGCCTAGGAATTTCGTGATCTGGCTGATTTTACGATCGGCCGCCGACATATCGGTCAATTAGAACCATTAAATTTTTGACAGAGTGGACGTGGTGGTAAGTTAAAGATAGTATCTTGTACTATTGTCAGTTTCTGTGTTGAATATTGACGCAAACCTTTATGGAAATTCTTGAAAAGCCTGCACAAGTCTGCTTATCCCGGAAAAATGCACAGTTCCCGAGGGAACGCGCGATAACCGAATACCATGCGGGCGGAGCCGCGGGTAAAAGTTAGTAATCCATACTTTTGGTAGTAAGTATTTAAATGGTAATAATATAGTAAGTACAGGTATTGGATTTTAAACAAATATCATCTCTAGCATTATCTGCCACCCGTGCCACAACTCTACCTGTCAGACAAACTTGGCAAATTAAGCCGATTTCTCTGAGACACAACAAACGTCTTAATTTACGAAGTTAGGCAAAATATTATATTAAAGCCGATAGTAAAACTGAAATTACGTCTAAAATTAAAATGTCTAATTTTTATTAATCTCCGGTAAAACAAAACATTGAACCCTATTTATGTCGCTTCGGTGTCCGTATACTGTCTGTCTGTCACAGAGCTGTATCTTGAGAACCGTTAAGGACGGATAGCTGATATTTTCACACGATGTGAATTTTTATGGCTGCTATAGCTAAATAATAATAAAATGCATACTAATGTGGAGTGTGGTATGCGTGTATTGAAGCGTGATGAGATGATGTACGTTTGAATTTGAACGGAGAATGCTGAGTTTGAGTGAAGAACAAATGAGATGTTATGGCGGTTGACGACGTACGACGAAAGCTAACGGGTGTGAGTTTATTGTGTTTTTTCTAAATTCTTACGATTTATATGTTTTTTTAATCTTCGCTAGCCAATAAAAGCAACTGAAAAGTACTGTGACGTTTCATTCACGAGCTGGTTCCCACATTTGTCCGTCTTTCACGCCGTAACGGAGTGACGGATCGACGTGATTTTTGGCATAGAGATAGTTTATGGGCCCGAGAGTGACATAGGCTAATTTTTATCCCGAAAAATGCACATTTCCCGAGGGAACAGCGCGCGATAACCGAATACCACGCGGGCGGAGCCGCGGACAAAAGCTAGTAAAAATTATAAAATATACAAGAAACGTTCATAGCCTTCTGATCATTTAAATTTTAAGGTAATCAAGAATTAGTTGACTCTTTCTTAGACATTAAATTTTAAAAAAATACACGCTATGTTATCTAAGGGTATTTTGAATAATTATTAACAAAGTTCGCATGTTTTCCCTAATACCAACATTCGGTTCATCGAATTTTATTATTTTTTGACATACATGCATTGTATTAAGTCAAACTATCTTCATCATTTCATCCAAATTCCGCCGCTCATTCATCCGCTTTAGCGCGATGTTACAAACGCACACATTTGCACGCACACACAGACTTTCTCGTTCATAATATTAATAGGACTAAAACTCCGGTAGATTCTCAAAAAACCATTTCTCAAATTGTTACGGCAACATAAACGTTAAACTCTTAAAGTCAAATTAATTCTACGTAATTAGTTTTCAGAATGTCAACGTAATTAAGGTGTAACGAGGGAATAGGATTTCACCTTTTGATTACTGCTTATTTCCAAAAATAATATATCAAATTATTTTAAAATTAGAGAAAAACCCTAAGTAGGTACGGCACGCAGGTTTCCATTAAATACCATTATTCTTCAGATCCTTTTCAGATCTATCTATGAAATGAAATAAAAAAAGTTTGAAAGAAAGAAAGAAAGAAAAACATTTATTTGTGACATTTTACAAATTTAAAGAGGAAGAAAAAACAGCAAACATCAACAAATTTTGTCACGAAATGGTCCCAACTCAGCATGATGTCAACCTTGCGGCCAACGCTGGTCTTCCGTTAGAACCATTTGAAGTTTGAAGTTCATATAAAAAAAAAAAAAAAAAACCAGCCAAATGCGAATCGGGGTCGCGTGCAGAACGTTCCGTACACCTTTCGCTGTTTTAATTTGTTGGTGACATAACTCAGAATTCAAGGGCTTTGGGGAACACGGCGAACGCCGTGTAACGTAGAGCCTGTTCCAGACGAGTGTAACGTGTAATGTAATCTATCGTGTAGTGTAACACGAATTCTACGTGTGGACGTCACTACGAGCATTACATGTAACGCAAGCGCGGCGCTCGGTGTTGATCCATCGGCTGTTGGTTTTTCGCGCGAACACAAAGGCGCTCGCAGTGCTTCGCGTACACAATTCGCTTTGAATTCGTGTGCCGTCCACACTGTTGACGCTAAATTACACGTAATGTTACATTACACGTTACACTTGTCTGGACCCGGCGTAACGACCGGTTGCGGTGCACGAGGACGGGCTCGTTGGCCGGAGCGTCATTCTACTTCGGACTGTAGGGACGACAACACCTGGCTAATGATGCTGTCAGATCGTCTGTCGATTAGCTCTGTACGTACTCCGATTGGTTTTGTAATTTAATTATTGTGAAATAAAACAACTGTGCTCCAAAAGAAGTTCTTATTGAAGCTCTCACTCAAGTACCTACATACATCATTAACGCATCCTGACGGCGAGAAGGAAGTACTCTCATTCCATCCATCATCATCATTCCATCTCTCCTTTCCGCTCTCGTTGAAAAATCCTGCCCTAAAGTAGCAGTGCTTGCACTGTTGTGTTTCGGCGTGGAGAGTAAGACAGCCGGTGAAATTACTGGCACTGAAAAGCACCTAATGTTCGCTCCCCATATTTTGAGAAACACTGAACCATGTTCCAATCAACCAAAGTAATAACAAACCTATGCACGCACATTAAAGTTAAATTTATTTATAAACAAACAAATAATATATATAATAGTTAACAAAAATAAATAAAAAAAGAACTAAAACTAACTTACTCTAATCCTAAAAATCTATATATAAAAATATCACCCAAGTACTTGAGGTACCTCTAGGTTGGCAACGCATCTGCAATACCCCAGGCATGGGCTACCAACTCATACAAGATATATTTAGTTCTAAAAAACGGCAATAGATGGCACTACCATTAACATCTGTAAAGTATAAAATGTAAATAAGCCGAATTAAGTAGAAATATTGATATTAAAATAAAGAATAGCATATTTTATAAACACAACTTCACATCAACTTTATTTAAACTCCTTAATTTGAAGATAAGAAACATCATAAATAATAAATTGAGAATACGAAAGTATAGGCTACATGTGACTACGTTTCAGCTATGAGGTTTTCGTAGTAGTTTGCAAAAGTAACGCTAGATGGCGTAAAACCGGTATGCGTATGCAGCGGGCTACTATGTAATTCGAAACACGAAGTTCGTGTCGTGCGGTCTCTTTCGCTCTCGTAATAAATAGTATAAGTGTCAGAGGGACCGCACGACACTTAAAACTACATATCGTCACTACTCTACTACGAAACTTGAAGTTCGTGTCGTGCGGTCCCTCTGACACTTATACTATTTATTACGAGAGCGAAAGAGACCGCACGACACGAACTTCAAGTTTCGTAGTAGAGTAGTGACGATATGTAGTTTTAATTTTTTTTTTATTCGACTGGAAGGCAAACGAGCAAGTGGGTCTCCTGGTGGTAAGAGATCACCGACGCCCGTAAACATCTGCAACATCAGGGGTATTGCAGATGCGTTGCCAACCTAGAGGCCTAAGTTGGAATACCTCAAGTGCCAGTAATTTCACCGGCTGTCTTACTCTCCGCGCCGAAACACAACAGTGCAAGCACTGCTGCTTCACGGCAGGATTAGCGAGCAAGATGGTGGTAGCAATCCGGGCGGACCTTGCACAAGGTCCTACCACCTGCTATTATGCGATTATGCAATTATAGTATATAAGTGTTGTGTAGTGTATATACTTGGTTTGGTGTTTTTCAAAATCCTCTAATATCTCAGAAACGGTGCGTCCTAGCTCAAAAATAGCCAAATTTTCAACCCCCTCCAAATCCACCCCCTACGGGACTACCCCGGACCCAACCCCAAAATTTCATCCCCCCCCCCACTTTTAGCACATTGACCAGCCTAACCAGACCCCTGATCCAAGGGTAGCAAAAACTTCCAGGGCCTATAGCTCCGGAACGGGGCTACTCCGAAACACATACACATATTTAATACGTGAGCGAGAGGGATCGCACGACACGAACTTCGAACGTTGTGTTTCGGAGTAGGCCCGTTCCGGAGCTGGAAGTTTTTGCTACCCTTGGATCAGGGGTCTGGTTAGGCTGGTCAATGTGCTAAAAGTGGGGGGGGGGGGGGTGAAATTTTGGGGTTGGGTCCGGGGTAGTCCCGTAGGGGGTGGATTTGGAGGGGGTTGAAAATTTGGCTATTTTTGAGCTAGGACGCACCGTTTCTGAGATATTAGAGGATTTTGAAAAACACCAAACCAAGTATATACACTACACAACACTTATATACTATAATTGCATAATCGCATAATAGCAGGTGGTAGGACCTTGTGCAAGGTCCGCCCGGATTGCTACCACCATCTTGCTCGCTAATCCTGCCGTGAAGCAGCAGTGCTTGCACTGTTGTGTTTCGGCGCGGAGAGTAAGACAGCCGGTGAAATTACTGGCACTTGAGGTATTCCAACTTAGGCCTCTAGGTTGGCAACGCATCTGCAATACCCCTGATGTTGCAGATGTTTACGGGCGTCGGTGATCTCTTACCACCAGGAGACCCACTTGCTCGTTTGCCTTCCAGTCGAATAAAAAAAAATTAAAACTACATATCGTCACTACTCTACTACGAAACTTGAAGTTCGTGTCGTGCGGTCCCTCTGACACTTAAACTATTTAATACGAGAGCGAGAGGGACGGTACGATACGAACTTCGAGTTTCGTAGTATAGCCCTAAGCTGTAGATAATCTATAAACTAATATGGCTGACAGCGTTTTCAGCAGATTACGAATAGGTTTGGATCTACGAAACCTCGATTGCTTACGCACTGACCAGCGGCCGTGAGTAGGTTATATAACGTAGCGCCATCTACCAACCCTGTCATGTCCTAGTCAAGCTATAGATTGGGCTAACAAGCGACACCCGTATCATTAGTGTCTCGCTAGATGGCATATAGGTATCGTGTTATTTGTGTTCTCAGTGGTGCCTTCTATTGTAAAATAAAGAAAAGAAAAATAGCCAGTTGTATAGCCAGTATTAGGGTGATACCGTTTGCTTGTACTAGGTGGTGTCTCTGTATATTATGTTCTCTGTGCCCCAGGTGTTGCGATGTTTATGGGCGATGGTGATCTCTTACCACCAGGAGACCCACTTGCTCTTTTTCCTTCCAGTCGAATAAAAAATATATATTATTACATATATACACATTAATTTAAAAATAACATTCTCAAAATGCGACAGATACCATGAAATCTTTACCTTTCAGATTAACATTTAGTTAAAGAATGTCAGAATTTCGAGTAACTCTGTTCAAGAGACAAGAATTTAGTTAATTCAGTGCCTTAATACTCTCGTGTTAAGTTCAGAGAAATAGTTAGAATTGCTTACTCAACGTGATTTCAAATTCCCAAATTTTTGAATATCAAACTGTTGCTAATAAACATCAAAAGAAACAAACTGGCCAAGAGCCAGTCTGACTCGCGTATGAAGGGTTCCGTGTCTTTTATTTTATATAATATTTATTAGACAATAACAATACAATACAAAGACTCTTTATTGTACACCAGAAATAGTAAGCGATACAGAAAACAGATACACAGAGAAAAAATTACAAGGTAAGCAATAGTTTCTTGCGGCGCATTCTTCTTGGCAATGATGGTCTTTCCGAAAGCGCTGGTATTTAAAAAAATGACGTGTAAAAGTGCCCATTGCGGCCTATTTACTGAATAAATGATTTTGATTTTGGCGGCCTTATCGCTTAAGAGCGATCTCTTCCAGGCAACCTTGATATTAGCAAAAAAAATTACGTTTGTTGTATGGGAGCCCCCTTTCGTAATTATTCTGTGGCTGGACCAAAGTTTGTATGGAAGACGAACTACCTTAAAGATTACTTCTAATTATTTAGGCATTGTTCTAATTCGTAATTAGAAATGTTCGATAACATTCGTAGTGTATTAACTAGTTAGCTCAAAGATAAGTGCGTGTACAAGCTCCAGGCAAATTAACTATAAGTTAAATTCTGTAATGATGTAGCAGAAGTTCTGACGCAACAAATTTCATGCGTGGAATAGATAAGAAAACACGATGGTAGTAAACCACGGACAAGGTTGTTTATTTAAATTTATAGTAACTCTGTAATTAACAGAGCTGTAGGTAAAATCAGTACCTACCTACCTATATTCTTTTTGGATTGTTGCGTGCCGTACCTACTTTGCTTCGCGCAGGCGTCAGTCATTTCATCCTCACCACCTTCATCATGTCAGCTGAAAGACGTCCACTGCTGGACACAGGCCTCCCCAAGGCTCTCCACTCAGACCGGTCTTGTGCTGTCCGCATCCAACGCGATCCCGCGATCTTAACCAGGTCGTCGCTCCATCTTGTTGGAGGCCTACCGACAGCTCCACCACCACCTTGACGATTGGCAATCTAGCACCGTCCGCTTTAAGCGAAACTTTTTTCCACGCACCACTAAAGCATGGAACCAGCTTATTGCGACAGTGTTTCCGGAGCGGTACAACTTAAAGGATCTTTAGGGCAAATATTCAACCGTTTCGACCGCGCGATCAAACGTCTTTAGCGTCCCACGTTTATATAGCACAACGGAAAGGCAAGTCACAAGAATTTTAATCAAGCTAAATTCAGTATCGGTGCTATTTTATTTTGTCATAAAAAAACAACACTGGGCATCACCCTTTTAAAACCGCCTGCGAAGACAGCAATGACCAAAAAAACGCTGAATATTGCGATAAACACTGATTTAAACGCAAATTGCTTGACGCACAGCAATAATTTGCATCGGATAATCTAATTACCAAACATTGTTTTACGCGGGGAGCGTAGCGGCGCAAGCACATGCGTTATCTGATACAAAATCGATCGTTTATATAGTACAAAACAACCGAGCGCTTTAGTATAGTAACATCAAACATTTAGTTAAAATAGTCAAAATACCACAAACGGGACCTATCACGCTAACACACACAAGTAATATTTACCTCGACGTTTCGGCAACGTTGCGTGGTGGTGTCGTGAGTCTAATCGTGACCACGGCAACTGCAACGTTGCCGAAACGTCGAAGTAAATATTACTTGTGTGTTAGCGTGATAAGTCCCGTTTGTGGCATTTTAACTATGAGTGAGAATCACGAAAGTTTAAAACGTTATATTTATACCATCTTGCTCGCTAATCCTGCCGTGAAGCAGCAGTGCTTGCACTGTTGTGTTTCGGCGTGGAGAGTAAGACAGCCGGTGAAATTACTGGCACTTGAGGTATTCCAACTTAGGCCTCTAGGTTGGCAACGCATCTGCAATACCCGGGTGTTGCAGATGTTTATGGGCGGTGGTGATCTCTTACCACCAGGAGACCCACTTGCTCGTTTGCCTTCCAGTGGAATAAAAAAAAAAAAAAGTTAAAATTATTAGAGTTTTAAGAACCACCATGACAGGGCAATACGGTATAATAGAATCAAGTAAAAACTAACTACAACAGTGTTGCTAGGACACAGCCAAAGAACACACATTTAAACACAAGGAGGTTTACAATCTCTAACAAAAATTACGTACGGTATTTAGTAAACTATACATCCACGAAACGTTGCACAATTTTCAATTTAGAGTAATCCTGTTGGCGGATTCCAGATCGTTCTGGCTTAATCCGGATATTGCAGCTCTGAACCAGGGCAATGGGACATTGTTGGATCTCTAAAAACCTATAAAAAGTCATTAAAATAGTTTGTCATTGGAACATCATTGGATATTATTTAACTAGCTGTTGCCCGCGATTCCATCCGCGTAGTAGTATGAAATATAGTTTTTACATCTTATTCTCAAACCTACCGAAAATACACAAAAAAAATCGGTCAAGCCATTTCAAAGGAGATGGATTACAAACATTTTAGACCTGAAAATTTCTTTATACTTATTTAATTTATCCGTTGTTTTTTTTATTATTAAATTAACAGAATTTATTTTACCGGAGATTTGTTTGACATGAGGCCTTTGTTGTCTAAATGCATTCGGAAACACAATAATTTTCACCTGAATTTTTTCAATTTTTTCCACCGAACAGTTTACATTTTACGGGGGGCGGGGGTGGACGCTCGATTTTCATGAAAATTTGCACGTTAAAGTTGAATATTTCGCAAACAGATCACTGAATCGAAACATTGTCTTAGCAACCCCCCAATGGTTTCAAAATACTTACCTATCTAACGATACCCCACACTATAGGGTTAGCCAAGAAAAAAAAATCACCCCCGCTCTAATGGGATATGCTTTAAAAAAAATTGTGTTTTTTATTCTACCTTTTTGTCGGCGTAACTGATATGTATATTCATGCCAAGTTTCTAGTACGAACGGTCTCTGAGTTTAGCCGCGCATAGACAGACAGACAGACAGACGGACAGACAGTTGCTTACGGAACCCTAAAAACGAAGTATAAGTAGTTTCAAAGATTTAAAAAGTAAAGTAAATATATAATTATTCCTACATTTTGGGTTATGGGTACGTTTGGGCCAAGTACGATGCGGACGGGTGTTGAGTAGTTTTTAGTTTAGTTTATTTTATGATTTATTCCTTTTGTTTTTTAATTTTTAGTTTTTTTGTGGTTTTTGATATAATGCTTTTTTTCCTTTATTAATTTTTCATTTAGGTTTTAATTTAATTTGTAATTTATTAATTGATTGTACCATTTTTATTTACTTAAATAAATAAATGTTTTTTTATTATTCCTATTGTTCCACCCAAGCTTTTCGCTTCTCACATCCCAGTGACAAATTCCTGTCACACACATATTCAAAACGTGCCGCGTACATCATTTAACTTCCCAACTTATCCTCAGGCCTAACGATTAGAAACAAGTAACTAAGGCTCGTTATCTTGCGAATGTGGCGGGTAATTTGCCTTATTAGCTGACAGAAAGCAGATGTGTTTAATTTGATAAATTTTCTAATTAGATTTTGCGTCTGAGAAAGATGTTGCCAAGAAGCTCGCGTAGATTGGCTTAGAAGGTTCTCGTCTGGGAGTGTGTGGAATAGAATTGCTATATTGATGAGTTCTCTACTCATTATCATCTTCATCCGAGCCTATATACGTCCCACTGCTGAGCACAGGCCTCCTCTCAGAATGAGAGGGTTTGGACCATTGTTCCCACGCGGGCCCAGTGCGGATTGGGAACTTCACACGCACCATTGAATTGCTTCTCAGGTTTGTGCAGGTTTCCTCACGATATTTTCCTTCACCGCAAAGCTCGTGGGAAATTTCAAAGTTCTCTACTCGTCATATTATAAATGCAAAGGTTTGTAAAGAAGGTATGTTTGTTTCTAATCTCTTCACTTAACGATATAGCTAAGTCCCGGGAAAATTGTATGGTTATGGAATTCTGCGAGGACAAAGTCACAGGGAACGGCTAATATTATTATAAACGTGAAAGTTTGTTTGTGTGTTTGTCCGTCTTTCACGCCGTGACGGAGCGATGGATCGACGTGATTTTTGGCATAGAAATAGTTTATGGGCCCGAAAGTGACATAGGCCACTTTTTATCCCGAAAAATGCACAGTTCCCAAGGGAACAGCGCGCGATAACCAAATACCACGCGGGCGGAGCCACGGGCAAAAGCTAGTTTATTTAAAATTCTGTGTTTTTCCCAAGCACCCATTTTTTCCCGAAAGAGAAAAATTAATCCATTGCTTAGAAAAACACAGGGACGGCAAGTGTGCTTACTTGCTTTTTGTTATTTTTCCTTAAACAAAATCTCACCAATCCTAGGGCTTTGTTGCACGATATAATACTCCGTAATATGTAATACTAAAATTTCTCTTGCTGGAGTAAGCTTGCAAAAAATACAGCAGGGATAAGATAGAACTGGAAGTGCCAGCATCATAATGACAAACTTTGTTTATTCGGACGTTTTAAAATGAGCACAAATCAATAAATAATTGTGATTTAAGTAAGTATTTAATATCACTGCTGGTTTGTTTCCAAATAATATGTATCTTGTAGAGTCTTGCCCAAATTCCTTGAAAACTGGGATTTTATGTTTAAATGAACTCAAAGAATTTCCTTGCTGACCCGCGACCTTACGATAGCTAAGCTTATACAAAATATGCGTGTTCATGCAGTTCCTCCACCTCCACACTGTAAGAACACACACAAATTACACAAACCCATCTATCACAACCACCACATCACACTAACGCGTTTCTAACTCAACTAGAGCTCATCTTTAGAGTAACACAAGAAGAAAATCTTAAGTTAAAGGAAAAAGGTAGAAGGAATTTGATCTACAGGAATATTAGGCTGTTTCCATCCCAGCCTACATATATACGTCCCACTGCTGGGCACAGGCCTCCTCTCAGAACTTGGGCTTGGGCCATAGTTCCCACGCGGGCCCAGTGCGGATTGGGAACTTCACACGCACCATTGAATTGCTTTGCAGGTTTTTGCAGGTTTCCTCACGATGTTTTCTTTCACCGCAAAGCTCATGGTAAATTTCAAATGTAATGTAATCTTTGGCTGTTTAGATTCAGTTATTGTAGCCAAAAAGTGAATTTAAAAAGTAACAAAACTACAGTAATGAAATTTCAAACAATTTCCCGGCCGCTCTGGTGCCCAGGAAGTGATTTTTTTTATTTGTGGTAGTCTATAAGGAAAAACTTCGCGGACTATGCTTGCGACAGATAGGCCGACATTTCCAAGCATACTGGAGAAACATATTTTTCGAACGAACATCTAAATCGCAAAATGATCTTAGAAATAAATGAAATAATAAATAAAATAATAAAATGAATAAATGAATATGATACAGGAACTTACAATGATTTTTGACCTGTCCAACATTTCTCCACACTATGGGTTTAGACGAGAAAGAAAATCATCGCCATTTTACATGTAAAACCTGAGAGTACTTAGCCTAGGTTTTCTTTGAAATATGTTATTTAACTATTTTATCCGTATGATTAATAACGCGGGCGAAATTACAGCTTTCTACCACTAAAAGTATTCTAATCAAGAGATGGACAGGCGGACATGGCGAAATTAAACGGCTCTTTATGGGACTACATAAACTTAAAAAACCGTATTAATAAAATGAAAGTGAACCAACCACGCTCACATCATCAAGCCACTTCCAGCTATCTAAAGGAAAAGTGGCCATTTTTTCTTCTGTAGTCATTTGTTATTTTCTCGTGACGGTGACGGGTGGAAATCTTCCTATCGCGTGTTGCCCAGCTAATGCAATGTAGGGATTGATCGTAATAAACTAGCTGTTGTGGATGTAAGCTGTGCTTAAGGATCGGGTTCCTTAGGTTCTTGAAGCTTTGTTCCTTCAGTTTTTTTTATTCGACTGGATGGCAAACGAGCAAGTGGGTCTCCTGATGGTAAGAGATCACCACCGTCCATAAACATCTGCAACACCAGGGGTGTGAGGTATTGCAGATGCGTTGCCAATCTAGAGGCCTAAGATGGGATACCTCAAGTGCCAGTAATTTCACCGGCTGTCTTACTCTCCACGCCGAAACGCAACAGTGCACGCACTGCTGGTTCACGGCACGATTAGCGAGCAAGATGGTGGTAGCAATCCAGGCAGACCTTGCACAAGGTCCTACCACCTGCCAATCCTTTCCCTCCTTTTTCGCTGACCGACCCCAACGAGATTCTATTATAACTCCGAAAAAATAATCAAGCGTACAGCAATATTGTACAATTATTAATTATTATTATAGTGTTATCGTTATTCTGTTCGTGAACCCTTAAAAATGAATATTGTCAACCCTCAGGCCAGAAGCCGCTATGAAAGACGTATGATGAACTTGGGAAACCAAAATACTGTTGGTAATATGTAATATTAACCCAGTATAATATTCATTATGCGGTAGCTAACGCCATCTAGTATGTGACATTATAACTAAGGCAATGTGTGGGGAACACCCAAATAATCCGAAATATTTTATTCCGAATTTGCTAATTCCGATTACTTAAAAACACTTTACTTTTACGAATTTCAAAATATGGCGGCGGCGGGCGTATTTACATGGCGGTATATGGACTGGGCGAATATTCAGCGTTTTTGCAGCGTTGTTTTTCTGTCATTGGTGTCTTCGCAGGCGTTATTAAAAGGGATGATGTCCAGTGTTGTTTTTTATGAAAAATTAAAACAACACCAATACTGAATTTAGCGTGATTAAAATTCTTATGCGTTGTCTTTCCGTTGTGCTATATAAACGTGGGACGCTAATGACGTTTGACCGCGCGGCGGTTTGACACCGACGGCGGGCGCGGGTCGGGTCGTGCATCCATATACCGCCATGTAACACGCCCGCGCATGACCCGGCTCCAATCATCTGTGTGTGGCTTAAACCATTTCCAAATTCAATTTAAATAACAAAAGTCACGAAGGAACCCTAAATGTGCATGAAACTTACACGACGTTAGGTTAAAATTACGTCTAATGCACCTCCTTAAGACCGACATTAGCCGTAATTGTTACCCGAGCCGAGACATAATGTCAGGGTAATTGCAACCTTACGCGGAGGGAACTGAGTTTTATTTCAACAATAAATATTTCGCTATGCTGTGTGAGCCTATGTGTGATTTTAATGTGCGCATTTTTGATATCAAAATATTGATCATCATCGTCATACCAGCCTATAAATTAAAATTCAAATCATTTATTCAGTAAATATATACGTCCCATGCTGGGCACAATCTACCTGCGATTGGAACTGAAAACACAGTAAGTGGGCAATGGCAATCGAGTGCCGGTAATCTTAAAACACGAGCGAAGCGAGTTTTTCAAACTGAATTGAAGTTGGGGACTTTTTTAAATGGAAAAAGGGCTCTGGCTCTGCTCTAAATTAACAACGTCCCACCAGGCGTAGTACTTCCATGAGCGAGATGAACGGATGACTCTAAAAGCCGCGGGTTCACAGTTGACGCAAGTCGCTGCCAACCGAAGCAACTGGAGGTCTATGGGGGAGGCCTTGTCCAACAGTAGACGTTCTGCGTCTGATTATGATGGCGTAGTACACCCATGAGCGAGACGGACGGATGACTCTAAAAGCCGCGGGTTCACAGTTGACGCAAGCCGCTGCCAACCGAAGCAACTGAGGAGAGGCCTATGTCCAATAGTAGACGTCCTGCGTCTGATTATGATGATGATGACAGGCATCATGGTCATGATAACGACACTGATTACTTTATTAATGTAAATAGCAACGTACCGGTGCCAATATCAATTAATCAGCAATCAAGCAGGACTAAACGGGATCGCTGTAAGGGCCCGCCAACTGGGTCACCCGACCACAGTTGCTAACGGGCGGTCAACCGCCTATCTATTACGGAATATTACAACCCTCCTGTAACCAGGCTACAAATTAATAGAATATAACTAGTCTTTACCGGCAGCTTTACTCGCGGTAACCATTACCCTGCGTTTTATCTTTTTGTTAATTTATTGTAGTTATTAAGTATTTCAGTCCCAGCCTTTATACATCCCACTGCTGAGCACAGGCCTCCTCTCGGAATGAGAGAACTTGGGCCATAGTTCCTAGGCGGGCCCAGTGCGGATTGGGAACTTCACACGCACCATTGAATTGCTTGGCAGGTTTTTACAGGTTTCCTCACGATGTTTTCCTTCACCGCAAAGCTCGTGGTAAATTTCAAATGTAATTCCGCACATGAATTTCGAAAAACTCAGAGGAGCGAGCCGGGGTTTGAACCCACGACCCTCTGCTTGAGAGGCGATAGGTCAAACCACTAGGCCACCACGGCTTCAATAGTAAGTAGTTCAATATTAAGTATTTACTAATATTACAAATGCGAAAATTTGTATGTCTGTTTTTTTTGACGAATTTCCGCATTTCGGATTCTATCGCGCAAAGAAACTCCCAGCATAGCTCTCTCCATAGCTCTTTGCGTGACTCTGAGCCTCTCTGAGAGGCCAACAGTCAAGGACCACGTCTCAGCGCCATAAGTCATCACTGTCAACACACAAAATTCGAGCGGAAAAATTTAAACAAGAAAATAAAAATATCGGAATATACGTTTAACAAATCGTAAAAATCATTATGACCTTGCTAATAGCTTCATATTTGCTGTGATTTATTTTTCAAAAGTTTTTTTTTTTTCAATAAGAAAAAAGTCAAGATTACTTAAGTACCTAATTCAAATTCAAATTCAAATCATTTATTCAGTAAATATCCCGCAATGGGCACTTTTACACGTATTTTTTTTAAACTACCAGCGCTTTCGGAAAGACCATCATTGCCAAGAAGAATGCGCCGCAAGAAACTTGGCAGAAAGTCATTTTTTCAAAATAAAATAAATACAAATAAAATACTTAAAAACTACAGTAAACAATTAAACAAAAAATCACAAAAAAAATAATTAAATAATAATACAGGGATGTATGGGGTCCTACTTACTTACCTTCTATGTAATGCTAAAGAAAACGAAGTATAGGACATATTACGGGCTACACAAAAAAAAATAAGCGGAGGCCGGTCCCCAGCGCCGGACGTATATTGCTGAGATGATGCAGATATTCATGATGAAAATCAAGTTGTTACAGCGCCACGCTACTGCCTACCCTATAAGCGTGTCGAAGCGTAGAACAATTTAACTGCATGTTTGTAGACAACGCGCCTTGGGATTATTGTGGAACGTGAAAACGAAGCTCTTAGTCGTTAAGGGCGCGTTTACACTGGTTTAGTGACTGGGCAAGTAAATAAAAATGCTACGAACGCGAACCAAGTATAAGCAGCGGTGACAATGCACGAGCATCGAAGTGTAACAGTAAGTACCGCTGTAATTAAGACCGGATAAGATAAGATTTAGCAAGTGGTAGGATCTTGTGCAAGGTCCGCCCGGATTGCTACCACCATCTTGCTCGCTAATCCGGCCGTGAAGCAACAGTGCTTGCACTGTTGTGTTTCGGCGCGGAGAGTAAGACAGCCGGTGAAATCACTGGCACTTGAGGTATTCCAACTTAGGGCTCTAGGTTGGCAACGCATCTGCAATACCCCTGGTGTTGCAGATGTTTATGGGCGGCGGTGATCTCTTACCACCAGGAGACCCACTTGCTCGTTTGCCTTCCAGTCGTATAAAAAAAAAAAAGTTGTTACTTTGCATGATAAAAAGTAGTCTTTTTTGGGTTCCGTACCTCAACCAGCGAAAACAGATCACTTCTATGTCTATACTCCGTCTGTCAAAATACCTTCTCTTATTAACGTGTGCAGGTGTGTTGACATTTTAAATTAATTATTTTTAATTGTTTATTTGATCGATCGTTCCAATTAATTAAATTTGATATAGTAATTGTAATTTTAAAATTTATGCTTGTGTGTGTGCGTGCGTGCGTGTGTGTGTGCGAGTGTGTAAGCGTTACTTATAATTTTGTAACTTTATAAACCAAGAGCTAAAGTGCCGACAAAGTGCTCTGTAGTTTGGCACAACAAATGTTAAAAATGTAACTCTTAGCAGAAACAAAATGTTCTATCTATCTATCTATCTTTTTTAAATTCATTAACCAGACTGATCGCCGCCCGGTTGGGCGACCCAGGTACCGCTGGGAGGACAGTGTCCAGGCGGATCTGCGACGTCTTCAAGTCGACGACTGGCAGGAGGCTGCGCACGATCGGGACAGATGGCATGCTCTCGTTTCGGAGGCCAAGACCCTCTTTCGGTCGCTGAGCCAATTTAGTTAGCTAGTTAGTTCTTTAACCAGTTCAGTAAAACAAACGCAGCACTAAGATCTAGTTAACGCAGTGTGCCTTCGTAATTGTACTCGCCGTTAAGGGATATAACAAACAACGTGTAATGCTACGATGTTAACCTGTGTGGTACTTTACAGTTCTAGACGCTAAAGCTTCAGAATAAGGCTCAAGTTGCAGAGGAATTGACAAGCTAGCGGCTGAGATGTTTTTATTTATTTCGTTTTCCCAGACGTCGTTAGGCTGGGTCGGCACTAAACGTGATTGAACTAAACCATGTTAAAATTTCGACCAGATGAGTCCTTGTCTAAGTGTATAGGTATAAAAAGAGGGGTGTTATAAGATTGACCGCTAAGTGTCTGTCTGTCTGTGTCTGTCTGTGGCACCGTAGCTCTTAAACAGGTAGTGTTGGCGACTGATTGGAACTCCTTAGTTTTTAATTCTATATTTAAATCTGGTGCAATCCGTCTGACAGAGCTCATCAAAATCAGTTGCTCTGTCAGATCGGTCGCGCCAGCATTTCTGATTGTTTTAATTCCTTTATTTTTATTGTTATATTTATTACCATTTCTTTATTTTCATTACAGTTGCGATGAAGTGTTTTAATTTAGTTCGTGAATAGGTAGACCGATTTGAATGCGGTTTTTTTATTTCAAAGCAGGGTTTTTAGCGCTGGTTCTTAGATATGTTTCATCAAAATCGGTTAAATTGTTTTTGAGATATTGAGCTTTGAGGTGACAAAGTCGGAGAACTTTTTGTTGATTAGGTTATATTCCCAGTTCAATCTGTAACGAAAAAAACCGCTCTAACACTTCATTGGTAAGTAATCAATCAACAAAAACATTACTACCCATATTCGTGCCGTTCCTGGTTTAGGAATAGGAAGGAACCTTCTAGAGCGTGTATATTTTTTGTGTTTAGTTTAAAATGGGTCAAACTGAAAAACAGCGTTGCGGCTTGCCACTATATTATGCTGAGTGGGGCTGTATTTATACTATTTATTCGGTGTTTTATTAATTATATTTTTTTCCTTATGTGTTTTTCTGTAGATATATTGAATATGTGTACCTGCCTTATTACCAACTACGCACTCCAAACTCTAACACTGCAGTGCAGAAGGCTAGCGGAAATCATCACAACTGTATTTCTGATGCGTCATAATCATAAAGGTTTGTAACCAATCTTCAACTGACAACTTCTACTCCATCAAGAAAAAAAAAAAATGAGAAAAATATTTATTACCAAGTACCAGAAACAATTACTACCAAAAACAAAGAGTGTAATGACTTAGAAGAAGAGGGCGTCTTCAATATTTGGGAACTCCTATCCCAGTTAATGATTTAAGCAAGCGAAACGTTGAGGAAAAGCCTGGTTTGAAATAATTCACTAATCAAACTGCGGGTTTCCTACGTCGTTAAGTTAAACACACTGTTTCTTTTTATTGCTCGTCTGCCTTTGGTAGATTGGTTTAGAAATAGCAGCCATATCCATTCGGATAATTATCATAATTGTACCTACATGAATTTAGATTCAGTTTACTGCAGATTCGACAAAAAATATTTTAGATTTTTTTTTATATAGGTACCTACATATATATATCATGTAATTACCACTGCTGGGCATAGCCCTCTCGGAATGAAAAGGAAAGAAAAAAGAAAAAAAGAAAGAAAGAAATCATTTATTCGTGACAAAGTAGCATAGCATAACAAAAAAAAAGATATTGAAAAGTGCGAAATTATTATGTCACAAAATGGTCCCAAATCAGCAAAAAATGCCGGTCTTGCGAGCGGCGCTGTTCTTCCTTTGGGATCATCCAAAAGGCTTGGTCCGTAGTTCCCACAGGGGCCCAGTGCGTATTGGGAACTTCGCAGTTCTTGTGCAGGGTTTCCTTACGAAGTTTCCCTTCACCGTAAAGCTATTAAGTTTCAAATGTAATTTCGAACATTAATTTCGAAAATCTCAAAGCCGTGAGTCCAGGTTTGAGCCTACAATCCTCTTTCGAGAGACTATCAGTTAAACCACTTCAACCACTGCTTTAACGTCACTTCTTTCTTGTCTATGGTTTTAATTTTTTTATTTTTTTTTATTTTTCTTCGTCTGACTGGAGCAAAGGAACTGGCTCATGCAATACATATTTACCGTCTGGGCTCCACAGAAAACCAGCGTTGCTGCACATAATGTGCGGCAACATATTGTAACCTTACAGACGTCAGTCTGTAATGTTTCATCTTATGTGGACATATATATGTATATATATATATATATATATATATATATATACATATATTTTCATATATATTTTTTTGTAATTGCTATGGGTTTTTACCTGAAATAAAGTTATTATATTTTCATTCGGAATACACGCCGGGACTCTGAACAAAGAGCGGAACATCAAATTTCAAAAGACTTCTCTTGTGTCTAAATCACAATCAAGATAATGCTGATAACGTAAACATTGAGCTAGGATTGCGTGTTGCCAGCGTGCGCACCTCTGCTTCGGGGGTCGGGGCTCAGGGTTCGTATCGTGCGGTCCCTATGACACCTACGCTGTTTAATACGAGAGCGAGAGGGATGGTACGATACAGATCAAATTACTGAAGCCAAAGTAACGAAAGAAGCGACTGATACCAGAGTAGAAAACGTAACTACAGACGTCAGAATAGCCAGGGAAGAAAAAGTAACAACTGAAGCCGATGTAACCAAAGAAGCGACGATGACCAGAGTAGAAAAAATAACTAAAGAGACCAGAATAGCCACAGTAGAGCTTGTCGTAGATGTAACTAGCGTTTAAGTATAAATGAGAGCGCTACGATGAGCCGACACACTTTGATTTTGCTACGAGTTCGGAAAGGTTCTCCCTGAATTATTTCGGTATCAGTTATTTTCGTAATTTCTGTTGGGATTTTAATTATTTCTAGTGCTAATTATTGAGTGTTATTTCTATGTGAATTCCCTGCTTTGTGTATTTTATCACCAAGATACGAGTGGTTTGATGTTCATTGCTGGAGATTTACGTAGCGATTAGAAGCGTTTATTTAACAGTTAAAACGGGGTTTAGTGGTGTTTGCGTTTGTTTGTGAAGTTTTGTGTTTTAAATTAATCTTGGGGTAGCGGAGAACCCAACCGGATTTCGGCTCAGTAAAAGCCGATTCCTGGGGAATGAGAGCCAGGTCACCTAGCGGTGGTAACGGACAGGCTGGTATTCCCTGAGAACGTCCTTCAGTCTAGAGTACGCCTATTGGAGTAAGGGCGGGGTCTGTATTATACCGGAAGAGACAGGCCTAATCTTCTCCCAGGGTTTTGGAGGGTTTGAGTCGCCATATCGGTGTCTTAAATTCACCAAGATCTTGTCCACTTTATCCATTTATTTATTTATTCGCACTTTTATTCTTCGTTACTGGTATTTGTCGACCCAATCCCCCTGATGGATACCAGTAGGCACACGGGTGTTAGGAATTAGGCAGCAGAGTCACCCACTCGACGTAGGTTTAGCTTAGAATAGGCTCTCTCACTGCACTTCGAGAGAGACGCCGCGAGTAATGTAAATGTGGAACCCGGGTTCCTAGTTTGCTGTCTTCGCGTAGTTTAGTTGGTTAGTTTAGAAGTAGGAATAGGATATAGTAGGATCGGGCTTGTTACTTCCGTTTGGGTAAGGTGGAGGATGTGGTTGCTTTATCTGATTTGGTATTTATTTATGGGTGTCAATTGTGTTTTGACTAATGAACTACTTATCTATTTATCTAGGACTGCTTTAAGCTTGCCTGTTATATTTAATACCTAGCCACACCGTGGCGACATACTCACATAGATACTGACGTTAATTGACAGACCTTTGACGCCCGACGAATGAAAGGTTTCGGCGTTTCACTTTTCATTCAATGTCCTATATTACAAACGCTAGTAGCTTCAAACAAGTGAGACAAAATAATTCAACAACTCACAAAAGAATAATATTTATTTGCTGAAAGTAGAATCTCCTTTGCAGACTGTGGTCGTTCTTGACAATGGACTTTGGATTGTATGATCCTGTAGTGGCTATTTTATACCAACTATCTTAATGGTAAAAGGCTACCAAATACTTATCTTATACAAATTGTAATGTAAGTCATTTTGACTAAGACTAAGGCAGATGCAGGTCAGTGGTTGTTCGGTACCAGGTGATCCGGACGCTACTTATTGGTCAATTTGATGAACTATTGAAGTTACATTTACGTGCTTCTGAAGTTGGCTTTGTTACTGCAGGAGTATTGTGATCACGAGTTTGATCAGGAACAGTCTCAGTCTATAATTGACTCCCCTTTGAAATATCCTCTCTTATAACATAATGATATGTTTTATTTCCTAACAAGGAAAAGGTAGTATGCTCCTTCAGGGCGAACGCAGAGGAGGCAACACCCAGTACGGTGACGAAAGCCACTTCTAGAGGCGGGGAGTGGGCCTCTGGACCTTTTAGCTGCGAGATAAAATACCTTTTGCCACAAGAACATATCATAAGACTTTTGACAAATGACTTTATACAACTAAACTTTCTTCATTCAACCTTCTTTAGATTTATCTTTATTATTTAAATAAAACTATATAATAAGCGAGCTCTTTTCCCATTATACTAAACGAATTAAAGGGTTACTTTCTCGGACATAATGTAGGTTCCTTATTCTAGACCGCTAGCGATCACTTGGCCAATTTTATGACTTAAACAAGGTAAATCAACTGGGTAGGTCTAGGTAATTTGTAGGTTGAGGTCCCATAAGATAATAAATAAATATAATTTAATTCAGTACCTATGTAGGCAGTATAGGTTTTTGATAGAGAAAATATAAGGGGAAAATAAAGGGGGGACGTTACAATATGCTGAGTGGAGACCCTCTTTGGTATCCTGTCGTGTCCCCAAGTACTTAATATAGTTTTAGTGCTACTTTTAGTCTTAGGTGGTACTTATGGACCCAAAATAAATATTTCTTTCTTTCCTTCTTTCTTTCTTTCTTGCTTTTACAAGTCTGAAGCTAGCCAAAAATCTCGGATATACTTGTGCCATTGTACACATATCCTGTCACTCGTCCATCGAAAAGCTCCATCTAAAGCTTTTTAGCGGCAGGCACTTGAGATAAAAGCCCCCAGGTGCTTTAAGCCCAAATAAGCCCAGCAGTGGCCTCAAAAGGTAAGAACCTTAACCGACTCAAGGGCTCTTACCGAAATTGGACCCTCGGCTGCTTAATCAATTTTTAAGAAGTAAATTGGAAGGTCGTACATGATATGTTCAAAGGGATTGGCGGTTGTATGGGAGATTGTTTTGACAATTGATTTGTGGGGTTGACGTATGTTGTCTTACCTTCGTGAAATTTATTAAAAGAATTGGGTAGATTCTTGGGCAAAACAAATTGTATTTAGGTTGCGATTCCACCAGACACTCGCAGGTGGTAGGACCTTGTGCAAGTCCGCCCGGATTGCTACCACCATCTTGCTCGCTAATCCTGCCGTGAAGCACCAGTGGTACTGTTGTGTTTCGGCGTGGAGAGTAAGACAGCCAGTGAAATTAATGGCACTTTTTTATTTTACCACTTTGTCTGCGTGACTGATATGAATGTTTATTCATGCCAAATCACAGCTTTCTAGTACTAACGGTCTCTGATCTTAGCTGCGGACAGACAGACAGACGGACAGACATGGCGAAACTATAGGGGTTCCGTTTTTGCCATTTTGGTTCCGGAACCCTAAAAATTATGAAAAATGTACGGTTTCAGCGGAAAAAAATATAACTAACAATAATTATGACAAACATTACATTATGACTTATAAAATTATGGCAGTCGAAAGGAACAAATGGCAATGTATAAAGATGGATTCTACATATACATTAAACATTATTGCTGCCTCGATGAATTTGAAAGGGCTACGAATCCCATTCGTAAGTAACGTTTAATCTGAAAGCCTCGTACATTTGATCAATATGATTTTCCACTGTGGAACCCTTTCACAATAAATCCTCTTAGAACTTGTCTCGCAAGAACACCAACAGCTCACTGTGACAAGGTTCGCTAGTGCGAAATCTAAAGTACTCTGTAACCTTTGATTATCTTTACCAAAGTAAACCTCATTGAGGTAAACGATTGAAATAAAAGATTTTATGTACTTTGTCGAGGTTCGGATAAAACGTTCTTTGTCCCAAGTGGTTTTCTGATTTGGAATTTAAAAGCAAAAGTGCTCTTTGTTATAAGTACTTAAATACCGTCTTAAAGAACATGGTTCCTACCTACGTAATATATAAATATTAAGCGTAGTTTGACGCATTTCTATGCCACCTGATTTCCTCAGGTGCCATCGACGCACATGTGCGTTCAAAATCCATACTAATATTATAAATGCGAAAGTGTGTTTGTATGTCTATGTTTGTGGGTTTGTATGTTTGTCCGTCTTTCACGCCGTAACGGAGCGACGGATCGACGTGATTTTTGGCATAGAGATAGTTTATGGGCCCGAGAGTGACACAGGCTACCTTTTATCCCGGAAAAATGCACAGTTCCCGAGGGAACAGCGAGCGATAACCGAATACCACGCGAGCGGAGCCTCGGGAAAAAGCTAGTAAAATATATAAATATTAAGCGTAATCGTAGTTCGTAATGTAATCTTAATCTGTAATCTGTTTCTATGTGTCTTAATTTGTAAACTTTGTTATTGTTACATGGATGAAATAGAGTAGGTAATTGTTATCTTGTGGTTTTATTACTGATTAATAGTGTAATTTTGATGATATGCAAATAAATGAAATAAATGGTTCTCTATTGTTTGCCCGAATTTCATATGCCCGAATGTATCGTTTTCCAGAATTTTCATTTGCCATAAAGTGATTTATTTCTGAAATACTTAGTAATTTCTTCAGAGTTGATTTTAAACTAACCTAACCTAACCTATACTGCATTCTATATGTTTACATTTGATAACATCCTGAAAACAGCACGGTTTTATATATTTTATGGCGAACGTTGGTATGACAAGTAAAATTCGGGCAAATAAAGGTAAACAGAAATAAATAAATCAATTATTCAGTGAATTTTATATGAATTTACCATGGATCCAACTCGAGGTTTGCGGTTCAAAAGTAAAGTCAATTATACTAAAACGTGAGCGTAACTACGTCCAAACCAAACCAACTAACTGGGTGAGCTAATGAATTCCCAACTCGACAAGGTTTGCTTGAAATATGGAGTGGATAAGACCGACAGGCTAGCTCGCAAGCTGAACAAATATGAGAGCCCTACTAGGAAATATCCCGGTTAAAACTTGTGTAATTCACGATATCCTTTTCGCAGAATTATTTCTGCCCAAATGGTCGCCAACTATTTATTTCTCAACTCGCAGTTTTCTCCGAATCAAAATTTAATTAAGTTTGTTTTATGAAAATTCCGAAAATGGTTTCAGAACAAAACGTGAGTTGGGAAATGAAATAGCTTGGCAAATGAAACATTTGGGAATAGTGTTTTAGTGAAAAGAAAAAACCATAATTCACACATTAATTAGTACAGTATGGACAACTACTGAATTATTAAAATTTACAGTGCTTCTGACCTCTTCTGATTCTACTTGATCCTCTCTTATTCTACTCGCATAACTTATTTTTGTTTTGTAATATTTTCAACACACATTGGCGCCGTCTCATCTTGCTAAGACATCATTGAAAGCTGGTGCGGCGGCTGCAACGGCCGAAACAGCAAAATACCGTAAATATGAGAATCTGGCTAACAATGGCTCGAGTTTTACTTAGACTCTGCTTTTCATTTCGATTACGAGGAGATAAAATAGCAATAGAGCAAACATTGTTCACTTACCTACCTTTTATTTTTCATAGATTGATTTTATTGTTTGGAATTATATGAACACTTAATTAAATTATAAATATTTAGTTTTATTGATTTTTTGAGTATGTATCTATCTATATAATTATGTTTATCCGTTGCTTAGTACCCATAACACAAGCTTTGTTAAGCTTACTTTGGAACTAGGTCAATTGGTGTGAAATGTCCAGTGATGCCGTGCCGTGGGGCACCGGCATAAGAATGTTGCTTCCCCCTCTCTTCCCGTGGGCGCCGTAGAAACCGGCTGAGGGATAATACCAGAAGATGGGCAGCAGCGTCTTCTTGGGGACTCTTACATCCATACTGCGCTCGCCAACCCGCTTGCCAAGCGTGGCGAGTATTGGCAACCCCCCCCCCACCCCAACCTCAAATGAAAGTACAATTTTTCCAACCGAAGCAACTGGAGGTCTATGGGGGAGGCCTATGTCCAGCAGTGGACGTCATGCGGCTGAGATGATGATGATGATGATGATGTCCAGTGATATTTATTTATTTATTTATTCAATGAATTTTTAGTTTAACTTACATAAATTAATAATTAACAAAACAAATATGTCGAAACTTTTTTGTTTGTGGCTTTTGACACCTGATTACCCTGATCTTATGATACAGCAGGGCTACCACGAAACTCGAAACTCGAAGTTCGCGTCGTACGGTCCCTCTCGCTCTCGTATTAAATAGTATAACTGTCAGAGGGACCGCACGACACGAACTTCGAGTTTCGTAGTAGCCCTGTAGGCTACTCTAGTAGGGGATTTTGATTGGCTCTCTAGACCAACGCATAAAGCAAAGCTTTCATTCAATTCCCAGCCGGCACAACTTTGTTACAGTTATTAGGAGCTTTGTTCAGACTGCCATTAGAAGAGTTTATACTGACGTGCAAACTAACGAGTTACGTTTCTTATAACTTTTTATCTTTTTGCTGTACCTACCTACAATTTATTTTTTTAATCGACTTTTTCAAATTCGAAAGTGTGTCAAAGTGTCAAAGAAAACATTGTTCACTTACTAGCTACCTTTTATTTTTCATGGATTGATTTTATTGTTTGGAATTATGTTAATAATTATAAATATTTTGGTTTATTTATTTATTTTGATTGTATCTATGGATTTTTAGTTTTATATAAATTAACAATTAATTTAAAAAAATGTAGAAACTTTTTTGTTTGTGGCTGTTCTCACCTGATTACCTTTGACTTGACAAAGATTTAACTTTAAGCGCTAGAGCATAATATAAAGTAATTTTATGTCGCTTAGATCCAATATAAACATGAACTTTACGAGCATGAGAAGTGGAAAATTATTTGTAATACTGTGATATTAGTTATTACTCATAAAATGATAACCGTGTAAGCCAGCCAATAACAAGTTATTATCGTACAAGTAGTACCCATTTCTTACTTTCATGATATTGGCTATTGGAGTTGTAATAATTTCGACACGATGTCAAACGCGTAATCAATTTTCTTCTTGTACCTACTGATAAGGATAAAGCTGACAAGCTTTTATTAAACTTTTGTTTGGTTCAAATCTTAAAAATTCATTTTGTTAGATTGACTTGAAATTGTGAATATGTATGTAAGTTGGATTACAGTACAAGTACAGTCAACAAAGAGTCAGCAAAAAGCTTGTATTGAAAATGATTTTTTTAACAGAAATAGTTTCTGATCTGACACCTACATAAGGTAAGTATTTAATACCACTTTAATTGATGTTATTTTTATGAACCATCTAAACGCTTCCTTTTTTATTTTAACATTTTTTTTTACATTATAACAAATTTTCTTTAAAATACCTATAATTTTAAAATCAAATGAACACTAACGATTTAAATATTAAACGACCAATATAAAATCCAATTAAACGCAGTTAAAACCATAAAACTAAAACTGAAACTTCTTATTAATACACTTACTCGGCCTCAGTTAATAAGTAACTTGAAAAACGCAATTAACTTCGAAAAGCTATTCATTAAATTTGGTGCCTTAATTATGTTCGACGTCAAATATTATCTAAGAAAATTTCTTATGAGCTTAAAATTCATTAAAATATAATAACGTTTAACCTCTTAGAGAGAATGGTTTGTGGGCACTTACCTTTTTCACTCAGAGATACGTGGAGGATTTATTAAATAAAGTTATTATTCTGCACGTAGGTCTATATTTTTTCTGTAGGTTCTGAAAGCTAGTAAAGCTGCGTACATAATGTAACATTGGCTGTTGTAGGTATTCGATTCGGGAAGGATTTAGGTCATAATAATACATTCCATCGATGGATGGATATTTTATAGACAAGCAATTGACAACATTTCATATTTCTAAGACTATAATTTGATTCGTTCTCTGTATTCTGCTTGCAAATAGAAAGACGCTGATATTTTTAAAATTTCGCTACGATTAAGTATTAATTAATTTATTACAAATTTTTTAAGATGTGCTTATTCGAAAAGGGCTTAACTCCAAAACTACGATATAATAGATCCATTACTTTTGTCTAGTCTCTATTAAAAAAAAGATCACGTAAATCATGCGTAAATCTGAAGTAGACGTTGTCAAAATTATGACAGCTCCTTTTTCTGGTGCAAAAGGCAAAGGAAACATATCTATTCTGTCGTAGTATTGGCAAATTCAGATACATTTTTTAATTATTTTGTATTTTTTTAAATATGGAGAAATAAATTATAATAAATATTTTGCCATGTTCAGGAGGCAAAACTCTTTCGATTCCTGTAGTAATTTACATGTGTTGAAAAAATGAAATCTTGTCAATTGTCTGTATTAAGTACACCAATAAGACTGTATAGATTGAGATAGCATACTATACTAGATAGTATTCAGATAGTTCACTGTATAGATTTCTGTCTTGCTACTCTTGCTCCTCCGCCAAGTAGTGAGGCCATTGACTTACATTCTACGTTAGTACATATATATCGATGAGTGAGGCCAAGTTGTGTGAAACAGCTACGCTTGAGTTGGAAAAAATGTTTATTTTTGTTTTGTTTGGAGAGCGGGTTAAATTGCATGAAAAAAATTGTTTTTGTTCCTCTATTTTATTTTATTTATTGGAAAAAAAAAACAGATACAGACACAATTAATAGCAAGATTAAATTACAATAATGCAATAAGTATAGCCTACATCCTTAACCAATCCCCACTAAGATTATTGGAAGATGTGGCAATGTAACACTAATTAATGATAACCTAAAACTAACATTTATCATACACAACGAACAATCCGAAGTAACATGCAGACTACACAATTTATTTAATAACTGACTATTCTCTGTTAACATCGTTAGACCTTGTGTATTTTGTAAAGGTCAAATTTCAGTAACGTCCTCACCTATTTTGAGACCTAGGTAAGGACATAAGGTTAATCCCGACCCGAAATATTTCAAATTCCTCCAGAACAGTGATAAACATTGCTTCACAAGGCATGCAAGCTAGTATCTAATAACACTACAAATTGCCTAACATGTTTAAGCTTATCCAGTCCTGTTAGACATATGTTGTTTAAGCGTTACCAAATCTTACAAATCCCTAAGAGCATTAGGTTGACAAGGGTCCATCTGAAAAACAGTAGCCAGGGATACTGGCAAAAAGTTTATTGTCTGTGATTGACAGAGGATAATGTGACTTAGTCCTAATCCGGGAAAAAGTGTTTGCTATTTCGGCTAAAGTTTTGTTGATCCAACTATGTAACTGTCAAAATTGCAACGAACTTTTTGTTGCATGTTTATACTGAGGAAATTCGTAAGCCTATGTTGAAGAAATTTGTTAAAATGCTTGAATTATAATAACGCAGGTACCTAGCTTTTTTACGTGACTTTGTTTACGAAAAGTTTCATAACTTTACTTTTATAAAATTTTTTTACTTGCAGTTTTACCTAAATTGGTTCTATACGTAATCTGTAGCGTCATCACTGCACTCAAATATCATTCTTGGACCATGTTTTCGAGATTAATATACTGTATATTCCATACTTCCATACTAATATTATAAATGCGAAAATGTATGTGTTTGTATGTATATTTCTCCGTCTTTCACATCGAAACGGAGCAACGGATCGACGTGATTTTTGACATAAAGATAGTTTATGGGCCCGAGAGTGACATAGGCTACTTTATCCCGGAAAAATGCACAGTTTCCGATGGACCAGTGCGGCGCGCGATAACCGAATCCCACGCGGGCAAAGCCGCGGGCAATAGCTAGCATATTAACACACTTCGTTCGCCGTGCTGAATTTTTTTAAAATTAACGGAAATTAAAAATAAAATGGTGTATTCACATTCCTGTGCACACAGCCTAAGGATCAGGGAGATAGAATAGGACCGGCAAAATATGGCTAGTCTGGTGCGCCCTACCCTCGCGTATATTGTGGACATACACTCCACGCATGACACGGTTGGAGTACAATGAAATGGATGTGGTATAGCTCATTGAAGTGGCGATGGTCAGGGCATGTACACAAACAAGTGCACACGCACTTATAAACACGCTCTCTCACACATGCACGCACGCACGCACGCACACACACACACTCATACATGCATGATCGCATGTCCATAACATGCAAATAGTGTTTTAGGCTAATTAGTTTTAGTGCGCGTGTTGCGGCAGCCGCCGGGTCGCATGCTCCTTTGAAGAAGGGCTACGAAATAGCCCGAAACATGTCGATTTAAGACGTGAGTTATCCGTTGCAATATCATTTAATATGAGTGAGTCTCACGGTAATTTCATGTTCACGGCTATCATGATGAACACAGAGACATCAACGACCGGATGGCCAAGTGGTTAGAGAATCTGACTATGAAGCTAGCTTATGATCACTTAAGTGATTGGTTCAACCTGGCAAAAAACGGCAACGAATGGCAATCTCTGGAGGAGGCCTTCACCCGAAGAGGGGTCTAGATGGCATACATATAATTTAGGATTAATAATATTTCGACGACGACCGGATGGCTAAGTGGTTAGAGAACCTGACTACGAAGCTTGAGGTCCCGGGTTCGAATCCCGGCCGGGGCAGATATTTGTATGAATAATACGAATATTTGTTCTCGGGTCTTGGATGTTTCGTATGTATTTAAGTATTTATTTATCTATATTTAAGTATGTTTATCCGTTGCCTAGTGTCCATAGTACAAGCTTTGCTTAGTTTGGGACTAGGTCAATTGGTGTCAAGTGTCCCATGATATTTATTTATTATTTATTTATTTAACAACATTAATTCATACTTGTAAATATCAATGGAAAATAAAGGTTTTCTTATTTTATTTATTTATTAGAATAAATACAAACTAGACTAGTGTATTTCTATACAGAAATGTAATTTTTTTTGGGACACTTGACACCAATTGACCTAGTCCCAAACTAAGCAAAGCTTGTACTATGGACACTATACTATTTAGATACTTAGTTTAATGGTGGAATTTCACTATTTAAGACACCAATTGACGTGTGTTTTGTTTACATTTTTTTAATACCTATCCAAACCAAGTATAGTGCAAGGGTAACAAAACACCTCCATTCAACTTCGTACGCCGCGTCGTTTGTTTTTCCCGTCTCGTCCTTTGGGACCTCGTATTTTCACTTAGCCCAAACCTCGGCCCACCATTCGACAACTTTATGATCTTTGATAAAACTGGGAACCCACCCTGCCTAGCTTAAAACAGAAAAGCACTGTGGGAATGCTTGTGAATAAATAAACTCGAGAAACTTGAAAAATTTACCTGGCCCTTTATACGAAGTGCGAATTCGAACTTCGAGTATTGCCGTCCCGCTCACGCTTATGTTATTTAAAAAGAGTGAGAGAGAGAGAGAGAGAGTTTCGCCGTTTTTTTCTAATGCGTCTAATCCTGCTAATATTATAAATGCGAAAGTTAGTAAATCTGTTCGTTTGTTTGTTACTCCATCACGTCCAAACCGCCGAATCGATTTCGATGAAATTCGGTTAACAGATAGTTTTCATCCCAGGGAAGGACATAGGATAGTTTTTATCCCAGAAAATCGCTTGGTTCCCGCGGGACAGTGAAAACTGAATTCTACGCGGACGGAGTCGCGGATAACGGCTGGTATTGTATAGATAAATGGTACGGAACCCTACGTGCGCTTCCGACTCGCACTTGGCCGGTTTTTAATGCATACACTTTTCAGTTCCAGTGTACAATCTTCCCCTCTAACCTGTCTACCGCCGCAGCCCAAGTACTTTGCACGTACACGGAGCATAAAGCCGGTTTTAGTACCGTCTAGCTAAGTGAGGCAGCATAAAAGCTGATTTCATTTATATCGTTAAGTTCCTTATGAAGAGGAACAACTAAATGTATTCTTGAAATTATTCGTTTTAGTAATTTGAAGGACGACAAGCAAAAAGAGGGGTGTTATAAGTTTGACCGCTATGTATCTGTCTGTGGCACTGTAGCTCTTAAACGGGTAGACCGATTTGAATACGGTTTGTTTTATTTGATAGCAGGTTTTCTAGCGATGGTTTTTAGATATGTTTCATCAAAATCTGTTCAGCCATTTTTGAGATATTGAACTTTAAAGTGACAAAGTCGGGGGTCCAACTTTTTGTTCGTCAGATTATAACAAAGTACAGTTACTAGCAGTTCTCAGTTAGTGACTTATTATTACCCTGAAGTGGCAATGGGCGGGCCACGTCACTCGAAAGCACGACTCAAGGTGCAAAGACCATGGAGTGGAGACCCTGGGGCGCGACACGCCCGAGAAGACGTCCGCAGATAAGATGGAAGGATGACGTCAAGAGAATAGCCGGATCAAACTGGATGCAGAACAGAGAGAAGTGGAGTAAGCTGAAGGGGGCCTACACCAAAATGGTAGAAAATGACTACGAAGAAGATGGGACAGTGTTTAAACCAAACACCGTTTCCATTCCAATCCATTTAATACTGAACCAAATACATTTCCTATGCATTATGTAATAGCAAAACGTTAGCTAGTTTCTATCACGGTGTAGCGACATCTATGGGTTAATAAAATAACTATCGTCCAAAACAGACAGTCACTAGCACCAATATCTGACGGAGTTTTACAGCCGGTACAAATGTCAGATATTTTTGCACTCTCCGCTGTAGCCGATAATGCAGGTGACTGTACCCAAAAACGTATACTTCATTTAATTTAGAATTAGAAACCACAGCAACATTATATTGCGGCTCGTGAACTATAATCTCCTTACAATTTTATACTAGAATAACAATTGACGACACGCAAATAAAGTGGCATTAAAACAATATTATTTTGCGGCTCCCAGACTATTTTGCTGGACTATTTGCTAGGTAAGAAATAGTTGACCAGACAAAATATAATGGTTTCTAATTCTAAATTAAATGAAGTAGGTGTAGATGCTATTAACCGTCGTAGATTTTTGTAAGCACCTAAAAAGCTCCGATGTTTACATGGAAACTTTAACTTAGAATATTGCACCCTGTCCAAAAATAGACACGATTCATTTTATTTCCGTCGATGAGTCTAAAAAAACCTAAATCAATAGCCTAACCCATGTCTATACTGAGCTTAGCTTTATAAAAATAAAAGCTCTCGCATCAGTGGTCAAAGGGATAAAAAGTTCAACGTTTTACGTGTACGAACACACATACAGGTGTAGACAAGCATTAAACACTAGCTGTTACCTACGGCTCTATCTGCAGAGAATTCGCTTATCATCATACTAAACTTCATCCCAGCCTATATATATATATATATATATATATATATATATATATATATATATATATACGCCCCACTACTGGGCACAGGCCTTTTCTCAGAATGAGAGGACTTGGGCCATAGTTCCCACGCGGGCCCAGTGCGGATTGGGAACTTTACACGCACCATTGAATTGCTTCGCAGGTTTGTGCAGGTTTCCTCACGATGTTTTCGTGGTAAATTTCAAATGTAATTCCGCACATGAATTTCGTAAAACTCAGAGGTGCGAGCCGGGGTTTGAACCCACGATACTCTGCTTGAGAGGCGATAGGTTAAACCACTAGGCCACCACGGCTTCAACACATACATACATACATAAACATGACATACTTAGACCTGTTGTTAGTGTTGTTGTTGTGTTGTTGTGGTTTATTAGTCTAACATCTGGTAGTATGGTGTACGGTTGTGTAGCTCTGAAGATGAGCTCTGGTTGAGTTCGAAACGCGTCAGCGCATATTTTGCATAGACTTAGCTATCATAAGGTCGCGGGTGAGAAAATAAATTCTTTTAATGCATTCTATGAGCCCATTCCGCTATGGACCGGTGTAGGAAATACGGCCTAAGCAAGCCTCATGATAGGAGTAGACATAGGTAATCTCGACTCCGACAAGGGATCTGATTCACTAACCATACCAACCAACCATGTTTTTTGTAAAATAAAGTATTTTGATTGATTGATTTTATTGATTAAGTAAATCCAGCTCCGGTATCCGTACCGAATCCGCTTATCGACTCCGACTCCTAGTGGAGTAAATAAAGGTAGTGACCCCAACAGTAATTCCTCAGCCCGAAAAAACTTGACAGTATGACAAAGTATCAATAAATAAAGAGTACCTATTGTATAAATATCCAAAAAAAAGTAAAAAAAAAATGCTCCGTTCAAACTTTCTTCACCACATACTCATGTAACGTATTGAAACAATATATGAAATATAAAAAAAATATCCCAGCAGAAATGCCAATAATAAAAAAAAAAATTTTTTTGGCGTGTTTTGAACCGGAAAATTTCAGATTTTTTTCTAGTATCACAAAGTGATACGAATGACTTATTTGGTAAAATAATTTTGGACTAATATAAACAGATTTGTATTTCGTCACTACTTTGAAAAAATCTCGTATCTCAAATCAATACGCGAACAAATTTGAACCTTGACGTAATGGTCATAAAGTGCACTCGGAAAAATTATCCATTTCGAGATACGAGTTTTTTAAAAGTAGTGACGATTTTTAGGTACCTATAGGTTTTTAGGTTACGGCTCATACTATACAATAACCAAGCAAAATTTCATCGACTGAGGAATTAGCTTGGGTCTCCATACAACAACTTCCTTCATTTACTGCACCATCCTTTATTGACTTCGGTTCTTTCGAGCGATTATTAGTTTGTCTATAGATGGCCGATTCGGCTCGGTCCGGTACTTTCGGATATACTTACGACTGGCGAACCGGCTCCGGGGAGTGGCTCTGAAATTGGTATCATGCTATCCCTCTTCCTCTCGTAATAAATGCTATTAGCGTGAGCGGAACGACACATCCGATCCGATCCGACGTGATTGAACGAAAGTGAAGTGACTGAATCGGCGATCGCGAGGCGATTGGTCGGAGTTAGTACCTCCTCAGAGTCGATAAGATTTGATAGGAGTCAATAAGGGATCCGAATCCGCTTAAGGATCTGACTCTTTTGAATCTTCGGATCCGGATTTACCCATCTCTAAATAGGAGACCAGCAGTTGGACGTACATAGACGAAGATGATGCTGATGATGATATTATAGTAACTAATAAAGTGTACAAAATCTGTGAAACCCTTACAAGAAATTCTTTAAAGTGCATTACTTTTCCACTTTGTTTTTATACTTGGAGTTGGGAAACAACTGTTTTGGAACAAAATGGCGCTCAAGTGCTACAAGCTCGATATTATTAAAGTTTACAAAGTTTGGAGGTTTCCCTGGTATAACGAATAAATTTAATGTACGTAAGTCTTATTTGTTATGAGCGCAGAACTGCTGTTCTATTTTGTTGGTTGGTTGAGACGGTAATTTACTCGAGCTTGCTTTTGCACGATATTTTGTGTTATGGAGGAACACATTATTGTTTTAACTTTACAGTTGTTACATTGGACTAGCTTAGAAGCTACTTAATATTAAAGGCTCTGGCGCTGTTAGATCCAAATATGAAAAATAAAATGTCGGTGTACCACAAGGCAGTGTTTTCGGCCCATTGTTTTTTTTATTCAACTTTAATGACCTACCTAGGGTTACTAAATATGAAGCTATTCCTTTTGCTGTAAATATTTCAGGTTTGGGAGTGCCAAAGTTCGCATACTCTTCGATAGTCATAGCGTAATTTTTGTCCGAATCATCGTTTGTCATAATTTTTGTTCCCACTGAAACCTTACAGTTTTCTGAAATTTTTTAATGGTCATCCTATAGAAAACTTTAGGTTAGGTTAGGTTTTTTTTAAAATATTCTGATCAATTATTGGATTCAGAGAAAAAAGAGTTATGAGAAGCGATCGGTCTGACGAACATTACATTCGGACTTCCATTAAGTATGCGAGCCGATATGGACCCTTCAGGCTTACCTATATCAATAATTATTGATTAACTAGCCATCTAGTTCAGCAAGTCAACCATAGATGGCGCTGTATCGTACGGACCTCATTAAAGGTGATCAGGCTCAAGGCCTCCATCATCATCATCATCACTGCTGGACATAGGCCTCCCCCATCAGACCGGTCTTGTGCTTTTCGCATCCACGGTCTCCACCCTGTAATAAATATAAAGTTCGCTGGCAAAAGCATACAAAAGTCAGCTTCATTTTAATCCCCAGAGCACTGGTTTGTCCAAGACTAATCTATCTAAAAAAAAGGAATTCCCCTGCACAAAAGGCAAAGACTACCCCGGTCTGAATTATTAACGTCCGTTTATATTCTTAACCTTTTTGAGACTTAAGAAAGTAGGAAGTTAGCAATGCTTTTGCCTTTTTTAAGGCGGGACTCGGAAAATACTCTGCAATTCTTAGAGCACTAACCTGGAAGGAGGCGTCATGCACAAAATCTCTAGACAAAAAAGCGTTGCATCTAAAGAGTTTTTCTGTTGTAAACCGAAAGGGCCCTAATTTATCGCTCATACCGCTCTACATGCAAACAAACAAATCATCAAATACTTAGTTGCGCTTCACGACTTACAGACATAAAAGTTATGACTTCCCTGGTCACATACCATTGCGCATTGTTACAGGTACCCATCGTTGGTGTCTCCGGTTATTTTAATGCTCTAAAAGCAATTCCTACAAAATCGTCGGAGGATCTTCAAAACTTTTGATATTTGCATAAAAAAATGTATCTTTGAATAAAAAGAACGTCGAAACGTACCTTTAATTAAAAGTTTATGAGGGTAATTTAATGAAGCTTCAAAGTTAATTAACGTGCTTTAGTATGAATACAGTGAGAAAGTATGTAGACAATGGCAGCGAAAACAGCTTCGAATTATTGTCATGAAATTTATCGACTGGATACTATATAGTCGAACGTTAGTTTATGTACCAGGGTGGAAATATTTAACTGCCGTGCTCTATCAATTAGTTTCAGTAGGTACTCGTTTTACAGCCGTTTTGACACAGGTATATGTAGATTAGGTACACTAGATTACGCAAATGCTTCGCGTGTCCGAACCCCGACCAAACGTCGTAATTCATAAAAATATATGCCCCGGCCGAGAATCGAACCTGGGACCTCAAGCTGGGTAGTCAGGTTCTCTAACCACTTGGCCATCCTTTTATTTATTTATTTTGTCTTATCTTCGGATTATTGTCATTGAAAATTTATCGACTGTATACTATAGTCGAACTTTAATTTAAGTATGTACCAGGGTGGAAATATTTAACTATCGTGCTCTATCAATTAGTTTGAGTAGGTGCTCGTTTTACAGCCGTTTTTAAATTTGACCACAGATAAAGATTTCACTAGATTACGCAAATGCATCTACTTCGCGTGTCCCAACCCCGACCAAACGTCGTAATTCATAAAAATATATGCCCCGGAAAGAATCGAACCTGGGACCTCATGCGTAGTCAGGTTCTCTAACCACTTGGCCATCCTTTTGTCTTATGCAAAGCATAATATGCAAAGTATATTATACAGTTAATGAGTGATTAAACGGCATTTTAAGTCTCGTAACTGCGAGTTAGCTTAGCAAAAGTACCTACAATTAAAAGGAAAGAATGGCCCGAAACCTTCTTCGTCGATTAATCCTGTAGCCATACCATTATTTTGTGTGAACATTCTTACTTCGTGGTCGCCACTCGAGAACTTTTCTCCCCCAACGGTTATCTGTAAGTTCTTCGAGCGATGTGGCCTGCCCATTGCCACTTCAATTTGCATATTTTTCCAGCTATGTCAGACGGAAGACGAAGCGTTGGCAGGCCTCCCACCAGGTGGACTGACGACATCGTGAGAGTTGGAGGAAGCCGATGCAAGTGGCGAGTTGTCGTTCATTGTGGCGTTCTAGGGGGGAGGCTTTTGTCCAGCAGTGGACGTCTTCCGGCTGATGATGATGATGATGATTCTTACTTACCATCAGGGTGCCGTGACCCAAAGCAGTAACCCTTAGTGTAAGTTTTCGGTTACAAAATACCGTATCATTCGCGTTCGCGTTAAAATCTCAATTTGTATGGAAACACGAACATCGCAAATGTTCCGCTAGAGGTGCTGTACGTGTTTCCATACTAATTGAGATTTTAACGCGAACGCGATCGAGACGTGATTTGTAACCGAAAACTTACACTAAGGGTACTCTTGGTCTCCAACACCAGATTACGCGACGCTTTTCGATCTTGAGCCAGCTCCTGCCAGCCTTCGACCACAATAAACGTAACAAGTTGTGTGTATTGTATTGTATTGTAGGTATTGTGTGTATTGTGCTTCGACCCTCTAATCCAAAAGGGCTATTCCCACCTGTTACCACCAATTTGATATCAGTGGTAACAGAGTGGGATTTTTTCCCATTTGTTACCACTGATATTCTGCCTTCAACATTGCAATGACGAAGGCCTTTGTCACAGCATATATAAGCTAAAGCAGTATGGAAGCTATGAACCGCGAGACCCCCTCAGAGGCCGTGTAATGCCTCCTCTACATATCGACGGATGCGTCGGCAGATGGATCCGCAACCATATCATCGGATAAATTGCGATCCGTCCACACATCAGCAGACGTGTGGACAGGCGCGTTGCGTTCGCGCTGTCACCCTTTGATCCGTGTCGAAAAACCGACACCAAACGGATGAGTGGCAGATGCATCGGCCGACGTTAAATACCTACCACAGACAAGCAAAAACCACTCTCTACACCTCGGCAGACGCATCCGCAGATACAATCTGCCGACTCATCCGTCGATATGTAGAGGAGGCATGACGCGCGTCTGTGTGAGGTGTGAGTGTGTTCGTTTCGATCGTAGCTTTCTAGCTACAATACTGCTTTAGCTTATATATATATTGTGCCTTTGTTCAATAGTGGATGTCTGCCAGCTGATGATTATGATGAAGAATTACAAAATTATAAAGTTACGACGTTAAAGATAAAACAAAAATAACTTACATTTTGACTTAAGTAAATACGAGTATTTTATCAAAGTACTTAGTTTCCAATACTTGTCGCAGTAAGGCTGCATCCTGTGAGTAGCGGAGCGTTTTTGGCTATGGAAACTTTCCTTTAAAATACTTACTTACTAATATTATAAATGCAAAAGTGTGTTTGTATGTTTGTGTGTGTTTGGACATTAAAATAATATTGAAACGGATAACTCACGTCTTAAATCGGGTTTAGCTCGACATGTGTGCGCGTGTTGCGGCAGCCGCCGAGTCACGTGCTCCTTTGAAGAAGGGCTACGAAGCCCGAAACATCTCGAGCTAAACTCGATTTAAGTCGTGAGTTATCCGTTACAAAATCATTTAATATGAGTGAGTCTCACGGTAGTTCCATATTCAAAATTTCACGGACGTCTAAGCCATCTTTTCTTTTTTTTAATGCGACTGGAAGGAAAACAAACAAGTGGGTCTCCTGGTGGTAAGAGATCACCACCGCCCATAAACATCTGCAGCACCAGGGGTATTGCAGATGCGTTGCCAACCTAGAGGCCTAAGTTGGAATACCTCAAGTGTTTGAATTAACGGTCAAATCGTAACACATGTTTCTCGGTATTTCGAACACAAATGGACTAAAAATACCTACAGGTTCATTTTTTAGCGGTATTTACTATGTTTTCGGTACAGAAGTTAACACAATTTCAAATAATTTCGTTGTTTCATTTGAAAACGTGTGCAAATTTTACCGTTAAGTTTCAAATGTTAAAATAAATGGAGTACCTATACTAATTAAAGCAATAAGGCTCTGAAGCGATAAGGCCGCCTATTGGTTACCTCAGAAAGTCTCTGTGTAATATACCTGTTTTCTGTAATTGTTTACTATATGTTGGTGTGCAATAAAGAGTTATTGTTTTGTATTGTAAAGAAAATATTTTGAACCCGCTTAGTGCTTCAATAACTGCAACCTTATTCAAAATGAACACGTTTACAGCGAAACGAATTTCTATTCGCTGAAAGAGCTTTTCAATTCAGTACCGACTGAAAAGACTGAAAAACGTACCTACGTACCCAAGAACAGAGATTAAGCTTTTCGAACGTAAATTACTATCCATGACTTTGAAGTAACTAATAGTCTGCTTAAGTACCGGCTAAGAGTCCAAAAGCTATTAACTGGCCCTTCTGCAACTATTATTTAATTAGTTTACTTTGACATTTAGAGACTATGTACATCTCTGAATTATTAAGATTAGGAATTTTATGAACTCAGGGATTTTATACGTCCCTTTGCTATATAGTAATTTTATTATTAACTCAGGGATTTTATTCCCCTTGCTATATTTAAGACTGTATATTGTTAAGCTTATGAATTTTTAAACTTGTATAGTTTTAGTTTAATGTCTAGTCACAGACTCGCGACGTCGAAGTTCCCAAGACGATCCCATAGAGCTAAATGGAAACGGAAGCAATAGCCCACGCTCTGCTGTCAAAGCATGACATGAGTGCGTGTGAGCTAACTTTGGGGGCGGCAGACGTGAGCTTGCCTTCGAAATTCAAAAGCTTAATGGTTACTTGACCTGAAATGTATATTCCAGAATTAAATCATCATTATTATTATTATTATTTTAATTTATGACGGGTGTAAGCGTTCTACACTTCCACTGAACGTAGATATAGTTAGTGTTTAATTTTGTAACTAAGACACCCCATACATTCCTATATTATTATTTTTTTGTATTTTTTTCTTTAATTGCATACTGTAGTTTTTAAGTATTTTCATCATCATCATCATCATCATGTCAGCCGAAAGACGTCCACTGGCTGGACATAGGCCTCCCCCAAGGCTCTCCACTCAGACCGGTCTTGTGCTTTTCGCATCCACCGCGATCCCGAGATCTTAGCCAGGTCGTCGCTCCATCTCAGTATTTTATTTGGAAGTAATTATTTTATTTTGAAATAATGACTTTCTGCCAAGTTTCTTGCGGCGAATTCTTCTTGGCAATGGTCTTTCCGAAAGCTCTGGTAGTTCAGAAAATGGCGTGTAAAAGTGCCCATTGCGGCCTATTATTTTTAGGTAGAGTCATTCACGATGACGCGTGCCGTGGTTCTTATTACAATGGCTAATTTTTACAAAATCACGCGTCTTCTTGGATGACACTGGGTATACTGAATCAATGATTTGAATTTGAAAAAGTGCCCGACAGTTATGTCTATGCAACGTGTTTCATCATCACAATCACATCAGCAGTAAGACGTCCACTGTTGGATATAGGCCTCCCTCATGACATCTCCAGTTGCTTCGGTTGGAAGCAGGCAGCATTTACAGTGAACCCGCAGCTTTAACCAGGTCATCCGTCTATGATCCCGTTAGTAGACGTAGTAAGCTTCTCTTGCCGATCCGCGGTCAATCAATTCACCAGAATTGCCGAAGCTAACTAAAAAAAAGTTAAATATCCCGCAATCGGCCACTTTTCACTACCATCATTTGTAAGACGTTCACTGTTGAACAAAGGCGTTCCCTGTAGAACGCCACAATGAACGACAACTCTCCATTAGCATCCACCGGTCAATGCACTAAAGGCATTAACGCCGCTTTTTGTAGGCGTGGCTATGATCGCGGCTGCCCCCACTAGTTGTGCTTAGTTAAATTTTGTACATAATTCTGGAACCGCTTTTGTAAATAAAATCAATTTCTCTTATTCACTTTGATCTACTGGGGAGTTTTACTTACACTTAAATATCCTTAAACAAAGACAAAACTGCAGTTAAATAAAACGGTGAAAACAATCAGTTAATTGAAACCGAGCGGTCGACTGCGAGACGATAAAAGACAAAATAGACACAAAATTCGATTACTTAATGATCTCGAGTCACGAGTTGGACAATTAGCGGGAAATGTTTAATTTGCCATTTTACGGTAAAGAGTAAAGATGACAGCGAATTCAGTTTTATTTTTATCTAAAGAAAGAAAGAAAGAAAGAAGAAAGAAAGAAAGAAAGAAAGAAATATACTTTTATCTATAGTTACACATAATAGTAATTACCCGTAAATCATGATAAACCATTTTTCAACCTTAAAAAAATACCCCCCCCCCTCCTCCTTTCTGATCTCAAATTGCCCACATATTTATATTTTCTCTTTTTTATGTAAGTACCTATTTTCTTAATTTTGCAATGACTGTCACTTTGTTCTAAATTTTTTTGATCTCAAAAATGAAGGGCTCTGGCCTTCAAGAACCTTCTATAATGCGTTTAAAACTGTGACTAGCATAAAGAACAACTGTTACATATATTTTTTTTTTTCAAATATTGTAGGGGGGTTACGATGGTAGCGTAGCGAGCATTGAAAGAATAAGACGCTAAGACCTCATTATCATCATCATGTCAGCCGAAAGACGTCCACTGCTGGACATATGCCTCCTCCAAGGCTCTCCACTCAGACCGGTCTTGTGCTTTTCGCATCCACCGCGATCCCGCGATCTTAACCAGGTCGTCGCTCCATCTTGTTGGAGGCCTACCGACAGCTCGTCTCCCGGTCCGCGGACACCATTCGAGAACCTTTTGACCGCATCAGCCATCAGTCCTGCGAGCAATGCTGCGCTACGACCTATTTTGGGTTATTTATATTATATATATTTAATACTTATTGAATAACAAAAAATGGTAGAGAAAGAAGTAACTAACTTATACTTACTTCAATCAAAACTATGGAAAATAAAAAAAGAAGCGTAAATAACAATAAGAAAAGAAAGAATACAAAGTTATGTAAGTAAATACAGTTGAAGCCGACCGCCTCCGGGCGTAAAGTGATAAAGGGTGGGGGGGTCATCGCTCTACGCCCTCCAAGTGAGGCCTCATTGTATGGGAATCAACCTTGCTTACTATTACTAAGCCCGCTGTACCGCAATCTGCGTCCCGTCCGCGCATTGTTTCCGGAAGCTTCTCCCAAAATCTCGAACTTGGACTCGCCCATTGTTAGCTTTGTTTCGCCAAAATTATTGTTCCGTTTGTCCTCATTTAATGCTTCGTAGGCCGTGTCGACGGGCGATCGTTTATTCAAGCAATTGGCCCCTTGTTTTAAAGGTATTGGATGAAATGTCCTTTACCCATCGTCAATGGACTGTGAACTTCATCAAGCGAGCTTGTAAAGTTTGCAATGGTTGATTTTCAGATATAAGACACAGATATAATAGATTACGCAAATGCATCTACTTCGCGTGTCCGAACCCCGACTAACCGTCGGGGTTGGCCCCATACAAAGTCTGACCGCTAACTGACTAATCATGACTAGTGACTGATTGAAGCCCCGCGGCGCGGGCGGGCGGCACATTTGAATCAATTTTGCGCGGACATCGGGGAACTCACATCGCTAATTCGCTCTTGACACAGAATAGATAATAGTACAAGTACAGAAGTCTCTCTGTTTTGATTTTCACAAATGCCGCCTTTTTATGTGCCTACATAATTATTATTAACAAACGGACCGCACGCGAGCAGCCGACATTGAGCTCTCTGGCGCCGCGTGAAGGTCGACATTATTCCACACCTTGTCAGATATTCCGAAAATAGTGTTGTCAATACTTTAATAGAATACCTATTATACTATCAGATTTATGCTGTTTATAATATTTACTTAGTGGTTGCACTTTTATTTATTCTATGGCGCAGGGTCGAATATTATGTAAGAATAAGCTAGGTACCAGTCTAGTCCAGCGCAACTATGCTTAGTGACTCTCGTTGCGAGGCGTACCCGTCACTTTCACACAGTAGTGCACAGAAAGAGACAGGTAATATGTACATCTCATGCGAGAAATAGTCACATGTTACAGTTGCTTCAGAATGGCTGGTAAGTGTTATACTTAAGTATAAATACCACGCAAGGTACACATGCAGAAACTGTTATACCTACCTATTACGTAAATGAATACCGAACATATAAATCAGTTTACACAGGTATACACGACACGTGATTTTCTTTTGATGTAGGTATGGATTATATGTATATGTAGCTACCTACCACCTATTTTAAATGAGTATAATATGATATAAAACATTTATTAATTATTGTTATAGATTTAGGTACCATGACAGTAGATAGAAATGAGTAATGAATACCGTACCTTTCGCTATCTTTCTCACTTGCCGGAACCGAGAAAAACTGACAATTACTATTTTTTTAATTGTTCCGACAATCGGCTGCAATGCAGTATTTTTTTGGATACATATTGCCAATTAAAATTATGACACGCGTTTGCGACGTAAATTGAGTCGTACTGCGTAAGAAGCGCGCGCGTGCGCCACGGGTCAGTGCGCGGCAACCACTGAATCGCCTCAACGTTGGGGAGGCCCGGTACGCACTTTTAGCTCGGCGGCGGAATGGCGTAGTGACACCCCCCTGCTCTTGAGACGTCACAGTAGATATAAAAAAGTGACACTGTTGGTTTTCATACAGATTGAGGTGTTTGCGTTATCTAGTGTAACCTTAATCTGTGAAAAAAGATATGAATATGTGTATGACATTCGAACTTGCATCATCATCAGCCGGAAGACGTCCACTGCTGGACAAAGGCCTCCCCCATAGAACGCCACAATGAACGACAACTCGCCACTTGCATCCACCGGTTTCCCGCAACTCTCACGATGTCTTCGCAACCCTTGCTCCTCCGAAGCTGCCGGGGACTGGGGGCCGCGGCTTATTTGTACCTATCATTTTTTATTTGGAGGGGGGGGGGGTGGCCATAATCCCCACGCTTGGCAGGCGGCTTGGGGATCGCAGTGTTATGCTGATGGTGGACGCAGAAGACGCTGCTGCCCGTCTTCTGGATTTTTCCCTTAGTCGCCTTCTACGACACCCAACGGGATGATATGGGGGGGAGTTATTCTTGTTCGGCCACCCCACGGAAAAGAACTTGCATAATTATAAAAAATCATAACACTTATTTAGCATACGAGGGTCAAACTGAAAGTTCTTAGAAAATCAAAAACTGAGCAAACTAGCAAGTTATTAGTTTTATTATATCTTTTCAAAATAGTGTCCATTCACATCAATACACCCCTGCATCCGATGGAACCACTGAGAAAAGCACTTAGCCCAGTCGTTCTTAGGGGTCTCTTCGACGGCCTTTTGAAACGCACCCACTGCTTCCTCGGTGTTCATAAAAAGTTTTCCTCGAAGTTTTTCTTTTATTTTCGGGAATAAATAAAAATCGCAAGGTGCGAGGTCGGGGCTATACGGCGGGTGACCCAGTAATTCCACGTTTGACGTCACTAAATAGTCGATCGTTCGCCTGGCGGTGTGCGACGAGGCGTTGTCGTGGTGAAGAAGGATCCTACTTCGAGGTCGCTTCTCCCGAACTTTTTCCAATACAAGTGGCAAACAATTGTTAGTGTACCACTCTGCAGTAACTGTTTTTTGATCCTCTAAAGCAATTGTCGCATAGTGACCTGTCCTTCCGAAGAACGAGGCCACCATCTTTTTTCCCACGCTTCGACCTCTCTTCACTTTAGTTGGCAACTCCTCGAAAGGAAACACCCATTGAGCAGACTGTCTCTTGGTTTCTGGATCACAACAGTAAACCCAGCTTTCGTCACCCGTAAGTATGTCGAAAACAGCATTTGAGTCACCTCCGTTAAATCTTTCAATCATTTCACGGCACCAATCAACCCGACGGAGTTTTTGGGCCTCGGTCAAATTATGAGGTATCCACCTCGCACAAAGCTTCCTGACCGCTAAATGTTCATGGAGGATTTTATGCACTTGACTCATACCGATGCCTAAGCTTGTCCGAATCTGCTGATACGTCACTCTTTTGTCAGTCTCTATCATACGCTGCGCAACACTGATGTTATTTTCAGTCGTCGCCGTAGAAGGCCGTCCCTCACGCAGATCGTCGGTGAGATTAGTGCGACCACGTTTAAACTCATTAAACCAGTTGTAAACGGTCGCACGAGATGGAGCTTCATCATGAAAGGCCAATCGAAGTCTATCATAGCTTTCTTGTTGACTTAAATGACATCGAAAGTCATAAAAAATCATTGCACGAAAATTTTCGCGAGTTAAATTCATGTTGACGTGACACAGACAATTTTCAATTTGCCGCCAAATCGTAAAACTAATGACAAATGAATGAAATACATACTCAATAATATTGGCAAAGAGTTCCATTTTCAAAATTTAAACTTACTTTTTTATTATATTGTTTACAAGTGGCCAGTTCTAAAAACTTTCAGTGTCGCCCTCGTAATAATGAATAGATTTGGTATATGTATGTGGTATTACTTAAACAAATAGGTACACACACAAACACGTACGTACGCATACATTCACACATAATATTAAACAAAAGGATTATATTTTTGCTATTTAACTCCTTGTCCTTGGCAAATACCCTTTATAAGTAAGGCATCATAATGAGGATGGTCCTCATGAAGATTGAAACAAAGCAATCCGTATGCAAACATTGAAACCTCAAAGGACGCGAATTTAACTCGAAAACCCCTGTATTTCACAAAAGTAGGGAAACGTCTTCATATGTGCTCCTTATCTGCACATTTCGTGCAAATAAAGAAATATCTTGTTTTCTCTCAAACGAGGTCCATTCCGCTTGGAGCCTACGAAACTGTAGGGCTACTCCGAAACTCGAAGTTTGTGTCGTGCGGTCTCTCTGACACTTATACTATTTAATACGAGAGCGAGAGGGACCGTACGACACGAACTTCGAGTTTCGGAGTAGCCCTGCAGATTTTGTTTTTATATCTAGAAGGAGTTAATGAACTAAAAGAATTTCCTTGCTCACCCGCGACCTTACGATAGCTAAGCTTATGCAAAATATGCGTGTTCATGCAGTTCCTCCACCTCTACACTGTAAAAACACACAAATTACACAAACCCATCTATCACCGCCACCACATCACACTGACGCGTTTCGAACTCAACCAGAGCTCATATTCAGAGTAACACAACCGACCATGCGACCAGTTGTTAGACTAACAAACCACAACCACCGTTCGAATTCGTGAAATTTGACAAATTAAAACGGTGGTTGTGGTTTGTTAGTCTAACAACTCAACTGTCAAATTTGACAAATTTTTCTTACGCCTGGGGCGGCTGATGCCCACGTTATGCCACTAGTGGCTAGCTATGTACCTATTGCATACCCACGTAGGGACTTATTCATCATCATCTCAGCCTATATACGTCCCACTGCTGGGCACAGGCCTCCTCTCGGAATGAGAGGGCTTGGGCCATAGTTCCCACGCGGGCCCAGTGCGGATTGGGAACTTCACACGCACCATTGAATTGCTTCGCAGGTTTGTGCAGGTTTCCTCACGATGTTTTCCTTCACCGCAAAGCTCGTGGTAAATTGCGCACATGAATTTCGAAAAACTCAGAGGTGCGAGCCGGGATTTGAATCCACGACCCTCGGCTTGAGAGGCGATAGGTCAAAACACTAGGCCACCACGGCTTGTGGGGGGAGGCTCCAATAGAGAGATCTCTCTCCAGGCAGGTGTTATGCCTGGGGACCGAAGTCCGAAGGACGAATGTTGGAACTTGTATATATGCGACCGCGTTGCGAAACTTCGATAGCGCCATGTAGAACATGTGTGGAGTTTCTATATGTGCTCACTAGATGGCGCTAGGAGTCGCTACATCAGCCCCCCTTTTTAGACCGGAGGTCGGTGTGGAAGTGCGGTGCAGTCTGTGCGTCATGTGGGCGCTTGCAGGTGCCAGTTGCTTGAGTGCGTGGTTGCTTCGAGCCTTGTTGGCGAGCGTTGAGTTGAGTTGAGTTGCGTTGAGCTGCGTGAGCTGCGGTGAGCTGTGGTGAGCTGCGGTGAGCTGTGGTGAGCTGCGTGGCGTGAGCTGCGGTGAGCTGTGTTGAGTTGAGTAGTTGTCACACTGTAGACACCAGGCATATGCAGTTACATGCTAGTGGTGCACAGTGTGGTTAATCTGGCCTGCTGTGAGACTGCGTCTTCGTCTTGAATGTCTTCGAAGGCTGCGTTTCTGTCCATTGTCGGGGTCACCAATGTGGGGGGAGCCTCCCCCCACAGGCTTACTACTTAAGCCCAGCAGCAGGGACTTATTACTTAATAACTACTTACCTGCATACTCGCCGCGGCATTTCATCTTTTTATATTGTACACTAAAAAATAGCCGATTTTTTTTTCGAACGGACTGTTGCCTCAGACGGCTTTTACAGCTTACCGGAGAGAGGGCGAGCTCCCAGATAGACCGCTCAGCAAAGTGACAGTTTAGCTTAGAACGCTGAAGGATGCTCCTGGGCGTTTTCAAAAATGTGTACCCCTTTATTATTTTTGAAATTTTGTTAAAAAATATGGTTTTTCTTATTTATTTATTTATTCATAAAATTACTCAGAATCAGAGCATAATCGTTCAGATAGTTAAAAAAAATGACAGTTTTGCGACGTTTTTTTCATACATTTAGTACAGTCACCAGCACCAATATCTGATGCAACAAGCGTGCAAAAATATCTGACACGTCAATCCAGCCTTATAAATGAGAGTCATATCAGATATTTATGCACGCTTGTTTCATCAGATATTGGTGCTGGTGACTGTATCTATGGGCGTGACGAAACTGACTCATAAAATTTTATATGAAAAAATGGGGACTTTTTTTAAACGATCGGAATCGATTGTGCTCTTGATTCTGAGTAGAAAAAAACCATATTTTTCCCAAAATTTCAAAAAAAAAGGAAGGGTACACTTTTTTTTTAAAACGCCCTCCTATTGAAACGACCTCGGATTAGTCCTCGGATAGATGTCACTTGTACAGTCACCAGCACCAATATCTGATGCAACAAGCGTGCGAAAATATCTGAGATGTCCATCCGGCCTTAGAAATAGAGTCGTATCAGATATTTATGCACGTTTGTTGCATCAGATATTGGTGCTGTCTTAAGCCCATGACGCAAGTGTATGCACATGGTCGTATAAAGAACAAACCTCCATAAGGTTACACACACACAGCTACATATATATAAGACACACGGCAGAGCCTCTAGCTAAATGAAGGATTCGCGTAAAACGCTTAGAGTGAAACGAGCAGCTCAAGAACGGGTGTATCTACGTACCTACTACATGCCTGGTTAAAGAAGATGTCGTTTGGGATAATCCAAATCTGCATAATAACTGCATTGCACGTTAGTGACGTAAGTTTCAGACTATACTGGGTGATTCCGGGGTCATGAGCAGGACTGAAAGGGGTGATGGGGACATTCACTCTGAGCAACTTTTACCATGGGACCAGCCACGAAATGGCAGAGAAAACTCTGCTATTCCATACATTTCGGATAGTTTGCGATCGATTATCTCTTGATTAGATGGTTTTTTTTTCGCGATTTCGTGGCTGTTCCCGTAGTAGAAGTTGCTCAGTGTGAATGTCCCCATCACCCCTTTTACTCCTGCTCATGACCCCGGAATCACCCAGTATTTTTGCTAGCTTTTGCCCGCGGCTCCGCCCGTATGGTATCCGATTATCGCGCGGTATTCCCTCGGGAACTGTGCATTTTTCCGGGATAAAAAGTAGCCTAAGTCACTCTCTGGCCCATAAACTATGTCTATGCCAAAAATCACGTCGATCCGTCGCTCCGTTACGGCGTGAAAGACGGACAAACACACAAACATACAAACACACTTTCGCATTTATAATAGTACTAGCTTTTGCCCGCGGCTCCGCCCGCGTGGTATTCGGTTATCGCGCGCTGGTCCCTCAGGAACTGTGCATTTTTCCAGGATAAAAAGTAGCCTATGTCACTCTCGGGTCCATAAACTATCTCAATGCCAAAAATCACGTCGATCCGTCGCTCCGTTACGGCGTGAAAGACAGACAAACACACAAACATACAAACACACTTTCGCATTTATAATATTAAAATATGGATTGAATCAGGCGTTACTTTGCGGAGGTCCATATTAATGAACCAAACAATTGGATGGACTTTAGCTAGCAAAGTAGGTAAGTACCTAATTGTTTTAGTTCATTATGTGACTTTTAGCCAATTTCCAATTAAAAAAATAATAATTTAGGAGCTCTTTCACCACCCATGGATTAATTTTATTCGACGGATAAATGTGATGCCGTCTTCGTCTATTCGAACAAAACAAACAGAGACGGCATCACATTTATCCAACAGATAAATTTAATCAATGGATGGTGAAATGGTGGTTTATTGCCAATTTTCTTGGCACAAACAAAAAACGATTATAGATGCACAAAAAAAAGTATAGGTAGCCTACACCTACAAATAATAAATACGAATAAATATTTATTCGTAGAGGTACAATAACTTAGCAAAGTGGCTCAAAAATGTGTATGATGAAAGTAAATGAACTTCAATTCAAAAATAATTTCAAATATCATTTTATTAAAAAAAATACTTAACACTTATTTTCCATAAAATTTTAATATTTTGGTACTTAGGTAGGGTTAAATAACAAAATATTAGGCCGTAGTGCCTAGTGGTTTGACCTATCGCCTCTCAAGCAGAGAGTTACGGGTTCAAACCCCGGTTCGCACCTCTGAGCTTTTCGAATTTCATGTGCGGAATTACATTTGAAATTTACCTACCAGTACCTACTGGATATTGGTCAAATTTCATTTAGCATAGTTTACATATATATTTGTGCAAAATTACAGCTATCTAGCATTGATAGTCCCTGAACAAAGCCGCGGACGGACAGACCGACTACAAGGGTTCCGTTTTTGCCATTTCCCTCTTCCTCGATGGAGAAAAATTTGAGCAAGAGAGTAAAATTATTTTTGGTTAGACTTTCGTGCCGCGCCGTTTACAACTTTATACCTACTGTAATTTGCCCAAGTCATCATTCATCATCATAAGTCCCAGCTTTGGCCGTAGTTCCCACGCAGGACCAGTGCGAATTGGGAACTTCACACACACCATTCATGTGCTTCGCAGGTTTGTGTAGGTTTCCTTAGTTTTCCTTCACTCCTAAGCTTGTGGTAAATTTCAAACGTAATTTCACACATGAATTTCGATAAACTAAGAGGCGCTAGACCAGATTTGACCCCATGATCAGAGAATGAAGCAGAGGTTTATTAGGTAGGTAGGCCAATCAACTATTTTACCGACACTTTGGGCGTCTCCTGCGTTACCAAAATTGTCTCTGGTTTTACCAAAAAATCGTACTTCCAACAAGATATTTCACGGTTTAATAGGTTGAACTTACGTAGGATGGCACCATCACCATCTATTAAATTACAGAAAAACCATGTTTACTTACAAAAATCTGCAATTGTTTGAAAAATATCGCGGACAGATTAGTGTCGGTAAAAAAGTTGATTGGCCCAGGTACAGTGGGTGTAGGAAAACCTTCGTCTGTTATTAAATTGATTCCTTTACAAAGTCATAGACTCTTATTACGTTTTGAAACCAAAGTACTAAGTAAGACAAGTGCATATCAAATTATACTTACTTGACATGATAACTACAAGGGTCAAAATACTATACACCTCTAACATAGTATGCAGGTGGTAGGACCTTGTGCAAGGTCCGCCCGGATTGCTACCACCATCTTGCTCGCTAATCCTGCCGTGAAGCAGCAGTGCTTGTACTGTTGTGTTTCGGCGTGGAGACTGGAGAGTAAGACAGCCGGCGAAATTACTGGCACTTGAGGTATCCCATCTTAGGCCTCTAGGTTGGCAACGCACCTGCAATACCCCTGGTGTTGCAGATGTTAATGGGCGGTGGTGATCTCTTACCATCAGGAGACCCACTTGCTCGTTTGCCATCCAGTAAAAAAAAAAAACTAGTTTCATATCAATACAAAACCTTTTTAACAACAACTTCATAAAAGTTTCAATGAAATAATGTTCTATTTAATTGTCAGTTTTTCTCAATGCCAAGGTCTTTGTGGGGTTGCTCGGTAAAGCAGATTAGCGCTCACACTGAGCAAAGGAAATTAGATCTTAGGGTGACGAACCTTTTTTTACTCCGACTGTACCAGGTCGAATCACTAGGCCAACGCAGCTAATTAATACATTATTACTAATTAATCATCACTAGGCCACCACTACTGATTAATAATACATTATTATTAATCAATCTGTGACAAACATTAAGTTATCTTTACACTCAGTCAACTCAGTTTCTTCAGTCAAGTCCGGTGACACTGTCATTACCGTCTCAAAACTTTCAATATTAATACAAGAATCTATGTTCAATTTCCCCATATTACCATAGAAAATAGCATCCGATATTAGTTTCTGTGCTATAGTCTGTTGGTGCCCTTCTAACGCACTCAGTTGCAGACCAATAGCTTTGCCTATTATTTCCCAGTCTTTCTCTTTCTTCCCTAGCATCTTTGTGGCTGTTTCAACGAACCTCTCCTGTTTCTGTAGGAGGTTGAAGATCCGTCGCTTCGGTTGGGGACGAGGAGATGGAGGCTCCGGCACTTCCTGAAATTAAAAAAGTTTTTGTTGAATAAAAATTTAGTAACAAATTTGTTTTACTACTTTTTAACTAATAATGATCATGTAATAATGAATAATATCCAAAATAACAAAGCAGGTCAACCATGTCTAGGTCTTAAGCACCAAAAATGTCAGGACTCAGGAGGATAAAATGACATTAAGTTTGATGTTCTTATATGAGAAATCTCACTTGAGCGTTAGGAGGTTAAACATATTTTAATGGTAACCGAAGTGCCAGTCACTACTACAACAACATACAAACAACATTTTTTAAATTTTAATTTCTTTTTGTTATTTCATACTTCATCATCATCATCCCAGCCTATATACGTCCCACTGCTAGGCACAGGCCTCCTCTCAGAATGAGAGGGCTTGGGCCATAGTTCCCATGCAGGCCCATTGCTGATCGGGAACTTCACTTGCACCATTGAATTGCTTCGCAGGTTTGTGCAGGTTTCCTCACTATGTTTTCCTTCACCGCAAAGCTTGTGGTAAATTTCAAATATAATTCCGCTTACTTGCTTTGTCACAAATAAATGAGTTCTTTCTTTCTTTTCTTTACTAATTCCACTAATATTATAAGTTTTATTAGTTACCTCATCAGGTTTTAAGTGCTGTACCGCTTTAGATGGAATTTGGTACAAGTACAGATAGTTTGAGTGCCGGGGAAGGACATAAGATAGTGTTATCCTGTAAAATTACAGAGTTCCCATGGGATAGCAATAAACAAATTCTATGTGGACGGAGTCTCAGGTAATGCTAATAGATACATATTACATTACTGACCTCTTCAGAAGACTGCAGCGGCTCTATATTTATGTATCCCGGTCTGCTTTCTTCTACTTCATTGTGTACAGATTTAGCTTCTTCCCTTAATCTTTTCAAGCTTTTCTTCTTTCTTTTCTCCAAATAGATTTTATTTTTAAATCTGTTGAAGTTAAAATAGTGTTCCCTGGGTGTGTGTGCGGTTGAGTTTGCATGCATTGGTAGTGCATCAAGGAAGGATAATTGATCGTAGTACCACAAAGTAGGTATGTGTGGTGATGTCATGTCGCGTTCAATAGACATTCTTACCTGTAAGCAAAGAAATAATAATCAAAACACTGGACTCATTGAGACCAAAAACATACAAATACAAATACAAATATTCTTTATTGCACACCATAAAGAAGTACAAGAAAAAACTTAAAATACAAACACAGATTACATACATGAACATACTTACCTACATGTCCCTTTCATGGAGGGATTTCTCGAAATTTCCAGGAGATTATGCCGTATAGATGTGAGCCCATAATTAGTAAATGAGCAATATTTAGGCGACATTTTAATATTACGGAGTGCGAGTAAGAATGACATTGAAGTACATAAGACTGAATGAATTTTGACTATAGTTTGTTGGAATAGGATTATGGCTACATAAAATGAATTAGTTTATAAACTTTAGTATTGGTTGTTAGGAGGAAAAGTAAATCTCGTGGTCTTTATTTTAATGAAAGTTCACCGATTCAAACTAATTTTTATACCGCGAAAAACTTAAGTGAAACAAACATACCTTCCTTCTCTCTCTGTTGTATGCAGTACGCATATTGTCCAAGCGTCTCTTGAGGATCTCGATTGTACCATTCTTATCTATTTTCAAATATCTCTCCAGCAATCTTTTGTAACCTTCAGCACGCATTTTCTTGTTAAGATAATTTTTGTCTTTCACGTCCCATAAAAAAGACATTTCTTTATAAGCAGCCAAAACATGGGCCCACAATTCTTTTTCGTCGTCCAACATTCTCATTTTCTTTCACTTCACAAAATTGACAATTAATTTGGCCTGTTGTCCGATCCAACAGGCCGACTTCAAACAAAATGGCGTCGGCGATGCGGCGCTGCGTTGGATCCAACCCAATGTGTACTTCACCATTTAAAGAAACAGCGCGGATAAATTAGGAACTAAAATTCTGCTTAGTAAAACGCGTATGTAGCGCGGCAGTGGCGCCACAAAGACTGCAAAGTTAAAGTTGGTCGAGCGGTAATGCGTACCGCGTCATGTGCCAGAAAGAGATGCAATCAATGTGACAACTGACAGCAGGCTTTATGATAGGCCGCACACAAACATACTTTTTTTTTTATAATAAATTTATACTTGTTTAGTGATAGATAAACAGAGCACAGACCAAAGAGTATTGTAATGTATAGGCACAGACAATCAATAAGTCGTAATCAGTCAAGTTTTAAACGATAAAAATAATTGATCCTGCTGATAAACTTTCGTTTGTTTGAGATCGCAATTTCTGCAGACATTCATTCGTAGATTATGTTTTTACGTACCTGTTTTGGTGCCTAAAGATGGAAAGTTTCAAAAGATTTTTTTTTGCATTCGACCTTCGCTCTAAGCACTTTCTTGGTTAGTGTCTATGCGTACGCCCTATACAGTATAGGCAATAGAAGCGCAAAACTCGAACTTCGTTATGTTGCCGTCCCGCTGACGCTTATGTCATTAAATTCGCGAGTGAAAGGATGGCAAAACGAATTTCGATTTTCGTGTTTCATACTAGCCCCGCAGCTCGGGAGCTACAAGAAGGAGAACGAGAAAAATCATAGGAGAGGGGTTTCATTCAGATAGGGTTAGCAAAATCCACAAGAATCTCGCATCTGATCTCTTCTTTCACGGCAGTATGACATCGGTAGGTACCTACCCACCTATCGTGTTCAATACTTTTTTCACTTCTCATGCTCTAAAAGTGGGTCAATATAGCCACATATAGCCTTACGAGACGGGAGTAAAGTGAGCACTACTCCCTAGGGAGTAAAAGTAATTAATTTTTTAATTTACTTCGAGTGACTTAGATAAACTCAAACAGCCAGTTACTTGCAAAAAATAAGTTTTTGTGTGGACCATTTTAATGACGAAAATGTTACGTTATTAGTCTACGTGGTCTTAGTTCTCGCTTATTTCGCATAGAAGGTGGCGCCATTCTATTTTTCCGTTTGTGTATGGACCATTTCATCGATGAAATTTTGCTGTGTCTTGGAAAAAAATACTTACCTACCGCGAAAACTTTGACATTGTTGTAGAGCGTAAATCGTAAACGATTAAAATAAATTATGGTCTGTCCCATAATTCGAGATAATAAAATGACGTTTCATGTGTTACCTGTTTTTTGCGTCTCATAAATAGTGATGTGCCACAACCGGTAATCACCGAAAGATTTTGTAAGTACCTGTGTACCAATATATGTATGTCATAAAATATTAAGATATGAACGGATCCGTGATGTACTAACGTGTAGAACACTTAGGACATTCTAGAAAAGGCAAAATAGGTCTAATAAAAATGCGACAGTTTTGGAGATATTTCGACTTTTTATAGATGTTGATGTTTAAGTTTCAATTAAATTCTAAGTAATATCATTGCCATAAGAAGCTGAAAATACACTTAATAGGTGTTCCCATCTTTCACAGACCGAATTTTCGTAGAATTTCGTTTCGCAGAAAATATTTCATATAATATTTGCTCTTCGTATGTTTACTTGGAATATTATTGTTTTAACGACTATTAACTTGAATGGAACATATTTAATAGAAAAACTATTCAATGAATTTTATAATCTCATTTAATTTTTTATCAAACTTATCAAATTGTAGAATTATTTCCATTTCATTCATTCATATCCATTTATTCGTGTCATGCGGTCCCTCTCGCTCTCGTATGAAATAGTATAAGTGTGAGAGACCGCACGACACGAACTTTGAGTTCCGTAGTAGACCTGCAGCGACCCCCTCCGAAACGACTCGTTAGGTGCTAGAAATGTAGTTTAGGTTAGGTTAGAACTGAGACCACATCAGAAAACGAATTTCATGTTTTTCTTGATAGTAATTTTTACATTAACTAAATAATATGAGAATAATGAATATTTGATTTCTTATTCTATGATATGATTATCTAAATAAAAAATTATATTTCTAACAAAAAACAATGGTTTAAATTTCTTCAAAATAAATTTTCTGCGTATTGATTATTCTATGAAACGACAATTATGAGAAAAAATATCTGTTGCGCTAACGATGGGCCTCATAAGGAAGCTCAAAGTCACTCAAAGGGCTATGGAGAGGGCTATGCTCGGGGTTTCTCTGCGGGATAGAATCAGAAATGATGATATCCGCAGTAGAACTAAGGTTACAAGTAGCGACACGAGAGTCTAGCGCTGACCGTTATTGCGCAGAAGTCAAAAGTAAGGTATCACAGGGGGCTACAGGGACGAAGGGCGGGCGTGCGTAGCGCCGATTGGCTTTCCAGTCGCATTACGTCCCCCGCGCCCATGCACCCATGCGCAGCTAGACTCTCGTGCCACTACTTGTACTGACATAGCCCGAAGAATTGCGAAACTGAAGTGGCAGTGGGCGGGGCACATTGCACGCAGGACTGATGGCCGATGGGGTCAGAAGGTTCTCGAATGGCGTCCGCGGACCGGGAGACGAGCTGTCGGTAGGCCTCCAACTTCGAACTTCGTATGTTGCCGTCCCGCTGACGCTTTTCTCATTCAATACTCGAGTAAAAGGGACGCTGCCATACGGACTTCGTTTTTCTAGTTTTGTAGTAGCCCCTCTGTATTATATTTTTTCACGTTGGCACTAAGTGATGAACACTGTATTTTACCTGTTTTGTACCTGTGCTTAGATTTTATCATTTTATCGTAAAAGTGTATTTATATTTTTAAAATAGGAAGTAGGTAGTATATTGAATACTTCAATGTTATTTTTGCTATCGTAAAATATACATTTTTATCGGTTATTTACGAAACCGGAATCATGGAGCCGCACTGTTCGTTTTATGCTGGCCACATTATTTTTACGTTTGACATTTCAGACTGTCATTTTATTATCTCGAATTATGGGACAGACCATAATTATTTTCACAATGTCGTCAAGTGACAGCGAAAATTATGATGTCGAGCAATCAAGGGAAATAATAATAAGAGCAAAAGACATAATTGATAATTTTCTGTCGCCGAAATCTAGAAAGATTTATTTTTATTTTTTGATTTAATCTTTTTATACCAAACTGACTATTTTTTTCTCGCAATCGAAGTTTGTGAAAAATAGAGTTTTCACCACGAGACTAAAAGTCAATACAAACCCTCGGATAAATAGCCACCCTCGCTAAAGCTCGGGTGGCTAACAGCCTCGGGTATGTATTGGCTTATTTTAGTCTCTCGATAAAAAATATACTATTATTTTCAATGTGTTCTAGCTTCGGTGCAATTTTAAAAAAAACGGGTAAGTGCGAGTCGGACTCGGGCACCGAGGGTTCCGTAGACATTTATAGGTAAAAGTAAACGGGAATCGTGTGCTGAAGATATTTCCCGCTTTTTCCCGAGTGGTTTAAAAATCCAGTGTAAGCAGAGCCCTGCTCCTAAGCAAAACGTACGCAGTGTGGGGTCAGATTATATTGGTCATTGATATTTACGGACAAAAAAATCAAGATTTTCACTTTTCTAGTTGGTTGTATACCTACTTTGTATAGCTACTATTGTATAGCTTTGTATAGCTAGCTAGGTGGTGTGTATAGCTACTTTCACACCAAATTTCATCTTTCTAGGACAACTGGAAGTACCTACCCTATAGGTTTTCAGTGCACGGCAATTTGTATGGAATCGCGTTGTTTAATGACTGTAACTTTTGATTGCGTTGCTTTAAAGTTTGATCTTTTCAAGGCTTCAAGGGACCGTATATATGAGTATTCGATATCAATTTCACCTTGATACCTCTACGCGTTCCTGAGAAAAAGGGTCTTGACAGGCGGACGGACAGATGGACAACAAAGGTGATCCTAAGGGTTCCGTTTTTTCCTTTCGAGGTACGGAACCCTAAAAATAACTTCGCATCCTCGTATTGTTGTCATTGCTCGCAGGACTGATGGCCGATGGGGGTCAAAAGGTCCTCGAATGGCGTCCGCGGACCGGGAGACGAGCTGTCGGTGCCTCCAACAAGATGGAGCGACGACCTGGTTAAGATCGCGGGATCGCGGTGGATGCGAAAAGCACAAGACCGGTCTCAGTGGAGAGCCTTGGGGAGGCCTATGTCCAGCAGTGGACGTCTTTCGGCTGACATTATGATACAATACAAATATTCTTTATTGCACACCATAAAGCAGTACAAAAAAAAACTTATAATACATACACAGATTTAGGGTAGCCAATAGGCGGTCTTATCGCTTAAAAGCGATCTCTTCCAGACAACCATTTGGGTACATGAAATTAATTTGTAACAAAAATAGGTGGCGGAAACAGAAACAGAAAATAAAAACAAACAAAAAATCAATAGGTAATCCCTACTAGTCCCTACTAGTCCCTACTAGTCCCTACTAGTATTATAAATGCGAAAGTAACTCTGTCTGTCTGTCTGTCTGTCTGTCTGTTACGCTTTCACGCCAAAACCGCTGAACCGATTTGGATGAAATTTGGTACAGAGATAGAATAGACCTTGGGAAAGGACATAGGCTATCTTTTATTGCGAAAAGGAGGCTTTAAGGGGTTAAATTAGGGGGTGAAAGTTATATGGTGGAAGTTCGTCGCTGTCGAAGATAAAACTATGAAACTTGGCATTTAGGCATTTAATATACTATCCATATCCATGCTAATATTATAAATGTCAAAGTGTGTTTGTATGTTTGTCCGTCTTTCACGCCGCAACGGAGCGACGGATCGACGTGATTTTTGGCATGGAGATAGTTTATGGGCCCGAGTTTTTTTTTTTTTTTTTTTATTCGACTGGAAGGCAAACGAGCAAATGGGTCTCCTGGTGTTAAGAAATCACCACCGCCCATAAACATCTGCAACACCAGGGGTATTGCAAATGAGTTGCCAACTTAGAGGCCTAAGTTGGAATACCTCAAGTGCGAGTAATTTCACCGGCCAGTAATTTCAAATATATGCATATCCAAACAATGATGATGATGATGATCCTCGTCACACACACGTCACACACACGTCGACACATCAAACGTCAGCAAAATTGATCCACGAATTCGGCTCGATCCAATTTGCTTATTAAGTAGCACATTTGTTACTTGAAGGGTAATGTAGTCAAAACATACGTCGTGTCTAAAGACTGACGATACAAGGAGGATACGATTATTTATTCAGGCTGATAACGAGTCTCAGGGTGCGCTTTTATTGAGACGGAGTGGGGGGAAGCAGGCTGAGTGGGGGGAAGTGGAGACGAAGCGGAGTTTAGCGGAGGCGCTTTGAAAGTAATAGCTAAGATCAGAAGCAGAAGGGCTACTATTTCATTCATGTCAGCCGAAAGACGTCCACTGCTGGACATAGGCCTCCCCCAAGGCTCTCCACTCAGACCGGTCTCGTGCTTTTCGCATCCACCGCGATCCTGCGATCTTAGCCAGGTCGTCGCTCCATCTTGTTGGAGGCATCGACAGCTCGTCTCCCGGTCCGCGGATGCCATTCGAGAACCCTCTGACCCCATCGGCCATCAGTCCTGCGTCACAGAATAGATAATAGTACAAGTACAGAAGTCTCTCTGTTTTGATTTTCACAAATGCCGCCTTTTTATGTGCCTACATAATTATTATTAACAAACGGACCGCACGCGAGCAGCCGACATTGAGCTCTCTGGCGCCGCGTGAAGGTCGACATTATTCCACACCTTGTCAGATATTCCGAAAATAGGGTTGTCAATACTTTAATAGAATACCTATTATACTATCAGATTTATGCTGTTTATAATATTCACTTAGCGGTTGTACTTTTATTTATTCTATGGCGCAGGGTCGAATATTATGTAAGAATAAGCTAGGTACCAGTCTAGTCCAGCGCAACTATGCTTAGTGACTCTCGTTGCGAGACGTCACCCGTCACTTTCTCACAGTAGCGCACAGAAAGAGACAGGTAATATGTACATCTCATGCGAGAAATAGTCACATGTTACAGTTGCTTCAGAATGGCTGGTAAGTGTTATAAGTATAAATTCCACGCAAGGTACACATGCAGAAACTGTTATACCTACCTATTAGGTAAATGAATACCGAACATATAAATCAGTTTACACAGGTATACACGACACGTGATTTTCTTTTGATGTAGGTATGGATTATATGTATATGTAGCTACCTACCACCTATTTTAAATAAGTATATGATATAAAACATTTGTGTGTATATTTATTAATTATTGTTATAGATTTAGGTACCATGACAGTAGATATAAATGAGTAATGAATACCGTACCTTTCGCTATCTTTCTCACTTGCCGGAACCGAGAAAAACTGACAATTACTATTTTTTTCATTGTTCCGACAATCGGCTGCAATGCAGTATTTTTTTTAGATACATATTTCCAATTAAAATTATGACACGCGTTTGCGACGTAAATTGAGTCGTACTGCGTAAGAGGCGCGCGCGTGCGCCACGGGTGCGCGGCAACCACTGAATCGCCTCAACGTTGGGGAGGCCCGGTACGCACTTTTAGCTCGGCGGCGGAATGGCGTAGTGACACCCCCCTGCCTGCGTGCAATGTGCCCCGCCCACTGCCACTTCAGTTTCGCAATTCTTCGGGCTATGTTTAAGTACCTTAGTTCTACTGCGGATAACATCATTTCTGATTCTATCCCTCAGAGAAACCCCGACCATAGCCCTCTTCATAGCCCTTCATAGAAGGGCTACTATGAAATTAGAAAATTGAAGTTCGTATCATGCCATCCCGCTGACCCGCTGACACTAATACCAAATAATACGAGAGTGAGAGAGTAAGCACTGCAGGCGCACGCTGCGGGCACAGTATATAATATAAGCTAAAGCAGTATGTAAAGTACGAAGCTACGATCGAAACTTGATCGAAACGAACACACTCACACAGACGCGCGGTTTACCGCACTGCAGTACTGCGAGACCCCCTCAGAGGCCGTGTAGAGCGCGCGTCTGTGTGTGTTCGTTTCGACCGATTTGTTCGTAGCTTCCATACTGCTTTAGGTTATATATATATATATATATCACTGTGCTACGGGGGAGATCGCTGACGCTGCCCGAGAGCACAGCCTAAGATTTCGGCAACGTTTCTAAAAATAATGTTTATTTTTTCACAAACAAGTATACAATTTTACTCGCAAATGTGATGAAAAACATTGTAGGGGAGACCTGTACAAAACCGTATACCGGGGTATAACTGTACACCACGCTTATTTCAGCTATTAATTCAAATTTCCCGCTCACGAGCCGCACTTCGGCGCTCACCAATAGGAGCTATCTGTCAACAAAAACTGTTCGCCGCGCGCACAGGCTGCATCGAGTTATTTAAATTTATTGTTTTTCGGTGTATCTGATGTAATTTTTTTGAAAATTCAAGTGGTAATTAGTAATTTGAACGTGCAATGAGGTGAGTATCGAATTAATTATATTAAAATGAATAGCTTTGGTTGTTTTTTCAAATAAGTTTTAGCCTGGGATTTCGTTTTGTGTGTAGTAGCGAGTGACTTTTTTGTACGTGTAGCCCTTGGGTAACAACCGTATGGGGTAAAATCGTATCATATACGGTTTTACCCCGGAGGCAATGTTCACAAAATAAACGTGTTTTTTATTGTTTTAGATACTTTAACAATGCCGCGTACTTATAAAAGGATATCTAATAGACAACAGTGGGATTCAGAAGATATGAAAAAAGCAATAAAAGCCGTGTCTGATGGAGGCATGGGGTATTTAAAAGCAGCTCAAACTTACAATGTGCCTAAATCTACACTGCAAGATCGAGTCAACAAATTTAGAAAGAGCCAGGATTTGATTGCTTCGACAGTTAAAGGATTGGGAAGATATAAACCTACTTTTACGTCAGCTCAAGAGGAATTACTAGTTGAGCATGTTTTGACCGTGGAAAAACGACTGTTTGGTCTCACGTATAAGGATCTGCGTCGTTTAGCATATCAGTTTGCCGAGGCAAATAATCTCGATCATAGTTTTAATAAGACCTGCTAAAGACCGCGTTGATTCAAGACCAATTCCATCGACATCTGCTTCGGCTCTCATTAAGTCATTGCCATCAACCTCTACTGCGCCTTTTTTAGAACCGACGCCATTGCCACGCCCAGCTTCTCCAGCACCTCTTGTGGACACATTACCGTCTACTACGCCATCGACCCCTAATAACTCGAAGTGTATCCCTCAAATAGTGACGCCATCGGATATTATGCCGATTCCAAAAATCAGCACCAATCAAAAACGAGCAACTGATCGCCGCAGAGAAAAACAGCTGTTATTACTTCATCTCCATACAAAAACGAGTTGATTAATTCTAAAAACAATAAAACTGTCAAATTGAATCTGGACCAGTCATGTGCAACAAAAAAACCAAGTAACTTGAAGTGCCGACCTAATGAAAAGAAACAAAAAAACACAAATCAGCCGCCTACAAAAAAACAAAAAAAAGGTAACGCTGATGATGACAACATTTGTATGTACTGCCAGGAAGAATATGGCACAAGTCCCATAAATGAGGGTTGGGTGCAGTGCCTGGGCTGTAAAAGCTGGGCCCATGAGGGTTGCACGGGCTGCGATTCAGAGGAGTTGAATAATTTCAAGTGCAGGGGATGCCTTTATTATTGATCAATTATGGGTCAATATCGTATATAGTATACGGTTTTGTACGGGTACCGGGTCAAAATCGGAAATAATAGACATTTTGAGTTCTGTTGTTAATTCTAATAAAACTTATGATTATCGTAAATATGTTTATTTCTTTGTGATCTCAATTAAATATACGAACTAAAAATGTATACTTCCTTTATTTCTGCTTCTATATAAATATTTTACAGAATTTAATCCTTAGCTATCCGGTTATACCCCGGTCTCCCCTACTCTTACCTATGTCGCGTGGGCAGTACTGGAATTACGAACATCAACTCATTAAAACTCTTCTAATAGAATCTCGTTCGTATTCCTCACTTACCGCCCTTAAGACACAATGTACTATTTAAGTTCAATAGAGAAATCTTGCTAAATTGTAACACATGGCAATATTATCTGATACTCATCAAATCTGGGTTGGGGATTATGTCAGGGTAGGTACTTTACTCTTTTTTGGGGTGTTCGAAAAATTGTAATTAAATAGATTGGTATAATATTAGAAAAGTTTAAAAGTATGGTTGTTTTTATACACAGATTTTTTTTTTGACATTTATCTCAGTTCTCAACATCATTTTCAAAAAAAGCCAATGACAAAGATTTTATAAATCTATTTTTTTTTATTCGACTGGATGGCAAGCGAGCAAGTGAGTCTCCTGATGATAAGAGATCACTACCGCCCATAAACGTTATACTCGTAGCTATCGTAAGGTTACGGGTGAGCAAAGTAATTTTAATCATTTAAAGTTCATAGTTGATTATGCTTTTAATATTTCATGCTTCGCAAGCACGCTTCTCTCAAACATTTACCAAGATTTTCGTTTAAACTGATGCAAAGTTGGATTGTTTATCAAACAAACTCAGTTTGTGCCAATTACTTTATTAACTGCAGTTCTGAACTATTTTGTGATTCATGCCCTTATTTTGAAAGCTTGGAATTTTTTATTTACCTAATAAGACTCACTTAATTTAATTTACTTGCAACAGGGAAGAGCAGGCCACCAACTAGCGAGACACCAACTTCTTTCGAAACTAATAACACAAAAGGGCTGTTTCACCACCCGTTGATTAATTTTAACTGACGGATAAATGTGAAGCCGTCTGCGTTTATTCGAACAAAACAAACAACTGTAAGTACTCGTAGATTCGATTTGTGTCATTTGAACATGGCAGATGTAGACAATATCTAATTTTGCTATTTCTGTTTCTTTGGCTAGTTGAAGTATAATTTTTGTTAGTGTTTTATGCGGCGATTAACCTTAACAGTGAACAGTGAGCATTAAATTCTATATTGCTCTCGTGTCTGAATTTTTTTAATGCGCAAGTTGTCTCCACGTGGATTCTGGAATTTTACTATCAAGTTACAAAAACTACAATCACCTTACAACGTGCCTCTCAAAGAGAATACTTAGACACTGGCGAAATTGTCCTATTAATTAGGACAGAAAAGTTAATTTTAAAAGAGAAGAAGAAGAAGAACTGTAGTAAGTAACTGTAACTGATGATCAATTCAATAGTAAAGTTAATAAAGGCATTGAATCCTTGCTGTACATTACTAGTTGCCGCTGTACTTAACTGTCCACGATTGGAGCCTTCAGCTTCAGCTGTTTATTTCTTTGTTTTCTTTGGCCCAGTCCTTCAAACTTCCTCACAATCCCCAAACTTTAGCCTCTAAAAGTCGACAGTTAATTATCCACGTCCCCTAATGAGTTGACTGAAAAATAGCCCCCGTCAAGGGGGGGAGATAAGTAATTAACTTAATGCGCTATGATGTATATCAAGTTGCCTTGTTAAGAGTTTTTTTAATGATGCTACTTACAATTTTACGCGTACGACGCTGGTGTTGGTTTTAAGAGAAGTTTCCCTGCCGGCCGCGCGGTCGCATTAGGTATTCGTTTGGAATATTGCTGTCTTGATCGCTCGTGACATAAGCGCTCGCAGCCGTCCACCCATACACATCCCCTCCCGCTTCTCCGTTCCCCGCTAATGTACATCGAGATAGCTGTAGGCTTTTTAAGATTTGGGCGGTTGAATTATGGATTTTGTTGTCCTCATATAATACGAAAAGTACTTAGAGCACAGAAATAAATGATATTTTGCAGCCGGTGAAATTACTGGCACTTAGGTATCCCATCTTAGGCCTCTAGGTTGGCATCGCATCTGCAATACCCCTGGTGTGCATCTTACCATCACGAGACCCACTTGCACGTTTGTCATCCAGTAGAATAAAAAAAAAAGAAAACTGAGTTTATCGGAATTAACCGGCGTGCGAAATTTCTTCTTCTTATTTAAGAGACACTTGTCGATGTAGCCGAAGAATGGCTCTCCACTTCTCTCTACTCAAAGCTGCCTCCTTAACCTTATACATGACGGCTACGTTCTCCTTCAGAGAGTTTTCACATTATCCAATCCGATATCGGTATCGGACGACGCTAGACAAAATCGTTCCGATACGGCTGGTTTAAAATGGCCGCCACGCATCGGGCTCTGCGCACACAGACAATTTAGATAGGTTCACGCATAGCACACATACAAACTTTATCGTCTGACAGCCCACGGGAGTCCGATGGTGCCGTGAACCTATCGGTGTCGGTTCCGATATCCGATATCAGGACGGACAATGTGAAAGACAGGTACATATTTCATACATTTTACTTGCCCCGATATCGTATCGTCGTCCAATAGCGATATCGAATCGGATAATATGAAAACGTTATTGATTGCTTTGTATAATTTTAAAATAATTTTAATTGCGACTGTATTGGAGCCTGGAGGCATTGAATCGTGAACTGAGTCTGGAACTTTTTCTCACTGAATTACACGTTGATTTCTTTGGCTGATGTATATAATGTCGACGTGATATTTGCAGCGAATAGGTTCCCTACGTGATACAATTTCTTGGACCGGACAGTATTATTTCACATTCGGATTGGACCAAACCGTATCAACAAACGTCCTAACTAACCTAACCTAATCAAATACACAATGACAACCTTTTCGCGACATATTCCTCCATACAAAAAGGCAAACTTATATTTGCTGTCAACGACGTCTCTGTGATCGAAGGTGTAGGTTAATTTTGTATAGAGAAATATTTGTTCCGCATTTTACCACTGCCTGGGTTAAGTTGGTGTAGTTTTACATTCCTCGCACGATCGGAGCGAGGTGGCAAGACGAACTATATTGAGTTAGTGTCAAACCTTTGCGGCACGTATGGAGGTGTATGGAACGGGCAAACATAACTGACATATACTTGATAACATACAGCTTCATCACTCTAATTTAAAAGCTAGGCTTTTATCTAGCTGTTGTGTTGTGTTGTTGTTTTATAACTAAGTGTTGTTGTTGGTTAAGGTATAGGCGACAGGCTAGCAACTTGTCACAATTGTACCGTTTTTGTCAAACTTAAAACCTAAAATTGCTAAAGTAGCTCCGAAGCGGTAACGTTTCATGTGCTCTGCCTACCCCGGTGTACTGCCGTTTCGCCAAAATATTTTTCGCCAAATTTCACTTCCCAAAAAACTTATCGCAATAGTTTCATTTCCCAAACGAATCTTTGGCATATTTACATTTCGAATTTTATTCATTTTGTCAAATTATCATTTGGCATAATTTTAGTTTGTCAAATTTTATTACGACAAACGTTTATTAAGTAAACGTTTTATATTGGCAAATATGTATTCCAAAAAAAATGTTTGTTCAAAATGACATTTCGCACAAACCAACCACAAAAACCAACTGCTACCAGAAAAGTAGCTTATGTTAGAACTGCGTCTTCCACAGAAACGAACTGCTATCAGAAAAGTAGATGAGGTTAGACTGCGTCCCCCACAGAAAACGGACTGCTACCAGAAAAGTAGGTTAGATTATAGGTTAAAACTGCGTCTCCCACAAAAACGATCTGCTATCAAAAAAGTAGGTTAGGTTAGGTTAGAACGGCACCCCTCCACAGAAACAAACTGTTCCCAGAAAAGTAGATTATTATGTCATGCGATATTTTGGGACGAGTTCATTATGCCAAACGATACATTTTACCAAATATTACTTGGCAATATGAAACATGACCAAGTAATTATTTGCGAAACAATAATTTGCCAAATAAAAAATTATTAACTGTAAATTTGCGATAAGTTTTTTTGCCAAATGATTTTTTGCCAAATGATAATTTGGGTAAATTTTTTTGGGATGTGATACTTTGGGAAAAGTTTTTTGGCCATACAATAGTAATCCACAATAAGGAGTCATTGTATTGTTGTATTGTACCTATTGTATAAAGCACTGATGTAGCCGTATAAATCTGTAGTTTTTCGTCATTAGGGTGCGGAATGCTTTGTATCTGTATGCAGGGGGGCTACAAAAGAACTCGCACGCTTAGTTAGGCCTCGCTAAATAGAATCAGAGTGCGTTTGCGCTTTGTATAGTGAGGGGGTTGGGTCACGTTTGGATGTTGAGACATCCGTATTGATGAACTAAAAGAATGTTTAATTTAATTAATATGATTTTGTTTAATTTCATTTATTTTTATTTAATCTAACTGAATTTGATTTATTTTAATTTTAATTTGACATTTAACTATTATTAATATATTATTTTATTTGACATATTGTAATACAATTTTTTATTATTATTATTTATTATTTGTTTATAATTGAATGATATTAAGTTAATGCATAAATTCTTTGTATTGTATAATCTAATTTAATAAGTGTCTACTGCAATTTTTATTACCTAATTATTATTATTGTGTGCCCTTACAGGGCGTCATGGACCAACTGAAATAACTGAAACACCTTTTATAACTATGTACATGACTTTACAATGAATAAATGAATATGAATATGAATATGAATAGAATTTCCTTGCTGACCTTGCTTGGAACGATCTGCCTCCACCAGTCCGGGCGCTAAAGTCAAAACAAAATGTAAAAATTACTTTCTGGCACTGGATACAATTTAGATTTGGCATATATTTCTACTTATCTTGCTCCATCAGTGTTACCAGATACACGGTAATTACCGTAGATGCACGGTAATTTTGATCAAAACACGGTCTACGGTAATGGCCCAATACCGTGGTCTTTTCTACGGTATTTTTCATTACGAATTACCGTGTCACGTTTTTGCAATTATATACGAGAGTGAAAGGGATGCACGATACGAACTTCGATTTTCGAATTTTGTAGTACTCCTTTTGATTCGTGGTAGTAGAGAGGTTTTTGCTTTAGAGAAGTTTGTCAAATTCAATTTTAATGTCAAAATTTAAACTGGCAATGCAAGGTAATTTATCACTTAAACACGGTAATTTTAATGTGTCTCTACGGTATTTTACGAATCACCATCTGGTAACACTGTGTTCCATTAATGATCCATCTGATTGGGGTATCACTATCAATCACTAAGGACATTGAGCGCATACGTTATACTGTTCGATGTTTTTTTTTTAAATTCTTTCCATCTAATGTATTGTTATGTGTATCGAATATGTATAAATAAATGTTTCTCTCTCTTTCTCTCTCTCTCTCTCTCTCTCTCTCTCTCTCTCTCTCTCTCTCTCTCTCAAGCACGACCTTGTGATAGCTAAGCTTATGCAAAATATGCGTGTTCATATACACACATCAACATACATAACATCCGTATTGCATATGCAAGTTAATTTCAAGTCCACGCTGCGCTCATGTTTTTTTTTATTCGACTGGATGGCAAACGAGTGACCCACTTCCCCAAGTGGGTGGGTGAGATCATCACCGCCCATAAACATCTGCAAATCCAGGGGTATTGCAGATGCGTTGCTGACCTAGAGGCCTAAGATGGGATACCTCAAGTGCCAGTAATTTCACCGGCTGTCTTTCTCCACGCCGAAACACAACAGTGCAAGCACTGCTGCTTCACAGCAGGATTAACGAGCAAGATGGTGGTAGCAATCCGGGTGGACCTTGCACAAGGTCCTACCACCTATAAAATCTGCTGGTCAAAGGCCTCCTGTCAGAATGAGAAGGCTTGGACCTTAGTTCTCATACAGGTCTAGTACGTTTTGAGAAACTTCATACACAACATTGGATTGCTTCATGAAGTGGCAATGGGTAGGCCACATCGCTCGAAGAACAGATAACCGTTGGGAGAGAAAAGTCCTTAACTACTACGTTGGGTTAGATAATTTAGATAGGTATTTTGACTTTGACTAACTGAATATCATTGTCCCTTAATAGCTTGCGATGTAATGCAACTTGCATGCTAGTTCTTACATGGTCAAAATGGGCCTCACATGAAACACGGTGCGGTTTTTTTTATGCAACATTAATCAAATCAACGGTGAAATGTTTTGGAAATCGAACCATTTTTTTTAAATATTTTGAGTAGTAAATAAGTAGTGGATGTCTAATCATCCGTCTCACTCGACTGGATGTTATGTTTCCTCCCTAGTGTTTATGTTTCCCATTAGCTTTATGGAACAAAAGAAATGCTGAGCAAAAAACATTGCTTTTTCCATTCATGTGTAACAGCTTTATGAAGACTTGTGATAACAGTTTTTCAAAACAATATTGTATATATATATGTCGGCGGCCGATCGTAAAATCCGCCAGATCACGAAATTCCTAGGCATATCATGAAACGCCGCCATTTCATGAATTGGCTAAGGGACATCCGCCATATCGTTCAAAACCCACCGTTTAACGATTTTCCTAGTGACGTTTAGGCAGATCATGAAATTCCTAGGCAGATCATGAAATTCCTAGGCTGATCGTGAAATTCCTAGGCAGATCATGAAATTCCTAGGCAGATCATGAAATTCCTAGGCAGATCATGAAATTCCTAGGCATATCGTTCAATACGTGTGTGTCGGCGGCCGATCATAAAATCCGCCAGATCACGAAATTCCTAGGCATATCGTGAAATGGCGCCATTTCATGAATCGGCAAAGGGATATCCGCCATATCGTTCAAAACTCACCGTTTGACGATTTGCCTGGTGACGTTTAGGCAGATCATGAAATTCCTAGGCATATCATGAAACGCCGCCATTTCATGATTTGGCTAGTTTAGGCAGATCATGAAATTCCTAGGCATATCATGAAATGCCGGCAAATCGTTTCTGGCACTTCGCCGGCCGCTGCCGCGGCACGCTCGCTTCGCTCGCTCGGCTCGTGCGTAGTAGTCACAATTCATACTAACCACTCCTCGCTTCGCTCGTCGTACCTATTTTTTTCTTTTTATCAGCATATCACGATATGCCCGGTATAAAGCTAGGAATATCGTCGAATGCGTTTACAATTGCAGTCATTTTGGTAAGTAATCTTTTAGGTACTATAAGTACGAGTAATAAAATTGCCGCTCAGTATAAATCGAGAACGCAAAAGTATAAATTTAAGAAATTACTATATTTATCATATTTCTTTATAGATAAATAACAACTAGTGAATACTTTATTTACTTATCAACAAAATACTAACCTCAACTAACCTCTAAAATACGGGCAGATGTCCATGGTTTTTTTACATTGCGCACAGAATTCGTTTGATTTTCATAAAAATAATGGAGCTCTTGTTGAAATGCTTCTTGTACACTTTTTTGATCACTATCATCACTATTTTCGGTATAAAAATAATTTAATTGCGAAGCCGTCATTTATTTACGCGCTGAAAACAGACACGACCGGTCAGCTGGTAATGGCCGCCATAGCATACGCAGCGCCACCAGTGGCCAAAAAAGAAACTATTTTACGATGTGCCCGGTATAGAGCTAGGAAAATCGACGAATGCATTGCTCTAATCGATCTGCCGTATTGTTTCTCAGGCACATCGTGATATGCCTGGTCAACTTTTAGGCATATCATGAAATGGCGGCGTTTCATGATATGCCTAGGAATTTCGTGATCTGGCGGATTTTACGATCGGCCGCCGACATATATATTTTTTAATCCATACTAATATTATAAATGCGAAAGTATGTTTGTATGTTTGTGTGCTTGTGTGTTGGTCCGTCTTTCACGCCGTAACGGAGCGACAGATCGACGTGATTTTTGGCATAGAGATAGTTTATGGGCCCGAAAGTGACATAGGCTACTTTTAATCCCGGGAAAATGAACAGTTCCCGAGGGAACAGCGCGCGATAACCAAATAACACGCGGGCGGAGCCGCGGGCAAAAGCTAGTATTGTATAATTATTTAGGTACTTAAAGGTTTACACATATATGCATTTATATTTATTGAAATGTTTTGCGTATTTGTCGATCCTTATTTTTTCGATTGCTCTTCTCTACCACTCAAAGGTTGACTGGCAATCCCTTTTGGGATAAGTCCGCTTTGTACTTAGGCGGGTTTTAGTGTCACGCGTACCGTCAGCGCGGATCGCTCCGCACAGGCTGATCAGCCAATGGCTAATGAGCTTCCTATCCGCGCGGACGGGAAGCTCATTAGCCATTGGCTGATCAGCCCGCGCGGAGCGATCCGCACCACGGTACGCGTGACACTAAAACCAGCTTTAGCAGTTTCTTTTTTGTGTAAAGTTTTTGTATTTCCTTTTAGCACATAAAATGTGTATAAACATACAAACAAACATATTGACCGGAAACAGGCGTCCAAACTGAAACTTTACTAAGCCCCCATATCAGAACTTTGTAAGTATATTATTCGTATGTTATGATAGAGTTGGACGTGATCGCTTAGTTCTGTAAGCTTCTGAGCTTTTACCAATAAGCTGCATTAAAACTTGTACCGGGAGAACTTTCAGGGATACCAATTCAGCAAGGGGTGACACTTTCACGGCCCAGATAATAAGGCCAATCAACTTTTTTACCGACACTAATCTGTCCGCGACATTTTTCAAACAATTGCAGATTTCAGACAAGCTGAGCTGAGTCCTTTTGGCATCACACTACAGCACAACGTCTCTAATTATTCTCTCTTCTCCTATTTATGTTTATACTGTGTTTTTGCTGTGATGTAGTGTGTTTTTTTGCTGGCAATAAATGTTGTGAGTTTGTGTTTGAGTTTGATTTTTGTAAGTAAACATGTTTTTTCTGTAATTTAATAGATGATGTACATGAATACGTGCCATCCTACGTGAGTTCAACCTATTAAACCGTGAAATATTTTGTTGGAAGTACGATTTTTTGGTAACGCAGGAGACGCCCAAAGTTTCGGTAAAATAGTGGACTGGCCCAATACCGACCTGGAAATACCGACTCTGTTTTTCATGTACACGCCCATAGAAGCTCCTGTCAGTTTGTATGGGCGTGTACACAAAAAATAGGGCCGGTATTTCCATGTCGGTGTTAACCGGACCGGGAAAGAGTGTCACCTTCAGCGAGCAATGGTGATTCGGCTATGACAATGTCCATTGTGTATTTATAATAATACTAGCTTTTTCCTGGGGCTCCGCCCGCGTGGTATTCGGTTATCGCGCGCTGTTCCCTCGGGAACTGTGCATTTTTCCAGGATAAAAAGTAGCCTATGTCACTCTCGGGCCCATAAACTATCTCTATGCCAAAAATCACGTCGATCCGTCGCTCCGTTACGCCGAGAAAGACAGACAAACACGCAAACATACAAACACACTTTCGGATTTATAATATTAAGTATATTGTATTACTACGGCTACAACTATGTGACAAATAAAATATATTAAATAACCTAATCATAAAAATGTCATTTTTAACACAAGTTTTTTTTTGCTGACTGTACTTTTTGTTGACTGTGTACTTGCATTGTCACCCAAACTACATTTGAATACCAAATTTCAAGTCGATGCTATTAGCCGTTGAAGAGTTCCGTCCTGCGGAGACGATCCTGGCTGGATTACCAGGATTTCACTAATAGTTTATTGTATTGTCACGCGATTATTGTATTTTCAAGCCAATCTGACTACTGGAAATTGGTCAAATTTATCTTGCAAGATTTGACAGACATACAGACAACGGGACAGGTGATACACCAGATGAAGGTGACCCAATCGCAATCACAAAGACCTTTGAGCAATTATTGTGTAATAAAATAATACAGTATCTTTTGGTCAGAAATTAGTAGGGCGAGCCAAAAACTTCATTTAGCTTATCTGAGACATTATTTTTCGATTAGCTCACAGAATATGAAAAACAAACAGTCCACTTTCATTTTTAAAGCAACTTTGATCGATGTGTCGGCGGCCGATCGTAAAATCCGCCAGATCACGAAATTCCTCGGCATATTGTGAAATGGCGCCATTTCATGAATTGGCTAAGGGACATCCGCCATATCGTTCAAAACTCACCGTTTCACGATTTGCCTGGTGACGTTTAGGCAGATCATGAAATTCCTAGGCATATCATAAAACGCCGCCACTTCATGATTTGCCACTAGTTTAGGCAGATCATGAAATTCCTAGGCATAAAGCTAGGAATATCGTCGAATGCATTGCTCTAATCGATCTGCCATATTGTTTCTCAGGCACATCGTCATATGCCTGGACAACTTTTAGGCATATCATGAAATGGCGCCATTCTAGGAATTTCGTGATCTGGCTGACTTTACGATCGGCCGCCGACAGATGCACGCCATAAATCTTCATTCATCTATCGTCATCTCCTATCCTGTTAATATTTAACGTAGTGTATGTATCTATGTTCAGCAGCGTTGCCAGATGGGTACGCAATAGTACGCACGGCGTACTATTTCATGGCCTTGCGTACTCGCGTACTCATCGGTCGATTTGCGTACTATTTTTATATTTTAGAACCTGAGAGCCTAGCTCCACATGACAGTAATATATTTTTTAGGTTTTCCGATTTTATTTTGGAACGCTCCCAAAAAATGTTATCTACTATTTATTACTTCTATAGATTATCTGTGGCTGTCGCACTGCAAGCAAGTGACACTGACAAATCTGACAGACAATGGCCAAGCTAGTTTACAAATTCACCATAATAGTCAAGGCAAAATCGAACATATAATTGATATGTTACAGTTTGATTTAGTTTGACTGTACTGTATAATTATAACTACTGCATAAAGCACAGTTTGTCAATAAAGGGTATAGCCCTGTAAGGATGGCGATACTGCCTTTGACGAGAAAGTGGTTTTCCTTTGGCTCGGATAATTGTCTTTACGTACGTTGTAATTTGACTAAATTTTTGCCCCGAAATGTCCGTGGTTTTTGAGATAGTAAAAAATAAGGAAAATAGTTTTTATTTTTTATTTACCAAACTAGTGGCCCGATTTTCATGAAATTTTTATATATTATGTAGAAAATTAAGAGCGTTTTTTTTCTAAAAAAATCCAATTAATTTTATATTTAAGTAAAAAAAACATTTTTTTAATATACATTTTTTTTTTTACTTGCGAGGTGACGACACCTACCAATATCAGATATATTATGACCCATTTAATACTCTAATACATATATTTTTTTCAAAAACATTCATTTGGATCATCAGGTTAAAACAAGCGAATTTGTAACATCTCATACATAGCTTTCCCTTTACTACATACCTACGTATATATAGGTTTCAGTAGCAGTCAGCACATTACGAAGTAACAGATAGAATTCAAGGTTCCAGAAAATTCAAATTTCGAATGTGAATTTAGTCTACGCTATCGATTATAACCGTGGCTGTATGCAGTTTGGCTTTATAATTTTAAAAAAGTTAATTGAAAAGAAATGTGGCGGGAAATCAAGTATTTTTCACGAAGCGTTAAAATATTGAAACAGAGTCTGCCAGAATTTGATGGATTAATAAATATCAATGGATAAATACGAGTTCATAAGGAAAATATTCCTAAAATCTCCAAAGACACTAAGTTTTCAGTGTGACAAATTAATTTGCGAACTGTTTCGTAAATATTGCACGCATTATTTGGACAATGAATATCGTCTTTCCCTAGCGGAAAATGTAAGTATTTGAATAAAACGTATGCAGCAGCATACATTCGTATGTTTAGACTTGATATTTCGTTTGAGCTAAAGGGTATTTTTGTTATTATAACAAACCAAATTATTATATTTACTGATTTCGTTTATTTTACGTAGCATCTACCCTATTCCCTTATTTTCCTTCCGTGTATTTCGACCGCTTTTATCGATGCCCAAGTGCCCGCGGTTAGGCACTTAGGTAATGGATGAAGCGGACTATTTTTGGGCCACCTTTTCTAGGCCCCTCCTCCGTGCAGAGGAAAGCAGAGCGATCCTAAATAGGGTTGCTTTGTCGCCAGTCGTGCTGCCGAACTCAAGAGTCCCGCCTCGGTCGACTCCAAGAGCGACCACTCTCTCCTAGCCGCCTACGTGCAGGGTGCCAACTAAGGCCTCGGTACATCGATACCTTAACCCCACCACCAGCACCACATCGCCGCAGGACTTTCTAGCTCGGATCCAAAAAGAATAGCTAGGGTCATCTGCGCGTGAATTTATTTATAGTGAACAAGCGGTTGCGCTGGTGCAAGTCCACTTCACTCGTCCCCACCTCTGTAGCCCAATGGACCGGCAAACCAGTACGATCAGCAGAGGTTGAGATGCAGCGAGAAGGCCGCAGGTCACTAAATGGATTCTGACAGACGTCCTTAAGGTTTCTCGCATTACCCTGCTATATCGCCAAAAAAAAAGGTTATCAATATAGACTTATTATCTTACAGAGAATCTTCCGTTAACTACTCTGCTGGTTTCCGCAGATGTAGTCCCCTTCTTTAGGTTTAGCCCACTGTCGTGGTTTACCGGGGTGTGGCCGCTGTGACTACAGCTTCTAGGAGCCACTAAAGAAGAGATTATGGAGGTTATTCGAATTTTCTGGAACCTTGAATTCTATCTGTTACTTCTTAATGTGCTGACTGCTACTGAAACCTATACGTAGGTACGTAGTAAAGGGAAAGCTATGTATGAGATGTTACAAATTCGCTTGTTTTAACCTGATGATCCAAATGAATGTTTTTGAAAAAAATATATGTATTAGAGTATTAAATGGGTCATAATATATCTGATATTAGTAGGTGTCGCCACCTCGCAAGTAATTTATGAATATTAAAAAAATGTTCTTTTTTTACTCAAATATAAAATTAACTGGATTTTTTTTTAGAAAAAAAAAATGCTCTTCATTTTCTACATGATATATAAAATTTCATGAAAATCGGGCCACTAGTTTGGTAAATAAAAAATAAAAACGATTTTCCTTTTTTTATTATCTCATAAATCACGGCCATTTCGGAACTAAAATTTGGTCAAATTACAACGTATGTAAAGACAATTATCCGAGCCAAAGGAAAACCACTTTTTCGTCAAAGGCAGTTTCGCCATCCTTACAGGGCTATATCCTTTTGTACTGCGTACTCAAACTGGAATTTGCGTACTATTTTTAAGAGCTGTGCGTAACGGAACGTAAAACCCATCTGGCAACACTGATGTTCAGTCAATCATGCAATGGTTTACTGGGAAAGTCCCTTTAAGTTTTAAATCTAACCTACCTATTAGTTATTCCAGATCTCCAACTATCTGCATACCAAATTTTATCTAAAAAAGAGGGGTGTTATAAGTTTGACCGCTATGTGTGTCTATGTGTCTATCTGTGGCACCGAAACGTGTGAACCGATTTGAATGCAGTTTTTTTATTTGATAGCAGGTTTTCCAGCAATGGTTCTTAGACATGTTTCATCAAAATCGGCTCAGCCGTTTTTGAGATATTGAACTTCAAAGTGACAAAGTCGGGGTTTTCCAACTTTTTGTTGGTTAGGTTATAGCGTAGAGTAATTACAAATTTATACACACACATGCAAAATTTCGCATTTATAATATTAGTTAGGACTAATAAGTGAGATTCGATTTGTGGCATTCGAACATGGCGGATGTAGACAATATCTAATTTTGCTATTTCTGTTTCTTTGGATAGTTGAAGTATAATTTTGATAGTGTATTATGCGGCGATTAACCTTAACAGTGAACAGTGAGCACAAAATTCTATATTGCTCTCGTGTCTGACATTTTTTAATGCGCAAGTTGTTTCCACGTGGTTTCTGGAATTTTACTATCAAATTGCAAAAACTACAATCACCGAACAATGTCCCTCTCAAAGAGAGTACTTAGACACTGGCGAAATTGTCCTATTAATTAGGACAGAAAGCCATATTTTAAAAGAGAAGAAGAAGACTAATAAGTGAAACATCTGCCTATCTCTATGCCAGCAAGCAGTCATAATATATTATAGGTACAGTGGTCCATCGGGACTCGTTATGACTTTGGGTATGACACAGCATTGTTATACGAGCAGAGGGAGCACTTAATACGAAAAACGCCAACTTTGGCGTTGACATTTATGACAGTCCTACGGTTAATTTTGGTAAAGTATGTAATTTGTTACGTTGTGTGCATTGTTAATTACTATCCTAGCAAGTGCTACGAGTATAGGTGGAAGAATTTGATAGTGTGTATCTACTTTGATTTTTAAGTAGTTAGGAATAAATGCTACCATATTTTAGATATCGTTATACTTAACTAACCTACTTATCATCTATTTATCATCATCCCAACACAAAACATATGTAGGTACATCCCACTGCTGGGCACGAGTCTCCTCTCAGAATGTGCGGACTTGGGCCTTTTTAACGTTCTGTAGTCAACTAAGACCCCTTGTAGTTTAGAACCTTTTAGTAGAACCTTTCAAAGCACAGCAGTTTCATTTCAGTGGATTATTTTAATAATTGATTATCTACTCCTTCTGTCTTTATGTCTCGCTGGTTCTATCTTATTCCAGTACATTAAGTAAACGCTCAAATATAAAATTTGGAGCTTATTCCAGAATCTGGAGTTTTGTTTGCTAATCGCAAGAAATGGTTGGCAATTTTTTTTTTAAGAAAACTTGAATTTGAAGAGTTTAGAAGAAAATTAAGTTATTTGTGTTTCGGACTAGGTTTTTGAACGAACGTAATTAAATTAAGGAAATTGGGCTAATTTAGTACTTTAAATAAGAATCCTGTGTGTGTGTGTGTGTGTGTGTGACGAAGCCTGTTGCGGATCTACAATTTGTTCGGTTGACGAAGCCTGTTGCGGATATTGCGTTGTTTTGAAGCCTAAATTTTAGACGTTATTGATAGAATTACATATGACAATCTAAAGTAAAAAAAAAAAAAAAAAACTAAGTACAGTCGATCATTAAACTTGTGAGCAAAATTTTGATCAAAGCTATCTGAGCCTATAGAAGTGTGTTCAGATATTTTTGATCAAATTTTCTCCCATAGAGTTTCAGTGGCAATAGCGACTTATGACGGCACTATTTGTTCGCCAACTTCATCAACGAACTATTTATTTGATTTAAAGCAACTAAAAATCTAATTTTGCAGTAAATCGAAAATTAATCTGGTTTTCAGGGCTAAAATAAAGCGTCTTTTTACTGGGGTCGTGCCTTTGAATTATATTTTATGGCGTCAACATCCCTATTGAATTCGTATGCGAAGTCCTAGTTTCAAGACACGTTGCGCCATCTATAAACAACGTAAAGAACCAGCAACTACGCGCTCTCGCCCGAAAATACTTTTGCCTTCAGCAACGGGGTTGGCTCTCGTTATCTCCGTTTTCAGGCGTTGTAGTTCTCACAGAGTTTCATAGATGGCGTGTTTGTTCATTTGTCAAATCTGAATAGACAGTAAAAGTATTGCTTTTGCCCGCGGCTTTACTCGCGCAGATTAGTAGCTTAAAACTTTTTTGATCCCAAAGGAAGGATTGAGGGCAATATTATGGCGTCGTCATTACATTAGATTATCAATATTGTGGTACACATAAAAATTTCAAGCTATTCGGACAGTTAGAAGTGATCTAAATTGATTTGCTTAATTGTTTTAGCAAACTTTTAATATTTTTAAAAGACAAAATATTTACCCAAAGATGATGATTTCAATATGAGGCGGAAGATAAAAAAAATCTTCCTTTACTGGCAAGAAGTGTGAAGTGTAGACTACGAATAATTATTATTCGTAGAGTGTAGAAGATGTACAGTCCAAGAAACTGAATCACCTACCAGGGTGGAACCGTAGGTGAAACTATTAATTTAATTAAATAACTGAAAACCAGAAAGCAGTTTGCTCAGAATCGAGAGTAGAATCGATTACTCTATGTTTTAAATTAAGTTGTGTTTGTGATTTTAAATTCCTTTTTTATTGTGCCCAGTCTAAAAGTTAATATTGCATCAGGCGCCAATAACCTAAATAAGTACGAGTATTTTAGTAAGTTTGCATACTATTTCGATAATTTAATACTGGCCGTTTTGCTGTCTAAGTGTGTTTTTTTTCTTAAACGTCAAAAAACAACTGACAAATGAAAATTATGAGTGTAGAGTTATGAATGTAGTAGAATTACTGACTTAACAAAACACTTGAATACCTTTTAAAATAACGAACTTATTCAAAAATAAATGCAATCAACTGACTTTTTTCACTTATTTAATTAACACCATGTAGATAGGTAATTTTTTGCACTTTTTCACTATGAATTCCGCAAAAGGTTAACATAATAATATCTATTTAACTGGACATCCGAGAGGCTTAACATTGGGTAAAGTCAGGGTCTTAACCTAGGGTTTAGTTAAGCCAACAAGACCTCGGAATTGTATTTCGACCGTCTAGTCTGTTTAGGTACACATAAATCTTCACTGAACCGACAGCATAATTTTAATATCTTACGGCTAGTTTATACTATTACTAGCTCTTGCCCGCGGCTACGCCCGCGTGGTATTCGATAATCGCACGCTGTTCCCTCGGGAACTGTGCATTTTTTCGGGATGAAAAGTAGCCTATGTCACTCTCGGCCCCATGAACTATCTCTATGCCAAAAATCACATCGATACGTCGCTCCGTTACGGCGTGAAAGACGGACAAACATACAAACATACAAACACACTTTCGCATTTATAATATTAGTATGGATTTAAAAACTTCTGACTATACAGCGTGTATTTTTTACGCAAACGAGATGTTGATTTTAGTAGGTACCATTTCGACGTACAGTACGAACCGAACCGAACTTATCGCACGGAATCGTATCGCAGCAAGTTGCATCGTTAGCTGCGTTACTGCGATGCGGCGTTTTATTTCTGACACTATGTTATTTGGCAAAAAATAATCTTTACGATGAAGCCTTTTGATAGGTATGATAAAGCTACAGGGTATTTTTTTTCTCATGTAGCGGGTTCAAGCCCCGGTTCAACCATGTATTTATTGAAAAATCTATGAATGCGGTTTAAATTATTTTTTAAATTAAAATAATGTCTTCTTTCAGTAAAATGTTCCATGTACAATATTTAAGGTACTTTCCCTCCATGTGGTATAGCCGTGGGATGTCCTGTATTAACCAAAACACCCACTACGCTACAGCACAGATTGACAACAGCTGCACTAAACAGGATATTAAATTAGTGCAGCCGACACCCCGTGCCACTGAAACCACAGCTCTGGTAGACTAAATACCCATTTAGTTTGCCTACCAGTATTATGTAATCATTTTGACCTGTATTTCTCTCAATGAAGAGAACCCGGGTCTTAGTCATACCTTCGTAAGATCTGTACCACTGCCATGAGATGAATAGAGGCACTGTAAATTCTTCATAAAAATAATTTACGCCGTCGCTATCGAGTCACAGAATAAGTAATAGTACAACAAATCGCGTCGCGGAATGGAGTCCGTGGACCGGGAGACGAGCTGTTGGTAGGCCTCCAACAAGATGGAGTGACGACCTGGTTAAGATCGCGGGATCTCGGTGGATGCGAAAAGCACAAGACCGGTCTGAGTGGAGAGCCTTGGGGGAGGCCTATGTCCAGCAGTGGAGGTCTTTCGGCTGACATGATGACAACAAATCGAGTACGGTCACTATAAACGCATGGTAGTTGTACTGGCGTCAGAACATTATTCGAGTGGAGCGACACTGACGCCGCGTCAATGTCGTAAAGCTGTCGCTCTGTTTTATTGCCACAATACGAGTAATAGGCAGTTAATCGACGTCATACTAGCGCCCGAATCGACACACGCACACAGTCAAGCCTCATTTTATATGGCCGCTAACCAATCTTCGCAAGACAAAAAATGGAACCGACTACAAAACCCTTGAATCTTGACCCTTGAAGGTCTACTAGCTCGAAGTCGGTGCCTCAGCACGAGCCAGCAGGAGTGCAACAATAGTCGTCAGCCTCAACTACATACAATGGGTTTCAATCACTCCTGCTGGATCGTGCTGAGTCACCGACTTCGTAGCAGGAACCTAGAAAAATATCTTCAAGGGTTTTGTAGCCGGTTCAATTTTTTTGTCTTGCGAAGATTTTTTTTTTAATCTTTATTTATTATGAAACTTTGATCAAAATAAAACGAACATGTCAGTTCCAAAAGGCCTTAATTATAAAAATACCACAACAGCCATATGATTTAAATGAGTAACCTCGGGCCAAGAGGGACACGACATGTCATGTCCTCCAAACTATACCACCGGATCCCCTGCCACAGAGTGGCAAACCTGCGCACGGACTCTTACACAGTACTCGAACAAATGTCTACCACAAATCTGTCTACTCACTTATCTAAAAATCCGTAAACAAATCTAGCAGCCTGCGACCAGGGCTCCGACAAAATGGTTTGGAAAATACCAACATTTAAGATATTGACATTCCAGATGGAGTAAAACTTTCCTCTGGGCTCTAAGTCCTTACGCACTCCATTAATAGGTGGTAAACGAAGATTGGTTAGCGGCCATATAAAATGACGTTTGACTGTGTGCGTGTCTCACGGCAGGTTCATGTTCAAAAATAAAATATTCCTTAAAATCATATATTTTAACAGTGGCACTGCGAGAGCGATGCACTAAGAGATAAGCCGCTCGATATGCTGCATGGGCTCTTATCAGAGCGGACAGTGCAGTGGATTAAATGGACGACCCGTACCAGCTATTCTCGAACGAGTAAAGTGTAACTCACTTTCCTATACCTATTAGCATTTCTATTTACCTTTGTACCCTGAATTTATCTCTCCGATTTCAACAAAATTTGGAAGGTACTCAGTCCTGAAAAAGCAGCTGAAAAAACAGGGTCTCTAGATGTTTCCCCAAAACATTGTATGAATGTGTCCGTTTTCCATCCGTGTCCGTGTACATCATGCTTCCAGTTGTTGCATGCATGTTGTTGTGTTGCATGGTGTACGGTTGTGTTACTCCGAAGATGAGCTCTGGTTGAGTTCCAAACGAGTCAGTTTGATGTGGTGGTGGTGATAGATGGATTTGTGTAATTTATGTGTGTTCTTACAGTCTGGAGGTGGAGGAACTGCATGAACACGCATATTTTGCATAAGCTTAACTATCGTAAGGTCGCGGTGGGCAAGGAAATTCTTTTAGTTCATTGATTTAGACCTCCGCAAAGTAACGCCTGATTCAATAAATTATTTAAAAATTAATAATAATTCCAAAACTTCGGTTTTAAGGCCGTCTTGCAGGTAAAAATAAATCTAGATTTAGTAGTTAATCCAGGCTTAAGCTTGACAGTTCCATACATTTTGACAATACTAAACTGAGCTTAACGCTAACTCGAGATTTATGTGTTTACTGCAAGTGGGCCTAAGTACTATAGGTATAAGATTTCATCATTAATTAACGTATTCTTCCACTCAAAAAGTTGTTCAAATACAAAACTAACAATATTCTTACCCGGCTTGTAACTTTCTTGGGTTCGATATTTCATAGTAAAACCGTTCAAAACGAAGTCAGAGAAGGAAAGAATCGCTATGATTGATGGCTTTCAATATTGGAAGGTTTCAGACAATATTTCCCAACGAAATGAGACAACGATATCGCTATTACCAAAGTTAAAGTTCAGATGAAAACGTTTTGCAAAAGTTTCGGATACTTATAGAACTTCAGTGGATATTGATCTGAAGTATCATCAACCTTCGACGTTAGTCTATCTGGAGGGCTCCACACTACGTATTCCGATATTGTGGTCGCCACTTAAGGACACATTGGCCTCACAGCCATCAGTTTTTGGTGCCCTGCATACTTTGTCTACGTAGCAACTCGCAAGGCAAGTTCTCAATAAATAACAAAGGTTTTTCTACAAGGTTCTTCGGTTCTTCTTCAATTCTGTCGTCAGATATCCAACAATCCCTTTCCCTATCGAGCACATTGACAGCTATCCATATCGATATGCCAGCCTGTAGTTTTTAAACAATCCATTTTTTTTCTTTTCATCTATTATTTTTTGCAATTTATTTATTTTTTGTTTCTTACAGTTACACTTTTTTTTGCAAATTCCTTTACGTGTATTTGTTTGTTTGTTAACACTCTTTATTTCACAAAAATTATATACTAAAATGTTAAAAAGAAAGTGCTAAATACAAAGGCATAAGTAAAGGTATAAGTAGGTTTTTTTTTATTCGACTGGATGGCAAACGTGCAAGTGGGTCTCCTGATGGTAAGAAATCACCACCATTGCAGATGCGTTGCCAACCTGGAGGCCTAAGATGGGGTACCTCAAGTGCCAGTTATTTCACCGGCCAACTAGGTGATTTATTTAGGACATTTGTGTATCGTTCCGTGAGTCACAGATGGTTCTGGCAGAAAATCAACGCTGCAGGCATCTAACTGCTGAATGCTGAATCAGCGTCCGTTTCACTTTCGCGGGACACACAAAATTGTTTATAAGTATAATATTTTCATGTGTGTTTTACTGTTTTTTTTTTTCTTTATTTATGTGAATTTGGCTGCAAGTATTATGTGTGTCTTCTGTGTTAGTGAATAAATTTCTTCTTTCTTTCTTTCTAGATCTATCTATCTATCTATGATTGCTATTTTAGGCCCCATTTAGGCCATGCAAGAACTTGCATGCAAGTTGCATTACATCGCAGACTATTGAGGGACAATGAATACAATGATCAAACAAATACCGCAATATGGAGTGAAACTAGCATGCAAGTTCTCACGACATAGTCTAAATGGGGTTCTATTCTGAACCTTGTCTTCCACAGCGCATGGTTTGAGTCCAGAGTTTGTAGTTTTCAAAAGAAAGCGATGTCTATTCTCAAGTCACAGTGAATTCAAATCAGCCCACATCCACCCACTGCTGTGTAAAGGCCTCTTAATTTTCACGCCACTTTACACCCGGTCCTGTGCCAGTCTCATCCACAGTTTACCAGCCGACTGCCAGATGTCATCCGACCAACGGGCCGGTGGTCTGCCCACCGTTCTTCGACCCAGTCTTGGCCACCACTCCGTAACTGCTTTCGACCACCTGTTGTTAGTGCGCCTAGCCAGTGAATTAAGAAGAATTAATTCCCCTGAAGCTGAACGAAATAATTTATTTATTATTGAATTCAACCGTGGTAAGGGTTGAATCCCAATTCCATTTTAAATGTGTTTTAATCTGCCGCCATACATGGATTATCTTCAATCGAGAAATACAATACAGGAGATTAATGCAAGCTTATTTGAATCGATGTTAAATGTTAAAGGTGTGAAAATATTTTGAAAAGATTTGTTATGACCCAGTTTCCTTTTTCAATGTGAATGGGAATTATTTATGATGAGTAAATTCAACGTGAGGGCCGTGGGTTCAAACCCCGGCTCCCACCTCTGAGTTTTTCGAAATCCATGTGCGGAATTACATTTGAAATTTACCACGAGCTTTGCAGTGAAGGAAAACATCGTGAGGAAACCTGCACAAACCTGCGAAACAATTCAATGGTGAGTGTGAAGTTCCCAATCCGCACTGGGCCCGCGTGGGAATTATGGCCCAAGCCCTCTCATTCTGAGAGGAGGCCTGTGCCCAGCAGTGGAACGTATATAGGCTGGGATGATGAAATTCAATGTGCTCGTACTGCTCGTGTTTTGTTACACTTAGATTAATTCTGCCTTTATACAATACAATACAGATACTCTTTATTGTACACCAGAAATAGTAAGCGATACAGAAAAACACAGGTACACAGAGAATATATGTGTGTGCGTGCGTGCGTGCGTGTGTCTGTATTATAATACTTTTAATCATGAAAATAAGTAAATATGCCAAATGAAGCGATTGTTTTAGTTCATTGATATGGACCTCCGTTGGTAAAGTAACACATGCAATAAATGATTGAAAACAATGTGTCAAAAATTAAACCCAAATAAAATAATAAAATCAAAACTATGAACCTTTAAACTTAAGTAAGTACCCACCAATACTTAACTTGCAAAGAATATGGATGCCAACTTACCATAATAATGGAAAACAAAACTTATTCAAATTAACATTTAAAAAACAACTTTAACTTTAAAACATTAAAGTTTATAATCCGCTACTGCGTGGTATGGAATGAAATGGTAACATGAAGTGCTGTTTAAAATTATGTTTTAACGTAACGAGATAAAGTTGATGTTTGAGTGGCGTGCGCAGATGCCAGCTGCTTCGTTTAGTGCTATACTTATAGATGCTGCACACAGCGACTTTTTTGATCGACTTTCATAGCAGTTATTGCATGAAAGAGTAACAAACATCCAAACATCCATCCATACATAATTTCGCGTTTAGTAATGTTAGTAGGAGCTTACTCTTTTATTACTTCAAACGTCAACTGACCAAAAACGGTGCTAACGTGGCCAAAAACGGTACTTCTACCCTTTTTGCAGGTGGTAGAACCTTGTGCAAGGTCCGCCCGGATTGCTACCACCGTCTTGCTCGCTAATCCTGCCGTGAAGCAGCAGTGCTTGCACTGTTGTGTTTCGGCGTGGAGAGTAAGACAGCCGGTGAAATTACTGGCACTTGAGGCATCCCATCTTAGGTCTCTACGTTGGCAGGTGTCTAATGGGCGGTGGTGATCTCTTACCATCAGAAAACACACTTGCTCGTTTGCTATCCAGTAGAATAAAAATTTTCTACCCCACATATATGTAAAGTCGAGAAAACTGCCCACTTGCTCGTTTGCCATACAGTCGAATAAAAAAAACTGAATCACCAACTAGGGTGGAACCTTTGAGCTATTAATGTCATGTTGACATCTTCTACATTTGCCAAGGAAATCATAGCGAAATTGTTTATGAAATGGTTCCACTCTATTACATGATTCACTTTCCTCGATTATCATCTTCATCATCATGTCAGCCGAAAGACGTCCACTGCTTGACATAGACCTCCCCCAAGGCTCTCAACTCAGACCGGTCTTGTGCTTTCGCATCCACCGCGATCCCGCGATTTTAACCAGGTCGTCGCTTCATCTTGTTGGAGACCTACCGATAGCTCGTCTCCCGGACCGCGGACGCCATTCGAGAACCTTTTGACCCCATCAGCCATCAGTCCTGCGAGCAATGTGCCCCACCTACTGCCACTTCAGTTTCGCAATTTTTTGGGCTATGTCAGTAACCTTAATTCCTACTGCGGATATCATCATTTCTGATTCTATCCCGCAGAGAAATCCCGAGCATAGCCCTCTCCATAGCCCTTTGCGTGACTTTGAGCTTCCACGATTATACAAAGGCAAAAGTCGTAGTGTGGTCTAGCTCTAACTGAAAATATAGGTCAGTACACCAGAGAGGCTGCAGAATATTGGCCTAAGTGAAGAAAGGTACAACTTAGAGTAAGTGCTGTTAAACGTTGTAAGTCAAGCTACAATGTTTCTCGTGCGACAGTTTTACTGTTCCGTTTATTGTAAGTTGCAAGTTTTACTGTGTTTTTTTGCCTTTGGTAATAAATAGTAGATTGTACAAGCCATTTTCGTTCATAGCCACCCGGGCTAGTACGGCGAGGATGGATAGACTCGTCGAGGGAAAAATGGGTTTAATGCTAGAGTTTTACACTGCATGTCACTTCGATTGCGAGGAAATAAAATAGAAACAGTGGAAACAATTATTCACTTTCTATGTACCTTTTATTTTTATGCATTATTATAATACATATATTTTTTAATTTTACTGATTTAGTTTCATTGATTGATTTGATTGATTGATTTTCAGTTTTATATAAATTAAAAATTAATAAAAAAAATATGTAGAAACTTTTTGTTTTGTTTGTGGCTGTTGACACCTGATTACTTTGATCTTAGACGAAGATTTTATTTAATGTATTATAGAGCATAAAAAGTCATTTTATGTCGCCTAAATACAGCATACGAGTATGAAGTTTACGAGTACAAGAAGTGAAAAAACTTGGTTTTGAGTTGATAACTTTGTCCTTAGTAAGCGTAGCGTAGGACGTCCAGAAACGAGAGGAACGGATAGTTCGGCTAAAGCAGCGGATTCACGGTAGATGTATGTCCCTTCAAGCAACAAAGGTATGCCTAGGAATTTCGTATTTCGGCGGATTTTACGATAGGCCACCCACATCGATATCATGATGAGATGATGATTTAGTCTTTAAGTTCTTTTCTAGAGTAAGCGTGAACAAACTGACTGAAACGTCATAGTGATAGAAACAAGACGAATGAAAGTACGCCCATGAATATAGAGTGGGCTGAGCCACGCGCGCGTAGGGAGCAATCGAAACCAGCATAATTTTGTAAGACGGGATTTATGCTGTTAACATCATGTATGTTCGTTCAATGGTTATAAGTTAAAGTTAGACATCCATACGAATATTACCTTAGAATATTATAATGTAGAATTATGAGTATGGTCCTTGTATAGTCATTACCATGCGTGGTTTATTAAGGATTTTCATTATAGCACTTACGAAACGCCAGTGTTGACATGCGTGGCGCGCTTGACAGAGCCTGAGATCTGGACGCGGGAAAAGCGATCGTCAATTGTCAGTTTTGTAAAAGAAGTCTGACCTGAGTCGACAGTCTCAGGAACCGTTACGCGTTTCTTTATTTTTAACCACGATCCTCTGCTTGTAAGGCTGTAGGTCAACTCACTTAACCACAGCTTGTTAACTTTTAATAAGTTATCCCACTTTTTTGCAGACTTAGTTCAAACAACCTTTCCTTTTTCCTGAGCCATTTTTCAGAAAGACACACATGCACAAATAACTCAAAGATTCAGAGTTGTCTTAGAGAATGAACCTACTGAAGAGGTCAACGACGAATTGAAACTGTTAAAAGATGTGACATTTATGTTGACCGTTGCACGGACATCATAAAATTACTGTTTGGGCCAATCAAATTTTTTACCGACGCTAATCTGTCCGCGACATTTTTAAAACAATTGAAGATTTTTGTAAGGAAACATGTTTTTTCTGTATTTTAATAGCTGATCTACATGAGCACATGCCATCCTTCGTAAGTTCAAGTTCAATCTGTTAAACCGTGAAATATCTTGTTGGAAGTACGATTCTTTTTGGTAACGCTAGAGACAATTTTGGTAACGCGGGAGGCGCCCAAAGTGTCGGTAAAATAGTTGACTTGCCCGTTTATCAATTTCGTTGCATGTAGTGTAGGTATAGCAATAAGATTGATAAGGTGTACCTACTACGAGTACGTATGTATGTAAACTCTTTATTGTACAAAATAAGTAAAACACAATTGACAAAAAATAAATATGTACAAAGGCGAACTTATCCCTTTATCAAGATTACGATTTGGAGTCTTTTTGTATTTTTCAACACACCTGCTCGTAAAGTAGGTCTTATTACAGCGTATTTACACTGATAATGCAGAATATTACCCATGCCGTGCCTTTTACATTACATTATCGCACTAGTGCCTTTTCATTACATATCTTTTTAAATATTAGCAAGAAGTATTAATGTTTCGAAAACAGCTAAGTAGTTATTTGCGTAAATATAAAATTCAATTCAAAATGTGATAAATAATTAAAGAATTTCATGAAACTGCTTGTTAGCTTGTTGGTATTTATAATTTGACGGTGTATTTTTAACTATAAATACCCAATTTCAAAATTTATAAATATGTGGCTGATTAGCTACTTTGCCGGTGCCCTTATCTCAGACTTGCGCGCGCATGCAGCGCTGAGCGCGCGAAAAAAAAAAATTACGGCCGCCATCTTTTAAATGGGTTTCTGTTTGTTAAGTTTATTTAAATAAATGTGAACTTTTATTTACTTTTCCTCGCAAGTGTGTTGAAAAACGTCGTATGAAACACGTGAGCATTGGTCATTACACTTTTCGTCTCCATTAAGCCTTCGCCTTCGGCTCAGGCTTAAAAACCGACTCGAGTGTAATGACCAACATAGCACACTTGTATCATAATGTACTATTTTATTTCAACTCCAAATTTTTGTTTCTTTTACGGTCATCCCGTGAAAGTTTACATAAATTTCACATGAAAACTCAAGCCGAAACATGAATGCACAGAAAAACCAGAAAAAATAGACCAGCGCTGGGAATCGAACCCAGGTCCTCAGCATTCCGTGCTGCGTGCTATTCCCCTACACCACCACTGGACAGGAGACTAGACACGAATTTTTCCTATGCACCCATATTTCAACTTGGATTCTTATTAGTCACTTTAGCAGCGACACTAACGCCATCTATGATCTACGTTCTCAACGAGAAACATTTTTCACTCCCATCGAAACTATCCGTTCACCAGGGACAAGAGATGTCGCTATTAAGCAATGAAATCAAGATTACGATTTGGAGTCTTTTATCCCTTTATGTATTTTAAATGCACGGAAGAGTGAAAACAAGTTGTTTTTATTCTGTCGAATGTAATGTTAAAAGTGGGATATTTTGTCATGACAGCCAGCAACGGTGCTATATCCTTCCGCCGCCTAACTTTGCCTAAAAGTTCATTGCCACGACTTCGCCTCTGATAACAGCTCCGGTCTGTTTAGTGCTCTATGCTAAGTTGCAACGTTAAAGGCGTTCTTCTTCTGTTTATCTTCGAACTTTCAGGTGATCTGTGAGGCCGGTAAGCACCGTCATTTGTCACGCGTTCGATTGTTTTCTTTACGAGCCATGTTAAGAAAACGATTATGTTACAGATTGTAAACCTCCTTTCGTTTAAACTATGTGTTTTTTGCCTGTATCCTAGTAACGGTGTTGTTTTGAACATGAAACTACCGTGAGACACTCATATTAAATGATATTGTAACGGATAACTCACGTCTTAAATCGAGTTTAGCTCGACATGTTTCGGGCTATTTCGTAGCCGCATCACAGTCGCGCGAGCTGAGTGGTGGCGCGTGCGTGTTGCGGCAGCCGCCGACTCGCGTGCTCCTGTGAAGCTAAACTCGATTTAAGACATGAGTTATCCGTTACTATATCATTTAATATCAGTGAGCCTCATGGTATTTTCTTGTTTAAAATAACTCAAAGTTCATATCCTGCAATGGAAAGTGAAATTTTAAAATCAAAAATAATTCTAGAACCAATACACCAAGAGGCAAGAAAAGGCAAGACGAAGAGGATCTATTTGATTTCCCGAGGGCGGAAAAATCAATAGGTTTGGCTTAACCCGACGCGTCCAATGTGGCAATGGAGAAAAATATCAAGATTAAGGGAAATAGATAAATACGTTAGTGTGACAAAGGTGCTCTACAAAGTTATTGGAGACGTTGATTTTATACCGTTTGTTTGGTGGCATAGTGAACGGTTGTTGTTTTGAGGATGAACTTCGGTTGAGTTCGAAACCTCACACTAGGTAGGTGGTTACTGTAATGGGGGCTATCGCGAATGAATTTTCCGCTAGAGGCGCTAGTGTAGCGTGAGGTCAACGAAATGTCAAATCTCATAGTTTTTGGGTGAGCTACGCGGGTTTATTTATAATTAGAATAATTTTGTGAATATTTTGCATTACCTGAAATTAATTATGGCAATTATGCGATAAGGGACAATGAACGTCTGTAATATGAGACAGTTTTGTCTTTCGAAAACTTTTGCCCTCCCTTTTTTCCGAACAAAACGGGATTATGCAATACTGTGGTTGCTCAATATGATTATGGTACTGTTTTACGATGTCTTAAATATGATTTTAATCTAAACTTTGTTTTCACGGCCGTTATAACAGACTTTTAAAAACCTCACGCAACAGTGGCGCCATCTAGTGAGAGAAAAAACGATAGCCCTCATTGCAAGTGAAATTCGACCAACTTCCAGGAGTTGGATTGACGTGAAATTTATTATCTTTATGTAAATTGCGTGACAATATGTACAACAATCTGATAGTAACATCCTGGTAGTCCGGCCAGGATCGTCTCCACAGGACAGAACTCTTCAACTTTTAATGGCATCGACTTGAAATTTGTTGTGTCTATGTAGTTTGGATGAGAATACAAGTACAGTCAACAAAAAGTACAGTCAGCAAAAAAAACTTGTTAGAAATGAAATTTTTACCATCATCATTTATATTAGCATCTGGGGCAATGGTGCTTTGCTCGGAGTTTTTTATTCTTCCTCAGAGTATTCAATAACGTTGCAAAAAAGATATGCTACATAAAGTCGCGCCGGACCAAGATTTGAACTCTTCTAGACTTCAGCTTCTGTTTGTTACACATTTCTCGTTCTAAGATGGAAGCCTTTTTTCAACAGTAAATTTATGTCTTCCGGCTGATGATGATGATGATGATCTTGTATTTATGAGCTGAGGCAAAGTTGGGTTGCGTACAATAACTATGCTTTCTATTTTAAAAATATAGAAGATAGAAAGAAAGAAAATACATTTATTCACAACACAAGACAACAATAGTATTAGGTACAATTGAACAACACAAAGGTATGTGTCATTGCGGTTGTGAATCGGACACTGGCTCAGCATAATGCTGTAGCATTAAAAACGCCCCAGCACTGATTTTCAGCCAGCACCGTCGGCAACGCTCGGACCGTAATCAAAGAAACTTTACACAAAATGCTGAAAAAAAATCTGTTTACATGTTAGTATGCTTTAGTATATTTCGGAAAATACATTTCAACACTGCAAAAAGCGTGAAATGACACCTAAAAGGCTAGATATGCCCCGGGACACGAAGGTTTGGCCTAAGTCCTCCGAGAATTTATGCCCGAACATTTCAAACGAATTTCAAGGTTTTCAGATCGGTTTGTTGAAGTTATTTTCTTTGCGCCTATTGTTATGAGCCTATTGAGTATGTTATGTCTCAAGAATTATTCTCATTAGGTATTTCTTAAGTCTGCGAGAAAAATTGTGTAAAGTCAACGAGTTTTTTTTTATATAAGAGGGGGAAAACGAGCATGCGGGTCACCAGATGGAAAGCAATCACCGCCGCCCATGGACACCTGTCAACACGAGGGGTTTCACAGGTGCGTTACCGGCCCTTTGAGAGACATAGGCTCGTTTTTTAAAGATCCCTAAGCTGTACCGCTCCGGAAACACTTTCCCAGGAAGCTGGTTCCATATTTTAGTTGTGCGTAGAAAAAAGTTTTGCTTTAAGCGGATGGTTAGATTGCTAATCATCAAGGTGGTGAGGATGAAATGACTGACGCCTGCGCGAAGCACGGTAGTGAAAGCAGAAGCAGCTATTTAGGTAGTGGGTAATAAATACCGGTCTATTTGAGAACCTTTCGGCCCCAACGACCATTTGTTTTCCGTTCTGGCCTGCCCATTGCCACTTCAACGAGCTAATTCGCTCGGCAAAACCTTTCTTACAAAAAATTGATTCGAAATCAAAATCGATTCAATAAAAATATCAAAAACTTGATCATACCCAACAAATTGCAGAAAGGATAGTTTTCCCCCTGATTTCCCACAGGACGTCGTTCAAGCACATTGATTGCCAAGTTTCACCGGAATAAACTTTCCAAGTCTCATTTCGCTTCGAAAAGATATTCAAAATAATCTTTTTTTAATCAAGATTGGTTAAACTGACATTCAGAACTAAACAAGTTTACGCCTGTGGCTTTGTTTAAGTGCCGATAAACTGCTCTGTATTTTGGCACAACAAAATCTAAATTAAAAATGTAGTCATACTTGTTAGGACCATTTTTTGGCCGGATGCTGCACTTCATGATGAAAGCAAGCCGCTTTGCACAGTGATAGTACAGACTAAACTGAGTGATTTGACCCGCAGCAGCGGAAGTTTCACCCCTTAGGAACAGAGATGGCGCCACTTCTTTAAAAAATGTTTCAAAAAATTCTACAAGCTAAAGTAATAGACCGATTTCAATGTTTGATATCTCAAATGAAAGCTTATTATATACGTTACTTATAAAAAAATACTGAAAAAATATATACTGTAAACTTCTGGCAAAACACGGCATCTTAAGGTTTTTTTTCTTACTTCATTTGTAGTTTTTACTTGATTTCTTAAAAAAACTGTATGCAACATGAATGGTTAAATGCATATACATATTATAGAGTATATAACAAGTATAATGAAAAAAACCCGATACCAATACCTTTCATATTCCACGAAATATGAAAGTTTAAATGTGAGCACAAATTTCTTTAAAAAATATTTCAAAACATTCTACAAGCTAAACTAACAAACCGATTTCAATGTTTAATATCCCAAATGAAAGCTCATAACATTCATTATTTACGAAAAAATACTTAAAAAAATCTTTACTGAAAACTTTTGGCAGAAAACGCCATCTTAAGATTTTTTTTTTCTTATCAGATTGGTAGTTTTTACTGGATTGCTTAAAATATTGTACGTTTTATGCTACATAAATGGTTTAATGCATACCTATATATATTTTTGAGTAAATAACAAGTATTATAAAAAAACCCGATACCGATACCTTTTATACTTTACTAAATATCTAAGATTAATTATGCACGCTTTTCTTACAAATAAATTTCAACGAAATCTTCTAGTGAAACGAGTGCTCTGATTTTAATGTAAGTATAATATTAAATGAAAAGAAGAAAAAAATTACCTATTTTATTAAAAAAAAACGAATAAAAAGTTTTTTCCTGGTGTTAAAAAAAAATATAATTGCTTTAAAATGTGTAATTGTTTTTATTCAAAAATGACTATATTTGAAGACAAAAAATAAAAACTATATCGTTTTCGGCATAGTTGGTTCTTAAATATATTATATGCTGCTTAGTAGTTGGCGAATTTATTTAAAAATTAGCTTTTTACTGATAGGACCTCAACTTATAGATATGTCACATTTCAAAATATAAAAGACTATGTACATCAATGTTTATCAAATATTTTAATTATAACTTATAAGTCCTCTTCGGGTTCATCGGCACAAGTAGAACTGAAAAGGAAAAGCCGTTTTGAAGTACTTGTGCTATTCCAATACTACAAAATCACTGATCTTTTAGACATGTAAAATTTTGTACATACAAAATAACCCTGCAACGAATATTATAATATCTTGCTTTTGATTTGTACGGCTACCTTACAGGATTTACACTGGGCAGTGCATGGTAAACTGACCTGACGACACCCACAACGCATGGTATTGCAGCCAGATTTGCAGCCACAATAGTCCAAGAGGCTTAATTGCGACCAAATCGCTGTAACTGCCGACCATTCTGGAGTCCAACTCTCTTTTGCCTTAGTCCATCCCCAACAAGATGAACATGGTACGGAAACTTCTGGTTTCAGAGCGTTTCCCCGTATGTGGCCCGCTTGGTAAGCTGCACGCAGTACATGTTTATGGAGAGCAGCTATGGTAGGTAGCTTATTTTTTGAAGCAAACAAGTATTTACGAACTTCATTTCAATACATGTGTTCCGTTTGAGCATCATATCTTCAAAAAACAAGCTCGTGACAAGCCTGCCACCTACATCAGCTGCTCTCTATAACATGCACTGCGTGCAGCTTATCAGGCAGGCCATGATTGGGTAAACGCTCTGAAATAAGAAGTTTCCTTACCATGTCTATCTTCTTGGGGATGGACTAAGGCAAAAGAGAGTTGGACTCTAGAACGATCGGCAGTTACAGCGATTTGGTCGCTATTAAGCCTCTTGGATCATTGTGGCTGCAAAACTGGCTGCGATACCATGCGTTGTGGGTGTCGTCGGGTCAGCTTACCATGCACTGCCCAGTGTAAATCCTGCAAAGGTGGCTGTACAAATAAAAAGCAAGTTAATTATAATATTCATCATCATCATCATGTCAGCCGAAAGACTTCCAAGGCTCTCCACTTAGACCGGACTTGTGCTTTTCGCATCCACCGCGATCCCGCGATCTTAAGGTGGGTCCACACTTGTGACTTGACGACGGACCGGACCACGTGGCATTGCAACAGAACATGTTACGCTAAATGTGGACGCTCGAGATTGTGCTGACACGGTTACAAACCGTGTACGATGAAATGTCCACAAGTGTAGACGCATGGTGTCGAACCAGACTGCGTGGCATGACATCGGTACAAGAGTCGGTCGGTGGTTGTCATTTACCGACTACCTAGCAGCTCAGCGGGCGGGGGACGTACCGCCGGAAAGGTCTCGACGTGATCCATTCCTACCTCGTGCCTGTGTCTGTGTCATCTGGCGTACTTGTACGCGTGTCATAAATGCAAGTGTGGACGTGTCGTGGTCACGTCACAGGTCGGCGAAAATAGCGAACATGCTTTGAAAAAGACCGACTTTCGGCGGATCGGCTCGTAACACGTGACTTTGATGCGTGACAGTACACAGACCAGCGTCCACACTAGGCCCGCGGTTAGTAGATCGTAACTCCATATATCTTGCCGTTTGGTTCTGTACACAGACAGTTCCATCAGTGTTCGGAATGGATTATGCCGTACTGCAGCTTGTAACAAATTGTTCGCGTAACAAAATACGTCCACATAAAGGTGGGTCCACACTTGTGACAATTTGCCGAACATTATCCCGTGACTGTATCAGAAACACGTGTCAGTACCGTTAATGTGGACGTATTTTGTGACACGTCCACACTTGCATTTATGACACGCGTACAAGTACGCCAGATGACACAGACACAGGCACGAGGTAGGAATGGATCACGTCGAGACCTGTCCGGCGGTACGTCCCCCGCCCGCTGAGCTGCTAGGTAGTCGGTAAATGACAAACACCGACCGACTCTTGTACCGATGTCATGTCACGCAGTCTGGTTCGACACCATGCGTCTACACTTGTGGACATTTCATCGTACACGGTTTGTAACCGTGTCAGCACAATCTCGAGCGTCCACATTTAGCGTAACATGTTCTGTTGCAATGCCACGTGGTCCGGTCCGTCGTCAAGTCACAAGTGTGGACCCACCTTTAACGGTACTGACACGTGTTTCTGATACAGTCACGGGATAATGTTCGGCAAATTGTCACAAGTGTGGACCCACCTTTATGCGGTCGTCACTCCATCTTGTTGGAGGCCTACCGACAGCTTGTCTCCCGGTCCGCGGACTCCATTCGAGAACCTTTTGACACATCGACCGTAATATAATAATCGTTGTAGGCTTATTTTGTATGCTGACCACTGATTTCCAGAGGTAGGCACAAAATTTTACATGTCTAAAAGATCAGTGATTTTGTAGTATTGGAATAGCACAAGTACTTCAAAACGGCTTTTCCTTTTCAGTTCTACTTGTGCCGATGAACCCGAAGAGGACTTATAAGTTATAATTAAAATATTTGATAAACATTGATGTACATAGTCTTTTATTTGAAATGTGACATATCTATAAGTTGAGGTCCTATCAGTAAAAAGCTAATTTTTAAATAAATTCGCCAACTACTAAGCAGCATATAATATATTTAAGAACCAACTATGCCGAAAACGATATAGTTTTTATTTTTTGTCTTCAAATATAGTCATTTTTGAATAAAAACAATTACACATTTTAAAGCAATTATATTTTTTCTTAACACCAGGAAAAAACTTTTTATTCGTTTTTTTTTAATAAAATAGGTAATTTCTTTCTTCTTTTCATTTAATATTATACTTACATTAAAATCAGAGCACTCGTTTCACTAGAAGATTTCGTTGAAATTTATTTGTAAGAAAAGCGTGCATAATTAATCTTAGATATTTAGTAAAGTATAAAAGGTATCGGTATCGGGTTTTTTTATAATACTTGTTATTTACTCAAAAATATATATAGGTATGCATTAAACCATTTATGTAGCATAAAACGTACAATATTTTAAGCAATCCAGTAAAAACTACCAATCTGATAAGAAAAAAAAATCTTAAGATGGCGTTTTGTGCCAAAAGTTTTCAGTAAAGATTTTTTTAGTATTTTTTCGTAAATAATGAATGTTATGAGCTTTCATTTGGGATATTAAACATTGAAATCGGTTTGTTAGTTTAGCTTGTAGAATGTTTTGAAATATTTTTTAAAGAAATTTGTGCTCACATTTAAACTTTCATATTTCGTGGAATATGAAAGGTATTGGTGTCGGGTTTTTTTCATTATACTTGTTATATACTCTATAATATGTATATGCATTTAACCATTCATGTTGCATACAGTTTTTTTAAGAAATCAAGTAAAAACTACAAATGAAGTAAGAAAAAAAACCTTAAGATGCCGTGTTTTGCCAGAAGTTTACAGTATATATTTTTTCAGTATTTTTTTATAAGTAACGTATATAATAAGCTTTCATTTGAGATATCAAACATTGAAATCGGTCTATTACTTTAGCTTGTAGAATTTTTTGAAACATTTTTTAAAGAAGTGGCGCCATCTCTGTTCCTAAGGGGTGAAACTTCCGCTGCTGCGGGTCAAATCACTCAGTTTAGTCTGTACTATCACTGTGCAAAGCGGCTTGCTTTCATCATGAAGTGCAGCATTTTGACTCTAACAAGTAGGACTAATGTAACTCTTAGCATAAATAAACTATTCTATCTATGTATCTTTAAAAATAAGATTTCTGATATAATACTCGTAACTTTTAATCATTTACAGTTAGGTATTTACTCTTGATTTATTTTTGTCGAAATGTAAATTGTATTAGTTTTAATGAGTTCTCAATATTTAAAGCAGTTACATTATCACGGTTAGAGTATAATAATCACGGTTTCATTTCCGTAAAAATATTATTTAGATGTTTACAATACAATACAAATATTCTTTATTGCCACCACAAATCAGTACGAAAAATCTATGTTATTATCATCGTATTAGCATAGTAGTCAAGTTTTCTAACTACAAAGTCTTAAATTAAAATTAAATAAATAACAACGATAATGACAACGTACACAATTTAAAAAAAAAAAATACTACCGAATTGATAACCTCCTCCTTTTTTTGAAGTCGGTTAAAAATTACGCATAACTTTGTTTATTTCTACGAATTTCCCTAGAAATTACCATGAAAATGTTCCAAATTACAAACCACAACGCTTTCTTAGCCCCCAACACGTTCCGAAACCTAAAACTAACAAGTTGCCAACAAAGAGTTTTGAACGAACGCAACACGAAATTTTGGTAAAATTCCTAAGCAAACCGCACAAGTTCAGACAAAATTACAACAGCCAGATGTTTCCAAAAGTTTCTATATCCAAATTAAATGTTTTCAATACAAATTGAAGGTAATTTTGCGACAGAATTTGTTTTCGAAAGGCGAATGCTTTTGTTTTGTTTTGAGAAAATGGGAAGAAATTCATTGGAGGAAAGTTAGTTCGTAAGTAATCAAAGTTTTATTTAATAGGTGAAAGTGTAGGATTAAGTTTTAAGTTTTGATAGGATATGAAACTTTGCAAATTGAACTCCAATCAATCAACTACTTACTAAACTTGTAGTTTTTTTTCGTTTTTGTAAGAACTTTTGTGTCTTTTTTTAATCATACGCAAAAAAAAGATAATAATTGCTCTTTTTGGAAGCGTACTATATCAATATTTCATTAAATTAGCTGCCTTTCTTACATTGTGTTCATGAAATATCGTTTGTAATAAATGTAATTTCTACAAGAATTTATAGCCTAAATTTAAAATTATAATTTTGCTCTCTTTGTCTGTTTATAAGACGGCTGTATTATTGAGTTCTAGAAATCATGCTCTGAATAAAATTAAAAATCAAAAGGACCTTCGTGGATATTTTGACATACTTCTTGTGCGGGTGTTGTGTTGATTTAAAATTTGGTCTATGTATGTAAATTGGATGTCAATAAAAAAATAATCAACAAAAAAAAATTAGGGTCAAAAATATTTTTAACACTATTTATATTTAAGTTTAAGTAAAAATGTCAAAAAAAAATCTACCAACTGTTCCTCAGTTCCCAGTAAAAACCTCTCTTGAAATGGAAAGAATCCACAAGAAACTGAACAAACTATAAATAGGTATATCTTTTTTAAACAGATTTACAATATTGTTAAATGATATCTATAAATCACAAATAACACAACTTAATTTTAACACATTACATTCTGAAACCTAGCAACATTTGGCTGTTTCAACACTTGAAAACATACTATCGCATAAATTCAATTTATCCAACTACCCGCCATTATTTTCGTTTAAACCCTCACAGGGTCGCACGTCTGTTACCACTATAATTTATGGGGGTTATGTTGGCCTGTAATCCGCAATGGAGGGTCTTACCTAAAGCTCTAAGTGCCATTAGGATTAGACTGAAGGTTTTTTAAGGTTTAATTGCAACATTCCACAGAATTGTCCCTGTTGTCACCGACATAGCAGCAGGGCTACTACGAAACTCGAAGTTCGTATCGTACCCTCCCTCTCGCTCTCGTATTAAATAGTATAAGAGTCAAAGGGACCGCACGACACGAGCTTTGAGTTTCGAGTTCCGTAGTAGCCCTGATGTATGCAAGTTAAAGTAGCAGTGTGCGGGGCACATTGCTCGCAGGACTGATGGCCGATGGGGTCAAAAGGTTCTCGAATGGCGTCCGCGGACCAGGAGACGAGCTGTCGGTAGGCCTCCAACAAGATGGAGCGACGACCTGGTTAAGATCGCAGGATCGCGGTGGATGCGAAAAGCACAAGACCGGTCTGAATGGAGAGCCTTGGGGCCAAGGCCCAGGCCCAGGCTTTTGTAAGGGCCAGTTAGCTCCTTACACTTGCTTGATGCTGCTGTGGTGAGTTCGTGGAGTGCAGAGAAAGAAGCCGTAGTAGTTCACTTATAGTTTATTTTAAGTTAAGTAAGTTAAAGTAGTTCTAAGATTATAGTTAAGTATTTGGCGATACTTTCTCTTTAGATGTGTCTTGTACGCTAGTTAGTTACGCACTCATCGATTCCATCAAATTAAAATTATTACAACGATTGCGATGACGCGGGCAAAAGTAGGTCGCGAATGTAAGCAAAAATGTACGTCAGTGACCGTACATACTGGCAACCCCAAAAAAGGGGGAAAATTATCTTAAGAGAAAGTAGAGCCGATAATTACAAAGTAAAAATAGGTTAATCGAAGCTAAAGGCAATATTTTCTGTAGCGTTGTCTTGACGATGGCGGTCAGCTCGGCTTGTCAGAGGTCCGTCATCCTTCTCTGGTCCCGTGATCCTTTTCTGTGGCATGTACTGCAGCTCGATATCTTCGTGGTGGGGTTTCACTGACTTGAGTTGGCTTCGTTGTTTACGTTTCGTGCAAAGTAGTGGGAAACGTCGCTTCACAACCCACAAGATGAAACAAAATACTGCTATTCCTAGGAGTAGATAGGAAATAGCAAATTGATGTACGTCGATATTGGAAAGTGGTGTTGGTAGATTATTTTCATGCGCATATTGCGAAACCAATCTTCTTTCTATTTCAGCAATTTCCTCTGGTTGATTTAAAAGTGCAGGAGAGATCTTGTGGTATGTCAAGTTAACAATTCCGTTAGCTGATGTGTTCAGTGCAGGCACGTTGAAGTTGTAGTCAATCTTAATCTTGCTATTGTACTGATTGTGTGAATGAATAGTTAGATAGTTTGACTGTAGCACACAATTTTGAGGTAAAGATATAATCCCCGAAGATGTCATAGTGTGCACCGTGACGTCATTTTCACATATGGTTCGCAGTGAGCAGGTGTCACAACAAACTGCAAGCCAAGTGTTCGGTGCATGTAACTCGATCCACGCGTCCTTGCATGACGCGTGCCTGACGTCACATTGAGACGTCATACGATGGCTTAGTAGTTTTGCTTCGCACGGAATGTTGTCATTGTGCAGGTTAAACACAGGTAGGTTCTTATTACATAAGTAGCTGTCGGGCTTTTGTTGTAAACATTGTTTCAAAACTTCTTCTGATAACGAAATGAATGTGTTCTTCCTGAAGTTCACAGCTATGTACTTGGATGTTGTTGCCATGATGACAGTGCTCGAGTTGGTTCTGACAGGTAGTGGGATAGCTTGATGTAGAGTGAAATCTTCGTCTGTGGTTAGGGGTATGTGAACCTCGAACAAGAAGTAGTTATCTGTTACTCGGGCCCTTACGTAGAGCAACTTGTAGAGATCCTTCACGCCTTCTCTTATGTCGTCAACTGGCAGGGATAAAGTTCTGGGAAGTTTTCCTGAGATTTCAGTTAGTTCTTTGATTAAGTTGACCGGCGTGACGAGATGCACATCCATGTGACCCTTATAGACATCGGTAAGTGTGTTAAAAAGCATCTCTTGAACACCCTTTAAACTGTTAAGAAGTAAATATGCCGATAGCGATGCTGAATTGAAGTAGCTAGTTGCCATAGCTATTTCTAATTCCGATTCCACCTTCGCGATGTTAGCGTCTGTCTGTTTCATAAAGTTATCCATGGTTGTAAACTGTAGCTTGATGTTTTCTTCTGATTTTTTCAAAACAGTGTTTTCAAGTTCCACGATCGAAGTTTGGTTTTTAATGAGTTGAAGTAGATAGTTTTCATTGTTTTGAACGGCTTTTATGTCCTTTTGGTATTTGTCAGCGAATCTTTGATCCAGAATGCCGAACAAGCTGTTAGTTAGGTAGCCCACTCCGTCGACCAGCCCACGTTTCTTCCGATTAGACAAATGTTTATGTGGAGCGAGGAGTATGGTGTTGTAGTAATTAAGAAGATCCAGCTCGTGATACAGTTGTTCTAAAGTTGTTTGACAGTATCTTGGGTCAGTTTTTTGGCACAAGTCCTTGACCCCCTGTAGGTATGTTTCGACTCGTCGAACGCCTTCCCAGTAGTTAGTTAAGTTATAATACATTAAGAGCGTCCACTCATCGTGTATGATTTGTATGTTTCCCATTGCGTCATAATAGATCGGTCGTTCACGTTCAATGTTTGTAATTTGAGCCACTGGAGGTGTGTCGTCGGCACGCGACTCTGATATAACGGCGCACATTGTTATCAATGTTGTAAACAATGTAAAGAGACAAGAAGTTTTCTTTTGACTCTTTTTGGTAGCTTTATCAGTTGAAGATGTCGTTTTCGTGATAGTTTGCTTCAAATCTTCATTTTGTTGGCTCTTGTCCATTTTGGTGTCGGCTTCAATGGGAAGAGGTGATAGCTTCACAATGGGACGTTTTATTATACCCATTTGTGTTTTAATAGTAGTGACTCGGACATATCCATCAGCGCCAGGATGAAGTTGTAGTACCCGTCCCATGGCCCACTTTCCTGGTGGTAAGTTGTTTTCCTTGACTAGAACGACATCGCCTTCTTTAATATTTTGTTGGGGTTTGTTCCACTTGCTTCTGATTTGTAGTTGAGAGAGGTATTCACTAGACCAGTTCTTCCAGAATTGATGTAACATGTGCTCGGTAAGTTGCCATCTGCGGCGTATGTCAATCGTTGTGATGTCGTTATAGTCTGATAGTGGCAATGCCATGGTAGGGCTTCCGGTTAAGAAATGCCCGGGTGTCAGGTAGTTGTAGAATTCGTCAGGATCTTCAGTGAGCGGGCACAGTGGCCTAGAGTTCATGCAGGCCTCGATTTTAGCTAGCAGAGTTGCGAATTCTTCATAGGTTAGTTTCTGACGTCCCAGTACTCGTTTGAGATGATGCTTCATTGAGTGCACTGCAGCTTCCCAGGCTCCACCAGCGCTGGGCCAGGCAGGTACGTTGAAATGCCATTCAACTTCCAGTTTTCCAACCTCGTCAAAAAATTCTGGTGATAAAATATGTCTGAATTCTTCAAATTCTCTGCGCAAGATTTTTGATGCTCCCACAAAGTTGGTGCCGCAGTCCGAATACATATGTTTTGGTGTGCCTCTTCGTGCGCATAACCTTTGAAAGGCAGCGATGAAAGTTTCAGACCGTAAGTCTGATACGAGCTCAATATGCACAGCCTTAGTTGCCATACATATAAAGATAGCTATGTATCCTTTGGAGGTTTTCACTCCTCTTCCTCTATTAAGTTTTATCTCCACATGACCGGTGAAGTCAACTCCTGTGTGCGTAAACGGTCTGGAAGGAGTGACTCTTTGCTTCGGCAGATCACCCATTAGTTGATAGTTATTAGTTGTTTTGTACCGGTGACACGGGACGCAGTGAAGAAGTTGTGATTTTACTGCTTTGTTCCCACCGATTATCCAGTATCGCTCCCTAAGGTGAGCCAAGGTCAATCGAGCTCCTCCATGAAGTGTTGACTTGTGTGCTTGCTCGATGACAAGTTGAGTTAGTCTTCCGTTGCGTGGTAATATTATTGGATTTTTCATTTCTTGAGGCAGGTTCGAGTTGCTGAGTCGGCCGCCAACCCTTATTATTCCCTTCTCGTCCAAATAAGGGTTAAGTTTGTACATGCTTGATTTGTTAGTTAAAGTATCTTTCTTCAAAAGTTGTTTATATTCTTGCTCAAATACAGTTTGTTGCGCGCATTTAATAATTAGTTCAGTTGACGCGGCTAACTCGCTCGTCGTTAGGTAGGCGGTGTCGGATTTCTTGCTATTACGTGCGCGTGCACTAAAGCGCATAGCCCAGGCGATGATTCTTATTATTCGAGTTAATGAACTGTATTTAAATAACAATTCATTTGTTAGTTGTTCGTTATGATTTTTAGCTTCTATTTTTATTTCGGAGGCTTCGCCGCATTTGGTTGTAAATAGACAAGTTATTTTCTTCGTTGCTTCTTGGCATTTATATGTCTTGAGGAATTCTGGGCCTTCCCACCAAAGCTTAAAGTTTATAAGTTTTTCTGGATAAAGCCCTCTAGTGGCACAATCAGCTGAGTTCTGCTCCGATTTTATATAATGCCACTGTTCGGCTGGTATAGTTTGTATAATTCTCGTGACTCGATTGGCTATATATCTTTCCCATTTAGATGTATTTCCCTGTAGCCATGCTAGGACGACTTGTGAGTCACTCCATGCCTGGATTTTTATTTCATGACCGGTCAATGCTTCTTTTGTCTTTTCGATAAGTTGTGACAACAGTAAGGCGGCTGAAAGTTCTAGCCTCGGTAGCGAAGTTTTTTGAGTTAGCGGCGCAACCCTAGTTTTGGCTGCGAGTAGGGTTATCGTATTTTTTCCTTGTTCGTTCGGTGCTCGACAGTAGATGACACACGAGAATGCCTTTTCGCTTGCGTCGCAAAAGCCAAACAGTTCAATGACCTTGTCAGAGGTACCAATCCAGCGGTTCAGTTTGATGTTTTTTATATGTGGCAGTTCTGTCTTAATTTTCATCCAGTCATTTTGAATGTCAATCGGAAGGATGTCGTCCCATCCCAGCTTGCTGACCCAGACCCTTTGGAATAATAATTTTGCTGTCACGGTCACAGGAGCCAGCCAGCCTAATGGGTCGTAAAGTTTCGAAATCTCGGACAGTAACGTTCTTTTCGTAAGTGGAGTTACTTTTGTGAGATCCAAACTCCAATTCAACACGAAAGTGTCCGTGTTTTGATTCCATCCCAGGCCAAGTGTCTTAGTTGATTCTTCGTGTTTGAAATCAAATACCTGTCCAGTTGATATTTGATCTTTTGTTAAGTTTTCTAGTAGTTCTGGGTGATTAGCGGACCACTTTCTTAAATTCATGCCGCCGCTCTTCAGTAAGCTAATGAGGTCTGATTGAAGTTCTTTGGCCACTTTCAAGGAGTTATGACCGCTAATTAGGTCATCGACGTAAAACTCATTTTGTAGTATTCTTGCAGCCGCTGGGTATTTATGTTCATCATCCATGGCTAACTGCTTTAAAGTTCGCATAGCTAACCAGGGTGCGCACTTAGTTCCGTAGGTTACAGTGCAAAGTTGGTATTCTTGAAGGCGCTCGTTCGGGTTGTTTCGCCATACGATCTTTTGGAGTGGCTGCTGTTCTTCAGCGATCCAAATACAGCGGAACATCTTCTCTATGTCAGCCGTAAAAGCGAATTTATAAGTTCTCCACTTAAGGATCAATGCCTGGATATCTTTTTGCAGTTTAGGGCCCTTTTCTTGCAGGCTGTTCAAGCTGATGCCGTTAGTTGCTTTTTGTGAGGCGTTAAATACGACTCTTAGTTGTGTAGTTTCTGCCTTCTCGCGTAGAACACCATGGTGAGGTAAATAGTTTTCAAGTTGTAAAGTGGGAGATGAAAGCTTCATATGTCCGAGATCAGTATACTCTTTAATGAAATCTCGGTATAGTTGAGCGAGTTTAGGTTGCCTTTGCAGCCTCTTCTCTAGTTGTAAGAACTGCGAGACTGCAATAGATTTTGAATGACCTATTTTTTGTTCATAATCGGAACAAAAAGGCATTTTTACTGTGTATTTTCCATCAAAGCCTCGTTTGACAGTTTTGCTGTAGTAGTCTTCACAATGATCTTCCTTATTAATATCTTCATGACCTTGCGAGATATCTTCAGTTTCCCAAAATTTAGTTATCATATCTATGTCGACCAGAGTTGCGTGGCAGTTAAAAGTTTCCAATTTTCCACACAGAATCCATCCTAGATGAGTTTGTTGAGCGATGGGAGATTGTTGAGGTCCTTTAAGAACCCCGTCCAGGATAATCTTAGCGTATACGTCCGCCCCCAGCAGTAGATCTATAGACCGGGATATGTTGTAGTCAGGATCGGCAAGTTTCAAGTTTTGTAAATGCGGCCAGTTATCTTTTTTGAACGTAGAATTCGGTAGATTGTTGGTTAGTTTGTTCATAATTAATGCTTGAAGTTCAAATGTATAGTCTGAGTATAATGATTTGCAAGATAGCTGTAGGCGACCCTTGCAGTCTTTAGATGACTCTCCTATTCCCGAGACGGTAGCGTAAAGTTTCTTTCTCGGTAGTCTGAGTAGTTGGGCAGCGTTTTCGGAGATTAAGAGCGTGCATACAAAAAGTTGGCCATTCGGTGATTTTGAGGTTTTTCAAACGCCTTATTAATGTCTAAATGCTTACATTTTTTCAGAAAAAACTAATGTAACGTATGGACAAACTCTTACTATGATGCATAGCGGTAATTTTAATTTGTTTCCATCAGCGATTTTTTTTTTACCAAATTATTTCGTAGGTGAGGTTTTCCGAAAATACGCGTCAGAGCTGACTTTCATGCGAAATAATGCCATTATAACCCACCACAGACGATGTAAATTTAATATTTTATAATAGAACATATAGTCTTTTAATGCATAGTGATGTCATATGTATCAAAATATAAGCTATTATTATTCAAATACCATTCTGCAAAATGTCTAAATCGGTCTATTTAATATTTTTTTTTCTCATTTATTAGAATGTATTTACCAATAAAACAATTTTATTATATATCTACAGGTAATGTTTAGTCTGTAATATTTTTTTCAGCGCTTAATAATAGCTCATTTAATTTTGACAATTTTCTAAACTTCGGTCCGAAATCGATTTTATAACCCCGCGCGTCAATAGTTACGATTCAGAAAGCGCCGGGCTCTCCCAAGGAACGGACGTATCGCTCTGCGCTCTCAGAAAGGTTAACAACCTTAACCAACCATTACTGTAAACATTCGATAGTTATAGCGCATCCGCAATTGCTTGATACTTGAAAGTAATTTTACCTGTTAAAATTAAATGTTTTAATTTTTTGCAATTTTCACTCAAACTTATACGGGTATATAAATTTTACATTTCACAAGCATTTTGTATAACTTGCCTTATTAGTATTATATGTATGTTAGTGTTTAAGCACCTATTGGTCAAACTTTGGTAGCTAAATTTGGCCCACTTCTCGATTTTCGATTGAGCTGAAACTTTGCATGGATGTGTGAATTAAATGACAATGTAATATTACTATGACATGAAGCTGATCTGATGATGGAGCTGGAAGGTGACCATAAGAACTCTGTAATAAAACGACATAACCCTATGGAGCTTGGGCTCATTAGATTTTTCTTGAGGAGTACTTTGGTTCTAAGTGGTAACAAAGGGACAAAGGTACAGTCAGCAAAAAAATATTGTCTTTTAATTTGTAAATCTAGGTAACTAAAAGTTGTTAAAGTTTTCATTTAACTTGCCCTGTTGTATACATGTTAGCATGATAGTGAGTTAGTATATAAAGTAAATAAAAGCTAGTTGTACAGTAAAAATCTTATACTTAATTTCAGATATGGGCAATAAATGAAAATATAAATTTAACACTATTTTTTGTTCCAAGATGCTGGATGACATTTCAAGTCCGGAAATCGTCATGGATGTTGTTTTCGACTAATTTGGCAGCGCTAAATGCGAATGACATTATTTTTTGGATCCAAGATGGCGGATGACTTTCGTGGCAGGAAATCGATATGGGTGTCGTTTTTGACTAATTTAGCTGCGTTCGGCGTAAATATAACATTATTTTTTGCTCCAAGATGGCGGATCACATTTCAAGACCGGAAATCGTCATAGATGTCGTTTCCGACTAATTTCTTCTTCTTCTCTTTTAAAATATGGCTTTCTGTCTTATTTAATAGGACAATTTCGCCAGTGTCAAAGTACTCTCTTTGAGAGGGACGTTGTACAGTGATTGTAGTTTTTGCAACTTGATAGTAAAATTCCAGAAACCACGTGGAAACAACTTGCGCATTAAAAAATGTCAGACACGAGAGCAATATAGAATTTTGTAATCACTGTCCACTGTTAAAGTTAATCGCCGCATAAAACACTATCAAAATTATACTTCAACTAGCCAAAGAAACAGAAATAGCAAAATTAGATATTGTCTACATCCGTCATTTCACTGTTCACTGTTAAGGTTAATCGCCGCATAAAACACTATCAAAATTATACTTCAACTAGCCAAAGAAACAGAAATAGCAAAATTATATATTTTCTACATCCGCCATGTTCGAATGCCACAAATCGAATCAGCGTAAATCTAACATTATTTTTTGTTCCAAGATGGCGGATGACATTTCAAGATCGGAAATCGTCATGGATGTCGTCTCCGACTAAATTAGCAGCGCTAAATGCGAATCTGTCATTATTTTTGGGATCCAAGATGGCGGATGACATTTCATGCCAGAAAAACGTTATGGATGCCGTTTTTGACTAATTTAGCAGCGTTCAGCATAAATCTAACATTATTTTTTGTTCCAAGATGGCGGATGACATTTCACGGATGGAAATAGTCATGGATGTCGTTTTCGTCTAATTTGGCAGCGTTAAATGTGAATCTGACATTATTTTTTGGATTCAAGATGGCGGATGACATTTCGAGTGAGAAAAAGGTCATGGGTATCGTTTTAGACTAATTTAGCAGCGTTCAGAGTAAATATACCTACTTAACATTATTTTTTTTGTTCCAAGATGGCGGATGATATTTCAAGACCGGAAATCGTCATGGATGTCGTTTCCGACTAATTTTGCAGCGCTAAATACGAATCCGTCATTATTTTTTGGATCCAAGATGGCGGATAATATTTCATGGCAGAAAAGCGTTATGGATGTCGTTTTACTAAGTTGGCAGCGATAAATGCGTTTAGACATTAATTTTTTAGATCCGAGATAGTGGAATGAACATCTTGGATCCTAAAAATAGTGTTAGATTAGTCGAAAACAACATCCATGACAATTTCCGACCTTGAAATTGAAATGTCATCCGCCATCTTGGAACAAAAAATGATGTTAGATTTACGCTGAACGCTGCTAAATCAGTCAAAAACGGCACCCATATCGTTTTTCTGCCACAAAATGTCATCCGCCATCTTGGATCCAAAAAAATATGACAGATTCGCATTTAGCGCTGACAAAATAGTCAAAAACGACACCCATGACATTTTCTTTCCTCGAAATGTCATCCGCCGTCTTGGATCCAAAAAATAATGACAGATTCACATTTAGCGCTGCCAAATTAGTCCAAAATGACACCTATGGCATTTTATTGGTTCGATATGTCATCGGCCATCCTATATCCAAAATATATTGTCAAATTCCCATTTAAGGCTGCCAAATTAGTCTAAAATGACATTTATGTCGATTCCCGGCCTTGAAATGTCATCCGCCATCTTGATTCCAAAAGTAATGCCATATTCTTGATAAAGTTTTCGTGAAAAAGTTTTTCGCGATTAAGTACTGACACGATAAAAACAGGACCCTACTACTAAGACTCCATTGTCCTTGACTGTCACTAGGCTTTAGGTATCTCATGAACCGTGATAGCTAGACGGTTGAAATTTTCACACATGACGTATTTCTGTTATCGCTATAACAACAAATATTAAAAACAATAAAATAAATACTTAAGGAGGGCTCCCATACAACAAACGTTTTTTTTTTTGACGTAATAACGAAAACGGTATTTGACAACTCCTGTATTTTTTGTCTTAAATATTGATATGAAAATATGAGCAATGATGAACTAAAATAATTTCTTTGCTCATCCGCGACCTTACGATAGCTAAGTTTATGTAAGATATGCGTGTTCATGCAGTTCCTCCACCTCCACACTGTAAGAACACACATAAATCACACGAAACCATCTATTACCGTCACCACACTACATCAACCCGTTTCGAACTCAACAAGAGCTCATCTTCAGAGCAACACAACCGTACACCATGCTACCAGATGTTAGACAACGTCACAGAGACAACGTGGATGTTGTGTTGCTGTTGTGTGTGTGTTGTGAGTCTAACATCTGGTAGCATTATGAGCAATGATGATGAGATATTTAGCTATTTACTAAGTACTGCGTGCCCTCACACAATATACCATCATTATGTGCGCGAAACATTGAAACTAAGTAAATGTTTTGTGCGCACTGAAAAATTAATTTTTTATTACTAACTTTTTTTACTGACTGTACATTATTATCCATTGTTAACATCTAGGGCCAAAGTACATTTCGAGATGAATCAAACGAACCCAAAGTCGATGTGGTTATAGGGATTTATTACAGAGTTCCTATGGCCACCTTCCAGCTTTTTCATCAGATCAGAGTCATCATAACAATATTGCATTGTCATCTATTCTGATTTACACACGTATGTAAAATTCTCACTCAATCTAAAAAAATTAAACGCACATTTAGTCAAGTTTAGCTTCCAAAATGTAATCCATAAGTACTTACTAATTAACTAACGTACTAACAGGGCAAGATCAAAAAGAACTTGAAACAAAATACATTATTTTGTTAAAAAATTAAAATATTTATATGACAACAAAACTTAAGTTTACTACGGTGGAAAATGTACAATGATCAAGTTGTGTCGCCAGCGCCACATCGCACGCACACATCAAACCGTGGTAGTGTGCGGGCGAATCACACCGCCCGAGCAGGAGATCGCGCAAGTGACGAGTTGGGACAAAATGTATGCGCGCTCTTAAGTTTACTTGCGAGCCTTGATCCAGTAGAGCCCGCAACGTGATGTGAGTACCATCTGCCGATTGCACCTTCAGTTGAACAGTAGTAAGCAGGACCTCTGCCTCTTTGCCTGACAGATGATTGGTAGCCGGAGGCTGAGTTGCCGATGTTGAAGTGGATGGTCGTTGACCCGAAAAGTTGTTTTTGCCTCTATAAAATTGTGGCATCGGTTTCTTAGTTAGATTGTGCAAGAGTGTATGGTGCGTCATATTACACTCTTTGCAAGTTTTTGTTGACTTGCATTCGCTGTTGCCGTGACTGAATAAACAGTTTTTGCAAACGCGCAGTTTTGCAACAGTCACATTTCTTTGAGTTGCATCCATGTCAATGAACTTCGGACACTGCATTAACACGTGTTTTCCTTGACATAAGATGCAGTCCCCGTATACGGTATGATAAGTTTTCGGTAATGCTCTTCTAAAGTTCGAATATTGCTTGATGACTGGTCTGTTAAAAGTTGATGGCTTTGTATAGTTAGGAACATCCTTTTTTGGAGTCTTCATAGTTTCAAACGCCATAAATCTTCCCTCCAAAAATAACAAAAAATCGTTTAAGATAGGTAAATCTCGGTGATTTTGCAGCTCTTTCATATAATCGTTGTAGGTAGTCGTGTCAAGTTTCTGCGCCATGAGATGTACGACGATCGGATCCCAAGAAGCTGTTTCAACGCCAATGTTTGTAAGTCCGTTTAAACATTCGGTTATAACGTCATGCATCTTCTTGAGATTGTAGGCATCTGGTTGTTGTAGAACTGGCAAGTTTAGCATGGTGTTTGCGTATGAGGTAAATTGAAGACGCCTGTTGTCGTAACGCTGGTTTAGAATTTGCCAGCATGAGCTGTAGTTATCCGCGCTGATGGTGAGATGCTGTACCAGTTTTTCAGCTTCACCTCGAAGTTTCGTTTTTAAATGCTGCATTTTCTGTGCCATATTGATCGACGGATTGTTATGTATAGTTTCAACGAAAAGATCTTTGAAGGAAATCCACTGGCTGTAATTTCCCGAAAACTCTGGAACTTCAACTCTTGGTGCCGAATGTTGGTAATGAGCGGTTGACCAAATTTTTTTGTTTAAGGTTCGTTTTAGCTCGTCGTACTTGTCCTCGATGTTGATAAACATGCTGTAGTACTGATCGTTAGACCCTTTAAAATGAGCATCTAATTCCCAGTGCAGTTTGTCAATGGAGTCCCATTTCGTCTTCAAGATGTTAAGGTGATCTTCTAACTCCCATTTTTCAGTTGTAGCGTGAATGACGATTTTTGACATAGCACGGTCTATAGCTTTGAAGTTACATTCTTGTTTGCCCAAAAGAGATTTGATGCTATTATCAACTTCGTCCTCTAAAATATCAGCCAGGTTAAATTGGACGGTGCTATCTTGTCCGACCTTGTGACGTAACATGTTCAATAAATCCGCTTTGGTTGCCTCGTATAGAGCCTTCGTGTTGTCATACACATTTCCGGTGAAGTACACGTGACCTTTGTCGCCAGCCTCCTCCAGAAGAATTTTGTGACGAGTTTCAAACTCCTCCCAATGTTCGGCGAGAGATGTAAGGCGCCTGTTCAAATATTCTTGAGTTTTTCTTGACGAGCTGTCCTTTTTATAGTTCGTACATATAGTCTTGATGTTTTCAAAGCATGTTTGCTGTTCTTGAAGCTTGCTCATGTTGACAGGATCTTCCTCAGGCAGTTAAAATGCTTAAAAGTAGTTCTTCAATCTTTCCTTGTAGCTCACGTTGGCGAATGACTTGTCGTTGATTCGCTATAAAGGTATCCAGTACAGCTGCACTCTATAAACGATATATGCGTCGTCTCAATTCAACCGGTGGAACCCGCTTGTGGGAAGCCAGTCAAACCGATACGCTACCGCAACAGAGAAACAGACAGTCTAAATACCTGAGTTGTTCGAAGGACCATTAAATGTAAGGGCCAGTTAGCTCCTTACACTTGCTTGATGCTGCTGTGGTGAGTTCGTGGAGTGCAGAGAAAGAAGCCGTAGTAGTTCACTTATAGTTTATTTTAAGTTAAGTAAGTTAAAGTAGTTCTAAGATTATAGTTAAGTATTTGGCGATACTTTCTCTTTAGATGTGTCTTGTACGCTAGTTAGTTACGCACTCATCGATTCCATCAAATTAAAATTATTACAACGATTGCGATGACGCGGGCAAAAGTAGGTCGCGAATGTAAGCAAAAATGTACGTCAGTGACCGTACACCTATGTTCAGCAGTGAACGTCTTTCGGCTGAAATGATGATGATGATGCAAGTTAAAGTGGCAATGGGTGGGAGGACCACATCGCTCGAGTGGTGACCGCGAACCGGACGGAAGACGAAGCGTTAACAGCCTCCCACTATCACCTGGACTGACTGGTCCACGACATCGTGAGAGTTGCGGGTAACCGGTGAATGCAGGTTGTGAGGTTGTCGTGCATTGTGGTGTTCTTTTTTTTCAGCAGTGGACTCTTCCGGCTGGTGATTATGATGATGATGACAGGAGGATGGCAAGTATTAAAAAAAGATGAATCAATTGTGAATCGGACTCGCATGCACACAAGATTTCGTATCGTTCGTAAATCTTTCGTGCTTTTGTAAGAAAAAAATGCAATATTTAGTTAAAATTTTCAAGATCAATTCATGCTTGACCAATTTTTTACTTCTCACGGTTTAGCTGTTATAAATAAATCCATGTTTGATTTCTAAATTATAATATTTAATATAAAAAATAATTATTTAATGGTGTTAGACATCGATACCACAAAGAATAATATAACCTTCTGTTCCTCAATAAAGATAAACGTTACAAATTTCCAACTTCAAAATCACTTTTTGTCGTACAATTTTATTCGAGAACACGAAATTTGGTGAAATTTATTTTTAACATCCATTGTGAAACCCTTCAGGCGTATTTGGATAAGAATATGACAGCTTTAGATGAAGTAAAACATTAGACTTTATACTTGAAATCTTAGCACAGTGAACTTAATAAAACAGTACGAAAAAAATATTCTATTGTATTGTAAAACTCTTTAATGTCCTTACATAAAAACAAATAAAAATAACAGAACACAGGATAATAAGATGTACAAAGGTGAACTTATCCCTTAGGTACAGGGATCTATTCCAGTTAACCTTTGAACGATTGACAGGATATCAGACACAAGGGTAGATACTACAAGTACAATGATAAGGTCAAAGAGCCGAAAATTAAATTAAGTCAAAAATATTCAAAAATATTCGGCTGTATCGAATTTCTTTTCTATTCAATTCTCGGCATCAGAAAAAGTATATTACTACTAGCTTTTGCCCGCGGCTCCGCCCGCGCGGTATTCGGTTATCGCGCGCTGTTCCCTCGGGAACTGTGCATTTTTCCGGGATAAAAAGTAGCCTATGTCACTCTCGGGCCCATAAACTATCTTTGTGCCAAAAATCACGTCGATCCGTTGCTCCGTTTCAGCGTGAAAGACGGACAAACATACAAACATACAAACACACTTTCGCATTTATAATATTAGTATGGATATTAGTATGGATGGATGGATAAGGAATTACATTTTATCCCGTGAGTGGGAATATCATTATCCCGTTGGAATATTAGGGTAAAAAGTAGCCAATGTATTAAAATGTAGCAAATCTATTTTTATTCTATCGCACCCTTCGTGCAAAAAACGCGTAGATGAAAAAATACTACTTTTCAGGAGAGCAAAAAAACATCCTCACACTTTTATTATAGATCGTACACAATATTGACCTGGACGAATGTATAGATAAAAAATCGCTTCTAGTAACAGATATTATACTTTTTATAAAATATATTAATTAAGACAAGAAAATCGTTAAAATATAAGTTAATTACTTTTTCCACGGATGCTTTAGAACATATCAGAACTTAAGCGTAGTTACGTACTTTTAATCAGTTTTTTAGACAATTTTTATCAATGTAACTGATACTTACGTGTTTCTGAGGCACTAAAATTCATTTTTGACACTGGTGTACATTAAGTTACACGTTTCTTGCTTACATAATTTAGCTACACTCAGAATCGTAACCTGAAATATGTTTTTATTACTGAGTAAGAACTAATTTAATCTTTGAGTATCTCGCATTAATTCTTTGTTCCGGGTAACATATTAGTAATCAAAATTCCGTCTTGTCATACAAAATATGATATGAAATTTTAAAGTTCTTAATAATCCGCTCGCAGTGTGAAAAATAAATAAATTAAAATTCATAAATGTAGCCAGTAACAAAATTACAGTAAAATATATCAAAGAAATGTCAAACTACCAAAAAAAGTTACTTTTTGTCATTAAAATTGTTCAATTTACCAAAATGATCATAACTAACAAAAAAACAGTCATATTGAGTTTTTAACATGTTTTTTCGATTACTGAATCCTTACCTGAGGTTTCCTCATATCATTTTACTACAAAACCGTGACGAATTAAGAAAAAACAACATTGCTTTGCACGGTTTCATACTTATCCATAACTCCGAAACAATCTTCTTTTGTACTACACACAAAAACAGTTTTTTAATATTATTTGTATTATTTATTGCTAATCCCTTACCAACCGAGCTGCACAATGCCCGAACTACACGAGGTCAGCCCCTCAAGCTAGGATAGCAAGCCAGTGTTAGTAAGTTAGCAAAGTAATACTTCTGGCTTTGTGTAGACAAAACTGCCTTCATTCCTAAGCTAGTTTAGAAGCCAGGACAGTTTCTAATAGGATGGAGTTCTGTTTTTAGGCTAGTACGTTCCCCCATTACTGATTTTAATATCCTAGCTTGTTTACTAGCTTCATGTGGCCGGTGAAGCTAGTTTTCAGTTTGCTAGTAAGCAGGAACCACATGTTTGGTTTGTTTTTCTACCGCAACGAGTTTCTCAGATTTTAAGTTGTCCAAACTAAGTACGCAGATTAATTTAAAGATTGTACATCTGTACCGTGATCATGAATTGATATGACATGACTACTAAAGAACAAAAAGTAAAATTAAAACGTATTCTCAAGACCTGACGAAAATTAATAAATCAACCCTGTCTTACATCTCTAGTTCGTCTAGTGCGTAATGGCACAGTTTTCGAAGTGACTGTTTTAGTGTAATAGAGTTTTTTTTTCGCATACAGTTTATTTTGCACCTGTGGTCACCTCATCACTCCAGTAAATACTAGCTTAAAATAATAAGCCTCATGGAAACAGAGCAAGCATGCTCCAAGCCAGGTAGAAAGCCAGACAGTTGAAATAGAGAATTAGCTTACTATCCCAGCCCGAAAAACAAGCCTCGTGTAGCCCGGGCATAATCGTGCTAAATACTTCAAAAAATCTGGATGACGCGTGTATTCCTTTTTCGGGACGCAACCGATACCGATCACATATGCAGGACGAGGATTTCGATTCAATTTTAGTCGACAGGCAGCTATAAGAAGATCCACATGATGAGTAGAAAGATAAACTAGATGAGTATAGGTATTACACAGTACCAGATAATGTCTAGTACCTGAGCCAGAAGAACGCCTCTACCAGCGTCACCTGCACAATCTGTGCTTACGCTTCTTCCACCGTCTGTGGTGAGTGCATCAGCTACATTTTTGCAACCACCTGTGCCAATTGCTCCCCAATGAGCATCTCCAGCTGAAAAGTCAAGAAAAGCAGCTGTCCCTAAACAAATCACTACCCTCAGATAGTCTAATCCACCTATTCAAAGACAAACATCTGACACGTACCCTTATGTCTGGAAGGAAACAAATGTCGAAGATAAGCCACATAATTATATTTCATGCAGTTAGGCCTGTCCAGACACTTGTCGAATACTATAATAACAACTAAGTACTAGAATGACGATTTCTTCAAGTATATGAGTGTAATGTACTAACAAGAACTTGCGAAAACAAACATGGCACGTACTTGAAAACGAGTAGAGTTGAAATTATGAAGCTTACTGGTATAGGTACTTACATAATATTAATGGGATATTTTCAATATCAAAAACGTTAAATAATGTTGATTGGTAGTAATAAATCTTGATGTTATTAGGAACAGGTGATTTTTTGTTTTGTGTTACTAAGTACGATCGTGTATTTTACAAATTATTCCTGAGACGCGGAACGCGGACGCGACGCGAGCTCGGACGCGATTTTCCTGAAAATTAAGCATTTCCGATTTTTTTCTCTAGATATTTTTCTCAGACCCCTTAAACCATCAGTATTAACAAACATAAATCTGTTTTTTGAATATCATGACTTCACTTTCTCGATTGTAAAGGATTGTATACTCTGGGTAGCATCTGCGTATATGTATTTACGAAACTGAATCTACCGAAATCCCGCGTGGAAGAAACGCGTATCTACTACTTACGCCTTAGGTACATCGCGTCTGCTTCGCGTAGCTAAAGTTACACCCTAAACATTTTTTAAAAGGTGCGTGGAAAAAGGGAGTGAGTGTATTTACGTCCTAGACTCTCAAAAACAGCCTGCGTGATAATGACTTAAGTTAAATTACGCTTTTTTGTAATGTGAATATCGTAGTATTTGGCAATGTATGTACATTTACCACACTTATTGCGTGTGTATTTTCTTTTTAATAAAATACGTGGTTCATCAATTTTCCTTTATAACTCTTTTGTTTTTAAACCTAAAATTTTGAAATTTACACACAAGATGTATTTTTTCATCCTTAATCTGTGGTCAATTAATTGCGAAAACGCGTAACTATGAGTTACGCGTTTTTCGCACGAATGGTGCGCTATTTCTATTTCCAATGTGTTTAATAAATACGTTCATTTATATACGTGCCAAATTTCATCCAAATGCGTCCAGCCATTTTAGCGTGAAGGAGTACACACAAAAACTTTCGCGTTTATAATACTACTAGCTTTTGCGCGTGGTAATTGGTTATGGCGCGCTGTTCCCTCAGGAACTGTGCATTTTTCCGGGATAAAAAGTAACCTTTGTCACTTTCGGCACCATAAACTATTTCTATGCCAAAAATCACGTCGATCTGTCGCTCCGTTACGGCGTGAAAGCATAACAAACAAACAAACTCACTTTCCCCGTTATAATAGTAAGGATATGTTTTATTAACCGACTTCATTAGGGTTCCGGAGCCAAAATGGCAAAAACGGAACCCTTATAGTTTCGCCATGTCTGTCTGTCTGTCTGTCTGTCTGTCCGTCTGTCTGTCTGTCTGTCCGTCCGCGGCTTTGCTCAGAGACTATCAATGCTAGAAAGCTGTAATTTTGCACGAATATATAAGTAAACTATGCCGACAAAACAGTACAATTAAAAATTCAAAAACATTTTTTTTTAGGGTACCTCCCATAGACGTAAAGTGGCGGTGTTTTTTTTTCTCATCCAAGCCTATAGTGTGGGGTATCGTTGGATAGGTATTTTAAAACCATTAGGGGTTTGCTAAAACGATTTTTCGATTCAGTCATTTGTTTGCGAAATATTCAACTTTAAAGTGCAAATTTTCATTAAAATCGAGCGTCCCCCACCTCTAAAATCTAAACCGGTGGGTGGAAAAATGTGAAAAAATTCAGGATGGTAGTCAGTATATTAAACTTCCAAGAAAAACTATAGCGGCTAAGTTTGCTTGAGAATTATTAGTAGTTTATGAGTAAATAGCAGCGTAAGGTATAAAATATACCTATCCTTCGAAGATTCCGTATAAAGTACGAAATCCTTAGAAAAATATTACTTAATTTTTTCGTAATGGCTCCGGAACCCTATTTTGGGCGTGTCCGACACGCTCTTGGCCGGTTTTTTTTTGTTCTATTTTTGTTACACATCATTTCTTGTACACAAATGGTTGTCTGGAAGAGATCGCTGTTAAGTGATAAGACCGCCTATTTTCTACCCTGAATCTAAGTACAATCCGTGAGCTTTTAGAAAACCCTTCGGGTTTCGGGGGAAATCGGAAGGATTCGTTAGTAAAAAATGACAATTGTCTTTTTGACTCAGTAGCAATCCATCACGCGTAGAGTGCACTCGTTTTATTTTCATTGATTTATATAGAGCAGTTAAAACCACCACTTACATATATTTATTTAGGTAGTTTGTTATTTTTTGGAAATTGATTTCCATGGCGAGTCAACTTAAGCAGGGTATTTCTGTAAATAGCCAAGCACTGAAAATTGTTTACAATGTATTTATAAATATTTTCTATATAAGTTGAAATTTTTAAGAAAAAAGTTGGTCGTAAATATTTTAATAAGGTACAAGATCGAGTTATAAAAGCAACCGGGATTCGAAAAGTACATTAAAAAAAATATAAAAGGAAAGCCGACCAAAAAAATTCATTTGACATACCCAAGAGAAGTAGATACAGTATAACAACAGCTCTATATACTTCCAAACAAAAGTAGTATGTTGAGGCGGGGTGTTCTCAATTTAAATTGACGATGGAAGAATTCGAAAATGCTGATTTTGTTTTATTTGTATCATGACAAAAAGTCATATTGTATTAAAATTAGAAAAAGATAAAGAAGCGTAATATTATTATAGTAAGGTTCATTTTGTACTGATGGTTATTCTTTACATAACTTTTTACGGCAACTTTGAAAAGTTTTGCAAGTTGATAACAGAAAAGAACCGCATATCACGATCGCGTGTCATCATCTATACCCGAGGCATGCTTCTAATATCCGAAGGTTTTTTTAAGATCTCACGGAGTGTATTTATATTATATTATAAGTTTTTTTAATGCTTTATGGTGTACAATAAAGAATATTTGTATTGTATTGTATTGTATTGATATGTTAAACTACTGTTCTCGCACAGGTCCACTGTTTAAAACCGAGAGGAAAAATTTATAATATCCAAAGGTCCCGAGGCGTCTTTCAAAGAATCAGACAAAGGTGAAACTCAGGCGCGAAATTATCAAACGAGACTTCTAAAGGTGAAATAATGCTTCGCACCTACCTATTTCAGGTGTTCGCCATATTGAATTTGTTGGGAAATACAGATGACTTTTTTCCCAAACTTCAACTTGATGAGTTTTGAAATGTTTATTTTCATTTTGTACTAGCTGTTGCCCGCAACTCCGTATTCGTAGAATTTATTTACATAATAAATAAATATCATGGGACACTTGTCACCAATTGACCCAGTCCCAAACTAAGCAAAGCTTGTACTATCAACACTAGTCAACGAATAAACATAATTATATAGATAAATACATAATTAAATACATATTAAACATCCGAGACCCGACAACACACATATTATTCATACAAATATCTGCCCCGGCCGGGATTCGAACCCGGGACCTCAAGCTTCGTAGTCAGGTTCTCTAACCACTCGGCCATCTGGTCGTCAATATATAGTTATCCCGCGGTAACTATGCAATTTTCCGGGATAAAAACTATCTTTTGTCCTTTCCTACAATTCAGACTATCTATATACCAATTTTCATTGAAATCAGTTCAGTGGTTTAGACGTAAGTGAGGTAACAAACAAACAGACAAATTTAGTGGGATTTCACCGAACAACTAAAGTGACTCTTTGTTTTTGTTAGTAGGTTTGTGCTTTTTAAATACAACCTACTTTTTCACCTGCTTAAGGAAAATAAAAACAAAAATGTGACAATAAAACATGGGCTGTTGAGTTAATAGGGGTAGCCGTGAAATGGTGAAAATGGGAAATTATGTCATTCTCAAAATAGAAACAAATGGCAGAGGCCGTGGTATGTACCATTAGTTCGTGGTAGTGTACGAGGGTCAAACTGAAAGTTCTTAGAAAATCAAAAACTGAGCAAACTAGCAAGTTATTAGTTTTATTATATCTTTTCAAAATAGTGTCCATTCACATCAATACACCGCTGCATCCGATGGAACCACTGAGAAAAGCACTTAGCCCAGTCGTCCTTAGGGGTCTCTTCGACGGCCTTTTGAAACGAACCCACTGCTTCCTCGGTGTTCATAAAAAGTTTTCCTCGAAGTTTTTCTTTTATTTTCGGGAATAAATAAAAATCGCAAGGTGCGAGGTCGGGGCTATACGGCGGGTGACCCAGTAATTCCACGTTTGACGTCACTAAATAGTCGATCGTTCGCCTGGCGGTGTGCGACGAGGCGTTGTCGTGGTGAAGAAGGATCCTACTTCGAGGTCGCTTCTCCCGAACTTTTTCCAATACAAGTGGCAAACAATTGTTAGTGTACCACTCTGCAGTAACTGTTTTTTGATCCTCTAAAGCAATTGTCGCATAGTGACCTGTCCTTCCGAAGAACGAGGCCACCATCTTTTTTCCCACGCTTCGACCTCTCTTCACTTTAGTTGGCAACTCCTCGAAAGGAAACACCCATTGAGCAGACTGTCTCTTGGTTTCTGGATCATAACAGTAAACCCAGCTTTCGTCACCCGTAAGTATGTCGAAAACAGCATTTGAGTCACCTCCGTTAAATCTTTCAATCATTTCACGGCACCAATCAACCCGACGGAGTTTTTGGGCCTCGGTCAAATTATGAGGTATCCACCTCGCACAAAGCTTCCTGACCGCTAAATGTTCATGGAGGATTTTATGCACTTGACTCATACCGATGCCTAAGCTTGTCCGAATCTGCTGATACGTCACTCTTTTGTCAGTCTCTATCATACGCTGCACAACACTGATGTTATTTTCAGTCGTCGCCGTAGAAGGCCGTCCCTCACGCAGATCGTCGGTGAGATTAGTGCGACCACGTTTAAACTCATTAAACCAGTTGTAAATGGTCGCACGAGATGGAGCTTCATCATGAAAGGCCAATCGAAGTCTATCATAGCTTTCTTGTTGACTTAAATGACATCGAAAGTCATAAAAAATCATTGCACGAAAATTTTCGCGAGTTAAATTCATGTTGACGTGACACAGACAATTTTCAATTTGCCGCCAAATCGTAAAACTAATGACAAATGAATGAAATACATACTCAATAATATTGGCAAAGAGTTCCATTTTCAAAATTTAAACTTACTTTTTTATTATATTGTTTACAAGTGGCCAGTTCTAAAAACTTTCAGTGTCGCCCTCGTAGATACCGGGTAGGCCCTCATAGCATGAGTAAATAATTAAAATACAGGGTGAAATCTAATACGCGATACAAAATTAGTGTTAGTTAATGCATTATATTACCCAGCATCAACTGAGCACGAAACACTAATTTTGTATTACGTATTAGATTTCAACCTGTAGATCGTGCTCGTCTAACTATCATACTGAACTTCTGATACAAAATTTAAATCTACTGTCAAAAAACATTAATATCTAAGGCTTATTATAAAGTTAACGATTATATCATGGACAGGGATATTTGGAAATAATTCCGATCCGCACTAGCGATCCCTTCAAATAGTGAACCTACTGTGTTAAAAATAAAATTGTGTTAAATACTTGTAATGTATATATAGTACAAAGATATCATTTATAAATATTGTGAATCTGTTTTTAAAAAAAAATACCTTGTTGAGTTTCTTGCCTGATTCTTCTCAACAGAGGTTTTTTTCCGAACCGGTGGTAGATTTTTTTGACATTCATAAGTGCTTATCGTAGCCTAAATTGAATAAAGAGATTTTGACTTTGACTTGGACTTTGACTTCATTATCATTGACGACCGGATGGCTAAGTGGTTAGAGAACCTGACTACGAAGCTTGAGGTCCCGGGTTCGAATCCCGGCCGGGGCAGATATTTGTATGAATAATAGGAATGTTTGTTCTTCGGTCTTGGATGTTTAATATGTATTTAAGTATTTATTTATCTATATAAGTATGTTTATCCGTTGCCTAGTACCCATAGTACAAGCTTTGCTTAGTTTGGGACTAGGTCAATTGGTGTCAAGTGTCCCATGATATTTATTTATTTATTAGTTCTGTGACTATTCAAATAAGTGTAACTGAGTCTTTAGATTTTGACTTTTTTCTTTTGTTTTTTTTTTTCATATTTATTTTTTTCTGGTAGCATGGTGTACGGTTGTGTTGCTCGGAAGATGAGCTCTGAGGTCGTATTGCCTAACGTTTCTGACGGTCGCGATCGCAATCAAATCACAGTTTTTGTATACGAAATCTGTCATTTGATTGCGATTGCGAACGCCACAAACGTTAGGCCTCTAGTTGAGTTCGAAACGCGTCACTGTAGTGTGGTGAATGTTGGTAGCGATAGATGGGGTTGTGTGATTTATGTGTGTTCTTACAGTGTGGAGGTGGAGGAACTGCTTGAACATGCATCATGCATATCTTAATCTATGTGCGCTATCCTAGAATCCAATTGAAGTCGCCTATCTCGCTACGAACATCAAAAATATTTCTTTACATTGCTTCTTTGAATAAATGCAGTACGATAGATATAAAAAAACTATATTATTTTTAAAAGTCACTGAGGTAATGTCGTCCTGTTTGAGAAGTACGATCTACCTTTTAATTACTTGCTTCTATAATTTTGTTAAAGGGCCCACCCGGTTTGGAATCATTATACCATATTATGTGTAATTTCTTTTTGTAAAAGCCTCTGCAGTATCAAAAACGCGGCAGGTTAAATTAATTGGGTTAAATGAGCCCGAGATTACTAATTACCTCGGCAGCGTCATTATGACGCGTTAGTACAGTCCGCGCAAATTAGAAACGTCTTTGCTTTAACGCCTCCTTCTTGCGACGGAGATGTGCGAAGAAAAAATAATTAAGCAAACATTTTTGTACGTTAAATAAATAAATATCATGGGACACTTAACACCAATTGACCTAGTCCCAAACTAAGCAAAGCTTGTAGGTACTATGGATACTAGGCAACGGATAAACATACTTATATAGATAAATAAATACTTAAATACATATTTAACATCCACGACTCGAGAACAAATTTTTTTATTATCCATACAAATATCTGCCCCGGCCGGGATTCGAACCCGGGACCTCAAGCTTCGTAGTCAGGTTCTCTAACCACTTAGCCATCCGGTCGACAAGTTCAACCGACCGCTTCAAGAACAATCAAGTCAGGAATCATGAGCCGCTATGGACCCTTTCAAAGTAAAAGTCATTACAATTTTCCTTGTTAATTAAAGCGATGTCACTATAAAGTTTACTGTGAAATGGTTCCATGATGGCTCATGAATTAAAGTCAGATTTTTTGGGTCATATCGCCCGCGTTTGTTTATTCATACACACTACCTAGGTGTCGTCCACGAAGGCGCGTGATTTTGTCAAAATTAGACATTAATGACATTGTAATAAGAACCACGGCACGCGCCATTGTGAATGACTCTACATAACAGACCTTACATGAAATATAAGGTACTATGCAGAGTACCCGCAAAAAATCCTGCTTTATAGGTTATGTATTGTAGAACATACAATTTCCAGGGCGGGGGGGGGGGGGGCTGCCCTCCCCCCCCCCCTGGGTGTATAGCAATGCCAGCAGGAAAGGAAGGGTAAAGGGGAATAAAAAAAAAAACATTATTTAGTGTTTTTTCTTTCTTTCTTTCCGTCTCAATAATACCGCGTGTGGTTTGGAATATGAACAAATCATTAATACATAGATCATAATCGTCAAAATGAACAACATTAGTTCAGCGACATTTAAAAATAATTCGTTTTTTAATTTTTATTACACATTTAAGTTTATTCGAAGAGGCAATGTAAAGCAAAATGCTTGATGCTTGTAGCGTGACAGGCGACGTCAGTTGTATTTTAGGATGGATTTCAATGATAGCAGTATTTAATTTGTGTGAAAAAAGGAAAATTTTAAGATTCCATTATTTTTAAAAGTCATTGAACTAATGTTGTTCAGTTTGACAAGGATAATCTGTTTTTAACTCCCGACGCAAAAAGAGGGGTGTTATAAGTTTGACCGCTACGTGTGTCTGTGTGTCTGTCTGTGGCACCGTAGCTCTTAAACGGGTGGACCGATTTGAATGCGGTTTTCTTTATTTGATAGCAGGTTTTCTAACGATGGTCCTTAGACATGTTTCATCAAAATCGGCTCAGCCGTTCTTGAGATATTGAACTTTAAAGTGACAAAGTCGGGGGTTTTCCAACTTTTTGTAATTTTTTGCTCTTATTACAGGCCACACCCGGTATAACATATCCATTAATTACTAATTCCTGCCTTCGCACTTAATTAAATGAACGTAATATAATTGCTCTCCCTCGCGCTTCGCTGTAAAAATTATAATTTCCACGTCGTTGAATAATATGTAAGCCAAATGTTGGCAATTTTTATGGGAAAATCATCATCATCATCATCATCAGCCGGAAGACGTCCACTGCTGGACAAATGCCGCCCTCTTAGAACGCCGCAATGAACGACAACTCGCCACTTGTATCCACCAGTTCCCGCAACTCTCGCGATGTCGTCAATCCACCTGGTGGGAGGCCTGCCATCGCTTCGTGTTCCGGTTCGCCACTCGAGGACTTTTCTCCCCCAACGGCCCCTATTGATGTCAAGTGTCCCATAATATTTATGATATTTATGGGAAAATAAGTATCTTAAATATCATGGGACACTTGACACCAATAGGGCATATTAGGCAAAGCTCTGCGCAGGGGGCGACACTAGCGCAAACCGAAAACTCTGTAAAGAAACCGCCATGATAACGTCAGTTCTCTAATGATAATTACATCGATAGTAGCGATAGAGCTATATTACCAATATATATATATATTATACGAACTTGACGAGTGGCATTGACGTGAAGCATAAGAGAGATATCATAAAAACCTACTTTTATAACTTTCTCTTACTAAATATATGAAAATTAAAACACTTTAACTACATACACGCACACGCACACACACACACACACACATTATGCAACACAAATGTGATAGGCAGAGCACACGAAACGTTACCGCTTCGGAGCCACTTTTAGCAATTTTAGGTTTTAAGTTTGACAAAAACGGCACGATATTGACAGGTGACTTTTATTACATACATCATAAAACGTCATAAATTACGAACCACCACCGCCTATGAACACAAACACATCAAGGAGAGTACCTAGTGTCAAATACACTGTGGTAGTGTATGTATGTGTGTATGTAAACTCTTTATTGCACATAAAAATAAAAATACATGAACACAGAGAGGAGAACAAAGGCGAGCTTATCCCTAAGAAGGGATCTCTTCCAGCTTACCTAATTATGAGAAGACAATTTATATAATAATAGAGGACGGACAGTAAGTTAAAATTACGTGCCGTAAAAATAAGAAAACAGAAATACTCAAAATACAAAGAAAATAAATACAAAATTATTTACATTAAAAACAACATTAATACATACACACATTAATGTGTTGCCAGCCTTTAAAAAAAACATCAAGGAGAGTAGTGTGTTGCCAGCCTTTAAAGGAAACCGTGCGCTTGAAAGTCCTAAAAATAAAATAATATATTATTGACCTCTTCTAACTACGCAGCAGCGTGGTGCCTAAAAATAATGAAAGCGTTTTCGTGACATTACTGATTCAAACGTCATCCATTGTAAGCTCACGCAACCTAAAATAGAACTTTTATACGCATCCGTTGAATGTTGAATTATTTAGTAATGGTTTTACTAAATTAATGTATTGAGTTACTGAAAGTTAATTTTATTTATCGAGACTAAGAATACACATACTTAATCCATATCCATACTAATATTATAAATGCGAAAGTGTGTTTGTATGTTTGACCGTCTTTCACGCCGTAACGGAGCGACGGATCGACGTGATTTTTGGTATAGAGATTGTTTATGGACCCGAGAGTGACATAGGCTACTTTTTATCCCGGAAAAATGCACAGTTCCCAAGGGAACAGCGCGTGATAACCGAACACTACGCGGGCGGAGCCGCGGGCAAAAGCTAGTTAAGAAATAATGACCATAAATAAAACTTAACTATAATAATCTTAATGTGTAATTATTAATTAGTATTAAATCGACTTTATAGATCAATTAAAATAATGTTTACATAAACAATTATTGAATAATGAACACCAATAATAATAATAAATATCATAAAATTTAATACCTACTAATATAAATCTAAACAGGAGCGTGTCGGACATGCCCGAAATAGGGTTCCGTAGCCGTTACGAAAAAATTTTGTGATATTTTTCTAAGGATTCGTATTTTCGTATCTTGTATTTTGTACGGAATATTCAGGTTTCAAAGTCAAAGTCAAAGTCAAAATATCTTTATTTAATTTAGGCTACAAAAGCACTTATGAAAGTCAAAAAAATCTACCACTGGTTCGGAAAAAACCTCTGTTGAAAAGAATCCGGCAAGAAACTCAACGAGGTATTTTTTTTAAGCAGATTCACAGCAATATTCATCATCATCATCATCTCTATAATAAGTATTCTTCTTTCTTTCTATTCTTCGCTATTTGAAGGGATCGCTTATGCGGATCGGAATTATTTCCAAATATCCCTGTCCATGATATAATCATTGACTTTTTAATAAGCCTTAGATATTAACGTCTTCTTGACAGTAGATTTAAATTTTGTATATAAATAGTTTTATTATTATTATTACTTGACTGTAAACATATAGTATATTACAGGGGTGGACAAGTTTAAAAAAAATGACGTGTAAAAGTGCCCATTGCGGCCTATTTACTGAATAAATGATTTTAATTTGAATTTTTGTTATTATCTTCGTCAATGCATCATAATAATATTAATATTCATATTTATTCATTCAAATACATACTCATTACATTATTACACCTCATCACATTACATCTCGGCCATTATTAGTGTTCCTCGACCTGATGTAGATAGGTTTTCCGCCGGATTTCCTAACTACTTACGAATACACTTAATGTTATTAGAACAACGAACTAGCTCAGGAAGTGTTTAGAGGTCGAATTTCCGGTCAGATACGATATGCCTGTGAGATCTAGGCTGGCTCTAACGTTGTTTTTTATCGTGATTCCGTATCCATTATATGTAGTATACGAAGAGTAATTACGAGTTGGATACGGCACAATTCATTTGAAAGAAAAAAGAAAGAGATTTATTTTGGCTCTATAAGTACCACCGCCTTACAATAATAAAATAGATAACACTAAAACTAGCATTAACACTAAGTTATTTGGTAACACGACAGGATACCAAAAAGGGTCTCTTCTCAGCATCTCAGCATGTGTTACCGCACATTTTGTGTACGCACGCTGGTTTTCTGTGGAGTCCATTGGAATCTCATCATCATCCACTGCTGGACATAGGCCTCCCCAAGGCTCTTCACTCCAAAATCCATGTTATTAGTGCTTTACTTATAACTATAACAACACCAAATCTGCGAGTGTCTACTGCCTACCTGGGGCCTTGAAAGAAATATTTATTCAATGAATATTTCTATTTAGGGTTCGTACCTCAAAAGGAAGAACGGAATCCTTACAGGATCACTTCGTCGGTCGTCTGAAAAGACCCATTCTCTCAGGCACGTTACTCGCGACTACATCCGTGTAGAATTCGTTTATCGCTATCCTGCGGAAACTATGCAATTTTCCGGGATAACAACTATCCTTTATCCTTTTCCGGGACTCAAATTATCTACATACCGAATTTCATTTAAATCGGTTCAATGGTTTAGACGTGATGAAGTAACAAACAGACTTACAAACTTTCGCATTTATAATAAACGAGTAAGTGGGAGTTCAAATCAATTCGGTATTCGGTTTTGTTTGTTTGTGTTTATACTCTTTGTTGTATAAAAAGGAAATACAAAAATACCAGCTATAAACTAGCTGAATAAACTAGAAATTGCAATGACGCATAATTTCCTATGTGTTGTCTATTTGTACTTAATGCTATTGTTGTGTCTTGTGTTGTGAATAAATGTATTTTCTTTTCCTTCTTTCTAAATATTCATTCACCGCCATAAAAATGCCCCATCCTTCTCCCTTCTCCCATCACTGTCCAATGACCCAGTGTTAAAAATAATAAGGCCCTCGAACCAGCTTCGTGACCTTAAGGCCGTGCGACACGCATGCCGTCAAGGACGCATGACCTTTGGGGTCGTTAAGACAGATTTAGTGCGGACAGAAATAACGGGGTTGGACTGTAATTAGTTTAACATTGAAATCTGCTCTTTTCCCCGTCGTTTAACTCATGTCGCTCCGTCGTTAGAGATTTAAAAAAACCGGCCAAGAGCGTGTCGGACACGCCCAAAATAGGGTTCCGGAGCCATTACGAAAAAATTAAGTAATATTTTTCTAAGGATTTCGTACTTTATACGGAATCTTCGAAGTATAGGTATATTTTATACCTTACGCTGCTATTTACTCATAAACTACTAATAATTCTCAAGCAAACTTAGCCACTATAGTTTTCCTTGAAAGTTTAATATACTGACTACTATCCTGAATTTTTTCAAATTTTTCCACCCACCGGTTTAGATTTTAGAGGGGGGGGACGCTCGATTTTAATGAAAATTTGCACTTTAAAGTTGAATATTTCGCAAACAAATACCTGAATCGAAAAATCGTTTTATCAAACCCCTAATAGTTTTAAAATACCTATCCAACGATACCCCACACTATAGGGTTGGATGAGAAAAAAAAAATCACCGCCACTTCACGTCTATGGGAGGTACCCTAAAAAAAATTGTTTTTGAATTTTTAATTGTACTGTTTTGTCGGCATAGTTCACCTATATATTCGTGCAAAATTACAGCTTTCTAGCATTGATAGTCCCTGAGCAAAGCCGCGGACGGACAGACAGACAGACAGACAGACGGACAGACAGACAGACAGACAGACAGACAGACAGACAGACAGACATGGCGAAACTATAAGGGTTCCGTTTTTGCCATTTTGGCTCCGGAACCCTAAAAAAGACTAAAAACCTGGCTTGCCGAGCACACATTTTACACTTTCGAAGAGTTCCTTAAATTTCAGCCAACGGCTATTACTTACTGAAAATTATTAAATTAAGTAGCTTGTAATAATAATTTATATATTAGAATAATTTAACAAACATGACATGTAATAATGATTACCAATAAATGAGTATGAGTATGAGTATGCAGCTCCGCTAGCAAAGTACTGTTGTTATAGAATTAGAAATAAGCATTGGCATCTACAATTTATCTTACGGCACTAGACTAGGCTGTTTTGAAATAAGTTTTTGTTAAGATTTACACTTTTAATACCAACTTTTTTGCTGACTGTACTTTTTGTTACAAAATAAGTCTAGTGGTCTAGAACTCTGTTAAGTACTCGTAGCTAATTTAAAGCTCAACAGTCTGGACCCATTACTAAGCATTAGTTCGCCTTTGTACATTTTTTTTGTCAATTGTATTTTTACTTATTCTGTACAATAAAAAGTTTACATACATACATACATACATACATACTAAGAGTTTTTGAGCGTCACGCATTAAATGGGTCCCAACTGTTGAACTTTAAATTAGCTACTTAACAGAGTTCCAGACCACTAGACTTATTTTCTTCTTTTTAGTTTTGGCAGTCGGGTTTTTTGATTTTTCTAATATTTTAATGTTTTATTGTACACTTTTTTATATTTATATGAAAACAGTAGATTAAAAGTATTATAATCCATATATATATTTATTTAGAATAAGCTAATTATTAGCTTTCATTTGATACCCATATTGATACAATACAAAATATTTTTTCATTCCTCCGCCATATTTTTTTCACAAATGCCGTATTGATAATAATATATTATATAGCCTATGTCACTCAGACAGTTATGACAAATCCAATGATACCTCATATGTTAAAATCCGCCTAGCCGTTTAGGCTGCAGTGAGGACCAAAGAAATGGACGTGCATACCCACATACATACATACATACATACGCTTGAAAAACATAACCCTCCTTCGGACAGTCTGGTAAAAATATAACAAAAATCAATTAAAGCTCCTAACACAATACGTGGCTTTAATACGACAAGGTACAAAACTAAAAATGGAAAAAAAAAGAGAGAAGGAAAGAGATCCCTTTAAGGGATAAGTTCGCCTTTGTACATGTCTTTCTCTTCTAAATTGTAAATTTCATATGTTTTAATAAAGAGTTACAATACAATACAGTACAATACTAAAGAACTTCTAAGATTGACCGTTCCCATAACAGTTACTGATATATCTGAGTATTGCCCCATTTAGGACCATTGCTTAAAAATAGTTTTCCTAAAATCGTAGCCCTGCCCTGCAAGAAATATAAAAATCTCTTCTGTAATACTGACGTACGTGACTCTTCTATCTTGCGAACCATGAAAATATTGTCAGTTATAAGGATATGGCATTTGTTTTTTTATTAGGAAAGCCGGCCAAGTGTGAGTCGGATTCACTCACGAAGGGTGAAATACTGAATATATTATGACGATAAACTGTCAAAAAACATTAGCTTTGTTTTAAACTAGTTTTCAGGTGTGACACATAATTTAAAACAAATCAATTGAATAAGCTCTATATAGTTACGACTTTCCGTTGTTTTTTTCCAACTGTTATATCTGAAAAAACTTGTAAAAAAAGTAATTAAATAGAAATGGAATGCTTTAAATATAACTGCTAATTTGTGAAAAAAAAATTGCAATCAGTACTTATTTAACAATCTTTCCGAAATTGCTGGTAAAGTAAGAAATGACGTGTAAAAAGCTCTCTGCGACCTATTCACAAAATATTTTTTGTTTTTAATTTTAAGTTTTTCCATTGCTAAACGTGAATAGGTTTTTTTTTTTGTTAAATCAAATTTACAATTTTATTAATTCAATAATATACATATTAAACATACCTTTCTAACAATAACTTAAAATAAAATAATAAATTAACCTAAAACTAAAACAAATTGTCCAAAGAGTACCCCTTAGGCAAGGTCCCGAAGATGCTGGCAGCGTTTCCTCTTTGAATAGCTAGGCTAATTCTTTGTCCGAGGAAGCTGCCAGCTCTTCGGTCACCTGTGACGTCTACTAACCTTTTAGAAATTTCCTTAAAAAGCTTTAAAGCACTAGGACCCCACGGACCAAGGGTCTCGACACCGAATGGGACAAAGTCATAATTTAATTCAATTATTACCTAACTTAATACTCAGGTAGCATTATTTTATAAGGCAAACACGTCGTCATGTCACTGACATGGACCCTAGAACAGGCCTCCAACTAGGTAAACTGATGACATCGTGAGAAATGCGGGCAACCGGTGGATGCAAGTGGCGAATTGTTCATTGTGGCGTTCCAAGGTGGAGGCCTTTCTTTTATTCTACTGGATGGAAAACGAGTAAGCGGGTTTTTGGGGTTACGTATGAAAATACTAAGTGAAACTTCATTTTTTTTATTTTTTTATTCGATTGGATGGCAAACGAGCAAGTGAGTTTCCTGAAGGTAAGAGATCACCACCGCCCATAGACACATGCAACACCAGGGGGATTGCAGATGCGTTGCCAACCTAGAGGACTAAGATGGGATACCTCAAGGGCCAGTAATTTAATAATAATAAGATATTTATTCAATAGTTTGCTTACAATTTCTACATACATAGGTACATAACAAATAATAAGTAGGTACAATCAAACTATCAAAAGGGAAAGCGACTCCGCTTTTGCCTGCGCCTTGCAGAACAAAGTCCTTTGGCTAACAGACGCCGATTCCACCGGCTGTCTTACTCTCCACGCCGAAACACAATAGAGCAAGCACTGTTGCTTCACGGCAGGATTAGCGAGCAAGGTGGTAGCAATCCGGGCGGACCTTGCACAAGCTGCCTTTGTTCAGTGGACCTATCCTCGACTTTACACGTGCAAAGCTGGGGAGGCAGATAGTTTTCCAAAAAATATTAAGCAATTTTAACCTTTCCTAGTTCCAAGGCTACATCATAAAGCAGCCATCGGCACGCCCCGTGCGTCGTTACGTGAACCCGAAATATTGAAATTTGATTTCTTTCACCGCCATTTTATTGCGCAAACTTTTTTTAGTACGGTCCTACAGGTGATGTATAGTACCTACCTGTGTAAGTAGACGCACAGAATAAGTAATAGTACAAGTTGTAGAGGTATTTTGCAGGTGGTTGGACCTTGTGCTCGTTGAAGTGGCAATGGGCGGGCCATATAGCACGGAGAGCAGATGACCGTTGGGGCCGAAAAGTTCTCGAGTGGAGGCCGCGGATCGGCAAGTGCAGCGTGGGACGTCCACCAACGAGATGGACGGATGACCTGGTTAAAGCCGCGGGTTCACGGTGGATGCAGGCCGCTGCCAACCGAAACAACTGGAGGTCTATGGGGGAGGCCTATGTCCAACAGTGGACGTCCTACGGCTGAGATGATGATGATGTTGATGAGTTGTGCAAGGTCCACCCGGATTGCTACCACCATCTTGCTCACTAATCCTGCCGTGAACAGTGCTTGCACTGTTATGTTTCGGCGTGGATATTAAGATAGCCGGTGAAATTACTAGCACTTGAGGTATCCCATCTTAAGCCTCTAGGTTGGCAACGCCTCTGCAATCCCCTTTGTGTAGGTGTCTATGGGTGGTGGTGATTTCTCACCATCAGGAGACCCGATTGTTCGTTTACCATTCAGTCGAATAAAAAAAAAATCTTACCAACACGAGTTTTCGCTTGATTTCAATTATCTTTTGTTTCTGACTACTTTCTTAGTATTGATTTTATTTGTAGACATCTTAAGTTCCAAAGGTCCTGTTTTTCTGGTTTTTTTCTGTGCATCCACCTTTCAGTTTGTATTTTCGTTTGATCCAAAGTTCCAAACTATATAGCGTGTGTACGGGCGTACATAAGACTAATTAAAACAGATGACTTTCTTGGAAGCTTATAATCAGAAATTAATATACAATAATATTCAACACGCGTGTGGTCGGTCTGGCTGTTAGCGGCGAATGTGTGGTGCTTGATGGCGGCGGCGCGGGGCAGCAGCCTTCACCCCCGCTGTCGCCTGATGACGTAGTGACGTTGCGCGGGCGCAAACATACTGGGGGCCCTTGAAAGCACCGCTTTCAAGAATCATGAAGAAGGCGTGCGCGTCTGATGACTCCTGGTGATGGTGGTGTGGGCCAGGTCTGGCCCCGGGAGCGACGTCAGCGGCCTGCCAAGGAGAAAGTGCCCGGGTGTGAGCGCTGCGCAGTCGTTGGGAGAGGAAGAGAGGGGGGCGAGAGGACGGCTATTTAGGATAGCCTCAATCTGAGCAAATAATGATGATAGCTCCTCAAATGTGAGGTGCGTGTTCCCTAGGATACGTTTGACGTGAAATTTGGCGGATTTTATGCCTGCCAAGCCATTATGGTTTGGAGCGTATGCCGGCGCAAATTTGAATATGATGTTGTGTTGTGACTAGCATAGAGTCCCTATATTGTTCAAAGAAATCGTTTAATTCCCTTGCAGTTGCGGTGAAATTTCTTACATTGTCACAAAATATTTCTCTGGACTTGCCCCTGCGGGAAATGAAGCGACGCAGAGACAACACAAAGGCGTCCTTTGACAACTCGCTCACAGCCTCTAAATGAACACACTTAAACCTAAGGCATATAAAAAGACAGAGATAGCATTTTGTAATTTTACAGCCTCGCCCACGTCGATCAGTGATCAAAAATGGTCCGGCGAAGTCAACAGCTACAGTGTGAAACGGGAAGTCGGGCGTGACGCGTTGTGCGGGCAGGTTACCCATTATATTCGTCATGGTTTTACCATAAAAGCGGGTGCAGATGACGCATCGGCGAGCCGTGCGTCGTGCCAGGTTCCTACCCCCGATGGGCCAGAACTGCTCGCGCACAGATGCTAGCATGAGCTGCGGTCCCGCATGCAAGAGGCGTGTGTGTGCATGACTGAAAATAAGTTTTGTCATTGTGTGTTTTGAACAAAGAAGTATTGGATGTTTAGTTGCGAATTCATGGTTAGACTTATGAAGCCTGCCCCCTACTCTCAGGATTCCCTGAGAGTCAATAAATGGAGCTAACGAGTTGATATGCGACTTGGGACTTAATGTCTTTTTGTTATTTAATATGTGTAACTCTTTAGAAAAGGATTGTTGTTGTGACAATTTCACTAGTGTTGTTGTTGCATTTTCAAGTTCTTTTACTGTTAATGGCCCCTTGGCGCACTGTCCTTTACACTTCACGTTGATGAAGCGCAGCACATATGCAACTACGCGTTGAAGATGAGTGAACTTAGAGTATCTTTCAAAGTCTATTAAATCATTTTGTTCTATGTTTGTCAATAAAGAAGTGATGGGTTTTGATTCTGGTAAGTCTGTTGCGCGATTATAGGTAGTAAGAACGGGCCAGTTTTGTTCGGGTTCTAAAAGAAATGTCGGGCCATGCCACCATGCCGCTGTGGACTGAACGTGTTGAGGGTCAACGCCCCTTGACGCGAGGTCTGCGGGGTTCAGAGCTGTAGGCACGTAACGCCATGATGAGGACATAGTTAGCTCTTGGATGGCTGCGACACGATTTGCGACATAAGTTTTTAATTTAGATGGACAAGTACTGATCCAGGCTAGCACAACGCTCGAGTCGGTCCAGTATACGCAGCGTGCTATTGGTTTGCGAAGCGCGGCGTTGACTGTGGCAGCGAGGCGACTAGCAAGGAGAGCTCCAGAAAGTTCCAAGCGAGGTATGGTACTGGCCTTGGTGGGCGCAACACGGGATTTGGCGCAAATAAGGTTTACCGTTTGGTGACCGGCTAATGAAGTGGATTTTATGTAAATGCAGGCGGCGTACGCTGCTTGTGATGCGTCGCAAAAGCTATGAAGTTCGATAAACGAAGTTGAGTCACTAATTACGTTTCTGGGTACATTAAGAAGTTTTAGGTATTCTATATTGTTAATGAAATGGTCCCAGGCACGCTGGACGTTAAGAGGTACGGGGTCATCCCAGTTCAAATTGAGGGCCCAAAGCTTTTGCAATAATATTTTAGGTTTTATGGTACACAAAGTAAGAAGACCTAACGGATCAAAAATCTTAAATGTTGTAGATAAAATTGAGCGCTTCGTAACAATGTTAGAGGAGGTGCCGCTGACATCAATGTTAAAATGGAGTAAGTCTTGATTAGGGTTCCAAACTAATCCTAATGTATGAAGTGACTGACTCAAAGCTAGACTGTCATTTTTTATATTTGCGGCTTCCGTTGAAATTAAAGCTTGAGAGTTTGATCGATATTTTCTCAAATTAAAACCACCTGAGGCTAGTGAGCTAGATACGGCCTGCTTGATATTAAGTAGGTCAGTCTCCGTGTCAGCTCCGCTAAGTAGGTCATCACAATAAAAATCATTTTGTATTATTTTTTGTATGTTTGGATCAGCTGACTCCTCACCCAACTGCCACAGGCACCTGGCTGCTAAAAAGCTAGCGCTTGGGAAGCCGTACGTGACGGTATGAAGTCGAAGCGTTCGGATGGGAAGCGATTCATGCTCGCGCCACAAAATCAATTGTAAATCGCGATCTAACTCGTTCATTACGACCTGTCTGTATTGCTTTTCTATATCACCCGAAATTACATATTTGTAGTGACGGAAACGCAACAAGATATTGAATAAAGAATCTTGAATATTTGGTCCTACCATTTGCAAATCATTAATTGAAAACCCAGATGAAGTGCGCGCTGAGGCGTCGAATACGACTCGTATCTTGGTGGACTCGCTATTTTCTTTAATTACGGCATGATGTGGCAAATAGTAGGAGATAGAAGGCCTTTCTACGGTAGCATCGGAAAGATGCCCCAGATCACGATATTCTTGTATGAAGTCAGAGTACATTCGCTTTAGCTTTGGATTCTGATTAAAACGTCTTTCTAAATTTAAAAAACGTTTTTTAGCTATGAAGTATGAATCGCCCAGGCAATCAGGCGAGTCAATAAGAGGCAATCTGACACAAAATTTACCGTTTACTAAGCGAGTCGTATTTTCTTGGAAGTGCCTTTCACTTTCCGTTAAAATAGGTTTAGACTGATGAGGCATGGGGAAGTCTTCGTACTCCCAAAATTTTGTAAGTTGTGATTCTAAGTTGCCTTCGACATCGTTTGTCGCAAAGTTGCAAGAAGTTACTTGAGCCTTAGTGCCTCCCTTAAAGACGGGGCCGGCTATTAGCCAGCCCAGTTTGGAGCTATGAAGAATAGGAAGCCTGTCCCCTAGAGAGTGCTGGTCTGGCCCAATAAGGTCCCAAAATACGTCAGCACCTAGAAGGATGTCAATTGGAGAAGGCTGGTTGAATGTTGAATCGGCTAAGTTAATGAATGATGGTATATTAAGATGATCAATTGGGATGTATTTCTTAGGAAGTGTTTTTGTTATACGAGGAAGTACAAGAAAGTCTAGCTTGCGAACGAATGTACTCTGCCTTGATTTAATTATAGCTGAGCAGCGTTCTGGAACGATGTTTAAAGATGTGTCCCCAATGCCCAGGATACTTGTGGCACTGGAGCGCTGAGGAGTCAGGTGAAGACGTGTTTTTAAATCGAAAGTGATGAACGAAGACTGACTGCCGCTATCAAGCAGCGCCCTGACTGTTTCTACTCTATTGTTATGAGGATTATAGATGTCAATTAGAGCAGTGGACAGCAGTACTTTAGAGGAGGATACTGCTGACATGACGATCGAAGAAGAAGACGGCTTTTCATCACTAATTTTGTGATCAGAAGTTTTATGAGGAGGTACAGGTGTGTTCGTGTTAGGTTTGTGTAAGACAGTGTTGTGTCGCCTCTTACATACGCGACAGCCTCCCAGTCGACAGCTTGCAGTGTCGTGATCCGCGCGCAAGCAGTTGAAGCAGAGCTTGAGCTTTGTTGCCTGTGCCCATTTTTCGTCCGTCGTCAGGCTACCGAAGACCTTGCAGTCGAAGATACGATGCTTTCCCTGGCACACGACGCACGGTCGCTGCGTTTCTTTATTAGCTGAAATCAGAAACGATTTGGTAGGGTGGGTTTCCGACCTGGCTTGGGGTCTATGCGGTTTGTCCCTTTTGGACCTATATAAGGTTTCCAAAACATTCGCACGATTTTTTAAGAATTTTTTAAAATCATCTAATGAAGGTAGCTCTGATAAATCATTACGATATTCTTCCCATCTCACACTAGTAGCGTGATCTAATTTAGTTGTAAGTAGATGTATGATGATCGTGTCCCACTGATCGGTAGGTTGACCAAGCGTTTTTAATGCCCGCAAGTTCTTTGTGACATGGTCACTGAGATATCTCAACGCCTTGTCTGATTCTCGCTGTAAAGGTTCAATATTAAATAAGGAATTAAGATGATTAGTAATAAGTTGACGATTGTTATTGTATCGCTCGCACAGAAGATCCCAGGCTTCGGAGTAATTATGTTCCGAGACTTCTAGGTTGGCAATGACACGTGCCGCCTCGCCTTCAAGATATGAACAGAGATAATGAAATTTATGTATGTGTTGAATTCTAGTATTTTTATGTATAAGAGATTCATAAGTGTCACGAAATTCAAGCCATTTAGAAAAAGTTCCATCAAACTTGTGAATTTGAATTAACGGTAATTTAAAGCCTAAAGTATTGTTACACCGTTTCCCGCTCGAACAAGATGAGTCTTGGTCGGCGTCGTGAAAATTGTCCTTAGATTTAACTGTGTCTATATAGTCTTGGGCTGTAGCGATGCAATGATGAAGTCTTGTTTCAATGGAGTCTCTTTCCGTTAATTCGTTCGCGAGGTCGTCACAATTTAGGATTTCTATGCGAGTCTGAATGATCTCAAAATTGTTACTTAGATCCAAAAATTTATTCAACTTTAGAGTTAATTCATTGACTTGAATCGAATTTAATGTTTTACTTTTGTCAATGTCGTTTAAATAATTGGTAAACTTTGTCACTTGTCCCTTGATTGAGCTCCGTTTAACCTTAAGATCAGCAAGTGACTCATCAGTAGGTAATATAAAAGACGGTGCCGTTTTGCAATTCCCTTGTGAGGACGCGTACAGCTTTGAATCGGAATGTGGCATGTTTAAACTGCGATTATTACGATGTAAAATCAAATCAATGAACCAGCTATGATATTGCAAGTAGAATAAATTATCGTTAAGTTATAATGATGTTAAAAAACTATAGGTACAAATTTGCGAACGGCTTACGCTCCTTGCTTTTGTGTTGAGGAATGCGCTGGCGTCAGCAGCCACGGAGCGAGGCAGGCGCCGGCCGGTAGGTACGCACGCACGGTGCGAACAGCTGACCGCGCGGAGAGGATAGCGCCTGCTACCGGGTTCGATGCTCGTGCGAGAATTCTCACTGAAATGCGTTGAATAAAATATTTATGCTTCGAGCGTAAGCAAGCGGTGAAGTAGGGAGAATAAAATTTAAGATTAAGTTTATTGATGCAGTTATTAAAAAAAATGAAAATAATTGTGACAAGAAGTTGCAATGAAGTCTAATGTAGGTATAAATAATTTAGAATTGGCTTTAGGCTGGGCAGGCAGAAGGAAATACGTTTGCAATTTTATTATTTTTTAAATGGAGGTAGAAAAATATTTGCGCATAAAGAAGAATGATCAAGCGAAAATGAAGCAAAGGAATTGAAGATGCGCAAAAAAGATGACGCTGTAAATAAAAATGTTAGGTTTAAGATGTAGCTACCTTTCGAAGCACTGCTACGAGATACACGTAAGCAGTGCCCTTATAGAAGCAAGGTAGCTTTTATGTGGGTAGGTAGGTTGAAATCGATGATCGAGGTTTGAGGTTGGAGGCCTAAGCTGAAATGCCTCGTGTGCAAGTTGATTAACCGGCTGCCTTACTCTCCGCACCGGAACACAGCAGTGAAAAAGGAATGAAGCACTGCTGCTTAGCGGCGGGATTGGCGAGTAAGGTGGTGGTTGCAACCCGGACGGACCCGGCACAAGGTCCTACCACCTGCTAGGATGATGCAATACGAAGAAGCAAGGATGTACCAGCTTAATTAAAAAAGATGATTAATTTGACCTGTAGGTAGAACAAGAAGGGTCAAAGTCCACACGCGTGTATAAGAAGTGCTATCGCCTTTAAATGCTCAAATTAAGGGGGAATAAAGAAAGGAAATGATGGGTAAGCTCACGGCACTCTCCTTGGTAGGATGATCGATGCGGGCGTCGCAGCGTACTTCTCCGTCCGGCGATGACCTTGACGTGTTCACCGCTCGGCAACGAAAATTCTTCTTCTGGCCTTCTCTTCAGCGCTCGTCGGGTCTTGAGTCTTCAATAGGCGGGTGGCTCGGTCCGGCGCGACGAGAATCGAGATTGTAGTTGCCTCTTCGAGAATCTTCTAGACGGTGGCGGTAACGGTACGTGGCCGCGGCGCGATGTCCGAAGTGCAGCTAAAAAAGGACTCGGAGTCCTGTCACGGTCGCCAATTTATGTACGGGCGTACATAAGACTAATTAAAACAGATGACTTTCTTGGAAGCTTATAATCAGAAATTAATATACAATAATATTCAACACGCGTGTGGTCGGTCTGGCTGTTAGCGGCGAATGTGTGGTGCTTGATGGCGGCGGCGCGGGGCAGCCTTCACCCCCGCTGTCGCCTGATGACGTAGTGACGTTGCGCGGGCGCAAACAGCGTGTATTTTTAATACAAAAACCAAAGTAACATTATTCGTGACGAATAGACAAAAAAAACATACTTAGAAGAAAACTAAAAAAAAAAACTTATCACTGTACCGAATGGGTTCCAAATCAGCATGTATGTATGTAGACAAAGAATTATTAAGTAATAACTTTTGCCCGCGGCTCTTCTCGCGTGGTATTCGGTTATCGCACGCGGATAAAAAGTAGCCTATGTCACTCTCGGGCCCATAAACTATCTCCATGCCAAAAATCACGTCGATCCGTCGCTCCGTTACGGCGTGAAAGACGGACAAACACACTTTCGCATTTATAATATTACTAGCTTTTACCCGCGGCTCCGCCCGCGCGGTAATCGGTTATCGCGCGCTGTTCCCTCGGGAACTGTGCATTTTTCCGGGATAAAAAGTAGCCTATGTCACTCTCGGGCCCATAAACTATCTCTATGCCAAAAATCACGTCGATCCGTCGCTCCGTTACGGCGTGAAAGAGGGACAAACATACAAGCATACGAACACACAAACATACAAACACACTTTCGCATTTATAATAAATTAAGTATGGATAGTATACCTAGTATAGTATGGATGTTTACTTTAGTTCGAACTACTAATATTCGATTCGAACCTCAACCACTCGGCGCTCTCCAAAAATGTTGTAAAATTATTACTTAACTTCTATTTGCTAATTATAATGATAATCAAGTGGCCAAGGGATGAACTCGAGAGACCATTAATAAAATTAGCGACTTCGGTGAACTTTTTATTCCGTCAATTTAAATTCAATTAACGTCAGGGGAATTTAGAAAGCGTTTAAAGCTTTTAAGTTTTCATAGAAAGACTTTATTCTGAGGGTTTTCAATTAAATTAAACAGGTACTAGTACTTTTTTAACGCGCTTAAGTGAGTATATTAGCTTTACTGTAGCTAGCTATGTAGGTAAGTACATATGTAATTAAATAGAATTTATGCATTCTTCTTGACAGCGATATTCTTTTCGAAAACGCTGGTACTTAGTATGAAAATTTACAATTAAAACAACCCTTTGCGTCCTTTTTAGAAAATAAACGATTTATTTTGATATTTAGCTTTTGCCCGCGGCTCCGCCCGCGTGGTATTCGGTTATCGCGCGTGGATAAAAAGTAGCCTGTGTCACTCTCGGGCCCATAAACTATCTCTATGCCAAAAATCACGTCGATCTGTTACTCCATTACGGCGTGAAAGACGGACAAACACACAGACACACAAACATACAAACACACTTTCGCTTTTATAATATTAGTATGGATTTCGAAGGCATACTAGAAAAAAAGAAGAATGAAAATACCTACTTTATCTAACGTCATAAAAAATATCACAATTGACTGAATTGAAAGATACAAACATACATAACATCAATGTCCGCACTCAGCATAAAGCAGCAATTACACTACGTCATTCACCTAATGCGGTCGCCGAATCTGTTTCAAACTACATCGGCGAATGACCGTTGCCTTTAAATTAGTCTGTCCGTCTACTGCGGCGGTCATATTAAGGCGGTGGCAGCTGTCGCTCTCCGAATGCGGCCGACTACCGTGTTCTTACACTTTTGCGGTCGCCGCATGCAGCATGCGGCGAACGACTCAGTGTAATTGCCGCTCAATTCCACGGCAAACCGTGGCGCTGATTTTCATTGACAACTTTAACTCACTCCCTCTCTCTCTCTAAAATGTTTACAACACGCTACTCTCAGTCTTACTTAAAAATGTGTAAAAACCTTTAATAACAGGGTGATCAGCAAAAATGTAAGAAACCAGCCAAGTGTGAGTCATTTCCGCAAGCAAAAGGTTCCTTACCACTGGACATGAGATCTCTTCTTACGATGCCATCTCTATCAGAGACCGGCTGTCCTTGTACTGCTACTTAGAATAGAGATATTTTGCTTAAATTTAACCACGTTCTGAGTATTTTGAACCGTAGTCTATAGTTCGCTCTTCTTATAATAAACATATTATAGGTAAATACGAAAGTTTGCGTATGTTTGTTACTCGTGTTACGAAACACTTAGCAAAACTACTATTTCATGCTGGTATTCTGTGGGAGTGTGGTACTAACCAGGTCCAGCCGGCCCATTCGTACCCGTACTGCAGCCAGCAAGTAGTTACTGAAAGGCTCTACATGTAAAATGTACTTTCGTTCTTTCTTTCTTTAAATGAAATGAAATCAAATGATGCAGGTGGTAGGATCTTGTGCAAGGTCCGCCCGGATTGCTACCACTATCTTGCTCGCCAATCCTGCCGTGAAGCAGCAGTGTTTGCACTGTTGTGTTTCGGCGTGGAGAGTGGGACAGCCGGTGAAATTACTGGCACTTGAGGTATCCCATCTTAGGTATCTAGGTTGGCAACGCATCTGCAATCCCTTGGTGTTGCAGATGTTTACGGGCGGTGGTGATCTCTTACCATCAAGAAACTCACTTGCTCGTTTGCCATCCAATCGAATAAAAAAAAATGAAGTTTCACTTAGTATTTTCATACGTAACCCCAAAAATGCGGTGGTAAACCCAAACGGTAGAACAAAAGATGTTTTTCAGATAATGTTTTTCCTGAAATATTAGTATTCTAAAAGCGAACGCATTTAATGGGTTTACTCTGTCGGCTCGGAAAGTTCTAGATTTTTTTTCAGCTGAAACAAATTGGTGCCTGGTTATTTCGCTTTATTGGATTTGGAGTTATTCTTCAGTGAAATATAACCTAGATACACACTTACGCATGTATGTGAACTTAATGTGAACGTATTTGGAAATAATTCCGATCTGCATTAGCGATTCCTTCAACTAACGAACCTAATGTTAAAAGTAAAGATGTGACTTGTGATGTATAGATATAATTTAATAATATTGTAAATCTGTTTAAAAAATACTTATACCTCGTTGAGTTTCTTGCCGGATTCTTCTCAACAGAGGTTTTTTCCGAACCGGTGGTAGATTTTTTTTGACATTCATAAGTGCTTGTTATAGCCTAAATTGAATAAAGATATTTTGACTTTGACTTTGACTACGCACACATCCGTAAATACACACGCGAATAGCTAAATCGTTTATTTTTTCTGAGATCATAATTTCAGATACATTTTTCTTTATAGTTAAAGTGAAATAGAGAAATAAAACTGAACGGGTCTTTAATCGAGTTTAGCTCCACATGTTTCAAAGACGCGCGATTGCTCGACGAAATTTTTTTTTTAAATTCAATAAGCCACAATTTTCAAATGACAACTTAAAAATGTTTTTGACAAACTGCTAAGCAATTTTGAACTCCCGTGAGACTCAATCATAATAAATATATTAACCCGGACCCCTAACGTCTTAAATTGAGTTTAGCTCGACAGTTTCGGGCTAATCCGTAGCCCTTGCGCGTGTTGCAGCAGCCGCCGAGTCGCGTTGCTCCGAGGAGGAAGGGCTACGGATAAGCCTGAAACATATCGAGCTAACTCGATTTAAGACGTGAGGTATCCGGGTCAATATTATATTTAATATAAACACTCTTTTTTTATAACCAGTTGCTAAAATAGGCTATAAAGCCTTATATTCGCTATCATATTTATATCTACTCGCGTTAAATTTCCCAGTGGCTCTCGCTGTCCCAACATAATGGTTGGTTCAGTCCATTCTGTACGACAGTACTATTAGTTATTCTGTGGACGAGGTGAATATTACCCATGTGTTTTAGCTAAAAAAAAGGAATTATGGTCAGTAAAAAAAACTTCTGGAAGGAAAACGAGCAAGTGGGTCTATTGCCTCTCAAGCAGAGGGTCGTGGGTTCAAATCCCGGCTCGCACCTCTGAGTTTTTCGAAATTCATGTGCGCAATTTACCACGAGCTTTGCGGTGAAGGAAAACATCGTGAGGAAACCTGCACAAACCTGCGAAGCAATTCAATGGTGCGTGTGAAGTTCCCAATCCGCATTGGGCCCGCGTGGGAACTATGGCCCAAGCCCTCTCATTCCGAGAGGAGGCCTGTGCCCAGCAATGGGACGTTTATAGGCTGAGATGATGATGATGAACGTATAAAGTTAAATCAACTTAATACCTTACAACTACGAAATTGTAATAATTTCACGATTTGAAATTCAAATTCGGCTTAAACGAGTTCCAACCAGTTCGAAGCGGTTTTGATTTAATCAACAAAATAAATTCGATAGATCCTCTTTTATTTAGGGCTTAATTCGCAATACAATATCGATATTGGATTTGGTTAATCATTTGTAACATTGAATTATGTTAAACAATGAGTTAGAAAATAAGTTGGATTTAAACAAGGTTATTATAAGTGGCAGTGGGCGGGGCACATTGCTCGCAGGACTGATGGCCGATGGGGTCAAAAGGTTCTCGAATGGCGTCCGCGGATCGGGAGACGAGCTGTCGGTAGGCCTCCAACAAGATGGAGCGACGACCTGGTTAAGATCGCAGGATCGCGGTGGATGCGAAAAGCACAAGACCGGTCTGAGTCGAGAACCTTGGGGGAGGCCTAATGTCCAGCAGTGGACGTGTTTCGGCTGAGATGATGATGATGAAGATAATAAAGCTCGTCTGCAGGTACTCGTATTCATCTCGGCTCCGTATATATACCCAGGGCAGGCTTTAACATGTCAGGGCTCCAAGGATTCCTGGGGCCCCTTTTCAGTCATTTGAAGATCATCAGCTCTTTTCAAGTTTAATCAAATTAAACAACATGCGTCGAAAGGATGCATATTTTATTTCCAATAGAATTTTTACTTTATGAAACCTTTTCTATTTCATTTTGCCTAATGATTAATCCGGCCCCGTAAATACTTCCCACTGCAAAGCACAGACTTCCTTTCAGAATGATAGAGATTGGATCATTATTTCCCATACGAGCCTAGAGCGGATTAGGAACTAGGTAAAAAAAAGCTGGTAAATTAGCTACTTGTCAGAGTTCTAGACCACAAATAGTAGATTGATAACCAAGGGTGGAAAGTAACCCATTTTAACCGAGTTATTTCTGGCGCTCGAACGAAGTGAGAGCGCCAATAGTTCGAGGGGAAATGGGTTATTTCACCCGAGTTAGACACTCTACTTTTCATTTCGTCTGTGAGGAAACTAAAATACTACAAAAAAACGAGAATAACAATAAATTGAATTTAATTATACCTATCCAACCTCCAACGGTAGGTACCTTTTCGACTGGCCACTTGCCATGGCCGACTATAAAAAAAAAACGAGTTGGTCACGACGTGCATCTAGATGGCCATGCCAAAACGTGAAAAAAAATGTCATTGACGTAACTCAATTATCTTCGATGTCATGGCTAGCCGAAAAATTAAAAAAAAAAAAAAATACTTTCCACCCTAGAGGAGAAAACGCAATTTTCCACCCGGCTATCTACCCATGAAAATTAAACGGAGAGATGAAAACTTATTTTCTTCCTTTTAGTTTTTAAGACAGTCAGTCGGGTTTTTTTAAATTATATTATACCTTAATATTACATTCTTAAACAGAATACTCGTGGTAGTAATTTCGCCGTCTCTCTTACACTTGACAATCAATACCTACCTTCTGGCTGTCGTCGGGTAAAAAGAATTTAGAAAAATAAGGCAATCGAGCGTACGTTCAGCCAGATCTTAGTACTCTTTGCTCTCGAATAGCCCAAAAATAAATCGAGATTGTTCCGTAACTGCCAAAGGCACGAGCTTTCCGCCATTTTGGCACAGGGATGATTGGAATCGTGACTCAATTATTCAGTATTTGTTCGCTATAGGACGTTTTGACGCGAAAACGCTTCTTGCTGACATTAGTTGGGCGAATTGGAAATCGCGTTGTGGTAAATAAATTAGTGTAGAAATTTATTAATTGCTGAAACAACAAGACAAAATTTTGCTTTTAAAACATACTTTTTCCTCACCGGTTTCGCCAAGTTTGACCGTTTTGCCAAGAGTTTGCAAGTGTTTTGTCATGTAGTAATTTATAATGAACATACACATCAATATTTGTTACGAGAATTTTCACGATTTTTCGGCTTCTTAATTATTCCACAATGTTGTAAACTATCGCGGTCATTAAAAAAGGACGAGGTTATCAATCCGGTTGTATTTTTTTTATGTTTGTTACCTCAGAACTCCGTCATTTATGGACCGATTTGATTTTTTTTTGTGTTCGTCTAGGAATGTCTTCAATAGGTCCCTTAAGTGATGACTATAAGTCCACTCCTGCTGGCTCGTGCTGAGGCACCGACCGACTTCAGACTGGTAGGAATTTATTTTCATGGTTTTTTGTAGTCGGTTCAATTTTTTATGATTTAAATTCGGAATATGTTCCGCGTCTAACCTTGATTTTAGAGAAGCTACGACTCCGGTCCCAAAGGAAGACCAGCGCCGTTTTTGCGAACGGCAGCTGATTTGGGACCATTTCGTGACATGCATACCTATATATATTTTTTTCTTTATTTTTTTTATCCATTATTCTTATGTTTGTCACAAACAAATGTTTTCTTTCTTTCTTTCTTTCTTTCTGTCGTCTTATTCATGGCACATTCAACTGTGCCGAAATATCGAGCTTTTCTAAAATCAAGGTACGCGGAACAAAACCAGAATTTAAATCATAAAATTCTTAATTATTGCTAATATTCACTATAATTTTGCTTTGTTATCCTATTATTCACCACTATACTACAGGTCATGTCAACGTCTCGAAGATTGAGAAATTGGCTTCTAAAATTTGATTGTGTAATATAAACATACTTTGTTTCTTATTGAGATTAGTTAGGAGTAAAACTATTAACATGTAAGAGTATGTACAAATTCGGGATTGATTAAAAAAGTGTAAGTTCTCTGTGGGACGTACGGCCAAGGAGTTTAATTTCTTGGCCACTATGGAACCATTTCACAGTAAACGACATAGTGACATCGCATTAATTAACAAGGAAAGTCGTAATGACTTTTCCTTTGAAAAGGTTCCATAATGGCCTATGAATTAAATTCCTTGACTATCAATGCCCAAGGAGTAAGAAAAACAAAATCACTTTTCTATTATAGTTCTTTAATTGGCGCGGTCGGTAGGACAAAAAATCTATTTACCCATAGGATAATAATCATCTCTAATGTACTTATAAGGTAGAAACGGCGCATTTCCACCACCATCCACCATATAACCAATCTGCGTACCCCACATCTGATACGCATACTCGTAATATTCTCCCAAACTAATATTCGCAAAAACATGAACATGATCAAGATAATATCTCAAATCAGTGAACACTAAAATACGATCTTCGTTATATCGTATCTCGAAACATCCTACAGCTAGAACCTGTAACTCATAAGTATATATTCCCCCTCCACTCGGTACTCCTGAAACTCGTCGTATGTTGTTTCCGTTGTTACGAAAGCATATAAACTTCCCCCACCATTTCGGGAGGTACATTGAGCAGTCGACGATCATATCTCTCGTTACCCTATGGTACTTGATGTTATAGTTCTGTCGTATATGGATCATGTCTTGGAACCCAGAACCGGCGAAGTACAATTCTTCATTGAGGGTCCATCGCTTTTGGTATAGGAAGGCTCTGTAAGCGTAGTGGTATCGTCTCGATAAATAAGGGAACAGGTACATTTGGTCCATGGTGTGGACGACTGTTAGGTCGTGCCGGGGGACGTGACGGCCTCTAGGTCCGTGCCAATGTTCAGGGTTGTTGCTGCGGGGTATCAGTCTTCTGACTCGCCAGACACGATACCTGGAAATGAATTTAGAAGAAAGAAAAGAAAGTTAGCAATAAAGACCGCATTACTAATCTACATATGGGCAAAAAACTTTTCCCAAAGTATCATCATCCCAAAATATTTTACTCAAATTATCATTTAGGCCAAAAAAAAATTGCCAAAAAAAATTATCGCAATTTTACAGTTAATAATTATTTTGTTGGCAAATTAATGTTTTTTTAAATGATTACTTAATGGTGTTTCATATTACCACGTATTATTTAGTAAAATATATTGTTTGGCATAATACTCTTCCCAAAATATCGTATGACATAATAAACTACTTTTCCGGGAGCAGTTCTTTTCTGTGGGGGGCGCAGTTCTAACAATACAATACAAATATTCTTTATTGCACACCAGAAAGCAGTACAAAAAACTTATAATATAAACACTAAGATAAATTTTGGGAAGTTTTTTTTTCTTTATTCTCAAAAGGAAATTTGGCGAAAAATATTTTGCCGAAACGGCAGTACAACCTTACACCTTACCTAATACTTGTTTTTTATTTTGTGTCCTCTGTAATTTGCGAAGTGCTAATAAATATTTCTATTTCTATTTATATAAATTGTTTGCAGAATACCTGAATTGTTTGCAGAATATCTGCGCTCGAAGTTGTTGACGACTATGTATACCTAGGACAGACGGTCCAGTTAGGTAGGTCCAACTTCGAGAAAGAGGTCACTCGTCGAATCCGACTCGGCTGGGCAGCGTTCGGGAAGCTTCGCAGTGTTTTTTCATCCAAATTACCGCAGTGTTTGAAGTCAAAAGTCTTTGACCAGTGTGTGTTGCCAGTGATGACGTATGGATCCGAGACGTGGGCGCTAACGATGGGCCTCATAAGGAAGCTCAAAGTCACTCAAAGGGCTATGGAGAGGGCAATGCTCGGGGTTTCTCTGCGGGATAGAATCAGAAATGATGATATCCGCAGTAGAACTAAGGTTACTGACATAGCCCGAAGGATCGCGAAACTGAAGTGGCAGTGGGCGGGGCACATTGCACGCAGGACTGATGGCCGATGGGGTCAGAAGGTTCTCGAATGGCGTCCGCGGAACGGGAAACGAGCTGTCGGTAGGCCTCCAACAAGATGGAGCGACGACCTGGCTAAGATCGCGGGATCGCGGTGGATGCGAAAAGCACAAGACCGGTCTAAGTGGAGAGCCTTGGGGGAGGCCTATGTCCAGCAGTGGACGTCTTTCGGCTGATATGATGATGATGATGATGATGAGAATACCTGAATGGAGTTTTATAGCTGCCCCCTCTTCCAAGAGCCCAGACTCTGATATCCTTCTCGACGTCCTTCCAAGGCTCGAAAAAATTCGCTGACGACAACAATGTGCGCCGATTCAGAATAGTACCGACGCCAAGGTTCGTGAAGTCTGAAAATGAGACAAATATTGTCGGTGCTAGTTATTTTGATGATGGACGAAACAATAGTAGATTGATAAACAAGGGTTGTAAGTGATCAATTACATTGAAAATACAAACTGAAATATAGATGCACAGAAAAACCAGAAAAATAAGACCAGCACTGGGAATCGAACCCAGGTCCTCGGCATTCCGTCCCACGTGCTATACCGCTACACCACCGCTGGACAACGGTACAGACACGAATTTCTCCTATGCACCACATCTCAGCTGGTTTGTTTCTTATTGATCAATTTGTATTTAATTCAATAATTCAAATCAATTGATATTTAAGGTGCTTAAAGTTGGAGGGTGTAATTGATCATTTTACACTCTAGTTGAACACTCTACTTTTCATCACAAATGCGAGGAAATAAAGAAAAACCGTTATAAATGTATACGCAATTTCTAACAGAGCGGAAAAAACTACATCGGACGCCATAGAAAAATAAAGAGAAACTCTTCAAAGTATCGCCCGAAAAAAGGACGACGTGCTAAAACGCTGTGGTTAGCCGCATAGTGGACTATGGATACCACAGATATAGATTACATTAGATAACGCAAACACCTCAATCTGTATGAAAACTAACCGTGTCACTTTTTTATATCAACTGTGACGTCTCAAGAGCGAATTAGCGATGTGAATTCCTCGATGCCCGCGCAAAATCGATTCAAATGCGCCGCCTGCTGGCGCCGTGGGGCTCGAGTCAGTCACTAGTCATGATTAGTCAGTTAGCGGTCAGTCTTTGTAAGGGGCCAACCATGTAGAGGTTTAGTAGGGGTTTGGGCACGCGAAGAAGATGCATTTGCGTAATCTAGTGTAAGATTACGATTTGGAGTCTTTTTGTATTTTTTATTTCAACTCCAAATTTTTGTTTCTTTTACGGTCATCCCGTGAAAGTTTATAAACTATCACGGCATGACCGTAAAAGAAACAAAAAATTGGAGTTGAAATAAAAAATACAAAAAGACTCCAAATCGTAATCTTAATTTGATTGCTTAATAGCGACATCTCTTGTCCCTGGTAAGCGGATAGTTTCGAAGGGAGTGAAAAATGTTTCTCGTTGAGAACGTAGATCATAGATGGCGTTAGTGTCGCTGCTAAAGCGACTAATGAAAAGAATTCAAGTTGAAATATGGGTGCATAGGAAAAATTCGTGTCTAGTCTCCTGTCCAGTGGTGGTGTAGGGGAATAGCACGCAGCACGGAATGCTGAGGACCTGGGTTCGATTCCCAGCGCTGGTCTATTTTTCTGGTTTTTCTGTGCATTCATGTTTCGGCTTGTGTTTTCGTGTGAAATATATAATCTAGTGTAATCTATATCTGTGGTCCGTAGCTTAAGAGTCAGACTCACATATGGAGAATCCAGCAACGACGCACAACCGCCGTCTGTAGTGGAGATCCACCCAATCCCAACTGGGGATCCAGAACTCCAAATAGTTGAACTGCGTCATTTGCCACTGAAATACTGCCTGCCGCGGTCCTGCGTCAACCTGGGACCCTGAAATGGTTGTGGTGCCCATGTCCCAGAAACAAAGGGCGGGGTGACAGGCAAGGAGGGTAATAGTTGATCTGAAAGTAAAAATCATCATCATCATGTCAGCCGAAAGACGTCCACTGCTGGACATAGGCCTCCCCCAAAGTAAAAATACCAGCTGAAAATACCAGCAGGCTTGCCGCAACACTTCCGACGCTCTTCCTTTGGACTTGGTCCCCGTCACAATATTTCTCGAAGAGATCTCGCTATGGCTTGTCCCCACAAGTTACCAAGAACTTTTTTTTGATTGATTTTGGATTAGTATTGTATGTGAAAGGATGATCGAATTATCAAAAAATGACAAATCATTAGTAGTTCATTTTATTAGCCCCTGGCGCAAGAAAGGGGGTGCTTTGATAAACTATGCATTAAAATTAATAATATAGAATAAAAAAGAGGAAGAATAGGAAGAAGAAGAAACATTTTTTTTTTAATCCACTTGATGATAAAGGAGCAAATGGGTCTCCTGATGGTAAAAGATCACCACCGGCCATAAACATCTGCAATAACCCTGGTATTTCAGATGAGTTGCCAACCTAGAGGCCTATGGGATACCTCAAATGGCAGTCATTTCACTGGCTGTCTTACTCTCCAGGCCGAAACACAACAGTGCAAGCACTGCTACTTCAAAGCAGGATTAGCGAGCAAGATGGTGTTAGCAATCAGGAACCTTGCACAAGGTCCTACCACCACTACCACCTGCAAAATCACAAGAAAGTTTTGGTATAATTTACACAAATTAACACACCTTAACGAAAACATTAGGTATTTAGTTCCACAAATAGTTAGACATTATGCGCTGCTATCGCATTGGCTCACTGACACAAACTGAAACCATTTACTTAGTTGATAAATCACGCAAATATTCAATACAACATTGTTTATTATTAATGATACAAAACTGTATAAATAAACACTTCAATCACGCGTTTGTGCGCTTATGTGAATCAACCTATCGAAATCCAAACTTCTACTTCTTCTCTTTTAAAATATGGCTTCTGTCCTAATTAATAAGACAATTTTGCCAATGTCAAAGTATTCTCTTTCGAGAGGCAACGTTGTACGGTGATTGTAGTTTTTGTAACTTGATAGTAAAATTCCAGAAACCACGTGGAGACAACTTGCGCATTAAAAATGTCAGACACGAGAGCAATATTAAATATTGTGATCACTGTTCACTGTTAAGGTTAATCGCCGCATAAAACACTATCAAAATTATACTTCAACTAGCCAAAGAAACAGAAATAGCAAAATTATATATTGTCTACATCCGCCATGTTCGAATGCCACAAATCGAATCAAAATCCAAACTTATAAACGCAAAAATAACTCTATCACTCTGTCTGTATCTTTTCAATTTAAACCGCTGAACGGATTTTTATGAAATTGCATGTGAAGATGAAGATACTTATAATTTGAAACCCTGGTGACGACATCGAATAGTTTTTATCCCGTAAAATTGCAAAGTTTCCACGAGCTAGCAATACTTATTCGCGGAGTCACAGGCAAAAACTAATACTTAGATTATAATTTCAAATTGTATCTTTGAGACTTAATATAATTAAAATGTAGTCCCTGTTTTTAACAAACTCCAAAGACGCAAAAAGACTAATGGCCACTTGCAGGAAACACATAAATCTCAAGTTAGCGTTAAGCTTAGTTTAGTAGTGTCAAAATGTATGGAACTGTCAATCTTAAGCCAGGCTTAACAACTAAATCTAGATTTATTTTTACCTGCAAGTGGGTCTAAGAGACTTGATTTATTATTAAATACGAGCTTGTAAAAACAGACCAAAATATACCAACCATGGAAAAGGGAGTTAGGATTATATTATGACAAATAGATTCGGTGTCTACACCTGGCGGAATTGTGATATGGAACTATTTATACAGACCCTCCTGAATTATGAATAAGGTCTGCTGTTGTTTTTGCTGCGTTGTTTGAACCTTTCCTCCAAAGGTCGAAAAACAAACTTTTATGTCGTTATACAGCTTCAATGAATGTTATAAATAATTTGCAATACCTTTACGTCACTATTGCCTGAGGTATTCTCGGACCGATCCGACCTTCGACCTTCGATCATCAGGCTTTCAAGAAAAAAGCGTACTCCTACCTTGTGACGCATCGCAATTTTGACTCTTCTGGTGTTGTAGGTGTCCATGGGCGACGGTAATCGATCACCATCATCAGGCGATTCATCTGCTCGTTTGCCCCCTATACCATAAAAAAACGTAGATTAAAGCAGCACAGTTAGGACGTCTACCAACAGGTGGACGGGTGACCTGGTTAACCGCGAGTTTACGGTGGATGCAACGCTCGAAGCAACTAGAAGTCTATATGGAAAGCCTATGTCCAACGGCTAATAAAAAAAATGAAAAAAATTACTTTATTTCAGACCAAAACAAAAGTCCATACAGGGTAGATGGAATCTAGGACGTGATACAAAATTAGTGTTTCGTGCTCAGTTAATGCTAGGTAATAATAATATAATGCATTAACTCTTTTGTAGAAACTAACCTAACCTAACCACTTAGCCATCCGGTCGTCCAAATTAAAAGTACCTCCTAATCAGCCATTTGTTTTCTGCCTTGTTATTTTAAATTACACCAATATCCTTTTCTCTCTTATTATAAAGAAAAGAGCGCGTCTTTCGCTCGACGGATCGTTTTGTGGAAGTTCAGAACGGAGTACTACAAAATGGAGTTTAGATGAAAAGGAAGTTTTAATTTATTCAACAAATACTTGATTAGAATATTGAATGTAATTATCAAGTTTTGTACAAACTTTTGGGAAAGGGATCAGCGTTTTTAAAAAGTCCTAATTTACATTTCTGCTGCACTTATACTTTGAACTTTAGTGGAAAGTTCGTGAGGTTTAAATTTCAATTTGAGAAAAGTGAAAATGAGACTGTTCAAAAAGTACACTCGTTTACTTTTTAGCTATAAAACAAATGGTATTAGAGAAGTTTGCTGTAAAAAGTTTTTGTTAGTTTTTAAGTGCATTGCAGGTTGAAGTCAAAATATCTTTTCAGCTACGGCTATGAAAAGTACTAATGAGTGTCAAAAAACTTTATTTATACTTTGAGCATGAGACTACCGTGAGACTCGCTCATATTAAATGATATTGTAACGGATAGCCCTTTTTCAAAGGAGCACGCGACTCGGCGGCTGCCGCAACACGCGCACTACGCGCCACCGTTCTGCTTGCGCGACTGTCCGACGAAACTAACACAGGCGTACAACTACCCACATTTTTATCGTCATTTTTATATTTTATGTCTAATGTTTGTTTGAAGAAGGGCTACGAAATAGCCCGAAACATGTCAAGCTAAACTTGATTTAAAACGCGAGTTATCCGTTATAATATCATTAATTATATTATGCTCGTTCGGAAAACCCTTTGTTCAGAAAGAACGCGGCGAGAAACTGAAAGAGATATGTTTTTAAAACAGATCTCCAATGTTATAATATAATGAGTTACTTGACAAGTATTTAACACAATCACGTTGTTTATATTTACTTAATATAGTAGAAAACAGTCTTTACAAACACTACCTTCTCGTAGTAGATTTCCCCCGCCGTCTTCATTCATTGGTCTCGAGATAACTTAAAAAAACAAGTGTTTCTTTGATAAAAACGTTTCGTACTTTATCACTGTATGATAAAACAATTCAATGTTTAGAAAATGGCAACTTTTTATACTTAGAAGACGCTGCAAACAAAAGACTTTGCTTACTTCGACACGGTTCCAAGTGAACATTTCATCGTGTTCAAAACGTAACTTTATTTTTGATACACTAAGGATGAAATTTGAAAATGACGTTGTGCCAACGTATGATAAATGTATGCAAGCATTCTACCCACGGCTTCAAAAGCCGTCACCTCCGAAACTCGGCAATTGTTGAGTTTGAGACTTTGGCAACAAGAGTTATGGTGTTTTGTTCTCGCCCCGTGTTTGCGCCTCGGGCTTATTATAACTTTTGACACGTGTACATTTGTTTTATTTTTACTTACCGCAAAATAGTCAATGCGTGGGTTGGATCGTACATGACAAACTGGCATGAATAAACTGAAGATACGTTAGGAGACATACATACATTATCTTTTTCTGTAAGCCACAATATTATTTAGGATGTGAATGTGAAAGTTTGTGAAGATATTTGGATGTTTTTTACTCAATCATGTCTAAACCTCAGAACGGATTTACCTAGATGAAATTCGGTATACAGATAGTTCGAGTTCCCGGGAAGGACATATAAGATAGTTTTAATTCCGGAAATTTTCGTAGTTCCCGCGGGAAAGCGATAAACGAATACTAGTTGGACGAACTCGCGGGCAACGGTGTTTAAATATTTTGTAATTAAATAGACAGTCATATTTTTAGTATAATGTTAGAATAAATTAAAATATGACCATTTTTCAAAATGAAAACATTTCTTCCGCGGATGTCGTAAGAGGCGACTGAGGATAGGTTAAAGCCCGCGAACGCCCGCGAAAGCGCGAAACGCGAGTGTAGATGTTGTTCACGCCTTCGCGCTCGCGGTTCGCGGCGTTTCCCGTCCGGTGGCGGTTTTTTGGCCCGCGACAAAGGGTACGCGGCGCGCGAATGCGAACGCAGCTACACTCGCTGTTTTATCACCCATTTTTATTGAAGTTGCGAACAACACTGCGAAGCTTCGTGAGTGTGGAGGCACGTCAAAATTAAGACCTAAAATTGCTAAAAGTGGCTCTGTTGGCGACTGGCTGCGGTGCGACCTTTTTTACAGTTTGTCAATGTTTGTCTTGCTTTTTAAATATGTTTTTTACTCTAATTGTCAGTTGTGACTTGTTTGCCCGATCTGTCGATTCCTAATAATAATATTGTGCTTTGCTTATTAAATTACTATCATTTAAACACGTGTTTCCATCAATCTTTCCATTACTTTCAATACAGTCCACCACTAGCTATCAGGCTCCAAAGCGGTAACGTTTCTTGTGCTCTGCCTACCCCATTTCGGAATACAGGCGTGATGTTTGTTTGTGTATAAAACCTTTTTCCTTCACATTTTTAACTGATTTTTTTTTTAAACTGAGCACAACAAAATTTCCAATTAGTAGAGAAATGCCATTTACTTACAGCTTCGTCATTGACGTGTAAAATTGTTTACACGCGAAACTAAATCGGTACATTTCATTCAATTTGCCAGTAATTAAATTCGCTAAAACAATTCGCAATTACAATATTAATTTATTTACTGCGGAATTAATTGAATGTTATTCGGATCATTAATAATGTGGTCGGTATTTAATTAATATATTAAAAGCGAAAGGTAAACTACGTCAAACGTTAATTGGAACCACAGTTAAATTATGTTCGGAAATTATTAATTTTATGAAGCTTTGCTTGGGTCCGTATTATTTCGTCTATAAAAAACAGCTATTCTATGTAGCAACTGGTCTAAATAGCAGCTAATCTAAGTAGGAAATGGTCTACGAAGCAACCGGTTTAAGTAGCAACTGGTCTAAAAAGCAAGTAGTCCTAACCTGTTTTTGTCGAAAACTTGAAAAAACATAGGCGAAGCGCCCCAGCCGCGCGGAATAGGAGCTCCTTCGAAAGTAAAAAATTTTAGACCACTTGATACTTAGACAAATTGCTACTTAGACCAGTTGCTTCTTAGATCACTTGCTACTTAGACCGATTGCTAATTTGCTACGTAGATCAGCTGCTTTTAAGACCAGTTGCTAATTTTTCTTTCTAACGTTTCTTGCCATCAAGCGCAGGCATATTTTGCATAAAAAATCAAAATGAAACAGGATAACAAGTTAGTTAATAAAAAACTGGTCAAGTACGGTTTAAGTTCGTACTCGAAGGGTTTCGAGCCATGGTATCGAAAAAACCGCCGAAAAAAACCTTTCTTTGTGAGTCCTCAAGCCGATTTTAGACTTAGGAAAAATCGTGCAAGTTGCATTACATTGCGGCGCCTAATTGACCACTACAAACTCTTGGCTTTACGGCCTCGCAATGTAATGCAAATTGCACGATTTTTCTTGCAAGTCTAAACTCAGCTTTAAGGTTAGTTATTATTTTACTAAAGGAGAGATGAACAGACAGCGCAAGCAACAGGGCCCTATTAGGAACTCTTTTGGTCCGAAACCCCAAAACTCCTTTCAACATTTTACTCCGACCTTCTTTATGACGAGTGCCTACGTCAGGCGTCCTATTGAAATGAGAGGGCACACAAATTGAATGCTGAATAAGTGTTTTGCTTAATTTTGTTCTGTAATTTAGGAACGAGTGTTTCAGTCATTATTTTGTGTTTATATTTCTTGGGCATTTTTTTTAAATGAATGGTAGGCTGATTTTTGCGAAATTTAGTCTCTAGCCAATTAAAAAATGGACAATGTATTACATTAATGGCTACTTGCTGGAAACACATAAATCTCGAGTTAGCGTTAAGCTTAGTTTAGTAGTGTCAAAATGTATGGAACTGTCAAGGTTAAGCCAGGCTTAACAACTAAATCTAGATTTATTTTTACCTGCAAGTGGGTCTAACAGTTATAACGTGATGGATTAGTCAGTAACCTTACACATTTATCTTATTTTTACGCAACTATAATAAAAACATGAATACAAATATATATGTCGGCGGCCGATCGTAAAATCGGCCAGATCACGAAATTCCTAGGCACATTAAATGGCGCCTAAAAATTGGCCAGGAGTATCACGATGTGCCAGAGAAACAATACGGCAGATCGATTAGAGCAACGCATTTGTCGATATTTGTGGAGACCACGGATCGGCAAACGTAGCGTAGGACGTCCTCAGACTCGGTGGAGCGATGATCTTCGCAAGGTGGCTGGCAAGAGCTGGATGAGAGCGGCCGGCGAAGTGCCAGGACCGATATGACGGCGTTTCATGGTATGCCTAGGAATTTCATGATCTGACTAACTTCACTAGGCAAATCGTTAAACGATGACTTTTGAACGATATGGTAGATGTTCTTTAGCCAATTCATGAAATAGCACTATTTCACGATATGCCTAAAAATTTCGTGATCTGGCGTATTTTACGGTCGGTTGCCGACATAGTAACAGACATCATGTGTCATTGTTAACATATAATGATATCATCCTAATTAAACGGTTGCTGTTTAATTTCCTTAAATCGAAGTGAAAAGCAGAGCGTATAGGTATCCATACTAATATTATAAATGCGAAAGTGTGTGTGTTTGTGTGTATGTTTGTTCGTCTTTCATAACGGTGCGAGAACCGAATTCCACGCGAGAGTAGCCGCGGGCGAAAGCTTGTTTTGTTCATAAAAGTAAAACCCACTTTAACTTGACTATTATTTAACCCTCACCTGCGGTTCGGGTAGATATAAACGTCTCGGGGTTTTTTTCTTTTTAGAAGTATAAAAAGTTTTTACAGTAAATTGCAAGTACAAAATTTACAATTTATATAAATACTTATTTGTGATAAAGCTACGCTTAGTAAAAACACGTAATGGTAATAATTAAATTATTAATTAAGAGAGAATTCACTTAACCATGTTTTCATAAACTCAATATCGATACCAAACAAGTACCTTTTGTTTTGTTGAATTTTGAAACTTTTTAATGCAGAGCTATTTCTCATTATTACGCCACAAAGATTCGAAGAGATCTCAAAGCTTTCGTTATTAAATAACTTAAAGCTTTCGCGAGATATTTCTTGCTAATATTTTCAATTTGTAATAATTTGAGTCTCTTTTGCGATCTGATATTCTTTTAACGCTGTTTTCGGGAGATGTTTGGAACAATAATCAGATCTGCCAAGTGCTTTTACTGTTTGTTGACATGAATTGTAATAAACTAGCTTTTACCTGTGGTTGGTCTGGGTTTTTTTCTCTTTGTAACTTTTTGACAAACATTTTATTGTGTTAAAGAAACAAATGAAAGCGTATTTTCAAATGTATCTATAAATCTTGGTAAAAGTAAAAGTAACTGAATCACGTGCTATCAAGGACTTTAATTCATGAGCCATAATGGAACCATTTCGCAGTAAACGTCATAGTGACACCCGTAGGTATTTAACAAGGGAATACAAATGGCAGGTGTAGGACCTTGTGCAAGGTCCGCCCGGATTGCTACCACCATCTTGCTCGCTAATCCTACCGTCAAGCAGCAGTGCTTGCACTGTTGTGTTTCGGCGCGGAGAGTAAGACAGCCGCCCGGTGAAATTACTGACACTTGAGGTATTCCAACTTAGTACTCTAGGTTGGCAGCGCATCTGCAATACCCCTGGTGTTGCAGATGTTTATGGGCGGTGGTGATCTCTTACCACCAGGAGACCCACTTGCTCGTTTTCCTTCCAGTCGAACAAAAAAAAAATTATCACAGTAAGTGATTTAGTAAACCGAGAAATAAATATCTTAACCATAAATAATCGTAAAAACGACATAAAAATATCTACAGCCAATTCTTAAAAAATTAGACAAGATAAATGAGGCGGTTGAACCCTTTTATTCCCGAAAATTTTATTGTACTCGCAGATAATAATAATATGAGATAGAGTTGCAGGTGGTAGAACCTTGTGCAAGGTCCGCCCGGATTGCTACCACCGTCTTGCTTGCTAATCCTACCGTGAAGCAGCAGTGCTTGCATTGTTGTGTTTCGGCGTGGAGAGTAAGACAGCCGGTGAAATTAATGGCCCTTGAGGTATCCCATCTTAGGCCTCTAGGTTGGCAACGCAAAGCAATACCCCTGGTGTTGCAGATATTTATGGGCGGTGGTTATCTCTTACCATCAGGAGACCTACTTGCTCGTTTACCAAGCAGTCGAATAAAAAAAATAGATTCTACGTCAACGGAGTCGCGGACGCTACAACATAATTTATTAAAGGTGCTTACTCAAATGCGGACTTTTTCTTTGCATGTTAATTAAGTTCTATTTTTATCCCCCTTAGGGAGAGTTCATTGACATCGCTTAGTATTTTATTGTTACGCAAAATACCTTAGTCAGAATGAAAGACAACTTCCCTAATGGATCAGAAAGACCCAACATATTCAACGTAGAGGAAACATTGTACCTTGTAAATAGAAGAGCGAGGTTCAAAATTGAGTGGAGTTTTTTGTCGTGTCGTATAACTCACTTGGACATGTTCCAAAGAGAAAATGTCGTTTTCGTTCTTTTAAAGGCTGAATTTAGGGGATGTTAATGCGAATCGCAATATTGAGGTGAGAATTGACAACATTTCAAAAAAAAAAGCTATTTAGTTTTTTTGCGTTTATAATAGCTGGTGAAAAATTAGACTACCCGTGTTTCTCGGTTTTCCTTTATTTTACGTAAATTCGTAATTAATAATTTATTAAAGAAATGGTCATTAAAAAGATCGTATACACAAAGTTAGGAATAGTGATGTCGTGATCCTAGCATGATATAAAATTTAAAAAAGTGACTTAAACAGAACTGTCATGTCAATGTCACGTCATTGTCAACCGTCCGTTCCTTGCCGTCCGTTTGTTCGCGAATTAATTTGTTGTTTTGCGTTTGCTGATTTTAAAGAGTATTAGTTTGGTATTAGTTTAGTACCGATAGAGAAGAATCCTTTGAGTTTCTTTCTATTTTCTAACAATAACGACCTAAAGAAAGTATCACCAAGATCCTTTTACAACTTGTTTCGTCCCAAGTTGCAAAAACACGGCGTTAATGGAAAAAGCTAAGCACTTTTCATATTCCTCGTGCATGTAAAAAAGCGAAATTTCGAAAAGCGCAATCTATATATGTGAAGATCATTTAAATGTAAGTACGTAAGACGTCTTAAAGTCGTTCTAAATTATTTAATAAATGTTTTTAAATATTTTAATTGTACATGTATTTTAATGTATTTTTTTTCTGTTTTAGCTTGAAGATGATTTAGATAACTTTTACGCATGGAAATTTGAAAATGTCAGAGGGAGTCTTAAGCCCAGAGTACCTGATCATTTCAAAAATATGGATTTGTTACATAATAAACAAATAACATTCAAAGAGGAAACGCTGCCAGCATCTTCGGAACCTTGCCTAAGGGATACTCTTTGGAAAATTTGTTTTAGTTTTAGGTTAATTTATTATTTTAAGTTATTGTTAGAAAGGTATGTTTAATATGTATATTATTTAGTTTCTTTTATCAATAAAGAATAACATTGAGTCCTGCGCCTATACCACCAAACTGTGCTTGGAAATGATTCCACCCTACACTAAGGTTGAGGATTACCTGTACCTAATACCATTTTTTTTTGTTGTTAAGTGGATGTCCACATCTTTGTGACATAATAAATACATTAATCATCTCCTTGATGAATGAATAAGGTTATAAAAACGCCTCAGGCCAACTCAGTGACTAAGTTATGTAAGAAAACGTTAGACCTTTAAACTTTCATATTTTGTCTTTAAAAAAATATTTTACTTTGTCAGACATGTTTTCTTTCAAAACTATGTTTATTTTATTACTAAGTTTGCTTTTTGTTATTTAATTTAATTGGAAAAGCAATTTTATTTACTAAGCAATATTGATGTACCTATTAAATTACATAGTAATAAATAACAAATAAAAATATAAGACTGCTAAATTGATTAACGAAAAAAAAATTGTCAAGTCAGTCTGTCAGTCGGAGTATGGTAGGGCAGCATCATCATCAAAGCCATATAGCGTCGCTGCTGGCTTCCATTTTTAATTTAAGTAATTTAATTTATTATTTTTGCATTGTAATTTACCTAAATTTGTCATAAATTGAATAATAAAGAGTTTTGAATTATAACCAAATAAAATATAAATATTATTAACACACATACTTTGTTTTTTTGGTCCTAAATAATAAATAAACCCTACCTACCAGGTACCCAGGTGAATCAATTCAAGTGCTTCTAGTTAACTACAGGGGAATTTAAAAGAAAAAGTATCACCGCTAAGTAGGCTTTACAAATTACAGTTAACTATGGAAAATTTTAAATGATATTGTAACAGCTAACTCACTCCTTAAATCGAGTTTAGCTTGATGTGAGTTATCCGTTACAATATCATTTAATATGAGCGAGTCTCACAGTAGTTTCATGTTCAAAACTATGGAAAATACTCAACTAAAATAGTGTACTTTAATGATTTATGAAAATAATATAAAGTGACACGTCTTTGCCATCGAAATATTATTATTAGTCTTTGTGAAATACAGTACAGGTAGGTACCTACAGGATAATTTCCCCTAGCTATGATAATAAATATACTCAAGGGTTAATGACTTGGAGTAAATTGTAATAAAAAACTTGAATTTGTAGGTTAGTAATGTTAATGTAATATAAAAATAACACTTATAATGTAGTCGAGTCACACATTTTTTGTAGAATAAATTTTCTCCAAAAATCTTCTGCACCAGTTAACAAATCCTTCACATATGATCCTTCCTTCCTTCTTGTTCTTCGTTTATAGTAGCCAACACAGTGTACATTTTGGTACGAAGTCCATGTTCAGGCATAACTTTGCATTGTACGTAGCAAAGTGAATTTTCACGTCGCACTTCAACATATCCCACACATGTTTCTACATATTTCTCTCTTGAGGACATGAGAACCTTTGCTCCTCAAATTGCCGCCACATTGAAACAGTCATTTTCCCGAATGAATTGTAACAACATAATTCGTCGACTTTGGGCAGATTGCGGCTATCCGCTTTTACAAATCCGTCGGTCACTTTCATTTTAAATGCGTAAATATATCAAAACAATAGTATTACGAGAATCGAATATCAAAATAATGTAAATAAATCCGTCAGATAAAAAATGCACATGACATGACACTCATGACAGTTGTTTATTTTTTTCAATTCCTATGGTAATGGACTATGAGCATTATAAATGTATTCCTAACTTTCGTAATGCAACTTTTTTTACTGTTTTTCCAGAATATAAAAAAACCACTGCACAAAAAAATCCAAAAATATTTTTACTGTAATCAGCAGTGTAAAATCTACAAACGGTATTTTTATTTTATTACCTCAGCACATTTGAAATGTTGTCAATTGTGAAGTAGAAGCGACTGGTCATTGAATATTATACAAACGGTAAAGATAACGGCTTCCGATTTCTAAACGTCAACAGAATTTGACCTGATTTCTGATATGTCTTTAATTAAAACCAGATTATTAATGAGTGTTTCCACCAGTTGCTCGCAACTCTCCTGATGTCATCGTTCAACTTAATGGGAGGCCTGCCAACAGTTCTTCTTTCGATTCGTGATCGGTGGAAAAAAAAAGGACAACCTTAATTGGGAACTTAATAAACATAATTGAATTACTTTGTAGATGATTGCAAGGTTCTTCATTACTTAATTTCATACAAAAATTAAAAAAAAACTCAAAAGTGAGAGTATATAAAGTACCTCATCATCATCTCAGCCGATATACGTCCCACTGGGCACAGGCCTCCTCTCAGAATGAGAGGGCTTGGGCCATAGTTCCCACTCGGGCCCAGTGCGGATTGGGAACTTTACACGCACCATTGAATTACTTCTCAGGTTTGTGCAGGTTTCCTTCACTGGAAAGCTCGTGGTAAATTTTCAAATATAATTCCGCACATGAATTTCGGAAAACTCAGAGATGCGAGCGGGTTTGATTGAACCCACAATAACTGCTTGAGAGGCGATAGGTCAAACCACTAGGCCACCACGGCTTTGCAAAGTGCCTATACAGGTAAAAATAAATTATATTGACAATTTCCAACGGAAAAGAAATAAATAATAATAATATCACGGGACACTCGACACCAATTGACCTAGTCCCAAACTAAGCAAAGCTTGTACTATTGGACACTAGGCAACGGATAAACATACTTAAATATAGATAAATAAATACTTAAATACATATTAAACATCCAAGACCCGAGAACAAACATTCGTATTATTCATACAAAATATCTGCCCCGGCCGGGATTCGAACCCGGAACCTCAAGCTTCGTAGTCAGGTTCTCTAACCACTTAGCCATCCGGTCGTCAAAGTCTATGACAAGTACAGTTTTAATGAATTTGTTTTATATTTCATTATATTCAGCTCGTTACGGAGACATGTGGGGTAAGTGGCTTCGTTTCAGGAAAATCGGTCTCCTTGTATCGGGTACAGTCAGCATACGCGAATACTTTATACAAATACGATAATAATGTACGGTTGAATCCGTAATAGAGCATTTTGTTTCAAAATTTCGCAATTTTCATTGTTTACTACCGTTTCTCGTGTATCTTGTGGCTTGTGTGTATAAAATATTTGTGTCATAACACTAATGCCTTGTGTGTTTTTTTATTTATTTCTGGGATACTAAAGCTCTACAAATTTTGATAAAACTTGCTTTGTGCGGGTTTTTGGGGCTGGCTTAGTTTTGCTTAGGGATAGTGTGTTTTCGCCTTTTAGCTTGATCAAAACTCGGTCGCCCAGACTCTATGAAAGTAAGTAGCAAACTGCTTAAACATTCATTTGTTCGAAATTAGCAAAAAATAGGACGGAAAAAATGGAAAGACGGGGAAAATGGAATGGGGTTTTGAGACCTAGCGCGTTAGTCGATAAGTTTTTGAAATTTTCTAATTTTCTGCACAATTTTTTTTCTGTGTGAAAATTTTTCAAAGTATTATAAAACTTAAATAAAATATAGACGAAATTGGTATACTCATTCTCAACTTAAGGCGTAACCAAGGAAAACAGAAATTCATTTTTAAATGTATGAATTTTGTATTTTTATAAATCTACACCATTTACAGTCACTTTGTCTTTACTATGAATTGCTCTAGCGTTGGAAGTCTTCTCTATGAGCATCTTAAATATACATATAGAGTGGGTACGTATTTCCAATAAAGTTGTAGATAGCTATTCCTATTCGAAACCAAACCAATTCGTAACAATGGCTCTCAGAAATGGGGAACTAAAAGGTACAGTTGCAGAGCTATAGAGGTTTGGCTCATCATCATCATCATCAGCCTATGTTCGTCCACTGCTGGACATAGGCCTCTCCCATGGCACGCCACTGAGCACGATCCTCGGCCACTCTCATCCAGCTCTTGCCATCCACCCTGCGAAGATCATCGCACCACCGAGTCTGAGGGCGTCCTACGCTACGTTTGCCGATCCGTGGTCTCCACTCAAGAACTCGTCTACCCCAACGGTTATCGGTTCTTCGGATTATATGACCGGCCGGGAGGTTTGGCTATTTTGTCTTAAATAGAATAAATTAAGAAAAAGAAGCAGGGAGATTTATTACGATTGTATCAATACCACCACTTTACAGTTGTAAGACTAAAACACTAGAACTAACAATAAAAACTAAGTAAAGTTAGTTAGGTAGTTAGTTTATAGTTAACTTTTATTTATTGTTATTTTTGTTTTTGTGTGTTTTCTCTTTAAAAAATTAACTAATAAAAAAAGGAAAGTAAAGTGGAAAAACAAAAGTATTTTTTAGGATTTACTTATTAAATTATGGTTTATTGAACTTTGGAAAGTGGGTTTTCTACAACAAATAAATAATCCCTTGCACGAGAACTTATTATACAACGACCACGAAATTAGGGCTTATATACGTCCCACTTCTGGGCACAAGCATTCCTGAAAGTGAGAAGGCTTGGGCCGGCTTCACGCGGGCCCAGTGCGAATCGAGTACTTGTAAAATGGGAAATTGTTGAAACTAAAAATCATCATCACATCATCAGCTGGAAGACGTCCACTGCTGGACAAAAGTCTCCCCCTTAGAACGCCACAATGAACAACTTGCCACTTGCACCGGTTTCCCGCAACACTCACGATTTCGTCAGTCCACCTGGGTAGGCTTGCCAATGCTTCGTCTTCCGGTTCGTGGTCTCCACTCGAGGACTTTTCTCCCCCAACGGTTATCTGTTCTTCGAGCGATGTGGCTTGCCCATTGTCACTTCAATTTGCATATTTTTCCAGGTATGTCAGTGACTTTAGTTCTTCAACGAATTTACGTACTCCGGATTCTATCGCGCAAAGAAACTCCAACCATAGCTCTCTCCATAGCTCGTTGCGTGACTCTGTACCTCTCTAAGACTAAGGGGCTGTTTCACCATCCATTGATTAGTGTTAACTGACGGTTAAATGTGATGCCGTCTCCGTCTATTCGAACAAAACAAATAGAGACGGCATCACATTTAACCGTCACTTAACACTAATCAACGGACGGTGAAACAAAACTAGCAATAAATCATACTTTTTTAACAATTTCGGCTGCATTGTAAGGTAACATAAAGGTGCAGTCACATCAGATTGTACTCGTACGCCATAATCCTACACAGGAGCAGCGAACCGAATAAAGTCGTCGTCGGCAAATAATATTGAACACTTCAGCGACTGAACTAAAACCAAATTGCCTTCCTAATGCGACGAAGCGTGCAACACCGGTGCGGTGGCACATGCACATTTTATTAAGCAACAGCTTCTATGAACAATAGAATAGAATAATATTTATTTAGTAATAAAGTTACATATCGCAATTCTAATTCTTCGGGCTTTGTCAGTAACCTTAGTTCTACTGCGGATATCATCATTTCTAATTCTATCCCGCAAAGAAACCCCGAGCATAGCCCTTTCGAAAGTCTCTCTCTATGGCCGATGGGGTCAAAAGGTTCTCGAATGGCGTCCGCGGAACGGGAGACGAGCTGTCGGTAGGCCTCCAACAAGATGGAGCGACGACCTGGTTAAGATCGCGGGATCGCGGTGGATGCAAAAAGCACAAGACTGGTCTGAGTGGAGAGCTTTGGGGGAAGCAGCCTATGTCCAGCAGTGGACGTCTTTCGGCTGACAGATGATGATGAAAGTTACATAATGCACAAAAAATCACAGAAATATACGTATACATTTGGATAAAATACAAATAACATCATTTCGCACTTTTCAATATGTTTTTTTTTGTTATGCTATGCTACTTTGTCACGAATAAATGATTTCTTTCTTTCTTTCTTATCATCTGACTTTTCGACGGCCTTCGCACTAGACTCTGGGTCTGTATCGCGAGTGCCAAATGAACTCTTAAAAATACAAAATCTCTGAAAGTAATAAAAGTAACTAACGATATTTCGATTCATTGATTTGTATACAAAATATTCAACTTTATAGTGAAAATTTCCATTAAAATGTAATTCAGTGAAAAGAAAAATTTGAAAAAATTCAGGATGGTAGTAAGTATATTAAACTTACAAGAAAAACTATAACGGTTAAGTTTTCTTGAGAATTATTAGTAGTTTAAGAGTAAATAGAAGCCTAAGGTATAAAATATGCCTAAACTTGAAATATTTCGTACAGAATACGTAATCCTTAGAAAAATATACTTAATTTTTTCGTAATGGCTGCAGAACCCTATTTTGCGCGTGTCCGACACGCTCTTGGCCGGTTTTTAACAAAGAATCTGTTTCACGAACGCAACGCTCCCACTTCAGTCCCCGCTTGCACGAAAAATCAATATGGCGGCCAACGACCTTCCCGGATGCAATAATAATGCCAAGGTTATGTGCCTAGCCCCCTTTTTGGCAGAGGGCCAGGTTATGGGGGGGCCTTGAAAGCTATAGCTGATTGCTCTGAAAGGTGGATCGCAAAAGTTGTCAATAGGAGAGATGAGAAAGGAGAACATTGTTGATTTATGAGCATACTAGCTTTTCCCCGCAGCTTTTCCCGCGTGGAGTTCGGTTATCACGCGCTGTTCCCTCGGGAACTGTGCATTTTTCGGAATAAAAAGTAGCCTATGTCACTCTCGGGCCCATAAACTATCTCTATGCAAAAAATCACGTCGATCCGTCGCTCCGTTTCAATGTGAAAGACGGACAAACACACACACTTTCGCATTTATAATATACTAGCTTTTGCCCGCGGCTCCGCACGCGTGGTATTCGGTTATCGCGCTCTGTTCCCTCGGGCACTGTGCATTTTTCTGGGATAAAAAGTAGCCTATGGCACTCTCGGGCCCATAAACTATCTCTATGCCAAAAATCACGTCGATCCGTCGCTCCGTTACGGCGTGAAAGAGGGACAAACATACAAACACACAAATACACTTTCGCATTTATAATATTAGTATGGATATAGTATACTAGCTTTTGCCCGCGGCTCCGCCCGCGTTGTATTCGGTTATCGCGCGCTGTTCCCTCGAGAACTGTGCATTTATTGGAATAAAAAGTAGCCTATGTAACTCTCGGGTCCATAAACTATCTCTATTCCAAAAATCACGTCGATCCGCCGCTCCGTTTCAACGTGAAAGACGGACAAACACACAAACACACACACTTTCGCATTTATAATATTAGTATGGATAATGTATAGATTTCACGGGATGACGGGATTATAATATATAGATTTCACGAGATGACCGTAAAAGTAACAAAAATTTGGAGTTGAAATAAAAAATACAAAGACTCCAAAAAGTAATCTTGACTGTCCTGAAGCGTTTATAAACACTTGTCAAGTCAAGGGTCCTCTCATACCTAAATCCTGAGCATTTGCAGCAAACAAGGGTTAACTTTAGCATTAGAGAGCGCCTTTCCAAGTGATTAAAAGTTAGTGTGAGTTAGTGGTGAAAAGATCCCGAAGTATGTAAAACTGTGGAAGGTTGAAAGTGCCTAACACGGGAGATGGCTTTTGCTTATTTTTATTTAATTTATTAAGTGGAATATTTGGACTAGAAGCTGGTAATTCGTGTCTGTACCGTTGACCAGCAGTGGTGTAGCGGTATAGCACGCGGCACGGAATGCCGAGGACCTGGGTTCGATGTCCAGTGTTGCTCTTATTTTTCTGGTTTTTCTGTGCATCTATATTTCAGTTTGTATTTTCAATATCATGATGCCGTTCGATGGAATATTCTACTTATAATATAAATGCGAAATTTTGTGTAGGTATGTGTGTTTGTTACTCCTTCACGCTAGAACGGCTGGGTGGATTTGGATGAAATTTGGTATGTAGATAGCTGGAATAATAAAAAATATATAGGCTACTTTTTATCCCAACATTCCCCAGGATAGCATTAAAATCTCTAAATAACAACCGTTAGTCTTAGTGGTTTTTAATTAAGTGTCAATTAAAATCACGATGTCTCACGAAAATTCGAGAATTCCCACGGGAATTTCTGCTGCCTCTGCTGTGTCTGAAGATTTACTCGGGAGAAGCCGCGGGTAAACTTTAGTTCCATATAAAATTTTGTCCAAATCCATTTTAGCGTGATGGAGTATCTAACAATCAAATATTACATGCTCGTAATCACTCGCATTATCGCATTTATGATATTATTATTAGTAGGATTCGTCAGCCTCCCAAAATGTGATAAAAAAATAATAAGTCAAAGACAACTCTCGTCAGCTAAGTGCTCTGCGAAAAGAGTGTTTGCAGTGCGTTCGCTTGCTAACTTTCTTATTCGTAATTACTACAAATATTTTGCCTGGGAATTGCCGTGCTGAGATTTTATACCCCATCCCGTAAAATATTACCGGGATAATAGTTATAAAAGTTGCATACTTGCCAATTTCAAGTTATTAAGTAGTTGTTTTAGCGAACCGAAGGCGATCTTGGCCTTCGATACCAGTTTACACCTGGTTCCCCATATACAATAACTATCTTATATAACCAGCAGCGGAAGCTGCCATCTTGTAAATAACCGTTATATTGGTTACGGTTCTCTGCCATTTTGGGCAAAATATTTTTTGCAAATGTTTCATTTCCCAAGTATCAAATTTCTCCGAAACCATATTATTTTCGGAATTTTTATAAAAAAACCTAACCTAATCTAAAGACATTTCGAAGAGGCTTATTGATGCCACCGGTGACCGATGAGCTGGCAGCTACCTCGCTTAAAGAATTAGCCTTGTGAATCAACGAGGAAATGCTACCAGCATCTTCGGCACAATGCCGCAGGGACCTTTTTTAGATATATAATATTATTATTTATGAACTTAATACGGGCGATGACTCATTTACCCACCACGGGTTTCATGACAAGTCCGCCTTTGTACTTAGAACTTTCTTTTTGTGTGATATTTTTGTATTTCCTTTTAGTACAATAAAGAGTATAAACAAACAAACAAAGAAGCACATTAAGTTCGAGGGTTTTATTTGAGGGGTTGCAATCAAGGTAGCCTGCATTTTACGACACTGTCTAGGTACGAGCAATTGTGATGAAACATTTTTTTTTTCTAGTTTCACTTTCATCTATGATGACCGATGGGGTCAGAAGGTTCTCGAATGGCGTCCGCGGACCGGGAGACGAGCTGTCGGTAGGCTTCCAACAAGATAGAGCGACGACCTGGTTAAGATCGCGGGATCGCGGTGGATGCGAAAAGCACAAGACCGGTCTCAAGGCCTATGTCCAGCAGTGGGCGTTTTTCGGCTGACTTGATGATGATGACTTTCATCTATGCTCCCTATCTCCGTTAACCTCCACCTCCGCTTAGAACGCCTTTGTTACAAGTAGAACCTTAATAATATGATGAATATTTAAAACTGATCAAATCTTTCCATAATTATTGTAACTCCTACCGGAAAAGGCTCATGTAAATTGCAGTAACTGCTTGGATGATTCCAATTGTATAACCTCTACTGAAGGTCAACCTATCAGCTATTCATGAGTTTCCAAGCCTCCAAGGTTCAATCTAACGGAAAAATCGATGTTAACAAAAGATTCAAATGCTTATATGATATCAAATGTATAGTCATCGGAAATATAGCTTGGTTCTGAAATATTCCACGCAATTCGATGTCTCTCACCCGATTCTCAAATTCAAATTCAAATTCAAAAACATTTATTTGTAAGAATACAGTAAAATGATCTTAAAATAGGTTTAGCACATGTATTCAGCATGCAAGCAAGCGTACAAATATTTAGTTCTAGGTCACTAAAAGTCTAGGTTGTAATTTTCGTCAATATTATTTTATCTATCTACATTTTATTAATTCATAGGACATTTAATTATAAATTTGCTAGATTATTATTACATAATGTCATTTAATTAGTATTTGAAAATTTAAAAATTCTCAGAAGGATGGTTATGTTTTTCGAGCGCATATCTTTGGTTTTGGTTTACGTTAGCCTTAATTTCGAATCTTTTTGGTTTATTAATCGACTTCAAAAAAGGAGGAGGTTCTATGTTCCAATGTTTGTATTTTTTTTATGTATGTTTACCGATTACTCACTCAATTGTGGACCGATTTTCAAAATTCTTTTTTTATTCGAAAGGGTGTTTTTCTGAGGTGGTCCCATTGTCACCAAGTCAACATCTGATGTTGGGATCCTAGGGAAATCGAGGGAAAACCTCAAATTTTATAGGCACACCTATGGCGATTTTGGCATTTTTAGCAATAAGATGGGCATTTACATTCGAAAAGTATAATTTGGTAACCTGGACCTGATGAAGAAGACCGTGGATGACCAATGGAACTCGTCAAAGCTAAGTAATGCTTGCTCGTCTATAAACTATCATGATTAACACACCTGGATAAGCGAGTAAGAAGAAGCTTTAAGTTAATGATTTTTTCGAACTGATCTGATGCTGAAGCCAGAAGGTAGGCAACAGAACTCTGTTATAAAACAACGTACCTAAGTCGTGTTTGAGCTTAATGGAATCTTTGTGAGATGAACTTTGGCTACGAATCACTAAAAAGTGAGAAATAAAGAAATTATTTAACAAAAAAGTAAAACCGACTCCAAAAATAACTTAAAACTTTTAGCAAAAAACGGAACTATTTTATGAGTCTGTCTGTCAATATCGTCAGAAACGCGTGGAGGTTTCAAGTTTAAAATAATAATATATCAAAAACTCAGATCTGCTATTGAAAATAGTGAAAAAACTCAAAATTCCAAGTTAACACAATCAAAATTTACAGTTATTAATAAAGATGGAGCGACGACCTGATTAAGATCGCGGGATCGTGGTGAATGCGAAAAGCACAAGATCGGTCTGAGTGGAGAGCCTTGGGGGAGGCCTATGTCCAGCAGTGGACCTCTTTCGGCTGACATGATGATGATGATACCGAAAAATCTATGAGGTATTTCCTGTTGTCCTAGAAACTTAAAATTGGTGTGAAAGTAGCTCTTATAGCACAAGCAATAACATGTTCTTTATCTTTACATTCAATAGATCTTTACAAGCAATAAGAAAAGTCTATGTCATCATTGTCATTAACTATTTAAAACGACGACACACTGCGAACGTTTTGCTTAGGAGAAGGACGTGTATCTGTCGGCGGCCGATCGTAAAATCCGCCAGGTCACGAAATTCCTAGGCATATCTTGAAATGAAGCCATTTCATGAATTGGCTAAGGGACATCCGCCATATCGTTAAAAACACACCCTTTGACGATTTGCCTAACTTAGTGACGTTTCTGGCACTTCGCACAAGCTAGGAATATCGACGAATGCGTTGCTCTAATCGATCTGCCGTATTGTTTCTTAGGCACATCGTGATATACCTTGCCAACTTTTAGGCATATCATGAAATGGGAATTTCGTGATCTGGCGGATTTTACGATCGACCGCCGACATATCGAATATGCGGAAATAAATATCTCTCTCTCTCTCTCTCCCTCTCTTTCTCACTCTAATCCTAAAACCAGCAAACGCTTTCAAAACTTGTCGCATCCAATTAAGCTTTCTGCAATAGCCGCTTGGCGCCACACTCGCGTTGAACCAGCGCAACCATTAACTATTCTGCACTTGACCCAAATCCGGCATTGTTGGCTGACCTTGACTCATGTGCTGCCAAACTGGTAGCCTTAACGGGAATGCAGTTGCAATTTTGTAATCTAATATTTCAAGGAGGCGAGTCTCTCGGTGATTTTAATAAAAAAAAATGTCTAATCTTATTCTTTATAAACTTTAATGTCAGGGTGACCAAGCATTATTGGGAGTTTTTTCTTTCTGTCATATCGTTTTTTTTTTACAAAAAAAAAATACTTAAGTAAAAAATTACGTTGCATCCGACCTAGATAATAGTATAGATAATAGATGGGTCCCACTGAAAAACAGCGTTGCGGCTTGCCGCACTTTATACTATTCGATTTTTTTTCCATCGTATGTATTTTTTAGTGTATCGAACATGTGTAAATAAATGTTTCTCTCTCTCATAAAAATTTAAACTTTAGACCTCATTTTTTGTAAGACGCACGCTGCTTACAGCGCTATCGTACAGACCTTAAAGCGCGAGAAATTTACAAAAAAAAAACACTTGATTTCAAAAACACGTATTTCCTCAGATATATGACAAATTAGATGATTGATCTTCTCTGAAGTCTCTACATAGCTTTCGTCAAAATCTAGAACCGTTTCCATGATACAAGTAAAATCGTATTTAATATGGTAAGTAAATTATACAAGAATTGCTCGTTAAAATAGGTATATAAGATATATGTAATCTTTTGAATGAAGCCTATCACTACAGCAAAACTAGCACAAGGCTGAAAATTATTGAGATCAATCTTTACATCCTCTGTTAACATCCGATTGAATCTGAATTGGATAATTACCGATATTGCTTACTCGTGTATATAATTATCAAGGAATAGGTTACCTTATGCTAAAGATTAAATCACGGACCGAAGGCGTTAAGATCCAATAATATTAGTTGAAGTGGTAATGACTTTAAACGTGGTCACTATAGACAATACTTATATTGAAACTAGCTTATGCTCGCGACTTCGTCTGCGCGGACCTAGGTTATCGCGCGGTGGCACCCTCTACTGGAATAAAAAGTATCCTATGTTAATCTTTGGGGCTTAAACTATCTCTATATCAAATTTCATCAAATTCGGTACAGCGGTTTCGACTTGAAAGCATAACAGACAGACAGAGTTACTTTTTAAAGGTACATAATCAGAGTTTCTTCTAATCCATGACAGGAGCATTAAAGTTACAGGGAAATTTTATCCCTATCCCGTGGGAATATCGGAATTAAAAAACCCGACTGCCTTAAAAAATACAAAAAAAAGAAATCATCATCATCATCAACCGGAAGACGTCGTCCACTACTGAGCCCCCCCCCCCCCCCCCCCCCCTCAGAAAAGCCTCCCTCTTAGAACGCTACAATGAACGACAACTCACCACTTGTATCCACCGGTATACCCGCAATTGCAATGCCGTCAGTCCACCTAGTTGGTGAGGGGTAGGAGGTAGGTCTAAAATATTACTTATGTTTACTTATTTGACATGTAATAGCGCTATGCCTTTGTTATTAAAACTTGCGTAGAGTTATGAGACATAAAATGAACTTCTTCATACTGTTGTTTATGTGAGCACAGAGTACTAAAAACAGCCGTATCAACCTTATCCATACTAATATTATAAATGCGAATTGTGTGTTTGTATGTTTGTCCGTCTTTCACGCCGTAACGGAGCGACGGATCGACGTGATTTTTGGCATAGAGATAGTTTATGGGCTCGAGAGTGACATAGGCTACTTTTTCGTCGTCATTTTTAAGTCGTGCTGTGTAAGTCGAAGACCCAAGTTTTTTCTCCAAATATACTGTAGCAGTCTTCAACACTTATTTTTTTGGTTTCCGGAACGAAGGTTGACAAAAGAAACCCTATTACGGTCGCTACGCTGTCTGTCTGTATGTCACAGGCCTTTATCTCAAATGTCGTAATTAATAATCCAGTACTACTACAACAGCAAAGTTAAATTAAATTTAAAATTTAATGAATCCTCTATAATTTCAACTATTTAGATAAGTTTGGCTAAGTGAGATTTTATGGTGAGGTAACATTTTAAAATCTAATGAAAAAGATCTTCCGAAAAGATCGAAACAACTGGGACCGTTTCTTGATTTATAAAATGGTGTTGAACCGGTTAATTCTTGTTATATTTCAAATATGTTTCGCAAAAGCTTAAGTAATATTAATCTCAGAAGATCTTTTTCAAGGGCGAGTGCGTTCGAACATTATGATTGATTTTTGGAGTCTTTTTGTATTTTGTACTCCCAATTTTGTTACTTTTACGGTCATCCCGTAAACTCCATATCGAAAATACAAAGTGAAACATAGATGCACAGAACCAGAAAACGAGACCAGCGCTTGGAATCGAACCCAAGTCCTCAGCATTTCGTGCTATATGCTATACCCCTACACCGCCACTGGACTGTGTATGTATTTTCGTTTGAACATTGTTCGTGTTAACCGTTCAATTGTATTAGTTTGTGGCTAGTATTATAATTAAGTTCTCGAGTGGCGACCACGAACCGGAAGACGAAGCGTTGGCAGACCTCCCACCAGGTGGACTAACGATATCGTGAGAGTTGCGGGAAACCGGTGGATGCAAGTGGCGAGTTGTCGTTCATTATGGCGTTCTAAGGGGGAGGCCTTTGTCCAGCAGTGGACGTCTTCCGGCTGATGATGATGATGATGATTGTTCGATTTAACCGTTCAATTGTATTAGTTTGTGGCTAGTGTTATAACTAACTAACTAACTAAATTGGCTCAGCGACCCAAAGAGGGTCTTGGCCTCCGAAACAAGAGCATACCATCCTGTCCCGATCGTGCGCAGCCTCTTGCCAGTCGTCGAGTTGTTATAGTAGTAATATTTATGGTGCAACCACTGTTATTGTAGAACTGTGAAATCTCTTTGGTACTATTGCTCCATAGTTCTTACTACAAACTTGTGCTTTCAAAACTTACTTTATGTGCCTGCAGGAATATCAAATGAAAAGAAACTGCTTCCCGGCTATAAGTTTGTGAAAGCATTTTCTTTTGTACGAATATTAGGTACATAATTTAAGGTTTCATTTCCTGTTCTATTATATGCTTGGAAACCATCATTTGTACATTTTTAGTATGAATCCTAGGTACTAAAAAAAAGGTAATATTTTACATGCGTATCTTGTTTCGAACTGAACCTGAGTTCATCCTCAGAGCAACGCAACAGTTCACTTATGCTACCAACAGGTGACTTTACTTACCATTATGTTTACTTCAGTCAATAAAACTGTTTCTATAACCGTTTAGCTGTAAAAACTGTGCGACAGACAGACAGACGAACAGATTCGTGGCATTAAAGCTCCATTTAAAAACTCTTCGTCAAAAAAGTCAAAATATCTTTATTCAACTTAGGCTATTACAAGCACTTATGAACGACAAAAAAATCTACCACCGGTTCGGAAAAAACCTCTGTTGAGGAGAATCCGGCAAGAAACTCAACGAGGTATTTTTTTTAAACAGATACACATTATGAATAAATGATATCTATATACTAAACATCACAAGTATTTAACACAACTTTAATTCGACTACGAAACCCTATGAACGATATAAAAAGCATACATAAAATAACTTACAAAGTTGTTTTGTCGGAGCCATGAGCCAACAGATTCTGACCTTCTCCAGTTCAGACATGGCGGCGCCACTTATAATATACCTTGGATAAGCGACGCGATGAACAAATTGCCTCTTCATTGCGCACTCGAGTTGCTCACAACACAACTATTCATTTATTAAACACGCAATGTATTCACTGATACTGTCGTTCGTCGCGCGTACACGCCGCGTTGTCTACCAAGTGATGCCAAGTAGTGCCAGGGTTAAGGTTATGGAACAATGTCATGCAGCTTATGGATTTTTGGGGGAGAACCTATGTGTAAAACTGATAGAAGTTCGAGTTGAAATCGCGTAGAGGGTTCCTTTCCCTACAATTATCATTATCGTCTCAGCTTACGTCCTACTGCTGGCCACTGGCCTTCTCTTAGAATGGGAGGTCTTGGGCAGTTCCCACGTGAGCTCAGTGCAGGTTGGGAACTTCTCACAGGTTTGTATAGGTTTCCTCACGATAACTCCTACACCGTAAAGCTTGTAGTAAATTTCAAATATAATTTCACACATGGATTTTGAAAAACTCAAGGAGTGAGCTTTGGATCGAACCCATGAACCCATGAGGGGGGTGCAAAGGGCTGCATGAGAGGCCATAAGGTCAAACTCTACTATTTACCTCAGCTTTTTTCCGTGCTTTAAAATGTTTTAATTTTCTATAGCTTTTCTTACTTAACTGGTCCATGTTTTTTTTTATTCGACTGGAAAGCAAACGAGCGAGTAGGTCTCCTTGTGGTAAGAGATCCACACCGCCCATAAACATCTGCAACACCAGGGGTATTGCAGATGCGTTGCCAACCTAGAGGCCTGAGATGAAATACCTCAAGTGCCAGTAATTTCACCGGCTATCTTACTCTCCACGCCGAAACACAACAGTCTAAGCACTGCTGCTTCACGGCAAGATTAGCGAGCAAGATGGTGGTAGCAATCCGGGCAGACCTTGTACAAGGTCCTACCACCTGCAATGTGCGTGGAGATCATCATTCCACAATAGAGAGATTTCTCTCCAGACCGGTAACATGCTTGGGGGTTCGAAGGAAGATTGTCGGAATTCGTATTTATGCGTGCGAGAAACTTCAATAGTGCGATACAGGATGTTTCAATTATTCTGTATGACCACTAGATGGTGCTGGGAATCGTTACAGTGGACACGCATTGACGAACGCATTGGATTATACTTGTAAGATTACGTCATCATCATCATCATTTTATATCTGCTGCAGGACGTCCACTCTTGGACATCTCCAGACCTCCTCATAGGCCTCCATTTGCTTCGATTGATAGCGGCCTGCATCCATCGTGAACCCGCGACTTTAACCAGGTCATCTATCCATCTCGTTGGTGGACGTTCTGCGCTGCGCTTGCCGAACCTAGGTCTCCATTCGAGAACTATTCGGCCCCGACGGCCATCTGTTCTCCGTACTACGAGTATAATGGCCTGCCTATTGCCACTTCCCCTTGTTCTTCTACTGGTGACCCTTTTTCTTCTACGTATCTCCTCATTTCTGATTCGATCCCGTAGAGAAACCCCATTGCATATCTATCTCCATAGCATGCTGAGCAACTCTGAGCCTATTTATAACGCCTCAATGGCCATCTGTTTTCCGTCTTGGTCATTGCCAGTTCAACGAGCAAATTCACTTGGCTAAATATGTCGGTGATTCTCGTTCTTCTACGTCACTCTTCATTTCTGATTTGATCCTGCAGATAAACCCCGAGCATAGCTCTCTCCAACACTATGGCCAACCGCTAGGAAATTAAGAACACTTTTAAAACTGTTCTCGAATAAAAAGGGCACGAGAATGGAACAGAGCCAGAGAAACTAAACACTAGCGTTCATAATCCAACATGCATTTGGCACATTGGCAAATTGAAGTGTTGCGTTTTTCCGGTTTCTTCGTTCATTCACGGACTAAGGTCCAGCGAGAATTACGAGTAAATGCCATCGAAAATTTGTGTTACGTCAAGTAGGTGTAGTAGTAGGTATAGTGTGTAAATGTATCAACAACAGTCAGTCAGTCAGTCAACTGTCAGATGTAGTAGTTATTGTAGTCAGTTAGCCTGAAACAAAAACATATATCTAATTATTGACTGACATCACCTTTGTTTCTATAAATTTGTTTGTATTACCATGACATGATGATACACAAGTTAATTTCGTATCAAAGCCATGACGTAATAACGTCAACGGCGGAAAACACACGCTGCGTAGACATGTTAAAATGACAGGATACCAGTTACGGGGAGGGTATTATCAAAATCATGCCTGTGATAAAACCATTCGATATTAGATAGATATAATAGAATTCTAATTCGATTATCACAAAATCAAATGGTTTATCATAGCGTGGTGGGTAAAAGCTAGATAATTACCGCTTCTTAGAAATTCTGCGTGAAGTTCCCAATACGCACTGGACTGGCGTGGGACTTACGATTCATTTTATAATTCTGGACACTGTGCCACATACGATTCTGTAAGAAATTAAATTTGGAGCTACCGTTGGAATATTTTCGGCTGCCTTATCTGAAACTATGTTCAGTAGTACCATTTGATTCCTGACCCATCGTAAAACGTTCTCACAGTACCTACGAGTCATAATGAACTCCGTTGTCAAGCAATACGATGTTCACTATTATGAGTTTTTCTACGACCGGGACCTCAAGCTTCGTAGTCAGGTTCTCTAACCACTTGGCCATCCGGTCGTCAAAAAATTCCACCAGTGGATCACGATTCAATTGGTTCGATAGTACATTAGTCGACAATTTTACCTGAGCTTGTCATCTTCTCACTCTTCTCAGTCGTACACTCTTGACGGAGTGGTCGTGGTTATGGATTGTCTTGTAGATTGGCTGCGGCTTTTGCAAGACTTCTCCATCTCATCACACCTCTCACCTTCATCTTCTACACGCATTTTTTTCAGTCTTCGATTGTTATCGCAAACGTGATTTTGAAAATCGCTCCCCAGTGTTCAATTATACCGGCGGGCTTATCCCCGACAGGCGTGACGCTCGCCCGGGATTCTGAGGATATGTAATCCCGTAATATGGCGACCGGTTGCAAAACGTGTCTAAAAATAAAGATTGCAATTGAAAAAGATGGCGACGCCTCGCTGTTCAAATTTTTTTTATTATTTTGATTCGAAAGTTTAAAAATACAGAGTTTAGCAATATATCGTCACAACTTTTAAAAAAACTCGTATGTCAAAATGGATAATTTTTCTGAGTGTGTTAAAGATGTCAATAAAAGACGGTTGCTGGATTCAGACTGAATATATATTTTGATTTCATTAATACCCTCACATGATCTAATATCTAAACTACCTACAACATCCCTTTTAATGAAAACAATTATAATTATCGCTTGCTAACAATACCATAACAAATCATTTATTAATTACTAAATATCACTTGATAAGAATAACATAACATATCATTTATTAAATTATTAGCAACTGAACATCATTTCATTACATTCTTATCATTCATTCTTATATACATTTCACCTTTTTTTTTTTATTATTTATTTATTCTACTTCTGTTTTAGTAATATTTTACATACATGACAAATACTTTTGATAATAATACATTTAATTAAATTTCATTTTAATTTTTTTTTTTTTTTTTGACGACATAATTAAAATTGCATGCATTAAAATATTATCAATATTATAATTAATTAAAAAATATATATATTTATAAATTGGCTTTGTCTTTACACTGATAAAGATACTAAGCATTTAACAAATATTTAAATAGGTAATTATACAGTGTTTTATTTCTTAAACCAACATTGACTATTGTGACAGCAAAATTACCTGTATGATTATAAATACTAATTTTTATAAATATTAATTCATAATAATTTGATTACAAATACTCAATAACTTCATTGGATCACCTCAATTCAAATTAAATTAATTGGTTCATCATTTTACAATATAATTTTCATTGGCTCACTTACATTCGTTATTTAATCCTATTTTTAGGTACTTAACTTAATCACATGCAAAATGCCTCCATGCTCCAATCAGTAGCCCCACCGATCAGGTACAATCACCTCCCTGCCAGAGCGAGTAATGTAATTGTTAATGTTTGTGCGGTGGGTGTCGCGTCCGCGCGCGGTGTCTGCTCGGGAGTCGAACCCGGCGCCGGCGCCCGCAACACACGGTGCATGGCCCGATGACGTCATCGCGCTGTTGCTCGAAACAGTGATATCGTCGTAAGGCAAAGGATACACTGGAGGCATCGCTTGCACCAGATTGGAGTCTTTAATGAGATGGCGCCTATTTCTAATTAGCGTACCGCCATTATTCATTTTAATTACATAAGACCGTATTCCACGCAAAGATATAATCGTTCCGCTTACCCACTGTTTAGCAATCCTGACTTTAACTTTTTGACCAGGGGTTAGTGAAGGCATATCGCGTGCATTTTTATCATAATAAAACTTTTGTTTTTGTTGACGAATCTCTAACTCACGTTTGACATTTTTTTGAATTCTTGGCATTAAGAGTTTAGGTGCAACTGGTACTACACTTCTTAACTTGCGGCTGTTTAATAACTCGGAAGGAGAGGCTAGCCTGTCGCTGATGGGCGTATTTATATATTCTAGCAAGTCTAACCTAAATTCAGATTGTTCTTCATGCGTCTTTTTAAGTATATTTTTTATAGTCTGTATCGAGCGTTCAATTTGGCCATTCGACTGAGCATACAGTGGTGAAGAGGTCACATGTTGGAAACCCCATTTACGAGAAAAACACTCGAACCTTTCAGATTTAAATTCGGGTCCATTGTCTGACATTACAATTTCTGGAATGCCATGACGGCTAAAAATGATCTTCAGCTCATTAATAACGTGATCAGATGTTAATGACTTAAGCTCTGAAACTTCAACAAACTTACTAAAATAATCTACTAATATCAAGTATTTATTTCCGCCAAAATGAAATACATCGACTCCTACCTTAGACCACGGCCTGCTTGGCACGTCATGTGGAATCAGAGTCTCCTTCCTATTTTCATTTTTGAATTTCAAACATGCTTGACAATTGCTTATATAGTCCTCCAATTGCGTGTTAACATTAGGCCAAAACATACTCTCTCGGAGTCTTAACTTACACTTCTCTATTCCTAAATGGCCAATATGAACACATCCTAACATTTCTCTACGCATGCAAGTAGGTATTATAATTCTGTCGCCCTTCCATAACATGCCGTAAGCTAGTGATAACTCATCACGGTAGCCCCAATACGGCCTTACTTCCATTTTTACATCATGTTTGTGTGTTGGCCAGCCTTCCTTTATATATTTGGTTAACATTTGTAATTCTAAATCACATTGGGTAGCTTTTTGTATTTTAATAAAGTGAGTGTCAAGTAATGGATTACTTATCGCTACGGCGCACACTTGCGCGCGCGCATCCAGCTGATCACGCGGCTCGAGCGGCGGCCCGCTAACCGGTTCTACTGCACGGGATAACGTATCGGCGACAAATAAATATTTTCCTGGCTTGTAAATCAGTCTAAAAGTGTACGGCTGTAAACGCAACAACATACGCTGCAGTCTCGCAGGAGCGTTGGCAATAGGCTTGCAAATGATACTGACCAAAGGCTTGTGGTCAGTCTCAACGGTCACATCTACCCTGCCATATATATAGACGTAAAACTTTTCACACGCATAAACAACTGCTAATAGCTCCTTCTCTATTTGGGCGTACGCCTGCTCGGCTTTTGTAAGCGTTCGCGAAGCAAAACAAACCGGCAAATCATCTTGCATCAGACATGCACCTAGACCGTTTTTACTGGCGTCTACTGATATAACTACTGGCTTATTCAGACTATAGTACTGTAATATAGGCGCCCGCACCAAATAATCTTTTAGTTCATTAAATGCCTTCTCATGCATTTGCATCCAGTGCCACTCAGTCTCCTTTTTTAATAATTCCCGTAACACAAAATTCTTCTCTGATAGATTCGGTATAAAACTTCCAACATAATTGATCATACCTAGAAACCTTTCTAAATCCTTTGTGTTCTGGGGCCTAGGCATATTTTTTATCGCAGAGATGCGTGATTCATCCGGATAAATGCCTCTCGCACTTATAGTGTGCCCTAGGTACTTAATTTCAGTCAAACCAAACTTACATTTATTTTTATTTAACTTTAAATTAATATCTCTGCATCTATCTAACACTTTTCTTAACCTACAGTCGTGTTCCTCCTTTGTCCGACCGTAGATAAGTAGGTCATCTACGAATAAGCAAACACCCGGTATGTCATCAAAACTTTCAAACATTTTTTTGTGAAAAACTTCGGATGCTGAGGTTATCCCGAAAGGTAAGCGTAAAAACTTGTATCTGCCAAAACTAGTGTTAAAAGTGCAAAGATCGGTACTGTCCTTGTGTAGACGTAACTGCCAAAACCCTTGTTTAGCATCTAATGTGCTGTAGTAAGTCGAACCTAACAAGTTAACAGTTATTTCGTCTAAAGTCGGCAGCTTGAAGTGTTCGCGTTTGATCGCTTTATTGAGGTCCCGAGGGTCCAGACATAGGCGCAGGTCTCCGTTGGCCTTCCGGGCCACAGTCATGCTGTTCACCCAGTCAGTCGGGCCCTCCACTTTCGCTATTATGCCTTCATCAACCATTTCATCTAATTTATTTTTTATATTGTCCTTCAAAGCTACAGGAATTTTACGCGGTGCATGAACGACCGGTCTAACACTAGATTCGATTTCTATTCTATATTCGCCTGGTAAACAACCTAAACCTTCAAACACATCTGAATATTCGCTAAAAATACGATTTTGATCGTTACTTTCGTCGCTGACCGCCAGCGTTAACTTTATGACATTGAGTTCACTGCACGAATCGCGGCCTAATATTGGCGGTGAAGAAACATCTGCGACTAAAAACTCCAATATGTATGTGTTATTATGATATTCAACTTTTAAATTACACTTGCCAATCACTACAATATCACCACCCGAGTATGCCCTTAATTTAACAGGTGTGCTAATTAAATCTTGTTTACCTAAACTGAGCTGACATAAATATTTGCTTGGTAATACATTGACATCAGCGCCGGTATCCAATTTAAAATTAATTTCTTTTCCTCCAATCAATAATTCAATCGACCAATCACGGCTACTTAAGCTATTAAAGTAATAAATTACCTGATCAGCAGGCTGCTCTGTTTGTAGCTCATAAACGTTACAAACACGTGAAAAGTGATCCCAATTGTTACATTTCAAACACTTCTGGCCCAATGCTGGACACCTTGAGTTCACACTATGTGTATAACCGCACATTGAGCACCATCCACTAGATCCACTGTACCGCGGTCCGGAGGGCTGAGACCCTCTGCGTTGCTGCGGCGGCGCAGAAGCGAACACGGCGGAGCGGCGCGCGCCGGGCGGTACGCGGCGGCCGCGACTCCTTCCCGCACCTCGATGCGCCGGCGCTCCTCTTCGCTCTACCCACATTATGTGATTCTGTTGACTGCCCTCACTTATAGCATCCCGCGCTTGTACTTGCTGTGCTGAACAATTCGAATAACTGTCTAACGAATATGCATGATGTTCCGCAGATTGTTTTTGTATGGCTCCCGCTTGCAATCGCGATACTTGAGCAACATTGCATATGTTCAATGATTTTTGAAGTGTCAGATCTGGCTCCCGCAACAGACGTTCCCTCAACGCATCCTCCTGTATCCCGCATATGAGCCGATCGCGAATCAAATCGTCCATTAAATTACTAAATTCACACGCACTGGCTAATCGTTTGAGTTCAAAGGCGTATTGTTCTATGGATTCACCTTGCTTCTGATTCCTAGTAAAAAATTTATGCCTTTCTATCGTAAGGTTCTTTTTAGGTAAGAAAAAAGAATCAAATTTTTTCAGCACTACTTTAACATCCTTTGATTCCCCTTCAAATTGCGTATAGACTTCTCGGCATTGTTCACCGATAATATGTAAAAGTATGCTTATCTGTACAGTACTGCTTTTCTTGTCAAGCTCACAGGCGTCGAAGTAGATGTTAAATGCATTTTTCCATTTTTCCCATTCTTTGGATAAGTTACCCGATGTTACGTTCTCCAAATTATTTGTGAAATTAAATGGCGGCGGTGGCGGTAAAACGGCTTCCATATTTATAATGCAGATCAGCACTTAAATGGTTCACAAAACTGCACCTACAGTACACACTACTGTATTCCAAGTAACATAAGTATAACGCGTATTAACTACTTAATAGGTACTTATTTAATAATTTGAACCGGCTGCGCCATGTTAAAGATGTCAATAAAAGACGGTTGCTGGATTCAGACTGAATATATATTTTGATTTCATTAATACCCTCACATGATCTAATATCTAAACTACCTACAGAGTGCACTTTATGAACATTACGTCAAGGGTCAATTTTGTTGACGTATTGATTTGAGATAAGAGATTTTTTCAAAGTAGTGACGATATGCCACAATGAATATTATTCAAGACTATCTTTTTGTATCTTTTTATGTGGAATTTTCTGCACTACAAGGTAACGACGAGATTTGAACCAAGAACTTTTTTATTTTGCCAAATAAAGGGTTAAAAAGGTAGCATGACCATAAAGTTTTTTTTTATGTTTAAGGTTAGGACAAGCAATACAAGTCCAACTTTTTACCACGGCCGTTTTAGGCAATTTTAAAAATAAATCCGGCAGTCGAATTGGGATTCCGGGATTTTAAAAAATTCCTGCATAAATTCCTAAAAGTTGTATTTTATTTATTTTATTTTATTTATTTGGGGCATCAACAGCAATACAGTACATTACAAAAGGACTTAGGTACTAAACAGAAAGCCAATAACAGATGTCCACAGAAATACAGTTAGCTAATCATACTTAAAATATACAATCACAGATAAAACAAATATATATTATCAGTGAATATTTTGTTTTTCATTAAATAAATAAATAAATATAAATATCATGGGACACTTGACACCAATTGACCTAGTCCCAAACTAAGCAAAGCTTGTACTATGGACACTAGGCAACGGATAAACATACTTAAATATAGATAAATAAATACTTAAATACATATTAAACATCCAAGACCCGAGAACAAACATTCGTATTATTCATACAAATATCTACCCCGGAAGGGATTTGAACCCGGGACCTCAAGCTTCTTAGTCAGTTTCTCTAACCACTTAGCCATCCGGTCGTCGATTGACGTTGCATAATAAATAGCCGTGCATAATCTTATAAAGCCGAGTCCAGTGGTTTTGATTTCACGATTTTGTCTATATCCGGTGGGAGTATCGGAATAAAAAGTAGTAGTAGTAAGTAGCTGTAGATTGTTACAGACGTTTAATTACCTACTTCCCAATTTGTCGAGTCATTTTAGCGTAAAGGAGTAACGAACATAATAACAATACGCATAATACTTACAAACTTTGAAATGTAAGTATAATATTAGTGTGATAAGTGAGAATCGTGAACAATAACGTTTTTGGTTGATGATAATGATGATTCCGCAAAACGGAAGACGAATCATTGGCAGAGGCCTCCTAGGTGGACCGACGACATCGTGAAAATTGCGAGCAACCGGTGGATGCAAGTGGTGAGTTGTCGTTCATTGTGGCGTTCTAAGAGCCGCCACATGTCCACGTTGCGACGTCGTCAACGTAAAACGGCGCAGCGTACTTCGCGGTGCCGTGCCGCGACGTGGAAATATACGGCGTCGTGCACGTACAACATGGCATGGCTGATGATAATGATGGTGATGATGAAGAAGGGATTCACCCAACATCGATTGGCTATCGAACTTACAGAGGATTTGAAACTATGACTTACCAGATTAAGAAGCTTAGTGGGTCAACGTCCTTAATTACTAAGTAAGTTTCACCCATCTCACATCTTAAGTCTTCACCGTAAGAAATCCTGCGATATCAGTACATTGCGGGGCCGCGTGGCTACTGAATTGTGAGCGTTCTTTCATCGCCGGCAATGTATCAACTCACATGGTAATTATCGCTGTCAAAATAAGGCCCTAGTCTCTCGGGCCCTGAGCAATTACGGCGGACGCACGTACTCGCGCGATATGATCACGTCGAGTTGGCCAGGCTAGAATCCAGGAGTGATAATTTTTAATTCACAAGAGATTTCGTAGTGTCTACTTTTGTTGCTGGGGGTCTTATCAATTTCACCTGCCATGCCAACGTTCGCCATAAAATATATAGAGTCGTGCTGTTGTCAAGATTTTTTTAAATGTCACCATATAGAATGCAGTAGATTTAATTAGTTAAATATCAATCCTGTAGAAATTACTATTTCAGAAATAAATTACTTTATGGAAAATGAAAATTCTAGAAAATGATACATTCGGGCATATGAAATTCGGGCAAACGATAGAGAACCGTTAATTTTATGTATTTGTGTACAATAAAAAGTTACACAATAATATGACAGTGACACCATAAAACAATTTTTTTTGTAGATGATTTATTTGATCCCGTTAAAACAGATTACTTTAAAATTAAATGTAAAACAACAATTTTAGCCGCTTTAAAACAAAATAAATAGTTAGTCAATAATGCATTGAGTTGGCAAATAAAGGAAGCTATAATTTCTGTCAATTGATGTTTGCATCAGCATGAGTTGCTTTCACGTCGGCCTCAAGAAGCGACACTGCAAAAAAATGTTTTTCAGCCGACAACCTTTCTCAATATATAGAAGTGTGCTGATAAATCAGTTTCAGATCATGATATTGCTATGGTGGGCCTTCTTTCCCCTACATATAAAGTTACAAAAGGGGATCGCTGGACAGTAAGGACTGACTATGCAAAAGTTGCGTCAGAATTAAAGTCGCTTGATTGGACTCAAGTCATTAACTGTACCGATGTAAATGAAGCAACTGCAAATTTTAGCAATATTATTTCTTCGGCTATGGGTAACTGCACAAAAAAAGTCAAAATCAGTCGAACTAGATTCAATCTTAAGCCCTGGATAACACCAGGGCTTATAAGATGTATAAGACACAGGGACAAATTGCACTGTCAAGTGAGGGCTTCACCTGATGATCTGCTGTTGAGGAAGGTTTATACACGCTACAGAAATTTTTGCAAAAACTTGCTGAACTCAATCAAAACAGAGTATCAAAGGAAACAGATAATGGAGAGCAAAGATAATCCCAAAAAACTGTGGAAGACAGTCAAGGCAATCTGTGAAACTCCAAATAAATACAATGATCTCAGTGATCTCACAAAAATTGGTGGCTCGGTAAAGGAGTCCCTCGACGTCTGTAACCTCCATTTTGCAACAGTGGGTGAGTCATTTGCCAACCAAATACTAACTAAGCTATCTGAAACACAGTCCTCCCTAGCTCTTAAGTACAGCCCGTCTAAAACTGTACCCAACTCATTCTTTATGTGGCCTACAGATCAGTATGAAGTGGACAAACTAATACGGCAACTTAAAGCAGACAGCGCTCCTGGGTATGACGGATGTAAGCCACTTCTCGTCAGGGAAATTAAAGACGTTATACTTTTACCTCTTACCTATCTCTGTAACTTGAGTCTGGAGAAAGGATGTTTTCCTGATTGTTGGAAATTGGCTATTGTTTCGCCTATCCATAAAAGTGGACCAAAAGATGCTCCCACTAATTATAGACCTAGTTCCCTGTTGTGTGTGTTCTCCAAAATACTGGAAAAAATTGTTAATAATCGCCTCATACAGTACTTGGAAAAAAACTCGCTCATTTCAGTTAATCAGTTTGGATTTAGATCGGGTAAGTCTACAGAGGATGCTACTATTCTGCTCACAAACCTAATCTCAAGCCACTTGGATGGTGGGAGAAAGTGTCTGGGTGTGTTTCTGGATCTCGCCAAGGCTTTCGACACGGTCTCAGCTGACATGCTACTGCGAAAGCTCGAGGCCTTGGGGGTGAGAGGGTTAAATTTGGACTGGTTCCTCAGTTACCTATCCGGTAGGCGGCAAATGGTGAGGGTTGGCGAATCTTATAGTGAGCAGCTTCCTGTTCTTTTCGGCGTGCCGCAGGGTAGCATCCTGGGGCCAACTCTCTTCATAATTTATATTAACGATCTTTTGCAACTCTCTCTCTCAAACTCTGAAGTTATCTGTTACGCTGATGACACTGCAGTGTTATTCAGCAGTAGGACGTGGGAGGAAACATATCTCGTAGCTGGCGAGGGGCTTTCCAGGATCGCTGCTTGGCTGGAGTCAAATTTGCTAACGCTTAATGTGGATAAGACTTTCTATATACCCTTTTCTAAGACTGTGGCTTCTGCACCACCTGCATCAGCATCCCTGGTAATTCATACGTGTGGAAATCAAAACAGATCCTGTCCCTGCGATATGGTTCATAGAAGCGCTTCTGTCAAGTACTTGGGGCTCCTTATTGATGAGCATCTTTCCTTTAGAGAGCACATTAGTACTCTGGCAAAGAGAGTTAGAAAGCTGATTTATGTGGTGAAGCGATTGCGTGATTGCTCTCCGTCTAGCCTGCTTTTTACAGTCTATTATGCATTGTGCCAGTCGGTCACACAGTATTGCATCTCGGTGTGGGGTAGTGCGTGTAAGACATTCCTGATAGTCCTTGAACGAGCGCAACGCGCTATAATAAAAGTTATGCTCAGAAAACCTTACCGTTACCCAACAGATGCTCTGTATGGTGAAACTGGCTTACTCAGAGTAAGGCAGTTATTTTTGTTGAGAGCGGTTATGCGAACTCACAGGTCAACCACTGCGTCTCTTGTTGACTCTGTGCGACATGAACAGCTTCTACAAAAACGAATATACAGACTTCCTGTGCCTAGAGTCAGATCTGCTTTCGCAAGACGGTTTCCACTGTTTGTGCATCCTTTTATATACAACAGGGTTTGTAAGATTGTTAACATAATAAATTGTAGGACCACTATAGCAAAGAAAATCGTAACGAAATGGCTAACAACGCTAACATACTCGGAAACGGAGGAGTTACTACATATATGCTCGTAAGAGTGTTCTGATAACACACACGCACACACACACTCACACAAACACACACACACACACACACACACACACGCACGCACACGCACACACACGCACACGCACACACACGCACACACACACACGCACACACACACACGCACACACACATTTGCATGCCTCTCTCTAAGTAAATCATTCTAAGTTTTCAATGTCAGTAATCATTTTTTATTTTATTTTTTTATTTTCTTTATTTCTACTTTATAAGTATCTGATAAGATAATAAGTACTTAAGTAAATCACTGATAATGTAAACCGACTCGCTGGGTCCCAAGATACAGGCTCAGCCTAGTTTGGGGTCCGCCGGACACTGCTAATTGTATTTCGTATATGTTACATAATAAACATTTTCATTTTCATTTCATTTTCAAATAAATCCCCAACATAGTTGCAATAACGCCATTAAAAATAATTCGAAGACACCACTCCAGTAAAAAAAACTCTTTGTTTTAGCCCTGAAAACCAGATTAATTTTTGATTTACTGTAAAATTAGATTTTTTGTTGCTTTAAAACAAATAAAATGTTAGTTGATTGATTGGCGAACAAATAGCGACTTATGATGTCTTAAGTCGCTATTGCCATTGAAACTCAATGGGAGAATTGTGTTTTGACAGCACATAAAAAGTACGTCAGTTGATTGATGGTGTCAACATCCCTATTTTCACATCCAGCTTCTAGACTATCTGTAATTCAACGAAACGAGTTCGCAACTTTGCCGAAATTAGATAATCGAATTATGTAAGTCGAAAACATTTGTTCTGAAATTCCTGTAAATGGGTGTTAGTAATTCCGTCATTGTTAATTTAAGGCTTAAGATATTGTTGCTTAATTTAACTTGACAGGCGTGTAAAGCTTAATTATGCACAAGGGAAGCAAGTAATGATGGATCGAGCAATGGTGCCGGAAACAGGAATTGTTGGCAATTTTGGGGTGAATTTTGGCAAGATTTTGACTGTTAATTCTGAGAACGGCAAACTTTGTTTTATTATACGCCGACTGTTCCTTAAGAAGACATTCTAAGATTATCAGAATCATGATTCAAGATCGTAATTAATGGATTGGATCATTGGATTTCGATGATTCAGCCTTGTCTGTCAAGAAAATGTACCGTCGTAATTCTGTTTCTCAAAACTATCATAATTCATACTAATACTATAAATTTCACGCCGTAACGGAGCGACGGATTGACGTGATTTTTGGCAGAGAGTTTATGGGCCCGAGAGTGACACAGGATACTTTTTATCCCGGAAAATGCACAGTTCCCGAGGGAACAGCGCGCGATAACCGAATACCACGCGGGCGGAGCCGCGGGCAAAAGCTAGTGATTCTATATACTTAAATATTTGACATGTAACATTTTTAATTTTATGAAGAATGAATATTTTTGCCCTTGACTGTACTTGTTCTTTATCTCAGCAATTCAGTGTCTGTATCGCGTTCCGAAGCGGCCTCATTAGTGAGGCTTAATGAGGCATTTACCGGTGAAAAGGTTAAGTTCCACGTGACTGTTTGTTGATGCGACGATGACTTTAACCTTAACTCGCACGTTTCAGGTTTATTTCACTAAGAAAACCACGAAAGATTATCTACCATGGTTTTAATGATATGTACAAATCTATATTCTACAGCTACCTCGCTTAGAGAATTACAGCCTTATTCATAAAAAGTTAGAGCCTCCTTGAAGGCTCTTTGATGGCCCGATGCCAAAAAACGTGATTCATAAACGTCTGTTAGCGCTAATCAGTCGATCAAGGCTCTGCTAAAGTTAGTGGACCGTAGACCCTCCTTTATCTCCCTGCTAAGTCACAAAATGGCCGCTATAAATTTGAACAGGTGACTTTAACAAGAGCAAAAAACCATGCCGAAGATATTTATATGGAGGTTTACGCAAAGATTTAAAAAAAATCACGAAAATTTATTTTCAGGAATTTGTATTTAAAAATCCTGTAATAATATGAAAAAAATAAAATTAGGATGATTAACATAGTTACGGTCACTTACACTTACACTTACACTTAGTTTAGGTCTACTAAAACACGCGCATCGGAAATGGCGGGAAAACAAACATCTCTGCTGTCACACTGCTGTCAATTTTTTTTTTTATTCTCGATTAGGATATTTTTTGTCTTTGATTTGTCAAGAGTGCCAACATAACGCGTCTAATCAGTCTATCAACAGCTCAACAACTAGCAGACTGCTAACAAGCGTTTATGAATCATACTTCTTGACAAACCTCAAACAAGTTTAATCATTCTACGAGGGTCACACTGAAAGTTTCGGGAATAGATAAAAGTATGCAGTTAAATTGGATAAAAGTATTTTTATTGTTTCTCAAAGTATTCGCCCTTATATTTTATGCACTTTTCCATGCGTTTAAACCAGTCTTTAAAGCACTTATTGAACGCTTAAGTAGGGGTCGATAAAATGGCCTTTTAAAGGCGTCCACTGCTTCTTCCAGCGTCTGAAACCGCTGACCAGGCAACTTATCCTTGATTTTGGGGAATGTGAAAAAGTCATTGGGGCTTAAGTCGGGGCTGTATGGAGGATGGTCCAGGAGTTCGACGTTTTTACCGTTCAGATACTCATTTGTTTTCCGAGCGGTGTGGGAGCTGGCATTTTCGTGGTGAAGGACGATGCGGCGATTAGGGTTATTTTTTCGGAGTTAATCAAAGATACTCGGCAAACAAATAGTTGTGTACCAATTGGCATTAACCGTTCTACGATCTTCGAAAGGTATAGTACCTACATGACCTGATTTGGAGACAAACGTGGCCACCATCTTCTTTGCCGTGCTGCGAGAGCGAATAACTTTTGTCGGCTTGAGCTCATCTTCGTAGACCCATATTCGAGACTGGTTTTTAGATTCAGGCTCATATGCATATATCTACGACTCGTCACCCGATACGACACTAAAAACTGCATTTGAGCCTCCTCCGTTGAATTTATTCAAAGTTTTGCGGCACCAATTGACACGAGTCGCTTTTTGCTCGTCAGATAATAAATGAGGGATCCAGCGAGAAAACAACTTTTGCACGCCCAATTCTTCCCGTAAAATAATTTGTATCTGACTCATTCTAATACCCAAGCACTCTTGAATTTCCCAGTATGTCACATGCCGGTCATCTTTTATCATTTGACGCACAGCATCAATGTTTTCTTGAGTGACGGCCGATTTTGGTCGACCCTCACGAACATCGTCCGTGAGTGATACACGGTTGCGTTTAAAATCTGAATACCACCTGTATATTGTAGTCTTTGAAGATGCTTCATTACCAAAAGCAGCAATCATCCGGTCTCCACATTTTTTTGTGTTAATCCACTTTTAAAATCGTAATAAATCATAGCTCTTCAGTTTTCACGGGACAATTCCATTTTCATCAGCGACTCGACGACTTCAAAAAACAATTGAAACCGAACCATTACTTTTTTTTTCTATGTGGCTAGTGGGTTAAGATACTGAAACTTTAGAGATTATAAAATGGTATAATATGTGCCAAAATTAAGTTTCTAAGTTTTGGATTCCCGAAACTTTCAGTGCAGCCCTCGTATTAACTAACAGACCGACCAAACCTCATTTAAGGATTTTTATGAATAAGGCTGTTAGTCTTTTTTTAGATAAAAGTTAGTTTTTTATATAGTTTGCAATATTAAGGGGCTGTTTCACCATTCATTGATTAGTATTAACTGACGGTTAAATGTGATGCCGTCTCTATTTATTTTGTTCGAATAGACGGAGATGCATCACATTTAACCGTCAGTTACACTAATCAATGGATGGTGAAACAGCCCTTTAGTATTATTTCTGCGTTTTGATTTATTTCTATCTTAATAAATTTACTTAAGTACAAAAATCACAACTGTTAAAAAAATATTCCTGAAGGTTGAAGTATCCTGAGTTTTTTTTTATGAAAACTGTAGTAAAGTTAAAGATGTTTATTTTATTGGGTAAATTACTGTTTAGTTTATAGTATAGTTTTAGTTTTGGATGTTAGATAGTTTTATCTAATTTAATAAGTTAAATAGGTACTTAAAATCCATCGTCATCATCATCTCAGCCTATATACGTCCTACTGCTGGGCACAGGCCTCTTCTCGGAATAAGAGGGCTTGGGCCATAGTTCCCACACGAACTTAAACAACACTTAAAATCCATACTAATATTATAAATGCGAAAGTGTGGTTGTGTGTTTGTCCGTCTTTCACGCCGTAACGGAGCGACGGATCGACGTGATTTTTGGCATAGAGATAGTTTAGGAACCCAAAAATTATATACCTAGGTTACCTTTTATCCCACAAAAATGCACAGTTCCCAGGGGAACAACGCGGGATAACCGAATACCACGCGGGCGGAGCTGCGGGCAAAAGCTAGTCATTAAATAAATTACTCGGTAAATTACAAGTTTAGGTAAAAATTAGTAAAACAATTCGAGGTGCTATAGATTTGGTATTTAACCGTTTTGCGCGCCGACCGCCGTGCTCGGTTTTTAAATAGTTTGGTCAACTCTAACCCCGTCGAAGTTTGAAACTTTGCACCGTTAGTAGCGTTAAAGAATGCGTTCTGAACATTCTCTAGAAGCCATAGAATCTGCATTAACATCTATGGACCTAACGGCATTACATAGATGTCGATGGGTATCTAAATAAATCCATACTAATATTAAGTATATGTAAATGCGAAACTATTCGCCCGCGTGGAATTCGGTTATCGCGCGCTGTTCCCCTCGTGAACTGTGCATTTTTTTCAAAAAAGAAAGCCTATGTCACTCTTTGGCCCATAAACTGTCTCTTTGCCAAAAATCACGTCGATCCGTAGCTCCGATTCGACGTGAAAGACGGACAAACATAAAAACACACACTTTCGCATTTATAATATTAAGTATGGATTTCTCGTGAATAATTAATTATTTTTTATTTTGTATCGTAATAAAGCGCTTTTTTGTACTAAGCCATGTCTTTGTTTTGAAGAATAAAGATTATATCTATCTATCTATCTACTCGTATCTATTCATTTGTACCTATACACAACACTTTTAGAAACTACACTCTTTTTCTGGTAGTATATTTTAAGACTGTAGTGTTTTAATTGTGTAATATTTAATTATGTTAATATTTAAATGTGTTATAATTATTACTTGATTTTTTTCGTAATGGCTACGGAACCCTATCTTGGGCGTGTCCGACACGTTCTTAGACGGTTTTTTTTTAAAAGGTAATATGATAATAAGGCGCTAAAAAGTGCGTTTGTACTTCGCCTTGTTTCGCCACAAAGTTGTTCAGTTAGTTTGTTCAGCCTCATTTTTACCGCACAAGTTTGTCTGGCAACTAGTTCCAAATCGAACTATCAGTCTATGTTAACCAGAAATCCTTGACTGGCAGACGAATAGGAATTTCTTGCGGGGAAGTTTTCTAATTTAAAGTTTTGGAACGCGACTAGAATACCACAGGCTTATTGGTTTAGTTGATAGTTGCTAGCGATAGGTAATTGGGAACCACGAATAGACACCTGAAGAATACCAAATTAAGGTGTGACCAAACCGCTGCTTAGAAAACGCCGCGGTGACGGCACGGAATCGCAGTGACGCACCGTGTTGTAGTGTGAGTTGCGCCTCACACACACATTTCCCAGCATATATACAACTTAGACTATAAGTTAGTCCTAAGGCTTTATGTTAATAGACAGTAATTACACATAACCCGAAAGTTTCACGCGTCTCCTCGATCACCTCCTTACAGTGTGCGCACCGTTTTAATCGCATGTTCTCCACACCGCTGATTAAAATACGGAATCGCAGTGACGCATCTTTGCATGTTTTCTACGCCGCTGCTTAAAATATGCATACGGTGCGGTATCGCAGTGACGTGCCGCAAACGTCAGGACTTTTGTTCGATAAAGACTTGTTATTATACTAAGGGGCTGTTTCACCATTCATTGATTAGTGTTCACTGATGATTAAATGTGGTGTTGTCTCTATTTGTTTTGTTCGAATAGAAGGAGACGGCATTACGTTTAACTGTCAGTTAAGACTAATAAATGGACGATGAAATAGCCGTTAAATGATAGGTATTTTACCGGATAACTCACGTCTTAAATCGAGTTTAGCTGGACATGTTTCGAGCTAATTCGAAGCTCTTCTTCTCAAGAGCAATGCGACTTGGCGGCTGCTGCAATACGCGCACTCCGAAGAATTGCTACAAATTAGCCTGAAATACTCGTATGGGCGGGCCATAGCACAGAGAGCGGATGGCCGTTGGGGCCAAAAAGTTTTCGAGTGGAGGCCGCGGATCGGCAAGCGCAGCGTAGAACGTCCACCAACGAGATGGACGGATGACCTGGTTAAAGTCGCGGGTTCACGGTGGATGCAGGCCGCTGCCAACCGAAGCAAACTGAAGGTCTATGAAGAAGAAGAAGAAGAAAGACATTTATTCACATTCACAAAGACACACAAATACAACAAAAAAAAAAACAACAATAGACAACAAACACAAACAAAACAAAAAGAAAATATCAAAATAAAAATACACGATTTTGTGTGTCCCCGCAAAAGTGAAACGGCCGCTGACTCAGCATAATGCTGAGGCGTTAGACGCCTTCAGCGCTGATATTCTGTCAGAACCGTCTGTGACTCACGGAATGATACATAAATATACTAAACTAATGTGTAAATAAAATTAAGAAATACAATAGATTAAATTTTAAGGAAACAAGATATAAATAAATAAATTATAATAAACTATGGTTTATTATAATTTATTTATTTAGTATTTTACTTATGAGTAAAAAACTATGGGGCCTATGTCCAACAGTGGACGTCTTACGGCTGACATGATGATGATGTATTTCGAGCTAAAATCGATTTAAGTCGTGAGTTATGAAATGAAATGAAATAATTTATTTTGCTTTAGCCATACACTGCAGTGGCATGTCTAACCAAAACATTGGCATGCAAACGTTAACTTATTAAATAAATTCACTAAAAAGACAATTCATTTTATAATGCAGTACAGTTGTGTTATCCAGTACTATATCATTTAATATGAGTGAGTCTCACGGTAGGTAATATTCTTTGAAACTTTTACGATTCAATCATAATTATTACATAGTAATTGAAGCAATTTGTTTATAAACCAAATGGTTTCCGTGGCATTGTGCCCAAAAGGCTGGCAGCGTTTCCTCGTTGAATAGAGATGCTAATTCCTTGAGAGAGATAGCTGACCTTTTGGTTGCCAGTAAGTGTCGATCGGATGCTTTTGTTAATATCTGATAAGTCTACACGCGCCAAGACAACGTGGACCGAGGATCTCAGGAATTTATTCGTAAAAAGATAACCAATAGCTTTTATTTTTAACCCCCGACGCAAAAAAAGGGGTGTTATAAGTTTGACCGCTATGTGTGTCTGTCTGTGTGTCTGTGTGTCTGTCTGTGGCACCGTAGCGCTTAAGCGGGTGGACCGATTTGAATGCGGTTTTTTTTATTTGAAAGCTGGTTTCTTGGCGATGGTTCTTAGACATGTTTTATCAAAATCGGTTCAGCCGTTTCAAGATCATCAGCTCTTTTGTTCGCTGCGGTAGGAATTTTATATGCATAATGGGTATTTACTTTCCTTTAAAGCATATTTGGGACGTAAAATTTGAAACACCCATGTATGCTATATAACTATGCAAGATTATGCAATTCTCGACCTGATGCTGCAGCCAGGATATCCAGAACACCAGTAGGTACACTCTTGATGAAACCATAGCAGATATATCGTGTTTGGATTCGTTTCGATCGGTTTTTGATTCTACATACAATGCAATGGTGGCAACAAGATGAGCTGATGCTGCAGCCAAGATATCCAGCACACTTGAACACTATAAAAAATTATAGCACATATGTCGTGTTTGGATTCGTTTTGATCAGTAATTGATTCTACATACAATGCAGTGGTGGCAACACGGCGAGCTGATGCTGCAGCCATGATATATCCAGCACACCAGTATACCTACTCTTCAAAAAAAAAATAGCAGACATGTCGTGTTTGATTCCTTTTGATCAGTATTTGATTCTACATTACAATGCAATGATGGCAACATGAGCTGAGCTGCAGCCAGGATATTCAATACACTAGTACACTTTAAAAAAAATATATAACAAAGTTTAAAAAGCATGAAATAAAAAAACTAAAATTAAAAATTTTAAAAACCCCCGACAAAAAAACGCCCGCAAAAATAAAAATAAAAACGAAAAAAAAGGCGCCAAAAAAGAACAACTAAAAAGTAAAAAATAATTATGCACTACCTAGCTGTTGCCCGCGACTTCATCTGCGAAGAATTCGTTTATCCCTATCCCGCGGGGACTATGGTGATTTCCCGCAAAGTTAGCCCAAGTTAATTTAGTATAAGTACCTAGTAATATTTTTTTTATCTAAGCGTCGTCGGTGTCGGGGGACCGCTAAGGTTAATACCTACTTTAAAAATACAACATACGAGTATGCACTTTAGTTTCCTGTTAACCTTAGCGGTCCCCCGACACCGACGACGCTTAGATAAAAAAAATATTACTAGGTACTTATACTAAATTAACTTGGGCTAACTTTGCGGGAAATCACCATAGTCCCCGCGGGATAGGGATAAACGAATTCTTCGCAGATGAAGTCGCGGGCAACAGCTAGGTAGTGCATAATTATTTTTTACTTTTTAGTTGTTCTTTTTTGGCGCCTTTTTTTTCGTTTTTATTTTTATTTTTGCGGGCGTTTTTTTTTATTCGACTGGATGGCAACGAGCATGATCCTGATGGTAAGAGATCACCACCGCCCATAGAAACCTGCAATACCAGGGGGATTGCAGATGCGTTGCCAACCTAGAGGCCTAAGATGGGATACCTCAAGTGCTAGTAATTTCACCGGCTGTCTTACTCTCCACGCAAGCACTGCTGCTTCACGGCAGGATTAGCGAGCAAGATGGTGATAGCAATCCGGGGGGACCTTGCGCAAGGTCCTACCACCAGCTTCTTTCGTAATATCGCCATCCCAGCCTATATACGTCCCACTGCTGGGCACAGGCCTCTCAGAACAAGAGGGCTTAGGCCATAGTTCCCACGCGGGCCCAGCGCGGATTGGGAACTTCTCACGCACCATTGAATTGCTTCGCAGGTTTGTGCAATTTTCCTCACGACGTTTTCCTTCACCGCAACGCTTGTGGTAAATTTCAAATGTAATTCCGCACATGAGTTTTGAAAAACTCATAGGCGCGAGCCGGGTTTTGAACCCACGACCCTCTGCTTACAAGGTGATAGGTCAAACCATAGGCCGCCACGGCTTCTGTCTTTCATAATATTCTTTCATAATAATCCGATGTTTTTTCGTTGAATAATAACAATGCTCATACATAATAATATGTGAGAACGTATTGTATTTGCAACCCGAAGAATAAGTTCAGTATCAAACCCGTAACAAATTTTATCCAACATAATAATTTAAACCATCATATAAAACCAAGACAAATAAAATGTAAGTACCGACAAATTTCTGTTATAACAATTCAACAACGGTAGAGAGGTTGTTTCCATATTAGCTTCTTTGTACGTAACAAAAAGTAACAGGATATGAAAAAGCGCCATTTAGTCCCTAGGGCTAACACAAGATAAAGCCCACGTCATTCTTTAGAAGAAAAATTACATTTGTCATAATAATGCGATGAATTCAGCCTACATTTTACCCCAGTGAAATATTACTTCAGGAGAAAAAGTTGCTCTCCAAATCTCTATTTGAATTATGTGACAAAAGTTTTGAGAAAACTCAAGGGAAATGGTTTATGAACTACCAAAGGAAAGCAGGTATAACTACGAATACCAATTAAATCAGTAGTTAGTTTATAATTACGTCTATTTTTACATTTTTGTTGAAACAAAATCCATACTAATATTATAAATGCGAAAGTGTGTTTGTATGTTTGTGTGTTTGTCCGTCTTTCACGCCGTAACGGAGCAACGGATCGACGTGATTTTTGGCATAGAGATAGTTTATAGGCCCGAGAGTGACATAGGCTACTTTTTATCCCGAAAAAATGCACAATTCCCGAAGGAACAGCGCGCGATAACCAAATAACACGCGGGCGAAGCCGCAGGCAAAAGCTAGTGACATGAATAATTAAAATCTCCATTTATTAGGAAGTCTAAAAATAAAAAAATATCATGGGACAATTCACACCATTCGACCTAGTCCCAAAGTAAGCTTAGCTAGCTTAGCCTAACTTCAATATAATGTACGAAATTCGCTAATCCTGTCGTGAAGCAGCAGTGCTTGCACTGTTGTATTTCGGCGTGGAGAGTAAGACAGCCGGCGAAATTACTCGCACTTGAGGTATTTTAGGCCTCTAGGTTGGCAAAGCACCTGAAATACCCCTGGTGTTGTAGATTTTCATGGGCGGTGGCGATGTCTTACCATCAGGAGACCAACTTGCTCGTTTGCATCCAATGTAGCAGTGTGCAGTGTAGTGGTTTTGAAACTTCTTTTCTGACCTTAAAACAATAGCCTCTTTAAAAAAATGTCTTTAGGAAATACTAACAGTTTTTGTTTATATAGTTTTAATATACAAATATTGCTTTTGCTTATTTTTCTATCTGTTTATTTTGACATACGACTGTCCCTTTTGCAATCAACAAGACTCCAGACACAAGACCCTTTTCAACGTATGAAGTATATTAACATCTTGATGTCACCCAGGGAGATTGTTTACTGTATGATATTTCTATTTTCTTGTCTTGCCATTTGATTAAAAGATTAATCAACATGACAATTTTTGTTGACCTAAATATTAAAAAATAAATCAATAAAGCTTATTTTTCTCAGATAGGTACTAGAACGAATTTACTGTAATAGGTTTTGGCCGCATTTGCTGAAGTGGCAATGGGCTGGTCATATAACCCGAAGAACCGATAACCGTTGGGGTAGACGAGTTCTTGAGTGGAGACCACGGATCGGCAAACGTAGCGTAGGACGCCCTCAGACTCGGTGGTGCGATGATCTTCGCAGAGTGGCTGGCAAGAGCTGGATGAGAGTGGCCGAGGATTGTGCTCAGTGGCGAGCCATGGGAGGGGCCCTATGTCCAGCAGTGAACGAACATAGGCTGATGATGATGATGATGATGATGGAGGTTTTGGCTTGGACGCGTGAGTCTCGTTCCCGCCTGCGATTTTTTTTGCGTACGAGTATTTAGGAGTACGGCGGCGGACAACGTTCCGCCAACTTGAAAACAAGTATTTATTTGTGTACGCTATTTAACTGAAAAATCGGTTAAATTACATATACTTATGCTAAGCAATATTATGCATAATGAAATTCAGCCATGTCAATATTATGCTAATATAATATTCGGGTAAACAACCATTCGGCTTATAAAAAATTAGGCGGAACTCATTTTGGACAAGTTTAAGATTCAGCATAAATAAATTGATATGCGAAACCTATTTTTATGCGTTATAAGTTTCGGACATAACAAAATAGGTATGCCAAATAAATATGTCACCCTTCTTAGACATATTTTATCAAAATCGGTTCAGCCGTTTCTGAGTTATTGAACTTTGAAATGAGAAAGTCGGGGGTTTTCCAACTTTTTGTTGGTTGGTTATTGTCAGTTTTTGTTTAGTTCAGTCGTCGTTTGGTTGTTTTTAAAATTATTATGAGCGTAGGTAAAGTTTATAACGAATTTTACCGTATTTAAATCCTACCATTATTGCTCCCTTTTACAGTCTATCGTTTGTACGTTACAAATTCAATAAAAAATAGTATATTTATTGAACACTACAAATCAGTGCAAGATGCTATAATTTTCTTTCATTGTCTAATTTATTTTCTTAGTAGTTCTTGTTATATTACGACTAAATGTTTTCTTTCTTTTCTTGGAATGGTACTTGGTACACGCAATCAAAGCTGCGAATAAACGTTTCCTTTATAAAAATAAAATCGGTCAAGTACTAGTCTGAATTGCGCATTGTGGATTCCGTGCAGTCAATGAAAAATATTACATTCAACACGACCAGATGGCCTAGTGGTTAGAGACCCTGACTACGAAGCTTGAGGTCCCGGGTTCGATTCCCGTGTCGGGGCAGATATTTGTATGAAAAATACGAATGTTTGTTCTCGGGTCTTGGGTGTTTAATATGTATTTAAGTATGTATCTATCTATATAATTACGTTTATCCGTTGCTTAGTACCCATAACACAAGCTTTGCTAAGCTTACTTTGGGACTAGGTCAATGAGGGCTATCGTTTTTTCTCTCACTAGATGGCGCCACTGTTGCGTGAGGTTTTTAAAAGTCTGTTATAACGGCCGTGAAAACAACGTTTAGATTAAAATCATATTTAATACATTGTAAAACAGTGCCATAAACATATCGAGCAACCACAGTATTGCATAATCCCGTTTTGTTCGGAAAAAAGGGAGGACAAAAGTTTTCGAAAGACAAAACTGTCTCAAATTACAGACGTTCATTGCCCCTTATCGCATAATTGCCATAATCAATTTCAGATAATGCAAAATATTCACAAAATTATTCTAATTATAAATAAACCCGCGTAGCTCACCCAAAAACTATGAGATTTGACATTTCGTTGACCTCACGCTACACTAGCGCCTCTAGCGGAAAATTCATTCGCGATAGCCCCCATTGGTATGAATTGTCCCGTTATATTATTAAAAAACACAAAATATTAAAAAACCTTACGTCGGTCGACACACTTAACCAGTATATATTTGTTAATAAGAAGCATATTTTATCTCTATTAGCATTCCAAATTTAGGTTTTGTTGTTTGTCTGTAGAGATAGAATAAAACTAGGTTTCTTATGTGGGGAAAAAATAGGGCCGCGTAGAACGTGTATTTTTGATACTTCCTCAAACTTTAAGGGCAGTTAGTAAACCCTTAATAATAGTAGTGGGTAGTGGCCTTAATAATCACATTTTGCTATATTTTAGTAAAAAATTCAGATTTATTATTTTCTTTACATAATTAGTTACTTAATTAGCACGCAATGTATCACTACGCGATACTACTTAGTTTTTATTCAAAACGTTGCACGTGTTGACGTGACAACTGTCACAGAATGCTTCCCTATCTTATCTTAGGCTTCTAGGTTGGCAACGCATCTGAAATACCCCTGGTGTTGCAGATGTTTATGGGCGGTGGTGATCTCTTACCACCAGGAGACCCACTTGCTCGTTTGCCAGCCAGTCGAATAAAAACATCTATAGTGTGATGGTATAAATAACTCAAGTGTTTTTTTGAGATAATGCCTTTTGACTTAGGAGGGCTGAATAATAGGGTTCTGTTCGTTACCCTTCGGCTACGGAACCCTTAAAACAAACGCCCCTCATAACCATAATTTACCTGTAACGCCTACAAGCCAAAATCTCGTTTAATTCGACCTCGCTTTATTATCATAATTTGCTAATAAATAATTCCCTTCGCATTTTGGACGGGCCTTGGACCATTTTTACCCCAGAAGTGGGGTAAATAAAATAGAACTGGTTAAATATAGGTCTGAGGTTTTTGTACAATGAAAGGTCCACGGAAAGAACATGTCTAGTCACCTAAGCAACTTTTTGAGTTATAGCAGTTTGAAAGTTAGTCATCACGAACAATTACCATGGTTACCATTTCTTTGAAAGTTATTAAAATACATTTTATAATGTTTTCAGATTATTTTATTCAATGGTAAGTCATAGTACTTTGCGAGCTCTACATTTCGAGATTAAAACCTTAATAAAAAAAAAGGTGACTGCCTAGACATGTTCTTTCCGTGGACCCTTCAAATATAACCAACTTTGAATAGTTTAACCCGATATTGTGATTTCAAAGTAGGTACAATATCTCAAACACTACCTACTACCGAAACCACCGAACAAAAAACTACTACCGAAACAAAAACGCTTTTGCGTAAAAAAATCGCATTGGAATCGGTCCATCCGTGTAATGGACAGACACACATTGCCATGGAACTTACTCTTTTTGCGTCAGGAGTTAAAAAAACATATTTTTTACTAAACCTTTACTTATTGAGACAACCTCCAACTAACATCATAGTCTTCAGACACTGCGGAATATTGGACGAGAAGACGACACAAACTTTACATCGAAAATACAAACTGAAATATAAATGCACAGAAAAACCAGAAAAATAAGACCAGCGCTGAGAATCGAACCCAGGTCCTCGGCATTCCGTGCCGCGTGCTATACCGCTACACCACCGCTGGACAACGGTACAGACACGAATTTCTCCTACGCCCCACATATCTCAGCTTGTTTGTTTCTTATTTAGTCACTTAATCAGGGACGCTAGCATTTATATTTAAGTTTGTATTTTCGATATTGATTTTACGGGATGACCGTAAAAGTAACAAAATTTGGAGTTGAATTAAAAAATACAAAAAGATTCCAATTATCAATCTTAACACTAACTTTACCAAAAGCAAATTAAGTATTTATTTAGCTATTTCTGTCACAAATTTTAAAACAATCAAATTAACAAAATTACAAAGTTCCAAATGGCTACCATCAATCATGAAATTGGTTTCACAATTAGGATTTTTTAAACTCGCACACTCATAAACAGAAGGTTTTATCTTTAATAAAGAGTAGAAGGAATAACAATTATATGTCAATGCTTTTATGACTCAAATTGCGATCACATTTGACCGGAACGAGTGAGTAATCTATTGAGCTTTTATTTTTATTTGTTTTCACACTGAGTTGAGTAACATTTAATGGCTGCTTCGAGACAAAAGGACTGACAAATTAATCGAACCAAATTAACCCCTTTGTTTTTTAAATAGAACCAACACGGATACGTAAAACCCGCAATATGCGGTTCTAAATTGCACACTGAGGGCTCAATGTTTACGATTTTAAAAGACAGTCACAAGATTTTAAAATAAAGTTGTGTTAAATAATTTGTAATGTACAGATATCACTTAACCATTCCTTGTAAACCTGTTTAAAAAATATAATAATATACCTCGTAGAGTTTCTTGCCGGATTTTTCTCAACAGCGGTTTTTCCGAACCGATAGTAGATATTTTTTGACATTAAGTGCTTGTTATAGCCTAAATTGAATAAAGATATATTTTGACTTTGACTTTGACTTTGGGTGCACCAAAGATAAGATACGAGTAAGAGATGAAGATTCGAAACCTGTCCGGCACAACTGAAAATTTGAAAATTGTTAAAAGAAAATTTAAAACTTTCTTTAACGAACGTGTGTTTGTATGTTTGTGTGTTTGTCCGTCCAGCGACGGATCGACTTGTTTTTTGGCATAGAGATAGTTTATGAGCCCTAGAGTGACATAGGTTACTTTTATCCCGGAAAATGCACAGTTCCCGAGGGAACAGCGCGCGATAACCGAATACCACGCGGGCGGAGCCGCGGGCATAAGCTAGTTGTTAAATAAAAGAGCAGGGTCTTCTGACACAGGAGCCTTACGGTACTTACTCGGAGGTCTCAACCTTAACTCGATTCGTCGAAACCCTCGGTTTTGTCGGATTCCTGATTCGTCAAATTCAAGGTCCTGGGTTCAATTCCCGGCCGCGGCAGATATTTGTATGTCTAATACGAATGTTTGTTCTCGGGTCTTGGATAATTGATGTATATTTTAAGTATGTATTTATCTATATAAGTATGTTTATCCGTTGTCTAGTATCCATTCAATTGGTCTCAAGTGTCTAATTTTATTAAACCAATAAACTTAAAATTCTCTTAGATTTAAGTGATTTCACGAACGGAATAAAAACGTTCAACTTCACTGAAAAACATTTTCTATTTCCCTAAACGCCAGCCTGACTCACAGATTATACCCTCGCAACAATATGTTCATACCAATCTATAGATTTCTTAACTTGAAATAGGTATAAAATGGAAAAACAATCTTCTCTGCTTACCCTAAAACGTATCAACCCTTCTCAGACAATATACCGTCCGTCCGTCCGTCACTCTCAATTACTTGAAAACAATGCTGGAAAATCTGTATAGGGAAAATTCTAGAGAAAATACCCTAAATCTACTCTCTCTTGGTTTAGTGGAAAAGATATCTTGTCAAAAGATGCTTCGGATGCTTTACATAAACCTGTCAATCCATTTAAAGTGACAACTAACATCTACAACAGAAAGATAAGTTTCAAACTCCGCCTTTCCAGCTTTGAAGCATAGAATCACCTTAGCTCTCTGAAGACACGGAAATTAAACATGTTGCACGATCATAAAACAGAAACAGTCCAACTACGAGTAGTTTCTGTCTTTTTGCGTGTGTGTGTTTGTATATTTGTGTGTTTGTTTGTGCATCCTTTACCTACGTCGAAACGAAGCGACGAATCGACGTGATATTTGGCATAGAGATAGTTTATGGGCCAGAGAGTGACATAGGCTACTTTTTAAACCTGGAAAAATGCACAGTCCTCGAGGGAATTGCGCGCGATAACGAATTCCACGCGAGCAAAGCCGCGGGTAAAAGCTAGTATTTTAACAAAGAAAACAAATTCAATCTCGTCGTTGCATTGTCAGAATCATCGATAGTATAGATGGAGCAATATTTTTTTTGTCGTGGGTTCAAACCCCGGCTCGCACCTCTGAGTTTTTCGAAATTCATGTGCGGAATTACATTTGAAATTTACCACGAGCTTTGCGGTGAAGGAAAACATCGTGAGGAAACCTGCACTAACCTGAGAAGCAATTCAATGGTGCGTGTGAAGTTCCCAATCCGCACTGGGCCCGCGTGGGAACTATGGCCCAAGCCCTCTCATTCTGAGAGGAGGCCTGTGCCCAGCAGTGGGACGTATATAGGCTGGGATGATGATGATGATGATGAATATTTTTTTTAACAAATATTAAAGATGAAAAAAAAATGCATATTCATAGAAAACTTTGTGAAGCGATAAACGACAATAAGGTAATAAGGCCGCCTTTTGCTTACCTCAGAAAGTCTCTGTGTATATACCTGTTTCTTTGTACTGCTTGTTATGTGTTGATGTGCAATATAAAGAGTTAACGTATTGTATTGCATTGTATTATACCTATTTTAAAACTTTTCTTGTACTTAGTCATAACCGAAATAAATTGTGATCATGTAACTTTTATATCCCTCAGTAAAGGTTATTTTCACGATTATTTGATACTTTTTGGGAAAATTGAATTCCATGCATTATCCGTAGACCTTTTTGAACGGCGATGCCCCAATCCTGTTATTTCAGGCCTAAGATACACGAAGTTATGAAACTACACAACTGAAATGAGAATAAAGACCTTTTTTATTGGATAAGGGACATGTACGCGGAAAGTAATGTTGACACTTGGTTACATTCTTTTAAACGCGTTTTTTTAACCTAGTGGCATAGGTGGTGTTTAAGCTTATGACATTTGAAACTAAAGGTCTCTCTGGATTTCGATTGTGGGTAGAAATCCAGGCTCGCAAGATACTTAGCGATTCGGCAAATATGTGTACAGTCATCAGCACCAATGTCTGTCACAACAAGCGTGCATATATATCTAATACCAGAAACCATGTTCTAAGGCCAAAAGGACGTGTCAGATATTTTTGCACGCTCCGCTGTGGGAGATATTATTAATGCTGGAGACTGTACCTTTAGTAATAAAACAATCATGTACCTTGAGTAGGTACCATAGTAGTAATTAGGTACTAGTAATTTTCTCCTAACAAAAATATCAAATCAATCACAGACTAGAGAAAACTTAATCAAGTTCTAGCAAAAAATTACATTTTTATCTCTCTATTCAACTTATTAACACTTTATTTGATATGCATGAATTTTACCAATTTATTTTACGCTACGAAATTAGATTGTGTTTTTAAAAACTAAAAGCTCTTACAAAACAACGTTTACGCGTATAACGTGTAGGTAATCTACGCATGTTTATGTAAATAGAAACAAGTAATGCCAATTTACATATCTAGATACTTACGACGCCTTACACCCCAAGTGTTATTAAATTTATTTTATATCGGAAATCGCAGAATGCTGTAACGATTTCGATGAAATTATCGAACATGCACGCTTTCAGGGCCATCCGAACAATCGATCTGCGGTGTAACTTCGAAATTCGAAAATCGTAGTCCCTCTGACACCTATTTGATACGAGAGTGGGAGGGACGGAACGACACGAACTTCGATTTTCGAATTTCGGGGTAAGTCTGTAGGTGGTAGGACCTTGTGCAAGGTTCAGTGCTTTCACTGTTGTGTTTCGGCGTGAAGAGATGGCGTGCGAGATTTGTCGAAATTGTTTGCAGTTTAATTTATATTGACTTTTTATTTCGAATGAACCGTCATCTCGGCTGTTATTAAGACTAATTAGTTATTAGAATTTGAAGTTCAATCAAATTACAGTGTTTTCACAGATTAAAAATTGTTTTAACAAAACAGTTTATCGTTATCTTGTTTATAATTTCCCGTTTTGGACGCATTACAGACGGTTTACGATATGAGCGTGTAAATATTAAAAAAATATATATTTTTACTTCTATAATAAGTAGGAGTAAAGAGATCATTAGGTCATCTTTGGGTAAATCACTCGATAACCTTCCTATCGGCTTTCGAAACTACGCGCGACAGGCGATGCGCAAGTGTTTTTGTAATACATGGCGTGGGTTAGCAATTCCCCGCTCGGCGGTGACCGCACCAAACGAGCAATGAACGGCTCACTCGCCAAACCATCGGCGTATTCGAGGCCGGGTCGTAGCACATTCAGTTTCAAAAGAATCACTAGGTCTGAAGGGTTTAATGCGTCGCCGATATACTGCTCCTTATTTAAGAACACCTGGCAAGCTTATATAGTGACCCTTCCATGATGCAAAGACGCAAATCGGTTTTCCGGCTTTGAGTTACAATCTATTTAACCCTCGAAGCAAAAAGGGGGATGTTAGTTATAAGTTTGACGCCAATGTTTGTCTATCCATCTGTGGCAGCCTGGTGGCAGTATAGCTCTGAAAGTAATAGACCAATTTCCGATGCGGTTTTTTCTGTGAAAGCCTACGAATAAATCATCAGGAAATATAACTCAGAAGAAATTCTACACAAAAAGTGGCCTTACTTTAAACCAATCCTTCTGATTCAAATGCGAATCATTTTTGAGGTTACAAGTAGACATGTTTGTTGATTGGTTAAAATTCAGAAACAAAACAGGTATTGGTTTGCGCGTGTGATGCAATGTTAGATGCATGATACATGACGCGCAGAACACGGTTTTTAAGCCCCGCTTCTAGAACACGCAAGGCCATTTTTCATACGCAGTTACAATTCCTGACTTATCATTTATTTGTAGGTAAAAGCGCGATTCTTTGTGAGAGTTTTAAGTCAAGTGTTATTAAATTCAGTTCAACCATTTCTTGAGATGTTGGGCTTTGAAACTACAGAGACAGAGACAAGAATGTTAAAAAATTTCAACTTCTGAGTAGTCCGTTATTGAAATCAATCAACATCCGATAAACATCCATACTAATATTATAAATGCGAAAGCGATGGATCGACGTGATTTTTGGCATAGAGATAGTTTATGGGTCCGAGAGTGACATAGGCTACTTTTTATCCCGGAAAAATGCACAGTTGCCGAGGGAACAGCGCGCGATAATCGAATACCACGCGGGCGGAGCCGCGGGCAAAAACTAGAAACCTATAGTAAGCATGGGAGTGAACATTCCTTCACTCAAAAGGAGAGGCTTACTTTAAACGCCGGCAGTGTGAATTGGGGACTTCAAAAACTCTAGTACCTATTTTTCATTGCTGGTGTGTTTTCTTTTACTGTAAAATTTATCATACAAATGTAAATTCGCACATAAATTCAGAAAAACTCAGAGATGCGATCCCGGAATCGAACCTTCGATCCCTTCTCTGAGAGACCATTGGCTAAACCACCAGGCCGCCCCGAATTTTTAAAATCAATAACCTGACCTGTTGGAGACCAAAATAGATTTCTCAAGTCTCGACCCCGAGATGCTGAATAAAATATTGTTTTATTTACATTTCCATCTCAAATATGTTAATTATATTACGTTCAGGTCGTACTTGAATGTACAGGATTCATGAATATCATTTGAATGATTTTAAAATATGATGTGAAATTCCGAGGTTTTTACTAAACTTACCGCGGTTTTGCTGACAGTTGAATTGAAATTCTGGAATTTCGAGAATTTGCAGAAACTATATAGTATGGTTATCATTTACACATACCTATTTAATCTCGATTCTGCGGGATATGCGGATAAAAAGTAGCTATTGTGTCATTGCAGAGACTCTATTTCCGTATCAATTTACTGGGCATTTATTTGTGTCAACTGAAATGTTGTTAATTTTCAGTGACAAATTAATAAATCAAATAGCATCCAAATCTGTCTAGGTGTTTTCGCGTGAAAGAGTAATAAACACAACTCATGCATAAAACATCCTTAAAAACATAATACTGTTTTTTTGATAAAAATCTTTTATTTTATCCGGGCCCAAAATTTCCTTTGGTTTTTAAAAAAATGCCATAGTATTTCTATGAAACACTATTTTAAAAGCTTTTTAATTAACTTGTATGTGCGGGTCAAATCTTGCAAGTTAAATATGACCCACTTTTAGCAGTCGGATTATCTTGAAATTTAGCATACCTATGTAAATTGCGTAACAATCTGGTAGTGACATCCTGGTAGTCCGGCCAGGATTGTCTCCGTAAGAAGGAACTCTTCAACGGTTAAGGGCATTGACTTGGGATTCGGTATGCAGATGTAGTTTGAGTGAATGAATGAATGAATGTGTCAACAGGGGCAGACTGAAAACCAGCGCTGGCAGCTTCCGCGTAAGCGCAGCATTAGTTGAGTCTGCTGCTTTTGCCGCAGGACAGACTACCTACTTTTGCAAAGTTACCTATATGCCTATTTTTTTTAATACTCTTTTTTATATAATCTGTGCTGTATTGTACTATTTTATCTTCCATCCATCCATCCATCCCAGCTTATATGCCCACTGCTGGGCACAGGCTTCCTCTCAGAATAAGAAGAATATTTTATCTTTTGAATTAAAACTAAGTACTATTACTATTTTATCTTGTATTGTTTGCATTGTTGTTTTGTATTGTTTGTACTGTTGGCAATTAAATATTTTCTTTATTTTTCTTTCTACAGTCAACAAAAGTACAGTTAGTAAAAAAATCTTTTATTAATAATGAAATTCTTGCCATAAACTTATTTGCTCATTTCCACAAGGCGAAATGAAATATAAGGTTAGTTGTGTTCAAAGTAAATCGTTACAAAACAACAAATACTTATCTGAATCCATGTTCCGTACCCCGGAGTAGTCCTAAAAACGCAATATTATTCCGACTTGATGCGGCATTCGAGCGAGTCAATATTTGCTGAAAGTTGTCAACAGAACTTCGTTGATTGCGCTTCTGCTTGGTTGCTGGGCTTGATTTACTTGATAGTTTTTAACCCTTGACACAAAAAGAGGGGTCAAAGTCAAAAGTCAAAGTCAAAATCTCTTTATTCAATTTAGGCTATGACAAGCACTTATGAACGTCAAAAAATCTACCACCGGTTCGGAAAAAACCTCTCTTGAGAAGAATCCGGCAAGAAACTCAACGAGGTATTTAAAAAAAAACAGATTCACAATATTTATAAATGATATCTATATACTAAAGGTACATTACAAGTATTTAACACAATTTAATTTTTAACACAGGAGTCACACAGACAAACACAGACACACATAGCGGTCAAACTTATAACACCCCTCTTACGTCGGGGGTTAAAAAATGGACGGATCTCCAAAAATCTGGGAATAATATTTGTCTTGCTGTATAAACTGGAAGACGTCGCTCGTTATAGCCGCGCAATCATCGGATGAACAAATACGGAGGCAGTGTTGACCCTGTTTGACCTTGTGATGTAGACATGTTTTGAGACCAATGAAGAAGAAAATTTTCTCCTTAATAAAGGGTGTCCCAAAAAGGACGCAAGATTTCAATTAGCCGCCATTTTTGTATTTCAGTGCCGGCAATCCTAAAAAAAGAACTATTTGACAGCTGCATGTTTAGGGTTCGTAAAAATGGCGGGTTACAGAGATAGAGGATATCGATGTGGAAGAAATATGGTTTCAACAAGACGGGGCCACTTGCCACGCAGCCAGAAACATTTCTTAGTCGTGTGATCTCTCGATTCGGTGATCAGAATTGGCCCCCTAGAACTTGCGATTTAACGCCTTTAGACTTATTTTTATAGGGTTATTTAAAGTCTAAAGTCTATGCTAATAAGCCCACAACCACTAATGCTTTAAAAGAGGAATTTCGACGCTGCATTGGAGAATTTCAGCCGCATCTATGAAAATTGGTCATAGAAATTTTTGACAAAGAGTGCGTATGTGCAAGCAAAGCCTAAGAGGACATTTGCCTGGCGTATTGTTCCACAAATAACCCTATTTTATGTATTTCAAGATTTTATATACAAATAAATTATAACGAAGAAAAAAATGTGTTTTTCATCAATTTCAAATCTTGCGTCCTTTTTGGGACACCCGTTACATACACTGAAAGTCATAAGTGTATGGACGTTAGCAAGAGCAGTCATATCTGCTGTTACTAATAAATTTTCAAAATGTCAAATTTTTCACCATCTCTGCGCTAGTCTATGCTACTACAGATTATACACGTTTCATTCAAGAAATAAAGTCAGTTTAGATGAAGATTTTTCAAGTGAAAAATAAACATTGAAATCAAGTGAGTTTCGGTGAAAAAAGTAATACACGTCTAGTTAGAAGACACGAATTGTAGATGAATTGTGTAAATTACTAGTGATGTATAGTATATAGATATCATTTATTTATATTTGTAAACCTGTTTCTTTTTTAAATATACCTCGTTGAGTTTCTTGCCTGATTCTTCTCAACAGAGGTTTTTCCGAACTGGTGGTAGATTTTTTTGATTCATAAGTGCTTGTTATAGCCTAAATTGAATAAAGGTATTTTGACAATGACTTTGACTTTAAATGTGTTTTTGATGCGACCCACTAGGTGTTTATACAAGAATTTTGATAAAATCGGTTTGATTATGAAACTACCGTGAGACTCACTCATATTAAATGATATTGTAACCGAACAATATCATTTAAAATCGGTTTTGTTTAATCTTTATATAAATTGGATTGATATAATGTATGTGTGTATTTATGTATGTATGTTATGTAGGTCCTTTATTGTACATAAAACACAAAGTAATATAAAAAGAAAACAACAAACCAAAAGAGTACAAAGGCGAACCTATCCCTAAAAGGGATCTTTCAAGCTAACCTAAATAATATTGATTTTAACCATAGTGTCGTTGTCATTAAAAGCTCTCATTTCTAAAAACTTGCAAGGTCTACAGCTAACGGAGCTACTAGTTTTATCTAGAGAGCCAGTTAAACTCGATTAGCTTTTTAAACGAGTTGCCTCGGAAAGGCCGCTGTTAACACAAAGTTTTTCAAGTCTGAACAGAATTACTAACGTAGTTTTCTTTGCGTTAAGCAGCTTCAAGTTGATTAATATTTCATTCAAAATACGCCTTACTGAGTGGAAGGACTTTTCATGGACACAAGAAAGAAAGAAAGAAAACATTTATTCATATTAAATGATATGGTAACGGATAACTCACGTCTTAAATCGAGTTTAGCTCGACATGTTAGCAATAAAAATGACGATGGTAATGTGGGTAGTTGTGCGCCTGTGTTAGTTTCGTCGGACAGTCGCGCGAGCAGAGCGGTGGCGCGTAGTGCGCGTGTTGCGGCAGCCGCCGAGTCGCGTGCTCCTTAGAAGAAGGGTTTCGAAATAACCCGAAACAGTCGAGCTAAACTCGATTTAAGACGTGAGTTATCCGTTACCATATCATTTTAATATGAGTGAGTCTCACGGTAGTTTCATGTTAAAAATTGCAAACATTTTTATTCGTGACAAATATTAAGAACAATGGATAAAAATAAAATAAATAAAAAAAAAAAACAAAATATAGTTATGCATGTCACGAAATGGTCCCAAAGGTGTACTGCCGTTTCGGCAAAAAATTTTTCGCCAACATAGTTTCAGTTTGAAGGATGAAAGTCCTGCTATATCACAACTTTTTTCTATATAAATATAAAAGTTTGTGAGTCTCTCTATCTCTTTCTCTCTCTCTCTGTGTGTTTATATATTTATATTTGTTACTTCTTCAAGCTAAAATAAAATCAAAATTCTGACGTTTTGACCACGTTACAAAATTATTTTAATTCCAAGATTTCACTCAATTCCATAAAAAATCAATGGTGTATGTCTCGAATCAATACAAAAGTTTTAATACTTATAATAGTATTAATGATTGAGTAATTTGCAAAAATTCTCATTTTGACTTTAAGAAACATCAAAAAACCACGGGGAATCTGTCTAAACTCAGTATTTATGAGAAAACGTATAAATTACAATATAATACCATACATAAATATCGTGTTTACGTAAACGTGTATGAGGAGGTTAAGTATGATTAATGATCTACGGTTCGGTTACACTGCCAACGGCTCAAAGATGCATAAAGAAAAGGGGTCCATTACCGACTTGCATATTTGTTGAAATTGTATGTATGTATGTATGCAAACTCTTTATTATAAAAATAAAAATACAAAACAAATCCCTAAAAAGGGATCTCTCCCAGCTAACGTAATTAAGAGAAGACAATTTATTATAATAGAGGATAAAACAGATAGTTAAAATTACGTGCGGTAAAGATAAAAAAAAGAAAAACAGGAATACTCAATATAGAAAGAAAATAAATACATAATTATTTACATTAAAACCCACATGAAAACATATTACAAAAGCAGACACAGAACAATAAACATTCATAGGAGTAGTATTTTTTTTTTGGCATTGTTTGCTTCGTTTTTTTTTTGTTGTACATTTATATTGTAATAAGGTGAAAATATTTGTTCTTGGTCCTCTGGATTGTGGCAGAATATCAGTGTTTTGCTTCTATGGACAATGTTGACCACTGAGCTATGGCCCTTTTGCACTATTGCAGCGCACACAAACAATAGAAAATTCTTTACTTATAAATAAGAACTGTTCTTTTTTTGATTTCTGTAATTTTCATTGCGTGTTTCCAGTAACAAATAGACGTTTTATCTATCTATCAATCTAGTATTTTTGTCATATGTTTTTCGGGTTCCATAATATTAAAGACGTTGCTTGGTACTCCTTGCGTGAGAAAGTTATCGCTATCCCGCTTGAAATGTGGAATTTTCCGGGATAAACTTATTATTTGTGATGATGACCAGATGGCCAAGTGGTTAGAGAACCTGACTACGAAGCTTGAGGTCCCGGGTTCGCTCCCCAGCCGGGGCAGACATTTGTATGAATAATTTACATTAATTCACTAACAAGGAAGCAATGTAAACCTTCCAATGTAACCCGCGTTATGTATAGCCAAAGTTATTCAGCGAAATCAAAATGTTCAAGGAGGGTTTATGAAAATAAATAGTTCTGGATCAAAATCCTTGTTTGTGTTTTTTCTCATCCAAAATCATTTAGTAGTCATCATCATCATCCTCGCCTCGTGCCTCGTTTAACAAAATGAAGAAAGTTTTGTGCTGCCGGCAAATCAACCTAAGACTCAGATCGCGGATACTACATTGAGAGAGAGAGAGAGAGAGAGAGAGAGACATTTATTTATACATATTCGATGCACATAAAAAATACATTAGATGGAAAGAATTAAAAATAACATCGAACAGTATAAAGTGGGCCCCACTCAGCATAATGTTACGGCAAGCCGCAACGCTGTTTTTCAGTGGGATCCATTTAAAAACATTGCTACATTTGGCCTGTGGTTGAGTACGGCAGCGAATCGTGGACCATAAAGGAAGTTACCAGGCGGTGCTCAGAAGCGTTTGAGATGTGGTATTATCGTCGCATGCTTCGTATAAGCTGGACCCAGAAAGTAAGCAACGAGAAGGTGCTACAGCGTGCTGGTATGACCCGAAAATTAATGCACGCCGTCAAAAAGCGCAAAATAGAATATCTGGGGCACGTGTTGCGCCATGACAGATATCAGCTGCTACCACTGATAATGATGGGCAAAATACAGGGAAAGCGGCGCCCTGGAAGGCGGATGAAATCATGGCTGCGGAATATCAGGGAGTGCAGAGCAACTGTTTCGGGTGGCTCAAGATAGGGAGAAATTTTCGGGGCACTTTCAGAAGGAGAAGAAGATCATCATCCCTATCAGCCATAATGACGTCCACTGTTAGATATTGGCTTCCCCTATCAATCAAGTTTTATAAACCAAGAGGTACTTTTAGGGGGTTACTATCATTTAGTCTAAAAAGTAGCCAGTCTTCGTAGCAAATTAGCAATTGGTCGCAGTATCAAGTGGTCTAAAATCCTTTAACTCAAAGTCGACGGAGCTTCGCTTCGCGGAGCTCCTATTCCGCATGGCTTAGGCGCTTTACGCTTTGACGCAACTCTAACCTAACCTAAACTATGTTTATTCAAGTTTTCGATAAAAACAGTAAAGTTAAGGACCAGTTAAGTTAAAAGACCACTTGCTATTTAGACCAGTTGCTTCTTCTGACTGTACTTTTTGTTGACTGTACTTAAATTGTCACCCAAAATACATTTGCATACTAATTTTCAAGTAGATGCTATTAACCGTTGAAGAGTTCTGTCCTGCGGAGACAATCCTGGCTGGACTACCAGGATGTTACTACAAGATTATTGTATTGTTACGCGATTTACATAGGTGTTTCAAATTTTAAGTCAATCTGACTACTGGAAGATGGTTAAATTTAACTTACAAGATTTGATTACAGACAGACAGACAACGGGACAGGTGAAACTACATCATCACCATCATCATTGAATTGTTTTGCATCATTTTTATTGCGGCATACACTGCCAAATATAGGATGCTTACGGAAATCAAAACTAGCCCAGTCAAATTTCCAATGCAGCAATTTCTATTGAAATGTTAATGAACTTTTTGTACATGGAAGTAAATGGTTTATAAATAACTGAAACTTGAAACTTGGAATCGATGAAACTTAAACCATTAATAAATCTTGACTACGATCAATAACTATTTTGGAGGTTAATAATAAATGGAATTCATCATACAATCGGCTATTTCTCGACAACTTGTTAATATTGATTGTCCAAGTTCAATAATCTATTGCTGGAGTTTCTTGGCTTTCTTGAGTTGATACCGCAAACCAGGAGTAGCACAAGCAAGCAACAGCCTTACTTATTTATATGTATTTACTAGCTTTGACCCGACATACAGGTTTCCCCTAGTTTGGGCACCGGTCTCCACCGCATAAGTCTACCAACTATAGTTTAAGGTCGTGTTTTTCTTATTATTTCTGTATTGTACTTTGTGGTGGAGCGAATAAATACTTTTTACTTTTTTTACGTCACTAACTTTTGCCCGCGGCTCCGCCCGAGTGGTATTCGCTTATCGCGCGCTATTCCCTCGGGAACTGTGCATTTTTCCGGAATAAAAAGTAGCTTATGTCACTCTTTGGCCCATAAACTATCTCTATGCCAAAAATCACGTTGATCCGTCGCTCCGTTACGGCGTGAAAGACGGACAAACATACAAACACACTTTCGCATTTATAATATTAGTGTGGATAATATACTAGTGTTTACCCGCAGCTTCGCACGCGTAAATCATTAGATCCAGCAGGTGAATGGAAATTTAGGGATTTTTAAAAATTTCTTTGGAAATTCCCGAAAACTAAATTGTGGTTTTCATTGACGTTACATTAAAAATAATCAAGTCAAATTTCATGACTCTAAGCCCAGCGATTGTTATTTTGAGATTTTATCTCTATCCCGAGGGAATGTCGGGATAAAAATTAGCCTATGTGTTATTTTAAATGTTTATCTGCATACCAAATTTCATCTAAATCCGTCCAGCCCTTTTAGCGTGAAGGAGTAACAAACATTCACACACACACACACACACACACACACACACACACACACACACACACACACACACACACACACACACACACACACACACACACACACACACACACACACACACACACACACACACGCACGCACGCACGCACGCACGCACGCACGCACGCACGCACGCACGCACGCACGCACTCATGCACGCACGCCGGAAAAATCCCATGGACGTACAATGTGAGTGATTTTTGTCCACTAACCTTATATATAGTGTTGGGTATCGTTGGATGGTTTTAAAATCATGGGGGGTTGCTAAGACAATTTTTCGATTCAGTTATCCATATTCAACCCTATAATGGTTTTTTATAATATAAGTAGGTATATTTATTTTGGCTCGTTTGGAAACGCATTTATCCTTTAGTCATCGCAGACGATCGCTTCAAGTGTTTTTATCATCTAAACATTAATAAAAATCAATATAACTTCGTTTTGGTCTCAATATTTTTAGTCGAACTTCACTTGAATACGCCTGTCATGAGGCAATATCACTTCACAGACGCATTGATGGCAACAGAGATTCATTTCCTCCATCTAGTGGCTTGTAAATGTCCGCTCTGGTCCGATGTGGGTTTCGGAGTGACGTGCCTTTATTGTTAATCTATTCTATACAATACGAATGGCTTATATTTACCAGATATGACTTAGGAATTGAGGCCAATGATATAGAGATGTGAAAATCACAAATTAACTAATTTATTTATTTATATCGTGGTCTTCATTTAGGTTGTGTTAAGAACAAGTGTCCAAAATGTCAAATCTCAATCCAGCGGTTGAAGTTTTAAAATCTTCTCCCTATCCTGTGGGAATATCAGGAAAAGTAGCCTATGTTTTATTCCAGACGTGCAGCTACACCTACATGCCAAACTTCATCCAAATCTGTCCAGTCGTTTTAGTGTGAAGGAGTAACAAACACACACATACACACACACAAACTTTCGCATTTATAATATTAGTAGGATTCTATTATATATATAAAAATCCCGACTGTCAATACTAAAAGGAAGAAAATAAGTCTAGTGATCTAAAACTCTAATTTAAAGTTCAGTTGGGACCTATTTAAATCGCGTCGCTCAAAAACTCTTAGTAGTGGGTCCCGACTGTTGAACTTTAAATCAGCTACTTAACAGAGTTCTAGACCACTAAACTTATTTTCTTTCATTTTAGTTTTGCCAGTCGGGTATTTTTCTGTACTTTTAGTGCCAAAGCCTTTAAAAAAATGGCGTGAGTAGTACTATAGTATATTTTTTATCGAGAGACTAAAATAAGCCAATATATACCCGAGGTGGTTAGCCACCCGAGCTTTAGCGAGGGTGTCTATTTATCCGAGGGTTTATATTGACTTTTAGTCTCGCGGTGAAAACTCTATTTTTCACTTCGATTGCGAGAAAAAATAGTCAGTTTAGTACAAAAAGATTTAACAAAAAATAAAAATAAATCTTTCTAAATTTCGGCGGCAAAAGATTATCAATTATGTCTATTACTCTTTGGTCAACATCATAATTTTCCCGTGTAATTTTCACTATCACTTGATGACACTGTAAGAATAATGAATTTATTTTAATCGTTTACGATTTACGCTCTACAACAATTTCAAAGTTTTCACGGTAAGTATTTTTTTCCATCCAGACACAGATACTACCAATACAGATACTAACAAAATAGCACCGGCGAAATGGTCCATACACAAACGGAAAAATAGAGTGGCGCCACCTTCTATGCGGAAAAAGCATAGAACTAAGACCACGTAGACTAAGAACGTAACATTTGCGTCATGAAAATGGTCAACACACAATCTTATTTTTTGCAAGTAACTGGCTGTTTGAGTTTATCTAAGTCACTCGAAGCGAATTAAAAAATTAATTACTTTTACTCCCTAGGGACTAAAGTACTCACTTTACTCCCGCCTTGTAAGGCTATATTGACTTAATTTTAGAGCATGAGAAGTGAAAAATGATGTTTTTCTTATGATAATTGGAATGGAGGCATTATCCCCGTAGACGACATAGCCCCGGTTGACGTTAGATATTTTCTTTCTTTTCTTCATTCTTTTTCTTTCAATAATGTCCATCTATGCTAACAACATAATAATATGACGACCGGATGGCTAAGTGGTTAAAGAACCTAGAGGTCTCGGGTTAGAATCCCGGCTGGGGCAGATATTTGTATGAATAATACGAATGTTTGTTCTCGGGTCTTGGATGTTTAATGTGTATTTAAGTACCTAGCCTAGTAGCCTAGTTGCCTAGTAGGTACCCATAGTACAAACTTTGCTTAATTTGGGACTAGGTCAATTGGTGTCAAGTGTCCCATGATATTTATGATATTTATTTATTTAAGGGATAATTTCGCCTTTGTACATCTTATTATCCTGTGTGTGTTTTTATGTACAATAAAGAGTTTTACAATACAATACAATACAATTTATATTTATTTATTAAGATATTTATGTAAAAAGCATCTATTGGTTCACACAAAGCTCCAGGTAAAACCTAATGCACCATAAATCCCACTTTCTAAACAATATATCAAAACCCACTACAAATCCAAATCACATCTAAAACGTCAATAGAGCTATTCAAAAGATTTCTTCTCACAAAAAACGGCAACATTAATTCAACTTCAAGTCTTCAGCAAACATAGCTCTTCGGGACACCCTATTTGCAGAGCAAGACAACACATACAACCAAGGAGAAGAGTAAGAGTGATAAACGATACGGAATTTGTTGCTCGTTCCCGCGCTCAGTAAGTGTTCGTAGAGCCTGACCGTAGCACGTCTACGTCGCGTAGACCGTCTACGCTCGTTGTCTATACGATTTGAAGTTATGGCTTTGATCGTACTGTTTCCTTTTAAGTGGTAAATGCTATGTAAAAAGTGGATAAGTTCGTAGCTGAGTCACCAACGTACAATATCATTGTGAGAGGAAATGGTAGCAGTTTCCTCGGATTGGACGAAGGTAATTAAAAATGTGTCTTTTTTGACCGGAAAGGCTTCGCGGATATGGATTTTCAACTGGTTTCTCAAAGTGAGAAGAAAGTTTTATTTAGGGTGGAATCGTTTAAGAAACTTGGTAAGATTAAATTTAATAAGACTTAATTACTTCGAGAACATTTTTTTTTTCTTAGAAACGCGAAAGTTAAGAACCTTATTACTTAAAACCAGCATCTCGGATATGATGTTGGTTTCTCGGAAAGTCTTCTCTAATACTTAATTTGGATGTAATTTTTTTGTGGCAGTTTTGCTTTTAAAATTGATACCAATAGGTTTTATTGTGAATGAAGTAGGTGCGTTTTTCATAAAAATAGAAATAATTAGAAATGTTTATACGGTTTTTCACTAAAATACATTAGTAATACAATTTAAACAATTAATAAAAAATAAAAACAAAAATCGGACAAATGCGATTCTAACTCACGTGGAGAGGGTCCCGTATAGAATATTTTCCTAATTAGGTTTTTAGGGTCCTGTACCTCAAAAAGAAGAAATGCAACCCTTAAAGGAAGGATCACTTAGTTGTCTAGCCATCAGTGCGTCGGTCTGTCTGTCAGGGTTCTTTATCTCGGGAGCGCGTAAAGGTATCAAGTTGAAATTAAAACCTAATACTAAATTCTACAGTCCCTCGAAGCTGTGAAAAAAAGCTTGTAAGTCAACACAGTCAAAAGATAAAAGTCATTAAAACCATAGATAGGGTTTCGGTTTTTACCCTTTGGGTATGGAACCCTAAAAAGGTGTTTCCAACCAAAATTATATTTATAGAGTACTTAAAATACACACTGAAACATAGATGCACAGAAAAACCAGAAAATGAGCCTAGCACTGGGAATCGAACCCAGGTCCTCAGCATTCCGTGCCGCGAGTTATGCACGTGCACGCAACACGGAATGCTGAGGACCTGGGTTCGATTCCCAGCGCTGGTGTCATTTTCTGGTTTTTCTGTGCATCTATGTTTCAGTTTATATTTTCGGTAGCTACATTTTTAACACAGTAGATTTGATATTTGAAGTAAGAAATCACCAATACGGATTATTCAAGCATCCTATTTCCAATCACAATGCAAAGTTGGTTTTTTGAAGTTAATGCGCGAACAAAATTTACCACGAGCTTTACAGTGAAGAAAAACATCTTGAGGAAACCTGTGAAGCAATTCATTAGTATGTGTAGTTCCCGATCCACCGGAGCCTGTTTGAGAACTACGGCTCAAATACTCTCATTCTTAGAGGGAGCCTGTGCTTTGCAGTGGAACCGAAATAGGCCGAGATAAATGATAAAGGTAGTGATTTTTTTATTCTTCCAAAGGAGTAAAGTCCCGGTATCAAGCTAGTGTTAATATTCCCCTTAATTCTACTTAGTTTAATGGCGTAGACGCCAGCATTTTCCTTAAACCTTGTTTAGTTCCTCTGTGAACGGTTTTCCTCAAATATGATTAACGAGGGAAATCTAATATCCGCACGCAACGCCGCGGGCGGTCGCTATAGAACTGCTACAAGCAGGGTTTGTAATATCTAAGGAATATACCGTTTTAATACCGGTATTTTGGTACCGATTTTATAATGTAGTTGAATTTAGGGCTCATGACATAGGTAACTGTAAATATTATTCAATACTTGGTACCGCTCACCATGGTAACTTTATATACGAAATTTGATATCTCTATCTACCGGGTGTTGCCTATAATATGAGCAAATAATAATTAAAACATAGATCATACTCGTCAAACTGAATAACATTAGTTCAAGTACTTTTAAAAATAATTAGTTTTTTAATTTTTATTACACTTGAGTTTATTCGAAGAAGCAATGTAGTGTGAAGATGTAGATGTTTGTAGCGTGACAGGCGACGTCAGTTCTATTGTATTCTAGGATGGCGTACATTGATCTTCTCTTCTTCTGAAAGTGCCACTCGATTACTGGAGGTTGGCCATTAGCTCAAAATTTCTCCCTTTCTTGAACAGTTGCTGTGCACTGCTAATCCCGGTCCACTTCCGAATATTCTGCAACCATGATTTCTTCCGTCTTCCAGAGCGCCGCTTTCCCTGTATTTTGCCCATCATTGATACAGTACATTGATAGCAGTTTTTAATTTGTATGAAAAAGGGAAAACTCAAAGACTCCATTATTTTTTAAAGCCGCTGAACTAATGTTGTTTAGTTTGACAAGAACGATCTATAATTTTTTTTTTCTCATATTACAGGCCACACCCGATATGGTACCTGTACTTTTTCGTTAATACCGAGTTACTGACATTATGCATAAAGGCTCATACATTTTAATCGTCATAATTATAAAACTACCTTCAATTATTATTTACTAGCTTTTGCCCGCGGCTCCGCCCGCGTGGTATTCGGTTATCGCGCGCTGTTCCCTCGGGAACTGTGCATTTTCCGGGATAAAAAGTAGCCTATGTCACTCTCGGGCTCATAAACTATCCCTATGCCAAAAATCATGTCGATCCGTCGTTCCGTTACGGCGTGAAAGAGGGACAAACATACAAACATACAAACACACAAACACACTTTCGCATTTATAATATTAGTATGGATTTACTGTTAAGGCGTGTTTTAATCCTGTTATTACTGAAATTAGACCCAAGCCATAGCAAGAGATACTAACTTTACTTTGCTTTTTTTAAATACCACTTGTAAAATTTACACGTGTACCTACTAAAATAAAATCCTTCTTCATGATAATAATAGCTGAACTTGCACGTACAAACGAGACAGTTGATAGCTGCGTGAGGAAATTGGTACTAGCCATAAACAGATCGTGAAACCGGTATCATAAAAAGTGGTATTCCGAGTACCGTTGCAAAATACCGGTATCAGACATATTCACGTGTAAACTTAGTGTACTAAGGAGTACATATTTGATCGAGATCCTTATTGATTCGGTCCCTAGGTGAGATGAAAGATATATTATACGACGTCTCAGTGGAGTCGTAGCTTACACTTCAGTAACAGCTACCGACTATTAGATCCTTTAACCCAGACATTATTAGATATACAATATATTACAGAGACTCCTTACAAAACAACACAATATACCTAAAGTTAAAGCTATAGCAATTCAATTGTTACTTGAATTTTTATGTAGCCTGCTGAGCAAAGGCCTCCCCTTTCCTCCGCCACTCTTCCCTGTCCTGGGCATGCACCTGCCAATCGAGCTGAAAAGCGCTCAGGTCGTCCCGCCATCTCCTCATGGGTCTGCCTCTGCTCCTATGCCTCTCGGATCCCATTCGGTTACGATTCGTGCCCATCGGTCCGGGACTCCGGGTGCATGCGGCAGACATGTCCGGCCAGTTCCACTTCAGCTTGGCGGTCTTGACACCCACATCTGTGATACGAGTTTTGGAGCGCAGTATCGTGTTTCTGATTCGATCAGATCTTCGAACACCCAGAATACTGCGTTCCATTGCTCGTTGGCAAACCTTGAGCTTGGACTTTTGAGCTTCAGTCAATGACCAAGTCTGTGCGCCGTAGGTTAAAATGGGAAGAATACACATGTCGACGAGTTTGCGCTTAAGTGACAGACGAAGGTTGCCCTTCATCAGCGTCTTGAAATTACTTAATAAATATTCTGAATTTGTTGAAAAAAAAAATTATAGTATTTCGTAGTCGGCGACCGCAATTGATAACTTCGACAACGACCGCAACCAAGTCGCGGATGCGCTGATGGATGCTTAGCATGAAATATGAAGGACTGGTGAGTGTCAGCGACCGCCTCGCGTCATTCATACTATACTTCGTTTTTTTAGCATTTGGAAGAAGGTAGGTAAGCGATCTTGATGTGTCTTTTTAAAGAAAAACACTTTTCAAAAATAAATCACAATAAATTACGTAACAATTAGCCAGGATATAATGATCAAATAATTTATCGAATCAGGCGTTACTTTGCGGAGGTCCATATCAATTAACTAAAAGAAGAAAGAAACAAAAGAAGAAGTAAGAAGAAGACTTCTTTTAGTTCATTGGTATAATGATCATTTACATGCTTTTGGTATCCCACTATAATATTATAAATGCGAAAGTTTGTAAGTCTGTTTGCTACTCCGTCACGTCTAAACCGCTGAATCGATTTAGATGAAATTCGGTACATAGATAGTTTGAGTCCCGGGAAAGGACATAGGATACTTTTATCGCGAAAAATCGGATAGTTGCCGCGGGATAGTGATAACCGAATTCTACGCGGACGGATTTGCGGGTAACAGCTAGTTATAAGTAATAGTTACTCTTTCTTAAAAGACTTTTTTCAATAAAAATATCTGTCAAGATTGTTTACCTTTTTTCTAATGCTAAAAAAACGAAGTATAATAAGAAGGGGGTCGTTTCATTCCTGTCTCTTGTTAGCAAGTCTCTTGAACTATACTTCATCGGAACACCCTCCAATACACGTTTGTGCCAATTCTCTTCTCTCTTCAGGCCTGTAGGTAGATTAGTTAACATATCGCTCTTGCAACGGCTTAGTCAGCCATGAAAAACGTTGCTTCCAAGCAGACAGAAACAGACCTGAACTAGGCCTGAATAATGAATGAGTGGGTCACGCAACCCGGTCGTGGGCGCGTTGCGGTTGCGGTCATTGGATATCTTAAGTAATAAATTTAATACAGGTACAGCTGGGTAGGTAGAAAAAATCGCAAACTAACTCTTTAAATGCAATAAATAAATGAATTAAATACAATAAATACAACGTTTCAAACTTTCGTGATTCTCATTCATAGTCAAATACCTTAACGGGACTTATCACGCTATATGACTCAATTATTATTTACCTTGACGTTTCGGCAACATTTCAGTTGCCGTGGTCACGAGTAGACTGAAGTGTAGGGTGTAAAAATGACCAAGTGCGGGTAGTTCATGATACAAGTGCCGGTACTATTAGTGATCAAGTGCGGGTAGTTCGAAGAACTCGCGCTGCTAGGCGGACTTGACACTCTACACTTCAGTCTACTCGTGACCAATACTCGTCGAGGTAAATAATAATTGTGTCATATAGCGTGATAAGTCCCGTTAAGGTATTTGACTACAATAAATACAATGCAATGTTTTTTTATTGTACCTACACCATAGCATACAGAAAACAGGTACGCAGAGAAAAAAATTACAAGCTAAGCAATAAGGCTTTCAAATAACTTTTAGGACAAATATTCTAGTGTTCGATAAATAAATGTCTTCTTTTATCCATGATGTAATTTTAAGAAATTCTCACGAGAATTTAGTAAAATCCCGGAATTTCAATTCAACTGCTGTATTTAATGATTCAAAGTTCTCGAGTGGCGACCACGAACCGGAAGACGAAGCGTTGGCTGGCCTCCCACCAGGTGGACTGACGACATCGTGAGAGTTGCGGGAAACCGTGGATGAAAGTGGCGAGTTGTCGTTCATTATGGCGTTCTAAGGGGGAGGCCTTTGTCCAGCAGTGGACGTCTTCCAGCTGATGATGATGATGATGATAATTTAATGATTTACGCGTGAAAAGCCGCGGGTAAACACTAGTTGGTTCATATAAAACACAATCCAACACATCTTCGCACATCTAGTGGAAACGCAGCCTTAGAGTGGTTACAGTGCCACGCTACTGGTATACCTCCAGAGAAAAGGGATGGCATGAAGTGAATGCTATGTGGAATGCAACCTATGTAACACTCACCCTTGCGGGACCCATCTCCATGTACATTTTCAGCGTAATAGGTATACTATGTGATATATTTAGACGACCAGATGGCCTAGTTGTTAGAGAATGTGGCTACGAAGCTTGAGGTCCCGGGTTCGATTCCCGTGTCGGGGCAGATTTGTATGAAAAATACGAATATTTGCTCTCAGGTCTCGGATGTTTTGTCAGATATTGGTACTGGTGGCTGTACTTTCCTACAGTTTTGGTACGGTTGGCAATAAAATTACGTCAGTTATGTATACTTAGAACGATTCTATTTGAAAGAAAATAAGAAAGAAAGAAATAAACAGTCGGCAGGTACTTCGCTGCCACAGATGGTCAAAAAAATAAGGATATCTTATGGCGTGAAAACTGTCTTCCAAAGTAGCCCCTGCATTTTAAGGTAACCCCGTTTCAGGTACCTTGTTTTCCGTAAACAATATAAAAAAATTCAGAAGCGATAAAACGAATAAAGGATTCAACGGAAATTAAATCTGACGGCACATAAATCTTACACAGCGCCCTAGTAAATGAAATAATCTGACGATTATCTAACTGGTTAATATCGTAACGTATCTGATCGTGACATCGGAAAGGTGACTCCAATAATCCTGACTTTAGTCTCCATCTCAGGAAAATCAGGAACGAGCAAGCACTAGACAGCATTATTTATTGCTCTAATACAGCTACTTAGTATTCCGTGCGCAGTTGGCTCAGTTCTGAGGCGGCACTTTATATCATACTATACAGCTATATAGTCTAACTTAGAGGACTTGTTCTGAGTGAACAGTGTACATTATTATGCTATGTAGAATATCGTACAGATGAACATTTCACGAAATGAAAATAGTAACTTTCTCGATAATACAGTAATAGAAATACCTTCACTTATTACATCCTATCCGCGTAGAATTTGTTTATCGTTATCCCGTGAGAACTATTCGATTTACTGGGATAAAACTATTCTTTGTCCCAGAGAAGGCTCCGGGACTCGAAACTATTTTATACCGAATTTCATTTAAATCGGTTCAATGGTTTAGACGTGACGTGAAGTAACAAACAAATAGACGAACAGACTTACAAATTTTCGCATTTATAATATTAGTGGGATACGAAAGTTTGTAAGCCTGTATGTTTTTTTGTTTGTTACCTTATTACGTCTTAACCGTGAAATTCGGAATACAGATTGCTAGAGTCTCGGGGAAGGACATAGGGTAGTTTCTGATCCCGGAAAACTGGATAGTTCTCGCGGGATAGCGATGAGTCTTGGGCAAAGGCTATGTATAATTTTAATCATCTCAGTTCATGGGATACAGTGCTATGACGGACTAACGGACAGCGTAGCGACATTAATAGAATAGAATAGAAAGCGCCTCTCTCTCAACGAATCGCCATCGCTATTCAACGAGGGAATGCTGCCAGCCTCTTGGGCACCATGCCACGGGGGCCTTTTTTAGATTTAATTTAGTAGGTATTAGGTTTTTAAGTTAGGTAGTTAGTTTATAGTTAAGTTTTATATGGTTATTTTTTCTAAAATTCTTGTATTTCAAGTTAAATAAATAATATGACCAGTTGGGATAAAAAAATAATAGAATAGAATAGAATAGAAATAATTTTATTCATGCATTGCACATAAAATAAAACAGATCAAAAATACATAAAAACAGAAAAAAAAATACAATATGCGAAGGCACGAAACGGTCGCAGCTCAACATAGTGTTGGCGGTGTAGGCCATAGGTGATAGGGTTCCATTACGTCACCAAAGGATAACAAGTACGGAACCTTAGAAAATGGACATGAAAAAAATGCTAATTGCTCAGCAATTAGTCAAAAAACGTAGCAAGTCGAACCGACGGCCCCATTTTAAGCGCCTGCTTGTTTAATATTCATAAAGCTAACTTCATTGTCCTTAATTCATGCTTTTCGACTTCCAAATTGGATTAATTTGTGTAAGCTTAGCTATGAATGCGCGGTGACGATTTTTAGATAATATATTTACGAGTATTTAAGGGGGAACGATTTGGTAATGGAATATTCTTTTGAACCCTTTCATAATGAATTGGAAACGTTTTACGATTTTGTATTGAATTTGCAAAAATCATGAGCTTTGTACCGATTCAAGCCTTCACATCGGTCAAATTCACAAATATAATTAAATATATTATATTATTATGAACTTATTAAGCTCAAATTATTTATTTAATCTCAGATCGGACAAAGTCGCGAGAAAAAGCTAGTTTACTGGCACGTAATGAATCGACACATTTTATGAGTTTCAAAACATTCCTTAGCTGGGACATTGAAGGACCGATATGGTTACAAGTGGCATAAAAAATGTCATAGTGGAAACTAGAAAACAGTAAACTATTTTGCCTTGCTTGTACGCTGCATGTGAGCGTTGAGCCTGTGTCTATGCGACACTTATATATATAATGTCATACAGAATACTCTTTTCATATAAAATAATAAATATACATATGTTACAAGGCTATCGCAATACTTATCATTAAACTAATGATCACATTTGGTTATAAATATAAACCAATGTTCATATTAATTTACTTCTGGCTTTAATATTCACTCTGACTGAATGATCAGTAAATGTTTCTCGCAGTCGTTCAGAGGTTGGCTGGAGGAGATCTCTTGTAGAGAAGAGTTCATTATTGTATAGATGTCTCGCCATTTGTCAACTATTAGTTGGATAAATAATTACTTAAAAATACTATGATGATGGATCAATATAATCTATCATAATTTATATAGTTCATCTGACTTTATCAGTGACAGTCAGTGCATAACAATCACTACATTACATGAAAGGCCACAAAATCTTTACATAATATATGGTTTCTATGCACAATAAGAAAATTATATCACGATAGTAAAATCTAAATACTCATGATACTGACTGGGCTGAACAAAGCAGCAGCATTCGTTCGTTTACTAGAGTTGGCATACTGTTTTTATTTCTTACTGTGTTAGTTTGCTATGATTTTGGAGCTTGAGGGTCGAAGGGAGAGTCGTGGAAGGGCAGTCAAGTCATGGTAGTGAGAGTTGAGAGTCGAGTTGTGTTTAAGCAAAAGATTAATTTAATTTAATTAAGTGAGACCGGCTCACATAGTTTTGATTATTAGTGCTTATTATTGTTATTTTGTGTTCTGTGATGGCGAATTCCTTCTTGGTGATATCGTTTTGTTTACAATAGATTACTGTTAAGTATTACAATTTAAAATCTGTCATTTGCTGAGATAGAATACGCGCAAATTAGTACTTATAAATTTTACCAAGACTTACTTAAAGCTGGATACGACCAAAAGCGATCCATAATTGTCTTTACCTAACCAAGGGAAGATTAACTACTTGTGCTTTATTTATTTATTGGTTTACGACCGATTATTATTTTATCAAGTTATATTAGTCTGAGTTAATGACAGATTACTGACAGAAATTACCTAAAACTTTGGACTTAATTGTGAGATCTTATGACTATTAATCTTGTTTAATTTTGGATTGAATTGGGTGTATATATTTTACATTTCTTAGATCCCATTACATACACTTGAAACCAGTGATGATTAGATGACAACAGTTTCTATAAGTAATTATTTACATGAATTAAAACAAAGAAACACCCAAATATATATTAAAGTAGTTTTCCTTCTGAACCTATATAAAAGGTCAGCATAGGGTAATTAGAGACCTAGGAAGCCTGGTTTCTTGTGTCCTCTTTCCCTTTGATAAACTGTGACATAACTTACCGACTATTGACAAGTAAATTCTACTGTCTTGTGTTGGAGTCTCTTAGGGTCTATGGAACGAGAGACACAGCTACTGGTAAATAGCCAGGGAGAAAACTCCAGGGCGGAGGTGGGGCCCTAGCCTTGACACAAAACATAATTGCTTATTTTCCTTCATAATTACCTAATGTGTACAATTTTAATAAATGTTTATTTTCAGGTAATATAGTGACAGTCATTTTTATTACAAATTTTATAGTTATTACGTTCCATTTACGTTTAGTGAGATTGTTCTTTATTGGATAGGTTTTATTAGGTTTTATTCATAGACATCCCTTACTTCTACTAAACAAGCTTGGTTTACTATTCACAACGTAGGACACTAGACGATCACATGGCCAAAAGAAATTTCCTTCTTAAATTTCCTTTTTTAAATTTCCTTCTTACTTGTCCGCATTAAATTTCCCTTCAAATTATTTTAATACTTGTCCGGATTTTATTAGATTTTTAATTCATACGTGTTTTAAATAAAAAACTAGATAATATTTTTTAATTATAATTTAAATTAGGGGGGTGTTACAGCTTCATTTATGTTGTTTAAGACTAAGCGGTTAAGATTTTGGGATTTTATACGGATCCCGTAGGAATTTCGGGATCAAATGTAGCCTTAAAGTTATTCCGGATATTTTAATTTCTACGTACCAAGTTTCATTGAAACCAGCCGGTTTAGCGTAAAATAATAACAAACACACATACACAATCCCAAATATTTCGTTTCCCGAGTGAATCTAATACACTACTACTACAGGTTTGATTAGTTTTATAACAATTCCGAAATTTATTATTATTTTTAATATTGTTAGCCCATTTTGTCCCACTGCTGAGCAAAGGCCTCCTCCCAATACTTCCACTGCTCTCTGTCCCCTGCATACTAGGGCCAGTCCTTCAAGAAGAAGTCTTATTCATCCCGCCATCGCCGTCTAGGTCTGCCAGGTCGCCTTTTCGAGTTGGTGGGCATCCACTCGGTGGTTATCTTGGCCCACAACTCATCTGGCATGCGGCAAACATGGCCAGCCCAGTCCAACTTCAGCTTAGACGCTGTTCGGCCTACATCAGTGATTCCTAAATACTTAAACTTTTTTAAAAATCGTTCTATCAAACGGGAAATCAATCATTTTGGAAAAAATCGGCGAAAATTAGGGAACCTCCCACACATACTCAAAAACAAAGTTTGATAAGGACGTTAATATAACTGATATATGATTTTTACGGCAGCCACCTGGTTTAATTGATAACGGTATCAGTTATCAATCGAAATTCGATTGATAGATAACTTTGTGACAACATGGTGCAACATAGGCGTGATAATGTACAACAACAATGTTTTAGTATGTTTTACAGATACCGTTCGCGGCACTGTGTACCTATTTCACTTTGACCACGCGTTTACTAGAGGGCTCCAAACTAATAATGAGGGTATTCACGGAGGTAAAATATCGCTAGATGGCGTAACAGCTAGTTATAAGTAATAGTTACTCTTTCTTAAAAGACTTTTTTCAATAAAAATACCTGTCAAGATTGTTTACCTTTTTTCTAATGCTAAAAAAACGAAGTATAATAAGAAGGGGGTCGTTTCATTCCTGTCTCTTGTTAGCAAGTCTCTTGAACTATACTTCATCGGAACACCCTCCAATACACGTTTGTGCCAATTCTCTTCTCTCTTCAGGCCTGTAGGTAGATTAGTTAACATATCGCTCTTGCAACGGCTTAGTCAGCCATGAAAAACGTTGCTTCCAAGCAGACAGAAACAGACCTGAACTAGGCCTGAATAATGAATGAGTGGGTCACGCAACCCGGTCGTGGGCGCGTTGCGGTTGCGGTCATTGGATATCTTAAGTAATAAATTTAATACAGGTACAGCTGGGTAGGTAGAAAAAATCGCAAACTAACTCTTTAAATGCAATAAATAAATGAATTAAATACAATAAATACAACGTTTCAAACTTTCGTGATTCTCATTCATAGTCAAATACCTTAACGGGACTTATCACGCTATATGACTCAATTATTATTTACCTTGACGTTTCGGCAACATTTCAGTTGCCGTGGTCACGAGTAGACTGAAGTGTAGGGTGTAAAAATGACCAAGTGCGGGTAGTTCATGATACAAGTGCCGGTACTATTAGTGATCAAGTGCGGGTAGTTCGAAGAACTCGCGCTGCTAGGCGGACTTGACACTCTACACTTCAGTCTACTCGTGACCAATACTCGTCGAGGTAAATAATAATTGTGTCATATAGCGTGATAAGTCCCGTTAAGGTATTTGACTACAATAAATACAATGCAATGTTTTTTTATTGTACCTACACCATAGCATACAGAAAACAGGTACGCAGAGAAAAAAATTACAAGCTAAGCAATAAGGCTTTCAAATAACTTTTAGGACAAATATTCTAGTGTTCGATAAATAAATGTCTTCTTTTATCCATGATGTAATTTTAAGAAATTCTCACGAGAATTTAGTAAAATCCCGGAATTTCAATTCAACTGCTGTATTTAATGATTCAAAGTTCTCGAGTGGCGACCACGAACCGGAAGACGAAGCGTTGGCTGGCCTCCCACCAGGTGGACTGACGACATCGTGAGAGTTGCGGGAAACCGTGGATGAAAGTGGCGAGTTGTCGTTCATTATGGCGTTCTAAGGGGGAGGCCTTTGTCCAGCAGTGGACGTCTTCCAGCTGATGATGATGATGATGATAATTTAATGATTTACGCGTGAAAAGCCGCGGGTAAACACTAGTTGGTTCATATAAAACACAATCCAACACATCTTCGCACATCTAGTGGAAACGCAGCCTTAGAGTGGTTACAGTGCCACGCTACTGGTATACCTCCAGAGAAAAGGGATGGCATGAAGTGAATGCTATGTGGAATGCAACCTATGTAACACTCACCCTTGCGGGACCCATCTCCATGTACATTTTCAGCGTAATAGGTATACTATGTGATATATTTAGACGACCAGATGGCCTAGTTGTTAGAGAATGTGGCTACGAAGCTTGAGGTCCCGGGTTCGATTCCCGTGTCGGGGCAGATTTGTATGAAAAATACGAATATTTGCTCTCAGGTCTCGGATGTTTTGTCAGATATTGGTACTGGTGGCTGTACTTTCCTACAGTTTTGGTACGGTTGGCAATAAAATTACGTCAGTTATGTATACTTAGAACGATTCTATTTGAAAGAAAATAAGAAAGAAAGAAATAAACAGTCGGCAGGTACTTCGCTGCCACAGATGGTCAAAAAAATAAGGATATCTTATGGCGTGAAAACTGTCTTCCAAAGTAGCCCCTGCATTTTAAGGTAACCCCGTTTCAGGTACCTTGTTTTCCGTAAACAATATAAAAAAATTCAGAAGCGATAAAACGAATAAAGGATTCAACGGAAATTAAATCTGACGGCACATAAATCTTACACAGCGCCCTAGTAAATGAAATAATCTGACGATTATCTAACTGGTTAATATCGTAACGTATCTGATCGTGACATCGGAAAGGTGACTCCAATAATCCTGACTTTAGTCTCCATCTCAGGAAAATCAGGAACGAGCAAGCACTAGACAGCATTATTTATTGCTCTAATACAGCTACTTAGTATTCCGTGCGCAGTTGGCTCAGTTCTGAGGCGGCACTTTATATCATACTATACAGCTATATAGTCTAACTTAGAGGACTTGTTCTGAGTGAACAGTGTACATTATTATGCTATGTAGAATATCGTACAGATGAACATTTCACGAAATGAAAATAGTAACTTTCTCGATAATACAGTAATAGAAATACCTTCACTTATTACATCCTATCCGCGTAGAATTTGTTTATCGTTATCCCGTGAGAACTATTCGATTTACTGGGATAAAACTATTCTTTGTCCCAGAGAAGGCTCCGGGACTCGAAACTATTTTATACCGAATTTCATTTAAATCGGTTCAATGGTTTAGACGTGACGTGAAGTAACAAACAAATAGACGAACAGACTTACAAATTTTCGCATTTATAATATTAGTGGGATACGAAAGTTTGTAAGCCTGTATGTTTTTTTGTTTGTTACCTTATTACGTCTTAACCGTGAAATTCGGAATACAGATTGCTAGAGTCTCGGGGAAGGACATAGGGTAGTTTCTGATCCCGGAAAACTGGATAGTTCTCGCGGGATAGCGATGAGTCTTGGGCAAAGGCTATGTATAATTTTAATCATCTCAGTTCATGGGATACAGTGCTATGACGGACTAACGGACAGCGTAGCGACATTAATAGAATAGAATAGAAAGCGCCTCTCTCTCAACGAATCGCCATCGCTATTCAACGAGGGAATGCTGCCAGCCTCTTGGGCACCATGCCACGGGGGCCTTTTTAGGGTTCCGGAGCCAAAATGGCTAAAACGGAACCCTTATAGTTTCGCCATGTCTGTCTGTCTGTCTGTCTGTCTGTCTGTCTGTCCGTCTGTCTGTCTGTCTGTCTGTCTGTCCGTCCGCGGCTTTGCTCAGAGACTATCAATGCTAGAAAGCTGTAATTTGGCACGGATATATAGGTAAACTATGCCGACAAAATAGTACAATTAAAAATTCAAAAACAATTTTTTTTAGGGTACCTCCCATAGACGTAAAGTGGGGGTGATTTTTTTTTTCTCATCCAACCCTATAGTGTGGGGTATCGTTGGATAGGTATTTTAAAACCATTAGGGGTTTGCTAAAACGATTTTTCGATTCAGTCATCTGTTTGCGAAATATTCAACTTTAAAGTGCAAATTTTCATTAAAATCGAGCGTCCCCCCCCCTCTAAAATCTAACCCGGTGGGTGGAATAATTTGAAAAAATTCAGGATGGTAGTCATTATATCAAACTTTCAAGGAAAACTATAACGGCTAAGTTTGCTTGAGAACTATAGTAGTTTATGAGTAAATAGCAGCGTAAGGTATAAAATATACCTAAACTTGGAAGATTCCGTGTAAAATACGAAATCCTTAGAAAAATATTACTTAATTTTTTCGTAATGGCTACGGAACCCTATTTTGGGCGTGTCCGACACGCTCTTGGCCGGTTTTTTTAGATTTAATTTAGTAGGTATTAGGTTTTTAAGTTAGGTAGTTAGTTTATAGTTAAGTTTTATATATGTTATTTTTTCTAAAATTCTTGTATTTCAAGTTAAATAAATAATATGACCAGTTGGGATAAAAAAATAATAGAATAGAATAGAATAGAAATAATTTTATTCATGCATTGCACATAAAATAAAACAGATCAAAAATACATAAAAACAGAAAAAAAAATACAATATGCGAAGGCACGAAACGGTCGCAGCTCAACATAGTGTTGGCGGTGTAGGCCATAGGTGATAGGGTTCCATTACGTCACCAAAGGATAACAAGTACGGAACCTTAGAAAATGGACATGAAAAAAATGCTAATTGCTCAGCAATTAGTCAAAAAACGTAGCAAGTCGAACCGACGGCCCCATTTTAAGCGCCTGCTTGTTTAATATTCATAAAGCTAACTTCATTGTCCTTAATTCATGCTTTTCGACTTCCAAATTGGATTAATTTGTGTAAGCTTAGCTATGAATGCGCGGTGACGATTTTTAGATAATATATTTACGAGTATTTAAGGGGGAACGATTTGGTAATGGAATATTCTTTTGAACCCTTTCATAATGAATTGGAAACGTTTTACGATTTTGTATTGAATTTGCAAAAATCATGACCTTCATTTATGTTGTTTTAGACTTAGCGGTTAAGATTTTGGGATTTAAATATGGATCCTGTAGGAATTTCGGGATCAAAAGTAGCCTGAAAGTTATTCCAGATATTTTAATTTCTACGTACCAAACATTGAAACTGGCCGATTTAGCGTAAAAGATTAACAAACAAACAAACACACAATCCCAAATATTCATTTTCCAAGTGCTTCATGGAGGAACCACTATTTTTCTGAAATATTAAATAAACTATTTAGATTTATTTCAGGATTAAACTCTACTACAGGTTTGATTAGTTTTATAACAATAAAATTCTGAAGTACTTAAACTTTAAAAAAAAATCTTCGTATGAAAAAAAAACAAAAATTTTGGAAAAAATCGGCGAAAATTAGGGAACTTCCCACACACACTCAAAAAAAAAGTTTGATAAGGACGTTAATATAACTGATATAAGATTTTTACGGCAGCTACCTGGTTTAAGTGATAAGGGATATCAGTTATCAATCGAAATTCGATTGATAGAGATAACTTCGTGACAACATGGTGCAACATAGGCGTGATAATGTACAACAACAATGTTTTAGTATGTTTCACTTAGTACCGTTCGCGGCACTGTGTACCTATTTCACTTTGACCACGCGTTTACTAGAGGGCGCTAAACTAATAATGAGGGTTTTCACGGAGGTAAAATATCGCTAGATGGAGTTAGTATCGTAAGGTCTGTTTGACGTTTGCTCGTGATAGGTTAAATAACTAAATGAGTCAATCGCAGGATTCGATTTGTAGCATTTGAACATGGCGGATGTTGACAATATCTAATTTTACTATTTCTGTTTCTTTGGCTAGTTGAAGTATAATTTTGATAGTGTTTTATGCGGCGATTAACCTTAACAGTGAACAGTGATCACAAAATTCCATATTGCTCACGTGTCTGACATTTTTTAATGCGCAAGTTGTCTCCACGTGGTTTCTAGAAATTTACTATCAAGTTGCAAAAACTACAATCACCGTACAACGTCCCTCTCAAAGAGAGTTGACACTGGCGAAATTGTCCTATTAATTAGGACAGAAAGCTATATTTTAAAAGAGAAGAAGAAGAGTCAATTGCAAGCAAACGTCAACCCTGGTGTTGAAGATGTTTATGGGCGGTGATCTTTTACCATCAGGAGACCCACTTGCTCGTTTTCCATCCAGTCGAATAAATAAAAAGGTACTTACTCTATTTGGCCATTTTTTACTGGTGTGCCGTGAAACTTTGATGAAGAAAATATGCCATTAAAACCCAAAGGTTGATAACGCCCGCTCTCTCTTGTCTGAATGGTCATCGGTTGAAGATCAGTGTGTAGTGAATCTTCATGCGACTATAGGTATTGGGAAAATATTGTGGTCGTATCCTGTTGTTGCAGTACTTACTGGAGTCCGAAGTTCATAGTAGACAGTAGAGAGCGCGATGCCCACTTTCGAATCAGTATCTCAGTATCCTTTAACGACACCCACGGGAAGCGATGGGTCTAAATGGGGTGGGATGGTCCTAAAACTTAACCTACTATGAGCCAAACAAATGAACGAAGTTAGAATAACTCGTGGATTAATTGACCAAAATAATGAAGAGTAAAATTTACCGTTAATACCTAATCAAATTTATTTACATTTATGTTATAAAAGTCACATTATAAATTTCTTTTCCTGTTTACAAATTCTACATTTATTTATTTATGTAGTCTTATGTAATGGTGAGTAGTTATGTCTTTATAACGGTCCGGGGGTTACCGATGGTGCTGGCTGAAAATCAGCGCTGGGGTGTTTTTAACGCTTCAGCATTATGCTGAGCCAGTGTCCGATTCACAACTGCAATGGCACATACCTCTGTGTTGTTTATTTGTACCTAATAATATTGTTGTGTCTTGTGTTGCGAATAAATGTATTTTCTTTCTTTCTTACATCTCACTGCTAATGGTTCAGGTATTCTTACAGACGAAGAGCTTAGGTTATCTTTTCAATGCGGGCCCTGTATGAATCTAAAAAATAAAAGTCACCATGGAACTGCTTCTTAGAGATCATGATATTTTTTTAAATGGCACACAGTCTATAAAATTCAGAGCGGCGAGCTCCGTCTCGAACCCGTTGAAACTGCCGATGACTCATGATTTTAGAACATTTATAATTATAAGACTATCTTTCCCAGACATCTCTCCGATTTTAAGTACAGTTGTAATGTTTAAAAATTCGCTGCTTATCTTTCATCGCATGTTCACACCACATAGGTATAATCTACACGATAGTACAGACGCGATTACGCGATCTTAACCAAGTCGTCGCAGAAGTTAAATAAAAGATAGATAGATAGTTAAAACGTTTATTTGTTACTGCAAAACACACACATTCAAAATTACATACCTAAATTAAAAAAAAAGAACAGTCCTAACTTAAAAGTAAACAATTTCAATTGTTTGCGTGCGCTGCAGTAGCGCAAAAGTTTCACGCGTACACACTAGAATCTCGTAAGTCGTAACGTCTACGTTCGGTTACAGTTACAGCTCCGCTAGTGAGTACCCGGCTTTAGAGTTCATTAGGTTTCTGTGACGAGCTAATTGGCGCTAGTATTCGTAAGACCCGTTTGACAACGTTGACATTTCCGTCTCGTTTGTGATTGGTTAAATTAATTGAGCCAATCGCAAGCAAGACTGTAACGTCAAACGGACCTCACGGTACTAACGCCATCTAGCGATATTTCACAAGTCAATAAACTCATTGATACAAGATCAATCATTCAGCAAAAAACAAGAATCAATCGTCAGTCGCTACCGGTTCTGGGGCCACTAAAACCCATACCTTTTCGTAATAAAATGTCTCAGTCGTTATATCCATTTTATTCTATTTTTACGGCCTCAACTCCCGACCCAAAACGAACCTAGCACTTCGAAATTACGTCTCAAATTTCAATAAAACGGCGCTGTAAAAACAATTGAAATAAAAGCAACTCTGAAATGAAGTTTTAGGATTCAATTTGCGTCGTTCCAAGTACAATGCGGGCTCGGGTTGGCCTGTTCCCGGTTTAAATAGGCCATTGTAGCTCTTTATGAAAATAATGAGCCTGTGTTGACTCGTTTTAAAGCTTACGAAACCCTTTTATCACCTAAATTCGTAGGTATGTGAATTTTATTTATATTTATTCATCATCACGATCATGACGACCGGATGGCTAAGTGGTTACGAAGACCTGACTACGAAGCTCCCGAATCCCGGCCGGGACAGATATTTGCATGAATAATACGAATGTTTTGGCAGATATTTGCATGAATAATACGAATGTTTTTGGGTCTTGGATTTTTAATATGTATTTAAGTATTTATTTATCTATATAAGTATGTTTATCCGTTGCCTAGTACCCATAGTACAAGCTTTGCTTAGTTTGGGACTAGGTCAATTGGTGTCAAGTGTCCCATAAAAAAATAAAAAACATCATCAGTTGGAAGATGTCTACTGCTGCATAGAGGGCCCCCTTTAATACACCACGTTGCAGTGCACTGTGACTCGCTACATAAACCCTAAAAAAACGGTCAAGTGCGAGTCCGTACACACCGTAATATAATGTAGATCTGCGCAGACTCCGTACAAGAATGGTTTCAAACAAATATAGGTAAAATTCGTACAAAACCCTCGGTGTGCGAGTCCGACTCGCTTTAGCTGCTTTTTTTTATAACCTCCATCCATCCATCCATCCATCCCGGCCTATATACGTCCCACTGCTAGGCACAGGCCTCAACTCAGAACAAGAGGGCTTGGGCCATAGTTCCAACGCGGGCCCAGTGCGGATTGGGAGCTTAACACGCACCATTGAATTACTTCGCAGGTTTGTACAGGTTTCGTCACGATATTTTCCTTCACCGCAAAGCTCCTGCTTGAGAGGCGATAGGTTAAACCACTAGGCCACCACGGCTTCTCACAACCTAACTGACGAAATAAATATATTTTATCAGGTTTCTAGCCAATTAGCCGTGAAGATGTTAATCCTATGTAGCAGAAGTTATGTCACAGTCTAGCTCAGCTATCTATAATTAGAATCTGGTTCAAGGCTTAATATAATGAGGTCACTGAACTTAGGCTACCTGACGCAGCCTGTGGAGTTTAGGTAGAGCTACAAAAACTGATTAAAAATTAAATATACGACCCGCTGCGCAGGGCAAAGGCCTCCGCTCAAAATAAGAGCACTTGGACTATGCCACGAGGGCGCAATATGATTATATTAAGCGTTCAAACTCTTTGTACTATGCTTAATTAACTTTTTTAAGTAATATGTAAAAATTAAGGCTGTCTTTTTTCATGAGGTATTTGTAAAGTTCTAGCCATTTTCTATGTCCCACTGCTGGGCAAAGGCCTCTCCTTGGATTTCCAACTTCCCCTGTCGGCAGCTAAGTTTTGCCAGTCGTTTCTGAATGCGTCCAAGTCGTCCCGCCACCTCCGTCTCGGTCTGCCGCGCCTCGGTTGACCATCTAGGGGCACCCACTGGGTAGTAACCTGTGCCCATCTCTCAGAGTGCAAAAAAATCAATAAAAATAATTGTAAAAATGCCAGAATGCAGGTTTTTAAACTTTTTAACACTTCTCACATATAAATAACCTAGACTCATTCCTATCCAATATGGGTCCCGACTGTCAAAGTCGCTATATCCCGTATTTAAATGTACTATTTGTTAAAGTTTAGGTCAATTATTTTTCCTTCAGTTCAGATTAACCAAACTTGTTTTAATCTTTTTAGTTTATAATAAGAGTATTTTTACGCAGTCGGGTTTTTGATTTTTTTTGAGAAATAAATGACCTGGATTTCTTCGTCAGAAATTTACGTTAATCCAAGACCTAACATTTTGTACACGGTGCTATACATAAATAGCTTAGTCAGCAATTATTCTAGCACAGACCAATTAAGTTTTTTTCTATGTAGATAAAATCAGAAAAAACCTGTTAGCTTAGCAAATTGTAACAAAATAAGTCTCGGGTTTCTCGTGGCGAAACTCTTTTATATAATTGGCTCAGCTTTTTTTATTCCGTAATAGAACACCGCAAACTTGATGTCGGTGTCCAGTATCTGAGGTAGACACTTCATCATTGTGAAGTATTTGAGTTTCTTTCCTTAAAATAGAATCGTAATTTTCGCTTGACAGATATCGGTTCTTATTTTTGTGGTAAAAATACGTTGTTGATTTTTTATTATTGGGTTGAGCCTGGCGTGAGACATTCTATTAAGCAATATTATAAGCACGAAAGTTTATATGGATTTGTATGAATGGATGTTGGTTGCTATTTCACGCAAGAACTTATTCTAAATGGATTTGGATGACTTTTAGTATGCAGATAGCTGAATGTCTGGAATAACGCTTAAGACTACTTTTAATTCCGATATTCCCACGGGATGGGGATACAATCTTCAAATCTAAGCCGCTGGGATTAGAGACATGCAACTTGACACTGGTGTCGTATATGCCAACGTTAATGAAATTTATGGTGTAATTTTTAGGAATTTCCGTAGGAATTAGATAAAATCCCACAAGTTTAATTCAATAGCAGGACCATGGTTCACGATGATGGCTATCCTTCTAATCTGTTACATTTATAATATTAGTAGGATTAGTTATAAGACAAATCGGACATACCACACAACAATATCATCCACGTATATCATGCATTTGCAAGGACAATTTGTACTCCACTCCGTTAACATCGTGACGGGCTGCGACGTATATCCACGGTTGTAAATCTCCGTTTCCAATTAAACGTACGTATTGCTTGCGTGATAGTATTCAGTAACAACTGCACAACTACAGACAAATAAAAGCTTGACAGCGTCTATCCCTTTTCCTATGCATTGGGTGGAAAGAGTGGCCCGTCGAGTACCGAGTAATGAGTTACGGGAGGTACTGTGGCGGAATGTAAATGTATTTAATGAGAGCAATCGATTTTGCGATGTTTTGCGTCTGTTTAATTTGGATTCACAGGAAAAAAGCTGCGTCTTAAAGCTATTTTAGTGACGAAAATACAAACTGAAACGTGGATGCGCAGAAAAAATCAGAAAAAGACAACAGCGGCTGGGAATCGAACCCAGGATTTCACGGGTCATGTAAATAGACGGTGCTTTTTACATAATGGAACCAGGTAGCGGATTTTTTTGTGAGGCAAAGGGTCCATACAACCATGTCTGTAAAAAAAGAAAAAAAAAAACTAAGAATATGCTACGCTTTTTTTTCGTTTTTATTTAATTCATAATTCATTTAGGTAATGCAACGGTGGTACCTACAGTTAAAAGTGTTTTTTATATGTGTGTTGTCCCACATGGACTCTGAAAAGGCATCTATAGAATAATTTATTTACGTTTATCATAATTGTATTAATTATCGTTATTTATGTTGAACAGTATAATCTTACGGTCCCAATTAAGCTGAATTGGAATCATTTAATGATGATTTATATTGCTGTTTCTTTCTTTGATTTTTGTTGTAATCCATCTAATGTCGAATATTGTTTTCTTTCTTTCTCTTTGATGGTTTCCACAGCTCGTAATTACTTTTATAATAAAATCTCGCGTGATTAATGTTTTATATGCATACCACAAACACTATAATGGTATAATGACCGTTAAATCCAAATTCAATCCACCGTATAATAACACACGTTGATGAAAATGGCTTTCCACACGTCACCACGGTTTTTTGCATATAAAATTGCCCCGTTTATTTTCCTGGGGATTTATATTTTAGCGTTTTATAACTTGATGTGAACACGACAGAATGTCAGGTTAGGTAGAGTAAGTAAAACTAGATTTCATCATTATCTTCCCAGCCTATATACGTTCCACTGCTGGGTACACAGGCCTCTTCTCAGAATGAGAGGGCTTGAGCCGTATTTATTTCGTGGGTTTCGTACGGATTTGAGAACTTCATTATTTCTTCATTGGAAACTTCCCAGGTTTGAGTAAGTGTCATAACACTCAGTGTAAATTTCGAATGTAATTTTGCTCAAGAACTTGGAAAAACTCAGACGAGAGCCTGAAACTAGGGATAAAGTGAAAAATAGTTTGCAAACCGAAATCCTAAAGAGGATTTTGAAATAAAAGAGAAGACTAGACTTTAAGTAATGGTGATTACGGTTTCCACTCATTGTTGTGGGTCACTCAATGTACAATAAAGTGTATGTGTAGATGTATATTCATTATTTTATTTTTCATATTACTTCAAGTTCCACTAGACGTCTACTAGGTATTACAGATGTGATAATCGTTTATAGTATAGTACTTTCCAAGGCCCCAAGATACAGGCTCTGCCTAGTTTGGGGTCTGCCAGATATTTACTTTATATGTTGCTGATGTGTATGATTTTCGGAAATAAATTATTATTATTATTTATTATTATTATTTCAGTTTGTATTTTTAATAGTATTTATGCTGAAACTGTTTTCACATAAAGTTTAAGCAGAATTCTCTTACGCATAATGTTCCTTGTAAACATCCTCGTACATTATTCGTGGAAACTCTGCTTCATTCTGAAACCTAGCACAACACATAGAAAGGCTAGTGTATTAAAAAAGTAATCGCATTGTCACTAATGCATCTACTAATCAACACTCAATACTAAATGACAAAGGAAAGTCCATAAGTTAATTGATATCACATTCAGAATCATATAATATCGGCCCGATAGGACCCCCCCTCCCCCCTCCTCGTTCCATCAATCTAATAGAGTAATAAATGAAGTGTAAAAGTATGGAACACTATTTTCTTTAGTTGCCTTTCCTTTGATGTTAGGAATCGTTATTTTTATTTTCGCAAGAAAATACTTTATCTATTTGTTTTTGATCATCGAAGGAAATATCATATTTATGTTGTGGATATCTCTACATTCATAAGACAGCCGGTTTTTAGGGTTCCGTACCTGAAAAGGAAAAAGCGGAACCCTTATAGGGTTACTTTGCTGTCCGTCCGTCCGTCCGTCCGTCGGTCGGTCTGTCCAAACTCTTTTTCTCGGAAATGCGTGGAGTTGAAATTAAGACCATATACTCAGATCTACTACAGCTGTGAAAAACATATTCTTACATTTCGACATTCTTAAGGGAATCAAAAGTAGGGTATATTGACCTAGGACCATGAAATTTGGACTGGATATCCATAAATACCTACAAATTTGTACGAAACTCTCGGTGCGCACGTTCGACTCGCACTTGGCCGGTTTTTTCGACTAAGCAATTGTTTATAGTTAAATGATATTGTAACGGATAACTCACATCTTAAATCGAGTTTAGCAAGACTTGTTTCGGGCTATTTCGAAACCCTTCTTCAAAGGAGCACGCACCTCGGCGGCTGCCGCAACACGCGCACTACGCGCCACCGCTCTGCTCGCTAGACTGTCGCGATACATATCGAGCTAAACTCGATTTAAGACGTGAGTTATCCGTTACAACATCCTTTAATATGAGTGAGTCTCACGATAGTTTCATGATCAAAATTGTTTATAGTTGTATAAAAATTATGTTTTGATGAATAAATATTTTCAGTCGAAACTCATTTTCGTATCATTTCGTCCATTAGGGCGTCGATTCCCAGTTCCTTTTCCATTTTCTTTCCAACAAGGGGATTATTATCTTCTGATAGCAGTACAAAGTAAATGAGAGGCTTCGCTTAATGACCTCAGTAATTTAAGGGATCATTGTCAAAGTTGATGCTAATGGTAATTGCAATTTTAGTTTGTTTTGGATATTGTTTACTTTTAAAGTTTCAAAAGGATTTATTCCGCGAATCTATATCGGGAACTATACAATTTTCCGGGACAAAGACTATTCTATGTCATTCCTTGAGACTCAAACTATCTGTATTATCACACACACACAAACATCACGCCTGTATTCCCATATGGGGTAGGCAGAGCACACGAACTTACCGCTTCGGAGCCACTTTTAGCAATTTTAGGTTTTAAGTTGGACAAAAACGGTAGCATAGTGACAAGTTGCTAGCCTGTCGCCTACGGTATACCTATCTGTATTATACTGAGTTTCATATGAATCGGTTTAACGGTTTAGATGACGTAACAAACAAGCAAGCAGACTGCCGAACTTTCGCATTTTTGAACGACAATGCATTTGCATCTTGATAATACTTATTACATTTCTAATACTATTTTTAATAATATTTTTTTTGTTAATTGTACCTAAATAGGTACAATTAACAAAAAAAGCTTATATTAGAAATGTAATAAGTATTATCAAAACACAGAAATAATACTACATATTACAAACTAAATTAAAAATTATATTAAAAATTAAGCTATATCCCAAAAAGGCCCCTGCGGCATTGTGCCGAAGATGCTGGCAGCATTTCCTCGTTGAATGGCTGGGCTAATTCTTTGAGCGAGGTAGCTGCCAGCTCTTCGGTCACCGGTGGCTTCGATAAGCCTCTTCAAAATGTCTTTGAAGAGGCTTAGTGCTCCTGGGCCCCACGGACCAAGGGTCTCGACACCGAAAGGGACGAAATATTCGGCGCCGAGACCACTATATTTACTTATCAAAATGTAATGTCCCGGTTGGTCGACGCTTCTGGGGACCCAAGAGCTGGCGCGTACTTATCCCAGCGGATCTCACTTGCGGTCCAAAGGGGTAATGCGGCCAGCGTCATGGGAACCCTGCCACAAGCAGACATTTTAGACGGGGTATTCTTTTTATAATAATTTTCATTGCTATAGTTAGTTAACATATCTTAGGTTAACTCTTTTTTAAGTATGTGTATGTGTGTGGTTTTTGTTGCATTGTGTATGTGTGCCTATTGCTTACCTTGTAATTTTCTCTGTTTACTTGTATTCTGTATCGCTTAATTAATAATAAATTAAAAAAAAAATTATTTCATTAACATTCGTCTTGGTGTGAATTATTACCGTAACGCACCATATATCTCGCTTAAACACAACACTAGATACCAGACATCCCACAGGCGTTTCTGACAGCATGTTCTTCCAGCAGACACCAATATAGTTTATGAGTACATGTCGACCAGTTTATCGTCCGCTACTGACGATATCTCATGTCGAGACTCGAGAGCAAGGTCGGCGTGATCCGATAAAAAACGAACACAAGCGTAGTGTTGGACCAAACTTTTGGTTCTGGTTTCAATTACTCATTTGTTGAAATTTTTCTGGTAAAATTTGCGGTTTCAATGCATCAAGTTTGTGATTTAATTTCAAAAATGTATGGAAACCGAAAATTTTCTCTTATTAATTTCGACAAATGAGTTAATGCATTATATTGTCCAGCATTAACTGAGCTAGAAACACTAATTTTGGATCACGTTAAAAAATTACAGCACATAATATTTCTCACCTAAACACAACACTGGATTCTGACAGTATGTTCTTCCAGCAGACACCGTCAATATAGTTTACTAGCTTTTGCCCGCGACTTCGTCCGCGTTACTTTAGTTATCAGGGCATAGGGGATGAATTTCCAAAAATCCTTTCTTAGTGCTCACTTACATCATAAAAGGAACCCCTGTACCAAATTTCAAGTTTCTAGGCCCAGCGGTTTGGGCTGTGCGTTGATATATAACCCAGTGAGTCAGGTTTGCCTTATATATATATATAGATGAGTATATGGGCGGCGTACCTTTTATATGTATTATTTTAGCCTAAATAAATAACAATGGTTAATGATGATTTTAGTTGTAAATAAGTTTTTGTATAAATATTAAAGAGAATGTCGATTTATCTAATTTATTAAGAGTTTGATATATGAATTATAAAAATGAAATTTTTTTTTTAATGTTAAGCTAACGGTAATCTTTATTGGGATAATAACAGTAGATACAACAATATGATAGGAAACAAAATAAATAAAACTATATAAATATACCCAACTATAAAAAGAAAACACCATCTAAGAGGCCCTCCTGCCAAAATGAAATTATATTCTAATGTTTTCTAGCGCTTCTACATGTGATTAACTGTGAAATTAATGTATTAAGACATAAACCTATTGTCAGTGACGTCACTTGTTTTGATCGAACCGAGTGCCGTGATCAGGTAGTAGGGTTGTTTGTTACCTAGTATTTAAGTCTGAGCACCGTTGGAAAAAGGGTCATTACTTATTTGAATCTTGCTGTACACTGTTACTCTGCCCAAATAAAAAGTGATAATGAATTAATCGGTTTACTTCTTTATCTCATACGTGAAAATGGAACCCAGTGAGCCTGATGGTGTTACAACGCCGACAAGTACGTATCGACCAGTTTATCGTCCGCGACTGACGATACCTATCTCATGTCGAGACTCGAGAGCAAGGTCGGCGTGATACGATAAAAAACAAACACAAGCTAGTAAATTACCGAACTTTTAGTTCTGGTTTTGGTTCAAAATGCTTTTGGTAGTCTTGTTTTGTCTTCGAAAAATGTGACGAAGTGGCGTTTTTGTGTGGGACATAGTCGCATTTTGATCTTTTCCTCTATTTAAATATTAGTTAGGTACACTGAAATAGATAAACAATAGCACCATATTTTTTATTTGTTAGTTAGAAGACATAAATAATTATCATCATGGCATTGGTGGCATTTAATGTAAACATGCACACACTTCACGCACGCACGCACTTCTTTTATTTTCTAACCTATGTAATGTGTCACTGCTGTTATAAATAAATTATTTAATTTCTTTTTTCTTCTACGTGTTTATGAAAACAACCTATTCAACTTAAGAAAGTTCAATGACTCCGACATTGCCATTTCACAGTTCGATATCAAACCAAATAACAAATTTAATGAAACATAAGCTAAGAAACCCGCCGAATGATGATAATGAGTTTTATACCGCCGCAAGTAGAATTTCTTTCATGTAAATAAAAACAGCATCGAAATCAATCTTTCCGTTTCAGAGCTATGATGCCACAGATAGTCATTGGCGTCAAACTTTTGCGTCTAAGGTTAAAAATATTAATATTTGATCACCCGCGTATTAAATTTCGGTTTCAGTTTTGACGAAATTTGAAATTCGGTTTCGGTTTTAGTTACAGACAATTATTTTGATCAGACACTACGAGGACTTAGTGAGAGCGGCTTTAAAAACCTTTTCAGGGTTCCGCAAAAGGGTATCAACGGGACCCTTTTAATGAGGCTTCACTGTTCATCTGTCACAAATTATTTTTTGAACACTCTTTGTAGTTTTTTTATTCTCTATCACGGGACGACAGATTGTTTGATTGTAGCTTCTAAGGGTGTCAGACATACCTAGACATACTTGTATAGATAAATACAATACTTAAATATTATATTATGCGTTCAAGACTCGAGCGCAACATTCGTATTTTTCACACAAATCGCTAGCCATGAAAAGGAACCACGGATTTGATCGAAACACGTCGTACATCATATCGTCACATATCTCTACTACTACCACGTCGATGACCTGTGTATGTAATTTAATAATAATACCAGTGTCTCACAGTAGCTTTAATTCATCATCATGTCAGCCGAAAGACGTCCACTGCTGGACATACGCCTCCCCCAAGGCTCTCCCTCAGACCGGTCTTGTGCTTTCCGCATCCACCGCGATCACGCGATCTTAACCAGGTCTTCGCTCCATCTTATTGGAGGCCTACCGACAGCTCATCTTCCGGTCCGTGGACACCATTCGAGAACCTTCTTACCCCATCGGCGATCAGTCCTGCTTTATTTATTTATTTACATGGGGCCGCCCACTGCTACTTCAGTTTCGCCTTTCTTCGGGCTATGTCGGTAGACTTAGTTCCACTGTCGATATCATCATTTCTGATTATTGTTTTTATTGTTATTTTACTACTAGATTTTGCCCGCGGCTCTGCCCGCGTGGTATTCGGTTATCGCGCTGTTCCCTCGGGAACTGCGTAATTTTCCGGGATAAAAAGTAGCCTATGTCACTCTCGGGCCCATAAACTATCTCTATGCCAAAAATCACGTCGATCCGTCGCTCCGTTACGGTGTGAAAGACGGAGAACAGAAACACACTTTCGCATTTATAATATTATTATTAGTATGGATGGAAGTATGGATTAGTTATTAATAACATGGGGCTGTCACTAAATAATTGATTAAAAGCTTGATTTTCTTCCTTGTTCTACCAATACCCATAATTCTTTGTTACAGTAACTTTATAAAGCATTTCAAGTAATTTATTGATTTACGATGCGAACTTTACTGGCTGAAAAGATTCACGGAACCAAAAAAAAAAATCCAACACCGTCGATTCTCTTTGTTTACAACTCTTGCAATTCTAAACCTAACCCCACATCGATAAAGCCCAAATTGTTTTCTCGCGAAAAAATCTTCGGAACACTAGGAAAGATTTATTACCTCACGGATTAGCCGACTGTGAATGAAGAGGGTATGGTTTGTGGATTTTCATAGACTTTTTGGACAGAATTAATTTAACGGTACGAAGATTCCGCTGAATGTGTTGAAATCTGATAATGTATGGGTTGGAGGAATAAAGGAATGTAAATGAAGGCTTATGGTATGTTCGGGTCGTACAGTGAACTACGAAATAGGTATATTTTTAGAGGTTCTTGCCTCAAAAGAAAAGAAAGAACCCTTATAGGACCACTTTGGCAAAGAGCGTCTCTGTACGTCTGTCTGTCTAACCGTCTATCAATGGCAGTTTGGTACTTTAAAAGTGTTTCCTTGCGGTGGTTTTTAGTTTTGTTTCATTAAAATACTTTCAGCCGTTTATGAGATACTCATTGAACTTTTAAATGATAAATTTGAACTTTTTAAGTTGGTTACATTATTTTCATAAACACGTGGAAGCATCATCGTTATTTTATTATGTATTTATGTAAACTCTTTATTGTACAAAATAAGTAAAAAAACACAAAATAAAGTATTTTTAGGGTTCCGTACCCAAAGTATTATAACTTCGCTGTCCGGCTGTCCGACTGTCACCAGGTTGTATCTCATGAACCGTGGAAGCTAGATAATTGAAATTTTCACAGTTTATGTATTTTTATTGCAGCTTTAACAAAAATACTTAACACTGAATTAAATAAATATTGCAGGGGGGCTCTCATACAGCAAACCTGTTTTTTTACCGTTTTTAGCTCGATATTAATAACGGCAACAGGTAGATGCTTGAAATATTCATAGAATATTTACTTGTACCATGCAACAAAAGTGTTGTTTTTAATGTCTAATGTTGTATAGATGTACGGAACACTTCGTGCGCGATTCCGACTCACACTTCGCCGTCTTTTTATATCGCATTTATTTTATACATCTTTAAGTTTTAACCTTAATCGTATCCATAGAAAAGCCGCGAACTAAATCTTGTTTTCCTATCGCCTGTCGGTAATTCAGTTTACGCACTCTGTTTCCACTCAGAAAAAACATCTTTATTTGAAATGAAATAAGGCTCTTGAAAACTCACTGCCAAATTAAAAGGAAACGTTCAGGTCTCGTTAATAAGTAAGTAAGCTCTCAAATAATACGTTTCTTAAGCGCTTCATAAATTTTTAATACCCGGTTTACATTATTCCAGTGAAACCGTTCCAGTAGCATGACACTGCGGTGCTCGATCGATCTTGTGTAACTCGTTTGGATGAACCCTGCAATGTATCGGAAATGAGGAGATACGTAGAATAACGCGGGTCACCGACATGGCCCACTTGTTTTACTAAACATAATAAATCCCAGGCGTATACTATTACATAGATATAATTTTAATCTATATCTTTTGCGTAATCTATTGTAATCTATATCTGTGTAATATTGTATGAACTAAGTCTTATCGACACGTTACTCGGTTTGGATGAAAGATAAAATAAAGACTATGTTGTCTCCGACATAGCCAAGCGAATTAGCTCGTTGAAGTAGCAATGGGCGGGCCATATAGCACAGAGAGCGGATGGCCGTTGGGGCCGGAAAGTTCTCGAGTGGAGGCCGAGGATCGACAAGCGCAGCGTAGGACGTCCACCAACGAGATGGACGGATGACCTGGTTAAAGCCGCGGGTTCACGGTGGATGCAGGCCGCTGCCAACCGAGGCAACTGGAAGTCTATGGGGGAGGCCTATGTCCAACAGTGGGCATCCTACGGCTGAGATGATGATGATGATGAATTTATCGCTACTGGCACGATTTTACTGGAATAATGTGAACCGGGCACTAGTCCGTGCCTTGAATTCGAGCAAATGCTGAAGACAAATTCGCACCTTGAGAATGATCGTCATTATACAAAATCTGACATCTCTGAAAATGACACTGAAAGAATTTTACGCTTAGTTTAACTTTGCAAGCTGGCATATCGTCATTTCTTTGAAAAAATTTCGTATCTAAAACCAACAACATTGAACCTTATCTATAAAGTTCACTCAGAAAAATTATCTATTTTGAGCTACGAGTTTTTTAAAAGTACTGACGATAATTTTTTTAGTTACAGTCTAATTCTCAATGGTAAAAGCAATACCGGGTGTGGCCTGTAATACGAGCAAAAATTCGAACACAGATCGTACTCGACAAACTGAACAACATTAGTTCAGCGACTTTTAAAAATAATGGGGTCTTGAGACTTCCCAATCTTACACAAATTAAATACTGATATCAATATATATGCCATCCTACAACAACTGACGTCGCCTGTCACGGTATATATCAAGCATTATGCAGGTGATAGGACCTTGTGCAAGGTCCGCCCGGATTGCTACCACCATCTTGCTCGTTAATCCTGCCGTGAAGCAGCAGTGCTTGCACTGTTGTGTTTCGGCGTGGAGAGTAAGACAGCCGGTGAAATTACTGGCACTTGAGTATCCCATCTTAGACCTCTAGGTTGGCAACGCATCTGTAATATCCCTGGCATTGCAGATGTTTATGGGCGGTGGCGATCTCTTACCATAAGGAGACTCACTTGCTCGTTTGCTACCCAGTGGACTAAAAACAATTTTACATTGCGTCTTCGAATAAACTTCAAATTGTAATAAAATTTTAAAACTTATTATTTTAAAGTCGCTGAACTAATATTGTTTAGTTTGAGGAGTATGATCAATGTTTCTCGTTTCGTGATTATGTCTATAAAAGGCCAAGGACCACGTCACGGAGCCGTAGATCATCACTGGCAACATAATACTGGTTGAGAAGACATCACAAAGTTTCCTAAACAATGATCATCCGAATTTAATTCTCAATCTTGAGTTGGCTGTCATTTCTAACAGAAATTCATATTTTTTTTCTTTTTCACCAAAGACACCTCTAGCTTACTCAAACTACAACCAGTAAGCCACAAACGCAATATCAGAAAAACAAAATTATCCTTTGCAGTTGAAAAAGTAAAGAAACTCGAAAAGTTCTAGCGGAAATTTCTTTTTAGCTCCTCCCCAACTGCAGCATTAAGTTGGTAGTCAGTTTTTGATACTTTTACTTTGATATTGCATTTTTCCTTGCAAAATGTCCCCGGGATTTTGTCGGGGTTATATTACGGTTTGCGTTCGTTTCTAGTTAAGTTTAGCTGGAAATATTCGGTTACAGTTGGAATTACAAGGAATTCATTCAGGTTGTTACGGTATTGAGGTTTACAGTAAATGGTTTTTGTAGAACATGTAAGAAAAACAGTTAAAAAGTCTATCTAAGCCAAAATAGTAGGGGTTCATCAATCTGTCAAACTGTCAACCTAAATTGGTACATTAAATTGTTAAAAAAAGATGTTTTTAGTCTTTTATTATCATCATCATCATCATCATAATCATCTCAGCCGTAGGACGTCCACTGGTAACGCCAAATAAGTACGTTTAAATTTCGCGCGCTTTTAATGCGCCTTTTGCTCTCGTGCAAATTAAATTGTTTTCAAAAAGTTACTTAGGTTGGCAGTCAGTAGAACCACCATATCCTATGTCCTTCTCCTTCCCCGCACGCCTACGTATCTTCTATCGCGCGCGCGACACGAGCGCGCCCTGATTGGCGGATTTAAACGCGGCCCGCCGAGCGCCAACCAACATGGAGATAGAAGGAGTTCGAGAAAAATGCCGGCACGAGCATGATCTTGTTGCTGTAAAATATTGGAAATTAGGACTTGTTCCATCTTTTTTGTGCCTCTCGATTCGTCGCGAGTGCTACTTGGTGAAGGAAGCTGAGGTGGCCACCTTTTAGACGTTTTTTACGAACATTTGGTGCTGTTTAGTGCTGTAACGAACGGGCTACGCCCTACTGGATTGTTCTGGTCCGCTCCGTCCTTGGACGCTGGACCCTGGCTGAACCCTGGACCTCGAGCACTGGGAGCTACGCAAGAATCCTCAAGGTAGGCGTGCTTATCCATTTACCACTGACTGCCAACGTAATCTCCGTCTGCCATAAAACCATAAATACAGTCCACTCTTTGCTGGTGGCTGCTCCTCATTACCTACACCTTAGGCCGTATAGAAACCTTCGTTTCTCCGTGCCTCGCATCAGGTTTTCCAATTCCTGACTCTCGTTCTCCCCGCGCTAACATTTTTTGGTTCCTTCGAGCCTGGATAGGTATATATTTTAACCTACCAGCATCTAGTTAGGTATGTTTTTTCCCTAACCTAGAATAAAAACCGCTAATTTAGGCTAAATTCGTTTAGTTCTATACTTAGGATACCTAGGTTTAATACTAATATTATATACCTACGTATCCATTTACTCCCGCCCTTATAGGTATTGCCTAAAACACCGTAGATTTAGGTTATTATCTGTAAGTGAAATAAATCCTATTCGTAGGTTTTAAATATTTGTTTAATAAGCTACTATAAGGAAACGTTATATTTTGTACTGCATTCGTGCTTTAAAATATTTACTTAGTTCTTTTGCTAGCTTAAAACATAATATCTAACCGCTAACTTATTCTACATTAACTATAAATTATAACAACAGTGTGGGTAAATACCTACCTACCTACCTAACCTTTTCGTTTTAAAACGAGCGGCATACCCACTCGTCGCTAGGTAGCTATATATACGTGCGTATACGGGCATCGAAAGCGCTCGCCGCACGCGCCTCGCCGCTCAGTCAGCTGGCATATAGGTACATACCCATACTGCCCATACCCAATTGTATAAAACGATATTTTCGCGTGCCGCTATGGCTAAACAAAAAGATATTTCTGGCGATAGCAAAGACTTAATAAACATGGACTACGAGTCTGATTTGTTTATGTTGGAAGAGCGACGTAATATCCTTTTTCAATTAGTTCAAAACATATACGAAATTGCCCTTAAAGCTCACACGAGCTCAGAGCTTAAAGAGAAATTCCTCTGTTCCGTCGCGACTATCGATGAAGTTCGCACAGAGTTCAAAAATTTGGTTAATGAGTATAATCAAACATTGCTTAAAAACAAAATTGGCGCGAAACCTAATTACCAACCAATTATTGCTTTCGAGGAAATGTTCTGCCGCATTAAGCGTGTGATAAAACAATGCGAACCACCTTCGAGGGCAGAACTCAGTCCTATCATGCCTAAATTACCTGCTTTACCACCATTGGAGCTTATGTCATTTGACGGTGACATACGAAATTGGCCTCTATTTTATGCAAGTTTTAAATCAAGAGTGCATAACAACCCATCGCTGTCCGATGACGACAAACTATACTATTTAATAGGAAAGTTGTCGCCAAGGGCCCAGGCTGTGTTCTCGGGAATAACGCCGTGCGCCGATAACTATCAGCTGATCGTCAGCTGTCTGGTTGATAGGTATGAAGACACACGTACGCTCGCGTCCACTTACTTAGACCAAATGAATAACTTTAAAATGAGTGGCCCCGCTTCTTCGTCCAACTTACAATTATTTATGGATAAGTTTGTCACGGCCGCGAATGCAATTAAGCATCTTAATCTGAATGATCTGGCGGATTACATGTTATTACACACCGCCTTAAAAAAGTTGGACGACGAAACGGTCCTCGCGTTCGAAATGAAATATCGCGACGTGAAAATGCCGACGTTTGGTAATCTTTCTGATTTCATCAAAAGTCAGTATAGAGTGTATCAAAATACGCAGCCTAGCATTAGTGCAGGCCCGTCGCGATCTTCCAGTAACACGCAACCGCCTAAACTTAAAGCGAAGATGCCTAACGCTCAGAGCTACGTAGCCAGCGCGATACCTACTAAGTGTCTGTGTCAAAATATCGTGCACGATCATTTCTTTAAATGTCCCACGTTTAGTACTATGACACCAGTTGAACGTTTCAAATGCGTTAAAGAAAATAATGGATGTATTAATTGTTTAAGTTTCAAACATCGGTACCGTGATTGTGGTTCAAACTCAAAGTGTCGCAACTGCCAACAGAAACATCATACCTTATTGCATAGGGATAAAGTTCATAATGAAACGTCGCCCGGCCCGGCGGTCGGCTCGCCGCCGCCTCAACCCGCGCAGCCCGCTATCGAGTCTCGCCCGCCGCCATTTTCGAATGACGCAATAACGTCGTGTAACACGTCCATTGCCGCGCATGTGAGTGACGTACCTGAGAAGGTCACCATACAAAACGCGCAATGTATACAACGTACAACGATATTACTCTCTACCGCTCAAGTGTTAATCTACGATAGTAATGGCAAATCACAAATAATTAGATGTTTGTTAGATTCGGCATCTCAAAGTAATTTTATAACTCAGGATTGTTGCACACGTTTGGGTTTGAATTACAATAAAAAATCTCGCATGATTGTACGCGGTATAGGCGGCGCGGAAAAATCTATTAAAGGCACGGCTGACTTTCAAATACATTCGCGATTCAATGAAAATACTAGTTTTGACGTATCGGGGCTCGTCGTAGACCGCATCACGGACAACCTGCCGACGGTGCCCGTGAACGTGTCCATGTTGTCGCACATATCGTCGCTCCCGCTTGCCGATGAGTCGTTCGCTTCGCCCGCCTCGGTGGATGTGCTACTAGGCGCATCTATATTTCCGCACCTGTTGCTACCTAACATGGTACATAGCAGTGTACCCGACATACCGCCCGCTATACAAACAGTATTGGGATATATTATAATGGGTTCAGTTCCTGCCGAAGTACAGGCCCCATATAAATATAAATTCACAACTGCTTGTTGCGCTGTCGTCCATGAGTCGCCGTTGGACCAAGTTCTTAAGAAGTTCTGGGAGCTTGAGGAGGTTACCGCTCCGCCCGCTCACAGTCGCGATGACCTGGAATGTGAACATCACTTCCGCACCACCACTACACGCGATGATAGTGGTAGGTACACGGTTGCGTTGCCTTTTAGGGATGACGTGTATAAGTTGGGTGATTCTCATACTGCAGCCTATCGCAGGTTTTTATGCCTCGAAAGAAAGCTGGAGGCATCTAGCGCGTTACGTACCGCCTTTGACGATATCATTCGTGAATACGTCAATAAGGGATACTTATCGGAGGTAACGACTGACGTAAATAGTGTCGGATATTATATACCGACCCTTGTAGTTATTCGTAGCGACAAGGATACCACGAAATTTCGCATGGTTTTAGATTCGAGCTGCAAAACGACAACAGGCATGTCTCTCAATGACGTCTTACATTCGGGCCCGAATCTACAGGGTGATCTTTTTTGTATACTTCTGAACTTCAGATTATTCAAAATCGCCCTTACCGCAGACTGTCGTCAAATGTATTTGCAGATAGGAGTACATGAATCCGATCGCCGTTTTCAACGGATATTGTTCCGATTTAATCCGCAAGATCCTATGAGCACCTATGAGTTTAACCGAGTATGCTTCGGCATGAAGTCGAGCCCATTCCATGCGCTGCGCGTAGTGCATCAGCTTATCGCGGATGACGGTGATCAGTTCCCTATCGCGGCAACCATAGCGTCTACCTCTACCTATATGGATGACGTCTGTTTCAGCATTATGGCTGACGACTCGTCGACCAATGACGAGACTGTGGCTATAGCTGCGAGCAAAGAGCTCATAAATCTGTTCAAACGTGGTCAGTTCGATCTTGTCAAGTGGACGTGCAATTCGGAAAGCGTGTTGCGTGAGATCCCTGCTTCGCACCGAGCGTCCACTGAGCTCGAAATAGATAAGGGTGTTCCTCAAAAAATCCTTGGTCTACATTGGAATAAAGTAGGGGACTTCTTTTATTTCAAGGTCAATGAACCTGATACAGCGTGTACCAAAAGGGCCATACTGTCAACTGTAGCACGTCTGTGGGACAACGTGGGCTTAGTAGCTCCCACCATTTTGTACGCAAAGCTTCTTATTCAGGAGCTTTGGCTGATAAAGTGTGACTGGGATGAAACGCCTCCACAGCGTATTGTCGAGCTGTGGGACCAGTTTTGTGCTGAGCTTCCGAGACTGAACGAGATTCGTATACCGCGCCATCTCGGGGTAGTGCAGGGTTGCACCGCGATGCTTTTAGGTTTCGGAGACGCTAGCGAGCGTGCTTACGGTGGCGTCGTGTACCTTAGGGTTGCCAACGGAGCTGACGTGACGGTTCAGCTGGTGTGTTCAAAATCAAAGGTCGCTCCGCTGAAAACCGCTTCTGTAGCAAGACTGGAGCTTTGCGCCGCTGTTCTGCTCTCGAAACTCATGCGTAAGGTGTTAGATAACTTCGAACCACGCTATAAAATCAACCAGGTCTATGCTTTCACGGACTCGAAGATAGTTCTTTGCTGGATTAATTCGTCTCCTCATCGCTGGCAAACGTTCGTGGCCAATCGCGTCGTAAAGATAGTTGAGAACGTACCCGCCGATCGCTTCCACCACGTAGCTGGAATTGAGAACCCGGCTGACTGCTTATCACGTGGCCTCTCGCCCGCGAAGCTTATAGGCCATCCGCTGTGGTACCAAGGACCGCCATGGGTTTTGAATGATCCGACAGAGTGGCCCATAAAAGCACACGATCGCGATGCCGTTGGTGAAGGTGAAATACCTGAACTAAAGCCACTAGCACATGCCGTCACTACGGATAGTGCCGAGTCTCCTCTTTACACACTCGCACAGCGGACCTCATCTTGGTCAAAGCTATTGCGAATAACGGTTTACGTGTGCCGTTTCTTAAAATTACTGCCGCGCAGAGCGACGGTTTCCAGAACTGACTTGGAAGTAGCGGAAAAGAAAATTATATCCGCTCTTCAGAATGTTCACTTCAGACAAGACATTCAAAACTTGAAAAATAAAGAACCATGTTCTCCCACATTGCAAAAACTGCATCCGTTTTTAGACGAGGACAGTTTAATTCGCGTTGGCGGCCGTCTGACAAATGCTAAAATTGATTACGTGCAGAAACACCCGTTTGTGCTCCCGCGCCGCGATCACGTCGTGGATATGGTAGTTGATTACTATCACAAGAAGCATTTGCATGCCGGCCCCGAATTGCTGATGTCCTTACTCAGGTGTCAGTACTGGATACTCGCCGCTCGACGAGTAATTCGTCATCGTATCCACCACTGTAACACTTGCTTTAGAGCAAAACCACGACCTTCTTTGCCGCTCATGGCTGACTTACCGGATTGCCGCGTCAACCAAGCAGTCAAGCCTTTCACGCACACAGGATGCGACTACGCTGGTCCTATCCAGTATACGCCAGTGCGTGGACGAGGCGTCAAAAGCCGCAAAGCATGGCTGTGTATCTTCACGTGCCTCACAACACGTTGTCTTCATATAGAGATAGCGACAGATTTGAGTACTGTCAATTTCTTGTCAGCGTTAAAACGTTTTTTATCGCGTCGCGGTCCAGTACAATGTATGTACTCGGACCAAGGAACCAATTTCATTGGCTGCCGATCATACTTACGTGATCTTTACAAATTCCTCGACCAGTACCGACCCGACTTTGAAAACCAACTTTCGGAAAATCGAATTGATTGGAAATTCAATCCGCCCGCATCTCCCCATTTCGGAGGAAGTTGGGAAAGTATGGTCAAGCTCGTTAAGAATCATCTGTTCAAGGTCGTTGGACAGCAGATATTGTCTTACGAGGAGCTGCTGACTGTTCTAGCCCAGGTCGAGGCACTTGTAAACTCGCGCCCGCTCACTGCTATGAGTAGCGACCCCGCAGAGCCTGCTGCGCTCACGCCGGCTCATTTTCTCCACACGGCCCCACTACTCTCCTTGCCCACTCCGTATGTGGAAAACTTAAATTTGAAAGAGAGATATTCTCTCCTCGACAAAATTGTAAAAAGTTTCTGGCAGCGATGGCGAGTTGAGTACTTGCATCAATTGCAATCTCGCGCGAAGTGGACCACACCAACAACGCCTATTCAAATAGGTACAGTTGTTGTTATTATCACCGACAATATACCACCCTTTTCTTGGCCTTTGGGTATAGTGGATGCTGTTCATCCCTCGAAGGATGGTACTACGCGTGTTGTTACTGTTAGGACCAGTAAGGGTATATTTACGCGCCCCGTTGTTCGATTATGCCCATTACCTAGTCAATAAGTCTGCAGCTCCGTCTGCTCAATAATTTTAGTTAGTCATAGGTAGCTAGTAGTAATAAGTCAATTGTCAGAGTTTCATACTCTACCTGTACATCTTAAATTTTAATTCTTAGTTAGCTAAGCATAAATTGCATTGTTTGCTCCTTTATTATAATGTAACGTTTTTAAAGGCAACCCTTTAACGGGGGGAGGAAATGGTAACGCCAAATAAGTACGTTTAAATTTCGCGCGCTTTTAATGCGCCTTTTGCTCTCGTGCAAATTAAATTGTTTTCAAAAAGTTACTTAGGTTGGCAGTCAGTAGAACCACCATATCCTATGTCCTTCTCCTTCCCCGCACGCCTACGTATCTTCTATCGCGCGCGCGACACGAGCGCGCCCTGATTGGCGGATTTAAACGCGGCCCGCCGAGCGCCAACCAACATGGAGATAGAAGGAGTTCGAGAAAAATGCCGGCACGAGCATGATCTTGTTGCTGTAAAATATTGGAAATTAGGACTTGTTCCATCTTTTTTGTGCCTCTCGATTCGTCGCGAGTGCTACTTGGTGAAGGAAGCTGAGGTGGCCACCTTTTAGACGTTTTTTACGAACATTTGGTGCTGTTTAGTGCTGTAACGAACGGGCTACGCCCTACTGGATTGTTCTGGTCCGCTCCGTCCTTGGACGCTGGACCCTGGCTGAACCCTGGACCTCGAGCACTGGGAGCTACGCAAGAATCCTCAAGGTAGGCGTGCTTATCCATTTACCACTGACTGCCAACGTAATCTCCGTCTGCCATAAAACCATAAATACAGTCCACTCTTTGCTGGTGGCTGCTCCTCATTACCTACACCTTAGGCCGTATAGAAACCTTCGTTTCTCCGTGCCTCGCATCAGGTTTTCCAATTCCTGACTCTCGTTCTCCCCGCGCTAACATCCACTGTTGGACATAGGCCTCCCCCATAGACCTCCAGTTGCTTCGGTTGGCAGCGGCCTGCGTCCACCGTGAACCCGCGGCTTTAAACAGGTCATCCGTCCATCTCGTTCGTCGTCTTTTATTATAACTCTTGTTATTTATTTCTTTATTCCGGGAAAAAATAAGTAAGAGTGCAAAGACACTCACTGGGTAGTTTGCTCTTTGATTTGTACAAGCTGTTACATGTTTTTTTTTACTATTAATTGCAATTATATTATTGTTATTATTAAAATTACTATTATTAATGCTTTTGTAAAATTTTATCGTAATTTAATTTAAGATTTATGTATGAGATATGTATCTATGGAATTATGATCCTGAAATAAATGTTTTCTCATTTTAAAGTTACTGTGGGAACCAGTTCGTGAATACAACGTAGCAGTAATTTGTAGTTGTGTTTATTGGCCAGCAAATTTGAAAAAAAAATAAACAAATCGTAAGCATTACGTCAGAAAGAAAAAACACAATAAACACACACGCCCGTTTACGTTCGTCGTACGTCGTCAACTGCCATAACATCTCATTTGTTCTTCACTCAAACTCAGTATTCTTCGTTCAAATTCAAACGTACTTCATCTCATCACGCTTCAATACACGTATACCACACTACACATTACTAATGAGCTGCAATTTTTATTTATAAAAAAAGTTTTTTTTTATTCGACTGGAAGGCAAACGAGCAAGTGGGTCTCCTGGTGGTAAGAGATCACCCCCGATCATAAACATCTACAACACCAGGGGTACCTATTGCAGATGCGTTGCTAACCTAGAGGCCTAAGTTCAAATACCTCAAGTGCCAGTAATTTCACCGGCTGTCTTACTCTCCGCACCGAAACACAACAGTGCAAGCACTGCTGCTTCACGGCAGGATTAGCGAGCAAGATGGTGGTAGCAATCCGGGTGGACCTTGCACAAGGTCCTACCACCTGCAAAGTAAATAGTTTTCTAATTTAAGTCATTCATAATCATAATTTAACACAGACTAAAACATAATCATACATAACATAGTCTAAAACATCAGTTCCAAATCAACGCCTTCATAATACGTTACCAACAGCATACCGTGAATTGAGACGATGGGCCGAAGGCTTTGCTTGTTCGCTGAATGGAAACTATCTGAATGAAAGGGATCAATAGCCTAGCTGGGGACTTACATAACTCTTTCATGAAATAAGAAACGGGAAGTAACAGTTTTTCCCTTTAACGACTGTATTGCTAGCCATAACCTATTACGAGTACTTAGAAAAACCTGGCTAGAAAAGTTTTGGATGCCCGGTCTGGATAGGCATCCATACTATACTAATATTATAAATGCGAAAGTGTGTTTGTATGTTTGATTGTTTGTCTGTCTTTCACGCCATAACGGAGCGACGGATCGACGTGATTTTTGGCATAGAGATAGTTTATGGGCCCGAGAGTAACATAGGCTACTTTTTATCCCGGAAAAATACACAGTTCTCGAGGGAACAGCGCGCGATAACCGAATACCACGCGGGCGGAGCTAGTTGTAAAATAAAAGTAAAATCGACGGTGAAGTACCAAGACCACCTCCACCTAACTGATAAGTAAATCTCGAACATGCAACTTAGATAGCTTTAGCTAGGGGGTGTTAAGAAGAAGAAGAAAAAAAAACATTTATTGCCACAAAACACATTAAATAACATTTCATACAAAGTCGCAGGTGGTAGGACCTTGTGCAAGGTCCGCCCGGATTGCTACCACCATCTTGCTCGGTAATCCTGCTGTGAAGCAGCAGTGCTTGCACTGTTGTGTTTCGGCGCGGATAGTAAGACAGCCGGTGAAATTACTGGCACTTGAGGTATTCGAACTTAGGCCTCTAGGTTGGCAACGCATCTGCAATACCCCTGGTGTTGCAAATGTTTATGGGCGGTGGTGATCTCTTACCACCAGGAGACCCACTTCCTCGTTTGCCTTCCAGTAGTATAAAAAAAAAAGTCTAAGTTTATAATTGTGACAATAGGCGTCGGCGTCACAATAATTATGCTGCTGGCGCCGGCCCCGAGGAGCGACGCCAAGCAGCGCTTAAGGTCCTCAATCGCATGTCAAAGGTCTTTCAATTAGCAGGTCTTGGAAATGTTTCTCATGAAAGTGTTTCTAATCTAACGTGGGGCAAGACACGGGTAATGAGTTATTTATATTAAACACTAAAATGTTGTTACTATCTTATCTCAAGGCTACTTACCAATATCTTTTCCAAGAAAGAAAGAAAAAAGGAAAGAAAGACATGTATTCAAATTCACAAAAACACACAAATACAACAAAAAAAAATAGACAGCAAACACAAACAAAACAAAAAAGAAATATGAAATAAAAATACACGATACAACAACAACAAGTACTTACAGTATAGTAAGTACAATATATTTTTAGGTATGATAATATTATTATTTCTGAGCCCATCGCTGTGCAAAGCCCTCTGAAAACGAGGTGCTTGAGCTGTAGTTTCCATACGGGCCCAATGCCGATTGGGTACTTCACACACCCCATCAAATTTCTTCGAATGTGTGCTCGCGTGGTAAATTTATAAAATTCGAGCCTATTCGCCGAATTCGAACCCACAACCTTGCTTCAGATAAGTCAAACCACTATGTTACCACGTCTACATTAATTTATATCAAATCCTACTAATATTATAGAAATGTTAAAGTTTGTGAGTGAGTGAGTGAGTATGTGAGTGAGTGAGTGAGTGAGTATATTTGTTACTCCTGCATGCCGAAACGGCTGGATCAATTTAGATGAAATTTAGCAAAAATTTAGTTTATAACCTGGATTAAAACATAGGATACATTTTATCCCGATATTCCCACGGGATAGGGATAAAATCTCGAAATAACAACAGCTGGGTTTCGAGTCATGAAATTTGACCATGATTTGTTTTTAACGTAACATCAATGAAAACAACGACTTAATTTTCGGGAATTCCCATGGGAATTTTAAAAATCCCCGAATTTCAATTCAGCTGTTGGACCTAAATATTTACGTGTGCGAAGCCCCGGGTAAACACTAGTACTAAATAATAAACTACCATCGCAAGGCTGCTAACTAATTATTAATTTTCTAAGAAATACTACCCATGCTCTCTATCAATAAGTTATTTGATTTCATCATCACATTTTCTTTATGTTACATGTTTGTGGCAAGAGAAATATAAATTGAATTAATTAGTAAAAGTACCTAGTATATTGACGACTATTGGATACTTAATTATGATATGACTAAACTAAAAACTGGAATTCAAGACCACAAAATCTACTACAATGTTGCCACTGAAATAAGATGTGTGTACAATAGTACATTCCTTTTTTTTTAAACACACGACAGAATATTCTTTTTATTAGTAATTTCGATTCTATAATTTAAAGAAGTAATTTTGTTTACTTACTTTTACATAAATACTAGACGCCTGAATAAAAACTTAAACATTTCGTAATTTTTGGTTGAAAAACTGGTATTGTGCTTGTATTTCTTCAGGTATTCATAACATTTGGTGCAATAATTTACAATTAAGATAAAATCAAACTAATATAGCGCATTTGTCTCGTATTATGTATGTATATAAGTGCTAGACTAAAATTAGAGCGCTGTTTTTAGAGTTCCGCACCCAATGGATAAAACCTATTACTAAGACTCAGTTGTCCGTCTGTCATTAGGCTGTATCTAAACCATGGCAGTTGAAATTTTCACAGATAATGTATTCTGTTGCGGCCTATGGTCGTTATGTTATATGTTGTTATCAACAAATACGAAAAAACGGAATAAAATAAATATTCAGTACTAACTACGTACACTGTGGTAGAACAACACAACCTCAGCCTGTTTATGTTCCTTAGTATAAAATTGTCTGTGTCATGTTAGTTGAGAGTTGAAAATAAGTTAGTAATTTTTTTTCACGAAATCCTTATTTTATAACAATACAAGAAATCATATTAAAAAAAGGTTATTATTATTCCCCTCAATGGCGGCCTTAAGGCTTGGGCCAATGTCAGTTAAATTAAAGATAAATATGTTCTTCTTCTTCACTTTGTACGGTGATTGTAGTTTTTGCAACTTGATAGCAGAATTCCAGAAACCACGCGGAGACAACTTGCGCATTAAAAAATGTCGGACACGAGAGCAATATAGAATTTTGTTATCACTGTTAAAAAAGGTTGGCGAAACCTGAACTGTTTATTTTACAGTGACAGAAGAGACATTGATAGATTTGACAATGACATATCTGTCGTAGATTTTTAGGTCTTGAATTCCAGTTTTTAGTTTAGTATTTACTCGCAGTTTTGGACGCGTAAAAAATAAGTTCACTAGTCGAATCGAGATTCCGGGACATTGGTAAGATCCAATGGCGATTAAAAAAAATTACGTCATGGTCTTCGTTGATGTCATCATCAGCCGGAAGACGTCCACTGCTGGCTAAGTCCTCTCCCTTAGAACGCCACAATGAACGACAACTCGCCACTTTCATCCACCGGCTTCCCGCAACTCTCACGTCGTCAGCCCACCTGGTGGGAGGCCTGCCAACGCTTCGTCTTCCGGTGTATTTCCAGCTTTAACATAATCACTGTACGTATTTTCTGACAGAATTTACCTTTCAAGACAAATTAGTCCCGACGTAACAAAAGCGCGTATTGAGTTTCGCAAAACTCTATTCTGAAAGCGAAGCATCCCAAATCTTTGTTTTATAAAAACAATGGTTGTTTTTGTTTACGTGTTTCGTCTAATCTCTGCGTATTCATGTTTTGTTAGCTGAATAAACAGTTCAGGTTACCTTTCAATGGAATCATCAATATATATAAGATTTTTTTCGTTGACATGAAAGGTATCAAAGATGTTTGATGTAGGTGTACAGATGATTTTCTTTACATTTTGATCATGAAACTACCGTGGGACTCACTCATATTAAATGATATTGTAACGGATAACTTACGTCGCGCGAGCAGAGCGGTGGTGGCGCGTAGTGCGCGTGTTGCGGCAGCCGCCGAGTCGCGTGCTCCTTAGAAGAAGGGTTTCGAAATAGCCCGAAACATGTCGAGCTAAACTCGATTTAAAACGTTTTTTTTTATATCATCAGCCGTAAGACGTCATGCGGTACTACTAACCATATAGTACTAATCATTCATTCATCCCAGCCTATATACATCCCACTGCTGGGCACAGGCCTCCTCTCAGAATGAGAGAGCTTGGGTCATAGTTCCCACACGGGCCCAGTGCGGATTGTTAACTTCACACGCACCATTGAATTGCTTCACAGGGTTATGCAGGTTTCCTCACGATGTTTCCCTTACCGCAAAGCTCGTGCCGAATAAAATTGGCTAAAATAATTGCAGTCATTTAAGGGCACATGAACGGGTGAATAACCTTAGCTCTCTCATCCAATAGTATTTTTTAACCCCCGCCGCAAAAAGAGGGGTGTTATAAGTTTAACCTCTATGTGTGTCTGTTAGTGGTACCGTAGTTCTTAAACGGGCGAACCGATTTGAATGCGGTTTTTTTTTAATCCGGTTTTCTGGCGATGGTTTTTAGACATATCAAAATTGGTTTAGCCGTTTTTGAGATATTGACCTTTGAAGTGACAAAGTCGGGGATTTCCCAAGTTTTTGTTAATTAGCTTATTTAGTACTTATACTAACTTTTGCCCGCGGCTCCGCCCGCGTGGTATTCGGTTACCTATCGCGCACTATTCCTTCGGGAACTGTGCATTTTTCCGGGAGAAAATTAGCCAATGTCAATCTCGGGCCCATAAACTATCTCTATGCCAAAAATCACGTCGATCTGTCGCTCCGTTACGGCGTGAAAGACGGACAAACACACAAACATACAAACACACTTTCGCATTTACGAGTATAATTATTAGTATGGATAAGCCAAGATGATGATGATGATGATGATGATGATGATGATGATAATGATGATGATGATGATTACTAAGTCAAAGTCAGCTTGCTTAACCTTAGCTCGTAGCTCCCGTCGAACAAGCAAGGTTAAAGTTGCCGCTACACGCCATCGCCGCCCTTGGCCAGCGACCTTGATTGGTAACAATTTGTGAGGGCGCCCAGGGTGATATGGCCCGTTAGGGTAAATTGGATTTATTTACGGCGAGTGACGTTTCGGTCTCGGATTTCTATGAATGGTTTTTATTTATGATTGTTTACTAGAGGATCGACATGGGTAATCTCGACTCCGACAAGGGATTCACTAAATCCAGCTCCGATATTGGTACGGAATCCGCTTATCGACTTCGTCTCCTTTATAGGCTCCAGTTCTTTTGAGCGATTATTAGTTTGTCTATAGTCTTCCGGCTCGGTTCAGTACCGAGGTACTGAAGTACTGATTCATCCTAATGACTCTTTTGGAATCTATGAGTCACTTCGGATATACTTACCACTGACGAACTGGCTCCAGGAAGCGGCTTTGGAATTGGTATAATGCTATCCCTCTTTCTCTCGTAATAAATGCTATTAGCGTGAGCGGGACGGCACATAGCCGATCCGATCCGACGTGATTACATAAAAAAAAAAAAAAATACAACCGAATTGATAACCTCCTCCTTTTTTTGAAGTCGGTTAAAAAGTAAAGTTAGTACTGAATCGCCGATCGTGAGTTGCTCGATCCAATAGGTTGGTCGGAGTTAATGAATCCTCGGAGTCGATAATATTTGAAAGGAGTCAATAAGGGATTCGAATTCGAATCCACTTAAGGATCTGACTCTTTTGAATCTTCAGATTACCCATCTTTACTAGAGAGCGAACAGTTCTCGAATGGATGCCGCGGATCGGCAAGCGCAGCGTTGCAACCCAACGAGATGGACGGAAGACCTGGTTAAAGCCGCGGGTTCACGGTGAATGCAAACCGCTTCCAATCGATGAGAATACTTTTGAGAATAGAATACTTCAACTAGCCAATGAAACAGAAATAGCAAAATTAGATATTGTCTACGTCCGCCATGTTCGTATTCTACAAATCGAATCGTATTTAAAGTCATAGTGACATCGCGTTGCTTGACAAGGGAATTATATTATGACACTTGCTGTCAAATCGTTCTGCGGTGAGTCAGGAATCAAATGGTTTGACTGTACTTTCACTTTCGAGAAATTAACATCATTATAGAGAAAATTAAACGTGACTGTGACCGCTAGAAGTGTTATAAATTTTACTTACAACATCCGACCCATACCAACACAAGTTAAATAAAACGTTATAATTAACATACCACATTCCTAAATTCATAAATGCATGAGTATAATGTTAAAAAAACTTTTCTGAACTTCATAATTTTATTACGATTGATATTTTAGTCGCTTTCCCAAACAATTTAAAATTAAACGGCTTCATTATACGTTCATAATCAAATATTACATTTCAGCTTAAGTTGAATAATAAAACGTAGTTAATCTCTGCGGGCAGGGGCCGAGACTTGAGCCTTAATTTGTTGGTTAGGGGATTAACATGGAGCCTTAGAACCCTTAGTGATATTATAAATGCGAAAGTAATGCTGTCTCTGACGGTTCGCCGCGTCTTTACGGAAAAACCGCTGTCATCATCATCATCATGTCAGCCGAAAGACGTCCATTGCTGGACATAGGCCTCCCCAAGGCTCTCCACTCAGACCGGTCTTGTGCTTTTCGCATCCACCGCGATCCAGCGATCTTAACCAGGTCGTCGCTCCATCTTGTTGGAGGCCTACCGACAGCTCATCTCCCGGTGCGCGGACGCCATTCGAGAACCTTTTGACCCCATCGGCCATCAGTCTTGCGAGCAATGTGCCCCGCCTACTGGCAAAAACCGCTGTACCTACCTTGATTTTGACAGGTAAAAAGACAATACAACTATCCACTGTTGTACATAGGCCTCCACCAAGGTCTGTGCCCCACAATGAACGTCCTACGAATGTCTCGTGATTGACTCCTATCTCATCTGAAGTAAAGTACAGATGAGGCCAAAGGTATATCGCACTGGTTTAATTTTTATGATGACTATAGTAAGCAGTGCACAAAACACAGCTGCAGCAGGGCTACTCCAAAACTCGAAACTCGAAGTTCGTGTCGTGCGGTCCCTCTCGCTCTCGTATTAAATAGTATAAGTGTAAGAGGGACCGCACGACACGAACTTCGAGTTTCGGGGAAGCCCTGCTAGTTTATAAAGATATGCCAGGGCAAAAATTTGGTTTATCGCTTCGGATCGATCTCTTTCAGGCAATTTTTAAAATAGATAGTAACAAGGAATAGATTTCAGCAGATGAAGCAATTTACAGCAGATTACGCTAATGTCAACTAATAATTGACAATATAGTATATTGTAAATCTAAATACACCAACATAATGATAGACGTTTATAGGGGAAATGACAGAAAGTGCTTCAAGCATAGATTTAAAGTTAGGCAAGAACTTTGTGTGCGTAAGTCTATCGGCAGGGAGTTCCGATCAGGGAGATTGCATAATCTTTACCTAGATTCAATATAGGTTATTCGGTTGAGGAACTTCCTGCCGATAGACTTAGGCGCGCGAAGTCCTTGCCTATCTTTAAATCTAAGCTTGAAGCACTTTCTGTTATTTCCCGTATGAACGTATACATACGAATAGAAAGACTTTGTAATAAAAAGAAATACAAGTTTTTCTGCTGCTTGTACTTTTCGTTGAATGTACTGGCATCATCTAAATAACATAATTCGTGCCATATTTCACAACAAAAATATAAATCTACATAATATACCTTATTAAGCTACAAAAAAAAACTTTCCTAACCTTAGCTAAAGAACTCGGAGTGAATAAAAACCCCTCTAACTAATAAATGCGGACTGAAATGAGCGAAACGGAGTTATAATCAATGCCTTTATCATGGAGATTGACTGTAAATGGATTCCTTTATGCCCCAACCAATCAGGGCGAGAGGATCCATAGCAACGTTTTGCGCTTAAAATAAAAATTAAGCACATCTCTCTACCTACTAATATTATAAATGTGAAAGCTTGTGAGTCTACGTGTGGGATGTTACTCCTTCATGCTAGAACGGCTAGATAAATAAGGATGATATTTGATTTGGAGATAGCTGAAGTCTGGAATAATAAAATATGATTTTTACTCCGATATTCCCATAGCATCATCATTATCATGTAGTATAATATGTATCGTTAATAGTGTTTAGTGTATTTTTACAGCGGTCAGAGGGTTACCAACAGTGCTGGCTAAAAATCAGCGCTGGGGCGTTCTTAACGTCCCAGCATCATGCTGAGCCAGTGTCCGATTCACAACCGCAATTACACAATTATGCAGGCTGACTGTGAGGGGTCTTTATTTTTATGTCAGATGTATATGGGTCAGTCAGAATGATCTTTTGTCATAGAGGTACATAACTCAGAATTGTTATAAAACAAACCTATAACCTAACAAGTGATTTTCTACAGGATAATCATTTAAAATTTTCAGAAAAAAATATAATTTCAATGGGTAACAAAATATGACAAACGATGATTCGGAAAAAAAATACGGTATGACTAGCGAAGAGTATGCGAACTTTGGTGCTCCAAGTATGAGTGGTCAGTATTGCCCGTATCTCCCCAAGCTCCCTTTAAACTGCAACGGCGTCGACCAATCGATACCAATATTACCGACCTCAAAACCGGAACTATAAACTAACTTTAAGTATCTTGGGAAAAGACAAGTGGCGATGAATAAATTAACATCACTAATGGGCTACTGGGAAGTAGTTTATTAAATCCAATACATGACCTTATATTATTTAATATTAGCCTTTACTTGCAGCTTCGCACGTGTTAACCGTTAGGCTTGAAACTCCGGGATTCTGCAAAAAATCCCGCGAGATTTGTAAAATTTACATCGTGATTGTCCTAATAATACTTTCAATCCTAACAGTTGAATAGCGGGAATTACGGTATAAAAAGTAGCATTTGTGTTATTTGAAACTTCCAGCTATCTACATAACTTTCATCAAAATTTTTGAGGATGCAATTCTACTATTAACAAAGCACCTTCTCAATTTTGCTTGCCATGAAATGTTAAGTGAATTTTTGCAATTTTTCAGCCTAATTGGGATACTTACGTTGGCTTTTAGATGTAGTGTACTTCCAATTTCCTGTGGAGTTTCTCTGCCTTATTAGTGCAATAAAAATTAGCAAGAAATCTCAGTAAGTTCTGGTAACGCATAGTTGAAAGATGCATGACTTTAAAGGTTAAAAGGTTAAAAAATGCTGCTTTACCGGGATTTTCTGGTTTTATATACACAAAATTACGTACTCTGTGACACAAACAAACTTTTAAGTGATTTGCAATTCTAAGCAACAAACACAGGGTAACTTTGAGTCATGTACAGTAGACTAAAACAGAAGCGTCTTCATGTTCCTAGTCTGGTATTTTTCGTGATTTTTGTGGGAACATTTTTGTTGACATGGAAAAAGATTTACAGTTCTCAGGTTATCTAGGAGGCTACATCTAAAACTAATTTAAAATGTCATCAAATTCAACAGCCCATAAAAAACTTAGATAAAAAATTCAAATATTGATCAGCCAAAGGTTAAAACAACCCGACCTAAATGTACCTTAACTATCCCAACTAAATCAACAATTCTTTGTTATTTGAGTTCTCTTAGTGCTACCACTAGTAACAAACTAATAAGTCATTCCGTTCCCGTCGGCGAGTATTACCAAAACCTCACGTGGCGCATACAATTTACTCCCGTCTGTACCTGAGAGCAGCCTTAGCACTAGGGATAAAAACATTACGTTTATTTAATCGTCATCATAATCTTCTGAGTCTATGTACTATTGTACACACTCGTACGCCTATACGGTCGGGATGTATCCTAATCACTACTGTGCACAATGAGAGAACCGTAGTTTTGCTTAATTTGGGTCTAGGTTAATATTGGTGTGAAGTGTCCCATGATATTTATTTATTTATTATTTCCACGCGGGCTCAGTCTAGATTGGGCACTTTACACTCTATCCTCACAATGCTTTCCTTCACCGTAAATGTCGTGGTAACAAATGTGATGAATTTCAAAAAAACTCAGAGGTGCTAATCCGGATTGAACCCACGATCCTCTGCTTGAGAGGCCACAGGTCAAGCCCGAGCCACCACAGCTGTTTATTTATTACTTGTGTTCAACTGTGTTTAAGTAATTATTACTTCAAGAGCCATGGGTCCCGAGCCGCCTCCGGTTTTAGAATAGACGGACCCATCTTCTCATCTTCTTCTCGTAAAATGATACAAAGGGACCTAATTTTTTAGAGTACAACATAGATTTTTATGAAACTTAGCTAAGAACTAACAGTTCTACTGTGGATATCATCATTTCTGATTCTATCCCGTAGAGAAACCCCGAGCATAGCCCTCTCCATAGCCCTTTTAGACTGGTTTGCGGACCGGGAGACGAGCTGTCGGTAGGCCTCCAACAAGATGGAGCGACGACCTGGTTAAGATCGCGGGATCGCGGTGGATGCGAAAAGCACAAGACCGGTCTGAGTGGAGAGCCTTGGGGGAGGCCTATGTCCAGCTTGCAGTGTCCCGTCTTTCGGCTGACATGATGATGAGCTAAGAACTATCTCGATTAAACTAGCTTTCGTTTAAAAACCGCATTAACATCGGCTGGGTACTACAGACAGACACATGGACAACAACTTATAACACTTCTCTACTTGCGTCCAGGGTAAAAAACACTCGCTTTATTCTTTAAGTCAAAAGGTTCCTCTCTCTGCGCTCCTGGCGCGTTTCCAAAATACTCTGTATGCCAAATGAGGGTCAGATTTGACCTTCACCGGGGGGATCGATAAGGAATTCCCAGCCTCTGCCAGGGCTGGAAAATCTAGGGGCACGGCAGTGCCTCGTCAAGATGACAAAAAATGGACAGATGCAAGTCGACTAGTGCGCTGAAGGTAGCAAAGAAAGTTTCTCCTTTGTAGTGTTTATAATCCATACTTCCATACTAATATTATAAAGGGGAAAGTGTGTTTGAATGTTTGTCCGTCTTTCACGCCGTAATAGAATGACGGATCGACGTGATTTTTGGCATAGAGATAGTTTATGGGCCCGAGAGTGACAGGCTACTTTTTATCCCGGAAAAATGCACAGTTCCCGAGGGAACAGCCAGTGGCGTAGCTAGGTAACTAAAGGCCCTGGGACAAAAAATAGACTAGGGCCCCAACTAAACTATTTAAAATCATTTGTTCAGTATGAGTCGTGTTTCGAATTCGACGCACTATAGATTTGTCATTTATAGTTTGTAAGTCGGAGTCCGAGGGGCCCCCTGAACCTGGGGGCCCCGAGGCACTGCCCCGTGTAGCCCTTGGGTAGCTACGCCACTGGGAACAGCACGCGATAACCAAATACCACGTGGGTGGAGCCGAGGGCAAAAGCTAGTGAAAAATATAGCTTTTTTGCGGTGCAGTAAATTTCGTATATTTTCAGTCACTTAAGTTTAAAGGCGTTTAGTTACCCTCATTATCAAACCTACTCTACAAGTCCTAACTCTAGAAACTCCAGATGTAGGATCAAAGAATAATATGACTTCACTGCTTCGCGGCTGGAAGAATAGGGATGACGACTGGGTTCAAAATATATCATTATTATTTAGTCCTACAGTTACATTATGGAAAAATATGGGATACGTATTTTTAGGTTTATCTATTTATTAAAAATCGACAAAGATATAGATCATCAAACTTCCGGAGTGGGGGCTTGTGACATCACTATAAGGAAAAATCGTACCATATAGTGACGTCACTCGAAACTTCTAAGCACTGTATCCTCGTCATTTTTTGTTTGTAAAACAAAAGAAAATATGTACACAATATTTTTAAATTATCCACCTGTTAGGTGACTAAACAGTTTTTTTTAGTCGTCTAGCCTATCACAATACAAATCTTTAATACTTACTACGTTATGTAATTAGTTTAATAAATTAGCCAAATCATAATTTTGAACAATAGGTAGAATTAGTAAAGTTACGAGCTTGGCTTTTCATGAGTTAGCTCTATTTTTTTCACAGAGAAGGAGTCACAAACTTGTGAGTCTTGGCAATCTATTTTACATTCAAGTTTTTGGTGAGATTAAGCTTTTAAACTTGCAGTTCATTTAGCGTGTTCTTTATTTGGGAAACAGTTATAGTCCAATTTGGAGTTTCAGTTGGTGGTATTAAGGTTCGGAAACTGAAATAGGCTATTATAAAGGCTATATAAGAATCGTAATATTATATAATAGACGCGTAATATTTTATGAGTCCGACCCGAATAACGTTTTTGTTTGACCGTACCTACATGGGTGGGCGAATATTCAGCGTTTTTGCAGTGTTTTTTTTTCGTCATTAGTGTCTTCATAGGTGTTATTAAAAGAGCTAATGCTCAGGGCTTTTTTTTTATAAAAAATTAACACAATACCGATGCTGAATTTAGCGTGATTAAAATTCTCGTGACTTGTCTTTCCGTTGTGCTATAAAAACGTGGGACGCTAATGACGTTTGACCGCGCGGTGAAAACGCTCGAATATTCGCCCGGGTACGGGCCATTCAAAGAAAAATAAATGAAATTAATTTCATGTTTTAGTGAATTTTGGGTACCGGCACAACTACAGCTTAGCAGGTGCGTGTGAGCTTTTGCAGGTGGTAGGACCTTGCGAAAGGTCCGCCCGGATTGCTACCACCATCTTGCTCGCTAATCCTGCCGTGAAGCAGCAGTGCTTGCACTGTTGTGTTTCGGCGCGGAGTGTAAGACAGTCGGAGAAACTACTGGCACTTGAGGTATTCCAACTTAGGCCTCTAGGTTGGCAACGCATCTGCAATTCCCCTGGTGTTGCAGATGTTTATGGGCGCTGGTGATCTCTTACCACCAGGAGACCCATTTGCTCGTTTGCCTTCCAGTCGAATAAAAAAAAATACTACGAAGTGCATAATTCGTAATTCGTATCTTGCCGTCCCGCTGACGCTTATATTATTAATACGAGAGTGAGAGTGACGGCACCACACGAATTGTGACTTTCTAATTTGGTAGTAGGCCCCTTATACTTGATATTGTTCAAGTGTGCCAAGAGTGTGCCGTATCATTAGTAGTGGGTAGTTCGAAGGACTCGCGCTACTAAGCAGACTTGACACCCCACACAGTCTACTTGTGACCACGGCCACTGTAATGTGGTCGAAACGTCGAGGTAAATATTACTCGTGCGTTTTAGCGTGATAAGTCCCGTTTGTGGTATTTTGACTACATCGTATAACCTTTTGTGTATGTACAAAAAACAGCTCTTTAGATAAGGATCAAAAGTAACAAACCACATTACGAGATTTATAGCCACCATTTCTATCGCCATTTCCAAGTAATAAAAACAAATCCACCAACATCCATCACGGCAGCCAAAACCAAGTCTGTCCTTAATATTATGGTAAAGCAAGTTTTTTTGTTTCAAAATAATTTCATACTCCGAAAACTGATAAAGAACGGTAAAAATCGGTCAAGTGCGAGTCAGGTTTTAACTAAGGGTTCCGTACCATTGACTTATGTTGAAGTAAAAAGAACAGCCGCTGATAGAAGAATTGCAAACTTTAAAATGTTCTCCTTGGCGTCACACGAACGCCAACACGTCGCGAAACTGGTTGTCTATTGTTTGACCGAAAGTTATATGCCATAATTTCATTATCCCGAACTTCACATGCCCGAAACTTCATTTGCTCGAATGTTTCGTTTACTAGAAAATTTATTTGATATATTCTTATTTCCCCGAAACTTTGATGCCATAATGCAATACGTATTGTTTTCCATATTATTAAGTGCAATAATATTATTTAATAGAATATTCAAACGCCATACTAAATAGTGTTTATTTTTATTATGATTGATTAAAATTGCTTTTTTCTATTACTAATCTATCTATTATCTTTATTATCAGGGCTGCTATAAAAAAAACCTAACATCGAATCTGAACCTAACCTATCCGAGTCGCTTTTGCTCCGAACCGTCTTGCTCGCTCGCTTCGCTCGCTCGCACAAATCAAATGTCGCAATTCTAACCTAACCTAATCTATGTGATTGAAATTTACCTGATTCAAAGGCTTGTTTGACGTATGGGATTTATCAGTATATCCTCTTGACGTCCAAATGATATTATGGCATGTGATACTTATGGCTTAACGAAATTATTGAAATTAACATTATGGGAAACAAAGATTCTGTCATTTGGTTTGTATGGTAAAAATGAGTAGTGAAAATGAATTTATAGAAAACAACATTATATTAATATGACGGTTGTATGTGCACATGAAATTCGGGCAAATGAAATTCGGCCAAGTAAAGGTATACCCGCGAAACTGCTTCATATGAATTAATATGAAGCCTGACAGATGCTAGCGACCGCTGACCGCAATTCAGGGGGCCTACTACGAAATTGGAAAATCAACGTTCAGATCATTTCGTCCCTCTCACTCTCGTGTTAAATAATATGGCGTCAGTGGGACAGCAAGATACGAAGTTCGAATTTTGCACTTCGTAGTATAAGGGCCTGCGAGGCTACTCCAAAATTCGAAAATCGAAGTTCGTGTCGTTCCGTCCTTCTGTCGCTTATACTATTTAATATGAGACTTAAAGGAACGGTGCGATATGAACTTCGATTTTTAAATTTCGGAGTAGGCCCTCTGCTCATTTTTATCGGACTGTCCCAAAGAGGGTTACGTTTTTAATTTAATTTTTAATATTTGTTATTGTAGCGGAAATATAAATACATATTATTTATAAATTTTTGCGGTCTATCTAGATCATGGTTCTCGAGACAAAGGCATGTGACGGGTACATATCTGAATATCGAATGTTAAAATATCGAATGTATTAAAATATAGAATGGGTCATAATATCGAAAAGGTATTTTTCTTACGACAGTATTTTTTTTAGATTGTTATAAATCTAACCTAACCTAACCTAAGGGGTTCTATACGATGCCGTTTTAATGAATCCTGATAAGTTTACGGTTTCAGAAAATAAACCTTTCGATATATGACCCATTGGATATTTTAATATATTCGATATTTTTAACATTCGATATTCAGATGCGTTCCCCCTGTGACAGACAGACGTGCACTGGATTAGTAATAGGGTTCCCTTTGTCACTTCGTGCGGAACCCTAGGAATCCTCGTAAACAAGGAGGCGATAAATCTCTGCTAAATTACTATCCGACGTCTGCAACCCTGTAATAACCTCGATTTACGATTCGGTGTCGAAAACGCTATCAAAATGGGTTCCATCAGCAAGAAAAAGTGATGAACTTTTTTTTTTTTTTTTTCACGGAACAATTCACACCAATTGACCTAGTCCCAAAGTAAGCTTAGCAAAGCTTGTGTTATGGGTACTAAGCAACGGATAAACATACTTATATAGATAAATACATACTTAAATACATATTAAACATCCAAGACCCGAGAACAAACATTCGTACTCATCATACAAATATTTGCCCCGGCCGGGATTCGAACACGGGACCTCAGGCTTCGTAGTCATGTTCTCTAACCGCTTGGCCATCCGGTCGTCAACTAAACTTACCTAACTTACTTAACTTGTTCACAAACGCTTATTAAGATGTTGACTGTACCTAAGCATGTATTTCTCACTTTGACTAAGTATTTATCTTTCCAAGTCACATGGTTTCACGTAGAGAAAAATGATATTTGGGTAAATTTTACAAAGGGAATCTTTATCGCTTCAAAACAATCCTTTTCAGACTACATTTAGGAAGTGATATTGTAACGGATAACGGCGTCTTAAATGGAGTTTAGCTCGATTTCACTCTTACGAATTAGCGAAACAGTCGAGCTAAACTCGATTTAAAATTAAAATATGAATGAGTCTTACCGTAGTTTCATGTTCAAAACATTTAGCAAGGTTTCATGAAGATATTGCGCATTCACGAAATTGTTTTTTTTTTCGTGTGTTTTAAAACATAATACCTAATATACACAAAAAGAACACAAAAAGAGGAATATCAACTCCTTGTAGCGGAAAGGAAGGTCTTGCGTAAGATCCTGGGACCTGTCAAGAGAGACGACGGCACGTGGAGGATCCGTAAGAACATAGAGATCCAGGAGCTGGTGGCGGAACCCAACATCATCGGCGTAACAAAATCGCACAGACTTCGCTGGTTTGGCCACCTACTACGAATGGGAGAGGATCGGGCTGCCAAGAGAGCGTACGTGGGACGACCGACTGGTCACCGCCCGGTTGGGCGACCCAGGTACCGCTGGGAGGACAGTGTCCAAGCGGATCTGCGACGCCTTGAAGTCGACGACTGGCAAGAGGCTGCGCACGATCGGGGCAGATGGCATGCTCTCGTTTCGGAGGCCAAGACCCTCTTTGGGTCGCTGTGCCAATTTAGTTAGTTAGTTAGTTAATACCTAATATATTTTTAAGTGATTTTTGTTTATTATTAGGAAAACTTTTAAGCTATACAGATTTTTTTTTTATTCGGGACTCAGTATATTTCTTTATAAATTATTAGCCTGAAACGTTCATGACGTGGAATAGAAAAAACGCAAGTGTCACCGTACCCATCATATCCGAAAAGTACCTACTAGGTATAGCCGCTGCCCAGCCGTGGGACGTGATAAGCTGGGATGATGATGATGAGTACTAAGAAGCTATACTTTGCATAATAACCTTTTCAACGGTACATCAAACCTTGTTACCCTTTTCTCAAAGTACCTGTAAGTGAAACTTAAAGCACTTCGTTCACATTTACTTTAGAAAGCTCTCAGCGGATAACTTACAAAGCTTAGTCCTAAACTAATATTGCGATGTAGTGGGAATCTGACGCGTTGCGGGTAAATAGTTAATGAACTCAAACGGAATGAACAAATGGGTTAAACATTAAACATTGTTAATTAACCGCCTTCGTTGTTATCTTGTTTTGAAAATGCTGTCTGTTCACCTCTCAATTTAAAATCATGCTACACCGACACCGACGGGGTCAAAAGGTTCTCGAATGGCGTCCGCGGACCGGGAGATGAACAGTCGGTAGGCCTCCAACAAGATGGAGCGACGATCTGGTTAAAGATCGCGGGATCACGGTGGATGCGAAAAGCACAAGACCGGTCTGAGTGGAGAGCTTTGGGGGAGGCCTATGTCCAGCAGTGGACGTCTTTCGGCTGACATGATGATACCGACACAATGACGATTCGCTATCACCATCATCTCTGCCGAAAGACTTTCTCTGCTGGACATACGCCTTCCCCAAGGCTCTCCACTCAGACCGGTCTTGTGTTTTCCGCATCCACCGCGATCCCGCGATCTTAACCAGATCGTCGCTCCATCTTGTTGGAGGCGTACTATTATAGCTCTTCTCCCGGTCCGCGGACACCATGACAGTTGATGTCTTAAAATATGGAAACCAATGAATTCGCCAATTATACCTTCAATAAGTAACTATACTGGATGTGGCCTGTAATACGAGCCAATAACTAAATGCGAGCGATGGTGCAAGCGAATGTGCCCTGTATGTTGGAGCCTCCGGGGTTGAGTCGTAGTGACGGCAAGAGGCCCGATGGACTTACGTTGGTTCCTTGGCAGAGGGGACGTTGCCTCTTGTGGGATGCGACGTGCGTGAGTACCTTCGCGCCATCTCACTTGGGTTGCACGTCGAGGTCAGCTGGAGCCGCGGCTGAGAATGCCGCGCGGTCTAAGCACCTCAAGTACTCGGCTTTGGAGCCGACTTATGACTTCGTGCCTTTTGCGGTTGAGACGGCTGGTCCTTGGGGGGCCGAGGCAAAGTCCTTGGTGTGGGAGCTGGGCCGTAGGTTGCGGGACAGGGGTTGTGACCCCCGCTCCGGGTCGTACCTGGTTCAGCAGGTAGCGCTGGCCATTCAGCGGGGTAATGCGGCCGGCATTATGGGCACCTTTGAGCCGGGTACGACGCGGAATGGTGGGTTTTAGGTTAGGTTTTAGTTAGTTTGTAAGTTTTCAATAGTTTTAAGTTTATTTTATGATTTATTCCTTTTTTTAAATAAAAATCATATTTATTCATTATACAATTAAATATTAATAAAAGTACAACAAACTAATAACTAAAACATAGTTCGTACTCATCAAATTGAACAACATTAGTTCAGCGACTTTTAAAAATATATATTTTTTTAATATTAATTACTTTTTAAAGTTTATTCGAAGAAGCAATGCAAAGCAAAATACTTGATGTTTGTAGCGTGACAGGCGTCGGTCCTAGGATGGCGAATATTGATGACGTAAAGTGAGGGTGATATTTTTTCTCATCCAACCTTGTGTAGTATGGGGTATCGTTAGATAGGTATATTATAAAATATACCTAAACTTGGAATATTCCGCACAAAATACGAAATCCTTAGAAAATATTTATTAATTTTTTCGTAATTGCTACGGAACCCTATTTCGGGCGTGTGCGACACGCTCTTGGCCGGTTTTTGTATTAAAAAATGCGATTAGATGCTGATAGATATGGCTTCACCCTTAATCTGCCCGTGGTTAATCACTGATTAGTCAAATTTTCATTAAAATTAATGACCGTTCTCTTTCATTATTTCGTAACTTTTTACTTTTCCCAGTTGAATTTGGTGAGTGATTTGCCACGTCTGTTCAGTTCACGCCAAATTATTAATTAGTGCAATCAATTTAGGGACTAATTTTGAGAAAACGAGCTCTTAACAGCCGTGGCAGTGGATGCCATTGTTTTATGAAACTCTAGCGCATTAATTTTAATGTATAATAGAGTCCATCCATCACAGTCTAATTATACGTTCCAAAGTCGAACGCAAGGACAAACTTCCTCTCAGAATAAGAGGTCTTTGGTTGTAGTTCTCACGCAAGCCCGTTGCCGATTGGGAAATTCACAGCAGCCATATTTCATTACTCTGTAGATTTACGTAGGTTTTCTTAAAATGTATTTCATACATGAATTTCGAAAAACTCTAAAGTGCGAGCCGGGTTTGAACTCACGACCTGTTTGAGAAGCTATAGGTCAAGCCATGAGGCAACCACGGCATTTTCATCAGAGATTCAAGGCGTTTTAATTAAACTTAGCTGTACTGGCAGATTAATTGAAATTGCGGGATTTACTGAAATTCTCGTGAAAATTAATAAAATTTCACTTCAAAAATCATGGGGTATTGAAAACAGCTACAGTAAAACACAACAGTACAATATAACGCAAGGAAATACAATGAAATTCAAAACAACCCAACATAAAGCGACGCACATAAATACCTACACTAGTGTTTACCCGTGGCTTCGTACACGTAAATCTTTAGGTCCAAGCTGAATTGAAATTCGGGGAATTTAAAAATTCCCGTGGTAATTCCCGAAAATTAAATCGTTGTTTTCATTGACCTTACATTAAAAACTAATCATGGTCAATTTTCAGGACTCTAAGCCCAGCGGTCGTTGTTTCGAGATTTTGTCCCTATCCAGTGGGAATATCGGAATAAAAAGTAGGCTATGTTTTATTCCAGATGTCCAGCTACCTACACACCAAATTTCATGACTCTAAGCCAAGCGGTTGTTATTTAGAAACGTTACCCCTCTTCCGTGGGAATAACGGGATAAAAAGTACCTTATTTTTTAATCCAGGTTATAAACTAACTTTTTGCCAAATTTCAACCAAATCCGTCCAGCCGTTTCAGCGTGAAGAAGTAACAAACATACTCACTCACTCACTCACAAACTTTCACATTTATAATATTAGTAGGTAGTAGGAATAGTAGGATAATCATACGTAAAACAACTTATTAACTTAAATAACTAAAAGCCAAAGGATAACGCCAGGGTTGGCACAAAAACGGCAAACACCGATGCGCTTGTCCGCCCTTTGTTCAGAAAATAGCCTTTTTGGGAATAACTTTTCAGTAATTAATGTTTTGTGTCAACCCTGGATGAAATTAATTACAATCGCCGAACTTTCCCTGGTGAAATATGAACGGACTCGATATTTTGATTAAAAACGAGGTTGTTAGTGGAATTATATTACAGTGGAACGTTGATGAGAAATGCAATAGGAAACTGTGAAATAATAAACTCTTACAACGTTTGCACGACACAAAGTTTTAGGCCAATAAATTAATGAATTGGTTTTTTTTTTATTTCATAGGGCAACAGAGACGCATTCATATGATAGAATTAGACAGGAATAACCACTATTTGCTATTAAACACAACAGTTCTGTGTATGTGTGTGTGCGTGTGTGTGTGTGTGTGTGTGTGTGTGTGCGTGAGTGCGTGCGTGCCTGCGTGCGTGCCTGCGTGCGTGCGTGCGTTCGTGCGTGCGTGCGTGCGTGCGTGCTTGTTGGAAAGATTGTTGGAAATATGCTGCCGGGTCTTACTCCCTTCCTCGTTGCAGATGGCGCGTTCCGCGGCGAGGTAGAGCTGCGCGGGCGCGGCACGGCGCCGGCGCTGCTGCACGAGCTGCACTCGACGCTGGCGCCGCCAGCCGCGCCCGACCACCCCTGGCACCTCACACTCATACTCATACTCAAAGCGCTGGTGTTCACGACGATCATACTCGGCGCGCTGTTTGGGAACGCGCTGGTCATCATATCAGTCCACAGGCACAGGTAAATCCTATCATCATCCGGAAGACGTACACCATCATCATTATACGTTACCCACTACTACGTACACTACGTACGTACGTTAACCACTGTTGTCAACTATACGTGCGGCGCAATACCTAAATGTTGTGTTAGTGATGTTTTGTTATGTATAATTTGTAGCTGTCCTTCTGTATATCTTAACTAACACTAGCATAAGTTTTATTCCATTGTATTACCTACTAACTCAATGATCCAAGTTGGTCGAAAATAAATTATTATTATTATTATTATAACGTTTTAAACTTTCGTGATGCTTACTCATAGTTAAAATTCAGGGATTCATCATCGGACGTCGTAGTGATCAGACGTGACCATTCAAATTCGCAATAAATAAATTAATCACTGCAAAAATCGTGACCTAGCTCCACATTACGCGGATGCATTTTATCTGTGTCAACTCGCGTAAGTGAACTTCCGTAATGAAGTGCTAAGTGTGCCTACTATATTAACATAAAAATGCCTGAAAGTCCGTTCAACCGAAGTAAAATGACGCAGCGCAGCCCACCGCCTACCCCCGACCCGACTCCTCGCGCGCCCGACGAACGGGAAGACGATCCACCAGCAGTGGCAGCGACCTCAGAAATCAGAAACTTTTTGACCTTAATAGAAAAGTCCCTAAATGACGTATGTACCATCTCCAGTGACGGAAAATTAAATTCTGAACAGAAGCTTAAGATTCAGACACTATGCCGAAAAGTGTACCATGCAACATCTCAAGTGGCGGTAGAATACCAATCCCTGTCTCACAAGACCATCCAGCTCCATACTGCCCTTCAAGCCCATAAAGAACAGCAAAACCTATCCCAGCAACTTCAAGACCTCAAACAAAGCCTACAGAAGTCCCCAAATTTGGTCTCAACATCCGTCTCCTTTGCCGACGTGATTAAAAAAGGTCCAAATAATTATATACAGGCAACTAATCAGAACTCAGTAGCCATTTACCCTTCGGACAAAACAAAGTCGAGTGAACACACCAAAGCCCTTGTCCAGAAAATAATCCGACCGGAAGAAATGAAGTTGCAAGTGAGAGGATTACGAAAGACTAAGAATGGCGGTGTCGTCATCAGCACGGACACCAAGGACGACATCTTAAAGCTGAAGCAGTCGACGCAACTGACGACCTCTGGGCTCACTGTGGATGACCCACAGAAGAGAAAACCCAGAATAGTAATTATCGGAGTACCAGCAAGTATGCAGGAGACGGAGGTATTTAAATGCATATACCATCAAAATGTTGCCGACAAACTGCAAGGTATGTCCATTGAAAATTTCTTGTCCTCCGTTAAACTTAGCCATAAGTCAGGCCAGAGAGAAGCAGAGACTTGCAATTACGTTATCGAGGTCCCTGGAAACATTCGAAAGGCCTTGATAACTAAAGAGAGAATATTTATAAACTGGTCGTCATGTCCTGTAAGGGATTTTACTACAGTTACGAGGTGTTACAAGTGCCATCAATACGGCCATGCAGCCAAATCGTGCCGGGAGGAAGCCACCACTTGCGGCCACTGCGGAGAAACAGGGCATGGTATTAAAGAGTGCACAAAAAAATCCGACCCAGCTAAATGTGCTACATGTCATAAGTTCAGGAAACCGCACAATCACAATACCGGCGATCCCGATTGTCCCGCCAAGAAAATGGCCGAAAAACGGTACATAAACTCGATTGATTATGAAGGCGCCTGAGAGCGCCGCGCCTCTTGTATTTTTCGGAACTCCTACTTGTTTTAGTTTAATTTTATATTAAGTATAACAGAGCCTGATAACTTGATTACTGACCTAGATTATTTTTCTGTATCTGAATTAGTGACATGTGGTACCTACTACAGTAGAACAAGATCAAGAAATAGGTATCAATATTTTTTCAATTACTTACTAGACTAACTTGACAATATTTATTCGCAACACCGCCCTACTAACCTTGAACATTAAATTACGCATCTAGCTTACCTACCTGATGAAACTGGCACAAAAGATTAAACATTTTGCAGACTTGCATTTGACCCAGTTCACCTTTCCGATTGCACGGATATATGCACATCGAACCCAATAGCAGTAAATTATAATTTATAGCAAATTCAAAATACTTTTGTCTGAGTAATTGCTAATATAGACTCATGCTCTAATAAGATGCAGAAAGATATTGATTGTATTAAATTAAAATAAACAAAGATAAGTACATAATTTAGTAGTCGTAGTTTTTATGTTAGTTAATAATTAAAAATTGTATAAAACGCCTTAATGCTAAAATTACTTCCTTACTTATAATTTGCATGTGATTAGATATTTAAGTTTGATTAATAAGCCCTTGTACATCTACACCTGAGATACAGGAATTTTCCTAGTTCAGGGTAATGTGTGTTATTTGTCCCTTTTTAATAAGTGTAGCCCATAAGTTTGTTAAAATTGTATTTTATGAAAGATAAATAAAGATTATTATTATTATTATTATTATTATTATTATTATAAAATACCACAAACGGGACTTATCACGCTTTTTTTTAACAAGTAATATTTAACTCGACGTTTCGGCAACGTTACAGTCGTTATAGGGTGACAAATAAAAATGACCAAGTGCGGGTAGTTCGTGATAGGAGTGCCGGTACTATTAGTGATCAAGTGCGGGTAGTTCGAAGAACTCGCGCTGCTAGGCAGACTTGACACCCCACACTTCAGTCTACTCGTGACCACGGCAACTGTAATGTTGCCGAAACGTCGAGGTAAATATTACTTGTTTAAAAATAACGCGATAAGTCCCGTTTGTGGTATTTTGACTATCATTCTGATGGTAAAAGATCACCACCGCCCATAAACATCTGCAACACCAGGGGTATAAGATGGAATACCTCAGGTGCCAGTAATTTCACCGGCTGTCTCAGTCTACACGCCGAAACACAAACAGTGCAAGCACTGCTGCTTCACGGCAGGATTAGCGAGCAAGATGGTGGTAGCAATCCGGGCGGACCTTGCACAAGGTCCTACCACCTGCCTCCTCGATAGATGCCTCAATGGCCGGTCCTGCGCCGCCCGCATCCAGACTCCTATGACATTTATAAAGTTTTGAGTCCACCTTTTGGAAGGTTTACCCATCCGAAGACGTCCATTGGTGAACAAAGGTGTCCCCTTAGAACAACTTTTCACTTTCAAAATAAAAAGCCGGTAATTTGGTCGACATTCGACACCACAAAAAAATGAGGTTCATATTGTGGCGAAACTCCAACCGCTCTACTCTCTCCAGGCCTAATCAGTCTTATGTCCTATTATGTCCTAAAATTAGTAAAATTTTGTAATGCCCATTATTTTTCTTTCCCAGGAAACTCCGCGTCCTCACAAACTACTACGTCGTCAGCCTCGCCGTCGCCGACATGCTCGTGGCGTTATGCGCGATGACATTCAACGCCAGCGCCGAACTGACCGACGCCTGGCTCTTCGGTCCTCTCGTCTGTGATATATTTAACTCTCTCGACGTTTATTTTTCAAGCGCTTCCATATTACACTTGTGCTGCATATCAGTGGACAGATACTATGCTATCGTCAGACCTTTAGAATACCCCGTCACTATGACGCACAGGACAGTCTGCTTCATGCTTGCCAACGTTTGGCTTTGGCCAGCTTTCATCAGCTTCGTTCCCATTTTCATGGGATGGTATACCACGGAACAGCATCGGCAATACCGCAAAGCTAATCCAGATGTATGCATATTTAAAGCCAATATGGTCTACGCTATAGTATCGTCCAGCGTATCTTTCTGGATACCAAGTTTAGTGATGATCTCGATGTACTGTCGAATATTTAGAGAAGCTATAAGACAGAGGGAGGCATTGACGCGGACATCATCAAATATACTTCTTAATTCAGTGCATTTAAGACACACATCGCATTCTGCTCACCATTCACACTATTTGCATCCTGACAGACGACCGTCTGACATCAGTCCTAACTATAGTACATTTACTGAGTGTCCAGAAGAGACAGAATTTGGAGAAGTGGTCATGTCGGTTGGCGACGTATGTACAAGCAAAGAAGCCAGTCCTCGGAAGTCGGTGAACGTAAGCTGCGATACAGCAAGTTCTGGATACTGTTCTGGGGGTTCTAATAAGAGATCGTCCAGTGGACAGCCTCCAACCGGATGGAGGCCAAGTTGCTCGTCTGCTGTAGCAACTAAAGATCTGGCAAAAGCTGCTACAGAACTAAATTCACAAGGTAAATATATTTATTAATTTATTTCTCTTAGTTTTTAGTTTCTTACGGTTTGTGTGCGAGATTGAAAATAAAACGATTTCGCTGCGAGTTTATTTATGTTATTAAATACGCAACTCATCGCGCGTACACGTCGCTTTCAAAATCGCCCACAAATCGTAAGTGTGATAACGTTCTTAGATTTTTAAATGCTTGGCAAGCGGCAACAAGTTCGTCCTATATAATCCAACTTGACATCGTTACACAGACCAAGAAATGACTGTCTTGTGGATGAGATGGTAAGACTCAACTGAAACTGCTCTGGGCCTTGAAAAAATCCCAAGATCCCAAATCAGAAAATGACAAGAAAATAACAGGAAAAGAGATTTTAGTTCCCTGTGATATTTTCTATTTATTATTCCTAAAAATTAATTTAATGAGGTTTAATTATAATGCCGCGTTATCGCTTTTGAAATTAGCTAAGAAATTAATCAATCTCAAGTTTATTCAAACGAAATATTTTTTCACGTCTCATGCTGGTAAAGTTCGTGTTTATGCTGGATCTAGGTGACATAAATTGTTTAATAAGACAACAAATATTTCGTATGTACCTACATAATACACGAGTCTAAATTAATACACGATATATAACTCAAGAACAAACATTTGTGTATACTTATCATACAGAGCGTCTGCCCTTGCCGAGATTCTATCCGCGGGCGTCTCAGAGTCACTAAATACTTGACTATCCAGTCATCTATATACAAGTATCTAAATATTGCTCTTATTTTCCATCCTACTAATCTTCAATCCCATCGCTCTTATCTTGATTTGTTTATTCCCAAATACAAGTTAATATAAGCTACCAGCTATTATGAATGATAGCCTAAAATTCAATTGTACTAATATTTCAGTGCCATCACCATTCAAACGTCATTATCTCTTGTTTCAAATTGCTTTTGTCATTGATAGCTATCATTTCAAGGATGAGTAATACTGTTATTGCCTTTGACCTTTTTTGTGTATTTTTACCTGTAGTACCGACTGGATATAATCGTATGTAGATAATAACCAATTACTTCTATTGATTCTCTTGAATGGAAAGGTCACAAAATTGGAAGTTGATCGATTTTGTTTTGTTTGACTAGAGCTTTGTTTTAACTGGGACACTAAAGCGTTGTTATTGTTTTTGTCATATCTGTGGAAATATGAGGTGCTCTGAATTAAAAGCGGACAGTTTGATCTTCTTTGTTCACATCTTCCCTTTTACTTTTACACAATTTTATATATTTTATGCTATCTCTCACGCCCTTGGGGCCCTTACAGAAGGTCTCTTAAAAGTATTATCCTTAATTTACGTTTCTTTAAGCAGAAAGTTAACTTTCGTTCTTTTTTATCACCAAACCATCTACAAACGGGAATCATGATACTGTTATTTGTAACGTTACCTATGCACGTCCCGCGGTAGCTTTGCATTTTTCCAAAGCAAATCTGGGATCAAGTTCGAAACCGAATCAGTTTGCAAGAATTGAATTAAAAATACTGAATCTTAGCCTCATTTTAATCATGAAAACATTTTGATTTAAAATCATATTCGTTAAAGTCAAATTATCTTTTATTTAATTTAAGCCATAATCTTACGAGTGTCAAAAAATCTACCACCGCTTCATTTTAAAGTACACCCGTCAATTCGTCTACGTAGAATTTGTTTATTGCTATCCCTCGGGTACTATGCAATATAGAGAATAAAAACTATGCCATGTTTTGATGAATAATACATCAAAGATGCCCTTTGCAATGTGTAAAGCTACCTTCTTACAAATTTTATATTTATTCTTTTATTCTATCAATTGAGTACTTTAAGCGTGAAGGAGTACAGACAGCATCAAAAGTAGCGGATCACTTTTTTACTTGGATTTTTTAGTCGCATTGACACATTGACAATTTGCATGGCGTTTAGTACGTGGCTGTAAAAAGACAAAGTATAAAAGTGTACAGCTACTTTTGATGCTGACTGTACCTACTTGTAACAAACGAACCAAGTCACATTCGTATTTTGTAATATTACTTAAGTTAGAAGAAGATAGCATATAATAACTGTTACATCTCTCCTTATCACTGAGTTCTTCATTATAATATAATAATCAACTGAAATCTGTTAACTAGTAACTTTTTACTACAAGTCGGTAACAATTTCGGTGTTATCTCAAGCGTCTCAGTACAGTTTTAATAGTAATTATTCCAGATAAAGAACTCGGGCTGGGTTGTGTCGGCCATTTTGTTTAATGTGCTTACTAAGTTGATTAACTGCGGTAAGGGATTGTTCGTTTGTATTTCAAAAGTTAACTTCATATTTAATGCGAATTCAATGAAATATACTTTTAGGCGTTCATTACGAAACTAATTCCTTTTTTCTTCTATGAATAATAGAGTATATGCACAGTATATATATGTATAAGATCAAGTAGTTTGGAAGCTACGAAGCTACGATCGAAACGAGCACACTCACACAGACGCGCGATCTACACGGCCTCTAAGGCGGTCTCGCGGTACTGCAGTACCGCGAGTCCCCTCTGAGGCCGTGAAGAGCGCGCGTCTTTGTGAGTGTGTTCGTTTCGATCGATTTGTTCGTAGCTTCTATACTGCTTTAGCTTCAAGTCCAAGTTCTTTTATGTAAATTTATGGTATTTAAAGTTAAGATTTTTTTCTCTCTTAGGATGACCTATTTATCTGAAACATCTTTAGCCAACTTTCCTATTTACGTCCCGCAGTTGGGCACAGAAAGGCTACTTCGAAATTCAAAAACCGAAGTTCGTATCGTACTATCCCTCTCACTCTCTCTCGTAATAAATAATATTAGCATCAGCGGGACGGCACGATATTCGATTTTCGAATTTCGTAATATTTACAGCATAGTAAGTACATATTAAATGATATTGTAACGGATAACTCACGTCTTAAATTGAGTTTAGTTCGACATGTTTCGGGTTATTCCGAAACCCTTCATCAATGGAGCACGCGACTCGGCGGCTGCCGCAACACGCGCACTATACGCGCCACCGTTCTGCTCGCGCGAACCCATTGATGAAGGGTTTCGAAATAACCCGAAACATACAGCTAAACTTGATTTAAGACGTGAGTTATCCGTTACAATATCATATAATATGAGTGAGTCTCACGGTAGTTTCATGATATAGTAAGTACAGCCACCAGCATTAATATCCGCCACAGCGGAGCGTGCAAAAATATCTGACACGTCCTTCCGGCCCTAGAAATAGTGTCTTATTAGATATTTTACGCACGCTTGTTACATCAGATTGGTGCTGATGACTGTACTCACAGAGGTGCGAGCTTAGGTTTAAACACAAAATTGCTTGAGATCAAAATAACTATCACACTTTATCCCTACTAATATTATAAATGCGAAAGTAACTCTGTCTCTGTCTGTCTGTCTGTCTGTTACGCTTTCACGTCGAAACCGCTGAACCGATTTTGCTGATATTTGGTATATAGATAGTTTAAGCCCCAAGGATCAGCATAGGATACTTTTTATTCCGGTAGAGGGCGCCACCGCGCGATAATCTAGGTCCGCGCAGACGAAGTCGCGGGCATAAGCTACTTTTAACATAAAAAGTATCTCTGGCAAAATAACGAAACAATGTTAGGTATTGTAATATTTAATAAATCCCATTCAGAAATCTTTATAACAATAAAATTCCAGGAATAATGAACTTTTTCTGACTAAGCTTTCGTAAAATTTAAATTGTCATTTGTAATACCAGAAATAATATAAATTCTATTGACATAGGCCTCATCCGCTGTTTTGTAACGAACGACAGGGGCCCTAAACATTTTTCAAACAAAACTCATAATAAACGATTGAAATAGTCGTTACCACATCACCCGAAACCGCTTAAATAAATAAAATGTCGTATCATCTTCATGCGGTTTGCCGTCCGGCTCAAAACGTATTTGTCTGCGGTAAAGGTCCCCTATATTTTAAATTTAAATGTACCTAAAAGTTTCCTCGGCGTGCACACATTTAAATAGGATTCTGTTTGGGTATATGGAATAAATTTTCGCTGGGGATAAAGGAAAACTGTCTTAATTGGGTGGGCAAAGATCTGGGAGTGATTATAATGTTAAAGCTTTTGCGATTCTTTTTGTACGTTAATCAGGGGAAGTCTCGAATTACCAAGTTTGTAGAAAATGTTTCTTTTCATTATAAAATTTTTCTTTTACTTCATATTTAAAATAAAATTAGCAGGTTTTGAGAAAGACATTCAAATCGCTACAGTTCAATCTAAAAATCTAAGTTAATTGTTCAAAAAGTGGATTATACAGATATTGCATTTAAAAATAAATATATTTCGCCGCAATTTACTAAATTTTATGAAATAAAAACCAGTGAGCATTATACCATTATTTCCGCAGTCCAGATACTAAAATAACAAAAAACCGATATCAGCCGCTCGCATAAAATATTTTTGAACAAAAAAATATACTTACACGTTATTTAAAATCACAGCATCATCACAGGCGCTGGGAATCTCCCGTCAGTTTGCCAACTTAAAGTTAAGAGCAATTTTGTTGAAGTTCGCTGCCAAACGAGGGGTTCCGTCAGCCGGTGAACTGTCAAAGTGATGGTATCTGAATAATGGATTAGTCGGTCTGTCTGTGGCAGCTGTAGAGTTACATTACAGTCTTAAGTTATTTTAAGAGCCTTAATTCCGTTTTATTGGAAAATGTTGACGACCCCTGGAGTTCTTTGTTTGGGAATTCATTTCGTAATATTGCGAATGTCTTTTAATACGAATGTTGAGACTGAGTTTCTAATGTAATGTACTGTAATGTATGTACCTAAACTTTTTATTGTAGGTACAAAAGAAAAAACATATGGCAAACTTTGAGATACTTCTACAAATGCGGACTTATCCCTTTAAGGGATCTCTAGCAGTCAACCTTTGAGTAGATGAGAGGAGTAACCAGTTAGGTTCCGACAAAGAGTGAGTTTAAGACTCAAAAATAGTGCAAGCTACATAAAGTTTTTTATTTTAATTTTAAAAAAATAGCCGATCGTCTCAGCTTCGGAAGGGTAAGGCGGCCCCTAGACCTACAATAACATTGTACAATACTTTTTATTGCACAATAAGATTGAAAGGCGCTCTGAATCCAAACGAGCAATTGTATTGTAGGTACAATAATACGAACTGCACAATGTTTTCGTGTTCAGTATAGTATTGAATATTGTGCAATACTGACCCTACACGATGCAATATAAAAATATGGTGCAATAAAAATTAAACTCGCTCAAACTTTTGGTCAATCATTGTGCAATCTTCAATATTAACCCTAAACGGTCAATAATATTGCACAATTCGCGATATTGCACAATATAATTGACCGTTTAGGGGCCGCCTAACTAATGACAAAAGTCTGACTTAGGAGCTGTTTTACCACCCATTGATCAGTGTTAACTGACGGTTTAATGTGAAGCCGTCTTCGTCTTTTCGACAAAACAAAGATACATAGATTTTTTTTAAATATTTTCTTTCATGCCAAACATTTCAATGGTATGTGAAAATTCCAATCCGCATTAAGCCGGCGTGGGAAGTAAGAACTCAAACCTTCTCATTTTGGAATACATTCTCAGCAATGGGACACAAATGAGAGAGAGAAAAAGAGAGAGAAATATTTATTTACACCATATTCGATACACATAAAAATATTAAATGATATTGTAACGGATAACTTACGTTTTAAATCGAGTTTAGCTCGACATGTTCGACATGTGGAGTCGCCCGAGCAGAGCGGTGGCTCGTAGTGCGCGTGTTGCGGCAGCCGCCGAGTCGCGTGCTCCTTTGAAGAAGTGTTACGAAATAGTCCGAAACAGTCGAGCTAAACTTGATTTAAGACGTGAATTATCCGTTACAATATCATTTAATACGAGTGAATCTCACGGTAGTTTCATGTTCAAAATCACATAAAAATATCATCATCATCATCATCATCAGCCGGAAGACGTCCACTGCTGGACAAAGGCCTCCCCCTTAGAACGCCATAATGAACGACAATTCGCCACTTGCATCCACCGGTTTCCCGCAACTCTCACGATATCGTCAGTCCACCTGGTGGGAGGTCTGCCAACGCTTCGTCTTCCGGTTCGTGGTCGCCACTCGAGAACTTTTCTTCCCCAACGGTTATCTGTTTTTCGAGCGATGTGCCCGCCCATTGCCACTTCAACCTGCATATTTTTCCAGCTATGTCAGTGACTTTAGTTCTTCGACGAATTTCCGTATTCCGGATTCTATCGCGCAAAGAAACTCCAAGCATAGCTCTCTCCATAGCTCGTTGCGTGACTCTGAGCTTCTCTAAGAGGCCAACAGGACCAAGGACCACGTCTCAGCGCCATAAGTCATCACTGGCAACACACACTGGTCGAAGACTCTAGACATAAAAATATATTAGATGGAAAGAATAAAAAAATATCATCGAATAGTATACCTATGTATAAAGTGGCAAATATAGGCAAGATATTGTTTATTCAGTATTTTTCATAGTTCTGCAATAGTATCACAGTTTGTTTACTAATAAATCTCTATTGTTATATGATTTCTTGCTGCCTTCTTTTCGGATCTGTCACAAATATTTCACGAAATTCTTTTATCGCACAGGGAATAAACACTCACTGCTGGATTTGACAGTTATTATAAAAGTTTTCAAGGAAAAATAATATTTTCGTTCAGTCGATGCCATTTAAAATACCATAAAACTATCAATCTAATTTAATGCTTTGTCGTGTATGCTTTAACATGGCTTTTCTAATAAGCTGTAATAATATGATAATAAGTTTTTGGTAAGATATTCATTTGTAATACAAGATTTTTTTGTTGACCGCACTCTTTGTGAACTATATACTTCTAATGTCACCCAAACTACATTTGCATACCAAATTTCAAGTCGATGCTATTAACTATTGAAGAGTTCTGTCATGTGGAGACGATCCTAGTCGTCTAGGATGTCACTACCAGATTATTGTAGGTATTGTTATGCAATGCAAACACAATCGTACACCATGCTACCAGTTGTTAGACTAATAAAAAACCACAACCACCGTTTTAATTTGTCACTATAACTCCCCAAGTACCCACATATATTTTTCAAACAAAACAAAAACTACCCCCAACATACTAATTATAATTATGGTAAGGTCGCGGGTAAGCAAGGAAATACTTTAAGTTAATTGATATGGACCTCTGTAAAGTAACGCCTGATTCAATAAATTATTATCATGTAAGCTAGCAAAAGAATGGTTTTTGAGAACACTCCCACGGAATAAAAAGTTCAGCAACGGGGACAAAACTACGAGTGCAAGCGAATATCTTGCTAAATTTTCGGCCTAAATTTTCTTATTCTAAGACAACGCTTGGGCTTCATCAAGAGGTGTTAATTATCTTTCTCATAGGTATCTAAACAAACACACCTACACAATTTCTAGTTAACACACCGCCAATTAGCAAACTAAGTTAACCCCTAACTCTTAGTTAATAAAGGTTAATTCAGCTTAATTTGATTTATCGCCTTGGCTCTTGGCCAATCTGTTATCATGACAAAGCGTTAATCTCTAGAGAGTTGAGATTCGTTGCATTTAAAATGGAATTTTAAATCAAAGTGTTAACCCCAATTATTTTGATTTTACAGTTAGCGTGAGTTGTATCAAGTTACTGTAACAATATGTTCCAAAACATATGGAACAAGATAATTATTATGTTATATTTGTTTATGGTATATATATTTTTTTGCTGTTCTTTCACACGTGAAATTTGTTGACTTTTATATCTCTAAATCCATCCTAGGCCTTTCTTAGGCCTCTAGGTTGGCAATGCATCTGCAATTACCCTAGAGTTGCAAGTGTCTATGGGTGGTGGTGATCTCTTACCGTCAGGAAAAAAAAAAAACTTTCTATAAACGGGATTTAGGATTTACTATATAACTAAATTTTCTTTAAATCTTCTTCTGTACATTTCAAGTGTCCATAGCGCACAGGTCCATAATCAATTCTCGTGCAAAACTCGGTCGATATCATTTAATATGAGTGAGTCTCACGGTAGTTTCATATTAAAAATTACAGTTACGACAGTCAATATTTCATTTTCAGCACCATTTTTCATAAAAAATTTAAACAATACCTGTATGAAATTCCTACATTGCGCATTGGTGTTTTAACTGTAATACTGTAATTTATTATTGACAAACAAATAAATAAACTCCTAAAGCTAGTTCGAATTTCTGTTTAATTTGAAATACGAGTAGCTAAAGTAGAATTTTACGTCTCTAATTAAGTCTACCAACTAGTTTGGAAAAATTGTTTTAAGTTGCAGTTTTGTGACAAATTACTCGATGTATATGAAAGTCTATAACAGCCATTGTAGCACCCGTCTTCGGTCATAGGCCTCCTCTCTACTTTTCCAGTCTTGCCTATCCACTGCCACTCGCATCCAGTTTACGCCAGCTTGTTCCCGGATATTGTCTTTCCATCTTTTTGGTGGTCGTCCTCTACCGCGGGTGTTAGCACGGGTCTCTACTCCAGGACTTTCCTCGCCCAACGACTGTGGACTATTCTAGCAATATGTCCTGCCCATCTCCGTCTCCATGAAATTAGAGGAGGGTTATATTTATTATTATGTTGCTTAGTCGTAGTAACAGTCACCTGTGGTGCAAGGTTAAAAAAGTTGTAGTGCATTAGTACAAACCTGCACAGAATAACGCTTGGATCAATCCTTCAACAACAATCGAATCACGAGCACCCAACCTCACACAACCGACACTCCTCCTTCGCTGTACTCACAATCTTTGCCCCCATTTCCCTAAAACAACACACGAGGGAGAAACAGAGACAAGAAGGCCAGACCCTAGGGGAAAATCAACATAAAATCTTAAAACAGGGCTTAAAGTATAAAACAACAGTGACTTGTTCAGGTTCGACTATAAGCTAATAGCGGCGCGGCGAGCGATTTCTGTTTAATTGCTCCTACTTCGAGGTAATCAATGGGCCGCGAGGAACTACATTAGACAGCCAATGGATACCTAAACAAGGTGCATTCAAGTTATATAATAATACTAGCTTTTACCCGCAGCGAAGGAGTAACAAATACACACACACACACATATTTCGCTTTTACAGTATTATTAGTAAAATATAATAGGCATTAGTGAGATAACTTGTGTGGCGTAATAAATTAATGTTTTGAGCCAGCCAAGCTAACCAAGAAAGCGAGACATAGCTCATTTTATTCGTGATATTACGAGAGCATGGAGAAAGTAAAAAAAAAATGATATCACAGTTACGAAATGGCCCTAAATCAGCAAGACCCCAACTATACGAACGGCACCTAAATCAGCATGTCTTCCTTTCTACATACAAACATTGCAAGTTAAATAAAAACTTGTAAAAACGCCCGCCGCGCCGCTTATCGCGCGTAGTCGTACCCAGTCCGTTAAGCTCCTTACTAAGACAGGGACTTTCTTAACTCGAGCCTCAACTTACACAATACGTAGATTTTGTATAAATTAGTATATTTTTCTTTGACACTCGTTTGGACGGTTGAAAATGAGAAACGATGATGAATTAATGCAGCCTAGTGTAGCTATTGGTTTTAAAAAACGAGTCTGTCTTTGTATAACCCTGCGAGTCCTCGCGTACTTTGTGAAGAACAAAATTAACACTAGGAATGTACTTTATAAAACAAAAACTGTTCAATGATTGAAGAATTTTAAGAAGAAATAACAAAACTTGTTTAGGTATTCTTTATTGAATATATAAGTACCTACTACGACCATGACCCATCTCTAAACTATCCAACAACTAGCAGTACAATATTATGTTTAAAAAATTTGGATTTTGGGGGGTTACGATCTACATCTATCTAGTTTAAAATTGAATAAACATTCACCGCGCACGATAAAATTCCCGTGATTCTGCAATTCAATTCCAATAGTTATTATTACAGAAATTGCTGTTGAAATTTCACGAGAATCTGTTCAGAAATGTAAACTGAAAATAGAACTTTACTCGGACTCTCGGTGAAACTTAGATTTGAAGTCGGACTACAACGCTCTTGATTTTCGATATTATTTGCACCAGGTACCTGTTTTCCCCGTGCGGAATGTTTGCTACATTTGTGTGAAAATGTATTATTTATTTATTTATTTATTTATTTATTCCAAGAAAAATTTACAGCATTACAGTTAGAGACCAATGCGCTGTAAAATTAAAAGTATACAAAACAAAAATATTTGAAGAAAAAAAACTATCTACATATAGTTAGGGATTTTTGAACGTCTTCGCCGTCGCTACCCTAAAACGACGGAACACCACACCCTCCGGCCAGAAGTCGGAGCGCAGGAACATCTGCTGGTGCTTGGCAGGTACTTGGAGTCTAAATGAGCTGAAATTGTTAGCCCTTTGAGACTCGAGCGGGATGATGGATATCTCTAGCTGGGCTCCTTGTAACCGGGCCTTTACTGCCTCGCGGACGTGCTCGAACACCTTGTCAGGCGTCGTCTCCTTGTCCAACCGAGACAGGTAGATGTTCACCATCGGCACTGCAGCTTGGATACAGGACGAGGCTGCAGGAACGGTCCCACGCTGATTTCGATTGCGCTTTAAACGGCGTTTCCGATTCACTACTGGAGTGAAGCCATCATCGCGCGCAATAACTTTCGGCGCTGGTCGATCGGCGGCCGCAGGCTGCTCTTGCGTTCCCTTTACAGAGTTCAGGGGGCGCGAGCGGCGCGGCGGGCGGCGAGATGCCTGAGCGTAGGTCCCTTTTTGCACCCGAGATGAATTAGGAGCATCGGGAGCCGGCGCAGGCGACACAGGGTGGGGCGGCAAGTTGACAATGCGCGCCATAGCAGATACGGGTTCATTAACCTGCGACTGATTGCAATGAGTTGCCTTCGTGCCGTTCGACGAGTGAACATTTTGCGCAATAGCTCGGCCGCGGCGACGCGGTGTCACGTTTCGCTGATGCGACCATGCCCGAGCCGCCTCGGCCGATGCGTCGCGCAATGAGGTCAACTCTCCTCGTAGATCGATGTATATCTTTATGAGCTGTACCTGCTTTTTCATCCCACTCTGAGTGGCCACACTATTTAATTGCTCCGAAATGTTTTTAAAGAGCAAGGCATCCTGACACTCACAAGCATTTTACGAGCTCTGTAACTTTGTGAAAAGTAACTTACATTACTTTATACCACTAGCTTCCTTACGCGATAACTTACGCACTCAATATAGGTATATCATTGTCTTTAGTGAAAAATAAAACTTATGACAAAAGCACATTTATTAATGCTATTAGAGTTTTTAATCAGATTCCTAATGAGTTAAAAATGCTGCATGACATGAAATTTAAACGTCGTAATTAAAAAAAAAGGTTGATTAAAAACCGTTTTTATTCCTGAAAAGAATTTTTTGACTTTTCGCCTTAAAATATATGTAAATTATTTATAATTGGTTTTGTTTGTTACCTATGGGCGATCGCGGAGAATTGTGACAGAGGAGAGTATTGACAATGTCGATTTTTTTAAATCATTAACTGCTAGTGAGCTCACAATAGCGCGCGTTTTTTTGTTCAAGTCTCGAACTATTTAACGCGTGCTGTATCGAGCTTGCTAGTAATTAATAAGTTCCCAAAAAATTCGACGCTGTCACTACTTTCCTCTATCACAACTCTCCTCGGTCTCCCCTACTTATCTTTAGTTTTAAGTAAATATTGTACCTACACTCGAAATGAGTAACCGTTGGAACCTAACAATTGTAATATTTTAATACCATCTATGTAACACGGCTAAACAATAAAGTTTATTCTATTCTATTCTATTCTCAAAATACGGAAACGGTACGGAATCGCAAGGTGACATGCCGTGAGGGGCGTTGAAACCGCCTCGGTTTCCTGGTCACATTTTTTATGAATGGGCTTTAGAATTTGATGATATTTTAGTTTATTTCTTGATGCCCTGTACTTCTAAGATAACCTGGAAACTGTAACAGAATCCTCTATCATGTCAACGAAATTGTGCACATGAAAAAAAAAAGTATAATAACTCGTATGCTTCACGACTTTGCGTACGTTGCGGTAAAGTCTTGACGTGTCCTCTCTCTTTTTTATGTAAATAGGTATCATAGTGTACTTTATTTATTATAGGTGCGACTTTGAGGGCTGCGGGCAAGTCGTGGCGAGCAGAACACAAAGCTGCGCGTACGCTGGGCATAATCGTCGGCGCATTTCTGTTATGTTGGCTGCCATTTTTTCTGTGGTGAGTCCTTTATAATTTACACTTTGTATATAAAAAGCCGGAATACGGAAATTAGTCGAAGAACCTAAAGTCACGGATATAGCTGGAAAAATATGCAAGTTGAAGTGGCAATAACCGTTCAGGGAGAAAAATCCTCGAGTGGCGTCCACGAACCGGAAGACGAAGCGTTGGCAGGCCTCCCACCAGGTAGTCGTCAGTCTGATCGTGACTGGCGATTCGGCCGCACGAACCTTTTCAATTCATCACATAGGCTTGAACTTAAAAATCTATTCAATCTTAAAAACTTTAAACCCTTTCCGTGCGGCCGACTCACCAGTTTAGTCCACGGTTTGCACGCCTACGAGATTAACAGCGGGAAAACGCTGCTACGCGCTACGAACTACTCGCTACGAGCTACTGCTGTAGTATTTCGTCGCAACTTCAGTGTAAAATTAGGGCTTATAGATTTAGAGCTGGGCACGTAGGGTTAGAAACTTGGCTCTACAAGAGATCTGATTACTTTTTGAAAATGCGAGCTACATGGTCTCGTCTTGGCAACATTTAACATGAAATGTTTTAGTGGGTTATTTATTCTGTGCTAGTAAGTACTAACGGTCTTTGAGCATAGCCGCGGATAGACAGACAGACGGATATGCCGAAACTATAAGGGGTTAATTGGCTACGGAACCCTAAAAAAGACACAAAACTGACAAAAAATTAGGGAAACTTTTCATTCGTTCCAATCAATAATGCTCGTAACTGAATAATGCCCTCATAACTCCACACGTTACAAAAACCTCAACATCGCACCAAAAATAAAACAGAATCTCACTAAAAGAGGCGTCGGAAGCTCATTTCACAAAAACACCAAAAATTTCGCAATAATTTTACCTCCAGTGATTACCGTAAAGCTGAACTTGTTATGAAATAAAATGTTCTCGCTGAAGCATAATAATTCTTGCTCTCAACACCTGTCCTGTTTAAAGTACGTGAGGTGCAATGTACTGAAATAAGAACACTTAAACGGCGTCTTACTTTATAATTTGTCTGAACAAATTACGCCATATTTGGAGATGTTTAATTTGTGAGCTTATTTTGCTTGTTTACGTCTACGTATGTGGGTGAAGTTGACTTGAATGATTCGTAATATAAACATGTAGGTATGTAAGATATAATTAGAAATCTTTAATCACTATGGACTATGTATAAACTTTGATGAACGGATGGCCAAGTGGTTAGAGAACCTGACTACAAAGCTTGAGGTCCCGGGTTTGATTCCCGGCCAGGGCAGATATTTGTATGAATAGTATAATTATTTCATAATGTACTTAAGTATTTATTTATCTATATTTAAGTATGTTTATCCGTTGCCTAGTATTCTTAGTACAAGCTTTCCTTAGTTTGGGACTAGGTCAATTAGTGTCAAGTTTCTCATGATATTTATTTAACCAGCCTGTTACTCCGTCTACTTTTCCGCGGTAACTATGCAATTTTCCTTGATAAAAAATATCCTACGAGTATGTCCTTCCCCGGGACTCAAACTCTGTATAGGTAGGTTTTGAACCCACGAACCTCTGCTCTGTCAAACCACTAGGCCACCACGGCTTCTTATTATAGTTTATGTAATAAAATGATGGCCGATGGGGTCAAAAGAATGGCGTCCGCGGACCGGGAGACGAGCTGTCGATAGGCCTCCAACAAGATGGAGCGACGACCTGGTTAAGATCGCGGGATCGCGGTGGATGATTTCGGCTGATATGATGATGATGATGATGATGATGAATAAACGTTAGTGTATGTGTAATTTATGTTTATTCTTTCTTCGCAGGTACGTAACAACGAACGTCTGCGGCGAGCCCTGCGAAACCCCCGACGTGGTCGTCGGAGTGTTGTTCTGGATTGGTTACTTCAATTCAGCCCTCAATCCTCTCATCTACGCGTACTTCAATAGAGACTTCCGCGATGCGTTCAAAAACACTCTCATGTGCGCTTTACCGTGCTGTTTTAGTTGTTGGAAGGACACTAGCAATGCACAGTTCGTTTGATAGTTTAAATTTTAGTCGAACGATAACGGATTGGTTGATTTTGCCCACTATCCTGTACTTACTACAGATTTCATAAGAGATGGCGGAAATAAGAGAGTTCTTTTCCCAGCAGCAGAACACTTTAACGGGCTAAAAAAACAGATTCAATACTCGCTTGTGATAGCCGTCTCAGTAACTTATACTTTTGTAGAGGGAAGACATTAAGTGAAACTTCTCTCTCCTCTGCTAAGTCACTACACTCTTGAGAGTGTCGACGGATGAGTATCAGTGGTGAACAATCTTCTTGGAAAAATAGCGTAACCCTTGGTTTTTCATATCGCAGAGCTGGAGTTCGGAATTCATATTTGGTAATAGAAGTTGTTACAAAATTATAGACCTCTTTTTCCGATCGAATGCCATTGAGGATCAAAGTAGACTCTATCAGGTAGCTACTGTTATTGGATGAATTTATAAAGTGTCTGCTGAATGCAAATTTTCAGTTCAAGAAAAGTGGGTGATACTTGATTGATTTTGAAATTGAAAGAGGTAAAAATCTTTATTAAAAACGCATCTTAAGAGGAATTGCATCGAATATTTTGCGATTTTATAACAGTGCAGTCTTGGTGAAGGTATACTCTATCGTTAATGTAAATATGAGCTATTTTAGAATAACGAGTATTATAATAAATCATTGTGATTCACTACGCTGTTAGATTATAGTGCAATCAAATGTAGACCTAGATTTATGCCGAAATTATGCCAGGCTGCATAAAACTGATTTTGAGAGGCTGTGTCCTAAAAAGCACACAAAACCGCTTTTTATTTTATGGAGAAACCTCTAAACCGGTTTCGACCATAAAATATAACCGGTTTTAGATGCCATAGACCCCGTATGCACTATGCGGCTAGCCGCGCGGTTTGAGCGTGCCGTCTCTTTCTCAAGCGATATTTTGAAGAGGGATGGCACGCTAAAACCGCGCGGTTAGCCGCATAGTGCGTACGGGGTCTTACTTCTTAAAGCCTTGGTAATGACTATAATACCATAATAGATGACTCTGGCAGTAAACAGTCGAAACCAAACTTATTTTGTAAAAACTTTAAATCCGCTTCCTTTTTTTTATTTTGAAAGGGAGCCAAGCGAGCAACCGTGTCATCTGATGGAAACACCTCTGCTCATGAGTACCTCCTACTCGAGGAGTCGTTGGTCGGTTGCCGGCCTTTTAAGAAAGTATAAGTCCTTTTCTTTAAAGCCCCGATATTGTCATAGTTGTCAGGAAACACTGCCGATGGAAGTTGATCATTCATGTTGGTCAATTTGACTGTAACATCAAAGTATTTTTGGTGTGCAATAAAGAATAATGTATTGTATTGTATTTTCAACAGCATAAGTACAAGGTGTGCAAGAATTGAAATTGCGGAAGTTTTAAAAACTTTCACGGATGTTTGTTCTCGGGTCTTGGATGTTTAATTTGTATTTAAGTATGTATTAATCTATAAAAGTATGTTTATCCGTTGCCTATATAGAATCCATAGTTCAAGTTTTGCTTAGTTTAGGACTAGGTCAATTGGTGTCAAGTGTCCCGTGATTTATTATTATTTAATTTATTTTATACTGTGGAGACGTATTAAATATTGTAGTAGACCATATCATTGACAAGTAAGATAGCAGTGAAACTGTATTTCGTTAGGCTATTGTAGTTAAAATGACATCATTCCCTAAATAAGAGCAGAGTTTGCTTGAACATGATTCCCAAATTGAAAAAAATATTCTTAGACTATGAACTGATATCAAAATTCTTTAGCAAATATTTTTCTAAATTTTATGTGATTAAGTTATGTAGGTTGTGTTTTCAGTGACGATTCATGGCTCCGAGAAGTGGTACTTGACTGTTGGGCTCTTGAAGAGGCTCAAAGTCGTCCAACGAGATATGAAGAGAGTTATGCTTAGAGTTTATTGCGCGATAGAATCCGGAATACGTAAATACGCTAAAAATTAAAGTCACCAATATGCAAATTATAGAGGCAATGGGCGAGCCACATTGCTCGAAGAACAAATAACCATTGAGGGAGAAAGCTCCTCTACGTAGTGACCATAACGGAAGACGAAATGTTGGCAGGCCTCCCACAACGTAGAGTGACGAAATCACGAGAGTTGCGAGCAACTGGTGGATGCAAATGGCGAGTTGTCGTTCATTGTGGCGTCCTAAGGGGGAAGCCTTTGTTCAGCAGTGGAGGCTGATGATGATGATGATAAGGTTGTATTGAATTTTATTTAGGTATATTTTTCTGGTATTTGAAGATGTAGGTAAAAAAGTAATACAATTGTTGCTCAAATTATAGCCAAGTCCGAATAGTGGCAATAATATGGGAATTGTATGTATTGATGTATTCAACCTTTTGTATATTTCGTAGTGGTTAGATATATAATAGGACATTGTTTTGCAATAGTGTGTTAACTCTGATTAATTCTTCAACACAACGGCCACCCTTAGAAAATAATTTTAAGTTGACATTGTATTACAAAATACATAGTGAAATCTTCTTTTCACTTCTATATTTTTTATTGTAGGTACAGTCGAGGGCATGAATATCTATACAGTTATAGCATCAAATATATGTAGACATCGACCTTATGGTTAGTGGCATAAAGGTGTATTTATATTTTTCACGTCTTGGGAATATATATATTGCCCTTGACTGTACATATACCTAAGTCTTAACTAGCATTATACTTCAATTCGTGTATGCAATGGTTCGCCACATAAAATGTTATCTTACTTTTGCATTTTAGCACGTCGTCCGTTACATTCTCCCCTTTTTTTTTGCTGTAAAAACTGCATACCATTATCTTAAATTATAAATTTTCAACATGCCAATGTAAATCAGCGAATGTAAAAACCCTGTTTTAGAATATAAAATCATAAAAATTCAACAGTCACGGAATGAACACGGTACAGATGTAAAATCGGATTTAAGTACAGACAGTCATGCGATGTGACGTGAGCTGTTAATATCTGAAATGTAATGAAAATGGTTTGATTTTCTAAAAAGAGATAAAAAATTCTCTTTCGTAAACTAACTTCTTTAAATATTATTCGTATCATGAGATAAAAATGCCTAGAAACGCACACAAGTCATCAGTACATTAAAATTTTAAGAGTACTGCGGTGTACCTACGAGTAGTTATTTTGGGTATACTTACTATGAAAAGAGCGCTAAGCACATTATTAGGCTGCTTATCCACTGGAGCGAACGAAATCCACCGATAGAATTTCATAAAATCTTCGCTCCTCTTCAGTGCAAAAGAAGTTGATAACTAGCTGAAAAATTCTTACGAAACCGAGAAGCGAGAATCCGGGGCGAGGTAGCAGGAGAAGAAATTAGCGCGAGCGGGGATGCGTGGAAGCGCTATGAATGGAAAAACAGTCTGCAACCCCGCTCTGTAGTACTTTCTAGCTCCGCTCCGCTATCCTGCTTCACGCCTCCGCAGCTTTGCTCCAGATTAACCACTTCCTAGCTATCTAGCTTCACGCATATGGATAGTCACAGTCCGCAAACTCAGCTCTGCATGACTCCCTCCGCTCCGCTACCTCGCTCCGCTTCAATGTACAAGCAGCCTTATGCCATGACTTGAATTTCAAATCCTGGAAAAATGCCTGTGTGATACAATGGCGTCAGCTAAAACAAATGACGAGCATTCCAGAAATAGCACAAGCTACGGATTACAATGTCACATCATTTTGTTCAGGAAATAAGATTTCCCGATGTGACAAGATTGGAGGTTTATTTAAATTTAAAGGAAATTCGGGAGGAGCAGCTGAGTAGGTGTGATAAACTTTATGTTTTTTTGAAAATTATATAGTTTGGATGACAATGTAAACAAAAAATTGCGAAAGTGAACAAAAATTGTGCGAGCTGAATTAAAAAAGCTCTTAAAGTTGTTGAAATTTCAAATTTTAGTTTAGTTTTCTTCGAGTTAAAAAAATGTTTTACGTAATACATTCAAATTGAAATAATAATTAGCTTTATTATATGGCTTTTTCTGTTATAATACTGCAAAATTGGTCAGCTTTGTATCCCTTGGGAAATTTAAAATCCCTTCTTGGTGCACTGTAAAATCACCAAACCTGTCAAATTAATTACTCTCGAAGTTTAAGTTTAGACTGTTCGCTGTCTGTCTGTTAGTCTGTAGTCAGTCACGTTCCTCTTTTGTGTGTGTTTGTAATTGGATGGAGCATTAGGTCTGATATCCGATATTGGATCTTATATCGGATATTGATACAGTCATTTAAAAAAAGTTTAACGATCAAAAAACGCTTTTGAAGTTGTTCAAATTGTAGCTTTTAATTTTATTAATATCTTTTGTGTTTGCGTCTTTTGGCCATTTGCTCTGACATTGCACGGGTCAGTAACAAAAATGAGGCTAAATCTACTTTACAAGCATCTTCTGTCTAACTCAATCCTTCACTTATTATATGTAGTTTTTCTTGCTCTGGCATAAGTTATTTTTAAACATTTTCTTTCATTCAAACTGTCTCCCGACAGAAATAGGTTCAACCGTTCTGAAGTGATGCACAAAATGCTTTATCTTTTAACATTTTCGCATTTACAGGACCAATTCATTCCAAAAGTCATTACAGGGTGTTTTATTTTATCCAGATCTAATGAAGTTTACTTAATTGCTATCCCTAATCTGTTTCGTTCTACATCTATTAAACGTTCGACAAAGACTCCAATTATACAGGATGAGTCCTCAGACATTAACTTTGGATTTATCGCAGTCTTGAGACGACTTTTTTTAATTCAACTCCAGTATTTGCGCGCAACGTCAACGATTTTTTTAAATTTAAAGTTAACTTTAAAGTTAGTTAATTTAGTTTTAGGAATTGGCAGTTATGATATTTATGATTGAGTTTTATGCAGTATAAGTAATGTTGATATCAGAATTACGGAGATCAAATTCATATTTGGTGCCAATTGGTGTCGATTCAAGTTAAGGTACAAGTGCTCGTCACTGTCCCAGTAGTTGGCATCTTTAATCTTATGTCATTAGCAATAGAGATGACAGCAGAGTGTCGTCTATTGGGCATTAGCGTGTCGAGCACTGGGACGTTTACCTCACAAAATTAAAAAAAATATTACACTTTTCTACCTTCCTATAAATAGATGTAACAAGTCCCACAAAATAGAAAGTAGATAGTTTTAGTTTTTCAATAATTATTAAATGGTAAAAAAAATATTAATTCATTTCAAAACAACACAAGGTAGAAGTTTTAAAGTAGTAATTCAACAAATATATTGGTAACGCTGAACATCTCTTCGTTACCTTATTAAATTTTTTCAATTTATCCACAAGGAAAAAATAAACATCACTTCGAATAACGTCAAATTTCGAGAAAAAATAATTCTTCAACTGATTTAAAACATAGTTTGAAGACAGAACGTCACGTTTATTACTATCCTGAAATTTATGTATTTCTAGGTAACGAATCAACTCGAATTGACGGCCAAATTGAGCTCTCGTTAGATCTACTGGATGTACTTACATATAAAGAAATAAATAAATAAATGTTATGTATCTAATAGGTTGCTGTTATTGTTTGCAATTATTTGTAATATAATACCATTTGTTTTAAATGAACATATTTCAAACAAGCATGCGTTTACAGTCATAAAAAACCTTATCAAATCTATTCTACCGTAATTAAACATTACAACTAATCTACTATTCTAACATTTTCTATGATTATTCCTAGTAACCTCTTTAAATTGTGTCAAATGAAAATGTTTGTATTGTATTGTTATATTCTATGTAAATCTTGTAGTGTAGCAACCCTAAGTCTGTTGCACACTTGCACACATGCACATTATTCTATGATTACGCTAACGCGCGCTTATGTATGTATACTAAGTCAGCACTATTTGCTAGGGTTGTCCCTAAAAATGTGATTGCTTGGGATTATATTTTTTCATAATGTTGTCTAACTTAAATCTTTTCAGATGAAATTGTACAGATGTAGTCTAAATTTGTCTGTAAAAGGGGAAAACAAATACGTAATTATTAAGTGTTATGTAATTTAAGCTGTCGTAGGTCTTAATGTTTTGTATATAAAATACGAATAGAATATCATAAATGTTCTTTAATATTTTCTTAACTTCTTTAAAAAAATATTATATTCAAAGTCGAGATTATTTTTACCACTTAAATCCTGAGATTATTCTAATAGAATTCAAACGTCAAAAAATAGTAAAAACTTTTTACATTGAAAAGTACTTATAATTGAATAGAAATTCAATTCCTTTTCAATAGCCATATTAAGTATGTTAGTTAAGAGGGGCTTTACCCTATTCCTTCACAAAAGGGCTCTCAAGTTCTTAATAGCCCTTGGAACAATGACCCTCATTTACATTTCTTTCTTTTTTTTCAATCAAGACTTCAGAGAGGTTAGATTTCTGATGACGGTTAAAAAGACTTGAAACGTTTAAAGTGGAGTGAGTTGATTATCTTTTTTTATAGTTAAAGGGTTTTTAATGACACAATTAATCTTTTAGAGTTCCGTACTTTCTTATAGGTGTAAATCGGTCTGTCCGTCTGCCTCAGCATTATTTCTATTTTGAACCTTGAAAGAAACTTGCAAATATCAAAGAGAGTCTACTGTGACCATAACAACAACAAAATATGAAATAAATAAAATCGACACGCCCTAAGAAAAAGTGTGTATCTGCCCGATACTTAGTTATGCGACTATTGCATTTTCGTACTCTACGGTATCGACTTTATCATTTACATTAAGAAAAACCAAAAAAAGGTGGTTAGAACATATTTTTTCCCAAACGCATAACTAACTATTTGCATTAATTGCTAAAAAAAATCCAGAGCAAAACTTAATGTTTGCCTCTTATTCAATATTACGCGGGAACGCACCGAGCGGGTGGAGGGGAAGTGGCTGTTGGACATTTCTACCGTGGACACGTATTGACGTGCGCTAGGGCTACGTTTATTTAATAAAGATGGAAAAATGTCGAGCGGTGGATATATTCTTATCAAAACTTAAAGAAGATGCAATTTCCAAGCGATAAGTAGGTAACTATCCACATACACACTTACACAACGGAAACGTATAAATCTTGGTAGGTATAACTAACCACTTACACACTTAAACGTAGGAATCTATTTAATATTCGTTGGTTATGTGTGCATTTACTCATTTATTCGCCGGAGAAAAAATAAGCTATTACCTGTTAGTGCATATTTACTATGCATTTGAAATCTTTTTTTTTAACAAATTAAATTAAAAATATTATCCTTAATATTGCAACCATTATAAATAGTATTAGGCACGTAAAATAATCAACTATTTCAGCCCTCATGACATCGTTGTATGGGTGTTTGTTTGTTTTCAATACAAGATATTTATATGAATAAAAACTAATGTTTGTTCTCGGGTCTTGGATGTTAAATATGTATTTAAGTATGTATTTATCTATATTATATTATAAAGGGATGGGAATGTCCCATTGTTTCCCATACATTACCAAAATACATAATCAGCACTGGGAGAGGACAAAATAAATAATTCCTATTCCAAAACCGGGTTTTGTACAGGGATATTTTGTTTCCTTGGACAAAACTAAAGTCCTGGGCCGGTTATGTACGAGGAAAGAAAATTCCTACTACAATACCCGTTTTTGAAGTACTTAGTAATTATTATTGCCTCGTAGAACCAACGTCGGGGATTGGTAATTGGGAAAGAGATTTCGCGTCGCAAAACCGGGTTATGTAGCAGAATTTTATCACTTTTGTTACAAAACCAAAAAGGTAACGAACCTTTACTACTTAACCAATAGTTGCATCATTTGACAAATATACAAATAACCCGGTTTTGGAATAGGAATTATTTATATTCTCCTCTCTCAGTGCTGATTATGTATTTTGGTAATGTACGCGAAACAATGGGACATTCCCTTCCCTTTGGAAGAAGTCTTCCCTTTGTATTTTTTCCCGTATTACCCTTATACAGACGTATAAAAATATCTTTGTGTTTTTAAAATAAATATCATATCAATACTTATTATTCATGTTTTTTATTGTTTTAAACTAGCAAATGAACTTCTAATTTTACGTGATGTAGGTTGTAAGTGAAAATTATATTATTTAAAACAACTAAGCATTTGTTATAAAAGCGTTGTTGAGAGTTTCCGTTTATAAGTAGGTCCCTATGTAAATACCAATCACACTTCTTTATTCACAATATGCTACAAGGAATAGCAATGCACCTGCTAGTTATCGAGTTTTTTAAAGATGTTCATATAGAAAGAAGGAAAGAAAGTCTTTATCTTGAGAAAGGCTGTTCAATATCTGTCACTTGACTAATCTAGTGTAAAATATGTAGCAACATAATATATGTCTATCTGGCATAATCCGTTTCGTCGAAGTTAAATATACGTATAACAAGTATGTATCTGCCGCTTACACGTCAGAGTTAACAACATAATTATCACGTAAAAGTGTATAACTGTCATAATTAAGAAACTAACGTATTTAAAAATCTATAAAAAATCATAAATATACATTGTTACAATATTGTACTCCATGCCAAATTTCAATCCTCTGGCATATAAAGTTACCACGCAATTGCAATTTTAAATTTATAAAAACTTTAAAACGCTCTCCTGTAAAATTTGGTTTTTGTAGATACACACTTTTTCTTAGGGTGTGTCGAAATATTGGTTTTTATTCTCGATGCAAGAAGTTTGAATTTTTTGGTAAAAGTGGGAAGTTATACTATATTATATAATTATGTAAGTACATAAAAATCTTCGATATGATATACTTGTATTTGTTCGTTTTCCATTTTAAGTTTTAATTCTTAATTTTGAGGAATAATTTTCATTACAAATAATAAATTATCGTTTGTTCGAATATTTATTATATTTTTAAAAACTTACAGTAAGTTTATTTTTACATTAAATTAGTGCGATTGTTTGTTTCAATATTCTGTGATAGTACATAATATAATATGTAAAAAAAATAGACGTAATAAGCATAATATTTCAAAGCACGTCGCCAACAAATTTTGTGTATTATAAAATAATAGTTGTTTGTTTGTAATGTTATAATAATAAATGTTTGGCATTGAACATTTATTACACTTAGTTTCAAGTTGTAAATATAGTGAAATTACGCTAAGTAACAAACAGCAATAATTTTTAAATGGCCATAAGTGTATAGTATTAGAGTATAATTAAGTGCAAAATAATCGAAATATTGCAATATGCTAGTCGTGTTTTCTTGTTAGAATTGTTTCTTTTTTTTTCAGAGAAAAGTAGTGTTTTTTTTATTGAAAAATAAAGCAATGTTACTATCTCAAATTATATAGGATGTTACTAAAACATAAGATTGCGCTTAAAACAGCGTATCTAAAAATGTTATCTATCACTTTGACAACTGTCGTAAAAAATTGTACAAAAGTAATGTAATAAACGGTTAAAAAGCAACTTTGTTTTTTTTTTCTACTACAATCATCGAGATGATCCCACTGATCTGCACAGGCTTCCTTTCAAAATAAGAGGGCTTGGGCCGTAGGTCTCACGCAGGCCCAGTGCGGATTGGTAGCATCACACACAACAATGATTTGCTTCGCTGCTTTGTACAGGTTTTCTCACGTTGTTTCCCTTGACCGCAAAGCTCGTGATAAATTTCCAATGAAATTTCGCCCATGAATTTCGAAAAACTCAAAGGTGCGAGCCGGAGTTTAAACCCACGATCTTCTGCTTGAGAAACCAGGTCAAACTACTAGGCCACCATACCATGGCTTCCTCTACAATAGATATTGGTATAGGCCACTTTCATAGTGCAGAGAGCCAATTGTGTAACATTTCAGACACTCGCGATCGCGTTCATATGACAGTTTTTGTGTGCAAATATTATGCAAGCATTTAAAACGTCACTTCTTAAACAATAAAAGAAAAGAAAAAACTGCGCAACAATTTTTTTTTTGCTATTATAATTTTGAACAGATGACCTGCGTACGTTTTTAAAGAGTAATATTATAATTTTGAACAGAACATTGTTTTTCCCTCGCATTCAAAGTAAAAAGCAGAATGTTTAACGCGAGACTAAACAATGAGCGAGGGTGGCTATAGTTCGAATCTCATGGCTTGTTTTAGTCCTTTGTTGAACAATTTACTATTGTTATATTTGTTAGAATTGTGACCTTTTTGCTACTTTTATTAATAGGTGCTCGGAATAGTCTTTATAGTTTGTCATTTATATAATAATATTTTTTGTATTATTATCGATATGAAAGAAAGAAAGAAGGAAAGAAAGAAAAAAATATTTTGGCTCCATAAGTACCACCTAAGACTAAGATTAAAACTAGCACTATAACTATATTAAATACAATGGTGACACGACAGGACACCAAAAAGGGTCTCCACTCAGCATGTGTTGCCGCATATTATGCGCAGCAACGCTGGTTTTCTGTTATAAATGTAAATGTTTGTTTTGTCAACCTGTTACACCTTAGAACTAAGAACTGTCATGTGACTTGCTGTCTTTTCGATCTTTATATACTTATAATTTTAACTTCAAATACTTATATACTTATAAATAAATAACTATGTGGCCGAACGGCAATGAGATTTTTTTTTCATGCAGCGCATCCACCCGTTTTGGCGTGACTAACTAACAGACATACACTCACAAACTTTCGCATTTGTAATATTACTATTTAGATAGGCTTTTGATTAATACTCTCACGTGAACAGCGCACAATATCAATCAACAAAGGCCACTTGACCCATAAATAAGTAAGTCTACTTAGCAACTTCTGACGTGGCTTAATCTCGCGTCAGTGCTCCTGATTAAGTTAGGGCAAGTAATGGCCAAGTTGGATAACTTAACTAATTGCCAGATCAGCCTAAAGGGACGTAAGACGCGTATGATAAACTAGTTTCTACCTGCAGCTTCGTTTGCGGAAAATAGACTGTTCTGAGAACTAAGGGTGACAAACTCTGTCCTGTCTGTAACAAAGATGTAGCTGTCATCATATTCGTCGTGAAATTTAAAGAGCTAAAAAAAGAAATCATTTATTCGTGACAAAGTAGCATAGCATTTTTTTATTCGACTGGATGGCAAACGAGCAAGTGGGTCTCCTGATGGTAAGAAATCACTACCGCCCATAGACACCTGCAACACCAGGGGCATTGCAGTTGCGTTGCCAACCTAGAGGTCTAAGATCGGATACCTCAAGTGTCAGTAATTTCACCGGCTGTCTGACTCTCCACGCCGAAACACAACAGTGCAAGCACTGCTGCTTCACGGCAGGATTAGCGAGCAAGATGGTGGTAGCAATCCGGACGGACCTTGCACAAGGTCCTACCACCTGCATAACAAAAAAAAGATATTAAAAAGTGTGAAATTGTTAAACTTTTTAATTTAAAAGCGACACTTGTAAGCGACAGTTGTATACTACAGGAAAAATCGCATATTGCAGGTGGTAGGACCTCGTTCAAGGTCCACCCGGATTGCTACCACCATCTTGCTCGCTAATCCTGCCGTGAAGCAGCAGTTTCCTTTACCAGTTTGACATAATATATTTTGCCATCAAACTGTCATATTTAGAAGCTGTTTCGCCATCCATTGATTAGTGGTAGGTAACTGACGGTTAAATTTGATGCCTTCTCGGTCTATTCGAACAAAACCAATAGAGACGGCATCACATTTAACCGTCAGTTAACACTAATCAATGGATGGTGAAACAGCCCCTTAGTCTTACTTTATTTATAGTAGTAACAGACTTACAAACTCACATTCAATACAAGATTATATTTAAGCCTGGAACGTTCGACTAGTTTCGACCTTTTCGGAAGATAGTTTTAGGCGAGTGCATTCACGAAGCGACAGTACCGCGCCACTGGGCAGTGCGGGGAGCGTCACCGTCGTGCACGCACTCGCTTATGAAAAAGATCTTCCGAAGTGATCGAAACCAGTCGGACCATTGGCTTATAAATATAATCATGAGTTGAACCGTTTCATCAATAAGTCTCACGAGAGTTTAAGTGATATTAAACTCACATTCATATCTATAGGTAATATTAGTTAGGTTTAGGCTAACTTTGCTTTCTATTTGTTCATTATTAATTTCAGAATGCCTTTAATAATAGAAGAAAATTAATTAATTAAAGAAATTAAAGCTTAATCCATATTTTCTTCACAGCTCTCCCTTTGTCAAGCGACAATGCGTCGTAACCCAAAAAACAATGGGCACATTATATTAATGAAATGACATCTATCTTGAGCTTTACAAAAGAACGTGGACAATGGACAGGAAAATAAGGAGGCTGTATAAGGACATGCCTTGGTATATAAAAAAAAACATTTAGTGCCAGCCCTTTTTCGCACTGGAACTGCACATGACTGATATAAAACGAGCCATTTTACCCGAGGCGTTCATATAGCTACGGTACGGCGAGGGTGGATAGATACGTCGAGGGGAAAATAGAGAGAGAGAGAGAGAGAGAAATATTTATTTATACATATTCGATACACATGAAAATACATTACATGGAAAGAGTTAAAAAAATTAACATCGAACAGTATAAAGTGGGCCCCACTCAGCATAATGTTGCGGCAAGCCGCAACGCTGTTTTAAAATAGGTTTAATGCTCAAGTTTTACACTCTGCTTTTCACTTCGATTGCGAAAAAATTAAATAGCAACAGTGGAAACAAATTTTATTGTTCACTTCATTCGTTTACTTTTATAATGTTTTTTTTTTAGTAGCCTGTATGTGTGTCCCACTGGCTGGGAAAATATTTACAAAAAAATATAGGCACTTTTTTGTTTGTGCCTAATGACATACATTACATTGGTCTTAGAAAAATATTTTACTTTGCACTAGAGCATAAAAAGTCATTTTATATCGCCTAGATAGCATAATTATGAACGTTACGAGCAAAAGAAGTGAAAAAATATGTTTGGCATACTTAATTTGCTCAACGGATCAGTCTTACGAACCAGCGAAGAAATGCTGCCATCGTCTTCGGTACTATGCCACAGGGGCCATTTTTAAAATTAATAAATATATTTTAGTTTATTTAATGTTAATTATATGTAGTTTTGGTTTAGTAAACAAAATGTATTTCTTATATTATCTCTTGATATAATCAAACTAAGTGAAGAATACTTGATTTGTTCTTTTATTAAATTTTGTTCATTGGATTTAATAGTCTAATTAAATTTACTTTAATTGATTTAATCGAATTAGATTTAGGGGGTGTTCCACCTCCATTGATTAGTGTTAACTGACGGTTAAATGTGATGTCGTTCCTATTTGTTTTGTTCGAATAGACGGAGACGGCATCACATTTAACCGTCATAACTGATCAATGGATGGTGAAACAGCCCTTTTTATGTATGTACTTTGATTATGCTTGTTTTAATATCTTATTTCAGCCTGTATACTTAGGTATATGTCAGTGCTGACGACAGAGATGATTTGGGTACAAAACCCTGAAAATAACACTCACTAACATTCTTTAGTACAAGATAATATTATCCGAGATTTAAGGAATATCCACCATTCCCAGCCCCGCACAGTATTTAAATATTTTTTCCTCTACGAATACATTTTTCGGCTCATTATTTAGGTTTTAACGTGAGGCTTAAACTGGTGCCATTTCGCAGAAGGCCGAATGTTTTTGAGGTGAGAATAAATTATTATTTGCATTTACAGCCTTTTGTTTGTCTTGCTTAATGAACGGTCGTCAAATAATATGAGCGAAAACGTATTTTGACACAAAATAATCACAGCTCTCTTAACAAACATGGACAAGTAAGTAATTGATTTATATTCAGGCGTTATTTTGAGAATTATAATTGTTTTTGCTAGTATTATTTCGGGATAAAACGTATATTAGACGACCAGATGGCCTCTAGTGTTTAGAGAACCTGACTACGAAGCTTGAGGTCCCGGGTTCGATTCCTGTGTCGGGGCAGATATTTGTATGAAAATACAAATGTTTGTTCTCGGGTCTTGGGTGTTTAATATGTATCTAAGTATATATCTATCTATATAATTATATTTATCCGTTGCTTAGTACCCATAACACAAGCTTTGCTAAGCTTACTTTGGGACTAGGTCAATTGGTGTGAATTGTCCCGTGATATTTATTTATTTATATCTGGTTTTGTAATATGATAGAATTTTATTTCAACCGGTTTAGTAATTATCTAAGTCGTGATAGCGAAACAAACAAACTCAGTGTCGCATTTATAATATTAAGTAGCCGTTACCCGTGACTATGAATTTGTTTATCGCTATCCCGCAGGAACTATACAATTTTCCGGGATAAAAACTATCCCATGTCCTTCTCCGGGACTCAAACTGTTTGTCTAAAATAAAATAAAAATAATACCATGGGACAACAAATAAACATACTAATAAGTACCGAATTTCTATTATTGGGGTAATTGTAAAGAAATATTTGGAATAAAATTTATTATTACTTATTGTATTGTATTGTAACTCTTTATTGTTCATAAAACATATGAAAATTACAATTTACAAGAGAAAGAGATGTACAAAGGCGAACTTACCCTTAAAGGGATCTCTTCCAGTTAACCTTTGAACTATTGAAAGGACAACAGAAACAACAGAACAAGACACTACAATGGAAAGATAAAAGGACCGAAAAATTTAAATTAACCTAAACAGTACATCAAAAATAAATAAATAAACACCTTATTATTATAAACAAGTAATAATAATCCAATCCTAATTTCAATCGGTTAAACTCTCAAATAACAAACCTAAAATAGTTTAATAAACCAATGCTGTTACTAAATTTAGTATGTAACTATTCCCAGGCATTAGTGTGGTCGGTAACTGCCCGTAACTGCTAACGATGGATGGAAATTGATACCGCGTATCTGATTTTCAAAACTTGAAATGCAGAGATATTGGAGAATATTTTGTGAACATCGAAGTTCTTGGTCTGTACAGGTAAATATGAACTATGTAGGTGTAATAATGAAGTGAACGCGTAATTCGTTAGATTAGGCAGTTCAAAGTCAAAGTCAAAATCTCTTTATTTAATTTAGGCTATAACCACAGCTATAACAAGCACTTATGAACGTCAAAAAATCGACCAAAACGGTTCAGAAAAAAACACTGTTGAGAAAAATCAGGGAAGAAACTCAACGAGGTATTTTTTTTTTTCAAAAAACAGATTCCCAATAATTATTTATAAATGATATCTATATATATCCCAAGTATTTAACACAATTTTATTTTAATTTTTAAGTTGAATTTAAAACTCCGGGATCTCACTAAATTCTCATCAAAATTCCCAAACCTACATTCTATTAAAAGCCGTAGGTACTAAAGGGTCATACTGAAAACCAGTGCTGCGGCTTGCCATGGCAGCACGTTGAGTATGGCCCTTTTGGTTGTTTCGACGCAATGTCTTTTTCTTTCTTTTTTAGTTTGTAAGAGTATGTAATAAGGTTGTTTTATGTTTTATTGTGATTTTTTTTGCTGTGCCAAATTTTGCCAAATAAATTTATTCTTTCTTTCTATCCCGTGATAATATCGGGATTAAAACACTTAATTATGTTATTCCAGACGTTCCGCCATTACATAGCAAATTTTGTTCAAATTTGTCCAACTGTTAAAGCGTAACAAATACAAAGTAACCCATACTTACTAACTTTCACATTTATAATATTAGCAAGATCGTAAAAAAAAGAAACTAAGTTTCGGAGATGTGCTGTTCAAGCATTTTTCTCTGAATAGAACGTACAAAGTCCTGAAAGATATACAATTTGAATAGAAATGCCAGGTCGTTAAAATATGTTTGGATACGACAAAGCTTCAATAACTAACATAGCTGGGCAAGCCTTGAGCCGAATCTAGAATTAAATTGCAGACTAAGCCAAACTACGGCCAACTTTATCCAATAGCCTAGCCGAAACTATCATCTCTAACGTTATATAATTCCTATGCCATTTACGTGTACGAGTAGGAATAACTCAAAGAGTTATAGTACTAGGTACATAGAAAACTAATGGTGGCGTCTTTATTAAACTCAAACTCACAAAATTTATTGACATAAAAACACACTAATACATAACAACAAAAATACAGTAAAAATATGAATAGGAGAAGAGAGGGAAATTAGAGACGTTGTGCTGTTGTGTGATGCCAAAAGGACTCAGCTCAGCATGTGCCGTAGCCCTGTAACCAGAGCTGCAGCGCTGGCTTTCAGCTGAACCCCGGTGAGTGAGCACCCACGTAACAGAAACGCGCCATTATTGTGAAAAAAAAAACAATATATTGTATTGCCAGTATTTAAAAAAAAATCGGAATATCGGATTGAAAAAATATAAAATATCTATGAACATAGCGGGCGTGGCCTGTAATATGAGCGAATATTAACATAGAAATACTCGTCAAACTGAACAAAATTAGTTCAGCGACTTTTAAAAATATATATTTTTTTAATTACACTTTAAAGTTTATTCGGAGAAGCAATGTAAAGCAAAATGCTTGATGTTTTTGTAGCGTGACAGGCGACTCAGTTAGGTTCTAGGATGGCGTACATTGCTAACAGTATTTAAGTTGTATGAAAAATCTAAACACTCCATTGTTTTTAAAAGTCGCTGAACCAATGTTGTTCAGTTTGACAAGTACGATCTATGTTTTAATTCATTATGTCTGCCGAAAGACATCCACTGCTGGACATACACCTCCCCTAAGGCTCTCCACTCAGACCGGTCTTGTGCTTTTCGCATCCACTGCGATCCCGCGATCTTAGCCAGGTCGTCGTTCCATCTTGTATGTTTTAATTATTTGCTCGTATTACAGGCCACACCCGTTATATATGTCGGCGGCCGATCGTAAAATCCGCCAGATCACGAAATTCCTAGGCTTAATCATGAAACGCCACCATATCGGTTCTGACACTTCGCCGGTCGCTACCCCAGCACGCTCGCTTCACTCACTCGGTTCGTGCGTTGTGGTGACAATTCATACTAACAACGTTGCTCTAAGAAGAAGAAGAAGGAAAAGAAAGACATTTATTCACATTCACAAAGACACACAAATACAACAACAACAAAAAAAAACAATAGACAGCAAACACAAACAAAACATAAAGGAAATTCAAAAATAACAATATACGATTTTGTGTGTCCCCGCAAAAGTGAAACGGCCGCTGACTCAGCATAATGCTGAGGCGTTAGACGCCTGCAGCGCTGGTATTCTGTCAGTACCGTCTGTGACTCACGGAATGATACATAAATATACTACATATTATGTATGGCCGCCGACATATTATGTATTTCCACATTATCTTCATGGATGATTGGTCTCCTGGTTAAGATAAAAATCTGATTGAAAGTTGGTTGTTTGATAATTTTTTTGTCAATGTCATAATGATTACACTTATTTCGTAATATTGTGAAATAAATGCAGTACACACTTGATTTTTTATCTGTGCGCATGCACGCAGATATAAATCATTTCGTGTGCCTGCTAATTTTATAAGAAGAGGCGTGGTCGCCCAGTGGTTTGATCCATGGCCTATAGATGTACAAGCACTATTACACAAAAACACCGGCAATGGCCAAACATTAATGTTGAGATGAAAATGTAGTTAGTTAAACCCGTCTATAACGGCTCGTATAATTTTGAAAGTCATTTTGTCATAATCTCATAATGTATTATTTGGGTGGATCAACTATTCCTTGCTGTTATTCTGTCCCGTCAGCCAGGGGACAAAAGTAGTACAGTTTAAAAGAAGAAATTCTGTGTCACATTTCATAGAGGATCGTGCGTTCTGGACTGGTTTAACCTTTGAGTTTATCGAAGTTCATGGGCATTATTAATGAGATTGCTTTAACGTGACGGAAAACCTGCACAAACTTTTTTGTTTCCTTTATTTCGTATTTGTTATCACGCTATCTATGATGCTAAGAGTTTGTGCACACTAGCGTTTTTGCCGGCGGTTTCACGGAGCGAGAACGCGACGCACACGCAGCGTGCACGCTGCGAGCACGCTTCGGTACCTCCGGGATTATTCGCCGCCTGCGTGCCGCCACGGTGCCGTCGCGTGCACGCGTCGATTAATGCCTCCTCTACATATCGACGGATGCGTCGGCAGATTGTATCTGCGGATGCGTCCGCCGAGGTATAGAGGGTGGTTTTTGCTTGTCTGTGGTAGGTATTTAACGTCGGCCGATGCATCTGCCACTCATCCGTTTGGTGTCGGTTTTTCGACACGGATCAAAGGGTGACAGCGCACAGACTGAATAACTCGCAGATGTGTGGACGGATCGCAATTTATCCGAAGATATGGTTGCGGATCCATCTGCCGACGCATCCGTCGATATGTAGAGGAGGCATAAGCCACGTACGGTCATACACGGTTGACGTCACCGTACCGGCACGCTGGCGGCAAAAAATTCGCACTCTGTCGAGAAACCGCCAGCAAAGACGCTAGTGTGCACAAGCTCTAAAAGATTATCCAGACGCGGAGAGTTCCGTATTTGTGTCTATATAGTCGAACAAACAGAATCATGTACCATTTTGTCAAGAATATCATAGTGAAATTGATTTATTAAGTTTCCACCCAGATATAACATGAATCGGTTTGTTCATTGTTATTAATAAATGTATAAGCTCTACTTATTATCCAAAAACACTGGCAATTGCCAAACATTAATGTTGAGATGAAAATGTAGTTAAACCCGTCTATAACGGCTCGTATAATTTTTAAAAGTCATAATCATTTTGTCATAATCTCATCAGTAATAATCATTATTATTATTATTATTATATTTAGCCTATAACTTTGACCCACTGCTGGGCAAAGGCCTCTCCTCTTGACTTCCACGTCTCCCTATCCAGAGCTATGTTTGGCCAATAATCATAATTTGTTTTTTTTCACTGCATCCATTAGATCAGAATTGTTACGAAACAAAACTAACCTAACATAATTATCGAGTTCTACAGAATAAACATAAAAAAAATTAACGAGCAAACAATTGTGACTAGGTATCAAAAATTATGTCAAACATAACATTATGACATTTATGACTTTCAAAAATTATGCGACTATCATGCAACTATACACAGCCAATGCAATGCAATAAAAATTCAACATCAACAAAAGTTAGATAGGCGCAGTCAGCCAAAAAAGCTTAGTCAAACAATTCTTAAAACAAATTGATCTTTGAGCTCCACTCGTAGATTGAATCTGTAACATGTTACTTTCATCCCCCGAAATATAGTGATAGCGATAGTAATTAAATCAACACTGCACATGACAATGTCGAATAGCTTCGTCCCAACTAGGTCAGAGTACAAAGCGGCGGAAATGACATCTGCCGAAAGCAAGGGAGGGTTAATTTGCCTAATGAGAGCTTTTGTCTGAACTTTCAAGATATTTAGAACGTTTAGATTCACTGCAGTGTTAGTTTTTTTAACAAGTAAAGTAACTGTCGGAGACAGCACGGTCATGAGTATTCAACGGTAGGGCAGCGCGCGGTTGATTATGATTGGTCGATCCCTCTGTGACGTCACACCGGACCGATTGACCTGCAGGGCTACTACAAAACTCGAAACTCGAAGTTCGTATCGTACCGTCCCTCTCGCTCTCTTATTAAACAGTATAAGTGTCAGAGGGACCGCACGACACGAACTTCGAGTTTCGAGCCGAAAGACATCCACTGCTGGACATAGGCCTCCCCCAAGGCTCTTCACTCAGACCGGTCTTGTGCTTTTCGCGATCTTAACCAGGTCGTCGCTCCATCTTGTTGGGTTATACTGACAGTGTTTGCTGATTAAAAGTGTTGATTTGATTAACTCTATCGTCTTGCTCAATCTCCGAATATCGCCAATTACGATGTTAGATAAAGAAACCATCCCTGACTGTGTCTGGGCTACCCTCATACCCCTATTCTCCATCATAACGATTTATTTAATCGTATGGCATAGAAGAATGTCAAATTGTTTACTTACATTATCTCATGCAAATGTTTCGGAAGTTCTCGTGCCGTCAGGTCATCCGGAAACAACAGGTACAGCAGCCGAAAGTTTGTTGCTCGATTAGCACCACTCAGGGGATGCGTGCAGGGTTATGGTGGCAATTCCTGCGGACGTAAGTAACTTCATCCCCCAAGGATTTGAATATTTATAACAGTTTTAATGCCTTACAGTTCTATCGTATCAAGCGTAAGTCCGCGGACCGGGAGACGAGCTGTCGGTAGGCCTCCAACAAGACAATTTCATTACGTACCGACAATTCGATACACATTTCAAAATTATTTCCTCCCATGCGTCTTGAAAAGGTCTGGAGTGTCCCAATGCTATCATCAATGTGCGTGTTTTTCTGCATAATGAGGTCTCTAGCAGGGGTACCATCTTGAAATTGAGAAGATCCTGACCAAGAGCCGGGACATTTTAAAATATTCAGTTAGTAACGAACTTCGTTAGTTAGGTTGCTATAAATTACTTTTAGAAAGGCAAAAAACGAGTGAAGTACACGTTACAATCGTGCACCGATTATTCTGTAAAATTTTTAAATATCTTGTATTGTATTGTACATTTTACAGAAAAATAAAAACCAAATTATGTAAAATTATATCAAATATAGGTACTTACTGATCGTTTATGTCAAATGTTGCTATGAAATTCGTTCACTACACAAAAAGGCCTTATTACATTACGAACATTATAGCAAAAGTGGTAATGCCAAATAACTATTAATGTTATTTAAACAATATGCTTTTCAAAGCTATCCACTTTTTTGTTGCGCTAAACGTATATTATGACTTACGTTGTTACCCAGATCGTTAATTATAAAACAAGTTTTCATGCTGATTGAACACTCAAATACTAAAATACTTTCTAACACTACGTAGCCTCTTGATTTAGTTTTTCATTTCACAAATAAATATTACTTTTACTTTAAAATAAACAGCAACCGTCGTTTAAAAATGTAGAAAGTAAATAAAAGCAGCATTTGTATCCATTAAGCATTATTAACTGCTTTTTCCTTTCAGAAGTAATGCCGTACCAGCTGTATGTCGGTAATTGCATGTAGAACACGCGTTCATAGCCCATTGAGACCCTTCTTGAGTTTGTTTATCGTGTTTTCCTCATGTTTTTACCTTTTAGAATACTTTTATGTCTACAATAAAAGTTAGTCGGCGATTTTACAAGCTTTTAACTTGCTATGTTTCTTTGGATAATCTCGTGTACCGAATTTCATTCCTTCTAGTGATCGGATTTACTTGAGATTTGGAAGAATATGTAGTTGAGCCGGGGAAATAGCGATAGCGGTTGGTGATGCGTATTTAGTTGCATAATTTTTGAAAGTCATAATATTTGTTTGTCACAATTTTTTCTCCGCCGAAAAAGTACATTTTTCTATTTTTAAATGGGCATCCTGTAGAACGTTATAAGTTAGGTTAGATTAGTTCGAACGTTAGTACTTTATATGTTAGGTTAGTTTTATAAACTTTTTATTTTCGTTGGTTAAAATAATCGCTCTATATTATCACAGTTGGCTGAATAGCGTCCTGCTCTAAGCGTATTCTCTGACCTTGTTTTAACTCGCGAGCGTGACTGGCATAAAAATACGCAGTTGAAATTTTACAGGAAAAAACCGCTGACGATATTTTATGCGGCCTGCATCCGTATTTTCTTGGCAATTTTAATGTTCACGGCGTAGGTAATGTCCGTTAAAACATTTCAAATACGATTTAAATGGTTTTATAGAACGAGTATTTAATTATGAAACCGCAATTTTAATATAACGTTTTAAACTTTCGTGATTCCCACTCATAGTCAAAATACTACCAACGAGACTTATCGGTCTATTCGTAAGCACGGCCACTGCAGTGTTGCCGAAACGTGGAGGTAAATAGTTAGCGTGATAGGTCGCAATTTTAATGCTTTTGATTCAAGTCATTTACATTATAGATCGATTTAAAAATAAATAAATAAAAACCGCTTAAAACGCACCGTCGAAGACTGCCATTCATCAACATGATGTCGATGAAAAGAACGCTTACGACGAGTGGATCTGTAATAGAACCCCGCAGCTGGAATGAGCTCAAAGAGTTCCTCAGAGCATTCCCCGTTGTAGATCTTATAGAATATACAAAGGGAGCTAACGTCTCTGCGGAGAGCAAGAGGATCGAGTTTATCGAAGAGTGAAGGGTTACGATTTAAAAGATACAACCCGTAAATAGACTGAAGCGGAAACCAGACAGTGTAGAAAGAAGTTTCGTTCCCGCCTTTTGCATGCCGAATCCTAAAACCCCCGTTGTGTGTCTGAATTATGATCACCACTTCGCACAAGTGATAGCAGAGTTACAAATGGCCCGGTAATGTGGGACTTTGTCGTAATAAAACGCTGGTCACGCGCAGAATTAATACGTTTGCTGGATGATGTATGGAGGGGGAGGGGTCTTAGAGTGAAGTCTTTTAGGGGAGTTAATTTGATGGATTCTAAAGTGATGTCATTTGTCGCACGGATAAATAAGCTAGTGCTAAAGTTAGTGCAGTCTGAACACGCTTATATTACAGTGAAACCTAGGTATAGGTAGAGTCATTCACGATAATGCGCGCCGTGGTTCTTATAACAATGTCATTAATGTCTAATTTTGAAAAAATCACGCGTTTTCGTATAACTGGGACTAGGTATAACTGGGACACTAAGGAACCTGCAATTTTGTCTCTCTTATAGAGGTACCTATTCCACTTACCCAGTGTCTCAGATATCCAGGTATAAATAAATATCGGTCTCATTTACGGAGGGTTCCATTAATAGAGGTGTGAATAGAGGTTATTTCAGTTATAGAGGTGCAATTATCAAATAAAATAACGTATTTTGTAAATTATCATGAGCTGTAAGCTTCGAAAATGTTTTTTTTATAAATGGTACAAAAATGCATAGAGAATGCGTCAGTCAAAAAATCTATCATTTTAGTTTGTCTTGTGCAATGTCCGCCCGTATTGCTACCACCATCTTGCTCGCTAATCCTGCCGTGAAGCAGCACTGATTGCACTGTTGCGTTTCGGCGTGGAGAGTAAGACAGCCGATGAAATTACTGGCACTTGAGGTATCCCATCTTAGACCTCTAGGTTGGCAACGCATCTGCAATACCCCTGGTGTTGCAGATTTTTATGGGCAGTGGTGATTTCTTACTATCAGGAGACCCACTTGCCCGTTTTCCATCCAGACGAATAAAAAAATCTCCTAAGTATAAAGTGTTTTTAAAGGATGTAAATTTTATCAAATATGTTTTGTCATCAAAGGCAAAGTTTCTAGTGTTTTTATAGCTTCCCGGTGAGAATTTTTCATTAAGTATCTATTTTTAAAATTGAACTAAAACTGGAGGTCTTTTAGACACCGTTAGCCAAGCGTGTAAACAAAAAGGAAATTTATCTTTAATAAAGTCCCAGGTAGAGGTAGAAATTGACGTGATCTCAGTAACAGAGGTCATACCTAAATTCAAAGAAAATAATTCAGCAATAGTATTATTTAAAACGAAGTCTCAGTAAAAGATACCTCTTTTACACACTACACACTAGCTGTCTCAATTATAGCGGTAATTATGACGGTAAAATCGAAAGAACTAATCCCAGATTATAGAGATTTGTTTTATCTCACTAACAGAGGTAACTCAGTGCTAAATTGTCGGGACCACAGCATTAGTTCCAGCTATGGAGGTTTCTCACTTATCCAGGTCCCACCCAACCAAGTTTTAGTATTATTAAGTGAAGCAAAGGGTGAGTTCAAACCCAGGCTCGCACCTATATTTTTACAAGCTTTTATTTATTTAGTTATAGCTTTTTGTGATTTAATCTTGATAGTTAAATTTGACCAACTTCCAGTAGTCAGATTGACCTTGAAATTTGGAATAAATCGCGTGACAATACAATAATCTTGTAGTGACATCCTGGTAGTCCAGCCAGGATCGTCTCCGCAGGACGGAACTCTCAACAGTTAATAACATCAATCAACGGGTGGTGAAACAGCCCCATAGTCTTTATAAGTTTAATTCGTTGTCTTGTTTGTCTCTTCGGTATAAATGACATACATAGAACTAAAAGTTGTTGACATGTTGTGAGTCTAACAACTGATAGCATGGTGTACGGTTGTGTCACTCTGAAGATGAGCTCTGGTTGAGTTCGAAACGCGTCAGTGTGTTGTGGTGGTGGTGATAGATGGGTTTGTGTAATTTGTGTGTGTTCTTACAGTGTGGAGGTGGAGGAACTGCATGAACGCGCATAATTTGCATAGACTTAGCTATCTTAAGGTCGCGGGTGAGCAAAGAAATTCTTTTAGTTCATTGATATGGACCTCCGCAAAGTAACGCCTGATTCAATAAATTATTTGACATACATAGGTAAATCAAAATTTATTTTGAATTCGGCTAAGTATCTGGTAGCCTTTTATGCCTATTTTTAATTGTATTGTATTGTATTGTAAAACTCTTTATTGTACATAAAAACACATGATAATAACAATGGTAATTATTATTATTATTTATAATGCACAGGCAGCTTATAGCTGATGCGTGCATATCATTGTTCACTTGTGTTAATTACATTACAATAAAAATTTACACACGTCTGTTTTACTTTTTGTAGTTACCAACCCTAGCGCTCCGCGCAGCCGTAGGTATAAATTTCAAGAATATGGCCGAGTCGATCTGCCTTGTTACGTGTACTGCGCCCGCGCACTGCACCCGCGCGGACTAGCGTACAAGTAGCGGCACGAGAGTCTAGCGCTGAGTGAAACGTGGAAGGGATAGCTGCGCTTGGGTGCATGGGCGCGGGGGACGTAATGCGACTGGAAAGCCAATCGGCGCTACGCACGCCCGCCCTTCCCCCTGTGATACCTTACTTTTGACTTCTGCGCAATAACGGTCAGCGCTAAACTCTCGTGCCGCTACTTGTATATTCTTAGGGCTCTGTGTGAGTCTCATCATCATCATCATCAGCCTATGTTCGTCGACAGCTGGACATAGGCCTCTCCCATAGCACGCCACTGAGCACGATCCTCGGCCACTCTCATCCAGCTCTTGCCAGCCACCCTGCGAAGATCATCGCACCACCGAGTCTGAGGGCGTCCTACGAATCGTCGCTGTGTGAGTCTACGAATAAATATTTGTTCGAAGGTGTGAGTACATGTAACAAGCGTCTCGTTCGACAATTGTCTCATACTATATACATATACTCATTTGCAGGTGGTAGGACCTTGTGCAAGGTCCGCCCGGATTGCTACCACCATCTTGCTCGCTAATCCTGCCGTGAAGCAGCAGTGCTTATACTGTTGTGTTTCGGCGCGGAGAGTAAGACAGCCGGTGAAATTACTGGCACTTGAGGTATTCCAACTTAGGCCTCTAGGTTGGCAACGCATCTGCAATACCCCTGATATTGTAGATTTTTATGGGCGGTGGTGATCTCTTACCACCAGGAGACCCACTTGCTCGTTTGCCTTCCAGTCAAATAATAAAAAAAAAAAAAAAAACACACACACAAACATCACGCCTGTATTCCCAAATGGGGTAGGCAGAGCACACGAAACGTTACCGCTTCGGAGCCACTTTTAGCAATTTTAGGTTTAAAGTTTGATAAAAACGGTACAATAGTGACAGGTTGCTAGCCTGTCGCCTACGGTATACCTTAACCTATACAACAACAATTCAGACAATTGTCTGATTGTGACTAAAACTTTTATCATGTATTACGTAGACATTAGAATAGATAAGCCACATCAATCATTATTTCGCAGTCAAATCAGACGTTTGAGTGCTACGTTAAAAACCTGATTGTATTTATCAATTCAAATAATGTTATTTGTTTATCTACAATTTCTTTGAAGATAAAAACAATCAGTTGTGGCAGCTATTTTTAATTTTTTATCTACATAAATTAAAAAGGTACCTAAAATGTAGGTATGCTTGAGGCACGCTAGTTCTTGTTAATGCAGGCCATTCTCAATGGTTCTTGAACGATGATAGATAAAATATTGTCTGCAACTGTACGCAATTGACGGACTCTTAAAAATAGGTTCTCTTTTTACCCTTTGGGTACGGAACCCTGAAAAATCTAAATAAAAAGGTAGAGACCAAAAGGTTGGGGCAAAATTTTTCGAATGGAGACCGCGGATCGGGAAGCTCAGCGTAGGACATCTTCCAACGCGGTGGACGGATGAGCTGGTTAAAGCTGCAAACTCACGGTGGATGTAGACTACTTTCAACTGGAACAACTGAAGGTCTATGGAGGAGGCCTATGTCCAACAATGGACGTCTGATAGCTAATAATAATATGATGAAGAATCAGGTTGAGAATCTGTGTCCTAATCCATATCCATACTAATATTATAAATGTGAAAATGTGTTTGTATGTTTGTGTATTTGTCCGTCTTTCACGCCATAACAGAGCGACGGACCGACGTGATTTTTGGCATAGAGATAGTTTATGGGCCCGAGAATGACATAGGCTACTTTATCCCGGAAAAATGCACAGTTCCCGAGGGAACAGCGCGCTATAACCGGATACCACGCGGGCGAAGCCGCGGGCAAAAGTTAGTAAATATAATATGTTCTTTTTCTCACGTGCGCTTAGATTTAAATGAGATGGCTAGGCTTATCTCATGTACAAGATAACGAAACATTTACTTACCTTAACCTGATTCAAGTTTTCATTTGTTATCGATTATTATCAATCGCGATAGGGATCGATAGAAGTATTGATTTATAAACAGTCATGTTAATACAGGATGTTTTATTTTATTCGACTGGATGGCAAACGAGCATGTGAGTCTCCTAATGGTAAGAGATCACCATCGCCCATATACATCTGCAACACCAGGGGTATTGCAGATGCGTTGCCAACCTAGAGGCCTAAGGTGGGATACCTCAAGTGCCAGTAATTTCACCGGCTGTCTTACTCTCCACGCCGAAACACAGCAATACAAGCACTGCGCTGTTTCACGGCAGGATTAGTGAGCAAGATGGTGTTAGCAATCTGGGCGGACCTTGCATAAGGTCCTGCCACCTGCAAAAGTTGTGCAAGTGTGCGTTAGTAAAGCTGGCTGAATTTTGATAAGCTTTGATTTTAATTTCATTTCATTTTATCCCAGTCCTTGTTGGTGTGTGTGTAAACAAAACTTACAATTGGTTACATTGGACTCACTAGTGGTGACCATTTTCACTTAAATGTTTGATTTTTTATTTGTAATTTTGAGCCCGGGTTCAATCTAGGGGCAGTCGAATAAAAAAGGAAAAAAGAAAACCATGGATGCAAAATAAAATAAAAAGAAAATAAATTTATTTGGCATTCTTTCACAGAGTTTTTTATATATTATAGCCCTGCAAAACTGTTTTCACAGTTTGCTTGCAGAATACACAGTCTTTAAAAGAACATAATGAAGGGTCCACGGAAAGAACATGTCTAGTCACTTTTTTTTATTGAGATTTTAATCTCAAAATGTAGAGCTCACAAAGTACTGTGGCTTACCATTGAATTAAATAATCTGAAAACAGTATAAAATGTATTTTTTTAACTTTTATATAAGTGGTAACCATAGTAATTGTTCGTGATGACTAACTTTCAAACCGATAAAAGTACCTATAACTCAAAAAGTTGCTTAGATGACTAGACATGTTCTTTCCGTGCACCCTTCAAGTATTAGATAAGTACATTATGTAATTTAGATTAGATCAACCTGTATTTTAATACCTACCTATTTTAATTTGGTTTTCCTTAACCGAGAGGTGTTTAGGTAATAAAACGATACGCACACTAGCCAAGCGTGCTAGCTATTACGTATTATAAACTAACGCATACCCGCGACTTCATCTGTGTTGAAAATATTTTAAGTAGGTATTTCGTTACGTTTAACATAAAAGTAAGGTGCAAAATTGTTCACCGTTCATTAATTTTGCCGTCTTTTCTCTTTTGAAAACAAAATACTTACTGCTTATCTACTCCATATGTATGTATGTATGTAAACTGTTGTACAAAAGAAAAGACACAAAACACAATTGACATTATAACATTCAAAGAAATATTTTGATAATTTGTGTTATTTTGGACCAATAAGGAAATTTAACCGAATTCCGATCAGCAGGGCTACTACGAAACTCGAGTTCGTCTCGTACAGTCCCTCAATACTCAATACTCAATATTTTATTGCTTTTCCACAATGTATGGTTACAGATGTTACAAGGAAATTATGTGATCATCATGGACCCTGTTGGGCACAGCAACATTTATAAGTGTTGAAATATTATTTTTAAAGGTTTTATGTAGCGTACTCTATGAACGCTGGTTTATGTTTCGATATCTGGCCGCAGACGGCGCCACTGTTTCCTTCTAAGAAAACATTCTGTTTTTGTAACACGAGTTGGTTAGTTTTATTTTATTAAAACATATAAGAAGTCTTACTCGAGAGTTTAATTTGCCAGACTCAATAGGTTATGGCCCAGGACACGTGAAATAATAGTATTCACTGCGTAAATCGAGTAAAGAGCAGAGATTTTTCAAAGTCGTTCACGAGAACGGCGGCCGGCCGGCGAAATTCAAGATGGAGGTCGCGAACTCGATGAAAATTGAAAAATTTGATGGTCGTAACTTCAAACAATGGAAGTTCCAGCTTAAGTGTGCTTTACGAGCGAAAGGCATAGATATAAATGAATCAAAACCAGAAAATGCCGATCAGCTGTTAGCATGGAACAAGAAAGATGGGATGGCGATGTTTATTTTAACCTCGTCGATGGATCTCAATCAGATTTCTCTGATAGAAAATTGTGAAACGGCGAAAGAAGTAATGACCAAATTAGAAGCAATTTATGAACACAAGTCTGAATTTAACAAGATGATGGTGCACGAAAAATTCTATCAATATTGTTATAGTTCAAGTGACACGATGGCACAACATGTCTCGAAAGTGGAGAGCTTAGCAAAACAATTACGAGAATCTGGTGAAGAACTCAGTGACACTGCAGTAATAACGAAAATATTGAGTACATTGCCATCATCATATCGTTCTCTTCGACAGGCTTGGTTGTCACTTAGCCCAGCCAGTCAGACTATTCAGAACTTGACGTCAAGGTTGATTGATGAGGAGGCGAGTCTTGTTAAAGATACAAGCAGTGAGATGGCCCTTGTGACTAGTAAGAGCAATGTGAAACATGTGAAAGCTAAAGGAAATACAAGTCAAGGCAACTCGAGTCATCGCTTTATATGTTACAATTGTAATAAAAGGGGTCACTTTGCAAGAGACTGCAAAGCGCCAAAGAAATCTGTTCGCAAGAACCAAGAGCAGCCAGACATGTTAGCATTTAGTGCTGAGAATAATTCTTCTCCATCTCATGGAGAGAATGTATGGATATTGGATAGCGGAGCCTCAATGCATATGACATACAAGCGAGAATTTTTCTGCGAGCTCATTGAGTATCAAAGTGGAGATGCAAATAGAACTGTCAAATTAGGAAATAAACAAGATGTTGAAGTACGTGGCAAAGGCTCTATTTTAATAAGCAAACTGGTTAAGGGACAGTGGGAGCAAAGTATACTAAAAGATGTACTTTATGTGCCTGATTTGAGGAGAAATCTATTTTCTGAAGGAGCAGCTACTAGAAGAGGATACATAATAGTGAAGAATAATCAAAGTGCAGTTTTAATGAAAGACAATTTAGTTGTGATGTGCGCGCAGTTAAAAGAGAACAATCTGTATGAGTTGGACATTAAAATTGTGAAGCAAGAAAGTTGTAATGCAGTGCAATCAAACATTAAAGTGTGGCATGAGAGACTAGGTCATGTGAATATAAAAGAAATTCAAAACATGAGTAAGAATGGTGCTATTCCTGTGGTATTGACTGGAAGTGATACTTTTGTTTGTGAAGCCTGTCAATATGGCAAGCAAGCAAGGCTACCGTTCAAGACTTCCCATAGAGGCCCATCTCAGCCTGGAGATATTGTTTATAGTGATGTCTGTGGCCCTATAGAGGAACTGTCTGTGTCAGGAATGAGATATTTTGTTCTTTTTAAAGATGGAGCAACAAGTTATCGCCATATTTACTTCATGAAACAGAAAAGTGAAGTGCTTGGTTGTTTCATAAAATATAATGCAATTGTGAACAACAAGTTCTTACATGACGTGCGCACTTTACATACAGATAATGGTCGTGAGTATGTGAATAATGAATTTAAGAAATATCTGGATGATCATGGAATAAAACATGAGTGTACAGCCCCTTACACGCCCCAACAGAACGGCCGGGCGGAGAGAGAATTAAGGACCATAATGGAAAGTGCCAGGTCTATGCTCTATGCTAAAGATATTGCCTTGAATTTGTGGGCAGAAGCTGTACACTGCGCAGTATACCTATTAAACAGAACGTCATCCAGCCAAACTCCTGATGTTTCTCCATATGAGCTTTGGTATGGAGACAAACCAAGTCTACAGCATGTGAGAATTTTTGGCTCTGTTGGCTATGTACACATTGCAAAAGAAAAAAGAAAGAAGTTAGATAAGAAAAGTGTGAAGATGTTGTTGGTCGGGTATGACCAAGAAAACTATAGAATGTATGATCAAACTACAAGAAAAATAACTATATCTAGAGATGTGAAGTTTGATGAAAGTTGTGTCCCAGAACAAAGAGAAAATTTTGCACAGATAAAAGTAAACGATGATGAAATAAAGGTAAACGAAAGTGAACAAGAACAAGAAATTTTATCTGTGCCACAAAATGACACTTCACAAACTGACAGTGCGCAAGAAACATCATCTGATGACAGTATGCAGAGTGTTGTCAATGATAATGATGAAACATATCACCCCCCTAGATATTTTTCACTTGAAGACGAGCTCAGAAACAATGTGACTCTTCGACCCAGGCATAATAGAAATTTAGAAGCAAATTTTATTGAAATCGAGATACCAAAAACATACGAAGACGCAGTGACTGGTACAAACTGTCAGGAATGGAAGAAAGCCATTGAAGATGAGCTTCAGTCTCATGAGAATAATAATACCTGGACAATAACTGATAGAACAGAAAAGAAGCCTATTTCGTGTAAATGGGTGTTTTGTGTGAAAGAGAGTAAAGATGCACTGAGGTACAAAGCAAGATTATGTGCTCGAGGATTCACACAAGTGAAGGATATTGATTACACAGAAATATTCTCTCCTACTTGTCGGTATGATTCTGTCAGATTATTATTAAGTGTAGCAGCTAAAAATGACCTCCAGATGCAGCAGTTTGATGTGAAGACTGCTTTTCTGTATGGCGAACTGTCAGAGGAGATCTACATGGAGGTACCAGAAGGTGTTCAGGTTGAGTCATCTAAAGTATGTAAGTTGAACAAATCTTTATATGGTCTTAAACAGAGTTCCAGATGCTGGAATAAAAAGTTTTGTTCATTTTTGACTACATTTGGGTTCAAACCATGCCAATCTGACAACTGTGTTTTTGTAGGATATTTTGATAATATCAAAGTATTGCTAATTATTTATGTTGATGATGGATTATTGATCTCAAAGAGTAGAAATATTTTATCTGTCATTTTAAATGACTTAAGACAGAAATTTGAGATAAAGGTGTTAGATTGTAGTTGTTTTATTGGCATGGAGATAAGTCAAAAACAAGGATGTGTGAATATTAGTCAAAAGCGGTACATAGAGAACCTAATTAAGAAATTTAATATGACAGATGCTAAGGGTTGTACTACACCTACAGATGTTAATGTGCAGTTTAAAAAAAATGAAACTGTTGAGTGTAATAAGTTCCCATATAGGGAGGCAGTGGGAGCTTTATTGTTTTTGTCATCTGTATCTAGACCTGATATATCTTATGCAGTTAATCTTGTGAGTAGGTATGTCAATAACCCTGGTGTTGCACATGTCAATGCTTTGAAGCGAATTATAAGGTATTTAATTAATACAAAAGAAAAGTCAATTCGGTACTATTGTGATAGCGAGCTGGTAGGGTATTCGGATTCTGATTTTGCTGGAGATGTGGACACCAGAAGGTCAAATACTGGATACATATTTCTTATGAATGGTGGGCCTGTTACATGGTGTAGTAGAAAGCAGAACACTGTGGCATTGTCCACTACAGAGTCAGAATATATGGCAGCTAGCGATGCAGCTAAGGAAATATTGTGGCTTAGGCAATTTCTGCTAGACATTAATGAGCCTCAAATATCTGTAACTTTAAATATTGATAATCAGAGTGCAATTAAATTGATTCATAATCCAGTTTTTCACAAGAGAAGTAGTAAGATGTCAGATACAATTTTATAAGAGAAAAAGTTGAAAGTAATATAATAAGTATTAAATATGTTGAAAGTTCATCTCAACTGGCAGATTTCCTTACTAAGGCTCTGCCTGCATGTAAATTTAGACAGATTATAGACAGAGTGCTGTTTTAAGTTTTGTCAGTAAGTCATAAGTAAGATGGACTGATCTATATACATATACATTGGGATAAGTTAGCCTTTGTTTGTACTGGTGTCTCAATGGTTTTAAGTTGATTTTGTTTAGTTTTTATACAGTGAAAGTGTATGTAGATTGCATATAACCTTATAAAATTAAGTGGGAGTGTTGAAATATTATTTTTAAAGGTTTTATGTAGCGTACTCTATGAACGCTGGTTTATGTTTCGATATCTGGCCGCAGACGGCGCCACTGTTTCCTTCTAAGAAAACATTCTGTTTTTGTAACACGAGTTGGTTAGTTTTATTTTATTAAAACATATAAGAAGTCTTACTCGAGAGTTTAATTTGCCAGACTCAATAATAAGTACAAGAGGGCGGCTTTTATACAATTAATAAATTTTATCTTATAGCTAAATACTTTGACTATATAATCAAAGGCTAAATATTACAATCACATGTCATTAAAACTGACTTACTTTTATGACATTCTTAATAAACTCTGTCTCTGACACTTACACTATTTAATACGAGAGCGAGAGGGACGCGGACGACACGAACTTCGAGTTTCGAGTTTAGCCCTGCTGCTGAACACATCTGTGTGATGTCGGGTTAGAATCACACCTCTCGATTTCTTCCATGGATGTCGTAAGAGGCGACTGAGGATATAGGTTAAGGTATACCGGTTTAGATTTTAGAGGGGGGGGGACGCTCGATTTTAATGAAAATTTGCACTTTAAAGTTGAATATTTTGCAAAAAAATCACTGAATCGAAAAATAATTTTAGCAACCCCCTAATGATTTCAAAAGACCTATTCAACGATATCCCACACTACAAGGTTGAATGAGAAAATAAATCATCACCATTTTACGTCTATGGGAGGTGCTGTAATTTTTATTTTAAATATTTTATTGTACTGTTTTGTCCGCATAATTTACATATATATTCGTGCAAAATTACAGCTTTCTAGCATTGATAGTCTCTGAGCAAAGCCGCTGACGGACGGACAGACAGACATGGCGAATCTATAAGGGTTCCGTTTTTGCCATTTTGTCTATGGAACCCTAAAAAGAGATATACATACCAGCAGTTTTATTACATTTTTTGATGCAATAAAATATGTTTCACAATATTTTGCAACATCATTTCACATTTAATCTACCTAAATATATCATTTACGTTGTTATAAACAGACGCTCCAGTTTTTATCATCTCAATTTTCTACTACCGATAATAGTAAATATATAAAGCCGATATGTCATGGATTATGTTTCAAACGGTATTAAACTGCTGAGTGTCATTATTTAAACATTAAATACACAGTATAAATAAACATCGGATTATTTAATTAAGCACCAAACAAAAATCACAAGCGTGTTTATTTCTCAAATTAAAATACACTAATCCAAGATAGGCACTAGTATAAATATGCCTCAACTTAAAACCATTGCTTAGTAAATGTGAAGATCTGGATCCTTGCCTTTTTATTAAAAACATTTATTTAGCTTATTCTACAGCTGTTTTAATATTAAATAACATTAAATAAGTCTACAATATTTGCGGCTTCCTAGCCCAGTGATACATTTAATTTTTGAGTGTTATTTAAGACAAAGTTTCATCATGTCTGTGGAAAAACGGGATGAAAAAATTGAATTCGAGGAAGCTTTAGACAAGACAGGTACGTATACAAGTAATCATTAAGAAAAAAAAGGAAAAGCGCAACCAAAGTCCCTAGCTCCTTCAGTCCTCAGTTTCTCGTTACGTCGACGTTTTTAACACATTCCAGCAGCCGTAGTTTACCGATCATGAGTAGAACAATAAAGATAAAAAGAATAAAAAATTTGAATTAAACAAAGATTTTGAATTTGAATCATGGCCGCTACAATGTTGCCAAAACGTGGAAATATTTTTCTTCTCAGTCGCTACACTTTTAACAGTGTTCCTGAGGCCTTATTGCCTAACGTTTCTGACACTCGCGATCGCAATAAAATGACAGCTTTTGTATGCGAAATATGTCATTTGATTGCAATCACGAGTGTCAGAAACATTAGGCAATACGGCCTCTGGTCTCTGGTTGTGGATCGAATGATTCGCAGTACTAGTCCCTCTGGCTGTTATTTCCTTCCTTTCTTCACTTCGCTTCTTTCCTTGTTTTTCGCACTAGTACCTTCACCAGAGATGAAGGAAGAACTGCGTTTATATTTTCTCTCTTGTTCCTTTGGAAGAACTGAAGGTGCTACTATAAAAGGAACAAAGGGGAAAGAATAAACGCAGTTTTTCCATCATCTCTTGTGGTGCAAAAACCGCATATTTCCTTCGAAGGAACAGCCAAAGGAAATTATCCTGAGGATCAATAATAATTTTTGACGACGATTATCTTGAGAAAGTAGTATGGTACATTCCCCCTTTCTTCCACACTGATGAGCTGAATTTTGTAGTTCGTAATTGGGAAGAGAGAGTGCTGCCAACTCTCGCTCTTACGCCCTGACCCCTTTGACCTTTATTCTCCATTTATGACGCCCACGGGAAAATAATATGGGGGTCAGATAATATTTAAATCATGATTATGTTCCGTATTTCTAATTATCGGTGAAAAGCGCGAAAGTTTAAAACTTTACGTACCTAATAAAGCGTTGTTTTCTCTTGTCAATACTTACTTCTTAAACGTAGAAGAGTAACATGACTGCAAACATGAACATGACTGATGACTGTATGATTGTCGACAATCTGGCAATAAATGGATTTGAATTTGAATTTGACGTTCTGACAAAAATACACAGCTTCAATGCTGGCAATAGTTACTTGAATCCGCAGATAATATTCCTTGAGGGTCATAGGTATGCCTAAGAAGAACTTTAACAAAATTGGTTTGGGATAGAAAACTAGCCGATTCGTACTTTCCCACAGATGCGCGATAAAGTAATATATCATTGTTATGCTAAGCGCTAGCCTTTATTGCGAGCCAAAAAAAAAACTAAAAAAAGCCGAAAAATCGAAGCTAGAAAAAGGCCGAGAAAAACGGAGAACCGATTCGAATGGAAACAGATTGGAGACGACGAATACGTGCTGACTGCTGATGATAAAGAAGTCTGCGACGAATGAATCAACCTTTAATTTTTTAGCTGGCTTAAAGCGTTCTACTGCTGGGCAAAGGCCTCTCCTTTTTTAACCGACTTCAAAAAAAGGAGGAGGTTATCAATTCGATTGTATGTTTTTTTTTTTTTTTTTTTATTATTTTTTTTTTTATGTTTGTTACCTCAGAACTCCGTCGTTTGTGAACCGATTTCAAATTTTTTTTTTGCGATCGTCTAGGAATGCTTTCAATTAGGTCCCATAAGCACTAAATCAGGATCTGATGATTGGATCCTAAGGAAATCGAGGGAACTCTTCAAATGTTGTAGGGACACCTGTGGTAATTTGGATATATTTTGCAGTAACTCGTGCATTTGCTCTTGAAAATCATAATTTGGTGAAGTGGACCTGATGATGAAGACCACATTTGACCAACAGAGCTACTACTCAATAACAAGTACTTCACGGGTTGAATTTCAATTGCTTTAACACAGTTGATAAGCAATTTATGCTCGTCGTAATGCATATGGTAAAATGGAATGGGTGGTGAAGCACCAGGACTCCTCAATAATGAACGTCTCTGCATCAGAAAAAGCAATCTTTCGTAAAAGGTGTCAAGCAGTTGACATTAAGCTATTGTATTTTAGATTATTAACACTAAAAAGCGTGAAAAAAAAAATTTATAACAAAAAATTGAACCGACTACAAAAAAACATGAAAATAATTTTCTACCAGTCTGAAGAGGGAACTATGGCCCAAGCCCTCTCATTCTGAGTGGAGGCCTGTGCCCAGCAGTGGGACGTATATAGGCTGGGACGAAACTGAAGTCGGTGCCTCAGTACGAGACAGCAGGAGTGATTGAAGTCTAATATATAAAGTATGGGTATGTATATGGGTATGTATAAGGTATGTAGGTGAAGAAGACGACTATAGGTCCACTCCTGCTGGCTCGTGCTGAGGCACCGACTTCAGTTTCGTCCCAGCCTATATACGTCCCACTCCTGGGCACAGGCCTCCACTCAGAATGAGAGGGCTTGGGCCATAGTTCCCTCTTCAGACTGGTAGAAAATTATTTTCATGTTTTTTTGTAGTCGGTTCAATTTTTTGTTATAAATTTTTTTTTTCTGTCATCCGTCCCTGTGGAGAGTATGCTGCCACTCTACTTGATACTCATCCAAAGTCTTCCCGCCATCTCTTCTTTATTCTGACTCTGTTTCGATGGGAATTCCACGGCACCCAAATTTTAAGGGAACTAAATTTAAATATTTAACCAGCGTTTTATTATTTTTACAGGTTTTGGGTTATATAACATAATGGTCATGGTGGTATGCGGATTGAATCATATCGCGTTCGTCTGTATGGCATTCTCAGCGACTGTCATCGTGCCAGCCAGTGCTTGCGACTTAGAAACTACCACCACCCAGCAGGGGGCTATGGTGGCAGCCCCTTACATTGGTAAGATATTTTATACTTCAGATTATATTAAAAAAAAAAGAAGATGGTGAAAGATTTATTCATAAGTGCTTGTTATAGCCTAAATTGAATAAAGATATTTTGACTTTGACTTTGATTTTATTTGGGCAAAAGTTGACAATAGTCATTCGAAAAAAATTTGTTCTTTGTACTTATTTCCATACTAAATTTTGTCTAAAACCGTTCAGTGATGTAAGTGTAAAGAGGTAAACAGACAGACAGACAGGCAGAGTTGTAATGAACTAAAAAAAATATAATAACTAAATTAGCGACTATTTTTGCGTTAAATAACAATTCAAGTAAACATGATCTATCTTCAAATCATAGAGCCGAATTTCATCCACTCACAAAGTTCAAATTGATTTAAATTTTGGTACAGATTATGAAGTTTGACAAGGTAAGTAGATAGGTATATTTAACATAAATACACAAAGTGCAAGCTTGTATTTAACAAAAACTGTGAACCGAATAAAAGTCAGGTACCTACTTATTGTATGTAAAAGCATGTAATAGTACATTATGATACAAGTGTGCTATGTTGGTCATTACACTCGAGTCGGTTTTTAAGCCTGAGCCGAAGGCGAAGGCTTAATGGAGACGAAAAGTGTAATGACCAATGCTCACGTGTTTCATACGACGTTTTTCAACACACTTGCGAGGAAAAGTAAATAAAAGTTCACATTTATTTATTTATACTGTGAATAAACTTAACAAACAGAAACCCATTTAAAAGATGGCGGCCGTAATTTTTTTTTTTCGCGCGCTCAGCGCTGCATGCGCGCGCAAGTCTGAGATAAGGGCACCGGCAAAGTAGCTAATCAGCCACATATTTATAAATTTTGAAATTGGGTATTTATAGTTAAAAATACACCGTCAAATTATAAATACCAACAAGCTAACAAGCAGTTTCATGAAATTCTTTAATTATTTATCACATTTTGAATTGAATTTTATATTTACGCAAATAACTACTTAGCTGTTTTCGAAACATTAATACTTCTTGCTAATATTTAAAAAGATATGTAATGAAAAGGCACTAGTGCGATAATGTAATGTAAAAGGCACGGCATGGGTAATATTCTGCATTATCAGTGTAAATACGCTGTAATAAGACCTACTTTACGAGCAGGTGTGTTGAAAAGGTACATTACTGTACTTAGCTGTTTTAACTTAAGACATTGCCATCATTGCTATTGCTACGAATAATCTTCATTGAGTTTAAAATTTATTAAGTACTTAATTACTGGTAATTACCTATTATAAGATTTATTGAGGAAGAAATAATACATTTAGAAATGATTTAAACTTATTTGTATCCAGGTAATGTCTTCGGCAGTATATGCTGGGGCTACCTAGCCGACGTGAAAGGACGTCGGAAGATGTTAATGGTGTCTCTAGCCGCTGCCGCCTGCACCAATGCCATCGGAAGTATTTCTGTCAACTGGATAATGCTCATGGCGATCCAGTTTATTACACTAATATTGTAAGTATAACAATACAATGCAATACAAATATTCTTTACTAGCTTATACCCGCGACTTCGTCTGCGCGGATCTAGGTTATCGCGCGGTGGCGCTCTCTACCGGAATAAAAGGTATCCTATGTTGACCCTTGGGGTTCAAACTACCCAATTTCATCAAAATCGATTCATTGGTTTCGACGTGAAAGCGTAACAGACAGACAGACAGACAGAGTGACTTTCGCATTTATGATACCTACTAGCTTTTGCCCGCGGCTCCGTCCGCATGGTATTCGGTTATCGCGCGCTGTTCCCTCGGGAATTGTGCATTTTTCCGGGATAAAAAGTAGCCTATATCACTCTCGGGCCCATAAACTCTCAATTTAATTTTATTAATTTCAAGTTAGAGCTGTTTTAGTGAATCCAAAAATAATTTTGGCATTTTTCAAGTGGGAAATTTACTTAATCGGAATTTTCTTTATAGAGCATCCGGGCAGTACACTATTGCTATGACGTATGCAAGTGAATGCATTCCCAGATATAGACGCAATATGGCTGTACTGTTGATCTTCAGCGTTTACTTAATTGGACAAGGAGTTATGTCAGGTGAGCCAGCCAATAGCATATTCCCCATATTTATTGATACCAAAGGCAGTAAAAAAAAAAGAAATTCTACTAATTAAAAAAATAACAAAGTTTGTGGTTATGGTGTATAACGTAGTATTTCTCACTCTTTCACCCTAAAGCTGTTGACCGATCTGAATAAATTGGATTCTCAGATCCTGAGATAAAACACTCTTCAATATTAAACAATGTTAGATTCTGCGTCGAATAAGTATCTAAAACTTCAAATTCGGTTGAGTCACTCAACTTGAGTGGTATAGCCGAAATTATGGTTTATGGTTTAAGATATTTATTTCTCGTAAGATTTACATAAATCAGAGAAAACAACAATTTTACTTAAATCGAAATAAGAGAGGGTAGCATGCAAAAACGGTTGACGACATAAGTACAAAGGCGCCTGTGCGTAGTAACACACAGTAAGGCCAGTTGAACCGAGGTGTGACAACTGGTTGAACTATGTTTTAACTCGATTAACAAAGTATATAATAATTGAAAAAATTAAAAGTTAGAAACCAAAAAAAAATGTCATTCTTCGCCCTTCTTTGTGCATCTGTCAGACATGCCCGGCCCAGTCCTGGCAATCTGTTCAAATATAATTACCAGTATTGTTATTTCAGTTCTCGGCATCCCAATCCTGCCAAGCACCTATGCACACTACCTCTCGGGGCTTGGCATTTACTGGACTTCCTGGCGAACGCTCATGCTGGTCTACTCTATGCCAAGCCTACTGACTCTCTTTTTCCTGCTCTTTGTGCGAGAAAGCCCAAAGTTTGTCCTAGGGAGAGGCGATGATGAAGGTGCCATGGAGATTCTGAGGACCATGCATGGAATTAATAAAGGAAAATCGCCAGAATTTGAGGTTAGTAGGTAATTGTGATATTTTTTTAAGAACATTCTAAATTTATTGCTTCTATTAATTTAGACACATAAAAAAGTATTTGGTTACTCATTATCCTTAGAAAAATTTGATGTTTAGACTCAGTACTAATACGCCTATGTTTAAATGCTCAAAAATGTCTAAAGACAAAAAATATCCGTAGGCACTTTTAATGAGTTTACCTACTTACATACAAGGGACTGGGCCTGACTTCGCACGGGTGCAACTTCGAGAAAAAAAGGCGGCTTCCCCGGTCAACTATTGACAGGACTTCTTGACGCGTATAGCCACAGGAGATCAGCATTCGAATCCCGTCTACAATGCCTTTTTTTTCTTTTTTTCGTGACATTTTTCAGTAAAGTAGTTATTTGATAATCTTGTTTTAGGTCACTGGAGTTTTGCTAGAACAGGAAAGTTCTAGGCCAAAAACTTCTGTGAAGAATCAACTAATACCACTATTCACGATGCCACTTCTAAAGCCGACTCTTGTTATGACTATCCTCTTCGTATTGTTCCAAGCGTACGTATTTACTTACTCTATTGCGAAAGTATTTACCAATTCGTCCATTCTTATTCTTACTAACTAATAATTGTTGTAAATTCGAATGTGAGTATTTTTGTTTGTATTTTATGATGAAATTTGATATGATGAACAATGATGATAGTTTAAAGCCCAGAGGGACACAGGATAGTCTTTTGTCTAGAAAATTGTTGTAATTCCCGTCGTTCTGCTAAACTGCGATTTAGAGGCAAACGTCGATCACTCACATCATGTATGAGGGTGAGAGACTTAGTGGTTGATATTTCTTCTATCTAGTGGATGAATACATGATGAATTGTTGCCAGTGGGTTTCGTCCATGGTCAGCGCATCCTACAAAAAAAAAGAAAAACAGTAAATTTAAGTGTGATGATGATGTGATCCTGTTATCCCTCACTAGGGACATAGGGCTCGTAGAAGAGTTTTTCATTTGGCTCGATTTATTGAATTTAAGTGTTACGTAGTTTTTTTTCTAATTAGAACACTTTTGACAGGTCTGGAGTATTCATGCAATGGTTGCCCACAATTTCGAATCTGTTCTTCCAAACATTGCAAACCGGTGAAGGAGCGGGTCTGAATTTATGTGGCATGATTTCGGCGGGGCATGACGCACCAGAAAATGTAAGTATAAACAAGGACTTAAAAGGAATCCTGAATATCTCAGCACGTAGTTGAGTCAACAGAATACCTCTTTTAAGATTTTTCATCAGAATTTATAATTGAAGATACAAGCACGCCTTTGATGCAGTACCTACACTTTCACATCGAGCAGTATTGTGAGGTGAAAACTCTATTTTTCACTTCGATTGCGAGAAAAATCAATTTATTTTAATTTATTTAAAAGTTTTCGCGGGAAGTATTTTTTTCCAACCAGACATATTTTGACGACCGGATGGCTAAGTGGTTAGAGAACCTGACTACGAAGCTTGAGGTCCCGGGTTCGAATCCCGGCCGGGGCAGATATTTGTATGAATAATACTCCAAGTCACTCCAAGTAAATTATAAAAATAATTACTTTTACTCCCTAGGGACTAAAGTACTCACTTTACTCCCGCCTCGTAAGACCTGCCTACTTTTAGACCATAAGAAGTGAAAAGGTTTCAATCACGAGGATGGACATATTATTAGGCAAGCGTGCTCCATCTAGGTTCACATCTTCGCTTAGCATTAGACGTTATTGTGTTCGAAAACAATCATATTTCTGTGTAAAAAAATATATTATATTAAATTTCGTGAAATAGTTCATTAAACTTCTTTTTCATAACTAGGAGAATGCAGTGCCATGCAGCATTGATGAAAATGCGCTTCTTGTCGTCCTGGTTGTCTGCTTGATGCAGTCTGGTCTTAACGCCTTTTTTTCTGTGGTAAGTAATTGTAAACTCTTTATTGCTTTTTTTTTATTCGACTGGATGACAAACGAACAAGTGGGTCTCCTGATGGTAAGAGATCACCACTGCCCATAAACATTTGCAACACCAGGGGTATTGCAGTTGCGTTGCCAAACTAGAAGCCTAAGATGGGATACATTGAGGTGCCTGTAATTTCACCGGCTGTCTTACTCTCCACGCCGAAACAACAGTGCAAGCACTGCTGCTTCACGGCAGAATTAGCGAGCAAGATGTTGGTAGAAATCCGGGCGGACCTTGCATAAGGTCCTACCACCAGCAAAAATACAAATATTGTACATAAAAACGCAAGTCAATGGAATCTTTCTGTTTTACCAATAGTTACTGGCAAGCATCATGCCCTATACAAGATACCATAAGATTCAACTAAAATTAAAATACCTTCGATTTAGTTCAGTAAAATTCAATTTAGCAAACTTCAAAATCTAGGGCGTTCCAGACAACAATCAAGGGTGAACCATGCCTCAGGATGAAAACTAAATTTTATTTTACAAACAAATCATCAAAATCAGCGAGGAAAATAATCATTAAATTACTAACTTGCAACCGCGGCTTCGCTCGTGTGCAGAATTAGTCCTATGTTGAATTCAAATTAAGGAATTTACTAAATTTTCTCAGGAGTTCCCAAAAACTTAACCGTATTTGCGTTATATAAAAATCACCTATACAGAATATCATTGTCTCTAGATAGACTAGACACTTGAGATTTGAAATCAGAGTACTCGTAGGTACCTACTGATAATGACATCATTAGGAGATTACATTTTGTCAAATGTCTGAGTCATTTCATTATTTATTCCGACGATGTGCGTGATTTACACGTACTTTTTAAAGTGCAAAGTAACAATCACATAAATTGATAGTATCTATGCAATATCTCATTGATAATTATCTTTCCCCGTATTTACCATCACTCAAATCATGTGGTTTTTACATTAGATACATTCAGTTAATTGGAATTTAATTTCGATAAAAAATATGCATGGCCCCTTTTTGATTCTAGAAGTTATACTTCCCTACTAAATTGAATGAAGGGTGTAATAAGAAATATTTGCTTAGATATGTTATATTCTTTCATAATATACATTAAATGGAAATAATAAAAATAACATCTAATCAACTAGCTAAAACTATATATAAACTAAACTAATATTACAAAATAAAAATATCATCCAAATTTTCCGCCTCAGGCATTGACCCCAAGACGCTGGCAGCATTACCTCTCTGAACTGTTATAGCTAATCTTTGCGAGAGGTAAGTGCCCAGCCCTGGGGTCGCCTGAGGCCAAAACCAGACGAGCAGATAAATCTTTTATAAAAAGTTTGGTGTCTTCTGACCACTGTCCCATTGTCTCGAAAGCAAGCGCCGCAAACTCATGATAGTTTGTTAAAGCTGAGTATTTGCGGCGCTTGCTTATCTGAGCTTGTTATTTTCTTTAATTTCTAATAATCTTGAAGGGGTACACTGTCACACTCATATCATACCCCCATATAATGGAGAAACCATTTGAATAATTTCTTCCTCGTTCTTCAGGTGATTCAATACACTGGCCGCCGCAACTTAGCCATAGCGGTTACTACCATCTTCGGCTTCTGTGGCATCATGGTCAACCTGATACCGAATGCCATTGGCAGCGCAGTGTTCTTCATTATTTTCCTCATGAGCATCCTCGTCATTGGAATGTACGCCGCGATGGCGCTTGCGCTGTTCCCTACACAAGTCAGGTATGTTGAGCCCTTTCGATCGATTCAAGGTGGGCAAAGTCCTTGCCCATCTTTAAATCCATACTATCTGTCATCTTTTATTTATTTATATATTGGCTGTGTATCGATCTATTTATATTAATGTGTATTTATGTTTAGTTTTATTTGTGTGTTTTCGATATTGCTCTAATCTGTTTTAAATTGCACCACCTGCTAAAATTTATTCTTTACTTCTGTCCATTATAATATAAAAGTTGCTTGGAAGAGATCGTTCTGTAGCGATATGGCCACCTACTGGTTACTTTGGAAAATCTCTTTACTCCTATCGTATACCTGTGTTTTCTCTATGGCTTACTATAATTGTGTTCCTGTTCAATAGAGAGCTTAGTACTGTTGTAAAAATGATTGTTTTAAGTTGTAAGAATGGGAAGCTTCCTGCTACCTTGTCACTGTATCTTCTAATTGCGGTGCCTCTCCACTACTTGGCTGTCAGCTCCGTACTAGGCTGACAGAAGATGAGAATAACTTCTAAATTGTTTCAGGGCGGTGGCTTTAGCACTGGTGGTGACGGGTGGTCAGCTCACCAGCTTTGCCGCCATCCAGGTGATCAACCTTCTGCTAGTCAACAACTGCGAATTAGGATTCTATCTATTCTCCGCGCTCTTTACTGGTAAGTGAAAATTGCTAGCGTTTTGGTAAGATTTATAAGTCCAAGTATATACGTTTATAAGTCCTAGTATATCCTATTGTATATATTAAATAATAATTACCGTGGAATACAATAGGATATACTAGGACTTTTAAACATGTGCCTGAACAAGGATTCCCTGTGTTTCAGGCAAAATAGATCAAAATGTTTATCTTAATTATTCACAATGCAGAATTAAAACAATTAGGTTCATAATAATTAGTAAATTACACTATTAGTGATATGACTTACTTAACAATAGAAGACGAAAAGATTGTGAAGATATCGTCTGTGATTAAACATAATTTTAGGGAATCTGTGTCACTATTATCTACCTAGTGAGTTTTCGATATTTTGACGCATTATTTTCGGTATATTTTTGTCTAATAAACCGTGAATCATTTCTCCCACTTCTTTAACCCGTCCAAACAATAATGTATTTCAAACTCTGCAAATTGTTATACTTAGTGGAAGCTGACACTCCAATAAGTTAACAAGGCTTAACGAAATTAACCAAATTAATGTTTTTTTAGTGTCTGCTGGAATTCTTTTCTTCCTACCTGATGATCGGCTGAAGACGAATCAAGAGGAGGAGAGTTTAAAAGAAGAAGTGGTGACATAAAACAATAATATTGTACATGTTAGGATCGTGTCTCTCTCTCTTTGCCTTTTTAAGTTATTGATCCTATTTCATTCGGAGTCGGCTCTCTTCGTCATTTTTTGGCAGTTGTATTTTATTCTGGCCCTATAATACAAAGTGCAAAATTCGAACTTCGTATCTTGCCGTCCCGCTGCCGCTTATACTATGGAATACGAGAGTGAAAAGGACGGTACGATATGAACTTCGATTTTCGAATTTCGTAGTAGCCCCCTGAATCGTCGAGACTTTACTTTGCCGTCTTCAGGTCATTGTTGATGCCAGATAAACACGTTTCGGAAGTTATATATTAATATTGTAAGTTTTTCGTTTAGAAATTTGTGAAACTGAAGATTGTGAAACGAAAAAATGAGATTGTGATTTCTTTTAAGCAAGTTATTTAAGTAAAATTCAATTTAGGAGATTGTACTCCAAACATTTCATTCAATTTACAGTTTAATAGTTAATCAATTTACAAATTTCCTTAATCCTTAATAAGGCCCCATTTATTGGAGCATTCTTCCACAGAATCAAAAGCAGCTATCGAATACATGTCTGGCAAAGGATATTAAAGCTAGTAGTATTTTCATGAATTACAGTGAATATTGTAACTTATTACTAAAACAATAAGGTTGAGTTTCCAAATCAATGCATGTGGTCGCTAAATCACCTCTGGCTTATTAAGGGTTATAAATTTTGTCATCAAAGATATTTAAGTAGCTGAAATAACATAGTCACTAGCTGAGATATTTCGGCTTAATTTTGTGATAATATTATATAGTTGTAGTATTAACTCATCCATTATGTGCTTTACCTAAGTATTATCATACTTGTACAGTCTACTCCTACAAATCGACGCACGCAAAAAGAGCTCCCGGCGATATATCTGCGCAGTGAGCGAAATACGAACCAAATTGGCGGCGAGTGGGGGACGCGGGCGGGGGCGTAGGAACGCGCGGCCGTCACACCATTGGCTTGTTAGTTGACAGATGCGCAAACTTATCCCCTCCACTAGCCACCCAGAACTCTTTCTACGTGCGTTGACTTATATTTTCTTTTATATAGTTAATAATAATTGTTCAAAGTTATTGTTTTATCTGAGTGAAGAGGCATTTGGTCGCCGGGTGAAAAACCTTTTGATGGATAACCCTCTGTACTCTGTAAGTGAGTTTTCGGACATAATCTTCTCTTGACATTATTTAAATATTTGAGACATTTATTTATAGTTATTTTTTGATTTTATTTTCAATTTATTTTTTTGTACTTTTCATTAACATAATTTAATATTTCATTTTTTGAATTTATTTTGACATTGTATTTTATTGATTATTTTTTATCTTTGTTTATTTTTATAAGTTTTGACGATCTCAGCATAAAATTCTTATATAATTTGACATGAATGTATTTATATGATGTAAATTGTTATGTTGAGTGAATAAATAAACTAAACTAAACTAAACTAAACTAAAAGGTTTACGTTTGGAATGAGTTAAAAACCGCTGATTTTTTTATAATCTGTCTGCTACGAATTGTCTGTGAAGAGTTAATAAACACGGAAGCTGCTAAACATCAATGAAAATTGTTATACAAAGCTAATACTCATTTATTTTGTAATTTATTGAAGTTAGGTTATGTAAAAAAAAATTGTACATATATTTTCTGGGTCGGGTGCTACGGGACGCAACATGCGTGGATACTACACGGTACAATGCAGAGGGCCGGCGCAGCGGCCGAGGCGGCCGAAGTTCTAAAGAAGCGCAAATACAGTGGTCTTGACGCTGGATACAACTTCATTGCCTTCGGCGTCGAGACGCTCGGTCCGTGGGGCCCTAGGAAGGAAACTCTTCAGCCAACTGGCAAAGAGACTAGTCGAATCCACCGGGGACAAGAAGGCTGGCAGCTTCCTCGCACAGCGTCTTGGCATCGCCATACAGCGAGGAAATGCTGCCAGCATTCTTGGAACCATGCCACAGGGGCCTTTTTTAGATTTATATTAGTTATTAAATGTTATTATTAAGTTTTTATTGTTTAAGTCATTTGTAAATGTATTATTTGTTCCAATTAGAATTAATAAAAAGTTTTTGATATTGTATTTTTTATGATGCTCACTGTAGAAAAATATAAATAAATGTTTTTATTTTTCATTACATCGCCAGTATTTCACTTACTTATTCGGTTTATATACAGCTAGGTGTCCTTTACCCAGTACGACAAACTTAAATGGCAGAAGTTATAGTCTACTTACCAAATATTAAAAAGTGACCTTAGCAAAAGTCACGCCGTTTTTAAATTTGCCGTAACAACAACAAATAGAAACATTAAATTACCAATTTTCGAGGTCCCAACCAAGCAATAGAAAATAACCCTACACTGCATACATGTAACTTATAAGCAGGGCTCTGCTACTACAGTTTTTGTTTTTATTTGGTCATTTATAATATTATAATTATAACGGTACCTACTCTTTGACATACCTACCTACTGTCTACAAATTTGTAAGAAACTCTCGATGAGCGAGACTTACTCGCCCTTGGCTGATTTTCATTCCACGAATACCTACTTAATTTTTATAAGTGGTAATAGTAACGACATCGATTGTTTCCTTCAATAACTGTCACCCACTACACAATATCCCATTACAAATGAAACTAGTTAAGTTTAACGAGCGTTTCAACGACATCCATTAAAATCTATAATTACTTTAATTCCCCTTTAATTTCCAACTATTAATGTCACTGTCCGACCGTGCTCAAATTTATATTAATACCAACTTACAAATTCACTTAAAACAACCCTTGTTCCTAAGTTAACAAGATTGCTATTTGATTGATTGAGGTGTAGGAGTATTGTGGTAGTGGCGTGGTGAATTAAGCATTCATCACACGCTTTGGGGTAACACGGTTGAAAGCAATACCTGGGGTAAAGGCGGTGCCACACGATCCATCTTTAAGTATATTTGTATAGTCGTTGTATACCACTAACACAGTGTAACAAGTTTCCCTACAGTAATCCGACGGAGACGTCTAGACTGAGCAATTGTGCGGGGTGAGGGGTGAGACGCGGGTGGGAGGAGCCCCAGCTGCATACTTCGCCGTTCTAAGCAGCTTGGGACAAGTCTTCTAGGGCTATAGCGTTTTTTTTTACATTTAAATTTGTAATAAAAATTAATATGTTGCATACGATGAGTATTTATTTATTTTTTATATAATTAAATTCAATAACAGGAGTTTTAAGTCCAGTAAGTCTAGAAACCGAAAGTATTTGTCGGTTACTAACCTATGAAAGTATATTTTGTGAAAAAAATGTTTTTTATTTCATAAATAGTATATTTTGATACTTCTTACCCCTAGTAAGTATGCCACCCCTAAATTATTTTGTTTTAAGTACATAATTTTGCAATACCAATTTGTACCGATTCGTAAAAGACATCTACCTTCCTAATTTTAAATTTGTGACAATCTTCCTTACTTTCATAAATACCTATACAGACTACGGTATCGCTCAACGTCAAAAGCGTCGGCCTACTGTAGGGAACACTTGTTATACTGTGCGACTAACTCTGTAGTTTATGTAATAATTGTTTTAGAATAATAAAATAGTTGTTTACGCCGCAAAGTAGGTACGTGTCTTTCAAACTCTGCAACCGAATTAGGAACAATTTATTAAATCAGGCGTTACTTGAACTAAAAGAATTTCTTTGCTCACCCGTGACCTTATGATAGAGTTTATGCAAAATATGCGTGTTCATGCAGTTCCTCCACTACCACACTGTAAGAGCACACACTAATCACACAAACCCATCTATCACGACTACCACAATACATTGACGCATTTCGAACTCAACCAGAGCTCATCTTCAGAGCAGCACAACCGCAATAATTACACAATATTAGCACCGTTAATACAATATTTGTTCGAAATTTTGTGCTTTACAATTTTGTAATAAATGTTAACAACCACTGGAGCTATAGAAACCGAGCTAACAAAATGAACATAAATAAAATAGAAGATGATCTAAAATTATGTATCTTATAAGTACTGCCAAGTTTAGGGTTAAAGCTACTTACGCTAAAGTTCTACGAGTACTACAAGTTCGAAGAAAAAATCCGAGCAAAGCTTGGTCGGCCAGGTACTATAACCATTTATGACAGCTATTACGCCTGGGCCATTTGCTATCGACAGTCTTCCATGAGACGGAAAGGTTCAACGCATACTGGCATAGAACTAATAATAAAACGAATATCCTAATGAAAGTTTTGGCCCTGAAAAGTAATTTAGCTGGTTAGGGTTCCGTAGTCAACTAGGAACCCTTATACTCACAGACCGTTAGTACTAGGAAGCTGTAATTTGGCATGAATATACATATCAGTCACGCCGACAAAGTGGTAAAATACCCTGACTTGCACTGCCCTATGTTTTTCGAAATTCATGTACGAAATACATTTGAAATTTACCACCAGCTTCATGGTGAAGGAAAACATCGTCAGAAAACCTATAAATAAAAAAAAATGATTTATTGTACAATCGACATGAGGCAAAAACAATCAATGAGTATGGAAAGTTTGTACAGAGAAGTCGCGGGAATGGTCAAATATTCTGACCCCCAAACTAGGTATAGACCTGTGTCTTGAGGGCCTATACAAACAAACCCAAAGCACAAACAAATGCGAAGTTCCCAATCCGCACTGGGCCCGCGTGGGAACTACGGCCAAAGCCTTCTCATTCTTCGAGGAAGCCTGTGCCCAGCAGTGGAATGTATATAGACTGAGATGATGATGATGATGAAATTAGAAGTTGCTACTTCACGTGATACGGCCTTTTATTTAACTTTACTTACCTAACTTTTCTTTGCTTACTTTTCGATGGCTGTGCGTCGACCCTAAAACCGATTAAGTCCGTATTAGCTGACTAAGAGTTATAAGAAGTTAGAAGATTGTTTCAGACAAGATAAACGATAATATTTGTTCAGGTCATCATATTCTGAAGCCGAGTTAGGGTCTTGGCGGCTCGAATATGCTTTTTAGGGTTCCGTAGCCAAAACAAATAACTCACGTCTTAAATCGAGTTTAGCGACCCGGCGGTTGCGTGCTCGTTTGAAGAACGGCTACCGAATAGCCTGAAACATGTCAAGCTAAACTCGATTTAAGACGTGAGTTTTCCAATACATTCATTTAACATGAGTGAGTCTCACGGTAGTTTCATGTTCAAAATTCCATAGTCAAAATGGCAAAAACGGAACCCTTATAGCATCGCCATGTCTGTTTATCTGTCAGTCTGTCTATCCGTCCGCGGCTTTGCTTAGGGACTATCAATACTAGAAAGCTGTAATTATGCACGAATATGTAAAGAAAGAAAGAAACAAAGAAAGAAAATAGTACATTAAAGTTAGGAAAAATAACAAAAAGAAGTGTTGCCGCTATAAAAAGGTCCCGGTTCAGCATATCGCTGGTTGAAAACCAGCACTGGTCTTTCGCCGGGCCACACAAGAGTGAATATGTATGTAAACTATGCCGACAAAGGTAGGATAGATTGGCAAAAGCTAGTAAGTAATATATACTATTTTATAATATACAATAAAAAGACTCAAGATTGTTTACCCTTTTTCTAATGCTATAGAAACGAGGTATAGGCTGACACAACGACGAAGTTTATAGCCAGGTATGAATTACAAATCGCTCCATCCACCACCCCCACCCTACCCCTACAGGTATCACAGTATTCACAGTGTCTAGTTCGTAAACTAATCACGAGTCTTGTTCGTTATTAAGACGTAGAACATCAATACGTACCTATTGTCTGCTATTCGTAAGCACCGTGTTTTGTTACACGTCTGACGGAGATGTGTTAAATGAAGATTGTGCACTCAAGCTTTTATTTTATTAACCCCCGATGCAAAAAGTGGGTGTTATAAGTTTGACCGCTATGTGTGTCTGTCTGTGGCACCGTAGCTCTTAAACGGGTGGACCGATTTGAATGAAATGAAATTTAGCCATTTTTGAGACATTGAACTTTGAAGTAACAAAGTCAGAGGTTTTCGAACTTTTTGTTGGTTAGATTATTTTTTATTTTATTTCATGTCATGTTTGAGAAAAGCACTATACAAGCCTCGGCTGAAACGCGGGGTTGCCTACCTCGCAACCCTATTCTACTTGGCCAGCAACACCTCCCGGCCTCTACAGTAATGTACTATATCAATGAACTGAACCATCTGTCAAAATTAACGGTAATCAAAAAACACGTTAATGGCTCAATCGACTATTTTACCCACACTTTAGGCATCTCCTGCGTTACCAAAATTGTCTCTGGCGTTACCATAAAATCGTTCTTCCAACAAGATATTTCACGGTTTAATACGTTGAACTTACGTACGATGGCACGTATTCATCTATACCATCTATTAAATTATAGAAAAAACATGTTTACTTACACAAATCTGCAATTGTTTGAAAAATGTCGCAGACAGAGTACTGTCGGTAAAAAAGTTGATTGGCCCTAACATTTTTTTTTTCTTTGGAACTGCTCCATCTGCTCTAATTAAGCTCTAATTTGCCATAGACGATGAAACTCGCACGAGGTCAGGGGTTGCTAAGGCTGCGCGATTATGTTTCAACTCTGTTTAGTGCGAGTATCGGATGTTCTGGAAGGGATTACATCGAGTACCTAAATATCGAACGTTAACATAGGTTAACCCGTAGAAGAACGTTGATAAATTAGGTATTATACCGGGTGTGGCCTGTAACTAGGAATGCCAACTATACTGTTAAAAACAGTATTATACTGTTTTTCACAACATTATACTTTTTACTGTTGAACAAAAATAAAGTATAAAATATAAAGAAAGAAAGAAAGAAAGAAAACATTTATTCGTGACAAAAACAACAATACCAAAATAAAAAACAAAAACAAAATATAGTTATGCATGTAGTAGTTGTGTATGATATACTGTTTTCAGCATTAAAATGCCTAGCACTAAGCACACGCTAAGTCAGTGCACCTCTTAGTCAATCACAGAAGTGGCGTTGTCGATGTAAACATACAAAAAAAAGTGTTCCTTATTTATTTAATTTTAGTTTGATTGTCACCAAATTAATTAGTTGTGGGAAAAAGATGAAAAATTTGTCTTTAAAACAATAAAACACTGTTTTGTTGTAAAATACTGTTCATATTTCCAAAATGCTGTTTATTTTCTTTCTGAGGCGTAAATATACTTTATTTATTGTAAAAAAAGTTGGCAACCCTACCTGTAACACGGGCAAATAATTAAAACATAGATCGTACTCGTCAAATCAAAAAACATTAGATCAGCGATGTTGAAAATAACTCGTTTTCTTTTATTTTTATTTCACTTTAAAGTTTATTTGAAGAAGCATTGTAAAGAAAAATGTTTGTACTGTCAATTTTCGTAATTTATTTATTTATTTTATTTTCATAACATTTACACGGCATTACAGATTAACATCCGATTCACCGTAAAACTAAACTTAAAATAATGTAATTAATGTTTGTACTGTTTGTTTGTAAACTAAATATTTGTACGCTTGCTTGCATGCTGAATATGTCATGTGCTAAATATGATATTTGTAGTGTGACAGGCGACATCAGCTGGGTTCTAAGATGGTGTAAGTACATTGAATTTAGAATTAAGTTTGTTAGAAAAAAACAAAAAGTTCATTTTTAATTTTGATTAAGTGGGACCATGATCCAACTACCGGTGACCTATAGAACCTCTGTCTTAAATATTAAATATCCCCGATAATATAGCGATTTTCGTAAAAATATAAGACGAAATTAATAAAGAAAAATAAATAAAAATGTAATTTACCTACTTGAAATTATTGAAAATCAGTAACACAATCCGTCAACTTTGTTTTATTAATTTGAAGTCGTAAAGTAATATATGTTTGTTATGTTTGTTAGTTCCACGCATGTAAGCCGTTGAACCAATTTATCTGAAATTCGATATACAGATAGTTTCGAGTCCCGTGGAATCACTTATTATAGTTTTTATCACGGGAAAGTGCAGAGATAGCGATTAACAAATTCTACGCGGACGTAGTTGCGAGCCTCCGAGAAATAGCTAATACTAATTATACTTTGCAAAATTTTCTCGTATCTATTTACTACAGTTCAAAAGAATCATACACGTGCCAGACTGACGGAAAAACAGGAAACTTTCGTAACCTGCGTTGGTACAGTTTACTCTAAGCTATAGTATTACGAAAAAAGAAGTGTTCTTTCTTTTAATATTAATATTTATTTGCAATTTCCATTAAGCGCTTCAGGGGAAGTAATAAAAGCTTTGATTAAAATCGCTTCTTAGCAGTTTCCGACACAACACTCTGTATAAAAGAAAACAAGCGAAAAAATCGATGTTTAATATCGCGTAATAAACTTATCAGATGATTGATTTTACGTCGCGACGCAAGTCATCTTTGTTAACCGACTTCAAAAAAAGGATAGGGTAGCAATTCGGTTGTATTTTTTTTATGTTTGTTACCTGAGAAGTCTCAAAACTCCGTCATTTATGAACCGTTTTCAAATTTTCTTCTTTCGTCTAGAAATGCTTTCAATTAGGTCCCATAAGCACCAAATCGGGATCTGATGATTGGTTCTTAAAAAAATCGAGGGAACTCTTCAAATATTGTAGGGACACTTGTGGTAATTCCTTTAGTGGTTAGTTTCCTTATTCGTCAATTTCACTGATTTCACCAGTTTACTCATTAAGACAGTTTCGCTAGGTTGATAATTTCGCATGATGAGGCATTTAGTAGTAGAACATGCATTTGCTCTTGAAAATCATCATTTATTGGTGAAGTGGAACTGAGACGACATTTGACCAATGGAGCGACTATATACTCATTAACAAGTAGCTCACGGGTTAAATTTCAATTACTTTAACACAGTTGTTAAGCAATTTAAGCTCGTCGTACTGTATTATGGTAAAATGGAACGGGTGATGCAGCACCAAGACTCCTCAATAAGATCGTCTTTGCATCGGAAAAAGCAATTTAGAATATTATATTATAGTAGTATAAGTAACATTTATTTAATTACTGACATAATCAATTAGGAAGTAAGAAATATTCCAATAACTATCTAAATACGTTTGTTACGAAAAAGGGATCGTCAGACCATGGAAGCTGACCGGACGCTGATATTATATGGATCCTAGTTGGCATGCGATACACATCCCTACCACAAAGTGCAAAACTCGTACTTCGTATGTTGCCGTCCCGCTGACACTTACGTCATTAAATTAAATACGCAAGTGAAAGGAACAATGCGATACGAACTTCGATTTGCGAGTTTCGTAGTAACCCATCAGAGTTGCCCCAAGCGCCGCGCAACGCAGCCCTACTCAAAAAGAAAAAGAAAACTCCGACTTAAAAATGCTGTTATAACATGCGCTATTGCTGAACGCCCTCAAATAACATAATTTTTCAAAATTCCTATCACTTGTCAATACAATCTAAACTAAACAAATATCAACGCTTATGCCGGAACCAGACCCCTGAACATCTACATAGTTCCATGGTCAGGGTCAATAACCACTGAGATATCGTTGCAGACAGATCGTCAACGTAGGTATCTTAGCTATACATGCCGGAAACTTCAACAACACTGTGAAATATCTTATCAAGATTCAACACTATCAATAGCATCTTGTTGTACACCTATATCAGCTATTTTCCTGCTTTGATACTTTAAATATCTTCGTGACTTGCAGATTGGGATGATATTCTTGTAATATCCTAATAATTATCTTAAGCCGCCACGATTTCGCTTGAATACGCACTAGTGATTTTCTTTAGCCCTATTCTAATTACACACCTGGTAAAGTGGTCGGGGCCATAGGTTCTCTTTTGTCTTCAACCTCTGACATGATCAGAGCCTATGTTGACTGTGTCTCTTGCATACTAGTTCTCGCTTTTGTTACCTCTCATACTTTCATTAGTCCCTGAACAAAGCCGCGGATGGACGGACAGACAGACACATAGACATGGCGAAACTATTTATAAGGGTTCCGATTTTGCCATTTTGGCTACGGAAACCTAAATGAAATGTGTGGTGCAAGCAAGAAATTTGTGTTTAAACTCCTGTCCAGTGGTGGTGTAAGGGTATGGCATACAGCACGAAATGCTGAGGACTTAGGTTCGATTCCTTGCGCTGGTATCTTTTTTGGGGTTTTTGCTGTGCATTTATTTTGAGTTTGTATTTTCGTTGGATTTCACGGGTGACCATAAAAATAGCAAATTTGAAGTTGAAATAAAAAATACTCCAAAAAACAATCACAATAATTATAAATATTGTTAGGGAGTGAGTCCACAAGAGTGCAAGCTACTTTCCACTGGTAAACAATGAGTTAATGAGTAAGTGAGAAAAGTTCTCGTAATACATAACAACTTACCTGAGACTCCGTTTACGAATTGTGGATAGACAATCGATACTACAATGCCCAGATTTAGCCTAAGCCCGAGTAAAGCAACACTAACTTCCAATGCATTTAGTATGAGCTAAACTTGGGAGCTGACCTTGTTTCCTACATCCAGATATTTATGTCAGTCAACAGTTTCACATGCTATTTTAAACCAGAGACTGTGTAAACGGCTTTTCTCAAACATGCTCGGAAATGTATGTGTTAATGTCACGAAATGGAGACATGAAGTTTCTCATTTATGGCTCCCTACCGCCTCCCTACATAACTTCTTGGCCTAGTCTATGAAGTATGTATGAAAATCCATTATTGTCCGCTGTTCTAACTTTTAAAATTTGCTTACTAACATTAAACTGAAAAAGGAAAAATTACAAACAGCCAACCACCCCTATACTCTGTATATAAGTATTTTGCGATATTGTGATGCGATGCGATGCATGGATGGATGGATCGATGCATGGATGAATGAATGGATGCATGGACGAATGGATGGTTGGATGGATTTATGGATGGATGGACGAAATATTTCTTCACATTGTTTGAGAAAAGCACTCTACCAACCACGGCCAAAACAGGGATTGCTGAACTCTTTTTACGCGACTACCCCGAACTCGTCCATCAATCCCTTCCTTCATGGCCTCTGCAGTATTACACTATTATTGAATATCTCTGCATTGAAGCTGCCAAACTTACATACCTCTATATCAACATTCAACCCCAAACAATGCAAAGCTTGTACTATGGATACTAGGCAATACATGCTTGAGTATAATACATATTAAACATCCAAGATCCGAGAGTAAACATTCGCATTATTCATACAAATCGCTGCTTATCAATTAAAACGGCCCAACTCAAAATCGAACTTTTTTCAGTAGAGCGATTTGAAAATAAAACAAATTTAATTTCAAAATATCTCGTATTAAAATAAACTTAAATACATTCTTCTTTGTGCTATTCAGTCCCTTGGTTAATCAAGAATAGCTGTAGTATAAAATTATAATGAAATGGCACATCTTTATATCAATAAAATAATAAAAACAGTGACCACTTCGAGTTAAGTCTTAATATTTTTAATTTTATTATGAGCAAGAAAGTCACAAGTCGTAATACTTACACAATAATACAAGAATGTATGACAAATAACGACCTATTTGTGTTTAAGTCATGTGATAAAGTAAATTTTATCACGAATAATGTCGTATCAGGCAAAATATAACATAAATTTATCTTTAACAACGGCCCATCTTGTATTGTGCACAAAATTTTCATTAAAATTATTGTCAACAAGGTCTCAACACGACTTCTGACGTCGGAGAAGATCATACATTTTGTTTTTAATAGCACATTAACGTTTGCGATACTTTCAACTATCTTCATTAATGTCCCTTTATCGTAATACAACATCTTCAAGCATGTAAAATCACATTATTATCACGAGATTTATAATTATGTACCGTACTAAAGAATTTTTAGTGTATTTTATACACTTCAGAATAAAAAATTTAGTACTTCAAAAACAAAACATAATAATTGTAAAACTTGTTACCTATCAAAGTCAAATTATCCTTATAAGAACAAAATCTTCTAGGACATAGGATACCTTTAATACCGGTAGTGTTCCTGTGAAATATTATTATCATATCAGCCGTAGGAGGTCCACTGTTGGACATAGGCCTCCCCTATAGATTTCCAGTTGCTTCGGTTGGAAGTGGCCTGCATCCGATTCCACCGTGAACCCGCGGCCTTAACCAGGTCATCCGTCTATCTCGTTGGTGGACGTTCTATGCTGCGCTTATCGATTCGCTGTCTTCATTCGAGAACTTTTCAGTGCCAATGACCATCTGTTCTCCGTGGTATATGGCCGGCCCATTGCCACTTCAACGAGCTAATTCGCTTGCTATGTTGGTTACCCTCGTTCTTCTAAGTATCTCCTCATTTCTGATTCAATCCCGTAAAGAAGCTCCGAGCATAGCTCTTTCCATAGCTCGCTAAGCAACTCTGAGCTTATTTAAAAGGCCAATATGCCATCTCACACTGGGGTTAAAAACTTTCGTCTTAAGGATCTGAGGGTTTCACAAACGCTGCCCATCCGAGTTGGATTCGACGATTGAGCACCTTTCCGAAGTTGAACCTACTTAATTGGGCAGTTTGTCCTAGATATACGCGTCGACAACTTCAAGAACCGAACTCTCAGCCATAACAGGGGCAGTCACCACACGGAGATTCGACATGACCTTCGTCTTGTCCATGTTCATTGTGAGGCCTACCCATTGGGAGACTCGATTGAAGCCATCGAATATCGTGCTGAGTTCTTCCATCGACTTTGCCGTGACCAGAATATCTTCGGCAAACCGAAGGTGCATAATGTATTCGCCGTTGACATTGATGCCTAGTTCTTTCGATTCCAGCCAGCCAGTTTGAAGGCGTTTTTCAGAGCGGCAGTAAACAGTTTTGGAGATTTTCAAGGGAATTGCCTTGAAACTCTATTCCTGTGCTCCGACCGACATATTTAGTAGCGTTTCTATACAAATACTTCAACACTTCGATATACCGATAGTCATATGGCATCACTGGAGAGACTCAAGCACTGCCCATGTTTCGATCGAATCAGTCTTCATCGTATCGTATATCGATCGTATCATAGTCCACTAATGTCTAGACAAGTTTTACTCTTCTTTCTTCTGATTGACCTGCTGCAGCGTGTACTTATGTGATCTACAGTACTACAGCCTTTCCACAACCCGGCGTGTTCGGGTGGTTGGAAGACGATTTACTATGACCCTGGAAAACAGCTTATAAACATGACTCAACAGCGAGATTGGCCTGTAGTTCTTCAATAAGGTGTTATCGCCCTACTTGAAGAACAACACCACAACGATCTTGTTCCATGCTTTTGGCGTTGTACCTTTGAAAAGACGGAATTAAAGATCCTCTAAAGGATTTTAATGACCGGGGATCTCCCCGCCTTCAGAAGCTCTTATTGTTCTTAAGCTGTTTCTGGGCCATCATTATCTCTTACAGGCTGATGTCCGGGATTCTCATTAATAAATCCGAGAAGACCTTTCTTCTTTTGCTCTGCCACTTGAAGTTTTTATTGCTAATCATCTCTGAAACCAACTAACAATATGGCATATTTCTAAATGTTACCAATAAAAAATCGTTTTCTGTTTCGTAAATATAGGCTAAATTCTACATATGACATAAGTAGTATACTTATTTTTTCATGAAGAATGTTTCACTTCGTAATGTTACACTATTGTAGAAAAAAAAGCACAAATAATTAGCTTCCCTTATCGTAAAGATGGCTGTATTTTGCGATGTAGCATTATTGCATAAACAATAAGCAACGACCCCGCGGGTTATTTCGCGATGTGCCGTTGTTCACCAGTGAAGTTGCCAAAAGCCGCGGCGCAACTGGCATTCGGCCGCTCTTAACGATAAAATAGTGTCAAGTTCCAACCAATCACATAACGGCCCATTGCTGCCACGGGGTCATTTTTTGAAGTAGCGACTTGGGTGTCTTATTCACGACAAAGTTTAGCTTATTCTCTACCCAATTTTACAGTTAGTACGAAAACATAGTATTTTGCAATAGTGACTTATTTTAGATAAGCAGCGAAATATCTGCCCGACCGGGAATTGAACCCGGCACCCCAAGCTTCACAGTCACTAGTTCTCTAACCACTTGGTTATCCGGTCTTCAAATGTTTTATTTCCTAAAAATCTCCGTCCTGTTTATTATATTGACATTATCGCTAAAAGTGTTGTTTACCTGTTATCGTATCCAATCAATACTGCTATAATAACATTAAACAAAAGTAAATAAATATTTTTGATGTTTGTAGCGTGACTGGCGACATCAATTGAGCTCTGGGTGGTGTATGCTTACTTTATATCAATCCAATTTATTAAAAGTGTAAACAAACAAATTTCATCAGAATTCTTCTGTAAACACCCACTGGATCGAATCAATAACACATTTATCTATAATTCGTGTCTTTTAACTAGATGTCTCATCACTTTTTTTACCAAAATTCACTTGATTTCAATATTTAATTCATTTAAAATTCTTTCTTGAATGAAACATGGGTATAATCGCATAGGCTAGCATAGAGATGATGGAAATTTTGACATTTAAAAATCGATTAATGCTCGATTTAGCGATTTTGATTTACTTACCTTAAAATTAAAAAATAGCTACTGCTTTTATAATTGAATAAACAGTCTTTGGAATAAAATCAAGTGTTTTAAATAATAAATTTAGCGATTTTTATTTACTTACCTTAAAATTAAAAAATTGTTACTGCTTTTATAATTGAATAAACAGTCTGGAATTAAATCAAGTATTTTAAATAATAAATTAGATAAAAACACTTTGATCAGATTCAATTAATAAATTAATCGATTTACACAGAGCGATTTAACAGATTAATTATTTTGCATCAGGTTCTAGTTTTTCACATCACTAAATGTCTATGGTCGGGTAAATTGCGTCTTTGTTTACACTTTTAATAAATCGGATTGACATACAATAAAAATAATAAATCGATAGGTAACACGAATGGCGTAAATGATCGTTATTAAACTGTAATAATAAAAGACGTTCTTGTATCTCGTAGGACGCATCCGCTAACTGTATCAAATGTGTTTGCTTCACTAAAAGCAATAATGACTGTGAATCGCATAAAGTCCAGTGCAACTCCACAGAACTAAGTCGCTCCAGACAAGGAATTGCTTTTACACCAAGGCCTGGGTAACCGGATAGCAGACGATTGTTTATTCTAACAGTTTCAGTGTTAAGAGAAGTTTTTAGGTATTCGTTTGGGATATTGCTGTCTTTATCGCTCGTGACATAAGCGCTCGCAGCCGTCCCCCCCATGCACATCCCCTCCCGCTTCTATGTTTTCCGCTAATGTATATCAAGATAGCTGTAGACTTTTCAAGATTTGCGGTTGAATTTTGGGTTTCGTTGTCCTCATATTATACGAAAAGTATAGCACAGACATCAATGATATTTTACAATCAATATCTTCATTATATTTTCTATGCCTGTGGTTTTTTCGATTTTTTCTCGTGCAAAGTTGACATCTTTTTTTGTCGACTTTTGAGCTCCTGTAATTTTGATATTACAAATTTATACGAAAATCTGAAAAACCACAGCCAATACAATTACGTGTAGTCCATACTTACAAAATTTCATCTATGTAATTCTGTTGCCTAGTTTTCAAATGAGACGGGGACTACGTTTGTATGGAGACTGGAACGAAGAGACTTCTCTTAACTTCATTGCAAACTGAAGACATTGAAGTTCAATTTGAATGAGATGGATATTGAATACTTTGAAAGTTCCGTGCTTATTTTTATATTTTTTGTGATGGCAACATAAAGTCATACAGGTCTTTAAGGGATGCTTTTACGACGTTATTTCGCTCTAATAATAGCCATTTACGAAATAACAAAACAGGTTTACAATAATTTATCCAGGTTTAATGCCCAATGCCTATTTACTTACAATAATAAATCGGAATGATAAAGGTATATAAACTTGAAAAAAAATTTAACAAAAATTAAAGCCGACTCCAAAAACATAAAAAATAACAAAAAATGGAAACGACTACAAAACCCTTGAAAATATTTTTCTACCTACACTAGCTCGAAGTCGGTCCCTCAGTACAACCCAGCAGGAGTGAAACAACAGGCGTCTACTTCAACTATACAATGGGTTTCAATCACTCCTGCTGGGTCGTGCTGAGTCACCGACTTCGAGCTAGCTTCAAGCTATTTTATATAAAAAAATACAAACATTGGAACATAGAACCTCCTCCTTTTTTGAAGTCGGTTAAAAAGACTCCAAACCCTATCTTAATAACCTAACCTAACCAACAAAAAGTTGGAAAACCCCCGACTTTGTCACTTTAAAGTTCAATATCTCAAAAATGGCTGAACCGATTTTGATGAAATATGTCTAAGAACCATCGCTAGAAAACCTAGTATTAAATAAAAAAACCGCATTCAAATCGGTCCACCCGTTTAAGAGCTACGGTGCCACAGACAGACACACAGACAGACACACAGACAGACACACAAACAGATACACAGACAGACACACAGACAGACACACATAGCGGTCAAACTTATAACACCCCTCTTTTTGCGTCGGGGGTTAAAAATAGTTATATTCATACAATAAAATGTATTCGTTGCAAACGAGGTATCCCTATAACATTTTGGGATCAGCGGGACCCATAAAAAACACATTTATGAGAAGGGACAAAGGAATAAATGTTTAAAAGGATTGCAATCCAGAGGGGCTCAGAGATGTGAATAATATGAAAATTTCAAAGCCTTCGCAATACAAATCTACAGTAATCGTCGAAAGGGATGGAATAAATGAAAAGATACATTTGGTGCAAGCAAAGTTTAATGATATTTTTAAACTGTTGCGATTTTAACTTATAAGTACTTAGGTATTGTTAAATCTGGTACTTAACTTGTCGATTTGCATTTTTACTGCTAAATTTAGGTATTTAGGGTTAGATAAATTTTAGGTAAATAATAAATAAATAAATAAACATCATGGGACACTTGACACTAATTGACCTAGTCCCAAACTAAGCAAAGCTTGTACTATGGGTACTAGGCAACGGATAAACATACTTATATATAGTTAAATAAAGAAAGAAAGAAAGAAAAGAAAGAAAATACAAAAAAAATAATATAAATAAATACTTAAATACATATTAAACATCCAAGACCCGAGAACAAACATTCGTATTATTCATACAAATATCTGCCCCGGCCGGGATTCGAACCCGGGACCTCAAGCTTCGTAGTCAGGTTCTCTAACCACTTAGCCATCCGGTCGTCGACTCTTATATGGTCGACCATTATAAGGTCTGGACTCTTTTAACTTTTTATTAAGTACGTGTCTACTTTTGTTTCTATTGTCCTGTTAATCGTTCAATGATTAACTGATGGAGATCCCTTTACAGGATAAGTTACCCTTTTTACATCGACCTCTCAATATAAATTATTATTAACCATCTTTTTATAGATGACATTAGGCCAATGGAATACATTAGGTACCATATAATTTTTGCTAATTATTGTAAACTCATATCACAATCGCTGCAATAAGGTCGAAACGCCAATAATTTTACGTTCGAATCCTAGCTATAATAATAACTATGAGATTTTAGTTAGGTTTTTCTCCATTTTATAAATATTGTATTTTATTCAATTAAATATAATACCTATCTATGAGATTTATCATCATCCGACCCAAATCTTTTACCTTCGAAAGCTTAAGTTTTGCATGCTATTATTTCCTTTACCAGTTGAAACTTTTGAAAAGAAAAAAAACACTGTAAGAACATTTTTAAAATTTCGGTTTATAACGAAACTGACAATATATACCTAATTGTTGACAGTTTTTGCTATCACGATTGGCTAGTGTGAATTTTTTAAAGCAAGCAGATTACAATAAAAAACGTTCATGAAATCTACGCAGACAAAAAACAACGAGGTGAAGTAGAAATCTGTCACTAGAAAACTGCGACTCATTTTGTATTTCAGAATAAAGAACCATAGGATCAAGAAGCGAGTAACCATTCTCAAAAAACTTGGTTATTGCGACGCAATAAAAAACTTTCTTTTACGTTTCTCTTTCTTATGATTTTACTGTCTCAGCCCTTGTTGATTGGTCTTGAATAATAAACGCCGTGACATTGAATGCGACACTGAACTTCCACGGCACTCAATCGATACTTTGGTACGGTGGTTTATGGGAGGCCAAGGTTCAGAGGTGTAAAATTACCCCTTAAATTGACAGAACACACAAAATTACAGTGTGTTGTATATTAATGGATTTTCTACGACTAGTTTACCCATTTACCCACATGAATGATTAGACCTATACTTAGTTTGGATAGGTGTTTAACTACATGTAAACTAACTTCAGCTGCCAGATACCTACCGATGGTACATTCAAGGATTATAATCATTTCACTTATCTATCATTGTAATACAAACTAGAATCATCATCATCATCATGTCAGCCGGAAGAAGGCTGAAAGACGTCCACTGCTGGACATAGGCCTCCCCCAAGGCTCTCCACTCAGACCGGTCTTGTGCTTTCCGCATCCACCGCAATCCCGCGATCTTAGCCAGGTCGTTAACCAGGACAAACTAGAATAGTGTATTTCAATACAGAAATGTAAATGTTTAGATAGTTTAATGGGGGAGTTTAAATACATATTTGACGTTATTTAGTTAAATAAATTTCCTGAAATTCCTACGGGAAAGACAAAAAACGGGAGGTTCCGTTTTACTGGTCGTGGAAAGCTGAAATTCAGCACGTAAGTTGCTTGGGGAGTGTAAAGGAGCATTGAGAGAGGAATTTCCAAAATTCCCACGGAAACGGGAAAAAACGGAATTTTGCGTTTTACTGGTTGTAGAAAGCTAAAATGTCAAAATTCAAAAGTTTCTACTGTAAGTAGGTAGGTAAGGTCCGACCGAGATCTCGGTCTCGGTTCTCGGCCAAAAACAGCCGAGATTCCTAATAGAATACAAATATTTGTCTGTACACCAGAAATAGTAAGCTACCACCAGAAGTAGGTACGCTGACCGACGGTCAGCGCTGACCGTCGGTCGAGCACTTTTTCCAGCCTTAATATTTCAGCTTTTACTTACAGTACCCTTAGTGTAAGTCTTCGGTTACAAAATAACTACGTCTCGATCGCGTTCGCGTTAAAATCTCAATTTATATGGAAACACGAACAGCGCCTCTAGCGGAACGTTTGCGATGTTCGTGTTTCCATACAAATTGAGATTTTAACGCGAACGCGATCGAGACGTATTTTGTAACCGAAAACTTACACTAAGGGTACAGTAATGTACTATTACCTGACCTAACACACAGGACGCGAAGAATTTTAATCAAGTAAGCACTATGAACTAGACTAAGTAATAGCTTTCGAGTTACATTAGCATAGAAAATGCCCCGCTTGGCTTTGAAGTTAAGGACTTACTTAAAGTTTAAACTTAAATGCGTTAAGTTACAAGTTTGTCAAAGAGAATTTAAGCCCTATTTAAATGGAAAATCGACTTATGTTTTACATTGGGTATTTACTAATAAAATAAGCTTAATAACAAAAAGTTGTAAAACCTTCGACATTGTCACTTCAAACTACAAAATCTCAAAAACGGCTGAACTTTTTTCTATTTTTCATACATCTACATGTAATTCGTGTGGTGTACTGCCGTTTCGGAAAAATATTTTTCGCCAAATTTCACTTCCCAAAAAACTTATCGCACTAGTTTAATTTCCCAAACGAATATTTAGCATATTTACATGTCGCATTTTATTCATTTGAGCAAATTATCATTTGGCATAATTTTACTTTGTCACATTTTATTACGACAAACATTTATTAAGCAAACGTTTTCTTGCTAATATTGCGTTCCAAAAAAAGGTTGTTCAAAATGACATTTCGCACAAACCAACCACAGAAATCAACTGCTACCAGAAAAGTAAGTTAGATTAGGTTAGAACTGTGTCCCGCACGGAAACCAGTGAGCTTCTAAGTTACATATAATATCATTGACGGAAACGAACTGCTCCCAGAAAGTAGGTCATTATATCATGCGATATTTTTGGGAAGAATACAGTATGCCAAACGATACATTTGACTAAATAATACTCGGTACCTATTAAGAAACATGACTAAGTAATTATTTGTAAAACAATAATTTGCCAAAATATAATTTATCAACTGTAAAATTGCGACAAGTTTTTTTGCCAAATGATTTTTTGCCAAATGATAATTTGACTGAAATATTTTAGGATATGATATTTTGGGAAAAGTTTTTTGCCCATACATTAGTAATCCAATTCGTGTCTATACAGTACAACTACGTATTCTGTTCTGGTAAAGACCAATTCGTAAATATGGTAAAGGAATTTACGTACATTATCCAAAATAAATTGGGTAATTGGATGAATATGGTAATGTAGCCACAATGTTGGAATATGTAATGGGATGCCGTGTGCTTAAAACTTCGAAATTTAAGTCAGTTAGCTGGTTAAAATGAGAAATCCTTTATTGAAATGTGTTACCTACGCGTATTTTGAGAAATTTCTAAAGTTAACATTGTCATTATTATTTAGATTACATTTTGGTCTATTCCGACAAGTTCCATTATTAGTTCCATTGATGTAACTAGTTGGACTTTTATCCTCTTCGTTGAATGTAACAGCTGAGAAAAAAAGACCAACAGTTCCATCAATGGAACTAGTCGGAATAGACCTAGATTTTACTTTTGATTACTGTAACTAATATTTTTAATATCATTTTCATCATCATCATCATCTCGGCGTATATACATCTTACTGCAGAGCACAGGCTCCTTCCAGAATTAGAGGACTTGGGCCACAGTTTCCGCAAGGGCCAGTGAGGATAAGAAAATTCAAAAACACCATTAAATTTATTCGCCGGTATGTTTTCTTCACCGTAAAACTTACAATAAATTTCAAATGTAATTACGCATTTCAATTTTAATCCAAATAAAATCGAAACAAATCAATGTGCATCGCCATCAACTACGTAGAATAAAATTAATTAAAAACTATTTAGGTACTGAATCCTCCTCCTCCGTTACCAAAAATACAGGTTTTTCCACAGAGCTCTGTAAAAAAGTTTTCACAGTTTGTCTGGTTATTTTTCAAGCTTTAATAGTAGATTGTACAACAAGAGCATATAATAAAACGAGCCATTTTACCCGAGGCGTTCATATAGCCACCCGAGCCTGTACGGCGAGGGTGGATAGACACGTCGAGGGGAAAATGGGTTTAATGCTCGAGTTTTACACTCTACTTTTCACTTCGATGGCGAGGAAATTAAATAGCAACGGTATAAACTGATCCACTTTCTATGTAACTTTTATTTTTTTATGCATTATTATAATATGTAGTTCCATTTATTATGTAGCAGTATCAGCGACAATATTTATAAGTATTAGAACTAATTATTTTAACAATTATTAGTAGGCACTCAATTATTTTTAAATACGATACGACTCAATTATTTTTAACCTACCTAATAACTAACACGAATCTTTTTTTTGCCTTATTACTTAACCCGCTTACTTAAATAAGCAAGAGTCTCGTCCTTTGGCAGTTTCTTGGAAGAAAATAAAAAAATCTACATAATTTACCTTCCGAAGGCCTCAACAAACTTTGAAAGGTAAAGGGTGAACCCACTTCAGGGTGAAATAAATCGCGCTTTTTGAAGAAAAGTGACCGAAGTTGAAAAATAAAAACCAGTTTGTTTAAGATAAACTGCATGTTTTTTTTTACAAGTTTTTATTAGCTCTTACCCTATTGGTTTGGGTCAAACCTTGGAAGCTAAAGTTAACCCACTTCCAGTGGTAGGATTGACTTGAAATTTGGCATACTAATGTAAATCTGTTGGCAATGCTATCTGAGAGTGACATTCTGGTAGTCCGGCCAGGATCTTGAAAAAAATTACGACGTCTTGGATCAGAGACAGAAAATCTCAAAAATCATAAAAAATATTGAAATGCACTATCCTTTACTAACCATGCACCAACTCACAGCGATGCATCTGCCATTAACTCCACTGATGTGGTTTTCATAAGGCTACTAACAGTGCCAGGAGCACAAAGAGTAAAGCCACTTTGTTTTAGGGAAACAAGCTATCGCCTAACAACCACGACAAAGCAAGTAGAAGGAATTTTAATACATGTAGTGGTTTTGTCAAAGTAACTTTGAAATTATTTTTTGTCTTGCCTTACATAATTTTCACGTTATTTACATGTAAGCGATCAGATAGCCAGTTTGAGAGCCTATAAAGCTTGAGGTCCGGGTTCAATTCCCGGTCGGGGCAGATATTGCTGTAAATAATACGAATGTTTGTTCTCAAGTCTTTGATGTTTAAGTATGTTTTATCTATGAATGTATGTTTAATTTAACCAAGTACTCATAGTACGAGCTTTGCTTAGTTTGAGACTAAGTTAACTGGTATTAATTGTCTCATGATATTTGTGAGAGACAGAGAGAGTCAACTTCCGTTAGTTTAGTGCTTCTAAACAACTATGACATCGGGACTTTCTAGACAAGAGCTCATACTTTTTTTAAAGGCCGCCAACATACCAATAAGTTTATTTAACTTGTTGGTACTCATGGTTGGTAATCATTTCCCGTCAGATGAATCTCATGTTCATTTGGCTTCCTCGAAAAGAAAATCTAAGTCCGGGCACAGCATGACATAAAAAATAACCTTTAGAACGAAAACGACATAATTCAAAATGTTCTTATTTTAAAACTCAATCATGTTTAAAAAATTAATCATTCTAATTATTAAAATTTATGAAAAAGTACTGGTGCAGTGCAGTGCGAGAAAATGTTGCTATATCGAGATTTTTTGTGCAGAAATAAAATTGATGATTTGTTTTATACAAAGTTCATTTCAGTATTGTGAATATATCGAATTGTGTCGGTTTCATTCTAAAGGTGCGACATTTAGAGAAACAGTTAAAATGTAAACTAGCAAACAAGAACGCTTCTAAGTTAACGGCAAAGCAAACGAAACTTTAAACAACAAAGTTCACAAAGGATAGTGCGGCGTCCACGTACAACTTGGCAATCGCTACTTGGGAACTTTCGAAGACGCTTCAGCCTCGTTTTTAGGGTTCCCTACCTCAAAATATAAAACAAAACCCTTTATACAGGATGCTCCTGAACATGGGGCTTAGATAAATCCAAAAACAGAAAAAGAACTACGTTTTTATTTTTTGTGGGGAGAGGTTCGTTTCTACTCGCATAACTGAGCTACAATACAATACAATGACTCTTTATACTGTCGGATACTACTACTGACTTTATCATCTCACAATCTTAACCAGGTCGTCGCTCGATCTTGCAGGCCTACCGACAGCTCGTCTCCCGGTCTGCACTAACTTTATTCTAGCTATACTTTTGTTTTAGAACTTTTTAAAAATATGATCACTGTAAATGTCAGTGTATGTAATATGTAATGCAAAGTTGACAGTACATGGATGAATATTTTCCTTAGAGGCATCAAATAAATGTCACACACTGCATTCGATAAATGTGAACGCAAACATTTAATGCATAAAACCGAAACCATTTAATGCGTCACGACACAACACGACACGTAAATGTGAATGCAGCTTTATACACTAATGGTGTGTTAACAGACGGTTAAATGTGATGTCATCTCAGTCAATTCGAACAAAACAAATAGAGACGGCATCACATTTAACCGCCAGTTAACACTAATCAATAGATGGTGAAACAGCCCCTAAATTTGTAACTCTGCCTGCCTGTTTATTACCTTTCACGCTTAAATATCTGAACTGATTTAAATTAAATTTGGTTTGAAAATAGTTTCACACCCTGTTTCACCATCCATTGATTAAATTTATTTGACGAATAAATGTGATGCCGTCTCTATTTGTTTTGTTCGAATAGACGGAGACGGCATCACATTTATCCGTCAAATAAAACTACCTAATCACAACGGGTGATGAAACAGCACCTAAGACGCAGAGAAAAACATGATAATAAGTAGTTTTCCGTTTTCATCCCGGAAAAATTGCGTTATATTTCCCGCGGGATAGCGATAAACGATTTCTACGCAGACAGAGTTGTCAGGAGTAGCTAGTTATGGATATATCGTTAAGCGAACGTTTACTTGATCCTCCCGGAGCATTCAGCAAGCCGATCGGTTTACCGATGTGTGTATACTGCTAACCGAGACTTGTTAAGAGAAGTCTCTTCGTTCCATTCTCCATAGAAACATAGTCCCGGTCTCATTTGAAAACTAGGCAACAGAAGTAGATGAAATTTTGTAAGTATGGACTACACGTAATTATCTATGCCTGTGGTTTTTCAGATTTTCATATAAATGTGTAATATCAGAATTACAGGAGGTCAAAAGTCGACAAAAAAAAGATGTCAACTTTGCACGAGAATTACAGACTAATAAAACATTATGGTAACATTACTCAACTTAACGTCACTTTGAAATTTTAACTTTTTGTACACTCAGCTGCAGAGAAAAGGTACCCTCCTGTAACGGCGGTATCCATACTTACCGCCATTACAGGGGGTGCCCTTTCTTTGCAACTGACTGTACTTGGTTATTTTGATTTTTTTAATGAAAAGTATATTTTTCTATCATTTAACGCCACGACGTCTACAAGTGCAGTGGACACGTACATTTTGTTGTTGTACCTCTACATTGATCGATGTCATGAATAAAACATTGCTTTTCGCATGGATATTGTATGGCAACTTGACATACTAAAATGAAGTATTTTATGTCTTAAATTTTGTGATACTTGCGTTTTATGGGGGTCTTTATGCCATAGCCGTGTATAGTGGACCAAGTAAGTTCTCACCATGTTTTTTGGACAGTTCTGAAGCAGAAATACACTCAGCCAGCACAGTCAGCACCTTTCTTTCAGAATATATTTATAAATATTGTGAATCTGTTTAAAAAAAATACCGTGTTGAGTTTCTTGCCGGATTCTTCTCAACAGAGGTTTTTTCCGAACCGGTGGTAGATTTTTTTTGACGTTCATAGGTGCTTGTTATAGCCTAAATTTAATAAAGAGATTTTGACTTTGACTTTGACTTTGAATACATAGCATTCATACATAATCCAGTTTACTTCAACAGTGTTAGGTACTATGCTCTTTAATTTCTTCACGATCTGTTACGTGTAAATTGAGGTAAGATTGAGCTATGTTTGTGTGTGCGTGTGTTTTGAAAAATAAAGTTTTCTCTTATTTTATCTTACAATCAAGAAAATTCGTCTTAGCCTAAAACCGGGTTCGGCACGTTCAGGTCCTTAATCCTCCGCAAAGAAATTCTTGGACTTTGGAGATGAACGGATAACCTGAGGCCGTATTGCCTAATGTTTTTGACACTCGTGATCGCAATCAAATGACATATTTCGCATACAAAAGCTGTCATTTTATTGCGATCGCGAGTGTCAGAAACGTTAGGCAATAAGGCCTCTGGTTAAAGCCGCGGATTCACGATGGATGCAGGCCGCTTCCAACAGCTGACGTCCTACGGCTGATGTTTTGGTGATGCTGAAGAAATTCTTAAGTTATTTACCCAATTTGCTTAAACAGAGTTGATCCAAAATAGTATCACATCAAATCTAATATACAGTGAGACTACATGCCTTCGGAACAATGCATTACTGAGTCACTGCATCCAACGGAAATAGCTTTAGTCTGTGTTCACTGAAGCTAACAAGATTATTAATGTCTGTAGTCTCTTAGTTATAAATAATGCATTGACTAAGGTGTTACATTTGCCACATATACATCTGGTAAGTTCCACGAGAGTTACAACATGTCGTGTAATGACTGTAGGATCTTGACATTTCCTCATTCATTTAATTTATTCTCCTTTTGTGCAATTAGTTCTTTTTTAGCTGTGTATGTAATCATTCACTTCAATTCTCGTGGCACCACCTATAAAGTATTTGACACTGAATTAATTAATGAATTAATAACAACGATTTCGGTCAACGCCACGCGCGGTCCTTAGCTCATTTACATTTTGGTATTTTATTCATTAGGAAAAATTATCATTCGGCATCATTTTACTATATTAAGTTTTATTATGAGAAATGTTCATTAGGCAAACATTTTCCATGGGCTTTATAGGTATTAGAAAAAAAATTGTTCTAATTGTCACTTCACGCCAATGAGCTTCTACATACAACATCATTGCTTCACGCAAATTCAAATGTAAACTTGGCAAATGATAATTATATACATACATATAAGAAGGAACTCTACGTCTGTCTGTTAAGTGTTCTCGAGATAGAGCCCTGTGATACACAGACAGACAACGTAGCAACAGTAGTAGGATTTCAACTTCAAATACGAAACCCTGAAAATGACAATGTCAAAATTATTGACTATCAAAATTGATTAATAATTATAATTTATATACCTACTCCAGATTCATAATCAAATATTTATATTGCGATATCATTTTAATTAATTACTGTTCATTTTCACAATAGACTTCGATTCCTAAAATGACTGTCATGCTGATCACAGACGTGATTACGATGGCGTTTGCGTATAGTGTTGATAAATTTTTTTAAGCTGAAACATCTGTTTGGTCAAAGTCCCTAAATAGTCACTGGAAATTCCTAATTCCGACATAGCCAAGTGACTTAGTTCGTTGAAGTGGCAAAGGGCAGGCCATGCGATGATCGTTGGGGCCGAAAAGTTAACGAGTGGAGACTATTGGGAGCGTGGACTGTAGATTACAATTTTTGGTTCTTCACAAGAAAAGTCTTTTCACTGGTATGAAGATTTATTACAAAGCAGCAACACTTACAGTTAGGAAAGAGCAAATAGAACATGTAGAAGTGTTATGGCCGATGGGCGACCGGAAGAGAGAAAAAAAAAGTTCTGCCAACCTAGCTTACAAAACTTTGTGTTGCCAGCAACAGAGACCGCGGATCGGCAAGCGCAGCGTACGACGTCCAGCAACTGTGATAGAATATAGCAGGACTTATGCACAGTATATATATAAGCTAAAGTAGTAAGGAAGCTACGAACCACTCGATCGAAACGAACACACTCACACAAACGCGCGTTCTACACGGCCTCTAAGGGGGACTCGCGACTGCAGTACCGTGAGACCCCTTTAGAGGCCGTGTAGAGCGTGCGTCTGTGCGAGTGTGTTCGTTTCGATCGATTTGTTCGTAGCTTCCATACTGATTTAGCTTATACATATATATATATATTGTGACTTATGTTTGCTGTTCCACTCTTTCTCTTTCTATTGCAAGATGGCGGAGCAATACGTGCCTTGTAATTGTGTCCTACGAAAATAAACTCCATTAAATAATTGCGACGTTCAATTTAATGTATTACAGCAACGAGATGGACGGATGACTTGGCCCTATACCACGAAGTGTAAAACTCGAACTTCGTATGCTGCCGTCCCTCTGACGTTTATGTCATTTAATACGCGAGTGAAAGGGACGGTGCGATACCAACTTCGATTTGCGAGTTTAGTAGTAGCCCCTTTTTTTTTTTTATTCGACTGGAAGACAAACGAGCAAGTGGGTCTCCTGGTGGTAAGAGATCACCACCGCCCATAAACATCTGCAACACCAGGGGTATTGCAGATGCGTTGCCAACCTAGAGGCCTAAGTTGGAATACCTCAAGTGCCAGTGATTTCACCGGCTGTCTTACTCTCCGCGCCGAAACACAACAGTGCAAGCACTGCAGCTTCACGGCAGGATTAGCGAGCAAGATGGTGCTAGCAATCCGGGCGGACCCTCTAGTTAAAGTCGCGGGTTCATGGTGGATGCAAGCCGCTCCCAACCGAGGCAACTGGAGGTCTACGGGGGAGGCCTATGTCCAGCAGTGGACGTCCTACGGCTGAGATGATGATGATGACGATGATGAATTCTTGATTCCCCACTAATAATTCAAAAGTCATTATCAATTGATATCTCTAAAATAAACATTTTTCAATGTGCCGTCAATTTAGTATCGTATCGCATACATTGATAATTACGTTTAATTTGTATGAAAAAAAAAATGAAATTAACTGTGGTCATCTATAAAAAAGTAGCAGAACAAAGTTCGCTCAGTTATGCGACTGGAATCGAACCCTGGAAAGCCCCATGGTCAGAAACTCCCCATACATGATAAAGTGTCCATATTAAATTTCATTAAATCTTAACAATTTTGATTGCAAATTGGGTAACAATTTGACTTGAAACTAAAGTAATTTTCAAACTTTAAGACCTAAGTTAATATTAATTACTCTCAAATAAGTCGTAAATTAATAGTTCCGAATACATTGATTCATTTAAATGTACTAAAATAGTTTAATTTGTTGAACGCATGTTTGTTTATTTAGTTATTTAGTTGTATAATTATAAAATTCTTGCGCAGGTTTCATTGCTACATAGATTTATAAATATTATTTTGAATCTGTTTTTTTTAAATACCTTATTGAGTTTCTTGCCGGATTCTTCTCAACAGAGGTTTTTTAGGAACCGGTGGTAGATTTTTGTTTGACGTTCATAAGTGCTTGTTATATTATTATATAGCCTAAATTGAACAAAGAGATTTTGAGTTTGATACAGTTTTTGTATTTTCCAAATGACGAACCTTGGGGCGTTATGGTAATTAATAATTTATAATCAGTTTTAAGGTAAGTACCCAAAGACAGACGCTTGAAGTCTATATCTCACTCACAGACACACTAATTTGAATTAAACATAATTATTATGAATGACACTGAATATTATTTTGAGTTATCCGGTATCGGAAGATGCAGGACGAATTTACAAGTTCATCAAGCACTACTCTGCAGCCAGATAATCTGGATCGCAATAGAAGTGTTTGATGAATGTGGCCATCGAGTCTTTCAATGAGGCTGGCAAAGTCACACAGGTGCACTCAAGCCTCAAAAAAAATATATAATTTTACTTATTTTACACATTTTTACATCAAATTTCTTTCTGGACTTCTAACCATCTTCCAGCTCCAGCTTTCAAAAAGCTTTACTATAAAAACGATGATTAAGAAAACATAACATTGTCACTTCGAAGTTCAATATCTCAAAAAATGCTGAACCGATTTTGATTAAACATCTCTAAGACTCATCGCTTAAAACCCTGCTTTCAAATAAAAAAAGGCATTCAAATCGGTTCACCTGTTTAAGAGCTACAGTGCCACAGACAGAAAGATAAACAGACACACATAGTGGTCAAACTTATCACACTCCTCTTTTTGCGTCGGGAGTTAAAAATAATAAATATACATAATAATATAAACAGCAATAGCTTTCTCTAGTAAAGGACAAATAGCAAGCCCCGAAGTTGCCAAGTCCTTGGTACCGAGGTAACTTTTTAAATCCGTCACAATCGGCTCAGAAAAAACCGCTTCAAAGAAATTAATTACTTCATTTTGACTTAGTTACAACATTCATAGGACGGTAAGTATTCTTAAGTCTATAAGAAGCTATTTCTGTTTAAGTCCGTTGCGGTGCTGAGATAAAAATGGGTATTTTTAGGGTTCCGTACCTCAAGAGAAAACACCTTCGCTCGATACCAGTCAAACGTAGTGGACGTGTTGCGAGAAATAAGAAATTCTTTAAAAATAATTAAATATATTCATCCAAAAAAAGACCTTAATCGTAGCTGTGTACGACAGCTTGTTGCTTGTCGTCAGTGTCACACTCGATTCAGTACCGCGGGTGCATCTAACTAATAGTTAAGGTTAAGAACGCAATCGATTGTTGCATCTCCAGCGTCGTACACAAGGTGGTTTTTTGGTTTCAAAGATGAGTGTTTTGCGGTCGCCGAGTAAAACCTTGGAAGGTAGATCAGCGGGAGGATCGCAGCCAGATCTCAGTAAAATTACCGAATACGACAGCTCTTTAATAACTCTGCGTAAAAGAAGGCAACCAGACTTTGAAGGCGAAATTAGAGAGGAAATGTCTGAAATTCGACAAGACCTAAAGAAACTGATGGAAATATGTCAGTCTCAAAGGGATGAAGTGCGTGGTATGAAAGCAGATGTCTCCGACATTAAAGATAAATTAATTCATTTAAATTCTACTACTGAAAATCTAATTCTTGAACACACCCACTTCAAGTCTGAGCTGTCCGACTTTAAAGAATCATTTAACTTCCATTCTCAAAGGCAGGACGCCTTGGACTCTCGGGTTGAAACAATCGAAATCAACATTAATCGGATCAACGCAGTTGAGCAAGATGTGTCCAGCCTGAAAATTGCTCACGATAATTTACTACTTGAAAATTATACGCTGCAGCAACGAGAACGCCTACTTAATCTGGAAATATCTGGAATTCCAGAAAGGAATAGTGAAAACCTCTCTAAATGTATCGTTGACATGGCGAACGCTGTTGGCGTCTTCATCACCGCCGATAGCGTTACTCGTGTCAACCGTGTGCAGCCTCGTGTGAAAGTAGCAGGAAAGCCACGCAATGTAGTAGTCCAGTTAACATCCTTGCTCATAAAGGATAGTATTTTATCCGGTATCCGCAAGAAAAAAGGTATTACTACCAATGAAATCGGCCTGCCCGGTGAACCTGCTAGAATTTACGTGAACGAGCATCTCATTCCATTTTATAAAAAATTGCGCAAGGAAACCAAGATAGCGGCGGAAGCGGCTAATTACAAGTACGTGTGGGTCAGAGATTGCAGGATTTTTGCTAGAAAGACAGACACATCTGCGATTGTATACATAAGGGACGTAAGCGACTTGCAATTATTGAAATGACTTTACTGTAACAAAGGTAAATACATATACACATTGAGCTTGATTCTGTTATTTTTCTGGTTAGTTAAGTCGTTTTTTTTGCTGCTGTTAATATGTCGCACTAAATCATACCTACCGCCTCGTAATGCCTACTTCAATAATGTAACACATAATAAAACATGTAAACATTCTTATTGTAATTATAAAACGCCGTTAATTATTAAAAACCTATGCCTTACGGTCACTTTAATGTTTTTAAGTATTTTCTTAAAGAGTAGACATAATAAAGTAATATTCTTTGCGTATTATGTTGTTGTATCAATTTTGCTAATTTCATTGACACTAGCAAGGCTAGCCCATTGTGCCCACAGTACACATATAACAAAATTATTATGCCTCCACTATAATGTCAAAATTAATCTATATATGTACTCTTGCAGGAAACATAAAGTTAACACAATTTCTTATAATACTTTAAAAATACCTAATTCTTGAGCTGACGTGTCTATCGAGAACATTTCCACTATGATGACATAGATTTTAGAACTTAATGGATAGCTGTTATTGGCCTTGTATGATGTAACCATGTTGTATGTTCTTTGTATTACATTTATGGCTGTTGTTATCCTGAATATAAATAAATAAAAAAAAAAAAAAAATAAAAACGGAACCCTTATAGAATCACTTTGTTGTCCGTCTGTCTGTCCGGGCTTTTTCTCATAAACGCGTTGAGGTATCAAGCTGAAATTCATATTTTTATCAAATATGTGTGAAAAAATCAAACTTCTAAGCCAACGCAATCGAAGGATACAGCCGTTTATGTAAAACTTGATAATAAGCGTATTTATCTAGAAATTCTAGAAATAAATTCTAAGAAATTCTAGTTAAATACTCAAAGTTTTCCAGAGATAAGACCAAGCAAAATCGTTGGAGCCGTTTCAGAGATCCCCGAAATATATAATATGTACACAACAATAAAATTGCTCATTTCAAGGTATTATACATATAGATAGATAATAAGTATTTCAGTATGTATTTATCTATATTAGTATTTATGTTTATCCATAGTATAAATATACAAGCTTTGCTTAGTTTGATACTAGGTCAATTGGTGTCGATTGTCCCATGATATTTATTTATGGTTGTTTAATTAAATGTAGATATGTATGTATTTATCTATTTAAGTACGTTTATCCGTTGCCTAGTATCCATAGTACAAGCTTTGCTTGCTTTGGGACTGGATCAATTGGTGTCAAGTGTCCCGTGATATTTTATTTTTTTATTAACCCCATACGCAAAAAGAGGTGTGTCATAAGTTTGACTTCTATGTGTGCCTGTGTGTGTGTGTGTGTGTGTGTATGTGTGTCTCTGTCTGTGGCACCGTAGCTCTTAAACGTGTTGACCGATTCGAATTCGTTTTTTTAAATTTGAAATCAAGTTTTCTACTATTTACACAAAACAACCGTGCCGAATCTCGTGACCCAGTATCCGCGGCTGAGATTTAATTTTTATCCCATTCCCGTGGGAATATCCTCGTCCCGTTTGATTTTCCTTTAGTTCAAAGGTGTAGAACACTTAAAATGGCCTTAAAATTAATCATCCTTTCTTAGCCGTTATCTCTTCAAGCAAGTTAAGTCGCACCACTTCTTATACGGTGATCCTTTGACAATTTTCTACTTGGATGGCTGAGCCCAACCTCTTTATACTTGGCAATGGATTCGGTGATTGCAATTTCGTACGTAAATATAGAGACCGAGAGACGATTATTGCCTGTCAAAGTCTGCGTTATTGAATCGATTCCTAATAAGGAAGATGGAGTTAGACTTATTATGGAGGTATATTTATCCCTACTTAATATTATAAATGCGAAAGTAACTCTGTCCGTCTGTCTGTTACGCTTTCATGTGTCGAAACCACTTGACCGATTTTGATGAAATTTAAATATATATAACCGGCGTAATTTTTGGCATAGAGGTCGCTTAGAAACAAAAACTAAACACTAACAATATCTAAGTTCAATGGAAGTGTAGAATGCTTTCACCGTCAAAATTTAAAAAAAAATTAAATGATATTGTAATGGATAACTCATGTCTTAAATCGAGTTTAGCTCGACATGTTAGTGTGTGTGTTGCGGCATCCGCCGAGTCGCATACTCCTTTGAAGAAGGGCTACGACATAGCCCGAAACATGTCAAGCTAAACTCTATTTAAGACGTGAGTTATCCATTACAATATCATTTAATATGGACAAAGAATTAGCCTAGCTATTCAAAGAGGAAACGCTGCCAGCATCTTCGGGACCTTGCCTAAGGGGTACTCTTTGGACAATTTGTTTTAGTTTTAGGTTAATTTATTATTTTATTTTAAGTAAGGTATGTTTAATATGTATATCATTTAGTTTGTTTTATAAATATTTCTCATATGAGTAAGTCTCACAATACTTTCATGTTCAAAATAATAATTTAATTCTGAAATATACATTTCAGGTCAAGTAATGACTAAGCTTTTGGATTCTGAAGGCAAGCTCACTTCAAGCTCTTTCATTCTTCTAGACGACCCGAAGGCTAAGTGGTTAGAGAACCTGACTACGAAGCTTGAGGTCCCGGGTTCGAATCCCGGCCGGGGCAGATATTTGTATGAGTAATACGAATGTTTGTTCTCGGGTCTTGGATGTTTAATATGTTTAAGTATTTATTTATCTATATTTAAGTATGTTTATCCGTTGCCTAGTGTTCATAGTACAAGCTTTGCTTAGTTTGGGACTAGGTCAATTGCTGTCAAGTGTCCCATGATATTTATTTATATTTATTATTATTCTATTAATGTTGAAGCCGGTAAAAAAGAAGCAAGCCATTTAGATACTTTATAGCACGTAAACAAACACTCCCCCACTAATAAACGCAATAATGTCGGTCCGTAGCGCTCTTTAGCGCCTATTTGCCCCTAAGAGGGCCAAATTGTAGGTATCGTGCAGTAAAAGGGTTGTTTTAGGAGTCTATTTTAGGACCCTTGTTTTTATGTCGCCCGTTGGTCTTCAAGATTACGAGATGCTACAATTTGGGTTACTGCTTTAGGTGTAAAGCCTTTCAACTGTTACAAGTCGTTATCACGGCTTGAAAATAATCTTACTTAATAATAATAATAAATAAATATCACGGGACAATTCACACCAATTGACCTAGCCCCAAAGTAAGCTTAGCAAAGCCTGTGTTATGGGTACTAAGCAACGGATAAACATACTTATATAGATAAATACATACTTAAATACATATTAAACATCCAAGACCCGAGAACAAACATTCGTATTCATCATACAAATATTTGCCCCGGCCGGGATTCGAACCCGGGACCTCAGGCTTCGTAGTCAGGTTCTCTAACCACTTGGCCATCCGGTCGTCAAACCGTCGTTACTTCCTACTCAAAACATTCTCATTCTCATTCATACTTTTTTTTTATTCGACTGGATGGCAAGCGAGCAAGTGGGTCTCCTGATGGTAAGAGATAACCACCGCCCATAAACATCTGCAACACCACTTATATTATAAATGCGAAAGTTTGTGTGTGTGCAGGCAGGACGCATTTGGATGAAATTTAGTATGTAGATGGCTGGACGTCTGAAATAACACATAGGGTACTTTTTATCCCCACAGGATAGGGATAAAATCTCGAAATAATACTGGGCTTAAAATCATGAAATTTGTTATGTAGGTAGCTGGACATCTGAAATAACAGATAGGCTACTTTAAATCTCGATATACCCACGGGAAAGGGATAAAATCTTGAAATTTCAACAGCTGGGTTTAGAGTCATGAAATTTCTTATAGTTGTTCTTAACACAAACTCAATAAATTTTGGGAATTCTCTGGGGAATTTTTTGAGATTCCGGTACTTCAATTGTAACTACCAGATCGAACAGTTTAAGCGTGCGCAGCCGCGGGTAAACACTAGTAAAAACATGTTTTTTAATATTGTCCCATAGCAACGCCCTGCGGGCAAAATAATAATAATGAACTATTACATAATTACTTTGCTCACCCGTGACCTTACGATAGTTGGGTAGGTACGTCTGTGCAACAAATTTGTGTATGGAACTCCTCCATCTCCAACACTGTAAGATCACATACACATCACACAAACTAGACTATTCACCACACGACGCTGACGCGTTTCGAACTCATCAATAGTTCATGAGCTCTCTCATATTTTATTATTTCACCTAATACATTGCTTTTCTAAAAGAAATACTAAATAATAGTTCCTTTTGTTTGTTAATTATAAACCTTCACAGCACTAAAAGCAACGCCTGGTTATTTTTTTTAGTATAAACTAATACCTACATACTAATATTATAAATGCGAAAGTGTGTGTTTTTATGTTTGTGTGTTTGTCCGTCTTTCACGCCGTAACGGAGCGATTGGTCGACTTGATTTTTGGCATAGAGATAGTTTATGGGCCCGAGAGTCACATAGGCTGCTTTTTATCCCAGAAAAATGCACAGTTCCCGAGGGTACAGCGCACGATATCCGAACACCTCGCGGGCGGAGCCCCGGGCAAAAGCTAGTGTTTGCATAAAATGATGTTGGTAACCATATACCTACTATTATACAACGTGTAAAATAATAAAATACATTTATTTTCGTATGTATTGGTAGCCTACAAAAAAAAATCTGAGTCACGAAAAACCAATCAAACAACGGTATAAGTAAAGAGTTATACTTTTTAAATAGTTCTACAAACGAACGCGCGAGCGTTTACTTTCGGTTTAGTTGGACCCCAAAGTTAGTGGAAACTTGGGTTCGGTAACTTCTTTTTACTTTATTTGAACTGAAATAACTTGCTTGCAAATACTGGTTGAAAATACAACGGACCGTCAGTAAAATTTCTGAAATTACTTAGCGATCTATTTAGAATAAAATCGTACCTTCATTAATTAGTCAAGGACATAATTGTCTTAAAATCATAAAATTTGAAAATTGAAAAATGAGAAATTATGCTCAAAGGTACCATATCTTTACCTAGATGGGGCTGAACAAAGCAAGAAATTAAGTTTTAATAAAATAACTAAACACCTGAGACATCCCAACCCTTTTTCAACCCCCAACGCAAAAAGAGGGGTGCTATAATTTTGACCGCTATTTGTGTCTGTATGTCTGTGTGTGTGTCTATCTGTCTGTGGCACGGTAGCTCTTAAATGAGTGGACCGATTTGAATGCGATTTGTTTTATGTAATGTAATGTCAGCTCACTTGATTGCAATTTTAAGCTAAGGTAATTCTTGTTCAAATAAGTATAATATAATGTTTATGTATGAATAACTTAACTGTTACACAAAAATATTCGTGCATTTTCTATGTCTATAATTCTAGTTCATTTCTAACTCTACACACGAAATTTGTACTTGGAAGTGGCGCGAAAACTCTCGGAATAACGGCCAGTATTTAATTAAATGAATAATATCCAACTTCGCCGTAGAACTTCGCTAAGAAATTTCGGCGTATTTTGTATTAGTAACTTTTAGACCGGACACAATAAAAAAAGGGATTAAAAAAACAACCTGTTGTGAAGTGCAGTCGACTCTATTCTCGATCTGAACTAATTTATTTCAGGTTCTAAATTATTTAATTAAAACCTCGTGTACTACTGTGTTACGTACGCTACGTGCCTGCGGATCTCTAAATCTACCGACATCGCAACCGAGCTGCGTTAGCTGACGAAGCGAACGTGCCAGCGCCGCGTGAGCACGAAACACGAGGCGCTGACCAAGCACCGCACGCCAGCGGCGGACGCAGCCTCCAAGTGTTAGTCAATTGCTAACATCGCATTGGCTCAGGCTCGTAGGTTAAGTTAGGCTTAAGAACTTCTTAATGTAATTTTTATATCTTTATTAAATTAATTCCATTTAATTGGGTATTTGGACTCTTCGCCTGCAACTTCCATATTTACTGTACTATATCGTCGAAACTATGTTTTTATTAATGCCGGCGCCACACATAGCACAAATGTATGAACACATATTTTATCACATGTGAAGCACCGATTTGCGCTGGCATAAAAGTTTTTTCTGACACAGTTACACACACACACACACACACACACAGAAAGTAACACAGTGAGTCGTGGTGCTTGCATGTCGTCATCGTATAATCGTAACACATTAACACACTAACTCAACTAAAACGAATGTCCTGCATCCTCATCCCCACCCTAAACCCGGGTGGTAAATAGAAGCAACGCCGAAACTAATGCTTCAGGGACCTGTATCTCATTATACGGGGTCCAAAGGTTCCGCTCTATTTATAGATATCACCTTTTATATCCGGGGAAAAGTTTGGGATCTAACAATAGGGTTTGTTTGTTTGGTTTGGCAGAGTGCCTCTGACCATAGGCTTTAAATGCAAGGTTTGATTCTAGTCACAAAACTCGCTCCTATAAGTTTTGAAAGAAAGAAAGAAAGAAAATACATTTATTCACAACACAAGACAACAATATTATTAGGTACAAATAAACAACACAAAGGTATGTGTCATTGCGGTTGTGAATCGGACACTGGCTCAAAATAATGCTGTTTAAAAAGTTTTCGTTCTTAATATGCGAAATTAAGAGTAATAATATAGATAATAAGCATTGAATTAAAAAAAACTACCCTAAACTTAAGAAACTTACATAAAATAAAAATAAAACCTAAAACTAAAGCAAATACTCCATAGGCAAGGTCCCGAGGATGCTGGCAGCGTTTCCTCTTTGAATAGCTAAGCTATTTTAAGCTATAATGAGGCTTTAGCCCCGTAGGCGGCAAGCCCCGGTTGACCTTACATATTTTTCATCGCTAAATAACACTTTCATTTCAAAAACCTCAGCAATATTCTAAATATTTTTTTCCAGTTTTCATTAAAAGCAAGCTACAGAAAAAAACCGCTAAAATAACAAATCATGGGCGACATTAAAGCTGAAATATCTGTTTAAAACCCGCCTCGATATTAACGGGTCGGGAAAAACGGTGAAAATTTAAAATCGCCCTCAACCCTGACTAATAGTCGTCGGAAACTGATTTATACGAGAAAAGGGCGTTTTCCCGACGTACTTCCTTTTGGTATTATTTCTATTGGTCACATTCATAAAGTTTTATTCAAAACATACCAATAGGGATATCTAATTCGCCACTAGAGGCGCTAGTGCAGCGAGAGGTCTCCGAAATGTCAAATGTCAAATGTTTGCAAGTGGTAGGACCATGTACAAGGTCCGCATCTTACTCGCTAATCCTGCCGTGCAGCAGCAGGACTTGCACTGTTGTGTTTCGGCGCGGAGAGTAAGACAGCCGGTGAAATTACTGGCACTTGAAGTATCCCATCTTGGGCCTTTAGGTTGGCAACGCATCTGCAATACCCCTGGTGTTGCAGATGTTTATAAGCGGTGGTCTCTTACCATCAGGAGTAAGAGACCCACTTACTCGTTTTCCATCCAGTCGAATAAAAAAAAGTCACTGTTTTTGGGTGAGCTATGCGGGTTTAATTTTATAATTAGAATAATTTTGTAAATGTTTTGTATAATACCTGAAATTAATTACGGCAATATGGCAAATATGCGTTACTGGGCAATGAATGTCTGTGTTTTGATACAGTTTTATCTTTTAGAAACCTTTTTATCCCTTTTTTTCGAACAAAATGGGGCTACGCAACACTGTGGCATGTTCGACATTTCTATGGTACGGTTTTAAGGTAAATTTATGATTTAAATGTGGTGGGACGTCCACCAACGAGATGGACGGATGACCTGGTTAAAGCCGCGGGTTCACGGTGGATGCAGGCCGCTGCCAACCGAAGCAACTGGAGGTCTATGGGGGAGGCCCATGTCCAACAGTGGACGTCCTACGGCTGAGATGATGATGATGATGAAATGTTTATTTTGTTTTCACGCCCGTAATAACAAACCACTATACTTCAGGCAGGACCTTTGTCTACAGTGGCGCCATCTGGTGAGCCTGGTAGCCCTCATTACGTTTGACTCACTTCTAGTCAGATCGGCTTGAATTTTACCTGGCTACGGTGAAACAAAAGGAAGGTTATGATTTAGAGCTGTAGGTAATCTATTTAAGTTTTTAAGTTTTAACTTACCTGACGTTTATATTGAGAGAGAGAAACATTTATTTACACCATATTCGAAACACATAAAAATACATTAGATACACACAGACAGTGTGATATACACACATATACAGATGAGGTTAAAGGTAACCTCATCTGTACTTTTCATCACGTAAGAAAGAGGTCAATCATGGTTCAGTTGTATGTAATACAACGTCGTAATTCTTTAAAAAGCTGCAAAAAAACTTGTTTTTTTTTACATTTTTTTGAATAGACTTATAGCCTATTTGATGCCCTATACTGCTGAAACAATAAACATTTAAAATATATTTGAAACTGGAACTACACTTTAACTTTTCTAAATCATGCTCAATCGAAACTACGCCCGTAGCAACCGAGACTTCTACGGAACCCGCCGATCCACGGGGCTCTAATTCAGCTTCGAGATAAGGCACAGAGCACAGACTAATGATTGTCACAATTATTCACGACTAAAGACTCTGATACTGTCTCAGGTATTAATCTAAAATCGCTATTAGAATTCAGCTTTGGGCGCGTCGTTTATGTAGACGATTTTGCAACAGATTCGACGGCTTAAACGGCTTAAACTAAAGTCTAACGCAAACTCATGGCCAAAGAAAGATTTCCTTTATTCTAAGTAATTATTCCTTCACTTTCATTAGTTATTGCCATCCATAACGCTATAATTTCGAGAAACAAGTCGGGCGGATTGAGGCCTGGAAACTTGCTAGGAAATAAAGAAACGAAAGTAAGGACCACAAACTTCTTATAAAGTGAGTGATCAGCCTAAGTCCGACAAAACGTCTCCTAAAAGCACTAAAGTATTTAAGTACGTAGTATTTACTCTGTTCTTCAATTTGTATTTTAAGGATAAGTTAATAAAATTTTGCGAAGACGTTTTTTAATGGCGAGAGCAAGTGAGAGGAAGGCACACGAGCAAACGGGTCATCTGATAGGAAATGTTCAGCACCACCCATATGTATGAGTACCAACTACTCAAGGAGAATCATTGGTCCGATGCCAGACAGTTGCCATTATAATTACAATGGGAACAAGGACGTAAAATGTCACTCGGGCCTTGTCGGTTTTCCTCGTTTCCATAAGAACTGACATGAGAAAGAAAACGAAAACCGATCTTCTATTTCGAGTTCTTACAGCAATAAAACAAACATTTTGAAAACTGCCTATAAAATAAAATAAATTTACTTTCTGGCTCTATTTCCTAACTTCCTTGTAATAATTCAAAAGAAGACTTAGTTATGGAAACGAAAATATTCAGAAGCCTCACCAAAACAACTCATTCTTCTACAGAAATATGATAAATTTCAAATCTTTTCCGGTCACGTATTGTTCCGCGGTCGTATACATGTTGTTATTAATATTAAATGCCAGTGTCTTATTGATATGGCAGAATTTAATGCAGAACACGTTGGGTCCGACCCTTCAAGGGACGGACGTAAAAGGAAATTTCACGTCGTCATCAAACTTGAAAGTCAGCGAACCCGGTTATGACGCCAATCTATTTAACGGTGTCCTTATTTTTAATGAGTGTTGTAAATCTTTTGGGTGCCCATTGAATTTTTAATTATATAACTTTGAGTAGAGCGGTCTGTAAACAACTTTGTTTGATAAACATTGTATCAGGTCAAAACTTTATGTTAAAAAGTTAATTTTTACTAGAAGCTTTTTTCCAACTGTGCTTTTTGATACACATTCTGCAGATATGCCAAATTTCAAGTTAAACTGACTGGTAGTGGATCAAAATTAACTTGCAAGAAGCAAACAAAGATATCATCACTACTTCTAAAAAGCTTGTACGTACCCCAAAATCGCTAAATTTCTCTGAGTAAACTGTATGAATATTATTTCATACTAGCTTATGCCCGCGACTTCGTCTGCGCGGAACTAGGTTATCGCGCGGTGGCGCCCTCTACCGGAATAAAAAGTATCCTATGTCGATTCTTGGCCCGGGGGCTTAAACTATCTCTATACCAAATTTCATCAAAATCGGTTCAGCGGTTTTGACGTGAAAGCGTAACAGACAGACAGAGTTACTTTCGCATTTATAATATTAGTAGGGAGTAGGGATATACCTACATATTTTCACAGAACCCTCAATGCACGAGTCTCATGAGACCGATTTTTTTTTTATCAGTTGAACTTAACAGGTTAGAGGCTATTAAAATTATTGGTAGTTGGAATTTGTCTACTAGTTAAAAAGTTAAATACGAGAAAGTTTTTTTTAGCTTTTTTGCAAGTTATCAAAAGTGACTGAATAGCTAACCTATTCTTCTATATATACATGATATATATACTTACTTTAAAAGTTGAAAATTTAAGAATATTCTTTGAAAAGTCTGGGCAGCTTTTAAGCTTACACTATCTTTATTTCTGGCCAATTTTCTTAACGTTCTTTGCTGTATCTAAACGGTTGTTTGAAATCGTCTTTAAACGATAAGACAGAGTTTCCTTTCTTAAACGAAAGTTCAGTGTACAGAACTGAATCATGTACAGTCAACGTCATAAAAAGGGAGCATTTCAGTACCTTGTTGCTTTCAGTCGCTACACAATTTGGTATGGCTTTTCAAACATCACATTCAAGTGACAAGTTACAAAAGTGAGCGAGAGTGAGTGAGTGAAAGTGAGTGAGTGAGTGAAGTGAGTGAAAGTGATTTATGACGTTGACGTACCAGGGTGAAACCTAATAATTGTTGTCATTATGATTTCTTTAGCATAGCGTAACGTCTCACGAAACTTCAACTGACTGTAATCTTTATAATGTTTAAGTGATAAAATAAAAAATATAGAGACAAATATTTTCTGATAATGTAACTGGTGAATTTAGATGTTTCCAACCCACGACGGTAAAAGAGGGGTGTTATAAGTTGGACCGCTATGTGTGTCTGTCTGTCTGTGGCTCTGTAGCTCTTAAACGGGTGGACCGATTTGAATGATGTTTTTTTACGCCAAGTGCGAGTCGGGTTCGTGCACGAAGTGTTCCGTATATATTTTAGTGTATATTTTTGATTAAATTTTACTGATAAAACACCAGTAGCTTTTAATTTCATTCGACTAGTGTATTAATAGTACATTGTGTCTTAAGGGCGGTAAATAAGAAATTACGAACGAGAGTCTATTAGAAGCCCCAAGTTGAAGACAGGGCTTTAATAAGTCGATGTTCGTAATTCTAGTACCAAATTAAATTCAAAATTAAAATCACAGCAGTATAAATGCGAATTTTTCCGACAAAATACGATGGAACAATATTATTCACTACAGATGTACTTAATACTACATTACTTAAGCGAAGTATTTTTCTCTATTGTTTCAAAGTAAGATGATTTAAACTAAAGCTTGAAAGGAAATCTACCACCGGTTCGAAAAAACCTCTGTTGAAAACCCAGCGACAAACTAAAAGAGATTTTTATTAAGTTCACAGTATTTGTCTTTTTGTAATATCTATTTTGTGTCCTACGTTTCACGCGCCAAAAGTGTTCTTGTTCCTTCTCCTAGCAATAAAAATCCTTTCTAGTCAAACAATAGCCGGAGGGCGAACGACGCTTTGAGATATGAAATGTGTTCGACATGCGCGACTGATACTGGGTCGAAGGGAAACTTTTATTGTTTCGCCTGGAGCGTGTTTGCTGTTGGGGTAAAGGTTAGTGACGAGAGAGAGCGGGAAAATATTCACGAAATTACGCGTGATCAGTAAGTATTCTTAAGACAACTCTCTTCGTTCCTTTCTCCATACAAACGTAGTCTCATTTGAAGACTAGGCAACAGAAGTAGATGAAATTTTGTGAGTATGGACTAGACGAAATTATCTATGCTTGTGGTTTTTCAGATTTTCATATAAATGTGTAATATCAGAATTACATGAGCTCAAAAGTCGACAAAAAAAAGATGTCAACTTTGCAAGAGACTTACAGACTTAAAGCATTTTTACAAAAATCGAAAAACCACAGGCATAGGTCAAAGGGCATAGGAAATATAATGTAGATCTTGATTGTAAAATATCATTGATTTCTGTGCTATACTTTTCGTATAATATGAGGACAACGAAACCCAAAATTCAACCGCCCAAATCTTGAAAAGTCTACAGCTATCTCGATATATTTTAGCGGGAAGCGGACGATCGGGAGGGGATGTACATTGGGGAATGGCTGCGAGCGTTTATGTCACGAGCAATAAAGACAACACTATTCCAATTGAATACCTAACGCGGCCGCGCGGCCGGCAGGGAAACTTCTCTTAACACCAATCAGGATCTCTTAAGAGTAAGACAGCGGGTGAAATTACTGGCACTTGAGGTATCCCATCTTAGGCCTCTAGGTTGGCAACGCATCTGCAATCCCCCTCGTGTTGCAAGTATCTATGGGTGGTGGTGATCTCTTACCATCAGGGGACCCACTTCTCGTTTGCCATCCAGTCTAATAGAAAGTACCCACATTGAATAGTAGGTTTAAATTGGGCCCCTCTCAAGCCGCAACGCTGGTTTTCAACCCTAGCGATTCATATCCACCACACACAAACACAATGCCCTCACCTTTCAAGAGCGAACCGAAAGCAAGAATTACGCAACGGGAAACTTGGCCCGCCTAATTGTCTAAATTGAACAAATGCCGCCTCATTCCTCTTACTTTCGCTCTGTCATTTTATGGCAACACCTTAATAGATTCCGAGCCCCTTACAAGCCATAAGGGGTGGGAAAAGTTTGGGGATAATGTATTATCTGCTCCCTGCTTACTTTATCTTAATTAGTTTTCTTTTGGGATACAGTCTTATGTCGTTTGAATAATAAAGACTTAGGAATTTGTGGAAGTTCAAATGTCTTAAATGTCATCATCATCATCATTTCAGCCGTGGAACGTCCACTGTTGGCTCCAGTTGGTTCGGTTGCGTCCAGTTGCGTCCTACGCTGCGCTTGCCTGGAGAACTTTTCGGCCCCAATGGCCATCCACTCTCCGTGCTATATGGCCCGCCTATTGGCACTTCAACAAGCTAATTCGCTTGGCTATGTCGGTGACCCTTGTTCTTCTATGTATCTCCTCATTTCTGATTCGATCCCGTAGAGAAACCCCAAGCATAGCTCTCTTAAATGTATTTAGTCATAGTCTAGGGTAGTCTTTTTTTTATGTAGCCCGTACTATGTCCCACTGCTGGGCAAAGGCCTCCCCTTTCCTCCGCCACCCTTCTTTATCCTGGGCATACATCTGTCAATCGAAATGAAAAGCGCTCAGGTCCTCCCGCCATCTCCACTTAGGTCTGCCAAAAGCGCAGCCGGCGGTATCGGCAATATTTGGAACAATTATATTTTTTCTTATACAAATATAAAATTTTACTCGCAAATGTGATGAAAAACATTGTATACTTATCGCACGGCTGGCACTAGAATTACAAACATCGACTCATTAAAGCCCTCTCAGTCTTCAACTTCGAGCTTCTAATAGACTCTCGTTCGTAAATCCTTATTTACCGCCCTTAAGATACAAAGTACTATTATTTACTAGAATTTACAAACATTGCCCAGTTAGAGGATACTTTCTAGGGTTTCACTCTGTGTAAATGTTTGGTAATGACTACTTAAGGATAAACTGGGTAACTCTTTAATGAAATTATACCTAATTTATCAAAGTAATATCACAGATAAATTAATAATTAGCTAGTCTGGATCTATTACCGAATTTGTTTAACGCAAATAGAATATTAAAGTAACCTAGTTCAAAGAAGTCACTACGAGATTACGATATTGATGACAAAGTCGGGAGTTTTCTAACATTTTGTTGTTTATTAAGTATTTTTTATGCTCATTTAAAAATCGTCACCTAATGTGTGGTTTGCTATTACAGAGCCTCGAACAAAATTATCTTACCCACGTCAAATTTAGACCCCGCGCCGCCACTGATACAGACAGACGTGGAAATAGACTTTGTTTAACATTATAGAGGAATAAAATATCAAAGCGAGCTAACCTTTTAGACGTTATCAGTATTCGTTTTACAAAACAGCAGAACGTGCTGCGAGAACTTTTTATTACATCCAAACGCAATCCGTGCAATACGTGAGTCAATTTTGAACAAAATTGAATGGATTCTACTGAGCGCCTCTTCTGCAGAGACTACTGACAGCGAAGTCAAAGTGAATGAAAAAGCTCGACTATTCAAACTCAAATTCACAACATTTATTGACAATAAAAAACACTCTACATCACAACACAAACACAGTAAAAACATAAATAGGAGAAGAGAGAAAAATTAGAAACGTACGTAACATTGAGACTATTCTTGAATAGAGGTTAATATGACAGGCTAGTTGGCGCTAGTACCCTAAGGTCCGTTTGACATTTGCGTCTTGTTTGTGATTGGTTGAATAACTAAATGAGCCAATAGCAAGTAAGACTGTAACGTCAAACGGACTCACGATACTGTCATCCAGCAATATTTCACCTGTCAAGAAGCCCTTACTGTCATCATGATCATCAGCCGGAAGACGTCCACTGCTGAACAAAGAACCCCTTAGAACGTCACAATGAAGGACAACTTTTATGGTGTTATCAACCTGTTTTACGTGGACGATTTCAGCGCTCCAACAACGCTCAGCGAGGTTTTTGTTGCGCGTTTATTTTAAAGTTGCCTGCGCTGTTTTAGGCAATGACCATTCCACTCCGGTCACGTAACCCAAAGTAGACTTAATTACCAAACTTGTGCAAATGAATTTCGCTATCGTTTGCAAAAAGCCCTTCTTGCGACGATCGGTTGATGAGTTTTTGCGAGCACTATCTGCAATTTCAGCGAATATTTAGGTTAAACTTCTGATGATTGAGTTTGGTTTAAGTTCAGGGCGGTCTATGGTCACTTGTTAGTTGGGAAAAATGAAATCAATTTCGGTTTTCCAAATCTGTTCGTTAAGTTTCTTGCTGAGTTCTTATCAACAACAGAGGTTTTTAAAACTGTTGATAGATTTTTTTGGCATTTATTACATAAGTGTTTGACTACCCAAATTGAATTTATAAACTTTGACATTGATAATTTGACTTTGAGTTCGTCACGTGTCCACTCTTTCAAAATTAAAGAGAGCCCTTTACGAGATACTAGTTTATGCCCGCGACTTCGTTTGCGCGGATCTAGGTTATCGCGCGATGGCACCCTCTACCGGGATAAAAGATATCCTATGTTGATTCTTGGAGTTCAAACTATCTTTATACCAAATTTCATCAAAATCGTTTTAGTGGTTTCGACGTGAAAGCGTAACAGACATACAGATAGATAGACAGAGTTACTTTCGCATTTGTAATATTACTAGGGATGTTTTATGAGATACGTTCGTGTTTGAGTTTGACATCAGTTTATCTGTTAGTCATTTTCATGTGTCTTATTGTACAAATATGTGGTAACAAACAAACAGACTTACAAACATTCGCATTTTTGAACATGAAACTACCGTGAGACTCACTCATATTAAATGATATAATAACGGTTAACTCACGTCTTAAATCAAGTTTAGCTCTACATGTTTCGGGCTATTTCGTAGTCGTTGCTGCGAAGCAATTCAATGGTGCGTGTGAAGTTCCCAATCCGTACTGGGCCCGCGTGGGAACTATGGCCCAAGCCCTCTTGTTCTGAGAGAAGGCCTGTGCCCAGCAGTGGGACTTATATAGGCTGGGATGATGATGATATCTGTACATAATAATATTACTCTCATGTAGACTCAATACATCAGTCGACGCCCGATTCCTCCTTACTCCCGCGAATCAGAGCGTGTGTCGAGCCCTCCTCCTTGACCGGAATAACAAACTGTACCGGGCGCGTTCACACTGACGCAAGAACTCAACTATTACTAGGGGAGACCGAGGAGAGTTGTGACAGAGGAGAATAGTGACAGCGTCGAATTTTTGGTACTTATTAACTGCTAGCGAGCTCGTAATAGCGCGCGTTTTTTAGTTCAAGTCTCGAGCTAGGAAACGCGCCTGGTTGCGAGCTTGCTAGAGTTAATAGGTTACCAAAAATCGAGGTTGTCACTACTCTCCTCTGTCGCAACTCTCCTAGGTCTCCCCTACATCCAGGACTCTTTAGGGTCAATCTCTCAATTTTTTGATCACATTTTAATGAATGGGCTTATTTTTAGACTTTTACTATTGACCTGGTAACTGTAACAGAATTTTTCACCATGTCAACAAGAATGTGCCCACGTAAATTAAATGGAATAAACGCTCGAATAATGCCCCACCCCATCTCGGTAAGGCCGTTGTAGACGTCCGTTGTTTTCACCGGACAGCAAACCATTTTTGCCGGACTTATGATGTTGTATAAATTTAAAATCTAAAACTTTTTGTCTTGTAAATATGTCATTGTTCTACTGGATGAGCAATTTGCTTAGCAGCGCGACTCCTTCGAACACACACTTGATTGCTACGTGTAGGTACCAGACATCGTATCTAGAACTACCCGCACTGACTCGCAATTTTTTATCATCACCTCATAAAGTGGCGTAGCTAGGCGTGGGCGGATAGGGCCCACGCCCAAGGCCTCGCACTTAAAAGGGCCTTACGAGGCCTCTTTAAATGCGATGGGACCATAGAAAAGGGGCCTCGCTGATGGGCCAATCAACTTTTTTACCGACACTAATGTGTCCGCAAAATTTAACAAACAATTGCACATTTTTGTAACTAAAAATGTTTTTTTCTGTAATTTATTAGATGGTGAAATAAATACATGCCATCCTACGTAAGTTCAACCAATTAAACCGTAAAATATCTTGATGGAAGTACGATTTTTTGGTAACGCCAGAGACAATTTTTGTAATGTAGGAGACGCCCAAAATGTCGGTAAAAAAGTTGATTGACCCTGATACGACTTCGCCCACGTCTACATTAGTCCACACTACGCCACTGACCTGATCACACCGACACACAACACTGAGAACATTCGATGGACCTTGTATAATTAGACTTTTAGTCTTTGTGTAGTGAATACTTCATATCCACTAAAACGTTAAGCCTTCTGATCTAGTAGTTGGCCATTAACGTTAACTTAGAAGATTAAACGCTATTATTCCCCTTGCGCCAGTGTCATAGATCGGATAGTGGATAAAAAACATACCTACTCGTTTTATACCGGAATCGGCTTTTGTCGAGTAGAATAGGGTAGGGGGAATGATACGGGGATACAACCTTGATCCCAAAGTAAGCACGACTGAGTAAGACTTTAAACTCTTCATTTTTACTAACAAAATTGATATAAAACATTATAGTTGCGGTTATGTGATTTGTGTGTGCTCTTAAAGTGTGGTGGTGGAAGAGCACGTATTCTTTGGAGCCATCATACCTCTTGTACCGTATTTCAAGCGAAATAAAGTTATTTGCATTTGTATTTGTATTTGTATAAGGTCGCGGATTAGCAATATAATTTGACTTTAGTTCAGTATGTACATGTCCTTACTTTTTGCTAAGTCCCAACTAACGCCTACCTGCACATTAGTTGGCTAGGTAATCCTGGCATTATTCATCCGTCGTTTGTCTTAATATAGGGCTCACTAACTGTCGCCCGTTCAATATTTATAAGCGGCGTGTGATTTGTTACAAAAACTATCATAGTCTTTTTATCTATCATGTCAGAACAATACAAAGTGACTTTGGGTTGTTCCTGCTCTGTTTTTCATCCGATCTAATTCATTCGGTCATCTAAAACTAGTTCCTTTAAAGTACAATTCAATAGAATCTGACAATTTCCTAGACATTTAAGACACTTAATTGTGTATGTCCTTGTTGATGTGATTCTTCTTAAATTTTGAGGAAGCCATAGCGGAAGATTCATTGTGTACATACATAAATATGTTAAATTCGCACGCCGGATTCCGGTAGGATATGCTAGATACTAACTACTGTTATATTCCACCTGTTGTACCTAACCATATTTAGCGAATAAATTATCATTATTCAAGAGGATTTTTTTATATTCATTTATTAGGATGAAACGGAAGAGGAATCCTAAGCAACCCTAGTGTCCCGCAGTGAAACGAATATGTGTTGGGATGATGGTGAGCAAGATAGATTTAAAAAAGCGACTCATCTTCAGCAACAAAACATTCAAAAAATTTGTTACATTCATGTTTACGAGTATGTACGAGTAAAACATCAACTTTTCGTAAACCTCGGTGCTTGAGGGTGCGTAAGACTAATCATTCGTGCCCTTGTTTGATAAAGTACTGTTTATGGCAAATTTTGCGTCAGCTTAATCATAAAACTGATATCTCCTCCGCGTTCCGACGTAATAAGATTTGATTTCTCAAGATTAAGTGTCTGTTTCCACTGGGATATTACCACGTCTTGAGAATAACTTATTGATACTTCGAATTGGGTAGTTCATCAGTTACTTAGATTATCAGAAAGTATTGAACACTTGTTTATTTGTTTCGGTGTGGAGAGTAAGACATCCGGTGAAATTACTGGCACTTGAGGTATCCCAACCTAGGCTTTTAGGTTGGCAACGCATCTGCAATATCAGGAGTATTGCAATACTCCTGGTGTTGCAGATGTTTATGGCCGGTGGTGATCTCTTACCATCAGGAGACCCGCTTGCTCGTTTGCCATCCAGTCGAAAAAAAAAAACTTAAAAATCTTAGTTTTGGATATATCCGAGTTTAAAGTTAAGCGGCTGAGTTATTTTTCAGAAGTAAAGTCCAAAACTGTATTCATCCGCTAGTTCATAGCTAAATAGTTCATAGCGTAAATTGAATATTTTTTCACTAACATAAAAGCATTACTCTCACCGCCTTCAAAGACGCTAACCTAAACAACGGATTCGTTCTCAAGATGGTTTATTAACACGTCAAGTAAAATTCCTTTTCGCACGCCATCTCTCGGCGGCCACAGAAAACGCTAATTTGTAGCAAATGTAAGTAATTAGACACCGTCTATTTGAGCTACACATTTGCAGTAATGCTGGAACATGTCAGATAGGCCCATTCGTTTGCCTATTTCTCTCCCGCTGGGTTAAGACGGGTTTTCCTTGTAAATGGGCGTCTTTTTTACTTAACTACGGCCAGGCTTAAGGAAGGGAAAATTACGCAGCCTTGTCCTGCTTTATGGACGTTCTCCAAAATTAGTGTTTGTTTTTCTTTATTTTCGTACAGTCTGGATTATGTTTTAATATCCTGAGTGGCGACCACGAACCGGAAGACGAAGCGTTGGCAGGCCTCCCACCAGGTGGACTGACGACATCGTGAGAGTTGAGGGAAACCGGTGCATGCAAGTGGCGAGTTTTGTCATTCATTGTGGCGTTCTATGGGGGAGGCCTTTGTCCAGCAGTGGACGTCTTCCGGCTGTTGATGATGATGATGATTCTGACACAGCGTAGCGTGCAAAAATATTTGACATATCGTACCAGCCAGATAAATAAAGTCGTATCAGATTATTTATGCACGCTCAGTTGTGTTAGATATTATTATGGTGACTTTTTTGTACCATTTACATAAAAATTGCTGAAATGCACCAATCTTATATAATATATAAAATGAATCCCTATTTCCCTTGGTCACAGCATCACACTAATTCTTTTTTTTTGTAATGTTTTCTTTAGTCAGGAGAACGTTCTTATATTATAAAAGAAGATTTAGACAATTAACAAAAAACTTTTACTTTTGCAGGTGGTAGGACCTTGTGCAAGGTCCGCCTGGATTGCTACCACCATCTTGCTCGCTAATCCTGCCGTGAAGCAGCAGTGCTTGCACTGTTATATTCCAGCATGGAGAGTAAGACAGCTAGTAAAATTACATTTAAAAGTATGTGAATTGAAATTACTTGTAATGACGATTCCACGAATTGAATCGTCGATGAAATGAAAATACTCGAAACGTTGACTTTGAAATAAAATTCGATTATTTAAGTGTCGATAATTTGATAATAAACCTCTTTTCATGTTTCACCTCACAATTCGGGTTAATTCCGAATGTATTTAACTCAATTTACTTGAAATGTTGGTACTAATATCACAAACGTCTTCCCACGTGTTGTTTAAATTTGGTTTAAGTCACATCAAGGCATCATAGCTTAACACTCGTGGAGTAATTACGTAGCATTCTATATCTGAAGAGACATCAAACATAAATCTCTAAATTATGTTACGATGTATGTACCATAAGTCCCTAAGCTCGTACCAGTGGTTGATTTGACAGTTCCAAACCAAACTAATTAACCAAACACTCATAAACTTGTCTTTAGGTTCAACAGGGGAACAAAACTACAGTAGATCCAAATTTTAATCAGATTTCTACAGTAGCAAATGGGTCTGGTGCTGGCATAACCACAGGATAAGTGATAAGAAGAATCATAAACGTCACAAGAGATTCAAAATATGCATTTAGCTAAAGCCATATACTTATTCATTTAAAAAAAAAATATTGCAGTAATGTTAGTTGAAAAATGATTACATTTCATTGGCAAGTATCGTAATCTACTAAAATATGAAATTGTACAACCTAAATGTATTGTTAAGAAAATAATTATAACTTTAAAGTTTCTTCCAGCGCATTCACCTAGCAAAAACAATCTAACGGAAAGCATTCATAGAAGATTAAAGTACACGTTCAAGTTTTGAACAAAATCTATTACTTATTATATTTTGCTTTCTAAAGATAGTGATTAAAGTAGATTATTATATTTTAGTCAACCTACTGTATTATGAGGTATCAATGACAAACTTTCATATCCTTGGGTGTTTAATCTTAGCATTCAAACACAAATAGGTATGTCATTACATCTCTCGAAATTAACGTTTCATAATAACCTACATTAACCTTATTGATGCCTGGAGCAACGTTTCGTTTGATTGAAAGAGGTTTGAAATATCATATGAAATTAAATTAAAATCAGTATCCGAAGAAAATGTTTCACAGAGGTATTCCGTCAAAACTAGGCCAACCATACACAGTGAAATATTTAAGGAAAAAAAAAGCTTTTTATATAGAAAGAAAGAAAGAAAGAAAGAAAGAAAATACATTTATTTAACGCCATAAAACAAACATAGAAACAAACAAAGAACAATTAAAGACATACATGACGCTAAATAGGTCCCCACTCAGCATAATGCCACGGCAAGCCGTGGCGCTGATTTTCAGTGAGGACCTTATCTAAAAAACTAACTTAAAAATAAAAAATAAAAAGATCAAATTGTATGGCAACACCGGCTTAAACAGTATATAGTAAATATGTTTTATAAAGTTTCAATCAATCACGGGATAGCGGTGGATGCGAAAAGCACAAGACCGGTCTGAGTGGAGAGCCTTGGGGGAGGCCTATGTGCAGCAGTGGACGTCTTTCGTCTGACATGATAATGAATCAATCAATTAATCATCCCAGCCTAAACATGTCTCACTGCTGGGTACAGACCTTCTCTCAGAATGAGATAGTTTGGGCCGTAGTTCCCACGAGGGCCCAGTGTGGATTGGGAACTTCACACACACTATTGAATTGCTCCGCAGCTTTGTTCACGTTTCCTCACGGTATTATCCTAAACTGACTAATTCTTACTAACACCTTCCTCGCCACATTCAAACGGAGTGGCAGAAAGCATAGTCCAAAGACTACAGAAATTTGATTCCAATCTAAACGTATCGGCCCCATCAGTGGAGCCCAAACCCTTCTAAACATTTTTTTATAGCTCAATAAAAGCGTGATGTTTACCCAAATCGTGTAATCGTAAAGTTGTAAACTCCTAACAACCGAAATTCCCCATCCATTTTTTTAACGACACTTCCTTGCAAACTTAAATTGCTTAAATTTTTAGTTCAATCCGCCAGTTTTATAGGGGACTTAATGTCTTTGCGAAAAAGGGTATTTTGCCGACAAAATACAATTTAAACCGGTTATCTTGGAATTTAATTAAGTTAGTAAGCTGGAGTTTATTTACGGGCTTCGGCAATGAAATAAAATTTTAACGATCAGTTCGTGGCATATTTTTACTGAAAAAGGTAATACTTCTTACGTTAAGCTTTCGTTTCCTAGGATCAGCGGCGCCGTTATGTAGCGGCCGTGATGGGGCGGTGAGTGACGTCACTAGAACGTTGTCTCTGTAGGCGGAATGGCAGTTTCCTAGAGAGCGGTGTCATTACCGCTCTCTAGGAAGCCGCGCCATTTTGTTTACATGGACAACGTGCTGGTAACGTCATTCACCGTTTTGTTGCAGCCGCTGTGTGACGGCACCGCTGTTCCTAGGAATCCTGGGGTTTAGCAACAAGAGAAAATGTTAGTAGATTCTAAAAGGAGAGTTACTAGGTAAAATACAGAGGGTAAATTATGCTAGAATAAAGCGTAGAGGACGGACAAAAAGAATCATCATCATCATCAGAGAATAATATTTAAAAAATATAAAATATACCTACACAGTATCAAAAATAACCAAGATGTTTACGAGTATACTTATTAAAACATAAACTAGAAGATTTAACAACAAGTCCGTCTGCGTTGAATTCATTTATGCTGCGGGAGCTATGCAATTTTCCGGGATAAAAACTATTCTATGTCCTTCCCCGGGACTCAAACTACGTGTGTACCGAAATTCATCCAAATCGGTTCAGCGGTTTAGATGTGATGAGGAAACAAATAAACATACTTACGAATATTTTTGGAAAGTGGGATGTGATGTGATGTTGATAATGATATTAATGGTTTATACGTGCAAAGTCATGGGAAAAGGCTATTATTGGATGAAAGCCAGTAAATCAACTGTTCGTTTCCGGGAAGCATTTATTTGGCTGCCATCGACACCACCAAAGTTAATCCGAACATTCGATATAGATATGAATGTTTCCCGATATAACACTGAGTAAATCCATGTAAGCTGTATGTAACTTTGTGTAAATAAAACGGGAGCTGGTATTTATTTTCATCCAGAAAATAAACAGTAAAGATTACAAGTGAGCGTTACGTTATGTTATAAAAACTAGCTTTTTATCGCGGCTGAATCAGTTCGTAGCTTTAAAACTTTTATGATCTCACAGGAATCATTATTTCGGGATAAAAATAGCATATATGTTAGTTAAACCTGTATGTTAAATTTCATGTAGATACAGCCATTTTTTGCTATCCAAACACCCATACAAACTTCTGCGTTTATAATATTATAAAATTAGTAAGATAATTTTGTTGTTCATTTCATGAATGCCCAATATTGAATTCATTCTGTGAAAAGTTTAACATATACGATGATAGTCAAAATGGCTTTCGAACCCAAAGATCAACTATAACTGCATTATACAAGTTCACAAATGAAATTTTAAACATACTGAATAAGAGAGAATATGCGGTTGCGTTGTTGTTGGACATGAGCAAGGCGTATGACAGAGTATCGCATTCTATTCTCTTGAATAAACTCCACGGAATCGGTATAAGAGGTCTAGCTAATCAGTGGTTTAAAAGTTATCTAGAAAACCGAGAACAATATGTAGATATTGAACATTGTGACCTCGACAAAAAATATTTAAAAACTTTCAGATCTCAAAAATTAGTAGTCAAAAATTCAATACCGCAGGGTAGTGTTTTAGGGTGTATTCTCTTCCTAATTTATATTAATGACTTACCAAAAGCCATAAACGCTAAAACAATAATGTACGCAGATGATATTACGGTAATAATTGAATGTAATAAAAATGAGGAATTAGAACAAAAATTAAATATAAACATGAAACAAATAACAGACTGGTTAACAGTTCATAATCTGAAATTAAACCTAATAAAAACAAAACTAATACAAGTTAAACCACGTCAAAAATTACCATTAACCTTAAAATACTCATTTGAAAAACAAGAAATAGGATTTGTAAATTCATGTGGTCTATTGGGAATAGAAATTGATTCGGAATTTAACTGGAAGGGCCATGTGGATAAGGTATCAAGCAAACTATCGAGATTCACATACGCTCTCTATGAGTTAAAAAAATGTACAGATTTAAAAACAGCATTGACAGCATACTATGCATATGCGCATGCCTGGCTATCGTATGGCGTAATTCTATGGGGTAATAGCTCATACTGTAATAAACTTTTTATATTGCAAAAGAAATGCATCAGGATTCTAGTTAACTTAAAGGGGAGAGATAGCTGCAGACCACATTTCACCTCTTTTAAAATATTAACTTTGACATCAATATACATATTAGAAATCAGTAAATTTGTTAAAAAGAATAAACATTTGTTTGGCCAAGAGAGGGACAACTATTGTAGAGCTGGCTTAAGGAAAAGGAATAAATTGGTTAGTTCATTCACAACCCTACGAATTGTAAGTTCAGGGACACACCACATGGCGATAAAAATTTATAATAAATTACCTTTAGAAATTCGAAATATTTCAAAAGAGCATTTTATCACTAATAAGTTAAAAAATTATCTACTGTCAAAGTGTTTTTATAATCTGCAAGAAATTTTCGATTGTGATGAATAATATTATTAAATAGGTTATTATATACATAGTATTAAGTTTTAAAAATGACAAAAGGACTATCAATTTGTTCAGCAATTTGCGGTGCCCTTGCAGGGTTTATGTTGGCGCACGTATGTATTAATAGAATTAAGACCTTTTATACCACATAAATGCAATAAACTATATGATTATGATTATGATTATACATTAGTAAATATTTGTGCCCAAAAGGCTGGCAGCGTTTACTTGTTGCATAGCTATGCTAATTCTTTGAGAGTGATAGTTGCCAGTCCTTTGGCGTTCAGTTATGTCAACCGAGCGCTTTTGCAATTATAGTTGTTAAATTCATAAGCATCACGTAACAAAGCTTAAATGCAGCATGAAACGATGTACTATTTGTTTTAATTTAATTTGTGAAATTCGTTAACCTAACCTTAGCTATAAGTCTATGACATGTAATTAAATACTAACAACTTGATCCAAGTTGGTCGAAAAATAAATCTATTATCATTATTATTAGTATTTAATTTATCACATGCAGAATTAATTTTAAAATCAATGATAATTATTTGAAACAACTCCCCGACCACACAAACAAAGCAGTCAAACCAATAATTGAACAATAACTAATGATCGAATTGCATTGTTCTAATGGCAGGCCTATTCTGATTAATTATTAGTTATTAATTATGGTTAGTGCTAGTTTAAATGGACTCCGGCTTTTGGTCAATAAACTCAAAAACAACAGGAGTCATGTCGAAAATACCAACTGAAATATCATCATCATCATCATCATCATGTCAGCCAAAAGACGTCCACTGCTGGACTCCACTCAGACCCGTCTTGTGCTTTTCGCATCCACCGCGATCCCGTGATCTTAGCCAGGTGGTCGCTCCATCTTGTTGGAGGCCTACCGACAGCTCGTCTCCCGGTCCGCGGACGCCATTCGAGAACCTTCTGACCCCATCGGCCATCATTCAGAAATATAGATGCACAGAAAAACCAAAAAAATAAAACCAGCGCTGGGAGCATAGACGTCGCTAGTGTCGCTGCTTAAGTGACTAAATAAGAAACAAATAAGCTGGGATATGTGGTGCATAGAAGAAATTCGTGTCTGTACTCCTGTCCAGACCTGGGTTTGATTTCCAGCGCCGGTTTCCTGTTTTTTCTGTGAATATAATACCTACTTCAGTTTATATTTTCTATACGGGTTTTACGGAGTGACCATAAAAGTAACAAAATTTGCAGTTGAAATAAAAAATCGCTCGGTGGTCTATGGATGATGCAGGTTGGAGGTGGTTGTTGTGCATATTTTGTTTTTATTGTTATTATTGTTTTTTAATTATTATTTTTTTTGTCATTAGTTTTATATTTCGATTTTATTTCTTTTATTTTTTTAATTTTTGTCGCCTTCCGTGAAGTCGCCAAGCGGTCGCAGCGGAAGACCAGCGTTGGCTTACACGGCCAACACTATGCTGAGCTGCGACCGTTTCGTGCCTTCGCATATTGTATTTCTTTTTTGTTTTCATTTGCCCTGTACTATTTTAAGTGTGAAGCCCGAATAAAAATATTTCTATTCTATTCTATTCTATTCTAAAATGCGCATAACCAAATACCACGCGGGCGGAGCCGCGGACAAAACCTAGTTTTATCAATAAATCTCACGAGAGTTTAAGTTAAATTACTGGGAAAATTAGTATGAAAGTATTGATATTAGTGCGGCTCCCTTGAACTAGTCAAGCCTAAATGCGTTCAAGACAAACACAAGACGATATAGAGAATAAAATCAGTTAATTGATGTAGAAGTCTTCTTCTCTTTTAAAATATGGCTTTCTGTCCTAATTAATAGGAAAATTTCGTCAGTGTCAAAGTACTCTCTTTGAGAGGGACGTTGTACGATGATTGTAGTTTTTGCAACTTGATAGTAGAATTCCAGAAGCCACGTGGAGATAACTTGCGCATTAAAAAATATCAGACACGAGAGCAATATAGAATTTTGTGATCACTGTTCACTGTTAAGGATAATCGCCGCATAAAACACTATCAAAATTATACGTCAACTAGCCAAATGTTCGAATGCTATAAATCGAATCCTGTAAAAGTCTCAGAATATACAGTCCATAACTGTTAATAACATCCTTAAAGGCATTGTTTAGCTATATTAATTAACCCATTCATTGACACCCCTTCGTTAATTAATCAGTCGCCATAAAGCCTTGGTTTTAAGTTAATTAAATCAATATGAACAATACCATCAAATAAATCTATTATAATTAGGCTAATGTTGATTATAATAGTAGTCATGGAAGCTTTGTGGTTTGACCTGCCTCTCAAGCAGAGTGTCGGTCGAGGTTCTAGCCCAGGCGAGTCTGCGAGTTTTTCAAAACATTTGAAAACCATGAGCTTTAGGTTGAAAAAAAACATCTTAAACAATCCAGCACATACTTACGAAGAAATTCATAGTGTCGTTATATAATCCATACTAATATTATACATACGAAAGTGTGTTTGTGTGTTTGTCCGTCTTTTACGCCGTAACGGAGCAACGGATGGACATGATTTTTGGCATAGAGATAGCTTATGGGCCCGAGAGTGACATAGACTACTTTTTATCCCGGAAAACTGCACGGTTCCCGAGGGAACAGCACGCGATAACCGAATACCACGCGGGTGGAGCCGCGGGCAAAAGCTAGTTAGCTATATAAGTATGTTTATCCGTTGCCTAGTGTCCATAGTAAGCTTTGCTTTGTTTGGTACTAGGTCAATTGGTGTCAAGTGTCCCATGATATTTATTTATTTATTTATATAAAAAATAACTAAGCTAATTCTTTGAAAGAGATAGCAGCCGGCACTTTGGTTTATAGTTGTATCGACCAGGCGATTTTTCAAATCTTTTAAGAGCCAATATGCACCAGGGATCCATGTACCCAGATTCGCAAAACCAACAGGTATAAAATTGCGTCGAACTGTGACCCTGCTATTTTAATTTCACTTTTAGATTGCAACATAGAACATGCGCTCCCTATTTCAATACTATGCAATACCCCGAATTCGATAAAACGCAACGCGGCATAAATTTCTCGTCTGGCCAATGCACAATATCCATCTATCCACTGCGTTGGAAACAATGGAAATGAAAAGTTTGTTGCATCGCCGTGGGGAGAGAAATAGGTCGCTGTTAGCCTAAACAAAAATCTGGTTATCTAGCCTATTATATCAAAACTAGTTGTCGCCCTCGACTTTGTCTGTGAAGAATATACCTACTATCAAATTTTACTATGCATGGGGCACAAAATTTATCTTGCGTAATACAATGTACAACACTTACTGTATATTACGTATATAAAAAACACTTGAAGTTCATCATCTAGAGTTCTACTTATAATACGAGCTGCAGGGCATAGGCCTCCTCTGAGGATAAAAGGTTAGGTTTTAGTTCTCATTCCGGCAAAGTACAGATTAAAGAGTGTTGAATCCTGACTGCTTGACATATCATCAAAATTAAAGAAATTCGAAGTTAAATTCAAGAAAAAATTTCTGGGGAACAAATAATACATTTAGAAATGATTTAAACTATAAAAACTTAATAATAATAATTAAAAACTAATATAACTCTAAAAAAGGCCCCTGTGGCATGGTTCCAAGAATGCTGGCAGCATTTCCTCGCTGTATGGCGATGCTAATACGCTGTGCGAGGAAGCTAAAACTACACAAACTAGGTACTTCTACTCGCATAAGTGCGCATTTCACTATAAGTAAACGTGACAGTTTTTCACTTAATCCGCCAATATCCCTCAATCCTTTACGCCTCAAAGAAAAACAATATCCCGCGCGCTTATGGCAAAATTGTATTAGCCAAGTCTTTGAAAGGTCAGTCGGGGCACGAAATCCTAATATGACAATGCATTAAGGTCAAACCAACGCCGTAAAGTCGGAAGGTCATCGGTCCGCAAAGTCGGTATAAGCCATTGATTTACGCTGACCTCAGGGGACAGGACACTTAGATTTGACCCATAAAGGGTGTACACTGCGCACTATACATTTTTTATTCATTTAGCCTGTAAAGTACAATTCAATTATCATCATCATCTAAGCCTATATACGTCCCACTACTGGGCACAGGCCTCCTCTCGGAATGAGAGGGCTTGGGCCATAGTTCCCACGCGGGCCAGTGCGGATTGGGAACTTAACACGCACCATTGAATTGCTTCGCAGGTTTGTGTAGGTTTCCTCACGATGTTTTCCTTCACCGCAAAGCTCGTGGTAAATTGCGCACATGAATTTCGAAAAACTCAGAGGTGCGAGCCGGGATTTGAACCCACGACCCTCTGCTTGAGAGGCGATAGGTCAAACCACTAGGCCACCACGGCTTCACAACAATAATTCAATACAATCTGACAATTTTCTACACATTGAACACACCCTAACGTGGGCACGCTTGATTATACATGTCCCTGTTGTTGCAATTATCATCTAAAAGGAATCAAAAAATAATAATAGTCACATCACGAAGCCTTAGGCAGCCCGTCGTTTATATTAGTAGGCTGGAAGTGTCTACAGGATTGTCAAATTCTATTGAATTGGAGTATAGTGTGTCCCACTGTTGGACAAAAGCCTCCCAGTTTTTTCCACTCGTCTCTAATGTTAATTAAAATTAACAGGGTCAATTTATTTTGTATTCAGAACACAGCTGAACGCTGCTATTAGTGGAAGCGAGATGTCTATATCTATCTCTGACTCGCTCTTGATCTCTTGCTCAGACCCGCCACGCAGCGAAGTGTGAACATCTCCGTGAAAATAATTAATAATTCAGGAATATTTCAGTTGTATCAGTAGTCTAGTGTTTCTCGAACCCCAGCCTCCTAGGTTACGTCTCATCATCATCATCATCTCAGCCGTAGGACGTCCACTGTTGGACATAAGCCTCCCCCATAGACCTCCAGTTGCTTCGGTTGGTAGTGGCCTGCATCCACCGTGAACCCGCGGCTTTAACCAGGTCATCCGTCCATCTCGTTGGTGGACGTCCCACGCTGCGCTTGCCGATCCGCGGCCTCCACTCGAGAACCTTTCGGCCCCAACGGCCATCTGCTCTCCGTGCTACATGGCCCGCCCATGCCAGACAGATGCAGATTGATTGATTGATTGCAGATGGCAGGTTACATCTACTTTTGACCCAATCTTGTCAATGAACTAAAAGAATTTCTTTGCTCACCCGCGACCTTATGAAAGTTCCTCCACAGAACACACACAAATCAAACAAACCCATCTATCACCACCACCACACTACACTGACGCGTTTCGAACTTAACCAGAGCTCACCTTCAGAGCAACACAACCGTACACCATACTACCAGGTGTTAGACCAAAGTTTGGTGTGCGGTTGTGTTGCTCTGAAGACGAGCTCTGGTTGAGTTCGAACCGCGTCAGTATATTGTAGTGGTGGTGATAGTTGGGTTTGTGTGATTTATGTGTGTTCTTACAGTGGAGGTGGAGGAACTGCATGAACACGCATATTTTGCATAAACTAAGCTATCATAAGGTCGCGGGTGAGCAAATAAATTATTATAGTTCATATAAGGACCTCAGCAAAGTAACGCCTGATTCAGTAAATTATTCAAATGCAAATCTTGTCAGTCTGACAGGAAACGGTCCGAAATCTGACTCTGCTCCGGTGCCCGTCGCATGGAACCCAATCGGTGACAAGTTTGGTCCAGCGAACTGGATGCATGCTTAAGCTTTAGTTGCCTTCTTATGCAACAGAGTTCTAACTACACTTGCTTTCTACTTTCTATTTTAGACGATCAGGTTTTTTTTTATAATCTATTATATATTTTTCTCTGTGTACCTGTTTTCTGTATCGCTTACTATTTCTGGTGTACAATAAAGAGTATTCGTATTATATTGTATTGTATAATTACTATCAATAAAAAGCATAATATTAATTATTCATTCCGTTTATTACTCTTCGGGTACAAATACTAAAATGTTGAGATATAGTGTACGGAGTGTGCCCTATCCATCACATGTGTAAGCGTGAGATAACATTTGACTTATTCGCGGAAATTGCGGCAGGAAATAGTGAGGGATCTGCGTAGAAGCTTAAACATGGCCTCAAAAAACTGGCCAAATGACTTAGAAGTCCGCGAACGCTTGGAGGTTGCGTTGCCTTATTTGGGAGCCGAAATGGCAAAAACAGAACCCTTATAGTTTTCGCCGGTCTGTCTGCCTGTCCGTCTGTCCGCGGCTTTTTTCAGGGAAACTGTAATTTTGCACGGATATATATGTAAACTATGCCGACAAAACAGTAGGTATAATAAAAAAATTAAAACAAAATTTTTAGAGTAAAAGAAATAGACGTAAAAGTGGGGGTCATTTTTTTTTTCTCATCCAACCTTGTAGTGTGGGGTATCTTTGGATACCCAGGTCTCTTGAAATCATTAGGGGGTAAAACATTATTTGGTAAAACGATTTTCCGATTCAGTGATTTGTTTGCAAAATACTCAACTTTAACGTACAAATTTTCATCAAAATCGTGCGTTCTCCCCTCTAAAATCTAAACCGGTGGGTGAAAAATTTTAAAAAATTCAGGATGGTAGTAATTATATCAAACTTACAAGAAAAACTATAGCGATTCAGTTTCCTTGAGAATTATTAGTAGTTTAAGAGTAAATAGCAGCCTAAGTAAAAAAAAAATACCTAATCTTGGAATATTCCGTACAAAATACGAAATCCCTAGAGAAATATTACTTTATTTTTTCGTAATAGCTACGGAACCCTATTTCGGGCGTGTCCGACATGCTCTTGGCTGGTTTTTACCTGACTGCGAAGAAGGAGGGTTATGTGTTTGCTTCGTATTTAATATTATGATTATGATTCTGGGCTTCAGTATATCAATGCTGCAGCTGCATTTCATTTAGTTCGTTGGTCGACTAAAATACCTCGGGTCAAGAGTGCAGCAGTCAAACCAGTGGATTAGCAAAACTAAAGCCGAGTTTAGACTTGCAAGACAAATCTTGCAAATTGCATTACATTGCGAGGCCGTAAAGCTAACTATACCTTCCGCCGCCTAACTTTGCCAAAAATCGTGCAACTTGCATTACATTGCGAGGCCGTAAAGCTAACTATACCTTCCGCCGCCTAATTTTGCCTAAAATCGTGCAACTTGATTACATTGCAAGGCCGTAAAGCTAACTATACCTTCCGCCGCCTAACTTTATAAGTATGTGTAGGTATTTATTTATTTATTTTTGATGTACTGTTTAGGTTAATTAAAAATTTTCGGTTCTTTTATCATTCCATTGTAGTGTCTACTCTTGTTTCTGTTGTCCTTTCAATCGTTCAAAGGTTAACTGGAAGAGATCCCTTTAAGGGATAAGTTCGCCTTTGTACATGTCTTTCTCTTCTAAATTGTAAATTTCATATGTTTTATATGTACAATAAAGAGTTACAATACAATACAATACAATACTTTGCCTAAAATCGTGCAACTTGCGTTACATTGCGACGCCGTAAAGCTAACTATACCTTCCGCCGCCTAACTTTGCCTAAAATCGTGCAACTTGCGTTACATTGCGAGGCCGTAAAGCTAACTATACCTACTGCCGCCTAACTTTGCCTAAAATCGTGCAACTTTCATTACATTGCGAGGCCGTAAAGCTAACTATACCTTCCGCCGCCTAACTTTGCCTAAAATCGTGCAACTTGCATTACATTGCGAGGCCGTAAACCTAACTATACCTTCCGCCGCCTAACTTTGCCTAAAATCGTGCAACTTGCATTACATTGCGAGGCCGTAAAGCTAACTATACCTTCCGCCGCCTAACTTTGCCTAAAATCGTGCAACTTGCATTACATTGCGAGGCCGTAAACCTAACTATACCTTCCGCCGCCTAACTTTGCCTAAAATCGTGCAACTTGCATTACATTGCGAGGCCGTAAAGCTAACTATACCTTCCGCCGCCTAACTTTGCCTAAAATCGTGCAACTTGCATTACATTGCGAGGCCGTAAAGCTAACTATAGGTCATTGTCAAGACAAGTACCACAAAAACTATAAAGGTATAATTCCAATAATTGAATAGGCACTATACCTTTAAGCGATTCGAACACAATCCGGGAGTCTAAAAAATGTATCTCAAAAATGTGTCAAAACTGAGTATTAAATAATGAACTTTTAGGCAGATTTATATGGCGCGTGGTATATAGTTTGTTGTGTGAGGATCGTGCTCAGTGGCGTGCCATGGGAGAGGCCTCCAGCAGTGGACGAACATAGGCTGATGATGATGATTACAGTTTGTAGTGGTCAATCAATACCGCCGCAATCGCCGCAATGTAATGCAACTTGCACGATTTTTGTTGCAAATGTAAGCTCGGAAGCGATAACATCCATACTAATATTATAAATGCGAAAGTGTGTTTGTGTGTTTGTATGTTTGTCCCTCTTTCACGCCTTAACGGAGCGACCGATCGACCTGATTTTTGGAATAGAGATAGTTTATGGACCCGAAAGTGACATAGGCTACTTTTTATCCCGGAAAAATGCACAGGGAACAGCGCGCGATAACCGAATACCGCGCGCGCAAAAGCTAGTTTGAAAATAAATTACCATTTTATCGTCATAAATATATTATATATATTACAGTCTACGAAATTCATACCGTCCCTTTCACTCTCGTATTAAAAAATACAAGCGTCAGCGGGACGGCAAGATACGAAATTGGAATTTTGCACCTCGTAGAGGACCTGACTAAGCTCCGTACTGAAACCGCAGACCGGTGGCCAGGCATCAAAGTAATGGGCATCATTTACACCCGGCCTCAACTGCCCGTAATGGCCCGTTTACAGTTGCGCCTGTGTTCGCAGCCGCCGTAAGAGCCTTTTCACACTATCCGATGCGATATCGGTAGCGGACGACGATGGACGACACCCGATAGCCGACACCGTTGCTGTTTTCACATACTGGGTGACCTTAGCCTCTGGACAAAAACGAATACTGGCTTAGCAAGATATTTAAAACCAAACTGCAAATTATCATTACAATCAGTCCAATATTTAGCGAAAAAGTAACGGTTTTCAATGTATCACTTTGGAGCAGCCTATATATTTGATCTGATTTCATAGATTTTTTTTCTTGTCTAATTAAGCAAATAACTATTTTAAGATATTGCTAAGTATCAGTCTTATCCATGGTTTCATTATTTGTCCAGAGGCTAAGGTCACCTTGTATTTCCGACAAAAACTTTTCGATGCGGCCGGTTCAAAATGGCTGCCACGCACCGGTCTCTGCGCACACAGAAACAATATAGATACACGCATAGCACACATACAAACATCATCGTCCGACAGCCCACAAGCGTTCGATGGTTCCGCCAACATATCGGTGTCGACTCCGATATCCGATATCGGGCTGGACAATGTGAAAGAATGGTACATCCATACTTAATAATATTATAAATGCGAAAGTAACTCTGTCTGTTTGTCTGTCTGTCTGTTACGCTTTCACGTCGAAACCACTGAACCGATTTTGATGAAATTTGGTATATAGGTAGTTTGAACCTCAACGATCAACATAGAACACTTTTCATTCCGCTAGAGGTCGCCACCGCGCGATAGCTGAGATTCGCGCAGACGAAGTCGCGGGCATAAGCTAGTATTTCATACATTTTACTTGCCCCGATATCATATCGTCGTCCGATACCGATAATCGGATCGGATAATGTAAAAACGCTCTAACGTGGTAATGTATATGGCAGTTAGTCTAAATGCTTGAAATGGTATAAGAAAAGTACCCGGGAAATAGAAAGGTATTTCTTAAAAAAGGCTCCCTGATGTTAACATTTAGCGGAACGAGTATACAGCGGTGGTAGACTGTGGTCTCATGGCCTCGCAAGCAGAGGGTCGTGGGTTCGAATTTGGAATTGCTTTTCCAAGTTGTTTGACAATAGGGATGATGACACCACCAATCAACTGACGTGCTTTTTATGGGCTGTCAAAAAACAATTCTCCCATAGAGTTTCAATGGCAATAGCGACTCCATTATTTTTGATGGCGTCATAATTCCTATTCTGTAAGCTGTTTGGGTTCGATTCCCGGCCGGGGTAGATTAATATTTGTATGAATAAGACTATTTGCTCTCTGGTATTGTTTAATATGGTATTGAAGTATGTATTTATCTATATAAGTATGTTTATCCGTTCCCTAGTACCCATAGTACAAGCTTTGCATTTTGAGACCAAGTCAATTGGTGTTTAGTGTCTCATGATATTTTTTTTACTGTGGGCTAAATTACAATTGAACCTTACCATAAGCTACCATAAGGCCAAAGTCCTTTCATTATGAGAGAAGACCTGTGCTTTGCAATAGGACATAATAATATACCTAGTGCCATTCACGAAGACGCGTGATTTTGTCAAAATTAGACATTATTGACATTGTAATTAGAACCATGGCATGCGTCATCGTGAATGACTCTACCTATCTATATATATAAAATTCAAAGTCCTGACTGACTGACTGACTGATATATCAACGCACAGCCCAAACCACTGGACCTAGAGACTTGAAATTTTGCATATAGATACCTTATACAATGTAGGCATCCACTAAGGAAGGATTTTTGAAAACTCCCACGGGAACGGGAAAAATCAAGATTTATATATTCGATTCTGAGTGACCCTATCTCAGTAACAATAATAACTAGACTCTTCAAATTTGTTACACAAGTAGGTATTACATTAATAAAAACATCAATTTCAGGATTTTTTTAAATTCCCACGGGATAAGGAAAAAACGGGATTTATATATTCAGTTCAACGGAATCCCATGAACAATAATTACTAGACTCTTCAAATTTGGCATAGAAGTAGGTAATTATAGGTAGTAATTATAGGAAGTAGGTAATTTAAGGATTTTTGGAAATTCTCACGGGATAAGGAGAAAACGGGATTTATATTCAGTTCAACGGGATGGTTTTATCGTTTTAACTGAAATTTAGTACCTATTTAGGTTCCTTGGGGGGTCTAGGGGTCTATTACAAAAGGATTTCCCGAAATTCTGACGGGAACGGGAAAAAACGGGATTTTTCGTTTTTCTGGTCGTAGAAAGCTGAAATTTGGCATGTAGGTTGCTTGAGGAGTGTAGAAATTCCTACGGGAAAGGGAAAAAAACGGGATTTTTCGCTTAATGGATGCAGAAAGCTGAAAATGGCATGTAGATTGCTTGGGGAGTGTAGAGGAGCATTGAGAGTGGAGTTTTCGAAATTTCCACGGGAATGGGAAAAAACGGGATTTTTCGTTTTACTGTTCGTAGAAAGCTGAAATTTGGCAAGTGGGTTCCTTGGGGAGTGTAGGGGAGCGTTGAGAGAGAATTTCCCGAAAATTATTAACGGGAATGAAACAAGTAGGTTTTCTAAAATTACACCTCTGACCTGAAGATGTGAAACAAGGCTTCAAAGTCAATTTTTAAATTCGAAAATTTGCAAATATAATCCTCCGAAAAATCAATTAAAACACGAAAATAAATATCGTAAAAAGTAAATCTGTGTTACCCCAAATTTAACGCGGGCGAAGCCGCGGGCAAAAGCTAGTACATTATAAAGGCCGAAACGATCTTTGATGAATTATACCTGTAGATTCACAATCGCGCGCCCAAATATGTCCGAGCCAAATGAGCACCACTTTGAATCACTGGCGTAAAATCACTGGTTCAGATCACCGGGATAGGTTAGGTCAATAGGTTGGTCGATAGGTCGATCAGTAGGTAGATAGGTTGGTAGAATGCTCGCCTGCCACTTTGATAAAAGTGGCCTTCTTTTTTCTCAGTACGTTGTTGTCAAGTGTCAAGCGTTGTGGAGTTTTGCCGCTAGCGAAATTCGCCCGTAATAGAGTAAAAAGTAGGTTCAAATTTCGTCTCGTATTATTTTAATTATTTTGTGTGAGATGATTTTATTTGTCACGCAAACAAATCAATAGTTCTGACATTCTTTGAAGGGGATTTTGTTCGACAATGTGCGTCCTGTTTAAATGTCATTGGAAACGATTAAATAACGAGATCACTTAGGGGGGGGGGAGGAAATAATTATTAGTAAAGAAGAAAGTTTTGTAAACACCTATATAAAATTCAACCGCCTTTATAAAATTATCATAGTGATAATAATACTCGTATACCTACATAAAAAAAAGATAAATAGTTTTTAAATTAGTTTAGAAAATCGACCCAACCACCGGACGACCGGATAGGTCTAGTGTTTAGAAAACTACGAAGCTTGAGATCTCCGGTTCGATCTCCGACTAGGGCAGATGTTTGTAAGAATAACAAAATGTTAGGAAATACCGTAATTGTATTTGAATCAAACAGAGATCACATGCCCGAATCATTTCAATCCCAATTGGATAAATCTCTGATTCAATGGCACTTTGCATGCAAACTATGTTGGAAAAGTATCTATGGTATGACATCTAAGGCAACACTGATTGTCTCTGGTCATTGCTCTTTCCTTCCCTTCTGTCTTGATCGCCTGCCTACGTACGTTGTGTGTAATTTCGTTGATATTAATCCGAGTTTATTTGTGTACAAAAACTTCATCTAAATAATTGTATACTATATTTTGAACAATATAAAAGTGCAATTGTCTGTTCATCTTTTATTTATCAAGAAACGCCGCCACACCAGCCGTATAAGCCGCCTGCGCATACTGCTCTGTCTAACAGGTTATACGTCCCAGCAAATATATCATTGTTTACGGCTGTTTATTAAAAGAAGATGCAAGAAGAAGCTGCAGTTGGTGGCGGCCGACAAGAAGAAGGCCCGATGCAACATGTGCAAGATGGCCGAACGCCTATAGTAATGGGCGGGATGAACATTGACAAGTTGGACGGCGTGTCCAATTATGTTACGTGGAAATTCGCACTAAGAATGTCATTGATGATGGAAGGACTGTGGGATTGCGTCGAAGGGGACGACATCGATCCACACAGAAACCAACGTGCGCTCGGACGCATATGTTTGTCGCTCAAACCGGCGTGTTATCAATATGTGTTCACATGTACTACGGCTAAGGAGGCATGGCTGCAATTGCAGAAGATTTTTGAAGACAAAAGTCTCTACAGGCGCGTGGCTTTACTACGTCAACTCCACAGGTGTGACTTTAGTAATTTTTGTAATATGTCTGATTACATAAGCCATGTAACCACCCTAGTTCAACAACTAGCGGAGATGGGGAAAAAGGTCGAAGACGAGGAGGTTGCCGAGCTTTTACTTAGTGGTTTACCTACCGAATATGACACCCTTGTTACTAGCCTGGAGACTACATGCATTACAAAAACCCTTTCAAGCGAACTGGTAAGGACGCGGCTTATCCAGGAAGAACACAGGAAGACGATGTCAGACCCGACACCAGCTAATTCAGCGTTCAGCTCACAAACGAAGAAGCCTGTGGTTTGCAGTTTTTGCAAGAAAAGAGGTCACATGAAAGCAAAATGCTTCAAGCTAAGAAAACAGAAGAAAAAGCCTCAAGATGAAGTGCAAACATTCACAGCGTCAACTTTTATAGCTACGGACACTGCTGTAGATTGGGTCATTGACAGCGGCTGTTCCTCACATATGTGCAATAATAAAAACATAATGACAAGCTTCATAAATTCAAAAAATATTGTCACTATTGCAAATAGTTCAACCATAGAGAGCAGCGGTATCGGTAATGTAAGTATCAGTTTCCGCAAAGGTGATGAAAGAAAGATCATGGATGTAATGCATGTTCCCCAATTGTCTACCAATCTTTTATCAGTTAGCAAAATGACAGAGAAGGGCATGACTGTTGTGTTTGAAAAGGATGGTTGTTTGATTTATGAGAATTGTAAAATAGTAGGCAGACCTGTATGTTGTGCTGTTTTACAGAAGGGCATTTATAAGTTGAGTGGGTATGTAGCACAGAAGGAGCAGCATTCTTCAGCACTCCTACAATCAGTGAAGGGGGCAGGAGAGAATGCACAGGTCACTGCACAGTATGTGTCTGCATTTTTGTGGCACAAACGTTTGGGGCATCTCGGCATGTCTGGTATGTACGATTTAAGGCAGCATGCAATGCCTAATCTATCATTGCAGGAAGAAGAAATCAAGAACTGCACAGCTTGCTTTGAGGGGAAGCAGAGTGCCAAGCCTTTTCCTAAGGGTGAAGCTACTCATGCCAAGCAGAAGCTGGAGATCGTGCACTCTGACGTGTGTGGGCCCATGGCTGAGTGCAGTTGGAGCGGAGCTCGTTATCTACTCACGTTCACAGATGATTATACAAGAAAATCATTTGCCTATCTTCTGAAACATAAATCACAGGTAATGTCTTATTTTATTAAATTCCAAACCTTAGTTGAAAAACAAACAGGGTTAAAAATTAAATGTTTGAGGTCTGATAATGGTGGCGAGTATTGTAATATTAATTTTGCTAATTACCTTGAAAAACAAGGTATAGTCCACCAGACCACAGTGTCTTATACTCCCGAGCAGAACGGGGTCTCGGAACGAAATAACCGATTTTTGATGGAAAAGGCCAGATGTATGTTAAGGGAATCAGGCCTTTGTCAGCGATTTTGGGGTGAAGCAGTAATGACTGCTGTATATCTTAAAAATAGGAGCCCTACATCTGCTTTGACCGGTCAGTTACCCGAGCAGGTTTGGACTGGACACAAAATTGGTCTCGGTCACCTTAAAGTCTTTGGGTGCCTAGCATATTATCTTTTGCCTGCCTGTAAGCGTTCTAAGCTGGATGCAAAATCTAAGATGTGCATCTTTGTGGGGTACTGTGAGACTTCAAAAGCCTACAGGCTTATTCAACCATCTGATCCAACTAAAGTCATTATAGCTAGGAATGTGCAATTTATAGAAAATAAATTTTATAATAATTTTAAATCTATTGACACATGGCAGAATAATAATGAAATATTTTATGATAATATTATTTACCAGGATATTAATCCTAATAATAATGAATTGCCATTGAATAATAATAATCAATTAAATATAAATGAGAATTTTAACAATGATGACATTTCCAATAACGACAATATAGTAAATAATGAAAATAGTACTCCAAATAATTTGAGCATTGATGCAATTTCAGTTCGCGAGGATGACGACCTTGGTGACTACTACACGGGGACTGAAGAAGAAGATTCTTCACCGGAGAAGGAGCGTGGTGGCGCGAGTGCCGAGTGGCAGACTCCGCCTAGCCCGCAGCCCATGGATCCGCCGTCTGCTAATGGTAGGCCCTTGAGGGCTTCTCGTGGTAAAATTCCCGTCAGGTATAAGGATTATGACCTTTCTTTGTTTACTTGCTCGTCTGTCTTCGAAGATCCACAATCTTATGAGGAAGCTATGTCTTCGTCTCATAGTAATGAGTGGAAAACTGCTATGCAATGTGAGTACCAGTCGTTTATAGATAATAATGTTTGGAAATTAGTTGATAGGCCTCAAGATGCAAATGTTATTAAATCCAAGTGGGTATACAAAACAAAACATGATGCATCTGGTAATTTTGATCGCTATAAAGCTCGCTTAGTTGCTCGCGGCTTTAGTCAGCGTCAAGGAATAGACTATAACGAAACTTTTTCTCCAGTAGTTCGACACTCCACTATGCGCATATTATTTTCACTGGCCAATGAGATGAATATGTTTATTGAGCATGTAGATGTCGCGACAGCTTTTCTAAATGGTGATCTGGATGAAAGAATATATATGGAGCAACCAGAAGGTTTTGTGAGAGACACAAACAAGGTTTGTTTACTTCAGAAAAGTATCTATGGTTTGAAACAAGCCAGTAGGCAGTGGAATATAAAGGTACATGATTTACTATCACGTCACGACTATGTTCAAAGTATGTGTGAGCCTTGTGTGTATGTAAAAAGAAATGATGATGATATTACCATCGTAGCTCTCTATGTGGACGATTTTTACATTTTTTCTAGTTGTTCTACTGATAAATTGTTGAATTTATTAGAGAAAGCTTTTAATGTTAAAAATCTTGGTACTTTAAGAAGCTGTCTGGGTATTAATGTCATTCGTACTAAGGACTCTATTATTTTAGAACAGTCTGTGTATGTTAAAAAACTTTTATCTCGTTTTGGTATGTTACAATGTAAAACAATTTCCACTCCTATGATGTTAAATTGTAAACTGTTAAAATCTGAAGATAATAGTAACAATAATGAAAATGAAGAATTTCAGTATAGGGAACTAATGGGTTGCCTTATGTACCTATCAGTGTGTACTAGGCCTGATATAGCATTCGCATGCAGTCAGCTATCACAATTTAATAATAGTTATGACAAAAGTCACTGGTTAGCTGCTAAAAGAATATTGAGATACTTAGCTGGCACAATTAATTATGGCTTACATTTTTGCAAGAGCAAAAATTTAAATGTAACTGCTTATGCGGATGCTGATTGGGGTAATGATCCTAACGATAGGAAATCTTACACTGGCTTCATAATTAAATTAGGAAATAATGTTATAAATTGGGAAGCCAGGAAACAACGATGTGTAGCTCTGTCTAGCACAGAATCTGAATACTTGGCAATAAGCGATGTATGTAAAGATATCTTGTTTCTAAAGAATTTTTTGTCAGAAATTATTAATAAAGATATATCTGTCACAGTATATAATGACAATCAGAGTGCTCAAAAACTTTTATTACATAAAGAGTATTGTCATAAACGTACGAAACACATCGATCTTAGATACCATTTTGTAAAGGATCTAGTACATAAGAACTTTGTAAGCATTGAATATTTACCTACTGATAGCATGATAGCAGATGTTCTCACTAAACCTTTATCAAAAGTTAAACATTATAATTTTATTCATGACTTGTGTGTTAGGTCTTTTTGAGATACCTAACATAATTACTGTCAATGTTTTTATACTATTACTATGCATTGTGTAATAATGGAGTCTTGTATTATATAAATGTAGAGTCATGCATTATATAATTGTAGAGTCGTGCATTGTATAAATGTAGAGTCGTGCATTGTATAAATGTAGAGTCATGTTCCTGTAAAATGTAGAGTCTTATGCACTTAGAACTTTAGAATATTTTTGCATGTAGAGTTGCAATATATGTCATAAGGGGAAGTGTTGGAAAAGTATCTATGGTATGACATCTAAGGCAACACTGATTGTCTCTGGTCATTGCTCTTTCCTTCCCTTCTGTCTTGATCGCCTGCCTACGTACGTTGTGTGTAATTTCGTTGATATTAATCCGAGTTTATTTGTGTACAAAAACTTCATCTAAATAATTGTATACTATATTTTGAACAATATAAAAGTGCAATTGTCTGTTCATCTTTTATTTATCAAGAAACGCCGCCACACCAGCCGTATAAGCCGCCTGCGCATACTGCTCTGTCTAACAAACTAAACCCTTCGACCTTCATGATTAATATTGCACTAATCTCTCTTACAGTCCTGGCACGTTCACGCATTTCTCTGCAACCATAAAACGTAAAATAATAAATATAAACAAAGTAATCCCTATTTCGCATAGAGAATTTAGTCAACTAGAGAGATACCTAAACTTTGATTTCTTAAGCTTTCATTTATAAAGGTTTGTCACATTAGTAGTAAGGTAAAACAATTTTGTTTGTTACTTAGTGTGTAAACTGTGTAGGTTATTTTATTAAAATGCTTTGTAACAGTTGCATTATCAGTTAATAGTAACAGTTACTATCTTAAGAACTATTTTTTGTTATTAGCTATTAGTTATTATTTTTGACTTTGTAACAACTTGTATGAAAGAGCGAATTTCTCCTAATACAAGTGCTTCACTTAAAAGGAGGATTCAACACTAGTTTTAACACAAAAGTTGAAAATAAATAATTTTGATTTTTTTTTTGAATTTTGAATGTGAGAGTTTTCACGGAGGTGAAATATCGCTAGATAGCGTTAGTATCGTGAGGTCCGTTTGACGTTAAATTTTGACGTTTGCTCGTGATTGGTTAAAAAACTAAATGAGCCAATCGCAAGCAAACGTCAAACGTCAAATGGACCTCACGACACTAACGCCATCTAGCGATATTTTGCCTCTGTGAAAACCGTCATTAAATAACTTCAGTTCTTACAAGATTGGAATAAATTTAATCAGAATCGAGAGTTTAATTGATTTCGCTATAGGTACTTTATTTAGGTTAGGTTGTGGTTTTTTTTACCCTTCATGGTATTGAACTTTGGTAAGTATAAAAATCATCAGAAGGCATACAGTGACAAGGTACTAAAGTGTAAAGATAGCTTTATGTTCGATTGCATGGTCGACCAAAAAAGTGCTTTAGGTACAAATTTTATTGCCAATTCCTACTTCAGAGACAAACCATCGGGTTTATTGTCATATTGACTTGTGAGTGAAAAAAGGCTTCAACGTTTAAAGCGCTACAAATGACATTAAACCTTACGGTGGTAAACCAATTTCTTAGTCGAATTACCCAAATGAATTTTATGGCGTCTCCGGTTGGCTTAATGTCCCAAGCTATTCCGATCCCGCAAATGTCACTCCATTACTCCAACCTGCCATTGCGCGTAAAAGACCTTTTTACAAAGCTACATTCCACTTTGACACCCATTATTTGTCCCAGTATTGTATTTGTATTGTATTTTATTCACAATTTTTACGCCTTTGTAAATTTATCGGGACTTTTATTTGTCGATATGGAACGAGATCGAATCGACGCTTTGTGGGCGAGATACGATTATGTTTTGGTTTGCGCTTGACATTGTAAAAAATGTATTACGAAACTATGTTTGGTGTATTCCCGAGTTCTGGGTACGAATAATTGGATCTACAGAATGTAATTTATGCATGTTAAAAAATAAAAGAATAATCAAATTATAAAAAGGTACTACTAATCTACGGAATTGGAAAGATTAACTTAGTGAATCAGGAATTACTTTGCGGAGGTCCATGTCAATGAATAATAACCGGCCAAGAGCGTGTCGGACACGCCCGAAATAGGGTTCCGTAGCCATTACGAAAAAAATAAGTAATATTTTTTCTAAGGATTTCGTATTTAGTATGGAATATTCCAAGTTTAGGTATATTTTATACCTTAGGCTGCTATTTACTCTTAAACTAATAATAATTCTCAAGAAAACTTAACTGTGATAGTTTTCCTTGTAAGTTTGATATACTTACTACCATCCCGAATTTTTCCAGCTAATGATGAGTGCGTTTAAAATAATCGCAAACTTCATACTGTTAAGATTCTAGGTAGAGTCATTCACGATGACGCGTGCCGTGGTTCTTATTACAATGTCATTAATGGCTAATTTTGACAAAATCACGCGTCTTCGTGGATGGCACTAGGTATACATCCCATAACCTGAAGAACCAACAACCGTTGGGGTAGACGAGTTCTTGAGTGGAGACCACGGATCGGCAAACGTAGCGTGGGATGTCCTCAGACTCGGTGGAGCGATGATCTTCGCAAGGTGGCTGGCAAGAGCTGGGAGCCTACCACGATCTTTCCTAAACGATCCAAACGCAGAGCAGTTCAATTTAGGCACCTAAACTGAATCGTCGAAATTGGTACCACGACCTTTATTTCTCAGAGCTGAATCTCAATCGCTTACAAGTGAATGAAAGACCGATATTGTCTGTGATATATGTATCGCTATCGCTGAACCTCACTTGAAATTAATCGCAAAAGTAACGTCGTAGTACGAAATAGCGATGCAGTTCAGTTTAGAGCTTAAACTGAATCGTATTTAAGAGAGCGTGGTAGGCCCCCAGGATGAGAGTGGCCGAGGATCGTACTCAGTGGCGTGCCATGGACGAACATAGGCTGATGATTATGATGATGGTGATGATACATCCCACATCGTGATTGGGTTACAAGTGGAAGCGCCACAGACTCGTCCGCCCGAGTGTCCACACTCCCGGGGCTCGTTCATTTTTATCAAGCCTCATTTTTACATTCGTTATCGCTGACCTGCTTCCCGAATAAACAAGAGTGGGTTTTGGGACGCGAATTGCACTAGCAACAAGCTTTGAAACATTTTTTCATCATCATCATCAGCCTGTTCGTCCACTGCTGGACATAGGCCTCTCCCATGGCACGCCACTGAGCACGATCCTCACCCACTCTCATCTAGCTCTTGCCAGCCACCTTGCGAAGATCATTGCTCCACCGAGTTTGAGGACGTCCTACGCTACGTTTGCCGATCCGTGGTCTCCATTCAAGAGCTCGTCTACCCCAACGGTTATTGGTTCGGGTTATATGGCCGGCCCATTGCCACTTCAGCGTGCTAATGCGGTGGGCTATGTCGATAAATTTACACATTTAAACATACTTGAAACATTTTTTGGTCACATCCTTTCATATTTAGTCTCTCCAACCTGCGACCATACAAGTAGGTACTCGTACAATCACCTAAAAGACTAAAACCCGGGATCAAACCAGGTCTTCTAGCTTCATAGTCAGATTCTCTGAACAATTGGTCATCAAGAAAGAATGCATATCAGTACTTCTAACAAAAACTCATTCGTAATGAACTTTTGAGCAGAGGATCGAGGGTACAATACAAACGTTTTGCAGCGCCCGCTAAGTCGCATTGCTCCTAGAGGAAGGGCCACGAACTATCCCGAAACATGTCGAGCAATACCCGATTTAATACGCGAGTTATCTTTTATTTCATTAAATATGAGCATCACGAAAGTTAAAACATTATAATATTATTACTTGTCTCTTTCCAAAGCTGTTCGTTGACCCACCACAATAGCAAATAAACATCCATTCCGACTTCATATTAATGTTAAAAGGTTCGCGACGATTTCCATAACTTTTTATTCGCAAATTTATTCCAATTACAAAGACTTGGTAAGGCTGCACTGCGTAGGGATGGCAACTGACAATCGAAAATCGCTTTTTAATATTCTAAGCTAACTAAATTACACTAAGTACAGGAGTATAACACATCATTAGACTATTATTCATAGTGACTGTTCCTTGACATATGAAATACAATACACACACAATATGTATATTACTCCGATGACTTTTGCAGTAAGTAAGACAATGAGTCAAACGAATGTCACGAGCAGTCGCGGCGAAAAATGTAATAAATGATTTTTTTTTTAAATCGCCGCGATTTTCGCGCACTGACTGATTTTTGCGACAAAGTTATCGCACGACAAAAAAATCATAGTGCGCGCTTGGCCTTCGATATACCCGTAAATATTTTGTGATTTTACATACACTTATGCACGCCCATACGCATATGTAAATGTGGAATTGAATTGCAAGATTTAAAGACGTCTATGAATTATAAACAAATTACTTTGCTCACGCGCTACCTATACTTGATTTAGATATATATTTAACTAAATGATAACAAAACAACGTCAATTATTGTCTTAAACATTGAATTTCCCCATTAACTATCTAAACATTTACACTCCTTAGTGAAATACACTATTAAGTCTAGTTTGTATTACAATAATAGATAAATAAAATGTTTGAAATCCTTGAATCCTGGCAGATTACCTAAACGTTTCAAGTATAGTATATGGTATGGACCTCCGCAAAGTAAAGCCTGATTAAATGAATTAAGGATATTATCTTAGATGCATACAAACATTGCAAGATAAATTTGCGCGTCCGGATGGCCCAGTGGCTAGAGAACCTGACTACGAAGCTTGAGGTCCCGGGTTTGAATCCCGGCCGGGGCAAATATTTGTATGAATAGCACGAATGTTTGCTCTCGGGTTTTGGATGTTTCATATGTATTTATGGATATAAGTATGTTTATCCGTTGCCTAGTGTCATAAGTACAAGCTTTGCTTAGTTTGGAACTAGGTCAATTGATGTCAAGTGTCCCATGATATTTATTTTTATTTTATTTTAAAATGAAAGCTTGTAAAAAGTATTTCTATATCAAAATACAAGACAGCACTTTTTCCCTTTGGCAACCCCTAACCAAGAGTTGATTTGACTCCGCGGAGATGATTAAATTATCATTTGACGACAGACGATTCTCCTAACGAGTTGCAGACGCTTGGGCATTGTGGCTTCGTCGTTTTTATGACGAATTTGCTTTCAAATACTACATAATCCGCACTGGACCCGCGCGGGAACTACAGCCCAAGCCCTCTCATTCTGAGAGGAGGCCTGTGCCCAGCTGTGGGACGTAAATAGGCTGATAATGAATATCAGTGATTTCCAACCTAAATATTGTCGCAGATGCTCTTCAGGGTAAGATTGTTTTTTTTTAAATCTTTTTTTATTTTTATTTCAATTCCAATTTTTTTTTACTTTTACGGTCATCCCGTAAAACCTAAATTGAAAATACAAACTGAAATATAGATGCACAGAAAAATTCTGAAAAATTAGACCAGCCCTGGGAATCGAACCCAGGTCCTCGGCATTCCGTGCCGCGTGCTATACCGCTACACCACCGCTGGACAACACCAGGGGTATTGCAGATGTGTTGCCAACCTAGAGGCCTAAGATGGAATACCTCAAGTGCCAGTCATTTCACCGGCTGTTTTACTCTCCACGCCGTAACACAACAGTGCAAGCATTGCTGCTTTACGACAAGATTAGCGAGCAAGATGCTGGTAGCAATCTGGGCGGACCTTGCACAAGGTCCTACCACCTGCAAAAACCTTGCGCTGGTTTCTAGCTGTTAGATAAAAATCAGTTTAGCCGTTTTCAAAATTACAATTTCAGAGATTTTCCAACTTTTCGAAGCTTTTTTTAGGCTTTGAGGTACGCGCACGAATATAATAAAATTTCTGAATTTATTGGAGAATCAGCTACTCCAATTTGCCATTTCAATTTTGTTTCCTTTAATTACTCAATTAAGTTTAAATGAGGCTTAAATGGGCAACTGCAAACAGAATTCCTCATTATCGCTGAGTGCCTCTATCCCAGCGGAGTGTAGAGTGCCAATACTCATCTGAAATGGTCGCTAAGCAAATTTGCAATCGCAGCGTTTGATGTTGAATCGCTTTTCGGACTACATTGTTCTAAAACTGGTGGGCAGTGAAAGAGATAAGATGTTGTGCTGGAGATAACTGTAACTAATTGTAACTAATGTTACACAATTTATCATGCTATATAACTCTTAAAATGTTATGAGACAACAAATTGCAAATGCAAATCTTATATTACCTATATTTATAACGTTTTTTATATCAAGTTAAAACATTTTTTTTTATTTATGACATTGGAAGCATTCTACACTTCCACTGAACGCAGATATAGTTAAGTTAGTGTTTATTTTTGTAGCTAAAGGACCCCATACATCCTTGTGTTATTATTACAAGTTTTTTGTATTTTTTTTCTTTAATTGTGTATGTTTGAGCCTATAAAGTTGGATGGAGTATTTTGTATTGAAATGGGAAGTATTTCGCCACCCATCCAACCTCCGCGCACGTCCTGCTCTATGACGAATCCTATAGAGCAGATAAAAAGAAATAAGTCGTCTGTCAACTGCGACAGCAGCGCTTCGCTACGTATTTTCCACCAAGATTTTTAATTATTATAAAACCATCTGAAGATCTCAGCTGAAGACTGAATCATACAAGACCGCATGCAGCAGTAACGCTATCAAATCTTCTGGAGTTAAGGGTGAGTGAATACCATCATTTCTATCGAAGTATATCCATCCGCCTTTATAGGTAAACCTACGGAGTGTTTTAGGCCAACCTACTACAGTCCACTCAACCGCGCAAATATTTTTGGCCTTCGAGCCGCACTCTTAGTAGATTTTCCTAATTTTCGGACTTATTTAAAAATTGTCATCCGCCATAATTTACGTAATTATTCCCTTTAACTCCATTTTATACCTATAAGCCACTGAGGCTTGGGTTCTACCGCATATTAATATCCCCGCATACTACTTAAATATTTTCCCGCATTCAATATTTTCAATTTCATTCATTTAATATTTCAAAATAAACCGCTTTGAAATTGTGCTTACAGACACGTCATTGTAATACGACCACGAGTAAAAGTTCGCAGTGCGCGACATATTATATTCCGTCTCGCTTACACCTATGGCCATGTCATGTTTGTTCTTTCTGCCCGCAACATATTAGTCATATTATAAACTTTTTAATTTAGTAGCATTGTTGTGTTCCATTCTGTGTTCGAATTTGTAACATTGCGTTCGATTTTTGAATAAAAATGGAAAACAAAATTTCACTTTTGTCAAGCAAACGTGATTCGTATTTTCAACGTATTCAAAGCATTTACGATTCTATTCCCAAGTCAAAACGGGATAAAATTGCTTTGTTTTTAATGCAAGCTGCAAACATTCAACATTTGCGCGATGAGTTTGTTGAACTTAATGATTCGATTCATGCGTGTCATTTGGAATTGGATCCAAAGTATGAACCCAAATATGAATTATTGTGGCAGTTTGATGACATGTTCTATGCAATTAAATCTGTATTTAAGAAGTTAAGCGATTCAGATGATACCGCCGCTAGTGCAGCAGCAAGTGCGGCATCCGCTTTCAAGTTACCGCGCATTGATATTCCTGACTTTGACGGGGACATACAAAAGTTTCCTTTGTTCATAGAGTCATTTCGCACGATTGTACATAACAACCCTGCTTTAGGAGACTCAGAGCGCATTCATTACTTGATTTCAAAATTGAAAGGAAAAGCTCAGTCAATTTGTGTAGGTATTGCGCCTACCCCTGATAACTACAGGGTGTTGAACCTTAGTCGACAAATACGAAGACAAACGCGCTATCGCTATTTCCTATTTGGAAAATATTCTAAATTTGAAACCTTTAAGTGCTGGTAAAGCAAACGCAGAAAATTTAGAAACTTACATTGATCAGTTTTCAACGTCAGTTGCTGCTTTACGTCAGCTGAATATCAAAGAAATGTCTGACTTCATATTTGTACATTTGGCACTGCGTAAGTTAGATAGTGAAACTTCTAAGGATTTTGAAATGTCTCTTAAAAACAATGAAAAGTTTCCTAAATACGATGATTTCGTAAAGTTTATCCGCGATCAAACTAAAATATTACAACGCACTACTGCAATCGCGTCACCGTCGCATCCGCAAGCCGGCAACCACGCTCAGCGCAGCCAGCCGTCTCCCGCGCCCCGTACGCATTTTGCGCAGAATAAAATGCAAACTTTTCTTGTAAATAATAATAATGAAAATCCTAGCCGCGTTTGCAGTTACTGCAACAGTAACAAGCACTTCAATTTATATCAATGCGAACCTTTTCTCAGATTGACGCCGATTGAAAAATATAATGTAATTAAAAAGTGCAATGGTTGTGTGAATTGTTTAAGTGTCCGTCATACACTTTCTACATGCAAGTCGAATACCACATGCAAATATTGCAACAAGGCTCACCATAGCCAACTATGCCGCAACGCTTTAGATCATCCTAATGCATCTAAGCAGGGTGATTCTAATTTTAAAAATGGACATTCTTATAATGTCAATAAAGGTCAGTTTCGACCTCCCGCGCCGCTCCCTGTTAATCAACCCGCGTCTTCGCCCGCAACCGCCGCCGCCGCGCCGCCAGCGCGCCCGCACGCCGCCGCGTCGCCGTCTTCGGTTCCGCACGCTCCCGCAGTCGCTGCTCCTGACTATACACGCACTAACAATAGTGATGTAGGTTTCTCAGGCACTGCTACTAGCAATCAAGATTCGTTCAAGACAGTGTTATTAGGAACTGCAATTGTTCAGGTTTTAGATGCCTTTGGCAATCGCCGCGATTTAAGAGTCCTAGTCGACATGGGCTCTCAGAATCACTTTATCACCTCGCGTTGTTTACGGACATTAGGGTTAAAACTATCGCCTGATGATAAAAATATTTCGGTACACGGTATAGGAGAAAGTTCCCAGTCCATAAAAGGAACATCGAACCTAACGCTGTTCTCACGATTTGATGAGTCGTTTTCGTTTGACTTGCAAGCGTTGGTTATTGACAAAATATCTGGTAATTTGCCTGTTTGTGAAATAAATACTGCGTGCTTAGATTATTTGAAAGATATTCCGTTTAGTGACAGTCATTGGTACATGCCGGGTAAAATCGACTTACTGCTGGGTGCTGAAGATTTCGTCAAATGTATTATGAAGAATAATCGCATTATTGGCCCACCTGGTTTACCCGATGCAATTGAGACTGTTTTTGGATATGTCATTTCTGGTTCCGCTTATACTACAGGTGTTCAATCATCGTCTGTACAAACTTTCTTCACCGCGACTGACAAAGTTGATACTCTTTTATCAAAATTTTGGGAGATTGAGGAGGTTCCCATTCGCAAACATCTGTTCGCTGACGATAAGGCGTGTGAACAGATTTATTCACAGCAGACTACTAGGGATGATCTTGGCCGCTATGTTGGTCCTCTGCCGTTTTGCCGTGATCCATGTGATTTGGGCGATTCATTACCTACTGCGATGTGTAGATATAAATCTTTAGAAAGAAGATTTAAACAAAATAATGTTATTCATCAACAATATGATGAAATCATCCGCGATTATTTACAAAAAGATTACATATCTTTAGTGAAGGACTTGAAAAGTAATCCCAGTGCTTATATTATACCGCATCATCCTGTTATTAAGGAAGATAGGCTGACAACTAAAGTACGCATTGTTCTAGATACTAGTGCCTCTACTTCTACTGACATATCATTAAATGATTGTCTGTATACTGGACCAAATCTGCAATCAGATTTACTCGCGATTATCTTCGATTTTCGCTTATTTCCAGTTGCCATAACCGCTGACATACGTAAAATGTACTTAAGAATCTTGGTTTCTCTCGAGTTTCACCGCTATCTTCGTATGATTTACCGCTTTTCCAATGAGAGTGAACCGCAAATTTATGAATTTAACCGCGTTTGTTTTGGACTTAAATGCAGTCCATACCTTGCAATGCGCACGGTCAAGCAACTTTTATTAGACGAAGGTCCGTCTTTTCCTGCCGCTGCATCAGTTGCATCTCGCAATTTATATACAGACGATTCAGGATCATCTGTTAGGAATAAATCTACTGCTATTGAGCTTTCGCGCGATTTGATTGCTTTGTTCTTAATGGTCACCTTAGAATTAGTTAAATTCTCAGGCAACTCACGTTCTTTACTTGAGTATTTATCAAAGGAAAATCGCTCTTCCGCTGTTGGAGACATCGCTGATGATATTGATTTTAAATTCTTTGGCTTACGTTGGTGTTCAGTTGCAGACCAATTCTTTATATTCGTAAATTTAGACCCGCATAACGTTGCGACAAAGCATACAACTTTATTCACATTTGCTATAATGTGTTTTATGGTAATTATCGCAACACTAATCATTTTATTCACGAATATATTGAGAAATACCCTCTGGTTATTGAAACTGAATTGAGATTTACGATTTTCAGAGCATATTCATGCACATTGTTTTTAGTTCAAATTGAGCTACCGCTTTTTTTGCTTTTCCTATTTACTTTCAATTATTCATATAAAATGTTAACAGTTTTAACGCAAATAGAATCTGTTCTTAATTTCGCGTCCTTTGACTATATTAAATGCTGATCCATTAGAGTCTACCGCTTTAACACCTTCACATTTTTTAACATTAAATCCAGTAAATTCATTACATAATGTTGATGTATCAAGTTTGTCATTGAACTTGGTAAAACGGAAATATCTTCTTGATAAGATTATCCAATCGTTTTGGAAACGATGGAAGTTGAATATTTACATACGCTCCAGATGAGACAGAAATGGAATACCGCGTCTAATCCTATAACTAAAGGCACAATTGTCTTACTTAATATTGATAATGTACCTCTTCTTAAATGGCCATTAGGTGTAATTGACGACGTCTTTCCAGGTAAAGATGGAGTTATTCGTGTTGTGTCTGTACGCACAAATTCGGGTGTCTATCAAAGACTCGTGGTAAAGGTTTCTCCCTTACCATTACAATAAGTTTTATTTTATTTTCTTTCATGCCACAATGATTGCTTCTTGTGGTATAATTTCAAGTCAATTTTATTTTTCTTTTCTTTCATGCTCTTTGTTCATTTAGAAGAACAAAGAGATCTTTGTCCTTCTAGGCGGGGGGAATGTTTGAGCCTATAAAGTTGGATGGAGTATTTTGTATTGAAATGGGAAGTATTTCGCCACCCATCCAACCTCCGCGCACGTCCTGCTCTATGACGAATCCTATAGAGCAGATAAAAAGAAATAAGTCGTCTGTCAACTGCGACAGCAGCGCTTCGCTACGTATTTTCCACCAAGATTTTTAATTATTATAAAACCATCTGAAGATCTCAGCTGAAGACTGAATCATACAAGACCGCATGCAGCAGTAACGCTATCAAATCTTCTGGAGTTAAGGGTGAGTGAATACCATCATTTCTATCGAAGTATATCCATCCGCCTTTATAGGTAAACCTACGGAGTGTTTTAGGCCAACCTACTACAGTCCACTCAACCGCGCAAATAGTGTACCTACTTTAGTTGTTAAGTATTTTATTTTGAAAAAAATACTTTCTGCCAAGTTTCTTGCGGCGCATTCTTCTTGGAATGATGGTCTTTCCGAAGGCGCTGACAGTTTAAAAAATACTTGTAAAAGTGCCCATTGCTGCCTATTTACTGAATAATTATTTGAATTTTGAATTTGAATTTGAACCAACCAAACTACGTATGTGTACGTCTACCGCAGGACACAGGCTAACTTAAATTATTATTATTATTATTATCCCAGTACAGCTATTCTTCTACTGCGCAACCGACTCAACTCTGCATGCAGCAACTTTATGAATCCCTGATGAACTGTTTGCTATATCAACGAGTTCTATTTGCACATGCACGTACGGCGCTTCCTATTGTTTAAGTTTAATTGTTATAGTTAGTTTACATGTTTACTAAGTAATATACTACTGTATTTATGTAAATAGGTCGTTTTATGAAATTGAACTTAGGTGGTTTTTATTTCTTCCCGTTTTCTGACAATTTATTCTTAGATTGGTACCTTCTAAAGTTTAGCTTATTGTCAAACTCAGTCCATTAATAAATGCCTACAAAATAACACGATAAAATTGATATAAATGTCACGATCGATAGAGACCACGTTTGATATTTTAAGATATTTGAGATTGGATTCTTAACTATGGCCTCACACATCCTCGTAAATTCTATTTTTTAACTCTACGCAAAAAAGGGGTGTTATAAGTTTGACCTCTATGTGTGTCCGTATGTCTGTCTGTCTGTCTGTGGCACCGTAGCTCTTATACGGGTGGACCGATTTGAATGCGGTTTTTTTTTTATTTCAAATCAAGTTTTCTAGAAATCGCAAAAAGCAATCGGGTCAGCCATTTTTGAGATATTGAACTTTGAAGTGACAAAGTCGGGGGTTTCCCAACTTATTGTTGGTTAGGTTTTCTTAGTCTTAGGGGCTGTTTTACCATCCATTGATTAGTGTTAACTGACGGTTAAATATGATGCCGTCTCTATTTGCTTTGTTCGAGTAGACGGAGACGGCATCATATTTAACCGTCAGTTAACACTAATCTATGGATGGTGAAACAGCCCCTTATTGTTAGTCCTATGTTCGAAACAGTAGGTTTCATCTTAATCCCAAAGCCTAAGGCAATTCCAATTCCGATTTAACTATCTAAACAAATATCTTCGACCATCAATAATACAAGCAATTTAACTTTTAGTTGTACCATCAATATTGTACCTATCTTAATCGTTCTATTATTCTCAAACAGATTACTTTGTCCAATTGCCGATTTGTTAACAATAGAGTGCTATTTGTACAGGCTTTTGCGGTATAAAGCAGTTTCCTAACAGATTATGTCTTTGTTTGGGTTTGGGTCGATTTGAATTAAAGAGGTAATTTGGTCAAAACCAGAGGGCGTATTGTCTGACACACTGACATTTGTGATCTCTTTCTACCCTCATCTTAAGCTGTGTGACAGAAAGAAATGGTGAAAATTATTGAGATTCTAAGTAAGGCCTCTGGTAACGTATCTAGTTACATTTAGGATTTACTTAGATCGGAATGCAGAGATATCGGGGATCCTGGGTTGGCCGAAAATATTTTTCCCTAGTAATTTTTAGAAGAATTGCGAAACTGAAGTGGCTTTGGCGGGGCACGTTGCTCGCAGGACTGATGGCCGATGGGGTCAAAAGGTTCTTGAATGGCGTCCGCGGACCGGGAGACGAGCTGACGGTAGGCCTCCAACAAGATGGAGCGACGACTAAACTTCGAATAAAGTTAAAAGTTTAGTAAAAATTAAAAACTAATTATTTTTAAAAGTCGCTGAGCTAATTTTGTTCAGTTTGAGGAGTATGATGTGTGCTTGAGTTATTTGCTCATAATTATAATTACACACCCGGTATTCCAAAAAAAAAAAAAATACTCGGTAGATTTAGTGTTTCAATGTACCGCGCTGGTTTAACTTGTCTATGTCGGCGGCCGATCGTAAAATCAGCCAGATCACGAAATTCCTAGGCACATCATGAAATGGCGCCATTTCATGATATGCCTAAAAGTTGTCCAGGCATATCACGATGTGCCTGAGAAACAATACGGCAGATCGATTAGAGCAATGCATTCGACGATATTCCTAGCTTTATACCGGGCATATCATGATATGCTGAAAATAAGAAAAAAATAGGTACGACGAGCGAAGCGAGGAGTGGTTAGTATGAATTGTGACTACTACGCACGAGCCGAGCGAGCGAATCGAGCGTGCCGCGGCAGCGGCCGGCGAAGTGCCAGAAACGATTTGCCGGCATTTCATGATATGCCTAGGAATTTCATGATCTGCCTAAACTAGCCAAATCATGAAATGGCGGCGTTTCATGATATGCCTAGGAATTTCATGATCTGCCTAAATGTCACCAGGCAAATCGTCAAACAGTGAGTTTTGAACGACATGGCGGATGTCCCTTAGCCAATTCATGAAATGGCGCCATTTCACGATATGCCTAGGAATTTCGTGATCTGGCGGATTTTACGATCGGCCGCCGACATCTACACCGCTCCACGTTTACACGCGTCTGTGCCTCATTTGAATAATGTATTACGATTTGCAACGTAGTTTGGAATATTTTGGGTTACATAAAGGTAAAGGTCTAAAGGTTTATTCAAACGCCTTTCCCATAGAACAGCAGAGTTTAAGAGATTTTTTTTATTATTGGTGTTCAGATTTGGGAACAGCTGCATTTTGACTGAGTTGAGCGCCTTCATTTATACTATCATCATCATATCAACCGTAAGACATCCACTATTGGACAAAGACCTCCCTCATAGACCTCCAGTTGCTTCGGTTGGAAGCTGCCTGAATCTCGTTGGTGGACGTCCTACGCTGCGCTTGCCGGTTCACGGTCTACATTCAAGAAATTTTCAGCCCCAACGGCCATCTGTTGTAAGTGCTCTACACCCAGCCCATTGCTACTTCATCGAGCTGATTTGCTTGGCTATGTCGGTGACCCTCGTTCTTCTATCGTATCTCCTCATTTTTAATTCAATCCCTTCAACAGCACATAGCAAAAGCTTCAGTCTAGACCAGGATTTGGAGCCATACAGAAAGATCGAGAAGACCAGAGACCGATTCTCATCTTTGTGGTGGTAGAGTTTTTGAGATGTGGTGTTCGAGGTGAATGCTGCACATACCGTGGACAGTAAAAAAAACAACAGATCCGTTCTCGATCAGCTGAATGTTAGAACCAGATTGTCCACGACCTTCTGCCAGCGAGTAGTCGGCTATTTTGGCTATATTAATTGAAGAGAGACAGACAACCTTTAGAAACTGATTGTGCTAGGCAAGATAGAGGGGAAAAAGCCAAGAAAACGGTCACCAACCCGATGGTCTGATCAAATTAAGGCGATAACGGGACTCACTTTGCTTATAGCTCCGAAACAGGCCGAGGACAGAGGGGTATGGAAGCAGTTCGTCTACGCCTCCATAAAGGCTAATCAAGACGGGTACGAAAAAGGAGTACGATCCCATAGTGAAACTTTGTAGAGAAAGATTGCGCCAATGTCAATGTTGAAAAGGACACCATCGGTTGGCTGCTGTTCGGTAAATTTAGTGTTCTATAGTCGAATAAAAATCGAAAGACAACACAAAGATAAAATTTGTTAAACTACCTACAAAAATTTCACTATATTTACTGAAGTGCCGTCATATAAAGCCATATTTCAGTGAGCGTCAACTTTCATCACCATTAAGCCCGCACAAAACTTCCCACTTCCCATTCCAGAATGAATGCGGGAATGAATCGAAGCGCCTGGAATATTCCAGAAGAATGCATCTCCCAGGGAGTGCGTGAACCAATTTTTAGATAACACTCCACCTGGGGCGTGAAATTTATCTGCCGCCAACGAGTTGTGGATCGGTTATAGTGAGTAGCGTACGCGTAGGAAGCTCAAGCGGAATGACGCTAGTTGCCACAATGTATATAGTATTTGCAACTGTTGTATAAGAGGGGTCAAAAAACGCGAGTAGCGTGGGTTACGATCTGAGCGTAACGAACATCGTAAGACGCCTTGAGATTTTTTGACTTAGTTGTATTAGACAACGATGTTACTTTTTCTATAACTAGGTTCTTATTAAATAAGATACCAAAATTAGAGAAAAAAAGCAAAACTTTCAACTTTTTCAATAACAAATGAATGAGAAACGTGAAAATAGCAAAAATGGTAAATTTAAGAAATTTATAACTGTCAGTTCATAATTTTTTAGAAGAAAATGAAAACTGATGGAGTAGCGGCCAGCATTAAATAACCTGTATAAAATGTAACCTTGCTAAGACATTTATTTGGTTATATTGTGTTTCTAACTTTTGAATCGGGCATATAAAAAAAAGAATTGAAAAAAGCCACAATCTGCCTTAAAATAGTGCAATCGATTTGCCTCTCGTTTTTGAACAAACTATTCTGAAATATTCAGTTATTTGATTAACAACCTGGGTATTGTTGTATTATTGATATTGGTAGGATTCGAAGGATTGAATCCGCTAGTTCTTTTCAATATGCTCCCACCCCCGTCTATACTCACTACGTAGCACAGGTGACTGCGGGGAATTATTTATGTGGCCAATATCCGAGGCACTATCGGTCTCGCTCTAACACGGGACTCAAGGCCGAACTTGCTGTTTGAAGCCTGGGTGTCAGATCTAGGCCTATTTATTTTGAGGTAGGTATCACTTCGCTATTATGAAAAACTTTTAACTTCTGTCGCTATCCGAACTTTCCGGCTTCACTGCAGGTATATTTTTTCGAACTTTCGCCTGGTATGAAGTTCGCTTTCTGCTTCAAACGCAGTGAAAGTGTCCTGGGCCCATAAACTGTTAAATATTGGTGAAAACAAGCTTTAAAATGAAGAAAAAATCATATTTTAAAGGATAAACAGGCTACGCGGGAGCCAAGAGAAAATTTAAAGACTCCATATTTTACTACTAATGTTGTTCAGATTGATACGAGGACGATCTATGTTTTAATTTTTTGCTCGTAATAAGCCACACCTGGTATTGTTATTCCGGACGTTTTATTTAAAACGAGAGAAGATGATGAGGTATTCTTGGGCAGGCAGTGCATTTGCAGACTTCTCTTACTTACTATCAGGTGACGATGAGACGGTACGAGAAATATTAAGGTCATCATCATCATCTCAGCCGTAGGACGTCCACTGTTGGACATAGGCCTCCCCCATAGACCTCCAATTGCTTCGGTTGGCAGCGGCCTGCATCCACCGTGAACCCGCGGCTTTAACCAGGTCATCCGTCCATCTCGTTGGTGGACGTCCCACGCTGCGCTTGTCGATCCACGGCCTCCACTCGAGAACTTTTCGGCCCCAACGGCCATCTGCTCTCCGTGCTATATGGCCCGCCCATTGCCACTTCAACGAGCTAATTCGCTTGGCTACATCGGTGACCCTTGTTCTTCTACGTATCTCCTCATTTCTGATTCGATCCCGTAGAGAAACCCCAAGCATACCTAGCTCCATAGCTTGCTGAGCAACTCTGAGCCTATTCATAAGGCCTACAGTAAAGCACCATGTCTCGGATCCTTAATATTTAGGTACTTGAAGACATTGAACCCAGAATAAAATCTTCATCGTCTTCAAGCCACTTCACATAACCAAAAGCCTCTTGACAAGCTTATGATAGAAGCACCGATCCCCAACCTGCCTGTGACAGCTGGTACATAATTAAGCCCCCTTTAATGTAAAGCGCGGGACAGCAAGGGAAATGATTAATGATAGGGCTCAAATTGGGCGTCGGCCACGGTGGGCATACACTTTACTTCTGACCTTTTTAAATTATAAGCGTCTAGCGACAATGCATATACAGGGTGGCCCATTTATATCGGTCAGTATGGGAAAGTCTGAAACTAGACGACATACGAAAATTTCTTCTTAGGAACCATGACATCGATTTTAATAACAAGAAAAACTGCATTAATGCTTTTAAAAAAAACCTGTACTCATCTCCGGAATCGAACCCAGTTGTTTTGAAATAAAACTTAAACTATTTCTATTTAGATATCGATTGTGTACGTCTTAAGCAGTAAATGTCTCCATGAAACATTATGTCTAAAATGAATAAAATGCATTGTTTTCACATACTTTAATTTATTTTTGTAGGTGTTCGAAGTGTCCACACCGTTACAATATTCAAAAAATTCTGGCATGTAAAATTGTCTCTATGGTTGTTTGTACCTCTTTGCAGGTAAAATCCATGTCATGGCTCCTAAGAAGAAATTTTCGTATGTCGTATAGTTTCAGACTTTCCCATACTGACCGATATAAATGGGCCACCCTGTATATGCCGTCTTCTTCTTGCGGTACCTCTCTATTGCTGGAGGTTGGCTGTCAGCTCTGCATATCTCTTCTTATCTCTGGCACGTTCTTCCACATTACACATTAGCGTTGGAAGGGAATCCTTAGCCATCGCATACCGAAGGTGAATTGTTGCATGTTTCAAAATTTCGCAACTTTCGGCCATATTTTCTTTTATACGGAGCTTTATATAAATAGGTAAGGTAGGAGTTTAAATAAATAGGTAAGATTAACAATTACATTTATTTGCACTATCTAAGCCATACCTACATATAAAGTACTTTTAAATGTAATTGGTAGCACTTATAAGGACTTTGCGATAGTCAGCCCTGTGCAGCTTATGCACACATTGACGCGTGTACAGACGTCGTCATGCCTATGTAGATTCCAGAACGTGTATTTTGTACGGCGTGGCTGCCGTGTGACATTACGGTTTCTATTCTCGCTTATACTTTGCACCAAACAATCTCCCAGGGCCTCACTCCGGGCACGTCGACTCCAATTTGCATCTAATTCCGATAGTAGGCGATATCTCGTAGTTTTATCTTGAGAAACAGTTAAGCAGACAACATGCTTAACTACTTCGTTTACAGGATTTTACTTTAGAGGAGGTCGTACTCGTAACTAAAGGTGGTGTTCCACTCCATATTATGTACAAGATGTTAGATAAGTTTTCAGTAAAGCTTGGAATCAATTTGCAAAGCCAGTATTTCCAAACCGATACAGTTAACGGATAAAGGTGGAAGCTCCCCGTTCTTCTTGGTGTAACCTCTTGGCGGGTGTACCGCAGGGCGGAGTCCTGTCCCCATTATTATTTTCCATATATTATTTATTAACTCTATTTCTCATAATCTTCTCTCTTCTTATCACCTTTATGCTGACGATCTCTAAATATACTCCCAGGGTAGATTTGATGATCTACCTAATGTAATTGATGCCACGAATCTCGATTTAGCCCGGATTTTAAATTGGAGCAAACGCTATGTTCAACTAAATAGAATATTTTTTTACCCGAAAAACTAAGTATCCAAATCTAAAAGTATTTGTGGACGAAACCTTTTCGTTCGAACCAAATGATACCCGTCACAGTAACGGATGCCATGTGATACTCCAGAAACCTGGATCTATCAACGAACCTCTTCCATATAGCATTAGATTAGTCTTCGACCGTAACCGAAACATTTGGCCAGGTTTTATGTAAAATATATCTCTATACAGTATTTACTGACACTCTAAACCTAAATTCTGAAGTGCAAAACTTCCCGTATTTATTTAGGGGTACAATTAAGTGACTAGTTGTTGGGGTTGCAGTCTCCCATGTCCGGGTAGTTTGCTTGAAAATCCGGGGTTGATGGTCGGACTCTGGGATATGCTCGATTGGGATCCATAGCACATCCGTGCACAAGACCTAAACGAGGACATGCTGCGCCGATACCGCGAATTGACAAGATTTCATATTTCTAAGACTATAATTTGATTCGTTCTCTGTATTCTGCTTGGAAATAGAAAGACGCTGATATTTTTAAAATTTCGCTACGATTATTAATTAATTTATTAAAATTTTTTTCATCATCATCATAAATTTAAGAGCTTAGCTCTTGTCGGTGGAGTAATCGCCACTCTTTTCGGTTCTCCGCCAGCGTTTTCAGCTCCTGATACGACACGACATTGACTTTTTTCTTGGCTTGATCTATAAATGACCGTCTCGGCCTTCCCCTGCCTCAAAAAAATCATCCTAAAATCCTGCATCTTAAAATTTTTTTAAGATGTGCTTATTCGAAAAGGGCTTAACTCCAAAACTACGATATAATAGATCCATTACTTTTGTCTAGTCTCTATTAAAAAAAAGATCATGTGATTCTTGGTCCGAGGTAAATTTGAAGTAGACGTTGTCAAAATTATGACAGCTCCTTTTTCTGGTGCAAAAGGCAAAGGAAACATATCCATTCTGTCGTAGTATTGGCAAATTCAGATACATTTTTTATTTTTTTTGTATTTTTTAAAATATGGATAAATAAAATATAATAAATATTTTGCCATGTTCAGGAGGCAAAACTCTTTCGATTTCTGTAGTAATTTACAGGTGTTGAAAAAATGAAATGTTGTCAATTGCATATCGAAGACCTGGATACCTCTGGTGACGCTTACTTTGGATTCGGTCAGCACAACCCCCTCCTAACTAACACTAGACTAGGTGAAATCGACTATGTACCAAAAAAAGACAGGAGTCGACTGCTCAGCAAGCGATCGACCGCTCCACGCCCCCATAGACTGTAATCCATATCCATACTATATACTATATATACTATATAATATTATAAATGCGAAAGTAACTCTGTCTGTCTGTCTGTCTGTCTGTCTGTCTGTTACGCTTTCACGCCAAAACCGCTGAACCGATTTGGATAAAATTTGGTACAGAGATAGAATAGACCTTGGGAAAGGACATAGGCTATCTTTTATTGCGAAAAAGAGGCTTTAAGGGGTTAAAATAGGGGGTGAAAGTTTATATGGTGGAAGTTCGTCGCTGTCGAAGATAAAACTATGAAACTTGGCATTTAGGCATTTAATATACTATCCATATCCATACTAATATTATAAATGTCAAAGTGTGTTTGTATGTCTGTATGTTTGTCCGTCTTTCACGCCGCAACGGAGCGACGGATCGACATGATTTTTGGCATAGGGATTGTTTATGAGCCCGAGAGTGACATAGGCTACTTTTTATCCCGGAAAAATGCACAGTTCCCGAGGGAACAGAGCGCGATAACCGAATACCACGCGGGCGGAGCCGCGGGCAAAAGCTAGTTACCTATAAATAGGATAAGGCAGTACAAAACAACATTTTAAATTTATATAAATCTATTCTGTACATACACACTAACCACACAGACCACGCCACTTCGTCACTTATATAGATCTTTCAGACAAACATAAGTAGACTGTAAGTAGCTGACACACCCACAGGTCGAAAACATACAGGCCTGTTGGAATTATGTAACATGCGAACTAGGGAAATAAACACCTTTCTATTCTTTTCTATTCTATTCTATTCTATTCTATTCTATTCTATTCTATTCTATTCTATTCTATTCTATTCCATTATATTCTATTCCATTGATTGTCGGGAGGGAAGTCTACCCTTAGATGGAATGAAGTACACCCGCGGAAAGAGGACAAATGTATATGCGTCTAGAGTCTAGACGGGGGGCCCTTGGGAGCGAGCACTTTGTTTCGCTCCGCCTGATAGCTTGGATTTTAAAGTGAGTTTGAGACAAGTATTTTTGCGATAAGAATGAGGATAAAGAGCTCAAAGGAAATGTTGATTGTTTTTGGTCTTACGAAAATTAGGTAAACGATTGAGCGTGAGTAATGAGGACCCCGGACCTAAATAAAATAAATGAATATAACGCAAACTCCGAAACTTCCGAGCTTCGAAACGCGTCAGTGTGTTGTAGTGGTGGTGATAGATGGGTTTATGTAATTTGTGTGTGTTCTTACAGTGTGGAGGTGGAGGAACTGCATGAACACGCATATTTTGCATAAGCTTAGCTATCGTAAGGTCGCGGGTGAGCAAAGAAATTCTTTTAGTTTATTGATATGGACCTTCGCAAAGTAACGCCTCATTCAATAAATTATTTAAATGAATATCACGGGACATTTCACACCAATTGACCTAGTCTCAAAGTAAGCTTAGCAAAGCTTGTGTTATGGGTACTAAGCAACGGATAAATATAATTATATAGATAGATATATACTTAAATACATATTAAACACCCAACACCCAAGACCCGAGAACAAACATTCGTATTTTTCATACAATATCTGCCCCGACACGAGAATCGAACCACGGACCTCAAGCTTCGTAGTCAGGTTCTCTAATAACTAGGCCATCTGGTCGTCTAAACTTAAAGTATGAAAAATGTGGTTTCAGTTAAACATCCTGAGATTTTGATATGTTATAGATTTCAAATTCCTGATCAAAAGTCTCTAAGGGCGCTGCCTCTGTTCCGGGTCTCTTTAAGAGTTTGGTTTAGTTTTTTAGACACTTTTGAGCAGGACTTTTTGAAATCTATAATACATCAAAATCTTACAATATTTAACTGAAACCACATTTTCCATACTTCAGGTCCGGGGTTCTTTATTAATTGGGACATGATTCAATATTGTGTATGAAGTTCCCAATCCGCACTGAGCCCAGGTGGGAACTACGATCCAAGCTCCCTCATTCTGAGAGGAGACCAGTCCCAGCAGTGGGATGTATATAGACTGGAGGTTGACGATAATGAAAGCTGTATTCTTTAGTATCCTAATTTGCCACAGCTCAATCAGTGTTATGAGAAACTCCTTTCGTAAAATCGGCATTGTTACCGATCGCTTCATTTATTACAGGAACGTGCGAGTGACGCGTGTCACTGTCTCTATTAGCGATAGCCAAACTGGAGCGACAGCGTAAGGCTGCGTTTCCACCAGAGATGTGCGAGGAATGTGTTTTTCATGAACCAATGGAAACGCTTCGTGTTCCTGTCCCACAGCACATTTCTCTAGAGGAAACAGCTGAACGGAGCGGGGCGATATCTCTAAGCCCTCCCTCAAAGGAGCACGCGACTCGGCTCCTTTGAGGAAAGGCTACGAAATAGCCCGAAACATGTCTAGCTGAACTAGATTTAAGACGCGAGTTATCCGTTACAATAACATTCAAAACATTTTTCTTTCTTTTTTCACATCCCCTCGCACATCTCTGGTGGAAACGGAGCTTTTAGGCAATAAATTATTTACTTGACGGCTGAAGCCACTGTCTTTCGTAGTTTTCTTAAAACACTGCTAACAGGAGATGGCTTAAGCTTGTCTTTTCAGTCATCGGCAATGCCACTAATATTATGAAGGCAAAACTTTGTGTGCACCTCTCTGACCATGGAGCTTTAATATTCAAGGTTCAATTCTACTCACAAAACTAAGCTACTTTTGGGTGACACTCTTTCCCGGCCCGAATAATACCAACATGGAAATACGGGCCCTGTTTTTCGTGTATACGCCTAGAAGCTCCTGTCAGTTTCTGTGGGCGTGTACACAAAAAACAGGGCCCGTATTTCCATGTCGGTGTTATCCGGGCCGGGAAAGAGAGAGGCTACGCCTCGTTTCATGAAACCGCACTCGTGTTTTAAGGACCCCTATTACGATACAGTTACATAAATAAGTATTATCCTATCTTGAAATTAATATAATGTGCAGAGTTCATAAACTTGTGAGCAAAAATTTAATCAAAAATATCTGAATACGACTCTATTGTTAACGGCGTAGAAGCGTGTTCAGATATTTTTGAAAAAAATTTTGCTCACAAGTTTATGTACTCCACTGTACTGGGCGGCAAAAAATCTAGGCCTCAAATGAATTTTGTATGTAGAGTGCGTCAAATTTTAATGTGCCGCTGGTATGCTCCTCTTTATTACAATAAAATATTCCCACAGAACCCAGAACGCATATAAAATCCCGAAATCTAAACCTAAAAGTCTAAAAGCAATATTCAGTCTACAGAGCTTTAAAACAAAGACTGCCGTAAAAAATGTCTACAAACTAAGCTTAGGTATCTAACTTCCCGTGTTGCCGCAACGTTTTAAAACCGCTACCATTATTTCGTAAAGCCTGCTAAATTATGATGCCCAGGATTCCCGGGATTAGAGGTGAGACGTACTAGGCAAAATAGGAAAAACGCGGACTGAGTATTGCGAGTACGCGTCCACAAAAAGACTAGATCCAAAGACTAGGTCCACGAGTATCTACGAGTACTTAACTCAATTGACTCATTGCGTAAACAAAATGATCCCCGTTAATGCGCTCCCGTGATTGCGTATACAGCGTACCTACTACTTTTAATAGTTTTACGAATATCGAACTACCAGTCAATGCCTGAGGCAGAAAATTTGGATGATATTTTTATTTTGTAATATTAGTTTAGTTTATTATATAGTTTTAGTTAGTTGATTAGATATTATTTTTATTCTATCCATTTAATGTATTTTATGTGTATCGAATATGTGTAAATAAAACTACCGAGTTCCATGTCACAGTTCAGTCTTCACACTCCATATTTTTTTTATTTTTAACCTCATACTTTATACGGGCTTAGGACTGTCAGCAATTTTTATAAAAAATTCAGTAAAAAAGTGTACCTACATAAATTCTTGTTTTCAAGTTGGCGGAGCGTTGTCAGCCGCCGCACTCCTAAATACTCGTACGCTAAAAGAATCCCGGGCGGGAACGCGTACTCACGCGTCCAAGCCAGAACCTTTTCCATTAGAAACGTCTCACCTCTACCCGGGATTTAGGCGTACCCTGGAAAACGGCCGGGACAACCTGCGCGGCTTTCTAGTGCGCCAGTTGAATAGAATAGAAAGCCTAGACTGAGCTTAGGACATGTTTGGATTTCGAACGTATCGCGCGTGTGTAATAGAGATTAGATTAAGTTTCTTGCGGCGCATTCTTCTTGGCAATGATGGTCTTTCCGAAAGCGCTGGTAGTTTAAAAAAAATGACGTGTAAATGTGCCCATTGCGGCCTATTTGCTGAATAAATGATTTGAATTTGAATTTGAATTCAAACGACTGTAGGTAACTTAGGTACATAAACATGAGATGTACCTACTCACACGTTGACATTACATTTCATACAAATGTGAAATAAAATCCATACTAATATTGCAAATGCGAAAGTGTGTTTGCATGTTTGTGTGTTTGTCCGTCTTTTACGCCGTAACGGAGGGAGGATCGACGTGATTTTTGGCATAGAGATAGTTTATGGGCCCGAGAGTGATATAGGCTACTTTTATCCCGGAAAAATGCAAAGTTCCCGAGGGAACAGCGCGCGATAACCGAATACTTATATATATTATGTACCCAATATTATAAACGACTGACACATGAAATAGCTTATTTCTAATCATGTCACTCACTTTTGTCTTATATTTTCTTTTAATAAAAAAAAACTTCTTTTGTATCCCTAATATCAGCCCCTAGCCTTGTCACATTTCCAAAATGCTACTTTTTTTCGTCCGGTTTTATAATAATTTGATGTTATTTGAATTTTAGCTAACTTTAACACACTAAAAATTACATTCCTTACTTCACCAAAACAATTCAATGAACAAAAATAATCATTTTTATACCTTTTTGTACAAAAGGGTAGCGTCATCAATAATTAAAATCAGGCCCTAGCCACTTAGAAAAATTAAAAATACGCGGCATCCGTGCTGAATGACTCTTTTAAAACTCATTCACTGAAAAGTAATCACATGAAGTTAGCCATATACGTGGGCTGATCCTCGTCAGCCATTTTGACGTCAGTGCGGTCGGCGTCCATGCTGAGGAAACACGTGCTGTACCAGTCAGTCTCTCAGGCCCTAGGTGAGTTATTTTGCAGAAAGTTAATTAGTTATTGTTTCCTTTTATTTCTGTGTAAATGTGATCTATTTGTTTTGATATTATAGTTTCTTAAAAATTTCGGTATGTCTTATCAAAACTAAATTACGAGTGATTTTGTTCAAATTCGTCAGTCCCTAGGCCATCAGGCCCTAGTCGTAAATGTGGCTAGGGACTGACGCAAAGGCTAGGGGCTGACGTTCGTACTCTTTCAGGCAAGTTTATCAATTTAAGAAACTTATTTGTTGTAGAATATGCCGCCTCGAAAGAAAATACCGCTTTCTAAAGAAGAAAAAGCAAGAAAAAAGTCAGAACAGGCAAAAAAACGTTTAGAAAAAATTAAAAACGATCCAATTTTATTAGCAAAGTACAAAGAAAAAGAAAGATTGAAATACCTCAAAAAAAAGGAACAAGGACAGCGAAAATGCGTGAAAGATATGTCTCCACGTGAGCATAGAAAAATGAAAAAAAACTGGAGCACTTACTCGGCAGCTTACAGACAAAATAAAAAAATTGGTAAACATGCTGATAAATATATGGACGAAAATACGCCACCATCATCTGACGGAGAAAATGATCCTCAGGTCCAAGAAGAAATAAGTCCCGAGCGACAATCTGATGGTATTGCTGATCGGAGACAAGCTGAAGCTAAAAGGAGAAGTATTTTACAACGAAAGATAAGAAATAAACAACTACAGAAGAAGAATCATGTTATTACTGAACTAAAGAATAAACTCGCTAACCAAAGACAAGTACAAAAGACTAAAACGCACTATAAAGAGATCAAAAAAGGCTCTTACACCCAGAAGAAAAATTGAAGAAATGGGGAATAATCCTAATAAGAAAGCAGAATTAGTAAAAAAAAGCACTGTTTGGTGAAATTATACAGACGCAAATCTTATAAAAAAGTGCGGAAACAAGGACACATCAAGAGAAAAATAATTTAAAAACGACTTTGTCTGGTCCTGTAGCAAAAAAATATGAAATATGGAGATTAGGAGGCAAAGCTGTGACATACAAAAAGATGGGATTTAATCGTAAAAAGACAACAAAAAAGGAGTGATAGCGATTATTCGCAAGTTCTATGAAGATGATAGCAATAGCCGGTGTGCGGCAGGGAAGAAAGAGTGTATAACTCGCAACAACAAAGAAACAAAAACCATATATGCTGAATTCCTTGAAAAATCTTCACCAAAAATTCCTGTCTACTAATTCAATGACAATTGGGTATTCTTTATTCTGCCGATTACGTCCATTTTGGGTCGTCAAGCCTAAACTTACAGATCGTGACACTTGTGCTTGCGTCACCCATGAAAACTTTAATCTGCAACCCATCAAACTGCTCTTCCGACACTCTGCTGCTGTGATTGCTACTCTAAAGAAAAAGAAAGAAAGAAAGAAAGAAAATACATTTATTCACAACACAAGACACAACAATAGCATTAGGTACAAATAGACAACACATAGGAAATTATGCGTCATTGCGGTTGTGAATCGGACACAGCCTCAGCATAATGCTGAATAGTTAATAATAAACACCCCAGCGCTGATTTTCAGCCAGCACCGTTGGTGACCCTCGGACCGCTACAAAAATATACTACACTGAAAAATGCTTATCGAGAACGTGCGATGGTTGTTCAATGAAATTTTACCTTATAACGAATGCGATAACAGTGATGAGATGGTAGTCCAGGCAGCAATGGAGAAATAGTAAAGAATTGATCATGGATATTAAAACGACAAAGGAGCGATATATAACAAAGTATAAAAAGGAGATACAAAAAATGTAACCTTACGATTTGATTGGACAGCTAGAACAGAGTGGTTTATTAAAATTATTTCAACATGAAATGAACATTGTGCACCAATACAATACAATTAAATCTCTCAAAGAGTCACTTACAGAAAAAGACGCCATAATTCACATGGATTTTTCAGAAAATTACGCCACTAAATGCAACCAGGAGATTCAATCGTACCATTTTGGCGGGTCTCGTACGCAAATTTCGCTACATACTGTGGTAGTCTACACGAAAGACAAGACAACTTCGCACTGTACTGTGTCGTTAAATTTATCTCACGGTGCTGGAGCTATTTGGGCACATTTAGGTCCAGTGCTCATAACGTTACCATCGACTGTAGAAAATCTGCATTTCTTGAGCGACGGACCCGTAACTATCCGTAGGCTATCCTTAAAATACCTCACACTTTTTAGGAGTAGGGGGGTCACAATCCCTAGAAAAAAAAGAATATGAACCGACTGAAAGACAAAAATCGAAGTTAACAGAATGAAGCTTCAGTGCTCAAAAAAATACATCATGTCAGCCAAAAGACGTCCACTGCTGGACATAGGCCTCCCCCAAGGCTCTCCACTCAGACCGGTCTTGTGCTTTTCGCATCCACCGCGATCCCGCGATCTTAACCAGGTCGTCGCTCCTTCTTGTTGGAGGCCTACCGACAGCTCGTCTCCCGGTCCGCGGACGCCATTCGAGAACCTTCTGACCCCATCGGCCATCAGTCCTGCGTGCAAAAAAAATACAACCGAATTGATAATCTGCTCCTTTTTTCGAAGTCGGTTAAAAATGGAAGCACTGTACTTACATAAAAGTTTTCCTTATTTATTTACCAGTATATAAGAGTAAGTGCGACAGTATCCGAAAGCCAATTGAAAAGGGCTTACTATTGACACGTAAGGTTTTTCCCCAAAACCCTCGTTTACATGTAATGTACTGCTTTGTGCTCTTATGCCCTTTATTAGTTTAGACAGGCCGCGTGGAACACAGTATCTAAGTAAGTAACAGTATGCTAACCGCTCGAACTAACCCGCCGAGATGGGTTCGTATTAAAACGACAGGATTCTCAAAAGGACTTGAACCGCGCGTAGAGACTGGATCGCAAAACGACCACAGCTGCAAAAAGTCTTTGTCAGATAATGACTATGTAGCAATACGACCACCAAGCATAAAGTCTCAATCTCAGAATGGCTTACTATCAAAATTACTGGATCGCAGAATACTTCCTTCGTTTGATCCCTTGTCGTAATTCTACAATAAATAAATTTAAGAGGTAAAAACGAAAGTCACGAAGAATATGCAAGTTGAAATGACAAATGGATGGACATTACCCGAAGAATTGTGGCGTTCTAAAGGAGAAGCCTTCGTTTAACAGTTGACGTCTTGCAGCTGATGATGACAATGATTTTAAGGGTTCACTTTTAACTTTTTACACTGATTTTTAGAATCATGAGTTTGTAATAATGTTTTTTATTATGTAAGAGTATGTAATAAGGTTGTCTTATTTTTAGCGGTGTTTTTTTTTGCTGTGTGGAATTTTGGCAAATAAATTTATTCTCTCTTTCTTTCTTTCTTAATTATTCTGTAAATTAATATTTTTGACTTTGAACCAATATCATACCTTAATATTACACCTCAGCAAAAATAGAAGCAGTATCCAAGACCGCAAGAGCTAATATATTTTGGACTAACCAAACCAGCATCTTACCTACAAACTTACTATCTACTCGTACCACCTATCTACTAATTACATGAAACTACCGTGCGACTCACTCATATTTAATGAAATAAAATCAGGTAACACATGTCTTAAATCGAGTTTCGTTCGACATGTTTCAGCATAATTCGAATCGCGTTGCTCCGGGAAGAAAGGCTACGAATCATCCCGAAACATGTCGAGCTGAACTCGGTTTAAGACGTGAGTTATCTGATTTTATTTCATTAAACTCAAACTCACAATATTTATTGATAACAAAAATACACTACATCACAGCAAAAAGAGTAAAAACATAAATAGGAGAAGAGAGAACAATTAGAGACTTTGTGCTGTAGTGTGATGCCAAAAGGACTCGGCTCAGCATGTGCCGTAGCCCTGTAACCAGAGCTGCAGCGCTGGTTTTCAGCTGAACCCCGGTGAGTGTGCACCCATGTAACTGAACGCGTAATTATTGCGGGGAAAAAAGAAGTTGCCACCTATTATCGGACGTTGTCTTACTGTTGCTAAAGCATTTCCTGCGCCGTCACCTGCCAATACCATCCCCTCTTGACGCGGCAAGCGGCAGGCGCGTGGTAATGGCCCCGGCTAAATTATTTACCCTCCGCCATTCCTCGTATTACACTTTTTATGGGCCATTAGGATTGCCTGTTGTACATCGGTCGCCTGACTAGCGGCTGTCATACTTGATTTTAACTGTGCCATGTATATTTTTTAATACGTAATAATAATAAGGGTAAAACAAACAGGCTGATCACCAGATGGAAACAGTGTTGCCACCTCAGATATTTTTTACCCTAACGCTACGTTAAATTACCCTAAATTAGGCACTTTTACTTATTTTTTTACCCAAAAAATTAATGTAATAAAAACAGAGCAAATAAATGCGATTTATTAATAAACTAATAGCAATACTACACCGTTTCGAAACATTCTTGGAATGCATCCATAATAGTCTTGGCTTTTATGTCAGCTGCAGTATTTTTTTCTTGAAATCGTACGTTTATTCGAAAACTTTTACCCTATAAAACACCCTAAGTAATTTTCTACCCCAAAAATCCTTAAACGCGTAAAAATACCTTAAATTTAGGGTAAACTACCCTAAGGTGGCGACGCTGGATGGAAAGCAATCTCCCCTATACAGACCATAATAATTGCGGATGCATAGCTTGAGAAAAGTTCACTTGATTCTGTGTGACGTACATTTTGAACTGCATTGGCTTGAGGGCTTATGCTTTGTTTTGTTTAGGGGAGACCTAGGAGAGTTGTGACAGAGGAGAGTAGTGACAACGTCGATTTTTGGGAACTTATTAAATAAAACAGCAAGCTTTTTATAGTTTGAGACTTGAACTAAATAACGCGCGCTATTGCTAGCTCGCTAGCTGGTAATAAGCACCAAAAAATCGACGTTGTCACTATTCTCCTCTGTCACAACTCTCCTTGGTCTCCCGTACATGTAGCTACCTTAATAACGTGGTCAAAACAATCCAGAATATTAACCATTAATTTTTTACCATCGCTTTAATATCTACTTAAACAGTACCATCATCATCTCAACCGTAGGACGTCCACTGTTGGACATAGGCCTCCCCCATAGACCTCTGGTTGCTTCGGTTGGCAGCGGCCTGCATCCACCGTGAACCCGCGGCTTTAACCAGGTCATCCGTCCATCTCGTTGGTTGACGTCCTACGCTGCGCTTGCCGATCCGCGGCCTCCACTCAAGAACTTTAAACAGTATGGTTTAGTATTTTTCAGGATCTTTCAGCAATTTTATAACACCTTTCATCATCATCATCATCTCAAGCCTCTCTCAATCAATTTAGTGTAGGCCTCCTTCAGCTTTCTCCATGTCGCTCTATTCTGAGCCGTCTGCATCCAGTTACTGCCCGCAACTCTCCCGGTGTCATCCCTACAACGCATTTGAGGTCTTCCAACTGGACCCGTCTCTTGCACCCCCACGGCCACACACACCACACCTATACCATTAATTAACCATCTGTCGTTCACCATCGTTTTATTGTAGCTAACTATATATTAAAAATGTGGTTTCAAAATTAATCCAGACTCTTTCAACAATTTTATTATTTATTATTATTTTTTTATTTATTCATTCTCAAAAAAGGTACATAATTTTAATTACATCACTAATTTCGCCAAACTATGATGTTTATTGGCGAATATTGCGCTCACTTTACAACAATTGTACCGTACTTACTTAACTACAGTGAACCACTTATCTTCCATTGTTTTATTGCAGCCAACTACACAGTGTAGTTTATAATTAATTCAGAATTTATCAGCAATCTTAAAACTGCCTTTACCATCTTCCATCCACCATCTTTACATCTTTAATCATTACTTTAATGTAATATTTAAACAATACAATGTGGCTTAAATTTAATCTATAAATTTGTCAGCAATTTTAAAACACATTTGTCTCTAAAGCTTTTCTATGTCAGCCTGCTAGCGACGGGGCATTGTCAAGATTTAAGTGGGCCTACATCGTGGACACCTGGGGCGTAATGGCGCTATTTGTACCCCTAAATAAATACGGGAAGTCTTGCACTTCAGAATTTGGGTTTAGAGTGTCAGTAAATATTGTATAGAGATATGTTTTACCTGGCCAAGCACGTGTTAGGCCACATGTACAGTTGCCATTAGATGTATCTAAACGTATCAAAGCAATAAGGGCGTTCACGAAGATCTTTACCTATTATACTATGCTTTGACCGCGGCTTCGCCCGCATAGGTTTCGGTTATCGCACGCTGTTCCCGCGGGAACTGTACATTTTCCGGGATAAAAAGTAGCCTATGTCACTCGCTGGCCCATAAACTATCTCTATGCTAAATATCACGTCGATCCGTCGCTCTGTTTCGACGTAAAAGACGGACATACATACATACAAAGACACATACTTTTACATTTATTATACTAGCTTTTGCCCGTGGCTTCGCCCGCGTGGTATTCGGTTATCGCGCGCTGTTCCCTCGGGAACTGTGCATTTTTCCGGGATAAAAAGTAGCCTATGTCACTCGCTGGCCCATAAACTATCTCTATGCCAAAAATCACAGTGGCGCTAGGAGACAGTGTTCTTTTTAAATTCAAACAAGAAAACTATAGCCAAAAACAGAAAAATAATTATTTATCATTTATTTTCACATTTTTCAAGCTAAAGGTTTCGTTTGTAGAAGGGGACACTGACTCTAACAAAAAGCTACTATATTTTAATTTTGAGAAAAAAAAACGAGTATTGTCTTAAGAAAATAATTTAATCGTGAAAACAGCTTAATAATCTTACATCACTAAATAATAATTTAACAATAATTAGTAATTATCTGCATTTGGGTCTTGTTTTCCCAAGTTCGTAGTCGGATTGACTTGAATTTTTTTTATTTTATTTTTTATTTTATTGTTTTGGGAAACATACAGCACAATTTATTACATTTGTATATAACATCTTAAATTATACATTAGCCAAAACAGTTTCCACTAATAGCTTATACATTTTTTGCTCTTAGGATTCATGGTTAATCTTTGAAAGAAACATAAAAAAAAAAATAAACAAATAAAAATTAAAATTAAAATTAAAAACAAACAAAATAAAAAGGAATTTAGAAAATCGGTGACTGAAAAATCGATGAACATGCATTACAACATACACTATACCTAATATAAATGTACAGAGGCATTAATTACTTTTCAATGCAGAAACAAATTTACGGTAGTTTAGTTTGAACAAATCAATATTATGATATTTTTTATTGTACGTTTTACATGCTCTCACAAGAAACCCATTTCTCACATACCTTTTGCGAATCATAGGAACTGAAAACAAGCAAGTGGACCGCGTGCGAAAGCTTGGACATCTAAATGATACTTTACTAACGAAATCTGACATAATATAAAAGTTCGAGGACAAAGCACCAAAAAAAACTGTATTAAATAATAATTTTCGAAAAAAATACTTCTATCCTCCAGTTTACTCCCAGACTTTATGTATTTGTTTAATTTAGTACAGGAAGATGGTTCCGTCGGAATGATTCTCCACCTTGATGACGGGTGGCGGAGGGTCCCTCTCTAGGAGGTATTTCCTCAGTTCTATGAGGAACACGTTGGTTAAAGAACACAGCACAGCCACTATTAGTACCCTGGAAGAACAAAAGTATACTCGTCATCATCATGTCAGCCGAAAGACGTCCACTGCTGGATATAGGCCTCCCCCAAGGCTCTCCACTCAGACCGGTCTTGTGCTTTCCGCATCCACCGCGATCCCGCGATCTTAACCAGGTCGTCGCTCCATCTTGTTGGAGGCCTACCGACAGCTCGTCTCCCGCCGTAAACGCCCCTCCCGCTCGTCGTCGTAAAAGTATACTCATATTATACTATTATGGTACACTTTGTAATTTATTGAAATAAATACGTAAATAAATATTTAAGTGGTGATGACGAAATACTGGTGTGTAATGTAACATTACATTGCAAGTAAATGTTCATAAAATAAACACTGAGCGTTTTAGCGAGCATAGCGAGCGGTCTAGCGAGCTTTTAAGCAAACGACAAAAAATTTACTTCGAGCTTTTTGCCGAGCATGCCTCCGACATTATCGTGTTAAGTATAAAAAAAGTTGAAGAGCATTTTCTAGAGCGCCCCTAGAATGATCGTCTAAATGTTTTCGGCAATGCTTGTCTCTATGATTCTCTCTGTTCTTTGTTCAGTACAGTTCGACAATTAAAAAAATCATAACCCTCCTTCGGGCAGTCGGGTAAAAACTTTGCAACTTTGCTACCACCATCTTGCTCGCTAATCCTGCCGTGAAACAGCAGTGCTTGCACTGTTGTGTTTCGGCGTGGAGAGTAAGACAGCCGGTAAAATTACTGGCCCTTGAGGTATCCCATCTTAGGCCTCTAGGTTGGCAACGCATCTGCAATCCCCCTGGTACTGCAGATGTTTATGGGCGGTGGTGATCTCTTACCATCAGGAGACCCATTTGCTCGTTTGCCATCCAGTCGAATAAAAAAAAGAAAAAACATGCAGTTCTCTTACCAGTAAGAGTAGCCAATCCCAGAGCTCGCCCTGTACATGCCTAGCACGATGTAGGACAGACCCAAGTGCTCGTTGAGGCCTGAAGTGGCCCAGTATATGCCGAACATTAAGAGCACTGTCGTGCCTAGCACGGAAGCGATGACGTTGCTCCAGAAGCAACCTGAAATGAATAAATAAAAAATTTATAACAAAAAATTTAACCTAAAAAAACCATTAAAATAATTTTCTAACAGTTTGAAGTCGGTGCCTCCGCATGCGTGGACCTATAGTCGCCTACTTCACCTACATACCTACTGATATATTAGACTTTAATCACTCCTGCTGTCTCGTTCTAAGGCACCGACTTCAGACTGGTAGAAAATTATTTTCAAGGTTTTTGTAGTCGGATAAATTGTTTGTTAACAATTTTTATGTCACGCTTTTTAGTGTAAATAGTCTAAGATACATTAGTTTAATGTCAACTGTCAACAAAATAAATATCATAGGACACTTGACACCAATTGACCTAGTCCCAAACTAAGCAAAGCTTGTACTGTGGATACTAGGCAATGGATAAACATACTTAAATAGGATAATATACTAATAATAATAATATACATATACATTACAACGAGCTTAAATTGCGTAGCAACTGTGTTAAAGAAATTGAAATTCAACCCGTGAAGTACTTGTTATTGAGTAGTACCTCTGTTGGTCAAATGTGGTCTTCATCATCAGTTCCACTTCACCCAATGACGATTTTCAAGAGCGAATGCACGAGTTACTGCTAAATACTTAGGATTAACTTACCTGGCAGTCCAAAGATGGGTTCCGTAGGGTTCTTAGTGGAGTTAATGATGGCCAGACTAGCCGATATCAGCGCGAAGAGCAGCTGCAGGAACAGTATCACCAACAGACTGATGTAGAACGCGAATGATATCACTGCCGGGTCATTAGCTGGGGACGAATACATTTTTTTTAATAGCATATAATATGTCCCACTGCAGGGCAATAGCCTTCCTTTTCTTATTCCACTTTTATCTATTCTTGTACTCTTGTACGAGTGAGAGTGACTTTTTATTTTAAATCCATCACAGATATAATACCTGTACCTGTATTTGTAGCATCTAGTTATGTATAGCACAGTACAATTTAAGTTGCAATAAGTCCAAATAAGTATAACAATAAGTAGTGAGTAAGTAGTACAACAATAATTGTTGCTTTACCTAAAGATATTTTTTTACACTTCTATTTTTGTTGTTACTCTGTAAGTCTTTTCTTCCACTTACGAGGGTTCAGGACTTCCACAGTGGTAATGGAGCCGCAGGTTGGGTTTGGAGCATTGCCTTGGGCTAAAGCACGGACCTGAAATGAAGTATAATCGTTTTTAGCAACCTTTCAACACCTCTCATATAGATACAGATACCTAATAATGAAATGTATGTAATGGACGGACCAAATCATGTCGTTGACAGACAAATCCCTCAACGAATGCGCAAGACAGGCGTCAGCAAGGGATAAATGGCGCACGGTAGTGAAGCGCTACCGAGGGTCTCGCGTGGCCACGACTGCTCTGCCAAGAGCAAGCGACTGAGAAGAAGAAGACCTAATAATGTAACCGTGACCGGTATTAGGTACACGCAAATTAATTTGGGACTAGGTAATATCAAGTAATATGACAACAATTTCACGACCGGATGGCAAAGTGGTTAGAGAACCTGACTATGATGCTTGAGGTCCCGGGTTCGATTCCCGGCCGGGGCAGATATTTTTATGAATAATACCATAATAATACGATTGTTTGATCTCGGCTCTTCGATGTTTTATATGTATTTAAGTATGTATTTATCTATATAAGCCATGGCGTAAAATAACATTTTAACATTATATGAGAAAACGTACATCCCTAACTTTGCTACGTCCTTTTTAACCCCCGACGCAGAAAGTGGGGTGTTATAAGTTTGACCGCTATGTGTCTATCTGTGACACCGTAGTTCTTAAACGGGTGAACCGATTTGAATATATTTTATTTTATTTAAAAGCAGGATTTCTAGCGATGGTTCTTAGACATGCTTTGTCAAAATCAGTTCAGCCGTTTTTGGGATATTGAACTTTTAAGTAACAATGTCGGGAGTTTTCCAACTTATTGTTTGTTTGGTTATAGTAACCACTTTTATCTGACTCACCTCCTCGATCCTTGCATCCCTCTCTGTCTTGCAGCTGACCGCGCACGCGTTCTCTTCGGGCACGCATGTCACTGTAATACACAAAGTTTTCATCATCATCATCAGCCGGAAGACGTCCACTGTTGAACAAGACCTCCCTTAAAAGAAGTCACTTCGCTCCATTCTCCATACAAACGTAGTCCTGGTCTCATTTGAAAACTAGGCAACAGAAAGTGATATATAGGCTACTTTTTATTCCGGAAAAATGCAGTTCCCGAGGGAACAGCGCGCGATAACCGAATAGCACGCGGGCGGAGCCCGCTAAGCTAGTAATTAATAATTAGGCCTCAGTAAGAGCTAAACTACTATGAAATCAGGGTCGTCTACTCACTGAACAGTGTGCTGAAGGTAGGCGTAGCAAAGTTGCGCAGAATCAGCTCCCCACGGAACAGACCGTACTGTATGTCACTGTCTGCATCCTGGACTTCTGTCGTCGCTTTCGATACTATCTGGAACAACCGCCTGAACCATGTAAACTAATATTGCAACGGATAACTCACGTCTTAAATCGAGTTTTAGCTCTACATGATTCGGGCTATTCGCGCGAGCAGAGCGGTGGCGCGTAGTGCGCGTGTTGCGGCAGCCGCCGAGTCGCGTGCTCCTTAGAAGAAGGGCTGCGAAATAGCCTGAAACAATGTCGAGCTAAACTCGATTTAAGACGTGAGTGAGGCCAGTTTAGACCCGCAAGAAAAGTAGTACAAGCTTCATCATCATTCCAGCCTATATACGTCCCACTGCTGGGCAGAGGCCTCCTCTCAGAATGAGAGGGCTTGGGCCATAGTTCCCACGCGGGCCCAGTGCGAATTGGGAACTTCACACGCACCATTGAATTGCTTCAAGGTTTGTGCAGGTTTCCTCACGACGTTTTCCTTCACCGCAAAGCTCGTGGTAAATTTCAAATGTAATTCCGCACATGAATTTTGAAAAACTCAGAGGTGCGAGCCGGGGTTATAACCCACGACCCTCTGCTTGAGAGGCAATAGGTCAAACCACTATCCCACCACTTCGCTTTACGGCCTCGCAATGTATTGCAACTTGCAGGTCTAAACTCGGCTTAACGCAGGTACCTACTCGAAATCACTTCTTTCTGTTACACAGTATAGGCTGAGGGTAGAAAGAAATGAGAAGGAAGAGAGAGTACCTAGAGCTAGAGAGAGAGGGTAAAGGCAATATGGCTACTAAATACAAAATTCGAAAATCAAAGTTTGTACCTATCATACCGTCCCGCTGACGCTAATATTATTTCACATGAGAGGGAGAGGGACAGTATGACACGAACTTTCGATTTCCTACAGGTCCCGAAATCGCCTTTTACCTTTTTCTTAAACCAGGCAACTCAGGGGCGGATCTACTTAAAGGCTTTTTGGGCTGCAGCCCAGGGCTCTGTGGATACAAAGGGCCCCCAACCTGAACTGGGAACAATAGACGATATTGTCAATAATAAAAAATATCTAGAATTTAAAAAAATCCGATCATGAGGTTTGAGTAGGTAATTAGGCAGGGCCCCTGAGCAGTATTAGCCCAGGGCCCTACAAATTCAAGATCCGCCCCTGAGGCATCTACACCACATTAAAGTATACTTACCCAACTGTCGCTAGATACAGCCACTATAATAAGTATAACACTAAGTAGTCCGGAAAGGAACGCTCCAAAAATGTAACCTCGTCGAGTGACGGCCATATTGCTTACTGCGGCACCTTATCGGGTGTGATTATGAGCAATAATAGGAATTTTATCTATTGATAATTTATTAGATGATTGTTATTGATAGAGAGTGTATGAATCAACTGTCTTTGAGTGGCAGTGGCATAACTATAGGGTGGCAGGGCTGGCAAAATGCCACGGCCCCCGACCCAAGAGGCCGCGAGCTCAGAAATACCTATATAAAAGTGTCCTCTAACTTTTTTTAAAAACCAAATACGACAAAGGAATTCATCAGCATCCTGGCCCGTACCTACGTCCATTGGGCACAGGCCTCCTCTCACAATGAGAGGGCTTGGGCCGTTGTTCCCACGCGAGCTAGTGCGGATTGGAACCTTCACACACTCCATTAAATTTCTTCGCCGGTTTTTCCTTCACCGTGAAGCAAGTGGTAAATTTCAAATGAAATTTCTCACATAGATTCCGAAAAACTTAGAGGTACCAGCCCGGACTCGAACCTACAACCCTCTGCTTATGAGCTTAATGGTTCAAACCATTGGGCCACCACGAAAGCACTTAGGTAGATAACTTACAAGTTTACGTCAAACTTTGAAGATTAAGGGCCGATTTTTCAATCCTCAGTTAAACAGTCAGATAGTATTTATTCCACAGTTAGCAAAGAATTGAATTTTTCCATCGTCAGATAGGGTTTATTCGACGAATAAGTCGACTACCTGAGGAATAACTTTAACTGTCCCTTGGACGGCCAGATAACCCGCTATTCGACCGATAGTTACACTTGAAAACAGATGGTGAACAGATGTACGTTTGCATTTTGGTCAGTCCTTTGTTCATATTTCGTATATTATAAAGTAAAAGTGTAATTATTATGGATATTATTGATAGCATTGATGATCTAGCTATTGACAAAGAGGCTGAATTTATAAATCCATCGAAGAAAAGAAGAATTGTCAGATTCAGGCATAATTACATACTTACCATGTGTTTGATTCATTTTGTCACGGCATCCGTCTTCTTGTTTTCGGCTATTAGTTTACATTTGCCGACTTACTTGTCGTATCTATTAATTTTAATCATCTAGATAGCTTACCACTCGGATATTATAATATAGTTCTAAGAATTTTTATTTTAATTTATTTCAATTGCATTGTACTCTATAAATTACGTCATTTCTTTTATGAACCAGGTGAAAATTTGTAAAATCCTCTCCGTCATTTCCGAAATTGATATTAGACTGATAATCATTGAGATAACAGTTTTCAAGTGGATTAAAATCGAATTTAGGATTGGATTTGTAGTTGGTTCAACACGGGGAATAACACAAAAAACGTGTAGGTAAATCCTTACTATTATAAAGGGGAAAGTGACTTTGTTTGTTTGTTACGCTTTCACGCCATAACGAAGCGAGAGATCGACATGATTTTTGGCATAGAGATAGTTGATGGGCCTGAGAGTGACATAGGCTACTTTTTATCGCGAAAAAATGCAGTTCCCGAAGGAACAGCGCGCGATAGCTGAATACCACGCGGGCGGAGCCGCGTGCAAAAGCTAGTAAATATATAATTATCATGGGACACTTGACACCAATTAACTTAGTCCCGAACTAAACAAAGCTTGTGTTATGGGTAAAGGATTTACATACTTAAATAGATATTGAGCACCCAAGTCCAGAAAAAGGTTTCGTATTTTTCATACAAATATCTGCCCCGATCGGGTACCGAACCCAGGACCTCAAGCTTCGTAGTCATGTTCTCTAACCACTACTGGGTTATTAGGTCGTCGGTATACTTACTATTTAAAACTTATTGTACTATTTCGTCACTACTTTGAAAAAATCAATATCTAAAATCAATTGTGTCAACAAAATTGAACCTTGACATAATGATCATAAAGTTCACCCAGAAAAATCATCGATTTTGAGGTACGAGTTTTTTTTAAAGCAGTGTCGATTTGCATAATTTACTTACTTAATTTAAATGTGATGAAATAAAAGGCATTCAAAATATTAATGTCAATATAATTTACTCCTTGCAGAAGCGATAATTTCATAATTAATTGTTCTTCATAAAATATACAAATAAAACAATATTCATAATCACCTCTCTTCACTGAAAGTGGTTGAATGTAGTTGTTAGTTTAGGCTGCGCTCACACCAGAGATGTGCAAGGAGTTGCGAGGAATGTGTGTGTAAACCTATTGGAAACAGTTAATTTACCTACCCTCGCTCCGCTCAGCTGTTTCCAGTAAGGGCTATATCTCACCGGGATACCACGACGGCGCAACCAATCGCGCAGCCGTGGTGTCTAGCTACCAAACTAGCTTCCAAACCGAGCCACTAAGAGACACCGGATTCGCCGCCATTTCAAAATGGACGCCGATGAGATAGTTATGCTGATGCTGTACGTATTTACTGGTGACGCGACTGGCAGCAGAGTGAGATAGCATACAGCGCCATACTTAGTGGTGACGCAACCAACGTGGCGACACGGCCAGCAATGTTGCATGCACGCGTCTATGCTGGTTGCGCCGCCAAATCCGTTGCGCAACCAAGTAGACACCAGATGAGATACACTCCATAGAGGTGCATACATTTTGTTAGTGGCGGCAACTGGTTGCGCCATGGTGTCCTGGTGAGATAAAGCCCTGAAGCAGCGCTGTGTGAACATAGGTTAATGAAACGTTTCTATTGGTTCATAAAAAACACATTCCTCGCACATCTCCGGTGGAAACGCAACCTTACTTGCAAATGTCTGGAGCTAGTAACTAGAATGCTGACACGCTGCGAGTAGCTGTACTTTTAATAAAAAAAATGTCCCTAACTCAACTAATACCAGCATTAACTGAGATAGGGACAATTCGTCACTACTCTTAAAAAAAACTCGTAGCTCAAAATAAATAATTTTTCTGAGTGAACTTTATAGACATTTACATCAAGGTTAAATTTTGTTGACATATTATTGATTTTAGATACGATATTTTTTCAAAGTAGTGACGACTTTCATAGTTTCTATTAAACATAGCAGACTGCCAATTAGTACACATACAATCCTCATTTAAAACCAAAAGGTTATATCACAATTTACAATTACATAATAAGCACTTGTGTGTTAGTTTAACTGACAGAATAAAGGCTGCTTCGCAAAAGTGTATAGATATATAGTGAATAATGCTTTCCCGTCGTATTTCAAATTCAAATTCAAATTGGCATGTGCAATGTAGATGTGTAAATGTAGCATGTGCAAATACAATGTGGCTTGCTGCAATACGCTGAGTATGGCCCTTTTTACTTCTTTCGGCACAATGTTAATTCATTTTCTCTTTTTGTGCCTAATATATAAGATTGTCTGTTTTTAGCCGTCATTTTATTTATTTATTTTTGTTGTGCCGAATTCAGGTAAATAAATTTATTCTTTTCTCTTTTTTTCTTTAAATTCAAAGTCTTTATTGCGCTAAATGTTGTGATAAGATCTTAGAAAGTATAAACGTTCAACATATTTAAATTCCGACACAAAAAAGAGGGGTGTTATATGTTTGACCGCTATGTGTGTCTGTGTATCTGTGTCTTTGTGATTTCGTATATCTGTCATCTCGTACGACAATTCAAAGGATTTTTTTACAAAATCGATTACAAATAAAGATCGTTACCTCTGTTTAGTTTGATTGTCCTCAGCAAAATAACATCTGACTCAATAATAACCTTATGTCTATTAAACTAAGAAAGCCTTTACTCTATTTTTATGTGCACTATATTCTTAACAAAATATATTGCTATATCACTAGAGCTATTTTCATCAGTAAAATTTACTAAATTTAACGCAATAGATGTGCGTTTTAAAAAAAAGTGTACCCATTTCTTTCAAAATGTATTTAATTTCTTCATACAGTTGTATATTTCAATCACAAAACTGATTTTATTTGGGTCATTTTTTTAAACTATCTGAATCGATTACGCTTTTGATTCTGAGTAGGAAAAATCATGTTTCCAAAATTGAAAAAAAAAGGTAAACTTTTTCGTGAAAATACCCATGTCCAGCAGTTGAACGCCCACAAACGGAATGGGCTAGTGTCCTAAATAAAAATTAATTAATCTTTCATTAAGATTATCAGAAAATATCGTCACTACTTCGAAAAAATTTCGTATCTCAAAACAATACGTCAACAAATTTGACCCTTAAAACAATGTTCATTAAATTCACTCGGAAAGGTATTCGATTTTGAGATACCAGATTTTCTTAAAGCAGTGAAGATATCAGACACGTATTAAATTTCTTCTTTCGTCAATCAAAACAAAAAAAAATTTAGATATATCAATTTAAAGTGATTTACTGTCAAATAATTTATTGAACCAGGCTTTACTTCGCGTTACTGTCATTTGGTGCAAATGGAAAATCGTCCACTTGAATTTGGACCAAAGTGAAAATCAACCGAAGTGAATTTTGTCAAAATATAATTGTGCTGAGAAATACTTTGAACCAAGTTTATTTTTGTTGTAAATTAATTTAAGCCAAATGGAATATTGTACATTAGAAATTAGGAATAAAAGCAAATAAGCAAAAAGTGTCTATATCATCTTAATTGAATATTTAGCCCCAAAAGAAATGATTTAGAGTGGAACATATTCACAATTCGTCATATTTCTGTGTACGTAAATACAAGTGGTCGTTTTTTTTTTCGACATATATCAAATTTGTCAATTTTACCCTAGGACAAATAATTTTCGACGATATTCGGGATGGTCAATTTTCCTCGTTGATGTTTTTAGACAGTCATTTTTCTGTTTTGACGTATAATTTCGAGTTGCCCATTTTCCATTTGCACCAAATGACAGTAAATAGTTAAAGTTCCACGTCACGTCACGCCGTGCGACACTTCACCACCTTAGAACTTTGTCGCGCTTCGTCTTTCTTACTTTTTGTTTGACTGAAAAAAGAAAAAACAACATGTGTAATATTTTCTGCCAACTGACGGACTAGTTTTTTTTACCCAGGAAACAGCCGAATTATAATTAGTTAATTCATTCGAATATCCATGTTTGTTAACATCTCATTTTGTACTATAATGAACGACTCAATTGCTATCTACTGTAAGTGACCATAGTACATGAAGATTTTAAATACAATCTTAGTGACAAGTTCTACATATATAATAATTATTTAACACCTTCCCTGTCCAGAAGCTTCCAAGCACGAGAGCGCTAAAGTTCGCATACTCTTCTCTAGTCATACCATATTTTTTGTCCGAATCATCGTTTGTCCGAATTTTTTTCGCACAGAGACCTTATATTTTTCTAAAAATATTAAATGGTCATCCTATAGAAAACTATACGTTAGGTTAGTTTTATTTTATAAGAATTCTAAACAATCATTGGATTCAGAGAAACAAGAGTTATGACAAACGATCATTCTGACAACTATTACATTCGGACTTTCAATAAGTATGCGAGCCAATATGGACCCCCCCCCCAAGCACACTTGGACCTGTGACACTGTCAAGACATTTTGTATAGGGACAGTGAACATGCTAAAATATCACCAAAAATGTCTGCTACATTTTTATACAGTTTAATACGTGGTAGTAGCTAACCACCGCAACCACCAGGTGGACTGACGACATCGTGAGAGTTGCGGGAAACCGGTGGATGCAAGTGGCGAATTGTCGTTCATTGTGGCGTTCTATGGGGGAGGCCTTTGTCCAGCAGTAGACGTCTTCCGGCTGATGATGATGATGAGTAGCTAACAGTTTGACTTTAAAACAGTTGTTTCTTAAAATATACGCTACTTTTTTGTTAGTAATCATTAAGTAGACTGTTTTCGGCGATACTAAAGGTTTATTGATTTATTTCTATTTTTTTAAATAATTATTAAACCAACTTCACCTTTTAACTTCACAGTTTTTTTTTATCTGACTTATCTTGGTAAAATAACGTTAAGGTGCTGAGAAACTTGATCATTCACTTGTAACAGACCATCAAACATTCGCAGCTAACCTCTTCACCGCCACTCATCCAGTCGTGAAAGCCATACAAGAAACAAACAAGCTGAGATATGTGGTGCATAGGGGAAATTCGTGTCTGTACCGTTGTCCAGCGGTGTAGCGATAGCACGCGGCACGGAATGCCGAGAACCTGGATTCGATTCCCAGCGCTGGTCTTATTTTTCTGGTTTTTCTGTGCATCTATCTTTCAGTTTGTGCTCAACAAAAATTTTATTCATAATGTTTGTTTGTTTGTTTGTTTAAACTCTTTATTGTACAAAAAGGAAATAGGTACAAAAATAACACACAAAAGAAAGTGCTAAGTACAAAGGCGGACTTATCCCTGAAGGGATCTCTGCCAGTCAACCTTTGAGTGATGTCGGACTAATTCTTTGCTAAAACGCTCAGTTTATTTTGAGAGCTTTTAGCTGAAACATAACATTCCCTAGAATGTTCATCACAAGTGAATAACCAATGTGTCATTTCAAGAACCGGCCAAAAGCGTGTCGGACACGCCCAAAATAGGGTTCCGTAGCCAATACGAAAAAAATAAGCAATATTTTTCCAAGGATTTCGTGTTTTGTACGTAATATTCCAAGTTTAGGCATATTTTATACCTTAGGCTGCTATTTAGTCTTAAACTACTAATAATTACCAAGCAAACTTGACCGTTATAGTTTTCCTTGTAAGTTTGATATACTTACTACCATCCTGAATTTTAAAAAAAAATTCCACCCACCCGTTTAGTTTACATATATATTCGTGCAAAATTACAGCTTTCTAGCATCAATACTCCCTGAACAAAGCCGCGGACGGACAGACAGAGATGGCGAAACTATAAGGGTTCCGTTTTTGCCATTTTGGCTACGGAACCCTAAATGTTCTATCTTAATAATTTCTTGTGTATCTTAGCCAATCACATCAAACTCACACATCTAAGCACTGCGCCACATCTCCTAAGCAAGCGTTCTCACTGCACAACTCCTTCAACCTCTCCAACTGGCCTCTACTAAACCCAGAATGCTTCGCCACTATACACAACAATCTCCTATCAGTAAAAGACATCTTAACATCTAAATTACCAACAAAATCTTTGAAAACACCCCAGTTGTCTATATCTGAACATCTATAGAAGCCTAGTTTTAATATGTAGTAACATAGAGGTACGATTCTACGTATGTGCTTGTGTGCACTCGCCGAAACTAGGAGAGTTAGTAAGGCGTAAGGGAGTAGGTTGGAAGAGATCTTTCCTTGTAATAAGTGGCATAAGGCTTCGAAGATCCAGCCGCTTAGGACGGGCAGCTGGTCCTGAGTGATTGATGTCTCGAATACCTGGAAGAGAAAACGTGTGAGTGTTAAAAACGAGGGGGGAAGGGGTCTTTGCACCAGTGGGACAGTTTTTTTTTATTCGACTGGATGGCAAACGAGCAAGTGGGTCTCCTGGTGGTAAGAGATCACCACCGCCCATAAACATCTACAACGCCAGGGATATTGCAGATGCGTTGCCAACCTAGAGGCCTAAGTTGGAATATCTCAAGTGCCAGTAATCTCACCGGCTGTCTTACTCTCCGCGCCGAAACGCAATAGTGCAAGCTCTTGTAGTGTGCTACACCACACTTACGCTCTCACCTATGTATCGTAGTAGGTAAGTATATAATAATCATTGTATCCTCGCTTACAAGCAGAATAAACCGAGCTTTCAACCTAAACAGTTGTCTCCTTCAACGCCCAACATCACACTCTGCTGTTTCACAGCAGGATTAGCGAGCAAGATGGTGGTGATTTAACTTGCTTCTTTAATTTAACCAACTTGGAGTGGTCAGATTGACTTGAAGTTAACCATACATCTAAGTAGGATATCAAATAACGATGTAAGAGCATTCAGCAAAAAAGTAAGGATTAAACATAATTTTTTCAACAAAAACTACTTATCCCATAGATGGTTAAACTAAATTACCTCAAAGACTACTTCAGCATTCAACACCGCGCTCTCTATCGCCCTCTCCCTCTCGCTTATGACTGCCATCTTCTGTCTCTCACTATCCTTGCACGTCTCGAGGAACTCGATGACAACTCGACTCAAAGTCGCAGCGGGCGGCAGGGTTTCCCTCAAGAAGTATTTCAGAGCGTCCGTGATTATCAGCTTCGTTTCAGATTGCTTCGATTTGCGGAGAAGTTTGTAAAGGAGGGTTATGCGTTCCATTGAGTTCATGAGGATGTCTGGGTCCATGTTTGATACGTCCGAAGTCAGCTTCGGACTTAAGAGTTTGCTGTCGGCTGGAAAGAAAACGGAAAGTTATAGAATCACACTATTTTAAGTTTTTTACACCAGGGCCGATATGAATGTTTTTTTCACACCTCTCCTTCAGAAAAGTAATTTTTCCTTCCTGACGAGAAAGTGCAATTTTTCTGTTCAAAGTGTTTTATTGCAAATGCCATTTTTTTGAAATCGATAATTGTAAAGCCACGCCAATTTCTATGCTGGTTGTTCTTTAATAATATTTAGATTTTTTTTTCAAGTTTCTTAATAATAAATAATAATAATAATCATTTATTTCAGACGAAACCAGATCATCCATAAAATAGTGTTAGTATTTAAAAGAATAATAGAAAAAAACTATAATAATAATAATAATGCTCCGTGTGAAAAATTTCATGAGCCACTCGGGAGCAAAATTATTTTCATCTTGGGCGTTAACACTTGAATCCCTCATTACGCTCAGGATTCTACTTTAGAATCCTTCACTATATTCTGGATTCAATGTACGCCCTCGCCGTAAATACACCATTTTGCTCCCTTGGACACAAGTAACTATTTTATGTCGGTTCAGTTTTTGGAGTTTTTTTTTTAAATGGCGGAGTCTACAGATTACCCCCTGCAACCTCACAAACCCACAAACTTGACCTCTTTTTTACTACATTAATATAGATAACTTTGCATAGTAAATTCATACTAACCGGAAAATAGATGAACCATGAGTATTTGGAGGGCATGCCGCTCCGAATACCTCTTCGTATTGTCGGTTAGTTTTTCAATCACGTTGTTCTTTAGTTCCTTCGGCAGTACTTGCTGGCGGATTGTATTTGCTATACCCTGTAATAAATGTTACGGGTATGCATCTGAATATCGAAAGTTAAAATATCGAATATCGGCTTATTATTTCTGGTGTACAATAAAGAGTATTTGTATTGTATTGTATTGTATTGAATCTATTAAAATATCGAATGGGTCATAATATCGAAAGGTTTATTTTCTGAAACTGAAAACTTTTCAGGATTGATTAAAACGGCATCGTATAGAACCCCTTAGATTAGGTTAGGTTAGATTTAAAATAATCTAAAAAAAATACAGTCTTCACAACCTTTTCGATATTATGACCCATTCGATATTTTAATACATTCGGTATTTTAACATTCGATATTCAGATATGTAACCAATATTATACATAGCTTGTAACATGAGAACCTTTGTGCTACTGATGTCACATTGACATTCAATACACCTGCCAAAGAAATCACAGCGAAAATTATGAAAAGGTCCCACCCTAGTACGCGATTCAGTTTCCTAGTACAGTCAGGGGCAAAAATATGTATACACTTTAGTACCTTGTCACTTTAACCACTGTGACAGTTCATATATGGCAGTTCAAAGAATCGATCTGAGCAATAATATACACTGTCACATATTTTTTGTTTAACAGAGTTTAGATTAACCTACCTATATTATAAGTAATCCATATTAATATCATAAATGCGAAAGTGTGTTTGTATGTTTGTGTGTTTGTCCGTCTTTCACGCTGTAACGGAGCGACGGATCGACGTCATTTTGGCATAGACATAGTTTAAGGGCCCGAGAGTGACATAGGCTACTTTTTATCCCGGAAAGATGAGGTTCCCCAGGGAACAGCGCACGATAACCGAATACTACGCGGGCGGTGCCGCGGGCAAAACCTAGTTAATAATAAACGTAAGAGCATCTGCGTGATCTCGCCAACTATTACTTAAACCCCAGAGGTTTCCAATAATGGCCAACTTTGTAAAACGTATTATGTAAAACTGTACCTAAAAAAATGACGAAAATACGAATCTAAGACTGCAGAGACCTCTAAGATCGCCAAGTCCTCAGTGTTCATTAGGTCAGTTTTTTTTTTTTATTCTTACCTTTACTGAAAATACAAACCGAAACATAGATGCACAGAAAAACTAGAAAAATAAGACCAACACTGGGAATCGAACCCAGGTCCTAGGTGGCGCTAGGTCACTGCTTAAGTGACAAAGTAACAAGCTGAGATATGTGATGCATAGGGAAAATTCGTGTCTGTGCCGTTGACCAGCAGTGGTGTAGCGGTATAGCACGCGGCACGGAATGCCGAGGACCTGGGTTCGAGTCCCAGTGTTGGTCTTATTTTTCTGGTTTTTCTGTGCATCTATATTTCGGTTTGTATTTTCAATTTAGGTTTCACGGGATGACCGTAAAAGTAAAAAAATTGGAATTGAAATAAAAAATACAAAAAGATACCAAAAAACCAATCATAATCTTACCTTTACAACAAGGTCGATACAGTAGTGCCGTGGCCTGGTGAGCACGAAATCAACGGCCAAGTTGATAAGATCCGGGTGTCCCAGTTCAATCAGCGTGAACAGCACCGCCCAGTACAGACTTTGCTCGTATAGAGATATCCTGCAATCAAATAAATACAAACTAACTAATAATACAAAGGGAAAGTCATAAGGAAATCTACATGTGTTATGGAATATCTATCCGAACAGATGGCACCATCGACGTCAATGAAGAAGACGAAGTCAACAAAGATGGCAACGGCGAAGAAGACGAGAAAGACAATGACAACGATGATGATGGTAACGATGATGATGATAATGATGATGATGATGACGGTGTTCATATTAACCTTGCACTAAGCAACAGGTGTCGCCAGGTCCAGCTGGGTCACCAGTTCCTGGTAGCCATGGCTTGGACCTTCCAGCTGCAGCAGACGAGGCGAAGCGGCACGTATAAGGAGGATAGCGACTTGAGTGATAGTATTTTCTGAAGAAGAAGACGAAGAACCCGGCAGCGATGTTGACATGGACGCCGACATCGAAGAAACAGGTGACGTTTACAATGACCTAGACGAGGAGGATGACATTGATGAAGAAGACGAGAAATATGACAGCGACGACTATGTCACCGTCGACGTCAATAAAGAAGACGAGGAGAAAGACAATGCGGTCTCTAAGGTAAGGATAGCTCTAATGACCGCCGACCTCGGATAGGAGAGGGCACTGGAAGAAGACAATGACAACGATGATGATAATAATAATGAAGATAACGATGATGATGATTATGATGTTCACACTAACCTGGCACCTGGCAATAGGTGTTGTCGCACGTGTTGGTTCAGCTGGGCCACCAGTTCCTGGTAGCCGGTGGCTTGGACCTTCCGCGCAGCTCCCAGCTGCAGCAGGCAGCCTTGTAAGGCGGCCTGGCGAAGCGGCGCGTACGAAGAGGATAGCGACTTGAGCAGCTTCTGATGAATCGTAGGGAGCTCCTGCCGGAGAAAGGAGGTGGTTTTTAGGGCCAGAGTAAATAATCGGTAAGCTAGAAGAGATAAAGATGAATCGCTAGTCAGGTTACAGTAAGATTCATCATCATCATCATGTCAGCCGAAAGACGTCCACTGCTGGACATAGGCCTCCCCCAAGGCTCTCCACTCAGACCGGTCTTGTGCTTTTCGCATCCAGCGTGATCTCGCGATCTTAATCAGGTCGTCGCTCCATCTTGTTGGAGGCCTACCGACAGCTCAAAAGATTGGCGGGAGTAAAAGTTGAATTACGATTATACCCGCGGTGATACTGTGACAGTGGGGTGGGTCGCTACCCACCCCACTGTCACTGTGTGGGTCATCTGTAACATGTGGTGGCACTGTACCAATGCCAGCAGTGTTGTACTGCGTGACACTATGTCACAGAGTGATGGGGTGAGGTCGGACGCTATCCACCCCACTATCACCAGCGTATCGTAACTCGACGCTTAACGCGCAGCCGCTAATTAGCGTGTCATGTCTCTCGACGCACCGCTCTGCTTTCAGAGCATGACATGAGTGCATGTGAGCTAACTTTGGGGGCAGCAGACGTAAGCTTGCCTTCGGAATCCAAAAGCTTAGTGGTTACTTCACCTGAAATGTATATTTCAGAATTGTTTTTTTTATTTTTTATTTTGACAGTGGAAGCATTCTATAGGTACTTCCACTGAACGTAGATACACACTAACTATTGTTTTGTTTTGCTTACAAAGGGGCCCCTTACATTCCTGTATTATTTTTATTATTTTGTAATTTTTTTCTTTAATTGTATACTGTAGTTTTTAAGTATTTTATTTTGAAAAAATAAAATACTTAAAAAACTACCTGCCAAGTTTCTTGCGGCGCATTCTTCTTGGCAATGATGGTCTTTCCGAAAGTCCTGGTAGTTTAAAAATTGACGTGTAAAAGTGCTCATTGTGCAGCCTATTTACTGAATAAATGATTTTGATTTTTGTTTTTTTTTTGCACAGCACCCGTTGCATAGCTGCCAATAGTGTACGGCGGGCGGTGCTGTACTATGCTGTATATCAGAGTGATTCGGCGGAGGCCTATGTCCGGCAGCGCGTCTTTCAAGTGATGACGCGGGGCGAGTCGCTACCCACCCCATGATCAGTGAGTGTTAGAGCAGGGTATAGGTGAAAAACTTAAGTAAAGGACCTGTTGTATGTAGTAGTAACTTGTCCTTATAAACAAACTAGCTTTTGCTCGCGACTTCGTCCGCGTTACTTTAGTTATCAGGCTATATGTGTTAACTTTACCCCCCCCCCCCCATTTTACCCCTTTAGGGGGGAATTTTATTAATTTCACCTACACAAATAATTTTTTATTGTAATCGAGAACTTATACAGCAATTTTCATACATCTAAGTCCAGAAATGAGGAAATTCCATATAAGCTTCACCCCCCCCCCCATTTCACCCTCTTAGGGAATAAATTTCTAAAAATCCTTTCTTAGTGCTCACTTACATCATAAAAAGAACCTCTGTACCAAATTTCAAGTTTCTAGGCCCAGCGGTTTGGGCTGTGTGTTGATATATAACCCAGTGAGTCAGGTTTGCCTTTTATATATATAGATTGACGTTCCAAATTCGCAAAATGACTTAAGCTCCATATCAATTCTGTGCACCACTACATACAACTTGGTCGTTTACTTAAGTTTTTTACTATAGGCAGTGGGTCATCTATAACATGTGGGGTCACCGTACCAGCGTATCATGTCTCTCGACGCACAGCGCGCGTTGCATCGCCGCTAACAGCGCGCGTCCGGCGGTGCCGTAGTGCGCGAGCGCGTGCCGCGCGCCGCTGAGCGCGATCAGCTGAGCGGCGCCGGCGCGCCACTGGCCCGCGTCCGTGTACACGTCGCTGCAGTACGTGAGGCTCGTGAGGAGGGACACGCGGCACGCTAGGCCGGTGGGAGCCTGAGGGCGAAATACAATACAATACAAAGACTCTTTATTATAATAATATCACGGGACAATTCACACCAATTGACCTAGTCCCAAAGTAAGCTTAGCAAAGCTTGTGTTATGGGTACTAAGCAACGGATAAATATAATTATATAGATAGATATATACTTAAATACATATTAAACACCCAAGACCCGAGAACAAACATTAGTATTATTCATACAAATATCTGTCCCGACACGGGAATCGAACCCGGGACCTCAAGCTTCGTAGTCAGGTTCTCTAACCACTAGGCCATTTGGTCGTCAAATTATTTGTTTTATTGTACACCAGAAATAGTAAGTGATACAGAAAACAAATACACAGAGAAAAAAATTACACGGTAAGCAATAGGCGGGCCTTATCGCTTAAGAGCGATCTCTTCCAGGCAACCTTTTTACGGAAAGAAGGAAGGACTAGTTTTCAATAGGTGGTGCATCAGAAGTAGATCAGAAAATTAAAACATAACAAAAATACATCTACGAACTAATATACGTCTTAAATAAATACGAAATACGATCATTTTAATGCGACAATTTGTGAATATGAGTATGTGTGTGTGTGCGTGTGTTCTATTCACTTCAGCTTCACAAAAATCCCGTTTTATTTTGTGTGTAATAGAGATGTTGACGCCGTCAAAAAATAATTCGAAGGCACAACTCCGGTAAAAAAAACGCTTTATTTTAGCCCTGAAAACCAGATTAATTTTCGATTTACTGTAAAATTAGATTTTTTTGTTGCTTTAAACAAATAGATAGTTAGTTGATTGAGTTGGCGGATAATGACGTCATAATTCGCTATTTCCATTGAAACTCTATAGGAGAATTGTGTTTTGACAGCTCATAAAAAGTACGTCAGTTGATTGGTGGTGTCAAAATCCCTATTTTTGTCTTTGCGGCTGATAATGTATTCCGAAATACGAGCTTCTTTTAAGATACGATGTGTATATCACGACATGGCGCAGCCGGTAGGATTAGAATAAAAATGTTGCTCGGCTCAAAGTGATTCCAAGCAGTGGCTCCAGGGTTTTGCAGCCGGGTTTTTAAGCCAGTGAGTCGAGCACTGTCTGGTCTCTCCTTCCCCCTTCGTCCATAATGGATTTATTCTGACTGCACTCTCATCGCCTAAAAAGCACCTCGAATAACATTAAAAACGAAAAACAAGTAGAAAAAATCGCAGAGGGCCAAGATACAGGCTTAGCCTAGTTTGGCCTCTGACGGATTACTAAGTTGTATATATTGTTATCTCTTTTGGTGAAATAAATTATTTTGTATTTTATAAAAAGCAAGGGCCATGTCTTTGATCCTTAAGACGACAACCCCAAAAAAACATACACAGACCTACAGAGACACTCACACCATCTCGCACGCACGCACACACGCACCTCTCATTACAGTAGCATCACAAACTGACCTTAGGATCTAACATTTGTGACGTCACATCCATGAGCAACTGCAAACAACTGTTGACGTCAATGTCTTTGTTCTTTCGCGTTCGCCGCACTTCCTTCCTCACGAAGTATGGGGCGTGATTTACTATCTCTGGAAAAGGTTTTGTAGTATTTGGACACACATTTGTAGGTAGGTACATTTTTAATTAATTAATTTTGTATCAAAAATGTTAAAATTCATAGTCTTCCTTTTATTTCTGACACTATATTTTTTTACAAAAAATAATCCTTATGATGAAGCCTTTCGATCGGTATGATAAAGCTACAGGGTAATTTTTTTCCTCGTGTAGCGGGTTCGATTCACGGTTCAAACATGGAATTATTTAAAAATCTATGAATGCAGTTTTAATTATTTTTTTTAATTAAAATACTGTCTTCTTTCAGTAAAATGTTCCATGTAAAATATTTAAGGTACTTTCCCTCCATGTGGCATAGCCGTGGGACGCCCTGTATATTAAATCTACAATATTAGAAGAATTATGGAAGACTGTAGATCAATTAATAAATAACCATCACCCAATGCATCCATAAATAATTACCAGCAGCCAATTTAAGATAGTCCGAATTGTATTCAGCAGCGTGGTAACCATCGTAACCATCTTTCAGCAACGGGATCCGCTCCAAATTGATGTCATCCAGTTGGCAGTAGAAAGACGTGCCCACTAGTATGTTCCGGAGACGCTGTATCCTGTAAAATTGTCTATTGTTCATCCTGTGAAAGTCTTTTCACTTTTTTGACACTGAACTTACCACGCTAGCAATATTTACCTCGACGATTCGACCACATTGCAGTGGCCATGGTTACGAGTAAAACATGATATTCCACCAGATTCGGTATGTATGTATGTATGTATGTAACATGGCGGATGTAGACAATATCTAATTTTGCTATTTCTGTTTCTATGGGTAGTTGAAGTAAAATTTTGATATTGTTTTATGCGGCGATTAGCCTTAACAGTGAACAGTGATCACAAAATTCTATATTGCTCTCGTGTCTGACATTTTTTAATGCGCAAGTTGTTTCCACGTGGTTTCTGGAATTTTACTATCAAGTTGCAAAAACTACAATCACCGTACAACGTCCCTCTCACAGAGAGTACTTTGACACTGGTGAAATTGTCCTATTAATTAGGACAGAAAGCCATATTTTAAAAGAGAAGAAGAAGAAAATCTAAGTCCGGGCCCGGGATGACACATTTAGAGAAACAGTTAAAATGTAAACTAGCAAACAAGAACGCTTTTAAGTTAACAGCAAAGCAAACGAACCTTTAAACAACAAAGTTCACAAAGGATAGTGCGGCGTCCACGTACAACTTGGCAATCGCTACTTGGAGAACTTTCAAAGACGTTTGTTGCGTTGACGTTTGATAACCCATAAATTAAAAATTAGCTACAGAACTATTTCACGTTTTTTTCAATTCCGTCCATCACTCACCCGACGCTAGTGGGGCACAGGTCGCGGGGCACGTGCCGGGCGCTCCTGGTGCCCACTAACAGCTGTGTGATCCCCCGCACCGCCCAGTGCCCCCCGTTCCCCTGCAGGGCACCCAGCAGCCCCACCCATATCTCTTCGAACTGCTTCTTCGACGACCAGCCAATTAGGTTCACTCTGGAATCAACATCAAGCATTATTACAACAAATCCACAAAAAAAAATCCGCAAAAAGTTTCGTCAGGTAACTTAAGCTATAAACAAGAAAAGTATTTTTTTTTTTATACTACTGGAAGGCAAACGAGCAAGTGGGTCTCCTGGTGGTAAGAGATCACCACCGCCCATAAACATCTGCAACACCAAGGGTATTGCAGATGCGTTGCCAACCTAGAGGCCTAAGTTGGAATACCTCAAGTGCCAGTAATTTCACCGGCTGTCTTACTCTCCGCGCCGAAACACAACAGTGCAAGCACTGATGCTTCACGGCAGGATTAGCGATATATTCTGTACATTGTATACAGGATGACTCTGGAGAAGTGAACAAGGCCAACCCTACTGGATTCAATAAGTTAGAGCAGGGGTTCTTAACCTTTTAGTTAGGAGGGACCATTTGATGAAATTTCTGTTTTGCCATGGACCACCAACTGTTTGAAGGTATTTAAGGTAAAAGTAAAATTGTAAATTAATGAACGGTTGCGAACGCTGCTTCACTGGCGCGTCGTTTTGCCATCGTTGTTGATGGCTTCACAGACCACTTCGAGTTCTTCCAGGGACCACCAGTTAGAACGACCAAGCACTGAGTTAGAACATTTATACCTGCTGAGCTTTTTTAAACGTTGCATTTTTGTTAGTTTTTCTAGATTATTCCATAAAAATTGAATGTAAATTAAAAATGTTGTCTAATAGAACACTCTTAGTATATATGTTAATGTATCTACTCCAATCATTATACGTTATATACTTTTATATTCCTTAAAAACAAATTAGTATTAACGGTTTTTAAAGAAAATTGCGAATAAAATGTCTCATGCCTTTGTACACTTAGCATTTATTTTATTTATTTTTTGTACAATAAAGATTTTGTACAATGAATAAACAAAATTTATTCTTACCTAAATAGGAAAGCCTCTAAAACGTCCATGTCCTGCAAAGCTTGCAGCGGCAAATCAATCTTTTGCAGCTGGTCTTTCTTTAGAACCACCTCAACAGACCCCCACGCTATGGGAGGGATGAGGGCCATATTGCTTACTATGTCTAGCCTGAAATAAAAAACTTAAGTACAGGAATAATATTTAGTTGGGCATTTCTATCTACCGTTGTACCCTGAGTTTATCTCTCCGATTTCAACAAAATTTGGAAGGTAGACTCATGATTGCGAGCTGTAAAAACAGGGTCTCCAGATGTGTCCCTAAAATATTGTATGGATGTGTCCGTTTTATTACGAAAATTACTAAGAAAAGTTCGTAACAAAACGGACACATCCATACAATATTTTGAGGACACGTCTGGAGACCCTGTTTTTAGACTGTTGTCAGACAGTAGTTTAAAATGCAAGGTCTTATTAGACAATACGGCTTCCGATCAGTCGGTATCTTATAGGTTAAGTTAGGTTAGAGTTTTGTCCAAGCGCGAAGCGCCTTAACTATGCTGAATAGAAGCTCCGCTAAGCGGAGCTCCGTCGACATTGTCTTACAGTCCTTAACTTTCAGAATTTATCATGTAAATACAACGTAAATAGACTGGAGATGATGATAAACATGGGGATTATATCGTATGTATTTCGACCATTATGAAAGACGTAAGTACTACAGGAATTTTAATTCTTATTTCTTTCGACTATTATATACTCTGATTGTATTTATTCTGAACATATAGATTGTGAACATAGTCATTTTAATTCTATGTATTTCGACCAATATGAAAAACATGCTTTATGAATTTTCATTATTATTTATTTTAACCATTATATTTTTCAATTTTTTGGTATTTCAACTGTATTTATTTCAACCGATATACATTAATACGTACGCGTTTCGAACTTGGCTGGACTCGCTGCCGTGTGTCTAGATATTCAACATAATAGCACTAAAACTTACCTAGCTAAACTAATAAGCAACTTCTCAATAGGTTTCCTATAGCATTTACCGAGCACTTCGCTCTCTCCGTTGGTATAGAAGTTCGATTCCCAGTACTCTATGAGTGTGACCAGTTTGTCACCAACTATAATTATGTCCGGTTTTGTTTCTTCTAGTGTATGTATGTATTTTTTCAGCGTTATTGGTTTGGTGTCCTGTAAAAATAATATGAAGATAATAGTGAAATTAAACCAGATAACTCACGTCTTAAATCGATTTCAGCTCGATACGTTTCGAACTGATTTGCAGGCTTTCCTCCGGGAGCATACGCCATGGCGGCAGCTGCAACATGCACACTGCGCGCCACCGCTCTGCTCGCGCGACTACCCGACGAAACTAATGCCGGCACACAACTACCCACGTTTTCATCGTAATTTTTTTTACTACCGTCAAATGTAACGTAGTACACAGCACTAACAAAATCTCAAAAGCTGTCGAGCTAACCTCGATCAAAGACGTGAATTATCCCGTTTTATTTCAATATGCGTGAGTTTTATGGTAGTTTCATGTTATGAAGATCTTTTTCGTTACATTTAAGTCATAGGTTCTCAATCTCAATGTTAGCGTTAAGGGCTTTCAAGAGAGCAGTGGCAGTAAAACGCTTAGAGAAAATTAGGGAACGTTACTTAAAGAAGGAATCAACAAGGGGAAAAGTAGTGGAGGGGGGAGTGTCAGATCAAGAATACCCGAAAACAGCATGTATGAAAAGACTTATTAAGTGTTGAAGAAGTGAAACTTTTGCTTCGAAAGTGTCAGGATCGTAGCATGTGGAAACAAATAGTCTCTGCCTGCCCTTTCGCCTAGAAAGAGGCGTGATTGTATGTATGTTATTTAGTAAAAAGAAAAGGAGAAGCTCAAAAGGGATGGTGAATAAAATAAGGTTGAGGACCTATGATTTAAATGTAAATATGCGGTGATGAAGGAGGAAATGATCACTTACCTTGACTAGGTATTTCACAATGGCATACAAGCAACTGATAGCTGACTGCGTTCTATTGACGTTACTGTCAAAATTCAGCCCCGTCCAAATCTCTTTACAGCCCAACGCTTCGGCCACGTTATCAACTGTCAAAACTATGACATTGTCCACAACAACGTCATCTGTAACTGTCACGTTAGCCCTAAACGATACATCAGTATTAACAGGACTTTCAACCAACTTTTTGTTCTTAATCAAAAACGTCAAATACTGCAGCGAGATCACAGAAAATATGGCAATACTCTTAGCTAAAGAAGAAGGAAGTATAGTTTCCAAACACTTCTCGAGCAAATCACAATCTGTATCGTCAATAAGTTTCAAAGTCGTTTGGACGGAATCCAAGAAACCTTTCAAAATTGTTTGGATGGTTAGGAATTCTTGATAGAACAATTTATCTTGAAACACTTGGTGGCATCTCCTTGTGTATTTATCTATAGTTTGTTCCACAGTAAGATTGAAGTTTTCTGATTGACTCAGCGGTCTATTTTGCTTAGGGAATAATCTAATTATTTCAGTCAAACTCTTATGCAGACTCGTTATAGCCACTTCGTACAACTCAGAGACTAGAGGCGGCACCAATTCAGTATCATCATCCGACAATTCTAGATTCCCAAATTTTTCTCTCTCATCGACTGGTATGAAAAATTGTGATTTCGATTCTTTGTCTTTGTTTTTGAAGACCTGAAGACTGTTAACCACATTCAATTTATTACTGTCCATGGAATACGTCATTTCTTCGTGTAACTTGATCATCTCTTTCTGCTCTCTTATATTGTCTTTCTCTAGTTCTTTGATTTCGCAAATAGAAACTACGTTTAGGAATTCTCTTAGGTAATTATCACAGGCGACTTTGAAGAAGGAGCTTAGTAATTTCCTGTCAAATTCAGGACATGACATTACAGATGTAAGTTCCTCTTTTGACAGATTCAGAAGTAGATTGGCGAGCTCTTTCTGCTTTGGTACTTTGGGCAACGTACAGTTGGTTTGACAACATCTGAAATTTGGTGGAATAATTATACTTGTATTGATTTCTGGTATTATACGTAACACACTGTAAAAATTGTATATAAAGAGTTGAATCTATGGCTAAATCATCTTAATTGATGGCAAATTTGAAACAAAACTACCTAACTTTTAATGCAATTATAAAAAAAAACTGACAATCGTATACGCTAATGATAGCAGAAGCGATTTATAAAAGTCTCATTTCAAAAGTAACATTAAGTAACAAAAAACAGAACTGATAGTGGGAGGATCTGAACGTGTCTTAATTTCGGCAAATGCGTTGCCAGTAATTAATATTATTATGTTTAGTTCGTCAGATACATTATCAGAAAATATTTTTTTCTTTTGCCAAAAACGCGTATTTTTTCTTTTGACAGTCAAATAAAAAAATTACAACGATGAAGGGCATGAAAGTTCTGGAGTTAGAGTGGGAGGGGGGGTTGGCATAGTGTACTTAGGCTTTTATCCTCCTAACGACCAAGTCAAATTTTTGATCTATGAACATCAAACTTTATGTCATTTATGATAGAGTTTGATTTAAAATTACAATAAGTCCTTTATAAAGGACAGGGCGTTAAGAGGATAAATATGAGTTGAAAAACTGACCTGTTCTTAACCTGGTTGACAAGCCACTGGTCTACCACGTTGGTCGTGGTGATGTACTGGGGGTTGATGGCGCGATCCTGGGACAGGTCTAGGGGGGACAGGTCGAACACTGACGACGCTAGGGCGTTCAGTTCCATCACTAGCGCGGGATATCTGGACACGGGATAAATTAATTAAATCCCACTAATATTACAAATCCCTGGTGAAGCCGTGTCGAAGCCGTGGTGGCCTAGTGGTTTGACCTATCGCCTCTCAAGCAGAGGGTCGTGGGTTCAAACCCCGGCTCGCATCTATGAGTTTTTCGAAATTCTTGTACACATTTGAAATTTACCACGAGCTTTGCGGTGAAGGAAAACATCACGAGGAAACCTGCACAAACCTGCGAAGCAATACAGTGGTGCGTGTGAAGTTCCCAATCCGCACTGGGCCCACGTGGGAACTATGGCTCAAGCCCTCTGTTTCTGAGAGGAGGCCTGTGCCCAGCAGTGGGATGTATATAGGCTAAGATGGTCATATTATAAATGCGAAATTTTGTTGTTTGCTACCTCTTCACGTCTAAACGGCTGAGCCGATTTAGGTGAAATTTAAGGTACAGATATTTTGCGTCCCGGCGAAGGACATAGATGTTATCCCGGAAAATTACTTATCCCGCGGGACAGCAATAAACAAATACGCGGGCATCAGCTAGTCATCTGTAAAAAGGCCGCGGTAGTCTAGCGGTTTAGACACAAATTTATTTTGCAAAAGGTTTGTGAACATCTTGTTCTATTAGTTTACCAGCGCTTTCAGACAGACAATGCCTTGGTATTGGATGAATTTTCCACTAAAACTGGTGAATGGATCCTTGAATCGAAAAACGGTCTTAGCAAACCTACGTTTTCAAAAGAAGTATTTAACACATATTAGTTTCTAGACGAGAAAGAAATTATTCTTACTTTATACTCGTTTGTAGGGGAGTCAGCCTACAGTCAAAGGCAAAAACTTGTATACACTTAAGTACCTTGTCTATTTTTGTCATATTTGAACTGCCATATATGAACTGTTACATTGGTTAAAGTGCCATGCTACTAAAGTACAATTCAATAGAATCTGTCAATTTTCTACACATTTAACACACCTTAACGTGGGCACGCTTGATTATATATGTCCCTGTTGTTGTGATTGTGATTATCATCTAAAAGGACTCAACAAAGAATAATAGTCACATCACAAAGCCTTAGGCAGCCCGGTGTTCATATTAGTAAGCTGGAAGTGTCTACAGGATTGTTAGATTCTATTGAATTGGAGTATAGTGTATTTTTTTTTCTTTTGAGAATGGCATTTTACCATTTAGTCAGTGTGATTATTTGGGTCGATCAACTTTTTTTTGCCACTCGTTGCTATAGTTACTGTCTCCTGAGTTACTCTTTAAACCGTAAGTTTATAGGATTAAAATTTACCAAACATGCATTTTTGTGGCGGTTTTAAGCACCCTTCTATTACTGGTCATCTAATAAGCATATTTGATATTAGTATAATGTGATACAACATTTTTTCTATTAAACTGCACTACTTTTGTCCCCTGGCTGACGGGACAGAATAACAGCAAGGAATAGTTGATCCACCCATTTAACCATGCAAAATTATAATTTTCTAGAACTAACAGTCTCCTAGCTAAGCCACGGATGGACTTACATAGACGGACGACAGGCAAAACATAAGGTTTCCTTATAACTACGGAATCCTAAAAGATTACTTACCGTACGTGAACCTTCTCCCTTTGCAGCATCTCCAACGCTACTTGCACATCTTCTTTGGTAAGTTGCACGTTGATACTCTCCACTGGCATGTCTCTTAATATCCTGCACCTCTCGATGGCTAACTTTGCAAACCTGTGAATAATTTTTTTTTTTTTTTTACTTCCCACTTTTTGCATTTATGTTTTTTTTTATTATTAATTATTTATTAAAAAAACACTCACCGGACTGCAATAGCCGGTTCCAGCTTGCCAATAATTCGGCAGATAAGGAACACCAAAGCACCAGACTGACTCTCATGGCAAAGAGACAGTATCTTGTAAATGTTCAGAGCAAATTCGTCCTGAAACAATATTATAGCTTTTAGATTAAAGGGAAGCATTGGGGATTAATTTCTCACACAGGAACCATACACTATTTCGGGATAAAAAGTAGCCTATAATGTTATCTAGTGTATATGTTACCTGTATGCCAAATTTCATGCAACACCCAAACAAACATCCATTCATACCAACTTTCGTGTAAATAAGTGTTTTTAAAACTTTATCATTTCAAAGTTCAATATTTCAAAAACGACTGAACCGATTTTGATAAAACATGTGTAAGAACCATCGCTAGAAAACCTGCTTTCAATTAAATAAAACCGCATTTAAATTGGTCCACCCGTTTAAGAGCTACGGTGCCACAAACAGACACGCAGACACACATAGGGGTCAAACTTATAACACCCCTCTTTTTGCATCAGGGGTTAAAAAACAGAGACAAATTATCAAGAAATGTTCCCAATTCAGCATGTCGATGTTGCAGACGACGATGGTCTGTCATTGGAATCGTTTTTCGTGCAATATCACTTAAAAGAACTTGAATTACCCTCTTTTTAAGGTTCCGTACCTCAAAAGGAATAAATACCTATTAGCTCGAAGTCGGTGACTCAGCACAACTCAGCAGGAGGGATTGAAACCCATAGCACGTAGGTGAGGAAGACGACTATTGTTCCACTCCTGCTAGCTCGTGCTGAGTAACCGAATTCGAGCTAGTACGTAACCTAGAAAAATATTTTCAAGGGTTTTGTTGTCGGTTCCATTTTTTTTATATTAGTACCTGCAGACAACCCTGGCACCTGGCCGCCACAGCTTGCAGCAACAACCCTGAAGCCCCCGCATTCTCCTGCACTTTGGCAACCAAGCTCTGCACTATATCCTCCGAATACTGATTCGCTATTATATGAATCCGATTCACCAACAACCAGGTTAGGTGGACAGCTTCTGAGAGACCGTTCTCTACCTGAAATAGAAATATGCAATTGAAATGTATGAAATTAAACAATTAAAAATTATATATTACTAGCTTCTGTTATCGCGCGCTGTTCCTTCGGGAACTGTGCATTTTTCTGGGATAAAAAGTAGACCATGTCACGCTTAGACCCATAAACTATCTCTATGCCAAAAATCACGTTGATCCGTCGCTCCGTTACGGCGTGAAAGACCGACAAACCCACAAACACACTTTCGCATTTATAATATTAGTAAATATGGATAGATTATTGTTGTTTTAATGTACGATAAACAGATGGTCCCAAAGGAAGAACAGCGCCGTTCACAAGATCGGTAATTTTTGCTGATTCGGGACCATGTCGTGACATACTATCTCAATTATTTAATATCTTTTTTGTTATGCTACGCTACTTCACCACTGTCAGGAATAAATGATTTCTATTTCTATATGAAACCCGCATTCCAGAGTAGTGCATGTTTTACGGTATGTTACCTGTTGGCAAACCTAAATATCGTCACTACTTTGAAAAAATCTCGTATCTAAAATCAATATGTCAACAAAATTGAACCTTGATATAATGTCTATAAAGTTCACTCAGAAAAATTATCTATATTGAGGTACGAGTTTTTTTTTAAGTAGTGACGATATATAAATAAATAAAATAGCACTAATAAGAGCCGACCTCCGGTAGGAGATGGCACTTCAAGATCAGTGTTATCATCATCATCAAGTCAGCCGAAAGACGTCCACTGCTGGACATAGGCCTCTCCCAAGGCTCTCCACTCAGACCGGTCTTGTGCTTTTCGCATCCACCGCGATCCCGCGATCTTAAACAGGTCGTCGCTCCATTAAAAATGCACTATTAGTCATATATCAAGTAGCAAAATGGATTGTTAATTGTAGTAGGTTAATTTAACTGTAATTTTCTGTAATTTTTTACTATATTTTGGTGTGCAATAAAGAGTTATTGTTATTGTTGTTGTTGTTGTTGTTAACTCTGCTTCATTTTAGTGTAAATATGCATGTCTTCGCTAAAATATTAATATCATTAGGATTAGAATAACTCAAACATTGTAAACAATTAAGTAATGTGATTTGAGCGCGGCGCGCCAACAAACTAGTCACTCCAATTTGGCGCATTTATTGTAAATGTGTATATTGTAATTGGTATGTTTGGGGGAGGCCTATGTCCAGCAGTGGACGTCTTTCGGCTGACATGATGAATTGTTTATATGAATAAATCATTTCTATCTATCAATCTATTTTGTTGGAGGCCTATCGACAGCTCGTCTCCCGGTCCGCGGACGCCATTCGAGAACCTTTTGACCCCATCGGCCATCAGTCCTGCGAGCAATGTGCCCCGCCCACTGCCACTTCAGTTTCGCAATTCTTCGGGCTATGTCAGTAACCTTAGTTCTGCGGATCAGTGTTATACTCACGAAGTATTCGCAATAAGCAACGACGCAGGCTGTTTGCAGCGCGCAGGCCGGCGAGGGGCGTGAGTCACCGCTGCCCAGAGGCAAGTCGCGGGCGAAGCCTAGCAGCTTCTGCCAGTATTTGTGCGACAAGAAGTTTAACCTGCGTTGGAATCATTGGAAGAATTATTCAATGGTGTGTGTGACGTTCCCAGTCTGCATTAGGCCCGCTTGGGAACTACGGCCCATCTCATTCTGAGAGGAGGCCTGTGCCCAGCACAGCATTGCTGCAGTGGGACGTGTAAAAGCCGGGATGAGTGAGTAGAAAGACGCTTTAATGATAACTGAGCTTGTCCAAGTCCATCATCAGACCATGTAATAGGGATGATGACACCACCAATCAACTGACGTAATTTTTATGAGCTGTCAAAACACAACTCTCTCATAGTTTCAATGGCAATAGCGACTTATGACGTCATTATCCGGCAACTCAATCAACTAACTATTTATTTGTTTTAAGGCAAAAAAAATCTAATTTTACAGTAAATCGAAAATTAATCTGGTTTTCAGGGCTAAAATAAAGCGTTTTTTTACTGGAGTTGTGGCGTCATCATCCCAATTAACTGCGATGAAATAATTGTGAAGCCCAGTTTAGACCTTTTTTTTTTTATTCGACTTGATGGCTAGCGAGCATGTGGGCCTCCCGATTATAAGAGATCACCACCGCCCATAGACACCTCAAAGTTTGACTGGAAGAGATCCCTTTAAGGGATAAGTTCGCGTTCACATATATGTTTTTTTGTCAATTGTGTTTTACTTATTTTCTACAATAAAGAGTTTACAATACAAATACATGCGTGGATAAACTTTTCCTTGCTGTAATCCTGTCCCGTCAGCCAGGGGACAAAAGTAGTACAGTTTAATAGAAGAAATATTGTGTCACATTATACTTAACATGCTAATTAGATGACCAGTAATAGAAGGGGCTTAAAACGACCACAAAAATGCAAGAGTTTACAATACAAATACATGCGTGGATAAACTTTTCCTTGCTGTAATCCTGTCCCGTCAGCCAGGGGACAAAAGTAGTACAGTTTAATAGAAGAAATATTGTGTCACATTATACTTAACATGCTAATTAGATGACCAGTAATAGAAGGGGCTTAAAACGACCACAAAAATGCATGTTTGGTAAATTTTAATGCTATAAACTTATGGTTTAAAGAGTGACCCAGGAAAACGTAACTATAGCAACGAGTGGCAAGAAAAAGTTGATCAACCCACGTAACCCGCAACAGCAGGGGAATTGTAGATGCGTTGCCAACCTAGGGGCCTTAAATGGGATATCTTGGATAAAATATACTAAAAACACTAACCTTATAAGCAAATGCGACCAATGTACAGTCAGCAACGGCGTCCTATGTGCCGCCCGTAAGCATATCAGGTTGAGGAGATCCAAGGGGATGTTCTCTTCGGGACTGTACAAGCCCGTGTTTAAGCCACTTTGCTCGTTGTGAAGGATGCTTTGGGCCGTCTTCGCTGTTAGAGGGAAGAGGCAACCAGCTGAAAGAAAACATAATTTTATCAAAAACAATCTGTATATTATAACGTTTTAAACTTTCGTGATTCTCACTCATAGTCAAATACCTTAACGGGACTTATCACGCTATTTAACACAATTATGTTATGTTGGCGTTGTTAGTGTTGTGTGTCGGTGTGATGGGGTGACTAATAAAAATGACCAAGTGCGGGTAGTTCGTGATACAAGTGCCAGTACTATTAGTGATCAAGTGCGGGTAGTTCGAAGAACTCGCGCTGCTAGGCGGACTTGACACCCTACACTTCAGTCTACTCGTGACCACGGCAACTGAAATGTTGCCGAAACGTCGAGGTAAATAATAATTGTGTTAAATAGCGTGATAAGTCCTGTTAAGGTATTTGACTATGAATCTGTATATTTTCCTATTCTACTAACGAAGAAAAAAAACTGTTGGATCATTGATACGGTTTGTTTTATTCGACTGGGTGGCAAACGAACAAGTGGGTCCCCTGATGGTAAGAGATCACCATCATCATCTCAGCCTATATACGTCCCACTGCTGGGCACAGGCCTCCGCTCAGAATGAGAGGGCTTGGGCCGTAGTTCCCACGCGGGCCCAGTGCGGATTGGGAATTTCACACGCACCATTGAATTGCTTCGCAGGATTGTGCAGGTTTCCTCACAATGTTTTCCTTCACCGCAAAGCTCGTGGTAAATTTCAACTGTAATTCCGCACATAAATTTCGAAAAACTTAGAGGTGCGAGCCGGGGTTTGAACCCACGACCCTCTGCTTGAGAGGCGATAGGTCAAACCACTAGGCCACCACGGCTTTTAAGAGATCACCACCGCCCATAAACATCTGCAACACCAGGGGTATTGCAGATGCGTTGCCTACCTAGAAGCCTAAGGTGGGATACCTCAAGCGCTAGCAATTTCACCGGTTGTCTTACTCTCCACGCCGAAACACAACAGTGCAAGCACTGCTGCTTCACGGCAGGATTAGTGAGCAAGATGGTGGTAGCAGTCCGGGCGGACCTTGCACAAGTTCCTACCACCTGAACGATAGGGTTAATAATCCTTTTTAATGGTTTTAAAATTGAATCCCAATTGTTTGAAAAATGTCGCGGACAGATTAGTGCCGGTAAAAAAGTTGATTGGCCCAATTAAGAACTTTTCGGAATTATGAACATCAAAACTAAAAAAATAGGTATAAAAAGTAAAATTGAAAATACAAAACTGAAATATGACCAGCACTGGGAATCTGCACTGGAAGAACCTGAGTTCTATTCCCAGTGCTGGTCTTATTTTTCTAATTTTTCTGTGCATCTATATTTCAGTTTGTATTTTCAATTTAGATTTTACGGGATGACCGTAAAAGTAAAAATTTGAAATTGAATTAAAAAATACAAAAAGATTCCAAAAAACCAATCTTAGTATAAAAAGTACTCACGCGTCAAATGCAGCATGTGTTTTACTTGAACAATGATATTAACACACACAGAATACAGCAAGCCATTCTGGCTTTTATCTTCACCATCGTTACAGTCCAAAATGGTATCATGACAGTTATCCACCTCGGTGATGGCAAACGTCAAAGTTTTGAACAAAAACCTGACCAGAATGACATCTGGTGACAAATTAGCACAATTCTCATTGATGTTTTGGACGTTCAATGGATCAACATCGGGTTTCACGTTGAAGAATATCGACTGCGGCGAAATGTAGGATGATTTGAGGTAGTTTATTGAGAGAAGTATTTCGCTCTCCGGTATTAGGACTAGCACTTTGCGGAGTAGCACCATTATTATAGTGAGGTAGCGGAGTCTTAGCTTCGGTGGAGTCGTTGCCTGGAATAAGATTTTAGGGTAATAAATATTCTATACTTGGTTCGGATAAGTATTTAAATAAATGTAAACAAAACAGCGTCAATTGGTGTCTTAAATAGTGAAATTCCCCCATTAAACTATTGATTGGTGATTTCGGGATCATGAGCAGGAGTGAAACGGGTGATGGGGACATTCACACTGAGCATCTTTTACTATGGGACCAGCCCCGCCAAATGCCCAGCCAAAAAAAACCATCTAATCAAGAGATAATCGATCATTCATTAACTATCCGAAATGTATGGAATAGTCTTTGATGAATTATACCTGTAGATTCACAATCGCGCGCCCCAATATATCCGAGCCAAATGAGCGCCACTTTGGTAATCACTGGCCTAAAATCACTGGTTCAGATCACCGGGATAGGTTAGGTCGATAGGTTGGTCGATACGTCGATCGGTAGGTCGATAGTAGGTAGATAGGTTGGTAGAATGCTCACCTACCACTTTGGTAAAAGTGGCCATCTTTTTTCTCAGTACGTTGTTGTCAAGTGTCAAGCGTTGTGGAGTTTTGCCGCTAGCGAAATTCGCCCGTAATAGAGTAAAGACTAGGTTCAAATTTCGTCTCGTATTATTCTAATTATTTGCTATTATTTTGTCAGTTTAGTTATGTTGTATATATTGTGTTAGTTTAGTTTATTATTTTTATACCTTTAAGTAAGTATATTATAAGTATTTGTTGTATAAATGTTGAATTATATAGATATATTTAATAAATAATATTAATGAAACTGCATTTCTTATTTATATTTATTTAAATAAATAAAAAATTTACAACAGAACGCACACCATGATTATTGCTAACGCGAGCTTTATAAATAATGACTAGCTTTTGCCCGCGGCTTCGCCCTCGTGGAATTCGGTTATCGCGCGCTTTTCCCTCGGCAACTGTGCATTTTTCCGGGATAAAATTTTGTTTTTCTAGGTAAATGTGGCTCTGTCCATTGGAGGGATATTTTGTCAGTGTAGTAGGTTTTGCCTTTGTACGGTAAAAAAGTTGTTGAAAACGAAACATGAGAGGTAATAGTAGATGAACGATGACCTCATGCAAGGGCCGCCCGGATTGCTACCACCATCTTGCTCGCTAATCCTGTCGTGAAGCAGCAGTGCTTGCACTGTTGTGTTTCGGCGCGGAGAGTAAGACAGCCGGTGAAACTACCTACTGGCACTTGAGGTATCCCATCTTACGCCTCTAGGTTGGCAATGCAGCTGCAATCCCCCTGGTGTTGCAGATTTCTATGGGCGGTGGTGATTTCTTACCAAAAAGAGACTCAGTTGCTCGTTTGGCATCCAGTCGAATTAAATAAAAAATATTTTTAGACTGTTCTATGTTTTTAACAATAACCGCGCGAGGCCTGTGGTCTTATCCTGTGATCTTACGGTCGTCATTTTTGTTAAAAAAAAAAGATAAATCCAGAAAACGTTTAGTTTTCAATGATTTTTGTCAATTTTGAAAAACTTTGTTCATATTTTACGTTAATAGTGGGTATCAAATAGGTACTTACTAAAATAGTATACGGAACCCTTTGTTTATGACTCAAGATTGCACTTAGCCGGTATTCCCTAATGACCTTATTATTTGGAAATGCACTTCTTATTATTTAACTATTTACATACCATTAACACTTGTTTTTGCAGTCAGACATAATTGAATTTTAATTAGTATAACATTAAATACCGATTTGTGATCGAATGTGCTTGCCTGCCCAATATGCTTGTAGTTTGTTAGAAACCCAGTATATAAGGACAAGCAAATAATATCCTCGAATTATTCCATCGCAGTCACAGACCAGTGAAGTACTCAGCGAAAGTAAAACGACAAAGTTAATCGTCAAAATGAATAACCAAGTTCCTGAAATCGTTATGAAAATGGAAGCCTGCTCCATCAACCAGGAAGAAAAACCCGTATTAGCAGCTAGTGCAGTCGCAGGGAGGAAGCGTGTGCTGCAAAGAATATCGTTGGAGGACGTACAGTTCGAGATGATGCTCGAAATTCTAAAAAGGAACAAAATAACAAAAATTTTCAACGTTCAGCGCTCCCGTTCGAAGAATGGAAAGGTGAAAATCAGTAAGAAGAAGATCAACGTGACGAAGCTGACCGTGGAAAAATCTAGCGGCGTATCCTTTGTTCAGCTCAGGTGGTGTTTCCCCGATATATACCAGAACTGTCTCAAATATGTGCAGCCGCGTATCGTGGCAGTTCCAAGCAACGATACATCATCATCATCATCATCTCACCCGTAGGATGTCCACTGTTGGACATAGGCCTTCCCCATAGACCTCCAGCTGCTTCGGTTGGTAGCGGCCTGCATCCACCGTGAACCCGCGGCTTTAAGGTCATCCGTTCATCTCGTTGGTGGACGTCCCACGCTGCGATTGTTATGGTGGCCGTGGGGCACCGGCATAAGAATGTTGCTTCCCCCTCTCTTCCCGTGGGCGCCGTAGAAACCGGCTGAGGGATAATACCAGAAGATGGGCAGCGTCTTCTTGGCGACTCTTACATCCTATACTGCGCTCGCCAACCCGTCTACGGTAGCAGTCGTGGTAACGGCGGGGCAAGGGGTGCTAAGAATCCCCGGCAGACACCCAGCAATGATACATCACGTGGAAATTCTTCGTGAAGAGTTTCGAGGAGTTCACCGAAAATTACTTCATGAAAGCAGCAGCAGGTGCTTTTTCCGAAAATGCTGATTGACGAAGATCTACAAGACGCCGGCTTTCCTGATACCTTTGATGAAGTTAAAACTACCAACAACAAATGGAATTATGAAGAACTTCATGAAGAATTTTGTGGAAATCTTAAGTACGAAGCGCATTCTGGAGTGTGCGTTTTAGTCGGAACTGTCTAATGGAGAACCAAGATGGCCGCATTTTTTATTTAGACTTTATTTTTACTATCCAGTGGAATTTGTGTACTTAGTTTGTAACAGATTTTTTGTATTTAAATGGTAATTTATTATGTTTTTGTCCATAGATTCATTATCAGTTTAGATATTGATTTACAAAGTTCGACTTTGTCATGTGTTACTAAAGCTAAAAAAGTTCAGTCTAAGGCTACTTTTATTTATAGAATCGTGTAAATAGAATGCTGTATTATTTTTTGTTAATTTGTTTGTATAGTATTTTGTATAAATTAAGATATGTAAGTAAGCAGGTAATTTATTAATTCAACACAATTTATTGTACATACATACAATTGTATATATATATACTAGAATTAAGGTTTAGTAATTTAAAAAAAAGTATAGAAAAAAGACAATGAAAAAAAAAAGAAAGAAAGAAAAAAAAGAAAATCAATGAAAAAAAAACCAATATTTTTAATATATGAATATATGCATTCTTGGAACCATGTTACAAGTGCCTTTTTTAGATTTATATTAGTTTTTAATGATTATTGTTAAGTTTTTATTTTTTAATTATATTGTTTAAAATTACTCCTTTTTTAAGAAAAACGTTCTACTTAATAAAAAAGATGTTATTCTGAATTTATGCCAAAACTGTTATAATACGCTATGTTCTAAGTTTCTATTTTTATGTAATTTCTCATTTTCTACATTATACTAGTTACAAAATATTGAATTAGAAAGACATTTAGTAAATAATATTAATGAAACTGCATCTTATTAATTTATTCGTAATTTATTTAAAATTTTAAAAAATATTTGCAACAGAACGCAGATCATGATTATTGTTAACGAGCTATAAAGGTAAATATAACTATAATAATTAATATAAATACATGAAAAATGCACAGTTCCCGAGGGAGGAGCGCGCGATAACTGGATTCCACGCGGGCAAAGCCGCAGGCAAAAGCTAGTAGGTGCATAATTCCCTTGAACTTATTGTGTACAATCAAGGTATGTATGTATATACAAGGCGTTTTCGCCACTAATAATAAGGTTGGTCTTTAAATATATGTGGCTAGATGGCTGTATAGATATTTATACCCTCGACTGTGCATTCTATTGTACATTTATTGGGTGGCGCGAAGTTTTTTATTTTTATTCGACTGGAAGGCAAACGAGCAAGTGGGTCTCCTGGTGGTAAGAGATCACCACCGCCGATAAACATCTGCGAAACCAATATCTGTATTGCAGATGCGTTGCCAACCTAGAGGCCTAAGTTGGAATACCTCAAGTGCCAGTAATATCACCGGCTGTCTTACTCTCCGCGCCGAAACACAACAGTGCAAGCACTGCTGCTTCACTTCAGTTTATCCTACTAATATTATAAATGTGAAAGTTTGTGAGTGAGTGAGTGAGTGAGTATGTTTGTTACTTCTTCACGCTGAAACGGCTGGACTAATTTGGATGAAATTTGGCAAAAAGTTAGTTTTTAACTTGGATTAAAACATAGGATACTTTTTATCCCGATATTCCCATGGGATAGGGATAAAATCTCTAAATAACAACTGCTGGACTTAGAGTCATGAAATTTGGTTTGTGGGTAGCTGGACATCTGGAATAAGACATAACTACTTTTTATTCCGATATTCCCACGGGATAGGGATAAAATCTCGAAATAACAACCGCTGACCTTAGTCATGAAATTTGGTATGGGTGCCTTAATTTAACGTCAGTGAAAACCGTAATTTTAGGGAATTCCCACAAGAATTTAATAAAATCCCGGAATTTCAATTCAACTTTTGTATCTAATGATTTACGCGTGCGAAGCCGCGGGTAAACGCTAGTGTAAAATAAGGTTTAAAAACTCACCAAATCAGGCGGAGCTTTGAACAATATCTTCAACAGTATCTCCACCCTGCTCTGTTCCAAGAGCACGTCTTTGTACACGGCATCTAACAGCCGCTCCAAGCTGGAGACTGCTCGTCGCGAGCACAGTTCTGTTGAAGCCTGGGCGAGCAGATTGAGGAGAGTGTCGCTGGCGAGCTCCGACCAGCGGTAGTAGCTCTCAGGGGTGCCGCGGGAGAGACAAAGCAAGCAGGATACTAGCTCAAGCACCTGTAGTAACAAAGGAACGTATCTGAATATCGAATTTTAAAATATCGAATATATTAAAATATCGAATGGGTCATAATATCGAAAGGTTTATTTTCGGAAACCGTAAACTTCTCAGGATTCATTAAATTGGCATCCTATAGAATCTAAAAAAAATGTATTAAGAAAAATACCTATTCGATATTATGACCCATTCGATATTTTAATACATTCGGTATTTTAACATTCGATATTTAGATACGTACCCAGTAACAAACATGGTCATAATATTGACATAATAGTCTCTAGTGGGTAGATACCGAAAGTGTCTACGTTAAGTTTGTTTTTGAATAAAATTGACAGACAAATTTAAATGTTTGTTTTGGTTTCTTGGTCTAACATCTGGTAACATGTAAACGGTTGTTGCGCTGAGGATGGACTCTGGATGAGTTCGAAACTTCAAGCCTAGCGCTCTCAACAGCTCGTTACGTGACTCTGAACTTCTCCAAGAGGCTAACAGTCAAAGATCACGTCTCTCTTATTATATTTAGACGACCAGATGGCCTAGTGGTTAGAGAACCTGACTACGAAGCTTGAGGTCCCGGGTTCGATTCCCGTGTCGAGACAGATATTAATATGAAAAATACGAATGTTTGTTCTCGGGTCTTGGGTGTTTAATATGTATTTAAGTATGTATCTATCTATATAATTATATTTATTCGTTGCTTAGTACCCAACACAAGCTTTGCTAAGCTTCCTTTGGGACTAGGTCAATTGGTCGACAATTACACCACTCCCTCTCTTCCCGTGGGTGTCGTAAGAGGCGACTAAGGGATAAACCGGAGGATGGGCAGCAGCGTCCTCCGCGAACCATCGGGTATAACTGCGGTCGCCAATCCGCCTGCCAAGCGTGGCGACTAAGGCATTTTCCCCCCAAGGTACAAAATAAGGAGAGCCTTGGGGGAGGCCTATGTCCAGCAGTGGACGTCTTTTAGCTGACATGATGATAATGAATTGGTGTGAATTGTCCCGTGATATTTAGTCTAAAGTCACCTTATGCTGATGCATGGTTTTCTGGAGCATGTAGAACAAGACTTCCCGCGTGGCTTGAGCTTCTTGCTGCTGCTGACGCCCTAGTACACTGCTACCTGGGAAATGATCAAAAATCGGTCAAGTGCGAGTGCGAGCGACTCGCGCATGAAAGGTTCCGCACCTCCGTACAATGTTACACAAGCTTTTTTGCTGGCGGTACTTTTTGTCCCTGGTTACCAAAGTAGAGACCAAAATCGATGCGATCGTGTCGTTTTATTACAGAGTTCATATGGCCAACATCTAACTTCATCATCAGATCAGCTCTACGTCATAATAATATTGCAATGTCATCGGATTCGGACATCGGACAGACAGACAGCGGAGTCTCAGTAATAGGGTCCCGTTGGCACCCTTTGGGTACGGAACCCTAAAAACCACATTGTTAATTAATTAAACTTATGTCTTAAATTGAGTTTTGCTCGCGAGAAATCTACTAGACGGCTACTGCAACAAGCGCACTGCGCTAAAACTGAAGTCATATTGAAATAAAATCGAAAAAATCACGTCTTAAATCGAGTTTAACTCGACATGTTTTGAGATGTTATTAGTGCTGTGTGCTACCCTACATTTGACGGTAGTAAAAAAATTACGATGAAAACGTGGGTAGGTTGTGTGCCAGTACTAGTTTCGTCAGGTAGTTACCCGAGTAGAGCGGTGGCGCGCAGTGCGCGTGTTACACCGGCCGCCGAAACGCACTAGAGGAAGGGCTACGAATTAGTCTGAAATATGTCCAGCTAAAATCGATTTAAAACGCGAATTATCTGAATTTATTAAATATCAGTGAGTCTCACGGTCGTTTCATATTCAAAAACCACATACTTACCTACATTTCTGAAGTTCTTAAATCGTCATTCCATTTAATGAAACAAAACTATTCCATGAAACAGTTAGCCACAACAAAAAACGATCAATTCTAATTTCTGGGCACAATAAAATAAATATTACTAAGTATTACCTCCCATATTGCTGAATACTTTGACCGCAACGGGCTCCAAACCAGCGATGCATTCCAAGTGGGCCCCCGAAGCCATAAGTCCGTCGCACAGTTGGATAAGCTGCAATACGAATTATAGTAATATTTGGGCCAATAAACTTTTTTACCGACACTTTGGGCGTCTCCTGCGTTACCCAAATTGTCTCTGGCATTACCAAATAATCGTACTTTTAACAAGATATTTCACAGTTTAATAGGTTGAACTTACGTAGGATGGCATGTATTCATGCACACCATCTAATAAATTACAGAAAAAACATATTTACTTACAAAAATCTGCAATTGTTTCAAAAATTTCGCAGACAAGATTAGTGTGGGGAAAAAAGTTGATTGGCATATTTACCTTATTTATTCAACAACACTGATACAGCTAATATTTCACTAATATTAAGGCCGTTCCCTGAGCCAAATACGCAAAACTAGCCCAAGAATGATCCTACTTTTCTACGAAACGTTGATATTTGTAGACGTGGGAAAAATATATATGATTCTTGATTATATTATCTTGTCAACGACAGCTTTCGATACACGATTCATCACACTTCGCTCGATACAATTAATTCCCAAAGTAACCTCCAATGCGAATTTTTATTCCAACTTTACTTGTTTTTTTACTACGTGACACTATGAAACAAAAAATAGAGAAAAATCAATCATAACTTAAATAGTCCTTTGACAGCTTCCGAATTTCAGTAATTTGAGGCAATATTTTTAAAATAAATAAAAATCGACAAATTCTATCGTAAAAAGATATTGACTTACGGCCTGCAATGTCTATCTCCGTCATTCTTTCGAAATGTGACAGTGACCGCTGAGCGCTCGTGCTAGACGGACATGTACTAAGTTTCCCCAAAAAAATACAAGATTTTATTTAATTTGCCTTGCAAATATATTATTGTAGTGTTACTTGCAAAAACTGTGTTGTGTGTCCTACTGATATACCACCGTGTGCGTGTGTATTATGGGTAACAAACAATTGAATAAGAAGGGTAAGGCCGTATATTTTGCCACTTTGTAACGTAGAGTAACGTAGACACTTCTATGTTACGGTAACGTAGAAGTAACGCGAAAGTAACAGATATTTTTTGTAAGGCTGATTTCATATACCACTCTTTTTACTAAGCTTTTATTTTTAACTCACCCTGTTAGTCCGTGTGTACCTATGTGTGGTATAAACCTTGCAACCTAATGTTAGAGTATCAGTTATCGTCAACCGATTGAGCTGAAATTGTGTAAGTAACCATGTTTGGTTTGGATCACAAATTCATGGTGACTCAAGTAACATCAATCTAAATCCAATTCAATCTTCACAAAAACTACCGTGAGACTGAAAAAGTATTATTATATTTTAAACGGACGACTCGACAATTGTCACACGCACGTACGGAGTATACGTGCGACAGTCGCCGAGTCGTGCGCTTCCAGAGAAAGGACTACGAATTAGTCCGAAACAAGTCGTGTCTATACTCGGCTTATAAATGAACTGATCCGTTTTAAATGTAATACCCCACTCACTGCAATAGCTAATAACTCACCAATCTTGGCCAAGTGCTTACTTATAGTACATACCTACCTATTATAAAATTAAACCTTGAGAATATCTTAAGTACTTTCTTGCTTAGGTACATCTAATTTATTTTAAACTTTAATTTTGCAATGCAAATAGAAAAGTACAAATTTACCATTATATACGAACCTTTACAATGTTTCAACGTTACGTAACATACAATGCTACGTTACCAATAACGCAGAAGTTACGTAGAAGTTGCGTAGAAGTTACGTAGAAGTGCGATTTTCAAGGTTATAAGTACACAAAAAAATTACAATCGGGTCGAATTTCAAATAAAACTATATTCCCAGGTTCTTATTACTCACTTACGCAAAGTACTACATAAAATATGTGTAATAAAAACCGTTATTTGTCTTTTAAATTGTCAATTTTTAATTGAAACTCTTCCCTACGAAACAGACACGTGCACCTTTGATACGATCCACAGACAACAAGATGGCTTCTTTTTTTTTTCTTTACCTTGCGTGGATACCTTAATGTTGCCAACTCCATGTACAAATTACTGCCAACGCTGTTTTAAATACTTACAACCGAAATTCTGGTAACGTATATAAATAGTTACGTATAAGCAAAAATCTAAGGAAAATGTTTAAATTGAGATAAATCATTGAAAAACGCTTATTTGAAAACATTTGAAATAACGATGCAGTTGCTGAACTTTTAAATATTTGAAAAAGTGTTTAGTAAACAGACTTCCCTTAGAAAAAAAAAAGTTTTGTGGTGTTAAGTGTTGAGCCGAACCGTAAAGACATCGTGTTTTTGGCTAATTTTGAGGGATATGTTAAATTAAATTGATTGTATTTTTTAAACTATACAACTTACATTTAGTTAAAAAACACTTCCTAATAGTTAAGTAATTGCATAATACAATAGTCTTACTTAAATTAAAATCTACTTAGAATATTTTTTTTTATAATTCAGTGAAAACTCAGGACATTTTTTTTTTCAAAAAGTGGCAAAATATACGGCCTTACCCAGAAGGAAAAATCTCGAAAGACAACTCATAAGATTCTAAAAAACGATGAAACTAACGTAAGTAAAAAAATATATTTATTAAACAGTGAAAATAGTATTTATTTCGTTATAAAATTACTAATTTGCAAATTTAATTTTCTGTGAACAAACCAGAACAAACATTACAATCATGAATATGCATATAGTTCAGAATTTCACGCGCCACAAATAAGCATTGGTGGCGTAGTGGTTTCACCGATAGAATATATAGGTATTAGACGACCATAATCAGTCAAATGTGCCGAGAGTTCGAATCACAACTCGTAACTAAGCTTTTTGCTTTTTTATTTTTAGGTAAAAGAGAAAATTTGACATTTTTACAGCCGAACAAAATACAAAATCTTCGGACTCCATCGAGTGAGTATAATTAAATTACTTGACTTATGCTGTTTTATCCCTAGCTACGTAACACAATACAAAACAATTTAGGTATCTTTATTTACAGACTGCAAATGGTGCAAATTTTTGCAGGTGTTAGGACCTTGTGCAAGGTCCGCCCGGATTGCTACCACCATCTTGATCGCTAATCCTACCGTGAAGCAGCAGTGCTTGCACTGTTGTGTTTCGGCGCGAAGAGTAAGACAGCCGGTGAAATTACTGGCACTTGAGGTATTCCAACTTAGGCCTCTAGGTTGGCAACGCATCTGCAATACCCCTTGTGTTGCAGATGTTTATGGGCGGTGGTGATCTCTTACCACCAGGAGACCCACTTGCTCGTTTGCCTTCCAGTCGAATAAAAAAAAATGGTAACGGAATCTCCGATTTTATCAACCGCTTGCACCTGTAGCGAGTAAGTTCTAATCTCCAATAGACTTTATTTATCCTTATAAATTTAAAAATACCTACCTACCTAGGTCGCACGTAAATTCGTGCGTTGCGATAAATACCTTACTACCCACAGCGGCGCGTACCTACGAAAAGAATGGTCGCGTGACCTTAGTTTTTTTTTATTCGACTGGAAGGCAAACGAGCAAGTGGGTCTCTTGGTGGTAAGAGATCACCACCGCCCATAAACATCTGCAACATCAGGGGTATTGCAGATGCGTTGCCAACCTAGAGGCCTAAGTTGGAATACCTCAAGTGCCAGTAATTGCACCGGCTATCTTACTCTCCGCGCCGAAACACAACAGTGCAAGCACTGCTGCTTTACGGCAGGATTAGCGATCAAGATGGTAATAGCAATCCGGGTGGACCTTGCACAAGGTCCTACCACCTGCAAGTTAGATATAGTGAATTAAAAAACCGGTGAAAACTAAAAACTGGTTAATAACCACATCGACGGATACAAAACCGGTTAACCGGTTTTTTGCAAACTGTTTAAAATTGAAGTATTAGACGATAATTTTACTATTATTGGTTGTTATTGATGTTAACGGCGTATTTTGTGAGATTTAAATATACTCTCTACTAATAAGGGAAGGTGGGTTACAGTGGATCATGGGTAACAGTGGTCCAGTTGAATGAAGTTTTAACTCATTTATTTATTAAATTGTTTAAAAGTCTTTTATCACAAGTAAAAAGCTAACACACTAATATAAAATCGCGATGTAAAAAAAAAAAATCAGTTAAAATTCAGTGTAATCAAGTGTAATCAGTTAAAATCAGTGAAACCGTAAAATTATATGATAGAGTTTCATATCCATTATGCCATTGACTCTCACGAGATCACCAACTTTATCACCCGCAAAACATCCCCAGACCATAACCGATCAGTGATCCAGTCCTGCACTGTTGGCACACGCGTAGCTTTGCCTTTTGTTCGCCTTCTTGTCGTCGAATATATTTGACGATGTCTCCCCCCAAAAATGCAATTTCGATTCGTCGTAAAATAAAACTTTTGACCACTGCTCAGGCGTCCAATCTTTGTATTTTTTATCTTTGTCTTATTATTCAGAGAATAATATTATCCTTTGTATTAAATACATAGCTAGAATAACATTGTTTTAACTTCGCGTACCAGATTTGCGTCTAGGGAATGCAAACCGGTTAAATACCGGTTTTTTGTAACTTTCGGCAGTTATTAACCAAATTGGAAATAGTCCTTAAAAATGTGTAAATTGCCTTAAATAGATACCCCAGAATAATCTTGAGACTAGAAAACGACGAATATAGCATGGGAACTTTTTTTTTAAACAAGAATACACACTCGTATTTCTTCGTATAGTGGACAACAAGAAGTTGGTTCATCTTTTTAATTAAATTTCGTCATCAATGTGCTGATAAAACATACGAGCCAAAAGGAAAAATTACATTGCTGAAACTACAATACCGGTCAAAAGTTTAAGTTCATTCTGTGAAATTAGGTTTTCATATTAAATTATATTGATATTGAAATATAGCATATACTTTGAATTTATATGACTACCCAGTAAGAAAATAAATACTTATTCGAGGAATTGTTCTATTGTAAATATAATATTGTCTGTATTTCCTATGAAATTTTATAAATTCCGCAATTATTAAAAATGAGTCCTCAAAGTTGATCTGAGTGTCGAAACTCGTGCTTTTAATGTAGGTCTGTCCAATGAAGGCTTCACGAGTTCACGACACGAAAAATTTCTGAAAAATGAAGGTTTCCCAAACTGCTGTCATAAGTGCTTTGAAACGAAAACGTGATCTTAATTCCAGTCGATTTCGTTTAGGTACGCCAAGTCACGTCAAAAAGCGAAGACAATTTTATTTACGCCCAGAGCAAACGCCAACAAACTCGAACTGCTAAAGAAATTCGCGAAGAACTCAACGCCACCATCAGTCAGTATCCGTTTCGATGGTGGTGGAAGTATGTTACGTAAACAGAATATGGGTAAAAGATTGTAATGGGCTCAAAATACAGAGATTGGACGCCTGAGCAGTGGTCTAAAGTTTTATTTTACGACGAATCGAAATTGCAATTTTTCGGGGGAGACATCATCAAATATATTCGACGACAAGAAGGCCAACGAAAGGCAAAACTATGCGTGATGCCAACAGTGGAGAACTGGATCAGTTATAGTCTGGAGATGTTTTGCGGGTGATAAAGTTGGTGATTTCGTGAGAGTCAATGGCATAATGGATATGAAACTCTATCATCACATTTTGCAACTTCACGCTTTGCCATCCAAAAAACGAATTTTAACTGATATTTTTTGTGACGTTTTATTAGTGGGTTAGATTTGTTTTGACTTGTAATAAGAGACTATTAAATAATTTTATAAATAAATGAGTTAAAACTTCATTCCACCGGAATCACAGAAAATTTCATTTATTTAGAACTTAAATATGTACTTTTTTACTTACTAGGTGCCCGATGGGAACACACAAATACTCCCAAAATATTCAATTCCGAATTCGCTAATTTTGATTTTCACAATTCCTAAGACATATAATTCCGATTACTTAAAAACACGAATTTCATTTTTCAAAATATCGATTTTTTATATCCAATTTTTAAAACTCCGAAGAATTAAAAACACGAAATGTTATTGGCCTGAAGTACAGTATTCTGATTAGCAAATTTCCGAAATGACATCGCCAATTCGGAAAATATGACATTCGGCAAAATAAACTTCGTGGTTTTATTAATCGGAAACTTTCTCCTAGGGTGGTCTACTCGTGACCACGGCAACTGCAATGTTGCCGAAACGTCGAGGTAAATATTACTCGTTAATAATAGCGTGATAAGTCCCGTTTGTGGTATTTTGACTACGGAAACTTGAATTTCGAATCTTGAATAAATATCAATTAATTTAGGTAAATTGAACTGCATAGGATAGGTTAGGTTAGAATTGCGTCAAAGCGCGAAGCGCCTTAACTGCGCGGAATAGGAGCTCCGTGATGCAGAGCTCCATCGAACTTGTAACACATTGCTGAAAATGAATAACAGTATTACTTTTTAGACCAATCTAACCCACATTACCTATCCATAGCTTACGTTTAGAAGTCGGGATTTATTATTGATCGGTGTAATTTAATTTAATTACTCGGAATTTTGAAAATCGGTATTTTAGTAATCGGAATTCGTATTTTTGACATTTCGGTTTATTATTGAGTCGAACTTCTTATTGTTCGATGTATTAAAATTCGGAAATTTGAAAATCGTAATTTAAAAAATGACGATTATTAAGTTTCGGATTTATCAAAAATCGGAATAGTCATAGTAGGACTTTTAAAACATTCGGAATTATAAAAATCGGTATTTTGAAGTTCGTGATTCCGACTTTCGGAATTTCTTAATTCTTCTTTTTCTGAATTTCTTTCGGTATTTATGTAGTGTACCCGTGCCCTATACACCGCAACATTACCTCTCGTTTCGATACTGAGACGATGACTAGTTTGGCAAGCGGGGGCGTAAGAGCAACAACTTCGAATCCACTCACGGGCATGCGTGTAATACACATAAAATTATACCAAAAGATCCACTGTTACCCATGATCCACTGTAACCCACCTTCCCCTATTAATACAGAGTATATTTAAATACTTATTTAAATCTCACAAAATACGCCGTTAACACCAATAGTAACCAAGAATAGTAAAATTATCGTTTTCAAATAGTTTGCAAAAAAACTGCTAAAAACCGGTTAACCAGTTTCGAATCCCTCAATACGGTTATTAACCGATTTTTGGTTTTCACTGGTTTTTTCATTCTCTATTTGCGTCGTAAATTGATTTATCACAAAGTTCTTATAATCAATCGTGCAGGGCTTACTTCTGTTTCTCTCGTTAGTTCTTTGCCACCGGTGCTTTATAGGTACATATATCCATGACAAATTGTAAATGCTAACACATTTAATATATTTTCAGTTACAAATATCGTTCGATGTGGAGAAGAGGTTCCTGACAAAACAGTTGATCGAAGAATTGTCGCAGTTATTAGTATTTTTTTTACAAAATTACAATCATTTGCAATCATGGACCCTTAGAATGCGGTATTCAAAAGATGCAGTTCGTTGGAGAAGTACCTAAAACATGGGCTAACATCAAAATTTATGTTTCGGTGTAAAAACAATATTGTTTTTGAAATAAGAGTTGACTTCATTAAAATGAATATTTAATTTACACTATGCTCTATTTTATTACTTCAATTTAACTTTAACGCCATCTATGCGATCCTGCATGCTTTTTTCGGTCTAGTAATACGTTTTACAAATCAGTGTCCTGTTAGTTCAGTTGAGTCGCCACTTTTTACGTGGCGCTGTTGTATCGGCAATAATCGGCATTGTATCGAGGGGCGGGACGGCTGGCGCGGGGGAGGGGCTCGATTTTAGAATTCGTTTGGGTACGGGAACGGCCTTAAGACTTATTATAAGCGTTTAGAGACAAGTGTGCAGTAACAGCCCAAAAATATCAGGGCCTGTGCTAGGGTTAGTTACACAGAAGCGTCATGATTCTGAGAGAGAGAGCAATTAAATCAATCTCCGGTACAAAAAAAGTAGCCTATGTCACTCTCTGGCCCATAAACTATCTCTATGCCAAAAATCACGTCAATCCGTCGCTTCATTTCGACGTGAAAGACAGAAAAATATACATACTTTCATATTTATAATATTAGTCAGTATTACCAAATTTAGGGAGAAGCCAGATACAGTCAGTAGCTAAGGAAGTTAATTCTTGATGTGTTGTAAGTAGTTACAACACATCAAGAATTAACTTCTTTAGTATTTCAAAAAAACAAATGAGTTGCAAGTGAAAATGCAATTAACACACACAAGTACACAGTAATTTTGGCACTTCCGCGTGCGTTTTTACTGCTATCTGTTTCTGGACGCTTACATTGAAGAAATGAGTCAGGTACAACGGAATCCTTACTATTATAAAGGGGAAATTGAGTTTGTTTGTTTGTTACGCTTTTACGTCGTAACGGAGCGACGGATCGTTGTGATTTTTGGCATAGAGATTGTTTACGCCTACGCTCGGGCACCATCGCCTATCCTCGTAGATCGTCGCCCGCGCGGAAGAGGACGGGCGGCGCTCCGGTATTCGACTTAAAGCAACTACACAGGCTATACGTCACAACAAATATTCAGTTTTTTTATAATAATATAGTGCATGTCAACGTACTGGGAGTCTAATTTATCTCCTGCAAACTACACCCAAAAATTGAAGATTTAAAGTACACGCGCAACACCAGGCGTGTACATTTGGCGACCGTGAGATTTGAAGAAATACCTGTACTACCAACAAGGAACCTGGATTACATTAGCCGAGGCACTTTGGATACTACGCATCAAAAGCCTAAGCCAGCGAAGTGAAGTAAGCCCGTTCCTTTTGTTTGCCTTGTCCTTCCTTTTTTTTACGTCTTCTATTTGTTTTAATGCCTAGCTGCTTGCAAGCGTCGAGTCGTGTACCTAGCTTGTTAAGCGTACCGATCATCATTGCGCAATGTTAAAAGTGATTTCTATACAAATCATTAATTTGAAGTTTATTTAAAGTGCTAGCGTATTGCCTACTGAATTTACCTACATTCACCTAATCTGCTACGCTTAATAGCCAAAGCAAAAAATATAATTATTTAAACCTAATTTCAATAAAAAATTTAATGCATAAAACATAATTGTTGCGCAAAAAAGTTGCTTATCATTAAGTCCTTTGTAAATAATTACGAAAGTCAAATCCTATATACTTAATTAAATCCACGCTTTGCATTTATTTCTACCTTCTTTCTCCAAAATAAATACATAAAAATACATATTTTTTCCAAATAAATAACGTATTTAACGGTTTACGTTAAGTGTTTATAATTCATTGCCTTTTTATTTTATTTCACTACTAGGTATTTTCGTCCAATAGATAAATAACTTGGGCTATTCGTTACCTATTCATTTCAAAGTCAATTAACCGGTACATTCCAGGACAAAGTTTCCTCGCGTTCGTTGCGGGTTGCTTGCGCTATAGCTAAACTGTGTGGCGGGTGGTAGCGAGCTCCCGTGGCTGACGCTGTCGGTGCTGCTGGCGTGCTCGGCGGCGGCGGAGAGGGCTGGACCGAGTTACCGGTTTGATTGCACCTTTTAAGTTCCTAGCTCATTGTTTTATTTTAAATGCTTGACAACGAAGAGATGAGTACGCCTGAGCTAATAAAAAAGTTAAATAAAAGACGTGGTGGAATAAAAAGTCAATTAACTGTGTTTAAAGATTTTCTAAAAAATATACAGAGAATTGAAAGTTCCGGTTTGTCGAGCCATCAACAAAAAGAGTTGAGTTTGAGATTAGATGGATTAAAGAAATTAATGGTTGATTACGACAAAGTACAAATTGATCTTGAGGACATTAGTCCAAACACAGAAGAACAATTTGCAGAAAGAACACAAACCGAAAATTTATTTTATTCTCAAATCGCGTTAGCTCAGGATATCATCGATTCGTTCTCTGACAAAGACAATGATCGAAATGACTCATCAAATTCGCCATCTTTTCATGAAAAGTTCGATTCGATCCGATTACCAACTATCAGTTTACCTACTTTTGATGGTAATTACACGAGATGGTTGGAATTTAAAGATTTGTTTGAGTCTTTGATCAATAGTAATGATTCAATTGCTCCAATAAATAAATTTCATTATTTAAGAAATTCTTTACAAGGTAGTGCCAGTGTCGCAATAAAGTCTATCGAGTTTTCTGCGAACGCATACGGGCTCGCGTGGAAAACATTATGTGAAAGATACGATAATAAAAACATTCTCATTAACAATCATTTAAACGCAATCGTAAACATTCATCCTTTAAATAAAGAGTCATTTAAGGCATTACGATATTTAATAGATAACGTTTCTAAAAATTTAAGTGCGCTTGACACTTTAGGCATTTCTACCAAAGGTTGGGATCCTTTAGTAATATTTTTGGTCTCTGCGAAGTTGGACTCCAAAACGAATGGAAAGTGGGAGGAATACAAGGGAAATTTTAGGAATCACCGTCTACCCTCCACTGAAAATCATGATAAGTGTTCAGAACTACCTACTTTAGAACATTTTAAGGAATTCTTACGCAACCGAGCAAGTATGCTTGAAACCGTATATTGCAGTCGTCCTAGCACCTTTCATGATAGTAAAGGTGCTAGCAAGGAAAGTAAATACCTAAAAACGTTCGTGACTTCCTTTGATAGCTCGAAAATTAAACCATGTATAGTGTGTGAACAGAAGCACCACGTATACCAGTGCAGTAAATTTAAAAACATGACCCTTCAAGAGAGGCAGTAGGAAGCGCTTAAGCATAAACTGTGTACCAATTGTCTTCGTATCGGCCACGATAATTTAAGTTGCACTTTAAAAGGGTCATGTCGTATTTGCAGGAAGAAGCATAACTCACTTCTGCATAGCGAAGGCTCCAATAATAACAAGGTTTTAACTAACAACGATTGTGATAACGATAATATTAATTCTTTGACTAATTTATCAACTGGTAATACTGGTCAAGTGTTATTATGTACAGCTCAGGTTGAAGTTAGTTACTGCAATAAAAAGGTAACTTTTCTCGCTCGTGCTTTGCTAGATACTGGTAGTCAGTCTTCTTTTGTAACCGATAGTTTAAAGAAAAAGCTAGGACTACCAACGGAAAAAATCAATTCGTTCCATATTTATGGCATAAATGGTAAACAAACAGCAGTAACCGAAAGAGTTCAAATAACGGTAAAATCACGTGTTAATTCGTTTAAATTAAATGCTGACTGTCTAGTTATTCCCTCAATAACGGGTGACTTACCCAATGTCGAAGTCGATTTAAGAAAATTTGAACTACCTGATGGCATTAAACTCGCTGATCCTCAATTCTATCGTCCCTCGCAGATTGATATATTGCTGGGAGCTGATAAGTTTTTCGAGATAATCAATTCTAAACAAATAAAATTGGGTCAAAACAAGCCAATTTTACAAGATAGTAAACTAGGGTGGATAGTAGCTGGATTTACACCTAACAGCTACTACACAGCTAATAGTAATTGTAATTTAGCCACTACAAGGCAAAAGATATCACTACAAGATGTCGACGCGTCATTAAAACGTTTTTGGGAGGTCGAAGAATTACCTTCGGAGTATAAATCCCTTTCAGTTGACGAACAGTTTTGTGAGTCTCACTATATAGAAAATACTAAACGTCTTCCTGATGGTCGTTTTTCGGTCAAAATGCCATTAAAAGAAAAGCCTGAAGAGGCTCTCGGTAACTCATACCCTATAGCTATGAGACGTTTTCTTAACCTTGAGAAAAGGTTGGATAAAGTTCCCGATGTAAAAACTGAATATGGTAACTTTCTAAAAGAATACGCGAATTTAGGACATATGACTCAGATTGAGCGTCCGGAATTTGGTTATTATTTGCCACATCTTTGTGTTATTCGCGAGGAAAAAGAAACAACGAAACTCAGAGTAGTTTTCGATGCCTCTGCAAAAACAAGCACTGGCAAATCTCTTAATGACATTCAGGCAATTGGGCCAGTCGTGCAAAGCGATCTATTTTCTATACTTTTGCGTTTTCGAACTAATAGGTTTGTCCTCACAGCGGACATCGAAAAAATGTACCGGCAGATTTCACTCGACGAGCAGCAACGTCATTTGCAGCTCGTGTTGTGGAGAGATCACGTGGAGCAGCCAATTAAAATCTTTCAACTTAATACGGTGACATATGGTACTGCTTCGGCGCCTTTTTTAAGTACCAGATGTCTCTTGCAACTGGCCAATGAATGTCAGGATAAAATTACATCTACTGTCATTAAAAATGATTTTTATATTGATGACCTCAATACAGGATCTTCTACTGTTGATGAGTTGAAACACGTGTATAGGAATGTCGTACGGGTTTTAGATTCCGCGTGCCTTCCACTTCGCAAATTTCGTTCGAACTATCCAATTATTTTTGAAAATAAATCAGGATCCACAACTTGTTTGAATTTTGATACCCAAGCGAGCGTGCTTGGTCTGAAGTGGTCCCCACAATCGGATAATTTACTATTTCCCATAGAGTTTGAAACTGTTTCCAAAATAACCAAACGAATAATTATTTCTACCACTTGTAAGTTGTTTGATCCATTGGGGCTCTTGTGTTGTTGTATCATCAAAGCTAAAATTCTTCTCCAAAATTTATGGTCCGCTAAATTGGACTGGGATGATCCAGTCCCTGCTAAGTTTGAAAAGAGGTGGTTGAACTTTGTCAACAACTTAAACTACATTTCAAACATGGACTTACCTAGGCACGTTCTGTGTGATGTGCTTGATACTGAACGAACTGAACTTCATTGTTTTGTGGACGCGTCGCAGGAAGCTTATGGAGCTTGTGTCTATTTGCGATCTTTCGATAAAGAGAACCGCGTCACGATTCGTTTGCTATGTGCTAAGGCTAGGGTAGCACCGATCAAAACGCTTACGATTCCACGTTTAGAATTATGTGCTGCCTTATTAGGGGCTCAGTTATGCACAAAAGTTAGCCATTCAATTAGGACTTTTGTTAAACGACATATAATGTGGACTGACTCGACTGTAGTGCTCGGTTGGTTAAAAATGCAAACCAAAAATCTACAAGTCTTTGTGCGCAATCGAGTCAACAAAATAAACGAGCAAACTCAGTGTTATGAGTGGAGACACGTACCTACTGACTTAAATCCTGCCGACTTAGCTTCTCGGGGAGTCGAGCCACAACAGCTACAATTTCTGCCCTTATGGTGGGAGGGTCCTCCATTCCTAAAAAAAGATCTTGGTGATTGGCCGTCACAGCCACACAATATGTCGTCGAATTTACCCGAAGTAAAAACTTTGACGGTGGTGTCTTCAAATGACCAACTGGCCGGGAATAGCGATTCCTTAATAACATTCGATCGGTATTCTAGTTATATAAGATTAAAAAGAATTTTTGCGTATGTCCTTCGTTTCATTCATAACTGTAGGAAAGCTAATTCTAAGTTAACCGGGCCATTGCAAGTTGACGAACTTACTGACTCATTGACCTTTTTAGTAAAAAAATGTCAGTCGCAGTCTTTTCACAAAGATATTCAAAATATAAGTCAGGGTGTTCCACTTCACCATCGCAGTAAGCTATTATCCCTAAACCCATTCATCGATTCGAATGGAATATTACGAGTAGGAGGGAGACTAAAAAATTCCGACTATAGATTTAATAAAAAACACCCAATGTTGTTAGACGCCAAACACCACTTAACACAACTAATAATGCGGCACGAGCACTTGCGTTTATATCATGCAGGCGCTCAGTTGCTGTTGTCTTCTGTTCGCGAAGAGTTCTGGCCATTGGGTGGTAGAAATTTAGCGCGGAGCATTCCGAAAAAATGTGTGGATTGTATTCGTATGAGAGGGCAAACGGTGCAGCCTATAATGGGTGATTTACCGAACGTAAGGGTCAATCCCAGCCCCCCCTTTCATTCTACTGGAATTGACTTCGCTGGACCTTTTATGATAGCAAGCAAAAAAGGTCGTGGTAGTCGTAACACTAAAGCTTATCTATGCGTCTTTGTGTGTTTGGTCACTAAGGCCATTCATCTTGAACTTGTCAGTGATCTGACAACTGACGCCTTCATACTTTGTTTGCGCAGGTTCGTATCGCGTCGGGGTAACCCAGATGTGATTTATTGCGACAATGGAAAGACTTTTGTGGGAGCACACAATGAGCTAGGTAGAATCTTACGGTCTAGCCGTCTTCCGGTGGCCGATTACGCGGCCAATGAGAATATTAAATTTAAATTTATACCAGCATATGCCCCACATTTTGGGGGTATTTGGGAATCCGGCGTACGGGCCGCGAAACATCATTTAAAACGCATGGCTGGTAACGCGAACTTGACTTTTGAGGAGCTTGCGACGCTTTTCATCCAAATAGAAGCCATCCTAAATTCACGTCCACTCACTCCCCTTTCATCCGACCCTACTGATTTGAATCCTCTTACACCCGGGCATTTTTTGATTGGACGTCCACTGAAGTCGGTACCCACATTACCCGTCGTCGGTAATCCAGCGAATCGGTACAAACGAATCGAGCAAATCCGGCAGCAGTTTTGGACCAGATGGCGTCGAGATTACATGGCGGAGCTGCAACAACGAGTCAAGTGGAGAAAAAATCAGAAAAACCTTCAAGTCGGTGATCTTGTCCTGTTAAAAGAAGATAACCTGATGCCACTGGAATGGCGTCGTGGTCGTGTCACTCGTCTTTATCCGGGACCAGATGGAATATGTCGTGTCGCTGAGATTTTAACTAACAAGGGTTTAATCAAAAGAACAGCAAACAGAATGTGCTTATTGCCAATAACCCACTAATCAGCGACCAAAGCCAATACCCAGTTATCCACGTCCAGCAGCTGAAGCTTTGAAAGCAGTGTCTTTCAACGTCGTGGAGGATGTTTACGCCTACGCTCGGGCACCATCGCCTATCCTCGTAGATCGTCGCCCGCGCGGAAGAGGACGGGCGGCGCTCCGGCATTCGACTTAAAGCAACTACACAGGCTATACGTCACAACAAATATTCAGTTTTTTTATAATAATATAGTGCATGTCAACGTACTGGGAGTCTAATTTATCTCCTGCAAACTACACCCAAAAATTGAAGATTTAAAGTACACGCGCAACACCAGGCGTGTACAGAGATAGTTTATGGGCCCGAGAGTGACCTGACCTGATAAGCTACTTTTTATTCCGGAAAATGCACATGATAACAGAATACCACGCGGGCGGAGACGCGGGCAAAAGCTAGTATTTTTATAAAACAATATAGTGTGTTTGCGGTACAATTACAATTTATTAAAATGCTTTGCTTACTGCCGCTCATTTCTCTATTATATGGGTTGAAACGCTTGTAGAACTACCCATTTGTTAACTACAGTTATTTACCTTTGGAATGTCAATTATTTGTTTCGTATGATGTTTAGAAGAAGACAGATGCACCAAAAACATAAGAATACTGTTAACGAGATCGCAGCAATTTCTGCAACAAAACAGACATAATTTAAATATGTACAAAATTTTAGTGCTTAAAAAATAAGCTAATGAACGAAAATAATTTATTTGCTCACCCGCGACCTTTTTTTTCTTTTAGTTCATTGATATGGACCTCAAAGTCAAAGTCAAAATCTCGTTATTCAATTTAGGCTATAACAAGCACTTATGAACGTCACTGGTACCACTGGTTCGGAAAAAACCTCTGTTGAGAAGAATCCGACAAGAAACTCAAAGAGGTTTTTTTTTTTTAAACAAATTCACTTTATTTATAAATGATATCTTTAAACTATACATCACAAGTATTTAACACAACTTTATTTTTAACACAGTAGGTTCGCTATTTGAAGGGATCGCTAACGCGGATCGGAATTATTTCCAAATATCCATGATATAATCATTGACTTTATAATAAGCCTTACATATTAACGTCTTATTGCTACTGTCAATATTTGAATTTTGTATCAGTTTCTTTAGTAATATTTTTTGGAATTTAATTATAAAAAGTAATGTAATTTCCCAAAAACGACTTTTTGGTTTTAGCCAGTCTGTAAGATGGAACTTTAAGCTTCCCCGTGTTTCTAGAAGCCTTTGGCTTATCGACGTTAGTAACGCCTGATTCAATAAATTATTTAAGTTCTGTACTCACGGAATCTCATGCTGTTCCACATACTCCAGCTGCTTGATGAGGAACGCTATGAAGATCTGTTCGCTGTCGAGCATGCAGTAGTTAACTCTGAGGGTCAACAGCTGACTCAGCAGGCTGAGCACGCGGCATTGCAGAGGTATGTCGTTCTGCATTGTGTAGCTCTGTAACAGGTGAATTTAGTTTTAAATCAAAACCGGCCAAGAGCGTGTCGGACACGCCCAAAATAGGGTTCCGTAGCCATTACGAAAAAATTAAGTAATATTTTTCTAAGGATTTCGTATTTTACACGGAATCTTCCAAGTTTAGGTATATTTTATACCTTACGCTGCTATTTACTCATAAACTACTATAGTTCTCAAGCAAACTTAGCCGTTATAGTTTTCCTTGAAAGTTTGATATAATGACTACCATCCTGAATTTTTTCAAATTTTTCCACCCAACGGGTTAGATTTTAGAGGGGGGGGACGCTCGATTTTAATGAAAATTTGCACTTTAAAGTTGAATATTTCGCAAACAGATGACTGAATCGAAAAATCGTTTTAGCAAACCCCTAATGGTTTTAAAATACCTACCCAACGATACCCCACACTATAGGGTTGGATGAGAAAAAAAAAATCACCCCCACTTTACGTCTATGGGAGGTACCCTAAAAAAAATTGTTTTTGAATTTTTAATTGTACTATTTTGTCGGCATAGTTTACCTATATATCCGTGCCAAATTACAGCTTTCTAGCATTGATAGTCTCTGAGCAAAGCCGCGGACGGACAGACAGACAGACAGACAGACAGACAGACGGACAGACAGACAGACAGACAGACAGACAGACAGACATGGCGAAACTATAAGGGTTCCGTTTTAGCCATTTTGGCTCCGGAACCCTAAAAACCGGCCAAGAGCGTGTCGGACACGCGCGAGATAGGGTTCCGAAGCCATTACAAAAAAAACCCATACTATAATATTATAAATGCGAAAACGTGTTTGTGTGTTTGCATGTTTGTATGTTTGTCCCTCTTTCACGCCGTAACGGAGCGACGGATCTACGTGATTTTTGGCATACAGATAGTTTATGGGCCCGAGAGTGACATAGGCTACTTTTTATCCCCGAAAAATGCATAGTGCATAGCGCGCGATAACCGAATTCCACGCGGGCGGAGCCGCAGGCAAAAGCTAGTAAATAATATTTTTGGAAGGATTTTGTATTTTATACGGAATCTTCCAAGTTTAGGTATATTTTGTACCTTAGGCTGCTATTTACTCTTAACTTAAACTACTAATAATTCTGAAAAAAACTTAACCATTATAATTGTCCTTGTAAGTTTGACATGTTTACTATCATTAATGAAAAATTGTATGATATTGCCCCATTTGCGAGTTCGCTTGTTACTTTCAAGAAATTGGTCAGGCAACATTTTGTAGAGTGTTTTTATCAACATTTATATTTCACAAAATCTACTTTTGTTGATTTTTAATTTATTTAAGTACCTACTCACATTAGTTTTAAATAACTTTTAGTACCTATGAATATTTATGAAACTCTCTTTCGTCTTTATATTGTTTTTGGTTTACCTGCATACTCATTAATGTATGACTGTTTGTGTCCTTAAAATAAGTGAATAAGATAAAATAAACTTAGGTACTAACCTTTAAAGCCAGTATAACAACCGGCTCAAACAACCTTATATACCTCTCCAACTCCTTCTTATTCGTGCTCCATTTCCGATCCATTTTATTCTTCGAAAAATTCTCCATAGCAATCAGCATCTTTCTCTCCTCCGCCATTCTTTCATTCATTGAATCAAACGCCATCTTCTGGCTAGCGTTCGAACTAACACTGTCTCTTCTAGACTCACTCTCAATAGGACTCAGAGAATTTATCAACATCACGCTTTCATAGAACGAACCCTTCTTTTTTTCCACTGGAGGATCATCGATTGTCATGAAGTCGCTATATTCGGTTATCATGTTGGTACCGAATAAGCATTTTAAGAGCTGTGTGATGCAATACACGGTTGTGTCCGAACGTAAAGGCATTATAACTTTAAGGTAGTATAAGAGTTCTTCTGTTACAGTGCCAACTTCGCGCTCTGTGCATAGCTCGAGTTGTATCGCGAGAGCGTTTAAAGTTGTTGAAAGGAAGTCGTGGAACAAACTGCTTTTCGGGTCCAGGTTTATCTGTAAATAAGGTACAATACGGGTCAATCAATTCTTATGTGTTTTTATCTGTCTCGTTACTCAGGAGACATGAATGATACACTTTGTTAAAAAAATGTTTGTATATACTGTTAGTTTGCTTAGGAGCATAAAGTGCTTTAAAACTGTTACAACTCCTAACTTTTAGTGTATTTGTACACGGCCCTGCATAAGTGGATGGACACCTTACGTTCTATAATCGCTTGCACACGAGAGGCGGCGATTTTGTTAGTTGTTCACCACAAATGCACTAGATGGCGTGCTTAATGCACGGTATGAATATGATTGATATTTTGTCCTCATATTGGTATGTGCCGATAGCTCAGTTGATCGGCTGCTTGGAAAAATTCTTTAATGAACCCGAGTTCGTATCCTACAGTTCAGAATTATGTTTTTGTTTTTTTTTTGTTTATTACTTTATATTTTAATTTTGTAGATGACTAACATGGAAACAAAAAAACAATCTGAAAATGGATAAGGTTGCAACAAAAATAATACAAGTTTTGAAGTTTGAAACATAAAAAAATTTATTCCTAAAACAATATTTCTATTCATTAAATATGGCAGAGCTGTTATTAATGTTATACTAAATATTATTATTAATTAAATAACTGAAAACCAGAAAGTAGTTTACTCAGAATCCAGAGTAGAATCGATTACACGGTGTTTTAAATCAGGTTGTGTTTGTGCCCAGTCTAAATATTACGAATGCATACGCCAATTAAAAATGTTTTACGAATGTTTCATACCCCTTAGATAATTTAATACTGGCCGTTTGGCTGTCAGTTTGACTTTCTTCTAAATCTGGTATTACAAATTACAACTGTAAAGTTAGAAATGAAGTAGAACTACTGATACATATTTTAAGAAATAATGAAGGTTATCAAAAATAAACGCAAACAACTAACTTAAAAAAAATACAAAAATATTTTCGGGGTGTCGTGTGAGGTTTTTAGTTATTTAATTAGCACTTGACCAAAATTTGTATTTTAAGATTTTATTGAGGTATTCGCTTAAGTATTCATTTCCGTTTCTGGAAAGAGGATTGAAGCGACCACAATAAAAAAAATGTATTTGAAAGTATATATTATGTGAGACCGGGTTATCATAAGACTCGTAGGCTTTATTATAAATTATATATAAACAGTGAAGTTTCCAGTTTTAAACATAACAATAATTGATGGCGTAGATCCACTGTAGTGTGTTACTAACAGTTATAATAAGATTACAGTCGTATTATATTGAACTTTCACACTTATCTCACGAAAAAAAACTATTAAGGCATTGGTAATTAAATGTTTTGTTCATAATAATAAAATAATTACTTTTCGTAACAAAGTGATACTACAGGATCATAAATAAAGATAATTATTTTGGTTTCTATAATACTTATATATAACATGATTGTTTGAGTATATAACCCGGTCTACACGTAAACTATCAATTTTATTTTAATAACTAGTTTAACCACCATGATTGTCGATAACTGCTTGCAGACGGGAACACTTAGATGCAACTAGATTTTCACACAGATTAGACCCGCGAATACTGTCCCATATTTTTACACAGTGAGCTTCTAACGTTTCCGGAGTTCGCTCATTTTAGTTATCTCAACGTTGGACAATAAGACCTCATATATTTTCAATGAGATTAAAATCCGGTTATCTGGCAGGACAAGAAACTACTTTAATACTATTTTTGTGTTGATCAAACCAGTCTTGCATAATACGCGACCGGTGTATTGAGCAGTTATCTTGCACGAACGTTATGCACGGCACTTGTTCTTCTGGATAAACAATTCTAACAGTGGGCAACATGGTCTCCTGAAGCAAACTGGCATAATCACCACCGTTCGCTCGACTGGGTATTCTAACAAGTTCTCCCGGGTCAGCAGCACTCGTCCATCCCCATGGTTGACGGTTATACGACCAGATTCCATGTTGGGCACTACGAGATCACCGTCGTTTCGCGTAGGTATTGTTTTGAATAGTATCTAGGAGTCGTGGTCGAACCGATCTTTGACGATGCAGCAAAAACCGCAGAAAAGGTATTCGTCTCGATATCGTTGTATCCATAATATAACTGTTTTTTTCTGTAACAATATAAATAAACATGAAATAATGTAATGTAAATATAATTGTTGTAAAAAAAAATGATAGGATAAACGTAAAAAAAAAACTCACATCAACTCCAGTTTCTCTAGAAATTTCTAAAATATTTTTTACCTCTTTATATAAATTAATTTTATCACACCTTTTAATCGTTTCAACATTGCGATGAAAACTAATCATTTTAAAGAATAACTACGATAGTAAGCAGATTCAACTTGAAAGAGACAATGGAACGAGAAGTAGGAACAGCTGAACAAGTAGGTAGCAAAGTTTAAAACAAAGTAATAAAAACAGCCTGGTAGTTTGAAGATCTTCAGTCTACCCTCTTTAAGTTTCGTAAAATATGACTTACCGATTAATTTTAAGGCGACCAGAGTTATATATCCAATTTTCATGACTTCAAATAACAGATCAGTGGCTGAGTGGTTTGAGAGTGCTCCGACAGAATCGTATGTCGCGAGTTCAAATCCTATTAGGCGACGATATTGAGTTTGTGTTTTTGTAAATTTACTGCTTGGAGATTAGTAAAGTTGATGTTTCGATGATAAAAACAAGCAACATATTATGGGTCTCCGTAAAGAAAACAATAAAATTCTCCCTCTCACACACTTTCGCACAATACGAAAGAGACAGAAATGTCGTTACACGAAGGTAGCATCCCACGGTGTCCCACCCTGGCAGCTGGCAGGGACACATGTTTAGCTGGCCACGAGAGTTGAAGTGAATGATTATACACATAATTACAACATGTGTAATGGGCAGTAGGATGTTGAAATTTGTCTTTCTAACATGAAGATAAAATAAATATTTTTTGAACCCTTAAAAAATCAACAAACTAGCGCCATCTAGCGGGATTTTGGTAAACTAACAAGTTAGTAAATAAGTGAATTCCGCTAATACACATCGAACACATAGATGGCGCCGTTTCAGGCGTCAGACGATTATGTTTTGCCATTGTCCATCCACTTTTGCGGCCTATAGTACTAGAGATGCAACGGATATCCGACCAGTATCCGGTATCCGGCTTATCCGCCCACTATTTTACTATTCGGCCGAATACCGGATAGTTGCGTACTATCTGGCCGGATACCGGATGGTAAAAAAGTTATAGTTATGATTAAAAACTGGTATTTGTATGTATGTAAATACTTTATTGTACATAAAACACAAAGTAATACAAAAAGAAAACAACAAACCAAAAGAGTACAAATCCGAACTTATCCCTAAAAGGGATCTTTTCAAGCTAACCTATTTGTTTATGAATTTATTAATTATTGACATCAGTTTATTATTCAAAAGGCATGTTTCGAATACACCCCTACATGCAATACTCGTGGTGTTGCAGATGTCTATGGGCGGTGGTGATCTCTTACCATCAGGAGACCCACTTGCTCGTTTGCCATCCAGTCGAATAAAAAAATGTTTCGAATTTCGATTAATTTTAACTGACGGATAAATGTGATACCGTCTCGCGTCGATTCAAACAAAACAAACAGAAACGACATCATATTTATCGGCGTTAGTTAAAATTAATCAATGGGGGGTGAAACAGTGGATTGGCAACCTAATGCCCTGTTCGCATTATTCGCGTAAAACCGTTGCAGTAGCATGACACTGCGGTCGATCGATCTTGTGTGACTCGTTTGGATTGTGACCCCGCAATGTATCACTACTGGCACGTTTTTACTGAAATATTGTGAACCGTGCATTCATCATCATCATGTCAGGCGAAACACTGCTGGACATAGCCCTCCCCCAAGGCTCTCCTCTCAGACTGCTCTTGTGCTTTTCGCATCCACCGCGATCCCGCGATCTTAACCAGGTCGTCGCTCCATCTTGTTGGAGACCTACCGACAGCACGTCTCCCGATCCGCGGACGCCATTCGAGAACATTCTGACCCCATCGGCCATCAGTCCTGCGAGCAATGTGCCCCGCTCACTGCCACTTCAGTTTCGCAATTCTTCGGGCTATGTCAGTAACCTTAGTTAGAACTCACCTTATGATTTGAGTACGTGGCCCTCAGATTCTCATACAGCTTCATATAAAAGGGTTCGTTAAAGAAATGCCCAGCGAAGTTAGCTCGTAAACTCGTCGCTGGCACTGGTAGTTTCTTGCGAAGAGAGCCGCGGTCGTCCGCCTCGGATATACTGCTCTTACGGGATTGGGACTCTAAAATAAGATTGACATTTGACAATAGGGATGTTGACACCACCAATCAACTGACGTACTTTTTATGAGCTGTCAAAACACAATTCTCGGAGAGTTTCAATGGAAATAGCGACTTGTGACATCATAAGTCCCTATTTGTTCCCCAACTCAATCAACTATTTATTTTTTTAAAGCAACAAAAAAATCTACAGTAGATCGAAAATTAATCTGGTTTTCAGGGCTAAAATAAAGCGTATTTTTACTGGAATCGTGCCTTCGAAATATTTTTAATGGCGTCATCATCCCTATTCTAATATAGCTTACCTTGAGTTTTCCTCCTAACAGGACTCCCAGGCAGAGCAATACCGCTCTTATTCAAATGCACATTAGGGTTAACATCCTCTATCAAGTGGACCAGCACATTCAACATTTTCAGCGTGACCTGCAAGAACTTTTCCGCCAAGCTGGCAACCCTCTCGTTCTCCAAGTGTTGCCACTTGTCTTTGGCTGTTTGGGAATCACGCTCGAATATGTCTTGGCCCGTCTTATGGTACATTATATTGTGGATTTCCACTGAAAAAAAAAAACAATTCTAGAGCCGCATCCACATTTATGGGCCAATCAACTTTTTTACCGACACTAAACTCTCCGCGAGATTTTTCAAACAATTGCAGATTTTTGTAAGTAAACATGTTTTTTCTGTAATTTAATAGATGGTGTACATGAATACATGGCATCCTACGTAAGTTCAACCTATTGAACCGTGAAATATGTTGTTGGAAGTACGATTTTTTGGTAACGCCAGAGACAATTTTGGTAACGCAGGAGACGCCCAAAGTGTCGGTAAAATAGTTGATTGGCCCTGTCGTGTCGTGACGCATCAGAACGCTATCGGTTTTCACATTTATCTGATACAGTGTGTTGTGACAGCTTGTGTTGTGTCCCACACAAACAAGAAAGAGAGAGAAAGAGAGAGAGAGAGAGAGAGAGAGAAAGAGCGAGCATCGCAACTAAGGAGGAGTCTCCTGTTGCCCGCCACTCCATCTGAGTAGAATTCGTCTATCACTATCCCACGGGAACTATACAATTTTTTAACGAAACTATCCCATGTCCTTCCCCAGGACTCAAACCATCTGTATACCGAATTTCATAAAAATCGGTTCTACGGTTTACACGTGGTGAGGTAACAAACAAACAGGCATACAAACTTTCGCATTTATCCATACTAATTACTAATTTATAAATGCGAAAGTGTGTGTTTTTGGGTGTATGTTTGTCAGTCTTTCACGTCGAAACGGAGCGACGGATCGACATGATTTTTGGCATAGAGATAGTTTATGGGCCAGAGAGTGACATAGGCTACTTTTCACCCTGGAAAAATGCACAGTTCTCGAGGGAACAGCGCGCGACAACCGAATCCTACGCGGGCGAAGCCGCGGGCAAAATTGCTATATATATGAAGCAATGCAAATGTTATATATATAAAGCTTGTTACAGCCTAAATTTAATAAGATACACTTTGGAAAGAGATAATCTATTTTTGGCAGGAGTCGCAGGCACTAGCTAGATTTTTTTTTATTCTACTGGATGGAAAACGAGCAAGAGGGTCAAGTGTATACAAATATAAATAAACACATAATATTATATTATTATATTATTTTATATAATTGAATATCATATGTATTTATTATTATAATCCATACAATTTACAAATTAAAAATCACAATCAATACAATAATATTGTGTTTTATATAATATTGTGTATCTGTTTTTTTTTTTTTTTAAAACAATACCTCGTTGAGTTTCTAGCCGGATTCTTCTCAACAGAGGTTTTTCCGAACCGGTGGTAGATTTTTTTTGACGTTCATAAGTGCTTGTTATAGCCTAAATTGAATAAAGAGATTTTGACTTTGAAATCACTTACCTGGATAAACAAGCCTGCAAATATCAAGAAGCAGCGTCCTCACCGCCACGCTGCCGTTGCAATAGTCCAGCTGATCCAGGCAATAGCTCAAGACACCTTGGCCCGAGTATGCAGCCTTATGTTTCCATGGCAACCACTTCTTGCATACAGCTTGGAGGCACTCTAGGAGTCCTTGCTAAAAGATAATAGCAGATAAAACAGTTTTATAAAGTTGATTTATGTATTAATTCGATTTGGACTCTATGAAGGCTCAATTCAATCATATAACGCCTGTTCATTTTCATCACACGATATAGTTCATAATTATTTTTTTATTTAATTTCCTAATTTCCTGACTTATTGCATCAAGCGTTACTTTTCGGAAGCATTTAGGTATCAATTAACTATAAAAAATTACTACAACACAACGACGTTGTGTTGCTCTGAGGATGAACTTTGATTGAGTTTGAAACGCGGCGCCGTCGTGATGAATAGTTAAGATTTGTGTAATGTGTGTGAGTTCTTACGCAAAAAAGCAAAGATGTAGACCACCACACACTAACTAATTCCCTTTAAGGGATAAGTTCGCCTTTGAACATGTCTTTCTCTTCTAAATTGTAAATTTCATATGTTTTATGTGTACAATAAAGAGTTACAATACAATACAATACAATAATTCAATAAATTCTCCAAACCCTTACTTCATCATCATCATGTCAGCCGAAAGACGTCCACTGCTGGACATAGGCCTCCTCCAAGGCTCTCCACTCAGACCGGTCTTGTGCTTTTCGCATCCACCGCGATCCCGCGATCTTAACCAAGTCGTCGCTCCATCTTGTTGGAGGCCTACCGACAGCTCGTCTCCCGGTCCGTGGACGCCATTCGAGAACCTTTTGACCACATCGGCCATCAGTCCTGCGAGGAATGTGCCCCGCCCCCTGCCACTTCGGGCTATGTCAGTTACCTTAGTTCTACTGCGGATATCATCATTTCTGATTCTATCCCGCAGAGAAACCCCGAGCATAGCCCTCTCCATAGCCCTTTGAGCTTACTTACCGAATAATATTTACAATCGCAAGTCATCAGCCGGCACATTATATCGCCAATTACGATCCTCAAACCACCGTCGTCCTTCAAACAGGCCCCACTCCGAAGTTCTTCAGGAAGGTCGCAATAAAAGTACATGTTCCTGACGAGGTCTAAGGAAAGACCTTTGTGGTCGAAGTTGAACAGTTCGCTGTGTTCTTTCGCCAGTTCAGCGAGCATTGTGGTGGGCTTGTGGCTTTTCGGTATGAAGATTTTTGGTATTATGCTGGAAAAAGTTGTGCATGTTATGTTATTTTTTAGATTTCAATAGGCTATTCTACGAGTATACTACTATTTACTCGTCTATTATGTGATGCAGAAGTCTTAAGCTAGACAATAGTACTAAAAACTTAAGTTTTTTTTCTTTTCGAGTTTTTTTTTTTATGCGACTGGAAGGCGAACGAGATAGTGGGTCTCCTGGTGGGAAGAGATCACCACCGCCCATAAACATCTGCGACACAAGGGGTATTGCAGATGCGTTGCCAACCCAGAGGCCTAAGTTGGAATACCTCAAGTGCCAGTAATATCACCGGTTGTCTTACTCTCCGCGCCGAAACACAACAGTGCAAGCACTGCTGCTTCACGGCAGGATTAGCGAGCAAGATGGTGGTAGCAATCCGGGCGGACCTTGCACAAGGTCCTACCACCTGCAAAAACCCTCCTTTTGGCTTAATCACTTCAACTTCGATCGAGCTTAGTGATGTAACATGGAAAAAAAAAACAACTTAGTAACCTTGTTTCTTTTTCTAACTTTGTTTTTTTTTTGCAACACTAATCGAGCTATGTCGGTGACTTTAGTTCTTCAGTTAAAACATTACTGTTAAAACATAAAAATATCTTAAAAATTGAACTTACCTGGCAATGGTTTGCGCGGCGGCCTCCCTAACTCTTTGATCTTGATCTGCTAAGAGGCGGAACAGGGTGTCCGTTATTGTCTTGCTTTTAGCGTGGAATCCTGGGAATAATATAAATATCCTGCAAGAAAAAAACACCAAAATAATTATAATATTTAGCTTACATCTATGTTCCACTGTTGAAAGAAGGCCTTCCCTCTTGATCTCCACTTCTCCGTTCCCATAGCTATGAAAAATATAAAAAAAAACTGGCCAAAAGTTGTTGAAGTTTAGCACCTTTTAGGCTTGTAAGGCTGGATTATTTGAAGTTCAAAAAAGGAGAACTATTAGTATGAAATAAATAAATAATAAATAAATATCTTGACACTTGACACCAATCGACCTAGTCCCAAACTAAGCAAAGCTTGTATTATGGACACTAGGCATACCGAATAAACAATACCGAATAAAACCCGAGAACAAACATTCCTATTATTCATACAAATATCTGCCCCGGCCGGGATTCGAACCCGCGACCTCAAGCTTCGTAGTCAGGTTCTCTATTATAACCACTGGGCCATCCGGTCATCACAATCGAAAAGAAAGGAACTAAGGGAACTACTGCGAGTAATCCGTACGGCCCAGTGTACTATATTTAGAACATCTAAACAACTGTCAATTTTACTGACACTAATAGCTACTTGCTGGAAACACATAAATCTCGAGTTAGCGTTAAGCTCAGTTTAGTAGCTCAAAATGTATGGAACTGTCAAGCCTAAGCCAGGTTTAACTACTAAATCTAGATTTATTTTTTCCTGCGAGACGGCCTAAGTTTCAAATTTTAAATCTAAATTTGACGCGAGTCTTACGAAATTGGGTAACCCTATAAATAAACCACTGTTTTTTTTTTTATTCGACTGGAAGGCAAACGAGCAAGTGGGTCTCCTGGTGGTAAGAGATCTCCACCGCCCATAAACATCTGCAACACCAGGGGTATTGCAGATGCGTTGCCAACCTAGAGGCCTAAGTTGGAATACCTCAAGCCTATACCTAACCCTAAGCCTGTACCTATATACTTACTTCTGATAAGGCAGCTTCTCATACAGCCGGCACAGATTCACGCGGCACAGCCAATAATTGTTGCCCTCTACATCCACTAACGCGTTTATGCACTCCCATAGCAAGGGCCATGGCGCGCCTTCGCTTATGGCTAGCGCTGTCTTCGTTAGAGCGGTTAGGGTGTGGTTGACCGTCGAATGAATTTCGTCGGTTAGACCCTATGAACAAAAATGAGTTTTGAAGATAGGAAGTGAATATTTTAAATAAAATAGTTAATAACGTTTACTTCCTATAAAATGACATTACAAATTAAATAAAATTACAATTATACAATCAAATATTAATAAAAGTATAACAAACTAATAACTAAACTATAACTAAAAGAAAATAAGAATTAAATTTAACACTGACATTTTAACTGATATTTTAAATCGTAAAGATAAGAAAGAAAAGACGTTGATTTGCTATAAAATTAATGGACATAATTTGGTCAAAATCTATAATGCAATTTTCAGTGTTTTTTTATTACATAATCTACAAATTGGTTCAAGTTAGGTTAGATTTATTTTAGAATAATCACGCGAAGTACATTATATTTGTATATATTTGTGGAAAAAAAAATTAAATCAAAGAAACCTTTAGAGATTCTCAGCAAAACCACACCTACATACTAAATTTCATCAAAATCCTAAGAAGTCACATGCCTACGCACACAAGCACGGACACATACACTTTTTTTTTTAATAACAGTAGGATTAGCATCTTCTTGTCTAACACTTACCTTCAAAATTATTTTCACCAACTTCTCAGCACTAATATTATCACTGACATCTTTTGGGAGCGCACTGACATTCCTCCATCTATTATAATCACCGTGAGACAACTCCAACGCGGCACTCAAATAATTCCCAATACACACTCTCACCAACCCCCTTATTTGAGGATCATTATGTCCTTCCAAAAGCACAAAAATATCCGACATGTGCTGGCACTCGAAATCCGCATCCAATTCTTTATCAGTGCTAACCTCCATTAACTCCGGTGCGTCCTTACTGTGAACTTCATCTGTTCTTTTTAAAGGACGTTTGGCTTTGTCCTTTTTAAAGGCGTCTAGGTTATCTAAATTTGTCGTGGATTCGCCGAAATGATCAAATTTCATGTCTAAATCTATGCTTGATGACAAAACACCGCCACTGCTTGACATGGGATAGCCAGTAGTAGGGTCATTACTACAAGTCATGTTAGAATTAGTAGTAAAATTACTATTAGTCATATTAGGATTAGTACTATCTGTCATACCACTAGCTATTAGCTCATTTTTGGGGAACGCTTTGCTATCCAATATTGTGCTTTGGACATCTTTCGACGAACTTTTTTGTTCAACGCTGTCCATTGATTTCTCTAAAGATTTGCTATCTTTTTTTGATATCTGATGGGATTGATACTGACTGTCTGTGCTTCGGTTTAGGAGTTCTTGTGTCAAAGAGTCTGTTAAAGAGTCTTGGTAGCACACGTTCCGTTCTAGAATGAAATCGTTTATGTGATCTTGGTTATAGTCAGTGCCTTCGGATGACCCTGAAATGTAAAATAATAGATTATACTGCTTGTATAGATTGTCCTACGGCTGATATGATGATGGTACGTTTTACCCTGAATGTCGACGACTGCTTTCCCGCAACTTTGTCTGCGAAAAATTCGTTTATCGCCCACGGAACTATAATATTTTCCGGGATAAAAAATATTTTATATCCTTCTGAGGGTCTCAAACTATCTCCATCCTAAATTAAATCACGAGTGGTTAAATACTTATACTTTAGGCGTAAAAGAGGAACAAATAAATATACTCAATTTTGCATTTATAATTTTAGTAATAGACATCCACTCTTCTAAAACACTTATCTTGACTTCAAACACTATATTTTTCACAATTTTAGAATAATTGCACAAAAAACACCATCTCATGTCCGCCCTCTTAGTTTTTTTTTTTCTCATCATTCACTTTTTTTATCATCTCCATTCACTCTCTCTCCCATTCTTCCACATCTGTCATTCACTCTATCATTCCACTCAGCCAAGTACAGTCCTACATGTATGTCTTACCTGATATATTATGTGGTTTAATATCCGCATCTTTATCCAAATATACAGTGATGGCTTGTGGGTAAATTTGCAGTATTTCGGACATACAGTTCAACGCTGATGACTTAACTGACACTCTGGTCACCCTGAAATGAAAATTAGAAAGTTTTATGAAACAAATGAGCCACTCACTGGCTTAAGAGTAACACGGGCTTCCTACTGGAAGGGAGTAGCCATTCGTCGTGTTTCCCTCTGTCAAAGTACAAGCCCAACTGGGCATACGAATTTTATAAAACAAGGGACGCTCGGATTTCAAACTAGATCGAATCGAGTCACGCGTGTGAACGCTGCAGTGGTAAAAATGTCGAATTGTTCAGTTTTCAGGAAGCCCGCGTTGCTCTAAGCCCCTGGCGAAGAACCACGGATTGATCCTAAACATATAACTACGTCCTACGAGCGTAGCGCGTCGCGAATGTGTTAATATAGCTTTAGGGAAATGACACAGACCTGTCAGATATAAGACCTCCTTTGTTCGCAGTCAGTAGGAACTTGGAAGCGAGCAGCCTGGCGCAGTATTTTAGTGGAATATCGTCGTCTGCTGTCGCTCCAATGTTTACCTGAAAGCCAATATTTAAACATAAACCCTCCTGAGCTCTCGCGTATTTCATAAAGGATCAATTAACACCAAGAATAACGGCCGGATGTACTTTATAAAGTACAAATTGTTCATTGAATAAAGAATTCGAAGAAAGTTACAAAGCAGGTCAACCACGTGTAGGTGTTAAGCAGGAAGTTCGTTAAAGAGGAAGTTCGTTCGACTCAGGAGGTTATTATAACAAACACATCGAACAAAAATATGCTGAACCCGGTAAACCACTTTGTACACCCCCTTCGAGCTTTAAGTAGATGGTTATACGAGTACGATTAGTATTATTTGTCACGAAGCGCCAATTTTCCTAACAAGCTTTTATTTAAGCAACTAGCTTTTTCCTGTGTTCTTTCTGGGATAACATCAAACTAAAAAATATCAGCTAGCCTACAATAAATTAAGATCTCTCGGTGCGGATGCGACCTAACCCTAAGCTGTATTCATGGGTGAGACTGACTGGAGCAGCATAACAAATAGGAACGTTCCCGAGAAAATACGAAAAAAGTTAATGATTATATCAAATAATTCCAAAATTTAAAAATAGAGTACTGTTAAATACTTGTGATGATAGATAGATATCATTTAATAATATTGTAAATCTGTTTAAAAAAAAAAACCACATTGAGTTTCTTGCCGGATTCTTCTCAACAGAGGTTTTCCCAAACTGGTGGTAATTTTTTTTTGACATTCATAAATGCTTGTTATAGCCTAAATTGAATAAAGATATTTTGACTATAACTTTGACTTTGGAAAGTATTCACTACAACGGTATGGTACCTTGACTCCACCTTCAAACACGGCATCAACCTGGTCTTCCCTGTGTTCCGAGTCCTCTATCTCCCTCAGCTTGTCAGAAAGGTCTTTGTGGTAGCTCAGCAACTCCGTGGACAACTGTTCCGGGTTCACTTCCATGTCCATTTCACTGGCTGGAGAGTCTGGAGTCTAAAGATTGGGCATTGTTACATGCAGAGTGGAAAGGTGAATGAGACCTGGAGAAAAGTACTCTACATTCTATTAATATTATCTGCACGTCTGTGCTATGTGTATCCGTGTCTGTCTGTATTTGTCTAAGTCTGTCTATGTATGTCTATGTCTGTCTATGTCTGTTTTTGTCTGTTGTGTGTATCTGTTTTTGCCTTTATGTATATTTGTGTATTTGTTGTTAGTCCTTCGCACTAAAACGGCTGGATAAATTTGGACAGTAAGCTGAAATAAATCAGGCTACTTTTTATTATCCCAATATTTCTACAAGATCCATGAGAAATCCCAGAAACTTATCCGCTAAGTTTAGAACATTAGAACTATACCTTGACAAGTTTGTGTGTGACACTTAGGGGCTGATTCACCATCCATTGATTAGTGTTAACTGTCGGTTAAATGCGATGCTGCCTCTATTTGTTTTGTTCGAATAGACGGAGACGGCATCACATTTAACCATCAGTTAACACTAATCAACGGATGGAGAAACAGCCCCTTAGTAGAACTCTGTCGAAGTCAGCATTTGCCGCGCTTATCAAGGAAAACCTTAAATAAATAAATAAATAAATATCACGGGACAATTCACACCAATTGACCTAGTCCCAAAGTAAGCTTAGTAAAGCTTGTGTTATGGGTACTAAGCAACGGAATAAACATAATTATATACATAGATACATACTTACATACATATTAAACACCCAAGACCCGAGAACAAACATTCGTATTTTTCATACAAATATCTGCCCCGACACGGGAATCGAACCCGGGACCTCAAGCTTCGTAGTCAGGGTCACTAACCACTAGGCCATCTGGTCGGCCTTAATACATAGAGAATTCTTTAAATCTTAAAAATCTCTTTAACTTACCTATGCTATACATTCATTCATTCATCATTCAAGGGTAGCAGAGGCTCCCAGCGACAAGGTTCTACCGAGTGTCACAAAAACTTGTCAAGGTATAGTTACGTGTATGGTGAGGTCTTCGACGCTCAAGCTTGGCGTCTGGAGCTGCAGGGCTCCGCTGAACAGCAGTTCCGACTCGCGCTCCGACACCGGCCCCGTCGTGACGCGGGACGATATGCTCGACGCACCTGGAGAGATAACGTGGTTGTCTTGACAGAAGAAATATATTATCTTCTTCTTCTTCTTCTCTTTTGAAATATGGCTTTTCTGTCCTAATTAATAGGACAATTTCGACAGTGTCTAAGTACTCTCTTTGAGAGGGACGTTGTACGGTGATTGTAGTTTTTGCAACTTGATAGTAAAATTCCAGAAACCACGTGGAGACAACTTGCACATTAAAAAATGTCAGACACGAGAGCAATATAGAATTTTGTGATCGCTGTTAAGGTTAATCGCTGCATAAAACACTATCACAATTATACTTCAACTAGCCAAAGAAACAGAAATAGCAAAATTAGATATCGTCTACATCCGCCATGTTCGAATGCTACTAACTAATCGAATCCGAGAAATATATTATCGCTAGATGGCGTTAGTACCGTGAAGTTTGACGTTTCAGTCTTGCTTGCGATTGGCGCATATATTAACCAATCAGAAACGCGACATGACATAAATAAACTAATATAATTACTTTGCTTACCGGTGACCTTATGATAGCTAAGTTTATGCAAGAAATGCCTCCACCTCCACAATGTAAGAACACACACAATAGGGATGTTGACACCACGAATCAACTGACGTACTTTTTATGAGCTGTCAAAACACAATTCTCCCATAGAGTTTCAATGGCAATAGCGACTTATGACGTCATAAATCGCTATTTGTTCGCCAACTCAATCAACTAATTATTTATTTGTTTTAAAACAACAAAAAATCTAATTTTACAGTAAATCGAAAATTAATCTGGTTTTCAGGGCTAAAATAAAGCGTCAACATCCGCTGAACTCATCTGATATTTTTTTCTGTTAATTAGAAAGTTTATTCCTATAGATTAAAAGTTTCAAGCGTTTCTAAATTTTTCATCCATTCCCCATTACTCAACTATTCGTTACAACTATTCACAGCATTTAACTTAAACTTACTGATATTCCTTCTATGCCTTTTCTCTTCCCTGTTATCCAAGCACACTCTCTTCGGGTGTCTTTCGAGCAGCGCCTTCCTGTATTCACCCCTAGCTTGCGAAAGTAGGGTAGTCAGACATTCTAGCACGGCGTTTTGTATGTTGTGCTCAGTCGTCGTTCGTTCTATGTAATGAATACATAGGTAGTAAAACTGTAAAAAGAAAAGATAATTTATAAAATAAAACTTTATAAAATAACATCCAAATATGTACCTGTCTCTAATGTCCTCATTTTGATCACATTCTAAAAGAAATCCACCGGTTTAGATTTTAGAGGGGGGGGGGAACGCTCGATTTTAATGAAAATTTGCATTTTAAAGTTGAATATTTTTCAAACACATCACTGAATCGAAAAATCGTTTTAGCAACCCCCTAATGACTTCAAAAGACCTATCCATCTATACCCCACACTAGAAGGTTGAATGAGAAAAAAAAATCACCCCGACTTTACGTCTATGGGAGGTACTCTAAAAAAAATTGTTTTTTTAATTTTTTATTGTACTTTTTTTGTCGGCATAGTTTACATATATATTCGTGCAAAATTACAGCTTTCTAGCATTGATAGTCTCTGAGCAAAGAAGCAGACGGACAGACAGACAGACAGACAGACATGGTGAAGCTATTATTCTGTTTTTGCCATTTTGGCTACGGAACCCTAAAAACAGTTTAGTTGAATGTGACCAGACCGCACACGAGAAGATCCCTGGGTAACAAGGTTAAAGTAGTAGTTTAGGGTCTCCCCAAACCTATCGACGTGGAAACGGCTTTAGCCGACCAAAATACCCTCTATGTCCACGCAACAAGAGCGAAAAAGACGTCAATGGCTCAGCCGACTCGAAACGACTTTTACCGACGGGAAGACGTCTTTCTCGCTCTTATAGCGAGAACATAAAGCGTTTTTATTACGCGTCGATAAAATGTGCGAAGACCCAAAGTCGTACCTCTAAATAGTCGTGGACAGTAAACACTTCGTTTTCGGCGAATTTGGAGACGTCGTTGGTTTGGAACAAGGCTTTGACGACGCAAAACCACGCCATTATCACCGTGTTGTCCGTCGTCGACGGCCATAGCTTCTCTGTCAAAACCGAAAACAATTAATAAACGCTTTAAATACTTACAATATAGATTTATACGTAGCCCTCTCATTCTGAGAGGAGGCCTGTGCCCAGCAGTGGGACGTATATAGGCTGAAATGATGATGATGATAGATTTATACTGGATGACCTTAGCCTCTGGACACGAATACTGGCTTAGTAGGACGTCCTCAGATTCGGTAGGGCGATGATCTTCGCAAGACGGCTGGCAAGAGCTGGATGAGAGTGGCCGAGGATCGTGCTCAGTGGCGTGCCATGGGAGAGGCCTATGTCCAGCAGTGGACGAACATAGGCTGATGATGATAATAATGATGACTGACTTAGCAAGATATTTAAAACCAAACTGCAAAGTAGCATTACAATCAGTCCAATATTTACCGAAAAACTAACGGTTTCAATGTATCACTTTGGAGTAACCTGTGTATTTGGATGATCTGATTTCATAGATTTTTTTCTTGACTATTTAAGCAAATAACTAGTTAAAGATATTGCTAAGTATCAGTCTTATCCATGGTTTCATTATTTGTTCAGAGGCTAAGGTCACCTTGTATACATGTCATTTTCTGCTGAACACAGGTTTCCTCGTGGGGTTGAAATGAACTGGTACCAGCAAAGTAAGTTAGGTCAGGAATGTGACCCCACTTTAAAATCATATCCTTATTCATACACACACCACACGAAGGTATTAGCCCAAAATAGAGGAGAGGTAGGGAGGAGTATCGCGATATTTTTGACAATTTTTTTTTCTGATATCAATATTTCCATTCACATTCTTTTCCCCAAATGCTTTTTTCCCTGCTGTAGTGTTTTACTGAAGCTATGTTTACAGTAGCGTTTTTATCCTAATTTGAATCGACACAGACACAGTGTCGTCGGTGCTCTGCGGCAGAGCTCCTATTTCTGTGTTTCTGGCCCTTCAGGCCGATGCAGACATAACATAACGTAACTAAATGTATTTGTGTAGATTAAAATTGGGGAAAAACGCGATTTTGAAAATAACCTTTACTAAAAGAACTTAGTGGTAAAAAAGGGAATGGAAGGATTTATCATCATCATCATCCCAGCCTATATACGTCCCACTGCTGGGCACAGGCCTCCTCTCAGAATGAGAGGGCTTGGGCTGTAGTTCCCACGCGGGCCCAGTGCGGATTGGGAACTTCACATGCACCATTGAATTGCTTCGACGGTTGTGCAGGTTTCCTCACGATGTTTTCCTTCACCGCAAAGCTCGTGGTAAATTTCAAATGTAATTTCGCACATGAATTTCTAGAAACTCAGAGGTGCGAGCCGGGGTTTGAACCCACGACCCTCTGCTTGAGAGGCGATAGGTCAAACCACTAGGCCACCACGGCTTCATGGAAGGATTGCCATCAGAAAAAACAAGGTTTCGTCAAAAACATGCTCCCCATACTCACGGAACACAGCGTTGCAGACGTCAGGCAGCGCGGTGTCGCGGTGCGCGCACACGTGCGCGACGCACGCGGCCGCCGCGCGCCGCACCGCCGGCTCGGGGCTCTCCACGTGCCCCAACAGGGCTTTGCACAGCTCTGAAACAAACATGGCTCATGCGAGTTGTAATGTTCAGTACTCACTTGGGTTCAGTTCAAGACTGAGGGTACTCTGCAGATCTACCCACATCCTAATATATAACATGCCTTTCCCCCGGGACGAGAGGAACACTGTTAGTCTTTTAATCTCTAGATTATTTTTTAGTCTTTACACATACATTCACTTTTAACACTTTTCACTTTTTGTTTTATTGACGTACACCGTTAACTATTGCTATTCTAATTTAACATTTAAAGTCAATTGTCTGAGGCATCACTGATGTCATCCCCACTTACAATGCTTTCCCCACTATCATCCTCTTCTTGCAGTGCCATACGCTTACAAACAGGTGTGACTGACGGTGGGCTTTCAGAAGACCTCGTTCTCTTATTAACCTTCACTGCTGAACCGGTTGGCGTATCAACATGACAATCTTTTGGGCCGTCTACCCCGATGACTTCAGCCCATTGGCTTGGAGATGGAACTCTTATAGTGCCATAGGCTTCATTATCCTCTTTCTGTCCTTCTTCGCCTCCTGTTTGTTTCTTCCGTCTGTCCTCTTGAGATAGTTCCTTCCCTCCATTCCAAGAATTATCTAGTATGTTGCCATCTTTTTTTGCAAACCCCAGCATTTGATTTAGATGTCTAATGAATATTTTGTCTCCCTGTTTAATTTTATACCTCACTATACCAATTCTTTTGGTTATGGTACCCATTAACCAACGTGGCCCAGCTCTATAATTCCTAAAATATACGTTTTCACCAGCATTAAATTCTCTTGTTTTCTTTGATTCATTTTCTATTATCTCTTCAGTCTCCTTTGCTTCTTGTGAAAGGGGGTGAAGCCGGTCGAATTTGGTCTTGAATTTTCGGTTGTTTAGCAACTCAGCTGGAGTTTTTCCAGTAACAGAACTAGGTGTAGTCCGAATACCATATAATATTTGATTCAGACGCGTTGGCCAGGGCTGATTAGACATCTTTTTTAATTTTTGCTTCACTGTTTGGACAGTTCTTTCAGCTTGTCCATTAGATGCTGGATGATATGGTGGCACTAAAATCTGCTTTATGCCCTTTCTTTTCAAATAACGCTGTAACTCCTCCGACACAAAAGCTTTCCCATTGTCACTAACTATTGTGTCTGGCAAACCTTGCTCCGTGAATATTTCTTCCAGTTTCTGAATGACCATACTTGAGCTCTGTTCGTTTACTATTTTTACTTCAGGCCATTTGGAGTAGGCATCTATCAAAATCAAGAAAACTTTACCCATGAATGGCCCTGCAAAATCAATGTGCAGCCGAGACCACGGCTTGGGAGGTGTTATCCATCTATGTGTCACTTTTGGGGGCATGTTTCTTACTTCTCTGCATATTTGGCACTCCTGCACCACTCTTTCAATTTCACGATCTAAACCCGGCCACCAAAAGTAGCTTCTAGCTATTGCTTTTGTTATGACTATACCATCATGGTTATCATGCAGTTCTTCCAACACTCTTTGGTGCATTCTTTTAGGTAAGACAACTCTATTTCCCCACAAAATGCATCCGTTATACTCTGACAATTCATCTCTTCTAACAAAGTAATCCTTAAATTTATCTTCAACCTTACATGGCCATCCATTTCTTACCCAGAATAATATTTTTGATAAAATTTCATCCTTACTACTCAGCTTAGCTACATCTCGAGCCGTCATCTGTAGCTCCACTGGAGTTTCATTTATCAATAGCACATTGATTTCTTCGTTTTCTACCTCATCGATTTTGCCTCCTGGAGAGGGCCAGCGGCTTAATGCATCTGCGTTACCTATTTTTGTTCCTTCTATATACTTGATTTCGTAATCATACGAATTCAGCAACAACGTCCATCGCAGCATCCTTGGCGATATGACATTTGGTATTGGCTTACATGGATCAAAAATACCCAAAAGCGGCTTGTGGTCTGTACGAATGGTTACCTTGCGTCCAAACACGTATTGGTAAAACTTTTGCAAACCAAAAACTATAGCAGCTGCTTCTTTATCAATTTGCGAATAATTTCTTTCATGCTTGGACATAGTCCTAGACGCAAACATAATTGGTCTCAAGGTACCGTCTTCCATCCTATGTTCTAATACAGCTCCCAACCCATACTGTGAAGCATCGCATGTCATAAACAAAGGCTTTTTAAGGTCGTAGTGGACTAAAGTATCTCCTGCTGTCAGCATTGTTTTCAAAATTTCGAACGCCTGCTGGCAATCTTTTGTCCACGCCCACTTGGCTCCCTTCAACAGCAACTTATATAGGGGTTCAGCCACAGTAGCCTTTTTCGGTAGGAACCTGTCATAGAAATTTAACAGACCTAGGAAAGCCTGCAAATGTTTGACATCTTTCGGCGCTGGTGTGTCCAATATAGCCTTAACCTTATCCTGGCATGGATGTACTCCCGCAGCGTCGATAACATGGCCCAAGAACTCAACACATCTTGTCCCAAATTTGCATTTATCCTTATTGACCCGCAATCCAGCATTGCTTAAAACTCCCAACACGGACTCTAGCCTGCCATTATGTTCTTCCGCGGTGCGTCCACTGACCACAATATCGTCTAATAGTACTGCTGTGCCCGGTATCCCTGCTAATAAATTTGACATCATTCTTTGAAAAATACCAGGACACGCTTTAACTCCGAATGCCAACCTCTTAACTTTAAACAACCCCTTCGGAGTATTTATAGTTAGCAAATTAGACGTAGGCTCATCGACCACTACCTGAGTGTAAGCTTGCTCAAGGTCAATTTTACTGAATGTGGTGCCTCCCTCTAACGCAGCAAATGCTTCATTCAATGTTGGCAATGGGTAAGTGTCAGTCTCGGTGACCTTATTAACAGTGGACCTATAATCACCACAAAGTCTTACTTTGCCATTCTTTTTAATTATAGGCACAATAGGACTAGCAAATTCAGAATGACTAACCGGCTCTAATACATCATCTGCGACTAACCTATCAATCTCACTTAAAACTCTGTCTTTCACAGCAAAAGCAATCGGTCTACACTTCAAGAATGTTGGTTTTGCACCAGGTTTCAATGGTATTGTTACCACAGGTCCAGTATACTTCCCCAGTCCAGGCTGAAAAACATTGCGATATTTATCTAATATGCTGTCCACTTGCCCACTATCTACTTTAACATTTAAAATCCCATGAAGCTCTATTTTCAACTCAGGAAACCAATCACGACCTAATAGGTTTGGGCCTTCTCCTCTAGCAATCAAAACATTTAGCCTTTTACTGACCCCTTTAAACCTCACGTCAACCAAAGCTTCTCCAAGTAAAGCTACTTTACTATTAGTCCATGTTGTTAGCCTTACTTTAGGCTCGCTTAAATTTGGTATCTCCCCGTTCCAGATCTCCTTCGCTGTACTCTCCCTGATCATCGTATAAGCGGCCCCAGAATCAACTTCCAAATTTACAAGTCGACTATTTATCATAACATTTAAATTATAGGGCGCAACCTTATTCGATACATAGTAGCATGGAGCATCTTCATACAAGCCATTAAACTTACTTTCTTCCTTCGGCTTACCTTTCTCTCGAGTACTTGAACAAACCTCAGCGATATGGCCCGTTTTTTTACAAATATAACACTTACTCCATCGAAATTTACAAAATTTGCCATGAACCCTGCCACACCGCCAGCAATCATTACCCTGTTGTATGGACTTAGCTCTGATTTTGTTAATCTCCATTGGCTCTTCCCCGCTGCTCGGTCCAGGACCATTTTGACCAGTCACCTGTTCCGGCGTTGATATAACTAGAACACCAGCATCTGCCATCTCTGCCGTCAACGCTAACTTGACCGCCTGGTCAAAAGATAATGTTGCTTGTTGTAACAATAGTTTTTGTATTTCTTTGATCCTAATGCCACAAACTAAACGATCTCGCAAAGTCCTATCTAGGTCTGAAAAGTTACAATCTATTGCCAACTTCCGTAAATTGGCAACATAATCTTTAACTTTTTCACCATCCAGCTGATTTCTCATGTGAAATTTATAAGATTGCACTATTTCATTCTGTTTCGGATTATAATGTTCATCCAACAAAGACTTTACATCATCATAGGTTATAGCCTCTATTTGCTTTGGAGATATTAATGAAAGTATTAAATCGTACAAAGAATGCCCGCAAACAGATAGAAAATTAGCCTTTTTTAACTCGTCACTCTCGATTTTGTTCGCTAGCAAACAGTAATTAAACCTATCAATATAATTTTTCCAACTGTCTTTATCCGGATTAAATTCACTAAATTTCACTGCCATGTTGATTAATCAGCCTAATTAACACTTTTAAACATTCAAACACTATGTTTAACGTATTTTTTTCCGTATTTTATTCCCGTCGCCACATGTAATGTTCAGTACTCACTTGGGTTCAGTTCAAGACTGAGGGTACTCTGCAGATCTACCCACATCCTAATATATAACACGAGTGACAGAATTTACCGACAGTCCATGGAAATACCGACTCTGTTTTTCGTGTGCACGCAATGTCTCTAAATACCACCCAGCATCGTACCGCAATGATCAATCCCTAGGACCAGATAATTACTGGCAGATCAATAATGACCATGTTTCTCGTATACTCCGAAGACTAATCTTCTATAATATAAAAATGAATCGCAAAATGTGTTGGTAAGCGCATAACTCGGGAACGACTGGTCCGATTTCGCTAATTCTTTTTTTATTGTGTTTGTTACTGTCAGGAGAAGGTTTTTATGGAAGAAAATACATAAAAAATACAACGGGGGCGAAGCCGCGGGCAACAGCTAGTAAGTAATATAGTACAGAAAAACATCAAGGCGCATTACATTTGGGGAGGATAAAAAATCTTCAAAAACTGTGTCACTATGTAATACTTAAACACCCCCTAAGTTAACTTATTTCTTTATACCCTTAGTAAGTAGTGGTCCTTTTATCTACATGAAATAATTTAAAGAAACATGTGTCAGAAATATAATGATTCCTCAATCAGTCTAAATTGCACTGCAAGTCATAATCGTACAAAGACCTACCAGCAATCTCTTCATCAGTTGTATACTCTGCTAGTGCAGTCAGCACTCGGTCCAAATTGTTCTCCAGAGCTTCCAATGTCAATTGTATTTCGATTGTCTTCCGCACTATCTGACTGAGTTTCGGGAACAGCATCTGTGCTTGCGTACGAATTTTGCCCACTCCGGGACGGAGCCAGCATTCTCCCAGACAAATGCGGGTTAGCGCTGCGCGAATCCATCTGGAGAAACATATTTTAGAAGTAATTAAAAACTAGACTTACTTTTTGTGATTATAAAAGAAATACTAAGCTAAATAAAGATTAAATTTTTCCATATAAAATTATTGCTGTATCTAATCATTTCATGTCAATTTGTCAGTTAAATAAGTCATGCCATGTCTGCATTTTCGTGAGCCTAAGGCATAATTTTCTGCTACCGTGTGTTGCACTGAAAAGACTGACTGTGGCATTGAAAAGGTTCATTTCTACTTATTTTTTTAATTAACGTTACATATTCTGTGTCCCGGATCAGTCAAAAATTGAAGGCCATCTTTTTGTATTTTTATCTTAATCCCCATTATTAATAATAAGTCAAACAAAAGTGGCTAGAATGCAGGTTTTTTTTAAATTCCGCATTTGATAGGTGCTTGCACTTAATTATCACGTAAATCTATTTCCCATATCTGGCAAAATTTGTCATGAAATACATTACCTTGCGTTTTTCGTTTCATCGATTTGATTTTGCAAAATTATATTAGTTTTGTGGGAATGAAACGCAAAACCTCCAACTACTGCTCTGTTCAAAGCTTCATCACCCACTAGTCGAATTTCAGCCTAGAAAACAAAATAATAAATTAAAATCCAGACTTAGATTGGGCGATTTCTCCATAGCCAATAAAATTAGCCAATGCCTTGTTCAATAAAAAAAAAGATGAACAGATGTTGTTAGACAGAATTAGCATAACATTTGAATACAAGCAATTAAGCGTAACTGTAAGTGAAATATAGTTAAAATTTTATGCTAAATTAACCGTTACTTACGCTTTCATTGCTCGCCAAAGCTAGTAGTGTCGGTATAGAAGAGTGCAGAAGATTAGCATAATGTCTGGCACAGTTTTGCCGACTTCCCAGTGCACCTAGACACCGGCCCAATGTCCCAGCCGCTGACTGAAGCTCATGGCTCCTTAAAAAAATACAACCAACACTCAAAACACACAGGAAATACGTATTAAACAAAAAAATGATCACAAAACTCACTTCGCAGAACCTTCGACGGATTTCAAGTATTCCAAGGCCTTCTCGGCCTTTTCTAGCACGTTCATGACTTTATCACATCATTCGATATCCAATGAAGATAATTTGCGCATATTCAGGTACAAATATCGTCGTAAAACCATGAATAACTTCGCGGAAAAACGCAAACAAACTTGAGAAAATCAATCAATCGGAGAAATGACGTTTCTGAAGCAGTGCTGCCAAAACGCGAAATGTAAAAGTAGCTAAAATAGTTTTAATCACCAGCAACACTTTCACTTCGTTCTGCACGATCGAACGTGAAAAAAAATGTTTACATACGAGCGATGGAAACCAATTGTACAAGACATTAATCTGATAGTTCTTACAGTGCTTTAAAATTATTTACCCCAAGCTCTTATTCCGATTTATGAACTGATTTTTTTAACCGTACAGTCGTGATGAAACTTAATCGTGTTAAATTAGCTACATTGTTAAATTTGGCAACACTTTGGATTCGTTCAGAAATTGACTATATAACACGAAGGGTTAATTTTGATTGAACAGATTGGTTATTCGCATGTACAGCAGGTGCGGCCACATGCAGTCGCTCGCCGCTCGCATGTGACGATAAATCTGATCACGTGACGCCATTTTGAATGTGATTTCCCGCGACTTAAAAAAATAGCCACGTCGAGCAGCAGCGTCAAAATGGCTGCTTGTTGGAATGATTTTAGTCTTGATTGCTGTTTTTTTTTTAATTTATTTATCTCAACAAAAAGAAATACATTAAATTTTTTGACAAATACTTCGCCAAACTGCAAAACAGTTTGTTGGCGAATACTACACTCCTTATTTTTAACATTATGTTCCCATACCTAAATATACTCCTACCCACTTACACCCTACAATATTCAACAATATGTGCCTACTATTAATGTATGTAGATTAGGTAATCTCATTTAATTTAATACCAGTCGGAGCAGTGGTAAAAATAACAGAAATAGCAGTGAATGAAAAAAAACTGTGTTTGCCGAATTTATTATTATTATTGTTTCAGTATTTCAGTATATTTATTTCCATAACAATTTACATTGTGTCGGACAATATATATATATCTATAAACATGACATGTTTATTACAGCATATTATGAACATAACACTTAATTCTAGCACATAAAATATAATGCACAGGCAGCTTATAGCTAAGGCGTGCATATCATTGTTTACTTGTGTAATTGATTGAATTGAGGAAGTTTTTTTCCAGCGAAAAAGCTCAACATTTTCAGCCTTATTGCTGTTTGTCACGTGACCGAATTTGACGCTGGAAACGAGCGACGAGCGACTTGCATGTGGCCGCGCCTTTAGCTTTACTATTTTGAAATAAAATTTGACATTTACTCATTGAATTGACATAACGGAGCGCAATAATTATTGATCGTACGTAACAAACATAAACACACGGCACTACGCGATAAGATAACGTGTTCTATAGAAGTATATAAGAATAAGTTTCTATGTTAAAAAACAAAACAACTTAATTTCATAGTTTTTAACACAAAATGACCACTGTGGGTGATCAAGAAGTAGACGTAATGTACGGTCTGAGAAATGTTTTGTCTAAAATTGAAGGTGCTGTGGCTAGAAGAAGTAAAGTAAGTTATTTTTATAATTCAATTGAGATTCTTCTTGTTTGTTTGTTTATATTATTATGTATGACCTTGTGACGGGATTATCTCTAGTCGAAAATAATCTACAAATCGTGTTGCTATCGTAGTGGTTATAAAGTAGAATTCAATGGAATCAAGCAATCTGGTAAACAAATGTGGAGACTGACATTGTCACTTGACTGACAACTGGCTGACTGACTGACTGACGTTGGCTCTAGTGATGGAATGCTTTTTAAGATAATTCAATCAGCAGTAAATAATTATTTAGAATTTATTCATATTTCATTATTTAATGTTTTTCCTAAGTTTTACAATCCTCATTTAAAACATTACGTTTTTCTTATACGAATTTCCATCAACCTTATAGCACCCTTAGTGCTGAAATTTAAAAAATGGCGAATCACGTATTCTCTTAGTTCTGTTCAATTCAAGAGTCATTCACAATGTTTCCATGTCCCTTTTTAATTTTAAATGTTTAATAACATTTTCACAAAGTTTTATAATTATATCTTCAAATAACCTAACGTTTTTTCCATACAAACTTTCACTCGTATTTATACCCCTTTAAAGGTAGAATTTTTAAAATGGTGTAAATTTTGTCCAGTTATATTTTTTGACGAATATTTTCCCGAAGTTTATGATGGAGTATTCTAGAATTGAAAGGGCTAGTCAAAATATTTATTAATTTAGAAGAGGCATTTTTAAATTTACATAAGGCAGGGAAATGAGAGTAGAAACAGGGAATTAATTATTACAAATGATTTTTTGGTCCAAAAATGGACTCCACAGTAAATATTATGATATTTATTTATTTATTACTAGTAAATAGAAAAAATTATATGAAATCTACATTATAAGTTAGGTACTATTATACCATTTTATCGTTCAATTGGAAACAAATATAAACCTTCATTAAATAGTCTCACTAAACACAAATAATTAATAATAATATGCGAATAAATAATAATATGGATCGTTTGAGTTAAGTAAATTAAAATTTCGGTTCTTTTATCTTTTCATTGTAGTCCTAGTGTATGTCTGATATCTTGTCAATCGTTCAAAGGTTAACTGGAAGAGATCCCTTTAAGGGATAAGTTCGCCTTTGTACATCTTATTATCCTGTGTTTTATGTACAATAAAGAGTTTTACAATACAATACAATTACAATACAAATTAATAGGTATGCATAATTCTACGACCTGAGCCAATAAAATTCCCCAATCAGCCATAATTATCGGTAGGTAAGGTTGGTTCAATCAAATAATCAATTTTGTAGGTACAGCACTAAATTTCCAGAGACTAGACAGACTTCAGTGAGGAAAAAATTATCATGTCAATTTGACAAATGTAACGGATTTTCGTCTTCCAATTAATTCTATAAAATAAACATATTAACACAATTATTTAATGATACAATGATTGTTAAAAACAGTGGTGGGTTCATTGAGATGTGAATATGATCGAGATTGGCGTTCAAATGTAAGTAACTACGGAGTAATCGTGAAAAATTGTTTTGTTTACACGATTGCTTAATTCCATTGAATTCTAGTATATTCTCTTTGGTTGCTATGCTCATCGAAGGCTCATCATTTTCCTCTTGTTTTTTTTTAATGTTTTTTTTTTCAGGATTTGCCTCAAATTTCTCCAAGGTTGGTTGCTGTGTCCAAAATAAAGCCACCTGCTCTGATAATTCAAGCTTACGAAGCAGGACAGCGTGATTTTGGCGAAAATTATGTAAACGAATTAGCTGAGAAGGCTTCCGATCCTGATATTCTAGAAAAGTGCAAAGACATCAAATGGCATTTCATTGGCCATTTGCAGAATAATAAGATAAACAAACTCCTTGGTTCGCCAGGGTTGTTTATGGTGGAAACTGTAGACTCTGAGAAACTGGCTGATAATTTGAACAAGCAATGGCCAAAGTATAGAAAAGAGGAAGAAAAATTGAAAGTTATGGTTCAAGTTAATACTAGCGCTGAAGAAGGTAAATGAAATTGTGAACAACTCTTTCCCAGCTCGGATAACACTGACATGGAAATACTCACCCTGTTTTTGTGTACACACCCATATAAACTAACAGGAGCTTCTATGGGTGTGTATACGAAAAAAGTTCGGTGGTTAAAGGGTTAATAAGTTTTGACAAAATTTCAAGTAAGAGGTTATAATTTCCCAGCAGAGATAACTCCTATTTTTGAGTTATGCCATGCTATTTTTAATGTCATTTTCATAAATTTTACTTGCATACCTACTTTTCTTTTTAATCCTTCCATGCAAAAACAGGGGTGCTGTAAGCTTGACCACTATGTTTGTCTGTCTGTCTGTGGCACCTTAGCTCTTAAATGTGTGTGGACCAATTGGAATGCAGTTTTTTTTTTTTTATTTGGAAGCAGGGTTTCTGTGATGGTTCTTGACAAAGTTTGTGACAAAGTTGGTGGTTTCCAACTTTTTGTTGGTTAGGTTATTGCTTCTGTTTTTATTTAGTTTAAGTTTGAATTTAAAACTATCTTAAACACATAATCTCCAAAAAAAAACATGATATAACAAAAAAAAAAGAGTACTGAGAAAAGCTTGATCGCCCATTATCAACACTAAATTTATTTTCAGCTAAGAATGGTGTCCCACCGTCAGAAGCAACAAGCCTTGTAGAACATGTACTGAAACAATGTCCAAACTTGGAATTCATAGGTTTGATGACCATAGGAATATACGACTATGATATGGCTAACGGTCCAAACCCGGATTTCATCACACTCGCCAAATGTAGACAAGAACTGTGTGAGAAACTTAACATGGATATTAAAAATGTTGAGTTGTCTATGGGCATGTCAACTGACTATGAACATGCGGTAAGAAACTAGAAGATGAAATTAATTTTTATTCTGTTTGTTTACATAATAATGACATGATCTTTAATCTTTCAGATAGAGCAAGGAGCTACCACGGTCAGAGTTGGTTCTGTCATTTTTGGAGCAAGGCCCCTGAAACCTAATTAAGATTTGAATAGTATTTTGAAAATGAATAGATCAGTACTCAGATCATGTAGAAAATGTTGAATTTAAAGATAATAACTGATAATATTCAATGCGGGCTTCCACTGTGCAACTATTTAATGATGTTTACTTGTAGTAAAGTAAAGTTTACTGTTGTAACCTCATTGTAACTCTAGTAAAGATTATATTGATGTTTATTAAAATAAAGATAGAACACCATAATATTTTTAATTGTTTTATTTTGTCCTGATTTTCTTGAGTCTAATCTCTATGGAATAAGGAGCATTATTCAACAGATTTCACTGCAGGGCTACTATGAAACTCGAAGTTTGTATCGTACCGTCCCTTTCGCTCTCGTATTAAATAGCATAATTGTCAGAGGGACCGCACTACACGAACGAGTTTCGTAGTAGCCCCGCTGCATTGTCAGACTGACAGCTGATTTTGGATTCGTTCAGAAGTTGACAAGCGGTCTGATTGTTCTCAGTGTTTTTGAACGAAACCGTACCTCCTCCCTCCACCTCTAAAAAAAAAACAATTTGATCGAATCGAACGAAACTAGTTTCCGAACCTGGAAAAGCGCGGGAAGCTACGTAGTGAACAGCGCCTTTTTTATTTTCAATTTTTCAATAATATTAAATCCGTCTATTTAACTGTTCTTAGTAGTAAATTTGGGGCGGTTTTTGCAATGGGGAGAAAGAAGAGGAAAAAGGATGGAAAAGTTGTAACTGAGGGGACTGATTCAGACAATGACTCGGTATCCTCTGATAGCTCGACCAAAAACAAATACGAACCTTTCAGAGTCCTTGATTATATACGTAGTTATCCAGAAAATGGCGGTAACTTTGAATACATTGTTTTCTTTGAATCTACTGAAGCCGGGAAGCCTCTAGGTGACAGGGATTTGATGAGTATGTCATCGACCCTGAAACGATTTAATAAGGGAGTCAAACAACTTATCCGTATGAATAAGTACAAAATAGGAGTAATTTTCGAACGAGCTTCATTCGCAAATGCTGCCCTAATAAATAGTAAATACCTGGACACATACAAAATGAGAGCATCCATCCCAGCCGGAGCCACAGAAGTCACGGGCGTCATTACGCACGTGCCTATAAATCTCTCTAATCAAGAGATTTACGATGCCATCTCCAGCACGAAAAACGTAGTGCAGATAAGAAGATTTATGAGACGTACTAAAATAGATGATGATTTTCAGGTTACACCCACCCAGACAGTATCAATAACCTTTTCCTGCCCAGTCCTGCCCGATTCTATAGACCTAAACAGTTGGCGCTTCACGGTAAGACCCTACATTCCACCCATCAAGCAATGCCTGCGATGCCTAAGGTATGGCCACATCGGTAAATACTGTAAAAATGCAGAACGATGCTCAGTCTGTGGAGACAACCACAATTTTAAAACATGTACAATGGACACAAAAAACGCTATCTGTGTACATTGCCAAGGTCAGCACATAGCTATATCCCGAGATTGCCCAGTAAAAATAAGGAAAATGAAAGAAAACACAGATTTATTTCATAAAAGATCATACAATGCAGTAGTAAAAGAAAAGTCATTTCCTCCTCTATCCCAAACAGATCAATTTATATCCCTCCTTAATTCAGATAAAGTTTTAGACATTTTATTAAATTCAATAGTAAAATTAATATCACTCAACAAATTTAACCAAAAGGAAATCAATTCGAAATCCATCAAAGATGTCCTCTTAGAAACATTCAATGTTGAAAAAAATAATCTTAAAACTTAATGGATTCTCTAAACATAGTTCAATGGAACGCTCAGAGCCTAATATGCCATCGACATATTTTTTCTAAATTTCTATACGACAATTCTATACATGTTGCTGTAATTTGTGAAACTTGGCTTAGGCCACATCATAAATTACAGTTTAAAGAATACAACATGGTAAGACTAGACTCAGGCAACACTCACAATGGTGTAGCCATTCTTATACATAACAAACTAAATTACACAGCTATACAAACTCAACATGATGACTCTCTACAAAATGTTGCAATTAGGTTACAATACAATAATAAAGAATTATCCATAGTTAGTTTATACAGTCCAGGTAATTGCACACCTCATTTTTCAAAAAGAAAATTAAATAATCTTCTCCATAACATTCCTGAACCGATCTTCTTAGCAGGAGATTTCAATGCCCACCACCTGCTCTGGGGATGCTCATCTATTGATGCAAGGGGCCGTGACATTTATGAAAGTTTAAATGAAAATTATTTAGTCATTCTTAATAATGGACAGCCTACAACTGTCGGCAGCCACACCTGGCAGCCCAATGCTCTGGACCTAACCATTGTATCACCTTCTTTGGCTCTTGATTGCGATTGGATGGTAACTGATGATCCACTTGGCAGTTTCCATCTACCTGTAATGACAAAAATATTAATTAATAATAATACTCATAACTCTGGAGTACTCAACAATCAGAATCATAAACCTTTTCCACAACACTTAAATTGCAGAAACATTGATTTTGAAAAATATACTATAAAACTGGATAGTTTAGTACTGAATCATGATTTTGACCTATCTGATCCATTAAAATCATATGCAGAATTAACTAAATTTATAAATATGGCTGCAGAGGAATGCACAATAGTCCAATACAAATTATCATCTACACACACAATAGACCATACCTTGACAAATCAAAGCTTGACAAAACCAAAAAAACAAAGAATTCCACTGCCATGGTGGAATCAAAACTGTACCAATGCCGTAAATGCTGCTAAACAAGCATATTTAACTTTTAAAGCAAACCCAACTGAAATAAATTACATATCTTTTAAACATAAGCAAGCTCAAAGGAAACTTATTTTGAATAACGAGAGAAAGTCAAGCTGGTATTCCCTTACTGAAACATTTAACAGAACAACACCTCTATCATATGTCTGGTCAATGATGAGAAAATTTAATAAGAAATCCAAAGTCAACAATGTTACAGTTAACCTAGACTTAACTAGCAATTTTCTTAAAAAATATACACCAGACACCGTTGAGTCTCCTTTAAATTTAAGTGAAGAATCTACATCAGCATCTCATGTAGATTACTTAACAAATCCGTTTTCACTAGCAGAATTTAATGCAGCCATCTCTTCACGAAAAGATACAGCTTGTGGACTCGACGGTATTCCATACAAGATGTTGAAGTATGCCAGTATTAACGCCCGAAAAGTAATACTGAATATTTTTAATTCGTTATGGCAAAAAGGTCTCATACCAACTCAGTGGAAAACAGATTGCCTCATTTTGGCCTTAAAACCTAACAAAGACAAGAATAACTATGAATCCTATAGGCCAATTACCTTAACATCTTGTATGGGGAAAATTTTCGAGCAACTATTAAAACAGAGGTTAGAATTTTACATAGAACACAATAACATTTTACCTTCTAATCAGTTTGGTTTTAGAAAAGGTCGATCTGCTAGAGAGAGTATATGCCATCTACAATTAGATATTTACAATTCACTTAAAAAACACAACGTTTTATTTGCAGTGTTTTTTGACATCACCGGTGCGTTTAATAACGTTAACCTACATATACTGTCAAAAGAGTTAATGTTGCTAGGACTACCTAAAAAAATCGTACTATGGATATTTCATTTTCTGCATGGTAGAGAAGTATATGCCAAAACTCAAAATTATCTACTTGGCCCAAGGGAGTCTTATAAAGGTGTTTGTCAAGGTGGAATATTAAGCCCACTAGTATTTCTGTTGTATATAAACAAGCTTAACTGTGTATTAGGATCAGAAGTTAGTAATCTACAATATGCCGATGATCTTGTTGTTTATGCCTCAGGCTCTGACCCACGCGCTACCGTCAACAATTTAAATATTTCGCTACAAAAGCTAAATAGCTATTTTAAATACTTAAACTTAGATATCAATGCGGATAAAACTAAAGTAGTAGTTTTTAATGGAGTGGGCATTAAACAAAAGAATTACAAAATCTCTTACAATAACTCTGAGTTGTGTTCTGATGACTCCGTAAAATTTTTAGGTATTACTTTTACGAATAACATGTCTTGGAACAAATATGTCGATCATATTATGCTAAGAGCATCAAAGGCTTTGAATGTTATAAAATCATTATCATCAACATACTGGGGTGCAGATCCTAAAATTCTATTGAATTTATATAAAGCATTAATACGCAGCCATTTCGAGTATGGTTTCCTTTGTTTCGCGTCAAATGATAAATTGGTTAAGAAACTGGATATTCTTCAAAACCACAGCTTAAGAACTGTCATTGGCGCCTTCAGGACAACTCCAATTAATTCCTTACAGGTAGAATGCAATACTCCCCCTTTGCTAATAAGATTTAAATATTTAAAATTCAAATTTCTTCTCCACTTAAGTTCAGTAGCTTCCAATCTTCTCTTTAAAAAGATTTATTCCTTATATAATTTATTTTCTTGCCGCAACATTTCAACGGTCCCATATATTCTTCATGACTTTTCATATGTTAATGAATTAAAACTGCGTGGTAACCTATTTACCAGTGAACGAAATTGGGCTTGTTATAATGGTAGCTATGAAAGTAAATATACCACCATCCCTGTTCATATTGACACAAAGTTGAAAAATAAACAAGAGGTTTACCAGATGATTTCAACCTTCGAAAACTCCATACCAGTTTACACAGATGGTTCAAAATCTACGTCTACTTGTTCATTTGCCTTCTACGTACCTCATTATAAATTCGGTTATGGAGAACAGTTAACAGAATACTTTAGTATTTTCTATGCAGAATCTCTGGCTATATTCAAAGTCCTGCAGTTTATAAATCAAAAAAGACACACTAATAGATGGTTAATAGTAACAGATAGCATGAGTGTTTTGAAATCTCTTCAAAGCACACCCATGAACAGTAAAGTTAACTACATTATATACGACATTAAACAACTGTGGTGGCAATTACATTGTGATAATGTTTTTATTGAATTTATGTGGACTCCGGCTCATATTGGTGTGAAAGGCAACGAGAACGCAGACTTTCTCGCGAAGACTGCTTGCAATTTCGATGGATGCCTGGGCAGTGATGAGGGCAGCTCTGTCTCATATGGCGTTCACTACACGGATTTGGTAGCCAAGACTAAAGAAACCATTACCTCTGAATGGTCCTCTTACTGGAACAATGCAAAAATTCACAAAGGCGCATGGTATGCTTCCATTAATAAATCTATCGGCAAAAAACCTTGGTTCTCCAAATCACATCTGTATAAAGGACGAAAATACTATACCATTATATCTCGCTTACGATTTGGCCACTGTCGCATTAATGCACATTTACATAGAATGAAAATAGCCCTGTCACCTAAATGTAACGAATGCAATTTAAATTTGGACCAAACAATAGATCACATAATTTTTGATTGTCCCGCTTACAATATCCAACGACTAGCCCTGATTGGCGAGCTGATGACTCTTTACCAACCGAGTCCGATCCCGCGCGGTACTCAAGAGCTTCTCAAGAATACTGACACTTACATCCATATTTATGAATACATCTGTTCAACCATACGAAATCTTTGAAATGGACCTAAAGAAACCGGAATCGACACACCACCTGAAATTGACTCATCACCTGGAATAGAGACATCACCCGGAATGAACACATCACCTGGAAATGACACATCACCTGGAAATGACACATCACCTGGAATTGACACACTCGGATACTACAACTGAAGACGAGGCTTGAAGCCTTTATCAACCATGAACTGAAGACTTGGCTCATGCCTAACAAATTAACTGAAGACTTGGCCTCTGTGTGGCCTTACTAAAACTACCAAAATAAGAAAAAATGTAACAATGAAGACTTGGCTGTATGGTGTTCAACCTTTGCCTTTTCCCTTAGAGGAAAGAATAATAAATAAAAAAAAAAAAGAAACTAGTTTCCGAACGAACCGATTGACGTACGCACGCGCATCAAGAAAAGTTTTTGTTGTATTTTCACTTAAAAATATCGAAATTATTTGAAAAGAAGTAAATAAAGGTTTAAAACTTTACAACACAGTTGGAAAGAGTTCATTTATTCGCGTTGCTGTCGATAGGTGTGATTTTTTTATGGCGTTTTTGTAGATCGAACTCGGTCAGAAAGTTACATCCCATCCGGAGAGTTGAAAGTTTTAACAAGGCCGAGTTTAGCAGGTATGTGGGAATTAAGGATAAACATACATTTACCCAAATTTATAATGCGCTTTCTATTTTATAAGTTTCATAACGTAAATAAAATTAAATATGTGGTTTAGCTGCAGATTTGAGTCATTTGTTTTTGATTTATTTTGACGTCATGGAATTCCTTTTTGTAATTACATCAGCAATATGCCAATATGCATTCATTGCATCGCCTTCTCTTAAGATGATATGCAAGTTAGATAAGTTTAGTTTTTGCTGCTCATAATCTGGGGCTCTAGTGAAAAAGGGGTTAATTCTGCAGAAGTTGAACGGCTGATTTCGACTTAAACCCCTTTACGCATAAAATAGAAAATAGCTGTGTAATTTCTGCAGCCTTAACCTCTTCTTCACCAGGGCCCTAGAAATTTGGTAGTAGGTGCTTCATCATCATGCTATCCTATTTTGCCCCACTGCTGGGCACAGGCCTCCTCTCAGTAGGTAGGTTCTTGAACAATTTTTTATATTTTTTATTTACTTTATGTGTAATAAATTAACTTGATCTTAGTATTTATTGTGAGAGACCCAATACTGTAATGACAGTATTGGTGCCATCTCTACTACTGTTAGTTTGGCTAACTCTCAAGATTTTAAACTATCCCTAACACTTGATATTGATTACCACAATACTTACTTTTCAATCACACAAGTAAGAATTTAGCAACCAGAGGGCAGAAGCCCTCCTAAAGCTAAAGGAAGTATCTAAAAAAAAATTCTAATTAGGATTGTTGAGTCACTTGCCACTTTTCATAATTTAGCATAGGTATTCATAGAAATGAACCAGAGCAACATTAATTATGGTCAATTTTCAAACAGTGGTAATTAGCTCTACAATCCCTGTTCAGGCATTTACATAAAAAAGTGTATGTATTTTTTTTTTATTCTGGATAAAATATGATTTTACTTAGAGTCAAGAGCCGATAGTTAAAAAATGTCCCAAAAAGAAAAGTCAGTTTTGTGATGTTTTTTTTCTTACACTCGGTATCTGGGCATCACAAAACTGGCTGATAAAATTCGTATTGAAAAAATGTAATACATTTTGCACAAAGACATACCCTTTTTATTGAAATTGCCTGTTCATTGGAGATACCTATATGATGTATAAATTATTAACTCAAAAGTGTTTGTTTCTTTGAGATTAGAGAGAAAGAGACTACCACCTTTTGCCTTAAGAGGGCAGCATTTTCTTGTCATGTGTTAACACATTCTGTACCAATGATACTTATTATATGTTACTATTTCTGTACCAAGAAACCAACAAGCATAATACAAACATGTTTACAAAATGTGTTAAGTGAAAAAGTTCTAATTATTTTTACCTTGAAAATGTCTCAATGGGATAGTATACCAATGATATTTAATGTTACACCTTCAGTCCAACTTGTCCAAATTAGTTTAGTCGTAAATTATCACATATCTTCATGGTCAAGCATATTAACAGTTATTTGTGACAACTGAGATTCTGAAACTACTGGAATCTGGTTGTTCTGTTTATAGGTTGCCTTGTACTGAGAAGTGAGAACTGAGAACACAGGTATTGCTTTTTTTTATATTCAACTGGAAGGCAAACGAGCAAGTGGGTCTCCTGGTGGTAAGAGATCACCACCGCCCATAAACATCTGCAACACCAGGGGTATTGCAGATGCGTTGCCAACCTAGAGGCCTAAGTTGGAATACCTCAAGTGCCAGTAATTTCACCGGCTATCTTACTCTCCGCGCCGAAACACAACAGTGCAATCACTGCTGCTTCACGGCAGGATTAGCGAGCAAGATGGTGGTAGCAATCCGGGCGGACCTTGCACAAGGTCCTACCACCTGCAAAACCTGCTTACTTTCGGACTAGTGCAACTGGTATCAATTTATTTAGTTTCACCTGTCCCATATTACTCTGTCTGTAGTCAAATCTTGCAAGTTAAATTCGACCAACTTCCAGTAGTTGGATTGACATGAAATTTGGCACACTTATGTAAATTGCGTGGCAATCTGGTAGTGACATCCTGGTAGTCCAGTCAGGATCGTCTATATAAATCGAACTAGTGAAAATTTATCTCGAATTCGAAATATTCGGAATACGGAACAAACGATTTTAAATAGTTTAGTTGGGGCCCTAGTTTATTTTTTGCCTTTGGTTAGGTATTTTGGCCTCTGGTTAGCTAGTACCTCACCAAATAAAATAGCTAAATAAAAAATCTCATCTCATCCCAACCAAACACATAACCCCAATTCAAAATCAACAAAAACAAACTGCTATTACCCAAATCACTCACCAAATCATCAGCTATTGTTTACAATCATTAAAAAATCAAGATAATTGGCCTATTCAATCTGCTGATGCTCCGAATGACCTCCCATTACGCTGAAGGCGGGTTTATGCAAAACCACGTTTCCTTCTATTGTATAATTGTTGATAGTGATCATATCTTCTTTACTAGTAAACTAAGGTAAAAATGTAAATTACCTGCCAAGTAATTTCTATTACATTGTGGTTATTTCTTAGGCCATAGTAAGTAGCAGGCAAATGGTGGATGCAAGAGGCGAGTTGTCGTTCATTGTAGCATTCTAAGAGGGAGGGCTCTGTTCAGCAGTAGACGTCTTCTGGCTAATGATGAATTTCTATTAATGTCATCCGTCAAAGTTAACAGAAATATTTTTTTTTTATCAAAATCGGACTACACGCTAAAGTCATGCGTGGTTATTCTTAAAATCAGTGAGTGAAGCAATCATCCCCTGTTTGCCTACCCTTAGGGTTGAATTTTTTTTTTCCAAATTTATACGGGACCACCTTCAGGGACCACCTTTTCCAATAAAAAAATATTTGTTTATTTGTTTTGTTTTGTATTTGTTTTTTGGATTATATAAACTTTCACGGGATGACCGTAAAAGAAACAAAAATTTGGAGTTGAAATAAAAAAATACAAAAAGACTCCAAATCGTAATCTTGATTTGATTGCTTAATAGCGACATCTCTTGTCCCTGGTGAACGGATAGTTTCGATGGGAGTGAAAAATGTTTCTCGTTGAGAACGTAGATCATAGATGGCGTTAGTGTCGCTGCTAAAGTGACTAATAGAAAAAGAATCCAAGTTGAGATATGGGTGCATAGGAAAAATTCGTGTCTAGTCTCCTGTCCAGTGGTGGTGTAGGGGAATAGCACGCAGCACGGAATGCTGAGGACCTGGGTTCGATTCCCAGCGCTGGTCTATTTTTTCTGGTATTTCTGTGCATTCATGTTTCGGCTTGTGTTTTCGTGTGAAATTTATATAAACTTTCACGGGATGACCGTAAAAGAAACAAAAATTTGGAGTTGAAATAAAAAAATACAAAAAGACTCCAAATCGTAATCTTAATAAATATTTAAAAAAATATTTTTTACTGTTTCACATTTTACTTTTTAAATTGGCAAGTTTATTAAGTAACATTGAACTCTTGATCTTTTACCTTTACTCAATGCCTAGTTATGTTAATTTAATGCTTACTAACTATTCATGTTTTATTATTCTCATTCCAAAACAATAAACAGTAACTACTGAAAATTACATAGTTAAAGAAAAACATCGTCAAGAAACTGCGACGCAATTCCATGGTGTGGTTCCCGCGTGGGAACTACGGTTTAAGTCCTCTCATTCTGAGGAGAGGCCTGTATCCAGCAGTGGGACTTACATAGGCTGGATTGATGATGATGATGATGATGATGATTATTATTAATGAACAAATGACGGTTCTCTTATTTGCGCAGCAAATAACCAAGAATAAGACGCACTTGTCGCGCCCGTGAACCTTATTCTCTTGTGTTAAAGACTAAATTCTCTTGCTTCAGTCAGAAGTGCGTATACCAGCTCTAAGATATAGTGTGATGGAATAGTTAATTGTTTGTTGTACCAATTAACAGTTTTCTGACGTTGGGAAATCAGGTTGTTTGTTAGCATCACTTTCATTCTGGCGTGGTTACGGAATTTCCTAGTCGGCAAGGAAAATTGACACTATTCTTACTGTGTCCTTTCGCAATGTCGAAAAGCTGTTTTGTTTGCTGACTTATATAAAACATAAGCAAGTGTCCTAAGAAATTAGATTGATAACCAAGGGTGGAAAGTGACCCATTTCACCCGAGATATTTCTGGCGCTCAAACGAAGTGATAGCGCCAATATATAGTTCGATCGGAAATGGGTAATTTCACCCGAGTTAGACACTCTATTTTTCATTTCGACTGAGGAAAGTAAAATACTGCAAAAAAATTAGAATATTAATAAATTGAATTTACTGGTATTCTACCTCCAACGGTACAGTCCACTGCTGGACATAGGCCTCGTCCATGGCGCACCACAACACTGTCTTCAGCCTCTCGCAATCGTCCGCCGCAAGCGACCCTTTTAAGGTCAGTTAGATCATACGTATTCTTTCCTTTCGAATGGCGTTCGCGGACCGGGAGACAAGTGGTCAGGACGTAGTCGGTCGAGCCCTGTTTCCAGCCTTATAATAGGTAATAGTAGGATAGGATAGGATACGATAGCCAGTTAAAGGTCCGCGTGACTTAACGCTGTGTGACACAATAGCACGACGTGACGTCATGGGCCTCACTCCCGAACTTCGACGTACCTAATCCTCGCACATCTCTTGTGGAAATGGAGCCATACGAGGGTACACTTTTTCTGCAAAACCCGCTCTTGTATGAAGTCACACCCCAAAGGTCTTAGGTTAACGAGCCCAGCACGAGTACAGGAAAACGCGTAACAGTTGTTATGACATCGGAAGCGTAAAAAACGATTGTTTCGGCTCCGTTGACAAAATCGCTGGGAACCGCCGCCTGTGACGGCGAACAATGGAACAAATGTTTGCCAATCTTGCTTATTGGCAGTTATCCGGTGCTTGATGGATTAAGGATTACCCTTTCTTTTTCGATGCGGATTGGGACTTTCGCGTTGACGCGACTTGAACAATGACAAATGGTTCCTGCCAATTGCGAGTGTTAGTAGGTTAAGTAACATCACGGTAACACGGGTTCACTTTTCCAAAATGTGTATTCTCAATAGTGTTTTCTTTCGCAAAACTCTATCCCGGTACTTCAAAATACCAAAGATCGACTAAGGAATTTTGAAGAAATCGGAAGGTATTTGCTTTATGCTTTAAATATGCTTAAAAAAAGGGAAATATGGAATGAAATTGGCATGGAAAACGATGTCATTAACACATATATTTGTACTTATTGTACCTATTTGCACGAAGTGTACATTTGAAGCATTAAATACATTTTCTTGGAAAAACAACACGTTTCGAGAAGGTCTTTCAAGAAAGAGATCCATTTAAGGAAGGAAAAAGAAGAAGGTGAATTTTCGTCAACACATTTAAATAGGGAAAGTTTGGTTATGATCCAAAGTCACCTCAGCTAATCATATTCAACCCACAAAACTTTCTACGATACTTTTTAACAAAATCGACACTTCATACTTACGATTCTAGCAGCAAATAGCCCTGCAACATTCAAATCAGAGTTCGCTGAATCACATACGTTAGAAAGTGGAAAGCACTAAACGTTAAGTGGCATACTCAAAGTTATTACATTTATTGTACTTAGAGTAGGTGATTTACTTGGGAATGTTGAGCGTTAACGAGTTATGACTTAATTAGGCTAGTAAATTTAAAGTAATTTGTCTTATTAAGCTAGTCTAAAAGGCGATGGTTGACTGCGAGTCACACAGTTATTTTATCTTGCACGGCTATGTAAATGTAATCGTAATGCTGTTTTAATATCTGCCTATCTATTTCTTTTTTCTTTGCGCAATAATCTGAGCATCATTTCATTAGCTTCTATTTGAATGTAAATTTGCAGAATGTAGACGCTAACGTGAAATGCGACCGAAGGTGTAACTCACTAGTGTTTATTGAATCAGGCGTTACTTTGCGGAGGTCCATATCAATGAACTAAAATAATTTCTTTTATATTTCCTTCCTTAATAATTTAAGGTCGCGGGTGAGCAAGGAAATTATTTTAGTTCATTCACTAGTGTTTATTTAGTTTCGATTTATTGCTCACCCTTACCGGGTAATATTGCCCCTAAATTATGACAACACTGGGTGTTTTCTCACCAATACGTTCGAATTGTAAGATCAAAACATTTACATGACCTCATGTATTTATCTTTGTTGAACAAATAAACGATTTTTATTTGATCGCCAGTTGGCTTCACGACACCAAATTTTGAAACTACTCACAACATTACATTCATACGAACGTTGCCAGTTAAAGAAAAACTTAGAAATAAACCCTCCTTCGTGCAGTTAGGTAAAAGATCGTGTTTGAAGCCACTCTGGCTGCACGATACGCTACATAAAGAATTTTCTCGCAAAACTTACCGCAAAACCCCCGATGCATGTTTCACACCTATCAATAAAGATCAGAAATATATCTCTTCCTCTAATTATCATTCTCAAAAATGCTGTCTCATATACAGAGCGTACACGCAATACAAAGACATAGATCAGCAATCAACTGTTCGTCATGGGAATAAGATCCAAATCTTATTACGCGCTACAGATGCAACTACGCAAGCAAAACACGGAAGAAAATTGTAAGTGAAATGGCGAGTAATTTTGTTTCGGACGCCTTTAATGATCGTTACGCTTTTATTCGAGAGTGGCGATAGATTTCTAAAACATTGGCGTAACTAGTGGATTAATAATTTCTATTTTTTTGACATGGTGGATGTATTTTATGGTATGATTGATGACGTTTTGTAAGTCAGAGGTCTGTAGTCGGGGAATGAAAGGAAAGGTTCTGTTATGCTCACAGCTCAGTGATCGGGGTGAACTGCGCGGATTCAGCTTAACTTGATTCAATGCTGAGTCTACCTACTCTGCTCGCAGTGGATTGATGAAGTGGATTGCTAGCGGCTTGATGTCTCTCGTTGTCTAATTGTTACGAGCCAGTTGTCACTTTCCCGTCAAAGGTTTCGGAACTAAACAGGGAAATGGATTTAGCCTGAATCATTGGCCATCCAACAAAAAATGAGCTAAATATTGTCTTCCTTTGCAAATGAAATGTATGCTCCTGTGAACCTACATATTTTATGTCTTTGTATATTTCCTGAGTTAGTTTGGTTGTAAGCTTTTTTTTAAGTAACTAATACTACATGTGCAGCCCAAACTATCTCATTCTTCAAACACAAAATATTGTTTGATTCTGTGTAAATAAATGCCATACATACGCGGTCTCCAAGCACTCCATTTTTAAACCGCACGCTCAAAACGTGTACTTTAACTTGGCATAATTTGTACCCTCGTGAACCTCTAGTTACATGGTGTTAACCTTAAACACAGACCTCAATCGAGCCAATAGGTTAATCACCCAGTCATTGATGCCTATTACACCATTCATGGATCCATATCAGCCCACGAATTAATCGATTACATGATTCGATATGCCAAGTCTCCACTAACAGCGATACATGCACAGTATTTTGATTCTATACTATACATCGTAAATTGATTAAATTAGACTGATGCTGAGATGTAATAACAATAAATATCTCGGTAAAATTGACACCAATTGATCTCGAAGCAAAGTAAGGAAAGCTCTTATCTTGAGACAGGAAACTAGGCACGCAACTTATAAAGAAAGATACTTAAATTTAAACACGAAATATATAATAATATAGTTCAATGAGACAATAATGTCTTGTTCTACCATTCGCCACGTTTTTCGGCTTATTTGTCTGTCTGCATTCATCATCCCATCACATTGCTTCATATTTGTGCAGTGTATTATTCGTCGAGAGTATACTCCCTATGCTAATTAAATTGAAACTATGACTCTAAGTTCAATAGAATCAGATAAGACAATCGTGTAGTGTAAACAAAGCGATTCAGCACGATGAGTCCGAAAGCACTCACATTTGAATATCAATCCATTCCAGATCGAATTCACATCTAAGTAAATTAAATTTTAGGAAGCATTTTCGATATTCGAGGAAATGAAAAAAGCGGCTGATAAAATATTCATCTAAACACAAGGTACCTACAGCTAGGGACAATCGAATACATCATATTAACAACAGAAAAATTATACATAGGTCAAGAATGTTGTATACAAAACATTTTCAAGTGTTTACTACTATGCGGTAAAGTTTCTTTAATTACCGTCTTCAGTGGTCACTTAGTGGTAGCTTCGTCTATAGGTAGAGTCATTTACGATGACGCGTGCCGTGGTTCTCATTACAATGTCATTAATGGCTATTTTTGACATAATTACGCGTCTTCGTGGATGGCACTAGGTATTACAGTAACCATCATAAACATCTCAGCTGTGATCACCACTGTATCGTCAGTTGATTACTCAGGTTAGCATGGTAACTGTCCAGGAAACAGAAACGTGCGCCGGGATGGAACTATTTCACAGTCAATTTCGAGATGATTTGATTGACAGATGTATTGATGTCAAAATAACATCTGCAGCTCAAAGGTTTCACTCCAGTACATGATTCAATTTCTTCCACTGTAGCTATGCAAATATATCTTTAAGATCTCACATTCCTCATAGCGTTAATATGGAGACCCACCTTTAAAAAACAAAAGAACGAACGGTTTATTGAAACTGTAACTACCATCGTTAATTATCAACCATCGGCCACGGGCTGTTAGCGTGCGATAGATCCGTTATGCATAACCATGGGTGATGTGGATTTGATTTAGATCTTGATATCGACTTTACATGTTCAATAACAATGTAAAAGTCGATATATCTTGATGACATGATCATGTTTTCTAACGGGGAATTACATTTCAAGATTTTAATCTAGCCTAGCTTCCGGTAGTGTTTCATGTTACAAGCATAGCTTTTCTAGAAATAGTTTTAAACTGATGGTGTTAGATTAAACACTTAACTCCTAACCTAGTTTATTAAACCAAACACGAGTCAATTCCTTCACAGGAAAGCTATTAAATCCCCAGCGCCCACTTTGCGGCACTGCTGGGAATATAGCTTACACATTAGTTAACGAATAAACAGTAGACTCACAAGCTTGATTACTATGTATTATTACGCTATTTTTAAGAACGTTTGTCTAGATCAAATTTATATTCGTTATTTTAAAGATCCCATTGATAGAAAAGTATTTAGGACAATCTTTTTTAAAAATGGAACCTAGACGTTTATCTTGACTTCATGTGGTTTTGGATTCTATCGTAAAAAAAATCTTCATGCCAATTGTCCTTTTATTTTGAAGGTTAAATTAAAAAGATGACATCACTCATAACTAACGAAATCCAACAGATCGATTATTTCGCTCACTAGCCAATCAAGAAATCCCTGGCATTGACTAAAAAGCAATACCCACAACATCGAAATTTTACTCTCAACTTGTAATGACCTTCGTGTCCCAGTATGTTAAACATACGATGCCTCTTCCCACCTAAAAGAGCATAAGTGCACTTCAAATTCTTATATGCATATGTTGTTTTAGATTTATGCTTGTGGTCAGCCATGCTTGACGTACCATGACGATAGCCGTTACGTACGTAACCTGCGAAAATAGAAGCCTCTATGACAAGGCAATAGAGTTAAAAATACGGATTGGCAGGTATTTCCGGACACAGGACGGCAGATGAGTGGACATTTTTTGGATAATTTCCTAAGACTGGGAGGGGAGTTAGGTGCGTGTGACGGAGGGGTTACCTTGATGTAGCCCCCTGTTACACATCCGTATGCATTGCTGTGCTGTGAATGCATTTATTCGTTATTATAGCTTGAGTGTCATGTTAATTGTAGGAACACGTTAACAATACTTATGCTGTTTTACTAATCTCTGAAACTATCTTTCTATAATAAACGTCTAATGAACAAAATCTACGTAGATGATCTCATCACTGGGAGGAAGATACACTGATGTTCAAATAACAACTTTGCACATCATCGATCAAACTGTAAAATTTTAATGGATTAACAATTACATTGTTCGTAATAAGTTTGCGCAAGGAAGCAAGATACAACCAATCATTTAATGGCCAATGAGAAGTGGTTGTTTCCAAAGAGCTTTAGTTACTTCAGAACATTTAAAACCTTGACTCCACGCGCAAATTCTTCAGATTTCTTATTATGTACATCTTTGTATTTTATCTGATTTTTTTTTAATGCGTATCAGATCTAGGAACCTAAAGAACTAAATTACCCACATAACTGTTGTTTAATTACCATCTCTGTTTAAAATATTTTCATTTATAACTATTTTAGCTGTGATCACTGTTAAGTATAAAAGTGTATTATAATAACTTTCATCATTATTAATCACTTTATCCACTGATTCACCGAGAATTTCTATGGGCTCATTTTATTTATCGTCAATCTATGATAGAAACTGTGCGTGTAAACTCTTAGCATTTCAATTACTCGTATCGCCGATCTGACTTTCCCATAGCGCTCTTTTATGAATTAAACATTACGGCTTGATGTGCATTGGGCTATGGTAAAGTATGTGTACCGAAGGAATATGTTTCTAGTATGTTGTTGTCGTTTGAAACGCTGGCCAGTTTCCTATAAAACAGACCGAATACCTTGTAAACGTCGGTTACTAGAGGATGCAGAAGGGGGAGTAATATTACTGTTGCACTGTTTGTATGTAAGTTATCAAGTGCAAAATTTTCGACCACTTACTGGTATCCGATTGAGCTGAAATTTACTTACACAAGTTCGGTGATAATAAAGTAAATTAATAGTGAAACTCTTGTGCTCCGGCCAGGATCGTCTGGTTAATGATGTCGACTTGAAACTTTATACGGATGTTTTTCGATATTAATGGAGTGCAAGTGATTTTTAAATTCGCTGCTCCCGATCAGCAGGGCTACTACGAAACTCTTAACTAGAAGTTCGTGTCGTGCGGTCCCTCTGACACTTATACCATTTAATATGAGAGCGACAGGGAGGGTATTTCGAGTTTCGTAGTAGCCCTGCAGAGCGACCGTCACGCGTCATGGCTATGGGGCGTTAAAAGATTTATGATTGTATTAAGTCAACTTTTAAAACACTGCAAGAAGCATTGTTACCACGGCGACTTTGTATCAATATCCTAGGTTTCTCTGCGGATGGCTCGGTTTTGCCTCGTACGTATTATTTCTAACGTCTTTGAATTTTTTTGTTGTCACAAAACTTTATCAACTCTTATTATTATTACAATATGTGTCACTAATCAAATACTAGTCCCGCACAAGACAAAAGAATCCGTTTCGATTTCAAAATAGAAGTTAGTATGATACTAGGTTAATAATACAGGTTTGAATAAACGTCGCGTGTTTATAACTTGTTCTTATCGTGATGATATTAAGGTTAAAATTTTAATGATTTCGTAACGCGTTTGATATGTGTTCGTTTGTCGGTTATGTCGAATCGTTTAAAAAGTTGAGATAAAATGAGTTGAGGTATTGGATTATTTAGTAAGAACTTGCACTCTAATCTGGCCCAATATATGTAATCCCACTAATATTATAATTGCAAAAGTTTATAAGTCTGTTTGTTTGTTAGCTACCTCTTCACGTCTAAACCGCTGAACCGAGTTAGATGAAATTTAGTAGATAGATAGTTTGAGTCCCGGGGAAAGACGGGATAGTTTTTATCCCGGAAAATGACAGTTCTCGCGGGATAGCGATTAACGCATTTTACGCAGACTGAGTCGCGAAAAAAAGGCTAGTAGATCTAGTAATCAATAAGAGCTGAGTGGATATACAATGCTATAATCATCAAGCAAGATCCCGTCTTGTTTTAGAAGCCTTTTTCATAGGATCCTCTAAAATTTGTTCCCATTTTTCTGTCGAATAAACAAACTGAGATGAGACATAGATGCACAGAAAAACCAGAAAAAGAGATCAGCGCTGGGAATCGAATCCAGGTTCTCCGTAATCCGTGCTGCGTGCTATAACCCCTACACCACCACTGGACAGGAATCTAGACACGAATTTTTCCTATGCACACATATCTCAAGTTGCTTTTTTCTACTAAGCTACTTAAGCAGCAACACTAGCGACATCTATGTATCGCTCTCATCGAGAGACGTCACATTCTTTCGGAACTAACCGCTCACCCAGACAAGAGATGTCGCTACTAACTTACTAAGTAATCAAATTATGATTGTTTTTTTCTAGCAGCCACGGTAACCTGCCTCTGTTTTTGTCTACCTGGTCAATAATATCATTATCCTTGTTAATATTATAAATGCGAAAGTAACTATTGTTAGTCCTCCTACCTGTCTGTCTGTAAAATCTCTTCACGAATAAAGCGCTGAAATTACTTCTTCGCAGATGGAATCATAGGCTACCGCTAGAAAAGATATGATAGAACAGTTTTTACTTGTCACAGAATACTAAGCATAAGTTGAAATTGAGTGTCGTTTTGTGTTTCTTCGGAATAAGTGTACTATTTAAATTCCTAAAATCGCATACTATGAATCTTAATTACTTTTACTCGCAATTTGGACGCACCCGAGACGAGCTGCAGACTGCTAAAAATTTAAATTAAACGCATTCATTCAATCTCTGTGCAAAATTAATCGCGTAGCTAACATTAGCAATGCAAAATACACAATTGAAATTCACAATTAGCTAACACTAACGAACTTGACTTTTACGTAATCAATTTTCTTTCTTTTGTTACAGATTTTCTAACGTGAGAATCGAGAACGTGCCGACAATGGTGTAGCAACGAAAATCACACACATTAGAAAATCGATCTGAACAATTGGCGCGTAAAAACGCCGGCCATCTTGTTGACTTTAAAATGTGACGCAACGCCATCTAGGGGTCGAACAGTGAACTTTTAAGTGAAAGTGTTTTGTTATCAAGATGAAGTTGAATCTGTTTAAGCGGTCTATGATATTTGCGACGTTTTTTGGGTCGTGTTTGTGTATTGCGTTGATCGTAGCGTCCTTAGGGACCACACATTGGATTGATGCGCGGGCGCGGAGGACCTCGAACCCTTTGGATTCTGAGGGTCGGATCAGCTTTGGGCTGTTTGAAGGGCATAAAGAGCTGAACTTCGGATATGGATGGAGAAGTCATGATTTCAGTGGTGAGTTCACTCATTGTTTAACCTTCAGTTTTATGAACAGATGCAAAACGTTAAACGTTTAAATTTAATTCGTAAATGAAGCTTCTCCTCACTACAAACGGACACAGGAAATATTGCAGTTCAATTTGATTTCTATACACTGTTGAAAATATTATACCGGACTCTTATCAGTGTTCAGGTATTTTTCTTATATAAACAATAGATTTCGACGCATACAAAGAATTATGTATTTTACATATTGTATTGTCTCAGACGACGTGTTCACTAGATTGTAAAGCAATGTCGCATACTAATTATCATTGTTTTTTTTTATTAATTCTTGATTTGTCACGTAGAAATACCAAAAGTACTAGGATGTCACGTAAACTTGTTAGTTTTGATGTTCCTATTGTAGGACCAAAAAATTACGAGTTCGAATACAAGCTTTGACGTTCAGATCTTCTGGACAATGTCGCGAACCCTTTATCAACAATAAAATATAGTTTTGAAATTCTTAAACTCGGGATAAATCTACGAGAAAAATCGTGCAAGTTACATACAGTACATTGCGGCGCTCGTCTGACTACCCGTAACTCGTTCGTTTTACAGCCTCGCAATGTAATCCAACTTGTCAGAGTTTTCTTGCCTCTCTAAACTGATTTACGCAAGCTCTTTCCAACTGTTACAACGACATGCCGTAGAAGTGACGGCTGCCATAGGCTAGCGCGTTCCCAGAGCGGCTCGAGTCCGAAAAGTGGGAATCTGCTACAAAGATTGTGCCTCACTTATGTAAGCCCTTAATTCCCCAATAATTTCCATTCAAAAGTGAAAAAACTCACGTCATTAGGTGAATAAAGAGAAAACCGCATTACGCGATGAACATCTTTCGCATAATAATACTCCAATAATGCGCAATTGTGTCGTGCTAAAGCTAATTGTATCAACAAAATCTCGTAACATTTCCGCTTCAACACGCACAATGTAGGAATTAAAATAAACAATTTAATGTAACCAAGCAATTATCATTTTAATGGACGGTTTACCACATTGACTTAATTACGCAACGCTTCGCTACAATGGACCAGTTTGTCCATTCTTTTACTCGCGTTTCAAAATTCGTCTCATAAAAACTGGTTGCTCATTAGATTAGACTTCGAGCGAGGACGCTGGTCATGCAAGAAGGTGGGAATTTAATTCAGTTTAAATATAAATCTGTTTTACTAATTTAGATACAAAAAGATTCAAAACGGAAATGTGCCGAATTTGAAGGTTGTGGAGTTACGGATTTCTCTAACTTTAAAATTAAAATCTTTGATGATTATTACTTATCTATGCGTAGATTTTTTTTTGGTTTGGTAATTTTAATAGTTCTCAAACTTTCAACATAAAAAGGCTTAAATTTTTATCTTACGATTTTTAAATAGCGTCAAGAAGATCATCTCCATAACTCTAATGATGGATTGAAAGTAAACTCTGTACTTAGTAACTTGAACGTGAAATGTTATAATGAACATCATTTACTACCGTAATAAAAATGTTTTAACATCAAATAGGTCCACGGATGGATCACTCACATCGTGATGCCTTCTTCCCTTACCAACCTGTTGCATGATGCCGCTGACATCCAAACACCTCCATCGGATGTTACAACTGCCACAAGTAGGATTAAAACCAGGTTTTACCACTTTCAACGTGAAGTTGTCTACTACTCACCAGAATCGTTCACTTTTATATGGGGCTTAAGGCATAAGTTTAGCTTTCACTATGTTACGGACGGCACTATCATGATAGATAATGGGATGAAGTTCACTGATTCAAGAACGTCTGCACTGCATCTCATGCTCCTTGTCTTGACTCCACGACCTTTCAGCCGGTTATAGTACAACCATAATGCTAATGTCGATCGGGAATCGTCGGTTTTTCCGTTTTTCTAAAGATTCGTCAAGAAAGAGAAAGAAAACCAATATTTTGTTTCGAATTGCGAGCGACATTAGCAAAGTAGTTCAATTGCACTTTCGTATGATTTTAACGTCTCATAATCATGTGATTCCAGTAAAAGCTGGCACGCACCCAGCCCGGCGCTGGGCGTGGTGCGGCACCGCCGCTCAGCTAGGCGCAGCTTTGGTATCAAGTGGCGGCGCCTGCGTTTTAGCGGCTTTGGGGTCAGCAGCGCGAATACGCTGTCAGCCACGCCCACTTGTCGTCAGCAACTCGCTTGCAGGTGAGTCCAAGACTGCTGACCTTACACCTATTTATTCATCATTACACAACCATGTCGAGCGTTATAATCAAACTCTCAGGAACTGAAGCTTAGCTGTAGGTAGCTTTGGTGTTGAGTTGAGCACCTGCCTGTTAGTGTTTGGTCGTCAGGAACTCTCGCTTGTAATGTAAGTGAGTTTTAAAACAAGTAACTTTACACCTATTTATGCACCATAATACAACCATACTGAGCGGTATAATCGAACGGTATGGGGCTCAAATATGTATGAACGATTTAGGAACTTTTCGAAGTGAATGATCAAATCATACTTGTCACAAAAGCCCTTTATCATGTGTAGGAGTAGGATGCAAAGTAATTTTTACATATTTAATGACTGACCATACTCTTTTCTCGTTCTAGTACTCTTCACCCTCGGCGCTATAGCGGTATGGCTGACCGAGTACTTCTTGCGGTTGCAGCACAACGTAATGTCTGACGAAGATCTGGCTAACACCTGGAGTTCGGACGGAACCGCTGATCTTGGACTTTCATTCTGGTAACAAGTTTATTGAATTGCCTTTTAACCGCAAATAATGGACAAGAAATTGTAACTGTGACGCGCTTTTCCATCTGCGAATAAAAGTAACAGGCCCAATGACCTTGTATTGTTATCGGTAATATTTTGTTGTTTGCGTATTTTACATTTCGTCTTCCTCGAAAAGTAGCCGATTTTTAAAGAAAATAAATAGAGTGGCAATTCATAATTACATCCGTCATTATCATCGTCATCATATAAGTCATAGGACGTCCACTGCTGGATACAGGCCTACCCCATAAACGTTCAGTTGCTTCGATTGCAAGCGGCCTCCCATCAATTACATTCGTATATTTGATTATTTGTGTACTGAATATCATAAATGAACTTGGCTCTTGAGCCATGTGAAATAATGACGCTAATGTGTGAACAGATAGTGATTTATTTATATTTTTATTACAGGCTAGTAGTGGCCGCGGCCATAACCGCGTTTGCCAACAACGTGTGCATATTGGTCGCCATGGCCGACGAACGAGACGCAGACACAGTCGCTCCCGCTCTAGAGGAGAAGGTCAATGGCGCTATCATGCTGTATTGATCTGGAGGTAATGACAAAATCTTGAATGGTAATTTTCTAAGAAAGCGTGCTTCATCATCGAGTCTGACCAGCGAGTCTTGGCAAAAAGGGATAGTGCCAAATTCCCCCATCCATCTTGCTCGCTAATCCTGCCGTGAAGCAGCAGTGCTTGCACTGTCGTGTTTCGGCGTGGAGAGTAAGACAGCCGGTGAAATTACTAGCACTTGAGGTATCCCATCTTAGGCCTCTAGGTTGGCAACGCATCTGCAATACCCCTGGTGCTGCAGATGTTTATGGCCGGTGGTGATCTCTTACCATCAGGAGACCAACTTGCACGTTTGCCATCCAGTCGAATAAAAAAAAATCGTGAAAGAAATACGATTGGCAACACGTTTAACAGATAAAATAATACCAATCACAAATACGTAACAGATTCGTGGGTCAATCAAATTTTTTGTCTAGGTCCTTGCCATCGTAACATCTCCTGAACTGCATATTAAAAGTATGATTTTATAGGGCACAAATATTTTATATGGGGGGTAATTCCTTTAAGGTTCATCTCCTAAACATGCAAGTAGTATACATACATAACAAACATTTTTTTAACAAAGTGTATCAGTGATGTCTTCTGAGTTACGGGATAGAATAACATACACTGAAAATGGCCCTCGAACACTACAAATAAAATTAAAATTAATGAAAAGAGATAGCATGAATTTTATTCATAACAACATTAATCCTTATCCATTCAGAATGATCTGAACCATAATCTAAAGTTGACTTAAGCAATTCAAAACCAAAAAAGTGATTCATCTCATCACTATAACTTTCGTCATCACGGACATTGATGACTGGTTCAATTCAGGATGGATTGTAGCCAATATGTGCGGTGTTCTGATATATTATGTAACTACCTTTCTTTTTTTATGCGTTTCAGATCACTGGAGAGTCCAAGATTAAGCCGGAAAATTGAAGATACTAAAATATAAATATTGAAATCCGTCCATTCGTGCTTTAAAATAGTAGCCTTTTTATGCATAAATCAGAGAAATAAAACAGAAAAAATGTCAACATTTTGAATATAAGGTTATAATCTCAATTTATTCCATTTTCATAGATATTAGATTTATCGAAGAAGGCTGAATGTTAGGAATTAAGTTTGTGTAGTAATTTATACTGATATTATTAATTTTGTGTTACTATAAACTTAACAAACTTAACGCCCAAATAATTTTCTAGGCCCCATTCATTCATATTTACATATATGAAATAAATCCGGATAACTCACGTTTCGAATCGTTTTTAGCTTGACATGCTTTTACCGTTTCTACCGGGACTGTAATATTATTTCAGTAATTTAAACGCATATGTGCGTTCCGGCATCTGAAAACAATACAATACAAATACAATACAAATACTCTTTATTGTACACCAGAAATAATAAGCGATACAGAAAAACAGAAAACCTTGAGCACCGTATATTAGATAAGCTGAAGCAGTATGGAAGCTACGAAGCTACGATCGAATCGAACACACTCACACAGACGCGCGCTCTACACGGCCTCTAAGGGAGTCTCGCGGTACTGCAGTACCGAGAGTCCCCTCAGTTTGTTCGTAGCTTCCATACTGCTTTAGCTTATATATATACTGTGCCTTGAGCCAATCATCTAACATCAACTGCAAAAAACGTTAGTGACGTTTAATTTGGAATTATATAGTATGAAAAATGCAGTATAAGAGTATTTTGAAATAAATAGTGGTTGGGCGAAGTTAATCTGGCCACAAAACACAGATAGTTCAGAAGTCAATCTCCTCTTCACTTTTCATACCTACCCTCGGCGGTCGCTCTAAAGTTGTCAACTAGCTTATGCACCAAAAAACTATCGTGGTAGTGGCACTCGTATCTAGTTGTTTGATTTATTGTTGAGATTGAAACGGGAAGAGGAAATATAAATTAATAACCAAAATATTTTAATTTCAATGGCATGTTATAAATTTGTCACAGAAAAATCTTGCGAGTATATTTCGTTCTTGGCGAATTCACAATTATTTAATTTAAACGACCGTCCACTGAACAGTTATAATAGTTTTTTTGTTGCTCCATTATTGCACAAAAAAGTTCACAGACGCGTGTCTCAAACGGATGGTACTCGCGTTCGCACTGGTCCCAACTGGACCGAGATATCGTGTCCGTGAGCAGTGTCTATGTGTGCGTTGCTCGAGCGCACTTGTAAGGAGATTGATTTCTGAACTATCTGTGTTTTGTGATCTGGATTTCTGTGACAGGCCAGTTGGTTCTAGTGTCGTGAAGTCCGTTTGACAACTTTGACATTAGTGTCACATTTGTGATTGGTGAAATAACTAAATGAGCCAATCACAAGGAAGACAGTTCACGATACTAACGCCATCTAGTGAAATCCCGCCTGTCAAGAAACCTTCCTAGAAATAATTATTACCTCTTTTTTATTCGAATTATATCCGTCCAAAGACGATAATGTCACATATCAAATACAAAGTTGTAAGAAAGCAGTGACTTCATTTTAAAAAAGAATCTTAGAGAAGATATGAGCCAAACGTGACAAGTCTGCATTTATTCGTACAGTTTGGAGAAAAATATGAAAACGCGTGGTGGTTAAAAATGGAACTGATTTTGGACTAGATTAGAGCGCATATCAAAGGTATCATGTTAAAAGAGCAAAAGGTAGATACTGTGTTCTACCGTATCTTGGATAATTATTGCTAGTAAAATGTGTAAAAAATATTTTGCAATGTTGAAGATTAACGCTAAGAGCAACAATGATAGTGATAACTATAATAGGGCGAAGGGGCGGGGATTCCGGATGATAGACTTCCTAAAAATAGAATATTATAGAATCTTCTTTTCTCAGTGGCGTCTATAAACTTTGCGACGCTCCGCGTGGCATTTCTTTGCGAGGCTCTGGTACAGTGTGCATAAAGTATGTAAATCCAAAGCGGTTATTTTTCTAAAGTTAGCAAGACATTCAAGAATTATAAATAAGTCTACTGGGCCCCTGGCGGAGCCCCTGCTTGCACCTCTTCCTTCTTAAATTACGAGCAATGCAAATGTTTTTTTTTAACGAGTTTAAAAATCTGTGTCGACTTGTCACGTCATATTTTAATAATTGTTTTAGTCGTGCCATTAGGTTAAGTGATTTTTATATGAATTTTATCTTTCCCTCAACTGTTGTGTTATAATTTTCTCGAATAAATACTAATGATATTTATATATTATGAAGTGTGTTTTAATGGAAATTAGTTTATGGAATAAGGTCAGCATAAAATGAATTATTTCAGAAATCTACCTCGTCTTTAGTATTAATTCCTCCGCATGCCTTCCACTAGGCATGAAAGACGTAATTTAATTGAGCTAATTGCTTTACTTCTCTGCTTACTCATCATCGTCGTCTCATTTCGGCCTACATATGTCCCACTATTGAGCACAGACCTTTCAAAATGAGAGGGCTTGGGTATTGGGTTGTAGTTTCCTCGCGGGTCCAGCGCTGTTCCTCTGTTGAGCAAATGCCTTTCAAAATGTGGGCCTATGCAGGCCCAGTACAAATTGGCAACTTCACACCATGGGATTGCTTCACAGGTGAAGAAAACCTGTTTGAACATTTTCCTCACGATGTTGTCCACCACCGTTAAGCTCGTGCTGAATTTCGTATGTAATTTCACACATGAATTCTGAAAAACTCCAAGTCCAGGATTTGAAACTAGGATCCTCTGCTTGTGAGACCACAGGTCAAACCTAAGGATATCTGTTATTATGTAATCCCTTCTACCAAATTATCGCCACTGGCGCCCAAGATGGGACCAAAATCAAGTCGGAGCTACACCGTTTTTAATAATATTGTCCAATCCCCCTTCGACCTTTCCATGTAAACACAAGTTCCTAACTTATTGACTTGCTCATAAGCATCAACAAACAGGATTTACGCATCAGCATGTTTTCCGCTCAAAGTTCGAAGAACGCCGAAGGCTATGGTTAAGCCACACCGATAGAGGAACTATCAGCGACAATAATATTAATTTCTTTGAAACTGTTCTGAATGTTGTTATAATTAGAATTTATGGATTTGAAATATTCTCTGCCTGTCAGGTTTTCCAATAATAATCCGCTAGTTCACTCACATTCTAAAAACTACGAGAAATAAGTCTGGCGTTGACTATAGCGTCGTCAACAGGACTTTTATAATGTGGGAATGTAGTATAGTAAGTAGCGATCCCTTCAAATAGCGAACCTACTGTGTTAAAAATAAAATTGTGTTAAATACTTGTAATGTATAGTACATGGATATCATTTATAAATATTGTGAATCTGTTTAAAAAAAAATACCTCGTTGACTTTCTTGCCGGATTCTTCTCAACAAAGGTTTTTCCCGAACCGGTGGTAGATTTTTTGACATTCATAAGTGCTTGTCATAGCCTGAATTGAATAAAGAGATTTTGACTTTGTACTAATCACGATAGTTAATTTGACACAATGTAAGCAGAACTAAGAAATTCCGTGTGCACAAGTGGTTCCCCTGCCTTGCCCCCTGCGTTTAAAATGCAACAGTCAAACAATGGCTGCCTAGCGACAGGATTCGCGACGGATAGTGCTGCTAAGCGAACCATCCCTCGTGTCCTTAATCAAATCGTTTCAAATTGCGTCCCGTCTTGTTTGCACAGGCCCTTAGAATTTGTAATTGGTTTACAAGTAGAGTAATATCGACCAACTCAAATTAACTTTCGATTATTATAAGTGGTTTCTAATTAAGTTTTGTGCTTACAATAAATGAGAGAACCACAAAACTGGGTGACAGAGCTTAACTAGGAAGGAAGAGGAGCGATAATACTTGAAATCTGCACTTTTCCAGAGATAAGAACAAACTAGATTTTAGCTCCCAAAATTCATTTAGCAAATCCGTTTCAGAGATCACCAAAATAAATAAATTATCGGAAAGTTTCGATAAGCAGGTACAGTCACTAGCATTAATGTCTGCCACAGCGGAGCCTGCAGAAATATCTGACACGTCCTTCCGGCCCTAGAAATAGAATCGTATCAGATATTTATGCACGCTTGTTGTGTCAGATATGACACACTGTACTAAAGGCCCGTGCTGGGAAGAAATCGTGCTCACGCACACGCACGCACCTGTTTGTACGAACACACACACCCCCCCTCCCATACATACACATTGGCAACGATATCCTTCTCAAATTCAAATTCAATTCAAATTCAAATCATTTATTCAGCAAATAGGCCGCAATGGGCACTTTTACACGTCATTTTTTTAATATACCACCGGTTCGGAAAAAAACCTCTGTTGAGAAGAATCCGGCAAGAAACTCAACGAGGTATTTTTTTTTTTAAAAACAGATTCACAATATTTATAAATGATATATATGTACTATACATTACAAGTATTTAACACAATTTTATTTTTAACACAGTAGGTTCACTATTTGAAGGGATCGCTAGTGCGGATCGGAATTATTTCCAAATATCCCTGTCCATGATAATAATCGTTAACTTTATAATAAGCCTTAGATAAAGTCTTTTTGACAGTAGATTTAAATTTTGTATCAGTTTCTTCAGTAATATTTTTTGGAATTTTATTATAAAAACGTATGCAACTTCCCAAAAACGACTTTTTGGTTTTAGCCAGTCTGTAAGATGGTACTTTAAGCTTCCCTGTGTTTCTAGTAGCCTTTGGCTTATCGGCGTTAGTGGGAAAATCACATATGTTCTTCCTAACGTACATGATTATTTCAAAAACATAAAGCGACGGCAGGGTTAGGATACCAGTTTCCTTAAAAAATGATCTTAAAGATTCTCTTTTCTCAAAGCGTCGGCAAAGCACGCTCCTAATTCTGCAGTCTGCTTGTTTATTATATAGGTCTTTATAAGTGACGGTGATTACTTTCCGATTCGCCTATTCGTATTCAATCTAAGTATCCCAACCCAAAAAAACGGCTAAGAGCGTGTCGGACACGCCCGAAAAAGGGTTCCGTAACTATTAAGAAAAAAATAAGTAATATTTTTCGAAGGATTTCGTATTTTGTACGGAATATTCCAAGTTTAGGTAAATTTTATACCTTAGGCTGCTATTTACTCTTAAACTACGAATAATTCTCAAAAAAACTTAACTGTTTTCGTTGTAAGTTTTCCTTGTAAGTTTAATATACTTGCTACCATCCTGATTTTTTTTTAATTTTTCCTCCTACCGGTTTAGATTTTAGAGGGGGGGACGCTCGAATTTAATGAAAATTTGCGCTTTAAAGTTGAATATTTTGCAAACAAATCACTGAATCAAAAAATCGTTTTAGCAGCCCCCTAGTGGTTTTAAAAGACCTACGTACCCCACGCTACATAGTTGAATGAGAAAAAAAACACCCCTACCTTACGTCTATGCGAGGTACTCTAAAAAAATGTTTTTATTTTTTTTTATTTATCATTAAAAATGACAAAATGATAATTTAAAAAATATATATATATATTATGTATTCGTGCAAAATTACAGCTTTCTAGCATTTATAGTCCCTGTGCAAAGCCGCGGATGGACAGACAGACAGACTGACAGACATGGCGAAACTATAAGGTTTCCGTCTTTCCCATTTTGGCTACGAAACCTTAAAAAATCAGACGAAAAACATTACCATGGGCTTGTAACACATAAAAAAACAAATGTTATGAAACTCAATAACGGACGTTTAACAGTCATTTAAATTCCGTACGTAACTCACAAACGACAGCTTTACATAGGTTTCTAAGTCGCCGGTTAAAAAGGTCAGTCGTACATCGGGGAGTCGTTATAAAAAGGAACTCATAAAAAAAAATGTATAAGACGGATCCGATCTAGGACTTGTTAAAGTTGGGGCACAGTGCGTCACACGGAATAAAAGCAATCAGGACCTGTTAATCAAACAACTTTATAAGTGAATCGAGTTTAATTGTTTCACAAGAAAAGAAGTTCAACATCAATGCAAAGGTCACTTGCACCGCCAAAAGTGCGGAGAAACGTCATCGAGACTTTTGGTTGTCAAACCTTACTTTTTCTAATTAAAATCAATGTGACAAGCCTAAGGCATTATGTCAACAGCAGGGCTACTCCGAAACTCGTAACTCGAAGTTCGGGTCGTGTGGTCCCTCTCGCTCTCGTACTAAATAGTATAAGTGCCAGAGGGACCGCCCGACACGACACGAACTTCGACTTTCGAGTTTCAGAGTAGCCCTGCAGGCCCTATACCTCGAAGTGCAAAACTCGAACTTGTATGTTGCCATCCCGCTGACGCTTATGTCATTTAATACGCGAGTGTAAGGGACGGTGCGATACGAACTTCGATTTGCGAGTTTCGTAGTAGCCCATCAGGGCCCGTGCTACGAGGTACAAAATTCGAACTTCGTGTCTTGCCGTCCCGCTGACGCTTATATAGTAGATTGATAACCAAGGGTGGAAAGTGACCCATTTCACCCGAGCGCTCGAACGAAGTGAGAGCGCCAATAGTTCGAGGGGAAATGGGTTATTTCACCCGAGTTAGACACTCTACTTTTCATTTCGACTGTGAGGAAACTAAAATACTACAAAAAAACGAGAATAATAATAAATTGAATTTACTTATACCTATCCAACCTCCAACGGTACCTTTTCGACTGGCCACTTGCCATGGCCGACAATAAAAAAATCGAGTTGGTCACGACGTGCATCTAGATGGCCATGCCGAAACGTGAAAAAAAAAGTCATTGACGTAACTCAATTATCTTCGATGTCGTGGCTAGCAGAAAAATTAAAAAAAAATTACTTTCCACCCTAGAGGAGAAAACGCAATTTTCCACCCGGCTATCTACCCATGAAAATAAAACTTTCCGAACAGGAGAGATGAAAAAATATTATTTAATAAGAGAGTGAGTGAGACGGTATGATACGAACTTCGATTTTCGAATTTTGTATTAGCCCACCAGAGGCCTTATTGTCTAACGCACTCGGAAGTACAACCACTTTTTTCTGTCTTTATTATAGACCTCGTTGGCGGATTAAGTACATTAAAAAAAGAGCTCGGCCACGACATCTAATGGTCATTTGTTGTACTTTTAGTGCCAAAACCTTTAAAAAATCGGCGTGATTAGTTCTAAAGGATGTTTTTCTTATGATAATTGGAATGGACGCATTAGCCCCGTAGACGACATTGCCCGAGTTGATCTGACACACCTTATATTATTTCTCGCAACACATCGTCACACAACTCGAGTAAGAAACTCAGCCTTAGTCCCAGGTGCTGTAATAGTTATAAATAACTATATCTTGTGCAAATAACTGGGATCCATAGAAATATACACAAGGCAGCATTGCGCGTGTATTTGGCCCAGCATGGGGGCAGATTCAATCGCGCGGGTCTATTCGGCGGCGGCGTGACCGGCACGGTAACGCCGCGTTCATACGAAACGTTTTAATCTGATTGAATTGATTGAAACATGTCGAGCTAAATTCGATTTAATACGTGAGTTATCCGGTTCAATACCATCTAATATCAGATTGAATTAGTACTAATATTTTTTTGTAAAATTATAACTACTCGCATGTAATGTGTAGGTACCTATGTCGGCGGCCGATCGTAAAATCCGCCAGATCGCGAAATTCCTAGGCATATCATGAAATGGCACCATTTTCATGAATCGGCTAAGGAACATCCGCTATATCGTTCAAAACTCAGCCTTTAACGATTGCCTAGTGACGTTTAGGCAGACCATGAAATTCCTAGGCGTATCATGAAACGCTGCCATGTCCGTTCTGGCATTTCACAGGCCGCTGCCGCAGCACTATCGGCTAGCACTTTTTAGCATATCACGATGTGCCCGGTATAGAGAATGACGCTTGGAATCTGGCATTTTGCAAATCTGGCGTTTTGAGAATCTGACATTTTGAGAGCCTGAAATTTTGAGAAACTGGCATATTGAGAATGTCATCTTCGTGTTTGAAACAAATCAGACATGAAGCGACAAAAGGTGCCTAGCAACGGGTTTAAGTTAAAGTTGTCAGTTTTGTGGCGATTTTCCCCTACAGTTAATATGGAATAAAACGCCACTAAACGCCCTAATATGGATGAACTAAAAGAATTTCCTTGCTCTAATATGGGATTGATTGGTACTGACACGTGCGTACATAGCGTGGCGTCGCACGTCAATAGTGTGTTTCTGCCCTTAATTAATTTCGTAGGCATCAAACAAAACGCATTTTCCTTTCCCTAGTACCCTCAGAAACTGTTCCTCCTCTCACCGCGTTCTATTTCCATCCAAGTGAATAATTATGCTGCATTGTGTCCGCGAAATCTGATTGTACAATCAAATGTATACGCAAACACGACCGCTGTAGGCACTTTTTCGCGTGCCACTGGAAATAGCCAAATAAGGTCATTTTTAATAATATTTGCTTTATTAAATTCAGAGTGTTTGTGGCAGTGATTTCGTAATTTGGCGTTTTTTGTTATTTTTTGTAGCGTCGGCTTAAGAGTCTTCAGTAGGCTTCATATTTTTAAGGCAGTTTGAATCCTACTTCATATTATCCATACCATTATAAATGCGAAAGTGTCTTTGTGTCTTTCACGCTGTAACGGAGCGACAGATTGACGTGATTTTTAGCATAAAATAGTTTGTGGGCCCACGTGTCACGCTTGACATAGGCTACTTTTTATCCCGGAAAAATGCATAGTTCCTAAGGGAACAGCACGTGATAATCGAATACCGCGCGGGCGGAGCCGCGGGCAAAAGCTAGTATATTATAAATGCGAAAGTGTGTTTGTGTCTTTGTCTGTCTTTCACGCTGTAATGGAGCGACGGATCGACGAGATTGGCATAGAGATAGTTTGTGGGCCCGGGAATGACATAGGCTACTTTTTATCCCGGAAACATGCACAGTTCCCGAGGGAACAGCGTGCGATAATCGAATACCACGCGGGAGGAGCCGCGGGCAAAAGCTAGTACATTATAAATGCGAAAGTTTGTATGTGTGAGTGTGTTTGTGTATGTGTATGTTTGTTTTACTTCTTCACGCTGAAACGGCTGGATGGATTGGAATGAAATTTAGTATGTAGATAGCTGGACATCTGAAATAACATGTAGCCTACTTTTTATCCCGATATCCCACGGGATAGAGTTAAAATCTCGAAATAGCAACCACGGGAATTTAGTAAAATCCCGGAATTTCAATTCAACTGCTGTATCTCATGATTTACGCGTGCGAAGCCGCGGGTAAACTCTAGCTTTATATATTATACCAAGTTTTGTATTATGAAGGTTCCGTAGCCATTACGAAAAAATTAAGTAATATTTTTCTAAGGATTTCGTATTTTATACGGAATCTTCCAAGTTTAGGTATATTTTATACCTTACGCTGCTATTTACTCATAAACTACTAATAATTCTCTAGCAAACTTAGACGTTATAGTTTTCCTTGGAAGTTTGTTAGACTGACTACCATCCTGAATTTTTTCAAATTTTTCCACCCACCGGTTCAGGTTTTAGAGGGGGGGACGCTCGATTTTAATGAAAATTTGCACTTTAAAGTTGAATATTTCGCAAACAAATTACTAAATCGAAAAATCGTTTTAGCAAACCCGTAATGGTTTTAAAATACCTATCACAACGGTACCCCACAATATAGGGTTGGATGAGAAAAAAAAATCACCGCCACTTTACGTCTAAACGTAGGGAGGTACCCTAAAAAAATTGTTTTTTAATTTTTAATTGTACTCTTTTATCGGCATAATTTACTTATATATCCGTGCAAAATTACAGCTTTCTAGCATTGATAGTCCCTGAGCAAAGCCGCGGACCGACTGACAGACAGAAAGACAGACAGACAGACATGGCGAAACTATAAGGGTTCCGTTTTTACCATTTTGGCTCCGGAACCCTAAAAACGGTAAGTCAGTTAATGCGTTAAGATTTTGAAGTATTTTCTTCAATGAAAAATCTTTAAACCAGCTAAACCCTTACTAACTTCACTTATTAGTTATTAAAGCCTATATAATCAATAGCGAAATACCATTGCAATCTTCCTGAACTAAGGTAAAATTGCATTTTCTTGGCACTCCGCCAAACATCGATTTTATGAGTTTAGCGGCGACTTTTACGTTGTCGTCCCCAATTTTCACAGATTTGGAGTGAACAGAGAACGCGTTATCAACTAAAAATATATTCGCTACACTTTTTTTTAAAACGCCCTACTACGCCCTCTAATTCTGACGTTTACAATACTAATTTAATTCTTATTATTGAATCATCATCATCATCGTCATCAGCCTATGTTCGTCCACTGCTGGACATAGACCTCTCCCATGGCACGCCACTGAGCACGATCCTCGGCCACTCTCATCCAGCTCATATTGTTGAATGTTCCCTTAAAATTAATGGAAACTAAAAATAATACGTTATATTTTGCTCTCACGTACCTCTCATCATCTATTAGGTATCTAAAATATAATTGTTTCGTGCTTAACTTACTAAATAAAGTCTACCAAAGTGTCCATATCATTTGTATGAAACTCTTTTTTTGCTACCACAAACCTAAGAGTATAATTTGAAGCATCTGCCGATAACAGGACTGGGACATTTACGATATCATGTTCTAACTTTACTGCCTCAAAATGGCGTCACTTCCGTAATTTTTTGCGTCACCTGCCGTAGCGCGTAGCAGCGCTACGAGCTACGCCGTAGACCCTAATGGTTTTACGTTTGTCACTGAATAAATTATAAATGTATTGATTATCTAAGATTAGGTAAAAAAAAGAAAAGCTTTAATAAATTTGTGAGATTGTTACAATATTATATTATTTTATATTAGGTAAAAAAAAGGAAAAGAAAAGATTTGAGAAATTTGTGAGATTGTGTCAATTTTGTTAGAGTATTATGCGTGTCTTCTATGATAATAAATTACGTCACTGTCATGTGAAAACCTCGTAAGCAATAAAATTTTAATCGAGATATTTTTATAAAAGCACACATGATAACATTAATTATTATGTTGTATACCGCCGTTACAGGGGGGTACCTTTTCTCAGCAGCTGACTGTACGCTAAATTCTAGCCTTAGTTTAGGGTAATTCGAACTCGATAAATCGAACAAAAATATCTGGGGCTATAGCGTCTAATTGACCCCGTTGGCGGATTACTTTAAAAAAAATTGTGCTTTTAGTGCCAAAGCCTTTAAAAAATGACGTAAGTAAGTTCTACAGTATGTTTTTCTTATGATAATTGTAATGGACGTATTAGCCCCGCAGGCGACATAGCCCCGGTTGACCTTACCTAATATTCCACGCGAGAAAAACCGCGGTTAAAAGCTAGTGTTACAACTCCATACTGATTTCAAATTAAGAACACGAATATCGCAATTTTTAAGTCCAAAAGCTCTAAAAGCTTTTGATTTTTTTATGTTATTTTATTGTCCTTCTTTGCCTTTAGTTAAGTTTAGTAGCATTAGCATACTATTTCAAAAGTTCAAAACTCTTAGCATTATACCTTTCGACATTGAGTGCTAAAAGCTTTTTAGTTTTATATCATTCCAAAACTTCATTTTTGTTAATGTACCAATGTAAATCTGTATGTATATGTATTTTAGTATGAATAATAATAGTCTGTATATTTAATGTTTCAGTAGGTACATTTTGGTTTTAGCTCTTTTTTAGGGTTCCGAAACCAAAATGGCAAAAATGGAACCCTTATACTTTCGCCATGTCTGTCTGTCTGTTTGTCCGTCCGCGGCTTTGCTCAGGGACTATCAATGCTAGAAAGCTGTAATTTTGCACGAATATATAAAATATGTGAACTATGCCGACAAAATGGTACAATAAAAATAAAAAATAAAAACATTTTTTTCGATCGAATAAAACGTCATCTTGGTTGATAAAGCAATTGAGGATTCCAATCAAATTGCATTGTTTTGAAAGATATTCGAAATTTGAATGTACTAATAAACAACTTTGATGTTTGCTTATGCAATAATCCATACTAATATTATAAATGCGAAAGTGTGTGTGTTTGTATGTTTTTGTGTTTGTGTGAATGTTTGTCAGTTTTTCACGTCGTAACGGAGCGACGGATCGACGCAATTTTTGGCATAGAGATAGTTTATGGGCCCGAGAGTGACATAGGCTACTTTTTATCCCAGATAAACGCACAGTTCCCGAGGGAACAGCGCGAGATAACCGAATACCACGCGGGCGGAGCCGCGGGCAAAAGCTAGTATACCTATAAGTACCTTTGAATATTTTTTTTTTTTTATACGACTGGATGGCAAACGAGCAAGTGGGTCTCCTGGTGGTAAGAGATCACCACCGCCCATAAACATCTCCAACACCAAGGGTATTGCAGATGCGTTGCCAACCTAGAGGCCTAAGTTGGAATACCTCAAGTGCCAGTAATTTCACCGGCTGTCTTACTCTCCGCGCCGAAACACAACAGTGCAAGCAGTGCTGCTTCACGGCAGGATTAGCGAGCAAGATGGTGGTAGCAATCCGGGCGGACCTTGCACAAGGTCCTACCACCTGCAGATATTGGTAGCACATATTAGGGCAGGGATGGCGAACCTTTATGCGTATACGTGCCTATTTTCTGGACTAATATTTAATGACGTCGCAGCCGTGCCATCAAATATTCTTGACTTTGTGATCTGTAGAAAAATAATGTAAAAGAACAATATCAACTCAAAGCTCTATCTATATTTACCAAAAATACAATTACAATAGCAATTAAAAATTAGTGCGACTTCTGTTGTTGCAGATTGGACGATAATTGACTTATATTGGGGTTGTACGATGTTACTTTTAGCAGAATGCATGCTGAACTTGATTCATCAGTCAGTCGATTTCTAACAGAGTCTTTGATGTTATTCATCTCTGAAAACAATGACTCGCAGGCATATGTTGATGAAAATACAGTTAGAATAGCGTGAGCCAGCTTCTTTAAACAATTAAATGTTTCTGGCAACGCATTCCAGGTTTCTAAAATTTTATTATTGGCATCTTTACTTATATTACTGGTCAATCTTTCTGTTTCAATTAACTCTAATTCTTTTCTCATGTCTATGAATTTTTGTATCCAAATTGAACTAGATTGAAAATCAATCAGCTGCATTTCAAAATCTTCAATTTCCAACCAATCGAACTGGGAGAATTTCAGTGTATGAAAGGTCGTTACATCTGGGTACATAATAAACTTGACAGTTTCTGATAATTCTTTGAACTGAGAAAATCTTGTTGAAAATTCCTTAATTGAAGAATCAATCACAGAGATAAATTCCTCAGTAATATTTTCTGCATTTGTTGTCTCATGTATATTAGATTCATTGATATATTTTTTCAAGTATGGAAAATACTTGTAGTTTTTTGCGATAATATCGTTTCTGAAAACTTGCAGTTTAGCCTCAAAGGCGCGAATGAGATCGATCATGACGATTATTGTTTTGTTTGTGCCTTGAAGCTTCACATTTAACGTATTCAAGTGTTGGCATATGTCTGTAAAAAACATCAATTTTGAAAGCCACATGACGTCCAAAAGCTGTGGGTATTGTTCAATTTTTCCCTCATTTTGCAGAAACAGTCTGATTTCTTCCAAGCATTCAACAAATCTTTCAAGTACAGACCCACGACTCAGCCATCGAACATTATTATACATCAGTAAGCCATTATACACGGAGTTGACTTCATCCAACAAAGCGTCGAATTTTCGCTTGTTTAAAGCCTGAGCAGAGATGAGGTTGACTATTTTCGTAACCACTGCCATAACATTATCAAGAGATGTTAAACCGCTCTTAGCGCATAAGGCTTGTTGGTGAATGATGCAGTGGAATTCAAGAATCGAATGTCCTACTTCAGTTTGAAATAAACTTATGAAACCAATTTTTTTACCCACCATACTCGGAGCACCATCAGTTGTTACAGAAACAATTTTTTTTATATCAATTTCTTTTTCAACTATCGAATTTTTAACTGCCGTACAAATATCTGCGCCCTTTGTAGTTGTTGGTAACGATTTTATCGCAATTAATTCCTCCTTAATGACGTTTCCTACGCAGTATCGAGCAAAAACAGCTAAACGTGCAGATTTTGTGACGTCAGTGCTTTCGTCGAGGCATAGCGATATAAATGAAGCAGAGTGAATGTCAAGCTTTTGTTGCTCTGTAACATTTTCAGCCAATTTTAAGATTCTTTCCTTTATTGTGTTTCTGGACAAAGGAGTATCTTTGATGCGCTGAATTATCTTATTTTTATTCTCGAAATCATCAAAAAGAGAAGGCGCGCATGCTAACCAGGCTTCCTTTAAAAACTCGCCTTCTTGAAAGGGTTTACTATGCCGAGCAATGACATTTGCAGCCGTGTAACTTGCCGCACTTGTATGACAATTTTTGCCGACAAATTTATTTATTGATTTTGACTGTTTGTTTCTGTCTTTCAAAGCACTCGCAATTAATTCCTTTTGCTCTGCTTCGCTTTTTTGACAAATTGATTTGTGATTTGTTTCATAATGCCGTTTAACGGAAGATGTTCTACATACCATGGTGCCAGAACATAAAACACACACTGCTTTGTCACCTTTATTAATCACGCCGAATTTATCAGTCCACCAAGTCTGAAATTCTCTAATATCCTTGCTATTTTGTACTTTTAGTTTCTTTGCTGAACTAGCCATATTAAATTGCAGCAAATAATAACTTAAATAAACTTTAAAGTTCACTTTCACAATGAAATTCAACTATTTTTTGCGTAAACAAACAATTTGCGCGGGTAGGTACTGCGCCTCGTTTGTTTTTATTTACTCAAGTCAAGCTCCCGCGCTGCGTAGGCCTGTGGCAAACCGTATGTATTCGTTACTGAGTAACGAGTACTTCATCTGATTTGAAGTAACGAATCGTTACTCACGAATACGTCTCGTTACCCGTATAACTCGTATCGGTCGTACTCTGCTCTGCTGGTCTACTACGAAACTCGAAGTTCGTGTCGTGCGGTCGCTCTGACACTTATACTATTTATTACGAGAGCGAGAGGGATAGTATGATACGAACTTCTAGTTTCGTAGTAGCCCTGCTGGAGACGCTCCGTCGCCTCCGTCTGTAGTCTGTGGAAGGCTTTATACTTACCACAGATTATGCTATGCGAACAGATACAACTGCAGAATGTATGAGGCGAATCTAGCGTTTAAGTCGTGAACTGAAACAGTTCGGTGACTGATGTGTCGTTATTATTATTATTGTTACTGTAGAAAAAAAATATTTTGGTATTTTATGGTTTTATAAATAATAATAATAATTAATAAATAATTTTAGCAGCTACATCATAATTTATACTTTTTTCTTTAAACTCGTAATCAGTGACGTGCCGAAATTGTTTCGTCGCGTGCCAGCAATGGCACGAGTGCCATTGGTTCGCCATCCCTGTATTAGGGTTTTGCAATAGTCAGCTATGTGCAGCTAACGCATACATTGACGCGTGTACAGACAGACGTCGTCGTGCCTATGTAGATTCAAGAACGCGTATTCAGTATTCAGTATTCAGTATTTATTTATTGCAACACCTTTTACAAAAAATATAAAAAATGATGCCCTGTTAGGGCGTAGCAATTTTAAAATTAATTACATTAATTAATTTATACATTTATAATATATTATATTATACTATTTAACCACATGTAATCTTTAGCAAGAGGTAGGAACACTTATAAATTAACTTTATGTAAGGTATCTAAATAAACTATACATTCACTAATAATAACATAGACTTAGGACTTATGTGATATCACACGTATTTTGTACGGCGTGGCCGCCCTGTGGTTAAAGCTCGGGTTTACGTTACAACGGGGCCATGTGTTCGTTCCCCAGCATTTTTACATTGAAATAAAACAGTTAATGACATTATAGTTGTTTCATATGTGTGTTTAGACTTTAGACTACCCGATAACATTGTCCTAACTTTTCTAAAGCCAACGAGCATTGTATATTGTTGTATTACATCGTGCGGTATGAATCGATTTGTTTTCCCATTTCGCTGTAAACAAGGGTCAGTGCGGTAGCCGTGTACAGTCGGCGGCAGTATTGTCTAAACTAGTACCAACCACTACCATGAGTTTACAGTGACCGTGCTCGATAGCGACGGTGTAAATTATTTGTATCGAGAATACGGTATTTGACAAATTCTGCTTTTGCCATATCTTAATATTATTATGAAAGATGTACAGACAGTGTTTAGCGAAGAAAAAACTTAAATCGGTTGAAAATTAGGTTTATAGCGATTTTTTGAATAATTTATATACCTGTCTCTTTCTCAAATGCTTTTCTCTATGCAGCAGCATGGCGGTACGCGTGTGACGTCACATGCCAGTATGTCTTTCTCTGTCTAACTTTGTTATTTGTAAAGGTAGCATGAAAATTGTTTCTCTATTCGATAACAGGCATTGTGTAGTTTTAATTTATGAAACACATACAAAATGGTCAAATACCGTGTTTTACAGCGCCTCTATAAATAATTTACGCCGTCGCTATCGAGTACCATCACTGTAAACTCATGGTTACTAGTACGGAGCACATGCAAAGCGTGAATGTTGAAGTTATACCAACTTCTAGCTGTTGCCCGTGACTCCAAAAATAAAAAATAAATCAAAATCATTTATTCAGTAAATAGGCCGCAATAGGCACTTTTACGCGTCATTTTTTAAACTACCAGCGCTTTCGGAAAGACCATCATTGCCATCAAGAATGCGCCGCAAGAAACTTGGCAGTGCACTGTTGTGCAGTGCAAGCACTGCTGCTTCACGGCAGGATTAGCGAGCAAGATGGTGGTAGCAATCCGGGCGGACCTTGCACAAGGTCCTACCACCTGCAAATTTTCCTTGTATGTTCTCATTTTCACCGTACGGTGCGCAATACATTTGGTATATTAGATTCGCCTTCTGCTGTCACCAGCACCACCGCTAAGGGTACAGTAAAATCAATTTCCCAAAAGTGTCCGACGGCCGAACTAAAAAGGGTTCCACGCACAGACAAACTATCTAGGTAGACTGAGCGATCTACACACACATCAAAAAAGTCTTAGGATACTAATTATCTTTAGACAAATTTGACGTTTTGTTTTTTGTTAGTTGCAATATGCGTAGATAGAAATGTTTAAAACTGTGTAGGGAAAAATATCCCCAGGCACTTTGAGACAACTGAGAACTGACACTTAACATCACTAGAGCAATAGGTTTATGCAGGGTCGGCAACGCGCGAGTGATACTTCGGGTGTTGCAAGCGTTCCTAGGTGGCGGTAATTGCTTAACACCAGGCGGACCTCATGCCTGTTTGCCACCCACGTGTTATAAAAAAAACAGCTTATTTTCACTTAACACTGCAATCAGTTCGTAGTTAGCGAGCTATAAATAATACTACAATATATTAGTTTATTGAAAAATCAAGCACGTGTCGTCAGCCGTCATTGCATACAACCCTCTCCTATTTAGATTCAAGCAAAAATTATTGTTCTCTCAGTAAACTTACCCCCCTGTTTCACTATCCATGGATTAAATTTGTCTCACGGATAAATGTGATGCCGTCTCTGTTTGTTTGGTTTGAATAGACGGAGACGGCTGATATTTATTCGTTAAATAAATGTTATCAATGGGTGACGAAAAAACCCCTTAAACTACTTAGTTTGAAACTGGACACAAATTATTTGTTTTCTTTTTCTTTCTCGTTTGAATCTTCAGCAAAACGATGAAAACTGCCGAGTACCGAACGACATTAACATTCAGGTTGTCTGTAAGTTATTTACGTAAATCTTTTGAGAAATAAATATCTTAAATTAACCGTTACCGTTCCGTCCTTGCAGAATTCGTTTATCGCTATCATGTCGTTCGAACTCTAACTATCTGTACAGATACCGACTTCCATAGCTTCCGTTCAGTAGCTTACACGTAATGAAGTAACAAACAAACAACCAGAATTTCAAACTATCGCATTTATAATGTTAGTCGAATCATGTTTTTTTTTACCATCACCCGAGCAAGCGGTCCGAAAACTCTATTTTGACAGGAGCCTTTACATTCCCTTAGCTGTTTTGTCTACTAAAACCTGGTGAAACTTGTTGTGGATTAGTAGTACCTTTTTGTGGTTTGTACTCTATGGATAGATACTTATCTATACTCAATGACATTTAAACCCAAGATACACATTGCCGAACAAAATCCCCTTCAAAGAATGTCAGAACTATTTATTTGTGTGTGTATCTCCTGTTCTATGTTCTATTGTTTATCTGTTTCATTTTACTGATAGATAAGCTTTCCTGTGCGTGTGATAAAGACAAGGCCTATGTCAATGTTGTGGAATTCTGGCAACGTTTATCTTTTAATTAGCAAAAACGAAGGCCACTTTTACCAAAGTGGCGCTCATTTGGCTCGGACATATTTGGGCACGCGACTGTGGATCTACAGTTATAATTCATCAAAGTCTATACTACACTACTTTACACTATTTATACTTATCTACGGCTATATTACTTAATTTAATAAATTTATTGTATCTTTATTTTTTAGCTAAAGAAATAAAGTATGTTTTTGTCTACTTCAGTGAACTGTCTGTGGTTAAACTGCCCTGCCTCTTACAGGCCTGATCCCAAATGTGTGTTGATGCAGAAGGTTAAGAAATGGAAGGTGAGGTCGCAATCAAGATATACATAACCTCACTATACTGTGGAGAGTCGAGAAAGTATATACAAACATACATAGGTACATAAGCGAAGCAGAAAAGGGTGAGAGACGCACGATTTAGGTGTTCAAGTGAAATACCTACTTCAGTTAGTATTCCGCGTGTGGCCTGTAGCACGAGCAAATAATTGAAACATAGATCGTACTCTTCGATCAAAAATTAGTACTAATTAAGATTGGTTTTTTGGAATCTTTTTGTATTTTTTATTTCAATTCCAAATTTTTTACTTTTACGGTCATCCCGTGAAACCTAAATTGAAAATACAAACCGAAACATAGATGCACAGAAAAACTAGAAAAATAAGACCAACACTGGGAATCAAACCCAGGTCCTCGCCGCCGACCAGCAGTGGTTTAGCGGTATAGCACGCGGCACGGAATGCCGAGGACCTGGGTTCGATTCCCAGTGTTGGTCTTATTTTTCTGGTTTTTCTGTGCATCTATGTTTCGGTTTGTATTTTCAATTTAGTACTAATTTTTGATCGAAGATCGTACTCGTCAAACTGAACGACATTCGTTCAGTGATTGCCTGTTGATAGCTTCAAGTTGACGGTCTTATTTTTCTGATTTTTCTGTGCATCTATATTTCAGTTTGTGTTTTCAATTCAAGTTGCCATCCTTATCCATATTAATATTATAAATGCGAAAGTGTGTTTGTGGGTTTGTATGTTTGTTTGTTTATTTATACTCTTTATTGTACAAAAGGAAAACAAAACGTTATAGAAAAAAAATATGTTTGTGGTATGTTTGTATGTTTGTCCATCTTTCACATCGAAATGGAGCTACAGATCGACATGATTCTTGGCATAGAGATAGTTTATGGGCCCGAGAGTGACATAGGCTACTTTTTAACCCGGAAAAATGCACAGTTCCCGAGGGAACAGCGCGCGATAACCGAATACCACTCGAGCAGAACCGCGGGCAAAAGCTAGTCCTGTATAAAATAGTGAACTCTCTCCAAGTGGCGTTAAGAATTTCCACTCTATAGTAGCAGTGGCAAAGCGTCTAGAACCCGACACCCACTAAATTGCCCAATATTTACAAAATAGGACAACAAGACGTTCAAGACTTGTAAAAGATGTAAGAGATTTTGCTTCGACTTTACCATGGAAATATCTGACGCTTCGCCACTGCTAGGTAGGTGGTGAGGCAGCCTTGTAAAAGGCTTTTAGTAAAATTAAAGGTCTGTAATGAGGGTCGCTATTTAAACTGTTATTCAAAAGGCGGTTGCAATTTGCCAACGAGCGAACGAACGCCTGATTTCTGGAGCAGAAGGGCTACTCCGAAACACGTAATTCGAAGTTCGTATCGTGCCGTCCCTCTCACTCTCGTATTAAATAACATAAGCGTAGGCGGAACGGTACGATACGAACTTCAATTTTCGAATTTCGTGGTAGCCTTGCAGGGGGGCGCAACGAAATTCGAAAATCGAAGTTCGTTTCGTACCATCCTTCTTAATCGTATTTTTAACTCACTTCAAAAAGGAGGAGGTTATCTAATCGGTTGTACTTTTTTATGTTTGCTACCTCAGAACTCCGTCATTTATGAACCGATTTAAAAAAAATCCTTAGATATTTTTCTTTCCTTAAAATTTGACTTAGAAATTTTACTTTGCAGGCAACTTGCGCAAAATCCATATATATGGAATACATATCGCGAAATCAATACAATTTTCTACTAAAATAAATTGTAGTAGGTAAAGAATATTTACCTTTCCAGTCAGTTGCAAGTGCTGACTTTGATGTATTGAGACGCCTCGAGCAGTGGATGTATCAACACTAGCAAATTGCTTGCTTTCACAGTTTCGTGTTTATTTCGTTTGTGAAAATGATATTTCTTCGAAGGAAACGAGATTGGACGGCGACAAATAAAAAGTGATGTCAAAGTACTAACGGTTGTTAACTTGAATGTTAACGCCAGGGACGTCACGAACATTTGTATTCGCATTCGCATATGCGAATTATTCGCATCATTTTAAACATTCGCATCAATATTCGCATTCGCATACTTCTTCTCTTTTAAAATATGGCTTTCTGTCCTAATTAATAGGACAATTTCGCCAGTATTCTCTTTGAGAGGCACGTTGTACGGTGATTGTAGTTTTTGGAAGTCGATAGTAAAATTCCTGAAACCACGTGGAGACAACTTGCGCATTAAAAAATGTCAGACACGAGAGCAGTATAGAATTTTGTGATCACTGTTCAGTTCACTGTTAAGGTTAATCCCCGCATAAAACACTATCAAAATTATACTTCAACTAGCCAAAGAAACAGAAATAGCAAAATTAGACATTGTCTACATCCACCATGTTTGAATGCCACAAATCGAATCCATAATCCCATAAAAAGATGCGAATATCTTGCGAATGCGAATGTGTGCAAGTCGTGACATGTTTCTCCTGCGCCGGCCACCGCAGAGACGCCGACTCGCGCATGCGCAAAGCGCGCCAACCCGTATTACGTGATTAATTTTGACCAATAGAAAACACTTTTACTTGTGACAGTGGCTTATGATTGCTTGGTTGGTTTTGTTTTTGGAGTTGAGTTTTTAATGTAATCCGTTAATATTCGCATTCGCATTCGCACATTGGCGTCCTAAATATTCGCATCCGCATTCGCGAATGTGATAGAAATAGCATTCGTGACATCCCTAGTTAACGCGATTTTTTTTTGAATTTTCTATATTATGATGAAATTTTGAGATAGCTGAAGCACAGAGAATATAATATGCTGAAGGTATCTTATAAAACATGAGGCTACTTCCTATCTCATGCATATTTATTAGTATATTTGAAGGTTCCACGGAAAGAACATGTGTAGTCACCTTTTTTTTTAATTGAGATTTTAATCTCGAAATGTAGAGCTCATAAAGTACTATGACTTACCATTGAATTAAATAATCTGAAAACATTATAAATTGTATTTTTTTAACTTTTAAAGATATGGCAACCATAGTAATTGTTCGTGATGACTAACTTTCACACCGCTATTAATCAAAAAGTTGTTTAGGTGACTAGACCTTTGGACTAGACATGTTCTTTCCGTGGACCCTTAATTTGCATTATTTTAAATTTCAACCGATGGGTAAGTCAAGAAAACACACACACGACATACACGACACACGACTCTGACAACATCGTGAGAGTTGCACAAAACCACAGAAACAGGGCGAACGGGCCCCAATTTTTCATTTAGTTCACTTCGCTAACTGTAGGAATCGTGTACAAAGTACACAATTCACTTTTAACTTTATTTATAACTTGGAACAAAAAGCCGTTACCTCAGGCCGCCATTTTGAACCATTGTTCTAAATTCAAACGACAACGCGGTGGCACTCGCACCCCAATATCCGGCGGGGTATTGGAAAAACTTCATATTACACGAAGCGGTAATGTAAACATACTAGAATATTCCCGTGTCTTCGCACGCGTAATTATCCTCCTGGGATTCAAAGTGATTATACTACTACATATTGTTAGCAATAGAACTTATATATTTTTTAAAAGGAATAATGTGTCATTTTTTAACCCCCGACGCCAAAAGAGGGGTGTTATAAGTTTGACCGCTATGTGTGTCTGTCTGTGGCACCGTAGCGCTTAAACGGGTGGACCGATTTGAATACATTTTTTTTTATTTCATAGCAGGTTTTCTAGCAATGGTTCTTAGACATGTTTCATCAAAATCGGTTCAGCCATTTTTGAGATATTGAACTTTAAAGTGACAAAGTCGGAGGTTTTCCAACTTTTTCTTGGTTAGGTTATATGTTTGATGTATCTCGTTGAGAACTAAAAACATATATGAAGGGTCCACGGAAACAACACGTCTAGTCACTCTTTTTTAAATTGAGATTTTAATCTTGAAATGTAGAGCTCACAAAGTACTATGACTTACCATTGAATTAAATAATCTGAAAACATTATAAAATGTATTTTTTTAACTTTTAAAGAAATGGTAACCATAGTAGGTGGTAGGACCTTGTGCAAGGTCCGCCCGGATTGCTACCACCATCTTGCTCGCTAATCCTCTCGTGAAGCAGCAGTGCTTGCACTGTTGTGTTTCGGCGTGGAGAGTAAGACAGCCGGTGAAATTACTGGCACCTGAGGTATCCCATCTTAGGCCTCTAGGTTGGCAACGCATTTGCAATACCCCTGGTGTTGCAGATGTTTATAGGCGGTGGTGATCTCTTACCATCAGGAGACCCACTTGCTCGTTTGCCATCCAGTCACATAAAAAAAAAAAGTAATTGTTCGTGATGACTAACTTTCAAACCGCTTAGCTTAGTGGCTTAGGCTTAGACATGTTCTTTCCGTGGACCCGTCATACGGCGTCAGAGTCGCTGCTTAAGTGACTTAACTGTCTGACTGTCTGTTAGAAGGCACTAAAAGCCCGGGGTGACGTAAAATGTTTAAACAGCTGCCAAAATCCTTATCGAGACCGTCTCATTATGCGGCTGTTATCAGGGACCGCAACACGTTACAGTTTATCTGAGGTTACCGCAAGTTGTGGGATTAATGATATGGTTAAATGTTTAGACTGTAAAGATATACAGGTTGCCCTTGGCCTCTGGACAATATGAATATGAATCCCGTGAAATTTTTTTTTTATACCACGTCGGTGTCAAACAGGTATGCCAAATTTTTATATTATTAAATATTATCTAAATGCGAAAGTTTCTAAATCTGTTTGTTTTTTAGGGTTCCGTAGCCAAAATGGCAAAAACGGAACAGTTAAAGCTTCGCCATGTCCGTCTGTCTGTCTGTGTGTTCGTCCGTCCGCGGCTTTGCTCAGGGACTACCAATGCTAGAAAGCTGTCATTTTGCATGAATATATATATGTAAACTATGCCGACAAAATGGCACAATAAAAAAATATTTTATGGTACCTCCCATAGACGAAAAGTGGGCGTGATTTTTTTTTCCCCATCCACAAGCGTTCCCCCCCTCTAAACTCTAAACGGGTGAGTGGAAAACTTTGAAAAAATTCAGGATGGTAGTATCTCCTATTTATGTTTTTGCTGTGATGTATTGTGTTTTTGTTGTCAATAAATATTGTGAGTTTGAGTTTGAGTTTGTATATCAAACTTACAAGGAAAAGTATAACGGTTAAGTTTTCTTGATAATTATTAGTAGTTTTAGAGTAAATAGCAGCCTAAGGTATAAAATATACTTCGTTTCGAACTCAAGCAGAGCTCATCTTCAGAGCAACACCGTACACCGTTGTGGAGTCTAACATCTGGCAGTATATTAGATTCAACGACGGGTTTTACATCTCGGTCGTATGACACGTGCATGTTGCTTGACTTCCGTGCCTGATTGTACCTGCCTGTATTCGCTTAATATTTCGAAATAAGCCCAAATACGCATGAGTGTACCACAGAAGACAGAGTATGGACAGTATGCATGTTAGTTAATTAAGAGCTGGATGAGAGTGGCCGAGGATCGTGCTCAGTGGCGTGCCATGGGAGAGGCCTATGTCCAGCAGTGGACGAACATAGGCTGATGATGATGATGATGAAGCGGTAAGGAGTGAGGGGAGGGGAGAGGACTGAAAATCAGCGCTGCGCAATGCAGGCTTACGCTTGCACTCGCAGCAAATGCTGAGTCCGCTCCTTTTGCCACAAAAACTGTGTTGTGATTAGGTTTAGTGTAGGTATGTTTTTCTTTTTCAACTGTTTATTTTTTATGATGTTTTTTTGTGGCAATAAATGATGTTTTTGTTTCAGTAGGAATCTTATAGAATTATTTATTAATATGAGTGATGCGCGGTATTAATGTCAAAGCGTTTTATAGAAGTGATCTGTGTATCAAACATTAAATTAATGTATTTAATGATTTATTTCTTACTTAAAAACAGAACCAAAAACGACTTCTTCAATCGTCTTCCTTTTAGGGTTCCGTAACTAAAGTAAAGAGCCTTATTACTTTGTACTTAATACTATTGATGTGTCTTGTGTTGTGAATAAATGTATTTTCTTTCTTTCTTTCTTTATTAATATTACTACGCATGTCCGTTTCTAATAGATAGATAGAGCTGTAATTGTATTTCAGTAAAAGTAGTTGATATACGGTCGAAATTTATACATAATGAATGGACTAATGATATTGTCAACATCATTCATTTTATACTTTTTTACTTCAAAAAACTGTATTTCTTTTTTCAATATAATTTTTGTTTTGAGAATATACTATTTAGTTATTATTTATAAACGAAGATTTCCTTTGCTTGTTTATGTTGTGTTCGGTAAAAATATTAATAAGTATATAAAATCTCAAAGATACATTTTTAGTAATATTTGTCATTAGTATTTTCATATCACTAAAATTCACCTTAGTGTGCTTAAAAAATATTAGGTCAACCCTTAGAAACGTAGCACAATATTTTTCTTTCTTTCTCTTTGAATTGAAGTTGTAAAACTGTTGAAGATCTCCGTACTGTGTCCCATTCACGTGCTATCAAAAATAACGACAACGTTCCAGTTTTATTTGTCATTTCAGGGCTGCCACAGCCGTTCCCCTCAGGGTTGTCACTCTCAATGGGCGTCGTTTTAATGAAATTGTACCTCATTTTGCAAATGTCGAATGTTACTGTTCAGTTATTGTTTGCTGCGAGATAATTGACAGGTTTTTACATCATCCCTTTCTTTCTGACGAATGATGTGAAATTTTGATCATGAAACTACCGTGAGACTCACTCATATTAAATGATATTGTAACGGATAACTCGCGTCTTAAATTCCGACAATCACGTCATCCGAAACATGTCCAGCTAAACTCGATTTAAGACGTGAGTTATCCGTTACAATATCATTTATGGACATGGAATGCAACTAAAAAATAACATTTTTGTTAATATTATTAATTACTTACTTAAATACAATTCATACTAATATTATAAATGCGAAAGTGTGTTTGTGTGTTTATCCGTCTTTCACGCCGTAACGGAGCGACTGATCGTCGTGATTTTTGGCATGAAGATGGTTTATGGTCCCGAGAGTGACATGGGCTGCTTTTTATCCCGGAGGAATGCACAGTTTCCGAGGGAACAGCGCGCGATGACCGAATACCACGCGGGCGGAGCCGTGGGCAAAAGCTAGTTACTTAAATAATTACAATCATAAAATAAGTATGTACTTAAACGTAAAATGTTTTGTTATATCCTTGATCATTCAGAATGAAGGATCAAGATCAGTCTCTTTGTTACCATTTGAATCAAACGTAAACTTCTTGAGTTTCTTGCCATTTTAAATACGGTCAAATCATCATATCAATCTATATATTTAAAATAATAACATCGATTTTTTACATAAATATGAAACAAACAGCTCTGAACGTTTACTAACGACTAAAATACTAAAATTAACTTGAAAGTTTAAACTTCAGAACTTTCAGAACAAGTGTTCGAAACGTGATTTTTTGTAACAAAACCGAATCAAATATTATTATTCTATCTCTTTCTGTAAGGTTTGAAAGTCCAATTAACTTTCTCTCTTTCACTCTGTTGCCGCGTTTTGACAAAAGGAGAATGAATGAAATGAATGAGTAAATGTCAAAATCCTGCTGCCATTACATGACATGTATGTATGTATGTATGTAAATACTTTATTGTACATAAATCACAAAGTAATACAAAAAGAAAACAACAAATCAAAAGAGTACAAAGGCGAACTTATACCTAAAAGGGATCTTTTCAAGCTAACCTAGACTAGAAAGGAAAACTCAAAGATAGGCGACATGTTCTTGTGTGCGTGATCTCAAATCTGGTGGCACTACCTAAACCCTTTGTTCAACAGTGGACGTCTCCTGGCTGATGATTATTTGATGACAGATTACAATTTTGCTTACAAATAATTTACTTTATTGCATTTACTTTTGTGTTGTTTTCCTGTCCGTTACGGAAGAAGGCAGGGAAAAAGGGACAAGCGGAAAATTATGCACCCGATAAGGAAAACTGATAAAAAACAGGCCTTTTCCTCCATTAGATGTTAAAAGATTAGGTAAACTTTGTTTTGGAAACGAAGTAGGTAAATAGGCGCGAAATGAATTAACTTTGCACGCTTCTTGAAAAACATTGCAAGAGTGTGAAAATGATGTTCTATAATAAAATAAGTACATCTGCTGTCGTTATATGTATTTATTATTTTTATTAAATTTATCACCTAGGCTTGGCTTCTTTTTATAAGTACACTAGCTTTTGCCCGCGGTTCCGCCCGCGTGGTATCGCGCGCTGTTCCCTCAGGAACTGTGCATTTTTCCGGGATAAAAAGTAGCCTATGTCACTCTCGGACCCATAAAATATCTCTATGCCAAAAACCACGTCGTGAAAGACGGACAAACATACAAACACACTTTCGCATTTATAATATTAGTATGGATATCTAAAGTCTTCACCCACTTGGCGAGACTCTCCGGCGTGTGATTGTAGGGCACCTTACCAAACGGTGGAGCACATTATCCAACACTGTCCAAGCAGAAGGTACAACGGCGATCCTCATGACTTGCTCATCCTTTCCGACAACGCAGCGCAGTGGGTGAAGACTTTTCCCGTGTACTACGAGTATGGTTTTGGGTACGCAACTTTTTTTTTCCACTTCGATCTTGATTTTATTTCTGCCCAAAGCGAAATAAATTACTACAACTGTCGCATAATGACATTCTTTATTAGACGAATAAATTGTTAAGATTACGCTCGTATCACGATTATAATTTCCGGCCTTTTAAACGAAACGCAGTCATTCGGAAATTTTCAACAATTTATACGACAAGATATTTTTCATGTCATCGTCAACCGGAAGACGTCTACTGCTCAACAAAAGCCTCCCTTTTAGAACACTGCAATGGTAGTCGCCACTTGTATCCACCACTCGCCTACAACTCTCGCGATGTCGTCAGTCCACCTATAAGGCCTGCCAACGCTTCGTCTTCCGGTTCGTGGTCGCCACTCAAGGACTTCTCTCCACCAACGGAACTGTTCTTCGAGTGATTTCGCCCGCCCATTCCCGCACGACCTGTTAAGCGGTAATTACACTATGTCGTTCACCTAATGCGGTAGCCGAATTTGTTTCAAACTACTTCGGCGAACGACCGCCGCCTTTACATTAGTCTGTCCGTCTACTGCGGCCATATTAAGGCGGTGGCAGCTGTCGCTCGCCGAATGCGGCCGACGACCGTGTTCTTTACACTTTTGCGGTCGCCGCATGCTACATGCGGCGAACGACTCAGTGTAATTGCCGCTTTATTTAATTTTAATATCACTTAATCCATTCATAATCCATGCGAAAGTGTATTTGTATGTTTGTGTGTTTGTGTGTTTGTCCGTCTTTCACGCTGTAACGGAGCGACGGATCGACGTTATTTTTGGTATAGAGATAGGTTATGGGCCTGAAAACGGCATAGGCTACTTTTTATCCCGAAAAAATGCACAGATACCGAGGGAACAGCGCGCGATAACCGAATACCACGGGGGCGGAGCCGCGGGCTAGCTAGTTATCATATAATCCCGAGTAAATAGAATCGCGTTTAAATTACAGATTATTAAAAAGAAACAATATTTACTTGATGGACGCCTACTAAATTAGTCTAACAAAACATTACTTTTCTTTTACTACTTACTCTTAACAACCCTGTCATCATATTTCTATATCTCGCCAATTATTTTGGAGTTATACCCAAACACATAACCTTCGGATTCTCATCACGTCTCAAGATGCTCCTAGTTTATGGTCCAGAATGTTCTAAGGGATATTTATGTTAGCCTTTTACTTTGTAAAAGAAAATATCGGACAAATAAATATCTATAAGGACCGGTAAGAAACGAAATGGAGGCCTTTTACGTTGTACAGCAAAATAAAAGCGTTTTGGCGTGTTTATAATTTTTATCAGGAAATAAGTATGGTAGAAAATAAATAGTAATACTTAACGCCCCTAGCGGAGTCTCATCCCTCGTTCATTTTGATCTCTAAAAGGTTGTGTGTGGGAGGGTTCATGTCAGAAATTTTCCAATTTCCCATCATATTAAGCCATGACCGTAAGAGGAACGTGTCAGGAACGGAATGTGCGAATACATGACACTCCAATTGTTTTAAACGACGCTTCTGAACGAATGGGTTCAGTGTTTTCAAAATTGAAAGAAAAACAAGTTTTAAAGTTCTGAAAGACGATGACTGAGCTAGAGATAATTTTTTCCATGTCAAAACTCCCTTATATAAAATTCATCGAAATCTTTCTAACGGTTTTGGAGATTACCTACATAATTTACCTATTGTTCATTCAACAGCCAGTGAAAAGAAACGCTCTGAAGTAAGTAGACTAAAGATTGGATTTATTAAAGAAACTTATTTCTTACTGTTCAAATACGAAAGAAAAAGATAAAAGATCTGATCACAATTCCCTTAATGTCCCTAGAGCATTGGAAAGTTCATGCAATCAGCAACTATGAGGCGGGAGGTTGACTTAGGTTCTTTTTCCTCTGTATTATTTGTATTTATCACTAGTTTATTTGCTCAACGAAACCGAAGATTAATTTGTTGGTGCGTATTACATTGGTATGGTGGACTGATGACAACAAGGGTTGCGAGCCATTGTTGAATACAAGTGGCGAATTATCGTTGATTGTGGCGTTCTAAGAGGGCGCCTTCTGTTCAACAGTGAATGATGATGAAATCTGTACCTAACACATATTAAATGATATTGTAACGGATAACTCACGTCTTAAATCGAGTTTAGCTCGACTGTTTCGGGCTATTTCGAAACCCTTCTTCTCAGGAGCACGCGACTCGGCTGCTGCCGCAACGCGCCCTCAATAACGGATAAGTCACGTCTTAAACTCGATTTAAGACGTGAATTATCCGTGACAATATCATTTAATATGAGTGAGTCTCACGGTAGTTTCATGATCAAAATCTGTAACACCTTTACAGATATGTTTTACAAATAAATGATTGATTATGATTATGGTTATGACGGAATTACCCGCTAGTTGTACCGTTTAATTCCAATAGCTTACGAGTACTGCCTTATATTGATTTTATGATTGAAATTCGGATTTTGTTTCGCGTACCTTGATTTTTAGAGAAGCTCGATATTTCGGCACAGTTGCATGCGCCATGATCACGCGACGACTGGAGAATTGCGGGTACGCTGGTATAACTGTCACTCAGAAAAATAATTCGGACGTAACCGCTCTACCCTCTTCAAACTCAAACTTATGTTAAAAATTGATTGTTAATTACAGTTCTTCCTAACAATTAAGTAATAATATTTCGAAGAGGCTTATCGATGCCACCGGTGACCGAAGACCTACCTCGCTCAAAAAACTAGCCTAGCGATTCCGCAGGGGCCTTTTTTAGATACAGCTTAGTTTTTAATACAGTTTTTAATTTAGTTTGTAATATTTAATATTATTTCTGTGTTTTATTTTTTTTCTATCATAATAAATTATTTCAAATTACAGTTATTATTTGAAATTTACCACGAGCTTTGCAGTGAAGGGAAAACATCGCGAGGAAACCTTCACAAACCGGCGAAGCAATTCAATGATGCGTGTGAAGTTCCCGATCCGCACTGGGTCCGCGTGGGAACTATGGCCCAAGCCCTCTCTTTCTGAGAGGAGGCCTGTGCCCAGCAGTGAGTCGTATATGGGTTGGGATGATGATGAATAAATTATTTAAAATAAAAAAATAGTAAACAATAATAATAACCTAACCAACAAAAAGTTGGAAAACCCCCGACTTTGTCACTTTAAAGTTCAATGTCTCATAAACGGCTGAACCGATTTTTATGAAACATGTCTAAGAACCATTGCTAGAAAGCCTGCTATCAAATAAAAAAAACCGCATTCAAATCGGTCCACCCGCTTAAGAGCTACGGTGCCACAGGCAGACACACAGACACACATAGCGGTCAAACTTATAACACCCCTCTTTTTGCGTCGGGGATTAAAAAAATAAGTAATGACCGCGATACAGTGTTGCCAACCCTACTGTTTTAACAGTAGATCTACTGTTTTCACCATATCATCTCTGTTTTCTGTTTAATACCAAATTTCTACTGTTTTTTGGTGGCCAATTTAATTCCAGCCTATACAGGGTGGTTCATTTAGATTGGTCAGTATGGGAAAGTCTAAAACTATAAGACATACGAAGATCTGTTCTTAGGAACCATGTCATCGATTTTAGTAACAAGAAAAACTGAAAAACTTGTACTCAACTCGAGAATCGAACCCCAGACTACGTTGTTACGTATATGTTACTACATTGTACTTAGCTAACGCCTAAATGAAAATTTGTAAGACAGTAGATTTAGGGTCTGTTTCACCAATTGTCGACTAACTTTAAGTGACGACTATCAGTGATGCCATCTCTGTTGGTTTTGTCCGAATAAACAAAGATGGCATTACTTTTATCTGACATTTAAAGTTAGTTGACAAGTGGTGACCGTTTTGAAAATTTACAGCTACTGTTTTCTACTGTTTTTTTAAGTTCAAACTGCTGTTTTTTGCTTGGAGAGGGTTGGCAACACTGCCGCGATAGTTGCGATAGAGAACCGATAGGTTCCTTTATTACGATGTTTTCTTTAGTTCGTGTTTGTGGGGTAAACATGAACCAATATTAGCACCCCGGTGTTGGCGCAGCTCTTATTGCTGGGCACTGTTGACTTATAGTTATGTCTGAATCTGGTAAAAATAACGATGACATTTTTAGTTGGCTTGGCCTTTGTGGAAAAAAAAACGGCCAGGAGCGTGTCGGACACGCCCAAAATAGGGTTCCGTAGCCATTACGAAAAAAAAATAAGTATTATTTTTCTAAGGATTTCGTATTTTATACGGAATCTTCCAAGTTTAGGTATATTTTATACCTTACGCTGCTATTTACTCATAAACTACTAATAATTCTCAAGCAAACTTAGCCGTTATAGTTTTCCTTGAAAGTTTGATATACTGACGACTATCCTGAATTTTTTCAAAATTTTCCACCAACCGGTTTACATTTTAAAGGAGGGGGATGCTCGATTTTAACGAAAATTTGCACTTTAAAGTTGAATATTTCGCAAACAAATTACTGAATAGAAAAATCGTTTTAGCAAACCCCTAATAGTTTTAAAATACCTATCTAACGATACCCCACACTATAGGGTTGGATGAGAAAAAAAAAATCACCGCCACTACGTCTATGGGAGGTACCCTAAAAAAAAATTTTTTTTCAATTTTAATTGTACTATTTTGTCGGCATAGTTTACCGTGCAAAATTACAGCTTTCTAGCATTGATAGTCCAAAGCCGCGGACGGACAGACAGACAGACAGACAGACATGGCGAAACTATAAGGGTTCCATTTTTGCCATTTTGGCTCTGGAACCCTAAAAACAATAAGCTTGTGACTAGTCAATATCCAGTTTTAAACTTTGGGGTAAATATCAAGGGCCAAACTATATTTTGTAAGGGATAATGAATAAGATGCTATCGGATATACGAGGGGTGATTGGAAAGTTCGCGGCTGCACCATTAAACAATTTGCATGCTGGACAATTACAACTCGGACGCGTATATACTACTACTGACGCTCGTCCCTAGGCATAACACCTGCCTGGAGAGGATCTCTCTATTGGAGCCTCCCCCCCACAATACTTAGGCCAACTTTCCAATCACCCCACGTACTTAGTGGGTATAAATGCGAGATATAGTCGCACTGCGCTATGAAAATTTCGCGCGCGCGCTCTCGGTGCACGGACGTGTAATCTCGTTAACGATGGCGCAATGCAAGAAATGCAAACTATTTTTGTCTAAATTAAAGGATGAAGTGATAAAATGTAAAGGTGGCTGTGATGGATATTTCCACAAAAAGTGCTCCCAAAAAATGGAGAATGACATCTGCAAGGATTGTACGTCACGCAACTCTGGAAGTCCGAAAGCACCTCAGCTGACAATAGCTGACACTCCTGAAAATGTGCTTGAACAGCTAAATCAAAAGCTCGAGATAATATATAATATGCAAAAAACCTTAGACGGATTAGTTGCAACGGTGGATTCATATGCAGAAAAATACCAAGAGCTGCTGGAGTACAAAGAGAAGTCAGAAAAAAAGATTGCCTCACTTGAGCATAAAAATGTGTACTTAGAAAAGTGTAATATGGCCTTGGAAGAGAGAATAACTGTCCTAGAGATGCAAAGTAAAGAAAAAAATTTAATAATAAATGGATTGGAGAAGCAAGAAGGAGAAGACATTAAGCAAGTTACTACAGTTATTGCACAGAAATTGAATTTAAACCCTGAGAATATTCTCGAGGCCCGGCGGGTAGGCGCAGCAAATGCAGAGAATAATAAGGTGCAGCCGGTGGTTGTAACGCTCGCATCGAGGACTGCTCGCGACCAATGGATCCGCCAACGTAAAATTAGAATTACTAATGCTGATGTGTATAACAACAGGAGTAAGAAACCTGTATACTTTAATGAGGATCTCAGTAGAACTACCCGCCAATTGCTTGGATATGCGAAGGCGGAGCTGAGGCCGAACTTTAAGTATATATGGGTTGATGGTGGGAGAATCCTAGTTCGTAAGGATGATGATAATAAAAAGATTTACAACATACGCTCCCAAGGAGATATACTAAAAATAAAAAAAGAGAACGAGTAATACCCTATTGTTTATCATACCATAACAGTAGGTACCTACCTACCTGTAAAGTAAATAAATAAATGGATCCCATGCAACATATTACCTCTGGCATAAAATACCAGAGATATGTGGATGTAGCAACATGGTCACATGACATTTTAACATGTAGCAGGGAATATAATACGAACATAGTATATTTAAACATCCGCTCATTGAGAAAAAATTACAATGAATTATTAATAACCTTAAATCAATGTAGACAGAAAATAGGTATAATTATACTTAGCGAAATAAATATAAAACAAGATGAAATTGATATATATAAGATAAATGGGTACAACATGCACTGGACGACGAGAGAAGATAGAAGAGGAGGTGGAATATTGATTTATGCACAGGATAACCTTAACTTCACTGCCGAAATAGTACAAAGTAAATATGCCGAAATAATAATAGGCAAGATCGAGACTAAAACCAAGGAGATACATATAATGGCCGTCTATAGACCTCCCAACTCAAACAAAATTAACTTTATTGAAGAATTAAAAACATTAATAAACAAGATACCAAAACGCAGTGAGATTCTAATCATAGGAGATACGAATATAAACCTTAACGAGCATATGAATACGGTTGTTGTGAAGTACACTAACACATTGTCGGAATGCGGAATGCAATGCATCGTCAGCGATAACACAAGAGAGCAGGTAGTGAGCGGGAGGCGAGTGACGTCGTGCATCGACCACCTGTGGGTGCGCGAGCGCAGCCGCGCGCGCACGTCGCGGTCGGCGCCAGCGCCTGCAGCCTATATGCTCACGTGCAATATCTCCGATCATTACTTAATAGGAATGCGTGTTGTTATGAATGATAATGGTTTGTGTGAACAAAATGAAGACAAAAAGGTAACAAAAATTAGTAATAAATTGGTCATTAAGCACTTAGACGCTATAAATTGGAATAAGTTTTCTAGCTTAAAATGCCCCTTAGAGATATACGAAAATCTTAAACATGAATTTACTGTAGTGTACGAAAAATCTAAAGTGGAATATGTGCAAAATAAACAAGGTAGGCAACCTGAACCGTGGATAACACAGCCATTGCATGAAATGATTTTACGTCGTGATGACCTGTTTAGAAGATGGAAATCGAATAAAAAAAATATGAACTATCGTTTAGAGTATACTAGGTTAAGGAATAAAGTGAACACATGTATAAATAATGCAAAAAATTTATATAGGCAAAATGAAATCAAGCAGTGTAATAGAGATAGTAGGAAAATATGGGCCTGTATAAATAGTTGGATAGGCAAAACAAACAATAACGTAGACGATGTTATTATGCAATATTTAGGAAAAACGGATAGTATCGAGAACATTTGTGATAATTTTTCAAGAACATTTACTAAGGAAATACTTAGCATTAAGCACAATTGTAATGACAAATTTCTGGATAGATCGGACTACATTAAAGAGAGCCTGGTGTCCTTGAGGTATATGAAAACAACTGCCAGTGAAGTCGAGAGGGTGATTGACAAACTGTCATCTAATAAAGCGCCGGGGAGCGACGGTATACGGGTCATAGACGTTAAATATGTTAAGAGGCAGCTGAGTCCGATTTTAGCTAGATTTATAAATTTATGTGTATGTCAGGGTGTTTATCCTGATGACTTAAAATTGGCACTAATAAGACCTATCTTTAAACAGGGCAACCATCTTGACTATTCGAATTATAGACCAATCGCTATACTTTCTGTAATAAATAAAATCGTAGAAAAAATAGTTATGAACCAAATTAGTAAATTCCTTGAGAATAATGTCATAATTTCGGAGGCGCAGCACGGATTTAGGCGTGGTCGTAGCACGGCGACAGCCTTAGCAGAATTTACTGACTACATTAATGAATGTCTCGATAGTCGTAAACAAGTGGTGGCAGTTTTCATAGATTTCAAGAAGGCTTTTGACACCCTCGAGCATGAGCAGTTAATACAGGCTATGAACGAGTGCGGCGTGAGGGGCCCGCTGCTGGCGTGGCTGCGCGCGTACCTGGCGCGCCGTTCGCTGCGGACCGTGGTGCGCGGCGCGGCCGGCGCGTGCGCAGACGTCGTCTACGGCGTGCCCACTGGCTCGGTCTACGGCCCCGTGGGCTATATCATGCATGTTAATAGTGTATGCAATGTAGTACAACACTGTAAAATGTATATGTACGCCGATGATACCTGCATGGTCTTCGCTGGTGATGACTTGCAATCGATGTCTAGTAAGGTTCAGCGTGACTTTGAAGAAGTTATAAAATGGGCACATGACAATGGCATTATAATCAATCTCAGCAAAACAAAATGTATGCATATTCGTTCGCCATATAAAAATCATAATAACACCAATTTTAGTATTTTAGGCCACAGCTACGAATGCCTACATAAAAAGAAACAAGGCTGTGATTGTAAAGCCATTGACTTTGTCGATAGCTACAAATATCTCGGCTTGACGGTGGACAATAGTATGTCATGGAAAATCCACGTGAATAATGTGTGTCAGAAACTGAGGTCTATATTAGGTAAATTCTTTCACTTGCGCGGTGCTGTTAACCGAGCCACAATGTACACGGTGTACCACGCTTTGGTGGACTCAGTTCTGTCGTATGGGCTTAGTAGTTACGGACGCACATTTCGAACTTACCTAGATAAAATTAAAAAAATACAGATTAGATTCTTAAAATATCTTGTAAACAAAAGAACCAAAGAAAAATGTAACAAGGTGTATGATAGATTATTTCCAATTTGTAGGGTGCTACCAGTTCATGAAAAGTGTTCGCTTTTACTAGCATTAGAACAGTATAACTCGAGTCAATTTAAAGTACCTATCAATCATACATACCCAACTAGAAGTGTTAATAGAGAAATAACTAAACGAAAATTGCGTGTACCTAAGATCTGTAACTATTATGGTAAGCGTACAAGAAAATATATGATACCTAGAATACTTAATGAGATGGAAACTCTGATATATTGTAAAACTTCTAAAATAACATATAAAAATAAACTTAAAAATTGTTTGTTGAATAAAATTAGTATTAACTTGTAATGTTAACGAGTAAAATATATTAAATTAATAATATTATATATATATATATATATAATGTATGTATATATGTATGTGATGTAGTGCATGACCTGGCGGATGTGGAGCTGCTAATGTGCCTTCAGCGCATCCCCTTGCATGCCTTATAAATGCATGTATTTAGTTTTAAGGATTTAGATTAAGAACTAATTAATAAGTGTTAGAGAGATAATTTTTTCTGCCAACAAACTGTCATGCAGTTTGGCAGATAATTTGTTTTCAAAAATGTATTCTGTTTATTTGTGGAAATAAAGAAAAAAAAAAAAAAAAAAAAAAATAACTTCCTACAACTTAAGAGGGGTAAAATTATACTACTGATTTACATAAATGCCGCTATAAAGTAAATGAGTTTATGAAACTTGCCTAAATTTGAGATATTTCGTCAATTAGTTTTAACAGCTGTGGAATAAAGTTCTAATGAGACAAACTAATAATCATCTCATGATTTCGTATCCCTTAGAGCAATCTGTTTCCTATTTACCCGCCTGGGTGCGGCTGATAAGGCGTCCTATTGTGAACGATATCGTTCTGCTCCAACGAACTTTGAGGCTTTTGACGGCTCCGAGCTTCCGTGTGTTGATGAGTAAGAGAATAATGACTTGGAGATATTAAGAAAGACAGAAAAACATTTATTTACACACTAGCTTTTGCACGCGTCTTCCTGGAGAATTGTGCATTTTTTCCGGGATAAAAAATACCCTGTGTCGCTCTCTGGCCCATGAACTATCTCTATGTAAAAAATCACGTCGATCCGTCACTCCGTTTCGACGTGATAGACGGACAAACATCACAAACACACACACTTTGGAATTTATAATATTTGATACACACAAAAAACATAGAGGAAAAGAGTATAAAGTTAACTTCGAATAGTATAAAGTAGGCCACACTCAGCATAATGTTACGGCAAGCCGCAACGCTGTTTTTCAGTGAGACCTATTTTAAAACTGAATATATAAAAATATACTACACACAGTGACGAGTGGCTTCTATTGTATAAGTATTTTATTTGTAATTATTTATTTTGGAAAAGAATTAAAGCGAGACGAGCTTGCGAGTCCGTTTAACTAATACGAAGCCAGTAGGTAATTGGTATTCCAGCCGAGACTAATATAAAGCTTTTTCACTTCTCATGCTCTAAAAATGGGTCAATATAGCCTTACGAGACGGGAGTAAAGTGAGCACTTTACTCCCTAGGGAGTAAAAGTAATTAATTTTTTAATTTACTTCGAGCGACTTAGATAAACTCAAACAGCCTGTTACTTGCAAAAAATAAGTTTGTGTGTGGACCATTTTAATGACGAAAATGTTACGTTCTTAGTCTACGTGGTCTTAGTTCTATGCTTTTTCCGCATAGAAGGTGGCGCCACTCTATTTTTCCGTTTGTGTATGGACCATTTCGCCGGTGCTATTTTGTTAGTATCTGTATTGGTAGTATCTGTGTCTGGATGGAAAAAAATACTTACCGTGAAAACTTTGAAATTGTTGTAGAGCGTAAATCGTAAACGATTAAAATAAATTGATTATTCTCACAATGTCATCAAGTGATAGTGAAAATTATGATGTTGACCAAAGAGTAATAGACATAATTGATAATCTTTTACCGCCGAAATCTAGAAAGATTTATTTTTATTTTTTGTTAAATGTTTTTGTACTAAATTGACTATTTTTTCTCGCAATCGAAGTGAAAAATAGAGTTTTCACCGCGAGACTAAAAGTCAATATAAACCCTCGGATAAATAGACACCCTCGCTAAAGCTCGGGTGGCTAACCACCTCGGGTATATATTGGCTTATTTTAGTCTCTCGATAAAAAATATACTATTCTCAAAAATGGTGAAGGAAAATATCGATGGCAGCAAAGTAGAAGAAGACATCTACAAAATTGCAATTTTACAGGAGAGCGTATTTAGTGAAAAATAATGATAACTTTGAAACTAATGGACCGATTAACATGAAATTTTCTATGATGTATTAAAATAATGTTCTTTAGCGATTGTAAAACAGATTTTTTTGCTGTAGCATTATTTTACTGAAAAATTGTAGATGTACTTGTTTACTTTGAAAGAGCTTAAACGTAGAGGAAGACATCTGTCAGATATCCGCTTATGCATTGTAATTATTTGTAATGAAAAAAACGCCTATTCCATTATAAATATCGAATAAGCTGTGGTAAGTTAAACTTATAAAGAGTATTTAGAGATAATCTAAACGACATGCAATGAGTATTCACCCTTTCTTTGATATTTTTTTTTAGATGTCTCTATTTACTTTGCATTTATCATTTTATTAATTCTATTAAATGAGTTATCTACCACTAAACTTCATGTCTATCTATCAAATAAATTCATTTATTTTGATTAAAAAACACGTAAAAAAGGTCAAAAAAGCTAGGTACCCTAAAATAAAAATCAAAACATTCTATTATTGTACTTTTTGGATATTCATAATTTTTTGTTTTTTCGTAGTCAAAAAATTAAATTAAAGATATATTAGATATGTATTTAATAAATGAACAGTAGGTAAAAATAAAAAAAATACAAAACAATATAATAATAATATATCAAACAAAACAGTATAAACAATAGAAGGCGAATGGATGGGATGGGGGATGGGAGGTGTGAATAACTGAAAAATTATCATCAATGGCCACATTGATCAGAGGTCCGTCATCGTTAGCGGAAATCTTCTTGAAGTTGTTTAGGAGTAGGTACACATACCTCGGCCAGATTTTGCAGTTTTAGGTAGTGCAGCATTACAAAGCATTCAGGAACTCAGAAGGAGCTCGTGAACGCTAAGCAAGCTGGCATAAAATAAACGTATAATTTGCTGGAAAAACACTTTATTGAAACATTAAGCCGCACAATATACAAAAAATAGAAACAACAAACAAATAAGAAATAAGTATAAAAAATACCAATAAAACATGAATTGGATTAACCTTTGAATCACACGTTGGAAAAAACGGCGCTGTTTTGTGAGTTTTACCTACACATTTATTTTATGTAACAATTTAAAATTTGATAGGTCATGAGGGAAAAATCGTAATCAGTCGCAAGCCAAATAATTACCAATGACGGTGTGAAAAGCGCTTATGAGAAGCCTTATTTTAGAATTTTGAAAAGATTAATATACCCTACTACGAGTACCAGTACAAAAGACAAATTAGAATTCCAGGGTAATTCCTGGTTTAACGGACCTGGTTAGTTTGCTAGTATTAATGCCTACATGCATGTATACACTAAGTAACTAACGTATAACCTAAAGTAACAAAAAAAAACAATTATTAAAATATCTTTCGCACGAGGTAGGTAATTATTCGGAAAAACTTTTAGCTAAAGGAGCGCATAGGAAAAATATATAGAATAATTAAGCAAAATTCGCAACGAAGCAGAATCCTCCTCAGGAACTCCACGCCGACGGAACACACGAAGCAGTAGGCGACACACGCACCAGGCTCACGTGACTAAACGTGCGGACAATTCCACAAGTCGGCACCCATCACGAGTAGGTGGTAGATCAGGATGTGAGTAGGGGTATAGGTAGGACTGAAAAGAAAATTTTAATTAGCCCACAACAAGAAAAATAAACCCAAACAAACACGACCCCCTAGGCAACCACGGAATAAAGACTTACCCGATGAAAATCGGCAGTATCGGAAAATTCGATAAAACTTCCCGTCGCACGGGCGTGCAGCAGAAAAGCAGCGGGCAAACGCTTAATAACTCGCGGCACAAGCTGGCCACTTGGTAAAAACACTTATACTGGCACTGGTAACACAATACTAAGGGACAAACTGGTCCCATAAAAAAAATCAGGATAAAAATTTCAACTCGGACGAGAGCTCCGCGCTATCCAACATGTGATCAAGGAATCGAGGCCAAAACAAAAACACTAGTCGAACCAACGGAACAAAAAAATCAAATTTTCAAATTTCAAATCAGAAACCAAATCTGTAAAACGTAAGAGTTAACTGCCAGCATACAACCGGCCAGTAAAAATGCTTGAAAAAGTTTGCAACATTTAACGTACATGCAGCGATGTAATGCTGCAGATATCCCCCTACCAAAACAAACAAACTTCAAGTACAAAGCCAAAATAAAATTTCGAACACCCAAGTAACAACCCAGATCAAGATTCCGAAGTACGGTAGAGACAACCCTAACGGAAACCAAAAGTACCAAAGTGACAACCCTAATCGAAACCCAAAAGTGCAAAAGAGACGACCCTAACGGATACCAAAAGTTCCAAAGTGACAACCCTAATCGGAACCCAAAAATAACGACAACCCTAACAACAACAATCCGAAAAAAACGACGACCCTAACGACAAGCAACCCTGACAAACAAACCGAGACAAGACAAAAACAACAAGATGTCAATATATGAAAAACCCTAAACTGTAACCCGGAAAAGGACATACTGGTAGCTGGCACATCTGTCGTGGGAATATATCTATTCAAAGCCTTATAAGACTAAACAACTTAATTAAATAAGGTATTCACAAAATGTGAAGTATGCCACTGATTAGGACGACCCTTTACGATAAGTCCCTAACCGTTGGTAACCCCAATGTAACGACGTTAAACAAAAACAACTACATTAACTCCCCAAAAATTATTCGTAACTGTACATCGAGGAATAAACACCTAACACTACAGAAACAAATGCAGCGCGCTACTTGCCGAGCATACATTCGAAATAAATTCAAAATAGGAACGCCGACTCAAGCCGGTCGTTCAGCAAAAAAACTCGAACTAACATTCGAAACGAGTAGTCAAGTCCGGGAAATAAGCACTAAGACGTTTCGTACTCAATCGTCAATCTGAAATGCGTCACTTTCCAGACAGTGGTTGAGTGCGAAATGATTGACCCCCATAAGAAGTCAACACACTTAGTGTACTTGGTCAAATCCAATTGCACCAACGAAGGTTAGGCAACAAACCTAATATCTAAGACCTTATCTAACTTTACACCTAATATCTAAGACATTATCTAACCTAACCACATATTCAATTCTTAACTAAAGAATCCCACGACAACGACGAACTACCTTAATGAACATCAGAACAATGTAGGTACATCGAACGACATATGGTACGGTCAGCCAGCCAGAATAGCTGAACGTATTAAGGACAACAAGCATTACAATTATAAGCAAAAAAAATCACCTGAGGAAAAGTTCAGGAGATACGGAAAAACTGACGGACAAACATACAAAAAAAAGGTACGGTCAGCCGCAACAAATAGCTGAACAAATAATGGACAACCAGCAACAAATATAGGCAGAAATCACCTGAAGAAAAGTTCAGGAGATACGGAAAAACAGACGGACAAACATACAGAAAAAAGGTACGGTCAGCCACAACGAATAGCTGCACGTAGTAATGACAACCGGCAACAAATATACCAAATCAAAAATTACATGCGAAAAAGTTTAGGAGATACAATGAAAACAGACAAACTTACTTACCAAAATTTAGTACGGTAAGCAAACAATACGCTGTCCGCATATCAACCAACAAAATAGTGAAGCTAGGCCGAAATAACGATACGAAAAGAAACACACGACTTTAGGATTTGGAAAAACGTATTAACCAACAAAATAGTGAAGCTAGGCCGAAATAACGATACGAAAGGAAACACACGACTTTAGGATTTGGAAAAACGTATTAACCAACAAAATAGTGAAGCTAGGCCGAAATAACGATACGAAAGGAAACACACGACTTTAGGATTTGGAAAAACGTTTTAACAAACAGAATAGTGAAGCTAGGCCGAAATAACGATACGAAAGGAAACACACGACTTTAGGATTTGGAAAAACGTATTAACCATTACTAAACCACCGAACGCTAAAAAATGACAAGAAGTGAAATCAAAACCCTCGCACGCAACTCCCGGCTGTGACTCAAATCTTGATTCACAGGCTGAACATTAACGAAACGATAGAAATCTAATTCACCACCGTACATCAAAGGGTTCGGTGTATAAGATGTGGATTTGTTGAACAGCGTCTGTAACGGCTACACAAAAAGTAAGAAAATTACAGACACAAGCATAGCGCAACAAATACACCGGTATGAGATTCGGAAAGCACTGCAGTAACAAAACGAAAAAACCGAGGATTCCCTAAAAACCACCATAGATCTTCATATACCACTGATCGGCTGTAGCACTAGGACGGTCGTTGAACGAAATCAAACTAAAATGACGACGTAACAACGCATCAGGAACAATATTAAGAACGCCCCTATGTTCAGCACCTGTAAAACGCAAAGTGGAGGTCGTTCGCCCGAAACAGAAACGTAGAAACACTCCCGTTCATCCGGCGCTATAATCCGACGTGGCATAATTACAGAAGAATTAAGACGAGGAGTCCCGTGGATCTTGTTCGACAACATCTCCGGATGCGATGATGGACGTAAAAAAACAACAACCCTATCTAACACTGAAGGCTACGAAAGGATAAAAATAGAATCTAAAAAACAGATCAAAGCCAGGAAAAGAAAACCCAAAAACCAGCAAGAGCAACACACGATGCAGGCGACGTAGAACTAATCAAACAAACACAAAAGCAAAAAAATCAAAATAAGTCTGTCTAAAAAGCTACGTCGACCTACCTTTGAGGGCCCTTACACGTTCCTACGGGTGTTAACTACAGGAAAAAACAAGCTACAAAATAAATTGCTCGGGTTGTATCATTGGAAAGTAAATAAAAAGCCAAATGAGAAAAATGTTTACAATTTTGTTAAAAAATCACGCAGAGTAGGTAAATAAATTATAACACATCATCACACCGAAGGCGGAACCTCACGAAATGTCACAGCATGGTAACGAACGAAAGAGCACCAGCGAGCTCGACCAACATTAAATTAGAGAAAAAAAAAACTGGGTTAGTGAAGGCCTGAAACATAAAAAAGAAAAAATTATGGTCGCAGAGCGACCAGCACCCCCCCCAGAACAAACAAAAAAAAAATATAAAATACGATTATAAATAAAAGTTACTTACTTTTGTCGGGCGCCAAATTTATGCAGCATTACAAAGCATTCAGGAACTCAGAAGGAGCTCGTGAACGCTAAGCAAGCTGGCATAAAATAAACGTATAATTTGCTGGAAAAACACTTTATTGAAACATTAAGCCGCACAATATACAAAAAATAGAAACAACAAACAAATAAGAAATAAGTATAAAAAATACCAATAAAACATGAATTGGATTAACCTTTGAATCACACGTTGGAAAAAACGGCGCTGTTTTGTGAGTTTTACCTACACATTTATTTTATGTAACAATTTAAAATTTGATAGGTCATGAGGGAAAAATCGTAATCAGTCGCAAGCCAAATAATTACCAATGACGGTGTGAAAAGCGCTTATGAGAAGCCTTATTTTAGAATTTTGAAAAGATTAATATACCCTACTACGAGTACCAGTACAAAAGACAAATTAGAATTCCAGGGTAATTCCTGGTTTAACGGACCTGGTTAGTTTGCTAGTATTAATGCCTACATGCATGTATACACTAAGTAACTAACGTATAACCTAAAGTAACAAAAAAAAAACAATTATTAAAATATCTTTCGCACGAGGTAGGTAATTATTCGGAAAAACTTTTAGCTAAAGGAGCGCATAGGAAAAATATATAGAATAATTAAGCAAAATTCGCAACGAAACAGAATCCTCCTCAGGAACTCCACGCCGACGGAACACACGAAGCAGTAGGCGACACACGCACCAGGCTCACGTGACTAAACGTGCGGACAATTCCACAAGTCGGCACCCATCACGAGTAGGTGGTAGATCAGGATGTGAGTAGGGGTATAGGTAGGACTGAAAAGAAAATTTTAATTAGCCCACAACAAGAAAAATAAACCCAAACAAACACGACCCCCTAGGCAACCACGGAATAAAGACTTACCCGATGAAAATCGGCAGTATCGGAAAATTCGATAAAACTTCCCGTCGCACGGGCGTGCAGCAGAAAAGCAGCGGGCAAACGCTTAATAACTCGCGGCACAAGCTGGCCACTTGGTAAAAACACTTATACTGGCACTGGTAACACAATACTAAGGGACAAACTGGTCCCATAAAAAAAATCAGGATAAAAATTTCAACTCGGACGAGAGCTCCGCGCTATCCAACATGTGATCAAGGAATCGAGGCCAAAACAAAAACACTAGTCGAACCAACGGAACAAAAAAATCAAATTTTCAAATTTCAAATCAGAAACCAAATCTGTAAAACGTAAGAGTTAACTGCCAGCATACAACCGGCCAGTAAAAATGCTTGAAAAAGTTTGCAACATTTAACGTACATGCAGCGATGTAATGCTGCAGTAGATACAACTTTGAGATTAGAAGGAGGCCAAGAGGGGAATTCAACTGGGCTGGGCAGCATTCGGAAAATCACGCCGAAGTTTTCTCGTCACTTATACTACCGCAATATCTGAAATGTTTTTAACCAGTTCGCCCTATCCGTCATGAAATAATGACCTGAAACTTGAAAACTTATAGTACGGCTGATCCATCAGTTCAAGGTCGCTCAGAGGGCTATGGAACGAGCTATGCTCGGAGTTTCTCTGAAGGATAAAATCCGCAATGAGACTATCGAACACAGAACAGAACTAAGGTCATCGACGTTGCTCAGAGCAAGTTGAAGTGGCGATGTGCTGGTCATACCTATGTGTTGAAGAACCAATAACCGCTGGACTTGTTGAGTGGAGGTCTCGGTAGGCGTAGTTTAAGACGCCCTCCGGTTAGATAGAGGGACGATCTGCGAAAAGCTGCTGCGAAAAACAGGGCGCAATAGTGCTCTGCAGGGTACCCTATGTCCGGCAATGAACTGCTATTGACTGATGATCAATACCAATATCTATACTTCTACCTATTAGAAAAAAAAACAGATTGCTCGTCATCATCAGTCAAGATCGTCGTCGGGTGTCGTTTCCAAAAAGCAGTAAGATGCAAGCAATAGAAACTTGAGTAGTTTAAGACAACATTAATTCATTTTCTGTGTCTGAATCAGAAAAAAAAACAAGCAATTTAATGAAACCAATGCTAAAAACGTTCATAATATATCTATCTCTTTAAATATTTTAAGAAAAAACAAAACATTTGCTCATAGAAATAAGAAATAATACATTTTTAGATTGATACATATGCAAAAAATATGACGTATAAACGGACAAGTGGCATATGTCCGTGTTTACGTCAAAACAAAACTAATTTACTACGGTTACAATTTCATTACCAGGGCTAATATTTCAACAATTAACACTATAATATAACATGATTGTATCACAGGTACTAATTTTCGTAGGTATTTTGCATCGTTTTCTTAAAATTTGTTAAATCCGAATGTGGTAGGTGACAGATAACTTTATTGACGTGTCAAGCAGCCTGTCAAAGCGCCGGCGTAAAAGCGGGTAAATTCAAATGTCCGTTTCTACGTCGATGTTTTTTTAAAAGCTCGTGCAGATGTCCTCTTTTACGTCTCAAATTTTCTTAATTATTTAGAAATTTGAAATATTTTTTTAACAGACTTGTAGATATGGTTGAAATAAGTTATTTTTTGTAAAAATAACTTTTTTGAAAAAATGCAGATATCCGTATCTACTTTGCTGCCATCGATATATAATGACATTTAATTTTGTTCCAGTAAAATTTTTCATGCCTTCCCGCCTTTTATTGTCATTAAAAAAACAGCAGGTGTATTTTTCCACCGACAACAGCACAAGCTGTTTCAGATCCAATAAAAAATGTCTGGATTTCCAGCAAAATAACTGATAGCAGCCATTTGAGTTGTCTGTATGTGCCAATATTTCCGTGGCCGTTTTCACTTTTTGAAAAGTTTGAAACTCGATAATAATAAAATATGTTGAGCATGTGTCGAGGTAGCGCGCCTGCAATGTTTTTAACTTTTTAATTTCTCGCTGACCATAAACTATGCACTTAGCGTTCTGATTTGTAAGGAATAATGTAGACTTTTATGGACATTTTTGAGAAAAATAAAATGACTTGTAAAAGAGCCCGTTGCAGCGTTACAGAATAAAACGTTTTGAATTTGTGGTAAGTTATGGCACTAATAAAGTCTCGGATGCATTCAGGCCGCTTCATTTCACAGCAACATAATTTATCGCTGCATTTATAAATCATATTTAGCTATTTAATAGACACACGATGATTTTAAATCGGTTATCAGGAGTAGAAAAATATTAATAAAACTAGTTGTAACTAGTTAAAATTTTAATTCAACAGGTGAGATCTTAAGCAATTAGAAAGAAAGATATTTTGACACAATAAGTACTACCTAAGACTTTGACTAAAACTAGCACTAAAACTTTATTACTTGGTGACACGACAGAATAACAAAAAGGGTCTCCACTCAGCATTAGCTCATTGTATACTTCGTTTTTTTTATTCGTCTGGATAGGAAACGAGCAAGTGGGTCTCCTCATGGTTAGAGATCACCTTCGGCCATAAACATCTGCAACACCAGGGGTATTGCAGATGCGTTGCCAAGCTAAAGGCCTAAGATGGAATACCTCAAGTGCCAGTAATTTCACCGGCTGTTTTACTCTCATTTCAATTAATATCTTATTAAAACCGACTGCTTGTAGCTTGTATTTTCTTCATCATGTCAGCCGAAAGACGTCCACTGCTGGACATAGGCCTCCCCCAAGGCTCTCCACTCAGACCGGTCTTGTACTTTTCGCATCCACCGCGATCCCGCGATCCGCGATTCTATTCTCTTATTACTTTGAAACCATACGACCGTCAATTTAGTTGGAAAATTAAGTGAAAATTAAAACTTTTCTTTGAAGTTTTCATTATTTTGTCTTCTCCAACGAATTGAATTTTGGTTCATTTTATAAAATACCGTGCAATTAGTCTCTAAGTCTGTGAGTCTCATTAAGAATGCAATAAGAGCTCTACAATTTCATCAAAATATTTAAATTTTCATTCACTCCATCAGAGAATTCGTGTGGATTCTCTTTGACATTAGTTCAGAGACCACATTAAGTAAATATCTTTTTAACTATCTACGTATAATATCTTTTTGGAACTCCACATTCGCGTTTTTTTTAAAGATATAACCAAGTTAGATTGTTTGCTCTCGAAAACCCTTACGTAGCAAATTTCATCGAATTAAGATTACTTTTTGGAGTCTTTTTGTATTTTTTTTATTTCAACTGTAAATTTCCGAAAAAGACTCCTAAAAGTAATAGCGACATCTCTTGTCCTTGTTGAAGATGAGCTCTGGTTGAGTTCGAAACGCGTCAGTGTGATGTGGTGGTGGTGATAGAGATGGGTTTGTGTAATTTGTGTGTGTTCTTACAGTGTGGAGGTGGAGGAACTGCATGAACACGCATATTTTGCATAAGCTTAGCTATCGTAAGGTCGCGGGTGAGCAAGAAAATTCTTTTAGTTCATTGATATGGACCTCCGCAAAGTAATGCCTGATTCAATCTATTGGTGGTTTTTTATCTCGCTCACCGCTCCGCTGTCTCGCTCTAAGTGGACAGGCAGCCTTATACAGGGAGTCCCAACTATGAGCATATTCGCATACAAGATTAATGTTCTTCTCAAACATCCTCTATCCTCAAAGTTTGCCGAGCAAATAAATTAAATAATATTCGTAGCATCTCGTAGAGGGTCTACGGCGTAGCGTAGTTAAAAGTTCGTAGCGCTACGAGAACGTGGCTGGTGAGACTTTATGAAATTGATGGAGACGATCGAACTTGAACTTTGTTTCTGTGGTGATAAGATTTAAATTGACTACGTGAAATGGATACGTGTGTGAGTAACGTATCCTTTGATGTGACGTCAAGTATTATGACGTTTAGAAGCTAATTAAAAGTGGCGCTGACGTATATTACACGACCGGATGGCTAAGTGGTTAGAGAACCTGACTACGAAGCTTGAGGTCCCGGGTTCGATTCCCGTGTCGGGGCAGATATTTGTATGAAAAATACGAATGTTTGTTCTCGGGTCTTGGGTGTTTAATATGTATTTAAGTATGTATCTATCTATATAATTATGTTTATCCGTTTCTTGGTACCCATAATACAAGCTTCGCTAAGCTTACTTTGGGACTAGGTCAATTGGTGTAAATTGTCCCGTGATATTTATTTATTTATTTATTTATATATTCTCATCATCATCATCAGCCGGAAGATGTCCAATTATGAACCAAAGCACCCCCCTTAGAACGCCACAGTGAACGACAACTCGTGAGACGTCACTCGTCCATACCAGCAGACACATACAGCGATAAACACCTACAGCGCGCGACAACTTGAGATTGTCTAAGCAGCGGGGGCCGCGCCTGCGAGGACCAAAAGGCACACACACGCACACACACAAACAACACGCCTGTATTCCCAAATGAGGTAGGCAGAGCACACGAAACGTTACCGCTTCGGAGCCACTTTTCGCAATTTTAGGTTTTAAGTTTGACAAAAACGGTACAATAGTGATAGGTTCTTAGCCTGTCGCCTACGCTTAACCTCAAGTTAAAGGTGTCAACGAGACCCTAATAAGCCTCCGCTGTCCGTTATGTTAAACGTATAATGGGTAGACTGTACGGAAACCTTTAGAAACTTGGTTAATTTTTACTGGTGTGCCGTGGCGAAACTTAGATGAACGAAAAATATGCCGTTAAAACCAAAAGGTTGAAAACGCCTACCCCAGACATTTGATATGTGCGTGTATTTTGTACTTTACATACCTATTATCATTATTCCGATTATCATTATACCTATTATTATTATTATTCTATTCTTTGTCTGCTGTCGTGTGTCACTTACTTTAATACACTCGTTTTACATACCCTGCCACTCGCGTTTTCTTTAATTGTTTACATACTTACTTTTTCAATAACATTTAGCTTAGATGCTGTACCAACTTGAAACTGCCGTAAATATATATTTTTTAAATATATTTCTAGACCGGGTCAGTGCGATAGCCAATGGGTTGAAAAATTACAACGTAGAGTTGGTAATCTATAAGAATTTCCATCTTAATTTATCTGAAGGTATAAAGTGTTGTCTTAAGCAGAGGATCGTATTGTATTGTAAAACTCTTTATTGTACATAAAAAAACATGAAAATAACAAAACACAGGATAATAAGATGTACAAAGGCGGACTTATCCCTTGAAGGGATCTCTTTCAGTTAACCTTTAATCATGGGTTCAAACCCCTAGCTCGCACTCTAGTTTTTCTAAATTCATGTGAGAAATTACATTTGAAATTTATCACGAGCTTTGCGGTGAAGGAACTATGGTCCAAGCCCTCTCGTTCTGAGAGGAGGCCTGTGCCCAGCAGTGGGACGTATATAATAGGCTGGGATGATGAAAAAATTGTTCATTGCACTGTGCTTCCCAACAATTTGTATTTTCGATAAGAATTGGACTAGTTTACAGCAGATGGGGCATCAACAGTAGATCAGGAAATTAAAAAGCAACAAAAACACATCTACACGTACACAATAAATCAGTAAGAAAATAATAGTAATCAGTAAGAAAAATTTTGCAGGGAAATTCAGAACTCTAGTTAATAAAAGTTATAATATTACTAGATAAAATAAAAATCGAATAAATATTTAATGTAAAGAGTAATATATCGATATAATTTAGGCAGAGTCGATAAGTGAGAAGTCACATGACAGGTCAAAAGTGCCACGAAAATTCTGGGCTCTGGTAATAAAATTTATTCTAAACATCTTCGTTATAGCGCTCTCGCTGCTTAACTCTACCGAAGACAGATTTAGATCGCTCTGCGACAGACTAGGTCATTTAGTATACCTACCTGGGGACGAGTTACAGCAGGACTAATACGAAACTCGAAACTCGAAGTTCGTGTCGTGCGGTCCCTATCGCTCTCGTATTAAATAGTATAAGTGTCAGAGGGACCGCACGACACGAACTTCGAACTTTGAGTTTCATGGTAGCTCTGCAGGGGACGCTCGTAAAGGAAAAAACTGGCCAAGTGCGAGTCGGACCCGCGGGATCCATACTTTGACGGTGTGTCAAAATGTACGGCTGTCTATTCTGTGCGCGGCCTGGTGATTGCCACTTCAATGATGTATGCATTCAATAAGTAAATAGTCAGCCAGCAGGCTTGTAAAAAAAAAACTACAAATATAAAAAAATAATAATAAACGTGGAAGTTTGTGAGTATGTCATTGTGTTTGTGGGGAACGTGTCAAAATATTCATTTTTTTTTCATTCATTTCATTTCATCAAAATATATTAAAGTTTAAAACGAATAATGGACGAAATATCTAACGGTCATTACATGTAATACATTTTTTTATGAAACTATTGATTAACTTTGAAAATCGTGTAATCTACAGATTAGTTTAGGTTAGGTTAGGTTTATTTTATGAAAATCTTGTAAAGTTGAGAATTACCTAGAAAATTGCATTATAACAAATGACCATTATGTATTTCATCCATTATTATTTTTAAACTTTATATATTTTGATATGTACCCGTGTTTGCGTGCGTGTGTTTGTTACTCCTGCACGCAAAAACGGCCAGACAGATTTATATTAAATTCGGTAAGATAGCTGGACTTCACGAATAATCACGAATTAAGGAAATAAACAGAAATGCAAAGCCTTTATGTGATACATACGGTACCACAAGTCGCATCACTTCCACCGAAGGGAACTGCGATACAATCGTCCAAGTATCCCGAGCAGCACTTAGCCGACTTTCAGTTTAAAGAAAAGGTGTTACGGCCTTTTAGACGCCGGGTTCTGTACAATTTTTTTAAGATCATAGCTGTGGAAGAAAAAAAAACATAAGCTACATAGTTCCCTATTCATTCTCAAACAAACGGTACAACTGAGAGGGCTAAAAGAACAGTAATAGATTAAGTGGTATTATAAATGTAAAAGTTTGTAAGTCTGTCTAAACCGCTGAACCTATTTTGATGAAATTCGGCAAACAGATAGATTGAGTTACGGGAAAGGCCATAGAATACTGTTTATCCCGTAAAACTACATAGTTCCTACGGGATAGCAATAATCGATTTTTAAACGGACGGACTTGCTTACAACAGATACATAGTGAAAGAAAAATACCTCGTCGAGTTTCTTGCCGGATTCTTCTCAACAGAGGTTTTTTCTGAACCGGTAGTCGATTTTTTGACATTCATAAGTGTTTGTTATAGCCTTAATTGAATAAAGATATTTTGACTTTGACATTGACTTTGAATACAACATAGCGTCACTACTTTTAAAAAAACTCGTAGCTCAAAATACATAATTTTTCTGAGTGAACTTTATAAACATTACATCAAGGTTCAATTTTGTTGAAATATTGATTTTAGATACCAGATTTTTTCAAAGTAGTGACGATAGGTTAGTTCCCTGTACACTCTCAAACAAACGGCAAAACTAAGAGAGCTAATTAAACAGCTTCAAAACTAACTGATTCGATTTAAGTGGAAATATCGTAATTCTATAAACAGATAAAACCAAACAGGATTTGTTTAAAGCTGTCATACGTATTTAAAAAATTAGCGTTATTTTTCTAAGTGTTTTTTAACAATAATGTAACCTAACCAACAAAAAGTTGGAAATCCCCCGATTTTGTCACTTCAAAGCTCAATATCTCTAAAACGGCTGAAGTGATTTTGATAAAACATGTCTAAGAACCATCACTGCGAAACTTGTTTTTAAATAAAAAAACCGCATTCACATCGGTCCACCCGTTTAAGATCTACGGTGCCACAGACAGCGCAGCGGTCAAACTTATAACGCACCTCGTTTTGCAAGGGTTTAAAAAAAACCTTACGTCGCGATATCATTGCGGGTCTCTAACAGAAATAAACAAGAACTCTGTAGTTAGGTACTTCAAAACAGTCTTAAGGGGTTTTCTTCGTATTTCTTGATACAACTCGGAAGTATTCTTAAGTCTCGTACAATTTACAAACGTATTTCGCTTCGTTTTCAATTAGTTACGTACTGAAGAGTTTAAACAACTTGTGTAAAACATAAGGTCAGTGACCGTCTCGCTGACGTAGGTAACGAGATAATTGACAAGATTTTATATTTCTCAGACTGTAATTTCATTCGCTCTCTGTATTCTGTTTGGAACGAGAAAGACACTGATAAATTCAAGATGTGGTTATTCTAAAAGGGCATAACTCCGAAACTATTGTGCGGTAGGCACAATAGTTCCATTACTTTTGTCTAGTCTCTATTAAAAAAACCGGCCAAAAGCGTGTCGGACACGCCCAAAAAGGGTTCCATAGCCATTACGAAAAAAAAAGTAATATTTTTCTAAGGATTTCTACATAACATGCTTCATATTTCGGATCTCACATCATCATCATCTGCAATCCCCCTGGTGTTGCAGGTGTCTATCGACGGTGGTGCTCTTTTACCATCAGGAGATCCACTTGCTCGTTTACCATCCAGTCGAATAAAAAAAAACCAGGTACAGTGAAAGTTATTCATTATAGCGTCAAATGTAAAATTTAAAATTTTGCCATAGTCTATATACGTAAATAGACGATTTTCACCCAGCAAAAGACACCTTCACATAAGCTAAGTCAAGTCCAAACATAGATCAACCACTTTCCCACTGTCACAACTAAACCAGAGCAAAATGTACCCAGTTTCTATATGAAATAAAAATACTGTAACCGCACATGTATTTCGGTTCACAGTTATTTGCGGGCAATCGTTCGAGAAATTGTTTCGAAGGGAAGGAAAGGATTGTTGGCATTTTGTGTTTGCATTCCGTCTTTAGGGATTTCGGGATAAATGGTTATGGGTTATAGGCTGTGATTTATGTTGTGAGGTATGTCTGAATAAATGGTACATGTTGCGGATGAAACTCAAGGTTTCGCTTGGAAATCATGGACAAATGAGATATGTACCTAACAAATGTCACGAGAGATGAACTGATTATCTTCATCTAGAGAAAGTGTTAAGTTTCAGGACACAGACGAGGTCACAGGCTGTGGCTAGTAGTTTCTATAATCTGAAATCGAATTATTCCGCTTCCGAAACCTTCCAGTAAATGTACTAATTTAAAAACAACAGTTCCGTTTCCTCCAACGCGATGGCGGCGAAGAAAGCCATTAGGGTCGCTGCAGCCGTCCAAGACTTCCGCGAGGAATAGGGGTGTCGATAGAGGGATAAAATAAGTTTATTATTAAAAAAATCACATTTTATACAAGGTTTTCTTACTTACTGTACATTTTGTTGCCTTTTTTTTATTCGACTGGATGGCATATGAGCAAGTGGGTCTCCTGATGGCTAGAGATCATCACCGCCCATAAACATCTGCAACACCAGGGGTATTTCAGATGCGTTGCCAACCTAGAGGCCTAAGATGGGATACCTCAAGTGTCAGTAATTTCACCGGCTGTCTTACTCTCCACGTTGAAACACAACAGTGCAAGCACTGAAGCAGTGCGGCAGCATTAGCGAGCAAGATGGTGGTAGCATTTCGGTCGGACCTTGCACAATGTCCTACCACCTGCAACCTATGTGTTCTTACAGAGGTAGAGCAACTGTAGGTACAAACACAAATTTCTTAAATAATTTATTGAATCAGGCGTTACTTTGCGGAGGTCCATATCAATGAACTAAAAGAATTTCCTTGCTCATCCGCGACCTTAGGATAATTACGATATTTTGCATAAGCTTAGCTATCGTAAGGTGAGCAAGGAAATTATTTTAGTTCACAAATTTCTTACATAAACGTAGCTATCATAAGATCGGGGGAGCAAAGGAATTGTTTTAAATCATCTGGTTGGTTCTAAAGTCACGTCTTGAATATCTTAATGGTGTCAAGCCCATCCTCAACCTACCTCATTAACGTGACCTTACGATAATAATATATAAGGAGGCGTCCTTATTACGAGCAGCTGGCGTTCATTTCCTCCCGGGATTTCCGCGATCTCACCCCGGAAGCCGGAATATGGATCCACGAGACGATTGAGACGCGCTGATGGGGCTTTACACAGACGTCGATTAATATTAAGAATAAAACTGGCTTCTACTGATGATGTAATGAATAAATCTTTCCCATCATATTTTTAACCGCCTTCGAAACAGGAGGAGGGTCTATGTTCCAATGTTTGTATTTTTTATGTATCGACCGTGGTAATTAACAGAGTCGGATCTACAATTCAGCGATTTTAGGATTATAATGTCAAAGTCAACATAATAATATAACAGTATATTTATTTGACTTTGGCACAATACTTGATCCGACTCTGTTAATTGTCACGGTCGGTATGTTCACCGATTACTCAGTCAATTGTTGACCGATTTTCAAAATTGTTTTTTTATTCGAAAGACTACTCTTCTGAGGTGGTTCCATTGTCACCAAGTCAAGACTTGATGATGGGATCCTAGGGAAATCGAGGGAAATCCTCATATTTTTTAGGCATATCTATGGCGATTTTGGCATTTTTACAATTAAGATAAGTATTTACATTCAGAAAGTATCATTTGGTAAACTTGACCTGTTGAAGAAGACCGTAGAGGACCAATGGAACTCGTCAAAGCTAAGTGATGCTCGCTCGTCTATAAACGATCATGATAATATACCTAGATTAGCGACTAAGAAGAAGCTTTAAGTTAATGATTCTTTCGAACTGAACTGATGCTGAATTCGCATAAGGTAGGCAACGGAACTCTGTTATAAAACAACGTAACTAAGCCATGTTTGGGCTTAGTGGAATCGTTGTGAGATGTACTTTAGCTACAAATCACTAAAAAGTAAGAAATAAGGAATTTTTTTAACAAAAAAGTAACCATTAAGTAATAAAAAAATAACCAAAAATGAAACCGACTACAAAACCCTTGAAAATATTTTTCTAGGTACCTTCTAGCTCGAAGTCGGTGACTCAGCACGACCCAGCAGGAGGGATTGAAATGGCAACGCATCTGCATCTGCTAGTGTTGCAGATGTTTATGGGCGGTGGTGATCTCTTACCGTCCGGAGACCCCCTTGCTCGTTTGCCATCCAGTCAAATAAAAAAAAATCGAGTCTCAGATAGATTTTAAACTCTTTACCACCTAAAGAAGTTCTAAAAACCTTTCCAACGTAAATAACATTCATAGCTTAATTGGCCCAAGATCGATTTGCTAGTGCCTCGTCAATTTTGTAGAAGCCCGCAGTTTACGAGTTATCGATCAGTTGATATACGAACATACATTACGGAGCGGCCTTTCGATGCATAATTTGGTCACTGCCAAATGATATTTGCTGAGGCCGCGGCGAATTAGTCTTGAATTAAATATGGCGGTATCGTTGTAGCTCTGAAAATGAAAGTCGAGTTGTTTGTTCCGTAAGTACTGGTAGAGAAAGAGCTAGTTATAACAGTGTATAGTATACTTCGTTTTTTAGCGGTGTACTGCCGTTTCGCCAAATTATTTTTCGCCAAATTTCACTTCCCAAAAAACTTATCGCAATAGTTTCATTTCCCAAACGAATCTTTGGCATATTTACATTTCGCATTTTATTCATTTGGTCAAATTATCATTTGGCATAATTTTAGTTTGTCAAATTTTATTAAGACAAACGTTTAATAAGCAAACGTTTTATATTGGCAAATATTGTATTCCAATAAAATTTTTGTTCAAAATGACATTTCGCACAAACCAACCACAAAAACCAACTGCTACCAGAAAAGTAGCTTATGTTAGAACTGCGTCTTCCACAGAAATGAACTGCTATTAGAAAAGTAGATGAGGTTAGACTGCGTCCCCCACAGAAAACGGACTGCTACCAGAAAAGTAGGTTAGGTTAGGTTAGAACAGCGTCCCTCCACAGAAACGAACTGTTCCCAGAAAAGTAGGTTATTATGTCATGCGATATTTTGGGAAGAGTACATTTTGCCAAACGATACATTTTACCAAATATTACTTGGCAATATGAAACATGACTAAGTAATTATTTGCGAAACAATAATTTTCCAAATAAAAATTTATTAACTGTAAATTTGCGATAAGTTTTTTTGCCAAATGATTTTTTGCCAAATGATAATTTGGGTAAAATTTTTTGGGATGTGATACTTTGGGAAAAGTTTTTTGGACATACATTAGTAATCCTTTTTTAGCATTATAAGCGATCTTGACGTGCCTTTTTATTGAAAAACACTTTTGAAAAATAAGTCACAGCAAAATGTAACAAATTAGCAAGGAAATATTATCATTTACATGCATTTGGTATGTAATAATTACTGTTGTAAAAAAACCATTAAAAAGATTGTTTACTCTTTTTCTTATGCTAAAAAAACGAAGTATAGGTAACGTCATACAGTAACGACCATAGAAAGACCATACTAAATTTAATTTTTCTAGAAAGAGTTGGAATGATAACTTCATTTGCTCGTGTATTTCTTATTTTTCAACAGATATTGATGACGTTTACGTCAATTCGTTTTATTTTCCAGTTCTGTATTAATTTCAATTTATTTAAAAGACCATTGTATTCCATGCATTTCCTGTTCTTTCCACGCATTGTACAAAAAAAACACTTCTTTATCACTGCTGTCATTACAGGGCGTCTGACCATGGGACTTTAGATTCAGGGTTCGATTCTAGTCGCATAACTGAGCTTTTTTTTTCTGCTTCTTTTTAAAAATATAAAAGCACTGCTAAAAAAAAATTCATACAAATTAAATGTTGTAGTACGACAAGGCAGTTATGCTGCGCTCCCGCCTTTATTTAAAACTCCGTGGCTCACGCCGCGGCTTGGTCAATGCGCGGTCCAATCAGCGCCGCTGTTACTCGTTCGCCCCCTGCGCGCGCATATCGCTATGCCCCCGCGCCTCGAAAAACTAACGCGTCCGCGCCAGTCCGCTTGCCGCTCCCGCCGCGTGACGTAAGACTTTTACTGGCATTTTTCGTCCTTTAAGCAACGTTTTGTATCTGTATGTTTTTTGTGTACCTGTAAAGTGAATATTACAGTGCGTTGTGAACAGTATACGTTTTTTTAATTCTCGCTCCCACTCACTTCACACAACGACTACACTGGCGCTCCAACTAGCGGCCACGCCTATACTTCCGCGAATTAAGTACAGGATAGTGCGCGAATCCTAAGAAAAACTCAGTTTGTGTAGTGAAGTGAACTATTAATATTAAGTGACAATGCCACGTCGTAAAAGTAGAAACGCTCACGAAGACGAGGACGACGCGTCGGACTCCGGGGCTGCCTCGCCGTTGTCAGGGCAACTGTCTTCGTTTCTGTCGGCGTTCGCCAGGGCTCAGGCGGAGTCAAACCGCCAACTGGTCGAGACCCTCTTGGCCGCGTCGACTTCGAACTCCCGAGACAACAGCAGCGGCGTCGCGTCGCCGCCGCCATCTAGTACGGCGCCTAACGGAACTTTTGCGAAATGCACCGCGCGATTCAACGGCTGTCGGGGGGACCCTGAAATACTCGAGGCATTCATCGATAGCATCGAGATGTATAAAGAATGTACGACAGTCACAGACGAGCACGCGCTACGAGGACTTCGCATGCTGCTGGAAGGGGACGCAGCAGTGTGGTGGCGAGGGGTCCGATCTTCGGTCTCGACCTGGAAGGAGGCAATAGCCAGGCTGCGAGCCATGTACGGCGTGCCCCGGCCACCACACAAAATCTTTAGAGACATATTCGCAGCCGACCAAGGAAAGGAACGAGCCGAAGTATTTATCGGGCGTGTTCGGGCGTCCATCGCCAAGCTGCCATACGTTTGCCCTGATGCAATGCAGATTGACATGGTTTATGGACTCCTAAACGCCCGCATCCGTGAGAGAGTCACACGAGAGTCTGTGTCAAACTTAGACGAGCTACTGGAAAAGGCCAGGAATGTCGAAGACTCGCTCACAGACTTAACGCCATCGCCTAGCAACAGTACGATTACCGATACGGCACGAGCGCACGGTCAGGGATTTGCGCGCGCGGCACGCGCGCCTTCTCGCGCCGCGCCTGGACGCGCCGCGCCGCCGGCCCCCGGCCCCGCGGCAGCCGCCGCGCCTCGGTTCACGGACTCCGCCGTGCAGCAAAACGCTAGCGCCGGCGCGCATCGCTCCGACGCCGACGCCGCGTTTGCGCGCGAAACGCCTGGTGTATCTCAGGTGGTAAGCGCTTCAACGGCGCACTCTGTTAAGCCAGGTAAACTCTTTTGTGTTTATTGCCGTAAACCGGGACATTTGCGTAGTGATTGCATAAAAATTAAAGCTAAAAGTGATCCGACCGCGATTGTGTGTTACGGGTGTGGCGCCAAAGGCGTAATTCGTGCGAACTGCGATACATGTAATAGTTGTAACAAAGAATCGTTCTTTTCGTGTAATTTCGAAACAAATAATGTCATTTACGATACGAAAAATCAATATTTGCCTCCCAGTTGTAATGTGTCAAGTACTGTGTCAAGTACTGTGTCTCATCAGAATAACATTCTGCCTGATTCAAAGCGTTTTTTCGTGCAAAGTGACGCTATAGATAACTCGTCGCAGAATGATATTCTGATCGACTCTAATTTTGACTCGACAACGAGTGTGTTAGCACAGAATAATGATTTGACAAATGATTGTGTAGCAAAGAGTATGTTTTCGCAGAATGGCATTTCGGGGAATAATAATGTGTCAAAGAGTAAATTTCCACAGAATGGCACCTCGGTAAAATCTAACGTGTCAAAGATTAAGTTGCCTCAGAGAGGCCATCTTTCGAAAAATATGACATCAAAGAGTAAATTGCCCCAGAATGTTATTCTGCCTAATAATGTCGATTGTGATCTTGATATTTTTTTCGAATGATTTTAAAAGCGGTAATGAGTTGCGAGCGGATCGGATGCGTACCGACGGTCGACCGATTTTAGATATCGAAGTTTGCGGTCATTTCGGTACCGGTTTAATTGATACGGCGGCTAAGCGCAGCATTGCCGGCTCGTCTCTTTACGCGTTACTGTCCAAGATGGACTATCCATTTCAAAGTGCGGATATGACAGTTAAACTTGCGGACGGTATTTTACGCGACATTAAAGTTAAACTTGCAGACGTTGAAGTTAAGCTTGAAGGTTCCGTCATACCTATTACGTTCGTCATATTCCCGGACTCGACTAACAACGAAACGCTGTTAGGAATCGATTTCTTGCGCAAGGCTCGATTAGTTTTGGATATCCCCGCCAATACGTGGTTTATGGTGGATCGACCTCAGGACGTTCACCCTCTTCGCTGTGAGACCTCACGTAATTACGTCGGTTGCTCATCTGCTGACGTTCTTCGGGCTGATGAAGGTTCGATGTTATCAGCGCAAGACAGGGGCACCCTTTGTGCAATTTTGCAGGAGTATGAAGACATCTTCGGAAAAGGGGGAGGTCCGACACCCTTTGCGGAACATCACATCGAGACGGGGGATCATCGGCCCATAGCTGTGCCGCCATACAGACTAACGCCCGCCAAGAAAAACATCATGGAGGCTGAGATTAACAAGATGTTGGAGGATGGAGTCATCGAGGAATGTGAGTCAGCCTGGGCTGCACCAGCTCTTTTGGTACCTAAGAAAGACGGTACTTTTCGATTCTGCGTAGACTACCGAAAGTTAAACTCAATCACCAAACCCGATTCGTACCCATTACCGGTCATTGACGATTTGCTACAGTATACAGGTAGAAGCTGTTTTATGAGCACCATTGATTTGCGCTCCGGGTACTGGCAGGTCGCTGTTAAGGAGGAGGACCAGGACAAGACAGCTTTTGTGTCACCTTTTGGCGTTCACAGATTTAAGCGCATGCCGTTCGGGCTGCGTAACGCACCGGCCACCTTTCAGCGTCTTATCGATCGATTTCGTTCTGGAGCTTCCCTCAAGGGAGTGACACTTCTGGGTTACATTGATGATCTCATCGTCATATCAGAAAGTTTTTCTCAGCACTTGCAGGACTTGCGCGCTGTCTTTGACCGTCTTCGCGTATTCAACTTGCGAGCTAATCGCGCTAAATGTGTATTTGCTAGGGAAAGCGTAAAATATCTTGGACATGTCATCACGCCTACTGGCATTTCACCCGATCCTGAGAAGATCAGCGCCATCTCCAACATGAGTGAACCCGCATCAGTGAAGCACCTTAAATCCTTCTTACAGACGTGCTCGTGGTTCAGGAAGTTCGTTCCAGGTTTCGCACAGGTGGCCCAGCCGTTGACTATGCTTACCAAAAAAGATCAGCCATGGCTCTGGGGAGAAGCTCAGGTTAACGCGTTCAATGACTTAAAACGGTTACTTACCTCGGCTCCAATCCTGATTCAGCCCAATTACAACCTTCCATTCATTCTCAGGACCGACGCGAGCAACTATGCTCTAGGAGCAGCTATACTGCAGGGGGAGACACATCGCGAGGAACGTCCTATCGAGTATGCCAGCCGTCTGCTAACGCCCGCCGAGCGAAACTACTCCACTACGGAGCGAGAAGCTCTGGCCGTGGTGTGGGCAGTAGAGAAGTTCCGCGGGTACATCGATGGACATCCCGTAAAGGTGGCCAGTGACCATCAACCCCTGAAATGGCTACTGACAGTAAAGTCGCCTACTGGCAGGTTAGTCCGCTGGGCAATGAAACTTCAATCGTTCGACTTGCAAGTGGATTATACGCCGGGAAAGGCTAATGTCATCGCCGATACGCTCAGCCGACCACCGTGTGAAGAAGATTCACGTGCGTCTTGCGAAGTCTGCACGGTTATTGTCGATACTCCACGCTGGGATGCTGCCTCTCTTCGTGAGAAACAGATTGCAGATCCTGAGCTGTCAAAGATCATTAAGGGCCTGGAAGGAAAAGAAGAAGTAGAAATGTGTAGATGGACGGAAAGGGGATATCACATGAACACGGGTGTATTATACCGTTACTCACCTGATGTTGACCAAGAAGAACCGCAACTGGTTGTGCCGGAGGATCTGCGAAAAGAGATTATGGCGGAAAATCACGATGCTCCAACGGCTGGTCATGGAGGTATAGAACGTACCTTGCATCGCATCTCTTCCAGATATTATTTTCCTGGTATGCGTCGCTATGTCACAGAATACCTCAAGACGTGCATTGAATGCCAGCGTTACAAGCCCTCGAATGAGAAACCGAGCGGGTTGATCCAGACTCCAGTTCCAGCGCAACGGTTCGAGGTATTAGCTGTGGACTTGTTCGGACCTTTACCTAAGGGGCCTAACGGTGAAAGATGGGTGTTGATCGTGGAAGACACTGCGAGTAAGTGGGTCGAGCTTTTTGCCCTTGTTGAAGCCACTGCTGAAGCTTGCGCGAAGACTTTGATCGACGAAGTTTTTCTGCGTTTCGGAGTTCCCAGGCGTGTTATTTCTGACAACGGTGTCCAATTCGTTGCCGACGTGATGCAGAAAGCTATGTACACCCTGAATGTGAAGCAAAATCTGATCCCTTTATACCACGCTGAAGCCAATCCCGTTGAAAGAAAAAATAGAGACCTCAAGGTACAGCTAGCTATTCTTGTGGAAGGACATCATCACCAATGGGCAGAGGTACTACCTTTTATTCGGTTTGCATTGAATACATCGCTCACTAAGTCCACCCAGCAGACTCCAGCCTACCTGACCTTTGCTCGAGAGTTACGATCTCCATTAGCTGCGCAAACTGACCTCCGAGCGGTAATAATGGCCGAAAATTATGTTCCTCAGATAACTCCTTATCTGCTTCGACTTGCTGATGCGCTTCAATCCAGCAGAGAAACCATTGAGCGACAACAAGATGTTCGAAAAGCTGCCAAAGATAAAAGTCGTCAAACGGGCGACTTGTTAGAGGGTGACTTAGTTTTGATGAAGACGCACACTCTCAGCAACGCTTCTAAAGGTGTGAGCTCAAAATTGATGCCGAGACGTGATGGGCCTTATATTATAAAACAAAAGGTCAGTCCCACGACGTATCTTTTAGCTTTTCCAGATAAGCCCGATGAAGTTATCGGAAAGTATCATATTTCAGATTTGAAGAGGTATCATGGCCGAGCGAGAGGGTGAAAGTCTTGAGGTTCCCGAACCTGTTGCACCTGTTAGACGTCGAGGCCGGCCTCGCAAAGCTAGGGATATTGTTTTGTTTGACCATTAGTGAGGACACTCCTGTGGTCAAAAGGGGGAGTATGTAGTACGACAAGGCAGTTATGCTGCGCTCCCGCCTTTATTTAAAACTCCGTGGCTCACGCCGCGGCTTGGTCAATGCGCGGTCCAATCAGCGCCGCTGTTACTCGTTCGCCGCCTGCGCGCGCATATCGCTATGCCCCCGCGCCTCGAAAAACTAACGCGTCCGCGCCAGTCCGCTTGCCGCTCCCGCCGCGTGACGTAAGACTTTTACTGGCATTTTTCGTCCTTTAAGCAACGTTTTGTATCTGTATGTTTTTTGTGTACCTGTAAAGTGAATATTACAGTGCGTTGTGAACAGTATACGTTTTTTTAATTCTCGCTCCCACTCACTTCACACAACGACTACAATGTCATTTTTAATTTTCATTGTAAGCAATTGACGGTACATTTTTTTCATGTTAGAAATGTCAAATAAATGTCAAAAAATATTTTAAGGCCCCGTAACAAGAGACAGCAATTACACCGCCATGATCGACTGATTTCATAATTGAACTTTGAGGATCAATAAATGATCTGATTTTAAGTTTTTCGAAAATGTTACAAAACAAAAGTAGCTTAGTTTCGTAAGTAGATTCGCACCTTGAAAGTCCCATTGTCAGAGACAAACTAACAGATATATAAATATAAATATAAATATCACGGGACAATTCACACCAATTGACCTAGTCCCAAAGTAAGCTTAGCAAAGCTTGTGTTATGGGTACTAAGCAACGGATAAACATAATTATATAGATAAGATACATACTTAAATACATATTAAATACCCAAGACCCGAGAGCAAACATTCGTATTTTTCATACAAATATCTGCCCCGACACGGGAATCGAACCCGGGACCTCAAGCTTCGTAGTCAGGGTCTCTAACCACTAGGCCATCTGATCGTCAAGATATGTTATTAAAAATTAAATGAATAATTTTATAAATCTTTATTAGCTTAATGATACAATTTAAAAATCGACTGTAAACATTACTGAACTTAAGGTAATAATTTACAAAATCAGTGTAATTTAGAAACTACGACATAAATATAAAATAGGCCGTTTGAATGAGTTTTGAATTTGCTACAAAGAACACCTGAATAGAATACGAAATTGAATTCTAGAAAGAAAATATTGACAATTTACAAAATTACAGGATATTTGTAACTGTAGTACTATTATTTCTTCATATCGACCCACAGGCGCTAGAACGTATAGGCACCATATGTGTTGGTTACAGCAGCGAAGTACAGCCATACTGCAAACAAAAATCCATACTATAATATTATAAATGCGAAAGTGTGTTTGTATGTTATGTGTTTGTCCGTCTTTCACGCCGAAACGGAGCGAACAGCGTTCCCGAGGGAACAGCGCGCGATAACCAAATACCACGCGGGCGGAGCCGCGGGAAAAAGCTAGTAATAAAATACAGGTACAGCCACAGACTTTAATTGATGAGCCATCATAAAACCTTTTCAAAGGAAAAGTTATTACGATTTTCCTTATTAAGCGTTACTATTGGTTCATGACAAGCACATTCCTTGCAACACATCCTCGCACATCTCTGGTGGAAGCGGAGCCTAAATCAAATATAATAAAGGCTCGTAATGGCCCATCTTTAAATGTAGTGTGTAAATGTTTAGTTGCAGGTGGTAGGACCTTGTGCATGGTCCGCCCGGATTGCTACCACCATCTTGCTCGCTAATCCTGCCGTGAAGCAGCAGTGCCTGCACTATTGTTTTTCGGCCTGGAGAGTAAGATAGCCGGTGAAATTACTGGCACTTGAGGTATCCCATCTTAGGCCCTCTAGGTTGGCAACGTATATGCAATATCCCTGGTGTTGCAGATGTTTATGGGTGGTGGTGATCTCTTACCATCAGGAGACGCACTTGCTCGTTTGCCATCCAGTCGAATAAAAAAAAACTAAAAGAGTAATCACCGAACAGATAGAAAGCGGTGGCGACCAGAAAGAACGCCGCCGAGAACCAGTCCATCCCGCTGAGGAGGCAGTTAGTCTCCTTGACCATGCACTCTATGGTCACGCAGGCGATCGTGCCCACCCCGACGATCACAATCGCCATGATGCCCCAAACGAACATCATCGCTAGGTCATTTGAATCCTGGAATCAAAAGCAAATGCAATTAATTCTACTTAGAATTTTAATAAATTGGGGCTTTGCTCAACCAGAAAGAAACAAAGATTTATTTTGGCTCACCTAAGACTAAAACTAGCACTAAAACTAAAACAAAAGCAAAACAAAAAGCAAGCAGCAAAAGCAGTGGGACTGAATAGGCTAACAATAATAATAATAACTAGGTTAGGTTTTTATATATTTTTTATTTTGTATGTATTTTTCTGTATTTTACTTTTTATAACTATTATAAAAACCTAATCCTAAGAATAAAACGAAATAAAGATAATAATAATAATAAAAGGGCTAGGGTTGGTTAAGGAAGAAACCAAAAGGGATCAATAAAAATAATGTTCCAAGCATCCCGCAGAGTGAAACGGGAGAATGCATTGTTCCTGGGAAGCAACTGGAGATCTATGGGGAGTGGCGTATGTCCAACAGTGGACGTCCTACGACTGATATTAAAATGATATTAAAGGGCGGATGATGGATGCAATATGTTCACGAAAGCATAAGATGGATAAGATTTTTACTAAACTTCCATCAATATTTTTGTATAAAAATGTATAGAAATTTCAGAATTTGTGAAGTATCATTATATGAATACGCACCTCCTACATCTGTAGATGTAAAGTGATAATTTCCCCTACATAAGTGGATAGTGAACTATAAAAGAAATTCACTGCAAATATGTAATAAAAAAATACGATTATTTACTACAACAATATAATTAATTATACTATTTTTCAACGTTCTCTTTTTCAAACCAATTGTAGTCATGTCCACATTACTCATATCGTTCAACATGATTTTGACGTAAATTGCACCCATCATCCGCCCACTGATGATGATGGTGGTGATTACCGTTAGATTAGCAATGAGCAGTACGACTCCCATCGACATGAAGAGAACTGATGCCAGAGATATGCCAGTGCGCACCACTGTCCTTATCTCTCCCAATACGTCACCTGAAGCTGTAACAAAAGATTGTTAAAAAAATAGACGGTTTCATCAACCCAGCCTATATACGTCCCACTGCTGGGCCTCCTCTCAGAACAAGAGGGCTTGGCCCATAGTTCCCACGCGGGCCCAGTGCGCCCAGTGCGCCCAGTCGTTGTAGCGAAAATAGAAATTCTGTTCTAGAGATACAGTCCTTCGACAGACAGACGGACAACTAAGCGACCCACTGAACTCAACCTTCGGGCACGAGACCTCAAAAAAAGATTACTTGCTTTGATTTTTGAAAAGTATAACTTAGATATTTAACAAAATTCTTTAATCTTTAAGATTTATTGGCGCGGGAAAAGTACAGAATAAAAGTTAGTCTCTAGTCTCTTCATAAAACAAAAGTGAGACAAAACTTACCGGACAACCTTGAAAGCCCAACACTCAATTCTTTGTAGCTTGTCCCACTTTTCTTGACGAGGACACTCATAGCGACTGTACCAGTCATCTGCAATCAACAGGCAATCTTAAATAAAACTAATTAGTCCGTACTAGATAAACAGAAAGTATTGATAACAAAAATAATAACCAGCCATAGACAAAATACCCACGGATAACCTTACAGTCGGGTGAATGTAACTATTACTGCTCTTGTGGAACAATGAAATAAATTATTGGAAAACCTAAGCCTGTTTGTAGTGTAATTTAAGTTGAAACCGTTCATTGAAATGTGAGCAATTAAGTATATTTATTTGTATAACCTTGCTAATTATATAGCTCATTCATGAGAGAAGGCGGCAAAATTATTCTATACTTTTTTATTTGCTTTCGCCCCTTACATCGGTTATAATGTGGCGTTCATCATAATACGACTGCAGCGTTCTTTGCGCTGTTAAGGTGACGGCTCATTACATGAGAAAACTGCAGCAAAAGACTGCTACCAAAAGACTGAAAATAATTAAAAACGAACGAAACGAAAGATATGATCAAGTTATGCCAGCAGCAAATAGCATGATGATGATAAAGAATTTTATTTAAAAAAACACGCGCATACCGCTTAAATAACCGCGTTAGTTATCGTAAAATACAACACTAACCTTCAACACTTTACAAACTGTAGAAAACTAAGCTTTAGGAAAACCTCTAAATTTTTAAGATGAATTAACGCGTCGGTGAAGTAAAATGAAATCCAAGAAAAAGTTGTAAAACAAACGGATCACAAGGTGTAGCACGTACAGTATCATTTTAGATTATTTTACTATTAGTTTTTTTCAATTTTAACCGGTGCATTTTCCTTCCGCGGCATGTTTACACAAAGCTTCAATTTTGAGTACTGCACGATATTGATTATTTTTGTGTTTACTTACTATGGCTAAAACTGCTATAAATATTAATCCGATTCGTATGGGAACTATGAAGCAGCATTTTTGAACCTCTGGAAATATTTCGCACATTTTAATTTATAAATTATTGTTTAAAAATAATAAACCAACGTCATTTTTACTTCTACTTGAATATATCAATGTCATGATGACTTCATAAATCAAAAACAATAAATAGTCGGATGATAAAATAAATAGCAGTATGGGTAACGTTACCTTTGCCTTTATTTTTTATAATGTTGAAAAATCGTAACTACTTTAAAAAAATCTCGTATCTAAAATCAATATGTCAACAAAATTGAACTTTGATGTAATGTCTATAAAATTCACTCAGAAAAATTATCTATTTTGAGCTACGAGTTTTTAAAAGTAGTGACGAAATGGCGGGTGACACGAGTTTCTATGGGCGTGTACTACGAGCGTGTACATGAAATATCGGGTGGTTATATCCATGCCGGTATTACCCGGGTCGGTAGTGTCATCCGAAAATGGCCCCTGTTATTCCGTATACCCTCTCTATCTCCGCATACCCACTGGTATACGATACTATAAAGGGATACGGTAATGGTTTCGGCCATGGCGACCATTACAACTTTTAATTATTCGATTGGCGCTCATGCGATCTAAGATGACTTACAAAGACTTATCAAAACCCTCACGAGTTCCTTCTTTTGCACTGTGGGATACCAAATACCAAGGTAAATGGAGTGACACTTTGAGTGACACCGTGACGCTCGCTAGCCACCCTCTCCTGAGGCTCTTCAAATCGATGTCGTCGGCCGATCGTAAATTCCTAGGCATATCGTGAAAAAGCGCCATTTCATGAATCGGCTAAGGGATATCCGCCATATCGTTCAAAACTCACCGTTTAACGATTTGCCTAGTGACGTTTAGGCAGAGACAGGAATCTCATGAGATCATGCCCATGATCATGAGGCAGATGCCTAGAAAGGCATTATCATGAAATGCCGCCATTTCGTGATTTGGCCAGTTTAGGCAGATCGTGAAATTCCCAGGCATATCATGAAACGCCGCCATATCAGTCTTGGCACTTTGACGGCCGCTTCGCTCGCTCGGCTCGTGCATTTTGGTCACAATTCATACTAACAACGCCTCGCCTTTCATACAAATATCTGCACCGACACGGGAATCAAACCCGGGACCTCAAGCTTCGTAATCAGGTTCTCTAACCACTAGGGCCTAGTGACTAGGCCATTTGGTCGTCTCAAAATCTTACCAGTGAATTCCACGTCTATATAGACGTGATCTTTATGGAGTAAGTATGTGTGTATGTGTGTGTTTGTTACTCCATCACGCTAAACGGCTGGATGGATTTTAGTATGAAGATCGATTTTATCCCAATATGCCCACTATTGCCCACGGGATAGGGATAAAATCTCTAAATCTCCACCGATTCATATACTGAGTAATGAAAATTTGGCACTGATTTTTATAATGCAATATCCATAACCATACAGAAAACCAGCTTTGTTGCACATAATGTGCGGCAACACATGCTGAGTGGAGACCCTTTTTGGTATCCTGTTGTGTCACCAAGTACTTAATATAGTTTTAGTGCTAGTTTTAGTCCTTATGGAGCCAAAATAAAACTTTCTTTCTTTCTTTTCTTTCCATAAGAATTTGATGATTTCCCGAAATTTCAATTCAACTACTGGATCTATCTAATGATTTACTTGGGCAAAGCCGCGGGTAAACACCAGTGTTCTTATAAATCTCAGATATTTCATAAAGTAGATATCTAAATAAACATGAGAAACAATGCTTTTATCTTGGCAATGAAATATTTCCGTCGGCATTATTCAAATAACCGCTGTATTTTTAATAACGCAGAATGTTAAGGTCGCCTGATCGGCCCCCGCTAAATTGCGTGCCATTTTCCTTTATTAGCGATCTTAATTTTATTTTCGTAGATACGAAGAATTACGTTACTTGTTTATTATCATAAAAATCTCTTTTTTAATTTTGCAACAAATATGTTTTTTCTACTTGCAGCAAGTAGAAAGTCCTTGGAGTTTTTGTACTTTTTGGTGTATTTTTTGTGAAGTTATTTTTTTGTATATTTTTCTATTGTGTTGCTTTGTGTTATGCGGTTGTGTTTTCAAGTAGTATATTTCATCGTTATAATACCTATTATTTCTTTATTTGCCTTTTAGTTATTACAGTCCATTCATACATTTCACTACTCAGAATCAAGAGCACAATTGATACCAATAGTTTAAAAAAATGTCGCCAAGAAAGTTATAGTTTTGAGACGTTTTTTTTCATACACGCAGTCTCAGTATGGGCGTGACAAAGCTGACTCATATAATTTTGTGTGATAAAATGGAAATATTTTTTTAAACGATCGGTATCGATTGTGCTCTTGATTGTGAGTGTATAAACCATATTTTTTCCAAAATTAAAAAAAGGGTACACTTTATTATTGAAAACGCCCACTAATGTTTCCCTTGTAAGGAGTGTAAGGAAGATATATGGCATCATGAAAAAAAAGGCATACCTATAAATCATAATATATTTTACATTTTTATCGACGTTAACTTCAAAATACTATGTACAAACACGTTTGTAATATCACAGGTTCATCTTCAGAGCATGAGGTCAGCATTTGACAGGAAAATTAGAGATATACGTAGACTATTCGCCACGATCACAAAATACACTGTCACTGAAAAAAAAAGTTGATTATGTTGGAATGACGATTCGTCAATATTACATACCTATATTGCATATAAAGAGTTTCCTACACTCATTATACATCGAAGATGTCTAGGTGCAAAACAATATTTAAACACGCTCTCATGTGACTGACAATAAGGTCGTGTTCAAATATTTCTAAGCACTTAGACTTAAAATGCGTTTTTTTTAATAAGACTTCTTTATAAACCGACAACAGTAAGCAAAATAGAATAGAATAAGCAAAAGTACTTTAAAATCTCTGAGCATTTTTATCTTGATGAAAAAAGTAACACCATTGCATATTACAATACAATACAATACAATAACTCTTTATTGCACACCAAAATATAGCAAAAAAATTACAGAAAACAGGTATACACACAGAGACATTCTGAGGTAAGCAATAGGCATATTGCATAACAAATGAGCATATTTCAACTCAATACTTGAAAATATACAGGCAGCGATTCTTATTCAAAATTCTATTACTTAAAATGTATAAAACTGAATAGTAAGAGGTTCTCTCATGAAATATTAATACGCAAACCTTTTTATTGACTTACGTAGAGAGACAAAGGTGGATGTAAATCAGAATTATGCTTGGTATGAAAGCAGTTAATGTATTTACAAGTTTTTGAGAGCCTCTTTGTTTTTCACTCTAATAGAGTTTCTTCTTAGCATTTGTATTATTTTCTACTAGCTTTTGCCCGCGGCTCCGCCCGCGCGGTATTCGGTTATCGCGCGCTGTTCCCTCGAGAACTATGCATTTTTCCGGGATAAAAAGTAGCCTATGTCACTCTCGGGCCCATAAACTATCTCTATGCCAAAAATCACGTCGATCCGTCGCTCCGTTACGGCGTGAAAGAGGGACAAACATACAAACATACAAACACACAAACATACAAGCACACTTTCGCATTAATAATATTATAGTAATAGTAATAGTATGGATGGATTATATCAAAAAAAACCCGCAGCTTTGATCGCATGGACGAATAACAAATCAGGGATTCTAATGAATTCCCACGGGACTTCTTAACAATTACATCCTGTGGCCCATTTCACGAAGTTACAAGTTGCAATTTACAAGCGGTAGTCTCTTTTTTAACCGACTTGAAAAAGAGGAGGAGGTTATTTATTCGGTTGTATTTTTTTCATGTTTGTTACCTCAGAAATCCGTCATTTAGGTATGAAACAATTTGAAAAAAAAATACGTTCGTCTAGGAATGGTTTCCATTAAGTCATAAGCACCAAATCAGGATCTGATCATTGGATCCAAAGGAAATCGAGGGAACTCTTCAAATATTGTAGATCACTTAAGGATAGAAAAACTTACATATCATGTTACACACGATCAGGCACAATAGAGCGATGCCCGCGAGCAGATCGTTGTGCAAGAAAAAGCAGAAGGCGGCCAAGATGAGACAGAGAAAGGTGACGGTGCCACTGTACATGAGGGCACCCCACTGGTAGACCTCGATGAAACGTGGTATGTTCTGAAGGAAAAAATGGTATCAAAATTGGCTTAAAAGAGCTATTAAGAGAAAGATCGTTACAGAAAGTGATGGAGATAGCTGTATCTATCATCATCATCATGTCAGCTGGAAGACGTTCATTGCTGGACATAGGCCTCCCCCAAGGCTCTCCACTCAGAACGGTCTTGTGCTTTCCGCATCCACAGCGATCTCGCGATCTTAACCAAGTCGTCGCTCCATCGTGTAACCATATTGCAGCTGTATCTATTGTAATCTATAATCTGTATGTTATAAGCTGTTGGTTCTCCAGAATAAATAAATAAACAAGGAGGAGAAAGGAGGAGAATAATTAGTAAAAGTGAACTATTACTGCTATTACCTACAAGGTTGAAACCTTTTTGAAGTTTGGAAAGAAAGAAAAATGTTTAATTACGTTCCCAACAGTACCACCACCAAACAATAACACAACTACCACAATTTACCTCAAACCCTGCAAAGTAGGTTACAAGCCCCTAACCTATCTGGGTGAAACAAACCGATAATTTCTCAAGGGAAGTTTATTTTGTGAAGAGTATAACGATTTAGAAATCTCTATTAATAGGTTACAAGTTACAATGATCACCTTACTTACAAACAGTGCCCCTACTAACAGCATAACGCTGATGCAGCAGAGAAAGATGGACACGGCGCCCAGCACCAGCTGCACCGCCGACTCGGTCGTCGCGGAGTAGTTGGACAGGATCGTGTCCATGTCCCAGAAACCTTTGGTGTGGATCACATTGGGAGCGAAGAGGAGTCCAAACACCTGGTAAAAAAACAGAAAGACAGAGAAAATAGTAGATTGTACAAAAAGAGCAAAAAATGCGCTGTGTGTCCATAATTTTATGACATAATTTTACGACATACTTTACGACATTAAAGTATCCACGGACGGTTTGGAGCATTTTGGTTTTGGATACCATGGTATCGTCGGACTGTCAAGTGGATAAAACGAGGCATTTTACTCAAGACGTTCATACGCTCCGCGAATTCCTTGCTGTTCGCGTCCGACCGAGGTCGGTCTAGGGCCCAGTCTGAAAATCAGCGCTGGACCTCGATGTCCAGCACATGCTGAGACCGGGACCCATTGTCACACACACATTCACCATAATTTAAGTACAGTTTTATTTTATGTTATTCTTAATTTACTAATATTTTTTATCATTTTTAGGGTTCCGGAGCCAAAATGGCAAAAACGGAACCCTTATAGTTTCGCCATGTCTGTCTGTCTGTCCGTCTGTCTGTCTGTCTGTCTGTCTGTCTGTCCGTCCGCGGCTTTTCTCAGGAACTATCAATGCTAGAAAGCTGTAATTTTGCACGGATATATAGATAAACCATGCCGACAAAATAGTACAATTAAAAATTCAAAAACAATTTTTTTTAGGGTACCTCCTATAGACGTAAAGTGGCGGTGATTTTTTTTTTCTCATCCAATCCTATAGTGTGGGGTATCGTTGGATAGGTATTTTAAAGCCATTAGGGGTTTGCTAACACGATTTTTCGATTCAGTAAAGCGTTTGCGAAATATTCAACTTTAAAGTGCAAATTTTCATTAAAATCGAGCGTCCCCCCCCCTCTAAAATCTAAACCGGTGGGTGGAAAAATTTGAAAAAATTCAGGATGGTAGTCAGTATATCAAACTTTCAAGGAAAACTATAACGGCTATGTTTGCTTGAGAATTATTAGTAGTTTATGAGTAAATAGCAGCGTAAGGTATAAAATATACCTAAACTTGGAAGATTCCGTATAAAATACGAAATCCTTAGAAAAATATCACTTAATTTTTTCGTAATGGCTACGGAACCCTATTTTGGGCGTGTCCGACACGCCCTTGGCCGGTTTTACTATTTTGTTTTACTTTACTGTTTTATTTTACTTTTTGGTGGCAATAAAGATTTTTTGAATTTGAATTTGAATTTGAATTTGATATAGCCGCCCGAGCCGGTATGGCGAGGGTGGATAGACACGTCGAGGGGAAAATGGGTTTAATGCTCGAGTTTTACACTCTGATTTTCACTTCGATTGCGAGGAAAGGAAATAGCAACAGTGGAAACAATTGTTCACATAATAATAATAATAAAATAGCTTTATTTCATTCCACGCACACACATTGTTCACATACTATGTACGTTTTATTTTTTATACATTACTATATCGACACGGCTAAAGTTGTAAAAATATGTATCATCATCATCCCAGCCTATATACGTCCCACTGCTGGGCACAGGCCTGCTCTAAGAATGAGAGGGTTTCAGCCATAGTTCCCACGCGGGCCCAGTGCGGATCGGGAACTTCACACGCATCTTTGAATTACTTCGCAGGTTTAAATAAATAAAAAGGTTAAAAGGTTAAAATATGTATACACAGCCTTAATGTTAAGTGCATAGAGTCGTGTATACATATTTTTGTAACTTTGGCTGTGTCGCTATCTTTGCCCTTGACTGTACCAGGGTGGAACCTTTTAATACTCAATTTCTCTATGATTTTCTCGATTAAAGTATGGGTCGTTTACATGCATGACATCGAAGGGTCCACGAAAAGAACATGTCTAATCACTTTTTATAAATTGAGATTTTAATCTCGAAATGTAGAGCTCACAAAATACTATGACTTACAATTGAATTAAATAATCTGAAAACATTATAAAATGATTTTTTTTAACTTTTAAAGAAATGGTTACTATGGTTACCATTTCGTGATGACTAACTTTCAAACCGCTATAACTCAAAAAGTTGCTTAGGTGACTAGAAATGTTCTTTCCGTGGACCCTTCATTATTAGTACAAAGTACATTGATTCAGTTTCAGATTCAGTTTGTCTTCGTAAGCTGCCACACGATACATTTGCACTTAACGACTTAACCACATCAATCAATACTTCGATTTGGTGTTTAATTAACTTCCAAGAACACAGAGGCGTCTTTGAAGGCGTGCCGGAAGTAAAATAGTTCTTGTTCCACGAACTATTAAACCTTTCTTCGGTGAAAAGCTCATGGCTTAAATACACCGTTTTATTTCTGTTAACTTTGGCAGACGGCTCAGTTCAAGGACAGAAATTATAATCTTCACTGCTTTGAAAAAATCTCGTATCTAAAAATAATAAGTCAACAAAATTGAACCTTGACACAATGATTGTTAAGTTCACTCAGAAAATTATCTATTTTGAGATATGAGTATTTTTAAAAGTTGTGATGATTTCTGATAATAATTAATCAAATCGAAAAGAAATACATACAGTGGATGTTGGCTAAGGCCATAGTCGGGTTTTCATAGTAAGTCCGCCCTTACATCAAATGGACTCGGGTTTTTTTTGTATCTTATAAAATATATTTTATAGTGAAAAATATTTATGCCGAGTATGAACATCTTATTAGTGTTTTATTTAATGTACTCGTAGTGTTTTTCGGCATGAAGGTATATTTAAGCGATTTGCTTTCATCGCGATTTTAATCAAATTCAAATCATTTTATTTTGGAGCTTCCTTATAAAGCTTATATCCTTCCCTATACGAGTACAGTACAGACTCAGATGTGCAGGTTGCGGAAAGTTTCCAAAAAGCATGAAAAGATTTAGGAAATTTCTGAAAATTTCCACAAAATATTTAGAAAATTTAAATTTAAGAAACAAAGTTTCATTCCCCATACAAAATTGTGAGAAGTTTTTGCTATTTTCCTATATGAAAAATTACTCGATTTTGGAAAGTTTCCTTGGCACACCAGTATCCACGAGCGCACGGATTACTGAAAATTGATTAGCGCCAGAGGCTCAGCCCCTTCATAAAAGTTTATCCAAGTTTTGATTGTAACTTACGAAGGACACCAGGGCTATCATAACAGTCCCAGCTCTTAGAAAACAACAGAAACAACAGCTGATGACAGCCGGCAATTTATCCATGAACTTCATCTTGTTAGTTTGTTTTTTTTATTAATTAATATAAATAAAAATTCCTCATTATTTTGGACTGAGAATTTTGACAGCCTGTTTGACGTTTGGGCGCCCTGTCCTTGTAATAGTGATTCAAAGAGTATAGAACTATAGAGAATAGTAGATTCGATTTGTGGCATTCGAAAATGGCGGATGTGGTCAATATATAGTTTTGCTATTTCTGTTTTTTTGGCTGGTTGAAGTATAATTTTGATAGTGTTTTATGCGGCGATTAAGCTTAACAGTGAACAGTGATCATAAAATTCTATATTGCTCTCGTGTCTGACATTTTTTAATGTGCAAGTTGTCTCCACGTGGTTTCTGGAATTTTACTATCAAGTTGCAAAAACTACGGCTACCGAACAACGTCCCTCTCAAAGAGAGTACTTCGACACTGGCAAAATTGTCCTAATAAGGACAGAAAGCCATTTTTTTAAAGAGAAGAAGAATAGAGAATAGTAGGTAACGCTTGGGTCATGGTCGCAGCGTTTAGAAAGAAGGTTATTTCTAAGTAGTTTCTGAATAAATCACGAAATAGTTTGCCCTTTCACGAAAAGCAAGGTCGGTTACAATTACAATGAGGTGTAGGAAAAATCAAACAGCGTGAGTCGGACTGGCGCACTGAGAGTTCCAAACCTAACTAACTTATACCTCTATAACTTAAGTAGTGGACTAAGCTACGTATTTGTAAGGTTAGTACAATCGCCATCAAATATATCAGCACATACCCATAGTACAAGCTTTGCTTAGTTTGGAACTAGGTCAATTGGTGTCAAGTGTCCCATGATATTTATTATTATTATTATTATTACATGGCAGAGTGCTTAAAAATATCTGAGCATGCACTCTAATTCTAATGTGTTAAGGTTTTGTTGTTTATGTCCAGTAAAGAAAAATAATATTGTCATGATTGACATACCTATTGTGATTTACTTCAAGATGTGCTTCCGCACAATAAACATCGTCTAACATTACGTGGTATATTTTATTTAAACTTTATCAGGTTATGGGCTATTAATAAAGAAGATATAACACGAATATAAAGATAAATGTAGTGAATAAATGTGTAAAAGTATAAAATATAAATAATATGTAGAAAAATTGAAATAAGAAAAATGAAGATGTAAAACAAAAGTCGTCGAAGTGTCAACTGAAAAATAAAAACGTCAAGAAAAGAAAAGAAAATGGCATCGTCGAATTTTCCACAACTAAAAGCCGAAAACTTTAATAATTGGCTTTACCGTGTAAAGTGCGTTCTAGAGGAAAAAGGATTATGGGGTATTATAGAAGAAGACGAAAACGTAAGTAAATTAAATACGGAAGAGATTAAGAAAGCAAATGCAAAGGCCAAAAATATTATTGTGCAATGCCTCCCAGACAAATATTTAAATATAATTACAAAATGCGACAAGGCAAGAACTATGATAGACACATTAAAAGAAATATTTCAGAGGAAGAGCGTAATATCAACCATACTTTTGAGACGTAAGTTAATAAACCTAAAACAATCTCCAGAGCAAAAATTAGAAAACTATTTTGAAAATTTTGACAGCATAACCAGTGAATTAGAGTGTGCTGGAGACTCCTTAACAGAAAGAGACAAAATCGCTTATCTTCTAACAGGCCTACAAGAGAAATACGACCACGTAATAACTGCCATCGAATGCAATACAGGATTCCAAGAAAGTACGTTAAAACTAGATTTTGTGAGAGCTAGACTATTAGATGAAGAGCTAAAAATGGAAGAAAACAACAACAACAACAACAACAACAACAGTCAGGATACAGCATTTGTTACATGTTATACCTGCAAAAAACCAGGACATCTATCAAGAGACTGCTACAAGAATGTCTGGCATGGCCGAGGTCGCGGTCGCGGACGAGGAAGAACGAACAACCGTTACCAAAGATATCCAAATTCCAACCATCATGGAAACATAGCATTCGAAGAAACTGGACAAAAGCATTTTAATTTTTGGACAACAGGAAAAATCAAAGAACCATCAAGACCTACGAACGGCAACATAGAATGGGTAATCGATTCAGGATGTACGGAGCATATGATTAACGAAGACTACGAAAAATGTATGACCAACGTCAAAACTTTAGAAACACCGATCAAAATTTACATCGCAAACGGAGACTACCTGATGGCCGAGAAAAAAGGCTGCATATTAATGAAATGTAATGATGTGACAATAAATTTAGAATCATTGATTGTCAAAAATCTATCCTTCAATTTAATGTCAGTTAAGAAAATGGTTCAAAATGACTTTCACGTAATTTTTAGCAAACAAAATGTAAAAATAGGCAGGAAAAATTCTAATATCTATGTGTTTGGTTCTTGCATAGGTAATTTATTTATATTAAATGCCGAAATATGTTTAGCGACTTGTAGCGCAGCTTTAAGCGACGATGACTTGTGGCACAGAAGATTGGGTCACCTCAACCGAAGAAGTCTACATTGGATGCGGCTGCCGACTAGCAAGAAACCCTGCTCTCCTTGCATGATGAGTAAGGCGACGCGATTACCTTTCGTACCTGTCAAGAGACCACGTTCAACTTACATAGGTGAGTTAATACACACTGATATTGCAGGTCCTCAACGTACACCCGGTATCAACGGAGAAATATATTACCAAGTAATAATAGATGATTTTTCACATTTTTGTTGTACATATCTTTTAAAACGTAAAAGCGAAGCCACAGCCAACTTAATCGAGTACATTCGGAGATTAGAGATAGAATGCGCAACAAAAGTAAACAAAATACGATGCGACAACGGCGGAGAATTCAAAAATAATTTTTTTGAACACTTTTGCAGAGAACGAGGAATAAGAATCCAGTATACACAAGCGTATTCGCCACAACAGAACGGTGTTTCAGAAAAAATGAACAGAAGTTTGATGGACAGAGCAAGGACACTGCTTGTAGAAACGAATTTACCTAAATATCTGTGGGGTGAAGCAATTTTATGCGCAACCTACCAAATAAATAGATGCCCTTCGACAGCTATAAACTTTAAAACGCCTGAAGCCATTATGAGAGGTAAGACTGACTTATCGAGATTACGAGTATTCGGTAGCAAAGCCTGGGTAGTAACTATGCCTAGAGGCGACAAACTAGAAAAACGAGCTAAGGAAATGCGAATGATTGGATATGCATCAAACGGTTACCGCTTATGGGATCCGAAAGCAGACCTTATATTAACGTCTAGAGATGTTCGATTTGACGAAAATGATTTTGTATATGAAAAAGATATCAAAGAACAGAATGATCAGAGAATAACTAAACAGAATGATGACGAAGATGATGAAATAGAACAAAACTGTAATAGACAAACTACGAACGAAGAGGAGCAACCAATAGAACAAGATACGAGCGACGAAGTACAAAGAGAAGCACAAGAAGCACCACAAAGGCCACGAAGAGATAGGAGGCCACCACCTCGATTTGAAGATTATTACACAGCAGAAGAGGAAATGTATGATGCAAATATAGCATTTTCTTTTATAGCGGACTCAGACCCGCGTAGTTATAAAGAAGCTGTAGACAAAGGAGAAGAATGGAAAAGAGCAATAAATGAAGAAATAAAGTCACTTGAAGAGTTGAATACCTGGAAAGAAGCTGAATTACCTAGAGGAAAGAAAGCCATAGATACAAAATGGATATTTAAGACGAAACAAGATGGGAGAAAGAAAGCGAGATTAGTAGCTAAAGGTTTCCAGACGGATAACATTCACAATGTTTATTCACCTGTTGCAAGAATATCGACAATAAGAATGATGTTTAGCCACGCAGTACAAGAAAATTATCCTATGAAACAACTGGACGTTCAAACTGCCTTTTTGAATGGATATCTGCACACAGAAGTGTACATAAAGCCACCAGAGGGCGTAGAGGTTTCAGCGGGAAAAGTATTAAAACTACAAAGATCGTTGTACGGATTGAGAGAAGCTCCAAAATGTTGGAATGAGAGATTTCATAATTATATAGTAACACAAGGATTTGAACAATCGAAATATGATTTCTGTTTGTACTACAAAGCCAACGTATGGCTACTTATTTGGGTTGATGACATTTTAATAACGGGAAAAACTACAGAGATAAAGAAAACAGTAGAGAAGCTGAAAGAAGAATTTAAGATAAGAGATTTGGGTGAAGTCAGAGAATACTTGGGTATGGAAATAAAAAGAGAAGATGATAAGCTGTTAATTAGCCAAACTAAATTGATTGAGAAAGTACTAGAGAAATTTGGAATGACGGATTGCAAAGGAACACAGACGCCTATGGAACAAGGAACTCCAATCAAAGAAGAAGAAACGGTAATTGATGTGCCATATCGTGAGTTGATTGGATGCCTTACTTACATCTCCACAGTCTCACGTCCAGATATTACTTTTGCTACGTCGTATTTAAGCAGATTTCTAGACAAGCCAACAAATACTACGTGGACATCAGCAAAAAGGGTACTAAGATATTTAAAGTTAACTTCGCACAAATGCCTGACATACACGAAGACGCAAGACAGACAAGTGCTATGCTATACCGATGCAGATTGGGCAAACAACGTCGACAGGAAAAGCGTAAGTGGTTGTGCTATTTTTCATAATAGTAATTTGGTATCATGGTTCACGAAGAAACAGCAGACAATCGCTCTATCGACTGCAGAGGCGGAGTACGTGGCAGCAGCCTTGGCTACAACGGAACTCGTCTATTTAAAAGGTATATTATCTAATTTTGGCTATGATGATATTAAATCGTACTTACACATCGATAATCAAAGTGCTATAAGAATGATCGACTGTAACGAAAACAGTAACAGAACCAAACATATTGATATAAAATATCATTTTATCAAAGATTGTTACAATAAGAACATGTTTCAAATGTCATACGTTCCAACTAACGAAAATGTCGCGGATATATTCACTAAGCCATTGGGCAGTGTGAAACACAATTATTTTGTAGAAAAACTTAAAGTATTGTGAGTTTATTTAATGCTGAAGTGTCAATGTTTATGTTAGTGTAGTTAGTTAGTACTAGTAATGAAATGAATAATAGTGCTGTGTATGTTTTATGAGTATGTATATTTGTATTACCCCTATTAATAATTAATGATTGCAATTTTAACTGAAGTTAATATTGAGGGGGGGTGTTAAGGTTTTGTTGTTTATGTCCAGTAAAGAAAAATAATATTGTCATGATTGACATACCTATTGTGATTTACTTCAAGATGTGCTTCCGCACAATAAACATCGTCTAACATTACGTGTTATATTTTATTTAAACTTTATCATAATGCCTTGACAATAGAGTCGTGCTCAGATATTTATGAGCAACTTATTTGCTACGTTATATCTGATAGCGGAAGAAGATTGTTTTGATTTTGTCTGTTTTAATAAGTATTTGTTGATTATCTAAGTTTGTTTTGATACAACACTGCCACATCCTTAACGTATTTCCTTTTCAGTGCGGTACGGGAAATAATTGGCCGTAAATTGAAGTTTTCGTAAAATATTGATATTTTCTAAACTATAATTTTGAGCCAGAAGCGACGGCAGTTTTTAAAAATATATTATGTAATGTAACTTGTGTCGAAAAACTAGGTCTATAAAGTCATTTTTCATAAAGTTGCAGCCATTCAAAGTACACACTATGAACGGGAAAATACTAGCCGTAACGCACCACGGTAAACTTTGATACGACTAAATATTTTCCGTAACGCATCAGGAGAAAGTCCACCAAAATCACCAAAAGTGTTAAAAATAAAATTGTATTAAATACTTGTAATGTATAGTATATAGATATCATTTATAAATATTGTGAATCTGTTTTTCTAAAAAAAAAACCTCGTTGAGTTTCTTGCCGGATTCTTCTCAACAGAGGTTTTTTCCGAACCGGTGGTAGATTTTTCGACGTTCATAAGTGCTTGTCATAGCCTAAATTGAATAAGGAGATTTTGACTTTTAACTTTTTTTTAATCATTGCCGCACTCAACGTGTTAAGAAAAAGTGATTACAAAGTGACCCAATAAAAGGTTCCGTTTGACTTACGGAACCTTGAAAAAACAACCACTTACAATTGCCAACATTACCACCCATTTCTTTCACATTGTTACTCTTGTAGCCTTAATAAAGAGCTTAGGTGACATCCATTGGAGCATTGCCAACAGACGAGTGAATCCTCTATATGCTTAACGACACTCCATTTGTCATTGGTTAGCTCATTACCTTTACTAAGAATATAGAATAAAACAGAGGCCACAGTACTATCACAGCAATAGGGATGATGACGCCATTAAACAATAATTCGAAGGCACAACTCCAGTAAAAAACGCTTTATTTTAGCCCTGAAAACCAGATTATTTTTCGATTTACTGTAAAATTAGATTTTTGTCGCTTTAAAACAAATAGTTAGTTGATTGAGTTGCCGGATAGTGACGTCATAATTCGTTATTGCATTGCCATTGAAACTTTGGGAGAATTGTGTTTTGACAGCTCATAAAAAGTACGTCAGTTGATTGGTGGTGTCAACATCCCTATTGCGGTATGCGCAGCGGACGTCCACCAACGAGATGGACGGATGACCTGGTTAAAGCCGCGGGTTCACGGAGAATGCAGGCCGCTGCCAATCGAAGCAACTGGAAGCCTATGTCCAAGACCTATGTCCAACAGTGGACGTCCTACGGCTGATTATGATGATGATAATAAGGCTAGGGCTGTACTGCCGTTTCGGCAAAATACTTTTCGCCAAATTTCACTTCCCAAAAAACTTATCGCTGTAGTTTCATTTCCCAAACGAATCTTTAGCATATTCATATTTCGCATTTTATTCATTTGGTCAAATTGCAATAATTTTACGTTGTCAACTTTTATTGTGACAAACGTTTATTTTTGCCTAATATTGGGTATATCCATATCCCAAAAAAATGTTTGTTCAAAATTACACTTTGCACACGAACCAACCACGGAAACCAGAAAAGTAGGTTAGGTTGGGTTAGAACTGCAATAGTTTAATTGGTAATTTGAGTAAAATATTTTGGGGTGTGATACTTTGGGAAAAGTTTTTTGCCCATAAATTACTTAGCAATCCAAGGCTAGGATTACAAATACCTACTGGTAGCTACAGCCCGCACATTTTCGTACAAGTAGCTGGCGCGCGTGCGTCAATCTTTATACAAATAAGACACAAGTAAGCTAGCTACTTGAATGAAAATGCGCGGTGGCCTAGGTTAGACCTATGGCCTCTACAGCAGATGATCATGGGTTCAAACCTGACTTTGCACTCTTGAAATTATCCGACTTGATATATTATTATGATCATGACACAGTTTCTGGTTCATTCTTTATCCTAAGCCTTTATTAGAAATTCACGGTCACCATTAGCGACAAATAGAGCTATAAAAAAACTGCCAACAAGCCATCAGAGTGGTCGACCGTAAAACACCGCCTTACTCCGCCATTTGTCGTCAACAGAACACTTAAGATACTTATAAATCTTAAAGGTGTACCCTTGGTACAGCTTGTAACAGCGGAAGCACTGCGGAAAAACGCTGCGTGGTTCAGTTAAACGTTATATCCTACTAATATTAAAAATACGTAAGTTGATGAGTGAGTGAGCAAGTATGTTTGTTAGTCCTTCACGCTGGCACGGCTGAACGGATTTGCATGAAATTCGGTATGAAGATAGATGGTCCTCTGGAATAAAACATGGGCTACTTTTTATTTCGATATTGCCACCGGATAGGGATAAAATTCCGAAACAACAACCGCTAGGCTTAGAGTTATGAAGTTTGACATGATTGTTTTTAATGTAACATCAATGAAAACTACGATTTAATTTTTATACCTACGCTCGGCGGTCGCTCTAGGGTTGTCAGCTATGGCTTATTCATCAAAAAACTATTGTGGTTGTGGCGCTCGTACCTAGTTGTTTGATTTATTGTTGAGAATGAAACGGTTTATTTTGGCTATATGGACCTTATACGAATACCAATATGGACGTTCAGAGTATTGAAAGCTGGTACTGCTAAAACTCGCAGTGGATTAGCTGTTCTCGCATTGCTCTGTGCATTGACGTACTTTACCCGAGAGATTAGAACATTCATCTCTTTGATACACTTTCTGGAGGTCGGTTGAACCACTTTCGGGTACTTTCTGCTCTTTATAATATCAAAAACTCCTGAATTGCTAATAAAGGAGTAGTAAAGTAAGCATGGACAAAACAAGCTGAATTTTAAGTTTAATCTATATTTGGTTTAAGTAGATAATTAAGATTTTTTTAAAATCTTTTTTGTATTTTTATTTCAATTCCAAATTTTTGTTACTTTTACGGTCATCCCGTAACAACCATAACGAAAATACAAACTGAAATATAGATGCACAGAAAAACCAGGAAAACAGAACCAGAGTTTTCTGTGCATCTATATTTCAGTTTGTATTTTCGATTTGGTTAGATAGGTATTTAACAAAATGTAAATTTCTTTCGCTCCCTAATCATAACTATTATTTAACATTTAAATTGCGTTACATATAGGCATTGGTTTTAAGGCTTAAGAATGCTGCAGGTGTTCATGGGCGGTGGTGATCACTTACTATCAGGTGACCCGACTACTCGTTTGCCAGCTGACTGATAAAAAAATAGTAACACAAAATAAGACCAGAATATTTTCAACCATTTTTCACAATTGACACATTAACACAATAATTTTGAAATACAAGCTTTTAATGCTGCCTGTACTTGCATTAACATCCTACCTCCAATGTATACCAAATGGTATACATACGTATACCAAATAGTTTGGGATATCGTTGGATAGGTCTTCTAAAACCATTTAGGGGGTTGGTAAAACGATTTTTCGATTCAGTGATTTGTTTGCAAAATATTCAACTTTAAAGTGCAAATTTTCATTAAAATTGATTGTCCCCCTCCTCTAAAATCTAAATCGGTGGGTGGAAATTTAAAAAAAAAATCAGGAAGGTAGTACGTATATCAAACTTACAAGGGACACTAACGGTTAAGCTTTCTTGAGAATTATTAGTAGTTTTAGAGTAGATAGCTGCCTAAGGTATAAAATATACCTAAACTTAGAATATTCCGTACAAAATACGAAATCTTTGGAAAAATATTACTTAATTTTTTCGTAATGGCTACGGAACCTTATTTCGGACGTGTCCGACACGCTCTTGACCGATTTTTTATACACAACAACACAAGGCTAAGTTAAATAAAAGCTTTTTAAAACCACCTACACATAGCAATCATCATTTCGCTGCACCCCGAACCTCCGTCACACCCTTAACCAATTTTCCTTGAAAAAACAAACTTTCCTAAACTTGAGTTCATCCGAACGCACATTTTCGTTAATTTCGTGAGACGCAGGGACCCCCCGAGGACAAATTTAGACACGCAGCGTGGTGTGAAATTGCCACTCTTTTTGCCACACCCACCGTTGAAAAGAAAATCAAACAGGGTGATTTGCACACCGCTGGATTTTACGCAAACAACGAAGGGGATGTATACAGGCTTACCCCCTTATTCATAAACGACAATCAAACCTATTTTAGTTAAAATGCCGCTAAAATTCGTTTGTCCTTATCTGTCACTTCGACATTTGTATTTTTTAGAGGGGGACAAAGCATTTGTTAGTTAACATAGGCTTGTTAAGTTTTATGAATAAGGGGGTTAGGCTTTATTTGATGCTGTTTTTAATACCGACGCAAAAGGAGGGGCGTTATAAGTTTGACCGCTATGTGTCTGTTTGTGGCGCCGTAGCTATTAAATGGGTCGACCGATTTGAATGCGGTTTATTTTATTCGAAATCAGATTTTTTAGCGATAGTTCTTAGACATGTTTCATCAAAATAGGTGCAGCGGTTTTTGAGATATTGAACTTTGAAGTGACAAAGTCGGGGGTTTTCTAACTTCTTGTTGGCTATGTTATAGAAAATGCAGACCATCTTATTTACAAACTTTTATTTAAAACTTTCAATTAGGTATGTATTATACTACATATGTATGTAGTAATAACACAAGTACTAGGATAATGCAAGTACGGTGAACAAAAAGAACAGTCTACAAAAGTTTTGTATTAAAAATGATTTTTTAACAAGAAACTTATTAATATGCCATCCCATTTATATTATAAATACAAAAGTTTGTAACTATGTTTGTTTGTTACCTTATCATGTCTTAACCGCTAAACTGATTTAGATGGAATTAGTCCGGGTTTATTTCTCTATGAGAGGTCATGTTTTTGAAAAATTGCAGAACAAAAGTAGATCAGTTATGCGAATAGAATAGAACGTTGCGTTTAAAGCGTTATGGCCACTTGCTGGAAACACAGTTAGCGTTAAGCTTAGTTTAGTAGTGTCAAAATGTATGGAACTGTCAAGCTTAAGCCAGGCTTAACAACTAAATCTAGATTTATTTTTACCTGCAAGTGGGTCTTTATGTCAGGGTGTACGGTATCCGTTCATTTCGCAACTGACGTTTGGCAACCTGATTCATTTTGCAACTTTTCATTTCGCAAACTCTAAAACCGTAAATATTTCAGGATTTATTTCAGGGCCATCGTGTCGGGCCCTTTAGTTTAGATTAGTTTTATAAAAATCCTGAAATATTTACAGTTTTAAAGTTTGCGAAATGAAAAGTTGCGAATTGAATCAGGTTCCCAAACGTTACTTGCGAAATATCAGTGAACCACCCTGTACCTACATCCTCATCAGTGGTGTGTGTAACGTTAACGTGCGTGTTAGCGTTCGTCGCGGCTCTTAACGCGTCGCGCACCGCGAACCGACTCGTCAAATTTATGTACTAGCGGCCATTTTGGACGTTTGTGTTACGTTACGTTATATTTATGATAGGTAACATTCTGAGCGACCGTGTGTGTGACGTTAACGCGCGTGTTACCGTTCGTCGCGGCTCACTCAACGCGTCGCATTCAAACCGACTTCAGGGTTTATGGACTAGCGGCCGTTTTAGCCATTTGCGTTACGTTGTATTTGTGATAGGTATTCGTAGTTAGTTTTATTGCAAGATGCAATAAAACTAACTACGAATACCTATCTGATGATGATGTAATGAATTTCGCTTGTAATTTAATGCACTATAAACTTGCGATTTCACGATAGCTACGTTTATGCAACAAATGTGTGTTACCCTGTGTTTCCACAAAAGGGTTGCGAAGATGCGTTGCGAGGGATGTGTTTGCCATGATCATGCCAATAGAAACGCTTCACTCCGCTCGCTTTGCTCCGCTCATATGTTTCCACCAAAGCTGCGCTGTGCGAGGATAGGTAAATAAAGCGTTTCATTGATTCATGACATGACAAGAAAACATATTTCTCACAACGCGTCCTCACACAATTCTGGTGGAAACGCAGCCTTGCCGCTGTATAAACACACACCACGTACCACCACACTACGCTGACGTGTTTCGAACTCATCCAGAGTTCATCATAAGAGCTACTTCTGTTTACCATGCTACGTATTTAAATATTGTGATGAAGATCTTAAAATTAAAATGTACAGTATATTTAGTTTATAGTTACACACAATTTAGTAAAGGCACAGCAATTATATTATTCTCATCTTAATACCCTGTCGCATTAAGCTCTCGAACAAGTTTCCTCCGAAACGCATATATTACGTAAAAGAGATAAAGAACTTCGGTCGCGCTGACTACGAGCTAAGTCGGTGCACGGAAATTTACATATCCGAATATGCATGTGCTCTTGGGGATTTGTTACAATAGACACAGACACACAGAGCGGCGTTTAAAAAGCTGCTATCTTCTCTCTCTCTCTTCTTTCTTCTTCAGCCCATAGTCACCCAATGCTGAGTGTAGGCATCCTGCATTGCTCGCCACTCATCTCGGTCCAGTGCTCTCCTCATCCAGCACCTTCCCGCCACTTTGACCAGGTCGTCGGTCCACCTCATCTCCTGTCTACCAACGTTTCTCCGCCCGGTTCTGGTCTCCACTCCATCACGGCCTCCCCCCATCTTCCATCACTCTTGCGGCATGTGTCCAGCCCACTTCCACTTCCTTTGGTGCATCTAGTTTTTTTGTATACAATGAAGAGTTATTGTACGAGGGTCAAACTGAAAGTTCTTAGAAAATCAAAAACTGAGCAAACTAGCAAGTTATTAGTTTTATTATATCTTTTCAAAATAGTGTCCATTCACATCAATACACCGCTGCATCCGATGGAACCACTGAGAAAAGCACTTAGCCCACTCGTCCTTAGGGGTCTCTTCGACGGCCTTTTGAAACGCACCCACTGCTTCCTCGGTGTTCATAAAAAGTTTTCCTCGAAGTTTTTCTTTTGTTTTCGGGAATAAATAAAAATCGCAAGGTGCGAGGTCGGGGCTATACGGCGGGTGACCCAGTAATTCCACGTCTGACGTCACTAAATAGTCGATCGTTCGCCTGGCGGTGTGCGACGAGGCGTTGTCGTGGTGAAGAAGGATCCTACTTCGAGGTCGCTTCTCCCGAACTTTTTCCAATACAAGTGGCAAACAATTGTTAGTGTACCACTCTGCAGTAACTGTTTTTTGATCCTCTAAAGCAATTGTCGCATAGTGACCTGTCCTTCCGAAGAACGAGGCCACCATCTTTTTTCCCACGCTTCGACCTCTCTTCACTTTAGTTGGCAACTCCTCGAAAGGAAACACCCATTGAGCAGACTGTCTCTTGGTTTCTGGATCATAACAGTAAACCCAGCTTTCGTCACCCGTAAGTATGTCGAAAACAGCATTTGAGTCACCTCCGTTAAATCTTTCAATCATTTCACGGCACCAATCAACCCGACGGAGTTTTTGGGCCTCGGTCAAATTATGAGGTATCCACCTCGCACAAAGCTTCCTGACCGCTAAATGTTCATGGAGGATTTTATGCACTTGACTCATACCAATGCCTAAGCTTGTCCGAATCTGCTGATACGTCACTCTTTTGTCAGTCTCTATCATACGCTGCACAACACTGATGTTATTTTCAGTCGTCGCCGTAGAAGGCCGTCCCTCACGCAGATCGTCGGTGAGATTAGTGCGACCACGTTTAAACTCATTAAACCAGTTTTAAATGGTCGCACGAGATGGGGCTTCATCATGAAAGGCCAATCGAAGTCTATCATAGCTTTCTTGTTGACTTAAATGACATCGAAAGTCATAAAAAATCATTGCACGAAAATTTTCGCGAGTTAAATTCATGTTGACGTGACGCAGACAATTTTCAATTTGCCGCCAAATCATAAAACAAATGACAAATGAATGAAATACATACTCAATAATATTGGCAAAGAGTTCCATTTTCAAAATTTAAACTTACTTTTTTATTATATTGTTTACAAGTGGCCAGTTCTAAAAACTTTCAGTGTCGCCCTCGTACTGTAAGTACATTTGTTTTATTATTGCATTCGTAGATAATAAGATTAGTTGAGTTAGACTACTGTAGAACTTTTTCTTTAACTCTCATAATCTTGCAGCTCCCTCATATCTCCGCACTTACCGCTATTTTGTGCGAAAATTCACTTCTTTGAAGTGCATCTTAAGCTGCACTTTTTAGGAGTGATGTAATTTTGGCAACACTTTCTCAAATATCTGAGCATTGTTTGAGTATACCCCATTTGAAATAACTAAATACTTACTTATTTATTTATTATTTTTTGCTAGACATCAGAGTTATCATCATGTTAGTCTAATTTCTATTCTGCAAGGGTGAGTAGTATATTTTGTGCCAGTGTACACATTGCAGTGACAAGTATTTAGTTTAAAATTTCGTTTTTTTTATCTTTTCGTTGTACTCGTAGTGTTTACGCTTGTGTCTGATATCCTGTAAATCGCTCGAAGATTAACCGGAAGAGATCCCTTTAAGAGATAAGTTCTCTGTTATTTTCATGTGTTTTTATGTACAATAAAGAGTTTTACAATACAATACAACTAAAGTTAATAATAATATGACGTGGTGCTTTACTGTAGGCCTTATAAATAGGGTCAGAATTGCTCAGCGAGCTATGGAGAGAGCTATGCTTGGGGTTTCTATACGGGATCAAATCAGAAATGAGGAGATACGTAGAAGAACAAGGGTCACTGACATAGCCAAGCGAATTAGCTCGTCGAAGTGGCAATGGGCGGGCCATATAGCACGGAGAGCGGATGGCCGTTGTGGCTGAAAAGTTTTCGAGTGGAGGCCGCGGATTAGCAAGCACAGAGATGGATGGATGACCTGGTTAAAGCCGCGGGTTCACGGTGGATGCAGGCCGCTGCCAACCGAAGCAACTGGAGGTCTATGGGGGAAGCCTATGTCCAACAGGCGACGTCCTACGGCTGAGATGATGATGAAAGTTTAATATGAAAGCGTGTAAAAATAAACTCTCATACCAACTGTATCGTATAAAATATAAACTAAAGCTGCACCAGTGAATATACCGGACGGAAAAAGTTGATGCCCGGCCTCTCGTACTACGAAGCGCAAAGTTCGAGCTCCGTATCTTGCTGTCCCCCTGACACTTATATTATTCAACACGAGAGTAAGAGGGACGGTACACTACGAACTACGATTTTTGAATTTCGTAGTAGCCCCCCTGCAATAAAGAAATAACATGTTTATTATCTCCATACGTTACGGAAACGTTATGCTAGTCTGTACTCCGGTCACGCCGGGGCGCGTGCTAGGCCTGCCAATGGGGACAGGTAACCGTGAAGGAATCAAGTGGGGTCAGTTTAGTGCGCTTTTAGGGTTCCGTAAGTCAGTTGGCGAAAATTTACCCCTAAAGGTCTTTACCCATTACAACGTATTATACCAATTACCCGTATAGAAACATGTGAGGCAATATATTCTTTGCACTGATAGTAAACTAACCAAACCAACAAAAAATTTAAAATACCCGACTTTGTCACTTCAAAGTTCAATATCTCAAAAACCGCTGCACCTCTGTCAGATCAGTCCAGGATATAATCATTAACTTTATAATACGTCTTAGATATTTGTTTGTTTGTTTGTTTAAACTCTTTATTGTACAAAAAGGAAATAGGTACGAAAAATAACAATAATAATAATAATATGTAGGTACAAAAAATAACAATAATAATAATAATAAGGAAATAGGTACAAAAGAAAGTGCTAAGTACAAAGGCGGACTTAATGCGCCGGATATTAATGTCTTCTTGACAATCGATCTGTACTATTGACGATCCTTTGCACCATAGGTAGGTACTCGTAGCGAATCTATTGTTACCTAGTAAAAATGTAGTACTTATTTGTGATATTAGTTATCATTTCACAACATTGAAAATGTGTTAAAAAATACCTCCATGAGTTTCCTGCCAGATTTTTCTCAACATTGGTTTTTCCGAACCAGTGGTAGAAATTCATTTTTACAACGTAAGACCTTTAGCAGCCCAAATTTAATGTTGACTTTTTGTTCAAGTGCAATTTCCATAATCATTTAATATAGTATTAAGTGAAATTCGTAGGAAGCCGTGTAGAGGTTCGTTATTTGTATTTATGTCAGAAACTACCAAATACCGACTTGTATGTTGCGGTGAACACGTGTAGCTTATCGGCGGCAGGCAGATCGCACGCGAGCTCGCACGTAATGAGTAGCGTGCTCAGAACAATCCGTGTAAAATATCATCACCATCATCAGGACTCGTAGAATGTCCACTGTTGGACATAGGCCTCGTACATAACCCTTCAGTTGCTTCAAAAAACAAACAACAAACAATTTCTTTATTCACCAAGAACATGGTAGGCAGAGTAAAACCAAAGACAATACTGATTTCTGATCTGATGATTGTGATCATGAAATTAGGCATACTTAAGTAAATCTGGTGACAATATAATCTGGTAGTGTGATTCTCATGGTCCTGCAAGGATCGTCTTCGCAGGAGGGAATTCCTCAATGGTTAACGGCATCGACATGTAATTTGGTACGGGAATGTATAGATTACATTGCAAGTAGTCAATGAAAAGTACAGTCAGCAAAATTTATTTTTTTAATTCGACTGGATGGCAAACGAGCAAGTGAGTCTCCTGATGGTAAGAGATCACCAACGCCCATAGTCAACTGCAACACCAGTAATCCTTATATTAAAAAGGAAAATTTTAAGAAAACTTATTTTTCACTTCTCATGCTCTAAAAGTGGGTCAATATAGCCTTACGAGACGGGAGTAAAGTGAGCACTTTACTCCCTAGGGAGTAAAAGTAATTAATTTTTTTAATGACTTAGATAAACTCAAACAGCCAGTTACTTGCAAAAAATAAGTTTGTGTGTGGACCATTTTAATGACGAAAATGTTACGTTCTTAGTCTACGTGGTCTTAGTTCTTGCTTATTCCGCATAGAAGGTGGCGCCATTCTTTTTTTCCGTTTGTGTATGAACCATTTCATCGATGCCATTTTGCTATGTCTGTGTGTTGGAAATACTTACCGCGAAAACTTTCACATTGTTGTAGAGCGCAAATCGTAAACGATTAAAATAAATTGATTATTCTCACAATGTCGTCAAGTAATAGCGAAAATTATGATGTCGAGCAATCAAGGGAAATAATAATAAGAGCAAAAGACATAATTGATAATTTTCTGTCGCCGAAATTTAGAAAGATTTATTTTTATTTTTTGATTTAATCTTTTTATACCAAACTGACTATTTTTTTCTCGCAATCGAAGTGAAAAATAGAGTTTTCACCACGAGACTAAAAGTCAATACAAACCCTCGGATAAATAGCCACCCTCGCTAAAGCTCGGGTGGCTAACAGCCTCGGGTATGTATTGGCTTATTTTAGTCTCTCGATAAAAAATATACTATTGAAGACAGTCAGATCAGAAACGTTTTGTTTGCGGACTATACCACCGCGGGTTCAGCCGGTGCTTACCGCCTAATGTATTTACAACAGGAGTTTTTGCCGCAGAAGCCTGCGTCTCGCAATCTTCGGTCTTAAAACTCTTATTCACTTATTTAATGACGGCCGGATAGCCAAGTGATTAGACTGACTATGAGCTTGAGGTCTCGGGTTCGATCACGTCGGGGCAGATATACCTACGAATAATATGAATGTTTGCTCTCAAGTTTTAGATGTTGGATGACCCATAGGACAAGCTTTGCTTATAATTAAAATACCACAAACGGGATTTATCATGCTAAACATACGAGTAATAAACCCCCTTGCAAAAAAAAACGGGCACCTATGGTTTTTGTATTTTATGTGCATGAAAGCTTACTTTCTAAGCTTCATTGCCTAAAAATCTGAAAAACCATAGGTGTCCGTTTTTTTGCAAGGGGGCTTATTTGGCACCACCAGATCAACAATGCGTCAACTCAAAATAATGTATCATTTTAATTTAGACTTCATTTCATTTCTATAATGTCTAAATTCAAATGGTGCATTATTTTGAGTTGATGCACTGTTGAGCTGGGGTGCGATTTACCTCAACGTTTCGATAAATATAGGTATATAAGTAGTTACTATTATAAATCCAAGTGAAACACACAACTTTAAAATATTTACATGTCTTTCTGACAAAACATGTCGCACTATAAATTGTAAGAAGATGGTTTACATCTTCTTTGTACCATTTTTGAGCAAATAAATGACTGATTACTGATTACTCATCTCATCACATTACAGTGGCCGTGGTCACGAGTAGCCTGAAGTGTGGGATGTCAAGTCTGCCTAGCAGCGCGAGTTCTTCGAACTACCCGCACTTGATCACAAATAGTATCGGCAGTCGTATCTCGAAGCCGAGGATCGGTAAGCACAGCGTAGGACGTATACCAACGAGATAACCTGAAATATTCCAGAAAATTTTGAAGACATAACCAAACAGCGAAACAGCATTCCCGGAACGACACAACTTCTAGAGATTTAAAAAACGAGCCTATCAGGGGGCTGGCAGGGAACCTTGTGATACCCCTCTTGTTAGGCGACGGTGATTGCTTTCCATCAGGTGATCCGCATGCTCGTTCCTGTTATATAAAAACACCCTGTATATGACTCTATCTTCTAATATTATATCGTATATCGTACTGTAGTAGTCTGGCTAGATATCGGGTTCAGCGCATTTGTTTACGTCGACCACCATTAGAAGCGATCATATATGTCCATAGTGCTGTGCCACTACATCGATAAAAGTTACGAAGTAATTGATACCTATAGTCAAAATACCATAACGGGACTTATCACGCTATTTTTACACATGTAATACCTCGACGTTTCGGAAACGTTCCAGTTGCCGTGGTCACGAGTAGAGTGGTGGTATTACATGTGTAAAAATAGCGTGATAAGTCCCGTTATGGTATTTTGACTATGAGTGCGAATCACGAAAGCTTAAAACGTTGATACCTATAGTTATTCGTAATACATTTAAATTTTTTCAATTTTTTTTAGTTCCTTGTTTATGTCTAAAAAACATCACCTATGAACCACATCTGTTTTCTAGGTAAAAACTTTATTGATGAAAGAAACTAAATAATATACATATTAAACATACCTTACTTATAATAAAATAATAAATTAACCTAAAACTAAAAAAAAATATCCAAAGAGTACCCCTTAGGCAAGGTCCCGAAGATGCTGGCAGCGTTTCCTCTTTGAATAGCTAGGCTAATTCTTTGTCCAAGGAAGCTGCCAGCTCTTCGGTCACCTGTGACGTCTACTAACCTTTTAGAAATTTCCTTAAAAAGCTTTAAAGCACTAGGACCCCACGGACCAAGGGTCTCGACATCGAATGGGACAAAGTCATATTCGGTGCCTAGACCCCTGTATTTGGATACTTTCGTCTTTTCAGCCGCTTCGGATGCTGCACCGGCTCTGTTGCAGGTTCCATGGAGATGGGAAGGAGCCAGTGTGTCAGAACAAGTGGCGTCCCACACAAGCACACGACCCATTTTCCATGGAATCTAGGTTGTTGAAAAGTCAGTGAGCCAGGTCTTCTAACATTTTTTATTTTATGATAGGTGGGAAACGAGCAAGCAGGTCACTTGATGGAAAGCAATCGCAGCCGCCCATCATCATCATCATCGGGTGTTGGGTGTTTAATATGTATTTAACCTCCTGCCTACCAAAGGTACTTTTTTGGAACAATTTTTGAAACTTTCAAATTATATTGCTTAGAACTTAAGATGTTCAGGAAAAATAGACGAAAAAATCTCCCGCTTTTCCTACTAGTTTTTCACTATATACTTTACAAAGGCCATCATCAGTGTCAACTGTCAAGTTTGTATCTATCTATATAATTATATTTATCCGTTGCTTAGTACCCATGACACAAGCTTTGCTAAGCTTACTTTGGGACCTGGTCAATTGGTGTGAATTGACCCTTGATATTTATTTATTTACTAGCTTTTGCCCGCGGCTCCGCCCGCGTGGTATTCGGTTATCGCGCGCTATTTCCTCGGGTACTGTGCATTTTTCCGGGATAAAAAGTAGCCTATGTCACTCTCGGGCCCATAAATTATCTATATGCCAAAAATCACGTCGATCCGTCGCTCCGTTACGGCGTGAAAAACGGACAAACACACAAACATACAAATACACTTTCGCATTTATAATATTAGTATGGATTAACGCACAACACAAGCTTTGCTAAGCTTACTTTGGGACAAGGTCAATTGGTGTGAATTGTCCCGCGATATTAATTTATTTTACATTTGAAAACCCAAGTCATTACATAATATTATTAACTACCTAACTTAATACCTATTTATCATAATTTTACAAGGCAAACACGTCGTCAAGAGATGTCGCTGGCATGGACCCTAGAACGCAGGCCGCATTACCTCTTTGAATAGCAATCCCTATTCTTTGCGCGAGGTAACCGCCAGCTCTAGAGTCCCCCGAGGCCAAAACTAACCTCCTAGACAAGTCTTTATTTATTTTTATTTTATTTTAAGTAAGGATAAAATATCGATTGTGTCCCATCCCCGCTTCGAGCCCCGTTATCCGATATTTCGCTGCATTAATTAGGCCAATAAATTGATTAGGCGGCGACCGGGCCACGCGCTCGTTACGTTCATTACTTGTACACGGGAAATTTACCGGGTAAATTAATAATAATAATAATAATTAATAATTCATTTATTTCACGAACAACATAGGTCCAAATTTAAATACATACAATTCTAAGTTAATAAGCAAAATTCAAAATGGTGTCACAAAATAATGACATGATTAATTAAATTTAAATTTACACATTTTGTAATATTGTCTTCTTTCTAGAAATTTTTGGGACTTTTAATGCGTTTTCGCCACCTCTTCCCAACATTACCAACATTAGTACATTACCAACTTACATAACCAGCCTGGGACAAATAATTTCTATGTTGAAAATATCCTGAATGGCTTCGAGAAAAGTATGGTAGGGCCGTGCGTGACTTTGTTTTTGTTTCGCTCGGCATGGCGGGGGCACTACAGAGACCCCACATTTCAAAAACGGGTTTTGTACAGGGATTTTTTTATTTCCACGTACTTAACCGGTTCCTCTTCCCCACTGGGCATACTGGGCACGTGCCCAGGGCTCCGCGATGTACTGGGACCCCCTAGTCCCTACTCTAAACGATAACTGATAGCTACGAGTACGTTGAGTTTCTAGCCGGATTCTTGTCAACAGAGGTTTTTTCCGAACCGGTGGTAGATTTTTTGACGTTCATAAGTAGCCTAAATTGAATAAAGAGATTCTGACTTTGACGTTGATGGTTCTTAGATATGTTTCATCAAAATCGGTTCAGCCGTTTTTGAGATATTGAACTTTGAAGTGTCAAAGTCGGGGGTTTTCCGACTTTTTGTTGATTAGGTTATACTTTAAAACACTTATTAACTCTTTGATTATCCTTTGATTATCTTTGATAATCCCCGACGCAAAAAGAGAGGTGTTATAAGTTTGACCGCTATGTGTGTTTGTGTCTGTCTGTGGCACCGTAACTCTTATACGGGTGGACCAATTTGAATGCGGTTGTTTTTTGGCCACTCATGTCCTCAATCTCATTGAGTCAACTCTGCCACCTCCAAGGCATAATAGTCGTGCGCGTATAATTTAAATATCTGAACACCGAGATCTTGTTACTTGTGACATCTCATTTCCACTTGTCATTGTCTCAGCCAGGGTAAGGAACTTGCGCGAAAATAATACAGCAATAACCTAACCTAATCTAACCTAACAAAAAGTTGGAAAACCCCTGACTCTAGGTTGGCAACGCATCTGCAATACCCCTGGTGTTGCAGATGTTTATGGGCGGTGGTGATCTCTTACCACCAGGAGACCCACTTGCTCGTTTGCCTTCCATTCGAATAAAAGAACTAAAAAAAAACCTAAGTAAAAAAAGACTTTGTCAGTTTAAAGTTCAATATCTCAAAAACGGCTGAACTGATTTTAATAAAACATGTCTAAGTAGGTACAATTGCTAGAAAACCTGTTATCAAATAAAAAAGTCGCATTAAAGTCGGTCCACCCGTTTAAGAGCTACGGTGCCACAGACAGACACAGAGACACAGATAGGTACACATACAGACACCCATAGCGGTCAAACTTATTACACCTCTCTTTTTAATAAAACCGGGCAAGTTTGATATTATAATACTTACTAACATCCTGAATTTTTTCAAAATTTTGCACCCATCGGTTCAGATTTTAGAGGGCTGAATCGAAAAGTCGTGATGGTTTTAAAAGACCTATCCAACGATACCCCACACTACCTATAAGATTGGATGAGAAAAAAAAACCCCGTTTTACGTATATGGGAGGTACTCTAAAAAAATTGTTTTTGAGTTTTTTATTGTACCATTTTGTCATCATAGTTTACAATGATCGTGCAAAATTACAGCTTTCTAGCAAGTGCCCATTGCCTACATGTAAATAGGCCTATTTACTGAACAAATGATTTGAATTTTGAATTTGAATTAGTTTTTCGATGTTTTGAGCATGTTCCCTAAATTTCAAATATCACGAAACACGACGCGACAATTGCGGGTGGATGTAGGTACTCCTCCATCTCAGGTAATTGTTGTTTATTTACATAAGAATAACAGGAATTAGCCGATAGAGTGGTAATATTGGCTTTCTAATTTCGAAACTCATTTTCTCCATACATATCTCCATTATAATTTTCCTAACACAAAGTGTTAATAAATGAAAACCTCGGACACAAAAAAATATTTTTCATTTTCAGTTAGTTTTATTCCTTACTTCTCCATCCATTCCGTAGTAAAGGTTGCTTTTAAGAGATCGCTCTGAAGCCATAAGACTCAGAAAGTCTCAGTGTATGTCTGTGTTTTCTGTACTGCTTGCTATGTATGGTACTGTATGGCTAATAAATCATTATTCGTCATCATCATCATCATCTCAGCCGTAGGACGTCCACTGTTGGACATAGGCCTCCCCCATAGACCATTATTAATCCCCCCATAGAATCATTATTTATTATTTCAAGAAATATTCGTATGTTTTGCTAAGTCAGTAATTCTGTTGCATTTCTAGCTCTACACTCATAATTTTGTATATGTCAGTTGCGCTTTGACGGCTTTAGAAGAAAATCACACATTGACAGCAAAACGGCCAGTATTATAATTGGCGCATGTTGCAGTCGTAACTTTTAGACAGGGCATAATAAAAAAAAATGAAGAACACAAACAGAACGTGTTTTAAAACACAGTGTAATCGATTCTACTCCCGATTCAGCAAACCAACTTTCCTATTTTCAGTTATTTAATTAACACCTTGTATATGTTTTTTTCGTATAGTTTCGTTTCGTCAAAATTTAATTTAATAAAATAAATAAAACATCCCGTACTATGTTATAAAAGCATGGGAACGCTTATTATTAAAAATGACTAAACTTATCATCATCTCCGCCTATGTATAGTGTCCCACTGTTGGGCACAGGCCTCCTCTCAGAATGAGAGGACTTCGACTGTAGTTCTCACGCGGACCCAGTACTGAACACTTCACACATACCACTAAATTTATTCACAAGGTGTGCAGGTTTCCTCATAATGTTCTTCTTCGCCGCTCATGGTGAATTTCAAATGTAATTTCGCACAGTTCACTGTGGCTGCATGCCGCTTCCAACCGAAGTAACTGGAGGTTTATGAGGGAGGCTTATGTCCAACATTGGACGTCCTACAACTCATATGATGATGATGATGAATTTGGTATATAAATTCCGAAAAACTCGAGGTGGAGCCCGGGCCCGAACCCACGACCCTCTAAATTAAAATTCAAATTCAAATCATTTATTCAGTAAATAGGCCGCAATGGGTACTTTTACACGTCATTTTTTTTAAAACTACCAGCGCTTTCGGAAAGACCATTATTGCCAAGAAGAATGCGCCTCAAGAAACTTGGCAGAAAGTCATTTTTTCATAATAAAATAATTACAAATAAAATACTTAAAAACTACAGTATAACAGTATACAATTAAAGAGAAAAAAATATATTCAAAATAATAATAATACAGGGATGTATGGGGTCCCTTAGTTACAAAACTAAACACTAACTATATCTACGTTCAGCGGAAGTGTAGAATGCTTCCACTGTCAAAATTAAAAATAATAATAATAATAATTTAATTCTGAAATATACATTTCAGGTCAAGTAACCGTTAAGCTTTTGGATTCCGAAGGCAAGCTCACGTCTGCCGCCCCCAAAGTTAGCTCACTGCTCTCTGCTTGAGAGACAGACCGAACCAGGCCTCTACGGCTTTTCTTTTACTAAAACTAAACTTACAGTCCGTGAGATCTTAAAAAAACCTTCGGATTTTAGAAGTATGCTTCGGGTATTGACGATGACACGCGATCGTGATGCGCGGTTCTGTTCTGTTATCAACTTGCAAAACTTTTCAAAGTTACCGTAAAAAGTTATGTAAAGAATAACCATCAGTACAAAATGAACCTTACTATAATAATATTACGCTTCTTAACTTTTTCTAATTTTAATACAATATGACTTTTTGTCATGATACAAATAAAACAAAATCAGCATTTTCGAATTCTTCCATCGTCAATTTAAATTGAGAACATCCCGCCTCAACACAGTACTTTTGTTTGGAATTATATAGAGCTGTTGTTATACTGTATCTACTTCTCTTGGGTATGTCAAATGAATTTTTTTGGTCTGCTTTCGTTTTATATTTTTTTAATGCACTTTTCGAAATCCCCGTTGCTTCTATAACACGGTCTACTACCTTATTAAAATATTTACGACCACTTTTTTCTTAAAAAATTCATCTTATATACAAAATATTTATAAATATATTGTAATCAATTTCCAGTGATTGGCTATTTGCAGACATACCCTGCTTAAGTTGAATCGCCATAGAAATCAATTTCCGAAAAATAACAAACTACCTAAATAAATATATGCAATTGGTGGTTTTAACTGCTGTATATACATCAATGAAAACACAACGAGTGCACTCTACGCGTGATGGATTGCTACTGAGTCAAAAAGACAATTGTCATTTTTTACTAACGAATTCTTCCGATTTCCCCCGAAACCCGAAGGGTTTTCTAAAAGCTCACGGTTTGTACCTTAGCTATAATAAAGGCATGTTTCCAGTAACGTCAACTGTCACAAAATATAACGTGTTCCTTCACACCCTGGAGAGGGAAATAAAGAAATTCTTTCAAAACAGGAACAAAGGCGAAGATAAAAGGATGTAAAATTGTTCGCTTGAACATCTGTTAGCGAAAATGAATTCCTTTGTCCGTATTGTATGACGTGACTCGGCAAGGAAAGCAGAATAACTGAAAGTGTTTTAATTTTATGATGGATACATTATTTTGTTTCTTACTTTTAATACCGGGTGTGGCCTGTAATATAAACAGACTCAAACTGAACAACATTAGTTCAGCGAATTTTAAAAATAATTATTTTTTTATTTTTTATTACACTTTTAAGTTTATTCGCAGAAGCAATGTAAAGCAAAATGCTTGATGTTTGTAGCGTGACAGGCCACAGAATAGATAATAGTACAAGTACAGAAGTCTCTCTGTTTTGATTTTCACAAATGCCGCCTTTTTATGTGCCTACATAATTATTATTAACAAACGGACCGCACGCGAGCAGCCGACATTGAGCTCTCTGGCGCCGCGTGAAGGTCGACATTATTCCACACCTTGTCAGATATTCCGAAAATAGGGTTGTCAATAGGTACTTTAATAGAATACCTATTATACTATCAGATTTATGCTGTTTATAATATTTACTTAGCGGTTGCACTTTTATTTATTCTATGGCGCAGGGTCGAGTATTATGTAAGAATAAGCTAGGTACCAGTCTAGTCCAGCGCAACTATGCTTAGTGACTCTCGTTACGAGACGTCACCCGTCACTTTCTCACAGTAGTGCACAGAAAGAGACAGGTAATATGTACATCTCATGCAAGAAATAGTCACATGTTACAGTTGCTTCAGAACGCAACAAAAGCTTATAAGTATAAATATCACGCAAGGTACACATGCAGAAACTGTTATACCTACCTATTAGGTAAATTAATACCGAACATATAAATCAATTTACACAGGTAAACACGACACGTGATTTTCTTTTGATGTAGGTATGGATTATATTATTATGTATATGTAGCTACCTACCACCTATTTTAAATAAGTATATGATATAAAACATTTGTGTGTATATTTATTAATTATTGTTATAGATTTAGGTACCATGACAGTGCCATGACAGTAGATATAAATGAGTAATGAATACCGTACCTTTCGCTATCTTTCTCACTTGCCGGAACCGAGAAAAACTGACAATTACTATTTTTTTCATTGTTCTGACAATCGGCTGCAATTCAGTATTTTTTTGGATACATATGATGATGATGATGTGATCCTGTTATCCCTCATTAGATAATTATAATTAATTAGATACATATTGCCAATTAAAATGATGACACGCGTTTGCGACGTAAATTGAGTCGTACTGCGTAAGAGGCGCGCGCGTGCGCCACAGGTCAGTGCGCGGCAACCACTGAATCGCCTCAACGTTGGGGAGGCCCGGTACGCACTTTTAGCTCGGCGGCGGAATGGCGTAGTGACACCCCCCTGGACAGGCGACGTCAGTTGTGTTCTAGGATGGCGTACATTGATGGCAGTATTTAATTTGTATGAAAAAAGGAAAATTCAAAGACTCCATTATTTTTAAGAGTCGTTCAACTAATGTTGTTCAGTTTAACGAGGACGATCTATGTTTTAATTTTTTGCTCGAATTACAGGCCACACCCGGTATGAGAAGTTAGTCAAAAAATGTTTTAGCAATACAATACAATACAAATACTCTTTATTGTACACCAGAAATAGTAAGCGATACAGAAAACAGATACACAGAGAAAATAAATTACAAGGTAAGCAATAGGCGGCCTTATCGCTAAGAGCGATCTCTTCCAGACAACGTTTTTTTACAGAAAGAAGGTAGGACTAGGGTAGTAGGTAGCAAAGTTAATTATTTAGATAATTTAAGAGCGTTTATACCTACCTGCTGAGCTGGCCACGTTGCATTTTTGTCAATTTTTCTCGATTTTTCCATAAAAATTTAATGAAAATTAAAATATGTGTTAAAAAAAACCGTTATTAAACATTAATTCGTTTTTAAAGAATATAAAAGTCTATCACGAGGAATTATTGGAGTAGAATTATTAACCTAGATATTAAGAAGAGTTCTATCAGACGATATTTTTAATTTTCATTACATTTTTATAGAATAATCGAGAAAAACTAACAAAAATACAACGTTGCCAGTTCATCAGGTATAAACACTCTTAATACCGGCCGTTTTCCTGACAGTTTTCATTTAAGGTAAACGTACGAGTGTTCGTCACTGCCCCAATAGCTGGCATCTTTACTTATGTCATTAGCAATAGAGATGACAGCAGGGTGTCGTCTACTGGGCATTAGCGTGTCGAACACTGGGACGTTTAACTTACTTCATAAAATAGAAGCGCACATTAAATTATGAGATTTGTCAGTGACAAATTCAAATAGAATTACTGATTTAGCAAAACGTACGAATATTTCAGGAAATACTGGGTGTGGCCTGTAATTTGAGCAAATAATTAAAACATGGATCATACTCGTCAAACTGAAAAACATTAATTCAGCGTGTTCTAAAAATAAAATAAAAAAATTATAAAAAATGAATTTGTATGAAAGAAGGAAAATTCAAAGACTCCATTATTTTTAAAAGTCGCTGAACTAATGTTGTTCAGTTTGACGAGGATGATCTACGTTTTAATTTTTTGCTCGTATTACAGGCCACACCCGGTATTATGAGCGGCAAAAGTCCCCCAAATGTATGCAGTAATGTAGTTTTGTATGCAGAATGGGTTCTGGTAATCAAGGCTCAGAACCGGTTAATAAAATAGCGGTTTCGCAAACGAAACCAAAATTAAAAGATTTTGCGCCAAGTACATGATATGATAACGGTCTGGAAATTTAACCGGTATCCGAGCCTTGCTGGCAATATTGTACCGCTGGATATACATTAAAATATTTGTAACCGCTAAGCTCACGCGTATTTTTTATTTCAGAAACTTTCATTAGATGTTTCATTGTTTCAAAATTGTCTTGAAGCGGAAGAAAAACTTATTACCAAGGATTTGGCTCAAGCTAAAGCTGAAGATAATACCGACTTTATTCGGTGCATCAAATATTCTTTCAGAGAGTGAAAATTGATGAAAACTGTTTGAAAAGAAAAGCATGAAAAATGCAAGCGTGAGATTCCAACCGATATTCTTTACTTATTGCCACGGAGTATCAAAGAGACTGGAGATGGCTTAAATCCATACTTAATATTATAAATGCGAAAGTGTGTTTGTATGTTTGTCCCTCTTTCACGCCGTAACGGAGCAACGGATCGAGTGATTTTTGGCATAGAGATAGTTTATGGGCCCGAGAGTGACATAGGCTACTTTTTATCCCGAAAAAATGCATAGTTCCCGAGGGAACAGCGCGCGACAACCGAATAGGTACCGCGCGGGCGGAGCCGCGGGCAAAAGCTAGTAATAATAATAAATCGACTAACACTAGTTTTGTAAGACCAATCCTACCTACTAACAAAAAAATATGGACTTTTGTTTGGTTTGAAATAAAGTTTTTTTTTTAACAATTAAAAAGCATTAAAACATTAATTTAGAAATCTTACAAATTTTAACAGAAAAAAACAGTGACAGTTTGTTGGTACTTAATGCAAGATGATGATGTGCCATTCCGCCACCACCTTACATGTTGCCTTATATTGTAAAATAAATTTCAGGTTAGATTTTACCTAATGTCCGCCGAACTAAAAAGGTTTAAAATCCCTCTAGCCCAGCCTCAGCGTAGCCTCTAGTCGCCGCAGTAGACGAATAAGCTAATGTGAAGATGATATTCATTGACCTAAGTAGTTCGAAATAAGTTCAGGCAACGCATAAAGTGAATGAAGTAAAACATAGAATCAGGCGTTACTTACTTTGCAGAGGTCCATATCAATGAACTAAAAGAAAAAGAAAAGGTAGCGGGTGAGCAAACAAATTATGTTAGTTCATTGAATGAAGTGTGCATTTGAAGATTAGCCTGTTACCCGCGACTCCTTCCGCATAGACTTCGTTTCCGCGGGAATCACGCAATTTTCCGGGACAAAAACTATCCAGTAGGTGCAGGTGGTAGTTGCACAAGCAAGGACAGGCCCAATTGCTACCACTATCTTGCTCGCTAATCCTGCATGAAGCAGCAGTGCTTGCACTGTTGTATTTCAGCGTGGAGAGTAAGACAGCAGATAAAATTACTGGCACTTGAGCCAGCCAGCTTGGCTTGGCCATCTTAGGCCTCTAGATCAGCAACGCATCTTCAATCAAAAGACTTGCTCGTTTGCTATCCAGTTTCTTAAAAAAAAAACTTAATTTCATCTAAATTAAAACAGGCTTACAACTTTCGCATTTATAATATTAGTGGGATATAAGTTTGGCATTCTATTCCAAAATGTAAAGCCCAAAAGCTATGTTCAACTGACAACAATTCAACACTTTCACTCTTCTCTACTCCATGCCACTCAACCCATTGTCTGTCTCAACAAACTTATCACTGCAGTCACACAAAGCTAGAATAGCCAAAATGCATACAAATTCTCTATACTGATGCTTACGCCAGCCGCAAAATAAAGTTGTCGCCGATCTAACTCTTACAAAAGAACAAACAGGGAAATCATAAGAGGAATAAAAAGGGATGAAGTTCCATTCATAAAGGATGGCGGTCGACAGGGGATTACCCGGGAACAGTGGCTCTCAAAGTTTTCCGGTCTCATCTGAAAATAAGTTAAACTATCCACGGTGTCCCACAGCTATGCAATACAGAGTGAAAGTATCTTAAATATTGTAGATAGACAAGTTTACGGAAAGAAGACTTCATTTTGATTTTTGAATAATCCCCTAACCTAGAAACCAATTCACCGAGTAGTAATAAAATATACCAGTATTAATTTTCCTCAAATTATAAATGTAAATTAAAAATACACGCTGTATATCCATTATTTTTTCTTTACAATGAAGTGGATAATTTTATGTGTGTTTGTATGTAAACCTCTAAATCTAGAATTACTTGAGCGATTTTGAAATTTTTCAGACATTGCGAAACTATTTGGCAGGTGGTAGAACCTTGTGCAAGCAGCAGTGCTTGCTCTGCTGTGTTTCGGCGTGGAGAGTAAGACAGCCGGTGAAATTACTGGCACTTGAGGTATTCCATCTCAGGCCTCTAGGTTGGCAACGCATCTGCAATCAGGGGTATTGCAAATGTTTATGGGCGATGGTGACCTCTTATCATCAGGAGACCCACTTGCTTGTTTGCCATCCAATTGAATAAAAAAACTAAGGATTCACAAGGATCAGCTGTTCCACCAGTGAAGCTCACACTTTGAGAAACTCTGCCCTATTACATGTCAAAGTAGACTTATGAGATGTCTTAGTATGAGGATTTCATATCGGAGAAAATAACAATATACTTTATTACGTCGCTCATTTGTTTTTGCTAAGCCCTACAAGACTATTGGTTATATTTTGATGGATTAGTATTCTAGATTTTCTTACACGAATATTTTATACAAGCTTTTAACCGCGGCTTTGCCTTCGTGAACTTGAAATTTGCTTGATTGTTCCAGAAGGGCTACTCCGAAACACAACGTTCGAAGTTCGTGTCGTGCAATCCCTCTCGCTCTCGTATTAAATAGTATAAGTGTGAGAGGGACCGCATGACACGAACTTCGAACGTTGTGTTTCGGAGTAGCCCTTCAGGATTTTAGAAACACGATACGGCGCTCAAAACTCGTATCACAGATGTGGGCGTCAAGACCGCCAAGCTGAAGTGGGACTGGGCCGGACATGTCTGCTGCATGCACCCGGACCGATGGGCACGAATCGTAACCGAATGGGATCCGAGGGATGGGCATAGGAGCAGAGGCAGACCCAAGAGGAGATGGGGGGAGGACCTGAGCGCTTTTCAGCTCAATTGGCAGGTGCATACCCAGGACACGGAAGAGTGGCGGAGGAAAGGGGAGGCGTTTGCCCAGCAGTGGGACATAATACAGGCTACATAAAAAAAAACAGCTTGCCACTCAAGAACCTGTCTCACTCAATGGGACCGTTCTTCGAGCACCTATTTTGCAGGTGGTAGGACCTTGTGCAAGGTCCGCCCGGATTGCTACCACCATTTTGCTCACTAATCCTGCCGTGAAGCAGCAGTGTAGTGTTATGTTTCGGCGTGGAGAGCAAGACAGCCGGTGAAATAACTGGCACTTTAGGTATTCCATCTTAGGCCTCTTGGTTGGCAACGCATCTGCAATACCCCTGGTGTTGCAGATGTTTATGGGCGGTGGTAATCTCTTACCACCAGGAAACACACTTGCTCGTTTGCCTTCCAGTCGAATAAAAAAAAAACCTATTGCCATTTCAGCTTACATATTCTTCAAGCTACATCGCTGACTTCAAGTTCTTCAGTAAATTTCTGTATTCCAGATCATAGCGCTCTCCCAAGCTTCAATAGTCCATTATTTTCAGTTATTTAAGGCAACTCTAAATGCCCCTTAAACCTTGCGAGCCCATTCATTATTCCCATTCACGTCACGTTTCGTTACCACTGTAACGCGCCTTGTAATGTGGCGCCACCACGCGAACGGTCGGTTAAACACGTGTTATAATATAATACTTAGAGGCGCGGCCTGGTATCGCAAATCATATGACAATTACCTAGTTTAGTTTAATTGTAATTTTGTTTTATTTAATTTTAATTTTGTAATTTTTATTTCATTGTTATAATTTGTTTGACATGTATTTAATTTAATTTTTAGTTTGTATGATACGTAATTTTGAATTATTTAATTTGACTTGTTATATAATTTGGACATGTATTATAACCCTTGAAACCCAATTTATATTGCTATTTGAAATAAACTGAATTGAATTGGTCTGCTTGTTTGCCCCATATCCGTCCATACTAATATTATATCTGCGAAAGTGTGTGTGTTTGTATGTTTGTCTGTTTTTCACGTCGAAACGGAGCGACAGACAAACAGAGCGATAATTTATGGACCAGAAAGTGACATAGGCTACTTTTGATCCCGGAGAAATTCAAAGTTTCCGAGGGAACGGCGCGCGATTTCCTATGTGTTGTCTATTCGTACTTAATTTAATGCCATTGTTGTGTCTTGTGTTGTGAATAAATGTATTTTCTTTCTTTCTTTCTTTTCTTTTCGATAACCGAATTCCACGCGTGCAAAGCCGCTGGCAAAAGCTAATATTATGCATACATTTACAGTTAATTAAAACACCGCAAAATTATGGTTAGAAATAACTAGCAAAATAAGAGAAGATTCAAATTCAATGCGAGAATTAAAAGTCCAATTTTAAATCCTTTATTAGATTAAAACTTCCTAAAAAAACCTCGGAATCGCAAATCAAATAAACGTCGAACAAACGAAAAAGTTAACGGAAATTTTGATTTCGTCCCTTTTGCATCGGCCATATTGAAATTTGCGAAATTATGCGCGAGAACAATCGCCGAAGAAAATTATGCAAAATGTTTTCGATGCATAAACAATAGGGTTAGAAATGCTTGGATTAAGCTTGAGATGAAAATCTAAATGACGGAATATTGAACAAAAATTAAAAGTGTAATAATAAATAAATAAATATCATGGGACACTTGACACCAATTGACCTAGTCCCCAAACTAAGTGGCAATTGATAGGTCTTTTACGAAGCCATTACAGAAAACCGCATCTAAATCAGTCAAACCGTTTTGGAGATAAACGTGAACATTCGTTTGCGCACAAACAAACAAACAAACAAACAACCTCTCACCCTAAACGCATATACCTTCTCCGTTCCGTCTATAGGATGTATAGGGGGTTGCTAGAACGATTTTTCGATTTAGTGATTTTTTCCGAAATATTCAACTTTCTAGTGCAAATTTTCATTAAAATCGAGCGCCCCTCCCTCTAAAATCTAAAGCGTTAGGTGAAAAATTTTAAAATAAGTAATTCAGGATAATAGTAAATTTATCTAACTTTCAAGTAAAACTATAACAGCTAAGTTTGCTTGAGTATTATAGCAGCCTAAGTATAAAATATACCTAAACTTGGTAGATTCGTTATAAAATACGAAATCCTTAGAAAAATGTAACTTAATTTCTTCGTAATGGCTACGGAGCCCTATTTTGGGCGTGTTCGACACGCTCTTGGCCGGTTTGTTTCACTAATTTCCCATATCATCAAATAGGTACTTTTCACGAAGGACAAAGGGTATCTATCTCAAAGACCTGTCGTCCGGAGCGGGGAGCCTCGCATGGTAAGACCGCCGCTGTGTAAAGAACACAATTCTTGGAACCACCATTATTACCAACAGCCCACGTGCACGCACAGTATATAAATACAAGCAGTACGGAACCTTCGAACAAATCCATCGAAACGAACGCACTCACACAGATGCGCGCCCAACAGGGCCCCAGAGGGATCCGCACGGTACTGCAGTCGCGAGTGACGCGTCGAGACGAGCAGTGCCCGCGTTGCGTTGTTGAATTGCGTGCGCTCGAGCGCGACAATCCGCGATACAAAAAATAAAAAAACTATGCCTGGAAAATATTGTGCAGTGTGTAGCTGCTTAAACACGAGGTATTATAAACCAGCGCTTTCATTTTTTGAACTCCCCACTGATGTTGAAAGCTAAGAATGATTTATTTTACTATTACCAACTAAATAAAATGCTTTTTCTTTTAAATAAAACGTTTGGTAATTTTGGTGATAGGTAGGTAGGTATTACCCAGTGATTTAAAGTCCATAAATTGTGTTGATTGTTTAAAAGACGACTCAGGGTTTATTTGTTAAGTACCTAAGTGTTATGATGTAAGTGATTTTAATGATATTTTAAATTAGTTGTAAGGAATATTTACCTACCTATCGTTTTACCAGTTTCTCAGTTGTTGTTTTTAACTGACTTAAAAAAAAAAATTTTTTTTTCAATTTTACAATATTTAAGTGGACAACCCTAAACGCTCCTTCGGAGCGTAGGCATTTATCTTTAAAATGATGCTTAGCTTCCCTACTGCTTGTATTTATATACTGTGCCACGTGTCTATAAATGCCACGTTCTACATCTGCCATTAAAATTTGCCTTTTACTTAAAACACTAGCCATTACCCGCGACTTCGTCCGCGAGGAATTCCTTTATTCCTTTAAATTGAATTTAATAATTGAATTGAATTTAGATTCAGAAATGTACAAGTCTTAAACAATAATAATAATGAAGAATAATAATAATAACAAATCGACTAACACTAGTTTTGTAAGACCAATCCTACTAACAATAAAGTTTTTTTATTTTTATTTTATCGCTGTCCCGTGGAAACTATCCAATTTTCCGGGATAAAAGCTATCCTATGTCCTTCCCCGGGACTCAAACTATCTGTATACCGAATTTCATTTAAATCGGTTCAATGGTTTAGACGTGATGATGTAACAAATAAACAAACTTACAAATTTTCCGGGATAAAAAGTAGCCTATGTCACTCTCGGGACCATAAACTATCTCTATGCCAAAAATCACGTCGATCCGTCGCTCCGTTACGGCGTGACAGACGGACAAACACACAAACATACAAACACACACTTTCGCATTTATAATATTAAGTACAGTATGGATTTAAGTGGAATAAAGAACACGATTTCGTGGAACCGCCATCAGCCCGCCTCTCCTATAAGTAAATGCCTCCTACAAATTTGACATTAAAATTTGGCATTTACTTAAAACATTAGGTTATTTCACTCTAATATTTTATTTAAATGCCATGACATTTCATTTCATGAATCTTGAGTTTCAGTAAAAGCTTACATACAAGTCTATCCATCCATCCATCCCGACCTATAGGTAGATACGCCCCACTGGGCTCAGGCCTCCTCTCAGAACAAGAGAGCTTGGGCCATAGCTCCCACGCGGGCCCAGTGCGTATTGGCAACTTCACACGCACCATTGAAATGCTTCACAGGTTGTGCAGGTTTCCTCACGATGTTTTCCTTCACCACAAAGCCCATGGTAAATTTCAAATGTAATTCTGCAAATAAATTTCAAAAAACTCAGAGGTGCGAGCCGGGGTTTGAACCCAGGACCCTTTGTTTTAGAGGCGATAGGTCAAACCACTAGGCCACCACGGCATGACAAGTACTAGGTACTTAGTTATTGGGTAAAAAAAAATGTTCTGCGAGTCTGTCTGTTAAGCCGAGTTTACATTTACAAGAAAAATCGTGAAAGTTGCATTCATCATCATCTCAGCCTATATACGTCCCACTGCTGGGCACAGGCCTCCTCTCGCAATGAGAGGGCTTGGGCCATAGTTCCCACGCGGGCCCAGTGCGGTTTGGGAACTTCACACGCACCATTGAATTGCTTCGCAGGTTTGTGCAGGTTTCCTCACGATGTTTTCCTTCACCGCAAAGCTCGTGGTAAATTGCGCACATGAATTTCGAAAAACTCAGAGGTGCGAGCCGGGATTTGAACCCACGACCCTCTGCTTGAGAGGCGATAGGTCAAACCACTAGGCCACCACGGCTTCATGGAAGGATTGCCATCAGAAAAACAAGATTTTGTCAAACGCCATTTCATGATGTGCCTAGGAATTTCGTGATCTGGCTGATTTTACGATCGGCCGCCGACATAGACCGAACTAAATTCGGTAATCCGCAAGAATAAATTGCATTGTTTCGATTGCCCGATTGATTGATTGGATTGGTATTCGTATTTGGATGTGAAAACATTTGTGCGATGAAATCCAAATGCCACTTTACGTGTATTAGACTAAGCTCCGTCACGTGTTTTTAGGGTTCCGTAGCCAAAATGGCAAAAACGGAACCCTTATAGTTTCGCCATGTCTGTCTGTCTGTCTGTCCGTCCGTCCACGGCTTTGCTCAGGGACTATCAATGCCAGAAAGCTGTAATTTTGCACGAATATGTAATTGTAAACTATGCCGACAAAATGGTACAAAAAAAATTTTTTAGTGTACCTTTCATAGACGCAAAGTGGAGGTGTTTTTTTTCCATCCAACCATATAGTGTGGGGTATCGTTGGATAGGTCTTTTAAAACCACTACGGAGGTCTATATTATCTAAGCTACGGAGTTACTAAAACGATTTTTCGATTCAGTGATTTGTTTGCAAAATATTCAACTTTAAAGTGCAAATTGTCATTAAAATTGAGCGTCGTCCCCTCCCTCTCTAAAATATAAACCGGTGGGTGGAAAACTTTGAGAAAATTCAAGATAGTAGTCAGTATAACAAACTTACAAGAAAAACTATAACGGTTAAGTTTTCTTGAGAATTATTAGTAGTTTATGAGTAAATAGCAGCATGAGGTATAAAATATACCTAAACTTGAAAGATTCCGTATAAAATACGAAAACCTTAGAAAAATATTACTTAATTTTTTCGTAATGGCTACGGAACCCTATTTTGGGCGTGTCCGACACGCTCTTGGCCGGTGTTTTCGTAATGGCTATGGAACCCTATTTCGGTCCGACACGCTCTTGGCCGGTTTTTTATTACTGAAGCCAAACTACAAGAAACGCAGAGCAACTTGAGTCTAAGCTAGAAAGTAGGTTAGGACTGAAATAGCCTGTCTGGCGATGTAGATAGCCTAGATACGGCTGGTTTCGAACCTAATATTGCAACAGTGTGTTAAGGCTAGGATGCAATGAAAAATGGTGCAATGATGGATGTTTATTTGTACCAAATAGTATTGTTGTCTTGTGTTGTGAATAGATGTATTTTCTTTCTTTCTTTCAATGTGGATGCAACAAATTGAGTGACATGAATAAGTTTACTATGGGGCACCTGATACTTATTGGTCAACAAAGACGATGATTCTGAGATTTCCCGTGCGAAGACGCGGGCAAACGCCAGTTCAACGACCTTCATCATCATCTCATCCCAGCCTATACCCCACCCCACTGCTGGGCGCAAGCCTCCTCTTAGAATGAGAGGATTAGTTCCCGCGCGGACCCAGTTATGTAGGTACTTTTCACAGAACATTGAATTTGCTTCTCAGGCTGTAGGTACAAATTCTTATGATGTTTTCCATCACCGTAATACTCGTGAACTTCAAATGTAATTTCCCACAAGACTTTCAAGAAATTCAGAGGCTTGGGTTTGAACCCACGATCCTCTGTTTGAGGAGCCATATTTACATAGGTCAAACAACTAGGCCACCACGGCTTCACAGTATAACAAGTTTTCCCTACAGTAGGCCGACGCCTTTGAAGTTGAGCGATGCCGCAGTATATTTATTTACGCAAGTAACGAAGGCTTGTCACAATTTGAAAATTTGGAAGGTAGATGTCTTTTACGAATCGGTACATATTGGTATTGCGAAATTAAGTAAAATAAAATAATTTAGGGGTGGCATACTTACTAGAGTTAAGTAATATAAAAAATATACTATTTAAGAAATAAAAAACATTTTTTTTCCACAAAATATACTATAATATATTAGTAACCGACAAATACTTTTGGTTTCTAGACTTAATGGACTTGAAACTGCTGTTATTGAATTTAATTATATAAAAAGTAATTAAATATAATGATATACATAGCTGAAGTCTTAATTCCTTATTTATGCGAGATGAAGATTATCACGCACTCACAGTACAGTCTTATAAAATAATAAAATAAAATCGTTTATTTCAGATCACAAAGAATCCATAGTTTTGTTAGCTTACAATGTCATCTTATAACTATGTTAGTAATGAATTTAAATAATGACATGCACCATAATAAATTGTATTATAAATTTAAATGTTAAAAAAACGCGATAGCCCTGGAACACTTGCCCCAAGCTACTAAGAACAGCGAAGTATGCAGCTGGGGCTCCTCCCACCCGCGTCTCACCCCTCACCCCCCGCACGAGTGCTCTATCTAGACGTCTCCGTCGGATTACTGTAGGGAAACTTGTTATACTGTGACGGCTTTTTAATGCTAAATCCATACTAATATTATAATTGCGAAAGTGTGTTTGTGTGTTTGTATGTTTGTGTGTTTGTATGTTTGTCCGTCTTTCACGCCGTCGATCGACGTGATTTTTGGTATAGAGATAGTTTATGGGCTCGAGAGTGGCATAGGCTACTTTTTATCCCGTAAAAATACACAGTTTCCGAGGGAACAGCGCGCGATAACCGAATACCACGCGGGCGGAGCCGCGGGCAAAAGCTAGTATAAAATAAGTTTACATTGTGAGCACTCACCCTTATTTGCACTTTGATACGTGCAGTTGTGGATATAATAAACCTATCTGTTTGCGATACAGAAAACTAGAAGCGCTCTAAAACATCTTAAGATAACAACTTATGTACGTTTGAGTTACTTTGAGTGCATGAGATATATGCTTTTATATGCATTTTATTTTAATATTGACAAGGCGGACTCTACAAATATTATATTTCACAAGCTGAAACATGGATGTGCAGAGAACCAGAAAAATATACCAGCGCTGGGAATCTTATAAGGTCTGAATAAAAAACATTTTATGAAAACTTACATGGCGCCAAAAATCCGTCGTTTTCATTTTTCACGAATTTCATGTGCACAGTGTCACTTGCGTCATCAAGATGAATTCAATGACGTATCATTTATCAAAATCGGTTCAGCCGTTAAGTAGTTACGAAAGGGACATAAGATTACTCACATGTATACATACGCGTCAAACACATAACCTCTCCTTCTTCGCAGTCAGTTGAAAAGTTCAGTCAGCAAAAAAACAAGTTCTCACAAAACTTATCGAACCGAAGTAACGTCAGTTAAAAAAGTTTGACTAAATAAATCAAAGATTCAGGCCAAGAACTTAATTTGCAGTTTTATTAAAACTTTTAACCGTCCAAGTTTCTGTATAACGCTTATTTAAAGATACACAGGTTCAAATAATGGTTTAAGTTGTTTCAGTTCTGCTGAGGTATTAAAGCTGTTGTTAAAGAATTTCTTTGGCTCTGTGGCGAAGTTTTTTTTTTATTCGACTGGATGGCAAACGAGCAAGTGGGTCTCCTGACGGTGATAGATCACCACCGCCCATAGACACCTGCAGCGCCAGGGGGATTGCAGTTGCGTTGCCAACCTAGAGGCCTAAGATGGGATACCTCAAGTGCCAGTAATTTCACCGGCTGTCTTAGTCTCCAAGCCGAAACACAACAGTGCAAGCACTGCTGCTTCACGGCAGGATTAGAGAGCAAGATGGTGGTAGCAATCCGGGCGGACCTTGCACGAGGTCCTACCTACCTACCTACAATATATGTAATCTAATAGCAAATTTATAACTACAGGTAAACTTAAGAAGATGACCTATTGTACTTACACAGTGTGGAAAAATAAGTCGGGCCCTGGAGGGAAACTACCTTAAATTCTTAAGTTGGCTAATTTTACTTAAAGGAAAGAAAGAAAGAAAGAAAAGAAAGAAAGAAAACATTTAAAACAAGGAGAAGGAAGGAGACATTCCTTTATTTTTATAAAGAAACAAAACTACATTCAAAGATTTTCTAAAACTCGCTCTCTTCGCCCTGGACGCAAATCAACTAAAATAAAAAAAAAAAACACTTGATATTTATACACTACTCGATAGGATTATTTTATATTAATTTAATCAATTTATCCAGAAAATTACATAAATTTTGTTAGTAAAAAGCATACAAATAACTTATCAATCTATTGTTAGTAAAATTACAGTAAAATGTCAACAGTTTAAAATGAAAATAAAAAATAAATTAAATGTCTAACAAATTAAATTAAATGAGCCGTTGGAATGGAGGCATATGTGCGTGATTATTCAGGACAAAATTTCTCTAACAGTCAGCAAAAAAAATGTTAAAAAAATTTAAATTATGCCTTTTACTTCGTGAAGTCGTTTTTCGACTTTTTCAGCCCAAATTTAGTTGTCCCGTAAGACCGTAAGACTTAACGTACGGTGGGAAAAAGTTATAAGCCCCTTTTTTACGCCAAAGAACTGGGTCCACCTGTTACCGGCTATGAATTATAATATTCCGCCAGAACAATCACAGACGGTAGGAACAGCTTCCCTAATTTGAAAAATATAATGAAGGTTGCGTTTCAATATTGATATATCTGCTCTCTGAGTGATGCATTTGTGTGACGCAAAAATAACCTTTTATCACAGAATATATAATAGTACTAACGTGAATGGCCACGCTCCGCCTCGCACCGGTTCGAGTTACCCCACACTCAGGCGCAGATTGAAGGAAAACCGCAGGAAAGCAGTCGGGTGTGCAACGCAATGTATGTCGGCCGCATCGCACTAAGTTCAGGAGTGATAATTTTGCGAAATGGTAACAGTACCTTACCTACTTCATTTCGTAAATAAATAATGTTTTCTGAAATTATCGCGATTAATACTTTTTTTTTCTTTTTATGTAGGTACAATGTTCACACAACAGTTTACCCTTGAACTCCTAAGCTAAGTAAATACTTGTATTAAAGGAGTTAGTGGCCGACCATAGGCATCCATGCACTTAAGGCATTACAAAAACGTGTCTAAATATTGCAAGATCTATGTACCTACGCCTAAATTTTAGAAAGTAAAAAGTAGGTATGAATAAGAATGAATGTGCCAAAGCTGTCTATGCAATCTGCGTCACGCCACGCTGCTTGAGTTATGTGTTATGTGAGATAGCGCGTACGCATGGGAGATCGCGCGAATTGTCACATCCTTGCAAAAGGTATTTTATTGTGGAAAGATTGGGTTTAATTCGATCGAGTGATTCACGATTCATGAAGGAATAAAGCAATGGAATACTCATGTGAGTATTAACATTTAATAGATTTTGGTGGGTTGCTGAGGATTCCTTTTCCGCTTCCTCATAATGCGGAAGTTCCGCAATATTTTGAGTTCCTCAACCGTTACCGTATCATCCATCCATACTATATATACTATATCCATCCATACTAATATTATAAATGCAAAAGTGTGTTTGTATGTTTGTGTGTTTGTATGTTTGTCCGTCATTCACGCCGTAACGGAGCGACGGATCGACGTGATTTTTGGGATGGAGATAGTTTATGGGCCCGAAAGTGACATGGGCTACTTTTTATCCGCGCGCGGGGATTCGAGAATGGTTTAGATTCACAATTTGGTCCACTGGAAAATGTTCTTTTAATTAATTTTTGTGTGTGTACGTACAGGACAACGTCCGTCGAGTTCGCTAGTAGGTATCACTAAAATTACATCGACGTTTCTTCCATATTGCAACCAAAACTGTATCCTCCATTAATCAAGGTGGCGACGAACTCATTTTCTACATCAAATGCCTGAAAATTGCAAAAATCACATCTTTGCCTCCTCCCGCTTACTTTTCTATGCCAATATGCAAATATGCATATCAACAATGCATATGCATTGCATGAATATTCCACTTTGAGAGCAGGTATGTAGATACGCGCTTCTCTTTCGACTCGAGCACAAAAAACTGAATTTCCTATCTAGACATTAAGCGGCAGATGTTTGCAAACAATTTTGTTTACATTGAATTCATGATAACATCTCTATGGATCGTGTCTTGAATAATCAATGAGAGTTTTCTTATATAGCTTCCGCCGCCTAACTTTGCCTAAAAGTTCATTGCCACGACAGTAACACAAAACATAATTTGACTTGGAAGGGTTCAGGACCAGGGAATTTGCGCTCGACCATTCCAATATACGCTTTAAAACCGCATTGATCATATTAACGGCTACGTCAAGATCACGAAGATGAAAAGAAGAATAAATTTGCAGATCATCAGCGTAGAGGTGATGTTTACAATGCTTAATATCACCTCACTGCGGTACACCTCTAGTTAGACCTTTTTCCTCTGATAAAAGGTAATCGCCATCGCTTTGATTGAGCTTGACCAACTCTCTACGGTTCTCAAAATAGCTGTCGAACCAGCGAATAGCATCGCAGTCAAAACCGTAGAAACGTAACTTCGATAGGAGAAGCGGGACACTAACACAGTCAAAGGCTCGAGAAAAGTCCAGCAAGACCAGAACTGAGCCCAGACTAGTGTCCTGAGCTGCAAGGATTTCATCGATCACGTCCGGAAGTGCTGTGCTCGTCTAGAAGTGCTGTGCACATATAGTTGTCCGTGAGTGTGTTAGTCACGCAACTATAATAACTTAACTTTTTGGAGGTAAAAAAATAAAAACTTTATTTCAACATCAAACTAACAACACAAGATACAACAATAATATGGTAATAGGAAATAAAATAAATAAAAACTACATAAATATACCTAACTATAAAAAGAAAACACCATCGAAGAGGCCCTCCTGCGGCATAGACCCCAACACACTGGCGGCATTACCTCTCTGTACAGTCAGAGAAATTCGCTGGGAGAGGTAAGCGCCAGCTCTGGGGTCTACGACTTTTTGGATACTTTTTGTTAACACTGGAAATGTTTTTAACGCTTTGTTCATCTCAGTCCTCGAACCATTGGAATCAGCAAATGTGTTAGGAAAATTCTGTAGGATTTGAGTTTGAAAATTGTTAAATAAACATTCAATTCCCTATCCATTTCGGGGCAAGGGCTGTGAGGGCAGTGTGGTGCGAGTAAGAGAGGTATTGAAGCCTACTAATAGAGTACCCAATAGGAAAAAGAAGCATTGGAAGGCAGAGAAAAAGATGGATATATGACCTCATAAAAATAGCAGGAAAAGAATAAATGAATATTGCTGTGGATAAGGAAAAATGGAAAAAGATGGAGGAGGCTTTTACCCTTGGAGACCACTAGTGTCGAGAAAAAGCTATATAATAATAATAATAGAGTACATGCAAAAGTTTGTAAGTGCATGCGTGTGATTGTTACATTTGTCATAAATAAATAAAATACCCTATTTATTTAATACAAACATAGCATTTATTAACACGATAGATAATTCATCAACTCAATCGCTCGAAGAACAGATAACCTTTGGGGGAGAAAAGTCCTCGAGTGGCGACCACGAACCGGAAAACGAAGCGTTGGCAGGCCTCCCACCAGGTGGACTGACGACATCGTGAGAGTTGCGGGAAACCGGTGGATGCAAGTGACGAGTTGTCGTTCATTATGGCGTTCTAAGGGGGAGGCCTTTGTCCAGCAGTGGACGTCTTCCGGCTGATGATGATGATGATGAGATAATTCATGGACAATCATAGCATTCGGAAGTAGTGTGTTCGGGATTTTCACGATGGAAACGGATTATTCGCTAAATTTAGGTATGGTAAAAATATCGTCACTACTTTGAAAAAAATTCGTATCTCAAAACGATACGTCAACAAAATCGAACCTTTAATTAATGGTCATAAATCTACTCAAAAATATGTATATCGCTAATATGTATATGTATATCGCTAATATGTATATATGTATATCGCTAGTATGTATAAAGCTACTCAAAAATATGTATATCGATTTTGAGATACAAGTTCTTTTAAAAGTAGTAACGATATGTTACTATACCAACGGCATATCATCCAAGATATAAAAAGTGTAAACAAAGAAGTCATTAACCCGGCCACAGACAATTTAAACGTAGAACCCATTGAAAAATGTTTAATGTGTTCAGTAAATCGATCAATTTATTAATTGAATAGATCGATTTACTTAGTACTTGAAAAAGGCGACGAATTTTGTTTTATTATTTACAATACTTGATCAATTCCAAATACTGTTTATGCAATTATAAAATCAGTAACTATTATTTAACTGAATAAAAATCACGCGACGTTTTTTCCTTCATCTCTATGCTACTGCAGACACTATTATTTTATTCAAGAAATATGTCAGATTTTGACAACAAACATTCGAATGAAAATTAAAGATTTATATCAGGTTCACTTTGGTGAAAAAAAAGTGATTAGACGTCTAGTTAAAAGATACGAATTTCATTGGATCCAATAGGTGTTCAATTTTGGATGAAATCGATTTGTTAATACTTTTTATACATTGGCTTGATATACCGTATAAGTTATAATTTAAATAATTAAAGGATCCCTCTAACAGTGGCGCCACACTGAAACGCCGCTTTTCATTTCGCATAATCGCAGCTTAATTAACACAATCAACTCGTACATAGAAATCTGCTAAATTCACGCGTTCCGCATTATTTGCCCGGAAAGTGAATAATTCGGTGGGTTTACCGCAGTGAAGCATAAACTGAACAAAAGAACTGGCAGTTACGGTACTACGAGTAATAGTCACAGAAACTGAATCATGTAGGTACATGTCAGCCGTCCACTGCTGGAAATTAGGCCTCCCCCAAGGCTCTCCACTCAGACCGGTCTTGTGCTTTCCGCATCCACGGTGATCCCGCGATCTTAACCAGGTCGTCGCTCCATCTTGTTTGAGGCCTACCGACAGCTCGTCTCCCAGTCCGCGGACGCCATTCGAGAACCTTCTGACCCCATCGGCCATTAGTCCTGCGAGCAATGTGCCCCGCCTACTGCCACTTCTGTTTCGCAATTCTTCGGGCTATGTTGGTAATCTTAGTTCGGTAAAGGCTGGAGAAGTACTCATACTGATTGGAGTGCTTGAAGTGACATAGCGTCTGGATGTCTGGATAACTAACTTCCCCATCTGAATAAATCTAGAAACTGAATGGATACCTTTCTGTTTTCTTCGAATAAGCTGAAAAAGGAAGGAGAATAATAACTTGAGTTATGACTTTTGAATAGCAGCGATTACTTTTTATGATCGAGACGAGTGGTTCAACTGCTCGGATGCCAGATGCCTGAAATAAATGGAAAAGCTGACTGTATAATAATTTATGCAGCTTCGTACAACTTCCATCTTTGATTCACTACAAACTTCATATACCTATCCTAAAATTATTTAGTACAAAAACTCGTTTGCCATGCTAGTGGCCTATTAAGTAATATTTATAAATAACTCTAAGTAGAAAAACATCACTTTAGTAAAAAACAACTCGAAATTTTTTAGGCGACAAAGTGTGGAATACCAAAATTCGCCGAAGAACTAAAGTCATCCACATAGCTCGAAGAATGTACAAGTTAAAGCGGCTAAACGACCACATCGCTCAAAGAACTGATAACCGCTGGGGGAGAAAAGACCTTGAGTGGCGACCACGAACCGGAAGACGAAGCGTTGACAGGCCTCTTACCAGGTTGACTGACGACATCGTGAGAGTTTCATGGAACCGTTGGATTCAAGTGGCGAGTTGTCATTTTATTTGACGTCTTCCGGCCACATCCGTGCCGTCATAATTAAGTAGTTGGTATGCAGATAAAAAGAAACCTGCGTTAGCCCCGAAATCAGGCTTTTCAAACACTGAATTTCATCTAAATCCAACAGACGTTTATTTGACATACGCACCCACAAATATTAAATTTGTAGGTTTATCGTAGGTAACACATTTACTCAAAATAAATTACTAAATCAGAATTCACAATAACCGTGGATGACGGCTGTCGGCGCAGAATTGCCTTCCATTTATTAGAGGCCCATTAATATTTGATGAGAGGTTTGGGATGTCCCGCCCGGTGACAGCGCTATGTGTTCGGCACAAGTCACCGGGAGGGTTCAATGTGAAAGGGTTGGATTTTTGCTGTCAAATTTCCAGGGGTTCGGAAGCTTTGGGATTTCGGAAACATGAGTGGTGGCCTAGTGGTTTAACTTATGGCCTCTTAAGCGAAGGATCGTGGGTTCAAACCCCGGCTCGCACCTCTGAGTTTTTCGAAATTCATGAGCGAAATTACATTTGAAACTTACTACGAGCTTTACGGTGAAGGAAAATATCGTGAGCAAACCTGCACAAGCCAGCAAAGCAGTTTAATGGTGTGTGTGAAGTTCCCAATCCACACTGGGCCCGCGTGGGAACTACGGCCCAAGCCCTCTCATTCTGAGAGGAGGTCTGTGACCAGCCAGTCAGACGTATTATGGGCTCGGATGAGCTTTACGATGCTTTCACCGTAAAGGACGTGGTAAATATCAAATATAATTCCGCACATGAATTTCAAAAAAACTCAGAGGTGCGAGCCGAGGTTTGAACCTACACGCTCCTCTGCTTGAGAGGCCATTTCAAACCACTACAGCTTCCGCTAGTCTCTCATCAAAGACACCGTGGCACTAATTCAATCAGGCACTCCAGACCCTGAGGTATTAAAGCAGGTGTATTGAATTAATATCTTGACCATTTACAATTTGGGCTGACGGAAATTTGAATAAATGGATTCGCATGCGTTGAAACGTGGGTCTAGCGATTAGATCAGTTTACCTAAAATGTTTGTGAACGCGTCAAAGTCAAAGTCAAAATGTCTTTATTCAATTTAGGCTATAACACACACACACACTTATGAACGTCAAAAAAATCTACTACCGGTTCGGAAAAAACCTGTGTTGAGAAGAATCCGGCAAGAAAAGCAACGAGGTTTTTTTAAAAAAAAAAAGATTCACAATAATTATAAATGATATATGCGTGTACGTATATGATGTAATTAATGAACTATACTCGTAAATAATTACATTTTCACTTCTCATTCACGTAAAGTTCGTGTTTATGCTGAATCTAGGCGACATAAAACGATTTTTTTTGCTCTAGTGCATAAAGTAAAATCTTCGTCTAAGACGCCTCAAACATATTTATATTTTTAATAATTTTTAATTTATATAAAACTAAAAATCAGTCAAATCAATCAATAAAACTAAAAAAATCTAATCATAGCCTCTTGACTCCTGACATTTTTTAACAAACTTAGTGCTTAAGACCTAGACATGGTTGACCTGCTTTGTTATTTAGGACATTATTTAAAAATTCTTAGTACTTTTTATTCCATGAACAATTTAATTTTGTACTCTATAAAGTACATTCGGCTGTTATTCATAGTGTTTATTGGTCCTTTATAAAGTACGCGAAGACTTAGGAGGATAATAATGCATGAAAAACAAAAGACATATATAGTAACTGAACTCACCGACGTTGCTCAGAGAATTAGTTCGCTGAAGTGGCGTTGGGCTGGCCACGTCTGTCGCAGGACCGATGAAGATTGGAGTAGACGAGTTCTCGAATGGAGATCAAGGACGGGAAAACGTACCTAGTGTAGCAGCAGTCTCCGTGTCACGTGCTCCTAGAGGAAAGGCCCGTGTGATTTAGCCCGAAACATGTCAAGCTAAACTCGATTTAAGACGTGAGTTATCCGCGTTTATTTCATCAAACTCTATATTATAGCGAAGTGTATGTGTCGGCGGCCGATCGTAACATCCGCCAGCTCACGAAATTCCTAGGCATATCGTGAAATGGCGCCATTTCATGAATTGGCTAAGGGACATCCGCTATATCGTCCAAAACTCACCGTTTGACGATTTGCCTAATGTCATTTAGGCAGATCATGAAATTCCTAGGCAAATCATGTAACGCCGCCATTTCATGATTTGGCTGGTTTAGGTAGATCATGAAATTCCTAGGCATATCATGAAATGCCGCCATATCGTTTCTGGCACTTCGTCGGCCGCTGCCACGGCACGCTCGCTTTGCTCGCTCGGCTCGTGGTCACAATTATTCATACTAACCACTCCTTGCTTCGCTCGTCGTACCTAATTTTTTCTTTTTTTTCAGCATATTACGATATGCTTGATATAAAGCTAGGAATATCGACGAATGCGTTGCTCTAATCGATCTGCCATATTGTTTCTCAGGCACATCGTGATATGCCTGGCCAACTTTTAGGCATATCATGAAATGGCGCCATTTCATGATGAGCCTAGGAATTTGGTGATCTGGCGGATTTTACGATCGGCCGCCGACATATACACAGGATGTTAGCGTGTTGTTTAAAACTTGCAGATACTGTATAATGCAGGCCCTTTGTCTGCAAGCACGGCACCTGTCCTCAGTATTAGAGGATAATGGACGTAATAAGCTGTATTTATCCCGGGAAATGGCGCTCGCAGCTCGTTAGGCGCTAAGTGGTCCAGGGAGGCGCGCGGGTCCACTGTCTTTACCGGCACGGGGTACTTAACAAGTTAACATAAGCGTCAGTGGAACGGTAAGTTCGATTTTTGAAATTCGTCAACAGGCCAGCGAAAGCTGTCCACGCATTTTTTAAAGAAAGAAGAAAGAAAGAAAGAAATCATTTATTCATGACAAAGTAGCATAGCATAACAAAAAAACCGGCCAAGAGCGTGTCGGACACGCCCAAAATAGGGTTCCGTAGCCATTACGAAAAAATTAAGTAAGATTTTTCTAAGGATTTCGAATTTTATCTTCCAAGTTTAGGTATATTTTATACCTTACGCTGCTATTTACTCATAAACTACTAATAATTCTCAAGCAAACTTAGCCGCTATAGTTTTCCTTGGAAGTTTGATATACTGACTACCATCCTGAATTTTTTGAAATTTTTCTACCCACCGGTTTAGATTTTAGAGGGGGGGGGACGCTCGATTTTAATGAAAATTTGCACTTTAAAGTTGAACATTTCGCAAACAAATGACTGAATCGAAAAATCGTTTTAGCAAATCCCTAATGGTTTTAAAATACCTATCCAACGATACCCCACACTATAGGGTTGGATGAGAAAAAAAAAATCATCGCCACTTTACGTCTATGGGAGGTACCCTAAAAAAAAATGTTTTTGAATTTTTAATTGTACTGTTTTGTCGGCATAGTTTACCTATATATTCGTGCAAAATTACAGCTTTCTAGCATTGATAGTCTCTGAGCAAAGCCGCGGACGGACAGACAGACAGACAGACGGACAGACAGACAGACAGACAGACATGGCGAAACTATAAGGGTTCCGTTTTTGCCATTTTGGCTCCGGAACCCTAAAAAGATATTGAAAAGTGCGAAATTATTATGTCACGAAATGGTCCCAAATCAGCAAAAATTGCCGGTCTTGCGAGCGGCGCTGTTCTTCCTTTGGGACCATCCGTTTATTTATCACACATTAAAATATATATCAAAAAACAGTGAAAACCGACACAATATTCCGTTTAAAAGAGAAAAAAATAAAACACTAAACATTTATAACAAATATGGCTTCCATGCAAGCATAGGACCTCCTTTACCTCCTTTTACGAAACTTTAATCTGGTATCATTTTTGAGACTTTAAAATTGTCATATTGTCCTTCTAGCCAGGCTTAAATAATTGTGATACTTAACTTGGTCCGTCCAATACCTACATGGGTGCCGCGTACTCTCGTGCCTTCAACCTTCCCTTCAACCACAAGCCGTTCCACAGATGTGTCCTCTCGACGTGTGATATGGCCAAAGAAAGTGAGAATGCGACATTGGACGATGAAAGAAAGTCGCTGTTCGATGCAGAGTCCTTGGAGGGTTGAGACGTGGTTCGGAATTGCGTCGTCGAAAAATTCGAACTTAGTATCCTGCCGTCCCGCTGGCGCTAATACTAGTTAATACGGAAATGAGAGGGACAGTACGATACGAAGTTTGATTTTCGAATTTCGTAGTAGCCCAGACTTTGGAATCACGGTCCGTCACTGAGGGCAATGGAAACCGGTAAACAAACTCTTGCTTCTCTTCTGTGTAAGGGTGTGCAAACACTGCTTCCTGCTGTTTAGCCTCTTACAGCTTCCAGCTACGCAAAAGCTGGTTGCTAAAGCTATTTACTAACCAAATGCAGTTAACTTAAATGTTGAAGTGCATACTAATATTATAAATGCGAAAGTGCGTGTGTTTATCCGTCTTTCACGTCGAAACGGAGCGACGAATCGACGTGATTTTTTTGCATAGAGATAGCTTATGAGCCATACTACTTTTTATCCAGAAAAAATACACAGTTCCCGAAGGAACAGCGCGCGATAACCGAACTCCACGCGAGCGAAGCCGCTGGCAAAAACTAGTGTTTTATATATAAAAAAACTAGCGGAGCGTGAGTCGGACTTACAAAGAAATTGAGTTCTCATTCCGCACTGCGCCTGCGTGGGAACTATGGCCCAAGCTCTCTTATTCTCATGAGGCCTGTGCCCAGCAGTGGGACTTATATAGGCTGGTAATCACGATGATGACACGTTAGTAGGTATATTTATTTATAACCCCGCGTAGGAATCTCGTCACATATTGTTTGCGGTAAACTTTAACGTAAACATAAATATAATACCGTTATACGACGGTACTATTAAATTACCTTGACATGCACATACACTTCCAATCTTTGGTAAAGTTTTCGCACGGTCTAAGTTATAAGCTTAAAGATGAAATATTTTACAAGGTGTTAGTTATTATTAATAAACTGATAACCTCAGATATCCCAACTTATTTTCAAATATCTATAATTCTATTTAATTTGCAACTCAACACTCGTATCTATTAAATTCCCACTTGTCAGTTGGGCTTTGCCATTTTTAGAAGAAAATCAAACTAACATAAAAACGGTTAGGTATTATTAAATTATTTATATATAGTATGCAATCTCGCTACAACATTCGTTACTTTTAGACTGGGCACAGCAAAAAAGAGATTAAAAAAACACACCTATTTTAAATTATATTGTGAATTTTGTCTTTTTAACTATTTTGAAGTCTTTAGAAACTACTTTCACGTTATTTAAATTACCACTTTGTAGAACCTGTAGGCCCTACCCATACCCTACCCTACCCTATACTATATAATAATATGTAGTGCCACCAGAGTTGAGGTCACGCACACATGAACATGTCGTGTAATGACAGCAGGATTTTGATATTTACTCATTAATTTCATTCTCCTTTTTTTGCAGTTAGTTCTTTTTGTAGTTGTGTGTGTTATAATTCTCTTCAACTCTCGTGGCACTACGGGAACGCATCTGAATATCGAATGTTAAAATATCGAATGGGTCATAATATCGAAAGGTTTATTTTCGGAAACCGTTAACTTCTCAGGATTCATTAAAACGCCATCGTATAGAACCCCTTACATTAGGTTAGGTTAGATTTATAACAATCAAAAAAAAATCTCAAGAAAAATACCTTTTCGATATTATGACCCATTCGATATTTTAATACATTCGGTATTTTAACATTCGATGTTTAAATACGTACCCGGCACTACCTATACGACTTATGGGCACTGCTATCACTACCAGCAACTTAGCCCTGTACTAAGCAGGTACAAAAATTGTTTCATTGTTTGCAGAAACTACATAAACTGCAGCCTCCGCTCCCCGCTCCCGCTCTCGCTGTCGCTCCGGTCACCGCTCCCGCCTTTAGTATAACCTCCAACCACCAGAACCTCTATAATCACGTTAGCGCCGGCGCCTGGGGAACGCACAATCCGGCAGGTGAAACCAAATATAAGACTACTGCCTTCGGAGCTTACTAAGTAACACTGGAGTGTAGGAAAGAAGAGAATCCCCACTAAGTCTGTGGCTAACCTTTTCGAACCTGAATATTGTAGGTTGTTAATTTAATCAGACGTTAAAGGTTCACATAATTATGCCATTTTAGCTTGTCCGGAATACGTATAATAACGCACTTTCAAATCCCGAAAAAATGCAGTTCCCGAGGGAGCAGCGCGGGAGAAGCTGCGGGCAAAAGCAAGTATGGCATAAACTGTGATGCTGTAAATTTTCATTGGCTAATAAATAAATTTTAGATTCACATACACCTTCTCTCTTAATTAATAAGGCCACTAGACACGAAAATAATGTACTTAAACATAAAAATTACATTAGTTTTTGCCCTGAAGCTATTTTGAGAGGCCATAATTATTTCGAAATCACGTGAAAAAAAAAACCAATATCTTTGATCTATTCAGCAGCAATAAGTAATATTAATTTGCTTGAACAAGATGAATGTATCATTTATGCGAGGTAAATGAGGGACTTATTTTGTGTTTATAGATGTTCGTCTTTTACTATGTCTTCTAACATTGACGCGAAAGGTATTTGATCTATAGGGACAATGTCATGCGCCCGCCATCTTTGAAGTAAGACATCAAATTCTTAGCTTTCTTTTCGAGCTCTGTCCTTGTCTCTCATCTCATCTTATCAATTGGTCAGTATTTTTTGTTTGTCCTGATTTACCCCTATAATCAATCACTTGATTGTTGTGACGTGCCTGGTTTCAGAATTGAACGGACCCATCTCTTCCCGTAGTCTTGAAGTGACTAGACCGTTCACATAGTTCCAGTACTTAAAACCGTTCCAGTAGCATGACACTGCGCTGCTCGATCGATCTTGTGTGACTCGTTTGGATTGTGACCACGCAATGTATCTCTACTGGTACGATTTTTGCATTTTAGGCATTAGGGGCTTGATGTGAGAGCGTTCTCTACTGCAAAACTAGGAATACCGGAGTCCAGCACTGGTATAGAAAGCACGGGGAAACACTATAATTATTTTTCCAAGAAAGTTGTCATTAATCTTTAAGGTCACAGCTTATTAGAGCCAACTGGCACGCGACCAGCACCGCCTCGACTTTGGCGTCCACTCGTTGTCGATAGGAGGTCTACGGTGGACGCCGCGTTGACAACAATTTGAGCTCGCGTGGTCCACGAATATTCTAGTAATCACTATGGTGGCGAGCAGCAGGCTGTCACCGAGTGGTCCACTCGCCGTCCGCGCATGGCAACCTCGCGACCAGTGTTGCCACCTCAGATATTTTTTTTACCCTAACGCTATTCTAATTTATCCTACATTAGGCACTTTTATTTTTTACCCTAAAAATTTTTGAAATAAAAACATAGAAAATAAATGCGATTCATTAATAAACTAATAGCTAAACTACTAAACCGTTTTGAAACATTCTTGGAATGCATTCATAATAGTCTTGGCTTCTATGTCAGCTGCAGTATTTTTTTCTTGAAATCGTACATTTGATTCGAAAAATTTTACCCTAAAATATACCCTGAGTATTTTTCTACCCCAAAAAATACCCTAAACGCGTAAAAATACCCTAAGTTTACGGTAAATTACCCGAAGGTGGGGACACTGCTCGCGACTCAGGCGATGCGGTGACGCTAGGCAGTTGATGTAGTGAGCGCACCCATACAAATCCATATGAAGAATAGTAACCGCTCGAGGCGAGGCGGTGCTGGTCGGATACCCTGTGGCTGTAATGAGCTGTGACCTTTAGAATAAACCATTCATCATCCGACGTCCCCGACCACTGTCAAGAACCGTCTCAGAAGGAGATAACCGGTTCGGATTTTTTGCTCATCTGCTCAATATTCAACTTAGAAAACATTTCCAGTACATTCATCAGATTATCAAAAGATGTTTCTTAATTAAAAAAAAATACTGAAAAGGTGGTAAACTAAAGCTTTTTAGCTTGTTCGCCTAAAATCACTGATATGTCTGAAATATAACTCTTGACTACCTACCCACCGCAAACTAAGTCTGGGCGTAGAACATCTAACAACCCCTCGAGGCAAATTCTTGCATCTCAAGATATCATGTCAAAGGTCAAGTGAAAAAGGTTCACTTTAACTCGACTTGTTATAAAATTCAAAGAACCTTTCGGGTAAATATTTTGTTTCCATTGGCAAGGGATTTTGAATAAATATTTTCACGAGCAGAGCTTGTCAAATAAATGGAGTTTCTTAGCCGGAAAGGAAAGTTTAAATATTACCCATAAATTTGTTCACGGTTGGAATCCCAGAGGGTATATTTGGCTCAGCTACGCGAGTTTAATAACAATACAAATATGACAGATGTGTCAGCTCTGATTACTCTTTGAAAAGATAAACAAATAACTTTTACTACGGGAGATGCGTTTAAGGTGGCACGACTTCCATACTAACTAATTTTCCCAACCATTTGCGCTTGAAAGATTATTTGAAACTAAAACCACATCTCTTGACGTTTATTTCGTTATCTAGTTGCGTCATTTTTTATTTACCTTAAGAAAGCTTTTGATTAATAGCTTAATCTAAATGATTATTTTGGTTCATTTTTGTCAATATGTGAGTGAACAGCCGACAGTATCGTACACCAACGGCTTGGTTAGTAGTGTGCGTTTCAGCCACGTTGTCAACTCGCCGACAATTCGATGATAAGCGACGTTGCCAGATTTCGTTCGATTTGTCTGATCAAAATTACATAATTACCATTTTGAAGCTCGTTTCCCTATTTTTTTTAATATTTTTGCTGGCCATAGGTACAAAGTCCATCAGTCGAAAGACTGAAGCGCAACGAACAAATGCATTGCCAATTCTTTGGATTTTCGACAGAAATTAGGAAGAAAATGACATAAAATGAACGAATTAATAAATAAGTACGGAAAATTGCATTAACGGATTATAAATTAGTAGTGATAAAATCAGACAAAAGCTGCATGGCTTGTGGCTTTAGCTTTTTCCAAAAAATAAAAATAAAAAAAGCATCTCAATTGTCAAATGTCAAGTCATAATTTTTTGTTCGTTAGTTGTCATGACATTGTAAAAACTAGAGTAACTTTTTCCTATCACCGTACTACGTGAAGAAGAATATATTTATCTTTATATAACTGACATTGGCCCAAGCCTTAAAGGCCGCCATTGAGGAGAATAAATAAATAACTTTTTCCTAAATTAAATTATCGTAATTTGTCCTCGAAATTGGCGGAATTATAATTATCTATAATCTATAATGTGAATGAAGTTATATTTTCAAGTATTGACCTGAATTATAATTCACATTGGAAACTATGAAGCCACGAATTTTGCGAATAAAATACATATAAAGCATCAATACTCGATACTCTAGTCTCGGAAAAGACGCATTATAAGGAAATTGAAAAGTAAGTACTGTAGAGACTGAGTACAACATACATATACTGCGCTCACCAACCCGCTTATCAAGCGTGGCGAGTACTTACCTAAGTATTGGCAACTCGGGAAAATATGTATGGAAGAGGCCTAAAGTCCACCGGTGAACGTCCTGAGGCTAATATGAAGATGATGACGGTGATGATAATGTTGAAAACCATATCCCTACTTCCATACTAATATTATAAATGCGAAAATGTATGTGTTTGTTTATATGTTTGTCCGTTTTTCACGTCGAAACGGAGGGACGGGTCGGCGTGATTTTTGGCATAGAGATAGTTTATTGGTCAGAGATTGATATTAGCTATTTTTTACCCTGGAAAAATGCACAGTTCCAGAACCCTACCCTTGGTAGCGGATTTAAATTTTGAGCTTAATATCTCGGTAATTTTGGAGTTCAGAGAAAAGTTCATTTGACAAAATATGCTTCTTCAAAATATGTTTTGTTTTCATAAAAAAATATTTAATTACAGATGTGTATGAGACTGGCACAAGACTGGAAAAGTGGCGTGAAAATGCAAGAGGCACTCAGCAGTGGTTGTATGTGGGCTAATTTGATTGATTGATGTAAATAAACAAATAAAAACTGACTTAGTGATGGATTTTTTTAATTTGTTGTTCAATAGGGCCTTCGATTACTACCCAACCAATTAAATTTGAAATAAAAATAAACAAGTCTAATTTCATATGGTCACGTTTTTCGTACAAGGAAAATATCGTAAAGAAACGTGCAACCCCCTGTAAAATAATTAATGGTGTGTGCTATATTTCAATTCACACTGGGCCTGCGTTGAAAACAACGCCCAAACCAAGCCCTCATTGTGAGAGGAGGCCTGTATGTATGTATAGGGATAATGATAATGATTGTGACTAATTTTCCCATAGTATGTAAACTGTATTGTAAAAAATTTATAACCCATATGCAACCCATGTGCTACTAATGTATTGTTGATATCCCATACATCTGCCAAAGAAATCACAGCGTAATTGAATATGAAAAGGTTCCACCCTGGTACGTGATTCGGTTTCCTTGACTTTGTAAAGAGGAACTTAGCCCTCGAAGGGATCTCTACCAAGCAACCCTTGAGTAGATGTGAGGAATAAGTCTCATAGTAGGTATTGTAGTTGTGCATATTCATAGATAGATTCGCTTAAAATTTTAAAAAAAATGTGCCTAAATTAGGTCTTATTAATTTTTTGCTACACATTTCAATAAACATTAACGTCATTAACAGAGAACTATAAAAAAAAAAAAAAAAAGCTTAATTGTTCAACGGGTTTGAACCCGAACTTCCTAAGCTATTCTTAGGGTAAACTCGAGCCTTATACAACTAGGCCATTCTGATCTTTAATCATGCCAGCGAAATTAACAAAGACTTTTGTTTACATCAAATTGCAAGCATGTGTGCGAAAATATCAGTCGAAACTGCAGCATTCCCAAATGAAAGTATTTTCTGAATTAAAATACATCTGAAACTTGGTAGAATATATTACAAATTTCACTCTACGGGCGCTAGGTACATTATTTTATAAAAATATCCACATTTTCATTCCTAAAAAAAAAAAAATACGTGGAATTTGCACACTAACGTCATCTACTGGCGCTGTAGTGCCTAGCTGACCGTGACAAACCACCTTAAGGGGCTTCGGCATATCGATTTACAAGTTGCAGAACATTCTCAAAAACGGAAGAAACTTTACGGAATCTTTCACGGGTGTTCAGGCAAGTTTCTGCTGCACTAAGTTTCCGTTCCAGTGGGTTTCCTGTAAAAAACTTCCATAAATATGATATTATGATTAAATAACTAATGTGGCATGAATCTAGTAAGCTCTGGGCACAATTTTGTTGTTTGATAAACCAAATTTTTGAGAAATTTCGCAAAAGAGAACTTCTTTCTATGAAAAAAAAATTGTTTATCTTCTACGGAGTCTAGACGGCAATTTCCTATAATAATATTATTATTATTATCATCTAGCCTAGATTGATGTCCCACTGCTGGGCAAAGGCCTCCCCCATGTCCTCCATTTCTGCCGATCCAAAGCAGCAGGGCAGTCGTCAAAAAATATGTACAGGTCGTCCCGCCATCGCCGTTTGGGCCTAACCCGCCGTCGCCATCTGTCCTGTGGCACCTATTCAGTGTTCTTTAATAAATAAATAAAAAATATTCAACTATGTAAAGCTCACAGCGTATTCCTGAGCCTTAACGTGTCAGGTGAATTCAGCCACATCATTGTTTGCGTCGTCATGTCCCTCGGGAATAGCGCACTCATTTATTTTCAAAAACGTGACAAATTAATTTCCAGAGAGTTCTATAACAATATAATATTGGAATCCGTCCCGGAATTGTTCCCGAGCGCCTCGTTGGGGATGGAATTATGAATAAATGGAATGGATAAGCTGCGGATTGTAATGGGAGTATGTTAGTGATACATTCGTTGTTTGATATGGGTCATAGATGGGTACGCATCTGAATATCGAATGTTAAAATATCGAATGGGTCATAATAATAAATAATAATAATAATAAAAATCATTTATTTCAGACAATTAAATCCATAATTTGTTCCATAATATCGAGAGGTTTATTTTATGAAACCGAAAACTTTTTAAGCCGCGTATCCATTTTAGCAGCCTCAGGCCGAGCAGCCTCGACTTGAGGTGGCTCGGCCTGAGGCATAGGCCCGAGGCACGTTGTGGATCAAGCTGAGGCGACACGCCTCATCGTGATCCCTGATGTGTTTAAAGCAAACACGCGATGGCACCAGACGCGCGTAGAGTAGCTGCTGCTTTAATTGTCATTAGCATCATTAAAAAAAGAGAAAGCAACAAAAAGCTATGCAAAAGAGGAAGCATCGATGGTTTTGATGATGATTTAATTGCTGATTCGTTGCCCATTGCGACCCGAGGCAACACGCACGTCTCCATCAAAGGCACGGCTCAGACTGAGGCTCCTTTGAGCACGGCCAAAAAACCGACAAAATATGGCTCGGCTCGCGGCGCCGAATTTGCCTCGTGTCGAGGCGCGCCTCAGGTAGAGGCAGCGTCTCCACTTGCGCGGCCTCGGAGCGAGGCAGCCGCTCGGCCCGAGGCTGCCTCTAGTGGATACGCGGCTTTAGGATTGATTAAAACGGCATCGTATAGAACCCCTTAGATTAGGTTAAGTTAGATTTATAACAATCTAAAAAAACAGTCTTAACAAAAATACCTTTTCGATATTATGATCCATTTGATATTTTAATACATTCAGTATTTTAACATTCGATATTCAGATATGTAACCTCATAGAAAGATATAGCATAGGTAAACTAAGTTAGAAGTGTAGACATCAGGCGTAAGACAAAATTAGCAGATATCCTATCACGTATTGACCGACTTAAATGGTGGTGGACTGGACACATGCTTCGCTGTAAAAAGGAGAAATGGAGCAAGCAAGTGACAGTTTGGCACCCAAGGGATGGCTCTAGGAACCGAGGTCGCAAAACAATGAGATGGGAGGATGAATTGAAGTCGACCATAGGACCCCAATGGATAAGGATTGCGGCAGACAGAAAGCAAGAAGGAGTTAGAGGAGGCCTTTGCCAAAAGGCACACCGAAATAATAGACATTTTGTGATGTTTTAGTGTAGATTTAATTGGCTAAGTAGTCTCGATTACAGTGAAACTGAGAGCCTGCTCAGGGTTATTGCCTAGGTGGCTGCAGTAAATTCCACCTATCCTCACTTTTACTTCTACGCACACTGGCGAGCGCACACACTCACACATACACATTCAGTTACATATATACTTACTGTTTTGGTTTAACCAACCTACTAAGTTGTTTTTCTCTTTTTTTCGTTCTTGGCATTTTTTTTTAATTATCCAAGACTGTTTAATTTAAGTTTAAGCTGAATTAAGTAAAGTGTTTTGTACCGGAATCCCGGTTGCCACGTGATAGGCTTTGCCTAGTGTGGGACCAACAGCAATGCAATTTGTAATGCGATACTTTTTCAATAAACTATTTTTTTTAACCATTACTGAGAACGATCGACCAATATCACGATTTTAAATGAGTTCTGATGGCCTGAAGTTTGAGCTGTTTCAGAGTTCTAGCATTCTAGACTATTGTACTTTTTCCCTTTCTAATTTTTATTAAAAGTTTTTTTTAAGGCAGTGGACTTTTTAGGTTTTCGTTATTTAAATTTATTTAGAGAAATTAAGATGGAGCATTTTATATATTTTTACGTTAGATCTTCAAAAAGGTAATTACTCTGGTAGGTACCTCATGTAAAACTTTAAAAAAAATAACTGAAACGTGGATTTATTTATTTATTTATTTATTTATTAAAATTACATTTGTACCTTAACAGCTAATCTAGTGCTTTGGCTCTTACTTAAAGGCGACTCGACCCTAAAAAAACTTACTACTTTAAAATGTGTGCAGCTCTCGGTCTATCATGAAACATTCAGTCAGGCAAAACCCAGCAAACATATTTGCCGTCGGTTTCATTCAATTGACTCATCCCAAATGTTTCTTGCGATTTGCGTTTGTAAAGGTTTGTGCAAATTGTTTTCATATTTATGCGATTTTTGTTTGCCGTCGGCAGGAGTTTTGAAAGAAGTTCTGAATTCATGTGGAACAGAGGAATTAGGTATTTCTTGTACGAGTGGACTTTTTGACACTTTCCAAGTTTTTTATTTAATTCGATATATTTCACACGAAAACACAAGCTGAAACATGGATGCACAGAAAAATCAGAAAAATAGCTTGTTTTTGTCCAGCGGTGGTGTAGGTGAATAGCACGCAGCACGGAATGCTGAGGACCTGGGTTCGATTCCCAGCGCTGGCCAGCTTGTGTTTTCGTGTGAAATATATAGACTTTCACGGGATGACCTTTAAAGTAACAAAAATTTGGAGTTGAAATAAAAAATACAAAAAGACTCCAAAAATAATCTTAATTTCACTCGGTGTCAGTTTCGCCGTTGGAAATGCTAACTAAAGTAGATAATCCCAGCCTATAAACATCCCGCTGCTGAGCAGAGGCCTCCTCTTAGAATGAGAGGAGTTGAACTGTAGTTTTCACGCGGGCCCAGTGCAGATTGGGATTTCCACATAAATCATTGAATTGCTTTTTGGGTACCCTCATGATGTTTTCCTTCGCCGTAGAGTTGAAATGAATGCACTGAAAATTCGAAAAACTATCGGCTTGGTTTACACTTTTAATAAATTGGATAGGTATAACGTATAAACTAAAACGCATTAAAAGCGCACATAAACTAAGGATATTTCTTTGTTTGCAATGTGGCCATTTTTATCGCGATGTGTGTGGCCGCAGCGTAACAGAAACTAAGTATTCAATAAAATAGTAATATTATAAATCTGAAAGTTTGGATGTGTGTGAATTAAGGGATTCTGATGAGATTCAAGAGCATCCAAAAGTTTATTAATTTAATAGTTTGTCCCGGTATGATAGATTGCAATAAGTCCCACGGGATAGCGATAAACGAAATGTCAACAGACAAAGTAGCGAGTAATCTCTGCGGTATCCTGCCTTTTTACGGAAATATTAATGCCAAACTTTTTTATTTTCCAAATCTTAATTTCCTCCGAGAAAATTTTATTTTCGATATTTTTTTCTTACGGTTTTATAGAACACAGTACATATTTTGGCTAGGTTTGTTTTATGAAAGTTTCGAATTAAAATTTTTGTAATTTTAAAATTTTCATCTTTATTATTTTTTAACTGCGTGTACACCTGTAAATTTAGGTATAAGTGAAACTTAAGTTTAAGCATATTTAACTGCAATTTATAACCTTAATTCATACGCAGTAAATTTTTATTTCATTTCATTTCAAAAATTAATTAGAAAACACTTAAGTAGGTAAAAAATATAGAGAAAATCGAGTTGGGAAACGGAACAGTTTGGTAAATGAATGGGAATAATCTTTTGCCGAAAAGACAGAGAACCAACAAAGCGTAAAATTTATTGGGAGTGAACGTATATCTTGACGAACCCATGTACGTGACATAAACATTGTTATGGTAACCAATTTCAACCAACGCAACGCACTTGTAAAGGGTTATATTGATAGTACAGGGTCTGATTGCAAGTTTACGGATGTCATCGAGTATCACAAGGAGACAAGTTTAGGCCCTTACCATCCCGAAGTCAGTTTTTGTAAAGTAAAATAAATAAATATTTTTTTAATATAATCTTACCCCAGCCGAGTCTTGACCCCATTTTTTTATGTCCTGAAGGATAATGGCCAGTTACAGTTTAGACAATCTATTTCTAATCTAGCTCTCAAATAAAAAAGTCAGCCTCAAATTGACTTGGTTTTTTAACCTCTTCACCGCCACAAAACAAACAAAGTGACGCGCTCTGTACAGTACGCCACAGAAAAACCAGCGACAAATCAACTTGATTTTTAATTCCATTGCAGAAGGATTCATTTCGAGTTGAATGTTGGTCGTGTATAGATTAAAAAAAAAATTGATTCCATTGACGGTGAAGAGGTTAAGTAACTAATTATTAGGTAACAGCGCTGGTCTATTTTTCTGGTTTTTCTGTGCATTCATGTTTCGGCTTGTGTTTTCGTGTGAAATATATAAACTTTCACGGGATGACCGTAAAGGAAACAAAAATTTGGAGTTGAAATAAAAAATACAAAAAGACTCCAAATAGTGATCTTAATTATTAGGTGGTTAAAAAGTTTTATCATCTTGTTTAAATCAATAGACTCGTTGCTCGAGGAACAAAGATACATTGGAGCCACTTCTTGGAGATAGTGACTTGTTCCCATGTATTATTCTACGTTGTAAGCTAACTTGGAACTAGATCCTGTACTATGGGTCCAACCTATACTAAACCCTTAGCAAATGAAGGGATGAAGATATTTGATAGCTTCGCTGTCTTAGTTAATTTTGTATACAATTTGTGGTTCAAATTTGTCTTCGGATAATAAGTTTGGGTTGATCCTTGTCATCAATATTGTGTGTAATTTAAGATGTCAAGAGACTTCGTGTTAATTAGAGAATTTGCTCAAAGTAACTAAAATTATGTTACAAAATTAAAGTATGATAGTAAACGCGGGCGCGGGTTCACGGTGGATGCAGGCCGCTGCCAACCGAAGCAACTGGAGGTCTATGGGGGAGGCCTATGTCCAACAGTGGACGTCCTACGGCTGAGATGATGATGATGATGATGATGATGATGATGATGATAGTAAAAGTCGTCATCTACATATGTATACATATAAAGTGCTTTGTCCTGAACACAGGTCCTGAATGACTGACTGATGGATCAACGCACAGCCTAAACCACTGATCGCAAAGACCTGAAACTTAGAGGGTGTATTCTTTGTATGACGTAGGCATCCGATAAGAAAGGATTTTCCGAAATTCTACCCCTAAGGGGGTGTAAAAGGGGGGCAAAGTTTCTATGGGACATCGTGATTTCTTGTTCCAATCTACTTCAAATTTTGCTTAAAATTCTTTGACTGTGTAGCTTTCTATTAGTGAAAAATTTCTATCTCGAGGGAATTTTTAATTTCCCGGAGGAAAAGTAGGTAGCCAATGTGAGTTAAGAACTATAGCATTCTATGAGTGAAAGCTTTTTTAAATCGATATATAGCCATAGAGTCATATCTATCCCACGCAGTTACCACAAATTTAACGCGAGTGAAGCCGCGGGCAAAAGCTAGTAAATTATAATTAAAGCATAACTTTTCTCACCTTATTGACGCAAATGTACTTACCTAAATTTGATAATTTCTCATAAAAATTGCCAAATTCATTTTCAGCTCCTAGATGCATGAAATGGCCCCTGCGGCATGGTACCGAAGACGCTGGCAGCATTTCCTCGCTGGATTGGAAGAAGTGTTCGGTCTCCTGTGATGTGTCTGAGTCTCTTTAATAAGTCTTTGAAGGTTTCTTTTGATCTCGTGAACCAACAATCTTAGTTTTCTAACAAATTAAAGTAGGAAACGGGTCCATATCGGCTCGCATACTTATTGAATGTCCGAATGTAATTTTTGTCAGAATGATCGTTTGTCATAACTCTTTATTCTCTGAATTCAATGATTAGTTAGAATTCTTATAAAATAAATCTAACCTAACCTATAGTTTTCTATAGGATGACCATTTAAAACTTTTAGAAAAATATTAGGTTTCAATGCGAAAAAAAATCGCACAAACGATGATTCGGACAAATATTACAGTATGACTAGCGAAGAGTATGCGAACTTTGGCGCTCCCGTAGGAAACACATCATAATAAGACACAGAACAGGCTATAAATAGGCCGAACTAAACTAGGACTTACTATTTCTGATGTACAATAAAGAGTATTTGTATTATATTGTAATTGGTATTCATTTTTAACTTGACACCTTTATTCATTCCTGAAAATATTTTCGACGGAAGACATACGTTTTTGTTTTTCCTTTTGAAATGGAACTTTTAAAATAAAGCATTCTATACATTCTAAAGGACGCCGCCAGTATTCAAAGCTGCAACTAAAAGGGTGAAAAAAAGAAATCGTTAAAGCCCTTACTTTATCAATTGTTTATTTCATTTTCTTCTAAACATGCAAATACAACTCTAATGCCTAAAGATAAAGCTTAATTTTATGCCAACAAGGTTGAATGAGTACGAGCTTTGAAAAGTTACCAGTTGGTTTTTAACGGGTGTTTTTGCAGAGTAAAAAATGTCATTAAACTTTATTTTATGGCTCCTCTAAGTTATAATTAGAGATGTGCCGATCATGACTTTGGCCGACTAGCCGACTAGCCGATTAGTCGGTTGTAAGGAAGCCGACTAATCGGCCGATTAGTCGGCCAAGCCGATCACAGTTTCCGAGATTTCTATGACACTTCCTTAACCAGCTGATTCGCGCGCAAGTCGCAACCAACACCCCTGTAAGTTGCTTATCAAAGCGGTGTTTTTGTTTAAAAATATTTTACCTACTCTTATTATTCATTAAAGTAACTTTAATGTTTTTCTTTAATTTCAAAAAGAAAGTTAAACAAAAAATAGTTAAACAATGGACCCGATTCTACAGCGGCCGCTAAAATTCCTAATTTTATTTAGACGTCGCTAAATCACTTTGCTATTCTATGAGCACCTGTCATAATCAAATGACAACGCTAATTTAATCTGACGTTTCTTATTTTAGCCGATCTATCTAGCCGGTTAGCGTGACTTTCTGGAATAGCACTTGTTAAATCAGCCGTCTAAATGTCAATTAAAATTTAGAAAATTTAGATTTAGACAATTTAGCCGACGTGCGCGTAGAATCGCATCCAATGATTCCCATAAAATCTAAAGCCAAAAAATATTGAATATATAATGAAAAAAAAAGATGTACAATGGTCACGTAAAAGTTGCTTTGCTTTACATTTAATAACTAATAAGAATGATTATAAAATTCAAATATTAATAAATAATCAAGGCTCTGCATATACATGAAAATGTATATTTTATTGAAAAATACATACAAAGTAAGAGGCCGGATAGTCGGCGCTTTTTGCCGACTATTCGCCGACTAGTCGCCGACTACGATAGTGGCCGATTAGTCGGCTTTACCGACTAGTCGGCGACTAGTCGGCACATCTCTAGTTATAATGCGTGTTTGACACGCATTGTCTTGTTTAACTGCTGTTATATTTCATTCTGTTTTTTTGTTTGCAAAAATGGAAGAAAATAACGTGTAACAAACAAAAACTTAACTATGAAGTACCTACTTAATTATAATTTCTTTTAATAAAGTTTTTGTAGCTCGTGGCAAACTTATAAACGATCTTGTCAGTTAATGTTTTAATCCTACTAATATCATAAATGTGAAAGTTTGTGAGTGAGTGACGTTCTCTTCTCGTTAATAAGGATAAGTTTAGTACTTTAAGGATCTTCCTCTTCTCTGTTATTATGGATACTAAACAATTGATAAATGTCAATCATCATCCCAGCCTATATACGTCCCACTGCTGGGCACAGGCCTCCTCTCAAAATAAGAGGGCTTGGGCCATAGTTCCCACGCGGGCCCAGTGCGGATTGGGAACTTCACACACACCATTGAATTGCTTCGCAGGCTTGTGCAGGTTTCCTCACGATGTTTTCCTTCACCGCAAAGCTCGTGGTAAATTTCAAAAATGTAATTCCGCACATGAATTTCGAGAAACTCAGAGGTGCGAGCCGGGGTATAAATAAATAAATAAAAATATCAATGAATTAAAAGAATTTCTTTGCTCACCCGCGACCTTAGGAGCAAATAAATTCTTTTAGTTCATTGATATTTATCAGTTGCTTAGTACCTAAGTATCCATAATAACAAGCTTCGTTTAATATGCGACAAGTCAATTAGTGTCAATTGTCTCATATTTACCTCGATTCGCTGCGTTCAGCTGTTTCCAATAAAGATGTGCTGGGCGAGGATAGGTAAATGAAGTGTTTCTATTGGTTCATGAAAAACACATTCCTCGCACATCTTTGGCGGTAACGCAGCCTTACTGTGCCTAGTCAAAAAGTTCCTATGATCAAATTTACATGAACTTGGCTTCTTATAGCTTTACTTGTCCGAATTTTAATTCTTCCAACGTCTTCTAACGTTTGCCATAATATATAATGTAGACCCGTGCTGTTTTCAAGACTTTTTAAAATGTCATCTTATAGAATGCAGTAGGTGAAATTAAAAATACAAACTACAGATAAACTATAGATGTACAGAAAAACCAGAAAATAAATGCTGGACAAAAGCAGCAGTGGTGTAACGGTATAGCACGCGGCACGGATTGCCGAGGACCTGGGTTCGATTCCCAGTGCTGGTCTTATTTTTCTGGTTTTTCTGTGCATCTATATAGTTCAGTACAATTAGATCAAAATTTGGCAAAATTAAAGCAAGAGGTTTATCTATCAGGATATGTAGGTTATAGAGAAAAAATAAATTTTACCCACTTTCCCCTCCCCTCCGGGGGGAGCGTCACCCCCCCGCGCCCGCGAATATGTCCCGGACCGCGGTATTTTCCATTATAAAAGAAAACCGTACACGATACATAAAAAGTGTGTAGGAACAAAATAATCCTTGATAAATTTACTATAAACCTTTCATACATTTAAAAGCGATATCACTTATAGTTCCAGCGCAATATGATACCAAATATTAACTTTTTTTATAATTAATCGATTTTTTCGGCTAAAAGGTTAGTTTTCTCAAAAACTTCACCTTTTACCGCCAAGATATGTATGACAGAAGTAAAGAATAGAATATTTTCTTTATAAAAAGGTATAATTAATTTCTAAAATCTTTCATTTACCATTGCTATGCTATTTTTTTAATTTAGTTCATTTGGCCATTCAGCGAAATATAAATGTTCATACTGGTTAAATGGTGTTACTTTAAATACCATTAGATTCTCATATGTTTTCCTATAAGCTATAGGTATGGACCTATTTTCTGTATTTAAAAAAAAAATTTAGGCCCTACTGGGCTTTTAGGAGATAGGGGCGGGGAAATGGTCAATTTTCACCTATTTCCTTAAATAACTTCAAAACGGATTAATTTAAAATAATGAAAAATATATATTTGAGATTTTCATAATGTACCCTTTCATTTGATATGTCACATGATATAGTTTCTACATTTTTTTTCTAATTTACCCCCCCCCCCCCCCCCCATCCCCCCAAACTGGCCCCCGTGTTTAAAATTAATTAATTTACTTTACACGTCCGTGTTTGGGTCATCAATTTACATAGGTGAACTAAATTTGAATACAATACAATACAATACAAATATTCTTTATTGCACACCATAAAGCAGTACAAAAACTTAAATATAGACACAGATACAGGGTAGACAATAGGCGGTCTTATCGCTTAAAAGCGATCTCTTCCAGACAACCATTTGGGTACAAGAAATTATGTGTTACAAAAATAGGTGGCGGAAACAGTAACAGAAAATAAAAACAACAAAAAAAAACAATAATATTAAAATAAGTACAAATGATACAACTATATAAATACATACATGCAATACTTATACAATACATAAACAACTAACATAAAATAGCAATATAAATTGTCAATAAGGCCGTAATGGGAGAAAAAGGATAAGAAATTAGGAAATAAAATAGATAAACACAGAAAGACTGAGGACAGAGTTAAGAAGGCAGTGTCAAGAAGTGAGCCTTGACGAGATTTTTGAATTCAATCGGTCTAGTAGTTTCGGATCAAATTGGCTATGACACACGGACGGTTTAGGTATATTTATACCTTAGGCTGCAATTTATTCTTAAACTACTAATAATTCTCAAGAAAACTTAACCGTTATAGTTTTCCTTGCAAGTTTGATATACTTACTATCGTCCTGAATTTTTTTTAATTTTTTCTACCCACTGGTTTAGATTTTAGAGGGGGGGACGCCCGATGTTAATGAAAATTTGCGCTTTAAAGTTTAATATTTTGCAAATGAATCACTGAATGGAAAAATTGTTTTAGCAATCCCCTAATGATTTTAAAAAACCTATCCAACGATACCCCACACTACAAGGTCGGATGAGAAAAAAAAAACACCCCCACTTTACGTCTATGGGAGGTACTAAAAAAAATTTTATTTTTTATTTTTTTATTACACTGTTTTGTTGGCATAGTTTACATATATATTCGTGCAAAATTACAGCTTTCTAGCATTGATAGTCTCTGAGCAAAGCCGCGGACGGACAGACAGACAGACAGACAGACATGGCGCAACTATGAGGGTTCCGCTTTTGCCATTTTGGCTACGGAACCCTAAAAAATGTGTAACATTTTATTATAATCTTACTTACGGACTAAATAGTTTTTTTTTTGGTACTTTTTCCTAAGTTAATGTCGCAGTAGCTGATGATGGTGAATTTTCAAAATAGCATAGCAGCGTCAAATGAATGAGTTTAGAAATGAATTATACCTTTTTATAAAGAAGATATCCTGTTCTTTACTTTAGTCATACATATCTTGGCGGTAAAGTGTGAAATAATTGAAAAAACTAAACAATTAACAAAAAAAACTGGATAAATTAATAAAAATGTTCGTATTTGGTGCCAGATTCCGCTGAAACTGTAAGTGGTATCGCTTTTGTATGTATGAAAGGTTTATAGTAAATTTATCTAGGATTATTTCGTTCCTATACACTTTTTATGTATCGTGTACGGTTTTCTTTTATAATGGAAAATACCGCGGTCCGGGACATATTCAGGGGCGCGGGGGGGTGACGCTCCCCCCTGAGGGGGGGGGGGAGAGTGGGTAAAATTTATTTTTTCTCCATAACCTACATATCCTGATAGATAAACCTCTTGCTTTAATTTTGCCAATTTTTCCATACATTTCAATCTAATTTTCTTCAACTAATATTTCAGTTTGTATTTTCAATTTAGGTTTTACGGGATCACCGTACCTAAAAGTAAAAATTTGGAATTGAAATAAAAATACGAAAAGATTCCAAAAACCAATCTAAATGCAGTAGGTTAGGTTAGGATAGTTTAATATCAACTCTGAAGAAAATACTATTTCAGAATTAAATTACTTTATGGCGAATGAAAATTATGGAAAACGATACATTATTGTATGACATAGGTAAGCAATTATGAAAATCGGGAAAACTATAGAGGATCATAGATAAATATTATATCAATCGTATGACAACACAAGGGCAGAGGCAAATAAAACTGTCATTTTTTAGCTGGAAGAATTAAATAAATATTATATGTATTTATATTCTATTGAGCTTTTCAATAAAGTGTCGTTATTGCTAGAAATGAACATGCATACAGTGTGAGGTATACAGTTTCGGTAATCAAACGGAATCTATAGATACATAAACGTTCAGAGTTGCCAGTCATCTTATTAAATATGAAGAACCCAGCAGAAGAACCAATGGACTGTGAGGAACTGCTCTAACGGCGCCTTTGGGAAATTAACGAGTGAACGATTCCTGTCCTTTACTACGAAGAGCAAAACTCGAACTTCGTATCATGCCATCCCGCTGACGCTTATGTCATTTAATACGCGAGAGAAAGGGACAGTGCGATACGAACTTCGATTTTCGAGTTTCGTAGTACAGTACAGGCTCCAGTTGGTGTTGCCAGATGACAGGAGCAGAGTTGTACGGAGTTCTGGGCATAATACGGCATTTGTTTATCCATACTTAATATTATAAATGCGGAAGTGTGTTTGTATGTTTGTCCGTCTTTCACGCTGTAACGGAGCGACGGATTGACGTGATTTTTGGCATAAAAATAGTTTATGGGGCCGAAAGTGACATAGACTAATTTTATCCCGGAAAAATGCACAGTTCCCGAGGGAACAGCGCGCGATAACCGAATTCCACGCGAGCGGAGCCGCGAGCAAAAGCTAGTTCATATCATAAATTAAGAGCGTTTATACCTGTTGAGCTGGCAACGTTGCATTTTTGATAGTCATAATAGTTGTCAGATACCTATCGTATTTTACAAGACTTACAAACTTTCGCATTTACTCATACTCATACTCATTTATTGGTGATAATTATTACATGTCATGTTTATATTATTTTATTAGTGGAATATATAGACAAGACCTACTTAGACCTAGTCAGCTGAATTTTTTTCAAGATTAAATAAATGCTGTTTGTAATAAAATTTGATAAATAAAGTATAGTGAAAACAAACAATAAAAATAATTACACATAAATTCCTACTATCTTCAAAAAGTAATATTAAATTGAGATGAAAAATATCCGCATTTACTGAATTTTTGGTATAATCGGGAAATTATACTTCTTTGATCTGGTAACCTCGCCTCTAGCTTGGCAGATAACCAGGGACTTTAATATATTCACGTCTAGAATGATCGATGAAGACGGCGGATTTTTTTTAGAATTACCTTTCAAAATTAATCATCATCATCATTATAGTCACAGCCTATATACGTCACGCTGCCGAGCATAGGCCTCCTCTTAGAATGAAAGGGTTTGGGCTGTAGCTCCCACGCGGGACTAGTGCGGATTGATTACTTTACATACACCATTGAATTGCTTCGCAGGTTTGTGCAGGTTTCCTCACGATGTTTTCCTCCATGATAAATTTCGAAAGTAATTTTCGAAGGTGAATTTGGAAAAACTGAAAGAATGGGCGTTTTAAATTAATAAAACAAATGAATATTTTCATTACATTTTATTGAATTAACGTCAATTTTTACATTGTTTACAAAATAAATTGAAAATATTGCACATTTTTCCACTTAGAACGCTAAACTATTTACACACAAAACTACACCGTGCTTATTTCTATGACTTATTCGACTTATTACTTATTGACTTTTCAATCCCTTTTTTGGTACAAAATTATAAAATAAAAAGTATTGTGCGTGTTAGTATATTTTATGAACATGATTAATATCGTCACAAATTTAAAAAAAAACTCGTAGCTCAAAATAGACAATTTTTCTGGGTGAACGTGACGGATAAATGTGATGCTGTCTCCGTCTATTCGAACAAAACAAACAGAAACGGCATCACATTAATCCGTCAAATTTAACCAATGGATGGTGAAACAGTAAAATATTTTCTGATTATCTAACTGATGCAATAAATGTTTTTTTTTTACTCAGGAAACCCGATTAGCGACTCTCCCTAGTTCAGGGGTCGGCAACTTGAAGACTACTTAATCAAATCGGCACACATAAATAAATAATAAATATCATGGGACACTTGACACCAATTGACCTAGTCCCAAACTAAGCAAAGCTTGTACTATGGGCACTAGGCAACGGATAAACTTACTTATATAGATAAATAAATACTTAAATACATATTAAACATCCAAGACCCGAGAACAAACATTCGTATTATTCATACAAATATCTGCCCCGGCCGGGATTTGAACCCGGGACCTCAAGCTTCGTAGTCAGGTTCTCTAACCACTCAGCCATCCGGTCGTCAAAACAAATAAATTCGTCAAAAAAAAAACATCTACCCACTGCTGGGTAAAGTCCTCTTCATTTTCACGCCAGTTTGCCCGGTCCTGTGCCAGTCTCATGCACAGTTTACCAGCCGATATTATGAATAAATAGATTCGATTTTATCAAAAAACTTTATTTATGCAAGTACTATTTATTGTTGGCAAGAACAACTTTTGTGGCTTTTTGAAAAATTTATTAATTGTAATTTTTGACTCTTCCGCCTCAAATGGTAGCCGACCCCTGCCCTAGTTTAGTTACCGTAGAATAGGGATGATGACACCACCAATCAACTGACGTACTTTTTATGAGCTGTCAAAACACAAATTCTCCCATAGAGTTTCAATGGCAATAGCGAATTATGACGTCACCATCCGGCAACTCAATCAACTATTTACTTTTTTTTTTTTGAAAGTAAAATTTCAGAGTTTGATAAAAAAAATGTGTAACCTAGTTTTAACTATTTATTTGTTTTAAAGCACCCAAAAATCTAATTTTACAGTAAATCGAAAATTAATCTGGTTTTCAGGGCTAAAATAAAGCGTTTTTTTACTGGAGTTGAGCCTTCTAATTATTTTTTAATGGCGTCATCATCCCTATTTATCATACTAGTACAAAATTAAATGCCGTATCGGAATAACAATACGCTGAATAAAAGGTATGCTTAAAGCGTTTGCATTTTATTTCGAATTCTTTTAGCTGGCGGAATCCAATATTGGTTTGGTATTTGCTTATTGAGCTTCAATATATCGCAGAAAATGGAATTCTGGTAATGTAGATATATAAAACAATTTAGCTGTTGTCCGCGGCTTCGCCCCAGTTGTATTTTTTGTTTATTTTCTTCAATAAAAAACTTCTCCTGATAGTAACGAATACAACGAAAAAAGAATTAGCGAAATTGGACCAGTCGTTCCCGAGTTTTGCGCTTAGAAACATATTTTACAATTCATTTTTATTTATATATATAATATATTATAGAATACAATACAAATACTCTTTATTGTAGGTACACCAGAAATAATAAGCGATACAAAAAACAGGTACATAGAGAAAATTAAAAGGTAAGCAATTAACGGCCTAAGTTATAGAAAATAAAATTAATAGAAATGGAATATAGATAATAGGTATAAATAAATATATTTCTAAATAAAGTAGAATTTTATTCATTTCAAGCCATACACTTTGTAAATATTTTACATAATAAATTATTTAACTTAATCAATAAATGTCATTAAAAATTAAAACAAAACATAAATAATAATAATAAGTAAGTAATGTTTGTTCAGTGAATGACAATAGTTCGCGCATTAGCCTTTCTCCTATATATTACATTTAAATTTGAAGTACACTGTACACAAAACATGTATAATATCTACAATACATTTAATTCGTAAATATACCCGATTTTTTAAGTGAATATCAGTTCGTATTTACATTGGATTCACATTTAAAATTGATCTATTTTGGCACTTTCCTTGCCAAACTATACCTTAATCTATGGATATGTCAACGTTTAATAAATTCAGGTTTTTATACATCAAAATACTCGTTATTATTAGTTTAATACAACAGTTTTAAATTTACGTTTAATTAATATTACACAAATTTTCTGCGCGATGCAGACAACGATTACCTTCGATGAGCTCTTGATATGCCAAGTGCTAAATACGCAGGGGCTCCCATTAAAATAACTGTTTATTTAAATACTTGAAAACAAAAAAAATCTTCCGCTTAGACTCTAATCTTAGTATTTAAAGATTTTATCGAATCTAATTACCATGTTTTTATACTCCATTTATTTTAACATATTTGAAACTTATAGTATGGACACGTTTTTAAATGAAACAACGAAACTATTTAAAATTGTGTTAACTTCTGTAATAAAAACATAATAAATTCCGCTAATAAATGTTCATCTGGGTAGTTTTAGTCCTTTTGTGTTCGAAATGCGGAGAAACGTGTATTACAATTTGATCGTTAATTAAAAGAACTAGGTGAAGGAATACAACAGTAGCAAAGCGCGGTGGGTCATGCTAGGTTGGTCATAATGTGCGCGTTTTTAGGTATTTTCTTCGTATTATTATATTAGTAAATGTTAAGTATATTTTAAAAATGTATGCAATGCAATTAAAAAGAAAACATCTATTTTTCTTATATTGAAATGAAAATATCAATTTAGCAATGGAATTATGTTGACTGCTTTTCGCAAATTAAAATAGTCACTGTTCTAAGGACACATTGAAAAAATTTGCAGTGTTTGCTATCATTAGTGTTGGTTGTACACAGTAAAGCCTTTCCCGTAAGCAATTCCCGGTCCGAACTTATCTTTTCTGACTTTTTGCGCTTATTACAGTGTAATGAAACTGAATTTACAAACGCAGCCCTGGGCTAATACCACTTGGATTTCTACTTCATTAAAAAAACAGACGTACTCTACAATACATAGCAAAGTTATCCCAAGATACATAACATTTTCCTTATAACGACTTGAAACTTAAACGACTCAATTACAATTTAAAGTCGGGAGCAGCCCCACAGTTTTGGTCTTTTCAGAAGACCTTCTTCAGGGTATTGAGTCGTTTAATTTTTTTTTGTAATTTGATCACATTAATTATTTTTAAAAATAAAAATATAATTTTATTTGTATATAAATTACTCTTTATACGTGTAGTGATCACAGAAGAAATCTAAAGGCGAAGAGGTAGGGGCTAGTTCCTTAGGAAATATCTAGACATCACCCATAATGTTAGAAATAGTAGACATTTTCACATTTAAGTTCTATTTAGACGGTGCAAAGAATATCCTGCGAGTTTGGTTAATATACCTAATATCAAACTGTTCACTCGATTGAATGTCGTTAAGCTAATTACTATAGTTTTCATTTATTTTCTTTTATTCCATGGTCCAAAATGAAACGAAAGTCAAATGAATTCGTTGTGGAATGAAATGGTTAATTTTTATTTATTTTTGCATTCAAATGAGATGAAAGTAAACATAGATTAAAAGAAAAATGAAGCAATCACTCTAATAAATATTCATTCGAGTGAACCGTCTGATATTACCTTCACGAACGGACACAATATTTTTCGCACCATCTTGAAGCTTCATACATTTCTTACAAGTTATTCACTACCATAGAAACTTGTTACATTTTGCTACATTTATAATGAACAATGTACACTTCATATTGTCAATTTTTGTTGTACTTTGACATGAGTTACCGGTTGGGATTTCATTGGATTATTTAATATTTTAAGAGTTGTTTAATATTGTTTTAGACAGCACAGGCGTCGATCTAGAGGCGGCAACGGCAACGGCCTGCAGTACTATGCTGCAGTGAAGTTAGGCAGCGCCAAAAGCTTCACCCGTGCGCATCTGGAAGGGAGGCTACTACGAAATTTGAAAATCGAAGTTTCACTTATATCAGATAAAGACGATTAATAATTAAGTACTCAGGGTGTAGGGTTCGTTCTGCTTACGTATTCCGAATCACCCTGTACCCTAGACATTGCAGAATTTTCAATCCGTATGGACCAAATTGGCTTCGTACAATTTTATTTATAAAGGACATTATGAAGGACTGTGATATGTTATGTGTAAGGGTCCCACTGAAACAGCGTTGTGGCTTCCCGTAACAATATGCTGAGTGGGGCCCACTTTATACTATTCGATGTTATTTTTTAATTCTTTCTTTTATGTGTATCGAATATGTGTAAATAAATGTCTCTCTCTCTCTCTCTCTCTCTCTCTCTCTCTCTCTCTCTTTCTCTCTCTTATAAATAATAAATAAATAATTATATATCACGGGACAATCCACACCAATTGACCTAGCCCCAAAGTAAGTTTAGCAAAGCTTGTGTTATGGGTACTAAGCAACGGATAAACATAATTATAATAGATAGATACATACTTAAACACATATTAAACAACCCAAGACCCGAGAGCAAACATTCGTATTTTTCATACAAATATCTGCCCCGACACGGGAATGGAACCCGGGACTTCAAGCTTCGTAGTCAGCCTAACCACTAGGCCATCTGGTCCGGTCGTCAAGTCTTATGTGTATTAAGATCAGCTGTATAATGACACATGATCGATAGCCCCAAATGCTAGTAGCAAATTATAAACTTCTGTTTTTGAAGAACTTAGCGAACTGACAAAGTAAATTTCCATATAACAAAGTTTCCTTGTAACTTGGCTAATTGTAAGGGTCCACGCTAATCGCACGGCCCCTTATAAACTTTGTTATTTTGTAGGAATAAATGTGACTACAAACTGACAAGGTATAGTAGAAAAGTGATCAAAAAAGTCTTTATAAGGTAATAAAATATTGTTCTGCGTCAAAATTAAAGTTAAAAAAGTCAAAATATCTGTATCTAATTTAGTCTATAACAAACGTATGAATATAAAAAAAGCTACCATCGGTTCAGAAAATCTCTTTGTATAGATTTGATACATACACCAAATAGTTCCATTATTCGATACTTATAAGGGTTTTCCCACATCTTACGACGCGTTTTTGGCAAAAGCCGATAAAAAAAACTTTATGTCCAAGCAATAAGAGTTAAAAAGGCATGGTTTGGCTCGGATCGGCACGGGCGACGCCTGCCGACGCTTCGACGTCTTTGCGACGTTTTTGTCTCTTATTGCGTAGACATAGAGCTTTTTTCTATCGGCTATTGCCGATTCCGCCTCGATAGACGTGAGGATACCCTTGCGCTTTATTTTAAATCCAACCTAGCGGAAAAATATAATATAATTTCATCAGAATCCAGCATTACTTATTTATCTTAGTAAAGAATGGAGCACCTCTCCCTAGAAACATAATTGTGTGCACTCACACAAAACAATTCACTTTAAAACTTTTGGTTTAGAACCTTTGAAACAAAAGACATACACGCGTTGACGAATGCATTCATTGATGCGTAAATGTGAACGCATTTGACACAGCAAATGATCAGGGTATTTACCAAATACCCGTGCAAATGGAAAGCTCGCGCTACGTGCACAAATAGCGAATGCGGTTGGTGTGGACCATGTCAAAGCAGTAGCAATTACTTAAAATGTTGTTAGTTTGAAACTCTATTCTGCGTAGGTAGTGGTTGAGTGGGCTTCTAAAGGTCGTAATAATAGCAAATTATATATTCATGGTATACTATGGGTTTAGTGTTCATGATCTATTAGGATTGTATACTGCCCATTTACATTGTTCCTTGCACAGTGTTATAATTTGGAATTAATTTACAGCCTACACTACCTATTTATGAATAAGCCGTGGTGGCCTAGTGGTTTGGTTTGGGTGCGAGTGGTTTGCCTCTGAAGCAGAGGGTCGTGGGTTCAAACCCCGCCTCGCGCCTCTGAGTTTTTCGAAATTCTTGTCCGGAATTAAATTTGAAATTTACCACGAGCTTTGCGGTGAAGAAAACATAAACCTGTGAAGCAATTCAATGGTGCGTGTGAAGTTCCCAATCCGCACAGTGCCCGCGTAGGAACTATTGGCTAAGCCCTCTCATTCTGAGCAGAGGCCTGTGCCCAGCTGTGGGAAGATGATGATGACAACTTGTTTCAGTCAGTGTTTCTTTAGGTACGACACCCTAAATAATATACTTTTATCTCTAAAACATTTTTTTTAATTATCCAGCATTAAATAATTGGTAGTTTTTGGTTTCGAAATTCGAAATTAATCGCCATTGGTTAACTGGTTAATCATCAACTTGTAGTGTTTCCGGAATCCCGTCACAGAAAGCGGAAAATGATTAATAATTTGGCTCAGAATACTCCGATCTAGGTCACTCGGCTAAAGGCTGTCACAAAGACTGTAGACCTGAAAATAACTGGACTGTTAATTAGGCCTGCAATCCGAATTGTTAATTTAACCTGAAAATACCTTGTTAATTTTGAGTTCATTTCTATTTTGAACGTGTTTTCGTTATTGTCAATGAAAAATACCTCGAGTATCAAGCATTTTACTTTACATGGCTTCTTCGAATAAACTTAAAAGCTGTATGAAATTTTTTAAAAAACAATTATTTTTAAAAGTCGCAGAACTAATGTTGTTCAGTTTGACGAGTATGATCTATGTTTTGATTATTTGCTCGTATTACAGACCATAAACACAATTCTAGTAAAAGAGAATCTTAACTGTCTCCCACACAGTCCTAGATGTCGCTAGGGTCTGAAAGCTTTGAGGAACTAGGGTACTTTAGGTATCCTCGGGAGTTCTCACACAAACAGAATCGTAAAAAAGTTTCCTACTAAAATTTCACGGACACAGCAACTAGCTTAGTTTTATAAACAAGTCATTTGCAGTGGCTATTTAGATAATTTCCACATTAATATTCTTGAGCAAAACAATTTTTTATCCATGTCTAAATAATAAATTGCAATCCGAGTTATACCTAATAATCGTTTGAGCATTTCCGCTGGCCTTTGTGTTTTTCGTTATCATGCTTCACATTCATAACATGCCGCAGTAAGCTGATTCCAGATCTTCACCACAGTATATATATAAGCTCAAGCAGTATGGAAGCTACGAAGCTACGATCGAAACGAACACACTCAGACAGACGCGCGCTCTACACGGCCTCTAAGGGGGTCTCGCGGTACTGCAGTACCGCACAGTACTGCAGAGGCCGTGTAGAGCGCGCCTCTGTGTGAGTGTGTTCGTTTGGAGCGATTTGTTCGTAGCTTCCATATCGCTTTAGCTTCACTGTGCGAGGAAAGAAACTAGTTAAAGAAGTTAATTACGTAACGTGTAATATGAGTTATGCTTGTTGCAATTGTATGGATTTCACAGCGCCTTGACTTGTCTGTGATGCTGTGTAATTATTTAAATAAATAAATTATCTATGATTTACTCTTGTTATGTAATCTTGTAATATAACGTTCAACGGCACACGACTAAAAGGGAGACGTACATCCCTTGAGCGTGGGGTGGCAATTTGGCGTTCCGATTTGGCGCGAAAAGGCGAAAAGCGATAGAGTGTAATAAACTTACTATTATTGTTATCAAAATTTTCGAGTTTAATTTCTAAAACTCTTTAACTTTTTCGTTTTGCCCTCAGAATCATACTGAGTTCACCATTTCACATTTTTCGCTGTTGTAACTTTTGTTATTTCGTGAAAAAATTTCAACCGACTTCAAGAAAGCAGGAGGTTCTCAATGGCCGTATGTTTTTTATTCCCTTTTTTTTTCTACGACTTGTACCAAGGCCTGCTTTTCCGCCAAGACCTTGTCTAAGTCCAGTATTTAAATATAAAACTTTATTAATTCAGCTTCGCCTTGGAGATATAAATAAAATGAACAATTCAAACGGAAGCTGGACGAGCTGCCTCGCAAGGCCAAGGACTCAATACTTGGCAAGATGCGAAGAATGAAAGAATTTCAATTAAGTATTAAGATTATGCAATTCTCGCAATTCAACAAGATGGAGCGACGACCTGGCTAAGATCGCGGGATCGCGGTGGATGCGAAAAGCACAAGACCGGTCTGAGTGGAGAGCCTTGGGGGAGGACTATGTCCAGCAGTGGACGTCTTTCGGCTGACATGATGATGATGATGATTAAGATTATGAAACCTTAGGTATTATTGGCACGACTGTTTGTGGTTAGTATACTGGGTGATTCAGAAGACGTGAACCTATCCCTACACCGTTAATAATTCGAATAATTGATAATAGATCGTTCACGGGGTGCCCCTTGTTACGTATAACATTAAATTGTCCTAATATGATTTCGCGTAACAGATTTGGCATAACATAATTGTGCATAACAGCGAACTTGCATAGGTAATTATAAATAGCATAACATTTATTTAGCATAATAATGAATCCGCATAATTGAAATTTTGTAGAGTCAAATTTGTATGGTGTGGTGTTAAGTACGTTGCTATAAAACGACAAAGTTCTAAGTATGCAAATGGTTGTCTGGAAGCGATCGCTTTTGAGCGATAAGATCGCCTATTGTGTACCCTGATTTTGTGTTATATTTTAAATTTGTTGTACTGATTTGTGGTGTGCAATTAAGAATATTTGTATAGTATTTTTATTGTACTGCATGTAGTTACTTTTGATGCTGACCGTATGTCAGCCGAATGACACTAACTGCCTCGTCGTATTTAACGGCTATTATTTTTAGACCAATTAGATAATACGCAGCCTCAAAAATTCCAACCTCAAGATCAAAGACAAAATCTACGGACACATTAATTTAAAACAAAAACACTAAGCGTTTATCCCAGTTGAGAATTGCAAGAAAAATCGTGCAAGTTGCAACATTAGGCGGCCCCTAGACCTACAATAACATTGTACAATACTTTTTATTGCACAATAAGATTGAAAGGCGCTCTGAATCCAAACGAGCAATTGTATTGCACAATAATACGAACTGCACAATGTTTTCGTGTTCAGTATAGTATTAAATATTGTGCAATACTGACCCTACACGATGCAATATAAAAATATGGTGCAATAAAAATTAAACTCGCTCAAACTTTTGGTCAATCATTGTACAATCTTCAATATTAACCCTAAACGGTCAATAATATTGCACAATTCGCGATATTGCACAATATAATTGACCGTTTAGGGGCCGCCTTAGAGACGGCATCATATTTAGGTATCCGTCAAATAAATTTAATCAATGGATGGTGAAACAGAGGGTAAGTGTAGTATGTAAGTGGGTGTTGAACTGTTTGATTTTGTGATTTTTCGGTATCCTGCCTTTTTGCAGACACATTAGTCCCTAATGTCTCATTTCCCTACTCTGAATTTTCTCTGAAACCAAAAATATTTCTCAGTGTACTTTTTTATGGTTTTATAGAACTAGAACATGCTTGCAGAGAAAATCGTGTGCTAGGAAATAAAGGAGTTTGACAAATAAAATATTCTTCAGTACCTAATTTTTCAAATATGTCGCACGAGTAAATTAACAAAGTTCACTTATACCATCATCAATTCAAAACTGTCACCAACTTCACAATCACAACCTGGTTTCCATTAATCATCGTCAGGTTTGGAAGATGACGCGGGCTGCGCCCGCAGGAGATCAGCTGACGTGGACTTGACGCAGTTGTTCATGTGTATGTCTGAAGAGGCGTTGGAGTGGTGCTGCTCGCGGCGCGTGCGCCGGCAACAGTAGCGGCGCGCTACGTCACCACATAACGATCTACGGGCAAACATATTGGAACATAAGTACCCTTAGTGTTAGTTTTCGGTTACAAAATACGTCTCGATTGCGTTCGCGTTAAATTCTCAATTTATACGGAAACACGATCAGCGCGTCTAGCGGAACGTTTGCGATGTTCGTGTTTCCATAAAAATCGAGATTTTAACGCGAACGCGATCGAAACGTATTTTGTAACCGAAAACTTACACTAAGGGCACTGCAGGGCTACTCCGAAACTCGAAACTTGAAGTTCGTGTCGTGCGGTCCCTCTGATACTTATACTATTTGATACAAGAGCGAGATCCGCACGACACGAACTTCGAGATTCGAGTTTCGGAGTAGCCCTGCAGGGGGGCTACTACTAAAATCGAAGTTCGGACCGTACCGTCCCTTTTAGCGTATTAAACATAAGCGTCAGCGGGATGGCAAGATACGAAGTTCGAATTTTTGCACTTCGTATTATAGGGCCAGCAGGGCTACTACGAAACTCGAAGTTCGTGTCATGCGATCCCTCTGACACTTATACTATTGAATACGAGAGCGAGAGGGATGGTACGATGCGAACTTCGAGTTACTAGTTTCGTAGTAGCCCAGCACAGTCTTTCATTTATGTTGAGATTGCCCGACATTCGGGTTATAATACAATACAATACAATACAAATATCCTTTATCGCACACCACAAATCAATACAAAAAATAACTATTTTGGCTCTGAAGGTAAACTTAGTCCGCCTAAACACCTAAATAGTCAATTACAAAGATATTAATACCGCCAAAATTGCAAAAATATGTAATATAAAAGTACCCACATGATCTCAATACTAAGTGAATAAAGTCGTGTAAAGGTATATTTTTTGTGACTATGGTTATACCTATAGCCAAAAGATATATTTGTTGTTGACTGTACATTTTGTTTGTCCTTTTTTGTTTGTTCTGTACTTGATAAAAGTAATAAAACAGATTTTTACTTTATTAAATAAATATAGTGACGACTTTCCAGTTTATAACCGCCCATCATATCTTTCCACCATATTCATTTCAGGTGGATATCTATAACCCGCATCTTGAAATAAAGCTACAAGGAACTTTGTTTCTAGATTCGGGTTATAGATATTACACATAAAATGATTATTAATCAAACTGCAGTTTAACAAATGCAGTGCAGTAGTGTTGCAACGTAGCAAAAATCGAAATACAAGATTGTTAGTGGTCCTGATTACAGATGTAAAGGAGCAGCAGAAACGTTGTTAACTGATAGAGATTACTTGATTGGAATGCCTCAAGGATTAGCAATGTTTTTATTTTGCTATCAACAGTAAAAATAACTCCTTTTCATTACTTTATTATGGTCGGTTGAAAAGATAATATCTGTTACAGCCTCAATCAGCTGAGTCGCGACAGAAGAAAGCAATATCGCTTTTATTCCGGATTATCTATATCAGATATCTGCCTTAATCCTGTGAAGGGCGACTAAGCGATTTGCTAACCCTTATCAGTTCATTTCGTCCTGCTGGTACTGGCCTAAGTGGTACGAATGCGTACCAAGCAAAATCATTGGGTACAATATCAAAATGTATAAAAAATATCCTGTTGCCGGCGACCCCGCCTGCGCAGAATTCGCTTACCGCTATCCCGCGATAATGGAATATTACGGGATAAAAACTATCCTATATGTGTACACCGAATTTCATCTAAATTGGTTCAAAAATTAACTTAAACAAATAAACAAACAGACTTACAAACTTTCGCATTTAGAATATTAGTGGGATTTGAAGAGAATAATGGACGAAATGGTCATTTGATGTACTTAATGCTATTTTCCTAGAAATTGACAAATTTACGGATTTTTTATAACATTAACCTAACCTACACTTATTTGAAGATTACGCGACCAAAACAGTTTATATTATCGATTGTTTCTTCTAAAATAATGTATCAATCCATAATTATCAAAATTGTCGATCATCGCTCATCAATATTGATTTCACAGTAATGACTAGGCGTGCGACTAAAGATAAAATGTTGTATTTTTCTTTTAATTTGTTTATTTCGACCAACTAGAATCATGGTATTACATTCCAAAATTAACACTAAGATAGCAATATTATTGAAATTTTAACTATTGTAACATCATTTAAATGTAGTGAGAAAAATATAGAACTAGATAGTTAAAGTTAGCATCTAAGCTTTAAGCTCCTTTTCCAATTTTATTACCCTGTTAACACTCAAATACATTGTCGCTTTTATGACTTAAAACGGAACTATTTTGCGACTAATCTATTTATTTTTCAGCAGTATTAACATGTCTTGTTGAAAATACTGTAGTTTAATCAACTTAAGTACACATGAGTATTACTATAAAAAAAACATACACATTATAATATTAATAATAATAGAACGTCACTTGAGAAGTTCTTTCTATTATATAAAATTGGGAAGGGGATAAATGCTTCAAACAAAGGATGCAGCTTCGAGGATTGGATGGATACTTGATCTTTAAGTTTCATTTGACGGGGAGAAAGTGAAGATAGGGTTACGACAAAGGTTTTTAAAAGAAAAGACGGACACTGATAGGAAAATAAAGGAAAAGCAGTAAATTGGATCTATCAAGACAATACGATTAAAGCGGAGGAAATGGTTTTTGGAACATCAGACGATACTTTTATAAATAAAGCAAAATCAAGTCTGATGCACTTTTAGATAGATGAGAGATGAGAGAGGGGCACAAATTTACTTTAATTTAATCGGACTCAACCAATTAAAGCTAAAGATTATTCAAAACAACAGTACACTTGCCAGCAGATATTTCGGAGCAGCCAAGGTGGTCAAAAACATCGGAACTAACCTTAAACGATATAACCTTCAAGCTTTCAAGAAAAGAGCGTATCACCATCAGGCGATCCGTCTGCTCGTTTGCCCCTACCATAAAAAAAACAACTTTTTTATATAGAAAGGCTTGCGTTTGACAACAATCACGCTTGATGGTAAGAAAAGATCTGAACTAAGATAGAGCACGCTTGCCTAATAAATGCCCATTCACCCTAGATTTTAAGACAGCCAAATTGTAGTTAGTGATCAGGGAACATAGACGCAGGCAAGGCATTCCTCTCACCAGCTGTCCGGATTATAAAGAACAAGCGAAAACGCCTTGAGTTAAGGCATTATAGTTCATGTTTCGATTACTTTGATCATCTTGGCTGCTCCGAAACATCTGATGGCTACTGTACAGACAAATCTGTAATTTAATGTTTTCATTCACTCTTTCTTCTTTTCCGTTGTCTAGTGGATGTCCTTCCGCTTTAATTTATCATCAGAATTCTAAAGGTAAAAGATAATAAGGTAAGGGCGGGGGACTAACCTACAGCATGAATCCAGAGTTTTTCTAAACGCAGCCCTGAAGTCCCTGTTGAAGTAAGCGTAGATGAGCGGGTTGAGAGCGGAGTTGAAGTAGCCGACCCAGAAGACAGCAGCGACTACTGGTGGCGGTGATGGGCAACTGTCACCGCAGAGCGCTGTTATTATGTACCTGTCAAAAATTGTAAATTTATAGAAGACTAGCTTTTGCCCGCGGCTCCGCCCGCGTGGTATTCGGTTATCGCGCGCTGTTCTCTCGGGAACTGTGCATTATTCCGGGATAAAAAGTAGCCTATGTCACTCTCGGGCCCATAAACTATCTCCATGCCAAAAATCACGTCGATCCGTCGCTCTCTTACGGCGTGAAAGACGGACAAACATACAAATGTACAAACACACAAACATACAAACACACTTTCGCATTTATAATATTAGTATGGATTAGTATGGATTCATTTGCATGGTCTGAAGGCCTTGGCACACCGCGTTCTTCAAACGTGCTGTCAACGTGCCTTTTTATCAATACAAAGAAATATAAAACACATTCGGTGATTCGGTGATCTGAATTTTTTCTTCTCTTTTCTTTTACATTTATTTTTTATACTGAGCTGTTCATATCTTCGTATTATCTGTGAAAAACTTTAAATAGCTTTATTGTTATACCTATGTTTTCAGAATAAAGCAGAATATAAAAAAACTTATCTTTACCGGATCATAACCCTACTTTGCTCCTCTGCCGACAAAAAGACAATTCATAGATAAGAACCTTCACAAAGTAACGCAGTGAACCGATTACAGACAAAAGGTCTTACCACAAAAAGAAGGGCAGCCAGCACGCAAGGAACGCCGACATGATGATGCCCAGGGTCCTGGCAGCTTTCCTCTCCCGCTTCATCTTACTGCTGGCCATGGGCTGCATCTGTATGCTCTGCCGCTCCCGTATCGCCTCGCCCATGGATATACCGTTGATCTGCAGGTGTTTATCCAGCAGTAAAGCCGCTACCTTACTCCTGGAGACAAATAAGTTGCGCTTAGAAAAACATACGTGGTGGAAAACATAGGAGCAAGAAGGCTACTCATAAACACAACGTTCGAAGTTCGTGTCGTGCGGTCCCTCTCACACTTACACTATTTAATACGAGAGCGAGAGGGATCGCACGACACGAACTTCGAACGCTGTGTTTCGGAGTAGCCCTTCAGTATTTGACATCAGCAATTAATTGTCATGGTTCCTTTTTTAGGGTTCCAGAGCCAAAATGGCAAAAACGGAACCCTTATAGTTTCGCCATGTCTGTCTGTCTGTCTGTCCGTCTGTCTGTCTGTCCGTCCGCGGTTTTGCTCAGAGACTATCAATGTTAGAAAGCTGTAATTTTGCACGAATATATAAGTAAACTATGCCGACAAAACAGTACAATTAAAAATTCAAAAACAATTTTTTTTAGGGTACCTCCCATAGACGTAAAGTGGCGGTGATTTTTTTTTTCTCATCCAACCCTATAGTGTGGGGTATCGTTGGATAGGTATTTTAAAACCATTAGGGGTTTGCTAAAACAATTTTTCGATTCAGTCATTTGTTTGCGAAATATTCAACTTTAAAGTGCAAATTTTCATTAAAATCGAGCGTCCCCCCCCCTTTAAAATCTAAACCGGTGGGTGGAAAAATTTGAAAAAATTCAGGATGGTAGTCTGTATATTAAACTTCCAAGGAAAACTATAGCGGCTCTAAGTTTGCTTGAGAATTATTAGTAGTTTATGAGTAAATAGCAGCGTAAGGTATAAAATATACCTATACTTCGAAGATTCCGTATAAAGTACGAAATCCTTAGAAAAATATTACTTAATTTTTTCGTAATGGCTCCGGAACCCTATTTTGGGCGTGTCCGACACGCTCTTGGACGGTTTTAGTTATAATTTTCTGATTTCCGCGTAAATTTAGAGAAAAAAAGGCTACGTTTCCACCGGGTATATGCGAGATTGCGAGAAATGTGTTTTTCATGTACCAATGGAAGAACTTAATTTACCTATCCTCGCTCCGCTTAGCTGTTTTCACAAGCTGAAGTGAATTTATTGGCTCATAAAAAACACATTCCTCGTCATTCTCGTACATTTCTGGTGAAAACGTAGCCTTATAATGAATGCTAAGCCACTTAGTAGAAAATTCAATTTATTTTTCATTAGTTATTTTTCGTTTGCAATACTGAATTTGTGTTTTTTGACAGTAAATATATTAAATTTTTGTGGACAACGCAGAACAAAAAGCTACCAAAAATGAAATTGTATACTTAACGAAAAAGTTTACAAGGGTTACAGAGAAGAGTACAGTAAAGGAAAACTGAATCACATCAGGGTTGAACCTTCCTTTTCATAATCAATGTCGCTATAGTCTCTTTGGCAAATGTATGGGATGTCAACATGATATTATTAGCACAAAGGTTCCAACGGTACGTAATTCACTTTCCTTGACCCCTTCAATAAAGTCGTCAACAAAAATGAATACTGAGAATTGGGTGAACATAATTTGCTTTTAAAATAAATTGCTTAAATTCTAAATGGTAATAAATATTGCAAGACTAATATTTCAGATAAAGCAAAAACAGATGCCTTTTAAAGGTTGAGCCCTTACATTAAGCATAATATAGAAGAGATATTTAAATAAGCATTTAATGATCTCCAAGGTAATCTGGCAGACATAAAACAAAATGGGGTATTGATGTTAAAAGGATCCTAATCCTCTGATTATATTTAATGCCGTTGAGATTTCATTGTGAGTTGGTTAAGAAATATGATATTCTAATTTTAGAAAGCGCGTCGCTTTGATGGAAGCTTTCTTTGAAAAATATTCAAAAGAAAAATGTTTAATTTGCGTTAAATTGAGACATCAGCGGTTCTTAACGTATTTTTAGAATTTTCCTTTAATAATTAGTAAAAGTTGCCATTTTATTATTTTTAAATTTAAAGAGTAAAGATTCTCCCTCAATGGTTGTATGTTCTTCGAACGCTGTGGCCCACCTATTGCCACTTCAACTTGCATATTTTTCAAACTATCGCCCATGATACTGTACCAACAATGGCTAACGCTATGTAACCTACAAAAAATAGTTTTGGAATTTTGCGGCTAGTTTGTATAAGAGTTTGTGTATATAAACACAAAGCTCTCCTGAAAAAAATAGTACATTACTGTAGTGGCCGGGAAAGTAGGGGGTTGCCGGTCAAGCAGATTATATATAGACGAATAAGGATGCGAGGCACACAACCCCACGTTTCGGCCGAGGTTTGTATAGTGCTTTTCTCAAACATAACATGTAAAAAAAAAAAAACTGGCGGGACGATAGTCTCATCGCCCTGTTCTGCTTGTCTGCTGGCGCGGCGGCTTGTCGTGTCGTGGCACCATGTCGCAGCTCGCGTTGAAACAAAGGACGGTCGCCTTGCCAGCCAGTTAGAGAAAAAGAAAGAAAGACAGAGAACTTAAAGGAAAAGTTGTATGAAATCTCTTTGCAGGCCGCTAGAGTGACCGTGCGCCAGCAGCCGTGAAGCAACGCCTGTAGCGCCATACTTCCCGGCCTATTGCAACACAATGTCAATATTTCATGTCATGTTTGAGAAAAAGGCTATTATTGTTGGTTACGCGGCGTGGATAGACACGTCGAGGGGAAAATGGGTTTAATGCTCGAGTTTTACACTCTGCTTTTCACTTAGATTGCGAAGAAATTAAATAGCAACAGTGAAAATAATTGTTCATTTTCTATATAGGTTTTTTTTATGCATTATTACATAATTATATATTTTTATTTTTATTGATTTATTCTGATTGATTTGATTGATTTTTAGTTTTATATAAGTAGGTAAATTATTGGAAAATATATATAGAAACTTTTTTGCTTGTGGCTATTGACATCTGATTACCTTAGTCTTAGACCAAGATTTTACTTTATGTTTTACGTCATTTTATGTCGCCTAGATCCAGCATAAACACGAACTTTACGAGCATGAGAAGTGAAAAATTCTTTATATTGATAAGATCGCCGTCGCGTGTCATGAATGTGCATGACATTCCGTTCCCGACACGTTCCTATTACGCTCATGGCATAATACGGTGTAGTGAGGACAGACCTTAGATAGATAAATAGATAAAAAACTTTATTTCCACAACACATACACGGCTTTGTACCTAAATAAGAAATAATTGTGAAGTGACATAAAAATTATTAAAATGACTTAAAAACTAACATGCAACAGTTCCGAACGTTATACAAAACAATATAATATTGATTAATTTATACATTTAAGAGAGATTTTTTTTGTAATTAACAATAAATTATTTGAGTTTGAGAGCCATGTGATGATGTGGAGAATAGGCGCTGACTCAGCATGTACTGCGGCCACGGATGGCCACACAGCTGATATTCTGTCAGAGACCTGAAATAGAGCCAACGTGCTTCCGAATAAGTTTTATCTTGCCACATGCCAAACATTCAAATTTGAAAGTTTTTTTTTTTTTTTTAAGTATTAGCACAGTCCAACGACGCAACAGTCTCAAAAGACAACGAACGCGAACACGACACTAATCCTCTCATAGTCGTGAGGCAAAATCTCATTAAACCGATTACAAACCGCTAACTCTTCGCTGAAATCCCCTCTAATTCACTAACGGCTCCATTTCATTATTAAATCCAGTATAATGTTGACCTACTTCCACATACGCGGAAAACTCCATGTTTGCTTAATTCAAAATTATACACCGAAAAATGCGGCCTTCGCATGACAAATAACGTAGTTATTTAAAACAGAAAAAAGATTAAATAAGATTTTTTAAATTTTTAAATGTCAAATTCAAATTCAAATCATTTATTCAGTAAATAGGCCGCAATGGGCACTTTTGCACGTCATTTTTTAAACTACCAGCGCTTTCGGAAAGACCATCATTGCCAAGAAGAATGCGCCGCAAGAAACTTGGCAGAAAGTCATTTTTTCAAAATAAAATAATTACAAATAAAATACTCAAAAACTACAGTATACGATTAAAGAGAAAATTACAATAAAAATAATAAGAATAATACAGGGATGTATGGGATCCCTTAGTTCCAAAACTAAGCACTAACTATATCTACGTTAAGCGGAAGTGTAGAATGCTTCCACTGTCATAAATGAAGAAAAAATCTGAAATATACATTTTCATTTTCAGTACAAGCTTTTTTTATCAGTATTTAGTTTTGACTGCACTTGCATTGTCATTTAAACTATAAATTTCCGATTCCAGCACAATGGACTTTGATTTTAGAGAAGCTCGATATTTCGGCACAGTTTTGTGCGCCATGAAATCAAATATCAAGGTAGGTACTCTCTACAATACGCGAAAAATGCAGCCTAGCCTAGAATACGCGGAAAAAAACCCGAATATAAATCATAAAACTATATTTCCTTGCCAAATTTCAAGTCGATGCCACTAACCAAAGAGGTGTTCCCTCCTGCGCAGACGATCCTGGCTGAACCATCAAGATGTCACTACCATATTACTCGTATTATAATTATAGTAGGTAGTTGCAAGTCAATCCGACCACAGAAAATGGATCAAATTTAACTTGCAAGATTTGACGAAGAATACTCATACATTAATTGCAAGTTAACTTAAGCTTGTAAGATGGACAATAAAGACATCGTGCAATATTCTCGTTTAAATTTTTTTCTTTAATTAAATATGTCTAATCGAAAATGAGTATCATTCGAATAAACAATAACAAAGTGAAGCCGATTTTTACTATACAGAGTGATTGGAGTCCCTGCACGTCTCGGAAGCTGCTTTTATGGAAATCCTAAACACTATGTAGGTCGAAAGGCATCGAAGCTGAAGAGAGCTGAAGCTGATCTGGGCACGGTACACCAGTCAAGAAGAGCTTAGTGGGTGGGTGCTTAGAATGTGAGCGGTTTTAGCATTTTGAAGATTCTTTCAAAATCTATAAAAAAAAATATACAAATTTTATGAGTCAGTTTTATGACACGTATGAAAAACGTCACGGATCTGACGTTATAGATTGAAGCATTTTAAAAAAATCGGATTCGTTTATGCTCTTGTTTCTGAGTAGGACAAATCATACGAGTATACGTTACAAACACAAATATACGTTCGAAAAACACAACCCTCCTTCGATTGATTGATTGATTGCTGATGTGAAATAGCTGAATGCAAACCTGGACTTTTTATAAAAAGTTACCAATATTTTAGCGATAAATTTGTATACATTTTTATTTCGACTGGATGGCAAACGAGCAAGTGGGTCTCCTGATGGAAAGAGATCACCACCGCCCATAAACATATGCAACACCAGGGGTATTTTAGATGCGTTGCCAACCTGTACATTTAATAAGTATATATATATATATATATATATATATATATATATTTTACCGTCGTACCTGTACTATATCAATTATTATGTCATTCATAAATCTCGGTCAACATCAGGATTTAATTATATTGCATAGAACATTATAATTGTTTACAATAATTTTACTACCATTGTTACATTTTGTAGAACAATGAGCAGTTTCAACTGAACAAACAGACTAATAAACGTGAGGTTAAACACGTGTTAAATCATTTCAATCGGTGCGTAATAATTTACTATAATACATCATCATCCTCACCGACGTTATGGATACTACACAGGAGCACAAGCCTCCTCTTAGAATGAGAGGACTTGGGCTGTATTTCGCGCAAAGGACAAGTGCGGTTTGGGAATTTTACACACACCACTGACTTACTTGCATGTTGGTCGTTCACCTTAACAGTGGTTCCGAACCTTTTCTTGACCGGGGATCACTTTAATGTCATTATTTTCAACAGGGGCCACAAGTTTAAAAATACATTGTAACTACCAATTCAAAAATTATTTTTTGGCATGACAGCGGGCGTAACTTTAAGGTTTAAATAAATTTCGGGGACCTTATTGTAGCTCTTGTGGACCACTAATGGTTAGCGGACCACTGGTTGGGAACCACTGCCTTAAACTATCAAATATACAATTCCAAAATTGACAAAATAAATGAATACATTTTTGTACAAGTTTTTTTTTTGGTGACTGTACTTGAATTATCATTCACCACATCAACCACTGAACCGATTTCGATGAATGAAGGTATAAAGATAGGATAACGATAAACCAATTCTGCGCAGGAGTTGCGGGCAACATCTAGTTTAAGACTTATTTTAGACTACCTAGTGTTTACTAAGCACTAGTCCGTTTCGCTTTTGCACACAAAATTTTGTATTAAGTATGTTACTATTTTCATGTTTTTTTTGTTTTGTTTGTGTGTAATAGTGATATTGACACCACCAATCAATTGACGTACTTTTTATGAGCTGTCAAAACACAATTCTTCAAGAGTTTCAATGGCAATAGCGACTTGTGACGTCATTATCCGCCAACTCAATCAACTATTTATTTGTTTTAAAGCAACAAAAAATCGAATTTTACAGTAAATCGAAAATTAATCTGGTTTTCAGGGCTAAAATAAAGCGTTTTTTACTTGAGTTGTGCCTTCGAATTATTTTTTAATGGCATCAACATCCCTATTGTGTAAATTTTATTGTATTTTGTGTGTCTTCCGTATTAGTGAATAAATGTCTTTCTTCCTTTCAAAGCAACAAGTACTTCACAACCCATTCCAAGCACTTAGTTAAATGTCCTGTTCTCAAATACATTATCTTGTACATATTATTTACAGGAGCAAATTTATGAGGCAATTATTTACCGTATCCACACGAGATGGTTACGGCACAACGGAGATAAAAATGTTACGTGAATACATACTAGGGCTTCCTCGTGACTTCACTCGTAGTAACTATTAAATCCCGCATTTGTAAGGTAATTCAGAATTAAAATCGATCTATAAGTTTGGGAGCTATGATGCCATAGACAAACACACACAAAATTACACTTTGTATGTATGTATGTAAATACTTTATTGTACATAAAACACAAAGTAATACAAAAAGAAAACAACAAACCAAAAGAGTACAAAGGCGAACTTATCCCTAAAAGGGATCTTTTCAAGCTAACCCAACTTTCATGTGTATTGTTTTCTTGCTTAGACTAACTTCTTTTAGTCATGTACTCATGTAAAGTCAAGGGTAAAAATATGTATATGTCGGCGGCCGATCGTAAAATCAGCCAGATCACGAAATTTCTAGGCACATCATGAAATGGCGCCATTTCATGATATGCCTAAAAGTTGTCCAGGCATATCACGATGTGCCTGAGAAACAATACGGCAGATCGATTAGAGCAGCGCATTCGACGATATTCCTAGCTTTATACCGGGCATATAGTGATATGCTGAAAAAAAGAAAAAAATAGGTACGACGAGCGAAGCGAGGAGTGGTTAGTATGAATTGTGACTACTACGCACGAGCCGAGCGAGCGAAGCGAGCATGCCGCGGCAGCGGCCGGCGAAGTGCCAGAAACGATTTGCCGGCATTTCATGATATGCCTAGAAATTTCATGATCTGCTTAAACTAGCCAAATCATGAAATGGCGGCGTTTCATGATATGCCTAGGAATTTCATGATCTGCCTAAACGTCACCAGGCAAATCGTCAAACGGTGAGTTTTGAACGATATGGCGGATGTCCCTTAGCCAATTCATGAAATGGCGCCATTTCACGATATGCCTAGGAATTTCGTGATCAGGCGGATTTTACGATCGGCCGCCGACATATACACTTTAAACACTGTGATAGTTCATTATATGGCAGTTCAAATATGACGAAAATAGACAAGGTACTATAGTGTATGTGTCTTGCCCTTGACTGTATTCTTATATAATGTGGGTATAACGTTTAGATTAATGAAGTCAGAATAAAAGGGAGCCATGGTGATCTATGGCTTCTCAAGCAAATGATCGTGGGTTCAAACCCGGACTCCCACCTCTGAGTTTTTACAAATTCATGTGCAAATGACATTTGAAATTTACCAAGGATTAAGAAAAAAATCGTAAGGAAACCTGCAAAACTAACGAACACAATGGTGTATGCGAGTTCCCAATCCACACTGGGCCCGCGTGGGAACTACGCTCCAAGCTCTCTTAACCTGAGAGAAGACTTATGTGTCCAACAGTAGGACGTATACGTATAGGCTAGGATGATGATGATGATGATGAAAATAGTAGATTGTACAATAAGAGCATAAAATGAGCCATTTTACCCCAGAAGTTCATATAGCCACCCGAGCCGGTATGGTAAATTAGTTTTAATATAAAATAAAGAATTTAAAAAAAAAATATAGAAACTTTTTTGTTTGTGGCTGTTAACACCTGATTACTTTCGTCTTAAACGAAGATTTTATTTTATGCACTGGGGCATAAAGTCATTTTATGTTGCCTAGATCCAGCATAAATACGAAATTACAAGCATGAGAACTGAAAAAGATTTTTTCCTTCATCCTTAACAATGTATCTGCACTTAGCCAGTTTTTATAGTACAGTCACCAGCACCAATATCTGACACAACAAGCGTGCAAAAATATCTGATACGACTCTATTTCTAGGGCCGGAAGGACATGTCAGATATTTTTGCATTCTTCTACTGTTTCAGATATTAATGCAATCGACTGTACTTTAGAGTTTAATGTTTATTTGTATTTTAATCGTTACTGCTGAGTCTGCGGTTCCCATAATAATGGAATATTTAACTATTTGTTTAATTCTCATCATAAATTATTTATTATCATTCGGCTTTAAATGTGGTTTAAAGTGTCATTTCCGTCGTGATGTTTATTTGGCTTAAAATTATTTATAAACTCATTGCGTTTTATGGAACTCTATATGAACAAATTATAATTAAACTAAATGATACGTACTTTAATGCATATTAAACACCCAAGACTCGAGAACAAATATTTCTTTTTAAGGTTCCGTAGTCAACTAGGAACCCTTTATGGTTTCGCCATGTCTGTTCGTCTGTCTGTTTGTCCGCGGCTAAGCTCAGAGACCGTTTGTACCAGAAAGCTGTAATTTGGCATAAATATACATCAGTCACGCCGACAAAGTGGTAAAATAAAAAATATAAAAAAATATTTTTAGAGTACCTTTCATAGACGTAAAATGGGGGTGATTTTTCTCGATAAACCCTTTAGTGTGGGGTATCGTTAGATAGTTTATTGAATCAGGCGTTACTTTGCGGAGGTCGCGGGTGAGCAAAGAAATTCTTTTAGTTCATTTATCGTTAGATAGGTCTTTTAAAACCAATGGGGGTTGCTACAACGATTTTTCTATTTAGTGATCTGTTAGCGAAATATTCTACATAAAAGTGAAAATTTTCATTAAAATCGAGCGTCGCATCTTCATTGTATTTTCTATGCCTGTGGTTTTTTCGATTTTTATAAAAATCCTTTAATAGTCTGTAACTCTCGTGCAAAGTTTACATCTTTTTTGACGACTTTTGAGCTCCTGTAATTCTGATAATACACATTTATATAAAAATGTGAAAAACCACAGGCATAGATAATTACGTCTAGTCCATACTTCTCTTACCATCAGGAGACCAACTTGCTCGTTTGCCATCCAGTCGATTAAAAAAAAACAAAAAAAAATACTTACAAAATTTCATCTACTTGTTTGTATGGAGAATGGAACGAAAAGACTTCTCTATCAGCTTTTTTAACCCGGTCGTTCAACGAAATAATTCAAAATTTCCCATCAAAAAGTTTGAAACCCCGTATTCCCCCAAACCCCGTATTCCCTCAAACCCCAACACTTAGCCGGGTCACATTAAATTTGATTTCGATTGGATTACGCCGTAATAGGAATGAGAGCGTTTAGAGGGCGTAGGGTTTCTGTATCGTACTGTGAATGTGAGATGTGGCACAATAGACTATCTATTTGTCGCTATCAAAAAATTGGCATGCTTTTTATGAGTATGAGCTGCCAAAACTGAGTAATTTATGTATATACAGATATAAATTACCCATACTTATCCATCCCAGCCTATATACGTCCCACTGTTGGGCACAGGCCTCCTCTCAGAACAAGAAGGCTTGGGCCATAGTTCCCACGCGGACCCAGTGCGGATTGGAAACTTCTCACGCACCATTGAATTGCGTCGCAAGTTTGTGCAGGTTCCCTCGCGATGTTCTCCTTCACCGCAAAGCTCGTGGTAAATTCCAAATGTAATTCCGCACATGAATTTCGAAAAACTCAGAGGTGCGAGCCGGGATTTGAATCCACGACCCTCCGCTTGAGAGGCGATAGGTCAAACCACTAGGCCACCACGGCTTCTAAATTACATACGTAATGTAAACTCTTTATTGCACATAAAAATAACAATACACACAGAGAGGAGAACAAAGGCGAGCTTATCCCTAAAAAGGGGTCTCTTCCAGCTAACCTAGTTACAAAACATTAGAGTAGTTTTTGACAAAAATCCTAAACCTATTAGATATAGAGCAGAACTAAAACTATTACTTTGCTCACCCACGACCAAAGCAAAGCGGGTCGCGCATCTCACGGGTGAGCAAAGTGTTTTAGTTCATGTATATGGACCTCGGCAAAGTAACGCCTGATTCAATAAATTATATAGAGCAGCATCTGGACGTCCTGGGCGCACAACTATCCACGTTTTCAGGGCTACGGATTAGCTCGAAACATGTCGGGCTAAACTCGATTTAAGACGTGAGTTATCCGGGTCAATATATATTTAATACTAGCTTATGCCCGCGACTTCGTCTGTGCGGATCTAGGTTATCGCGCGGTGGCGCCCTCTACTGGAATAAATGGTATCTTATGTTGATCCTTGGGGTTCAAACTATCTGTATACCAAATTTCATCAAAATCGGTTCAGTGGTTTCGACGTGAAAGCGTAACAGACAGACAGACAGACAGAATTACTTTCGCAATTATAATATAAGTAAGGATGAGTGAGTCTCACGGTAGTTTTATGTATATGTATTTTATTCAATACATTTATTGAATGGTCATGAGTTTCACGTTTAACTTCAAGATTAGTCAAAGCAGAGGCCTTATTGTCTAACGGTTCTGACACTTGCGATCGCAATCAAATGACAGTATTTGTATGATGAATATGTCATTTGATTGCGATCACGAGCGTCAGAAACGTTAGGCAATACGGCCTCAGGTTTGATTTTAAGCTTTTGGTCAAACAAATTTGGCGTTTAAATAGTCGTAGGTAGGTATTTCTGTTCATAGGTCTTGAAGTTCTGGCTTTTGATTTTGCCTGATGATGCTGAGTGTTCATTAACTTTGTGACCAAGAAATTGCAACAACTGCAATTGCAATTGCTGTGCAAGATTAAACATATCTTTGTGCGATGGTTAAACCTACCTCCTTAAATAAAAATTGTATACCTACCTACTCAAAGTAAAATACGTATTAAAATTATAATTATTGTATCCATTCATTCCAAATAATCTAGTAATATTATAAACATTGAATGCAACAATCCTATTAATTAAGGATTAGTAGTTAATTAATGAAATGTACGTGTATTTTTTTATTGAAATAAACAGCTTCAATTTTTTTTTTACCTGATGATAGTTTCAGTCAGTTTTGCGTCACTTCAGTCCAATGCACTCAAATAAAAACAAAATGAATATCCTAGAAAAAGACAGTTCTCAAACGTCCATTACCCAAATATAAAACGTATCCAAAAAGATTTACGATGAGATGTGTTTAAGTACACTTAATCTTTACGAGCAGTACGTCAGCGTAACGACCCAGCTTCGCCACTCCCGCGCACGTATCAAAACGTAATCAGGACCGCTGCCGTAACGTACACATGCCACAGAGTGGATAGTAAAGATGATTTACTACTATGTAATGCTGGAACCTCACTTGGTGTATTCACCGAGATATTTGCGTGTACGAATGAGATGCGAGATAGGTTTGTGTAATTTGTCTGTGTTCTTACAGTGTGGAGGTGGCGGAACACAAACACGCATATTTTGCATAAGCTTAGCTATCGTAGGGTCGCGGGTGAGCAAGGAAATTCTTTTAGTTCATTGATATGGACATCCGCAAAGTAACGCCTGATTCAATAAATTAAGTAAATCATAGTGAGGGAACTTGCAAAGCAATTCAACGGTGTAAGTGTTATTCCCAGTTAGCATTATGCTCGCATGGGAATTATGCCCTAAGTACAGTCGTTCTCAGAGTAGGCTTGTGGCTAGCAACACTGGGACATGTATAGACCCCTAAGTCCTGAATTTTTTTAACAAACATAGCGTTTAAGACCTAGACGTGGTTGACCTGCTTTGTTATTTTGGATTTTATTTCAAAATTCTTAAAATTCTTTATTCAATGAATAATTTGTACTTTATAATGTACATTCGGCCGTTATTCTTAGTGTTAATTAATCCTTTATAAAGTACGCGAGAACTTAGAGGATAAGCTGGTTCTCCATAGCTATGTATCATTTTCTAAAATTTTCATTTGCCTTAAAGTCATTTATTTCTTTCCATAGTTAAATGTTGTGATATTGTTGTTATTGTAAATATTGTTGTGTACCTGTTTTTTATTTTGTAAATTACAAAGTTGTAATTTCTGAAATAGTAATTTCTTTATAGTTGATATAAAACTAACCTAACCTACTGCATTCTACAGGGTGTCCCAAAACTAGCACGTCACAGTGACACCAGAGGTAGGCCAGCTCAAGAGGACCCTAACCAACCTAACATGACCCTAGTAAAAGTTGCACGGTTTTCGAGTTATTAACGAAATAAAGATTTTTGGGGATACTCCCCTTTGTCTTGACATTTTTAGTACCAGCATCGACTTGGAAAGCTTTTAATAACAGTTTTTTATGTGTATCGAATCACGAATAGTTACTTCAGAAGTACAAAGTGTTATTTTGGCAGTAACTACCGTAAAATGCTGAAAATAACTTCATTAATCTAGATTTAAGTTGTCTCAAAAACATGAATTTCAACTTTAACCATCTGCCATGAAAAAAAATTACTAGAAACGAAACAAACAAATAACGTCAATAAATTAGGCATGTCATGCAGATTCAGAAATGGTATGACACATGTATCTTACTGCAATAACATTGGGCATTATTATCACTTTGCTGATGCCGCAAGCCGTCACTGTTAAGTAAAAACTTGTTACATTACTAATTTATTGAATCAGGCGTTACTTTGCCGAGTTCCATATCAATGAACTGAAACAGTCACCTACTTTGCTCACCATCGACCTTATGATAGCTACGTTTATACTAGAAATGTGTGTTCATTCAGTTCCTCCTCCTCCACACTGCAAAAATACACACCAATCACACAAATCCATCTATCACCACCACCATACTACACTGACGCGTTTCGAACTCAAACAGAGCTCGTCTTCAAAGCAACACAATCATTCTCAATGCTACTAAATATCTGGTAGCATCATCGCATAAATAACGTCGCTACTTTGAAAAAAGCTCGTACCTCAAAATCGATGATTTTTTGAGTGAACTTAATGTTCGTTGAACCAAATCCGAGCCCGACCTAGGATCACAACCCCTTTCGCGCATCCGCAACCTCAAAGCCCTCACGAACATCATTGCTTCGGAACACCATGGACCTGCCATCTCCACAGCGACTGGGACAAAATTATACCCGGGTCTTAAGTTCTGGTACTTTATTAGTTAGTACGGAAAATTGATCCCTTTGAAGATTTATCATTGAGCTGCTACTCCGACGCACATGTTGACTGCTGCCTGGACTCTTATTATATCGTTTGCATAAAATCCTACTTATGCATCCTTATTATTATGGATTGCAAATTTTATTAAACGATGTTTTTTGTGCATCAGACTCCATGGGAGACAATTTGAACATTTATTGTGAAGAAAATTTATTCCAATACATGAATGAAAGATAAACCTGTTTTTAACCACCCACGCAAAAAGAGGGGTGTTATAAGTTTGACCGCTATGTCTATCTGTCTGTCTGTCTGCGTGTCTGTCTGTGCCACTGTAGCTCTTAAACGCGTAAACCGATTTGAATGCGTTTTTTTTTATTTGAAAGCAGGTTCTCTATCGATGGTTCTAAGACATGTCCTATCAAAATCGTTTCATCCGCTTTTGAAATATTGAACTTTGAAGTGACAAAGTTGGGGATTTTACAACTTTTTTTGTTTATGTTATTGTTGAAATAAATGCAAAGACTAGGGTTTAACTTTAGAAACTATTTAATTAGTATTAAAAAGTACAGCGTAACAATGACACGGCAAATGATCGGAGCAGAAGAGAAAAGACAAGAGACGACAATTGCATCCTCAAGTAATTGCTGTGAAGTTTTAATAGGCGTTTGCGTTCATCATTAATATTTCATCATTCTCTCCTGGACGCAAACCCATTGCTTTGGTGAAAACTTCGTGCTTCGGTCGGTGAAGTGCTTTCGTCAGGACATCAGCAACCATTTCCTCAGTCTTCTTGTAAATTACAGAGATTTGTTTGGCAGCAATTTTCTCCCTCACAAAGTGGTAGCGGACATCAATGTGCTTGCTGCGGGCGTGATAAGCTTCAGTACCTGAAAGGCTAATGGCACTTTGATTATCACAATATATGATTATCGGGACATTCGATAGCTCAGTCCAGAATTCCTCCTCCAGCTGTTTGAGATACAATGCCTCTTGTATAGACGCTGTTAGAGACATGTACTCGGCTTCTGTACTAGACAAAGCTATTGTATTTTGTCTTTTAGAGGACCAACTGATAGCAGCACCCTGAAAAAGAAAAATGTATCCTGTACAGGATCTTCTATCTTCAGAGTGACTAGCCCAATCGGCGTCACAGTATCCCACAATATTTTCTTTATTTCCCTCAAAGGTTAACTTATAATTTATTGTGGCTTTTAAATATCTTAAAACTCTTTTGAGCGCAATCCAGTGTTGCATAGTAGGCTGACTATTGTATCTGCTCAATGAGTTCACTATGTAAGCTATGTCTGGCCTTGTCCCTTGAGATAAATATAACAGGCAACCTATTAACTCTTGATATGGCATATTTTTCAGAATTTCTTTTTCATTTGTTGCTTTCTTCAATTGAATATTTGCTTCACCAGGTGTCCAAACAGGCTTACATTCACTCATGTTAAAACGACTCAGTATTTTTTTTACATAAATGGATTGGTCCAGCGATATTCGATTATCGTTTTCTTCGGTAATGCGGTAACCAATGCATTGCTTTGCTTTGCCCATATCTTTCATGAAAAATTTTTCTTGAAGATTTTTTTTTGATAGTATGCGCTTGCTCATCATTATTGAAGAAACACAATAAATCATCGACATAGCATGTAATAAACATTATGTCATTCTTGTTTATTATTCTATAGTAGATACAAGGATCTACCTTTGATCGGGTCATTCCTATTTCTAACAAAGTTGCATTTAATTTTTTGTTCCACTGACGACTTGCTTGTTTTAGTCCATAAATGGCTTTGTTTAGGCGACATGCTTTCTCTCCTTGCTCAAAAGAAGGTGGTTGAGACATATAAACTTCTTCTTCTATGTCTCCTTGCAAAAATGCCGTTACGGCATCCATTTGGTGTATTTTTAACTTGTATTTGACTGCAAGTCCAATTAAATATCTAATTGATGAATATCTGACCACTGGTGCATATATTTCATGATAGTCAATTCCTTTCGTTTGTTGAAATCCTTTGATTACAAGTCTTGCCTTGTAGCGTATGACATCACCATTTTCATTCAATTTCGTTTTAAATACCCATTTACATGGTATGATTTTCTTACCCGCTGGTACGGTTGCTAACGTCCAAGTATTATTATTGATCAAAGAATCGTATTCATCTTGCATCGCTTTTTTCCACTCAGTCGCCTCTGTACCTTCTAGAGCTTCTTCAAGGCTTTGTGGATCACTGTTCAGTAAGCTTGGTGCTGATTCAGTGAGCATACAGAAATACGATGTAGGACTTTTGCTGTAGAATTCCATTCTTCTGTTTGATCGAAGATTTCCCTGGTATGTCGGAGGTGTGTCATAGCTTTCATCAGGTATGTATGTTTCATCTAAAGTATTATCATACACAGTCGAGTTTGAGGAATCTAAAAATGTGTTCGGAGTTCCCTGTGTAGTATCTTCATTTTCTTGAACATTATCACAATCAGACCTTGATTTAGTGATCGGAGTTCTCGGAGTAGTACTTACATTTTCATGAACATTATCATTAAGCATCATTTCTGCTTTTACAGGGAAGTCACCCACATTTTTACTTTCATTTGTAACCTTTTTATTTAACATTTCTTGATTAATATCTGTTTTTGTTTCAAGTGTAGAAGTGGGAAACATATTTCTTTTTACTTTACCTTCAAGGAATACTACATCTCTGCTCATCAATACCTTTCTACTTTTAGGATCAATGAATCTATAACCTTTGGTACAGTTAGAATATCCGACAAAAATTAACTCTTTTGATTTTGCATCCAATTTTTGCCTTTTCTCTTTCGGAATGTGTACCATGGCACGGCATCCAAATATACGTAAATGTCTTAAATCTGGCTTGTTACCACTCCATACTTCTTCAGGTGTAATGTTGGAGAGTGCTTGAGTTGGTGAACGGTTGACAATGTAGGCAGCTGTTGACACTGCTTCACCCCAGAATTCTTTCTGTAAATCAGCATTTAATAGCATACATTTAGCACGTTCAATTATTGTACGGTTCATTCTTTCGCTTAAGCCATTCTGTTCTGGTGTATACGGAATGGATGTTTGATGTAAGATTCCATTTTTCTTTAAGTATGTATCAAATTCTCTGTTTATGTACTCTTTCCCATTATCACTTCTTAAAATTTTAACCTTTTTGTTTAACTCGTTTTCTACTCGGTTTTTAAATTCGACAAATTTATCAAATACTTCGCTTTTGTTTTTTATCGTGTACACAAATACTTTTCGTGAGTAATCGTCTATGAAAGTTGTAAAATATTTTGCACCTCCAATTGATGTAGTTTGCATCGGACCACAAACATCTGTGTGGATTAGCTCTAGCAATTCCTTTGCTCGGGAGCCACTACTCGGTAGAGATTGCCTAGTCTGTTTACCTTCTAAGCATGGTATACATACAAAACTTTCTTTATTCGGTGACAATTGCACACCGGAAGTACAATAAGGTATTTTGTTGACATCGACAAAATTTAAGTGGCCCAAACGTTGATGCCACAAGTAGGTATCTGTTTCTGCTGTTGCTGTCATTGCTCGAGTTTTATTATTGTTGACATTTAATCTATAGGTATCATTAATGAGGCTAGCGAATGCTACCTTATCTCCATTTTGATTTTGTATTAAACAGCCATTTTTATCAAACTGTATTTTACAGCCAGCTTTTATAATTTTACTTACAGATAGTAAATTAGTTGACAGTTCTGGTACAAATAAAACGTTTCTCACCTGTATCGAATTACTACTGCCATCTTCAGCTGTTACCTGTATGGTAATATCACCACAACATTCAACATGCAAAACTTTATTATCCGCTATCCGTATGTTGTGTACAGGTGGAGCGGTCACATTCTCAATCCATTCTTTGTGCATGGTCATGTGAGCTGACGCGCCAGAATCTACGTACCAGTTTAGAGCATCGTTCAACTGCATGGCTGAAAAAGCTGCTACAAAACCATTATTATTATTATTATTGTTACCATTTTTATTTTCAGATTTATTTTTACGGTGCCAACAATTTTTACCAAAGTGACCAAATTTATTGCATTGATAACATCGGGGTCCTTTTGGTCTAGACTGGGACTGTTGCTTTTTATTATGATAATTTTTAGAATTTGTGTAAAATGCGGTAGTGTCGACTTTGACTTCTTGTAAAAGTTTTGTTTTTATTAAGTCGGCGCTAATTTTTACACCGGAATTCTCGATACCCATGATCATCGGCTTGTATGTGTCCGGCAAGCCCGCTAACATTAAAGTCCCAAGCCACTCGTCATCAACTTGAAAAGATATATTTCGAAGTTTATGAGCTGATGTCATTATTTTATTAACATACTCTTCTACGCTAGTACTTGTTTCCAATGTTGTGTTAATTAAATCTTTCAGTAAACCAACCTTACGGAGCAGACCGGAATCTTGGAATGCTTTTGTTAAATTGTTCCATACCTCGTGTGCTGTTTTTGCATCCTGTATATGAACATATAGAACAGGATCCACTAGTAATATCAGTTTGGACTTCGCTTTTACGTCTTTCTTCGAATCAGTGCTTGGATTTTCTACACATTCCCATAATTCTTCATGTTGTAGGTAGGCTTTCACAGCAAAACTCCAACTCGTCCAATTATCACGACCAGTGAGCTTATCAATTGCTACAAATGAACTGCTTGAAGACATTATTGTAGCAATATTCAATATTATTTTCCTTTATTAGCTGAAATATTTGAAAACCTACGATCGCGAAACTACTGATTGAGGTTAAGTTTACTTTATACTAAATTTACTTGTTAAAATTTTATCACTTTCACTGAATAACTTTTACAGGTCGGCCTGGGCCCATAACCTGTTGAAATAAATGCAAAGACTAGGGTTTAACTTTAGAAACTATTTAATTAGTATTAAAAAGTACAGCGTAACAATGACACGGCAAATGATCGGAGCAGAAGAGAAAAGACAAGAGACGACAATTGCATCCTCAAGTAATTGCTGTGAAGTTTTAATAGGCGTTTGCGTTCATCATTAATATTTCATCAGTTATACCCGGTTCTTTAGGATCCGGTTCTAGCCTTGAAAAGGGAGACAAACATTAGTATTTAGCCTTCGTGCATTTGGAAAAATAATTGCATCAGATAATAGATGAGCCATCGCTGTACACAGTATTTTTGTACCACTAGCAGGGACTGCTTTCGGAGCTCCAGTTTTAAGTTGGTTTGATAGGGCTTCGCTAAAGTGGTAAGAATGCCTAATGTTGTTGCAATAAGATACATGTGTCATACCATTTCTGAATCTGCATGACATGTCTAATTTATTGACATTATTTGTTTGTTTCGTTTCTAGTAATTTTTTTTCATGGCAGATGGTTAAAGTTGAAATTCATGTTTTTGAGACAACTTAAATCAAGATTAATGAAGTTATTTTCAGCATTTTACGGTAGTTACTGCCAAAATAACACTTTGTACTTCTGAAGTAACTATTCGTAATTCAATACACATAAAAAACTGTTATTAAGAGCTTTCGAAGTCGATGCTGGTACTAAAAATGTCAAGACAAAGGGGAGTATCCCCAAAAATCTTTATTTCGTTAATAACTCGAAAACCGTGCAACTTTTACTGGGGTCATGTTAGGTTGGTTAGGGTCCTCTTGAGCTGGCCTACCTCTGGTGTCACTGTGACGTGCTAGTTTTGGGACACCCTGTATATGATGACGTTTAAAAAAATCCTGAAAACAGCACGGTTCCATATATTTTATGGTAAACGTTTGGCAAATGAAATTAGGGCAAGTAAAGGTAAACGGTATAGGCTGCTATGATGATGATACAGTGAGTCAGCTGACCCAATCTTTGCCTTACCCCTCTGTTAGGGTTACCCTATTAGATATTCAGGTAGCGTATTTTAAAAGGATATTGTTTAGATGAAAATCTAACAGCGCCCGTGTGCTTTGGACTTTGTTGTGTACAAATAAAGTCGAAAATACTGTAAATAGAGTGGGTAATGTATGGGGGTAACATTGAATTTTGAAACGTCAAGAAAGTAACCGCTCGGGTATAGCTAGAGGTAGGTGTACGGGTTTATATACTTAGCATTTAGCATTTTATTTCTTTGCTGTATTTTTGGCTGACTAATGAATTATATAAACAATTAGGTACTTTGCTCACCTGCAACTTTAGGATAGCTAAAGTAAAAGTTATGCATCTGAGAGAAATCATAATATAAAACATATTATAAATTTATTTAATGATTGTTTTATTTACAAAAACCCATTTTATTCTCACATTATATTTTCATAATCTAAGTGGAATAATTTGTCCCACGGGTGGAACAACTCACCCCAAAGCGAGGCTAAAAGTTCCACTCCGAAATTTATCAAAAAAAATCTGTAAAAAAATAACTACTGAGATATTGGCCCAAATCACTATAATATTACAGTAAACGATAGACAACTCTTTGATATTTACACATATTAATAATTCATCCTATCATTTTCATAATGAAATTCCATGTTATTGGAAAATCGGCACTTGCAGCCTCCACCTCCCCTACTCACGAAAATCTGCAATTGTTTGAAAAATGTCGCGGACAGATTAGTGCCGGTAACAAAATTTGATTGGCCCGTTTACCTTACGTGTATACCTACAACAAACGTGTGGTCATACAGCTCCTCCACCCCCACACTGTAAGAACACACACACAACACAAACCCAACTATCACCACCACCACACAACGCTGACGCGTTACGAACTCAACCAGTTCAATCATCAGTTTTTCTTTTCATCCAACACTGAGCGAAATTCCAAATTCCAGGTCTCTAACTCTGTCTATTAATGACTCTATTACTTAATTTATTCTTTAATAGGTACAGTTGGGGAAACTGAATCTTTTTCTACCACTTCGTGTCATGTTGACATCCCATACAAATAAATGCTGAGCTAAGCCCTTCTGGCATCACACTACAGCACGACGTCTCTATTTTTTTTTATTCGACTGGATGGAAAACGAGCTAGTGGGTCTCCTGATGGAAAGAGATCACCACCGCCAATAAACATCTGCAATACCAGGGGGATTGCAGATGCGTTGCCTACCTAGAGGCCTAAGATGGGATACCTCAAGTGCCAGTAGTTTCACCGGCTGTCTTACTCTCCACGCCGAAACACAACAGTGCAAGTACTGCTGCTTCACGGCAGGAGGTTTTCTACCACTTTTTTTTTTATTCGACTGGAAGGCAAACGAGTAAGTGGGTCTGCTGGTGGTAAGAGATCACCACCGCTCATAAACATCTGCAACGCCAGGGGTATTGCAGATGCGTTGCCAACCTAGAGACTTCGTGTCATGTTGACATCCCATACATTTATCAAAGAAATCATAGCGAAATTGATTATGAAAAGGTTCCACCCAGGCACGTGATTCATTTCCCTCGACTGCACTAGAAAAATTAACACAATAAAAATAATTTTATCAAACGAAAAGAACATTTTCACTTACAAAAGACCTTTCAAATCCCGAAAGCAGACACCGAGCTCTCGAGCGAAAGTGTTTTTTATGCAAATAACGTTTTTTTTTCGAGAATTCTCGAACAATCAGCGCGCCCTTAAAGATACTCCGTTATATTCGAGTCCACTTGCGCGAAAGCGTTCCTGTTCTTTGTTAACTTTAGAGACGCGGAAATTCCTTTCCAGGGTTCCGTACAGTATCCGACCATATTGCACATCGGTCTTTGGAAACTCGGCTAATTTCGGCTTCGTAGAGCGTTGTCACACACTATACTCCATTTAATTTAAGATTTGAATTAACGGTCAAATTGTAATACACGTTTCTCAGTATTTCAAACACAAATTGACTAAAAATACCTACATGTAGGTACATTTATTAGTGGTATTTATTATATTTTTAGTATGCAAGTGTGCAAGCGTGTTGGGCACCTTTGCGTCAGGAACGATTCGAGGCGGTCTTTTTTAATAATATAAAAATGTTATTTAAGTTAGTTAGTAGTTAGTTCATTTATTAATTATTTTGTATTGTATATAAATAAAAAATGAAACTCCTGTATAGAAGTTAACACAATTTTAAATAGTTACATCAGTGAGCTTCTAAATATTAACACACAATATCAGTGAGTTACATTGTTTCATTCAATAACGTATGCAAATTTCACCGTTAAGTTATATATCTTAAAATAAATGGAGTATACTTACGTGACATTTGTCAGTCGTTGAACAGCGAATGTAAACTATAAGGGCTCCGTTTTTGCCATTTTGGCTACGGAACCCTAAAAATATTGAGTTCCCGCGTAAAATGATATTTATAACCAACGACAATGTCGAGTCAAGGATAAAAAAAAATAGGTTTTCATGGTGCAATATTCACGCCTCACCTGTATATAGATAATTGTTTACAAAGATAGGGGTAATTAAATATATTATTTAATGTCAAATAAAATATTACTCAAAGGGCTATGGAGAGGGCTATGCTCGGGGTTTCTCTGCGGGATAGAATCAGAAATGATGATATCCGCAGTAGAACTAAGGTTACTGACATAGCGAAGAATTGCGAAACTGAAGTGGCAGTGGGCGGGGCACATTGCTCGCAGGACTGATGGCCGATGGGGTCAAAAGGTTCTCGAATGGCGTCCGCGGACCTGGAGACGAGCTGTCGGTAGGCCTCCAAGAAGATGGAGCGACGACCTGGTTAAGATCGCGGGATCGCGGTGGATGCGAAAAGCACAAGACCGGTCTGAGTGGAGAGCCTTGGGGGAGGCCTATGGCCAGCAGTGGACGTCTTTCGGCTGACATGATGATGATGATGATGTTTAAAATATTACTCATCGATATATAAAATATATATCATGTTCAATCTCACTTGATTTAAAAACTAAGTATACGAGCGAAAAATATCCCGCGCTGAGAAACTCTACACACATTCTGCACATACTTATTTTTGCAGACTACACAAATTTACACTAGAGATGGTGCGTATTTACGTTACCAGGTTTTGATACCAGGTTTTTCCTTGCAAGTATACCAACCTGGTACCGACCCGATATACTTGTACTTAGATATACTTAGTATTTTTCCATTTTGCCATGACACATGCTGAGGGGTGTCCCTTTTTTGTGACAGCTACATATGTACTTATTGTTTAGCTGAACTGTATTGTTTTACTCGTAGTTGTTCAAAAATAAATATTTTCTATTCTATTCTATTAAAGTATTATGTCCCTTCAAAGCAAGTACTTAAACCTCAAAATTCCAAAATGCAATATTATATGTTATATTTATACACATAAGGTTCAGATTGTGCTTATGCGTGAAATAAAATATGTACTTAATTCGTTACGTTGGACAGAAAACACTTTGAAAGTATAGTCAAAATGCCACAAACGAGACTTATCACGCTATTTTTACACAAGTAATATTTACCTCGACGTTTCGGTACTCGTGACCACAGCAACTGCAACGTTGCCGAAATGTCGAGTTAAATATTACTTGTGTAAAATAAAAATAGCGTGATTAGTCCCGTTTGTGGAATTTTGACTATGAGTGAGAATCACGAAAGTTTAAAACTTTGAAAGTATTTTGATACCTGGTTTCTGCACCTGGTATGAGAAGGTGGACGCACAACGTATATATACGTTTATCAAGCACAACCCACCCCTAATTTACACGTGCTAAACTCCTTTTGAAGTAGGCGTTTAACAGAGTGATAAATCAACTTTTTATCGTTAAACGTTCGCAAAATTCCAATTTACGTATAGATACCCATGATCGCCCTTTAAATACCGTATTTCTATAGGACGTATATTAGCATGACTTAAACTCTACGTACCAACATGGTAGGTTCAAACTGAAATGACTTTAAATCGTTGTAAGACCTTTTGAAAGGTGATGATTGTTTTTATTGACAGGGTTGTTTAATGGCTTTGGAACAGACTGTACAAGATTGTTTTAGACTTTTATGGATGTAGCGAACGGCGGTGCAGTAAAATATGTTTACTACCACTAGCTTTTGTTTGATGTACATCTTTGCCTTTACATCTATCTGCATATCCATATACGTATACTGTATATTACATATACGTCCCACTGCTGGGCACAGGCCTCCTCCCAGAATGAGAGGGCTTGGCCGAGAACAAACTTTCGTATTTTTCATTCAAATATCTGCCACGACACGGGAATCGAACCCGGGACCTCAAGCTTCATAGTCAGGTTCTCTAACCACTAGGCCATCTGCTCGTCAAAGAATGGCAAAGATTTGGCATATTTGTGGGAATAAGTCAAATAAAACTTCATTGAAATGGATCTCCATAAAGTAACGCTTTATTCAATAAAATAGGCATTCAATACTCAACCCTCATACAAAAACTGTTACGCACCTTCTAATTAGCCAATTCATCTTTTGTCAAATAATTATAAAGGAAAATAACCTTAATTAAAAAGTTAATGAAGAATATTGAATACAAAATGGCCCCGTTTTGGGCAGCCTTCAAACTAATACTATGCAAATTTTTACCTGCCTCGGTCTCCTAATAGCTCACAAAAGGCTTTACGGGGCATGTTTCTGGGCAAAGTTGCGGCACTTCCGGGCAAATTTAAGTGCCAAAACCTGCTTGAGTCTCTTTATTTCAGTGAATCTGAACCATTTTATGTAAGTAGCGTTATATTGCGGAGTTCGCTCGAGTTCTTCGCGCTACGCAATTTGGTGTTTGAGTATTTTTTTTTTTACATTTTATAATTAACAATTAAGTCGCCTTGTCGTCCCGGTTGATAGAGACCTCAGGAGACCCCAGAGCTGGCGCTTACCTCTCCCAGCGAATTTCTCTGACTGTACAGAGAGGTAATGCCGCCAGTGTGTTGGGGTCTATGCCGCAGGAGGGCCTCTTAGATGGTGTTTTCTTTTTATAGTTAGGTATATTTATAATTTATTGAATCAGGCGTTATTTAGTTAGGTATATTTATGTAGTTTTTATTTATTTTGTTTCCTATCATATTGTTGTATTTGTGTTGTGAATAAAAACAATAAGTACCTTTAAGTAACTTAATAGAATTCTACTTTTTTTTAAATTAAAGTATTTTTTATTTTTATTTTAGGTCGGTAGTTATACTTTTATGATGTTCCTGTAAAAATGGTAGCTTGAAAGTGATATAATTTGTTTACGTATCTAAAATGGACATATTATTTGTTTACCTACATTTCAGATACTATTTTTAACAATTAAATAAAAATGAATCCTCCTCCATACGAGTATATTTCTCGCGAACGCCATGACAGTTGACTGGATATACATCATAATCTGAAATCCATGTAGCCATTTAGGCTTCAGAGAAGACCAAAAAATAGACATACGTATCATCATGTCAGCCGAAAGACGTCCACTGCTGGACATAGGCCTCCCCAAGGCTCTCCACTCAGACCGGTCTTGTGCTTTTTGCATCCACACATTCGTATATACAATCCATACTAATATTATAAATGCGAAAGTAACTGTCTGTCTGTCTGTCTGTCTGTTACGCTTTCACGCCAAAACCGCTGAACCGATTTGGATGAAATTTGGTACAGAGATAGAATAGACCTTGGGAAAGGACATAGGTTATCTTTTATTGCGAAAAAGAGGCTTTAAGGGGTGAAAGTTTATATGGTGGAAGTTCGTCGCTGTCGAAGATAAAACTATGAAACTTGGCATTTAGACATTTAATATACTATCCATATCCATACTAATATTATAAATGTCAAAGTGTGTTTGTATGTCTGTATGCTTGTCCGTCTTTCACGCCGTAACGGAGCGACGGATCGACGTGATTTTTGGCATGGAGATAGATAGTTTATGGGCCCGAGAGTGATATAGGCTACTTTTATCCGGAAAAATGCACAGATCCCGAGGGAACAGCGCGCGATAACCGACTACCACGCGGGCGGAGCCGCGGGCAAAAGCTTGTACATAATATACCCATACGAATATTATCAGGGTTCGGATTTTTCATCGCAGGGTAAGATGTTAGAAAACTATTGAGTCGATATTAAAATTAAAACTTTAGTCATATTCATACTCATTCTCATCCATTTAAATATCAGCAAAATATCTATATATATAAAAATCAATTGCTGTTCGTTAGTCTCGCTAAAACTCGAGAACGGCTGGACCGATTTGGCTAATTTTTGTTTTGAATTATTTGTGAAAGTCCAGGGAAGGTTTAAAAGGTGAGTAAATATGAAAAAAAAAACAAATGAGGCGGTACGAAGTTTGCCGGGTCAGCTAGTTATAAATAAAAATGCTAAATGCCACACCATGTCTACTACATTATGGGCAAATAATAAAAATAATATGAACATTAAGTAAGCTCCTTGTATGTAATATCCATAGAGCATGAATGAGAGTGAGTATGAATATGACTAAAGTTTTAATTTTAATATCGACTCAATAGTTTTCTATCATCTTACCGGGCGATGAAAAATCCGAACCCTGAATTATAAATGCGAAATGCGAATGCGACGAATTGACGTGATTTTTGGCATTGAGATAGTTTAAGAGCCAGAGAGTGACATGCTACGAGTATTTTTATCCCGGAAAATGTCATAGTTCCGAGGGAAGAGCGCGCGATAACCGAACTCCACGCGGAAGAAGCTGCGGCCAAAAGCTAGTTATTTTACTACATATGCTCAAAAACATGGGAAACTCTCCTTCTTTCTTACCACAAAATATGTACCATGATTTTATACAAATAAATTATTATTATTATTATTATTATTATTAAAACATATAACCCTCCTTGGCGCAGCCGGGTAACAAAATTAAATTACACTGAAATGATTATCAAATTTGCCTTAAACAGAAACAATTAAAGAAGTGTTAATTCCTTTGACAAAATACTTTTGCTATGTCCTTTGATCGTGCTCGATGAAGTGTCAAATAAAGGCAGTCTCATAATTAACAGATAGAGATAAGACTGTTCAGGCCATTATTCAATTTAAATTAAATTCTCCAATCGCAAAATCTTTCGATATCTTTATTATATCTTTAGATGAACACAGTGGATAAAGGAGCGGAGATGAAAACTTATTTTTATTAATGTTATGGTTTTTTAAGGTTCTGTTCACGAAGGGTCAAATTGACCCCTATTTGCTGTCACTGACGTGTCTTTCTGTGTGTCACAGAGGTTTTAGAGTTAGAGATACTCTTAAAATATTCCAAGTAGGCAAATGTAAATTTTACTTTCCCAAAGCAACACAAATTGTCAAAAATATTTTTAAATCCTCCCTCTCCTACGAGTAAAACAAAAGAGGGAGTAAAAACATTTTTTACGAGTTTAGTATCATTGTTTTGAACTCGTTGAGTAATTTAATACTAAGTATTTATTTGTCCCATGAGTAATTTCATTATATTAACGAAGTTATTTTATTTCGAGCTTTTCTACTACAAGCTTTACGTCGTTGTTAAATAAAACCAGTAGTTATTTTTCTATGAGATCTACTCCACGTCTTACAACGTCCGTTGTAGAAGAGAATGGGGTAATTTATGTGCACGGCAGAGCGTAAGCCAAGTTCGATAGCGAGAGTCTTAACTTAAGTATTCAGTCAAGAATAAACAATCCATTTGAAATTGTTTTGTTTGCGAAATTGGAAGATTACTGCTTCGTCGTGTGTTATTTTATGATTATAAGCAATTTCGTATCGTTGAGTGTCAGCAGTTTTAATGTGATTTAATTTTTTCAAGCATTATTATCATCATCATCATCATCATCATCATCATCAGCCGGAAGACGTCCACTGCTGGACAAAGGCCTCCCCCTTAGAACGCCATAATGAACGACAACTCGCCACTTGCATCCACCGGTTTCCCGCAACTCTCACGATGTCGTCAGTCCACCTGGTGGGAGGCCTGCCAACGCTTCGTCTTCCGGTTCGTGGTCGCCACTCGAGGACTTTTCTCCCCCAACGGTTATCTGTTCTAGGCTTCTGTTAGGTATTATTATATCTGTTTGAAAAAATAAAAAATAGTCACCGCTTCACAAAGTGACACAATCATTATATGTCATTTGAATCGTGTTAGAACAAAGAAAGTATACTACAGTTAGCAAAAAAGATATGAACACAGCCAAAGTGCTAAACATAGTACCTATGTATATGTCGGCGGCCGATCGTAAAATACGCCAGATCACGAAATTCCTAGGCACATCATGAAATGGCGCCATTTCATAATATGCCTAGGAATTTCTTGATTTGCCTAAACGTCACTTAGGCAAATCGTCAAACGGTGAGTTTTCAACGATATGGCGGATGTCCCTTAGCCAATTCATGAAATGGCGTAATTTCACGATATGCCTAAGAATTTCGTGATATGGCGGATTTTACGATCGGCCGCCGACATATACACGACCTTAAAGTTCAGGCAATAAAACCAATATACATTATTATTTTTGACTCTTTAATCGTATGCATATTTTAGTTTGCTGACTGTACCTAAACAGAATAAATCGAAGCAATTTAATTTACCTTCATAACAAAATCTCGGCACGTATTATAATTAAACGTAACTGAAGTAATAAAGTTCGTCTAACACACAACTTTAATCAAATTATAACTTTAGACGGCTGTAACTATTTAATTAACTAAATTTTAAACTATCGTTACAGTTTCAGGGTTTAAATAAATATTTTTGGTTTAATTTGGAATTTAAGCGAAGCGTATCTGACGCCGATGATACTGTGTCATTGCTGTCACGACGATTTTCTGTCATTGAGTCTAAATCATCATCATCATCATCCCACATGTACATGTACAGTCCCACTGAATTGATCTGAGCTGTATGGCTGTAAGTATTTTATTGTGTATTTTTTTAATGTATGATGACCAGATGGTCCCAAAGGAAGACCAGCGCCGTCCGCAAGACCGGCAGATTGCTGATTTGGGACCATTTCGTGACATACCTTTATTTTGTTTTTTCTCTATTTTATTTTTATTCATTGTTTGTCACGACTAAATGTTATCTTTCTTTCATTCTTTCTTTCCACTGCTGGGCATAGGCCTCCTCTCAGAACGAGATTCCATCTTTGTTCAAAACCTTGTAGTTAGAAAATTGTGGGCACACAGCGCGTTTCGTCCGTCGATAAAAAACCCGGACGATTTGAGGCATATTGGTCGCGCGCTCCGGACTATCAAGTGGTCATGTACATAATATGTTTTTCATTTACTGTCTGGAATCAGTAATTTTCCTATAATGATAATACGGATGAGGAAATTGTGAGAAGTAAACAGGAAGTTTTTATCAATATCGGTGAAGGATACGAGTATATTGATTGATTAGATTATTTAATTAGGAAATAGCTACCTAAAATGGTCGTCTCTTTTACCCGACTGCGAAGAAGAAGGGTTATGTGTTTTATCCGACTGTGAAGGAGTTTTGTTTGCCTCGTATGTATGTATGTCTATTCCTATGTCCGCTCGTAACTACTCAACGATTAAACCCATTTTGATAAATGATACGTCATTGGATTCGTCTTGACGACGCGAGTGACACTGGGGACATGAAATTCTTGAATTAATAAAATAGCGGATTTTTGGCGCCAAATTGTAAGTTTTCAAAAGCATTTTTTTATTTAAATCTATCGAGTGGGGTATCAAATAAAAGGTAATAAATAAATAAAATAAAAAAATAAAATAAAAAATGATTTAATAATTAGCCCATCCTAAATATATATGGGTTATAATAGTTTTAATCCACCATTTTCACGGAACTATTAAAAAAGTGTTAAATAAAACAATAAATTTAAAAAATAAAAATCCCGACTGCCTCAAAAATACGGAAAAGAAGAAAACAAGTCTAGTGGGCTAAAACTCTGTTTAGTAGCTAACTTAAAGTTCAAATTAATTTGTATGAAAAAATGAAAATTCAAAGACTCCATTTTTTTTCAAAAGTCGCTGAACTAATGTTGTTCAGTTTGACGAGGACGAATAAAATATGTTTTAATTTTTTGCCCGTATTACATAATTTATTGAAATCAGGCATTACTTTGCGGAGGTCCATATCAATGAATGAGTTGGTTGAGTTCGAAACGCGTCAGTATGATGTTGTGGTGGTGATAGATGGGTTTGTATGATTTGTGTGTGTTCACACAGTGCGGAGTTGGAGGAACTGCATGAACACGCATATTTTGCATAAGCTTAACGTAAGGTCGCGTGTGAGCAAGTAAATTATTTTAGTTCATTGCTCGTAGTACAGGCCACACCCGGTAGTATAATGAGCGGAAAAAAATTGGCCTTCAAATGTACAAGAGTATGCAATAATGTAATTTTGTATGTAGAGCGCTAAATTTGGCGCCGCTGATCAATGGATAAAAATCCAATAAAAATATATAAATATCTACGTACCTATACAACATCCTCTCCTGTCGATCCGCTTCCCCATAAATCCTATAGTACATATACAACATAATCACTCCGGGAATCCAAAAACTGACACTGCTGGATATCACCGCATACACTTTGTTCACAGTAAAACTACACACTTTGGGATGTCTTTTCCTAAAGTCTAGGTGATCGTTCGTCGTATACCATCCCATGAATATGGGAAGGAACGACACTAAAGCTGGACTACACCAAACCACTGCCAGCATCAGCCCCAGCTTTCCCTGCGTCATTATCAAAGGATAGTCCAGAGGCTGCACTATAGCATAATATCTGTCCACGCTTATACAGCACAAGTGTAAGATAGAAGCTGAAGAAAAGTAAACGTCTAAAGAATTCCACACGTCGCACATGAAGTAACCGAAAAGCCATTCACCATTAGTAATTTCCACACTGAAGTTAAAACACATGGCCCAAATGGCGACTAGCATGTCGGCGAATGCGAGCGACACGACGAAATAATTCGTAATGACGCGCAACTTTCTGTGTCTCATGACGGACACTATGACTAGCAAGTTGCCGAAAATCGCTGCTAGTATAATGAAGAGCATAATAAGGCATTTGATGATGATCAAGGCGACGATGATAGGATCGTCTTCGAACTGGTTGGCGTACACGAGATCGTTAGTGGTTTCGTTAAGCTCGAGGCTCTTGTTAACATAGCTGTCTGTGAGATACATGGATGTGGATAGATCTCTGAAGTCTAGAGTGCGGTTGTCGAATGTATCGATATTGAAGAGTATATCCAGTTTCATGTTCACATGGTTCTTGAGCGTCTAGGTGAGATTGATTTCCTTGGTGAGGACGAAGGCGTGGAAGCGGTGGCGGCGCTCCTTACTGGACACCATGGCGCTACGATAGATCCTGTAACAAGGAGAATTGATTCTGTCATTAGAAATTGGCCTGTGGGGCCCGACGCCTAATGTCTTTTGTACCATTTTGTAACAAAAAAAATTTAAATGATATATATATATATTTTTATGTTAGAGGGGCCAGACAAACGAACTAGTGGGTCATCTGATGTTAAGTGATCACCACTGTCCATAGACACCCGCATCGCTTTAAGCGATGCCAGTGCGTTGTCGGCCCTGCAGAAAATTATACACACGCCTCTTAAAGGCACCCAGGTCGTAACTCGATGGGAAGACCCCAGCGGGCAGCTCGTTCCAGATTTTGCAAGTTCGTGGCAAAAAAGACCGCTTAAAACGCACCGTCGAAGACTGCCATTCATCAACATGATGTCGATGAAAAGAACGCTTACGACGGGTGGATCTGTAATGGAACCCCGCAGCTGGAATGAGGTCAAAGAGCTCTGATATGTAACCATAAAGCTGTACCATCAGCCAAATAGGTGGTCTATCAATTTTTAAACAAATTGCTATCAAATGAATGATTATGTCGTTAAAGTCGAACTTTCAAATTGACAGACACGTCTATTGTCATTATTGTTTTATAACATGCAAATGATTGACAATTTTAGGGTGGTAGACCACATATTTGGGTTATGGTATATCATTAGGTAATCAATCAATGCATGTCACTAGCATTCAAAGAGCGTTTAGCATCCTTTTACCTTCCCTGGGCGATTCCCATTTTAGTTTTTAGTTTTGAGTTTTTTTTAATAATAGTTACTTTGAAACATTTTTTTCGTAAGAATATTTTTCTGATGACAGTGAAGGATTATATTTGCTCCTGCAGTTGTATGAAAAATGGCCTGTTGTTTTTGCATAATTGTAAATATGTACTTATAGTCAGCTAAAGTAAAACATTAAGTATATAAAAATAGTATAAAGTAGGTATTTTGAGTATAAAGTAAAACATATCCTCTTGTTCAGATTACAACCACTAAAACGGAAGATTATTTAAATATTTTATTAGTTTAATATAATAAAGTTAAATTACAAAGCACATAGTCAAAACATTCCCGTGTAATAAAATTTGACCACTAATTGAGGGGTAATGAAAACATTATCCTCATTCCATACAATGCCGAACATATTAATTACATACCGTTAATGAACCACCGCTTAGCAGCCTTTGATTAACTCCGTATTTGAACTCAACAAGTACGCAAAAGATTAATTTGAAAACTTTATCATCGTTCAAATATTTGAACTGAATTTCCAAAAAGTAATTAATGGAGCAAAAAATACGTTTAGATACCTTAAAACTGCGGAAAGCAGTGATTATGATGAGTAGTTAAAGGATTAAAATGTGTAAGATATTATAATCAAGATAAGGTTTATGAAAACAAGGTATAGTCATGTGTTTGCGAGTATAATCATCCAGGTATACAAAGTCAAAAGTCAAGATCCATTCCAGCCTATATACCTCCCACTGCTGGGCACAGGCCTCCTCTCAGAACAAGAGGGCTTAGGCCATAGTTCCCACGCGGGCCCAGTGCAGATTAAGAACTTCACACGCACCATTGAATTGCTTCGCAGGTTTGTGCAGGATGATGTTTTCCTTCACCGCAAAGCTCGTGGTAAATTTTAAATGTTTTTCCGCACCTGAATTTCGAAAAACTCAGAGGTGCGAGCCGGGGTTTGAGCCCACAACACTCTGCTTGAGAGGCGATAGTTCAACCACTAGGCCACCACGGCTTATTTTCAGAGGAAAATCAAGATATCTTTATTCAATTTGGCCTATATTACCTACCATGTGGTATTTTTTACCCTGTAGCGAGTATTCTAGGGTTAATCATAATAATAATAATAAGCCTACGAATAAATAAAACTCGGATATTTCCACTCGTCATGGCCCGCGCCGTGTTTACGTTAATAATATATTTGCGCGTGTGTGCGTACGAGATTGAACGCGAGAGATGTCAAATGTAAAGTGGAGGTCATAAATAACAGTTGGTACAGTCAAGCAATTTGATTCCTTGGCCACTGACTGAGCCGTAATGACATTCTACGTCATTTGATAAACAATGGAACAAACATAACTTCACAGATATAAATTACACTAGATAACGCAAACACCTGAATCTGTATGAAAACCAACCGTGTCACTTTTTTATATCTACTGTGACGTCTCAAGAGCGAATTAGCGATGTGAATTCCCCGATGTCCGCGCCAAATCAATTCAAATGCGCCGCCCGCCGCGCCGTGGGGCTCGAGTCAGCCACTAGTCATAATTAGTCAGTTAGTGGTCAGTTTTTGTAGGTGTGGAGCCAACCCCGTCGTTTAGTCGGGGTTCGGACACGCGAAGTAGATGCATTTGTGTTATCTAGTGTAATCTATATCTGTGCATAACCTACTCGACGTGCAAAAGTGGTCTGTAATTTTATTGCGAACTGCGTTTTTTAATACAAGCTTTTTTTACTGACTGTACTTTTTGTTAACTTTACTTGTATTGTCCCCCAAACTACATTTGCATACCAAATTTCAAGTCGATGCCATTAAACGTTGAAGAGTTCCGTCCTGTGGAGACGATCTTGACTGGACTACCAGGATGTCACTACCAGATTGTATTGTCACGCAATTTACATAAGTATACCAAAATTCAAGTCAATCCAACTAGTGGAAGTTGGTTGAATTTAACTTGCAAGATTTGGCTACAGACAGACAGACAGCTGGCTGACTGGCTACGGACAGGTGAAACTAAATAAAAACTTGTAAAAACCAAGGTCGTCTCCTGTAATAAGTAGTAGGTGTACAAACAAACGTCTGTAGGCACACATCCTCACTTTTTTCTAATAAAAATAAGATTATCTTTTACCTTGTTTATTCATGTTTATGGTAACGGCGATTTAATAAAGATAGCGAGATATGAGTTTGGAGACATGGCGACCAATCAAAAAATATAATAATACAGATAGAATACGGTGAACTGTTTATATTTATATGGGAACGTAATCGTTATGATATTTATTTGATTATGCGGATATTATTTAAACAAGATGATCCTACTAGCGTGAAAATAAACGATAAATAAAAATCCATACTAATATTATGAATGCCAAAGTGTATGTGTTTATATGTTTGTGTGTTTGTATGCTTGCCCGTTTTTCACATCGAAACGGATCGTCGGATCGACGTGATTTTTGGCATAGCTTAGATATCGAAAATACAAACTGAAATACAGATGCACGGAAAAACCAGAAAAATAAGACCAGTGCTGGGAATCGAACCCAGGTCCTCGGCATTCCATGCCGCGTGCTATATCGCTACACCACTGCTGAACAAGCAAAGCAAAGCAAAGCTAAAGCAAAAGCAAAAGCAAAAGCAAAAGCAAAAGCAAAAGCAAAGCAAAGCTAGTAAACAACATACTTAAATACATATTAAACAACCAAGACCCGGGAACAAACATTCGTATGCATACGAATATCTGCCCCGGCCAGGAGTCTAATCCGGAACCTCAAGCTTCGTACTCAGGTTCTCTAACCACTTGGCCATCCGCTCGTCAAATGAGCTGAAATTGTGATGATGAACGATGATATTAAAGCACCAGCTTTTATTTAATATACATTTACAGCTCTAAACCTACATAAACAAACAATTCGTTCCAAAGCGATTTCCACGACACAAATCAAACCAGTTCACAGGTCCGTTTTCCTTTAGAAGTTTAATAGAAACATTTGTGTAGTTTCCCTTTTTGTATGCGTTTGTAAAAACGTCGAAACGTCTGAAAGAGTTGCCTTTGTTGTCGGGACGAAAATATTTTAGAAAATCGTGTAGGGATAAAGGTTGTCCGTTTGTACTTTGTAGTTGATGGTGAATCTTGAGAGCTTCGTTGGTTAATTGCAAGGAAATATACGTTAGAAGATTCAATAAGAAGTGAAAAACGTTTATAGCCGTGTCTTTCAGAATGAAGGTTGCTTGCTACACACATAAATCCGGCATAAATTGGCACAGCTGAACGGTAAAATCGAATACACGGTGTTGCAAAATACCCGAAAAGCTGAAAGAGAGTTAAATGGTCCTTTATAAAGAGTTCATTTCATCATCATCCCAGTCTATATAAATCCCAGTGCAGAGCGCAGGACTCCTCTCAGTATGAGAGGGCTTGGGCCATAGTTGCCACGCAGGCCCAGTGCAGATTGGGTCCATTTGCAATATTTGAAAACCATAGTATCAACTATGAGTTAGCGCAAAAAACATTAAATTTTTCATTGATGTGCAAACTCTTTAAAAAAAAATGAAAGACTGAACTACACGGAATGTAAAATTTTAACAAATATCCGCAGAACGCCCAAGGAAATAGACATCACCCCTCTATTAAATAATCTTCGTACCTATGCTAACTCTGATTGTATGACATGACAACTAACTAGAGTTATAATTATTTTTCTCTTATCTTATCTCTCTAATAATTTAACTATTAATGATATAGAGGCCCAAGATGGGATACCTCAAGTGTCAGTAATTTCACCGGCTGTCTTACTCTCCACGCCGAAATACAACAGTAATAATAATATGTAATGTATATTACACGTAAAAAAAAACAATTTGCTGCCGGTGGTAAGCGTACCCAGAAGGCTGGCAGGGCAGCATTGCCGCGTTGTATGGCAATGCTGATCCACTGTGCCAGATATGTTCCAGCCTTCTGGTCATGCGTCTGCTCATCGACCACGAGTCTTTTACAGCACTCTTTATAGACTTTATGGGCGCTTTCCCACGGGGTCCAAGATTTAACTAAGTATATTGTTAACGGATTATTTTGTAGCACGTTGTATAGGGAGGCGAAATTGGAGACGCAGCCTAAAAAAAACATTTAATTTAAAGCAATTACGCAAGAAAACAAATCGCATTTCATTATGCTTCCAAATATTTCAAATAGGGGAGGGGGGCCCAAAGCGAGCATAGTGCCCAAAGCGAGCATTGGCGCTCATTTTGAAAATATAAGGACAATGGCGGCGTGACTGCGTGGCGATATCCACCCCGCCCCGCTCCACCTGCCGCAGGCGCCCACCGCCGCTGTTAGCGACCGTGCGCGTGTAGTGACCAAAAATTACGATTTGATCAGTCCAGATATGAAAAATACAAGGTATTTATCAAGTGTTTTGCGGATTTGTGAGGACGTTGTTGAAAAACGTTAATTGTAATAGGTATTGACAGTTATTTAGCTTTGTTTTGGTAAAATGTTCTTGAATGTGCGCGAAATATTTAAAGATAGGCTCGAGTATAATGTGGATTTGGTCGAAAAGGCAAAGCGGGCAGGGCAAAGTGAGCATGTGCCTTCTTTGCCCATTAGGCATATTAAAGCGATTTATTTGTTTTTGTGTTTATAAAACGCTAACTTGTTTTTTTTCATTACTTTATTTGTTTTAGATGATCAATAATTATAAAAGAAAAACTGAACAAGGTGCTAGAGATGAAGAGTCAATGTCAAAAGCAATGGCTACCATTTTTTGTTAAATTTGTTATGGTTTGACTCTGATTAATGTCTACATCTAATCACTGGAGTTTTATTGATGTGATCGACGTAGTTTTTATCCTTATCTCCAAATAAATATTGTATAGTTATTGCATTAATGAAGGGTGCTCGCATTGCCCAAAAGCGGTGCCCGCTTTGGGCTCCGCCTCGGGCAAAGCGAGCAAAAGTAAAGTTTTCGTAATTTGTTATTTTTATTAGTTTTTCTAAACTTTGCAGAATATTGAAGTATGTATAATTAAACTACGATAACTTCAGCTTTAAATAGCATTTAAAGCTAAGTGATACTGATATTTTCTTCATATTTTTTTCTCAGTTCCTCTAAAGGTGCTCACTTTGGGCCCCCCTCCCCTAAGGACGTAAAACCATCTAACAGATCATTAAAATGAAGCCCTGAATCGTATTACAAATTTCATTAATAACTGAAGAAATGTCTTTGTTACATTATTAAATTGCTTTCATTTTGCAAGCCTTCTGCAAGCTTGTTATTGTTGATGGAATTAATTAAAGCTCCTTTTAACTGTGAAGTTCAGTCGGAAAGAGTTTCTAATTATAGTTAAAAAGGGTCCCAAGTTTCATAGTTCCTGAGGAATTTGTTAATTAAATAAGTGATGTTTGATACTAATTTCTTATTAGTTCCGATAAAAGTTTAAACAACTGACTAAATCTTAAGCGATAAGGCCTTTGCTTACCTTGTAATTTTCTCTCTGTGCATCTGATTTCTACTATTTTTGGTGTACAATAGTCTTTGTATTGTATTGTGTTGCAAGTGTGTGTCGGGTCAATCAAATTGTGCAAGGTTTTGTATTAATATTCGTCAAAACCATAATTGTTATATATCGTAGCCGTGAATTATTACATGTATAAAAAATTAAAAATTTTGAAAAAACCCACGACGGTTCCTAATAGAAAAAGGGTTAAATAATTTTTATGAACATCCCCCGACTAAAAGTGATAAGAAACGCAAAAACATCAGTCGGGGGCTGCCATTACCTGCACCGAAATGAACTTATATTATGCAGTTGTATGAATTTGTGATGAATTATAATTGTGTGGGGAATGTACTACTTTATGAGGGAAAGATATTCATTGTAGTTTTCTTAACATTATAACTGAAATAACATTGGATTACTAATATTGTGTAGTTGTATGAATTTGTGATTAATTAAAATTGGATAGTTATGTTTGTAGTAGCTTTTCTTAACATTTTAATTTAAATATAACAGAGAGATAGTAATGGCAGCCCCCGACGGATGTTTTTGCGTTTCTTATCACTTTTAGTCGGGGGATGTTCGTAAAAATTATTTAACCCTTTTTCTATTAGGAACCGTCGTGGGTTTTTTCAAAATTTTTAATTTTTCTTTTTATTTTAAAATTTTTAAAGAAGTAATTCATCTAACCAAAAAATTTTATGTAAAACACACAATCAATGTCTAATATTCACAACACTTACTAACAACCTCATAAATAACGCTTAATTTTAAAAAGGTTTTCAAACGCTAGGAAAAGTCAAGTGGCTGCATGAGGCTGCGTTTCCACCAGAGATGTGCGAGGTTGTGTTGCGAGGAATGTGTTTTTCATGAACCAGTAGAAACGCTTCATTTCCCTATCCTTGCACTCATCTCTGGTGGAAGCTAAGCGGAGTGAAGCGAGGTAAATGTTATGTTTCTATTGGTTCATAAAAAACACATTCCTCGCAACAAATCCTCGCACATCCTTGGTGGAAACGGAGCCTGAGCCCTGACTTTATTAGCCTTACATCTTGATTTAAAAAGTACAGCTTGGCCGTTCATAGATCTATTCCATGATATTATCTAACACTCAATTTTTTACCATACTCGTATTGGTCAGACTTTCTGATATACTTACTTACGGTAGGAAATTACTCCACGGGTCTTAATTGACATGTCATACGAACAGATTTAAATATGAAACGGCCAAGTCATACAAAATTTTAGCTTTCTTGAAACTCTAGGGAAGAGGAGACAACCCTAGCTACAGCATCAGGTGTTGTATAGGCATATAATGTATTGTCATTGCAATTGAATAATCGTAAAAAGTTTTATGTATTTGTGCTATTAACCATCGAGGAGTTCCTTTGTGGGAAGACGACCCTAGCTGCAATATCAAGGTGTGTCTATTCTATCGTACAAACACTGCCAATAAAATTTAATAGGTAATTTTTTTAAGTTCCGCGCCTGTGCCGTAAACTATTGAAGAGTTTCTTTCTGTGGAGACGATCCTGGCTGCATAACCAGGATGTCACTACCAAATTATTGTATTATTACAAGATTTACATTAGTGTGCCAAAATTCAAGACAATACGATAACTAAAAGTGTGGCAAATTTAACTTGCAAGACCTAAACATGCATACAAACATACATATGTATATTATTTACATAGGTACCATGGTGTGGTAGGTAGGTAGGTATTATTTACATACATTGCAGGTCAAATAAAAGCTAGTGTTAAGACGAAACGATGTGAAAATAGTTAGTTAGTGCCCGTCTTCTTTTTTGTTTATCTTGGCGGGGGCACGGCCGTGCGCCCTCCTTGATATACATATGAACGCCTTTCTAAAACTATTACAGACAGTCATCAAACCCCTTAAAGAGACCCACATCAAAGACAGTCAAACTTTTCTAGAGCTAAATGGAAAATGTTTACTATAGCGCGCCCTTGCGGGTTAATACTACAACACCTATCTAAGAACCATCTTAGATAAAGATCAAATCCATTACGGAAAACCACATCAAAAACAGTCAATCCATTCTGAAGATAATTGGGAACATTCGATGGTCTTTTTTCGAGTGAAAAATGATTACTGTAGCGCCCCCTAGCGGACAAACACTATAACAACTATCTAAGAACCACCGTCGATAAATTACGAAGCCATTACAGAAAACCGCATCTAAATCAGTCAAACCGTTCTGGAGATAAACGTGAACATTCGTTTGCGCACAAACAAACAAACAAACAAACAACCTCTCACCCTAAACGCATATACCTTCTCCGTTCCGTCGTGGGTAAAAATGCGAGTACTGCTTTTTCGCAACGTAACGTTTGGCAACCTGTTTCATTTCGCAAACTTTAAAACTGAATATTTCAGGATTTATTTCAGGACCACCGCGTCAAAAATCATGAAATATTTACAGTTTCAGAAATATTAAACAGTTGGGAAATGAAAAGTTGCGAAATGAAACAGGTTGCCAAACGTTATTCGCCGAAACATTAGTAAACCATAAAAATGAACGTTTAACTCGCACTTTCGACGCCAGCCAAAATGTATACTTCAAAGGTAATTCAAGCAACTTAGAAAACAGATTTTAGAATCGAAAAACGAATTTTGGTAACCGATAAACTATTTAAGCATTCGTGTAAACAATGCGCCTGAAAGCATTTTTAGTAAAACGTAGTAAAACTATAGATTACAACAGAAACTTGTTGCGTGTTCTAATTTCCGTGGAGTTTAGTCTACGGAATGTTAACAACTTACGTGAACTTAACTGATAATTAACAGGTGCTCCCAAGTTCGGCTTAAGCCCAGTAATTACTTAGATCAATAGCTAAGTTCAGCTATCTGGGGTTATAGACACACATACACGGGCTTTCATTATTATTACAAGGTTTTATTTAACTTGCGACTGTAAGTCAAGAGCAAAGTTATTAAAATTTAGTTTTCCTCATTCCGGTGTGTGCTTTTTTTATGTATAATCAAATAAGTTAATCTTTTGTCGATTTATATTAAACTAGCTTTTGCCCGCGGCTCCGCCCGCGTGGGATTCGGTTATCGCGCGCTGTTCCCTAGGGAACTGTGCATTTTCCCGGGATAAAAAGTAGCTTATGTCACTCTCTGGCCCATAAACTATCTTTATGCCAAAAATCACGTCGAAACGGAGCAACGGATCGAAGACGGACAAACACACACTTTCGCATTTATAATATTAGTATGGATTACAAATACAACACAAAATATTTTATTGATCCAATAAAAGTGCTTATTCTACTTCCATTATTTTTGCTTAAAAACATGATAAAATCCAAAGGCAATTAAGCGCCAACTGACCCCCGTAGGTACTAGTGTAAACTGTATAACGGTGAATCCATACTTCCATACTAATATTATAAATGTGAAAGTGTGTTTGTATGTTTGTGTGTTTGTCCGTCTTTCACACTGTAACGGAGTGACGGATCGACATGATTTTTGTCATAAAGATAGTTTATGGGCCCGAGAGTGACATAGGCTACTTTTTATCCCGGAAAAATGCACAGTTCCCGAGGGAACAGCGCGCGATATCCGAATACCACGCGGGCGCGGGCGGAGCTGCGGGCAAAAGCTAATTATTTATGTTGCGCCAATTACTTTAATAGTAGCGAGACTTTTTTTATAGGCTCCGGCGAAATGAAGTGGCGATTATTTTTCGATAGTGTGAGTACATTTTTTGCACTAAAGTCCGTGACTAACAAAGGGCTCTCGAAGTTAACGATTTTTATTTTATTATTCTGAGTTAACTGTAGGTACTTTAATTCATTAATATAAATACATATAACATTACATTGTGAGCAAAACCTTCAAGTCCAGTGTCAGTATTTACTCCGTCTGCCACCGGCAAGTCACTGTAACATTTTAAAATGTATCCAGCCGTATAAATGTATCCATCCATTTTTTATGCATTAAAATCGTAGTTAAAGGGCACAGTTAAATCCTAACTAACTCTAAGTACGGTATTAAAAATTACTGAATTTAAATACACCTCCATTAACCATCAACTAACGAACGAGAACACGCCTAAATCATGTCGCTATTATAATTATAAATCTTACAAAGCACACGGAAATGAGAACCCTGAGTTGTGAGGGTAGAGAAGCTTTTGGAACGACAGGCTATTCAATAACTAAGGTATTATTAATCATTGCAAGGACATTAGAGCCAAAGCCAGACCAACGGGGAAGTGTCACGAAAGGTAGGGGTTTAAAATAGGAGTAAATAAAATGACTACCAAAAATTATTTTACCTAAGCACTAGGCTTTTTAGTATTAGCCTATAGTAGGGTCTCAGAGGTAGGCTCAGAGTTGCTCAGAGAGCTAAACTCGCTCGAGGTTTCTTTATGGCAGGGGTGCTCAATTTATTAATTTAATGATTTACATAAGCAGTGCCATCTAGTCCAATCTGATGGTACTGTTTTCCCTTAAGATCTACGAGATCTATGAAATGATTGTATTTTATCAAAATAGCCCAAAGAGGGCGCTATTAAAGTAGTATCTTTTATAAGGATTGTCTCTTAGAAATAAAAGTCCTCTTTTTTCGCCATCACCGACTGCGACGGTCGGCACCAAAATTATTAATACGTTTTTTTTATTATTCCCAGAATTCCTAAAATTTAACAAGGGGTCTTCAAACTTTTTGGCTCAAGGGCCAACTGCACTTCATGTGAATTCGTGCGGGCCAAGAGTTTGGCTGGTCAGTGGGTATATACATCTATGACTATTATTGATACTAGATACAGTATACTGCAGTACCGCGAGACCCCCTTGGAGGCCGTGTAGAGCGCGCGTCTGTGTGAGTGTGTTCGTTTCGATCGTAGCTTCGTAGCTTGCATACTGCTTTAGCTTACATATATATACTGTGTAAGTCAAAAGAGCAATAGCTATAACTATAAAATATTATTTGTCTGACCAGCTGCCCGAGAACTGTGCCCTTAGTGTAAGTTTTCGGTTACAAAATACTTCTCGATCGCGTTCGCGTTAAAATCTGAATTTGTATGGAAACACGAACATCGCAAACGTTCCGCTAGAGGCGCTGTTCGTGTTTCCATACAAATTGAGATTTTAACGCGAACGCGATCGAGACGTATTTTGTAACCGAAAACTTAAACTAAGGGCACTGGTCTAGGTCACCCGTATGATTGCTAAAAAAACAAAAAAGGTGTCTAAAGAGCTAATTTATTGAATCCGACATTACGTTTGCTCACCCGCGTCGCGACCTTAAAAAGGTCGCGGGTGAGCAAAGTAATTATTTAAAGTTCATTGGAAGAGCTATTTTAGAATTCACAGAGCAAATTAATTAAAAGAATTACTCAGAGAGTTAAATTATGCGCATTGCATTGTTCTGGAATCTAATATTGATGGTTCAAGTTATAGTTGTACCAAGAGGCAAAGCTCTCAAACTATGCAGAATAGGGATCTGCGAGGCCGAGCTTCGACGACTCATATAAATTTGCTCTTTTGTAAAAAATACAATATTGATGGCCAATTAAATTTAAAATCAGGTTAAAATTCTGGCGAGTTTTATCTATATACGAGGGTCAAACTGAAAGTTCTTAGAAAATCAAAAACTGAGCAAACTAGCAAGTTATTAGTTTTATTATATCTTTTCAAAATAGTGTCCATTCACATCAATACACCGCTGCATCCGATGGAACCACTGAGAAAAGCACTTAGCCCAGTCGTCCTTAGGGGTCTCTTCGACGGCCTTTTGAAACGCACCCACTGCTTCCTCGGTGTTCATAAAAAGTTTTCCTCGAAGTTTTTCTTTTATTTTCGGGAATAAATAAAAATCGCAAGGTGCGAGGTCGGGGCTATACGGCGGGTGACCCAGTAATTCCACGTTTGACGTCACTAAATAGTCGATCGTTCGCCTGGCGGTGTGCGACGAGGCGTTGTCGTGGTGAAGAAGGATCCTACTTCGAGGTCGCTTCTCCCGAACTTTTTCCAATACAAGTGGCAAACAATTGTTAGTGTACCACTCTGCAGTAACTGTTTTTTGATCCTCTAAAGCAATTGTCGCATAGTGACCTGTCCTTCCGAAGAACGAGGCCACCATCTTTTTTCCCACGCTTCGACCTCTCTTCACTTTAGTTGGCAACTCCTCGAAAGGAAACACCCATTGAGCAGACTGTCTCTTGGTTTCTGGATCATAACAGTAAACCCAGCTTTCGTCACCCGTAAGTATGTCGAAAACAGCATTTGAGTCACCTCCGTTAAATCTTTCAATCATTTCACGGCACCAATCAACCCGACGGAGTTTTTGGGCCTCGGTCAAATTATGAGGTATCCACCTCGCACAAAGCTTCCTGACCGCTAAATGTTCATGGAGGATTTTATGCACTTGACTCATACCGATGCCTAAGCTTGTCCGAATCTGCTGATACGTCACTCTTTTGTCAGTCTCTATCATACGCTGCACAACACTGATGTTATTTTCAGTCGTCGCCGTAGAAGGCCGTCCCTCACGCAGATCGTCGGTGAGATTAGTGCGACCACGTTTAAACTCATTAAACCAGTTGTAAATGGTCGCACGAGATGGAGCTTCATCATGAAAGGCCAATCGAAGTCTATCATAGCTTTCTTGTTGACTTAAATGACATCGAAAGTCATAAAAAATCATTGCACGAAAATTTTCGCGAGTTAAATTCATGTTGACGTGACACAGACAATTTTCAATTTGCCGCCAAATCGTAAAACTAATGACAAATGAATGAAATACATACTCAATAATATTGGCAAAGAGTTCCATTTTCAAAATTTAAACTAACTTTTTTATTATATTGTTTACAAGTGGCCAGTTCTAAAAACTTTCAGTGTCGCCCTCGTATATAAAAGAAAGTCGTGTTAGTTACACCACTTATAACTCAAGAACAGCAGAACAGATTTGGCTGAAAATTGGTAGGGAGGTAGCTTAGAGCCAGGAGACGGACATAGGATACTTTTTATCCCGATATTCCCACGGGATAGGGATAAAATCTTGAAATAACAACCGCTGGGCTTGGAGTCATTAAATTTGGTATGTAGGTAGGTGGACGTCTGGAATTACTCACAGGCGACTTTTTGACCCGATATTCCCACGGGATACCTAGGGATGAAATCTCGAAATAACAACCACTGGGACTAGAGCCATGAAATTCGGTATGTAGGTAGCTCGACCAATGAAATAATACATATGCTATTTTTTAACCCGATATTCCCACGGGATAGGGATAAAATCTTGAAATAATAACCGCTACCCTTAGCGTCATGAAATTTGGTATATAGGTAGTTGGCCGTCTAGAATAACACATAGGCCACTTTTTGGCCCAATATTCCCACGGGATACCTAGGGATAAAATCTAGAAATAACAACCGCTGTGCTTAGAGCCATGAAATTTAGTATGTAGGTAGCTGGACCTCTGGAATAATAGATAGGCTACTTTTTATCTCGATATTCCCACGGGATAGGGATAAAATCTTGAAATAATAACCGCTGGGCTAAGAGTCATGAAATTTGGTATGAAGGTAACTCGATGTCTAGAATAACACATACGCTACTTTTTATCCGGATATTCTCACGGGATAGTTTTGAACTATTTTGAAAACAAATGACTTTCTGCCAAGTACCTATCATTCGGCGCATTCTTCTTGGCAATGATGGTCTTTCCGAAAGCGCTGGTAGTTTAAAAAATGACGTATAAAAGTGCCCATTGCGGCCTATTTACTGAATAAATGATTTGAATTTGGATAGGCAACATTTTTGAAATTTCAGCACTGGGTTTAGAGTCTTGAATTTTGTACAGCTATTCACAACACAACCTCAATGAAGGAAGACCACGATATAAATTTTGGAAATTGGCAGGGGAATTTTTTAAAATCCTGAAAATTTCAAGTGCAACTACCAGACCGATTAGTTTACGCGTGCGAAGCCGCGGGTAAAAGCTAGTATTTTTATATTAGGAGCGCCAAAGTTCGCATACTCTTCGCTAGTCATATCGTAATACTCAATACTCAATATTTTATCCGATTTTCTTTTTTTGGATTTTATTTATTTTTTTATTTTTTGTCCGAATCATCGTTTGTTAGAATTTTTTCCCCACTTAAAACCTTACAATTTTGTGATTTTTTTTATATTTTCGTCCTATACAAAAATATAGATTAGTTTTATAACATTACTGAACAATTACTGGATTCAGAGAAAAGAGAGTTATGACAAACGATCGTTCTGACAATCATTAAATTCGAACATTATAATATTAAATAAAGATTAGCTAGGTATATTATGTAATAAATTATAAAATTGTTATGAAATAAACAGTTTTTTTTTTTTTTTTTTTTATTAGCAATAGTTAATTTAGAATTCATCCCGTTCTAATATACGTCCGCACGCACATACTTAAATTCTGAACACTTATAGGTGGGAGCCCGGGATTGAGTCAATAATCCTGAAATTGAGAAACCATAAGTCAAACCACTAAGCTAGCACGGCTTTACAATTCGAAATTAGGTAGCTTTTATAAATTTAATAACAATACCATTATACCGTACCGCCACCATTATCATCATTATTATTTTACCACTAGCTTATGCCTACGACTTCGTCTGCGTGGACCCAGGTTATCGCACGGTGGCGCCCTCTACCGGAATAAAAAGTATCCTGTTGATCCTTGGGGCTTAAACTACCTCTATACTAATTGTCATCAAAATCATTTCAGCGGTTTCGACGTGAAAGCGTAACAGACAGACAGACAGACAAGAGTTACTTTCGCATTTATAATATTATATTTTAACATGTATATTATTTTACCATTAGAATGAGGTTCTCATTTTCTTATATCTTGTAATAAATGAAATACAAGTCATTTAAAAATTTTAAGTGCCTAGTACGTCAAGTAACACCTAAATTGTCATATAAAACTACCGTAAATTCTTTACATGGTAACACATCGCACGATCTCGATTTGTATTTATTTTACTGTCGTATTTTTTGTCGCATAGCACAACTAATAAACGATATTCGATAATGAAATCGATATCGACATGGGTGGAGTATTACCATCATTATTATTTTACCATTAGAATGAGGTTCTCATTTCGCTAATAACTTTTTATATCTTAAAATTTATTACAACTTATCTCACTATTTATCTTGCAATAAATTAAATACAAGTCATTTAAAATTTTTAAGTGCTTAGTAAGTTAAATAACACTTAAATTGAGATATAAAACTACGGTAAATTCTTTAAATGGTAACACATCGCACGATCTCGATTTGTATTTATTTTACTGTCGTATTTTTAAGTAGTATAGCACACTTAATAAACGATATTTGACACGGGATAGAAATCGATATAGGTGGCGTATTTCCATCTGTAATTCCCTCTGTCCATTGTCACTATTCCTCAACTGATCCAATCGGTCACCCGGCCACCTCAGGCCTGACCACTCCTATTAAAAGTAGGTATATCAAGGACACAGGAACAGGCAGATTACTCCGAAAATCGAAACTCGAAGTTCGTGTCGTGCGGTCCCTCTGACACTTATACTATTTAATACGAGAGCGAGAGGGACCGCACGACACGTACTTCGTGTTTCGAATTTCGGAGTAGCCTTGCTGCATCAAAGCATCAAACTAATTAGTAACTTTGCTAAGTACCAAACTGGTCACAATCGACCGCCTAACTTCAGGTAGGGCTGGCGAACCTTCCATAACAAGATTTCGATACAAAAACAATAAAATAAATTATCTTTTTTTTTTCAATCGTAAAGACCAAAGGGTAAGCGGATGACTTTGAAAACAAAATATTGTTGCATCATTTCCGTGGAACATTTTTTTAAGCATAAACTCCATAGCGCCTTAAAAATATCTAATTTAAAGCGTCAACATTTGACTACATACATATACACCAAAATATTTGAAAAAAAAATTAGCTCGCAAAATTAATTGTGCACCCGTCTAATTACCGTTTCACTTTATTTGCAAAAAAAGTCTAATTACTCTAATTAAGTCTAATTACCATGTTACTAGTGGAAAAAAGCGCCACGATAATTAGACTGGTGCACCGATGAATGAGAATGGAAGAACCCGTATCGACACCCCTACTTGGCTGAGAACTCGTCACAGACCAACTTTACAAAGTACAGTATAACAGTAGCTGGCTAAATAGCTGCTAGCTCGATAAGTACCCAGACGAAATTTTAGTCGGAAAGACCCAAGTTTGAGACAAAAGATACGCAAAACTGTCCAGTTTATCGTTAAAATATTAGATAGTGCTTAGTTGTTGCTCGTATCTTCATCTGTATCCAGTGGGATCGTTCATTCAGTCATTCATTCAAAACATGGGTGTAATTATAAATAGGCAGTTTTACATGTTACGCCCTAGGACACAGCAATATTAGAGTGTTGGTTAAGTATTGTATTTTAGAATTATATGTGTTAAACTAGCTTTTGCCTGCGACTTCGCCCGCCTAGAGTTCGGTTATCGCGCGCTACTGTGGAACTGTGCATTTTTCTGGGATAAAAAGTGGCCTATGTCATTCTCTAGCCCATAAACTATATCTGTGACAAAAATCACGTCGATCCGTCGCTACGTTTCGACGTGAAAGGCGGACAAACGTACATACAAACACACAAACATACAAACACACACACTTTCCCATTTATAATATTAGTGTGTATTTAGGTTGTCATAGCTGATCCAGATAAAAGATAGTTTTTATCCCGGAAATTTGCATAGTTCCTAGGTAATAGCGATAAACGAATTCTAAAACACCACCAACGGGGGGACTTATCACGCTAACACACACGAGTAATATTTTTACCTCGACGTTTCGGCAACATTGCAGTGGCCGTGGTCACGAGTAGACTGAAGTGTGGGATGTCAAGTCTGCCTAGCAGCGCCACTGTAATGTTGCCGAAACGTCGAGGTAAATATTACTCGTATATGTTAACGTGATAAGTCCCGTTGGTGGTATTTTGAGTACGAGTGAAAATCACGAAAGTAACAGGCAACAGCCAGTATACACTCACGGTCAAAGAAAACGGGTCGGTACGAAAAACTAGAATATCTCCTAAAATAATAGAGCTAGGATCATGAATTAAACTGTATATTGTAGATAATTCTATAATTAACAAAACGACATGATAGGTTTGAAAGTTATTCATTTGTTTATTCTAATTACGTACAAAACAAAATATTAACAAATTTTACGTAGAAAAATTAACACTTGGTACCTCACATTACAACAGAAAAAACTAACTTTAAAACAAATTAATTCTTCGTATTGCCTTCACGGGCTCTTTTTAAAGCTTCCAGATGATTGGGCATGCTCTTCATTAGGTTTCTTATGCGATTTTGCGGGATATTGATTCATCCTTCCACTAACGCATGTTTCAGGTCTCTAAGTGTAGTTAGAGCGGAGTTTCGATTTCTTACATGCCTTCCAAGCTCGTCTCATACATGCTCGATCGGATTTAAGTCCGGACTTCTCGAGGGTCAGTTCATAAAAATGATACCAACGTCGTCAAAGTAATCATTTACAATCTGAGCTGTGTATGGCCTGGCGTTTTCATGCATGAACATGGGATTTTCACCCATATCAATTAAGTATGGACCGTCATGCTCATTAAGAATCTCTTCTACATATCTTGCACTAGTTAGCGTACCATTTTTTATGAAGACTTACTCCATGTGAGTCTCTGAAGAGATTACAGCTCAGGCCACAATACACCCACCGTCAAACGACACTTTTTCCTCAAAATAAGCTCGAGTAAAACGTTCACCTGGCCGTATGTGCATAGAGCATAAATCTGGATTCATCAGAAAACATATTTCTTGCCAATTCTTCGTTTGCCCACCATCTGTGTTCGCGGGCGTAAATCAATCTTGCTGTTCGCTGCCCCTTTTCAAGTTTTGGGCCATTTGCCGGTCTACGTGGGGTCAAATTAGCTTCTTGTAGCCGCCGCCTTACAGTCCACTCGCTTATGTCATCTTTTCGAGTCTCTCGAAGTTGATTTTGGACTTCAACAGCCGTGAGGTGCCGATTTCGGAGCATGGTTGTAACAATAAATTGATCTTCTCGAACTGCAGTACATCTCGGTCTGCTGGTTCCTGGTCTTCTAATGTTCTGCCCAATTTCTCGGAAACGTTGGACGACTCTCTGCACGGTAGAAAGTGATATGCCAACAGTTCTCGCTGTTCTTCTCTGAATTCCACCTTCTTCTAACATAGTGACGATACGTGTACATTTTCCTGGTGTCAGCCACATGATAGTAAATCAAGAATGATCAAGAAAGACAGCAATGAGTGCCTTTTATCATTATGCTTTGACAGATTGAAAATAAAAGTGAGAAAACAGGCAAAAGTAAAACAAGTGCAATTCTAATTTAGACCCTAATTAGAGTTTTTTTTTTAATTTTAACTTTTTCCAGCAACCATGTAAAACATTTGAAGGTTGTATTTAATACGATATTAAATTCTTTTTAATATAGAGTCAGTTTCGTATAAGTAAACCTTTTCATTTTCAAAATTTTCAGGTTTTCGTCACTGACCCGTATTATTTGACCGCGAGTGTACAATAAAGAGTTTATACATACATACAAATCGATTTGATGAATTGATGATTTACATAAGTATCGCTAACTCAATAATTGACAAAGCTTGTTTTGAAATAATTTTCGCTAAAAAACAAAGCAGAATTTGAATCTAAGGAAAATTTTATTATTTTTTGTCAATTTTCATGATGGATTTATTTTTAGCGTTAAATTCGTTCGAAAAATTCGTTTACCATCCTATGATGGAATATATTATACATGGCTTAACTACAGATGCCTTTGTCTGTTATTGTATGAGTGCTTCTTCATTTTTTTTTGTGCATTATTCAATTTGTTTCCCGGTACGAGGGTCAAACTGAAAGTTCTTAGAAAATCAAAAACTGAGCAAACTAGCAACTTATTAGTTTTATTATATCTTTCAAAATAGTGTCCATTCACATCAATACACCGCTGCATCCGATGGAACCACTGAGAAAAGCACTTAGCCCAGTCGTCCTTAGGGGTCTCTTCGACGGCCTTTTGAAACGCACCCACTGCTTCCTCGGTGTTCATAAAAAGTTTTCCTCGAAGTTTTTCTTTTATTTTCGGGAATAAATAAAAATCGCAAGGTGCGAGGTCGGGGCTATACGGCGGGTGACCCAGTAATTCCACGTTTGACGTCACTAAATAGTCGATCGTTCGCCTGGCGGTGTGCGACGAGGCGTTGTCGTGGTGAAGAAGGATCCTACTTCGAGGTCGCTTCTCCCGAACTTTTTCCAATACAAGTGGCAAACAATTGTTAGTGTACCACTCTGCAGTAACTGTTTTTTGATCCTCTAAAGCAATTGTCGCATAGTGACCTGTCCTTCCGAAGAACGAGGCCACCATCTTTTTTCCCACGCTTCGACCTCTCTTCACTTTAGTTGGCAACTCCTCGAAAGGAAACACCCATTGAGCAGACTGTCTCTTGGTTTCTGGATCATAACAGTAAACCCAGCTTTCGTCACCCGTAAGTATGTCGAAAACAGCATTTGAGTCACCTCCGTTAAATCTTTCAATCATTTCACGGCACCAATCAACCCGACGGAGTTTTTGGGCCTCGGTCAAATTATGAGGTATCCACCTCGCACAAAGCTTCCTGACCGCTAAATGTTCATGGAGGATTTTATGCACTTGACTCATACCGATGCCTAAGCTTGTCCGAATCTGCTGATACGTCACTCTTTTGTCAGTCTCTATCATACGCTGCACAACACTGATGTTATTTTTAGTAGAATTTGTAGGCCTTTGTAGAAGGCCGTCCCTCACGCAGATAGTCGGTGAGATTAGTGCGACCACGTTTAAACTCATTAAACCAGTTGTAAACGGTCGCACGAGATGGAGCTTCATCATGAAAGGCCAATCGAAGTCTATCATAGCTTTCTTGTTGACTTAAATGACATCGAAAGTCATAAAAAATCATTGCACGAAAAATTTCGCGAGTTAAATTCATGTTGACGTGACACAGACAATTTTCAATTTGCCGCCAAATCGTAAAACTAATGACAAATGAATGAAATATATACTCAATAATATTAGCAAAGAGTTCCATTTTCAAAATTTAAACTTACTTTTTTATTATATTGTTTACAAGTGGCCAGTTCTAAAAACTTTCAGTGTCGCCCTCGTATTCATAATCCTCAAACACCTTAAATACCCAAAATACAGTGATAACGTAACTTAATAATAATTTCCTTACTCATAGATTGAGTGTTATGAAAGAAGCGTACTTTTTTTTTATTCTACTGGATGGCAAACGAGCAAGTGGGTCTCCTGATGGTGAGAGATCACCACCGCCCATAGACACCTGCAACACCAGGGGGATTGCACATGCGTTGCCAACCTAGAGGCCTAAGTAAGATGGGATACCTCAAGTGCCTGTAATTTCACCGGCTGTCTTACTCTCCACGCCGAAACACAACAGTGCAAGCACTGCTGCTTCATGGCAGGATTAGCGAGTAAGATGGTGGTAGCAATCCGGGCGCACTTTGCACAAGGTCCTACTACCTGCATGTAAAAATTTTCTTCGTAAATTAATTTTGTGGAGAAAAGCGACACAAATCAATCAGGCAGAGAAACTACTAACTAACTAACTACCTACTACAATGAGAACACAATTACAAACACACTTCAAGCACATACTCACAAACTTTCGGCGTAGATTTTTAAACTACTACAGCTGATGATGGTGATGATAACAATGGTGATGATGATGACGACGACGACGACGATGATGATGATGATATCTACAAAGTTAAAACTTCCTATCGCAGAAGCATGTCACTGTTCATCTCCAATACCTTTGAATGTAAACCAATGAATCCTAAATCAAAATAAGTTAACATGTAATATATGAAAGGGTGACTTAAAGACCCTAAAGTTTTGGGATAAACCTCTGTTACTGAGAATTCCGCATGACATGGGTGAGCCGGCGATTACGGCTGTAATAGTGGAGGAGGTATCCAGTAACTGGAATGGGGTGCGTACAGTGAACCAATTTGATGGCCGCCACACAGTGTCTCCAACCACGCCGTAATTACGATAGATCTACCGTATTTTTTCCAGATCTACCACCTACCGTAGACATATCATTACGGTCCCACATTCTACCGTAATTTTGTCCTTGTCCTTATTTCTATAATAGCAACACTTGATTTAGTCAAATATTACAATTTTAATAGGGCAACACTGCAATTGGCGTGAGGTTAAAGTCCGACATGCATTTGTCTACCTGGAATACACAACAAAAATTGCTCGACCTGACAAATTCAAACCATGAACATTGTCCTAAGGGTTTCAACTATCCGGCCACGCATCGGTGTCGTTCATTCCAGGTCGTCAAACATGGGGCCGTACACCAATCGCACCCAGGATTAGGCGATTTTCTTTGTCTACCGTAATATTTGTACCATCTACCGTAATTTTAGACCAGCAATACCGTAATTTTGATAGAGTGAGTTGGAGATACTGCCACCACAGAACTTTGACCTAACAACATTATACGACATTCAATAAACATTGTTACAGAGAATTGAAATTGTTTACTATGATAAGGTTCTGTAGTGGCCTAGGAATCAAATTGCTTGACAGTACACAGAAGAGATTCGTTGAAGAACTAAAGTCACTGACATAGCTGGAAAAATATGCAAATTGAAGTGGCAATGGGCAGGCCAAAATCCAAACAAACAAAATCTAACCATCCGTTTGATAGCTACAATAATGCCATAGAGAGACAGACATAGGCAGATATTAGTTTCAAACTTATAACCCTCTATATGCGTGTGTTATATAATTATGCTGTGATAGTATTTTAAGCATTATATATAGTATGATTTTCATAATATTATTTGTTTTTAAATAACAACATCCGCTACTGATTTAATAACTAACAATTAATCGCGCCATTATTATGAAAATCATACTATATTTAATGCTTAAAATACTATCACAGCATAATATATAACACGTGCGGGTAAGAAAAACTTTCCATTAAATCTTAAATCGGATCAAAAGACGACTTTAAATAACCCTTTTAAATCGAGAGTTAAAAATAGACACCCATTATATTATATGTAATTTAGCTTATACGACGTAAGAAACATGAAAGCAATTTACGAGGGCGACACTGAAAGTTTTTAGAACTGGCCACTTGTAAACAATATAATAAAAAAGTAAGTTTAAATTTTGAAAATGGAACTCTTTGCCAATATTATTGAGTATGTATTTCATTCATTTGTCATTTGTTTTATGATTTGGCGGCAAATTGAAAATTGTCTGCGTCACGTCAACATGAATTTAACTCGCGAAAATTTTCGTGCAATGATTTTTTATGACTTTCGATGTCATTTAAGTCAACAAGAAAGCTATGATAGACTTCGATTGGCCTTTTATGATGAAGCCCCATCTCGTGCGACCATTTACAACTGGTTTAATGAGTTTAAACGTGGTCGCACTAATCTCACCGACGATCTGCGTGAGGGACGGCCTTCTACGGCGACGACTGAAAATAACATCAGTGTTGTGCAGCGTATGATAGAGACTGACAAAAGAGTGACGTATCAGCAGATTCGGACAAGCTTAGGCATCGGTATGAGTCAAGTGCATAAAATCCTCCATGAACATTTAGCGGTCAGGAAGCTTTGTGCGAGGTGGATACCTCATAATTTGACCGAGGCCCAAAAACTCCGTCGGGTTGATTGGTGCCGTGAAATGATTCAAAGATTTAACGGAGGTGACTCAAATGCTGTTTTCGACATACTTACGGGTGACGAAAGCTGGGTTTACTGTTATGATCCAGAAACCAAGAGACAGTCTGCTCAATGGGTGTTTCCTTTCGAGGAGTTGCCAACTAAAGTGAAGAGAGGTCGAAGCGTGGGAAAAAAGATGGTGGCCTCGTTCTTCGGAAGGACAGGTCACTATGCGACAATTGTTTTAGAGGATCAAAAAACAGTTACTGCAGAGTGGTACACTAACAATTGTTTGCCACTTGTATTGGAAAAAGTTCGGGAGAAGCGACCTCGAAGTAGGATCCTTCTTCACCACGACAACGCCTCGTCGCACACCGCCAGGCGAACGATCGACTATTTAGTGACGTCAGACGTGGAATTACTGGGTCACCCGCCGTATAGCCCCGACCTCGCACCTTGCGATTTTTATTTATTCCCAAAAACAAAAGAAAAACTTCGAGGAAAACTTTTTATGAACACCGAGGAAGCAGTGGGTGCGTTTCAAAAGGCCGTCGAAGAGACCCCTAAGGACGAGTGGGCTAAGTGCTTTTCTCAGTGGTTCCATCGGATGCAGCGGTGTATTGATGTGAATGGACACTATTTTGAAAAGATATAATAAAACTAATAACTTGCTAGTTTGCTCAGTTTTTGATTTTCTAAGAACTTTCAGTTTTACCCTCGTACATGTTCGATAAGTAGCGACCAAACTTTTCCTTTGACGATGTTTTAGGGAAATTACTCACTTTTACTTACTTTTACATGCCAACTTTTACGCGAGGCGTTTACGTCTTAGCCTTGTTTAAGCCAATACGCCTGCATACCGCTCATGATCATTATATATTATAAATATATGACAATTAATGTAATTTTTTTTTAGTTTGTTCAGTTTTTTATTGTAGGTACTTTTGCATTATCATCCAATTTACAAGTAATGAATAATAAAATCATTTATTTCGGGAAATAGAATAACATACGAGTAGGTAAATATAGCTAATAATAACATAATATTTAAAAATGTTTAGATGGCAACACTTCGTGACCCCCTGGCTGCCCGCCAATGATCTAGAGAAGTAGCATTACCGAGAATATAATGATGGTTCTGAATCCAGAAATGACACAAAAAACGCTTTTAATGTCTTCTTCTTCTCTTTTAAAATATGGCTTTCTGTCCTTATTAGGACAATTTCGCCAGTGTCAAGGTACTCTCTTTGAGAGGGACGTTGTTCGGTAGTTGTAGTTTTTGCAACTTGATAGTAAAATTCCAGAAACCACGTAGAGACAACTTGCGCATTAAAACATGTCAGACACGAGAGCAATATAGAATTTTGTGATCAATGTTCACTGTTAAGGTTAATCGCCGCATAACACTATCAAAATTATACTTCAACTAGCCAAAGAAACAGAAATAGCAAAATTATACATTGACTACGTCCGCCATATTCGAATGCCACAAATCGAATCGCTTTTAATGTCAGAATAGGATTAGAAGGGCTAACCTTAAAAGTTACGGGAAAGAGACTGAGGAGATGATAACGATTCCTTGAACAAGTAGTCAGATTCATCGTTCTTTTGCAAAGCTCCATATCATTGAACCACAGTATAAAAGAGAAGAAGAAGAAGAACCACAGTATACCTACCTTGCTTCTCCACCACAAAAATATTATTTGGTTAGTTAGTTTATTTGGTGGCGGAGAAACATGCTAAAAATATATAGTTCATCAAAAAGATCTGGTGTTATAGGCAAACCGCGTAACTGAGTCCTCGCCTGCGCGGTACAGGGGCGCGGGGGTAGGACGACAAAGGGGACTGAAGGAGGTGCGGGCGGCGACCGGAATGAGCTGTGCTAAGAAGCGCCTGCCGCCCGCACCTCCTTCAGTCCCCTTTGTCGTCCTACCCCCGCGCCCCTGTACCGCGCAGGCGAGGACTCAGTTACGCGGTTTGCCTATAGTTTTGGTGCGATCGCGATGGTACGAAACCCTTCGTGTACGATTCCGATTTTTAACCGGTTCTTAACTTGTCAGCTTTCTTAAGACACAAAATAAATAACAGTAAGTAGGTACAAGTACAGTCAAGTGCTAATATTTACTTATTCAGTTTCAAAAATATGTACCACAGACAGTTATTCCGACACAATACCCCGCAGTAACATATTTTTGAGTGGTTCGAATAAATACTTATTTTTGCACTTTACTTACATTAGATAAATATTCGTTTTACACACTAAAAAAAAGCAATAAAGAGTTTACATACATACATACATACTACCCACTATAATTTCCTACATCCATGCTAACGTGCAAAATGCACTATGCCATCTTTGCCCGCTAGCAATACCATGTTTTCTCGTTCCCTGAGCACTAAGTCTCTTTTATTGCATCCGAGCCCTGTTCGGGCGTATTGGTTTGCACAGGGCTTAATATTTTGAATACTTTCGACGGATTTACATGTTTGGAAGTTTGGCTTGTAACAGGTAGACCCTGCGGCTTGGAGTGAAACAAGCTTCGGATACGAAACTTTTACAATATTAATATGTATGTCAATCGTAAGCTCATCAGTTGAGATACAAATGTATGTCAACGTGGACGAATAAAATCAGGGATGTTATAGCTTTCTCATCATCATCATCCTTTCCTATACGTCTCACTGCTGAGTACAGGGGGCCTACCACGCTCTCTTAATACGATTCAGTTTAAGCTCTAAACTGAACTGCATCGCTATTTCGTACTACGACGTTACTTTTGTGATTCATTTCAAGTGAGGTTCAGCGATAGCGATACATATATCAGAGAAAATATCGGTCTTTCATTCACTTGTTAGCGATTGAGATTCAGCTCTGAGAAATAAAGGTCGTGGTACCAATTTCGACGATTCAGTTTAGGTGCCTAAATTGAACTGCTCTGCGTTTGGATCGTTTAGGAAAGATCGTGGTAGCCCCCCTGACCTCCTCTTATTACTTATTTAATACAGATACTTATATAGTATGACTGGCTATTGCCCGCGGCTTCGCCCGCGTGGAATTCGGGAACTGTGTATTTTTTCGGGATAAAAGTAACCTATCCATCGGGTCCATAAACTATCTCTATGCCAAAAATCACGTCGATCCGCCGCTCCGTTTCGACGTGAAAGACGGAGAAACGTATAAACACACACACTTTCGCATTTATAATATTAAGTATGGATTTCGGCGGCAAAACCCAAGATGCTATTGGCCAGTTTTTAGAGCATGTGGAGGAAATAAATGCCATAATTATTGTAGTAAAGGTAAATTTGTAAAACAAAGGAATGAGAAGTCAGTTTTTGACAACATTTTTTTCGAAGGTTTTTTAACTTCATCCATTTATGAAGTTGAAATTTGGTGATTTTCTTGATTATTACATATATTCAACATTATTTCTTGTAAATTCTGTAATTTTTGAAGTCAGTTAAAAATGAACCCACACTTCGTACATTATCTTTATGTATTAAGGCTCTGCTATCGTTACATACCTACGTAATTTAGTATACAAGTAATTTAGTTTTAAGGACTAAAATTTTGTATGCCCCTAAGGGCTGAGCGGCTGTACTATGACATAAATATATGATCTTAACATGATGATGATGATGATGAAAGTCTACGACCCACCGAACATCTCCTCGTGTACCTCGTCTGCGCAACCACGACCACTCTGACAAGAGTGTCCGACTAAGAAGAAGAAGAACATGATGTAACCCGTTCAATGAAGGTAAAGAATTTCATTTCATTTCATATTTATAGAGACGGCCTTAGGTCAGTTTCCTTGACTATTCATTTATATAAAAAATTGAAAATGCTCTAACATTTAACGGACTAATGGTTTCACTAATAACACTGATGTTACGAAGATATTTTTCCCTTTAACTATTTTTATCTTTTCAATCCCCAAGTGACAATAAAAATAATTAATGACCGTATTTTACTCTTTCTCTTAAATAATTAATGAGGCAAGCAGTGGTATAAAACGATGTTTTACTGCTGGCATACGTCTGCGGGCACTAAAGCGCTTTTTTCCCCACGGGAAACATAAGTGGGATGAACAGTGGCTTAGGTTTCAGTGGCTTGAAATGGCTTTATTTTGTTTCTTTATGCTTTTTTTTATTCGTTTTTTATTCGACTGGATGGCAAACGAGCAAGTGGGTCTCCTGATGGTGAGAGATCACCACCGCCCATAGACACCTGCAACACCAGGGGGATTGCAGATGCGTAGCCAACCTAGAGGCCTAAGATGGGATACCTCAAGTGTCAGTAATTTCACCGGCTGTCTTACTCTCCACGCCGAAATACAACAGTGCAAGCACTGCTGCTTCACGGCAGGATTAGCGAGCAAGATGGTGGTAGCAATCCGGGCGGATCTTGCACAGGGTTATACAACCTGCAATGCTTCAATGTTCTATTTCCTAGAAAAAAAAATCTTAAGATCATGACTAGTATATGCCTCAATGCAGGGCTCAGGCCTTTCTTAGAAAGCTTGGACTGTAGTTCCCACACGGACATAGTACAAATTAGGTATTTCACACACGTCATTAAATTTCTTCGCAATTGTGTTCAGTTTTCCTTAAGTACGATATTTTCTTCACCGTAAATCTCATCGTAAATTTCATTATTTCGATTCTCATGCCGTTTTTTTTTCTTAGCAGATGTTTTTTTGACGTTCAAGCTTGCCTAAATTTTGTAGGCAAATAGTTTAGCTTTGATATTGTATTGGTGGACAACCGAAATGCAATAATAACAGGCTAAAGTTTTTAGAGGTTTTTAAATCTAAACCAAGTTTTGCTAAGTTTATAAAAACCAACGCCATCAGTCAAGCGCGCTTTGTCCGCTTTTGCCCCGTCGGCCATGTTTGTTTTATTAGAACTAATGACCGGGCCCAGATGTCCAAAAGCGAGTAAAAAAGTAATTGCCGCCCAAACTGACAGCTACGAGAGGGTTAAAGTCCTATACTTTGAAGGAAATATGGTTAATGGGTAGGGTGTTCAGATTTTAAGGGGACTGACGTAAAGTTTTGAAGCAAACACTTAAGTACAAGAAGTTTTTGCGAAGCATAAATAAAAGCTTCGTTTAAATAGTAGATTGTACAACAAGAGCATAAAACTAGCCATTTTAATCAAGACGTTCATATAACCACCTGAGGCGGTATGGCGAGGGTGGAATGACAAGTTGGTTAAGGCCCTAATTATCACATTTTATTTTGTTTTAGTAAAAAAAATAGACTTATTATCTTCCTTCTAAAATTAATTTCCTAATAGTGCTTTATTTTTGTTCAAAACGTCGCACTTGTTGATGTGACAGCTGTCACAGAACGCTGTTCTCCAATCTCTCTCATATCAACTTATTGTACACATTACATTGCTGCTCGAAAATATTTCAAAAATTAATAACGTACTGGTTTCTAAATTCTATTTCTTTTAATTCATTAAAAATATGTTTATTTAAATATGTTTAAATATGTATTTAAATATGTTTATTATGCTGACTACGAAGCGTGAGGTTCCGGGTTCGAATCCCGGCCGGGGCAGATATTGGTATGAATAATACGAATGTTTGTTCTCCGGTCTTGGATGTTTAATATGTATTTAAGTATTTATTTATCTATATTTAAGTATGTTTATCCGTTGCCTAGTGTCCATAGTACAAGCTTTGCTTAGTTTGGGACTAGGTCAATTGGTGTCAAGTGTCCCGTGATATTATTATTATTATTATTATTTCCTTTTTTTAGATAGAATTAATTTTATTAAATAAAGTTAATCTAAACGAATAATATAATAATAATAAGACAAAGAAAACTTACCTGAGAAACCTTAACTAAATATCTAAATATGAATAGAATAGAATAGAATAGAAAATATTTAATTGCCAACAGTACAAACAATACCAGACAACAATATAAACTAAATATAGTTGTTACTATAAAAAAAAATGTAAGTAAAAATAATTTATTATTATTACTTATTCTAAATTAAAAAATTGTTTTGATATCGATTCACAGCAATTAAATCTTCGTCTAGTTAAAGTTTGAGGTAGTATTAAAAATACACGCTGTATTAACTTTTTTTTATTCCCACAGGATTGACAGATATAATAGTTTATGCGCAAGACACGGGTTAATACAAATAATTAAAACCAAACGTCCCAATCTCATTCCCGTGGCGTAAAAGACAAGTACTTAAAACCAAACGTCACAATCTCATTCCCGTGGCGTAAAAGACAAGTACTTAAAACCAAACGTCACAATCTCATTCCCGTGGCGTAAACGCCGGAACCGCTATGCTCAAAGTTCCACTTTAAGCAGAGTACGCACTATCAGACAATACGTACAGTGAAGCAGAAGGCTTACTCACGAGCGGCCGAGCGCGTACTCGAGCGTAAACGCGTCGCATTCATGCGTACTATTTGTTAAAGGGCTTACACGATACACAATTAAATAAATCAGGACTCAACACTGAATACTGATTAACATCGGTATACTCGTAGAACGATTGTCATTCGCTAAATTTCTTTTTTTTAATCGACTGGATGGCAAACGAGCAAGTGGGTCTCCTGATGGTAAGATCACCGCCCATAGAGACTTGCAAAACCAGGCAGGGGGATTGCAGATGCGTTGCCAACCTAGAGGCCTAAGATGGGATACCTCAAGTGCCAGTAATTTCACCGGTTGTCTTACTCTCCACGCCGAAACACGACAGTGCAAGCACTGCTGATTCACGGCAGGATTAACGAGCAAGATGGTGGTAGTACTCCTAGCGGACCTTGCACAAGGTCCTACCACCTGCAAACTTCTATTTAGGTATTTACTTTGCAAAAATACTTATATGCAAAGTCGTTTTAGGCTTATATTCGACCTTCTGCTGGGTACAAAACTTGTGTTAATCAGCAGGGCTAATACTACGAAATTCGAAGTTCGTATCGTACCGTCCCTCTTGCTCTCCTATTAAATAGTATAAATGTCAGAGGGAGCGCACGACACGAACTTCGAGTTTTGAGTGTTGTAGTAGCCCTGCAGTATTGAGTGTTGAGTCCTGATTTACTTAATTTTGTAGTCTCTAAGAAAGAAAACAAAAATACGAAAAAAATCCACAAACTAATCCCGGAGCATTTCAAAAATAATACCATTTCTACCAGGGCTTCCAATCTTCAATTTCAATTCAACTTTTGAGAGAATACACTCCATTGAACTGCTTCCCAAGCGTAAGTAAGTGGCCATACAATGTTTTCCTTCACCGAAAAGCTCATATTACGTTTCAAATACAGCTTGAGAGGGCAATGGTTAAAATACTAGCAATAAATGAAATCTTCATTAGTAAACTGGAGGCCATATTGTCTATAAGTGCGGGCTCTTTCTACCATCATCTGAACTTCAACTTCAACTTTTTTTGCCTAAGTGGCAACCGATCGCTCTAGGTTAGCAACCATTACTGCCTATGACACCTGACAGCAGCAAAGTACACATGTGTCTGATCGGCTATTAAAGGTTTTCTAAACGGGGGTTGTATTTTAGAAGCGAGCTAGTTTGCACCGTGCGGCAGAAAAAAGTGGTAAGTAAAAACGTTTCTGATTCAGAGTGCTTTAGTCAACAAGACTTTGGGATAGTGAGATACTGAATAAAACTACCACTATACGCACACATAATTATTAAAATAAGATACATAGAACACTGACGCATTAATAGCCGAGGTATGTTTCGAACCATTCCGTGGTTCTTTGTCAAGACGAGTTCGAGTGGAAAGCCAACAGACAACTGCGCGCCAGCGCTTTTGCAGCTTGCCTATTCTGAGTGGCCATCTCCTCTACTAAAACTGTTCTTATCTTCTTCACAATTATTATTGGCACTCGTAAGGTTGCACATTACAACAATCACATCACATTCTCAAGTCTCGTCCACACTTAAGCACGTAAAACCGTTTTACAACTCGGGGGCACTGACCACCCACTATAGCGTAGTACTATTTATTCTGTGCTATAGCGATGAATCTTAATGGCGTCATGTCGTTTAGGCGGATCAAAGAACTTTTCCTTCGGCAGTATGGATACCTTATCAAATCGAACGAACCTACTGTGTTAAAAATAAAATTGTGTTAAATACTTGTAATGTATAGTATATAGATATCATTTATAAATATTGTGGATCTGTTTAAAAAAAATACCTCGTTGAATTTCTTGCCGGATTCTTCTCAACAGAGGTGTTTCCGAACCGGTGGTAGATTTTCTGACGTTAAGTGCTTGTAATAGTCTTAATTGAATAAAGAGATTTTGACTTTGACGTTGACTTTGACTTTGAACGTAATACGGCGAACCACAACTCAATGAATGTTCTATCACAGCAGAACTCCAGCTGTCTATCTTCCTTCTACTATTTACGTATGTGTTCCATCAGTCTCATGGAAATATTCCTGCCAGTCTCCCGTGTACAGCTCTCCCCACACGATCAGGGAATCATATACACTCCAGGGACATTAATTTTTTATTTCCCGTTCTTTTGTCGCACTTTACACGTGCTTTGCTTCACTTGTCAACACCGTTGCTTGAAAAATTTAGGCGAACTGGTGAGAGTCGAATTGCTACTAGTTCTATTTTCTCAAACTCAAACAAACTCAAACTCACAATATTTATTGCCAACAAAAACACACTACATCACAACAAAAACAGTAAAAACATAAATAGGAGAAGAGCGAACAATTAGAGACGTTGTGCTGTAGTGTGACGCCAAAAGGACTCAGCTCAGCATGTGCCGTAGCCCTGTAACCAGAGCTGCAGCGCTGGTTTTTATCTGAACCCCTTATTGCAGGGAAAAAAGCAAGGGCTAATTATTGCAGGGAAAAAAGAAATTATATTTAAATAATATATATATCATGACGAATATTATTCTCACTTTTGCGATGTGTTTCAGTTACGGTATATTTAATTAAAATCCTACTAATATTATAAATGTGAAAGTTTGTGAGTGAGTGAGGATGTGAGTGAGTGAGGATGTGAGTGAGTAAGTTTGTTTGTTACTTCTTCACGCTAAAACGGCTGGACTGATTTGGATGAAATTTGACAAAAAGTTAGTTTATAACCTGGATTAAAACATAGAATACTTTTTATCCCGATATTCCCACGGGATAGGGATAAAATCTCGAAATAACAACCGCTGGGCTTGGAGTCATGAAATTTAGTATATAGGTGGTTGGACGTTTGGAATTACTCATAGGTGACTTTTTGACCCAATATTCCCACGGGATACCTAGGGATGAAATCTCAAAATAACAACCACTGGGACTAGAGCCATGAAATTCGGTATATAGGTAGCTGGACCTCTGAAATACTACATATGCTATTTTTTAACCCGATATTCCCACGGGATAGGGATAAAATCTTGAAATAATGACCGCTGGGCTTAGAGTCATGAAATTTGGTATGTAGGTAGTTAGCCGTCTAGAATAACACATAGGCCACTTTTTGACCCAATATTCCCACGGGATACCTAGGGATAAAATCTTGAAATAACAACCGCTGTGCTAAGAGCCATGAAATTTAGTATGTAGATAGCTGGACCTCTGGAATAATAGATAGGCTACTTTTTATCTCGATATTCCCACGGGATAGGGATAAAATCTTGGAATAATAACCGTTGGGCTTATAGAGTCATAAAATTTGGAATGTAGGTAGCCGGAAGTCTGGAATAACACATAAGCGACTTTTTGATCCAATATTCCCACGGGATACCTAGGGATGAAATCTCGAAATAACAACCACTGTGCTTAGAGCCATGAAATTCGGTGTGTAGGTAGCTGGACCTTTGAAATAATACATAGGCTATTTTTTATCCCGATATTCCCACGGGATATGGATAAAATCTCGAAATAACAACTGCTGGGCTTAGAGTCATGCAATTGGGTATGTAAGTAGTTGAACGTCTGAAATAACACATAGGCTACTTTTTATCCGGATATTCCCACGGGATAGTTTTATAACTAAGGGACCGAATACATCCCCGTTTTATTAGTTCACGCGTGCGAAGCCGCGGGTAAAAGCTAGTATAATATATATGTAAAATACCCTGTACAAATTACGCTTTACCAACAATTAATATGCAGAGTTCGTCGACGCTATCCCGTTTCATTAGCCAAGTTATAAATGGGATGTTTAAGCGAACTCGCGCTGTTACAGATTAATCAGGCGTTTTTAATTGACGGCAGAGTAATGAGGTTCCAACCAGTGGAATGATAATGAACAATCATTGTGTTTGTTTGAAACTCGAAGGTAGAAGCGAAACGGAGTAGACGTACAGTAATTTTGTTGGGCAGTCTTATATATCAAATTTTAAGCTATCACAAAATAAACTTCAGTTCAGAGGGACCTCTAATGCCTTGTAGGCTTGAGTCGGTCCTGAACTAAGAACTAAAAAGAATGAATTCCCATTGCGGACCGAAAAGAACTAGTTCCTCGTAAACGATCTTAATCGGTCTCGGTCCCGCTCCCGGTCCGCGCTCCTTAGCTTCGATCGTTCAGAGTCGGAGTTAAAACGGCATTGGGAGCGGGAGTGAGTGAGCGATAGATGATTGAACGAGGAAACGAATAAAGAGCGGAGCTAAATAAACTCGCTCCCCGATCTTAAACATTGTTTCGGTCGGAGCCGCTCCTCGAAGCTAAAGGAACTAAAGGAGCTAAAGGAACTAAAAGACCGAACTAGTTCATTTGACCGATTGACCGAGATCGGAGCGCTCCCTTTAAAGTCCGAGCGGGCACAACTCTAATGCCTTGATCGCACGTACCGAGTCAACAGGGGAGACAGTGCTCTCGGCCGAGTAAGTACTCGGTGCGTATAAACATAGCGAGCGAGCGAGCGCTGTACGGTTACTCGCTTACAAGTTACATCACTGTCTCGGCCGAGAAACATTTATTTACTGTCTCCAATGTCCCCACTTTAGGGTAATTTACCCTAAATTTAGGGTATTTTTAGGGTAAAAGTTTTCGAATAATATGTACGGTTTCAAGAAAAAAAATACTGAAGATGACATAGGAGCCCAGACTAATTATGGATGCATTCTAAGAATTTTCTGAAACTGTGTAGTAGTTCAGCTATTAGTTTATTAATAAACAGCATTTATTTGCTTTGTTTTTATTTTAAAAATGTTTGGTTTAAAAAAAAATTAAGTGCCTAATTTAGGGTAACTTCGCGTAGCGTTCGGGTAAAAAAAATATCTGGGGTGGCAACACTGACTGTCTCGCCGTTTGTCCGGTACGTGTGATCAAGGCATAACATCCCCGTAAAATCGAAATTTATAACTCATATAATTTATTTTTGCTAGCTTTAATAGTTTTCCGTGTTGTTTTTCCGAATCCGAATTTGATAAAATGTTCAAGTTAATCTTTTAAAGCTGAAGAAAAGAATTATATGTCTTTTATCTTTGGTATTACGATAAACGGGCTTATAATATTCACGCTTCCTTCTTTTCTCGCGTTCTAAAAACAAACTTTTAATGAAAAAACAATAGAAAGGCTACAGCTAAAAAAAGATGGGTCCTTAAGGATAATCCAGCCAGCTATCCTTGTTTAAATTTATTATACACTTGGCTGAGAAACAATAGTAAATTTCACATTGTTACTTATTATGTAGATTAGATAACAATGCGATTAAAAACTTGAGAAACTTTTAACTTAAAGTATAAAACCTATAGAATATGTAGACTTTGGGTTTGCTATTGTTTATCTGGACAAACTACTGGGTTGCCAGGTATAAACTCAAACAGTTCTATCGATGCCAGTTACTTTCAATTGATTATATATTATATTATATATAAACAAAACATTTATTACTAATGCTCATTAGTCATTACCTCCTCCTGCAGAGCCTTACAATGAAACTTTTTCTTAAAAAAAAGGCTAAAAGCATTTTTAATGAAAAAGCGGAAACTCGGATATCCAGACAAAAGGTTCATTGGAAAAATACTGGAATTAGCTCAGCGTTCAGAGATATGTGGTTTTACGGTGAACAAAAAACGTTTTTCAGCTTTTTCATATCGTTCCTCAACGGAAATAAGTTCTAAAACTAAAATCGATTAAATATTATAATATGTAGGTATAGGTACCATCAGCCAGATGATAAATGGTCTATCAATTTTAAACAAGTTCCTGTCATGCCTCCTCTACATATCGACGGATGCGTCAGCAGATGGATCCGCAACCATATCTTCGGATAAATTGCGATCCGTCCACACATCGGCAGACGTGTGGACAGACGCGTTGCGTTCGCGCTGTCACCCTTTGATCCGTGTCGAAAAACCGACACCAAACGGATGAGTGGCAGATGCATCGGCCGACGTTGAATACCTACCACAGACAAGCAAAACCCACCCTCTACACCTCGGCGGACGCATCCGCAGATACAATCTGCCGACGCATCCGTCGATATGTAGAGGAGGCATCAGATGAATATGTCGCTAAAGTCGAACTTTCAAGTTGAGAGACACGTCTATTGACATTATTGTTTTATGACATGCAAACGAATATCAACTTTAGGGTGGTAGACCACATATACGTACGAGCCTTTTGCGATTCGTCATTATGGGCTTGAACTTAAAGATCTATTCAGTCTTTTAAACTCTTTCCGTGCGACCGACTCGCCAGTTTAGTCCACGGTTTGCACGCCTACGAGATTAATAGCGGGAAAACGCTGCTACGCGCTACGAACTACTCGCTACGAGCTACTGCTGTAGTATTTCGTCGCAACTTTAGTGTAAAATTAGGGCTTATAGATTTAGAGCTGGGCACGTAGGGTTAGAAACTTGGCTCTACAAGAGATCTGATTACTTTTTGACAGTGCGAGCTACATGGTCTCGTCTTGGCAACATAAACCCCTTTGCAAAAAAAACGGGCACCTATGGTTTTTGTATTTTATGTGCATGAAAGCTTACTTTCTAAGCTTCAATGCCTAAAAATCTGAAAAACCATAGGTGCCCTATTTTTTTGCAAGGGGGTTTATATTTAACATGAAATGTATTTGTGGGATAATTATGAAAAAAAAAACTTCTTTGTTTGTGGCTGTTAACACCTGATTACCTTGGTCTTAGATGAAGATTTTATTTTATGCACTAGTGCATAAAAAGTCATTTTTTGTCGCGTAGATCCAGCATAAACACGAACTTTACGAGCATGAGAAGTGAAAAGAGAATTTTTTCAATGGTGACCTGTACAAACTCTACAGGTTAGGTTAGGTATGTTTTATAACAATTCTGAAAAATAAAGAGAAAAAAAGAGTTATGTATGTCAATAATTATATTATGACAAACATTACATTATGACTAACAATTTTCTAACAGTCGATATAGACCAAAGACATTGGGGAGGACGATATCCAATAGTAAACGTCCTACAGCTGATTTATGATGATGATGATGATAATGAAGGGAATCCGGGTAAATAAACAATAAGAGCGCCCTAATTTGGGCAGCCGCCAAGAACGGTTATAATTGCCTACATTTATGCTTCAGGGTTGGCAGCTGGCAAAACCTAATAAAAATCTAATAATATAGTCTCAAAAAACCATACAATACAATACAATACAAATATTCTTTATTGCATACCATAAATCAGTACAAAAAACGTATAATTCAAACACTTAGATTACAATGTTTATTTTATATATTTATTTCATAAAATAGGCGAATTTAAGACACTTACATAGCTATATTCTGTTTTTTTTTTTATTTAGGTATTTTATTTTTGTCACGAATAAATGTTTTCTTTCTTTCTTTTTTTACTTATTTGAAGGATTTTGGTTTTAGTTGGGTTTTAAATTGTTTATCCTATTCGTAATAATAATAATATTAGACATTTTTTCTTTTTTTTTAAAGCTTTTTACTTACGATTGGTATCAGGTTAGAATTACACCAGGAGTTACAATTACAGAGAGGAGTTGGAAAGAAGAGAAAATCATGAATATATATATATATGCCGACTACTTAATTACAACTTAATACATATTCTTCTTATTCTTTCGGCTGACATGATGATGATGATGATGATGACATATTGTAATCCAAAGGTTTGTGTGCGCGTGTGTGTGTGTATATGCGTGATGTGGGATTTTCTGATAATCTAACTAATGGACTAGTTAGAACTTTTAAGAAACTAGCACATTGCAACTGTTTGAAAATAAAATCTCTTACGATTCCATCTGCTTGCATTGGTTTTCGGGCACTAAAACTAACCCGTAAACCTTGTTTCGCAAACTGGACGTAAAACCAAATCACGCCCACAAAAAGGTAATAAGCATGTAATGAAACTGTCTCCTTCGTTTTCCTTTGATCAATTCTATTTCTGTCTGTTATTTTATGACAGGTTTACAAAACCTATATCTACAGAATGAATAGGTAAAACAGAAATATACGCCCACTAAATAGTGCAGTCACCAGCGCACCAATATCTGAAACGACTGTCCGGTAGGGAGTGTCAGATATAATTGAACGCTTACTCGCTTGCACACTCCGTTGTGGCGGATACTGTACCTAATATAGGACTGAAGTACCATAAAAAATTGGCTATTAATAATGCAATGAAGATCTAAATAACATAATCAAACCTTATTCACATGGTCAAACAAAACCTAATACATAAGCTTTAAGAAAAAAAAAACATTTAATTTAAAAACTACTCTGGCAACCCTACTCGAATGACACTTGGCTTCAGAAAAATAACGACAACTCGAAAATAAAAAGCAGAAAGCTTAAGGCGGCAGTGTTTATTCAAAGTAAAAAGCGACAGGACACTTTAAAACATTCGTTTATTTATAAAACACGAATTGGAATAGCCTGTACTTGACAGCCCTTCAAGAGACGTAGTAGACAACTAATAAAAAGAAAAATAGAAACAGTCCCAACAGCCCTTGAATTTTCTTACAAAATAATTTTGTTTTCATCTACACGTTGCTATATTTTTGACAGTAGTCGTTCTTTCTTGGATTTTTTTTTTTGTGGAAAAACACACATACACACACAAACATCACGCCTGTATTCCCAAATGGGGTCGGCAGAGTACACGAAACATTACATTACCGCTTTGGAGCCACTTTTAGCAATTTTAAGTTCATTACGAAAAAATAAGTAATACTTTTCTAAGAGTTCCGTATTTTGTACGGAATATTCCAAGTTTAGGTAGGTATATTTTATACCTTAGGCTGCTATTTACTCTTAAACTACTAATAATTCTCAAGAAAACTTAACCGTAATAGTTTTCCTTGTAAGTTTGATATACTTACTACCATTCTGATTTTTTTTTAATTTTTCCACCCATCGGTTTAGATTTTAGAGGGGGGAAGACGCTCGATTTTAATGAAAATTGGCATTTTAAAGTTGAATATTTTGCAATCAAATCACTGAATTGAAAAATCATTTTAGCAACCCCCTAATGGTTTTAAAAGACCTATCCAATGATACCCCACACTACAAAGTTGGATGAGAAAAAAAATCACCCCCAGTTTACGTATTACGTATATGAGATGTACTCTAAAAAATTTTTTTTAACATTTTTACTATACCATTTTGTCGGCATAGTTTACATATATATTTGTACAAAATTGCAGCTTTCTAGCATTGATAGTCTTTCAGAAAAGCCGTGGACGGACGGACAGATAGACAGACAGACATTGCGAAACTATTAGGGTTCCGTTTTTGCCATTTTTGTACATATAGGTACTTCGCTTTAAAAGACTAACTCCCTTATTCATAAAACTTAACAAACCTATGTTAACTAACAAATGCTTTGTCCCTTTCTAACAAATACAAATGTCGAAGTGACAGATAAGGACAAACGAATTTTAGCGGCATTTTAACTAAAATAGGTTGGATTGTCGTTTATGAGTAAGGGGGTAATGCATCAACTCATACATAAGTACAATATCTCTGAGAGAAAAGTTTTTTTTTAACTTTACTTGAACTAACAAGTTCTTTTATCTTTCAGTTTTCTTAATCTTAGATAAGTCTTTACTCAATGTCTTAACCACGTCGCTTCCAAAATGTGTCCGAAACATACTTAATAATTCAACAGTTAGGGACCGTAGAGGTTTACTCAGAATCTTCTTTGTTTTGTTCACAGTTAAATTGTTCTTTTATCTACTAAGATGTGTACAGTAAGCATCGATATAATCCAAATCAAGGTGTTCGTTTATAAATATTCTATTACTAATAAAACGAAAACTTTTCGAAAACTTTTCATTAAAATGCGGAAAAACATAAACATAATCTTTTAGTGACTCTTCAAATTATCTTATTTAATTTACATAATTTTAATGAAATACATTTTTTCAATTCATTAATCTTTTTAAAAAAATATTTCAGATCACAAGTATCCTTATAATCATTTCATAACATTAAGATTCATTCCTATACTGTTTGTCTCGTTGTTTTTAGGATTCCGTATAACGGTTAAGTTTTCTTGAGAATTATTAGTAGTTTAAGAGCCTAAGTTATAAAAATTTATAACAAAAAATAGAACCGACTACAAAAAACCATGAAAATAATTTTCTACCAGTCTGAAGTCGGTGCCTCAGCACGAGCCAGCAGGAGTGATTGAAGCCATTTACTCGTATAGTTGTAGGTGAGGTAGACGATTATAGGTCCACTCCTGCTGGCTCGTGCTGAGGCACCGACTTCAGACTGGTAGAAAATTATTTTCATGGTTTTTTGTAGTCGGTTCTATTTTTTGTTATAATTTTTTTTTTCACGCTTTTTAGTGTAAAACATCTAAGATTTAATAGTTTGATGTCAACTGCTCGTCACCTTTTACGAAAAATTGCTTTTTCCGATGCAGAGATGTTCATTATTGAGGAGTCCTGGTGCTTCACCACCCATCCCATTTCACCATATGCGTTCCGAGGAGCATAAATTGCTTAGCAACTGTGTTAAAGTAATTGAAATTCAACCCATGAAATACTTGTTATTGAGTAGTAACTCCGATGGTCAACTGTGGTCTTCATCATCAGTTCCACTTTACCAAATGATGATTTTCAAGAGCAAATGCACGAGCTACTACTAAATATATCAAAATTACCATAGGTGTCCCTACAACATTAAAAGAGTTCCCTCGATTTCCTTAGGATTCAATCATCAGATCCTGATTTGGTGCTAATGGGACCTAATTGAAAGCATTCCTAGACGAACGCAAAAAAAAATTTTCAGATCGGTTAATAAATGACGGAGTTCTGAGGTAACAAACATAAAAAAAAATAAAAAAAAAACATACAACCGAATTGATAACCTCCTCCTTTTTTTGAAGTCGGTTAAAAATATACCTAAACTTGGAATATTCCGTACAAAATACGAAATCCTTAGAAAAATATTAAGTACTTTTTTTTTCTTAATGGCTACGGAACCCTATTTTGTGCGTGTCCGACACGCTCTTGGCTGGTTTTTATACGACACATTATTATGCCAATTATTTTAACCCGGATTAAAACAGTAATTAAAAAACCTGCCATAATTCACAGCGCGGTAAGCTCCCATAACCAATTAGCTGATATAAGCGATCGCCATCGAAACTTGGCCAATTAAAACTTATTCCAATTACGAGAGACCATTATTAATTTAAATTATGATAGGTATCATTGCGATGCTTACTCGTATTTAGTTGGGGGTGCTTAAGAGGTTTATACTTGCTGAGCTGGCAACTTGCGTTTTTGTTAGTTTTTCAAAGTCAAAGGCAAAATCTCTTTATTCAATTTAAGCTATAACAAACACTTAGCCAGGGTTACCAACGGTGCTGGCTGAAATAGCGTCCGGAAAAACTGACCTCGGCAGAGAGTTCCACTCCTTAGCCGTCCGCATAATAAAAGAAGAGGCAAAATAAACTGTTATTATGCAAATCATTACGTATATTTTTTTTATGTTTAAGCAATTATTTCTCCATTACCTCTAGAAAACAATTAGGTTGATTTCGATAAAATCAAACACCTAATTTTTGTTTCAGCAATCATTAGACCCGGTCGTTCAAACACAATAACCTTAACTGGCTATAACAATGAAAATAAATTGCTTTGCCCTTCTTCAAATTGAAACAATAAGAAATACCTTTAGAACAATTACGCTTGTATTCCGTTGATTGCGGGCAAAATGCCAGTTTGCCTAATTCCGAAACACGTAGGCGCATGATTTTAACAAAATTCTGTTGTGAGTCAGTAAAGTTAATAATACATTATTAGGTACTGATGCCTTCAGAAAGAAGACAATTCCCGTAATGTTTGTACAAAAGTACGCTTTCAAAATGTATATTTTCATCAGGCGAATACAGAAACTTATTTTTCAACCCTTGACGAAAAAAGTTTGAAGCCAAAGTCTGTCTGTACGTCTGTGGCCGATTTTGACGCGGTTAAATTCGCATGAAAGCGAGTTTCCTTGCAGCTGTTTTCAGCCATATTTGATAAAAATCGGTTGAGCCGTTTTTGAGATATCAAACTTTGAAATGACAATTTCGGGAGTTTTCAATTTTCTTAGTTGTTAGGACGTTTATGTACGATTACAAAAAAAATAGCCCTAAGTATTGTATAGTATTGTATTGTATTGCATTGATTGTATTGTAACTCTTTATTGTACATAAAGTAAGTAATTGTTCCACACTGATTTCAACTTGATATCTCCACGTGTTTCTGAAGAAAAGAATCTTGAGTTACGTCTTGAGTCTTGACATGCAGACAGACAGCAAAGTATTCCTAGAAACCCTTTTATTGAAAAACAGAATTTTAAAAACTATACCGCTAAATTAGCTAGCAAAAACTACTTTTAAATACCTAACTAATTTATAAAAAATCTATCTTTTAGTTTTCTTGTGCCCTAATGAAGTTGCATTAAACAATTCTCATTTAAGTCGTCGGGAGCTAAAGAGAAGTTTTTTGCCCTCGGGGAAACAAACCACTTTCTGATACAAAAGTGTTTAAACTTTTAGAATTTCCACTTAAGGTGTTTAATTTTGTTAAAGCGAGAAAAGGTACCTTTTTAATTGGACATTCGACATCGGATTTTTAAGTCGCGCATGGTAGCCTAGAATACTAATATAATTTAGTGTAGGTAGATAGTCTTATTGCATTAAAAAAAACAAAATCATTTATTCAGTAAATAGGCCGCAATGGGCACTTTTATACGTCATTTTTTAAACTACCAGAGCTTTCGGAAATACCATCATTGCCAAGAAGAATGCGCCGCAAGAAACTTGGGAGAAAGTCATTTTTTCAAAATAAAATAATTACAAATAAAATACTTAAAAACTACAGTACACAATAAATAAAAAATTACAAAAAATAATAATAATACAGGGATGTTTAATAATATAATAAATACAAGATGTGTATGAATGTCTTTGTATTTTGTGTCTAAAAATTCATGTTTAAAATAGTAGATTGTTCAACAAGGGACTAAAGCAAGCCATAATAACACGAGATGTTTAGCTACTGTAGTTTTCATTGACGTTACATTAAAAGCCATCATGTCAAATTTCATAACTCTAAGCTGAGCGGTTGTTGTTTTGAGATTTTATCCCTATCCCGTAGGAATATTCAAACATACCAAACAAAGAAATCGTACCAAATTTCATCCAAATACGTCGTATTTTGGAAGGGAGAATAGAAGGCAGGCGAAGCAAGGGAAGGCCGAGACGGTCATTTATAGATCAAGCCAAGAAAAAAGTCAATGTCGTGTCGTACCAGGAGCTGAAAATGCTGGCAGAGAACCGAAAAGAGTGGCGATTACTCCACCGACAAGAGCTAAGCTCTTTAATTAATGATGATGATGACGTCCAACCGTTTCAGCGCGAAAGAGTAACTCAGTCATTCACACATTCACAAACTTTCGCATTTATAATATTAGTAGGATGATTTGACCTAATGGTCTTCGAGCAGAGACTCCTGGGTATTCTACTATTGTAGAGAAATAATATTATCTCTTTTTCTCTTCTTCTTCTTCGGCGTCTATTCGCCCACCGTTGGGCATACGCCTCTCCAACCTTTCTCCATCCAGATCGACTATCTGTCTCTCTCTTCCAGACCGGTCCTGCTGTCTCCACAATGTCACCGGACCATCGAGCAGGCGGTCTGCCCACATTTCTTTTGCTTAGCCGGGGTCTCCACTCCAAAACGCTCTATATCTACTGGGTGATTCCGGGGTCATGAGCAGGAGTGAAAGGGGTGATGGGGACATTCACACTAAACAACTTTTACTATGGGACCAGCCACGAAATGGCAAAAAAAAATCTGCTATTCCATACATTTCGGATAGTTAGCGATCGATTATATGTATACCTTCATCAGTTTTTTTTTTCACGATTTCGGGGCTGGTCCCATGGTAAAAGTTGCTCAGTGTGAATATCCCCATCACCCCTTTCACTCCTGCTCATGACCCCGAAATCACCCAGTATAATCTTGTTTTGATAAACACTAAAATGGATCGAGTACAAGACGATAATCCTAGGCGTCAGAACAAACGCCGGACGCACCCATGTGGCGACACCTTTATTTCCTGATTGTCCGAAGCCGAATGGAAGGGAAATCTAATTTGTCTCCTTAATAACACAAAGGGACAATCGGATTGGGTGGGATTCAGTCGGAAAATCCCGGGAGGCGCTCTTTGAGTTGAGAATTTCGGAATCTTGCTCTTTTGAGTTCTACATTTTTGTTTTTAATTTCAAGTTTACGCGCGAAAGCTTTCTGGGTTCCGTTGTCAACTAGGAACTCTTATAGGTTTCGCCATGTCTGTCCGTTTATGCTCAGTGACCGTTTTAGTACTAGAAAACTGTAATTTAGCATGAATATACATATCAGTCAATGAACTAAAAGATTTTCATTGCTCCCCCGCGACCTTATGATAACCAAGCTTATGCCTCCTCTACATATCGACGGATGCGTCGGCAGATGGATCCGCAACCATATCTTCGGATAAATTGCGATCCGTCCACACATCGGCAGACGTGTGGACAGGCGCGTTGCGTTCGCGCTGTCACCCTTTGATCCGTGTCGAAAAACCGACACCAAACGGATGAGTGGCAGATGCATCGGCCGACGTTAAATACCTACCACAGACAAGCAAAAACCACCCTCTACACCTCGGCGGACGCATCCGCAGATACAATCTGCCGACGCATCCGTCCATATGTAGAGGAGGCATTATGCAAAATATGCGTGTTCATGTTCATGCAGTTCCTCAACCTTCACACTGTAAGAACACACACAAATCACACAAACCCATCTATCACCATATTACCAGCTGTTGTTTGAATCTAAAACTACTACTTAATGTTTAAGATATAACCTAAAAATTCTCACGAATAACTTGCGAAAGTACCTATTTTGTTTCAAACAAATTCTTCAAACAACCAAATATAAGCCCACTTGTTACACTTTTCAGCGGGTGCGTAGGTTTGCCCAATTTGCGTAACTTTGCCCAGATCAACAATTTTGCCCCCACATTTCGAAACGCTGCCTTTGGCTTTGCGTGGGTTGTTATACGCCTGTAATGTATATGGAATTACTTTAACATTTTTTTGTAAAGTACAATTGTGAAGAATCATACTAAGATTAAATACAAAGCGAACGTCTATGTATATGTATTATTATAATAAATAATCATAAATATCATGGGACACTTGACACCAATTGACCTAGTCCCAAACTAAGCAAAGCTTGTATTATGGGTACTAGGCAACGGATAAACATACTTATATAGATAAATAAATACTTAAATACATATTAAACATCCAAGACCCGAGAACAAACATTCGTATTATTCATACAAATATCTGCCCCGGCCGGGATTCGAACCCGGGACCTCAAGCTTCGTAGTCAGGTTCTCTAACCACTTAGCCATCCGGTCGTCTTAGTATAGTATAAGTACATACATTATTACTATACCTGCAGGTGGTAGGACCTTTTGCAAGGTCCGCCTGGGATTGCTACCACCATCTTACTCGCTAATCCTGCCATGAAGCAGCAGTACTTCCACTGTTATGTTTCGGCGCGGAGAGTAAGACAGCCAGTGAAATTACTGGCACTTGAGGTATCCTATCTTAGGCCTCTAGGTTGGCAATCCATCTGCAATACCCCTGGTGTTACAGATGTTTATGGGCGATGGTGATCTCTTACCATCAGGAGACCCACTTGCTCATTTGTCATCTAGTCGAATAAAAAGAAACCTGTTGTATACCCAATGATGTCAATGACAATGAGAAAAATTTCAACGTATGTAATAGACGGCTTTATCGCGTGCGTCAAATCGATCTTTGCCATTCAATCTTTACAATAGAAAGAAGTAAGAAATTATTCCATTTTCACAGAACCGATAACCCTACCACTCTAGGTCCATAGTGTCCGACCACTAAGAGGTCAATCCTGACACATTGCACTACTATGAAATTCCTGATTATTGTTAATGTCAACCATTGAAATAAAATACTATACTTACTACTCTGTCACACGCAACAAGTAAGCATTCCATTTTTGCCGTTTTGTCATCTAATTAGTTTTATTAATTATAAATATATATGTTAGTCTGTAAGGTATTCATTGTATGGGCCAAAAACCTCTTTTGAGAAGAATCCGGCAAGAAACTCTATGAGGTATATTTTTTTAACAGATTTACATATTATTAAATGATATCTATACATCACGAGTGCTTATCACAACTTAATTTTTCAAACTCAAACAAACTCACAATATTTATTGACAAACAAAAAACACACTACATCACAGCAAAAACAGTAAAAAACATAAATAGGAGAAGAGAGAACAATTTGAGACGTTGTGCTGTAGTGTGATGCCAAACACACATCTATGACACATCTATGATTCATATTATTAATACTTATTCAGAAACTTCAAAAAAAAATTTTTTATAAACAAATAATATATACAATGATTAAGAGAAATAAATAAAAAAAGAACTTGCAGTATATCAGTATTTACTCCATAACTAACGTTGACAATAGACAATAGATACATGAAATTTTGCCCGCGTATGCTTCATACGACGTAAATGAAAACCGTGATTTAATTTTATGAAATTGCAATGGTAGGTAAATATTCGAGCGTTTTGACCGCGTGCTCAAACGTCGTTAGCGTCCCACGTTTATTTAGCACAACGGAAAGACAAGTCACGAGAATTTTAATCACGATAAATTCAGTATCGGTGTTGTTTAAATTTTTCATAAAAAAAACACTGGGCATCACCCCTTTTAATAACGCCTGCGAAGACACCTATGACAAAAAAACGCTGCAAAAACGCTGAAAATTCGCCCAGGAATTTAGCTTAATCTCCGAATTTTAATTGCAGACCAGACTTTGTACAAACTAGCAAAACCATGTACTTACCTATAATAAGCTTGTCTGACTTTGATGTCTGGGAATGATTGCGTAGGTGTCGTTAAGTTAATAATTGGCAAAGGTTATTTCGAAATAATTTTAGATGAAAAAGAAAGCGGATTCTAAGAAATATCAGATTATTTTTCCATTTTCATTACGGATCTATTTTTAGGCGTTAACCTTTACTTTCCCGAATTTCATTTGCCCGAATATCACTTGCCATATCAACATTTGCCATAAAGTATATATATAGAACCGTGTTGTTTTCAGGATTTTTTTAATGCCATCATATAAAATTCAGCAAGTTAGGCTAGGTTAAATTACAATACACCTATAATAATAACCCCCATATAATAATAACACCTATAATATGCCTATTGCTTACCTTGTAATTTTATCTGTGTACCTGTTTTTCTGTATCGCTTATTATTTCTGGTGTACAATAAAGAGTATTTGTATTGTATTGTATTGTAACAAAAATAACTCTTTATTGCACACCAACATACAGCAAACAATTACAGAAAACAGGTATATACACAGAGACAGAGAGTTTAATATCGACTCTGTAAAAATAACTATTTCACAAATAAATTACTTTATGGCAAATGAAAATTGTAGAAAATGAGTGAGTCAGGCATATTAAATTCGAGCAAACGATAGCCCTCTCATTCCGAGAGGAGGCCTGTGCCCAGCAGTGGGACGTATATAGGCTGAGATGATGATTATGACACGATAGAAAACCATTTTAGGGTTGTCTGTAGTTCCCACGCGGTCCCAGTTGGGAACTTTGGGAACTTCGCACACACCAATTAACTTCTTCGCACCTGTGCGTAGGTTTCCTCGCGATGTTTTCCTTCACCGCAGAGCTCATGGTAAATTTAAAATATAATTTTAATTTGCGAAAAACTCTGAAGTGTGAGCCCGGGTTCGAACTCAAGACCCTCAGCTTTTCAGTAAAAGAGAAACATCGATTTAATTTAACTTCCATTTTCATAAATTACACCCCGTGGTGTACCTTGTTTCAAACTTAAATTACTAATTAAATTGCTTGCAAGAGACGCCATTTTGTCGAGTATTTAAAGTAGACAATCCTGTTTAAGATATTACGCCAGTTTTATGGTTTCTCGAGATTAATTCGCGCTTATAAAGCAAATTTAAGGTAACTTGAGCGATGGTCATAAGAAGTAGCTGTTTACAGAAAACACTGTAGGTAGGTAGGTCCTTAGACAAAAAAAAGATGACAACTTTGCACGAGAATTACAGACTATTAAAGCATTTTTACAAAAATCGAAAAAACCACAGGCATAGAAATTATCCTCTCCTCTTCCGCATAATCACTTCCTCAACACCACTAATACATACAAGATACATCTTAGCAGTCGGGTAAAATACGCTATCCCTTACTTACCCATACCTCATCACATAAATCCGCACTGTACACTCATCGGATGACAAGTCAATCCTTCCTGACACGTCAAGCCGTCACGCGGCTATTTTTAACGCCGACCCCTAATAAATTGCGGGTTCCGTCGCGATGGTTCCACGATGGATCGCTGCGGTCCGAGCACTCTGGCAGGGTCCGTGTGGTTAAAGAGTTACGGTAGAAAGATTTGGAGTTTTACCGGATTTTCGTACGCACAGACACCTGCATTAATATGCCACAGTGGAGTCGAATGATTTATGATTGCTAAATTATTCTGGAATAAGTGTGAATTATTCGAATAATAATAATTAAAATAAAGTCTTACGAGTATGAATAATTCCCATCATCTGCTATAGAATTTACTATTACGAGCGTTTATAACTGCTGAGCTGGCTACGTTGCATTTTTGTTAGTTTTTCTCTCATCATCATCATCTCAGCCGTAGGAAGTCCACTGTTGGACATAGGCCTCCCCCATAGACCTCCAGTTGCTTCGGTTGGCAGCGGCCTGCATCCACCGTGAACCCGCGGCTTTAACCATCTCGTTGGTGGACGTCCCACGCTGCGCTTGCCGATCCTCGGCCTCCACTCGAGAACTTTTCGGCCCCAACGGCCATCGGCAGTTTTTCTCTATTATTCCATAATTTAATGAAAATTAAAAATGTGGTCTAATAGAACTGTTCTTAATATACAAGTTAATATGTCTACTCCGATAATTATTCGTGACAGACTTTTATTTTCTTTAAAAACCGTTAATAAACATTTATTCGTTTTTATTTAAAGAATATAAAAGTCTATCACGAATAATTATTGGAGTAGAAACATCTATACATATAATAAAGCTGAAGAGGGTCGAAAGTCTGTACATAGAAGATATTTGAAAAAAAGTTAGCTGGGGATACTTAGAATCGATAACAGAACACGTTGCAACAGTTTTTAGAATTTTTGTCTGTTTGTCTGTTTATCTGTTTATCTGTTTATCTGTTTATCTGTTTGTCGTTTTTTTGTGCGGGCATCACGTGAGAACGGCTGAACGGATTTTGGTGCAAACTTTACTAATCTGTCGAGAAAATCCCCGGCCAAATTATAGGCTATCAAAATTCAACCCTTAGACTATAAAAATTCAACCCTTAAAAGAGGAGGTAGCCACTACACTCGATTGAGTTTGCACCTTCAAGTTTTCAAATACGGGCTGACTATCGAGTACCCCGCTATACTAACAGATGGCGCTGAAATTAATAACGTTGTGACATGATTAAGTCGCTCAGTAAGGATTTTGCCAAATTAAGAAATTTAGAAGAGGGGTACGGATATCAACAAATTTAATTGAATATTTTAAATGATAATGAACAAAATTAAACGATACTAAATTAATTGCCACACATTGCAGTGCCATCTTTTGGAGAACTGAGTAAACATTAAGTAATGAAGAATAAATGGGTTTACATGGTTACGTAATGTAATACCGACACACATAATATAATTGCAAATTACTTGCTATCATTTTATTACGATATAATACAAAATTATGAATTCACTCTGTCATGATTTATACCTAATCGTAATTATATCGCATTCATTTATTTGTATATTTTAAGCACTTCTCTTTTAAAATATGGCTTTTCTGTCCTAATGGGACGAATTCGCCAGTGTCTAAGTATTCTAATTGAGAAGCAACGTTGTAAGGTGATTGTAGTTTTATTTTACTTAATAATGGCTATGGAGGGTGGGTACTTAGAAAAAAAATCATTTGCGGAGTAAATGTCAAACGATTTGGGGCTCGCCTTTTATACGCGTTACTTTGCCTTTCTGTATGTAAAATTTTATTCTTTGAGTATGATACATACCTATAGGCATTTCAATCTATCGCTGTACCCTGTATCTCTCCGATTTCAACAAATTTTGGGAGGTAGACTCGGTCCATGATTCTGAGCTGTAAAACAGAGTCTCGAGATGTGAATGTGAATAGTAGATAGAAAGAAATGCCCATAGATGAGAAACTTAGTGAACAGGTTTTTCAGTTGATATTTATCAGCAGTTTGAAAGAATTTTTCGAAAATCCCATGGAATCGGAAAATGTGGGACACTGAAGTTTGTGAGAAAATCTGATTAGGTACTCTCGAACCAACTGTATCGTAACCAATGATATTATATGTTACTATCGTAAAGTATGTAGAAGCTCACTGATCGTAACCCACTGTGAAGCCTTTTCGTAGAAAAAGTAATAGTGACATCGCATTGCTTTACAAGGGAATTTATTATGACACTTTGATAAAATTCAACTATGCATCAGGACTCAAAGGTTTACAATACAATAAATACAAATACTCTTTTCACTTCTCATGCTTTAAAAGTAGGTCAATATAGCCTTAAAAGGCGGGAGTAAAGTGAGTACTTTAGTCCCTAGGGAGTAAAAGTAATTAATTTTTTAATTTACTTCGTGTGACTTAGATAAACCCAAACAGCCAGTTACAAAAAATAAGATTGTGTGTGGACCATTTTCATGACGCAAATGTTGCGTTCTTAGTCTACGTGGTCTTAGTTCTATGCTTTTTCCGCATAGAAGGTGGCGCCATTCTATTTTTTCGTTTGTTTATGGACCATTTCGCCGATGCTATTTTGTTGTATCTGTGTCTGGTTGGAAAAAAATACTTATCGTGAAAACTTTGAAATTGTTGTAGAGCGTAAATCGTAAACGATTAAATTAAATTGATTATTCTCACAATGTCATCAAGTGATAGTGAAAATTATGATATCGAGCAAAGAGCAAAATACATAATTGATACCTAATCTTTTGCCGCCGAAATGTAGAAAGATTTTTTTTTAACTTTTTTGTACTATACTATTTTTTCTCGCAATCGAAGTGAAAAATAGAGTTTTCACCGCGAGACAAAAAGTCAATTATAAACCCTCGGATAAATAGACACCCTCGCTATTCGGCTTATTTTAGTATCTCGATAAAAAATATACTATTGTTGTACACCAGAAACTACACAACTTTGTTGTTTACTAATGTTTCGGGGAAAAACGTTTGGCAATCTGATTCATTTCGCCACTTTTCATTTCCCAACTGTTTAATATTTCTGAAACTGTAAATATTTCATGATTTTTAGGGTTCCGGAGCCAAAATGGCAAAAACGGAACCCTTATATAGTTTCGCCATGTCTGTCTGTCTGTCTGTCGGCTTTGCTCAAGGACTATCAAAGCTAGAAAGCTGTAATTTTGCACGGATATATAGGTAAACTATGCCGACAAAATAGTACAATTAAAAATTCAAAAACATTTTTTTTTAGGGTACCTACCTCCCATAGACGTAAAGTGGTGGTGATTTTTTTTTCTCATCCAACCCTATATTGTGGGGTATCATTGGATAGTAATTTTGAAACCATTAGGGGTTTGCTAAAACGATTTTTCGATTCAGTAATTTGTTCGTGAAATATTCAACTTTAAAGTGCAAATTTTCATTAAAATCGAGCGTCCCCCCCTCTAAAATCTAAACCGGTGGGTGGAAAAAATTGAAAAAATTCAGGATGGTATTCAGTATATCATACTTCCAAGAAAAACTATAACGGCTAAGTTTGCTTGAAAAATATTAGTAGTTTATGAGTAAATAGCAACGTAAGGTAAAAAATATGCCTAAACTTGGAAGATTCCCTACAAAATACGAAATCCTTAGAAAATATTACTTAATTTTTTCGTAATGGCTACAGAACCCTATTTTGGGCGTGTCCGATACGCTCTTGGCCGGTTTTATAAAACTAATCTACACGATGGCCCTGAAATAAGTCCTGAAATATTTACAGTTTTAGAGTTACGAAATGAAAAGTTGCGAAAAGGCAGTACCCAGAATTCAAATGGTTCGACTAAAGGTTCCACTGTACTATGGAGTACTTTCTAAACATCGAAATCTACGCAGACGAAGTCGCGGGCAAAAGCTAGTTAACTCATATTTAAGAAGAGTTCTATCGAACCACATTTTTAATTTTCATGAAACTATATTTTACTTATTTTGTACAATAAAGAGTTTACATACATACATACATAAATACTTTTATGGAATAATCGAGAAAAAGTAACAAAACTGCAACCTTGCCAGCTCAGCAGGTAAACGCTCTTACAACTGTGAAAGTGACATATTTTCTCAAATTTTCACCGTAAAAGTGTCGTCACGTAGTTTAGAGCGATGGGGGTTGGGTCTAGACCCCGGGGACCAACTTGAGTTTGGGAGCTGAATGGTCTCTCGAGCTAGCCGAGGTCTTAAAACTTGTGCAGCGAAAGTTGGCAGTTAGTTACTTCGTCGAGTCGTTTATGGGGCAGATATATTGCAGAAACTGCAGGTGGTAGGACCTTGTGCGAGGTCCGCCCGGATTGCTACCACCATCTTGCTCGCTAATCCTGCCGTGAAGCAGCAGTGCTTGCACTGTTGTTTCGGCGTGGAGAGTAAGACAGCCGGTGAAATTACTGGCACTTGCGGTATTCCATCTTAGGCCTCTAGGTTGGCAACGCATCTGCAATACCCCTGGTGTTGCAGATGTTTATGGGCGGTGGTGATCTCTTACCACCAGGAGACCCACTTGCTCGTTTGCCTTCCAGTCGAATAAAAAAAAAATCTTAATAAATAACCTAACAAAAAGTTGGAAAACTCCGACTTTGTCACTTTAAAGTTCAATATCTCAAAAATGGCTGAACCGATTTTGGTGAAACATGTCTAAGAACCATCGCTAAAAAACCCGCTATCAAATAAAAAAACCGCATTAAAATGGGTCCATCCGTTTAAGAGCTACGGTGCCACAGACAGACACACACAGCAGTCAAACTTATAACACCCCCCTTTTTGCGTCGGGGGTTAAAAATATAATTGTGTTTGGTTTCTGACAATAAAGAGATATTCTATAGAACACAATACAATACAATAAAAGTCTAGACTACTACCTCCTTATTCATAAAACTTAACAAGCCTATGTTAACTAACAAATGCTTTGTCCCTTTCTAACAAATACAAATGTCGAAGTGACAGATAAGGACAAACTAATTTTAGCGGCATTTTAACTAAAATAGGTTTGATTGTCGTTTATAAATAAGGGGGCTAGAAGGTACCAGGTGGGCTAATTAATTTATATATCTAATGCCCAGCCTTATATTTATGACTAGCTTTTGCCCGCGGCTCCGCCCGCGTGGTATTCGTTATCGCACGCTGTTCCCGCGGGTACTGTGCATTTTTCCGGGATAATAAGTAGCCTATGTCACTCTCGGGCCCATAAACTATCTCTATGCCAAAAATCACGTCGATCCATCGCTCCGTTATACCGTAAAAGAAGGACAAACACACAAATACACTTTCGCATTTTATAATATTAGTATGGAGGATGGATGGATGTCTTCAATCAGTGCATATGTAATGCCAGTGATGATAATACGGATCCGAGACATGGTTCTTCACTATAGGCCTTATAAATAGATTCAGAGTTGCTTAGCGAGCCATAGAGGAAGATTTCTATAGGATCAAATCAGAAATTGACAGACATAGCCAAGCGATTTAGCTCGTTGAAGTGGCAATGGGCTGGCCATTTAGCTCACTGTGGCGAAAAATTCTCAAATGGAGACTGTAGCTCGTCAAACGCAGCATAGGACTTCCACCAACGAGATGGACGAATGACCAGAGGCCGTATTGCCTAATATTTCTGACGCTTGCGATCGCAGTCAAATGACATATTTCGCATACAAAAACTGTCATTTGATTGCGATCGCGAGTGTCAGAAACGTTAGGCAATAAGGCCTCTGGTCTATGTCCAACAGTGGACGTCCTACGGCTGTTATGATGATGTTGATGATTGTATAATCGGCCTAAATAGAGTGTGATTCTCTGCGCGATTTCCTTGTAAATTACTTGTCATTTGTACGATCTTAATGATCGTAGAAATAAGATAATTAATCCTATTTCTTCGCACACTCCCCCACAACAGCGGTCACAATCTGACATAGACTAGAGTCCAGCTGCAAATATTATGACATTACATTAAAAAAAATGTGTTTTTTAATTGCTAATTATTAGTAGATACTAAGACGACCGAACTTCGTTCAGGCTAAATAGATCGATTTATCATCTTCGGAAACCTCTCATCATCACAGCTTAGCAGCCCCTCAGAATCATTATAACTTAGTCAAAGAACTCGCGCCTCGCCATTATTTTTTATTCAAATACGAATATTCTAAACTTAAAGTACTTAAAAAACTGAAACAGATTATTTATCCTTACATGACACCAGAGCCCGAATTTTATAATTCCAAGTTGAAACTTAAAGATTTCAAAATCGTGCGGATTATAGGTAAATATTCAAAACTATTGAGTACTGAATATAGCAGTTGAATTGAAGTTCCAGAAATTCTCTCATATTGCATCGTTGTATAAACTCTGTGCAAAATTTAAAATCGCCAATAGGTCTTTATCGGTCCCAACTAAAACTTATTTACTTAAAGTTTTCTAAATTTGAAAAGAAAGAAAAGAAAAGAAAAATTTATTTTGGCTCCATGAGTACCACCTAAGACTAAGATTAAAACTAGCACTATAACTATATTAAATACATAGTGACACGACAGGACACCAAAAAGGGTCTCCACTCAGCATGTGTTGCCGCACATTATGTACAGCAACGCTGGTTTTCTGTGGAGCCCAGACGATAAATATGTATGCATGAGCCAGTTCCTTTGCCCCAGTCAGACGAAGAAATATTAAAAAAGAAAAAAATTAAAAAATTAAAATCTATTTTTTTAAACCATAGACAAGGAAGAGGTGACGTGGTGCAATGTAAAAAAATAATAATAATACAATTACTGCTGTCGTGGCAGTAAATAACCTTAAAATATTTTCTTTTGCGATGCGATACCTCCGACAAAGCAAAAGATTATCTACTTTGTGACAATAGGAACCGGCTGGCAAAGAATACAGTTTACACCATTTACATATTGAGCAACACAGACCAGTACCATCCATATCAATCACAACAGACAAATTGAAAAGAAAGTGAATAAGGTATAGCGATGCAAAATATAAAACTACTCGTAAAAACCAGATCACAAATGAGTGACGGCACGAAACTTTGTTGTGCAACCCGGATACAAGACAACATACATATAACAGAATGGGGCGCAAACACAGGTATGAATTTTAATACTACTTATGACCTAAGAAAGAATACAATTAAATTTCGTTGAATTAAGCACAAACAAGTAGCATTAGCAAGCCTCCCGATGACGAAGCTGATATTCATGTTCTCGTTCCCCGAGTCCAACACGTTTTTTTTTTATATTATTATTTATTTATTTCTGCAGGTTCCACTCAGGACTAGGTATGTTGATTCAATGTGTTGGCAGCAACGCGGCACCTACAACCAGGGCATGAAATGAGACCAACACCCACCGCCAAAACGGATGGGACGCGAAACACTGGTATGTATATTTACTACTTATGTATGAAATAAATATGAACAAACTATATGCAACTAGTATCAAGAGCCAGGGACTCCTGGCTCTGTTGGTGCATGCACATATGTACTTTGATTTTAATTCTAAAGCTATGTATATTTTGTAGGTTCCTAATTGGCGGTGGGATGTTGTTCCAACATTTCGTTGCCACGTATCTGAAGCTCCCTCTGAAAGCAGCTGAAGCATGGCGAGGTGTCAACAGCTGTACACCACACTGGCGACCTCCTCGCACTTTGTGGCTGGGTGACCAAGACAACTTATCATAAAGATAAGGTGGGGATTTGTGTTTTATTATGCCAAAGAGGAGGCAAGCAAGGTGAAGCTTGCGCCGATGCTGCATCTTGAGGATTTTATGTTGATTTAAATATGGCGTTACATGGGCCCTTAACGGAATGCTGAAACAGTAGCGAGCACAGGCATTTTGTACACGCTGGACTAGTCTTTTAGTTTTAGCAAGAAGTCGTGGTCCAAACACCGTATCCATGTAGTTCAATTTTGACAAGATCAGTGTCTCTACCAACTGAATGCGCAACCTCTCATTTATTAAAGGTCTAATTCTGTATAATATTTTAAGTTTGTAGAAACAACTTCCAACTGACTTTGCAATATGTTTTTCATAACGCAGTCCGCAGTCCATTTCAAGACCCAAGTTGCGGGCTTCGTAAACGCGCTCAATGGGTACGCTTCCCATCATTACATGTGTGAGGCTCATATCATTCAGGCTGTCCAACTGGTGCCGGCTGCCAAAAATTAAATACTTTGTTTTGCTGGGATTCAATACAAGGCAATTATTTGCAGCCCAAGAAGCTATACTAGTAAGATCCATATTAAGTTTTTCTATTGCGCTGTTGATCTCAGATGGCCTGCAAGATATGTAAACCTGTATGTCATCTGCATAGATATGGTACTTACAGTGCTTTATGTGACGCTGAATGTCAGCCGTGTATAGAATAAATAGGATTGGATTTGCGCTTTTAAGCTGATTGTTTACGTAATTATTTTTACTAGTATTGTGAAGTAAAGTTTTATTCAACAAGACTCTGTACTAGCTGGTCCGAAATGATTGATGTGCGTGATTGGTACTGAACGACTAAAAGATTACGTGGTTCTATCGCCAACTATAAAAAAACACTTTCTTACATTTTTCTACGTCTTTCTGTCCGTGTCTAAAATCTCTATTCACGCGTAGACTTTATCCATTGAAACGAAATAATACTTTTTACTGAATGTTTAACTTATTTATTTTTACTAATTTATTACTATGGCCACCTATAAAAATTAAAAAGAAACAATATAAAATTAAAGGTTTTTTATTTCGGCATTTCTCGATTCAATAGTTATAGGTAATCTTGTTTTTAGGGTTCCAATCAGGTTTTTTTAGAAACTCTAGCACTAGAAAGCTTTTCACATCAACACAGTGGTTGAACAATGCTTAAAAAAAAACCTGTTATGGTAATATGGTAACCCGTAACGGTAAGTACCGTTTATTATCAAATTTAAAACCTAAAAGTGGCTCCTAAGCGATAACGTTTCGTGTGCTCTGCCTAACCCATTTGGGAATACAGGCGTAATGTTAATGTGTGTGTTCATTTTAATAATCCTCTCATTCATTCAAAGTAGGTGGTAGAGATTCTTTAAAAGGATATATTCAACTTTGTACGTACCCACTCGCTTGCTTCGAATTTTGAGTTGAACTCTATTAATATGACAAATAAGGGCGTTGACAGGTAGCTCTAGTTACCAAAAGCAAATAAGTGGGTACATGTCAACAGTAATCGATTTAGTTAGTACAATAAAGAGTTTCCATACACACATATTAATAGTGTACTTCTGCTATTACCTCCAAATAATATAGTTCAAAAATAAATATTTTCTATTCCTTTTTTTTATTCAACTGGATGGCAAACGAGCAAGTGGGTATCCTGATGGTAAGAGATCACCACTGCCCATAAACACCTGAACATCAGGGGTATTTAGACGCGTTGCCAACCTAAAGGCAAGGCGGGATACCTCAAGTGCCAGTAATTTCACCGGCTGTCTTACTCTCTACGCCGAAACACAACAGTGCAAGCACTGCTGCTTCACGGCAGGATTAGCGAGCAAGATGGTGGTAGCAGACCGGGCAGACCTTGCACAATGTCCTACCACCTGCAAATAATCTAGGTATTCTATTTTAAATAATAATACTACATTTTTATATTTATACTTCTGATGTATAGTATATAGATATCATTTATAAATATTGTGAATCTGTTTTTAAAAAAAATACCTCGTTGAGTTTTTGAGAAAAAAAAATTGAGAAAAAAATTGGTTTACGAAAATTGCTTTCCAGATATCTGTTAAAATATAATAGAACAGAGATTTTTTTGAAGAATATTGTTTGCGAAATACTAAGCTCTAAAAGCAACTTTTTTCTAGTGTCCAGTCCAACCTTATAAAAATTTACAGCAATAATACGTAAAAGCATATTTAAAGCAAAAACAATCACAGTTAAGTAGGTTTTACAAGTTAATAAAAAAATTTATAACAAAAAATAGAACCGACTACAAAAAACCATGAAAATAATTTTCTACCAGTCTGAAGTCGGTGCCTCAGCACGAGCCAGCAGGAGTGATTGAAGGCATTTAATCGTATAGTTGTAGGTGAGGTAGACGATTATAGGTCCACTCCTGCTGGCTCGTGCTGAGGCACCGACTTCAGACTGGTAGAAAATTATTTTCATGGTTTTTTGTAGTCGGTTCTATTTTTTGTTATAAATTTTTTTTTTCACGCTTTTTAGTGTAAATATCTAAGATACAATAGTTTAATGTCAACTGCTCATCACCTTTTACGAAAAATTGCTATTTCCGATGCAGAGATGTTCATTATTGAGGAGTCCTGGTGCTTCACCACCCATTCCATTTCACCATATGTGTTCCGAGGAGCATAAATTGCTTAGCAACTGTGTTAAAGCAATTGAAATTCAACCCATGAAATACTTGTTATTGAGTAGTAACTCCGATGGTCAACTGTGGTCTTCATCATCAGTTCCACTTTACCAAATGATGATTTTCAAGAGCAAATGCACGAGTTACTACTAAATATATCAAAATTACCATAGGTGTCCCTACAACATTTGAAGAGTTCTCTCGATTTCCTTAGGATCCAATCATCAGATCCCGATTTGGTACTTATGGGACCTAATTGAAAGCATTCCTAGACGAACGCAAAAAAAATTTTTCAAATCGGTTCATAAATGACGGAGTTCTGAGGTAACAAACATAAAAAAAAAAAAAAAAAAAAAAAAAAAAAAAAAACATACAACCGAATTGATAACCTCCTCCTTTTTTTGAAGTCGGTTAAAAACCACTAAAACTAGCGGTCAAATATCTAACATGACGTAAAATGTTTTTGAGTGAGATCCCAACCTAGTAGGCCCAAAATGATTGATGTGCATGATTGGTATTGAATGACCACGAGAGGGCTCAGAGAGTTATAGAACCCTTTCTTATGTTAATAAGTAAGATTTAGACGATGGAATATTACTTCAAAATGGGCTATACTCACCCCCTGTCTATGACATGTCTAGACTTTAAAAGAAACTTGTACCTAGGCCATAGCATTTGTGAAACCTAATTTATAACTTGTAACCTAATTTCTATTCATATGCGGAATTACATTTGAAATTTACCACGATTGTGGTGAAGGAAAACATCGTGAGGAAACCTGCACAAGCCTGAGAAGCAATTCAATGGTGTGCGTGTGAAGTTCCCAAGACGCACTGGGCCCGCGTGGGAAGTTTGGCCCAAGCCCTCTCATTCCGAGAGGAGGCATGCCCAGCAGTGGACTTTCTAATAAAAAGACTGCACTCAAATTGGTCCTCCCGTATACGGTGCCACAGACAGACACACATTTTACAACTTTTATCCAACTTTTTGTTGGTTAGGTTAAGTTACCTATACCAGGGGTTGGACACTCCGCAGTTTAGGTACGTTCGGCCGGCGACCTAACCATTGGGTTCACGTAGGGCATGGATACCGGTATTCGGTATTACCGAAAAACCGGGATACCGGACATTTTTTCCCCTTTTTTAATACCGGTATTAAAAATCTACAAAACCGGTTTTTCGGTATTTTAACTTGTGTTTAAAATAGTAAGTAGTCGACTCTAATTTCAAACAAGCAAGCACTTTTAATAGTTTTTGTCTTCAGATTCACGGCTTTTGAAGTTACTTATCGCTTAATCTACTCTCAAATTTCAAATTTACAGTGCACAAGTTTGCTTTGTTTATTTATAGCGTAGGCTAGGCGGTGTTATGCAGAATTTTCTTTGGCCGAATATCACTTACCAACCAACGTTTCGCCGACTTTGACAACTATTACCAAATTTTTATATGACAACGTGACGTGTCATTTGGTCGAATTATTATAAAGCAGAATATCATAATGAAATGACTCAAAACGTTTGGAAACTCATCATTTATCAAATCTTTCACAAGGCCAAATAAGTCTTATTCGACGAGTGATCTCTTTCTCGAAGTTGGACCTACCTAACTAGACCTTTTGTCCCAGGTATACATAGTGGTCAATAACTTCGAGCGCAGAGCCCCCGACTATTACGGGAGTTGGCACAATATGGATATTAGTTAGACATGATTTTCGTTTTTTTCATGTTCATTTTTAGGCTAACTCGTTTTCGGAAACTCTGCTGAGGTCAGCGAGCATAGTACTGAGGTCCTCCATGGTCTCAACTGTGACTACAATATCGTAGGCGAATCAAAGGCGAGTGAATTACCCGCCATTAATGTTGATGCCTTGTCCTTTCCAGTCCAGAACCCTAAGAGCATCCTCATGCATGGGTTTAGTACCGTAGACCACATACATATGTGATCTAAGGTACTATAGCCTTTTCAGAAGCCGGCTTGTTCGGGAGGCTGGAAATCATCAAACGTGCGTGCGAAAAGATTTGTAATGACCCTGGAAAATAAATTCTGAAATGGATCTATTCTTCACCAAGGTGTTATCACCTTCTTTGAAGATGAGCACCACCACTGTCTTCTGTTTCATGTTTTCGGCGTTCTCCTCCCTTGGTGGAGAACCCGCCTTCAGGAGTTCAGCTGTACTTTCATCGTCACCCGGGGCTTTGTCATTCTTAAGCTGTTTGAGGGCCATACTAATCTCGTACAGGCTGACGTTCGGCCGGGGTGTCTTCGGTATAGTGTCGGGTTAATCTAGCCGTCGGGTCTTTAGTTAGATTTCGACGGGTGTTCGGGTTGTCGTGTCGCTATCCATAAAACCTCTCGACTTCCCCTAATAGCTCAGGTTTGGATGAATAATGATTCTGCCGTCGTCGGTCTTCAACTTCATCAGCCGGCTTTGACTAACAGACAGATCCCTGGTAAACACCTTAGAGCCCCTGTTACGCTCAATAGCCTCTTCGATACTATTGGTATTAAATCGGCGTACATCGAATTTCAGAGACTTTGAGATCTGCCTATTGAACTGCCGATAGCGACAAGCGTCACCAGAGGACTGTAGTAGCATCTCACGCCTCACCTCCATGAGCCCTAGGGGCAGAGTGCGAGAGCCTATTGGTTCTAGTATGGTGGGTTTTGAAGAAGTTAGACCCGACCGTATGGAATGGACAGCTTCCACAAACTCATCGCTGAAATCGTCCACGTCGCTATACCTAGACATTCGAAACGGTTTTGAAGTTTGAACTGAAAGCTCTCGGGATTTTGGAGCTGAGCAGGTTCTGGGCGGAGCGTAGATTTCATCAGTAGAGACCTTACAAGCTTGAACTGGATAGGTAGGTATTCAATGAGAAGTCGTACAAGCAAAATAATTATGCGAAAATTTGGTTGAGGACGAATAATCGGCGAAAAAATTTTCAGTGAACTATGTTTTTTATTTTAATACTTTCTTATTAAAAGAGAAGTTTATTAAAAATCTTGCTTTACATTTATAGTGGTTATATTTCAACAAAACAACAGACTTATAAAGAAAGAAAGAAGAATAAGGGCAAAATACCGAAAAAATACCGAAATACCGGGATACCGGTTTTCAAAATTTTAATACCGGAATAATACCGGTATTGCCATAATACCTAATACCGCATAGCCCTACACAAAACTAAACAACATGTCTTTCAAAACAATAAGATTATTCCTTGACCATTACCAATGATTTCGTAAAAATCATCCATCATGACACTGGATTACTTGACCTGTCATCGCTATCAGCAAATCAGCGTCTTGTTATCTGCTGATAAGATAAAAACAAAAGCGTGGGAAATGTTATGAAATGACACCTTGTATGCTTCAGAAGAAACAAGAAAATCAAAAAATCGGTAAAACATCATCAGTCTCTGAATAAAACTGTTGATATAAAGTACAATTCAATAGAATCTGTCAATTTTCTACACATTTAACACACCCTAACGTGGGCATGCTTGATTATATATGTCCCTGTTGTTGCAATTATCATCTAAAAGGAATCAAAAAAGAATAATAGTCACATCACAAAGCCTTAAGCAGCCTGGTGTTCATATTAGTAGGCTAGAAGTGTCTACAGGATTGTTAAGGTGAAATTGTAAGAGTTCCAAATTTATCCATTTTGACTACGGAACTCTAAAACGTCTTGAATACGTTAGCGATAATGACTGTGAGCCAATTATTGAAAAAAAAAATGGTTTCGTAATCAAAAGGGGTGGATCCGAATATGTAGACTGAATTATAAATCACTAGCTTTTGTCCGCGGCTTCGCCCGCGTGGAATTCGGTTATCGCGCGCTGTTCTCTCGGGAACTGTGCATTTTTTCGGAATAAAAAGTAGCCTATGTCACACTCCGGTCTATAAACTATCTCTATGCCAAAAATTACGTCGATCCGTCGCTCCATTTCGACGTGAAAGATGGACAAACATAGACACAAATATACACACTTTCGCATTTATATTAGTACTAACTTTTGCCCGTGGCTTCGCCCGCGTGGTATTGGGTTATCGCTCGTTGTTACCTCGGGAACTGTGCATGCCGGAACAAAAAGTAGCCTATGTCACACTATGTTCCATAAACTATCTCTATGCCAAAAATCACGTCGATCCGTCACTCCGTTTTTACGTGAAAGACGGACAAACATACACACTTTCGCATTTATAATATATAGCTTCTATGAAGGAGGTATTTCCCCAACAGAGAAAAGCTATATACAAGTAGCTGCCCACGACTCCGTCCATGTACAAATCTTTCTTGCTATGCCGCAGGAACTTTGCAATTTTCATGGATAAAAACTATTCCTTGTCCTTCCCTGGGTCTCAAAGTCTCCATATAAAATGTTATCTAAATCGGTTTAGTGGTTTGAATGAATGAGGTAACAGACAAACAGACAGACACACTTTCGTACTTAGGTATTTACAATATTAGTTAAGGTAGAATATTTCCCGTAAATTCTTGTGAAACTACGCAGTTTTCTGGAATAATACGTATAAACTGTGTTCCTAGTTTACATCTAATTTGTTTAGCCATTTTCGTGTGATGGACTAACATACATCCATACATTCGAACTTTCACGTTTCATATATATTTTGTTAAAAGTAGGATTAGCCATGAAAAAATTACGTTTTCAATTATAACGCATGAAAGTACTTTGTCGTAAAAATCATTTAAATTGCTTGACGAAAACAGTTTTTGGTTTCTTCATGAAGTCCTACAATAAAGTACCTACTTACCTTATGTCTTTTTTTTTACTTAATTGCAATTAGTTTTCCAACCGAAAAAAATTGACGCAAAAAAATCCTGTGTAGACACCTTAAAAATAATATGATATTTAGCTTTTTTTTTTAATAGTGTATGCTTTTGTTATTTTTTGTAGCCCTTTCTTCCTCACAGAGTAATTTACGTAATTATTGGCACCTATTCGATTTCTGTTTACCTTGACATTTAAAAACACTCATGTAACCACAAATAACTTAAAAAAAAATAGTTACATAATTAAAGTACATTTTAAAAAACGCCTCACAAAACACCCGAATTAAAAAAAAACTTACCTTCAATAATAAAGTCCGTCACACACTTTCACATCACACACTCACTGCCGTAAACAAAGGGGGCGCCACACGTGCGGTGCTGCCGGCGAACGGGTCTCGACTGGCCTGGCTGAATGGGCTGCAGTGGCTTTTCCATAGCGCGAGCGCGTTGGTGCATTCGAAGATTCGAAGAAAAGTAATTGGGTTAAGTTTTAAAATATTAAAAGGAAATTGATAATTATAAAGCCGTATGTTAGTTTTAGTTCTTTTTTTTATTTATTTCTATTAATTATTGTATATTATTATTTGTTTGTTTATAAGTAAATTTATTTCTTTCCACCCTAGAGATGAAAAAAAAAGCCGTGTGTGAGTATTTTTTTTCGTTTGTTTTGATAGTTTCTTTGGGAGTGTAGGTAATGATCGGTATAATAACATTAAAATTAGATATAATTTCACTGGATATAACAACATTTGATATAAGTAATTTCCAAGGATAGAATCTTCACTGAACTTTTTTTAGAAAATAAACCTATTAATCTAGCCTAACCTAAAGTACATCAAATCGATTTTTTAACAATAGAAGTTTGGTTTTAAAGGTAAATTTATATTTACACTAATTTCACATAACTATCTCATCAAGCAAACTAACTAAGGCTCTTCTAATAGATTTTTAATTCGTTTTTCTAAATTCACTTCGTTCTTTTAAATATACTTCGGTGCATAGTTGTCTGAAACTGTCATTGCGATACCAACTTGAAATGCAGTCTTTGAGAGCCGAATTTTCTTTTCGGCATTTAACTGAAGAAAGAAAGAAAGAAATTCAATTCAAAATTCAAAATTCTAATTTTAATTTTATTTTATTTTAATAAGTTACTTTGACATTTTTAATTTTTCAATTGATATTCATTGTTTCAGTGGTTGTGTAGTTTCACCGAATCAGTTTCCAAAATCATTGCTAATATAGTTTATAAGAATTTTTGTTACTAACAAAGTTTGTAATCATTTTGTAATCATCTTTTGACATCTATGGGCGTTAAACGCCTGATAATAAATGATTTTTATTTTTATTATTTTATTTAACTACCATCAGATGAGGCTGACATAGTCACATTTGGTGTACTAAAGCCTCGTTAAAATACTAGATTTAAAAAAAAACTACCATCAGTAAAGAAGCATCTTTGCAACATGCCTCAAACTCTCCAACCTCTTTTGTACATTTTTCTGTCTTAGCTTTATCCCTCATCAATTTTGATAGCATAACATAAGGTAAATTGAATGATATTAAAAGAAAATTATATTATTTGTTGTTATATCCTTCGTTACGCACTGAGTTTTTCTTTATCAAATAGCTGGAAAACGAATCACCTGAAGGTAAGTGATCACCCCTGCCCATGGACACCTACAGCATTATTACAACTAAATATTCTACGGATCATGATTACAATTTTGGTATGGAAATATTTTGAGACCTTCAGAAGGGTCATCATCACATCAAGGTCACTAAATAGGCCGCAATGGGCGCTTTCGGAAAGACCATCATTGCCAAATGATTGCCAAGAAGAACGCGCCGCAAGAAACTTGGCAGAAAGTCATTTTTTCATAATAAAATACTTAAAAACTACAGTATACAATTAAAGAGAAAAAAAAATACAAAATAATTATAATACAGGGATGTATGGGGTCCCTTAGTTACAAAACTAAACACTAACTATATCTACGTTCAGCGGAAGTGTAGAATGCTTCCACTGTCAAAATTAAAAATAATAATAATAATAATTCAATTCTGAAATATACATTTCAGGTCAAGTAACCGTTAAGCTTTTGGATTCCGAGAGCAAGCTCACGTCTGCCGCCCCCAAAGTTAGCTCACACGCACTCATGTCATGCTCTGAAAGCAGAGCGGTACCGAGGGCATGGTATTGCTTCCGTTCCCATAAGCTCTATGGGATCGTCTTGGGAACTTCGTCACATCCATTGTTAGACATAGGCTGCCCTTACAGACCTCCAGTTGCTTCGGTTGGATACGGCCTGCGTTTATCTTGAACCTACAGCTTTAATGAATAAATAATCACGTCATTCTCTATCACGTAGATGGACGTCTTATTTACGCTACGCTTGCCGATCCACGGTCTCCGTTCGAGAACTTTTCGGCCCCAGAGGTCATCTGTTTTCCATGCTCTAGGGCGTATGTTGTACCCGTAACCCATAAAATAGTTTCTTCCCGGAAAATTATGAACTTATTTTCCGCGGGCGCGCGATAAATTAATTCTTCGCAGACGAAGTCGCGGATAAGAGCTAGTTTTATACCGATATAAGGCAAATTACCCTCGTAGCTTAGCGTAGGTTATAAAAAAAAACACGTTTGTTGTAGGTAGGTATAGGAGTCCCCCTTAAATATTTATTTTATTTTAACTTAACTACGACAAAATAATATAAATATCACGAGACTCTTGACGCCAATTGACCTAGTCCCAAACTAAGCTAAGCTTATGGATTCTAGGCAACGGATAAACATAAATATGTGTAGATAAATACATACACATGTAAATACATATTTAACATCCAAGACCCGAGAGCAAACATTCGTATTATTTACACAAATACCTGCCCCGGCCGGGAATCCAACCCGGGACCTCAAGCTTCGTAGTCAGTTTTGATCATGAAACTACCGTGAGACTCACTCATATTAAATGATATTGACCGGATTACTCACGTCTTAAATCGAGTTTAGCTCGACATGTTTCGGGTTATTTCGAAACCCTTCATCAATGGAGCACGCGACTCGGCGGCTGCCGCAACACGCGCACTACGCGCCACCGCTCTGATCGCGCGACACATGTCTGAAACATGTCGAGCTAGACTCGATTTAAGACGTGAGTAATCCGGTCAATATCATTTAATACTTCGTAGTCAGGTTCTCTAACCATTTACCCATCCGGTCATTCATTCTATTAAAACACTTTCAGTGCCGAGAACACGCTAGGCGCGTTCTCTGTTCGTAGGCAGTTTTCGCTGCAAAGCGGAAAAATACTGCTACGCGCTACGAGCGTAGCGATTACGGCAGCGAATGTATTAATATTTCAAGCGTCTATGCTTGCGGATAGACGGACAGATGGATGAACCGCCGGACAGCGAAGTCTTAGTAATAAGGTCTCCGTTTTTACCCTTTGGGTCATCATCATCAGCCGGAAGACGTCCACTGCTGGACAAAGGCCTCCTCTTGGAACGCCACAATGAACGACAACTCGCCACTGCAACTACCGGCTTCGTTTTCCGGTTCGTGGTCGCCACTCGAGGACTTTTCTCCCCCAACAGTTATCTGTTCTTCGAGCGATGTGGCCTGCCCATTTCCACTTCAATTTGCATATTTTTCCAGCTATGTCAATGACTTTAGTTCTTCGACGAATTTCCGTACCTATTCCGGATTCTATCGCGCAAAGAAACTCCAAGCATAACTCTCTCCATAGCTCGTTGCGTGACTCTGAGCCTCCTATAAGAGGCCAACAGTCAAGGACCACGTCTCAGTGCCATAAGTCATCACTGGAAACACACTGGTCGAAGACTCTAGTCTTCAGGCACCCTTTGGGTCATCATCATCATCATCATGTCAGCCGAAAGACGTCCTTTTTTTTTTTATTCGATTGGAAGGCAAACGAGCAAGTGGGTCTCCTGGTGGTAAGAGATCACCACCGCCCATAAACATCTGCAACACCAGGGGTATTGCAGATGCGTTGCCAACCTAGAAGCCTAAGTTGGAATACCTCAAGTGCCAGTAATTTCACCGGCTGTCTTACTCTCCGCGCCGAAACACAACAGTGCAAGCACTGCTGCTTCACAGCAGGATTAGCGAGTAAGATAGTGGTAGCAATCCGGGCGGACCTTGCACAAGGTCCTACCACCTGCAAAACTGCTGGACATAGGCCTCCCCCAAGGCTCTCCACTCAGACCGGTCTTGTGCTTTTCGCATCCACCGCGATCCCGCGATCTTAGCCAGGTCGTCGCTCCCTTTGGGTATACGGAACCCTGAAAACGTTAAATATCGACACTCCCTTTTTGCGTCTAATAATGATCGATGCGTTCAGAATTGACAACTGCGCGACACCACTTTCAACGCTAAGTGCCACTTAATTTTCTTTCCGATAACTTGAGTTAAATATTAAACGTCACAATCAAATCGCACATGACATTTAATACCGTATTATAACTCAAAATACTTCTGTATACGTTATGCCTATCCAATTTATTAACCCCCTTATTCATACGACAATCAAACCTGTTTTAGTTAAAATGCCGCTAAAATTCGTTTGTCCTTATCTGTCACTTCGACATTTGTATTTGTTAGAAAGGGACAAAGCATTTGTTAGTTAACATAGGCTTGTTAAGTTTTATGAATAAGGGGGTAAAAGTGTATCTTAACAAACCGATTTCATCAAGATTCTTGTATAAACACCCACTGGACCGAATCAATACATATTTACCTATAATTCGTGTCTTTTAACTAGACGTCTAAACACTTTTTTCGCCATATTTCACTTGATTATAAAATTTTGAAAAATCTTCGTCAAAATCTGAAACATGTCGAGCTAAACTCAATTACGTGAGTTATCCGTTACATCATCATGTCAGCCGAAAGACATCCACTGCTGGACATAGGCCTCCCCCAAGGCTCTCCACTCAGACCGGTCTTGTGATTTTCGCATCTATCGTGATCCCGCGATCTTAACCAGGCCGTCGCTCCATCTTGTTGCAGGCCTACCGACAGGTCTGTCGTTATCCGTTACAATATCATTTAATTACAAAATTAAAAAAGAAGTGTCTAAACACGACTTTTATTCATTGGTATTTAGTAGTAAAACTTTTTCTCCTCTTGATACTCGAGTTCAGACAATAAATTGGAGGAGCTTAGAGAAGAGGGCGATCCAATAAGAAAGGAAGTATTTCTATTTATAGGGACTTTATACGGCAAAGAAAAACAAAGAGGAAGCTGCCATGACCCTTCACACGTCCGACTTGGGAGACGAGGGCAGGGCTGCGCTTAAAACTTCAATCTTTTAATGTGCTTTTTTTTTCATCATAATATATTTATTTACTACCTTTCGCCCGCGTGGAATTCGGTTATCGCGCGCTGTTCCCTCGGGAACTGTGCATTTTTTCGGGATAAAAAGTAGCCTATTTTTTTTATTCGACTGTATGGCAAACGAGCAAGTGGGTCTCCTGATGGTGAGAGATCACCACCGCCCATAGACACCTGCAACACCAGAGGGATTGCAGATGCGTTGCCAACCTAGAGGCCTAAGATGGGATACCTCAAGTGCCAGTAATTTCACCGGCTGTCTTACTCTCCACGCCGAAACACAGTGCAAGCACTGCTGCTTCACGTCAGGATTAGCGATCAAGATGATGGTAGCAATCCGGGTGGACTTTGCACGAGGTCCTACCACCTACAACCACCTATATGTCACTCTCTCGCCCATAAACTATCTCTATGCCAAAAATCACGTCGATCCGTCGCTCCGTTACGGCGTGAAAGATAGACAAACACACAAATATACAAACTTACACACTTTCGCATTTATAATATTACTAGCTTTTGCCCGCGGCTCCGCCCGCGTGGTATTCGGTTATTGCGCGCAGTTCCCTCGGGAACTGTGCATTTTTTCGGGATTAAAAGTAGTCTATGTCACTTTCGAGCCCATAAACTATCTCTATGCCGAAAATCACGTCGATCCGTCGCTCCGTTACGGCGTGAAAGACGGACAAAAACACAAACACACTTTCGCATTTATAATATTAGTATGGATATTTATGTCGCCTAGATCCAGTAAACTCCAATTCAATAGAATCTGACAATCCTGTAGACACTTCCAGCGTACTAATATGAACACCGGGCTGCCTAAGGCTTTGTGATGTGACTATTATTCTTTTTTGATTCCTTTTAGATGATAATTGCATATGATCAAGCGTGCCCACATTAGAGTGTCTTAAATGTGTAGAAAATTGTCAGATTCTATTGAATTGTAAATAAAATAATAAAAATAAAAATTGTTTATTTAAAGATAACCTTATTAACATTCAATGAATATCCAGCGGCCCCACACTAGGCTATGCCTGTCACGTGGCGGCCTGATTCGGTTTTAAAATAAATTAACAATAGGAAAAATTACTTAATATTAGCCGATTAGTTACATAAAGTGAGATATAAGGCTTTTATAAACATGTAAGAACTTAGCTATCAGTTTAATGAAGACGAGATAATGCAAAAATGTGTGTGTGTGTGTGTGTGTGTGTGTGTGTGTGTGTGTGTGTGTGTGTGTGTGTGTATGTGTGTGTGTGCGTGTGTGCGTGTGTGAGTGTGTGTAGTTGAGAAGTAAGTAAGGCTACAGAATCAGAAGACATCAGGAAAGCTATGTTACGATCTTTAGCAATTCTTCTGTTTGACTGTAGTTAAGATTCTTCAACCAGCCAACAATCTTAGACTTTGCTTCGCGCGGGGTGTTTCCCGCAATCCCGCAGGCCTTCACCAATTTATTATAAATAAAAGGATGCAAGAAATTTGGAAGACGCCTAGCAAATGCGGTTTTTGTGCGTGGAATAGGTATTTTAAAAACTCGTTTACGGATTAGGGCAGAATATTCTTTCGAATTAATTACTTGTTTGTGTAAGGGAATAGCAACTCGCAGGATCATTATCTGCCTCACACTAAGGACGTCTGCGGCCTTATAAAGAGCGATCGTTGGGAATTGCCGGGATTTCCCAAGCATTACCTTGAGCACAAACCGTTGGGCTCTTTCGAGCGGCATGAGAGCAGAGCTAGAGGTGCCACCCCACACCCCAATGCAGTACGAGAAAACCGACTCACACATCGAAGCATATACAAGCTTTAATATGTCTCCTGAGGCAGAGTTTCTCAGTAGCTTCATAATGAAAACAAGCTTTCTGACTCTGGCGGACAATACCTCAATGTGATGTTTGAAATTAAGTTTTTCATCAATAGTAATACCAAGGTACTTTACGGTTGTGCAGTTGCCAACCACATCGCAATCTCCGCTCGCTTGGTTTATTGGAAAGGCCGCAGAACAGTGACAAAAAAGCCGAAGGTCAGGACGAGAGCTGGGAGCAGATGCAGCAGTTTTGTGAAAACATAGGTATTTTGTTTTTAAGATATTTAGGGAGAGCAAGTTGTCAGCCAGCCACTTTGCGATCACCGCCAGTCCACTCTCAGCCACCGCAAAGCATCGCTCCCAAGAATCGCCATGAAATACCAGAACAGTGTCGTCAGCATAACAAATAATCTCTGCTTGCATGACAGGCAGAGAAATCAGGTCATTGAGGTAAATCAAAAATAGGGTTGGGCCGAGGATGCTTCCCTGAGGCACACCAAAGGTTATTGGAACCGGGTCACTGACAAAGGAACCAAGTCTAATGCATTGCTTACGGTTTGTGAGATAACTTTTGAACCAGTTCCATGGAGTGCCTCGAATGCCCAGTAGTTCGAGCTTCCTGATTGTACTTTATAATTTATGATTACGAGCATGAGAAGTGAAATAGTTATTTGTTATGCAAGGCTGGAAAGTGACTGTTTGGCACGAGTGCATATATTGAAACCTGAGTAAGCGAATGATTCTAGGATTGAATCACGAGCGAAGCGAGTTCGATTTCGAAGGATAAAGAAAGCATTTTCGAGCTAGTGAGGTGAAAATCTTATTTATAAAGTGGAAGCAGCCCTGTGCCTGCGATGGGGGTCAAGTGCCGCTCGTGTGGGGCGCGGGTGCAAGTGACATCTTTCCGTCTCAAGACGCCTACAGCGTATGAACACGCTGTTAAAAAATTGCTCGTACCATTTTAGGATTCCATATTTTATCTACCTGAAGGGATGTCTCTACTCATTGTGATATAAACCTCCCAGGCAAATATTTGAGCGTTTCGACCGCGCGGTCAAACGTCATTAGCGTCCCACGGAAAAACAAGTCACAAGAATTTTAATCACGCTAAGATCAGTATCGGTGTTGTCTTCAATTTTCATAAAAAAACAACACTGGGCATCACCCCTTTTAATAACGCCTGCGAAGACACCAATGACAAAAAAACACTGCAAAAACGCTGAATATTCGCCATGTCCGTTTTGTTATATCTACATATTCTGGGTAGGTATACGGAACAGATCCCTCTACACGCCAGTCCGACTCGCACTTAGCTTTTTACTGGCGTGCCGTGAAACTTTGATGAACGAAAAGTGCGCCGTTAAAACCAAAAGGTTGAAAACGCCTGCCTTAGATCGTAACCACTCCTAAAAAAGCTCGTACGTCAAAATCGATATCTTTTCGGAGTGAACTATATGTTACTTTATAATGTATAGTCTACGTAGGTAAGTTTAGTTAAGTTATTTTTAGGATATTTTTTAGATCTTATTGTACTTACCTAATATCCTGTGAAATAAAGTTAATTAGTTTCATTATAAGGGTAAATGCTGACGTATTGATTTGACGTATTGATTTATATAAGAGACTTTTTTTCAAAGTAAAAATCATGAGAATAAGGCAGACAATGCAGTGCATGTTGGTTGCGAGAGTAATAACTGGACTACTAGCGCCACCTATTGACATTCGATAAACTCCAAGTCGTAATCCCTCGGAAAGTAAACCATGTACGCAGTACAAGAAATTGCCACTAGGAGGCGCTCACTGCAAGAAACCTGTAGGTACTATACTAAGCGCAACTTTTAGAGTACATTGGACAATGAGGGTTTTCACTTGGGTTTTCAGAGGCGAAATATCGCAAGATGGCGTTGTAGTATCGTGCTGTCCATTTGACGTTTCCTCGTGCGTGATTGGTTAAATAAATGAGCCAATCGCAAGCAAACGTCAAAAAAAAGCTGGCGTAGGTAAGGTAGTGCCAAGAGTAAGTAAATAATTACACACAGCTACACGAAGAACCATTTCCAAAAAGGAGAATGAATGAAATGAACGAGTGAATGAATGAGTGAATGTCAAAACCCCGCTGTCATTACATGACATGTTCTTATGTGTGACCTCAACTCCGGTGGCACTAATTATACCTAAAAAACCATCAATCAATTTTTCCTGACGTGTTGATTTAAGATAAGAGATTTATATTGACGATATGTTTCGTCGTTGTTTTTCGCAAGTTTAAGCCCCTTTGAAAAACTTCAATGAAAACAAAACAACAGGTTTACTGGTTAACTGTTTATTAAAAGTAAAATGTACAGGCTACTCTTTACGATATGCTACGAAGGCGTACCTTACAATGCATTCGGTCAAATTTTAACCATTTAACTATTCATTTAAAATAATAAAACATTCAAACATTTTTTTACGTCATTTAAATTCACTACGCGCATCCTGTTTAACCTTTAACCAAATTTCTCTTTATTACGATGGAATTTGGATCATAACATACAGTAGTTAAACTTTACTTTTAAATGCACGTCAGACACCCTAGCTTGGTAAAAGGTTAAAAGGTTCACGCGTGTTAAAGGTTAAAATCTGACTCGGTCACTTCAAAAATACAACGAAATATTTTTACACGTATCAAACATAATTTTAATTATATACATAAAAATCCATCAACTTATTTACAAACTATCAAACCAAAATCAACTGGGCAATATACTCAAACCAAAAAAACATTTTTAACCCCCAACACAAATGGATTTGATTTATACAGGTTTAACAAGTTGGCATGTTTGTGCCATCGTAGCTCCCAAACGGATGGACCGATTCAGACGCGTTTTTTTCATACAAAGCTAATTTAACCATGACGGTTCTTAGCTAAGGTTAACCAAATCGGTTCAAAAGTTTTAAAGACATTGTACTTTTTAAATTAGTGTCGGGGGTTTAGACTTTTTTAAAGTTGCAGTTCTTTATGAATAATAGCGTATTTCCGATAGAACTCGAATATACAATTATGCACATCAACCTGTTAAGGCTGCACGACCACTTGATTCCAGACAGCCGTAGACAAATCAGTCACAAGCATTATAGTGTTGTGTAATGCTACATTTACACTCGCTAAGGCTTCGCAAACTTGTATAAAGCAGAAATGCTTACACGGGGATATTAGGCCTGACTTTGAGCTTGTCAGAGCTTGATGCCGCTCTGGGATCATTTCGGCTTTGGAATACAGGCATGTAAGTAGAGCTGCCATCACTAAAATTTGGCTACCAAGCCAAGACGCGTGAAAACCCCGGATTTTGGAGCCCAAAATCCGGGACATGTCAACAGGTTTAGGTTTTTATTAAACTTTGTCAGTGGGTATGACAAAAAAAATGGCCAATCAAATAAGATCCTTGAAAAGCATTTTTGAAGAATTAATTTCCAACGAACTAGAAATTGTTTTAATACTGTCATTTGGTCCTAAATGCGTGTAATCCGAGCTTGGCTCTTACCGCGAAAATTTTGCTATTTTTTCAGTTTTTTGGTTCTACAACAAAAATGGTATATTCGCCAGAAATGTTGTTCTCTTCAATGTTAAAGGATGTTAAATCCTGTTAAAAATAAAAAAAAAATTTAAACCCGGACTACAAATGAAACCTCGCCCGGACGCTCCCCAGACGCCCCCTAAAAAACTAATCCGGGGAAACCCTGACGGATGGCAGCCCTACATACTAAGCCCAATCTCCGTTAAAAAAAAACAGTAACTCAATACTAGCGAGCTCTGTTAACTATCTGGAAACACGTGGCACGACGATTGGACAAAATCACGAAATTTTTCGTAAATTACAACAGTATCTTATAATTTTAAAGGGTTTGACGTTTCACGAAAACAGCGCAAATGTCAATAAGATCATTGTTCCCTTTCCCTGCCAACGACAAATTATTCTAAATACGGATTAAGTCTAATCAAAACTTACTCCACTACTGACTTCGACGAATAATACCAACGATAACTTGATCAGTAAACTAAAATATTGATACGGACCTTCGCGCTTAACTCTAAATGGGTTTAAAAGTTATAGCGCTTTGTTTCACTTTTTAACTCTTGCCGTGCTCGGTTTTAGGATAAGACGGACCCATCTCTTCCCGTGAGTTTTATAAACGGCAATCAAGGAACCTGATGTGTGAATGGGTAGCAGCGCTCTCTATTTACAACTGCGAATTCCGAACTTCAGCTCTGCGGTGTGGAAGGTAGTCAACGGGAAACCACATTATTTTCCCAAGAAAGTAGTCATGAAGGACAAGAGTGTGGCGAATCCTAAATCATTTACGCGAGTTAAGCATATTCCACACATTTATTTATGTTTTTATATATTACCTGTTATTGCTGGTATTATAGATCGAAGAAATACGAATGATAAGGCAGTGTCATTATTATTAACTTCTAAAAACCAACTCATATTTTTTTCTCGTTCTGTCAAACTGTTCTAACCTTTTACGGGCGAGCAAGGTTATTAAATTTTTGTCAGACAAATAAAATAATACAAAATGAAATTGTTTTCCATTTAAAGAAGCCAGCTTCTATATTCATGCCACAAAAAATGAAAATAAAACACCTCTTTCGCATTCCTAAAAGGTTAAAAACTACGTGTTAACCTTTTCAACACCTAGAGAAGCTAAATATTAAAGCCACATTGTAAGTCATGTCATTAGTCATTACAATACTCATTATGTGAAGATAACTTTTACGTTGTACTTTTTGATACTCAAGATGTTGTAAAATTTATTAAGAACATTTCAACAGGTGTTTTTTTGGGTTAGCTGGACTGAAACTCCCTGCAAAGAATTTTCGTCGGAACTTTTTATTATAATGTAAACATAAATTTGCTGATTGAACATCGACCAATGTATGGAAACATTTCTTTACCACAATTAAAAAGCTCCGAAAAATATTCACATGGGTGTTCAATCGAACCCAAACCCCTGCTAAAAAATTACGAAAGAATGTAAAGATATCGTGTGTAAAGTAATTGGCGTTGAAAAGGCTAAAAAAGGTTCAAATTATAGTACAATTAATATTCAATTTGTCCGTTTAGTTCATTTAAAAATTAAAATTAAGTCAGCTTTTATGAATAACGTTCCGATCAGCTTTGGCTACAAGGACATTTTTATTCCTTATTTCATAAGCACTTGTTCTGTTAACATTTCAACCGCAAATGTATTGAGTTATAAATAATTATTTCAGCACATTTGATACCATTTATCAATTGATGTACTTTTTATGAGCAATTGATGTACTATTTAACAAGTTAACAAGAAATCAAGACACTTGACGGTTAAAAGGTTAAACATCAAGTCAAAGTCTTTAAAAAGTTCAGTCAACCTCACTATCGTCTCTCTTAATTTTCTTCACACTCACACCTTCATCTGTAGAAAAGCATACTCTTTTTCTCTTGAGAGCTTTCGTATCTTTCTTCTCATCTATACTGCTTACTCTACTGTCACTGTCACTTGACATACCGTTCGTCGCGTTTTTAATTATTAATAGGTCTTTTTCTATCTCCGTTAGTTCTCTAGGTTTGATGGGTTTGATTTTGATTTTGATTGGCGGCTTCGCTTTACTCGTCGAGGGCGACTCCTCTAAATGCTTCCGCTTCTTGTATGTGCGCTTGCCAGGAACTTTGACTTTCTTTGGTTGTGCTTCTTCCTGTAATAAAAATTGTTTAACCTTTTATTACACCGTCAGTTAAACACCACTAGTTGAACTAACTACTTGATATATGTACATGTTAGTTTTGACCCTTTTAGAACCCCCCCCCCCCCTTGTCACACGTATTGCTATGAAATTTGCAATTATTTTGTTTCTGTGTCACAAACCACTTGACCCCTCCCCCCCCTTTAATGTGTGACGTACTTTATGGATGACCCCTTAGTGCTGTCAGTGTTTAACGTTGTTTGCCCGTGGTATTTCAAAGCAAACCGGTTTATAAAATAGCGGTAAATAGCGGTTTAGTTCGGTTGAACTCCGAACTTTCATAAGAACGCGAACGTTTTTAAAAACTTAACTATAACCTAAATAAACTGGTTTATTCGATGAGTGACAGTTGGCGGCCGGCGGGGGGCGGCGACGTTTATCTTGCGCCGAAATAAACCGGTTTAGATTGTTCTAAACCGGTTAATCTGACAAGAACTTTATGGAAATGTTCTCTTAAAAACCGGTTTAAAAATAACGGTTTCGCGAACGAAACCAAAATGAAAAGGTTTTGCGCCAAGTACATGATAACGGTTTGGTAATTTAACCGGTATCCGAGCCTTGTTTCAAAGTCTTACTTTGTGTTTTTGTGCGTTGAAAGAAAGAAAGAAAGAAAACATTTATTCGTGACAAAAACAAAAATACTAAAATAAAAAACAAAAACAAAATATAGTTATGCATGTCACGAAATGGTCCCAAATCAGCAATCTGCCGTTCTCGCGAACGGCGCTGTTCTTCCTTTGGGACCATCTGGTCATCATACATTAAAAAAAATACACATAAAAATACAATGAAACCGACAAAATAAAATATACATATATAAAATTCCAGTTAAATATAATTCTACCTACTAAAAGAAGACATAGGCACAGGCCAGTCTCCTTTACCCATTGAAAGTACCTGCTTGGGCTTGGCTCCGATGTACCCCGAACACCGTTTGGCGCCGCACAAGCACCGCTTCTTCTCGATGCCAGCGCACTCCAGATTATAGTTGAACGTCACTTCGCTGTTCTGTAAGGAAATTACAAAAATAGGTATTCGATTTGTAGCATTCGAACATGGCGGATGTAGACAATGTCTAATTTAACGTTTTAAACTTTCGTGATTCTCACTCATAGTCAAAATACCACAACGGGACTTATCGAAACGTCGAGGTAAATATTACTTGTGTAAAATAGCGTGATAAGTCCCGTTGTGGTATAATGTCTAATTTTGCTATTTCTGTTTCTTTGGCTAGTTGAAGTATAATTTTGATAGTGTTTTATGCGGCGATTAACCTTAACAGTGAACAGTGATCACATAATTCTATATTGCTCTCGTGTCTGACATTTCTTATTGCGCAAGTTGTCTCCACGTGGTTTCTGGAATTATACTATCAAGTTACAAAAACTACAATCACCGTACAACGTGCCTCTCAAAGAGAATACTTAGACACTGGCGAAATTGTCCTATTAATTAGGACAGAAAAGCCATATTTTAAAAGAGAAGAAGTATTTCGTCGATGATACTGCAATACCTAATGCAATAAATAACGAACACTGGCTAATGCCGGATAACCTACAAAAATAGCAGATATTTCACAGCCGGAAAATACACAGGTGAAATTTATGACGTAATATAAAATTAGTGTTTCGTGCTCAGTTATTGCTGGGTAATATAATGATCAACTCTTTTGTTGAAATTAGTCTCATGATATTTCCGGTAGAGCGAAAAAGTCACTATGACGTATTTTGCTGTTATGAGATACGAAGGTTTAAAGTTCTGAACATCCACATCCATACTAATGTTATAAATGCGAAAGTGTGCGTATTTGTATGTCTGTGTATGTTTGTCCGTCTTTCACGTCGAAACGGAGCGACGGATCGACGTGATTTTTGGCATAGAGATAGTTTATGGGCCAGAGAGTGACATAGGCTACTTTTTATCCCGGAAAAATGCACAGTTCACGAGAGAAGCGCGCGATAACCGAATTCCACGCGGACGAAGCCGCGGGCAAAAGCTAGTACTATATAAAGTTCTGTTAGAAATATTTGCATGCTTGGTTAACTAAGCAGAATTTATTGGACTTATAATTATAATCTACCACATAACATTGTAATACTACTATGATATTATTGATTCTCTTATTGCGCTTTTGTTTCCACCATCTAATTTGCCATAATTGTATTAGTTCCTATACCCAAACGGTTGTCTGGAAGAGACCGCTTTTAAGCGATAATTTTGTGTCTGAATAAATGTTTTGAGGTGTGTAATAAAGAATATTTGTATTGTATTTTAAATTAAATGAAATTCATAACATAGTTTGAAAAATACACAAGTGGAATTGGCAGGCGGGCCAAGCTCGAAGAACAGATAACCGTTGTTTTGGGGGGGGAAGGTCCTCGAGTGGCGACCACGAACCGTAAGACGAAGCGTCGGCAGGCCTCCCACTAGGTGGACTGACCGCGCGAGTTGCGGGCAACCCGTGGATGCAAGTGACGAGGAGTCGTTCATTGTGGCGTTCTAAGGGGGAGGCCTTTGTTCAAGAGTGGACGTCTTCCATCTGATGATCTAATGATTGAAATGACATGAAATTTTGGACCGATATACTGTATGTCCCACGGCTATGCCACTTGGAAGGAAAATATCTCAAAAATTTTAGAAAATTTACTTTTTTTTATTCTACAGGATGGCAAACGAGCAAGTGGGTCTCCTGATGGTGAGAGATCACCACCGCCCATAGACACCTGCTACACCAGAGGGATTTCAAATGCGTTGCCAACCTCTCTAGGTTAGGCCTAAGATGGGATGCCAGTAATTTCACCGGTTGTCTTACTCTCCACGCCGAAACATAACAGTGCAAGCACTGCTTCACGGCAAGATTACCGAGCAAGGTGGTGGTAGCAATCTGGACGGACCTTGCACGAGGTCCTACCACCTGCAAACTACTGGATGAAAACTTAATTTTATAATAAAAACCCAAAAAATGGTAAAAAAAAACACGTATTTTTTTTTGTGTTTTGCTCTATCCCACTAATATCCCATATATTGTAAATGCGAAAGTTCGTAAGTCTGTTTGTTTCTTTGTCACCTCGTCTAAACCACTAACTAAACCGATTTACATGAAATTCGGTATACAGATAGTTTGAACCGCGGAGAAGGACATTGGACAGTTTTTATTCCGGAAAAAGGCATAGTTCCCGCGGGATAGCGATTAATGAATTCGAACAGAGTCGCGGGTAACGGCTAGTTATATATAATAGCAGGTCATAGTGTATTAACTCCCCAACTAGCAATTGGCTGGCACCTTAGTATGTATGTCTGTCTTACCGCCGGTATGTCCCGTAGCGCGAACAAGCCCACTCTGACGTCGCCCAGCACCGTCCACTTCTGGGTCTCGCAGTTTGGCTCGCAGCAGTGGTTCATGAACCTGGGAAATAACTTATTTATAATAATGTCTAAGTCAGTTTCCTGGGAAAACAGGGCAATTATTAAGTCCAGAAGGAAAATAATCCGCAATCATCATCATCATCATCATGTCAGCCGAAAGACGTCCACTGTTGGACATAGGCCTCCCCCAAGGCTCTCCACTCAGACCGGTCTTGTGCTTTTCGCATCCACCGCGATCCCGCGATCTTAACCAGGTCATCGCTCCATCTTGTTGGAGGCCTATCGACAGCTCGTCTCCCGGTCCGTGGACGCCATTCGAGAACCTTTTGACCCCATCGGCCATCAGTCCTGCGAGCAATGTGCCCCGCCCACTGCCACTTCAGTTTCGCAATCCACAATGTATAAAAGTATTTTTCATAGTAAAAGTCCGCGGGATTAGAAAATATTTCTTTAAATAACATCACCGACACCGTTGTCAATATGACTGTTAGGTATAGCAAGTGTAAAGAATGTTGCAATATAAAACGTATAAGTGCTGCCCTCGCGTCAGGTTTTTTTTATATTCCTGGCCAGCCTATACCTTCTCCTATTTTACTATTTCGAGGCGCTGCCTACTCTGGCATTAAAAAATAATTCGAAGGCACAACTCCAGTAAAAAAACGCTTTATTTTAGCCAAAAAACAGGAAAGCAGATTAATTTTCGATTTGCTGTAAAATTAGATTTTTTGTTGCTTTAAAACAAATAAATAGTTGATTGAGTTCCCGGATAGTGACGTCATAAGTCGCTATTGCCATTGAAACTCTATGGGGGAATTTTATTATGTTTTAACAGCTCATAAAAAGTACGTAAGTTGATTGGTGGTGTCAACATCCCTATTAAAACCAAATGCACGCCCGCCTATCTACGGGTTCGAGCTATTCTAAAACCGGGCACGACACGAACCGACGTACAGAAACCTTTAAAGTTCCATTGCTTCACAAAAACAGCATCAATTACCTGGCGAGGTTCCCCTTGGGTCCGGCGTCGATCATCCTCTCCTTGTCTAGCGTGAGGAAGTAGAAGTTTTCGTCGCGTATCTCGTGCTTGCGGCGCATGCGCCGACGGAACTCCTCCTCGTCTATTAACTCGCCGACGTACTCGATCACGAACTGGCCTGTAATTATTTGTTTTTGGATTTCTATTTACATCTTTTTTTTATTCCACCGGATGGCAAACGAGCAAGTGGGTCTTCTGATGGTAAGAGATCACCACCGCCCATAAACATCTGCAACACCAGGGGTATTGCAGATGCGTTGCCAACCTAGAGGCCTAAGATGGGATACCTCAAGCAAGTGCCAGTAATTTCACCGGCTGTCTTACTCTCCACGCCAAAACACAAATTTTGATACTTCTTACCCCTAGTAAGTATGCCACCCCTAAATTATTGTGTTTTACTTAATTAATTTACCGATTCTCAATACCGATATCTACCTTTCAAATTTTAAATTTGTGACAACCCTTCGCTACTGCGGTATCGCTCAACTTCAAAGGCGTCGGCCTACTGTAAGGAAAACTTGTTATACTGTGTAGTTACTATGGCGGTGAGCAACGGGCTGTCGCCGAGTGATCTACTCACCGTCAGCGCGCGGCAACCTCGCGAGTGAGGCGATCCGGTGACGCTAAGGAGTTGATGTAGTGAGCGCATGCCCATATTCATATCATATTCATAAAATTAAAAATTTTACATGTCAAATATTTAAAAATAAATTGATTATTACAATTTTTTATGCAATTCAAAATTCATCCGAAGCCAATCAAGTAAACATTAAAAATACAATTGATATTAATCATTCCATTTAAATAAAAAAAAAAAATTAGATAAAATGCAATCATACAAGAAATAATCAGGCAATCAAAAATTTTATCATGTTTAAAAATTCAAATTAAAATATAAAACTTAAATTAGAATTAAATCGTTATTATTATCATTATTACTATATTCTGAAATGTCATAAAAGGCATTTTTAGTCCGGCATTTTCTTTATTTATTTATTTTTTCTTTTCTTTTTAGGCGCGACGGTGCTGGTCGGGTGCCAGATGGCTGTAATGAGCTGTGACCTTTACACCCATATACTGTACCTTGCCGGATGTCCTCGAGCGTGCGGAGCCCCCAGCCGCGCTGCGGCGTGCGGTAGGCGGCGAGGCGCGGGTACCCTCGGCGCTCGAACGCGCGGTTGTTGCAGCGCTCGCCCGCGCGGCACATCGGCCCGCACTCCGTCAGGAGCATCCTGTGACCACATATCATTAATAAAGGGGAAAAGAAGCACGCGGGCACAGTATATACATACTAATACTATAAATGCGAAAGTGTGTTTGTATGTTTGTCCGTCTTACACGGCGCGACGGATCGACGTGATTTTTGGCATAGAGATAGTTTATGGGCCCGAGAGTGACATAGGCTACTTTTTATCGCATTGAAGCAATCACCGCCTCACATGGACACCTACCAACACCAGGGGTATCACAGGTGTGTAGCCAGGCCTTTCAGGTCAGGCTCGTTTTTTAAAAATCCCTCATCTGTGCCGAAAAAAATATTCGCTTCGAACGGTACTGGATTACCAATCATCAAGGTGGTGAGGATGAAATGATATACTTAAAAGCATATTAAGAATGTTTTTTTTAAATCCCTTTTTCACTGTGCCCAATCTAGAAGTCATCAATGCAGCATTCTGTGAGTTTCATTTTCGTCTCCATCCATCCATGCATCGTCAACGCACAACGGAACTCTTCAACGGTTATGGCATCAACTTAAAAGTTTGTTGTTTTTCTCTTGTCTAATCAAGCAAATAACTATTTTAAGATACTGCTAAGTATCAGTCTTATCCATGGTTTCATTATTTGTCCAGAGGCTAAGTTCACCTTGTATATAATTATTTTTTTAACAAAAACTTGTTGTAACCTGTTTTGACATTTCTTTTTTCTTTTTTTTTATTTATTTATCTCAACAAAAAGAAATACATTAAATTTTTTGACAAATACTTCGCCAAACTGCAAAACAGTTTGTTGGCGAATACTACACTCCTTATTTTTAACATTATGTTAACATTGTGTTGTGTTTGTTATGTTTGTGTTGTGTGTTATTATGTTGTGTTGATGTGTGTTGTGTTTGTTGTCTATTGTTTTTTTTGTTGTTGTATTTCTGTGTCTTTATGAATGTGAATAAATGTCTTCCTTTCTTTCTTTAAATATACCAACCTGTTGAGACAGTGCGAGTAAGGCCCGCAAGGGTCCGGTTGTTTCGGGTCGCAGTCGCACTGTGTGAGCGAGTTAGCATCAATGTCGCGCCGCGCGGTCAGCGAGCCCACCGGCTTGTTCGCTTTCAGCTTGACATAGTGGGGGGGAAGGAGAGAGGACGCTATGTCCATGTCCTCTTCTTCGTTGGGTTCTACGTCTGAAAGATGAAAGGGTTTTTTTTTGAGTACGAATAATTTGGTAGCGTGTTGTCAGAATAACTGCTAATAGAAGCACCGTTGTACTTTAATAATTTAGGTAATATAGAATATCGTCACTACTTTGAAAAAATCTCGTATCTCAAATCAATACTTCAACAAATTTGAACCTTAAAACAATGTTCATTAAGTTCACCCGGAAAGATCATCGATTTTGAGATACCAGCTTTTTTTAAAGTAGTGACGATATACAAGTTTTTTTATTTGTGCAAATATACATCTATAGTGTGACGTCACGTGGCGCTAAAAAGTGTCGAACGGCGCGCGTGACGTCACGTTCGTATTGGTGTGTACACAAAAATCAGGTCGGTATTTTCATGTCGGTATAATCCGGGCCGGTAAATAGTGTCACCCTATTAAGCAAAACAATCAGAGCCATATTTTGTACCATGTCGCTGACCAGCACCAGGGTCAGACTTCGCCGAAGAAAACCTTCGGCTACGTCATCGCTTGGAGCCAGGAACTGCGGTCTGTGAATGGTTTAGTGTCATCATTCTGTTCTGCTTAACCTTTGGGTTTAACCTTTTTTTTTTTAACACTTGCTCGTAAGTAGTTTAGTTGCAAGCCACTAAATAAAACCCAAAGACCTCTTTTTGCGTATAAACCTAAGGGCATAATTAGAGCCTGCGCACACAGAGAGCGGTCAGAGTTCTACGTTCTAGTGACCGTTGACCGCCCAAGAGTTCCAACGCACACAAGCGGCGTCCAAATTATCGCGTTCTACATAGTTTCGTTTGGGTCTTTGCACATGCAACATGTCACTAACCCTAACCAATTCAATCAACTTTTCCGTGTTTGCTAACTCAGACATCGCGGCGTTCCGGCGTTCCGGCGTTCCCTGTCTCGGCGGGAAAAGAACTCTTGGAACGCGACGTGCCGCTTTGACCGCCGTGGTCAGACTTCAGACTGCCCGCTGTATGCGTTGTTGTTATAGACTCCGGTACATTCTAATGAACGTCGAACGCGGAACTCAGAACTCCTGACCGCTGCCTGTGTGCGCGGGCTCTTACTTTTTTAAACTATAAGGACCTTGTGCAAGGTCCGCCCGGATTGCTACCAACATCTTGCTCGCTAATCCTGCTGTGAAGCAGCAGTGCCTGCACTGTTGTTTCGGCGTGGACAGTAAGACAGCCGGTGAAATTACCACCGCCACCGCCCATAGATATCTGCAACACACCTGGATATTGCAGATCCGTTGCCAACCTAGAGGCCTAAGATGGGATACCTCAAGAGCCAGTAATTTCACCGGCTGTCTTACACTCCGCGCCTAAACACAACAGTGCAAGCACTGCTGCTTCACGGCAGGATAAGCGAGAAAGATGATGGTAGCAATCCGGGCGAACCTTGCACAAGGTCCTACCACCTGTCTTAACATCCGTTTAATAATTTCTTGCACATATAATACCAGCAACTTATCGTAGTGAATCAGGCCGTATATGACTTTTTATTTTTATTTTATATTTTAACGAGGCTTCAGTACACTAAATGTGACTATGCCAGCCTCATGGGGGGCCTCAGATACATGTTACACTCTCTTGTGCCGAAACCTAGTCTATGGATGCAAAGGCCCGTCTGACGTAAATTACTTACTTTTCAATATTTCGCACGCTCTCTGCGCATGCTCCATGGCGGTAGTGAACGCGGCGTCAATTTTAGATTTCTGGCTCGATATTTTGCCGGAATCACCTGCAAAATAAAAAAGCAGCTGTTTGCAAACCAGGTTCCTTCCATACACAAGTCATTCATTATAAAGTTAGAGCAAAAAGTCGGCCAAAAATTTCCTAATTGTTAATCTTATTCCTTGTTGTATGGTCGAACTATTTATTCCTAAATGTCTGATGATAGATCGAACACACAAACTGAGACTTGGATGCACAGAAAAACCGAAAAAAGAGAGCAGCGCTGGGAATCGAACCCAGGTCCTCAGCAATCCGTGCTGCGTGCTATACTATAACCCCTACACCACCGCTGAACAGGAGTCTAGACACAAATTTCTCCTATGCACACATATCTCAAGTTGTTTTTTTTTTCTGATGATAGATTTTAAGATTTTTTTTTTAAACATTCCTTTCTCTTTCTTACCAAGGCAGAGATGATTGTAGTTGTATAAAGTCAAGAAAAAGAAGCATTTACCCAGCTATAGAAATATTAACTCGTTTTCGGATTTTAAACTCTATACAATAACCCAACATGGAAAAAACTGAGCGATAGATTGTGATAGAAGATGCTTGCACGGCAGATTTCTCATTTTATTAATATTACTATTGTGAATGTCTTTAAAAAAAAACTCGTTGAGTTTCTTGCCGGATTCTTCTCAACAGAGGTTTTTTCCGAACCGGTGGTAATTTTTTTTGACATTCATAAGTGCTTTTTGTAGCCTAAATTGAATTAAGATATTAAAAAAATCGTCATATCTATGCCAAGGCCGGGCCAGTAAAAATGAAAATAAAAAGCCCCACATCTGAGCAAAAGTCTCCCCTTTTCTCCGCCACTCTGTCCTATAGCACATTAATGTGTTATTAACCCTCCTTTGGGCAGTCGGGTAAAAAGTATGTCTTACCTTCCTGGAAGGGGAATACCCGCCCCCTGTTGACCCAATAGTGGTCGTACTGGCCAAAGAAACGCACGACGAACTCGCCCGGGGAGTGCTTGACCGCCATTATGTTCTCTGGGATTTCGGTTGGATGCAGGATTATGCCGGGCCACCATCTGACAATAAATTATTATAATACTAATACAGGCGTTTTTTTTTTCCATATCGAAAATACAAACTGAAATATAGATGCACAGAAAAACCAGAAAAATAAGACGAGCGCTGGGAATCGAACCCAGGTCCTCGGCACTCGACAACGGTACCGACACGAATTTCTCCTATGCATATCTTAGTTTGTTTGTTTCTTATTTAGTCACTTAAGCAGCGTCACTAGCGACATCTATGCTGAAGCCCTCATCGAGAAACTTTCAGCACCCCATCGGAACTAACCATTCACCCGGACAAGAGATGTCGCTATTAAGCAATCAAATTAAGATAACAATAATCTATAATATAAAAATGAATCGCAAAATGTGTCGGTAAGCGCATAACTCGGGAACGACTGGTCCGATTTCGCTAATTCTTTTTTTGTTGTGTTCGCTACTGTCAGGAGAAGGTTTTTATGGAAGAAAAAAAAATACAACGCGGGCGAAGCCGCGGGCAACAGCTAGTCTATAATATAAAAATGAATCGCAAAATGTGTTGGTAAGCGCATAACTCGGGAACGACTGGTCCGATTTCGCTAATTCTTTTTTTGTTGTGTTCGCTACTGTCAGGAGAAGGTTTTCATGGAAGAAAAAAAATACAACGGGGGCGAAGCCGCGGGCAACAGCTAGTATGTAGATAAAAATAGATGAGATAAGTATCTTAATTTGATGGCATTTATTCACGCTCACGTTCATAAATGTCTTTCTTTCTTTCTTGAAGTTACTGCTTACCAAACTGAATTGTCGATGAAAAAAAAAACAAATTTGAATTAGAAATGATATTCTCTTGAACGTTGTTTGGTAAACCATTGAATCTGTGTATCGGTATTATGTATTACTAATTTAGCATTAATAGTAGATAAGATACACACCTGTAATGTCCCAGTTTCACCCACACCATCTCTCCGTATAGAGGAAGACGCCCCGTCTCACAATCTTCACACATATAGCTGCCTAGAAAAGATAAGAAAAAAAATCAAATATAAAATTCGAACGCGTAATTTCGTTAAAGCGTAAGGTAAATTGTCAATTACTGCCCTGTAATATACTAAAATGAATTTCTATATAGAATTTATTTGTAGTTCTTTTTCCCGTGGTTTAGCCCGCGTAAAGTTCGGTTATCGGGCACTGTTCTCACGGCAACTGTGCATTTTTCCGGGATAAAAAGTAGCCTATGTCACTCTCGAGCCCATAAACTATCTCTATGCCAAAAATCACATCGATCCGTCGCTCCGTTTCGACGTGAAAGAGGGACAAAAATACAAACACATACACTTTGCCATCTATATAAATAAAAATGAATCGTAAAATGTGTTTGTTGGATTTCGCTAATTCTTTTTTTATTGTGTTTGTTACTGTTGGGAGAAGGTTTTTATGGAAGAGAATACAGAAAACATACAACGGGGGCGAAGCCGCGGGCAACAGCTAGTTTATAATATAAGTATGGATAGGTCAGTTATCGAAAAGTGACCAGCAATTGACGATATACCCTACTTAGACAATATGGCCTCCGGTCGGGGCACTGTAATACTATTTTATTTACCTTCCGGTGGCTTGATGTTCAGACACTCCGCGTGGAATGACGTGGGACAGTACTCGCAGCATATCAGCGTGCCGCCCAGCGCGCAGATAAAGCACCAGCCTGTGTTCACGTGGCATGGCACTTTCCCCGTTCTGAGAGATAGAATACTGATTAATACATAAGTACTGTGACGGGAGACATTGATGAAAACAAATGAAAACGACAAAGGATGTAAACAGGGTTTAATAAAAAGACACAGCTACCGCTCCGAGACAGTAGCTAGCATGAATTGATTGAATAAGTGAATGACAATGTACAATCAAGTGTAAAAATATAAACTTATTCTAAGTTTCAAAAATAAGTACCACAGACTCTTATTCCGACGTAATAAGGCCGTAGTAACATATTTATCATCATCAACATCATCATGTCAGCCGAAAGACGTCCACTGCTGGACATAGGCCTCCCCCAAGGCTCTCCACTCAGACCGGTCTTGTGCTTTTCGCATCCACCGCGATCCCGCGATCTTAACCAAGTCGTCGCTCCATCTTAATGGAGACCTACCGACAGCTCGTCTCTCGGTCCGCGGACGTCATTCGAGAACCTTTTGACCCCATCGGCCATCAGTCCTGCGAGCAATGTGTCCCGCCCACTGCCACTTCAGTTTCGCAATTCTTCTGGCTATGTCAGTAACCTTAGTTCTACTGCGGATATCATGATTTCTGACATACATACTTATAAGTGGTTAGAATAGATACTTATTTTTGCACTTGACTGAACATAGCAAAATAATTAAATCCGATTGAATCAATAAGTGACTATATCACTCGGGAGTTAACTAATCCAGGGATCAAAGTGTTAAAAGTTAAGAAACTGGATGCGATTCTACGCGCACGTCGGCTAAATTGTCTAAATCTAAATTTTCTAAATTTTAATTGTCATTTTGACGGCGGATTTAACAAGTGCTATTCCATTAAATTAGCGTTGTCATTTGATTATGACAGGTGCTCATAGAATAGCAAAGTGATTTAGCGACGTCTAAATAAAATTAGGAATTTTAGCGGCCGCTGTAGAATCGGGTCCACTGTCATCCCAAACCTGGGAATATCGTATCGATTTAATATTTTAAACCCTAAAACCGTGCAAGTGGCCTTTAAAATAAGACACGCTAAATTTTTTTCACGTAACAAGAATTTCAGTTACTCTAAAACTCACCTGTGCTCGTAATGGCGCGGACATATTATCTGCGATCCAGTCAGAATCTGCGTACCAGCTGGCAGGCACTTAGTAAACGAATGGTACGTCGCTGGACATTTCACACAACGTGCCAGTTTATCCCCACAAAACCTGGTCTTGCAGCCTCTAGGATCATCTGACACACACGTGTGACACACATGCCTCGGACAAGACAAAGCTTCAATGTATTCTATCACCTTTTTGTTAGTTTTTGAAGGCTCCCAAGAGTTAAACTGTGTTTGAGGCCAGTATTCCAGACATTCCAAATGGTAGTACCTGTGGCAATGCGCTACTTGGCATTTTTGCCTTGCCTCTGTCAAAGTTTTAGGCGATTTATTCGACTTACAGACAAAGCATATAGGCGTGTCGTATTTTTCACAATTGTGGCATTTAAAATCTGAGTAATCTATAGGTTTTTCTTTGTGCTTGACGTCTATTATCTCGCATTGGCCTGGCGGCGCGTCCCAAAGAATTTCTTGGTCGCTTTCGAAATCATCTCTTTGCTCTGCTTCTAGTTCTTTCATTTTATTCTCTACATGGGCTTCGAAATTAGCTGCATCCACCGTTATATGAGATTCTTCGTCCTCCACAGACATGTTAAATTCTTCTGATAGATTCGCGTCCTGCGATTTCTCATCACTTTGGCTTTCGGAGTCGAGTAAAGATTCGTCGTAACCTTTAGGTTTGCGTCCTCTTGGCTTCTTCTTTTTCTTCCTACCTCTAATAGGCACTGGCACTTCTACAACTTGATCTTCTTTTTTGACGCAATCTACATGAAAACTGCCGTGACAGCTTTTACATTTGACGAGGCTACCTGTTTTTTCACAGATCTCGCAAACTTTTTCTCTGACGTAACCTTTGAATACGTTGGGTTTCGGTTTAGTTAGCTTCTCAAAGTAGAGTTCGACTTCGTCTATTTCTTCTCCATCTTCATTCTGCGCGACAACATCTTTGTCAAATATACTAAATGTTTCAAGGTCTTCCTCCTCTAGATCTGAAAACTCTTCATTGTAGTAAGGTTTCGATTGAGTTGCTTTCCGCTTGGGTTTTTCTTTAGGCATGAAATCTTTTATATCTACAGTAGTTTCTTTTTCAACTTTAGGTTTTTTCTTGATTTTCTTTGGTGGTGGTGGGTCTTGGTTTAATCCTTTAACTAAATTAGACTGTTCGGCATCATCTGTCTTCTTTCTATCTGATTTATTGCTTTCCTCGTAAAGCCAAGTTTGATAAAGATAAGTTACAATTTCATCATGACTCAATTCTGGTTGCTCGTCTATCAACGCGTCTTGGCGAATTTCCAGGTATTTTAAAAAGTCAGGGTCATCAGTGCCTTTTTTCACGTCTTGTTTTTCTTTCGAGCGTATTTTACGTTTAGTTATAGATGCTCCACTATCCTCTGATTTCATAGAAACAGTATCAGCATCAATTTCTTCTTTGAGTTTCTTCTCTGAACTAGTTTCTTTCTTTTCTACAATACCGTTGATTTTAGGAGTACGTGCTTTGTTTATTTCCATGTCAATGAGCATTTCGAAATCTAATCCAGAACATGTTTCATTATAAGATTCATTTTTGTCTATTAAATCTTTGTTGGTAACAATTTTATCTTTGTTTGAATTACTTTCTAAAAAAATACTTTTCTGAGACTCCGTATCAGTGTTACCATTTGATTTTAGGTCAGTTATCTTTTTCAAAGTAAGTTTCGGTGATCTTTTCTTAGATTTAGGTTCATTTATTTGGTCAACATTTGGAATACCGATGTCATTTTGTATACCTGCTATTTTATTAGTATTTTCAAGTGTTTCATCAGACACAATTTTGGTACTTTCATTTAACAAAGTGTGTATTTTTTCTTTACTTTTATGCACACTGGGTGTGTAAAAAACCTGATCATCACTTTCAACACCATTAGTCATAATTTCAGTATCAATTTTAGGAGTAGGTTCAGCTTGGTTATCTTGTATAATTTTATTTTCAGAGTTTTCATCACTTTTTATGATCTCACTTTCATCTTTCTCCATATCAACGTCATCATAGACCGGTGATAATATTAGTTCACGCTTGGAAACATTGTGAACTTCACATTTACCATCATTCTTTATTGCTTCCTTATTATTTGAAAAAGTCATTAAATTGTTTGTTTCCTTACTTATATCCGGATCAATTTCATCATAATCTTGAGATAAAGTTCTATCAAATACGTATATTTCTTCACCAATAACAACATTTAATTTCTCATTTATTTCTTTTTTTTCTTCATTTGTGGATAAATGATCAAGATCAGTTTTGGGAGGTTCCATCACATTTGCTTGAAGGTTACTTAAGGGTAAATCTGAATCTTCAGAACATGTACTTTTAGATTCAACATTTTCAGTTTGGATTTCTTCATTAGTATGATTAAAAGTCTTTTCATCAACATCCATATCTTCAGTAGTAATATCATTCGCTGCATCGCCGTGACTACTGTCATCACTAAGTTTTTTACTAGGCACAGATGATATATCATCTTGATGTATTACCTTGTCAATGACTCCAGTGACAGAATTGTCTTCTTGCGCAGAGGCCTTTTCGCTAACAGGTTTATCTGCTACCGAGGATGAATTTTTAATGGAACTTGATTCTTTTACCTCGACATTTTTAATAACGAGACCGTCTACTGGTGAAGATGAATTGGTATTAGTTTCGGAAAAATTACTATCAACGTCATTTAGGACTGAAGATTCATTATTTTTATCAATATCACTCACTTTTGAATTTCCTATAGTGGTATCATTACCAGTGATAACATTCTCATTTAATTTACATAAGTCTGAATCTTTGTTTTGTTTGGCTGCTTTAACAATGATTCGAGATTCTAAATCTTCCATCTTGAGTGGTTCAATGACAACCACTGCTCTTGGAGCATTCAATGGTAGTATAACACTATAGTTTTCTTTACTCTGTTTAGACTTATCTTTACTTATTTCTAAAACAACTGGATCGTCTTTGATAACTGTGTCTATCTTTTGTTCTATTGCATCTTTTTTATCTCGGTCTAATATATTCTCTCGATGGTCAGTATTACTATTGACAATATTTCTATCACTAACTGCCGATTTGACGTCTGCTTTTGGCATTGTCTGACCTGATTCCAACTTTAACACTTCAGTATCATTTTGTTCGATTACACTGTTATTTTTTTCTACATCTGGTTGTCTATTTCGTTTACTGCGTCTGGGTTGTAATCCAATGTTCAATAAAATGTCATTTTCTAAGGAGTCTACTTTAGATTCGATTTGTTCGGTTTTATTTGAGCTGACTGTGTTTTCTACATTATTTACATTGTTATCGGGTACACTTTCTTTGGTCGTTTCGGGAAAGTTGTTAACAAGTTCACAATTTTCAACTTTGTTAATATTTTCCAAGTCATTCATAATAATGTCATCACTAACTATTGTCGTTATAATATCATCCTGACTGCAGTCTTCCACGTTGTTTGAAACACTTTCTATTGTAGCTGTGACTTCAATATTATTGCTGTCTATCCTATCATCATACCCATTTTCTTCAAAATCAGTGTTTATATTAGAACTGTCATTAATATCATGGTTCTCATAATTAACACTACTATAATCATGTTCATTTTGATGGGGCAGTAGATTTTTATCAGAACTTAAGGAATCATTCTTCTTCGATTTTCGCATCTCTTTTTGCTTCTTTTGCGTCTTGTCTTTTCTCCTTTCTCTCTCTGCCTTCACTAGAATCTTCGGTTGAGTCTTCTCAGGAGTTTTCGACTTTGCTTTTTGAAGCCACCGGTCCATGTGCGATTGCTTTTGTATTTTGATAATGCCAGTTTTTGCGGCCATGTTGTCTAAGCATGCCGTGACAACCTCTGAGACATCTAGAGACGTATTCCTTGACTTTTTAGTGCGCTTGCTGTCATCAGTTTTGGCGTCATCTTCAGAGAACAGAGTATCATATAAGCTCTCGCTCAGTGATACATCACTGTCCGTTCTCGTTATTTTTCCACCCCTTTCTCTTTTGGGTGTAGTTTTGGCTGCTCTTGCGTTTTCGAGCATGTCATACAGAATGTCTATTCGTAGCCGCTTCGGCTCGCGCATGAGTGTTTCTGCTTCATCCACAGAAACATTCCATAGAGTCTGTTTTTTCTCTGATACAAAATGCGCAGCGTACAATCTAGGGTCCTTTTTCTTCATCTGAAAGCAATAAAAGAGTAGTAAAATTGTAATATAATATAATTATCAGACTTGTCGTCGTATTCAAAAATGTCGTCTTATATCACAAAAAAAATGCAAGGTGCGTAAATTTCTTTAATGGAATTAACATCTAGGTATGAAGTAAAGGATTATCCAAAAGCTTTTTGAAAGAAAGAAAGAAAGAAAGAAAGAAAGAAAGAAAGAAAATATATTTATTCACAACATAAGACACAACAATGGCATTACTACAAATAGACAACACATAGGAAATTATGCGTCATTGTTTTGGTTTTTGAAATTTATTTAATGTAAGGTAAGACCTTTAATATTAATATTGTACGAAAGATAATCCTACTAATCTTATTTTCATGTGTGTCTGTAAGTTTGTGTGTTAAAACAACAGAAAGGATTTGGATTAATAACCTGACTTAGGCAACACGGGGAATGGTGATAAATGAATTATTCGCAGACAAAATCGCTGGCACTACCATTTTAACGGCTACAGAAACTAAATGTAGGTACAGAATGACATTTTGAATTTGATCCAAAATTAGTGTTCCTAGCTTAGTTAATGCTGGATAATGTAATCCATTAACTCATTTTAATTTTCGATTTACTGTAAAATTAGATTTTTTGTTGCTTTAAAACAAATAAATAGTTGATTGAGTTGGCGAACAAATAGCGAGTTATGACGTCATAAATTGCTATTGCCATTGAAACTCCGTGGGAGAATTGTGTTTTAACAGCTCATAAAAAGTACATCAGTTGATTGGTGGTGTCAACATCCCTATTCTGGAGTTTCCATACATACATAGCTACAATGTTGAGACTTGGATAGTTTGTATTCCACATCACTGTTGGTAGCCTCCAAACTCCCCGCTTGGTAAATATACATCAAATATGACTATGCCAGCCTCACGGGAAGCCACAGAGAGCCACATTAAACGCTGCCCTGCCCAGACACGGAGTCTCTGTGTACTTTTTTGTTTTTTTTTTTCTGTGTACTCTTAGTATGTCTACCTTAGAACTTAATAACTAACCTCTGGGGTAAATTTCGCCCGAGCAGCCTCAAACTCAGGCCTCCCGTGGAACTTCCTCAGCATGTTGTCCACAATCCAGCCCCTACGGCCATTGTCTCCGAAGAATGTTACATGGATGACATCATGCTCCACCCGGCCAAACACTGGAAAAGTTCAAACATAACATTATTTTAATTTTAGGTATTATTAATTATAAATATGTATGTTAGTCTGTAAGGTATTTATTGTATGGGCCAAATATTGCACATAACAATAAATTAATTTATTATTATTATTACTGTGCAATATAAGTAACCATTGTCTGTTCTCGAATCTTGGATGTTTAATAATAATATGTATTTATCTATATAAGTATGTTTATCTGTTGCCTAGTATCTATAGTACAAGCTTTGCTTAGTTTGGGACAGGGCTGGAGGATATATATCAATGGATTAGTAGGGTGCTCAGTAGGGGCCTAACAAATTGCTTAAAAAAAAAATTATTGCTGAGTTTGTTATTGTTGATCAAGTACAACTGTAAACAATAAGTTCAATATGTAATTTTTTAATAATCTAATGTAAAAATTGTTTTGTAAATTGTATTTTTAACCAACTTCTTGTTGTACATATATTTGTATGTATACTTGTGTGTGTATCGCAAATAAATTATTTGATTTTGATTTCATTGTAATACATAGCAAAAAAAAATCCAGTTATCATGTTATCTAAAAATCGAAAGTACACAATAATTGCTTTTCATTCCATGAAATCAAATTGAATACACCTTATCCATTATATATTTCTAGTAATTATTTAATTTACATAATGTAAGGTAATATATGTAACTTGTATCACCTACTATACTGTTTCAGATTCCTTATCAGAATTTTAAATACCTACCGGTAATAAATTAGTAGTGATTGTTATGAGTAATTTAGAAATACCTATTATTATATCAATTTGTGATTGGAGTATTTGTTAGTCAGCATCAGAGGTGGCAAACAGGGCAATCACCCGGGGCCTCGCTCTTGCAGGGGCCTCGTGCAACAACCCAACAAATTAAAAAAAAAAAAAAGATTTTTTTAACTATATTTTCACATCACATACTTTTCACGACAGACAAATAGCCTCACAAAGACCTGCCGCCCATATCCTCATAATTGGGGTTTGCTCCCGGTACTGAGTTTGTATGGTGAGAACCGGTAACTCCCGGTTCTGACACCGTATCTATATAGAAATCCAGTACTGGGTGCAATCCCTACTCACAATGGGTAAGACCACCATTGGACAGCATGCAACATCATTTATTCTATATTATAGCATGCCAGTAACAGCGCTAAGTGGCAATATTATTATTTACCAACTTTCTCATTAGGCAAAACGTAATTTCCTTTAAGAATTATGAAATAAATCAGATTCATTAAATCAATTTATGAAACTGAATAATAATTTCAAAAGATTAGCTATACATTGTTTTTTAATAATAAATAACAATAGCATGTCAGTTTCTTACAATTCAAATGCAAATGCAAAATTTTAGTTGAAACAACACCATGTGTTGTTTTTTTGAGACTTATTTGCTCTGACAAACAAAAACAGGTTGCTCTGGAAATATCATGACATTATTCTCAAAGAGAACTAATCAACAAAAATCAATTAAAATCTGGTTTTCATCTTTGAAGAATTTGTTTATCATTTATCAGTAAGCCAAAAAAATCAGCAGTCTTCTCTCACAGAAAGTAGTATTATTTTTTTATTAGATTGAAAATTTCACCAATAACAAAGAAATTATTGTCACATTTATATTACTGAAGATCTTATTAATTTTCTTCTGGAATGTGATCAAATCTCTATTCTGATCACATTGGAAAACTTACTGACGTAGGGACATTAGGTACAGTTATTTGCATGTTATGTTATGTTTGTTTGTTTGTTTGTGTGTTGCAGTTGTTTGGCTTGTTAAATCTAAGCATAAATGTGATAAACAAATTCTTTGCGGTTGCCAAATCTACTGTAAATAATTTGTTGCATCACTTAAATAAAATAGGTATGATAAGTAATTGTAACTTACTTTTCTTCTTCACAAACATGTCAGTAAATGGCTCTCTAGTGACAATGCATGGCCAAAACGGATATGTTCCGACGCGGGCCCAAGCCAAGTCTCCTACTTGGTAATCGCAACCTGCTTCTAATTCAAACAACTCATTCTTGGCCACCGTTTTCTCTTTAGTTTCTTTCTTCTTCTTCCCATCAAAATCTAAAGTCTTAACAACTGAAGATGTATCCGGAAAACCATTTCGTTTCCCATGACCATTCAAACTGTACTTTTCTGAAGATCTTTCTAGAATGTTGTTTAAGTGCGAAGACTTGTTGACTGGAGAAAACATGTTCTTGATTAACACAACTGTATCGGTGTCTGGTTTTTGTATCAGATCTTTCCGGATATACACTTTAGTGAACTTCTTAGCAGGAGACTGCAGTTTACTTTCATCAGAGGAACCAAAACGGCTTAAAGACATATTTTCGTTGTAAATATTCTCAATCTGGTTCTCAATGCTTGAAGAAACTGATACAGCCCGTTTTGGAGATTCCTTTCTTATCGGGGAATTAGAGGCATGCATTTTATAAGCCTGCGGCTGCGGTTTAGTATCTATTCTCAAAGGTTTCATCAGTTTTTCGGATTCCAGCTCATTGGCAGTCTTGAGTCGACGAGCTCTGCCATACCGGCTTGTACTTGTGCCCTCACCGGTCGCAGGAGATGTCACTCTGGCTGTCAAGTTGGTTTCAAGTTCCCGTTCGACCAGCGACCGCTTCTTTGGTTTACTTTTGACAGAAAATGGACTGTCAATACTCCGGACATCTTCAGTACTCATATTTTCTTCAGACTCGTCCATTTCTATTCAGTTCAGGCGCTCAGTACCCGCATTTAGTATCAAGACACGAATTATTCATAGATTATGTAAAATTATCGTATTTCATAAATTCTAATCACCGCGTTTTTGACGGCTATAAAAATGAACAGTATAACGCCAAACTACGATCGTCGAATAACAACAGTCAGACCATTGCTAGGTTAGCACGCTGAAACAGAAAAATCCAAATGAAGTTACGAATTTCGACTGAAATAGGTTATTCAATTATTTGCACAATAAAAATAATGTAATCTACAATAAACAGTCATTTTATGAATTAAAACAGTTCCGAGACACTTACCGCGACATTGTTATGCCAATTCGAAGGCAGACGAGCGTAATAGGCACTATGACAAAATGGGTGATAGGCAGTCCCCTTGATATAATCAAACTAAGAACGTCGAAAAACTTAATTTCCTTTTTTGCACGACAACTCAAATCACCACAATTGTTTCGAATATCGTAAAAGGTCCCGTCAGTACGACTGTTGCTGAAAAAATAACCAGAAAAAAGAACGTCTTGATATGATTCGAGCAAAGTCCTATTTTGTAACGAGAATGAGCCTAGTGCATTCGCCCCAGGCACGCCATTATAGTTTCATATGCTTATTGACGGTGAAAACACTATGCAGTATTGTCAATAACAATATCTACAGACGCCAATAACACTAATCTAGATTTTAAAACACTGAATGCAGAAAACTGCTAATAGTTACGCTGATTTTAAATGAAAATAAGTTCAACGACGCTTCAGTACCGCGAAAAGCAACATGGAAACGGTTTATCTGTGTGAGTACTGTGAGTTTTTGCTCCGTTTCGTTATTGGACTATGCGTGTGTGAGTGAGCGTGTGATTTTATTCTGAAACTGTTCGAGACACGTTTTTTGGTCATATCAAAAAAAAACACTTGATTAAATATAAGTGATTATAATTTTTTTTGACAGCATTTATCGAATTTAAAAAAAGGAAGGTCACAAAAATGATCATTTTAGTATTATCATTTTTTATTATTTTAAACCATGAAAAATAAGTAATTGTTATGTTTTCTTGATATTGCTGTAATGTAATGTAAATTCACCACCTGCTTAAATTTATTCCTCACTTCTCCATTCCATTGTAAAGGTTGCCTGGAAGAGATCGCTCTGAAGCGATAAGGCCGCCTATTGCTTACCTCAGAAAGTCTCTGTGTGTATACCTGTTTTCTGTAATTTTTTGCTATATTTTGGTGTGCACTAAAGAGTTATTGTATTGTATTGTATTGTATTGTATAAGTATTTACATAAATCCCTGGAAGGTACACTCAACAAACTTGGAAAACAAATCTTAACCCCTTCTACTAAGACTTTGAATGAAGAGAATCTTGATGGAGACCGTCTCCTTTTTATTACCCGACTTCTCAAAGGAGGGTTGTGTTTTTCTTAAAATTGTCATCTGGGTGCACGGCCTACACGGCAGAGCCTCCGCCAAGACGAACTTTATTTGTGACAATAAAATATGTCCCAATTCTTTCATTGTTTTCTAGATAAACGAAATGAGGTTTTTCGTAGACGCGAAATATCGTTAGATGGCGTTAGTATCGTGAGGTCAGTTTGACGTTTGCTCTTGATTGGTTAAGTAACTAAATGAGCCAATCCACAGAACCAATCGCAAGCAAACGTCAAACGGACCTCACGATACTAACGCCATCTAGCGATATTTCGCGTCTGTGAAAACCTCATTCAATCTCGTTCAATGAATAGTGCCGTCTATTCTTGTTTAAACTAAAAATATCCTGCCACAGGAACGCATTACCGGGATATCAAGTACCTTACGACTCAATTCATATTTTTGTCTATCTGTAAGCCAAGTTTCATGTAAATCCAGTGAGCTTCTAAATACTTAGTAACATATAATATCATTGTGTAATGTAAATCCGTTGAGCAATTATTGCGTGATTGTGCTAGTTATTGTTCCGAGGTTATTATGTATAAAGCCAGACGTCGTATCGTCTCACTCTCACTGTCTCTTTCTATCGTTATCGTATACTCTGTGACAGAAAGAAGAAGTGGTGACAACGATTGTGATTCGAGTTAGCCAGCGTTAAAAGTAGCGAATCACTTTTTTACTCTTATCAACTTACTCTAGTACAACACATTTTTGTCAATCTTGCATGGATTACATACGTAGCGTGGAAAACAACCATGCCGTGTACAAAAGTAATTAGATACTTTTGATGCTGACCTTACGGGGTGTGCGTGAGTATTATAATTATTAATTCCATGTTTCGGACCGTTTTGTGTAGCACTCGAACAGTTTCCGTCTGACTCTGACAGCCATGCGGGTCATTGACTGACTGACAGATGTCAGTTGAATAAAACTGTCAAATCAATCTGATGATTTCTTCGTTTCCTGCTTGATCATTCCTAATTATTTTCAGAATCGTTGTGCCATTTAAAACAAAATGACTACTGTAGTGAAAACGAAAGATTTAAAGCCGGAACCAGCCGCTTATAGCGAAGCGGCGCTCAGAAACAATGGCGCAGTTATTGAGTACTGTAGAACGTCCATGGCCGCTCTATCTGGATCTACTGCTGGTACATTATTATTAAGTTAATCTCATGTCTAATAAAACATAAAAGCATCATAATCTTCGTCCAATACACGATCTTCTGCGCACAGGCCTCTCGAAATGAGATCTTGTCTTCTGGTTCCCACTCGGGCCTAAGGCAGATTGGGATATTCACGCCAGTGGCATAGCTAGGTAGACAAGGGCCCCGGTGCATAGAGAAGGAATCGAGTACTCGCCCCTTCTTTCCACATAGTATGAATTGGCCTTCCAAAACATTAACGACTTTTGGACGACTGGATGGCTAAGTGGTTAGAGAACCTGACTACGAAGCTTGAGGTCCTGGGTTCGAATCCCGGCCGGACCAGATATTTGTATGAATAGTACAGTCGCCATCAGATATATCGAAGCGGCCAAGGTGTCCAAATATTTCTAAGCAAGACCAAATTTCAATAAATTCTGCACACTATGAATACCATTTATATCATAGCTATTGCAATTCCAAAAATATGTAAACACTCTGTTTTCAATAATTTCTATACATACGACCAGCCAAAAATATCTGATCACACAAAACATCAAATTAATCTAAGCAATAAAGGTGTCCACAAATATCTGCACATTTAAGCAAAATATACCTTTAGTCTTTGCGTTAAGGTTGAATGTTTCAATGCATGTCTGTCTTTATACCGAGTGGCAGCGTCAGGTATAAATGGAACCCTGACAACTATCTATGACTTTGGATTTCAAGCTTACGGGTTAGTAATAGGGAATATTACTGCAATTTTAGCACAAAACCGTAAACAGTTTTTTGAGTATCAAATGGCATAATATCATATTATTTCAATTCTTTTTTTGGAAATATCCTCCTAAGTCCTTGCATACCTCATAAAGGACCAATTAACACTAAGAATAACAACAGTTTATAAAGTACAAATTGTTCATTGAATAGAGAATTCTAAGAATTTAGAAATAATATCCAAAACATTAAAGCAGGTCAACCACGTCAGGTCTTAAGCACTAAGTTTGTTAAAAAATGTCAGGACTCAGGAGGAGCTCTATCGTTAAGCAGCGTTTCCACCAATAATGTGCGAGGATGTGTTGCGAGGGATGTGTTTTTCATTAACCAATAGAAACGCTTTATTTACACATCGTCGCACAGCACACCTCTGATGGAAACAGCTAAGCGGAGCGAAGCGAGGTAAATGAAGTGTTTCTATTGGTTAATGGAAAACATATTCCTCGCAACACATCCTCGCACATCTCTGGTGGAAACGCTGCTTAACTATCGATGTAAATATCAAGTTATTTTGTTACTAATAAGTAATAAATTGTTATCATGATTTTTAAAGGTACTAGTTAATACTCTTTGGTCATGATCTGTCATGGCGACAAAATAATAAAGAGAACTGACGTACCTAATCATGGGTTTTCTAGTGTCATCCCCTGCCCAGAGTTTTGCCTAATATCTGGGGGCACGGAATTGCCCCCGCCAAGTCGAGTAAAACAAAACAAAGGCACGGCAAAGATTTTACGTGAAGTTTTATGTTATTTGAAAAAAATTCAGAACAATACACTACGAAACGTTTTCCGTAAAATAATTCGACTATACACCATGTTTTTAGGGTCCCGTAGCCAAAATGGTAAAAACGGAACCCGTAGTTTTTTTTTTATTCGACTGGAAGGCAAACGAGCAAGTGGTTCTTCTGGTGGTAAGAGATCACCACCGCCCATAAACATCTGCAACACCAGGGGTATTGCAGATGCGTTGCCAACCTAGAGGCCTAAGTTGGAATACCTCAAGTGCCAGTAATTTCACCGACTTTCGCTATGTCTGTCTTGTCTGTCCGTTCGCGGCTTTGCTCAGAGACTATCAATGCTAGAAAACTGTAATTTTGCACGAATATAATGTAAACTATGCCGACAAAACAGTAGGTACAATAAAAAAATCTAAAATATTTTTTAGAGTACCTCCCATAGACGTAAAATGGGGGCGATTTGTTTTCTCATCCAACCTTATAGTGTGGGGTATCGCTGGATAGATCTTTTAAAATCATTAGGGGGTTGCTAGAACAATTTTTCGATTCAGTGATTCGTTCGCAAAATATTATTCAACTTTAAAGCGCAAATTTTCATTAAAATCGAGCGTCCACCCCCCCTATATTCTATTTTTGCTTGAAATCTATTTTTTGCTTTTCAGTTTGTTCGGCGGTTTAATTATTTTTTTTTAAAGTTTTATACATTTAAATGTACATTTTCAACTGACGAAAAAAAACGGGGGAGGTTTTGAAGTCGACGCGTATATATTTTTTTTATGTATGACCACGCATAACTTATTACATAGTAGTCCGATTTTCATAATTCTCTTTTTATTGGATAGGGTATACCTTGAAGTTGGTATTATATAAATTTGGAAAAAAAATACCACAAGGATAGGAAAAAGGTATACCTAGAATAAAAACTAATTTGTCGATAAAAAATAACCAATTTCTTAAAAAGCAAATGCTATATTATGTTAAAAATTTAGAAAAATCGTAAAAACGAATGCGATCCAAACTCAAAAGAAATAAAAACAATACCTCTCCTTGCAGTCGGGTAAAAAGCCATAAAACAATAATAAAACCTAAAAAAAATTAAGTCTAATTAAGTGTTGACTGAGATTTGAACCTTGGATCTCTGATTTGAAAAGCAATCGAATGTCATTGGTGCCATGACGTGCCTTGACTAAGGGTTCGAAATTCGCCTTCATTTAGTTTTTGCTATATGTCAGACGTTTTAACGATTCTGCTGAAAAGTAAAATAAGAGTTAGAGACATATTCTGTCAAATTTGATTGAAGAGAAAAACATGAGACAGATGTATGTGATGACAAGTCTGTACTGTTTTCGATGATTGTCATATCGATATCGCTTACCTGAAATGAACATTTTTAAACTAGTAGCTAATCTATAATGATCCATATGACAATGGCACAAGGTATATTTTGCTTAAATGTGCAGATATTTATGGACGCCTTTATTGCTTACATTAATTTTAATGTTTTGTGTGATCAGATATTTTTGGCTGGTCGTATGTATAGAAATTATTGAAAACAGAGTGCTTACATATTTTTGGAATTGCAATAGCTATGATATAAATGGTATTGATAATGTGCAGAATTTATTGAAATTTGGTCTTGCTTAGAAATATTTGGACACCTTGGCCGCTTCGATATATCTGATGGCGACTGTACGAATGTTTATTCTCGGGTCTTGGATGTTTAATATGTATTTAAGTATTTATTTATCCATATTTAAGTATGTTTATCCGTTGCCTAGTGTCCATAGTACAAGCTTTGCTTAGTTTGGGACTAAGTCAATTGGTGTTGTGTGTCCTATGATATTTATTTTATTATTGTTAAAAAAAAGGCTCAAGCCTGCTCACAAGATTTTTTTTCTTTTATGCTCCTCTCTTTTCAAAGCTTAGGTTAGAGGGCCCCCTGAGCTCCAGGGCCTTACTGCACTGCACCATTTAGCCATGCAATAGCTATGCCACTGATTCTTGCACTATTACATTGCTGTGCAAGTGCCATTCCTCAAACGTTTCCACTACAAAACCTTTGCAAATGAAAGAAAGAAAGAAAAAAGACATTTATTCACTAACACAGAAGACACACATATACAGCAAAATTTATACACAAATAAACCAAAAAATAATAATAATAAATCAACATGAAATATACACAATTTTGTGAGTCCCCGTGAAAGTGAAACGGTCGCTGATTTTCTACCAGAATGTGTTTATTTATTTGAATTTTGCTACATTGATGATTTGATTCGTTCATGATTTAAATGAAAAGTTTTGCCAGAAAAAAAAATACTTTTCCCATGATAAAAGTAATAATATATACTAATTGGCAAGAAATCTGGCCTTCAAATGTATGCAGAATCGGTAATTTTGTATGAATGTGTGTTTTGTGTGTCTGGTGCTGAGTAAAGCTTGAAAGGCACTGGAAAACAATCAATTACTTGAATATAGAATTAATAATATAATAATAATAAAATCTTTGCATTATATTGTATGAATTTATAGGCTAAAATTATACAATATATATTATGAAAATGATACACATATACCTGAACTATGATAAAATCCTGTGTTTCAAGACTTACAATGCATTAGTAATCATGTACTTGTAATTTTTTCTCTGTATATCTGTTTTTTCTATTGCTTACTATTTCTGGTATACTATAAAGAATCTTTGCATTGTATTGTATTGTAATCAACTGCAAAATACAACATTGATTGATCTTATTAGATATTAAATAAAAAGACAAAAAAAATTTTTTGGTTCTAAATAAGCACTTATAAATACCTCTTTATTTATTTTAATACAGTCAATAATTTTTCTAAATCTTCATAAGACATTTTTGATGAAGAGCTTCATGGAGATTTTTTTTTTTATTGAATAAAAGCATCACTTATTCGTTGCTTTGTCTCGTCTCACGTAGACATAGACTTCCCGAATACCTACAACATTTAACATTGCCTTAATACGCTAAATTCTTCCACTGTTAAATCTACCCTTATAACTTTTACCTTTTATCTTTCCAGGCGTGCTAGGCCTCACAAGCCTCTACGGATTCGCATTCTACATAGTCTCCGTGGTTGTCCTCTACATCATGTTTATGGTGAAGACTGGCCCCAACTGGCGCAAGTACCACATCTCGAGGCAGGCTCTGCTGACCAACAGTTTCTTCGCGTCGCTCTGCACTTACGTACTGTTCTGGACCTTTATATACGGAATGGTGCATGTGTATTAAAATTTATTATATAAAATAAGATGGATCTTTGACATGCAATATATAATAATCAAGGGTCGGAAAAACGCCCGTCATTTTGAAAACATTACCCTGTTCCGTACAGACTTCCTTATATTAATAAAAAATATTATTATGTATTTAATTTTTCTTTGCGTACATGTCCAGATCGTCCCGCCATCTCCTGGCCTGACATTGCGTCAGAACGAGAGTTGTGGAGGGCAAGAGGGGAGGCCTTTGCCCAGCAGTGGGACACTATACAGGCTAATTAAAAAAAAATAGTTTTTATAAATTTATTATACTTGCTAAAATTTATTTGTCTCTACTGCATAGAACAGGGTTATGTTTTCAAAATGACGGGCGTAATTCCAAGCCTTGATAATAGTAAATATAATATTCGAGGTCATACATAAAGTATGATTGTATGCAAACTGTATATGTATGCAAACGAGCTAGTGGGTCTCCTGATGGTAAGAGATCACCACCGCCCATAAACATCTGCAACACCACTGCATACATGGATCTGCTAGGGCAAAGCAACAACGTATCCTTAACTTGTTCTAGGATTGCTAATATTAATATTTTTACTTATTACATAATGCCATAAAATCAAATCACACAACATCCGCCGGTTGAATTTTTTTTTTCGACTTGAAGGCAATCGAGCATGTGGGTCTCCTGGTGGTAAGAGATCACCACCGCCCATAAACATCTGCAACACCAGGGGTATTGCAGATGCGTTGCCAACCTAGAGGCCTAAGATGGAATACCTCAAGTGCCAGTAATTTCATTGCATTCATGGTATTATGAGACTACAAATAAATATTACAGTGCTACATGGACCCTGTGATCTGTAGGTAGGTCGACAAAACAAAGGCCTAACGTTTCTGACGCTCGCGATCGCAATCAAATGACATATTCATCATACAAAAACTGTCATTTGATTGCGATCGCGAGTGTCAGAACAATTAGGCAATAAGGCCTCTGGACGTTATCATGGGTTTGCGCTAGTGTCGCCCCCTGCACAGAGCTTTGCCTTATAAGCCCTGTTGACTTATTTATATTGAAACTAGCTTATGCCCGCGACTTCGTCTGCGCGGATCTAGTTTATCGCGCGGTGGCGCCCTCTACCGGTAAAAAAGGTATCCTATGTTGATCCTTAGGGTTCAAACTACCTATATATATACTAAATTTCATCAAAATCGCTTCATTGGTTTCGACGTGAAAGCGTAACAGACAGACAGACAGAGTTACTTTCGCATTTATAATATTAAGTAGAGATAAACTCGAGGGTCTATTGCGTAAAGTTTCTGGCACTCGTGATCGCAATTAAATGACAGTCTTTGCATGCGAAATCTGTCATTTCATTGCGATCGCGAGCGTCAGAAAAATTAGGCAATACGGCCTCAGGATAGGTAACTCACGTCTTAAATCGAGTAGGTATAGCTCTTCATTATTGCAACAGCCGTCGTGGCTTGTGCTCCGGGAGGAAGGGCTGCGATTAGCCCGAAACATGTTGAGCTAAATTCGATTTAAGATGCAAGTTTCCTTCACTATAAGTAGGTCTAGTAAGTTTCATAAATAATTTATATTATTTACAAAATAATGAACTAAAAATAACATTGTATTGGTAACTTTTGTAACCAATTAAGGTTGGTGTAAGGTTATTGTTGTTAATAAACAAATTTAAACTTAACAATTTGTTTTCTCGAATTCCACCCTGATTTTTTTGTCCAGTACTCATAATCAGAATTAGGACGCTGTGAGTAAACGCTGTGCTAAAATGTGTATAATAATATTTTACAGTAAATAAAAAAAACTCACTGTCATTTTGCAATATAATGTCAAATGTAAAAACTCTTTTCTAAGGGCCCGTTGTTTGATCAGTAGTTAAAGTTACTATAGTTAAATTTCCGTTGAAATGTGTTAACTATTGTTATTTTTGCCATACATTTTAACTATTAGTTAGTTTAACGAATGATCAAACAACAGACCCTAAGGGTTAACATTGTATTGCAGAATTAATCAGGGTTAACACACTATTGCATAACAGCGTCCTAAAGAGTTTAGCCCGAGCAATGTAAAGCAAATCTTTGTTTTGGCAACCCTAAAAAACCGGTCAAGTGTGAGTCGGACTCGCGCACAAAGGGTTCCATACCATCTATACCTACAACATTCATTAGACATTAGCAAAAAATAAAATAAAAACATCATTGCTGTGTGGGAGCCTCCCTTAAATATTTATTTTATTGTTTTTAATACTTATTTGTTATAGCAGCTACGGTTATATATAATCTGTGAAAATGTCAACTGTCTATCAAGGTTCATGAGATTAAGCCTGGTGACGTACGGACGGACGGATGGACGACAAATTCTTAGTAATAGGGTTTCCGTTTTTACTCTTTGGATACAGTCCTTATCGCCGAAATGAATAATTAATATAATAACTAATAATACTTAATTATTATTTTAATGTGTGTGTGATGTGTAACTAATTAATAATAATAATTTAATTTTAATAATAATAAGTAATAATTAAAGTGTCCCATTGCTGGGCAAAGGCCTCCCCTTCTTTCCGTCACTCGTCTCTATAGCAGTGGGACACTTCAGGCTAATAAAAAAAAGTAATAATTATTTGAAAATGTTACAAAAACACAAGTAGCTTTATTATGCGAGTAGAATAGAACCTTGAATTTAAAGCGCCATGGTCAGCAGGGCTACTACAAAACTCGAGGTTCGTGTCGTGCGGTCCCTCTGACACTTATACTATTTAATACAAGAGCGAGAGGGACGGTACGATACGAACTTCGAGTTTCAAATTTCGTAGTAGCCCTGCAGAGATACCCTATATAAAAACTTTCCGTACGAAAGTTCATTCACCCGCAACCGAAACATTTTTCGTCTACACGTCCTGAAATCCAAGCTCGCAGCTTTCCGAACACCTTGAATTTTGCCTCGAGTGCCCGCGCCGAGGGGCGGGCAAACATTTGCTGTGGCTTCTGTAAACTGCGGTCTACGGTGTACTGTGCGCCAGTCTATTAGTAAAAGACCACAGATTTATCTAAGTACTAGCTTATGCCCGCGACTTCGTCTACGCGGACCTAGTTATCGCGCGGTGGCGCCCTCTACCGGAACAAAAAGTATCCTATGTTGATCCTTGGGGCTTAAACTATCTCACCTTTCATCAAAATCGGTTCTGCGGTTTCGACGTAAAAGCGTAACAGACAGACGGACAGACAGACATAGGTACTTTCGCATTTATAATAATAATATTATATAGTATGGATTAGCTTTTGCCTACGGCTCCGCCCGCGTGGTATTCGGTTTTCGCGCGCTGCTCCCTCGGGAACTATGCATTTTCCGGGATAAAAAGTAGCCTATGTCATTCTAGGGCCAATAAACTATCTCTATGCCAAAAATAACGTCGATCCGTCGCTCCGTTACGGCGTGAAAGACGGACAAACACACTTTCGCATTTATAATATTAGTATGGATTTTAAATTACTTACTGTCAGGGCCGGATTACCCTGTCGGGGCCTAAGCAATGCAAATTCTCGGGGCCTTTTCAATCATTTGAAGATTACCAGATGAGACATTGTCTAATCTTACTGGCGCTCGCGATCGCAATCAAATGACAGATTTCGCACACAAAAACTGTCATTTGATTGCGATCGCGTCGCCAGCTTCAGAAACGTTAGGCGAGGCAACGGTCTCTGAGGTCATATTGTCTAACGTTTCTGACACTCGCGATCACAATCAAATGACAGATTTCGCATACAAAAACTGTCATTTGATTGCGATCGCGTCGCGAGCTTCAGAAACGTAAGGCAAGGCAACGGCCTCTGAGGTATTTGTCTAACGTTTCTTACACTCGCGATCACAATCAAATGACAAATTTTGTATACATAATCTGTCATTTGATTGTGTTCGCGAGTATCAGAAATGTTACTCAACAGACCCTATGGTGCCATAGTGAAATTATAACCATGAATATCTTACCATCTTCAAGTTGACAACAACCAAAGTAACGCTATACTGAAGCGCCATACAAACTTCCCGCCAATCATGTTGAGGCATAACTGTGCCCATGTAATGCCAACTAAAGCATTAATTTGGCTAGCGTCAACGGCTCTTATAACTCAATCTTGGTAACTACAGGGTGATAGATACACAATATTTCGATTTTGTTTCTTTTATTTGTTTAATTTTTGTCGCCTTCCGTGAAGTCGCCAAGCGGTCGCAGCGGAAGACCAGCGTTGGCTTACACGGCCAACACTATGCTGAGCTGCGACCGTTTCGTCACGTTTCGTGCCTTCGCATATTGTATATTTTTTGTTTTCATGTATTTTTGCCCTGTTATATTTTAAGTGCGAAGCATGAATAAAAATATTTCTATTTCTATTTCTATTTCTAATATTTTAATTTTTTTAGGATTAAGTATATATGAAGATCTATCTCAAAGATAGAAGTGTTTTAAGACTTTCAAAGATGTGATTTTCGGTACATATTCTATGAAGGAATACGCACGATAATCCTTACCTTAATTACCTTAGAAGTACCTACTTAAGGAGCGACCACACCGATGCTTAAAAAACGGTGACGGTACGGAATCGAAGTGATGTGCCGTAAGCGTCACGATCTGTTGCATGTTCTTCACAGCACTTTTTAAAAAGACACAAACATACCTAAGTGCTATGTGGTGGTATTTAGTTATAGTTGGGTTTGTGTGATTTGTGTGTTGTTACAGCTTGGACGCGCAGAAGTTGCATGAACACAATTTCACACAATTTGTTCCATAGACATATCCAGGGCCGGATTTAGAAGTCTGGAGGCCTTGGTGCAACAAAGGAGTGGAGGCTCCCTTCTGCTCGAACTATTTTCCGAATGAAATGAGCAATTGTACAAATTACTACAAGTAAAGGCAAAATACTGAAAAAAAAAAAACAAATGAAAAGTAGTTTACTAGTGTTTACTCGGCTAAATTAAAAAAAAAAAATTCGAAGTCTATTGTGGCCCTCTTTTGTAGATTCGGCCCTGGACATAGCTATCATAAAGTCGCGGGTGAGCAAAGTAATTGTTTTAAGTTCAAGATCTACAAGATCTAGAGTATACTTTGTCTTAAAACTACAAGCCACCCTGTAGCTCATTCTAAGCAAGCGTTAACTAAATATATTACCATGAAAATACCTTCCAAGTAAACTATGTTAACGGTATCTGTAAGTTAGGAGCAGCAATTACCGAGCTTCAGCTATCAGCCAAGTGACGGACGGACGGCTTGTTTAGTAAACTTATCGGAATTATGCTGACATTTTGAGGGTACGATGCGATTTCAGCGCGGGTCGGAAAGACGTCGCATCGGAAGCTAAGTCTAATATGCTCGAGCGTAGTAGGTTCTGGCTAGTATTAGCATAGTAAAAGAGGAGAAGTGTGTAAACTCCGACTCTTTAGGAGACTAAAACTGCCTACTCTGTCATTTATTACCTTACTTTGCTTAAGTACCTTTTTTTTATTTGACTGGGAGGAAAACGAGCAAGTGGGTCTCCTGATGGTAAGAGATCACTACCGCCCATAAACATCTGCAACACCAGGGGTATTGCAGATGCGCTGCCGACCTAGAGGCCTAAGATGGGATACCTCAGGTGCCAGTAATTTCACCGGCTGACTTACTCTGTCTTACTCTCCACGCCGAAACACAACAGTGCAAGCACTCCTGCTACACGGCAGGATTAGCGAGCAAGATGGTGGTAGCAATCCGGGCGGACCTTGCACAAGGTCCTACCACCTGCAAACTAGCTACCTAACTTCCAACCTAGCCATTAGCCATCCACACAGTCCTGTACTGTACCATACCTATACATACGTTTCTACTTTTATCCATTTTGCCTGAAAGAGATAAGGCCTCCTTTTGGTTCCCCGTGTGTTTTCTGTAACGCTTACTATGTATATGTATACGTGTTCAATAAAGAGTCATTGTATTGTAATGGTCGGCGAAAATTACAGTATCTTTGCCCGGATTTGTTAAATAATCAGATCGGGCCTTGCAGGGCTACTCCGAAACTCGATGTTCGTGTCGTGCGGTCCCTCTGACACTTATACTATTTAATACGAGAGCGAGAGTGACCGCACGACACGAACTTCAAGATTCGAGCATCGATATATAATATGTAGTACTAACGTACGGAAGAATATAAGTCAATGGTTTCGATTTTCGTAGTAGCCTTGCTGTTTCGAGAGTTTCGCATTTCAGATTTTATACCGCTCAGCGACTCCGTTTAAAGCTTTCTCCGTAGCTGACGTGACTGTAAAACCTCTCCAAAACTCTACCTAGTTCCAAGAAGGCGATCGTGCATTATAAACACGCTCAAATAATCTTCTATCAGCAAGCTGCGGTTATGACTGAGTGAGATAGCATCGCTGCGGTATCGGGAACGCTGATAGGGTTGTATGGGGTGAGGTTGGGAATTATGTGTTAATACGGGGTCTGTATCGACTGGTAGAAAATTGTTAGTCTTCTTCTCGGTTACCTAATGATTCGCCGACTATTTTTAGGCAGATTATTGATTAGCAGACAAGGTTTGGCCGAGTAACGGTACGCCGATGAATTTGTACGCAGATGTATTGTTTCGCAGACTAATGTTTCGTAACTCAACCCTTAGCAGACTATTTAGGTACTTGGCATAATGAGTCAGTAAGCCGAACAACTATTCACAGAAATTCGTTTAGCCTATTAATCACTAAGTACACATTTTGCACGTTTGGTCGAACAACTTTTCACTTTTGTAACGGTTGACCTATTATTCAGTGTGCATAAGTATTCTCTTTCGCAACGTTGTACGGTGATTGTAGTTTTTGTAACTTGATAGTAAAATTCCAGAAACCACGTGGAGCCAACTTGCGAATTAAAAAATGACAGACACGAGAGCAAATAGAATTTTGTGATCACTGTTCACTGTTAAGGTTAATCGCCGCATAAAACACTATCAAAATTATATATACTTCAACTAGCCAAAGAAACAGAAATAGCAAAATTAGATATTGTCTACATCCGCCATGTTCGAATGCCACAAATCGAATCTAATTGTTTGTCATAATGTAATGTTTGTTTGAAGTGGCAGTGGGCGGGCACATTGCTCGCAGGACTGATGGCCGATGGGGTCAAAAGGTTCTGGAATGGCTTCCGCGGACCGGGAGAGGAGCTGTCGGTAGGCCTCCAACAAGATGGAGCGACGACCTGGTTAAGATCGCGGGATCGCGGTGGATGCCAAAAGCACAAGACCGGTCTGAGTGGAGAGCCTTGGGGGAGGCCTATGTCTAGCAGTGGACGTCTTTCGGCTGACATGATGAATGTTTGACGTAACTCTTTTTTTTTTAAACCAATTATTTTTCAGAATTTTTATAAAACAATCCTAACCTAAACTATAGAGTTCTACAGTATGAACATTTAAAAAGCCAGCTTAATTTCTTGTTTTTTATTTTATTTCATGTCATTTTTAAGAAGAGCACTATACAAGCCTCGGCCGAAACGTGGGGTTATCGGCCTCGCTACACTCGGTCGTTTATATCTGCTCGGCCGGCAATCCCCTACTTCCCGGCCTCTACAGTAATGTACTTTTGGGCCGTCGTAGGCATCGGGAATGAAAAAAAACTAGAGCTCTTCTTCGAATGCGTATACTGGTGAACTTTTTTCACTTAGTACACAATAATATACTATCGTACAGTAAATTACAGGCACTGAATTAATATTATATGTGGGAGCGATAAGTATTATTATTATTATTCTCCACAATGGCGGCCTTTAAGGCTTGGGCCAATGTCAGTTAAATAAAGATAAATATATTCTTCTTCACGTTGTACGGTGATTGTAGTTTTTGCAACTTGATAGCAAAATTCCAAGAACCACGTGGAGACAACTTGCGCATTAAAAAATGTCAGACACGAGAGCAATATAGAATTTTGTGATCACTGTTCACTGTTAAGGTTAATCGCCGCATAAAACACTATCAAAATTATACTTCAACTAGCCAAAGAAGCAGAAATACCAAAATTAGACATAGTCGACATCCGCCATGTTCGAATGCTACAAATCGAATCCGAGCGATAAGTAACGAGTGCTTGAAAATCTTCCCGAGAGCATCAGACAACTTTTTCTCTCACTGCAGAGAGTTTTCGCCACATACTATTAATAAGAGAGTACGAGGGACGGTACCAATGACATTTAAACCAGGACGCACATTGCCGGACAAAATCCCCTTCAAAGAATGTCAGAACTATTGATTTGTTTGCGTGACAAATAAAATCATCTCACACAAAATAATCAAAATAATACGAGACGAAATTTGAACCTAGTCTTTACTCTATTACGGGCGAATTTCGCTAGCGGCAAAACTCCACAATGCTTGACACTTGACAACAACGTACTGAGAAAAAAGAAGGCTACTTTTACCAAAGTGGCAGGCGAGCATTCTACCAACCTATCTACCTACTATCGGCCTACCGATCGACCTATCGACCAACCTATCGACCTAACCTATCCCGGTGATCTGAACCAGTGATTTTAGGCCAGTGATTCAAAGTGGCGCTCATTTGGCTCGGACATATTTGGGCGCGCGATTGTAAATCTACAGGTATAATTCATCAAAGGACGGTACGATTCGAACTTCGATTTTCATAGTAACCGCGTCAGCCAGCGTAGGCCCTCAATCTCGAATTTCAACATGGCGAAAAGGTTATTTAGCCAAGCAATAAATTGGGAAGCTTCGGGCCTGAGCCGTTAACGCCGCAATTTCGGCTCAGGTGGCCTCTTAACATCACTTAATAAGGACGTTGACAGATTTTTCAAGAGTCAAGGAACCGGCAAATGGGCCAATCGACTTAAAGGACCTCGTTTGCTTAATCTGGCCCTATACTGCTAAGTCCAAAATTCGAACTTCGTATCTTGCCGTCCCGCTGGCGCTTATGTTATTTGATACAAGAGTGAGAGGGACAGAACGATATGAAGTTCGATTTTCGAATTTCGTAGCACCCTGTTTTGTTGTGTCCCCCAGAGATAGTTTGGTATCCGACGCGATTGCAATTCGAGAGTACATTGGATATTCGATTCATTCGAAAACGTGTACGTGTTATTTTTTAATTTCAGTTGTCATTACGAAAAAACTAAGTAATTTTGTATTTTAGATTTTGTATTTTAATAATAAATAATAATAATAATGATACATTTATTTGTAAACACTTGACTTATCTATTACACTGGACTGTCTTGAATTTTGTACGGAATATTCCAAGTTTAGGTATATTTTATACCTTAGGCTGCTGTTTTCTTTTAAACTACTAATAATTCTCAAGAAAACTTATCCGTTATAGTTTTCCTTGTAAGTTTGATATACTTACTACCATACTGAATTTTTTTAAATTTTAAAACGCCGGTTTAGATTTTAGAGAGAGGGGACGCTCGATTTTTATGAAAATTTGCAATTTAAAGTTGAATATTTTGCAAAAATCGTTTTAGCAACCCCCTAGTATTATACATAACTCGCTCCTGCCCGCGCCTTCGGCCGCATGGAATTTAATACTCAATTCTTTAATGCTCTTCCATGATGTATGGTTACAGATATTACGAGAGGATAATTATGTCGTCATTGACTCTGTTGGGCACAGCAGTATTTATACAAGAGTTTATCGCGTGCTGTTCCCTCGAGAACTGTGTATTTTCCGGATTAAAAAGTAGCCTATGTCACTCTCTGGCACATAAACTATCTCTATGCCAAAAATCACTTCGGTCCGTCGCTCCGTTTCGACGTGAAAGACGGACAAACATATATAAAAACACACACACACACTTTCGCATTTATAATACTAGTATTTACCCGCGGCTTCGCACACGAAAATCATTAGATCCAGCAGCCGAATTGGAATTCGGTGATTTTAAAAATTCCCGTGGGAATTCCCGAAAATTAAAATCGTGGTTTTCATTGACGTTACATTAAAAACATTCATGTCAAATTTTATGACTCTAAGCCCAGCGGTTATTGTTTCGAGATTTTATCCCTATCCCGTGGGAACATCGGGATAAAAAGAAGCCTATGTGTTATTCCAGACGTCCAGCTACATACATGCCAAATCTCATGACTCTAAGCCTAGCGGTTGTTATGTAGAAATTTTATCCCTATCCCGTGGGAATATTTGGATAAAAAGTATCCTATGTTTTAATCCAGGTAATAAACTAACTTTTTGACAAATTTCACCCAAATCCCTCCAGGCTCACTCACTCACTCACTCACAAACTTTCACATTTATAATATTAGTAGGATTAGTATGGATTATGTCTGTTTATTTTATTCATCTGGATGACAAACGAACAAGTGGTGAACAAAAAAATAACCACTGTTGTCCTAGAAAAATATCTACTACTGTCCTAGACTCATCACAGGGGGACCCCGATGACCTGCCCTGGATCTGCCCAAGTCTTAAAGGCCTGTGCCCAGCAGTGGAACATTATAGACTAGGATAACTGTTAAGATTTTTTAATGTCTTTTTTTTATTTGATTGGATTGGCAAACGAGCAAGTGGGTCTCCTGATGGTAAGAGATCACCACCGCCCATAAACATCTGCAACACCAGGGGTATTGCAGATGCGTTGCCAACCTAGAGGCCTAAGATACCTCAAGTGCCAGCAATTTCACCGGCTGTCTTACTCTCCACGCCGAAACACAACAGTGCAAGCACTGCTGCTTCACGGCAGGATTAGCGAGCAAGATGGGGGTAGCAATCCGGGCGGACCTAGCACAAGGTCCTACCATCTGCAAAAGCAAAATCAAAGTCTCAAGGAAATCCACAAGGCGCGCTAGTCTCCGATGTCCGCACGTTCGTTACAGCGGCGTAAAGCCGGCAGTAAATCAGCCGGCTAAGTGCAACACGAGACGGAGTCATATTTGTGCTGAGAAACTGAAAACTGGAAGAAAGTATAACTCCCTTACCTATAAACGCTCGATAAGGCGGAATCTATACTAATATTATACCTAAATGCGGAAGTGTGTCTGTGCCTGGTGTTGCAGATGTTTATGGGCGGTGGTGATCTCTTACCATCAGGAGACCCACTTGCTCGTTTGGCATCCAGTCGAATAAAAAATAAAATATATTTTCCATCGTGTTTTTCGCGAAATTTTGTACTTATCTTGCTTTTTCAACTTATTGAAGTTTACTGAAGCTAAGTAATTGAGAAAACAAGATAAATACGAAGTTACCTGACAAAATACGACGCGAAAACATTATTAAATAGATTTTTACAAAGTCAAAGTCAAAATATCTTTATTCAATTTAGGCTAACAAGCACTAATGAATGTCAAAAACTACCACCGGTTCGGAAAAACCTCTGTTGAGAAGAATCCGCCAAGAAACTCAACGAGGTATATTAAAAAAAAAAACAGATTTACAATATTAACAAATGATATCTATATACTATACATCGTACTATACATCGTATAGTCGAACAAAGAACCTCCTCCTTTTTGGAGTCGGTTAAAAAGCAAAAAAGACCGCCCAGACTGATGTGCTATATAGTAGGTATACAGTTTATGGTCTTGTCGAGTTCGCTATCGCATTTATCACTTCAGTAGAGTTTCAATCAACTTTTAACTTTCGAACGTGTCGTTAAGTTTTTATTTAACGGCGCAAGAGTAAATTCAAGCCATCAAAATCTCTGTTAAAATTGGGTAGTTTGACGGTTAAAAAGAAATATAATTTATTATTTCGTCAATAAAAAATTACAGCATTACAGTTAAGAAACCAATGCGCTGTAAAATACAAATCACGCACAAAAAAAAAAACCAAAAAAAAACCAGCGAAAAGCGTGTTGGATACCTACGCCCAAGAATATTTATTCAGGCCATCAGGATTGTCAGTAACTAAAATTAAATCGTGTATAATAATAAGCGTGCTGCCATCCATCCTTTTCTTCTACATCGATTTAAATATGACAATCCTACCTACTGATATTTTTCGTCTGTCCACGATGTCACCGAGGAATCCTTTCATATTTTGGCCACATAATGGTGATGAGAGCCTAGAGAAGCTGATCGTAGTTGGGAATACGAAAGGAAAACGAGCCCGGGGCAGATCTCCTACCAGATGGACCGATCAAATTAGGGATTCCAAGTCCCCTAGGTTTAACACCATCGTCAGAGCTGCCATGAACAGAAGCCGATGGAAACAAATAATAATCCTATCCAAATGTAGACCACTCGTTGATGACCACGATCCTCAGTTATGAGGGAACGATGGAATGGATGGTCTGATATTTTTATTATGCAATAACATAAAAGATCGCTGCCACGCAAAAATATGGCTTGATTACACCAAAATGCCGTTAAATATATCGTAAAATTGATTAACTGCAATATTTTTGTACGAGCTTAGAATAATTCATTTAGAAATCAACACTGTACCAAGACAATACAGTAGACTAGCATGACAAAATCTGGACATCAGAGCCAATAGGTCAGACGTACATTTTTGATACTTTACAAGTCAAGCAAAATTAAACTTTAAAAGGTTATAACATCGACTTGATGTACCATAATGTATCAAAATTAAGTAAACTAGTTATTAATGTAGAAAGCGCATACAACTACAATACAAGTATTTTCTGTCATGACCTGAAAGAGGACAAAAAATTTAGTATGAGTCTAAAAAAAGGGATTTTGGTAAAAATTTGACGTCCGACCTTGGCTTTGATGTCCAGAAATTAAGATTTCGTTTTACTGAATGCAACCATAGCGCATTCAGATCCAGTTTTCACCGCAGCTAAAATAGGGTGGCAGTACCGGCTTGACGCAATTTGTAGTGTTTTTGATAAGATGTTTATTATTAGTGTAATGTTGTTTTTTTTTGAAGAGCCATTTATTATTTTTATTGTCCATGAACTGGACATGTTTTTAAGCTTGTCGTGTAGTTCACTTTATTCGAGATTATTGGCAATAAAAATAAATACAAAAAATAACCGATTCCGAATATCACAGCTCAAAATCTTGTGCGCTTAGGTATACATTTAAACAAAAATCTGAAAAATCTAAATTTTTTGAAAACGATGACACAGAGTGGTGATATTTGATGAGATGACGTGCCCACCTATTTCCCTTCTAAGTTTGTCGTATTACTTACGGAACATCCTGTCTAATCTATCTATGTAACTCAGTACCGGATTAGCCACGTAGCAAGAGTAGCAAATGCTACGGGCCCCGCGACTCAGGGGGCCCCGCGGTCTAATACCTGTCTGACCGTGAAAAAAAAAGTTCATTTGTAATAGTTTTGTTTTATTTAATACCCTTTAACTTGAGAAACTATAGCAAACCAAGGGTCTCTTGACAGAATTTGCTACAGGCCCCGCGCTGGCTTAATCCGGCACTGATGTAACTACGTACTGTTGTTTTGTTCCTTACGCCAGTGAGCTAAGGTTAATTTGTACATCGTTACGAGACAATTTGTAACGTGGCCGGCGCTGAATAAATCCGTCGCTTCAACGAACTGTGTCAATTGGCTGCGCTGACTCTTGAGTTATTTGTGAAGCAGGTGGGATTGAGGAAGCGAAAAAACTGTCGTTTCTGATAATAACACATGGCATTCAAGAACGGTAACAATGTATTGTATAAATCGCTGGGTGAATGCACCGGCATAAGCATAGAGTAAGATAAATATACCAAAAGGAAGGCATAAGTCAAAATATTAAAATAACTAGTAATGGACTGACCAGAATTATTATTATTACCTTGCCATATTGCGGAAACCCAATGGAACCCAATAGAACCATCTTGCTCGCTAATCCTGCCGTGAAGCAGCAGTGCTTGCACTGTTGTGTTTCGGCGTGGAGAGTAAGACAGCCGGTGAAATTACTGGCACTTGAGGTATTCCATCTCAGGCCTCTAGGTTGGCAACGTATCTGCAATACCCCTGGTGTTGCAAATGTTTATGGGCGGTGGTGATCTCTTACCACCAGGAGACCCACTTGCTCGTTTGCCTTCCAGTGGAATAAAAAAAAACTAATTTCTTGCACTCTTAACACTAAATTCAAATGTCTTCTGTCTATTGCTGTTAAAGTTTAACGTTGTTTGCGCTTTGCGCGTAGTATTTTAAAGTGTTATTTTGTGTTTTTGTGCGTTAAAATGCCGAAGATTATCCATAGCCTTGGAAGGAAAATTCACAATGTATAAAAGTATTTTTGGTGCGATCCTTCGTGACAATGTTATTCGCATTAAAAAAATACCTGGAAATTTTAGCGTTTATGACGAGATAGATCATTGGCCAACTTGTTTGGCAGAATGAGGTCTTGATTTGTTTATAAGTCTTTATAACTCTAGAAACTAAGCCGGTATCCTATAGTAGTTTGACCTATGACATCTCAAGCAGAGCCTCAGGAGTTCAAACCCCGGCTCAGAACTAAGTATTAATCCTTCCTTACTATTAGAAAGGGGAAAGTAATTTTGTTTGTTTGTTTGTTTTCACGCCGTAACGGAGCGACGGATCGTCGTGATTTTTGGCATAGAGATAGTTTATGGTCCCAAGAGTGACATAGGCTACTTTTATCCCGGAAAAATGCACAGTTCCCAAAGGAACAGCGCGCGATAACCGAATACCACGCGGGCGGAGCCACGGGAAAAAGCTAGTTTCAAAATAAATTTATTTGCAAAATTAAACTTTAGTTTTACGAGTTGATGAAGGAAAATTCACGAGGAAATCTCCAAACACTCGCAAAGTAATTCAATAGCGTATGTGAAGTTTCCAATCCGCACTGAGCACGCATGGAAACTACAGCCCAATCTCATTCTGTGTCTAGTTGTAACCAAACATTCATAATTAAACAAAACACAACGCCAGTAGACCAAACAATTAACAAAACACAATCAATTACCTTCCAAGCCAAATCATTGGGCTCATTAGTCCGTTGACATGAATTATTGCAGGTGTCGGCCGCTAATGACAGCGTTACGTATGACACATGTCTGAACGACGGACACAAGATACATAGCCACAGTAGGCACAATAATAATAAATGTAGACTTATTTCATTTGCTACGGGAATTAAAGCATAATCATTAAAGTTAGGGCTAGGGCCGTCTTCCACCTATTAGAGGCCCTGGGTACAACATGCTTGCATGCTGCATTATCCTTTAGTAATGGAGTAAGGGCTAGGGGGCCCCAATCAATCGCGGGGCCCTGAGCACGTGCCCGGTGTACCCAGTGCGGAAGAGGGGCCTGGTTAGAGCGGTCTAAGTCCCACAGCAAAAACATAAAAAATAAAAAGCCAAGTTTTACAATGACGACGGAGAAAAAGAGACAAAGAGAGAGATTTTGTGAGTGTAAATAGTTGTGAGATTTTATGTAAAAACATGCCAGTTAACTTTTTTACTTAGCGTCAATGCCCGTGTCACCCCCGGTTCTAGAAAAGGACGGACCCATTTCTTCCAATGGGTGTCGTAGAAGGTGACTAAGGGACATAGGCAGCGCTGTCTATTGCCAACCAGAGGCTGCTTCTTCTGATTCTTTTATGCATGCTTTGTTGTGTCAGATATTGTTGCTGGTGACCAGTAGCGGCTTTAGGGTAGGGTGCGGTGGGGCGACCGCCCAGGTCGCTGGACTTAAAGGGGTGCCTGAGGCTTATACCTTCTAGAAAATTCCCAAAATGTGGGGGCGCCGTGGCAATCTCGCCTAGGGCGCTGGAAGTGGTGGTTGCTGCCACCATCTTGCTCGCTAATCCTGCCGTGAAACATCAGTGCTTGCTCTGTTGTGTTTCGGCGTGGAGAGTAAGACAGCCGGTGAAATTACTGGCACTTGAGGTATCAAATCTTAGGAATCTAGGTTGGCAACGCATCTGCAATACCTCTAGTGTTGCAGTTGTTTATGGGCGGTGGTGATCTCTTACCATCAGGAGACCCACTTGCTCGTTTGCCATCCAGTCGAATAAAAAAAAAGTGCTAAAACCGGCACTGCGGTGACCTACTGTGGCTCTCTCTCTTGTATATTTTCCATCGCCTAAGGGTCGAGTACACTAAAGCCTAACTCACATTCTCTCATTGTTACTTAATGATGAAACAGCTAAGTACCTATTGTGTAAGATGACAGTTAAATTTCTAATTACACATGTCGTTCAAAACTGAGTCTTGTTGTTTCAGTTAAAGTCTCAAGTTTGCGTGAGTTTAAAGAAAAGTTTTTGTGTTAAATGCTACAAAAATATTTTAAGTGATAACGAAATGGATAACTCACGTTTGAAACCGGGTTTAGCTCGACTTGTTTCGGGCTAATCTGTAACCCTTCTTCTGGAAGTGCAAATGAGTGAGTCTCACTGTAGTTTCATGTTCAGAATTACAAAAATATAGTAAGATTTTTTTAAATAAATAAATTATAAATAATAGATCAAAGCTATTGATAGAGTAGAGTCCGATTTGAAGTAGAAGGTACCTAGACTAGACTATAGACACAAGCTAGTCTGCGGCTCAGGGCAAGTATAACATTATTTGAGTCAACATAATATCGCCATTGAAGTAAAAACATGTCTAAGAACCATCGCTAGAAAACCTGCTTTCAAATAAACAAAACTGCGTTCAAATCGTTTCACCCGTTTAAGAGCTAACGGTGCCACAGACAGACACACAGACACACATAGCGGTCAAATTTATAACACCCCTCTTCTTGCATCGGGGGTTTTAATTTAACCGACTACAAAAATCATAAAAATATGTTTCTACCAGTTTGAAGTTGGCGCCTCAGGACAAGCCAGCAGGAGTGGACCTACACCTACCAAGTCGTGTACCTCACCTAAATACTATTATTGAGCTTCAATCACTCTTGCTGGCTCGTGCTGAGACACCGACTTCAAACTTAAAGAAAACTATTTTAATAGTCTTTTGTAGTCGATAATTTTTTTTATTATAAAATTTTATTTCACGATTTTTTGTGTAAATAATTTATTTAACACGTTGACTGCGGGACTGATTTACGTGTTTGTGATTTTGGTGCGGTAATAGGTCCAAAGAGCCCCTACCCTACTTAAATTTCAGTGCGGCACTAGGTCCATTGTGCCCCATCACGCAAGAAAAAGAAAATCGAATATTTTACCCTGGAGGTTTATCGTACTGCATATAGATTTATACCTAGGCCATCTACATCTATTCAGCAATATGGCTCTGGCTTCGCCCCGGTCTCGGACTTTTATAACTATTTTTAAAAAATATTCAAAGTTGAGGGGTCTTTTAGACCTTTTGCCGCACTGAATTGACCGACTGAGGCTCTATTAGGGATGGGACATGCTTACGACATTATAATCATTATCGACTAAGAATTTAATGAATGAATGAATAGTTGTTAATATGCCCCCCGAGAAATACCTCATCCTTTACCTGGGTTCCGTTGTTCAGTGGACTTCAAAGTTTATAATCTAAGTGGTAGCTGTCGACTAGTGGATGGACTTACGTGAGTAGGGGACCTATTTACGTCTTTAACCGAACTAAATAAATTACGATATAGTGTTTGCAGAGCACGAATTGAAGCATTCTTTAGCATCCAGCTTCCTTCTGGTCCTCTTTGCACTCATTTTCCTTCACAAACTTTTGAAATTCACACAATCAATATGTACGTAAACGAGGACAAGACAACACACTATCGCGGTTCATATGCGGCTCATCACTACCTGTTGACATTGGTAAACAATAAGTGCTGAAGGGGTGCGCGAGGGGTCGAAGGTCTATTGGACCCCGTCCAGCACAGAAAAGAAAAACAAGTCATTCAGTGCTGGTGAGGTTAGGTTAGGTTAGGTTAGCTATATTGTTAAAATTTTGAAGTTATACACAAAACAATATTTGTCTCTGTCCTACTCCAATGATTGCCCAAGATACCCTTCCCGCACCGTACGAAAGTACACCATTTTCGCTGCCGCACCGAGTTTCGGCCACGCATGGGGCTCTTTGTGCCTCTTCCCGCAGTGAACGTGTTAAGACACTATAGTTTAATGTCAACTGCTCGTCACCTTTTACGAAAGATCATCATCATCATCATGCCAGCCGAAAGACGTCCACTGCTGGACATAGGCCTCCCCCAAGGCTCTCCACTCTGACCGGTCTTGTGCTTTTCGCATCCACCGCAATCCTGCGATCTTAACCAGGTCGTCGCTCCATTTTGCATATTTACGAAAGATTGCTTTTTAAAAATATTGATATGTATTTTTTGAAACACTAATTTGGCCCGCGGCCGCAGTTTCCCCATCATCATCATCATCTCAGCCTATATACGTCCCACTGCTGGGCACAGGCCTCCTCTCGGAATGAGAGGGCTTGGGCCATAGTTCCCACGCGGGCCCAGTGCGGATTGGGAACTTTACACGCATCATTTAATTGCTTCGCAGGTTTGTGCAGGTTTCCTCACGATGTTTTCCTTCACCTCAAAGCTCGTGGTAAATTGCGCACATGAATTTCGAAAAACTCAGAGGTGCGAGCCGGGACTTGAACCCACGACCCTCGACTTGAGAGGCGATAGGTCAAACCACTAGGCCACCACGGCTTCAGTTTCCCCATCCCTGCTCTAAGTCAACTTCAGTCATAACTACTTCTACTTTACATTCATTCAAATAACTATTTCTATTAGAATTCAATTGAAAACTGTGGATCTAAAAATATCCGAAGCTCACAGACGTTGTCCTACATACCTATTTACTGCTTTGCCATGTAACTTCTAACCTTGTGTTTGGACAATTGAAATAGATATTGTTCCAGCTATTTTTAAGCATGATCGAAGGAGGGTGCTATGATAAATGGTTTGGTGTTTTTGATTACGTTACAAAAACACGGCAAATGCGTATCGGGCACAGAACCAGTTCATCACACACACCATTCAATTGCTTCAAAGGTTATGCAGGTTTCCTCACGATGTATCACTCCACCTTGGTAAATTTCAAAACAAAACCAGATATAATTATAATAGAAATAAAAATACGATTGCGCATATGGCTAAAAATGTTAATTTTCTCAGCTCAATCCGAAAAGTGTGGTACTTAGCCTAAACCCTATTTTTAGTAATAGTAGTTTAGTAATTGTTTATTGTTTTAGTAGGTGGGGGGGGGGGGGGCTTGGTTTTTTTTGCAATTCAAAGTTCAATACAAAGTTAAATATTTTGCAAACAAATCACTGAATCGAAAAAAAATCGTTTTGGCAACCCCCTAATGGTTTTAAAATACCTATCCAACGATATCCCACACTACAAGGTTCGACGAGAAAAAAAAACACCCCCACTGTTACGTCTATGAGAGGTGATCTAAAAAAATATATCTTTTAATTTTTATTGTACACATTTTGTCGGCATAGTTTACATATTATATTCGTGCAAAATTACAGCTTTCTATCATTGAAAGCCGCGGATGGACAGACAGACATGGCGAAACTAGGGTTCCGTTTTTACGGAACCTTTAAAAGATGCGAATTCTTTTATCTATTCTATAATAATACTATGTTAAAACTGAAAACCACCGTATACCTACTTACTTCAAAGACCACCCAGATTTCCATTTCTTCGACCAAATGCTAACGTTCCGCCCTATAAATCTTATCTCTTTTATCTATTTCGGAACTTACTTCACACGATCCTATGCTCAACTTAAAGCTCCTGAAAATCTTAATAATATCACTTTTAACTATAAAAAAAAATTGAAATGATTTACTGCCATTTGGTGCAAATGGAAAATGGACAACTCGAAATTCAAACGTCAAAGGAGAAAAATGACAATTTAAAACATTATACTAATAGAGAAAACTATCCATCCTGTATATCGTCGAATATGGAATCTCGCCCTATGGTAAAATTGACAAATTTTATGTACCTATGCCGAAAAAAAACGACCACTTGTATTTACGTACACTCAGAAATATGACGAATGGTTCACCCAAAATCACTTGTTTCGGGCCTATATAATTAAGTAATGAGATGACTTAATTTAGACAACATTTACTTATTGTTTATTTAATTTTGTTCCTAATTTGTAATGGACGACATTCCATTCGGGTTTAATTAATTTACAACAAAAATAAATGAGGTTTGTACATATTTTTCAACACAATTGCAATTGAAAAAATTCACTTTGGATGGTATTAATTATGATTCAAATTCAAAACTGTCAATTCAAGTTCACGATTTTCCATTTGCACCGAATGACAGTAAATCGTCAATGTGAGCAAAGTCACGGTTAAAAGCTAGTCAAGAATATAGTTTAGACCACCCATATTTTTAGCCTAAATAGTCGCCTCATAACTCTTAACTAACTTCGCGCGGTCGTCATGCACAAGTTAAAGTGATTTAACGGCGAACTTTTAAAATAAACGTTCAACTTTTGTTGCACGCCACCAGGATATACCTACCTCGGTCGGGGCCAAAATTAACCCAACTAGATAATATAGACCAATGTATACTGGTTGGTTCTTACTGGGTCTATAGGTATTGACTGATAGAAAATTGTTGGGTCTATATTGACATAATGTCACAGTCATAATGTAATGTTTGACATTACTCTTTTTTTCTTTGAAACCATTTATTTTTCAGAATTGTTATAAAACAAACCTAACATCACAAGGAAGCTCGAAGTCACTCAAAGGGCTATGGAGAGGGCTATGCTCGGGGTTTCTCTGCGGGATAGAATCAGAAATGTTGATATCCGCAATAGAACTAAGGTTACTGACATAGCCCGAGGAATTGCGAAACTGAAGTGCCAGTGGGCGGGGCACATTGCACGCAGGACTGATGGCCGACAGGGTCAGAAGGTTCTCGAAGGGCGTCCGTAGACCGGGAGACGAGCTGTTGGTAGGCCTCCAACAAGATGGAGCGACGACCTGGCTAAGATCGCGGGATCGCGGTGTATGCGAAAAGCACAAGACCGGTCTGAGTGGAAATCCTTGGGAGAGGCCTATGTCCGGCAGTGGACGTCTTTCGGCTGACATGATGATGATGATGAAACCTAACACAACCTATAGACTTCTACACAGGATAACCATTTAAAAAATTATAAAAAATACGTACGATTTCAGCGAAAATAAAAATTATGACTAACAATAATTATGACAAACATTACATTATGACTTATAAGATTATGGCAGTCGAAAGGATCCCTCTAAAACTTTGCGATAAACGGTGTTGCCTTTAATAACAAGGCAAGGTCACACGTGTTGTTCAGTTTCCACCATATATTATTCAGGACATGACGTTTAATTTCGGTATATAGAATATTTTCTCGCTCCGGGAGACATTTTATCCCGGAAAATATCATCATCACGTAGTCATTTTATTTTTAAAAGCGTTTTGGTAATTGTTTTCTTTTGTTTTGGTCTTATTTTGATGTTTCATTTATTACTAGGTTACATACGAATTTTTCATTTCCATTTAAATTTTTTGGAGCACTTTTCATTTGCCGTCACGGGTAGATATGAAAAACTAATAAATTGTAGCTTTAAAATCCATAGTGTAATAACCGTATTTAAATACACGTTTTCCCTACATCAATAAGTAAGTTTTAGTGGTACCTATCTAAGTACGAGTATTGAACATGAAACTACCGTGAGATTCACTCATATTAAATGATACTATAACGGATAACTCACGTCTTAAATCAAATTTAGCTCGACTGTTTCGGGCTATTTCGTAGCCCTTCTTCTCAGCTAAATTCGATTTAAGACGTGAGTTATCGTTATAATATCATTTAATATTTTATCTAAGTATTTTACAGATAACCGTTGGGGAAGAAAAGTCCTCGAGTAGCGACCACGAACCGTAAGACGAAGCGTTGACACCAATCCACTAGGTAGACTGAGGACATCGTGAGAGTTGCGGGAAACCGGTGGATGCAAGTGGCGCAGCGTTCACGGACGTCTTCGGGCTGGATGATGATTAAGTATTTTATACAATGTATCTACACGTAATTGGGTAAGTAAAGTTTTTTGGAGAGATGCAAATTATATTTTTTTTCGACAGTCGACGTCTTTGTAATCGAGGAACTGCAGCTCTTTTATTTTTATTCCCTATTATTAATTAGAAATATTTTTTTAAGTGGTCGACATGACGTTTGTGCGTTTTAATGGCAGATAAGCTTCGTGCCTTGAACTAGCTTAGAATTAAAAAAAAACTACGTCAACTGTTACTTTTGACATTGTCAAAAAATAATACCGCGGTTCTGTTTACTTGCGTTTCCGTGTAATCAGTGTTAGTAATGTGTTTTTCATGTTTATTTCAACAACCTCAGCATAAACTCCGGACTTTCGATATTGCCGCACTTCTCCTCGACCTTTGCACGATATTTGGACTATGATTTCAGCTACTTTCGACGACTTAGGCACTGCTACTTGGACAACGTTTTTCAGCTTTCACCCCCGCCCTGACTTGGATTGCTACACGAGTACATACAATGAATTTGGACGATCCCCAAAGCATTGCAGAGGAAATGGAGTATTACAGGGATGTACTCCAATGCTTTGTGCCGTCGTGTAAGAAATTTAGACGGGACTATCCAAAGTCACTTTATTTGAGCATACCAAAGCCTTTACAAGCGACTTTGTGCCAAGCTTTACACATGAATTGCCCGAAACGGAACTTATATGTTTGTGAAGAACATATCAATGTGAGTGTATTGCAGTTTATGTTGTCCATATTTAGGTTTAATGCTTATGAGTCGTTCTCAATTATTTTTTTGCGGCTATTACGTCATATTCTTTTTTTTTTGAGAAATACACATATTTGTAAATGTTTTTATTATATTTACAGATTGAGGAAGATTGCTACAAAAGTAAAAATCTGGCAATTTACGCATAAAAAGACTGCAAACTTGATATTTACCAAAAAATATGATGAGATTGTAAGTATCAGCTAGGTGTCTTATGTTATAATTTAAATACACACACAATCAGTCAAATGACCCGCCCTGCGCCATACCAGGTGCAAAGTTGTACAAAGCCCAATATTTGTATAAAAAAAAACTATTGTTAGAAAAAATATAGTGAAAATAAAATAATAAACATATTTAAAGATTAAGTCCCTTTATACTGTAGATTTAAAGTATTTTATTTGTAATCATTTTATTTTGAAAAACAAAATGACTGCCAAGTTTCTTGCGGCGCATTCTTCTTGACAATTATTGCCCATTGCGGCCTATTCACTGAATAAAATTATTTTGAATGTTTAAAACAATATAAAAGCTAGTAGTTATTATAAAGGGCTGGTGTGTAAAATTAATTTAATTTTGTGTTTTTTTTCCAGTGTGATTCTTCGACTCAGACCCAAATCATGTATTCAAACAAAGCTGTTTTGGTGAAACCATCAGTAAAATGTGTAGCCTGTTCAACGAATATTAAAGTCTCATATATCATCGAAAAAATCATGCCAAGCATGCCGTCATCTTCAACTGCAAGTCGTTCAACAACACCGTCTTGTCCTTGCCCTTCATCAACAAGCTCAACCAGACGTGACATAATAAAACTACAATAACTTTTGCTTTGTTTTATTTTGAAATGTACAAATTAGCCATTGGTTTTTGTAAATATAATAGGTTTCTTTGACTGTACCAGTACTGTACAGTCAGAAAAAAAAGCTTGTAATTATAATTTATGGGCAAGATTGGCAAGACAAAGAAATACTGAAGGAGGCATCTTGCTCGCTAATCCTGCCGTGGATCAGCAGTGCTTGCACTGTTGTGTTCCAGCGTGGAGAGTAAGACAGCCGGTGAAATTACTGGCACTAGAGGTATACCATCTTAGGCCTCTAGGTTGGCAACGCATCTGCAATACCCCAATAACATTCAGTGTTCCTTCTTTTAATTTCTTCATATTCTACTGCACTTTCAATATAACCACCTCTTGATGACCTAAAATGCAATGAAAAAAATTATAATACAAGATCTTTTGGTCAGACTATACCAAGGGGCCACCATACAATTTTTTTTTTATTACTTAAAACATGTTAAAACATAGGAATCAAAAAAGACAGCCACTTTCGAAAAAAAACTCAAAAAAAAAAAAATTGGACAAAATTTTCAAGCAAAATTAGGAGCCAGGACAAAATTTCAAATATTTTTTTTATGTTATTATAAGCCCCATTTTATTTAAATGTTATAATTAGAGTATGTTAAAATGAGCATCTTTTAATAGGGGTACTTTTCTCTGTGACCAACTACAGATGAGATAGATGTAGAAGAAAGAAAATGAGCATTCTTATATTTTGATCAAACAATATCTAAGATTAATACTTTAATTCGGTTCTGGCACTTCGCCGGCCGCTGACGCGGCACGCTCGCTACGCTCGCTCGGCTCGTGCATTGTGGTCACGATTCATACTAACCACTCCTTGCTTCGCTCGTCATACCTAAATTTCGAACTTTGGGTCCCTATATCTTGGCCATTTTTGATTACACAGAAAAGGTTTTCAAATAAAATACGCTTATTTTAATGTATTCTACACAGTAAAATCATTTGAAATATATATCATCATGACTTCATTTTGACAAAAAAATTCCGTCTCTGGCTAGTAAAATATGCTTATTTGAATGTATTCTATTCGATAACATCCTTTTAAATATGTGTCATTATGACTTCATTTTGCTAAAAAAAAATTCTGTGCCCTTTCATCATCATGTCAGCCGAAAGACGTCCACTGCTGGACATAGGCCTCCCCCAAGGCTCCCCCCCCCCTTTGCTACAGTCCAACCCTTTTATCATCATCTGCCTATTTACGTCGCACTGCTGGGCACAGGTTTATTTGTAACCAAACAAATGTTTTTGATTTGCTTTGATGTAAGTACATACATTATGTAAGTATGTAAGTAAACGTTAAATATGTGATCATAATTATATAATCATCAGAATGTTTGTGTAATTCCCCAGTACGTACATGAGTGTCTTCACACCTCTAATTTCAGCAACATTGTGCTTATCGTTCGTGTGGAAATATTCCAAGATCATGAACATATCCATGAGTGGCAAGTTTCTAGAATCAGCTCGTACGAATTCGCTCATTCTGTGATCAATAGCGAAACCTAAGTAATAAACAAAACAGTCCAAAAGTCAGGGCGGGGGTTGAAATAAACATGAAAAACACACGGAAATATACACGGAAACGCAAGTAAACAAACAGAATGACAATGTCAAAAGTGACAGTTGACGTAGTTTTTTTTTTAATTCTAAGCTAGTTCAAGGCACGAAGCTTATCTGCCATTAAATCACACAAACGTCATGTCGACCACTTAAAAAAATATTTCTAATTAATAATAGGGAATAAAAATAAAAGAGCTGCAGTTCCTCGATTACAAAGACGTCGACTGTCGAAAAAAAATATAATTTGCACCTCTCCAAAAAACTTTACTTACCCAATTGGCGTAGCAGGCTACGCTCGTAGAGGGTCTACGTAGCACGCGGCGTAGCTTCTAATTGCTAACAACCTACCAAAGAGATAAAAAAAATTACTTACAGGTAACATTCCTATTTTTAGGGTTTCGTAGCCAAAATGGGAAAAAAATAAATTTGGTGTCAATACAATAATCTGTTAGTGGTGGTCCTGGGATCATCTCCACAGGAGAGAACTCCCCAATGGTTCATTAGTGTCGACTTGAAATTTGTTACAGATAATGTAGTTTAGATGACTATGCAAGTACAGTCAACAAAAAGTACAAACAGCAAAAAAGCTTGTATTAAAAATAAAATTTTACCAAAAACTTATTTAAACACATTCTTCTGAACAAATACATCGATTGATTGGTGGCGTCAAATACGGGTACTTACGAGATTCCATAGATAAAGTTTGAAAATAAAACTAACTTAAAACAATTATAGAGAGAGAGGTTGCCAACCTTTTGTCCGTAGACCATCATTAATGAGGGTTTTCACAGATGGCGTTAGTATCGTAAGGTCCATTTGACGTTTGACGTTTGCTTGCAATAGTATAATTTTGATAGTGTTTTATGCGGCGATTAACCTTAACAGTGAACAGTGATCACAAAATTCTATATTGCTCTCGTGTCTGACATTTTTTAATGCGCAAGTTGTCTCCACGTGGTTTCTGGAATTATACTATCAAGTTGCAAAAACTACAATCACCATACAACGTCCCTCTCAAAGAGAGTACTTTGACACTGGCGAAATTGTCCTATTAATTAGGACAGAAAGCCATATTTAAAAAAAGAAGAAGAAGTAGTTTTTTAACCAATCATGAGCAAACGTCGAACATCCAACGGACCTCACTAGCGATATTTCGCCTCTGTGAAAACCATCGATATATACTTACTAGATATCGCGATCCGAACACTCATTGTGTTCCACTGCTTTGCACCTTGCACTGTGCAAAGGACTTTAGTATGAATTTGACATTCATGAGCGGCGAACGGACTAGTTTTTGATTGAGACTCCGAATGTAAGCTTGAACCTGCACGTAAGTAACAATTCACTACTCAAGTAAGTAAAATTACATCTCGTTCAAGTGATTACGCAACTAATAATATTTTACATTTTTAACACTACTAATAAACATTTTTTTAAATAAGACGTCACGCCATCTTACAATCATAGACTAAAAACGTGCAGACGTTCCGTTCCTATTCAGAATTGGTTGTAGGTAAAAAATTGTGACTGAATATGAATGACAATTCGTTTAATTGCTTTATTTATACCCAGTTTCATATTTTGAATATTTATTTTATGTTCTTTCTTTTTGGTCTAAATAATATCAAAAATTTTTTTTCGAAAATATCTAATTTGCATCCGAGCATTATAATTACGTTTTGTAGGTAAAATAGCTGTGTCACTTCTGCGGTGTATAATCTATATAGCGATGACGTCTTGTGGCAGTCCGGTATTTTAACATACCTATTGTTGACATGAACGTTCGTGTCCATACAATATAAGTCAATGGTGAAAACCCTCATTAGCTAGAACTAAAATAAGGCCCGCCAAAGATTGTACAGAAGATTCAATGGGTATAATTATGTCATAGTAATTTAGATCATTTTTAGACACCGGAGGTTCCCTTGTCACTCTTATTTAATAAAAATAGCAATTATTTTGTCCTTGTGACATAGATCACCAGACATAAATTACGATTACGTCACACCTCATTGATGCTAACTGAATCGTTTGCCTAAGACTGTTTATAAACGTAACCATTAAAGAAAGAAAGAAAGAAAGAAAATACATTTATTCACAACACAAGACAACAATACTATTTGGCCATTATGCCATTACATACCTATTTGTAATGTTATCTAGATGTTTTAATTAAAGTTCATTTTTTAATTAATAGTAAAGTTCCAGTGACCAAGTATTTCTGGCTAATACGAGTACTTAATAATGAAACCAAAGTGGTTGAGGGCCAATTGTGTAACATTTCTGACATTCGTGATCGCAAAAACAGTAAGTAATTTGATTGTGATCGCGGGTGTTAAAAACATTACGCAACCTTCTGTACCACTACCACGAGTTTACAGTGACCGTACTCGATAGCGACGGCCTGAATTATTTGTATGGAGAATTGAACAGCGCCTCTACAAATAATTTACGCCGTCGCTATCGAGTACGGTCACTGTAAACTCATGGTAGTGGTACTATGCCCTTAGTGTAAGTTTTCGGTTACAAAATACGTCTCGATCGCGTTCGTGTTAAAATCTCAATTTGTATGGAAACACGAATAGCGCCTCTAGCGGACCGTTTGCGATGCTCGTGTTTCCATATAAATTGAGATTTTAACGCGAACGCGATCGAGACGTATTTTGTAACCGAATACTTACATTGAGGGCACAGGTCAAAAACTGGTTCATCCCTCGAAACTTATAATTATTATATCAAATAACCATCAGGTATTTTGACTATTACGGTTTTTAAACTTGATATATTTTGACACGTGCTGTTCCTTGTTACGTCATGCTAATAAATATCTCATCGCATAATAATAAATTATGACAGAAGTTTTCAATACACGCTCCTTCCAGTCTTAAGTGACATTAGAATAAAACAATGAAATGAAATTAGAGCGGCTCGAAATTGCCGGCGACACGGACAAATGACTTGGGTTTTTGCTGTCTGTTAATTAGGTAACACAGCTAATAACGTATACAGTACAGCCGCCACCAAAAACGTAGAAGCTCTCTAGATGGCAAAAAAATCTACTGCCTTAAAAAAACTATAAGTAAAAACTAAAAAAAATAAAATAATCGGTCTGAATGTAGAATTCACTTAAGACAGGAACTTAAAAAAGGAACTGAAAAAAGCCGTGGTGGCCTAAAAAAGCCGTGGTGGCCTAGTGGTTTGACCTATCGCCTCTCAAGCAGAGGGTCGTGGGTTCAAATCCCGGCTCGCACCTCTGAGTTTTTCGAAATTCATGTGCGCAATTTACCACGAGCTTTGCGGTGAAGGAAAACATCGTGAGGAAACCTGCACAAACCTGCGAAGCAATTCAATGGTGCGTGTGAAGTTCCCAATCCGCACTGGGCCCGCGTGGGAACTATGGCCCAAGCCCTCTCATTCCGAGAGGAGGCCTGTGCCCAGCAGTGGGACGTATATAGGCTGAGATGATGAGGAACTTAGTGATTTCTTTAGATAAAAGAAGCCTGTTTTAATTCAATCAAGGGCAGTAGCTTTCTATAGAATTCACTTGTTTCTGTGTCACAGGAATTATCCTATGTCGCGTACTAAGTCGCAGACAAAAGCTAATTTTATATACATACTTATCTACTCATATTATTATATTTTTTCAAATTTCGTATCGGGAAAAGATAAACCCTTTTGCAAAAAAAAAACGGGCACCTATAATTTTTGTATTTTATGTGCACGGAAGCTTACTTTCTAAGCTTCAATGCCTAATAATCTGAAAAACCATAGGTGCCCGTTTTTTTTGAAAGGGGGTTTTTATTGTATTATGTTAAGGTACTCGGACTCATAAACTTAATATTACTTAGACGAACGGACCTCGCTTGACAGCGTGACCGAAAGTGAGATGGGCCTGTCTGTGTAAATTTGTCAATGTCTGTGTGAGTTTTAGAGTTGCCCTCACTGCTAAATATGAGTTGTCGATAATCATAGGTACAGTAACCCCGGTATCCCCGTATATCCGGTATCGTCATATAGGTAAGGTACACAGTACAAATAAATCTTAAGGGCTGTTGCAGTAAAGTTGGTACTAGAAACTTCATAAACATTTCTAAATTTAAAAAAATTGCCCGCAAATATCTGTCGCTCCCACTCATGTCACTCGTCGTTCTTTGATCCACTTATCACTGGATTGACAGGAAACCTGGATTTTTTTAAATATTTATTGTTATGGTGGCCACACTAATACCTACATACCTACCTACTCTGTGAAAGTTTCATGTATATCTACCTACTTGCGGTTCCAAAGATACAGCTCTGCGACAGACGTTCTGGCAGATAGACAGAGGAGGATTAGTAATAAGAGTCCCGTTTGGCACCAATTGGGTACGGAACCCTAAAAACAAAATACTGAATTTTTGTTTGTAAACAAATAGTTATTATTTTATTTACTTAAAATCATTAAATTCTCAATGTTAAGTTATTTTACTTATATTTTCTCGAATCTTCAAATCGGAGAAAAGCAGCTACAAATTTTAGTACCTACAAAACTTTATTGAAAGAATATCGATATAGATATCGATATAAAATATTAAAACTCTTCGCCGTAAGTGCTCAAGTTCACGGATACAATATTTTTTTATTTAACACATAATTTTAGAAATGAAGCCATATTTATGAAATAGACTGTTTACCGCTTCATACGAGGGTCAAACTGAAAGTTCTTAGAAAATCAAAAACTGAGCAAACTAGCAAGTTATTAGTTTTATTATATCTTTTCAAAATAGTGTCCATTCACATCAATACACCGCTGCATCCGATGGAACCACTGAGAAAAGCACTTAGCCCAGTCGTCCTTAGGGGTCTCTTCGACGGCCTTTTGAAACGCACCCACTGCTTCCTCGGTGTTCATAAAAAGTTTTCCTCGAAGTTTTTCTTTTATTTTCGGGAATAAATAAAAATCGCAAGGTGCGAGGTCGGGGCTATACGGCGGGTGACCCAGTAATTCCACGTTTGACGTCACTAAATAGTCGATCGTTCGCCTGGCGGTGTGCGACGAGGCGTTGTCGTGGTGAAGAAGGATCCTACTTCGAGGTCGCTTCTCCCGAACTTTTTACAATACAAGTGGCAAACAATTGTTAGTGTACCACTCTGCAGTAACTGTTTTTTGATCCTCTAAAGCAATTGTCGCATAGTGACCTGTCCTTCCGAAGAACGAGGCCACCATCTTTTTTCCCACGCTTCGACCTCTCTTCACTTTAGTTGGCAACTCCTCGAAAGGAAACACCCATTGAGCAGACTGTCTCTTGGTTTCTGGATCATAACAGTAAACCCAGCTTTCGTCACCCGTAAGTATGTCGAAAACAGCATTTGAGTCACCTCCGTTAAATCTTTCAATCATTTCACGGCACCAATCAACCCGACGGAGTTTTTGGGCCTCGGTCAAATTATGAGGTATCCACCTCGCACAAAGCTTCCTGACCGCTAAATGTTCATGGAGGATTTTATGCACTTGACTCATACCGATGCCTAAGCTTGTCCGAATCTGCTGATACGTCACTCTTTGGTCAGTCTCTATCATACGCTGCACAACACTGATGTTATTTTCAGTCGTCGCCGTAGAAGGCCGTCCCTCACGCAGATCGTCGGTGAGATTAGTGCGACCACGTTTAAACTCATTAAACCAGTTGTAAATGGTCGCACAAGATGGAGCTTCATCATGAAAGGCCAATCGAAGTCTATCATAGCTTTCTTGTTGACTTAAATGACATCGAAAGTCATAAAAAATCATTGCACGAAAATTTTCGCGAGTTAAATTCATGTTGACGTGACACAGACAATTTTCAATTTGCCGCCAAATCGTAAAACTAATGACAAATGAATGAAATACATACTCAATAATATTGGCAAAGAGTTCCATTTTCAAAATTTAAACTTACTTTTTTATTATATTGTTTACAAGTGGCCAGTTCTAAAAACTTTCAGTGTCGCCCTCGTATTAGCATATTAATAAGTTAATTTGAGAATACATTCAATGAAAATAAGAGCTATGAAAATGGTACTTGTAAAATCATATTTACCTGTGAAATGTACGTTTATTTGGGTTAATGCAATGGGTTATATCACAACTCAACACAGAAGACGACACCATTCTGGAATCCTACCGTTTTATGCAAAAAATCGAAAGGATTGGAGAAAAAAACACAAAAGAAATACGACGCAAATTTTGACAGGAGGCTAAAGGAGGCTAACTGATTCAAAACGGGTCACGCGGTCATTTTGATTTTATCTCTTTCGCACACATAGCTTATGCCGTAAGGATCGGTTTCTTCACTCGCACCACTGTTGGTCTATTTACGCTAGTAATATTAAGTTTATGCTCGGACTTGGATTTAGTTTTAATTACAAATAATATGCAAATAATTAAGCTAACACATAACATCCAGAATTTGGGGATGCAAAGTAATATTCTGTAGAACTACTGTATTTGTCTACACTTTGACAGAGACAATGATTTTAACAATGCGCGAGCAACACTTTCATTTAAACGTCATTATTAAATATTTAAGAGTTTTGCTAAAATTATTTTCACTCGTTATGTAGGTAACATTAAAATCCATACTTCATTTCAATGCACTAAAAAATCATTGTTCATTCGTACTTGCTTGACTTTGTTGTTTTTAAAGAAAGAAAGAAATCATTTATTGCCACAAAAAAAAAACAGTTCAAAAAGAAAACATACACCAAATCATGACCAAACCTATCAGTAAAAAGATTTTTCACTTCTCATGCTCGTAAAGTTCGTGTTTATGCTGTATCTAGGCGACATAAAATGACTTGTTATACTCTAGTGCTTAAAATAAAATCTTCGTCTAATACCAACTTAAGACCAAGGTAATCAGGTGTCAACAGCCACAAACAAAAAAGTTTCTATACTTATATTTTTTAAATAATTTTTAATTTATATAAAACTAAAAATCAATCATAATAAATCAGTAAAATGATAAAAAATGAAAGGTACATAGAAAGTGAATCATTGTTTCCACTGTTTTTATTTCCTCGCAATCGAAGTGAAATGCAGAGTGTAAAACTTGAGCATTAAACCCATTTTCCCCTCGACGTGTCTATCCACCCTCGCCGTACCGGCTCGGGTGGCTATATGAACGCCTCGGGTAAAATGGCTCGTTTTATGCTCTTGTTGTACAATCTACTATTTCACTTCTCATGCTCGTAAAGTTCGTGTTTATGCTGTATATAGGCGATATAGAATTACTTTTTTTGCTCTGGTGCATAAAATAAAATCTTCGTCTAAGACCAAGGTAATCAGGTGTGAACAGCCACAAACAAAAAAGTTTCTATATATTTTTTTATTAATTTTTATCAAAATAAATCAGTTAATGCCACTTCAGTTTCGCAATTCTTCGGGCTATGCTGCTGCCTTAAGGAGAAAAACCGTAAGTGACATTTTTTGCAAAATTGACTTTTCACCAGCCTCGTACTCAGTTTTATTTCCTGAGTACGAGGCTGGCGAAAAGTAAATTTTCCAAAAAATGTCACTTATGATTTTTCTCCTTAAGGCGGCAGTATGTCGGTAACCTTAGTTCTACTGCGCATACATATAGCATACTGCAATATAATCTGTGCGCCGGTCCGGAAGTGTCGCAAAAAGCCGCCGCATCCGGTGCAGCTGCACCGCATCCGGTCAGCTGACGGATTGTTTAGAAATTGGATCGCGCCTGGTTGGAACTCGATTAACTTTGTTTTGCTCGTTTATATTGGAACTCAGTGCAACAACTTTTTAAGTTGTAGTCTGTGCTCTTTAATGTATCATCATCATCATGTCAGCCGAAAGACGTCCACTGGATTCGATTTGTGGCATTCGAACATGGCGGATGTAGACAATATTAAATTTTGCTATTTCTGTTTCTTTGGCTAGTTGAAGTATAATTTTGATAGTGTTTTATGCGGCGATTAACCTTAACAGTGAACAGTGATCAAAATATTCAATATTGTTCTCGTGTCTGACATTTTTTAATGCGCAAGTTGTCTCCACGTGGTTTCTGGAATTTTACTATCAAGTTACAAAAACTACAATCACCGTACAATGTTGCCTCTCGAAAGAGAATACTTTGACATTGGCGAAATTGTCTTATTAATTAGGACAGAAGCCGTATTTTAAAAGAGATGAAGAAGAAGAAGACGTCCACTGCTGGACATAGGCCTCCCCCAAGGCTCTCCACTCAGACCGGTCTTGTGCTTTTCGCATCCACCGCGATCCCGCGATCTTAGCCAGGTCGTCGCTCCATCTTGTTGGAGGCCTATCGACAGCTCGTCTCCCGTCGTCTTTAATGTATGCCTGGAAGAATTTGTTCTGAAGCAATAAGCATTTTGCAGGTGGTAGGACCACCCGGATTGCTATCACCATCTTGCTCGCTAATCCTGCCGTGAAGCAGGAGTGCTTGCACTGTTGTGTTTCGGTGTGGAGAGTAACCCGGTGAAATTACTGGCACTTGAGGTGTCCCATCTTAGACCTCTAGGTTGGCAACGCATCTGCAATCCCCCTGGTCTTGCAGGTGTCTATCTTGCTGATCTCTTACCATCAGGAGACCCACATGCCTGTTTGCCATCCAGTCGAATAAAAAAAAAGGATACCTTTTGCTTTTATGCCTTGTGGATTTTCTCCGTGAACTTACTATACCTGTATTCTGTAAGTACTGCTTACTCTTGGGATCAGAACAGGGATCAGGGATCCATGAAATTCGAAAATTGAAGTTCGTATCGCACCATCCCTTTCACTCGCGAATTGAATAACATAAGCGTCAGCGGGACGGCAACACAAGTTCGAGTTTTGCAATTCGCAGTATAAATAGGGGCTGACTAGAAATGGGTAAAAAGCGGATTGCAACATTTGACCCGAACAAACAATAATTGCAGGTTGAAACAAGTTTGTAAAAACACTGTTCTTATAAACTTTTCATAACATATCATGCAAGAGCTTACATTTACTTTTCGATCGAAAGCCATTACGCTAAGTGCCGGCACGGGCCGTCCCGGTTCGACTCACAACTTTAATATTAACGAAAAAATCGTGATGAAAAAGTTGAGAATTTTGAGCTATGGGTTTCTTATGAGTGACGTATGGCTGTAAGGGGAACATACTATAATCGTAAATCAGAAAAAAAAGTTTCGATAAACAAAATTCTGTTTAAAAAGAGGTCCTGAAATGTGATTCGTTTTTTGGAGTATTTTTGTATTTTTTATTTCAACTCCAAATTTGTTACTTTTTTTTTATCGCCACCAGAGTGGACGTCACACACACAAACAGGACACAGGTTTTACGGGTATCTTGTCTGGGTGAGCGGTTAGTTCCGAAAGAATGTGACGTCTCACGATGAAAACTAAACATAGATGTCGCTAGTGCTGCTGCTTAAGTAGCGTGGTAGAAAAAAGCAATCTGAGATATGTGTGCATAAGAAAAATTCGTGTCTAGATTCCTGTCCAGCGGTGGTGTAGGGGATATAGCACGCAGTACGGAATGCTGAGGACCTGGGTAGATTCTCAGCGCTGGTCTCTTTCTGGTTTTTTTGTGCATCCATGTCTTAGTTTGTATTTTAGGTCCTAAAACGTATATAAATATTTTTTTGCATAATTTATCTGAACAGTATTGACGTAATAAATTATCTGTCCCATTGCAGACCTTCTTTTATATTGAATCAAGTATGTATTATATCAAGTGTGTAATTATTTTGTATTTTTTTGTATTTTTTGTATGTCTACAATTAAAGATTTTTTAGCGATGTCGATTTTGGGTTGTTGTAAAAGTTTCGATCCCCGGTAGTCTAGTTATTATGACACCTTTTGCACGTAAAGACAGAGACGGTATGGATTCAAGTCTCGTCCCGGCCGTCGATCCGAAATTCGTTTTCGTTTAAAAAAATCTTTGAGCAATAAATAACAAAAAATATTATTATTAAAAACTATCTAATTCTTTAAAACGAGCAATCCTTATTTAATATTTATTTTTGGGGTTTCGTAAACTGCTTTAACGATTTCTATGAACTTGATCTTATTTCTGGGAATAATGTGTTTTAAAATTTAGATTAGCTATTTTAATATTTTAACCTACTTAAGTTAGAAAGCTTTAGAAAATAGACTGCTAAAATCACAAAGCTTCCTTTTGGCGTCAGTGATAACGGGTAAAAGGTATACAACTTGACATAGGTATCTTTTTATTGATAAATACTTAGGCCGTCTTGCAGGAAAAAATAAATCTAGATTTATCAGTTAAACCTGGCTTAAGCTTGACAGTTCCATACATTTTGACACTGCTAAACTGAACTTAACGCTAACTCGAAATTTATGTGTTTCCAGCAAGTAGCCATTAATAAATAAAATCAAACAACAATTTCAATTGAACTATCGTGTAAAACGATGTACTACAATTGTGTGTAAATACAACGACCTCAAAATATCCTTGAAAGCGATACAAGACAAATAATTACAATCAAAATACCTTAGAGACTCTAAAACCTAACCTTCTCCCCTTTTCCATACACTTAAAGTTCATTTAACTACCCTCAATAAACTTAAAATAAGCCTTACTGCTAACACATAAAGACCATTTTACTTTAAAGGTTCACACAAGTAACGTAGTGTAGATTTTTCGTACCTCTATAAAAATGGAGATAGGCGGTCATGTTTATGAGGGAATTCATAAAATAACTTGAAATGGTTATTTTTCTTAACAATTTTACAGCATACTGTGTCCAGTTTCTCTTTGATGACACAAAGTTTATGCTTAATCGATAATAATGTCTCGAACATGGGTTCATAGACTCATATAACATTTTCAGTCTTATTTTTTGCTCTAACTACTATCGATTTTTCATTATAATCTTTTTGTTCATATTTTTTTTACTACCATCGCAACTCATAACTTTGTTGTTATTATATATTTTTATTAACAATTTTATGAACATACTTGAATTCATAATATTGTTTTTAAAACATAATTCTTCAACAGTCTGTGACGTCTGTGACGTCTACTAATCTTTTTGAAAGTTCTTTAAAAAGTTTTAAAGCGCTAGGACACGGACCAAGGGTCTCGACACCGAATGGGACAAAGTCATATTCGGTGCCTAGACCCCTGCATTTGGATAATTTTATTTTTTTCAGCCGCTTCGCATGTTGCACCGGCTCTGTGGCATCTCTTGATATATTGCGACATTTCGTGACCGAATTATCGTCGCAATACAATCCGCCTTCAACCCATTCATCGTCTAGAAGACAGAACCGCATCACTATTGCAGTTCCGGCGCGTCCCGCCGCCACCCAGTATGGAGTTGAACAGGAAGTATTAAATAATTCTCAAATAACGGACGATGGCAGATGGGCACATGTGATTAGTGGAAACATTTTTAGGTTAATATGATGTAATAATAACAGATAATGTGGCGCTGTCTCAGATTATTTTAGAAAGGGAAAGTTATTGTGATTTAATGATACAATTCAGGATGTAGAGTCAGTTTTTAATAAACATTATGTCTTAAAGCGCAGTTAACATATGAAGGAAAGGCAGCAAGTCACATTAGAATGTGATTAAGTAATATTTGAATGGCTCGTACATGTAAATATAGGTATCTACAAAAATACATGACTAGGGCAAGCCCGTGATCTTACATAGTAGATGTAATTGGGCTCCACAGAAAACCAGCGTTACTGCACATAATGTGCGGCAACACATGCTGAGTGGAGACCCTTTTTGGTATCCTGTCGTGTCACCAAGTAATATAGTTTTAGTGCTAGTTTTAGTCTTAGTCTAAGGTGGTACTTATAGAGCCAAAATAAATCTTTCTTTCTTTCTAAATATATCTACAGAAGTACATGACTAAGCCCGTGATCCTAAAATTTAATCTCTCTCCGGATCTCTTGTCCGGGTGAGCGGTTAGTTCCAATGGAGTGTCTCTTCTCCTATTTATGTTCATACTGTTTTTGTTGTCAATAAAATGTTGTAAGTTTGAGTTTGAGTGTTGAAAGTTTCTCGATGAGGGCTACAACATAGATGTCGCTAGTGCCGCTGCTTAAGTGAATAAATAAGGAAACAAACAAGCTGAGATGTGTGGTGCATAGGAGAAATTTGTGTCTGTACTCCTGTCCAGTGGTGGTGTAGAGGTATTAGCACGCAGCACGAATGACCTAGGTTCGATTCCCAGCGCGCTGGTCTCTTTTTCTGGTTTTTCTGTGCATCTATGTTTCAGTTTGTATTTTCAAATAGATTTTACGGGATATCCATAAAAGTAAGAAAATTTGGAGTTGAAATAAAAAATACAAAAAGACTCTAACAACCAATCCTTAAATTTAAGTTTCACTGGTACTTGAACGTTTCTTATCGCGTACCTATATTTTTTTCATATAAGAAGAGGAAAACGAGCACACGGGCCACTTGATGAAAAGCAATTACTGCCTTCTATTGATACCCGTAACACGAAGGGTATCACGGAGACATATCTGAATTTCTGAATATTGAAAATTAATATATGTAAAGTTAAAAAGTCGACGGTCAAAATATCGAAAGTAGATCGGGTTAGGTTCGATATTTTGACCGTAAATGTTTTAACTAACTTGCAGGTGGTAGGACCTTGTGCAAGGTCCGCCCGGATTGCTACCACCATTTTGCACTGGCACTTGAGGTATTCCAACTTAGGCCTCTAGGTTGGCAACGCGTTTGCAATACCCCTGATGTTGCAGATGTTTATGGGCGGTGTTGATCTCTTACCACCAGGAGACCCACTTGCTCGTTTGCCTTCCAGTCGAATAAAAAAAAAACTATCGATATTTTAATTTTCGATATTCAGATACATGCCCGGTATCACAAAAGCGTTGCTACTTTTTGGGTAATTTATAAAGTTTGTATTTATTATCATTTCATTTCAAAAGCAAAGTGTTGTTACTTTGCGAACAATACCAGCTCTAAATACTTGCTTAAATCATAAATAAACCCAATTACAATGATAAATCATGTCTTCCTCATCAAAAACACAGACTAACATAATTTCACTTTAATCTAGTTCAAAGAGTTTCTAAGCCTTAAACGAACTTATTAACCCCTTTATTCGTAACCCTAGAACAATATTTACGGAACAAACTGAGTTAGCGGAGGCCCCAAAATTTTAAATCCAATCTGGATATTGTCTGTTGAAGATATAACGTTATTACGTAGTCCAAAAGTTGAGTTATACGGTCTGGTCGGTAGGGATGGCACTTAGTTTTGTCTTGACATGAAACAGACGCTGTTTGTTGTCTTAACACGTTAATCTGACATAGAAATGTTCAAAGGAAATCCTCCATCCGCACTAAAATATTGTCAGAAATTATCATATTCTCATTATTTTAATACTAGTTTTTGCCCGCGGCTCCGCCCACGTGGTATTCGGTTATCGCGCGCTGTTCCCTCGGGAACTGTGCATTTTTCCGAGATAAAAAGTAGCCTATGCCTATGTCACTCTCGGGCCCATAAACTATACTATCTCTATGCCAAAAATCACGTCGATTCGTCGCTCCGTTACGGCTCGAAAAACGGACAAACACACAAACATACAAACACACTTTCGCATTTATAATATTAGTATGGATACTGGGGGATTTCGGGGACATGAGCAGGAGTGTAAGGGGTGGGACATTCACACTGAGCAGCTTTTACTATGGGACCTGTTAGTAACATAAAAAGTTTTTATTTGGCTGAACGTAATTTGTTGCTGGCCATCAACAATATGCTTGTACCTAGTACCTACTTTATTTAGAAGATTTTTTTTTTCTTTTCTGTCATGACATGAAAGTTAACACGCATTTTAATTTCTAAATAATTTTAATTTTGTTAAAACAGGGCCAGCCACGGAATGGCAAAAAAATCCGCTATTCCATACATTTAGGATAGTTAGCGATCGATTATCTCTTGATTACTTAGATGGTTTTTTTTCGCGATTTCGGGGCTGGTCCCATAGAAAAAGTTGCTCAGTGTGAATGTCCCCATCACCCTTTTCACTCCTGCTCATGACCTAAATCACCCAGTACTTTATCAAACCCGGATTGTTTTACTTCCCAATTTTTTATATTTAGGGGCTGTTCAATGAATGTGATGCCGTCTTCGTCTATTTGAACAAAACAGTTGACCGGCGACGACGGTGCCAGTTGTATACTAATTATTCATTCAATTGGTGTACAATTGGTACCCACTTTTCGCTGCTTTTGGACCTAACGAAAATAAAATTTCTAATTGCATGCTTAGCATTAACATAACACTTAGTGAATAATATCGCATGAATATAACTAATTAGATGTAAGACACAAGTGTATCAAGAAATCAAGAGCATTCGAACTGCCAACAAACTGCTACGCAGTTTGGCAGTGTAATTTACTTTGTAATAATATATGTGTCATTATGAAATAAACGATTATTAATAATAATAATAACAAATAGAGACGGCATCACGTTTATCCGTCAGATAAATTTAATCAATGGGTGATGAAATCGGGGAAAATTATATGAGTATTTTTACGGTTACTTTATAAGCAACTATTTACCCGCGGATTCGCACGCGTAAACTATTCGATCTGGTGGTTCCGGGATTTTACAATATTCCCCTGGGAATTCCCAAAATGTATATAGAGATCTTCATTGACGTTTTACTAAGAACAACTTCCAAAATTTCATGACCCTACACGCAGCGGTTGAAATTTCAAGATTTTATCCATATCCCGTGGGAATATTGGAATAAAAAGTAGCCTAAGAAAGAAAGTAATAAATTTCACAACACAACAGACACAACAATATTATTAAGTAGGATAGTATAGATAGGTAGTAAGATAGCATGTATCATTGCGGTGATGAATCGGACGGAGTCGCGGGCAACTGCATAGCTAGTTATCACTATATCTGCAGGGCTACTACGAAACTCGAAGTTCGTGTCGTGCGGTCCTTCTGACACTCTTATACTATTTAATACGAGAGCGAGTGGGTCGGTACGATACAAACTTCGAGGTTCGTAGTCAGTGGCGGACTAACGGGGGGGCGGAAGGGGCGGCCCGCCCCGGGCCTCCGGTCTTGGGGGGCCCCCAAATGCCTCCGCGTTCCCCTGATCAAAACCTACAAGACTAAAAATGTGCTTAGTACCTACATATTTTTAAACTGCATTTGTTTTAAGACTTGGGTTCTCATTCAGCTTTGCCGCCCCGGGCCTCTGACGGGCTTAGTCCGCCACTGTTCGTAGTAGCCCTGCTGTGCTGTGTCGTTCGACAACCCTGCTATGTTACTAGAATATTATATATTGTTAAAGTTTGATGAGAGCTGTGTATAGTATCGTTTTATGAACCACGCGGGAGTCTTTCAATGGTGTCCTGTGGATTGATATCTGTCTACTTCGGTAGTTATCGTTTTGTCTCGGGTTCAATAATTTGTTTATGGTTATCGTGCGATCGGATACACATAAAGTAGAGTCATGTATTTTATTCGGTTTACTTATATGTTGCATAAAATCTAATCTCATAATTTCGTTTCTCTTAACAACCTTGAGCAGAATCATCATATCACCATATCACCGAATTATTTTTCGTATATACATATTTTTCTCATATTATCATTCCTCATAATTTTGTAAAGTAGAATTTGAGTAGAATATTAACATCACATAATAAAAAGCAGAATAAAATTTTACTAAATATTCCTTGCAAGTAAATTAATTGTAATTATATATTAACCTAACCTTTATTGGCAGCAATTCTGGCGCTTCACCGACCGCTGTCGCGGCACGCTCACACTCAATGACACTTTTGCATAATCATAAATGCAAAAGTATCATTCGGCTAAAAAAAATATATGAGATACCTGTTATGCGCAGTGTATTTCGGATAATCGATATTATGCAAGATAAAGGGAACCCATTTTATTTACAACTAACTTGCGCCCCGCCCGTAGCACGGTCACAATTTTCAACAATAACCTAATCAATAAAAAGTTGGAAAACCCCAGACTTTGTCACTTCAAATTTGAAATAAAAAAAACCGCATTCAAACCGGTCCACCCGTTTAAGAGGTACGATGCCACAAGCGGACACACAGACAGACAGACACACATAGCGGCCAAACTTATAAAACCCCTCTTTTTGCGTCGTAGGTTAAAAAAAAGGTCTCCCTCATTTACCTACAACAGAACTAATAAAAGCGGGCGTTTTCTGCGTATCAACAAATCGGGGTTCCCGAAGCGCTATCGCAATTTGGTAAAGTGCAATTTGCCAAAACGCCTCCGACCGTCGCATTGACACAATCACAATCAGGAAGGCTACTCCGAAACACAACGTTCGAAGTTCGTGTCGTGCAGTCCCTCTCACACTTATACTATTTAATACGAGAGCGAGAGGGATCGCACGACACGAACTTCGAACGTTGTGTTTCGGGGTAGCCCTTCAGGGTGTTTCAGCGATCGAGAACCCTTGAGGCAAATCATAGATTTTTAAACTGTATTTTTTAGTTTAAATGATTTTGGAGCTGGAATTATTTTTACGCAACAGTCATCAGACGGCTAATAATGTATAACATATTTCCAAGGTGTCAAATAGGCATGCACCATTTTTTTTCTTTCTTTCCTTTATTTGGCTGCAGCTGAAAACCAGCACTGTGGTTCCGTACCTCAGAATTGCTAAGCTGCCAGCCCTTTCGGCTATAAGTTACTTTAATTAAACATTAAGTTAAGTTATGTTATGTACCTGATGTATGTTACGTACAAAAGTTAATGTATTCATATTAGCTTTTGCTCGCGTGGTACTTATTCGGTTATCGCGCGCTGTTCCCTCGGGAACTGTGCATTTTTCCGGGATAAAAAGTAGCCTATGTCACTCTCTGGCCCATAAACTATCTCTATGCCAAAAATCACGTCAATCCGTCGCTCCGTTACGGCGTGAAAGACGGACAAACATACAAACACACTTTCCCATTTACAATATTATATACTTTAGGTACTTATTTATTTATTATCATAATCTGGCGGCGTCTCGACGCCGCAATGGGTCGCTAGTGTATTCATATTACTGAATAAACTTTTTCTTTCTTTCTAATCAATATGTTTAAAAAAGCAGTTGTCGACCCCTGCCTGTTTTATATAAAGATCATGTGAGCAGTTTGACCCGCGTTTTGTTGTTCAGCTGATTTCTGTGAATTGTACCTGGCTGGAGCGGACCAATATTGTTTCTTCACCCATCGTAGAACGTTCTCAAAGTAAGGGTCGTTTTTTTTTCTTGCCAAGCAATCTTTCGCATTTATAATATTAGTATAAATCCCTACTAATATTATAAATGTGAAAGTAACTCTGTCTGTCTGTTACGCTTTCACGTCGAAACCGCTGAACCGATTTTGATGAAATTTGGTATAGAGATAGTTTAAGCCCCAAGGATCAACATAGGATACTTTTTATTCCGGTAGAGGGCGCCACCGCGCGATAAGCTAGGTCCGCGCAGACGAAGTCGCGGGCATAAGCTAGTTATTAAATATATAAATATCATGGAACACTTGACACCCATTAATCTAGTCCCAAAATAAGCAAAGCTTGTACTAGACGCTAGGCAACGGATAAACATACTTATATAGATAAATAAATACTTAAAAACATGTTAAACATCCAAAACCCGAGAACAAACATTCGTATATTATTCATACAAATTCCCCGGCCGGGATTCGAACCCGGGATCTCAAGCTTCGTAGTTAAGTTCTCTAACCTCTTAGCCATCCGGTCGTCGTCGTCGTATGTTTTTTTTTCTATTCGACTGGATGGCAAACGAGCAAGTAGGTCTCCTGATGGTAAGAGATCACCACCGCATATAAACATCTGCAACACCAGGGGTATTGCTCTATGTTGAGGCCTAAGATGGAATACCTCAAGTGCCAGTAATTTCACCGCTCCACGCCGAAAAAACATTGCAAGCACTGCTGCTTCACGGCAGGCAATTAGCGAGCAAGATGGTGGTTGCAATTGCACAAGGTCCTCATCATCCCAGCCTATATATGTCCCACTGCTGGGCACAGGCCTCCTCTCAGAATACGAGGGCTTGGGCCATAGTTCCCACGCGGGCCCAGTGCGGATTGGGAACTTGGGGCACAAGGTCCTACTACCTGCATTATGTCCCAACCGTTTCGAATAATTCGCGAAGTATATACAAACAGAGCCTTATGTTTATATAATTTTGACCCTCGCAATATCAAATTAAACAAGCTTCATTTTCCATAATCCACACGTGTCGCGCCCGCTAAGTTATGGCACGTATTTTGTTTTCGCACTGATTGCCCTATTCAGATGTATAATACGATTCCACTGTCCGGTGCACGTGTCCTGAATAACAAAGAACTAAGGTCAAGTGCGATACCGGTTTGAACCGGTGCCAGAAAAGGAGACATATACAACATGTCTCTCTCTATACTCTCTGGAAAATGTAATGTCCGTCATTCCTACTAAAGTTCCTTCTTGTTACTATCATCATCATCCCAGCCTATATACGTCCCGCTGCTGGGCATAGGTCTCCTCTCAAAATGAGAGGGCTTGGGCTGTAGTTCTCACGTGGACCTAATGCGGATTGGGATGCGTGGTATTCGGTTATCGCGCGCTGTTCCCTCAGGAACTGTGCATTTTTCCGGGATAAAAAGTAGCCTATGTCACTCTCGGGCCCATAAACTATCTCTATGCCAAAAATCACGTCGAGCCGTCGCTCCGTTACTGCGTGAAAGGCGGACAAACATACAAACACATTTTCGCATTTACGTATAATATTAGTATGGATCAATAAACTACTACATATATGTATAACCATAATACATAATTATACATGCTAATATAAAACAAAGGAATGTCCTCAAATGTTTAAAGACAAGGTGTAAGCCACATCCTTCTCAAGCCCTCCCTGAACGATCCTACGGTGGGAGATTGCCTGATGGAGGTCGGTAACAGATTCCACGGCCTGGCATTATGTTTTTCATTAATTGACATATGTAAGTAACACGACAGAAATCTTTATTTTAATCTGAAATTTTCAAATTCCATTTCTTTACCACACGTTAACATGCACAGCCGTCATCACTGAATCACTCGCGCTCACGCATATCCATCCCGAGCATTTATTCAAAAGGACTAATACGCAATCGGCGCTGTCCATTGCTCGGTCGAAACACTCATTCTACAGTTGTCAATTGACAATCCACGCAATGTATTCGATAAATAGAAAATGACGCGCCGCCTTGTTGATTCAGATGCGTGGGTGAGTACTTTATTTAAAGAATTACGCGAAGTGGCCACTCAAGCGCATCATAAAGCTAATTTCAGGTAACAGATACAGGGCATAAAGAATACAAACGAGTTTCCTTATTATAATGCTTTGCTCGCAGAAAGCTGTACGCTTATTACTTGTATGTATACAAGCTTTTATTTGTTAAATAACAATGTTCGTATACAAGATTTTAATTAAATAATTGAATACCTGAAAGTTGTATGCTCAAAATCAAATGTAGAATCGACTACTATGTTTTAAATCAAGTTGTACAACGAGAGCATAGCGGTTCGGGTGACTATATGAACGTCTCGGGTAAAATGGCTCGTTTTATGCTCTTTAAGTGTATCTTTATTAAATTTATTTCACAGGATATTAGGTACAATAAGATCTAAAAAATATCCTAAAACTAACTTAACTAAACTTACCTAGGTACATAAAATAAAATAAAACTTACATATACGCAAAAAAGTATGTCTAAGATTAAGGCAAATACCCTTGGTCAAGACAATACAATACAAAACAAATACTTACTCTTTATTGTACACCAGAAATAATAAGCGATACAGAAAACAGGTACACAAAGAAAATTACAAGGTAAGCAATAGGCGGCCTTATCGCTTAAGAGCAATTTCTTCCAGGCAACCTTTTTACAGAAAGAAGGAAGGAAAGACAATAATATTTCGTATATAGCCGGACGCCATGTTGTATTGGATGAAGACAAAATATTGTCTTGGGTTAAAACTATTATCTTACTTAAAGAAAATAAATCTAAAATTACTTCGATTTAAACAATATTCCAGAGACTATGAATATTCTTGATCAAAGAATTACTTTTTTTCCCGTGTAGAACATGAAGAACAAATTGACGATTGAACAAAAAGGATAATGAATGAAATGAATGAGTAAATGTCAAATTCCCGCTGTCATTCTTTACATGTATTGTCATGTTCTTGTGTGAGCTCAACACGAACGTTGGCAATAAAATAGCTGTTGTTTGTAAAACATGGTGCTAACAGCGGGGCAATGACCTTTTGATAAGGGCCACGATAACGCCCTTTCGACCCGCGAAATCCTTAAGGGCTCGGTTCAAGGCCCATTCGGACCTTTCCTTACGTGGTTTAATCTTGGCTATAAAATCATAGATAGCCAAAAGGGTTTGGCCTACCTGTTATGTTACAAAAGCCGCAGCTCGAAGATGCATGGCTAGGCCACATTTCCCTTATTTTTTAACACACACACACACACACACATATACATAAATAGGTACCTATAGATCTTAATACGACACACGAAAAAAAAACGGCCATGAGCGTGTCGGACACGCCCAAAATAGGGTTCCGCAGCCATTATGAAAAAATTAAGTAATATTTTTCTAAAGATTACGTATTTTACACGGAATCTTCCAAGATTAGGTATATTTTATACCTTAGGTTGCTATTTACTCTTAAACTACTAATAATTCTCAACTTAACGGTTTGCAAAAAAAAAAAAAAACTAAAATCTTTATTCAGGTAGAGTAAGTGAATATACACCTGTGTCAGGAAATCCCGCTCTTCCACCATAGCAATAAGGTATTCAATAAATATTACCCGAAGTAGACGTAAATAACATGCATTGATTAGTTAAATTTGGTTAAGGTTTTGAAAGACCTATCCAACGATACCCCACACTTTAAGATTGGGTGAGAAAAAAAAATCACCCCCACTTTACGTCTATGGGAAATACTCCAAAAAAACAGACAGACAGACATGGCGAAACTATAAGGGTTCCGTTTTTGTCATTTTAGCTCCGGAACCCTAAAAAATGTTTTCCGAGCTTTCCCTATTGCTATAGATACTTAAATCATCATCATCATTCGGCCATAGGACGTACCATTGAACGAAGCCCCCCCCCCCCCCCATAGACCTCTAGTTGCCGCAGTAGGAAGCTGCCTCTATCCACTGTAGGCCCGCAGCTTTACCCAGGTCATCCGTCCATGATCTCTATTGGAGAACTTTTCGGCACCAATGGTCAACGTTCTCTGTGCCCAACTATTACTTACTCTGTGGTGCCCATGTGCACGGCACTATGGATTGCCCATTGCCACTTCAACCAGCTAATTCACTTGGCTATGTCGATGACTACATGTGCATAGCCCGCTCCGTAGCTAGCTGAGCAACTCTGAGCCTTATTATAAGGCCTATTAGTAAAACGGGTACCTACGCATCTGAATATCGAAAGTTAAAATATCGAATGGGTCATAATATCCAAAGATTTATTTTCTGAAACCGAAAACTTTTCAAGATTGATTAACACGGCATCCCATAGAACCCCTTAGGTTAGGTAAAATTTATAACAATCTAAAAAAAATACAGTCTTAACAGAAATACCCTTTCGATATTATGGCCTATTCGATATTTTAATATATTCGGTATTTTGACATTCGATATTTAGATACGTAACACGACGTCTAAAAGCCATAATCCTATCCTATTGCTAAACTGTGTTTGCAATTTTGCCTAAGAGAACGTCCGTCAAAAACTACGAAGGTGACAAAGTATTTGGCATCATTAAGATAATTAAAAACTAGTTTCGACGACCCACATATCGTTATGAAATAGCACGGGCCATTTCTTTACAAATTTAAAGATCACTGTACGTTACATTGGGCAGATATAATTAGTAATATGTGCATTAAAACCTCCTGCACATATCAAAAACATACTGGCTGAATGAACTTTCCGCTTTCTCCCGCACGGCGGCGCCACCAGTCAGTTGCGCAAATTTGACAGCTCGTAATGAATGCCGGCCGGCGCGCGCTCTTTTAAATTATTCATAAAAAACTCTGAAAGTGCTGTGATTGTGTCTTAAATGTGTCCCTGGGACTGAGGAATAGAGCCAGAACAAACTGTAAGTGAAACCTATATCTTGCCCAATTCGGTTTTGCTAATTATTTTCAATATTCAAATGTCGTAGTTCAAACATTTTGGTCAATCGAACCGCATCCTCAGTTTGCAAACTAAATACACATTCATACACATAAAACACACATTTCACGCAGTTTTAAGGTAACAGGCTTATTTCTAATCTAAGTTATTTACCTAGAATAATACGTATAAAATAAACGTTTTCAATTTTCGTTCTTTGCAACGCGTCGCGCGCGTCTTTTGTTTTTTAATTCGAAATGGACGAAAAAGAATTCGATGTCGAACAACTTATTAACAAAAAAGAACTGCTTTTTATACGATGTCAAACGTTATTTGAACTATCCAAATCAACTCCACCAGAGCGTTTAACCGAATTTAATTTGCGACTCAAAGAACTTCATTCGACTCGGGAATGTTTCGAACAATGCATATTCGAGTTAAATTCTTACAATAAGAAACAAAACCCGAAATTTAAACCAAATTATCAGGAAATTCAAACCTTTGACGACATGTATTTCCGTATTCTGAGTGTAGCGGAGGCTAATAGCGACACTTGGCAATCGTGTGACGGCAGCGGTAGCGGACCTTCGTCGCGCTCCGCGGGCCGCGGCCCGGGCGCTGCCGGGCCAGACTCGCGGTCGGCTAAGCCGCGGCTGCCTAAACTAGAATTGTTCCATTTCGATAGCAAATTAGAAAACTGGCAAACATTCTATGACACGTTTACGAGTTTAATTCATAACAACAATGATATTACGAACATTGAGAAGTTTTATTACCTGCTCTCCGCAGTCAGCGGTTCGGCATTGACTGTGGTCAAAGGGATGCCAGTGACGGCCGATAATTATCCGATAGTATGGGCTTTGCTAGTCAAAAAATTTGAGAACACTCGTGCCTTAGCTACGAGCTATTTAGATCGGCTGTTTCAATTTAAGCCTTTGTCAACTGAGTCGGCTACTGGTCTAAACACATTTTTACAAACGTATCAAGAGTGTGTTAAAGCATTGAAACTTTTGAAAATCAGTAACCTATCGAGTTTCATACTGTTTTATATGGGATTGCGAAATTTAGACCCCGTCACTAGGCGCGAATTCGAACAATCTGTAGATCAAACCGATATACCTACTTACGAACAGCTGATTAATTTCGTGGAGAAACAGGCGCGTGTTTTGGAAATGTCTGAGGTTAAAATTAGTACATCAAAAATTCAGTTTACGCCTAAGAGTGTTCCTAACACCTCTGCAAAGCCGAATTTTGTTCGAACAAATAATAATAATGCTGCTAATTACAGTAGTGCACCGAAGCAGTTCCAAAAGCCGTGCTTGTCAGCTGTGAGTAAGAATAATAGCGAACGATCAAATAGATGTCTATTTTGCGACAAACCGCATTCAACTTATCGATGTTTCGAGTTTTTTGATTTAACACCGGTGCAGCGTCTTGACAAAGTGAAACAGCTTCAATTATGCGAAAATTGCTTTCGTCAGCATTCGTTGTCCGAGTGTACGTCAAAAGTGCGTTGTGTGCTGTGTAAACAACCGCACCATCACAGTATTCACTTAGATACAGTTCCAACTGTTCAAAATTCATCAATTAATCAAAACGGTTCAAATAGTCAAAACATTTCAAGTATTCAAAACGTTTCAAATGGTCAAAATCAAAGTCAAAGGTCAATGCCAAACGTCGGCTTGACTTGTTCGTCAAATTCAACCGTGCTGTTAGGCACTGCCATGGTGCACGTCGCAGATCGATGGGGAACTTACCACGCCGTACGTGCAGTCATTGACAGCGGTGCCATGTCCGGTTATATGACAAAAGAGTGTGCCCAGCGCCTGGGTTTGTCTCGACGCAAGTGTCAGTTTGAACCCATGGGTCTGGGAGGTGCGCCAGTGCAAGATTTCGGTCTGGTTACATGTTCAATTAAACCACGAAACTCATTTGGTCCGGTGCTTAGCACTGATACTGTTGTCGTAAGTAATATAACTAGCAACTTACCTACAGTAACCTTATCAAACAAAGTTATCAATAATTTCAAAAATCTAGAGTTAGCTGACCCGAACTACTTTTCGGCGGCTCCAGTTGACTTGTTGATCGCAGGTGACTTATTTCCCTACATTTATGACGGTCAAAATATACTACCACGTGACCCGGGTTTGCCCGTCGCGATGCATTCCATATTCGGATATGTCATTACTGGTCAGACAGTACTGAGTGACGATTGTGAGTCAAATACAGCCTCGCTCAACTTGTTCTCTGCTAATAAAACTAGTAGTATCGATAAAATCATGAACTCTTTCTGGGAGACTGAAAACGTGCCGTATGACGTCACTAAAAAACCAGAAGATTTGTATGTCGAACAATTGTTCCAAAACGAACACAGTCGCGATACTACGGGACGTTATACAGTGAAGTACCCGTTCAAACCCAGTTTTGATCTCGGCGATTCGACTCCACAAGCGTTACGTCGTTTCAACAATTTAGAAACAAAGCTGAATCGTCTTCCGGAACTTAAGGAAGAATATAATAAATTCATGTCCGAATATGAAAGCCTTGGTCACATGACTTGCGTAGGTGATTTTGGTACTATGGATTCTAAGTACATAATTCCTCACTTTTGTATTCTCCGACCGTCAAGTACCACGACAAAACTCCGAGTAGTTTTTGACGCCTCATGCAAAACGACAAATAATAATTCTTTAAATTCAGTCGTTTACGCCGGTCCTAAGCTTCAAGCAGATATTAATGAGATTTTAATAAATTTTCGTATACATGAAATTTGCTTGTCAAGTGACATTTGTAAAATGTTTCGAATGACCTTGATCGAAAAATCTCAACGCAATTACCAACACATCTTGTGGAGGTTTCAACCTGATCAACCTTTAAAGGTGTATGAGTTAAACACGATCACATACGGCGTTGCTAGCAGTCCGTACCTAGCGATCCGAGTCCTGCATCAACTGGCTGACGATGACTGCGAGAAGTATCCTTTAGTGAGCAAGGTTCTAAAAAAGGGTTTCTTCGTCGATGACCTTCTGTGGTCAGTGAGCAGCTATGATGAAGCAGCTAGGCTACAGGATGAACTGTTAGAGTTGCTGAGTGGAGGAGGATTTCTGCTTCGTAAGTGGGCCAGCAACTGTCCCCAGGTACTGGCTCGGGTTCCAGCTGATCACCGCGAAACGCCCATTGCATTCGAGGATGACAAGGACCTATCCATAAAAGTTTTAGGTCTGCAGTGGCGACCCGCCGAAGATGTGTTTTCCTTCGTATTCCATCCACTTCCAGCTTCACAGGCGATCACCAAGCGTAGTGTTTTGTCACAGATTGGTCGTCAGTATGATCCCTTAGGTTTCGTGGCTCCTTGCATATTCTACGCGAAATGCTTCATGCAGAAACTCTGGCTCCAACAGCTGGGTTGGGATGAGCGGCTGCCTCCGGAACTGGAAAAGGAGTGGCTCACCTACATGTCAGAGCTCCCGCTGTTGTCGAATTTTAGCCACGAGCGCCAGGTTACTGTCAAACAGCACAGCTACTACCAGATACTAGGATTCTGCGATGCTTCAGTTCAAGGAATAGCTGCGGTCATCTATTTGCGTAGTTTTAACAATCAAGGTAATTCGAAGGTCAGTCTAGTCATTGCAAAATCCAAGGTTGCACCCTTGAAGACAGTGACCATTCCACGTCTCGAGCTAATGGCTGCGCATTTGTTAGTCAAGTTAGTCAAATATACGAAGTCAATATTGTCTGAACGAATTCCTGTTCATGAAATACTCTTGTTTACCGATTCCTCTGTGGTGCTGAGTTGGTTGAATACACCCAGTTATAATCTCAAAACCTTTGTGGCTTCGCGTGTTTCCAAAATTTTGGAGACCGTGCAAAGCGATTGTTGGTTTCACGTGAGCGGCGCGTCCAACCCCGCTGACGTGTGCTCGCGCGGAGCGCTACCTTCCGTGCTGTTATCGACAGCGGAGTGGCTCGGAGGACCGAGCTGGCTAGACGCACCAAGAGAGAATTGGCCAGTAAAATCAATTGATCAATTTAAATCGGCAAATGTGCCAGAACTCAAAATTCCATGCGCGACTTTGGCTCAAACTAGCGTGCAAAACACAACACGTGACTCAAATCTTGTTTATAATTTAACTGAAAAATATTCGAGTTTTAGCAAACTTCAAAATGTCTTAGCTCGTTGTTTTCAATTTATTAACAATTGTAGATCGACGAAGTCTAATAGGAACACAGGTCCTTCGTCTCTATCAGATTTAAAGAACGCACACGATGTGCTCATTAAATCCGTTCAGCGAGAGCATTTTGCAGCTGATATCCAAGCAATTTCCAATGGTTACAGCTGTAGTTCTTCACTTAAAAGGTTAGCACCTTATGTCGACCCCCTCGGTTTTCTCAGGGTGGGGGGTAGGTTGTCTTTCGCCGAACTACCGTATCAAAAGAAGTATCCATTATTGCTTCCTAAAAAGTGCAACTTTACAAAAATTCTTATCGACTATTTTCATAAAATTTATTTACATATCGGTCCGCGTACATTGCAATTAAACGATTATTTGCACACGCTGCAGCAGCGACAAAATGGCATAGGAATTGTCGTAATATTCAAGTTGATGAACTCGTTCTTATGCATGCTGACGCTCCTCCGCTTCAATGGCATCTCGGTCATGTGACGGAACTTTATCCAGGAGCTGATGGAGTTGTACGGGTGGTAAAAGTAAAAACCCAGAATGGCGAATACACGCGACCCGTTGTAAAGCTTAGTCCACTTCCCATGGAATTGGATTCAGCATAATTTTTATTTTTCTTTGTTTCTTTGCATGAATTTGACGCAAGAAGGTGTCAAATTTATGACAATTTTAGGTTCGAAATAAGTCATTTATTTTACTCAATTTACAGCTACACGTGTTTAGTTCACTAAGTCAACAAATACTTACACTATACAGTCCACTTACCTTATTCAATACCATCCCTGGTTTGGTTTGTAAACTGGGGAATCTGGGGTAGATTCCCGGTGGGGGGTTTATGTACGTTACATTGGGCAGATATAATTAGTAATATGTGCATTAAAACCTCCTGCACATATCAAAAACATACTGGCTGAATGAACTTTCCGCTTTCTCCCGCACGGCGGCGCCACCAGTCAGTTGCGCAAATTTGACAGCTCGTAATGAATGCCGGCCGGCGCGCGCTCTTTTAAATTATTCATAAAAAACTCTGAAAGTGCTGTGATTGTGTCTTAAATGTGTCCCTGGGACTGAGGAATAGAGCCAGAACAAACTGTAAGTGAAACCTATATCTTGCCCAATTCGGTTTTGCTAATTATTTTCAATATTCAAATGTCGTAGTTCAAACAATCACCATTATGAAGAAATAGCATCTATGGGTCATTAAAAATGATTTAGTTTGTTAATAAATGCTACAGTTGAGTGAGCAGGCGACATTTGGATTATTCTGTTAGTACCTATGGGTAGTCGGTTGTGTTATGTTTTCAAATCTTAAGCTTGGATTAAGGTAAAATAATCAAAACCGGCAAAATGCGAGTCGAACTTGCGCACCGTTCCGTATAAAATTTATAGGTATAAATTTATAAACATCCGAAGTTTTTTTCTAGGGTTTGAATTGCATCAAGCGCCAAATACTAGGTCCTTCTCTAAAGGCCTTCTTAAAGCTTGTGGCATTCAACTACACAGAAAACCAGCGAGACCCTTTTTGGTTTCCTGTCGTGTCACCAAGTAATATAGTTTTAATGTTAGTTTTAGTCTTAGTCTTAGGTGGTACTTATGGAGCCAGAATAAATCTTTCTTTCTTTCAAATGTAATTTCGCGCATGAATTTCGAAAAATTCAGAGATGCGAGCCCGGGTTTGAAACCACGATCCTCTGCTTGAGAGGCCACAGGTCAAACCACTCCACCACGGGCTTTTCAATTAGTTCATTAAATCCAAGTTCCTGAATCGCGACCGCACGTACAGTCGCCATAATTAACTTGCAATGCTCACCAAATTACCACCTGTTGTGGTTAATTGAAATTAACTAACATAATTAAACAATGACTGTTGGTACACTTAATTAGGTCTTGATTCGATTGGTTTACGTTACTTGAATTAGCTGTAAACTAGATTTATCTTGCGGTATCTCTCGTGGAATAATATAAAACGGGTGTTAACCGACACAAAAAACGCCAGCAAAAATAAAAAAAAACCACCGAAAAAAAAACGCCGCTAAAAAAGACAACTAAAAAGTAAAAAATAATTATACCTAGCCGTTAGCCGCGATTTCATCTGCCAAAAATTCGTTTATCACTATCCCGCGGGAACTATGAAAAAATCTCTTGTCCCAAATCTGTACGTCAACAAAATTGACTCTTGAAATAATGTTCATAAAGTTCACTCAGTAAAATTATCGATTTTGAGATAAGTACGGACTTTTTTCAAAGTAGCGATGAAATCGTTGTACCTCAAAAAATATATATTAGAAATAATATATCATATTGCAATTAAGATGCCCAAAAAACTGTTTACGGTTTTGTGCTAGTGCTGCACTCTTAGCAGAAAATTCACCATCATGCTCCACCTTCACGCATTCATGGCTGGGGTAAGGGATTCAAATAGTGAATAGAAGTCTGTAATCCCATTCATCAAAGTAGTAAAATTGGTTTCAAATTGTAATTACCTGGCTGAACCCCGTGGGTGTCTTAGAAACCAACTCCGGGTACCTAGTTAATCAAGTAGACCCAAATACGAAAAGCTGAATTCAAATAATCAACTCGGGTCCAGGTATTTCAATGGAAATAAATTAACTGTCGGGTAAATTCTTAACTCTATAAGCCTCGGGTTGATGGCAACGGTCTCTATTCAGTAGGCTCTAGTATTTAGACCCTATTTATATAGGATCATACCCTATTTATACTTACTCCACGAAAGATGGATTGAAAAACTTTCCAATGGTGAAACACTCGGCATTTGCGCAGTAGGTAACAAACTTAACAAAAGCCCACAAATAAGGACATATTGTTTATCGCAGAATCCAGAAGAAGGATACCTACAGCATCTGGGTGGGACTGATGGGCCAAAGGAAACTTTCCAAAACTGCGGAATTTTTCATGTAGGTAGAAACATTTCGGAAAGTTCTCACAATTTTGTACGGGGATTGAAACTTTCCCTTTCTTAAATTTCCTATATTTCTTGTGAAAATTTCCAAAAATTTGCGAGAATTTTCCCAACTTTTTGGAAAATTTCGAGTATTTGCACGTCTGTAGTCAGGGCTGACAATTTTGGCTCTTTTAGGCTGATTACTTGCTTTTATTCTTATTCTACATAATTTTGTATTCTATTTTTGAGAATTGCGAATATTCTTATTCTTATTGTATCTGTAATTAATTTTGAAACTTTGAAATTAACAGCGCATTGGTTTCAACTAAAATGCTGTCAAATTTGATTGATTGATTGATGACTAAACAAATCACGAGCATCCATAGAAACATTTCGGAAAGTTCTCACAATTTTGCACACTTTCCGTTTCTTAAATTTCCTTTATTTCTTGTGAAAAAATCCAGTAATTTACGAGATCTTTTGTAACTTTTTGGGAACTTTCCGCAACCTGCACATATTCTGTAGGTACATCTGGTTTGACACATTTGCGTTTGCCGCTCAAAACTTTGTCATGAAATGGTCATGTACACAGCGGGAAAATCGTGCTTTGCATACTGCCGTCATAATGTTGTGAGCGAATGACGTCACAATAACTTCTCACGGCCTAACTATAGCTGCTAATAAAACCAAACTTTCCTACAAATGGTCCGTAAAAATGGCATCGAATCATAACTTCGGGAGTTACGACCCAAAGTGATAAAGTTTATGTGGATTGTCTAGCACGGTATCGTGATTTTGGCATCAATCAGCAAGTTTATAGGGAAAAAGCTATAAAAGGCAAATTGTATGGGAAACCTGAGGAGTTGGGTTCTTAGAAGTTTTCCTGATGCTTAACACATTCACGGTCACAGAACCTTCTCAGAAATTGATTGAGCACAGAAAAATGTTATTCCATCAAAAACATTACATATAAAAAGCTGCAAGTGCCGCAACGCAGTTCATGTATTGCTAAAAAGTTTTGAAATGCAATGTTATTAACCACCTGTTGTAATCTAGTCTTTCCTTCTTTCTGTAAAAAAGGTTACCTGGAAGAGACCGCTCTAAAGCGATAAGGCCGCCTATTGCTTACCTTGTAATTTTTTTCTCTGTGTTTCTGTTTTCTGTATCGCTTACTGTTTCTGGTGTACAATAAAGCGTCTTTGTCCTTCCTTCCTTAACTTAAGAGTTATACTCTTGTCGGTGGAGTATCTTCCACACATCCCTCCTTTGAGCCATGTTTTTGACCTCTTGATACGCCACGACGCCGACTTTCTCCTTTATAAATATAAAAAGTCTTTGTATCGTATTGTATTATATTGTATAGTTATTTTAGTCAGCACTGGAGGGTGTCCATGGAACTTGATTACCATCAACTTGTTTAGTTTAATCCGTAGAAAAATTCGTAAACCATTTTTTAATTAATACACATGAACGACTTTGCCATCGCATGGCTACATAATGTCACGATAAAAGGTTTTTTTCATAAGTGCGGCAAATGCTGACTGCAACAGGGTTCTACCAAGTCACACACAAACTTGTCAAGGTATAACGCCTGACGTCTATCTCATATGATGGTAAATACAGATAAAGGCGAAGATGTACCTCACTGATTATAACAGCCTAGCTAGTCCTAAACTATACTTACCTACTCGGAAAAATAGGTAACATATAGTTAACAGCACTCATATGATTTTACATGGACTAATATACCGATACTATATTAATTACGAGTAACTAGTTCGGAAGACCTACAAGCGTTAATAATTAGCGAGAAAATTGTACGTACATTTCCACCTCTCAAACAACAATGATATAATTGCATATTGCCGAAAAATACGATAGAAAATGATCATTTTTTGCATTTATCTTGAATGGGTGAAAATTGGCACTTACGACAATATTGTTTTAGAGGTGCGATATTTCAAAACAGCATCCTGCATCAAACGGAGAGGTGGAAGGATTAATTAGAAGAATAGATAAAATCACAGCACTAGTAATATAATAGGAATACAAATTTAATGGTATCTAATAAAGTGAACACAACATTGTGGCTTTTTTTGAACTCGGCCTGTAGTAAAGTTGGCATTGAAAACCCGCGCCGAATTTCGTGTCTCTAATCCTAGTGGTTAAATTTGTAGATTTTATTCCGATCCCGTGAGGATATCGAGTCAAATGTTATTTTATTTAAGACGCCTAGCTATCTATATACCAATTTTCATACAAATCGCTCCAGCAGTTTTAGCCTGAAGGAGTAAAACATTATATATTATTTATTTTTATTTTGTTAGTGGTAGGACTTTGTGCAAGGTCCGCCCGGATAGCTACCACCATCTTGCTCGCTAATCCTGCCGTGAAGCAACAGTGCTTGCACTGTTGTGTTTCGGCGTGGAGAGTAAGACAGCCGGTGAAATTACAGGCACTTGAGGTATTCCATCTCAGGCCTCTAGGTTGGCAACGCATCTGCAATACCCCTGGTGTTGCAGATGTTTATGGGTGGTGGTGCTCTCTTACCACCAGGAGACCCACTTGCTCGTTTGCCTTCCAGTGGAATAAAAAAAAAAAAAAAAAAAAAAACATACTTACGTACTCACAAATTTTGACATTTATAACATTTCAAAACAGCATACTATCCTGCATCAAACGGGAAGGCGGAAAGACTTATTCGAACAGTTGCGGAGGGGAAAAACTTTAACCAGTTCTCATCCTCTATTACCATAAAGGCGCGTGCGCGGGCATGAAAATGCCGACTCGTCCAAATTGACGCGCTTTAAGGATTAGGCTATAAGTGTAACCCGCTTGCTTTTAACTCTGAGGTTTGTGCACTATATGAATAGCCCGTGCCGTGTCGTTTAGAATATAGACAGACCCTATGTTACAAATGCAAAATTCGAACTTCGTATCTTACCATCCCGCTGCTGCTAATATTATTTTATAGGAGAGTGAGAGGGACGGTACGATACGAATTTCATAGTAGCCCCTCAGGCCCATTCAAAGTCAAAGTCAAAATCTCTTTATTCAATTTAGGCTATGACAAGCACTTATGAACGTTTAAAAATCTACCACCGGTTCGGAAAAAACCTCTGTTGAGAAGAATCCGGCAAGAAACTCAACCAGGTATTTTTTTTTAAACAGATTCACAATATTTATAGATGATATCTATATACTATACATTACAAGTTTTCTTTTCAAATTTCTTCCCATGGGTGCCGTAAAAGTTGACTAATGGATTTGGTATGTTATTGTCTACTCGGTTTGTGGCACTCGGGATAGTTTTCACCAATTCACTCATTTAGTTTTCATTCATTTAGTTTTCATAAATTCTATTCTATTCTATTCTATTCTATTCTAATTCTTTCTATTATCCTTATATTATAAATGCGAAAGTTTGTAAGTGAGCGAGTATGTTTGTTACTCCTTCACGCTGAAACGGCTGGACGGATTTGGATGAAATTTGTTATGTAGATTGCTGGATAAAGAGAAAGAGAGAAACATTTATTTACACATATTCGATACACATAATAATACATTAGATGGAAAGAACAAAAATAACATCGAATAGTATAAAGTGGGCCCCACTCAGCATAATGTTACTGTAAGCCGCAACGCTGTTAGGATAGGCTACTTTTTGTTCCGATATACCCACGGTATTGGGATAAAGTCTCGAAACAACAACCTTTGGGCTTAGAGTCGTGAAATTTGACATAATTGTTTGTAATGTAACGTCAATGAAAACCACGATTTAATTTTCGGGAATACCCAGGGGAATTTTTCAAAAATACCAAAATTTAAATTCAGCTGCTGGATCTAATGATTTGCGTGTGCGAAGCCGCGGGTAAACACTAGTATGATATAAGATGAGGGTTGAAAGTGATGGTAAAGGTTGCCTGGAAGAGATCGCTCTTAAGCGATAAGGCCGCCTATTGCTTATCGTGTAATTTTTTTTCAAAGTCAAAGTCAATATTTTATTTGTTAAACATAGGTATAACTGTAAACAGTGGTAAAAGAAAATATTGTAGTCTCACCATGTTTTGCCAATTGGCGTACAAAAATAATTTAAAATAGAGAAATTAATGATGTCAGATAAAACTTTACAATAAAAAAAAAACATTATTAAATTGAAATTAGAATAATTGTATTACGAGTCACATAAGAAGCTGAAAAAATATGATAAATAATTACATTGAATTGAATAATGAAATTTAATTTAATTAATAAAACAGGATTAAATTTTCTCTGTGTATTTGTTTTCTGTATCGCTTACTATTTCTGGTGTACAATAAAGAATCTTTGTATTGTATCGTAAACGCGATCGCGAACGTCAAACACTTTTACATTAACAGTTATAAGCTAATTGTACTTAATACAAGACAGTTAAAACACTCGTAAACTAACCAATAACAAAAACCATTCGAGCCACCGTAGCGTAATAACGAAACTCATTTTAACTTTGTAAGGAAAATATTTTGCAATGGATATTAAAGAGGTCACCTTGTAATTAAAAACTTAGCCAAGGGCGCTCCGCATACTAATTTGCGGGTTCTGTAGTAAATAGAATAGCGTTCAAAATATTGGACCGTTAATCAGTAGCTAATCATCCAAAATCACTAACTGCAAAAAGTTTCATTGTGACATGAAAATTGCCCATATCTACAATATATTATGGGTTTTTAGCTAAAAATTTTTTTGGATAAATTGTAAAACTCACAAACTTACGATTGTTATTGAAGTAACACATAAGCACTTTAGCTACGGACATAATTATCAGTATCCTGCGCATAATTAAGTACTGATAATTAAATAATTAAATATGACTTTGTCCCATTCGGTGTCGAGACCCTTGGTCCGTGGGGTCCTGTGCCTTAAAACTTTTTAAGGAAATTTCTAAAAGGTTAGTAGACGTCACAGGTGACCGAAGAGCTGGCAGCTTCCTCGGACAAAGAATTAGCCTAGCTATTCAAAGAGGAAACGCTGCCAGCATCTTCGGGACCTTGCCTAAGGGGTACTCTTTGGACACTTTGTTTTAGTTTTAGGTTAAATTTTTATTTTATTTTAAGTAATTGTTAGAATGTTATGTTTAATATTTATATTAATATCTGTATTAAGTACTTACCTTATTTCTTGACTACCTTTTAAAAAGTAAGCATTAGGCTGCCAGCGTCTTTATGAAATTAAGTTTTTTTTTTCACCTGTTGAATGCTCCACAGTCTAAGGAAATCAAAAAGACGCATTGTACAAATAGACGAATGGAAGGGTAGGTATCTAAATATCGAATGTTAAAATACCGAATGTATTAAAATATCGAATGGGTCATAATATCGAAAAGGTATTTTGTAAGACTTTTTTTTAGATTGTTATAAATCTAACTTAACCTAACCTAAGGGGTTCTATACGATGCCGATTCAATGAATCCTGAGAAGTTTACAGTTTCCGAAAATAAACCTGTCGATTATGACCCGATTTTTCAATTAATATATTCGATATTCTAAAATTCGATATACAGATGCGTTCCCGAATGGAATGGTATTGTTTAGAAAAAAAAAACGTATGTTTATTTGGCAATACCAAATCGCACCGAGACCCTAATAAATTATGACCTTTTAGAAGCTTATACCGCGTAATCGTTCCAACATTCTTAGGCTTAAAACACTAAGAGGCTGCGCCTGCTTCACTCGTAAATCAAGCTTGTTAGCTTTGTTATTTATGGCGCTAGGCGTCGCACACACGATTGCCATCAACAAGCTGCCTAATGTTGTCACACTCGGAGATGTTTTTGGTTAAAATTCTAACCAGTGCCTCTAGTATGGCGTTTTCACAAAACTTTTGTTACTATTTCGAAGACGTAAAATCGAGCGTTCGATCGTCGATACGTAGCCGCCTTATGACATGTCCACGGTGCGGCGTCGTCACCCGTTTTCATTACGATACGCGGACGAAATAGTTTACGTAGCAAAGCTACACTCACAAAAGTTGTTGCGCAAACTTTCCGCTAGAGGCGCTATTCGTGTTTCCATACAAATTGAGATTCTAACGCGAACACGATCGAGACGAGACGTATTTTGTAACCGAAAACTTACACTAAGAGCACAGTACCCCTAGTGTAAGTTTTCGGTTACGAAAGACGTCTTGATCGCGTTCGCGATCGAAATACATTATCCCACTAACAATGCGAAAGTTTGTGAGTAAGTTTGTTTGTTACTTCATCACGTCTACACAGCTGAAGCGATTTAGGTGAATTTCGGTATGCAGATAGTTTGAATCCCGGGGAAGGACATAGGATAGTCTTTATCCCGGAAAATTTCATAGTTCCAGCGGGATAGTGGAAACTTTTACCAAATACTGCGCGGACGGAGTCGCGGGTATCGGCTAGTTTTTTTTATTATTTTTTTATTCGACTGGATGGCAAACGAGCAAATGTGTCTCCTGATGGTAAGAGATCACCACCGCCCATAAACATCTGCAACACCAGGGGTATTGCAGATGCGTTGCCAACCTAGAGGCATAAGATAGGATACCTCAAGCGCCACTAATTTCACCGGCTGTCTTACTCTCCACGCCGAAACCCAACGGTGCAAGCACTGCTGCGTCACGGCAGGATTAGCGAGCAAGATTGTGGTCGCAATCCGGGCGGAACTTGCACAAGGTCCTACCACCTGCAAAAGTTCATTATATAACGTGTCGCAAGTGTACAAAAAGCTTTATTTTCCGCGAACGATATCAAATAAACACGAGCACTCGTAAGGTCGTATTTGCTTCATGTTAATTAATTCTCTCGAACTTTAAGTCGCGCAGTCAGAGAGAATGAAGCGCGCATGTGCTTGTGAAGCCGTGGTGGCCTAGTAATTTGACCCATTGCCTCTCAAGCAGAGGGTCGTGGGTTCAAACCCCGGCTACCTCTGAGTATTTCCAAATTCATGTGCAGAATTACATTTGAAATTTACCACGAGCTTTGCGGTGAAGGAAAACATCGTGAGGAAAACTGCACAAACCTGCGAAGCAATTCAATGATGCATGTGAAGTTCATAATCCGCAATGGGTCCGCGTGGGAACTATGGCCCAAGCCCTCTATTCTGAGAGGAGGCCTGTGCCCAGCAGTGGGACGTATATAAGCTGGGATGATGATGATGATGTGCTCCTAGCTGTCGGGAACTCGCCTTCTTCCATCCTTGCTGTTACACCTTCGTTTTTATGGCTTTTGCTTATTTATCTACTCATCCTACTAAATCAATAAACCATAAACTGTTGCCTACGACTCCGTCCGCGTTGATTTTTTTTAATCGCTATCCCACGGGAACTATGGAATTTTTTGGGATAATAATAATATTAATAATGATAATAATAAAATAATAATAAGTGGTAAGTAATAGTAAGTAATAATCAAAGTTTCTGTCGGCTGTCAGTTACACTTACTTGTCAATTTACTTTGCTGTAGATTAACTACTTTGTGGCTGTAGGTATACATTTATACATTGCTGGCAATTATAATTTTGTTAGAAATTTAACAAAGTCTGAATTTTAGTTTATTAATAAATATTTTATTTAATTTCAGATAGCAATACATGTCAAATTACAAAATTAAAATAAAATAAAAGTAAAAATGTGAAGTAAACTAATTAAATTAATAAGCAGTAAAAAATTACAACAAATCATTACAAATTAAATAAATTTAAATTTAAATTAATAAAGAAAAAAAAATACAAAATATCATTTATGTTTATGAATTAAATTAATGTCATGGTTAAGTTACAGAAATACGTTACTTTAACCCTCCTTAAGAAAAGCCTGGCTGCCGTTAACACACTGTATTGAATAGTAAGATTTTGAATCCCGTAAATTTTACATACAAACTGTACGGGTGTGTTCGAATGTCAACTTTAAACGCTCCGATCGCAGGCATTGGACTGGCAAACGCGAACAGACGCGATACAGCTTGCATTAAACATACTCGAACATGCTCCTCGCTCATGTTTTATTTAACCTTGTCTTCTCACGGATTCGAAAAAGTTTGATACTAACTGAACTTGGGTTATTCAAGAATAGATATATCAAGCAACAGTGCCTCGTATCATCGGCAATTCGACATTCTAATAAAACAAACTCTCGTGCGTAATTCCTTATTTGACGCCCTTAAGACAGTTTTCTGATCACCAGTGCGTGCCAACAAGCACGCGCCGGCTCGAAGCCTAAGACCTAGATTATGTCTCGAAGCTGATGGTTTTATATTGTTGCGATACCAATTGCTTAGGATTTGCTTCCATCGACAGTTTTTTGATAGAAAGGCACTGCAAGGCTACCACAAAATTCGAAAATCGAAGTTCGTATCGTACCGTCCCGCCTACGCTTATGTTATTTAATACGAGAGTGAGAGGGACGGTACGAACCGAACTTCGAATTTCGTGTTTCGGAGTAGCCCTCCTGCTTTGGACTTGACCGGTTTGTTTTGCTTTGGTCTAAAAGTGGAAACAAAAATGTTTCCGTTTAATTTTCTTTTTGCTCGTTTATTTTTACTTGTTCCGGTTTTCACTGGTTTAAAAAAAACTGTGCCCTTATGTAGGATCACTTTGTTGTTCATCTATTTATCTGTTCGTCTGTCAACACCCTTTTTCTCAGGAGCGTGTGGAGGTAAGCTGATATTAATATCAAAAACTCTATATAAAGTCAAACTTCTAAGTAAGTCAAGGCCATCAATAGTAGATTGTACAACGAGAGCATAAAATTATAATTTATTTAGTTTAGTTTTATTCAAAGTAATAAATAAATTAATAAATTTTAGCTTTACTTTAAATAAATTAAAATAATATAATGTTTGTAAAATTGTTTTCTGTTGTTTAGTGTTTTTCTTTTTAAAAATGTAGAGACTTTGTTTGTGGCTGTAGTCACCTGATTTCCTTGGTGTTACACGAAGGTTCCTTGTGAACTTATACAGCATAAACACAAACTTGACGAGCATGAGAAATTAAAAGGTCATTATTCCATCTCATCATCCCAACATATATACGTCCCACTGCAGGGTACAGGCCTCCTCTCAGAACGAGAGGGCTTGGGCCGTAGTTCCCACGCGGGCCCAGTGCGGATTGGGAAATTCACACTCACCATTGAATTGCTTCGCAGGTTTGTGCAGGTTTCCTCACGATTTTTTCCTTCACAGCCAAAGCTCGTGGTAAATTTCAAATGTAATCGGTAAATTGCGCACATGAATTTCGAAAAACTCAGAGGTGCGAGTCGGGGTTTGAACCCACGACCCTCTGCTTGAGAGGCGATAGGTCAAACCACTAGGCCACCACGGTTTTTTTTTCCATTATTCCATCTACCTACAGTCATTAAAAATAATAAACGAAAAAGATGTTTGTCGATACAAACTGCTATAACCAAAACCATGTAAGTAGGTATTAAAAAAAACATAAGTTATGCCCGCCGCCTTTTAAGTTCGAGTTTTACCCAACCACGGAGAAATCATTGTGTGTTAATGCTTATTCTAAGAGCGCCGCAATATCGCGAATACTATGCTAATGTTATGGAAAAAGATCCTCGTAAACTACGTGATTTGTTGTGAACAGAACGGATTGGAGAAATCTGGAGCTCTGGCCTTAGCTGAATTGATTTAGGATACCTATTTACTGGACTGAATTGGCGTTTCACTAGTTTATTGTCAGCAAGTTAGAAATATTAGAAAAGGAATACTTGGTCAAGCGTGAGTTGGACTCACACGAAAGAGAGAAAAAGAAAGAAAACATTTATTCGTGACAAAAACAAAAATACTGAAATAAAAAACAAAAACAAAATATAGTTATGCATGTCACGAAATGGTCCCAAATCAGCAATCTGCCGTTCTCGCGAACGGCGCTGTTCTTCCTTTGGGACCATCTGGTCATTATACATTAAAAAAAATTACATATAAAAATACAATGATACCGACAAAAAAATATATACATATATGAAATTCCAGTTAAAAAATAAAACTAAATATAATTCTACCTACTAAAAGAAGACATAGGCACAGGCCAGTCTCCTTTACCCATTGACATCTATGTTGTACCTTGCGGCATAGATGTCAATGCCTTTACCTTCCGAACAAAAAGAAAAGAATAAAGAATAGACAAAATTATTAAAAACAAACCAAAACAATAAAACAACATGCGATTCGCTTCGCCATCAACCAAGAAACCATGAGGCCACCACGCTTATTCGTACACGAGGTTCTGTACAAATTTGTAACGTCATCATCATCGTCATCAGCCGGAAGACATTCCCCTGCAGAATAAAGGCCTCCCCAATATTTTTGACGAGTCTAATGTTACCTCATAATGTTGAAAACCTTTCAGTCGGAGGTAGTCCTCGCTGTTGCAGTTGTTCATGGGCAGTTCTCACTTACTTATTGCTTTTTTGCTACAATAATTGTCAAAAAACAGGCTATGAAATAAAACAACAATACTCTTATCTGTATAAACAACTGTTTTATTTCACCGTTACATAAAATAGGCAGTGTCGTTAATAAACAATATAATACGTCTGATATAACTATTAGTATATATTTTAAAGTATTATGATTGTATTTATAATAGAGACATTTACGCATAATCTGTAGGTATAATGTTTTACATTTTAAAGTTTCGTGTAAGTAAGTGTTGGTGACGTTACCAGTCAATGTTTTCTATTTTACTTATATATTTTTCATTTTCATTCCATTTTCATATAAAAAAAAAACACTAAATAGGTACAAATCGGACTCGGGCATTGAAGATTCTGTACAAATTTGTAATGTAAATATTAGCAGTACCACTACCATGAGTTTACAGTGACCGTACTCAATAGCGACGGCGTAAATTATTTGTAGAGGTGCTGTACCCTTAGTGTAAGTTTTCGGCTACAAAATACGTCTCGATCGCGTTCGCGTTAAAATCTGAGAATTGAGATTTTTACGCGAACGCGATCGAGACGTATTTTGTAACCGAAAACTTACACTAAGGGTACAGCGCCTCTACAAATAATTTACGCCGTCGCTATCGAGTGCGGTCACTGTAAACTTATGATAGTGATACACAGCTCCACTGCTAAGTAAGGAGTTTATCGCGCGTAAACACGAGTGCGTAACGATTTCGCCGTGAGCGCGTAACGATGTTGTTGCGAGCGCGCAGCGAGTTAGTTGCATATAGCGCCGAAGACACCCTATTATTATTGTAAGAGAGTCTACAATATGGCGTTTTTGGCGCTATAGTTAGCTTCTGCGCACTCGCAGCGATATCCTTGCGCACTCGCGGCGATGTCGTGACGCGCTCACAGCGAACTCGCTACCCTAAAATGTATTATGGTTATGACATAGATAAAGGCTGACCAAGAATATAGAAAACCTGACGCGAGGGCAGCACTTATACGTTTTATATTGCAACATTCTTTACACTTACTATGCGATACCTTTCAGTCTTATTGACAACGGTGTCGGTGATGTTATTTAAATAAATATTTTCTAATCCCTCGGACTTTTTCTATGAAAAGTACTTTTATACATTGTGAATTATTTTCTCTTCAAGGCTATGGATAATCTTCGGCATTTTAACGCCCAAAAACACAAAATGACACTTTAAAATACCACGCGCAAACAACGTTAAACTTTTAGTTTTAAATTTAGTGTTACCAGTGCAAGAAATTAGTTCTATTGGTTTTTCGCGATATGGCGAGGTTTTATTATAATCCTGGTCAGCCTTGAGACATAAACAAAATTCAGACTTTTCTTATTAGTTGTGCTATAAGAACTATTTTCATTATGGGCCGACAATCCGATTCCAAAGTCCAGCGTATCCTTTTTTTCAATGTCTTAAATTTTTCTAAGGTAGGTACTATTAATTAAATCACAAATGTACTCAGCATTCATTACCTTCGGTAAACTTTGTTCGACAACAATAACTTTATAAAACGGTATTTAATTTTCCGTATCAATCATTATGCAAAACAACATAAAAATATTCTAGTTATAAATAACATCCGGCCTTTTTAGGCCTTCATTTTACTGGTCATATAAAAGCTTTCTAATATTCTTTAATATTCCGGATTATAATATACTTACATAAATATTTAATTTTGTCTTTAAGTCTGTTTAAATGCATTGTTTTACTTGGCACACCGCCAATGCACCAGCATACGTTATGTCTATCACTTGACCACAACTCCCGGACAACACATGTGCCTTTCTTTTATGCCTAGTGATTTAGAAAATAAATGTGTATAGAAAACAACCGAAGATCGCATCCTATGTTTTTATCTTAATACCAATACAATTAGAATGTTGATATCATTCGGGACTCGTCGTTTTTTTAATTTTCCTGAAGATTCAAATGAGAAAGAAAGATGATGCTTTGTTTCGAATTCCGAATGACATAGCAAACAAGTACATACAAAATAATAATAAAGTCGTCTACATAGATGAACTTTCATAAGACATATTCCTATAGGATTGCTTCTAATAGGATCCCAATGTAAAAGTATTTGCGGTCTACGTCCAGTAAAAATATGTCAAATAAATGCCAAGTATTTTATTACTGGTATGGTTTTCAAAAGCAAATTATCATTTAAGTTACTGAGATACCAGAAATAACTTTTAGTGTTATTAGTGTTCTTCCAAAAACATTTAATTAAATGGCTTTAGTTATTTAGCTTCAGTCCAATTTCAATTTGGCTTGATTTCAATTATATATCATTTACGTTCACGATGTGTTTATCCAGGAGTTATGCTCCAGCATTAATATAAAAATTCTACACGAAACTTTCTTTACTTTTAAAGTCGTATACAAATATATTTTTGCTTTCCTTATCTTGGACCGGCACACACACAAACCTATTCTTCCCTTCACTCTTCTCGCTTATGTCTAGAGTAATAGAATACACGCTATTGGTCTTAACATCTAGGTTCAATATTTGTATCTGTTTATTGTTCTCACTGGCAGTGTCATCTTGAGAATGATTCTCGTGTATCTCTACTTCTATATTATTATCGTTTATTTCGTTCATATCTGCTATGAATTTCATGCTATTGCGTCTAGTATTTTCGACACTGATGATCTCACCAACTTTTAACTGCTGGACATTGGGTTCGATAACTTTACTAACCTTTTTCTTTTTGATGTCTTTGTTGATGATGTTTTTTTGCGAGTTCGCTCTGTTGCTGTACCTTCTCCAGAAGGAATCAGAATTGTGTTGACTACTGGAGAACCCTGTAGAAGTAGTCGTATTGAACGTATCTCGTCTGGACATATTTTCTCTCAAACTCCTTCCACAGCTCATCAGCTTATTTATTCTCAGCAGCTTAACGAACCCCTCTCTAAACTTCGACGACATCAAATTATACAGTATCGGATTTATCGCAGAGTTTAAATAAAGCATAATTCTACAAAAGTACAAAAGTATATAGTAACCATCTATACCTAATGACATTATTGTCTCTGGTGGGAATACTATGATCCACAAGGTCAATGCCTTGAAAGGCAGTAAGCATAGAAAGAAAGATAGAACGACTGTGCCTAGCATTAGTATGACCTGTTTTCTATATCTTATGACATTGCCAGTGTTGCTGTTGTTTTTGGTGTTCTGGGCTATGATGACAGGGTTCTCCATCAGGTTCTTGGCGATGATGCTGTAGAGGATCAGGAGAATGGCGAGCGGCACGATGAAGAATACAGCTATGATGAGGATGAAGAACATTGCTGACCAGAAAGTGTCAGCTTGGGTGAGGCAGACGGGGACTTGTGATCCATCTTGGTATTCTTCGTAGGTAAAGGTGGCGACGCCGAGTATGGGGCTGTGTAAAAAAACGAAGATTAGTTAGTATTGGCCTCTGACCCGTGTGATAATGCAGATCAAAGTGACTTAGAATCAGCAAGCGGTCACACTGTATCTATACTCGTACTAAGAAGCACAAATATTCTCTCGTTTGAATGACTACCTCTATTATTAATCAAACAATGAGTTTGTATATTTAAAATAAGATCTGAACCTACGTACTCGTGCGTGACTTTCTTTCTATTAATTTTAAGGAGGAATATTTGTTGCATATATTATATTTAATTGCGTAGATTTTCTATAATGTAGTATTTCTAATTAATACCTATCAGGGATCACCATTACTATTTTTCATACTAACAAATATTTTCAAAAATGACAGTAAAACTTAGCTAAATACAACAGAGCCCTGAACTTCTTTAATTTGGCGGTGTATTTAAATACTCGTAATTAAGTCTGCAAAGATCGTGGCCTTCAGAAAAATAAAATTATGTAAATTTTTTACGCCGCCATCGCTACTCCACGGCGCTCGGCGTATCTCCGAAATTATATTTTCTGAAATTATTTTCAGGCCCTCGAGAGTCTTTGATATAACATGCATAGAAGCAAATTAACTTTAATATTTATGATGGAAATATCTTGGTACACATCATGGGAAAATAAGTTATTAGGGAAAGAAAATTCAATTTCGTGGTAGATAAAAAAAAATCCTAAAGACTTGGGACAGAATAGACTAATAATAATAATATTAAAAACTATATCTTTATCAATTATTATAAAGAAGTGTTTCAAAATGGTATCCTCACATTATTAAAAGATTTTACCCGAAAGATTGCAACATGTCGATTGAAACAATCTTGGTAAGTACTTTATGGGTCCTTTCTTACGAGTATGTCAATGAAAACGAAACGGACCCAAACGACGATAGGAACAACAAAGTTAGAGCATCTTCAGTAGAATCCTTTAAACTGTAGACCATTGTCCGAAAACTATATTATATTATAGGTACTTAGATGATTCAGCGATGTAATAATAGATCATCATCATTATCATCTCCGAGTCTCCGAACTTTATAAGTCCCACTGCTGGGTACATATGTAATCCCACAATAAGAGGGTTTGGATAATACCTATTTCGGACGTGGGCCTGGTGCGTAAAATTACAAGTGTACTTTCGCACATAAATTCCAAAAAACTGGCAGGTTCTATATTAGAGCGAGAGAGCCCAGGATCGCACCCACGTATGTCTCTCAGTTTGCGAAACCATATGTCTAAACCATTATATTATTTAGGCTACAAAAGCCGCAGGGAAGCCTATGTCCAACAGTGGACGTGCTACGGCTGATATGATAATGATAATGATTAGTTAGGCGTTAGGCTACCACCGCTTAAAAAATGGCAAAAGTTTTAATGTGCCATTCTCATTTGGACGACCGGATGGCCAAGCGGTTAGAGAACCTGTTTACGAAGCTTGAGTTCCCGGGTTTGAACCCCGGCCGGAGCTGATATTCTTATGAATAATACGAAGGTTCATTCTCGGATCTTGGATGTTTAAAATGTATTTAAATGTGGTTTTATCTATATAAGTATGTTTATCCGTTGCCTAGTATCCATAGTACAAGTTTTGCTTAATTTGGGACTAGGTCAATTGGTGACAAGTATGTATCCCATGATATTTATTTATTTTCAACTATGATTGGTGATTTACCGCTAAAGCAAATTGTGCTGTAACTAAAGTAAAACGGACGTACTTTACATTGAATAGGACAGTAACAACAAAACCAGAAATTATCGCCGCATCTTTCCTGGAATCCCTTGAATTGTGTGCCATTGTCGAGAAGCATACACACTTAGATAATTCAGTAAAGTGATAACGGCTATGGCCATTGTTCGTCTCTGCTGTAAATTGTCCCCCCTTAAGATTAGTGGGGGTATAAATTGCCGCTGCCGAATACACGGCTGCTTGCATAATGAAGAGGTTTGCAGTAGAGTAAGGAATGTTTTTGTTCTTGGAATCCTTATATGGACAGCAATTCTTATTTTTCTTTTAGCTACTAATTTATGACTTTTATTACGGCACGTATAACTTAAGCTTGTAGGATTCTGTTTATTAGTTTTTAAGGTTCCTTAGCCTTGCGAGGAACCCTGATAGTTTTGTCATGTCCATCCGTACTTAAGCTTAGAGACTTTTCTATTAGTGCTTGAAAGTTGTAATTTTGCGTGATAAAAAATTGTTTTTTTTTTGTTTCTGTGTGATTTTTTTAGTGACAGTTAGACTTTTAGTGCAACACTTGGCCAGTTTTTTAATTGATGTAGAGAAAAACTTACTCTTTAAACTTTAAAAAAAAGTTTTCTTATGTGATTTGTATAATTGCGTAGGCGCCGAATCAAAACGTCAAATTGTCACCCCACGCTCTAATGATCTACATAAACACTTCACTTTTAGTAATGTGCCATTGTAGTGTAGTTGACGATTTCGTAACATCACACACACAAAAATAATTTGGTTTTATTTTTATTGTGTAAGTATTAGGGTTCGCAATATCCGATCCTTTTTTTAAATTCGAATAAAATGAATAGTTCGATTTCGATGTTCGAATATTCGAATTTTTCGGATAATTTGAATATTTTGTCAAATTAAACAAAATAATGCTTTTCAAGAAAGTAGGAAAGCTGATAAGGCGAGATCTCCGTAGTTCCAATACCCACTCTATTACTAAGTATGTGTTTTTGTGATACTAAAATTGTTTTAAATCTTTTGTATTACTAACTAAAGAGTTATTGTATTGTATTGTATTGTTGTAAATCTCTCAATGTTACACGAATAAACAAGATTTTATTACTATTATTTACATCCCTACTGCGCACCCTTGTTCTGCCAAAGCAATGTGTTGCTAATATTAAAGCTTATTAAACCGCTGTTACTGTTATATTAGAGCGATTAGCTTCCAACCCATTCAAGGGTCCTAATGAGCGCACGTTTATTTAAGTACGTGATTAAGATTTCGTTTAGCACTTTATACTGCTGCTTCAATCGTTGGACCGTATGCAATACCCCTGGTGTTGCAGATGTTTATGGGCGGTGGTGATCTCTTACCACCAGCACCCACTTGCTCGTTTGCCTTCCAGTCAAATAAAAAAAAAGTCCGAAGTTCGAACTTTGTATCTTTCGTCTGAAGCGTGAGCGGGACAGTACGATACGAACTTCGAATTTCTAGCTCCGATGTATAAGACCTTTTACCGTATTGTCTAAAGCCAATTTTAGACTTGCAAGAAAAATCAAGCAAGATACATTTCATTGCGGCACTCGATTGACCACTACAAACTCGTTGGCTATATGACCTCGAAACTGACATGACTTTTTTGCAACTCTAAACTCGGCTTAGCACTCCGACGTTCACAATCGCATATTTACAATCTCTTTCGTTTTCCCGAAGATTCAAATGAGGAACAAAAATAAAGCACTCTTTTGTTTTGAGTTTCGAATGACATTAGAAAACTAATATAGGTACAATACAATAGTATCTAGTATATTGTACTAGATATTTATAATGCAAGATGAGGTATCCTTATGTCAAATCAAACCCGTACCTAAACCATTCTGGAAACGTGTAGATTCTTGATCGTCGTCAAAGTAGTTTGATTTAAATTTCATTATCATGACAAATAAGTGTAACTTACCAATGCTCGTCGAAACTAGCTACAAATCAAACAAAGCAATTAATTTGATTAAATTTATAATCGTCATAAAATTAAATAGCATTTAATGTATTACAATTCGTACTAAAATATTTAACATTATTAACAATAACTCTACTAATACTTTTAATATAGCATAATTTCTTACAAATAAAAATACACTTTACATCATTTTAAATTTTAGCTATGTAAATAAATTTAGCTATAAATACATGTGAAGATAAGTGAATTTGATCTGAGAATGAAAAGTTATGGACGTTTTCAAAGAACGTGTCCCTTTTCTTTCAGAATGTGTTTAATTTTTATTTTTTCACACTTATCTTTGTAAATTGTGGAACTTCTTTGTACTTAATAGTCAGTACATCCTTAATATATCTTCCTTTAAACGAGTAATTCTATATTTAGAAACGGCTCGAATGCATGATTTCGATGAAATTTGGTATGTAGCGATTTCCTCTCGGTCGCCCAGGTACTTTATCCTAATTTGCATACTTAATTTCAAAACTCGGTTTAGATTTTTCTTAGATACTTTTGAAGTATCTAAGAAAAATCTAGTAAGTACCATATTTAATTTTTGGATTACTTTTAAAATTGTAGTCGTGGTACCGGCACCCAAGTTAGGTACATAATAAAAATAATAATCATTGTTTGAACTACGACATTTGAATATTGAAAATAATTAGCAAAACCGAATTGGGCAAGATATAGGTTTCACTTACAGTTTGTTCTGGCTCTTTTCCTCAGTCCCAGGGACACATTTAAGACACAATCACAGCACTTTCAGAGTTTTTATGAATAATTTAAAAGAGCGCGCGCCGGCCGGCATTCATTTCGAGCTGTCAAATTTGCGCAACTGACTGGTGGCGCCGCCGTGCGGGAGAAAGCGGAATGTTCATTCAGCCAGTATGTTTTTGATATGTGCAGGAGGTTTTAATGCACATATTACTAATTATATCTGCCCAATGTAACGTACATAAACCCCCCACCGGGAATCTACCCCAGATTCCCCAGTTTACAAACAAAACCAGGGATGGTATTGAATAAGGTAAGTGGACTGTATAGTGTAAGTATTTGTTGACTTAGTGAACTAAACACGTGTAGCTGTAAATTGAGTAAAATAAATGACTTATTTCGAACCTAAAATTGTCATAAACTTGACACCTTCTTGCGTCAAATTCATGCAAAGAAACAAAGGAAAATAAAAATTATGCTGAATCTAATTCCATTGGAAGTGGTCTAAGCTTTACAACGGGTCGCGTGTATTCGCCATTCTGGATTTTTACTTTTACCACCCGTACAACTCCATCAGCTCCTGGATAAAGTTCCGTCACATGACCGAGATGCCATTGAAGCGGAGGAGCGTCAGCATGCATAAGAACGAGTTCATCAACTTGAATATTACGACAATTCCTATGCCATTTTTGTCGCTGCTGCAGCGTGTGCAAATAATCGTTTAATTGCAATGTACGCGGACCGATATGTAAATAAATTTTATGAAAATAGTCGATAAGAATTTTTGTAAAGTTGCACTTTTTAGGAAGCAATAATGGCTACTTCTTTTGATACGGTAGTTCGGCGAAAGACAACCTACCCCCCACCCTGAGAAAACCGAGGGGGTCGACATAAGGTGCTAACCTTTTAAGTGAAGAACTACAGCTGTAACCATTGGAAATTGCTTGGATATCAGCTGCAAAATGCTCTCGCTGAACGGATTTAATGAGCACATCGTGTGCGTTCTTTAAATCTGATAGAGACGAAGGACCTGTGTTCCTATTAGACTTCGTCGATCTACAATTGTTAATAAATTGAAAACAACGAGCTAAGACATTTTGAAGTTTGCTAAAACTCGAATATTTTTCAGTTAAATTATAAACAAGATTTGAGTCACGTGTTGTGTTTTGCACGCTAGTTTGAGCCAAAGTCGCGCATGGAATTTTGAGTTCTGGCACATTTGCCGATTTAAATTGATCAATTGATTTTACTGGCCAATTCTCTCTTGGTGCGTCTAGCCAGCTCGGTCCTCCGAGCCACTCCGCTGTCGATAACAGCACGGAAGGTAGCGCTCCGCGCGAGCACACGTCAGCGGGGTTGGACGCGCCGCTCACGTGAAACCAACAATCGCTTTGCACGGTCTCCAAAATTTTGGAAACACGCGAAGCCACAAAGGTTTTGAGATTATAACTGGGTGTATTCAACCAACTCAGCACCACAGAGGAATCGGTAAACAAGAGTATTTCATGAACAGGAATTCATTCAGACAATATTGACTTCGTATATTTGACTAACTTGACTAACAAATGCGCAGCCATTAGCTCGAGACGTGGAATGGTCACTGTCTTCAAGGGTGCAACCTTGGATTTTGCAATGACTAGACTGACCTTCGAATTACCTTGATTGTTAAAACTACGCAAATAGATGACCGCAGCTATTCCTTGAACTGAAGCATCGCAGAATCCTAGTATCTGGTAGTAGCTGTGCTGTTTGACAGTAACCTGGCGCTCGTGGCTAAAATTCGACAACAGCGGGAGCTCTGACATGTAGGTGAGCCACTCCTTTTCCAGTTCCGGAGGCAGCCGCTCATCCCAACCCAGCTGTTGGAGCCAGAGTTTCTGCATGAAGCATTTCGCGTAGAATATGCAAGGAGCCACGAAACCTAAGGGATCATACTGACGACCAATCTGTGACAAAACACTACGCTTGGTGATCGCCTGTGAAGCTGGAAGTGGATGGAATACGAAGGAAAACACATCTTCGGCGGGTCGCCACTGCAGACCTAAAACTTTTATGGATAGGTCCTTGTCATCCTCGAATGCAATGGGCGTTTCGCGGTGATCAGCTGGAACCCGAGCCAGTACCTGGGGACAGTTGCTGGCCCACTTACGAAGCAGAAATCCTCCTCCACTCAGCAACTCTAACAGTTCATCCTGTAGCCTAGCTGCTTCATCATAGCTGCTCACTGACCACAGAAGGTCATCGACGAAGAAACCCTTTTTTAGAACCTTGCTCGCTAAAGGATACTTCTCGCAGTCGTCGTCAGCCAGTTGATGCAGGACTCGGATCGCTAGGTACGGACTGCTAGCAACGCCGTATGTGATCGTGTTTAACTCATACACCTTTAAAGGTTGATCAGGTTGAAACCTCCACAAGATGTGTTGGTAATTGCGTTGAGATTTTTCGATCAAGGTCATTCGAAACATTTTACAAATGTCACTTGACAAGCAAATTTCATGTATACGAAAATTTATTAAAATCTCATTAATATCTGCTTGAAGCTTAGGACCGGCGTAAACGACTGAATTTAAAGAATTATTATTTGTCGTTTTGCATGAGGCGTCAAAAACTACTCGGAGTTTTGTCGTGGTACTTGACGGTCGGAGAATACAAAAGTGAGGAATTATGTACTTAGAATCCACAGTACCAAAATCACCTACGCAAGTCATGTGACCAAGGCTTTCATATTCGGACATGAATTTATTATATTCTTCCTTAAGTTCCGGAAGACGATTCAGCTTTGTTTCTAAATTGTTGAAACGACGTAACGCTTGTGGAGTCGAATCGCCGAGATCAAAACTGGGTTTGAACGGGTACTTCACTGTATAACGTCCCGTAGTATCGCGACTGTGTTCGTTTTGGAACAATTGTTCGACATACAAATCTTCTGGTTTTTTAGTGACGTCATACGGCACGTTTTCAGTCTCCCAGAAAGAGTTCATGATTTTATCGATACTACTAGTTTTATTAGCAGAGAACAAGTTGAGCGAGGCTGTATTTGACTCACAATCGTCACTCAGTACTGTCTGACCAGTAATGACATATCCGAATATGGAATGCATCGCGACGGGCAAACCCGGGTCACGTGGTAGTATATTTTGACCGTCATAAATGTAGGGAAATAAGTCACCTGCGATCAACAAGTCAACTGGAGCCGCCGAAAAGTAGTTCGGGTCAGCTAACTCTAGATTTTTGAAATTATTGATAACTTTGTTTGATAAGGTTACTGTAGGTAAGTTGCTAGTTATATTACTTACGACAACAGTATCAGTGCTAAGCACCGGACCAAATGAGTTTCGTGGTTTAATTGAACATGTAACCAGACCGAAATCTTGCACTGGCGCACCTCCCAGACCCATGGGTTCAAACTGACACTTGCGTCGAGACAAACCCAGGCGCTGGGCACACTCTTTTGTCATATAACCGGACATGGCACCGCTGTCAATGACTGCACGTACGGCGTGGTAAGTTCCCCATCGATCTGCGACGTGCACCATGGCAGTGCCTAACAGCACGGTTGAATTTGACGAACAAGTCAAGCCGACGTTTGGCATTGACCTTTGACTTTGATTTTGACCATTTGAAACGTTTTGAATACTTGAAATGTTTTGACTATTTGAACCGTTTTGATTAATTGATGAATTTTGAACAGTTGGAACTGTATCTAAGTGAATACTGTGATGGTGCGGTTGTTTACACAGCACACAACGCACTTTTGACGTACACTCGGACAACGAATGCTGACGAAAGCAATTTTCGCATAATTGAAGCTGTTTCACTTTGTCAAGACGCTGCACCGGTGTTAAATCAAAAAACTCGAAACATCGATAAGTTGAATGCGGTTTGTCGCAAAATAGACATCTATTTGATCGTTCGCTATTATTCTTACTCACAGCTGACAAGCACGGCTTTTGGAACTGCTTCGGTGCACTACTGTAATTAGCAGCATTATTATTATTTGTTCGAACAAAATTCGGCTTTGCAGAGGTGTTAGGAACACTCTTAGGCGTAAACTGAATTTTTGATGTACTAATTTTAACCTCAGACATTTCCAAAACACGCGCCTGTTTCTCCACGAAATTAATCAGCTGTTCGTAAGTAGGTATATCGGTTTGATCTACAGATTGTTCGAATTCGCGCCTAGTGACGGGGTCTAAATTTCGCAATCCCATATAAAACAGTATGAAACTCGATAGGTTACTGATTTTCAAAAGTTTCAATGCTTTAACACACTCTTGATACGTTTGTAAAAATGTGTTTAGACCAGTAGCCGACTCAGTTGACAAAGGCTTAAATTGAAACAGCCGATCTAAATAGCTCGTAGCTAAGGCACGAGTGTTCTCAAATTTTTTGACTAGCAAAGCCCATACTATCGGATAATTATCGGCCGTCACTGGCATCCCTTTGACCACAGTCAATGCCGAACCGCTGACTGCGGAGAGCAGGTAATAAAACTTCTCAATGTTCGTAATATCATTGTTGTTATGAATTAAACTCGTAAACGTGTCATAGAATGTTTGCCAGTTTTCTAATTTGCTATCGAAATGGAACAATTCTAGTTTAGGCAGCCGCGGCTTAGCCGACCGCGAGTCTGGCCCGGCAGCGCCCGGGCCGCGGCCCGCGGAGCGCGACGAAGGTCCGCTACCGCTGCCGTCACACGATTGCCAAGTGTCGCTATTAGCCTCCGCTACACTCAGAATACGGAAATACATGTCGTCAAAGGTTTGAATTTCCTGATAATTTGGTTTAAATTTCGGGTTTTGTTTCTTATTGTAAGAATTTAACTCGAATATGCATTGTTCAAAACATTCCCGAGTCGAATGAAGTTCTTTGAGTCGCAAATTAAATTCGGTTAAACGCTCTGGTGGAGTTGATTTGGATAGTTCAAATAACGTTTGACATCGTATAAAAAGCAGTTCTTTTTTGTTAATAAGTTGTTCGACATCGAATTCTTTTTCGTCCATTTCGAATTAAAAAACAAAAGACGCGCGCGACGCGTTGCAAAGAACGAAAATTGAAAACGTTTATTTTATACGTATTATTCTAGGTAAATAACTTAGATTAGAAATAAGCCTGTTACCTTAAAACTGCGTGAAATGTGTGTTTTATGTGTATGAATGTGTATTTAGTTTGCAAACTGAGGATGCGGTTCGATTGACCAAAATGTTTGAACTACGACATTTGAATATTGAAAATAATTAGCAAAACCGAATTGGGCAAGATATAGGTTTCACTTACAGTTTGTTCTGGCTCTTTTCCTCAGTCCCAGGGACACATTTAAGACACAATCACAGCACTTTCAGAGTTTTTATGAATAATTTAAAAGAGCGCGCGCCGGCCGGCATTCATTTCGAGCTGTCAAATTTGCGCAACTGACTGGTGGCGCCGCCGTGCGGGAGAAAGCGGAATGTTCATTCAGCCAGTATGTTTTTGATATGTGCAGGAGGTTTTAATGCACATATTACTAATTATATCTGCCCAATGTAACGTACAATCATTATTATTTCAAATCTGAATTGCGCTAATGGGAAAGCTCAGTAATAACCTTATTCTTATCATCAATTCATTATACTTGTCAAAGACCAGTCTCTAAAATGTACTTGGCCAAAATTCTAATGTCAAAAGATTGCCACCGATCCGAAGCGGATATCGTTGACCATAAGGTGACTGAGTTGCTCTAATTGGCTTTCTTGTCCTAGAAAACTGTTAAAGTTTCAACTTTAGTGCTTGAACGTAGTTTCGAAACAACTCACAGCTTCTTTCGAAATAAAAAACAATTACGAGCCTTGCCACTCTGTTACATCAAAACTACCGATTGGCAAATCTGTATTAGCTTTAGCACCTTGTATACAAAAATACATTCTAAAAGGCTTCAAACAAAACTCTCCGGACAATCATATTCCACACTCCTTGATTTCACCATGCAGTCTACTTTGGTTCGTTGGCGCGAGAACTTTTTGCTATCGCACTCTATACTCTTCGCCTTAGCACTATTTATAAGCACGCTACGTCTCAAAGAGCCGCGGGTTGCATCTAGCTCAATATCCGGCCTAATGTCCCTTACACTAACATCGGAATGGTCTAATCTGTTTGGTTTATGAATGTCTAAAACACTCGCCACTTCCACCATATTACCCTCACTACGCATCCTGTTTATCATACTCGGTTTTGATGAGCACACCGGCGCTGATTCCTGCCTTATAAATCTCTTATTCAGCATCCTATCAAAGATATTACTTTTAACTTTATTCCGATCGGTATCTGTGTCACTTTTATCTAAACTTCCTCTGTGTGTGAAAAGTTTCTTCAAACTGTTCGTCGTCCTGGATAAACTACTGCTGGTCGTTGAACCGTTCGTGGTTCGATTTTCAACGCTCTGATTTCTCACTGGTGTATTTCTATAACAAATGCATACTTTACAGAAGCCTATTCTAAATTTAGACGACATCAAATTATAAAGTATAGGATTGATAGCCGAATTTATGTACAGCATTATTCTGGAGAAATACAAAATGTTATACCATTTCTCTGGGTTGATACCGTCCAGCCATTCGGCTGGTGATACGATAATCCATAGAATAAGTACTCTATAAGGCATAAGGCATAGAAAGAAGCAGAAGACGACAGTGCCCAGCATTAGGATGACTTGTTTTCTTGCGCGCGCGTTGTACGGATCGACAGTTTTGTTCATTACCACCTTGGAAGCTGCCGTGATGAGGTTTTTGGCGATGACGCTATAGAGAATGATAAGGATAATGAGGGGGAGGATGTAGAGGAGGATTATGACCATGAGGAAGAAGCTGATTTCCCAGACGGTGACGGCCTGCGTGAGGCACTGCGAGTACCGAGCCACGCCGTTGCTCCACTCCTTGTGTTCCGCAATGCCCAGGATCGGACTGGAAGAGAGAAGGAGATAGAGAGTTTTGTGAAAAGCTTGAAGAGAAGTGCTAGATGAATCGCGGGGATCGACTAATGGGTCAACAAAGAGTGAAAGAGATATGTGATATCCCCGCGATTGATGTGCATACATCTTTAGAATATTGCTGCGACAATATGAGGCGACTGTAATGTTTACACATAACCATTAGAAGTCTAAGGGGCTGTTTCACCACCCATTGATTAGTGTCAACTGACGGTTAAATGTGATGCCGTCTCTACTTCTTTTGTTCGAATAGACGGAGACAGTATCACAGTTAACCGTCAGTTAACACTAATCAATGGGGGGTGAAACAGCCCCTAAATGAAAGGTAGAGTTCGTATTATCGCATCAAGATTATTTACATAAAAGATATCTATGAAAGTATTTACTGGCAAAGGAAGTGCTATAGAAAAGTCTACAGAAGTTCATAAAAATAAAGATGAGAATATATCTGAAAGATAATACAAGGCCACATGATATTTTAGGCTTTATTTTGGTTGACAATTTAACTAAGAAAACAAAACAAATCAATGTGATAAATATAGCCTGAAGCCAAATATCATGTGTCGTGGATGCAAGAATTACAAAGATATAACATGGAAATTAAGTCAATGCTGATTTTTTTATAACTCATAAATTGTCATATCAGTAAGCAGAAGAAAATTCCGTGGCTTAAGAAGTGTAAAAACCTAAGAACAAAGAGACATAATATCACAATTTACAGAAGCCATAAGCAATATTTTGCAGCATATAAATAAGATCTAGGAATAAAGTTATGGGGCGATTATATCAGAAAAGTCTCCTGCATGAAGAAATAGCGTCAAATTTCTTGTCTCGAACATAGCAACACGTTGGCTTCCTGCACAAAACGTCAAGGTTTCTCAATATATGCTGCCATATTCAGAGTCAATCCATTTGAAAAGCTAGTCTTTTCAAGATATAAAAAAGAATCCCATTACGAGAATAAAATGAAACCATGAAAATAATTCCAAGAAGGCACAATAAAAAGTAAACAGCCAATTCTTCCATGAAGTTCACCGTAGCAGCTAATTTGGATCAATTGATTACGATCATTTCATTCGGTCATTGAGCGAATGAGTGAATGGAGAATGGGCAATCTTGTGACGGGGCTTAGTGGCCATCAAAATTGAGTGCCTAAGTTTTTATTATCGTTTTGGTATCCCATTGATTTTACGACGCTACTATATTGCCTTACTCGTTTGAATATTATTTACTGCCGCTTAAAAGGCATTGTAAAACTATAAAGTAAGTTCAGTAGCTACTAAGCTCTTAAACATAACAAAGCTTAAGGAGTCTTAACAGTATACTTGTCATAAATATTTTTACTGGAATATTTATAGCCGAACGAAACAACTGCGTGACTGTTTAACTCTTAGGACTCGTAACTTTTAACATGTATCGATTAAACAGTACAGTTTTCGATCAAAAGTACGTTTTTAATTTGCAACTTATTCAGCTAATATTGAATGAATTCAACAAAGCAATAGATTAAAAAACGAGTTAACTTTTCTTTGCAATTTATATCAAGTACCGAAGTAAACCAGTATGGTATTTTTTTTATTTTACGGGCAAAGATCTTAATTGATATAGACCGTGAACGAAACAGTGAACGAAAGTGGAGGTTTGTAGTTTTTTTGCTATGAAAATAGCATGCTTATTAAGTTACCATAGCAACATTTTACCCGCCAACATTGCCCATCCTCCAAATAGTGTTTATTGTACGAAAATTATACAGAAATTATAGTGATATCGTTACAGCGTTGTAAAAATAAATGGCTACGAATAAAGCTTAACGACAGCCATTAACGGAATGTGAACAAACAACTAAAGCGATTTACATCATAGCTGTCACATATAGGTCGTATGTTGCGTAGATATAGACTGCTAGGCTTGAAAATAGGCTAAGATGGGTATGGCTCACGAGCGTTTTGCCCGCCTGTTCCAGTGTGTTATGAATATTGATGCATACAATAACTATTTGCGTCAACTTCTGATACAAGTAGTTTCGCTTTTAAGTGAAGTATTCATCCTTAAATTAGTAGAAACGGGCCATCATTCATATGCATCAAAATTAATAACGCACTGGAACGGGCGGGCAACACGCTCGTGCCTTACCCAGATATATTTGAAAAGTCTGTCGCATCATTCAAATAAAGTACTGTAGGTATAATCATATAAAATTTCGAGGGGCTGTTGGGGTCATTTGCAGAAAATATGCCGTTCACGGGTCTCAAACTTTATATAGAAAAATATATCTCAGGTACGTTACGTTTAAAAACATTATGATATTTAAATGTATCGAAAATAAGACGGATATTTGGGACATTTCGATGTCCCAAAATATACTTAGAAAAATATTTCTCAGGTGCGTTACGTTCTTAGAAACAAAAAATCATTCATACTAAAATTTAACGAGCTGAGGTGGAAAATTTGGGACATAGGTATTTTTTCTTGTGTGAGGTTCTAATGTAGAAATGATTCAGTGTAAGATAAACGTAAAAAAAAAAAAACTTTTTTTGAAATAACTAAAGATGCATATTTTCTGCAAATAACCATTAGGCAAGATGCCCTACTAGCAGGAATCTTTGGTGTCGCGGATGTCCATGGTGGTATACTTTAACCTTACTGTTTGCCACCTTATGTCCCGACAAAAGTATAAAATTTCCGCTCTTCTTAAGAACAATGTAACATGGATTTCAACTATCGCGATTACACAATTGGTCGGATTTTGCACAAATGCTCCGCTTGTATAAAATTGCACCCTAAGACTCCTAGGCACTTTGTATACGGGCAACGGTCGAAAAACGACCAATACTTGCAAACAGCCAATTCAAAGCCAGAATTCTTCATTCTTCATGACATGAAAAAAAACTCTACACATTTTCATCGTGTCCCGCAGTTTTTTTTTTTAATAAACCGTTATGTTAACTTACAACGTTTTTACGTGGACGATGCGACATTATGTCAAATATATCACGTTTTATCCGTCTCAATTTTAACCGGCCAGGATTGCCTATTATTTTCAAAGACGTAGCAATCTCATAAACATCTAGAATAACGAAGCTTGGTACGAACCTTGTTTTGCAAAGGGTTTAGGTATTGTTAGATATCCAGCACAAAGCATTCGCTGCGACTGCGACTCGACGTATATAACATGTCCCGTTATGCTTCAACATGTTTAGACATGTTAAGAAGTAGATCCGTATTTAAAGACGTGAATTTGTTACGACAAAAACGCCGTAGTGGCCTAGTAGTTTGACTTATGTCCTCTCAAGCAGAGGATCGTGGGTTCAAACCGTCTGACTTTTTCGAAATTCATATGCGAAATTATATTTAAAATTTACCACGAGCTTTACGTTGAAGGAAAACGTCGTGCGGAAACCTGCATAAAACTGCGAAGGATTTCATCGGTGTGTGTGAACCCAATCCGCACTGGGCCCGCGTGGGAACTACGGCCCAAGTCCTCTCATTCTGAGAGGAGGCCTTTGCCCAGCAGTGGGACGTATGTAGGCTGGGATGATGATGATAATGTTAGGACCAAACCAATGAAGCCTTTGAATGATTAAGACTCCATTGATTTAGGAATAACTACTAATAATAAAGAAGTAGGTGTACGACTTCTTGCATTTGTATGTAGAGTCATAGGTAGAGTGTAATATTTAGAAGTAAGTACTACGTTAACCGATTTTAAAAATACTTTTAGTAAAATAATGCTACGTTATTCCTGTTTAACACACATTTATTTAAATATTCGAAGCAATTCAATGGTGCGTGTGAAGTTCCCAATCCGCACTGGGCCCGCGTGGGCACTATGGCCCAAGCCCTCTCATTCTGAGAGGAGGCCTGTGCCCAGCAGTGGGACGTATACGAGGGCTGTTTGATTGATTGATTTAAATCTTGGAAATGTATACGGATTTTACCTAATATTATTTGTTGAATTTTGTATTTCTTTTTATTATTTTTATTTTTATCTACGATAAACAGTTTACATACATACTCGTACATACATCATACTCCAACTAAGGGGTTTGTTGTTAAAACGCGATTGAGTTACCTTCATATAAGTTATAATGCCTAAACTAACATACTGTCAATTAAGGCAAGCAATACTTCATTAACTTTGACATGTTTTGATATACCTTTGTAAGCATTACAGACCTCAGCCTTAACATTATCCAGTTTGGAACTTTTCTACAGTAAATATCTTTACTTTATTGAGAAAACGGGCATTTTAACATTTGAAGGGTCCACGGAAAGAACATCTCTAGTCACTTTTTTTTAATTGAGATTTTAATCTCGAAATGTAGACCTCACAAAGTACTATGACTTACCATTGAATTAAATAATCTGAAAATATTATAAAATGTATTTTATTAACTTTTAAAGAAATGGTAACCACAGTAATTGTTCGTGATGATAACTTCCAAAACGCTTTAACTCAAAAAGTTGCTTAGGTGACTAGACATGTTCTTTCCGTGGACCCTTTATTTATTAAGCCACGATCAAAGTTCATAATATGGCACAAGCCAAGTACTTCATCTGTATTTTGAGCCAGGGTCGTAATTTCTGAAATTTTATGCGCAGAAATTACATTCTAAATTAAACCATGATCTTTTTGCTGAGATAAATAATCGTGAGCAATGATGTAGGTAAGCAAAGTTTCCAATTCACAGTCACAGTAGGCCCACGTGAAAACTAAAAGTCTTGGCCGTCTCATTCCGATAATGCTATTGTCGTTTTCTATAGACTCTGTAGAGATGATGTCGGGAATGATCTAAGCATCATGTGAACTAAATATACATAACATAGCCTATACATTCATCCATGCCTATACGCAGCAAATAAGGTTGCAACGATATATCGAACTTTCGAATCGATCCTAAAATTGACATTCACAACATAATTTGACATATAACTGTCTGTACTTAACCTCAGATTGCGTGCACTACCTGTTACCAGACGCGTTGTGTGATATGAAGCTGATTATTCAATAAAATTCTTTCTTATTTAGGTACTAAGTCTTAACAACTTTACGATTTTTTTTTAATATCGATAATATCGCGTTGAAAGGTAACGATATTTTCAAATTTTCTATATAAATATCGATATTTTCATTTACCTGCAACCCTAGCAGTAAAATACTCTATTCCACATTCTTCACAATTCAAACACAACGAACTTCATATGGCGTCTGCCAGCGCCATCTCTTATTAAACGGAAGCAACAGGCTTTCTCGAGACTTCAATAAACCGACGAAGAATGGTGCAAGACAATATTGAACATTCCCGGGAAAACAAAGGCACATGAAGCATTGGATTCTTTTAAAATGAAAGCCTCTTGCATTGGAGTGCTATGAATGGGATTGGGGCGATTGTAATGTGTTGAAGTAATATTTTCGTAAACACTACTTAATTTTGTATGTCCTGACAGACTGAAGACGTGCCATGCACGCGTAATTTCAACCTATTAAACCGTGAAATATCTTGTTGGAAGTAGAATTTTTTTTGTACCGCCAGAGACAATTTTGGTAACGCAGGAGACGCCCAAAGTGTCGGTAAAATAGTTCATTGGCCCAAATATCCACTTTTCTATGTATAAAAAGTGGATACGTAAGTTAGGAAACCGATCGTACATGCATTTAGGTCAACAATGTTGCATTATGTTTACGTTAGATAATGTAGGAAGACACCTTGTTATTGGTAAGTGTCCAACACGCACCTGGCCCCATACTACGTGCTAAATTCGAACTTCGTATCTTGCCGTCCCGCTGACGCTTATATTATTTAATACGAGAGAGAGAGAGGGACGGTACGATACGAACTTCGATTTTCTAATTTCGTAGTAACCCCTCTGCCTCGTTGTTCACGAGCAACTGACGTTTTAGAATAGTGACGTACCATATTTATCGAAAAAGCGCTAAATCGAATCAAATCTGGGGCACATGTTGCGCCATAGGAGATATCAGGAAACTTTTCACCCCAACGATTATCCTTTCTCTGTGCTACTCGTATTGGGAGGGTGCGAAGTACTAGGTGGGGGTGATGAAAACTATATAGCAGCGCTCATAGTGGCCAAAAGTAGAAATAATGTAAGTTCTGTCATCTGTCACTCATATGAATCTGTCATTAACAAAGCAGTTTGTGTATACCTGATGCATCCTTACTTGTCTTATCATGTAAACAAACGTGACGTCATAGATGGTAGACATAGATAATAGACAATGACTAGTGATGGGAAATGTCGATAAAATATAATTATTCAAATTCAAGTCTTTATTTCATGTTACAAAGACACATTATGATAGTAAATTGATTGATTTTGTTATAATTAAACACGTAAGGTGGCACAACTTCCATACTAATTTATTTACACAATCATGTGCGCTTGAAAGAATAATTTGAAACTAAAATCACATCTGTTGACGTTTATTTTGTTCTTTATTTAATAAAAATAATTTTTAATAATTTTTGGGAAATGGTCTCTTAAAGCTCACCTACACTCCCCAAGAAACCCACTTGCCGAATTTTAGATTTCTACGACCAGTCAAACGAAAATTCCCGTTTTTCCCCGTTCCCGTGGGAATTTTGAAAACTCCACTCTCAATGCTCCTCTACACCCCTTTAAGCAACCTACATGCCGATTTTCAGCTTTCTACGTCCAGTAAAACGAAAAGTCCCGTTTTTCCCTTTCCCGTGGGAATTTCGGTAAATTATCTCTTTAATACAATCCGTGAGCTTTTAGAAAACCCTTCGGGTTTCGAGGGAAATCGGAAGAATTCGTTAGTAAAAAATGACAATTGTCTTTTTGACTCAGTAGCAATCCATCACGCGTAGAGTGCACTCGTCGTGTTTTCATTGATGTATGTATATAGAGCAGTTAAAACCACCAATAGCATAAGGTAGTTTGTTATTTTTCGGAAATTGATTTCCATGGCGAGTCAACTTAAGCAGGGTATGTCTGTAAATAGCCAATCACTGGAAATTGATTACAATATATTTATAAATATTTTGTATATAAGTTGAATTTTTTAAGAAAAAAGTGGTCGTAAATATTTTAATAAGGTACTAGACCGTGTTATAGAAGCAACGGGGATTTCGAAAAGTGCATTAAAAAAAATATAAAACGAAAGCAGACCAAAAAAATTCATTTGACGTACCCAAGAGAAGTAGATACAGTATAACAACAGCTCTATATAATTCCAAACAAAAGTACTGTGTTGAGGCGGGGTGTTCTCAATTTAAATTGACGATGGAAGAATTCGAAAATGCTGATTTTGTTTTATTTGTATCATGACAAAAAGTCATATTGTATTAAAATTAGAAAAAGATAAAGAAGCGTAATATTATTATAGTAAGGTTCATTTTGTACCGATGGTTATTCTTTACATAACTTTTTACGGTAACTTTGAAAAGTTTTGCAAGTTGATAGCAGAACAGAACCGCGTATCACGATCGCGTGTCATCGTCTATACCCGAAGCATGCTTCTAAAATCCGAAGGTTTTTTTAAGATCTCACGGACTGTACTTCCCTATACTTCTCAAGCAATCTGCATGCCAAATTTCAGCTTTCTACGACCAGTAAAACGAAAAATCCAGTTTTTTCCCGTTCCCGTCAGAATTTTGAGAAATACTTTTGTAGTGCTCCCATACACCCCCCAAGGAATCTAAATAATAAATTTTAGTTTTCTACGACCAATAAAACGAAAAATCCATCCCGTTGAACTGAATATAAAACCCGTTTTTTCCTTATCCCGTGGGAATTTCCAAAAATCCTTCATTAGTGGGTGCCTACATTGTATAAGGTATCTACATATGTGAAAAAATTTCAAGTCTCTCAGTCCAGTGGTTTGGGCTGTGCATTGATATATCAACAGTCAGTTAGTTTAGAATTTCATGTATATAGATTAGTTCTTTATAAAGTACGCAAGGACTTAAGAGGATCTTAAGTATTAATTGCCACATTTGTCCACATCGATAAGTTGTCGTTTCCCATCAATACTTTTCAATCCGTTCCAAAGACAATCTTGACACTGCAATGTCAGACATTTTTGAAGTTATTCAATCGTTCCTTCAATTATTGAAGGCAATCTTATTAGAAATTATATTTTTCAGTGGTTAATCGGTTGATTTCAATACTTTGTGAGTTTCTTTAAGTATACAGGAACATTTTAAGTGATGGTTATTATGTAATCCAAGAGAAAGGTGTGTCTGTGTCTTCGAGAAGTGTTTGTTTACATGATAAGACAAGTAAGGATGCATCAGGAATAGACTTAACTGCCTAATTTTTAGTAATAGTAATAGATGATTGTCCTCTTGAATTATTGAGCAAATAAGCACGCACGCGCAGTCAAACTCATAAACTTTCGCATTTACAATATTTAGTAGGATAACAACATAATAAAACCGTCGTCGACAACTAAATAAACGTGTGTACAAAATGAAACATAGCTTTGATTAATATGTGCATCCTTGTCTGGCCAACTGAGAGCATTGACAAGCGAGAAACTGGCAACGTTATAGTCGCTTTGTTTTGGGGTTGCCAGCCAAATAAATTATAATAATGGCGGCTGTGGACTTGCAATATTAGAGGTCGTAGGTTCAAAATTGTGACTAATGAGTTTATTTTCCGAGACTTCAGCTGATTCAGACAGTGGCGATATTTTACGGTATTGCTTTCTTGCTCCATATGACATTGCTTACTCATACAAATTAGTAAATCTCTCTACTTATAACGATTCTGATTTAACCATGAACAGTTGAACACACAGATGTATTACACTAGATTACGTAAATGCATCTACTTCGCGTGTCTGAACCCCGACCAAACGTCGGGGTTGGCCCCATAAAAAAACTGACCGCTAACTGACTAATCATGACTAGTGACTGACTGGAGCCCTACGGCGCGGGCGGGCGGCGCATTGGAATCGATTTTGCGCGAATATATCGTGTAATTCACACCGCTACTTCGCTCTTGAGACGTCACAGTAGATATAAAAAAGTGACATGGTTGGTTTTCATACAGATTGAGGTGTTTGCGTTATCTAGTGTAATCTATATCTGTGGTTGAACAGATGTTTATTGGGGATTACTAATGTATGGCCAAAAAACTTTTCCCAAAGTATCACATCCCAAAAAATTTTACCCAAATTATCATTTGGCAAAAAATCATTTGGCAAAAAAACTTATCGCAAATTTACAGTTAATAAATTTTTATTTGGCAAATTATTGTTTCGCAAATAATTACTTAGTCATGTTTCATATTGCCAAGTAATATTTGGTCAAATGTATCGTTTGGCATAATGTACTCTTCCCAAAATATCGCATGACATAATAACCTACTTTTCTGGGAACAGTTCGTTTCTGTGGAGGGGCGCAGTTCTAACCTAACCTAACCTACTTTTTTGATAGTAGTTCGTTTCTGTGGAGGGGCGCAGTTCTAACCTAACCTAACCTACTTTTTTGATAGTAGTTCGTTTTTGCGGGGGACGCAGTTTTAACCTATAATCTAACCTACTTTTCTGGTAGCAGTCCGTTTTTGCGGGGGACGCAGTTTTAACCTATAATCTAACCTACTTTTCTGGTAGCAGTCCGTTTTCTGTGGGGGACGCAGTCTAACCTCATCTACTTTTCTGACAGCAGTTCGTTTCTGTGGAAGACGCAGTTCTAACATAAGCTACTTTTCTGGTAGCAGTTGGTTTTTGTGGTTGGTTTGTGCGAAATGTCATTTTGAACAAACATTTTTTTGGAATACAATATTTGCCAATATAAAACGTTTGCTTAATAAACATTTGTCGTAATAAAATTTGACAAACTAAAATTATGCCAAATGATAATTTGACCAAATGAATAAAATGCGAAATGTAAATATGCCAAAGATTCGTTTGGGAAATGAAACTATTGCGATAAGTTTTTTGGGAAGTGAAATTTGGCGAAACATATTTTGGCGAAACGGCAGTACACCGTTTATTGGGGCCGAAAAGTTCTTAAATGGACACTGCTGATCGGTAAGCGCAGCGCGGGATGTTCACTAGCAAGATGGATGGATGACCTGGTTCACGGTGGATGCAGGCCTCTTCCAACCGAAGCAACTGGGTCTATGAAGAGGTCTATGACCAACAGTGGACTCTTAAGTCTAATTTGGGGCTGATATCACATTTCGAAATCAATGTTACCAGTATAAGTTTACCAGTTTAAAAAAAATACCTCGTTTAGTTTCTTGCAGGATTCTTCTCAACAGAGGTTTTTTCCGAACCGGTGTTAGTTTTTTTTGACGTTCATAATTCATAAGTGCTTGTTATAGCCTAAATTGAATAATGATATTTTGACTTGACTTTACTTGAAGTTGTAATTGACTTGTCCCAAATTCGGTGGGCTAAAGTTGAATGGTCTTATTTGTTATTGTAGTAGTACATGTCTACCGCCCACAAGTTGTTTATACGGCCTCTAGGAAGACAGACACAAACATTTTTATAGCACTTAACGATTTACCCAAGTTTTTGATTAGTTTGGGCTACATGTTACTGGTAATGGTAAGTAAGACTGGCCTTTTATTTAACTACATACGTATGTACGTCCTGCAATTTGGATGATAGAGAATTGTGATGTCTTTAATAAATCTTTTACCTTTACTTGCCCGAATTTCACTTGCCATGCCAACGTTTGCCATTAAATATATAGAACCGTGCTGTTTTTTTTCTTATTCGACTTGATGGAAATCCAGCAAATGGGTCTTCGGATGGTAAGAGATCATCACCGCCCATAGACACCTGCAAAACCAGGGGGGGGGGATAGTTTTCGGGGTTTACTTTAATAATAATATCAACTCTGAAGAAATTACTATTTCAGAAATAAATTGCTTTATACCAAATGAAAATTCTAGAAAACGATACATTCGGGCAAATGATAAAGAACCGTCTTCAATACTAAATCTAAGACAAAAGTGACCAAAGAGATGTTAACAGTGTCATGACAATTTAATTTGACCGTGATCGTCCAAAATTAAGTCATTCACCTAATCTCCGTAGACCAGCGTTGCTGGGCCACAGCGCTAGATAGTTTAGGGGGTCACTCCCATAAAATGCACCGACAACCGACAGACATGCAAGTAATGTCCGCCAAGTGCCAAGTCGTAAAGTAACGGTTTAGTTAGTGACAGACGGAAGGAAGTGATTTTCTCATGGAATATGAAACATGATAGAGTCAGTTGTACAAGGTGTTTTAATTAAATGTAAATGGAATGAAGTTCTAAAACCAAAAGATACTCCTCTATCAATACTCATGCCTGATGCTACTTAACCTTGTAAATTCGAAAGTTTGTGGGTGTAAACGCATATTTTTTTAAAACCTGAAATTTAAATTTCGACTCATTAAATATTTCCCGCTAACAAAATCGCGGGCGCAGCCTAGCTAGTAAGCAAATAAAGTAGGGGCGTAGTAAAGTAGGTGTTGCCTTTGTAGTTATTTTTATTTACTATCTACAAAAACACATTCTCGGAATCCAAGAAACAAAACAGATGTAAACACGTAAATGTCACAGATTAATGACTCGATGACATCTGTCCACTTTTTTAAAACCTGACGCATCACGGGTGTATGGGTTATGCCAAAAACAACAAGAACTGATATACTAATTACTTACACCACTTATTCTATTACTGAGATTTTAGTTCCCTCATCATCATCATCATAAAAGCGATTGGACGTCCACTGTTGGACATAGGCCTTCTCTATACCTCCAGTTGGTCTGGTTGGAAGTGGCCTGCATCCACCATGAACCTGCGGCGATAACCAGGTCATCCGTCATCGACCTCTATAGACTGCATAGTTCTTATATCAAAACGGCGCACAAAAATTTTTCACAACGCGGATTTGTGAACCTTTCACTAGGTATAGTTTGTTAACCCCGTGACAGGGGTTGTGTCAAAATAATATTGAAGATTGAATTTTATTGAAATATTATTGTGTAGGTGAAGTTCCCAATCCGCACTGAGCCCGCGTGGAAACTAAGGCCCAAGCCCTCTCATGAGCCGAGGCCTGTACCCAGCAATGATGATGATAATGATCTAAGATCTAACCTCTATTAATTTACACACATCAAAAAGTCTTAGGAAACTCATTATCCCTTGACAAATTTGATGTTTTGACTTAGTAGGTAGTATTGCAAATTGCAATGTCCAAACCAGTCTAGGGAAAAATCCCTAGGAACTTTTGATAAGTATATCTTAGGTATATCTATCATGGGTTTCAGGCAAAGGCAATATGAAAGTGACATGCATTCGAAAGTTTATGAATAATAGACTAAGAAAATAGCAATTTCACTGTGACCAATGTTCAGCCTGTGTAGAATAGGTGTGGATGGAGTGAATGACCAGTGTAATGCCTAACCAGACCACATCCATAATAGCAATTATGTTTATTCCATCGTCTGTTTAGCATCTTCGAGAATTTTCTTTACTAAGAACGATATCTTAATCGTATTTTTTCTGTTACTTTGTAATTTTCTTTTCACATTTTCGCTAGATTTGTATCTTATAACATCTAATACCTATGGACGAACAAATATTTGTTTCGGGGATCGTGGAAGTGGCTCTAAAGGTTTCGATGAAATTTGCTATGTTGAGGTTTTCGCAGTCGAACGATACGAGTAGAACTTGGACTTACCTCTATGCAAACGCATATTTTCGAATCTTAATATTATGTTGTGTTTATTGTTAATTATTTATGTGACTTAAATCACCTTATAATACTTTAATTTTGAGTTTCTCAACAAGGTAATAAGGTTTCTGGATAACATGCAATAAAATAATAGAGCTACCGCGGTAGTCTCTCTAGAAGAGGATACTGGATTCGAGGTTTAAAAATTCATGTGCAACTTATATTTAAAATTTAATTACCATATAAAAATTCTATTAAGGAAATCTTTACACATCTATGAAATGGAACAGTTTACTTGTCCTAAATGGTTATAAAAAGGTTTCGGTTAAATAGATTATATAATTGTCATTCAGTGCTCCGTATTGGCGTAGCAGTTCAATTTGTGTCACGTTTTCAATTTTCACAAAACCCGCATGGGAACTATAGTCCTAAGTCCTAAGCTTTCTCCTACAGACTAGAAATGAAAAACTATAAGTACTTAATAAAAATATAAGTCATTTAAAATAAAACCGTTTTATAACTTACGACGCCACTAAGCATTAAAGTTTGCCAACAAATTTGTAAGTGAGCATTTCGCTTTAATATACTAAAACGCAGCCATATCGAATCATATAAATTATTATTCACAAAATTTATCATTCTAATAATTTATTATTCAAATGAGGGTATCAATAAATTTGGCAATTTTCGACAAATTTAACAGTGCGCTTACAAATGTGCGTAAAGCGAGAATTTGAATTCAATCTCGTTTTAATAAAGTCTGCGGAATATTGGAACGTCGGAAAATCTGTTTGCTCAAATGTGATTCTGAGGCATGCCAGTAAAGAGTTCTTGAAAGAGGGATGTCACTACATTTTGAAAATATAACAACAATACAATTTATTTGCACACAAAAACGTTGAACTGAATCGTTTAAAGTACAGTCGAAGAAACCGAGTCCCGTACCAGGGTTCTTTTCATAATTAATTCATTTTTATTTTTTCATCTTTCATTTTTTTTTTAGCGTGTTGGCTAGCATGATGGACAGTGACATGACCACGCACTGGACCAAAATGCATTTAAATAATGTCTATACTAACTTAGTTGTAAAGGAGCTCTCTGTTACTAACATATTATTATTATATGGATCGTATGAAATCTGAAATAAACATTTATTATTATTATTATAATCAGTTTCAAGTTGATTTCTTTGGCATAACTGTATCGAATCTCAACATGATATTTCCCGGCAAAAAAGTTCAATCAGTAAGCAGCGAAAATAAAAGGTATTAAAGCAACCCTTCACAAGATTATACTGTGATTATAATGTGGTTGTTGGCAACACAAACGTCAAGTTTTATATATCCTGTGGGCTTCCCCAGGGCACGAAATACTTGTTGGTGTTACTCCATCTTTTTGTGTTCTCTAATTTCACCAACATACCAAGAAACAGAGATCAATTTTGACTCTTTTTAACCCCCGACGCAAAAAGAGGGGTGTTATAAGTTTGACCGTTATATGTGTCTGTCTGTGGAACCGTAGCTCTTAAACAGGTGGACCGATTTGAATACGATTTTTTTATTTGAAAGCAGATTTTCTAGCGATGGTTCTTAGACTTATTTCATCAAAATCGATTCAGCCGTTTTTGAGATATTGAACTTTGAAGTGAAGAAGTCGGGGGTTTTCCAAGTTTTGTTGGTTACTTTATATTTTTTGCAACCGGTCGCTTGAACCAGAGTTTTCATCTACACTCCACGCAAATCCAACAGTGACACGTAATAAATTACCAGATGCCAGTACCCAAATCTGGCAACCCTGACTGCCAATAAAACTTGAATTGGGAACGAAAGCACCAATGGCGCTGAGTCAGTCAAATTTTAAGATGAATGGGTAGGTATCCTAAAACATTTTCGAGCGAATTTTACTAGCTGCCACATTTCATATGCGACTGTCTAGTCTAGAGCCTTTTGGTAGCATATATATTACACTTATCATATATTTTTAAGATTTTAATTTACAAGTACAGCCAACAAAAAGTACAGTCAGCAAAAAAGTTTGTATTAAAAATGTTTTTAATAAACCTCTTGTATTTGCTGGATGGAAACGTAAAAAACATGTAAAAAACTATTACATTGACAATGTCAAATTATTATTTGAGGACTTCAATCTGCAAAATATTATGTAGAATAGGGTGACCATACGATTGATATTTTTTAGTAATAACAATTAACAATCATTAATTAATAAAAGCCATTAGCCCAGAATTTGCCTAGAATTGCTGCGTTAGAAGTATGTTTTTTTTTTCACCTCTTAGAAGTCACCCATCGTTAGTTCTAAAATTCAGATTATTTGCGTATCAAATTTTATCCGAATTCCGTGCACCCTTTTAACGAAAAAGAGTGAGGTATAATTCAGAGTAATAATTTATCACACTTCACATTATGTAACAGTGCTGTAAAGCGATGCACTAGGTAGTTAAATACAGATATTTCACACTCAACGATCTCAAATATCCATTAGTCGGTGTCAATGCAAATTTAACGGTCGACAAAAAGCCTCACCGATCAGGGCGCAAAATACAGTTTTATTGCCACAGGGATCAGCGTGGAGGGTGAAAAGTGGTAATTAATTACGTGACAGTGGTGTGTTGAAAGCTGTGAGGTTTAACTGTGTTAATTAAAAAAAGCTACGGAACTTTATATTACGAGAGTTTTAGTAGATGCTGAATCCTGTGATTACGAACGTTTGTGCGTGTATGTATGAGTGTGTTTGCTACTATTTAACACTTAACGGCTGAACAGACTTTTTGGTGTATGTAGAAAACCGATGAATATTTTTTTTTCCGTGATAGACAAATGTTTCTATACATTGGTTTATGTATTTTCCAATAAAAATATTTTATATTTTCAAACTAACCAAAACAGTAATGAAATAAGACTGATTCACTTTAAGACACCTTGTATATATTATATTGCATATATATTTTGTAATGTATTGTAGGTTTAATAGGTAGTAGGATTCTTTTGCAAAAACTGCCTTAGGGTACATTTTCGCAAAAGTATCCACATCTCTGTACATAAATGTTGTAACTTTTGTTTTTGTTTTGTATTTGGATGCATGTTTAAAGAAATAGAGGTAGTTACATTTAATTGAATCGTAACGACCGCATTCTCGCCAACAAACTGTAATATCAGTTTGGCGAGTGGATATGTACAGTAAGTGTATGTAATACCTATGAGAAATAAAAAAAAAGATCTACTCATCATCATCATCATCAGACGGAAGACATCCACTGTTGGTTAAAGGCCGTCCCCTTAGAACACCACAATGAACGACAATTGTAACTTATTCGCTGCATTCGCTGTTTGCCCGCAACTTTCGCGACGTCGTTAGTTCACCAACGCTTCGGTTTGTGGTCGCCACTCGAGGACTATTCTCCCCATTATCTGTTCTTCAAACGATGTAGTTAGATATACTATAGATTAAAAATTTAAGCTCGTGGCTACCTTTGGTATCCCACACAGCTTTCGGCGGTCGTTTTATAGTTCCCAACTTATAAATATTATGATTAATCAAACATTTATAAACATGTGGTTCCTGCGGCTAACCGTCAATAGCATAAAACTAGATAAATAGCCGAGAGCAATAAAACATCTAAAAATAATCTGTTATTTTCAACGCTGTCAATAACCTCGCATAGTAGGAGATTTAGAGTTAAGGTTCATCATTTAAAAAATAAAGAAGTCCAGGCCAAACTTTCTGAAAAAACGGACAATGCGCAGTTCCTAAGTTAGCATTTTTAAACGTGTAGTTAAGTATTTTACCTAGGTAATATAACGGTATTTTATTATTTGACCAGTTTTTTTTTACAAATGATTCGTTTCATAAATGTTTCATTTGGCCAAATGATATTTTCTTCCGAAACTGAATCATTCAGGATTTATTTCAGGACCATTGTGTACAACGCTATAGGTTTGATTAGGCTAGTCTAGTGGTATAAAAAAACCTGAAACATTTTCAGTTTTAGAATAAAATGCATTCGTTCGGCCAAATGAAACATTTGTAAAACAAATCGTTTGTAAAAAAATGTTTTGATTATGTATTACTAAACCTACTTTAACATTTTTTTTAAGTAGCCTGTATAGTGTGTACTTTAACAAGACAAAGTTCTGAAGAAGGACCAAAAGCCCGAAAGTTACCGAACAAATCCTGATATGTGGTAACCCTACTTAAGTGAAATTGATTGACTTATGAGAAAGGGGGTAAATACGTGGTAAATACGAGTATTTAGGATGAAGCCAGAGGAGCGTATTTTTTTACCCGACCACCCGAAGGGAAATCATTAAGTAGTAAGTCGCGTATGTAGTCGCTTAGTTTCTGCTGCGTTCGGCCTTATACAAAAATCTGGTTTATGCCACACGGCGTCTGAAAATGACACAAATATGTGCACAAATAGGACTTTTGTATGAAACCAAAATTACGCGGCGGAAAATACACGTCTTACAACTCATTAAATTAAAGCTTAAAGTAGACCGACACCGACACTCCTCAAAAATATATGACGATCAAATAAGTACCACAATCTGTAATATGCCTCAAACCGTACCACAAAATGAATCCTTAATGCTACGTTTTCACACAGTTAGATATTTTGGAAGGAAATAAACAAATCAAACAATTTTCTTCAGTAAAACAGTAAGATGTTAACCGTGGTAAAACCGCGCATCAAAAATTTAATTTCCGTTGAAGAAATTATTACCGGACGAAATCATTACTGGTGACTTCTGTTCTCTATTAAACATTTACGCTAGCTGGCTTATGTAAGGGCATTTTTATTTAATTTTAAAACATTTTGGCGGTACTTTTTCACGGAGTGGCAGTTTAGTTATTTGCCTTCGCTGCTTTTTCACAGGACCATCTAACTTTCAAGATGTAAGTAATTGTTTTACATTTAAAAATGTATTGGTATCTCATGGATACCAAGGCCCTGTTCGCACTATTCGCGTAAAACCGTTCCAGTAGCATGACACTGCGGTGCTCAATCGATCTTGTGTGACTCGTTTGGATTGTGACCCCGCAATGTATCGCCACTGGCACACTTTTACTGGATTAATGTAAACAGGGTCTAATCTCACAGTATATAGAGTAGACCAACGCTGGTCTTGCCACAGCTGTAGTCGGTCAGTATCATAGCCGCGTTCAAAGCTAACAGCAAATATTGGAGCGACAATATAATCTCAAACAGAGCTTATACTTAATACGAAATGCAAAATTCGAACTTCGTATCTTCCCGTCCCGCTGACGCTTATATTATTTAATACGAGAGTAAGAGGGATGGTACGATACGAACTTCGATTTTAGAATTTTGGAGTAGCCCACCAGCTCGTTAAGACAGACGTATTGTATCTTTATACCTTTTGGTTATCGCCACGCACCTCGCAAATTTGGCAAAAAACCGCGGGCGACACGAGAGTCCGAGGCAAAATGAGACAAGTCACAAGCTTTAGTTTCTCGTCTCGTGGCCTCCCTCGCATCTCGCCAGGTCAAAGTAAGGCCTACTCTCCATGTAGACTAGACCACAAGCCATACGCACTACATCGTCAATTGACGCTTGTGTGCAGGTTGCTTGCATCCTACGAGGGAAAGAACGAAGCTCTGTCCATGGAGACGCAACGTATCGTTAAGAAGCTCCTACGAAGTAGTTCTTATCACCGTGGACACAGTTTCGTTCCTTTCTACGCAAAATGCTAGCAGGTGCACACAAGCGTCAAACAAATAACGAATGTCGTGCGTATAACTTATACACACTATGTTTTAAAATTATAGCGGAATATTCCATCAGACAACTGATAAATTTATCTGAACCCCAATTTAATGTTTTTTAGAATTCCTTAATTTTTAGTCCACAGATGAAATGTTTCCACCAATGGTTGGTGTTCAAATTTCATTCAACTAATCAAAAGCATGACATGATACTCAATGATTTTTTTTACATAATCCTTTTATTATCTGCTGAAACATTGCGGATTCGTTTTAAAACACCTTCTACAGCATTTTGACCTGGAGAAACGTGAGAGTAGCCACGAGACGAGCAAACAAAGACGCGAGATTCACATCGCTGTCTCACTTTTCGACATGAGATTGTTAAAACGCATTACCTCGTGAACAGCGCAGCGAAGAACCAAGCGAGCGCGCAGATGAGGGTAGCCCGAGTTTTGGTGCAAACGTAGCCGGCTCGCAGCGGCTCACAGATGGCGTAGTAGCGCTCGAAACTGATCGCCAGGATGGTGAGGACCGACGCGTGCGCAACTGTCAGCTCGATGAACGGGACGGCGAGACCTGGCGGGACAAAGTGATTTTTATTTACAAATGGCGGTAATTTGAAAATTGCCAGATGGCCGTTGGGACTGAACGTTCTCGAATGGAGTCCGTGGAGCGGTAAGCGCAGCGTAGGACGGGAGCGCCAAAGTTCGCATTTATTCGCTAGTCATACCGTAATTTTTGTCCGAATCATCGTTTGTCCGAATTTTTTTCGCACTGAAACCTTATATTTTTCTAAAAATTTTAAATGATCATCCTATAGAAAATTATAGGTTAGGTTAGGTTTTTTTATAAGAATTCTAAGCAATCATTGAATTCAGAGAAAAAAGAGTTTTGACAAACGATCATTCTGACAAAAATTACATTCGGACTTTAAAAAGAACTTGACGTTAAAGTTTGACGTTTGCTCGTGATCGGTTAAAAAACTAAATGAGCCAATCGCAAGCAAACGTCAAACGACACATGGATCTCGCGATACTAACGCCATCTAGAGATATTTCGCCTCTGTCAAAACCCTCATTGCTTCGCAGGTACTAGGTATCAAGCTCTCCTCACGATTTTTGCTCACGGAAAAAATAAAGAAAGAAAATACATTAATTTTTCGCCATAAAAACAAACAGAACAAATACAAGACATACATGACGTGAAACTAATATCTACATATTACTTTTCCTTGATAAGTAAAATTCACATTATGCGTACCTACTTTTGTTACGTGTTGACATAAGAATCAATAAAACCACTTTCACTGCGTAACCAGCTCACACTTAACCGACTCCTATATTATAATCCTGAAATCAAATCGCCAGAGCATACCCTTTTCTTGAAAGAATTGTTTTAGGCAAAAGCCCTCTGGCAACTGAAAACATTGAGATTCCTTTTCATATAGTGCCTGATATAGAAATACCCACTATTGACACAGACCCAAAGGGACCGGATCCATCATTTCCTCCCGGAAAGCAAAAAAACGGGGTTCAGAGAAACCTTATAAATTGCCACACCTTGAACGACGACTTGCTCGGAAAATTATCTGACTTCCTTTGCGTAAGGTTTAGAATTGAGTTTTAATAAAATGTCTTTTTAGCGAGATACCAGTAGGGGTTTATTTACGGTCGAATGAAACTATCGCTATGTACCAAGGTAAAAATCTAGTGACCAGTCCGTAAAAAAAAGAAATTATACGTACAGGGCTGGCGCATTTCTCGCCCAACGTATTAACACAGTTACACCTAAATATTTAAGTCAAGATATTTATTTAATCTTTATGCGATGGACACTGAGGCTATAGGATTATTGATTAAGATAGGGAAGCATTATTCACTACATTTATATTATACAACATAAGAGGTGGAATCAGTTAAGGTTTTAGGAAAATACAGTCTAATGGGCAGAAACTTTATAGGTCAGCAAATACATGTCTCAAATCAAATAGTTTTCAACAAGCGCTAAGCAATATTTGAGTCGGAAGTTTGTCTTGAAATGGCGCCAAAGTGTAAACTTTGATGCTACATTTCAGTATTAGCTAGAACCGTAAGTGTTTTAGTCCAATATTCGGGTATCGTATCGTCGTATAATACTTGAACTTACAGTTACGCTGGAGAAGTTTGTTCACGTTCACTTGAGAAACATGTTCACGTCTTTTTGGAGGAATTTGGAGGACATTTTTAGAGGAATTAACTCATACAAGCGTTAACACTAAACTTTTGTTACGCATCATTCACTCTGAAATCATTTGTATTTGCTTTTATAATTAGAAGAGATGGGTTTTTTTACCCTTTACCTATTGAATATTCAAAGATAATTATACTTAATGAGTGTAAATTAATTCCAGTGCTCACAGAATCTGGCAAGTTTTTTAAGATCGTTTCATAAAATTTACATGATTTTAGTACTGTTTAGGAGTAATACGAATCCAGAACAATTGAAACTGAAACAGTGTGAAAACCAGTGAAAGTAAGTACCTAATAGTTAGTGCAAGCCGGTTGGGTCGATATAGACAAACAGACATTAAAAAGAAATCAGATTTTTTTATTCGTTGTCCTATAAGATCTTTTTTTTTTCTCTCTTTGTATCTGTTTTCTGTATCGCTTACTATTTCTGATCTACAATAAAGAGTCTTTGTATTGTATTTTATTGTATTTTCCTACCAAGTTTCTAGGGCAAGTGGAAGTGGTAGGTATACCTTATAGTTAATACTTACGAAAATTTGTATATTAAAACTCACTGTTTTTAAAGACTATATCTTTTTGATTGCATTGACCTAAAATGTTTGTTTTTTTCCCTGCTCTAAGATGTATCACACCTGAGATTGTGATATTGATTTTAGCTTTATGCTTCCACCTATTCCTGAAGAAAAGGAAAGAATGCATAAAGCATTTTCACAACGCAAATAAAAAGTTGTACATGGTTTCAATAATAGTTTTTTATTCCTTACTAGCCGTTACCCGCGACTCCGTCCACGCAGAATTATCGCTATCGCGAGGGAACTATGCGATTTTCCGGGATAAAACCGGGACTCAAAATATCTGTAAGCCGAGTTTCATCGAAATCAGTACAGTGGTTAAAGTAAAAACAAACAGCCTTACAAACTTTCGCTTTTATAATATTATTGAAATATTAGTGAGATTTGACACACTGGACGAACAGACAAATGGACGGGCGGATGGATAAAGTGATCTTATAAAGGATCCGCTTTTGCTGATTGAGGTAAGGAACTCTAAATAAGTATCTAAACATAGAGAGAATTATGATTAGTTATGATAATAATACACTTGCATCTTGCACTGATGCAGTCCGACATAGATATCATGCTCCAGTTAGCGTGTGAATATGAATACAGCATGGTTTATGCATTATTGAAACATTTCTGCATAATTGATATACTGGTGCCTTCAATGTATGAGCATATGGAGTAACGTTTGCTTAGGGTGACACTACCAAATTTGCTAAGTGGAGTCTTAACTCCACATAGCCAATTTGGTCGAAATGGTTAGAGCTGGCTCATACTATGAAGTGTGAAATCCGAACTTCATATATCTTACCGTCCCGCTGACTCTTTGAAGGGTCCACAGAGTCATTTTTTTTTTTATTGAGACTTTAATCTCAAAATGTAGAGCTCGCAAAGTACTATGACTTACCATTACCGTTGAATTAAATAATCTGAAAACGGTATAAAACATATATTTTTAACTTTTAAATAAATGGTAACCATAGTAATTATTTGTGATGACTAACTTCCAAACCGCTAAACTCAAAAAGTTATTAAGGTAGTATAGTAAGAGAGACGGTACGATACGAACTTCGATTTTCGAATTTCGTAGTGGCTTCCCTGTTTCTGAGATCCCCGATATAAATAAATAGTATAATTCTAGGTGTCATACTTCATGTTTCGCAATCAAACTAAAAATATTCACCAATTTCATACTAATCAATTTCAACGACAGTACTACGCCTCTGTAAAGACGTATCTCCAGTTGCGTCATATTCGAATACAAACCTATTATATTCACATCGCAGTATAAACTGAACCGACAGTCCGAAGAAACAAATATCTTTGGATATATCTCTCATTTTAACCTGAGACTTCAAAGCAACAATGCGTATCAAACAAAACATATTACAGAAAGATTTATTGACACAATTCCAAACGTTCCAGCCGTTTGAATCAACTTTGAATATACGCGAACTAATTAACGTTCAGATGTGACCGACCGTGAGTGATGGCGTTGACTGTACTCGTGCAATTACGCAATGGATTGGAAACGGCAGTGTTTGTGACTGTACCTACTGCAGGGTTGACAAAAAGCAAAGTATGTAATATGTTATATTACGCCGTGATTACGCGCGTGGAGTGAAGCTGTTCTGTTATTGTGGTGTTCTTAGGGGAATGTTTGCTCAACAGTGGACGTTCAACAGTGCCTGATGATGATTAATGTAACGCTAAGTTGTAACGCTAGCGCTAGATGACTCAGCCATAAAATCGTCAAACATAGAGGAACCCTGTAGGGTTCTAGGGGGTTGGATATATCCAAGGTTTGAAGACTAAAAGGCGATTATGATTACAAAAAGTAAAAATGTAATAGGGATATCGACACCACCAATCAATTGACGTACTTTTTATGAGCTGTCAAAATACATTTCCCCCATAGAGTTTGAATGGAAATAGCGACTTATGACGTCACTTTTCGCATACTCAATCAACTAACTATTTATTTGTTTTAAAGCAACAAAAAATCTAATTTAGCACTAAATCGAAAATTAATCTGGCTTTCAGGGGTAAAAAAAAGCGTTTTTTTACTGGAGTCGTGTCTTCGAATTATTTTTTAATGGTGTCAACATCCCTATTTAACCACCATTTTTGATTCCTGACCCGTATGTAATTGTTGATCGAAGCCTGACCCACCGTATAGTATTTCCCACTTCTCACAGTAGGTAAGTGTCATAATAAATTCCTTTGTCAAGCAACACAATGTCGCTATGACATGTTCTACGAAAAGCTTCCACAGTGGATCACTGATTCACTTGATTTGATTTTATATAAAAAGTAAACAAAGTCACGTTTTAATTAAATAAAATATTGAACTTTTATGAATCGATTTATCGCTTCAGTTTGCTTTCCAGTATTGGAGATCAGTTAACTACCTACCGTATTTGTTTAAGAAAAGCTGAAGGATTTTCCTAAACTTTTAATTGACATTTTTAAGAGATTCCTCTAATTATTTTACCCGGCAACTCATCAAAAGAAAGATCCGCGTAACAGTTTTAAACAACAATTAATTTCACTGAAACTGATTAAAGTTCTTTTTTTTTAAAGCTGGTGTTATTACGTCGAATTTAATAAATGACAAGCTGTCGTGAGATTCTTTGACAACTTTGACATTTGTGTCAAATTTGGGATCGGGGCGTTTTCAAAAAAAAAAGTGGAGGTACTCTTTATTTTGATTCGATTTGTGGCATTCGAACATGGAGGATGTGGACAATGTTTAATTTTGCTATTTCTGTTTCTTTGGCTAGTTGAAGTATAATTTTCATAGTGTTTTATGCGGCGATTAACCTTAACAGTGAACAGTGATCACAATATTCAATATTGCTCTCGTGTCTGACATTTTTTAATGCGCAAGTTGTCTCCACGTGGTTTCTGGAATTTTGCTATCAAGTTGCAAAAACTACAATCACCGTACAACGTTGCCTCTCGAAAGAGAATACTTTGACATTGGCGAAATTGTCTTATTAATTAGGACAGAAGCCATATTTTAAAAAAGAATAAGAATAAGAATACTCTTTATTTTTTTTGAAATTTTGGAAAAAATATGGTTTTTCCTACTCAAAATCAAGAGCGCAATCGATAGTTTAAAAAAATGACAGTTTTGCGGAATTTTTTTAGTACACTCAGTATGGGTGTGACAAAACTGGCTCACAAAATTTTGTATGAAAAAATGGGGACATTTTTTAAACATTTTTTTACCTGCAAAACTAAAGTCATTTCTAGGTCGTCTTTTTGATTTCAGTCTTTAAACACAGCTAAGTGGTCCACTATCGTCTTTAAAAGTTTAATTTGAAGCGTTCCTGTTTAACTAGTTTGGAACTAAACGGAGATAAAAGTTTTTCTACCAGCTCTCATTCATAAATATGGCCAGGTGTAAAGGTATCAGACGGTTAATTTTTCGTTCATTTCTGTCTTTCATTCGGCATTTTTCAATCGAAATGACACATCTGAACAAAGTGAAACAAAAGTGTCCAATGGATTCATTAATGAACCGATCCAGTGACGTACATACATAAATATTAAAGTTTCATAATTGGGATTCTCAACATCAGCATGCTGAGATGACTAAAATTATTTAGTGAAACATGAAATTGAAAACAAAACAATCTACTGTCTAGCAGACCCCAAACTATACTCCAATTCAATAGAATCTAACAATCCTGTAGACACTTCCAGCCTACTAATATGAACACCAGGCTGCCTAAGGCTTTCTGATGTGACTATTATTCTTTTTTGATTCCTTTTAGATGATAATTGCAACAACAGGGACATATAACATATATAATCAAGCGTGCCCACGTTAGGGTGTGTTAAATGTGTAGAAAATTGTTAGATTCTATTGAACTATACTTTAGGCTAACCTGTAACTTGAGGACCAATAAATATAATAACCAACGAAATTTGAAAAAACCCCCGACTATGTCGCTTCAAAGTTCAATATCCCAAACATTGCTAGAAACCCTGCTTTCAATTTAAAAAAACCGCATTTAAATCGGTCTACCCGTTTAAGAGCTACGGTGCCACAGACAGACACACTGTTACATTTGAAATTTACCAATTTAGCACGAGTTTTACGGTGAAGGTAAACATCGTGAGGAAACCTGCACTAACCTGCGAAGCAATTCAATGGTGTGTGTGAAGTTCCTAATCCGCACTGGGCCCGCATGGGAACTACGGCCAAAGCTTCTGAGAGGAGGCCTGTGCCCAGCAGTGGGACGTATATAGGCTGCAATGATGATGATGATGACAGTAGAGGAAGTTGAATTATTCCTTATCCATGCCCGTGATAATGGAAGTGATAGAGAGGCTTTAAATTTCTTGAGTCAGATTTTGATCATGGCTCAGATCATCATCATCATCATCATCATCATGTCAGCCGAAAGACGTCCACTGCTGGACATAGGCCTCCCCCAAGGCTCCACTCAGACCGGTCTTGTGCTTTCCGCATCCACTGCGATCCCGCGATCTTAACCAGGTCGTCGCTCCATCTTGTTGGAGGCCTACCGACAGCTCGTCTCCCGGTCTGCGGACCAGATCATTCTGAATGAATTAGCATCGATGTTTTTATGAATAAAATACAAGCCGTCCTTTTTATTCAATTTCAATTCATTTTTACGAGTACAATTTGTGAATATTTGCGCGCACGTGTTACCCGTTACACATTTTATGATAAACATTTTTTATCTGTGACATGTGGTGCTAATATATTTCTTTAATTTCCATAATTCACTGGTCAGACTTTGAAAGATCGAATTCGTAACGAAGTGATCCGACTGAGAACCAAAGTTATCGCCATAGCCCATTAGCACGCTGAAGTGGCAATGGGCCGGTCATATAACCCGAAGAACCGATAACCGTTGGGTTAGGCGAGTTCTTGAGTAGAGACCACGGATCGGCAAACGTAGCGTAGGACGTCCTCAGACTCGGCGGAGCGATGATCTTCGCGAGGTGGCTGGCAAGAGCTGGATGAGAGTGGCCGAGGATCGTGCTCAGTGGCGTGGCGTGCCATGGGAGAGGCCTATGTCCAGCAGTGGACGAACGCAGGCTGATGATGATGATGATGACTGGTCAAACTTTGACGTTGCTTAATGGCCTCAAAGCCTCTAAAAAATACAGTAAATGTGACCATTCTGGGTAACGGTTTATGTTCTTTGACCTGACCCAAACCAATTTCGCTACGATTCTCAAATTTAATATATGCCATATCTCCGACAACTTTGGATATACCCTACCTTCGACCGCGGCCTTATTATAGGCGTCTTAGGCATAAAATAGTGGTTTGTGACGGCTCAGTTACTTTATGTTTGGTCTTTTTACTAAACTGCCCGAGGGAGGTTTATGTTTTTCGAGCGCATTGTCTATTTTCTATAGGTTAAAGAGCTGGACGGTTGTGGTGAGGTACTAGATTTTTGGTAAAATAGTTCTAAGAACCATCGTTAGAAAACCGGCTTTAAAATAAATAAATAAACCGCATTCAAATCGGTCCATCCGTTTAAGAGCTACGGTACCACAGACAGACAGACAGACACACAGACACACATAGCAGTCAAACTTATAACATCCCTCTTTTTGCGTCGGCGGCTAAAAATGGCATCCGTGAAGAAAATGTAGAAGGGAATGTATGAATGGTGGAAGGAGGAAGGGATTATTTCCTTCAGCATAAATCTAATATTAAATTTGTAATGTCTTGTGGTAATAACAAACAAATTAGAAAGGTTGCAAAACCGCCGACATTGTTTCAAAGTTCAGTATCTCAAAAACGGCTAAGCCCGACACACCGCAAGGAAACTGGTTTTCACATAAAAAAACCGCATCGACATCGCTTTATCCATCTTAGAGTTATGATACCACAGACGGACCTTGTCATCAAACTAAAACTTCTCTTTTTGCATTCGGCGGTTAAAAACAAACTTTACAATCGAACACAAAGTCGTTTTCAGATCAAAGTTCACAAATCACTCTAATCTTAGGACTTTAGGACCTATACACGGAACATCTTATATGAAGAACGTCATAAAACCGCCAAGTCTTCAAGATTCTTAGTAGGTATATTTATTTCAATTCCTCAATTACTTTACCCAGAAAGCAATTACCCGCTTAAACTTTATGACACCTAATTAGAGCGGATTGCGGCTTCTTTATGTCGTTACAGCTAACGCAATATGAACTTTAACCGCCGGTAATAAGGCAGAGTATGATAGAGAGGATTTGTTTGGTGGGAGTCGGCATGTGGCGCGAATGGTCACCTATTAAGCATTGTAATTTGGGGGTGTCAGTGAGAGCGAGTTTATAAGAAGAGCGTGTTCATAAGCAGAGCGGTTTAGACATTAAAAGTTTTGTTTTGAAACTCATGTTTGAATTATAAGAGACGAGAGCCTTAGACGAAGTAAATCACCCTTTTATTAGGTTCGTTTATGGCTAAATAGTATCTATAAATTGCGTAGCGTACTTTAATACGCTTCTACCTTGGAATTGTGTACAATTCCAGTGTAAGTAAACTTACTACAAAACTATCGACTACAACCATAGACTAACTTCTAACTACCTGTAAACTACAACTAAAAATAAAGGTCGTACTTAGTTACATGTTCAAATGCATGGAAAGAGAAAGAAATATCGTGAGTTTATCATTAACTGAACAACCTGCCCTACACTGCGGTGGGCCATAATAATATGTATTGACCAAGATGATGAGATGATACAGAGCTTAATCCTTAATTTGACAGTGTATGCCACAATGAACATGATACAATTAAGACTGACTTTTTGTTTTTTTTTTAATGTAGAATTTTTCGGAGTGTATGGTACCTAACGACGAGGTTCGAATCATGAACTTTTTTGATTTTGTCAAATTAAGGGTCACTAAATTATGAAACTTGCCGCTTACACTGGCGACCCAACCATACCTCAGTTAACTCCGCAAACTGACAAATAAAATATAGGCTTGTTCGAAAGCAATTTGTTTTGTTGTTGGGAACAGAACAATACACTATTAGCCGGATTAGACGGTCGAATGATCACTGATCCAGCAATTTGTTAACTCGAAGTAAGTCACATAACTCACTCTTGCTTTGCCCACAACAAAAAGCACTACAATAAAATTCGTAACAAGTTTACTTAACCGATAGAGAAATAAAGTCATCAACATAGCTCACTTTAGCAAGTTTAAGCGGCAGTTGCGGCTGAAGGATGATACTACACGATGAGCAACAGCATCTTCTTCAACTGAATCAACTGGTGGTCTATTGGTGGTGGGAAATTTTATGTCCAATATAGTCGACGTCCTACGACTGATATGATGATGATTATGATTAAGCAGCAGTTGGCAGGCCATATTTGTATGGAGTCTTTGACATTCCTTTGACACGTGTCTTTACTTCCTGTAGAAGTTGGTCTGCCAAATCAGAGGCCGTATTGCCTAAAGTTTCTGATGCTTGCGATCGCAATCAAATGACAGTTTTTGTATGCCAAATCTATCATTTGATTACGATCGCGAGCGTCAGAAACGTTAGGCGATACGGCCTCTGGTCAGCTTGACAGTAACTGATTCCCAACTAGGCAAAGGATATGTGTAAGATAATCGATATCCGCTGGGCTAACAAATATTTAGCACTTAATGTAAAACTTCTAAATGTTTTTGCTTAATTCTTTTTTAATTGCATTTTAGCTGCTGCTCAAATCAGCGCTGTGCCAGTCTTTTCTTTAAGTACCTAATACATTACTGTGTTTACCTTATTGCTGTATCTTTTTATTTTGGGTTAAATGCCGTATAAACCTTTTCTTTCTTTATTTCTAAATGAGTTCTTGAGTGGAGACCACAACTCTGCAAACGTAGGAGGAACGACTATTTGTGAAGGTGGCTGGACTTTTCCTCAGAGGAAGTCGTGAGCGTGAGCAATAGAGAGAAAAAATACTTTTGGAACCCACTCAGATTAAGCTTTCGAATAAATGTTTAAATGCATAACAGTATTCCCAATGCATTTTGTAATTCATTACAAAGTCATATCAATTTCTTATCGATATAATTACACGATGCTAATATTCCGACTTTATTAAAAGAATGGTCAAGCGCGTATCGGACTACGCGTAATGATGGGTTCCGTTGTCGATATTAAATTAATTATCCCAGCCTATACATATATACGTCCCACAGCTGGGAACAAGCCTCTTCTCAGAGTGAGAGGGCTACAGCCTCAACGCTACAGCCTTGGTTTTCCCATAATATTTTGTTGCTGTGATTCAACAGTTGATCTTTTACAACTTTTGGGGTAAGTACAACGAATATATTAGGTGTTCGATTATAACTAAAATTGTAGCTATACCACGCGCCATATAAATCTGCCTAAAAGTTCATTACTTAATAATCAGTTTTGACGCATTTTTGAGATACATTTTTATGCGACATTTGTTCGTTACTCCCGGATTGTGTTCAAATCCTTTAACGGTATAGTGCTTATTCAATTATTGGAATTATACCTTTATAGTTTTTGTGGTACTAGTCGTGGCAATGACCTTATAGGCAAAATTAGGCGGCGGAAAGTATGTACCCGTTGCATAATTTTTTTTTCACCCTGTATTGCCGAACATGAACAGTAAAAATATAAAAATAACAAAGTTTCCTTTTGACGTGTTCACTACGGAACCCTAAAAACGCGGGTGTCATTAACATTCTAATTAACTTTCTGTACTTAGCTACTGCTTCATTTCGATTAATAAGATACCGTTATTTATTTTGAAAGTATTGGCGCCGAGAAGCTTTTCCTTTGTCTTTTATGAGCTTTTGTTTGAGTCTGGTTATTCCGATAAAGAAATATTTACGTGGCACCCTGGCCTATACATATTCATGGGCAGATTATTTGCAAAACCTTGGAATTTAAGGTTCTCACGGCCTCCATACATCCTCATATCATCACATCTCACAACTCGGGTAGTAGGACTGCAGGTGGTAGGACCTCGTGGAAAGTCCGCCCGGATTGCTACCTGCATCTTGCTCGCTAATCCTACCGTGAAGCAGTGCTTGCACTGTTGTGTTTCGGCGTGGAGAGTAAGACAGCCGGTGAAATTACTGGCACTTGAGGATGCTTGAGGTATCCCGTCTTAGGCCTCTAGGTTGGCAACGCATCTGCAATCCCGTAAACGTATCACTTCCAAGCTTTACATACATAGGTAGTAGGTAATACATACCAAGTTAAATAAAAACTTCTAATAGCCCGGCCTTGGTTTCCCGCCTACCTTTTGCCAGTCAGATATTACAAAACTTCTCCACACCTGCGTAACTCTAGGCATGATTAGCAGTTAAGTTTTAATTTATGTCCTTTCGTGTCAGAAACAGCCTGTTAGGCCTAAGTTTCGGAAACTAATTTCCCTTCATGGTTTGAGTCCAGAAATCCCACCCGCTGCGACTAAACTTATAAGCAGTAATACATTTCGTGTGTTGCCAAATAACTGCAGTTCAGTGAGAGTTTTGGACAAGTAATGAAGAGGATTTGCTCGCCGCGTCGCCGATTGCGCTTAGTGCCAGTGGCCTCCAGAGCTGTGCATATTCGTAAACCTTCCAAAGTAAATACAGAATAGTAACCGTCTTTAGGCAAAAATACATAGCGCGGCTTGTATATGTTATGTACAGGCACCACATTACTATTTTCTATTTATTTTTAAAAATAAAAGCCTGTCAATGGGTGTTATTGATCGGAAAAACCGCAACCGGAATAACCTAACCATAAAAAAATCATTTTTAATAAAAGCTTTTTTTTTGCTGACTGTTTTCATCTAAACTACATTTTTGCATAGTACCGAATTTCAAGTCTATGTATTAACCGTTGAAGCGTTCCGTCCTGCGGAGACGATCCTGGCTGGACTACGGATGTCACTACTAGATTATTGTCATGTCATGCGATTTAATTTCAAGTCAATCTGACTACTCAGCATAAAATGCGGACTCCTTGGGTGGAGCCAGCGCTGGTCTTCCGGCGAGACTACGATAAGTAGGGCCCGGAATTTGGCGTGCGACTATTGACAGATTGTAGGGAGAGAGCACCGCTTTTTATCGATTTTATCGACAAATCGATAGTTTTTTAAAATCGATAGTAAAAACCTCTAACTTTTCGATGACACGTATTTTCAGCGGTCAATGATGATAAAAGTTCAAAATATCGGAAAGTTTAATCACCATTACCAAAAAAAAAATACTAACCACTCCAGAATTTCAACCAACATAATATCGCTGATAATTTTCGCACACATTAAGGTTCACATTTGTGAACAAAAACAGCGTTTTACAGCACTAATCATCTTTAATGCGAATCCCCATAAAACAATAAAAAAAAAAAAAAACATTCAATTATTTTAATGTGGCATAACATTATATCTTCAACACGTTTCTTCGGGTGGTCACCGACCGCACCATGCCCATAAAAAGATAAGGAGCTTATAATAAATACCTTAACGAATTAAAGCTTACTCCATTTAATTCCGAATGAAAATTACATTTTAATGATATGGTGGAGTGGCGAGAGGTTTTGTCATTTGCGACTTGGTACGAAAGTGTTTGGGTTATAGATTAAATAAGACGTAGATGCGATAGTACTATTCTATTTGGATTGAAAAGAGATAGGTGCTAAATAGACACGTTCTAATAAAATGTATTTCAGATCAGATTACGATTGCCATCAATCAATCTTTACATCACCTTTAGTAGGTAACTTGTTTTTGTTAATGAAATAAATTAACTACCCTTAACATTTTGAAAATAATGCCAATCTATCTCTCTTTGTCTCCCTTTTAAGTCGGTATACTCATAGTGGTCGTGGGCATACTTCGTAGTCGACAATAGAAAACGCTGCTGCCTACTCTCTCATCAGTGCCTTCAGTTGCCTTTTACAGCATCCCACTGGAAATTCTCAATTCGAGCACGGCATAGCAGTTCATAAGTTATTCTGATACTTTTGATTATTCCTGTTGCCCGTAAAGTTAACGTTTATTAACTTCCTAGGGAACATTTTGCTGGTAAAGAAGGCTCAAAGAGTAATTTAGCTTGAAATCAAAATACTGTTTCGGAAAACATTCCAGCAAAACGGTTCTTAGTGACTGTGGAAACTCTATAAAATTAAGACGTGACAACGTACTTAGAATATTTAATAACCTAACAAGTCACATGAAACGCCTCAATTTCTATAATAATAATGAGCTTGGGTAAGTTTGCGAAGGTTGCGGTTGAGTGAATATATTTCGTTTAAAGACACACTTACAGAGAAATTGTAAGTTGTTTATAGAAAAAAACTTTCTAACAAATTTTTCCAGTGCATCATATTTGACAGCGGTTGAGTGAATATTTTTATATTTCGTTTATGGTTCACTTACAGAGAAATTGGAAGTTGTTTATAGAAAAAAAACTTTCTAGCGAGTTTTTCCAGTGCATCATTTTTTACAAATTGTATTTCCGACTTATTCGGCGGTTTCATGGTGGATGCAGGCCACTTGCAATCGAAGCTACTGGAGTTATACGGAGGAGGCTTACGTCCAAAAGTGCACGTCTTGTCTTGAGGCTGATGATGATGACGGTTATTTTCGAAGGCGCTGCTAGATCTACTGAAGTTTTGAAATTGATTATTTTTTTATATTTCGAAGAGTATTCTCTTCTAAACTTAGTCCATTAATGAGAACTTGGAAATTTTTTGAACATGTGCTTAACAATCACACCAATAAAAAACTGACATTGTATGTACAAGAGGTGTTTCAATAATGAGAAAGATTTTATAGTAGGGCAAATTATCTTGATGCGTATCTAAATTTAACTTCATCTTCATAGCTCATAGAGTTTTAAAACGACTATTTAATGTTGTGTGAAATTTTAAAGCATCAAAAGCGTGTTTTTGTTCAATTCGTCGATACAACATTTGAGTGAAGTAGACAAGGTAAAAAACTGGGCAAGAGCGAGTCGGACTTGCTTTTACTTTATCTAATCTGTGCTTGTGTAGAGGTTTTTTAGTTCGGATGACCCTTGTTTAAACCTACATATTAATGTGGAAGAATCTTGAGGAACAATACATTTAGAAATAATTTAAACTATAAAAACTTAATAATAATAATTAAAAACTAATATAATGTATTATTTGTTCCTCAATAAATTTACTATGACATTCCAAAAAAAAAAAAAGAATCTTGATCTTGAAGCTGTATCTTGACGGAATTTCGGAAATTCTCTTTTCCCCTCGAAAGTTGTGATTTGTGATAATATAGGGTATGTACAGACTAGTGGCATACGCAAGCGATCAAGAGTTTCGGTTGGTACGGTCAATTGGTAGGAAACCTTTGTGCCACAATGTGCCTAGATTTCATTTTAAATTTTAATGCTTCTAATGTTTGCACGCATGTGTGTGTGCCTGATAGGTATTACTTATTTGAGCCGGATGTTCTTTATCTGTGAAATGGGTTGACACAAACTCTTAAAATTTACATACCGCCATTCCATGTTGCACGATTCGCTGGTCAGACCCTAGGGTTTAATTCTCTATGTTCGGAACCCTAAAAAAGGAGTGGGAAAAGTATTTTAACCACGTACTTAAGCCGTTTAGCTTATCGACTGTCTGACCCGAGACCAAGGTCGTGGGAAATTGGGGTCCAAATAGTTAGGCTACATTTAAGTGAAGTGATAAAAATGCTTTTACTTTTGTATTTGTGTTTAAAACAAAGCACTCTGAATTCTTGCTGTCTTTGGTTTGGTTTCTCTATGGTAAGCTTTTCTTTTCAAATGCCATTAGGGATTATTTTTATTTTAGTACTTAACTGTTGCCCGCGGCTTCGCCCCCGTTGTATTTTTCTGTATTTTCTTCCATAAAAACCTTCTCTTGTCAATAACGAATACAACAAAAAAAGAATTAGCGAAATCGGTTTAGCCGTTCCCGAGTTTTGCGCTTAGCAACACATTTCACGATTAATTTTTATTTATATAGATAGATAATATAACAAAGATAGATATTTTTATAAAAAAAAATATTGTTTGAAAACATTTGCTCCTGGCCTGTTAATTTTAGAGTCACACACGTTGCATAGTGCGCGTGTTGCAGCAGCCGCCGAGTCGCGTTGCTTCGAGAAAGAAGGGCTACGGATTAGCCCGAAACATGTCCAGCTAAACTCGATTTAAGACGTGAGTTATCCGAGAAAATATATTGTCTCACGGTAGTTTTACGTTCACAACTACTGTATCTACGCAATGAATGATATACGCGTGCGAAACCGCGGGTAAACTTTAGTACTCACATAATTCCTTCCCCAGCACCCACGTCTCAGGTTTTGAGTTCACCTCCACAAGCACCGTCGGCGTGCACACCAGCAGCACCATCAGATCAGCAATACTCAGGTTCACCAGGAAGATATTAGTCGAGTTCCTCATATCCTTGGTCTTCAATATCACTATCGGCACCATCACATTCCCTATCACACCCAGACACAGTATCACTATACAGAATGACATTGATGTCGCTCTGATATAATACGGTATCTCAGCATACTCTGTGTAATTGTCAGACTGGTCGAAAGAGTTTGTCGAGTTGAGACCCGTCGAGTTGATGAGACTCGACGGGTCGGTGAAGAGATCGAGAGTCGTGATGAGCGAGAGCGTTCCATTGTTAACGACATTTTCCGGCTCTGTTGACACCATGTGCGTGTGTTGGGACTTCACATCTTTGGGGTTGTTGGTGTTTTATGATGGCATGGCTGTGGTACCTGCAAAAGACGAAAAGAACTTTGAGTTAATCCATTCTAATATTCTTAAGAGAAATTTCCCTGCTAGCCGCGCGGCCGCGTTAGATATTCGTTTGGGATATTGCTGTCTTTATCGCTCGTGACATAAGCGCTCGCAGCCGGCCCCCCCACGCACATCCCCTCCCGCTTCTCCGCTTCTTTAATCGAGATAGCTGTAGGCTTTTCAAGATTTGGGCCGTTGAATTATGGGTTTCGTTGTCCTCATATTATACGAAAAGTATAGCACAGAAATCAATGATATTTTACAATCAAGATTTCATTAAAGTTTTATGTCTGTGGTTAGGTTTGTTACATTTTTGTAAAAATGCTTTATTAGTCTGTAATTATCGTGCAAAGTACACGTCTTTTTTTTGTCGACTTTTGAAGTCCTGTAATTCTGATATTACACATTTATATGAAAATCTGAAAAACGACAAGCATAGATAATTACGTGTAGTCCATACTTACAAAATTGCATCTACTTCTGTTGCCTAGTTTTCAAATGAGACCGGGACTACGTTTGTATGGAAAATGGAACGAAGAAACTTCTCTTAATGCAAAACTGTACGTATTTATATGTTGGTGTGTTTCTATGTTTGTCCGTCTTCCACGTCAAAACGGATCGACAAAAGCTAGTCTCTTCATAATACTCTTAATTAGCGTTATACGAAGCCGATATCATCGTGTATTTCTACTCCCGGGGCAATTATAACTGGCTGAGAAAATGGCACTTTGCAAGCCAATACAGTTTCAATTAAAGCGGGTATCCCCTGAAGACCACGTTTAATCCTGGTTGAGCAAGAACCCGGGTCAATTTGGTTTGCACGTGTTGGCCTAATTTAGATGGGTATATGACATAACTATAGCCTGTTAACTTTATCATCATCATCACCCCAGGTTACATAGGTACGTCCCACTGCTGGGCACAGAAGAAGAAGAAGAAGAAGAAAGACATTTATTCACATTCACAAAGACACACAAATACAACAACAACAAAAAAAAACAATAGACAGCAAACACAAACAAAACATAAAGGAAATTCAAAAATAAAAATATACGATTTTGTGTGTCCCCGCAAAAGTGAAACGGCCGCTGACTCAGCATAATGCTGAGGCGTTAGACGCCTGCAGCGCTGGTATTCTGTCAGTACCGTCTGTGACTCACGGAATGATACATAAATATACTAAACTTATGTGTAAATAAAATTAAGACATACAATAGATACACAGGCCTCCTCTGTGGTGCTGATTGGGAACTGCACACATCATTGAATTTTTTCGCACGTTTGTGAAGGTTTCCTCACGATGTGTTCCTTCACCATAAAGCATGTGGTAAATTTCAAATGAAATTCCGCACATACATTTCGAAAAAGTCAGAGGTGCGAGCCGGGGCTTCAACCCAAGATTGTATGTGGTAGATTTTTTTGACATTCATAAGTGCTTGTTATAACCTAAATTGAATAAAGGTTTATTTTGACTTTGACTTTGATTGTATTGCTTGATACGAGGGTCAAACTGAAAGTTCTTAGAAAATCAAAAACTGAGCAAACTAGCAAGTTATTAGTTTTATTATATCTTTTCAAAATAGTGTCCATTCACATCAATACACCGCTGCATCCGATGGAACCACTGAGAAAAGCACTTAGCCCACTCGTCCTTAGGGGTCTCTTCGACGGCCTTTTGAAACGCACCCACTGCTTCCTCGGTGTTCATAAAAAGTTTTCCTCGAAGTTTTTCTTTTGTTTTCGGGAATAAATAAAAATCGCAAGGTGCGAGGTCGGGGCTATACGGCGGGTGACCCAGTAATTCCACGTCTGACGTCACTAAATAGTCGATCGTTCGCCTGGCGGTGTGCGACGAGGCGTTGTCGTGGTGAAGAAGGATCCTACTTCGAGGTCGCTTCTCCCGAACTTTTTCCAATACAAGTGGCAAACAATTGTTAGTGTACCACTCTGCAGTAACTGTTTTTTGATCCTCTAAAACAATTGTCGCATAGTGACCTGTCCTTCCGAAGAACGAGGCCACCATCTTTTTTCCCACGCTTCGACCTCTCTTCACTTTAGTTGGCAACTCCTCGAAAGGAAACACCCATTGAGCAGACTGTCTCTTGGTTTCTGGATCATAACAGTAAACCCAGCTTTCGTCACCCGTAAGTATGTCGAAAACAGCATTTGAGTCACCTCCGTTAAATCTTTGAATCATTTCACGGCACCAATCAACCCGACGGAGTTTTTGGGCCTCGGTCAAATTATGAGGTATCTACCTCGCACAAAGCTTCCTGACCGCTAAATGTTCATGGAGGATTTTATGCACTTGACTCATACCGATGCCTAAGCTTGTCCGAATCTGCTGATACGTCACTCTTTTGTCAGTCTCTATCATACGCTGCACAACACTGATGTTATTTTCAGTCGTCGCCGTAGAAGGCCGTCCCTCACGCAGATCGTCGGTGAGATTAGTGCGACCACGTTTAAACTCATTAAACCAGTTGTAAATGGTCGCACGAGATGGGGCTTCATCATGAAAGGCCAATCGAAGTCTATCATAGCTTTCTTGTTGACTTAAATGACATCGAAAGTCATAAAAAATCATTGCACGAAAATTTTCGCGAGTTAAATTCATGTTGATGTGACGCAGACAATTTTCAATTTGCCGCCAAATCGTAAAACAAATGACAAATGAATGAAATACATACTCAATAATATTGGCAAAGAGTTCCATTTTCAAAATGTAAACTTACTTTTTTATTATATTGTTTACAAGTGGCCAGTTCTAAAAACTTTCAGTGTCGCCCTCGTACGATAGGTCAAACCACTAGGCCAACACAGTTTCTAGTCTGTTTACTTATACTTATATAGGTAATTGATAAAAATATAATGAAAACTAAACTTCACCCGCAGCTTCGCACGCGTAATAGGTACTTAGATAGATAAAGAAAAAAAAGAATGTTTTTTAGCGTATTTAGTTCTGGCGGTTTGAACTGAAATTCTGAGATTTTACTAAATTGGTTTCCCAAGATATTCTCAAAAATGACAACATGGTTCTCGCATTAACGTTGCATTAAAAACGACCCTGCAAAATTTTATGACTTTACATAAGCCCAGTGGCTGTTATTTCGAGATCCTATCCCTTGGGAAAATCGGACGGATCAGATGATAGCGGAACTAATTAAAACTAATTTGTTTTGAGTTGTTTGAGTCACCTACTGACTCATGGGAAATTATCGTCTCTAAACCCAACTGGGTTTAAAGTTTAAACGGTTTCATTGCATTGATTAGTTGATGGCGCAATATTAACCGAGTTCCTCTCAAATTGAGTTCTCTAGAAATTAGAATTGAGGAGATACGTTGAAGGACGAGGGTCACCGACTTAAAGGAAGTTTCCCTGCCGGCCGCGCGGCCGCGTTAGGTATTCGTTTGGCATATTGCTGTCTTTATCGCTCGTGATATAAGCGCTCGCAGCCGTCCCCCCCCCCCATGCACATTCCCTCCCGCTTCTCCGCTTTCCGCTAATGTATATCCGATAGCTGTATGCTTTTCAAGATTTGGGCGGTTGAATTTTCTTTGGATTTTTTTTTGTTGAACTTTTCAGCTCCTGTAATTCTAATATTACACATTTATATGAAAATCAGAAAAATCACAAGCCTAGATAATAACGTCTAGTTCATACTTATAAAATTTCATCTACTTCTGTTGACTAGTTTTCAAATGAGACCGGGACTACGTTTGTATGGAGAATGGAACGAAGAGACTTCTTTTAACCAAGCAAATAGCTCGTTGAAGTGGCAATGGGCAGGCCATATAGCACGGAGAACAAATGGCTGTTGAGGCCGAAAATTTCTCTAATGGAGGCGGTGGAGCTGCAAACGCAGAAGAACGTCCACCAACGAGATGGACGGATGACCTTGTTAAAGTCGCGGGTTCACGGTGGATGCAAGCCGCTACCAACAGAAGCAACTAGGAGGGTACAGGGGAGGCCTATGTCCAACAGTGGACGTCCTACGTCTCATGATGATGATTATGATGAATTGAGTTGGTTACCTCAGGGCTCATTTTAAATACCACGAGTTAGGCACGAGTTGACGGGCGAGGCTTTCGGGCCTGAATCTATAGTAACCTAAACTTTTTACGTGGATCTACCTTATCTTTCTTTTCATCATGCCAAAAGTAAAATAAAAAAAACAGCCACTTTTCACATCCATATCATTATCGATCTAAGTTTTGTGCAAAATACCTTACTATTTATAATAGTTACGAGTATGCTTCATAAAATTATGGGTATTTACATAGAGCGTATTTTATCCAAAATTATGGCTTGTGATCAATGAAAAAGCATATTTTATTTCTGACTCTAAAGTAAAAGACAAAATTATGAAGATTCTCTAAAGAGTCTTAACCACACTCAAGTATTTAGCAAAAAATCTAATCGCAAAAGGGCTATCAAAAGTTACACGCGTCGGAAACAACTGGCGCTAAAATTTTAATAGAAATTCCAACGGTCACGAGAGCGTTTAACACGGAGCACAAGCGAAAAATGAACAAACGGACAGTGTTAATCAACTCGAATGTGATATAACTAATACTTTTTTGTTAACAACCTTAAACAAGCTTCACTTCTAGCTATAAAACTAATCCTACTAATAAAATAGCTCAGAACAGACATAGCTCCTGATGGGCCTCATGAGGAAGCTCAAAGTCACTCAAAGGGCTATGGAGAGGGCTATGCTCGAGGTTTCTCTGCGGGATAGAATCAGAAATGATGATATCCGCAGTAGAACTAAGGTTACTGACATAGCCCGAATAATTGCGAAACTGAAGTGGCAGTGGGCGGGGCACATTGCTCGCAGGACTGATGGCCGATGCGGTCAAAGGGTTCTCGAATGGCGTCCGCGGACCGGGAGACGAGCTGTCGGTAGGCCTCCAACAAGATGGAGCGACGACCTGGTTAAGATCGCGGGATCGCGGTGGACGCGAAAAGCACAAAACCGGTCTGAGTGGAGAGCCTTGGGGGAGGCCTATGTCCAGCAGTGGACGTCTTTCGGCTGACATGATGATGATGATGATGAGACGTAGCTCAGATAATTAGCAAGTTGAAGTAGCAGTCGGCTGGGCATATCTGTCGAAGTGCCGATAACCGCTGGAGTAAACGGGTTCTGGAGTGAAGACCACGTCTTTGCAAACGTAATGTAGGACGTCTTCCGGCCAGGTGGAGTGACGAAAGGCTGCTGGGTAGTAGCTGAATGCGTAGAACCGAGGACAGGTCGCAATGGCGATCTTTTGGGGAGGACTATGTCCAACTGTGGACTGTTATAGGTTGATGATGATGATGATGACTAATAAAATACTAGGACCTCGGTTTAATATGCTTTGCCCATGCATGTGTCGACACAATCAGTCTACTCACGACCACGGTCGCCGCAGTCAAAGTCAAAGTCAAAGTCAAATTATCTTTATTCAATTTAGGACTTATGGACGGATAACCTCCGTTGAGAAGAATCCGGCAAAAAACTCAACGAGGTATATATTTTTTAAGCAGATTTACAACATTATTAAATGATATCTATGCTCACAAATATATAACACAACTTTATTTTTAACATAGCACGTTCGCTATTTAAAGTAAGGGATCGCCAATGCGGATCCGAATTATTTTCAAATATCCTTGTGGTCGATACGTAGAGATACTTAATGTTAGCAATAAATAATAGACGTGATTAAATCTAAATTTTAAGTAAAAAAGTAAATAAACGCGCTTTATGAGCATGAGAACTGAAATCGAAATTAGAGCACGTCGCCAAAAAAGCTATTATTTTTCCATTTCCTTTCGTCCATGCATTCAATATTAAATTCCAATAATGCATTGCTATGACAAATACCACAGTTATATTTAATATTTTTCCGTATTTCAGTTGCAGTTTAGAGTAATATTTCCTGTATAAGTATTTATATGAGTCCACGGGGAAACGTACAATAATTTTGTACGCAAATAGAAACGAACTCCAATAGATATGCAATAAAATATGTGTTATGTGAAATGTGTTCAATTTTATTATTTAGAACTATAGTTTTAAACAACACAACTAATACGAGGGTCATGCCAAAAGAAATTAGATATTCAAAAACTACAAGGTTTATGATTTATTATTTCTATCTATTTTTTCGAAGTATTCACCGTGAACACGTATACACTTTTTCATCCGGCTAAACCACTTGGAAAATGTCAATGACCATTCTTCTTAGGGTCCCTCAGAAATTTCATAATTATAGGCAGCCAGGGCATCTTCTTTGGTTTCAAATCGCTCTCCCTTTAATTTTTCTTTAATTTTTAAAAAAAAAGGTAAAAATCACACGGTGCCAGATCAGGAGAATATGGTGAGTGAGGCAGTATAGTGATATTTTTCGAACCAAAATAGTCGAGGGTTCTGGCAGAAGTGTCCGGGGCGGCGTTGTCGTGGTGCCAGAGCAGGTGCTGGGTTCCTGACTTTGGCTGCTTGTCATACCAAGCTGACAACACTTGTGGACCACAAACTGTCACATACCATTCAGAGTTGACAGTTCTTTGATTCTCTAGCACCACAGCCGCAATATGCCCTGTCTTCCAGAAAAATGAGGCAGTCATTTGTGTCTGTGTCTTTCGTGCTCGGCGACATTTTGTTGGAGTCAGTTCATCTTCAAAGCACCATACCGTTGACTGCCGCTTTGTATCAGGATCGTAGTTATATAACCATGTTTTGTCACCTGTCAGTATATCATACACAGTTTTCTTCTCGCCAGCATCGAATTTATTTATCATAAATTTACACCAATCCCCGCGGCGTTCTTTCTGCAAATCGTTGAGTTTATGCGGCACCCATCTCGAACAACGCTTATGGAGAGACAGTTGTCCATGAATTATGGTTTGCAATGCTGCTGATCCAATGCCTAGATCTTGCTCAAGCTCTACGTATGTAATTTGTCGGTTCTCACCGATATTTTTTTCCACGGCTTGCACATTTTCTTGAGTACTTCGCCTCGCCTCATCTTCAAAGCTCTCCCACCTTCTTTTAAATTCAGCAAACCAATTAAAGACAGTTGCACAAGAACAAGCAGACTCACAAAAAGTCGTCGTTAAAAGTTCAGAACATTCTTGGGGCTTTAAACCTTTTTTAAAGTCATAATAAATCATAACTCGAAAATCTCGTCGACTAAGTTCCATTTTAACCGCAAATTCCCGCCAGATTCAATCAGAAAAAAAATATTTAAAATAATACTACGCAGATTTCCGGAGTATTCCATTTTTAAATTAATAGCTATTTAATCAGCCTTCACGGTGGTGTATGACTTTCCAGTATCAATCAAATGAACATGAAGTATCTAATTTCTTTTAGCATGACCCTCGTAATTCCGAGCTAGCTTTGCTTTTGTAACAATTTTTGCAACGGTAGATTGTTCTGTATTTTTTTTTGTTTTTTTGTATTATACAGTCAATATTTATTTATAATTATTGTTTTAAGTATACAGGCTGATTCGAAAGACGTAAGCAGGACCAACCCTATATCATCAGTAAACGTTAAGGGATCGTTCACAATCATATTTATGTTAAACCTCCCAATTTTAACTGTAGAGTGACCATGCACGACGTAAATAATTTAATTTGCAACATTAAAAAAAACGCTAACCCCACGAATACTGGTACGGTATAGTAGCATTAACTAACTGAATCCGGTACTGCTTATCCTGCTCGTCTCCTGAATCACCCTGTATATGTATACAATTGTCCAGGATAAAAACTACTAGTACTATGTCCTTAAGGGTTTAGAGAATTTTCATACCAAATTTCACCTAATTTACGGTTTAGCGTGAAGATGTAACAGACGGACAGACGCATTTTCGGATTTATTATATTAACATAGATAGACATTAGGGATATATAAGTACGTAATTGTTATGTACATTTTTAGATTAAGGCTGGATCAGACCAGTAAAACTTACCAGTATGAGACATTATTTTTCACTAAAGCGTATTTCTGTATTTTAGTAGTGCTACTTTTTAAAATACAGGTCCTTATCTTGGCTGCATGAATAATTTATAATAGTTTTGTTTTAAAATTAGAGTTGAAAATAATATCTTTAATTAAACTCGCCCTCGGGAGACGGCAGGACGATTTGGACGTGTATGCAAAGTATTACAAAGGTTGTAAAGAGACCTTACTTAAAGTTGTTCGTCTGTCTGTCTGTCCTTATTTTCGGGAAGGCGTGAAAGTATCAAGCTGAAATTTATATCAAATACTGAGGTCTACTGTCCCTTGGAGCTGTGAAAAAATCAAACTTCTAAGCCAACGCAATCAAAAGATGCAGCCGTTTATGCTGCAAATTTCCGCAATTTTTCGAATCTCGCAAGGGAATCAAAACCTACAAGGTACTTCCCGTGAACTCAGAATCTTGAAATTTGGTATGAAGGTAGCTATTATAACACAACCAACTAGAAAAGTGAAAAATCTTGATTTTTTTATGTCTGTCTGTAACTATCAATGATCAATATAATCTGACCCCACACTGCGTACATTTTGCTTAAGAGTAGGGCTCTGCATACACTGGATGTTTTAAATCACTCGGAAAAAGCGAGAAATATCTTCAAGACACGTTTACTTACATACCTATAAATAGAATAGAATAGAATAGAATAGAATAGAATAGAATAGAATAGAATAGAATAGAATACAATAGATTTATTTGGTGTTATAAAGTTTGTACCTACATGAAATCTTAATCTAAATAAAACAGTAGTTAACAAAGCACCAAAATGGATGCCACTCAGCAAATGCCGATGACTGAAAAAATGTGTACGAAACCCTCGGTGCGCGAGTCCAACTCGCACTTGCCCGGTTTTTATCTATGCATTGACTTAAGACCAACCATATCGTGCTTTGTTTTTATTTAAATTTAAGGAGCTTTGAATTTACTGGCATTTATACTAAAGAAATAATTCATTCGCAGTTCAGATCCACGTTTATTTATGTAAAGTAATCACGCTATAACCGGGTAAAACCGAAATAGCTTTTTAAACTCGACATTATAATGGAAATCACCCTAATCAGATTGGAATCACCCTTAATTTGTATACAGGAGGCACTATGGCCGTATTTGTATCATGATTTATTAGACATTATTTTATGATGAACGTTCATTTGGTGATATAAGTTTCATAAAGTCGTAACAGTGCACCAGGCATGTAAGCCAAACAGGGTGATTTGTGAGTGAAACATGAAAAAAAAAAAAATTTCGAACATCTTCAAATACAGTTTTGTTTCTTTTTAAAAATATAAGAATATTTCCTTCAATTAAAATGAGCTTATTAAAGGTTTTTACAGCGATTTCTCTCCAGGGCCCATCAATTTTTTCCATCCTGTATTATTCCGCCCCGTTACGGCGTGAAAGACGAACAAACACACACACTTATACTACTTTGTTGTTATAGCGGCAACAGAAATACATCATCTGTTAAAATTTCATCTATCTAAGTATCACGGTTCTTGAGATACAGCATGGTGAAGACAGACAGACGGATAGTGGAGTCTTATTAATAAGGTCGCGTTTTTATCTTTTGGGTACGGAACCCTAAAAATTATTTTGATCATGCATGAAAATAACGTGAGACTCGCTCACATTAAATTATATTGTAACGGATAACTCGCATCTTAAATCGAGTTCAGCTCGACATGTTTCGGGCTATTTCGAAACCCTTCTTCTCAAAAATTATTGTTAAAACTAACTGCAGCGACATAACCAACAGAATCCAATTGCGGTCGCCGCACTACCGGCGTGAGCGCAATTGGATTAACTTTTAATTCAGCGGCTTGTTAGCTGGCTCATAAACACGCCAGTTTGTAAAAGAATTTCTTTGTTAAAAGAGGAACTAAATATATTTGTCTCGGTCTTAATTCATACTTATAACTGGCGGTTGCTCGCGATTATGTTTGCGGAGAATTCGTTTGTCGCTGTCCTGCGGGAATTGTAATTTTCATAGACTAAACAAAAATTGCTTCTTATTTTGCTGGTTGCTGTATTGTTATGGTTGCTGGTCCATTGAGAGATTAATAGGTTCGTTTTTAGGGTTCCGTAGCCAAAATGGCAAAAACGGAACCCTTATAGTTTCGTCAAGTGCGTCCGTCTGTCGTCTGTCTGTCCGTCCGTCCGTATATCACAGACATTTTACTTGAAAACTACAAGATGTATATCAATGAGGAGTACAGATGTCTTGTCAAAGCCGCTATTTAGTTTTGTAGTTAAACAACAACACGTAACAGAAATTGAAAAAAAAAATAACTCGCATCAACGTGTGGCACATAGTTCGACAGCTCTTTTGAAGAGATAGCAAGGTTTCTCAAAAGCTTTTTGATTAAGTGAAGATTTCCGGAAATAATCGCTCCCAAAGTAGCAAAAGTTGTGTCCCCCCCTCTATCTTGTAAGCCGTTTGTCCAAAAAATATGAAAAGGTAACGCTTAATAAATACTTTCAACGAAAATTGATTTCAACATGTTCGGATACACCTTTTTGATTTATTGCCGAAACACTGCGCTTCACTACAAAAGGACGTAAGTGCTGTGAAGATACGAGTACGCTCTTTTTCTGGTAGATAGATTTTAAGACTGTAGTTGTGTGTTTTAATTGTGTTAGGTATAACGCACATAATATTACTTGATTTTTTTCGTATTGGCTACGGAACCCTAATTTGGGCGTGTCCGACACGCTCTTGGCCAGTTTTTAAAGATCCCAGGAAGCTGACTCCATATTTTTGTCGTTGGACTCGTGCGAAACCGGGGCGTATTGCTAGCAGGTATACAAATAATCAAAAATGTAAAATACTCGTATGTTGTTGCTTGCTACAATAAGGGCAGCTAAGATATGTATCAGACTCACGAAACTGTTTGTTTTTAAATATAATTATAAAGGTTAAACAATCTAGATGGCTATCTGCGCCTGGGCAGCTATTGTGTCGGTTTTATACGTCACGAGTTTTAAAAATAAAACTTTCGTTATTCAAGTGGCTTTGTTTGATCCAAGATCTCTTACATGCATTATACACGTCTGTATTCCATTGCGCACGCAGAGACCTTTCGGAAAGTTCCATCCCTTTCCCGAAATACCCTTTTCGAAAGCACCCATTCCAATTTAATAATTATTCGCTTGGCCATGCCGATGATCCTCGTTCTTCTATGTATCACTTTATTTCTGATACGATCTCGTAGAGAAACTCCGACTATAGCCCTTTAAATAGCTCATAGCCCATACTGACCGATTTAAATGTTACCACCCTATAAGTATAGTTATAGCCCCTTTAAAACTTGCTATACTTTTATCTCGTTACTATATCTCGCACGGTGGATGCAGACCGCTTTCAACCGAAGCACCTTGAGGTCTATGAGTAAGGCCTATGTCCTACGGCTGATATGATTATGATGATGATACTAACTATCGGATAGGCAGGCAGCTTCTTCAGGTCAGGCTGGAGACACTGCTCGACCGACGGTCAGCGCTGACCGTCGGTCACAGTAGCTATATCTAAGCAAGTCTGTGAATGCGCACACAGCTACGCTGACGGTAAGCGCGTGATTTAGTGCGCGCCTGCGGTCGGTCGAGCCGTCGGTCCGGCTCGTCGGTCGCGCGGCTTCGGTCGACCGACGAGCTATGAGATTGTATGGATGTGTTCAGTGCTTCGCTGACGGAGCGACCGACCTGTGAAGTATACACGCGTCGCAGTTCGCCGTCAGCGTAGCTCTGAATGAATTTTCGCAACCGACGGTCAGCGCTGTCGGTCAGGACGTACCGTCGGTCGAGCACTGTTTACAGCCAAAGTCTGAAATCAAAGCTCGTGTCAATGCACAGTGCTTGCGGAAAGCAGCTAATGCCTCGACAGCGTTTGTAGTAAAGGCAGGATGTCTCCACGTGCCAGTAAATGCAGTACACTAGCGAGCAATGTTATTAAAATACAGCGTGCAGCGTACATCCAAAAACTTTATGAGTACTTAATAAGGGTCCTGATGAACTTATCTAATCTTACTTCGCCTAAGTATCTAGTTTTTCTTTCAAAGTTTAGGTTAGCTTGAAAAGATCCCTTTTAGGGATAAGTTCGACTTTGTACTCTATTAAAATAATAATTTGACATTGAACATTATTTTAAAATTAAATTTCATTTAAATTTCAATCTAATTAAATTACGAAAATTCACAATAAATTCTTATTATATTAGCATTGGTATTTTAATGACATCACTTCTCTAATCCGTAGATATAATTAATCATTAGAGTAAAATAGTTTAAGGATTTATCATTTTTATACCATAACAGGGTGTCGTGTACCTACTATTTAATAATATGTCACCTAATGTAATGAACATGACTTATAAATGAATAAATGAATATGAATATGAATATGAACAAATACTCTTTTTGTTCTGTTGGTTTTTAACTTTTCTAAGCTGGCTATATTAAGTTAATTATTATTAACCGAAACATCGCACTTGCTGACGTGACAGCTGCCACAGATCCGCTTCTCTCGTGTCTAACAATAATACTGGCCAGATGTATTGATTCACAGGTAATAGCTACTCATTAATACTCATTAATATATGTATGTATGTATGGAGTAAAGCTAAGCCACCGTCATAATTAAGAACTTTTAAGTGCGAGCAAACCGTTAAGTTTGAGTTAATCGAAAGTTTATTCCATACGACCTGCAGTCCGAACTAACGTATAGTCTAAGATCCGTGTTAAAGAGGATTCGCACCTATATGTTTAATGTATCCATAAAGTATTAAAATTTTATATCAAATTTTGTATGTATAAAATATATCGCGAGTGGATTCGCTGTAAAATCCTGACCAGTAATTAAATAAAAATGGCAAAAAAATATTTTTGAAAATCGCACTTTGTATTTAATGAGTCAATTTAATAGCAACACAAAGTATGAAGCGTATAATAAATGTACCAACATTGGGGCTATCTATTTTCTTGTGGTTTATCTACAAGTTGGTAGGTATAGATCAGTACTATGAATATATATCATATAAGCTTTATTTCACTGTAAAAACGATGATGAAGGGTTAGCTGCAAAAATGTGGTTTGATTTAAATGATGGTTAGAGATTTTTTTGTTTTTTTTTTTAACTTTGGACAGGAATTTTTAGGCAACTTTTTAGATATTTTTTTCTTATTACAAGTAAATTTACTATAAAATGGTTTTTATTTATTTAAAAAATGAGTGAATATCGTTCTAAGACGGATCTTCTACTATAAAGTGATGTACTGTAAGTACTCTAGTATTGAGGTTCACGGAGCAGACAAAATATTCAACTGTATTAGATGTCTTAACTTTTAAAAGCTGCAACTCATCTCGTATCTAACTAAAACTTCCACTCTATCAAATTAACAAGTTAGCGAAACACTTCAGCCAACTAGTTTGGCAGTAAGTTTTTACTGTTCTACGACTCATGTAATTTAGTTTTTTTTTTTTGCTTTATCTTGACAGTTGTTCGATTGACAAAGGCTTGAGCTATTTTTTTATAGTTGTATCTTCTGCCAGTAACTGACTATTGAGGAGGCTAGAGGTGGACTTGTCAAAGATAATGATTTACCTACACAATCATCATATCATCATCATCATATCAGCCGAAAGACGTCCACTGCTGGACATAGGCCTCCCCCAAGGCTCTCCACTTAGACCGGTCTTGTGCTTTTCGCATCCACCGCGATCCCGCGATCTTAGCCAGGTCGTCGCTCCATCTTGTTGGAGGCCTACCGACAGCTCGTTTCCCGGTCCGCGGACGCCATTCGAGAACCTTCTGACCCCATCGGCCATCAGTCCTGCGTGCAATGTGCCCCGCCCACTGCCACTTCAGTTTCGCGATCCTTCGGGCTATGTCAGTAATCTTAGTTCTACTGCGGATATCATCATTTCTGATTCTATCCCGCAGAGAAACCCCGAGCATAGCCCTCTCCATAGCCCTACACAATACCAACGTTTATTCACTTAGGATGTAATTCAAGTTCGGTTCAAAATTATGAACTTGAATGCTAGTGTGTTTTCCAGTCTGTCCGTTAGCTCTTCACGCTTAAATCGCTCTACAGATTTAAATGAGATTTGGTATGGAATAGATTAAGACTCTGGGATGATGGGAGCTGGGATAATGCTTGCTAGTGATGTAACGAATGTCATTTTTTGAACATTCGCGAATGCGAATGCGAATATTCAGTTTTTCGTTCTGACGCCATATTGTCTGTGGCAGTCTCGTTCCAACGAAGTGCGTTCCGTTTGTATTTAGTTCCGAGAACTACCGGTATAAGAACACATTGCGAAGTAAATAAATAAATATTTAATATCAAATGAAATGAAAATGAAAGATTACAAGGTTAAGTTATTTTTTTATATAAAAAACATAAGAAATGAATGTATTTTGATTTTATTAACCTTCTCTCTTTCTTCTCTTCTTCTTCAGCCCATAGCCACCCAATGCTGAGTGTAGGCATCCTGCATTGCTCGCCACTCATCTCGGTCCAGTGCTCTCCTCATCCAGCACCTTCCCGCCACTCTGACCAGGTCGTCGGTCCACCTCATCTCTTGTCTACCAACGTTTCTCCGCCCGGTTCTGGGTCTCCACTCCATCACGGCCTTCCCCCATCTTCCATCACTCCTGCGGCATATGTGTCCAGCCCACTTCCACTTCCTTTGGGTGATTATCTTGGCTATATCGGTTATTAACCTACTATTATCTAATAATTATATTTTTTCTGATATTCACATTCACAGAAATTTTGCGAATGCGAATATGCAAAAATATGCGAATGCGAATATTCGTTACATCACTAATGCTTGCATCTGCGTCGATATAGGGAAGCGTTATAAAACTAAGTCTATGTCCCGTATGTCTTTGTTGTGGTTTATGTTGGTACGAACGCGACCAAATCTGCTCAACATCTGGCCAAATTCGGTAGCAATATCGTGGCCATTAATTAAAGGTGTCCAACTAACAAGGGTCGACCACAAGCCGCAAATTACTTGCCAAACCATAAACCTATTAACTTGGCGATGTCTACCTAAAGGTTGCTCTAGGTTATTGAAACAAGGTAAGATGTATTTTTCAAATCGGGCCAATCCGCGTTCTGCTACAGAATTTCTGACTGCCTTCCGCCTCTTCAATAAACATAGTTACAGTGAAGTTCCATAATAATTTTTGTAACCAGGTTTTTTGTCCCATCTTGTAGTGTAGTTAGATGGCTGCGAAATGAGAATTGTGCTTTCTCATCTTGTAGCTGCCTCCAGCTAAATTAGATAGAACCATAAACAATTACTTTGCTTACCCGTAACCTTACGATAGATACGTCAATGAAAAAATCGTCACTACCTTAAAAAAAACTCGTAGCTCAAAATAGAGAATTTTTCTGAGTGAACTTTATGGACATTACGTCAAGGTTCAATTTTGTTAACATATCGACGGTAAAAAGCAATCTTGCTGTAAACCACACCCTTCACAAAAAAATTTTATTTCATATTTAGAATCAGAAAAAAATTCTGCGTCGAATGGTCCTATTCTCGTGGCTCTACGACCTCTATAAGTTTTTGTACAGCATTTGAGTTTACCCTATTTTTTCAAAAAGACAACTGAATACTTGCTGTAAATAGCACAAAAAACAGCATTTTTCTATCATTTGGAATTTACACCAATTTCACTTTTGCAAATAATATGATCTTTGTAGTTACAACGCAACGCACTACTCAACACATGTTGAGTAGTGCGGGTTACAGCATAATTGCATATAACATTTAAGTAACGTACCGTGTTTACTACATTTATTAGATACTAAACTTTTGATCATCGTAGTTTACTACATTCTAAACAAATATGGTATTATATACAATGACTAGTTACGCCAAATTGAAAACACTAAGTTTTACGAAATTTGCTATTTATGCCCTTTTCAATACAGTAGTCGTCTATTGATCATGCGCATTTACTGCATTTGAAACACGCGCTCGCGCCGATTTAACCGCGGCTTACCGCATGTCGTTCAGTTACTCCGCGACGAATTTGAAAGTAAACAATAAAGCAAAGGATGTTTTAGTGGGTTCAGACGAAGAAGACGTAGATAAAATAGAAAATGATGAATAATTTATTGAATCAGATGTTACTTTGCGGAGGTCCATTTTAATGAACACACATGAATCAATGTTCATGTGAAAGAGGATGAGGGCTTGGGTTTTTGCATGAAAATATAACAAGTAAGTAATATTTGTGTCGCACATACTTAGCTGTCTTGCACGTGCTTTCGCGGGGTAGCAAGGTAATAAAATTAAGTTCAGAAAATGATGATGCAATTGAATAAATTTAAAAAAAAATTAAGACACTAAAAATACCGATAGGTACTTTATTATTAATTAAACGAATGCTGTTATTTTTTCACTAGACTTTATGTACAACTAAATAGCAGTAGAGTATTTATTTCCTGTGATTCAGCGTCTATTGTTATCTAACTAGGTGTCAGAAATGTTATAATTTTTGATCTAATTTAGTAATTTAGAAGTGTTTTATGTTCTGAAACATTTTAAAATGACGTTAAAATAAATGTCACTCCATACTTACATCGTTTTAATTTTACTATCCTTTCTTATCTTCTTACATTTAAAACAATTAAGTGCACCTAGTTACATAGATTTTTTTCATTTACGTCAAAATTGACACAAATGAATAATTGTGATAAGTAATAACAGCAGTTTTGCTTTGAAGTAAAATACTTGTTTTGGAGCCGCCCATACAGTTATCTCCTTCATTTACAGCATATTTGCGTTATAGAAAAAAAAGTGTTAATGCTGTAACCCACACAAACATAGACTAAAACTAACTTCTAGTTAGTTTTCGGTATTCGACTTGATAAACAATCAAAAAAGGCATTCTTATTCTAAAAATGACATTTATAGGATTAATAGTTTAGGAGATATGATTTTTTTTCTAAAATCTCAAAAGTTTTTGGGCTCTGGTGAACACTTTGGATTTTGCGGGTTACAGCAGGATTGCTTTTTACCGTCGATATTGATTTTAGATACGAGATTTTTTTCAAAGTAGTTACGTAATGTGTACTCGTACAGCTTCCACACCTCTACGCTGACACAAAAACCTAACCATGACCACCATCACACTGTTGGCGCGTTTCGAACTCAGAGTTCATTTCAGAGCAACACAATCGTTCAACCATGCTACCAAATGTGTGTGCTTTCAGAGATCTCCTCTCAGAATGAGAGGGCTTCGTAGTTCTCACACGGGCTCAGCGCGAATTGGGAACTTCACATACGCTATTGAATCGTTTGGCAGATCTGTACAGGTTTCCACAACGTTTTCCTTCATCGTATTCTACCTATATTTCCGAAATTTTAATACAACTACCAGATCCGAAGACTAATAAAAATATAATGTCGATAAGTTTTCTTGTCCGCCTGCACAAGCGTTACGGCAGTAACACGACAATGCACTTAAGTGGAACTATTAAGTGTAAGTCGTTCGTGTGGACACAGCTTTATAAGATCAATATTTTCATTGTTTTTATTACTGGTCAGACTTTTCAAATAACCTAAGCCTGAGCGGTTCTAGGGTACATACATTTGAAAAATTGCAGGATTGAAAATTAACAACATTTTTTTTATTAGACTGGATGGCAAACGAGCAAGTGAGTCTCCTGGTGGAAAGAAATCACCACCGCCCATAAACATCTGCAACACCAGGGGTATTGCAGATGCGATGCCAACCAAGAGGCCTAAGATGGGATACCTCAAGTGCCAGTAATTTCACCGGCTGTCTTAATTGTTCATAAATAATTACAGGATAATCATATGATTGCTATCCAACAATAATCATTTCTATGTCGCTATACACTCTTGACAGGGCGTATTGGTCTTCGGCTAAGGATCATTTCATTACAACTTTCTTGCGAAAGTAGTGTGGAGGCTACGATACTAAGTCAGGAATTGTAACTGCGTTAGAAAAATAGCTTAATAATAATTATCATTATGTAATCAATCCGATGCCATTGTCAAGTACGTAAAAGCAAAAAACGTTCAAAATCGTCAATATCTGGCACATCTAAATAAACAGGGTTCTGCTAGGAACTCCCATCCCGTGTGGGTTCCCCCTGCTTACGCATATTTTTTATGTCATAATTCTATTTACGCATAATAGTATTTATGCCGAAACTGTTTTCGCATAACAGTTTACGCCGAATTCTTTTACGCATAACCAATGTAAGCCGAATGGGCTTTACGCATAATTTGTGAATTCCGAATATTGCTTAGGCAGAAGATTACAAGACATACGCATAAATTAATTACGCAGAAAGTTACTTTCGCATACTTAATGTAATTTTGCCAATATAATAAAATGAATATATTTTAATATTGCAACAGCATTTAATATTACCTAAGCTTACTTACCTAATCCAATCTACTTCTCCGGAAAGTAGTACCTAGTGGCTGGTAATATTTTTGTAAATGGGGACATGACTGTGATAAAGTCGACGAAGCACCGCTTCGCGGGGCTTCTATTTCTAATCTTTGAGACATAAGGTAACTAACGAACCTGTCCATGTTAAAAGGGGGGTAGATAATGTTTGTTTTTTCATGGAACCCTAAAAACTTATGAGGAAAATGTTCCCAATTCCAATGATATAACGCGACTCCCGCATTTCCGATAAGCTATGTTTATGCGTCTGATAACGCAGTGACGCCATTCTGTTATTGTATTTGGAGTATTTAGAGTGCCGGCTATTAGTTGAAGGTTGCATGTTGGAACGATAACTGAAAAACGTAAATATACTAGATATTTAATTTACTTGAAGAATTGCGAAACTGAAGTGGCAGTGGGCGGGGCACATTGCACGCAGGACTGATGGCCGATGGGGTCAGAAGGTTCTCGAATGGCGTCCGCGGACCGGGAGACGAGCTGTCGGTAGGCCTCCAACAAGATGGAACGACGACCTGGCTAAGATCGCGGGATCGCGGTGGATGCGAAAAGCACAAGACCGGTCTGAGTGGAGAGCCTTGGGGGAGGCCTATATCCAGCAGTGGACGTCTTTCGGCTGACATGTTGATTTAATTTACTGAAACAGGCGTTACTTTGCGGAGTCCATATCAATGAACTGTACGAGTAAACAATTACTTTGCTCACCCAAAACTTTACGATTAAACTATGTCTATGCAACAAATGTGTGCGCAATTATCACCACTACCACACTACACTGACGCGTTGCAATAGGCATATATTTAACTTACACATCACCCGCATTTTAATACACTCGGCGGGTTTTAAATAATAGTCTTATTCATACGTACTGGTGTAAACAAACCTTGATCGTATAGTATCCGAGTTTTACGCGAAGTTTTGTTTTTACATAAATCGTGTTTTTTTGGCAAAGATACGTATTTAAAGCTATAAATGTAAAACCTACTTAACTAAATAAATAAGTCGGTCAACAAATAATAAGACAAGTAAAAACTATTATATTTGAATTATTGACCCCAGTTTTTAGATGTGTCTGTATCAGTGTTCTTGATTTTTATTCAAAGACTTAAAAGTAAGAAGCCGTGATGACCCAGTGGTATAACCATGGCCTCTTAAGCAGTTTTACGAAATTCATATGAAATTTACCACGAGCTTTGCGTAGAAGGAAAGCTGCACAAACTTGCAAAAGAATTCAATGAAGTTTCCAATCCGCACGCGTGGGAACTACGATCCAAGCCCTATCTATCTGATAGGAGGCCTGTGCCCAGCAGTGGGACGTATAAAGGCTGGAGTGATGAGACACCTAAAAGTGTACAAATATCTTAGACCGAAATAAATAACTTCCCACCGTCAACAGATTTAATTTACGTTTTCAACAGGCGGTGGGAATCCGATCCAAAATGTCTTCCTTTCGAGTTGACGTATTTAAATTTGTAACTATCCGTTGAAAACAATTGACACCCCACTGATTGATAATTTGGCAACAATGTTTAAATCTCAATTTAAAAATAACAAACTTTAAAGCTAAGATAGTAGAGTTTAATTTCATGTGACATGTACTTGTTTTCAGAAATCTTCCTGTCAACCGACGACAAGTTGAAAAATCGGAAGTTGAAAGAAGAAGTAATTAGTTATGTTTCTTATTGTCTTACTTTTATTTTTGTGCGAAATAGTATGTCGCGTATTTTTATAATGCCGGTTTTAGAACGAGAACTCCCGCGTAATAAATCTAAAGGAAAGGGAAAGGTATAAACAGATACGAGTAGGTGGAAGTTTTCTTAAAAGTCGCCACGAATTTCTTTCAACGATTGAACTCTTTGTTTTATATTAGTTTTGAAGTGGTTTTTTTAAATGGGAATCATAATTTTTGTTTTTTTTTTTTTCATAAAAGTTCACGGTTTTGAGGGCATCCCAATGTTTTTTAGCCTTGTCGGTAAGTACCTGTTAAAAAAATTTTTTTTTTCAACGAAAAGTGTTTGCGGATCCCCACTCAGTGGTACCTATAATTGAGAGAATGCAGAAAAAATATATAAATAAACATTGAAAAACGATTTTTGTTTTTTTTTTTTATTTATAATTATATACCCAATTTGTAGATACGAAAACATTACTAAACTGCTATCCTTCCATATCAATAATTATAAATGTAAAAGTATCATGATTAAGCCGCGGAAGCTGAAACTTTGGAAAAAACGGCCAAGAGCGTGTCGGACACGCCCGATACACAGGGTTTCGTAGCCATTACAATAAAAATAAAGTCCTATTTTTCTAAAGATTTCGTATTTTGTACGGAATATTCCGAGTTTAGGTATATTTTATACCTTAGGCTGCTATTTACTCTTAAACGTCTATTAATTCTCAAAAAAAACTGACCTGTTATAGTTTTCCTTGTAAGTTTGATATACTTACTACCATCCTGATTTTTTTCAAATGTTTCCACCCACCGGTTTAGATTTTAGAGGGGGGACGCTCGATTTTAATGAAAATTTGCACTTTAAAGTTAAATATTTTTCAAACAAATCACTGAATCAAAAAATCGTTTTAGCAACCCTCTAATGGTCCTTTATATGGTAAAAAATCACCCCCACTTTACGTCTATGAGAGGTACTCTAAAAAGTTTTTTTAATGTACTGTTTTATCGGCATAGTTTGCATATATGGTCGTGCAAAATTACAGCTTTCTAACATTGATAGTCTCTGAGCAAAGCCGCGGACGGACAGACAGACAAACATGGCGAAACTATAAGGGTTCCGTTTTTGCCATTTTGGCTACGGAACCCTAAAAACTGGCTCGATTTCATCCCAAAAAATTGCATAGTTCCCGCGGGATTGTGATAAAAGGTTTCTTTGTAGACAGAGTAGCAAGAAATAAATAGTTAGCGGGCAACAATACAATACAATACAATACAATAACTATTTATTGAACACCAAAACAGAGTAAGCAAAAAATATAAAAACAAAACAACACACAGCTTTGTTTATAAAAAAGAGTAAAAAACAAATCCATCTTTTTACTTTCCAGCCATGTCCAATTTATGATCAGCTAGGGTATAACAAAACCAACGGTTTTAGTACTTTCACGAACTAATCGTGGTTGGACGAAGTTTGAGCTGTCCGGCTAGACCCGAGGACTGCCGAGTGCTCCCGAAGAGAGCCGACGGCGCTAGACGAAGACAAGTGTTTGGTCACATCAAAGTGCTGGATCACGGCCAAATGTCGCTTTTATTGTGCGGTTTGAGTAATGAGCGAAGAGCGAGAATCGATATGAATAAATGGAAACCTTTTTTCAAATCGTAAACTAGAAAAAATTACAACTTACACGCGTCACTTAAGGCCGCCTATTGCTTACCATAGAAAATCTCTATACATATACACCTGTATTTTCATATTAGTCATTGTATTGTATTGTATTAGGTACACCTTTGCCTGTTTATGTCGCACTGCAAGGTACAGGCCTCCTCACAGAATGAGGAGGCTTCACACGCGATCTCTCATACACCATTTAATCACATCGCAGGTTTCCTCACAATGTTTTCACTCCCGTAAAGCTCGTCGTAAATTTCGAATGTACTTTTAAGAAGAATTTTGAAAAACTCCGTGAGTTCGGATTTGAACCCACGATCCTCTGCTTACAGTCACGGCGAAAAACTCAATCCCACTAATAATATTATATTAAATTTAAATGTGTAAATTGTAAGCATCGTTGGCATTAGGTACTATTAGCCAAAAATGTGGTCTACCACCCTAAAGTTGATAATCGTTTGCATGTCACAAAAAATGAATGCCAACCTGTTTGACACTTCAAAAGTTCGACTTTAGCGACATAATGATTTGATAGGAACTTTTCAAAAATGGATAGACCACTTGTTGTTTGATGGTACCAAATTATTTTGCCTACCAGATCAGATGTCAACGTTATTTTGCGTTCCTCAACTTTTCCTATTTAATTAGGTTACATAAAGATAGTTAGTGTAGTTTTCGGGAGATTGTTCTTGCCCGCTATCGCTTATAACTCGCACGGTACACTCGCGCCCACAAGCGATCCAATCTCCACTGTTCAACGAACCATTAGATTCTCAATGAAACATTATTTAGATAATAATGAGATAATAATAATCTCACAATCTCCCGCTTTCCTCTCGGATATACGAGTCGCCTCACCGATACAAATCTTTAGTAGAAATAATCATATGCGTTCATTGCGGGTCGTCTGGGCAAAGAGTTAAGAAGGATTCAGTCAAGTGCAGCAATGGAACGAACACACAATTTTTGTAGGGTTTCGTACTGCAAATGGAAAAGCGCAACTCTTTTAGAGCCACTCGTGTATCTGTCACAATGTGATCAGAATTTATTCGTCATCACCATCACCATGCTGGTCGAGTCAATCAAGTTACTGGAAGTTGGCCGAATTTAACTAACAAGATTAAATTACAGACAGACAGACAGACAGACAATGGGACAGGTGAAACTAAATAAAAGCTTGTATAATAGACTTAAGCTGACCTTGCCTTCCCTCATCACTGAAAGTATTAAATCTTTTTTTTATTTTAATATACCTTAAAAAATGTTCTATTATGCGCTTATTTATATGATTTGAAATTTACATGACATTGGTATCAACTGTAAATTGTCATTGTCAAATCAATAAATTATGCGTATGTACAGAACCCCACTTGCTAGAGCCACGACTCACTGCCGGTTTTTCTTGCGTAAACTAGGCGACGCGATCGGGTATTTCACGCTTCTTCATTTTGCTTTCATTTTTGCTTAATTAAAGCTTCCGACTCCTAATTACGCAAAAGTTTGAGATTTTTGCAGAGTTTAAAAGCCAGTTTATAAAATTAGGTCAAAAACCAGGCTTACTGCGCTAACTCACAAGCATATGCTCACAAGGCACTAGAGCTGTTTAGCATACAGAGGTCCTTTTCAATTTTTTGCATAAAAAAGCTCAGGCATTTTTGTAGGAAGCTACCTATATTAAATGATATTGTAACGGATAACTCATGTCTTAAATTGAGTTTAGCTCGACATGTTTCGGGCTATTTCGTAGCCCTTCTTCAAGGGGTGATATCCGTTACAAAATCACTTAATATGAGTGAGTCTCACGGCAGTTTCATGTTCAAAGCTGCTTAATTAAATGGTGTGTGAAGATCCTAAATGCGCATTAGATCAACTAGGAGGCCCAATCCTACCATATAAATTACCGTAACCGAAAAATCTATAGGGTGTTTCCGGTTGTCCTGGAAACTTGCAATTTTGTATGACAGCAGCTCTTACAGCATACCCAGAAAGTGTTAAATCATTGTTTTTTTGTCTACCTGTCTATATCAATAGCCATCTAAAATGAGCCCACACTGATACATTTTAATTAGGAGAGGGACTCTGCTAACATAACTTGATACTGAATATTCATTGATAATAATAAGTATTAGTGGGATAATGGAATTGTTTTCTTTTAACGTCTTAGAGTAGCCATTTCTAAATTTAGGGTATCAATAAACACTAATTGTGGCTGTTATTAGCCCGTCTAGACATCAAGGGCGTTTCGACATCTCCCACCATTCCCACAAACACATTACCCGACGAATCCATCATCTATAAACGATGAGAGCATCCTGGGCATTGGAATAAAACGGAGAAAAACCGAAGAATATATCGTCACTACTTTGAAAAAATCTCGTATCTCAAATCCATACGTCAACAAAAGTGACCCTTCATGCAATGTGCATAAAGTTCACTCAGAAAAAATATTAATTTAAGGTACGAGCTTTTTTTAAAAGCACTGGCTATATCTGTACTTACTCATGTACTTTTCAAACCCCCGTCGCAAAATAAACGATCTATAGTCGCATCCACATTTATCTGTCGTGTTGTGTCGTGACGCATCAGTATAGTATCGGTTTCATATTTTTTAGGATTCCTTACCTCAAAAGGAAAAAACGGAACAATTATAGGACCACTTTTTGTCCGTCTGAAAGTAGTAGTATTATTATATTATTTTATTTTATTTTTGTAATTTTTTCTTTAGTTATATACTGTAGTTTTTAAGTATTTTATTTGTAATTACGTTATTATGAAAAAATGACTTTCTGCCAAGTTTCTTGCGGCGCATTCTTCTTGGCAATGATGGTCTTTCCGAAAGCGCTGGTAGTTTAAAAAATGACGTGTAAAAGTGCCTCTCTGCGAGTCATTGTGAAGAAACATGGACAGACCAGTACCAAAGTACATCTGACAACGATAGGTATGTTAATCATGATCGTTTATAGACGAGCGAGCATCACTTAGCTTTGACGAGTTCCATTGGTCATGTAGGGTCTTCTTCATCAGGTCCAGGTTACCAAATGATACTTTCTGAATGTCACTCATCTTAATGCTAAAAATGCCAAAATCACCATAGGTGTGCCCAAAACATTTTGAGGTTTGCGCTCGATTTCCCTAGGATCCCATCATCAGAGCTTGACTTGGTGACAATGGGATCACCTCTGAAGAATACCTCTTCGAATAAAAAATAATTTTGAAAAGCGGTCCACAATTGACTGAGTAATCGGTGAATATACATAAAAAAAAACCTAAATACAAACATTGGAACATAGAACCTCCTCCTTTTTTGAAGTCGGTTAAAATACAAAGAATACAAAGTGTAGAATACAAAGTCGCAGACAGTAACTAGTCATCAGTAGCATCCCCCAACGCTGGAATAAAGGAAATCGAATGCTAAATAAGCAATAGTTTCGACTTTCCTGAACGTTTTATAAATAGAGAGCGCAAATACACGATATTTTTGTGAGTTAAGACTCGGTATATTTCCTGACTAATTTTTTTTAGGGTTCCGTAGCCAAAATGGCAAAAACGGAACCCTTATAGTTTCGCCATGTCTGTCTGTCTGTCTGTCTGTGCGTCCGCGGCTTTTCTCAGGGACTATCAATGCTAGAAAGCAGTAATTTTGCATAAATATATATCGACACACCCTAAGAAAAAGTGTGTATCTACAAAAACCAAATTTTACAGGAGAGCGTTTTAAAGTTTCTATAAATTTAAAATCGCAATTGCGTGGTAACTATATATGCCAGAGGATTGAAATTTGGCATGGAGTACAATATTGTAACAATGTATATTTATGATTTTTTATAGATTTTTAAATACGTTAGTTTCTTAATTATGACAGTTATACACTTTTACGTGATAATATGTTGTTAACTCCGACGTGTAAGTGGCAGATACATACTTGTTATACGTATATTTAACTTCGACGAAACGGTTTATGCCAGATAGACATATATTATGTAGTTACATATTTTACACTAGATTAGTCAAGTGACAGATATTGTACAGCCTTTCTAAAGATAAAGACTGGTAGTGGTAGATACACGTTTATCTTTATTGACTGCCTTAATATTAAGTCATCTGTACATGGCAAATGCACACGTGTTACGTGACTATTGATTAAAAGAAATTTGAAAAATGTTGACTGTAGGTATATGACATGTCATTTCTTCATATGAACATCTTTAAAAAACTCGATAACCAGCAGGTGCATTGCTATTCTTTGTAGTATATTGTAAATTAAGAAGTGTGATTGGTATATAAATGCTTAGTTAATTGTTTTAAATACTATAATTTTCACTTACAACCTTCATCACGTAAAATTAGAAGTTCATTTGCTAGTTTATAACAATAAAAAACATGAATAATAAGTATTGATATGATATTTATTTGAAAAACACAAAAATGTCTTTATACGTCTTGTATACGAGTAATACAGGAAAAAATACAAAGGGAAGACTTCTTCCAAAGGGAAGGGAATGTCCCATTGTTCCCCGTACATTACCAAATTACATAATCAGCACTGGGAGAGGACAAAATAAATAATTCCTATTCCAAAACCGAGTTTTGTATAGGGATATTTTGTTTCCTTGGACAAAACTAAAGTCCTGGCCCGGTTATGTACGAGGAAAGAAAATTCCTACTACAATACCCGGTTTTGAAGTAGTAATTATTAATTATTACTGCCTTGTACAGAACCAACGTCGGGGATTGGTAATTGGGAAAGAGATTTGTATTAAAAACAGTATAGTCAGCCATAATAGCTTGTACCAAATATCAATTTTTTGCCAGAAACTTTTGTAATAATTCAGTTTTTATGGATTTGTAACGAAAATGATAAAATTCTGCTACATAACCCCGTTTTGCGACGGGAAATCTCTTCCCTGGTACATTACCGATCCCCGACGTTGATTCTATATAGGGCAATAATATTTACTACTTCAAAACAGGGTGTTGTAGTTGGAATTTTCTTTCCTCGTACATAACTGGCCCATGACGTTATTTTTGTGCAAGAAAGTAAAAAAATCCGGTACAAAACCTGGTTTTGGACTAGGAATTATTTGCCCTTTCCCAGTGCTGGTTATGTAAGTTGGTAATGTACGGGGAACAAGAGGTGTGTGTGTGTGTGTGAGACCCTTTTCTGCATCCTCACAACAGAAAGCTGTTACACACCTATCATCATTTTTCCGCCCCTTATAAGTTGTCTCACCTGCTCTAAAACACGTGTCCGAGTCCGAAGCATCTTCATCAATGACGCTGCTGAGAATATTAGTTTAAAATAAATAAAATAATAAAAACATAAATACCATGGGAATGGGACACTTGACACCAATTGACCTATTATTCCCAAACTAAACAAAGCTTTTACTATGAATAATAGGCAACGGATAATTATACTTATAATATAATATAGATAAATACATGCTTAAATACATATTTAACATTAAGGTTTATTTATATAAATATATTGTATGAAAAACAAACAAACACTCACACAACGATGTCATGAGGGTTGAAATAGTTAATTATTTTACGTGCCTAATACTATTTATATGGTTGCAATATTAAGGATAATATTTTTAATTTAATTAGTTAATTTTTTTTTATTTCAAATGCATAGTAAATATGCACTTACAGGTAATAGCTTATTTTTTCTCCGGCGAAGAAATGAGTAAATGCTCACATAACCAACAAATATTAAATAGATTCCAACGTTTAAGTGTGTAAGTGGTTAATTACCTACCAAGATTTATTCGTTTCCGTTGTGTAACTGTGTATGTGGATAGTTACCTACTTATCACTTGGAAATTGCATCTTCTTTCAGTTTCGATAAGAATATACCCACCGCTCGACATTTTTCCATCTTTATTAAATAAACGTAGCGCTAGCGCGCGTCAAGCCGTGTCCGCGGTAGAAAATGTCCAACAGCCACTTCCCCTCCACCCGCTCGGTGCGTTCCCGCGTAATATTGAATAAGAGGCAAATATTAAGTTTTGCTCTGGATTTTTTTTTGCAATTTATGCAAATAGTTAGTTATACGTTTGGGAAAAAATATGTTCTAACCACTTTTTTATTGTTTTTATTAATGTAAATAATAAAGTCGATACCGTAGAGTACGAAAATGCAATAGTCGCATAACTAAGTATCGGGCAGATACACACTTTTTCTTAGGGCGTGTCGATATGTAAACTGTGCCAACAATATGGTACAATAAAAAATTCAAAAACAATTTTTTTAGAGTACCTCCGATAGGCGTAAAGTGGGAGTGATTTTTTTTTGGATAGTTCTTTTAAAACCATTAGGGGGCTGCTAAAACGATTTTTCGATTCAGTGATTAATTTGCAAAATATTCAACTTTATAAACAAAATTTTCATTACAATCAGGCGTCCCCCCGCCTCTAAAATCTAAACCGGTGGGTGCAAAAATTTGAAAAAATTCGGGTTGGTAGTAAGTATACCAAACTTATAAGGAAAACTATAACGGTTAAGTTTTCGTGAGAATCAGTTTAAGAGTAAATAGCAGCCTGAGGTATAAAATGTTCGTTAACTTGGAATATTCCGTACAAAAAACGAAATCCTTAGAAAAATATTACTTAATTTTTTCGTAATGGCTACGGAACCCTATTTCGCGCATGTCCGACACGCTCTTGGCCGGTTTTTTTTTTCAGTTATATTAAGGATCATCGAGCCCGCCTTCATGGGTCCCGACTGTGGCAGTTTAGGTTCCTTGACTGAGAAAAATTAAATAAACGCATTTTCATATTTATCATATACTCGTACGTTAAGAAGTACAGTCGAGTTTCTACGCCCTTAACATAGAGTCGTTACAGATGCTCAAAATTTAGCTCACAAGTTTAATAATTCGATCGTACCTAAGTATCACCACCACGTGACCAACGAGTGACGTGTGCCGACGGGAGTTTTCTGTATCCATTCCGTCTGCTATTTGATAACCCATGTGCAACGAGCGTCTCGACCAGGCAATGAACAGCGAACACGCTCGCAGCATCGCCAATCACTCGTAATCATGGTACAGTCGCAAGGATAACGATTCTAAAGTACAATTCAATAGAATCTGACAATTTTCTACACATTTAACACACCCTAACGTGGGCACGCTTGATTATATATGTCCCTGTTGTTGCAATTATCATCTAAAAGGAATCAAAAAAGAATAATAGTCACATCACAAAGCCTTAGGCAGCCCGGTGTTCATACTAGTAGGCTGGAAGTTGTCAGATTCTATTGAATTGGAGTATACACGAATGTGTGTATGCGAATGTTTTTCGCACATCACATCACTTATCGCGAACTATAGCGAACACTTTGAAGATCAAACATAGAACTTAACACGTAATAAACATATTCGTCTAAAATGGCTGGTTTTAGTGCTCCGATGATTTTTTGCGTGTTTACGCTTGTTGGTCAGGGAAATAAAAGGATTATGGGTTTTTCCATGTGTTTATTTTTAACCCCCGACGCAAAAAGAGGGGTGACCGCTATGTGTCTATGTGTGTATGTGGCACCGTAGCTCTTAAACAGGTGGATCGATTTGAATGCAGTTTTTTTTATTTGATAGAAGGTTTTCTAGCGATGGTTCTTAGATATGTTTCATCAAAATCGGTTCAGCCATTTTTGAGATTAAACTTTAAAGTGACAAAGTCGGGGGTTTTCCAACTTTTTTTAGTTAGGTTATGATATTACACAAATTTTTCGGCGAATTTCCGTATTCCGGATTCTATCGCGCAAAGAAACTTCTCTATCCATAGCTCATTGCGTGACTGAGCCTCTCCAAAAGGCCAACAGTCAACGACCACATCTTAGAACCATAGGTCGTCCTTATTAAGTACATCCCAAAAAATAACCAATTTATTACCCAATTTTTAAATAACCAATTTATTACCCAATTTATTAACCAATTAAATTTGATTTTAGAAGTGCTGCTCCAATATATCGTCGAAGTATCGCTCTCGTATTGGTTGAAAAGAGTTTCACAGTACAGTTTGGTTGTTATTCCAGTATTTGATCCCCGTAATAGAACCCGAGCGGAATAAGAAACAGTCGTGTTATTTACAGGGGGGAATACTAAAGTGTCGCGAGCGCAGGGTTGACGCAAATTATAATAAACATATTTTATATCAGATAGTGACAATAGAAGTGGCATGCTTTATGTGGTGGTATACATAGAAGAAGCCGGGGTGGCGTAGTGGCCTAACCTGTGGCCTCCCAAGTAGAGGATCGTGGGTTCAAACCCCGGCACGCACCTCTGAGTTTTTCGAAATTCATATGCGAAATTACATTTCAAATTTACCACGAGCCTTACGTTGAAGGAAAACATCTTGAGGAAACCTACACAAACCTGCGAAGCAACTCAATGGTCTGTGTGAAGTTCTAAATCCGCACTGGGCCCGCGTGGGAACTACGGCCCATGTCCTCTCATTCTGAGAGGAGGCCTGTGCCCAGCAGTAGGACGTATATAGGCTGAGATGATGATGTTGATGATGCTTTATGTAAGTTTCGCTTACGTCCTCAGCTTCACCGCCTTTCAAGGATAACTCAAGTCCTTAAGCGAGCTTAGCTGGACATGTTTCGGGCTAATTCGTAGTCCTTCCTCAATAGTTTTCTATCAGCGAGTAAGTCACAAGTGTTAGTATCCAAATTCAAGCTGTAGGTACTCTGAACCGTGCAGTCTTCATCTCTCGCATACTAACTTATTTAATTCAGCAGAGTAGCATAGTCAAATACAGAGGTTTTACGCCACGTTTACTACACTTCATGTTTGATTTAAATGTACCATACCGGGAACAAGGAGCAAGTTTAAGCTAGCATGCAAATATGATTTCGGTTTAAGTCAAAGTTTATAAAATAGTTTTTATTTTTATTCCAACTAGCCAGCAATTGAATTCTTTCTCACCATCTTTTTTTTTTCTACAGACCATTTCATTCTCTAGCAGTCTACTGGACTGTTTCACCATCCATTGATTAGTGTTAACTAACGGTTAAATGTGATACTGTCTCTATTTGTTTTGTTCGAATAGATGGAGACGGCATCACATTTAACCATCAGTTAACACTTATCAATAGATGGTGAAACAGCCCCTAAATGTTACAAGATAACTTTTTTTTAAATGACATTGATTATCTGTTTTATTAGTATTAATGTGCATATTTCTTATTAAATTATAATCAAAATGAAAATTGCATATTTCTTCTAATTTATTTTTTTCTACATTTTATATTTATGTTTACTGTGTTGTGGTTGTGCAATATCCCATTTTTTACGCCTAGAATAGCAAATAGTAGAAGAGAGAAATTATGTTTGTAACTCAATTATGATTGATCCATGATACGAGTATACAAAGAAAAGTAAATATTAGTATTATTATTAGAGATCGCTCTTAAGCGACAAGGCCGCCTATTGTTTACTTTGTAATTTCCATTTCCTCTGTGGACCTGTTTTTCTGTATCGCTTACTATTTCTGGTGTACAATAAAGAGTAATTGTATTGTATTGTAAATATTGAAGTATTTATTTTTACATAAAAGTGTACTGGCAACCCTAGCCATAACCGAAGACAGTATAAATGAGTCGATTAAAGTTTGCTCATCCATCGCTATCGGCTCCTTCGCACCACATGATCTATGGCTACGTTCTCCACGTAGTTTATACTGACGCTGGAAGTTCATTGAACTGGCCAGTAACAGATTAAAATAATTTATTGACGGCCAGATGGCCAAGTTAGTGGACCTGACTATGAAGCTTGAGGTTCCGGGTTCGATTCCCGGCCGGGGCAGGTATTTGTACGAATAATACGAATTTTTGTTCTCGGGTCTTGGATGTTTAATATGTATTTAGGTATATATTTATTAAGTATATTTATCTGTTGCCTAGTACCCATAAGTTTGAGACTAGGTCAATTGTGTCCCATGATATTTATTTAATATTTATTATTTGTAACATTAAGATCTGGATGTCTACTATCTAAAGATTTGATTGAGAACAGTTGTTTGGTATGGTTAAGGATTCTGGTTTCTTGCAAAAAAAAGAATAATCAATTTAAGAATGTTGATGACATTGACGTTCTAAGGACTAGCCACTAAAAAGTAAATTACAAACTTTGAAATTCGAACTTCCAGCATTCATATGTTCGTTGCCTATTTTTTTCTTAATAATCGATATAAAAAAATAATATATAAATTATTCATATAATTTTGTAAATCTTTTGCATACTTTCTTTAAAAATCGTTTTCAATTCTGCAGTAATCGTAAGGTATCGGTTCTACTGTAAACAACTGAACAATTCGAAGACCAATTGTTTTTTATTATCCGATATTTTCAGTACACAGTACCGATTATTTTGCTCCAACAAGAAAAACTCGTTTTCTCGACCCATAACATTCTTCGCCAGAATAATTATGTACCTTACCTGCCTAAACATACGACTCTAAGTTTAGGTGTGCATTTCCTTTCAAAACATTTGAAGGAAGTATTACTAGCAATAAAATATATGCCTTATGGAATCCGGCATAAGGTACTTTATAGTTTACAATGTATTTAGCTTGTAAAATTTGTTCAGGAAATGCATGGAATACCAATGCAACGATAAGAAAGGAAGTCAATTATTAACTATTATTATTCAGAAACTGTCGTGGAATTGAAAATGAGCCGTCAGAAATGGTTCAAGTCTAACTTTTTTTTCTAAAAGCCGGAACTTGGTTGGCATTATAAAGAACCTAATCTGTCTATACGGAGGATTTTTAAAATTCGAAGGCATTTCAGTAGACAAGCGGCTGGGTCTTTTATCGTACCCAGCGCGGGAAACTTTTTAATATCGTTACGGAGACGCAAGATGGCGGGTGTAATTGCAGTGTCCGTCCGGAGAAAAACTAGTTGAGATTTATTAGAAAATTCTATCGAATATTGTGGAAAGATGTAGGACAGCTTTGTGTTTTAATTTCCCTTGTGATTTTCAAGTTCTTCAACGAGATTTTGTACTTTGATTGTTGAGGGAAAAATAATCTATAATAATAAGGTAACACTTTTCAATCCTTCTAATATTTTAAATGAGAAAGCTTCTATGCGTGTGTGTGTTTAAGTGTGTATGTATCTGTTTAGTTGCATGCAATTTAGCACGATTGATTTTAATGCAAGTTCTATAAAACCACGATGTTTGCGGGAATCCCTATGGGAAATTATCGGAATCCCGGAATTTATATGCAACTACTGGATCTAATGATTAACACGTGCACAGCCGCGGGTAAACACTAGTTCTTAATAAAGGAACATTATTAAAACATTCTGCTTTCATCTCCAATTTTTTCAACCTATTTTAAACAACCACAATTTTGAAATTACTTTTTTTCATAATATCATCAAATACCCTTAAATATTTCGTGTAAATTGCAAATCATTTATTGAAACAAACACCAAAGAATAACGCCGTAACTCATAATTCAGAGGCGACAACTAGCGTCCAACACTCCACAGCAATTGGGTTATACTTCGTGCTTCCCGGGTCGGTGTGGCTGACGGCGAGCGAACCTAATCTATTTACTGCGAGTTAGGAAACGCTTCCGTGCTTTATTAAATGCATAAACTAGCCACGCTTCTTTAATAATCCAGTACAAAAATGGGAAAGTTTGTAAGTCTGTTTGTTACCTCAACACGTCCAAACAGCTGAACCGATTTAGATGAAATTCGACATACAGACAATTTGCGTCCTGGGGAAGGACATTGGGTAGTTTTTATCCCGGAAAAGTGCATAGTTCCCGCGGGATAGCGATAAACAAATTCTACGCAGACGGAGTCGCGAGTAACAGAACACCATTTAAGAATTTTACATGTTCTTGTTACAAAAATTTCAGATTTTTCTATACAGAACTTATAGCATCAAAACGCATTTAACTTAGAACTTAACATCTATATAAATCTCTTCTTTTGTCAGCGAAGTCAACACGACGCGACGCACGTATTTACGCACGAATTACGTTCAATACTTGGCTCTCATTTCAGATGAACTTTAAATATTCGCCAAAGATTAACACGTTAACTTATTCAGAGGCGACAACTCGCGTCCAATATCGCGCGACAATTGGGTTAGCAAAGCTTCCCGGCGAAAATCTAGTTACTGTGAGTTTGGTAACGCTCCCGTGGGTTATTAAACCTTACTTGATATCGTGGTGATTTTTTAAAGTCCACTACAAAATAAACTAAGTAACTGGTAAAAAAATTAAAAAGTAAATAGTTCCAACTACTCCCTACTCCATACTAATATTATAAATGCGAAAGTGTGTTTGTATGTTGGTGTGTTTGTCCGTCTTTCACGCCGTAACGGAAAGACGGATCGACGTGATTTTTGGCATAGAGATAGTTTATGGGCCCGAGAGTGACATAGACTACTTTTTATCCCAGATAAATGCACAGTTCCCGAGGGAACAGCGCGCGATAACCAAATACCGCGCGGGCGGAGCCGCGGGCAAAAGCTAGTATACATTTTTTATTCGACTGGATGGAAAACGGGCAAGTGGGTTTCCTGATGGTAAGAGATCACTACCGCCCATAAACATCTGCAACAGGGGTATTGCAGATGCATTGCCAACCTAGAGGCCTAAGATGGAATACCTCAAGTGCCATTAATTACACCGGCTGTCTTACTCTCCACACCGAAACATAACAGTGCAAGCGCTGCTGCTTCACGGCAGGATTAGCGAGCATGATGGTCGTAGCAATCCGGGCGGACCTTGCACAAGTTCCTACCACCTGCCCAATCTCTCATGTTAGTACATAACATGTCTTAACTAACAACAATTTATTTTTTTCATTTTTTCAATTGTCTCTACCCACTACACTGTCTCTTTTTCTTCTTCTTCTCAGCATATATTCGTCCACTGCTGGACATATGCCTCTTCCATGGATTTCCATGTTGACCTAGATGCGGCGAACCACTACACTGTATTAAAGACCATTAGAGGAATATTCTTTTCTTCTGCAACTGACGTAAACAACCTTTCCAGAACTTTTCATTTTGACATTAAAAGCCTGCCACCGCTCTGGCGATTCGACACAAACAGCCCTGTCTCAAATGCATTTAACTTCAGTAGCGAAATATGGCGCCGGTGTAAGGCTGGGGTCACACTGACAGTAAAGTACAATTCAATAGAATTCAAGACAATTTTCTACACATTTAACACACCCTAACGTGGGCACGCTTGATAATATATTGTGCCTGGTTGTTGCAATTATCATCTAAAACGAATCAAAAAAGAATAATAGTCACATCACAAAGCCTTAGGCAGCCCGGTGTTCATATTAGTAGGCTGGAAGTGTCTACAGGATTGTCAGATTTTATTGAATTGGAGTATAAATCGCTTGCCAAATGGCACGAAGGTGTAACTCAGTTCGTGTTTACAAATGTAAACACGTGTCGTGTTGTTGTAGTATTTATGCTGAGGCCATTTCGGGCACACAGCGGTGTTTTACATTGGATCTCACCCTTTTTCTTTTTGTATTTTGATTAATTTTTGTGTCTCGAATAAATTTATTTCATCAAAATACAAACTGAAGAATGAAAGAAAGATGAAAATGGAGTTGAAATAAAAATTACGGAAAGACTACAAAAAACCAATCCTAAATTTATTTCATTTCATTTGTATTAACTTTTTTTATTACAAAATAATCTTAAAACTGGATTTTGATCGATGTTTTATATATATAATTGACTAGCTGTTGCCCCTGACTCCGTCTGCACAGAAAACTGTGCATAACCCATGATATCATTATTTACTTACTATGTCATTGTAGCTGCCATATAGGGAAAAATAAAGCAACTTCTATTTATACTAAACTTTCATTTATTCTACTCCTGCCTACTTGACATTTGTTTGTCTTTATCTGTCAAATTGACATTTGTCTACGGCAAACAGAAACTGAAAATCACTTTTTTCAACCAAGTAACGTAAGCCTATTTAAAAAAAAAATTAGCATCTTTACCGCAGTGTTACCTCAGCAGATGTTGATTTAACTAAGTTCAGGAAACTAGGTAGGTAGAAAACAATAAGCAACCCTAACCGGAAGTAATAGATTGGAACATCGACTGTCGTAATTGTTCCTAACACCTTGACAGCTACTTTTCTTGTCGACTTCCTTGCCTTTAGTCGGTAACGAAAACAACATAATTCTTTTTAAATAAATTGGATCAAATACTTATTTTGGATACCAGTTTGTAAACGTTTAAGGCAGGGAACCTTTATTTGGTGAATGTGCCACTTTTTTACGATTAATTCAAGCTTTTTTTGCTAACTCTATTTTTGTTGACTGTACTTGCATCGTCACCCAAACTACATTTGAATACAAAATTTCAAATCGTGATAAAGAGTTCCGTCCTGCGGAAACTATCCTGGCTGGACTACCAGGATGTCACTATTAGATTATTGTGTTGTCACGCGATTTACATTAGTATTCCAAAATTCCAGTCAATCTGAGTACTGAAAGTTGGTCAAAATTAACTTGCAGACAGACAGACTAAGATTGGTGAAACTAAAAAAAACTTGTAAGATCAAAGATTTGGCAATTTGACTGTAAGATTACTTTTTGGAGTCTTTTTGTATTTTTTATTTCAACTCCAAATTTTTGTTACTTTTACGGTCATCCCATGAATTTCACAGCAGTTTTTGTTCGTTTCCCAGCGCTGGTCTATTTTTCTGGTTTTTCTGTGCATCCATGTTTCAGCTTGTGTTTTCGTGTGAAATATATAAATTTGACTGTATTTTCCTCAACAAAATCAGTACAATACACTGACTATTATTTTATTAACATTTGAGATAAGTTGTATTTGTGATGAAAAAATATATATCTTACGATTTAGAATTGGTAACCCCAATCTCTAGGCATCGTAATATTCAACTTTCGTACTAAAATTAAACTCATTTTATACTATCAAGTATCTGGCACGTAAAATGAACTCAGAATTTCGTTTAAAATATCGTTAAGACGCTCTCAAGCCAGGTAAAGGTGAAACAATAACATTTGCATACAAACCCCATTACTGGATTAATGTAAAAACTCGCAAATACTTAATATCTTTATCTTTGGGCGAGCATTTCGGAGATAACAGCGAATAATTTTAATTATTTATTGGACTACAAATTATGGCGGCTTGCTTCCTTTGCGGTAAGCGACCAAAATGGAAAGAAAAAGAAATATTTATGCTCCGGCGACAACAACGCGCGCCAGGCGGCGCTGCGTACTTTTCCTCCGTTCATTTAGTGTCTAACCTATCTCGGATGTATTTTTGACTGTAACATGGACCGAAAGTTGGCCGAAACTGGGCTACCATAAAATTCGAAAATCGAAGTTCATATAGGAGCATCCCTCTCACTTCTTATTAAATAATATATTTTATATTATAAGCGTCTACGGGACCGGGCCGGGCGGACCGGGAGACGAGCTGTCGGTAGGCCTCCAACAAGATGGAGCGACGACCTGGCTACGATCGCGGGATCGCGGTGGATGCGAAAAGCACAAAACCGGTCTGAGTGGAGAGCCTTGGGGGAGGCCTATGTCCAGTAGTGGACGTCTTTCGGCTGACATGATGAAGCGTCTACGGGACGGCAAGATACGAAGTTCGAATTTTGCACTTCGTAATACGACCAGATACGTGACTCGAAAATCGAAGTTCGTATCGTACCATCCCGCTGTCCGTTATATTACTTAATACGAGAGTAAGAGGGACGGAACGATACGAACTTCGATTTTCGCGTTTCGTTGTAGCCCTGCAGAGCCGAGGGGCGCCGGCGCCGGCGTTAAAATGTTGTCTTCCTGGCCTAAGAAACCTGCTGAGAGGTAATACGAGAAGATGGGCAAATACGAATGTTGTACGAATGTTGCAAATACCTACGAAGGGTCTTGGGTGTTTAATTTGTATTTAAGTATGTATCTATCTATATAATTATGTTTATCCGTTGCTTAGGTACCCATAACACAAGCTTTGCTAAGCTTACTTTGGGACTAGGTTAATTGGTGTGAATTGTCCCGTGATATTTATTGATTTATCATGTGTTTTTATGTACAATAAAGAGTTTTACAATACAATACAATACAATTTATATTATTGTTTTACATAACGACTGCAGGACTGCCAGTTATTGTGAGTGGCCACTAAAATTAGGCACCTACATGAGACTATGCTACAACTTGAAACATATCATTGATAAGAGCCAGTTAGTATCAATTTTGAGGCAATTGGTTGTTTGGCCGGATTTACTGTGCATGTAGCTTCCTCTACATCAGAATAGGGTGACAATGTTAATATACATTATTATACGTGGTCCTAAAACAATTCTGTGCGATAATTTAATCTAAATTGAGGCTACTGATCACTAATATGATACAAATGGAAAAACTTAATGAGAAGATAAAATTAGTTTTGTATTGAAAAGCCATTACGATTTTCCTTATTAATTAATGCGATGTCACTATAACGTTTACTGTGAAATGGTTCTATGGTGGCTCATGAAAAGTCCATGCCGTACTTTACGAGCCTCTACCCACGGGTTCTTTCGAGTAAACTAGTAGATCTAGCAGTTGTTTAAATTTTGTCAACACTTAATGTTTTTTTTTTTACTATACGTATGGCCCCACTGCTAGGCAAAAGCCCTCTCCTCTTGACCGCCACACCTTCCGATCTGGCGCTATGTCAGGAAAAATAATGCTATTTTTATACGTTTTAAATATAAAATCAACACCTGAAAACACGTCCTAAGAGCAGATTTCAGCATTACAGCAGACGCTTCATCATTATGCTGAGCCAGTGTCCGAATCACAACTGCAATGACACATACCTTTGTGTTGTTTATTTGTACCAAATAGTATTGTTGTCTTGTGTTGTGAATAAATGAATTTTCTTTCTTTCTTTCTTTATATTTCGCTCTCTCATAGTTTCTGACTTCTCAATACTGACCCATTGGGATTGATCACCTTGTATAAGATAGTGTCAGGGACAGAACCGACGAGTGGCGAAAAGAAGGGGTAAGCCTTCAATAGGTCACGAAAAAAAGCAAAGAATATATTAAATCTGAAGATAAAATATGTAACAGCCCCTGTAAAACGTTGGAACTCAATTCTCGGTATCTTTTTTCCCAAAAAAGTCTAAAATCCCCAAAGTCAGGCAATTTATCACGAGCACTGATAAAAATATTTTACATACGCAGCTATTCTACGTGCATGTAATCTTAATGTGTTCAGAACTTCGCATTAAGCTTATCGAAAACGGAAAAAACTGGCCAAGTGCGAGTCGCTCTGGCACACATAAGGGTCCGCCATCGTCCAGTCAAAGCAACTGGCAACTTTCCCTTCAATTAACTAAATACTATAAATAACTAAATACCAGAAAGTAGTTTGCTCTGAATTAAATTACTCTAAGTATATTTTAAATCAAGTTATGTCCATATTTTTTAATGTTTTTATTATTGTGCCGTCTAAATATTACATGCATACGTGGATTAAATATTTTAGCGAAATTACAAAGTATTTAGATAATTTTATGATGGCCATTTTGCTGTCAGTTCGTTTTTCTTCTGAAAATGACGAAGCGTAATGATTGAAATTTAGGTACAAATTACGGGTGTAGAGTTAAAAATCAAATAGAATTACTAGCTAAGCGAAACACACCAATATTTTTTTGAAATAATGAAGCCATTCAAAAATAAATATATAACGATTTTGAATAAGTCCCAATCCAACCAATGATACATGTTTCAGTTTCTTTGACCATAAAATTGTTATTAATGAAGTAAGGTTCTATCGGCGTTGTTTCACTACGGAACCCTGTTAACCCTGGAGAAGAACCCGGAAAGTGTACGTACGTGCGAAAACGTTTTAGCGTTCCCAATAGGCCTTAATATTATTAAGAGATCATTCAAACTGCGTCATTCTGAATACAGAATAATACAGTATTCATTTATTTGGCAAAAACGTAAAATACAGAAGAGTTTTTTCTAGTTCTTACAACATTGTGTACCCTGGTAGGGTGGAGCTACAATTGTTTATTATTGAATATAAAATATCAGTTAAACATAGTTAAACGCACAAGTCACTGTTATTTATTTTATCGTGTTCTGAATAAAATTTGAAAAAAAAAAACTTTTGTTACCACGTTATCCACTTTTAACGATCGGATGGTACGATTACTTATAGCCTGGTCATTCGACAGTTTTTTTGAAAATATCTCGATATAAGGCAAATTTTTGGAATACGGATTTTACGTGTAATTTTAAGAACCTATATTTTCAGATCCACCAAAATTTGTTTCCGGAAGATGGCAAATAAAGTAAAATAGGTAATTTTTTGAGCAAAAATGTGGAAACTGCTGCTTCTGGTCTAAACCTTGTCGTGAAGCGACAATTTAAAAAGAGAAAAGCCTAACCTAACAAACCAAACAACGAAATTAAAATATTAGAACAATTTATTTAAAGTAAAAAAAATAAAATATTTACAACAATTTCAGTATGAGGTAAAAAAAATGTGAAGTGGTGATGTATGTGGGTGAGAATGAATATGAAGATGGATGGACGTAGACCGGCAGCGACGAACGATGACGAATGAATTTCCAGGAACCCGGCGCTCGGTGGAAGAAACCCGTGGACGCGCCTGGGGTAGCGCCCTGTGCGCCTGGGGTGGCGCTCTACGCGCCTGGAGATGGCGCTGTACACGCCTGGAGACTGCGCTGTACACGCCTGGAGACGGCGCTGTACACGCCTGGAGACGGCGCTGTACACGCCTGGATACGGTGCTCACACCGCTCGGAGATGGCACATACAGTGCCCAGAGAAGGCGTTTGCAGCGCCCGGATATGGCACTTGCAGCACCCGGAGAATGCACATGCAGCGCCCGGAGAAAGAGAGGGCACTCCGGGCAACGGCGCAGGCACTGGACGATGATGAGCGTTGCAGACGGAGGCGATGGAGACGACTTTAGTATTTATTTTTGGAGCGCGTAGGCTTGCAGGATCCCGGGGCTAGGCGGCCCCGGGATAAGGCCTTTTGAGAGATGTTCTCTTTGCGAAAACTGAAGAAAGACTGTCCTTTGATACGCGGATGTTCCGCTTATATAGTGTTTTGACGGAGCTCCGCGCTCGACGGCAGATCTCGGATAAGAACATAAAAAATTTTGAATTAAAAATAAATTTTTGTAGATGGCCAAGCCGAAAAGAGTATTTTTGTACAAGTATTAATCGAAAAACATCAGACCGGTAACAAATTTGAACAAAAAACGCCATGACAACCAGATAAACAGCGATGTCAAAACATGTCAAATTTTGGTTTTAAGCTCCTAACAAGGAAACGGCAAGATTTAAGTGGAAATAAAAGTATTATTGATGGAGGAAAAAAGGACGCGCGTAAGCACGCGCGAAGCCCGAAGTTGTAGAGTTACGGAAAACTAAATAAAAGACCGAAAAAGGTAGACTACATCAAGATCGATTTAAAAAGTGCTTAAAACGTGAAAATACGAAGTGAAAATGGTTTATTATTGTGTTCTTATGCTTTAAAAACGTTGCAGGGTCCTATAGAAATGAAGATGATGTAAAATATCCAATTTTGAGGTGAATGACGGAGAACCAAAAGAGATGTAAAAATGAATTTAAAACAGTGAAAAAATGATACGTAAGTAGCATAACACTACAACCTCGATCTTACTAAACATTAAAAGATTACAACGAAGTTCTACGTTAAATTATAATAACACTCAGAAAGACACTTTATTACAAATGTATAAAAGACCAATTCTAAATACAGTGAAAAAGTATCATGGAACCTTGTGCCACTTATTTGGGGGATTTCAAAGTTTACCGAGGATGATCTGAGTGGTCCTCATGATTACTTATAAAATGGACAGTTCAAGGACTTTGGAACAAAATTCGACAGTCAACGAGATAACGGACAACGTGATCTAAATATTGCTATTGATGGCCAAAAATAAATAGGTCACTTTTCAACCACCGACGCCAAAAGAGGGGAAGTTATAAGTTTGACGTCACTGTATGTCAGTCAGGTCTCAAACGGATTTCATTGCAGATATTTTTACGTGAAATGTAAATTTGACAGAAATCGGTTAAGCTCTTTTTGGAATATTGAACTTTGAAATGACAACGGGTATGTAAAGTTTTCTATAAAAACCATCATTATCATGTAAGTGCTTAATTATTTTAACTTGCAAGTGTACGGTATTTTTGGAGCTTATTGATAGTGAAAATGAAAGAGCTTTTTATGGCTCTACGCTACTTTCTGTTCCTATGGACGATCAGCCTCAATACTTTGAGTTCGTTCATAAAATACGACCATTTCAGGACCATTTGCTCATATTTTCGACTTGACTCGACGAATGAACTGTCAACCCAGTATATAATATATTAACTAAGTATTCATATTTTTTACACTAAACCGTGTAATTAAGAATAAGAATAAGAATAAGAAATCACTTATTGCCACAAAAAAATAATAATTAAAAAAATATATAAACATAAACCATAAAGTTACGATAAAAAAATGTTGCACCATTAATAAAGTCCACAATTTAAATTTTGGGAATATTGAATTTAGAAAAAGAAAATCTCGGCATTTTAATTCAACTGTTGGATAGTACACGTGCGAAATAGTGAGCAAACACTTGTTATATACGAGTTTACGGCCTTTCCTTTTGGAATACGTAGTTTGGGTATGATTTGACGAGGCAAATTACTATATTTTCTTGTCAGGACAGTCTCCCATTCCCCTGAATCACGGTCGCCGCGTACGCACAGCATTTTGTTCTAACGAAGACACACGAGCGGCCAGTTACGTAACGAGCGGACATATGGGGCGAAATAATACAAAGTACGCGTCGGTAATCGTGATATATCGCGTATTTTATGACCTAGTATTTTTTACTCGTGTTTAGGATTCGCGACTCGGACGGAAAAACGTCACATAAGGATCACATGTGTATTTTTGTGTGTCATAGAATAATTATTACGAATGTCCTGGAATGTCATAATTTTGGGTGCCATTAGGTAGGAAAAAAAGTTGTTAGTAGGTAAAATAAGTGATAGTTTTTATCCCCGAAAATTGCATAGTTCCCGCGTTCCCGCGGGATAGCGAATTCTAAGCGGACGGAGTCGCGGGCATCAGGCTAATATATACAGAACCAAAGACCTTCTTACTGACTTTGGCCCTAAGAATTCCTTTTAAATGTCTCAGTCGATGAACTTTTTGACTCGGTAAATGGTGGGTTTGAAAATTCGAGAAGAGATGTCGAAAGGACCTTCTTGGCGCTTTAACTTCAAGATCTTGCCCTTGATCATTAAGAAAAAATGAAGATAGAAGTCTTAAAAATTCTTCGCACAATTTAATATACCTATTTCAGGAAATGGTAGACCAAGTGCTGTGTCTACAATTAACAACTAGGTAGGTAGGTATATGTGCAATAGAAAAATTTCTAGATCTAAAACAGATTTTGTTTCAACACACTAATAAATAAGTTGTATAAGAAGTCATAGTCATTGTAACGCTAACCCTAGATATGCTGGGTTTAAAATAGCCTTTAATTGTTTATTAATTGTTTCATTATTTTATGTACAGTCTTGAAATATTATTATGAATAATTATGTGTCTGGCATAAACCATTTATTTATTCTGTCATGTGTGTTAGTTACACCTTATTTAAGAAAATGTACGAATACCTAATTGATATAATTAGGCGTCACTTGGCGGAGGAGAAGACATCTCATCAACTCAAACAATTGAATTTTGCTAGCTTTTTTTTAATGGCTTTAGTTCATCAAAATTTATGGAATGAGTTTATTTTTTGTATTCTGTGTCGCTTACTAAAGCGGTGTACAATAAAGAATCATTGCATTGTACTATATGAAAATTTACGTTTCGCGTCTTATAAAAACATCTAACAAGAATTACAGAACAAGAAAATTAAAGCAGCCACACACATAAATTGCGCTTCTATGGCCAGCAAATAACTGATTAAATTTTCAATATTGTGCGTACGGAATACGGAACCTTGGTGCGCCAGATTGACTAGCACTTGACCAGTTTTATGATATTTTTATAACATAGATGAGAAGTTATTTACTAGTTAACAAGCTATAAATCGCATGTAAATGATCTATTAGTACAAAAGCCACAAGTCTTGTGGTTGGGAATATCTATAGATTTTCTGTAAGCCAGGCTCAACTAGTAGTGAAATTCGATCGTTTTGACCGGTCGGTTAAACGTCTTTATCATCCCAAGTTTATTAAGACAACGGAAGGATAAGTCCCAAGAATTCTGATCACGCTAGATTTAGCATCGGTATTGTGTTTAGTTCAAAAACTAAAAATGTAACCCTGAACATCATCTTTTTTAATAATATTTAGGTACTTAACAAAATGGTGATGACAAAAAAATGCCGCAAATACGCTGCAAGGTTTACCGGACAACGTTAGAAAAAATATATTGTAATGAACGGACAATTTAATTTGTATTTGCAACCTATATTTAATTAAACAGACGTAGGTAGGTAAAAGGGGTATAATATAATACCCATGTGGAATGTACGGTACCTACTAGACAAAGCTTGCATTCATGAGCCTATTTACACAAAAAAACTATGAAGTCAGGTAGCTTTGAAATATATCAGGACCTTTAAAAAATTATAAATGCGTCCTTAATGTCAATAATAATCAGTACCAGATATCGCAAAGATGTTGCCAAAACTATAACGAGCTTATAAACGAGACGATACTAAATTAAAATGAGCGTACGTCTTACAGCCGACAAGTGACGGTGAAAATCTTTAATTAACTTCCTAACGAATTGATAAATATATCCCAATAGCCCAGTTCGCTGACCGAAATTTCAATTATTGTCAACCTTCCGAAACCGAAAATAAAAAGTTCAAAGAAATCTATGAGTACTACTTACTCAGATCACAAATTCGGCCACACCGCGTCGTAACGGCTTAAAACACACATTAACACATATATAATGCAGTAAACACTTATTTACACGCTTTTAAAAATAATTCACTTTGATAAAATACTTCGTAACTTTTACGCGGGAAAGTTTCGGAGCGAGCGACGTAATCTCAAAGCACATCCGATCTCAGCGCATGTCGCGCGAACACTGACTGAACTGAACTCTGAAGTAAACTGACTGGCTGAAAAATGTTTAATATACCGAAGATGAATTTTTATATTTCGAACACGCAGTGAGGGCGGGAAAGCCGCGCTCAAATTATCGCTCTATACTCTATGACGCATTTATGTCAATTACTTTATTTTTCTTTGTTTTGCACCAATTCTGCCGACTGCCAGTGACATGAATATTTAAGAGTTTTCCAACCGCACTAAAAGAGACATAAAGGAGTCCTTGTAAAAATCCTATTGTATGAAATGTAGGCTTGACTGTAAAAGTTTTGTTTACGCGGGAATAAGCCTACATTTGCTTTTACGCTGGTAATTTCACAGAAAATATTTTTATGATCATGCTAAGTAAAACCAGTTGACAAGTCAAGCTAAAAGTAAGTAGCAAAAATGTCATATTTCGAAAACAAAAACAACGTAATCGATATTTTGTGAACTTTTTGGAAAACATTCCATTCCTTGTTTAGTTGTAAGCCAGTTGTTTACGGAATTCGCGCGTTTGATGGATGCGTTAAGCGGAACGTTTTGCTGATCCGTCGACAAACAGACAAACACGTTGATCGATTGATATTAATTGAGGTTAAGTCGTTGTTATTGTTATTGTTTTTGTTCCCTGGATAACCACGGACAATATTATAGTTAAGACAGGCTGGAGGATAATGATTCTAGAACTCCTCATAAAGTTATAATCCAGACCAGACATTTTCAAAGTCCTTAGGATCCATATATGTTAAGTTTCTGCTAAGTTAACATTAGTTTGTCTCTTATTTTCCTTTTTTTATTTGCCTTTGCCAGACACAGACAAAACATATATTTATCGGAAGCCATAGGCCATGGCGCTACATAACAGTATTATTCTCCGTCATATTTATCAATGACACTGTTACTTTTTTATGGATTAAGTGCGTAAGCTTTTAGGACACTGCGAAAAAGCTTTAAACCATAAACAAGTTATGCAAAACATTTTTTCAGCTTTTTTCACAGAAATTATTCACATTCCCGTCCATTGAACAAGTATGTAAATCGCTCCACTATGATTCAATGCATTATTCAGGAAGTTTCACCTCTGTTCATTGTTTAAAAACAGACCCCCTAACAAGATTACTGCCATCGGCACTTTTCGAAATTATTTCCCTTTCTCGCAACGTATGAAGCTGCCGGTGTGAGAGAGACAGAAGAAAGTTTGACAGTTGCTGTGACTTGGGAAGGATGTGAAGTGCTCGGAAACGCAAAGATTCTTATAAATGATTATGCAGGAAGCGTCTTGGAAAAGTTTTCCTGTTGCTTCGTTAGGTGTTTTATCAACAACCAAAATAACTGCCATTATATTTCCGGGCTACAAAAATCGAAATAATGTTCAGCAATTATACCTACCGTTATATTTAGTGTAACAATAACTATTAATAAATTAGATTTAATTATTAAATTTGAACAGGGCAGGCACAGTCCGTGACCTTCATTTAGTTATAACAAAAAAAAAGTCTAAAGGCTTTGCTACGAGTATCCATCTCTCGGCGTGTCAAGAAGAAGGATCAAAGGTAGCCATTTTATTTGGATATTTATGGAGAATTCATGTTGAGTATCTCCAACGAAGAAGGTACAGAGATTGATTTATAAAATCACGTTATGTAAAATATCATTCCAAAATTTATAAAACTGTGCTAAATTTGAAATAATAAAACTACAATATTTTTACTCTTGTTTCTCAGCTACTTAAGAAGCTATACGTTAGTCTTTGAGTAGTCAATTTATCTTTTTTTAATGACATGATAATCTTAATAAAAAAAAACAGCTTTGATTTTGACATTTAATCGATAATTTAATTTGAGGTGTGTGGATAACTACCAAAATTTTTCGCTCACATGCAAATGGTATTTTAGTGGATGTTTTAAAACGTCTTTGATTTTGATTGAATGTTGCCCGCAACAGATCAAAACAAAGTCTCTCCGATCCGCAGGATATATGTCATTTTATCTCGGATAAAACCACCTTATATCCTTCTCAGAGTTTTAAAGTATCTGCTTACCAAATTTCATCTGAATCGATTAAGCGTGAAAAGGTAACAGACAGACAGACTAAATAAGACTAATATCAATTACTATTATCTTCTCTTTACATATTGTACATAAAATAAAGTCACTTCCATTTGTGTATCTGTATGTATGTACGCTTAGACCCTTCTTAGACCTTTTAAACTACGCAACGAACTATGCAGTTTTCACCATCAATTACAATATTTAGTATATGAAATATTATACCCCACGCCCCGGTTTTGGGAAAGAATAGAATAGAATAGAATAAGCCTTTATTAACACACTTAGAGCACATAAACATTATTCATAAACGGAAGATATTTTCTACATTAAACTTATAACTATAACATAAACATAACTAAGTGCTAACTAAGTGTGATAAATGGTGTGGAAAGGAAGTTTAAAGATATAAAGTGCCCTTGAATAGAGAACCTTTTTTCAAAATTGCACATCTGAGGAACCAGGGCGGGTCGCTAGTTTAAATAGATATTTTAGGTCCTGGATGTTATTGGCACTAATGTTCCCTGCGCTTTGGCACGGTAGTAACTTTATGGCACCGCCTAACGATGTGTCCACTTTGTGGGAAGATAATGTCCATATTGAGGTTCGGATATTCAAATTAATTGCATTACCAATATCAGGCACCTACTAAAACAATGAACCATTTAACTTTCCTATGCTTGCTTTTAATAAAATTTAAGTTTCCCCTACACTTAATGTGGGGATGATTTTTGATTTGGACAGAGGCCGTATTGAATGTTTCTGATGGTCGCGATCGCATTTTGTGACATAACAATTTCGCACTTTTTAATATCTTTTTTTTTATGTTATGCTATGCTACTTTGTCACGAATAAATGATTTCTTTCTTTCTTTCTTTTATTGAAATGACAGATTTCACATTCAAAAACTGTCATTTGATTGCGATCGCGAGTGCCAGAAACGTTAGGCAATGCGGCCTCTTGTCCTTAAGAAACATAGGATTAGCAACCATTCTTCGATTTAAGAATTCGATTGCAAAATATTAAGCTGGTAGAGAAAACAGGTATATAGAGATTTAATAGAATCCTCTTTCTTGAATTCACTAAACTAGAACAGCATAACACAATTAGAAACTCGCATGGAGGCATCCTGGACCTGGTGTTGGGTGGTTTTGGATCCGATAGGGTGAGCGTGGAGGAGGCGGACGCTCTGGTGCCGGTTGACGTGTTCCACCCGCCGCTGTTAGTCGCTCTTGTGTTGAAGTGCGGCGGTGGGCCCGCGCCGGCCCCATCCGACCTCTCACGAGACCGGGACGTTTATCGTGAACCCCAATTTCATTTTCGTAAAGCGAATTTTCCGGACTTGTATGCTGCTATCGAGCTTATAGATTGGAACGAAGTTTTGATGGCTAAGTGTGTAGAATCAGGTACCGAACTTTTCTATAATAAATTAAAAGAATGTTTTTGGCAACACGTTCCTTTAAAAAGGCAAAGTAAAACCATAGTCGGAAAATATTCCTACCCGAAATGGTATACCACAGATATTATCAAAAACATTCAAAATAAACATTTTCACTTTAGAAAATTTAAAGAAACCGGTGCTCTTTTTAATAGGGAGTTGTTCAGGTATTACAGAGGCCAGGTCAAGTATTTAATAGATCACGCCTACAGACGGTACATGCAGGACATGGAACGAAATATTGCAAGGGACCCTAAACTATTCTGGCAGCATGTAAAAGCCAGACGTAGTGACAGACGGACAACCAGTGACTATACGTACCGAGGTGAAACTGTGACGAGGCAGGACGCCGCGGATGCCTTTGCGGATTACTTTGGCTCCGTGTTCCATGGCGGGGTCCCGCGGCTCGATCCGGCGGAGGCGGCGCGCAGTATTGCGGGGAGCGAGGGGGGCGCGGCGCGCGTTGCGGTCGACGTCATCAGCGCCGCGGACTTACGGCTGGCAGTGCGGCAGCTGAGGGCACGCAGTGCGACCGGGCCTGATGCTATACCCCCCTTTCTCGCCAAGGATTGCAGTGCGGTGCTTGAGCTCCCTTTGTTGCACCTGTACAATCTCTCTTTAGAGACTGCGACTTTTCCATCATGCTGGAAGATTTCCAGGGTCACTCCAGTGCCTAAGGGTGGCTCAGGACAGGATATTACTGAGCACCGGCCTATTGCGGTTTTGTCAGTCTTCGGCAAGTTATTTGAAGCAATCCTGGATCGCCGTATTAGGCAACAGATTTATTCACAGATTGACAATAGCCAGCACGGGTTTCGCCGCGGCCGGTCTACTACCACGAACCACGTAGTCTTCGTGGACTATGTCAAAACAGTGGTGGATGGACGTGGACAAGTCGATGCGGCATACTTCGACTTTAAAAAAGCTTTCGATTTGGTAGATAACGATATTCTGCTGGAGAAGTTGGCCATGATAGGATTTTCACGTCGGCTCCTAACTTTTTTTGCCAGTTATCTGCGAAATCGGAAGCAGTTCGTCCGTGTTGGAGGTTGTGATTCTGAGCCTTATTATACCCGCTCAGGAGTGAGCCAGGGAAGCACGTTGGGGCCTACCCAATTTTTAATCATGATCAATGACTTGCCGAGGGTGGTCACGTCTGCTAGGTGTCTTTTGTTTGCTGATGACCTAAAGTTGTTCATGAACGTTGCCGAGACTGGTGGCACTGGTGATTTACAGCGAGATATTGACGCGGTAGCCGCCTGGAGTGAGGAAAACAGACTGCACTTTAATACTTCCAAGTGTAAAGTGATTACCTTTACAAGGGCACGGCAACCGGTCAAGTTTGCCTACAGCATCGGTGGAGTGCCGTTAGCACGAGTTGACGAGATACGTGACTTAGGACTGACTATGGACGCGCACCTAGACTTCCGACAACACATAACGACAACATGTAAAAAAGCATGTAAGGCCCTAGGCTTCATAATGAGAGTCGCTGGCAAATTTTCTGGTCCTTGGGTGGCCAAGATGCTTTATAACGCTTATGTCCGCAGTAAATTGGAATATGGGGCCATTGTATGGTATCCGCATGAGGTAAAGTATGAACTGATGACTGAAAGAGTACAACGTAAATTTGAAAGGTTCGTCTACAAGAAAACCTACGGGTATTACCCGTATCTATTTCCTTCTCTTTTCGTTACGGGAATGGTCGGCATGGAAACCCTTAAATGTAGACGGAATAGACTATTGATAGCTCATTATTACGGGTTGCTCCATGGAAGCGTAGATAATCCAGCCGTGTTAGAGCACGTGGGGTTGTCCGTGCCGGCGCCGCGAGCCGTCACCGCGAGCGCGGGCTCGGGCGGGGGCGGCGCGCGGCCGGTGCGGCGGCCCCGCCGTCTTTTCGCTGTGCCGCGCACGCGTACAGTGCAAGCCAGAAACGCGCCAACAACTAGGGCTCTCTCACTCCTGAACGAAATGTTGATTCAGGTCCCGGATGCTGACATTTTTGCTGATAGTTTAAATGTCTTCATGGGGAGGGCGACTGTGTTCTTATCGAAATTATGAATGGTAGCTCACTTTAAGAATTTGACGTTGAATTTATTCATTTTAAAGATATTTTATTAATTTTGGTTTTGAGATTGTGACGTGCATGGTATAAATTTAGAATTATTGTTAAGTATTACTTTATTTTTGATTATGAATATTATTTATTTTTGACTATGAAGCTTCTTCTATATTTCTTGACGTCGCTTTGTAATTTGTATTGACATTGTTTCCTTAATTAATGTATTCATGTAATTTATTGTTATTTTTTGTTTTTGTAATTAATGTGTGAGTGTTTTGGTTTCGTACTGTAAGCTTGCATGTGTTTTATTCAATAAATAAATAAATAAATAAATAGGCTCCCTTATTGCTTCAAAGCGATCTCTTCCAAGCGACCTCGTAGGTTAGAGTTATATTTCGGCGATTCATTTTGAATGGCCCGACACACACTTGGCCGGTTTTTTAATTGTAAAAATAACTATATTAGCAGTTGAAGTTGACTTCAATAAAGACCTACTAACGCATCATAAACTTCACTAGTTTATTACTTAACCACACTTATTTAACACTAGCTTTTGCCCGCGGCTCCGCCCGCGTGGTATTTTAAAATATGGCTTCGGTCCTAATTAATAGGACAATTTCGCCAGTGTCTAAGTATTCTCTTTCGAGAGGCAACGTTGTACGGTGATTGTAGTTTTTGTAACTTGATAGTAAAATTCCAGAAACCACGTAGAGACAACTTGCGCATTAAAAAATGTCTGACACGAGAGCAATATAGAATTTTGTGATCACTGTTCACTGTTAAGGTTAATCGCCGCATAAAACACTATCAAAATAATACTTCAACTAGCCAAAGAAACAGAAATAGCAAAATTAGATATTGTCTACATCCGCCATGTTCGAATGCCACAAATCGAATCGTGATACTTCTTCTTCTCTTTTAAAATATGGCTTTCTATCGTTATTAGGACAATTTCGCCAGTGTCAAAGTACTCTCTTTGAGAGGGACGTTGTTCGGTAGTTGTAGTTTTTGCAATTTTATAGTAAAATTCCAGAAACCACTGGGAGACAACTTGCGCACTAAAAAATGTCAGACACGAGAGCAATATAGAATTTTGTGATCACTGTTCACTGTTAAAGTTAATCGCCGCATAAAACGCTATCAAAATAATACTTCAACTAGCCAAAGAAACAGAAATAGCAAAATTAGATATTGTCTACATCCGCCATGTTCGAATGCCAAAAATCGAATCCGAATCGTGATACTACTTTTTTTTTTTTTAGTTTTTTTAGTTTTGTTCAAAACGTCGCACTTGTCAACAACTGCTGTCAAGTCAACACTTGTTGATTTGACAGCTGTCACAGAACGCTTCTCTTTCGTATCAAATTATTATACGCATTACATTGCTGCTCAAAAATATTTCAAACAATAATTACACTCTGGTAGTTAATTCTAAATTAAAAAATTGTTTTCATATCGGATCACAGCACTTAAATCTTCGTCTAGCTACAGTTTGAGGAAGTAACAAAAATACACACTGTTTGTAGAGTAGCCGCTAAATTTGAGTATCAAATCAGCTATATGACAGCTATATTGAGTAATTAATGCCCATAAGCTCTTAATTACTTATCCTCCATTTGAAAAACCGCCGAATCACTTCACGTGAAAAAATATCATCGAAATTTCAAAGAACAAGCAGTTTCAATGTATGACAATAATAACTAGGTCACAATACTGAATGAACGAGGAAAGTGCGTCAAGCCAGCAAGGTCAATACAAAGTTCTATGAATGAACATTCCGCATTTGTATGACAATAAAGTATTAGTCACTTGTAGCTTATCGTGGCTTCAGGAAACGCCGCTTTTCGTTTGCGGGGAATATCATATTGTTATTTTATTTATCTGTTGCAGTTTTATGAGTAATGGTTTTGTTGTGATGATGTAATGGCAGAGCAAAAAAGGTTATAAATGGACTAGCTTTTATTCGCTGCTTCGCTAGCATTAAATTTGGCAAAAAAGATTTACTTTCTTGATACTTTTCTTCATGCTTTTTTCGGAGGATTATTATGTAAATGCAGATTCAAAATAATTAATCAACCTAACCATTATTTATACAAACTTTGAAACCCCGTTTCATCCCTTGGGGGGTGGAATTTAAAAAACCGTTATACAATTTCTTTATCGGTTGTTAGGTTCAAAACAAACTCTTATGTTTCTAGCTTCAAAAATGACGGACTTCTATTCAAACTTTCAATACTTGTACTATTGTCTATTCTATGCTTTCAATTCAACCCCGTTTTCGCCTTCTCGCGGACATTTTGAAAAATTTAATCTTATTGCTGTTTTACGTCTTAAAAACAACACCTGTGAAAAGGTCCAAAGGGAGGCTGGGCATTGATGAGTCAGCGAAAAAAAACTATTCTATGTATAGATTAACGTTAGAGCAAGATCAAATTAAAGTACATCTTGGTTTAATCAATTCCAACTAGCTACAAATGCGGAACAATTCCAAAACAGCGAAAGTTCTAAGTTGTTTCTGCAAGTTAGGGAAAGTTTCGGTGGCTGTACTCGTGATTACGGAGCCCGGCTGCCATAACGTACTTACGAATATCACGAAGCATTATAGGGTTCCGTAGATTTTTTTTATTTAATTTTAACAATTACACAGTGTATACATGAACACATTTTTTCGCCAAACTGCGTGACAGTTTGTTGGCGAAATGAAACACTCAAAACACTTCCATATATAAGTAAGAAAGAAGAAAGAAAATACATTTATTTAACGCTATAAAAAAAATAACATATAACAAATATCAGACATATGACGCTAAGTAGGTCCCCACTCAGCATAATGCCACGGCAAGCCGTGGCGCTGATTTTCAGTGAGGACCTTATCTAGAAAAGTACCGTACAAAACTTACCTATATAACTAACCTATTAGAAAAGTATCTTAACTTACATTCAAAGTCAAAGTCAAAATATCTTTATTAAATTTAGGCTATAACAAGCACTTATGAATGTCAAAAAAATTCTACCACGTTTGGAAAAACCTCTGTTGAGGAGAATCCGAACAGACAGACAGACGTTTCAACGTGAAAGACGGACAAACATAAAAACACACACACTTTCGCACTTAGGTATAATATTAGTATGGATTTATGATTTTGTATATGGCTTAAGTGGCCTGAAATAAATCTCCTTTTTTCTGGAATAAATTACTTACGTACCTACATACATACCCTAGACGCATTAATTAGTTAGTAAAATTTAGGCAGTAAACATAAAAGAAAAAACATGAATGTAATAACCCCCGACTTTGTCACTTCAAAGTTCAATATCTCAAAAACGGCTGAACCGATTTTGATAAAACATGTCTAAGAACCATCTTTAGAAGTTCGTGTCGGGCGGCCCTCTGACACTTATACTATTTAATACGAGAGTGAGAGGGATGGTACGATACGAACTTCAAGTTTTGGAGTAGCCCTGCTGGGCATGGGTCCCGTGTGGCCTTATGGTAAAGACGGTATTGTCTGTAACCGTGCAAGTGGTCCGAAATCCATACTAATATTGTAAATGCGAAATGTGTTTGTATGTTTGTGTGTTTGTCCGTCTTTCACGCCGTAACGGAGCGACGGATCGACGTGATCGCAGTTTTTAAATGCACATTGTGGCATTTAATTACGTCCGCACGTTGGCTGTGGTTGACGCGTACTGTCAGAAATAAGAGCACAAATTTATTTTGTGGTCTTATTTCTCTGGCCGCTTTCAGAGCTGTGACGTATAATCTAGTATGTAATTGTTGATCGAAGCTAGAAACCCTGTTTTCAAATAAAAAAACCCACAGATAGACACAGACGCCCATAGCGGTCACACTTATAACACCCCTCTTTTTGCATCGGTTAAAAGATTCAGCCAGTGCGGATACCTACCTACTGTTCTGTAATCCATACTAATATTACAAATGCGAAAGTGTGTTACTTGTATGTTTGTGTATTTGTCCGTCTTTTACGCCGTAACGGAGCTACGGATCGACGTGATTTTTGGCATAGACAAAGTTTATGGGCCCGAGAGTGACATAGGCTAATTTTTATCCCGGAAAAATGCACAGTTCCCAAGGGAACAGCGCGCGATAACCGAGTACCTACCACGCGGGCGGGGCCGCGGGCAAAAGCTAGTATCTAGTACTCTAACTAACTTCATATACCATGAGGAAAACCAAACTACAAAGCGATTCCATGGAACCATTAAGGAAATTTACTGTTAAATGGATGTGACATGTAGTATTTATAGACTCTTATACTACTGCGTAGTGAGAAACGGCACGAATATCGTTGATTATTTTTAACCCCCGACGCAAAAAGAGGGATTTTATAAGTTTGACCGTCGTTTGCGCCTGTGTGTCTGTCTGTGGCACCGTAGCTCTTAAATTGGTGAACCGATTTTAGTGCGGTTTTTTTTCAATGTAGGGTTTCTAGCGATGGCGCCAATGTCTACCTGTTTGTCTAATGGATGAAGCAATTCTAACATGGTTTTTTTAACGTGAAAGCGAGTTTCCGTGCGGTGGTTCATAGCTGTATTTCATTAAAATCAGTTCAGCCATTTTTTAAACATTGAACTTTTAAATGACAATGTCAGGAGCTTTATCTTTTTAACCCCCGACGCAAAAAAGGGGTGTTATAAGTTTGACCGCTATGTGTGTCTGTGTGTCTGTCTGTGTGTCTGTCTGTGTGTCTGTCTGTGGCACCGTAGCTCTTAAGCGGGTGGACCGATTTGAATGCGGTTTTTTTTATTTGAAAGCTGGTTTTCTAGCGATGGTTCTTAGACATGTTTCATCAAAATCGGTTCAGCCGTTTCAAGATCATCAGCTCTTTTGTTCGCTGCGGTAGGAATCTTAGACGCATAATGGGTATTTACTTTACTTTCAAGCATATTTGGGACCTAAAACTTGAAACCCCCATGTATGCTATGTAACTATGCAAGATTATGCAGTTCTCGGCCTGATGCTGCAGCCAGGATATCCAGAACACTAGTAGATACACTCTTGATAAAACCATAGCAGATATATCCTGTTTGGATTCGTTTCGATCAGTATTTGATTCTACATACAATGCAAAAGTGGCAACAGGATGAGCTGATGCTGCAGCCAAGATATCCAGCACATTAGTACACTATAAAAAATAATAGCACATATGTCGTGTTTGGATTCGTTTTGATCAGTAATTAATTCTACATACAATGCAGTGATAGCAACACGACAAGCTGTTTAAAAAACATGAAATAAAAATAAAAAAATTAAAAATTTTAAAAACCCCCGAAAAAAAAAACCGCCAAAAAACGACAGCTAAAAAGTAAAAAATAATTATGCACTACCTAGCTGTTGCCCGCGACTTCATCTGCGAACAATTCGTTTATCCCTATCCCGCTGGGACTATGCTGATTTCCCGCAAAATTAGCCTAAGTTAATTTAGTATAAGTACCTAGTAATATTCTTTTTATCTAAGCGTCGTCGATGTCGGGGGACCGCTAAGGTTAATACTTTAAAAAATACAACATATGTACTTTAGTTTCTGTTAACCTTAGCGGTCCCCCGACACCGACGACGCTTAGATAAAAAGAATATTACTAGGTACTTATACTAAATTAACTTAGGCTAATTTTGCGGGAAATCAGCATAGTCCCAGCGGGATAGGGATAAACGAATTGTTCGCAGATGAAGTCGCGGGCAACAGCTAGGTAGTGCATAATTATTTTTTACTTTTTAGCTGTCGTTTTTTGGCGGTTTTTTTTTTAAGTTGGTTAGGTTAAGTATGAATTACAGAACTTAAAAACTAACATCAAGACCACATTATATTAACGAAAGCACATTCCACAAATTCTACACAGATATAACAAATTCTAAAAATAACGTCCCAATTTATTTACCAATCTGCCACAGAATTCCCAATTTTGTCACCGGAACCAATATTTCAAACGTAAAAATGCACACAAAATGTCAACAGCTTACTTTGGCCACCTCATATCTTAAACAGCCACATAGTTGCAAACTATATCATGTTTTTTCACACACAGAGTTTAAATTTGCGTAAAACGTTAAGTCAGAATGTGAGCTGTGGAAAATTGTTAGACACCGTCACCTTATTGAAAAAACCGGCCAAGAGCGTGTCGGACACGCCCAAAATAGGGTTCCGTAGCCATTACGAAAAAATTAAGTAATATTTTTCTAAGGATTTCGTATTTTATACGGAATCTTCCAAGTTTAGGTATATTTTATACCTTACGCTGCTATTTAGTCATAAACTACTAATAATTCTCAAGCAAACTTAGCCGTTATAGTTTTCCTTGGAAGTTTGATATACTGACTACCATTCTGAATTTTTTCAAATTTTTCGACCCACCGGTTTAGATTTTAGAGGGGGGGGGACGCTCGATTTTTATGAAAATTTGAACTTTAAAGTTGAATATTTCGCAAACAAATGGCTGAATAGAAAAATCGTTTCAGCAAACCCGTAATGGTTTTACAATACCTATCCAACGATACCCCACACTATAGGGTTAGATGAGAAAAAAAAAATTACCCCCACTTTACGTCTATGGGAGGTACCCTAAAAAAAATTGTTTTTGAATTTTTAATTGTACTGTTTTGTCGGCATAATTTACCTATATATCCGTGCAAAATTACAGCTTTCTAGCATTAATAGTCTCTGAGCAAAGCCGCGGACGGACAGACAGACAGACAGACAGACAGACAGACAGACAGACAGACAGACGGACAGACAGACAGACATGGCGAAACTATAAGGGTTCCGTTTTTGCCATTTTGGCTCCGGAACCCTAAAAAGCTCGTATTTCAAAATCTATAAGCTTATTAATTGAACTTTTTTCCGTTGTGTTAAAGTTTAGTTTGGTTTACTCGTGATTTTCGATACGAGGTTGGAAAAATAGTGGATTTCCTTTTTCCGACATATATGTTGGAAATGCATTGTCACCACGCCTATCGGTCGCGGTTTAGGCGACATATTGCTCCGAACGTTGTGCCAAAGGGTTTATATACATAGTATATGTTTATTTATTTTATGTGTTAAAAATGTGTACGTTCTTCCAGCAAAGCCCTATCGGTGATTTAATTAAAAGGTGTTAGGTACTTTTTTTTTATTAGCCTGTGGCAAAGGCCTCTTGGATTTCGAAGTAGGTAACGCTGTTATTTTTTTATTTACTAGCGGACTCGGCAGACGTAGTCCTACCCAAAAAAAACTAATTAAAATCATGATAACATACAAACAACAAATCGAAACCATGAAAATTGGTCCAGCCGTTCTCGGGTTATAAGTATTCAAACAAACCCGACTTTGTTTTATACAGCATGTATTTTTGATACTACCTCAAACTGTATTATAGTGCTGTGAACGGATATCAAAATAAATTGTTAATTTAGACTTAACTACCGCCACAGAATAACCAATAGTACTACCGTACAGAAGGGACTCTTTCGAACAAAAGTCAAGTTTAGGTATAAATCGTTGTCTACTCTTACGACATGCACGCGAAATTGTAACTTATAATGTTACACGAGCGTTCATATTCCGTTGGGCACCGTTGACACGAAACAGGTTTGGCGCCAACAGCGCAGGGTTCCCACTCTCCGATGAATAAAGATAACAGTGGGTATTAATATGAATTAAATAAGCTATCTTTAATAAATAAGTAAATACACTTTAAAAGCTAAAGCTACAAAACAACAATATTTTATCAGCAACAGCAACCATTTCTAACAGACTTCAAAAAAGGAGCAGTTTCTATGTTTTAGGAAAAGTTGCATTATATTAAAAAATAAATATATATTCTTCACCGGGCCACCGTTTTGTCGTTCTCGCTCGAAGTAATCCCTCAAACGAATTAAGTTTAAACTCCCGACTCTAGGAGTTCAAAACAGTCTGTTTTGGACCGTTTCAGCATTTTGCCAAAAAAGTCAACAACAATAATAATACAAATGAACAATGACAAATACAATGCAAAGAAAATGCAACGGAAACTCGACTCGTGTACACGGCAGACGCACTCGTACCTACTGACAATGATACTGACAAGTACTGGCCACAAGAGGCACAAGATGGTTGCGGCCGCTTCCCAAATAGCCGCATTTACAAAATCTTGCAAGTTTTGTTTAAAAATTTAAAATATCTTAGTTCATTGTTATCGAATAATGAACCGCTGCAATTGCCGATTTATTTATTTATTTATTCCAAGAAAATAAAAAATTCGATAACATTGCGTTATTTAAAAAATAAATATTTTTCTATCGTATTCGATGGAGGCTATTTAACAGACACTGATATTGCTATATATTCTTAAAAAGAACAGTTTTAGATTTTTTTGATTATTTTGTTTCAAAACAGAAATTATTTTTAAAAAACATTTTGCGAACATAGTATGCGTAATTCGGAAAATTTTCAAATGTCACAGAACTCATCATAGGTGAAAAATACAATAAGCGGCAACCCTTTGCCGCGAACCCCACGGTGAGGTCGCCGGCTGAACGTACCTAAACTGCGGAGTGTCCAACCCCTGCTACCGCTGAGCGTAATTAATTTTCATATATTTTCAAGTAGCAATGTAATGCGTACAATAATTTGATACGAGAGAGAAGCGTTCTGTGACAGCTGTCAAGTCAACAAGTGCGACATTTTGAATAAAAATAAAGCAGTGATACATTAAATAATGACTTATATACAATAAATAAAAAAAGTCAAATGTAATGTGATCAACGAATGCTTCCATACATTGATTGATTTTCAAAATCTCCGGCGTCAAAAACTTTACATTTCAAATCAAAAATTATTTCGATACTAATTGAACACCAAGTCCAAATGCTTTGCAATGCAATCGCTAAATTGACATCAGCCTTGCATTTGAATATTAAGTTCGTTACTTATTCCAGCAATAAAACTAAAAGAACTAGCCCGCTGGATTAACGCACAGCTAGTAAAAAGATTTGGCGGGTGTTAACTGAATCCCGGCGGAATTCTTGCGGAACGGGAATTTAAATTGCAAATGCTCTACACCTCTGCACTTGCTTTATTTGCGAGTCGTGCTCCTGGACTACTCGGAAATTGGAAATTCGAACTTTAGCCATACCTCTCTGTTCCTCTTCTTTTCAAGACTATTAGCGAGAGCAAGATGGCTCGATAAGAAGCTCGAATTTCGAACTGCCTATACTGCCAGGGTTAGGATTACTTCATTTTGTCAGTAAGTTCTCGAAGATTATGCGGTGACGTAAGTTTTAGAAGTAAATAAATTGTGGCCAAGTGCGAATCGGACTCTCATGCCGATGGTTCCGTACAAAGTAGGTATCTATGAATATCCAGTGAGCAGATCTGTGGCCATATTGTCAAACATGTTGACTTTTGCGGTCATATTTACCATCTCTTTGCAGGTGGTAGGACCTTGTGCAAGGTCCGCCCGATTGCTACCACCATCTTGCTCGCTAATCCTGCCGTCAAGCAGCTTGCAGTGTTGTATTTCGGCGTGGAGAGTAAGACTGCCGGTGAAATTACTGGCACTTGAGGTATCCCAACTTAGACCTCTAGGTTGGCAATGCATCTGCAATCCCCCTGGTGTTACAAGTGTCTATGGACGGTGGTGTCTATGGACGGTGGTGAAGACCCACATGATTTTCGAGCCCTGTAGTTAAATAATGTGCGCGAAGCTCCCAACCCGCACTGGGCCCTTCTCGTTTTGTGAGGAGGCCTGTATCCAGCTAGGATGTATACTGACTGGGATGATGCTGATGACTTAAATATTTTAAGCAGCAATAAGGTATCAATGACCCTCTCAGCAAATATATTTGGCGCAGCATATCAGTAACAGATTTAACCCAACGCTCTAGTTCAAGGAATCCTATTTGAGGACCGGCGATTTATAAAACTCGTCTCATTTGTTATGACTGATGCGTCACTATGGGACATTTCTTTACGACACTTGCTCTGACATTTGCAAAAAATAACGTCACTTTACTAACACGTTATATCCAACTCTCCTTTTGTTGCGGCTCTTCCGATCGACTGGCTAAAAGATCCAGCAATGGATGTTGAAGTTGGGAGAGGGACGTTTGGTTGACATGTGACATGGTAAAATTAGCATATGATGTATGACATGGTGCGTAGATGTTTTTGTATCGCTCTAGTCCATTAGCTTCGTATGTAAAAAGGTGATGGGCGATCTTGAGGCGAAGAAAGGTTATTTTGAACCACTTGCTGTGTATTAAACCTGGTTCAAACTAATAATAATAGATTAGACCGACGATTGATACTTAATATTTCATTTGGTATATTTTGAAAATTTTTGACGGTGAAATTACTGGCACTTGAGTGAGGTATCCCATCGTAGGCCTCTAGGTTGGCAACCCATGTGCAATCCCCCTGCTGTTGCAGGTGTCTATGGGTGGTGGTGATCTCTTACCATCAGGAGACACACTAGCTCGTTTGCCATGCCATCCAGTCCAATAATTTAACCACCCATTGATTAAATTTATTTAACGGATAAATGTGATGCTGTCTCTGTTTTGTTCGAATAGACGGAGACGGCATTATATTTATCTGTCAAATAAAATTAATCAATAGGTGGTGAAACAGCCCCTAAATAGAGCAATTTTTCCCAGAAAAACTAGCACTCTTTAATACGTTCCATCTGAATTCCATCACTCAGTACTCAATACATCCAAAAGACTCGTTTATGCTGTCAATACGGCGACTTGGCAATAAACAGTGTGTTACTGTATCGTTATGAAATGACAAGTTGTATCGTCCACGTACGTGCGTAGCATCGCGATGTCGTCTACATACAGCGCGGGATTCTAACTGGAACGCTACAATTTTTTGCTCAAATAGTCGTCTTGCCCAAATTTTTGTAAATAAATATACTGAGTATTCAGAATCCAGTAAGAATCTAGTTATTGTAAATTAGAACGAAACTACGTTTTTATGGGGACTGTTAATGTGTATGTGTTAATATGGGGAGCGCCAATGATCGCATACTCTTCGCTAGTCATACCGTACTTTTTGTCCGAATCATCGTTTGCCATAATTTTTTTCCCACTGAAACATCACATTTTTCTAACAATTTTAAATGGTCATCCTATAGAAAACTATTGGTTAGGTTAGATTTGTTTTAAAATCTATCTTATTGTAAGGAACATGACTTGACAATAAATAAATAAAACAATTCTGAACAATTATTGGATTCAGAGCAAAAAGTGTTATGACAAACGATCATTCTGACAAACATTACATTCGGTCTTTCAATAAGTACCTATGCGAGCCGATATGGACCAGTTAATGTGTGTGCGTGAACGACACCGCAAAAGTTACAGTCAACCAGTGAATGTAGGTGAGTTGTTGTTTACCCGGCCTTGATTTATTAGGACCCTTTTTTTAATTGCACTAAGATAAAATGTAGTCAATTGCAGGCGTTTTTTTCAGTGCTTTCAGTCAGTGTTTCACGGCTGTATAAATTCAGGGCTAACTTATAACAGGGGGGTAATATCTGACGTCAATCGTAGGGTTGCCTTCAACCTTTTTAGTTGACAGACAAGCAATTTAGGACCACCATTTAATCTGACTAATATAGGCAATAATGAACTACTTTACTTAGCCTCTAAAATGGTGTTAGCTGTAAGTAGCTGTTTTTTTTATTAAGGTACACGTAATAAATATTAATTTACTATATGATAAATAATGATAGGTAAATAATACTTGTGTGCGCTTTCTTAAATAAACACATAATGTGCAACGAAATTGATTTTCGTCCCTCAGATGTCTAGGTCAAGAATTAATTTACGCTGTTATTATAACGTCATATTTAATTACCTAATTGAAAGATGACTATTACATAATGTAATAGACAATTCAGTTACTTAGTTGTAAACAAGCTTGGTGACTTGTAAGATTTGACCCAAAGAAACAAACATTGCAAGTTAAAAAAAACCTTGCAAACCTAAGAATACTTCACTGTTAGGCCAGCCCATTATTTATTTATTTATTTATTCCAACAAAAATTACAAATCAATTCGCTGTAAAATTAAAACTATACAAAACAAACACATATAAAGTACATAAAAAAAACTATGAATAGTTAAGGATTTTTGAACGTCGTCGTCGTCGCTACCCTAAAACGACGGAACACCACACCCTCGGGTCAGAAATCGGAGCGCAGGAACATCTGCTGGTGCTTAGCAGGCACTTGGAATCTAAATTCCCTTTAAGACTCGAGCGGGATGATGGAGCTCTAGCTGGACTTCTTGTAACCGGGCTTTTACCGCCTAGTGGACGTGCTCGAACACCTTCTCAAGCGTCGTCTTCTTGTCCAACCAAAAATCAGTCACCCACCTGTATTAATATCTGCCACAGCGAAGCGTGCTAAAATATCTGACATTTCTGACTGGCCCTAGAAATAGAGTTGTATCAGATATTTACGCACGTTTTGTTGTGTCAGATATTGAGGACTGTACAACTGTGGGCCAGCCCTACCTCTCTCGTAACATCATGTTAGCTTGTTTGCGAGCCCGGAGGCTTTTTTATTCGCTTCCGAAATATGTTCGGAAGGTAACATTTCTTTGATAACAACTTACTAAGCCAAACAAAGAATACCTAAGTGGGTAACACGGATTCGAAACAAAGTAAGTCTCAACTTTAGGCGTAGAATAACCTACCTCGAGTAAGGGGGAGTAAGCTTATTTTAAAATGAAAAAAATGTGTTTGGGACTTTTTCGATGAGTGATTTTTTGTGGGAAATTGATTTAGAGAAATGTACAGCCTTGGTAAGTAGATTTTATTTGCGTTTTGACATTTGATAGTACGTACTAAAGTAAATGTTCTAAGAGCAAGATTAGATGACGTATTTTTAACAAAACAACCTAACCAACAAAAAGTTGGAAAACCCCCAATTTTGTCACTTCAAAGTTCAATATTTCAAAAACGGCTGAACCGATTTTGATGAAAAATGTCTAGGAACCATCGCTAGAAACCCTGATTTCAAATAAAAAAATCCGAATTCAAATCGGTTCACCCGTTTAATAGCTACGGTGCCACAGTCAGACAGACAGATATACAGACACACACACACACACATAGCAGTCAAACTTATCTCTCCTCCCCACTTTTTGCGACGGGGGTTAAAAATTGACTTCAAAAAACGTTACCTTCCAAGAATGAAACACGATAGTTTACCGGACTATTTTTGAAGCCACCTTTGTCTCTTACGAAATTGAACCTATTTGAACTTTAGCTCATAATAACTAAACAACGAGATAGTTTCTGAAAGATTTATTGTTACAAAAATATAGCTCGTTTCGACTTTTACAATTAGGAAAACATTTCTCAACCCACGTAACCATATAAATATTTTCTAAATGCCTCAAAGGGACCGAAATACTTATTGCCGAATGACAAAGCAAATAATTATCTCCGTCAAAGCTGACGCGTTGGTAAATAAGAACTGGATTGCTAATTCTTTATATGAGGATTTAATTCCAAGCCAAGCAAAAGATCTAACGAGGCTTTATCAAAACTTTGACATTTGAGGACTGTAACGTCAATCAAACCTTTCAGGTCAAGTGGACGTCGTATGATGGTGTGCTTGCCGATCCGCAGTCTCCAATCAAGAAATTTTCTGCCCTAACGGCCATCAATTCCCCGTGCTGTATAGCCCAATTGTCTCTTCAATGAGCTAATCTGCTTAGCTATATCGGTGACCCTCGTTCTCCTACGTGCCTCCTTATTTCTGATTCGATCCTGTAAAGAAACCCCAAGCAAATTCATATTCAAAGTCTTTATTCCGCTAAATGTTGTGATAAGATCTTAGAAAGTATGAACGTTCAACATTTACCCTGTTAGGGCACAGCAATATACAAATAATTAGTACATTCTTTCTTGAATTTAAAATTAAGCATTTTCAAAATAAAAATTAATAATAACAATTATAATAATAGAACCTTACTTCAAAACGCTTCCCATGGCTCGATAGACACCTCCCAGCCTATTTTTAAGGCCTATAGTGAACACCACGTCTCAAATCTATGTGTCGTCACTGGCAACACACAGGTTGAAGACTGCCCTATTTATAAAATTCTAAATAACAAAGGTGACCGCAAGTTACATAACCAAGGAACCATAGCCCTAATTCTATTCCTGTCCTTAATCGCAAACACAGACACCCATTAAAAGCAAATTTATGTCGGCATCATAAATGTTATTTACTATTGGGTGTAATTTATCTGGATTCACATTAAGATTAGGACCATTAATAATTACAATCAGCCGCCATTTTGAATAAGGACGTATTTTGTAATAGCATTAAGATTGTTTGAAATTAAGGTAATTGTGCGGATAAGATTACGTTTTCAAATTGTTTAGGCACATTCATGTCGATAGCAAAAATGTTGCGCTAAATATAACAGGAAGAAAACTTTTTTCGACAGAATTTTTTTTCCATGCAGTCGTTACAATCTTGGCAGAGTCTTGCTCGCCATAATTGTCCCGTGATCTCGACCAATTAGTAGAAAATGAAATCACCACCCACTTTTAACAACCATGCATGGAAAAACTAACTAACTAATTTGGCTCAGGAACCAAAGAGGATAAGCATGGAAACATTTTTTTTATGTTCTATTTTTTTAATTCTACTGGATGGCAAACGAGCATGTGGGTCTCCTGATAGTAAGAGATCACCACCGCCCATAAACATCTGCAACACTACTATATTGCAGATGCGTTGCCAACTTAGAGGCCTAAGATGTGATACCTCAAGTGCCAGTAATTTCACCGGCTGTCTTACTCTCCACGCCGAAACACAACAGTGCAAGCACTGCTGCTTCACGGCAGGATTAAAACATTTGTCTATCACAATTTAAAAAATCCTGAAAAATATTTACAGAGGTGTTAATCAAACTAACTTCCTGTAGCGCTATCTAGTCAGCAAACATAGAAACTCCAACATCCTGCATCAGGCCATCGAAGTTTCTCAACTCGGTCGCAAACACGGGTCGCAAATACATTATGCTTTTCCTTCGGACTGCGGTCCGCAGACTAACATTCTCTCTATTGTAGCCTCCACACAACACACAGCCTTTGCAGGGATGCCATGATGACGTCTTGACTGTCTTGTAATCGCGCCTTTATCTGTTTTATTCATAAATCAAGTGATTCTCTATAACTACACATGCCAGTTTCAAAACGAATCCACAAAAGATGATGAATGACTTGTTCGATATAACATTATTTACGACGTCTGACAGACTTGACAACGTAATAATATAAACATGTGTTAGCGCTGAATAGAATTCTTCGAATCGTACTGTAACACAGATGTTTGCCCTTCATAGTGCGGGACCGATTGCTATAATTTCATCAGGTGCTACAAAGGGACAGTATAGTCCCTTAGCCATCTGAAGGTTATTCGAAAAAATCAAGCCTGCTTAGTTTCGTTGACTGGCAGATACTGGAAGTACTGGAACCAGCACTGGAACTCCAAGACAGGATGTAACCTGGCCATGTTTGAGCTTGTTAGAATAATCTTGGGGTGTACTTTGACCAAGTAAATTTACCACGTAAATTAATGTTATCATTTATTTTGACAAATGCATTATTGTAAATAAATAGAGCGCAGAATAATCAAACTGAATTGCACGTAAATTAATATGACGGTACTTGTAATATGACGGTAGACGTAGATATATTCTAATTAGCCTTACCTACAAATTTTTAACTAAAGCAACATACAAACATTTGTAAAGGTAAACGAACAAAAGCATTTTCAAATAAAATTAAAGTTGTAAAACTCGCGATTTGGTTCTAATTTCGAACTGCGCGTGGCGCCAACATTTTTTTCTTCTCGAATGCCAGTATTTTCAGCCAGTAATTAATCGACATGTCATATTTAATTTTCCATCCGTCTCATATTCAATCTCGTAATTCAAAATGCTACACATTCTTAATTTAAATTTTACCACAATCCACCAAGATAAATTTTGGAACTGTAAGTCGGAATGAAGTTTTTTATAGGAGGGAATTCAAGCGCCACGATCATGTTTATTTTTAAACACCATTATTCGTATTCAGCCGTGTCTGTGGTTGTCATTTGTTTACGATATGTTCAGCCCGTGAAATATTCGTGGCATGCCATATTTATAGCTATATGTGGAATTTATTATACACTACGAATTGAAACAATTACAGTATAACCAAAAATCTTATAAACTCGTAAGCAAAACCAAAAACAACATTTAAGTAACAAATTGACAGTCAGTTAATTTTTTAAAATCTACACAATGATGATCACAGCATTAAATAGGTAAATAATTGTTTAGAAAAACAAGATAAATTTGCCGCCAACCGGTATCACAGAAATGTCTTCGCCCTACATTAGGCTAATAAAAACAACAATCTCACCTACGTGATATCAAGTTTCTAAGGATATCTCTAGATCTAAACGTTTCAAAACATACTAAACGTGATTCGTCCAATTTCCGTAATAGTAAGATGTCACTCTTAAAGCGGTATCTTTGATCTCCGTTTAGCCGCCCGCCGCGCCGGGATGACGGATGGGGGTCTTGACCTGGACACCTCCCGCAAGGAACATTATATCCTCTGAAAGCCGGTAGTAGTTTACATAATGTATTTTATCTCTGTTTTCGTCCACAAACGGCGCAATCAAACTTACACTGTAAACAAACAGGCCGATTACGAAGTGCAAAATTCGAACTTTGTAAAGTACAATTCAATAGAATCCTGACAATTTTCTACACATTTAACACACTCTAACGTGGGCACGCTTGATTATATATGTCCCTGTTGTTGCAATTATCATCTAAAAGGAGTCAAAAAAGAATAATAGTCACATCACAAAGCCTTAGACAGCCCGGTGTTCATATTAGTAGGCTGGAAGTGTCTACAGGATTGTCAGATTCTATTGAATTGGAGTATACGTTGGCGTCCCGCTGACGCTTATATTATTTAATACAAGAGTGAGATAGGCAGCACGATACGAACTTTGATTTTTTAATTTCGTAGTAGTCCCTCTGGACGGGTACGCATCTGAATATCGAATATATTAAAATATCGAATGGTTCATAATATCGAACGGTTAATTTTCTGAAACTGAAAACTTTTCAGGATTGATTAAAACGGCATCGTATAGAACCCCTTAGGTTAGGTAAGGTTAGATTTATAAAAATCTAAAAAAAATACAGCCGTAACAAAAATACGTTTTCGAAATTATGACCCATATGATATTCAGAAACATAACCCCTCTGGACACTTCCCACAAGGAACATTATATCTTCTGAAAGCCGGTATTAGTCTACTTATTTTATTCACTATTTCAAAAAAACTTGAATTTGAAGATGGGAAACCCAGGGCATTAGATTTCTAAAAATATATTAGTCTGTCAGTTAGATTTAAAAAATATCGGAACGTATTTTCTTTTGTCAATTAAAAAAAAACATGGACATATAGCCGGTTAAAATTCCTGTGATATTCACTTTTTTTACTAAGGAGTGAAGTCACAGGTCCCCGCTCGACGATTGATGATACAAAAAACACTTTTAATTTTTCTAAGTAACGCAATAAATACAATTAATTTTGCCTCTCACAAAGGCGCGTGCATTCACATCTAATTATCAATGTGCACAAGTAAACCTCGTCCTTACACGTTGTCTTAGTCTCAGTGTGCGTGACTGACGGTACGCTTGCGACTTAGGACACGTTCGAGCTACGCACACATGTGTCTATTATACTTGTCGTACGGATACGTTTAAGACTACAGTTATAAAATATGGAGGGGCGTGCCTTCGTGAGTGAACAGAAATGTAGTCAACCGATAGTTTACGAAGGACAACATACAAGTCTATAGTTTTACTAAACGACTATTAGTAGAAGATTAGTATTAAGTAGGCGTTCGTAGCTACGTAGCTGTCCACACAGGTCAGTAACCTCATCCATCATAGCTGAACGAAGAGCAACGATAACGCCATCGAGATTGACATGTCATTCACATACTATTGAGGGAGGTGGTCAGTTCATTATGGCCACAGCCTGGAAGCTTACGGCGTCTTTCAAAAGGTTGATATTATTTAACTTATGAGTATAGTACCTAAATGACAGTAGCATTAGAGAGGTACAATGAAAAAAAAAAGGATAGCTGAAATAGTTAGGCTACTTGACGTTTACCCGGAATTTACTAGAATCGTTTCAGTATAGGAATAATTATCATACCTAATAGGATTAATAGGGATGATGACGCCATTAAAAAATAATTCGAAGTCACGACTCCAGTAAAAAAACGCTTTATTTTTTTAGCCCTGAAAACCAAGTTCATTTTCGATTTACTGTAAAATTAGATTTTTTGTTGCTTTAAAACAAATAAATAGGTGATTGGGTTGGCGAACAAATAGCGACTTATGACGTCATAAGTCGCTATTGCCATTGAAACTCTATGGGAGAATTGTATTTTGGCAGCTCATAAAAAGTACGTCAGTTGATTGGTGGTGTCAACATCCCTATTGAGGTCACGCACACATGAACATGTCATGTAATGACAGCGGGATTTTGACATTCACTCATTCATTTCATTCATTCTCCTTTTATGCAATAAATTCTTCGTGTAGCTGTGTGTGTAATCATTCACTTCACTCTTGTGACACTACCTACAACTTGCTGTTGCTCGCGACTCCGTCCGCGTAGAATAGGTCTATCGCCATCCCGCGGGAACTATGACATTATCCGAAAACTATCCTATATCCTTCCCCGGGATTCGAATTCGGAATTCGGGATTTTGTATATCGAATGTCATCTATATCGGTTCAGCAGTTTAGACGTGATAAGGTAACAAACAAATAAACAGATTTACTTTCGCATTCATAATATCTGTCAAGAGGAGGTTAGGTTTGGAGCGGTTTCTTGGCTACTCATATTATTCATCATCAGCCGTAGGACGTCCACTGTTGGACATAGGCCTCCCCCATAGACCTCCAGTTACCTCGGTTGGAAGCGGGCATCCACCGTGAACCCGCGACTTTAACCAGGTCGTCCGTCCATCTCGTCGGTGGACGTCCCACGCTGCGCTTGCCGATCCGTGGTGTCCACTCGAGAACTTTTCGGCACCAACGGCCATCTGTTCTCCGTGCTATACGGCCCGCCCATTGCCACTTCAATGATCTAATTCGCTTGGCTATGTCGGTATATTATTATGTAGATTCATTCAATGACCCGTGCCGTGGTTATTATTACAATGTTCTTGCAGGTGGTAGGACCTTGTGCAAGGTCCGCCCGGATTGCTACCACCATCTTGCTCGCTGATCCTGCCGTGAAGCAGCAGTGCTTGCACTGTTGTGTTTCAGCGCGGAGAGTAAGACAGCCGGTGAAATTACTGGCACTTGAGGTATTCCAACTTAGGCCTCTAGGTTGGCAACGCATCTGCAATACCCCTGATGTTGCAGATGCTTATGGGCGGTGGTGATCTCTTACCACCAGGAGACCCACTTGCTCGTTTGCCTTCCAGTCGAATAAAAAAAAAAAATGTCATTAATGGCTAATTTTGACAAAATCACGCGTCTTCCTAGATGTTCATATTATTGTAAGATAAGTAAGATAAGATAAGATAATTTATTGAATAATTTCAGTACAAAATAACAATAGATACAATATTTTACTAAAATCTATGTAACACGTTTGTTTGTTTGTTTGTGTGACGAAATTAAGGTTTTTCTTAGCCTTTCTGAGCATAATTATGACCTTTATACAATACACTCCGGCTCTAAATAAGGTATAGTCATAAAAAGGGTGCTCTTGTTTTCACTTTCAGTGGAAAGATTAAGCGGCTGATTATCCCTGGAATGGCTTACGCGCTGTTTTTGTTTCAACTGCGCTATTTTCAGGGACGATATTGAAGCATAGCGTTTAGTTTGGGGCTAGGTCAATTGGTGTCAAGTGTCCCATGATATTTATTTATTTATATTCATCAGGTTTACTAATGTTCCGGCGAATAACGTTTGACAACCTGTTTTATTTCGCAACTCTTTAATATTTTTGAAACTGTAAATATTTCAGGATTTTTATAAAACTAACCTAACCTAACCTAAAGGGTTCTACGCGAGTGCCCTGAAATAAATCCTGAAATATTTACAGTTTTACAGTTTCCGAAATGAAATTCTTTCAAAAATCTGATTTTAGCTGCTTTTTAAAACAAAAAATATAACTTATATCTACTTATTGAGATCTAAGAAACGCTACCCCACTCGATAGGGTGGGCCAAAATTGTTGTAAAATACATAGTTGTAATTTTAAAAAAAAAATGGCAACATTTATAAACTGCAACACCAAACTTTTCGCTATAAACCTGTGACAGATAGACGGATTGACACCGGAGTAAACAGCAACAGGGTTCCGTTGAGCCGTTTGGGTACGAGACCCTCAAAAATTACATGTGAAAGAGCCTTTTCACGTCGCAATAAAATAACAAAACAATTAATTAAAATATTCTATATAAATAAAAATGAATCGTAAAATGTGTTGCTAAGCGCAAAACTCGGGAACGGCTGGACCGATTTCGCTAATTCTTTTTTGTTGCGTTAGTTATTATCAAGAGAAGGTTTTTATGAAACAAAAAATTACAACGGACATTAACAAAATTATAACTAAACCAACCAGGATAAACCTAAAAAGATAATTCTCAACAACTAATGCTCAGCAACCTTATAGTGTTCTTATAGTGATTTGATTTACACCCAAACACTACGAGGCCGCCTTTTGAAGAGTACGAGCGTGATAGAGCCCTCTGTGGCATATCTACAGAACAAACGTTTTATTTTTTGTTTCCACTTGGACATGAGTGACCCATATACAAATGTAGTGAATAATGTTCTGTCATCGTTTACCGAAGCTACCTAATTGAGAAAGCAAAATAAATACAAACTTTTCCAACTACCATTCCATAGTATTTAGAAATACTATGGAATGGTACAACATTATTTACTAGATCTGTAAGTAAGTAAGTAAGTAAATCTTTATTTGCTAGAATACGTTTACAAGATCTTAGGTAGGTAATTAAATTACATGATAATGATAATGATAATTTATTTATTTACAGAGAACATGGTACAAGATAAAAGGTTCTTAAAGATATAGAAGGCTCTCACATTCTGCCGCGATTGCGACGTGTAAATTAAAATTAACAAATTAATTAATTAAATGGCAATAAAAAATAAAAACAGTGTTAAATCATAAAACAATAAAATCAAAACAATAATAATGGGGGAAAAAAAATGTCAACATTACATCACAATATACTAGAGATGTGCCGACTAGTCGCCGACTAGTCGGTAAAGCCGACTAATCGGCCACTTTCGTAGTCGGCGACTAGTCGGCGAATAGTCGGCCAAAAGCGCCGACTATCCGGCTTCTCACTTTGTATGTATTTTTCAATAAAATATACATTTTCATGTTAATGCAGAGCCTTGATTATTTATTAATATTTAAATTTTATAATCGTTCTCATTCATTTTTAAATGAAAAGCAAAGCAACATTTACGTGACCATTGTACATCTATTTTTTTTTTCAGTGTACATTACATTTTTTTTTGGCATTTGGTTTTATGGGAATCATTTTTAATTATTTTTGTTTTAACTTTCTTTTTGAAATTAAAAAAAACATTAAAGTCACTTTAATGAATAATAAGAGTAGATAAAATATTTTTAAACAAAAACAGCGCTTGGATAGGTAACTTACACGCGTCGGTTGCGACTTGCGCGCGAATCAGCTGGTTAAAGAAGCGTCATAGTAATCCCGGAAACTGTGATCGGCTTGGCCGACTAGTCGGCCGATTAGTCGGCTTCTTTACAACCGACTAATCGGCTAGTCGGCTAGTCGGCCAAAGTCATGATCGGCACATCTCTACAATATACCTAATACAATTATGATAAGTCACAGTCACAGTATATAAGATACAGTCACAGTATTCAGCCGACACCTCTACACCCTACCTTATTTACCTTATGTACCTTATTTTAATAACGAAGCCCTTATTTTCTTTTAAGTACCTACTTAGTATATATCGTCACTTAAGATAACCCACCTGTATGAATAATTCAAACTGGGCACGGGCAGTCGCGAAAAACATCCCAAATTATTTCGGACGCGATCTCGATTTTATGGCCAACCTTTTTTGCGTATAACAGATGATGATCCGGTTATATCGGCTTTATATCGAGTTTATGTCGACACTGTACCGGGGGTTGCGATTTGCATGATTTTCTATGGGGTGAACGGATTAGGTTATCATTTTACGATCAAGCCGATTTTCGATTTGCGTTTAAGTCTCTTTAAAATTTATATATGTTTGGGGCCGTTGCAGCCGAAAGTTCTCGAATGGAGGAAAGATGAGAAAATAAAACATTGTCATTTACACACGTACATATATTTTCTTTTATTAGTGTACTAGTGTTTACCCGTGGTTTACACGTAAATCATTAGGTTCAGCAGCTGAATTGAAATTCCGGTATTCGAAAAAAATCCCGTAGGGATTCCCGAAAATTAAATCGATGTTTATTGACGTTACAATAAAAACAATAATGGTCAAATTTCATGACTCTAAGCCCAGCGGTTATTAGTTTGAGATTTTATCCCTATACCGTGAGAACATCAAGATAAAAAGTAGCCTATGTGTTATTCCAAACGTCCAGCTACCTATATACTTCGTGCTTCGCATATTGCTTTTTAGGGTTCCGGAGCCAAAATGGCAAAAACGGAACCCTTATAGTTTCGCCATGTCTGTCTGTCTGTCTGTCTGTCTGTCTGTCTGTCTGTCCGTCCGCGGCTTTGCTCAGAGACTATCAATGTTAGAAAGCTGTAATTTTGCTCGAATATATAAGTAAACTATGCCGACAAAACAGTACAATTAAAAATTCAAAAACAATTTTTTTTAGGGTACTTCCCATAGACGTAAAGTGGTGGTGATTTTTTTTTTCTCATCCAACCCTATAGTGTGGGGTATCGTTGGATAGGTATTTTAAAACCATTAGGGGTTTGCTGAAACGATTTTTCGATTCAGTCATTTGTTTGCGAAATATTCAACTTTAAAGTGCCAATTTTCATTAAAATCGAGCGTCCCCCCCCCCTCTAAAATCTAAACCGGTGGGTGGAAAAATTTGAAAAAATTCAGGATGGTAGTCAGTATATTAAACTTTCAAGGAAAACTATAGCGGCTAAGTTTGCTTGAGAATTATTAGTAGTTTATGAGTAAATAGCAGCGTAAGGTATAAAATATACCTATACTTCGAAGATTCCGTATAAAGTACGAAATCCTTAGAAAAATATTACTTAATTTTTTCGTAATGGCTCCGGAACCCTATTTTGGGCGTGTCCGACACGCTCTTGGCCGGTTTTTTTTGTATTTTTATTCTGTTTTATTATGCGAAGCATGAATAAATATATTTCTATTTATATATATATATTTTTATACCTTTAAGTAAGTATATTATAAGTATTTGTTGTATAAAGTAAAGAACATTTAATATCTTCTACCATGTTTGAAATTATTATGAGTAGGTACGATAACAAATTCAATATTTAAAACCACCAGTCATACTTAAGCACCGTATATATATACCTAACAAATTTCATGACTCTAAGCCCAGCTGTTGTTATTTAGAGATTTTATCCCTATCCCGTGGGAATCTCGGGATAAAAAGTATTCTATGTCTTAATCCAGGTTATAAGCTAACTTTTTGCCAAATTTCATCGAAATCTGTCCAGCTGTTTCAGCATGAAGAAGTAACAAACATACTCACTCACTCAAAAACTTTCACATTTATAATATTAGTAGGATAGTAGGATTAGTAGGATAGGATTGACCAGTGTTGTTACTTTATTAATAAATTACATACCACGACACTTTCATCACACCAACTAAAAACATAAGAAATTAAGCACAAATGTTTCTAACAAAAAACTGTCCGAACACAGCAATTAAGACAATATACGGCTTGTTGCCATAGTAAATCTTTTCTACAGCACTTAAAACGACATGTGTCACTAAACACATAGTTAACATTTCGAAACATCGGTTGAAACTGTAAAACCTATTTATTTTCATTGTGAACATACCTAAATAGTTGTCAAATACATAATTTCCAAATTATATTGTTAATTCAAAACACAGACCTATAACGACTGTAAATCCATACTAATATTATAAATGCGAAAGTGTGTATGTTTGTGTGTTTGTCCGTGTTGCTGTGTATGTGTCGACTGAGAGTGACATAGGCTACTTTTTATCCCAGAAAAATGCACAGTTCCCGAGGGAACAGCGCGCGATAACCTAATACCTCGCGGGCGGAGCCGCGGGCAAAAGCTAGTAATCAATATAAATTATAACAACATAAAACATTTTAAACAAAATTTGTTTTTCATATTCAGTTAATGCTGAATAGGAGTCATTCAAGTGTTATTTAAACAGAATCTTGTTTGTTTATAATCATTATTGTATAAAAAGGAAAGACAAAAAGGTTACAAGAAAAAAAAGTGTTTAGTACAAAGGCGGACTTATCCCTGAAAGGATCTCTGCCAGTCAAACTTTGTGTGGCAGAGAAGAGCAATCAAAAAGTAAAGTACTTTTTATGAGCTGTCAAATTACAATTTCCGTAGAGTTTCAGGCAATAGCGAATTATGACGTCACTATCCAGCAACTCAATCAACTAACTATTTATTTGTTTTAAAGCAACAAAAAATCTAATTTTACAGTAAATCGAAAATTTATCTGGTTTTCAGGGCTAAAACAAAGCTTTTTTTTACTGGAGTTGTGTCTTCGAATTGTTTTTTAATGGCGTCATCATCCCTATTGCTATGATTAACTTTAATATTATGATCATGTTAGGTAGTTTTTTCGTCTTGGCGGGAGCTCTACCGTGCCCCTAAGATACAGTCACTCGAGACCGACCTCGCTTTGCTCTATCATCGACCCAAGAAATTCTCTGTTGCTATTTTAAGGGAACCAGGACTTCAAAACATAGTGTACAACATCAGTCAACGATGACTCAGTATGATCAATCGGCATCATCAAATATAGGTTTAGTTCAAAAGAAACCAAACTTTTTGCTTCATCAACTATTAGGAAAACGCCGGATACGGAAATTCGCCGAAGAGCAGCAGTGCTTGCACTGTTGTGTTTCGGCATGGAGAGTAAGACGGCCGGTGAAATTACTGGCACGTGAGGTAATACATCTTAGGCCTCTAGGTTAACAACGCATTTGCAATACCCCTGGTGTTGCAGATGTTTATGGGCGATGGTAATTTCTTACCATCAGGAGACCCACTTGCTTGTTTGCCATAAAAACGAATAAAAAAAAAACTTATTCACCGACATAAAACTCCCAGAACTACAAACAATTACTCGAACTTTGCTCTGCAAAGTAACGCCTGATTCAATAAGTTATAGCTCGAAGAATATACAACTTGAGGGCGGGCCACATCGTTCAAAGAACAGATAACCGTTGGCAGAGAAAAGTCCTCAAGTGGCGATATTTTTTTCCGTTTCATTTGATTGAGGGGTTAGGTTGGACAGGTCTTTTAAAAACATTATAATATTGTCAAAGTTATTTCTCGATTCAAGCATTCGTTACCCTAAATATTAAGCTTTAAAGTACTTTTTTTTAATTATTTGTTTTTGTATACGTCAAAATTATCTTTACCTTCACAAAATTGTTTCTCAGAATTAAACATCCTACCATGACGTCGACGTTAATTGTAAACCCGTCTTAAATTAGTTTTCTAATATTGATAGCTTTCGTGCGAAGTTGCAAACAAACAAACATAAATACATACCGACGGACATAGTCTAAGCCAGAAGATTTCCGTTTCTACCATTTTGACAACGAACAGCAGGTCTATTACGAAACTCAAAGTTCGTGTCGTACTGTCCCTCTCGCTCTCGTATTAAATATTATAAGTGTCAGAAGGACCGCACCATACGAACTTCGAGTTTCTTTCTTTCACTATTTATTACATTAAGGAAATAACTCTATACTCCATTTATTTAACATTTGAAACATAACGGTAAAATTTGCACAAGTTTTTAAATGAAACAATGAAACTATTTAAAATTATGTTTTCTGTAATAAAAACATAATAAATACCCCTAATAAATGTACATGTAGGTATTTTTAGTCAATTTGTGTTCGAAATACCGAGAAACGTGTTACAATGTGACCGTTAATTCAAATCTTAAATTAAATGGTATAGTCGTATGCAAACATCTAACAAGTTCCATTCGTATTGCCCGCTGTTCCACTTTAGTCCAGTTCCATTAATTCTCAAACCTTGTATGGGAAAACAACGACATCAAACTGTACCAACTATTAGATATAAATAGCTCAAAAGCATAACTTCTCGTGCCGTTAGTTCGTTTGCGGTAAACTTGCACGTTGCTTACGTCAATGGCTGAAGGGTACACTATGTAGGGCAGAGAAGTACAATGAAAAAAAAAGGATAGCTGAACTAGTTAGGCTACTTGACGTTTAGCCAGAATTTACTAGAGTCTGTTCAGTATAGGAATAATTATCATAATAGGATTAATATAGGGATGATGACGCCATTAAAAAATATTCTAAAGCACGACTCTAGTAAAAAAACGCTTTATTAGCTCTGAAGGTTTTCAATCTGGTTAGATTAATTTTCGATTTACTGTAAAATTAGATTTTTTGTTGCTTTATAACAAATAAATAGTTAGTTGATTGAGTTGACGAACAAATAGCGACTTATGACGACAGACATAAGTCGCTATTGCCATTGAAACTCTATGGGAGAATTGTGTTTTGACAGCTCATAAAAAGTACGTCAGTTGATTGGTGGTGTCGATGTAGGTAATTCATATTATTGTGATTGCGGGTAGGTGAACTTATGAAATAAAGCACCAGTCTTGATCCGACCTTGTAGTATCATGTGTTTTCACATCACGACATGGCGCAGTCGGTAGGATGAAACACGACACATTATGTCACGACAGTCGACATCCCTATTGTGTTGTGTATAATTGTCATGGCTTGACATGTTTCTGAAAAGCTTAAACTATCTACAATCCCTGCTATCCCTACTATCCCAATTCCTACTTAATATTATAAACCTGAAAGTAACTCTGTCTATCTGTCTGTCTGTTACGCTTTCACGTCGAAACCGCTGAACCGATTTTCATGAAATTTGGTATAGAGATAGTTTAAGCCCCTAGGATTAATATAGGATACTTTTTATTTCGGTAGAGGGCGCCACCGCGCGATAACCTAGATCCACGCAGACGAAATCGCGGGCATAAGCTAGTCATCATGTCAGCCGAAAGACGTCCACTGCTGGACATAGGCCTCCCCCAAGGCTCTCCACTCAGACCGGTCTTGTGCTTTTCGCATCCACCGCGATCCCGCGATCTTAGCCAGGTCGTCGCTCCATCTTGTTGGAGGCCTACCGACAGCTCGTCTCCCGGCTAAGCTAAGCCGGCCGGTAAGCTAGTCACGTACATGTAAATACCACCTCCGAGCAGCGAGCGTCGCCGTCACCTCAACGTCGCTGCATCTACCGCCGTGCATGGAACATACGTCATTGATATCAGCGCGGCACACTCGACACACGTCCCACATAAGGGACATAAAACAAATATTCGTTCCACATATGGAACGCCCCACGTAAATACAAGGTTTACTATAAATAACTTACTGTATACACCGGGTTGGCTTGATAAGGGCGACTTCAGAATGTACAATACAATACAAATACTCTTATTGTATCAGTGTACATAATTTAAAGTAGGAATGTAAAAGTGACATTATTCTGTATTATAAATAAAAAGCAAAATTAAAAATTTTGAAAAAACCCACGACGGTTCCTAATAGAAAAAGGGTTAAATAATTTTTATGAACATCCCCCGACTTAAAGTGATTACAAACGCAAAAACATCCGTCGGGGGCTGCCATTATCTGCACCGAAATGAACTTATGTTTTGCAGTTGTATGAATTTGTGATGAATTATAATTGTGTGGGGAATGTACTACTTTATGAGGGAAAGATATTCATGGTAGTTTACTTAACATTATAACTGAAATAACATTGGATTAGTAATATTGTGTAGTTGTATGAATTTGTGATTAATTAAAATTGGATAGTAATGTTTGTGGTAGCTTTTCTTAACATTTTAATTTAAATATAACAGAGAAATAGTAATGGCAGCCCCCGACGGATGTTTTTGCGTTTGTAATCACTTTAAGTCGGGGGATGTTCATAAAAATTATTTAACCCTTTTTCTACTAGGAACCGTCGTGGGTTTTTTCAAAATTTTTAATTTTGCTTTTTATTTTAAAATTTTTAAAGAAATAATTTATCTCACCAAAACATTTTATGTAAAATCAGAGGCTAATATTCACAACACTTACTAACAACCTTATAAATAACGCTTAAATTTTAAAAAGGTTTTCAAACGCTAGGAAAAGCCTGCATGAGGCTGCGTTTCCACCAGAGATGTGCGAGGTTGTGTTGCAAGGAATGTGATTTTCATGAACCAGTAGAAACGCTTCATTTCCCTATCCTTGCACTCATCTCTGGTGGAAGCTGAGCGGAGTGAAGCGAGGTAAATGTTAAATTATGTTTCTATTGATTCATAAAAAAACACATTCCTCGCAACAAATCCTCGCACATCCCTGGTGAAAACGGAGCCTGAGCCCTGACTTTATTAGCCTTACATCTTGATTTAAAAAGTACAGCTTGGCCGTTCATGGATATATTCCATGACATTATCTAACACTCAATTTTTTACCATAGGTACTCATATCGGTCAGACTTTCTGATAGACCTACTTACGGTAGGAAATTACTTCACGGGTCTTAATGGACATGTCATACGAACAGATTTAAATATGAAACGGCCAAGTCATACAAAATTTTAGCTTTCTTGAAACTCTAGGGAAGAGGAGACAACCCTAGCTACGGCATCAGGTGTTGTATAGGCATATAATGTATTGTCATTGCACTTGAATAATCGTGCAAAGTTTTATGTATTTGTGCTATTAACCATCGAGGAGTTCCTTTGTGGAAAGACGACCCTAGCTGCAATATCAAGTTATGTCTATTTTATCGTACAAACACAGTGCCAATAAAATTTAATAGGTAATTCTGTTAAGTTCCGCGCCTGTGCCGTAAACTATTGAAGAGTTTCTTTCTGTGGAGACGATCCTGGCTAAATAATCAGGAGGTCACTACCAGATTATTGTATTATTACAAGATTAACATTAGTGTGCCAAAATTCAAGACAATACGATAACTAAAAGTGTGGCAAATTTAACTTGCAAGACCCGAACATGCATACAAACATACATATTATTATGTATATTATTTACATAGGTACCTACATACATTGCAGGTCAAATAAAAGCTAGTGTTAAGACGAAACGGTGTGAAAATAGTTAGTTAGTGCCCCGTCTTTTTTTTTGTTTATCTTGGCGGGGGCACTGCCGTGCGCCCTCCTTGATATACATATGAACGCCTTTCTAAAACTATTACAGACAGTCATGAAACCCCTTAAAGAGACCCATATCAAAGACAGTCAAATCTTTCTAGAGCTAAATGGAAAATGTTTACTATAGCGCCCCCTTGCGGGTTAATACTACAACACCTATCTAAGAACCATCTTGGATAAACATCAAATCCATTACGGAAAACCACATCAACAACAGTCAATCCATTCTGAAGATAATTGGCAACATTCGATGGTCTTTTTTCGAGTGAAAAATGATTACTGTAGCGCCCCCTAGCGGACAAACGCTATAACACCTATCTAAGAACCACCGTCGATAAATTACGAAGCCATTACAGAAAACCGCATCTAAATCAGTCAAACCGTTCTGGAGATAAACGTGAACATTCGTTTGCGCACAAACAAACAAACAAACAAACAAACAACCTCTCACCCTAAACGCATATACCTTCTCCGTTCCGTCGTGGGTAAAAACGGCCAAATACGAAGATTCCGTACAAATTTAAAAGCAGGGGGGGCTACTACGTAATTCGAAAATCAAAGTTTATATCGCACCGTCCCTCTCACTCTCGTATTAAATATGATTAGCGTCAGCGGGAAGTTTTTTTAAATCTTTATTTTCAAGGAACTTTGATCACTAATGAACGTGTTACCTAATTACAAAGGGCCTTAAATACGAAGTATGTATTTTTAAACTCTTTATTGTACCATATTGTACAAAAGAAAAGAAACAAAACCCAATTAACAAACCTATTTAACAAGCCTCTTTAGGTATTTTATAGGAAGACATTTCTGCTTTTAACAAAATAGGAAAAGTTTTTTATTGTATTTAAATTATTATGTGAAAAAAAAAAATCTTTGAGATACTTGTACAAAGGCGTACTTATCCCTTTAAGGGATCTCTACCAGTCAGCCTTTGGCTTTAATTTATAATTTTGGCCGTAGTTATAGGCCCTAGGAACAAAATTTATAAGACATTACCAACATACACATATATATATAGACATTTAGTGGCCTAATAATTCTAACCAGCGTTAAATAAAGCTTTCTATTTTAGTTTCAACCTCTAGCTCCCAATATTTGCTGCTCCACTTCTTTTCCTTTTTCGTCAGATAATTTTCCTCCAAATAGTATTTTCTTTGCTCATTTAGCTTTCCTTGGCAGTTTACAAATCGAATGAGCCGGATAGGCTAACAGCTGGCCGGAGTCCGCAAATAATGCTGGTTCATTAGCCCTCGTATCCCTTGGGATAACACTTGCTTAACTCTAGGGCTGTCACGGGAAAAAAACTAACTTTTCGGAATAAAACCAAAGTTGACACTGTAGACTCCTAGCGCCATCTAGTGAGCACATATAGAAACTCCAACTGTGTTCTGCATCGCGCTATTTACAACTAGAATAGAATAATTGCAAAGTAAAAAAGGCGATTCGATTTGTGGCATCCGAACATGGAGGACGTAGACAATGTTTAATTTTGCTATTTCTGTTTCTTTGGCTAGTTGAAGTATAATTTTGATAGTGTTTTATGCGGCGATTAACCTTAACAGTGAACAGTGATCACAATATTCAATATTGCTCTCGTGTCTGACATTTTTTAATGCGCAAGTTGTCTCCACGTGGTTTCTGGAATTTTGCTATCAAGTTGCAAAAACTACAATCACCGTACAACGTTGCCTCTCGAAAGAGAATACTTTGACATTGGCGAAATTGTCTTATTAATTAGGACAGAAGCCATATTTTAAAAAAGAATAAGAAGAAAGTAAAAAAAAAATAGTTACATACAATAGGCATACTCGATTTTTTCTGCTCTATTTATCTAGCAAAACCGTAGAAGTTATGGTAGAAGTAAATAAATATTGTGCACTTATCCGGTTCTGCCAGAATGCCCTCAATAGACGACCGGATGGCTAAGTGGTTAGAGAACCTGACTACGAAGCTTGAGATCCCGGGTTCGAATCCCGGCCGGGACAGATATTTGTATGAATAACACAAATGTTTGTTCTCGGGTCTTGGATGTTTAATATGTATTTAAGTATTTATTTATCTATATTAAGTATGTAGTCCGCGGTCTCCATTCAATAACTTTTCAGCCTGGCCTTGTTCTTCCATGTATCTCCTTATTTCAGATTCGATATTATTATTTAATTTATTATTATTAAAAACAGTTGAGCGATTCCGGGCACGACCCTACAACTATACCATAGCTGTTTACTTCTAACCGTTATCACAGAAGTTGTTTGTCTTGTCCAACCCTACGCAGTGACTATTGGCCTGATTCTATGTGAATGGACGTCCGCTTGACGCGGGTGCCGGCCGCTGTCATCGAAGATTCGAGACTATATTGACGGCCATTGTGGCGGGCTTAGCTTCAACTCGCTTTTAACGCAGTACCCAGCCAGTATATTTGTACGATATGTATCATGCGTATGACGATTCGAGTTCAAATTCAAATTCAAATCATTTATTCAGTAAATAGGCCACAATCAGCACTTTTACACGTCATTTTTAGGGTTCCGGAGCCAAAATGGCAAAAACGGAACCCTTATAGTTTCGCCATGTCTGTCTGTCTGTCTGTCTGTCTGTCTGTCTGTCTGTCTGTCCGTCTGTCTGTCTGTCTGTCTGTCCGTCCGCGGCTTTGCTCAGGGACTATCAATGCTAGAAAGCTATAATTTTGCACGGATATAAAGGTAAACTATGCCGAAAAAACAGTACAATTAAAAATTCAAAAACAATTTTTTTTAGGGTACCTCCCATAGACGTAAAGTGGCGGTGATTTTTTTTTTCTCATCCAACCCTATAGTGTGGGGTATCGTTGGATAGGTATTTCAAAACCATTAGGGGTTTACTAAAACGATTTTTCGATTCAGTCATTTGTTTGCGAAATATTCAACTTTAAAGTGCAAATTTTCATTAAAATCGAGCGTCCCCCCCCCTCTAAAATCTAAACCGGTGGGTGGAAAAATTTTAAAAAATTCAGGATGGTAGGCAGCATATCAAACTTCCAAGGAAAACTATAACGGCTAAGTTTGCTTGAGAAATATTAGTAGTTTATGAGTAAATAGCAGCGTAAGGTATAAAATATACCTAAACTTGGCAGATTCCTTATAAAATACGAAATCCTTTGAAAAATATTACTTAAATTTTTCGTAATGGCTACGGAACCCTATTTTGGGCGTGTCCGACACGCTCTTGGCCGGTTTTTTAAACTACCAGCGCTTTTGGAAAGACCATTGCCAAGAAGAATGCGCCGCAAGACACTTGGCAGAAAGTCATTTTTTTCATAATAAAATAATTACAAATAAAATAAAGTTCAGTCAAACAAGTTACCTATAAGGCTTTTAAACGTTGTTTTAAAGTATTATTACTGTTACACATAAATATAAAAACAGTTGCTTAAAACTTAGACGACCGATAGCCAAGTTGTTAGAGAACCTGACTATGAAGCTTGAGGTCATGGATTCGATCTCCAGCCGGGGCAGATATTTGTATGAATAATACGAATGCTTGATCTCGGGTCTTGGATGTTCAATAGTTATGTATTTAAGTATCTATTTATCTATGTATGTATGTTTATCCGTTGCCTTGTTACCCATAATACGAGTTTAGCTTAGTTTGGGACTGGATCAATTGCAGTAAAGTGTCCCGTGATTTATTTTAACTAAACCGCCATAGTAGGGCTACAACGAAACTCGAAACTCGAAGTTCGTGTCGTGCGGTCCCTTTGACACTTATACTATTTAATACGAGAGCGAGAGGGACGGTACGACACGAACTTCGAGTTTCGTGTTTCGCAGTAGCCCAGCAGAGACCCTCATTTACAAGTACGGAGTTTCACCAACGCCGAAATTTCGGCATTGAAACTACCCATCGATCAACTTTAACCTTCGATCGATCTTTTACAAAGGGAAAAAAACCTAGTTCACATCGCTGGCTGAAATAAAAAAGGGGACCCTAACGGCATCCGTATTACTAAAGTTAACGATTATGCGATGGCATTTGAGATAGCGATACCCATCTATCGGCTTGTCTCAGTCGTTGAAACAAAAGGTAATGGCAGAAATGAAGGTCACTAGCCCTTTGTTTGTATTAAAGTAGTGTTCTATTTGCTACCCTTTCTAAAACCCATTTTACACGTGCAAGAATTGTTACAAGTTACATTGCAGAGTCGTAAAGGGAGTTTCAATCGAGCGCCATAATGTAATGCAATTAACAAGATTCTTGTCGGTGTAAAATGGACTTCAAATAGGGTACAGGGTGGGCCACTGGCCTAACCTGTGTGTTGCTGTTACCGCAGCAAGGCTGCGAGGGTAACCACCGCTAGTCAGTGCCGGTTTCAGCACTTCCAGCGCCCTGGGCGAGATTTAAGAGAAATTGCTTCGTTCCATTCCCCATACAAACGTAGTCCCGGTCTCATTTGAAAACTAGGCAACAGAAGTAGATGAAATTTTGTAAGTATGGACTAGACGTAATTATCTATGCCTGTGGTTTTTCAGATTTTCATATAAATGTGTAATATTAGAATTACAGGAGCACAAAAGTCGACAGCAAAAAGATGTCAACTTTGCACGAGAATTACAGGCTATTAAAGCATTTTTAGAAAAATCTAAAAAAATCACAGGCGTAGAAAATATAATGAAGATCTTGATTGTAAAATATTATTGATTTCTGTGCTATATTTTTCGTATAATATGAGGACAACGAAATCCAAAATTCAACCGTCCAAATCTTGAAAAGCCTGCTGCTATCTCGATATACATTAGCGGGAAGCGGAGAAGCGGGAGGGGATGTACATGGGGAGGACGGTTGCGAGCGCTTATGTCACGAGCGATAAAGACAGCAATATCCCTAACGAATACCTAACACGGCCGCGCGGCCGGCAGGGAAACTTCTCCGGAGCTCCAAACTTTTGGGAATTTTCTAGAAGCATCTTGCGATTCATGGTCTCTCTCTATTCGATAACGTATTCTCCACACAGTTATCAGTTCTTCGAGCGATATGAGCAAAACCACCACCGTCAACGGCAAGCTTTTTAAATAAATATGAAAAATATATATTTTTTAATTCTGTAGGGACTTCTAGCGCCATCTAGTAGTCACACAATTAAACTGCAACATCCTGCTTCGCACTACCAAAGTTTCTCAACTCGTACGCATAAATGCAACTTCTAACGCTCTTTCTTCCGAGAGATCGGAATAAATATTATGATAAAAAAAATATTATGGCACGTACGTACGTAAGTCTGTCAAAAATACCAATATGAACCCTTCACTGGGCATTATATCACACATAACTTTTGTTCACTTTTTGTGCCTAAGTACCTATATTTGTAAAGTTATTTTAGCTGTAAAAGATACCAACGAGGCTTGAGTTCAGTAAACTTGTTTCAGATTGCCAAGAAAAGAGTTAAAATATACGAAGTCATTTATAATATTGGTAGGAATCTAGGTTAGATCTATATGTAGGTAGCAGTGATAGTTTCGGTTGAATAATGTTTATGATGATTATAGTGATTAATAACAACGATGCGTGTCTATCACTATTAAGCCGATTTGTGCCAAATTGACGAAATAAAGTTGCGGGTAGTTTATATTCATGACATGGAATTAAGTGTAATTATACTGGATCCATCGTAGAGGATGGTAGAGGTACAAGGTGTAGAGGTATAAGTTAACAATAAAGCGAAAAACTACCAATAAAGTACTGTCCTACTCCCTTCCATAATCAACTATTGACTAAAAAACACAGCATTCATACAATAGTACTTCAAAATACAAAATAATCTCTGTGCTATTGTTCATACGGTTCATATTTGACAACTTGAAGCGACAAACATAGAACCTTATACTTGCTATGTTACGACGACACTTTCGCGATCCGTTTGTCGAATTAATAGCCGTCACTAACTGCGACAAACTTACATATACGCTCAGCGCGGGCGCTACTCCCAATAAAATTACCAACTTCTGTATGAAAAATCCATAGTTTCTCCTTTGACCACCGGCAAAGTAAAGTGTGTAACATGAATGAGCTAATTCCAAATAGGCGTATGTAATTTTGTACAGCATTTTCAAAATAAAACCAAAAGTTGTTAACAGTAGGGTTGACACTGAAAAGATGCTTCAAATGTCGGCTGTAACCCTCTCATATATTTTATGATTTTTGATTATGTCAAGCGTGTTATTATTATGAAGCTAGGAGGTCGATGAAATCATTCACCTCTTTAACTTCCTCTGATATAGGTAAAGATATTGTTAGATATAAGTAAACTCAGCACAAAATTTGGCCCCCCCTTCGTACAAAATTACTGATTCTGCATACATTTGAGGGCCAGATTTTTTGCCGCTCAGTGTATTTTATAGATTAGGCCCTTTATCAGGAGCAAATAATTAAAAGGGGTCTATGGGTGAGGTGAAGACCAAAAAGTTGCACGATGTTAAAGCTGCGTTAGCAGGTAGTTATAATTTCCACTAACTTTTTCCATTGTGACACGAAAATTTAATCATACATTTGTATGGAAAATTTTCGTGTCACAATAGAAAAAGTTAGTGGAAATTATAACTACTTACGTGCTAACGTAGCTTTACCATTGTGCAATTTTTTGGTCTTTACCCCTATATTGACTCGAAAATTGTTAGCCATAAATGTAATGTTTGGCACAACTTTTCTCTCTCAAACCATTTATTTTTCAGTGTTCTACAGGATGAACTTTACGAAAAATTTACGGTTTCAGCGGGAAAAAAAATTATGACTAACAATAATTATGACAAACATCACATTATGACTTGTAAAATTATGGCAGTTAAAAGGATCTCCATTAAAAAATAATTATCTTACTCGTCAAACTGAGCGACATTAGCGACTTCAGCTTCAGTAAGCTACGAGTAAGTGAGAGAGCACGATAAACACGAAAATACGATAATAACGTTTTCCGGTAAAATACGATGAAAAGCATTTATGCGCTACATAAACAGTGTGTTACAGGCAGCTGGGCTTTTTAGGGAGGTCAAAATAACGTTTTTTTTTTCCGTAGTTTAACCATGGCATATATTTAATTAATAAAAACTAAAATTCAGACTTTTTTTAACATTATATCAAAATTATAATTACCAGCAATGTATAGCAAAGTAAATTGCCAAGTAAGTGTAAATGGCAGCCGACAAATACTTTGATTATTACTTTTCAATTTACTTTGCTATCCTGTCAATTGGGCCAATCAACTATTTTACCAACACTGGGAGTATCCTGCGTTACCAAAATTGTCTCTGGCATTACCAAAAAATCGTACTTCCAACAAGATATTTCACGGTTTAATAGGATGAACTTACGTAGGATGTTATGTATTCATGTACACCATCTATTAAATTACAGAAAAAAACACGTTTGCATACAAAATCTGCAATTGTTTGAAAAATGTCGGGGACAGATCAGTATAGGTAAAAAAGTTGATTATGATTGGCTAAATTACAATTTTGTTAGAAAGTTAACAAAGTCTGAATTTTAGTTTATTAAATAAATTAATGTTATGGCTAAGTTACAGAAATACATACCATACTTTTACCTCCCATAAGAAAAGCCTGGCCGGTAACACACTACATTAAGCATATAATCCAGTAACTTTGTCGCCTGAAAGTATGGGGGCAGTATGCGTCAAATCCGGTAGTTCTGAATTTTTGCAGACTTGTTTATGATGTTGGCCTAATGAATAATCCAAGTTTGTGACCTCGAGCGCCGAACGCAACTTTGTCAAAAATCGAAAAAACCACGAAAAAATAGATATTTTTTCAAATTTTGGCGATTATAACCCTAAAAGACTAGTGTTTGAAAAAACTTTCTTAGAACGTTTTAAAGAAGACTAAATTTGCTACAATATGATACTAAAATTGTCTCTGTGGACCCAATAGTTTCCAAGATTGAGCCTTTCAAAGTTTATCATTTTTTCGAACTTCGCAATTTAGGCAACCACAACACCTATAACCTTGACGAGCTGCGGTACCGACTATTCACCAGGGCTGCGACGAAAACCAGCTTCAATCTAGCCAGGTTACCTCCTACAAGAGACTCTGCTCGATTTCACTCCTTGCGGACATACCATCAGGTAAAAATTTTTCTTTGCATCAGTAATTCACATTACATATCATTCATCATTTTCTATTCTCATGTACAATCTTCTTACAGGTACAGGCGTGGTTGGGAGTCACACTTAACCCTGGGGGTGGATATATACACACCACAAAGCCTCAATCCCAAAACGATGACCAGAGATGCAGCCCCACAACACCTCTTGCAGATGATTACTTGCGGCTGCACGAAGGGTTGTGGGATCGCGTGCAGCTGCAGGAAGACAGGATTAAAATACTCATCAATCTGTAGGCACTGCGGCGAGACCTTTTGTGACAATATACCTGATGTTGCAGTAGTAAAATCCTAGAAGGCGACGATCTGTCCGATGTCGAAATGGAGGATGACTTGACGGCACAAGACGTCGATAATTCATTACCATCCCCTGATGGGGATATGCCATCCCAATACGTCGATCCAGATACGGACGAACCTCAACCGGGACCTTCCAAGAGGGCCAAATTAATTTGATTTTTTGATTTTGAATATTACTCAATTTCCTAACAAATAAACTTATTAACTTCTGTTGTACTTTTCTTTTTTATTTACTTTATTATTCGTAGCTTAGGTTTAAGATCATCGTTCACACTCCTCATTATCTTTTTAACATCCCATCATAAAAGTACAGGGCTTCGATAGTATAATCAGGGTCAAAATTCATTCAGAACGACTGAACCGCAAAAAATTGCGAAGTTCGAAAAAATGATAAACTTTGAAAGGCTCAATCTTGGAAACTATTGGGTCCACAGAGACAATTTTAGTATCATATTGTAGCAAATTTAGTCTTCTTTAAAACGTTCTAAGAAAGTTTTTTCAAACACTAGTCTTTTAGGGTTATAATCGCCAAAATTTGAAAAAAATATCTATTTTTTCGCGGTTTTTTCGATTTTTGACAAAGTTGCGTTCGGCGCTCGAGGTCACAAACTTGGATTATTCATTAGGACAACATCATAAACAAGTGTGCAAAAATTCAGAACTACCGGATTTGACGCATACTGCCGATGTATAAAGTTACTGGACTAATAGAGCTTTTAAAAAAAACTGTAATGCCGAGTGAATTCAACGTAATTTCTCACAGGCTGAATAGAATTATCCCAGCTTACTTACTCGGATCATTTCGTACAATCACTCCGGCGTCGGCAAGTGATAAATGATCCCGCCCTGTAATAGGCTGTCATTCTGCGTAATAAATGATCAAAATGCTAAATGCATATTATCATATTATTTCGCCATTTCTAAAGATGCGAATACACTATTGAACTGAAAAAAATAGGCTTCAAATCATTTCGTAAGTCAAAAGATTTTTTTTAACTCTGAAAACCAAATTGGTTCGCTATATTATTCGCTTATATTAACTAAAAAAAGCTATTTATGCACGCTTTGCTGTGTCAGATATTGGTGCTGGTGACTATACCAAAGGCCATATTGTCAGTATTATCTAACGTCTCTAAGGGCCTGTTGTTTGATCATTAGTTAAACAAACTAATAGTTAAAATGTATGGCAAAAATAACAATAGTTAACACATTTCAATGGAAATTTGACTATTAGTAACTTTAACTACTGATCAAACAACGGGCCCTAACGCTCTCGATCACAATCAAATGACGGTTTTTGTATGCGAGCGAAGATTTAGGAATTGGATTAAGATTTAGGAGATTAGATTATTGCTATCGCGAGCGTCAGAAACGTTAGGCAAATATGACGAAACGTTAAGAAATACGGCCTCAGGGTGGAACCTTTTAATAATCAATTTCACTATGATTTCCTTGACAAAAGTATCAGATGTCTACACGACATTAATAGCACAAAGGTTCGACCCCGCATGAATCAGTTTGTTCGACTGTAAGTACAGTCGAGTGCAAAAATAAATATCTTTTTGAACCTCTCAAAAATATGTTACTACGATCTTAATATTGCGTCGGAATAAGAGTATGTGATACTTATTTATGAAACTTTAAGATAGATAAGTTCATTACACTTGACTGTACCTACATACGCTCGAGAAAACTTAACCCTCCTTCGGACAGTCGTGTAAAAAACAACACTAAAATGTAGCCCGGGGTTTTCGAAAATTCACACAAAACATGATTTCCCTTTCAATGTGCTCCGGGTATTAATATTTATTACTCAAGTTCGCGTTTTAGACGGGCCTTATTTTTACCACGTTCAGGACATAAGTGGCGTAATGTATTAACGGTTTTTCGCAGAATTTTATCAGAAATCTTCGCTACATTTCCAATACAATTTCATTGCAAAAAAAACCGACCAAGTGGGAGTCGGAATGGCGCACGAAGGGTTCCATATTCTCTATATGCACAACATTAGATATTAGTTAGACGTTTGTTGTATGGGAGCCCCCTTAATTTTATTTAACTAAGTATTTATTTTTGAAGTAAATATACGATTAAATATTCTATGGATATTTCAAGCGTCTACCTGTTGTCGTTATTAATATCGAGCAAAAAACGTCAAACAAATCCCGTTTGCTGTATGGGAGCCCCCCGTAAATATTTATTTTATTCTGTTTTTTATTATTTATTGTTTTAGCAACAATAAAAGTACATAATCTGTGAAAATTACAACTGTCTAGCTATCACGGTTCATGAGGTACAGCCTGGTGACATACATCATCCATACTAATATTATAAATGCGAAAGTGTGTTTGTGTGTTTGTATGTTTGTATGTTTGTCCTTCTTTCACGCCGTAACGGAGCGACGGATCGACGTGATTTTTGGCATAGAGATAGTTTATGGACCCTAGAGTGACATAGGCTACTTTTTATCCCGGAAAAATGCACAGTTCCCGAGGGAACAGCGCGCGATAACCGAATACCGCGCGGGCGGAGCCGCGGGCAAAAGCTAGTTACATTATAATTTACATAAATGTCAGTTATAAGAATTTGTATTAAATCGTCAAATAGGGTCCCGTTTTTACCCTTTGGCTACGGAACCCTAAAAAACAATAATTAATAAAGCTGGACACGACAAGTTTCCCTCAGAGATCCTTTAATTAAAGGTAGAAGTTTAACACGGATCTTATACTTAGGGGTTGTTTCACCATCCGTTGATTAGTTTTAACTGACGGTTAAATGTGACGCCGTCTCTATTTGTTTTGTTCAGATAGACGGAGACGGCATCCATCACATTTAACCGACAGTTAAAACTAATCAATGGATGGTGAAACAGTCCCTAGTACTCGTATACAAGGTTATTAGTAATTCGACATTATTCCAGTTACGTGGGGATAGGGGTCACTAACCCTACTTACCTACTAATATTATAAATGCGACAGTAACTCTGTCTATCTATCTGTCTGTCTGTCTGTTACGCTTTTACGTCGAAACCACGGAACCGATTTTGATAAAATTTGGTATATCGGTAGTTTGAACCACAAGGATCAACATAGGATACCTTTTATTCAGGTAGTCGCCGGTAGAGGGCGCCACTGCGCGATAACTTAAATCCGCGCAGACAAAGTCGCGAGCATAAGCTAGTTTGTTATAATTTTAACTAAGCTTTGAAATAAGTTCCTAGTTAGAAAACTTTTAAAATAATCTGCAAGCCAAGTTTAGTTCTTTGTTATAATTTTTTTTTTCGTTTTTAAGGCATTATTGTGGAAAAAATTACTAAAAATATGGAATTATAATATTGTTTTCTTTCTGTCTTCAATTTTTACATTTTTAATTTTTATAATTGTTGTTTTTGATATTGATAAATTACCAGTGTTTAATCGTTTTTATAAATCAGAGAAGAAAAAATAATATTTAATCAAATTAATACTTTTTTTTTTATAAGGTGATAACTCAAAAATGGTTCACTTTTGCATAATGCAATTGGGGTTAAAATAATCGCAAGTAGTAAATCTCCCTATCTCACCTCGTAACGGGATAAGCCTGTATATGTATAACTGGCGACGTGCCCCGGATCCACGCGGGTGTTATTTTAGAGAAAGTGAAGTGCAAAATATGAAGTTACGCAGGTGGTAGGACCAAGTGCAAGATCCGCCCGGATTGCTACCACCATCTTGCTCGCTAATCCTGCCGTGAAGCAGCAGTGCTTGCGCTGTTGTGTTTCGGCGTGGAGAGTAAGACAGCCGGTGAAATTACTGGCACTTGAGGTATTCCATCTTAGGCCTCTAGGTTGGCAACGCATCTGCAATAACCCTGGTGTTGCAGATGTTTATGGGCAGTGGTGATCTCTTACCACCAGGCACAGAGAACATAATATACCACCAGGAGACCCACTTGCTCGTTTGCCTTCCAGACGAATAAAAAAAAAAATAGTTACAGCCTTTTTAGACTTTTTTATTTTTTCACTTTAAATTGCATCAGTAAGTAGCTAAGGCGGTTTATTAGCTAGAAATAAAAAAAACGAAACAAAATAGATCCAATGAATAATGACTGTTGAAACCCCTTTATTTCAGTCTAACCGACGAACTATTTGAACCTTGCCTCGTTTTAACTGACGTTTATGAAGACATTAACCAAACAAAAGTCGCTGCAAGTTTTTCAAAGGAGCGACGACGTGTTTCAGTTAGCACGCAGTTATATGCCGTAATATTAATATTATTAGTACGGGTTTTCATAATAAAGTTGTAGCTTACTCGTACATAAGCGTGGGCTCTATATTCAAAAACGCTGAATATCAATAACTTCCAATTACTTGTTTCAGTCAAACGTAACAGGGTGAAAGTAAAATTTTTTGATGTAATGAAAAACATTTTTAATACAAGCTTTTTATGGCTATATTTGCATTCACATGCAACTTACATACAATTAGGTAGGTATACCAAATTTCAAGTCAACTTACTTACTTATTGAAAGTCCGAATGTAATATTTGTCAGAACGATTGTTTGTCATAATTCTTTTTTATTATAATATTTGAATTGTTATAAAATAAACCTAACCTATACCTTTTCTATAGGTTTCGGTGGGGAAAAAATTATGACAAACGATGATTCAGACAAAAATTACAGCATGCGAAGAATATGTGAACTTTGGCGCTCCCCTTATTATCACAAATGAAGTGCTTATTAACGCTAACGCACCATTTCTTCATCTCTCAAAACACCACAGCTATAAACCGGCAGCTGTTCCCAGGCCGAGTGGACTTTCTGGTTAATTACACCGTTATAATAATGAAATTAAAGGCACATTAGAATTAAAACAAATCTATTCCGATGGCCGTAAACCTGGATCTCACATTTCGTCAATTAAACTCTTGCGTAACGTTGAAACAATATTTTATTTTCATTGTGCAATATAAAGCTAAGATCTCGCTGTTTTATTAAGGTTCTGTAAGCTGTGGTAATAAGCCGTATACTTAATTTTTGACGCAAAAAGAGGGGTGTTATAAGTATGACCGCTATGTGTGTCTGTCTGTCTGTGGCACCGTAGCTCTTAAATGGGTGGTTTTCTTATATGAACGATAGCGAACGAACAAATGTTTGTTAACGGTTTTTAAATGAATGAATATTTCCTGTAGTAATATAATTTTCGAATTAAAGACTTAAATAACACGTTTTTTTCTAAAATCTTTACTGCATTTCCTACACTTAATTACACTTTCTATGTATTATCGATTTCAGAAATTAAAAGTGTAGGATGGCCCTAAACTTTCAATTTATTTATTTTTTACTTTTAATTTTGAACACCCAAAAACACCGTTGACCATATTATGACGTCATCAATTGATGGCCCAAACGAATAAACGTGTAATCGTAAAACAGCAATTTTACAGGAAAAATAAAACCAACTTTAACTTTGTATGGAATAATTACCAACGAATAAAAAATTAAAACATTTTATCTCAAAAACGGTTAATCGGATCGGTGTAAAAAAAATTGACGACATACTTTGGGCCATATGTAAGCTAAAAAAGCAAAAAAAATTTTTTCGTGTAAAGGCCTTTGCACGTTTATTCGATTGGGCCATTGTATGGAAACGAAGCCCTTTTTTATGACAGGTCGTTTTATGCTCTTGTTATACCATCTACTATTGTATATGTATTCTTTTAATTATGGTTGAAAAACAAAACAGTAAAATAAACTTGATTTCATTAATTCAAACATCGGACGATAAACCAGAGGCTGTTGCACGGTTAACGGCAGCATTAACCTCCTTCAGGAACGTGGATAGTTTTGAGATCTGGACCGGAACGGACGGCCTAGGTTTCGGCATCGCTTGTTTTATGTTTTGGGCATAATTATAATTTAATACGAATCTTCAGTATGTTAACATTTATAAGAATACTAGCCGCTATCCGCGACTCCGTCCGCGTAAAATTCGTTTATCGCTATCTCGCGGGAACCATGCAATATTTAGGGATAAAAACTCTACCACGCGCCATATAAATCTGCCTAAAAGATCATTACTTAATATTCAGTTTTAACGCATTTTTGAGATACATTTTTTATGCGACTCTACGTTACTCCCGGATTGTGTTCGAATCGCTTAACGGTATAGTGCCTATTCAATTATTGGAATTATACCTTTATAGTTTTTGTGGTACTGGTCGTGGCAATGAACTTTTAGGCAAAGTTAGGCGGCGGAAGGTATATCCTATGTCCTTCTCCGGGACTCAAACTCTACTCGTATGTACGAAATTTCATCTACATACATCGGTTCAATGGTTTTGCACGTGATAAAGATAAAGTAGCAAACAAACATGACGACCGGATGGCTAAGTGGTTAGAGACCCTGACTACTAAGCTTGAGGTCCCGGGGTCGAATCCCGGCCGGGGCAGATATTTGTATGAATGGTGTACTGCCTTTTTGGCGAAATATTTTTCGCAAAATTTCGTTTGGCAACCAACCTTTCGGCGAGGTTTCATTTAGCAAACCAATTGTTAGCATAACCTTACTTCGCATTTTTCTTATTTCGCAACATTTTTAAATTGCAAAATTTTAATTCGTCACACTTTTATGTGGCAAATAATTATGTAGCAAATGATTGGCTTAGACAAATAACAAATTGTCAAATAACATTTGACCAATTTTTATGTTACAAAGTTTTACTTTAAAATTTGTGCGAGCGAGCGAAGCGAGCGAGCAAGACGGTTCGGAGCAGAAGCGACTTGGATAATTTAGGTTCAGAAGGCTAAGGCGGAAGCGGAGCGGAGCGTAGCTCCCGCCTTAGCCTTCGATGTTAGGTTTTTTTTTATAGCAGCCAGTATAACCTGCCATTAGGAAAATAGGTTGGATTCCATTCAATATGTTGCTAAGTTTAGATATGCCAATCAATACATTTGACCAAAACATAAACGACATCTTAAAAAAATTCCAGGTAATATTTTGCATAATAATATTTTTTAAAACACTAGTTGTGAAACGATATAGTTGCGAAACGTTGAGTTGGGAAATGAAATTTCGCCGAAATAAAAATATGGGATAAATAGTTTGGGAGCTAATAATTTGCTAAATAATTTTCGCCAAAACATTAGTAAACCGTATGAATAATACGAATGTTTGTTCTCGAGTCTTGGATGTTGAATATGAATTTAAGTATTTATTTATCTATAGTTAAGTATGTTTATCCGTTGCCTAGTGTCCATAGTACAAGCTTTGCTTAGTTTGGGACTAGGTCAATTGGTGTGAAGTGTCCCATGATATTTATTTATTTTATTATTTATTATAACATATTATAGGGATATATTTCTCGCAGAGTATAAATCAGCAGTTTTCAACCCATGGTCCGAAGCCCACAGTAGGACAAGAGCTTAAAAAAGATAAGAGCAAAGTAATGAAGCCTGAAATATACTGAGGGGCAAAAATCTGACCCTTAGACCCTTAGGTTCTGTTAGGTACAATAGCAATAAGTACATACATAGGTGCATAGGCAGTATAAGTACCCAATTTTGTATGTAGAGTGGGCCAAATTTTGTGCCACTGAGTATATGTAGTAATATTATTTGTTTCCATGATCTTTAAACAGCGTTTCCACCAATAATGTGCGACGTGTTGCGAGGGATGTGTTTTTAACTAACCAATAGAAACGCTTCATTTACACATCCTCGCACAGCACATCTCCGGTGGATACAGCTGAGTGGATTCAGGCGAGGTAAATGAAACGTTTCTATTGATTAATGAAAAACATATTCCTCGCAACACTTCCTCGCACATCTCTGGTGGAAACGCTGCTTTATATAGTTTTTTCAATGTTACCATGTTACTAATACTTTCGGCATATCCATTTGATACAACACCCAAAATGTTACGGGCTATACTGCACCAAAAACCTTTTATACTTCCAAATAGTCGAAAAATAGTCCAGTATCGGTTTCTTGTAATGGACAGCGAGTGCCAGATGTTGTTTCAGATATCTATTATCTTGTTTGTTGCTATTGTACTTTATTCATTTTGCTTTGTTGTTAGACGGAATAGCAGATAGATACAATATGCGATATTTGTGAGGGGCTTAGGTAGTGAGTATCTGAGCTAGCTGTCATTGGTTGGTATGTGCCTATACTCCATTTAATTTAAGATTTGAATTAACGGTCAAATTGTAACACACGTTTCTCGGTATTTCGGACACAAATTGACTAAAAATACCTACATGTACATTAATTAGTGGTATTTATTATATTTTTAATATAAAAGTTAACACAGTTTTGAATACTTTCATTTAAAAACATGTGCAAAGTTCACCGTTAAGTTTCAAATGTTAAAATAAACCGATTCCGATAAAACCTATCTATGAACCATCGCTGGAAAACCTGCTTTCAATTAAAAAAAAACGCATTCAAATCGGTCCACCTGTTTAAGAGCTACGTTGCCACAGACAGACACACAGACATACAGACACACATAGCGGTCAAACTTATAACACCCCTCCTTTTGCGTCGTGGGTTAATAAATGGAGTATACTTTAGGTTAAAAGCTGACTTCTCTAGTGACTTGTCAAGTCAACGGCCAAGTCATACAACATTAACTAGGTATAATAATAAAGAAATCGCAGCAAGGAACCTTAGACTTGGCACGACTTTGTCTAGATTTCATTACTTTTTAGAGATAAACAAGCAGCTCCATCGAGACTTGGCTAGTTTTTTACAGAATGTTTTTGGTGGGATTTTACTTTACCTCTTTTATTTTTAATCCTACTTAACCTATTATGAATGCGAAAATTCGTATTTATTGTGTGTGTGTTTGTTACTCCTTCGCGCTGAAACAGCTGGACGGATTTAGATGAGATCTGGTGTGTTTATCCCGATATTCCCAAGAAATCGGACTAGAATCACGAAATTTCAAAGCCTGGTATTAGAGACCAGAAATTCCGTAAAATATGGGCATAAGGGCGGTTTCAGACTAGCGTTTTAAACGCGCGTATAAGCCGTTTTTGAAAGCACGTGTACTCGCACACTTTAATTTAGGGTAATTTCGCGTAGCATAAGGTAAAAAATATCTGAGATGGCAACACTGTCTGGTTGTTATTAACTCATCTCACCACTCCAATAAGTATTACTATTTACGTTAAAATGCGCGAATTCCTCTCAACTCCTAGGTATGGCGTAATGAAATTGTCCCAGCAGGGGGCCTCGAATGGGACTCCCTATCGCGTGCATTAGAGACTCACTCTCACTCGAACACGAAACGGTTGGTTACCCTGTTATTGTATCGATTCCTTTGTTTTGCGGTGACAAAGGGATTGCTTTGTTTCGAGGTATTCTTTTCATTTGTGGTGCCTATAGACATGAGCACATGACAAACGGTAGCGGCGCCACTGTCTACGCAAACGTGATAGATTTGTATAGTCCTGGAAATATGAATTGACCATTGCAAGTTTCACTATTACCTATTACCTAACAAGTTACCAATTCATATGACTATTTCTCAAAAAGTTACCCATTTTCAGTTGTCCACTTATAAAAATAAAAATATATATTTCCTGACATTATTTCAACACAAAAGTTGCTCCTAGGAAGAAGGACTACGAATTAGTCCGAAACATGTCCAGCTAAACTCGATTTAAGACATGAGTTATCCGTTACAATATTATTTCATATAATAGGTACGTTAAGAAGGTTTTTTAACTGGGTCAGAAACAGCCTATTTACTTACCCTTGAAGAGCACTAGAACACATCATGAAATTCCTTGCAAATGCCTGCATTTTCCCACACAATGTTTTCCTTTACCATAAAGCTCATGGAAATTTCCAATAAAATTTCGCATACAAAACTCAGAGAAGCAAAAGCTTGAACCCACAAGCCTCTACTCAACTGTACAGTCGAAGTCATAAACTTGTGAGCAAAAACATGATGAAAAATATCTGAACACGCTTCTACGCCGTTAACAATAGAGTCGTGTTCAGATATTTTCCAACAAAATATTGCTCACAAGTTTATAAACTCGACTGTACCACCACCACCAGCATCTTTATAGCATACAATCATTGTAACACAAATTTGTTTCAACCAAATTTCTAAAATAATCATTATTTTTCTAAAAAATAAAACACAAATTGTAAAACAGCGTATATAATAATACAAAATACTTTAATTATTGGCCTCAGTGGTACTCTGCCTTGTGGTTGAGATCGAAGCTAAAATCGAGGTAAAAACTACCATTTTTATAAAACAATCTAAACCCCAAGAGGGTTATTTAAGGCTGGAAATGGTTTATTAGATAACATATACGCATTTAAATAGTGAAATAAAGTAATTGCAGCTTGTCAGCTTCTTATGCAAGCCCAACTGCGCGACTAGCATAAATACCGCTGTGTTATATACCCTAATACTATTGTTATATGCCCTAATAGTATACACCCTACTAAATTGGCAAAAAATAAAGATTGACATAAAAATATCATGAACTCTTCAACGGTACTCTTTTGCTTTACTATCTGCAAGACACAAAGCTCTACCTCACTTCAAAACTTCAATCTCAACCCAAGACCTCATACGTACACATCTACCGCCGGGGCTCGACGATAGTTACATTGCTATGGTACACGCGATGCCCACAGTACTCCATGACCGCCAAACACAAGGGGTACATAACCTTGGGCCCCATCGTACCCATTTGTGGTGCCGCGAAGTAGGCCACCGTCGCTGCACCAGCAGTATACCAAGCCCATTCTCTATTTTTCTCATAAGCGTGATAAGCCAAAGCTATGATGTTACAAGCGATCATCATGTTTCCAAGATGGGGGTTGTCGGAGCCTGAAAGAGCTAAAGCGAAGGGGACCAAGCCAGAGATGATATGGACGCAGCTAAGCGCCTCATTACTACGGTTCAGGTCTGCCATTAAGCAAGGTATAGGGAGGTATCTCGAAGCCGCCAGGCTGATTTTGTAGGCTGCACTGAAGTCACCGAATTTTCCACCTGCAAAAGAGTTTGTATTAAACTTTCACAATTTTTAGGTACACATTTAGTAAAAAAAATACTTTTAAATTATCGCACGTGTAGTTTGTTGCAGCGATTAGAGCTACAGGTAGGTAGTGCCACCAAAGTGAGGTCACGCTCACGCACAGAACATGGCATGTAATGACAGCGCGATTTTGACATTAACTCATTCATTTCATTCATTCTCCTTTTGTGTTGTTCATGTAGCTATGTGTGTAATCATTCACTTCCACTCTCGTGGCACTACCTATAGCAAAAATCAAACTCGTTCAGCGATGCTCGCTAGGCTGTCAAAAGTTCAGTAGCGGCTTTAGTGTAGGGCGCGGTGGGGCGACCGCCCAGTGCGCTGGACTTGAAGGGACGCCTGAAGCCTTCCAGAAAATTCCCCAAATTCGGGGGCACCGTGGAAATCTCGCCCAGGGCGCTGGAAGTGCTAAAACCGGCACTGCAAAAGTCACGCTGAAAGAACAAGTAGCGGTAATTTTATTCTAAAGTGCAAGTAATCACCTGTCGCACTGGACCAATCATTTTATCTCAGGGACAGAACTATCGAAACTACACACTCGCTTGTCGCTTCTGGCTAACTCGTATCTATTTTTATTCGCTTCTCGCTAACTCTTATCTTTTTTTTACCTCTACTCGCCTATCGTTCATCGACAAGTACCGTGCCTTAAATGTTCATTGCATGAAATAGATGAAAATCAAAGGTAGGAACCTAAACTATTTTAAAATGACTACAGTACTAAATACGGACGTGTTTGAAGTCAAAAGTCTTTGACCAGTGTGTGTTGCCAGTGATGACATACGGATCCGAGACGTGGGCGCTAACGATGGGCCTCATAAGGAAGCTCAAAGTCACTCAAAGGGCTATGGAGAGGGCTATGCTCGGGGTTTCTCTGCGGGATAGAATCAGAAATGATGATATCCGCAGTAGAACTAAGGTTACTGACATAGCTCGAAGAATTGCGAAACTGAAGTGGCAGTAGGCGGGGCACATTGCACGCAGGACTGATGGCCGATGCGGTCAGAAGGTTCTCGAATGGCGTCCGCGGACCGGGAGACGAGCTGTCGGTAGGCCTCCAACAAGATGGAGCGACGACCTGGCTAAGATCGCGGGATCGCGGTGGATGCGAAAAACACAAGACCGGTCTGAGTGGAGAGCCTTGGGGGAGGCCTATGTCCAGCAGTGGACGTCTTTCGGCTGACATGATGATGATGACTAAATACGGACAGCCCAGCGAACATTATGCTATTTATGCTTCATTAATGACATAGCAGGTGTCGAGCATTGAATCATTATAAAAACGAACCCTGGTAGTGAAGAAATCCGATGACTCCGTGTATGAACAGGTTGGTGTGGAAACCCGGGCCCGAGAAGCTTTTACCGTGCATGTGTCCAATGCACGGCCCACAAACACAGCACAACACGACATGGGCGATCGCCGAATTGAGATCATCCTCCGCGCCCATAACATGGCCGTTAATTTAAAACATCACAAAAACACTATTCAATTCCTTAATTCCCTTTTTTATTAACCACAAAAATATAAAACACTCAAAAAGTAACTGACGTTCGGTATGACCGGTATGACTGACAGTTTTGTAAAGTGCCAGTTGCGTTTCGTTTTAAATTAAGAGTGACTGTTGCGGGATTTGTATTGGATTGTCTGTGGTTTGTATTGGATTACAAATACAACGCTTATGGGACCATATACAGAGACCGTATTGCCTTGCGTAACGTTTTTGACCATAGATATATCCTACCTCTATATGTTTCTGACGCTCGCGATCGCAATCTAATATTTTCTTTGAATATTTTTGAATGCGTAATCTGTCATTTGATTGCGATCACGAGCGTCAGAAACATTAGACAATACGAGGCCGTATTGCCTAATGAGGGCTATCGCGTATGAATTTTCCGCTAGAGGCGCTAGTGTAGCGTGAGGTCAACGAAATGTTAAATCTCATAGTTTTTGGGTGAGCTACGCGGGTTTATTTATATTTAGAATAATTTGCATTACCTGAAATTAATGAGGGCTATCGTTTTTTCTCTCACTAGTTGGCGCCACTGTTGCGTGAGGTTTTTAAAAGTCTGTTTTAACGGCCGTGAAAACAAAGTTTAGATTAAAATCATATTTAATACATCGTAAAACAGTACCATAAACATATCGAGCAACCACAGTATTGCATAATCCCGTTTTGTTCGGAAAAAAGGGAGGATAAAAGTTTTCGAACGACAAAACTGTCTCAAATTACAGACGTTCATTGCCCCTTATCGCATAATTGCAATAATTAATTTCAGATAATGCAAAATACTCACAAAATTATTCTAATTATAAATAAACCCGCGTAGCTCACCCAAAAACTATGAGATTTGACATTTCGTTGACCTCACGCTACACTAGCGCCTCTAGCGGAAAATTCATTCGCGATAGCCCCCATTATAGCAATTATGCGATAAGGGGCAATGAACGTCTGTAATTTGAGACAGATTTGTCTTTCGAAAACTTTTGTCCTCCCTTTTTTCCGAGCAAAACGGGATTACGCAATACTGTGGCTGCTCGATATTTTTATGGTACTGTTTTAAGATGTATTAAATATGATTTTAATCTAAACTTTGTTTTCACGCCTGTTATAACAGACTTTTAAAAACCTCACGCAACAGTGGCGCCATCTAGTGAGAGAAAAAACGATAGCCCTCATTTGCCTAACGTTTCTGACGCTCGCCATTTGATTGCGATCGCGAGCGTCAGAAACGTTAGGCAATACGGCCTACGGCACGGTAGTACTATTACTTATTCTGTGCCTACGGCCTCAGGAGCGCTGTAATGAACTTCGAAGTTAATTAAGTTAGATGTTGACACTAACGCTGAAAATTATAATTGTTAGGTGCTTGAATATTTTTGAAAATGCCGCCTTTTTCAAGGGATACGTTTCTATCAGCTCTATCTTCTAAGGCTCAGATCATTCAGAATTAATTAGAATTAATGTTTATAGGAATAAATTACATGCTTCTTTTTCATGGTGTCTGCACACTTGTATTATGCCCCTTTTTATTACGTACCTACTTATTTGTGACCGACAGGGTAACAGTTTTTTATTTGTAAAATGTGTCCTCAGCCACCACTTTTTTTTTTATTTGCTACCATTTCATGCTGCCACGAGGTTTGTCCCTAATTCACTTGCTCAAAGCCAAGGGCTAATAAAGGATGGTAATGAATAAATTTATCAATTCCATATGTTAACATTTATTTATAAAACGCTCGAAATCTGAGCAATTACTATGAAGAGTATTAAATGAATTTGACTAAAGCCCAATTTAGACCTGCAGGAATAATTCACTTTTCGACCTCGCAATTTAATGCAAATTACAGGATTTTTCTAGTAAGTCTAAACTAGGCTTTGACTGATAGCCTTTGACATATGTTAAGGGTTACTACACGGATCAACAATCAGCAACACAGCGATTATAAAGTTGAGAATTATCTTTTTTCTTTGCAATTTAACTCTAAAAGCTCTGTACGCGCAATATTCCATCAACGCTAAGCCAAGTGGATACATTATTTTAGGCCCCGTCTGAGGGACCAAATAATACGTGAAAATCGCGGCTCCTGCAGTGTAGCAACCCCATTCCAAACTGTGTTCCAATGAGTAGTGACCTAAAGAGATAATGTTGCCAGCTACAACCAAATTCCCCAGCGCTCGATTGTCATTTGGATTTCCTAATATGGCTATTGTGAATGGTACGAGGCCTGAAAGAAGGTGAAGACCTCCGAACCAGTGGTTATCTTTGTACAGATCAGCCATCATGCAGGGAATGGCCAGAAATCTCGTCGCTCTTGAACTGAGTGTGTATATAGGGCCAATATTCAAGCCAAATCTTGCGCCTGAAACAAAAATAGAGCAAATACTTTGTATTGTGAAACGTGAAGGAAGCGTCTTCCTATTGCAAATGACTACCTGTTGAGTCTTATTCAATGAAACTCGGGATATTAGCTATTGAATGTGCATCATCATCGCCATATCAACCATAATGCCTTGATCACACGTACCGAGCAAACGGGCGAGACAGTAAAATGTTTCTCGGCCGAGACAGTGATGTCAGCGAATTTTGTTAAGCGCTCGCTCGCTCGCTATGTTTATACGCACCGAGTACTCGGCCGAGAGCACTGTCTTGCGTGTTTAGTTTACTCGGTACGTGCGATCAAGGCATAAGACACATAACAGAAAGCTCTACTTGATTTGTTTGAACTAAGGTTTTGCTACTATACGTGTAAGTTGTATTATTTATTTTGATCGAACAAGCTATTATCATGGCAATTAAAGCTAAAAGTGTAAATATACTCTACTTTGGTTGTGAAGGTATCCAAAAACTCCGAATAGGAACAAGTTTCCATGCATTCCGATTTGCGAGAAGTTGAAACCTTGCACTTGGGTGATGCCCTGGCCAGCCACGCAGCATAGCACGACATGAGCTATCGATGCGTTAATGGTCGCCTCGGCCTCCCCCGACGACTGTGGTTTTTCCTTGGCCATTCCATAGCCAAAGGTGCTGCACATAAATATTTAAAATATTAATCACATCAAATCTGACATCATTACAGGTGCCATACAGTGAAATGCCATTTTATTACTTCATTTCATAGAAGAGTGTTCATGAATAAAAGATCAAATCATATTCGGAAACCTAAAAAGGTTTATTTAATTTGAGATAACTTTTCAGATGAAAATGATTTTTTGGCTGTTTAAACGGTAGATCAAGTCGAAATCATATTAGAAAACTATGCGAGTTGTCTATGACATAGCAAGAGATGCCATTTAAAATTTTTGGACTATCCCTAAAGGTTGATGGAAATCGTTCAACCATCAGAGTTCATTTAAAGAACAGTTTTATATAATGGTATTAGTTTTCTACAACATGTTTAGGAAGTAAAATATGGTTTTAAATTGATTTCACTTGTTTTTATCAGTATAAGTCCAAGAAATAATATCAGTTGAAATATTTCATGGGAATTCTAATCACTATAATGGCAACATAGCTTTAGTATACTCTATTCTAGTTTTGTCTATGGCTTTGATAGCTGCCATTTTGCCTGTCTTGTATTCTCTTCACGACTACGTACGTTTTTCAACAAAAATATCAGAAATAAACTAAAGTGGACCGCTAGGAACCATTACAATCGAAGATATACAGAAAATTCCATAGCAAAATGGCGGCCAGCGACTCTGGGACCGACGAGTCTCTGTATCCAATCGCGGTTTTAATCGACGAACTGAAAAATGAGGATGTGCAACTCCGGTTGAATTCTATCAAGAAGCTATCCACCATTGCTTTGGCTTTGGGCGTGGAAAGAACCCGATCTGAACTTATCCCGTTCCTTACTGAGACTATCTACGATGAAGACGAAGTCCTATTGGCGCTTGCCGAGCAACTTGGTAAGCGATGATTACTTTGATTACTCATTATAAACAATGTGATCCGTCCGCCCGTTTTTCGAGTTGAAACTGCGACTTGGAAATCGTTAATAAGATGTTATCGATTTGTTATTTTGTGCGATTCGTATTTTCCTGAAAGGATTCCCTTTGTAGACTTGGCGTTCATTACAGACATGTTAATTGATGTTAAAAATATAATGACGTTTTGAAGGACATTTAGCTGAATCTTGGTTATGTGTTTAAAATTTCTTTGAAATAATCATTTTTCATATTGTAAACAACTAGTATCTTCAATTTAGTTCAAATTATATCTAAAACACAATTTAAATTCACATGCATCTTATCAATGTTTTGTTTGCTTTCTTGGTTAATAAACTCAAAAGATTAATTTGTAGGAAATCATAATCTTCACACAAATACACTGTTACTCAAACAAATATCCACCCAAAAATATTACAGAATTGATATCACACATGTAAAACCTCAACACTGAATTTTGCGTTTTTAAATATTTTTAATTGAAAATACAAAAAAGGTTAAATAGTTTTCAAGGATATCATGACTTTCATCGAAAAAAGAGCTTATATTAAAGTATTATTTTTACACATTTATTGTCATGAAACTGACAATTTACAATCAATCTACATTGGGTTCCCTGTGTGGTGTCGGGTTAGAATTACACCTCTCTATTTCTTCTTTGGATGTCGTAAGAGGTGACTAAGTATATAGGTTAAGTTATACTGCAGGCGACAGGCTAGCAACCTTTTTTTTTTTTTTTTTTTAGTAACATCTGCAATCGGTAGACAAAACCATAAGCAAATCTGTTGCGTGTAGTTATGGCGTTTGGAATGAGAAGTCCATTGACTGCTCTCTTCCTCATTAACTATGTTTCACAGGCTAGCAACCTGTCACTATTGCACCGTTTTTGTCAAACTTAAAACCTACAAAAGTGGTTCCGAAGCGGTAACATTTCGAGTGCTCTGCCTACCCCTTTTGGGAATACAGGTGATTTTTGTGTGTGTGTTCTATAATAGGTTGCAAATGTGTTCAATTCAAAATCATGATTTCTACCATAAGTATGAAAAATTGCTATTTTAAATGATGAAAAGTTAAATATTTACTGTCTAGCAGTAAAAAACTTGCAACGCACCACAAAAAATTCTTATTCGTTTACGAGAAAGGAGAACTATACTTTGCATAAAAAACAAAAATGCTGTTTTCATAGTTATAATTTAATTGAAATAATTCCAGGCAACTTTATCAACTTGGTTGGTGGTGGTGAGTTTGCTCACTGCCTCCTCCCTCCCCTCGAGTCCCTGGCCACCGTGGAAGAGACAGTTGTCCGCGACAAAGCTGTGGCGTCCCTCCGCGCAGTGGCAGCTCATCACACTCCACAGGCTCTGGAGCAACACTTTGTGCCGCTTGTTCAGCGACTGGCCGGTGGAGACTGGTTCACATCCAGGGCTTCGGCTTGTGGATTGTTTAGGTATGTGGAGATAGACATGCTATTGATATTTCACACACCTAGATCATCATCATCATAACAGCCTATATACGCCCCACTGCTGGGCATAGGCCTCCTCTCGGATTGAGAAGGCTTGGGGCCATCCACATGGGTCCAGTGCGGATTGGGAACTTCACACGCATTATTGAATTGCTTCCCAAGTCTGTGCAGGTTCCCTCACAATGTTTTCCTTCACCGCAAAGCTGCAAAGCTTGTGGTAAATTTCAAATGTAATTCCGCACTTGAATTTCGAAAAACTGAGAGGTTAGAGCTAGGGTTTGTATTGTACCCATGACTCTCTGCTTGAGAGGCGATAGGTTAAACCACTAGGCCACACGGCTTCACTCAAAATTCTGGAAGGGCTAAATTAAAGTGGAGTATTATTTTGAATTGATCTGAAATGTAATTGTTTTTTTTTTTAATGGAGATAGTCTGTCTTCATTTTATTCTATCTTTTGTGTGAATTAGGGCAGATAACTTGACAATAAATAAATACATTCGACTTATTTGTATCATTAACAGACAAAATAGGAATCCACGAAGCAAATTTTTATGGCAGGTATTTAGTTCCTATATCGATAATCTTAATCTCATTTATCGATGCTTGTTCAAATACTAATACAAATATTTGTTACATCGCTAGTTTTTAAGCCTGAAGCCATAACATAACACCTGTATCTATCCCTAGCGTCTGCTACGGGCGAGTGTCAGCCCCGGTAAAAGCGGAGCTACGCGAGCACTTCCGTCTCTTGTGCCAGGACGACACGCCGATGGTGCGTCGCGCGGCCGCCTACAAGCTCGGAGAGTTCGCGCGCGTCGTCGAAGTCGAATATGTCAAGAGCAACCTGATTCCTATGTTCGTTAACTTGGCACAGGTGAGTACGGAAGGATCCGGGTTATGTTTTAGCTTTTATTCCTGTAAGTCTGTGATATAAATAATTTAATGGGATGATTCACGCCAATTGACCACTGCCCAAACTAAGTATAAAGACTGTTCACGATAAAATCCGGGCATGCCTGATCTGTTGTATCTTTGTAATGAATGCAAATTTTCAAGCTGCACTCTTTTGTGATAGTTAGTGGTTATCAAACTACATAATAAAAATACAATCCAAGCACCAAAATCAGTTTTTATATGGGAGGCATTTTTCTGTCAAAAAGGCAAATTCACCAAAGTTAAAACACTTCCAAAGTAACTCAATCTGAAATCAATTTTAAAAATATTAGCTGTTGTGAAAAGACAATGTTATAAGGTGCAAAGTGGATAGTCCAATTAAAAAAAAAAATATAAACTTTACATAAAAACCTAGAAAAGACTGTCTGAAGACACTGTATAAAATAATTTAGGTACAGTCTACTATATAAAGCTGAGACTCACAGACGCCCCAACTTATTATTATGATTATATTTTTATTATGTGGTTTCACAACCACTAATTACTCAAAAAAAGTGCTATTTGACCTGCCTGGATTTTATCGTGTACAGTCTTTAGCTTGCACTATGGATAAACATACCTAAGGTGCTTTGTTTAAAATTTATTTAAATTTTTCGTGGTGCATTAGTGTAAACTGTGATGCCATGTGAACAGTTTTTACCAATAAATAAATAAATGATGGTGCTTTACTGTAGGCCTTATGAATAGGCTCAGAGTTGCTCAGCGAGCTATGGAGAGAGCTATGCTTGGGATTTTTCTACGGGATCGAATCAGAAATGAGGAGATACGTAGAAGAACAAGGGTCACCGACATAGCCAAGCGAATTAGCTCGTTGAAGTGGCAATGGGCGGGCCATATAGCACGGAGAGCAGATGGCCGTTCGGGCCGAAAAGTTCTCGAGTGGAGGCCGCGGATCGGCAAGCGCAGCGTGGGACGTCCACCAACGAGATGGACGGATGACCTGGTTAAAGCCGCGGGTTCACGGTGAATGCAGGCCGCTGCCAACCGAAGCAACTGGAGGTCTATGGGGGAGGCTTATGTCCAACAGTGGACGTCCTACGGCTGAGATGGTGATGATGATGATGAAATAAATGACGATGATTGTGGTTTATTTGCAGGACGACCAGGACTCTGTCCGCTTGCTGGCGGCGGAGGCGTGCGCGGCGGTGGCGGCGCTGTTACCGCCCGAAGACATGGAGCAGCTGGTGATGCCGACCGTGCGCGCGCGCGCCGGGGACACCTCCTGGCGGGTGCGCTACATGGTCGCCGACAAGTCAGTACACTGTTACACTAATGCCTCCTCTACATCAGGGTTGTTGCTGATGCAGGCTTTTACTATATCAGCGGATGCTGATGCTGATGCTGATTTTCTCAGACCAATATCAGCGGATGCTGATGCTGATGCTGATATTAATAAATCGCTTGAATAAATCATATCCTACTAGGAAATTAATAGTAAAACAATAAAAGGCAATTTATACATAAAGAAAACACTTTCAACTAATTGTTGACAAAACAATCAAATGAGGGAACAAGTGACAGCTTTTATTGTATAACTGTCTGTGATTGGTCGAAACTTACACGTGCCTCGCGGTAAGACCCGCCTTCAACAGACACGTTACGACTTGAATATCAGCATAAAAAAATCAGCATCGATTGTTGCTGATGCTGATGCGGATGCTGATATAAAAAACCATGCTGATTATCCGCGGATGCTGATGCTGATATTCGCAACAACCCTGCTCTACATATCGACGGATGCGTCGGCAGATGGATCCGCAACCATATCTTCGGATAAATTGCGATCCGTCCACACATCGGCAGACGTGTGGACAGGCGCGTTGCGTTCGCGCTGTCACCCTTTGATCCGTGTCGAAAAACCGACACCAAACGGATGAGTGGCAGATGCATCGGCCGACGTTGAATACCTACCACAGACAAGCAAAAACCACCCTCTACACCTCGGCGGACGCATCCGCAGAATACAATCTGCCGACGCATCCGTCGATATGTAGAGGAGGCATTAGATTGGTTTTTTGGAACCTTTTTGTATTTTTTTACTAGCTTATGCCCGCGACTTCGTTTGCGCGGACCTAGGTTATCGCGCGGTGGCGCCCTCTACCGCAATAAAAGTATCCTATGTTGATCCCTGGGGCTTAAACTATCTCTATTCTATACCAAATTTCATCAAAATCGGTTCAGCGGTTTCGACGTGAAAACGTGACAGACAGACAGACAGAGTTGCTTTCGCATTTATAATATTAGTAGGGATTTCAATTCTAAATTTTTACTTTTACGGTCATCCCGTAAAACCTAAATTGAAAATACAAACCAGCAGCAGTTGTCCAGCAGTGGTGTAGCGGTATAGCACGCGGCACGGAATGCCGAGGACCTGGGTTCGATTCCCAGTGCTGGTCTTATTTTTCTGTGCATCTATATTTCAGTTTGAATTTTCAATTCAGTACACACTGCAACTGTTACTACAATTTTCATGCACCAACAAATCACTGCGAGGAATGAGTTTCTCACGAAGCAACTCTAGTGATAACAGCTGAACGAAGTGATGCTAGGTAATAAAGTAAATAAATGACACGGGACATTGACACCAATTGACCTAGTCCCAAATTAAGCAAAGCTTGTACTATGGATACTAGGCAATGGATAAACATACTTATATAAATAAATACATACTTAAATACATGTTAAATACCCAAGACCCGAGAACAAACATTCGTATTATTCATACAAATATCTGCCCTAGCCGGGAATCGAACCCGGGACTTCAAGCTTCATAGTCGGGTTCTCTAATCACTAGGCCATCCGGTCATGAAAGAATATAATCGTTTCTATTGGTTCACGAAAAACAAGTTCCTCGCACATCTCTGGTAGGCACAGAGCTTTACCCCCTTATTCATAAAACTTAACAAGCCTATGTTAACTAACAAATGCTTTGTCCCTTTCTAACAAATACAAGTGTCAAAGTGACAGATAAGGACAAACGAATTTTAGCGGCATTTTAACTAAAATAGGTTTGATTGTCGTTTATGAATAAGGGGGTTAGAGTGCAACAGTTGCCGTTGCCGCACGGTGACAAGCGTGGGAACATTATGGGGCCCATCCATAAAGTAGATCACACCAATTTTGTAAATTTCCACCCACCCAAAATATCAATTTTAATTTGCCGCCACTTTTTTGTTCCAAGGCTCGCTTGCCAAACAGTCTCGTTCAGAGTTGTCTAACAAAAATTTTGACGCCATAGAGTTAGAGTGAACTCGTATGTTTGTCTGCAGGTTCGTGGAGCTACAACAGGCCGTGGGGCCGGAGCTGGCCCGCGCCGACCTCGCGCAGATCTTCCAGGCTCTACTGAAGGACACGGAGGCCGAAGTACGCGCCGCTGCCGCCGGAAAGGTCTGTATCTGTAATCTGTAGTTTGCTATTCTTTTGACTCGACCCAAATCAAAGCAGCATAAATGTATGTAAAATGGTATTGAACAGGAAACAAAGCATGAAACATGTCGAGCTAAACTCGATTTAAGATGCGAGTTATCTGGATTAACTTTCATTTAAGTAATATGAGTGAGTCTCACGGTAGTCTCATACTCGAAATTGAACAGGAAATGTTTAAAATCCACTTTTTTAAGTAAAGTCCTTCCTTAGGTCTCGAAATATCTGCATTCCAAATCATCTCATTCAGCTCAGCAGTTTAAGCAGGAAGTGCCTCTAGAAAGATTAAGTTACTTTCGCATCTATAATTATAATATTAGTAAGTATGGATAATATTCTTGACTATTTATTCCTTTCAGGTTAAAGATTTCTGCATGAATTTGGACAAGGCGCACCAGGAACACATAATCATGACGATGATCCTACCCCAGATCAAAGACTTGGTCTGCGATCCCAACCAGCACGTCAAGTCGGCGCTAGCGTCCGTCATCATGGGCTTGAGTCCCATCGTAGGCCGGCAGAACACCATCGACCACCTCCTCCCCTTATTCCTCACCCAGCTTAAAGACGAATGCCCAGAGGTCCGTCTCAATATCATCTCTAACCTGGAATGTGTCAACGAAGTCATCGGGATCCAGCAGTTGGTGCAATCACTCCTCCCGGCCATAGTAGACCTCGCTGAAGACACGAAATGGCGCGTGCGTCTGGCCATTATCGAACATATGCCTCTCCTCGCTGGCCAATTGGGTCAGGACTTCTTCGATGAGAAACTTACTGGACTCTGCATGTCATGGCTGATAGACCACGTTTACGCTATTCGTGAAGCAGCTACACTGAATTTGAAGAAGCTGGTCGAGCAATACGGACCACAGTGGGCAGAGACTAACGTCATACCCAAAGTACTGGCCATGTCACGCGAACAGAATTATCTCCACAGAATGACCTACCTCTTCTGCATAAACGTTCTTTCTGAAGTATGCGGCAAGGATATTACTACCAGAGTACTGCTGCCTACAGTCTTGTCTATGGCCGATGACAATGTTGCCAACGTCAGGTTCAATGTTGCCAAGACGCTCCAAAAGATGGCGCCGTTCCTCGACCAAGCTGTCATTCAGCCACAAGTGAAACCCGTTTTGGAGAAATTAAATGTGGACCCCGATGTTGATGTGAAATATTTCGCTTCCGAAGCTATTGTAGGTATTGCTGGTTAATTTGGATACTTTTAAGTTGGCTGTTAAATATTAAAGCTGGTGTTTTCTAATTATCTGCAATGTATCGTGGTGTATTAGATGTAGCTTTAAAATTTAACTGGCTTCGCATTTAGGAAATAGTCACATAAAAACTTAATCTTAATTAGTATTTATTCCACTAATTCCCAGTTATAATGAGATTAGATCTACAACCCGGTGAAAAAAACTGTTTTTTTACAAAATTATATAACTTCCTACCGAACAATGACAGGTTACTTTGGATATTTCATAGCATTTACGTTGCACTTTGTAATGAAATTGTTATTAAATAGTATTAAAAATAATAAAAGCCATGAATCCAACATTATTGTTTTATTATGAGGGACGGAATGATCATTATTAAAGTTTTTATGCTCATGCATAAAGTAAAATCTTTTTTTTTTTTAAAAAGTTATTAATTTATATTTTATAATTTTTAATTTACATAAAACTAGTTTCGCATTTATAATTAGCGGTTTTGTACTATCGAAGAGATAGAATAGCGGTCCTCCGTCATCATCATCATTCGTTCCACTGCTGGGCACAGGCCGCACAGGCTTCCGCTCACATGAGAGGGCTTAGGCCGTAGTTTCCACGCGGGCCCATTGTATTGCTTCACAGGTTACGGGTTTCCTCACGATGTTTTCCTTCACCGTAAAGCTCGTGGTTAATTTCAAATGTAATTTCGAAAACAAGAGGCAGGGTCTGCCTCCACGATCCTCTTCTGGAGAGGCGATTGGTACACCGCCGCCAAAACTATTTCACGAGGTAACATGAGGTAACTGCATAATTTATTAAAACTGGCGAAAAATAATCATTGGACTGCGCAGTGTGTAATGGACTAACTAAGAACGCAAAATTGAATTCCGAAGTCATCATACTATACCAAAAACTGGCCCTCAAATGTATGCCAAAAATAGGTAATTTTTGTATGTAGTGTGGGCCAAATTTTGTGCCACTGAGTATAACTACCGTTTCTCGTCACGATTAAAGTCCGTTTTTACCTTTCCTTGTTGTTTTTCAGGTCCACATGAAATAAAAAAACAAGGAACTTCTATACTCTTTATATTTCCATTCAAAAAAACAACAGTATCCTAATTCACCTGCAGTATGAACTCTGGCCGCACAAGCGTTTGGAATGTAACCTCGGTTACGGGTCGGCGTCGTTGTATAATATATACATAATATAATTTGTCACTCCACAAAATGCTGCAAGACAAGCCGGAAATATATCACAAAAGTGCATCGTAGTAACATTTGATTTCGATTAAATATATTTTAAATATTTTCCCACTATTTGTGCACATAATTTACTATATTTAATTATTTGTCGTTTAACCGGTAAACAAATCAAGGATTAAATAAAGAAGTCTATTCAAAATATAGTATATTGCATGTACTATTACGAGCCTACTTGGAATTATGTACACGAGACGGCAACAGTTAAGCACGCCATTATTCATGGCTATATAACCTTACTATAGACAACTTTAAATAGCAACAAGTTAGTTATAATTTCTGTAACTCGATCGTACGGTAAATAGTACACATTACGTAAACTATTAACAACTTACTAGTAAACAATATATTATTATCTTACAAGACAATGTGACACGACATTTTAACTTGAAAACACGATTCAAAAATAATAGCAGACGTTAAACATTACAAAAAAAATACGTTCCTCATGCATTATACGCATCACCACATTCCGCAGAAAAATACGTCTGAGAGCTGTCAATTTGGCATTTGGTCGTTCCCGCTCTTTAGGAAACGTCAAGTTGACAGGCAAATTAAAATGGCGGGTCACAGGGGGATGGTGTTTAGTGGCGCGAGTCACGGGGGTAGAACTCAGCGAGGATGGACGCGGGGATACGCTTGAGCATCTCCTTGGGGAAGATACGGAGCAGCTGCCAGCCGATGTCGAGGGACTCAAATACTGTGCGGTTCTCGTAGTTACCCTGCGAAAGAGAACAACGTAATTATTTTTAGACTAGACTAACCAGACACTACTATTTATAACGAAAAAAAAAGCGTTTTCAATACATTTAACTTCAACAATTAATTGGAAAAGACCTCACTGACAATAAGTATCATTGTTTCTTTTTCGAAGCGTTACGCCAGTTGACTTGCTTGTCAACACAAGAAATTCAAGTTACCTGCGTGATGAAGTTCTTCTCGAACTTGGTCAGGAACTCTAGGTAGAGCAAGTCGTCGGGGGTCAACGCTTCCTCACCCACCACGGCCTTCATCGCCTGCACGTCCTTGCCGATGGCGTAACACGCATACTGCGAACAAGACGAGGTCAGATTATAGAGAGTCTTTTGGGTGGCCTAGCAGCGATATATTTCTAACAAAAACATAAAAATTATGGCTACTTTTACAATCTTTTATGTATTTAGTTTCACCTTTCCCGTTATTTGTTTATCTGTAATCAAATCTTGCAAGCTAAATTCAGCCAACGTCTATTATCGTGGTATACTTATGTAAATCGCGTGACAATACAATAATCTGGTAGTGACATCCTGGTAGTCCGGCCAGGATCGTCTCCATCGTCTCGAACTTTCTCTTCAAGTATTTGAACATCACTTGGCGGCTTTAAACTTTTGTTTGTTTTTTCTTTCTCTCTAATTCATTTATTATTGTACGCCGATTGGCAAAGCTTGGTGAGACTACAATATTGGTATTTATCAATAAAATACTTTCGACTTGTTTATGTGGACTGTGTCAAGAAAATGTCACTGTCTTGTAATGTATTGACTCACCAGCTGGTTGGAGACGTCCGAGTGGTCCTTACGGGTCATGCCCTCGCCGATGGCGGACTTCATGAGACGGGACAGCGACGGCAGCACGTTCACCGGCGGGTAGATCTGCCTGTTGTGCAGCTGACGATCTACGTAGATCTGGACGGGAGGGAAAATAGTTATTTTTTTTGTTTTTACTCTTATATCTAGGGATAGGCGAAGGAATGTTGTCCATGCAACCAGTTAGGTTTAGAAATCTGTGGAACTGCGTATTTTTAATACACAGGGAAAATGGATTGGGTATTTGATACCATCAATTAATTGATGTTTAAGCTGTGTAATTGAGATTCCTGTACTTATTGTAAGATTATGTATGGTTCTGGTAACAATCTAGTAACAATCTGGTAACAATCTTTAGTTGTTACAAAACTACAACTGCAAAATAAAAATTGAGTGTTGTTTTCAAAGATGATTCTCCTGTGATGCTTAAAATTTGGCATAGTATAGTTTTTAAACCCTGGGAAGGCTATAGAATTGTTTTTATCCAGAAAAATTGCACCAGAGGCCAATTTGGCGATAGCTTTTACACATGCAGAAACAGAATGTAGTTTACCACTTTCCAGTGAAAACTAGACCGCTTATATAAACAGGCTTCCAGCCAATTTTCGTAGCTTTTAAAAGCATTTTAAAGGCTTGGCTGAAGTGCAAGTAAGGAGTCTTGCCAAATTAGTGCAGCCAATTGTCAAATTACAGGTCGTACCGCACGAAACATCAAATAAAGGCACTTATTGTAAGTCTCGAATATATTTTTATGTATTTTTGAAACTAATAAGCTTTAAAATAATTTAGTATCATTTTTTAAATCATCAGGAAAACCAAAGGGAAACTTATTATTAAATCAAAGTGGATTTCTTACGAGTTAGAATAATAAAAAAGGCAGAAAAAGATGTTGATGATCATAAAATAACTCTCCTTCAGGCAGTTGAGTAAAAACAGACAATTATCTCCATATTATGCGTATACTCGAGAACACTTGCTACGCCCTAGCTAGTCCACGTTTGTACTGAGTATTATGAACATCTTGTAAATATCATGGTTGCAATGTATAAACAAATCCATACTAATATTATAAACCTTATTATATGTATAGATGCGAAAGTTGTGTTTGTATGTTTGTGTGTTTGTCTGTCTTTCACGTCGAAACCGATCGACGGATCGACGTGATTTTTGGCATAGAGATAGTTTATGGGCCCGAGAGTGACATAGGGCTACTTTTATCCCGGAAAAATGCAGTTCCCGAGGGAACAGCGCGCGAAAGCCACGGGCAAAAGCTAGTCAATAATAAAACGCTCTCACCTGTCCCTCAGTGATGTATCCGGTCAAATCGGGAATGGGATGGGTGATGTCGTCGTTAGGCATAGTCAGAATGGGGATCTGGGTGATGGAGCCGTTGCGACCCTCCACACGCCCGGCGCGCTCGTAGATGGTGGCCAAATCCGTGTACATGTAACCTGGGGGTCACAAACGAAAAGTGTTTACACCAAACACCGAAGCTATGCCAATCATTTAATTTTTTTTTTTTTTTTTTTTTTCGGTCGGACTGTTGCTGTTGGCCTCAGACGGCCTTTACAGCTTCCCGGAGAGAGGGCGAGCTGCCAGATGGGCTGCTCAGCAAGAATCTCATTTAATTCTCTGTCAAATACATTGTTTATACATTATGTACCAGCAAAACGTTAGTTAGTTTATATCATGATGTAGCGACATCTATGGGTTAATAAAGTAACTGAAATCGGCTAAAACAAAAAGGGATGTTGACACCACCAATCAATAGTTTTTAAATGGGTCCCACTGAAAAACAGCGTTGCGGCTTGCCGTAACATTATGCTGAGTGGGGCTTTATATTGTTCGATGTTATTTTTTAATTCTTTCCATCTAATGTATTGTTATGTGTATCGAATATGTATAAATTAATGTGTCCCGCTCTCTCTCTGTCTCAATCAACTGACATACTTTGTATGAGCTGTCAAAACACAATTCTCCAATAGAGTTTCAATGGCAATAGCGACTTGTGACGTTATAAGTCGCTATTTGTTCGCAAAATCAATCAAATAACTATTTATTTGTTTTAAAGCAACAAAAAATCTAATTTTACAGCAAATCGAAAATTAACCTAGTTTTCAGGGCTAAAACAAAGCGTTTTTTACTGGAGTCGTGCCTTCGAATATTTTTTAATGGCGACAACATCCCTATTTTTCTAAGTCGTCAAGGTTGCTACCAATTATCAACTGACGGCCACAACCACCCTGTTAAGAGTTACAAGTAGGTTACCTACGGACTATGCGGCTTACCGTGCGGTTTAAGCTCGCCGTCTCTTTCTCAAATGACTGTTGAAGAGAGACGGCCAGCTAAAACCGGGCGCCTAACCGCATAGTATGTTCGCAGCCTTAGAAGAATCAGGTTCTGTCACGACACCTTACCTGGGAAACCACGTCGGCCGGGCACCTCCTCGCGGGCGGCGGACACCTCACGCAGAGCCTCCGCGTACGAAGACATGTCGGTCAAGATGACCAGCACGTGTTTCTGGGGACAAAACACATTATTAGACTGATTACATCATGGATAGAGAAAGACTTAAGTTCCCTCTTGTGTAATAATTTAAACTAATCCATTTAGCTCTTAGTTTGATCACAGCTTCAAAGCAAGTAATTATATTTTGCCACATAAATGTTTCTTAATCAAATTTCTATTTAATCGCTAATCGAAAAATTTCAACAAGGCATTATGAGAATGTCTAAAAAATTATTAAATAATCCACACTTATTCGTAAACCTACACACTATTCTACATTTTTCACATTTTTCACAATGACTTATGGCCTTATGGCACCATGGGTGGCGAGTGGTAGGGGGTGAATATTCGAACGTTTTAACCGCTTGGTTTTAAGTCCATCCATCCGTTCATTAGCGCAAGGGAAGGAGAGAAGAGAAGGTAAGAATTTTGATCACGCCAGATTTAGCATCGGTATTGCAAATTAATTATCTTTAGTTTTCATAAAATGTAACCCTGAGCATCATCTCTTTTAATAATACTTGCCGGAACGGTGGAGGAAAAATACCCCACAAAAACGCTGTAGACATGACATGAGTATGAGTACAGTCGAACCAATTGATTCCTGACCCACCGCAGAATGTTCTCGCAGTAAGCGTCTTAACGAATTCCTTTGTCAAGCAATGCGATGTCACTATGACTTTTTCTGCGAATAGGTTCCACTGTGGTCACGATTCAGTTGATTTGAGAGTACTTATTACAAAAGTTTATTACAAAGTCAATGATTATATCATGGACAGGGATATTTGGAAATAATTCCGATCCGCATAAGCGATCCCTTCAAATAGCGAACCTACTGTGTTAAAAATAAAGTTGTGTTAAATACTTGCAATGTAAATAGATATCATTAATAAATATTGTGAATCTGTACTTTAAAAAAAATAACTCGTTGAGTTTCTTGCCGGATTCTTCTCAACAGAGGTTTTTCCGAACCGGTGGTAGATATTTGACGTTCATAAGTGCTTGTTATAGCCTAAATTGAATAAAGATATTTTGACTTTGACAGTAAACTCACCTCGCACTGGTAAGCCAAGAACTCAGCAGCAGTGAGCGCCAGACGGGGCGTGATAATTCTCTCGATGGTGGGGTCGTTGGCGAGGTTAAGGAACAGGCACACGTTCTCCATGGAGCCGTTCTCCTCGAAGTCCTGCTTGAAGAACCGGGCCGTCTCCATGTTGACACCCATGGCCGCGAACACGATGGCGAAGTTGTCTTCATGGTCGTCCAACACCGACTTGCCGGCTTGCTGGAAAAAAAAAAACATCCCTTTAAAAACCGGATTTATGAAGTTATAGCTAAATAAATAGGCTCTAAAGCCCTAAAAAAACAAATTAGCCCTCAGTTATATTACCAAAAAATATTGGACAAGTTTTTTTTTGTCAAAAACAAAAAACAAAGATTTAGGCACTTGAAATTGCGATACGCCGTCACGCCAGAATCTTTCCTTCCTAGTAGCAAAATATCCGTTCGCAATTTTTCCCAAATGCTTTGTTTCCCCAACATAGTTTTTTACTGAATCTTATTTTCACAATCGCGTTTTTTCCCAAGCAGAATCGACACAGAAACATAGGTAGGTTTAGGTCATGTTAAGTTTCCATCAACCCGAAGGGCCAAAACTACGCAAAACTAGGAGCTCCGCCAGAATCGACACTTGTGTCTGTGTCGATTCTGATTGAAAAAAAAACGCTACTGTGAAAATAAGCTTCAGTAAAAAACTATAGTGGGGAAAAAAAACTTTCGCGATAAAATGCGAACGGAAAGTTCCCTACTAGGAAATAATTCTTTTGGAAAATTGATCAAACAAATCCAGATGAGCATACCTTGACCAGACCGGCCTGTCTACAGATTTGGGCGGCAATCTCGTTGTGGGGCAGACCAGCGGCGGAGAAGATGGGGATCTTCTGGCCACGGGCGATGGAGTTCATCACATCGATAGCGGAGATACCTGCGTAAAGAGTTAGTATACATTTTTTTTTCAAATGATATAGTTTTTCGGTTGCCTTGGACGGTATTTCCCGAACTAAATGGCCTTTAGCCTTTGCTGACTCGCGCGGGTGCGAGGCTTAGTGCGTCCAATAGGTTTTTTTTTTCGACTGGATGGCAAACGAGCTAGTGGGTCTCCTGATTAGTTACGTTTGTTAGTAGGTTTCAACAGAGCAGACCCGCACCCGCCTCACGCAGCGCTGCTCTATTAGATGATATGAAACATGCACGCCGCGCCAAGCCGAGCCGCGCACCCGTGCAATTTAGCTTAGGGTATTTTACCGTAAATTTTATCCTAAATTCAGAATATTTTTACGCGTTTAGGGTTTTTTTTGGGATAGAAAATTATTTAGGGTAAGTTTCCGAATAAAATGGACGATTTCAAGAAAAAAATTGGTGCAGATGACAGGAGCCAAGACTATTATGGATGCATTCGAAGAATGTTTCGAAACGTTTATTAAGAAACGGCATTTATCTGCTCGTTTTTATTTTAAAAATTTTTAGGGTAAAAAAAAAAAAGTGCTAATTTAGGGTAATTTCGTGTAGCATTAGGATAATAAAAAATATCTGAGGTGGCAGCACTGGCGGAGGCCCTAAGGCTGCGTTTCCACCAGAGATGAGCGAGGATGCAGCGCGAGGAATGAGTTTATCGTGAACCAATTGAAACGCTTCATATACCTATCCTCGCAAAGCGCAACTCTCGAGCTCAGCGGAGCCAAGTTTTTGTATATACTAAACAAAGGAAGGATGTGAGCAAGAAAAACGTTGCGAAGGTTGAATCAAACTAGCACTGACCTGTCTGGATCATCTCCTCGGGATAGATACGGGACCAGGGGTTGATGGGCTGGCCTTGGATGTCGAGGAAATCCTCGGCCAGGATCGGGGGGCCCTTGTCGATGGGCTTGCCAGAACCGTTGAATACACGACCTGTGGGATTAAGATTTATATGAAAATACTAATAGACTGATATGTCAACTCATGGCTAATACTAAAAAGAAAGACAATACAACTGCAGTCAGAAGGGGTTGGCGCAAAATTTCCGTTCACATTTTTCCTGAGTGCTTTTTTCCCAATACCTATGCTTTTTTACCAAGTCTTATTTTCACAATCGCGTTTTTTGCCAATTTTAATCGACAGAAACAACGGTTGGTTTAGGTTATGTGAAGTTTGCATTGGCCCAAACTACACAAAAGTAGGAGCTCCGCACCGGCGGAGCTCCGTTGACGATGATCCTGTGTCGATTAAAATTCAGAAAAAACGCGATTGTGAAAATAAGATTCAGTAAAAAAGCACATTGGGAAAAAAGCATTCCGGAACAAAATCGAATGGAAATTTTGCTATACGAAGCGATTTTGGGAAAATAATCTAAAGCCCGCTCTACACTCGCGCCGCGAAGTCGCGCCGCGAAGTCGCTCCGTGAATCCGCGGCGTGAATTTACGCAGCGGTTCGCCCACAACTGTGTCCCTCCACACTCACGAAGCTTCGCAGTGTTGTTCGCAACTTCAATGAAAATGTCTTGTACGCTACTGCGATAAAACAGCGAGTGTAGCTGCGTTCGCATTCGCGCGCCGCGTACCCTTTGTCGCGGGCCAAAAAACCGCCACCGGACGGGAAACGCCGCGAACCGCGAGCGCGAAGGCGTGAACAACATGTACACTCGCGTTTCGCGCTTTCGCGGGCGTTCGCGGCGCGAGTGTAGAGCGGGCTTAACAAATCTTCACGAGGCACTAACCCAGCATGTCCTCAGAGACGGGCGTCCGCAGAATGTCCCCGGTGAACTCGCAGAGCGTGTTCTTGGCGTCGATGCCGGAGGTGCCCTCGAACACCTGGACCACGGCCTTGGAGCCGCTGACTTCCAGCACCTGGAGGCATGGAGACGGTTACAACTGCTGCACATTTATTCATTTTCACGCTCAGGTAATTCGATGGGAATCTAGTTGTTACCACACTACTGAAGTGAACATTAACTTGCATTGTTGCTGTTTATGCCACCCTCTTTGTTCCTATGTCACAAATCGCCTGACCCTTCCCCCACCCCCTAAATGTGTGACGCAACCTCTCCTCTTTTTTTTTTCTTTTTTTTTGTAGAGGCTTTGAATCCTCCAGCTGATCATGTCAGCCTCATGGGTGCTTGCTCATTTTACTTACATAAAGGACATATTAAAAAAGTGGTAAATGCAAATAGCTTTGTCAGATGCCGACTCTGAGAGCCAACAATTGACTTGGTCATTGTGCATGGGGCCCAAACCCCCAAGGACCCTTCTCCTCAAGTCTGAGTTCCGAGCACATTCCAACAACAAATAGAAACCTCTCCTCTTAAAGAGGCGCTTAGGGTGTCCGCCCTTGAAAAATTGGGAAACACTGTCCTAGTTAGTTGTCAACAGAACCAAACATACGTGTTTATTGATACGAAACTCACTGTGCGTACATTCAACGTCGCATGTCATTATCTACTCAAGTCTGCGACTCGCTAAAACCATAATAGGGCGTGTTATATCATACATGTATAACCGACACGCCTCAGTACCTAGTAAGTTCCGTTGAACATCAAATGTAGTAACTAAATTTTAGTTATCTTTCAGCAGGCCTTTTAATTTAGCATAGATGTTTTTACGCAACATCAATGAAGACCATTATGAAATATTAGGAAATTTCCATGGTATTTTTCGTTTGTTACTCTATGAAACTAAAACGCTTGCATAGATTTCAATGAAAGGTATGCAGGTGGACGTCTGGAACAACATTATAATGCAAATTTTTCCCGATATTCCCACGTGATCGAAAATGTTACAATTTCACCCACTAAGATTGGAGACAAAATTTGGCGCGGGTGTTTTAAACACAAGGTAAATAAAATAATTAATATCATGCGAGTAACCTATACATTCAATTTAATTATTAGAATTGCAGACAGGAACTTGTAGTTATGTGCTAAAAACCAAAGAATTAACAGTTATTTACCTGACCGGAGCGGAGGGTGCCATCGGCGAGCTTCAGCTGTACGATCTCGGAGAACTTGGGGAATTTCACCTCGTCGAGGATGACCAAGGGACCGTTGACACCCGACACCGTCTTGTATGCTGTAGAGACATTGTTAAGGTTAACAAACCTTAAAAACTGCACTTGCACTTGTATAGCGCAGAAAAGGTTCATGAGGTCATTGACTTTTAGGACTGGAGAACAGTATACAAGTTACAGACATACCTACAACCATTTCAGAGTACAGACGCTCAGTGATCACCAAGACTCTACTGACTCTGTTCTTCTTTTCAAAATAATTCAATTCTAAACTCGACGCCCCCACACTATTGCACAAAATAAATTTCAGAGTTCCCCGCAGGCGAGAGCTCAGTGTCGTAAAAAAGATCTCTTCTCTGTACCTCGAAGTAGGACATGTTATGCTAGAAATATGTTTATTAGGCGTGCGTGTGGCATTTTTAATAACAGTGAAAAACTGGTGGACGTTGATATTTTTAATTGTTCACTTGAGATGCTGAAGAAGACTTTCAAGTAACCAGGCTTTAGGTTATGTAGTAGTTAGTATTTTTCAAACTATTTGTATCATTTCTTTCTTTGTAATTAGCTGTCTGCTAACATAAACCTTTAAGGAAACTATAGGTCTAGATTTTGTTAAGTTCATTATGTTGATAATTCTGTATAAATAAGACTGTTTGTTTCTTATCAATAAATAAAAATAAATAAACCAAGAAACTCCTTTACCTCCCTACAGTTCAATGTATTATGTTGATAATTCTGTATAAATAAGACTGTTTATTTCTTATCAATAAATAAAAATAAATAAACCAAGAAACTCCTTTACCTCCCTACAGTTCAATATCATCATGATTATTGTTGTCATAGGGCCTTTCAAATACAGGTCCTATGTTTTTTATATTATAACTAAATCTAAATTATTTAGCCAGTCTACTGCCTCCTCAGAGCCTCTGCTAAGCCCCCTGTAACTGCCACCAAAATGTCAGTTGGGGCACTCCTCCACAATTTGATAGGCTGCCAGATTGATATACTGGCGAGTCTGGACCGTATCATTCCACACTGATTCAATGGAGCATATGCTATTGTTTTTAGCAGTTTGGTGATTCAGAGCAGTTTCAGATTATCAGCTCTTGTGCTGTGAGGCCCTCATTCTTGCCAAATTTTAAAAACCTATGCCATACTGTGCGAGGCCTATTGAGTTTGTATTCCTACAGTTATACTTCATCAACTTCAACTTTTTTGCTTAGTGGCAATTGGTCGCTTTTGGATAGTGTCCATTACTGCCAATGACACCTGACAGCAGCAAAATGCATATTGTGTCAGACCAGTTGAATAGGATTTCTAAATGGGGGTTGTCGAAGCGAGTTTACAGTTATACAAATATTAAATACCATTGGCATTGCTATACAATCCACTAATCTACTGTATGAAAATAACTATCAATAGTTAAGTATCTCTTCATTGAATAAACTTACAAATTAAATTTTCCCACAGATCCAACCAATTTCAGACATGATTGAATGATACTTATCAATTTGAACTTGATGCCTCCACATATTGCTGAAAAAAAGTCTTACCAAAGTTCTGTTAGTTTTTTCTTTTAATGTAGTTAACCCTAGACAGCAATTTTCGGAGGATGACCACATTAAGCAGAAACGTTGCACCCCTCACATTTACATTATTAAATTGCTTTACTAATTGCTAATGAAATTGTCTGGGTTGTAGAGTTCAACATAACCAATTATAATTTCTGTATCATAATGAGAAAGAACATTAGTGAGTCACAAATTAAATGTCTTTACATTTTACTCTCCATAATTAAAACACAATCATGATTGAAAAAATTTGTTCCAAATATTTTGTCTATGATTTAGTTTAAATTAAACCAGTGCTTGTGAACAATAGGATGAATACAATAGCTACAAATCAACTGTTTAACTAAGGAAACAGAGCAATTTAGTTTTTTTTTTCATACGATCATAATCACATGATCATTCTGAAAATGTAAATTATTGAGATAAAAATCTATGCCTTACATTATTGATTTACATAACTTTTCTTATGTTGTTAATCCCATCCAAATAATCCTATAGAAAAATTGTATTAAAATGTCAAAGAAAACTTTACATAGACATTGAAAGTTAAATGTTTAATTAAAAAAACTTTAGCTTCAATTAGAATTAAAATACATTATCACAGTGATTCCCGAAACTAACTTTTGTTTGCTTGCTTTTAAAATCTTCACAAAACGAAATCAAGCATCAAGTCATATGATGTGAATTGGACACAATCATGCTTATTAAAATTAGCACCTACCACATAGAACATAGAGCCCTCTTCAAAGCCCTTCTTTGTCCTATGAATGGGGCAAAAAATTCCAATGGGACGAGATGGTGGGGTCAAAGAAAGCGTCGAACGGAAGTCAAAATAGGGAAAGAAACTGGAACCCAAATTACGATTTTTTTTAAGATTTATCTGTTAAACGAGATAAGAATCCAAGGTTATTCAATCTGCGTAAAGGAAAAACTTCGTGACGCGATGAAAACTTAAAACGGGAAGTTTTTAAAGCTAATTATACTAAAACAAATAACAAAATATCAGAGTAAGGTGCCACCAAAATCAATAATTGACATCCCGTGATTGACATCCAAACCATTTGCAATACGAATATCGAGAAATAACTTATACTTACTCAGACGGGGCTGGGATATGAAGTCCCTGGACACTGCCAAAACATGTTCCTTGTTCGCTTGAGATTGGGAGAGAGTTTTAGCCATTTTGAGTAGAGGCAGTCCGCTCAATAAAACACTAAACTGCGCTGCCCTGTCCGCCTGAAAACTGACGAATGGAAGTGTTGTCTATGCTCCTTCACGTGCCGTCACGTGATCTCATCACAAGATGACGTTACTCTATGTCGCAATAAAAATAACAAAAATTAATATTGATTTAAATTAGTTTTTTATTTGCTTTATGTAATCTTTAGAGTGTTATTCTTTAATGAAATTAATTGAAAAGCTTGATGAATTTGGCTAAATGATTTTTTTTATTTTTGAACGCAGCCTAATGGTGCTATGTTGGTATGGAGTGATGGTTGGTTTTGTTGGTGAAACTGATTTCAAAACTGGCTCATTGTTCAAAAGTCGTAATTCTAAACTGGAATCAAAACTAGAATTTAATTTAATTTTCCTGTTCACAGTGCAGAAGGACATATTTTGTAGTTATTCAAATTATGTAAGTATCTAACATTACATTACGCATTTCGGGCAAAATGGTACTCTTAGCTCAAAATAATGTAAGTAGTGTTTGTGTTTTATTTTTTACAAGTTTTTGTATTGTTATCCAAACTACATTTCTTTATCAAATTTCAAGGCGATACCATTAATTAAATGAATAGCCATAGGTACCCTAATGCCGAATTACACGTTAGTAACTCCTAGCAGTAGGAAGGTCATATTTTGACTTTAAGATTTTATTAAGTACCTACCTACTACATAGACAGTTGAAACTAAATAAAAGCTTGTATAAAATACAAATTGCACAATTTCATTTCTGTTCAGTCCAAAGACGTTTTCCTTTCATTCAAATTCGTTGTACTTATATTAAGAAATGCTTCTTAACTTTTGGACAGGAAGTTCACCTACAGTTCTACTATATTTACGAAGGTAGTAGAATATAAATATGGATTATATTGATAGTAGGTAATCTGCAGATTAATAGGTACTTTTCGAATGTGCTTACAGAACAACTAAAAACTATTGTTTTTATTTTATTTTTCTGTTCTGCGAGTGTGCTTTTGTGCTAAGAATTTTAAAATGTCTGTAGGTAATTACTCAAAACAGAGCCAAGTTCTAATATAAGTAGGTACTTAAAAGGCGCATAGACCACGTGTTTGGATAGCAGCACGAAAAAAAGTCCTAGATTAAAAAAATTGTCTCATTTTTATACACTTCGATTCATATGTACCTCAAAATCGCCAATATCTATATATATAAAAGGCAAACCTGACTCACTGGGTTATATATCAACGCACAGCCCAAACCGCTGGGCCTAGAAACTTGAAATTTGGTACAGAGGTTCTTTTTATGATGTAAGTGAGCACTAAGAAAGGATTTTTAGAAATTCATCCCCTAAGGGGGTAAAATGGGGGGGGGGGGTGAAGCTTATATGAAACTTTCTCATTTCTGGACTTAGAAGTATGAAAATAGATGTATAAGTTTTCGATTACCATTAAAAATTATCTGTGTAGGTGAAATGGATAAAATTTTCCCCTAAAGGGGTAAAATAGGGGGTTAAGTTTGTATAGAAATTTTCTATTTTCTGGACTTAGAAGTATGAAAATAGGTGTCTAAGTTCCCGATTACAATTAAAAATTATCTGTGTAGGTGAAATATATAAAATTTCCCTCTAAAGGGCTAAAATAGCGCGCGATAACCGAATTCCACGCGGGCGAAGCCGCAGGCAAAGGCTAGTAAATCAATATAAGTCAATGATTTAGGGTAACTTAGCGTAGCGTTAGGGTAAAAAATATCTGAGGTGGCAACACTGTCGCTAATCCTGCCGTAAAGCAGCAGTGCATGCACTGTTGTGTTTCGACGTGGTGGAGAGTGTCAGCTGGTGAAATTACTGGCACTCTAGGTTGGCAACGCAACTGCAATACCCCTGGTGTTGCAGATGTTTATGGGGGGTGGTGATGTCTTACCATCAGGAGACCCACTCGCTCGTTTTCCACCTAGTCCGAACATTGTTTTTGTTTTTCACTTCGGTCGTGAGCAAATTCTACTACTAATATACCTAGTTTTATGTTTAGTAAGTAATGTTGTATGTATTTATGTGTGAGATCTTTTCGACTGCCATAATCTTATAAGTCATAATGTAATGTTTGTCATAATTAATTGTTAGTCATAATTTTTTCCCGCTGAAACCGTACATTTTCATAATTTTTTAAATGGTCTTCCTGGAGAACTATAGGTTAGGTTGGGTTTGTTTTATAATAATTCTGAAAAATGATTTCAGAGAAAAAAAAGTTAGGTACTTATAAAACATTACATTATGACAAACAATATTTGTGTGTAAGTACCTACGAATAAATATTTATTCGAATAAGTACCTAATTCATGCATGTCATGCAGGATCAGAGGATAAGAATATTCCTTAGTTTTAAGCCTAAAAGTTGAAAATAAATTACCTAAGTTATTTGAAAACATACCCTGAGTGCAAAAAGATTTGTCTAAACGGAATGAAAGTAAAGACCTGCTTTATTTTTTTTTTCATCAAAATGAGAATAAATTAAATTAAATACCTATGTAAAACGGTGACAAATCAAATTTAAAAGTCAGATACATGGCTAATACAATTTGATTTAATTAATTCATTCTTCGTTTTATTCTTTCGGTCGCGTTTTTTTTTTTATCGCGGCATGTTTTCAAACTTGGCTCCATTATACTGCCGTATGGATTTACCATTTCAAACGTCATTTCATTTCATTTTCATTCTCTCTCATTCTTCGGCGGCGGGCCGACGACGCTAACGTCGTTTGTTCTGTTTATTTATAATCGGGAGGCGTGTCCAAAATAAACATTATTATTTCATCGCAATCAGTCAGTTTAGCGAGTTATTTCCTCATAATCATTGTTCCAACTGTAATTAAAAACCGCCACCATGTCTGTGATGGGAAAAATAATTCCTAATGTTTCAAGCCGGAATTTTGGTCGCATAAGCGCCGCGCTGACGAACCGGACCTATTTTACGTACACCCAGGAATTGTCGCAGCCTTTGGATAGAAGGCCGGAGTTCCTGACAGCTAAACAAGCCTTCGAGAAATGCCTGAAGTCTGGTAAGTACATACTTTGAATACTTATCACACACGCAATTGCACTTGGTACCTTTCGTGGTACCATTGCTACGTAATGGGTTGGGAATTGAAGACCTATTATCGATGATTAGGCGGTGTACTATCCCACTAGGGTTTACGCTACGTCAAGGCGTAGTACAAAGTTCAATCAAATAAACAGTTAAATATAGAAGTTCTGTTGTACGCGCCTTGAACTCATGCTAATATCTAACATACTGACGCTTCAGCAGTGTATTTTGAGCGTTTATTTATTTTTGCTCTGTAGGACTCATTTGACCTTCCTCTGGCAATTAGTTAAAAAATTTAGTATTGATTTAATTAATCAAAATAAATCTAGAGTATCTTTATTCAGTAGAAACCCTATCTGATCACGTGAATTGGAATTAACGAAATAAACCTACCTTTAATGCATATTGAGTACCTAAAGTAGACAAAAGCCTTGAAAACGGAACTAGCTTGTTATTGGACCACAAAAGTCCATTCTCATCATTATCACTTCATCCCAGCCTATATGCCTACATATGTCCCACTGCTGGACACGGGTCTCATCTAGGGCTTGAGTGAAGTTCCCACTTGGGCCCAGTGCAGATAGGGAACTTCACACACCATTGAATTGCTTTGCAGGTTCTTCACAGGCAAAGTGCCCATGTTTACACTCTTATCATAAAGGTCCATTGGCTGGTCTGTTTGCTTTCCATTAGGGAACTCTGCTCAGTAGGGCTACTACAAAATTCAATAATCGAAGCTTGTGTCATACTGTTCTGTTGATGCTAAAATTATTTCATGAGAGTGAGACGGACGGTACAATTAGGGATACGCAAAATCTTCAAAGGTATCGATACTTTACTCGATACCAGTATCGTATGAAAAGTATCGATACCAAAAAAGTATCGGATTAAAAGTATCGATACGATACGGTATCGTATCGATACTTTTAATCCACAAAAATGCCATTAAGAGCTGCGATTTTCAGAAAAATAATAAATAAAATATCTTAAAACACCAAAACCACTACACTGATTATTTAACCTTTAAAGTTTAATCGTACAAAAACTGCTAATATGGTTTAATAAAAAATAAATGGTAACACACATGCGTATTTGGCAACGAGTGGGAATTCCCCGAATTGTGTCTGAGGTTTAGTAGTGCTGTGACATATGCTGTGTTTAAAATATCGAATATCATAATATTGTTTCTTTTTACTACTTCATTAAAATTGGAAAGTATCGATACTTTTTGAAAGTATCGATACTGCAAGAGTATCGGAAAAAAAGTATCGATTCCAAAAGTACTCAGTATCGAAAAAAAAGTATCGATACCTCTGGGTATCGATTAGAGATGTGCCGACTAGTCGCCGACTAGTCGGTAAAGCCGACTAATCGGCCACTATCGTAGTCGGCGACTAGTCGGCGAATAGTCGGCAAAAAGCGCCGACTATCCGGCCTCTTACTTTGTATGTATTTTTCAATAAAATATACATTTTCATGTATATGCAGAGCTTTGATTATTTATTAATATTTGAATTTTATAATCATTCTTATTAGTTTTTGAATGTAAAGCAAAGCAACTTTCACGTGACCATTGTACATCTTTTTTTTTCATTGTATATTGAATATTTTTTGGCATTTGATTTTATGGGAATCATTGTTTAACTATTTCTTGTTTAACTTTCATTTTGAATAATAAGAGTTACTTTAATGAATAATAAGAGTAGGTAATAGCTATTTATGCAACTAACGTAATAGGGGTCCTTGAAATACGAGTGTGGTTTCATGAAACGAGGCGTAGACGAGTTTCATAAAAGGGTCACACGAGTGTTTTAAGGCCTAATTACGTACAGTTGCATACAATATTTTATCTACGTTCATATATTAAATCCTCTATCATGTGTTCAAGAACCATTGAGTATTACCTGTATTGCAACCAGAACTTATACTAGGACCTTCACTTTGCTGGTAAATTATGAGTAATTTCCTTCCCCGCATCTAAAATATCGGGCAGAGTCAAATTTTCTTCGCATTCACTGATATCAGACATCTTTAAGCAAAAACGAATTTTTCCCACGAACGAAAATTTGTAAAACAAAACGACACTAATGAATCGAAAATGGCGCTAAAGCCGCTATAACCCAGTACGTCACTGCGCATGTGCGGCATGTGCACGCATGCGCTAAAGCGGGCACTGCACAGACAAGTGAAAATTAGAATCAAAACTTTTTGATATAAACTTTTTGGATTTGCCCTGTATCGTAATGGTTTAAAAATTATATTATAACATTATTTTGTTAGAAGAAAAGTGTTGTAATGAGTTTTTTTTTTAATATTTCGGTATTGTGTTTAAAAAAGTATGTAAATATAAACTCGTTTTGAATTTTATAATTCGAATATTTCGATACGAGAGTAGATAAAATATTTTTAAACAAAAACACCGCTTTGATAAGTAACTTACAGGGGTGTTGGTTGCGACTTGCGCGCGAATCAGCTGGTTAAGGAAGTGTCATAGAAATCCCGGAAACTATGATCGGCTTGGCCGACTAATCGGCCGATTAGTCGGCTTCCTTACAACCGACTAATCGGCTAGTCGGCTAGTCGGCCAAAGTCATGATCGGCACATCTCTAGTATCGATACTTTTTGCGTATCCCTAGGTACAATACTGACTTTGATTTTCGAATTACATAGTAGTTTCCATATATTACTTAAAAACACAATTGATACACAGAACAGTTATTACCTCACACATTACACATACATATACATAACATTTACATTACATTTTGTTTTCTGTATCGCTTACTATTTATGGTGTACAATAAAGAGTATTTGTATTTGTTGTATTTGTATTAATCTTTTATGACCCGACTTCTTATTCTTATCAATTTATATCTTGAGAATTTCAGTAAGCAATGCAATTTGTGTGTGAATGAGACAAAAATAAAGCCATTCTATCCTTGTACTACCAAAATGTGCAATATTAGAATGTATACAATCAGTTCAAGGGAATTACCAACCTATGACAATGTGTCCAAGCGGATCTGCGACGCCTTGAAGTCGACGACTGGAAAGAGGCTGCGCACGATCGGGGCAGATGGCATGCTCTCGTTTCGGAGGCCAAGACCCTTTTTGGGTTGCTGTGCCAATTTAGTTAGTTAGTTATGACTATGTAACAAAGTAAAAAAGTATTTTGTTTCTCTATTGTTCTACACCATATCAGTTCGACTTTACTGAATCACATGCCAGGGTGGAATCTTCATGCTACAAATGTTGTGTTAACATCTGACACACCTTGTTAAAAATATTAGATAAAAAAAATCTTACACATTCGCCAAAGAAATCGTAGCATAATCGATTATGAAAAGGTTCCATCCTATACTCTAATTCAATAGAATCTGACAATCCTGTAGACACTTTCAGCCTACTAATATGACCACCGGGCTGCCTAGGGATTTGTGATGTGAATATTATTCTTTTTTGATTCCTTTTAGATGATAATTGCAACCACAGGGACATATATAATCAAGGGTGCCCACGTTAGGGTGTATTAAATGTGTAGAAAATTGTCAGATTCTATTGAATTGTACTTTAGTATAATATATGATTTAGTTTGCCAAACTGTACAATAGACCCTCCTAACTAATATAAGGCTTTGGCAAATATTTACTTTTACTTTTACAATAGCGTTTAGTTGTCAACAAAGTAGAAAACTGCTGTTAACTTAGCATCTACCTAGCAACATCACTATGGCTCAATAAGTAGAAAATTCAGATAGGTAGACTTATCTTCTACAAATATCGTCTTGCTTATCTTAACACATAAAAAAGTTATGTCAGACTTTGACCTAACACTTTAGTTTAACATATTTACTTATTATGATCATCATCATCATCCCAGCCTATATACGACCCACTGCTAGGCACAGGCCTCCTCTCAGAATGAGAGGGCTTGGGCCATAGTTCCCACGCGGGCCCAGTGCGGATTGGGAACTTCACACTCACCAATGAATTGCTTCGTAGGTTGTGCAGGTTTCTTCACAATGTTTTACTTTACCGTAAAGCTCGTGGTAAATTTCAAATCTAACTTCACATATGAATTTCGAAAAACTCAGAGGTGCATGTTTAGATCAATAGCAACTATGACCCAGTTTATGTAATAGCTAATAGCCCTTGTCGAGCTTGTTGGTGACTAGGCAGTGGGCACCTGCATAATTTAACATAGAAAACAGAGTTTGTTTTCCTTATGTCACAAGCTGTGAAGAATTTTATCTGAGAAAGCTGCTTTTGTACATTGTTGGGTAAAACATTACAATTTAGTAGTGTTCTGGGTAAATAATATATTGATTGGTCCATTAGTTGGTATATCAAAAAACATTGGGCACTTTTCCTTTTGTCAATCAAAAAAATTATGTAATTGCTGTAATTATTTGTGCAAAACTAACAGCATACCTAGACCTAGAATTTATACCTACATTCGTTATGTGCATTTGTTATATGCAATTGATGGCCAGATGGCCTAGTGGTTAGAGAACCTGACGACAAAGCTTGAGGTCCCGGGTTCTATTCCATATTTGTATGAAAAATACGCATGTTTGTTCTCGTGTCTTCTATATAGGTAATAATAATAATTGTAGGTAGGTAATGTTTATCCATTGCTTAGTATCCATAACACAAACTTTGCTAAGCTTACTTTGGGACTAAGTCAATTGGTGTGAACTGTCCCGTGATATTTATTTATATACAGGTTAAACCTGACAATTGGGGGAGGCCTATGTCCAGCAGTGGACGTCTTTCGGCTGACATGATAAACCTGACAGTGGCTGTTGTTATTTAAAAAAAAAAAATACCCTATAATACCTCATAACATAACTATTAACTAAATTTTTATTTTATCTGTAACAACGAATCATATCAGTTATGTATCCTTTATTAGTTTTTAAATTATCCAAAGTAACAATACAAAGTGCAGAAGTCCACAAGCATATTTATCTGGTTTTCTTAATCAAGAAACATAAATAGCTTTCTGTAAATTATCAGTTGAAAAAACAAAGTCCTTTATTATCATTATTTGGCACTTTGCCTATCCTTCGTGCAAAACCATATATTAATACATGTTAGTTTTCCAAAGACGTATCTGCATTCCTGTAGCTCTTCCAACTTTTACTTTATAAACTAACCAATAAGGTTCAATTCGCAATGATAAAAAAATAGACACTTCTTTTTTAACAAATGATGCTTCTTTGCAACTGTTTGGGTCCAGAATTCCCGATCGTTGAAGTTATATAGGTCTAGGTAGACTATTAGGACTTGTTTTTCCTTTTCAGTTTTTATTTCAAGTTTTTTTTTAAAACTTTTTTTTTATAAATTATTTTTCGTACTTTTTTGATGGTCCTGTGAAAATGAAAGATTAAAAATGTTGTAACACGCACACGCACGCACTTACAACACTTAAAGGTATCACATAATATTATTTTAAATCCAAGAGTCCATGTTTTTTAAAGCAAATAAGACGCAACCTATACCATTCGATTCGACAGAGAAAAAAAAACTGAAAACCTATATACTTACTTACTTATATACTGCAATGAACTAAAAGAATTTTCTTGCTCACCCGCGACCTTACGATAGCTGAGCTTATGCAAATTATGCGTGTTCATGCAGCTCCTCCACCTCCACACTGTAAGAACACACACAAATTACACAAACCCATCTATCACCAGCACCACCACCACAACACACTGACGCGTTTCGAACTCAACCAGAGTTCATCTTCAAATTCTTTTAGTTCATTGATATGGACCTCCGCAAAGTAACGCCTGATTCAATAAATTATATACTGCATTCATAACTAATTTTCGCTATTTTGTCGCCAATTTTAATTACAGTTGTCTATATGTACACGCGAGTGGAACCGCGGGTAAAGGCACGTACGGCACTGTACGTAATGAATGCAGGATTTAATTCCATTGCCACGACGAATGTAAAATGAACTGGTTTTGTTGAAAACATTGATGTTTTAATGTAAATATATGTGTAGATAAGTAGGTGTGTTTACCTCCTTTGAAAAGTTATAGCACTGATCACATAAAAAATTTAACCGTATATATTTTGTTAATACTTGACTTGGAATGTAAGGGCTGTATTCCCACGAGGGGTATTTCGGATGCGTTGCCATTACCAACCTAGAGGCCTAAGAAAGATAGGATACCTCAAGGGCCAATAATTTCACCGGCTGTTTTCTTTCTTTTCTATATAATGAGAGTCCACGCATTTATTTCTTATTTTCCGTAACTTTATGATGGCCGATTTCTTATTGTTTAGGTATTACCAATTAATAAACAAACCATTTTATCTTAAAATGTTTCTTTTGAACTTTGTGGGAGTGTCTCCATAGCTGATAACACTTGTGTCCGGTTATTTTAATAATAACTACGTCATGGCCTTTGAATTATCATATTTTTTATTATTGCTCTATAAATGTTGAAATAAACACGTTTTTAGGTATTCGTAGTCGAGTCTGTTTGTCTCTTTATTTGTATAGGCATATTTCTCAGTAACTATGTGGGTAACTATGGCCTATAATCCAGCAGGCACATGTGTTAACGTCTTTGTAAACTTCTTATGTTCAAGAAATAAATCGTCACTACTTTGAAAAAATCTCGTATCTCAAATCAATAGGTCAACAAAATTGACTCTTAAAATAATGTTCATAAAGTTCACTCAGCAAAATTATCGATTTTAAGATACGGGCTTTTTTCAAAGTTATCCTAACGAGCGAAATGTTATCATAACAAACTAACTTGACACCGCTAAGTGCACGCGTTCATACAAAGTAGTACAACACAAATTCCGCTGTCCGCTTCCGCTGTCGTGTCGCTTGTGCTTGTGGTTGTTCCACGCCATGCGTGATGTCATCTTCTAAAATAGTAAACATTGATAATGATAATGCTAAGGGGCTATTTGCCATGTTAAGTGAATTGTATGACTTATCTCTATGATACGTTTATGGGTCAAAGACACCATTAAAACTTTCAGTCATTAATGCATACTATACTATATATCCGCACTAATATTATAAATGCAAAAGTGTGTGTGTTTGTATGTTTGTGTGTGACAAACGTCTTTTACGTCGAAACGGAGCGCCGGGTTGACGCGATTTTTGGCATAGAGATAGTTTATGGGTCAGGGAGTGACAGGCTATTCTATTATATATATTTTTATCCCGGAAAAATGCACAGTTCCCGAGGGAACAGCACGCGATAACCGAATTCCACGCGGGCAAAATCTAGTATTTAAGCATAAACTAAAGTAAAAGTCATAATTTCTTACTACAAACTCGCTAAATTGCTGCACGTAGGTAGGTACTACTGCTTGAAATCGCATCTTATTTTTGCCGCAGACATGTTTTGCATTTGTAAAGAGGTTATCAACCCCAGCGAGCATCGAGAAATAAACACCAGCACAAAAGTGAAACTGCAATGCGGGCACAAAATCCAGTATTAACACTATTAACATATACCTGAGATTTACTGTCATTTGGTGAAAATCGAAAATGGACGACTCGAAATTATACCCCGGAATAAGTAATGGTACAAGTATAGAATCTTCACTGCCATACCAAAGTGACGTTTAGGCATAAGAATCCTGCATTCTGAACTTAGAATTATCTACTTCCTAGCTTTTGCCCGTTCCGCCCGCGTGGTATTCGGTTATCGTGCGCTGTTCCCTCGGGAACTGTGCATTTTCCGGGATAATAAGTAGCCTATGTCACTCTCGGGCCCATAAACTATCTCTATGCCAAAAATCACGTCTATCCGTCGCTCCTTTACGGCGTGTAAGACGGACAAACATACAAACACACTTTCGCATTAAGTGTAATATTAGTATGGATTCTGTGGTATAATTTCGAGCTGCACATTTTCCATGTTGTACCAAATTACAGTAAATCATACCCGAATGTGTTAAACTTGCCGTTACCTGCGTCTTTGTTCGCGTTAATTTTAATTAATTGCTTTGGCAGTTAAAATTCCGCGATTCTACTTAATTCAAACTCAAACTCACAACATTTATTGACAACAAAAACACACTACATCACAACAAAAACAGTATAAACATAAATAGGAGAAGAGAGAACAATTAGAGACGTTCGTTGTGCTGTAGTGTGATGCCAAAAGGACTCAGCTCAGCATGTGCTGTAGCCCTGTAATCAGAGCTGCAGCGCGATCCAATTTTTCGTCATGCGACCCACGATAAATAGAATTTGAAACTTGATGTTAATCTGCATTGCAACTAGAGATGTGCGATGCGAGTAATGTGTTTTTCATTAATTTATTTATTTCATGAACCAATAAGAAACGTTTCATTAACTATACCTACTCGCACAGCACCCCTTTTTGGAAACAGCTGAGTAGAGCGAGGCGAGGTAAATGGAGCGTTCCTATTGGTTAATGAAAAACATATTTCTTGCAACACATCCTCGCACATCTCGGGTGGAAACGCTGCTTCAATCGACTGTGAAGTCCCCGACTAATGCTCTGACTCCTCGTCTTCCAGGACAGACGGTGTTCGCGCAGGGCGCCGCGGCGACTCCCGCTCCCTTACTGGACGCGATGACAGCCGTCGGCAAGGCCGGCAGCCTCAAGGACATAAGGGTCGTCCACATGCATACAGAGAAGGAGGCGGCGTATGTGGCCCCGGAGTGCAAGGACATCTTTAGGTGAGCTCTGCATGAAACTACCTTACTATGTACCGTACTATGTATGAAACTAAGCCCCTAAGCTAAGCTAGGCCTGGCTAAGATCGCGGGATCGCGGTGGATGCGAAAAGCACAAGACCGGTCTGAGTGGAGAGCCTTGGGGGAGGCCTATGTCCAGCAGTGGACGTCTTTCGGCTGACATGATGATAATGATGATGTATGAAACTAACGTACCTACTCACTCATCATCATCATCTCAGCCGTAGAACGTCCATAGACCTCCAGTTGCCTCGGTTGGCAGCGGCCTGCATCCACCGTGAACCCGCGGCTTTAACCAGGTCATCCGTCCATCTCGTTGGTGGACTCACTCATATTAAATGATATTGTAACGTCCTCATGGGCAGCTTAGACAGCTACATTAGACAGTGACAATAAAAATCACGTAAAAATGTGGGTAGTTGTGCGCCTGTGTTAGTTTCGTCGGACAGTCGCACGTGCAGAGCGGTGGCGCGTAGTGCGCGGTGTTGCGACAGCCGTTGAGTCGCGTGCTCCTTAGAAGAAGGGCTACGAAATAGCCCGAAACATGTCGAGCTAAACTCGATTTAAGACGAAAGTTATTCGTTGCAATATCATTTAAGATGAGCTCTGCATGGTTTGAGGAGGCTCATCGGCTGTCCCAAGTCTTGTGGATTGTCTGACAGCAGCCAACTCTGATGTCAAATTATGCACTTTTCAATCATCAATACCAACACATAGAATTCGAAGACTTATCATCAGTTTAAGACTACTGATTACAGCTGATGGCTTCCAAACTGGAAAATTCTTGAATGCGCTTGAAATTTTCAAAGAAGCCAATGTCCGTGAGAGACATTTAAATACAGACCTAAAGCTTTGGCACATAAGATCTAAAAGTATATATTTAGGTGGCTTTGACTTAAGATTATTTTGTAGATACGTTTTATCTGATGCTATCAGATAAACATGTCCTTTTATGACGATTTTAACATTGTTTGACATTCGCAAAACACAAGCAATTTTGCCGCGTATCCCAAGGCAGTAGAGTAGTTTTTTGAATTTTAATCTCCTGGTCAAGTGTTTAGTATGATATAACCAACCATTGTAAAGATGGTACGAAATAAATGCACGCCGATATCGTACTGTAATTTACTTTTATTTAATTGATTGTTAAGAATTGATAAGCAAACTGAACTTCAAACCATTGTAAATATGATTTCACACTTTGAACCCTTACTATGTGTTCAGTATATCTTAATTGATCCCTTTGTCTTTGTTCTAACAAGTTTATCGTAAATACTGTTAAGTGCTAATTAGCGCTTTTCACATTAGTACAGTCACCAGCACCACAAAGTGAGCATGAATATCTGATACGACTCTGTTTCTAGCGCCTGTAGCACAGTATATATATAAGCTAAAGCAGTATGGAAGCTACGAAGCTACGATCGAAACAAACACACTCACACAGACGCGCGCTCTACATGGCCTCTAAAGGGGTCTCGCGGTACTGCAGTATCGAGCGCGCGTCTGTGTGAGTGTGTTCGTTTTGATCGATTTGTTCGTAGCTTCCATACTGCTTTATCTTATATATATACTGTGCCTGTAGGGCGTGCCAGACATTTTTTCTCACTCCGCTGTGGCAGATATTAAAGCAGGTAGCCACCTAGGGGTACAGTCGTACATGCTAAAAAATAAATGAACAATACATACAACTAATATTTTATTTGCTAACTTAACAATGTGGTATAAACCCTCCTTCTGCCTCATCCTAGCAGGATCTTTGTCGGCACCCACCAAGAAGCTGTCAGAGCTCTCCTCTGAGTATTTCAAACGTGTCCAGCCCACTGCACTCCCATTTCAGCTTAACACATCTATTTTATATATTTCACACGAAAACACAAGCCGAAACATGAATGCACAGAAAAACCAGAAAAATAAACCAGCGCTGGGAATCGAACCCAGGTCCTCAGCATTCCGTGCTGCGTGCTATTCCCCTACACCACCGCTGGACAGGAGACTAGACACGAATTTTTCCTATGCACCCATATTTCAACTTGAATTCTTTTCATTAGTCACTTTAGCAGCGACACTAACGCCATCTATGATCTACGTTCTCAACGAGAAACATTTTTCACTCTCTTCGAAACTATCCGCTTACCAGGGACAAGAGATGTCGCTATTAAGCAATCAAATTAAGATTACGATTTGGAGTTGAAATTAAAAATACAAAAAGACTCCAAATCGTAATCTTACATCTATCTTAATTTTAACATGGAGTTTGTATTCAAAGTTCCACCTGCATAATCGAACCTTATGACCTCTGGTGGAAACGGAGCCTGATATTGAACCTCGGTAAGCGCGGCTTGGAGATCCTTATACCTAGTGCGTGATTTTGTCAAAATTAGACATTAATGATATTGTAACCTCTAACGAGATGGATGGGACAGTATGGACGCCCTGGGTAGAAGCTTTGGGTTCACGGATGCAGGCCGCTTTCAACCTAAGCAACTTCAAGTAGGCCTATGTCCAATTCAATAGAATCTGACAATCCTGTAGACATTTCCAGCCCACTAATATGAACACCGGGCTGCCTAAGGCTTTGTGATGTGACTATTATTCTTTTTTGATTCCTTTTAGATGATAATTGCAACAATAGGGATATATAATCAAACGTGCCCACGTTAGGGTGTGTTAAATGTGTAGAAAATTGTCAGATTCTATTGAGTTGTACTTTACGACTGATACGATGACGAAAATGTCATGTCTGCAGGTCCTGTTCGCTCTTCATGGCAGCCAACGTCCGCAAGGCGGTGGCGGAAGGTCGTTCCGACGCCATCCCTATCTTCCTGCAGGATATCCCTAAGCTGTTCCACAGGAAGATCATCCAGCCTGACATTGCTGTTATCCAGGTATAAGAGACGTTTAGACGACCAGATGGCCTAGTGGTTATAGAACTTGACTACGAAGCTTGAGGTCCCCGGCTCGATTCCCGTGTGGGGGCATATATTTGTAGGAAAAATACGAATGTTTATTCTCGGGTCTTGGGTGTTTGATATGTATTTAAGTATGTATCTATCTTTATAATTTATCCGTTGCATAGTACCCATAATACAAGCTTTGCTAAGCTTACTTTGGGACTAGACTAGGTCAATGGGTGTGAATTGTCCCGTGATATTTATTTATTTAAGAAACTGCCACAGATTTAAACTAATCTCAATCTCATCAGTTAAACCTTCAATTAATGCAGTCAAATTAGGAGTTCCACTTCGGAATGAGAGATAATAATCTAGAAACTCGTGTACAGCTTCTTTTAGGTACGCATCTGAATATCGAATGTTAAAATATCGAAAGGTTTATTTTCTGAAAGCGAAAACTTTCAGGATTTAATAACATGGCATCGTATAGAACCCCTTAGGTTAGGTTAGATTTATAACAATCTAAAATGAATACAGTTTTAACAGAAATACCTTTTCGATATTATGTCCCATTCGATATTTTAATACATTCGGTATTTTAACATTCGATATTCAGATACGTAACCCTTCGTTTTGGTGCCCTAAATGTTGTTTCAAAAGTGTCATATCGTATTAATATTTCGTGCCTGCGTCGCAAGTTATTCAAGATTACCAATATTGTTAAAAAAATAAATATGACCAACCGTTTTTGAGATTGAGGCCAGAACTGATTGCTATTGTCTATTCAGGTGTCCCCTCCAGACCACCACGGCTACTGCAGTCTGGGAACATCCGTAGACTGCGTGAGAGCCGCTCTAGTCAACTCTAAAATTATCATTGGTGAGTCACGACTCTTCTGAAATAGGATCGTTAAAATCACAAACTGTTTTTGTTTAAATCCTAAAATTGCTAAAAGTGGCTCCGAAGTGTTAACGTTTCGTATGCTCTGCCTACTCCAATTGGGAATAAAGGCGTGATGTTTGTGTGTTTTGTGTGCGAAATTTTGATCGTAATCAGTTAAGAGGTGAAACCTGAAGAGATAGCAGACGAAAGGCAGAGCTACTTTCGCTCTTAGAATAAATGAAAAGATGCCAATTTTTGTGGTGTCTCTACTTTTATCGGATGTTTCTAACTAAACGGCAGGTCAATACGAAAATGAAGAGAGAATGTTAAGTTTTTTTTGATGAATGTTGTATTTACATAATCTTGAAACTTCCAGCTCAAGTGAACGTGAACATGCCTCGCACATTCGGCGATGCAATCATCCACGTGTCGCACATCGATTACGCTGTCGAAGACAACACGCCGCTACCGGAGCACGGCGGGAAGGGGGCCAGCCCTGAGGAGATGAAGATCGGCCAGCTTATTGGCGACAACTTGGTGGAGGATGGAGCTACTCTTCAAATGGGTAAGTCGAAATAATCGTCAAAAATAGTGGGTCCACTCTAAGATACATGAGGGTGGCATCTCTCAAGTTCTTAACAATTAACGTTTTAAACTTTCGTGATTTTCACTTCTAATCAAAATACTTACGACAAACAGGACTTATCACATTGACACACACGAGTTTATGTACAGTCGGCTGCAGAGAAAAGGTACCCCCCTGTAACGGCGGTATCCATACTACCGCCATTACAGGGGGGTTACCCTTTCTCTGCAGCTAACTGTACCTGGACGTTTCGACCCCATTACAGCGGCCGTGGTCACGAGTGGAGTGAAGTTGTCTACTTTTCTTAAAAATTTTATACAAAACCGAGAAGCGGAGTCAGGAAGAGGAGCGGGGAAGCGGGGCGGAAAAACGAGCAAGCTAAGCGAATGGGAAAACAGTCTGCAACTCCACTCCGCATTACTTCCTCGCTCCGCTACGCACTACCCCCTCGCTCCTCACCCCTCTCTTTTTTTGACATGATAGCGCTGTTAGTGCTAACACCGTGACAGCTTCGCCCTGGCTTGGGGGTTCGGTTCAGTGAACAGGCAGCCTAAGCCACGCTAAATTAGTCAAGATCAAGGCAGGTACTCAAGTAAACGATGAGTTTATGATATGTTCACTCTTCATTATTTACTTTTTCTTGTCAGGTATCGGAAGCATTCCGGACGCGGTGCTGTCCGCTCTGAAGGGCCACAAAGATCTTGGCATTCACTCGGAGATGTTCAGCGTCGGGGTCATCGACCTATTCCGTCGTGGATGCATCACTAACAACAAGTACGTTGCTCTGAAGTTGTTCTGTACTTGTCATCATCATCAGTAAAAGGCCTAGGGCGCACTACGGCTAAAACAACGCGGTTTGAATTAAGTAACCTTCAAAGTCAAAGTGAAGTCAAAATGTCTTTATTCAATTTAGGCTATAACAAGCACTTATGAACGTCAAAAAAAATCTACCACCGGTTCGGAAAAAAACCTCTGTTGAGAAGAATTGGTCAAGAAACTAAACGGGGTATTTTTTTTTTAAACGGATTCACAATATTTATAAATGATATCTATATAAGCCTTTAAGCCGCCAGTACGGCCGCTTGCATTAGTTTACTTGATTCACAAAGTCAGCGGTTAAAAACCGCGGCGGTTTAACCGCAGTGCAGCCTAAGCTTAACACTCTGTTTTTTAATCTTATTTTGCCCAATGATCCCTTTGAGGTTTTATTTCTACAAACTCCCTTTTTATTACTTGCTAAGTATACATAAATCTAGTAAATAAGGATGGAAGGTGTGAATCCGAGACATGTGTTTCACTATAGGCCCTATAAATAGGCTCGAGAGTTGCTCAGCGAGCTATAGCAACTATGCTCGGGTTCTCTACGGGATCGAATCCAAAATGAGATACGTAGAAGAACGAGGGTCACCGACATAGTCAATATTTATTTATTTAAATCCCGAAATGCTTTTTTTTATAATTTATTGAATCGGACGTTATTTTGCGGAGGCTGATATCAATGAACTATAAACAACTACTTTCAGGGCCCTCTTTCACCTATTAGAGGCCCTGGGCACAACATGCTGCATTCGGCATAGCCTGATTTTCTGGCGAGAGTAGAGTAGCTATCGGTTTTCGTTTAAAGTAGAGGGGGCCCCAATGCATCGTGGGGCCCTGAAGGGCTACTCCGAAACACAACGTTCGAAGTTCGTGTCGTGCGATCCCTCTCGCTCTCGTATTAAATAGTATTAGTGTGAGAGAGACCGCACGACACAAACTTCAAACGTTGTGTTTCGGAGTAGCCCTTCTGGGCACTTGCCCAGTGTGCCCAGTGGGGAAGAGGTGCCCGACTACTTTGTGTCAAGGCTCGGAACCGGTTTATAAAATAGCGGTAAATACCGGTTTATTTCGGTTTAACTCCGAACCTTCATAAAAACGCGAAAGTTTTTAAGCCTTAACTATAACCTAAATAAACCGGTTTATTCGGTGAGTGACAGCTGGCCGGCCACGTTTATCCTGCGCCGGAATAAACCGGTTTTTATTGTTCTAAACCGGTTAATCTGACAATAACCTTTTTGAAATGTTCCCTTAAAAACCGGTTTAAATATAACGGTTTAGCGAACGAATCCAAAATGGAAAGGTTTTGCGCCAAGTACATGATAACGGTTTGGAAATTTTACCGGTATCTGAGCCTTGCTTTGTGTGCTTTGAAGGTCGCAGGTGAGCAACTTCGTTAAAAAAATCTTGTAGTTGTTGTAATTGTCTTTGGTTTTGATTTCAGGAAGAAGACGCACAGGGGCCGCATCGTGGGCAGTTTCTTGGTCGGTAACCGCGACCTGTACGACTTTGTGGACAACAATCCGGCCATAGGTATGCACTGTTTTAACCCACGCACATATTATTATATTGCTAAGGATTTCGCGCTTAGGAGCTGTTTCACCATCCATTGATTAGTGTTAACTGATGGTAAAAGGTGACGCCGTCTCCGTCTCATCATCATCCCAGCCTATACCTCCCACTGCTGGGCACAGGCCTTCTCTCAGAATGAGAGGGCTTGGGCCATAGTTCCCACGCGGGCCCAATGCGGATTAGGAACTTCACACGCACCATTGAATTGCTTCGCAGGTTTGTGTAGGCTTCCTTACGATCTTTTCCTTCACCCCAAAGCTCGTGGTAAATTTCAAATGTAATTCCGCACATGAATTTCGAAAAACAGAGGTGCGAGCCGGGGTTTGAACCCAAGATCCTCTGCTTGAGGGGCGATAGGTCAAACCATTCGGCCACCACGTCTCCGTCTATTCGAACAAGACAAATAGAGACGGCATCACAATTAACCGTCAATGGATGGTGAAACAGCTCCTTAACATTGTTGAACCAGATGGTTTTCTACCTCGGTACTGGTCCTAGATCAAAGTTCAAAATATGGATCGTATAAAGATATAGGTAGTAGCGAGTTGTTTTCCGCGACTCGACGAGTTAGTGCACCTATTTCACATGATTGCCTGCAGGCAGTGTAGGCACTATTCACGCCAGCCTAATTGCTAAAAGTCATTCACGATGCTAACGAATTCCTTCCCTTCAAGTAACCCCGCTGTACGCCACGCCATAATTCCATTTGGATCTGGACGTGGTCTGTAACGTGTAGCAACAGTAATAATGCAAATGGTGATTCTGTCAGAATATGATTTTATTTTCGCCGTTTCAGATTGTTTTTAAAGAAATGCAGAAAAGAATTTATGTTCGCCCCAAGACATTGTTTGTAAGACTTCTTTTTATTATGTATGTAGTATTATTTGTTCCGTGAAACCGTCCAATTTTGCCCTTACTTAATGGATATTTTGCCCACGGAGTCAGGTATAAGCTAAAATTAGAATAAAAAAAAACAATATTTTGGTAACTTTTGCATGTAACAGTAGAAAGCAAGTTATATATCGATGGTTGCCGGGCTATTTGTTTTAAGCGACAACGTATTCCTATGTCGCTTAAAACAAATAGCCCGGAAACCGTCGATATTATGACACTACGAATTGCGATTGGTTCCATTCCAACTTCATTCAGTTAGCTGTCACAGCTTGTAAAAGTGCCAGCGTGTTTTATTGCGGGCGAAATGTGACTCCAGTGTTTTCAAAAAGAGTGTTTGTTTTTTAAACAAAAGTTAACAGAACATTGATTTAATGCTTTCTATGCAGTGAATAGCTTTAATCGTGAATCACGATGGTGGGTAATTTAAACCGCAACCATAGGACCGCATATCTGCCAATTTTGCCCGCTCTGAAATATGTACTAGGGTTGTCACTTTTTCTTTTCACATTTGCTAATAATACGTATGATCAAATATTATGAATACTTACCCCCTTATTCATAAACGACAATCAAACCTATTTTAGTTAAAATGCCGCTAAAATTCGTTTGTCCTTATCTGTCACTTCGACATTTGTATTTGTTAGAAAGGGACAAAGCATTTGTTAGTTAACATAGGCTTGTGAAGTTTTATGAATAAGGAGGTTAAACTATAATTCGTTTTTATGACTTACCAATTATTAAACAATTGCTTCAGATACGTTATGACTGACTGATCCTAAATTGATAGAAATATTGTAAAAGTCTCAGTTTTCGAGAAATTTCCATTTTTATGATTTTTTTTTAAATCTATGGGTTGACGTCACAGGCTAATGTCCTCATCTGTAATTGCAGAGATGTTGGAGATCGATTACGTGAACAACACTCACATCGTGTCTCTGCAGCCGACCATGACCGCCATCAACTCGTGCATCGAAGTGGACCTCACCGGCCAGGTGGCTGCCGACTCTATCGGTCAGTATCACTTATTTGGGTCAATCAATGAACCAAAAGAATCTCTTTTACTCTGAAGATGAGCTCTGGTTGAGTTCGAAACGCGTCAGTGTGATGTGGTGGTGGTGATAGATGGGTTTGTGTAAGTTGTGTGTTCTTACAGTGTGGAGGTGGAGGAACTGCATGAACACGCATATTTTGCATAAGATTAGCTATAGTAAGGTCGCGGGTGAGCAAGGAAATTCTTTTAGTTCATTGATATGGACCTCCGCAAAGTAACGCCTGATTCAATAAATTATTTAGGTCAATCAACTTTTAAGTGTATGTTAAAAAACATGTTTGCAATTAGCATGCTTAGGAGACGAGCCGTGAAGGAATGTGGGTTTTTCGACATGGAAATTATCGCTAGATGGCGTTGTATCGTAAAGTCTGTTTGACATTTGTGTCGCGCTCGTGATTGGTTAAATAACTAAAGGAGCCGGATTCGATTTGTGGCATTCGAACATGGCGGACGTGAACAGTATATAATTTTGCTGTTTCTGTTTCTTTGGCTAGTTGAAGTATAATTTTGATAGTGTTTTATGCGGCGATTAACCTTAACTGTGAACAGTGATCACAAAATTCTATACTGCTCTCGTGTTCTGACATTTTTTAATGCGCAAGTTGTTTCCACGTGGTTTCTGGAATTTTGCTATCAAGTTGCAAAAACTACAATCACCGTACAACGTTGCCTCTCGAAAGAGAATACCTACTTAGACTCTGGCGAAATTGTCTTATTAATTAGGACAGAAGCCATATTTTAAAAAAGAAAAAGAACTAAAGGAGCCAATCGCAAGCAAGACTGAAACGTCAAACGGACCTTACGATACTAGCGCCATCTAGCGATATTTCGCCAGCGAAAAACCCTCATTGCCTTAAAACTGTCAGAACTCTTTTTTTGTGGATTTGTACAGTCAACAAAGAAATGCTTGCATAAAAATAGGAAATCACATTCTTCACACAAGCGGGTTAAAGTTAATAAATTTATATTATAATAATGTAATGTATTACAATCCAGGCACCCGCATGTACTCTGGCTTCGGAGGGCAAGTCGACTTCATCCGCGGTGCGGCTGAGTCCGTGGACGGGAAGGGCAAGCCCATTATCGCCATCGTGTCCAACACCAAGCGCGGGGAGAGCAAGATCGTGCCTACCCTCAAAGTTGGTAAGTAATTATAATGCGCGTATTAGAAACAAGACTATCCGACACTGAACTAAAGTCATCGACATAGCTCATAGAATCAGTAAGTTAATATGACAGTGGGCTGGTCAAATCTGTCGAAGATCCGACAGTGAAGCAAACGAGTTCTTGGGTGGAGACCGCGTCTCGGGAAACGTGGTGTAGGACGCCCAGGTGAACGGACGATCTCCGAAAGGCTGTTGGTAGAAGCTGTATTCGTCGCGGACAGGGCGCATTGGCGCTCATTCGGGGAGGCCTATGTCCAGCAATGAACTGCTGCTATAGGCTGATGATGGTAATAACATGCGTGAATAGCGTCATCTGAACGAGCTCTTAATAGCTTATATCTTCCTGGCGATTCGCCTTCGCACGGATGCGTTCATCATCATCATCAGCCGGAAGACGTCCACTGCTGGACAAAGGCCTCCCCCCTAGAACGCCACAATGAACGACAACTCGCCACTTGCATCCACCGGTTTCCCGCAAGAGTGCGTTATATAGTTATATCTATAAAGAAAGAAAATAAAAAGATAATTATAATACCTATAAAGTTGTCTCTTCAATCACTCTATTTAAATTGATTAAAACCGTTGCGCCCAGCTTAAAAGTTCTATGTGTACAGGTGCCGGCGTAGTCACGACCCGCGCCCACGTCCACTACGTAGTCACTGAACAAGGCATTGCCTACTTGTTCGGGAAAACTCTCCGCCAGCGCGCCTACGAACTGATCAAAATCGCGCATCCCGACCATCGCGAGGCACTTGAGAAAGCCGCCTTCGAAAGACTGAAGTGCATGCCTGCACCTTAAAAAAAAAAAACTAAACTTCAGAATAACCCCTTACGCAGAATACGGACATATTGGGTTGCCACAATAGAAATTTAACTACGTTATGGTAGTTTTTAGTGCCGATAATGGTATTCTAGCTGCATATTGTACTAACGTGCACGTTATTTACTGTGTTTATCGGCTGTTAATGATTCCATGTGCATTTTAATTGGATTTAGGTCGCTAGACTGTTTAACAATATTCTCCACGAAGCCTAATGTTACCGATTGCCTTAAAAATGTCAATAGATAAAATTATTATTTTTAAATAGTATACCTTGTCATCCGTAGTGTAAGCGTACATTGTATTTTTTTATTGTTTTTGCGCAAAATCAAGTCTTTATTTTTATTTCTTTGCTCGAATTTATACGAACGTATTAAGTATTTTTTTTAAGTATACGCTTTTTAAATATGCTGCGAAGTAAATACAGATTTATAGGTTTTTTGTTGTATTATTATGTTGTACTTTTTATGTATTAATTAAATATACAACTAGTTGAAAAATGTTTGTCCGTTATTTTATTTCTAAATCATACACGGAGCTGTTTAGAAAACAAGGAAATTCTCTGAAAAGAGTCTTCGCCAAAAAACATCAATTCTAAGGATGCAATAAAGTAGAAACGTACATTTTGACTCATGAAAAGTAAGCAAACAAACAAGAAATTTGAAATTCATTCAACTTCAACTTTTCTGTTTTTGGCAACCGATCGCTTTAGGTTAGCAACCACTACTGCCAATGGTTCCAATGACTCCTGACAGCAGCAAAAGTGTAAAGTACAATTCAATAGAATCTGACAATTTTCTACACATTTAAGACACCCTAACGTGGGCACACTTGATTATATTATTATGTGTCCCTGTTGTTGTGATTATCATCTAAAAAAATAATAATAATATTCATATCACAAAGCCCTAGGCAGCCCGCCCAGTATATTAGTAGCCTGAAAGTGTCTTCAGGATTGTCAGATTCTATTGAATTGGAGTTTATATTGATGTTTGACCACTTTTTTTAAAAAACAGTTTTTAAAGCAGCGTTCCACCAGAGATGTGCGAGGGTGTATTGCGAGAAATATGTTTTTCACTAACCACTAGAAACGCTTTATTTACTCGCCTCGCTCCGCTCAGCTGTTTCCATTAGAGATGAGATGTTCTGTGTTGTGCGAGGATGTGTAAATGAAGCGTTTCTATTGGTCAATGAAAAACATATCCCTCGCAACTGCCTCGCAACACATCCTTGTACATTATTGGTGGAAACGCTGCTTGAACGGTGGATGCCATAGTGCTTGTTGCCTACGTTGCGTGCCTAAAATCATAGCAAAAATAGACATATAAATAAACGTTGAGACAACACAAAACATTAAGATAATACAAGTTTAATCCAGGGGAAAGACAGAAGCGAAAAAAAAGATCCTAAAGATTTATTTTTTCTTTTGTGATGTATCACAGAAACAGAAAGAAAGTAAATACTGCGCATTTTTTTTTTGCAAACGCATCTGAACTTTTTTTTTTATATACTGGACTTGGGCTTTTAGTGTTGCCCTTAGCAAAACTGAACTTAATCCAAAATAATCCATCAAGGAAAAATAAAATAAAATAAAAATCTAGTAGCATGCAAAAGTAAACAAACAAACGATGTTTTTAAAAGTGTCTCAAACATGTTTTCACTGTAAAAAAATACGAGAAATATGGAGGACTTCGCAAACTAGCAAGTTTTCTCTATATCTAGCTCTATCTTTCGTAAACCGCGTTGATACTAGCGCCACTGAAAAATAAATATATGACATTTCAGTTTAGTCGGCTAACAGTTGTATCATCTGTCCATCTGTCATTATTTTCAGTTCATTTCTTAGTAAATAATATTCAAAATAAATGGAAATGTTAGCGTGTTTAAAATATATGTTATAGTGTCAATTTGAGTTGTGTTAATATTAATAAATTTAGTTTATGTTAGTTGGACTTTAAATACGTAACGATGCCGACATTTCAGCAGATGCTGGCATACAAAAAAGAGATTTTTATTTGCGAAAAATTCAGGATAATAAGGAGAATTGGCGGAGGTTCCTTTGGTGATATCTACTTGGCGATAATCGAACTTACTGGACAGGTACGTACAATTTCTGTTAAAATACTTGTGTAATTCTCGTTATTTTGTAACTTTGATACACAGAGTTGTCAAAATGTAACCTAGATTCGCCTGTACTCAAGGATTCTGGTATAATTTGGTGCTTCAGTAGCATTCAGGATAATTAGAGGTCATAGATATTATCCTATGTAGCTACTAAACCACTTCAAAGAAGCCCATTAAATTTTAAATAACCTAGAATCAATACATGCAAAACAAACGTTATTCATCGTCTAACACACGAACTATGACTTAAAGATTGCACTTTAAACATATTTTTACATAGAAACAAGATCCCCATTCATTTTCCAGTATTCATTACATCAGTATTTTGTAGTACTTCACATTTATTAATGGTTCTAAGCATATTAAATTTGCCTATTGGAAAGAATGACAAATACAAGTTGTTATTAGTTCTAACATCATTACAATCTCTCCATAGACCTCAGGTGTTTATTAAGTAGATAAAGTATTGTATTTCCTAGGTATATTGTATAGTAGAGATAAATAGTAATATTGTTTGTTTACATTTGTTTGGATTCAAATGGATAAAATCTTTCCTTGCAATGTAGTATGAAAGAAGTAAAGTCTACTGAGATAAGAAGCCTTCCTTTTTACCTTCCTTGTTGCACCACATTATAGCTATTATTATAATACTAATAAAATTAAGAATCTCCTCATTTAAATTCTAGGAAACCAGGGTCCATTTTTATGTTATTTATGAGATTTTTACTGTGTTTTTTAAGCACTATTCTCTAAGCAAATATTGTTAAATTGAAATTAAATAATAATAATGTTTTGTTTAAAGACAAGTGTATAACATTTTGTAAGTCACAAAAGAGATAAAAAAGAACTTACTTGCTTACTTTATGAATTTCCTTCATACTTGTTTTCAGTATTGCATGCTATGTTGTGTTTAATAAAGAGTCATTTGGTTTTGTATTGTAACCAACACTATCACCATTGTTCCTTAGTTCATGTTCTTGCAAGAAAGAGTACACAATAATACACAGCAAGTAGACTTTATGGTGTTTGCTGCCAACATCTTAAAAGGGTGTTATTTGAATGGAACCTAGTGTTCACGTTTTTGCAAAGAAGACCTCATTACATTTCCCATCAGATAACTCGCATGTTTGTTAGTAGGGATGCATCGATACGCCTTTTCGCCGATACGATACCGATACCGATACTCTTATAAAAATATCGGCGATACCGATACCGATACCGATACGCTTACTGTGAATTCAAAAATGAAGGTATAATAAATAAATCACAAGTCAGATTTTTCTTTTATTAATATAAAAAGTAGAGACATAGGTTAATAATTAGGCAATTAAAAATTTTAGTAATTAAAATTAACATTGATAAGATTTTTGTTTAAAAAACAAAGTAATCTTAAGTTTTGCGGAGAAAGGCGATTTCGCAAGTCTGTTTGAATAAGACCTGCGCTGGAAAATAGTCTCTCAGATGCAACAGAGCTCATTTGGAAACTGGTACTAAACTGGTACTAAACTCAATTGGTACTTCTGCGCAATTTTTTTCAAGTTTGTGTATAAAACGTCATTGCGCCAGAAAACGAATGGATCTGCATCTCTCGATATATTGGGAGGCCAAAGCGGGCGGGAGAAACAACACACTCATAAGCGCGGGGTTTCCCCGAGCATAGTTCATGCCTCTTTTGCAACGAAATAGACGAGACAACACGCTCGTTTACACTACATTTTTAAATTAAAAAGTATCGTTGAATCGGTCATAAAAATATCGTCGATACCGATATATCGGCTAACCCGAAGTATCGCCGATATATCGGTATCGGTATCGGTATCGGATGCATCCCTATTTGTTAGTCTCTCTCATAATAAAAAAAAACATGAAAAATATGTTTTAATCTCCACTCTTCAATAATATTTTGGATGGCAGAAATAGAAGCAGAATAGAATAATATAAAAATTCATTATAATTAGGGATGCATCCGATACCGATACCGATACCGATATATCGGCGATACTTCGGGTTAGCCGATATATCGGTATCGACGATATTTTTATGACCGATTCAACGATACTTTTTAATTTAAAAATGTAGTGTAAACGAGCGTGTTGTCTCGTCTATTTCGTTGCAAAAGAGGCATGAACTATGCTCGGGGAAACCCCGCGCTTATGAGTGTGTTGTTTCTCCCGCCCGCTTTGGCCTCCCAATATATCGAGAGATGCAGATCCATTCGTTTTCTGGCGCAATGACGTTTTATACACAAACTTGAAAAAAATTGCGCAGAAGTACCAATTGAGTTTAGTACCAGTTTAGTACCAGTTTCCAAATGAGCTCTGTTGCATCTGAGAGACTATTTTCCAGCGCAGGTCTTATTCAAACAGACTTGCGAAATCGCCTTTCTCCGCAAAACTTAAGATTACTTTGTTTTTTAAACAAAAATCTTATCAATGTTAATTTTAATTACTAAAATTTTTAATTGCCTAATTATTAACCTATGTCTCTACTTTTTATATTAATAAAAGAAAAATCTGACTTGTGATTTATTTATTATACCTTCATTTTTGAATTCACAGTAAGCGTATCGGTATCGGTATCGGTATCGCCGATATTTTTATAAGAGTATCGGTATCGGTATCGTATCGGCGAAAAGGCGTATCGATGCATCCCTAATTATAATCTTAAGTTCTTTATTTTTACAAGCTTCAAAACTGCATCTTATTTAATTTATTGAATCAGGGATTACTTTGTGGAGGGCCATGCTCACCCGTGACCTCACGATAGCTATGTCTATGCAACAACTATGTTCATGTAACTCCTTCACCTACACACTATAAGAACATTACACACCCAAAAATTACTTACATATTCACATTAAAATAGGAACCTCATATATACAGTGGAAAAAATGTATGGGCCCTGGAGGGCAACTACCTTAAATCCAAATGCAGGTGGTAGAACCTTGTGCAAGGTCCGCCCGGATTGCTACCACCATCTTGCTCGCTAATCCTGCTGTGAAGAACCACTGTTGTGTTTTGGCATGGAGAGTAAGACAGCCGGTGAAATTATTGGTACTTTGAGGTATCTCATCTTAGGCCTCTAGGTTGGCAACGCATATACAATACCCCTGGTGTTGCAGATGTTTATGGGCGGTGGTGATCTCTTACCATCAGGAGACCCACTTGCTTGTTTTCCATCCGGTGGACTAAAAAAAATCCTTTAGTTAAGTAATTGTACTGAAAGAAAACATTCCTTTATTTTTAAATTTTTTTTGCATTCAATATCATCTAAACTTCGCTTGTCTCACCCGGAAATCGACCCAACCAAAAATAAAAACCCAAGGTCGGTAAATGAGTCAATGCCCGTACTAATGCTGCTACGCCGTGCGTGCACTACTGCAAGTGTAAGTTTTCGCCTTTCGGTTACAAAAATGAAATACGTCTCGATCGCGTTCGCGTTAAAATCTCAATGTACGCACCGGTCGCACTAAGTCAGTCGTAATAATACTTACTTAATACTTACTTTACAGTAGTTCCAGATATTATCCATTCCATACCTACAAACAAACAAACACGAAGTTTATTTTTGTTTATAATAAAATATTCAATTTTTTGTAGACAATTTGGTTTATCGTACGAGAGTGTGAGTGACGTAGGTATGATACGAATTACGATTTTCGAATTTGGTAGTGGCCCCCCTGAACGAATAATGAAAAATTAAAAACTTTTATTTTAAACGTCGTTAACGGGGTACAGTTTTCTACCAAAAATGAATAAACTAGGTCACCGTTGCGCTGGTAACATATTCAACTAGCACGTTCTGAAACTTCTTCAATTTACTTTTCTTATTTTCATTTGTTTCACGATGTTGACAAAGGAGATTTTTATCAGGAAATATAAAAATACTTGATCATCTTTCTTATTTTTACAGTTAAATTGTATTTGTGTCTCGTTTGATTCACATTTTTATAATTTTAGACACGATATTGTCTCCAATCAATATTTTTACGAGCGTACACGTAGTGTGTTCCGAACGTTTCGCGACATCCATTCATCCATGGATTCCGTCACAGTATCGTAAAATGTAGCTCAGAATTCTATCATTGTTTTTATTGTAACATTGCGTAATTTTGTGGAATCGAATTAAAATATTGCACATTTATCGTGAAAAACTTTAAAAACCTTCAAGATGTCGTTCATGGTGTCGATGTCGAGGAAGGAAGTATTGATTACTGGAAAATATAAGGTCGTGAGAAGAATCGGTGGAGGATCGTTCGGTGACATTTATTTGGCGATCAACATCTCAAATGGCGAGGTAAACTAATTAAGTATTTATTTGTTTAAGATTAATAGTTTTAGTAATTACGGGAAGCCTCCACGCGTCAAGAATCGCGTTTACCTTGGCAGTGGGAGGGGGGTGGAAAACCTCTCTACTTTGGCGAGGAACGAAAATGAAAACAAAATATGATACTTTGCAGTGTCATTAAAACACGCGTTAATTTACCATGACCACATGTAGCTACTTATTGCGCAGTGTTAAAGGCAGGAGTAATTATCATTAGTTTTCTACATAAAATCAAATGTTATTATTTTCTCTTAGATAAGTATGTACTTTCTCGATTTGTCATGAGATCAAAAAAAAAACTATCAATGCAATTTCTCACATTCTACTCGACTGTGAGACTAAGATTTAAACTTATCAAATGTTAACCTAGAATTGCTGTTCATTTCAACTGCCGCAACATACAGCATAGAATCTGCTAATTTTCGTTTTATTTATTTATTAGGGGCTGTTTCACCATCCATTGATTAGTGTTAACTGATGGTTAAATGTGATGCCATCTCCTAGTTGTCTTGTTTGAATAGACAGAGACAGCATCACATTTAGTTGTCAGTTAACACTAATCATTGGATGGTGAAACAGCCCTATAATGTAAGAGATACGGAATAGGTATTTATAAAGCTACTGGTTGAACATCTTACTGTGTACTACGGCTTGGGACTTTATGATTATCGAAGTGTTTCTTCATTTGACTAGTTAACTCATACAACAAGTATGTAGTTCTTAATCCAGCTTCCTGTCCGTGAAAATGCTTGCAAATTGGTTTACATGTCAATATAATTGACAATACAAACAAACATTGGGGTATTTTGGTTCAATTACAGGGGTAGGCTGTTGATAGTTTATGATGCGGCACTCCACCAGCACTAGTGCTGCCTACTCAATGCACGCCATAACAAACATGCAATGTTCCAAACTTTTGTGTATAATCATCATCACCTACCTCTCAACAACTGTTACCATAGACCAGGGATCACCAATTAGTTTCTTCAGGGATCTGGTTCTTAAAATAAAATTACCATCACAGTCCATTTCTACTTGAGTTTATTAATTAAGCAAATATAATGTACAAAAGGTTATTTTTTTACATATTATTATCATTTCTTTTTTATCTAGTATTTTCACGAGGCTTTAGTACACCAAATGTGACTATGTCGGCCTCATGGGGAGCCTCAGTTATATACACCACACTACAGATATTATGCTCTCCCTTGCACTGAAACCATGTCTGGATGCAAAGGCCTGTCTAATGTACCTTTAAATTAGCATTGCTTCTTCTGAAAGCTTTCGACTTGGAATTAATTTTACACCTCCATTGAAGAAGCCCATACCATCCAAATACTTAATAAATTTACATTGGCAGATTCTATCTGAAACACCACTATGTGATTATGCGGCACTGACTTAGAAAACAGTATTTTGTATACTTTATTTTAGTTCAACAGTAAGTGCACAGGTCTTTTGAATTGAGAAAATATGAATTATGAGTGACTAATATGTTTTTTGATAGTATGATGATTTGGGCTGTGGTATTTACTTTTGTTGTTATTGGCAAACATCCCAGTATCAGATATGTTAAAAATAGTCTTGATTATTTACAAACATGTACAATTTATTGGAGCAATCACTTGTATGCAACAACTGAACACAGGAAATAATCCCATTTGAGAAACAATGTTCTAGTCTAGATAAAGTTCAAAAATGTAGTGATAGATCAAAATCAGTAATGGAACAGAGAGAAATAACATTAATATTTACAATGTTAGAGTTGTGACTCATGACCCTAACATTGTGAATATTAAATTATTTCTTCATGTCATGACATTATATACTCTTACTTAAATGAAGCATGGTATGAAAAGAATGAATTGTCAAATCTACAACTTAAATTTGATCAACTTCCAGTAGTCTGACTGACTTGAAATTTGGTAAACTTATTTGCATCTGGTGACAAATTGACAATACAATCATCTGCTAGTGACATCCTGGTAGTCTGCCCAGGATCATCTCCACAGGACGGAACTCTTCAATGGTTAATGGTATCAACTTGAAGTTTGATATTCAAATGTAGTTTGGATGACAATACAAGTTTTAATTATTCTTCTTTTAATAAATATTTTGAGTAAAAAAAATACAGTCAGCTAAAAAGCTTGTAATTAAAAATGATTTTTTTACCAAAAACCTATCTTAGACACATCTTGACATGTGGTGTTTTTTTTATCTCATCTCAGTTATTTCAAGGTTGATTATTGATTAATCTAACTAATCTAACTAACAGTACCTACTTGGTATGTACACTAGAATGGTTCTAGCCAGATTAAGCAGGTCTCAACTTTATTTAATTAACTTGATATATAAATAAGTTTGGAAAATAAGAAAATAATTGAGCATATACTAATAAAACAGCAGGCAAAAGCTATTGCGTTCATCATTCATAAACTTATCATGAATGATGTTGTTTTTATTGCCCAGACACAATAATTTTGAATAATTGTCAAAGAATCAGACGTTTTCAGTTATTTTATTTGTTTGCAGAAAAACCAAATTAGTTATACATTGATGCATCATTATCATTACATACATCTGACAAGTATCTGACCTACTTTCAAGATACATTGCCCTGTGGCATTATTTTTTTTTACATTTTCTATTACTGTAATGTTATTATGATTTTTTTTATTTATTGTTTTACTAGCTTTTGCCCGCGGCTTCGTCCGTGTGGATTTCGGTTATCGCACGCTGTTCCCTCGGAAATTGAATTTTTCCTGGATAAAAAGTAGCTTATGTCACTGTCTGGCTCATAAACTATCTCTACGCCAAAAATCATGGGCTACGAACTTTAACTTTGTATGACATTAATAATCATAATTTAATTTCCCTCTGTATTGTAATAGTTCTACTTGATTTAATACTTTATCTTTGAAACTAGATAAAATACTGATACTGACTCAAGTGATAAATATTTATGTTGTTGCTGTTTATCTTTGCGCTGTATGCTAAAATCAGAGGAAAACCGTGATTAAGTGGACTGATTCATAATCATAAGTTCAAAACCATAATCATACATTTTCTGAATTTTCTAATTGCAAATAGAATACTATTTTATATTTTTTACATTTGTTGCTGTACTCTTTGTAAATTGTGTATATATTTTTTTACTACTTACTGTAAAAAAACCTTGCTTCCGAATAATTAATTTCTCTAAGTACCTATACAAAAAATAAAAAATATCCGAGAAGAAATGGTAGTAGTAGTAGATTTAATTTTTTCATATGGCAAGGCCCGCAACCAGGTAGAACTTTTTATCTCTTGTAGCTGGTATCACTGCCATTGTGACGTCACGTAGGTTGGCTGACGACATTGTCTTTAGACTGCGATTTAAAATGATTTCATGTAGTTACTCCTAGTATATCTACGTCGTAAAGTGTGTTTCAATAGTTATAAACCCTAAATTTCAAAAGTGTTGTGAAAAATCTGCTCGGTGTGATGGATGTTTTATAAAATTTTGTGACTACGAGTGATGAAGGCAAAAGAAAATGGCTACCTTCGAACGCATGTTGTTAGCCAGGAAACATGTAATTATATCTAGTAAATACAACGTCGTTCGGAAAATTGGCGGCGGAAGCTTTGGCGACATCTTTCTAGCGATTAATATCAATGATGGAGAGGTAAATAACTACATTTTAAATTATTTTATGATCTTGGTTCTTGACTATATTTTATGTCAGGTTGTTAGTATTTCGGGGGATTTGTTCTTGAAGATGGCGGGTTGGGCGTATTCTTGGCGTATTTACGGGATGTTTTTAAAAGAAACTGACGTAATTCTAGCGTCTTAATAGTCTTCAACTGTTCTCCTTGGTTGATTTACGTAACTTATTTGGGCTACCAGTACCCCGAGCCTGTCCGATCGAAATCGTATACGAAAACTCCTTTGTCATCAATATTGACTGCGCTCGTTATATGATCTTTACGACATACTTCGAGTTTCACTTATTGTGTGGCTGTTTCATTGTTAGTCACCCATCAGACGCGTTTTGAGAGGCCTAGGTTGGTAACAGACTCATACATAAAGGCTGTTAGGTTTCATGCTGAGGTTGTGCAATCGAAATTTGCTAGTAAATTGGGTCACAGTCTGCATACAAAATGGCCTTGTTTTCAAAGGATTTTGGATGCTGCATACCTATATACAGCATTAAATGTAATTACAGTTATTTTTGATAAAAATATTATCTTTGTATATAAGTGTAAAATGTTAAGATACTCTTAATATCTATATAATTATGGAATGTCTAGTCAGAGGCTGACTAAAATATATTTTAACTGTTCAGCTATTCAGAATAATTTATTTACTGTTATAATGACTCATAACATGTGTGGGAAAAACTAATGCTTCCTGTGTTCATTTTACAAGCTTTTATTTAGTTTTACCTGTCCCGCTGTCTGTCTGTCTGTAATGAAATCTTGCATTTTAAATTCGACCAAGTTCTAGTAGTTGCATTGACTTGAAATTTGGTATAATTATGTAAATTGCATGACAGTAAAATAATCTGGTAGTGACATCCTGTTAGTCCAGCCAGGATCGTCTCCACAGAACCAAATTCTTCAACAGTTAATGGCATGGACTTGAAATTTGGTATGCTAATGTAGTTACAATACAAATAAACTCAACAAAAAGTACAGTCAGCAAAAAAAGCTTTCCATTGTCTTGAAAATATAAATTATTAGGGACATAACTGGTTTCTTTCATGCATCCTGTTATAAACCTTCATGATTTGAGATATTTGACTTTAATGTAATAACTTGCTCGTTTGCCTTCCAGTGGAATAAAAAAAAAGCCATTTTACCAGTCTTTTAGTTTTATCATGAAAAGCAGAAGTTAGTGCTAGTCCAATTAAATAAATTGCACTTCTTATAAAAATGTATTGTTTCCCAATGTTATTTATCTATAAGTTCAATTATTTTGTAAAAAGATTTTTTTATAACAATAACAGTTTACTGAAATAAAATTCTATTTTACTATTGTTTGTATATTTACAAACACACTTATTGTGTTAACCCAAAAACATTGTCCTAGATTTAGTTATCAGATGTTTACCTGATACCTACTAGTTTTTCTATACAAAACTTGACTGGTTCTGCTAAGTACTTGTCCCAATGTTATTCATGTAGACATCAAAATATCTAGCACCTTACTCTAAAATTAATAATTTTGTAAGACTTTTTGACACCTGGAGTATTTAATTAAATAATGGTTTAGTGATAAAAATAGACTCAAACACTCATACTTACGTACCTACTGTTGTGAATTTGTTTTTTTTTCTCTTGTTCTGTATAACTTTAGGAATTTTTCACTTTCTGTATGTTAAAAATAAGACTGTTTAGGTTGAATACTAGTAGCTTTTTGAATGTATTAGTGAAATATTTTCTTAATACATAATATTCTCCTAACACCCAAAGTCCTTTATAAAGGACTTATTGTAATTTGAACATCAAAATCTATAAAAAATGACAAAGTTTGATGTTCATAAATAAAAAAAAATACTCAGGCATTAGGAGGATATGGTTCTGTAATTTATTAGACTTCCCCATACATACAGGCAAACACAAACCATATACCTATATCTTTATTATGCTAGTTAGTACTAGGCTTTTTTAAGTTAGCAAATCATGAATAAATATATTAAAGACAAATTGAAAAGTTAGATATGTGCCAAAAGTCTGGCTGATCTAGTCATAATATGGTAATTGGTAACTCTATTTATATGTAACCATTTAATATATGTATAACCAATAATTTTTGTTTGTTGCAGGAGGTAGCAGTGAAAGTAGAGTCCATAAAAGCACGACATCCCCAACTTCTCTATGAGAGTCGAGTTTATAAGATTCTTCAGGGTGGCATTGGAATACCACATATAAGGTATGTTTTGTTCTAAAAATGATGAAGGTGTAGTCAGCAGCAGTTTAATGATTTTAATACTCTTATTACATTGGCAGTAGAGTCCTCTGTAGATCATTTTGAGCCCATCTGCTTCTGCTACTGACTGTACATATGACTCTTTATTTTATATAAAGCACATGTAATTAACGGGTCCAAATCGGCTTGCATACTTAAGTCTGAATGTAATGTTTGTCATAATGATTGTTTGCCATAACTCTTTTTTTCTCTGAATCCAATAATTGTTTAGAATTCTTATAAAATAAACCTAACCTCACCTATAGTTTTCTGTAGGATGACCATTTAAAAATTTCAGAAAAATTAGATTTCAGTGTGGAAAAAATTCTGACAAACTATGATTCTGACAAAGATTACAGTATGACTGGCGAAGAGTATGCGAACTTTGGCGCTCCCGTAATTTACAGATCAGTTATGACGTTTTCCATACAAGGCCAGAATTGAGGTTTTTTTATAATTATTAAATTAAGCCTAGATTAATATATTGTGTTTTTTTTTTTGTTAATTAGTTTATCTCCCAAATTTGCCAATGGTCGCAAGTTAGTCTAGTTTAATTGTTCCTAACAACAAAAGTGCAGAACACTCATTACTAAATTGAAAGACGTAAATTATGAATAGTAGTTATTTTGTCCCACTCAATAGTCAACAACACAACAACATTATTAATTACTAATTGCAAATAATGACACATGATGTCTTAATTTGATAACTGGAAGTGATAGTTGCCTCAGTTTATTGTTTCCTTCATAGATAAACATCCTATAAACAATAATACTTAAAAATACATTTTTGAAGAAACAGAATTTTATAATTTGTTAATTATGTTGCTCATCACAATAACTGTTAAGATAATTTAATAATTATATTGCTTAAATATAAGAACTGTAGAGAACAGGGATTCTTTTACATACATTCCCACCATTCCCAGTTCATATTTATCCTATTTCACATTTAGGCGACCAGATAGACCTTTGTGGTTAGAGAATCCATACCTAATATTATAAATACGAAAGTTTGTGTATTTGTATGTTTGTCCGTCTTTTACGCCGTAACGGAGCGACGGATCGACATGATTTTTGGCATAGAGATAGTATATGGGCCCGAGAGAGACATAGACTACTTTTATCCCAGAGAAATAAGCATAGTTCCTGAGGGAACAGCGCGCGATAACCGAATACCATGCGGGCGGAGCCGCGGGTAAAAGTTAGTCTGAATATGAAGCTTGAGACCTCTAGAAACATTTTAATGTTTATACTTATCGTTCATCGAATTAGCGCTAATACATCTTAGCGGGTTGTAAACGACTTGTGCGACAGGGGGCGCGGCGAGCTAATTACCCTGTCCGTTCTTTACTACAAAGCGCAAAATTCGGACTTCGTATCTTGCCATCTCGCTGACGCCTATACTATCAATAAGAGAGAGAGGGTAGCTCCGCGATCTCCTTACCGTAAAGCCGTTGATTGGTGAAACAGAAACAACTGATGTAGAAAATCGATCGCCGCGCCACTGGTATCTCAAAAGTGCTTGAGCCTTAAGTTGGACAGTCTAACAAACTGATCTGATTATGTACCAGGGTGGAACCTTTTAATAATCAATTTCGCTATGATTTCCTTGACAAAAGTATGAGATGTTTATATGACATTAGTAGCACAAAGGTTCCACCCTGGGTCAAAATTCAATTTGTTCGACTGTACAGTCGTCAGCAGCGTACTATAACGGTAACTTTCCTTGATGCAGATGGTACGGCTACGAGAAAGATCACAACATCCTCGTGATGGACCTTCTGGGCCCATCACTCGAGGACTTGTTCAACTTTTGCAGCCGCCAGTTCACCATCAAGACTGTGCTCATGTTGGCAGGTTTGTACACTTCGGTTTGCACTAGATATTAGAAATTCAACGCTGTCAGAAGAAGAAAAAAAAATATTAAAGATATTTTTTTTATGTCGAACATTTAGTTTTTCTGTAGTGAGAAAAACTAACTTAAATTTAATTTCGTTATTGGTTCAAAATCGTTCTTTAAGCTTGACTCCTACAATACGGTAACCTTTTTCCAGGCGAATTTAGATGTGCATTTGTGTGGTTGCTATGTGCAATGCCTGTAAAAGGGTTAAGCCACTACATTGCGGTACTTGGTTGATCAACTGAAATCATTGTCCTTCATCAGTCCGCAATGTAACGCAACTCGCATGCAAGTTGTTCCATCGTCTTAAAAGGGTGTTATTATTAGTTCATTCTATATTTAACGCACACAATATTCGCATAATTTTGCATATTGTGTTTTGCTTTGTTTTGCCAATATGAATATCAGAAAAAAATACAATTATTAAATAATAGTAGGTTGATAAAATCAAAATGCATCAATTTCTTATGTTTTGTTATACAAAAAAAAAAAAATAACAACCTTGTAATCACTATCAGTCTTCACTTAATCATTTGGTATTAAGTATTTTTTTTATTTATTTCGCGATGCCTTCATATAAACTCGGTAATTCTTGGAACAAGATCAGACTGCCATAGACAATTTGGCGCCGGAACGAAAAACTCGAATATTCGCATTCGCGAATGTCGGTAGCAGATGTTCAAAAAAGTTTTCCAGGTGGTAAGACCTTGTGCAAGGTCCGCCCGGATTGCTACCGCCATCTTGCTCGCTAATTCTGCCGTGAAGCAGAAGTGCTTGCACTGTTGTATTTCGGCGTGGAGAGTAAGACAGCCGGTGAAATTACTGGCACTTGAGGTATTCCATCTCAGGCCTCTAGGTTGGCAACGCATCTGCAATACCCTTGGTGTTGCAGATGTTTATGCGCAGTGGTGATCTCTTACCACCAGGAGACCCACTTGCTCGTTTGGCTTCCAGTCGAATAAAAAAAAAAGACTCATTATATCACTAGCACACATTGTCAACAGACCAAATGCTCGGCCGCGTGGAGTTCATCCACTGCAAGTGCTTCATCCACCGCGACATCAAGCCGGACAACTTCCTGATGGGCATCGGCCGCCACTGCAACAAGCTTTACATGATCGACTTCGGTCTCGCCAAGAAGTTCCGCGATCTGCGCACGCGCAACCACATCTCGTATCGCGAGGACAAGAACCTTACTGGTGAGTAAACTCTAACAAACAAACTCACAACATTTATTGACAACAAAACGACAACTAAAAAGTAAAAAATAATTATGCACTACCTAGCTGTTGCCCACGACTTCATCTGCGAACAATTCGTTTATCCCTATCCCGCTGGGACTATGCTGATTTCCCGCAAAATTAGCCTAAATTAATTTAGTATAAGTACCTAGTAATATTCTTTTTATCTAAGCGTCGTCGGTGTCGGGGGACCGCTAAGGTTAACAGAAACTAAAGTACATATGTTGTATTTTTTAAAGTATTAACCTTAGCGGTCCCCCGACATCGACGACGCTTAGATAAAAAGAATATTACTAGGTACTTATACTAAATTAATTTAGGCTAATTTTGCGGGAAATCAGCATAGTCCCAGCGGGATAGGGATAAACGAATTGTTCGCAGATGAAGTCGTGGGCAACAGCTAGGTAGTGCATAATTATTTTTTACTTTTTAGTTGTCGTTTTTTGGCGGCTTTTTTTGTCGGGGGTTTTTAAAATTTTTAATTTTATTTTTTTTATTTCATGTTTTTTTAAACAGCTCGTCGTGTTGCTACCACTGCATTGTATGTAGAATCAATTACTGATCAAAACGAATCCAAACACGACATATGTGCTATTATTTTTTATAGTGTATGTACTAATGTGCTGGATATCTTGGCTGCAGCATCAGCTCATCCTGTTGCCACTTTTTCATTGTATGTAGAATCAAATACTGATCGAAACGAATCCAAACACGATATATCTGCTATGGTTTTATCAAGAGTGTATCTACTAGTGTTCTGGATATCCTGGCTGCAGCATCAGGCCGAGAACTGCATAATCTTGCATAGTTACATAGCATACATGGGTGTTTCAAGTTTTGGGTCCCAAATATGCTTGAAAGTAAAGTAAATACCCATTATGCGTCTAAGATTCCTACCGCAGCGAACAAAAGAGCTGATGATCTTGAAACGGCTGAACCGATTTTGATGAAACATGTCTAAGAACCATCGCTAGAAAACCAGCTTTCAAATAAAAAAAACCGCATTCAAATCGGTCCACCCGCTTAAGAGCTACGGTGCCACAGACAGACACACAGACACACAGACACACAGACACACAGACAGACACACAGACACACAGACAGACACACAGACACACATAGCGGTCAAACTTATAACACCCCTTTTTTGCGTCGGGGGTTAAAAAACACACTACATCACAACAAAAACACCGTATAAACACATAATAATTCACATCGTCATCATCAGCTAGAAGACGTCCGCTGCTGAACAAAGGCCTCCCCCTTAGAACATACATTCACTACCCATTTAGATTCACATCACATAGGTGGGCCCAACTTTTTTACCGACACTAATCTGTCCGCGACGCTCTTCAAACAATTGCAGATTTTTGTAAGTAAACATGATTTTTCTGTAATTTAATAAATGGTGTACATGAATACATGCCATCCTACGTAAGGTTAAACTATTAAACCGTGAAATATCTTGTTGGAAGTACGATTTTTTGGTAACGCCAGAGACAATTTTGGCAACGCAGGAGACGACTAAGTGTCGGCAAAATAGTTGATTGGCCCAGGTGCATAGGACAAACCTTGGCTTATCGGTGATACGTGGTAATTCGGTGATACTGCATTATCTTACATTGAGCTCACAATATTTAGTGAAATGTAAGCAATTAAATCGCTACAAATCTGATTGCAAGCGTCGAAACTGACAGCTGCCATCGATTTTATAGCTTGCATATTGTCCCGCCCAGTCCCATGAATTTGGCGGTCTTCATTCCCACATCGACAATTTGAGTTCTGGAGCGCAAATCAGTGCAACATAGTTTACATACAATAATTGATTGACAGGGTGCCGTCGTATTCCAATTAACATCAGACTTTTTTTTTATAGAAATACGTAATCACTATCCGTAAATTACCTACAACCTACTCAGTGTGTACAGTCAGCTCTGTCAGCTGCAGAGAAAAGGTACCCCCGTGTAACGGCGGTATCCATACTACCGCCATTACAGGGGGGTACCCTTTCTCTGCAGCTGACTGTACCTATTGTACATTTATAAATGTGTGCCAGGAAAAAATAAACTTCATTTGCTCAAGTTACTGTGACTCAATGATTCCAAATATACTTTCATTGCTTACCAGCCTAATAATTCTATAGATAGCATGCCTTTGAGAAATACAGGGTTGGAGTGCGTCACCTTTGCCCCGTCGTGGCCTCAATCTAAATAAGCAAAACAAATAAATCACCGTGTTGCGTGATGTACAAGCTGTAGTCATGGTAACGCGGAATATATAAATGGATCGATTTGTATTATGTTATGATGCGTGACTTCTGTATGGCAACCCCTTTTAATGACTTGGGGTCTATATTACTGAAAGCTGTGTTGTTATAGAGGTTTCAGGGGTGGTGTCTATCGTTTAGACGAAAAGGTTCACAAAGTCTGTCAAATTCGTCTGTAAAATTACGTAATGTTTTTTATCTCTTTTTATTGGCTTTTGTTTTATTTTAAACTTTTATGTACGTACACCAGAGGATTGCAAATGCATTACCAGCTTTAGAGCCTTTTCGCACTACGTCTGATCCTCCGAATCAGATCCGAACCCGTGAAAATACGGTCCTGCGTAGTCGTAGAACTTTAGTATGGTTCCGTCATCCGATTTCTCTCCGATGTAGTAAGTCAACTACCATACAAAAGTTCTATGACGACACCGGACCGTATTTTCACGGGTTCGGATCGGACGTAGTGCAAAACCGCCCTTAGAGTGATTTGACCGGCTTTCTCACTTTTCACGCCAGAAGACAACTGCTGCTTGGTACTCAAGCACTGCTGCTTGGCGACAGCACGATTAATAAGAGAATAAGATGTAATGAATGTAATTGAACATCAAAGATTTTGAACATAAAACTATCGTGAGACGCACTCGTTTTAAATGATAACGTAAGGGATAACTCACGTATGAAAAAATAAAAATAAAATCTTTTGTGGAAATGCAGCCTAAGAGTACTTGTACCCTAAACTCCATTTTGGTTTGAATTAACGGTCAAATTGTAATACAGGTTTCTCGGTATTTCGAACACAAATGGACTAAAAATACCTAAATGTATATTTATTAGCGGTATTTACAATAGAAGTTAACACAATTTAAAATAGTTTCATTATTTTATTTAAAAACGTGTGCAAATTTTACCGTTAAGTTTCAAATGTTCAAATAAATGGAGTGTAGGCACTGGATTATCCGTTCCTCTCTTCATACTATGTGTTGTCCACAGGTACGGCGCGCTACGCTTCCATCAACGCACATCTCGGCATCGAGCAGTCGCGGCGGGACGACATGGAGTCGCTCGGATACGTACTTATGTATTTCAATAGGTGAGTGCTTTGATGAATTATACCTGTAGATTCACAATCGCGCGCCCAAATATGTCCGAGCCAAATGAGCGCCACTTTGGTAATCACTGGCCTAAAATCACTGGTTCAGATCACCGGGATAGGTTAAGTCGATAGGTCGATCGGTAGGTCGATAGTAGGTAGATAGGTTGATAGAATGTTCGCGTGCCACTTTGGTAAAAGTGGCCTTTTTTTTTTCTCAGTACGTTGTTGTCAAGTGTCAAGCGTTGTGGAGTTTTGCCAATAGCGAAATTCTTCCGTAATAGAGTAAAGACTAGGTTCAAATTTCGTCTCGTATTATTTTAATTATTTTGTGTGAGATTATCTGGGGGCACGGCAGTGCCCCCGCCAAGTCGAGCAAAAAAAAACAAAGGCACGGCCGTACCATACTTTTCTCGAAGCCATTCAGGCTATTTTCAACACCCTGTATTTTTGTTATGGCTAAAGCTAGAACCCTGAATTTTCAGTTACCTATAGGGCCTAATGGGACTTAGATATATTATCAATAACATTCAGTTTGAACACGTAGATTAAGAACTATCACATGTTAAAATTCCTCAGTTTTGTCACTGACATACCTACACACTGACTTTTGATCATCATAATTCTAAGGTACTTCTAGCAGACCCACAAGGTCCAAATTTTAAACATAGTTAGTTTTTAGCTTACATGGTCACGAAAAAATCCAAAATGTTGCAATTTCAGTCACGTTTCAAAGTTATACAAACCGCACAAGTAAGTTTGTAATCCCATATAAATACTAGCGATTACAAAGTTACACAGCAATGACTTTATTGAACGTAGTCGTATTGTATACGTATTAATGTTGAGTCTTAATACCTGAGTATTAAGGGTTAAAATGAAATTGTTTATCTTACTAATGTAATAAGTACCAAAGTTCGTTTGTTTGTGAATGTGTGTGCGATGCGAGTGGACGCGAGGATGGACGATGGAAATTGGAATATGGATGATGGACAATGGATAATGGTCGATGGACGATGGGTAGAAAATGGACGTTGGACGATGGAGTGTGGACGATGGACGATGGGCGACGGACGATGGATCATCATCATCATCCCAGCCTATATGCGTCCCACTGCTGGGCACAAGCCTCCTCTCAGAATAATAGGGCTTGGGCCTTAGTTCCCACGCGAGCCCAGTGCGGACGATGGATGGTGGAGGATGAACGATGGACGACGACGGACGACAGAAAACGACGAACGACCGACAAAAGACGATGGATGACGACGGAAGTTCGACGACGGACGACAGACGATGACTGACGAGGGAAGTTCGACGACGGACGATGACGGACAACGGACGATGACAGACGACGGACGACGATAGACGACGAGCGCCGACAGACGACGGACAACGAACGATAGACGATGGCGACGACGGACAAAAGACGACGACCGACGACGGACAAGACAACGGATGACGGACGATGACCGACGATCGACGACGGATGATGGAGGGTGGACGATGGAAGATGTACGATGGACGATAGACGGTAGACGGACGACGGAAGTTCAACAATGGGCGACGATGGACGAGAATGGACGATGGACGATAGACGAGGATGGACGATGGACGATGGACAAGGAAGGATGAACAAATGAAGATAGTAATGCGTTATTACAAGAAGTAGTACCCGAAAAAAAAGAACTGCCTACAAAAAGTGATGAGATCCCACCAAAAACATTACATGTAAAAAGCTGCAAGTCTCGCAACGCAATGCAGTTCTTGTAATGCTAAAAAGGTTTGAGATGCAATGTTATACCAAGTCGGTTATTTTTGTCAGTACCGGGGGGTTTCCATAGAACTCGATTTTCACCAACTTGCTTATTTTAAAACCATAGAAAAATACAGTTTATAGTTCTGAAATAAAGAGTAAACCAAATTATTTTTTAAACACATAATGACTTGGCCATCGCACTCAACCTTTAGTCATTCTCGTATTATGTGTATCACTCAAACTGCAAGGCTGGGGCTAGCGCTATCTTTAATTAGAATTACTTTAAATAGCTGACGTTGATGATTATAATTCTTATGTCATTATGTCTTGCGATGGCCAAGTCATTTATGTGTTTAAAAATAATTTGGTTTACTCTTTATTTGAGAACTATAAACTGTATTTTTCTATGGTTTTAAAATAAGCAAGTTGGTGAAAATCGAGTTCTATGGAAACCCCCCGGTACTGACAAAAATAACCGACTTGGTATAACATTGCATCTCAAACCTTTTTAGCATTACAAGAACTGCATTGCGTTGCGAGACTTGCAGCTTTTTACATGTAATGTTTTTGGTGGGATTTTAATTATTTTGTGTGAGATGATTTTATTTGTCACGCAAACAAATCAATAGTTCTGACATTCTTTGAAGGGGATTTTGTTCGGCAATGTGCGTCCTGGTTTAAATGTCATTGGGTGAGTGCTAGAGCTAGTGTTATATACACGGTCGTGGGTGTGGGTGGGTGGTGTCGGTAAACTCGCAAGGTTATGTTGCGTTGTTGCTGCATTTTTGAGCAGGCGGGCGACAGAAACGCGACGGAATTGTTGACGGGTATTTGATACCACCCACGACACTAATAAAATATTAACCCAGAAAACCAAATTAATTTTCAATTAACTGTAAAGGATATTGACCATGGTAGTATAGGAGTGGGACTAAATGCTTCCCGGACTAAACACACAGTGCATTATGCTCCTTAGGCAGGGGCGGATCTTATTTGTGGGGCCCTGGGATAATACTGCTTAGGGGCCCTAACCTCATGATCGGATTTTTTAAAATTCTAGATAATTTTTATTATCTTTCCATACTAATATTATAAATGCGAAAGTGTGTTTGTATGTTTGTCCGTCTTTCACGCCGTAACGGAGCGACGGATTGACGGATCGACGTGATTTTTGGCATAGATATAGTTTATAGGCCCGAGAGTGACATAGGCTACTTTTTATCCCGGAAAAATGCACAGTTCCCGAGTGAACAGCGCGCGATAACCGAACACCACGCGGGCGGAGCAGCGGGCAAAATCTAGTTGACAATATCATCTATTGTTTTCAGTTCAGGTTGGGGGCCCTCTGTATCCACGGGGCACTGGGCTGCAGCCCAAAAAGCCTTTAAGTAGATCCGCCCCCGTCCTTAGGCTAACACTAGACTATACTATATACCGCATTCATTGCCACCGACATGCGTTTTCGGAGCTTCGCCCAGTGCCGCTGTCAATGATTCATACATTTCGAACGCACATGTGCGTCGGTGGTACCTGTATAAGTCAGGTGGCAGTGAATGCGGTACTAAAGCGCTTTAAGATCCATACCAGGGTGTCATGAACTAAATCATTTATTTGTTAAATTCAAAGTATAAGAGTAACTAGCCTTTTGCCCGCGGCTCCGCCCGCGTGGTATTCGGTTATCGCGCTGTTACCTCGGGAATTGTGCATTTTTCCGGGATAAAAAGTAGCCTATGCCTATGTCACTCTCGGGCCCATAAACTTATCTCTATAAAATATAAAATCATGTCGATCCGTCGCTCCGTTACGGCGTGAAAGACGGACAGACACTAAAACATACAAACACACTTTCGCATTTATAATATTACTAGCTTTTGCCCGCGGCTCCGCCCGCGTGGTATTCGGTTATCGCGCGCTGTTCCCTCGGAAACTGTGCATTTTTCCGAGATAAAAAGTAGCCTATAGCACTCTCGGGCCCATAAACTATCTCTATGCCAAAAATCACGTCGATCCGTCGCTCCTATACGGCGTGAAAGACGGACAGACACTAAAAACATACAAACACACTTTCGCATTTATAATATTATGTATAGTCAATATGGCAGTTGCAGCGAAGAAAATCGTTATTCAATAGAGGCTGGTTAAGTTTACATGTCTAATTTCTGTTGTTAAAAAACTGAAGCTGCAAAAGGGTTTTGATTACTTATTTATACTCGCATACGACGTCACGAATGGGCGCGGTTATGAATGAGTCGCGAACTCGTCGTGCTTGAACTTGCGCCAACTGTAATGAGTTATGTAAACATGATTGGTCTGTAATTGATTGAAAGCGATCTCCCGGCTCGTTTTTACGTAGGAGCCAATTAAAAACATTTTAAGCTTGGAGCTAGCATTTTTTTTCTACTTGGACTATATGAGCGAAGTCGCGAAATAAAACTACGTTCTATCCATACTAATATTATAAATGTGAAGGTGTGTTTGTGTGGATCGACGTGATTTTTGGCATAGAGATAGTTTATGAGCCCGAGAGTGACATAGGCTACTTCTTATCCCGGAAAAATGCACAGTTCCCAAGGGAACAGCGCGCGATAACCATAAGCATACCACGCTGGCGGAGCCGCGGGCAAAAGCTAGTTTTTCATATCTATTTGTCTATATAACTGCCACCTGTGCTTTGGCGGCGTTTGCCAAACCCGGAATTGTAGACTAAAAGTTTCATTTTAACACGGCTCAGGTGCTCAGATTTCACAATTGCCCGACCTAAATAAGTTTTTTTTATCTTCACCGCTACAAGGCGTAACTTGAGTGAGTCACCATCAAGCATGACTCACTATGAATATCGATTCCAACTTAACCCGTTTAGGATTACGAGTTTATTTGGCTGTAATAGAAGTGTCCCAATAAAATATAATTAGTCTGTCAGTTAAATTATCAGAAAACATTGGACACTTGTCTTGTCATTAAAATAATGATGAAGATGTAGCCAGCTAAAGTTACGTGTGACGTCACGCAGTGCGACGCTTCAGCACGGCGTGGCGTCGCGGGCCCCCACTCCCTCCCTCCTCCCTTTATCTGATTGGCAAAAGAAAAAGATACGTGTCCACTTCCACTATAACCTACTAAATCCTAGCGTACTTTATAAAGTACTAATTAACATTAAGAATAACGACCGAATGTACTTTATAAAGCACAAATTGTTCATTGAATAAAGAATTTTAAGAATTTTGAAATAAAATCCAAAATAACAAAGCAGGTCACCACGTCTAGTCTAAGTCTTAAACGCTAAGTTTGTTTAAAAATGTCAGGGCTCGGGAGGATATTCTGATAAGCATAACTGACTGACAAATTTTAATAGATTAACATATTTTTCCCCACGCAGGGGAAATCCCTTTTAGGAAAGCCCTGTTAGTCTATGGTGACTGTCACAATACAAAATTGCTTAATAAAACTGGTTCACAATGAATATTTAATTTTCCTTTATTTAGCTGATTCATTTACTGGCATATGAGTTTATTGTTTTCTGTTTACTAAGTATTTATTGGAACGCAATTCGTTTTTACGCCGTGTGACGTGAAACGACCCACTTTCTGACGTATTTATGTAATGATATACGGATTCACATTGCGCTTGAGCGCGCGGCTTGGCGTCGCAACCGAAACGCCTCGATAAACGATAATAAAAATAATTGCCGGCCGATATTTGGTGCCAAATCAGTTTTTTTTTCAGACAATTTTAACGAACTTGGTGATGGACGTATCTTTTTTTTTTGCTTCAGTCATTTGATCAATATTATTTTTGATGTTTCCAATTAACACTAAGAATAGCGATCGAATCGAATGTACTTTATAAAGTACAAATTGGGATGTCCAAAAAAAAATAACCTATAGTTTTTATCTTATTTTTGGAAAGAATAGGATAATTTAAGATACCTTTTTCATCGATTTTGAATTTGGATGAGTATTTAATTTTTTATAATTTTTTTACGAAATAAGCTGGATGACGTCACAGTGAGACAGCCACGCTCCATTGCCTAGAAAAATTCAGTTTGTACATAACATAATCTGTGGCATTACCGATTTGTCTTGTCACTGCCAAGTGTCATTGTCTTAACCTCACAATCTCTTGTATTTTGTTGCCGTTTGGTTTGAATGAATCGCAGTTTTCGCTAGTTGTGACCTCTGCTTTTTCCTATACTCGGATTGATTTTGCTTCCCTCTTACCTCTGCTTGTAACCTGGACTCAGCCTGAACCTGTTATATACGTTGACATCGTGTTTCCAAAAAAAACATGAGTTATTACAAGAAGTGTTTCGTGCTTACATGCACAAATACCTGGCGAAATACACCCAGCAAAGTGTTTGTTATCAGTAAGAGACACGCTATAGAAGAAATGGTGTCAGAAATTGAACATTGATTTTTATCCAAAGCGCCGCTACTACTGCTGTGAAGATCACCTAAAAACTAAACTAAACTTTGATTTAATCCTTTTTGAATCTGTTTTATTACCAATCTGGTTTACTTTATACATAAAAGGGGTAAACAAACAAAAGAGTCAAATATAACCATGTTGGATATATCAAATTGTGATTATTGCCTGTGGTCTTATTAACCTACAAAAAGAAATAATAAAGAGTGAAGAAGTAATTAAAAGTTTTTTATTTATTTACATTCATACATTTATTGCATAAAACAACAAACAATTTTATTAGTTTATAACACTGGCATGAATAGGTAATGATGAACATGATAAAAGAATTTTGTGTAGATTCCAGATCTCTCTTCTTTAACGTAAGAGTTATACTCTTGTCGTTGGAGTATCTTCCACACATCCCTCCTTTGAGCCATCTTTTTGACCTCTTGATACGACGCGTAAGCTTTGGCTCCGCGTATTTCAGCGACATTATGTTTACTACTATCACCCATGTATGAGGATCATAACAGTATCCATTTTTGGTAGATTTGTAGTCAGCCTTTACAAATCCAGTATTCGTAGTCATTTTAGTCAACGTGAGGCAAGATTTTCGGTATCCAAATGTTAGTTGCAAGGGCCATCGTAATGAGAGTAAAGTGCCGGCGTCCAGGGTCAAGCAGTAGGTCTCAAATACAAGATAAGGCCGCCGGAGTCCGTTTAAATAGCACTTGACTTTGTAGAAAACACGGAAAAACTACAACCGTGAACCGATTTCAAAAATCAATATTTTAAAAAGTCAAGTGACAGCCAACAATCATACAAGCACGGCACGGTCCTAAATGAACCATGGCAAATAGTTTCATTTATTTCTCTTCTTTTAGCTTCCATAATTCGTAGGTTTGTTTAATGGTGTGATAGTAAATACATGTTTTTTATTAAAATCTGATACTTAAATTCTTTTATATTCACTTTTAATGTCCCGTTTGTGACCAGCCGCGCCGACGTTCCTTGTTTATATTCTAAAGGCTAATAAAATACCTAAGTATTAATGAACCTGAGTTACGATTAGCATGTATGTATTGTATATTGTATTGTAAAACTCTTTATTGTACATAAAAACACATGATAATAACAGAACACAGGATAATAAGATGTACAAAGGCGAACTTATCCCTTATGTAACAGACAAATGACATTTCTCTTTAATAGGGTATTTGAAAGCTTTGACAAATAATTTCAAGACGACCTAATATAATAAAATAAATGTTAGAAATAAACCATCATTTTTTATCTGGGAAACTTGATTCGTTGTTTTGAATTTGTGTTTAATTGAATTTTGTTTGAATTTTAATTTAATTTAATTTTGTTTTGCATAGTGTTTTAAGTGCTTTGTAACTAACAATCTATGGATCTGAGAAATCTGAAAATAAATAAAATAAAATAAATTGTCATTCATGACCGAGAAAGTAGTGTTTTGCTTACCAGTAAGACAAAGATACGGCACTACTTTCTCAGTGCCGCGCCGTAGCGTCTAATGTTACGACACTTTTTCGCTTCTAAGGCATATCCAAACTTCTAAAGGGCTGTTTCACCAACCATTGATTAATTTTATTTGACGGATAAATGTGATTCCATCTTCGTCTATTCGAACAAAACAAACAGAGACGGCATCACATTTATCTGTTAGATAAATTTAATCAATGGATGATGAAACAGGGTAAATCTTTGTATATATCAGTGCTGTTGGTTCGACATTTGAATGTTCGATGTTTGTTTGTCAGGGGCTCGCTGCCGTGGCAGGGCCTGAAGGCTATCACGAAGAAACAGAAGTACGAGCGAATCAGCGAGAAGAAGATGTCTACGCCGGTTGAGGTGCTCTGCAAGGTGGGTATAATAGAGAACAAAGTAACATTCATCATTACCATCATCATATCACCCGTAGGACTTCCACTGTTCGACATAGGGCTGCATATAAGACTTCTAGTTGCTTCACGTGGAAGTACATATTTTAGGAAATGCATTTAGTAATAGAAGGTTAATATTTTAATTGATTAAGTCGAAAAAAAACTTTTTATTGTTTAAAAAATGCCTATCAAAATAGTTTATCAATGAACTGAGCAAAGTTTGCACCAGTTTTCAATAGGCGCTACACACAGCTACAGCAACCTCTAGTTGTATTTGTAATTTGTATTAATATATTCATTATCTCTACTGACCCATGCCGCTCAGGGTAAAGTATGATCTATGATTTTATTTTATTTTGTCGCTAACTATATTAAGCGAAACAGCCACACTGCAGACTATTATCTAGTTGATATTTATAATTATAAAAAAAATGATAAGCCCGCTTTGATTGTTACCGCGACGTCCGCATTTGATATAGATAAAAAATCCCCAAACACAATAATGAAACTAGCTGTAGTCTGCCGCGTGAGACGCAGAACGTTCGTGAAAGTAGATAAAGTTTTATACAAATAAATAACAAAGATATAACGAATCTGCCAGTAGACGGCTGCACCATTTCAAAACCTAGTAAGTCTCAAAAACTCAATTTTGCGTTTTTTGCTTAAAACGTGATTTCTAGCAAGTGCCCACAGGATACAAAAACATTTAGAGGCCTATCTCTCTTAACTTCAGAGATATGAGTACTCCAAAACCTGTTTGGTGCTCCAAAACCTGGCTGAGACAAAACATGTTTTTTCGCTCTCCTGTAAAATTAGCTAAATGTCCCTTACTATGTTTTGAAATGGTGCAGCCGTAGAGTATAGCTGTTTGGTTTTGAGTCGGAGTCGCTCAAGGCCGTAGCGCCTATTACGGACCGGCCAAGGCTTTACCTTACCGTTCAGGTGTTTTGACAATTTTCTATGAGTGCGTAAGAAACGATGGAATCTGTCGCAATAAGAAAGTTGCAAATGTTTTCAGTGAAGTCTGTGTGAACATAGATTTGTTTGATTGGCAATCGATATAAATAAGCGACTTAAAAATTAAATATTATCGTGTTCGATGTTGATGTTTTCAGGTGTTACAGAGTGTTTTTAGAATTTACTGATCAATAATATATATTTAGCATAACTGTTAGTGAGCATTACATTGTAAGACATCTTTAAATTAATTCCAACACCCATACATTAAATATTGTGAAATTAGTCCATATTATTATTAGGAAAACTGTAAGATCGATCTCAGATACAAGGATATAATTTACTTACCTTGAAAATGTAGTATGTCATTCAGTATAGAATTTAGCATTTTTGTTTTACGGAATGCGACAAATCAGGTGGTTGAATTACTAAGGACACGCGTGCTCTTTTATAGATACCAAATCGCAACAATTTTACTATTACGAATCCTTTTGTATACGTTTTTCACGATGTGACGGCGGTCGGAGCGCTCTCTGTACCCAAAATCAGGTCGTACATGCTAGACTGAACAATATTAGTTAGTATTAATTAAGATATTATTGAAGCAGTGCAAATAGGAAGTCCCACCTATTGTTTCTCCGACGACCTCGCCAATAACCATTCGTTAAAAATAAAACATGTGTGTAAACTCTGGCGCTTGTTTCAGGGATTCCCGGCCGAGTTTGCGATGTATTTAAATTACTGCCGCGGATTGACCTTCGACGAAGCGCCTGACTACATGTATCTCAGACAAGTGAGTATATTGTTGCTGGTTTTCTACACAAATACTGCAGAGACGTGCAATGAACCTAAAGTAATATCAACGAGAAGAAATAAATTATGTCACGAGACAGAAAGGGAGCGAAATAGTAATAATGATGTATCAGACAAAGATGAAGTATATCTCGTCTCATTGGTTTTGCTTTACTCAGTCGTGTGAGCTAAAAGTCGCGTGGGCGAGATAAGTTTCGCGAGGACCTTTGATAGATAGCACACCACATTAGATGACAGATTTTTAAGTGAGCAAAAAAAGTTAAGACTTTCGAGTCGCCAGGCTCCTTAGACCGCGAGGCCGTAAGCGGTGGGCGACGTCGCCTACGCCTCTAGTCGTCTAGTAGAGTCGTCGCTGATTCTAAACCTACTTCACTGCCGAAAGTGGACAAAGTAAACTATACGCCGATTCTATTTGCTCATTTATTTGCAATTCAAGTGTTTTAAGACGCTGTTGCAACCTCCATGATGGCAACTTCGTTTTCATAACTTAGAAATTGTAAGCTCTGTTCTTATACATTTCGATACGGCGGGTGTAGTGCTTTACCGGCCCGGATAACACCGACATGTAAATACCGGCCCTGTTTTTCGTGTACTGTACACGTCTATAGAAGCTCCTGTCAGTTTCTATGGGCGTATACTATACACAAAAAACAGGGCCGGTATTTCCATGTCGGTGTTATCCGGGCCGGTAAAGACTATCACCCGATACGGCAACCTAGTCTTGTCTCGATATTATGTACGTTTTGCAGCTGGTGTTTACATTATTATAAGCCATAGTAAAGATACGTGTTGGTTTGAGCTCGTATTGCTGGCTCAACCAAGCGATTGATCATTTTTTGTGAGTTTGTTTCTTTCTTAATATAACCGAAAAGCCAACTCGATGTATTTTAAAACTTAAAACTAATTGTTGATACTACTTATTAATAGGCCCATCACTTAATTATACTTGCTTCGATATCTTGCGTGTAATTACATTTTGTTTAATGATTACTAAATGAGAATTTAGTTCGTCCGATCGTTTTAGTATTTCTTGTACGCTCTACGCGGACAGAATCGTTCGACGGTGCTAGATTAGGAAGAATTAGACCCCGTACGCACTATGCGGCTAGCCGCGCGGTTTGAGCGTGCCGTCTCTTTCTCAAGCGATATTTTGAAGAGGGACGGCACGCTAAAACCGCGCGGCTAGCCGCATAGTGCGTACGGGGTCTTAGTGTGTAGTAGTAACCGCTAAATTGACTTGTATCGTCTTGTTCACAAAATTAACGGCCGGAGACGGTTGGCTTTTGCCTTTCTACTGGTAATTTGAAACCGGTATTCGAGAACACTGTCGATACGAACGATCAGACAAGTTCATACTTGTTTACAGTATTTTAAATTCTGAAAAGTTACTCAAAATATTTAAATTTGTTAAGATCATTTATACCTCATGAGCTGGCAACTTTGCGTAGTTTTTCTAACCAAATTTCAAATCAATCTGATTAGATTGTTTCGTTGGCCCAATTTCATTCACTTCTAGTAATCACTTGTTAAGTTCTACTAAGATTTTTACTAAACAATCATAAAAACAAACGAGAGTTTAAAAAAATGTTACTACCGATAACTTCATGTTGAGTAATGAATGACTAACAAATACTCTCGACTTAGTGAAGCAAGCACCACTAGCGACTCATCGTTTGTCACGTGCAGGGGAATCGATAAACGTGATCGCGCGTCCGCATTGTGCGGCAACGGTAAACGTCGCCACGATAATTGACACCTCACCAGAATGCAGCCTAATTGGACCGGCACTTGCGCAGATTTGTAGCCTGTTTCAATTTGGGATGGCTTATTTTTAGATGTACTTGCTTTTGGCCGTGGCTCCGCCCGCGTGGTATTCACTGTTCCCTCGAGAACTGTGCATTTTCTGGGATAAAAAGTAGCCTATGTCACTCTCGGGCCCATAAACTATCTCTATGCCAAAAATCACGTCGATCCGTCGCTCCGTTACGGCGTTAAAAACGGACAAACACACAAACATACAAAGACACTTTCGCATTTATAATATTAGTATGGATTAAAGAGTATGTTGTTTCGTGATGTGAAAGTATTTGATTAGACGGGAAAGAGATTAAAGTCAATTAGTTTCGTGTGCAAAAAAACTTTTAGGTGCGTGATGCTAAAATCTATAACTGCCGTTTCAAATTATACGTTATTGTAAACAAGGTTTTTTTTGTTAAATGGGCCAATCAACTTTTTTACCGACATTAATCTGTCCGCGACATTTTTCAAACAATCGCAGTTTTTTGTATGTAAACATGTTTTTTCTGTAATTTAATAGATAGTGTACAAGAATAATTGCCGTTCTACGTAAGTTCAATAAACTCATCTCATATGTTTTATATGTACAATAAAGAGTTACAATACAATAAATATCTTTTCGAAAGTATGATTTTTTGGTAACGCCGGAAACAATTTTGGTAACGCAGGAGACGCTCAGTGTCGGTAAAATAGTTGATTGGCCCAAATAACATATAATATAATGTATTCTGTTGTCAGATAAACCCGTGGAGTAAGGCGAAACTTTTGTTTATATTGTGTAGCCGGCGTTATTTTTGCGATAGTTGCGGCGTATTGTTTTGTTCACGCTGCTTATTTTAAACGAGGAGTGAGCATGGTAATGATTCAAGAGGGTGTTTAAACCGTTAATTTAATACGGTAATGTTTACTTCTTTCCGATCCGACCGATCTTTTTTGGTTATTACGTTAGTTTTGATTAGATTTTCTAAATCTACTAAATTTAAAACCTAAATTGGATCAGTGGGGTTTCACGCGGCGTGAAAGGGGGGGGGGGGGTAGCTGTCCCCCTCTCCTGGTCATTTTATGCTTTATTTATATGTATTACTAGCTTTATGCCCGCGACTCCGTCTGCGCGGACCTAGGTTATCGCGCGGTGGCGCCCTCTACCGGAATAAAAAGTACCCTATGTTCATCCTTGTGGCTTAAACTATCTCTATACCAAATTTCATCAAAATCGGTTCAGCGGTTTCGACGTGAAAGCGTAACAGACAGACAGACAGAGTTACTTTCGCTTTTATAATATTAATAGGGTTAATAATAGGGATTATGCCTATTTACTTTTAATTAAAAACCTCGCAAGCCCTAGTGTGGCACCAAGCACGGGGATTCAACCTACAAAATGTAACTAGAACCCCCCTAAGTTATAGCTGAAGAAGAAAATTATACCTATGACTTTTGTCAATAAGCTGAAAGCATACCTCATAGACATATGTACCTACTCTCTTCAGGAGTTTATGGAATAGGAAGTAGGCGATCCACATTTACGGAATATTAAATAATATAAGTATAATAAATGTAAGATATGTATAGATATAAGATGTAAGATGTTTTATAAATATGTATCAAAAGAATTATGTTTATATATATAAATGTTGCTACGCCCCCTTGTAGGGTCCATGTTTGTACTGGCTATAATTAAGAATATCTTATAAATACCATGGTTGCAATAAATAAATAAAATAAGGGCTAAAAGCTGGGTACGGCACGCCCCTGCATCGTAGTAATTTTAACAGTCGATATAATTACATTTACGTGTTGCAGTTATTCCGCATCCTGTTCCGCACGATGAACTACCAGTACGACTACACGTTCGACTGGACGATCCTGCGGCAACGCAAGCAGCACATGGAGGCCGGCGCCGCGCCGCCCGACCGCCGCTCGCCCTCCGTGCAGCGCCGCGCCGCCCAGCAGCCGCCGCAGCCGCCGCCCAACAACGAGGTACGAACAGCGAGCACCAATATCCGCCTCTCCGGGGCCCCTTAAGCTGGGAGGACCCTGGCCTTTGCGGTAAAGACGGTATTACAAATGGGCCGTTCTCACCCGTGCGTGATGTGTCTACAACCATACAGGGGCGTTTATTCGAGCGTTTCAACCGTCTTATTTTTCTGGACACTTTTCTGTAAAAATGGCCGAATATTCTGATACAGTTTTCTAGTTATCTGTTTGAAATACAGGAACACTTACAAATAATCGTAAAAACGACATCAAAATCTACAGCCAATTTGTAAAAAATATGACCAGATAAATGAGGCGGTTGAAACGCTCGAATAAACGCCCACAGCATCCCTTGAATATTTATTTCAATTCTGCTAAGTACTTTTTCGGAGCCTCTGCTTCGAGGAATCTTGGGGCTTTCTGGGCCCCGGCACGTTGAGAATAGTCATTGTTATTCTTTAGGGCAGCCGTCATCGTTATTCTTTGGTCCAGCCATGGCTGTTTGACCAATTAGGATGTATCAAGTAGCAAGAGATGTATCAGAAGTAGCCTGATACTAATTCTAGATACTAGTTCCACAACACTGAATTGAAGAAACCGAGTTTGCATTAAGTAAACTTTCTGTGTCTATTATTTCCAACCTAACGCTGGCCATATATTTTGGTTCAGTTTTTCACTTTACATTCTTCTCTAATGTATCTCCTCACTCCTTTAGGTAGGCGGTAGGCTTCCATCCGATACCTTCCCCATTCCACTTCCTCATCCGCATATCATTGACTCCCCTTCATTTCTAGGTAAAGTCGATCCACGCAACCAACGACTCTGCTGCCAAGCAAGCGATCAAGGGCCACCAATCGGTCAGTCAGCTGAAGAAGAAACTCGCGCCCGCCTCCTAGGACCCTTCCACTCCTAATGTCCAAATGCATAACATCAGTTGGGCACCAGATTTAGAATTAAAAAAAAAAAAATTGAAAGCGTGCTGTCCTGCAAACCCTTGCGAGCTTAACCAATAAATGCGACGATAGAATTTGGGTTACTTGCACAGCTTTCGCCTATTTATATAATTTTGAACGAGATTTCTCGAGTAAATTCTGAAACCTGAATGGCTGGAAGCTTGATTCGTTTTGTCCTGTACTTAGCAAATAAAAAGTTAAACAAATTGATATGTCGCCTCTAGGTTCTACGTAGCTACATTTATAATAGTATTTTGTACGACACTGTGATTGAATGGCTTGCGTGTTTGTACGTGTGTGTGTGTATTTTGTTCTGTAAATTTTTACTTAATAAGGTTTAAGACGTTTTACTGGTTATGTATACATAACTATTATTAGCTTGCTATAACCACGTGCGGTGGACTCGGACGATGTATCATTTGTTTTAGATTTCGTTTCGCCTGTTAACATCGAATAAAATACAGCTAAAATATATATGTGACTTTAGAAAAATTGCATAAATTACAAAATGAGTGTGGTTCTACTCTAAAAAATATGGGCTATGTGAATTAAGATGCACTTATACGAGCTTATGTTGCGATGTGAATTTTGTATAAATTAATTAAAAACCTGCAAGTTATCACAGGCTTTGTTTGGAGTAGTTATTTCACGATTTAAGCCACTATTCCCGAAAATATGGCAGGTAATTAAAAAAAAACATTGTACTGTACCACCAGTAAAAATCAATTAACATTACAGGTATCAATAGAAATTACACATTGAAATCATAGTATCTAAATGTTATGTCGTAATTAGTTTCACTTTTCGAGTAGATAATAATTATGTATGTAGGTTAGATTTAGTTAGCTGATCGACAGCCCATTTTGTATCCTTTTCTTAACTACTATTTAACATGGTCCAACTTTTTGAACTTCACCCAAATGTAATGTAAAAGTTTGTTCGACGTGCAAGTTATATGTCACGTACTGCCACGCTCACGTTCTGTTTTCTTTTCCAGTGAAAGAGATTACGACGTTCGACAGCCACGGGCGGTCCGGCGAAAAAGAGAACGCGATAGCATTCGAGTGCGTGTGTGACTGTGTGTGTGTGTGCGTGATCGTCGCAGGCACGTCCTAGCGTCAACGTCGGGCGTCTAATCGAGCGGCAGCCGTCGCGGACGAATGGCCACTTACGGGGGCCTCTTATTTAACACTGTCTGCGCCAGCACATCGACCGCAGAAGTCGTTTTATTCTACGATATAATAAACGTATTAAACTTCGGTGACTAAGTTCGACGCGTGTACACTAGCGGTCAAGCCGATATCTGGCACAGATAGCAGCAGAAAACCAGCCAAATGAGGTTTGGTTGGTTCTCTGGGGTTGACCGCCAGAGGGTATGTTGTAATATACTTTTGATATGTTTCGTTCGGTTCGTACTAAACTAGGATCCATGAATCATTGGAATGCATTTTTCGAAAGAGTAAAACTATGTAAGATGTAAAGTAACGAGTGACGCCGGGTAGGCGTCGGGTAGGTCATTATCGCTCTCAATATTTAGTTAGTTTCGATGTTAGTTTTTTTTCTAATTAGCTAGAGTTAACATTCAATTTATTGTGTAATTATTATTAGCTGTCGAAGTATTTCAGCGATCCAATGTACATACACGGTGGCTGAGATACTTGCGGCAGCGGATCCACACGATCTAACGATATTGGCTAAAGATGTTCATTAAAAATTTAATGATTACTTATTATAAATAGGATTCTGTATTGAAATAAAAAAATGTAAAAGATTCGAAAAAAATATAGTTAGTGTAAGTAACTGATTGGGATTGCGGAGGGCGCGGCGCGGGTCGCGACTACCCTCTACACTGTACATATTGGCGCGCGCCGCACCGCGCCTAGCGCACACAAATTGGTACATTGCGTATCGTATATTTTAAAAACGGCAACAAAAATATTGTAAATATAAGACAGTGTTCATTTTAACTGTTATTTTTTTAAGAACACGCTAATATTTTCATTTGAGACGACGGCTCGTGACACGACGCGACAAGGCCTGCGCCGGAGATGATATTTTTATATGAACCAACCCGATACCACTCGACCGCATACATGCTTCCATAGTAACTCTTAGTTGGTGTCACGGGGCGTCTGGTAACTATAAGTAATACAATAAGAGGATGTATGTAATATAAGAGATCTTGAGTGGTTATGAGTGGAGTTCGCGTGGGGAGGACGCGCCCGCCACTTGGATTCATTGACAATGGAATTTGCGACCTTTGCGCTTAGCTTATCGCCTTTGTGATAAAACGGATCTCAATATTCCTTTTTTTATATTAACTTGCGATTGGGTTTTCGGACCGTAGATCGTTAAATTGTTCGGCCTGGCGCCCTCCGTCCCCACGCGAGTGAGTTACTCAGTGTACTGCACTTTTAACTATAAATTAATGAATAAAAGAATAAACGAGTAATTTCATTTGTATATTTTGTTTTTGTTTACCTTTTTTTTACCCTGTTTTATCTAAAAAAAAAATACGTTACCTTTATGCTTTAGTTTCCTAGGATCAGCGGTACCGTCATATAAAGGTCGTCATTATAAAGTATCAGCGGCCGTAATTAAGCGGTAAATGCCGTCATGACGTAGTTTCCTAGAGAGTGGTGTCAGTTACATAACCAGTGCTCTAAAGGCGTGACGGCACCACTGATCATGGGAAACCAAAGCTTTTTTAAGTATCGTCCACATTAATCTACTGGTAAATAGAGATTCGGCTTTGCCCCCTTTACAGTACAAAATCGATTGAATTTGAATTATGAAAATTATGAAGCTTTTAAACTAATTTGTACAGTCAGCGTCATATAGTACGTAGCTGTCAACATCACCAAATACTTGGATACATCGAAAATAGTCATTACCAGTGACTCAGTCAAAGCGGTCAAATTGTTGGAGACATCCATCGTTTACAAATATACCGGAGCACGCACATCACCACTGATAGCGTAGCAGCCATAATAACCAAAAGTATGGGACACACTAGAAAACTGAGCTTTATTTAAAAGGATTAAGGTTTAATCTCGAGTTGAGTGCGAAATAAATGAACACGTCATAAGATTGACTTTTTATTTTTGACAATCACCGAAAAGAGTACCAACTTGTCATCGATCGTTCCGTCTCTTTCGTTTGGACCCTGACGGCTTTTTTCACATTTTTATTTACATTGTCAGAATTCCGAATTAACGGATTTCCTTTTAAATATGGCTTGAATCGGCCAGTAGGTATAATTACATTATAAAAGAGTTTTTATTTCATTAAAAAGGTAATGACATGTGCATTTTGCACCAAAAGATTGAAAATGGAACACCGTTCACATTCTATTAAAGAGGACTAGCTAACTAGATCGTTGGACGTTACACGGTATGTAATAAAGTCAATTTTCCTGTGGTGTCCCATACTTTTGGATACTTTGGCTGCTACGGTACTTATGTCGGCTTGAATGTTACAAAGTATTTGGCGACGTGCGTGCTCCAGTATATTTGTACACGATGGATGTCTCCAACAATTTGACCGCTTTGACTGAGTCACTGGTAATGACTATTTTGTATGTTTCCAAGTATTTGGTGATCTTGACTGCTACGTACTATATGACGCTGACTGTACCTAAATTGGCGCAGTCTGAAACGGGGATAAATTATTACATAAAACGAAAAGTGCAATCATAGCAGGGCTTCTAATACTGGTATAATATTTTAATCTCTGTTCTATAAACCGGTATGTCCCTTCTAATACTATAAACTCTGGTCTATAAACCGGTGTATCCCTTCTAATACTATAAACTCTGGTCTATAGACTGGTATATCCCTTCTAATACTATAATCAGAGGCCTTATTGCCTAACGCTTCTGATAGTCGCGATCGCAATGAAATGACAGTTTTTGTGTGCGAAATATGTCATTTGATTGCGGTCGCGAGTGTCAGAAACATTAGCCAATACGGCTTCTGAGACCTTATTCCCTAACGTTTCTGACAGTCGCGATCGCAATCAAATGACAGCTTTTGTATGTGAAATCTGTCATTTGATTGCGATCACGAGCGTCAGAAACATTAGGCAATACGGCCTCAGGTCTTAATTTATAATCTGGGTTCATATCATGTTTATGAGGTCCGTTTGACAAGTTTTAACATTTACTTGAGTTTAGGATTGGTTTTTGAACATCAAACGGACCTCACGATACTAACGCCATCTAGCGACATTACAGCTGTCGGAAAACATTGGGTTATGCGGTATGTGGCGCCATCCTTTGTTGAGTAGTTAAACTGCAGGACGGTCCTCCAGGGCTACTACGAAACTTGAAATAGAACTCGAAGTTGGTGTAGTGCGGTGCCTTCTGACACTTATAGTATTACGAGAGCGAGAGGGACGGTACGATGCGAACTTCGAGTTTCGAGTTTTGTAGTAGCGAACTGCGTCAAATCTGCTAAATCCCAAGTAGCATCGCATCATACAGTCAAGTACAACGATAATCGACACGGCTAAAGTTACAAAAATATGTATGTATACACGATCTTAATGTTAAGTGCATAAAGTCGTGTATACATATTTTTGTAACTTTAGCCGTGTCGATATCTTTGTACTTGACTGTACATAGCTAAGCTGCATTAGTAATAGCTACTTAATAATAGATGGCGCTGCTTTGTCCTATCCATACGGAACATGTCATGTGAAACGGCACCATAGACCGATAGAGCTATTTTGAGGTTTCAAAAATTAAAAGTTTTTTTTTGTTTTTGCATATACCTTCCGGACCATTTGCTCAACCTAATATATTAGATATTTTGTGTCATTCTTCTTAGGTACTTGCATGTACGTAGAAATTTAGAAATAATTCCGATCAGTAGTAAATTAGAGGTGAAACTTTTACTTTCATTATAATAACGAAGTAGTAACTTATGTAGGCATTTTGTGTCATGTCTTAAAACCTCTTATAACTCTCATAAATTCGTTTTAAACTAGTAATTTGACCTATAGCCTCTCAAGCAGAGGATCGTGGGTTGTGGGTTCAAACCCCACCTCGCACGCACCTTGAGTTTTTCGAGATTCATGTGCAAAATTATGTTTAAAATTTACCACGAGCTTTACGGTGAAGGAAAACATCGTGAGGAAACCTGGACAAGCCTTGGATGGTTTGTGTGAAGTTCCCAATCCACACTGGACCCGCATGGGAACTAGCCTAAGCCCTGTCATTCTGAGAGGAGGCCTATGCCATGACTTAAAGAAAACTTTACTCGATTTTACACGAATTTTAAACAGGTTGCGAGCGTGTTCCGACAATTTTGTGTTTTTCAGATATTCAGTAGATTTTGCTCCAGTGTTGCAAAAGTTTCGGTACACGTTGAATAAGAAGTGAAGGAACATTTCATTTTTATTGCTGAGCCGATCTTGGGGAATAAAATAAAAAAATCGATCCACATTTTACACTTTATTTAACATCATTCATATAACAATAATTTCAAGAGGCCCGCACGGGACAAGCCCCGCAGGGTTGAAAACAACTAGCAGCGGCGTAGCGTCAGAAATTTTCGTGGTAAAGCCGAAGACATATATCCTTCATAAATCATGTATGTGCTGTAGTTCTATTTTGTAAATATAGGGCAAGCCGATAGCACAGTATGTATAAAGGGCTACTCCGAAACACGAAATTCGAAGTTCGTATCGTGCCATCCCTCTCACTCTCGTATTAAATGACATGAGCGTAGGCGGGACGGTACGATACGAACTTCGATTTTCGAATTTCGTGGTAGCCTTACAGTATGGAAGCTACGAAGCTACGATTGAAACAAACACTCGCACAGACGCGCGCTCTACATTACAGTACAATCCGTGAGCTTTTAGAAAACCCTTCGGGTTTCGGGGGAAACCGGAAGAATTCGTTAGTAAAAAATGACAGTTGTCTTTTTGACTCAGTAGCAATCCATCACGCGTAGAGTGCACTCGTTGTGTTTTCATTGATGTATATAGAGCAGTTAAAACCACCAATTGCATATATTTATTTAGGTAGTTTGTTATTTTTCGGAAATTGATTTCCATGGCGAGTCAACTTAAGCAGGTATGTCTGTAAATATCCAATCACTGGAAATTGATTACAATATATCTATAAATATTTTGTATATAAGTTGAATTTTTTAAGAAAAAAAGTGGTCGTAAATATTTTAATAAGGTACTAGATCGTGTTATAGAAGCAACGGGGATTTCGAAAAGTGCATTAAAAAAAATATAAAACGAAAGCAGACCAAAAAAAATCATTTGACGTACCCAAGAGAAGTAGATACAGTATAACAACAGCTCTATATAATTCCAAACAAAAGTACTGTGTTGAGGCGGGGGGTTCTCAATTTAAATTGACGATGGAAGAATTCGAAAATGCTGATTTTGTTTTATTTGTATCATGACAAAAAGTCATATTGTATTAAAATTAGAAAAAGATAAAGAAGCGTAATATTATTACAGTAAGGTTCATTTTGTACTGATGGTTATTCTTTACATAACTTTTTACGGTAACTTTGAAAAGTTTTGCAAGTTGATAACAGAACAGAACCGCGTATCACGATCGCGTGTCATCGTCAATACCCGAAGCATGCTTCTAAAATCCGAAGGTTTTTTTAAGATCTCACGGACTGTACTGCGGTACTGCAGTACCGCGAGACCCCCTTTGAGGCCGTGTAGAGCGCGCGTCTGTGTGAGTGTTTTGTGTCGATCGATTTGTTCGTAGCTTCCATACTGTTTTAGCTCATATATATACTGTACCGATAGGAAGGGGTCTATGGACGCTTCGCCACTGACAACTAGTCTAACGGCAACATACGAAAACACCGAAACAGCGTCAACGAATACAGGTTAATACTGAAGGTTAACACATATTATATCTTATGTTTAGCCCGCACCTCACGCCATATTGTCTAACACTCGCAATCCAAATCGCTTTCGGTAGAAACGGGCTATTACGAAATTCGAAAATCGAAGTTCGCATTGTACCGTAAATCTCTCACACTGTAAATAATATTAGAGTCAGCGTGTCAGAAGGGCTACTCCGAAACACGAGATTCTAAGTTCGTATCGTACCGTCCCTCTCACTCTCGTATTAAATAACATAAGCGTAGGCGGGATGGTACAGTCAGCTGCAGAGAAAAGGTACCCCCCTATAACAGCGGTATCCATACTACCGCCACGGGGTACCCTTTCTCTGCAGCTGACTGTACGATACGAACTTCAATTCTCGAATTTCGTGGTAGCCTTCTAGCAAAAAAACGAAGTTCGAAATTTGCACTCCGTAGTAGGGTACTGGCCAGATGCGAATGCGATTACGCGGAGCAGAAGGGCTACTCCGAAACACACAATTCGAAGTTCGTGTCGCGCGGTCCCTCTGACACTTACACTATTTAATACGAGAGCGAGAGGGATCGCACGACACGAACTTCGAATTTTGTAGGCAGAAGGGCTACTCCGAAACTCGAAGTTCGTGTCGTGCGGTCTTTCTGAGACTTATACTATTTAATACGAGAGCGAGAGGGACCACACGACACGAACTTCGAGTTTAGAGTTTCGTAGTAGCCCTGCAGGACCGGATTCAGGAATTCTGGAGCTGCAGCCCCGGGCCCTCCACAAATTATCCCCACCTATACAATAGACTCTATTGAATGGAGGTTTAAATAAAACATTAAATTAAAAAAATCAAAAACCCGACTGCCAAAAAACTAAAAGGAAGAAAATAAGTAGTGGTAGAATTCTGTTAAGTAGCTAATTTAAAGTTCAACAGTCGGGACCCATTACTAAGAGTTTTTGAGCGTCACGATTTAAATGGGTCCCGACTGTTGAGCTTTAAATTAGCTACTTAACAGAATTCTACCACTACTTATTTTCTTCCTTTTAGATTTGGCAGTCGGGTTTTTGATTTTTTTAATTTAATGTTTATTTTAATTTTTTTTGATATATATGTGAAAACGGTAGATCAAAAGTATTAAGTATAACCATATCCATTTAGAATTGGCTAATTATTAGCTTTCATTTGATTCCCACATTGTTACAATACAATTATTTTTTTCGTAGACGCCATATTATTTCTGTCACTCTGACAGTTATGACGAATCCAAATATACCTCATATGTTAAAATCCGTCTAGCCGTTTAGGCTGCAGCGAGGACCAAAGAAATGGACAAACATACCCACATACATACATTCGCTCGAAAAACATAACCCTCCTTCGGGCAGTCGGGTAAAAATACCCAAATTTCGACGACTTCGCAACACTTCCGCTTTTTTCAAACAGTCATTTTTCGCCTCCAGACTACTAAATCCGGCCCTTGCTCTGAAGGGCTACTCCGAAACACAACGTTCGAAGTTCGTGTCGTGCGATCCCTCTCGCTCTCGTATTAAATAGTATAAGTGTGAGAGGGACCGCATGACACGAACTTCGAACGTTGTGTTTCGGAGTAGCCTTTCTTGCTCTATACTCTAACTTCGTACTTGCCATCCCGCAGACGCTAAATATTATTTGATATGAGAGTGAGAGACGGTACGATACGAATTTGGAATTTAAAATTCGAAAAATTCAAAACTTTAAAATTCGAACTATCGTAGCGTGCCGCCCAGCTCACGCTTATAGCATTTAATAGGAGTGTGAGGGACGATATGATACGGAATTTCGAATTTTGCATTAGTCCTCAATGATCGCGCGTCAGATAATACAGCCTCTAAGGCTTGACACCATAGAACCAACTCGCTTTACGACAGTAGTTACACAGAACTAATGACAACAGGAATAGAAATTTTATAGTGTATTATTAGCTCGTTGCACGTGTACCTACTCCCATTTCAATGAATCTGACAATCCTGTAGCCACTTCCAGCCAACTAATATCAAACACCGGGTTTGGCTAGGTCTTGGTGATGTGACTATTATTATTTTTTGATTCCTTTTAGATTATAATCACATCAACATAATTATGTGTGCCTGTGTTAGGGTGTCTTAAATGTCTAGAAAATTGTCAGATTCTATTGAAATGTATTATAATTGTAGTGGTGACCGTTAATGCGCAAAGTAACAAATAAGGGGTCTGAGAAGACTGAGTGATGCGCGGAGCGGGTATATGGCAAGCGTAAGCTCTGATGAGGTGAAATATCGCTAGATGGCGTTAGTGTCGCGAGGTCCGTTTGACGTTTGCTTGTGATTGGTTAAATAAATGAGCCAATCGCAAGCAAACGTCAAACGAACCTCACGATACTAACGCCATCTAGCGACATTTCGCTTCTGTGAAAACCCTCACTGGGTAAACAAATAAATAAGTTATTTACCTCCAGCTATACAAGGTGCGAAGAAAACCCTTTACTGGAAACTGTAATCGTATTGGAAAAACAATGAAATTGGAAAATAAAAATAAAAAATATCTTTTCAAATAAAAGTATTATGTTTCCAATTATATTAGTAAACATAATCAACAACCTTATTTAACATGAGTAAAATTATACCATACAGTGCCCTTAGTGTAAGTTTTTGTTTACAAAATACGTCTAGATCGCGTTTGCGTTAAAATCTCAATTTGTATGGAAACACGAACATCGCAAACGTTCCGCTAGAGGCGTTGTTCGTGTTTTCATACAAATTGAGATTTTAACGCGAACGCGATCGAGACGTATTTTGTAACCGAAAACTTACACTAAGGTTACAGGCTTTTAGCTTACATGACAATATCTATACTATACTCCTCTCATCATTCGTTCTGTGACTAGGTAATATACACAGCGCGACTAATCAGTTTAGAAATTGAGAGAAATTTAAGTAGGTGCCCCTTTTGTCAGTCCTGTTAGCTATTTGGTCGGCCTGGTGTCGCATAAGGTAGTGTGGCGGTAGCAAAACTGAAATGTGCAACAGCGAGAGAATATACACTTTTCAAGCATTTCTTTGAAATCTTGAAGGATGGAAAGATTGTCATTCAACATCGTACTTAAGGTTTGGAAATAACAAGTGTAAACAGTAACGCGTGTGATCGTCAAACCGATGCTTTTCGAAGATTAATATGCTGTTTGAAGTCACACAAACACACACGATAGCGTAACTACGTGTCAAATCGGCGTGCTATTAAAATTCACTGAAAAGCAATCAAATCGGTTTCAACGTTTTAAAACTAAGGAACAATTGGACATGTGAATGTGTATTTAACCTTTCCGATGCATTGAAAAGGTTAAAGTGTGATCAATATGAAGCTGTGTCGATATTAATAGTTGCTAGTGAGCTAATAATTACAATGATGGTGAGAAGTGACTAGTATCATTACTGCTATGTTTGCACTAATGCAATTAAGATATCTGTTCCATATCATTTCGTACACAATATTATAAAAATGTATGTTAAAAAAGATTTTGGAAAATGAACTATATTACACTATGATGCCAGTATCCTATTTCACCGAACTACGAGTAACAATTTACAAGCGGTAGTTTTTGTTTGACAGTATGCATTAAAAAGAGACTCTACCGGTTGTAAATTGTATCTTCGTGAAATGGGCCACATGTGTTTCTACTATACAGGCAGCATAAAAATAACTGTGCTCAAAAGTTAAGAAATACCTATTCGCAGTCAATAGAAGGGAGTTTTACATTTTTGTGCTGCTAAATTGACACTAAAGCAAGAATTAAAAGGAAATCCAATTTATTTAGGCTATTTTATAGATCTAGGTATTTTTTAATTTAGGAAACTGTTCTATCTAGATACAAACACAACGTCGTAGTAAAACAACAGTGCGCACGATTTTTTTAAATAGATAACTTAGAAATAACTTCATTACAATAAGTAATATGTTTTGTGAATAATTTTACACGCTTAAACTGCTTTCCAGTCATGTGAGAGTTATGAAATAATTATACATACCTATATAGTAATATCATAATATCCACTTGTATTTCGATGACTTGATGCGGTGTAACATGGCTTTCGTGAATAAATTATGCTTGTAGTTAAACGAAGCAGCTTCATAAATGCTTCTTATAATATAGTTAGGATATGAATAAAGCTCTGGCATAGTAGAAAACATCTATAGCGCTAATTTAGCTACAATATATCCTACTTTTTTATATACTCAAAAATTATCTGGGTCAGTGAGTATTTAAGTTAACAAAAACTAACAAGCTAAATCTATTGCTTATAATTAAACTTACATCTACATGTAATGTAACGAAAACAGGTAAATGCAGGAATACTACATTACATTATAATGGTCCTCTACTATGTATTTGGTTTCCTATATATAAGTTGTATGCACGGTCGAAATATTTTTTACAACATGTGAATTATGCACGGTAGAAGAAATTGTACCTAAATTGGAAGTTCCTAAATTTAGGACAATGTAAATACATTAAATAGATTTAAGACTAATAGGGTGTGACACCATATTTTTTTTACTGGAAATGAAAAAATACTTTTAACTTCGCTACCACCGTCATCCAAATACAAAAAGCCTTTACACATAAAGGTTCCTACCATCGTTATGTAACCGACATACTGTCGGTGCGTCACCAATTGTATATATAGAGTTCAGTAGTAACGGTAAATTTCATATGGAATTAACGTGAATTTTTACTTTTATCGACTAAGAAGTACTAATTTTAAATTTTTACGCAACTTTTCTTTTTAAGAATTTTTTTAATAAAATAAAACTTAACAAATAATAAAGTCATCAATTTGTTAGGGCAAGTACTTACGCAGTAATAATTGATTTTCACATCAAATTGACATTATTAATTGATGCATATATTTTAATGCTGTCATGTGGTCAGGAACAGGACAAACCTTTCCTTTTTATGTTAAACAACATTTAAAAATTGCCTTACAGTTTTTGACTATTTCCCAAAAACATGCGATATTTTTTATCAGAACTATTATTATTATTATTTACAATTTTTCAATTTTTTGACTATGCACATTTAAAATAAAATAAAATCTAACAACAAGATACAAAAATATTTTCAAATTCTTATACAAATCAACAACAAAAAAATTAAGAAAATTTAACCTTGACTAGCATTTGAATTTAACCTTTCAATCTTCTAGCAACCATTTGTTATTAAATATTATAATTTTTCTTACTGAATCTGTGCCTATATTGTGTTTTTGTCGTAGCAAACATTTCAAGCACATTCACGTGAAGTTCCTATTATAAGAACAGTTTGCCGCTGATACGCGCCGCTAGAGGCGCTGTTAGATTTTCTATAGTAATCAGATGCTAACACGAATGCATTCGAAACAAATTTGTTGTTTCAATACCTTAAGATCTATCATCCACAGGATTTAATTAGGTTAACTGATTTACGTAACAAGTTTTCTAAAAGTTTTTCTTAAAAAACTGAGACCATAATTGGTTATTCTATACTTTTATTTATAAGTCTACTATGTCAACATATGCACGAGCCAAAAGCTTTAAGATTAAATAAAAAAAAGATACTTAGCTATCTGTTTCGCCCTCCAATCAAGCATACTTACATAAGTATAACGATGCTTGGTATTAGAAATTGTTATATTGTATTATAATTTGACTGTTTTATATTTTTGGCAACAAGGGTCAAAACAGATGATTAAGTAAAAACAATATATTATTGTCGCATTGATAAGTAAATGCCTACTTTATATATACAGCATAACATAATTTATATTAATAGACAACCATGTTACGTTTAAATATATAAACATTAATTAAGCTTTATTCAAACATGCTTGCCCTTTTTACACTTTGTCAAAAAAATAACAAAATTATAAATAATATTGAACAGTTGAAGCAAAAAACTGTAAATTTTTAAAACATTACAATGTATGCAAAATTCAGATATTTTTTATTAATATTGTGCATTTATGTATGGACATTTTCTGATTTATTTAAATAATTTATTCGATGGACTTAAGGGCAATACCGGACCAATAAAATCAATGCTAATAAATTAATAAAACATTGGTATAGATAATTTAATAGGTCATTTACGACATTTTAACATTAATATAACTACTACAAACAAAAAAAATAACCCTTAACCTTTTAACCAACGAAGTCTTATCACTTTTTCCCCCGCAACCTGGTGTTATTGTATTAAATTACTTATTTATTTGTTATAAAACTTTTATATTTTATTCGGAATATGCTAGAAAGTGGTTAGAAAAGTTCGACTAAATGGACCTTGAACACCATTTACCATGCTACTTACTAATCATTCAATTTGAACACTGCTCAAAGATCTTACAAATTTATGTAGACCAGGTACACTTTCAACATCGTTGAAAAGTATAGAAAAAAAAATGAACAATCGGACATTTCCAATCATCCCTTGAAATATTCTAAATAAATTTAATTTTTAACACCGTCTTAAACTGGCCACTCCGCGGTTAAAAGGTTAAAGAGTTGAATAAATGTTATAATTTATATTTGAGTATTTTAATGAGATCACATGTAGTATATCAGGAATAGGAAGAATTGTAAATAATATAGAGGTATTTTTATCGGAAAAATTACTTTTTCAGTCAATATTTAGTATACATGGAAGATCAGGAAGTTTGTTTGTTTTTTTTAAACGGTTGTTTTTATAGTGCAACAAAGCATATATTTATTTTAAAGCAAACGACCTCAATCGCGTTTGAAAGTGACAGCATTGTGAACACACATGAGTAGCGATTTCGGATTGAATTTGGACCAATTTTTAGTTAAAATTTAATAAAATATTTATTTTATTACCTAATAGGAAATACCTGCAGACATTTATTTTTAGATAATTCGTCAAATTTCGATGCTTCTGTTATATGGAAAATATAAATTCGATTAAATTTTAAAATTATAGTATGTTTTCTTTGATAATCCATATTATTTCCAAGTAATTTTTAATCGATATTTAGGTAACCGTTTTAATATTATTTGGTGATTAAATTTAGGTGACAGATCTACTATATTAGGAACAAATATTATTTATTAGGTGACCAAAATGCATTTATTAAGTACGTAATCGATAAAATCATACCCCCGTTAAAATATAGTTTTGTGGCCGGCTCTCTCGATGTTCATTTTAAAGCAGTATGTCTTCAAATTCTTCGGCAGTAATTTAGGAAGTTATTGGGTTAGGTTGAATGAATGCTTCAAGGATGTTCATTGGAATTTGGACTCAAATGAGGGTTTTCACAGAGGCGAAATATCGCTGATGGCGCTAGTATCGTGAGGTGCGTTTGACGTTTCAGTCTTGCTTGCGATTGGCTTATTAAATAACGTCAAACGGACCTCAGGACACTAACGCCATCTATCGATATTTTGCTTGTAGTCACGCGTTTCAGTATGGAAGATACTAACAAATCGATCGAAACGAACACACTCACACAGACGCGCGGTCTTCTAACCCGCACCGCAGCGCACCGCAGTACCGCGAGACCCCCTTTTAAGCCCGCTCCACACTTACCCCGCGGATCGCGCGCAATGGCTGCGAAGGGGCGCGAACGCTAAGTGTAGAGCCGTTTCGCATATTCTTCGCGGTTTCGCGGTTTGTTCCCCAATTTTGGTCGGTTTTTGTCCCGCGTCAAAGGGAGCGCGAAGCGCGAACGCGACGCGGTACGAGACGCGGACGAGTGTAGAGTCGTTGTTAAATTCGCGGCAAGTTCGCTCCGCGAAATCGCGCCGTGATCCGCGGACTAAGTGTAGAGCGCCCTTTAGAGGCCGTGTAGAGCTCACGTCTGTGTGAGTGTGTTCGTTTCGATCGTAGCTTCGTAGCTTCCGTAATGCTTTAGCTTATAGCGTAATGCTTTTTTGACTGTTATAACTACCTGCTGAAATAATCCGGAAGTGTGTACGTGCGGAGAATCCGGAAGTATTTTAAGTAGAGATGTGCCGACTAGTCGCCGACTAGTCGGTAAAGCCGACTAATCGGCCACTATCGTAGTCGGCGACTAGTCGGCGAATAGTCGGCAAAAAGCGCCGACTATCCGGCCTCTTACTTTGTATGTATTTTTCAATAAAACATACATTTTCATGTATGTATATGCAGAGCCTTGATTATTTATTAATAATTGAGTTTTATAATCATTCTTATTAGTTTTTAAATGTAAAGCAAAGCAACTTTCACGTGACCATTGTCATCTATTTTTTTTCATTGTATATTCAATATTTTTGGGCATTTGATTTTATGGGAATCATTGTTTAACTATTTTTTGTTTAACTTGCTTTTTGAATAATAAGAGTTACTTTAATGAATAATAAGAGTAGGTAAAATATTTTTAAGCAAAAACACCGCAGGGGTGTTGGTTGCGACTTGCGCGCGAATCAGCTGGTTAAGGAAGTGTCATAGAAATCCCGGAAACTGTGATCGGCTTGGCCGACTAATCGGCCGATTAGTCGGCTTCCTTACAACCGACTAATCGGCTAGTCGGCTAGTCGGCCAAAGTCATGATCGGCACATCTCTAATTTTAAGACATCTTGCATAATAATTATTATAATCCTTCATCACAGCCAAGCGTAGAAATTTTATTTGCTTATTAAATAAATATAATATTATCTCTGTGTCTGCAGTCGCTTACGGCGTAGCAATTTTTTTTTATAAAGAACTAATTATAAGAAGAATGAATTATAAAGAACTTTTAATAGGTAAAGTCAAGTGCAAATATATCGACACGGTCAAAGTTTCGAAACATGTATACACGACTTTAATATTAAGTGCATATAATCGTGTATATATTTTAGTAACTTTGGATGTGTACCTTTGCACCTGACTGTACGATACGAATAAAGAAATCGAAACCCAATTAAACGAGATTGCGAGTATAGGCCTTTTTACCCGACCTACCCGAAGGAAGGTTATTTGTTACGCGCCTAAGTACTTATACGATTAATATAATACCTCGTATATTAGGTATATGTTTTCAATAATAATAATAGTGTCTTCGTACTTTTTATAAGTAAAACAAAAAAGGGAGGTATGATAAAGAATAACCTAATTTAGCCATTTTGTTAGTTGTCTTTTATGCTGAATTATTTTTTCTTTACCTTTTTTAGTGTCTTGTTATATATTAAGTCAAAACCCTATTTACAGTACTTTTACAACAAGAAAAAAATTGTCTAAGTATTTTGAAAGTAGTAAAAGAGTTCAGTGCAATCTAATGAAATTAGGAGCCATGAAAACGTGTCAGAACTAAGTATAAAAGATGAAAAGAATGCCTCAAAACTTCTACTTCCGTCTGACACAGTTCCTTTGTCTCTATTCGTAGGTATCTAATTAAGAAAGCTGACCAATTTTCATTGCTATTAACTATAAATATTATGGAATAGCTAGCTTTCCTATGTATTGTGTGTATTGTAAAAAAATTAGGCCTTCGCTTTGTTAAGCTTACCTTGCTATATCTGTCTATCGAGTGTAATGCGCTAGTCCATTTATTTTAACATTACAATACAGAAAAATAAATAAATAATATCGGTGCATTCTTGGTGCATTTCATGTGAATGTAAAGTGTTATATAAAGTCCGAATATATATTATAACGTAACTTAAAAATAACACGAAACTTAAACGTTTAATATCAATCATTCAACCATACCAATTTTTCAACAAATCATATTCAACATGAATGCATTTACTATCTACAATAACCTACGTTACATAGTTATTTAAATACTTACACATAGAGATATCATTTACATATCGGATAGCGGAACAACATCGATGTTTAATTCATCATAAGACAATGGCATTATGTAGTAGAAAACTTACCGCAGTATCTGTCTAAAATATGTTTCACATTTACTAGCATAAAGTTCGCGATAATCACAAAAATAGTATCTACAAAGATTTAGGCCAACGTACGTAAAATAGAAGAGAACATCTATTTAATTTATATTTATCGTTATTAAATAAGATTCAACATTTAATTAAATTGTCTATGATTGTAATTAATGTCACTGGCAATACCGCGTAAGAGTAGCCAACATAATAAATACGAGACCACAGATAATACATGTAAGGGTTCAATGCGGTTATTTGGTTGTCTAGCACAGAAGGGCTACTTCGAAATACGAAATTCGAAGTTGGTATCGTGCCGTCCCTCTCACTCTCGACTTAAATGACATAAGCGTAGGCGGGACGGTACGATGCGAACTTCGATTTTCGGATTTCGTGGTAGCCTTGCTGGTATCAGGGGTACTCTTTAATTTTATCGTGAACATAACGCAGTAAGTACAATCTAAGTGAAATATAATAGGAGGGCAAGGTGATCAAGATTATCAAAACACGTATCGATTGTCAAGACGCTTTTCGATATTTTTGAGCACCTTGGTCGCTTTATATTAAACTTTGACGTAATTCTCACTGGTTAGGACTGTAGATGTGATTTATATCTACGACTAACGCCAGCATAATACCCCAGGGTCCATCAAGTAGTTGGAATGTCTAAAACGCCCCAAGATATCTGATGGCAAAGTTCGACGAAAAATAGGAGACTATTGCCTTGATTTTCTGTCTGTGAGAATATAAAGTTTACGTTGACGTGTAACGTCAAGTGCGGATAGTTCGAAGGACTCGCGTTGCTAAGATTTGACACCCCACACTTCAGTCTAGTCGTGACAACGGCCACTGTAATGTGGCCGAAACGTCGAGGTAAATATTACTCGCGTGTATTTTGACTTATTGTGAGAATGTTCTGCGATGGATCAGGGGGCCTACCACGATCTTTCCTAAACGATCCAAACGCAGAGCAGTTCAATTTAGGCACCTAAACTGAATCGTCGAAATTGGTACCACGACCTTTATTTCTCAGAACTGAATCACAATCGCTTACAAGTGAATGAAAGACCGATATTTTCTCTGATATATGTATCGCTATCGCTGAACCTCACTTGAAATGAATCACAAAAGTAACGTCGTAGTATGAAATAGCGATGCAGTTCAGTTTAGAGCTTAAACTGAATCGTATTAAGAGAGCGTGGTAGGCCCCCAGGAATCAAATCGTCCGATTGTGTATTTTAAACGTTCAAACCAAACGTTTATTCACATCGAATCATTCGTTGATATTTTACGATACAAAATCCTTAAATGAAACAAATTATTTTTAACCTCGTGAGACTGTGCAAGCGTGCATAAATATCTGACACGACTCTATTTCTAGGGCCGCAAGGACGTGTCAGATATTTTTGCGAGCTCTGCTGTGGCAGATATTAATGCTGGTGACTATACTAACTTTCGGATATTAGCCAGCACATGTAAAAAAAAATTGACAGTGAAATTAAATTTCAAATTCGGATAAATACCTAATCAAGAACATGTATAGAGCTTGTCTAAAACGTCGCGCCCTACCACCGCGATTACGCACATGAGCATATTTAAAATACAGGCGGCATACACACATATAAATGTCATTGTTATTGGTCATTTAGCTCCCCGTTAGTCAGGCGGTTATTGTAAGATTTGCTGTCTAACTAAGAAGTTAATGACATTTAAGACTAAGAAGTCAATCAACTGATTTAGTTGACGGACGCGTCATTTTAAGGTAGACAAGCTCTACCACATGACAAATCCTACGAGGTTAAAACTGATCGTAGTCTCTGAATACAGCGTTTGTATTAAGCATGAAGCTTCACCGGGTTTAATAGGCGGAGATGCAATCAGGCGGGTTGAAGTTGCCGAAGATGTTAAGCTCGTAGAGGCTGGCGAAGGTGATGAAGAGGAGGTACCAAATCATCAGCACCACGCCGTACTTGCGGTCCAGCTTCCAGCCGTTGGCGTGCGTCGCCACCACCAGGAACACCACCGTCGAGAACAGAGAGAACGTCGAGTACACCAGCCCTGGGGAACGTTATCGACATTATCGTAATGAGCCGGGAGAAGTACACTGTAGAAGTACCGTTTTTGGCCAGCTTAGCACCATTTTAGATGTAACTTAGTTCACATTTTGAGTATAATATTATAAACCACAATACGTGAAGGTATGAAAATACTATTAAACCACCGCGGGTGTTATATCGCGGGATCGCGGTGGATGCGAAAAGCACAAGATCGAAATAACCCGAAACAGTCCAGCTAAACTTGATTTAAGACGTGAGTTATCCGTTACCATATCATTTAATAATAGTTAGTAATGTTTTATTTATTACTGCCGGAGTGGGACGGTACGATACAAACTTCGAATTTCGTAGTAGCCACCCAGGTACCTTTGCTGATGACGCTGACTTCCGAGCCGGGCGAGATGATGGCGGTCTTGATGAACCACGGCAGCCCGAGGCACACCAAGATGTCGAACACGTTGGATCCCACAGCGTTGGACACCGCCATGTCGCCGTACCTACAAATAATTGATTAGGTCAAAGATTTAAGCCCGTGTACAACACTTTTGATGAACTAAAATAATTTCTTTGCTCACCCGCGACCTTAAGATAGCTAACTGCATGAACACGCATAATTTGCATAGACTTAGCTATCTTAAGGTCGCGGGTGAGCAAAGAAATTCTTTTAGTTCATTGATATGGACCTCCGCAAAGTAACGCCTGATTCAATAAACACTTTTGATTGTTTCACGGTTTACATTAGTGGTACCCTCTATTCCTGCGGAGATGAATACAAATCCATACCCACTAATGAGAAATCACTGACAAATAAACCAAGATGTTATGTTAATTTATTAGGAAGCCGTGGTGGCCTAGTGGTTTGATCAATCGCCTCTCAAGCAGAGGGCGTAGGTTCAAACCCCGGCTCGCACCTCTGAATAAGATTTGAAATTGCCCATGAGCTTTGCGGTGAAGGAAAACATCGTGAGGAAACCTGCGAAGCACTCCAATGGTGCGTGTGAAGTTCCCAATCCGCACTGGGCTCGCGTGGGAACTACGGCCCAATCCCTCTCGTTCTGAGAGGAGGCCTGGGCCCTGCAGTGGGACGTATATAGGCTGGGATGATGATGATGATGATGATGATGGGAAGAGAGGGTAAAAAAACGGGGTAAAAAACGAGCCTGCACGTTCCCAACTCCCAGCTTATTAAATACAGGGACCAAAGTGTTAGAGCAGGGGTAGCCAACCGGTCGATCGAGACTATTAGTCCAGTCGATCGTGGCAAGGCAAAAAATATAAATAAATAGACCAGACTTCCATTCCAAAGTATTTAGTAGGTAAATTTAAGGAAATAATTTCATATGTGATACGAAAAGGAACTCCTAAGACTGTTCAATAAAAAAATATTTTATGATTGTGTACTAAACACTATGCTGTTTCATTTAAGATTTCAAGAAGTATGTAAGTGGTAGATCGCACAGGGTTTCGTTAGGAAACAGTAGATCTTATGTCTAATCAAGTTGGCCACCCCTGTGTTAGAGGGTCTATTTATTTACCCAGAGTTTTGTTTTAGCCTTTTGCTGGAAAACCGGAAGAGGAGCTGTGGGGTGCTTGAGTCAGTCTTTTATTCCGTTGATTCCCATTGGTTTCTTCAGTAGCTGGTAGTGTTCAGTGGTCTAGTATCTCACCCCTCCTTGATGACGGCGAGCGAGGAGAGCGCGTCGGGGACGGACACGCCCGCAGCCACGAACGTCAGCCCCATCACCGTGTCAGGAATGCCCAGCGTGTAACCTGCATATACACGCGCAACTCAAAACCTTTCACACCAATGAGGGCTATCGTTTTTTCTCTCACTAGATGGCGCCACTGTTGCGTGAGGTTTTTAAAAGTCTGTTATAACGGGCGTGAAAACAAAATTTAGATTAAAATCATATTTAATACATCTTAAAACAGTACCATAAACATATCGAGCAATCACAGTATTGCGTAATTCCGTTTTGTTCGGAAAAAAGGGAGGGCAAAAGTTTTCGAAAGACAAAACTGTCTCAAATTACAGACGTTAATTGCCCCTTATCGCATAATTGCCATAATTAATTTCAGGTAATGCGAAATATTCACAAAATTATTCTAATTATAAATAAACGCGCGTAGCTCACCCAAAAACTGAGATTTGACATTTCGTTGACCTCACGCTACACTAGCGCCTCTAGCGGAAAGTTCATTCGCGATAGCCCATTGAGAACCTCAAGAGTCCATTTACTGGTACGCGGAGCGTTACTATCTTCAGTCAGGGAAGTCTTGTCACTTTGAAGTGCTGGGACGTTTGTAGTACTTTGTACATTGTACAAATGTTTGCATGAATTTGAAAAGACGTAAGAAATTTTCATGCTCAGAATATGGAATGGAAGAAAGTTTGCATACCCAATATTATACCTACTAGTCACAAGCATGTATCAGAGACTAAGCAAATGTTCAGAGTTCGCGCCCTTTGATATGCATGTCGTCTTAAAATGTCTGATTGCTTCTCATATTCGTGCGAAAATAAGCAACCAGCTTTACATTTGTTACAAATTAACTTTGATTTAACTGCTGTTTGCCGAATCAATTGTTAGCCTTGCCAAAAACGAAGTTTGCTTGAGCCAGCTCTCGCTTGTCATATCCTATAAAAGGAACTACATGGGGCATAATCATAATTCAATTAAATTGGATTTCGGGGTCAAAGTCTGGCAAGAGCTAGCCCGAGGTCATAAAACTGGCGCAGTCTGGTGTTGGAGACTAAGTCCCATTTCAGGTCACTGCACCCGGGTCAGTAAGTACCGGATATACAGGGTGACATCGGAGACGTAATCAGAAACTACTTTTTTAGGCTCGTTGATTGATAGCTATTTAAATGCACTAGTCCTCACACGAAAGAAAAACCGTTTAGTTTTTGTTAATATATTTTGGCATACCCTCCATACAAAATTACCTATAACTGCATAGGTACATTTGAGGGTCAGTTTTTTTGCTGCTCAGTATATTTCCCTTAATTAAATCACCAATGATGTAAATCATGGTTTTAACAAAAAACAAACGGTTTTTGTTTCGTACAAGGACTAGTACATGTCATCATCATCATCATCATCATCTCAGCCGTAGGACGTCCACTGCTGGACATACGCCTCCTTCATAGACCTCCAGTTGCTTCGGTTGGCAGCGGCCTGCATCCACCGTGAACCCGCGGCTTTAACCAGGTCATCCGTCCATCTCGTTAGTGGACGTCCTACGCTGCGCTTAGTACATGTCAATAGCTATAAATTAACGAGCCTAAAAAAGTAGTTTCTATTACGTCTCCGACGTTACCCTGTATAAGTAAAAAACACGAAAGTTTAAAGCCCCATCCAGACTCCACGAGGCTACACGAGGGAGCACGAGTGCGAGAGTGAGGACGGTGCGCTCGTGTCCCTTCGTCTTCCCTCGCCTCGCTCTGCTTCGTGTCGGTTTTTTGGGCGCCAGTGGAAACTAGATGTAGCGCGCAACTGAATAAATAGAGTGTAGATAGCTAGCACTCCTGCTGCTTCCACTCGCCTAGACTCTGGTGCAGTAAATGAAGGAAGTTGTTGTATGGAGACCCAAGCATTAATTCCTCAGTCGATGAAATTTTGCTTGGTTATTGTATAGTATGAGCCGTAACTAAAATATAAAAAATCAAAAAAAAAAACACCTAAGTTAGGTATTTATAAGCTAAAAATCGTCACTACTTTAAAAAAAAACTCGTATCTCGAAATGGATAATTTTTCCGAGTGCACTTTATGACCATTACGTCAAGGTTCAATTTCGTTCACGCATTGATTTGAGATACGAGATTTTTTCAAAGTAGTGACGAAACACAAATCTGTTTATATTAGTAATTTAATTTAATTTCTGCTGGGATATTTTTTTTTATATTTCATATATTGTTCCAATACGTTACATGAGTATGTCTATGTTGAAGAAAGTTTGAACGGAACATTTTTTTTTTTTGATATTTATACAATACTCTTTATTTATTGATACTTTATCATACTGTCAAGTTTTTTCGGGCTGAGGAATTACTGTTGGGTCCACTACCTTTATTTACTGCACTACTCGTGCTGAGATTCTCTAGGAGGCGCCTCACGAGAGTCTGGATGGGACATAAAACGCTACAGTTAATAGGTACAGTAGGGATTAGGCTGTATACCGCTGGCAGGTGGTAAAAATGACCGCCTGGCAGGCTAGACTGAATGTATTTTGTATAATTATACTATTTTTGTATTTTATAATTCTGGAATTCGATTTAAAAAATAGGATTGACAGCGGTATACATGCCGGAGCACAGATTGCTCCCGACAGCCTGAGAGGCTTGACCTATGTTTGTAAAGTGTATCTTTAAGTTCCATGTCTTTGAATATATGAAGCAAGTATTGAAGAAACATCTTTTTATTGAACTGAGTTTAGCATCACGCGCGTAGATCCCCTATACCATAGCTCTACCAGCTACAGTCCCCACAGTACAGTCATGGAACTCACCAATGATGGTAATCATCCAGACCATGAAGTAGGAGTAGAAGGAGATCCAGAGCATGGAGACGAGGAAGCTGACGGGGTACCAGCGGCCGCGGCAGTCCGGCATCGTGCGCCGGCACGCCCAGTGCACCGGCAGCGCCACGTACCAACACGCCAGCTGCACCGGCGCTGCGCACAGGTACAACGTATAGTACTTCAAATATTAGAACACTGGCTTATGCCCGCGACTTCGTCTGCGTGGATCTAGGTTATCGCGCAGTGGCGCCCTATACCGGAATAAAAGGTATCCTATGTTGATTCTTGAGGCTCAAACTACCTATATACCAAATTCCATCAAAATCGGTTCAGTGGTTTCGACGTGAAAGCGTGACAGACAGACAGACAGAGTTACTTTCGCATTTATAATATTAGTAGGGATTGTAGGTATTCTAAGCTAATGACACTCTTTCCCGGCTCGGATAACACCGACATGAAAATACCGGCCCTGTTTTTGTGTAGGTACAAGCCTATAGAAACTGACAAGACTATGGGCGTGTACACGAAAAACAGGGTCGGTATTTCCATGTCGGTATTATCCGGGCCGGGAAAGAGTGTCAACCTTCTAGACCTGAAGGTAGGCAGGTTCAGCTTGGACATACATTTAGGCTTATGCGTCTGCTTCAAACTTTTGACGTGTTGTCTTTGCATATCGTCTTTCGTGGCTGACTAGACAGGTGCGAGAGTAATATACTCGTCTAGACGCCTACAACAAAGTTAAGTTTGCGGAGGCTAGTGTAAAACTGCCTTGATGTCGTTTCTGTCCCTTGTCAGAAAGTGTCAGCATGGAATTGGTTAAATAATAGGAAGCCAGCAATCGCCGTTCCGTCTGAAGCGAATATAGTGCTCTCTTGAAAAAGAAAAATAAATAACAAACAAAAATAAATGAAAAAGTCATTGGTATAACATAAAAACGAAATAGAAATAATCCCTCGCCTTTTTTACCACTGTCTATTTGTCAAAAAGTAACTCTTAAAGCAATGATGGGCAAACTTTCTTATGGGGGGCCAGAAAGTTACAGATATTTTAGAGGAGGGCCAGGAAGGATTACACCGTTCTATTTTATACTTTTTTGTTTTTGCCAAATAATGAAATTATATTATGATCGCGGGCCTTATAAGCAGGTACTATTCACTTCTGCGGGCCGGATTAAATCCCTTGGCGGGCCGTACTTTGCCCATCACTGTCTTAGAGGGTTCGAAACGTGTTATGATTTTGTGTGTTGTTCGTGATGATTATTTCGTCAAATTCTGAGCTCCACTTAAGGCATTTTCATTTTTTTTTATTCAGAGATAACAGGTGTTCTTACTGGCTCCGATGGGCTTGACGAGTGGATCCACAGCGGTTTCCGGATTATACTCTTTAGCTTTGTAGTACGCAGGCGCGGCGGGAGCAGCCTGCAACCACACAACATATTTATGTTCTCGTAATTGTCTGATGAAGTCAATGTCTCGAATACATAAGCTGGCTTAGTAGTATTGACCCCGTACTCCCCCTTTGTCAGCAAAAGTAAGCAAAGTTCTAACTATTAAATCTCATGAATCCCTCGCTGCACTCACGATTCTAATCTAGAATCACTCGCTAAGCTCGTCATTATAGAACCTCCCGCGAGAGAAAAGCCGGAGAAAAGTCCCGCTCTGTGCTGGGTATTTAGTGCGGTTGTGATGAAATTAAAGCATAGTTGGAAGAAAAAGAACTTTGCTCTCTTGTTGCATAAATAACTAGTCAAAAGAAAATAGCTTCGCGGTCTCCATTCAATAACTTTTCGGCCCCAACGGCCACCTGTTCCAAATGAATCTCACGTGGCTCCTTTTTAGGGTTCCGGAGCCAAAATGGCAAAAACGGAACCCTTATAGTTTCGCCATGTCTGTCTGTCTGTCTGTCCGTCCGCGGCTTTGCTCAGAAAGCTGTAATTTTGTACGGATATATAGGTAAACTATGCCGACAAAATAGTACAATTAAAAATTCAAAAACAATTTTTTTTAGGGTACCTCCCATAGACGTAAAGTGGCAGTGATTTTTTTTTCTTATCCAACCCTATAGTGTGGGGTATCGTTGGATAGGTATTATAAAACCATTAGGGGTTTGCTACAACGACTTTTCGATTCAGTCATCTGTTTGCGAAATATTCAACTTTAAAGTGCAAATTTTCATTAAAATCGAGCGTCCCTCCCTCTAAAATCTAACCCGGTGGGTGGAAAAATGTGAAAAAACTCAGGATGGTGGTCATTATATCAAACTTCCAAGGAAAACTATAACGGCTAAGTTTGCTTGAGAATTATTAGTAGTTTATGAGTAAATAGCAGCGTAAGGTATAAAATATACCTAAACTTGGAAGATTCCGTATAAAATACGAAATCCTTAGAAAAATATTACTTAATTTTTTCGTAATGGCTACGGAACCCTATTTGGGCGTGTCCGACACGCTCTTGGCCGGTTCTTTATTTTGTGTGGTGTGTTTTCGTCGAGTTACCTGAGGGGCGGGCTGGGGCGGCTGCTGGGGCGGCGAGGTGGCCTGGGCGGGCTCTGGCGCGGCGGGCGGCGCGCCGTAGTCGCCCCAGCCGATGGAGGGCGCAGCTGGCGCAGTCGGCTGAAACATACACAATGTCAATTTTTTTTCACTTCTCATGCTCGTAAAGTTCGTGTTTATGCTGTATCGAGGCGACATAAAATGACTTTTTATGCTCTACTGCATAAAATAAAATCTTCGTCTAAAACCAACTCAAGACCAAGGTAATCAGGTGTCAACAGCTATTGACAACATTTCATATTTCTAAGACTATAATTTGATTCGTTCTCTATATTCTGCTTGGAAATAGAAAGACGCTGATATTTTTAAAATTTCGCTACGATTATTAATTAATTTATTACAATTTTTTTAAGATGTGCATATTCGAAAAGGGCTTAACTCCAAAACTACGATATAATAGATCCATTACTTTTGTCTAGTCTCTATTAAAAAAAAGATCACGTATATCATGCGTAAATCTGAAGTAGACGTTGTCAAAATTATGACAGCTCCTTTTTCTGGTGCAAAAGGCAAAGGAAACATATCTATTCTGTCGTAGTATTGGCAAATTCAGATACATTTTTAATTATTTTGTATTTTTTTAAATATGGAGAAATAAATTATAATAAATATTTTGCCATGCTCAGGAGGCAAAACTCTTTCGATTCCTGTAGTAATTTACAGGTGTTGAAAAAATGAAATCTTGTCAATTGTGGGTTCAACTTGACTGTGGAGTTTCCAATCCACATTGAACCCGAGTGGGAGCTACGACCCAAGCCCTCTCGTTCTGAGAGACCATGCCTGCAGCGGGACGTATATAGGCCGTGATGATGAGTTACCTGTTCACCCCAGGAAGCGTTGGGGTCCCAGCTGTTGTTGGGGTCCCAAGTCTGCGTCGCGGGGTCCGCGTTGTACCCCACGTTGTCGTATGCGCCGCTCGGGTTGTACGCTGATAAAAAAATAATTTACTGAGCGACACAAAATTTGACCCACTCTCCATACAAAATTAAATTACCTATAACTACATACATTTGAGGTCCAGATTTTTCGCCGCTCAGTATAGTTTATGATATAAATTTCGCGGCTAATTTCACGTTGAGAGGAATACATACGACAAATATTCGGCGTGATCAGTGTGAAACTTCGGTTAGCGCTTGAAAGAAGTTCGGTTGTACACTAAAACGTGACTTAACTACGGAAGTGTGTTGGTGCCTAATTGAAACAGTCGAAGTGAGTCGCTATCTATTCGAAAAGGGAAACGTAATCGCAGCATTTCTTAGAAAACATATCGACGATCAAGGGTTACGTATCGACGATCGAGCGTTACGTATCGACGATCGTCGATCGAACGTTACGTATATACGATCGAGCGTTACGTATCGACGATCGAGCTTTACGTATCGACGATCGAGCTTTACGTATAGACGATCGAGCTGTACGGATCGACGATCGAGCTTTACGTATGGATGACCGAGCGTTACATTAATACAGGAGAGTTGATTTTGTTATTTGCATAATGTTATTTTACAATAAATGTATTATTTGCGAAAAAATAACTAGAATTTGACCATGTGGTAGGGTATAAGCTGGATCCGACCTTTATCAAGGGCTAAGGGCCCGTTGTTTGATCAGTAGTTAAAGTTACTACCTATAGTTAAATTTCCATTTCCATAACTATTGTTATATGCCTTACATTTTAACTATTAGTTTGTTTAACTAATGATCAAACAACAGGCCCTAAGCCAGCGCTGTGAGTGGTGGCTGTATGCGTGCAGTGAACTGACCAGGCGCCTCCTGCAGGGCGGTCTCCTTGGTCTGTCCCTCCACCTGGGCGTAGGAGTCCCCGGGCGCCGCCGCCGCGGCCGCGCCGCCCGCGCTCCTGCTTATAGACATATAATTAAAACAATATGGAAACTTAGGGCCTGGTTTCACCACTCACTGACAAATTTTATGTAACAAATGTATGTGATGCTTAGAGAGCAGATTCGAAGTAGCGATTAACTCCCTTATTCATAAAACTTAACAAGCCTATGTAAACTAACAAATACTTTGTCCCTTTCTAACAAATACAAATGTCGAAGTGACAAATAAGTACAAACGAATTTTAGCGGCATTTTAACTAAAATAGGTTTGATTGTCGTTTATGAATAAGGGGGTAAAAGTTTAATATGGATAAGTATTTGAATAATGTAATGTGAATAGTACAAGCAATGACATTTCAAAAGTCAGAGTCAGTAACTCCGTAGTCGATAAGATTTGAAAGGAGTCATTACGGGATTCGGATCCGCTTGAGCAGGACTTCCCAACCAGGGGGGCACGCCCGCCTAGGGAGGCGTAGAGAAATGTTAGGGGGGGGCGTCGTACGTAATATGTAAGATTACATTTCCAAAAAAAAATTAACGAGTAGGTACATAAGGAAATATGCATGTGATTCAAATATAAGTGAATTTACCTAAGGGGAGGCATGAAAATATTATTTTTGGCTCGGGGAGGCTCGGTGAAATAAAGGTTAGGAAAGCCTGCGCTTGAGGATCTGACTCTTTGGAAAGAAAGAAAGAAAGAAAAATGATTTATTGACGGTCCCAACAGTACCACCATCAAACCCAAAAACAATAATATATATACAAGCATAATTGGATCTTTTGGATCTTCAGAACCGGATTTACCCATCTCTATAGTGATTCATTCAAAAGTTCTCGAGTGGCGACCACGAACCGGAAGACGAAGCGTTGGCAGGCCTCCCACCAGGTGGACTGACGATATCGTGAGAGTTGCGGGAAACCGGTGGATGCGAGTGGCGAGTTGTCGTTCATTATGGCGTTTTAAGGGGGAGGCCTTTGTCCAGCAGTGGACGTCTTCCGACTGATGATGATGATGATGATGATGATGATAGTGATTCATCTATCTCAAACAGCGCCATCTCTCGGTGAGAGGCGATACCTGTAGGTGACGAGGGCAGCTTGCTCGTCGCGCGAGGGTAGTTTGAAGGGCAGCGGCAGCGTGAGCGCCCAGCGCTCCAGCGCTGAGTTGAAGCGCAGCGCCACGCAGTACACGACGTACATTAACAGCATAAACAGCGCTTCCGGCCTGCCCAACACGACGTAATGGTTACACCAGTGTCTCCACCTTAGGGTAATTTACCCTTAATTTACCCTTGTTCCCGTATGTACATCACCAACTTCCATTACCAGCACTGGGAGAGGACAAATAATTAATTAATGAATCCTACTCCAAAACCTACCATGACGATGATTTTGTACAAGAAAAAAAAATCTTACTCCAAAACCCGGTTTTGAGTAGGAATTATTTGTCCCAGTGCTGTTAATGGAAGTTGGCTATGTACGGGGAACAAGGATAAATTTAGGGTATTTTACGCGGTTATGGTATTTTTTTGGGTAGAAAATTATTTAGGGTAATTTTTAGGGTAAAAGTTTTCGAATAAAATCTAGAAGAAAAGGTTTCAAGAAAAAAATTACTGCAGATCACATAGAAGCCAGTACTATTATGGATGTATTCCAAGAATATTTCAAAACGGTGTAGTAGTTCAACTATTAGTTTATTAATAAATCGCATTTATTTGCTTGTTTTTACTTTAAGAAATTTTAGGGTAAAAAAAATAAAAGTGCCTAATTTAGGGTAATTTCGTGTAGCGTTAGGGTGAAAAAAATATCTGAGGTGGCAACACTGGGTTAGACGCAGACGTAGATCAAACCCACCCACCCAGAATGAACCACCTACGATACCCAGAATCATTATCATCGTCCCAGTAGGGAGGTATTCCCAGTGGCGTAGCTTGGTAACCGGGGTTTCGATTTGCGGCATTCGAACATGGCGGATGTAGACAATATCTAATTTTGCTATTTCTGTTACTTTGGCTAGTTGAAGTATAATTTTGATAGTGTTTTATGCGGCGATTAACCTTAACAGTGAACAATAATCACAAAATTCTATATTGCTCTCGTGTCTGACATTTTTTAATGCGCAAGTTGTCTCCACGTGGTTTCTGGAATTTTACTATCAAGTTACAAAAACTACAATCACCGTACAACGTCCCTCTCAAAGAGAGTACTTAGACTCTGGCGAAATTGTCCTATTAATTAGGACAGAAAAGCCATGTTTTAAAAGAGAAGAAGAAGAAGCTTGGTAACCAAAATGCCCTGGTACTCCGACCAACGAAGCTTTTGCTATCCGAATAATTCTCTCGCCTTTGAAACTTGGCACGTGATGAAAATAGGTAATAAAGATTTTAAAGGCCATTACTTGAGTAAAAGTAATTACTCAAGTAACAATTTTTATTCTATAGTTGAGGTTTAGCTTGAAAATTGAACTGTCAAATGTTAGATTTCTTAGCCAAGTCATAGTCACCATTTCTTTACTTAAGCATTTACTTAGCAACAAGTAATGACTCGTTTATAAATACGGATGTAAGTGTATCTTGAACTGTATCTCGGTGTATTATTTGGGCCAATCAACTATTTTACCGACACTTTGGGCGTCTCCTGCGTTACCAAAATTGTCTCTGGCGTTACCAAAAAATCGTACTTCCAACAAGATATTTCACGATTTAATAGGTTGAACTTACGTAGGATGGCATGTATTCATTTACACCATCTATTAAATTACAGAAAAAACATGTTTATTTACAAAAATCTGCAATTGTTTGAAAAATGTCGCGGACAGATTAGTGTCGGTAAAAAAGTTGATTGGCCCATTTACGTATTACATATCCAAATTTCATTCAATCTGAATCGTGAATGCTTTAATTACGAAAATGAATTAAAACCAACTATCTTTTTTTAACGATGTCCTGTCTATTTTATCCTGCGCTCTATAGGAAGCCTACAGTTTAACCCCAACAAACAATTTGGCGATAAAAATAGACCGTATTGTAGCTTTGAGTGGTAGAGTAGCTTTACAAGGTCTACAGTTATAGCTTTTGGTGACACTATGGATCTAATTGAATACATTAGTCAGCTGGCGATAGTAAAGTGATATAATAGAAATTAGAAAAATATAATAACTTTAAGCTGCATAGTGGAGCTATAAGTTACCACGTTATAGCTTATAGTTGCAGCTGTAGGGTGATTTTATCACTGAAAGCTCTTTTGGAGTGTCTATTAACGCGTCTTAATGCTGTCGCTCTGTAAGAGTGTTAAGTTTACCTTCTAGTGCTAAATGTAGCCTTTAGTGTTAAATAAGCTGTAGGAAAATCTTAAAGCTGTATAAAGGTTATAGTGGCAATTCTAATAACTCTCAATAAGTGAGTGATATAACGGAGTTAGGGTATAGCTCTTTAAGAGCTTTAAGTGTTAATAAGATATGTAATAACTCTATTTTAGAGTTATCAGTTCTACAGTAGTAATAAATATGACTTTTTTAGTTAGCCTTGCGCTCCGAAGTGATAGTATAGAGATATCGGAATGTTTAAGAGTTACAGACAACAACGCCATTTTCGTTTACAAATAATAACATTAAAATGGCAAACATAATCATGAAAATTAAGTATAATTTACTGTACAGTCTTCAAAAATATAAGATCTAGTTACTTTACTACACCCATTTGCAAACCTAACCCGTTAAATTAACTTTTCGAACAAAAAAATGCACCGTAGTATTTTATCGTCTAAAATTTTAATCGAAACGTATATATTTCTAAGGCGCTTGAAAATTGAGATGTAAAATATCATATATAATAACAGAAAACTTACAACCGCAATAGTTTTTCACGTATCTACGTAAAAATAACTGATATTAAAATAACGCACTTACCGTTTTCCGTCTTTCCCGTCGCCATTACAATAATATTAGCACTGTTCGCGTTTTATTATTAAAAATGACACATGTTAATTTCCAAATAGAAATATTTCTATAAAATTGAATACAATAGTGTACACTAAGAGCTTTTGTATCACGCAAAGAGTTTATTTTCACCACTGTAGCTCTTTTGTCGCGCTTTAAGTGATATAAGAAAACATTTTACAGGTTTTATAGAACCCTTGGTACAAGTTACGGCTGTTGTGGCTCTTTATTACCTCCTTTGGTAATATGCGTCGCTGCTGTAGCACTATTATACCACTTGAAGTGATAAGGTTTGTGCCAAAATCGGACTATAAGAGAGTTATAGCGTGCTATATCGCTAATTTTTAGGTCGTGCTAGAGCTAAAGGAGTTTAAAAGAACTAATATACGGCGGTTATAGAGCTTATCTTATCGCCAAATTGTTAGTTGGGACGCCATCTACCGGCAGGCATGTTGCTGTCTGATCGCGTTCGCTAGTCGAATCCAAATAGTTAAGCTTCTCGCCGCTCACTTGTGAATAGTGCTGGGAGCAAGTAGGCGGAGCCAAAATCCCCAATCCTTAAGGGTATTTTGGTGTTGACAGCGTCTTAAGCTTAGGGTCAACTCACCAGGTGACGACGCCGTTGCAAATGGTGCAGAGCATGACGAGTATGGAGATGGCGTAGAAGAAGCAGTCCCGGCACAGCGGCCACCAGTTGAGATGCGACACCGTGCCCGCGCACAGCGCGCACACCGAGATCACGAACATTATGTTGAACACCGCCGAGCCGATCACGCCCGACACGCCTGCCGACATGCCAACATACCAACATTATAAACAAAAAAAAACACGACATAACAGAGAATATATTTTTGAAGGAACACAAGCAACTGGGTCTCCTGGTGGTAAGAGATCACCACCGCCCATAAACATCTGCAACCCCAAAGCTGAGGTATTGCCTATGCGTTGCCAATCTAGAGGCCTAAGATGGAATACCTCAAGTGCCAGTAATTTCACCGGCTGTCTTACTCGCCATGCCGAAACACAACAGTGCAAGCACTGCTGCTTCACGACAGGATTAGCGAGCAAGATAGTGGTAGCAATCCGGGCAGACCTTGCACAAGGTCCTACCACCTGCAAAATATACCCACAAGAGCTAGCACGAATAGATTGAACGAAAGTAATGTCCCTTAGAAAATCTTGTGGCAAACTGATGCATGTCATTTTCATATTTGTGTGAAACGTATTCAAGTAGGTAGCACACAGACACATTCATCCTCCATTTCCTATAAAGGCATCTCACATACATTTTGAAAACTCAAATCAAGTGAATAAAAGCAAGGACCTCGTGTCAATGGCTCTTCAGGTGGCTTCACCCAAAAAAAATGCAAGGCTGAGGCAGTTGCCTATCCTGCCCAATGGTTATTCCGGCCCTGCTGTTGCCGTACCGATGTCGTCCTGCGCGCAGAACACGCCGATGATGACGGTGGCGAGCTCGGGCGCGGAGCTGCCCGCCGCCATGAACGTCGCGCCAGCCACGTCCGGCGCTAGCTGCAGCTCTGCAAACACCATACATCCCATTATACACCCCCTTATGCTAAGCTATGCATGCGTTGGACGGACCAGTTAAAGCTGCACTCAACGGTCCACTGTACGAGACAGTACGAGTGTTCGAAAAGGGCTGCAGTACGGAAGGAATGGCGACGGATTATAAAGCTTGCCACCACCCCTGATGTGACGACCACTACCACTCCGCCAAGCGTGTGACGACCAAGAAGAAGAATAATAATGCTAAGCTAACTAGGCACACGTCTACTTGGCGGCGGGTGACACTCTTTACCGGCCCGGATAACACCGACATGGAAATACCGATCCTGTTTTTCGTGTACACGCCCATAAAAGCTGCTGTCAGTTTCTATGGGCGTGTACACAAAAAACAGGGCTGGTATTTCCATGTCAGTGTTATTCGGGCCGGGAAAGATTGTCACCCCTTGGTGACAACTCGACACACACCGTAGGGTGACACTCTTTCCCGGCTTGGATAGTACCGGGATGGAAATACCGACCCTGTTTTTTGTGTACACGCCCATAGAAGCTCACATCAGTTTCTATGGGGGTATACACAAAAAACAGGGTCGGTATTTCCATGTCTTCTGTTCTAAAAAGACTTCTTGAATTACTTAATTCACTTAATAAAATTATGATGATGATGATGATGAAGAAATAAGGTTACCTTCGCAGATGCGGTCCAGGCTGGAGACGAAGTACTCGTCGCAGACGATGGCTAGCCCGATGAAGGTGAACACGGCCACCAGGATGTGGATGACCAGCCCGCCGTGCTTGCGCGCGTTCTGGCCCATCAGGGGACGCGGGAACTAAGGCGAAAAGGTTGGGTTATTGTTTCTCAAATTTTTGGCACCCTAAGCTAAATTAATATCGGAACCCTAAAATAGACAAATAAATGAAATGCTGTGACAAGCTGTGGCGGACGAATTTCGTTGGCCTGGAGCAGCAAAGATATACGAGGCTTCCCAGTATTAGAAGTGAGGCCAGCAGTCTTCGCTACCGCAGAAGAGTGGCTTGTCACTCGGTTTTATATAGGTTGCATTTGGGAGAATGGCGTCAGAGCTACATGGTCTTATACCACCAGCTCCTTTCTTTCACAAGCCAAACAGAAGTAAGTGGGTATTTACCCTTAAGTTGTTAGCATCCCTAAAATTTGCGCAACTATACCTTTGTTTCTTAGACAGGCCTTGTAAATACTGTAATATTGTTGTGATGTTTTTCAAAATAAATGAATCATTCATTCATTCGCTCAATGAGCTTCCACTTGTCCTTTATTATCCGAGCAGCTAAGGAGTGGAACATTCTGTCAGCTTCTTTCTGTGTTCCCTGATCGCTACAATCTGGTTGACTTAAAATCCAGGGAATGGGCATTTATTAGGCTAGCGCGCTCCATCTCAGTGTCCATCTTCGCTTACCATCAGAAATGATTGTGGTCAAATGCAAGCATATTTCTGTGTGAAAAAAAAATGCGGGTAGGTACTAATCACGTTTATAGGCTTGTTGAGGAATCGATTACGACTTTATCATAAGAGCATGCGGACATTCGGAGGCTCCCCCGGTATCGGAGGCGGGGGGCCGGCCGCCCCTTCCGCCCCCTGATAGTCCGCCACTGAAAGACCCTTTACTATGGTAATACTGTACTGCGAGTGTAGTGTCACACTTTACCTGTTCGATGGCCGGCGGCGTGCAATTATGCCTCTTACCGAGTTTTTTCGTTTCCTGGAACAAAGACGATACCTTTATATTAAAACATTATACATGCTTCTGTAAGCTTGACTTTTAAGAGGCCGACAGGACCTTCAGTTTCAGTTTTTCGTGATATTTGTTTAGATTCGATTTGTGGCATTCGAACATGGCGGATGTAGACAATATCTAATTTTGCTATTTCTGTTTCTTTGGCTAGTTGAAGTATAATTTTGATAGTGTTTTATGCGGCGATTGACCTTAACAGTGAACAGTGATCACAAAATTCAATATTGCTCTCGTGTCTGACATTTTTTAATGCGCAAGTTGTCTCCACGTGGTTTCTGGAATTTTACTATCAAGTTACAAAAACTACAATCACCGTACAACGTTGCCTCTCGAAAGAGAATACTTTGACACTGGCGAAATTGTCTTATTAATTAGGGCAGAAGCCATATTTTAAAAGAGAAGAAGAAGATATTTGTTTATTGTTTAATGACCGGATAGCCAAGTGATTAGAGAATCTGCCTATGAAGCTTGAGGTCCCAGGTTCTATTCCTGGTCGGGGCAGATATTTCTATGAATAAAACGATGGGGATCCCCTTTATTTTGTATAACATTAAATTGTCCTAAACGAATTCGTATAACAGATATGGCATAACATGATTGTGCATAACAGCGAACTTGCATAATTATAAAGAAGCAATACACTTTCTTAGCGTAATAATGAATCCGCAAAATTGTAATATGCATAATATTATTAAATATATATACATACATATATAACTTAAACTGTTATAAAATGAATTCACATTCATTCAATTTTATCAAGCGAGTGAATTAGCTTGGTAGTTTCTGGGACACCCTGTATATTTTAAAAAATCTATCTAAATCAAGACGTTTCAAAAGCCCTATTTTTTGACTACAGTCATTTGAAAAACATTAATAAAACGTTTTACTCAACATATGTGTACGTGTAGGAAGACTTACGTCTTTCTTTACGTCGGTGTTTTGCCCAAAATACAAAGAACACAAAACACATGAATATACTCTAAATCAAGGCGTTTCAAAGAGACCTCTTTTAACTAAAGCCTTAAACAACAGGTGGTAGGACCTCGTGCAAGGTCCGCCCGGGTTGCTACCACCATCTTGCTCGCTAATCCTGCCGTGAAGCACTAGTGCTTGCACTTTTGTGTTTCGGCGTGGAGAGTAAGACAGCCGGTGAAATTACTGGCACTTGAGGTATCCCATCTTAGCCCTCTAGGTTGGCAACGCATCTAGAATACCCCTGGTGTTGCAGATGATTATGGGCGGTGGTGATCGCTCTTACCATCAGGAGACCCACTTGCTCGTTTGCCATCCAGTCGAATAAAAAAAGCATCAATAAAATGTCTTAACAAACATAATAAGCCGCAGACATGTCACAAGCGCTCACATCCTTCAAAAATCGACTTTCATTCGGCGAAACACCTTTTCGGCGCGTGATAAGTGTTCCAAAGAAACGCATATAAATATGATTTACGAATGTTCCCGCGCTAGCACACAGACCATGATGAGATAGACAACACCCAAACACCCAAAGGAAGTGGAAGTGGGCTGGATACATATGCCGCAGGAGTGATGGAAGATGGGGGAAGGCCGTGATGGAGTGGAGACCCAGAACCGGGCGGAGAAACGTTGGTAGACAGGAGATGAGGTGGACCGACGACCTGGTCAAAGTGGCGGGAAGGTGCTGGATGAGGAGAGCACTGGACCGAGATGAGTGGCGAGCAATGCAGGATGCCAACACTCAGCATTGGGTGGCTATGGGCTGAAGAAGAAGGGGAGAAGAGAAGAGAGGCCGCGAAACACTTCAACCAAGGAACATGTCAGAAAACTGCATGTCACTCTTTAGTGGCATTATGTATGTCCCGTTTGACATCTATTCCAGTCCAGTGCTGGAATGGATTATGTCGTTTACAATGTTTACAATGTGAACTTTACATTATTCTAGTAATTTAAGAAATTTTAAAGCGGTAACACTATAGTGACAATGATTTCAAGAAAGAGGCTCATAAATGATTTAAAAACTGTTCTTTTATTACAGTTAGAAGAAATAAATAAGTGACTAAGTAGAGAAATAAAAACGGATTTGGATGACAAATTGGATGAACGGTCTACACTATTCAGCGGTATGGAATATTCATTCCACGTAGGGTCGTCATATGAAAAAATGAAAAGTCCCGCAAAAAAAATCCTGACATCACCCTAAAAGTCCTGAAATTTCTTGTAACAGAGATTTGTAGGTTGAAGAACGTGCCGGCTCGGCGCTGCGGTTCGCGGTGTACTGAGGGGCTACTACGAAACTAGCAAATAAATCGATGTTCGTATCGCACCGTAGCACCGTCCCTTTCACTCGCGTATTAAATGACATAAGCGTCAGCGGGACGGCAGCATACGAAGTTCGAGTATATGGCCTGTATCGTGGATCAACGCTTACCTTTCCTTCGTGTAATAAATGTATCAAGAAAACAAATGTTTATTTATTTTTTCAATGAGGTAATTTCTAAAAATCCAGACACTTGGCAAATCCGGCCGTAATCCTGATAAAGGGTCAAAAATCCGTACATTTCCGGACAAATCCTGACGTATGACAACTTTAACTTCACATTTAATGATATTATAATGGATAACTCACGTCTTAAATCGAGTTTAGCTCGACATGTTTCGGGTTATTTCGAAACTCTTCATCACTGGAGCACGCGATTCGGCGGCTGCCGCAACACACGCACTACGCGCACTAAGCGCCACCGCTCTGCTCGCGCGACTGTCCGACGAAACTAACACAGACGCATAACTACCCACATTTTTATCGTCATTTTTATTGTCGCTGTCAAACGTGTCAGACGTGAGTTATCCGTTATAATATCATTAAATATGAGTGAGTCTCACGGTAGTTTCATGACTTTAATTTTACGTCTGAAATTCTTACAAGCTGTGACATTAGTGATGACAAATATGGTACAAATGTACCTTCTGCGAGCTGTTGCATCCGAAGACACCTCCTCACGCTTCTTTCACTCTCCGGGTTGTCTAACGAAAAGTTTACTGTACGCCACTAAGTGCCTGACAATGTTTGACGACCAAATAGCCGCGAGGTTAGAGAACATGACTACAAAAGCATATGGTCCCTGGTTCTATTCCCGGTCGTGCGGATTTATGTAGGTAGGTATGAAACATAAGGATGTTTGTATTCCAAGTCTATGATGTTTCATTTTTATTTAAGATTCTAAAGTATCTATTCACAAAAATATGTTTATCAGTTTCTGCAGCAGCTGTAGTCCAATAAACACAAGCTTTTCAGGTTCCTTAACGAAAATGTTTACTCCACGCCACTGGGACTTCCAATTTTAGACCACACTGAGTCTATCTCCGGTATGTCTGTGGCCCCCTCGCCGCGGGATGAGATTACAATCCCCACACGACTACAAAGAGAGGGCTTTCTCCGGCGGGATAAAGCTTTTGATCCCCAAATTTCCCTTCACTTTTTCACACTTTACGGAATACAAGCGAATGCCGATTTCTTACCATCTTTTAAGTATAACTTCACTCTTATTCTCATAGTGTTTGAGGTAAGTAATAAATAAATAAACAAATCAACCTAAATCAGGCTAAACCACTTTTGATGAAGCATAATGCCTAAGAACCATCGCTAGAAAACCAGAGGCCTTACTGCCTAACGTTTTTGACACTCGCGATCGCAATCAAATGACAGTTTTTGTATGCGAAATATGTCATTTGATTACGATCGCGAGTGTCAGAAACATTAGGCAATACGGCCTCTGGTGCAAAGGTGCTCATTACACTTGCCACGTTATTAAAATCATTTATTACTATTTAATTTTTTTGTATGCTTCTTTCGTTTTAGGTATGCTAGCCAACTCTTAAAACTGTAAATAACTGTGCAGTCTGCAGAACTCACAGGCACGTATCCTTCTTCTTTTTGTTTCTTTTTGCCTCCTACTGTCTCCGGCTCTGGTGTCCCTTTCCAGCCCTTCTTTTCTCCCCCCGTGTCTTCTTCTTCTTCTTCGTCGCCTTCTTCTTTTTGATCTGCTGCTGGTGTTGTTTCGACAGCTGTGAAACGATGGAAATATAATTAGGTTAATTAGCTATTTAAGTGTAGCTCGTTGCCATGACATTAATTACATAGTATAATTTTAATCGGTCACTAGTATTGCACTAATAAACATTCATGGAGATGAGTTCGGAATAAATAAGTAATAATAAATATAATGAGACACTTGACACCAATTGACCTAGTCCCAAATTAAAGAAAGCTTGTGCTATGGATACTTATATAGATAAAAATACTTAAATACATATTAGACATATAAGACCCGAGAACAAACATTCGTATTATTCATACAAATATCTGCCCCGGCCGGGAATCGAACCCGGGGCCTCAAGCTTCGTAGTATGGTTCTCTAACCACTTGGCCCTCCGTCGTCTAATGATTGATTGATTATTAGGGCTACTTTTATTCTACCATCACCGTATGATAACATGATAGGGATTACGTATTTTCATGGTATGGTGATGGCGTTGCCTGGCTTAACTTGTGCCTGAAGAGAGTTCTCCATTGTAGAACTAAAAGACTTTCCTTGCTCACCCGCGATCTTACGATAGCTAAGCTTATGCGAAATATGCGTGTTCCTCCACCTCCACACTGTAAGAACACACAAATTACACAAACCCATCTATCACCACCACCACATCACACTGACGCGTTTCGAACTCAACCAGAGCTGATCTTCAGAGTAACCCAACCGTACACCATGCCACCATGTAGCATGATGGTGGGATAGAAGGGATTTGTGTAATTTGTGTGTGTCCTTACAGTGTGGAGGTGGAGGAACTGCATGAACACGCATATTTTGCATTAGCATAGCTATTGTAAGGTCGCGGGTGAGCAAGGAAATTCTTTTAGTTCAACAATGGGGACAACAAGTTGATATGGACCTCCGCAAAGTAACGCCTGATTCAATAAATTATTCTCCATTGTTGCCTAACACTAACAACCTGTGACAGACTTTATTTCTAAGTCATAGCGTACCTTTTTCGTTGTTTTCCTCTACATCATCTTTTTTAGGCGTGATCTTCGTCGTCTGCCTTTCCAAAGGTGTGGACTCCTCATTAACTTGTGGAGGCTAAAAGGAATATTTTTCACAACTTTATGATTTTATTCGGTTTCCCGTTGGTTTTTAGGGTTCTGTAGCCAAAATGGGAAAAATAGAACTCTTATAGTTTCGCCGTGTCTTTCTGTACGATCGTCTGTCTGCCCGCCCGTCCGCAGCTTAGCTTAGAGACTACCAATAATCCATACAATACAATACAATACAATACAATAACTCTTTATTGCACACCAATATATAGCAAAAAAACCATACCACACCACCACCATACCATACTATCTATACTAATATTATAACTGGCCGAGCCGCGGGCAAAAGACTTACAAAACAACAGACTTATGAAGAAAGAAAGAAGAATAAGGGCAAAATACCGAAATACCGGGATACCGGTTTTCAAAATTTGAATACCGGAATAATACCGGTATCACCATAACACCCAATACCGCACAGCCCTAGGGGGGGGGGACGCTCGATTTTAATTAAAATTTGCACTTTAAAGTTGAATATTTCGCAAACAAATTACTGAATCGAAAAATCGTTTCATCAAACCCCTAATGGTTTTAAAATACCTATCCACCGATACCCCACACTATAGGATTGGATGAGAAAAAAAAAATCACCGCCACTTTACGTCTATGGGAGGTACCCTAAAAAATTTTTTTATTGTACTATTTTGTCGGCATAGTTTACCTATATATCCGTGCAAAATTACAGCTTTCTAGCATTGATAGTCACTGAGCGAAGCCGCGGACGGACAGACAGACGGGCAGACTGACAGACAGACATGGCGAAACTATAAGGGTTCCGTTTTTGCCATTTTGGCTCCGGAACCCTAAAAACAAAACAACATGACAGCGATTGACACTAGCACCGTATCTCGTGTGCCACAGTAGTTACCATGTCTGCGGGCGTCGTGGCGCTGAACACAGCCTGGCCGACGGAGTAGGCCACGAAGAACACCGTCAGCGTCAGCCAGCGGTGCCGGCGCGGCCGCCGCATCCTCTGTGGACAACAGACAACATGCTTTGAGTATAGAGCAAGGAATACTGACTGTAATGAGAATGAGAATAGAATAGAATAGAACAGAAAAGAACAGAACAGAATAGAATAGAATAGAATGCAAAAGTTCTACATACATTACAAATTAAACTAAATTACATCATGTGTCAGTGTTTACAAAAAATACAATATATATAATGTACATGGTAATTAATGTCAATTATAAAATTCTAGAAATTCTTTTTCACTATAAAAGCAATTTACGTTAAGCCATCTAGTAACTTCCTTTACAAATTTATTATAATATTCCATTTGTCTCAAATCTGCTGAAAGATTGTTGTATAAAATAATGCACATTATTATACGCATTTTTGCGATAGATAGCAGCACGACAAGGAGGGTGGTATAATAGGTTCTTGTTTTGAACTCTCTGTTTACCTACAAAGACATCGGACCTACTTCTAAAAAGTTAATTTTTTTTAAATTCAAAATAAAGCCTCCTTTCAGTAAAATTGTCTCTACAATATTTAAGGTACTTCCCCTCCATGTGGCATAGCCGTGGGACGCCCTGTATGGCACTGGTCCCACCGGCGGCTACAAACTATTAGCGAGTAAAACTATAAACTACAAACGAGTGGGCGAGAGGCAAGAAGCGAGTATAGTTTTGCTAGTTTAGACGCTCGGCTATAAGCGAGTGTTTGCGTGCGACAGGCGATTACTCGCTGCACTAGCTCAGCTCGAGTACCGTTGTTCTACTTATATAGTCGATAGGTTATCGCTGCGGTCAACTAGTACACAGTGGTCCCACCGCCAGCTATCGGCGAGCTCGGCGGTCAACTAGTAAAATTCTGTACTAGAAACAGTTGACAATCGACGGGCGGCTAGTAAACAATTCTATGGAATTATCGCTTACTCGCCGGGCGGTGGGAGAGTATCCTCGCCGGCAGTGTGAACAGCCAGCTATGAACTATAAAAATATAACTCTCTCTTTTATGTACACGGAAGCGATTACCTTTTGTTCGTTTTTTGGGCTAGAAAATAGCCGATGGCTCATTGCTTACTAGCTCGCGGTGTGTCCAGTGCCTAAACCTCTTTTAATAAATATAATTTCTGTACTAATAAACGTTGTAAGTTAATAAAAAAAACTTTTTAGAGTGACGTGTCAACGTTAATTAGACGGATGCACAAATCTTAAATGCCCACATACACCATCTCTCCTGCATCACTAGGACACGCAAATCATCGACGTAAAAACCTATAAAGGAATTGAAATCTTTCCACAAGACTGCCCGAAACTATCAAAACCCTGTCGTAAATTTAAGCAAAGCTACAGTTTTACTGGTAAAACGGGATCATCCCTTCCATGTATATTTAAGCAGAAAAAACCGGGTCTTAGTAATCGTGATTTAATGTTTTATTTCTTTCAACGCTTCGACACGGGCAATGGCCGCCCAACTATTTCGTGAACACGGGATGAATAAGTAAAGGAAAGGTTCAAGACAATGTATTCTCTGTAGTTTACAAAAGTTTTATTGAGTGTTCGTGAATAGTCAACTAGAAGGTGTTAAAGTAAAACCTAGGTGTCTGAATTCCTGGCCATCTATACCTATCTAAATCACCACATTGTATTGTATTTGTCGCTGGCTGTATTGTTTTTATCTGATTTTTTGATTTGACACATAAGATCATAATAATTCACTGTTGTGGACTCACTCACTAATAATATTTGTTGTGTCTGTGATTGTATGTTTAAGTTTGATTCGCTAACTGTATTTATGTGGATATCTGTTATTGGCTTTCTTTTTAGTACCTAAGTCCTATTGTAATGTACTGTATTGCTGTTGATGCCCCAAATAAATAAAATAAAAATAAAATAAAATAAAAATAATTATTATTATTCTTTCATCTCAAAAATAGTATTTAAGCGCTTTTCAACTGTTTAACTCCGTGTGTTGAATAATGCAATATGCCGGGCATAATGAACCCTGAGGACGTCATCAGGGCGTTATAATGGCTTATTAGACTAGACTAGCCACCGATAGGACTCTGCGATCATATTACCGATTTATAGTATAAACATGACGATACCCTTAGATATTAGGTTCTACCCACAGTAAAGCGCTCGTACTTAAAGGATTTTTGGGCTGCAGCCCAGGGCCCCGTGGATAAAGAGGGCCCCCAACCTGAACTGAAAACAATAGACGATATGATCAATAAAAAATGTCCTAGATTAAAAAAAAATCCGATCATGAGGTTTGAGTAATTAGGTAAAGGCCCCTAAGCAGTATTAACCCAGGGCCCCACAAAGTCAAGATACACCCTTGGCTCGTGCATCATTTGATCAAATAGTTGATGGAACTGCTAAAAATTAGATGGTGTTCTTCATATCATTATAAGCTGTATAAGGAGAACCAACGTCTCAATCCTCCAAGAACTCGGCATCAAACAGCGTCTTTCTTCCATCGTCCAATGTCGCATTCTCACTTTCTTTGGCCATATCACACGTCGAGAGGACACATCTGTGGAACGGCTGGTGGTTCAAGGGAAGGTTGAAGGCACGAGAGCAAGCGGGAGGTCACCAATGCGTTGGACGGACCAAGTTAAAGCTGCACTTAACGGTCCACTGTACGAGTGTTCGAGAAGGGCTGCAGTACGGGAGGAATGGCGACGGATTATAAAGCTTGCCACCACCCCTGATGTGACGACCACGACCACTCTGCCAAGAGTGTGACGACCAAGAAGAAGAAGAGTATAAGGAGACTCGTGGAAAATATAACAGACACCCAATTTGATTAAATACAGCTATTTAATCAAAAGTTGTTTGCAAAAAACTGTTCCACCTGTTAATTAAAACTAGAAATCTACAAAATCTTCAAACTTCACCATTTGACAAGATCAGAGGCTCCTAAGTTAAGTAGGGTCTCTCTCGAACCCAAGCCTATTACTGCCCGAAAACGGCGCCGAGATAAATTATTCTTTCATGTTATCTCCGGACGGATCTGAGTGACAATTCAAATTAAGTATGCTAATGAAGTTGTAGCGAGCACGTCCTGAATGGATCCGAACCCCTTGACTGCTTCTGAGCTGACAGCAAGGGTAATTTCGTCTGTTGAATGTAAGTGAGGTTTTGGTTTTGTTGTATCTTTGTATCGATCAGGTGAATTTTTATTTCTGTATTCAATTTTTTTTTATTCGACTGGACGGCAAACGAGCAAGTGGGTCTCCTGATCGTAAGAGATCACCACCGCCCATATAGACGCTTGCAACACCAGGGGGATTGCAGTTGCGTTGCCAACCTAGAGGCCTAAGATGGGATACCTCAAGTGCCAGTAGTTTCATCGGCTGTCTTACTCTCCACTCCGAAACACAACAGCGCAAGCACTGCTGCTTCACGGCAGGAATAGCGAACAAGATGGTGGTAGGTGGTAGACAATCCCTTGCACAAGGTCCCACCATCTGTAACTGTACAATATTGAATTGCCTTCTTATTCTAAGAGACCTGTGTGCAGCAGTGGGACGTACATAGCATCATCATCATCATCATATCAGCTATAGGACGTCCGCCATTGGACATAGGCCTGCCCCATAGACCTCCAGTTGCCTCGGTTGGAAGCGACTTGCATCCACCGTGGACCCGCGACTTTAACCAGGTCTTTAGCTAAGAATTGCTTAGCGAGCTATGGAGAGAGCCATGCTTGGGGTTTCTCTACGGGATCGAATCAGAAATGAGGAGATACGTAGAAGAAAAAGGGTCACCGACATAGCCAAGCGAATTAGCTCGTTGAAGTGGCAATGGGCGGGCCAAATAGCACGGAGAACAGATGGCCGTTGGGGCCGAAAGGTGGAGTGGAGATCGCGGATCGGCAAGCGCAGCGTAGGACGTCCACCAACGAGATGGACGTACGTATAAATTTGCTAAATTTCAACTAAATTCGACCTCTGAAAGTAGGTCGAATTCAACTTGCAAGATTTGACTCGTACATACGTTAGGTTATGCGTGCGTATATTGGAAGTTAATGAAAAACTAGAAACTTACAGTATTTCTTTGTGATAGGAAAGAAACCCCGTAAGGTGTAAGGAAAGGCACTCGAAGTAATAATTGCTGCTTGAAATCACGATTTGAATGTCTTGCATCTCTTTCTATCGCTATATATTTGCTTAGTTTGCTTAGAAAAATAGTGATTGCTGAAAATAAATTAATACATAGCAAGTAATTATTTTTAGAGCCGCAATAAAAATACGTCATTCATTATTTGACTCAATTTGACTGCTGAATGAAGTCAGTAAGACAGTCATAATTATTCATGATACTTATCGTCACCACTTAAAAAAAAACTCGTACCTCAAAATCAATAATTTTTCTGAGTGAACTTTATGGTCATTATGTCAAGGTTCAATTTTGTTGACACAATTGATTTTAGATACGAGATTTTTTCAAAGTAGTTATGTTTAATTTTTCCCATATGTTAGGCAAAGGAAGCAGTGCCCATGCAGTCTATTTTAAATTATTGTAACACTAGTCTGTCTACGTAGAACTCGTTTATCGCTATCTCGTGGCAACTATGGAATTTTCCGGGATAAAAACTATTCTATGTCCTTCTTGAGGACTCAAACTATCTGTTTTTTTTTCTGTGTAACGAATTTGATCTAAATCGGTTAATGGTATAGTATGGCATGGAATTACTGGCACTGGTATCCCAACTTAGGCCTCTAGGTTGGCAACGCATCTCCAATACCCCCTATTTATGGGTGGTGGTACTCTTACCACCAAGGAGACCCACTTGCTATGTGAAATGAGAAAGTCATTGTTGGTTCCATGGTATTGCAGTATCATCGACGATAAGTTGAAAACCACACATTTGTCCACATTGATATTCCAGCCTGTTGTTTTTAAACAATCCATTTTTTATATTGTTCGTTGTAATTTATTTATTTCTTGGTTTCTTATAGTTATTTTTTTTCCTTCATTTTATTTACTTACATAGAGTAGTGGTTTATTTATTATATTTGTGTATAGTACCGTGAGTCACAGACGGTTCTGGCAGAAAATCAGCGCTGCAGGCGTCTAACGCTTCAGCATAATGCTGAGTCAGCGACCGTTTTAATTTCGCGGGGACACACAAAATTGTGTAGGTATATATTTCATGTTGATTTCTTATTATTATTTTTTGGTTTATTTTTATATAATGTTTTCTGTATATGTGTGTCTTCTGAGTTAGTGAATAAATGTCTTCTTTTCTTTTCTGTCTTCTTTTCTAAAATGAAGTTTAATCTTGAAATTCCTCCACAGGCTAAGTGAAATATTTTCATTGGCATTAAAGTTTTATCCCTCGGAATTATTTCCGCAGGGCTCGCTATAACATTGTCGGTTTATGAGGGCGTAAAGTGACCGCCGTAACCGTTCCTTTGATTGCCGGGAGTTATCACTGGAGGCAGGTGAAATGGGATTAGCACTGATCGCTGAAGTACAGGCAACGTCATAAATAAGTGATGACATCTTCACAAACTTTCACATTTATAATATTGAGTAGGGATGTATAGAAATCCATATCATGTATAGATTTCCGCTGTTTATCTGTTATGGTTCTCGAGATACAGTCCTGTGACGGACTGACGGATGGTTAGTGCTACTAATGTGCTTAGTAGATAGTCACCACCACACAAAACCACACCACAGAACACACCACACACGCTATACACATGTATATGTGTATGGGAACATACACATATACATGGTTTTAAAGAGTTCTCCAGGGTATGTAAACACGGCAACGAGGTACTATCAGCCAAATAAGTGGTTTATCAATTTTTAAACAAGTTCCTATCAAATGAATAGGTCGCTAAAGTCGAACTTTGTCTGTTGGCATTATTGTTTTATGACATGCAAACGATTATCAACTTTAAAGTGGTAGACCACATATTTGGCTGATGTTACAAGAACAAGTTGGTCGTCCCATTGACATTAATAAGGTTCCATTTGGCACCCTTCATGTATGTACGAAACCCTAAAAAGTTATCACACAACATACGACGAAAGTAATACAAACGAAATGAGGAACTCCTTTTTATTGTCGATTAATAAGACATATTGGAACTAGGCAGGAATCCCCGACGCAGCATGTCGAAGATAATCTCGACATAATCAATCACGTCACGTGACGTCAGCGTTTTCCGTCCCTTTCATGCACGCACAAACCCCCAGTAAGACAGAGACGAAAAACGAACGTTAATTGACTTTTTGTTCAGCGATTTCATGGCTTTGGCACGCGTCTGTGATAGATTGACGTGTCAATCGATTTAAAGCTTTATTACAATGGAGGAAGGTTCTTGGAAATGTCAATGGCAAATGGTGTAGAGCTGCTACGAGGCGTAGCGGTTCTACGGGACGTAGCGCTACGAATGCAGAAGGAAGGCATTGGCGTATAGTGAAAAACTTGTATTAAAATAGTAGATTGATAACTAGGGTGGAAAGTGACCCATTTCACCCGAGATATTTCTGGCGCTCGAACGAAGTGAGAGCGCCAATAGTTCGAGGGGAAATGGGTTATTTCACCCGAGTTAGACACTCTACTTTTCATTTCGACTATGAGGACACTAAAATACTACAAAAAAACGAGAATATCAATAAATTTAATTTACTTATACCTATCCAACCTCCAACGGTACCTTTTCGACTGGCCACTTGCCATGGCCGACTATAAAAAAAAATCGAGTTGGTCACGACGTGCATCTAGATGGCCATGCCGAAACGTGAAAAAAAATGTCATTGACGTAACTCAATTATCTTCCATGTCGAGGCTAGCCAAAAAATTAAAAAAAAAATTACTTTCCACCCTAGAGGAGAAAACGCAATTTTGCACCCGGCTATCTACCCATGAAAATTAAACTTTCCGAACAGGAGAGATGAAAATGTAATTTTTAATACAAGCTCTTTTGCTGACTGTTTTTAGACGACTTTTGTCGGAAGTACATTTGCATACAAAATTTCAAGTCATTAATCGTTGAAGAGTTCCGTCCTGCGGAGACGATCCTGGTGGGACTACCAGGATGACACTACCAATTATTGTATTGCCACGCAATTTACATAATGTAGTAGTTACATTGTTCCAAATTTGAAGTCAATTCGACTACTGGAAGTTGGTTGAATTTAACTTGCAAGATATGACTAAGTACAGACGAACAGTGAAACTAAATAAAACCGGCCAAGAGCTTGTCGCACACGCCCAAGATAGGGTTCCGTACCTACCCTACCCTTCCTACCCTCCATTGGCGAGTCCGACTAGCACTTGGCCGCTTTCTGTTCTTCGAGCGGTGTGGCCCGCCGATTGCCACTTCAAGTTGCACATTCAACGAGTTATGTCGGTGACTTTAGTTTTTCCGTGAATTACCGTATTCCTGATTCTATCACTCAGATACTTCGAGCATAACTAACTCTTTTTTTTATTCAACTGGATGGAAAACGAGCAAGTGGGTCTCCTTATGGTAAGAAATCACTACCACCCATAGATACCTGCAACACCAGGGGAATTGCAGATGCGTTGCCAACCTAGAGGCCCAAGATGGGATACCTCAAGTGCCAGTAATTTCACCGGCTGTCTTACTGTCCACGCTGAAACGCAACAGTTTGCACTGCTGCTTCACAGCTGATTAGCGAGCAAAATGGTGGTAGCAATCCGGGCGGACCTTGCAGAAGGTCCTATCACCTGCGAAAACCTCCTTACAGTGATACAATTTTAAATTAATAATGTAATTTAATATTTCTGTCCTTGTGTCTTTTCCTTAAACCAATCTAGCAAAGAAGAAACATTTACTGGCGCGGCCGACCGCGATTCGCCTTTGGATCTACATTTCAAATTTCTCTTACCTCTGTCGGTAATAGGGAGGAGGGGGGGGGGGGTTACTGGAACTTCTGGGGGGCAGGGCAGCTTCCGGGGCAGACAACTTCGCGGCTTGTAAAAAGGTATACGTAAATTATGTGAATAGAAAAAGAAATCTTGAAAAGCTTTTGAAAGGGCCACTCCGGGTCAGCTTAAAAGGTAGAGGGCAAAAATACACAGGTATTTGAAACGAAATTTAGTAAATAAAAAGATTAATCTTTGGAATAATACAAGCTATACTTTATTCGTATACAGTGGGTATTTTTAGTAAAATATAAAAAGTAACCGAAGGACGGTTTTAGCGCTGTGACTGTTAGTAAATAAACCGCCATTACAATAATTTGTCAACCTGGTTCCTACTTAATAAAAGTAACAAGATATGAATTAAAGTTCAGTACCTCAGTGCCCATAGTACAAGCTTTTCTTAGTTTGGGACTAGGTCAATTGGTGTCAAGTGTCCCATGATATTTATTTATTTATTTATTTTTTGCGCTTTTTAAGTTAAAAAAGACTTTTACGTTGACCAACGAAATAAATAAAAAAAAATCTAACTTTAAATTACTTAAAATAAACAATATAAACATGTCCTTATACATAATAATAACAGGCCTTGGCATCTTTTACAGATAATTCAAGTAGCATCACGACGACACTTGCGGTCGTGACTAAAAAGGCCGATTCGGGACAGGATAACTCATATATAAATAACGTGAAATAAATTATAGGACCGGTTCCTTTTTGATCCCTAAACTTGGTTGACAAATCACAGAATTAGAAATAAGAGCAACAGAAATGTTTGTTTTCCATGAGGACCAATGTTGTCGCTTTGTCCTTTATATATTTTTTTCTTTTAAAATGCTATATTTTGAAAGTACATCCATATTTATATCAGTCTCCGAAACTAAACTATTTACACACGCTTTCCTATAATGACGAGTATCCACATAAAGAGGTTATCTTGAACCTAAAGCATTCTTACTGCATAGATGTGACAATAAATATATTAAAGGCTTTATTGTTACAAATGAAATAAAAAATATCCTAAAAATAACTTCGCTAAACTTACCTACATAAAAAAAAAACTTACATAAAATAAAAATAGAACCTAAAACTTAAATATTTATTTTTCACATTTAATCGGCATGGTTAACATATATTTATGCAAAATTACAGTTTTCTTACACAAACAGTCTCTAAGCTAAGTCGCAAACCGACCTCGACATATAAAGGCTCCTTGTCCTATGGGACCCTATAAACCGAGCGTAAAAACGATCATTGAAAAACTCCTTTTAAATCTCTCATCCATCCGTTCAAAATGCCACAGACAGACAGATAAAGGCCCTTTTTCAATTGAGTTTAAACACAATCGGACTACTCAACCACTCAAATCAAAGCTTAAACGAGCAAAGAAAACCTTAACGCACCACTTTAGACTGGCCTCTTCCCCCCTCTGTATCCAAACATATTTTAATACCCTAGGGGTTGGTGGAACATTGTCGGAGGTCAATGTTAAATGGCGGGTTGGTCGATCAATACGTCTTTATAGACGTCACTAGCATGACGTGTTCTATGCGCGGCGAGGAGTCGCGTGGGAAGGTAACAGCGGACGTGTGTGGTTAATAGACGTCATGCTAGGACTGTGGATTGAATGGGACGGTCTGTGCTAGAAGGGTTGAGTGATCATTTTTAACTAGGTAATTTTCAACCGGCTTTAACAAATGAGGTTTTCAATTGGTGGTTTTTTACCCGACTGCGAAGAAGGAGGGTTATAAGATAGGATAAGATAATTTATTCATTAATTTCAGTACAAAATAACAATAGATACAATATTTTACTAAATTCTATGTAACACGTTTGCCTGCACTAGGGTTAGTAGAAAACTCTGTGTCACAGGCTTAAGAGAGCTAGCATAAAATTAAATTAAATTAAAAATAATTGTCTAAGTTTAACAATGAAAGCGTTAAAAGATGAAAAAATGCGTAGTAATCACAATATAAAATGCAATTGGATTTAATCAAGTATTAATTTAAACAAATTAGCTACAGTTACAGTTATGCGTTTGCCTCGTATGTATGTATGTATGTATGCATGTATGTATGTCTATTCCTTTGTCCGCTCGTAAAACTACTCAACGGTTGAACCGATTTTGACGCGAGTGACACTGGGTACATGAAATTCTTGAAAAATCAAAATGGCGGATTTTTGTCGCCAAATTGTAAGTTTTCAAAAAAAAATTTTCATTCAAATCTATTGAGTGGGGTATCAAATGAAAGGTAATAATTAGCCTATTCTAAATATATATGGGTTATAATAGTTTTAATCTACCATTTTCACAGAACTGTTAAAAAAGTGTGAAATAAAACAATAAATTTAAAAAATAAAAAAACCCGACTGCCTTAAAAATACTAAAAAGAAGAAAACAAGTCTAGTGGGCTAGAACTCTGTTTAGTAGCTAACTTAAAGTTCAACAGTCGGGACCCGTTTAAATCGTGACGTTTAAAAATTCTTACTAATGGGTGCCGACTGTTGAACTTTAAGTTAGCTACTAAACAGAGTTCTAGCCCACTAGACTTGTTTTATTGTTTTTAGTATTTTTAAGGCAGTCGGGTTTTTTTTTTTAATTTATTGTTTTTAATGTTTGATAGTAAAGATGGGACTACAGGACAATGAAGGTTGTAGAATATGTGGCAAGGAAGACGAAACAATGGAACACATTATGTGTGAATGTGACGCCCTCTCAGATTTAGAATGAGACTCTTTGGCGTCGGATACCCCGCGCCAGGAGACTTTAAGGCACTACCGCTACGTCAAATCATCCAATTTATGGAAGAGGTAATAAAAGCAATGGGGTAAGTGCGAAGGAGGGGTAATTACACAAAAGATCCCTACGGGTTGAAGTGTATCCGCAAGGACCCCTAAATTTCAAGATAAGATAAGATAAGATAATGTTTGATTATCTTGGAACACGTATCCACATTTATGAACCGGCTAGGTTCTGCCGGCTTCGCCAGCGTGTAATTCGGTTATCGCGCGGTTCCCTCGGGAACTGTGCATTTTTTCGGGATAAAACTCTCTGTGGATCCGTCGCTCCGTTTCGACGTGAAAGACGGTCAAACATACAAACTTTCGCATTTATAATATTAATATGAATGAAGTGTATGAATGTTTGTTCTCGACTCTTTGGGGAGTTAGAAATGAGTGTACGGAATACATTGCCGCCCGATTAATTTTCAAAAATTAATTACACTTTAGTAGTTATTCACTTGCAAATATCGGTTCTCAGTAGTACTAAAACCTATGTATGATTACAATTTGAGGTAATATTAAACATACACGCTGTATGTATATGTTTAAGTTTGACATTAAAATTCTTTGAGGCTTAAAATAGTTTAAATAGTTAAAAAAAGTGTGATAAAAATTCAATAACTAATAAATTTTAAAAGTCGCTGAACTAATGTTGTTCAGTTTGACGAGTATGATCTATGTTTTAATTATTTGCTCGTATATATATATTTTTTTATTCGACTGGAAGGCAAACGAGCAAGTGGGTCTCCTGGTGGTAAGAGATCACCACCACCCATAAACATCAGCAACACCAGGGGTATTGCAGATGCATTGCCAACCTAGAGGCCTAAGATGGAATACCTCAAGTGCCAGTAATTTCACCGGCTGTCTTACTCTCCACACCGAAACACAACAGTGCAAGCACTGCTGCTTCACGGCAGGATTAGCGAGCAAGATGGTGGTAGCAATCCGGGTGGACCTTGCACAAGGTCCTACCACCTACATACCTACATATTACAGGCAACACCCGGTATTATCACATGGAACATTTTTTTAACAATTTCAAAGCCCATAGACGTATGAACATAATGGTTATCGATTTATTCCAATTAGAATAATAGGCACATTGCGAATTAAGCGATACCTATCTATTCACTGCAGGTATATATACCGTTTTAGTGATACAGAATGGTTCCTTAGTCAGTAGAGGTATAAAAGTTATTATACCCTCGACTTAACTATCAACTCTCGTCTACAGCTCGGGTGGAAATAAACGGCTCGGGTAAAATGACACGTTTTATGCACTGCTCAGCTCAAAGCTCGCACGTTATTTCATATTACAATGAAGTTAAAACTTGAGTAATCCAGTTTTGTGGGCAAACAACAGTGTACGGCGCCGTAGTGCACTGGCATAATAAAACTTTTAATTGCGCTACAAATGTAGCTTTATTTATGGAAGTTTTACTAGAACTAACCTAATAACCTGCTGAAGTTTTGAAGGCGTACGAAAAGGTGTAAAAGAGTACGATAAATACGAACTTTTTCAAATACAATGGAAAACCAAGGCTGTGTTTCCATCAAAGACGTGCGAGGATGTGTTGCGAGGAATGTGTTTTTCATGAGCCAATAGAAACGCTTTACCCATCCTCGCTTCGCTCAGCTGTTTCCACGAGATCGTTGGTGTGCAAGGATAGGTAAATGAAGTGCTTCTATACGATATAATGCGTAAGAAGGCTTGTCTTCTCCAGCGTGTGCGCGGTAGCAATAATAGTATCCTGAGCATGATGGCGAACAGAAGGGCTACTCCAAAACACAAAATTCGAAGTTCGTATCGTGCCGTCGCTCTCACTCTCGTATTAAATGACATAAGCGTAGGCGGGACGGTACGATACGAGCTTCGATTTTCGAATTTCGTGGTAGCCTTGCTGGCTGGACAGCCGTTTGTGGTGGCACATGACTAAAAAAGTCATAGGGGCCATATGATTTAAAAAAAAATGTAATTTAGATTTGTTTAATTAAGTAGTTATTTACTAACTTAGTCGTATAGTTTTTTCCTATTGTTCTTTTAAATACTAACAATATTATAGATGATCTTTTTTCGTCTGAAATAAATGATTATTATTATACCACGCGCCATTACTTAATACTCAGTTTTGACGCATTTTAGGTTTAGGTTTAGAGAAGCTTTATTTACTCATAAGAACAATACAGTTCACTTAAAATGAGCTTACATACTATAATTCCTTAAAATTAAACATTTCAGCATAACCGTTGGAGATTTGTTGAAGTTACACAGTGTTATGAATGTGTTGTTTCAATTTGGTTTTAAATACACTGAGAGACTCACAATCTTTCACATTATTTGGTAATTCATTATAAATCCGAGCCCCCTCATACATTATACTACTTTTACCGTAGCCTGTTCTATTTTTACGCAGTTTTAACTTATTTGTATTTCTTAAGCAGTGTTTGAATTTTCGTTGTGTGAAAGAGATGGCTGAATGTATTTTATTTGTTAGGATCTTTTTTACGAAAATGCATGTTGAGTATGTGTATAGCTGTCTTATGTTGTGTCTTATTATGTGTCTTTTTGAGATACATTTTTTATTCGATGTCTTTACATTACTCCAGGATTGTGTTCGAATCGCTTAACGATATAGTGCCTATTAAATTATTGGAATTATACCTTTATAGTTTTTGTTATTTATACCTTTACAGTTGTTGCAAAGTTAGGCGGCGGAAGGTATATTGGTGGAATCGCAGCCTTATGCACTAAAGTATCCGTGCACTGAGGCGGAGTGGAAGTGTATTCTATGGAAGTGGGTTAAAGGTCGGCGCCGGCGTCGCTCCCGGAGCCGGCGCGGCGCTTTTCACTCGTTCGCAATTACGTGAGCTTTGTATGTCGACGTTTGCAAGTTTTTTTTTTATGTTAGAGAGGCCAGACAAACGAACTAGTGGGTCACCTGATGTTAAGTGATCACCACTGTCCATAGACACCCGCATCGCTTTAAGCGATGCCAGTGCGTTGTCGGCCCTGCAGAAAATTGTACACACGCCTCTTAAAGGCACCCAGGTCGTAACTCGATGGTAAGACCCCAGCGGGAAGCTTGTTCCAAATTTTATTAAGTTTTTTTTGGTAATTTACTGGGTAAAACAAAATACTTACCCCCTGTTTCTGTTATGTGATGCCGTCTCTATTTGTTTTGTTCGAATAACGGAGACGACATCACATTTATTCGTCAAATAAAATTATGACTGGTGAAACAGCCCCTTATTATGCTATTTAGTCTGTCAATACATACTTGTATATTTTTAGATGTCCGTAGTCAACTAGGAACCCTTATACCTAGTTTCACCATGTCTGTCCGTCTGTCCGCGGGTAAGCTCAGAGACCGTTAGTACTAGAAAGCTGTAATTTGGCATGAATATACATCAGTCACGTCGAAAAATTAAGTTTTTAGGCTTTAAACTATTCCGCCTATTGTGACGGTCGGGATCGAATTAGGAACCCTATACTGAGCATGGGCCGACATACTTTTGACCAGTTTTTTCTTTAATCAGATGAGTAAGCAGTAAGGTAGGCACGGAACTTAAAGATAGAGAACGTAACCTAGCTTTTGTATTTAGGGTGCACTTTATTTAAGAATGATGTCAAGGGTCTGATGATGGAAGCGTGTTTTTAGTTTTTTTTAATTATTTCTTAATACTGAACAAACTTATTTACAGTTTCGCTACGCACGGATACTCGTGTTTTGCATTTTGCTTTACAGTCAGTATGAGAAGAGATATAATATGTCTGATTAAAAGCCATAAATGTACCACCATTGCCAGAAGCTTCGTATTTTATGGATCCATTATGTCAGCATACGATTATTTAGCATAAATATGTTATGCAGGCTATAAAAACATAATTTGGTAATATTAGCTTACGGAACGGCTACGTTTTGAATAATCTTTTTTTTTTTTATTTTGACTTTGGGTTCCGTAGCTGAAATAGCTTCTTACTTCAAACTAAAATAAAATGTCCACCGATTGACGGTAGGAGCCTACTATAAAATTCGAAAATCGAAGTTCGTGTCATACCTTTCTCTCTCACTCTCGTATTAAATTATTTTTGCGGCAGCGGGACGGAAATATACGAAGTTCGAATTTTGCACTTCTTCACTTACTTCTTTTTCACAATTGTTGTTATTCTGTCCCGTCAGCGAGGGGACAAAAGTAGTACCTACAGTTTGTTAGAAGAAATTTTGTGTCACATTATACTAACATGCTTATTAGATGACCAACCATAAAAAGGGATTAAAACTACCATAAAAATTTATGTTTGGCATATTTTAATCCTAAAAACTTACAGGTAAAGTGTGACTCAGGAGACTGTAACTATAGCAACGAGTGACAAGAAAAAGTTGATTGACCCAAATGCCAAATACCTAGTCAAAAAAATGTAATTATAATTATACTGCTCAAAACAAAATGAACGTGAATTTTATGGGTGAAACGAAAATACATATAAGTAGTAAAATTTCTCCTACATTCGGAATATAAATAAATCAGAGTCCAGAAACGCGACGAATATGGAACAAACGATTTTGAATAGTTCAGCAGGGCTACTACAAAACTCGAAACTCGAATATCGTATCGTACCATCCCTCTCGCCCTCGTATTAAATAGTATAAGTGTCAGAGGGACCGCACGACACGAACTCCAAGTTTCGAGTTTCGTAGTAGCCCTGCTGTTGGGGCCCTAGTTCATTTTTTAGGTACCCTAGGGCCTTGGTTACCAAGCTACGCCACTGCTCTGTTAACATAAATCCTCCGTCAATTGACGTATTATATGTACTCGCTACAACGTGATAAGGACAAACTATTTTTTTCCGCAAAAACTTCTTTTTAATGAGTTAGTGAAGAAGACAAAGTTGACGTTACTCTAAACTCTAGTTAAAATGAAGTTAAGCACTAGCATTATGAAGAATGACCTGAATGTCGCTCTGAAAACTCGGCGAGCAACTTAAGTTGGTCTCGAGCCGGCAACTAATGGATATTAAATTCTTACGACCCACGTCTTTTGTCGTTTGACATTTGAAGCTTTAAGTTGGTTTAACTTGGATGAAGTTCATTCTTATTAGAAAAAATGTATATTTATTTTACGATTTTACAGTTTTACCCGACAACGGCAAAACCAAAACGAAGAGTTATGATTTTATCCTTTAGTTAATTATGTGGTGTTAAATAACTGAACATACTCGTAAAATAAAGAAAAGGGTGTTATAAGTTTGACCGCTATGTGTATCTGTCTGTCTGTGGCACCGTAGCTAGGAGGAGAGTCCAATATAACCACTCGCATCGTCCCCACGATGCGGGGCTATGCCTAAGGCGTTTCCATAGTAAAAAAAAGGTTAGGTTATTGTAAACTAAGGTGCAAACCCTCAAGAGACATTGAAGATAACGCAAACTCTTACGGTTTTTAAACCAAAGTGAAACATTACATAATTACTGCCACAATATTGACGAAATCACTGCCCTAAAAAGAAACGTATCGTATTACTAAATCGGTAACGATTACAGCACTAGATTAACCGCTGACAGGTCACTGCGACTCACCCTGACTCACCCCGGCTTGCCCTGACTCGGTGACCGGGATTAAACTAACACTTATGTCATCATCATTATCATCATATCAGCCAAAAGACGTCCACTGCTGGACATAGGCCTCCCCCAAGGCTCTCCACTCAGACCGGTCTAGTGTTTTTCGCATCCACCCCGATCCCGCTCGGGGTTTCTCTGCGGGATAGAATCAGAAATGATGTATCCGCAGTAGAACTAAGGTTACTGACATAGTCCGAAGAATTGCGAAACTGAAGTGGCAGTGGGCGGGGCATTGCTCGCAGGACTGATGGCTGATGGGGTCAAAATGTTCTCGAATGGCGTCCGCGGACCGGGAGACGAGCTGTCGGTAGGCCTCCAACAAGATGGAACGACGACCTGGTTAATATCGCGGGACGCATATGTATCTGCTTTCAAATATATTTTAAGGTTAAATACCTCCGTCGGCAAAAACTGAACTATAGCCTACAACCTAGGTTTTTTCCGCGATTCCGTCGGTGTAGGATTCGTTTACCTCTATCCCGCGGGCACCTTGCGATTTTCCGGGATAAAAACTATACTATGTCCTTTCCCGGGATTCGAACTATCCATAAATCGAACTTCATCTAAATCGTCCCTACAATGCGAGGGTATGCGTAAGGCATTTCCTGTCGTTAAAAAAATGGTAGTGACATCCTGGTGTTTCGGCCAGGATTTTCTCCACGGGACGGAACTCCTCAACTATTTAGCATATACCTGTTTGGTACGAGAGTATTTGGATAACAATGCAAGTACAGTCAACAAAAATTACAGTCGGAAAGAAAAACTTTTTTATTAAAGTAACATTTTTAGCAAAAATTTGTTTTACTACGCCCGAGTCTGCCTGATTTGGCCTGAAAGCAGAAGGGCTACTCCGAAACACAACGTTCGAAGTTCGTGTCGTGCGATCTCTCTCGCTCTCGTATTAAATAGTATAAGTGTGAGAGGGACCGCACGACACGAACTTCGAACGTTGTGTTTCGGAGTAGCCCTTCAGGTCGTAAATCTCCACAGCTATTAACTTTACTTACATGGCACGACTTATCTTGAAGAGTTCGGGCCATTTGTAACGTGACGCCGTGATGTTTTTTTTTGGAGAGTCACTAATGCGTCTCCACCTCTCCACGGGCGAGGGGTTTAAATCGATTAAATGTCTCTAAACTTGTTATATCGAGGATAAATCAAAAAGTTGTAGTTGTAATAACTGGCACTTGAAGTATTCCAACTTAGGCCTCTAGGTTGGCAACGCATCTGCAATACCCCTGGTGTTGCAGATGTTTATGGGCAGTGGTGATCTCTTACCACCAGGAGACCCACTTGCTCGTTTGCCTTCCAGTCGAAAAAAAAGTTGTCGGAATGAGGGTGAAAACCAAAGTATCTACTTTATTAAAAACTAGCTTATGCCCGCGACTTCGTCAGCGCGGATCGAGATTATCGCGCGGTGGCGCCCTCTACCGGAATAAAAGGTATCCTATGTTGATCCTTGGGGTCAAAACTACCTATACACCAAATTTCATCAAAATCGGTTCAGTGGTTTCGACGTGAAAGCGTAACAGACAGACAGACAGACAGATAGAGTTACTTTCGCATTTATAATATTAGTAGGGATGTAGTAGTGTTAATTTGTGTCTGTTTATTGTACAAAACAAAAGAAACCAATACTATTGACAAACTTTGAGATACTTGTACAAAGGCAGACTTATCCCTTTAAGGGATCTCTACCAAGTCAATTACTGACTGATTGAAAGGAGCTATCCGTTAGGGATTAACAAAGATTGAGTTTAAGAATGTGTTATTAATACCATATTAATACTTAAGTATCTACATATAATGTACATAAATAATAATGTAAATATCGCTTTTGAAAAAAAAATGAATCTGGCAAGAAACTCAACCGGGTACCGGTAAATTTTTGATATTCTTACCTGCTTGTTATACTTAACGTAAAATTTCTAAATTCAATGAATAACCAATACCAACCGATACCAATGACTCTCCTCGAGTATGGAAAGTGGTGCTCATTTCCCATCAGATGAGCCACTTGCTCGTTTTCCTCCCACTCATAATAATAAAGTTGTGTTTTAAATATTTGTAATGTAATAGATATCATTTAAAAATATTGTGAATCTGTGCTTAAAAAACAAACCTCGTTGAGTTTTTTGCCGGATTCTTCTCAACAGAGATTTTTCCGGACCGGTGGTTTTTTTGACGTTCATAAGTGCTTGTTATAGCCTAAATTGAATAGAGATTTTGACTTTGACTTTGAATAAAAACAAGACTTGACTAACTTTGCCTGGCTTCTATGGTTTAGGCTTAACACTTTCCACTCACTAAATACAGTGGTAAAAATCTACTAAAGGTTAAAAGGAAACACACATGATTCCATTAATATTCGATTATCTACTTTTATTACAGCGCAATTCTTATACCCTATGTACACATATTAAGGTTCAATGTTAAGGAAGTTTACCTAAATAATTTGACATACGAGCTTAGAGAATTAAATCAACCGGAGAGAACAACGTCGGGTCTTACCCTCTCTGAGAAATTTTGTAGGTAATTTGAAGAAATGTAAGCCTGCCTTGGGCTACGTGTATAGATGTAGTGGATTTTTGGCGCCAAATTGCGAGTCTTCAATTTTTTTTATTGAAATTATCGAGTAGGGTATCAAAATGAAGGGATATAAAAAGAAATTATAATAATATACACAAGTCATGTGTTTTTATTTACCGTTTTCACAGAAATATCAAAAAAGTATGAAATAAAACAAAAAAATTAAAAAATCAAAACCCGACTGCGTTAAAAAATTACTAAAAAGAAGAAAACAAGACGTAGACGAAATAGTCTAGAACTCTGTTAAGTAGCTGACTTAAACTTCAGCAGTCGGGACCCATTCAAATTGCGACCAGCTCAAAAATTCTTAGTAAGCACCTAAAATAGGCCCCGACTGTTGAAGTTTAAGTTTAGCTACTTAACAAAGTTCTAGACCACTACGTCCACGTCTTGTTTACGTCGTGTTTTTAGTATTTTTTAACGCAGCCGGGATTTGATTTTTTAATTCTTTGCAGTTAGTGCTTATGGTGCTTCCATTTGGTTTAAAGCTTCAAGAATAAAAGGAAAGGGGAATATTTTGTTAGTTACGTGAGTGTATTGATGGATCGTGCGTGATTATTGATTGCATCAATAATGTGCCTTAAATGTTGACGGTTTTGATTACATTTTTTTCATAGAAATACATCATAAATATACGTATCTAGTACTAGTACTGTAATGAGCTGTGATACAACTCGTTTTTTCCTAACTCTTTGGACTGTCTGGTTTACTAGTAGCACACATTCTAAAAATAGTATATTTTTTATCGAGGGACTGTACCCGCCAATATGTACCCGAGGTGGTCAGCCACCCGAGCGCGAGGGTGTCTATTTATCCGAAGCTTTATATTGACTTTTAGTTTCGTGGTGAAAACTGTATTTTTCACTTCGATGGCGAGAAAAAATAGTCAGTTCATTACAAAAAGATTTTGTCAAAAAATAAAAATTTTTTTTTTAGATTACGGCGGCAAAAGGTTATCAATTGTCTTTTGCTCTTTGCTCGACATCTTGATTTTTCACTATCACTTGACGACATTGTGAGAATAATCAATTTATTTTAATCGTTTACGATTTACGTTCTACAATTTCAAAGTTTTCACGGTAGGTAAGTATTTTTTTACAACCAGACACAGTTATAACAAAATAGCATCGGCGAAATGGTCCATACACAAATAGAAAAATAGAATGGCGCCACCTTTTATACGGAAAAAGCTTAGAACTGAGACCACGTAGACTAAGAACGTAACATTTACGTCATTAAAATGGTCCACACACAATCTTATTTTTTGCCAGTAACTGGCTGTTTGAGTTTATCTAAGCCTACTTGAAACCCGTTAGAGATGCGGCGTGATAAGGGTTTTGGCACAAATCCCGGCCCGGAACAGATAGCAGACGAACCCGGGCAAGCCGGGTTGTTATTGGCGGTGACAGGTAACCTGTAACCTGCACAATCGCTGAGATCTACCTATTGAATAATGTTTTTCCATTGTATTTTGTTGGATAAGTGAGTATCACTCTTGCTTTCTCAATTAGCTTCAGTTAACCTTTTTATGTACAAACTAGCTTTTGCCCGCGGCTCCGCCCGCGTGGCATTCGGTTACCGCGCGCTGTTCCCTCGGGAACTGTTCATTTTTCCGGGATAAAAAGCCTAAGTCACTCTCGGGCCCATAAACTATCTCTATGCCAAAAATCACGTCAATCCATCGCTCCGTTACGGCGGGAAAGACGGAAAAACATACAAACACACTTTCGCATTTATAATATTAGTATGGATTCGTGCTTCATTGAAACAAGCCATATTAATTTGCGAAACGAAATAATTCAGTTCGTTGCATCACGTAATTATAATTTCAAAGACTCGTTTGAAACGATTCCATAAAATAAATTTGAATAGGAACCCGATTTTGTCGAAATGTACGTGCAAATAAATCCTCCAATTTTCAGTGACTGAGCAGCATTGCCATAAAACGAAATATACTCTGTGCTTATAGCACTAAAGTGCAAAATGCGTTACAATTTCTATATCTAACTCTAACTGCGTAACTATCACGTTCAACTATAGACTTTAGAGTGTTGGCGGTAGAGTTTCTATTGCAATGGCGGAATTTCAAAGGAAATTTAATTTATCAGTCGATTTTGTTTGCACAGAATTCTGATGGACGGGAATTTATTTGTTAGTTTTATGCTTTTTAAAGTATATTGTGGACGAAAACGATAAAAACTGGTCGCATTTCTTGAAGATTAGGTGGACTGTAATAGTAATAGTAAATAGATAGACATAAAAATGTTAAGCTTTCATAATACTAGCCCTTTCTTCTCTGCCTCAATCCAATATACAGACTGTTTCGTGATATGAAAACGTAGTCTAGTATAATTGCAAAACAATTAATCGATTCAATAAATCGGTAAATTTATTCACCGAATTAATCGCTTTATTTAATACTTGAAGAAATCGATGAATTTAAAAATGTAGTAATTTTCAATCAATTTCACTTACTCGATCGGGCATTAATCGATTTTTAAAATTTCAAATTCCCTCCAGCTATACGCTACCGAGACGCTACCACAGACTATACACGTATTTTATTCAAGAAATAACGTCAGATTTTGATGAAAATTTTTCAAATGAAAATCAAATATTGAAATCATTCCTGTCAAGTACGTCAACGGTGTCAGTTATATTTAAATTCTAAAAATTTTATTTCGACTAATTACATCTTCCATTGTAAATATATGCGATCTACGGGATGAGTGAGCGAAGTTTTTCTTCGCTGTCACCATCCATGAGCGTAAGTAGCGTGGTTGCGGTTGAGGTATCTGAACATAACTTCGAGGATGATGAGCTTCTAAGCCACACTTCTGTGGTATTCGAGAGTCAGCCGATGATTTCTAGTGGACAAGTGAATCATAACAACGTTGAGGATGAGGGGTTCACGACTGTTGCACGCAAGAGACCTCGAACACCCAACAGCAAAATGTCTTTGATGGATGTCGTAGAAGGTGTTGAGGTATATTTAACGGCCCAAGCAGAGTTACCGAAGCAACTAGCGTTGGCAAAATTGTTGAGAGCAGAGTCCATTGGTGGTATCCTTAGAATGAAATATAAAGGCACTTTCAAAGTTTTGCTAGTCTTTGATTGTAAGGAGAATGCCCAAAAGCTGATTGATTGTAAAAAAATGGCTGAACTAGGATACAGTTGTGAATTTGCCGTAGGAGAGAAGTGCTTTGGTATCCTCAAACAAATAGATTTAGATGTTGATGTAAAAGATATTCCATCTATTTTGACGGCTGATGTTGACATTATATCGGCGATACGTCTACGACGGTTGTCCGAAGATGGAAAATGGATGGATTGCGAGACGATTCGTCTTTGTTTCAAAAGCTCTTCTTTGCCTTCATATGTGTACGGCTATGGATGCAGGTTCAAAGTTGAACCCTATACATTTCCAGTGTCGCAGTGTTCGGGTTGCTGGAAATTTGGACATGTAATTAAATTCTGCCCTACAAAGAAAATAATTTGCCCCAAATGTGGACTTGGACATGGAAATTGCCAAAATTTATCGTTTAAATGTGTTAATTGCAAGGGGGCTCATATGGCTCTAGATAAATCTTGTCCTGTATTTGTTAAAGAGAAGGAAGTAAGGCAAATAATGTCAAGAATGAACTGCACTTATAAGAAGGCTGTTTTTTTACACAGTGAAAAAAAGAAGGAGCAGAATCACGTTAAAAATGACCACTCTTACAGCAAACCTGAACGTTCCAGCCATATTAGATTAGGAACAGGTTTATATTCTTACAGCGACGCATTAAAAAGCACTAATAAGTCTACAGTATCCGAGACTCCGATCCCCCTAGGACAGGGGAGTCCTGCCTTCATAAATGAAACAGAAAATCAATTTGAGCAAGTAGCATCTGATTCCTCAATTTCAATCTCAAGACAAAGCCAGCTAAGAAAAAGACGTAAAAAGCAAGCGAAAAGAAGAAAGCCAAACGTGAAATCTTCGGAAAATGTAAAGAATACCATTGATTTTGATTTTGATTCGGGAAAAGAGCAGGACACACGTGATAAAAAGTTTTCATTTAAATGTTTTTTCAGGAAGGTTAGGGATATTTTAAATTCGGAGGGGAATTTGGAAGACAAGGTAAAAATTTTATGCAAACTTGTTGTTGAGGAATTATGTGTTTATGTTTTTAAGATGTTGCGAGATGGAGATATGCTAAAGAACTTATTATCTGGTTTACTATGGCCGTGAATTCGCAAAGAATATCTATGCTTAGCATTATACAATGGAACTCGCAAAGTCTTAGACCAAAGTTAGTGGAATTTGATACATTTCTGGCACAAGAAAAAGTACACATAGCGTTAGTCTCTGAGACTTGGTTGGAACCGAACTCAGACTTGAACATTAGCGAGTATAATATTTTTAGAAAGGACAGGGATGATTCGTATGGTGGAGTTTGTTTGATCATTCACAAGTCAATTAAAAGTCAAACACATATATTGAACATTTCGAATACTGGAATAGAATGTATATGTGTCACTCTTTTGAATTGTAGCATTCTGCAAAATATTATTTTAGTATACTGTCCACAGACTGTCAGAACTTCACAAACAGATTGGGATTTTATATTTTCAAAATTTTCGTCTAAAACATTAATAGCAGGAGATTTTAACGCTCATCATTCTAATTGGTCTTGCAAGACTGATGCAAGGGGCTCTCAGGTTTTTGATGCTGCACTGGAATCCGGATATATATCTCTTAATGATGGACGCGCAACCAGAGTCAAGTCTGTGAATGGTATACTTCGAGAAACATCACCAGATATTTCTTTTATCTCTACAGACGTTGCAATAAATTTCACTTGGAATGTCATTAGCGAAAATTTAGGTAGTGATCATTTGATTATTAGAATGAAAATTAATTATAGTGAGCCAGTTGTGGAAATTAAGAAACGAAATTTTAAGTTAGCTAATTGGAGTTTATATAAGGAAAGTATTTGTCAAATACTAAGTTATCCAGAGAATACTTCTGATGTTCAAGAACTGTATAATTTTTTTGTGGACCATGTCTACATTGCAGCAAACAAAAGTATTCCTTTCGTTAGAATATGTCCGTATCCGAACATGAAATTTAAACCGAAACCGTACTGGAATAGTTCTTTATCTGAATTAGTTGCTGCTCGTAGGCTTGCGTTAAAAAAATTTAGAAATAATCCGACCCCTCAAAATTTAAACATATTAGACCAAAAGGTTGCTGATGCAAAAAAGGCTATATTACGTGCTAAAACAGATTGCTGGCATAGTTATTGTAGTAGTATAGATGAATCGATGTCAGCTTCAGATATGTGGCAGAAAATGCGTTGGCTTAAAGGTTTTAAAAAGAAAAGTCACAATTTTTCTATGTTAGATAAATCGAATATGCTCCACAGTCTCGCTCCTGATTTTGTACTGCCACAAGCACCCAGTTGTAAATCTAGCAATCCTCTGCTAGAATCTAGGTTTTCAATGCACGAATTAAAAAATTGCCTTAAAAAGAAGGATACTGCTCCAGGGGATGATGGAATCACGTATTCTATGTTGTTTCATTTACCCGAATGCGGGTTGAAGTTCCTCTTGAAATTATACAATCTTATTCTTGAAACTGGGTGTGTACCTTCCCAGTGGCGAGAAATTAAAGTTGTTTCTGTTCCTAAACCTGGGAGTAATACTAATTCTTCTGCCAAAATAAGACCTATTTCACTTATCTCCTGTCTGTGTAACACTTTACATATTATGTTGCTCAAAAGACTTGAATGGTATGTAGAGAAGAATAATTTATTAAGCCCTCTTACTTCGGGTTTCAGGAGAGGTCAATCTTCTTTAGACTGTTTAACTCGTGTTGTTACACATATCCAAACAGGCTTTACCAGAAACGTGTCTACGCTGGCATGCTTTTTAGACATTGAAGGTGCTTACAATAATGTTTTAGTTGATAAGTTAATTTGTATTTTAGACGAATTAGGAGCGGGCAAAAGAATTTGTGATTATTTTTGGAATTTTCTTAGTGACAGAATTCTCATAGTTAAAGATTGTGCTGGTGGTGAAAGTTCCCTGGTGAGGCACACTAGTAAAGGTTTAGCACAAGGTGACCCTATTTCGCCACTTTTTTTTAATATTGCCACTAGGAAACTCTGCCGGGATATTAAACAAGTACAAATATGCCAATATGCAGACGATTTCATTTTGTATCAAAGTAATTTGAACCTTTCCCAAAGTGTGGAAGATATTCAAAGTGCTTTAGATAGTTTTGTTACTATACTGAACTCTTTAGGCTTACAATTATCTGAAGCTAAATCAAAATATTGTATATTTAGTAGAGGACACAAACAAAAATTAGTTAATTTAAAAGTTAATAATGTAGAACTAATGTCGGTAAATTCTTACAAATATTTGGGTCTTTGGCTTGATAAGTCATTACGTTGGGGCAAACACATCAATGAAGTGGTGGCCAATGTTCAAAAAAGGTTAAACTTATTTAAATTATTGGCTGCTAGGTCTTGGGGCCTGCATCCAAAACATTTGCGTAGAATTTACATCGCTCTGATTAGAAGTAGAATGGATTATGCCAGTTTTCTGTATGATAATAGTGCTAAAAGCAATACCTATAAATTAGATAAAGTGCAAAACCAGGGCTTAAGGATTATTGGTGGCTTTTTACGAAGTACACCTGTCCACGCTATGGAAAGTGAAACTTGTGTTCCACCATTATTTGTAAGAAGACGATATCTTGCTATCAAGTATAGTTTAAAGATCCGTTCTGTAGCAAATAATGAAATTATAACTCTTCTGGATAATTTAAGTTCTTTGTGCCAAAATAGGTATTGGACTAATAAAAAACTTCCTCTTCTAGTTGTCGCAAGCAACGATACTTTTGAAGAACGTATATTTTCATCCAATCCTCTTCAGATGTTTTCCTTATCTACGTGGATGTCAAATATCGATGTTGGTTTTTTAATATCATCTGATTTGGATTGTGTTATTACATCTAAAAGATCATATGAAATTAATAATCTTAAAGCAAATGTGATTTCGGAATTAAAAGAAAAGTATAAAGGTTGGCACGTATTATACACTGATGGTTCCAAATCTTCTTCGGGACGCGGAGCCGCTTTCTATGATCCAATTAGCTCCCTAAATAATCAGAATCGTAATATCTTTAAAGTTGTAGGGAATGTTAGTGTTATGACAGTTGAGCTTATTGCAATTTCCAGTGCAATATCGTATATTCAAGACAAAGGTATTAGGAAGGCTGTAATATACACAGATAGTAAAAGTGCGTTACAACATTTAGCTCGTAGTGCTTCTGGGTACAGAGGTGTACCTGTAGCTTATGAAATTTTAGATAAAGTTATCTGTTTGCAATTGAATGAAATTAATTTGCGATTTCAATGGGTGCCTGCACACATTGGATTGCAAGGTAACGAGGAAGTAGATCATTTGGCTAAAAAAGGTATTGTGGAAGGTCACGAAATTTATATACTACCATATTATTTAGAGGCGACGAATAAATTCAAAATTAAATGCCATGAGATTTGGAAAGAGTATTTTGATGAACGTTCACGAGAAAAGGGTATTTGGTATAAATGCATTCAGAGTGAGCCTCCACGCGTACCTTGGTTTCAAAATATTAGTTTAAGTAGGATTAACATTGTAACAGCACATAGACTGCGAACCGGACATGTTCCTCTTAATAAGTTTGCACATCTGATGAAAAAAAGTGATTCACCAAATTGTGAATTATGTGGTACGACAGAAGATGTGCAACATTTGTTAGAGGAATGTGTTCGGAATCGTGCTGCGAGGGAGGCGTTGGTTGCATCAGCCAACCTGAACAAGTATGACACAGGAATGTTTGTAGGCATCTTAGCTCAGCCGGCCTCAGACATGGCGTTAATGCTTTTCAGGTTGGCTGATGTGGCAAGAAACTAGTTGTTATGAAATGTAAGATGTAATTTTTTTTCTCTGTTTAATTAATGTTTTGCTTTATGGGCTAAAGTGACAATTTTGTACGGTGCCCGTTTAAAAATAAAACAAAAAAAAAAAAAAAATATTGAAATCGAGAGAATTTTGGTGAAAAAAGTGATTAAGGGACTGTTTCACCATCCATTGATTAGTGTTAACTGACGGTTAAATGTGACGCCGTCTCCGTCTATTTGAACAAAATAAATAGAGACGGCATCACATTTAACCGTCAGCTAACACTAATCAATGGATGGTGAAACAGCCCCTAAACGTCTAGTTAAAAGACACGAATTCTAAATGAATGATTAGATTTATTTATTCATCATCATCATCATCAGCCGGAAGACGTCCACTGCTGGACAAAGGCCTCCCATTTAAAACGCCATAATGAACGACAACTCGCCACTTGCAGATTTATTTATTACCTTTTGAAAAAATACATTATAAACACATGTCATTTAATTACAAGAAACTCACAAAAGGATGGTCAAAAGTATACAAAAAATAAATCTTATTACAATAAATAATCAACTAAAAAAATATAAAATAGAATTTAGAATGTCAAATTAGAGTTCAATTCTAAAATAATATTTAAAATTAAAAGCAAAACAAGAATATACTTAAAATCTAAGCCAAATTCATGCAATAGGAACAATCAATCAAACGAACTGAAAATAATGAAAATGTCAAAATTAATAAAATTAAATAGGGATAAAATTAAAATTTACTTCACAAAACTGTGAAAAATGTCATTAAAACAAACCTAACCTACAGTATATATATATATAGCTGAAGCAGTATGGAAGCTACGAAACTACATTCGGCGCTCTACACGGCCTTTGAGGGGGTCTCGCGGTACTTGTAGAGTGCGCGTCTGTGTGAGTGTGTTCGTTTCAATCGATTTGTTCGTAGCTTCCATACTGCTTTATCTTATATACTGTGATAATAGTGTTTATTAAGCGTACTTTATTATCTTATCTTTATTTTTATTCACTTCAATTTTATTTTTACGGCGTATGTAATAACCATAGCATTGCATTATATAATAAAATACAATCAATGTATAAAATGTATTATTATTCTTTATCAAGGCCGTAGCGAAACAATTTCTATAGAAATAAACTACTATTGTTGACGCTACAATAGTGCTACGTCGATCGTAGCACTGCTACGGAATGCTACGGAATAAAACAAATTGTAAGAATAGAAGTTTGCGTGAAGTTTGGATGAAATATTTTCTTTCGTCACTATTTTTTGGGATTCCATAGACAAAGGCAAGTAAATTGTATGAAATATGATCCCATTATCGGGTCGGATGATCTGAAAGCCATGTACATTATTTCATACATTTCACTTGCCTTGATATCGGTGGGCCAATCAACTTTTTTACCGACACTACTTAATCTGTCCGCGATATTTTTCAAACAATTGCAGATTTTTCTAAGTAAACATGTTTTTTCTGTAATTTAATAGATGGTGTACATGCCATCCTACGTAAGTTCAACCTATTAAACAATGAAGTGTCTTGTTGGAAGTACAATCACATGTGCTTGATGTGCTGCTATTATTATTTGTTTTTGTGTCACAAACCGGTCACAAACCGCTTGAATCCTATCCTTGAGACGTAATTAATGGATGATCCCTTAGTAGGTATTAAAAAGTGATAATTTGTGTTAACGGTAGAATAACATTTGAAGCCTACCTAAAATATCTATAGTTAATTATTTATTTCATTTATTTTGTTCACAAAATTACACCCATACTCTAACAAAAATACGCGTGGCACAAACGTAGCTATTTCGCATGTATAGCAGCGCAAACAACAAAGATTGTAGTTTAATAGACTGAATCACTGAAAAAAAAAACACAGACATCACCAACATTTTTCTAGCACGTTTCAAATCTAAACCACAATCCAGAAATCATCAACCTTTTCTTTGCTTCTTAAGACGTGCCCCAAGGAGCGACAGAAATCGTCAACATTTTATTGAATTACGTAAAAGCGCGAAGGCTCTCGGTATGCAAACGGCGCACGATTCAATTATACGGCGATTCGTGGCCGCCAGTTTGCTTTCCATTTATTTCAATTGGGCTAAAAAAAGAGATTAATCTTATACTCTTCAGGGTTCCGTATTTGGCAGTGGTAGAAATAAATGGGTCGATCAACTTTTTCTTGCCACTCGTTGCTATAGTTACGGTCTCCTGAGTCACTCTTTAACTTTTTAAACCTTTCATTAAAATTTACCAAACATGCATTTTTGTGGTTGTTTTAAGCCCCTTCTATTACTGGTCATCTAATAAGCATGTTAGTATAATGTGACCCAACATTGCCTCTAGTAAACTGTACTTCTTTGGTCCCCTGGCTGACTGAACAGAATAACAGCAAGGAATATTATCCTGGATAACTCACGTCTTAAATCGAGTTTAGCTCGACATGTTTACCGAGTCGCGTTGCTCCTAAGAAGAAGGGCTATGGATTAGCCCGGAACATGTGTGTAACTTGATAGTAAAATTCCAGAAACCACGTGGAGACAACTTGCGCATTAAAAAATGTCGGACACGAGAGCAATATTGAATAAAACACTATCAAAATTATACTTCAACTAGCCAAAGAAACAGAAATAGCAAAATTAAATATTGTCTACATCCGCCATGTTCGAATGCCACAAACCGAATCCCAAGGTGTAGTTGTAGGGTGTCTATGGTCACCTCATTATATTTTCAGGTTGACAGGTTGACGCAGTATGTCATACTCAATCGGTAAAGCAGATAGCGCTCATACTGAGCAAAGGAAAATAGATCTTAGGGTGACGAACCTTTTTTTACTGCGACTGTACAGTCCGACTCCATGCCAAGTATCAATATTAAGTGCTCGCTCAGCGGCGCTGACATTACTTCGTACGACCTACTTGTCGCTGACCCGACGTCGCCGACACTCTTATAGCTAAAGAGATAAACTGTCTCCTTGGACGTTTTTAGGGTTCCGTAGCCAACTAGGAACCGTTATAGTGTCGTTATGTCTGTCTGTCCGCGGCTAAGCTCAGAAACCGTTAATACTAGAAAGATGTAATTTGGCATACATAATAGTTATCAGTCACGCCGACAAATAAATTTTTTAGGTGTAAGTACCTCCCATGTACGTAAAGTGGGGGTGTTTTTTTTTCTTGACTATTTCTATTGTCGTTGAATAAGTTTTAAAACCATTGAACAATTTTTCGATTCAGTGATTTGTTTGCGAAATATTCAACTATAAAGTGCAATTTTTTTAACTCGAGCGTTCCCCCCCCCTCCCCTCTAAAATCTTAACTGTTGGGAGGAAAAATTTGAAAAAATTCAAGATGGTTTAAACATTACAACAGCATTAGAACATTATAACAGCTAGCAATCTTATGCTTGAGAATTATTAGTAGTTTATGAGTAAATAGCAGCCTAAGGTATAAAATATACCTAAACTTGCAAGATTCCGTACCTACACAATACGAAATCCTCAGAAAAATATACTTGGTTTTTTCGTAATGGCTACGAAACTCCATCTTGGACATGTCACACACGCTCTTGGCCAGATTTTTTTTTGACTGGGGCACTTTTTACTCTAATTTAGACCAGATGCTACTTAGACAAACTGCTTTTATCGAACTACGGCCCAAGTCCTTTCTTTCTGAGAGGACGCCTGTGTCCCACTGTGGGTGTCTACTGTTAAAACACATGAAAAACGCAAAGTGCCCGTGGGATAGTAATTAACGCGTTTTACGCAATTGAAATTGTAATCAAAAACTACTATAGATATCCATACTAAGTAATTATAAATGCGAAAGTGTGTGTAAAAACGGAGCGCCGGATCGACGTGATTTTTGTCATAGAGATAGTTAATGGGCCAGAGAGTGACAGAGGCTAATTTAATCCCGAAAAAATGCACAGTTCCCGAGGGAACAGCGCGCGCTAACCGAATTTCATGCAGGCGAAGCCACGGGCAAAAGCTAGTATTTATATAAATCAAATCACTTTTGACTACAGTGTCGTTATCGATTCGAATGAACTCGTGACATTTGCATCCGATAAGATATTTACTGTTAAAAATAATAAACATTACGAATAATTCGATACAGATAAAATATGAACGTTGAATATTTGACGTAAAGCTTCATATTATCATCATCATCATCAAGTCAGACGAAAGACGTCCACTGCTGGACATAGGCCTCCCCCAAGGCTCTCCACTCAGACCAGTCTTTTGCTTTCCGCATCCACCGCGATCCCGCGATCTTAACCAGGTCGTCGCTCCGTCTTGTTGGAGGCCTACCGACAGCTCGCCTCCTGGTTCGCTTATGTCATGATAGTTATTAAACTTCATGGTTTTTTATTTTTGAAATTGTATTTTTACACTACCTAGAGAAAACAAAAGTTAAGTATTTCTACATGTATGAAGTAATTAATGAGATATATTTAAAAAACTGTTTAAAAATCCAATTGTTTGCCGCAACTCTATGCGATGTGGGGCTCAAATTATACTGCTTGATGTTCTTTCAAAATGTTTGCCTTTTCAATGTATTTTTATCCTGTGTACCGAAATGTCTCTTTCCCTCTCTCGATCCCTAAAGTCTTGAACGTTAAACAACTTCTAAGGTTAACCAGGTGTTGGCTGACAGTAATTTGGAACTTAATTTTTAAATTCAAAAAAGGAATTTAACAGTCTTGTTTGTCTTAGTAGAGCTAATTTTAATGTTGCTGGCGAATGCAAATTAAAAAACAATTTGCTCGTGTGTGCCAATTACATGTTGTATTGTATTAAAAAGTGTTAACAAGCCATGATTTTTATTTGTTCAATTTGTCCGTTTCGGCAGGCTAGGATCATATCGCCTCATAGTTAGTTAATAGCCATAAAAATGTATTAAAAATATATTGCTGACACTCAAAAATGTCATGGTAAAAACTGTAAAAAAGACGTTAAAAGTCATATTGGTGTTAACTTATGATGGCGGCCATGCGGCCGGTGCTGGAACTCCATTGGGACCATATTATAAGAGTATAATTGTTCAGGAAAAACATTTGCTGAAACTAACGGCTAAAAATTTAGTGTTATCGATACAAAATATGTTAAGATATTATGCATTATGAACTATAAATTTCGTCACTACTTTTAAAAATACTCGTATCTCAAAATAGATAATTTTCTGAGTGAACTTTATGAACATTATGTGAAGGTTCAATTTTGTTAACTTATTATTTTAGATACAAGATTTTTTCAAAGTAGTGACGATTTTCGTCTCTGAAGTAACAATCGCTTGTTTTGAAAACGGTTAAGTAAGTGCCAGTTAACTTTGCTGAAATTATTAGATATTGGGCTCAACTTTAGCTTATTCTCGATGACTATTCGTTCCTTTTATTAATTTAATTACGAGACTTTTAACTAAAAAAAAATAGCTTTAAAATTTTTATATCGTATAGGATTGAGTGGTCAAACTTGATAGGTTAAAATAACTGACTGTTGATTATTGGAAAAAGAACACTATGTAACATTTTACAATCGAGTTTTTGGTTTTGACCACACAACCTACTACGATAGTTTGAAGTTACATAAAATATATTTATAAAAAATCGATATGCTGTCATGCGCTTGTCATACGTAAGATAATTAAAGTAAGCATATTTCCTTAATTTTCTTTTTTTTTTAGGTATCACCTCAAAGCTGCGACATAAATAAAAAAAATCGTCTAAATATAAAATATATCGGCATTCTATGGTCCTCTCTAAAAATTTTTTTTGCCTTTTTGGGCTTAAGTATAATAAATACAGTCTCACCGTGGGCTGCATGGTCTGGCGGGCGGCCAGCTGTTCCGAACCGTAGGTCGCTATTTATACGCCCAGGATATCGATTTTGCCCGGAACAGTTATGTAACTCACACCCGCCACGAAAAGGTTTGCCACTTCTGACTTCGCACACGTTTCATAAACGACACATTTCAAATTAGGATCAAACTCTTTTGTACCAATTAATAAAAACTATTACAAAACTAATTTCGATACAAATGCGATATAAACTATTTTTAACACGCTGTTTTTTTTTAATGTAAATGGAAGGCGGGAATTGACAGAGAGACTGGTTTTTTTATTTTTTTTAGCACGGGAATAAGCGGTTTCAGACGCGACTGCCGACGGTGGCGCCGAGGAAGCGACTGGCGGCGGCGCGGGGCGACTGCGCGGCGTCACGCACACATACAACCTCGCCAAATGCCTTCAAAGTAAAACTGAACCCTGAAACGGTACATATAAAATGCAAACTCAGTAAATAATTGGGGTGGAAACAAACCAGGTTGTTTTGCGATTTGTTTGGTGTAATCACGAGGGGGTAAGATTGGGAATGTGTTTGTATGGTTGTATGGTAAAATTTTATGAAATTGGTGTAGGACAATGACGGAAGCGCTGGTCTGGAGCGTCACAGGAAGCAATAGTTCTGTTTTACGGTCGGTAATGATTTTGGGTGTCGAGTCAAATGTTACACTGCTTATTAATTTTTCATTTATTGCATTACTAGCTTTTGCCCGCGGCACCGCCCGCGTGGTGATCAGTTATCGCGCGCTGTTCCCTCGGGAACTGTGCATGTTTTGGGATAAAAAGTAGCCTATGTCACTTTTGGGCCCATAAACTATCTCTATGCCAAAAATCACGTCGACCCGTCGCTCCGTCTTGGCGTGAAAGACGGACAAACATACAAACACACAAACATACAAACACACTTTCGCATTTATAATATTGACTAGCTTTTGTCCGCGGCTCCGCCCACGTGGTAATCGGTTATCGCGGGCTGTTCCCTCGGGAACAATGCATTTTTTCGGGATAAAAATTAGCCTATGTCACTCTTGGGCCTATAAACTATCTCTATGCCAAAAATCACGTCGATCCGTCACTCCGTTATGGCGTGAAAGACGGACAAACACACAAACATACAAACACACTTTCCCATTTATAATATTGGTAATAGTATGGATTGAATGCTTGACCCGATTTTAGTGAACACATTTATAAAAATACTACTTGGTTATACGTCCCACTACTGGGGACAATTGCTCCTCTCAGAATGGGAGGGCTTGGGCTGTAGTTCCCACGCGGCTCGTTGCAGGTTGGGAACTTCACACACGCTATTAAATTGATTTGCAAATGTGTGCAGATTTTTAGGGTTCCGTAGACAATGGGTAAAAATGGAAACCCTATTACTAAGACTTTGCTGTCCCCGTCCGTCTGTCATCAGGCTGTATCTCATCAACCGTGATAGCTAGACAGATTAATTTTTCACAGATTATGTATAACTGTAGCCGGTATAACAATAAACACTAAAATCTTTTTCCAAATGCGAAAGTGTGTTTGTGTGTTTGTCCGTCTTTCACGCCGTAACGGAGCGACGGATCGACGTCATTTTTGGCATAGAGATAGTTTATGGGTCCGAGAGTGACATAGGCTACTTTTTATCCCGTAAAAATTGACAGTTCCCAAGGGAACAGCGCGCGATAACCGAATACCACGCGGGCGGAGCCGCGGGCAAAAGTTTAAATTTTCACAGATTATTAGGTATAACTGTAGCCGCAACAATAACAAATACTAAAATCAATAAAATAAATATTTAAGGGGAGCTCGCTTATAACAAACGTTTTTTTCTGCCGTTTTTGACTGCGGAACCCTTCGTGCGCGAGTCCAAGTCGCACTTGGCCGGTTTTCTAATAATGTTGTCCATCACATTACCATAAACAAAGCGCTTACGCTTAATTTTAAATGTAATTTCAAGTACGAATTCTTAAAAACTTAGAGATGCTCCCGAGATTGAAACCCAACGGTCCTAATTATAAATATCTATTTGAATGGGGATGTTGTCACCACCAATCAACTGACGCAATTTTTATGAGCTGTCAAAACACAATTCTCCCATAGAGTTTTAATTCAATGGCAATAGCAAATTATGACGTCACTATCCGCCAACTCAATCAACTAACTATTTATTTGTTTTAAAGCAATATAAAATCTAATTTTACAGTAAATCTAAAACTAATCTGGTTTTCAGGGCTAAAATAAAGCATTTTTACTGGAGTTGTGCCTTCGAATTATTTTTTAATGGTGTCAACACCCCTAATGATATGATATGATATGATATATTTATTAATATAAATATCTATTTAAATTGAAAAGCCATAGGCCAACCGCTGGGTTATCAGTGTTGTCTTACAGAACGCATGGAGAATAATAATAGTGTTTTGATAGAAAAAAAATTATAACAAAAAATCGTATGTTTTGTTAAGTTAGTAGTTCTACTTGATTTCTAACTCTATACTCAATGTGTAATTTACACCATTAAATTGGAGTAACTTTTAGACGAGGCATAATAAATAGGGATTTAAACTTGATTTTAAAACACAACACGACCTGATTTAAAATATAGTGTAATTCTACTGTCGATCCTGAGCAAACTAAGGGTGTAAGTAAGTCTTTACCGGCCCGGATAACACGACATGGAAATACCGACCCTGTTTTTTCGTGTATACGTCCATAGAAGCTCCTGTCAATTTCTATGGGCGTGTACACAAAAAACATGGCTGGTATTTCCATGTCGGTGTTATCCGGGCCAGTAAAGACTATCACCCCAAACTAACTTTCGGGTTTTCGATTATTTAATTAACACCTTAATTAGTCCTAAATGGACCTCCTCCATTTTCGAAGCTGGTTAAAAAAACACTCACCCTGTCTTATATATCTGAACCGTAAACATGTGAAATAATGAATGGACCCCTTTAACCAATGTCGGTCAAATCAGCGGTGTTTAACCAACATGTTTGAACAAGAATAACTGGGTGTGGGCAAACAGTGCGGGCCAGTTCAAATAACACGGGGATTTGCCCACGGCAGCCACGAAGCACTAATAACGAGAGTTGACTTTAGCTTATTTATTTATTTACTAGCTTTTGCCCGCGACTTCGTCCTCGCGGATCTAGGTTATCGCGCGGTGGCGCCCTCTACCGGAATAAAAAGTATCCTATTGATCCTCAGGGTTCAAACTACCTATTTACTAAATTTCATCAAAATCGGTTCAGTGGTTTCGACGTGAAAGCGTAACAGACAGACAGACAGACAGACAGACAGAGTTACTTTCGCATTTATAATATTAAGTAGGGAATAGCAGGGATTGTCAAGTCACGTTCATTACAATAAGATGTCACATTGGTAATTTGTATAAGTCGGTCCGTGACGCCCTGTAAGGGCACACAACAGCAACTGCTGCAGAATTCTGCTTATTCTGCTGCGTGCTGCGTCCCTGAAGGGCTACTCCGAAACACAACATTCGAAGTTCGTGTCGTGCGATCCCTCTCGCTCTCGTATTAAATAGTATAAGTGTCAGAGGGACCGCACGACACGAACTTCGAATTTTGTGTTTCAGAGTAGCCCTTCTGGTTTGGCGGGTGCGCGGCAGCTCCAACAGTGTGAAATGATTGCGGACAAGTATTGTCCGTTACATTTTACTGTGGACTTCATGCACCCGGTGGCACAGTGATTGACACATTGAGAAACAGATGATGGTTGACAATGTGTTAACCATTTAGGCCTTATGGGTGATTTTTAGTTATTTATTATTATTTTATTTTATTTAGATTTTTGTATTGCATATGAGTTTTTACTTGAAATAAATGATTTTTTTAATATATTTTTATTACCAAGGCTGGTAAGTTAGTCACCGTGTCGCTGGAAATGACGTCTTGATCAAATGTTAGAGCAATTTAGCGACTATCTTACACACCGTGTTTTGTAAACGCGCTGTTGACGCGTATTTTAGTAACCTGCATTTATTCATTTCACAGAGCATCCATACAACTCCCTAACATATCGCATTTGTATACGAACAATTCATTTGTATCATTTATTTCAAAGTGCCCTCTTGCCTACCCCTGTGCCCTTTCATTCTGAGAGGAGGCCTGTGCCCAGCAGTGGGACGTATATAGGCTGGGATGGATTTCAAAGTGAAATAAACGAAACAAACTACTATCATATATTATAAATCTCTATTTTCAACGACCAATGTAATCTTTCCTGTGTTATTTAAGAAAACGTGTTAGGACCTGACTACGAAGCTTGAGGTCCCGGGTTCGAATCCCGGCCGGGGCAGATATTTGTATGAATAATAAGGTTTGTTCTCGGGTCTTGGATGTTTAATATGTATTTAAGTATGTATTAATCTATATAAATATGTTTATCCGTTGCCTAGTATCCCCAGTACAAGCTTTGCTTAGTTTGGGACTAGGTCAAATGATATTTATTTTATTTATTTATTTATTGTCATCTCTTGTGGTTAATACTCCATCTTTGACCTTAGAAGATGCTTGTTTCGTTCTTTATCGCCGTGTAGTCAAATAAAACTAAGAAATGCGGTAAAGTCTTCTTTAGTACCCTAACGTTTAATGTATGTATGTTGTTGTAAAAACAACAGCCAGACAGTCAGACAGACCTATAGCTGAAGCTTGATATAATACACTTATTCACAACAATATTATTATAATATTATTTAAACATAACTTATTACAAGTTTTATACATAATTTGTTGAAGAAGACGTTACTTTTCAGAGGTCTATATCGCTGAACTAAAACAATTGCTTTGCTCACCCGTTGATAGTTACGTTTATGCAAGAAATGTGTTCATGCAGTTCCTCCACCTCCATACTGCAAGACACTCTACTCACTCACACTCACTATTTGCCAATTATACATTCTTGCGCGGCATCAAGCAAAAACATCCTAGACAAAAGGAAATTACACAGAACCCTAAAAACTGAACTTCCAATGAAGCTTTTATACCTAATTGGCATTCTGCGTGTGCCCACTAACTTCTTACAAAAACTGAAGGCTACTCTGAAACACAAAATTCGAAGTTCGTGTAGTGCGATCCCTCTCGCTCTCGTATTAAATAGTATAAGTGTCAGAGGGACCGCACGACACGAACTTCGAATTTTGTATTTCGGAGTAGCCCTTCTATTAAAAGTCAAGCTCTTGCTACGAAGCCCGTAGCGCTACGTAGCTGCGCGCTACGCCGTCCGTAGCAATATCCGTTGTACGTTCCGTTTCATTTGTTCAAGAGCGTTCAGTTAAACGTTTAAACGAGGTACGGTTTGCAAAAAAGAGGGGTCAATAGTGTTAGTAATATAAAAACTTTTTTATTTGGCTGAACCTAATTTGGAATACTGGCCATCAAAGATGCCATTAATACTTTTTAAGATTAAAAATAAAACGTTGCTTTTCTGCTTCTTTTCTGTTATAAGAGAGTTAACACGTATTTTATTTCACAAATTCATTTTAATGTTGTTATAAACAAATAGCGGTTAAACATTATTTAACTAACCATATATTTGTATGGATAATTTTCGTGTCACAATGGAAAAAGTTAGTGGAAATGAAGCCTACGTGCTAACGCAGCTTTAACGCTGAGCAACTTTTTGGTCTTCACCCATATAACATCTGGTTAGTTTTCTTTGTCAGAAAATGTTGTTCCATTTCGATGGAAGAATTCGTCTATTGGGAAAAGCCAAATGACTAAGTTGACGATCGACGATGGCAGTATCATCTCATCGAAACCGGAGTTGTTGAGAGAGCTCGAAAGGTTTTACGAACAGTTATATGCCTCGACACAGAAGCCCGTTGTGGATGCAGCTCAAGATACCAGAGCTAAACTAACCCGTCATTACACTGAAGACATCCCAGACATCAGCCTGTACGAGATTAGAGTGGCTCTCAAACAACTTAACAACAACGAGGCTCCGGGGCTGCAGCGAGGTGTGAGACAGGGAGACGTTATTTCTCCGAAACTGTTCACAAATGCGTTGGAGGACGTTTTCAAGCTCTTGGACTGGAACAGGTTCGGCATCAATATCAACGGCGAGTACATTACCCATCTTCGTTTTGCCGATGATATAGTTATAATGGCAGAGTCGCTGGAGGAGCTCAATACTATGCTGAGTGACCTCAGTATCGTCTCCCAACAGGTGGGTCTTAAGATAAACATGGACAAGACTAAAATCATGTCAAATGTCCATGTCACACCCGTGCCGGTTATCGTTGGGAACGATGCACTCGAAGTTGTTGACCACTATGTTTACCTTGAACAAGGTGTCCAATTGGGTAGGTCCAACTTCGAAAAAGAGGTCGCCCGAAGAATCCAACTCGGATGGGCGACGTTCGGCAAGCTTCGTGATGTCTTCTCGTCCAATATTCCGCAGTGCCTGAAGACTAGAGTCTTCGACCAGTGTGTGTTGCCAGTGATGACTTATGGCGCTGAGACGTGGTCCTTGACTGTTGGCCTCTTAGAGAAGCTCAGAGTCACGCAACGAGCTATGGAGAGAGCTATGCTTGGAGTTTCTTTGCGCGATAGAATCCGGAATACGGAAATTCGTCGAAGAACTAAAGTTACTGACATAGCTAGAAAAATATGCAGATTGAAGTGGCAATGGGCGGGTCACATCGCTCGAAGAACAGATAACCGTTGGGAGAGAAAAGTTCTCGAGTGGTGACCACGAACCGGAAGACGAAGCCTTGGCAGGCCTCCCACCAGGTGGACTGACGATATCGTGAGAGTTGCGGGAAACCGGTGGATGCAAGTGGCGAGTTGTCATTCATTATGGCGTTCTAAGGGGGAGGCCTTTGTCCAGCAGTGGACGTCTTCCGGCTGATGATGATGATGATGAAGTTTATAACGGAGCTTCTATTATATTCTAAGTCACGGTAAATTTCCGGCGTTCAATAATGCGGCCACAAGATGGCGCTGCACGCTGATTGCTTCAACAAACAAATCTAAAGCGGCTCGAATTACCCGACGCAAAGACTAAGCACCACAGAAGGGCTGTTCTAAGGGGCTGTTTCACCATCCATTGATTAGTGTCAACTGATGGTTAAATGTGACGCTGTCTCTATTTGTTTTGTTTGAATAGACGGACACGGGATCACATTTAATCATCAGTTAACACTAATCAATGGATGGTGAAACAGCCCCTAACAATTTATTTATAGACTGAAACGAATACATGTACAGTCATCTCCGTTAATATTAGCGACAGCGGAGCATACAAAAATATCTGACATGTCCGATTGACCCTAGAAGTAGAGTCGTATAAGATAATTTATGCACCCATTTTTGTGTGAGATATTAATACAGGAGACTGTACAGTTTTAGTGAAAGCTGACAGAAAGTGCTGGCCAACTCACCCAGTGCCTGGCTAATCTACAGTCCAGTTTATGTGTCGGTCAAGATATATTATAGTGATTTTTTCGAACAATGTGACATACAATTAATATTTGTAAAATAATTTTTTACTGCAGTTTAAGTCAATTCGATTGTTTAAAAATGACTAAATTGACCCGAATATAGTGTATTACAAGATAAATAAAAGATTGAAACTCGTTTACAAAAAAAAGTATATTTTAAAAAGTGAACGAAACAAGAAAATAATAATTTCGGTACATTTATTTTAATTACTCTGGGACGTTTTCGAAGAGCAAAATTCAGACAAAAAGTTTCCGAGCATTTTTGAGGATAACATTTTTAATGTGTGGATGCAACACATCTAAAGCTCTCACATTATAAAATTTTTAGCTGAGAATAGTTTATCAGAGCAATGTCATATCTTATTAGAATATCATACTCAATGACGCCAAGCTTGAGTAAGTTTGCAGAGATCTTATAAGGCTGGGAGAGATTTGCGAGGAATGTGAGACAACGCCCTCTAGCGAGGGGTAGCAACTACCGACAGCTTAGTACGTTTACCGAGAGTTTAGATAGATGGCGGTAGTATATTATATGATAGAGTTGAGCACTGTATTCTGGCAAATAAATACTTTTGACTTTGACTTTGACACTGAAGTAGTTTTAAGAGGTAACAATTAATATTGTTTGTATTTTCTTCAAGAATGTGCACTGGTTTTATTATTTGTCTTTGATAAAATTTACTAAATTGCGGAAGGAACTCATCAATGAAATGTAATCCCGAATATCTACCATAACTTTTATTTTTTAAATTTTAGAGGTGCTTTGTGAGAGACTGAGCACCATAAATGAATGTCTTTTTATAATAATAGTTACACATAACGGGTGCATCGCGCGTTTGGAATAAACATATAGCCAGGCAAATAAGTCGGCTAAAGGTTAAGGACCTTTTGTATTTGTATTTTGTATTTGTAGTGCACAGAATTAAAATTGAATTTAAAATATTTTTTCGAATATGGAACGTCCACTTATCTATACGGAAACTTTACTACTAACATCTACTACATACAATATTTCATGTGCGATTTATTGTTTTTTTGGTTCATTTGTGTAAATTTTGCTGTATATGTGTGTCTTTTGTGTTAGTGAATAAATGTCTTCTTTCTTTCTTTCTTTCTATAGGTTAGTTACTTAAGTTTTTCACGTATAACATATATTTTTACTAAGATTTCATTGTATCTACCCTACTGCTACTGGTTTTTTCTTTCATTCGTCTCTACTTTTGGCCAAATCTGACTGGAAACGGTCCAAATCGTCTCGCCGTCTCCTCCAGGTCTGCCTCTGCTCCAGTGTCTGTTGCATGGAACCCAATCGATTATAACATTGGCCCAGCATGCAACGATTTGGATACATGCGGCATCCTACTTAATATTATAGATGCGAAACTTTGTGAGTGAGCGAGTATGTTTGTTACTTCTTCACGCTGAAGTGACTGGATGAATTTGATTGAAATTTGGCAAAAAGTTAGTTAATAACCTGGATTAAAACATATAATACTTTTTATCCCGATATTCCCACGGGATGGGGATAAAATCTCGAAATAATAACTGTTGGGTTTAGAGTCTTGAAATTTTGGACTGTTCTTAACACAACCTTAATGAAGACCAGATATAAATTTTGGGAATTCCCAGGAGAATTTTGTAAAATCCCGGAACTATACCATTACCACGGGTTTACAGTGACCGTACTCGATAGCGACGGCGTAAATTATTTCTGTGGAAAATTGTACAGCGCCTCTACAAACAATTTACGCCGTCGCTATCGAGTACGGTCACTGTAAACTCATGGTAATGGTACTGATCGAATAGTTTACGGCGGGGTTAACTCTAGTAACGTATAGGTCTCGACCCTTTACGCCGTATCATATTATGACCGTAATAGGCACGTGTCAGGCAAAAATATATTCTTTGTATCGAAAAGTATGAGACTGTGCTCACTAGCACGTTTCCTTCAACCGCCGCCGTCGCTTGACATGTTCCTGACATGTTTCTGTTAAGGTCATGGCATAAATAATGCCGAAATTCTGGAGGGAAATACACTCGAAAACATTTCTTTTTCGCTTCTTATTATTAGTTCTGAGCCACACCTTTACGCGCTCATTTCTATTCGTCGAAAAAAAAACCCCAAAGTAATATTTTAATTTATAATTCATATGTCATCAAAAACCCACAATAGCACAAAAGGTCATGCTTTTAACTTTTGCGGTTGCTACAACACGCGTTCAATAGTATCATAATTCAGCATTTAATACACACATATAGAACTTTATTGCCGTTAGTTAAGGTTGGTATTTGAATGTGTTTTGGTCAATAGATGTTGAGTTTTGTAGTTGTTGTTAAGGTAAGTGGCGGGGCAGAATACTTGGGAGGAGCAGAACAGATGTGAAATCATAAATAAGTTTTTTTTTACCAAACCTAATGGCCCCTTGCGGCCTTGCTAGAAAAAATAAACCTAGATTTGACCGGTAAACCCGCTTTAAACTTGATAGTTCCATATATTTTGATAGTACAAAATAATACAAACTACAAATACATCAAGTCAGAGTATGTATAATTATAAGATTTTAGCTGAGATCGTGAGAATTTATAAAAATAAGCAAAGATAAAAAACATTCAATAAAATACAATGTCAAAATAAATTAAATTCGTCCCATAAGTAAGTAAGTAAGGTAGGTATCTCTTCCTATTTTCAAAAATCTCGTCAAGGCTCACTTCTTGACACTGCCTTCTTAGCTCTGTCCTCAGTCTTTGTGTTTATCTATTTTATTTCCTAATTTCTTATCCTTTTTTTCCCATTACGTAGTATTGATTATTGACAATTTATATTACCTACCCTGAATCTAAGTGTTTATATTATAAGTTTTTTTGTACTGCTTTATGGTTTGCAATAAAGAATATTTGTATTTGTTGTATTTGTATTTTTTGAAACCTGTATTCCAGCGATCCCTTCAGTTCTGCGGGTAACTAATGCGCGCGGCTGTCAGCAGATATACCTAGTTTCATCTTAGTTGAGGTCACGCACACAACAACATTGTCGTGTAATGACAGCGAGATTTTGAAATTACTGTTCCTTTATTGTAGCGATAGCAAGCTCAACAGCGAATTGCAAGATAGACCAAAAAGTTTATTTAACCTCTTTTGTTAAGAATTATATAGAGCATTTCGTCGACTTTAAATAAAACAGAAAATGCAACATTTTGATTAATTTTATTTACATTAATTCAAATAAAGGTCACATTTGCGTAGGTAGGTACATGAATATAATATTAATCGTAGAAACGAAAGAGAATAAGTAGTAAATTGCATTGTCTTTATTTATGTAGCTATTAAAATTGTATTCACATATAAGCGTATAAGCGTTTTTGTTTACATTCACTCACTCATTTCATTCATTTACTTTTTTGCAATGAGTACTTCATGTAGCTGTGTGTGTAATCATTCACCTCAACTAAAGTGGAATTATCTATACCACTATTATTATCACAAAGCAGCCCCTCTAGTCTGTGACCGCAGCTTCCACGCCATTGCACACCGTAGGATGCGTTGTTTGTCTATGCTACATAGGTACATGTACTTTTTATTTCACGGCTGAATGCGCGATTTTGCCTCATCCGCCAAACCCGTGAATAGGCCCAGATGGCTATTTTTACGATTGAGTGGGATGTCAGGCCTTTGATTTTTGATGCTAATGAAATAACTGGGTGACACTCTTTCCCGGCCCGGATAACACCGATATGGAAATACCGGCCCTGTTTTTGGAAGCTCCTGTCAGTTTCTATGGGCGTGTACACGAAAAACAGGGCCGGTATTTACATGTCGGTATTATCCGGGCCGGGAAAGAGTGTCACCCAAATAACTTAAAACCTCACACACTAACAATCATTTTTTTCCCACGTTAGCTTATTGCATTTATTTGTCAAATATGTAATGTACCTTAATTAATAAAAAAAATGTTACTAATAGATAGCTAAGTCAGTAATTTAACTTAGGACGTCTTGTAGGCTTTTTTAATCTCGATTTAAGGCTTAAACTGATAGTTCTTTTATGCATATGACAGGACCTAAGATCATTTAAACCCAGATTAAAAAGCCACAGATTAGATTAAAAAAACACATAAATCTCGAGTTAGCGTTAAGTTTAGTTTAGTAGTGTCAAAATGTATGCAACTGTCAAGTTTAAGCCAGGCTTAACAACTAAATCTAGATTTATTTTTATCTGCAAGTGGGTCTTACTCTCTACCGTAGCTCTCTACTGTCTCTACACTCGTAATTTGTAATTTTCAGTTGCGCATCGCCGTTTTTAGAAAAACATGGAACTGACAGAAAAACGGCCAGTATTAATTAAATTATCTTGTTAAAATTTAATTGGCGTATGCTGTAATCGCAACTAAACGGGGCACGGTTAACAAAAGCTTTCGCTTAGAGATCATTGCTCAGAGCTGAAATTTTGCATGAGCATGCAACGTGTTAATTAAATAACTGAAAACAGTTTGTATACAATAGAGAGGAGGGCCCATTATACTTTATACTAGGTACCTACACAAATTATCAGTATCAAGGATAAAATTTGAAAACAACTCTTTTTAGTACAATGAAATATAGATTGTGGGATATTTTTTTTCTCGTCTAAACCATAGGGTGTGAGATATCGTTGGATAATTTATTTTAAGTGTATTATAGGTTTTCCTAGTATTTTCTGATTTAGAAATGCGTTTGCAAAATATTAGTTTAAAGTGCCATTTTTTTGTTAGAGTTACATATGACTCCTTCTCCTCTATTATTTAGCTAAACCGGGAAAACTCCGAATAAGTTAATTTATGTAGCATATATCATTAAATTATGTACTTAATAGGAAATCGTGCCTCAAGTTCGTATTTGAAGTGGCCCTGCTAGGTTTTTTTTTACTCCCCGCTGTTATTACCAAGCCCGAGTTGAAACCCAAATATATAGGTAGGTCAGGTGATAATATGTTGTCCAATGAGTCGGCAACTGGCATGTGTATGATACACAATGCGTGAGATATGGCACTGTCGCCGCATCTGCCGCAAAAACTTGACACGGGCCATGACAGCTTGCAACACTACATAGCAGGGATCTCTTGACTTTTAATGTAAGGCTAGACGCACTATGTCCCACTGCTGGGCACAGGCCTCCTCTCTGATTAAGAGAATTCTCTTCGTTCCGTTCTCCATACAAACGTAGTCCCGGTCTCATTTGAAAACTAGGCAACAGAAGTAGATGAAATTTTGTAAGTATGGATTAGACGTAATTATCTATGCCTGTGGTTTTCAGATTTTCATATAAATGTGTAGTATCAGAATTACAGGAGCTCAAAAGTCGACAGCAAAAAGATGTCAACTTTGCACGAGAATTACAGACTATTAAAGCATTATTAAGATGTCTTTTTCGCAATTCCAATTCCAAAAAGCCGACGACAAAATGCGTGCTGGCCACATTACTATTTTTTATTGCCTATCACATTCGAAATTTGAAAAATATTACAAATTCGTTTGAGGTCAAATAAGATATCAATATCCCAAAGGAATACCTAACGCGGCCGCGCGGCCGGCAGTTAAACTTCTCTTAAAAGGGTTAAGACCGAGTTCTCATGCGGGCCAGGTGCGACAAATTCGACAATCAACTTGGCACTGAATGTGTTTATGAGCTTTCGGTAGCAAAATCAATAACCTAACCTAACCAACAAAAAAAAAATAAAAAAAAATAAAAATAATTATCTAAACGACTTAGTGATACCACAGGGGACAGAAGAGCTGGCCGTTTCTTCGCACAACGTTTCAGCATAGCTATACAGCGAGGAAATGCTGCCAGCATCGTTGGGTCCATGCCGCGGGGGGTTCCATTTACTTATTTTTTCTAGGTTATAGTTTATTTTATTTTTAGTTATAACAATTTGAATTAAATCCTATATTAATAATTATTTGTACCAAATAGTATTGTTGTCTTGTGTTATGAATAAATTATTACCAACAAAAAACAGGAAACAAACTAAGTGGTTGTAGATGTCACAGGGTACCGAAGAGGTGGCGGCTTCGTCGGACAAAGAATTAGCTTAGTAGAGGGAACGCTGTAAGCGTCTTCGGAACCTTTGCTAAAGGCGTTGCTTTAAGTAATTTGTGTAACTTTTAGTTTTTTCTTGTTTTATATAGGTAGGTTATCAGGAAAAGATCGCTTTTAAGCGAGAAGGCCTATTGCTTAGCTTATACTTTTCTCTCTGTGTATCTGTTTCCACATCGCTTACTATTTGTGGTTACAAAATAGTCATTGTATTGCATTGTTATTGTATTTTATCTTAAGTTTAGGGTAGTTTTATGTAAATTATTGTAATTTAATAGTTACTTACTGTTTTCTGTAGTAATAAATTAATTTTAATATGTCTACAACTGGCCTACAACGTTCGTTGGCTTAACAAGTTGCCCGAAATAAATGGATTTATTAGTATTATTATTAGCTAATGGAGAATATAAAAATATGATGGGACACTTGACACCAATTATTCCCAAACTAAGCAAAGATATACTAGGCAACGGATAAGCATACTTAGATAGATAAATACGTACTTAAATTCATATTAAACATCCAAGACCCGAAAACAAACATTCGTTTTATTCATACAAATATCTGCCCCGCCCGACTTATTATCTCACTTCCAACAAAAACTAATCTGTTGCCAAATCCCACCTGTGCTCCTCAAACTTAAGTCGATCGACTTTGACACTCGACAACAAACAAAACAATACCGCAAACACTCGACGAGGATTACAAGACAATCTCATAAACAAGCCATCTCCTAAGCCGACATAATGCTTTCAAAACCCTTAGCCAATTTAGCGAACGCAACCGAAAAAAATATCCCATTCTGTTCATTGTAATACCCCGCAAGTTTAACAATAAAACCTCCGTCACCCTATTTCGTGAACCTTAGTAGCCATTATAGAGCGTTTTAAAGTTTGCAATAAATGGTGATTCCTTTTAGCATCGTTGACGTTTAGCATTGGAGATATCTCTTTGTATGATCGTCCACAATAGCTAATGCACTCATGAGCTTTTCAACATTGTCATCTATACTAAGTACTGGTAACCGCACAATTTATATAGCGCATGAGGATTGGGTATAACACAGCTTGCGTCGGATGTTTTAAGGTTGATTGTAGGTGAAAATTTATGTTGGTTGGGTGGTTTGTAATTGAAATTTTGACTTTGTTAAATTGTGTGACGGGGCGAGACGGCATGGCGAATCGTGATATTTTAATTGGCAACTCAGCTGGTGACAGAGAAAGTTATTGTTACAATATTTCGATGCATCAAGTTTGAAGTTACAGTTATTGCTTATTTGACGTAATAAGAACTTGAAAAAAATTAGAAACGTTTCAATTGTAAGTGTGGAGTTGATAATTAACTTTAATTTTCGATCGTTACTTTAATTTTTTTAAATGAAGCGCTATCTTATAGTAAAACATATCGACGGTTGAAAGGGTAATTGATTTAAGCGGCATTCTTGAGATATTGAGTTATAAGCATACCTTGTACAGCGTGTATTTTGATACCTCAAACTTGAAGGGTAGTTAGTGAAGGCCCTAATTATCACATTTTATTATTTTTAGTAAAAAAATTGACTTATGTATTAAACTAGCTTTTGTCTGCGGCTCCGCCCGCATGGTATTCGGTTATCGCGTGCTGTTCCCTCGGGAACTGTGCATTATTTCGGGATAAAAAGTAGCCTATGTCACTCACACTCTCTATGCCTAAAATCACGTCGATCCATCGCTCCGTTACGGCGTGAAAGACGGACAAATACACAAACATACAAACACACTTTCGCATTTATAATATTAATATGGAAAAGAGTTTTACAATACAATAAACTGTAGAGTACACCTCAAAACCATAGCTCCTATTAAGCTGTGATTCAACACACAGTGTAGCCGATGTACACAAACTTTAAATCAAACTGCACGACTCAATCGCCAACAGAATATGTCAACTATCGCAAATTAAACGAGCAGACTATACAAAAAGGCCAGCAAAATTGGACTATCACAATACTTGAACACACCTGAGCGGTGCCTTTGCCTCCGTGCGACATAAACTTCTGACACGCCGCTACCCCGCCCAGAACACTCATCAATAGCTGAACCGTCCTAACATACAATACAGCATAATACAGTGTCACAAACTTACTAACTACAGCTCAACGCTGCTCTCACTCAAGTACATTTATACTACCAACTAGTTTTTAACGTCTTGCAACGTGTTTGATTAAATTTGTGAATGTAAGTTATGTCGAAGTGAAGTGTCACTCGTTTGTAAATTAGATTGACGCCGGTGCCTTGATGTGGCGAATTTTTGTTTGCTTTGAATGTTTGTCGGCTTTTCGGGTGCCGATAAAGAGTAGGAGGTGTGACATCGGCGTAGCGAAGTGCCGTGGGAGCGAAAGATACGATAATAGAGTTACATGCGGCCTACTTACTCAGATGGTTTAATTCTGATCATAATCAGAATCAGAATCAAACCCTTTGTGTAAGTAGGCCACAAAATAACTAAGTATTAAGTACAAACGAGTGCAAAACATGGACTTATAATAATACGAGTATATCCATACTAATATTAGTGGTTTTTGTGATATATTTTTTTTTTCTTTATTAATTATTCATTTAAGTTTTAATTTAATTTATTTAATTTGTAATTTATTAATTGTAAATTTTTGATTTTAATTGAATAATAGTGTGTTTATATGTTTGTGTGTATGCCCATCTTTCACGCCGTAACGGAGCGACGGATCGATGTGATTTTTGGCATTGAGATAGTTTATGGGCCCGAGAGTGACATAGGCTACTTTTTATCCCGAAAAAATGCATAGTTCCCGGAGGGAACAACGCGCGATAACCGAATACCACGCCGGCGGAGCCACGGGCAAAAGCTAGTTAATTAATAATCGTAGCGAAATTTTAAAAATATGAACGTCTTTCTCTTTCCAAACAGAATACAGAGAACGAATCAAATTATAGTCTTAGAAATACGAGTCAATTGAAATATCGATAGGTAGTTAAAATATCGAAAGTAAGTTAAGTTCGTCTCTTTTCGTCGACTTTTTAACATTAGATAACACATTAATTTTCGATACTCAGATCCTTCCCCGTGTGCGTGTGTAGGTGTCATCGCGATGATTTCCTTCACCGTGAAGTTCATTGATAGACTTGAAATGAAAGAATACCCCTGGTGTTGCAAATTTTTATGGGCGGTGGTAATCTCTTGCCATCAGGAGGCCCACTTGCTCGTTTGCCATCCAGCTGATTAAAAAATAAATAAACGATATTGCAATGTTGTTGTTGGTGAAGGAAAACATCGTGAAGAAACTTGCACAAACCTGCGAAGCAATTTAATGATGCGTGTGAAGTTCCCAATCCGCACTGGGCCCTCGTGGGAACTATGGCCGAAGCCCTCTTGTTCTGAGACGTCCCCAGCAGTGGGACGTACCTATATAGGCTGGGATGATGATGAAACAATGTTGCACATTTAATTCTGAAATACCCAGACCCTATACCACGAAGTGTAAAACATGAACTTCATATGTTGCCGTCCCGCTGGCTCTTATGTCATTTAATACGCGAGTGAAAGGGACGGCGCGATGCGAACTCCGATTTGCGAGTTACATAGTAGCCCCTCAGAGGTGTGAGCTGGGGTTTCGAACCTTCTATTCTCTGCTTGAGAGGATACGTCAAACCGCTAGGTCACCACAACTTTTATGAAATATTCGTAGTAGGAGTAGCTTAGTGGATTTAGTGGGTTCTAATCCGAACTTGCACCTGAGTTTTGTATAATATAATGATGCAAAATTACACCACATTCAGCTTTCTTTCGTCAATATCGCAAATAAAATATCTAGTATTTTATTAATCGTCACTAAGAATACACATATGTATTAGGAAAAAATAACCATTTACCTACACCGGAAACTTACCATGAGCTTTTCCACAAGGAAAACATCGTGAAGAAACCTGCGAACATCTGCTGAGCCACCATTGAAATTATAAACACCAATTTCAATAATTTATTGAATCAGGCGTTACTTTGCGGAGGTCCATATCAATGAACTAAAAGAATTTCTTTGCTCACCCGCGACCTTGAGATAGCTAAGTCTATGCAATTTATGCATGTTCATGCAGTTCCTCCACCTCCACACTGTAAGAACACACACAAATTACACAAACCCATCTATCACCACCACCACAACACACTGACACGTTTCGAACTCAACCAGAGCTTATCTTCATACACCATGCTACCAGTTAGTCTAGTGTGTTGTGGTGGTGGTGATAGATGGGTTTGTGTAATTTGTTTGTGTAAGTTGTTAGACTAACAACTGGTAGCATGGTGTAAGGTTGTGTCACTCTGAAGATGAGCTCTGGTTGAGTTCGAAACGCGTCAGTGTGTTGTGGTGGTGGTGATAGATGGGTTTGTGTAATTTGTGTGTGTTCTTACAGTGTGGAGGAACTGCATGAACACGCATAATTTGCATAGACTTAGCTATCTCAAGGTCGCGGGTGAGCAACGAAATTCTTTTAGTTCACCAATTTCAATGGTGAGATTTTCTTAAAATGTTGATTTTCTTAGTTTCAATTAATAAGATACTGGAATCTTTAAATACACCAGTTTTCAATCTGCCCTGGGCTCGCGTGATAACAACAGCTAATGTCCTCTCATCCTGAGAGGAGGCCTGTCAGCTGTGGGACGTAAGTAAAGCTGAAAAAGGGTAAACTACTTACCACTACCACGACATGTTTACAAACGTCACGCTGACAGCTTCACTTTGACACGTCTTTGTGCCATTTCAGTTGTTTGTTACGTTTGTCGCGAACCATGCAAACCAATCGGGTGATTTAGGTTATGGGAGTACTGCGAATGAGAGTTCTTGATACTTGTCGTTTTGAGTGGTAAGAATCTTAAAAAACAGCATAAACATTTTATCCAGCATTATTTTAGTAAACATTTTGTTTTAGCCTCGTAGAAAAAAAAGTCAGTTAAAAATTGAATTTATACTGGTTTTTTGAAAGATTTATAAATCTGTGTGCAGGAGGTGTGGTGCTACTAGCGTGTGACGTCACACACTAGTATTTATTTGTGTCTAATCTTACAAACAAAAGTTTTAGTCGCTGCCCGCCGTCTACTCATTTATATGTATGTACCTACGCTTAGCTCTAAACAGATATAAACAACTATATAAGTAACGCCTTGATAAAACCACTTTTGCATACAAAATTACCTATTACTGTGTAAGTACTTTTGAGGCCCAGATTTTTATTAGCCGCTCAGTATATTTCTTCCGACATACAAACTGTTAAAAAGCAATAGCACACCACCTGGTACTTTAAAAAAATGACGTGTAAAAGTGCCCATTGCGGTGCATTACTAAATAAATGATTTTGATTTTTGAATTTTGACCTTTGTTTTTACCATTTTTAAATACTTGAGAGTATGTAAAAACTAATCAGCGTCTCTGGCCAAAGAGCAGGCTTTTTCTTTGCCCAAAGACTGAGCCTCGCAGTACAGCGGGGCAACGCCGCCAGCGTCTTGGGTACAATGCCCCGCGCTGCGCTGCCTTTGGAAGAGGAAGCCCGTTTTAGTTAATTTACTTACTATGTTATGTGTTTTTATTTTTATTTTTATGTAATAATACTGTACCTAATAAATAAACGGTGTAATAAGTATAGTGACGATATTATTCTGTATAGTCCGTCAAAATATATTGGATGGAACAAAACATACAAGCCATATAAATTCCAAGGATCAAAACATATCGTGTATGTCTTGAGACTTCAAACCAGCCGCCGGGGCGGGGCGGCGGCTCCTTTGACGACCTCAGCTTCGCACCTCGCAGATGCCGAGTGCACCCGAGCGGAAACATTAGTATAGTATGAACATGGTTGACTTCGGGTAAGTATAAAAGTAAGTGTTGAAAGCAGTCGATCAAATAAGTAAATAAATACAGTTTCTGTTGAAGTTTCATTCTTCTTATTCTTCTTTAAAATATGGCTTCTGTCCTAATTAATAAGACAATTTCGCCAGTGTCTATGTATTCTCTTTCGAGAGGCAACGTTGTACGGTGATTGTAGTTTCTGCAACTTGATAGTAAAATTCCAGAAACCACGTGGAAACAACTTGCGCATTAAAAAATGTCAGACACGAGAGCAGTATAGAATTTTGTGATCACTGTTCACTGTTAAGGTTAATCGCCGCATAAAACACTATCAAAATTATACTTCAACCAGCCAAAGAAACAGAAATAGCAGAATTCTACACAGTCCACATCTGCCACGTTCGAATGCCACAAATCGAATCCGAAGTTTCATGTTATATGCATTTTAAAAGAGCATCGTGATTGACTAACTGTCATACAACGCCCAGTCTATACTTCTGGAGTTAGAAACTTTCATAATTATCTTACACTATCTTTTGCCCGCGGCTCCGCCCGCGTAGTATTCGGTTATCGCGCGCTGTTCCCTCAGGAACTGTGCATTTTTCCGGGATAAAAAGTAGCCTATGTCACTCTCGGGCCCATAAACATAAAGGAGGTGTGGTGCTACTAGCGTGTGACGTCACACACTAGTATTTATTTCTGTCTAATCTTACAAACAAAAGTTTTAGTCGCTGCCCGCCGTCTACTCATTTATATATATGTACCTACGCTTAGCTCTAAACAGACATAAACAACTATGTAAGTAACGCCTTGATAAAACCACTTTTGCATACAAAATTACCTATTACTATCTCTATGCCAAAAATCACGTCGATCCGTCGCTCCGTTACTGCGTGAAAGACGGACAACCATACAAACACGCTTTCGCATTTATAATATTAGTATGGATGGATAATTCTTTGAGGATTAACGGCGGTGACATCGCTCGAAGAACAAATAAACGTTGGGGAAGAACGGTCCTCGAGTGGCGACCACGAACCGAAAGACGAAATAGCAGGTCTCCCACTAGGCGGTGACGTCGTTCAAAAGCTAGTTCGCTATAAAGTGGGAAAACGATCATTTTTCAGGTTGGTTACGAGCGAAGCGCACAGCGATATATGGTTGCAAATTTGTTAAATGTTTGTTTAAAAAAAAACTATTATCCATACAAGTTGCACTTAAAATCGAAACGATGTGCAATAGAGGCGCAACTTAAAATGATCAGTTAACCCTGGTTTATCCCCGTTGAGCAGATCGATCCCGGGGGAGGAGCCAAAGGGGACGACGCAGGGGTTAAATATTATTACTTGGATTTAAAACGAGATGTACGGGGCCTTTCGACATGGTACAAGTCATAGGTTCTCAAAACTCATCGTCCACTGTGATAATCGAACATTCATTTGTGTGGTAGGTATATTTTTAAAATTCTTAATTTAGATTATTAGGACCGCCTTGCAGGTAAAAATAAATCTAGATTTAGTAGTTAAACCTGGCTTAGGCTTGACAGTTCCATAAATTTTGACACTACTAAACTAAGCTTTACACTAACTCCTCGCTCGTCTTGCTCGTCTGCGTCGTCTGCTCGTTTGCCCTCTATACCATAAAAAAAAAACTCGAGGTTTATGTGTTTCCAGCAAGTGGCCATTAATCAACTAAACCAGTTTTTTTTTTCACGTTGTCACAACACTTTCTTTTTGTTTCTCCCTTTTTTATCCAATTGCTAATTGGATAGAGAGACCCCATCGACCATTTACGAAATCGATTCGATTCCCAAATCCCATCGATTACCAAAATATTGGTCGTAGAAGTTTATACCTACAACACTTAAATGAAGTCTCGTGACCGCTCCGTCTCAATTTGTCTGCATCGGCAAGGGTTTAAGATTGATGGATCACCGAGCTGTTGTTCAAAACTACTAAGTATAGCCACAGAATAGATAATAGTAATAGCTATTAAAAAAAAAAAATATTCTGCATTGTAGGTCACGCGCTCTTAATGTCACCAATGCGAAAGTTTGTGAGTATGTGTGTATGTATATTTGTTACTCCTCTCTAGAACAGCTGGATGCATTTGGATCCAAATTGGTGGGTAGATAGGTTGGATATCTTGATTAACATAGGGCTTACTAATATTTCGCAACTAATGTTTGTAAACCTAATTCATTTCGCAAAGAACTGTTTAATATTTCAGGATTTTTTATTATTATTATAAAACTAACCTAACCTAACGGGTTCTACACGATGGAACTAAAATAAATCCTGAAATAGTTACAGTTTTAGAGTTTGCGAAATGAATCAGGTTGCAAAACGTTAGTTGCGAAATAAACGGATATACACACCCGGCCTATATCGGGAATAATCACAAAATTTCCACAGCTAAGTACCTACAATTAGAGGCGCAGGTGTTTTATAAGCAATTTTAATGAAATCCACTATTTAATTGTTGGGAATTCCCTATCCATACCTATTATCTATTCTGTGTCCATACTAATACTATAAATGCGAAAGTGTGTTTGTCCGTCTTTCACGCCGTAACGGAGCGACGGATCGACATGATTTTTGGCATAGAGATAGTTTATGGGCCCGAGAGTGACATAGGCTACTTATTATCCCGCAAAAATGCACAGTTCCCGAGGGAACAGCGCGCGATAACCGAATACCACGCGGGCGGAGCCGCGGGCAAAAGCTAGTAAATTTAATAAAATCCAAGAATTTAATTTCAATTGCTGCGTCTAAAGGTTAACGAGCGAATCCGCGGGTAAAGACTAGCGGGAACTAACGATCTTCATATTTTCTGCACGCATTTCTATCAAGCACTCCACATCGCAAAAACCATCGCATCGCATACATTCCACTGCTCCCGTGTTATCTTCAACGATCAATAAATTTAATGTTTTAAATATGACCCAAATAGCTCGCATTGTGCGGGTGGCGTCACCGCGTCTAGCCGTTGAATGAATGAATGAGAACAAAGCGTGTCAGCCATCTTGGATTTATGGCCGGCGTTGTTCTTGTTGCTCATGAGGTAGCGATAAGTGAGCGGTGAATGAGATTGGACCACACAGGGTATCGCGAATGATAGGTATACAGGACGAATGTTATTGTAGGGCGAAAGTATTTTGGATTTGTAGGTTTTTAGGCTTACAAAAATGAAAGTTGATAATTGACAATTAATTGTATTAATGTAATACTTCAAATATAATTATGTAGTACTTCAAAATGACGTAAATTATGTTCAGATTAAACCCAACAGCAATTTACTCTGTGTTTTATGTAATTGTTTGTGGAAATATGAAACGTTTAAATTTTTTATTATTAAGTTCATATAGATATATAATGTTATTGTAACAGTACCATTATCTACTTTATCTTCTTTTTGTTTAGATGCAAACTTTGTTACGATACCTCCTTCATACCGTAATAAAGTCGCTGCTTAGCAGAAAAAACTAACCAGAAAATAATGTAATAAAAAAATTAGGTTTATTTCGATGTAGGTTCAATTTAAACACAGAGTAGGTGTTAATAGTAATGGATACATAATACCTCAATGTTAATTCTAATACCGACTTCAGTACCTACTCAGATATATGCTTGTATTTTCTTTTTAAATCAAAAATTGTTATGTAGGTAGGTAAGTATATCAAGAGTTGTTACTGGCCAGCTTTATTTGAAAAAAAAAATCATAATATTATGTTTCGAAACACCCTCTAGATACACCTACAACTAGGCCCATTCACAAATTCACCTCATTCACGACAAGCGTAGTAATTGTCGACCACAAAACTCTGCCCGAAGAGACCTTTTAAAAAAAGATTATAAAGTTGTCACGCGTTAACTTAAACTCGGGCGAAAGATACCTCTATACTAGAATGCTTTATATTTAAGATTTATACGTATTTTATAAAGAAATTAAGGTATTTAGAACGAATGCGGAGTGTATTAGGGGTTCTTTGGCGAGATTTATCGATATGTGACAAATGGATTCGAGAGTTTTGAATGCGATTTCAAATTACTTTAAGCCGAGTTTAGACTTGCAAGAAAAATCGTGCAAGTTGCATTACATTGCGGGGCCGTAAAGCCAGCGAGTTTGTAGTGGTCAATCAAGCGCCGCAATGTAATGCACCTTGCACGATTTTTCTTGCAAGTCTAAACTCGACTTTACATTTTTATTCTTCTCATCATGAATCAAATCATCTTGCTCGCTAATCCTGCTGTGAAGCAGCAGTGCTTGCACTGTTGTTTTTCGGCGTGGAGAGTAAGACAGCCGGTGAAATTACAAATTACTGGCACTTCAGGTATCCCATCTTAGGCCTCTATATTGGCAGCGCATCTGCAATCCTACCGGTGTTGCAGGTGTCTATGGGCGATGGTGATCTCTCCAAGACCCACTTGCTCGTTTGCCATCCAGTCGAATAAAAAAAAAAGAATGGAACAATAGTATATAGGTGAGGCCTGGAATTGTTCTTTGTGACCTCAAAATTAGCAAACTATTATCGATCTATAACTTTGGTCATGATAGGTACAACAATCTGAAGGGTTACTAAAAAATTCGAAAATCGAAGTTCGTATCGTACCGTCTCTCTCACTCTCGTATTAAATAATATAAGCGTCAGCGGGACGGTACGATAAGAACTTCAGTTTTAGAATTTTGTAGTAACGCCTTTGGTGGTAAAATTCTGGTGCTATCGAGATCGTCTTCGCAAGACGGTACTCTTCAACGGTTAATGTAATCCACTTGAAACTTGAGACACAGAATAACAACTTGTATTGTTATACTGTGCTTGAGATGTGTATACATGGTGACCTTAGCCTTTGGACAAAAATGAAACCATGGATAAGACTGATACTTTGCAATATCTTAAAATAGTTATTTGCTTAATTAGACAAGAAAAAAATCTATGATATCAGATCGCCTGTTCTTCAGTGCATCACATGGCTTCTCATTTATGTCTGATCTGTTTAATTGTTACCTAATTTATGTTTTTATTTGCTATTGTAAGTACCTTGTTTCAGGCATATTTTTAAGTGCTGAATTGTTAGTTTTATTACTCTTTAGTTACTAAGCCATGTCTTAGTAAGACTTGAAGAATAAAGATTATATCTATCTATCTATCATCCAAATACATAGGCTGCTCCAAAGTGATACATTGAAAACCGTTAGTTTTTCGGTAAATATTAGACTGATTGTTATGATACTTTGCAGTTTGGTTTTAAATATGTTGCTAAGCCAATAGTATTCGTATTTGTCCAGAGGCTAAGGTCACCCAGTAAGCGAAAGGACGATGCTTTACATCCATTCTAGTGTAGGCACTGAACTACACTACAGACTAGCACAAGACCGTTTGGTCGCTCAATGATTTCCGTTACGTATTTACTCCAAAATCAAAAATCTATGCCCTTAATTTTACAATTCCATTATATCCAGTCCTTAAGGATCGAGATAGATCGATCACCTCACGACGTCATAGCCTCTCAAAGAGGCAGGCATAGAAGTCTTTGATAAAGTTAAGCGACCGTTCGAATTTCAAAAAGACCGTTACAATTATTTTTTTAATTTTGAGGTAAGAACGGGGCTTGAGCGATCGAGCTTTTGATTGAGTGCTGTGACATAGTGTACAGAGTACCACTACCATGAGTTTACAGTGATCGTACTCGATAGCGACGGCGTAAATTATTTGTAGAGGCGCTGTACAATTCTCCATACAAATAATTTACGAACTGGCTATCGAGTACGGTCACTGTAAACTCATGGTAGATAGTGGTACAGATATAACTTTTTACTCGGTACTGCTAACCCAGTTAAGTAGTGTCAAAATGTATGGAACTCTCAACCTTAACCTAGGTTTAATTTAACGATGTCATATTTTAAATCTGGCCCCATACTACAAAGTGCAAGATTCGAACTTTGCGATTTATATAATTTAATACGAGAGTGAGAGAGACGAAACGACACGAATCGAGTTTTTTCGATTTTCGAATTTCTATTAGCCAATATTGAACAGGCCTTTATATTTTTTATTCCCATGGCGTTATGGACAAATAAGCTGCACTTTTAATAATACAAGGAAACTTTTTAACAGGACACTCAGTAAAAAGTTTTGCAAACCGACTCTCGGCCGCAGATTTAGTTTGTTCTTTCCTCGTTCTTTCACTCTGTACTGACTTCCTTGAAAAAAACTATTCTCACGACATCAAAATATCAAGCAGCAAAAACATTCAAAAACCTACTTTTTGTGCGCAAACAAACTTTGTAAACGTACCTTTGAAAAAAAAAATCGGTCAAGTGCGAGTGCGAACGACTCGCGCATGTAGGGTTCCGTACGATGCGGTCGTGTCGTTTTATTACGGAATTCCTATGGCCAACGTCTAATTTCATCATCAGATCAGCTCTACGTCATAATAATATTGCATTGCCATCGGGTTCATACACATGTCATCCTGCAGGTGGTAGAACCTTGTGCAAGGTCCGCCCGGATTGGTACCACCATCTTGCTCGCTAATCCTGCCGTGAAGCAGCAGTGCTTGCACTGTTGTGTTTCGGCAGAGTAAGACAGCCGGTGAAATTACTGGAACTTGAGGTATTCCAACTTAGGCCTCTAGGTTGGCAACGCATCTGCAATACCCCTGATGTTGCAGATATTTATGGGCGGTGGTGATCTCTTACCACCAGGAGACCCACTTGCTCGTTTGCCTTCCAGTCGAATAAAAAAAAAACATGCACGCAAAAATTTCACCTAAATCGGTTGAAGATAGCCACTTCAAATTTAAGTTGAAATATTAATTCCACCCCAACAAACAACTAGTTATATTACTAGTTAATAAAAACATGTCACCAAAATATAAGCACTAGGACTAGGTGCAAGTATTTTGAATAAATAATAATTTTAAATTCTCATCCTCTTTGGCTGTCGCCCTGTAGTAGGCTGAATAGCGCTTCAGACATATGCCATGCTCGCGCCAGAAAAAAAATTACAATTAAAAAAAAAACTTAGCGCGGTAATTTCGGCCGACGCACGGCGCGTACTTATTATTATTATCATAATTATTAATCATAACCTGATTTTAAATTTTGACCTTGTAAATAAATATTGTTACTTAGTATAAATTACAACGGACATTTTTTAGTGTAAAAAACATTAAACATAGCGGCTGTGAGTGCTTTATTGAAGTCGGATTTTGTGAAGTGTGTGTAATGTGTGTCGGAGGTTTGTGGATCATAAATTGTTATTTAGTCTTAATGCTGCACACAAAAATAAACCACGGCCTTAGAGATAATTATTATACTATCGAAGGTTTTATAAAATAGCGCTAATAAAATCACAAATTAATAAGTAGTTGAACATTAAAAACAACATAGGATCACTCGCGTTACCCCTAGCAACTGACGGCCGAATCTTAGCAGCCTAGCAACCAAAAACCGCTGAATGAAACACGTTTCTTGTATGAAGACCCCCCTTAATTTTTAACTTTATTTTATTTTTAGTATTTGTTGTTGTAGCGGCCACTGTAATACATAATCTGTGAAAATTTCAAGTGCCTAGCTATTACGGCTTAAGAGATAGAGCCCTGTGACAGACGGACAGACAGACAGACAGACAGACAGACAGCGGAGTCTCAGTAATAGGGTCCCGTTTGGCACCCTTTGGGTACGGAACCCTAATAAAAACGTTTGACGCAAGCCGTGATCGATTGGCGCCAAAATTTGACAGATCGCGCCGATTCCGAATTTAGTTCAAAGACCAATAATGGGCAGCAATCAAAGCTATTGTTGGGAATATTGTAATTCGGTTTGTTTAGATTGATACGTACCATCCATTTGCCGTCTTGGTGACAGTTTTATGGCTTTTTGCCAAGAATTGGTCGACTTTTTAAAAATTGTATCAAAGTCCGCTCCGATCTTTATGAATTGAAAAGTACAGAGTTTGAAATAAAAATCTTCTACTTTTTCTTCCCATTCCTCTGTTATTCGGAGGTTAGACAACATCATGGCGATTCAAAATACACATATAGTAGGTACTATTTTTTTAAGTTAACTAAAATACTTTCCCGCAGTCTCTTAACGTCAGCAAAAATAGATGAAAAGGCCATAAATGAAAATTAATTTATTGGCAATATAACGAATTACAAAAATCCCCCAAAAGCTTCTTTTAACAGCCATCCGAAAATTAATCGTGACATTTCCCGGCGCTGGTAAGGGGAAGAATTGTTAAGTCTCCCATAAACCGCTAACATTGACAACGCATCCATACACATAGGCGTATGTACGCCGTAAATTGTAAGGGAGCAGCGGTCGGAGTAACCATTAAAACAACAAGCCGCAGCTGCAGGGAGAACTCAGCGCCGGCCCCCAGGCCCGCCCCCGGACCTCGCACAAAAATCAACATAAATAACAATACACACCCCTATCTCAAACACTATGACACCCTACGCAACAGAAACACCATAAACTCCCGATCAAAAACACCCCAAAACCAATCCACCGTACCAAAGCGCAAAGCTCAGATTGCTGCCAAGCGGACAGACCTATAATGATAAAAAAAAAATTGGATCTCAAGTGAGCAACAATTGAAAAATATTTCGTCTCTTTCGACCATTCAATGGCATCAGTTATCCCTCCGCTTTTGGGCGCTTTTATTAAATTTATTGTTAAAGGAATGTATATAAAACTTGTTGAAATCGAGCAGGGTCTCAGTCTGTGACTTTGGACGCATGTGAAGACACCCTTCTTTATTTCGCCGTTTGTTATTTTTGCAAAAATGTTTTCTGTGCAACAGAACTACTCGAGATTGTTTCGGCCTTGGGACGTGAGTGATAGCAAGAAAATAGATTCACCAGAGACGAACTTTGATAAAACTACGACCAATATAACTCCTAAGTCAAGCAAGAGAAAATTACAAGAAGAGAAAAGAGAAAATCGATTGAGAAAAATTCGAGGCACTTTTAAGAAAAAGGATACAAACGTGCACCAGGACGCTACAGTTTCCACGACAACTGCCGAAATTGAGGATAAAAAAACTAATCTTTCTGCTGTTGATTTGGCCGCTCCAATCGAATCACCAGTAGCAAGCTTAAGCCTGTGTTGCGACAGGCTTTTACAAGAAGAAAAACCTCAAGTTAAAACTGAAAATATCGCATCTCCAGTTGAACCAAAAGTGTCTTCCATCCCTAAACAGCACTATCCTAATGTACCGCAAAACTTACCCGCTCCGGTTTACAATACTTACGTCCCTGACTACCTCCCGCCGGCAGACATCGCGCAAGCGCTAGGCGTACCTCCAACGGACCCGCTACTCCTAGAATCTCTAGCACAAGGCTACGCTATGGAGCTAGAATACGCCAGAATCCTCCAGCAAGAGAATGAGGCAAAACTCCTAAACGCCAGAAAGCAACGGCCGAAGAAATATAAATGTCCGCATTGCCATGTGGGATTTTCCAACAACGGACAACTGAAAGGACACATACGTATACACACTGGAGAGCGACCTTATAAATGTGACGAGAAGAATTGTGGCAAGACTTTTACGAGGAACGAGGAGCTGACGAGGCATAAAAGGATACATTCAGGTGTGAGGCCGTTCCCTTGCCCCACTTGTGGGAAGAAGTTCGGGCGGCGGGATCATCTGAAAAAGCACACGAGGACGCATTATATACAGGCTGAGCGGATGATGCCAGTGTTCGTGCCGCTCTCTGCCGTGCCCCATATGGCTGCGGGGTACCCTTACTTGTATGGTTTCTGACAAGAGGCTTTGGGGTAATTTAAAATTTTTTTTAACATCAGACGCAAAAAGAGGGGTGTTATAAGTCTGATGCCAATGTGTACGTCTGTGGCATCGTAAGGTCTCAAACGGGTAGACCGATTTAGATGTGTTTTTTCACGTGAAAGCGAGTTTTCTTGCTTTGTTTCATCGAAATAACCATGTCCGGGGTTTTCAACTTGGCTAGGATAATTCTCAATACTCTGTTACATTTTCTCTGCCTTACAAAAATATTAACAATTGTTAATTGATGCAAATAACTATGTTTCCACAAAATTAAACTACTTAAATCATTTTTGGTACCCATTCTATGTGACGCGTTAGGTAAATCATTGATTGTAAACCATTAAAATATAACGATGTTTGCTATATCCGAGTTTATATTTTTAGAAATTTATTGTGAATAGGTAGTCCAAAATTAGAATAAGAGGTGTATGCACCTAATATTTTTTAAGAATATATAAATTATAATAATAATATTATTTGCGTGCAAAACGTTGACATATTTTTATAACACGAAATAAAAAATATTTTCAAGACATTTGTTGTATTATTCGTTCATATTTCGTTTCGGTGTTGAATTACTAAAGTGTTTATAGTAAAATTTTGAAAAAGAAAGCCCCTATGGTCAATGATACTGTAATGCCGCGAAAATAAAAATGGCACTTTTTTCAGGAGAGCCGAGCGTTAAGTATAAAACATCTTTGTGTTTATAATTTATACACCAGCTGCGAAATCTCAAATTTGTTATTTTTGTTGGTTACGCGGCATTAGCTATTATTAATTACGCAGCATTGCACTATCATTAACGCTTATGTCATTTAGACGAAGGACTATCCTCTCCGTAGCCCTTTGAGTGACTTTGAGCTTCCTCATGAGGCCCATCGTTAGCGCCCACGTCTCAGATCCGTATGTCATCACTGGCAACACACACTGGTCAAAGACTTTTGACTTTAGACTTTTTATATTAGAATTCTGATACATTTATTACACCGTTTTTTATGAGTGAAATTTTAAATTAAGTAGTTTCTAATCAATAAAATTAGAATTCTAATATTTAGAATTATCTTTAAACTAACTACTTATAATACGATACTCATTCATTATCTTCAAACGACAATTCCGTTTTTACAAAACACTTAGAGCTCATAAATTTAAAACTACCAATTGAATCTAACGCTCTCCGGACACGAATAGATTAAAAAATACCTTGACTTCTTCCTAAATACATTTTACAAATACAATAACAATCATGTCGCCTCCAAAAGCCCACTGTCACAGATATCGATTCATCAATCCATTCAATTGCGCAAAATTGCGTCGAGTGCGGACTTCCGGTGTATTAAAAAAAATACCAATTTGTCGTAAAATATTTTGACTGGTCTCATTGTGTGAGAAAGCACACTTGTGATCAGAATGGAATTTCGAGAAATGTTTAAGTTACAATTAGTTTTATAAAGTTGACTTTGTGCCAGTCGGTCATTCTTTATAATGGATTGTAAGTAATTTCCGTATATCATACGGGACGCGAATTTTTCGACCGATTTGAAAAAAGGAGATGCTCGGTTCGATTGTATTTTTAAAGTGTTTTACCTCAGGGCTGTGCCATTTATTAACGAATTTGGAAAATTGAGCCATTTTCCTAATTTAAAACGTCAACTTGTCTGTGCAGTCAAATATATTAGTAAAATATAAGTATAATAGGTTAATAATATCTGGTTAGATCTTGCTTAGTAGCCAATGTTTCGCCAACAGGCAAAACATAGTGCAACACGAAAAAATTTAACAACTCTGTCTTTATGCAGCCATCACCTATGTGTCACAAATAAAACACTTTTGACTTTGACCTTGAAATCAGCTCTAGTAACATGTAACATACCTATCCGTTTATTTATGAGTATAATGACAACTATCGCCATCGTGTAAACTCTGATTGGCAGTTATATATGTATGTTACGTTAACACAATAGGTAATCGTCAATCGAATGTGTCTCAAACATTTCATTGTAATATGATAAGATTACATAGTGGCTATTTTTAACCTCCGACGCAAAAAGAGGGATGTTATAAGTTTGACCGCTATGTTTTGTTAAAAAACTATTCTCAGACGTACCACAAAAATTTTCATAAAATTCGTTCAAACCGTTTCGGAGGAATTTGATTACAAACACTGCAACTGTGACTAGAGAATTTTATATATTAGAGATAAAACGCGTCCTTGCGGTCTTAATTTGCTGTCTGGTTGTTAGTCATGATCTCTTTATTAGCAGTTTCCGTAAATGCACAAATTAAAACTATAATTTATACCTATATATCACGTAGATTAAAGAGCACATTCAACTCCATTGTGATATAACATTTAATTTTACACTCTATTTGTATACAACATGATTGAAATTTCTTTGTAAATGCAGCCCCAAGTGACATAATATGGTCAATTAAATACAATTTATAATTTAACTGAAAAAGAGTTGCTACGGTAAATTAGTTATAAAATAGTAGATTTTTCCTCAAGTGCATAAAACTAGCCATTTACTCGGAGCTACAAGCGCAGTTGGGTACTTCAATCGAGGGTAAAAAACTTAAATATGGTTGCTCATCCTGTTGCCACCATTGCATTATATGAAGAATCAAATACTGATCGAAATGAATCCAAACACGATATATCTGCTTTGATTTTATCAAGAGTTTACCCACTAGTGTTCTGGATATCCTGGCTGCAGCATCAGGCCGAGAACTGCATAATCTTGCATAGTAGGATATATGGGTGTTTCAAATTTAAGGTCCCAAATATGTTTGGAAGTAAAGTAAATAGGTACCCGTTATGCGTCTAATATTCCTCCCGCATCGAACAAAAGAGCTGATGATCTTGAAACGGCTGAACTGATAAAACATGTCTAAGAACCATCGCTAGAAAAACCGCATTCAAATCGGTCCACCCGTATAAGAGCTACGGTGCCACAGACAGACACACAGACAGAGTAATATTTTTATCTAAGCGTCGTTGGTGTCGGGGGACCAAGGTTTAACAGGAAACTAAAGTACCTCTACATTTGGTGTATTTTTCAAAGTATTAACCTTAACGGTCCCCCGACACCGACGACGCTTAGATAAAAAAAATATTACTAGGTATTTATACTAAATTATTTCGTAAAAAGTACTAGTTAAACTCATTACAATTAAGCGTAGTAGGAAGGACTTGTAAAGTAACAGAAGCGAAAAAAGGAATCGCAATAGTTCCACCACAGCGAATAATGCATTTTCTAAAATTAATTAGGTACCGGAGTACCCTTATTTTTTTATATCTTCTCTTTATCGCTGGATTCTTACAAATCTCCTTTTTAATTTAATCTTAAGACGATAGAAGGCGATCCCACGCGGTGACAGCACTAATAAAGTAATAAATTATGGCGATCTCACATCATCAACGTAAGGCGGTTTCATACAAATTAGAAAATTTCCCACGTCCACATTGGACTCCTGCCCTAAATATAAGGAATTGTGCACATTGACAACTCGGAAGTCCGTTCGCAGCATGCGGCCTTTGCTCCGAATTTGTCTTTTTTTCGTGATTATTCTGCGACTGATATTGTCATTGCCCTCTGCGTGAAGTCTACGTATAATTTATGTTATTTATATTTACCTAGTAGACGTTTTATTTACACTAATACTTACATTTATGCTCACACTAGCTTTTGTGGTGTTCGGTTATCGCGCGCTATGCCTACGGGAACTGTGCATTTTTCCGGGATAAAAAGTAACCTATGTCACTCTCGGGCCCATAAACTATCTCTATGCCAAAAATCACGTCGATCCGTTGCTCCGTTACGGCGTGAAAGATGGACAAACATACAAACACACAAACATACAAACACACTTTCGCATTTATAATATTAGTATGGTTTTTTTTTTGGGACTAGATCGAGAATAATAATCAAGATAGTTAATTCACTAGTAGATGCCAAAAATAATGAAATTGCTCCATAAAAGAAAAACAACCGAATGTCCACATGCTTTTCTGCTTTTAGGACCTAGTACAGACAGACCTAGAATAGTAGAATATTGTTTCAGGTCAATAAAGAATATGCGAGCACTTTCATTTGCTTAAAATAATCAAATACATCTTTACTAGCTGTTGCCCACGAGTACGTCTGCGAAAAATTCGTTAAAAAGAATCTCGTGGGAACTAGGTAGTAGTATATGAACATTTCCCGGCTAAAAACTATTTTATGTCCTACCCAGGGTCTCAAACTATTTCCATAACAAAGGTCATTTATTTCGGCTAAGCGGTTTGGATATGAAGAGTTAAGTGGCATACACAAAAACTTGGGCACAATGCCATAGGGAGGGAGAATACTAGATTTAATCTAGGTTGTTTTAAGAAAGTAGTTTTTATTAAAGCTTTGATTTAATTATTTAATTTCTTACTTGTTGTTTTTGTTCTCAATTGTAACTTGTATTATTTAACCCGAACGCTTCTATTTATTAAACAAGAGAAAGAGAGAGTACAGATGAGCAAGATGCGGAATTTTTCCAAAAAGTTCGAAAAGTTCTCGGAAGTTTTTGGAAATTTTCACAAGAAATATAGGAAATTTAAATTGAAGAAACGTAGGTTCAATCGCCATACAAAATTGTGAGAAGTTTCTGAAATTTTACTTTATGAAAAATTCCAAAATTTTGGAAAGATTCCTTTCGCACATCAGTAATAAGAGACGGGTGGTACTATACAAACTTAGATTTTGAATTTCGTAGTAGCCTCCCCCGTAGCAGTGGCTCAATAATCCCGCGTGTGACTTCATAGACGTAGTTAATGGGGTCGTGGCTTTTTGCCGAAAATATTTGTCCCGAATAATTAATTTCCCAAGTATTTCATTTGGACGAACGATTTTTTACTGAAACTGTAAACTATTCAGGTTACATTTCACGATTATCGTGTAGAACCCTAAGTATAGGTTCGATTAGGTTACTTTTAAGCAACTCTGGTTAGTAAGTACTTATAGTTTCCACAAAAAATCGTTCATCGAGACAATTGGGAAATGATTCATTTGGGAAAAATGTTTTCGGCGAAAAATTAGAAGACTACACGTAATATTACAAAACTTAATTCAGGTATACCACAGGCATCGCCGTTAGTTCAAAAATTAAACAAATCGCCCGGTTAACATAAAAAGTTGGTTTTACAAAATGTCGCGATATTTTATTATTAGTTTCACTGTTCCCACGTCGGCTAAGCTTGTAAAAAGCGGTCAACGGACAGGGACCTAGCCAAAAAACGGACCCGTAGATGGAATGTCGGGAATAGATGGGACAAAAGTGGGATCAACTCCCGTCGGCGGCGTGCCTTCAAATTCTGGCCCTATAAGGAAGTGCAAAATTATAACTTCGTATCTTGCCGTCCCGCTCTCACTTAATATTATTTAATAGGTACAGTCAGTGCAAAGATAAGTATCTATTCGAACCACTCAAAAATATGTTACTACGGCGTTATTGCGTTGCGTCTCTGGTACTTATTTTTGAAACTTTGAATAAGTTCATATTTTACACTTGTCTTTACGAGACTAAAAAAGACGGTACGATACAAACTTGGATTTCCGTAGTAACCACCCTGAAGCCTTTTTGTCTAACACACTTGGAATCACAATTGTTTTTACCACTTTTTTCTGTAATACGTAATACCGGGGCATTAGACAATACGGTCACTGGGTATAAGTATTTTTTCTGACTGTACGTTATGATGACTGTAGTTACTTGTCATCTAACCAACATTTATAATAAACTAGCTTATGCCCGCGACTTCGTCTGCGCGGACCTAGGTTATCGCGCGGTGGCACCTTCTACCGGAATAAAAAGTATCCTATGTTGATCCTTGAGGCTTAAACTATCTCTATACCAAATTTCATCAAAATCAGTTCAGCGGTTTTGACGTGAAAGCGTAACAGACAGACAGACAGACGGACAGACAAAGTTACTTTCGTACCTATTTATAATATTAGTAGGAATTTCAAATCAATCCGACTACTACAAGTGGGTCGCCGAATGTTTTGAACTCCAATCAGTAAAGTCCAATCTACCTTTTACACACATCTACGAAGACGGGAACATTAATTCTGTAGACAAACTTAAGTCCCGATTTTATTTATTTAAGCGATACCCGCCTACAATCCGAACAAATTTGTTGAATGGATAATTTATTGCGCGTATCTGACTTACGATACTTTGTTCTGGGCTTTTCATTCAGCAGGTGAGTGAATGAATGAAATGAACGAATGATATTAATGACAGATAGTGTATTACATCGCTTTGTTTGGGAGGCGGAGGTTTGTGAGAATGTCTGGGAATCGCGCTTTTTGTAAATATGGAGCAATACTACGAGTATTTCACACTGTTGTGCTCTAGCGAAAGGCTCTCAGAAAGAGAGAGCTAGGCTGTAGGTACTTTGTTTACATGCGTGATCAATGCCAATTTGGAACTTTAACAATGGTTAAACAGTTCAATGGAACTGTTTGTGTTTATAAAATATATGTTTCACTTGTCAAGTTCGTGTTTATGCTGGATCTTTAACAAAAACTTATTTATTTCAAGTCATATTAACAGCAAGTAACATACAGACCAACTAATCTGTGAATCGAAAAAGTTTTATTGTCGTTCGTATAAAGTGTAGTATTGCTTGGTCTGATTCATAGTATGTAGTAAGTTAGTCAGTCAAGCTCTGTGATAAAGCTAAACAAAACCATCAAACCCTTATTACTTGTGTCATTGTATTCCTAATGGCCAGTAACATTGTCACAAGGGCCGTTTCGTCACGCCTGTACGGAAACTGCTACCTGACTTACATAGTGATGCAATTATTATAGGTGCAATGCGAGAAAAGGACTAACTGACCATGATGCAAGCGTTAGCGGGACTAGTCTTCGATAATTTTCTCTGAAATGCGTCTTTTTAACCTCCTACGCAAAAAGAAGGGCGTTATCCATACTAATATTATGAATACTATATACTATACTATATATCCCTACTACTTAATATTACAAGCTTTGCTTAGTTTGGGACTAGGTCAATTGGTGTCAAGTGTCCCGTGATATTTATTTATTTATTATAAATGCGAAAGTGTGTTTGTTTGTTTGTCCGTCTTTCACGCCGTAACGGAGCAACGGATCGAAGTGATTTTTGGTATAGAGATAGCTCATAGGCTCGAGAGTTACATAGGCTACTTTTAACCCGGAAAAATGCACAGTTCCCGAGGGAACAGCGCGAGATAACCGAAACGCGTGCGGAGCCGCGGGCAAAAGCTAGTAATACTTATATATAAGTTTGACGCCAATGTCTATCTGTCAGTATGTGATATCGTAACTCTCTAACGGATGAACCGATTTCAATGCGGTTTTATTTACGTGATCGGTTCAGTCGTTTTTGAGATATTGAAGTTTTTAATGACAATGTTGATTATGTTTCATCTTTAAGTTTAGTTTTTTATTTCCCCGGAGACAAACTAAAATGTTAATTATTTTCTGAATTACTTCACAATAATGATTGCTAGTAGCGTGTCACCGTAATAATTATAATGTTTATGCCACTCCACTATTGCTTAACTAAACCATAAAGCAAGTTCTGGATAAATCTATTTACTTACAAGAGAATAAGCTAATACTACTAATATTACAAAAAATAATTTGTGTGGTTTTTATTCAGAATCACACAAAAAATGTTTAACGGAATCCAGGATAGGAACGGAGCTTCGTATCCCATTTTTAAAAAGTACCTAGTAAAGTACAAGTATGTCGGAAATCTCCATGAAATCTCCATTAGTCCCATTTAAAAATTATCGTGGTCACTCTACATTCTACAAAGAAATCGTTAAAGTTCGCCAACAATGCAAATAGGATTATTACCGCTACTGCCTCACAATACTCATTCAAACACCAAAAAGTTACTATTTTATATTCCCACGGATTCATCCAAAACCATAATAATGTCTGTACCCAAAAATACTCAAGCGATTTATGGCACTTGCTACCTTTAAGTTTTAAAACATTGTCGCACTGCATTTGTGTCATAGACAAGTGCGCGCTTTTAAGTTCTTTTTTGGGGCACGACATGAACATGATCGATTTGATACGATTTTTGTGATTGCTCAATCGATTATGAGCTACAGGTGTGGCGAGCTGGGCGAGCTTGCACCTTACGATAACTCCCACGATTTGTATTTTAACTGGCTTTTATACATCTTTTATTTAACTTGCACTGATCGTACTCGTACCTATGTAAGTTGTTCGCTTTAGTAGTTCAAACCATTTTTCGACTTTTTTTGACCATTTGTTGGTATCCCCTGGTGTTGCAGATGTTTATGAGCGGTGGTGATCTCTTACTATCAGGAGACCCACTTGCTCGTTTGCCATCCAGTCGAATAAAAAAAAAGAACGCAATCGAGATGTATTTTGTGAACGGGAAAATAAATACACTAAGCATACAGGTGAGATATGGGTCACTCACGGTCAGTATTATGTAAAAAACAAAGAAGGTAATCGCCATTCTGTACGCCTCTACCAATGCTTTAAGCTCCTGATACATTACATTGACATTCTCTTCGTCTAAAGCCGAAATATCCATCACAAATTCCTTGCACATCTACTTATTCACTTCGACCGCAGTAAACTTCCATTAAAATCGAAAGAAATCCTTCTTGCGCTATATCAACACATTAAATCAATCAATTTACTAATGATGCAACTTCCGAACTTGAATGAAACGAAACGGAAACCGCAAAACAAAATGGCGGCCACCCGTTGCGCTGGATTTGTCATCAAAGACCACAATGTGTGTCTACCGGCATCGGCGGTAATGATAGCAGCATGGATCAACGTGAGGGGATATTGTTACCATTATTATAATACTGAAATCATTTAAATTCACTGGTTAAATTATGATTCATTCAATCGCTCCCTTATCTTCGCCACAGTGTGCCTACCTATTATTTAAAGAATGTTACACACTTACACTATGCCTGTACTTTAAACCATGTTTATACCTAGTGCCATCCACGAAGACACGTGATTTTGTCAAAATTAGGCATTAATGATATTGTAATAAGAACCACGTCACGCGTCATCGTGAATGACTCTACCTATAAACCTTAATAGGTACATCAGCCAAATAAGTAATCTATAAATTTTTAAACAACAAACTATCAAACGAATATGTCGCTATAGTCGAACTTTCAAGTTGACAGACAGTCTATTGGCATAGATTGGCATTATTGTTTTATGACATGAAAACTTTAGGGTGGTAAACTAAATATTTGATTGAAAAAATCGAAAATTAATCTGGTTTTCAGGGCTAAAATAAAGCGTTTTTTTACTGGAGTCGTGCATTCGAATTATTTTTAATGGCGTCAACATTCCTATTGTCTATCTCTCTGACTGTCTGCTACTCTGCTGCCTTTAAGTTTTCATCAGCTAAATCGATGTCGATGAATTTGGTTTGGAGATAATAAGGTATTAGTTGGATACCAATTCAATATCAAATAATGAATTAAAACTCATCCCTCAATAACTAATCTTCACAATAACCGAATACGTGTGGTCTATCAAACCGCAACCGGGGTAGCGTTCCACAATGCCCTGTAGAGAGCCATTGTTGGCCACTGATTTATGGATCTAATGTTGACGACGATGGTTATTTGTGTTGATTTGTTGCTTGTGCAAATCCATACTTAATATTATAAATGCGAAAGTGTGTGTGTTTCTATGTTTGTCCGTCTTTCACGTCGAAACGGAGCGATGGATCGACGTGATTTTTGGCGTAGAGATAGTTTATGGGCCAAAGAGTGACATGCAACTTTTTATCCCGAAAAAATGCACAGTTCCCGAGAAAATAGCGTGTGATAACCGAATTCTACGCGGGCGAAGACGCGGGCAAAAGGTAGTTATTTATAAGAACTATTTATACATGAAGTCGTTGCACTTTAGAAAAGTTGCGATCTCAAAAATATACAATTGAAGTAATCTTAAATTTGGTGTGAGTAATTTTAAGTAAATTAAAAGTGTCGATTCGTCGAGAATCTGTTTTTCGACAATCAACCCTTAGAAAATACTTATTTAAATACGTAAGAGTAGGTAGTTACCTGCGAAATGTCAACGCGTTTAATCTCTACATCTAAAAAAAAAAATTGATTATTTCAGAAATAAAATCTTCCGCTTAGATTCTAATTTTAATATTTAAACGTTTTTATTGAATATAATTAAAAATCTTAATTATACCTAAATCAAAATTTATGACTTCTGGACTGTTTGGCAGTGTCTATTGTGTTATTTCTCGTGTTGTTTAAGGAGGGTTAATAAATAAAGAATAAAACGTAATCTACAATAATTTAATGACACTTTTCACATTAACAGATGTAAGTTAGAATAAATAATGAAGCACGTAAGATTAATTAAAACTACACAGGGTAAAACTTACCTACGAAGGCACTTTCAGAGTTCGAATCGCGGTATGGCTTTTATATTCTCAACAAAATCAGTTAAACTATTATTCACTTCTGTCACATTCAAACTCAAACTTTCGAAATATGCGTGCTGAGTCGGATCTCTCAAATAGCTTAAAATTTTATTAATCAAAGCGATCGCTTTAGATCTGCCTTTAAATACTTTATAGCAGTGAGGTTTGATGTTCTGAATCAGATCGAGGACCAGGGGCAAAGTCTCGTTTCCCTGCGTTGTAAATGGCCAAATATCCACTAATATATTTAGCAAACCATTGCACACCGCCGGTGTAGACATTCTCTCGATCAAAGCGATTCTCTGGTACCGTTTCAAAGTCGTATAATCGACTTTACTCTTCTGTATTTTCTTATTCCTCGCCGTCATGTGCTCGGTTATAATATTGTTGAAGAGTTTCAAGATCATAGTGGTCGAAGGAACGTCTAACTTAGATATCTGTTTGTAGAAAGGTTCCAAACCTTTTTGTTTCATCACGCGCTCCTGCGCTTGCACATTATTTGGCAACCAGATGGACATGATTTCCATAGCCTGAAATTTGATCATCATGCTGTCGTCCTGTTCGAAGATATCCACCAATTTATCTAATATCCCCAAAGGGATGACAGTTTTGGTTGTCGTCGGCGCGACGTCGAACAAAGTTTTGATTAAAACCAGTAGACGGCCTCGGAGGACGTCAAATGGTACTCCTAAGTTTCTGGTCACAATTTTGTCGAAACCCTGTGCGTTTAGGAAGTTATAGGCATTGTTGGGGTCCTGGATAAAGTCTAAGATGTCGTCGAGTACCTGGGACATGAAGGTTTGTACATTTAGGGTTTCTTCTTGGGTGAGGATGCCGTCTCGGACCTGTTTTCTGGCTCTCTCGGCTGTGAATTGGAACAAATCCATGGCTTCTGTTAGTTCGTGAGGCATGAGCTTAGTCGGACTGTGGGACTGCTCCGTGGGATCTTCATCATCTAAATTATTCAATGCGTTAATTAATTTGAGTAATGAACCAATGTCTATTATAACTAGGTAATAAAAATGTAAGTTACTCTGTACTAAGTAAAAAAAATAGCAAAATTGCGATCTTTTGGGGTTATAATACTTGTCATAAAACTTATTAAAAATATACGGAGTTGAAAAACATTAAGCTTACTTATTCCGTAATCTATAGGATCCTCTAAATAAGCGAAGCAACCTGTACTCAGGGTAAACACGATAAAAAATATCAATAGAACATCGATTATTACTTTTTGCATGTTTAACTTTATAATTTATAGTTTTTAGCTGCTTGATCGATCAGTGTCACATACCTCACCCACCACAAATAATAAATAAATCGTGATTAATCGCGTCAATTTCTTTTTGTTTTGACAGAATTTGAAATCAAGTCCAAAGAGTATTACCTAGTACCTATAGAGAATCACGTCTAAAAAACCACGGAATAGAAAAAACTAGTTTTTCCAAAGTTTTTCTATTCCGTGTAAAAAACGCTAACACTTTAAATATGAGGCTATAGCTAACTTAAAATTGCTGTAAAAACGATTGTTCATAGGACTAGGTGAGTTATTGAAACTTAAGTAAGGTATACCAAAAGAAAATCAATGCAAAATTAAATCGACTGGAAGAAGTACCTAAACGCGAGTAAAAAGGAGTTCGTCACCAAGCTAGGTACTTTTTATAGTCATATAGTCGTTGTCCGCGACTCCGCCCGTAAATTCGTTTATCGCTATCCCGCGGGAACTTTGCAATTTTCCGGGATGTCCTTCAAACTATCCGTATGCCAAATTTCATCTATATCAGTTTGGCGATTTAGACGTGAAGATGGATCAAACAAATAGTTATAAACTTTCCCATTTACAAGTGGGATTATTTACCAACAATTTACCACAATTATTTACCAACAACTTTGAACGCACAATTTCTACAGTCTCACCTCAATAGCGTTTATAAAAAAATCCCCTGACACATGTCATCTAACCTCCAAACATGCATTTTCCATAGCTCCGCATTACGATGGCAGATGAATGCGACGTTGGGTGGTGCGCGACCGGCGGGCCGTGTTTCTGCAGCCTCGCCACCAAGCCTGCTGTGGTCCTGATATCTATCATCAGTTTGGTACGCTATAGTTCTCTAACGCGGCTTCTTCGGTGAGCGATCTTGACGCGAACACGTAGCGGCGCGGTGGGTTGTAAATTAATTATAGTTATACCGACCCTCCGCCTCGTTACCGCAGAACTTCTGCATGAAATCGGACCTCTGCCTCCGCTTCCACTGACGTTCTTTTGCGGAGTTTTGCGGAGTTCTCACGGAGATTTTGTTTACGTTGGCATACAAATCGCGAGGAGCAAGGATGCAAAATTTGAAAGGTGACAAAATCGCAAGACTTGTTTGTGAAGTAAACAAAAAGATGAATTTGCTCCTTATCTTTAAGGGGGCACCGAGTTTTTAGTTCACTAGCTACCTGTAGAGCCTAGAATTGGAAGCAAGCTTGTCGTGCGCTTGACACAAGCACCATAAGCTAAGAAACCAGAAGCACCATTGGCGCCAGCAGGATTATTTACAGAAGGGTGAATTGTATCTCGTATCTGCATAATAGTAGGTGCATTTAGGTATAGGTTTCATTCTGTATCTTAGTCTTGTCACACTAATACCTATTATAAATGCGAAAGTTTTTAAGTCTGTTTGTTACTTCATCACGTCTAAACCGCTGAACCGATTTAAACTAAATTCGGCGTAGAAATAGTTTAAGTCCCGAGGAAGGACATAGGATAGTTTTTATCCCGGAAAATTGCATAGTTCCCGCGGGATAGCGACAACCGAATTAGGCGCGGATGGAGTCGCGGGTAACGGCTAGTTTTATATATTTTCTTCTACACCAGGAGGGTGCAAGTGCACCCCCTTGCGCTCCCTTCCCGGCACCCATGAGAAAAGGTGATCATCTCGCGAAGCGAGCGCTAGACGAGCGAGCTAAAATCCAAACGTACGCACCGACGGCAGCGCAGCCTTGACTAAAGAAAACTTAATCCTCCTTAAATTATCAGTGTGTGCGTGCGGCGGGTGCGTGCGTACCGGCGCCAACCGGCGCGCACACATTTAAGCCGCGCAATGTACTTTAGTTCGTAGTGAACATACTTTGTTCTCTTTTTAACCCCCGACGCAAAAAGAAGGGTGTTATAAGTTTGACCACTATGTGTGTCTGTCTGTGGCACCGTAGCTCTTAAACGGGTGGACCGATTTGAATGCGGTTTTTTTATTTGATAGCAGGTGTTCTAGCGATGGTTCTTAGATATGTTTCATCAAATCGGTTCGGCCATTTTTGAGATATTGAACTTTAAAGTGACAAAGTCTTTTTTTTTTATTTGACTGGAAGGCAAACGAGCAAGTGGGTCTCCTGGTGGTAAGAGATCACCACCGCCCATAAACATCTGCAACATCAGGGGTATTGCAAATGCGTTGCCAACCTAGAGGCCTAAGTTTGAATACCTCAAGTGCCAGTAATTTTACTCTCCGCGCCGAAACACAACAGTGCAAGCACTGCTGCTTCACGGCAGGATTAGCGAGCAAGATGGTGGTAGCAATCCGGGCGGACCTTGCACAAGGTTCTACCACCTGCATCCGCAGTCGGGGCTTCTCCAACTTTTTGTTGGTTAGGTTAGGTTATACTATGCTGTAATCGTATGACTCCCTCTGTCAGGTGGCGACGGTGATCGACGCGCTGTTCGCGGACCGCTGCGAGTGCTGCGCGGCGCGCGAGCACGTGGACTCGCTGCGCGGCCTGCTGCGCTCGCTGTTCCAAGTTGCCAACCTGCTGCTCATCATCGCCTCCACCATTGTGAGCTTTGAGCCTCCCCGACCTTATGTACAGACTCCTAGCGCCATCTAGTAGGAACGCTGAGTGCTGCGCGGCGCGGGAGCACGTGGACTGTAGAGACTCCTAGTGCCATCATCATCGCCTCCACCATTGTGAGCTTTGAGCCTCCCTAACCTTGTGTACAGGCTCCTAGCGCCATCTAGTGGCGACGGTGAGCGACGCGCTATTCGCAGACCGCTGAGTGCTGCGCGGCGCGGGAGCACGTGGACTGTAGAGACTAGTGCCAGCATCATCGCCTCCACCATTGTGAGCATTGAGCCTCCCTAACCTTGTGTACAGACTCCTAGCGCCATCTAGTGGCGACGGTGAGCGACGCGCTATTCGCAGACCGCTGAGTGCTGCGCGGCGCGGGAGCACGTGGACTGTAGAGACTAGTGCCAGCATCATCGCCTCCACCATTGTGAGCATTGAGCCTCCCTAACCTTGTGTACAGACTCCTAGCGCCATCTAGTGGCGACGGTGAGCGACGCGCTATTCGCAGACCGCTGAGTGCTGCGCGGCGCGGGAGCACGTGGACTGTAGAGACTAGTGCCAGCATCATCGCCTCCACCATTGTGAGCATTGAGCCTCCCTAACCTTGTGTACAGACTCCTAGCGCCATCTAGTGGCGACGGTGAGCGACGCGCTATTCGCAGAACGCTGAGTGCTGCGCGGCGCGGGAGCACGTGGACTGTAGAGACTCCTAGTGCCAGCATCATCGCCTCCACCATTGTGAGCTTCAGCCTTCCTAACCATGTGTACAGACTCCTAGCGCCATCTAGTGGCGACGGTGAGCGACGCGCTAATCGCGGACCGCTGAGTGCTGCGCGGCGCTGGAGCACGTGGACTGTAGAGACTCCTAGTGCCATCATCATCGCCTCCACCATTGTGAGCTTTGAGCCTTCCTAACCTTGTGTACAGCAAGGCTCGGATACCGGTTAAATTTCTAAACCGTTATCATGTATTTGGCGCAAAACCTTTTCATTTTGGTACTTATTAAACCGTTATTATGTTTGTAAGGGAACTTTTCCATGAAGTTCTTGTCAGATTAACCGGTTTATCCCGGAGCAGGATAAACGTCGCCGCCCGCCGGCCAGCTGTCACTTGTCAAATAAACCGGTTTATTTAGGTTATAGTTAAGTTCTTATAAACGTTCGCGTTCTTATGAAATTTCGGAGTTAAACCGGTATTTACCGCTATTTTATAAACCGGTTCCGAGCCTTGGTGTATAGACTCCTAGCGCCATCTAGTGGCGATGGTGATCGACGCGCTGTTCGCCGACCGCTGCGAGTCTGCGAGTGCGGCGCGGGAGCACGTGGACTGTAGAGACTTCTAGTGCCATCTAGTGAGTAAATATTGAAACTGCAACCTAATCCCACTTCGCGCTATCGAAGTTTCTCAACTCGGACGAATATCGTTATATACCGTAATAGCAAAAATATATTCTTTGTTTAGGTATTATGCCCGCCCACTAGCATGTTTCGTAACCAATCATCGCCGTCGCGTATCATGTACCTATGCGTTTAACATTTCCGCTCCGTTCGTTCGAAACTCCGTCTGATACATTCCCACTACGGTCATGGCACCGACGCGGCACCGGCAAAAGCCGATAGAAAAACTCTTCATATCCACACAACAGGAATTAAAAAGGCATGGTTCGGCTGGAATCGGCTCGACCGACGTCTACCGACGTGTTGGCGTCTTTTCCGTTCTAATGAGGGCTATCGTTTTTTCTCTCACTAGATGGCGCCACTGTTGCGTGAGGTTTTTAAGTCTGTAATAACGGCCGTGAAAACAAAGTTTAGATTAAAATCATATTTAATACATCGTAAAACAGTACCATAAACATATCCAGCAACCACAGTATTGCATAATCCCGTTTTGTTCGGAAAAAAGGGAGGACAAAAGTTTTCGAACGACAAAACTGTCTCAAATTACAGACGTTCATTGCCCCGTATCGCATAATTGCCATAATTAATTTCAGGTATTGCAAAATATTCACAAAATTATTCTAATTATAAAAAAACCCGCGTAGCTCACCCAAAAACTATGAGATTTGACATTTCGTTGACCTCACGCTACACCAGCGCCTCTAGCGGAAAATTCATTCGCGATAGCCCTCATTACGTAGACATAAGCTTCTTAGAGAGACAGACCCTAATGCTATAACTTGTTCCCCAGGAGAACCCGTCCCTGATCCAGATCTACGTGTGGTACACGCTGGGCTTCATAGTGCTGGGCTTCGCGGTGTCCATACTGGACGTGCTGTTGCGTATGAAGCACGAAGACATGTGGTGCATCGTCGACTTCCTCATCGAAGTGGCTTTCTTCTTCGGTAAGCTCGGTGCAGGTGGTAGGACCTTGTGCAAGGTCCGCCCGGATTGCTACCACCATCTTGCTCGCTAATCCTGCCGTGAAGCAGCAGTGCTTGCACTGTTGTGTTTTGGCGCGGGGAGTAAGACAGCCGGTGAAATTACTGGCACTTGAGGTATTCCAACTTAGGCCTCTAGGTTGGCGACGCATCTGCAATACCCCTGGTGTTGCAGATGTTTATGGGCGGTGGAGATTTCTTACCACCAGGAGACCCACTTGCTCGTTTGCCTTCCAGTCAAATAAAAAAAAAGCTGGTAGGACTAGCCTCGTCATATCAGCCGTAGCGCGTCCACTGTTGGAGACGTCTCCCCCGTTACGGGCTATTTTTAAACCCCGGAAAAAAGGGGAGTTATAAGTTTGACAGCTACGTGTCTGTGGCACCGTAGCTCTTAAACGGGTGGATCGATTTGAATGCGGTTTTTTATTTTTAATGCAGGTTTCCTAGCGATGATTCTTAGACATGTTTTGTCAAGATCGGTTCGGTCAGGTTTGAGATATTGAACTTTGAAGTGATAATGTTGCGGGTTTTCCAATTTTTTGTTGGTTAGGTTATTTTACCTGGAATATAGATCATAATTCCCGTCCTTTTCAACTTTAGGCTCTGTTTCCACCAGAGATGAGCGAGGAATGTGTTTTTCACGAACCAATAGAAACGCTCGAATTACCTCGCTTCGCTCCGCTCATCTGTTTCCTCTAGTCTAGAGATGTGCTGTGCGAAGACGTGTACAAACAAATGAAGTTTCTTTTGGTTCATCGAAAAACATTCCTCGCAACACATCCTCGCACATCTCTGGTTAAAATGCAGCCTTACCCCCTTATTCATAAACGACAATCAAACCTATTTTAGTTAAAATGCCGCTAAAATTCGTTTGTCCTTATCTGTCACTTCGACATTTGTATTTGTTAGAAAGGGACAAAGCATTTGTTAGTTAACATAGGCTTGTTAAGTTTTATGAATAAGGGGGTTAGCCTTTAAGCCTTTGTAGATTCGTAATAACATAACATTTGTTTTCAGTTCTTTCAAGATGTCTGCCCATTGTGGATATGTACAGGAAGCAAATCGATACGGGCTCTATAACTCCGACGGCATCGAAAAAATCCACTATCAGTAATAAATAGATAATTAATAATTAATACTTACACTTTTACTTAGTCATTTAATGGTTTCATGCCACATTGGGGACGATTGAAGTCTGGTTTAAGTAAGTAGCAGACATAAAGTATATAGCAGTCGACATATCGTCACTACTTTGAAAAAATCACGTATCTCAAATCAATACGTCAACAAAATTGAACCTTGACTTAATGGTCATAAAGTGCACTCGGAAAAATTATCCATTTTGAGATACGAGTGACGATATCTGCTATAGGCCAAGGTGATCAAAAATATCGAAACATGAACTCTAATAAATACCTTAATAGTGCATGTTCCGATATTTTAACCACCTTGGCCGCTCCGAAACACTAATGGCGACTGTACATGACGTAAAGATATCTAAGTACAGTCACAAAGAGATTAATTCGGCTAAATTTACAATATACATGGACGATCTGAACGTTAGTCTATCTATGAAACCGTGTACTAACTCATAGTTTTATAACTTTGACCGTGTCGATTTCTTTGCAGTTGACACAGCTGAGCATGCAAAAATATCTGACAAGTCTTACCCGTCCTAAAAATAGATATTTTTGGAGCAGCCAAGGTGATCAAAAATATCGGAGCATGAACTCTAATGCCTTAATAATAGAGTGCATGTGCCGATATTTTTGACCACCTTGGCCGCTCCGTAATATCTGATGGCGACTGTACCATTCAATTTAATTCACTAATCTTTACCAAAACAAAGGTTTAGAGAAGCAACAGTGTCTACTATCAAATAAAATAAACATCAATAGCTTATTTTAAATATTTTTCATTTAATATTTTTGTACTATCTACTATATACACTGTGTATTAAATATCTATAGAAAAAACATCGAACATAAACTAAATAACTAGATACGAAATACAAGCGGGGCGGGGGCGCAGCTCAAATACTTACAATAACATAAAATGTACAATTTACTTATAATTCAAATATCTGGGAAAAAAACTGCTATACTAATTACTTATATTAAAACAAAAGCCCCTTGCCATTATTCCTCCGCGTTCACAATATGATTCTAACTGAAATACAAATATAGTGCACAATGTATTTCCATCGTGAAAAGTCGGATCTCAATCGGAATAGACGGCACTCGAAGTGTCAATCAATTATTGCATTGAATGAGTGACATTTCCATATTCAATAATATGGAACTTTATTATTTAAAGAAAGAAAGAAAAAACGTTTATTCGTGACAAACTTTTAGTGATGAATGTCGAAACAGCTGTGTACGATGGATAACTCATACTCAAGCTAATGGGGGTTTTCATCGTTAGATGGCGTTAGTATCGTGAAATCCGTTTGACGTTTGCTTGCGATTGGCTCAGTTATTTAACCAATCACCAGCAAACGTCAAATGGACCTGCGCTACTAACGCCATCTAGCGATATTTCGCTTCTGTGAAAACCCTCATTGAGAGAGCACGATAAATACGAATTTTTGCGATAAAACGCGATGGAAACCTATTATGCATGCACTAAATTTGTATTTCTTGTCTATTTATCAGAAGCCGTATAAAGTTAAATTAAGTTTAATGAGGTGGCCAGACAACAGTAATAATAAGTAACAGTCTAAAATAGCTTGTTTACCTGTTTTTACAAGGTTTTATTTAAACTTGACGTGTTAGGTATATGTACACTTAAACTTACTCGGAACTCGAAACAAAAGATCGGTCCTTTTTAGGGTTCCGGAGCCAAAATGGCAAAAACGGAACCCTTATAGTTTCGCCATGTCTGTCTGTCTGTCCGTCTGTCTGTCTGTCTGTCTGTCTGTCTGTCCGTCCGCGGCTTTGCTCAGAGACTATCAATGTTAGAAAGCTGTAATTTTGCACGAATATATAAGTAAACTATGCCGACAAAACAGTACAATTAAAAGTTCAAAAACAATTTTTTTTAGGGTACCTCCCATAGACGTAAAGTGGCGGTGATTTTCTTTTTCTCATCCAACCCTATAGTGTGGGGTATCGTTGGATAGGTATTTTAAAACCATTAGGGGTTTGCTAAAACGATTTTTCGATTCAGTCATTTGCTTGCGAAATATTCAACTTTAACGTGCAAATTTTCATTAAAATCGAGCGTCCCCCCCCCCCCCCTCTAAAATCTAAACCGGTGGGTGGAAAAATTTGAAAAAATTCAGGATGGTAGTCAGTATATTAAACTTCCAAGGCAACTTCTTTGCTTGAGAATTATTAGTAGTTTATGAGTAAATAGCAGCGTAAGGTATAAAATATACCTATACTTCGAAGATTCCGTATAAAGTACGAAATCCTTAGAAAAATATTACTTAATTTTTTCGTAATGGCTCCGGAACCCTATTTTGGGCGTGTCCGACACGCTCTTGGCCGGTTTTTCTTTCTCAATTGAATCTTCGGGAAAACGAAGAAAACCGACAAGTCCCGAGTGACATTACCATTTTGATTGTGTTGTATATTCGTCAAATATTGACCGTGTCTCGCCGTGTCTAACTAGACACAGACAAATGAGCCACAATAAGATATATTATATAAGCTAAGAGCAGATCAGACCGTGTTGTTTCTACTGTTATCTGGCCACACTGATTGTTTCACAAAAACACACATATCTCAGCCTTTTCATATCAATTACCATTATTTAGAAGTACAAAAGTTCTGAATCTACAATTGCATAGGAGGTCGTCAGAGAACAGGCAGTTACCCTACGGGAAATAAATAAGCCGATATAAAATTTGACACTTGCAATATCGCTTGACGTTCTTTTCAATCGTAAAACATTTCGAGTCAAGTTAACTTATTATGACTTCATGTTTATATTGACGCGCGAAAACCTTGATCATCACGCGCTGATACCAAAAACTGCGTTCCTAAATACAATAAGCGATTTTACTTATGGCTTTATTTCGGCCCTGATAACTTATCTGCTTTTGACATTGTTCACATGAACAACAAACACTCTCAAAACATTAACAATTTGAAAAAATATTTTTCACAGCAAAGTACGCACGAATATTACAACTAAACGACTTAGTACGAAACTTAGTACTGAACAAACTAGCACGCACAAGTACTTGCGCAGTCAACATCAAGGGGACTACTCAACTCAAGTTTGCTTGTTTGTCGCCTAGTAACACGAAAAGACTGCGTGGTAGATCCCTGGGCATACAAGGAGTTGTAAAATAAATTATCAGGGTTGCAAAGATTTTCCATCGGAATTTATAGAGTTAAGTCGAACTTACCCAACCGCTGTCTAAAACATCTCGAAACAATTTTACAACGCCATGTACTTAGACGACAAGTTGGTTAACAAATTCGTCATATTTTCGAACATCTCAACTCCGTTATACTGTTGACTGTACGATGAACTAAACTATTGAAATTATTCTAAATCGCAGATTTTAGGGCTATTTTAAATGAACTAACAAACAATCGCATCAAGACTAGGCTTATATTAATTTCAATTCGCAACAAATAACATGAAGACAAAATTATACAAAGAAAAAAAGGATGTGGCTAGATAACACGCGAGATAATGCGATGAACGGCGTCACCATGCTGGTAAAAATGACAATGCAAACCGCGTCAGCTAGCGTAGGTACTAAGACGCTGTCCTAATTGGTCATCGCTCGCTCGACGCAGCGCTGCGCTTTCGTCGTATGATAAAACTGCTACGAGTCGGATCACATTGGAAGTCCAAAATGAATTTAATTCCTAAGAATTATCAATTATAAAGTATCTTGTTACTGACGATTATAACTCCAAATCAAACATTCATACTTCAAGGGTGGCAGGGGGTTGAAACCCTAGAAATTGTATGTCGATGAACTTTTATTTAGTATTTCTAATATAATTCCGAACAAAATACGTTGCATGCTTGCTTGATTGCTTGTTTCTTTGAAATATTTATAGTTCACGCAAGCAAAGCATGCTCAAATTGCAAGCTTGCTTAGATGCATGCTTCCTTGCATTCTGGCTTGCGTACTTGCTTGAATGGCTGCCTGTATGTTTGCTTGCATGATTAATGCAGCCTTAAATGCATGCTTGCTTCCACTAATTCTTGCACACTTGGAGCACGCTTGCTTGATCTGTTGTCTGCATGCTTGCTTGCATGTTTGCTTACATGCTCATTTGCATGATGGCTTGATTGGTTCTTTTTTGAAATGTTTCTTTTTTATGTTTATAGTTCACGCAACCGAAGCATGCTCACTTGCAAGCTTGCTTGTTTGTTTCTTTGAAATGTTTATGGTTCACGCAAGCGACGCTGTTGCTAATAAATTGTCAAAATAATTGATTCTAAAACACTTGGTAAGTGGGTTTGTAACATGTCGATTGGGGTGGAAACTCCAAGATCCTGCATCGATCGAAGTTAATCAACTCGGATGCATAATAAATACAACTGCCGATGCTCTTCCTTCGGACTTCCCCAGACATTCCGTTTAATTTAAGATTTGAATTAACGGTCAAATTGTAACACGCGTTTCTCGGTATTTCGAACATAAATGGCTAAAAATACCTACATGTACATTTATTAGCGGTATTTATTATGTTTTTACTACAGAAGTTAACACAATTTTAAATAGTTTCGTTGTTTCATTTAAAAACGTGTGCAATTTTTACCGTTAAGTTTCAAATGTTAAAATAAATTCAGTATAGAGAGGGATCTCTCTATTGTAACCTCCCAGATGCTGACGTCGGGACTAGAGATGGGCCGAATTGATTTGAACCGAATACGAAAATCGGCCGAGTTTCGGCCGTACAAGTAGATAGATAAGAAGAGGATTGTTACATTTTGTTGTAGAAAACACCCTTTAATAATTAAAAATACTAAATGTTTCTCAATGTTTAGTTTGTGAAAATATTGAAACTAAAACAATTTTTTTTTAATGAAATCTACGAATTGTAATTAAAAGTAAAGAACAGGTACATAGTTTCATTTCTGTTGCATATGCAATTTACTGATATGAAATATATCTTTCTTTTAATTTCAGTTGAAATATTAGAAGCCGATTATTTTTTATTAGTGCTAAATGTTCGGCATTTAAACCGAATTTCGGCCGAATGCCGAAGTTTCGGCTCATGTTGCCGCAATTCGGTTAAAGCGAATGTAAAACGAAATTCGGCCCATCCCTAGTCAGGACTCTACTAGCGTTATTTTTCCGTTCTTTTCTGTTATATTTTTTCGGAGTTTTAATATTATTAATCGTATTTACTTCTTTAAACAAGCAAAGATGAACTGGTTACGTAAATATTCGCAAAAGCTGTTTAAAGTCACTACAAGTTCGTGTTTACATAATTATATAATTTTAAAAGTACCTACTAGCTTTACATAATAAAGAAACGTTTTAACAATTTACGGTGTGATTTTGTTGGCGAGATCTTGGTGGAATTAAACTTCAAAAAATTCCGTACTAATTGATATTCTTTTAATGTGGTAAATGTTGACGATTGTTTGGTTAATACTCGAAACTCATAAACATCGAGAGTTCTTTAATTATCTGGAATGCAATAAACTGAAATAATCAGTACATTATTTTGCATTGAATTACACACATGTACGCGATTTATTTTTTTGACTCGGTTCTTTTCTGAGATATTAACATGTTATCAATTTTACCATTTAACCTTTCCATATTAACATCAGAGGTAAAGGTAAACGTTGTAGACAAGTCAAGATGTAAGTGTTCCGACTATACTGAACTATTGCCATATAAATAAGAACAATAGCGCCCTCTTGACAATAGTCATATATTTTTGGTTTACCTTTAACATGTACAGTCACCATCAGATGTTTCGGAACGGCCAAGGTGATCAAAATATCGAAACATGGACTCTAATAACTTAATAATAGAGTGCATGTGCCAATATTTTTGACCATCTTGGTTGCTCCGTAATATCTGATGGCGACTGTACTAGTGTCGACGTCACAGTAAATCATTCGTTTTAAAATACAGTTTCGTTTTAAACAAGAAAAAACTTACAAGGATTCTTTTTCGAGTATAAAATAACATATAAAACTTTTTCCTAGACCTTTATGCGAGAGCTATATACAAATTACTGCATTCTACAGTCTCGTTTTGGGTGAATCCACGAGCGTGTCAACCGCTGTCAGTCCCTAGCTGTTTATATTAAGAAGTAAATAAATCATATGCATTGATTTTTGTATTGAAATAGATCCTGGCCTGATTACAGAAGCTATTTATGTCATAATTAAAAAACAATCTGCCTTCCAGTTCTTAAAATCTCAGGCAAGGGACTGACAGCGGTTGGGACGCTCGTGGAAATACCCTTTTGTTCGTCCGCGGCGAAATAAATAACAATACATCATATTCTATTTTTAATTCAAGGAAGCATCCTTAACTCTTAAAAATGAACTAACACAGATAAAGAATAACGGTCAAGCTTCGACGGTCGTTTGAGCGTGCCTTCGACCACAAATCCACACAGCGTCCAAAAACAACAACACCTAAAAATAACCTAATCTTAACTCACACTCTGATTGGCTATCGAGACGACCGGCTGTTGGTTATTGGCGGAGATGACCGTGGAACCGGGAGGTATTTTTTGAGGCACCATTCCGTCTATGTGGCGGTATTTTTTAAGCCGCGTCCACTGGCCGTTGTTGTAGTTCATTTGGAAGTGCATTTCTGAGAGCATTGTGAGGTAGGTGTCGTCCGATTGTAGAACGTTCTCGATGTTTTCCGACAGCTTTATTGTTACTATGTTGCCTAGGTTTGGACACGGGTTATCTGGAAGAAAAAAAGAGGTTTAGATACCATCAATTAAAAAAAAAGTTTTATTTTCTCCAGGGGGAGAGAGGGCGACGGGGGAGGCTCCACAGTAACGGGTTAGGTACAGCCGAGGCCAAATAATCTATACATTCATACCATCAAATATACGTAAACAACGACCTTATGGTTAATGGTATAAAGATGTATCTTATATATATTACTGTCGTCTTGGTAACGTTCAATTATGTCTTTGACTGTACATCCACTTCTAAAACTGGAGGAGGAATAATTCGCCTTTGCCGCCTCGAGCCTCAAATGGTCTCAGTTCGTCACTGGTAAAACTTTGAACAACCGACTTTGAAACTTAAAAATTATGAAACTGGAAAATTGACACTTTTAAATTTCCAAACCGTTATCATGTACTTGGCGCAAAACCTTTTCGTTTAAATTTCGTTCGCAAAACCGTTATTTTTAAACCGGTTTTTAAGGGAATATTTCCATAAAGTTCTTGTCAGATTAATCGATTTAGATCAATAAAACCGGTTTATTCCAGCGCAGGATACGCGTCGCCGCCCGCCGCCGGCCGGCCAGCTGTCAACCGTCGAATAAACCGGTTTATTTAGGCTATAGTTAAGTTCTTAAAAACGTTCGCGTTCTTATGAAAGTTCGGAGTTAACCCGAAATAAACCGGTATTTACCGCTATTTTATAAACCGGTTCCGAGCCTTGCTTACTTAGACGGATGTTAAAATTTTTGTACTCTGGATCTTCAAGAGAAGGAGAAAAGAGGGTGAAAGAGGCTATAGTATGAATACTAAAATTCTATCGTATGAAATGTAATGAACAGTCAAATTACCTCTAGAACCGGCCATGAAACCGAGTATGAGCGCCTTCTCGGGCCGCGTCACGCGGTTTGCGTTCCGGAACATGTCTTGAGCTTCCAGCATTTGTTCACGCTGTAACACACGTGCAGATAGTCAGTAAAATATAGGGATGATTACGCCATTAAAAAATAATACGAAGGCACAACTCTAGTAAAAAAACGCTTTATTTTAGCCCTGAAAACCAGATTAATTTTAACATCCCAGACCCGAGAACAAACATTCGTATTACTCAGACGAATATCTGCCCCGGCCGGGAATCGAACTTGGGACCTCAAGCTTCGTAGTCAGGTTCTCTAACCACTTGGCCATCCAATCGTCCTTATAATATCGTCACTACTTTGAAAAAAATTGGTATCTAAAATCAATATGTCAACAAAATTGAACCTATAATGTTCACTAATAAAAATTATCTATTTTAAGCTATGAGTTTTTTACAAGTAGTGACGACATATGTTTAAAACATCGCGGTGCAGCTCGATCAGTTTCCCAAACTTGTTTGTTCCATGTAGCAAATTTCCCAATCGCATTTTTCCCAACTACTGAAGCATTTTCGTCCACGTAGTTCCATGACGACTACGAATAATACGTGAACGAAAACAAATGCTAGTGGGGAAAAATGCCACTGGTAATTTTACTACGAGAATCAAACAAGTTTGGGCAAGTGGTCGAGCTGGGCGACTTGCACCGTGGCGGTACTGACCGTGAGCGAGAGCCCCCTACGCGGCAGCAGGGGCTGCGCGGGCGGCGCGGCCGCGGGCGCCGCCGGCTGGCTCAGCTGCACCTGCTGGCAACGACACACGTACAATTGTACGATACCGTAGGTACATACATAGAAAACATGTTAAGTAAATGTAGGTAGATATATTTTTTTTTTATACAATATAGGCTTGCGTTTGGCCACAATCACGCCTGATGGAACGTGATGAGGCCTACGATGGAGCACGCTTGCCTAGTAAATGCTCATTCACCCTGGACTTGAAAGCGGCCAAATTGTAGGTAGTGTTCAGGAAACACAGTCGCAGGCAGGGATATAATTCAAATAAGTTGTAAAGCAACCGCCTAAGCATCTAAAAATTGTATGTAAATTGGAAGTGGAAAAACAGTCCTTTTAAATTTATGTTCGGCGTTTCCTTCAAATCAAGACCTGCGCCGTTCAACAATAGCACCATCAAACACAACGAGTGATACTCTTTCCCGGCCCGGATAATACCGGGATGGAAATACCGACCCTGTTTTTCGTGTACACGCCCATAGAAGCTCCTGTTTGTTTCTATGTGCGTGTACACAAAAAACGGCCGGTATTTCCATGTCGGTATCATCCGGGCCGGGAAAGAGTGTCACCCAACACAACTTGGGTCGATCAACTTTTCCCTGTACCGCGTTGCCATGGTTACGCACCCTGGACAACTCTTCAAAACCATGAGTTTCTCCATGTTTTCTGTGGTTATAATTCATAGAGCGTACATTTTTGTCGTAGTTACAGGCCCATTATTTAAGGTCTATTCAGACTAGTTCTATTATTAGTTTCATTGATGGAACTAGTTGGACTTCTTTTCCCAGCAGTTACATTCAACGAAGAGGGTAAAAAGTCCAACTAGTTTCATCAATGGAACTGATAATGGAACTAGTCGGAATAGACCTTATTTAATGGACAATCTCCTAAGCACTTAAGTAGCACATATCATAGCAGTTTTTTTTAAAAAACTCTGTCACTGCTGTCTCTTGGACAACGGGACAGAATAACAAACAAGAAAAAGTTGATCAACCCACTTACTCGTTTTTTTTGGACATACTGTCCTTGCTAAATTACGTTACAAGCTTAGGGAGCGCGGGAGAGTGAGAGTTTTCCGATATGGAATATCGCTATATGGCGTTAGTGTCTCAAGCTCCGTTAAGTCGTTATTCATGATTAAGATTGGTTCTTTTAGAATACGTTTCCACCATTTTTTATGAACCAATAGAAGCATTTCATTTACCTATCCTCGCACACTAATGATCTTGTGGAAACAGTTGAGCGGAACCAGGATAGGTAAAGCGTTTCTATTGGTTCATAATGAACACATCCTTCCACATAAACCAATCATGAACGAACTTCATTCAGTTAATAATAGTAAAATATTTATTTAATTTTTTATGCAACAATCAGATGAATATATGAAATTTTTTTTTTTTATATAATTTTCTTTTTTATGTTTACCTGTGGTGGTGGGGCGATCAACGCAGGCGCGGGAGCTCGGGCCTGTACCACGGTTTGCGTCACCTGCACACAAAAAAATCAAGTCATGTATGTTTTCTTGCTGTAGTGAGGTAAAAAAATTGTTTCACTTGGCAGGAAAGTTGTTCAAGTTGTGCTTTGAAAAACTCGCTATGCTCAGCATTTTTTTAACACCTGGACTTTTAGGTCACCTGCGCAGTTTAAGACTTAAATAATTATGTAACTGTAACTACGTAGAACTGATAGCCGATGGGGTCAAAAGGTTTTCGAATGGCGTCCGCGGACCGGGTGACGAGCTGTCGGTAGGCCTCCCACAAGATGGAGCGATGACCTGTTTAAGATCGCGGGATCGCGGTGGATGCAAAAAGCACAAGACCGGTCTGAGTGGAGAGCCTTGGGGGAGGCCTATGTCCAGCACTGGACGGTCTTTCGGCTGACATGATGATGATGAACTACGCAGAGACATCGTTGTAACTCCATTGTCATGGTACAATTGTACCTTGCTCGTGTTTGCCTTAAGTTATTGCTGTATGTATGTCCCCCCCCTCCCTCCTACCGGCTTGATGTTCTGCAGCAGCACGGCCTTCCCGCCGGGCTGCAGCAGCACGGCGGACGTGTTGAGCAGCGCGGGCGCGGACAGCAGCAGCGGCTTGGCGCCCGTCTGCCCCGCGATCAGCAGCTTGCCTTGCTGCCCGATTACGATCGGCTTCGCGCCCGTGCCCTGGCACAATTAAATAACGTCACTTAAGAAGGCTGACGAAATCATTGCATGAGGGAAAAAGGGAGCGAGATACTAATAGTAATATAGTATAGTATAGTATAGTAATATTTATTATTGTTTTTGGGTTTGGTGGTGGTACTGTTGGGACCGTCAATAAATCATTTTTCTTTCTTTCTTTTTCTTTCTTAATAAATAATGGTCTATTAGACAAGGATGAAGTATGTCTCCCCGAACCCATCGACGCGAAATCAGCTTTAGGCGATCAATAGTAAATTGTACAAGAGCATAAAACGAGCCATTTTACCCGAGGCGTTCATATAGCCACCCGAGCCGGGGCAGCGACACGTCGAGGGGAAAATGGGTTTAATACTCGAGTTTTACACTCTGCTTTTCACTTCGATTGCGAGGAATTGAAATAGCAACAGTGGAAATAATGATTCACCTTCTATGTACCTTTTATTTTTTATGCATTATTATAATAAGTAAATTCAATTATTTTTAATTTCACTGTTTTATTATGATTTATTTGAATGATTTTAAGTTTTATATAAAAACGAACTTTACGAGCATGAGAAGTGAAAAAAACTCTTTATTTCTACTCAATAAAAGCGAAAAAGACGCCGATCGCCTCGACCTACACGAAACGACGTACACACTCTGTACAGTCAACCGTACATATTACCTTTGATTATTGTAACACGTATGACTATGTTGCGCAAGCCTTTGCACACGCTTGCAATTTACTTTAGCATAACATTTAATACCTATCAATAAATCAGTTGTCATTCAGCACTCACCTCGGTCGTTCTCATTTAAACCTTCTCTCCGACCTTCTATCATCTATCATCGGACATTATCATCTTATATCAATTATCATCAAAGTAGTGTAGCCTAACCCCTACACACTCACCTGTTGGACCAGTATGGGGCTGGGGCGCGGCGGCGGGCGCTCCCCCGCGGGCTCGGCGGGCGACGGCTCGCGCGCCGGCGGCGGCGACGCCGGAGCCTCCGTCGCCGGCCCTGCTGCACGGGAAACGGTACTTGAGGACACGGTCATGAAATTTGAGCATTCCATTTTAAACATGTATACAATGTGATTTTTATATCTCTATTAAGAGAGTTTATACCTGCTGAGCCGGCAACTTTGCGTTTTTGTTAGTTTTTCTCGATTATTCCATAAAAATGGAGATGAAAATTCAAAATGTTGTCTGATAGAACACTTCAATATATTAAGTTAATGTTTCTACTCCAATAATTATTCATTATACTTTTTTTTTCTTTAAAAAGCGGTTATAAACATTGACGTGTATCACAAGATAAATTTTACTTTAATGTCATCATAAACATGAACCCGTAATTCCCTCAAACTTATTGTGTACATTCTACAGCGTATAAGGTTAAAGTTCAAATCAAAACACGATGTAGAGGTAATAACCGTACAGATACAGTGAATAGTGGATCAATCAGCATCAGAAAAAGTCTGATATCCTCAAGTAGCAATGAATTCCTGTATTAAATGAGCGACATTTTCATATCAACTAAGCACTCTATTTAGATATTACGATTTCATGGATCGCGATCGATATTTTTGATCATTGCGGCCGCTTCGAAAAATCTGATGGTGACTGTACTACAGGGGTCGTTCAAGTATTACGTAAGCAGAATTTTAGTAATTTTTAACCCCCTCCCCCTTGTCAGCGAGTCATCAAAACCCTACCCCTTCCCCCCTATGCTTACGTAATCATTGGTATATATTTTTAAATCTATTCAGGTTTCTTTAAACAAGAAATAATCCATACTAATATTATAAATGCGAAAGTGTGTTTGTATGTTTGTCCCTCTTTCACGCCGTAACGGAGCCACGGATCGACGTGATTTTTGGCATAGAGATTATGGGCCCGAGAATGACATAGGCTACTTTTAATCCCGGAAAAATGCACAGTTCCCGAGGGAACAGCGCGCGATAACCGAATACCGCGCGGGCGGAGCCGCGGGCAAAAGCTAGTAAATAAATATTGCTGACGTAAGCACCATTTGGACCCCCTGGCCCCCATGTCATCAAAAATAAGCAAAGCAAAGACCCCCACTTTCCGTGCTTACGTAAAACTTGAATGACCCTACATCTGTAACATTGAGTGGTATTGGTGTGCGAGGTCTTACCAATAATAATGTAATGTTTAGTGTTTTATTTTTTCTCTTTTAAACGGAATATTGTGTCGGTTTTCACTGTTTTTTGATATTTATTTAAATGTGTGATAAATAAACGGATGGTCCCAAAGGAAGAACAGCGCCGCTCGCAAGACCGGCAATTTTTGCTGATTTGGGACCATTTCGTGACATAACAATTTCGCACTTTTCAATATCTTTTTTTTTGTTATGCTATGCTACTTTGTCACGAATAAATGATATCTTTCTTTCTTACCAGGCGGCGTCTCCTCCTGTTTGGGCATCTGGTAGTTGTTGAGCGAGCGCGCGTAGTCCGGCGGCGGCGACGGCGGCGCGCCCGGCGCTGGCTTCTTGCTTGCAGACTCTTCCAGCTCTGTTCAACAAATGTTCTCATTACACCAGCTGTCATCAAGTGGAAGAAATCTTCCGAAATTCAATCCGTTAGGGAGTGAAAAGGGGGTTAAAAGTATGGAGGTAAAGTTTGTATGAATTACTATTAGATAAAAAGGTTGAATTTTGAATTCGAAAATTTGCACCATCTATATCTATCTGTATTTACATACAATCCTTTGAAAAATCAATCAAAATAGGAATAAAACATTTTTTTTTAATACCACGTCGGTGGAAAACAGGCTTGCGGCCCGCCTGGTGTAAAGCAACACCCTTGCAAAGTGCTTGCATTGTTGTTTCGGCATGGAGAGTAAGACAGCCGGTGAAATATGGGAGAATTGTGTTTTGACAGCTCATAAAAAGTACGTCAGTTGATTGGTGGTGTCAACATGCCTATTGTTTTTTTTTATTCGACTGGAAGGCAAACGTGCAAGTGGGTTTCCTGGTGGTAAGAGATCACCACCGCCCATAAACCCCTGGTATTGCAGATGCGTTGCCAACCTAAAGGCCTAAGTTGGAATACCTCAAGTGCCAGTACGAGGGTCACACTGAAAGTTTCGGGAATAGATAAAAGTATGCAGTTAAATTGGATAAAAGTATTATTATTGTTTCTCAAAGTATTCGCCCTTATATTTTATGCACTTTTCCATGCGTTTAAACCAGTCTTTAAAGCACTTATTGAACGCTTAAGTAGGGGTCGATAAAATGACCTTTTAAAGGCGTCGACTGCTTCTTCCAGCGTCTGAAACCGCTGACCAGGCAACTTATCCTTGATTTTGGGGAATGTGAAAAAGTCATTGGGGCTTAAGTCGGGGCTGTATGGAGGATGGTCCAGGAGTTCGACGTTTTTACCGTTCAGATACTCATTTGTTTTCCGAGCGGTGTGGGAGCTGGAATTTTCGTGGTGAAGGACGATGCGGCGATTAGGGTTATTTTTTCGGAGTTAATCAAAGATACTCGGCAAACAAATAGTTGTGTACCAATTGGCATTAACCGTTCTACGATCTTCGAAAGGTATAGTACCTACATGACCCGATTTGGAGACAAACGTGGCCACCATCTTCTTGGCCGTGCTGCGAGAGCGAATAACTTTTGTCGGCTTGAGCTCATCTTAGTAGACCCATATTCGAGACTGGTTTTTAGATTCAGGCTCATATGCATATATCTACGACTCGTCACTCGATACGACACTAAAAACTGCATTTGAGCCTCCTCCGTTGAATTTATTCGAAGTTTTGCGGCACCAATTGACACGAGTCGCTTTTTGCTCTTCAGATAATAAATGAGGGATCCAGCGAGAAAACAACTTTTGCACGCCCAATTCTTCCCGTAAAATAATTTGTATCTGACTCATTCTAATACCCAAGCACTCTTGAATTTCCCAGTATATCACATGCCGGTCATCTTTTATCATTTGACGCACAGCATCAATGTTTTCTTGAGTGACGGCCGATTTTGGTCGACCCTCACGCACATCGTCCGTGAGTGATACACGGTTGCGTTTAAAATCTGAATACCACCTGTATATTGTAGTCTTTGAAGATGCTTCATTACCAAAAGCAGCAATCATCTGGTCTCCACATCACATTTTTTTTGTGTTAATCCACTTTTAAAATCGTAATAAATCATAGCTCTTAAGTTTTCACGGGACAATTCCATTTTCATCAGCGACTCGACGACTTCAAAAAACAATTGAAACCGAACCATTACTTTTTTTTTCTATGAGGCTAGTGGGTTAAGATACTGAAACTTTAGAGATTATAAAATGGTATAAGTTGTGCCAAAATTAAGTTTCTAAATTTTGGATTCCCGAAACTTTCAGTGCAGCCCTCGTAATTTCACCGGGCTGTCTTACTCTCCGCGCCGAAACACAACAGTGCAAGCGTAACTGTTTCACGGCAAGATTAGCAAGCAAGATGGCGGTAGCAATCCGGGCGGAATTTGCACAAAGGTCCTACCAACTGCAATTGTGTTAAATGTATAAGAGACGCGCGTTTTCGCTCTTCATCAACCGCACAGCAAAAGAGTGGAATTCCCTGCCTGCGACTGTGTTTCCTGAACACTACAATTTGGCCGCTTTCAAGTCCAGGGTGAATGAGCTTTTACTAGGCAAGCGTGCTCCATCGTAGGCCTCATCCTCGCTTTCCATCAGGCGTGATTGTGGCCAAACGCAAGCCTATAATATAAAAATGAATCGCAAAATGTGTTGGTAAGCGCATAACTCGGGAACGACTGGTCCGATTTCGCTAATTCTTTTTTTGTTGTGTTCCTTACTGTCAGGAGAAGCTTTTTATGGAAGAAAATACATAAAAAATACAACGGGGCGAAGCCGCGGGCAACAGCTAGTTGTATATTAAAAAAAAAAGACGTGGGGTGACTGACCGTTCTTGCGGCGCCTCTTGGCGTGCGCGTGCGCCATGGGCTGGTCGGCGATGTCCAGCAGCTTGATGCCGGCGCGGGCGCGCGCGCGGGGCGGCGGCCGCGCCGGCGCCGCGCGCACCGCCGCCACCGGCGCCGCGCGCCCCGCCCAGCGCGACGGGAGGCCCTTCAGCGGAGCTGCCACACCACACGAGTTACACCAAAGTGTTATGGGCGAATCAACTTATTTACCGACACTAATCTGTCCGCGACCTTTTAGATAGATAGATAGATAAAAATTTTATTCACAAACATGCCATGACAATTTTACAAAAACAAATTATTCAAACTTTTTCATACAATTGAAGATTTTTGTAAGTAGACATGCTTTTTCTGTAATTTAATAGATGGTAAACATGAACACATGCCATGCTACGTAAGTTCAACGTATTAAACCGTGAAATATCTTGTTGGAAGTACGATTTTTTGGTAACGCCAGAGACGATTTTGGTAGCGCAGGAGACACCCAAAGTGTCAGTAAAATTGTTGATTGGCACTTATACGTCTAAAACTTAACTAAATGACCTGAAGCCGTATTGCCTAATGTTTCTGACACTCGCAATCGCAATCAAATTACATATTTCGCATACAAAAACTGTCATTTAATTGCGATCGCGAGTGTCAGAAACGTTAGGCAATAAGGCCTCTGTTGTATGTAGTAGAGCAGCACTTCCCCATCAGGGGGCACGCCCCCCTAGGGAGGCGTAGAGAAATGTTAGGGGGCGATTATTCGAGCGTTTCAACTGTCCCATTTTTCTGGACACTATTCTTTAAAAATGACCAAATATTCTGATACGTTTTTTAGTTATCGGGATGAAATACAGGAACTCTAACAAATAATAGAAAACGACATCAAAATGTACAGCCAATTCGTAAAAAATGTAGCCAGGAAAATGAGGCGGTTGAAACGCTCGAATAATCGCGTAGGGGGGGCGTCGTACGTAATATGTAAGATTACATTTCCGAAAAAAAATAACGACTAGGTAAATAGGAATATGCATGTGATTCAAATGTAAGTGAACTATTTTTTAAAGCCTTTATGGCTAAATAAAGACACCTCTAACATTATTTTTGTTGAAACTTACCTAAGGGGGGCATGAAAATATTATTTTTGGCTCGGGGAGGCTCGGCGAGATAAAGGTTGGGAAAGCCTGTAGTAGAGAGTAAAATGGACTGCTCGCCGCACTGTTTCCATCTTGAAAGAGCTTGGCCTCAAGCAGGCTTTCGTCAATTGTGAAAGTGCGAATTCTCAAAATGTTTGGACATATCATTTGCAATGAAAGCTCTTTGGAGCGATTGGTGGTTCAGGGAAGAGTAGAGGGGCAACGTTCTCGCGGCCGATCTCCCACAAGATGGAAGACTCCATTAAATCTTCCACAAAGTGTTCCCTTACTGAGTGTGCGCGCAGTGCCACAAATAGAGAGAGATGGAGAAGTCTCGCAAAGCCACAGCAAATCTACAAGACAATCCATAACCACGACCACTCCGTCAGGAGTGTATGACTGAGAAGAATGTAGTAGTAACATGTCCATATAAACAAATTGACTTTCCAAATTTGAAAAATGACTCGAGCTCCTACTTACTGTGCAATACTAAATAGAACATGTCATTTACTTTTTTATGTAGACTTTTGAGCTCCTGTAATTCTCATATTACACATTTATTTGAAAATCTGAAAAACCACAGGCATAGATAATGACGTCTAGCCCATACTTACAAAATTTCATCTACTTCTGTTGCCTAGTTTTCAAATGAGACAGGGACTATGTTTGTATGGAGAATGGAACAAAGAGACTTCTCTTAAGCTTCATAAGCAGGGTCGAGCTAACCATTTGTCTTATGACTAAATACGGCACAGCCATGAACTCACTGGTATCAGTCATCTTCCGGGGCATGCCTCGGCTTCTGACAGGCACAGTAGGAGCGAGCGGTTTCTTCTGGTTCGCCTGCACTTCCGCAGCTTTCGCCAGCAGCTCGCTTCTCAGAGCCACAGACTTCGGCTTGCGTTTCAATGTGAAATGTTTGACTGGGTTTGCTTGTTGGCCAACCTGAAAATAATTAATCATTTATTCTGTGTTAGAATGTACTAGCAAAACGCCGCGGCATCGCTCGCGTAAAGTAAACTCTGAAGTATTAGGTTGAATTAAAATTCCAGCATTTCTATACTGATAGAAAAAAAATAAAAATCACCCATATTCTCATTTCCATTAATTATCTAGCAAACGCCTTTATGGACTTTATAGCCCATTAGACAGTGCCGGTTTTAGCACTTCCGGCGCCCTGTAATTCTGTAATTCAAACCTATAGGAAAAAAAGAATGGCCAAGTGCAAGTCGGACTTGAACACCGAGGGTTCCGTAATAACATTTAAAAAATTATTAAACATATTTTTATTATATGATGTAACTAAAAATTCATGCTTTTCGCAATTTTTCCTTTATCTGTGCTATAAGACGTTGCTTCATACCAAATTTCAAGATTCTGGGTTCACGGGAAGTACCATGTAAGAGGATAAAAGGGGCACCGTACTGGTGGCCTGGGCAGTCGCCCCACCGCGCCCTACCCTAAAGCCCCTAAAGCCGCTACTGCCTATAGAAACGAGGCAAGATCATTCTTCGAGGAAACCAGATTCAGGGCTTTGGAGACTTGAAGACATCAAAGCAAGTCCCTAAGGCAAGTAAAAACTTTGAAAACAAAAATTAAATTTGTTCACTGACCCATTGCAACTTGGTATTTTTTTTTAACTTTGTCCCATTTTTGAGGAGCCCTAGGGTTTTAGCCTTTAGCCACCTCGCTTAAATTTTTCTCAGTTTTTGTAAATTTAATGTTAATTACTCACCACAGACACTAAGGCATTCTTATTTAAATATAGGCACTCTAATGGCAGTAATCCCAGCTCAGAGTGTTTCGCTAAAGCTTTCCTGAGCTCCCCGATCATGTCACTGAATATGGGCCGCGTCTCGTCAAACTCTGCTATCTCGGTGTTGAGGGTGCCCGCTGACGGAAAGGTCTTGAGGACCTCAGCCAGCATTGCCACCCAGAGGTCTGAATCCACGGCTGCCACTTCAATGATCTCTTCCAGCTCATTTTTCCACTGAAATTTAAATAATATATTTCAAGTAATGCTGTAATGTAATGGGATAGGATAGGCACATGGATGGATCAACTATTTCTTGTTGTCAATCTGTCCTGTCAGTGAATGGACAAAAGTAGTACAGTTACAGAGAAGAAATGTTTTTGTTACATTATACTAAAATGCTTATTAGATGACCAATTAATTATAGAAGAGGCTTAAACCTAGCACAAAAGGCATGTTTGGGAAATTTTAATCCTATAAGCTTACAAATGCAGTGTTAAATGTACATAAAGGTAAATTTTAGAATTATGAAAACTCAAACAATGATATCTTTGTATTTAGCACTAAGTATATTGTAATTTCAATGTACAATAATGTAGGGTATGTGAACAGTGAACATGTAACATGGGTTTATGCCAAATAAATAAAAGGTGGTGTTTTGTGAACAAATAGTGGAGAATTTAAATATGCATTCACAAGACGTAGGTACTCAAATGCATGCGGACACGGTCGTTGTACAAATGGATAAGGCCTTGAGATGTATACCACTGGAAGTATGGCACTGACATATTATTTAAAGGTTATAATTATCTAGAGAAATTGGGAACAGAATTTGTAAATTAACGCACCTGGTCGATTATCCAACGAAAATTTTGTTTATTTATTATCAAACATTGTCCAATGTAACAATAATAGAAACGATAAAAAATGCAACAGTACAATACTTGACATTTGTTATCAACGATTTTCTGGTATTTACTAAATTTGAGCAACGAACCAATCGTGTTTATTAAAACACATAATCATGCTAATGGTTTTAAGAAAGCTATTATTTCAAAACATTTCAATAAAGGTAATAAAATTACGATATGACAACAAAACTACCACATACATGCTTGTTGTGCATCTCTTTTTTTCTTTCTCAAATCGAATGTCGCAGAAAGAGATAAAAGATACAATATAAGCACGCAAAACCATAGAACATCAAAGAGAGAAAAGTTACATACCTCCTCAACATTTCTGCGCGGGATATGAAAGAAACTCAACAATAATTTTAATTTCACTTGTGTTTGCAAATCTGGAAAACAATCCTTGATATTCTTTAAAACTTCTGCATTTAACTGTGTACAAATAGAACCAGTTGTCCAAGAATCATTCGATGTTCCGAGTTTATTATGGAGCCACAAAGATGTATCACTGTCGCGCACGTTCGCCATCTTGCAACTGGAATAGTGACGTGCCACTGTTGACGCAACTGCATTCAGCCATGTGCCTTTTGACATCTATATTTATCGATTATTTTTAGTATCGATTATAATATCTCTAATCTAAAGGTTACGTCTCGCTGTACTGTATACTATATTGATATTGGTAGTTCAATAATTTATTTAAACACGTAGTAAAATCCAACTGTTAACAATTAAAAAAAAAACAAGTAGAATTCTGTGTGACAATTAATTCTTAGTATAAATTGTTGCGTGTATCTTTTCTATACATGTTAAAAAATTTACATACATATTTAAAGTAAATTATATGAAACACGATTATTTGAAGTCGTTTTAAAAATCTAATTTATTACAGCGTGTTACACGTCCCTAATTGTTTGTCTATGGCTTTGCCGATACACGTTTCGGTTCGATGCACGTTCGCGCCTAAAACAGTCAAGTACAACTAACGGTTTTCCCGCTAGAGCGGGCTAAGGCGTGGCTGCTACTAAAAGCGTTTTATTATGTGACTCAAACATTAAGCGCCATTTTTGAAATTGTCAATTTGCTACGAGATTATATTGACTAAACAAGAATTTTAAGATAGACATAAAATAAAACTTTAATCTTCAGATATTATGTCTGAGGTATCAACTGCTCGATCTCTGCCTAGTAATATTTATGACGAAACAATCAGTGAGGAAAATTCTTTGGATCTTTCGTCTCAAGGTCTGCACGCTGTTCCTCCTATCAACAATATCTTGCTATGTGTAAGTTTATTTTTTATGACCAGAAAATGAGTTTCTGTTAAAGAATGCGGGAGTATATAAGTACTTCCTTTTTAGGGTTCCGTAGCCAAGATGGCAAAAACGGAACCCTTATAGTTTTGCCATGTCTGACTGTCAGTCTATTTGTCCGTCCGCGGCTTTACTCAGGGAGTATCAATGCTAGAAAGTTATATGATTTGTTTGCTAAATATTCAACTTTAAAGTGCAAATTTTCATTAAAATTGAGCGTCCCCCCCCCCCTTTTAAAATCGAAACCGGTGAGTGGAAAATTTTGAATAAAATCAGGATTGTAGTAAGTACATAATAATATATCAAACTTAAAAGGAAAAGTAACGGTTAAGTTTTCTTGAGAATTATTAGGTACTAGTTGAAGAGTAAATAGCAGCCTAAGGTATAAAATATACCTAAACTTGGAATATTCCGTACAAAATACGAATTATGTAGGTACCTACCAGATTTCAAGTCAGCATTTAACCTATTTAACTGAACAAAGGTAGTAAAAAGTCTCTTTTTACAAGCTTTTATTTAGTTTCACCTGTCCCGTTGTTTGTCTGTCTGTCTGTTATAGCTCCAGAAATCTATTTTTTATAATTTCAGATGATTTACCTACAAAACAACAGCATTTTAAGTCTGCCTGATGATTTCTTTCCATCCTTGCCGAATCTACGATGGCTTGACGTAAGAGACAACCAGTTGACGGATATCCCAAAGACCATAGAAGGCCACCCTTGCTTAACCCATCTGCTACTTCAAAATAACAGTATAACGTCACTGCCAAATGAGCTTGGAACAGTGATTCATTTAAAAGTTCTGCAATTAGATGGGAATCCAATATTGTATCCGCCAATGGAAATAATAAGAGCTGGAACAGCTAAAGTCGTAGCATTTCTACACGCGAAACATTTAGACGGAATGTTCAAACAGTCTCAGTCTCAATCGGAATTGTCCGAAGACGCGGCCAGCACAAGCGGTGCATTTCCAGCCAGTGTCTTCGGTCAATCTATTCGTAGTTACAATTCGGTCATCGATCAGGATCAATTTGAAAAAAATAAAACGTTGTCTGTGAAATTCAACGACAAGGACGGCGGGTCGGAAATTGAAGAGTATTATTTAAAGTTCAAAGGTAAAAATGAGCAATTTCATTTCCCTAAGAGCACCCTGATATCACAATACAAGTAATCTAAAGATAAAGGCCTCAATTTTTTTTTATTCGACTGGATGGCAAACGAGCAAGTGGGTCTCCTGATGGTGAGAGATCACCACCGCCTATAGACACCTGCAACACCAGGAGGATTGCAGATGCGTTGCCAACCTAGAGGCCTAAGATAGGATACCTCAAGTGCCAGTAATTTCACCGGCTGTCTTACTCTCCACGCCGAAACACAACGATAGGATCATAAATTTGAGGTGCATTTCGTTCGAATCTACCGTAGATCGGTACGAAATTATTAATATAGACTAACAGACACTTTGTCAATCTAAACACGGCCCAGGACCACTGCGAGGTGCCATACAACTGATATTGTACCAGTTAAATCTGTTGAAGGTAAATGCCCAAGATTGGCTGAGAGCCGCACCAGTTTCCCGCCAAAAACGCAGAGCGCTAAGTACCTGAAGCCACTCTTGGCGCGCAGTAAGAGCGAGCAAGAAGCGAAGATGAAGCGTAGCTTCTTCAAGGATGTGGCGGTGAAGAAGCATAAGGAACTGCTGGCGACGAGGGAGAAAATCATACAGGAGAGAAAGTAACTTTACCATTGTCAAATAAAGGCCCTATTCACATGATTCCTAAAACCTTTCCAATAGCGATTGCGGCGGGGTCACGATATAAACGAGTTACACCAAGATCGATCGAGCACCGCAGTCATGCTACTAGAAAGGTTTTACTGGAATTTGAACAGGGCCTTAAGCCAAAATATCGATCTTTTGGTTCTTAAAACGCGTGTCACAAAAACGCGCTTTTTTAAAAATCAACGTCTTAGGGCCTACGCTAGCTGACGCGGTTTGCACGGAGCGGGTGGAGGCCTATCGAACAATAGTATGAGCAGCGCTAACTGCGCGCGGCGCGTGCGACGGATTTTACATGTACCCGACCCGCAGGCGTGGGCACGCTGCGTGCACCCGCGCTAGCTAGCGTAGGCCCTTATCTGGGTAAGGTTCACGAGCGTTTTGCCTGCCTGCGTTCCAGTGTGTTATGAATATTGATGCATACAATAACTATTTGCGTCAACTTCTGATACAAGTAGTTTCTCTTTGAAGTGAAGTATTCATCCTTACACCTATTAGTAGAAACGGTCCATCGTTCGTATGCATCAATATTCGTAATACACTGAATCAGGCAAAACGCTTGTGAGCGTTACCTATCTAAGTCTTAACACTTTAACGACACTTATACAGCAATTATGAATAAAAATCCTATTGTAGAAACGCGGAGCTCCTCAGGCAATGGCGTCGAAGCTATCGCGACTGCAAGCAGCTAGCTAAGGGTTCCTACAAGATGTGCCCTAAAAACTACCCGTACGACACATACCCGGAGTATATGACCCTGCTGACAAGAGAGGACATTGAGAAAGACCTCCCGGATAAATACAGAAAGAAGATTATTCGCAGGTGAGGCCTTTTTTTCCTGACTAGCATAAGCAGGGGGCCTACCACGATCTTTCCTAAACGATCCAAACGCAGAGCAGTTCAATTTAGGCACCTAAACTGAATCGTCGAAATCGGTACCACGACCTTTATTTCTCAGAGCTGAATCTCAATCGCTTACAAGTGAATGAAAGACCGATATTTTCTCTGATATATATATGTATCGCTATCGCTGAACCTCACTTGAAATGAATCACAAAAGTAACGTCGTAGTACGAAATAACGATGCAGTTCAGTTTAGAGCTTAAACTGAATCGTATTAAGAGAGCGTGGTAGGCCCCCAGGACGAAATTCCACATCCCATTCTTCGGTTTTCGTTGAAAAATATTCTACCCTTTTAAGATAATAAACGGCACTTAAAGCCATGAAAGACGGATCCCTAAATCGAAAAGATTTTAGCAACCTTGCAATGTTTTTCCAACGACGCTCACACTGTGGGTTGAGACAAGAAAAAAAAACATTACTTACGCTTTACAATTTTTTTTATTCGACTGGAAGGAAAATGAGCAAGTGGGTCTCCTGGTGGTACGAGATCACCACCGCCCACAAACATCTGCAACACCAGGGGTACTGCAGATGCGTTGCCAACCTAGAGGCCTAAGTTTCAATACCTCAAGTGCCAGTAAGCGGCTGTCTGTGTTTCACCGGTTGTCCGGCTGTCAAATAAACCATTTCAGTTCATTACGTGTGTTTTGTGACAGGGCAAAGCCTACGGTGCCCAGGAAAGGCAACAACGACGTGAATCTAGCCATGCGCATAAAACAGCTGTTCGAAAACCTAGAGTCCATCGAACTACGCGGGGAAACCATGACACCGCGCACCGAACAGCGCGTGCTGCTGAATGAGATACAAAAGGTTTGTGCTAAAAGTGTAGCTCATCTTATATTGCAACAAATGTGTGTTTATAAAGCTCCTCGATCTCCACGCTGTAAGAACTTGCACGAAGCACGCAACTAATGCAATACGTAATTTATTCTCTTTTTTACAGATTTCCGAAATAAAACAAAAGCTGATGGAGCTGTCAGTTGCCAACAGAAATTCAGTTGATAATGACTGAAAATATACTTTACAATTAACTTACATTTATTGTAAAACTTGATATTGATTGTTGCCTTATAATAATAAAAATATCAAAAACTAAAGTACCTACAGGTGGATCGATCAACTTTTTCGTGCAGGTGTTCCTCTTTGCCATGGTTACACGTCCCGTGGAAAACTCTTATCTTTTAAAATATGGCTTTCTGTCCTAATTAATAGGACAATTTCGCCAGTGTCAAAGTACTCTCCTTTGAGAGAGACGTTGTACGGCGATTTTAGTTTTTGCAACTTGATAGTAAAATTCCAGAAACCACATGGAGACATCTTGCGCATTAAAAAATGTCCGACACGAGAGCAATATAGAATTTTGTGATCACTGTTCACTGTTAAGGTTAATCGCCGCATAAAACACTATCAAAGTTATACTTCAACTAGCCAAAGAAACAGAAATAGCAAAATTAGATATTGTCTACATCCGCCATGTTCGAATGCTACAAATCGAATCCCCGTGAACAACTCTAAAAACAATTATTTTGTATACATTTAGAATTCATCAAACATAAATTGGTTGTCGTACTTGTAAGTCCGTTATGTTATGGACTACTTACTTATCGCCTAAGTACTTATATTAGTAGTTTTTTAAGAAACAGTCTCAGGACTGTCAACAGGACATAATAAAAAACAGGAAAAAGTGAACTGACCCAACTTAGCGCGAGTTATTTAGAGATAAGATATTTAACTGATCTATTTAGCAAAATTTGTGTGAGAAAATTATGATTTTTTTATGAATAATAATAAGTTGTTTTGGGTGATTTATAAAATTAAATAAACTTGAAATTGTAAATGTTTATTTCAGATAAACCATCCGATGGTCGGCACCATTTGTTGTTTGCACAAAAAAAGAAAAATAAACGATACACTTACTATACAGCTTTACATTGGACAAGCGTAAGACGTCACAAATAAATAATATTTAATTAAAATAAAACATACGACAATCTATTATAAACACGTTAATAACTTTTGCTAAAGAATTCACTTTTTTCTTTATAATTCTAATATTACAAAAAAGCTACACCAGCACCTCAAAATACTAGGTACACTTTACATTCCAAATTAACCATTATTCAGTATAGCTATAACACATTGGGTACGTAAGGAAACATAACACAAAAAATAAGCACAATTATTTTGTTACATATTATATTAATTGCCATTTTTAATACTGAATCGTTAAAAAACTCCGAACAATAAGAGTTTGTTGATAGGAGAAATGGGCGTTTTCAAAAAAAAAGTGTATCGTTTCTTTTTTTTTAATGTTGGAAAAAATATGGTTTTTCCTACTCAGAATCAAGAGCACAATCGATTCCGATAGTTTAAAAAAAGGTCCCCAAAAAAAGTATCAGTTTTGCAACGATTTTTTTCATACACTTATTATGGGCGTGACAAAACTGACTCGTAAAAATTTGTATGAAAAACTGGGGACATTTTTTTACGATCGGGATCGATTGTGCTCTTAATTCTGTCTGAGTAGGAAAAACCATATTTTTTCCAATATTTCAAAAAACGTAAAGGGTACACTTTTTTTTGAAAATGCCCAAATATCGCTAGATGGCGTTAGTATCGAGAGGTCCTTTTGTCATTAGTCTTGCTTGCGATTGGCTCAGTTATTTAACCAATCACAAAGGTGATACAAATGTCAAAATAGTCAAATGGACTTGATGTTACTAGCGCCAATTAGCCTATCACAGAAACTATCATTTAGCTACCATATAATGGCCAACTGAGTGTCTTTTTCAACCTCGACATTGGCCGAATCATCGATAGTTTCAATGGAGCTATATTTTTTCTAAAAATTGAATTGAATTGAAACTATCATTTATAGCTGCTAGCTGGCAACGTTACATTCTTGTTAGTTTTTCTCGATTATTCTATAAAAAATGAATGAAAATTAAAAATGTTGTCTGATAGAACACTTCTTAATATTATAAGTTAATGTGTCTACTCGAATAATTATTCCTGATACTTTTATATTTTTTAAAAACGAATTAATGTTTAGGTATGAACGGTTTTTAAAGAAAATAAAAGTCTAACTTACATATTAAGAAGTTTTTTATCAGACAACATTTTTAATTTTCATTCAATTTATTGAAAAAATCGAGAAAAACTAACGAAAATGAAACGTTACCAACTCGGTAGATATAAACGCTCTTAAATGTCATAAATATCATAGCGTTGTAATAACAACTAGTGAAGTAACTCGGCCGTCTAGATAGACAAAAACATCGTAATCTGTCCAACCTTCCGTGTATGGCTGCGTTTGTCAGAGATGAGCGAGGATGTGTTGCACATCCCTGCTGGAAGCAGCTGAGCGGAGCGAGGATGTAAATGAAGCGTTTCTATTGGTTCATGAAAAACACATTCCTCGTAACACATCCTCGCACATCTATGGTGGAAACGCAGCCTAATTAGACAATAGGGATGTTGACACCACCAATCAACTGACGTACTTTTTATGAGCTGTCAAAACACAATTTCCCATAGTTTCAATAGCAATAGCGATTCATGACGTCATAACACTCATAACTCGCTATTTGTTCGCCAACTCAATCAACTAACTACTTATTTGTTTTAAAGCAACAAAAAATCCAATTTTACAGTACTTAAATCGAAAACTAAAATGGTTTTCAGGGCTAAAACAAAGCGTTTTTTTACTGGAGTCGTGCCTTCGAATTATTTTTTAATGGTGTCAACATCCCTATTAGAGTCATAACAAAAGAGTGGGCCTGCTATTGGACATTACTACGCTACGTAAATAATGTGTCTGGAGTCCATTGGTTAGGTACTGTAGAATTCTTATAGTACTGAATATATAACAGCAATATAAACTAGAAAACGTACACAAAAGAGGAACTAATAAAATTCAGACTAACTTCACCCAGACATCACAGCAGCCTTAGTTTGTTTTTTAATCTCACTAACCCTCAGATTCAATTTGCTACTCGAATTCAACTTTTCAACTCGTTCTATCATTTCACTTGACACATTCAGTGATATGATAAAATCACTACTGTAACTGGTATAGGTAATTAGATGAAATCTCTGAACTGGGTCAATGAAATGACGTAACGTTAGTATTTGCCTAGATAGATTATAATATAACATTTTACTCTCGTTTCGTCAACTCACTGACGTGTTTCAGGTGTTTTACCCAACCACTAAACAAATCTGGTGAAATGAAGGAGTTGCCTTTTCATTGATTTCGTCATTTCACTAAACAGATTCAGGTATATGATCAAATGACTGTTTTTTTTTCTAGACAAATGATACAATTTAATTCGCCATTTTATCATCCTGTGATTTGGTCATATACCTTAGTGATTTGTTCAAATCTCTGTTTTGTCGATTTCACTACGACACATATAGAAATTAATTGACTGCTCAATTTAGATACTTGAAAAATACTCGATCAAAACGAAATATTGAATATTTTCCGTATCTATATTAGTACGGAACTCTACACAGCGTTTGGCCCGACACACACTTGGCCGGTTTTTTTGTTTCTAGGAAGCACATGTGCAGACATGGCTTTAGTTTAACTTTTAATACTAAAATGACTTAACCATACTTACATTATGTATACTTACGACAGTTTTAAATACAGGTCGAAATTTACATTTATAGGAAATCTAGCTAAAGTCATAATTTTAATAACCTAACCAACAAAAAGTTGGAAAACCCCCGACTTGCTCACTTCAAAGTTCAATATATCAAAAACGGCTAAACCGATTTTGATGAAGCATGTCTAAGAACCACCGCTAGAAAACCTGCTTTCAAATAAAAAAACCGCATTCAAATCAATCCACCCGTTTAAGAGCTACGGTGCCACAGACAGACACACATAGCAGTCAAACTTCTAACACCCCTCTTTTTGCGTCGGGGGTTAAAAAGCAAAGGGTCAAAATTATTGAAAAAATTTTGGATTCTTTCGAGAATCATAATTTGGATTCTTAAGGCCGTGGCCGTGCATAAACTATAAATTAGTTTGTTAAAAAAATAGTCTGATATCGTAGATACACTTTCTTAGATATTAAACATATACCTACTACATTATTTATTTAATTTTCATATAATTATTAATAAAAAAATAACGTAAGCGATTTTAAATTGAAAAATAAGTGTGATTAATATTTAGCCTTAATCTCTGCGGCGTTTCTTTCTCTTATCGCATAATGCGTCTCTTTAGAACTTTCGAGTTAGAACGGGACGCGTTGCACAATAAACAAAATCAGAGAGAGTAAAATAAGTATAACAATATGAAACGACGCTTTAAAATTTTAACGTAATGGCGTAACATCGCAACTGCGTTATTTTACAAAGTATATCATTGTGATTGCTAGCTAATATATATATATATATTTTCAATAATGAATTGTTCTCCCCCTTCCCCGCTTCGTCCCTAACTTCCCAAAACCTCGGCGCACATTGTCTGAAATATCCACAGCCTTTCTTCCGCCCTTTGCAGGAATAAGTATTTCTAACAACCTAGATGGCGTTAGTGGTTTACTAATGTCTTGCATAACATTTTATCTCATAATTTCATTTCTCATAACAACCTTTAGCAGAATCATCATATCACCGAATTACTTTCGCATATTTTTTTTCTCATTCTATCATTTCTCATAATTTTGTATAGACGAATATTAACATCACATAATATTGATGAGAATAATTTTTATATGTCCGAATAGTTGCTACGCAGAAAGACATATATCGCACCCTTCGTGCGAGAAACGCGTAAAACAGGTACAAACCTAATATGTTTTACGCCTAATACGTTTTTTTCTTTTCTTTTCTTTTCTTTTGAATACCTTTAAACGAGCAATTCTTGTAGATATATATAAATTAATATGTTTCAGGGATCTAGGATAAGTAATTCGGAGAATCGATATTATGCAAGATAAAGGGAAACCGGGGTTAGTATTGTGAGGTCCGTTTCAAAACTTTGACATGTGTATCACATTTGTGATTAGTTAAATAACTAAATGAGCCAATCGCAAGCAAAACGGACAGCAAACGGACCTCACAGTACTAAAGGCGTGGCCACATGAAAACGTTCAATGGTCGTTTTCAACGTCAAATCTGGTCACGTGACGCATAGCGATACAGCTGAAAAAAAAAATCTCTTCAATTTCGGCAAAAATACTCTTATTTTTTGTCTTCACTCCAATTTCTTTTATTTGTACCACTGCCACGACTGCCACTAAATGACATTCATAAATCAGCTTCCAAAACCAAGGTCATTCCTGCAAGCAGCCATCTTGTCGCTGCTACTCGACGCGGCGTCTTGAAGCTACTTTTTTAAGAAGAAGATTGATTTATTTGCCACCATGAACAATACAGGATAGGCACACAGAATACGAATAAACAATAGACTAATATGAAGGGTCCACGGAAAGAACATGTCACCTAAGCAACTTTTTGAGTTATAGCGGTTTGAAAGTTAGTCATCATATATAATCATCAATACAATTAATGTTTTCAGATTATTTAATTCAATGGTAAGTACTATACTTTATGAGCTCTACATTTCGAGATTAAAATCTCAATTAAAAAAAAAAAAGTGACTAGACATGTTCTTTCCGTGGACCCTTCATATAGTATGTGTTTGCCAGTCCCTTGCTCTACGTGAAAAAAGGAGCAGACTCATCTTAGGTATGCTTATGAGTCGCGGGAAATTCAAAATCACCTTCAAAATGGGGTCACGTGACCAGATTTATCGCTGCAAACGAGCGACGAGCGATTACATCACAAGGGCTACTCCGAAACAAAATTCGAAGTTCGTGTCGCGCGATCCCTCTCGCTCTCGTATTAAATAGTATAAGTGTCAGAGGGACCGTACGACACGAACTTCGAATTTTGTGTTTCGGAGTAGCCCTTCTGGCCGCACCTTAACGCCAGCTAGCGATATACAGCTTGTCAAGATACCCTTATTGGCTAGCGCCGATCTTTTTGTTTTCTGTGTAAAAATCTGATATTGTGCGTTCAGCCTTACCCCGTACGTTAGTGTATAATTGTATATTATATCACAATAACTACGTCCCGCGTGATACCCTCAGTCAGTCGCTTCAGTCTTTAACTTCGCCATCGTGACTAGCTCATACCATCAACCCTTTAACGGTCATTCGAGCGTTTCAACTTTTTTCAATTTCAATTTTCGTGGTTCTGTAGAGTTTGATGATATTTTCAATTGTTTTTAGACGTATTTGGGCCAATCAACTATTTTATCAACACTTTGCGTTATCAAAATTGTCTCTGGCGTTACCAAAAAAACCGTACTTCCAACAAGATATTTCACGGTTCAATGCTTTATTTCATTCCACACAATCAATGGGTAGGGTGACAAATGGAGAGGCCTCCCAGTAGGTGTTTTGCACCTGTGTTAGGAGGATTATTAGGTTGAACTTACGTAGGAAGGCATGTAAAACATGTTTACTTACAATAACCTCCTCCTTTTTTTGAAGTCGGTTAAAAATCTGGAATTGTTTGAAAAATGTCGCTGACAGATTAGTGTCGGTAAAAAAGTTGATTGGCCAACCAACGAAACTTACAGAATCTTCTAATAAGTCAACGAAAATGTGCCCACGAAAATCTAACGGAATAAACGCTTGCATAATGACCTTAACCTCCAAGTGTTAAAACGCCGTATAGGTAAAAAACTTAAGTAAAGGACCTGTTGTATGTAGTGGTGCACAGAATTGATATGGAGCTTGTCAATTTGTTTATATGGACAAGTTACTACTACACACAACAGGTCCTTTACTTAAGTTTTTCACCTATACACATCTGTAATTTGTGCGTATGGATATAGCTCGTTATTGCACTGTGCTACTTCCATATATTTCGTAGCTCTCTGAGAAAGTCGTGCCCCGTATTCGTAGACATGGACACTCGCGATCTTACCAAATACCTACATAAAAACGATTTTGACATGCCTAATATAAAAGTTTTTTACGAACATAATGATCACTATGTTTCATTCAAGTAATAATATTCGAAGTAAAATTAAAAGGATCAAATTGTATATGAAACATTTTCTACGAAACGAAATTCTATGAAACTTTGCAAAAGAAGGGAACGCCTATAAGCATATTTAACGACCGACACAATACTATTTTATACTATACAAGCCTTTACCCGCGGCTTCACACGTGTAAACCATAAGGTAAAGGCTTTATACATTCCCATTATATCAGATGTCCAAAATAAGACATTCCACAAAAAAAAAAAACTTGAGTAATCTTCGATTTTGTGACGAGAATCTGGTAAGCTAGAAATGCGGTAAATATGTAATATAGTATTTTGAAAAACGTGGTATTCTGGGACGTGGTATTTTAGGCGTGAGCGTGAATTTTGCACATCCCCCCCTCGCCTCCCTCCTGCCACATGTATTCACCCCCCTCCCCTAAATGTGTCCCTCTAAATTACCCCTTGTTTGTGTCTACGCCTTTTTAACGTCATCCAAGTTAGTCATTACCATTTCATACGAAAAAGCGCAAATAAATCGGTTCAAAATAAACTCTATTGCGAAGTGTACAGCGTGTATTTTTTATACAAACGCATTATCTACTATATCGTAATTACTTTAGGTTTTTTTCGAGCAATAATATAATGCTTACGATATAACATGAAAGAGAAGCGGATCTGTGACGTCACGTCAGCATGTGTAGTTTCGAATAAAAAAAAGTGATTCATTGCGTGCTAATTTATTGAATGCGGGAAAAAGTCGGATTGTTAAATAAAACATATTATAGGCCTTTATTAACTACCCTTAATGTTTGTGGTTTTAACAAAAATACACGCCGTAGAAACTGCGAAATCCTACTTTGCGTTTGCAAGGTTGCTAAAAACTGTCCACGCAGACCGCACGTCATACGCATCTTTAGAGTATATATAAGCAATAAAAAGAAAGGAAATATCATTACTCATTAGCGATAAGACCGCCTATTGTCTACCCTGTATCTGTGTCTATATTTAAGTTTTTGTACTGCTTTATGGTGTGCAATAAAGAATATTTGTATTGTATTGTACTCTTCTTAGTTTGCTTCCTTGAATCATTTTTGCAGCTGGGCACTGCACATTTTACCATAATTACTTAATATTGTTTTAAAAACGTAGAGAGAAACAATCAGCGCGTGTGACTTAGCGTGACTAATGGCGTCCTTGCAATTTGGAGACTGTTCATACTTGTGCTTACCCTTCATAAAGTACAATTCAATAGAATCTGACACTTTTCTCCACATTTAACACACCCTAACTTGGGCACGCTTGATTATATTATGTCCATGTTGTTGCAATTATCATCTAAAAGGAATCTCTATTGAATTAGAGTATACTCGCTAACGCGCGCTCTATAGCTTGCTTATGTATACTCTAAGTATGCGTCAAATCGTCATTTGATGCTTGTGTGCTTGCTTGCGTCTCGCGTAGAACGGGACGGCAGTGCGTCTACGATGCCGCGTGAGCTACATAACAATAAAGGTGCCAACACACTATTTAAAACCGGACGCCACATGCCCACGCCCAACGCGTGTCAGAACTAATTAGTCCCATATACAGGGTGGTTCATTTAGATCGGTCAGTATGGGAAAGTCTAAAAGAAACTTTGATGAATTATACCTGTAGATTCACAATCGCGCGCCCAAATATGTCCGAGACAAATGAGCGCCACTTTGAATCACTGGCCTAAAATCACTGGTTGAGATCACCGGGATAGGTTAGGTCGATAGGTTGGTCGATAGGTCGATCGGTAGGTCGATAGTAGGTAGATAGGTTGGTAGAATGCTCGCCTGCCACTTTGGTAAAAGTGGCCTTCTTTTTTCTCAGTACGTTGTTGTCAAGTGTCAAGCGTTGTGGAGTTTTGCCGCTAGCGAAATTCGCCCGTAATAGAGTAAAGACTAGGTTAAAATTTCGACTCGTATTATTTTAATTATTTTGTGTGAGATGATTTTATTTGTCACGCAAACAAATTAATAGTTCTGACATTCTTTGAAGGGGATTTTGTTCGGCAATGTGCGTCCTGCTTTAAATGTCATTGAAAAGAAAGAAAGAACATATATATTTTTTTTATAAATTCGGCACAACAAAAATAAATAAAATTACGTCTAAAAACAGACAATCTTATATATTAGGAACTCAGAGAAAATAAATAAACATTGTGCTGAAAGAAGTAAAAAGGGCCATACTCAGCGTATTGCTACAGCAATCCGCAGCGCTTTTCAGTATGACCCTTAGGTCGCAACCCCAAGGCCCCAAGCGTCGGACGACGCGGCAGAGCGTTGCGTTTTAATAGTATGTTTTCGCCTGAATATTGCGGCACCGTGGATACAGTTTAGTCCTTTTCTACGCAGGATGCAAGCAGGCTGTACAAAACCGTCAAATGACGATGTAGTCACAGTATATATATAAGCTAAAGCAGTATGGAAGCTACGAACAAATCGATCAAAACAAACACACTCACACAGACGCGCGACTCCTACTGCAGGACCCCCTTAGAGGCCGTGTAGAGCGCGCGTCTGTGTGAGTGTGTTCGTTTCAATGGTAGCTTCGTAGCTTCCAAACTGCTTTAGCTTATATATGTACTGTGATGTATGTAGTATATATTACACACGGTCTGCGTGACCAGTTGGCCTAAGTGCCATTGACGTCTTCATTTCTAACCTCGTTAATATCACAAACTCGCGTGTTTTTCATAGCACAAGACTAACCCCCTATTTCACCAGTCATTCATTATATTTATCTGACGGATACGTGATGCGAGCGTGAATGGGAACGTTGGGAGAGGAAGGCCTAGGCGAACGTACCACGATCAAATCGGGGACATTCTGAAGAAAGGTCGGGTCAGGAGTACTCTAAACCGACGTGCATGCATGAAAAGATTGATGAATGTAGAAGCGAGAGTTGTATGCCAGAATCGTAGCAAGTGGAAGGATGTAGTCTCTGCCTATCCCGTTGGGAAAGAGGCGTGATTTTAAGTATGTATGTATGTGATGCCGTCTCTGCTTGTTTTGTTTGAATAGACGGAGACGGCATCACATTTATCCATCAAATAGAATTAATCAATGGCAGGTGAAACAGCCCCTAAGTATATGAACTTAATAAACTAACCAAGCACATTGACTATACAAATTTACATACATATGTCGCATAAATAATATATGAATTAATTGCACTTAAAATTACTCTATTCTACTTACGGTCAAGTTTCTCTTACGATAACAATAAAAAAAATGTGATTACATTTGTCGTAACACTAAAAAATATTAATAACATTTACATACAAAATAGGAATTGTGATATGAGTTACAAATCCAAATATTGACTCGTTATTACCGAGGTAATATAATATCTCAAGTTGTATGAAAGATCGAGTCTAATGGTTGCATGCTTTCACAAGATATTAAATAGGACTGTCAATATCACAAATAAGTGTACACAGCGGTATATTTAGCGGAACATTTCAAAAACAGTGAAAAAACAGTAGTAGCATAGATAGTTCGATACCGGTTTAGCACCTTTAAATGTTTTGGAATTTATGAGCGAAATTATATCGGAAATTTAAAGAAAGAAAGAAAGAAAGAAAGAAATCATTTATTCGTGAAAAATTTACCACCAGCTTTTCAATGAAGGTAAACGTGCAAAGCAGTTGAATGCGTGTGAAGTTTCCATACCGCACTGGGCACGCGTGGGAACTACAGCCTCAGTGTGAATGGCTTATGTCCAGCAGTGGGAATCCCATAGGGTGGATGGAATATTCGTAACTAACTGGTCGTCAAAAGTTAATAACTTTAACATCTTTAATAGGTACTACTGGTTTTTTTCTAGCTAGTTTTTCCAGTGTTTATGTTCCACACTAAAATGGCACACCAAAATACAATGGATTAACAAAAAAACTTATTTCATTGACGCGTACGGAGCTTTTAATCGCCGCCGTATAAGTAACATAAAATCATTATGAAAAAAATGTGAGCTCATTGTCCAACGCGCGCGCAATCACAATCTTATTATTACCCGATACCCGTTGACAAAATGAGATGGAGAATGTGCCTGTGATTGCGCGCACGCTAAACAGAACATCTATAGATGTAACGCATTTACTTTTTTAATACTTAAACGGCGTGTGAAAAGTATTGCTCACATCTTTTTTTTTATTAGACTCAAACTTTCATACAACATTTAAGAGAGCAGTAGACAATTTCTGATTTCGTCAGATAATACATACAAAAGACTCACTAAATACCACCATACAAAAACGAACTCGTTCAGACTTTGTTGAAACCATGGATGTAACTGAAACAACGAAAAAATACTGCAATTAATATTATTGTAAAGGCGGACAAAACCGAAAAAATAGACGGAAAAAATTGTAGTTGTATTGTTCAGTCTAACATCTGGTAGCATGGTGGCGGTTTTAGAGGATCCAGATTTGATACCAGTGAGGCCTAACCTCCTTCGGCCACTTTGGAAACCAAAGGTTCGAAATCAGTTGCGGAAGAAAACTTTTTCGGTCGTGTTCGAAACCGGTTGCGAACGAAAACTATTTTGGTCTTATACGAAACCAGTAACCAACGAACACTTTTTGTTCTTGCACGAAACTAGGATCAGTGATCGACTTCTGGTTTTTACTGAAGCTTATTTTTAGAGTAGCGTTTTTTTCAATCAGAATCGACACAAAAACGTACACAGCGTTGACGGAGCTCCGCTAGCGGAGCTTCTACTTTCGAGTAGTTTTGGCCCTTCGGGCCGATGTATAGTTAACATAACCTAAACCTATTTCTATTTCTGTGTCGACTAAAATTGGGAAAAAACGCGATTGTGAAAATAAGATTGCATCATACTTACTTACATATTGAAATTTGTAAATGAGTTTCAAAAGAAGATTCTATATTCTCTATGGGAAACGAGTTTAGAAAACAGAACTATTTTTCTTCATTCGAAACCAGGTTTCCGAAAAAGAAAAATAATTCTGTTTTCTGAATTGGTTTCGAAGCTTTGGTTTCCAAAGTGGCTGAAGGGGCCTGACCTCATATTTAGTGAATCGGCCATAAACCCACCGACAGAGAGAACCCCTTTGCAGCGGACGGGAACACATTTCGACAGCCTGAACCGACCACACAATCGTCTACATAGCTCGCACAGCCGACCGACCTGGTCCTCCGGCGACGCAGCAGCACGGCGCGCGGCAGCCGCGGCCGCTAGAAGGCGCGCGCGAGGAACACCCGCGCCCCCGAGCGGGCCACCTCCGCGAACCCGAGCCGCGAGTAGAACTGCTGCAGGTAATGATCCGTGGCGTTGATGCATGCGTGCACGCCGCTCGCGCCTGCAACACAATCGTCAACATAGAGTTTAGACTTGCTAGAGAAAACGAGCAAGTTGCATTACATTGCGAGGCCGTAAAGTCAACGAGTTTGTAGTGGTCCATCGAGCGCCGCAGTGTAATGCAATCTAGTGAATGTTTTTCCATCTATTTTGTCGGATCTGTTCTTGCTTTCTCAAACTTCCTTCAGTAAACTTCAGTAAGCTTTTTCAACAAAATACGACGGCAGAACATATTTCTGTACGGGATAGGGATAAAATCTCGAAATAACAACCGCTGGGCTTATGACTACTTGCTGGAAACATAAATCTCGAGTTAGCGTTAATTTCAGTTTAGTAGTGTCAAAATGTATGGACTGTCAAGCTTAAGCAAAGTTTAACTACTAAATTCAGATTTATTTTTTCCTGCAAGACGGCGTTAGTCATGTCAAGAGTCAAGAAATTTGAGATGATTCTTTTTAATGTAGCGTCAATAAAAACTCACTATGGAATTACAATTCAACTGCTATATCGAATGATTTAGGCGTGCGAAGTCGCGGGTACACACAATTGTAATATTGGGAAGCATGCTGTCGATAGAGACGAATGGCGGAATAACCTAACCAACCAACCACCAATAAACGTTAAATATCTCAAAAACGGCTGAACCGATTTCGATGAAACATATCTAAGAACCATCGCTAGAAAACCTGCTATCAAATAAAAAAATCCGCATTCAAATCGGTCCACCCGTTTAAGAGCTATAGTGCCACAGACAGACACATCTATCAAACTTATAAGACCCCTGTTTTTTAACCCCCGACGCAAAAAGAGGGGTGTTATAAGTTTGACCGTTACGTGTGTCTGTGTATCTGTCTGTGGCACCGTAGCTCTTAAACGGGTGGGCCGATTTGAATGGAGTTTTCTTATTTGATAGCAGGTTTTCTAGCGATGGTTCTTAGACAAGTTTAATCAAAATCGGTTCAGCTGTTTATGAGATATTGAACTTTAAAGTGACAAAGTCGGAGGTTTTCCAACTTTTTGTTGATTAGGTTAGGTCATTCCATCGGAGGTTAAAAACCGGCCAAGAGCGTGTCAGACACGCCCAAAATAGGGTTCCGTAGCCATTACGAAAAAATTAAGTAATATTTTTCTAAGGATTTCGTATATTATACGGAATCTTCCAAGTTTAGGTATATTTTATACTTTACGCTGCTATTTACTCATAAACTACTAATAATACTTAAGCAAACTTAGCCGTTATAGTTTTCCTTGGAAGTTTGATATACTGACTACCATCCTAAATTTTTTCAAATTTTTCCACCCACCGGTTTAGATTTTAGAGGGGGGGGGGAAAATTTGCACTTTAAAGTTGAATATTTCGCAAACAAATTACTGAATCGAAAAATCGTTTTAGCAAAGCCGTAATGGTTTTAAAATACCTATCCAACAATACCCCACACTATAGGGTTGGATGAGAAAAAAAAAAATCACCCCTACTTTACGTCTATGGGAACCCTACCCTACCCTAAAAAAAACTGTTTTTGAATTTTTAATTGTACTGTTTTGTCGGTATAGTTTACCTATATATTCGTGCAAAATTACAGCTTTCTAGCATTGATAGTCCCTAAGAAAAGCCGCGGACGGACAGACAGACATGGCGAAACTATAAGGGTTCCGTTTTTACCATTTTGGCTCCGGAACCCTAAAAATGGGGACTGACCGTGAGCCCTTAACGCAGCCAGCAGACAGGTGAGCAGGCGCGCGGCGGCGTGCGGGTCCCGGCATGAAGCCAGCACGCAGCACGTGAGCAGCGCGGGGTGCGCGCGCGTCACGCACTCCGGCGCGCGCTCCGACGCGCTGAACTGGTGGAAGTGGCGGATGCACTCCTGACAACAGAACGGACAAACTTACAGGCTACAACAGTACTTCCTAATGTTATCTCGGAACTTACTTCTGAAAATTATCGGTGCAATTGTGCAAACCAAGTTCCAAAAAAAAACTACCGTGAGACTCACTCATATTGAATATATTTTCCCGGATAACTCACGAGTTTAGCTCGACTAATTCGGGCTAATCCGTAGCCCTTCTTCCTCGGAGCAACGCGACTCGGCAGCTGCCCGAAACAGTCGAGCCAAACTCGATTTAAGACGTGAGTTATCCGGGAAAATACATTTAATATAAACCAAGGTCCCGTTTGAATCATAACATGAGTATAAAACTTTGTTTTAAAGCTAGCAATTAGACATAAAGAAACACGAATTTTACCGTTTTGTAAAATTTCACCCTCGAAGTGGTGAAATAGGTTTGTACGAAAAGCCTAGACTTTCATATGCCTGCTAAGAATGAATCGTAACACATTAACGTAAAATTCCGCTCCTCAAATTTCAGTGTCAGAAACCCGGTATTTAATGCATTTGGCGGTATTAACAACTCGATATTACTACTTCCCACAAAGTGTAGGCTGATTGAATCTGTCTACTCCGATCACTGATCATTTCCGTGGCCGCATGAAAAAGCTTACTTAACTTACCTTAGCAGCCTGACTCAGGTCCTCTCTCTCGGTCAGCTGTTCGGGGTACTTCTTGCACATCTCTGGTATCCACGCAACCTCCTGCTTCTTATAGAACTCTTTGCTATTTAGTGCCGCGCACGCGTAACCCACTATACCGGGTTTTACGCCTGTAACAAATTGACCATATTTCTATTGCTTAAGTCCCGTATTCATGGTAAGTAAACTTTGTTGAGCATCATTTTTGAATCAACGTGTTTCGGAGTTTTTGCTCACCAAGCGGCAAGACGGCATCATGTACATAGCAATTCAGCAACACGTTGATTCAAAAATGTTGTACAACAAATGTTTCCCATGAATACGAGGCTATAACGAGGATATAACGATTTTCCAATTCACTCACCATTAACAACTTCCTCTGTTCCATCTTCTACTCTCAAGTATTGTTCATCCTCTTCTATCACCATGCATAGACTTGGCGCTAACGTTAAGAATGGCTGCACTAATCTAAGAAAAAAAAAACAATGTTACAATAGACATAAGCATGTTTGTGACACCTGAATCTTATCAGTTTTTAGCTGTATCCCACGACAATTTTCCCAAAGTCGCAAACTATCTTCATACCGAATTTTATCTAAATCAGCTCAGCGGGAAGCATGAAGAGGTAACAGACAGACAGATAGATAGGCAGACAGCCCATTATATAAGCAAGGACTTATTTCAGTGGAATTTGGATTAAATAGTAATCTTAGCATCCCACTTAACTCCACACTTTGGAGGCTTTTGGGAAGTCAAGGTAAAATCTGTCAAAATTTTCTTTACAAATATTAGAACTCAATCTTACTAATCAAAGCTTACTTACCTATCAGCTGGTAATGTTTGAAGGTCGCTCGGGAAGAGGTCGCTGCAGTCGGATCCGTCCCGACACGTTTTGTGACATATCGCACATACCTGTACACAAACCAATCACTGAATTTAAACAAGAAGCTAGTTTGACCTGCAGAGCCACTACGAAACTCAAAAATTTAAGTTCGTAACATACCTTCCCTCTCACTTTCGAAAAGTGTCGGCGGGACGGCACGATATGAACTTCGATTTTCGAATTCTATAGTAGCCCTGCTGGACTTAGCGGGTCGTTATCCCGTTTGATGTATGCCCTTGCTTCAAGTAAGTATATGGATGTAAACTTGCCTTAGATGTTCTTTTCTTTTAAGGCAATATATGAAGTCAAAGGACAGCAGAATAAAAAATAGCCTATGATACACGCTGACAATAAGGCTTACCAAAGGTGAAAGATTTTTGTAATTCGGTTAAAATAGTCTTTGATTTTGTTATCAAATCAAAACTTTTCTCTCTGTAATATTCGTGTAGATAATGCAGAATATGGGTTGACATCACTTGGTCTAAAAACAGCTGGTCTAAAAAGTTGCCCGAATGTCTAGTCGACCTCCGTTCACTGTAAATTCTATGACCTAAAGTCCACGCAGCTAGCGGAGCTCCTATTGCACATGGCTGACGCAACTTTAACCTAAACTATGTTTTTTCAAGTTTCTGACTGGAACATGTTAGGTAAGACTAGCTTTATAGACCACTTGCTACTTAGACCAGTTCTTAGACCACTTGCTACTTAGAACAGTTGTTTCTTAGAACACTTGTTACCTAGACCAGTAGTTTCTTAGACCACTTGCTACTTAGACCAGTTGTTTCTTAGACCACTTGCTACTTAGAACAGTTGTTTTTTAGACCACTTGCTACTTACACCAGTTGTTTCTTAACCCACTTGCTACTTAGACCAGTTATTTCTTAGACCACTTGCTACTTAGACCAATTATTTCTTAGAACACTTGCTACTTACACCAGTTGTTTCTTAAACCACTTGCTACTTAGACCAGTTATTTCTTAGAACACTTGCTACTTAGACCAGTTCTTAGACCACTTGCTCTTTAGAACAGTTGTTTCTTAGACCACTTGCTACTTAGACCAGTTGTTTCTTAGACCAGTTGTTCCTTAGACTGCTTGCTACTTAGACCAGTTGTTTCTTAGACCACTTGCTACTTAAACTAGCTGCTTTAAGCAGTACAAATGCGGGTGGTAAAACTCACCGCTTCCTCATCAGAGGGTATGTACGGCCTGACCGTAAGGGGAGGCTCGCTAGGAATCACAGTAGGCCTTAGCGCGTCCCCGCTACATTCGACTGGAAGAAGCCGCCGCAGATCAGCCGTGAGTCCGCCTCGGAACACCCACGGTTCTTGGGCACCGCTCTCGAACGCCTCGCGCCAGCCTTTTGAGAACCCTGCGTGGAAATCAATCGATCTATTGGATTGTTTCTTTCTTTGTAGTAACAAATTAGACATTTGCAAGTGCAAAGCGGGTGGTGGGGGAGCCGAAACGATCACAGCGCAAGCTACGGCTAAAAATTAAACTAATGGTGCTAGCATGAGTTGTCAGATTGTATGGTTTTGCTTTGCAATTAAAATTAATTGTTTTTATGACAAATATGGTCTTAACACGATGTGTTCTCATGAATAGTTAAAACGCTAACAAGAACTTTCCAAAATTATGATGGAAACAAGAATAAAGACTGACTTTGACTTTGTGGATCATGACATTTTAATGAATAAATTACATAGGTATGGTGTTCGTGGACCGGCAGAAAACTGGATTAAAAGTTACTTATCTAATCGTTGTCAAGTCACTCAGATAACTAAAATGAATAAAACAAGTAAAACTTTTGAGAATTTTTTCTCAACTATTAAAGAAAATAAATATGGTGTACCACAAGGTAGCATCTTGGGGCCATTATTGTTTCTGGTGTATATTAATGACCTCCCCCGTGCCGTTAATTACCCAACAGTTTTGTTTGCTGATGACACAACCATTGTAGTTGAAAGTGATAATTTATCAAATTATGAGGAGAAGATAAATAAGGCGTTATCAGAAACGGTTAACTGGCTGAGAAATAATAATCTAAATTTAAACACTGAAAAAACTAAATATATCCATTTTCATACTAAGCAAAGCAAAGATTTAGAATTAAATATAGCATGCGATGGTAAATCCATAAAACAAGAAAACTGTCAGAAGTTTTTAGGATTTAGTATTGACAAACATTGTGATTGGAAAGAACAGATTAAAGAAGTATGTAGCAAAATCAATAAATTTGTATTTGCCTTAAAGAAAATAAGACTTGTAATATCACACAAAACTGCTTTGCTTGTTTATTACGGGTACGTGTGCTCCGCTCTTAGATATGGTATTATTTTGTGGGGCAATGCGTCAGATGTCCATAGAGTATTCATATCACAAAAACGGTGTATAAGGGCTATATGGGGTTTAAAACCCACAGACTCATGTAAACCAATTTTCAGGGAGAATAAGATTCTGACTCTTACCTGCCTATACATTTTGGAGGCGTGTAAATTTGTAAGAAAGCACATGGAACTATTTATAATAAAAGACAATCACAATAAACGAACAATTACACAAAAGCCATTAAAATTACCTGTAACCAAATTGAGCCTTTTTAAAAAGAATTCGTATTACATGCTAAGTAAAATTTATAATACGGTACCCAAAACTATAACAAATTTAACTGGAAATATGTTTTTAACCCCCGACGGAAAAAAGGGGTGTTATAAGTTTGACCGCTATGTGTGTCTGTGTGTCTGTCTGTGTGTCTGTGTGTCTGTCTGTGTGTCTGTGTGTCTGTCTGTGGCACCGTAGCTCTTAAGCGGGTGGATCGATTTGAATGCGGTTTTTTTTATTTGAAAGCTGGTTTTCTAGCGATGGTTCTTAGACATGTTTTATCGAAATCGGTTCAGCCGTTTCAAGATCATCAGCTCTTTTGTCCGCTGCGGTAGGAATCTTAGACGCGTAATGGGTATTTACTTTACTTTCAAGCATATTTGGGAAGTAAAATTTGAAACACCCATGTATGCTATATGACTATGCAAGATTATGCAGTTCTCGGCCTGATGCTGCAGCCAGGATATCCAGAACACCAGTAGGTACACTCTTGATAAAACCATAGCATATATATCGTGTTTGGATTCGTTTCGATCAGTTTTTGATTCTACATACAATGCAATGGTGGCAACAGGATGAGCTGATGCTGCAGCCAGGATATCCAGCACACTAGAAGACTTTAAAAAATAATAGCCCACATGTTGTGTTTGGATTCGTTTTGATCAGTAATTGATTCTACATACAATGCAGTGGTGGCAACATGACGAGCTGATGCTGCAGCCAAGATATCCAGCACACCAGTATACCTACTCTTGAAAAAAAAATAGCAGACATGTCGTGTTTGATTCCTTTTGATCAGTATTTGATTCTACATACAATGTAATGGTGGCAACACGAGCTGAGCTGCAGCCAGGATATTCAACACACTAATACACTTAAAAAAAAAATATACCAAAGCTTAAAAAACATGAAATAAAAAAAAACTAAAATTAAAATTTTAAAAACCCCCGACAAAAAAAAACGCTAAAAAAAGATAAAAAAAAACGAAAAAAAAAGGCGCCAGAAAAGGACAACTAAAAAGTAAAAAATAATTATGCACTGCCTAGCTGTTGCCTGCGACTTCATCTGCGAAGAATTCGTTTATCCCTATCCCGCGGGGACTATGCTGATTTCCCGCAAAATCAGCCTAAGTTAATTTAGTACAAGTACCTAGTAATATTTTTTTTATCTAAGCGTCGTCGATGTCGGGGGACCGCTAAGGTTTTAAAAAATACAACATAATGTACTTTAATTGAAAATACAAACCGAAACATAGATGCACAGAAAAACCAGAAAAATAAGACCAACACTGGGAATCGAACCCAGGTCCTCGGCATTCCGTGCCGCGTGCTATACCGCTACACCACTGCTGGTCAACACCAGCAGACCAGCAGTGGTGTAGCGGTATAGCACGCGGCACGGAATGCCGAGGACCTGGGTTCGATTCCCAGTGTTGGTCTTATTTTTCTGGTTTTTCTGTGCATCTATGTTTCGGTTTGTATTTTCAATTTAGGTTTCACGGGATGACCGTAAAAGTAAAAATTTGGAATTGAAATAAAAAAAATACAAAAAGATTCCAAAAAACCAATCATAATAATGTACTTTAGTTTCCTGTTAACCTTAGCGGTCCCCCGACACCGACGACGCTTAGATAAAAAAAATATTACTAGGTACTTGTACTAAATTAACTTAGGCTGATTTTGCGGGAAATCAGCATAGTCCCCGCGGGATAGGGATAAACGAATTCTTCGCAGATGAAGTCGCAGGCAACAGCTAGGCAGTGCATAATTATTTTTTACTTTTTAGTTGTCCTTTTCTGGCGCCTTTTTTTTCGTTTTTTTTAATCTTTTTTTAGCGTTTTTTTTTGTCGGGGGTTTTTAAAATTTTAATTTTAGTTTTTTTTTTATACTAAGCTTAGACAATGGTTGCAAATAGAATGCTACTATTCAGTCAATGAATTTTTCGAAAAAAATAAATAATTAACATTATTATTACCATTATTTGACCAATTATATTTGATTATTTAAGTAATTTAGTTTTAAGGACTAATATTTGTATGCCCCTAAGGGCTGAGCGGCTGTACTATGACATATATAACTAAGATCTTGACATAATGTAACCCGTTCAATGCAAATAAAGAATTTCATTTCATTTCATTTCATTTCAAAAGAAATAACTCTTTAGGAAGAACCGGTACAATTCTATACCGTAGGAATTAAGAAAAATGTGATTTCTTTGGTACTAGGGGATGAATATCGACAAATCATTGAAGAATTTTGTTTCCTTATCCAATTCAAGTTATGTTTGCTTGTTAAATATTCGGAACTATAGCGTCTATGGTTATGATTATGTTATGATACTCACATGTGTAGCTGCCTTGCGTATTTGCCGCAATATTTTGCGGAAATTTGCCCAACTCTGCAACAAAAATATACTTTACTAGAGTTATCTACAGAAAATCAGCGCTGCAGGCATCTAACGCCTCAGCATAATGCTGAATCAACGGCCGTTTCACTTTTGTCCCTACAAAATCGTGTATGTATTTATACCTTCATCTCTCCTGTTCGGAAAGTTTAATTTTCATGGGTAATAAAGGTTATAGGAAGGATAAGTAATAAAGGTTAAACTTCTTCTTTCGGCGTTCAACCTCCAGTTTTGTATATAAGCTCCTTGGTCGTGACCAACTCGATTTTTTTTTATAGTCGGCCGTGGCAAGCGGCCAGTCGAAAAGGTAACGTTGGAGGTTGGATATAAGTAAAATAAATTTATTGTTATTCTCTTTTTTTTTTGTACTTTACTTTCCTTAAAGTCCAAATGAAAAGTAGTGTCTAACTCGGGTGAAATTACCCATTTCCCCTCGAACTATTGGCGCTATATCTCGGATTCAATGGGTCACTTTCCACCCTTGGTTATCAATCTACTATCGTGTTTCTTTTGAATTGTTGTATTTGTGAATGTGATACTTCTTCTCTTTTAAAATATGGCTTTCTGTCCTAATTAATAGGACATTTTCGCCAGTGTCAAAGTACTCTCTTTGAGAGGGACGTTGTACGGTGATTGTAGTTTTTGCAACTTGATAGTAAAATTCCAGAAACCACTTGGAGACAACTTGCGCATTAAAAAATATCAGACACGAGAGCAATATATAATTTTGTGATCACTGTTCACTGTTAAGGTTAATCGCCGCATAAAACACTACCAAAATTATATTTTCACTTCTCATGCTCGTAAAGTTCGAGTTTATGCTGTATCTAGGCGACATAAAATGACTTTTTATGCACTAGTGCATAAAATAAAATCTTCATCTAATACGAACTCAAGATCAAGGTAATCAGGTGTCAACAGCCACAAGCAAAAAAGTTTCTTTATATTTTTTTAATACTTTTTAATTTATATAAAACTAAAAATCAATCAAATCAATCATAAAAAATCAGTAAAATTGAAATAATGGAATTATTATAATAACGCATGAAAAATAATAGGTATATCATTGTTTCCACTGTTACTATTTCATTTCCTCGCCATCGAAGTGAAAAGCAGTGTAAAACTCGAGCATTAAACCCATTTTCCCCTCGACATGTCTATCCACCCTCGCCGTACCTTTGGGTATGGGTCGTTTTATGCTCTTGTTGTACAATCTACTATTCAACTAGCCAAAGAAACAGAAATAGCAAAATTAGATATTGTCTACATCCACCATGTTCGAATGCTACCAATCCGAATGTGAATAAATCTGGGGTCCTAGTGAAAAAGGGGTTAAGTCTACAGAAATTAACCAGCTATTATCTATTTTAAGTCGAAATCAGCTGTTCAACTTCTGTAGAATTAACCCCTTTTTCACTAGGACCCTAGAAATGTTCTCTGTTTCAATAGCCGCCGCCCGCGTGGTGTCTCACCCAGCCAGCGCACGAGCCCGTCGAGCAGCGCCAGCACGCCGGCCAGCTCCCAGGCGTAGGGCGCCAGCTCGGAGTGCAGCTCGCGGTTGGTTCGTTTCGATTGGAGCTTTGTAGCTTCCATACTCTTTGAGTTTATATATGTCGGCGGCCGATCGTAAAATCCGCCAGATCACGAAATTCCTAGGCACATCATGAAATGGCGCTATTTCATGATATGCCTAAACGTCACTAGGAAAATCGTCAAACGATGAGTTTTGAACGATATAGCGGATGTCCCTTAGCCAATTCATGAAATCGAAATTGTTTATTGAAAATAAAATATTTGTTTACAAGTAAAAAGGTTAGTAAGCACTGAAATTACGTCTAGGTTTTAGTAAACAATAAACCGATATACTAGGTAGGTAGGTAGGTAGGTAGTAGGTGATATACTAGGTAGGTAAATGGCGCCATTTCACGATATGCCTAGGAATTTCGTGATTTGGCGGATTTTACGATCGGCCGCCGACATATATACTGTGTAAATGTGTTGTTTGTTTCAAAAGCCGCCGCTCGCGTGGTGTCTCACCCAGCCAGCGCACGAGCCCGTCGAGCAGCGCCAGCACGCCGGCCAGCTCCCAGGCGTAGGGCGCCAGCTCGGAGTGCAGCTCGCGGTTGGCGCAGCCCTCCAGCCGCCGCAACAGGCGCCGCGCGCGCCCCGCCCACCACGCGAACCGGCTGCGCCGGCGCCGCCACTCGCTCGTCTGACAACAACACTAGCGTCTCATCTCGTCCCCTGAACAGTCACCAGCACCAATATCTGATGCAACAAGCGTGCAAAAATATCTGACACGTCAATTCGGCCTTACAAATAAGTCATCTACTATATAAAAAATAAGTCGGGTTTTCCTTCCTGACGCTATAACTCCAGAACGCAAGAAAAGATTTCAAAGGTTTTGCATTCGTTGGAAAGGTCTCGGGCTCCGTGAGGTTTATAGCAAAGAAAATTCAGGAAAAATTTAAAAAGAAAAGCGGGAAAATATTTTTTCACATACAGCGCCATCTCTGATAGCATGTACTACAGACCAATATAGCGAGCGATAACCGAATTCAACGCGGGCGGAGCCGCGGGCAAAAGCTAGTATCAGATATTTATGCACGCTTGTTTCATCAGATATTGGTGCTGGTGACTGTACCACTGTACTGTTGTTGCACTCAACCAAAATCTTAAAAGCGTTACCTGCTAAACTAGCAACGTTCAATTTGGCAAAGTTTAAAGAAAATAAAAGTCTGTCACGCATAATTATTGGAGTATACACATTTAACTTTTGCAGGTGGTAGACCCTTGTGCAAGGTCCGCCCGGATTGCTACCACCATCTTGCTCGCTAATCCTGCCGTGAAGCAGCAGTGCTTGCACTGTTGTGTTTCGGCGCGAAGAGTAAGACAGCCGGTGAAATTACTGGCACTTGAGGTATTCCAACTTAGGCCTCTAGGTTGGCAACGGATCTGCTATACCCCTGGTGTTGCAGATGTTTATGGGCGGTGGTGATCTCTTACTACCAGGAGACCCACTTGCTCGTTTGCCATCCAGTCAAATAAAAAAAAAAACATGTTCTCTCCGTGTAACCTTCATACAGCGTGTCCTCTAACCTCAGGCTTGTTTCCTCTCGGCAGCATACCGGCAGCGTGACCCGTCAGCCAGTGGAAGTCGTGCAACATACGCAGCCCCCTAGACCCGTGCTCGAAGGGCAGGTAGAAGAGATCGCAGAGCAGCACTAAGTCGTCCTCGGTGAGGGCGTTCGAATCCAGGGATGATTCTTCGACAGGGCTAGAGAATTAAGTTACAATTAATGATCAAACGAACTTTAAGAAAATCAAAAGCAAACTCCCTTTTGTTTGTTTGTTTGTTTAAACTCTTTATTGTACAAAAAGGATATAGGTACAAAAATAACAAACAAAAGAAAGTGCTAAGTACAAAGGCGGACTTATCCCTGAAGGGATCTCTGCCAGTCAACCTTTGAGTGGTAGAGAAAACCCCTCCCTTTTATTGTATAAATGAGTGGATCAACTATTCCTTGCTGTTACTCTGTCCCGTCAGCCAGGGGATAAAAGTAGTACAGTTTAATAGAAGAAATGTTGTGTCACATTATACTAACATGCTTATTAGATGACCAGTAATAGAAGGGGCTTAAAACGACCACAAAAATGTATGTGTGGTAAATTTTAATCCTATAAACTTACGGTTTAAAGAGTGACCCAAGAGACGTAACTATGGCAACGAGTGGCAAGAAAATGTTGATCAACCCAAATTATACAACGTATAATATATTATTTTTGATTTCCGTCAAGTTTATGGGAACATTCAACAGGTCAAATTAAATAAATTTTCCTAAGACACTAGTGGCCTAACTAATGCTGTTTAAAATTATGTGTAAAAGAGCCCATTGCGGCCTATTTACAGTATAAACAATTAGAACTCGAAAAGATACTTACGATTGTTAAACAATATACCCACTGTACCGATCCCCGAAATAATTTCACTCACAAAATGTTATCCAGCAGTGGACGTCTTTCGGCTGACATGATGATGATGATTATGATGACAAAATGTTATACTATCCCTGGTTAACTGATGAATTAAATTTTAACTAAAGAGTTAATCAATGAACACTCACTCGTCAGCTGGCTCCGCGGCGTCCACTGACTCCACCATCATGTCAGTGCTTAGCGGACTGTTGCTTGGCTCTACTTGCATCGACCCGTTCTAATCAAACAACAAATTATAATTATTGTATCCATTCATTCCAAATAATCAAGTTATATTGTAAATATTGACTACAACAATCCTATTAATTAAGGATTAGTGGTTAATTAATGAAATGTATGTGTATTTTTTTATTGAAATAAACAGTTTTAATTTTTAATTTTTTTTTTTTTTTTTTTTTTAACAAATACACAATCAATAAAAAAATACTTGTTTGTTTAATAAATAAAATATATGTATATAATAGTACACTTGACACCGATTGACCAAGTCCCAAACTAATAGACTAAACTTATATTTTTAAACATAACGTTCCATTTAACACTCCTCATTTCGGTAGCCTTTGGGAGGCCGGAGTAAAAACCAACCATACGCACAGTTATCTTGGCTCAAATGTAATGAGGGCTATCGCGAATGAATTTTCCGCTAGAGGCGCTAGTGTAGCGTGTGGTCAACGAAATGTCAAATCTCATAGTTTTTGAGTGAGCTACGCGGGTTTATTTATAATTAGAATAATTTTGTGAATATTTTGCATTACCTGAAATTAATTATGGCAATTATGCGATAAGGGGCAATGAACGTCTGTAATTTGAGACAGTTTTGTCTTTCGAAAACTTTTGTCCTCCCTTTTTTCCGAACAAAACGGGATTACGCAATGCTGTGGTTGCTCGATATTTTTATGGTACTGTTTTAAGATGTATTAAATATGATTTTAATCTAAACTTTGTTTTCACGCCCGTTATAACCGACTTTTAAAAACCTCACGCAACAGTGACGCCATCTAGTGAGAGAAAAAACGATAGCCCTCATTGTAACTCGCTTTGAGCATTTCCACTATGATAGCATAGATTAAGTAAAGAGTGGATAGCTGTTATAGGCCTTTCTTTTTGTAGCCAATTATGTTCCTTAGTTTTACATCTATAGCTGTTGTACTAAATAAAATATAATAAAAACAAAATAAGAAAATTTGCTAAATAAACAGAACACAATCACTATACAAGGCGGAAAAAATTTAAACATCTGTGCATACTATATCACTCTTGTTTTCGAAAGTTATGGCAGTACTCCGTATTTCGGCGGCTTTTGGGAAGTTGAGGTAAAAACTATCGAAAGTAAGTAGACAACGGCGGAATGAACGAAAATTTTAGAAACGCTTGTAACTTTTTTATCGATAGGAATAACCTTTCTAATTAACAGAAAAAAACATCAGATTTTTAAGTACCACCAATTAATTAAAAAAAATGAAAGAGTTTTCTTTACCGCCAAATTACGACAGTCCGGTCTGTTACGGGTTGTTCCATAGTCCAGAATAAAAAACATTAAATAAGAATTTATGTGTCTTTGACTCGATCGTTTTGACAGGTGACACTCTTTACCGGCTCTGATAATACCGACATGAAAATACCGACCCTGTTTTTCATCTACGCACCCATAGAAGCTCATGTCAGTTTCTAATGCGCGGGTAAACGCTAGTAGAATAATATTTTATTGACCCAGGAAACTACTCAATTGCTAATCAAACAGGACTCGATACACAATCACTACACAACACGCATTCAGAGGTTTTGTTTTTCCAAGCCGCATAGTGTACCCTCCCATAAATAACCTATATCTTCTATAATATAAAAATGAATCGCAAAATGTGTTGGTAAGCGCATAACTCGGGAACGACTGGTCCGATTTCGCTAATTCTTTTTTTGTTGTATTCGCTACTGTCAGGAGAAGGTTTTCATGGAAGAAAAAAAAATATAACGGGGGCGAAGCCGCGGGCAACAGCTAGTCTTTAAATAAAAACAAAATACATCTTACCTCACTGAGCTGATCGTTCATGACGACGTCAGTGTCTGTGGTGGTAGCCGAAGGAGGGTCCACGTCAAGTGGCTCGGCCTCCGGCAGCGAAGGACGGCTGGGGCTCAGCGTTTGGGGGGTATCTGGTGAGAAGCATCATCATAAAACAGATATTCTGGCCAGCGAAAGCTATCCACGAATCTTTTAATCTGGTATCATTTTGAGACTGTTAAAATTATTATTGTCATTACTGCCCAGCTTAGATAATTTTGATACTTCTGCTATAAGAAATTAATAAATTATTTTTTGTTTAATTCAACCTCCTACCATCTTCAAAATGCAAATGTTATAAGATTGTGTTAGAATGAAAATGTTAGAAGATATATTGAATGCCGATCTGGTCAAAATGGTCCAAAATTTGATGTGTTTGGACTGCACGTATTGACATTGGCAGGGCATTGACAAAGGTCATAAAATATACCAAATTTCTTCGACTTTGGGCTTCTAATAGGCTCTCGTTCGTAATTCCTTATTTACCGCCCTTAAGACACCATGTACTATTAATCAGTGTACAACAAGTGTTGTCAGCCTCATTGTTTTTTAATTTGCTTAAAGCAAATATGAAATAACAAAAAATTAAGTAATTTCTTGATTCATGCGTTGCTTTGTTTTTCTATACCAATAAACTAGCTTATACCCGCCACTTCGTCTGCGTGGATCTAGGTTGTCGCGCGGTGGCGCCCTCTACCGGAATAAAAGGTCTCCTATGTTGATCTTTGGAGCTCAAACTACCTATATACCAAATTTGAACAAAATCGGTTCAGTGGTTTCGATGTGAAAGCGTAACAGACAGACAGACAGAGTTACTTTCGCATTTATAATATTAGTAGGGATTACATTTAACCTTAGTACTTCGCTGCCAAAGCAGTACCAATGTCCCTCGTAGCACAGTCAACAAAACAAAAAAAACTGAATCACCACTTACCACCCAAACTCATTTCTCCATTCTGCTGCTGCTCCTCATTCTTCTCATCATCAACGATGATCGTATCCTGGTCATCCTTTTCCTCCTTCTTCATGTGTTCTATAAAACTGGCCGTTTCGAGCACGCTATCATTCGCCACACTATCATTCTTATCCTGACCGCTCTCCATGCTTTGGTCTTCATTTTTCTCAACATTTTCATCAAGTACTTTCAAACCTAGCATCGGGACTGGTAAACTAGACACTGGGATTTCACTTGGCAGAGCGATATTAGCTGCCATCGGTATAATGGGGTTCTGTATTGATTCGTTGAGAATAACTTTCGTGGGTGACACTAAAGAGTTCATTACCGGATTCGATACTGCATTGTAGTTTTCTGCAGGTGATACCTGAAAAATTAATGGGTATACAATGTGTTACATAATAACCCTTAAGAAAATATAGTAAATTATTAAAGCGAAAATATAGTCAAACTTACAATTAGTAAACTACCGCAGTTAGCATAGATTATTTAGCAGAGATGTAATATTAGTTTTAAGATTCTTTGTCGTTCCGCAGATATTAGGTAAAAACGTACAAAAACATTCTGTGTAGTTTACTCTTTAATTTTAGTGAAATAGGGTTTGCATATTCAATGAAAAACTAAATGAATTTTTTTTTGCGATCAATCTTACAGTGATACTATGGATGGATGGATTTCAAATATTGTAAATAGATCATCATAACGGATAATTTAACTCCCTTTCCGCTTTGCGAGTATCTTTTAACACCGTGTATTTGAGTTATATTATATTACGTAAGGAAAGAAACAGAGTGGAGTTTATAAATATGTGTAACTTTTTCTGTGGTTTGACGTCAAGTTACTTTTGAAATATAAAAACTCGTTTTAGCCATATTTTTTTTAACTTTTTGGCTGGGCGTTACTTTTTTATATGTATATGTATTCTTCAAGAAAAAAAGTAAGCGCAAGGGAAATTAACCACGAGAACGATTTTTTTAAATCACTTGATATATAAAAACTCGTTTTAGCTATTTTTTTTTTTTTTACTTTTTGGCTGGGCGTTACTTTTTTATAGATTCTTTTAAACAAATGTAAGCGCAAAGGAAATTGACCATGGGACCGTTTTTTTTTCAAATTGCATTATTCGAAAATACCATTTGAAATTTGTTAAAAAAGTTAGCTGTCTTTCAAAAACGTGTAGAGAAATACCACCAACGGGACTTATCACGCTAACACACACAAGTAATATTTACCTCGACGTTTCGGCAACATTGCTGTAAATATTACTTGTGTATGTTAGCGCGATACGTCCCGTTGGTGGTATTTTGACCATGAGTGAGAATCACGAAAGTTTAAAACGTTATACGAGTAGAGAAGTTAAAAATTACCACTCCAGCTAATCTTGTCAACTCTCTAGCGAACGGTATTTTGGAAGATTTACTGTCATTGAATACAAATGGAAAATTTACAACTCGAAATGATACGTCCAAGCAGAATAATCTCCATAAATAAAAATGAAACGTAAATTGTGTTGCTAAGCTCAAAACTCGGGAACGACGTCCGATTTCATTAATTATTTTTGTTGTTGTGTTCGTTACTGTCAGGAGAAGGTTTTTATGGAAGAAAATACAAAAAAAAACAGCGAGAATGAAGCTGTGGGCAACAGCATGAAATAAAAAAATATGAGCACGAAAATAAGCCGGTTGAAACGCTCGAATAAGCCAGAAGTTAGTACACTCTGGAACGTCAAGGTTACTTTGGTCATAGTTACCGCGCTGTGCGAACAGTCGGCGAGCAGCTGCTGCGCGCTGACGGTCGGGATGGCGGCGGCCGCCGTCGTGGTGGTCGTCGTGGTCGCCGTCAGCAGCGACATGCACGTGTTCACGGACGGCATGATCGGGATGATCGGGACCGGCGGGACTGTGACGCAAACTTATTGCTTGTGTTAGTTTAAATAAAATGAGCTTCAAAAAAATAAAGAAAGAAAGACATTTAATCACATTCACAAAGACACACAAATACAATAACAAAAAAAACAATAGACAGCAAACACAAGCCGAAGACACAGGCTCTGCCTAGTTTGGGGGTCTCTGTTGATTCTTGTAACATCATGGTGTGCACGATTTCCGCATTGTAATTTTATTGTTACTTAATTAGTTAGTGTGTGCAATAAAGATTATTATTATTATTATTACAAACAAAACATAAAGGAAATACCAAAATAAAAATACACGATTTTGTGTGTCCCCGCAAAAGTGAATCGGCCGCGGGAAATAATAAAGAAAGTAAGAAAGATCGTCACTACTTTAAAAAAAACTCATAGCTCAAAATAGATAATTATTCTGAGTGAACTTTATAAACATTTCATCAAGGTTCAATTTTGTTGACGTGTTGATTTTAGATACGAGATTTTTTTCAAAGTACTGACGAGTTTTATTTTGTTTCCAGAAGTACCACTTAAGACTAAGACTAAAACTAGCACTAAAACTATATTACTTGGTGACACGACAGGATACCAAAAAGGGTCTCCACACATTATGTGCAGTAACGCTGGTTTTCTGTGGAGCCCAGTCAGATAGACACCTTTTTTGCTGACAGTCAAAACCTTTTATGGATATCGAAAATTGAATAATCGATAGTTCAAATATCGACGGTCAAAATATCGAACCTATTACGTTCGAAATTCCTAATAGGTGTGGAAAGTATGTTAGGTTCAACCTAACCTACTTTCGACATTTTGATCGTCGATTTTTTAACTTTAGATATATTCATTTTCGATATTCAAATACATCCTACGTAGGTATCTTAGGCCTCTAGGTTGGCAACGCATCTGCAATATCCCTGGTGTTGCAGACGTTTATGGGCGGTGGTGATCTCTTACCATCAGGAGATGCAGTCTCATGGCTTTTAAAGGTTGTGGTACAATTTAGACAAATAAATACAGGGTGTCGAAATTCACTAACTATTTTTCACAAAAACTCGTCAGTTTATTCCGGCTTTTTTACCAAACCATTAAAAAAGTGTCTTTTTATTTGAAACAAACTAAAAGGATTTCGTAATACCTGTGACGGGCGGTTGCGGCTTTATAACCGGTCCCTGAGCGGTCTTCGGTATTGAGAATTCCGGGAGCCATTCCTTTATGGCTAGCCTGAAAAAAGTATAAAGAATTATCAAATATATTTAAATACTATCTGTTGCCCATGACTCTGTCCGCGTAGAATTAAATTAAATTATAAACCAATAAAATTAAACGTCTTAAATCGAGTTTAGCTCGACATTTTTCGGGCTATTTCAGTCGCGCGAGCAGAGCGGTGGCGCGGAGTGCGCGTGTTGCGGCAGCCACTGAGTCGCGTGCTCCCTTGAAGAAGGGCTAATAAATAACCCGAAACATGTCAAGCTAAACTCGATTAAGACGTGAGTTATCCGTTACAATATCATTTAATATGAGTTAGTCTCACGGTAATTTCATGTTCAAAACAATTAAATTGTAATAATATTCCTATCCTATGTCCTTCCCCAGGACTCAAACTATCTGTATACCGAATTTCATTTAAATCAGTTCATCTGCTATGAGTAATAAACATCCAAACATCTTCACTAACATTTATAATATTAGTAGGATTAAATATATTAATTATAATTTGAAAAGCTATTTTCCCCAAACATTTAAACTTTGGAACATTCAGTAATTTTATTGGGTCAATAAACCTTAACTGTTGCTATTCAGTCCCATGACCCACGGGACAACAGTGATACAGTTACTTTGAAAAATGTTTGCAATATATCCAACTAGCATGCTGAGTCATGAAGGAATTACCTTAACCCGTCAAGCGACCAGATGTCACTGACAGTATGGCGTTAGGCACACGGGTGTGTGCCTAAGTCGCTCGACGGGTTAACCTATATGCCCTGCGCGCCACAGTGACACGTAACTAAAGTCAATCACCTTTTAACATAGGGTACAAAAAAAAGGGTTTAAAAAAAAGGGTTAAAAAAACAGTCAAAACTCAACTTGTTGTACCCCGTAAAACCATACTTCTAATTAGTGACTCAGGAGACATTACCATTGACCAACTTCACTAATAAGTTTATTGACGGTGTTATAATAATAACTGTATCGTATTTTAAGGGACTCATTAGTTTAATTAATTTTATCTACTCTCGCATCGTAATATTCGAATTATAAAATTCAAAACGAGTTTATATTTACATACTTTTTAAACACAATACCGAAATATTAAAAAAAAATTACTTTATAACACTTCTCTTCTAACGAAATAATGTTATAATATAATTTTTTAAACCATTACGATACAGGGCAAATCCAAAAAGTTTATATCAACAAGTTTTGATTCCAATATTCACTTGTCTGTGGCAGTGCCTGCTTTAGCGCATGCGCGCACATCCCGCACATGCGCAGTGATGTACTGGTTTTACCGCCATTCCGTTCATAGGTTGTCATTCTGTTGTACGAATTTTCGTGAGAAAATTTTGTTTTTGCTTAAAAATGTCTGATATCAGTGAATGCGAAGAAGATTTGACTCCGCCCGATATTTTAGATTCGGCGAAGGAATGACTCATAATTTACCAGCAAAGTGAAGGTCCTAGTATAAGTTCTGGTTGCGATGCAGGTAATTAATTCTCAATGTTTCTTGAACACATGATAGAGGATTTAATATATGAACGTAGATAAAATATTGTATGCAACTGTACGCAATTAGGCCTTATAACACACGTGTGACCCTTTTATGAAACTCGGCTACGCCTCGTTTCATGAAACCACACTCGTGTTAAAAGGACCCCTATTGCGATACAGTTGCATAAATAGCTATTTCGCGTTGCTTGCACCCAGTGTGAGTAAATTCATCTTTAAGTCTAGGTTTCTATTGTTCTTTCGCGCTGACGAATTCCAAAGACAAAACAAACCTAATTATAGAACATTACCTTAAAGCTTGTCTTGGATGGTAGACATGTTTGCCGAGAGCGAGAGGCACCTCGTCCTCGCAAACTCCTTGCTCGCTCTCGCTCTCCAGTCGAATGTCCCAGGAAACTGCTTCCACTGCGGAACAGAAGTATGCTGAATGATGAAAATTGCTCATCAGCTTTTAGCACAGATCGTCAAATCATCAGCAGATGGCGTAGTAAATATTTTTACTATCACTAATATCATCATCAATCATGTCAGCCGAAAGACGTCCACCGCTGGACAAAGGCTTTCTCCAAAGACTAAAGGCTTCCACAACAATCAGTCCTGCACCGCTCGCATCCAACTGTTTCCTGTGACTTTCACCAGATCGTCGGTCCATCGTATGAGTGGTTTACAATGTAAATATTTGTCAATAAACATTATTATTATTATTATTATTTCCATGACCTGCTTTGGGTCCCCATCCCACTTAATTACTAATTTTCCCCAGCGGCTACATAAGGTCCACCCATCGCCATTTATTTTCGGCTACTACTCTAGCTGTGTCCGTCCCTGGATAACTTCTTCTGGTCTTTCTTTCTTTCAATACCGAGCATCGCTCGCTCCCTAGATCTCAGTGCCACTTGCAATATTATGGATATGTTGCTGTGCGTAAGCTGTCTTCGCTCGTGGCGAAAACACCACGTTCCCAAAATACCACATATTACAAAACACTACATTGCTTATTTATTACATTGTCATTATCTATATATATAAAATTCAAAGTCCTGACTGACTGACTGACTGACTGACTGATATATCAACGCACAGCCCAAACCACTGGACCTAGAGACTTGAAATTTTGCACATAGATACCTTATACAATGTAGGCATCCACTAAGGAAGGATTTTTGAAAATTCCCACGGGAACGGGAAAAATCGGGATTTATATATTCGATTCTGAGTGACCTTATCTCAGTAACAATAATAACTAGACTCTTCAAATTTGTTACACAAGTAGGTATTACATTAATTAAAACATTCATTTCAGGATTTTTGGAAATTCCCACGGGATAAGGAAAAAACGATTTATATATTCAGTTCAACGGAATCCCATGAAAAATAATTACTAGACTCTTGAAATTTAGTATAGAAGTAGGTAATTATAATAGTAAAAAATTGTTTTAAGGATTTTTGGAAATTCCCACGGGACAAGGAGAAAACGGGATTTATATTCAGTTCAACGGGATGGTCTTATCATTTTAACCGAAATTTAGCATTTAGGTTCCTTGGGGGGTCCAGGGGTCTATCACAAAAGGATTTCCCGAAATTCTGACGGGAACGGGAAAAAACGGGATTTTTCGTTTTTCTGGACTTAGAAAGCTGAAATTTGGCATGTAGGTTGCTTGAGGAGTGTAGGAAAGCATTAAAGAGATAATTTCCCGAAATTCCTACGGGAAAGGGAAAAAAACGGGATTTTTCGCTTAATGGATGCAGAAAGCTGAAAATAGCATTAGTAGATTGCTTGGGGAGCGTAGAGGAGCATTGAGAATGGAGTTTTCGAAATTCCCACGGGAACGGAAAAAAATGGATTTTTCGTTTTACTGGACGCAGAAAGCTGAAAATCGACATGTAGATTGCTTGGGGAGTGTAGAAAATTACAAAATTCCCACGGGAACGGGAAAAGCGGGATTTTTCATTTTACTGGTCGTAGAAAGCTGAAATTTGGCAAGTGGGTTCCTTGGGGAGTGTAGGGGAGCGTTGAGAGAGAATATCCCGAAAATTATTACGGGAACGGGAAAATTGGGACTTTTCTTTTTCTTTCTTATTTATTTTAAAATATTTTTTTTTATTCGAAAGAGTATACTCCCAAGGTGGTCCATTGTCACCAAATTAGGATCTGATGACGGGATCACAGGGAAATCGAGGGCAACCCTCAAATTTTGTAGGGACGCATTACGTTTTTCACATATTTTCTCAAGCTATTTAAGTATTTGCGTCTGATAGATATCATCTCATGTTGATGAGCTGATGATGGAAGGTAAAACTCCTTAACGGTTAGGAGTTGAGGTTTTTTTAAAAATATTATCATATGCAGGTATTAGACATTTAGTTGTTTTCATTCTGGTTACTCAGGTGAGCTGATGTTGGAACGTATAACTCCTTAACGGTTAGGACACATTATAGTACCTACGCCAAACCAATCAACTGATCAGAAAGAAAGAAAGAAGGAAGAAAAACTTTTTAAACTTTGTCTGTTTCTTTGTTTATTGGGGGTAATCTCTGAAACAACTGAGCTGATTAAAACAAACTATTAGTGAAAGCTTTTTAAAAATTGATACCCTAAATAATAGAAGCCTGTTTCAATTCAATCGCGGACGTTCTATTGAACTCACTTATTTATATCCCACGGGAATCCTATGTCGCACAGGTACGAAGTCGCGGGCAAAAGAAACAAGTAGGTTTTCTAAAATTACACGCCCCTGACCTGAAGATGTGAAACAGGGCTTTAAAGTCAATTTTTAAATTCGAATATTTGCAAATATTATCCTCCGAAAAATCAATTAAAACACGAAAATAAATATCGTAGAAAGTAAATCTGTGTTACTCCAAATTTAACGCGGGCGAAGCCGCGGGCAAAAGCTAGTACCAAATATAACGTTTTAAACTTTCGTAATTTTCACTCATACTTACTCCCCTTACCTTGGAGGTAAATATTACTCGTATATGTTAGCGTAATAAGTCCCGTTAGTGGTATTTTGATTATACCAAATGTCCAAAATAAGAAATTGCACCAAAAATTTAGTAATCTTCGATTCACCACATTACAATGTGGTGCAACGATATTTCTCCTGACAAACGCGTGTGAAACTATTATCTTCCTTTATATTACCAAATGGATACCATGTTATGATTATAAATAAATAAATAAATTTATTTATTTCGGGCAACTTAGGCCCATACAATAAATACCTTACAGACTAACATACATACTTATAAACAACTAGCTGTTGCCCGCGGCTTCGCCCCCGTCGCATTTTTTTTTCTTCCATGAAAACCTTCTCCTGACAGTAGCGAACACAACAAAAAAAGAATTAGCGAAATCGGACCAGTCGTTCCCGAGTTATGCGCTTACCAACACATTTTGCGATTCATTTTTATATTATAAGATAATATTTAAATCTAATTTGGTGACAAAACTACTATTCGCCAGTGTTCGTCACTTACTGTGCGTCGGCGCATCGAGGCTGCAACTCGCCCAGTGCGCGAGCGTCCTTATGGCGATCATGTTCGCGTTATACTCGCAGTTGGGATTGGTCAGCACGCCGCGGAGCAGAGGGATGAGCTCCGGCGAGCGGCCGCAGTATGGACCTGGAATAGCACACATGAAACATTACAATGTATGTATGTACGAGTATGTTTGTACAAAATAAGTAAACAATCACAATTCGAGTCCGAGGCTCAACAACGCGCGGTGTAAGACATGTTTTTTTTTTTATTCAACTGATTGGCAAACGAGCAAGTGGGTCTCCCGATGGTAAGAGATCGCCACCGCCCATAAACATTTGCAATAGCTAGTATTGCAGATGCGTTGCCAACCTAGAGACCAAAGATGGGATACCTCAAGTGCCAGTAATTTCACCGGCTGTCTTACTCTCCACGCCGAAACAACAGTGCAAGCACTGCTGCTTCAAGCAGATGCGAGCAAGATGGTGGTAGCAATTTCGGCGGACCTTGCACAAGGTCCTACCACCTGCATGATGATGATAATGATGTGTTCCTGTAAGACATACCCAAGAATATCCGTTTCTGGTCGTAGTCGTTAGCGTGCAAGTTGTCCCATATAACGGGCGCACGGCGCAGCACGGCCGTGATCTCTTCGATACACTCCGTCGTCAACACCTTCGATATCACCTTGGGACCTGCATAACATAAACATGGTAGGGATGAACTAAAACACTTACTATTCCCACCCGCGACCTTGCGTCTGAGCAAGAAATTTGGCAGTGGAATTTTCTCATCGTAAAACTATTTACGTCGTTACAAACAATCATGACTCAGTGGAAAACGCGTGGTGATAACTGAGGTCATTAACATCCCAGTGCTTATGGAAGGTATTATAATTGGTCGATTGTCTTTTTTCTTTTTTTTTTTTCTTTTTTTTTTCATGGGACACTTGACACCAATTGACCTAGTCCCAAACTAAGCAAAGCTTGTACTATGGGTTGTACTATGGGTGGGTGTCTGTTTTCGATCTGTCAGATTGTGTGATTAAACAAATCTCTCTTCTTAAATTTAAGAGCTATGCTCTTGATTAAACAAATACATGAACAAAATTGAACCTTGAAATAATGGATGCGATTCTACGCGCACGTTGGCTAAATTGTCTAAATCTAAATTTTCTAAATTTTAATTGTCATTTAGACGGCGGATTTAACAAGTGCTATTCCATTAAATTAGCGATGTCATTTGATTATGACAGGTGCTCATAGAATAGCAAAGTGATTTAGCGACGTCTAAATAAAATTAGGAATTTTAGCGGCCGCTGTAGAATCGGGTCCAATGTTCATAAAGTTCAATAAGAAAAAATACCAGAGTTAGTAGCAAATAATAAAATAGCCTTTCGTTTACCTGCCAGCTTTACGTCAGCTTTAGATAAGTACAACCAGGCATAATTAATATATCCTCATCAGTTATTTAATTAATTTCTTTTAACAATAGCTTATTTTATTCTTCGTTAAACAATATAAACTTGCCTTGCCAAAAATATGTCATAACCATGGTTGGGCCAAGATGTTAGGAGTTTAGATGTAATATTTAAATCTAAAAGGACATTATTTAGCCAGGCAACCCATTCACAATTTAAAAATAAATATCATCTAACATTAAAATTTTATAATTATCAAATAACAGATGAGTGTAATTATATAACATTTTAAACTTGCGTGATTCTCACTCATAGTCAATGTTCGAAGGGACGATTGGACGTTGTTAGTATTGGGTGTTGGTGTGATAGGGTGACAAATAAAAATGACCAAGCGCGGGTAGTTCGTGATACGAGTGCCGGTACTATTAGTGATCAAGTGCGGGTAGTTCGAAGGACTCGCGCTGCTAGGAAGATTTGACAACCCACACTTCAGTCTACTCGTGACCACGGCGACTGCAATGTTGCCAAAAATAATGTTGTAAATATTACTTATACAAATACAAATATTTTTATTAACAGTAACATATTTGATACAATACAGAACATATCTATCAGACTCCAAACTAGGGTGAGCCTGTATCTTGGACGTCTGCTTGTGTGTGTTAGCGTGATAAGTCCCGTTGGTGGTACCTTGACTATGAGTGTAATTATTTTTATCACCAGATATTAGATTATCTAACCTGTCCACATGATGTCGATCTGCTGCGAGAGCTTGGTCCCCAAAGTGTTGAGGTACTCGGAGCTGTTGACTGTGGGCACGGCGCGCGTGGAACAGTACTGCGTGGGGCACAGCAGGAAGCGCGGACAGCCCAGGTGCTGGTGGATCTCGTTGGTCACTGACACCTGCAAATATCATCATCATCATCCCAGCCTATATACGTCCCACTGCTGGCCACAGGCCTCTCAAAATGAGAGGGCTTGGACCATAGTTCCCACGCGGGCCCAGTGCGGATTGGAAACTTCACACGCACCATTGAATTGCTTCGCAGGTTTGTACAGGTTTCCTCACGATGTTTTCCTTCACCGCAAAGCTCGTGGTAAATTTCAAATGTAATTTTCCGCACATGAATTTCGAAAAACTCAAGAGGTGCAAATATATTTAGGGCTAAAAGGCAAGAGCGGTGTTCTTGAGTGGAGACCGCGGATCGGCTAGTGTAGCATGGGACTCCTTCAGACTAGGTAGAGTGATGATCTAGGTGGCAAGAACTGGATGAGAGTGGCCGTGGACCGTGCTCAGTGGCGTGCACTTGGAGACGCCTATGTGCAGCAGTGGACTATGATAGGCTGATGCTAAAGACCAGAGATGAGAAAAAAATTGCCTTTATTCACTGATCTCCTTCCGAGCCCCTATACTCTTAACGAATGGTTCTGGTCATCTGATGAGTGTCAGTAGTAAAACGTCGTGACGACATACAAATCCACCAAGAGTTAGAGATTTGTGACAGTTAAAAGCCAACATGGCTACATGGCTTATCTCCTAATCACACCAGTAGTACACACTAGCAGAGGTTTTCTAAGCAACTGCATCACTGTTGTCCCCTGAGTCACAGGACTGAACACAATGTTTAAAATTTAATTCACCTATTTGCATGTATTTTTTAATATTCAGATAATTTTCATGTCTTTTACTGTTCCATTCCATCCTTATTTTTGTAAGTAAAGATAAGTTTTATTTTAAAGTAAAATGTAACTTACTTGAGCATGGGCAAAACTCTGGAAGATTTGCTTGTCAGCCTCACTCATCTCTGGTTCAATGTCATCGAAGAGGAGAGCGAAACATGTGCAGCCAAACTGTGACACCTGCAAACATACAAGTACATAATAATGTGGTAGGTAAAGTGGAAGAGTAAGGTAAAAGTTTGAAATTAATTCATGTTACGTATTAAAACCAGGTCGTCGCTCCATCTTGTTGGAGGCCTACCGACAGCTCGTCTCCCGGTCCGCGGACGCCATTCGAGAACCGAATTCGGTCTGAGTGGAAAGCCTTGGAGCCTATGTCCAGCAGTGGACGTCTTTCGGCTGACATGATGATGATGACGTATTAAAATGCGTACACTGTGGTCTCAATTAAAAAACTGTCTATGACACTGACATATCTGTCAACTTTACTTTACTTTCTATGTACACTATTGTGTTGTAGCTCTGCTGCTAATAAAACAATAAACTGTTATTGAAGTACTTTTGTTGGCTCTGTCGATAACATCACAACAATTCATAATTCCAAATCCAAAAATTATTCAATACTTGGTAGTCAGGTCAATCAACTTTTTGTTATTCTGTACTGTAACTCAGGAGACATTGACATCAGTTATACACTTTGTTTAGAAAAATGTTTGCAGCATTAGATGAGCCATGAAATAATTACCCTAAAACTGTCACAATTCCTAACTTTAAATGGATTTGTAACCCATTAAATCATACTTTCAATTGGTAACTCAGGAGACATTACCATGGCATTTTTTTTTTTGATTTTACAGTGGAAGCATTCTACACTTCCACTGAACATAGATATAGTTAGTGTTTAGTTTTGTTACCAAGGGACCCCATACATCGCTGTTTTTTTTTTTTGTAATTATTTTCTTTAATTGTATACTGTACTTATGAAGTATTTTATTTGTAATTATTTTATTTTGTAAAAATGACTGCAAAGTTTCTTGCGGCGCATTCTTCTCGGCAATGATGGTCTTTCCGAAAGCGCTGGTAGTTTAAAAAATGACGCGTAACCATTGCGGCCTGTTTACTGAATAAATGATTTTGATTTTATTTTTTGATCAAGCTACACTAAAAAGTTGATTAACCTGGTTATTGGTTGTTGTTTGTTGTCTGCTGCTTGATTTCACACAAAAAAAAGTATACATAACAAAGTTACCTGTTCAAGCTTCCTTTTCAAAGTGGTGATCTCTTTCTGACTGCTGTAAGTGATATCGAGTCCCGGAGACAGTGCGTAGCAGAACGTAATGCCTTGAGCGCGGGCGGCCGAGATGAGGGACGTCAGGTGCTCCGCTTCCTCCACTGTGTAGAGCTCTCGCCAATACGCGCGGTGCTTGTAGTCGTCCTTTGGTGCATACACATACATGTCCAATCCCCATTTTTTAAGTCTGTAATTTATTAATAATTTAAATAATTATAAACCCTGCTAACTTCACAAAGTAACAGTTGTGGTAAATTTCCAATGTAATTTTGCAAATGAATTTCGAGAAAGTCAGCAGTACTAGCCTGTGGTTGAACCCGTTTGCTTGTCAATGGTATAGGCTTTAAATTTCCAGCATTATTTGTCAGAATGGAAGGGTCTTGCCGTGGCCCAAGATAGCTTTCTTTTTTAAAGTTTCAATGTAAGTCAAGGTAAATAGCAAGATAGCCACAGAATTCTCTTTAAAATTTATTTAAAACTTGACTGGCACAGACCTAAGCTATACTATAACTTGAAAGAAAAATAAAGAAAAAGATAATAAAGAGTATAAACAAACAAACAAACTTTATTTGAGCATTGTATTTGAAACGAGTTGTTTTTTTATAATTTACGTAATTGTAAACATCCTAATACATAAAAGTAAACATTACCCAAAATCAATAAACATGTTGAGAGAATGTCTGGAACCATAATAGATCTAACACTCAGTACTTACTTCTGAAACAGATCCTTTCTCTGCTCAGTGGTCCACGGGCGACCGTAGAAGCCTGCGAATAATCGAGCACAGGTCATTCACACCGATCTTGACTTAGATATTCCGAACATAGGTATAAAACTATGCATAGGCCATACAAAGGCTTTCTCCGTTATTTTAACTAGTTTTACCTTCAACAACACCGCAGATGAAATCCTTCCGTCCAGCACTTGCTTCGTCCGGCGAACTTTCAGTCATTTCTGCCACGAAATTGCAGATTCTACTTGCAAAATAAAGATCGTTACCGAGAAATGTTTAGACACGCGTGTCCGCGAATAACTGCGTCGTAACGTATTGTGACTCAGAGGCCAAACAGTAATATTACTAACTGTATAAGGAATCTCACGATATTGATGCACCGGCTGGCCGATATCAGGCGTAAATCATTGGAATACTTTGTCCCACAAATGGAAATAATGAACGGTAACTACATAAGAATATTTAGTGTCAAACTCGAAAAGATATTTTATCATACACAACTCTGGCAACCCTGACATAAATGGCCACAGACAGTTGCCAAAAAAAGCTTCTTTAAAATATGGAATTGAACAAAACGTTGAACCGAATTTTAAAGTAAGAGAAAGCATTTTAATTAAATGATACAATATATTTCAGCCCTTGTCAAAATTTCATTCTTGAAATTTAGGACTTCGTTAAATTTTACTCAGATTGCACCGTAAAATACCTCTTTCGTTTTTATTTTTTTTAGCTGCATTCAAAATAAGAATCACATTTTGTATAATAATTATATTTACAGATATTTATTTACATTACTTACGTAGGTATACGGAATAAAAAACGTTTCAATATTAACATTTTTCAGGGTTATAAATTACTACTTTGATGTATATAAGTATTTTTAATTTAAACAGTATTTTCAAAGCTGGAAAAAAGTCATTCAAAAAAAGCCGGTCGTTTGGGATAGTTCAGCTATTTGTCAAGAGATGTCGCCACACATCAAACTTAATAAAATACGTTTTCACAGGGATGTGATCATTTTTTTTTAAGTTTTGGTAATTACACATCGCCGTAATGAATAATGATAGTTGGTGAATAAAATAAACAAAAACGCACAAGTAAAACACAAAATTATTTAACATTTCATTTAATCGATTCGCCTAATTTACATATTTTTAGCTTACACAATGTATCTCCTACAAATTCATTCAATCAAATACATAAAGTTGATATTTATTACGGGATGTAGACCATGATACCTTCAATGAGTTCCCGATATTTCAATGCCTCATGATCGATTACGGGTAGACTGAGGAATTTGCGGGTAGATGTGTTTTGTTGCAGACCGTGTTTGGTCTACACCAGTCATGCCTGAAGTGGGCGATAACGCCTCCTTGTGGGCGCTGGAGGCCTAGAGGGCGGCGGTAAGGGGTTGTAAAGTTGCATTTTTGTTGCTCTCTCTGGTAATATGTTATTGAGGTTTTAACCTCGTGCCTACATTCTTCTTTTGGGAAGGACATAAGAAATAATTAAAATTGCACACTCATGTCTTTTGTAAAGTACATCGTGAAAAACTAGTAGGAAAAGCTAGAGATTTTATCCTCTATTCTCCCTGAACATCTTAAGCTCTAAGCAATTAATTTGAAAGTGCCAAAAAAGCTGTGCTACTACGAAACTCGAAAATCGAAGTTCGTATCGTACCGTCCTTCTGACACTATACTCGTATTAAAGTGCGAGAGGGACGGTACGACACGAACTTCGAGTTTCGGAGTAGCCCTGCTGGTCTACCTTATCATACCTTGGTCATACCTTAACACTACATCCCGTAACAAACATATTTAATGTAAATAACCGTGAATCATTAAAAATTGTTAATACATAAAGTTATCACTTAAATTTAGCGTTTTCCAGTATAAAACTGTTGACTAAAACTAATTACTTTAATGACTAGAAAATAATACAGGACGAATAAACTGGGCACATATTATTTACAGTTATTTCTTACAATCATATTTACAGTAAACTCGCCTAGCCTAGTTGAGTATTTTTAATTTGTAAGTTTTACTTAGGTACCTAGTTACATTATGTATCGAACCTAATTTGATTCCTAAGCCACCATTGAACCGTGTCATAATGACAAGAGTATACATCGTTTGATTAACAGGACCTGGGCGACCGAGCTTTGCTCGGGCCAAAACTCAATAGTTTAAGCGTTTTCTTAGAGATAAGACCAATCTAGATCGATTTGTTATATATCATCAAAAAACCCCTACATACCAAATTTCTTCTGATTCTTGATTCTGATTATATAACCTATACAAGAATTTCTCGTTTAAAGGTATTAGATTGAGAAATACAATCATTTATTATGATAAGGTTCCATAGTGACCCAGGAATCAAGTTAGTTGACTGTACCTACTTATACGTAATTCAGCATTATGAAAATGTTCCAGACTGGCTCTGGTTCTCGATAAGATACAAGCTATGGTATCAATTGAATCGTGACAAGCTGAGTTTGGGGTTGGTCTAAAATGTCAACTTTCCCCACTGTACCATTTTTACCCACAGTATCTGATGACATACACCCAGGGGCGGCCTAAGTCGTTACGAGCCTCTACGCAACTAATCTGCACTTCACGAGGCCCTAGTAAGAGGCCCTAGTCTCAGAGTATGTAAATCGAAAGTCTGTATGTTTCTGACGTTATAGATATGTATATCAATGGATCTACATGGACTGACACGCAAGCCAGGGCCGGATATAAAGGAGGGCGTGCGAGGATATAACCCCGAAGCCTCCACAATCAAAGTAAAAAAAACCTATTCGAAAAGTCATCAACTTTTCCATTTTTCAAACATTTTTTTCGTCTGGCCTTTCGTTGTTTCAAATCCTCCTGACTTCAAATCCAGCCCTGAACTATTGCCATATTTGCCACCGCCTAAGTCCGCTTCTGTATTTACTCGTTGCCCTTTAAGAAAGCTTTACCCCTTTTCGGGGTGATTTCCCCACCGGAAAGTGATTTAAAAGTACACGGCAGAAACGCCGCGTCGCTGCAAGTGTCAGCCGAGCATCCCGCCGGACATGTTGCCGTGAACGCGCATGTGTCGATTTAGATTGCCGGATTGTGAAAACCTGGGAACAAAGTCAGAGTTTTTTTAGGGGTTCAGTCGCGTTAAGGGCCAAGACGCTTGGCTCCTTGCTTATTGTTACTCGCTTGTTTTTTAAATTTTAAATGAGGTGCTTTACATACAAGAACTGGAGAAGAAATCGAACAGCTGTATTTTATGTAACTCGTGTTTTAACAATTAAATATTTTTATCTTTTTTTAACTTTTATCTTTTTTATAGGGATTGGGTTGAATATCCATTATGGATAAATAGGATGGGAGGGAGAACCCAGAGAGGGCTGCTACGAAACTCGAAACTCGAAGTTCGTGTCGTGCGATTCCTCTCGCTCTCGTATTAAATAGTACAAGTGTCAGAAGGCCCGCACGACACGAACTTCGAGTTTCGAGTTTCGTAGTACTGCTGTAGCGGACTCTAACGGCTAAAAAACAACCAGTTGCAGTCTTCAAAATGCTTCAAAATCACAAGCAGTTAGTTAAGTACGCGCCATTGTGGCGCGCAAAGCGTCAATTCATGAGGGTTTTCACAGAGGCAAAATATCACTAGATGGCGTTAGTATCGTGAGGTCCGTTTGACGTCTGCTCTCGATTGCTTAAATAACTAAATGAGCGAATCACAACCAATGTCAAACGTCTGCGAAAACCCTCATCAAGTAGGAGTAAAATTGGAACGTAACAAAGGAAAAGTGATTTAAATAACCTTATTTTTCTCACCTTAGTAAGCACAGTTTACACTGATAGGGCTTCTCTCCCGAATGTATCCGGAGATGCTTCGTCAGCGTGGAACTGTCAGAAAACGCCTTTTTGCACGACCGGCATCTGTCATTAAAATAAAATCAGATATGATCCAAAATGATTATATATAGTTGATTGCTATGGACCTCCGCAAAGTGACGCCTGGATTCAATAGGTGCTATGTTAATTTCTCGGGATGAAAAATATCCTAGATCGAACCCTAGCCATACCAACTGCCGTGCGTGAAGCAACACTGCTTCCACCAATCATCAAAGGCTTCCACTGTTCTTTTTCGGCGTGGAGAGTAAGATAGCCGGTAAAATTACTGGCACTTGAGGTCCCATCTTAGGCCTCTAGGTTGGCAATGCATTTGAAATACCCCTGGTGTCAGATGTTTATGGGCGGTGGTGATCTCTTACCATACACTTGCTCGTTTGCCATCCAGTCAAATAAAAAAAAAACAAATTTCATCTGACAGACGAACAGACAATTACTTTTGCATTTATGATACAATACAATACAATACAAATACTCTTTATTGTACAACAGAAACAGTAAGCGATACAGAAAATAGGTACACAGAGAAAATTACAAAGTAAGCAATAGGCGGCCTTATCGCTTAAGAGCGATCTCTTCCAGGCAACCTTTTTACAGAAAGAAGGAAGGACTAGTTTAGAGCAGGTGGTGCATTAACAGTAGATCAGAAAATTAAAAAGCAAGCAAAAACACATCTACACATACACATACACAGTATTATTATTATTATAATATTAGTGAGGATAAGGATATAATGTATTAGATAAATTAACTTACTGGTACGGTCGTTCGCCTGAATGTGTTCGCATGTGGGTGGTCACACTCGAGCTTTGGCTGAAGCGACGGTCGCAAATCGGGCATCTATGAACAAAAAAAAAGTCATCGCACTCTATAGGTATATACGGTTCACTACAGGGCGTAAAAAATATCATCATCCCAGCCTATATACGTCCCACTGCAGGGCACAAGCCTCCTCTCAAAATGAAGAGGGCTTGGGCAGTAGTTCCTACGCGGACCCAGTGCGAATTGGGAACTTTACACACACCATTGAATTGCTTCGCAGGTTTGTGCAGGATTCCTCACGATGTTTTCCTTCACCGTAGAGCTCGTGGTAAATTTCAAATGTATTTCCGCACATGAATTTCGAAAAACTCAGAGGTGCGAGCTGGGGTTTGAACCCACGATCCTCTGCTTGAGAGGCTATAGGTCAAACCACTCGACCACCACGCTTAAAAATATAATATTATATAAAATATAATATAATATAAAAATAAATATAAAAATAAATATTCCACGTCTATACAAAACAAAAAAAAACATGTAGGACAATAAAATTGCCACCAATGAATGAAGATCCTCTTGATTAGCGAAATATCGCTAGATGGCGTTAGTATTACGACGTTCGTTCGACGAAGGTTCGAGTTTCGACGTTATAGCCTTGATACGATTGGCTCATTTCAAACGTATCACAATGTCAAAGTTCAACAAGTAGCCTGAACTGAAACATATCGAGCTAAGCTCGATTTAAGACGTGACTTATCCGGTTTAATTTTCATTTAATATGTGCCCTAAATAAACGACTCAACTGTCAGATTTTACGCAATCAACAAGCGATGTTGCCGCTTCGTGTATGCGCTCTTCTTAGATAATATAAGACGCTCATTGTTTTCGAGCCATTTCGTGAATTGCGTTGCGGGTTTTTTTTTTGCTCACTGTTGGGTATTTATTCGAAAAAGACCTGGCAACCCTGGTACACTCCGATTAAATGAATTTTAAATGACTTGATAACAAAGACGTAGCGACATCTAGCGCTGAGTAGAAGATTATCTATTTATAAAGTTAGGGCTCTTGCACATAAACATGATACTTATCGCTTCGAACTAAGACGCGGCATGTTTCACGATGCGAGGTCGTGTCGTGGAAAATCACAGTGCAATCTTTTTTAAATTTCCTCCGTCGGTACTGCAGCTTGAATGCAGGTTGACACTGCAGGAACGGTACCCGCGCGCGCTATGCGATAGGTAATTAGGTATCGTGTTTATGTGTAAGAGGGTGTACTGCCTTTTCGGCGAAATAAGTTTCGCCAAATTTCAAATAGCAACCAACCTTTCGCCAAAGTTTCATTTGTCAAACCAATCGTCGGCATAACTTTACTTCGCAATGACTTAGCATTTTTCTTATTTCGCAACATATTATTTGTCAATGTTTTATTTACTTTTTGGTGGCAATAAAGATTTTTTGAATTTGAATTTGAATTTGAAATGTTTCAGTTGCCAACTTTCATTTCCCAACTCCCAATTTTCTCCGAAACAGAGTACCTATTTTCTTATGCTTTTATAGAACACAGTAGGTTAGGTTAGGTTTGTTTTATGAAAGTTCCGAAAAAAAAATATTTTCAGATTTCAGAGAAAATTATGAGGAAGCAAACGAAACAGTTTGGCAAATGAAATGAATCATTTGGGAAACGCGAGGTGGGAAAACGCAGAGAACCTCACGTTGAGTTTCGAAATAACATTTCGCCTAAATAAAAATATGGGATAAATAGTTTGGGAGCTAATAATTGGCCAAATAATTTTCGCGAAAACATTAGTAAACCGTAAGAGCCCTAACTTGATGAATTAATATTTATAAATAAACTAGCTTTTGCCCGAGGTTCCGTCTGCGTGCTATTCGCTAATCGCACGCTGTTCCGTCGGGAACTGTGCATTTTTCCGGGACAAAAAGTAGCCTATGTCACTCTCGCGCCCATAAACTATCGCTATGGGAAAAATCACGTCGATCCGTCGCTCCGTTACGGCGTGAAAGACAGACAAACACGTTTTCGCATTTATAATATTAGTATGGATATTTCTATCTCCCACCTGAAAGGCTTCTGCCCCGTATGCGTCCTGACATGCGCGGTCAGGTTGGCAGCCTGCGAGAAGCTCTTGTTGCAGTCTCCGCACCGGTAGGGGCGCTCCCCCGAGTGCGTCCGCAGATGCGTCTTGAGCGTGCTCGGGCGTGCATACGTCTTGCCACAGATGCGGCAGAGGTTTGGTTTCTGCTCGTCATCCTCGGAACAGCCGCTTAGGGCGCCCACCTGTGACAAGATTACAAACATGTCTAAAGCCCCATTTAGACTATGCGAGAACTTGTATGCAAGTTTCACTGCATTGCGGTATTTAATTAATAAATAAATAAATAAAAAATAATACGATTGTTATATGGATCCCCTAAATTTTTAATTTAATCAAGGGGTATAAAAAGGTTTATGCAGAGTCGGCAACGCGCGAGTGATACTTCGGGTGTTGCAAGCGTTCCTAGGCGGCGGTAACCGCTTAACATCAGGCGGACCGCATGCCTGTTTGCCACCGACGTGGTATAAAAAAATATATTTTTTATTAATAAATAGATAAATACCACGGGACAATTCACACCAATTGACCTAGTCCCAAAGTAAGCTTAGCAAAGCTTATGTTATGGCTAGTACTAAGCAACGGATAAAATAAAATCATATAGACCGATACATACTTCAATTCATATTAAACACCCAAGACCCGAGAACAAACATTCGTATTTTTCATACAAATATCTACCCCGACACGGGAATCGAACCCGGGATCTCAAGCTTCGTAGTCAGGTTCTCTAACAACTAAGGCCATCTGGTCGTCTGTCTGGTATTTGTTTGATCAACTGTATTCATTGTCCCACAATAGTCTGCGATGTAATGCAACTAGCATGCATGTTCTTGCATGGTCTAAACGGGGCTTAAGGCTGCATTTCCATCAAAGATGTGCGAGATGTGTTGCAAGGAATAGGGATGATGACGCCATTAAAAAATAATTCGAAGTCACAACTCCAGTAAAAAAAACGCTTTATTTTAGCCCTGAAAACCGGATTAATTTTCGATTTACTGTAAATTTAGATTTTTGGTTGCTTTAAAACAAATAAATAGTTAGTTGATTGAGTTGCCGGATAATGACGTCATAATTCGCTATTGCCATTGATAATCTATGGGAGGATTGTGTTTTGACAGCTCTTAAAAAGTACGTCAGTTGATTGGTGGTGTCAACATCTGTGTTTTTCATGAACCGATAGAAGCTCTTCCTTGCCTATCCTCGCCTCGCACAGCACCTCTGGTGGAAACAGCTGAACGGAGCGAGGCAAGTTAAATGAAGCGTTTCTATTGGTTCATGAAAAACGCATTTCTCGCAACACATCCTCGCACATCTCTGGTGGAAACGGAGCCTTACACGGAACAACTTAAAATAGAAGTAACTTATAGATCGGCAGATTGCTAATTTGGGACCATTTCGTGACATACATACCTTTATTTTGTTTTTTCTCTATTTTATTTTTATTCATTGTTTGTCACGAATGTTTTCTTTCTTTCCTTAAGTTACGATGTGCCAAAGAAAGCTTTCCGAAATTGCGGAATTTTTCATATAGTAGGATCTCACAATTATGTACGGTTTCCTAAAGCCGAGTTTAGACTTGCAAGTAAAATCGTGCAAGTTGCATTACATTGCGGCGCTGGATTGACCACTACAAACTGTTGGCTTTACGGCCTCGCAATGTAATGCAACTTGCACGATTTTTCTTGCATGTCTGAACTCCGCTTAAGATCTTGTTAAAATTTCCAGTTTCCGAGAACTTTTCCGACTTTTTGAAAACTTTCCGCAACTTGCATATTCTTTACTTATATGTGTTTGCAAATATAGGTATGGATGAAAATTTTATAAAATGAAACGATTTAAAAAATCTTCAATTTTGTTTGACGAGTAGAAGCAAAGCTAAAGTTTTAACTGGAATAATAAAAAAATGTAGAGCTTCAATACTCATAAAGTTTGAACAAAACCTTTTCAAAACAAAAACTTCTGCTGTAGAAAATTTGTGGCCTGCGTAAGGGTGCACTTCTATTAAGACGACATAGGCAGAATCAACTTTCAGGATTTTTAACCTCCAACGGAATAAGAGGGGTAATGCTAAGTATGATGTCAATGTGTGTATGTCATGTCTAAGTCTATGACTTGTCTATAATATCGTAACTCTCAAACAGAGAGACCGATTTAGAAAGCGGTTTTTTCATTGATAGCGTGTTTTTTTGCAGTCATTGACATCTTATATTAGACTGCATGGTGCATAAGTACATCCATACGGAGCACAAAATCGCAAAAAGCGTGCAAAAATCCCTCCGGCCCTAGAAATGGAGTTGTATCAAATATTTTCGCATCTTTAAATTTAAATTTAAATTAATAGATTTATTTTTAATTTTAAAATTCAACCAGATTTTGTTTTATTTAAAGTTTATTTTGGAAATGTGAATAAGTATATACTTAAAATTGTTTCAGTTTCATTTTAAAGGTGCGATTTATACACGCTTGTTGTGTCAGACATTGGTGCTGGTGACTGTATATAGATGTTGATGTTTGCAGTGATTCTAAGGCTTTAAGCTATGTTCCATTAAAATCGGGTTATAAGTTTTTAAGATATTGAATTTGAACAATGTCATGGATTTTTCAACTTTTTACTTACATGCTTTTATTTAGAAAGTTTCATCTCTGTCTCGTTATCTGTCTGTCTGTATTCAAATCTTGCAAGTTAAATTTGACCGACTTGTAGTACCTAATCAGATTGACTTGAAATTTGGAATACTTATGTAAATTACGTGACAATACAATAATTTGGTAGTGACATTATGGCAGACCGGCCAGGGTCGTCTCCGCAAGGCGGAACTCTTCAACGGGAAATGGCATCGACTTGAAATTTGGTATGCAAATGTAGTTTGAATGACAATACAAGTAAATTTGACCAAAAGCAAAAAAAGCTTGTATTAAAAATGTTTTTAGGGTTCCGGAGCCAAAATGGCAAAAACGGAACCCTTATAGTTTCGCCATGTCTGTCTGTCTGTCTGTCCGTCCGCTGCTTTGCTCAGGGACTATCAATGCTAGAAAGCTGTAATTTTGCATGGATATATAGGTCAACTATGCCGACAAAACAGTACAATTAAAAATTCAAAAATATTTTTTTTATGGTACCTCCCATAGACGTAAAGTGGCGGTGATTTTTTTTTCTCATCCAACCCTATAGTGTGGGGTATCGTTGGATAGGTATTTTAAAACCATTAGGGGTTTGCTAAAACGATTTTTCGATTCAGTAATTTTTTTACGAAATATTCAACTTTAAAGAGCAAATTTTCATTAAAATCGAGCGTCCCCCCCCCCCTCTAAAATCTAAACCGGTGGGTGGAAAATTTTGAAAAAATTCAGGATGATAGTCAGTATATCAAACTTCCAAGGAAAACTATAACGGTTAAGTTTGCTTCAGAATTATTAGTAGTTTATGAGTAAATAGCAGTGTAAGGTATAAAATATATCTAAACTTGGAAGATTCTGTAATACGAAATCCTTAGAAAAGTATTACTTAATTTTTTCGTAATGGCTACGGAACCCTATTTTGGGCGTGTCCGACACGCTCTCGGCCGGTTTTTTTAAGAATCTGGCAAGATATTTTATAATATGCGTGATTTGGCGTTATTTAATTAAGTATGTATAATAACGATAATTGCTGCGTGGGTACGAATGATTCAGACAGATGAACGAGGCGGACATGAAGAAACGGACAAGAGTTCAGTTTTTGCCATTTCGACTACGGAACTTTTAAAATTACAGCTAGAACAGTTGAAAAACCCCCGCTACTGTTATTTTCAATGTTCAACATCTTATAAACAGCCTCTTAATAGATTTTGATTTCTGCATGTATCCGCCTTGGTGAAACGTGCCCTAAGTTGGAACAACTTTCCTGTTTTGGTCGGTAACGTGATGTTGCACGTGTTTATTTACTCTAGTTTTATAAATGGAAATGTTTACGTCCAACGAATTTATTCTGCGTTCAGGAATTTTGAAATATATAAAAGGCAAACCTGACTGGGTTATAATATCAACACACAGCCCAAACCGCCGGGCCTAGAAACTTGAAATTTGGTACAGGGGTTTCTTTTATGATGTAAGTGAGCACTAAGAAAGGATTTTTGGAAATTCATCCCCTAAGGGGGTGAAACAGGGGGGTGAAGTTTATATGCAATTTTCTCATTTATGGACTTAGAAGTATGAAAATAGGTGTGTAAGTTTTTGACCACAATTGGAAATGATCTGTCTAGGTGAAATGGATAAAATACCCCTTGAAAGGGGTGAAATGGGGGGGTAAAGTTTGTATGGAAATTTTCTTATTTCTGGACTTAGAACTATGAAAATAGGTGTATGAGTTTTCGATTACAATTAAAAATTATCTGTGTAGGTGAACTGGATAAAATATCCCTCTAAAGGGGTAAAATAGCGCGCGATAACCGAATTCCACGCGGGCGAAGCCGCAGGCAAAAGCTAGTTTTGAAATAAAAACCGGCCAAAAGCGTGTTGGACATGCCTAGGATAGGGTTCCATTGCCGTTACGAAAAAAAATATATTTTAAAGTGGTAGTTTTATTTGTTTTTTTACTTTCCCGTAATTTTACTATCCGTTATATTACTTAGTGATTCAACAGATGTGAACAGGATCAATCTTACCCTTTGAGTATTTATCTAGAATTCTAGATAAATACTCGAAGATCTTACCCGATACAGTTAGTCATGGAATTTACTATGTAGGTACACATCACAAACATCACGCCTGTATTCCCAAATGGAGTAAGCAGAGCACACGAAACGTTACCGCTTCGGAGCTACGTTTAGCACTTTTAGGGTTTTAAGTTTGACAAAAACGGTACAATAGTGCACCTATATCGTAACTGAGATTAACATGTGTTTTTTACAAAAAGCAATCAATTATTTATTAAGCGCATAGCCACTCTGCAACTAAAAATGTGAGGGTTTACTTAATGATCGTGAGAATTGCGGGTAATCGGTTACTGCAAGTGGCGAGTTGTTGTTCAATGTTTGTTCAGCTGTGGACGTCTTCTGGCTGATGATGGTGATGATGATGAATGATTGTGAATGGTCCGTTATCAATTACTGTGGATTTAGGGTATTGGTCCTGTACCACTAACATGAATTTACACTGTAATTAATTGTATAGAGAATTGTACAGCGCCTCTACAAATAATTTACGCCTTCGCTATCGAGTACGGTCACTGTACGGTACCTACTGCTCAAGTCTTCCAATTCAACCAGTATTCTTGGACTCTTACCTCAACTTTCCCGTTAGCATTGACACACGTCGTGTACCCATAATCTTGTGTATGCATCTGCCCCTGATGATTCAAAATATACCCATTCCCTAACCCCTGCTCCTTCTGGTTTTCCTGGACAAATATCTTAGACGGCGATCGCTTCAAGCTCTGCATTTTCTGACTCCCAAAATTAGATTTCTGCTGGAACAGGTAATTGTTTGGTTTCTGTGTGTTCTGTAGGAGGGGTTTGAAGGAGGATGTGGCCGTGATGAGAGGATCTGATTGGGTCGGGGTCCTGAAGTCAGCGGTGAAGGAGTAGGTGGCTGAAGGGTAGGAGTTGGGGCTGATCATGCTTTGGGATTGCGGGTAGACCATGTTGACGGAGGCCGGGGCTGCGTTCTGGTTCCATTGGACCTGTGGAAGAAGATTACATCATGAAACTACCTTGAGACTCACTCATATTAAATGATATTTATTGCGAGAGCAGAGCGGTGGCGCGTAGTGCGCGTCTTGCGGCAGCCGCCGAGTCGCAGAAGGGCTGCGAAATAGCCCGAAACATGTCTAGCTAAACTCGATTTAAGGCGTGGGTTATCCGTTACAATATCATTTAATAAGATTACATCTGTCGTGTGTGTTTTATTTTTTAACCACAAAGAGGGGTCAACACGTTTGATTATAATGTGATATGTTATGCCTGACTGTTGGCATGCGTAGCTCTCAAACTGATGGATCGATTTCGATGAGGTTTTTTTACGTAAAAGCGAGTTTATCAGCGCCTGGCTTTCAAAGTCAAAGGCAAAATATCTTTATTCAATTTAGGCTATAACAAGCACTTATGAACGTCAAAAAAATCTGCCACCGGTACGGAAAAAACCGCTGTTGAGAAGAATCCGGCAAGAAACTCAACGAGTTATTTTTTTTAAACAAATTCACAATGTTATTTTCCGTGGCATTATGGTAGGGGACCTATTTAGGAACTTGTATATATCTTATATTATTTCCATTGTTCTATGATTGTGATATTTTATGACGTTAAATAATGTATTTTCTTTCTTCTTTGTAATTGGTTATCCTTGCTCTACATGGCACCAACCTGGGAACACAGCTGGTCCGACGGACACCCGTGCATGGTCATGTTCATGGACACATTGACGCTCATGGTGGGGAAGAGCGGCGCTGGCCCGTAGTGCTCGTAGTATGGGTAGCCGCCCCCTCCATTCACCATCATCTGCGTTGATGAGCAAGTCAGTAGGTACCTAAATATCTACAATGGTGTAGTTATATCTAAGTTAAGCTTAAGATCGCGGGATCGCGGTGGATGCGAAAAGCACACGACCGGTCTGAGTGGAGAGCTTTGGGGGAGGCCTATGTCCAGCAGTGGACGTCTTTCGGCTGACATAATGATAGTTACATCTACCCAAAAGAAAATAGGGCACGTACGTGAGTTACCTTTAAAACGAAAATCCTTATAAAATCCTATCCTGCTAATTATTACTAATGCGAAAGTTTATGTGTGTGTGTGTGTGTGTGTATGTTTGTTACTCCTTCACGCTAAAACGGCTGGACGGATTTAGATGAAATTTAGTGTGTGGACATCTGGAATAACGCATGAGCTACTTTTTATCCCGATATTCCCGCCGGATAGAGATAAAATCTCGGAATAACAACCGCTGGACTTATAGAGTTATGAAATTTTGTATGTAGGTAGCTGCGCGTCTGGAATAACGCAAAGCTAATTTTTATCCCAATATTCCCACGGGATAGGGATAAAATCTTGAAATTTCAACTGCTGGGCTTAAAATCTTGAAATTTTGGACATTTTTTCTTAACTCAACCTCAATGAAGATCACAATAAGTAGTAATAACCATGGACAACGTATAGTACTTAGGTACGTAATTTGCCTACAGAAAACAACAGAAAAATCAAATTAAAGTTATGAAGTTTTCTTAATTTATTTATTAATATTAGCACATACATAATAATTTATTAACAGCACGCCAAACTGTAAAACAGTTTGTTGGCGTCGCGCTCTATGTAGAGTCGAACAAACTATGTGTATAGTTCATGGTCTTATCAGAGTGCAAAACTTTTCCTTCAATTTCAGTGTCATTATTGCACAGTGGTAGGTTCAAAGGTACCCTGTTCATATATCGTCACTACTTTGAAAAAATCTTCTATCTACTCAATCAATATGTCAACAAAATTGAACTTTGACATAATTTTCATAAAGTTCACTTAGAAAAATTATCTATTTTGAGATAAAGAGTTTTTTTTTAAGTAGTGACGATTTGTACAGTACATGATTTAGTTTGTTTGACGGTACGTGTACATACCTATGCTACTAAAATACACTATATAGTACGTAGTGTATTATTCTCAAATTAAAAACGAGTTACCTAAGTATCACATTTCAATCACCGCGAATATCAAATCTACGAAGCCCCAAAACACCCACAATTCTAATTACAATCATTTTCATAACGATCCTGATTTTTCCACCCTTTGCGTGCGAACAAGACGACTATAAAAACTCCAACGCTTCCAATATAACTGGCTGCTTTTAACTTGTTTCAAGTTGTACGTGTGGGAACGGGATGACTATACCTGCGGGTGTACGGTCTCGGCGGCGCAGTCCCCGTGGACGACGGCATGCTTGAGCGAGAGCAGGACGTCTGCTGCTTCCCCGCCCCCCCTTTCGCGGCAGTCGCCGCCGCTGTTTCTGCTGAGAGCGGAAATATATTAGTGTGCGGGAAATGGGGTGCGGAAGTTGAGATTTTCCTCCAATTGGTTTTTAACTAATATTTTGAGTGCGTAGTAACAGTACATGAGCTTTACCGTGAAGGAAAACATCCTGAGGAAACTCAATAGGGATGATGACTGGGTTAAAAATATATCATTATATTTAGTCCGACAGTTAGATTATGGAAAAATATGGGACACGTATTTTTTTGGTTTATCTATTTATTAAAAATCGACAAAGGTATAGATCATCAAACTTCCGCAGTGGGGGCTTGTGACGTCACTATAAAGTGAAAATCGTACCATATGGTGACGTCACTCGAAACTTCTAAGCACTGTATCCTCGTCATTTTTTGTTTGTCAAACAAAAGAACAAATATGTGCACAATATTTTTAAATTATCCACCTGACGGACTAAACAGTTTTTTTTAGTCATCTAGCCTATTGTGTGTATGAAGTTCCCAATCCGCATTGGGCCCGCGTGGGAACTACGGCTCAAGCCCTCTTGGTTTGCGAGGAGGTCTGTGGCCTGTGCACGTTTTGAGATGATGAGTAACAGTACAATCAGTATATTAATGTCGCTCGGGTCATCGGTTTTCTTAGTTACCATAAAGATTCAAATTAGAAAGAAAAAACCGGCCAAGAGCGTGTCAGACACGCCCAAAATAGGGTTCCGTAGCCATTACGAAAAAAATAAGTAATATTTTTCTAAGGATGTCGTATTTTATACGGAATCTTCCAAGTTTAGGTATATTTTATACCTTACGCTGCTATTTACTCATAAACTACTAATAATTTTAAAGCAAACTTAGCCGTTATAGTTTTCCTTGGAAGTTTGATATACAGACCACCATCCTGAATTTTTTCAAATTTTTCCACCGACCGGTTTAGATTTTAGAGGGGGGGGGGGACGCTCGATTTTAATTAAAATTTGCACTTTAAAGTTGAATATATCGCAAACAAATTACTGAATCGAAGAATCGTTTAAGCAAACCCCTAATGGTTTTAAAATACCTATCCAACGATACCCCACACTATAGGGTTGGATGAGAAAAAAAAATCACCCCCACTTTACGTCTATGGGAGGTACCCTAAAAAAAACTGTTTTTGAATTTTTAATTGTACTATTTTGTCGGCATAGTCTACTTATATATATGTGCAAAATTACAGCTTTCTAGCATTGATAGTCTCTGAGCAAAGCCGCGGACGGACAGACAGACAGACAGACAGACAGACAGACAGACAGACAGACGGACAGACAGACAGGCAGACAGACATGGCGAAACTATAAGGGTTCCGTTTTTGCCATTTTGGCTCCGGAACCCTAAAAACCGGCCAAGAGCGTGTCGGACACGCCCAAGATAGAGTTCCGTAGTCATTACGAAAAAATCAACTACTTAATATTTTTCTAAGGACTTTGTATTTTGTACGGAATCTGCCAAGTTTAGGTATATTTTACTACACTTTAAAACTTAGCCTGTACAGTTGTCTTTCTAAATTCAATGTACTTGCACACTTAATCCTGTATTCCCAAAGGAAAATATTATTTAATTCAATGGTAAGTCGTAATACTTTGCGAGCTCTACATTTTGAGATTTAAATCTAAATTAAAAATAACTTAACTAAACTTACCTAGGTACATAAAATAAAAATAGAACAAATTATCTAAAGAGTTACCCTTAGGCAACAAGGTCCCGAAGATGCTGGCAGCGTTTCCTCTTTGAATAGCTATAGTGGAGTAGGTAAATAAAGGTAGTGACCCCAACAGTAATTCTTCAGCCCGAAAAAACTTGACAGTATGATAAAGTATCAATAAATAATGAGTATTGTATAAATAAAAATATCCAAAAAAAAAGTATAAAAAAAAAATGCTCCGTTCAAACTTTCTTCACCAGACATACTCATGTAACGTATTGGAACAATATATGAAATATCAAAAAAAAATATTCCAGCAAAAATGCCAATATAAAAAAAAAATTTTTTTTGGCATGTTTTGAACCGGAAAATTTCAGATTTTTTTTCTAGTATCACAAAGTGATACGAATGACTTATTTGGTAAAATAATTTTGGACTAAATATAAACCATATATAAACAGATTTGTATTTCGTCACTACTTTGAAAAAATCTCGTATCTCAAATCAATACGCGAACAAAATTAAACCTTGACGTAATGGTTATAAAAGTGCACTCGGAAAAATTATCCATTTCGAGATACGAGTTTTTTAAAAGTAGTGACGATTTTTAGGTATATACCTAACTTAGGTGTTTTTTTTTGGATTTTTTATATTTTAATTACGGCTCATACTATACAATAACCAAGCAAAATTTCATCGACTGAGGAATTAATGCTTTGGTCTCCATACAACAACTTGCTTCATTTACTGCACCACTAGGCTAATTCTTTGTCCGAGGAAGCTGCCAGCTCTTCGGTCACCGTGACGTCTATTACTTAATCTTTTTGTTTTTTTTTTTAAGTTTTAAAGCGCTAGGACCCCACATGGAATGGGACAAAGTCATATTCGGTGCCTGACCCCTGTATTAATTACTTATATTACCCATGCTTAATTACCTACTTAGGTACTTCCATCGTGTTTTTTTTTTCAAATTTTTCAAACCAACAGTCTTGCTTTTAAAGGGGGGGGGGGGGCTCTATTTTAATGAAAATTTTCACTTAAATGTGGATTATTTCGCAAACAAATCACTGAATCGAAAAATTGTCGTCGTCCAAATATTTAGCCGTTTTAAGGTGCGTTTCCACCAGAAACGCCCGAGGATGTGTTGCGAGGAATGCATACCGGAAGTACCGGAACACAGTGAGTAATTATCCAGTCCAGTTAAAGATCGTTCTGGATTGATAGAACCTCCCTTCCCTATCTGACTCAATTGAAAAAAACCGGTAAAGAGCGTGTCGGACACACCCGAAATAGGGTTCTGTAGCCGTTACGAAACAAGGATTTCGTATTTTATACGGAATCTTCCAAGTTTAGATATATTTTATACCTTATAAGGTAAGGTAAGGTCTTCCTAGTTTACTAGTAAACTAGTTTTCCTTGTAAGTTTGATATACTTACTGAATTTTTTTAAATTTTTTCGACCACCGGTTTAGATTTTAGAAGAGGGGAGGGGGGGACGCTCAATTTTAATGAAAATTTGCACTTTAAACTTGAATATTTTGCAAAAAAATCGCTGATTCGAAAAATCGTTATTGCAACCCCCAAAGATTTTGAAAGACCTATCCAACGAACGATACCCCACACTATAAGGTCTATGGGAGGTACTCTAAAATAAATTGTTTTGTGAATTTTTAATGTATTATTTTGTCGGCATAGTTTACATTCGTGTAAAGTTGCAGCTTTCTAGCGTTGCCAAAGCCGCGGATGGACAGACAGACAGACAGACATGGCGAAACTATAAGGTTCCGTGTTTGCTATTTTGGCTAAGGAACCCTAAAAGGACGATATTCTCTTAAGAGACTTACTTGTAACCAGAGCACGGCGAGAAGGGGAACAGCGACGGCAGCGGGTCCAGCTCTAGGGAGGGAAGGGAGAAGGAGCCCATGTCTTCGGCCCAGGCCGGCTCCGCGCTCACATCGTCCGCGATGCCAGTCGGCGCGATGTCGCCCAAACCGTTCAAATCTTCGCCATTTTCTGTACAGCAGTTGTCGTTTTCCTGCTGAAGAGGACAATAGTAAGCAGTTTATATTTCAGTACTGCCACCTTAAGAAAACCTTTTATATGTATGTATTATGTAAACTCTTTATTGTACAAAATAATTAAACAAACACAATTCACAAACAATGAGATGTAAGTCGATCTTGACGGGAATATAATTGTTGATGGTATAGGTTTTACCAAGGTGTGTTGCCAGTGATGACATATGGATCCGAGACATGGTGCTTTACTGTAGGCCTTATAAATAGGCTCAGAGTTGCTCAGCGAGCTATGGAGAGAGCTATGCTTGGAGTTTCTCTATGGGATCGAATCAGCAGAAATGAGAAGATACGTAGAAGAACAAGGGTCACCGAAATAGTCCAGAGAATTAGCTCGTGGAAGTGGCAATGGGCGGGCCATATAGCACGGAGAGCAGATGGCCGTTGGGGCCGAAAAGTTCTCGAGTGGAGACGGCGGATCGGCAAGCGCAGCGTGGGACGTCCACCAACGAGGTGGACGGATGACCTGGTTAAAGCCGCGTGTTCACGGTGGATGCAGGAAGCTGCCAACCCAAGCAACTGGAGGTCTATAGGGGAGGCCTATGTCCAACAGTGGACGTCCTACGGCTGAGATGATGATGATAGGTTTTAGGACAAATACTCACAGGAAATGGGAATTTCGACCAATAAAATAATGTTAGCCACAATGCTCCAATTTGACGAAGACGTCGTTTATTTGATAATCTGGACCACGATTCTGATTCTTCTTCATCATACCCACATTTAACACAGAATATTATGAAAATATGTAAAGCTTAAGTAAATATTAAGGTATCATACTTTATTCAAGTTTTTGTTTTTTTTATATTGTTTACAATATGTAATTGTACTAAAGTAATATAAATAAATAAAAAATGTAAATACAAAATACAAATATACAATAAAATATTTGCATTCTAATTTGAATGTACCTACACAATAAGTTCAAGGTAATTAGGAATCTATGACAATGTATCAAAGTAAAAATCCTTTTGTTTTCTATTGTTTTAGACCATGGCAGTTTGACGACAGTTTGACTTTATTCTCGAAACAATTAGATTCTAATTGCTTTGACAATTTTTTTTTCAAAATATTTTTATGGTGGGCTTCAGGAGGATAATGGACAAAGTATATACTTTTCCATACAAACAATATATTTTGTCCTGACACGTTGCTATAACGGGCATAGTATGATACGGTGTAATGACTGTAATGGGTAGAGTAGAGACCTTTAAACACACATTGCAACACATGTGTATTCACCGGAAGTAAATGCAGTTGAACGATACAACAATACGGTGACTAGTTTTTAGCCCTATTATTTTTGCATAATTAAATCAATTAATCACATGCCTAAAAATCAGTGATTTTCGCTAGTACGAGAGAACGAATTCTCCGTTTTGCATTCCCTTCATTTTCGATGAATTGCTTACTAGCTTTTCATAACAAATTTAATTTTAAGCACCGCATCAATATATAAATCAGGAGCATGCGTATAGCAAAATATATATAAGTTATAGAATTTATGCGGTTCCAGATAATGGCACGGAAGTGAGCCGAATCGAAGCTAGGGGTCGTTAGGGCGATATGGCTCAACACAAACCAGTATTATACATAGGTACTTCCCGAGACTCCCCTAAGAAAAGGCTAAGAAATTCCTCAAATACGCCTCAGGGCTTCACCAGATCCACACACTTATACACCTCTATTAACCGAAAGTAAATACAGTCGAAAGATATCACATAACAATTTTTTGGCCCTTTGACTAAACCGATTTCATTGACAGAAGCACTGCATCGCATCGTGCGATTTGTAAGACAACCCCTGTTCCTTTTCCTATACTCGTACCTATTTCAGGTGTTTCCCGATGAACTTTTCGCAGAAAAATCGAGTCAGTTTAGCACAGGAATACTGTGTGGTCTTCATCTTTGAGTAAACAAGTTTAGGTGAAGAATCTTATTATTATTATTATTATCAATAAAATATGGCTCTGTCCATTGAAGGACAATTTGCCAGTGCAGTAGGTTTTGCCGTTGTACGGTAAAAAAAATCTAGAAAACGAAATATGAGAGGTAGGTGAATGAATGATGACAGCGCGAATAGTGAAGAATCTTAATCGCCTACTAAGGTTGTTCCTTTTCACGACGATTTTTGTGACAGATGGAATGCCAGCCAACATGGCATTGAAAAGGTACTCAATTTAGTTTTTTTGATATAGTAGCATTCACACGCGCTGCTCGATTGCTTTTGAAAACTCCTTCGTTTAATAGGCTTAGACTAAACTTAGATTTCTCTTATGGCACGAGGGTTTAAACCCATTCAGAATGTATTCAAAGTACCTGGCAACAGTCTTCTAGTTCCCTCAGCTGTGGTTCCAGGCAGTCGCACTGCAGCGGGTCGCAGCACAGCTCGAGCCCGAACTGCGGGTTGTTGGGCACGTAACAGTCCATGCCGGGCGCGCATCTTGACGCGCAGGGGCGTCACACGGGCATCCCTGCGGAACGGGTATTCGCTGGGAGGCTGGGCTGGACCTAAGGGTGAGTAAAGGGTACGGATATTAGGTAAAATGAAGGTTGAAAAAGTTGCAGCTGAAAGTGATTGGAATTTTATCTTAGTCTGGAACATGTCGAGCTAAACTCGATTTAAGACGTGAGTTATTTCGAACATTTAAACAATTATTCTTACAGGCATTAAAAAAGTTAGTCACAAATCTCTTTATTCAATTTAGGCTATAACAAGCACTTATGAACGACAAAAAAATCTACCTCCGGTTCGGAAAAACCTCTGTTGAGAAGAATCCGGCAAGAAACTCAACGAGGTATTTTTTTTTAAGTACAGATTCACAATATTTGTAAATGATATCTATATACATCACAAGTGCTTAACACAACTTTATTTTTAACACAGTAGGTTCGCTATTTGAAGGGATTGCTAAATTAAATGCGATATGAGTGAGTCTTACGGTAGTTTCGTGTTTATTAGATTTTTGTCTTTTACTAGCTTGTGCCTGTGCCTGCCTTGTGTGGCTCCGCCCGCGTGGTATTCGGTAATCGCGCGCTGTTCCCTCGGAAACTGTGCATTTTTTTTGGATAAAAAGTAGCCTATGTCACTCTCTGACCCATAAACTATCTCTATACCAAAAATCACGTCGATCCGTCGCTTCGTTACGGCGTGAAAGACGGACAAACACACTTTCGCGTTTATATATTAGTATGGATGTCTTTAGTCTTTAGTGTAATATTTGTAAAAAAACAGAAACACAATTAATCGTTCTAAGGCTAGTACGGCATTTCACAACTCCTGTTATTTGCAATATCCTATTTATTATTATGAAAATTATATTAAGACAAGACAATGTTTAGCGAGAATTTTTTTTTATATAGTTTAAAATTTTATTTCTAGTAATTTTTGGAAAATCTATATACCTATCTGTCTCACTTAAAACGCTTTTTTGTATGCTGCAAGTTCAGTCGAACAAATTGAATAATGATCCAGGATGGAACCTTTGTGATATTAATATCATGTTGACTCTCATATCTACTACTTTACTATGTATACTAATTTACTTATTTGTCAAGGAAATCATAGTGAAATTGATTATTAAAAGGTTCCACCCTAGGTCATGATTCAATGAAAAATGTGCAAATTTTCATTAAAATCAAGCGTCCCTCTCCCTCTAAAATCTAAACCGGTGGGTGGAAAAATTTGAAAAAAATCAGGATGGTAGTAAGTATATTAAACTTACAAGGAAAACTATAATGGTTAAGTTTTTTTGAGAATCATTAGTAGTTTAAGAGTTAATAGCAGCCTAAGGTATAAAATATACCTAAACTTGGAATATTCCGTACAAAATACGAAATCCTTAGAAAAATATGACTTATTTTTTTCGTAATGGCTACGGAATCCTATCTCGGGCGTGTCCGACACGCTCCTTGCCGGTTTTTACTAATCAAAGGAAAATTCATTACGATTTTCCTTGTTAATAAATGCGATGTCGCTATGACGTTTACTGTGAAATGGTTCCAATTGAGGCCCATGAAAAAGTCCTTGACCATGCCTACGCAATTCACAGGAGAGAAAGAAGGTAAAAATATTGTATTTCGTAGCAACTTATACAAAATTTTCATTCATCTTTGTATGTTTTCTACTTTTTATTTTCGACCCAAGCCCTCTCATTCTGCGAGGATGCCTGTGCTCAGCAGTGGGACGTATAGATACTGAGATGATTATGACGATGACTTTTCATTGTTAGAGCCTTGTTGGTGATTCTTGTTAAAAGTGGTTCGTAGGAAAGAAAATTATGTAGAGTCATCAACAGGTAGGTAGAGTTTTAATACTTAATACATACCAAAATACCAACGTTTTGAACTATCCACCATACCGTGACCTCAATACGGCATTTGACGATTCCTGAATTTCCCATATCCTATATCTATAAATACAGGGTGTTAATTAAATTCAATTCAATTCAACATTCTGAAGAAAGGTCGGGTCAGGAGTACTCTAAACCGACGTGCATGCATGAAAAGATTGATGAATGTACAGGAAGCGAGGGTTGTATGCCAAGAATCGTAGCAAGTGGAAGGATGTAGTCAACTTTTCTGCCTGTCCCGTTGGGAAAGAAGCGTGATTTTATGTATGTATGTATGTATGTTAATTAAATAACTGAATTAAGGTCCGCCCGAATTGCTACCACCATCTTGCTCGCTAATCCTGCCATGAAGCAGTAGTGCTTGCACTGTTGGGTTTCGGCGTGGAGAGTAAGACAGCCGGTGAAATTACTGGCACTTGAGATATCCCATCTTAGGCCTCTAGGTTGGCAACACAATGTTTATGGGCGGTGGTGATCTCTTACCATCAGGAGACCCACATGCTCGTTTGCCAGCCATACAGTCTGATAAAAAAAATCTTGTTTTCACTTATTTTATATCATAATTATTTCATTATGTTTGAATTGAAATACAAACATACTAAATCAATAAAACTGAAAGTAGTTTGTTCAGAATCGAGAGTAGAGAATAGGGATGTTGACGCCATTATAAAATTATTCGAAGGCACAACTCCAGTAAAAAAACGCTTTATTTTAGCCCTGAAAACCAAGTTAATTTTCGATTTAAAGTAAAATTAGATTTTTTTGTTGCTTTAAAACAAATAAATAGTTAGTTGTTTGAGTTGGCAGACAATGACGTCATAAGTCGCTATTGCTATTGAAACTCTATGGGAGAATTGTGTTTTGACAGCTCATAAAAAGTACGTCAGTTGATTAGTGGTGTCAACATCCCTATTGATTACATTATAATTTAAAGTGTTGCGTTCTTTTTATTCAATCCCTTTTTACTGTCCTGTCTAAAACTTATGAATGCATGTCAATTGCATACTTAACTAGGTTGCATACAATTTAGATAATTTAAAACTGACCATTTTTCTGTCAGTTTCCTCTTCTTCTAAAAACGGCGAAGCGCAACTGACAAGGTACAAATTACAATACAATACAATAACTCTCTATTGAAGACCACCACATAGTAAACAGTACAGAAAATACATACATGTAGAGATTTTTTAAGATCCATACCAACCAATATAATTTAAATCCGAAAGTGTGTGTGTTTCTATGTTTGGTCCGCCTTTCACGTCGAAACGGAGCAACGGATCGAAGTGGTTTTTGACATAGAGATAGTTTATAGGCCAGAGAGTGACATTAGTTATTTGTGCAACAAGAGAGCAAAGTCGTTTTTTGGTGCGAGTGTTGATTTTGAATCCCGAGTAAGCGAAGGATTCTATAATTGAATCACGAGCGTAGCGAGTGATTCTAGGTTAGAATCCTGAGATCAGGAAGGGATTCAAATACACGAGATGAAAAAAAACTTTGGTCTCGTGTGGCACATACAATTTTTCACCTCAGCAGCGAGAACATATTTAAATGTAACATAAGAATAAAACCACATGTATACACCTACCTGTTTACAAAACAAACACATTTTTTTAATGATCCGATTATTAAGAAATAAATAATAATAATCACATTTCAAACTTTACTCAAAAATGATACGTACAGACAGTCGCGATTAAATCTTTGAAAAGACACCAGAAACTTAAGAATGCCAATCATTGTTCAAAAGCGGTAAGTACCGTAGACCTTTAAATATGATTTTATTAAGATACATAAACATAAATAGATTTGTTACAAATTTATTCAATTCGACAAATATTTATTCCAACTGTAGAGGCAGTATACAGAATTCTTTTATAAAAAAAAAAAACAAGAGAAGCGGCTTTCATCCAACGAGGTTGCATACTTTATTAAAAGAGCAGGTAAATATTCGGTTGTCATGTAATTTATTATTCGATATATTTTTAATACCATAAATTTAATTTAAGATTGTAATCAATATTTGGAAATAATTCCGATCCGCACTAGCGATCCCTTCAAATAGTGAACCTACTGTGTTAAAAATAAAATTGTGTTAAATACTTGTAATGTATAGTACATAGATGTCATTTATAAATATTGTGAATCTGTTTTAAAAAAAAAATACCTCGTTGAGTTTCTTGCCGGATTCTTCTCAACAGAGGTTTTTTTCCGAACCGGTGGTAGATTAAAAAAATGACGTGTAAAAGTGCCCATTGCGGCCTATTTGCTGAATAAATGATTTGACTTTGACTTTGACTTTGAATACATTTGATCCTATCTCTCGCTTATTTCGTGTTGAAGTGAAAGTGACAGATCTAAGTGAAGTTCAAATATTTGGAATTCAGTAAGTAGACCCAACACTGTCCTCAGCATTTAAAAAAAATAATTAAAAAGTTACTTTGTCTCATGGAGTGAGCAAAATGCGATTTTGCTCACTGATTTCTCATAGCAAAACCTGCCTGTTTGAGGTGCTGAGGTGAAAAAGTTATTTGTTATCCGAGAAAAAAGCACAGTTCCCGAGAGTGCAGCGCGTGATAACTGAATTCCATGCGGGCGAAGCCGCAGACAAAAGCTAGTGGGTAATATTACGAGTGTTAGAGATAGAAATAATGTAAAATTAGTAAGTAGAATTCCTAACTTAATAAAACATTCCAATATTTTTCAAACTACAAACATTAAATAAATATAAAACTCGTTGAGTTTCTTGCCGGATTCTTTACAACAGAGATTTTCCGAATCGCTCGTAACAATTTTCTGACATTCATAACTGTTTATTGCGAGTGTAGTCTAAATTGAAATTTAAAGATACTTATTTTATTTTGATTTTCACTTTGAGTTTGAAAAAAAAAATTAAGTAAAAATAAAAAGTGCATCTTAGCTTGGGGTGTCATAAGTTTTTAGTTATTTAATGAACACCTTGTATATATTAATGTGAATATCCCAGAATCCCACCAATAATATAAATGTTTTCAAGTCTGTTTGTTTGTTACTTCATCACGTCTAAACCGCTGAACCGATTTAGATGAATAGTATATAAATTGTAGCCAACGCTTAGCGAAGAAAAAAAATCGGTAAGCAGTAAATTTAACTAAGTAATTGTTTTTTTTTTCTACAATATCTGACCTTTTTAAAAACGTTTTAATCGTAATTAAAACGTCTAAACTTGCGTGTAAAACGTATAGCCTGAATGGCTTCGAGAAAAGTATGGTACGGCCGTGCCTTTGTTTTTTTTTGCTCGACTTGGCGGGGGCACTGCCGTGCCCCCAGATTATTTTGTTTCTTTTCTAGTTTGTTCGTATGCGTGGATCAAAGAGGCCGAATTTATATCTTTCATACATTTGTGAATTCGAAATGTATTTTTTTAGAGCAATGTACAGAAGGTACCGTCAGAAGACTAGTATTAATTAAGCGGAAACACTAAGGGCGAGAAAATTTAAAAATAGATATTTGAAAATTTATTTTAGCCTAAGGTATAAAATAGGAGATTCCACAGTAGGTACACAAACACAATACGAAATCCTTAGAAAAATATTACTTTATTTTTTCGTAATGGCTACGAAACTGTTTGGGCGTGTCCGACACGCTCTTAGCCGGTTTTTTTATAGATTTTCAAATGTCCTTTTGGAAATAATTAATTTATGAAAAAAAGAAAACCATAGGAACATGCCAATTGCGGCCATAAATTTTTGAAAAAATAAATAATTATTGCTCTACTGGCATTCTCCAGGCTGAAAACAGGGGACTAAGTTTGCATGGAAAAACGGCCCTTGTGTTTCCTCTTAAAATCGGCCAAGTGCGTATGAGTTACGCACAAAATATGTAGGTTTCCTTAATATTTGATAGACTACTCATTCATTTGTAAAACCCATAAAACTGTGACAGTTTTTCTTTTAAATTCGTTAATGCACTATTCTTTTTTTTTCATAATTGCCAGGCCTGTGGTATAGCCTCTATAGGGGGTGGGAGACTTTATGAAAATTAGCAGTTTAAAGGTTGAAACGAAAAGAACGGATGAAACGAAAGATGAAAGAAGAAAAGAAATCATCACCTTTCTCGCATTAGCAGTCTCTAAGTAAAATATGAGGTTATTGGTCCTCATCATCAAGATATTACCGGCGTTTTGAGACGACATATATTTAAAAAAAACTTTTTTTTTACTAATTTCAAAAACAATTATATTCGTATAGTTATTCTTCCATTCAAAAGCACGCGTTATTAAGTAAGTTTAATGTCACTAAAACTGATTATCAGTGCGATGTGAAATTATCTGTCACATTTAATTAAATTACTTGCCTAAGCATCTAGGTATTGGAACATTGAATAAAATTTTCACGAACTTTACTAACTTTTTTTGATTAGACTCCCATTAACGTACTCACCTTCCACAAGACCAATCCTGCAGCAAGATCCTTAAAACACTTTCAGCTATAAAACAATTTATTTTACACCAAATCACTGTATCACCAAACACCTTAGCACACTAATTAAATTAAACATGTTGGTTAAAGCATGCGCATTGGCAACACTGTAGTTCGATTAAAAATGTGAATTTGTTTTTAATTATCATTTTTAGGCAGCGGACGAACCCCTTACAGCCGTTGTTGGTGACTAAATGGCTATCTTCCAAGTATGCTAAGTGCACTCGCCACCCGCCCCTGTCGTAATTGGCTGTTTGTATCCAACCCCTCGGCTGAAAAAAAAACATGACATATTGTGCGCGGGAAAGTGGCTGTCACCAAGTATCGGGTTAGCATGGCGGGCCGCGTTGTTTTTGTGGTAAGAACCGTTTAGTGCATCTGATACTATTTAGATAAGTAATAAGGTGGATAATTATTATTTTATTGAGGGTGCCGCTTGGTACTACTGTTAACCTCAAGCTGGGTTATTTACCTATTAGGTACTTAACACTATCAATTATTTTTGTTTCATTCCTTACGATGATTATGGCCGTGGTTAGTGGAGTATATTATGTTTAACTGGTGATTTTGAGTAATGACGTAATTATTACGTCGTAATAGGTACATAATATTATCAAATGTATCTGCAGCTGAACTAAAACTTATGGACTAAGCCTAAGACTTGAAAGAAAAATCGTGCAAGTTGCATTACATTGCGAGGCCGTAAAACCAACGAGTTTCTAATGGTCAATAGAGCGCCGCAATGTAATGCAACTTGCACGATTTTTTGCAAGTCTAAACTCTGCTTTAGACGTATACTGACTGGTAGAGATCCCTTGATGAGATAAGTTCGCTTTTGTGCATGTATCTTAACGTTTGTAAATTGTGTTTGTTTCTCTATTTTTGAACAATAAAAAGTTTACATACATTCATACTTTACAACATTACTTAATTGGCGCCCACTATGGGGCTGTATATTAAGTTGCTTAAATGTGTTCTTCATAGTATCTTAAATCTAGTAAGCTTGTATTGAAAATATACCAGACATTATTTTTTATTTTTTGATAACTTGTACTGTACATTGCCGACATAAAGTTCTTAAATATAGTTCCTATCTCATAAAGTACCAAATTGCACAATGTCGTCAACATACATCACAAAATTCCTTTATGAATGATCTATTTTGACTGAACCATACCCAAATCTGTGAGAACATGATACGAATATCAGTTTCGATTAGTGACGTGCAGTTAGCAGCGAGCGTCGTCCAGTCGCCCACCCAGGTAGCAACTAAGAATCCATCATGCGAAAGTCTCGATACAGACCCTATTCGATATCATCCCGAAGTAATAAACGCATGCTGTCTTTTTTAAAGGTATCCAGGCAGATGAGATGGAGAATAAGACTGTTATACCATACTTAGTCAATGCGTCAAGCGATGTCGTTTTGAAATCGATGTGTGTAGGCAGTATGGATAGTTTGTAAGGCTATTGAACGGCGACGAGATGTCTGTTGGGCATTGAGAATTCTTTTTACAGTGAGTAGTAAGTGCATTATAAACAAAAAAAGTAAGAAACAAATATGACACCTACCTATTATTACCACCATTCAAGAGATAAACATGAAAAAAGATTAGTGGCAAATGGTACGGCGTTAACAATTGCTGAATGGTTTGTACGGGCGACACTTTTGCGCTGTTTTTCAGCCGGAACCCATTTTGATTGCTGGGCTACTCATTCGAAATACGAGAGTGAGAGGGGCGGTACGATACGAACTTCGATTTTCGAATTTCGGAGTTGGCCCTCTGATCTACTTATTATTTCGTGATAAAATACGTACCATAATTTATATTAATAATTCAAGATGTAAATAAGTGCTTGTTATAGCCTAAATCGAATAAAGATATTTTGACTTTGACATTAACATTACTTGTATTGTCTAGGCACCGAATATGACTTTGTCCCATTCGGTGTCGAGACCCTTGGTCCGTGGGGTCCTAGTGCTTTAAAACTTTTTAAGGAAATTTCTAAAAGGTTAGTAGACGTCACAGGTGACCGAAGAGCTGGCAGCTTCCTAGGACACAGAATTGGCCATGCTTCAATTTTTTTTTGGATGGTTATTATAATTTATTTGATAAATATAGACCATTTTAAGAAACTAATTTCGGTATTTTTGTTTTTAATCAATCCTATCTACATTAAAAAAATATATTAATTTATTGCTGGCGTGACGTCATCAAATCCACAATGGATAGTGTAGCCTTTGACCGCACGCGAAAAAAAAAATACAGTTGTGTCAACGTCAATCAAGGTGTTAACGTCACCGCGGACTGCTAACCTCAAAAAAAATTGAAATCGCTAACTAAACTTGTTTAAAATGGAAGGCTACGAGTGTTTCGTCCCTTTATGTCTGAATAACAGCCGAGATAACCCGGATTTGTTATTCGTACCAATCCCAGAACGACTGCAAGAGGAATGGTGTCGTAAAGTGAACCAAAAATACATCAAAAACTATTGCAGTTTTGTTGTGAAGATCATTTAAATATATGTACTTTTAAAACAAACATTACTTTTACACAGATAAAGCCCTAGTGGAAAAGAGTTGCCTGATCAAATGTCTTCCTGTTAACGCAGTGATATTAGCCGATAGAGGCTTCAAAGAAATTCTGGAAATTGAGTGCGCATTAGTAAGTAAGAATAGAAAACTATTGCGTCCACCAAGCGTTTACGCAAATCGGAAACCTTCCCGAGAAGAAGTCATTAAGAGCAAAACGATTGCAAGTTTGCCAATCCATGTTGAGCGTGTCATCAGGCGAATTAGAGAATTTAAAATCTTAAAGCCCCACTCTGTTGTCAATCACAAACATGTAGGCTTCTTGGATCAAATCATAATGATTGCTTGTGGGCTGATAAATTTGCAGGGTGATTTAATAAAAATAAACTGAATTTTTAAAGACATGAATTGTTTTATTTTAATAACAATAAAATATGTTTCTGTGATACAAAAAGTAGGACAAATATTCAAAAATTGAAAACATATTTAGTTTAAAACATTCTTAGGTTGTTAACATTCTGTGAAGTACAGCCAAGGGCATTAATATATTATGTAGATACAGTCAAGTGTAAAGATATGTATTCAAGTATTGTTAATTAAATAAGTAACCATTTAAAACTGCACAAAATTAGAATCATCCTAATACTCTTTAATAGGTACATAGACATTGAAGAACTTATAAATATGAATACTACACATACACTAATTTGTATACATCTTCTGCCAAAACATGATTGGTTCGTTCAGATCCCAAAGTAGGCTTAATCCAGAAGCATTTATGTAGATGTGCAGGAAGGCTCACAACTCTGCTTTTCAAGCCAAAATAAAAGCAGTAAAGAATGCTTGCAGCCACCTTAAAAAGAAGAGGTTGGTATAAATAACTGATTGATTGAAGGTTAAATTGGAAACATCCTGCCTATTCTTTTTTTTTTTTTTATTCGACTTGAAGGCAAACGAGCAAGTGGGTCTCCTGGTGGTAAAAGATCACCACCGCCCAAAAACATCTGCAACATCAGGGGTATTGCAGATGCGTTGCCAACGTAGAGGCTTAAGTTGGAATACCTCAAGTGCCAGTAATTTCACCGGCTGTCTTACTCTCCGCGCCGAAACACAACAGTGCAAGCACTGCTGCTTCACGGCAGGATTAGCGAGCAAGATGGTGGTAGCAATCCGGGCGGACCTTGCACAAGGTCCTACCACCTGCAAAATATATATTTGTAAGTTAAAAGTAAAACAAAAAAAACACTATAAAAAAACTACAATTAGTTACAAAAGGACTTTTTTAAAAATCAATCAAAAGTTACGCAAGGAAAGATAATAGATTTTACCTGCAGAAGCTGCACAATCAGAACAGTTTGACTCTAAGATTTCGGCATCAGTTTCCCTTATTTTGGCCATTGCTGTATATGACTTTTGTGTTCTATGCTCTGGTACAATTCTGGCTATGACAATACGGATTCCCAAGCTTCTCTGCACTTCCACATATCCCAAACACAGCTGAGGACAAGTACCTATCCCGGGATGACCTAAAAAGGGCAGAAAACAAATTTAACTGCAGTACTATTTAATTAGGTATAAACATAATAAAGATGTTATTTTTAAGTCAGTAATTTACTTACATAAGAGCTTGAGCTACTCTTATCTCAGCGATGTTGTGGTTGCTAGAATTCGTCATAAACTTCATGACATTGTCCACTTGTGGCAAATTGCGAGAATCGGCTTTTTCGAAATTAGCTGTCCTGTTTGCCATTTTCAGTTCCGTTAGAGGATAATATGCTGGTTTTATTTACTCTTTGTGCTTAAATAACAAATAAACAAACAAACTACAAAACGAAACGATACGTCAATGTCACATTTGTGTTTGACTTCTAGACACGTCAGTCGTTTTTTTTTAAATAAGGCGTAGGGATTATTATCCATTGTTCAATTGATGACGTAGAGAAAGGTCATTTGAAGATCAAAACATTTCAACGAATATCTTAATAATGTAAGATTTTTTTTTAAATCTGATATACAGAAACTGTACCGAAAGCTTGTTTCTCGAAATGGTTTTGAGATTTCCATACATATTTAAAAAGTTAGCATGGCTAATTAGCTTAGCTATTCAAAGAGGAAACGCTGCCAGCATCTTCGGGACCTTGCCTAAGGGGTACTCTTTGGACACTTTGTTTTAGTTTTAGGTTAAATTTTTATTTTATTTTAAGTTATTGTTAGAAAGTTATGTTTAATATTTATATTATTTAGTTTCTTTTATCAATAAAGTAAAGAAACTTGTATAAAATGTGTTCAATAAAACCTTACTTTCGCATTTCTCACCCAAATTAAGGAAGCCCGTTAACATCGGATGCTTCGCAAAAACTTTGCCCGCGCGTTTTAGCGTGCGAATATTACAGAAAGTATCACCGTGCGAACACAGCTGATACCGTACCATAAAAACTAAGCAGACATATCCTTATAACCATACCATAAAGTTAATTTTTAAACCATTGATACACGTAAATAATTTCCAGTAAAAACTGACAACACTGGCTAGTGTAGCTGGCAACATTCTTAGTGCTAAGACTTTAAAGTTAAAGGTTGGGTGGAGAGTTTTGTCTCGATGGGTAGAGCGGGCAGTGGGCAGTCGGTTCAGTGGGCAGTGATGCCGAGACGTTGGTGGTCCACACTTGGTGGCAAGGATGTGAAGAAACGATGAAATTGTGGGAAAAAATGTAAGTAAGTAGGTATTAGATTAAGAAACGATAGCTTAGTGTGAGTGTGTGAGTTGACTGTAGGTGCTAGTATTGTCACCGAAACTACATTTGCATACAATTTGGTATACGTCGATTCCCATTAACCGACCGTTGAAGAGTTCCGTCCTGTGGAGACGATCCTGGCATAACTACCAGATTATTACCTATATTGTCACACAATTTACATATTTAAGTAAGGTAACAACAAATTTCAAGTCAATCCAACTACTGGAAGTTGGTCGAATTTAACTTGCAAGATTTGATTACAGACAGACAGACAACGGGACGGGTGAAACTAAATAAAAGCTTATAAAAATTACGTTCATTCCAAATGAAGGGTCCACGGAAAGAACGTGTCTAGTCATCTAGGCAACTTTTTGAGTTATAGCGGTTTGAAAGTTAGTCATCACGAACAATTACTGTGGTTACCATTTCTTTAAAAGTTAAACAAATACAATTTTGTTTTTATTATTTAATTAAATGGTAAGTCATATTTATTTGTAATTATAAGTTTTGTAAGATTTTGTTTTGTTTGAATATATGTTTATTACTTGTAATTCATAGCACTTTGTGAGCTCTAAATTTTGAGATTAAAATCTCAAATAAAAAAAAAACTACTACTAGACGCGTTCTTTCCGTGGACCCTTCAAATGCTCACCCTTATTCGTGGAACCTTAGCACCATTACGTTTCTTTAAAAGCTATGTATTTCAACACCCGCAAGTAAATTTTTAAACTATTAATCATATAATTTCACCTTCCTCACGGCACGGCGTGACACGGGCTCACTAATCCCAATCGAAAGTGATCGATCCATCCTGGTGGGAAGTCGATCGGAAACGGAAGTGTCGTGTGACCGTCCGGTAACAGGACACGGTGTGACGTCAGGCTTAAGCGCTTACGGGGTACACAGCTATAAAGTACGTTTTGCACCAAGTTACTGTAACGAATTCTGATCTACGAGTATGCAGGCGTCAAATTTAGTTCAGTAATTTTTTGGTTCTAGAATTTTTTTGGGTCTGCCGATTTGATGAGCGGATAGCCCATTGTTGCGGTGGTTCTTGAGGTCCCGGGTTCGATCCCGGTTGGGGCAGATATTTGTATGAAAAATACTTATGTCTGTTCTCGAGTCTTGGCTGGTTATCTATGTATCTTACTAACTGTAAGTTAACAACAACTGGTAGCATGGTGTACGGTTGTGTCACTTTGAAGATGAGCTCTGGTTGAGTTCGAAACGCGTCAGTGTGTTGTGGTGGTGGTGATAGATGGGTTTGTGTAATTTGTGTGTGTTCTTACAGTGTGGAGGTGGAGGAACTGCATGAACACGCATAAAATTTGCATAGACTTAGCTATCTTAAGGTCGCGGGTGAGCAAAGAAATTATTTTAGTTCATTAACTGTAAGTTATCTATCTACCAGTGGCGAAGCGTCAGATATATCCATGGTAAAGCTGAAGCGATTTTGCTTCGCATCTGAACGTCCAGTTGTCCTATTTTATATTGTTATAAATAAATAATCTTCCGTTAAAAAAAAAAAATATATTTTGTAAATATTGAGCAAGTCAGTGAGAATTGGGTTCTATATGATTCGATCTACTAACTAAAGTATGTTTATTTGTGATTTGACCGAGTCTATTGGTATCAAGTGTATCTATTTTATTTTATTTGGAAAGATGGATGAATGGATTTTTTATGAAAGTTTTCTGTAGAGTCACGAAGTTTTCGTATTGGATTGATTCCGAAGTATGTTTTGGACGCTTTGAATTCAAAGAAGACGGAATATTGTACCGGTCTTCACTTTAAGAGGCAATGCAGTCATCAAAAAAGCTTGTACCTATTAAAAATGAAATTTTTAACAGAAACATTTGATTTTTTAAATTTAATGGTTTTTTAATGTTGATAAATAAATGGCCTCAAAGGAAAAACGGGGTTGTTCACAAAACCGTCAGGTTTTGCTGATTTCTGGAATCATTTCGTGACATACAAATTTTAATTTCTTTTTCTTAGTTACTTCGTTCTTTTTCACGAATAAATAATTTCTTTCCTTCTAAACCCTTTCACCTTTTCACGTGCGTATTATGTTCTTGAGCAGGGTATTATTGCTACCGGTACTTTTATTATGCACAGCACAGGTACAGATTGCAAGGTACACCCCACTGCATAAAGCAGGTAATATTTTCATTGCTAGAGAAGAAAGGAAGGGGCCTCCATTGATTGCTTTCCTCGACGAATCATAAGGCTGCACAGGCGATAGTGGGGACAATGGGTTTAAGGGCGATCTAAAGTCAGTTCTCTTAGCTCTATATATACCTAGAGATTGTAGCTTTATATGTATAGTTATTATTATTCCTTTGTTTTCTGAGGTTTTCAATAACGAAAGACCGAGAAACAATGTTGCTACTAAAAAAACAAATCAAACAACATTTTATGTATCTGTTAAAACTCTTTATTGTACAAATAAAATTAACAAGTTTCAGGAAACATGGACGAAACATAGGTATATTTATAAAGCCGAAGTTATCCCTGAGCCGTGCAATATTTAATGAAATTACCGATACTTATACACAATTCTCAAGATCTTGTAAACGTATTCTAGCAAATAAAGATTTACTTACTTACTTACTTACTTACTTACTTATTAAATATCAACTTACTTATCATACCCTCGATTTCCCAATCCGGTGAAGGCTACCAATAGGTATCTGATAACATGGTCCTTGCTGATACCTTTGTTCAAAGATACAAATCTAAAAACTCCTGAGAACAGAAATCAAAAAATTAAAAAACAAGATGCAATCGCTCTAGTTAAATAAAGTTTATTTAATTAATAAACTAAACCATCACCCACCCCTCCGCCAAGTTACAGACTCTGAACCAACAAGCCATTCGACCGTGTACTATTGTACTAGTACTTGCCACCTGTATTTGCCCTGAAGCTAAAACGCAAGTGTTCGTCATTCAAAAGCTTGTACAGGTAACTGTCTATTGTTGTTACCGGAATACAATGGGTTGACTGAGGGTAGCCATAGCACCCTTAACAAATTGTCTAAATTGAATCAACTAATACAATTGATTTATGCAACGTAGTTAGTCTTTTGGCAAACTAAGTAATTTCACGAATGATTAGTTTGGTTGTTTTTGTTGTCATTTTGTTTTTTATGATTTGTGACAGTTGAATTCCTGTTCAGTCAAGAGATCTTCAGCAGATGATTGAATTTTTGGACTAATTAACATCGAATTTTGGACGAATTAGCAGATGATTGAATTTTTGGAAGAATGAATTAACAAAAGTAAAACAATGCCCATAGGTACTTACCTACACGTAACTTAGGTAAGTACAATGTTAATAATATCTAAGAGTTATCCAATTAATTGAAACAATTTTAAAGAAGGAATCGAAAAACAATACAACGCTCCCTTGATACTCGCAGTTGTAGAGCTTAAATCATACTAATAACGACTTCGAATCCATTTGCAAAAGCAACATCCCATTCCCATTCCCATACTAAACAATAACAATTAAACTCATCAACCATCGTAAAGTGATACGGCTGAATCGGAAACGCAAATAAAAGTAATTTAATACTTTGCTGCGGTTTCACAAGTTATCTCGACTTATCTATTTCATTTACATCTAATCGCGGGCAAGGGCCCGGCGCGTGCAGGCCGCGTGTTTTGACAGATTGCCGCCATTTACCGCCGCCATGTTCCTTTTTGGCGCGCACCGCTTTGGCATAATCTGCGAAGAACATGGTAATTTAAAAAAAAAGTAGAGGATTTAAGGGCGATTCGTGATTAATATTGCGAAATTATAGAGTGGATGTGTGAAAATACTGCAGGTCTTTTATGTGTTTGTTTATTTACTAGGATTTGCACTTGAATGGTAGGTAATTTAGCATCTTGCTATAAGATAGAGCCGTATTACATCTGTATCACCACCAACATTATACTGGAGTTTAATTTAAGATTTGAATTAACGGTCAAATTGTAACACATGTTTCTCGGTATTTCGTACACCAATTGACTATAAATACCTATATGTACATTTATTAACGGTTTTTATTATATTTTTAGTATACATAGAAGTAAACACAATTTTAAATAGTTTTATTGTTTCATTTAAAAAGGTGTGTAAATTTCACCGTTAAGTTTCAAATGTTAAAATAAATGAAGTTAAGGAAAAGGAAGAGATCACACTTCTTTTTCTTAAAGTTGGTTAATCTAGAATTGATAGTTCCTGAGCAAAGGCGCGGACGGACGGACGGACAGACAGACAGACATGGCGAAACTATGAGGGTTCCGTTTTTGCCATTTTGACTCCGGAACCCTGAAAAGGTGATATTTTTTAATAATAATTAATCTCAATTACCTATACTGATTCGATGAACTTTCTTCGAAGCTCGCAACTTATTGTTCCAAGAAACAAAACCTAGAAAATATGTAAAGAGAAGTTACGTTGTTTAACAGAACTTACAGCCAGAGCGAGCTTCGAAAGCTCCAAGCTTGCCGTAGCTTTTTAATTTGCTCGGAAGCCTTACGCGAAGCCAGACAAGCTTCCATCGATTCCGACGAGGGTTGCCAAACTCGCGGCCATTGACTTATATTCTATGGACACGAACGTTCATGTCAACAATATGTTCAAATACCGGACTGTCACAAGACGTCATCGCTATATAGATTATACACCGCAGAAGTGACACAGCTAATTTACCTACAAAACGTAATTATAATGCTCAGATGCAAAATAGATATTTTCGAAAGAAAAATTTGATATTATTTATTTAGACCAAAAAGAAAGAACATAAAATAAATATTCAAAATATCAAACTGGGTATAAATAAAGCAATTAAACGAATTGTCATTCATATTCAGTCACAATTTTTTACCTACAACCAATTCTGAATAGGAACGGACCGTCTGCACGTTTTTAGTCTATGATTGTAAGATGGCGTGACGTCTTATTTAAAAAAAATGTTTTTATTGTGGTATTACAATATTATTAGTTGCGTAATCACTTGAACGAGATGTAATTTTACTTACTTGAGTAGTGAATTGTTACTTACGTGCAGGTTCACGCTTACATTCGGTTTCTCAATCAAAAACTAGTCCGTTCGCCGCTCATGAATGTCAAAGTCATACTAAAGTCCTTTGCACAGTGCAAGGTGCAAAGCAGTGGAACACAATGAGTGTTCGGATCGCGATATCTAGTAAGTATATATCGATGCTCGCGGCATAGGTACGCCTTCCACATAGCATTAAACAAACTTGACATTAGCAGGGCTACTACGATCGAAAAATCGAAGTTCGGATCTTGCCATCCCCTGACGCTTATATTATTTAATACAAGAGTGAGAGGGACAGTGAGATACGAATTTCGTAGTGGCCCCCCCAGCTGTGCCACTGTTCGTGAACTGATATCTAATGCTACTCGAAATTAACCATAAGTACATGTAAGTACGCACACTATGATGGGTCGATTTCACATTGCTCGTTTTCACGTGCTCCCTAAGCTAAAATAAGTAATAGCAACTATTTCAAGAAACTTTTTTATTTAAATGGTTAATAGTTGATATCGAAACAAATACACAATGAAAAGGTCACCCTAACTGGGCTAATTTCGTAATTAAATTAGAAAAAGTTGTTCGTTTCTCATCCGTGTCACAGGTTCCACGCCCGATTTAAAGATAAAAGGAGCAATAAAAAAAACAACTTTATTGGAAATCATTTTTTTCTTTAACGCAAGTTTTATTTATTAAATTATTACTGTTATACTAACACCAACTTTCTATTAAAATGTGATTATATATGTTTTCTCTTGACTTAAATCCGTGTTCTCTTTTTCACCTCATTCGTGTTACCTTATTTGTATACCCGCCTTATAGAAGTTACGTCCAACCTTGCCCCCTCGCCCCGCGCTTACAGAAGCGCGTCCGCCAGTCTCGTTGGACAGTTCGTACGGGAAGGACGCGTGCAGCTCCGTTATAAAAAGATACCAGTCTTAAAACCGATTTCAGCGCAAACTACTAAAACTTGTTCATTCGTGTGATGACCACTGTCTCCGTAAGTATTTTGTATTTCTGTTATTTACCTTTTTTGTGTGTAAAGTAGTTACGGGAGCATCGAAATCCCTCATATTCGAAAGTAGCTTAGAACATTGTTTGACCTTGATAATTATTATTATATAAAATCTCATTTGTGTCACTCTCATTTGTGTTACTTTTTCGACTCACACCAATGATAAGACATTTGACACTAATGATGTTAAAATATTATGGAATCGACTATTTATAAAATCTCTGCCAAATCACTTAAAAACGAAATAATCTAATAATATTGTTTAGTTATATTTGTAAATCTTCATGTATAAGGAATGCTGTTGTGGATTCTAGTTTCTGAGATATTGTGAATATTACAATTATAATGCTGGGTACAAAACTAACGTTAGCTAGAGTATCACGACACGTCACCGTGGTCCACTCCACACATGCTGTGCCCGGAATGAATGAGTATAGGTCCGAACTATACATCGTTTTATTTAGCATTAGATATAAATAACAATCTTGACGAGTCTTTTTATTGAAAAACGCTTAAAAAAACAGTAGCTATTACTTTTGAACCTTATGATACCAAAAGAATGTAAATGACCATATTTCCTTGCTAATTGTTATATATTTACTGTGATAAATTTTTTCAAAAGTGTTTTTCAATAAAAAGACGCGTCAAGACCCTCTTTCTAACGCTAAAAAAAATGAAGTAAGTATACGATAAAGCCAAAAGGATGGTTTATTGCTTGAGCCGTTCATGTATGTATGTGTTTTTGTAAATATTTTTTATTTAATTACATTCTACGGCCCTAGCAATTACGAATAAGTACCTTTAATATTGATAAATTTGGGTGTAAATCTATTTGTTTTACGTTGACATAGGACCGTTTAATTTAAAAAAGCTTTTATTTTTAACCGATTTAAAAAAAAAAGTTCCCAGTTTGACCCGTATGTACGTTTGTCCGAGATTATCTCGCGTTTGCCTGAACCGATTTTGATGCAGTTTCCAAATGTTATTTGTTACATTTTAGATGGTTTTGGTATTTTAACCGACTTAAAAAACGTAATTCTTATAAAACAAAACTGTAACTCGTGAGACGTAGTTTGGCAAAAAAACCACTAAAAAGTAAGAAATAAGGAAAAATTTTGATAAAAAAAACAACTTTAGTACTGGCTACAAAAAACTTGAAAATAATTTTCTACTAGCTTGAAGTAGGTGCCTCAGCACGAGCCAGCAGGAGTGATTCAAGCCCAATATACCTATATATAGTACGAAGGTAAGGTAAACGACTACCGTATAGTTCCACTTCTGCGGGCTTGTGCTGAGGCACCGACTTCTAGCTAGTTGAAAATTATTTTCAAGTTTTTTTGTAGTTGGTTCTATTTTTTTTTGTAAAATTTTTTTTTTATGTTTTAGGGTTTATAATGGCGAAAGAAAGAAAACGGAAAAGCGCAGAAGAACTAGAAAGAAGAAGAATAGCGAGAAGAGAAAAATATAGACGAATAAAAGAAGATCCCGAAAAATATGCTATTGAGAAAGCTAAAAAGAAAGAAGCCTACTTGAAACGCAAAAAAGAAAACAAGATCAAAAGCATAAAGGACATGTCTCCGAGAGAAATGAGATTACAACGAAAGAAATGGAGAGAACATTCTCAGCGTTACTATCGGAAAAGAGTTGAACAAAAAAAGATACAAGAAGTTGTCATCTCACAGAAAAATGAAGAACAAGCCGCGGCCGATCAATCTAGTGATCCTTTAATAATGCAAAATAGGAAAAGAAAAATGTCAGAACAGGAAAAGAGACTGAGAGAAAAAAATAGATTACTAATTACGAAACATGCAGAAGAGAAAAAAGAAATGCTTACGATTATCAGGAAATTAAACTTAAGACACAAGTTTTTACAGAGGAAAATAAAAATGATAGAAACAAAATTGAGTTCTAAAAGTGCACTGGCAGAATCAAAGGACGTTGCATCTATAGAAATTAGTGTGCGTGATAAAAATATGATAACAAAAAGAGTAGTAAGTCATGACCTAAGGAAGGAGTGCATTCATAAACAATTTCGGCAGAATATCCAGCATGGTGGCCGAAGTATACAACAATTAATAACAGATTTCTATGAAGATGACATAAATAGTCGTATTACTTCCGGAAAGAAACAATATATAAAAAAACACGGAATACAGAAACAAAGGAGATACTTACTAGATAGTATTAAAAATTTACACAAAAAGTTCTTGGAAGAAAATCCTAAAATACGGATCAGTTATGTAACATTCTCGAGACTTCGTCCGTTTTGGGTTTTACTTCCAGTAGACGAGAGAGACACTTGTGCTTGTGAAATACACACCAATATAAACCTAATAATAGCTGCATTGAAAAAAAATCAAATTATCGATATCAACGACAGTCAAGAAATGTTGGATGCAATATGTTGTGATAAATATAATTTAGAATGTGCCGGGCGTAAATGCGAGTCGTGCAAAAATAAAGGCGTCAATTACAAGCAATTTGAAAATAAGAATATACAATATGAACAATGGAGCAGAGACAAGAAAAAAGTCGGCAATAAAGAAATAAACATAATAAAAAAAAATTGTATTAAAACAGATACGCGAAGTTTGATTTTAAAATTGGAAAGTTGTCTTCCAAAGTTCTTGTCTCATACATTAAACATACTAAATCAATATCAAACCATGAAAAAGCTCAAAGAAAGCTTAAATGACTACGAGGTACTAGTCCACATGGATTTTTCAGAGAACTACAGCTTCAAGTACTCTGAAGAAGTACAAAGTTTGCATTTTGGCGGAAGTCGTGGTCAACTGTCTCTGCACACTGTGGTTATTTATCGAAAGGATGACAGAGAAACTGTTAGCACCTCGTTTTGCTCATTAAGTGAGTGCACGCGTCACGATGCGCCAGCAGTGTGGGCACATTTGCAGACAGCCTTAGAGTTTGTATTTGAGAAGTCGCCTTATATTACGACAATACACTTTTTAACAGACGGACCTTCCAGTCAATACAGGAACAAAAGTATCTTTTATATCATAACGCAACTTAATAATAACTTTCCTGGCCTTAAAAGTGTCACATGGAATTACTCAGAGGCTGGGCATGGGAAAGGAGCTCCAGACGGTATTGGTGCACTACTTAAAAGAACCGCTGATTACGAAGTCAAATGTGGGCGAGACGTGGGAACCTTCTCGACATTTGTTGATGTGGTGCGAGAAAATGTCAAAAATGTCAAAATTAGAATTGTGGACGAATATGCAATAAAACAAAAAGAAATTTTGCTCCCGAAGGATATCAGTCCATTTAAAGGTACTATGTCTGTCCACCAAGTCTTATGGAAATCAGATTCTGAATTCTTGGAGTTCCGGAAATTAAGTTGTATCACATGTTTAAATAATATTTGTAGCCACGGCAAGCATATGCGGCTCCACAAAATATACAAAAGCGCCACTGAATCAAAAGTTGCTAACATTAATATAATACCGGAAAACAAAAGGATTCGAATACTAAGCAATGTTCCTATTAATTATGTTAATGTTACTCAAAGCAACAAGCCTTCTGTATCTAAAGTACAGACAACCACAAAAATAATGGCCTCTGGATCAAAAGTGCAGAAAAACACAAAAGTAAAAGTCGAAAATATAAAACCTGAAATACAACTACCCAAAAAATCGAAAGCTTCTGGATCTAATGCGCCGAGGTCCAAAAACGTGAAACCTCCATCTCAAAAGAAGGAAATCAAAGAAGTGACTCCGCTTGCTAGAATAAAAGATAATTGGGAAAATCAAACTTTCATAAACTTTGAAAGCAAAGGATCAGGTCAAGAAGAGTTCTTGAAGTTTATTAGTCAAGAATCGGATAAGCAATAGAACATTACAAAGAGGTGTATAATAATAATAAGAGACAATTATGTATATATACGATTAAGCTAACAAATTACGGAAGAGTGATTTTTGAGTTAACTTGCCAAAAAAGAGAATACATATAAGACTTTTTTTTATATAATTTAGAATCAATAAATAAATAGAAAGAAATCATAATAATAAATCGAAAATACAAAAGAAATCAAAATAATACACATTTCGTTTTAAATTTGATTTGTTGAATAGTACGTACAAAACAGGTGCTGATTTAACCTTAGAATTCTTAAAAAGAGGTGTATAATTAGAAGAGATAATTATGTATATTTATGATTAAGCTAACTAATTACGGAAGTGATTTTTTGAGTTAACTTGCCAAAAAGAAAATATAAGACTTTTTTAAATAATATTTTAGATAAAAAAAAAACAAAAGAAATCAAAATAATAGAAATTTCATTTTAAATTTGGTTTGTTGAATATTACGTACAAAACAAGTGCTGATTTAACCTTAGAATTATTAAAAAGAGATGTATAATGATAAGAGACAATTATGTTTATTTATGATTAAGCTAACAAATTACGGAAGAATGATTTTTGAGTTAACTTGCCAAAAAAGAGAATATAAGACTTTTTTTATATCATTTAGAATCAATAAATAAATAGGAAGAAATCATACTTAATAATGAATCGAAAATACAAAATAATACACATTTCGTTTTAAATTTGATTTGTTGAATAGTACGTACAAAACAGGTGCTGATTTAACCTTAGAATTCTTAAAAAGAGGTGTATAATTAGAAGAGATAATTATGTATATTTATGATTAAGCTAACAAATTACGGAAGAGTGATTTTTGAGTAGACTTGCCAAAAAGAAAATATAAGACTTTTTTTATAATATTTTCGAATCAATAAATAAATAGAAATAAATCATAATAATGAATAAAAAAAAAAGAAATCAAAATAATAGAAATTTCATTTTAAATTTGATTTTTTGAATAGTACGTACAAAACAAGTGCTGATTAAATCTTAGAATTATTAAAAAGAGGTGTATAATGATAAGAGACAATTATGTATATTTATGATTAAGCTAACAAATTACGGAAGAGTGATTTTTGAGTTAACTTGCCAAAAAAGAGAATATAAGACTTTTTTCATATAATTTAGAATCAATAAATAAATAGAAAAAAATCATAATAATAAATCGAAAATACAAAAGAAATCAAAATAATACACATTTCGTTTTAAATTTGATTTGTTGAATAGTACGTACAAAACAGGTGCCGATTTAACCTTAGAATTCTTAAAAAGAGGTGTATAATTAGAAGAGATAATTATGTATATTTATGATTAAGCTAACTAATTACGGAAGTGATTTTTGAGTTAACTTGCCAAAAAGAAAATATAAGACTTTTTTTTATAATATTTTAGAATCAATAAATAAATAGAAATAAATCATAATAATGAATAAAAAAAAAAAAAAAAGAAATCAAAATGATAAAAAAATCGTTTTAAATTTGATTTGTTGAATAGAACGTACCTACACAAAACAGAAGGGCTACTCCGAACCACAAAATTCGAAGTTCGTGTCGTGCGGTCCCTCTGACACTTATAGTAGTTAATACGAGAGCGAGAGGGATCGCACGACACGAACTTCGAATTTTGTGTTTCGGAGTAGCCCTTCTGGTGCTGATTTAACCTTAGAATTATTAAATGAAGATGGTAAGAGCGTTTATACCTGTTGAGTTGGCAACGTTGCATTTTTGTTAGTTTTTCTCGATTATTCCATAAAAATTCAATGAAAATTAAAAATGTGGTCTGATAGAACTCTTCTTAATATATAAGTTAATGTGTCTAGTGCAACAATTATTCGTGATAGACTTTTATTGTCCTTAAAAACCGTTAATAAACACTTGTTCGTTTTTAAAGAATATATTGTAGTAGACACATTAACTTATATATTGAGAATAGTTCTATCATACCACATTTTTAATTTTCATTAATTTTTTATGGAATAATCGAGAAAACTAACAAAAATGCAACGTTGCCAGCTCAGCAGTAGAGCAGGTATAAACGCTCTTAAATAACAAAGAATGAAAGAGTGATTTTGAAATACCTACATAAGTTAATTATAAAAAATTAGAGATTTTTTTGAGTTATCCTCTTAAATAAACAGCTGTATTAAATTTACATATCTTTTTATTTAATATATCCAACAGTTGTCGTTCTGTGCCCCCATCCTCAATGAAAAAATAGCTAGCCTATCCCACTTTTTCTCTTACACACAGAAATATCTGCTAACTATTACAAGAAGTAAAATGAAGTCACTTAAGTGTTAATTTTCATTAGTGTGAATCTCATCTCATTAGAGTTTTATGTAATTTCATTAGTGTTATTCTAGTCTCATTAGTGTGACCTAAAATGTCGTGTTTTTCATATTCTAGCCCGAATTCATCAGTAATTTTGAAAGAAACTTGTTTATAATCATTTATCTATACGTTTTGGATCATAAAATCTAAAAAACAGGGGGGTTTGGCAAAAATCATAAAAATATGCCACGATAATTCACAAAGTGAAATCGACCCTGATACGAGTGAACTTTCACCGGGTATAGTTGCCATAGTGTCAAAATTATTTCTAACTGGCTTTTGCCCGCGGCTCCACCCGCGTGGTATTCGGTTATCGCGTGCTGTTCCGTCGGGAGCATTTTTACGGGATAAAAAGTAGCCTATGTCACTCTCGGGACCATAAAGCTATCTCTATGCCAAAAATCACGACGATCCGTCGCTCCGTTACGGCGCGAAAGCGTAACAAACAAACTAACTCACTTTCCTCTTTATAATAGTAGAAAGTAATAACACAGAATAAGTAATAGTACTACCATAATAATAACAGATAGCTCTGTGGTTAGAAAATCTGACTACGAAGCTTGAGCCCTTGGTTCGATCCCCGTCGGGTCAGATATTTGTATTAAGATACGAATGTTTACTCTGGAGTCTTTGGTGTATAATTATGTATGTATGTATGTACGTGAGTTATCCCATCTTAGACCTCTAGGTTGGCAACGCGTCTGCAATACTCCTGGTGTGTTTATGGGCGGTGGTGATCTCTTACCATCAGGAGACCCACTTGCTCGTTTGCCATCCAATAAAAAAAAAAATAAAAAATTAAGTCTGTATGCCAAGTGCGCGTCGGCTATATATAAAGTTTTGTCGACGCGCCTAATAGAAGCCTCGGGCGACCAGAGGGCTGGCCACTATTTCGCACAGCTAGGAAATACGGCCAGCCTTCTGGGCACCTTGCCCATAGACGTTGATTTAGGCCAAATTTTCTATTTGTAGTTTAAGTTTTGTTTATTCTGTTACGAGCTAAATAAATATACTTAATTTTCTGCAGTATGTATCTATGTAATTATGTTTATCCTATTCATTGCCTAGTACCCATTACATAAGCTTTACTTACTTTGAGACTAATTAAATATTGGTGTTAATTTTTCAGGAATCAATTTAGTTTTAAAATTAATCCAAAGTATTTTAGCACGTTGAGTTAGTTTGACCAAACGCCTCTGCAGTTTTTCATAGTGTTGCGACTCCTAGCGCCATCTAGTGAAATAATTTTGGGACGTGCACGACAACAGCGCCACGCAACGTGGACATTGGGCATTCATTGTAATAAGTAAACATCGTTATCATTTCTGTGAAATCATTAATATCATTATCATCATGTCATGATTATTTAATATACTAGCCGTTACCCACGACTCCGTCGCCGCAGAATTCGTTTATCGCTATCTCGCTGGAACTTGCCCAACAGGGTCCATGATGATCACATAATTTCCTTGTAACATCTGTAACCATACATTGTGGAAAAGCAATAAAATATTGAGTATTGAGTATTGAACTTTGCAATTTTCCGGGATAAGAACTATCCTGTGTTTCCCGGCAGTCAAACTATCTGTATACCGAATTTCATCTAAATCGGTTCAGTGGTTTAGCCGTGATGACTAATAAACTAACAAACAGACTTAGAAACTTTCGCATTTACTATATTTAAATGGAATTAGACAACTGGGCGAGGCGAAAGTTGAACAGCTGCAACATTGTCATTTCAAAGTTTAACATCTCAAAAACACCTGAACTGGTTTTGATAAAACATATCTAAGAACCATCGCTAAAAAACCTGCTTTGAAATAAAAAAAATCGCATCCAAATACCGTCAGTCACCAGTTTCAAAGCTACGGTGCCATAGACAGACATACAGACTTACTCACCACATGGAACGGTCAAACTTATAACACCCTTCATAGCGTAAATCCTGCAAAAGTTTTTCAGTGTAGCGACTCTTAGCGCCATCTGGTGAGCAAATATAGAAGGCTCCGTACATACTCAGTTTGACATGCAACGAAATCCATTAGGGCCTGGACACATGTCGCCGGTACGGTGCCGTCTACGGTGTCACGGCGCGGCGCCGTCAAACGGCGTCGTGCCGAAACACGGTGCCGCGTACGGTGCCGTACACGGCGCCGCGAACGGCGTCGTACCACGGCGCGGTGCCGTGGTACGACGCCGTGCACGGTGCATCGCTTGGTAGTTTAACTAGTTTTCGTTTTGCTGCTGAACGCATAACACGCAAGTACAACCATCGGTTCAAATATACAAAACAATTGTCGTTTTAAATATATACAAGTATACAGTTTTTGCCTTGACATGGACCAAGAAAAACGTATTCTCCTGCTCCTACTGCTAAGACGACGAATGAAGAAAAAACAGAAACGAAGATATTGGGTGAATCCATACATGTCTTTAATGAACCATGATGGAGGTCATTTTTTACTTGCGTGTTATGCGTTCAGCAGCAAAACGTAAACTAGTTAAACTACCAAGCGATGCACCGTGCACGGCGTCGTACACGGCACCGCGCCGTGGTACGACGCCGTTCGCGGCGCCGTGTACGGCACCGTACGCGGCACCGTGTTTCGGCACGACGCCGTTTGACGGCGCCGCGCCGTGACACCGTAGACGGCACCGTACCGGCGACATGTGTCCAGGCCCTTACGTGGAAACTGGAAACGATCCATTTCATGGAAGTTACATAAGTGGAAGACTTCCATGGAAAATGCATGAGGGATGCTGGAAATTTTTGTTTACGCATGCCGTCGCAACGCGCAAGCATTCGAAGAATAGGTGTCGACCAAGTTCTGCACAATGATTTTCATTGGTCGTTATTCCGCATCCTGGGAGTCCCCGCATGCTATTAATCCGCCTACTTATTAAAAAAGCCTGGCTTCCGGTAACACACTGTATGTACAATTCATCACATCAAAATCATCGTCATGCTCGTCGCTCATTATAATGATTTATTGCTTCTTAATTTATTTTATTTTATTGCTTCGTTGGTTTTGTGGGCACATACCTAGTTCCAATGAATTGAAATAGATGGCAGCACAAAGATGACAAACAAAAATTTGTAACGCAACAATCATTGTTCAATTTCATATTCTATTTGGAAATGTTTTACAGGTTTCATCATTTCGCCCGACTATTTTTTAAAATTTTGGCCATGCAAAAAGTATTATATTACTCCTTTATATTTTTCGGATAACGTATTTTGATATATAGCAACACATCGTATTTTTCTTCGAAATATGGCAATTTCAAAATTCGTAAATGTCAACTTTTTAATTGTCGCAAAAATTTCAGTCATATTTTCTTAATAATTACGTGATTCAAATATTAAATAAAAAATACAGGGGCCGCATGAAAACCACAAAGTGGTGTACGGTGCGTATCGTTCGTATCGGCTGGTGGGCTTTGATCGTCAGTGTTGGTGTGTGAAGGCTTCATAAATGAATAATGTCGTTGAGGTCGAGAGCTCTGGCTCTTGTGGAGGTGTTGTTGCGAGTGCCGCCACTGTTTGTGGTGGATGAGTTTTTGAAGATCAGCCTGGGACTGCCGGTGTCGGGAGGCGACGAGGTGTCAATCCTGAGCAACGTGACATTGGACCACGTCGATGTTTCCGACTCAGATGGGAATTATTACGACGCCAACTTTTACAATGCCTTCGTATTCACTCTTATGAAGTTCCTCGTCTGCTGCTTAGGTAAGCACTTTTTTTTTATTTGAATTGAGTTTGAATTTTGCAACAGCCAGTGTCCGTTCATTTTAGTTTCTCAACATAGATTCAATGTCATAAGATGTTTGTTCTGAAGGTGCAATGCTGTGATTCAATTGTTGGTTTTTGTAATCATTTTTGTTGCTTCATCTCTCACGGAGTGCTGTATAGTTTAACTTTGACTGCAAGATGACACATAATGGCGGTAACATGATGTACTTATCATGCTTCTCCAGCCATGCTGATATTTAACCTCATGCCTACATCCTCTCTTTGGGAAGGACATAAGAAATAATTATAATTGGACACTGATGGCCTTTGTAAAAGTAGTAGGAAAAGCGGGAGATATTTCCTCTATTTTTCCTGAACATCGTACCTTCTAAGCAATATAATTTGAAAGTTTCAAAAAATTATTCCAAAAAAGTACCTTTGGTAGGCAGGAGGTCAAGTTATGTTTAATAGCTGCATTTGTTGTAAATAAACTGTTCTGTAGCATACATACATACATTTTAAAATTTATAAATAAATCATATTTGTCACAATTCATAAATTGTAATTTGATGAATAAGTAAGTAAGTAAGTAAGTAAATCTTTATTTAATATTTCGTAAAGATTACAATTAATTATGACATCGAATTGAATTGCTTTAACAGTTGACATCTTTTTATTATTATTGCTACTGTCTCACATCAATACTACCTATGATAATTTTCATCTACCTACCAAGAACCAGTTCTTGTCTAAATGAACCTTTGAATAGATCAAAATAATTTAATTTGTTGTTGAAAGTTATTTTATCGATGGCTTTGAACCTTTGGCTTGCTGATTTCATTGTTTAAAAATAAAGTGATTCCTATTTTGGAAGTTGATTAAATAAATATTTTTTTAGGTAAATTTTTAGTCATTGCTTGATTAAATTTGAATGTAATATGCATTTTAAATATGCCGTTTAGTGTTGACAACTTTGCAACAAACACACAATGAGTAGGTACCTATTTTGTAGCAAAAAAAAGTGTTATCCCTCCCTCCTTCGGGCAGTTGGGTAAAAAAACACTTTTTAATCAGCTAAATTTAAACTGTATATTTGATTTAATTATGTAAATATTATGCGCAGTGATGGACACTATCCCTATTTCTTTACTTAAACTTATGACCCGATTTTGATGGAATTTGGTATGAAGATTGTTTATGTTATGTATGGACAATATGGGTAGTTTGGTGAATGCTTATGCTTACAAATGAAGGTAGTTGTGAAATTGGAGTAGTGCATTGTGGTCTTCAGGCAACTTATACGTGGAACACCCCCTGTAGTGAGAACAATATAGTGAAAAAAGATCCTGGGAAAGACTTAGAGTAGTTTTCGTCCAAAGAAATGGCATAGTTCCTATGGGATAGCCATTAGAAAATTCTTTGCAGACTAAGTTGCAGGCAAAAACTAGTCTTAAATAAATGTTAAAAATGAATATATACTAAAATATGTGATATTTTAATTAAATCAAGGTGGGCCAATAGATTTCCTAGGTGCGTGTATTTTTTTTTGGAGGCGGTTTTTGAAGCTACCTACTAAGGTCTAGCTAACTACAAAAATTATACTTACACAAAAGTCAATCAACACATTGGCAGGCAAATTCAAATGCCTTGGCGGGCACTTTGTAGCCCGCGGGTCTGGGTTTGGCCTGCCTTGTATTCAAGTGGAATATACTTAACATGTAATGTAACATGTACCAAGAAAAATCATATTTTGATTATTTTGCCTGCATCACAATGAGTAAGCATAGTATGGTATAAAAAGCATTCTAAATATACTGAGTGGCAAAAAATCTGGCCTTCAAATGCATACAGAATCGGTAATTTTGTATGAAGGGTGGGCCAAATTTTGTGCCGCTGAGTATATTAATAAGTTCTAGTTCAAAATTTCATTTTTAATACAAGCTTTTTTTCTGACTGAAACTGAATCAAACAGAAATGCAAGATTTGAAATATAAACAAATATATGACTTGAAGATAAAAGTAAATACCAGAACATGTAGTCTCAGCACTGAATCAATGTAAGACCCAGTTAGACCAACACATTAACAGTACAAAGAATAATAAAAATTTAAGATTTTAAATTTTTATAAATTAATGTTTTAAATATTAGAAATAAAGAAAGAAAATTAATTTAATTTAAATAAAACCATAATAACAAACATAGAACAAATACAAGACATACATGACAATATCCAGGTCCAATTATTATTGTCTGAATTATGGTTATTAAGGAAATAAATGAGGCTTTATTATTATTATTATTTCTATAGCAACACACTGGAGGAAAATGAGCTCAGGATAAAAAGGCTAAATAGATAAATAGATAGATGGATATTGTTATTATTTTTATAATAAATAAAAGCAGAATTACTTTCGCATAACACCAGTGAGGTGAAAAGTTCCGAGATCCCTGAAATAAATACATATACAAATACATGTTTCTCTCTCTGTCACTCTCCTAGATTACTGTTGAAAACATAAAACCTCTCGTTCTACCATTATTATTTGCAGTTTCATGGAAAGAAATAGTGAATATAAAGTATTGATTGTCTTCTTTTTTCAAGGTTGCTGTGTCCACATCATGTAATTACTCAATTAATAATATGAGTATCTATTAATTATGGCTTTAATAGGGGTGGGGGGCAGTGGCGTAGCTAGGTGGATAAGGGCCCCAGTGCATAGTGAAAGAATTTGGCCCTCACCCCCCTCTCTCCACATACATCATCATCATCATCAGCCGGAAGACGTCCACTGCTGGACAAAGGCCTCCCCCTTAGAACGCCATAATGAACGACAACTCGCCACTTGCATCCACTGGTTTCCCGCAACTCTCACGATGTCGTCAGTCCACCTAGTGGGAGGCCTACCAACGCTTCGTCTTCCGGTTCGTGGTCGCCACTCGAGGACTTTTCTCCCCCAACGGTTATCTGTTGTTGATGTGGCCCGCCCATTGCCACTTCAATTTGCATATTTTTCCAGCTATGTCAGTGACTTTGTTCTTCGACGAATTTCCGTATTTCGGATTCTATCGCGCAAAGAAACCCCAAGCATAGCTCTCTCCATAGCTCGTACATAGCTTGAACTTATATTGGCTTTCAAAATTATAGATAGGAATAAGGATAGGATACAGTGAGTTTAAATTATCCCTAGTAGGTTCGAGGCTCAAGCCTGTTCACAAGTTTTCTTTTTCCTCTCTTTTTCTTTTATGCTCCTCTCTTGTCAAAGCTTAGATTACAGGGCCCCTATGCTCTGGCCCTGGTGTAGTGCACTACCTGGCCTTAAGATAGCTACGCCACTGGTGGGGGGTGGGCAACCTTTTTTATGCTACTTTAGAGTAGTTGATGTAGTCTATACTCTATGGAAGCATTTTTCTGGTATAATCCATACTATAATACTATCCATACTAATATTATAAATGCGAAAGTGTGTTTGTATGTTTGGCCGTCTTTCACGCCGTAACGGAGCGACGCATCGACGTGATTTTTGGCATAGGGATAGTTTATGGGCCCGAGAGTGACATAGGCTACTTTTTATCCCGCAAAAATGCACAATTCCCGAGGGAACAGCGCGCGATAACTGAATACCTCGCGGGCGGAACCGCGGGCACAAGCTAGTATAGTAATATTATAAATGTGAAAGTGTGTTTGTATGTTTGTGTGTTTGTCCGTCTTTCACGCCGTAACGGAGCGACGGATCGACATGATTTTTGGCATAGAGATAGGTTCTGGGCCCGAGAGTGACAAACCTACTTTTTATCCCGGAAAAATGCACAATTCCCGAGGGAACAGCGCGCGATAACTGAGTACTACGCGGGCGGAACCGCGGGTAAAAGCTAGTTATGTATAAAATGGTTACTATGAAAGTTTCCGATTTTTGTTTTCACTACGATTTTCATCAATTATTTTTACAAGTTATACTTATCAACATCATTCTGAACCTTTCCCCAATCTGTACTTTTTGATTTTTTTCTGTTATAATTATGGTAGTTATGATTAAAAAACAATTGTGTCTGTCAATCGCAGCCCATAAACTATGCAAACTGTGAAGAAACAACGAAAATCTCGCCATTCCGTTCGCTTATTTTTATTTCGTTACCTTCTGTGTAAAAAAGGAAGGACAAACCAACACTCTTCTCACTCTTTTACAAATATAATAGGTATTCAGTAGGAACGACAGTTTTCCTTGCTCTAAGAGTCCATAGGAAAAACCTAGACTTTTTTTCTATTCCAACTATCGACAGAAAACAACAGGAACTAAAACTGCAGCCGGATATTATAGGTATTCCCGATTCTCGGTAATTCTGTCTACCTAATCTAATCAAACACCAAAATACTAAATACCTTTTCAAAATGAGGAAAATAACAAAAAACCGGTAAGTAAAAGAGCTTTTTGCCGGCGTCTCCGCCCGCGTGGTATTCGGTTATCGCGCGCTGTTCCCTCGGGAACTGTGCGTTTTTCCGGGATAAAAAGTAGCCTATGTCACTCTCGGGCCCACAAACTATCTCTATGCCAAAAAACAACGTCGATCCGTCGCTCCGTTACGGCGTGAAAGAGGGACAAACATACAAACATACAAACACACTTTCGCATTTATAATATCAAGTATGGATTATTTTAACGACAGGTATTCCTCATCTGCATGAATCCCACAGTAAACATGTCATATGGTACGGGCTTGGGCTGCGTTTCAACCAGGGATGTGTTGTGAATAATGGTTGTCTATCGATTTATCGAGGCTTATTATAAAGTCAATGATTATATCGTGGACAGGGATATTCGGAAATAATTCCGATCCGCATTAGCGATCCCTTTAAATAGTGAACCTACTGTGTTTAAAATAAAGTTGTGTTAAATAATTGTGATGTATAGCATATCAATCTGTTTTTCAAAAAAAATATGTACCTACCTCATTGAGTTTCTTGCTGGATTCTTCTCAACAGAGGTTTTACCAAACCGGTGGTAGACTTTTTTGACATTCATAAGTGCCTAAATTGAATAAAGATATTTTGACTTTGACTTGGATAGTCCACTATCAATAATGTTTCCATAGACTATCGATAGTTTGGAGTGTTGTCCACTGTACCTACGTGGCGGAAAGTACCTACTTAGAAGGAAACGTACATACAGTGTTCGACCGCCATTCATCAAGGTGGTGACGATGGAATTTAAAATTTCGGGTTAACGTAGAATTAACCCTGACTAAACCGTGTTTATTCATTGATTTGATTTTTTTTATGTAGCCTGTATTATGTCCCACTGCTGGGCAAAGGCCTCTCCTTGCCTCCGCCACTCTTCCCTGTCCTATTACGTCCTATTTGATTATGCATTGAATAAAATCTATTATATAGCTTTGGCAAATGTTATGCAGGTGACGCAGGTGACTGTACTTGTATTAGCCACGAAAAACTCAGTTAGAAACTATGATTCATGTGTTACGAGTCACCTTAACCTACGCAATGCATTGTGCTAATAACTTCTTCGCCAAAATAATTATTTTATCTACGAATAGAATGGGAAGTGACGAATTTGATGGTATTTTTATTTTTTAACAAAATAAGGAAACCGATTAGCATTTTAACTCGGTTTAATATGAGGTCAGTTTGTTTAACATATTAGTCTATTTCAACTGTGTTGTCTTGTGAAGACCTTGATAAAATAGCTTAAATATTTTAATTCGTTATCTACACTACACCATGTATTTTAAGAAACATTTGACAGGTCAAATAAATTTAATTGGTCTAGATCAATGGTGACATCTTGTACAGTCACCAGCATTAATATCTGCAAAGCGTAGCGTGCAAAAATATCTGACACGTCCTTCCGAATCAGAAATTTATGCACGCTTGTTGTGTCAGATATTGGCGCTGGTGACTGTACTTAATTGTAAATTGTACAAATGGATAAAACGAGTCATTTCACCCCAGACGTTTTTATCTATCCGAACCGCAGGCGAGCTGTAATTTTCATTTTGATTGCGAGGAAATTAGATAGACAAAAAAATAGAAAAATAGGATAAATATAATAGGGATTCTTATATTATTCTTTAGGGGCAAAATAGGGATTCTTTTTTTATATATTAAGTTTTGTTATACCTAAACATCAGGATAAAAAGTCATTTTATGTCGCCTAGGTCCAGCATAAACACGAACTTCACGAGAATGAGAAGTGAAAAAGTAATTTTCACTAGTGCCACAGAATAGATAATAGTACAAGTACAGAAGTATCTCTGTTTTGATTTTCACAAATGCCGCCTTTTTATGTGCCTACATAATTATTATTAACAAACGGACCGCACGCGAGCAGCCGACATTGAGCTCTCTGGCGCCGCGTGAAGGTCGACATTATTCCACACCTTGTCAGATATTCCGAAAATAGGGTTGTCAATACTTTAATAGAATACCTATTATACTATCAGATTTATGCTGTTTATAATATTTACTTAGCGGTTGCACTTTTATTTATTCTATATGGCGCAGGGTCGAATATTATGTAAGAATAAGCTAGGTACCAGTCTAGCCCAGCGCAACTATGCTTAGTGACTCTCGTTGCGAGACGTCACCCGTCACTTTCTCACAGTAGTGCACAGAAAGAGACAGGTAATATGTACATCTCATGCGAGAAATAGTCAAATGTTACAGTTGCTTCAGAATGGCTGGTAAGTGTTATAAGTATAAATACCACGCAAGGTACACATGCAGAAACTGTTATACCTACCTATTAGGTAAATGAATACCGAACATATAAATCAGTTTACACAGGTATACACGACACGTGATTTTCTTTTGATGTAGGTATGGATTATATGTATATGTAGCTACCTACCACCTATTTTAAATAAGTATATGATATAAAACATTTGTGTGTATATTTATTAATTATTGTTATAGATTTAGGTACCATGACAGTAGATATAAATGAGTAATGAATACCGTACCTTTCGCTATCTTTCTCACTTGCCGGAAAAGCTGACAATTACTATTTTTTTCGTTGTTCCGACAATCGGCTGCAATGCAGTATTTTTTTGGATACATATTGCCAATTAAAATTATGACACGCGTTTGCGACGTAAATTGAGTCGTACTGCGTAAGAGGCGCGCGCGTGCGCCACGGGTCAGTGCGCGGCAACCACTGAATCGCCTCAACGTTGGGGAGGCCCGGTACGCACTTTTAGCTCAGCGGCGGAATGGCGTAGTGACACCCCCCTCAGTAGCGGCTTTAGGGTAGGGCGCGGTGGGGCGACCGCCCAGGGCGCTGGACTTAAAGGAGCGCCAGAAGCCTATACCTTCTAGAAAATTCCCAAAATTTGGGGGCGCCGTGGAAATCTCGCCCAGGGCGCTGGAAGTGCTAAAACCGGCACTGACCCCCCTGCTAGTGCATAAAATGAAATCTTTGTCTTAGACCTTGGTCTTGACATCTTGATGTCAACAGCCACAAACAAAGAAGTTTATATGTTTTTTTATCATAAATTTAATTTATATATACATAATTAAAAATCAATCAAATCAATCAAAATAAATCATGAAACTACCGTGAGACTCACTCATATTAAATGATGTGGTAACGGATAACTCACGTCTTAAATCAAGTTTAGCTCCACATGTTTCGGGTTATTTCGAAACCCTTCTTCTAAGGAGCACGCGACTCGGCGGCTGCCGCAACGCGCGCACTCCTAAACTCGAATTAAACTCGCTACTCGCTCGGACTAGCTAAACTCGATTTAGGACGTGAGTTATCCGTTACCATATCATTTAATACAAAATAAATCAATAAAACTAAAAAAATATAATTATAATATAGTAATGCAATGCATGAAAAATAAAATGTACATAGTAAGTGAACAATTGTTTCCACTGTTTCTATTTCGTTTCCTCGCCATCGAAGTGAAAAACAGAGTGTAAAACTCGAGCATTGAACCCATTTTCCCCTCGACGTAAAATGTCTTGGGTAAAATAGCTCGTTTTATGCTCTTGTTGTACAATCTACTATTTATGTCGCCTATATTCAACAAAAATAAAATACATATGAAGTTTACGACCATGATGATTGAAAATATTATTATCTTATCATGACTTACGCATAAAAACCTTATCGTTACACCTAACTAATCAGATTTTATTTCTAAAATTCGTTCTTTACTGTGCTTACTTCTATTTGAAGTTCGTTGTATGTATAATACTAGCTTTTGCCCGCGGCTTTGCCCGCGTGGAATCAGGTTATCGCGCGCTGTTCCCTCGGCAACTGTGCATTTTTCCGGGATAAAAAGTAGACTATGTCACTCTCTGGCCGATAAACTATCCCTATGCTAAAAGACGGACAAATATAACAAACACACATACTTTCGCATTTATAATATTATAGTATGTTATTGTATGTTTTCGGGTACAAAATAAGTCTCGATCGCGTTCGCGTTAAAATCTCAATTTGTATGGAAACATGAACAACGTTTGCGATGTTCGTGTTTCCATCAAATTGAGATTTTAACGCGAACGCGATCGACTTATTTTATAACCGAAAACTTACACTTAGGGTACTTACACTAAGGCTACTTACACTAAGGGCACACACTAAGGGTACTGGCAGATCGCCTCTCTCCGGTAAGCTGTAAGCCGTCTGAGGATAACAGCAATAGTCTCGGAAAAAAAATTCGTAGCAAAATTTGGCTCTATGTATATCCATACATAGAGCCAAATTTTGCTACGAATTTTTTCATTGTTCAATTCGACAAATTCAAAAAGGCGAATGCTCGATGTTCTGTTCTGTTCTCAAGTTTACCTACGATACGAACTTCGGTTTTCCAATTTCGTAGTAGCCCCGCAGAGCTTACGTGACGTAGATAACTTGAAGGTGCAGTACCACCACCATGAGTTTACAGTGACCGTACTCGATAGCGACGGCCTAAATTATTTGTAGAGGCGCTGTACAATTCCCCATACAAATAATTTAATCCGTCGCTATCGAGTACGGTCACTGTAAACTCATGGTAGTGGTACACTGCACCTTCAAGTTATCTACGTCTCCTAAGCTCTGCGCGGCTACTACGAAATTAGAAAACTGAAGTTCGTATCGTACGTACCTCTCGTGTTCTCTCGTATTAAATAACATAAGTCAGTGAGACGGCATGATACGAAGTTCGAATTTTCCACATCGTAGTTCGTGGTATAGGGCTTGGCTATCTCTTACAAACGAAACCATTCAAAAAAAGAAGCGGTTATCGACAAACGACAGACAGAAAGGTAAACATGAACATGATAAAGGTGCGGCCATATGCAATCGCTCGTCGCTCGTTTGCAGCGATAAATCTGGTCACGTGACCCCATTTTGAATGTGATTTTGAATTTCCCGCGACTCAAAAAAAGTGGCGTCAAGTCACTGATTTCTGCTGATTCCTAAATCTCATTTTACTCATTTAGTAGCGGTCGTGGCAGTGGTACAAATAAAATAAATTGGAGTAACTGAAAAAACAGTCAACCTCCAGTAGTAGAGACTGTGGAGAGGCACCGCAAGAAGAACTGAAAAAAAAAACAGTGTTTTTGCCGAAATTCAAGAGGTTTTTTTTTCAGCTATAAAGCTGAACATTATCTCTAAATAATCACATGAACATGACCAAATTTGACGTTGGAAAACTTGGAAATTGGAAACGAGCGTCGAGCGATTTCCGTGTGGCCGCGCCTTAACGCGGTTTATTATCGCTCGTCCTTATATGTATACTCTGTTATACTATACTTACGCCGCATCTGTTCATTGATCTATCGAGTTTTACCATTACTAGGAAGTAGGAATGTCGCAACTAAGCGTCTTCCCCGAGTGCGATATGAAAGGCGACCTACTTCGCCCACACTCATCGCTTGCGAGAGTTTAAGATGCACAACTCTCGAGAATGGCAGTATGCGAGAATGGTAGTATGGCTGGATAAGTTCACCTTTGTACTTCTTATTATTATTTTGTTTGTTAATTTCATGTCCTTGCATTGCCCTTGGTCATTGTCCTCATGGCCTTGCAATAAGAATTTGAATTTGTGTTTTTATGTACGATAAAGAGTTTACAATACAATAGAATACAATCATTGGTTTATAAAAGAGGTGCCATCTTATATGTCGGGCTTTTACAAGCTTTTATTTGACTTGCTAAGTATGTTTGGTGTTAATTATTATGGTTTTATATTAATGAATGGGAAAAGTAAATTTTAGGAATGCCTATAGATAAGTATTTAATAATAATAATAATCATAAGATATTTATTCAATAGTTTGCTTACAATTTCTACATACATAGGTACATAACAAATAATAGTTTAGTAGGTACAATCAAACTATCAAAAGGGAAAGCGACTCAGCTTATGCCTGCGCCTTGCAGAACAAGTCCTTTGGCTAACAGACGCTGTTTTTCAGTCGCCCCCATAAACCATAACCATAGTAAATAAAATCCCGGGATTTCAAATTAACTGCCGGCTCTAGTGGTTTTGGTAGTGGTGGAAAATTCTTAGTCCTGTTAAACTCGAGGGGGTGGATAAACAACTCGGCTCCTTTTACCCACCCCGAGCGATCGATGTGCTCGAAGACCTTCACCTGATGATTGGTTCCTGCTTTGCCGGATTCCAAGATTGTCGGATTCCAAACTCGTCGGACTCCAAACTTGTCGGTTTATGTGCGGTCCAAGACATTAATATGTACACAGTGGCGGCGTTAGGGTAGGACGGGGTGGGATGACCGCCCAAGGTTTTAAAGGGACTTATTAGAAAAATCCCAAAAAAATTTGTCGTGCGAGGGAAAATTCTCTTCCATCACTTCCTACCCTTCCGTCGTCTTCCGTTGTTGTTTCAGCCATCAGCTAAATAAGTGGTTTATCTATTTTCACACAAATTCCTATCAAACAAATATGTCGCTAAAGTTGAATTTTCAAGTTGATAGACACGTCTATTGGCATTATTGTTTTATGACATGCAAACGATTATCAATCTTAGGATGGTAGAACACATGGCTGAAAATCAGCGCTGGGGTGTTTATTATTCACGCTTCAGCATTATGTTAAGCCAGTGTCCAATTCACAACCGCAATGACGCATAATTTCCTATGTGTCTTCTATTTGTACTTAATGCTATTATTGTCTTGTGTTGTGGAATAAATGTATTTTCTTTCTTTCTTTCTTTACATATTTGACCGAAGATACATTACATGTATTACGTGTACATCCTGATCGTTATCTACCCGAAGCTCGCGGTGACGCTGAAGTATTGTTGATGTTTGGCCTGCGCTTATCACCACTATCACAGCACGAAGCTGACCTGTACCACTACCATGAGTTACAGTGACCGTACTCGATAGCGAGTGCGTAAATTATTTGTATGGAGAATTGTACAGCACCTCTACAAATAATTTACGTCATCGGTATCGAGTACGGTCACTGTGAACTCATGGTAGTGGTACTGTTACTTTCGTGGTCAACGAACGCGGTTGTAAATTCACGCTTTTTAAGCAAGAGTCAAAGATGGAGATTTAGGTACTGATAATACATGATAATTTGATTTTAATATGCGTATTAACTGTGCTGAATACATGGTGGGTGCTGTGAAAGGCGATGAAGATTTCTCAGACCCCTGATGTGAGAATTCTCTCCATTAACTACCAATTATGACCTTGAGGCTCTAGCGCTGCAGGTATAGTCCAGTACTGTGAGTGGGCAAAGGAAAACTACCGGGCGAATATTCAGCATTTTCGCAGGGTTTGTTTTTTGGCATTAGTGTCTCCACAGGTGCTATTAAAAGAGCTAATGCACAGGGTGGTTTTTTTGTGAAAATTTAAGACAATGCTGATGCTGAATTTAGCGTGATTAAAATTCTTGATCTTTCCGTTGTGCTATAATAAACGTGGGATGCTAATGACGTTTGACCGCACGGTGAAAACGCTCGAATATTCGCCCTACGACACTATTTCCCACTCCCAAGAATGTCGGTCGTCATGACATGAAGGTCCGCTACCGTTCCTTTAGGATTTAGCGACTTAAAAGAACTGCGGTGCAGTACTTTGATTGAATTACTCACTTAATCATACCAACATACGTTTTAAATATTACAGCAGCTTGAAAAAACAAACAGAATGTAACCACATGCCACATGCCTTCAACATACAACTCATCACTGAAGCATTTGCTAAGGTCAAAGTTAAATATTGCGCGAATCTTCGCTTCATCATTACATTACATATAGTATGAAACAAAGTCCCGCCGCATCTAACTTTCTATATGTTCGCGGTGATCCAAAAACTACTGAACGATTTTTGTTCCGAATGGTTTGGTTAAATACTATTTATGGAGTTAAGAAAGTTTTTGTTTGTTGAAAAATTTGAAGAGAGAGAGATTTATTTACTTACACACATACAAAAGTAGGATAGCGATAAACAAATTCCTTTCAGACAGCGAGTCGCGGGCAACAGCTAGTATACATAAATATGTCGTTGATGGTTGGGTTGACTAATCAATCATGAACATACAATCTTTTGTATTAGATATATTGATCGAGTTTAGCCCGACATGTTTCGGGCTAATCCGATCTTTTGTCTTTTGAATGTCCACTTTTAGTCAGGAAACACAGGAGCTTTGATTATTGACTGCTAAAAATTACTACTTGCTGAGTACACCAAAAATACTATTGAAGTTGAATCAATTTTGGGATTAATTCTGATATTATAAGACAAGTAAACGAAGCATACCTTAAGTACCTACAATCTGTAATTCTTGAACGAATTGAAGGCCGGCAATGCTCACGCGATTTCTCTCAATCGTTTACTTATCGGATATTGTATTTCTGTTCGAAATATCCTTTCCTGACCTGTTGTGGACATCGTACGGCTGAATCGATCTGCATTTATGAATTGGATAATTGAAATTTTAACGAGAGAAAGAAAACATTTTATTCGTGATATAAAAAAATACTAAAAAGAAGAAAACAAGTCCAGTGGGCTCTCTTAAGTTCAACAGTCAGGACCAATCTGACTGCTTACATTTAACATTAAAAAAAAAAAATCCAATAGAAATTTTCAGATATTAAGAGCTCAATGTCAATCTTAAAGCGTACTCATGACGCTGCTGTTTTCGGGGCAAAGGTGCTCTTGAGTTTGAGTCATTATTACGTAGTCTGTGGCTCACTCAGCTTTGAAGTTTTTTTAACAATTGAAAAAGTGTCTTACATCGGTCTCTTATTCGAATGTTCCGTATCTATGTTGTTTGTGGAATGCTAATGGAAACATTCTTTTACTAAAATGCTCGATTTTTTTCCACGGTTAACCGATTGTTATTTAATGTTACTGTTTTAACTTGAATAAACTACAACTGGGGTAAAATACCTCACACATTAACAGCAAGCAACTGTAAAGGGTGAACGAACTTTGGACTAATTTTAATTTACATGTGTGTTAGTTTAATTAATTAAACTACAACAATACATTGACGTCTAATGCTTACTAATATTACAAATGCTGCCTGTCGGTCACCTCTCACACTCTAAACCGCTGAACCTTTTTTTGTGAAATTTAGGTTAGATATAGGTAGAGAGTAGATACCCTGGGATTCGTGGGAAGGACATGGGATAGTTTTTATTCCGGAAAATTACATTGTTCCCACAACATTTTTGGCTCCCGGCAAAAGCTTATTACGTGTGTATAACATATTAAAGGTTTTAATATTTTTCTTTTCTCTCTTTCCAGGATGTATGTCAGCACTTTGCATATTCGTGCTGTACACGAAGCACCTACTCATCGTGTACCTGTACCTCATGTCCGTCGGGCTGGTCTTCGTCTCCTACTGGACCAACGTCTCCGCCATCAAGCAGATCCAAGCCCTCACCCTGGCGGCCGACTCACCTCACCATTCCTCCAGCATCCTTGAAGACATTCTCAACTTAAATACTAAAAACCTACTCGATCTCGATGGACCCAGCATACTAGTTATCCAAAACTTTGCCATACAGTTCACTCTTGCATTGTTATTCAAAAATGTACATCTTGGACCGAGACATCCCTCGTTACAGAAGCTGCTCCCTGTCAGCTTCATGGCACCTTCGTTTTTGGCGATGCTACCGGTCCCGCCTAATCTCTTGCACCACTCACCGGTTTTCTCTACGTTGCTACCGCTCTTTCTCGTCAAATACGTACTTTGGTCTTCAGCCGATAATGTCATACATGTCATATACGCTGGGTATCAGCATGGGAGACTTTTCGTGAGCAACTACGGACTTTCAGCGCTCGTAGAAACTGAATGGATGCGCCTCAACGTCCCATGTGTTTTGCGAGTGTTCTGGGTCCTCCGAGTGGCCGAACACGCGATACTCCTGCTAATGGATAGTTATGATGACGACGCCGAAGAAGGCTTGAGAGTCTCCACCCTACTAGCCGTTCAGTCGCTTGCCTCCATGGCCAAGTCATTGCTAGTCACGGGATGCGAGACCATTACGGCAGTTCTCGGTATGACCTCTGTGATCTCATTTTTCTGCCACTACATCGGCAACTTCTTCCAGTGGATCCTTTTGACGGACGAAGAGGAGGACAAGAGTATAGGGACGGTATCGGCGATACTTTTCTACATATTAGCTCTGCAGACGGGATTGACTTCCCTCAATCCAGAGAAGAGGTTTATAAGGTTGTGCAGGAATTTCTGCCTGTTATTCACGGCGCTATTACACTTTTTGCATAACATTGTGAACCCTATGCTGATGTCTCTGAGCGCGTCGCACAATCCGAGCACGCATAGACACGTCCGGGCGCTCGGCGTCTGTGCGTTCCTCATCATATTCCCGATATCGTTGCTGGTATACCTGTGGTCGCAACACACAATATCGACCTGGCTGCTGGCCGTGAGCGCTTTTAGCATAGAGGTTATAGTTAAAGTGGTCGTGAGTCTGATGATATACTCATTATTCTTAATTGACGCCTATAGAAGTACATTCTGGGAGCAGTTGGACGATTACGTGTACTACATCCGAGCATTCGGGAACACGATCGAGTTTTGTTTCGGTATATTCTTGTTCTTCAACGGTGCTTGGATTCTGTTGTTCGAGTCTGGTGGGGCGATCCGTGCGGTGATGATGTGCATACACGCCTACTTTAACATCTGGTGCGAGGCGCGCGCGGGCTGGTCGGTGTTCATGAAGCGCCGGACGGCCGTGAATAAGATCAACTCGCTCCGAGAGGCGTCGGCCGACCAGTTGGACACACTGGACGACGTCTGCGCGATCTGCTACCAAGAGATGCACTCTGCAAAGATCACGCGCTGCAATCACTACTTCCACGGCGTGTGTCTACGGAAGTGGTTGTACGTCCAAGACCGGTGTCCGCTGTGCCACGACATACTGTACAGGATAGACAACGACGCCAGTAAGGACGGCAGCTCTGAAGAGAACACGAACAATCAGAACCTGGTGTTGGAGGAGGAACCAGAACTACTGCTTGGGGAGGGCGTGAGGTGACTTCTGGATGACCACGCCGACGACAATCACTTATACGACCCTTAAACTTATAAAAAAAACGAGTGGTAATTTTAATTAATTTTGTATAGTAAGTTATTGTTTTTGATAATCAGACGGACGAACCTGTGATTTTAAAGAATGGCATGATCTAAAATCTATTTTTGTCTGTGTGTGTTGTTGTGGAATCGTGCGGAGTGACGTTAGTTAAGGCTGTGTGCGTGCGACGTGCCGGAGTCTCCCTCGCGTACTTTAATGACGCTGCTGCACTCCGGGACCGCGGCCGGTGAAAGAGACGCAGATATGCGTAGGAGTGAGAAAAATATTTATACCTTACTATCCTTTGAGTCTCTTTCGTCGACTTGTGATCGGCTCGGAGTGCAGCGGAGATATAAATTATATTTTTAAAGTGTAAATTACGCAAGTGCATCTCTCGAGCTAAAAAAAACAATTGGAAAGGCAAAAAATATATATTACATGATTAATGAAGCTATTTGTAAATAGTTTAATGTTTAGAAATAGCTTTTAATAATTGAAACTATTTTAAAAAATATATAAAAATAGTAATTTCTCACGGTAAACTGTAAATAAACATTTATTTTAGTAGTAATCTGTCTTTGGTCTTTAGTTTGCTAGGAAGTACAAACATCAGATTACTTTACTATGTCGCCCAGGGCTGTATATTTATTGCGTAGATCACAAAATGGACAAAAAGTAATATCATAAATTTTGCATGATATTTATGATAGAGCTTATATATTGTACGTAATTTATAAACAGCCCTAAGCTTTTGCTTGAACTTGAACGTGATAATAAAATAAAAGTACTACTTAAATTTACCAGTTTATTGTTATAAAACCAACAGAGGAACAAACATTAACAAAATATAAAATCTGATGGCAGCACCTAACTAATATCAATAAAGATCCCTTTCTCATCCTGAATTATTGAAGGATTAATGTCACAACTGTATGGGGCCAATAACCTTTTTGGTGTTCTTTTCATGTTTATATAATAGATACTACACTTAGTAATACCTATGTATAAGTCTGGAGAAAACACATTATATCTAGATACAAATATTCCATCCATCCCAGCCTATAGCCCACGACAGAGGGTCGTGGGCTATAGGTCAAACCACTAGGCCACCACGGCTTATACATATATTATTAATGTGAAAATAATTTTGTCTCTGTCTATCCTATTCGCTACGTTATCACATCACAAAAAACCCATTTGGGCTTGGAAAGATTTTGTAAGTTAAGGAATAAAAGACTCCAAACTGCTTTCCATCAGGGAAAATGACAATTTACCTCGGGATAGTGATATTTAGGCGAATTAAGCAGAGGATGTGTTTGCACATTAATTTTATTTATTCACCATACATACCACCAAAGAGTTATTGACCCAAATAGAAACATGAACAATATGTATGGAAGAATATCCAATGAAAAAATATAGCTCTCATTTTTAATTTATCAAGTTCTTGTGACAATAATCGTGATTCCTTGATTTGTCATCGCCAATCAGTAGTTCCATATTAGCCATCTGGCATTCCTTGACCTTCCGTGTAATAACAGATTATATATAAATTAGGGTTTTTGGGATACTGTTCGCGCTAGTATTATGAAGTCCGTTTGAGAACTTGGATATTGTTGTCATACGCCTATGATTTAAAATAACTGAATGCGCCAATCGCAAGCAAGATAGACGTCAAACGGACCTCACGATACTAACGCCATCTAGCGATATTTTTCCTGTCAAGGAACCCTCATTCGATGGGGTGACAGTCTTTTCCGGCCCGGATAATACCGACTTGGAAATACCGGCCCTGTTTTTTTGTGTACACACACGTCCATAGAAACTGACAGGAGCTTCTATGGGCGTGTACACGAAACACAGGGCCGGGAAAGAGTGTCACCCACTCGATGCCATCAACGGAGAAGTAGCCCAAATAACACTATTACCATCACCACTCTAGGGACTCATGTAGCATATTTGCAAAATTACAGTTACATTGCATAATGTATTTCCACCGGAAAAGTCGGAATACGACGGTACTCGAAGTATCAAATTATTATATGAGTGACATTTTTATATCCATTTATATGGAACTTTATTGTTTAGTGTCATTCAAAACGGCTGTAGGATGGGTATTGAAGATAATTGAAAGAGCACGACAAAAAAACCGTTTCGGCCTTACAGCTGTAGTCACGCTAGAATAGACTGAAGTATAAAGCGTAGTGCTTTCATACTTTTATATTTTATCCATATGTTGGCCGTTTCTCGGCTAAACCCAGTGGCGGCGTAGGGTAGATTTAGATTGGCACCCCGGGCGGTTTTGTACTGAGCACCTCTACTTAAAATAAAACACCAAACACTCGTTCTAATATATTTGCGATACGCGCACTTTTTAAAATACTATTAATATCAAAATATTAGTATTTAATTATACAAAAATAGGCAGTTATTGTTATTATTGATATGTCTTTAAAGAGGGAGATTTTACGCGCTTTCTTTGTATGTACGAGTGAGTTGTCATTGTCACCCCTTAGTGCTTGGTACCCGAGGGACCCTTTTCGCCGCCACTGGTAAAACCTATGTATAAAGTAGCACCCAGAAATGTCCCAGCTGCTAGGTTGGGTTAGTTGAAGACCAGCTCTTTGTAGTTTGACAGCAAATAGTAGTTGGACACGCGACAGTTGGTGGAGGTGCGGACGACGGTCGTGCGGTCCGCTCGCTCGAAGTTCGCCTTCACGATCTCGTAGTAACGCCCGTCGCTACAGAAACAAAGGTGAGTTATGCTACGGGCTCTACTGAGAGAGGAGACGTGTGGGGATCGACCAGTCATATTAGTTCTTCTTCTCTTTTAAAAAATGGCTTTCTGTCCTTATTAGGACAATGTCGCCAGTGTCAAAGTACTCTCTTTGAGAGGGACGTTGTTCGGTAGCCGTAGTTTTTGCAACTTGATACTAAAATTCCAGAAACCACGTGGAAACCACTTGCACATTAAAAAATGTCAGACACGAGAACAATATAGAATTTTGTGATCACTGTTCACTGTTAAGGTTAATCGCCGCATAAAACACTATCAAAATTATACTTCAACTAGCCAAAGAAACAGAAATAGCAAAATTAGATATTGTCTACATCCTCCATCTTCGAATGCCACAAATCGAATCGACTCCGCCTCATTATCATCAAAGTCAAAATCTCTTTATTCAATTTAGGTAGGCTGTAACAGCACTTATGAACGTCAAAATAATCTACCACCGGTTCGGAAAAAACCTCTATTGAGAAGAATCCGGCAAGAAACTCGACGAGGCTTTTTTTCATCAGACGAGTATTGATGAGTACATCAGACAGTATTGGTCGATATCTACACGTCTACTCTCATCTCCGCCTCAGTAGAGACGCAGCCTCAGGCTGCCTGGCTAGAGCGGAGTTAGGGGGTAATGCTGAGTTGCGAACTGTGTCTGTTCACAAGCGTGGAGCTGAAGGGCTACTCCGAAACAAACACAAAATTCGAAGTTCGTGTCGTGCGATCCCTCTCGCTCTCGTATTAAATAGTATAAGTGTTAGAGGGACCGCACGACACGAACTTCGAATTTTGTTTTTCAGAGTAGCCCTTCTGAGCTAGATAGCGGGGCGCAGCGAGAAAATAATCCGGAGTGGAGTTGCGGACTGTTTTTCTAGTCGCGGAGCTTCCTTGCTTCCCAGTTCGCGCTCGTTTCTCATTTTGATTTGATCAGACCCGTCACAGCCCACTGGCATCTCGCACCAAGGTATAAAAACAGACTTTGTATAACTCACCTCAGCACTAGACATTTAAGCTTGAGGCATTTGACTCGCAATATGTCGATAGCCTTCTGGCTCTTGTCGCTGAAGCGCAGGTTCTCAGGGTCCCACCGCAATTCCAGACGCTCCAAGTTCGGGCAGTTGTTGGCGATGCCGTCCATCAGCTGGAAACCAGGAAAGTATTTGGGACCTGAGTTTCAATGGGTGTGTACACGAAAAACAAAGTGCATTTCATGTCAGTATTATCCGGGTCGGTAACGAGTGCCACCCTCATATTACAACAATAAAGGACGGTGGGCGTGGGCGGTAGGAAAATAAAACCAGTCAATAACGTCATACTTACGAGAAGCAAAAACGTCGTACGGTTCAGCGTTATCGATTTGACGATTATATTATTATAAGAGTTGATGGCTCAGGATTATTTTTTTTAAGACCGATATGCTAAGGGGCTGTTTCACCATCCATTGATTAGTGTTAACTGACGGTTAAATGCGATGCCGTCTCCCGTCTATTCGAACGAAACAAGAATAGAGACGGCATCACATAATCAATGGATGGTGAAGCCGCCCTTAAATCTAGCGTTATCAAGATTCTTGAGACTTTGTTCTGCTATTGTCCTAATAAACGTTACGTTGGGGTACGGTACCTAACATAGTATATATATAGTATATAACATTTAACCGAGTGTCAATACACCCTAATATTCACCTAAAATGCAGACACGAGCGAATTTAAATGATACCTACTTGCTTTTTCGCACGGCACTGGAGCCGAATTATCGTAGATTTTTGCCATTGCTTGATTTACAGAATCTCATTCATGACTTAGACATATATTATATGTATATTAGTTTCGTTTCGATGATATAGAAAAAGTGGAACGAGGGGAATGAAGATGGAAATTGTAAGATATTAATTTTTCGATTTATTTTACCTGATCCACGTGAATATTGACGCCGAGTCTCTCTTGCGTTCCCATTATGAAAATTCTGTAACAAAACCAATGTTTTAGTTTGGAGGCTTTGTAGCTTACATGTACACAAACTAATTTTCCACACATGGATTTATCTGTAGCAGATGATGGTCTAATGGTACCTATGTAGAGCCGACGCTTTATGTCATTTAATGCGCGAGTGAAACGGACGGTGCGATACGAATTTCGATTCGCGAGTTTCGTAGTAGTCCCTCTGGCTATTTACGTGTCGCACCTAACAGGAATTTTCTCCCATTCGGTAAGTTCAAGCACGGAAATTGCATTATGTTGTATTAGTCATATCCTCATCCAAGGCAAGCGGAAACAAAGTCGCCCTAAATTGAAGAACTTGGTTAATCAATCGCCAACAACAAAAATTGTCCTTTGCATTCTTATCTTATCTTAAAGTTAGGAGTCCTTGCAGTGGCGTAGCGCGCCTTGGCGGGGCCCCGTATAAAATTTTGTTGGGGGCCCTTATGATGGGTAAAGATTTCGCAATTCGCACAATAGAAAAAAAAAATGTGCTTAAAAGTAAAAGAATAGTTATTCATCATAATTATGTCACTTTTTCCAAATTTTAAAAAAAAATTACGCAGGCAGGGGCCCCCGTGGCCCAGGGGCCCCGTATAATTGATACGGCAGATACGGCGGTAGCTACGCCCCTGAGTCCTTGCGAATACACTTCGACCCGTAGGGATCTTTTGTGTAATTACCCCTCCTTCACACTTACTCTATTGCCTTTATCACCTCTTCCATAAATTGGATGATTTGACGTAGCGGTAGTGCCTTAAAGTCTCCTGGCGCGGGATATCCGTCGCCAAAGAGTCTCATTCTTAATCTGGCGAGGGCGTCACATTCACACATAATGTGTTCCATTGTTTCGTCTTCCTCGCCACATATTCTACAAGTCCCTAGGGCTTGGGCACTATGTTTTTGTTCATTGACCCTTCCCTTGCCAGCTCATCTGTTTTTTCATTTCCGATGAAGCCTCGGTGTCCTGGGATCCAAACCAGTCTCACTTTGTTGCGTTGCGTCTGCCGCAAGCTTGTGAAACCCTGCACTCACTTGGCATTAACGAGGAGTTGCAACACGCTCTGCCAGAGCTGGTCGGTGATGTGCGGCATGCCGCTGAGGACCAGCCCCCACAGCTGGCCGCCGTGCCGCTGCAGAAAACGGTGGAGCATCTCGTCTGTCAGGTTATCTGACGAGTCCACGTCCAGGGCGACCAAGTTCCTGGAAGAACAGGTCGGCGTGAGTGAGTGAACTAATCCATACTATATAAAATTCAAATTCAAATTATTTATTCAGTAAATAGGCCGCAATGGGCACTTTTTCACGTCATTTTTTTTAAACTACCAGCGCTTTCGGAAAGACCATCATTGCCAAGAAGAATGCGCCGCAAGAAACTTGGCAGAAAGTCATTTTTTCATAATAAAATAATTACAAATAATAGTATTTTATGCAACAGTTGTATAATAGGGGTCAAAAAATGTGAGTGGCGTAAGTTACGATGTGAGCGAAGCGAACATCGTAAGAAAAAACGCCACGAGCTTTTTTTGACTTATTTATACAACGTTGCATACAATACTTTTTCTACGACTACCTACTTAATAAATAAAACATAAAATTAGAGAAAGAAAAATTTAATATAATAAAAGAGTCCGATCGATTCTGTTTTTCGTGTTCATCACATGTACTACCAGCGTATCATGGGCATCTATTTTTAAATTATGCAGCTCTTGTCTGCGACAAGCACCCATGATCCCAAATATTACCGCAACCTGTAACAAAAAGAGAAATTGGAAGATTATTATAATCAAATTAAATACAAACTTTGCTTACACAGGCAAAACTGCAATATTTATCAAATAAATAGAAAATACATCTCTCGCTCAAAAATATTTTGGAAACAATTACGTACCTTGTTGAAAAGATAGATTTGATCTGGTGCTTCATCGATGAATTTCCTTAAGTCGTCGTCCGGAGAAAAAGTTTTCGCTTTCTTTGCATTAAAACCTTCAGATCTTTGTTTCAATAATATTTTGATATGTTAGTTTGGTGGTATATACTAAGCGTCGACTTTAATTTGGAATATTCCACCGGGGACCAGTAATGCTCGACCCTGTATTGCTCAGCCATCACTGTACGACCTGATAATACGAACTCATTTTGGATTTGAATTATCAAGTCGTACAATATTGGGTCGTGCATTATTAGGGTGTCCAAATTTTTGCTCGGCCTGTTAATGCTCGACCTGTTATTGTACGACCTAATAATCGGAATCCAATCGAATCGAATGACTATAGATTTGTGTTAGGTTCAATTGTGACCACAATGCGCGAGCCGAGCGAGCGCAGCGAGCGTGCCGCGGTAGCGGCCGGCGAAGTGCCAGGACCAAATTAAGTTATTTTCTACTAAATTTGTTTATATTCGGTGTACACGAAAAACAAATGATCAATGTGAGATGAGAACTGATTGCTTGCTGTCAAAAGTGTGCTCCGATTATTAGGTCGTACAATATCAGGTTGTCCAATAGCACGTCGAACATTATCAGTACAGGGTGATAAAGCTCGACCCGTATTCCAAGTGACATGTGATTGAATTATCAGGTCGTACAAAATCGGTCGAGCATTGACCAGGTCGTACAATACATACACCCATTCCACCCACATAGTGAAGATGGCTTAAATTTTCCAATAAAATTTTGGAAATACGCTAGTACCTAATACGTTCTCCGAAAATGACGAGGTCTGGTGTTCTTATCTCCACGACATGAAATTTTTATAGGATTTGGCATATAGGTGCCGTGATTTAGAAGGCAACAAACTTTCAGTCACTACTTGGGCTGCTGCGGATATTTCTTCGGGCGTAGAAATAATATTTTCATCTGCATCCATGTTTAATAAGTTTCACGTAAACTTGCTAAAAATCACTAGTTTCTATCTTTTAAAACTTTACTCATACTAAAATATTAAGGCAAACAATAATGGCGGGAAAATTTTTAAATGTCAAAAGTTGTCTATGGTGAACTTTGTTTTTAATTGACGTAACTTGCTAGCGACTATTTTGAAAAAAATATGTGTTACTTATGTTGGCAGCTATGAATTATTTTCGGAAAGTTTTTGTTCTATATTAAAACCAAGTAAGTGGCTGCACTTTAGCTTGTCAAAAAGGACGAATTAAAAAAAAAGTAAGTTGCCGCAGTATCGTTTTAGCAACATTACGATACGGTGCTGTTATGGGGAATAGACTATAGATTTTGCCAGAGTCTTGTTAATTATGTTCTTATATTAGCGTTGGTGATTTTGTAAGTCACAGATAACAGTATTGGAGTAGAAAAAATACTTAAAAACTACAGTATACAATTAAAGAGAAAAAAAAACAAAATAATAATAATACAGGGATGTATGGGGGGGTCCCTTAGTTACAAAAAATAATATGTACTATATACTATACTATCCATCCATACTTAATATTATAAATGTGAAAGTGTGTTTGAGTGTTTGTCCGTCTTTCACGCCGTAACGGAGCGACGGATCGACGTGATTTTTGGCATAGAGATAGTTCATGGGCCCGAGAGTGACATAGGCTACTTTTATCCCGGAAAAATACACAGTTCCCGAGGGAACAGCGCGCGATAACCGAATACCACGCGGGCGCAGCTGCGAGCAAAAGCTAGTACTAATATTATAAATGCGAAAGTGTGTTTGTGTGTTTGTCCGTCTTTAACGCCGTAACGGAGCGACGGATCGACGTGATTTTTGGCATAGAGATAATTATGGGCCCGAGAGTTTATCCCGGAAAATGCACAGTTCCCGAGGGAACAGCGCGCGATTACCGATTACCACTCGGGCGGAGCCGCGGGCAAAAGCTACCTACATAAACTGGTGACTGCAATGCGGGCTAAGTTCTAATACCTTTAGATAAGCAGCCCTCCCTAACATCGCACTAACCTGGCAGTACCTGCCTCCATCCAGGCCTTCAACACAGAGTCATTGAACCCGTTGATCTGTCCCGCGCTCAGGAAGCGCAGGTTTGGTATGCGCGTGAGCATGTCTATAAGGCACTCCGTGGACAGGTCCGTCGCCGTCACATCTAGCTCCTGGATCGAGGACTTCTCCCACTCCACGGCCATTACGTGCTCGGATTGGAGACCTGAAAGTTAAACTAATTAGTTGTGAAATAAACCTATAGATACTGGTGTTAAATCTAGTTAAGCTTGACATGTTTCGGGTTAATCCGTAGCCCTTACTCCCTCAGCATACGCCCGGCCTGGTTAAAGCCGCGGGTTCACGGTGGATGCAGGCCGCTGCCAACCGAAGCAACTGGAGGTCTATGGCGGAGGCTTATGTCCAACAGTGGACGTCCTACGGCTGAGATGATGATGATAATGATACGCCCGGCAGCTGCTGCAAATCTGCGCATTGCGCACCACCGCTCTGCTCAACGAAACTATACTAACTACGAATTAAGGGATACGGATTAACCCGAAACATGTCGAACTAAACTCGATTAAGGCTCTGTTTCCATGTGAGATGTGCGAGGATGTGTTGCGAGGAACTTTTCTTTTTCGAAGCAATAGAAACGCTTCATTTACCTAGCCTAGCTCCGCTCAGCTGTGTCCACTAGAGACGTGCTGTGCTGTACATACGTTTAGTGTGTGTAAATGCTGTGTAGGTAAACGAAGCGTTCATGTTCATGAAAAACACATTCCTCGCAACACATCTTCGCACATCACGATGAAAACGCAGCCTAAAGCAGTCGCAATAATGCGAAAAAGACTCGTATCTCTGCTTTGCAGGGTGCGGGCCAGCCCCAACCCCATCATGACCACTGTGGCGGCTAGGTATGACTCCCCTTTTATGAGGCACTATGAGGCTGTCATGACTGCAAGGCGGTAAATATTTTGTTTTGTATAACTTACTAACATAGTTTATAAGTATTTTATTGTTTGAATGGTACTAACAAAGCTGGATCAATTTTATTATGTCATCTGAAAAATAAATGAATTATTATTATTATTATTATTAAAGACGTGAGTTATCTGGGTTTGTTTCACTTGCGAGTCTCACGGTAGCTTCATGTTCAGTTCGTTGTTGATGACAAGCCTATGCATTTTGACTCAGGTTCAGGTATGTTGTATCCCGGACTAATGGCCGACTACTAGAACTGATGGCCGATGGGGTCAAAAGGTTCTCGAATGGCGTCCACGGACCGGGAAACGAACTGTCGGTATATAGGCCTCCAACAAGAGCGACAACCTGGTTAAGATCGGGGGATCGCGGTGGATGCGAAAAGCACAAGACCGGTCTGAGTGGAGAGCCTTGGGGGAGGCATGTCCAGCAGTGGACGTCTTTCGGCTGACCTGATGATGTTGTATCCCAAAAATAATCAACACCATAGAAAACTGTAAGATGCGATGATGTTACTCACTGCACCCATTCATGAGCAGACAGGTGAGGCGGCGCGAGCGCTGGAACAGCGTCTTCATGGTGGACCCCGTCACTTTGTTGCAGAAGTTCACCGCCAGGCACTCCAGCTGGAACAATTAGGCAATAATGTTACTGAAGTAATTCCCAAGCTTAAGTGACACTGTGCCATTACCCAATGTGCTTTTGAATAACGACGCTATTAGACTTGCAAAACAATGGATCTTAAAGGATTCCTAGAAGAAGATTCTTCGGAATAAGGCCTCCTTCGCGCAAGAGCAAAAAAACCGTTGGCGCAATTTCAATTCTATTTTCAATTTAACGCCTAAAGTGCAACGTGGTGCATCGTGCAACGCAGAAAATACAAAACTATTCGATAAAAAAAAACATTGGAACAGAACCTCCTTTTTTGAAACCGTTTAAAAAACCGTCGCGTTTTAAACGCTCTGACGTGTTAATTTATACTTTAGCTTGGGAATGCGTTTGTTTAATTTGCGTCTCTCTCGTGCGAATGAGGCTTACTCGTAAGTTGCGAATAAATAATTATTGTTTGCGTGCGACCAGCCAGGCTACTCCGAAACTCGAAGTTCGTGTCGTCACCTACTATTTAATATGAGAGCGAGACCACACGACTCGAACTTCGAGTTACGAGTTTCGGAGTAGCCCTGCAGGTGCCGGGAAATCAGCGTGGGTGGGTGGGTATGACTATGATTGTGGGTTGTTTGAGCTAGGTCTTTTTCGTACTACAGTCGATGTCTTCGGTTAACGATGATGACAATGTAAAATAAATATAGAGGTAGGTACATCAAACATAAGGCTAGTCAAGTCAAATTTGATGACGTTTCACCCCGTGGGAGAAGTCGAATAATCACCGATCTCTAACACTTGATTATAAATTAATTAAGAATAGCGTAATGTGAATACAGCATCTGGGTATCCCAGCCACCCAGAGTGTTTTCTCAAAGACAACACCGATTGTTCGCCGCCTAAAAACTTCCACATAGCAAATTAATCGAAATCATTCGGCCGTCCAATCTCTCCGAAATAAATAAATGTTACTACAAGAACTTATCTTGAAATAGACATAAAACAAACCACGAACCTGTATACAGTTGGAGCTGAAGGCATCGATGTGTGAGTCGTCTACGAAGTTGATCCCGTAAAGGTTAATGACCCGCAGGTTAGGCGTGGCCGATTTGAGCTTGTGCACGTTTATCACTTCGTATATCTCTTCTTCTTCCTCTTCCACCTTCTCGTAAGTTCCTGGAGCAGTCGACAGTGCCAGCTTTAGGAGGGGGGCGCTAGATGCTACACTCAACTTATCCACTTAATTTGTATTGAACTAAAGAAAAGTTTGCAGGTGGTAGGACCTTGTGCAAGGTCCGCCCGGATTTCTACCACCATCTTGCTCGCTAATCCTGCCGTGAAGCAGCAGTGCTTGTACTATTGTGTTTCGGCGTGGAGAGTAAGACAGCCGGTGAAATTACTGGCACTTGAGGTATTCCAACTAAGCCCTCTAGGTTGGCAACGCATCTGCAATACCCCTGGTGTTGCAGATGTTTATGGGCGGTGGTGATCTGTTACCACCAGGAGACCCACTTGCTCGTTTGCCTTCCAGTCGAAAAAAAAAACTAAACGGCGTACCTATTAAAGTTTAGAGACTTTTATGAGTAGGATTGTATGTCTAACAAACACAGCCTGTAATTTTGTCGCCAGGCCTGGTTCTACTGGGCCAGGGAAAATCCGTCACTGACTGAGCCTTCTCATTCTGAGAGGAAGCTTGTGCCCAGCAGTGACACATGGTATAAATAAAGGTTGAGTTTTTGATATATATGATGATGATGATGATAATGATGATGATGATGATGATGGCAAATCACAGGAATCGAAAGTCGTAGGGTTTTTAGCAACGCCACTGCAAGGCTACTCCGAAACTCGAAGTTCGTGTCGTGCGATCCCTCTCGCTCTCGTATCAAATAGTAAAAGTGTCAGAGGGACCGCACTACACGAACTTCGAGTTTCGAGTTTCGTAGTAGCCCTGCCGATTCTAAAACAACTCTATCTGGGAATTTGCCATTAAATTATTTATAGGCTTTTATGAATTAATTATAAAACGCCTGATTTATTACTCAGAGCGTTCATTCATTTCTGATGTCTGTAAAGCTACCTTACAACTAAAGATGTTGGGAATTTCAATAGATTGAGGGAATCAAAATTAGATAAACAATAGACCATGACAAAAACGAAAAGCCTAACTTCGTAAACGATAAAGTAAGCGAAACACTGTCCCTTTCCCTCAGAAGTATAGTTTGGAGTTTGAACGTAGGCATAAAGATATAGACTACCTACAGCCCGGCTTTCGCGTAGCTATTACTTATTCTGTGATCTAGCGTAGTGCCAAATAATATGATAGAGTGGTGGAGAATAATGATCGAGTGGTAATAAAATAACGTAAGTACACCTACTTGTTAGTTAGTGTTAGTTCTTTCCTAGGGCCACGGACACTTACCAATGAGGTGCAATATTTCCAGACCATTGATAAAGTTATAGATCTTCCGCATAAAGCCCTCCATGAAGATGACCTCTGAGAGACAGATGCACAGGTACCGTAGCTTCGTGGGGAAAGTTTGCATTTCCGAGAAGTCGTGCAATTGCATGGCTGAAAACAACATTCATAAAAATTCTATCTAAGTAGTTATGTATAGGTAATTCCTAGCGTACAAATCGTAATTCAAATTCCAGTCGGTGGTGGAATGTAGCGTTGTGGATTTTTTTTCTTAATAATTTATGTATTTCTCGCACTTGGCCGATTTTTTCTAATACTTACCAGTACTAAAATCGAGAAGCATGTGCGTTAGGTTAGGACATTTGGCTGCTAACTCGTGTAGGACAGTGTGAGTGATCAACTCGATCGGTAGCTCGATGTAACGCAGGGAAGGGCCGAATCTTATCGATATCAAAGCCAGAAGCGATTCCAAAGATCCTTAAAAAAGAAAATAAAAAAGTTAGAACCCAGGACCATCGAAATAGTAAGTACTTACTATTTCGATGCCCAGGACCACGATTGAACGTTTTGAAAATTGGCGCAAAATGACTGAATGAAATGCAATTGACATTTAACTTTGGTGTTACCATTAGCACAACATTACGACGGAATTGGGGTAATTAGTTATGGACAAGTGCATATGGTTAATGGTTTGTTATATGATTAATTATTAACTAACCGACGTGCAGCCCAGATATTTCTGGACGTAAACTGACGTGTGTCCAAAGCTTGGTGTCATAGGCGACTAACCGCCACCTCTTGGAGACCATAGCCATTCTGCATATTTCTCGATGAGACAAATATGTGAATATATTCAACAATACTTTGTCTGGCAATTTTTCAATGGTCTGAAAAAATAAACAATTTTGTGAATAAGAAAAACTTTACTAAATAATTACTTAAATCTTAAATTCAGCAGGGCTACTACGAAACTCGAAGAGGGGCCGCACGACACAAACTTTGATTTTCGTATTTCGTGGTAGCCCTGCTGAGGTTTGTTAACAAGATTGGAGCATTGTTAATTAAAAGTAATTGTGTATTTTTTTTATAAAATCTGATTGGTACGGACTACATGACATGAGCTATACTTAGTTAAGAAAAAAAACTCCACCTACATTTTTATTTAAGATTCCTAGTAGTCAAAAACCACCAGATTAAAAAGTAAGACTATAAGCATAACATTCAGTCAAATACTTAGAGCATGCGCTGCTTAAAAAAATCAGGCTGATTTGACCTAGCCATAAAATTAACGATATGTTTTTCACAATATTACCGTGTTTGCAAATGGACTCCGGACTTTTCCGTCTTCAGTGAGATAGACTTGGCTGGCTTCTAGAGCCAGTTGGCCCCATATATCAGTTCCTAGATCCATGCTAATTTATTAAATATCCACCACAAACACTAATTAACCGTCGAAAGATCAAAATTATAAAAAAATCCACTTATCACGGGTTCACTTCATGTGCTCGGAAAGTAAACCGAGAGCCGAGAATACGAAACGCTGTGTTTAATTTTGGAATCATCTGGGAGTAGCCGAGTACAGTACACGGCAGGAAATATTGCTTCATGATGTCGATTTGTTACTTTTTATTGTTTTTCAATTAATAGTTATCCATACATTTAAAATACTAAAGAAACGAAGCTTGTAAAATACAAAAAGCAATTTCATTACACTTAAGGCCGTGGTTAGGATATTAATTATGATAAGAATGAAAAGCATGGCGGGAAATTTAAATTTGAGGACTTTGAAGCATTACAATATTTTTTTCATCTCTCCTGTTCGGAAAGTTTAGGTACTTTTCATGGGTAGCCGGATGGAAAATTGCGTTTTCTCCTCTAGGGTGGAAAGTAAAATTTTTTTAATTTTTCGGCTAGCCATGACATCGAAGATAATTGAGTTACGTCAATGACATTTTTTTTTCACGTTTCGGCATGGCCGTGGCCAGTCGAAAAGGTGCCGTTGGAGGTTGGATAGGTATAAGTAAATTCAATTTATTATTATTCTCGTCTTTTTGTAGTATTTTAGTTTCCTCACAGTCGAAATGAAAAGTAGAGTGTCTAACTCGGGTGAAATAACCCATTTCCCCTCGAACTATTGGCGCTCGAACGAAGTGAGACCTGAGTGAACTTATGATGACACTATAAAATTCAGTGGAAAAACTTGGATTACGTGCTAAGCATTTTTTTTGTCATCATAATGTAATGTCTGAAATTTATTAGCTACAATTTTCACAGAAAATACAGCAGATAAATAGATACCTACCTATTACCTATACAAGATATTGATAAATTAATCCTGATTACTTATTTCAACAAGTGATTAGATTAGTTTGACTGAATTCTGCAAACGGTTTTTTTTCATAATCTATAAATAGCGATTGAATTTTTTTTTCTATACATCAATGATCAAAGCGTACTAACTATTCTTAAATAAAGGTGTGACTAAATTTTGAATAAAAAAATCACAATCAAAAGCTGCTGAAATATTATGTATTAACTATAACTATTTATTTTGTTCCTCTATAAATTTACTTTTATTACAAGACATCATGTGTGATTTCAATACTTCTATATCACATTTAAACTGCTCTTGTAAACATTTCAGTTAAAGATTGATTTGGTTAGTTGCGTCTGCGTTCCGCGCTAGGGAAATTGGCAAGTAGTGAGGTATTTCCTGGTACCATGACTCAGCGTCCCAGACTACAATAAGACTTTGTCATTAACAACACATGTCTGAGAGAAGTCTTGCGCAAGATTAGAAATGGTTTAGAATTGTAAGTTCTACGTTTCAGGCTATAATGCCCGGAATGCACGAGGCTAGTTTTTCAAGCCCATATAGCAAGGTCAAGCTATAGTGTAGTAAGCTAGCAACCTGGTGCGTCTATCTTCGTGTCTAAACTAGCTTTTAATTCCAGGCTGGTAAGCAAAGATAGCTTTGAATAGCTTTCTGTTCCAATTTTTAAGTTAGTACCGCCCTTGACTACTGACTTCACTATCCTGGCTTGTGTACTAGCTATGTGAGGCCGGCTAGTCGTTCGGCTAGTGCAGTTTTTTTTGACGACTGCTGTCTACTGTCCTTGCAATGATATCTGACAGGCTTAAAATTGCTGGCATGATGTAGACAGCACAAGCATATGTCCAAGCGAGGGCAGTATTGCTAGCTTTACTAACAAGCAAGGTGTTGAGTTGACACTATAAGCGTGGTTAAGATTTAGAAAGTAAGTATGTAAATATAAGTATGTACGTTTCGTGTCCTCTTCCTACCCCATTTGGGAATACAGACGTGATGTTTGTGTGTTGTGTGTGTGCGTACCTATTTAAATCGTATTTTTTTTCTCGAGCTAACCACTATATTATTATAACATCCTGAAAAACGTAAAATTATTTAAGTAGAACCTACTTCTTATTATTTTTCATGATTTGTTAGAATTTTTTTGATGATTGGGAAAATGCTGACTCAATTTTTTACATGGCAAATCTAAAAGCTGACATTAACCTATTTTTACCGTAATTAGTTTCAAACCTTTGATTACGTACGAACAGTATTAAAGTAGAGATTAAGCCTCTATTACTATAATATATACAGAAGTTCTTTGGTCACATCTCCAAGAATGTGAACTCAATGGAGAGATTGGTGGTTCAGTGGCAAGAGGGCGCGCGGCCGATCACCAACTCGCTGGATTGACCTGATTAAAAAAGCTACTGAGTCCACCATGGGCCAGTGTACTCGCCACGACTCTAATCTAACCGGCAGAAATGGAAGCACATTGCTAAGAGGGCTGTCTTCGAAAAAGTCTACGACTCATCGAACATCTCTCCGTGTCCTTCGTCTGCGCAACCACGAAAAAAAGAAGAAGAAGAGACTCTGATGTATAAAACGTTAGGTATCAGATCAGTCTATGAAGTTCTGCAGATAATCGAGAAGCATTGCTATATATTCCGATAATGACTGATATAACACAAAATAAAATGTATCTCTTAGGAAGGATGGACCGTACTAAGGTCGTTTGTCGTGAGCATTCAGTTTAGTAGTATCTGCTGATTGCAAAGACGTTAATTAATTGTCTTGAATCCTAAACGCATCCCATGTTCAGTTGTTATAATAATATGGTCAAGTCGTGTTTTACTGTAACCCAGGGACTAAAAGTACTAGGATACCAAGAGCTATCTGGAAAGCGATGATGAAACACCCGCCACAGTATATATTTTTTTTGATATAAAACAAGTATAATATGAATTTAACATAGCTATCGGACGTAAAGAGCTGAAAAAAAACCAGTTTATACTTCACTTCAATGCAGTAGGAACATTTGACTAATATTAAAATTAATGTTCGTCTGTGACATCGTTTTGTTATGAATTACAGTGCAGTCAAATTTGCGTCGACGAAGACTGTAAATTTAGAAAATACCTTCTGAACACCATTACTGAACTGAACGACATTAGTTGACCGACTTTAAACAATTATTATTTTATTTCTATTCCAATTCAAGAAGAACCAATATTAAATTATATTTTTTTATGTTTGTAGAGTGACAAAGGACGTTAATTGGGCTCTAGGATGGCATAAATTAATAATAAGTAATAAGAAGGTAATAAGTACTTATTTTAATTTGTACAAAAGAGGAAAAATCTAAAGACTGCATTATTTTTAGAAGTCGCTGAACTAATGTCGCTCGTCAGTTCAAAGACTAAAAATCTACGTTTTTAGTTCTTCTTAAAGGCACCATCGTGTCTATCATTTTGAGTTCCTATTTGTGCTTAGTTACAACGAATTCGTATAAAGATTGTCTTAAAGATGACGAAGTGCCAGTATTACATTGGAACATCCCGGCGATCTTATCTTTATCGTTGAGTAAATACAAGCATTATCAAGCGCAATACAAGCCGTGTCTGCTACAAATACGACATCATCTTGTAGTTAATTATTAAGCAGCACGTGTAACTAATCCGGACATTAATTCAACTTGTTTGTAATTTGCGGTCACTAAAAAAAGCTTTAACTGTAGTGAACATTCACATCAAAGCGTAGGATGACTGATTTAAAAATTATTGATGGAGACATCTGTTTAGCATGAGACTGCGGTATCTTCCAGTGAAATGTATAAAGTACAGGAATAACCGCAGGAGCAAAAACATACGTGCATGTTATGAGACTTAAGAAGCTTTATGAGCGGTTGCGTTTATTCTTTGAATACTGAAATGTCTGTCCAGATCTGTTTGGATGTGGTGTCATTGATGTTTAATTTCACTATATGAATTTGAATTTTAACTTCTAACTAAATTAACTCATGGAACCAAAATATAAAAATATTAGTAAATATTAGGTATAGGGATTTTATTGAAATAGAAAAAAATATTATAATATCTTAATTTAATTAAACTTTTAGTTTGGTGACTGTTGTAGAAAAATAATACCACGCGCTGAAAATTTGTGGATATTTTTATCTTATAAAACGTAAATACTTGTTTATATTTCACTTCAATTGTCATTCTTCTTGACCAGTGCTATTGACCCTTTTTGGTGTCCTGTCGTGTCACTATGTATTTAATATAGTTATAGTGCTAGTTTTAATCTTAGTCTTAGGTGGTACTCATGGAGCCAAAATAAATTTTTCTTTTTTTTTTTCTATTTATAATATTTATTTATTTTGACGGTGAGACAAAAAATTTCAGATTTTTTGTTAAATAAATAAAATAAAATAAACGTAAAACTTCTTGTGATGTTATAAACTGAGAAATTACAATACAATAACTACTGGCGCCCTTTGTCTGAGCTAATTGGAACAGTACCAAAGAAACAGAAAGTGATACACATAAATTGTTGCCTGATGACTTTAAGAGTTTAATTAAACCAAGAGCTTTTACCATAGCCTGTTTCCTACGAAAGCTCGAACCCGTGTCATCTCTGGAAATAGCGATTGCAGCACTGTCCACGTTCAAAATCCCCCATGAATCCATTTTGAATTATAAATCGTCCAAATTCCACACACTACAACAATGGAGGCCCGATGTAATTTAATTCACAACCTTCAGTCACTTCGCTTTGATTTTCACTCACTATCACATTGGCGCGCAATTTGTTGTTACAAACATTCCCACTTTTCCCACTACCACAAGACTTCCGTCATGCTGACTGTCTATCCGTTTAATGTATCGAATACAAATGCGATGCGAGGTGTTAGAACAGTAAAGTTATACTGTAACAGATGTACCTATATGCTGTCAGATATTTAAATTGGCAAGCCAAAATAAGTTCGGCATTTTGCTTCAACTGGGCGCTGAGCGACGCGGTGGCTGCCAAGAAGATTCGTGTTGCATTCGTGTCCCAGTAATGCTACGCCGCAAATCGGAACCTATTCTATCCTACTCGTAGTTAGGTACCTGGTTACACGTCAATCTAGAGGCGGTGATGAGCATTTAATTTATTTTTAATCATTAAAATCCTTTAATAGAAGTCTGTCCAATTGATGAAAGCTTTGGCAAGGGCTATTTTAGTATGTTTACTTTGACTGAGTAAACATATCTACGTGACCAAATTAAAAAGAGGAAACGTTTAAATAGACAAACAAATAAGTCGTCTCATTGACGATGATGATGGTAATGCTGTCCCGTCCCTGATGATATCCGCTCCGTTGACTGCTTCAGCGTTCTAGTTGGTGATACTGGACACAATGTGTCTACATGGTAACTAGCTTAGTTAAAAAAAACTAATGGGTCTGCATACTTTTTAAAATGGGGAAGTTTACTTATTATTGCACGTGACCGTACACTTACGAATAATTATTCGTAGCTGTAGGTACAACATTTTATTGGACAGATTCTCTATATTAATTTCTTTACAGTATGGTTTTATTATTCTGCTGATTACGTAGTGCCTCAAAGCTCAATAACTTAGACTGTTCTGATTACATGATTTGTAATAAATTATTTGTTTTTTTTTTTACCCGATACCTGTTATTGGCAGTGACTAATTCCATGATTACTGATTACCGTATCTGCGTCCATAATTTAATTATGTTTCGACTCGAATACAACGTGAATACAACTCTCCCCTTAAATCTTGGCGCCTTGCCTCATCGGATTATAGCTTTTACACTGTTTGCCTGTGGGAAATATTACGTTACGTACATATTACACCCGTATAAAATAAATGTAAGTGTTACCTTTACATATTTATTTATATTTTGGAAATCATCCTACACAAAATTAATTTATTATTTTTAAATAGAAGTAAAAGTGGCAAATTTGTTGTAGCTGGCAATTTTCGGGAATGGCTACCAGTAGGGCTACTACGAAGCTCGAAACTCGAAGTTCGTATCGTATCGTCCCTTTCGCTCTCGTATTAAATAGTAGAAGTGTCAGAGGGAACGCACGACACGAACTTCGAGTTTCGTGTTTCGTAGTAGCCCTGCTGGTTCACCACTTTTGACTAATTTTGACTTTGACAGGAGCACATGACATTCCGCTCGTTCATAGCCCGCCCGGCCGACGTCCGTCCTTCTTTATTTTCATTCATTTCATTCGATTCGATTGTTGTGTTTTGGTTTTATTAAATCGTAGTTGGTTGGACGTGTTGTTAATTAATGAAGTGCGCATTTTTAAAACAATTAAATAACTTTACAGTGAGCGCTTTATGAAACTTATTTCCGAGTGGTGATAAGCTATAATTCAAATATCGAGAAGGCAGGCGCACTACTCAATCTCAGTGTAGATTAGTTCGTCCGTCTGGCTGGTTGGACGGCGTATTTTATTTTCTGAGAAATGCGCGAATATCTCAGTTCTAGCTTTGGCTGATTTTGTTAGTTCGTCGCGCGGGAAGCTGCTGGCCGGTTGGAAACCTAGTCATGATCGAAATTTAATTAAAACAAAATAACGTGAGAATAACTGGCTCGTTCGCGAGTGTTTTTTTGGTCTTCTCTAAGAAATACGCTATGGAATCCGCAGGACTAATTGCAAACTATTTGCCTGAGTATTTAGTTACTTTTGTGGATGAACTGGATGAGCACCCTTGGTTGTTTGCATCCCTGGCATCACTTCTCGTTGGATTGAGTGGTATTTTACCACTACTAATAATCCCGATCGACGAGACAGCTTCATTCAAGGATGGTTGTAAGTATTGCTTTGTTTACGATCGTTACGCCATGAGCATGTGATACTATTTATAGTTTTTTTTTTCACTTGTCATCTTTCGCTAAATAATAGCGTGCCAGAAACCAAGAAAGTCTTTGTGCCAGTAACTGTTTTAAATTGCGTTCCATTCTATATTTTTTCTTAAATATGTTTAAGAGTTTGGACAGATTAACCTCTTTAAGAACCATTCTTCACTTTTAAGATATTATTATCACTTTTAAAATAAAATATTCAAGTTATCACTTATTATTTTCCCAAAAAAAGAGTGACTTTTATTATCAGGGTCATTTTTTTAAACAGTCCTCTGTGAGACACAAGATAAATAGGTTTGTTGTTATAATTAACTGAAAGTAGAACAATAACATATACATTTTATCATTCTGCATACTCTTGGCAGGGGTCAGTACAAATACATTGACAATTATTGCTTATAGCTGTGACAATGTATGGTCAACATTATATATAAAGTGGTTTGGATAAATGTAGAATATTTTGGTTGTGTACCTGATTTTTGGAGTTTAATTGAACATGGTTCAATCACACTTCAACCCATCTGCTTATAGTCTACGGACTGATTGCAAGATCAAGAATAAGAAAAAAAAAATGAACATGGAATAAGTATTTAATTATGGTTGTCAAAGTTTCCATATATATGTTGATTGATGTTCAAAGTGTACCTACCTACAAAGATGTGACATATTCTAAAACAAAATAGGTATATTCAGACAAAAAAATCTCTACAAAGGAGTTCAAACGAACCCAACCATGGTGCTGATTGATTTCAGATAATTTTTAAGCCACTTTGATCTTACAAGGTGATAATTAAATGCTGAAAACCTGAAAGTAACTAGTTTATTTAGAATCAAGAGTAGTACTAATGTCATTTTTAAACTCCCATAACTAAAAGGTTAGCACAGGGTTTTTACCACTAGGAATTCGAAGTTGGGTCCAATCACCTACAAGTCCTAATCGTACTGGTAAATACTTTCAAAAGCTTTATACTGTCTTTAAAGGCCAGCTACAGAGTAATGACTTTCCTTGAGCTACTGGTGATCATTTCCCATCATATGATTTGCTCAATTGTTTTGGTCCTTCTTATTATAAAAAAACCTTGGACTTTTTTGTCTAATATTTTAACGAGGCTTACATACAAATGTGACTATCTCAGTCTCATGGGAAGACCCAGGCCTTTCTTAAAGCCCACATACAGCCTGTAGCACAATATAGAGTATCATGCTGCGGACTGTACTTTATTGCTTTGAATTTTCAAAATAAAACCTAACAAATCTGATGTATATAGTTTAGGTCCCCTCTGTTTACAATACAGCTCTGTTTCCTTATATATCATTAGTTAGTTATCATTTGAATCAGACTGTTTAAAAATCCATGCAACCTTAGGACATTTATCTCGCAGAGAACAAAAATACTTTTTATCTAGCTGAAGCAACTAGATTACGCGCGGTTCGGATTTCAACACGAAATATTGGGTAATGGAAAGAAACTAAGTAGATAAAAACTTAAGGATTGATTGATGCCGTACTCCACTTTCAAATCTGCAACAGTAGAATTTAAAATAAACTACATTGAAACTTAGGAGGGATAGAGGAGAATGGCAGCGGCTTGAGGAGGCCTATGTCCTGGAGACAACCTTATACGAATGTGGCTGGTGTCAACAAACTATATTTTGTATTTTATTATCAGCGAATAAAGGCTATTTTTATTTATTATTTTCACATTGAAACTTAATGATAATAGTATCTATCTAGCTAGGCCCATTCAACTGTTTTTTTGACACTTGCCTTCTTTTGACAAATATAAATATTACTAGCCGTTACCTGCGATTTCGTCTGCGCGAAATTAGTTTATCGCTATCCTGAGGGAACTATGCAATTTCCCAGGATAACAACTGTCCTATTTCTTTCTCCAGGATTCAAACTATCTGTATAACGAATTTCATCTAAATTGATTCACTGGTTTAGACTTGATGAAGTAACAAACAAACAGACTTATAAATTTTCGCATTTATAACATCAGTGGGATATGTTACCTAGTTTTTAAAGGTCTGTCTCGCCTAATAGGAACTGTTACATGGGAAGATACATTTTTTTTGCTAAGATATGGGTTTCGGAACCCTAATAAAGGTGTTAGGGTTCCGTAGTCAACTAGGAACACTTATTTTTAAAATTAAATTTTACTGGGTTATACTTGTAACTAGAACACATTTGAAAAAAAAAAGTAGAAAAGAAATTAACATTAGAACCTTAATTTTGCACCATTATACACTCGTAAACTATTAGTCCGGTGGTTGAATTGAAATTCCATCATGAAATATAACATTTGCATAATAAGACACCTTTGCCCTTTGCCAAATTCCATATTTCTAATCCAAGCATTTGAAATTTTACAATTTTATCTATGTCCTAACCTTTAAAGTTACCTATTGTTGAAATAAAAGTTCCTTTTTTTCTACGTTTACTACCTTTTCTTTAAACGTCCCGACCTGCGTCCGCATACTTATACCAACCCTACCGTAAAATGGCTCTACTATATTACCATAGTCGATATTTTTGATGGCACGTCATAGCCGGCGTTTTTTTTCAAAAGGTCCACCAAAAGAGCTTTACACCCGCCAGCGTTATAGTCTATACAGAGGGCGTAGGAAGAAGGCACAACAGGCAATTTCACAGCTCGCTGCGTATTGATTGAGACCAGCTGCGGCGACCAGATAGCAAAATCGCGGCAAATACCGATTGAATACGTTACGGAAAAGTTCACGAGGGTATTAGGGTATGCGTCCAGTGGAGCAAAGACGTGCAGAATCGTAACCAATCAATATATGTTTTTGCGAATGCAACGTTTTGTGCAACCATCTTACTCGGTAATACTGTGGCCACGCAGCAGTGCCTGCGTCTTTGCCTATTTATATAAATAGCAAAACGAATTATTTTGAACTCATACATAGGTATATCGTAATTGTAATCCTATTTTAATTTAAAAATGCCATCAATATTTTTTATTTAAATATAACCACAACAATAGAACAGAATCGACGCGGGGCTTCGCTCTGCGGAGCCCCTATTCTGCATAATTTAGGCGATTCCTGCATTGACGCAACTCTTAGGTAAGGTATTTATTTAACTTATCGAAATACTTAGGATCGTAACACGTCACGCAACGCGCTTTCATTAGCTCGTTGAAAAAACTATGCCACAGCTGCTATGGTGATAACGATTAAAATTAAATGTAAATTATAAATTGAATATAGTTTCTTTGAAAGGTAGAATCCGCAACGAGGGTATCCGACACAGAACTAAGGTCATCGACATAGCTCAGAGAAGTTGAGGTGGCAGTGGGCTGGTCATATCTGTCGCAGAACCTATAACCGCTGGAGTAAACGAGTTCTTGAGTGGAGGCCGTGTCTTGGCAAACGTAGTGTAGGACGCCCTCCGGCCAGGTGGAGTGACGATCTGTAAAAGGCTGCTGGTAGAAGCTGGATGCGTTTAGCCGAGAACAGGGCGCAATGGCGCTCTTTGGGGGAGGCCTATGCCCAGCAGTGGACTGCTATAGGCTGATGATGATGATTAATTGAATGTAATTGGTACTTGTTCTAGTTAATTTGGTCTTAGAATACTTTTTTTGGTACTAATACCTGCTTTAATATTTGAAAGAAGTTCGACGTTAAAAATAAGTACGTTTGACTGTAGGTTTGACCCCTCTCTTTCAGTAATTTAAAATTGTAATTTGGTAGAGCAAGACAAGAACACTTGATCCAATAAATATTTGTTTTCAGTGTCCTTGTTCGATATGCAATGCGTAGCATTGGTAAGTAAAAATTGAGAATCCACATGAATTATAGGGGGCAGGACCTGATTAAGGGTGTGCCGAACTTTTGTAGTGCATTTATTGGATTCATTTAATCCCTCATTACTAGTAAAACTTTTTGCATCAGCAAAAATGTATTTGATATCGTACTCTATAATTCATGCACTGTAGAAACACTATTACTTGTAGTTTGTTGGATAGAAATAGAATAAAATAAGTCGTCTGTAAATACCAAAATAAATCCTTAGTACGGTGTCGTATATATAGCGCGACAGATTATGAGTTTGTGAATGATAAGAAAACTAGATGTTTTCTATGGCGTCTACACCTTTTAGTTTTTTAAATATGTATTTGTTTTAGTAATACGAAGAAAATACATAAAAACGCGTGTTTTCTAACCAATCTATCTTGAGCCGCCGCGCTTCCCTATCCACCTTCCCCTTCCTTCCCACATTTGATCCACCCATAGAAGATCGCGCGATCGATGTCCCCATAAAGAAGTAAAAATTATGTAGAATTGTAGCGCTACTAATATTTCAAAATTCGTCACCGTTCCTGATTTGTAATCATGAGTTTGAACTGTTTCATTTTGTAATTTTATAAATTTCAAAATATAGATAAATTGTAACAAAGTACCTACTTTTGCTTTACCAGCAAGATATTATTATGAATTTGTTAAACGAATTTGAAGTAAATCATATTCTATTTTTTATTTATTAATAAGGTACCGTCCAGAAATTTGCCGTCATCTTTAGTAAGATTATGTATGACTTATGTATTATCTGTGCATGCTCCGCACCCGTGCACATCACTAGCCCGCGGATGCACTTTAGGTGCATTGCAGTGCGAGACCAAGTTCTGATTAAATAAGTTCGATTGTTTGTTAACGTATCCTGAATATTTTAGTTGTAATTGCAAACGCATTGAACGTCATATTTAACTGTACCTAAATTGATCTACACACACACTCATAGCCATAACCGGAAAGTGGCTCTTAATCCCCGGCGCAAAACCTCCGATGTTATAAGTTTGACAAAGTTGGTAAGGCAAGTAGTAAGGTGGTATATGTAGTCATTTACAATGACGCGTGCCGTAGTTCTTATTACAATGTCATTAATGTCTAATTTTGACTAAATCACGCGTCTACATGGATGGCACTAGGTATACATAAGTAGTAAGCTATAAGTACCTAAGTAGTTTGTCTATAAGTTTTGCTCTCAAACGGGTGGACTGATTTTGATGAAGTTTTTTAATCGGAAGCTAAGATCGAGATGGTTCTTTTCTTAGTTATATGTATATCAAAGTTTCATTAAAATCGTATCAGACGTTTTTGAAACCGAACTGAACTTTAAAATAACAATGTTGGAGTTTTTTCAGCTTTTCTATGTTGGTTAGATTATAATTTAAATAAAATACTCCTATACAGCAAATTTACACGGTTTCCTCGGGATAAAATAATGTAATAATTTCCTGTACCTACCACTACCATGAGTTTACAGTGACCGTACCCGATAGCGACGCGACGGCGCAAATTATTTGTATGGAGAATTGTACAACGCCTCTACAAATAATTAACGCCGTCTCTATCGAGTACGGTCACTGTAAACTCATGGTAGCGGTACTGACATGATAAAATAATACCAGGGCCAGGAATAATCGCTGTTTTGTAAATATTAGCTCCCGTTCGTAATCTCAAGTACTTACTGTTAGAATCAATCACACACAATGTAATAATTTGACGCCACGATAAGAAAAACCCGCTAAGTCCATACACTATCAAGTTTATGTGGTACGTGAGACAGAGGGACTTCCGCCGCCAAAAGTCAATAAATTCACAGACATCTTTAAATGATTCACGGTTATTTGTATAAAAAACTAGCTTTTGCCCGCGGCTTGTTGTTATCTCACATAAGGCCTAAAACATCTTGGATTGGCGGTCTTATGTGAAAAAGTGTTGTAGATAGCTGTTTCACCATCCATTGATTAATTAAATGACGGATAAATGTGATGCCGTCTTCGTGTATTCGAACAAAACAAACAGAGACCGCATTATATTTAACCGACAGTTAAAACGAATCAATGGGTGGTGAAATAGCTCCTAAACTTCAAACCCTAAAATCGAGATATTGCAGTAAGAGCTCGTAAGACTTTTTGTAACCAAAGTCTAGGTCTAGAATAGGGAGCTACTGGTCAGAATAGACCCGTAGAAAGATGAAAATAAATATACGAGTAGAGTTATTATCAACTTTGAAAACTAAGCAACTTAGGTGTCTAGAACAATCTTTACTTAGAATCTTAAACTCGCCGTAGAGCTTTTTTATTTGAATTCCGCTTCAAACTGTCTGACCCTTTCAAAGCTGTTGCCTTCGACTTTGATTTTGTTACATTCTTTAAATGCATCGCGACCCAAGTTCTTGGAGTTGTACTGTAATTATAACAGCCTGCTACCGAGGTGAACACGCATTGAGAGTCGCGTATATAGAGACGTCATATAATTCTGGCATGAGAAAGAAAAGGAGCGAGATACAAATATTGAAGTATCAGATGAGGATGATGTATATCTTGTTTCGTTGGCTTACTTTAGGGGATCTACTGGATCGAATAAGAAATATAGGGGTTACGTAGAAGAACGAGAGTCATCGACATAACCAAGCGAATTAGCTTGTTAAAGTGGCAATGGGCATGGGCAGGCCATGTAGCACTGAGAACGGATGGCCATTGGTTCTGAAAAGTTCTTCAATGGAGACCGCAGCTTAGAACGTCTACCAACGAGATGGACAGACGACTTGTTTAAAGCCGCGGGTTCAAGGTGGATCTACCAACCACCGTGGATGCAGGCCGCTTGGAACTAATACAACTGTAGGTCTATGGAGGAGGCCTATGTCCAACAGTGGACGTCCTAAAGTACATTTCAATAGAATCTGACAATTTTCTACACATTTAAGACACCCTAACGTGGGCACTCTTGATTATATTTGTCCCTATTGTTGTGATTATTATCTAAAAGGAATCAAAAAAGAATAATAGCCACATCACAAAGCCCTAGGCAGCCCGGTGTTCATATTAGTAGGCTGGAAGGTGTCTACAGGATTGTCAGATTCTATTGAAATGGAGTTTACGGCTGATATGATGGTGATGAATACTGGCTGTTTTTCAGTATGCGACTAATCATGTAATCATGAACTCTATGGTGCTCTTGTTGCCATCTCAAAAACACCACTCACGCTACCACGTAATTTCGAAAAGGCTTAATAAAAATGGAGTGAGCTATCGCTACTTCAAGATCGGATGATCAAAAAAGACCTCTATTCTACGAGGCTGTTGAACTATATTCGGGTAAACGTCGTTATCGTCTGTCTGTCCACTTATCAATATACGTGAGCCATCAACGCTTCTGATAACGGAGATGTGAACCCTATGACATTGTAATAGGTGTGACCGATACTAGAACTGACAGATGCCCGATTGTTTCATGATGACCTTATAGAAATACCTAAAGTCTACTACATACTTTTTTTTTAATAGCTTATAATGTGTCCCACTGCAGGGCAAAAGACTTCTCTTTCTAATTCCACTCGTCTCTACTCTTGGCCAGCTCTTGCCAATCGGACTGGAATCCAAGTCGTCTCGCCATCTCCTAGGTCTGCTCTGCTCCGGTGCCCGTCGCATGGAACCCAATTGGTGACTACTTACTATTTCTGGTGTTCTGGTGTACAATAAAGAGTCTTTGAATTGTATTGTAAAGTCTGTTCATCTCAAGGCAACAGTTATGTTTTTTTGCACAGTGTATCAATTAAACTTTCGAGATTTTCATTCATAATTAAGTATGTTCCATAAACGAGACATTTCGCGCTAAACACACGAGTAATATTTACCTTGACGTTTCGACCACATTGCAATGGCTATGGTCGCAAGTAGACGCTTGTCTAGGTACTCATCTGGTCTACTCGTGACCACGACCACTGAAATGTGGTCGAAACGTCCAGGTAATTATTACTCGTCTGTTTAGCATGATAAATCCCATAAACGGGGTTTATGGGACTTATTACGCTAAACGGTATAATTATGGTTCTAAAACAAGTTAATTTTGCAATTACTTTGTTTTTATCAAGTAGGTGTTAATGTGATTCGAGTGAGCAAAATTAACATTTTAAAGTTTGTTACTTGCGATTATTTATTTACTTACTAGCTTTTGCCCGCGGCTCCGCCCGCGTGATATTCGGTTATCGCGCGCTGTTTCTTCGGGAACAGTGCATTTTTTCTAGGATAAAATGTAGCCTATGTCACTCTCGGGCCCATAAACTATCTCTATGCCAAAAATCACGTTGATCCGTCGCTCCGTTACGGTGTGAAAGACGGATAAACACACAAACATACAAACACACTTTCGCATTTATAATTATTAGCATGGATTATTATTGGCCTTTATTTGTGTCCCACTGTTGGGCAAAAGCCTGGGCTTATAATTATTCGGCCACTCATTCGGTCGTCCCACCATTCGCATATGGCGATTGTTAAATATAAATTCTATAAAACCTGTTAAATTTAATTATATCCACCGTGACGAAGCTCGTATTTTTGCCGACAAATCAGCGGACTTGGAACTTATTTTGGCTGAGTGTAAAGAAAACAATAACCGCGATGTCCGAGATGTTGTTTTGCTTTCGTGAGACGTTTCAGTTGTCTTTGTCTTATTTGATCTTGACTTCAGAAAAAGGAAAGACTTGGCAGTATTTTTTATTGTCCGCGCCAAGTAACTAGAATACAAACACTTGAATATACAAGTTACAAATATATGCATAATTTAAATTTCTTTTCGTCTCTCCTGTTTAAAGTTAAATGTTCATAAATCCTTCCCCTTACAACGCCATAATGATCGAAAACTCGCCACTTGCATCTGCTGGTAACCCTCAACTCACGATGCCGTCAGTTGGGCTCTTACAACCGAAGAGCCGGGCTCTTCGTCTTCCGGTTCGTCGTCGCAACTCTAGGACTTTTCTTTCCCAACGTTTAGCAATCTGTTATTCGAGCGATTGATTCGTGTGATTCCCATATAATTTTTACTTAACTAAAAGTTATCTTATAAAGACATGTAATCAGGCAATACGATTTTATCGATTGATACAAGCAATCGATTAACAATTGACGACAGTTATCAGCAATCAATGCACAATATTGTGAACGTTGATTATTAAAGATAATGCTTACAATCAATTAAAATAAATATTTAACTTCGGAAGGAAATAACCTTGGAGATTGCAGCCATCGGACAATAACCCAGCTTCAGCCGACTGCGGCTGAAGAACGGGTGAAGGTCACCAGTCTAGAATGTAGAAATATGGTTGGAAACGTTTTCGAAGTCAGCAAAGAAACGTTCATCACCATATCAGTCGCAGGGAGTCCCCTGTTGGACATAGGCCTCCCCCATTAATGAGACCTTCAGTTGGAAGCGGCCTGCATCACAGTACTGCAGTCGCGGTACTGCAGTACCGCGAGGCCCCCCTTAGACGCCGTGTAGAGCGCGCGTCTGTGTGAGTGTGTTCGTTTCGATCGTAGCTTCGTAGCTTCCATACTGCTTTAGCTTATATATATACTGTGCCTCCATCCACCGCAAACCCCATAGGTTAACCCCTGCGATTTAACCAGGCCATCCGTCCATCTCGTTTGTGGACATCCTACGCTGCGCTTGCCGATCCGCAGTCTCCATCCGAGAGCTTTTCAGCCGCAATGGCCCTCTCTTTCCGTGCTAAATTCGAAAAGTTCAAAGAACGTGTAATTGTTTTCTGGCTTGAGGTTCACTTCTATTCCACTAAAACATAATGTACAATCTTTAGATAAAAAACACCTTGTTTTTTTAACAGTTCTAACTATCAACATTAACTTCGCTCTTGTTCTAGTCAACAAAGGCATTCTATCTAAAATACAATTGCCTTTTTTACTACCCTCAATTAAGGATATGACGAGAGCTCCGAATTCCTATTTTTTTAGTGTTTCTTCTAGGAAGTTTTAGGAAGCAATACATGAGGAAGCGGATGGCGATTTTAATGAACTGTTTGCTCAAGGTTGATTCCGATGGCACTAAACTCACGCATTAATCATGCTTATCTATCATATAAATTACCATATATGTATATCTGTTTTTAACCTACTATTTTTGTGTTTTTCCAATGTAGTTCTTCCAGGGACGTTGAGTTTTTAAAAGTCGCCACGAATTGCTTGAACCTACCCGGTCAAAATCTTAATGCTCACTTTCCCTTGTAAATTATTAGGACTACATTTTTTTAATAATATCCTTGAGTTTTCCAAATGTATGTGCAAAATTTAACATTTGAAATTTACCACGAGTTTTACGGTGACGAACAATATCGTGAAAAAATCTGCACGATGTGCGTGTGAAGTTCCCAATCGGCATTAAGCGCGCATGGAAACTACGGCTCAAGCCCTCTCACCCTGAGAGGGAGGATTGTGCCCAGCAGTGAGTCGCATATAGGCTGGGATGATGATATTTTTTAATGCATGATAAGTTTAGGTTTCACCTATAGCAATCACGCCTGAGACCACGAACTGGAACGCTCCAGTTTCTCAAAACTTACTACTCTAATAATATTAGTGTTTTGTCTCTTAAATTGAACGAGAAAATGAAACAAAACACTAATATTTTTAGACTGATATATGATTCGAGAAATGGAGACCAGCAGGCAGCGTGGAAATTTGAAGTACGGCAGCGTTTTCTTTGTTAACTGGGCGTGTTACCAGTTTCAAATTTAGTCAAATCTCGGAATTTTAATTCAACTGCTGAATAAGTGTTGAATCTTATACTTATATATCTTTGCACGAGCAATCTTTGTCTTGTTATAGGTCCCTATATCCATACTAATATTATAAATGCGAAAGTGTGTTTGTATGTTTGTCCGTCTTTCACGCCGTAATGGAGCGACGGATCGACGTGATTTTTGACATAGAGATAGTTTATGGGCCCGAGAGTGACATAGGCTACTTTTTATCCCAGAAAAATGCACAGTTCCCGAATACCACGCGGGCGGAGCCGCGGGCAAAAGCTAGTTTAACTATATATAAAAGAGTCGCTGGATGTAGCTCTGGATAGAGAGATGTGGATGTCAAGAAGGGAGGCTTTGGCCCAGCAGTGGGACTCATAAAATGAAATATTTATCGGGTATTTAGGAAACAGCTCTTTTGACTAAATTTAGTATGTGCGGGCGAACAAATCTAGCTTGGTTTTATCTCTGATAAAACGCGTGTTGTCGAGTTTTAGCCCGGGTGAAGCTCGGTCGCCCACTGTAATGATATACGATAAACAATAGGGATGTTGACGCCATTAAAAAATAATTCGAAGGCACGACTTCAGTAAAAAAAACGCTCTATTTTAGCCCTGAAAACCAGATTAATTTTCGATTTACTGTAAAATTAGATTTTTTGTTGCTTTAAAACAAATAAATAGTTAGTTGATTGAGTTGGCGAACAAATAGCGACTTATGACGTCATAAGTTGCTATTGCAATTGAAACTTTATGGGAGAATTGTGTTTTGACAGCTCATAAAAAGTACGTTGGTTGATTGGCGGTGTCAACATCCCTATTGAAAACGGTTGTCTGCATTTATGCTGAGGCGGGACCTTTCCACTCACATTATATTTTATTTTATATTTATTTTGTATTTCAACTATTTTTGTAACTTTTGTTTGTAACTATTATGTGTGTGTTGAAAAAACTTTTTTCATTCATTCATTCATGTGGTCAGTCCGCCTATAGTAGGAAGTCTGATTCGTCTTCCGCGTTCGTGGTCGCTACTTGATCACTTTTCCCGCCCTATGGTTATCACTTATCAGTTCTACGAGCGAATACTCCAAGTCATCATCATCATTAGCCGTAGAATCGTCCACTGTTGGGTACAGGCCTCCCCCCGTGAACCTCCAGTTGCTTCGACCTCGATTTGCATCCAGCGTGAACCCGCGGCTTTAACCAGATCATCCGTCCATCTCGTTGGTAGACGTCCTACGCGGTGCTTGCCGATCCGCGGTGTCCATTCTAGAACTTTTCGCTCCCAACGGCCATCTGTTCTCCGTGCTATGGTTATAGACACACATCATACATCTCAAAATCATCAATCATCTTCTGTGGCCCGGCGGAAGACCAGTGCTGGTTTTCAGCCAGCGATATGCTGAGCCGGGACCTTTTTATAGCGGCAACACTTCTTATTGTTATTTTTCCTAACCTTAATGTGTCATTGCTGTTATAAATAAATTATTTTCTTTCCTTCTTTCTTCTAACATTTTTGTTTTATTTCAGCCGGTGCTGCGACGCTACGGATACTGCTCAGCTTTGCCGTCGGCGGCCTCTTGGGTGACGTCTTCTTGCATCTACTGCCCGAGGCGTGGCAGCATGACTTCGCAAGCACTAAAGGTAACCCTCACAGATATAGATTACACTAGATTACGCAAATGCATCTACTTCGCGTGTCCGAACCCCGACCAATCGTCGGGGTTGGCCCCATACAAAGACTGACCGCTAACTGACTAATCATGGTTAGTGCTAGTGACTGACTCGAGCACCACGGCGCGGGCGGGCGGCGCACTTGAATCGATTTTGACCGGACATCGGGGAATTCACATCTTCTTCTCTTTGAAAATATGGCTTTCTGTCCTTATTAGGACAATGTCGCCAGTGTCAAAGTACTCTCTTTGAGAGGAACGTTGTTCGGTAGTTGTAGTTTTTGCAAATTGATAGTAAAATTCCAGAAACCACGTGGAGACAACTTGCGTTTTAAAAAATGTCAGACACGAGAGCAATATAGAATTTTGTGATCACTGTTCACTGTTAAGTTTAATCGCCGCATAAAACACTATCAAAATTATACTTCAACTAGCCAAAAAAACAAATAGCAAAATTAGATTATTATCTACATCCGCCATGTTCGAATGCTACAAATCGAATCCGGAATTCACATCGCTTATTCGCTCTTGAGACGTCACAGTAGATAAAAAAAGTGACACGGTTGGTTTTCGTACAGATTGAGGTGTTTGCGTTATCTAGTGTAATCTTTATCTGTGGTAATCCTCACCAGCAGCGTCGAGTAACCATTATTGTTAAGCATCTTTGCGTTGGCCGTATAACATGGAGAATAGGCCATTGGGGCCGAAAAGTTCTCGAATGGAGACCGCGGATCGACAAGCGCAGCTTAAGATGTCACCAACGAGCAGCCGAAGCAACTGGAGTTCTGCGGCTGATATGATGATGATGACCTGGAGAGGAACCGGAAGACGAAGCAGACTTCGTATTATGTGGATTGGCCACATCGAAGGAATTGCGGGGAATCGGTGGCCTTTGTTTAACAGTGGACGTCTTCCGGCTGATGATGATGACGATGATGATGATTTACTCGGGAGCGAGACAAGCGTGAGTTAGATATGTAGCCATAGCAATTCAAGATTCACGTCTAATGGTCTCTCTCCAGACAGTTATGAAGTAGTGATCTAAACAAACACATAAATGAGTCATTTGTGATAGCCCGAACGTGATTGTCGCTAGCCATGTTGTATTGTTTGTTGTACATGTACTGTTATCTTATAACATAAACAGACGTTTATGAGGTTTACTTATTTCGACTACCGTTATTTGGTATTTAAGCTAAGTAAGTACTGTGGGGAACTGTAGCTGGTAGAGCTTAGGTATAGGGGATCTACGCGCGTGATGCTAAACTCAATTCAAACAAAAGGATGTTTCTTCAATTCGCTTCATATATTCAGAGACTTATAAATATACTTTTACAAACAGGTCAAGCCTCTCAGGCTGTTGGGAGCAATCTGTGCTCCGGCATGTATACCGCTGTCAATCTATTTAAATCGAATTCCAGAATTATAAAATACAAAAATACTATAATTATACAAAACACATTCAGTCTAGCCTGCCAGGCGGTCATTTTTACCACCTGCCAGCGGCATACAGCCTAATCCCTACAGTACCTACCTAGAGCCTAGAGCATAAATATTCATATGAATGTGCTGCTAAACATAATTTTTGTCTCGTCGATTAGTCTATTTGATTAATGATTGGGTATAATTAGAATTAGTATTTACATTAAATTAGGATCTGTATTTGAGTTTCACTTTCAAGTAATTAGTTTAGTTTTTTCTTCCACCTGTATTATTTGAAGTATTTTTACTCGTAATGATGCAATTTGTGTCCCCTTTTTCTTTTGTCTGTTTTTATTTCATTATTGGAACAAATAAAGCTTCAGTTAGTATGACTTGACTGAATTGCTGTCATTAATTACAAGTATTTTAACTGTCAACTTTGTAGAATGCAAGTAACTACTTTACTTTCTTAGTTACACTATGTCATCAGCAACATAGCTTTCTCAAAATCTCGTCCAAGCATGACCAATGTGCCTCACCAATTTCACAGTAGGTAAACTTATTACACAACCCAATAGTTACGATGCTATGTCAATTGGGTTACGAAAAGTGCCGAACTTGGCATGACACACTTCTGTTACCATTTTTTCTTAATTATTAAAAAAAAATTAGGCGCCTATGTGTCTTTTACCTAGTAGTAGTTAGTAGTAGTAATTTCAGGAACTTTTAAAAGTTAGGATGTATTTTTTCTTGGCTGAAAAAGGTATTATTTTCACAGCAATGCAATATTTACAAAGCTTATCAAAGAATTATGTATTCCAAAAATATATATGTACCTATGTGATTTCTTTATGTCCGTATTAATTTATTTCATTTTACGTATTTCCACGGGTCGCTACTTTGCCTTTAAAATGTATATTGCACGCTTCAAACTGGCGTAAAATGATACAATTCGGTACAGTATGTATGTACTTGACGTTAGGTGCCATTAAATTGTATAAAAAGCGATGAATATTATTCTATCGAATGTGCTCACGGTTAATAAATTTCATTCATTCGCTTGGAACACAAGACCTCCGCGCGTTTTAAATGAATCACTTTTCGATTAATCATAAATGTGTGTTATGTTTGCAGCGATAGAGTCGGTTCTCGCAGTTTAATCACTTTGTTTGATAACACAAAACCTCAGCGGTCGCAAACATACTATATTTACAAGGAAAATCGATCTGTGTCATTGTACGACAATGGACTTCAACTTGGCTATCGTTTTTATTATGGCGTTGTAGGTTAAGTTTATAAATAAAATGTATCATGTTTTTTTTGCTAAAAATATACTAGACCATGCTTTTGTTTGCAATAATATTTATGTTTGTAGTGTTATCATGTTTTATGGTTGCCTTTAAATCGTGGGAATGTACGTTTAATCAATTGTTTTTTGTTTACTTTCCTTTGTTTCCATCTTTCCATATACTTTCCTAATTGACTGACCACTTTCGTAATTCTTTTGGTGCCATCTCTTTCCAGGGAATCGTCATTGCACTTCGAACTTTTTGATAGGTGAGATCTTATTGTCTTACGCAATCGGAATCATAATGGCTTTCACTGATTCTGTCTGTCCCACATTATGGCATGAAGGTAGAAAGAGATGGTGTATGCGATCACAGGCGCCCGTGTGTTAGAGAATACGGTCTCTGCTCTGAATTAGCATTGCATTTAGACGAAGTTTCTGTTACTCTGTTCAAAATTACCCTTTAGGCGTACCAGGACAGATTCGTATTATATCAGTTGGGTTCTGGGCCAGAATCTGAGTCAGTTTTCACAACCTGAAGCTAGACAGCTATCGTACTAGGGCCGTAAAATTAACGTATATTCGTCGAAATTATAAAAAAATATCGTATCTATCAGGATTATAACTATAATACATTAAAAAAACATAAGAAACGGAACAATAATACACAGGCTCGAAATCAATAATTAATAAATCGCATTGGAATTTAATAATTTATGTTGGAAATGCTTTATGGTTTTTTTTTTGCTTGCGCTTTTTTCGTATTTACCACAGACGCGTAAATGCGAGGAAATTTGTGTTTATGCGTTGCGTTCCTAACATGTTCCTGAGAGTGAGAGAGAAATGAGCCAATAATAGGTGACATGGTGGCTGGCGCTGATAGTAAAAAACAAGTGTAATTCTTGTTGGGCTTGTCTTTCGGACAAATTATCAAATTTTCCATCATAATCAAAATTATCGTACAATCGGCGTACGATAGTAGTGTACTATCGTACATCGTACGCAGCTATGAAATTATTGTAAATATGTACGATAATTATCGTACGGTTGTGAACACTGATCTGAGTAAGTACGACTGGGTGAAATAATGGCAACGACGTACATACCTATTATTACATCTGACTATTGAGCACGTGATATGTTGACAATAAATACGCGATTACTTTTAACTCTTTGTTTTGACGCCATTTGGTGCAATAACACAAGTGTCAATAAACAAAATAATTGGGAACAGCTTCGAATTAGTTAGACAGTGGAAACCAAAGCTAGCTACAAGCCGTACTACAAACTTTGCTTAGTTTGGGACTGGGTCAATTGTTATTGATTGTCCCATGATATTTATATTTTTATATATAAGCGCCCTTGGTAAAAGCTTTGATTAGGTTGTAACTAGGTCGATTTGGAGCGATACTCTCATGGATTTATTTATGCACTAGCTTTTGCCCGCGGCTCCGCCCGCGTGGAATTCGGTTATCGCGCGCTGTTCCCTCGGGAACTGTGCATTTTTCCGCGATAAAATGTAGACTATGTCACTCTCGGGCCCATAAACTATCTCAAGACTATCTCTATGCCAAAAATCACGTCGATCCGTCGCTCCGTTACGGCGTGAAAGACGGACAAACATAAAAACACACAAACATACAAACACACTTCCGAATTTATAATATTAGTATATTATTATATGTATATGAATTTTCACAGACCTCCGAGGGTAACGTTCCTTAACAGGTTTCATAAAAATTAAATTGAACTTTTGTTTTCCAGAGGGCGAACACGTCTCTATGAAATGCGGCCTCTGGTGTCTTTTCGGCATGCTGGTCTTCATTATAGTGGAGAAGCTGTTCGCCACGTCTGAGGAAGAAGAAGAAGACAGTGAGGAGCCCAAGCTGAACGGCTCCATACGGCAGATAGAGATCGAAGAGATCGATAAGCTGTTGGATGTAGAGAGGCGGAACAGGTTTGTCTTTGTACCTTAGTTCGGTCTGTGGTTCGGTGCGGTTAAAGTATGACCTCTAATTCGCACCCTTCGTGCAAGAAACGCGTAAAACAGGTACAAACCTAATATGTTTTACGGGTTTCTTGCACGAAGAGTGCGAATTGTCAACCCGGAATGTACGACTAAAAATGTACGAGCTGATTCAAACCCTCACGAAATAACTATAAAACTTCTGACAATAGGCTAGATACCTAAATTAGTTCGTCAGTTAGGTTTTCAAGTAACCCTTCTTTGGGCAGTCGGGTAAAAAAATATTGGACATATATTTTATTTTATACAATACAATACAATACAATAACTCTTTATTGCGCACCAAAATATAGCAAAAAATTACAGAAAACAGGTATACACACAGGTATTTATTTATTTTAAAAAGATTACAGAGTCAATTTGTTTATTTTGTCTTTTATTTATTTATTTATCATTAAAATATTAGGTACATAAAATATTATTATAAATATTTCAGTCACTACCTGAGCGCTTTAAAATGAAGAAAAAAAATACATATGGGTAGTAAAATGTTCAAATAATCACTATTAATAGTGAAAGATGTGTAATTGCGAACCGTCACCACTTGCCACTGTTAATTACTGGTAGTCCGGCCAGGATCGTTTCGGCAAGACTTAAACTCCTCAACGGTTAATGGTATCGACTTGAAATTTGGTACGGAAATATAGTCTGGATGAGAAATATGACAATGCAATGGGGGCTATCGCGAATGAATTTTCCGCTAGAGGCGCTAGTGTAGCGTGAGGTCAACGAAATGTCAAATCTCATAGTTTTTGGGTGAGCTACGCGGGTTTATTTATAATTAGAATAATTTTGTGAATATTTTGCATTATCTGAAATTAATTATGACAATTATGCGATAAGGGGCAATGAACGTCTGTAATTTGAGACAGTTTTGTCTTTCGAAAATTTTTGTCCTCCCTTTTCTCCGAACAAAACGGGATTATGCAATACTGTGGTTGCTCGATATGTTTATGGCACTGTTTTACAATGTATTAAATATGATTTTAATCTAAACTTTGTTTTCACGGCCGTTATAACAGACTTTTAAAAACCTCACGAAACAGTGGCGCCATCTAGTGAGAGAAAAAACGATAGCCCTCATTGACAAAAATAATGAACAAAAAGTACGGTCAGCAAAAAAATGTTGAATTAAAAATGAGTTTATTTTATTTCAGGGGCAAAGCGAACGGGGAGGGGATATGCGGGGGGAACGGGACGGTCACCGCCAAGCAGCTGTACGACTCCTGCGTCTTCAATAACAATGGCAAAGGTTTGTATGTTTGATTTTTATGAGCACACTAGCTTATGCCCGCGACTTCGTTTGCGCGGACCTAGGTTATCGCGCGGTGGCGTTCTCTACCGGAATAAAAAGTATCCTATGTTGATTCTTTGGGCTTAAACTATCTCTGTACCAACTTTCATCTAAATCGGTTCAGCGGTTTCGACGTGAAAGCGTAACAGACAGACAGACAGACAGAGTTACTTTCGCATTTAAAATATTAGTAGGGATTTTTGGTGAAATGGTAGAAGATTGCCCAATGTTATAGGAGACTAAGGCATCCAGACTCCGGTGGCTCGGGTACGTAGAAAGGTTGAGGGGATCGAGCCTACCTATAGTGACTCTACCCACATTTATAAATATTGTGAATCTGTTTAAAAAAATATACCTCGTTGAGTTTCTTGCCGGATTCTTCTCAACAGAGGTTTTTTCCGAACCGGTGGTAGATTTTTATGACGTTCATAAATGCTTGTTGTAGCCTAAATTAAGTAAAGAGATGAGATTCGAACATGGCGGATGTAGACAATATCTAATTTTGCTATTTCTGTTTCTTTGGCTAGTTGAAGTATAATTTTGATAGTGTTTTATGCGGCGATTAACATTAACAGTGAACAGTGATTACAAAATTCTATATTGCTCTCGTGTCTGCGTATTTTAATGCGCAAGTTGTCTCCACGTGGTTTCTGGAATTTTACTATCAAGTTGCAAAAACTACAACTACCGAACAACGTCCCTCTCAAAGAGAGTACTTTGCCACTGGCCAAATTGTCCTGTTAATTAGGACAGAAAGCCATATTTTAAAAGAGAAGAAGAAGAGTAAAGAGATTTTGACTTTGACTTTGACAGGTGAGGGCGCGTGCTGTAGTACCGTGGCGAGCAGTAACGGCTCTGTTCGCTGCAACAAGGGCAACCGCTGGATGGGGCGCTGTCTGCTGCGGGAGGCCCGCGAGAAAGTACTGGCTACTGCCAAGGACAAACCGGACAAGAAGGACGTAAGTTGATGTTTATAGGGACAGGTTACACATTAATGAACTAAAAGAATTTCTTTGCTCACCCGCGACCTTAAGATAGCTAAGTCTATGCAAATTATGCGTGTTCATGCAGGTCCTCCACCTCCACAATGTAAGAACACACACAAATTACACAAACCCATCTATCACCACCACCACAACACACTGACGCGTTTCGAACTCAACCAGAGCTCATCTTCAGAGTGACACAACCGTACACCATGCTACCAGTTGTTAGACTAACAAACCACCACCACTGTTTTAATTTGCCAAACAAAACAAAAAACTACCCGCAAAATATTAATAAATTTTAACTGTACTACAAAACTACCTTGATTTTTTAATTTTAATTTATTTATTGTCAAGGTATGTTTTACTAACTACCGTTGCTAAAATTAGACCCAAGCCGTAGCAAGGGAGATGACACTAAATTTATTTGCTCATTTATTATAGACCCCATACTATTAGGCTACACATTGTAGCCGTAGCCGTAGTTGGCTTAGCGCCCCGCTCCTTCAGTCGTCTCCCGGACACGGTTCATAATATACGCGATTGAATCAACCTCAGTATCTCATTTAACTCCCAGTATAATACCCTAAAATGTTATGTATAGGTGAATGGTTGGGCAGAGGGGACGGAAGAGGAAGAGAGAGAGAGACAAAAATACATTTTCACTTCTCAGTCTCGTAAAGCTCGTGTTTATGCTGTATCCAGGCGACATAAAATAACTTTTTATGAACTAGTGCATAAAATAAAATCTTCGTCTAATACCAACTCAAGACCAAGGTAATCAGGTGTAAACAGCCATAAACAATAAAGTTTCTATATATTTTTTAAATCATTTTTAATTTACATAAAAATAGAAATCAATCGTAATACGGCAAGGCGCAACGCTGTTTTTCAAACCTGCGAAGCAATTCAATGGTGCGTGTGAAGTTCCCAATCCGTACTGGGCCCGTGTGGGAACTATGGCCCAAGCCCTCTTGTTCTCAGAGGAGGCTTGTGCCCAACAGTAGGATGTATATTGTCTGGGATGATGATGGATAATGAAGTTTATGGGGCAGTATGATATCGGCGGAAGAAAAACGCCCCTGTTCCACGTATCCCTATCGCTATATCCCCCTGCATCTGCAGGTGGATTTTTTCCCAAGCATTCGTACTAGGTTCCAGCTGATGATGATGTTTGTGTGGGCAGGTGGCGGGCTACCTCAACCTGATGGCGAATTCCATCGACAACTTCACGCACGGGCTGGCCGTGGGCGGCTCCTTCCTCGTGGGCTTCCGCGTCGGCCTGCTCACGACCTTCGCCATACTCGGTAACACTAACACCACACAAAAAATAAAATAAGACAAATTCAGCAGTTGTCAAATTCTGTATTGAACCATTTAAAAAAAAAAAGGAGGAGGTTATCTATTCGTTTGTATTTTCTTTATTTTTTTTATGTTTGTTACCTCAGAACTCCGTCATTTATGAACCGATTTGAAAATATTTTTTGCGTTCGTCTAGGAAAAAATTAGGTCCCATAAGCACCAAATCAGGATATGATGATTGAACCCTAAGGAAATCGAAGGAACCCCTCAAATGTTGTAGGGACACCAATGTATTTAGTAGTTACTCGTCCATTTGCTTTTGAAAATCATTTGGTGAAGTGGAACTGATGATGAAGACCAAAATTGACCATCGGAGTTACTAGTCAATAACAAGTATTTCATGGGTTGCATTTCAATTACTTTAACACAGTTTCTAAGCAATTTATGCTCCTCGTAATGCATATGGTGAATGGTGGTGGTGAAGCACCAGGACTCCTCAATAAAGAAAGTCTCTGCATCAGGAAAAGCAATCCTTTGTAAAAGGTGACGAGCAGTTGACATGAAACTATTGTATCCTACATTATTTACACTAAAAAGGGTGAAAAAAAAAATTTATAACAAAAAATTGAACCGACTACAAAAAACCATGTAAATAATTTTCTTCCAGTCTGAAGTCGGTGCCTCAGCACGAGCCAGCAGGAGTGATTGAAGCTCAATAATGTAGTGCGTAGGATAGATCGGCGACTATAGGTCCACTCCTGCTGGCTCGTGCTGAGGCACCAACTTCAGACTGCTAAAAAATTATTTACGAGGTTTTTGTAGTCAGTTCAATTTTTAGATATAATTTTCTTTTTGTTGGTTCACAGTCCACGAGATACCTCATGAGGTGGGCGATTTCGCGATCCTCCTGAAGAGCGGCTTCTCCCGCTGGGAGGCGGCCAAGGCTCAACTGGTACGGCATTCTCGTTTATTTATCTAGTCGAGTAAATTAAACTACGATAGAAAGAAACAGCTCCCCGGAAAAAAGCAGGACTTAAAAAAATCTAAAATTGTTATTTCTAATGAAATGAATAAATATTTTTTTCCATTGAGGTAACAAATTTAATTTCGCTTGAAAAATTTACCATTTTTGTTTGATTTACAAAACAAAAAAAAATCGCGTTTAAAATTTTCTGTTAATCTAAAATCTAAATGACGGAATGAATAGAAAAATATTTTTTACCCAGGAAACTATAATTGTTTGTACTCCGAAGCCGTATACCACGTGACAGGCTAAGCCTAGTTCGAAACCATCGAAAATCCTATTGTTTACTTTATTTATTTATTTATTTACACAGGCGACTGCGTCGGCTGGTTTGATCGGCGCCATGACTGCGGTCGTATTCAGCGGGGCGCGAAATGCCATAGGTAAGAGTGGGCCGCAAGTGCCCGGTGTGAAACGTTGTAAGAAAGAAACTATAGATTAGTAGATGGGCCAATCAACTTCTTTACCCACACTAATCTAAATAAAAAATACAAAAAGATTCCAAAAAACCAATCATTATTTGATTGTTTAATAGCGACATCTTTTGTCCGGGTGAATGGTTAGTTCCGAAGGAGATATTGAAGGCTTCTCGTTGAGAGTTAGACAATATAGATGGCGCTAGGTCACTGCTTAAGTGGCGAAGTAAACAGATTGAGATATGTGATGCATAGGGAAATTCGTGTCTGTGCCGTTGACCAGCAGTGGTGTAGCGGTATAGCACGCGGCACGGAATGCCGAGGACCTGGGTTCGATTCCCAGTGTTGGTCTTATTTTTCTGGTTTTTCTGTGCATCTATGTTTCGGTTTGTATTTTCAATCCACACTAATCTGTCCACGAAATTTTTCAAACAATTCCGGATTTTTATAAGTAAACATGTTTTTTCTGTAATTTAATAGATGGTGTACATGAATACATGCCATCCTACATAAGTTCAACCTATTAAACCCTGAAATATATTGTTGGAAGTAAGATTTTTTGGTAACGCCAGAGACAGTTTTGGTAACGCAGGAGACGCCCAAAAAAGTTGATTGGCCCAGTTAACACTAATCAATGGAAGGTGAAACAGCCCCTTAGGGCCCGTTGTTTGATCAGTAGTTAAAGTTACTATAGTTAAATTTCCGTTGAAATGTGTTAACTATTGTTATTTTTGCCATACATTTTAACTATTAGTTTAATTAATGATCAAACAACAGGCCCTTAGTCAGCAAAAAATGTTTGTATTAAACTTTCCTCTGCCATCTACGTTATTATACTGTCATTACTTTATACTTCTTTATTTTGTGTATTTATTTATGCATACATACATACATAAAATCACGCCTCTTTCCCAACGGGGTAGGCAGATACTACATCCTTCCACTTGCTACGATTCTGGCATACAACTCTCGCTTCTTCTACATTCATCAATCTTTTCATGCAATTTATGCAATTTATTTATGTAATTTGTGAAATAACGTTTTTCTATTCTATTTATTTATTTATCTATTTATTGTCAAGTCATGTTCATTACAATAAGATGTCACATTAGTAAATTGTATAAGTCGATCCATGACGCCCTGTAAGGGCACACAACAGCAGTTTATAAGTACTTATTAAATCTAAGATTACATAATTTCAAATACTATATTATATTAATTACTTACACGAAATTATATATTCTATTCTCTGTGTTGTTCCAGAGGCGAAAACGTCGTGGATAGTCCCATTCACAGCGGGCGGGTTCCTTCACATCGCGCTCGTGACAGTCCTGCCCGACTTGTTGCGCGAGGACGACAAGTGGGAGTCGCTGAAACACCTCGGCGCGCTGCTCGCCGGCATCGCCGTTATGGCCTTCATGACGCACTACTTCGGTTAGGGGGATTGAGGGGTGGGTTGTGATCGTTTCAAGCGCAATGTAGGGTAAATCGACAATTATTGGCCACCTACTTTACACTACTTACTATATAATAAACCTAAGCAACAAAAAGTTGGAAAACCCCCGACTTTGCCACTTCAAAGTTCAATATCTCAAAAACGGCTGAACCGATTTTGATAAAACATGTCTAAGAACCATCGCTAGAAAAGCAGCTTTCAAATAAAAAACGCATTCGAATCGGTCTACCCGTTTAAAAGCTACGGTGCCACAGACAGACAGACATAACAGACACACATAGCGGTCAAACTTATAACACCCCTCTTTTTGTGTCGGGGGTTAAAAATGAACTCTGTTTACAGGTAAAGTAAACGTACTAGTGCTCGACACGCTAATGCCCATAAGACGACCTGCTGTCATCTCTATTGCTAATGACATAAGATTAAAGATGCCAACTATTGGGACAGTACGAGCACTCGTACGTTTACCTTAACTAGATTTCATTTTTAGTGTAAGATGGCCAGTAAATGACACCTTACACTAAAAATGAACTCTGTTTATCCCACTGATATAATTTTTGTTAACCACTAGTATTATTTTTGTTACTTCATCACGTTTAAACCATTGATTGATCCGATTTAGTTGAAATTCAATATACAGGTAGTATGAGTTCCGGAGAAGGAAATAGGATAGTTTTTATCCCGTAAAATTGTATAGTTCTGGCGGGATAGCGATTAATGAATTCTGCACGGACGGGATCGCGGGTAACGGCTAGTAGGTAACTAGAATTCTTTTTTTTTTTGTGTAAGGTGGACAGTAATTGACGATTTACCCTATACACTCGGGTTTTACTCGTAGTGAAGCGCGTAGTTGTAGCTGCATGGCCATTGGTAGCGGTCGCTGGCTGGTGGACTGAGCTATTAGTAGTTGCCCCTTGTGAATACAGAATCATCATGCGTCTTTGCTGGACTAGTGGCTCGACTCGGTTAACAGAAGCTCTGTTGACAAATTATCGCTCGGCTCGGTTGGTGAACCGTTGCTCGGTTCGGCGGAAAGTTCGTCGGCTCGGCTAGACTAACTGTGACTCGGCTGAAGCAGCGTTTCCACCAGAGATGTGCGAGGAATATCGTCACTACTTTTAAAAAGCTCGTATCTCAAAAAAAAAACTGAGTGAACTTTATGACCATTTTTTCAAGGATCAATTTTATTGACATATCGTTTTGAGATACGAGATTTTTTTCAAAGTAGTGAGTAGTGACGATATGTTTTTCATTAACCAATAGGAACGCTTCATTTACCTCTACTCGCTCCACTGTTTCCACCAGAGATGTGCTGTGCGAGGATATGTAAATTAAGCATTTCTATTGGTTAATGAAAAACATCCCACATTATTGGTGGAAACGCTGCTTAACTGTCGCTTAGCTCTGCTAACAGAGGCTTGGCTCAACGATCAACTCTGCGAACGGTTCGACTTGTGGTGACAGTCATAGCTCTACTCGCTACCGGTGGCCCAATCTGCGGCAGCTTGTTAAAGCTAAATGTGATGTCCAGTTGTAGTCAATAATTTGACTTAAAGGTTAACCCGTATCATAATACCATGATCGTAGTAGGAACGTGTCAGGTAAAGATATTAGTTTACTAGTGTTTCGGTGAAAAACGTTTGGCAACCCGTTTCATTTCGCAACTTTTCATTTCCCAACTGTTTAATACTTCTGAAACTGTAAATATATCAGGATTTTTATAAAAGTAACCTAAGCTAACTTAAAGGGTTCTACGCGATGGCCCTGAAATATTTAGTTTTAGAGTTTGGGAAATGAGAAGTTGCGGAATGAAACAGGCTGCCAAACGTTACGTTGCGAAAAGGAAGTACTCGAAAAAAATTATACAGGGTGAAAAGTTGAGATGGGGCAGCAATACTGGGTTAAGACACTAACTTTAGTTAATATATTCAGTTTTTAGTTGTCTACATACTGTTTAATTTTCTTTAAGCATAAAGGATTCATATTCGTAAAAAAACAGCATGCGAAAGTTTCACTTTGTAAATTAGTACCCTTCGAACTGTATGGGAAAAGTTTTCTTTGATTTGTGGGTGTTCTAGTACTCTAACCTTAGTTGGTCTCAAAGAGTGTTTTAATCCTTGATAGAAATGGGACCGACTGGCATTAAAAAAAAGTCAAATCTGTCAATTTACTCGCCAACTGTACATTTTATCAAAAATCACTCAAAAAGTTAATACTTAAAGGTCTAAGAGCATTTTCGCGTAGCAGTAAGGGATCTAGTAGCTGCCATCTCAACTTTCCACCCTGTATTCGTTGTATTAAAAAATATGAGATTGCCCTCTAGCACGTTTCGTGTCGTGTCGTCGCCGTCCCGTGTCATGTATGCGCTTGACATTCCGTTCCTGACACGTTCCTGTTACGGTCATGGCATGATATGATGTAACGGGTTCCAATTTTTACAAAACCTCGTTAATTCATATTCAAAGTTGAATACGGTTGCCTTATTGACTACGATTGACATACATTTACCGTAATCATTTCGTGAGAGTCTGATTGTGTTAACACAAACAGTATTTTTGGTAAAAATCTAAATTGAGTAAATACTCTAATATGTATGTTATTATTATTTTAATATAATTATTAATTAATTATAAATAGTTAGAAAGAAAGAAAAGAAAGAAAGAAAGAAATCATTTATTCGTGACAAAAGTATATACAAAGCATAGTTAGTTGCCGGTAACTAATTATTAGACCTAAATATCGATTGAAATAACTAACCTCTCCGATAAAAAAGCAATAGATACTAGTACATAACTTTAGCCAAAGATTATAGCAATAGTAATTATACATGTAAATCACATTATTTTTGCTCGTTCTCTAGTTGATGTTTCTTTAGTGACTTATTTTACTTTAAACAAATGCAAAAATTTATTTTTAACATTCGTTTATATTGATAAATTAAACTGTAATCGTCACGATGAGTACTGTAAAAATCTTAAAACTTCATGTTAAGAATTTATTTTACTTTAGTAATTAGAAATAAGAATGAAAATGAAGAGATTTTCTCCACTTACAATGAATTAAAATCGGTCTTTGTGCAGTTAAAAAGAAGTCTGTCTCACTCTGACCTAGCATTACGTTGCCTCAGATTTCCGTCGAGGTCGTAGTTTTTTTTTAGTAAAATTTTCACAGAACTACCTACTAACAGCGCTTTGAAACGACTGAATTTTAAAACGGCGCGAATGTATACATATATATGTTTTTCATTTTACATAATCCGTGCAAATATTTTTGAGAATTTATTTCTTAAATGGTGCAGTTTATGCAATTATTGAGTTTAGTTCGTATAAGTACGTTTAAAATACCTAAACTGTAGCTCTAAGTCATGCCATACTTATGCGATGTACAGTACATTAGTGTAAATATGAACGCATTATTGTAACATTTTCCGGTATAGGAATTAGTTAGTACAAATAATCACTCCACTTGTCATTGTGATAGTTGTAAATAAATACAAAGTTTATATCAAATATTTGTTAGTTAAGATAATTGTTAATGCCTTGCGAACTGAGGGGATAAGTGTATCTTATGGATTGCTTGAATTAATTAACATTAGTTTTACATGGTTTTACTGCGAAAAAATATTTTGAAGCAGAACGGTTCTAGATAAATACTATAGATAATAAACCTTTAAGAATAGAAATACATACGTATTAGATTTTTTTTTTTGATAATAACCAAAAAAATCAACGACTTTTTATATTCAAAATATCACCAGTCGTCGCGTCAGATATCATAAGCTTATGTTTTTTTGTCAAGCTTTCTATAAGATAAAATTTATCCTCACGGTTGAAAAACATCGAAAATGTGAAAGCAAAAATAAATAAATATATAGTTAAGCAAAGAACATTGCAAGTTTAATAAAATCTTGTTAAAAGGGATGTCCACGAACTCGTCCTGAACTGTTATTTTCTTTTTAAACACGCGTATATTTTAAATTAAATGTTTGACAAGCTAATTACATTAAATTTAAATTTTTATCATAGTAGCATATTTTCCCAAACAACTAATCCATGTTTTTGTTGAATTCATATGTTAACACTGCATTTCACTAGTACGTAATATATGTGATATAAATTGCCATTTAGTATTGTAACCCGTTGCTAGGGGCTAACTGCCGCACTGTGAGATTTCAATTAACTTTATCCTCTTCACCGCCAGAGTTGTGATGGCCAATCAAAAGTCTCACACAATTGCATGCAATGGAATTTAGAATCAAGTTGATTTGTCGCTGGTTTTTCTATGGCGTACAGAGCACGACACTTCGTTTTTTTGTGGCGGTGAAGAGGTTAAAAGGTTTCCACCGCGTTGAAGAGAATTTGATTTGAAGTGATTATTATTAACACACTAGCCGCTTAATCCGTTTCACTGCGGCTCGCTTATTATTTTTACCGATAAAAAACAATGATTCAACATACTTACACGTGATACAGCAGCCCATTCCAGATCGAAATGGCAATATTGCCGCGTCGGCTCGCTCGCCCGGGCTCGCAATATTACTACTGTAAGTAGTATGGTATTCAAAACGGTATTTTTACAATATTTTGGACAGTCACGGTATATTTTGTTTATAATTTTGGCCCCAGTCAACGGCTTTGTCAAAATATTTTTAGATTAAACCCTGTTTAAGTTTAAAACAAATAAAGTACTGTAAAGTCAATCGTCTTGTTTATTTATTAGAATCCACACATAAAACGTCGCTTTTCATCCGAATTTAGATAGGTAAGCTACCACAAAATGAATTATAGTTTTATATTGTTTACCTATGATTCATTTAAAAAAGAATAATATTTTTAAAGACTTCAATTGATTGATTTTGTGCCATATTGTGAATTTAGCAACTTTGCTCACCCGCGACCTTATGATAGCTACGTTTATTCAAGAAATGTGCAGTTCCTCAACCTCCACAAAGTAAGAACACACAGAAATTTATCTCATCTATCACCACTACACTGACGCGTTTCGAACTCAACCAGAGCTCATCTTCAGAGCAACACAGCGGTTCACCATGCTACCAGATGATTTATTTGGCCGCTATATGTGCAGTAAAATCGTAGTGGATGGACAGGACATACATTACGTCGATGAGTATATTTACTTAGGCCAGATAGCATCCTTTGGAAACAGGCAAGACAAAGAAATCGATAGACGTATCGAAAACGCCTGGAAGAGCTTCTGGTCTATGAAATCGTTAATGAAAGGGAACCTTCCAATGTCGCTAAAGCGTAAACTCGTCGACATGTGTGTCCTGCCCATTCTAACCTACGGCGCGCAAACGTGGTCACTTACAGAAGCTCAAAAGTCCAAACTCAAGGTTTGCCAGCGGACAATGGAGCGAAGCATTCTTGGTGTCCGAAGAAGGGACCGGATTAAAAACACTGAGCTGCGCTCAAGGACTCGAATTGCTGACGTGGGCGTAAAGACGGCCAAGTTGAAGTGGGACTGGGCTGGACATGTCTGTCGAATGAACCCAGAACGTTGGGCCAAAATTATTACGGAATGGGTCCCAAGCGACGGATACCGTAATAGAGGCAGACCGAAGAGGAGATGGAGGGACGATTTAGATGCCTATAATGTGGGATGGCGGGAGCTCGCCTTAGATAGGCAGGAGTGGAGCAAGCGAGGAGAGGCCTTTGCCCAGCAGTGGGACACAAAAATAGGCTAAAAAAAAAAAAAAAAAAAAAAAATGTGCAGTATGCTTGGAAAAGGGTTAAGCAGGTATATAGACCTAGTTTTTTTTTTAATGTACGGCTCAGTGCGCGGGGCCGACTCATAATTCGTCCATTGTTTAATTAGAGCAGTCTTCAAATTATTGGTGGTGAGGTGACAATAAACGGGGAAAAATGTAAATGAAATCAAAAAAACTATGATTTAAGTTTATTGCTTATAAGACATATAATGAGACCAACTCAAAAATGACTATACATTTTAGACTTAGGTTAAATAAAGTTTAAAACACATGACACTTTTAAAATGATTTAAAAAATTACACAATTTTAGAAAATTTTCAAAGTTTAGAAAGAATAGACAGGGAAAATATGTAGGTTATACGAGTCGTAATACAATCTAAAAGTTACCTACCAATCATTTATGGCTTCACGAGATTCAGATCGAAGTTTTAAAAAGGTAAAAGTCCATTTAAAAAGTTCACTTCAAAATATTTGAGCACATTTAAATAGCACATATAAAAAAAACATAATTTTGTTAAGACTCATCGAATTTGAACCCTATATTTTTTTACTGGGGTTACTCGTAACAATGAATTGGCAACTTTCCTTTCGTTATGAAATTCTGTCAAAATGACAAAAAAAAACAGAAACACAAAAATGCAAACAATTGTAACCTTCGCTAAGCGAACTTTTCGAAAAACCTCTAAAAACATACACAACATACAGTACAACCATGTTAATATCGCTTTGGACTTGTCGGATCTCTTCGTTTTCCTAAAGATTTAAATATGAAAGAAAAAGAAAACCGATTTTTTGTTTTCAATTCCGAACTATATTAGCAAACTGGTTTAAGTGTAATAGAGGAGAGGGCTTAGGAGCCATATAGTGGGAATCGTAGGTTACATTAACGCAGGTTACACTAACGTAGGTTACATTAACGTAGGTTACATTAATGGCATGTAACTTTACATTACGTAGACTTTCTCGACGCGCTTCATGCAGAACACTTCGTTGGTTTTCGGGCACACGATGGATCCGTGTTCGTTCATCATTTCCTTCAGTGCCTAAATGAAAAAAAAAAAAGGTGTAACTCAATTGTTCTATGTAATAAGTTGTATCTTAACACTTTTAGTGCCAAGAACACGCTAGTGCGTTCTCTGTTCGTAGGCAGTTTTCGCTACAAAGCGGAAAAACGCTAATACGCGCTACGAGCGCAGCCGCGTAGCGATTGCGGCAGCGAATGTGATAGTAAGTGGTTCCAGGGGGCCCGGGCTGACCCTGGGCTGAGTTTAGGAGTCGAGGACCACAGCATGTTTTTCTAAACTCATTGATTTTAATTCAAAAAGCCGTGGGTGGTGGGACGTATATAGGCTGGGATGGTGATGATGATGATGATGATGAATACAGGATGTGGTTGTGGTATCTGTTCGCCATAGAGCTGTCACAATACAGGGAGTGGTGTGGTACCTGTTCGCCATAGAGCCGTCACAATACAGGGAGTGGTGTGGTACCTGTTCGCCGTAGAGCTGTCACAATACAGGGAGTGGTGTGGTACCTGTTCGCCATAGAGCCGTCACAATACAGGGAGTGGTGTGGTACCTGTTCGCCGTAGAGCTGTCACAATACAGGGAGTGGTGTGGTACCTGTTCGCCGTAGAGCTGTCACAATACAGGGAGTGGTGTGGTACCTGTTCGCCATAGAGCTGTCATAATACAGGGTGTGGTAGGTACCTGTTCGCCGTAGACCTGTCACATACAGGGTGTAGTGGTACCTGTTCGCCGTAGACTTGTCACATACAGGGTGTGGTACCTGTTCATTGTAGACCCGTCACATACAGGCTGTGGCACCTGTTCGTTGTAGACCTGTCACATACAGGATGTGGGACCTGTTCGTTGTAGACCTGTCACATACAGGGCGTGGTACCTGCTCGCCGTAGGCCTGTCACATATAGGGTGTGGTATCTGCTCGCCGTAGAGCTGTCACAATACAGGTTGTGGTGTATTACCTGTTCCCCGTAGAGCTGTCACATACAGGGTGTGGTACCTGTTCGCCGTAGAGCTGTCACATACAGGGTGTGTTGTGGTACCTGTCACATACAGGGTGTGGTACCTGTTCCCCGTAGAGCTGTCACAATACAGGGTGTGTTGTGGTACCTGTCACAATACAGGGTGTGGTGTGGTACCTGTTCGCCGTAGAGCTGTCACATACAGGGTGTGGTGTGGTACCTGTTCCCCGTAGACCTGTCCGTTGGGCAGCGCCATGGGCTGGTTGTGCTCGTTGAGCGGCGCGCGCGACAGGCGGCACACGAGGCGCGAGTGTGACACGTAGACCTGTCACATACAGGGTGCGGTACCTGTTCCCCGTAGACCTGTCCGTTGGGCAGCGCCATGGGCTGGTTGTGCTCGTTGAGCGGCGCGCGCGACAGGCGGCACACGAGGCGCGAGTGTGACACGTAGACCTGTCACATACAGGGTGCGGTACCTGTTCCCCGTAGACCTGTCCGTTGGGCAGCGCCATGGGCTGGTTGTGCTCGTTGAGCGGCGCGCGCGACAGGCGGCACACGAGGCGCGAGTGTGACACGTAGACCTGTCACATACAGGGTGCGGTACCTGTTCCCCGTAGACCTGTCCGTTGGGCAGCGCCATGGGCTGGTTGTGCTCGTTGAGCGGCGCGCGCGACAGGCGGCACACGAGGCGCGAGTGTGACACGTAGACCTGTCACATACAGGGTGCGGTACCTGTTCCCCGTAGACCTGTCCGTTGGGCAGCGCCATGGGCTGGTTGTGCTCGTTGAGCGGCGCGCGCGACAGGCGGCACACGAGGCGCGAGTGTGACACGTAGACCTGTCACATACAGGGTGCGGTACCTGTTCCCCGTAGACCTGTCCGTTGGGCAGCGCCATGGGCTGGTTGTGCTCGTTGAGCGGCGCGCGCGACAGGCGGCACACGAGGCGCGAGTGTGACACGTAGACCTGTCACATACAGGGTGCGGTACCTGTTCCCCGTAGACCTGTCCGTTGGGCAGCGCCATGGGCTGGTTGTGCTCGTTGAGCGGCGCGCGCGACAGGCGGCACACGAGGCGCGAGTGCGACACGTGCGCGTGCGGCAGCGTGCGCGCCAGCTGGTTGAGCGGCGGCGCGCACGCCGGGCACGCCGCCACCTGCGTCGCCGCGTTGTAGCACTGAGTGCGCACCGGTTAAGGAACTATTTTGGAACCTAAATAATCACTTATAGGTGGGTACTGACCAACGTTACGAGGTGTAATGTAGCATTCGTATCGAGCATGTTACGCATTGAGAATGTTCGCTGTGTTCTAAAAATCAGCGTAACATGCTCGTAAAAACTCTGTGCTCCGCATTCGCCGCCAGCCGCCAGTTCACTCAATAGCGTACTGACTGAACCGCGTAACAGTCAAAGGATTCGTCAAAAAACCGACAGCCGGGTAGAGCACTCGAAGCGAGCAACGAGCCGCTCGTTGCTCGCTGGTTTCCCCGTAACACTACGTACCGACTGCATGAATGCTTGCTGTGTAACATGTTACATTACATTTCGTAACGTTGGTCAGTACACCCACCTTTATCCTTACAATAAGAGAATAACGTACTTTGAAAAAAATCTCGTATCTAAATTCAATATAACAAAATTTAACCTTGATATGTCTGTAAAGTTCACTCAGAAAAATTATCTATTTTGAGCTACGACTTTTTTTAAGGTAGTGACGATAAGTAGGAAACACAAACTCATATTGTGTGAACATGAAACTACCGTCTCACTCGCTTCTTTTAAATGATATAAAAATGAATCGCAAAATGTGTTGGTAAGCGCATAACTCGGGAACGACTGGTCCGATTTCGCTAATTCTTTTTTTATTGTGTTTGTTACTGTCAGGAGAAGGTTTTTATGGAAGAAAATACATAAAAAATACAACGGGGGCAAAGCCGCGGGCGAAGCCGCGGGCAACAGCTAGTTTTAAATGATATTGACCCGTGCAGCAACCGCCGAGTCGCTTTGTTCCTAAGAAGGGCTACAGATTAGCCCGAAACATGTCCAGCTAAACTCGATTTAAAACGTGTTATCCGGGTCAATATAATTTCTCTTAAATAATTTAAGTTATTAGAAAACCGAAAATAAAACGAATGATGTAAAAATTGTCAATATCTGTTGGAAAATAAACGATATGAGCGATTGAAGTTTGCATGCTATTTCTTTCTAGAAAAATGAAATTTAGAATGAACTTTCTATAGCTTTCTTAGCATATGACATCAAAGTGTGGAGCATCAAAGAATGTAGCGTGCTGCAAGGATATGATGTGTGACGCGTGTGTTGTGTACGCTTGTGCAATGTGCAGTGGCGGACTAACAGGGGGGCGGAAGGGGCGGCCCGCCCCGGGCTTCCGGTCTTGAGGGGCCCCCAAATGCCTTCGCGTACGGTCGGTTCCCTAACTTATGTATCCACTTTTTCATACTAGTTGTATAGAAAAGTGGATACCTATGTTAGGGCACTGACTGTACCCTGATCAAATCCTACAAGACTAAAAATGTGTTTAGTACCTACATTTTTTGAAACTGCATTTTTTTAAAGCTTGGGTCCTCATTCAGCTTTGCCGCCCCGGGCCTCTGACGGGTTTAGTCCGCCACTGCGCTTGTGATGCGTTTGTCAAGGATATGGCGTGTTGACGCATGTAGCCCACGGTGTGTAAGTATAACACGCGTGCTGCAAGGATATGGCGTGTTATCGCGTGTGTAGTGTACACTTGTGATGCGTTTGTCAAGGATATGGCGTGTTGACGCATGTAGCCCACGGTGTGTAAGTATAACACGCGTGCTGCAAGGATATGGAGTGTTAACGCGTGTGTAGTGTACGCGTGTGATGTTTGTCAAGGATATGGCGTGTTGAGCGCGTGCAGGCCGAGCTGCAGCGCGACGGGCAGCGCGGGCAGCGGCGCGGGGTGCAGCAGGCGCGCGTGCTCGGCGCGGAACTGTCTCTCGAGCGCCGCCCAGCGCCCGCGCGCCAGCAGGGACGCGTACGGCTCCACCTCTGACAAATACCAAAGCCCGGGTTAATATTATAGAAATAGAAATAGAAAACATTAACATTACATAAATACACAAAATAAACAGGTATAAAGTAATGACAGTATTTGCGAAATCGCGAAACGGTCTCAGCTCAGCATAGTGCCACCAATCAAAGAACTGTTTTTTTATTATTATTCGACTGGATGGCAAACGAGCAATAAGACGTTGATCGGCTCGGCAGACGTAAGACGTAAAATTACAAGTGAAACTTATTCCAAAAATGGTTTGACGATAATTAATCAAAGTGGCCAACAGCCTAAAATCCCCGCGTTGGCTATAGGCCCCACGACCGCACAAACGAAATTGAAAATTTTTCATAAGAATGAATATTTGTATTTTTATTGAAAACAAAATGTTTATTTCTCTCGATGCATACTATCGGCTGATTTAATTGAACTTGAACTATCCTTTCTAATATTATAAATGCGAAAGTAACTCTGTCTGGCTGTTACGCTTTTACGTCGAAACCACTGAACCGATTTTGATGAAATTTGGTATATAGGTAATTTGAACCCCAAGGATCAACATAGGATAATTTTTATTCCGGTAGAGGGCGCCACCGCGCGATAACCTAGGTGCGCGCAGACGAAGTCGCGGGCATAAGCTAGTTTTCAATAAACTGTCATTTCATCATCATCATCAGCCGGAAGACGTCCACTACTGGACAAAGGCCTCCCCCTTAGAACGCCATAATGAACGACAACTCGCCACTTGCATCCACCGGTTTCCAGCAACTCTCACGATGTCGTCAGTCCACCTGGTTGGAGGCCTGCCAACGCTTCGTCTTCCGGTTCGTGGTCGCCACTCGAGAACTTTTCTCCCCCAACGGTTATCTGTTCTTCGAGCGATGTGGCCCGCCCATTGCAACTTCAATCTGCATATTTTTCCAGCTATGTCAGTGACTTTAGTTAACTGTCATTTACACATCACATAATTCACATACCAGTGTCATTGGGGAAGGCGAGCATGCCCATGCAATGCTGTATGTCCTCCAACTGTCCGTCCTCGTATTGCGACAGATGTTTCTTGGCGTACTTCACTGCTTCCAAACGACGATCGGCTCGCACCAACTCGATGAATTCCTTGGGGCAACGCGAATAATGGAAAAATAAATAAATATAAATATGGGACACTTGACACCATTCTTTTTGTCGAATTTTACTCTTGTAGATTTTGCCCCTGCATTGCTCTAAATTTGACGGTCTAAGAGAGGGAAGCATGAATATACAATACAATACAAAGACTCTTTATTGTACACCAGAAATAGTAAGTGATACAGAAAACAAATACACAGAGAAAAAAAAATACACGGTAAGCAATAGGCGGCCTTATCGCTTAAGAGCGATCTAAATAAAATATCTTAAAAGAATAATGATATATCACCTACCTGCTTTACAGTCCTAATTTTGGTAATCTATGAAAATTAAGCAGCTGCTTAAGTCATAAACTATCATCTTAAAAGACTGGTGGCCTATGGGAGGCAGTCGTGTAAAGTCAACAAAGTACCATCTTAAAATAATTAAGTACTGACAGAGACACGCCTGTCTACAGCCCCAACTTTGGTGGTTTATGAGCGGTAGTCGTGAAATCAAAGGAGTATCATCTTAAAAGAATAACGACCCGCATATACCCATCTAGAGCCCTAAATTAGGTGGCTTATGGAAGGTAGGCGTGAAGTCAATAAAGCATTGTCTTAAAGAATAACGATTAGTACGTACACACACGTGGTTCATGGGAGAAACGGCCAGGCAATATGCATGTCAATGGTAAGCACCATTTTAAAAGAACGACTAGCGTATACCCGCCTACAGCCCTAGCTTCGGTGGTATATAGGAGGCAGGCATGAAGACAATGAAGCACCACCTTAAAGGAATAACGATTGGCATATACCAATCTAGAACCCTAACTTAGGTGGCTTATGGAGAGTAGGTGTGAAGTCAATAAAGAATAGTCTTAAACCGCTGAGTCGATTTAGATGAAATTCGGCATACACATAATTTGCGTCTCGGAGAAAGACAGGATAGTTTTTATCCTGGAAAATTGCATAGTTTCTGCGGGTTAGCGATAGCCGAATTTTACGCGGAGGGAGTCGCGGGTATCGGCCAGTTGTAGGAACGGAACGGGAGTTACCTCGTTTAATTGGGCTCCACAGAAAGCCAGCGTTACTGCACATAATGTGCGGCAACACATGCTGAGTGGAGACCCTTTTTGGTATCCTGTTGTGTCACCAAGTAATATAGTTTTAGCGCTAGTTTTAGTCTTAATCTTAGGTGGTACTTGTGGAGCCAAAATAAATATTTCTTACTTTCTTTCTTAGTTAAGCTTAAACATGGGCCAATCAACTTTTTTATCGACACTAATCTGTCCGCGACATTTTTCAAACAATTGCAGATTTTTGTAAGTAAACGTGAATACATGCCATCCTACGTAAGTTCAACCTATTAATTAAACCGTGAAATATCTTGTTGGAAATACGATTTTTTGGTAACGCCAGAGACAATTTTGGTAACGCAGGAGACGCCCAAAGTGTCGGTAAAATACTTGATTGGCCCACGTCATGTAAACTATAACTATCTGCTATTGGTCCTTAAATGAACAAATAGGTGGCGTGACAGTACCTGCAGCCGTATCTTGAACTCGATGGTTGAATTAAGCTTGCGCAGTTTGGACTTGTTGTCGGCGCACCACTGCAGCACGCGCGCCGTGCGCCGCGCGCGCAGCTCGGCCTCCACCTCCGCCGCCGCGCAGTAGATGTCTGACACAAACGTTACCATCAGCTTTTATTAATTAATTAATTAATTTATGGTGCAGTAAATGAAGGAAGTTGTTGTATGGAGACCCAAGCATTAATTCCTCAGTCGATGAAATTTTGCTTGGTTATTGTATAGTATGAGCCGTAACTAAAATATAAAAAATCCAAAAAAAAAAACACCTAAGTTAGGTATTTATAAGCTAAAAATCATCACTACTTTTGAAAAACTCGTATCTCGAAATGGATAATTTTTCCGAGTGCACTTTATGACCATTACGTCAAGGTTCAATTTCGTTCACGTATTGATTTGAGATACGAGATTTTTTCAAAGTAGTGACGAAACACAAATCTGTTTTTATATTAGTAATTTAATTTAATTTCTGCTGGGATATTTTTTTTTTTTATATTTTATATATTGATCCAATACGTTACATGAGTATGTCTATGTTGAAGATAGTTTGAACGGAGCATTTTTTTTTTTTTTTGGATATTTATACAATACTCTTTATTTATTGATACTTTATCATACTGTCAAGTTTTTTCGGGCTGAGGAATTACTGCTGGGTCCACTACCTTTATTTACTGCACTATTATTGATAAAAACGTTTACATGAAATTACAGTAATGACCAATTCATCATGAAACTTAGACTAATTAACACACACATTATATTGGAACAGTAGAACATCTATCGTCCATCGCCTCACAGTACCTCAAGCATTCGGTACAAACTGCCGCCCATAGCCACGCAAACAAATCGCACTAAGGTGCCGATGCCAGGAGCGCGTTGAGCTGTGTCAGGGTTCGGCCAACAGATCGCGTCGTCGCGGTCTAAGGGCTATCCTCGGGATACCCGGGACATGCAGTCGCGCAAGACGTCCTACTAGTTCGGGACAGTCCGACTCACCACGCAAAGCTTGACATGCCGTGATCAGAAGCTGATAATTCCGTCTGACCTCCAAGGAGTTGTACCCAAGGGAACCAAGAAGAACAAATCACTGCCGGACCCCACCCCCCTCCCATATCCATAAGTAGCCGTAATCAGCCTTACCTTTTCTGTGCTAGCAATTATTGTGTCGTGACGTGTCTGTCAACTTGAAAGTTCGAACATAAAACTACCGCGAGACTCACTCATCCTTACTAATATTATAAATGCGAAAGTGTGTTCGTATGTTTGTCCGTCTTTCACGCCGTAACCGTCGACGTGATTATTGGCATAGAGATAGTTTATGGGCCCGAGAGTGATATAAGCTACTTTTTATCCCGGAAAAATGCACAGTTCCCGAGGGAACAGCGCGCGAAAATCAAATACCACACGGGCGGAGCCGCGGGAAAAAACTAGTATTAAATATATTGACCCGGATAACTCACGTCTTAAACCGAGTTTAGCTCAACATGTTTCGACATGTTTTGTTTTCATGATAAAATCATTACAAATAAAATACTTAAAAACTATAGTATACAATTAAATAAACATTCACATAATAATAATAATAATACAGGGATGTATAGGGTCCCTTAGTTACAAAACTAAACACCAACTATATCTACGTTTTAATTTCTTAAAACTGATTCACAGATTAGGGAGAGCAGTCGGGAAGAATCCATTATGGACGACTGGGAATGAAAGACCCAGAGAGTGCCGGACTCTCACCGGCTGAAAAACCCGGTTGCACGTCCCCAACTCCCTGGAGCTTATTACGGGGAAAGGGTTGGTGGGATTTCTTGAACTGCTGGGTTATCCTACTAATATTATAAATGCGAAAGTTTGTTACTCCTTCACGCTAAAACGGCTGAACGGATTTGGATGAAATTTATAACAACCGCTGGGCTTACATTCATGATATTTGGCCACGATTGTTTTTAATGTAACGTCAATGAAAACATCGATTTAATTTTCGGGAATTCCCACGGAATTATTAAAAATCCCGGAATTTCAATTCAGCTGCTGGACCTAGATTTACGTGGGCGAAGCCGCGGGTAAACACTAGTAATAGATACTGACCGACATTGGTCAGACTCCTCAAGTCGCGCGCGTCGGCGAGCTTGGCCGCCGCGTCGTAGTAGCCGCTGCGCAGGAAGTAATCAACGAGCATGCGCTCCAGCCGGATGCGCCGCCATTGCGTGGTGCTCGTCTGGAACAAAATGGCCGATGTCGTAAAAACCCCTTGTTCCCCGTACATAACCAAGTTACATTACCGGCACTGGAAGAGGACAAATAATTGTATTAAAAGTGTTTTAGGAATTATTTGTCCTCTCCCAGTGCTGGTAATGTAAGTTGGTTATGTACGGGGAACAAGGGGTAAAACCACTTCAAATTAGGTCGAAAGCAGCGCTGTAAGTCTAAAGCAAAACGCACTGACAGCTGTGGCGGAGCGGTGCGAGCGGCGTGGAAGCGGTACCCGTTATAATAATACTCGAGCTAACATGAAAGAGTCCGCATATAATACCGCGCGGCGCGGGAAACAAGCGTAACGCGGTATTCTATACGGACTCTTTCATGTTAGCTCGAATATAACAAGCGATACAGCCTCCGCTGTCGGTGCGTTTCAAACTTTAGATCGTCTATGCGTTGACAGGAATGTTTGTCATGACATGAACCAACAGTAACGCTTCATTTACCTATCTTCGTTCTGCTTTATCACTTGAGCTGTGCTGTAAGAGGACAGATAAATAAATCGTTTCTATTGGTTCATGACAAACAGAGTCCTCGTACATCTATGGTGGAAATGCATTTTTTTTTACAGTTTTTTATATTGTACCATTTTTTGCCCAAATAAACATTAAACATTTAATGGTCAACTTTCAGCTCATTTTTCCTTAAATAAAACATTTATTTATAGAGTCATTATTGTAGTATTGTATTACTTTTTTTTCTATTTTTTTTGAGACTTAAGTGCACCTGTGACTATGCCAGCCTCATTGAAAGACTTGATGGCCCCATTCATCAAACATTTCTATTGTGATGTCCAGATCATCTGGCTGCATTGTATTACTTCAATAATCCTTTATAAATAAATGTTTTTTTTTTCTTTCTTTCTTTATTGAACACCAGCACATAGTAAGCAGTACAATAAACACATTTCATGTATGTATTCATTTCAAGTATTGCTTACCTCAGAAAGTCTCTGTGTATATATCTGTTTTCTGTAATTGTTTGCTATAATATGTTGGTGGGCAATAAAGAGTTATTGTATTGTATTGTATATAGAAATTTATGATACAAACGGAGTTTGCACAAAAAAGGTTTAAAATGTTACTGTGACCTTTTTTCAGGTCAAACTTTGAGATAGTAAATGTTCTCATGAAACTATTTCTATGGCTGGCAAAGCCATGGGATAAAGCTAGAAGATTATAAACAACAGTCTTAACTATTATAACGATACACGTCTCTCTTTTTCAAATGTATAATTGTGAACAGCCAGAGTAAAGTGTACTCACTCGCACTTGTGGCGTGCTGGGCTCGGTGAGTGAGACAGCCTGTTCCTTCAGATGCTCGAGGCGTTTCTTGCAGACGAGCGCTGCTTGCAATTCTTCAGTGATCGACTCTGATGCTTTGCGTTTCATTGCAGTTAACTTTTCGACCTGTAAATTTGAAATGTGGTTTACTTTAAGCCTTAGTTCATTTAGAAACTTTTTGGTCAAATACAAAAATGTCGTGTTTGCAATCCATATCCTTACTGTAATATTATAAATGCGAAAGTAATGTCAGTCTGTCTGTTACCTATTATGCTTAAGCTGCTGAACCATTTAAAATGAACATAGGTATAAAAATAGTTTAAAATTTTGGGAAGGAAATAAGACAGGCAGCAAAGGAAGTAAGTAAATCCAAGACAGAACAATGTAACCTAAAATAAGTAAACCTCGTGTTATGGGCATTATGCAATGGATAAACTTACTTTAAAAGATATAAACACTCAAAAGTCAAGAAAAGAATTAGTTTAATTTATTAGGACCTCAAGCTATGTAGTCAGGTTTGTTAACCAATCTGCTGTGCCTGTCAAACATCACCATCATCGTCGCTGGAAAGGTTGATCGCTGAGCAAAGGACTCTATCAAACATCGGTCTGGTAGTGTGCAGTACTGACCATGCCTCCGGCAGCTCAGTGATCTCCCCAGCGGCGGGCGTCTCGCGCGCCTCCACTCTCATGCCCCATCTAGATCTACACGAGGAAATGTGAGTACGAGAGTAAGAGTGTTGCGCTTGTGTCCCCTCGTCCTCCCTCGCTCACCTACCACTCCATTTTGAGTCTATTTTCAAAGTCAAAGGAGAGAGGAAAGTAAACATAGCGGGCAACTGAATAAATCGAGTCTGCTGTTCTCACCCGCCAAGCCTCGAGCTGACAGCCTCGCTAGAGTCTAGATGGGGCATCAAACATCATTGGTCTGGTAATGTCCAGTACTGACCATCCCTCCGAGCAGCTCGGTGATCTCCCCAGCAGCAGGCGCGGGCGCGCGCGCCGCGCCGTCCAGCTCGCCGGCCACCGCGCCCACCGCGCGCGCCTCCACGTCCATCACGCGCTGCGCGTTGCGGTAGCGCTTGTTGAACACCTCATAAGGGACCTGAAAATAACGGAGAAGGGTAATAATAATATATATTTTTCTTTTATTCGACTGGAAGGAAAACAAGCAAGTGAGTCCTGGTGGTAAGAGATCACCACCGCCCATAAACATCTGCAACACCAGGGGTATTGCAGTTGTGTTGCCAACCTAGAGGCCTAAGATGGGATGCCTCAAGTGCCAGTGATTTCACCAGCTGTCTTACTCTCCATGCCGAAACACAACAGTGCAAGCACTGCTGTTTCACGGCAGGATTAGCGAGCAAGATGGTGGTAGCAATCCGGGCGGACCTTGCACAAGGTCCTACCACCTGCAAATATATCTTGGGACAAAGTAAACCAATGAGGGCTATCGTTTTTTCTCTCACTAGATGGCGCCACTGTTGCGTGAGGTTTTTAAAAGTCTGTTATAACGGCCGTGAAAACAAAGTTTAGATTAAAATCATATTTAATACATCGTAAAACAGTGCAATAAAAACATCAAGCAACCACATTATTGCATAATCCCGTTTTGTTCGGAAAAAAGGGAGGACAAAAGTTTTCGAAAGACAAAACTGTCTCAAATTACAGACGTTCATTGCCCCTTATCGCATAATTGCCATAATTAATTTCAGATAATGCAAAATATTCACAAAATTATTCTAATTATAAATAAACCCGCGTAGCTCACCCAAAAACTATGAGATTTGACATTTCGTTGACTCATGCTACACTAGCGCCTCTAGCGGAAAATTCATTCGCGATAGCCCCCATTGACCTAGCTCTAAACTAAGCAACACTTGTACTATGGGTGCTAGTAGTAGCGTTACATACAAACATCCAAGACTCAAGTACAAACATTTACATTCATCATACAAATGTTTGCCCATCACGGGGATCAAACCCACAACTGCTAGCTTCGTAGTCAGGGTCACTAACAACTTATATAGCTATCTGGTTGTCTCAGGTATTGGATAGTTCTACCAGCATTTCTCACGCTGAAGAAATAATGCAGGTAGAATGGAAGAATTTTGTAAAACGTTAGGGTGTGCGTATGGTACAAAATTACGAATCATTAAAATTTCTTGCTTATAGTCTCTCATTTTCATGCTTGGCTCCTACATTTCATCCCTTTGACCCAGGCATATGTTATGCATTTGTATATTCAGCACATTTTTACCAGATATTCTGTATCTATAACAGAGAGAGAGAGAGATATTTACTTTTTCATGATAACTTTAAATCTATAATTTATAAGAGTTTTGACACCTCTTCAATGTCTGAATAAGCTGTATGCTATTTAGGTTTTCATATTTGTAGTATAGCTCATAACTTCGTTGGATCATTGACACTAGAAGTTTAATGAACACATTGTACCTACTGGGAAGTTTCTAGAAAAAAATGAGGCTTCAATAAATAAATAAACTCACTGTGTAGAGCTGCCCTGGATTTTAAAATAAAGTCCGTATCTAATTAATTTATAAATCAATAAATCAGCGCGTACAAAAATCATAGTAGAAGAGGTCTCAAATGACAAAGGACAAGGAGACTTTAACTCACCTTCAATGTGGCATGCTCCAAGGATTTCAACTCATTCATTGTCACGAAGTTCTTTCTTGAGTCCGTGTGTTCCAGAAGTCTCCTTAGTCTGTTTATCGAAAACTGCTGGAAAGGAAAACAAAACTCAGCTGATTGAAACGAAACATTACAGACTATAAAATATGGCAACTCACGTATACAAAAATTGTTTATACCAGTAAATCGATGAAACTGATGAATAGTTTTATTGGCACACTTCAAAATTTCAATTTGCTTAACAAATTAGGTTTTTGCGTCGTAATTAGGGCAAAGGGGAGGGCTAAAAAGCAAAATCGAACCTTTTCTTTTCTCACGTATATGATAGCTTTTTTTTTTCAATTTAACATTTTTACATGTCGAAAGTAATCTAAGGCGAACAGCCAAACGATGAACACTCACTGTTCAATTAATTGTAAGTTTCGAAGTTATATCAAATTAAATACTCTACTCTCTAAAATAACGCATTTTTAATTTTGTATTAAAATTCATCATGAAATAAACATGACATTTGTATTTTATTTGGTGAAGTTAGAACTTTTCGAGTTTTTAATCCAAATGCAATTAAGCTTATTTAACTTTATTTCACTGTGTAACATTACTTTATTACATAATTTAAACAAGGTATTTAATAAAGAAACAATAGAATGTTAAATTCCATTTGTTTTGTTTAATCAAAATAATCGATAAACTGGCATCATCATGAATGCCGAATGCGTGAATTGGACACGATTCACTTCGTTTCATAGCGCCGACGCGCGTCACTTTCGTTACGCAAATCCGCCATTTTGTACGTCGCTGGCGGTGGCTAAGGGTTTATTTTCTCTGTTAAGTGTTTATTGCCACGAAAAACTGAGAAACTTTATAACATTTTGTTTTGCATTGATACCGCGGACATATTTGACAAAACTGTGTAACATAATTACATCTACTGTTAGTGCTATCGTGATTTGTGTGTGCCCTATAATTGGAGCGCGTGGCTGGTGACTCTTTGTTGTTGGATTCATCGTATTTACGGTAAGTTAAAAGCTAAATCTGCTTAATAATCGTAGTTTTCGTGGTTAAGTTTAATCTAGAATGCTTTTATCTTGTTCGATGTGATAGTTTTAGCGTAAATCATGTGTTAAATGCGGTAGCGTCATTGACGCGGTGCGAGGTTTGGCGCGGCGGGCTCGGAGATTGATGGTGGTCGGGCTACGGCTCGCGGCCGACATTGTGCCCGCTGCGACGCCGCCGCGTCACAACCTCGGGCGCGTATCAAACGTGTCGCTCGTGAATCGACTTTATCGAGACGAGACGTTGCTTGGCGTCAGAACACGCGGTCATCCTGATCGACATAATTATTACGCCGCTGAGTTGACCTACTCGGTTATTAGTGTAGTGAATCGAACAAGTAGTTAAGTTGTATAGTTTTGTGTTATCTAGAACCTTGTTTGTAGTGGTGTTAAAGCAGAATTTACACATTTGGATTCCTTTTGCCAGATTTTCTCCAAAGGTAAGTAAGTCTTTTGAGACTGCAAACTTTATAAAGAAAAAGTTGGGATAATTTATTCCATTATAACTTTCAAGATGCCGGTGAACTAATTGACTTTGATATTAAAGTCCCACAACCAAGTTTTGACTATACTCTGTTTCTATGGCAGGTGAAAATATGAACATTGAAGAAGTATATTTTGTCTGATGCATGTTTATATAATTTTTTCTTAGTACAAATTTTCAAAGCAGGGGCTGTTAGTGGTCACTCGAGACAATGAAACTTGTATTATGTTTTAGAATGACATTCAGAGATACATCCAAAAGTTTGCCTATAGTACATTTTTTCACCTGCTGTAGAGTATAGTTGGTGCATAAATACACTTATGTTATAGTAAATTTTTTTGCTAAAATACTAAGAAATGCTCTTTCTATAGTTAAATATTTCACAATAAATTTCATAAAGAAAATAATAATTATGAAGTTATGAAGTTTCTTTTAGGAAAAAAAATAGTTTTTTTGTTGTTTTGTGTAGTAAATGTTAAATATCAATAAAGTTTTAAAGTATTTCTGTTATGTATAACTGAAAAGATTTTTGATAATCTTGTTTCCTGCAAATTTGAAGTCTACAGATTTTTTTTGATATTTCTTGTCTGTAGTTTGTGTATTATTTAGCACAAACAACTCGAAGAATGCAGGCTTTTCTACTACCCATATCCAAAAGGGTATAAAAGCTAAATTGGTACTGACTTTTCCCTTAACTAACTTCAGATGGGGTAAAAAGTTTCAATGGATTCCATTTGAAAGTTCTGTCTTTCATTATAACCTATTTAGCTTTGGTATTTGTTTTAAGGTTTTACTGTTGTTGAAATTCTTTTGAAGTTTCATTAATTTGTTGAGAAGAGTTTCTTAAGAAAGCAGTTGTATTCAAAGGCTCTAATCGGAGGAAAAAGTAAAGTTATGATAAAATATAAATTAAATTTCTTGTTGAAAATTACAAAGGTTTCTGTTGGAAAGTTTTCTTGTTCACATTCATGATTTGTTTCTTTTTCTTACATAAACTGTTGAATTAAAAAATATATGTTTTCATCTGATTTTCGAGTCTTATTTGCTTTTGAACTGAGTGGGTGATTTGCTATTCCAAATAAAAAGTTTACAGCTATTAAATACTATAAAACATAAATTTTTGGATTTTTTTTTGTTGTTGTGTAAATACTCTACTAACTTTGTCTTTTCTACTCAAACCCTTGCAGGCTTTTGTTTATTTATTTCAACCAAATCAAAAAGTATTATGCATTTATCATATATTTTTTTTATCTTTATAGTTGCACCAAAAGTTAAAATATTTTACAGTGATATTTCAATTTCTTAACTTTAGCTAACATTTTCACACTGTCTGAATTGACTTTTATGGAATTTAATGTCTTTAAGAACATTTCTTGTTGCTGGTTGCAGTTGCAGAAATTGAGGTTCATAATGGCTAAAATATCTTTTTTTTCTTCTCTTATTTCCGACAGTACAAGCCATCAAAGTTGTTGGCTTTGTGAACGATATAGTTAGTCCTGCTGAGCTTAGAAACATACCTACAGTTCCGTGAATTTAAACTTTCATTTAATGCAAATAGAAAGCCAACTAGTTTTTAGCATTATCATGCATCCACACTTCCATAAATCCTTGAAGTTCACATACTTATTACGAAAATTTAATTTCACGCGCATAAGCTGAGTGGCCACTACGAATTTCGAAAATCGAAGTTCATGTCGTATCGTCCCTCTCGCTCTCGTATTAAATAATATTTAGCGTCAGCGGGACGGCGAGATACGAAGTTCGAATTTTGCATTTCGTAGTATGCCTGTTGCCACCAGCCAAGAACAACTTTTTTTTAAAAGTTACAGGTACTAAATATTAATAGTACATGTGTATTAACCAGTAAAGTCAGCATCAAAACGGCTGCTCTACGGAAAAACAAAGTAACTAACATTTTTGACAAAACCGGTGTTTTTGTATTTTTGGCACTTTCTGATGATGACGGATGTTGCTACGTTCACAGAATCACCAAAAGAGCCATAGTTTCAGAGATAAATTTTCACCAAACAAAGTAACTGCAGGCACTGACTCAAAATATCTACGGAAAAACAAAGTAACACGCAATTACAACGCATAAATGAAGTAATTGCATGTCGTTTACTTTGTTTTTAAGTTGTAATTTGATCTACTTTGTTTTTTGTTTGGTAAATCTATTTTTATTGAGTCTCTGATTTAGTTAAAACAAAAGTAAATAGCATTACTTCGTTTTTGTATTGTAAAAAAGCGTCAAAATTACCAATTTATCTACCCAAAAACAAAGTAACTAAATGTCAAGGGAAAAAGAAAGTAATTGAATGTGAGTTACTTTCTTATTACAATTTTATTTCAATAAACTTCGTTTTTAAACATCATTTACTTTGTTTCTATATTGTTAAACTGCTTAATTAAAAATTTTTGAAGATACTGTTTTGGCACTTACTTTATTTTTTTGTTGCTTTCAGGACATGACAGATTTAGATCTTGTCGAAATTCATTCTCAACGGAACTTTTTCGAGAATTTATGTTTCTAAAATAGTAGCTTGAGGTAGAAATAAATAAGAATTAATACTTATGTGCTAGCAGTTTACGTTCACAGTTTATTTTGCAGTTAGCTCAAAGTAAGTAGAAAAGTGAAAATTACGATACATTTTATTGGTATTTTGATGATTAGTTATTAATTAGTACAATACCTGAAGAATAATCCATACTAATATTATAAATGTGAAAGTAACTCTGTCTGTCTGTCTGTCTGTTACGCTTTCACGCCAAAACTCTGGACTGATTTTGATGAAATTTGGTACAGAGATAGACTAGACCTTGGGAAAGAACATAGGCTACTTTTTATTCCGAAAAAAAGGCTTGAAGGGGTTGAAATAGGGGATGAAATTTTATATGGAAGTTCGTCATTTTTAAAGATAAAACCATGAAACTTGGCATTTAGGCAGTTAATAAGAAATAAGTAGATATTTATTCGAGCGTTTTTGAAAATTCGCCCTGTGAGGGGGTGAAATAGGGGATGAAAGTTTATATGGAAGTTCGTAATTTTTAAACATAAAACTATGAAACTTGATATTTAGGCAGTTAATAAGAAATAAATGGATATCTGTTTGAGCGTTTTGAAAATTCGACCAGTGAAGGGGTGAAATAGGGAATGAAAGTTTATACAGATGTTCGACATTTTTAAAGATAAAACCATGAAACTTGACATTTAGGCAGTTAATAAGAAATAAGTAGATATGGTGGTTTGACCTATCGCCTCTCAAGATGATGGTCGTGGGTTCAAATCCCGGCTCGCACCTCTGAGTTTATCGAAATTCATGTGCGCAATTTACCACAAGCTTTGCGGTGAAGGAAAACATCGTGAGGAAACCTGCACAAACCTGCGAAGCAATTCAATGGTGCGTGTGAAGTTCCCAATCCGCACTGGGCCCGCGTGGGAACTATGGCCCAAGCCCTCTCATTCCGAGAGGAGGCCTGTGCCCAGCAGTGGGACGTATATAGGCTGAGATGATGATGAGATGATGAAGTAGATATCTGTTCGGGCGTTTTTGAAAATTCCAACTTTGACGGGGTGAAATAGGGGATGAAAGATTATCGAAGATAAATTGAAGAATCTTTATAAAACTTGGCATCTGAGCATTTAATAAAAAGTAATTAGATATTAGTTCGAGCATTTTTGAAAATTTGGTCTGTAAGGGGATGAAATAGGGGATGAAATTTATATGGAAGGAAGGAAAAATACTTCCCAAAATAACTATTCAACGCGGACGGAGTCGCGGGCAAAAGCCAGTAATACATATATCATCATCAGCTGGAAGACGTCCATTGCTGAACAAAGGCCTCCCCCTTAGAACGCCACAATGAACGACAACTCGCAACTTGCATCCACCAGTTTCCCGCAATTCTCACGATGTCGTCAGTCCACCTGGTTCGTGGTCGCCACTCGAGGACTTTTCTCCCCCAACGATTATCTGTTCTTCGACCGATGTGGCCTGCCCATTGCCACTTCAATTTGCATATTTTTCCAGCTATGTCAGTGACTTTAGTTCTTCGACGCATTTCCGTATTCCGGATTCTATCGCGCAAAGAAACTCCATTGCTCGTTGCGTGACTTTGAACCTCTCTAAGAGGCTAACAGTCCAGGACCACGTCTCAGCGCCATAAGTCAACACTGGAGACACACACTGGTGACTGGTCGACTGGTCTTCAGGCACTGCGGAATATTGGACGAGAAGACATCACGAAGTTTCCCGAATGCTGTGCATCCAAGTTGGATTCTTCGGGTGACCTCTTTGTCGAAGTTAGACTTACCCAATTGGACAACTTGTCCAAGGTAAACATAGTGGTCAGCAACTTCGAGTGCGTTGTTCCCAACGATAACCGACACGGGTGTGACATGGACATTTGACATGATTTTAGTCTTGCCCATGTTCATCTTAAGACCTTCCTGTTGAGAGACGATACTGAGGTCACTGAGCATAGTATTGAGCTCCTCCGCCATTATGACTATAATCATCGGCAAAACGTAGATGGGTGATGTACTCGCCGTTGATATTGATGCCGAACTTGTTCCAGTCCAAGAGCTTGAAAACGTCCTCCAACGTATTTGTGGAAATAAAGTTTTGGAGAAATAACGTCTTCCTGTCTCACACCTCGCTGCAGTTGGATTGGTTTTGTACTCTCGTCCTGCAACCGGATCGACATAGTGGTACTGCTGTAGTGGTAAACTATTTAACACCTCGATTTATCTATAGTCAACATGGCATCGCTGAAGGGACTGCAATACAACCCAGGTCTTGATTGAATCGAAGGCTTTTTCACTGTCCACAAACGCTAAACATAGTGGCCGATTATACTCCTCGGTCTTCTATATAATCTGGCGGAGCGTGTAAATATGGTCTATGGTGCTAAAGCCTTTACGGAATCCAGCTTGTTCGGGAGGCTGAAAATCATCAAACCTTCGCTCGAGATGATTCGTAATGACCCTCGAAAACAACCTGTATACATGGCTCAGGAGTGAAATGGGTCTATAGTTCTTCGATAAGGTATTGTCGCCTTTTTTGAAGAAGAGCACCACCACACTCCTGTGCCATGCTTCCGGCGTAGTACCCTCGAGTATGACGGAATTAAATAATCTCTGGAGGACTACAGGTACCGGTTTACCACCCGCTCTAAGAAGTTCTGTCGTGATTCCGTCATCTCCCGGAGCCTTGTTGTTTTTAAGTTGTTTGAGAGCCACTCTAATCTCGTACAGGCTGATATCTGGGATGTGTTCAGTGTAATGACGGGTTAGTTTAGCTCTGGTGTCTCAAAGCTCAAGCTCAAGCTGCACTCACAACGGGCTTCTGTGTCGAGGCATATAACTGCATATAACTGTTCGTAAAACCTTTCGAGCTCTCTCAACAACTCCGGTTTCGATGAGATGATACTGCCATCGTCGATCTTCAACTTAGTCATTTGGCTTTTCCCAATAGACGAATTCTTTGCAAACTCTTTAGAGCCCTGGTTCCGCTCAATTGCTTTCTTAATACGTGCAATTGCTTCCTTAATAATACATTTGGAAGTTTCCATCACCATGCAAAGAAGGGTTAAATGGTTGACTACTTAAAATTTCTGGTTTTGTTATAAAATGTGTCAACAACATAATGGTTATCAGGGATAAGACTTAAAAAAATTATTACCAATGTTAATAATAACTAAAGTTAATAGTGCCTATTAATTGCTGCTATCAGTAAAGTGGCTTTTTTATTGTGTTTTTGAATTGAATCGTGCAATAAAAGTATTAGAAACTTACACCTAAGATGTTTTAGTGTATAAATACGTGTATGGTACCTATAATAATTTAATATCTTATCACATTAAGCAATCCCCCGGGTCCCCCAAATGACAATCCAAATACCCCCCCAGCCCTATGTTTGCCTATTAACCTTGTTACTTACTAAGCGATTTTAAAAAGTAAATGACTTTACACTGTTTAGAAAGAATTTTTAGTCTTTAAATTTCTCCCTAACACTTGTAAAAAAAGGTAAGTACTATTACTTCATTATTAAATTTAAACTTGTGTGAGGAATATTCCTAATTACAATCAAAAAATAAAGTAAAAGTATTTACTTTGTTTTTGACTTAACACATTTATTAAAAAAATAATTAATTTACTACGGAAAAACATTTTTTGGCATTTAAAAGAGAACTAAAAACAAATTGTCATAATATAGTTATACGATAGGTAGAGCAAATTATTTGACACATTACTACATTAAAAAAATGGTGGAATAGTTAATAGAACTTTTTAAATTAAGTTTTTTCGGTTTTTTCGTTCTCCTGTAAAATTTACTAAACTGCAGTTACTTTGTTTTACCGTAGAGCAGCCGAAAAGTAGCTGGTTACTTTTGTTTTTTTTTATTCGACTAGTTGGCAAACGAGCAAGTGGGTCTCCTGATGGTAAGAAATCACCACCGTCCATAAACATCTGCAACACCAGGGATATTGCAGATGCGTTGCCAACCTAGAGGCCTAAGATGGGATACCTCAAATGCCAGTAATTTCACCGGCTGTCTTACTCTCCACGCCGAAACACAACAGTGCAAGCACTGCTCTGCTTCACGGCAGGATTAGCGAGCAAGATTGTGTTAGCAATCCGGGCGGACCTTGCACAAGGTCCTACCACCAGCAGATGTACGTCATTTTACAATCACGTACTTAGCGCCATACAAGATTGAAAAATCTGTTAATGTGACAGTAATAAAGTAACCAGCTACTTTTGATGCTGACCGTACCTACAGTAAGGTAATTAATAAACCAGTGAAAAAGTGTAACATGTCTGTGTGACTGTATGTATGTAAACACGTTTATCTAATGCAAACAACAAATTGTGTAAATCAAGGCGTTTATTCTGTCGCAGTTTGTTTGAGGCGTGACGCGTGAAACATGGGAATGAAGGATTACATTTTAATAGGTAGAAAGATAATGCGTTCACCGCAAGGCAGACGTAATGATTATTTTAGAATAATCAGCCACAGTCTAGGTAATTCAAGATTGTTATCATAAAATGTTTTCTTGAAACTGCTGGATATCCTATTTAACGTCAAAGCTACGGGGCATTAACACTCAGGCTTTCTACAAAGTAATAAATATAATTTAATTGGCCATTCACACAAATTTGTAATTATGACAAAAGTTCCAAACAATTCTGTACAAATTGCTTCGTGAATATTCATGAAATGTCCATCGTTGCCTCCGCAAGTTATCCCGGACCGTCAATTTTCCATATGGCCTCCTTTCTTAACATTTTCGTCACGGAATCCACGCCTGACAATGTTAGCATTCGAATGTTCGTAACACCGCAATACATTCTGGGAGGAAGTAAAAACTATCATATAGATACAAATACATGCCTAGTATGTAGTTGGCTGTGTGCAGATAGCAACGTGAGTGTGTCGTAAACAAAGACAGGCGAGTTGCGCTTCGGTTCGCCTCGACCTGTCTTATACTTGCTACGTATGTACTTATATGATGTCAAGAAGTATAGCCAGCTTGCAATATACGTAGTACCTATGCCGGCGTTACTTGGGCTGAGTTGCGTCGTACAGCGTTGCCCATACGCTCGACTATGGTGCAAACTTAGTTAAGGAATGGTTTATTCATTTTCGCATAAATTATGTTTACTCGTATATTTAGGTATGTAGTTTCATCTATTACTTTAACAAAACGTTCTTAATATGAGCTTGTTTATTAAAACAAATATTATTTATGTTTGGTATGACATAAACTAGGGATGTTAATTAAATCACTGAGAGATTTAGGTCCTGTTTCACCACTTGTCGACCAATTTTAAGTGACGGATATCAGTGATGCGGTCTCTGTTTGTTTTGTCCGAATAAACAAAGACGGCATTACTTTTATCTGACACGTTAAAGTTAGTCGACAGCTGGTGAAACAGGCCTAATAATATAATACCCAAAGCTTTATTTTCTCGTGCCCTGCGCAAATCGTAATCCATTGTTCACTTCCGAAAAAGGACGTTTCACTGGAAATATTTTGTTTGATTAACGTGGTTATTCAGTTGCGAATCGTATTTCTCGGTAAATAGTCGTACGATGTATTCTGGCCACATCCGTTTACACTAGCTAGCCCGCAGCGATGTGTGCGTTCTATCTTTTGTATGTTACATTCACACACACATGCATGCAGTGGTACAACCGGCTCGGTCGCTTGATCGGCTATCGATTGCGTTCCTTTTAAATACCCGCCTACAATCAACGCCACGCACACATTCACAACTTATCAACACATTCATACAGTGCTTTTATTACCGTACTTTGTCATCTATCTCTTTATTATGAAGCTGCCTACTTGTATTGACCTGTTTAGTTTTATTATTATCATTATATGTTTATCAAGATGTTTTTCAAGGATAATAAATGTCACTATTTGGTCGTTGATGTAGTTCTTTCTTACTCTTTATTTGTATGGTTTCCTTCAAATATGTATTTGTCTCTGAATTTAATTAACACTCCAAGTCTTAATTACTGGGAAATATCTGATCTGTTGGAAGAGTCAATTATTATTTTAAGGATATTGGATTTCAGAAAAATTAGCACAAATTAACGATTAATTTTCGTTCAATATTCTTTCACAAAAACTGTCACACGCAGAGATTGTATTAGCATAAAAATATCGTTAATTATGCTAAACGCTTGATGTAACTCATTTTATATTTGAGCATAATTATTGTCTCGGTTAGTGTTCATGACGCGATCATTTTTCACGTTGACTGCCTTGAGTCTTAAGTTGTTTGGTGAACTAACGTTAAAGGTGTTGCTTTTTGGAGCAAGTCTTTGTATTAAGAACATACGCCCATATTAAGAAAGCGCTGTGTACATCAGATTGTATATGGATATTTTCTTTATTATCAGGTTGAACAGATTTCAGTTCTAGATGGGATTCGGGTCGTAGAAAAACTTATATTTTAACAAGTAAGGTAAACAGCATTAAATATGTGCATCGCTTAGCAACTACACAAAATTTACTAACTTACTACCTATGAACTTTAACCTCGAGAGAATTTTAGCCAATGTTTGATAGGTAGGTATTAATGATAAGAACAAACAAGACTGATTTGCATTTAAGTTTGCGTGCTAAAATCACGCTTCAGTTATTTGAAAAAAAAATCAAAGAGATTTAATTTGAGTTACAAAAACCTCCATTGTACAATTTGTACTGGTTTCCGGTGGTACACTCCACCCCCTCTCCATTAGCTGGAGGGTGGGTGGACACCCCATTCACTGACCGATCTATTAAAATTGTAATTACCAACCACCAGCTTTGTGTATTATTGTTCAAATTGATGTTTATCGATTTTATGAGGAGAAACGTTATATTACGCGCTGTGGTTAAAAAAGACATACCTACTTTGAAGAGATTTTTATATTTTTTATAAATAGTCCTAAATGATGTTTTTAATATTTTATCTTAGTGGTGTAATTTTTATCTCATTTCTATCTTCACGGTAACATTTTGATTTGTGATTATGCTTATATAATGATAACTGACTAATAAAGCTTGGAATTGAAGGTTATATCAATCATTTTTCTCATTGACCTGACCTGACATACAATTTCTACGCTATAGTATCATCTATATTCGGTATATAGCGCCGGCCGACAAAGCCTCGTTGAACAATAGCTAATGTGATTTCGACACAAAGGAAGGAGAGCGACTGAGGGCCAAAGAGGAATGGCTATTGCCTCTTGAGGTTTCCCGAAAGGGATTTCGAATGTTTCTCTAGAATGTCATCCAGAGCAATAACTGAGATTCGAGATATGACCTTGTTCAACGTCCCCTCGGAAATAGTAACTTACTTATCAAGGTCTCCCCATTTCTCCGTGCGATGCTTCATTTCATACGTAATCAAATATTGTTCAAGACAAGAGTGATCCTATCCCCGAACTCTATACATATTTTGACTTGTTTTATTTATTACTCGGAAAATAAACTTGCAAAACACGAAATTTGTTTTCTATGATGCAATGACGTCCGCAGTTTCTCATATAAGTCGAATGATGCCTCATGATTGTATTTACTTATCGCCAAATACCATTTTTATTTTGTGCGAGTATTTTTGGATAGAATCCGTCACGTTTCTCAAATAATTTCCATCAAAATAGAGATGTATTTCCATGCAGCGATCATCGTGGGGGCGAGTGGCGCATTGCTAGGTTGGCTAAAAATACATGTTACGTGACAAATGTGTGTGTGCGGATTTTTGCCACTATCGTTTTGATTAGACGTTTACGCGTTTGAAATAAATAGGTACTTACTGATTAGGTATAAAAAAAACAATGATATTAGGTATGAATAATTTTATTTTACTGTTTAAAAAAGTAATGCTCTAATTGACTGACTCATCAACTCCCAACTCTAGACAACTGATGCATAAAGTTTCCGTTTCCGTTTATGACACTGGCAGGAAATAAGGACGGATTTTACGAAACATCCATGGTGGAATGCGAAATTTTCCGACGAAGGTTAAAATAGCGAAGTCGGGGGTGGTAACTATTGAAGCATTATAAAATAATGGTGTCGTGTTCAGTGTTCATGCGTGGCTAATAACTTTATTGCTGCATACATCTGTCTGTATTACCCGCACGTTCATTGTGTATTTTGGGTTAGATTAGATCCATGCACGGCCGGCATTTTGTTTTGACGGGCGCGCTCGTCAGTCGGTGAATAATGCTCGAAGTAAAAAATCCTGCGTAGGTGACCGGGCATGTGCATGCTGTGTAAATAAAATAATGAAGTTAGTTGGCCAGGCTTACCTGCTGTACAAATTAACATTTAAGTGAAGATAGTTCGGTGCGTTTGTTTTATTTTGAAATATTTATACGAAAAAAAAAATTACTTACCTACAATGAATCTCTAACGTACATAAAAGGTTCCCAAGTTATTTTTATTATACACGTAGTCGGGCGGGTCTTATGTGAATTCTTCGATAACGACCTTTATCGTTCCCCGCAAGTAACGTTTATCGCGTTCCTAACGAGTCCTAACACGTAATTAAACACTTGTTTATACAGCACGACGGGTGCAGTAAAATCGGCTTTTCCCCGAGCCGTTTTTGCGATGCCCGCTCCCCGGTTAGGTTTTTTTACGATTTCCGCCTATTCGGTCGGTTAATGAAAGCCGGCGAGATGGAATGGCTAATTGGATTCCGTTTTGTATCGGAAACCGTTGGCTTTCCCGTGTTTCCGACAGCGTTATTCACCTATCAAGTGTTTCTTTACTGGATATTGTTTTATCGGAACCTTTTAGAAACATAATTTGTTATTCAGGTCGTGAAAGTTTGATTTATTATTTACATTAAATATCTTATCGATATTGCTTGCCTCCACCTACTTCGACGTTTGTATAGTTAATGGATTTAGGAAAGGGCTTTCAGAAACTTCTTCTATATAAATGTAGGCTGAATCCAAACTTTGGTTACGCGGAACAAGCGTTACGCTATCATCAATTACAGGTTATTTATTTCCGATTCCCTACCTCGCCGTAACAATCGCTAAAGGCGCCATTGCCGAATGTTTTATTAGCAAAAAAACGATCATTATAAGGAAAACAAGCTACCAAAGTCGCACAACGTCGAATTTGATCTAGAGCTCACTGCTGAGTCACATAAGTGGCAATGGAGGGGAAGAGGGAGGTGTAAAGAGGGGGAGAGGAAACCGCTCAGCTCAGCCACCTATTGTAAGTATTGTGGAGGCACGTTGTTTTTGCAAAGAGCGTCGTGTCAGCCGCAGTACGTAAGCTGACGTGGCCGTCGCGAACTAGGCTTTTAAACGCGGAGTCGCTTGTTTGAATAGGCGAAGATGCGACCGCTTTGTTGATGGAAATCTGCAAGTGATATCCTTTGTTCATCATATCTGCAAAGAAATTTCATGTTGCGCTCATGCTTGCTTAGAGATAACATTAAGGGATAACTATATATTTTTTTACTTCTGTCTGCCTATTAGCACTTTATTTAGCTGACGTCTGTGGTTGCATGACACATTATGAAAAGAAAACAAGATCACTATTCAACTGGTCAGTTAGCCCGCTACCAACTACAAAAGGCAATTCTCGACCTAGCCAAAGTTATTCACTTGTGGTTAGGGTGTTTTACAATTTTTGTTGGGTATACTGTTTTTCCGTTGTGGTTACACGGGGATTTTGGACGTTTTAGGCTTGTTGTGTGCTATTTCCTTATCGGACAAACGTAGCTGGTGTTCCAGAGGTTATCCAAATATACCTAACTCTTATCAATAACATGTAAAAGTTTTTCCTACACATGTATAATTCTAGATCGGCGGTTCTTAACCTTTTTGGCTGGCGACCCAGTGTTAATATAATGTAGCCCGCGACCCTAAAATACCGCAAAAAATGACGTCAAAGTAAAATATTAAAATGTAACAAATATTTTTTGTGACGCTTTTATCAGAGAATCCCTACGGCTCATCCCAATACCACCCACGACCCAAATTTGGGTCGCAACCCGAGGTTAAGAATGTTCTAGATTAATTCATAATAGTATTCTTTGCTACGAACAACAATACAAGTTATATTGATCCTTAGTTAGGAAAGATTCTAGAAGCATTCGTACCAAATTATTTATGTTCATGTGTCTGTAAACTACGTACTTTTTCTGTCTAACTATTTTCCACTCTGACTCAGTAACTCGTTGCGTAAACGACAATAGAGTACCTTTTATGACATTTGGTAAAAATTACACAGTCAAATTGAAACAAGTTATTTAGTAGTTAAGTGTTAGCCATTGAGCGAGATAATTATCATATAAGCACGTATTATCAATGATTATAGAGCGACGGTGATGCTTTTTAAATAAGTATTAGTAAGTATTTAATTTAATTGATAAATCCGTTTGTGTTACTGATGACTAAGATGTTGTTAAAGAAACAGAAACATGATTGTGCTACAAGAATTGACCGGCGTTCGGAGTCAGTAGGTTATCGATGAGAAGTAAATAAAATAACTATTTCGATAACAATGTAGGTTGTCATGAAAAAATAACGGTAATAACAAAAGTCTTTTCATTAACTATTATCAACTCGACTCGTATAGTTATCTGCCAGTCGTAAACTCGTGTAGTGAGGTTATCTCGAGCAATTACACTGGCGAATCTTCACCGAGCTACTGTGGCGAATTTATTTTATGACTTTTAGTAAACATTTTATAGATAGCAATTTGTTTTACCGTTCTGTTAGTCTCGACTCGAATTTTAACTTTATATATTTTGAACTCCAACGGACAGATCTTAGTTTATGATATAATTTGATGGTCTTGCGCACACATTTGATGTAGAATGCCATTTTGCTTACGCATGTGTCGCCCTGGCTTCTAGATATTTAAGCCAACACTTTTCCGCCGTTCGCTGACGCAAACGAAACTACGATCCAGTTCCCCGGAATTGTTTTCTGAAGCGGTCGGACTGCTTTTACAGAAATGTCGTTTATGGTCGTAAATTTCCATTGGACGTTGGTGCCGCTGCTGATTTTTTAGAAATGATTGCCTATTATTGTATTGTATATCTCTATGACTGTGTAATCTATTTTGGTAAATAAATTATTTATCTTATCTTATTGAACACAGATCCGTTTGAAATTGGAACTGTTGTTGTTGTTGCTGTTGTTGTGTGTGGAATTGTACTTTCACTGTTTAGCATTTATTTTTATTTTATTTTTTATTTGACTGGAAGGCAAACGAGTAAGTGGGGGTGAGTGGTTATTTTGAGCATGTTTTAGTACGAATGTGGCTTGCTTACAAAGATCATAAATTAAATAAATAAGCATTCCATCTTTTTGTATCCTTGGATTTGAGCTGGGCGCTAATGAGTTGTCAGCCAAAATGTTCTCTCGATAATTAGGACAGCAAATTAAATTTAAGCCACCATTTTATAACTTCCTAAAACTTAAAACTAGAAATTCAATAAAGCGTTGCGCGGCATCAGCTGAAATCCGACGCAGTCAGCGTTCCCTTTATGAGGCAGATCGTGCCTGCGAGCCTGGAGCCAGGGACGGTAAAAAAAGCTGACATGACAACGCCGGCCTAATCGAATCTAATGGCGATAGATGCGTAAATTGCCAATTCGTGTTTAACGTAAATTGCCTGTGGACTACGTCATCGTAATAAGATGTAGCCATAGGTAAAGTGGATATGATAATATGATAAAGTTCGCATAGCCTTTGTGACTTTGACATTTTAATTAGTTAATTATGATTTTTTTGCAATGAATGTAAACTAAACTGCCCTTTCTGGGTCGATGTGGAATAATGCGTTTATATTTTGCCCAAACTCAACCTATTCGGAGAAATTGATCTCCATAGTGCTAAAAAGTGAGCAAACCCTCTAACTTCTGTACAAAGTGCTGTTAACAAATTACTAGTGCGTTTATTTTTTTTGTAAAATGCAAGTTTTAGCTGAAATAACAAAACACCGGTCCATTATGCTTTCATTGTATGAACAACACACACATCACATTTATAATATCAATAGGATCACATGGGAATCATCGCCATTTACTCGTTGATCTTGTAAGAAGTATAAGAATTAACAAAACGAATGCGAACGCTTTCGTAAACGAGTTTCTCGACAAACGCCAGGTGGCGGCCGACAGCGCACCGGCAGTGTCTCTTTGGCAATTAGAAAAAACAGCTGACGCTGACTGACCAAATTAGCATGGATTTATGGTTTGGTAGAGAACGATGTCTAAAACACGCAGGTTTAGAATGTAGTATGTCTGAAAGATTGAGTTTTGTTACAAGGATTTTGCAGCATATTTTAATGGATGACTAACAAAGTTGCAATGAAATTAAAATGAGCTATATTCATTTCACTGATTAAAAAATATCCATCTACCAAAGTTCAAAAGAACGTGTAAGGTATTTATGATACACATATTTCCTTGAATTCGTGGTTTAATAGTGTAATAAATGTTACTCGCGCTAACGTATTATTTTATTTAGTTTCGATAAGGTTTTAATGCAATTTCACCAAGACGTGTTGCATCATACATGATCTGCATAATGCAACAGTGAGTCATACGTACGATATTTGCATGACAAAATGCTGCAAGTGCAACTATGATTCGAATAGTTATTCAGTGAACGTGATCAGTATTGTTTAAATGGCAAATTTTCTAGCGCCGTACGTCATGATTTATAGTCTCATATGATAAGGAACATAAAATGAACATTGATCTCTGTTTCACCACTCGCTGTTAAGTTTCTGCAATTTATGTGACAAATACATGTCTGCGTCTGTGTTTGTTTTGTTTGATTAAACAGAGATAGCATCACAGACTATCACATAAGATAGCCGAATCTTAACACCTGTGGAAAATGTTGCATTATCGTTCATCGTAATAAACATTGTGACACTTTTTTAAGAATATGATTGAAGTTATTTTAGCTAGATGAACTGTATTTGTACATTTTGTATTTATTTATCATTCTGGTCTAGAGCCACACACTCCGGACGGTCTACCTACGTCATCATCATCAAGGATAATACCTACTCATTGCGACCCTAAATTATGTTCTCACGTCTTAGACTTCGCGCAGAGTAACTTGAACAGTCCTTTGGCTTGGCGTACTGAAATAGACTTCGAAGAACCTAGGACCTGTTTGTATAACACAGCATACATCTCATCACCAACACATGTTAAGTATAACCAGAACGCCAACTGGATCTTTGGAGTTCTTCTTCGAGTTTTAAGCTTACTTAGCATCGTTATTGTCAGCTGTTTTTCACTACATGAAGTGTAAATAATTAGAAACTTTGTAATTTGTGGTGTGAAATGGAGAAAGTAATTGCCACAATGACAGACGATTTGCATCAAATTGGTGATCGTTTTTTGTCGTGAATTGCTACAGCACGTTTTGTGAAAATAACGTTTTATTGGAATAATTCAATATTGATCGTTAAAACAATCGAGTCCCGGCGACACAGCTAGGTCGCAGTTAGGTTACGTAGACAAGGGCGGCGACCTTGGTCCCCCACCCCTAACACCACCCGCACCCCCACCACCTAGGGTTGTCTGATCCCAAATTCGGAACTTCCATTTCTCGATAAACGAAATTTTCGAGCTTTAATTAAACCGGCATATTTGTACGCAAAAATTTGAGGTCGAAGTAATAATTTGCTTCAACGCAATCTCGGCGGGATGTTATATTTTATTTAATCTGATGAAGCTTCTCTTTGCTTTTATTGCAAGGTGCTTTGATCAAGATTACACATTGATCTATTTCGTCTTTACTTTGTCCTTAAAAGGAGTCGGGGAGTTGTAATTTTGGATACATACCTACTTATAGAAGTTATTCAGTGATCGGTGTACCTGACAGCCCTACCCCGATGTTCGCCCCCACATGGGACGTGCGGGACGAGATGTGAGCTGACTTTTGAGACCGTACTCAGCTACTGACGATATATCTATATCTGTCATGAATTATCCGCTAAGCTAATAAAACCAAGCGAAACGACGAATTTGTCTAGTAAAACAACATACAACAGATTAAAATTTCCATACTAATAGAGTTTAGTCGGCATTTTGACCTGAATTGTGTATTTCGAACTTCAAAATTAAGAGTCAAAGTCTTTATGAAGCCATTTTCTGAATTCGTGAAGCTATAATAGCTCCGTTTGTTTGATCGTCTAGCCGTAACTGACGGGTTTTACGCACGACTTTCGAGTAATTCGTAAACGGTTTGGTTGAAGCATTCTTCGCATATTATACGCACCTTTTTCTTTGACTGTCATTAAAAGAGAGCTATTGCTATCACTTCGTACACCACCAATGCCACTGGTTACATGGTTTTTCTATTACAAAACTCAAAAAGAATCACAAGAAATTATTACTTCGTACATATTAAATTAATTTATTAATAATAATACTGGGATTTAATGCCACTACACTACACTACTCCAATCAAACAGCTCTGGCTCGAAGCTAAAGTGAGCGAGTCATTTACGCCTTTTACGCTAATGAAACCATTATTACCCCCAACGGCTTTTCCTTTTGAGTGTTCTTTGACAATTGTGTTAGCTATTCTTTCATAATAAACACCATTAAGCTATGTATGTATTTCAATAGCGAATTTAGTTGTGTTGTGCTATAGGGATCAATTATAACAACATTAACAATAGACTTGATCGTTACAATACAGAAGCCTCAAGCCAAACTCATCACAACGCAACTCAAATATAACTACGTACCTACCTACACGTACAAGTAGATCCGTTACAAAACAATTAGATACTTGCGCTGCACGGGATCCCGATATAACTTCGACTACACGTGTTTGAAAGTTGCCGTATTTGATTGCGCCGAGTTTGACGAATTTAAGTGATGAGAACATGAACAACTAAGCGAGCCTTTCACGGTAACATTATATTCGATGATTAAGCATGTTTTAACATACAGTCTTAATATGGCGCTCGCATCATATTCACGTCGAAACCTCGGGGCGTAAACGACTAAGATCAGCACGTTTATAGCAAACGTTACACATTTAATAAGGTAAACGAGTGCATGAGTTAGTCTGCACATCTGCCGTTCTCGTAAGTCGCATCGCTGCTCCGTCCGCCTCAACATACTTTGAACTATATTTTAGTGCACACTCCGTCGAATTGCTCCGGAAAGTTGACGCGCCAACTTCAGAGCCGCCCACCCCAGTTCGGGAGCAGTTCTCGTAACACGCTGCACGCGTACTAGTAGGTACACTGTAGACGGCGAACATAAAACACAAGTTGGCGTTAACTCGTGTTCAGAAGTCGCGTGTATTATGTAATTTTGCGCACTTTCATAACTCCCAAACTTCACCATCTGAGACACCCTCGCATTGTCATACGCGGTAAAAACATCCCTGTAACGTTACTTTGAATTGTTGCTAATGCGGCTCTAATTTGCGTAACATTTCGCCTTTTGAGATCGTTCCCATTACGCTCATGAAAGGAAATTTTGTTTGCGTTTACTGTTTGCATGAATATTTCATCTTCTGTTTTAAGAGTCGTTCACCTTCCTTGAAAAACGCCACGTGTTCGTTTTATGTAAAATAAGGTAAATACTTCTATAGTATCAACCGCGCTCCGCTATTGATTTACAATAGTTATGTATTTACAAAAGTAGAATGTGCGGCAGCCTCTATTATTATTATATGTTGTTGTGTACTTCCCTAGAGGAAAACGTGTCTCGAAATAGCGCGATTGTGCGACGCTAGTGTCGCTGCCCGACGTTTGTCAGTTTTTTTGCAACGCTATTGGTTTAATCTTTTCTAATGACACTGAAACTGTTAGGAGCTCATTATTATTTCAAGTGTCATCAATTAGTCAGGAAGCGCTTTAAGTAGCAATTACGTAGTTTTATATTTTTTGACACTTATTTTTAGGCACACGCATGTATGTGAAAATGCAGATCCCGTCGTGTAATCCTTTTTTTGTTTCGTGCGTCGTTATTTTCCATGTACGTGACCCCATTGAAATAGGTCCTCGCTCGAGTGACAGCTCGTTCTATTGATGCCGGTTTTTTTCCCCGACAGGCTTCGTGGGTTTTGTCGTTTTAGTCGACCATTGCGATTTCCGGGGTACGGCCACGTACGGCTGCGAGCAAATTACAAAAAATACAATCTGTCTTCTGGCTTTTGCGTACGTCTATTACCGCACCTCTATCTATACTGCCTAGACTGATGAGTGATGGGTTTTTCTGCGTTTATTCAGTTCACAGACACATAATTTAAAACGTCATATTATGAATTGTTTTGTTATTTGTTATCTTCGTGCTAGAATATCTTCGCCTAATAGAAAGTTTAAGAAAACAGGTTAAAGGAATACTATGAAAATGCAATTAAAATATTAAATTGTCTTTTAGAACAGTATTAGTTACGTAAATAAAATGTGCATGTGATATTTTTTTCATATTTGAAAAATAACTACCTACGGTCAGGGATGTCTTCAAATGAACCAATTTAGCGGAGTCGTCCCATACTTGGATAATAATAGCAGACCGGTTGTTGCTGTTGTGCATCGTTTGCTACTTGTTACTTGCAAATGACTCGTGTGGTGAGTCACTTTGGCCCAACCTTGATAAGTCACGATCACGTGTCTTTTACTCTACCGCCTTGTAATTTTTGGCCCCAAAGCTGTATAAAAACGTGCTGCGATAGAGTAACTGGAGCCGGGGCGTTCCTCAATTAGGGCGATTAGAAACAGCACACCGAAAGGTAATTGGATTATTTACCATACCGATGAAATGCTAAACCACTCTAAACGTTAACTCGTATCACGCAGAGTACGGGTACGATGCAGAGCAAATATGCTTTATCATTATCAGTACATTGTATTGCGTAATGCTCGCCGTTAATAAATACACGTGTTATCTGCGGCGTTCGAGAAGTTTCGCGCGACCGCGTGGCGTGGCGCAGGCGACCGATAAACACAGTGTCTCGTTCGAATAGCCCAAGAGCTGCCCGGTCGCAAATCGCAATCGTAAATTTGCGTTTTCCCTGGCGTGAAAGGCGACCGCTGCGAGCGCGGTGCATTCACCGGCTCAACGCTGGCCGTATCGAATTTATCGCAAGATCGATACGCGCGCTCAGCCAAGCCAACGCGTACCCTTACCTGCCGCGCCGACGTCACCACACGTGGCGCGCTCGCCGGCGCGCATGTGTGCGTGCGTCGCGATTATATGGAATTCAGCGATTACGCCACCGACCTACCTATAGTACCTACATGTGAACAGCGTACAGCGAGCAGTGCCCGAACGGTAATAATAATAATTAGTCGCCTCATTATTGTTATTCGAGGCGGCGGCGCTCGCTGTCACCGGCAGATAAACGCTCCTCGCGACCAGATAGCGTCGTGCGCGTACGCGACCCTCGCGGTGCCTTCCTCGCTATTGTTACCTATTATTGTCGCCGCACAAGGACCCGCCCGTACCCTTTTGTGCCGTGACATGCAGTGTAATCTACTTTGGATCGTCAGTCGACCGGATTGTTTGAGCCGACCTAAGGACTTCGTCAGGTAAGGTTTGCTGTGTAAACTCGTAAACAATGGCGCCTGTAATCGTGTATACACACATTCATATTAATGTCTCTGGGGAGTTAGCTGATAGGGATGCGATCTTGAACACTAGACACTCGATGCCGGTTAGCAGGTGAGTTTTGATCACGTGGACGATCATTTTTTATGAAAACATGATATGCAAACATACAATGTTTCGACTTATTGTGTAGTAGAATTTTAGACATAAGGATAATTATCAACAATTTTTTTTAAATTAAGGTATCATTCGTTTGATCCGTTTTATATTAAAAAACTTGAAAGAAGGAAAACAAATTTTATTATAAGTATAGCCAGGCGATAGTCATTCAAACTTCCATAAAACTCTTGATTGATGAAAGTTTCCATTTGAGCAAAAGCTCAGAAAACTTCGCAAGTGGCTTTCAGAATTGTTTGTTGTTCAAGTTAATCAGATTGGCGTTGTTATGGTAGGAAAGAAAAGCTCGTAGAGCTAAGGTTTAACTTTCCATATTACATGGATACAATATACATAATATATACACGGCTGTTGCTAACTGAAAACGATTCTTTATTAGGTATATTTATTATTTACCTTGGTAATAAGGAACTTGAACCGTCGTTATCACAACATCTAAGCTGTCCAGGCAACAGAAGACCTTATTGGAAAACTAAATATTTGACGAAGATCCAAAATGTTAAAAAAAAAAAACAATTTAATGTGAGGTGAGGATATACGGTTATCTACATTAATATCTGCTAGAGCGGAGCACGTATAAATATTAAATATTAAGTCCTACCGGCATTAGAAGTAGAGTCGTATGGTTCAGATATTTATGGACTCTTTATTGTGGCTTTACACCATAAGTATTTATTTTGGTTATGGTTATTACAATGTGATGTCATCTACGGAACCCCGCAGAAGCTTACCGGGGTGTCTTGGCTGGCTGGTCTTGGCAATCAAAAATATGTAAACAGGCACAATACGATGTACAGTTGTGTTCAGAGGTTTAGACCGCTCTGATATTTGTAATGGCGACTAAACTAAGCTTCTATCAAATCTGTCTTGTCTTATAAATGCTACAGACCCTTTTGGTTGTGTAGCAAATTTGTCTTGTCACCTTACTTGTTATTAAAAGGGTTACATTTTTTATCAGCATCTGAGAAACAATTACTTTGTCGCGCTTCAACCGAGCGTAGGAGGAAGAGCCCGAGGAAACCAATAGCCCAGCTTAAACCGTATCCAAAGGCTAACACGAACGAATTGCACCCGAGATCCCAGGCTGCGGCTGTGACGTGATTGATGCCGCAAATCGAGACGCGGCGTTCACATAAATCATACCCGGAGCGGGGTAAAAACTGTTCCAGATTTATGAAACAATGTCCTAAAGCTTAGTGAGTAGTGTTTTATCATGCACATTCGGTTTATGAACGTGCGAGGTGTTGGAGACTGGAAGGTCAAACTTAACCACCTTGCTTTATAGTTAAATGTGCACTGTGAAGCTTCTAATATAGTAAACTGTGCTTTTCGCCTGATTGGAATAATTAGTGCATAGTACGAGTTAGTAACGTTGGCATACATTCATTATTACTAAACGTTGCAAAACTTACTGAATCAAAAACACGCAAAACTTTAGAATAAGTAATTTGATTACCTATTATTTTTTTTCAAGTCAAATCATTTATTCAGCAAATAGGCCGCAATGGGCACTTTTACACGTCATTTTTTTAATCTACCACCGGTTCGGAAAAAAACCTCTGTTGAGAAGAATCCGGCAAGAAACTCAACGAGGTATTTTTTTTTTTAAAAACAGATTCACAATATTTATAAATGACATCTATGTACTATACATTACAAGTATTTAACACAATTTTATTTTTAACACAGTAGGTTCACTATTTGAAGGGATCGCTAGTGCGGATCGGAATTATTTCCAAATATCCCTGTCCATGATATAATCGTTAACTTTATAATAAGCCTTAGATATTAATGTCTTTTTGACAGTAGATTTAAATTTTGTATCAGTTTCTTCAGTAATATTTTTTGGAATTTTATTATAAAAACGTATGCAACTTCCCAAAAACGACTTTTTGGTTTTAGCCAGTCTGTAAGATAGTACTTTAAGCTTCCCTGTGTTTCTAGTAGCCTTTGGCTTATCGACGTTAGTGGGAAAATCACATATGTTCTTCCTAACGTACATGATTATTTCAAAAACATAAAGCGACGGCAGGGTTAGGATACCAGTTTCCTTAAAAAATGATCTTATATTATGATTCAGCTATTAATGTGACCTTAATTTGGTTGTCTAATATAGTCTGTGATCTGATACTATCGACTGACTAATCATGTCATTGGAAATATTAGGTTTCTAAAATGCCAGCTTTGATTCCAAATTATTTTCCTTACACTACAACCTACATTTTACACGAATCGGGGCCATACAATCGCTAGACAACCGATCTAACATGAATATGATATTTGTGTGAAAACAAGTTCATGTATTTAATGCTGAGAAATGAATTCTTAAATTGCAATTAAACGGAACCATTGTTGCTTTTATCGGTTTTTGCATCGGCGGTTTGAAATGTCGCTTACTCCGTGTGAAATTATTATTGAAACTATTTCATAACGTGCCTCTGTATAAGTTATTGTTATTAGTGTTATAACGATATGCTTCACTTGCACAATGTGTTGTAGATAGAAATCTGTGATAATAACAAGTTGTGTTACGTGACATTTACTATTCAATATCTAACGAGTCGAACGATACATAATTTGCCGTAACTGTTGTGAGATAGTTTGGTTGCCATGCCACATTTTGTTCTCTATTTCAACCAGCTTATACGTCTATAACGCAATACATCCTTTCCATTAATCAATCCAGTTTACAGTCGGCATCTCAATCTGGTATTTAAGGCAATCAATTTGTATTTCAACATTTTCAACCAACCTCTGCGCGCAATCTCGTCAGAAAGATTTTTTGTTTATTTGTGACAAAAGTAGCCAATGTCAGTTTTAGATCTCCAACCACCTCTGTGCCAGATGTCGGGATGTCGCGTTGATCCGTCGTGCTACTCGGTAATACTGTTTGATGTAAAAGACAAGTAAAACACGTTTTCTTTATCTTTAATATTCGTTTGGACGACGTTTAAGTTCCAGCTTCACTTGTATGCCAAATAAGTCGACTCGACCTACGCCACTTCAACTTTCTTTGATGGCGACACGAGTCACACTACTCTGGTATAGCGAAAAGTTTCTAGACTCGTACATGTATGAATACGAATAAGCTTCGCAGGCGCCCGTTGGACCGGTTTAACTCCACTCGTTCACACACCTAAATCAAGCAATGTATAAATAAACTTCATAATTTCATTGCATTTCAATACAAGATTCAATACGGATCTTGCTTTATTGAAAAAATATTCAGACATCGTGTATTTGAAGTTTATGAGTTCTCTTTTTCAAGACCTTGTTTCAAAACTACCACTACCTACTCCGGACTGCGCTGTAGGCACATAGGTAGATTTTATTGCGCTAACCATCTTTTTAACTAGTTTTATCTTCCCACGTCAATTAAATCAGATCAGAGCTTTAATTAAACAATGATGCTCGGGAGAAAATAAATCGTCTACTGATTACACGAATTCCTGTTGCCTCTATAAATTTTCAACGACCATAATCAGACATAATTATTATAGCTGTACCCTCGTACTTCACAACTTGCGGTTTATCCTTTAACATTTCACAAGCTATTTAGGACATAAAAGTGTACATGAAACGCACTATGAGAATCAGAATCCTTGTTTATTGCCAAGTATTGAAGCATGCGCATCACAATCACAAACATTTTTTCACGCCCCACACAAAGAGTCGAGACAAAATTAGTAATCGCGTCCCAAAAGGGTTACCTAATGATTCGCCGACTATTTTTACGCAGATTATTGATTGGCAGACAACGTTTCGCCGAGTAACGGTAAGCCGATGAATTTATACGCAGATGTATTGTTTCGCAGACTAACGTTTCGTAACTCAACCTTTAGCAGACTATTTACTCGGCATATGAGTCAGTAAGCCGAACAACTATTAACAGAGATTTTTTTAGCCTATTAATCACTACACATTTTGCACGTTTGGTCGAACAACCTTTCGCTTTTGTAACGGTTGAACTATTATTCAGTGCGCATATCAACTTTTCGTTACCTTTTCGTTTCGCATGGGGAAATGGCATTCGCATCGCATCCTATCGCATCGCATCGCATCCTATCGCATCGCATAGCATCGCATCGTATCGCACCGCATCGTATCGCATCGCATAGCATCGCATCGTATCGCATCGTATCGCATCGCATCGTATCGCATCGCATCGCATCGCATCGCATCGCATCGCATAGCATCGCATCGTATCGCATCGTATCGCATCACATAGCATCGCATCGTATCGCATCGTATCGCATCGCATAGCATCGCATCGCATCGCATCGCATCGCATCGCATCGCATCGCATCGCATCGCATCGCATCGTATCGCATCGCACCGCATCGCATTGCATCGCATCGCATCGCATCGCATAACATAGCATCGCATCGCATCGCACCACATCGCATAGCATAGCATCACATCGCATCGTATCGCATCGCATAGCATCGCATCGTATCGCATCGCATAGCATCGCATCGTATCGCATCGCATCGTATCGCATCACATCGCATCGCATCCTATCGCATCGCATCGCATCCTATCGCATCGCATAGCATCGCATCGTATCGCATCGCATAGCATCACATCGTATAGCTTCGCATCGTATCGCATCGTATCGCATCGCATCGCATCGTATCGCATCGCATCGCATCGCATCGCATCGCATCGCGTCGCATAGCATCGCATCGTATCGCATCGCATCGAATCGCATCGCACCGAATCGCATCGTATCGCATCGCATCGCTTAGCATCGCATCGTATCGCATCGCATAGCATCGCATCGTATCGCATCGTATCGCATCGCATCGCATCGCATCGCATCGCATCGCATCGCATCGCATCGCATCGCATCGCATCGTATCGCATCGCACCGCATCGCATCGCATCGCATCGCATAGCATTGCATCGCATCGCATCGCATCGCATCGCATCGCATCGTATCGCATCGCACCGCATCGCATCGCATCGCATCGCATCGCATAACATAGCATCGCATCGCGTCGCATCGCATCGCATCGTATCGCATCGCATCGTATCGCATCGTATCGCATCGCATCGCACGCATCGCATAGCATCGCATCGTCTCGCATCGCATCGAATCGCATCGTATCGCATCGCACCGCATCGCATTGCATTGTATCGCAACGCATCGCATCGTATCGCATCGCATCGCATCGCATCGCTTAGCATCGCATATAGATGGGAAGCCGGTTTTTAACGTTTTTAACCGTCGGGTTTTTAACGGATTTTTTGGTTAAAAACGGTTAATAACCATTTTGAGCGGGTTACTTTGGTACATTACGGAAATTTTTGTACTGTGTTTATACTTAATTAAAATAAACTAAGTAATTATTTAATTTTATTAATAAAAAATATTAAATTTATTAGGTGATTGCGGTGATTGTTAGTATTGCATAGTGGCGTTTATGACTTTGTTTGAATGACGTTTATGAAATTAAATATTTATAGTAGGTACCAGTGCCATATCATAGGTAGGTATGCATCTCAAATTAGTTCCGCCCGAGTCCGACTCGCAAACTGCGTGGCCGCGCCTCTTCCATCTCGCTCACTCATGGGTGGCGCGGTGTGTGGTGTGCGGCGCGACGTTGCCTGATCTACACTTACCTATACCATCGACTCGCCACCGCCACCGCAGCCGTTTTGCGCGCGGCGCATTCTCCATCTCACTCACTCATATGAGAGCGGGACGCAGCGGCGGCGTAGTCAGCCAGCATCAGCGCGTGGTCGATCAGTTCAGTTCAGTCAGTTGTAGCAAGTGTTTCATCGGTTACAGTTGATGATGTAAATTGTAATCGAATACTGATAGTTTTTATAGAAAATAAAAACAGTGGTGATACGACAAGCCGGAAGAATTAGTATTCTTTAAACCTACGATTTATGGATTATGTACCTAAACAATCTAAAATAAATGTCAAACACTTACAAAAAAACAGAAAAAGCTATCCACTTACCACCAAGCTTCAATACGATCTGCGGTTAAATAACCATAATTAACCGGTTAAGTATTGGTAGCTAACGACAAATTTTGTTAAATAACCGTAGTCTACCGTTAGTTTCCATCTATAGCATCGCATCGCAAAATATAAGTGGGAAATATACTCCTTATGCCCAATTAAAAGTTAATAATTATAAGAATGAATTCAATTATTTATCAAAAAAATTAAATACATAATATTTTAAGTACCGAATGTATACCTTACTGTAGTTGTATGCATAATAATATGCATGCATAGCAATATTATTCGGGCTGCTATAAAAAAAATACCTAACATCGAAGGCTAAGGCGGGAGCTACGCTCCGCTTCGCTCCCGCCTTAGCCTTCTAAACCTAACCTGTCCGAGTCGCTTCTGCTCCGAACCGTCTTGCTCGCTCGCTTCGCTCGCTCGCACAAATGAAATGTAATAGTAGTTGATTGCATAGCTACTTTCTGGTTTTCAGTTAATTAATTAACACGTTGTATAATAGGCAACTTAGTACCTAATCTGCTAATCGTGTTTCGACGAACAGTTGTTCGGTTAACTGAAACAATTACGAAACAAACAATCTACTAAACGTAAATCTGCTTATCGTTATTCTTCCTACCGACTACTCGGCGAAATGAATAATAGGCGTAACGATCTTATACCAAACGTTGCTCGGCCAAAAGAAAAATCTTCCAATAGTTGTCTGCGAAATGAAAATCTGCGTAATGAAACTCGGCAAAACGACAGGTCACCTCCCAAAAGATGTCCCGTCACACTCCATCTAAAAATATTGCACTTGGCACTGAATGAAACGGCGCTCACTGTTTGAACTGAGGCCAAGTTGTATTCCTTTTATAATTAATTATATAGGCAACGTGTCCGCATATCATGACGAAAACCTGACACGTCAAATGGTACTTACGACATTGTTAAACGTAATTTAATCATCAACCTGCTCAAAACAGTTTTGCGTTAAATCTATGAGCAGATGTTTATGATAGGATATAATATCAACGTCAACAAAATGTATGTCGTTGCCGTTGCTGAGAGCTTTGGGTGGATCGAGATTATCGATTAGCACTTGCCTCCTCAAGGAGCCTAGCCAGCGGGAGTCAGTTTTTTAAAGTTTCTTTAAATAATTATATTATATTAGTGTCATTAATAGCTGCTGCTGATCTTCTGTGTTCACTAAACTAAATAAGTTAGAAAGTTTGCTGGAGTTGAACATTAAACGCAAATACCTATCTCCCCAAAGCGGCGATCAGGCTGGCCGGCCGGTGTCGGTGATTCGAAAGGCGTCACTCGACCTCGACGAAGGCCGTGCCCGGCTTTTATTGATTTTTTATGCGCATTGTCCATTTCGTCCGTACTTCGCACTCCTACAACTACATAGGTACCTATTAGGCAGGTACCTACTGGCTACTGTTGTGATCGAAACTTTTCGGTCTTTGTGTTTATCGCTTATTGCCTCATGATACAACTGCTGGTGCACTTTCTAGTCTCTAGGTTGGAGTGTTTTGCATTAGTTTTATTTAACCCCCGATGAAAACTAGGGAGAAGTTTTAGCATAAATTTACGTGTAGATATTATTATAGTAGTAATGCGTAGTAATAGGAAACTTAATTCGGTTATCCGTAATCCGTAATGATGCGGCAAAAAATCTGACTTTCAAATGTATGCAGTAAAGTAATTGGTAATTTTTTTATGTAGAGTGGGCTATTTTTGGTGCCGCTGAGTAGGTGTATTTTCACTCCTAATTCAACGGAATTTACCACGATTTTCCAGGAAAACAGTTGTCGGTGCATTCCCTCTTTCTCTCTCTACTCGAAGACGCTCCACTCAGATTGAAATTCTGAACTTTGTACGAATTAGGTACATTTACAAAGTGGATTCCAATTTAGCGAATCGGTAAACAAATTCACATGAATATTAATTAAGGGTCTAGATATTTCCATTTTACAGAAGCATGCACGTTCTGTCTGACCTTAATTTAGTAATTGTTGTACATTAGTGCCAACTTTAATGTCTATTACAGTCCTTGGGTATATAGTGCTTGGAAGTTGTGCGGTACCTATTTCTCCGCCGAGCAATTTCTGGAGTTATTTATGATGCATTAACAACTTGCTCGTTTGTTTTAGGTCCTGAACGTTGTAACAGCTTGGACTATACTGTAAGTTTGTCGTTTATAGATATTAATTGACTCTATTAACTAACACCGTTTTAAATTTAGTTTGAAAGCGATTATATTATTCTTAAATTTTCTTTGAACGTCTGTCTGCAATTAGCATAAGATTGTGTGCACGTGTGCACATTGGTTTTGTAGAAAGATAAGTACTTTTTTCTTACATCTACGTCGAAGCCCATTTGCGGTATGTTATCTCGCGACATCGCATGCATCCCACCGAAATGACCAGGCCCGCACGCCGACATCGATCTTTCGCCGCGAATGCGAACGCACAAACAGGTTTACGTACCCATCCTCGTTTAGCAAGAAACCCATTTTTGTCATGCTTTGCAGCTTAGATTATATACAACACTAGATGGACCGTCGGCGGCACGAAAACGTCCCCAAAAAATATAAGCCAACTGTTGGCTTATAAGTCATTTTCCCCTCCTCAGTCTGCATTGTGACACCGTAGGTGACGTATGCGGAGCGCGCAATACAAAAGTGCCGAAATATAACCAAATGTGCTATAAAAGTGTGCCGCAATTATAAAGGTAGGATTAAAAATCCTAATAACGTGACTTTCCATCGGTAAGTACTCCAGAATCCATAAAATTTCGTAAGAAAAGATTAAATTATTTAGGTTAGAATTGTGTGACATTTTTTATAGGTGATACCAGTTTCCAGTGCAAAATTCCCCACAATTCAGTCAAAATCGTACTGAAAAGTTTGTATTGGGCACAAAGTCGAAATATATCGATTTCACCTAAACAGTTTATAGTTTCGCCATGTCTGTCTGTTTTACTTTTATTAATTAATTTTTTATTTGATTACATTCGCCATTACTTTTACTAGCGTCTAATTTTCGTCGTGTCGTAATAATTTTCCCCCAAATTTTGGAGGATTTGACATTACGTGGTATCATTTAGCACGCACACAGTGACAACCGGATTGACGTAACTCGAGTGTAAAGACGAAGCTGTCACGTGGTCGCCACGCACACAAACAAGAAAAAGAGTGGACGTTTTCAATCGCATTGTTTCTTACTGAGGCTCGGTCTAGTGTTGTATATAGTCTAAGCTTTGCAGGTAGGTCGTTATTAGTCGTGACGCGGAGTTATTTGTCCTCTTTTTGGTTTTGGATTTCTTTAAATTTAATGCTATTGTTCCTAATTTACAATATCGATTCGCCGAACTGGGGATTTAATTGCTTGTCTTTGATTTTCTCTTGTTGCGGCAGAAAAGGCAGGGAATAAAATGTAACAAACTATTGGACGTATTTTTATCTCGCCGTTAACGTAACGTTACATAACTTGATTTATGTGCTATCATCCTCGTTGCGAGCGCGGGTTACATTAGCGACCTGTCTTTGTTCGTGGTATGAGTTATCTCGTGCCCCGAGTCCGCTGGATGAGCGTTAACCGCGCTACAAATCATCAGTCTCGGAGCTAACTCACTCCGCAAGAAACCCCCGCCGCACCCCGCCGCCTGCTTTCCCTCTAATTCCCACCCCGCAAAGGACACACTCGCTCGACGTACTTTAAGCGATTTCCACACGAATGCCGCCATGACGTAAACACCATAATCGCGCGCGCCGATAACGCAGTTGAATTTCCAACGTTCTCGCAGCGCGGCACACGATCATTAAACGTATATCTGTTAATAACAATTGCGATTGTCTGGTTGTACGTGCGCGGCAAGTTATGGCGCAGTTGCCGGGCGCCCTGCCCCCGCCGCACCGCCGCCTCTCTGATCTGTGCCCGCCGCATCTTGAGATGAGGATGGCATTCAGTTTCGTTTTGTGACGGCTGAATGGACGCCCGGTTTATTCGCGTATGCGTGTGAATAGCGCCGCGATATGTATTACATGATAGCGTCGGGGAATCTTTTCATGCCTTGGAATTGTTGATCCACATTCACTTGTGCGTTCATATTCTTATGCTCAACACGAAAACAACACTTGATTTGTACTATCACCATTATCTGCATCGTCATTATTCGCTGACAATTTAGACTTGATGATCTCATAGATTACAGCTAACAAGAGCTGATAATGGTATCGAGTAAAATTACAAAAGTTACTGATGAATCCCGCTCGTATGCAGCCATATTATTACACAAATTGCATCCGCCAATACATGAGCCGTGAATTCATCGGCACATAGCCGAGTCCACGCGGCCTTTCCGTTAGGTTGCACATTTTACGAGCGCTCGCCCGAACGGCGGTAATTTACAGGCCGGTGGAGCCGGCGGGATCTCACGACGACCGGTCCCCTACGTGATCTCCGGCGACGCTCGCCGACTCGATAATAAGTGCTGGGGAATGGTAAAGTGCGAGTGTTATTGCTTCAATACGGTCTACATGATTTATAGCGCTCTTGAGGTGCTTCGCTAACACGGCGACGTGTTTGTTAGCGGGATACTTTTTATTTTGATATCAGGGGAAGCTGAAATACTTCACAATGCTATATATATATGGCAGTAGAAATGACAAACGTTACATTATAATCGAAGTACGTTAACTATTAACAGTCAACTCGACAGAGCTTGATAAATCGCAAGCTGAAAAATTCCTGACTTCAAGAAAAAAAATGTAAAAAAGCGTTTAAGCTCAAGTCGTCGGTGGAACCCTAAAACCCAGCCGGTTTCGTCCGTGCCTGAACGTCGCCAAACGATCCGACCAAGCTATCTATCGGTATGCGATAACGCTGAGCAAGGCCGACGGAATCCATCTCTTTATTTTGCCCTATCAAGATATTCAGGCCTTGGATATGCTGAGTGCCTATGTCGTTTCGCTTAGGACTTGAAAGTACATACGACACATCACATTTTCTAGCTAGAGATAGATTCTCGAGACACGCCCACACTGGAATACCTACTGATTTAGTTAAATGTGAATTATATTAGCTAATGCCGCATAAAGTCGACAACAAAACATAATAGGCTCACACATCTAACTGAAGTAGTAACAAGAAGGAGAATCAATAGTTAACGAATGCAAACTATTTAATTAAATTGTGAAGCCTGCAGTTGGAAACTGCGAGTATAATAACTTATCTGGGGAATCAATTAAAAACTATCTCCGGAAGTAAAGTTTTGTCGCTTCCAAAGTGATTTACACGCCCCGCCGGCTGCTGTAACTACAACTAACTGGGTAGGGTAGTTTGCGCACTTCTCTGCTCTTTCCGAAACATTTTTTTTTTTTGCGGAAAGGTGTGCCAATGTTTCCCGTACAAATATTTATTACAACCGGGCGGCGGCTTTGTTAGAAACAGCGTAATATCAACTATTCTGTGCAGTCTTGTAAGTAATTAAAAGCATTTCCAACCCCAGTTTTATAACTGCAGTTTTAAACATTCTACTTAAATGTATATCCGGAGAATACAATTCTTTAAAACTCCGCTTTACCCATTTATCTTTCACGCTTAACGAGTCCATACTTCCAAATCGAATGACCAACGATCGCAACGACTATAGCCATTGTCTGGTTTTGGCTCAGTCTCGGGCCGTGCGATGTGAATGACCGTGTCGGCGAGAACGCATGCAAATGAGTCTCGTTCACTACTAGATGGTAAGTGCCTACCATTTACCATCACAGACTGTGCACTGAGCCGCCGACGACTCGTTATTAACCGCCTTTTGTTATATGACACCAAGTGTTAATAAACCTGGAATGTAAGGGAATTGGGTCACACTCCAGCAAATTTTAGTCGGTCTTACGTTTGTATTTGCCATTCTAGGTCTTTCATTTCGCATTCCGCTGTTAAGTTATTAATCTATACAATGAAAGTGTCCCATCTTGTATAATGATCGATGAGACAGCCGCCTCGTATTCCCACTTAAATCGTATCATGTATTCATAAGATACGCCACAAATGCCTTCTTTAACACATGACTGATATCTTTTCCAAATGTACATAAAGTGAAACTGTCTGACATCGTTTTGTAGTATTCAAACGTTCGTTTAAATATGAAAATGTCTAAGAGAGGTTGAACCCTAATTTCACCGGGGTTCCGAAACATTGTACATTGACTGATGTTTTTTGTCGGCCGTCTGCAAAGGAACGCACACCACAGAGGAAGTTTTACCCACTGTTCGTTGTTGTTTTCCTGTCTGTGTCATCGCTTCTACAGAATGGCTGATGAATATTTATGTTACCTCCAACATTCGGCTGTGTGAGTATAGCAAACATTGTTCAAGTACAATTTGTTATCTGTAAAAATCGCGGACTTTGGTTAATGTATTGTATTCCTGGAATTTAGATTATTCAAATATCGGTACGCCATTTCAACTTGTCTAAATAGATTAGTAATTTGACGAGACATGTTATTGTGTATATCGAGTCTTTCGAGGCGATGTTTCAAGTGTTTAAATGTACATAAGCAATAACAAGACTAGAGGGCTTACCAATGTCAAATGACAGGGCATTGACAATGTAAATTATTGATTAAACCGCCTTAGTATTATATCAACGGATTAGACTCTTGCGAAGGGCAAACAGTGAGGCCATATATTCAGTGTGTGCGTATGTGTGTGAAGGTTTATAACGGCTATGTCTGTTGTGTTAAGTACTCGAAATCTGTGACAAACAGTCATGCGATTATGGTATAATTTATCGTTGAAGCCCAAGCTGTGTGGGATATTATGGAAAGTAATTGGATTAAAGCAGTTGTGAGTGTCTTAACTAGTTAAGAAAATAGTAGTTCTTGAGATGAGAACGTATTTAAACAGAAGATGGTTCAGAGTGTCGGCGGTAAGTTGACGATGAATAATAAAAACAACCCATAAAACTGTTACAAACAAAGCCATTTCGTATCTTCATAGTACAAGCTGGGGAAACATAAACTGCAACGAACACCAAAATATACTGAAGATGGCAGTGATACGATTTTAACGGCGGTCGTTTGGATAGAACTAGGCACTTTCCTTACGAATGAGCGTGAGGCAAATCTGGCGACACGGGAATATGTAAAATTATCTAGCGAGTGGAACGTTCGGGACGTTTACCTCCTCTCGGTAAAGCGTTTATGTGGAAAGTGACCCGGCCCCGCGCACCACAGACTTACACGAAATGGGCGAACGGATCGCATTGAAGGTTTCTGAATATTCAAATTTAGGTAACAGATAAGATAACCCTAGAAGTAACCAGCTTAATGCGTCAGTCAGCCTTTACTTTATCAAAATTACGTAATTACTAACTCTACGCCAAGCTTGAATGGATATCACCACATTATCATTATTACCTGTCGATAGAACATTTTTATATGGTTTAATCAGCGTGTAATCTACCTTTCAAAACCCACGAACTTTCATCGACAAGCAAAACGTGGCACAACGCGTAACACTGGCACATCAAACTAATCACCAATCACAATACAAATCGACGACTGGTGTAGTTCCGAGGCTCGTAACGGGCCTGTCGCAACGCTAGTCGAGAAAGCGATCCGCTTTCATTTGCTTTCTCGCGTGGCCTAGCAACAGCATGACTCGCTGTATTGTGTGCCGAAGCCAGCACGTGGACGCTACGTGATTGGTCATTTGCAGTTATAATTCATCGAGTTGAGGTCGCAAGCGCAACACGTACTGTTGCCACGCTTACAATTTGTCGAGAATTTGTAAGAGTGGCACGACTCTCTTTATGAAGAAGTCATGACAATTTAGTAATGGGTTATTTTATTACTTATTTCACCAATATCGCTGATCCATTTTCTTATGCTTTGTCACTTAGTAATGCCGTGAGAATACAATGAAATAAACAGGCTTACACTACAGATGAAATTTTTTTTTGCAGATATAAGTATTCGGAGAATTTAGTAGGCGTTAAGAACGTCGTTCATTGTGGCGTTCTAAGGGGGAGGCCTTTGTCCAGCAGTGGACTTCTTCCGGCTGATAATGATGATGATGATGATGATGATGAAGAACGTCTAACTGGTGCTGTGTTAGCGTCGTAAAAGGGTGGGAAGAATGCAGGGGGTCAACGTTCCTTGCATGTAGATACTTATCTCTTTAAACAAAAGAGAAACTACGTAACACACATTTTGCGCACGGGATCCGTATCGTACGTCTCGTCTAATTAAAGCTTTTAATTCGATACCCTGGTATTCGTTAATTAAACTTGGTGCTTCGATCTCAAAGCTAAGTTTTAGCTCAGCTAAATTAGAAATACTATGTACATGTGAAGGTAAACTTTTTAACGGTAGGATCTTCGTGATTAATCTCAATTTAGTGAGTGAGTGTGGTGTATACACGATGGAATTTTGTAATGCCACCCCAAGGGAAAGTACTCTTAATACTGTAGATCGAAAATTTTACTCAATGAAAACATTCCTATATTTTTGAAAAGAAAGAAAACTGCATTCAAAGATTTTGAAAAGTTCGCTTGCCACACCCGGGAAGCGAACTTTTATTGCATCGATAGTTAGGTAGGGTCAATTATAAGGATGAAATCTCTCTATCAAACTTGATAAATTAAATGAAAGAAAAACCATGAAATCTGGACTTATAACTTTAAGATTTCATGGTTTTCCTTACATTTAATTTATCAAGTTTGTTAGAGATTATTCAAGAAGATCCTAGCATTAAAAAGTTTACATTCGCAATGTTCATTGTATTTCTAATTTAGCTAAGCTGAAACTTAAAGATACATATGACAATATGATCAGCATTAAGAGAAAGCAAAACTCGTAACTCGTAGCATTGAAGGAAAGTAGAGCTAACGCCAAGTAAGAGCATTACGAACTGTTTGTCGAAAGTTTTGATCGCGCTCGGCGCTCTGTTCGCAGTTAGTTTAGTAGATGACGATATTAGTGGCGCATGCAGCAACAAAGCCGGCTTTTGCGTGACCTGTGCGTTGACCCGGCACGACCCGCCGACGCCGCGTATGCGATCTTTGCCTCCAACTATGCATCTGCACACAATATCTAGAAAGTTACTGAATCCTCGGATACGGATACTTTTGACGACCGGATGGCCTAGTTGACGACCGGATGGCCTAGTGGTTAGAGAACCTGACTACGAAGCTTGAGGTCCCGGGTTCGAATCCCGGCCGGGGCAGATATTTGTATGAATAATACGAATGTTTGTTCTCGGGTCTTGGATGTTTAATATGTATTTAAGTATGTATTTATCTATATAAGTATGTTTATCCGTTGCCTAGTATCCATAATACAAGCTTTGCTTAGTTTGGGACTAGGTCAATTGGTGTCAAGTGTCCCATGATATTTATTTATTTATTTATTTTATACTATGTGCACTTAGTAAACACAACGTGTTCGTGTTTGCATCTGTCTATAGGGGAATACTTAATGCCACCGCGCTGAATAAAATATTCGCAACGAGCGACGGAAAAAAAGTGTTTTAACCGTCTATTACGGAATGAGGGTCGATTTTTATATATGTACGAGCTCTAGTTAGAGCTGGAATAACTCGCAATTACCGTAATGCTTAACTATACAGTAGAAATGTTCATTAGAAACTGACGTAGGAAATTTAAATGGCAAGTTTCTAATGATATAATTCCAACTGGTGACTAAAGTTATAAACGAGATGCTATTTGGACTCACAACAAAGTTTTCCCAGCGTTGCTTCCTAACTTCTTCACGAGTTTTCGAAAAATTTGTCGTTTCGTTTAATACTCAAATAAAAGTAGATCTCTCCAGTGCAGTTTAGGTAATAACGTTGCACGATGTCTATTTTCTGCATAGTTTCAGCGTTCACTTGCGCAGCAAATAGTTGAAGCTCTATTGATAGTTCACAGAACTGCTAACGTTCGAGTTTTCGTGCAATAATAATATTGAAAGACAGCTCGCTTGCTTCCGCTTAGTCCGCTGAAAAGGAATGCTGATTCGGACGGGGAATAAAACCGGCCTTGCACAACCAGAGGGGCTATAACTGTTTACGCCCGCCCGTAAGCTGACTCTGCACTGCTGCCCGCTGACGCCATTCTTGTAACACAACGCTCTCTGCAAAAACAATTCACACGAAATTGCTTACTGCTCAGTTTTAATTTCACAAAAAATACCCCGCCGTTTAATATTGCCATCGTTGCTTTTATGAGCAGAGTGATTCTTGCACAGGAAATACTGTCTCAGTCCCCTTGATTGTGATCGTGGTGATATACATTTTACCATCAGAAACAAAGGTATTCACAGGCATGTCATTAGACGCGGGCTTTTGTTGCGCGTTGCGCATAATAGTGGCAATTGCGACAAGAACTTGGTAAAATAAAATGACAGCTGTTTAAAGTCTATTAGGTACGAGCTGTTATTTATGGTTTGCCTATTGTTGTCAGGTAATAAATGGTCACAGGTGATGATACCAACCGTTCTGACATTATTAAATCATCTTGCACTGCATTCGATACAATATTCAATTTTAATATGTATTTTTTTCTTCAAAAATATCGGCATTGGTACCTATCGCTTTTCTTATATTGAAATTAAACTTGATGTTTGCAACTGGAATGGCGTTTATGACGAGTTTAATAGCATTTTTATTACTGGCGCTTATTTCACGTATCTTATATCGACTGTAATTTTACCTCGCTGGAGAATAGCTTCCAAACATCGACCCTAATACTCATGTCTGCCGCTAGTCTATTCAATATTTCGATCAAATTCAAATAATGTCTCTTCTATTCAGCATATTGTTTCCACATTTCCTTTGTGAAGCACGAACTGCGAGCGCATAGTGGCTTGGTTTTATTTGAATCGTTCCGTTTGCGGACGCGTTCAAAATAAAAAAGTTTCACGCTCGATACAAAGCTTTAAAACGGAGGGAGAATGCCCCCGGTGGCATCGGCGATGCAACAAACACACTTAGTTAATTGTGTCACGATGCTATGTGTATCGTTAGTCAATTTAATTACGCCTAGCTGACGTTGCTTAGGGTCTTAACATCGTGTGCAATCCTGAGACGTTTGCCGGACTAAACAATGCTCAGATTCAAGTCCAAGAAAAATTGAGTTATTATAGTCTTCAAGAAGCTCCGTGCTAGGCTAATTGTTTCCTTGTTATCCGAATGAATGGCAGTCTAATTAAATTTATTAAGTCGTACGGCCATGCCATTCCAGTAAGTCATTAACAGCGTTATTCCGCCAAGATTGTTCGCACGAAATGGTAAATATAAACGCAATTAAAACTTCTCGTCTATGATAGTAGTTGTCGATGTTGGCGCTTATCAAAAGACGGTCCTATATCCAATGTGAATGGTTAAATAGGGCGTGAGTACACGTGCGCTTTGTTCACGGAGTAGGATCGATCGAGAAAGTTCTTGTTCTGACTCCCCTCGCCCACCTGTCTGCCGATGGCTGCCTAAGAAACAACTGACCCGCTTTTCATTACAACTTTAACTGCAGAGCACCGCCAAAAGTGGAATCACACGAGCAAATCGTATCGACGTACCTTTACCCGTTCCTTTGCCAACATTACGTCAAGTTAAACGCAAATTTGTTGAGCAAACTTACTTTATTTGCTTTATTTGTCTTACTGGTTGAATTTTAGTTGCATTCTATGCCAGAGATTACGATCTGGGTCAGAGTGGTTTGGTGGCGTAATCTTATTCAAAACTTTAAAAGGTGAATTCGCCCGCTTTATATCTAGCTATGGTTAATCTTCCATCTTTATTTTTAGGTAGCTATTAGCGTTGACATGTATAACTATTAAGCTATTGGCAAAACTGCGGGATTAATGCTTCAATATATGTAAAAAATGTGTGTATTGTATGGTGTCATGTCCAGGTTTAAATGTTTCATTCATCTAGTTGGGGTAGAACGTACACAGTCCACCTGCTCTTTCCGTGACTCACAGCTTTCCCTACTTTTATTTATGACTGGTTTATACACATCTGCCATTTTATACCATTGATAATTATCATGACGATTGCTGCCCGCTAGTCGGTTTTGAGTGTTATTATTAATCACTAGCTGTTGCCCGCGGCTTCTCCCCCGTTCAAGTCTTTTTTTTTAAAATTTTGTTATGCAGAAACCTTGTCTTGACATTAACGAACACAACAATAAAATAAATATGTAAGTAATTGAGTGCAGTCTTTTGGAAGTTATCCGCTTACATACCTACATTTTATTAATCTATTCAGCGGCGTACAAGTTTATTTATTTATAGGATTTATTTCTTCAAACAATCCAAACGTTCCTGGTTAGATAGGTACATCATATTAATTCATTTTGATAGTAAAGTTTTTATTTAAATCCGGACAACCTCCCAATTAAAGCCGTATTGATCAGTCAGACGACACGGCCATCTTTCTTCTAAATGTTTTACAGTTCGGAAAGTAATGAGCCAGTCGCGGTTATGTACGCCCGCGCCCGCAGCCCGGCCGGTCGGCCGCGGGGTGAACGACCCTTGCGCGTCCCCGCGATCGAACGCTCGCCGCTTGCCGCTCGCCGCGCGCCGCCGTGGCCCACTTATGGCACGACAATTACTCTTTACACGTACCGAATATGTACTCCACTGTCATTAGTACTTGCGCAAAGCGATTAGCTTCTCGTTTCGCGAACGCACGCCGGTTTGTCGTCGTTCCATCTCTCGCTCTTGCAACTTGCCCTTTTTGTTCACTTTATTACATTGGGTTGTCTTTCAACACGTGGTTTTGAAAGTAGGCAACCAGTTTTCTGATGGTTTTTAGAAGAACTTGAACATTTATTTAAGTAACTATAGCACCAATTTTTTAACTTCACGAGAGGTCGAGTCGAGATATCGTAAAGAGTTTCAACGGCTAAGTACCTGCCTACAAAAGTAATACATGAGCATGCACGTTAATAGCCTACCGGAGTTGTCGGACTCAAACGAGTCAGCTTCGCTCTCCGTTTTTCCTCATTTCTAAACCTTAGTCAACACGTTATTCTAATGCGCAGTTTAGATGATGTAATTTAGGATGCCCTTTCGTTTATGGATGACATCTTTGATATTAAAGATCCGTATTAACTTCGATGTTAATTATTGATGCCTTGACCAGCACTGCGGTATGATTTACCTTAGTTGGGATGACATGCTGGTTGTGAACAGTGTCTTCGTAATGATCTAATGATGAGTGAGAAAGTAAAAAAATATATATATAATCATAACACTGAAGTCACAGCGAACAGTCTTAAGCTCTAATCCCAAAACCATTGTTCCGAAGTAATTTTAATACACGTAGTTGTAGCGTGTGGGAAGTTAGCAGTTTGCGGGTAGTTCAGTGGTGGCTTACACCGAACTAGTACGGGGAACTAATCCGTCAAAAACATGTTACACCCATCTTCAGTTTTAACCAACTTATCTACTTATGCAACTCCATGGAAACTGTGCTCCCGTTACACGTCTGCAGTTTCTGCAGCGCATAGTTGCTTACCGTAACATTTTATAATTACTTGTATAATACACACACACTTGCATACAAATACAACACGACTTAAGCTTTAACGTGTTTTTCAGCTTAATGGATTACGTCGGAAAATCTCGCTTTCGCTCACCGTTTTGAGGATTAGGCGTACCTATGGCACAACTCTCTCTGGGAATACGTAAATCGACGGATACGAATGTTGTTCCTGATATTGTCGTGTCTGAGGATACGGTAGTTGACGGTTGACACACTATTGCCCAACAGCGTCCGTACACTTAGGCGCTTGGCTTTTCTTGGGATTTGATAGCGTTTTTATAGCGAAAGCGTTATGAGTTTGTGAGTTTTGACCGCCAATTTTACATGAAATGTTTTTCATGGGCCAATTAATACTGTTTTTACATTCGGCACGTTACATCTTTTATCAGTATCAAAAGATAACTACAATTTTGTATGGCAACAAACTTGCATGTGTCATTTTTTATTATTAACGATAAATATGGCAATCAGTTCGTAAATTGGCGTACGTGAATAATAAATAAGCCTGATAAAAACACTAAAGCATGCTATTTAAATATTATCATTATCAAATAGGTACGAGTACAGAGAGACGAATCGGTATGAACAATGTGGAACACGTTCCATGTAAAATTTGTCTTGCCTCCATCGAGAAACTTGGTCGCGATGACCCTGAAAGTTGTACGCGAAGAAGCGAACTCTCGAGAAGACGTATATGTAAAGTTATGTTAGCATACAAGCACCTACAAAGTTTCATTTTGTTTAGTTATCTTGAAATTATACAAGAAAGTTTAACTTGGCAGTGTAGCATCGGTGCTGTAGGTACTCGGTATTGCGAATAAACAAGCTACGAAAAGATCTTAAGAAAGCCGTAAAGTCCCGCCAATGTCGCCAATGCTCAAACGTCTTTATGGCAGCTATAATGCTTCTTCGCCATTTCGCAACGGCATGGCAGTGACACACATTAAAATTCTCTTTCGCCATTTCATCGAAAACACTGCTCTCCTATCTCAAAAGTCAGTATCAGGATTAATGTATCCCAAAACCGATTACTAAAAGCAGTGTAGTATGGAATTTGCTACAACAGTTGCAAGTGTAGCCTGTGGCGCAAGCTAGTATGCGGCACAATATATAGGTGGCAAGTACAAGAGTCAGCGGGGACGGCGAAACTTAGTTGCAAAAGATTTAATGGAAGTTAGTCTCTTTGTCTAAGTTTGGGAGTCGTCTGGCCGCGGCCGCCTCGCTCCCGTTCGCAAGTTGACGCGAATGTATATCTGGGGGTTAGTCAAAAGGGAAGTTTTATTGCTCGTGAATTTCATTATAACTTTCCGAGGCCCTCTCTCTTAATGTCTTTAAATGAGGATTGTTGTCTATTTTGTAAGGATTATGGTTAATTTTGCACGCGGGAGTCTGAAGCCTGTATCGTGCGACTTTGAAACTGTTTTTGTAGCATACGAGAGCTTAAACGATTCGTTATTTTTAAGCAAAGCTTCTTTTTTTAAATTATTTCTAACATTAACAGCTATGAAGCAATTAAACGGTGTATGTATATGTGTGAAGTGAAGTCATCAATCCGCGTGAGAACTATAGCTTTTATTATTTTTTAAGAGAAGGAGGCTTGTGCTCAGTGTAAATTTAATGTATACCTATCATCATCTTCACCGCCATATTATTTAGTAAATTCTGATGACGAACTAATTAATTAACAAAAACTGTCTAGTACCCAGACTTCATGTAACTAACTCGCGGTGTCTGTTTTTTCCTCCAGCTGCTTTTCGTGTTTATTTTCGTGCGATTCAAGGCATGAAGTGGTCCATTTGAGATGGTTATTTTGTGTATCTTACATAAACATTGACGCTACTGCTGGAGATAAACATGTAATCACCAGGAAGTTGAATAAGCTTTCATGTTCATTAGGAATCGAACCGGCACCACGAGCACTTTGCCAAATGGATCGCATGGTGGCAGTGTAACGGCAGTAAATAATGTATTCAGCGACGCGTACAATTGTTCGACGGCAGATGGTGGCACGAAACGAATTGTCTTTGTTCGCACATCGTATCTTAAACATGTGAATACTTTTAAGTTTGGAAAGTTGTTTTGACAAACAAAATTTCGTTGTATTCTAATCTGGTACTAGACTTGAGGCCGTACGACTGTTTAGAAGATGTCTGAACTGAATATTGTAATGTGACCTGACCTATTTGACTCTAGAAATAAACTTGTGACAGCATTGAATAATTCTATAGCTTCTCCCGCATTTGTCTGTGTTACATGATTTACGTGTCTCCCATTGAGGATATTATTCCACGAAGCCTTTTATATTCAGACTGAGTTTATCCTATCTCTTACAATATATCTGCCTTGTTCATCGTCGCCTGCAATGTAGGTACGTAAACTTGTACATTGTGTGCTAGTTTTATCTGCGATTACTAACTACGGAGGCAGTTCGGAGGCAGTATGGTTACTGGTGATTTTGATAGGACAAAGCACTCAAAAACATCTGGTGCACTCTAAACAGCTAGAAGAGTAGAATAGTTAGTAGCATTAGATAGTAAATAGGGATTTCTTTTCTCGTATAAACCCATAAGGTTAACCGTTGGCTGGAAAAATCTGATTGTCGTGATGGTAGTAAGATAACATAACGCATAACAAAGATTTTAAAATTAAAGCTATCACAGTCTAGTAGGTTTTACAAGTTATCGAGTAATAAGTCGATCAAAACTTAATATTGAATAATTTGCGGCATATTTGCTGGTTTCTTTTTTTTATCTGATGTGTATTCTGATAGTATATGATAGTATACAATCAACATTGTATCTTGGTCTCACAGTGCTTTGGATTTTACTGATTATTTACCAGGGTGTCCACTTTCTGGAAAGTCAGGGAAGCTTAAGGTGGTCAGGGAAAGTCAGGTGAAATCAGGGAAATTTTCTAGAACTCCAATAAGTCAGGGAAAAAACTCGTGATTTTCCAAAACTTAACTCGATATTTTGCGGCAGTCGTTCCAGTTCTGTGCAACGTATTAAAGAGTGGCACTATAAAAACAGTCAACAAAAGGTGAGCACGTTCGGTGTGCAGTGACTTCCCATCTTCGGGCCTAGCTTAGCATCTCGGGCAGTAAAAAACATGGTTCTATGCCGTTTGGGCAAAATACTTTTCGCAAATGTTTCATTTCCCAAATATCAAATTTCTCCGAAACCATATTATTTTCGGAACTACCTAACCTACTGTTGCTCTATAAAACCATAAGAAAATATGTATTCTGAGGAAAAGTTTTGGTTTCGGAGAAAATTGATACTTGGGAAATGAATAATTTGGGAAAAAAAATTGTGTCGAAAAAAAATTGTGTTCTGCCTCGTAACCTGCTTTGAAATGTTACATGATTGGTCAGGGAAAAGACAGGTTTTTTTTTTATTTGTAGTGGAGACCCTGTTTACTGTTATGCTGTGAAATTTAATGAAGTAAATAAATAATCATTCGCTAATGCCGGTGCGGTGGCTGAACTATCAAAAATATGTTCAAATCATAATGGATTTCATAGAATTCCTTGATGTTTACCCAAAACTAAAAGCCAATTAAGTCGTGCATTGCTGGCATTGTGTAAGTAGCAAGATTATGACACGTCAGAAGTTCAGGCCGGCCTCGGAGAAAGTTTGTTCAGAGTTTGCTCCCGGTCTGCGCAGTTTGCGAACTGGCCCGCTGCCCGAGCCGTAGGGCTACTGGATATGGTAAGTGGTAACTAAATTCTAGCATATAACAAAAGTACGAGATCACCAATATTGCTAAGTGCGAGCTGAAGACTTGAATTTTGGAACTTAAAAGAAGTTTTAGTAGCTAACGGCTGTTTTTAAAACAAAGTGCGCTGGAAACAGCGATAGTTTAAAGATTGGATTCAAATGCGGCGATGTAGGTACATCGTGTTCATCATCAATTCATCAATCAGCCGTAGAACGTGCACTGTACATACATACACACATATATCATAAATACATTGACATAGGCCTCCCCCTAGTTGTTGCGGTTGAAATCGACCTGCATCCACCGTGAAACCGCGGACATTGTGTTACTTTCTAATAAACGCTTAAAGCACTGACTAAAGAAAATCTTATTATGTAATGTCATAAACTTACGCTTCTAGCAATATATAGTGTAGTACAGTGGAGTGAGGCAAGCACAAGTTCCGTCTAGCTGTGTAAATACGGTACCGGCGGGGCGGCGAGGGGCGCTACAGTTTGCGCACCGTGTGCTGAGTTTACCCACGATATTACACTTACGGCTTTGCAGCCGACTTATCACATGTGCTTTTAACAGCTTCTACTGTAAATACAGTGTATAGTTATAAATATTAGCATATATGTATGTAGATTTTTTTTTATCGCTGCTTCAATATATTTTGAATACGTTTTAATAAGAAGTGTATTCGAATTTGTTGTGTTACCCAGAATAAAATTAACGCTTCTATACAAAATTCCAGTGCGTTTAAAGTTCCTTGTCGTTACTTTTCCCATTTACGTCACTTATCTACAGAGTGATATAACTTCGGGTAGAAGAACCTCGACTTCCAGGCTCGCCGGCTGAAGTTACGCTTCGTACACAAACAACTGCGTAAACAAGACTTGTCCGATACGATAAATAACAAGTTGCGGTGTTTATTAGTGTCTTCCTTGAATAACAAACCCGGAGAGCTCATAAGTCTAACGTCGAGTGCTGTTATGAGCGCGAGATACACTCGTCGTATAAGTGGGCGATTTTATATGCCTTCTTCTGTTTAAGACTTGTTGTTTATTACCGAAGATGTGATACATTGCAGCTTTGCAGCTTTATTAGACTCCTCGAACTTCTCATTTGATAAAAACTAAACTAACGAGAACCTCCAAAGTTCTCACAAGGCGTCCTAGTTATGGAACAACTTCATTGCATCATGCGTCAATCGTCATATCATAATGAATACGACACAATAGAACTGTATGATAAATGATTTTTCATATTTTATACAAAAATGCCGTTAGAAATATCAAACATCAAAGGTCAGTAGTACCAAGTTAATCAATTTATCTTGTCATCAAATATGATAAATTACCCGATACTGACATTCTAGGTTACTTTGTATGCAAATGAAACTGTCCTGTCCTCGTATCTACGCGAATGGAGGATTACTAAAGCAATCAATATTGTCGCAATGGGATCGCTTGTCAGTCAAGATTATCAGTCGCTCGTAAATTACCATGTTTGCACAACGCTTGCGACGGAAGGACGCTCGGATGGGCATGTATCTCAGTAATGAAACCGCGTTTTCCATCAGATATACCTACGCATACGACCTTTGTCAACATCCGTGCTGCCATTAGAGTTACAGCTAGAGCGATTAAGCGCACTGCGGCGGCTGTGTGCACGCTCCAAGTGGCCTGTGTGACCGGAGTCACTGGATACGATACGATCGCTGAGTCTAGAATGTTCTGCGGTTAGACAAAGCGGCCCCTATATCTCCTATATCATTGGTGAAAGGGCTTTATTGGTGCTCGCTAGAATCATAGTAATGAATCGGAAACGGTCGCTTTCAAAGGCTGTTAAAACGATGGCTGCCATTAATTTCTCTTTTAGAACAGACTCTTTTTCTTTCGCTACAGTTCCAACGGTAAATAACGCTTCGGCAGTAATGCCTTATGCGACAGACGATAACAACTCTTTCACGACTATAAGTTGTGATAACGATCGTTTGGTCGTCCCAGAGCAGAGCAAGAACGGCTGCACGTAATCGATAGTTCGAAGACCCCACGGTAATAACAAGTTATTGCTTTCGAGTAACCGAATGGACGGTTCGGTAGTAGTCCATAAGAAAACGTTTCGAGCGTTAATTAAACTGATAGCTCTTGGAATTGCACGCATCTATCTGCCGAGTTGGCAATTTGGGGGCGGGCAGATCCGAGTTTGCGATGTTACTCGAGTGGAGCGGGTGCTAGGGGAGAGTTGAATGTCGATCGGGGGATTAAGGAATTGAGTACGTTTCGAGAAGGTTACAGCTCCTCTTGCGACTCCCACAATGGTTTGATTATGCTTACGGGCTGTTACACTCAATCGGCGACGCCGTTGTTTCTAGTTGACACCGTTACTCTCGACTAGAGGGGTTGCTTTTATTGATTTTAAAGAGCGCGAATTGGTAAATTCAGTTTTGTAATTCATTCTGTACATCACAAGTGGTTAAAAATTATTTAAGGAGCTGGTTTTTATTACATTATCGGTTGATTCCGAGAAATAAGTTTTTTGAAAACCTTGTAGCCATAAACGCATCTACGAAACAATTAGCGTTCCCATCCCGTGGAGCTCGTTTGCAGAACCGGCTGTAATTTAAGTGTGAATCGCGTTTTATTCCGAAGGCGGTCGGGGGCGGCGGTACCGCAACTATCGGCTTAATCGCATTACGGTACGTGCGTTATAATTGGCGTGCTTGTCGCCAGGGCCCCTGACGACATGGAATTCCCACACGCGGAAAACCTAGAGGCATTGTTAATAAACTAGACTTTGTACGAATTGCTATGTGAAAATGTGAATCGGTTACCCATTGTCGTCAATGCTCTAGTGACAGCCAGACTGCCAGTAATACAAACGCTTGCCGTGATATCACAAAAACTTAGAATATGTATTAAACACTTGTTCAAAGAATGAAGCAAATAGCAACAAACTGTACTGTTACGCAACGTAACTTGTAACAAACTCGATACGCCTAAATTTAAGATTTTTTTCGCTTTGTCACTTAAAATCTTAATTAAATTCAGGTGTGTTGACTATTCTACTTACGTTACATAAGTTTGTTGCTATCTGCTTCGTTACAGTTACAGCACAGTACACTTCATATTTGATAAAAAAGACGTGTTATTGACATGAATAGGTATTCAAATAGGTACTCTGAGAGGCAGCCCTGAGCTTGCGGTACTTATACGGTTCGAGTCCCGAGCTGTCGGCTCCATTTTCCGGAGCGATCAATGGTCCTTTCAATTAAAAGTTTCTCTTCGGCTCCGTTTGTGGGCCGCTGCCGCATTGTTGTGCGGACTTGACGCCTTTAGCCTCTGTCTGCGTGCAGGTTACTTCCTACCTCTTATTATGTATCTCTTGCTATACGAGTATGTAATGTTTCTGGGCTTGAAATTTCATTCAATCTAAACAAGTTCCTCACGCTTGTATCGTCTCAAACACACAAATTGTTACAACTTTGCTAGTGCTACTTTTAATTCTTATTTCTTAATAAATTCCATTGCCATTGGAATTTTTTAAACAGCGGGAGGTTGTGAATGTAAAACGAAGTCCACGGCTGTTCTTTGTATTCTGATTCCGAACAAACTCTTCGAGTTTGAGAAGTGCGTTTATTAAACTTCGATCAAAGGCTCTCTGAATAAGTTAGTCCGCAGTTTGGTTTTCTCATTTTAACTTTTGTTACTGTTCAACTCATTTTATCTTTTGATGATGGAATTTTACCTATTCACGCACAAGAATATTATTTAGTTAGATGCAATGAAATGTTCCTAAAAATTCTGAAAACGGTCTTGGAGTTATTGAACTTTTTAACTTGCATCCAAAATAAAATATAAATAAGGTATCTATTATTTATTATTTCAATTGCCTTAAAAGTTTGGAAAAATCCTACTAATATTATAAATGTGAAAGTTTGTGAGTGAGGATGTGAGTGAGTGAGGATGTGAGTAAGTATGTTTGTTACTTCTTCACGCTAAAACGGCTGGACGGATTTGGATGACATTTGGCAAAAAGTTAGTTTATAACCTGGATTAAAACATAGGATACTTTTTATCCCGATATTCCCACGGGATAGAGATAAAATCTTGAAATAACAACCGCTGGGCTTGGAATCATGAAATTTGGTTCGTAGGTAGTTGGACGTCTGGCATTACTCATAGGCTACTTTTTGACCCGATATTCCCACGGGATACCTAGGGATGAAATCTCGAAATAACAACACTGGGCTTAGAGCCATGGAATTCGGTATGTAGGTAGCTGAACCTCTGGAATAACACATAGGCTATTTTTTACGCCGATATTCCCACGGGATAGGGATAAAATCTTGAAATAATAACCGCTGGGCTTAGAGTCATGCAATTTGGTATGTAGGTAGCTGGACGCCTGTAATAACACATAGGCTACTTTTTGACCCAATATTCCCACGGGATACCTAAGGATAAAATCTCGAAATAACAACCGCTGGGCTTAGAGCCATGAAATTTAGTATGTAGGTAGCTGGACCTCTGGAATAACACATAGGCTATTATTCACCCCGATATTCCCACGGGATAGGGATAAAATCTTGAAATAATAACCGCTTGGTTTAGAGTCATGAAATTTGGTATGAAGGCAGCTGGATATCTAGAATAACACATACGCTACTTTTAAGCCGGATATTCCCACGGGATAGTTTTGTAACTAAGGGACCGCATACATCCCCTGTATTATTATTATTTTGTAATTTTGATTCTTTAATGGAGTATTTAAGTAAATATTTAAAAAATGACGTGTACAAATGCCCATTGCGGCTTATTTACTGAATAAATGATTTGAATTTGGATAGGGAAAAATTTTGAAATTTCAACACTGGGTTTAGAGTCTTGAATTTTGTACAGCTATTCACAACACAGTCTCAATAAAGGAAGACCACGACATAAATTTTGGAAATTTCCAGGGGAATTTCGTTAAATCCCGAAAATTTAAATTGCAACTAACAGACTGATTAGTTGACGCGTGCGAAGCCGCGGGTAAAAGCTAGTTAAATATATATGTAATTGGGATTCTAGATTTTGAACCATATCCGTCAGATAATTGGGCGTAGAAAACCCCTTATAAATAAATATTATAAATAAATATTTTTACTAAGTACCTCGAGTTTGTTGTACCTGCCTATTATTATATTAGACATGTAAATAATTCTTTTAAGGAGAATCTTAACATACATCTAATTCCCTTCTCGTTTAAATACGTTTAACGTTGTGGAACATGGTGACATCAAGTGGAGTCTAGCCATGTTATGTTACTAAATCAAACTCCTCTGTTAGCTTTGCCTAGTTTATGTTAAAACGAGACTGCCAACGTGCAATAGCGACAAAGTGTTCCTAAATTAAATCCCACAACAACTTCCATTCTGTACGACAATGTTGCACATTAGACTTTCCGGGCGGGCGTAAACTGAGATTTCCAACTTCACAACTTCCACACGAGTCGTAATCGCTGCCGCAGCGAAATCCTTGATGTACCTGTCGTGACGACGCGTGGAAACAATCCCAGGTAAATGTCGCAGCGTATCGCGACATTGTTGCTTCGTTCGTCCCGTGGTTTATGAGCCGTAAAAAATTACGGCAGCACTCGCACGCCGCCACGTTAAATAATGTCGCGATTACCGGCGCGTACGCGTATGGGGCTATTTGCGTCGTGATGTTGTTATGTAAGTTGGTCGTCATACATAGGCCTTGGTGATGCAGTTGCTTCATTAATCGCGTCGAAACGTCAGCGTTTCTTATTTGCAATGCATTTTCGTTATGCGGCTGGCATTTGATACGTAGATGCGGGCCTTTTTTTTTTCTTGCATTTTTTACTGTTAGAGCGATATTTATTTATTTATCAAAAATATTCTTATCTCTGAAAAATCACGTGTTTCCCAGTTATAGCTGGAGCGAAGTTCAGTCGCTCAGGTACTTTTTTATTATATTAGAATAAGAAGATCTATTGCGGCCTTCCCCACACTATGCAAGGTGTTTACTAATTAATGCGTCGACTTACCAGTATCTAAGCATTTACTAAAATATGTAGCTTCAGATAGCAAATACGGATGAATAATTTAATAAAAAAGTTTTATGGATTTGTAATCCATACTAATATTATACCTAACGTCTTTCACGTCTGTTGTTTGGCATAGAGATAGTTTATGATACTTTTTATCCCGAAAAAATGCACAGTTTTCCTTACTATGTGTTGATGTCAATAAAGAGTTATTGTATTGTATACATGTAACTGCTCTCCTAACCAACCACTTTTGATATTGTTCCAGGTGTTTGTGCAACGGTACGCGAGTGCATTGTGTAACGCGGACGTGTACGCCGCATGCGACAGTGTACAGTGTAGTGTGTGTAGTGCTTGTGTGAGTGTGCGGCTCGCGTCGGCGCCGGTGTCGGTGTCGGTACGGGCACGTGTCGCGAGACGTGGCGCCGACGGTGGCGTCAAGTCAATGCCGGTGCGCCGATGGAGCGGTGATCTCGGACTGACTACGCAACAAGAGCAGCGCTGGTGAGTCTGCCTTACATCCTCTATACTTAACAACAGTTGCTTAAGAGTAGTTTCCCTGCCGGCCGCGCGGCCGTGTTAGGTATTCGTTTCGGATATTGCTATCTTTATCGCTCGTGACAAAAGCGCTCGCAGCCCCTCCCACCCCATGCACATCCCCTCCCGCTTCTCCAGTTCCCGCTAATGTATATCGAGATAGCTGTAAGGCTTTACAAGATTTGGACGGTTGAAATTTGGATTTCGATGTCCTCATATTATACGAAAAGTATAGCACAGAAATCAATAATATTTTACAATCAAGATCTTCATTTTGATCATGAAACTACCGTGAGACTCACTCATATTAAATTATATTGACCGGATTACTCACGTCTTAAATCGAGTTTAGCTCGACATGTTTCGGGTTATTTCGAAACCCTTCATCACTGGATTCTTCGTGCTCCAGTGATGAAGGGTTTCGAAATAACCCGAAACATGTCGAGCTAAACTCGATTTAAGACGTGAGTAATCCGGTCAATATAATTTAATATAAGATCTTCATTATATTTTCAAGCGGGAGGGGAATTTTTTCGATTTTTGTAAAAATGCTTTAATAGTATGTAGGTAATTCTCGTGCAAATTTGACATCTATTTTTGTCGACTTTTGAGCTGCCTTTAATTCTGATACTACAGATTTATATGAAAATCTGAAAAACCATAGGCATAGATAATTACGTCTAGTCCATACTTACAAAATTTCATCTACTTCTGTTGCCTAGTTTTCAAATGAGACCGGGACTACGTTTGTATGGAGAATGGAATGGAGAGACTTCTCTTAAGGCTCTCCGCTGACTCTCTCTGACTTGCTTGTTTCATGTCATCTATACTCCATTTATTTTCACATTTGAATCTTAGTTTCAGTTTTAAGATATACAATAGTATTAAAAACTTAAGTGGTTTATTTTGAGATAGCGCCAGGGGTTGGACACTCCGCAGTTTAGGTACGTTCAGCCGGCGACCTCACCGTGGGGTTCGCGGCAAAGGGTTGCCGCTTATTGTATTTTTCACCTATAATGAGTTCTGTGACATTTGAAAATTTTCCGAATTACGCATACTATGTTCGCAAAATGTTTTTTAAAAATAATTTCTGTTTTGAAATAAAATAATCAAAAAAATCTAAAACTGTTCTTTTTAAGAATATATAGCAATATCAGTGTCTGTTAAATAGCCTCCATCGAATACGATAGAAAAATATTTATTTTTTAAATGACACAATGTTATCGGATTTTTTATTTTCTTGGAATAAATAAATAAATAAATCGGCAATTACAGCGGTTCATGATTCGATAACAACGAACCAAGATATTTTAAATTTTTAAACAAAACTTGCAAGATTTTGTAAATGCGGCTATTTGGGAAGCGGCCGCAACCATCTTGTGCCTCTTGTGGCCAGTACTTGTCAGTATCATTGTCAGTAGGTACGAGTGCGTCTGCCGTGTATACGAGTCGAGTTTCCGTTGCATTTTCTTTGCATTGTATTTGTCATTGTTCATTTCTATTATTATTGTTGTTGACTTTTGTTACTGTTTCTCGTTAAGTTTGTTGTTATTTTTTGGCAAAATGCTGAAACGGTCCAAAAAGACTGTGTTGTAACAGTATGTTTGTGTATGGGGCATTTTGTAGAGTATCTGTGGAGACGGCAAGGATGTTTCGATAAATAAAAACATTGAAACATAGAACCTTCTCCTTTTTTGAAGTCTGTTAAAAATGGTTGCTGTTGCTGATAAAATATTGTTGTTTTGTAGCTTTAGCTTTTAAAGTGTATTTACTTATTTATTAAAGATAGCTTATTTAATTCATATTAATACCCACTGTTATCTTTATTCATCGGAGAGTGGGAACCCTGCGCTGTTGGCGCCAAACCTGTTTCGTGTCAACGGTGCCCAACGGAATATGAACGCTCGTGTAACATTATAAGTTACAATTTCGCGTGCATGTCGTAAGAGTAGACAACGATTTATACCTAAACTTGACTTTTGTTCGAGAGAGTCCCTTCTGTACGGTAGTACTATTGGTTATTCTGTGATAGCGCCTTTTGGCTTAGGAGGGCAGTATACGTTCTTATGGAAATAAGGAAACGTTCACATATTAATCCACTTAATACCCGATATTAATTAATTTAGGGGCTGTTTCACCACCCATTGATTAATTTTAACTGACGAATAAATGTGATGCCGTCTCTGTTTGTTTCGTTCGAATAGCGGGAGACAGCATCACATTTATCCGTCAGTTAAAATTAACCAATGGGTGGAACAGCCCCTTAGTCTAAGAGAAGCGTCGGCTTCCTTGACGTAATAATAATATAACAGTCAATCTTTGGCCCCTGGTATTGCATCTAATATCATCACCGCATTGGATATCCGAGTATGTATGTGCATAACGATCTTATAGATTGTGGACATTGTGGTCCAACCATACCAACGGTTGTCGCAGTCATAAAGTAAATCCTTCCTCCTTTCTAGTCAGCGTCTGAAGCTAAGCCAATTAAGGATAAATTGTACGGAGAGCGGAATATACCTACATAATTTCTCAAAATGTGGATTTGTGAAAGGGATGAGCTGTAGAAAAAACAAACTATATATTCATGGAACTGTTATTAAATTTACAATACAATCTTTGCTAAATACCTGTAAATCTGTAACTCTTAATCTTCGGCAAGAGGTAAGTTTCGAGTTCCGATATTCAAATGCGAAAATGGAAAGGAAATCCAATTGTATTCAGAGAGCTGTTCAGTTTTCAAATGTTGGTTCGGTCGGTATAGGTGGAAAAAGCTCTCTTCATTGAAAATAAAAAATACTGCTACCTAGCTTTATTACTTCTCTCGTCGAAGAAATCGATTAAAAATGTAATACAATAGTAGATTGATAACCAAGGGTGGAAAGTGACCCATTTCAACCGAGATATTTCTGGCGCTCGAACGAAGTGAGAGCGCCAATAGTTCGAGGGGAAATTGGTTATTTCACCCGAGTTAGACACTCTACTTTTCATTTCGACTGTGAGGAAACTAAAATACTACAAAAAAACGAGAATAATAACAAATTGAATTTACTTTTACCTATCCAAACTCCAACGGTACCTTTTCGACTGGCCACTTGCCATGGCCGACTATAAAAAAAAATCGAGTTGGTCACGACGTGCATCTAGATGGCCATGTCGAAAAGTGAAAAAAAATTGTCATTGACGTAACTCAATTATCTTCGATGTCGTGGCTAGCCTAAAAATTTAAAAAAAAAATTACTTTCCACCCTAGAGGAGAAAACGCAATTTTCCACCCGGCTATCTACCCATGAAAATTAAACTTTCCGAACAGGAGAGATGAAAAATTATTTTATTAAAATTTCGTGATTTTCCCTCATAAATAGTTCTAGCCCAATCGGGAGTTTTTACGCTAAACAATGAGAAGTAATTACCTCTACTTTTAAACCACATTACAGTGGCTGTGGTCACGAGTAGACCGTGATAACTCTCGATGGTGTCGTTAAATATGTACAATGGTTTTACAAACCGAACAAAATAAAGAAATTTGGTTTACCATTGAACGACGACATTATATAAATATTTGTCTGGCATCTCTCCATTGTGGCTTATAACATCAAGCCTCGTAAAGTGGGCCCAAGCGCTTACTAAGAACTCAGAATGTATATTTTCAAAGTAAAACTGCAGCTCTGAAATTTGGCACGAACAATACCAATCATTGGTTTCATTATCTCTGAAAGCATTCTGCCAAGCTCGATCCAAATGTCACCCGTCTTGCGCGCTATCATGGTTCACGTTTTGACCTACATTGTAATAAATTAATGTTAAACAAAGCTTCACTGTGGTGTGTAAAGAGAAACGAAACGGAATGGACAATCGTATTCTGCCCATTCAAATTTGTTAGCATTTTCATTCAGTGGTTTTGGTTATCGGTTCAAATGATTTCACGTACAAAAGCAGTTTATATTTTACTAAAAGCTTTTGCGCTAACAAGTAAGTATGAGCTACGAATAAACATTGGAAAGCGTAAGTCGTGACAACTGACCATGACGGCAGCAATTATAACCTAACCAACAAAAAGTTGGAAAACCCCCGACTTGTCACGACTTTGTCAAAAAAAACCGCATTCAAATCGGTCCACCCGTTTAAGAGCTACGGTGCCTCAGACAGACACTGACACACATAGCGGTCAAACTTATAACACTCCTCTTTTTGCGTCGGGCGTGAAGAGGGAGGGTAAGGTGACGAGCTTGCCTCAGAACGTCTTTGAAAAAAAAAAACAATTTGCGGTGTTCACTGTATCTCGGTCGGAAATTATCTGAAATCAAAAACCCAACGTACTCCGATTATATTTTTTTACATAAAAATTTTTGGTGGCTATCTAAAGTGTAAACTGCTATTCTCCACGAAATTCCGCCATTCAGGGGGTGGAAAACCCCCTATATGTCAGAAAAATTACTGAACGTCGGGGGGGAGGTATTTTATAATGTAGAAAATGTGTACCAAGTTTGAAATTATCGGTCAAGTAGTTTTTAAATGGCAGTGAACACTGACATTGAAAAAGTAGTTTTGAGAAAAACGCGTTTAAAAACTGCAATGCCTTCTCGACCGCCCGTTGCTTTCAGAGGTATTATTGTGTTAAACGAGAGAGGACTTACTAGACAAATCATAAATCATCATCAAACTCAAGAGCTTTGCTCAAATCGGCTTAAAATTTTGGGAATATATTCTTGAAATGTTTAATAATACGATAAGATCAAAAAAAAATTGGGTGGTGGTAGCAATCCGGGCGGACCTTGCACAAGGTCCTACCACCTGCAAAATCTCTTATTAAAGTTCCTTCACATTACCTCGAATTAACCGCGGCGTGAAATGGTGTTTTACGTAACAGAGCCTTGTCCTTGAACCAAAATAATCAACGTCAATGTTGAGGCTCAGGCACCTAATTATTTTATTTTTCGTTTCAACTACGGCGAACAGGTAACGTAATTGGTAGTTAGTGTGATTTGTCATGATAATATTGCGTAGCCACAGAGTTGTTTTAGTCTCATCAATTAACGTCAATTTACTTAACGGTTCTAAACGCAGATTCATACAAATGAATTAATAATGACATGAATCGTAAATAAAAAGATAAACATATAAGGTGGCAAGAATGTAATAATTAGTATTGTAATAGTAGTAATAGTACTATTTTATCTGACTTGTTTATTTTTCACTCGATCATCTGATCATTAGTCATGTCACCACACATTGGATTTAAATTACTATACCTAATTTAGCTTGCCTCCAAAATATTTTACGGTTATATTTCTCAGTATAGATGTCTTTGTATGTAGATATATTTAGATAAATAAAATGTAATACAGAATATTGAACTAGTTTTTACACTGTCTCCTATAGCTACTTTAAAAGTCTACCAGCTCTCAGATCTTTATGATTAAGACCAGTCACAAGTTTTGTTGCTGTTGCCACTTGCTTTCCATTCCTCAAGTTTTATTTACAACACCGTGGACTTTGGTCATAATCCTTTCCGTTATCGGTGTACCGCGAGCCGTCCCGACCCAGCAACGCCCGGCAACCGACTGATCTACAAGTCAACACGCTGCTTTCGTGATAAGCAACATGTGTTATGATAATGACCGGAGTCGCAAGTTGCGTTCCCTGCCGTTGCCACTTGCTTTGCATTATTCATGACCTTCTTTTATTTCTGAAGGTACTGCAGAGATGTTTCTACTAAATACTCGAGGGGGCAAGTTTCCTTGATTTTTCTATTGCAAATCGCAAAATGAATTCTTTCCAAACCAAGTTTCATCTTGGGTATTGCTGATTTTATCTTCTATGACCTATATTTGGTTTTTCTTACTTTTTCTCTTGCCCTTTAGGTCAGTTATTTTGAGAGTGTATTCCAGTTTTCAAAAGATACATCTTTCTGAACAATACCACTTAAAGATTTATGCGAACTCAATGTCAAGGCCGCGTTGTGAGGGAGTGTCAAGATATTTATGAGCTCCTTGTCCGCCCCAATCATTACGATTCGATGAGTGAGAACTCCCAACTCGTTAAATTATCGTACATTAGTTGAGTTGTAATCGTGAGTTAGCAACGTGTAGGTATTTGACAGTAATTAAAATTCCACATTATCATTATCATTAATCGCTCGTTCTATTTGTGTTGAAAGACGTATTTATGTTTGTATAATGCTACTGTTACAAAATTACTTGCTGTTTAATCGTATTGCGAAGAAGTAAAACTGTAATATAATATGTATTATTATAACATGAAATTGTTTTCCTTTCAATGCCGTCAACTATTTTCATTTGCGAGTTTATGTTCAGCAGCCTAATTTTTTCTCGTGTAGAAACTGTCACAAAAATGGTAAAGCACTTGCTTGATCCAGTAAATATAATACTTGAGCGCTCCTGCGCAATGTACCGACAAAAACAAAATTTTAGACTTATTACTTTCCGGTCAAGACAAACAAAAAAGAAAGCGGGGCACTACCTTAACTAGCTACCTTTTTTAGAATTGGTGCGTCTCATCTTTAAACCCTCCCTTCGCTTCACCCTCGTTAATCCCAAAGAGAACAGAATAGTTCGATTAATATTATCGCAATACGGAAGACTAACCTAATTTCTTGACATATCGACCAGACGATCTGATGGACTTCTTTACGGTAGGAAATTACGGCACAGGTCTTCAAGCCATATTTATAAACCAAAGTTTGGTCGAAGCCAGAGCTTAGAGACTTGGCTTTTCATGTGATTCGATTTTTTTTTCCAGCGAAAACGTTAGGCTCATGAGCTTGCGAGTCTTGGCCCCCTATTGTTACATAGTGTTTTTGGTTTGTTTCAATGTGCCCCAGGACCTAAGATATCTTATGTCAAGAAAACTTATCAGTCCTTAAATTTGAGTTTGATTACACTGACCTTTGATAAAATTTACCTAGACAGACAGTTTATAATCAGGGATTACTGACGTAAATATATAGAGCAACTTGTCGGAGCGACGCGTGCAGTCTTACGCAACCCATTCTAGTCTGAAGGACTGAATAACCTCGATAGAGTATGATTTTATGGATTAATTGTTCGGAATTAGGTCCAAAATGTTTCCTAATTTGCTATCGATTAAGTTAGCAGTAAGTAACTGACCATTAATAGTACATTGCGAATTAAGGGGCTTAAGGAGGGATTACTAACGAGAGTATTAGAATTTTAATGACCCGAGTTTGTTATCCCCTTACGGCCCGTGATACACACAATGATTTTCATCACATTGCGAGGAAAAAAGTTCGAAACACCTTTTAATGACAAACAGATGGACTGACAACAAAGTGACCCCATAAAGACTCGGTTTTTTCCGACTGGTACGGAATCCTGAAAAGTATGTACATAGGATTTGGTTATATACCTTCCGCCGCCTTAATTTGCCTAAAAGTTCATTGCCACGACTAGTAACACAAAAATTATAAAGGTATAATCCCAATTAATTGAATAGGCACTATACCGTTAAGCGATTCGAACACAATCCGGGAGTAACGTAAAGACGTCGCATAAAAAATGTATCTTAAAAATGCGTCAAAACTGAGTATTAATTAATAACTTTGAGGCAGATTTATATGGCGCGTGGTATGTTTATGTACAGAATAATAGCACGTCTGGCAAATAACGTAAACTGCATTGCTGCACATAATACGCTCTTTTGACAAAAAAAAATCTAATACTAAAAATTAGAGATGTGCCGATCATGACTTTGGCCGACTAGCCGACTAGCCGATTAGTCGGTTGTAAGGAAGCCGACTAATCGGCCGACTAGTCGGCCAAGCCGATCACAGTTTCCGGGCTTCTATGACGCTTCTTGAACCAGCTGATTCGCGCGCAAGTCGCAACCGACAAGCCTGTAAGTTACCTATCAAAGCGGTGTTTTTATTTAAAAATATTTTACCTATTCTTATTATTCATTGAAGTGACTTTAATGTTTTTTTTTTTATTTAAAAAAGAAAGTTAAAACAAAAACACTTAAACAATGATTCCCATAAAATCAAATGCCAAAAAATATTGAGTGTACAATGAAAAAAAAAATGATGTCCAATGGTCACGTGAAAGTTGCTTTGCTTTACATTTAAAAATTAATAAGAATGATTATAAAATTCAAATATTAATAAATAATCAAGGCTCTGCATATACATGAAAATGTATATTTTATTGAAAAATACATACAAAGTAAGAGGCCGGATAGTCGGCGATTTTTGCCGACTATTCGCCGACTAGTCGCCGACTACGATAGTGGCCGATTAGTCGGCTTTACCGACTAGTCGGCGACTAGTCGGCACATCTCTACTAAAAATCTAATCCAATGTGAGCTTGTTTGGCTTTGAACAACCCCATAGTAAGGAAATTAATGGACATTTCTCCACTAATTGCAAAATCGTTGTCCTTGGCTTTTTATGGAGAAAACATATTGAGATAAATCTCAAAGAAAATTGTTTCTGTGCCCTCAAATGTATGCAGAATCGGAAATTTTGTATGAAGAGTGGGCCAAATTTTGTGCCGCTGAGCATATTTATGAAATGTAAATGAATTAACTGTTTCAATAAAATTAATTCATATTCTTCTTATTCTTACAAATAAAGTCCACCAACAGGATTACTTCATTTTCCTAGCCTTATCCTCTATCAGCGCTGCTTACTTCTTGATTTTTTGCACCGCTTCATTTCTTCGCCTATCTCTGTCTGATAGATGCACAGCCTTCCTAGTAGAAACTAATTGAAGCTCAAAATTATAATACAACCTTCAATTTAAGTTGGCAACTAAACATTAGCGATACAAAAACAAACTGGCTAGCAACCGGCCACATGTCTGGTTTTAGGAGATAACGTGTACTTCTGTTATACTATTTGTATTTCCTTGATTTATTCGTTCTAAACTCGGCGGCCAAGGTCAATGCCGACACAGAATGACGTAACTGTAATACAGACAACTCTGTTCGAGCCAGACGCGACGATGCCCCATCTAGAGAAGCCCGTGTACCATCCCTGTCTACTACCAGTCTGACACCTGCACAACCTGACTTCCCAGAACGACGCGGACGGGGCCCGCGCGGCGTCGGTTGCAAATACCCCCGTTTTCCTACGTCTAGTAAAGTATTAAGGCCAGCATCCGCCCTTGGATGCCGTGCTCCAGTTTTAACCGACCTTCATTATTGACCCGTATTTGTTTGTACTGCAACGTGAACTTTGATGCGTGTACCTACTACGCGTGAATTGAAACGCTGGTCTTATTAGTGAGTCGATTTCACATTTTCTTGCAAAACAAGAACGCCCAGCTATGTGAATTCTAACCACTATCGACATCATAATTCCTCAAGGTCTTACTGTCTTAGTTGCGAGCTTTTTTAAAAGTTTTCGTTCTTTTCTTCTCTCTATTTCTATTTCTATTGAATAATGCTGAAGCTTGCCTTGTACTCAATACCTACTCCTTTTCCTTTTTTGTTATCTGTTACTTACTTCCAATTAATAGTAATACTACTAATCTCTGTGATTTCACATACATGTGTATTATTTTGTAGTAAAGTTGCATCTAATCTTATTCCTAGCGGTCCATCACCTATAGGTACTTTCAGGAATTTCGATAGTTATTAAACATAGTATTATGCGTAGGTATAAATTATTTCCGAGTTAGAGCCACTTAATATAATAAGTAAAGGAGCCACTTAGATGTAAAGGTGAAGTAAAACCGAAATGCCTAAATTCCGTTCTTTGTTTTTGCTTTTAATTCGGCATTTTACGTCTGAGAATAAGTTTAGGTATCGTTTAAAAAAGTATTTTCATCACATAAGTTCTGAAAGTAGGCTGCATTTAATTGTATTTTGTTTGCAATTAAGTTTTTGTTGGTGGTACTGTTGGAGCCGTAAATAAACCATTTTTCTTTCTTTCTTTATTTTTGTATTCACGAACTGGTATACTACAAGGAGATTGTAATGCGTAATACTTACATTTTTGTATTTCCTTTTTACTCGACTGCGAAGAATGAGGGTTATTGTACATTAAAGAGTATAAACAAACAAACAAACTTACCTCCAATCCTTCATGCTGGCATAATGCTGCTGGCCAGTGCTGACTGAATGTGCCAAAACCAAAGAGCGCGAGGCCATAAAAAAAAACAAAAGACTGTTTGGCGCAATAAATTTTCTTCCGTTCTGTTACAAATTGCGTAACACATTTATATTATGATGGTTTTTCTTTATTTCCTCGCATTTGTGATGAAAAGTAGTGTTCAACTCGACTGTAAATGATCAATAACACCCGCGAACTATAAGCACCCTTGCTCGCTTTGCTCGCTCGTGCGCCTAAATATCTTGGGTATAATTGATCTCTTACAAGCCTTGTTTATCAAACTACTATTGTACAGTGTTAAATAACTGAGTTCACTGGCCTTTTCGTTATTGACACTTAATTGATACTATTATGAACCTATAGTTAACTAAATATGTTTAGTCCTAATTTAATTAAATCATAATAATAGTTTTTAATGATTCAGGTTTAATTACATTCGATATATTTGTGGGGCCCTCAAATTATTATTTCTACCCGTGATTATGAAATGGATTTAATTACTCCAAGTAGTTTGTGCAATCACAATATTCTTTCACCTCGCATTTTTACTTAAAACTGAAATGATGTTGTTGGAATTTTTACAAAACACATTGTTCACATCGAGCCACTGGGGTGTATTTATGTTATTATTTGCTTTATGTTATTAGCATTAATTATTCAACAAGTAATGTTTTTGCTCTAGGTAAATAATGCGCCGCAAGATCGACAGAGCGGTTTGACAACCACGCCCCTAATGACATTGCAATAGTGAGTAGCCATCCTTAATGGTTCTAGCATTAAATTAAAACACTCGAACACTCCAGAACATAACCCAGTTTTGTTTACATTCTTCTGTTTCTGCGCCGAAGTGAATGTGAGGATTTGATAAAGTTTGAAATTGTTTTGAGTGAGAGTGGTACTCCTCGGTGAATGAATTGTTGATACCTAACCTACTGATACTTTGTCGTTAGCTGGTTTTTAGTTCAGAATTAAATTGTTTCTTTTCTCGAAATAAATTCAGTAATGAATAGAAAATTGTTGGCTGGTTTTTGTTTTTTGTATTTGTAACCTTAATTTTCAACCGACTTCAAAAAAGGAGAAGGTTCTCAATTAGTCTGTAAGTATTTATAGTACTTACTCCGCCAATTGTGGACCGATTTTAAAGAATTATTTTTTGTTCTAACAAAAGGTCATACTTCTGAGGTGGTCCCGTTGTCACCAAATCAGGATCTGTTGATGGGATCTTAGAGAAATCGAGGAAACCCTCAAATTTTATAAGCATAATATATCTATAGCGATTTTGGCATTTTTAACACCAAATCAAGTATTTACATTCAAAAAGTATCACTTGGTGCACTGGGCCTGATGAAGATGACCGTAGGTACCGGAACTCTTATAAAATATACTGCTCAAAAGAAAATAAGGGTCACGTGAATTTTATGGGTGAATAAAAAATACAATTCTTTGTAACATTACTTGTTTAAAAATAGTTATATTAATTCAGCATAACACACAAAAACTTACAAATCAGACACTACAAATACTTTTCGTTCAATTAAATGTATTCAATTAAAAACGCAAGCATATATATGTTTGATTTCATTTTACCGGTGAAATTCAAGTGGCCCTTATATTCTTTTGAGTAGCAAATATAACTCTATTTATTCTAAATGATTCAAGTGACACATGATGATTGTGTAACTTTGTAGGGCGGTAACAATTTTTTTAATTTTATTTTCCAACAGAGATATAATGCTTGTAAAATGAAATTAGATTAAAACTGCTGATTGTTCGAATATTTGAAATCTAATTCGCCAACAATGTGTTATATTATTAACCTACTTTCTTAAATGAACGCCTTTACAATGTTGTTTCAATAGGCTGCAATTGCTAGAGGTGAGGGTTATCGGTAAAAATAAAAGCGGTAAAATAAACGAACTTATTATTAATTTGCAAGATTGTTCGTCTAGAGTCGGAAAGTGTTGAATATATTTAAAATTCAAATAACACTTTCAGTTCGATAGCGTGACGTTTAAACCAACAAATAATGCTATTTATCGCCACTTTTATCACTAGGTACATGCAAAAGTATTGATAGTTTGCGTAACAGTAGGATGGACTCTAGTTACGTCAGATTGGCATCTGTCATTTGAATCATGTTAGAAAAAATTAAATATATGCCGTGTATGGGCTTAATGGAATCGTTGTGAGATGCACTTTGGCTACAAATTAAAAACAAGGAGAAAAAAAAAATAACAAAAAATGGAATCGACTGCAAAAACCTTAAAAATAATTTTCTACTAGTATGAAGTCGGAGCCTCAGCACGAGCAGCAGGAGGGATTGAAGCCCATATATATGTATATATTATTTAGTAAAGTAATGATGAAGGTAGACTACTATAGTTTCACTCCTGGTGGCTCGTGCCCGTGCAGTAGAAAAATATTTTCAAGATTTTTGTAATCTGTTCCATTTTTTGCTAAAAAATATACAGTTATGTTTGTGTGTGTATTTAAAAAAAAAAACAACAAATTGTGAACCTCCTTTTTTGCAGTCTGTAAGAAATTTAAATAAGAGTTATGTACTTATTCCGAAAAATCAGTTTAACTTTCGTCGTGCCGTTAAAGCTAATAAATACTAAATTCAAATTCAAAATTAAAGTTATTTATTCAGTAAATAGGCCGCAATGGACACTTATACGTCATTTTTTAAACTACCAGCGCTTCCGGAAAGACCATCATTGCCAAGACGAATGCGCCGCAAGAAACTTGGCAGAAAGTTATTTAAAACTGTATAGTCTCTTCTAATTTCTTAATCAGCATGTTTTCTTCATTATGTTTGTTCTGAGTATTTCTGAGTGTCCACTAAGTGAGTGTCTAAGTTAAAGTAAATTGATCTACAGACTTTAATTAAAAACAACTTAAACTAACGATTAGTCCACTGGCATTAAATAGGTGCTCAAACTGACACGGTATAAATAAACGTAAAAACCAATATACGTTTATTGTTTATTGTCTGTGTGTTTGTATTGTTGAATAATTAATAGTTCACGCTATTTAATGACGCTACCTGTTTCATCATTATCATTATCGACGTTCTCTAATGAATTTATTGCATAAAAGCATGGATGAAATAGAGTATGGATTGTTATTCTCCATACTAAAAAACGATCACCGGAACAAAGCCAAAATCCAGTATTAATGCTAGATGGCGCTGAGACTTTTACTACATTATATCTAGATGGCACTAAACGCAAAATAATAACGCATTTAATCCAGGGAAACGGAGCTGAGATTTTTCCGACATTATATCTAGATGGCACTATTCACGTAAATACTTTAGCTGTCAAAAAACCATTTTTATCTAAACATCAACCAAAGAGGTCAACACATCAAATAAATCTGAACAACATAGAAAAATAGGTCGAACATTGATTTAAAAAATAGCTATGCTAATTTCAGGTCAGCGATGTGACAATCATCGAAAACAGTACAGTATTGTCATCACATACATCTGTCTCACATTTTTCTCTTCAATAATTTGACAGATGCATCTCTAGCTGTAGCATTAATATTCTAAATAAATAATAATACGGTAAATGCCCTAATGGGCATTTCTATCTACCGTTGCACCATGAGTTTTATCTCTCCGATTTGAACAAAATTTGAAAGATAGACTCAGTCCATGATTGCGAGTTGGACGGGGCCAAAACGGAACCGACTGACTATCGGAGCAGTGTTTGGTCGTGTTCAAACGTAACCCGAAGGAGTTTCTGCGTCGTTTTGTGACCGTGGACGAAACCACTACACCCCGGAAATGAAAGAGCAGTCGAAGCAGTGGATTTTACCGGGTGAACCTGCTCCAAAGAAAGCAAAAACCGTCCCATCGGCTGGAAAGGTCATGGCGACTGTTTTTTGGGATTCGCAGGTTATTATACATATTGACTACCTACTTGGAAAAGGTGAAAACGATAAGAGGGCAGTACTATGCCAATTTATTGGCTGAATTTGTCGCCGTGTTGAAGGACAAACGACCCCATTTAAAAAAGAAAAAAGTACTGTTTCATCACGACAACGCCCCGGCTCATTCGTCCAGAGTTGTGACGGCTAAATTAGCACAGTTACCCCCGTATTCTCCAGATTTGGCCCCATGCGATTTCTTTTTGCTTCCCAACCTAAAAAAATGGCTCGGTGGTAAGCGATTTGGATCAAATGACGATGTCATTACCGCCACATGCAGAGGCCTATTTTAATGACTTTCCAAAATCATACTTTTTAGATGGTTTAATTAAGCTTGAGTATAGGTGGAACAAATGTATAGAGCTAAAAGGTGACTACGTAGAAAAATAAATGCATAGATACAAAAAAATGTGTTTTCTTTCCATAACCAGGTACTTTTCAAACAGCCCTCGTAATATGTCAGATTGCGGATTCAAATCAAACTCCATAGTTTAGTTCACACGTAAATCGTGAACAATTCTGTAATTGCTGCGAAAAAAATTCAAAACTTGGCGCTTGAATGAATATAACGCCATCTAGATATGCCTTCTACAACATAACGAAGTTTAGTAAGCTCACAGTGGTACTTTAAAAAGTTGAACATTATTGCCACCATGCTAAATAGAGCAATGTCGCCACTAAAATTATGTATTATTCCGGTTCAATACATCTGGCGACATCTAGTTCGTTTTATCGTACTAAGCAACGAGGAACTATCTTATGTATGGAGACTGCACGTCCATACTATACTTCGTCCATGATAAAAGCAAGCAAGACTTTATTTTAAAAGCTGTTAGTGATGTGTTGTAAATAATACCGCACGTGTTTCATAGTCCAACGATATCATTAATTATTATTTTTCATATTATTTCTTTGAATAATTTCTCTTCGCTTGCACATAATAAGTACACCTACGTTAAGGTTGGTGGCATAGACATTTTCAAATTTACTGATTACTTTTTCGAGAGCAACAATGAAACGTATATTTAGAAACTGGTTTGCGATGAAATTGTTATCAGTGACATCGAAAATATGGACGTTACAGTGCGTTTAGATACAAAGACCAGTTAAATCAGACGCACGAACATCCGTTCATGTTTTCTTCGCAGGCTTAAAACGTGTAATACAATACTGACGACTTTTTAGTTCGTTTGATCTGGATGTGCCATTACAGAGCTATGCTAGATAGATGGCTTTTATTATTAATATTGTAACACCGCTCACCTCATATAGCTTAATATAAACACATCCTTAACGGGATTTGTAAGTTCGGCCATATTAACGATAAACTAGGACCCGTGACCTTGCTACTTGTTTTGTCCAAGTTATTGATTTTGAGCTGTCGCGGTAGGCCTCCAACAAGATGGAGCGACGACCTGGCTAAGATCGCGGGATCGCGGTGGATGCGAAAAGCACAAGACTGGTCTGAGTGGAGAGCCTTGGGGGAGGCCTATGTCCAGCAGTGGACGTCTTTCGGCTGACATGATGATGATGATGATTGATTTTGTGTAATGATTGTTCCAGGTGACGCGCTGCGGAGTGTTGTCAAAGCGGCTCTGCCGCTTTAAATGGACAAACGCAAGATGCTGCCAAAGAGAGCGCGTATGGATAGCATGCGGGGGCCCATCGCCAACGGACCCCTGCAGTCGAGGTGAGGATGCATCTTTGTTTATTATGAGAGGGATACAAACGAGTACGAGTACTCAAGGAGTCGTTAGTTTATTGCCGGCCATTGAGAAAGTTTAAGCTTCTTGACCCGTAAAACAGTGATGTGGCTTACTGACTGACTGACAAAGCTACTGAAGCTAGAACCTTAAAAGTTAGGTCGTATTCCATGAAGATCATAGACAAGAAGGGACTAGACGAAATTCCAACGTGAGAGAGAGAGAGCTGGTACGCCTTGAAATTTTTAACTATGTAGCTAGGAACTTGCAATAGACAATATAAACTCCAGTTACGGAAAATCCGTTATTTGAATTAAATAATGGAACACTTTTTTGCATTGCCTGAAATTTCTTTCACTATGTCGACTAGCGGAAGTCAAATTACAAAGTTAAAAGTTTCAACGGAGTCAGCCACTGTTCTACTTAGTTTTATATTCAAGATAGCAACTTTAAATGAAGTTTTCTGGATAAGTTTTGACTTAACGTCTGGTCAGAGTTCTCCATTCCTTCTTTACTCTTTGCAACCTATTAAGACTTAGGGTTTCACCATCCATTGATTAGTGTTAACTGACGGTTAAATGTGATGCCGTCTCTATTTGTTTTGTTCGAACAGACGGAGACGGCATCACAACGACAAACCACAACGCATTTTTCTAGTGTAAATCTTCGATGTTGCATTTTCAAAAATCCGTTTGCTGCAAAACAATAAGTAGGCACCGCTTTACCTACCGCTTGACGACTAGATGGCCAAGTGGTTAAAGAACCTGACTATGAAGCTTGAGGTCCCGGGTTCGAATCCCGGCCGGGGCAGATATTTGTATGAATAATACGAATGTTTGTTCTCGGGTCTTGGGTGTTTTATGTGTATTTATTGTATACTTAAGTATGTTTTTATCTATATAAGTATGTTTTTCCGTTGCCTAGTGTCCATAGTACAAGCTTTGCTTAGTTTGGGACTAGGTCAATTGGTGTCAAGTGTCTCATGATATTTATTTACATCACTTTGTAAAGCCAGAAATGTACATTTAGCATTATCACCTCCGTTCTCAAAAGTTGTTTACGTTGTACAAGTAAGTAGGTATAATATAATATGGTTTCGTCAGTTCAACAAAGGTCACCACGCGGTTTCCCGTCTCTATTTCAATTCAACATGGCCGAAGTCCGACAAAGCTCCGTCCATCGTCTTATTGGGTTCACTCAACTTATTCTTTTCTCGCGCTAATCCTATTTGGTTTCCATCAAAACTTGCTCGAAGGGGTTGCCTGCACACCCGCCCCCTCCCCACAGCGACCCCTCTTTGTTTGCAACCAAATCTGTTTTCGTCTGCCCCGCGAAACTTCGACCAACTCGGAAAACTCCGCATTCCCCCCGCTCGGAATTACTTTCTCGTTTCGCTGCCGAAACTTTCTCCCGGCAATAATAATAATTCTGCTTCGCTATGACTGAAAGTTTAAATTATTAGTTTAATCGTACTGGCTTGCTTTAATTATTCGGGGTGTTCGGCGCCGGGGCCGGGAGGGCCGTGATTAGCTAACTTGCCGCTCGCCACTCGACTCATCCGACAAGTTTCCAGTATTTGCTCACAAATTTAATTTGCCACTCAATTTGGCCCTGTTGTCTAAATTGTCGTTATACTACTACAGCTAGTTATGTTTAGGATTTCATCCGTTTGACCATGGTGCGGAGAAAATCAATTAATCCTGTAGATACAGATTTAATTGCAGTATTCTAACGGACCAAAGGCTAATAGACTTGTGGGCGTCACCGCTGTAATTGTGGAAACAAAACGTATGAAACATGAATAAATATATCGCATGCTTAGTAATAAACGGTCTTAACTCAAAAATCGTGAATTTTGGCAAATCGAGTTTAAAGTTTAAGTAATTTACACTTCTCGTTTCCTTTAAATTATTTGGTAGGATTTAATTTTGTTTGCTATATTTTTTATAATTCCTAACGTTGTATATAATGTCTACTTGCGCTTTTTGCTTTTAAAGCAATTTATTTTTATAATATGTGTAATAATATTGCTAAGGTTTAAAAAAACATTGCATTGATAAATCACTTTATTACTAAATGTAGCAAAATGTAGTGAAATAATAAAAATAATAAATGATGCATGTCTTAATAGAACAACAAATATTCAAGGATTCTTTTTGATAAAACGAGGCAATCCGAATTACATCACTTCATTTTGCGTTTGATTTTGTGCTAAAAAGAAGTAAATTCAAATATGCTTTTATTTGCTTAAAAGTTGTTCAAAATACTCTAGTTTTCCTTATTGCAATAACGATCTATCTCCAAATGGCTCACGAAAGCCAACGTCTTGCTCGCAAGTCAGTCGGAACATGACTGAAGTTAGCTGCTTTAGCACCAAATTAAATTTGCAATTTTGTTGAAAGTAAAACGCACCAAGTCGTACTATCTCTTTATAATACCCGATTTAGGCTGGTTTAAGAAAGAGAGCCGATAGTGCTGTCAGATATAAGCCGTTTTAGTACAATAACTAATTTTACGCCAATTTTGAGTTAGGCCCGTTTATTACTAAGCATGCGATATGTAGCAAGCACGAGAACATTTATATTAAGAAGAGCCTTGACTCCTGAACGCGGTCGCCGACATTGAAGTAACGTTCAATTTACTGAATTGAATTTTTAACGAAACTCGCCATCGAACCCGTTTGCGTCACAGAATTTTATAAAAGTACCCATATTAACATGCCTTGCAATGCCTCAACATGAGTCATACGTCCGTTTTCAGGCTAACTGCGATTCCAACTCATCACACGCATTTATACGGTAATAACATAGCTGTTCTCTATTCATAATTGTGAAGGATTCCATATCTTAGTTATTAAATAAAGCTTATACGAATGCGTGTCCATTCCTGATAGTTTGTAAACTCTACCCTACACTACACCCTTCGGTTTACTAGACGGCGTGAGCCAACTCGAGGCTAATGACCTTTGCTCAGTCTGTTATAATAATAATGTTATATGCATTCGAGATCAAGTTCAAGCGGCTTCGATCAATAATACCTACCAAGTATAACGGGTTACACTTAGAATCAGAAGTTAAATGGTGTCCGCGTTTTAATCGCAACCTAATAACAATTATAACATCTAGTAACAAACAGAAAATCTCTAAAATAAAATCTTATAGTCTTACCATCTACTAATCTGTCGTCATAATATTATTATTTGTGTTAACTTTTCTAGAAGTATTCAGAACAATTGCTGACTCCACAACTTCCGCATTCCGCAAGTGGCGCGTTTTTTCCGTGAGGGCATTTAACCACTGAACCGGTATTTTAGTATTATTGATCAGAGGCAAGCAGCAAAATCGGAATTGTAGAGTAAATGTACAAAATCCATCAACATTCATTACTGCGCACGGTATTGTTGTTACGATTGACTCATTTTATGTATTCGTAGATTAGACATGTCGCGGTCATAATTAATTCATTCAACGTCCCGAGTACGCTAGACCATCGAACGGATGTTTAAAATCACAATTCACTTGCATAGCTTTGAATCTAATCTAATCTACTACGGGATATAATTGCTCGGTTAGGGAAACTTTCCTATCAACTTTTTGTTGAACTCCGTTAAAATTTATGATCGGGATGCTCCGGTCTTGTTCGTAATTATCTGTTTGTTATCATTCGGATTACGTCTAGCATGATTAATGACTTGCGGTGTCCGGTCGGTTCTACGAGGAAAAAACTATTTCTAACGAGCTCATAGATACATTAAATTGTTACTACAGAAGGTGTTTGATTGAGTATACAGTGTGCCAACTTTAATATAGTTTGGACTTTTATTATCAGTAGGTATCGACTTTCTGAGTCAAACAAAGCTAAAACAGGATGTAATTGATATCAGAGACGCCAAACAGTAAATTGCTTAGGTACTTATTCTTATTATCTATACCTGTGTTAGATAAAAGCAGTTTCATTTACCTATGAAGTAGTTACGTTAACACTAATATTTATTACACACTAATATAATATTTGTAATGTAATAGATATCATTCCAAAACATTGTAAATCTGTCTTAAAAAATATACCTCGTCGAGTTTCTTGCTGGATTCTTATCAACAGAGGTTTTTCCGAACCGGTGATAGATTTATTTTGACATTCATATAAATTGAATAAAGTTCTCTTGATTTGACTTTGAAAACGGAATTTACTAACCTCCTGTTTCACCATCCACTGATAAATTTTATTCGACGGATAAATATGATGCCCTCTCCGTCTATTGGAACAAAACAAACAGAGACGGCATCACATTTATCCGTCAAATAAATTTATCAATAGATGGTGAAACAAGGGGTTAGTAAAACAAGTACAAGATTGCTGATGGGCTGATGGCGTATCGTATTTAGTTTAGTCAGACAGATAAACATCATCAATTGCTGCAATTAGTGTAACGTATTGCATTATCTTATTCCAGGCCGCTGGTGGCTCTTTTAGACGGTCGCGACTGCACGGTCGAGATGCCTATACTGAAGGACGTGGCGACGGTCGCGTTCTGCGACGCGCAGTCCACGTCGGAGATACACGAGAAGGTGCTCAACGAGGCGGTGGGCGCCCTCATGTGGCACACCATTATCCTCACCAAGGAGGACTTGGAGAAGTTCAAGGCGTTGCGGATCATCGTGCGCATTGGCTCCGGCGTCGACAATATCGACGTTAAGGCGGCAGGCGAACTAGGTAAACGCAAAACAATTATCTAGTTTGTGTTCTCACACGACATGACTAGCCCATTAAACCCAGAGGCTTTATTGCCTGAAATCGTAATCGTTTTCACCACTTTTTTCTATCACACGGTGTTAGATGACGGTAGAAAGAGATGATGAATGCGATCACGAATGTCTGTTAGGCAATACGGCCGCAGCTGTCAAATTTATACAAGGTGGGCCCTATAACAGTAGCTAAAAATTAAACCACAGCTTCCACTTTTCATCTTGAGCTAATTTAGTTTTACAACTTTTGAAAATGACTTGTGTTGTGATTTTTATTATAGTTTAAAGTTTAATTGGACAAGCAATGTATTGCGCAATCTATAATTTTGTTACGTGACAGGCAAGGTCATTTAGGCTGTTGGATGGCGTACATTGAAAATACCATAATTTGTTTAGAATAATTTTTGAAAGTTGCAGAACTCTATAGTAGTTACATTTGAGTAGCAGAACCTGTGTTTTAATTTTGCAACGCTACCTGTTTTACGACTGGTAGTGCCTGCCGCTGTTCATTCCCACAGGTTGGTAGAAACGCCAGCTACCAACCAGTTAACACAACTAGCTTAAGCTTAATCGCCTAGAAGACTTCATTGTCAATTCGTGTCTGCGAATAAGGTGTTAAAGTGTTAACCCTTTCCGACACCAGTGAGAGACTATTCCACTTTTATAGGACGTTTTGCTGGAACTGGTGACGCATGAAATGAATGAAACGAAACCTGGCGGTAAATAACTTATTGATTTTATTTTCACAAGTGTGATAAGTGTGTTCAAATAGATGACACATAGATACCTTGACTCATTCATTAAATCTGCGACGCAACTCCCGTAAAGATACCTAGACACGTAACGCATATTGTCTAGCGCTCTGTACTAACAGTTACAGAGTGTAGCAAACATTGATCTATTTTATATTTTTAGTGGAAGATTTATGTACTGAATAATGTTTTGCCATCGTATTTTGTCGGAAAAGTTCGTATTTAACTAGCCTACTGAAGTTTACTGAAGCTAACTGTGATTCTTCTGCCGTTCATGACATATCATTATTTTTGTCTCAGTAATGCCGTCTCTGTTTGTTTTGTCGGAACAAACAAAGACGGCATTACTTTTATTTTACCTGACACTTAAAGTTAGTCGACAAGTGGTGCTCTTTATCAGACCTTGACTGATTACTCCTCTCATCTACTCAAAGGTTGACTGTTAGAGATCCCTTATAGGGATAAGTCCGCCTTTGTACAAGTATCTTAAAGTTTGCCAATTGTGTTTTCTTTCTTTTCTTTTGTACAATAAAGAGTTTACATACATACATAGTACAGTATCAGAAATGACAATACGAACTTCAGAAGTTGATACATTAGTGTTAGGAAGAGTTTAAATCATCCTGGGACCTGACCTCTTTAACAGACTTTTTTGTCTTACGCCCTAGACGTGTTTCACCAGCTTTGTTATTTTGGACATTAATTTCAAAATCCTTAAGAATTTTTCAATGAACCATTTGTACTTTATGAAGTACGATCGGCCGTTATTCTTAGTGTTAATTGGTCCTTTATAAAGTAGACGAGGGCCCTCGAGGATATAAATGTCTTAGTGAAGTTTTCCTCATCCCACAATGACGGTCAGATCACGGAATGCTGACCACATTCTTTATAATATTTGATGTGATTCGATGTATCTAATAGAATTAAATGTGATACCGTCTTGTTTATTCGGGCAAAACAAACAGAGACAGCATCACAGGTATCTGTCACATTAATATCAATGAGTGGTAAACACCCCTGTATTGTTTACTTGTTAAAAACATAGTAGTAATTTAGTTTTCTTTTGTGATTCTAGGAATAGCAGTATGTAATGTGCCAGGCTACGGCGTAGAAGAAGTAGCTGATACGACGTTGTGTCTCATACTTAACCTTTACCGGCGGACGTACTGGCTCGCCAATATGGTCCGGGAAGGAAAGAAATTCACAGGTAAGCATGAACAAAAAGATTTTTCCTAAATGATATAGTGCGGACGCACTTAGTGATAAGCGCGAGACCTCGTAGACCAGAGGCCGTATTGTTTGATGTGGTTTTATAATGAACCTCATTCACCATCACCACAGATAGTGGTTTAATCAAGGCTTGCCTGGGGCCTCTAGGTAACTCAAGCGCCGTCCTGATTGACTATTGCTCGCACGTTGATCTGTGCGTCTGATGATAATGTTCGCACAACTGTGCCTTACGACAGTCTTAGCAGCAGCGGTTTCATCACACGATGAAATTGGTTCATTGAATCGCGTGAGCGATGGATGGCTATCCTTACAGTGTCTTTCATATTGATTAGAAGAAAAACCCTGTAAAACCAACTTGCAAGGATATGTAACCTGAAAAATTTAGGTGACGTTGTCTAACATCTCTGTGCGCGAGTTACAGTAGGTAATGTTTGAGTTGCCTACGTGATGTATCGATAATTCGCATATCAGCCACCATAGTTCGCTATCACCCGCATGGCGTAAAGTTGTTATCTCAATAGAAATTTTAAAGAAATGCCGCATTATGTGTGTGGAATTTCCGACCACTTGTTCAATCGAACGATAGGAAATCGTCGATTACGTGAGCAGAATATTTCTAAATTGTTACCAAACTATGCCGGTAACAGGCTCAATGAACTTCTAGTTAGGAAGATTGGTAAGGTAGTAAAACCTTGACAGCCACTTCAATATCTTCAAGAGTTATAATATCGTGTGGATTCCCGGCTGGCGATCACACGACAAACAAACAACATAAAATGTTGAGTTTGCGTTAACATTACAGGTGTCAAGTTAGAGAAGCCCATGATAGTCAAAGAATGTCAAGATAGACACACTTAAACATGCAATGGCCTTTGGTCTGGAAAATAAAGCTGAAAAAGTCAGGGTCAAACTGCGATATTGGGTCACTCTACTACATATACCCTTAGGAAACGTAGTAACGGTACTAGTAGATGTTACAGCTGGCTTGCGATTCACTCATTTAATTTATTATCTAATCACAAACGCGAAACCAATGTTAAAATTGACAAACTGAACTCACGATACCACCAAGTGTCCTGTCACATACGCCCTCATTCTTTTATTGCGTCAGGGTCCTGGGGTAACTATACTTCTGGCTGAAAGACGTGCTCGGCGGTTCCGGGGTACCGTGCCGCAGATGAGTGCGACGTCAGGGACGGTGACTCAACAGGGTCACGCCGTTTCGTCACCCAGTTAGTTTTAAATATTGCGTTGGCCTTGTTGGACCTTGACCTTGTTGCGTGTTCGCGTGCAGGTCCAGAGCAGGTCCGCGAGGCGGCGGCGGGCTGCGCGCGCATCCGCGGCGATACGCTCGGCATCGTGGGGCTGGGCCGCATCGGCTCGGCGGTCGCGCTGCGCGCCAAAGCCTTCGGGTTCAACGTCATCTTCTACGACCCCTATCTGCCGGACGGCATCGAGAAGTCTCTCGGTCTCACCCGGGTCTACACTCTGCAGGTAACATGTTGCTTTGTGATCGCCCTCTAATACAATCTTTAAAACGATGTTTGGCTTTGACAGCCATATTCGGGCGCATGATAAGCAAGATTAAGGGGTTGTTTCACCATCCATTGATTAGTGTTAACTGACGGTTAAATGTGATGCCGTCTCTATTTTTTTTTCTCCAAGTAGACGGAGACGGCATCGCATTTAACCGTCAGTTAATACTAATCAATGAATGGTGAAACAGCCCCTTAATCTTGCTAATAAAAAAAAGCCCGAAACATGTCGAGCTAAACTCGATTTAAAACGTGAGTTATCCGTTACAATATCATTTAATTAATTTTTTTTTTTTTAGATCTTGTAAACGTATTCTAGCAAATAAAGATTTACTTACTTACTTACTTAATAAATGGTTTACCTATACATACTTAATTAGATACATAAAAACCATCAGTACCACGGCGACACATCGCCTACTTGCTGTTTGCTTATGTAGTCGACTACGAACTTTATACCTTAGAGAACACCACTACCTCTTTGATTTTGTATGAAATCTTATTTAATGTGTTTTAAATGTGGCAATAAATGTTTTTTTTTTTCTTCTTTCTTCTTCTTCACCCAGAGACTCCACAATATCAAAGATTGAAAATGCGTTGCTAGGCTAAAGGAATAAAAGAATAGCTCATGTGATTGTAATTTTCCTCTCCATGCCGCAATGCATCAGTGCGTGCTGCTGGTGGCAGAATTAGTGGTTGTTTCTATCTGGATGACTCAAGTCCTACCAAAACGGGTTTACGCGGCTTTAACGACGTATCTCATATGAGGCTGTACTCTCTTAGAAGTAGTGTGTAACTTGAACGAGTATAATATCAGCTGTTTGCTACTTTATCGTTTATTTTTTAACATCTTCATAAACAGCAGACTTTTGGATTTGCACCGCGAGATGTTGGTGTAATGATCATGCCTCATATTCTTGGTTGTGGTCTTATACGAGCTAGGATCTAGTAGTTGCACTTAGCGTTTTCCCGCCGACCGCGAAACGCAATCGTGAGTACGATGATGCTCGCGGGTGTGACCGATTTCACTGTTTAATATATCCGTATATAACGTTTTGTTTGTCCATTTCCAGGACCTCCTATTCCAGAGCGACTGTGTGTCGCTTCACTGCAGCCTCAATGAACACAACCATCACCTCATCAACGAGTTTACTATCAAACAGATGCGCCCAGGTACGAGCACAATTATTTTACATTTAATAATATTTTAGACTATCGCGGTCGCAACTAATTTTATGATTTAAATTCTTCATTTTTTGTTTGTCCCTAACTGAATGCTGCTCCTCTCATTCAGTCAAAGGTTGACTGGTAATCCCTACTAAAGTTATAAATACGAAAGTTACTGTCTGTCTGTCTGTCTGTTACGCTTTCACGTCGAAATTACTGGACCGATTTTGATGAAATTTGGTACATAGGTAGTTTGAACCCCAAGGACCAACATAGGCTCCATGATCCTTTTATTCCGGTAGAGGGCGTCACCATGCAATAACTTAAATCCGCGCAGACGAAGTCGCGTCTTAAAAGGATAATTTGTATGCTTGTTTTGTACAATAAAGAGTTAAATACATGAATCGTTCTCACCGGCGCTATACGCGGCTACCTCGCTGCGAAATCATTGCGCGCTCGCGACGAAAGCGTTGCGGGCTCCCATTCCCTTTGGACTCTCCCTAGCGTGATATAATAATAATAAATGTTTATTGCAGACCAGGGTCCATAGATTGTTAGTAACATGTATCTTATTTAGACCCCCTTGCAAAAAAACGGGCACCTATGGTTTTTGTATTTTATGTGCATGAAAGCTTACTTTCTAAGCTTCAATGCCTAAAAGTCTGAATCTAAACCATAGGTGCCCGTTTTTTTGGCAAGGGGGGTTTATAAAGCTGAGAGGTGTGTGTGTGTGTGTTGAGTATTGTCGTGTGCGCAGGCGCGTTCCTGGTGAACACGGCGCGCGGCGGGCTGGTGGACGACGAGGGGCTGGCGGCGGCGCTGAAGCAGGGCCGCATCCGCGCCGCCGCGCTCGACGTGCACGAGAACGAGCCCTTCAACGTGTTCCAGGGGCCGCTCAAGGACGCGCCCAACGTGCTCTGCACGCCGCACGCCGCCTTCTACTCGGACGCCTCCGCGCAGGTTGGTCCGCCTTACTAGCACGACTAATCTTTGTAGTTAGGTAAGGTATCTCTGAAAGTGTTGGACCCAGGGGCGGATCTACTTACAGGCTTTTTGGGCTGCAGCCCGGGGCCCCGTGGATACAGAGGGCCCCCAACAAGAACTGAAAAGAATAGACGATATTGTCAATAATAAAAATTTACTAGAATTAAAAAAATCCGATTATGAGGTTTGAGTAATTAGGTAGGGCCCCTAAGCAGTAGGTATTAGCCCAGGGCCCCACAAATTCAAGATCCGCCCATGGTTGGACCGTCGCTGCCACAGAGTAAAGTAAAAAAAACAATTTGCCCATGTCATAAATATATTGGCCAGCCTTTGTTTAACACGTTCGGAATCACGTTAGGATTGTCAATTTCTTTTTGTCAAGCAGTATGCGCTGAAGACTGTTCCTTTCTAACGGTGAATACGATCACGAACATTATAAATAATACCGTCTCTGTTTACTAAAAACTGGTAGTGATCAACAATATTTAGGCTGGAAACTGCTCGACCGACGGTACGTCCTGACCGTCAGCGCTGACCGTCGGTTACTGCGACGCGTGTGTACAGTTACAGGTCAGTCGCTCTGTCAGCGAAGCACTGAACGCATCCAACAAAAATTGAAAGAACAATTATTGATAATTACGAAGCACTGAACGCATCCAACAAAAATTTAAAGAACAATTATTGATAACAAAATAGCACTTACCCTTGTGGATATAGAACCTGACTACGCAGTGTGTGCATGACATGCACAGTTAACATTGCTGATACTCGAACTCGACACTCAAACCAATTGCAAAAGTAGCATTGCGGTAGCCTGCCTGTGCTTCCAAGAGGTTCTTTACCGTTATTACTTTGCCATTCGACTATCATTATAATTAATAATCCGTTACGATTCATTTGGATATTTGCTGACAACTTCACTCGCTGTAGAAGTACGAGTATTTGTATTTGAAATGAACTCGAATATGGTCCTAAAATGTTTCAGGAGCTCCGTGAGATGGCGGCGTCGGAGATACGGCGCGCGATTGTCGGCCGCATCCCTGACTGCCTGCGGAACTGCGTCAACAAGGACTACTTCCTGCCCGGCAACGCGCCCTCGCTGCCGCCGCCCGCGCCCCCGCTGCCCCAGCCCCAGCCGCCGCCTAGCACCTACACTGAAGGTACTACATATTGTTGACGATAAATAATATGCTAAGGGGCTGTTTCACCCTCCATTGATTAGTGTTAACTGACGGTTAAATGTGATGCCGTCTCCGTCTATTTGAACAAAAAAAATAGAGACGTCATCACATTTAACCGTCAGCTAACACTAATCAATGGATGGTGAAACAGCCCCTAAATGTTAAATATCGTTACTACTTTGCAAAAATCTCTTAAAATTGATTACTCAGAAAAATGGTAGACTGAGGTACAAGCTTTTTTTTCAAGCTTTTGTGAGCTTTGTCTCACATTTGTCAATAAATTTTAAAATTTAATCCTGCTCGCCCTGATTTACAGGAAGGCAAGGAGTAAGTACTATGCAATTAATCTATCATGATACCGATTCTTCAGAAAATCAGTAACGATATTGATTTTTTTAACTAAAATGAATGACATGGTTCTTAATAATAGATCTTTGTATGTTTTATACTTTCAGACTTGCCAATAAATACTAATCGATCTTAAGCCTTGTACACCTGTACCTGTATAATAAGTACATTTAAATAAGATTGCACTTATTTTGTATGGAAATGTCAGAAACGAGTAATTAAAAGCTTTATTTTAAAAATCACACTTCTGATTTTTTGTGTTGTTTACCGACTCTGTCTGCTCATATTTTGTCTCTACATTATTTTTCTTAGGTTCATCACAATAATCATCTTTATTATTCACTTAACTTTTTTGCCCGTTTTGCCTGGAATTTGGCTATCGTGCTGTTCCCTCGATAACTACATTTTTCTAGGATAAAAAATATCCTGTGTCACTCTCTAGCCCATAAACTATCTCTATGTCAAAAATCACGTCGATCTATCGCTCCGCTCTGACGTGAAAGACGGACAAACATAGAAATAAACACACATTTCGGGTTTTTTTACCCTTCGTATGTGGGAAATGCAATCAGTCTTTTGGCCTTTCTCCCCCAGATGTGGGTATGGTAAGGCAAAGAATAGTCTTTGCTTTTTTTTCGATTATTTCTTTTTATTCAATCTCAACGAGGCTAGATCAGACGCGTAGTATTCGATTATCATGGGCTTTTCGGTAAAGGTTATGCTGTGTGAAGTTTTTAACTCACACGTCAGCCTAATCCTTATTGTTCATTGAGTGAAAGCCTGTACTTGGCCGTGGAAAGTATCTAGGGGGAAGTTATTGAGAGCAGTGCGTAATGTCGGATATCGTATTAACGTGCGGTGTTGGTGTGGCAGGCATGAACGGCGGGTACTACGGCGGCGGCGGCGCGCAGGCGGCGCACTCGACCACGGCCGTGCACGAGGCGCCCGCGCTGCCGCCGCAGCCCGCGCCGCCGCCGCAGCCCTCGCAGCCGCCCATCTCCCTGGTCAGTATACACACAGACACACAGACACGCAAACGGGCCAATCAACTATTTTACCGACACTTTGGACATCTCCTGCGTTACCAAAATTGTCTCTGGTGTTAAAAATTTCACGGTTTAATAGATTGAACTTACGTAGGATGGCATGTATTCATGTACAACATCTATTAAATTACAGAAAAAACACGTTTACACACAAAAATCTGCAATTGTTTGAAAAATGTCACGGACAGATTAGTGTCGATAAAAAAGTTGATTGGCCCAAACACGCACTAGGGTCAATATTCGAGCGTTTTTCCCAGTCGGTTAAACGTCATTTCAACATGGGAATGGGAACGTTTATTAGCACAACAGAAGGACGATTTCCAAGAATTCTGATAGATCACGCTCGATTAATTAAAGTCCCATTTACACAATACGAGAATCTGCATTCAAGTTTCACTGCATTGCGGTATTTGTTTGATCAACTGAATTCATTGTCCCTCAATAGTTCGCAATATAACGCAACGCGCATGCAAGTTTTGCATGCTTCGTCTAAATGGGACTTTAGAAAACGTAACCCTGAGCGTTATCTCTTTTAACACATGCCGAAACGGTAATGACGGAAAAAACGCGGAATATTTACCCACTAGACAATGAGTGCATTAACGGGCCGTTCCAAGTTGTCTGCATCATTTAGCACTGCAATCTACTGGAATGTTTTCCCCAGTCGTTCAAACTGTGGACAATTGGAAATAGCCCATGTTAAACACTAGTTAACCATCCGAATCATTACCCGTGACACGAAAATTATCCACGATATATGGTTAATTTTCTGTCGGGCAACGACCATTTTTCATACTATTTTTAACTATAGATATTAAGGTGTCAAACTTTTTGAACTTCACTTGAATGCCGCGCTTGTGACTGCGATGATCAGGAAAAAAATAAAGAAAGATGAGCACGGCATTGGTGTTGTCTTGGTCAGGTCAAAGGCCAGCTGAAGCACTCTAAAGGGCCTGTTTCACCATCCATTGATAAATTGTATTTGACAGATAAATAATGTGATGCCGTCTCCGTTTATTCGGACAAAACAAACAGACGGCATCACAGTTAGCTGTCATATAAATTTTAACAATGAATGTTGAAACAGGCATATAAAAATATATGGCGAATATAACATATAATGGGAAATATAACATTTAAAACATAGAAAGAGATGGTGACTGTGATTATGAAGCACACGCGCGTTAGACAATGCCGCATCTGCTTTCGTTGCTAACTATACTCTTATTTAAGGTTTTGCAGTAATTAATTATTAGTCATGGTCACCAAAACTTGACAACCTTTAGGGCTTTTATTCTTTTTGTTTTTACAAACAATTCTAGTCAATTTAACCCTTTAACCGCCATTGTTTGACTTATAAGACAAATTATCAAACTAATTTCGCCGCAGTCTTATAATTAAGACAAAATGTCATATAGTGTCGGTGTAGGTGGCGACATGGGCACGTACGAACGAAAACGTATTGGCGGTTAAAAGGTTACTAGAATTGTGCATCGTTTATGGTCTAGTTGTGTTAACGTGATGGTCGTTGTCCGCAGCCAATGAACGCGTCGGACGGGGCGAACCACCAGCTGAACAAGGAGAGCTCGGACGTGCACTAAGCGCGCTACGTTGCAGTACCGCGCCCGCAGACAAACAGACATACAAACAAACAATAGTTTTATCCCGCGCCCGCGCCCCGCGCCCGACGCTAGCCCACACCCGCTAAAGTGAAGTGAATGTTGCGTGAATTAACATTTCATTTTTATATATTTGGAACTTCCTTTAGTAATAAATTCGGCTAAAAAGAATGTAGCTTGATAAAGTGATAAAGTCGTTAACGCAATAATACACCGACGGACGAAGTACACTATGATTTGTTGTGTGTGATCGTACTATCCGAGTACACGAATTAGTCTATTCGATGTGAATTAAGAGATTTATATTTCTAATTTTAAGGGGAATTTGTATGAGACAGTATGCGTGCGCGAGTGGCACAGTGGCAGTGGCAGCGAGTAGCGAGTGTAGTGGCTAGTGGCGAGTGGCTCGCGCCCCCGGCTCCGCATTTGACCGCATTTGCCGCCGCGCGCGACTCCGACCGTAACATTCGAACTGTTAATTTTAAGTATCAACAAATGGACTGTAGAATTCTATCATCACACTTTGTTAACAGGATGTCTTCATTTTTTTTATTTGAAATGTACAAAATCATGCTTTCATTTGATATTTTTTTCTAAATAGAGTTAAGTGGACAGTTTGTACATGAGAGCACGTAAGCTTAGTCGATCGCAATAGCGGAACCTCCGGCGAACCAGCTGTTTGACCGAAAATTGGTATTTAAAATTAGTATTTACTTACATTTTAGTTTAATGACAAAAACAATGTGTATATTTTATGAGAAAGTGAAAGTTCTTAAATAAAACTATTGTTTTCGGATTAATAATTATGTAGTTTTATTTATTTTCAAAATTGATCCCGATCTTTCAGTCTTTGACTCAATACAAAACAATTCTATGCTCAAGTTCAACTACTCTTTTTATGATACATCAAATACATTATTTCATTACACATACAAAAAGACTAAAATATATCATGATAATTATATTAATGACACATCTGTCAATTACTGTAAAAACTAAGGCAAATTTGATAATTATGTCTTGCTCAATATTTGAAAGTATATAAATGTATTGTTTCATACTTTAGACGCGAGCAGTTATTTGTAAAAAATACGTGCTTAGAAATTATTATTTTGATGTTTAATAATTATCATGGCGAAATATTGGCACTCAATAACATGTACAGCTTAAATACAAAAATAACATAAAAATATAACAGCTTCGAAAGCTACTACATTTGTCTTGGGACCCTTGCCGATAATACGACTTGATTGACCATGCAACCACTTAATTCACAACTTTGCCCGAGTAGATGACAGCGTGCATTGATATAAAAAAACTTAGAATTAGATTAGATGCGTTGCTTTTAAACAGTCCAAGAACCAACTTTTTTATCACCTAGTTTTTCGAATCAATTACAAAATCGATTAGTGATACATACCACAAAGATGTAGACAACCATGTAACACGGGCTTAGCATAAGTTACGATGGTTTAAGACTAGCGTTTTATTCGCGCGTATAAGCTCTTATTTGAAAGCACGTGTACGCATGCACAGGTGCGGTTTTGTTTTCTTCGAGCGTTGACAGGCACATATACTTAAGCTCATACAAGCGCAAGCGAGAAACGTGTCCATTAGACGAAACAACAGCAAACATGCAGGAATGAGCGCGTACACACGTATTAGATTTAATGTGCGCGTATGCCAAAAACGAGTGTATACGCGCAGAAAAAAAAGCTAGTCTGAAACCGCCCTTAACTCAAGAGACCCGGAAAATTAGCCGGATCTAAGAGGTTTTTATGTAGCTCAACGCACTTGGATAATCGTTTTTAGTGATATCGAGAAGAATCTTTAGTTCTGGCTGCATAGATTTTACAATGCAACCCAATTCTTTATCATATTTTAATATTGTCAAGATCTAAGAAATATTGTCACTGCCTGCCTTGACTTGGTCAGTTTTTATTTTTATTTATTGATGTATGTACGCACAACTCTTCAATACATGAGAGATGAAATTAATTGTTAACATATTTCTAGCGTCTATTATAATTATTTAGCATGACACAAGAGCGCTGAAAGGAATGCTCAAGAATACATTTTATTGATTTATCTTTGATCTGATCAGAGAAGCTAAAGAAAGCGAATTTTCATGCCATTAAGTCTCAACATGATTTAAGACCCATACACATTTCTGAGACTAGGGTTACCTACTATTTTTAACTTTTATCCTTCTCTTTAGGTATCACGGAAGTACCATATGATGCGAGAAGGGAAAAACTTCTTTAGGTGCTACCTTTGTTCAAATTTTCTTTCGTAAGAGAGCATTTATTTAATTGAAGGGTAAGAGGTAAATGCTCTACCCCTGTCACAAACGCTGCCTCTACAAGACTGACAAAATAGATATAAAAATTCGTTCTCAACGTTGCAAAAAAGCTTCTTGTTCAGTCTCAACCAGGGGCGGCCTTAGTCATCTAGGCGTTTCGGACGAGTCATGCCTTTGGCGCCCTCTTAGATACAAGCGACAAAATGACGCGTCGTGTCTGTTGCACCAAATGCAAATCTACTGGACAAATACGAATACTACTGGCTTAGCAAGATATTTAAAACCCAACTGCAAAGTATCATAACAATCAGTCCAATATTTACCGAAAAACTAACGGTATTCAATGTATCATTTTGGAGCAACCTGTGTATTTGCATGATCTGTTTTTATAGATTTTTTTCTTGTCTGATTAAGCAAATAACTATTATAAGATATTGCTAAGTATCAGTCTTATCCATGGTTTCATTATTTGTCCAGAGGCTAAGGTCACCTTGTATAAAAGTTTACACAGACTAGTTTTCCCTTAGATCGATAAAAATCCGTATTCAAATTAAGTGTTTAAGTTGAGCTGAAGCGCGTGGCGCCCTAAAGCCGACACTGGTCTCAATTAAGTCTAATGCCTCCTCTACATATCGACGGATGCGTCGGCAGATGGATCCGCAACCATATCTTCGGATAAATTGCGATCCGTCCACACATCGGCAGACGTGTGGACAGGCGCGTTGCGTTCGCACTGTCACCCTTTGATCCGTGTCGAAAAACCGACACCAAACGGATGAGTGGCAGATGCATCGGCCGACGTTAAATACCTACCACAGACAAGCAAAAACCACCCTCTACACCTCGGCGGACGCATCCGCAGATACAATCTGCCGACGCATCCGTCGATATGTAGAGGAGGCATTACTGCTATGCTAATGGTAAGTTCAAATCAAACAGTAGTACTGCCTAAGCCGTGAGTTCGGCCGGGGTGGCGGGAGGTGTTTGTTGTCCCACCACCTTCAACCTTCTGGCTTCGTCGGCGTCCAGAGCACGCTTCATCTCGTAATACTTGTGTTTGAATGAGTGGAGATCGCCGTTGACTCGGTCCAGCTCCAGACGGAGGTCAGTCACCTGCTGTTCGCGCATGCTTAGCTCTGGAACACGGTCGTGTGTAGGGTTACCGGATGAAAAAATTAAAAGCAGGAAAAGCCTGCTTTCCTTTTAAAGAATCCTGATAATTTGTCTTTTTTGCCACGGAACAGAAAAAACTAGTTTTTTCTATTCCGTGTTTTTTGCCGTACCTACGTATGCACTATCAAATTCAAATAATTTATTCAGTAAATAGGCCGCAATGGGCACTTTTAAACGTAATTTTTTTTGAACTACCAGCGCTTTCGGAAAGACCATCATTTCCAAGAAGAATGCGCCGCAAGAAACTTGGCAGAAAGTCATTTTTTCAAAATAAAATACTTAAAAACTACAGTAAACAATTAAACCAAAAATTACAAAAATAAATAATTAAATAATAATACAGGGATGTATGGGGTCCCTTAGTTACAAAATTAAACACTGCCAAATAAGTGGTCTATCAATTTTTAAACAAGTTCCTATCAAATGGATATGTCGCTAAAGTCGAACTTTCAAGTTGACAGACGCGTCTATTGGCATTATTGTTTTATGAAATGCAAACGATTATCAACTTTAGGGTGGTAGACCACATATTTGGCTGATTGTCGAACCCAGGTCCTCGGCATTTCGTGTCGCGTGCTAAACCGCTACATACCTACACCACCGCTGGACAACGGCACAGACACGAATTTCTCCTATGCACCACTTATCTCGGCTTGTTTGTTTCTTATTTAGCCACTTAAGCAGCGACACTAGCGACATCTATGCCGTAGACGTCAACGAGAAACTTTACTTCACTTTATAACTTTTATTTTCTTTCTTATTTTTCTGGTTTTCCTGTCCATCTATAGTTTAGTTTGTATTTTCGATATAGGTTTAACGGGATGACCGTAAAAGTGACAAAAATTTGGAATTGAAATAAAAAATAGTACATAAAGATTCTAAAAAACAATCTTAATTACATCCTACTGCCCCTAGAAATAGAGTTCTATCAGTTTTTTCTGTTCTGTGCTTGTATCAGATATTTATGCACGCCTTGTTGAGTCAGAATATTGGAGCCGGTAATTGCACCACGACACTTGTCGCCCCTTTGATGCTTCCATACATGTCATACATATATTCCTGGGGTGCTAATGGTACACGGCAATAATAAGGCGACAAATATTGCTGAAGTGTGTAAGGGCAAGTTCTTATTTTGGCTTCACAAGATATGTGATAACAGTGATTCCTAACGCGGTGTGGCTGTGCCACGTTCCTATCACAAGCTAGGCTTAGGTAGCGTGCTTAGCTTACGGTCGATTTACTCCGGTCTAGGCACAGCGCTATGCCCGGGTGCCTCAATGCTTAGGTAGAAAGATCCTGGGCCTACCAGTAATCTTCTGACCAATCCCGACCGATCAATAGGCTCCTGGCCGGTTCAGTTTGCCCGTGATCTGGCCTGGCACCCGCCGGACGTGGGGGCTTTGCCCCCACGAGGACCTCCACCATCCCCATAGTCCTGACCTCGGTTGCTCCATCATCTTACGACCGTTATTGCTGGGCAAGAGATACTCGCTCCATGTCTAGTTTATGCGCTCCGCTGTCTATGACATTACCAAGTGTACATTGTACTCTAGCGCTTACTAGACCCATATACGGAATCTACCCTGTATTGAATTGCGGACATCCTTACACACTTCTTGATCATGGCAATTAACATTATATAGCAAAACACTCACCTTAGGTATCAGCCGAGTTTCAGGAAGGAACTAAACTCTCTATTCTAGGGCATCAGCTTAGTTCTTATCCATGGTTAATTCATTTGTAACGCCATTACTCTATACGGTAGTACCAACACACAAATTAGACAAATAAGGAAAGGCAATGTGTCCACATTACATATGTATTACATATATTAGGGCTGTGACACTTACCGAGTTTTATATGGCAAATCGCGCTGTGCGCGACACTCCCAAGGGGAAGAGAGTTTCACTCTAGCATGGTTAACAGGTTCCGTGACAATTCCAGAATTTTTTCACTGGCTCTTACAGCCGCGGCACGTCTTTCTTTGCCTGCAACAAAGTCTTGTCCAATGATATCCAAAGAACCCGTCCTTTCCATTGGGGTTTCGTCATCTCTCCCCAGTGCACTTTCTTCAACGTCTGGATCTGTTGGTTCCACAGGGTCCACAGTTTCTGATTCCTGAGGGTTTAATCGTGGCGATGTGACCGAACCATGTATTGACTCATCGAAGGTTGTTTCGTGGTCCTTATTCGCTACCGTTTCTGGAGTATCAGTATCAGGTATGGGATCGCTTTCGACCTCTAGAGGATAGAGATGTCCTATGGAACGTGGCAAAATGGAGTTGTCCACTTTAACCTCGGCTACTCTGCATTTTCCGTCGGTACTTTCCCTCATATCCACAATTTTGCCAACTTTCCAGTTAATTCTGTTTTTACTATCGTCCTTGATCTGTACTAGATCACCAATTTCTGGTGTTTTGTGTGATATTACTCTAGGTTGCTTGGGCTCAGACCGGAATCTCTCTCTTAGGCTTAGAAGATATTGTCCTATGAACATTTGTTTAATTTCTTCTAGGATCTTGAGCCCTCTTTTCCAACTAGTGATCAGGTCTATTTTTGCCTTTGTACCTACTGATGGCAGTTCTGCGTGTGACTCTTCCGTTGTAAGGCAAGTACCTAGACTTAAAAAATCAGCTGGTCGTAATATGTGTTCAACGTCAGATCCAATTTTTGTAAGTGGTCTTGAATTTACCACTGCTTCTACTTCCTTGATTATTGTATGGAGTTGACTGTCATTAATCAAGTGTTTATCGAGCGTTCGCTTAAGGCAGTGCTTTACTAGCGCCACAAGACGTTCATAAAACCCGCCATGCCATGGGGCCAGTTGCGGTATGAATTTCCATGAAATTTTGTTCTTGACACAAAATTGCTTCTCTATTATTTCACTTGTTAATTTGAAGTAGGTAGCATTATCCGAGTATATCTTCTTGGGAGTATTTCTAGTTGCTGAAAACCGCCTAATTGCCAGAAGGCATTCTTCTGCAGTCAGGTCGTTAACGACTTCTAAATGAATTGCTCTTACTGTCAGGCATGTGAATAATGCAATCCACCTTTTGACCTTTCCACTTGGGGAGCTGACAAACAGTGGACCGAAGTAATCAACACCAGTATAAGAAAATGGAGTCGTATATGTCACTCTCTCTGCTGGTAGAGCTGGTGTTGGTGGTAATTTGTAAGGCCCACCTCCATGTTTGATACATACTGAACACCTTCGAATAACTTTCTGTACTTGAGCCTTGCCTTGCGGTATCCAGTATTTCTTTCTTATTATGCTGAGGGTATGGGGAGCTCCAACGTGATAATTACTTTCATGAGTTTCTTTAATTACATTGTTTGTAAATTCTGATTCTTTAGGTAGGAGGATTGGATACTTCATTTCATAACTCCATGATGTGTTTGCCATTCGTCCTCGTGACCTCAACAGACCATTTTCATCCATAAATAGATCTAAGTTCCTTGTCAGGTGTGTTTTCTTTCCTGATAATTCCTCGGGAAAGTGTTCCTTTTGAATCCTTTTTATCTCAACAATGGTTTCATCCACTGGGCCCATCTCTATATCTTGAGATGTTGACTCTAGCTCGTCAAGCTCCATAATTTGATCTGAGAATTGGGCTGTGTCAGATATCTCTTTTGTGCCCAATGGATCTTCCCCTGGAACACCTGGATTCTGATCCGGGTCCTCCCCAACTGAGAGAACAGTGTTATGATGGTTCTCGTAGTGTCGAGATTCAGGCCACTTAGTTTCATCATATTTAAGAAATTCAGGTCCGTTGAACCACAGCTCCCTTTTTTCTTGCCAAGTTTCGGGTCTAGTTGCTACGTCGGCTGGGTTGACCTTCGTGTGAATGTAATACATTTTTGCTTCTGGTACATTTCCTTTAATTTCTTTGACTCTGTTGGTCACAAATGGAGGCAGAAGTTTATTGGATCGCATCCATCCAAGAATGACTAGACTATCTGTCCACAGGTACTCTCTTCTGATTGGTAAGTCTATGTTTGCTCTTACATATTTAACTAACCTGCTTGTGATTAGAAAACCAAGTAATTCCTGCCTCGGGATATTAATATTTTCTTTATCTTTGCTCTGTGTTACATGAGACTTACCCATTACAAATGATACGGATGTTCCCTGTGTACCTGACATTCTGATGAATACTACTGAAGCGAAGGCAGACTTTGATGCGTCAGCAAATCCGTGAAGCTCATATTCAGTGTCAGAATCTGATGTAATTTTTCCAAATTGTCTTGGGATTTCCACTTTAATAGAAGCATTCCAGTTCTCAAGAATACCTTTCAGGGTTTGAAGAGCTTCAGCAGGTAACACGGTATCCCATTTCAATTTTTGATTGCAAATGTCTTGAAATAGAAGTTTCATGGGTAAGATTAGTGGACATACAAACCCACAAGGGTCATATATCCTTGCCAGTGTTCGAAGAAGTTTTCGTTTCGTATCAACAGGAGAAACTGGATTCAAATGATGATCTGTTATATTTAGGGTTAATGTATCTCTGTTTACATTCCACAACAACCCAAGAACTTTAACTTCATTGGTTTGATTTGCTTGAAGTTGCTTCGGGATGGAGTCCATGAATTCTTGATTATTTGAGACCCAGTCTCTAATGTTCATTGACATCTCCTGAAAGGCCATTCTAGTTTTACTGAAGATGTCTTGTGCTTCCTGTATTGAATCAGCTCCAATAACTAAATTATCAACATAGCACTTCTCGGCTATTGATCTCATTTGCTCATCTTTAGATTGGTTCATATGGTGTTTAATGGTAGCTGTTAGAAGAAAAGGACTTGCTATCACTCCAAAGGGAACTCTGCAGAATCGAAGACATAACAAATTATCGTCTCTAACTTCTTGATTAATATCTTTTAACCATAGGAAGCGCGTGACGTCTCGGTCTTCTTCTTGCAACCCCACTTGCAAGAAGGCCTTTTCTACATCTGCTGTCATGGCTATACTCTTAGTCCTGAATTTAATTAAAAGAGAAGTTAGGCTCTCTAGCATGTATGGTCCACTGTAGAGACATTCGTTGAGACTCTTGTTTCCTGATGTCTTGGCTGACGCGTCGTACACAATTCTGCCCTTTTTTCCTATTTGTTTAACCATATGGTGCGGGAGGTAGTGAATTGGATGATCAGGTTCTGTATTGGTTTGTGACTCTACTATTTCTATGATACCCAACTCAAGTTGTTCTTTCAGAATCTTGTTGTATTCATTTAGTGATTCTTTATCTAATCTCCTCATAAGTGATTTTAATCTTCCCATAGCCAATCCAAAGTTAGATACTAACTCCGGTGAGTGTTGAATCCATGGCCACTTTACCTCATATCTATTCTGTTCATATTGTACTGAGGCGTTGAACTGGTGTACTGCTTCCTCCTGCAGGGTGGTCTTTGGAGAGTCTGTTATACCCAAGTTTTCTAAGGACCATAGAAATTTAATATCCACATATCTTAATGGCAAATCTGGCTCTGAGAAGTATGGACAGCCTTGCGTATGACACTGGCAGTATGTAGTTACAGACAGTACCTCATCATTGTCTTCAATGTAAACATTGCCAGAAAGAATGTATCCAAAATCAGTATCAATAAGGTACAAATTACTAGAGATCTCAATTTTATCATTACGCATGAATGAACAGTAGAAATCATTTCCGATGAGCAAATCAATCTTTTCACCAACTGAGTCATCATCTGCATGTATATCAACTTGCGAACAATCAAGTTTTGCTATTGGTACTCTATCTGTGATGTGTGGTACAATGTTTACTTGAATGGTGCTTCTAATGCCACGTTTGGTAAGTATTGTCACTGTAGTGCAAGGACTAGTTGTTTCTTGAGGAGACGGGGATCCGAAGGTGTAAATGACTAGCTGATCCATAGATATTATTGGTAAGCTAAGAGCATCGGCCATTTTTTTCGTTATATAGCTTCGTTGGCTGCCGCTATCCAAAAGAATTCTACCATCCTTGAGATTATTATTGATTTGAGGATTTTGTAACTGCACCACCGCCGTCTGTAAAAAGGTAAGTCCATGAGTCATATTACACATAATTTCTGGAGCTTTAATCTTCTCCTCATCTTCCTCACCTTTCACCTTAAGGCAGAGCCACTGGACATGCCCTTTCTCTCCGCAGCGGAAGCAAGTTACATTTTTTCGGCATTCCTCAGTTTTGTGGTTTTTTCCTAGACAATTGAGACAGCGCCCCTGAAGTTGAGTCTTGCGAGCTTCTACTGTGCTGAACTTTCTACAATCTTTGCTTGCATGGTTACTCAATCCACAAAAAATACATGAGCGTCTGGGTTTTTTAGCTACCGGAGCAGTAGATACCGGTTCTAATTTCCGTTTTCGTTCAGGTCTTCGTTGTGTGTGCTGGAACCGTTTAAAATTTCCCTTTTGGGTCCTGATGTGAAGTGCTTCTGCTGTGGCCACAACAGGTCCAGCCTTCAACGATGTTGCATCCGTGTCAGTAATCATAGAAGATGACTTTTCCATTGCTGTTATTATCTTGTTAAGGTTCTTCCTTATTGCTGTCAGTGTAGTACCCTCGGTAGCCTCGGATAGGTGGTGTTCATGCACCACTTTGTCAGGAAATTTTCTTAACACCATAGCACGGAAGTAGTTTCCATTCACTGGCTCTCCTAAATTTTCCAGGATTCTTAAATGCCTCTCAATTTCATTTAGTGTGCTCCTACAACTTGTACTGTTGTACTCTGCTCGTTGTAGATTATTCAGTTGAGTGTAGTGTGCATCTATCAGAGCATCCTTCGATCCGAAGCGATTTTTGAGAGTATCTATTGCAATCATATAGTTGTCGTCGGTGACACCTAAACCTGATACAGACTCCTTAGCTAGTCCGCTGAGACTCCCCAGTAAGTAAGCCATTTTTTCTGAGTCTGCAATGTTTCTCTCATGGATGCTAGCTCTGAACCTGTCCCAGAACTCTGTCCACTTTAAACAATCTCCACTGTAGGATGGCAGTTCAAGCTTTGGCAGTCTTGTTGTAGCGGAGGCACCTCCTTTCTCTTCTACTGCATGTTGTACAGAACTCAGTGAATCCTCAATCTCAGAACATAAGCTTTCTGCCTGTAATTGGATAGCCAGAGCTGGACTTACTATATCCAGTTTTGGAGTTGGTAGCTTCATGGTATATTCCTTTATTTCTACATCCAATTTATTTACCAAATCCGATAATTGTCTTACTAATCGTTTAGCCCTATCATATTCCATCTGGTTGCTTTCATATTCCTGTTTTGCTGAAGCTATGAGTGTCTCTAGGCTAAGTTTTCTCAACTCTATCCGTTTCTCCAGAATTCCTTCCATTTTGTTATGGTTGATCCTTTTGGGTGCTGTAATACGTAATTGCCATCACTTAATAGTGTCATTTAAACATGGGCAAAGCTTATTTTGTTTTAGGAAAATGATTCTTATTAGATTGCTTTATTGTTACATAATTTACTTAAGAATTTGACATAAAACTTCTTAGAGATTGTCCACACTAACCTGTGGCACCCCATGTAAAAATATCATCCTTAATTGCGTTTTGTATTTGTATTCTGTTTATATCTTGTTATTCATTTACTTAATTACGAGTATTCACACTCATTTTCAATTTTAATGTTTTAATTTTACATACGTGGGACAAGACCGGACAAGTTAGTAAGGACGATCTTTACTTTATTTACATAATTCGAGTAACGAATTGTTTTAAGATTACGCGGCATTGATGGATATAATTAAATAGTAGATATTTGGTTTACAAATTATAATTTTACTTACTTGTATTATTTTTCTTTCAAAATTACCAAAGTAAAGTAATACGAGAGTAATGGCGGCTACCAGAAGAGCGCGCCAAGTTATTATAAGTACTTGTCTTGCTTTTAATACAATTTCTTGCGCTTCTTCGACTAGAACAATACAAATAACGATGCTTCAACAATGTAATAAGTTGAACGACAACTAAATAAGGAACAAGGCTTTCTTTTGAATCATGTTTTTTTTTTTATTACTGTAAGTAGGTATTTTTCTCAACTTATCGAAATACCAAGACGTGCCTCACTTACCATTGGATGTCCATGTAAGAATTACCAGAAAACACTTGACAATCACTTTTCTTAGCAAATTTCGTGCTCACTCACGATACACAAGCCTGAAACGCAGTTTCCTTACAATATTTTAAATTCTCACACAAACTTTGAACTACTCGCCGCTGAATTTGCAATACAGATAAGGATAACATCTACAAGTCGTCGCCATGCCACAGAGTAAGAAATTATTGTTCCAGTCCAGTTACAATATACCAACATAACAACCATTCCGAGAAATCGTGTTTATAATTTAGTTTTAATTCTTAAATTATATTGATATCATTATTTCGCTTAATATTAAGTAAATATCTGACATATAAATCTTTCATTTTATAATTTACCAATAATTTATTACTAAATAAGGTAAATAAAACGATAACGGATGTTGACACCTCTCCTCTCAAAGGTACAACACTAAAACCATAGACAACGATACTATTCTTTTTAATAGGACATAAGGCAAAGGAACCTGACTCACGCAGCTCTTTTGGATACTAAAGTACCTTTCGATGGATAAGGAAGAAAAGGAAAATAATAAAAATACTCATAAGGACCGTCGTACAATTTTAATAAGAAATGATGACCTTCAATGTTATCATTACTCATATTTAATAGTAATTTTCTGTCAACGTATAGGATACGGATATTAGCGATGTTGACAAAATTCTTTGCTTCGCGTACGAGAATAAAAGAGGGTTGACAAAGAAATAGCCAGAACTAATCGGGCTACTCTCTATCAAAGATCCCAGCATTCTCCACCATTTTTTTGTCGCCCCTTTGATGCTTCCATACATGTCATACATATATTCCTGGGGTGCTAATGGTACACGGCAATAATAAGGCGACAAATATTGCTGAAGTGTGTAAGGGCAAGTTCTTATTTTGGCTTCACAAGATATGTGATAACAGTGATTCCTAACGCGGTGTGGCTGTGCCACGTTCCTATCACAAGCTAGGCTTAGGTAGCGTGCTTAGCTTACGGTCGATTTACTCCGGTCTAGGCACAGCGCTATGCCCGGGTGCCTCAATGCTTAGGTAGAAAGATCCTGGGCCTACCAGTAATCTTCTGACCAATCCCGACCGATCAATAGGCTCCTGGCCGGTTCAGTTTGCCCGTGATCTGGCCTGGCACCCGCCGGACGTGGGGGCTTTGCCCCCACGAGGACCTCCACCATCCCCATAGTCCTGACCTCGGTTGCTCCATCATCTTACGACCGTTATTGCTGGGCAAGAGATACTCGCTCCATGTCTAGTTTATGCGCTCCGCTGTCTATGACATTACCAAGTGTACATTGTACTCTAGCGCTTACTAGACCCATATACGGAATCTACCCTGTATTGAATTGCGGACATCCTTACACACTTCTTGATCATGGCAATTAACATTATATAGCAAAACACTCACCTTAGGTATCAGCCGAGTTTCAGGAAGGAACTAAACTCTCTATTCTAGGGCATCAGCTTAGTTCTTATCCATGGTTAATTCATTTGTAACGCCATTACTCTATACGGTAGTACCAACACACAAATTAGACAAATAAGGAAAGGCAATGTGTCCACATTACATATGTATTACATATATTAGGGCTGTGACACTTACCGAGTTTTATATGGCAAATCGCGCTGTGCGCGACAACACTGATGATTAGAGACCGGATAATATGCATTTGCATATTTGCATATGCATTTGCATATTTAAGCCATTTTCAGCGCTAATAGCATATTTTTCCTAAGATCTACTGATGATGCATATTATCGCTATAATTTACAGTATTTTTCGAGCGCAGCGCACTCAGCAGCCGCGCGTCTTTTGTTTTGGTACGATAATAAAATTAAAGAGACAAATGATCGTCGTGCTCGCCTACCGCACTACTCCTTCCTCCCACCTATTATGCATGTTACTTTCATTGTTGACGCGCGTGCTCATTGATCTGGAGTTAAAGTTCTTAAGTAATAAAGTAAAACTTAAAACAAGTATTTACTAACAATAAACTTAAATCTAAAAGAATAATATTTACCAAAACAAAAAAAAATTTGTCATTTAATGTTGCATATTAATGCATATTCTGTCAGTTTTCGTGCATATTTCAAGCATTTTTCATGCATATTTGCATGCATATTTCAAGCTTTTTATGTTGCATATAATCCGGTCTCTACTGATGATGTTACGACTGACACTCACCCGCAATCAGACACTTCATCTTCGTAGTCCGCTGCGCCAGCGCACGTTGCGTGCGATTCAGCGTTTGCTGCGAGAGAGCGACAACTTTTTATATTTTTAAAACAAAAAAAAGAAGTTTTTATATGCGACATCACAGAATATATAATAGTACTAACGTACGCTATGGCGGTACGCTGGACAGGATTCACCCGCATATCCTGGCTATACCGTGTGTGTTACCAACGGCACCATGGGACTCCCGACCAGAAAAACTTATTTTTCGTTGAGCATCCTTACTAATAATTGATACCTACATGCGAAAGTAAATCTGTGACTCTCTGTCTGTCTGTTAGGTACAGAAACCTACAAAGTGAGTTAATTTTGTAAAAAGCATGTAAATTTCACAGACCACAGTGTACACCTAGTACCTACCGCTCATGCCGAAAATACCACATTGGTTCTCAAAATATCTACTTACCACATTTTAAAAAATACTTATTACTTTACCTAGCTATTTATTACATTCCCTACTAGATATCATATACCTACTAGACATTAAAAAAAAAACCTACATTCCATCAAAAAATAACTTCCTCTAGTAAACTACGATTCTATAATGTGGTGCAACGAGAATCTGATAAGCTAGAAATGTGGTTAAAAGGCAATGTAGTATTTCGAAAAATATGATAGGTAACTTTGATAGGTAATTTTGGGAACATACCTAAGTAGTATTTTAGACACGAGCGGGTAGTAGGTAGATACATTAAGTAGGTACAAAATCATTTAAGAATCGATTAAATAAACATTCAAGGATAATTAAACAATAAGTTACAACCGACCTTCTTTACCCGTCTTCCTTTAGGTAGTAATTATATCTTTATAAATTATAATTAATAGAACTAAGTACTTATTCAAAGCAAGCTCTCAGTAATCAAATATATGCTAGGGTTGTCAATCACAATTTCTAAATACTAACTAGAGTTAGAAGTGTAGGTAAACCATGTGGCCTGTAATCATGGATATCTATAATCTTCGCCCGTGCGTAGGGATACTACATTCCAAATATGGCGAGCCAATTTTAAAACACGTGATAATATCAGAGTGCTTTTAAAACCCAGGACAGACGGCTGTGTTGACAATCTAAAAAGCCGAACAAGTACCGGGAAAACACAGTTGGCAACCCTAAAACTCATGACAATATCAGTTCTACGAAGCGCCATTTACAATGGGTTATTACCAACAATCAATTGACGTCCTTTTTATGAGCTGTCAAAACGCGATTTCCCCATATATTTTTTATGGCCACAACTAGACTTTGTAACTCGCCTACTTTGCTAACTCAATGGACTAGCTCAAGGATTCCCTATAACGGAGCCACAAATGGTAGGGCAGTCCATTTGGTGAAGAAGTGACCGTTAAATTAGCCACTTATATTACCTAACTCTAAATTTAAGCACCTATTTTTACAGTTACTAACGAATAGATTTGGATGTGGTATGGCACCTGTATCTCTGGGCTGGGCTGCAACGCCAGCATGTCTTTGACCGCGCTGTACAGGTTCTTTGTCTCTTTCAGTTCGCGCTCCTTCAGCACCAGCATCTCACTCTGCGCCAGGACTTTCCTGGAAACAACAATATTATAACCCCACTTTGTAGACCGGTAGAGAATCATCTCCACAGATATAGAGTACACTAGATTACGCAAATGCATCTACTTCGCGTGTCCGAACCCCGACCAAACGTCGGGGTTGGCCCCATACAAAGACTGACCGCTAACTGACTAATCAAACTCAAACTAACAACATTTATTGACAACAAAAACACTACATCACAAAAAAACACAATATAAACATAAATAGGAGAAGAGAGAACAATAATTAGAGACTTTGAGCTGTAGTGTGTTGCCAAAAGGACTCAGCTCAGCATGTGCCGTAGCCCTTTAATCAGAGCTGCAGCGCTAGTATCATGACTAGTGACTGACTCGAGCCCCACGGCGCGGGCGGGGGGCGCATTTGAATCGATTTTGCGCGGACATCGGGGAATTCACATCGCTAATTTGCTCTTGAAAGGTCACAGTAGATATAAAAAAGTGATACGGTTGGTTTTCATACAGAAAGATTGAGGTGTTTGCGTTATCTAATGTAATCTATATCTATATCTGTGATCATCTCTAATGTTAAGGCCGGCTAACGTGCAGTCAAACAATTTGAACAGCGTGCGATAACCGAATACCACGCGGGCGGAGCCGCGGGCAAAAGCTAGTAATTAATATTATCCCCACCACCACCACCACCACCACTAATGTGGGACTAAAGAAAGCTTGAAGAAAATACCTACATGATTATTGTTTTTTTTTAAGTCCTGACGCATAACTAACATGATCGCTCACAAACAGATGGACCGATTTTGATTCGGTCTTATTTAAATCGAAAGCTAAATTAATCAAGATGTTTTTTAGCTAAGTTACAACAAAACTCGGTCCCGCTAAAATAAACTAAGGCTTTATAAAGTAATCATGCCATAGAGTTCATGACACATTTTTTTAAGGACCAATCGCCACGCGCTGTCGGCACGCCATCCTGACACAAACCCTCAATAACCAATAATCATTAATCGCGACAACTAATTAGCAATTACTAATAGCCAACAGTTACTGCTTAAGTTGAGCCCCATGCCTATTAGATCACCCGATTATGCCAAGAGCACTAAACCAACTGGAGGTGTAATTGCGTAGGTACTAAAATCTAACCAAAATAAGCTTCTATAAAAACACTTTTAATAAGTCTTTTGCAGATTGTACTAGCATTGTTATCCAAACTCACTTATCCGTAAGAAATTGACGACCGGATGGCTAAGTGGTTAGAGAACCTGACTACGAAGCTTGAGGTCCCGGGTTCGAATCCCGGGTGGGGCAGATATTTGTATGTTTAATATGTATTTAAGTATTTTTTTATCTATATTTAAGTATGTTTATCCGTTGCCTAGTATCCATAGTACAAGCTTTGCTTAGTTTGGGACTAGGTCAATTGGTGTCAAGTGTCCCATGATATTATGATATGAAATTTCAAGTCAATCTGATCACACGAATTGGGTGACATTGGATTTCCAAAACTTGAAGACAAGTTACACTGTGAGATCATTGCAGGTTATTTAAAAACTAGCATAAATAATCTGTAGGGGTGAGGCAGCGTAAGGTAAAAAAATAGGTAAGTATCGTAATATTTTGATTTTTTTACAAGTAGGTGTAGGTACCTGGGCAGCCGAACAATGCTCGGAGTATATAGGAAAGCCTTAAAAGTAACAAGTTTAAACTGTATGAACATAATTAATTATGTTTCTTCTTTGTCTTGTCTCACCGAGATCTGAACCCTTGACCTTTAGCAAGTCTAACAATAACAATATACGGTTGAACTACTATGCTGTTGAAATTACCAAACTTGTTACGCGAGAAATTAAGACAAAAGAAAAACACGTGAAACACGTTTCGCTGCTAGAGACAAGGGAAACCTAGATCGATTGTTCGCACCCGAAAACTTCGGCGACAAACTATCTACCTACATGTCGACGAAAATTGACGAAATATAGACAATTTAGTATACATATAATCAATTTCGTTGTAAATAAATAAACCTTTAATTATTCTGTGCCACGGTATCCATTACAGCTATTTCATTTCATCAAGTATAACTTATTATGTATAGGTACATAGGCACTAAGTAGGAAGGAGTTTAGTAGCATAACGGTTTATATAAGACTAAGACTGTTCATCTATTTTTTTGCTTTGTCTCTGTCTAGACCACGTTCCATGCAAGTTTCAAAATTGTCAAATACAAACTTGAGCTTCACGCATACTGTGTCAGTCAGTATAGACCGCTCCAGTTGGTATAATGCTCTAAGAGCTAGACGTGAGACAGACAAAAGTAGTGGCCTTGTAAGTCTATTGGTAGTCTGCGTTGTTTTTTTTACGCCGGACTGTCATTATACACAAATTATTACTTTAGTAAGTTCTAGACGATGATGTTATTCAGATTTTTGCAGGAATTGTCATTAATTAACAAGGGAAAATCGTAATGACGTTTCCTTTGAAAAGGTTCCATGGTGGCTCATGAAGTAAAGACTGACCGTACTGTGCATTTCCGAAAGAAAACTAGGTAGGTAGTAAGCGTAGGTAAATTAAATTATTTGTCCCGAACTGAATTTACCCTTAAGTTTGGCATGAAAATATTATTTTCACTTCTATCATTCAGAAAAGTAAATTTCCTCCCTGACGAGAAGGAGCAAAGTGCAACTTTTCTGTTCAAGGCTTTTCTAAGTGTTTTATTGCAAATGCCATTTTTTGAAGTTGATAATGGTAAAACCACGCCGTTTTCTAAAGTGGTGGTGTTATAAATTATATTTAGATTTTTTTTTCAAGTTTCTTAATGATCGGTGTGAAAAGTTGTATGAGCCACTCGGGAGCAAAATTATTTTCATCTTGGGCGTTAACAAATACAAATACAAATACAAATCATTTATTGCGGACTTTAAATCCATAGTGTTAGTATGCTCATTATGCTCAGGATTCAACTTTAGAATCCCTCGCTATGCTCAGGATTCTATTGTACAATCCTTTGCAATGCAAAGACCATCTGCAATGCAATCTGTCTGGATGCAATGTACGCCCTCGCCGTAAATAAACCATTTTGCTCCCTCGTGACACAAATAGTTAACTATTTTGGTTCGGGGAGGCTCGGCTAAATAAAACTTGGGAAACCCTGATCTAAAGGCTGAGCTTGCCTTGACACGTGATGCCCTAGCAAAATGGACCAGTAGCACGGCTGAGGTCAATCTTTTTACGACTAAACTGCGTGCCGATATTTCTTTGACGTCAACTATAAAAACTATCAATGTAACGTGGCGTCATCTTCCGATTAACCCGCAAAACTACTAATTTAATCATAAATGCCCCTAGCAAAAAAAAGTTGGAAAACCCCCGACTTAGTCATTTCAAAGTTCAATATCTCAAAAACGGCTGAAGCGATTTTGATGAAACATGTCTAAGAACTATCGCAAGAAAATCTGCTTTCCAATAAACAAAACCGGATTCATATAACTTTATCACTAAAATAACAATTATTCTTATGCTTACCTAAGTAACACAAATTTCAAGTCAATTCGACTATATTAATGTTAGTATTAAAAATTTACTAGGAAGATTTAACCTAACACCAACAGCAAGTTAAACGAAATCTTGTAAGCAAAACAGTAAACTAAGTGTGTGTGTGCGTGCGTGCGTGCGTGCTTGCGTGCGTGCGTGCGTGCTTGCGTGCGTGCATGCGTGCGTGCGTGCGTGCGTGCGCCAGCGGTGCACGTTGAGCGGCGTCTCGAGCGCCTCCTCCAGCGTGTATATGTGTGTGTGTGTGTGTGTGTGACTCACTTCTGCGTGAGCCTCAGCTTGTGCGTGAGCCGCACGCTCTCGGGGTCAGTGCCCTGCAGCTTGCGCCAGCGGTGCACGTTGAGCGGCGTCTCGAGCGCCTCCTCCAGCGTGTATATGTGTGTGTGTGTGTGACTCACTTCTGCGTGAGCCTCAGCTTGTGCGTGAGCCGCACGCTCTCGGGGTCAGTGCCCTGCAGCTTGCGCCAGCGGTGCACGTTGAGCGGCGTCTCGAGCGCCTCCTCCAGCGTGTATATGTGTGTGTGTGTGTGTGTGTGACTCACTTCTGCGTGAGCCTCAGCTTGTGCGTGAGCCGCACGCTCTCGGGGTCAGTGCCCTGCAGCTTGCGCCAGCGGTGCACGTTGAGCGGCGTCTCGAGCGCCTCCTCCAGCGTGTATATGTGTGTGTGTGTGTGTGTGTGACTCACTTCTGCGTGAGCCTCAGCTTGTGCGTGAGCCGCACGCTCTCGGGGTCAGTGCCCTGCAGCTTGCGCCAGCGGTGCACGTTGAGCGGCGTCTCGAGCGCCTCCTCCAGCGTGTATATGTGTGTGTGTGTGTGTGACTCACTTCTGCGTGAGCCTCAGCTTGTGCGTGAGCCGCACGCTCTCGGGGTCAGTGCCCTGCAGCTTGCGCCAGCGGTGCACGTTGAGCGGCGTCTCGAGCGCCTCCTCCAGCGTGTATATGTGTGTGTGTGTGTGTGACTCACTTCTGCGTGAGCCTCAGCTTGTGCGTGAGCCGCACGCTCTCGGGGTCAGTGCCCTGCAGCTTGCGCCAGCGGTGCACGTTGAGCGGCGTCTCGAGCGCCTCCTCCAGCGTGTATATGTGTGTGTGTGTGTGTGACTCACTTCTGCGTGAGCCTCAGCTTGTGCGTGAGCCGCACGCTCTCGGGGTCAGTGCCCTGCAGCTTGCGCCAGCGGTGCACGTTGAGCGGCGTCTCGAGCGCCTCCTCCAGCGCGCGCACGCGCAGCCGCTCGCGGCCCAGCTCGCGCTCGATGTTGAACACCTGCGTACGACACGACCGCGTTACTTGCCAAGTCAAAATGCAGAACTAATACAGAAGATGGCCAAAATCCATACTAATATTATAAATGCGAAAGTGTGTTTGTGTGTTTGTATGTTTGTGTAAATAAAAAATAAATAAAATAAAATGTGTTTGTATGTTTGTATGTTTGTCCCTCTTTCACGCCGTAACGGAGCGACGGATCGACGTGATTTTTGGCATAGAGATAATTTATGGGCCCGAGAGTGCCATAGGCTACTTTTTATCCCGGAAAAATGCATAGTTCCCGAGGGAACAGCGCGCGATAACCGAATACCACGCGGGCGGAGCCGCGGGCAAAAGCTAGTAGAAAACATAAATTAAAAAACAAAAACTAAAAACCCGACTGCGTAAAAATACTTTTATTATAAATTAAAAAGAATAAAACAAGTCTAGTTGATCTGAACTAAAGGAAAAATGCGTAGAAAGTAATTAACCTAAACTATAACAAATAGTATATTTAAATACGGGATATAGCGACTTTGACAATCGGGACCCATATTGGGTAGGAATGAGTCTAGATTATTTATTTATTATTTATTATGAAGGTATTTAGGTATACTTAAAAATACAGTCTTTAAGGACTATTTTCTTACGTTTATTAGGAATAAAATAAATAAATAAATATCACGGGACAATTCACACCAATTACCTAGTCCCAAAGTAAGCTTAGCAAAGCTTGTGTTATGGACACTTCGTCTTTACTTTTAAAAAGTTACAATATAAAAGTTACTACTTTAATTTTTTTTAAGTAGTAACTTTTGTATTGTAATTATAGTTTTGCAGTACCTCTAGTCTCAGATCAGTCATGTTCTCTATCCCTTTCGACAGCAAATTCTTCTCCTTCCTGAGACGAATGATCTCGAGTCGCAGCAGCCTAATATCTTCCACCCTTTGCTCGTATTGCCGTTCACCTGCAAACGACAAAAACAACTCTTACCTAATTCCTATCTCTATTCTATACTTACACTTACTTTTATTTTTCTTTTTTTCCATTTTTTTTTTTTTTTTTTTTAAGTATTTTATTTTTATTTTATCTCTATTTTTTTCTTATTTTTTTAAAGGTCCACCCGGATTGCTACCACCATCTTGCTCGCTAATCCTGCCGTGAAGCAGCAGTGCTTATAACTTTTGTGTTTCGGCGTGGAGAGTAAGACAGCCGGTGAAATTACTGGCACGTGAGGTATTCCATCTTAGGCCTCTAGGTTGGCAACGCACGCATCTGCAATACCCCTGGTGTTTAAACTCACCATTTAAACCCACTTAAAATGTGTCTGTCTGTGTACTTAAGCATGGGTCGGTATCAAAACGACTGGATTCTCAAAACGACCAGAAACTATTTTCAATTAAAATAGATATACGACTACAAACTTAAACGAATTATTCGGCAGGTAGTTATTTCTTGTATTAATCACGATAATTTCAGAAATCATTATTTATTTAGAAAAAAGGAGTCGGTAGGATACACAAAATTATCGCTCCCGAACTTAGTGCCGTGCGGCCGACATACATCGCGTTGCGCACCCGACTGCTTTCCTGCCGTTTTCCTGCAATCTGCGCTTGAGGGGTGGGGTAACCGGTGCGGGGCGGAGCGTGGCCATTCTGTATGTTAGTACTGTTATATATTCTATGGTTTTATTAACCCTTTATAAGGCCCCATTTATTGGAGCATACTACCACAGAATCAAAAGCAGCTATCGAATACATATCCGGCAAAGGATATTTTTAAAGCTAGTAGTATTTTCAATAATTACAATGAATATTGTAACTTATTACTAAAACAATAAGGTTGAATTTCTAAATCAATGCATGTGGTCGCTAAATCGCCTCTTGCCTCCTCTACCGACGGATGCGTCGGCAGATTGTATCTGCGGATGCGTCCGCAGAGGTGTAGAGGGTGGTTTTTGCTTGTCTGTGGTAGGTATTTAACGTCGGCCGATGCATCTGCCACTCATCCGTTTGGTGTCGGTTTTTCGACACGGATCAAAGGGTGACAGCGCAAACGTACCGCGCCTGTCCACACGTCTGCCGATGTGTAGACGGATCGCAATTTATCCGAAGATATGGTTGCGGATCCATCTGCCGACGCATCCGTCGATATGTAGAGGAGGCATAAGCCTTATAAAGGGTTAAAAAAATATATACCTCTGTGCAGCGTGACCTCTAGTATGCGTATCTTTTCATAGAGCAGGGAGATCTCGTCGTTCCTCCTCACGAGCTGCGCGCCGACCACGTCGCGCTCGTTCATCAGCCCCTCCAGCTCCTTAGCCAGTTTAGCGCGGGCCACGTCGCCTTCCTGCAAACACATCATCATCAGCAACAATGACATCATCATTATTATCACCATCATCAGACCTCAAAGGCCACTGTGCGTTTCCTTCGACACTACCTTCCACGGACCCTCACTTACAACCTACTGAAAAGCGCTGCGGCTTGCTGTAGTAATACGCTGAGTATGGCCTTTTTTACTTCTTTCGGCACAATGTTTATTTATTTTCTCTCTTGATGCCTAATATATAAGACTGTCTGCTTTTTAGGCGTAATTTTATTAATTTTTATAGTGCCGAATTTAGGTAAATAAATTTATTATTTCTTTCTTTCAACAACAACAACAACATCATCATCATTATTATCACCATCATCAGACCTCAAAGGCCACGGTACGTTTCCTTCGACACTACCTTTCACGGACCCTCACTTACAGTGGCTTATACTTTCTTAAAAGACCAGCAATACCAATGAATCCCCTTGATCAGTTGGTACTCATGGACGGTGCTGATTTTACATCACGTGGGCCGCATGCTCGTTTCCCTCTCATAACCTCATGAAGCCCACCATATAAATATTTTGAAAAAAATTGACAAAGCAGAGAATCTAATTGTTTCGAGAATAAAGTCAAACTGCCGTCAAACTGCCACGGTGCAAAACAATAGAAAAACAAAAGAATTCTTACTTTGTTACATTGTCATACGATTCCTAATTCCCTTGAACTTATTTTGTACATTCTATTGCACATTGTCACAGTATATATATAAGCTAAAGCTGTATGGAAGCTACGAATAAATCGATTGAAATGAACACATTCACACAGACGCGCGCTCTACACGGCCTCTGAGGGGGTCTCGCGATACCGCAGTACCGCGAGTCTCCTCAGCGAGTGTGCTCGTTTCGATCGTAGCTTCCTAGCTTCCATACTGCTTTAGCTTATAGAGGTATATACACGCTTATATATGACATAGTGCCGCATGAAGCTATTGAAATAGACCCGTCTCTTACCCCCACGATCCTGTTGAGGCGCGCCTCCTCCTGCCTCAAGGCGGCGATGTCTGCCCGCGCGTCGGCCAGCTTGGCCAGCCCGGCCTGCACCTCCGCGCGCAGCTGCTCGCACTTCTTGTGGCACTTGGCGAGCGCGCCCTCGCACGACTTCAGCCCCGTCTCCTTGCCGCTGATGTCCTCTTTCAGCTGCTCGATTTGGTATGCTAACATCTAAAATGATATATAATTTTGTTTTGTATTGTTTTCTATGTTGTGTGATGTCCCTATGTTTTGTGTATGTCTATTCCAGGTACACAACAAACTCACTTCGACAACCCCCGTTTAGAAATCCTATTCAACCGGTCTGACACAATATACACTTTGCTGCTGTCAGGTGTCATTGGCAGTAATGGACGCTATCCAAAAGCGACCGATTGCCACTAAGCAAAAAAGTTGAAGTTGATATATAATTTACGAGCTTATGTCCGCGACTTCGTCAGCGTGGACCGCGGATCTAGCTTATCGCGCGGTGGCGCCCTCTACCGGAATAAAAAGTATCCTATGTTGATCCTTGGGGCTTAAACTATCTCTATGCCAAATTTCATCAAAATCGTTTTAGCGGTTTCGACGTGAAAGCGTAACAGACAGACAGACAGACAGGCAGAGTTACTTTCACATTTACAATATTATAGTAGGGATTGAATCAGGTGTTACCTACTCTGTGGATGTCCATATCAATGACCTGAAACAATTATTTTGCTCACCTGCGACCTTACGATAGCTACGTTTATGCTAGAAATGTTTGTTCATGCAGTTCCTCCACCTCCGCGCTGTGAGAATATGCACGACACAAATCCATCTATAACCACCACTATACTACACTGACGCGTTTCGAACTCAACCAGAGCTCACTTTCAGAGCAACACAACCGTTCACCATGCTACTAGATGTTACATCTGGTGAGCACCTAGTGAGTGCTAGGTGGTGATGATAAATGGGTTCGTGTGATTTGTATGTGTATGAGCTCTTACAGCGTGGTCGCAGGTGAGCAAAGTATAAATGTTTTAGTTCATGGAAAGATAATTATGTTAAGAAACTGATAAACTTGAGCATCAACTTGTAACCGAACAACGAGCATTCGCCTTTTTAAATTTGTTGAACTGAACAATGAACAATGTGGTAACGGACAGGCACGGAGAATAGATTATCTAAAAAGTTCTCGAATGGAGACCGCGGATCGGCAAGCGCACCATGGGACGCCGAACAACGCAATGGACGGATGACCTGGTTAACCTATAACACCCCTACTTTCGCATCCGGGTTTAAAAACTGACCAGCCCAGCGTCTGACTTATATCTTACCTAATGACAAGTGAAGATGACGCCGAAGATCCTATTCAGTATGGCTCTAAATTGTAGGTACTTAACCGGAAATCAGTAGCAGACAATCAATGCCAGTCGTCTACTCGTATAATTTTTCCCAATGAGGGCTATCGCGTATGAATTCGCCGCTAGAGGCTGTGTAGCGTGAGGTCTCCGAAATGTCAAATCTCATAATTTTTGGGTGAGCTACGCGGGTTTATTTATAATTAGAATAATTTTGTGAATATTTTGCATTACCTACCTGAAATTAATTATGGCAATTATGCGGTAAGGGGCAATGAATGTCTGTGTTTTGAGACAGTTTTGTCTTTCGGAAACTTTTTTCCTCCCTTTTTTTCGTACAAAACGGGACTACGCAACACTCCACTCCAGAGTGCTCGATATTTGTATGGAACGGTTTTAAGCTGTATTAAATATGATTTTAATCTAAACTTTGTTTTCACGCCCGTAATAACAGACTTTGAAAGCTAGAAAAAAACCTCACGCAACAGTGGCGCCATCTAGAATGACAAAAAACGATAGCCCCCATTGCACCCACCCTCAGCTTCTGCTTCAGATCCTGTATTTCATCGAGCGCCTCCGTATAGTTTTTGTGCAGCATGTTCCTTTCAGCTCGGGTGGCGTCGAGCGCGACGCTGGTCTTCCGTGCCGCGATCTGCTCCTCGCGCAGGGCTTTCTTCAGGTCCACGATATCCGCCGTGCGGAGACGAACCTCCTCTGGAAAAACGCTTGTTTAGACCTGACCTGGCAGCCCGTTCCCACTTGTCGCGTGTTGGATCCGTTTTATGTCGGATGTCAGTTATTTCAATAGAAAATCGTGTCGGGAAGTGTGAATAGCTTTATATAAATGTTCTGCCACTGGAACATCCGATTGAAATCCGGGCCCGACATCCGACAAGTGAGAACCAGCTCTGAGGCTTTATAACGCATTGTTTTCACCATTTCTTTCTGTCAAACGGTACAGGATGAGGTTAAAAAAAGATGGTGAATGTGATGGCATCCACCATTCCTTTCTACCCTCGTCTTGTACCGTGTGACAGACAGAAGTGGTGGAAACGATGGTGGTTCCAAGAGTGCTAGACAATAAGGCCTCTGGATTTCATGGCTGACTTTTTCAACTTGAACTGGCACTGGAACTGTGTTCTGGAACATGTGCAGAATCCTAGCATTTATTTGGGATGTTCGATTAAAATTCAGTCAACTTTTCTTGTATGCAAGGATCGAACAGATAGCATAGGTATACATATATTAAGTAACATTGTTTGCAACTTTTCAGCGTCCTGGGGAAATTTCCATGGAATTTGCATTACTATTTGGGAAAAACGCAATAATGATAGGTATTATTGCAGCAATTACCGGATATTTCGTCAATTTTCTCATTGAGTGCTATCGTTTCTTCCAGCATTCTGAAACGTAGAAAAAAGAAATTTACTGATATAGGTATTATATAAATAGTCAGTTGAGTACTTAGTTTTCCAGATGACAGAGAAAGTAGTATTATGGCAATTACCATAAGACAGAAAGCGGTGACACTGCTTTCTCAATACCTCGTCGTAGCATCTAAGGCACGGGTACCTATTATACTACTCTTTTTCGCTGCGAGGGTATATAACTTCTAAATGTCTGATCGGCTAGTAGTAACTGTCTTAGTAGTCAACTGTCTTAGTAGTGTCGGCTAGTAGTTACTGATAGTAACTATCTGTGTGTATATTATATTGAGTGTGTAGCATGACTTTGTTTTGTCTTAGTTCCTCCATAGCTATCTTGAAAGCCTCATCTATATCAGTTGTCCTTCTCTACTAGATGTGCAACAGCTTCACCTGTCCTTGTCCTTTTCGAGCTGTCGGATGGCGAGCCGCTGCTTGGTGACCTGGGCCGCGCTCTGCTCCAGCTCGTGCTCCAGCTGCTTGCGGCGCTGGTCCGCGAGACTCAGCATGTGAAGGTTCTCCATTGCCTCATCTGCAGACATTTGAATCAATAATCCACCAACGAGATGGACAATCTGGGCAAGATGACTTCATTAAAATCATGTGAAGTGTAAGATTTGCATGAATAAAATGAATGCCTAAAACTTGTGGGCGCATGTGCTCTTTTCGGCTTGTGTATTGGAATTTGGAAATTTCAGTGAACGGTTCATCAATAATGATGATGATGATGATGATGATGATGACATGTCGCTCATACAGGTTCGCACACGGAGTGGTGATCAAGATAAAAATATCACCAATAAATTCCATAAAATCTCCACTTTCAGTGGACAGGGAATCGGTAACCAGCTTAAAATTCATACAAAACCGGGGAGGGGAGGAGCGTAATGAGCTGTGACTTTTACTTTCTCGCTCCATTCTGCTGCCTCACTGCTCCAGTGGGTAATGCTCCGAGTCGGTACACTCTTCAGTAGAAGCGTAAGCGAGTAGACTTACTCTGAATCTTCTGCATGCTCTTGTTAAGGATCTCCTTCTCTCGGTTGAGGTTCTCTATGTCGCGGCGGTCTGCCTCCGCTTGCTTCTTACTCAGCATGATCTCTCGCTCCATCACGCTCACCTGCTGCCTCAGACGGTCCCTGATGTCAGAAGTCGTGTTAGTCTTTACCACTTTCTGTCTAAGTGCCCGAAGGAGGGGTATTATGACAGTTCCAATATCAGAATAGGAGCAATATTGCTGATTGTCACATTAACTTTTAAGCAAATTTATTCAAAATCGTTCGACCCATTTCCATAATTGCTGAAATAATTGAACAAGAATAGGTTACTTAGGAGTTGTTCTACCATCCATTGATTAGTGTTAACTGATGGTTAAATGTGATGCCGTCTCCGTCTATTCGAACAAAACAAATAGAGACGGCATTACATTTAACCGTCAGTTAACACTAATCAATGGATGGTAAAACAGCCCCTTAGTGTCCTAAAAATTCTAACTACTCCTTCTCAGTTCCATTATCGGAAATTATTTAACACGTATTCTTCTTTTGTCCGTCGAACAAAAAATTACAAAGATGAAGAGCGATGAAGTTCGAAAGTGGGTGACCATAGCCATATATTATCACATCGTGCTAATTATCGTTTCGCGCACGCGTCGAAACTGCTGCGGGCCCCCTTCGCTTCCAACTCGCCCATAAATCGCCAGTGTGATAGGGTCTCAAGCTCACCGGTCGGCCTCGACGCTGGCCTTGTTCCCTTCCAGCCGCTGGTACTTCTTGGTCTGCTGCACGGCCTGCTTCGTCAGCTTCAGAACCTCGTTGCGCATGCGATTGCTGTCGTCTGTCATGTTCTGGAACGTTCCCAAATATTGCATGTGGAATTTTTTTACAAGCTTTTATTAAACTTGGCATGTATGTATGAGCGGGTCTAATCTTGAAAGTTCAATTCGACCAACTTTTAGTGGTTGGATTGACTTGGAATTTGGCACAATTATGTAAATCGCATTACGATACAATAATTGATAGTGACATCCTGGTAGTCCGGGTAGGATCGTCTCAACAGGACGGAACTCCTCAATGGTGAACAGCATAAACTTGAAATTCGATATGGGAATGTAGTTAAGATGACAATCCAAGTTCAGTCAACAAAAAGTAAAGTCAGCAAAAAAGCTTGCATTAAAAATGATAAAAAAACTTCTTTCTAACTATTGGCGGCGTTCTTACCTGCTGTTACCGTCTCCCACTTCTGGGTCATATCTTTGAGCAGACCGCCACGCGACGCTCGATCGTGCGCTCTGCTTTACTCTTGTATACCTACAAGTTGATACCTTGAGTTCTTTAGTGGTGTTGAACAGCGTCTGCTTGGTCTGGTCGAAGCTGGCGTTGGTAGCATCCAGGGTCTCCCGGAGCTGCGCTGAGCGTGCGTTGGCGGCGTCCTTCTCTGCTGTTGCTGTCTCCATCTTCTGGGTCATGTCTTTAAGCTGGCGGTCGCGGCGCTCGATTGTGCGCTCTGCTTTACCCAACTAAAGAATATAAATAATTATTTCATCACACTTGTTCGTAGAGTGTAGGTAATATGCCGGCTAACTTGATAGGGATGTTGACACCACCAATCAACTGACGTACTTTTTATGAGTTATCAAAACACAATTCTCCCATAGAGTTTCAATGGCAATAGCGAATTATGACGTCATTATCCGGCAACTCAATCAACTATTTATTTGTTTTAAAGCAACAAAAAATCTAATTTTACAGAAAATTAATCTGGTTTTCAGGGCTACAATAAAGCATTTTTTACTGGAGTTGTGCCTTCGAATTATTTTTAATGGCGTCATCATCCCTATTGCAACCCCCTAAATATGTAAAACCCATTTGCGTATTTGCCATGAGTTTGATGAATGTACTGGGCGTGCAACTCCTGAGCTGCGCAGGTGCAGAAGTCCCGAATTAGTTTTACGAATAAGGAAATGGAGGAGTCTTTGTTTCTGCCACTCAACATACATTTACAGTTCTCTATTATAGCTACATAACATAGAGATACACGTCAAGGATAACGACCTGGTCCTGAAGGTTCCCGATGGTGACGCCTCGATTCTCCACCTCCTGTTTGAGCGTCGCACTCTCCCCCTTCAAGTGGTCCACGAGGCGGTTTTGCCGCACCGCGTTGTTGTCGGCTTCCTTTATGAAAAGTAATTTTAATGTCAATGACAAAACTATAGGTACTTATACCCTGTTTCTAGGGCAGGCGTAAAAACGAACATTGGAGAAGTATATATTTTGTCCGATGCACTTTACTGTACGGGTAGTGGTCACTCTAGACAGTAAAACTTGCTGTATCATGTTTTAGTTAGTATGACATTGAGAGATACATGCCAAGAGTTACCCATAGTAAGTACGTATTGTCGCCTGCGCTATAAACAAACAACTTGTAGTAACCTCGAGCTGTTCCTCCAACTTGGCGATGGCTTCATCCCCGGCGGTATTCCTCGCCTCCAACTCCTCGACGTACCCCAGCGCGTTGGTGAGCCGCAGCTTCATGCCGTCCAGCTCGCCCTGGAGACGCGCCTTCTCTTTCTCGAACTTCTCCTTCTCTTTCACGGCCGAAGTTGCCCCTCTGATGGATAATAACAGTACCGTTTTTACCATGAGGACACACGAGGCTCGTGCCCATGGCTTCCCCGAAAGGGCGATCTACTAAAATAGAAGGAAAAAATTTAATATTCGCTTTCTATAATTTCCAAAAAGGCCCCAAGTTGGGGCCTGTATGTACCTATATGGCTGGCAAATCCAAACATTGTTTAAAAGGCCTTAAGAGGCCTTATGGTCTCGCCGAAAGATCAGCGCTGACTCCACCATAGGAGTCTGCATTTTATGCTGAGGTAAGACCATTTCGGGCGCAAGCAAATGTGTATTTGCAATTTTTTATTTTGTCCCGAATAAATTTTTTCATTTTCATTTTCATATTAGGTACAGCGCGTAATGTAATTATCCACTATGTACCTATGTGTAAGTGTAGGAAGGTCTCGTGTCTTTATAATAAGACGTTCGCCATTCAGATGTTCCCAGCGATATCCTTTATACGTACGCATCGTCGTCGCCAGCCCTCTTGAGCGCCGTGAGTTCCTTCTCCAGCCGCGCCACAGACTTCTTGATGGTCTCCAGAGACTCGACGCTGGCCAGCTCGCGCGCGTGCATAGCGTCAGCAAGCGCGCGCGCCGTTTCTGACGAAAGTATTTCCAACTAGCGTTTACCCGCGGCTTCGCACGCGTAAATCATTAGATACAGCAGTTGAATTGAAATTCCGCGATTTCATTAAATTCCCGTGAGAATTCGCTAAAATTAATCATGGTTTTCATTGACATTAAATTAAAACACCCTTGCCAAATTTCATGATTCTAAACCCAGCGGTTGTTATTTCGAGATTTTATTCCTATCCCGTGGGAATATCGGGATAAAAAGTAACCTACCTATGTGTTATTCCAGATGTCCAGCTATCTACATACCTACCAAATTTCATGACTCTAAGCCCAGTGGTTATTAGTTCGACATTTTCTCCCTATCCCGTGGGAATATCGGAATAAAAAGTATCCTATGTTTTAATCCAGGTTAGGAACTATGCAAGCGAAATAGGTATGCATAATGTTACTGAAGATGAATGGTTGTAATCTTTTGGAGGGTATCCTGTTTTTTGTAGAAATATTTATTTGGGAATCCAAATCCTTCATTTGCTAAACTGTTTTACCTCCGAACTCTCAATTTTCTTCGTAAACAAAGTTTTTCTTAGAGCATTTTCATCTATGGTTTTTACATGAACATGAAACATTTGAGAATAATTTTAAACACGAACCGTGGCGTGTGTGTGCTCCCAGAAGAAGGCTACGGATTAACCCGAAACAGTCGAGCTTAATTCGATTTAAGACGTGAGTTGTCCGGAGATTTATTTCACTATATGTATATAAAATTCTCGTGTCACAATGTTCGTTCCCGTACTCCTCCGAAACGGCTTGACCGATTCTCATGAAATTTTGTGAGCATATTGAGTAGGTCTGAGAATCGGCCAACATTTATTTTTCATACTACTTCGCGGACGGAGTCGCGGGCAACAGCTAGTTTCACTAAATATTTGGGAATATTTCGCCAAAACAACAGAGAACCCTTGTGTGGTGTTAAAATCTTACCAATATCCTCGCGCAGCTTCTCGATAGTCTTGTTGGCCTCGCTGATCTCGAGCTGGTAGTCCGTGATGGTATCGTCGAAGCGGCCCAGCTTGGTCTGAGAACAACATGAAGACCAAATGTTCAGGACATGACGTGACGTCATAGCCATTTGGAATCATCAAACGTTTTCTTTGAATGAGGTAAAGTCATTGTTTTTTTTTTTACAATACCTACAGGCTTGCGTTTGGCCACACACAATCACGCCTGATGGAAAGCGAGGATGAGGCCTACGATGGAGCACGCTTACTACCTATTAAATGCTCATTCACCCTAAACTTGAAAGCGGCCAAATTGTAGTGTTCAGGAAACACAGTCGCAGGCAGAGAATTCCACTCTTTTTTCCACTCTTGCTGTGCGGTTGATGAAGGAAGAGCGAAAACTCTTTGTGCGGATTTTGGGAATATACCTCTATTTTGCGAATGTGTCAAGTGAAAAAGCATCACAAGCAACATTCAGTGTATCACTCCGCGTAGCTGGAACTGATCGCGTAAAAATATCATTGGTTTCCACTCGACGTTCTTAATACAATCAATTATCACAGTACAAGTATAACGTATAACAGTGACTCTGTTTCATCATCCATAAATATGATACATAGACATAGACATAGACATAACTTTATTTCGACATCAAACTTAAAATAATACATAATTTTCAGAAAAGAAAAACATTTCATGATGTCGAAAAGGAATTGACTCAGCATTATGCTGCAGTAAGTATGTGCTGCCTACTACAGCGCTGATTTTCAGCCAACACCTTCATATCTTTGTACCGTTTATCTTTTACCGTCTCTGATTGTTTTGTTCGATTCAAATAGACGGAGACGGCATCACATTTATCCGTCAAATAAAATTAATCAATGGGTGGTGAAACAGCCCCTTACAGTATTATTAAATAATAGACCCGTTTACTTTTTTTTACTTTTTTAAGTATTTCATGGCATTGCTGATGGCCAGTACCAATATACGTTCGGCTAAATAAAAAAGTTTGCTAAATGCTCAGTACCTTGAAATGCTCGATCTCCTCTTGTTTCTGGACGTTGTCATCTTTGAGCTGATAGTAGGAGTCGTATAGTTTGGTGTACACATCAGAGTATAGCTTCAGGCCTTCAGCCTCTCGCATTTCCTCGAGGACCTGGAACACAGAATAACTTATAATAAGAGGCCAGATTACATGCAACTACCTTTTGTCCGCCGCTCTGCCCGCGTGGTATTCGGTTGTCGCGCGCTGTTCCCTCGGCAACTGTGCATTTTCCGAGATAAAAAGTAGTCTATGTCACTCTCGGGCCCAGAAACTATCTCTATGCCAAAAATCACGTCGATACGTCGTTCCGTTACGGCGTGAAAGACAGACAAACACACAAACATACAAACACACTTTTGCATTTATAATATTAGTGTGGATTGAAAACCATCGTAAAGTAATATGCACCCATTAGCGAAGGAATTTAATCGTGTGTGAAGTTCCCAATCCGCACTGGGACCTTTCATTCTGAGAGGAGGCCTGTGTCCTGCAGTGGGACGTGTGTGTGTGTTGGCCGAGGCCGAGATGATGATGAAGATATTTTTGCATATTTAGCCGTTTTCGTAAGTTAACCCTTAAAAAGGTAGAGGACATTTAGCGACCACATGAATTGTGTTGGAAATTGAACCCTATTGACTTTTATACTACGTCGGTGGCAAACAGGCATGAGGCCCGCCTGATGTTAAGCAATTACCGCCGCCTAGGAACGCTTGCAACACCCTAAGTATCACTCGTGCGTTGCCGACCCTGCATAAACCTTTTTATACCCCTTTTGAAGATCTCCATGCTGTAACTCGCTGGGAAAACCACGACAGGAAGTTCATTCCACAAGACTTGGTATACCTACGTCACAATTTCCATTCTAATTATTGAAAATACGACTAGCTTTAAAAATATCCTATGTGAGGTAAGTATGTATTCAATGTCCTTTAAGAGAGAGTTTGATGACAAATTACAATAATTTCTATGTACCATCAGCCAGAATATGGTCTACCACCATAAAGTTGATAATGATAATCGTTTGCATGTCATGAAACAATAATGCCAATAGACGTCCTTGTCAACTAGAAAGTTCTACTTTAGCGACGTATTCATTTGATAGGAACTTTGTTAAAAATTGATAGACCTCTTATTTGGCTTTTGGTACCTAAAGGATGCTGGGCGATATGAGGATAAACGACTTGTGTGACTCATCAATCATCAGACCTTATTGACTAATGCGCGGGCCCTTGCCATCGCTTTCTCCATCTCTTTCTGCCACCATGTTACACCATTAGAGAGAAAGAAATAAATGAATGCGATAGCAAGCGACACGAGACAATACTGCCTCAGTACCCTTCCTGTATGTTTTCGGTTACAAAATACGTCTCGATCGCGTTTGCGTTAAAATCTCAATTTGTATGAAGACACAAACATCGCAAACGTTCCGCTAGAGGCGCTGGTCGTGTTTCCGTACAAATTGAGATATTAACGCGAACGCGATCGAGACGTATTTTGTAACCGAAAACTTACACTAAGGGTACGGCCTTATTGACTAACGCGCGAGCTCTTGCTATCGCTTTCTCCGTCTCTTTCTGCCACCATTTTACACCATTAGACATGAATGCGATAGCAAGCGACCGCACGAGACAATACTGCCTCTGAAGTGCTCTGAAGTCTGATCTAAAGTAAAGAACATACTTTCTCATATTCCTTCTCGGCCTCTGTACACTCGGACGCAATAGCAATGGCCGCTCCGAAACCTTCTTCCTCGTCCTCCTCCATGGTTAAAAACTTCTACAAACCGTGTAAAGGCAAATTAGAAAACTTATAGTGGCGTGGTGTGAGAATGTTTGCGGTCGCTATGGTTACCGCGTCGGCGTCGACGGTTGCTTGGCAGCGTGGAGGATTTGGTGACCTGTTGATAACCTTTTTGGTTGGTTGGCGTGAAGCAAAGGCAACACAAGGTTATATTAAAAACTAGTGTTTACCTGCGCCTTTGCACGCGTAAATTATTAGAAAGAAAGAAAGCAGACATTTATTCACTAACACAGAAGACACACATATACAGCAAAATACAACACAACAATAGACAACACTACCAAGACAACAATGTTATTAAGTATGATTAGATTATTTGGGCTATGCTCGGGGTTTCTCTGCGGGATAGAATCAGAAATGATGTTATCCGCAGTAGAACTAAGGTTACTGACATAGCCCGAAGAATTGCGAAACTGAAGTGGCAGTGGGCGGGGCACATTGCTCGCAGGACTGATGGCCGATGGGGTCAAAAGGTTCTCGAATGTCGTCCGCGGACCGGGAGACGAGCTGTCGGTAGGCCTCCAACAAGATGGAGCGACGACCTGGTTAATATCGCGGGATCGCGGTGGATGCGAAAAACACAAGACCGGTCTGAGTGGAGAGCCTTGGGGGAGGCCTATGTCCAGCAGTGGACGTCTTTCGGCTGACATGATGATGATGATTAGATTATACTAGATTATTTATGTGACAATTAACGAGTCGGATCTGCAATTATTGTGCCAAAGTCAAATATACTGTTATATGTTCACTTTGACATTAAGTATAATCCTAAAATCGCCAAATTGTAGGTCCGACTCTGTTAATTGCCGCGATCGATTTATTCAGTCAGTATAAAATTACATCATAATTTGTACATGTCAAAGATACGAAAAATTTATACTGAAATTGTCAAAAATACATAAAAGATTAAATTGTTTGTTTGTTTTATTCGACTGTCCCATTAGGTAAGAATATTTAAGAGTCACGATTTAAATGGGTCCCGACTGTTGAACTTTAAGTTAGCTACTTAACAAAGTTCTAACCCACTAGACTTTTTTTCTTCTTTTCAGTATTTTTTAAGGCAGGGCTTTTGATTTCTTTTTATTTTTTTACATTCGCCGTTACTATGCAATCTCACGCTAGTGAGATAACAATATTTTGTTTGTAGGTACGTGTTTGGGGCTTGGTCAATTGATTGAATTGTTTGTTACGGAAGAACTTGTTTGTCTATTTGATCGGAAAATATAATAACACGTGTGTTTGACCAATTTAAACACGTCGACGTTTCGGGCCCTAACTCGTCATGGTCAAGTACCTTTAAATATAGACTTTGTAAGGTTATGCCGTTACGTAGCTGTAGGTATGGCGCGCTAACCAGGGGTCTTATCGCCTAAATCAAGGCTGACCATTAGAGTTTTTAGGGGGGCATTTTTTTTTAAGTCTGAGGCGTTGAAAATACAACAGGCAGGTGCAAGGTCCGCCCGGATTGCTACCACCATCTTGCTCGCTAATCCTGCCGTGAAGCAGTAGTGTTTGCACTTTTGTGTTTCGGCGTGGAGAGTAAGACAGTCGGTGAAATACTGGCACTTGAGGTATCCCATCTTGTTTCGCTTGGCAAACGTGTTTCATAGAATTTTGTAAAACATTGTATTTATTGTTATTTTGTACTGCAAATTATTGAATAAATTATCTTATCTTATCTATCTTATCTTATCTTAGGCCTCTAGGTTGGCAACGCATCTGCAATACCCGTGGTATTGCAGATGTTTACGGGCGATGGTGACCTCCTACCATCAGGAGACCCACTTGCTCGTTTGCCATCCAGTCGAATAAAAAAAAAAACATTTTTCGCCCGTCTGTGGTGGAAAAGCAGCTTTATGGGTTAAAAATGTGTCTGACTTTATCCACAATGGAAACTTTTGGAATCTTTAGGATCACCAACTGGCCTTGGCAAACTGGATGCCGTGATGATGCAACAAGCACCTCTGTTGCATGCTGCTCAGCTAAATGTCGTCCATTATAGTCCATCTCTTTTAGAAGGTTCAACGACCATCGGAGTTTACTTACCGAAGAGGCTATGCTATCAAATTGTGCATTATTTATATAAAAAAACTAGACAAGTGCGGGTTAACTTCGCGTGAGTTCATCATTATCAGAGCAATACGTTCACAACGCTTGGAAGCAAGTAAATGTTTGATGACGATGATGAAGATGAAGTCTCACTAATTTCCCTAATCACAGTTCCACAGTCAAGCATTTTTTTTTGTATACATTATCTACGAGCTATGATTTGGTGACTGTGGTGCCGTGGTGGCCTTATGATTTGACCTATCGCCTCTGAAGCGGAGGATCGTGGGTTCAAACCCCGGCTCGCACCTTTGACTTTTACGGAATTCATATGCGGAGTTACTATTATTTATAACCGGCCAAGCAATTCAGTGATATGTGTAAAGTTCCTAAACCCTACTGCCCCGCGTGGAAACTACGGCACAAGCCCTCTCATTCTGAGAGGAGGCCTGTGCTCAGCGGTGGGACGTAAGTAAGCTGGGATGATGATGATGATTTGGTTCAGGTGAAAATTATTATATGTTCAAAAATTTAATCTTTGACATTATCTCAGTTTTTTTTATGGATGGAAACAACATATACCTACTTATTGGAATAATTACTATGTTACTCAGGGGGGTCACTTTTGCTTTCTAGAGGGGGAGGGGGTAGAGCAAGATATCACGACATCTTAAGTACCAAAGGAAGAAGGGGTCGAAAAATGGCTAAAATTCCTTTATGTAATTATTGTATAAGACTGTTTGTTCTAAATTTGGTCTAAATAAATAAAAAAATAGTAATCAATATATGTATATGCTCCCTTACCTTGCCAGATCCTTTGTTCGTTCTCTATACAACGAGTAATAGCAGGATATACTCTTTTATTACTGTACTATTATAGGCTATCCTTTTCCCAATGACCTGTATCAATTATCGAATCGTCGTTCTATTTTAAAAAGTAATTGTCAACAAATCAGTACTCTCGGTTGCCCGTATCTCTCGCTTGTTCAGTTCATCCCTTACCGACTCTACCGATAGAAAAAGGACGCATTGGAAGAAGCGGGAAAACAGTGCGTGTAATAACTACTAGAACGAGACGACGCGAGGAACCCAGTTTTGCCAAGAGCTGTAATTGGCGAGGGTCTATAATTGGACTTTAATCAGGAAGACAGCGCTTAGTCCAATCAGCCTGGGATTTTGGAGGGAGGATCAAGGATTTAGAGACGCTATAGAATACCTCTAAGGGGACGTACTCGTACCTACCTACTAATGAAATAAAGGGCGATTCCGCTGCAGAATATGTCCAGTCCAATACAGATTTTTGAATCACAGTAGGTATCTAGAAGGCCAAGTCATTTAAGTGTATTAAAATAAAAAATCAAAAATCCGACTGCGTTAAAAAAATACTAAAAAGAAGAAATATATAGATTTTACGGGAAGACCGTAGAAGTAACAAAAATTTGGAGTTGAAATAAAAAATACAAAAAGACTCCAAAAAGTTTGTTTGTTTGTTTGTTTAAACTCTTTCTTGTACAAAAAGGAAATACAAAAATAGCACACAAAAGAAAGTGCTAAGTACAAAAGTAATCTTAATTTGATTGTTTAATAGCGACATCTCTTGTCCCTGGCGAGCGGATAGTTCTAAGGGAAGTGTTTGATGTATCTCGATGAGAACTAAAAACATAATATGATAATGAAAAGAATGCAAGTTGAAAAGTTGGTGCATAGGAGAAATTCGTGTCTAGTCTCCTATCCAGTGGTGGTGTAGGAGAATAGCACGCAGCACGAATTGCTGAGGACCTGATTTCGATTCCCAGCGCTGGTCTATTTTTCTGGTTTTTCTGTGCATCCATGTTTCAGCTTGTGATTTTGTGTGAAATATATAGATTTCACGGGATAGCCGTAAAAGTAACAACGTTTGGAGTTGAAATAAAAAATACAAAAAGACTCCAAAAAGTAATCTTAAAAAGAAGAAAACAAGACGTACTACCACTCAGTACAGAACTCTGTTAAGTAGCTAAACCACAGAATAGATAATAGTACAAGTACTTAAACTTCAACAGTTGGGACCCATTGGTACATACAACACGAATTTTTGAGGTGGTCGCGATTTGATTGGATCCCGACTGTTGAAATTTAAGTTAGCTAGGTACTTAACTAGTAAGGTAGGTACTTAATTAGCTGGGTACTTACTTGTTTAAGAGTAAATAGCAGCCTAAGGTTTTACAGCTTACCTAAACTTGGAATATTCCGTACAAAATACGAAATCTTTAAAAAATATGACTAAATTTTTCGTAATGGCTACCGAACCCTATCTCGGGCGTGTCCAATACGCTCTTGGCCGGTTTTTTAAATAGCCTTTTATTTTTTATTGAATAAAACTAAACTATTTACAAAACTTACACTAAATAAAAAACTTCATCAAGGCTGCTGCTATGGGGGGCCGTTCCTAAGAGGCTGGCAGCATTACCTCTCTGGATAGCTAGGCTGATGCGTTGTGCAAGGTAAGCACCAGCCCGCCGATCCCCAGTGGTATCTACCAGCCGCGAGGACAGCTCTCGGAAGAGCTGTTTTGCCTCTGGCCCCCAAGGCCCCAGAGTTTCTACACCAAACGGCGTAAATATACAATCCTCACCAAGGGGCTGCATATTTACGCCGCTTGTTGCTCTCAGCGGAGGCCGCCGCTGCACCCGCCTGGCCAGATGTCGCATCGATATGAGAGGGTGCCAACGTGTCGACACACGTGGCATCCCAAACTAGCCTAGGTATCTATACGGGGTCCTACTGCTGCAAAGACCTTCGCCTGGCCTTCGGCTCCAAATCGCCCCGCCACCCCTTTTCGGCGGTAGACTTCGGTGCCCGCCGCTTGGAAGCCAATCAGTGGTGATTTTGGCCCAGTGATCCGGTTGCATCCGGCAGACATGACCTGCCCAGTCCCACTCGAGTTTGGCGGTCTTCGTCCCCACATCAACAACCTGCTTATATATATATATATATTCCTGATTAATCCATACTACAATTATAAATGCGAAAGTGTGAGTGTTTGTGTGTATTGTCCGTCTTTCACGTCGAAACGGAGCGGCGGATCGAGATAGTTTACGAGTATGGACCCAAGAGTGACATAGGCTACTTTTTATCTCGGAAAAATGCACAGTTGCCGAGGGAACAGCGCGCGGTAACCGAATTTCACGCGGGCGAAGCCGCGGGCAAAAGCTAGTTTTAAAATCCATACTACGAGTAATGTTATAAATGCGAAAGTGTGTGTTTTTATGTTTGTGTGTATGCTTGTCTGTCTTTCACGTCGAAACGGAGCGGCGGATCGACGTGACTTTGGCATAGAGATAGTTTATGGGCCAGAGAGTGCTATAGGCTACTTTTTATCCCGAAAAATGCACAGTTCCCGAGGGAACAGCGCGCGATAACCGAATACCACGCGGACGGAACCGCGGGCAAACGCTAACTATTAAAAGTTAAAATACACATATACATATGTTTCCTAGTCTCGAGCTCTAAGCATTTTCGATAGCAAACGATTGATTGCCGCTAATTACAGCCGAGGCTACCCACTTACATAATGAGTAAAGAATCAAGAGAAGGGTTTACTTTACGCTGTTCGTAAACACGATCCCCTCAAGCGTTAACGCTGCGTTCAACATACTTACTCTTAAATATCACGGGACAATTCACACCAATTGACCTAGTCCCAAAGTAAGCTTAGCAAAAAGCTTGTGTTACAGGTACTAAGCAACGGATATGTAGATAGATACATACTTAAATACATATTAAACACCCAAGACCCGAGAAACATTCGTATTTTTCATACAAACATCTGTCCCGACACGGGAATCGAACCCGGGCTCTAGTCAGGGTCTCTAACCACTAAGCCAGTCTTAGACAGTTCATACCATCATTCTGGTCATAATGACGACAGAATTACTATGTAACCCTCTCAGACTGAAGCACTAATAGTTCAGACAGATGAAAAATTAAACGTTTTTAACAAGTTTTTAATAATACTCGTCAAACCAATATGTGAATGATGGAAAACCAGAATGATGGCCTGAGGTGACGCCAAAATGAGCGTGGACAAAGTTTACGGTTTCTTTTTCGGCTAGGCGGCATGATGTTGAAAATTCGGTTTAATTTCTTCGGTTTCGGTAGAAAATTAAACTAAAATCGAAATCGAAACGGGTTCATGGTTTTCCATCGTTGAGTGCTCCGCCGCTGTGTTCTCTATCTTCTTCTTCTTCTCTTTTAAAATATGGCTTTCTGTCCTTATTAGGACAACTTCGCTATTGTCTAAGTATTCTCTTTGAGAGGCACGTTGTACGGTGATTGTAGGTAGTTTTTGTAACTTGATAGTAAAATTCCAGAAACCACGTGGAGACAACTTGCGCATTAAAAAATGTCAGACACAAGAGCAATATAGAATTTTGTGATCACTGTACACTGTTAAGGTTAATCGCCGCATAAAACACTATCAAAATTATACTTCAACTAGCCAAAAAAACAGAAATAGCAAAATTAGATATTATCTACATCCGCCATGTTCGAATGCTACAAATCGAATCTGTTCTCTATCTAAATGGAAGTTTCTGTGACACGCCAGTGGGCGTCAGAGGTCCAAATGACAACTTGATATTTGTGTACACTCTAACCAACTTGAATCGTGACCCACTATGGAACCCTTTCGTAGGAAAAGTCATAGTGACATAGCATTGCTTGACAAAGGAGTTTATTATTGACACTACTGTAAGAACAGGAGGAATCAAATGGTTTGACTGTACGCTAGATTCGATTTGTGGCATTTTTTTGTGTGTGGCAATTTTGCTATTTCTGTTTCTTTGGCTAGTTGAAGTATAATTTTGATAGTGTTTTATGCGGCGATTAACCTTAACAGTGAACAGTGATCACAAAATTCTATGTTGCTCTCGTTTCTGACATTTTTTAGTGCGCAAGTTGTTTCCATGTGGTTTCTGGAATTTTACTATCAAGTTACAAAAACTACAATCACCGTACAACGTGCCTCTCAAAGAGAATACTAGACACTGGCGAAATTGTCCTAAGTAATTTGGGACGCAAAAGCCATATTTTAAAAGAGAAGAAGACTGTACGTTAGTGATTGGTCCTTACTTGGAAAAATCCTTACTAAAATACTACAGGATCCTGTCAGTCATCCGTTGTGCTTCTTTTGCCTAATCAGAAATCAGACATGTTTATTAATTTAATCGTATGGCGTATTACAAATACAGGCATTAGAGCAAAACACTTAAACTACTAAGCCACGCGACTGCATCAGGCGTTAGTGCATCTAGAAATGTTTATTTGCTAGAACACAGTTGAAGGGTCCACGGAAAGAACATGTCTAGTCACTGTTTTTTAAAATTGAGATATTAATCTCGAAATGTAGAGCTCACAAAGTACTATGACTTACCATTGAATTAAATAATCTGAAAACATTATAAAATTGTATTTTTTAACTTTTAAAGAAATGGTAACCGTAGTAATTGTTCGTGATGACTAACTTTCAAACCGCTATAACTCAAAAAATTGCTTAGGTGACTAGACATGTTCTTTCCGTGGACCCTTCAGTTATAAAGAGAAATGGGAAACTGGGGCTTAAGTTTACAGAACGTGTTTAATTTTTGTTCATAATTTTCTTAAACAGTTTATCTCTTCACTTATATAAAATCGGTTTAAAGGTCCCATTTTTCAGATTTTCCTAAATAACTCGAAAACGCTGGCCTACAGCAAAAAATATTCTAAGACAAGAAAATTTTATTTTCTACAAAAAGATTTTATAAATTTATTTATTTTACACTCCGACCCTTTAGGAGACTTAACTGCCTACTCCGGCGCGGACGCTTAGGGTTGTCGATATCTATTTTCCTATGTTTCCTATTTTACTATGTTTCCTGCACATAATACTATAACTAGGTATATTGTTTATAGGAAGGTAGGTAAGTATCTTTTATTATTTTTATGTGACATTGCACGAAATTATATGATACCTAATACAAAAATACGTAAGCACGAGTAGGTACGGAAACGCAAAAGGTGATCATCTATCGCGAAGCGAGCGCAAGACGAGCGAGCTAAAATCGAAACTTATCCCCTCGAGTGGCAAGCGACCGGGTCCCGGCGCACCCTTGAGTGGCAAGCGACCGGGTCCCGGCAGCCTGTCAAATACCCCCGAGTGGCAGGCGACCGGCTCCCGGACGTTGGCGGGTGTCGTATTTCACTCATAAATATAAACTGTTAGACCTATATCTGGCTTGCTCATTCACGCAAAATGCGTTCATAAATAGACAAGGATGGTATTTAATAACGGCCGCGACAACATAACGGAAGAAATTTCGTTCTATCGTTTACTCAAGTTTCACTGTGTGCATGCTGCCGTGCGCTGGTATTTTTGAAAACCTCGTATTATAGTATTATTTGCTATTGAAAGACTATAAAAGGGCTTTGTTTCGTAATTAAATTAATATTTTACGAAACAAATCAGTGTTTATTATAGGTAATTGTTTTATTTTATAATTATAGTTATTTTAATACATGACTGAGTAAAATTTGCTTGTCAGATATTTGATAATGACTAATAAAATTCACAGAAATTGAAGGTCATGCATTGTTATTTAATTAGATATGGCATTTTATGCTAAACTATCACTGTAAGGCTTATATATAACATTAAACTGGTATTTTTTTGGTGATATTTTTTTATAAAATTCGCGAATTCGCGAAATTAATTCGTAGCTGTCATGCCACTCGAAGAAGATGTTTTCAAAATGGCCGCGCCACTTGACGGAAAAATTTAAATATGGCGCCGCCACCCCAAGGGTTATGGCACCGACGGCAGCGCAGCCTTGACTAAAAAAACTTAATCCTCCTTAAATTATCAGTGTGTGCGTGCGGCGTGTAAGCCGCATGACGTAAGTACTTTTGTTCGTAGTGAACATACTTGTTCTCTTTTACTATGGGGGTGCGGTAATCTACATTGAGTAAGGGATGACGACTGGGTTAAAATATATCATTCTATTTAGTCCGACAGTTAGATTATGGAAAAATATGAGACACGTATTTTTTGGTTTATCTATTTATTAAAAATCGACAGAGGTATAGGTAGTATCTTACTATCTACTTTGAAATAGAGCATCAACGTTCCGGAGTGGGGGCTTGTGACGTCACTAAAAGGTAAAAATCGTACCATATAATGACGTCACTCGAAACTTCTAAGCAATGCATTCTCGTCATTTTTTGTTCGTCAAACAAAAGAAAAAATATGTGCACAATATTTTTAAATTATCCACCTGACGGACTAAACAGTTTTTTTGTCGTCTCGCCTATTGTTTCAAAAGTTGCACAATAATCATTTAGCATTTTTGAGTGAATTGTGCACTGAAGTGAATACAATCTGACCATAGTGGTAAGTAATGTATATTGACCGAGCGAGTGTAAAGCAGAGTTTAGACTTGCAAGAAAAAACGTGCAAGTTGCATTACATTGCGGGCATTGCGGCGCTCGATTGACCTCTACATACTCGTTAGCTTTACAGCCTCACAATGTAATGCAACTTGCACGATTTTTCTTGCAAGTCTAAACTCGGCTTTAGGGTCTCGCCACTTCTATCGACGCGGAATCGTCTTTAGCCGACCAAAATACGCTTTATGTCCACGCAACAAGAGCGAAAAAGACGTCTCCCCGTCGGTTTGGGAACTTCACACACGTACCATTGAATTACTTCGCAATTTTGTACAGGTTTCCTCACGATGTTTCCTTCACCGCAATGCTCGTGGTAAATTTCAAATGTAATTCCGCACATGAATTTCGAAAAACTTAGAGGTGCGAGCCGGGGTTTGAACCCACGACCCTCTGCTTGAGAGGCGGTAGGTCAAACCACTAGGCCACCACGGTTTTTTTTATAATATTTCTAAAATAATTAATATTGAACGCGTATTTTTGAAGGTTTCGTAGCCAAGGGCAAAAACAGTGCCCTTAGTGTAAGTTTTCGGTTACAAAATACGTCTCGATCGCGTTCGCGTTAATATCTCAATTTGTATGGAAACACGAACATCGCAAAAGTTCCGCTAGAGGCGCTGTTCGTGTTTCCGTACAAAGTGAGATTTTAACGCGAACGCGATCGAGACGTATTTTGTAACCGAAAACTTACACTAAGGGTACACCCTTATTTATTCGCCACGTCTGTCTATCCGTCCGTCCGCGGCTTAGCTTAGTGTTATGGATTTATTTGTTATATTAAAGACATTTGTTGCAGATTAATGAGTTTTTATTATATTTTTATCACAAGTACACGAGATTGGCATTGGCATTGATACAGTGTTGACAGCCAGAAGGGCGAGAAGCATGCGGGAAGAAAAAATATTTTTCACTTCTGCTTGCTACTTGCTGGCTCGTGCTGAGGCACCGACTTCAGTTTCGTCCAAGCCTATTAACATCCCACTGCTGGGCACAGGCCTCCACTCAGAATGAGAGGGCTTGGGCCATAGTTCCCACTTCAGACTGGTAGAAAATTATTTTCATGGTTTTTTGTAGTCGTGTCAATTTTTTGTTATAAATTTTTTTAGGTCCATTTTTTTTTCTGAGACTTGGGTCCATTTAACATGATTTAACATAGAGATTATTAATTACTAAAAAGCTGTAATCCTGTACAGTCACCAGCACCAATATCTGTCACAACAAGCGTGCATAAATATCTGATACGACTCTATTTCTAGGGCCGGACCTGTCAGATATTTTTGCACGCTCCGCTGTCGCAGATATTTTTTTTTTTATTTGACTGGAAGACAAACGAGCAAAGTGGGTCTCCTGATGGTAAGAGATCACCACCGCCCATAAACATCTGCAACACCAGGGGTATATTAAAATGAAATGTATATTTCAGATTTTTTTTATTATTATTATTTTTTCATTTATGAGGGTGGAAGCATTCTACACTTCCGCTTAACGTAGATACAGTTAGTGTTTAATTTTGTAACTAAGAGACCCCATACATCCCTGTATTATTATTTAATTATTTTTTTGTAATTTTTTGTTAAATTGTTTACTGTAGTTTTTAAGTATTTTATTTGTAATTATTTTATTTTGAAAAAATGACTTTCTGCCAAGTTTCTTGCGGCGCATTCTTCTTGGCAATGATGGTCTTTCCGAAAACGCTGGTAGTTTAAAAAAAAATGACGTGTAAAAGTGCCCATTGCGGCCTATTTACTGAATAAATGATTTGAAATTTGAAATTTGAATTAATGCTGGTGACTGTACTAGTTAAGTATACCTATGTTTTCTGTACCTACTGCTTACTTTGTGCTAGTGTTCAATAAAGAGTTAAGTATTTATTATATTGTATTGGATATGTTCTTTTGGGCTTTCTATCGTTTGCCCGAAATTCAAATGCCATAATGTATCGTTTTTCATAATTTTCATTTTTTTTTATTCGACTGGACGGCAAACAAGCAAATGGCGATAAAGTATTATTTATTTCTGAAATAGTATTTTTTTCAGAGTTGATATTGAGCTAACCTAACTTATATTTTATAAGATGATATTTAAAAAAAGTCCTGAAAACAGCACGGTTCAATATATTTTATAGCAAACGTTGGTATGGCAAATGGAATTTGCGCAAGTAAATGTACACGTTTTTTTTTTTGCGGATTTTGTATTTGAGAATTTTCAAAATACCTTAGCCTGCTTTACTCTTAAACTACTAATAATTGTCAAACAATCTTGGATGTTATAATTTTCCTTGTAAATTTGATAGACTTACTACCATCTTGATTTTTTTTTAATTTTTCCACTCCAACAGATTAGATTTTAGAGGGGGGGGGACGCTTAATTTTAATGACGTTCAATATTCGCAAACAGATCACTAAGTGTCACTGAACCGAAAAATCGTCTTAGCAACCCCCCAATGGTTTTTAAAGACCTATCGAACCACAAACCACACTGTAGGGTTGATCGAGAAATAAATCACCCCCACTTTACGTCTATGGGAGGTACCGTATTTTTTTTTTGTTTTTTATATTGTACCACTTTGTCGGCGACTGATAAGTATGTATATTCATGCCAAATTACAATTTTCTAGTATTAACGGTCTCCGAGCTTAGCCGCGGACAGACAGACAGACAGACAGACAGACGGACGGACAGAAATGGCGAAACTATAAGGGTTCCTAGTTGACTACGGAACCTTAAAAAGACTGTTTTTTTAAACGGTATCGTGTGATCGCATGGGCACTAGGCACCATAGTGCCCCATTGCAAAAGTCAAGGACTTTCATTGTTTAAAAAAAAAACAAAAGTTTTGCTACTTTCATGAAATTTACACGAATTTTTGCAGTATATTTATTAAAAGGACAAATAATCTACGATCGTAAAAGTGGCCAGTGGAACGCTATATAAATTGCTACTGACCGAGGGCGCTGGCAGTTAGCGCAGTACTCGCTCGTGTGCATAGACTTGCAATAAAAAAGTTATCATTCGAATTTCGAACGCGGTTTGCGCGAGGTTTGAAAACTTTGACGTGAAAAGTGACCGTTTGGAAACTTGAACAGTGATTCTTGTGGTGTTTTGAAGATTCATTTTGCAGTAAGTTTTTTTTTTATATTTTTATTTTAATTGAACACAATAGTATTTTTATTAAAAAATTGAAATGAAATGAGAAATGACTAGAAAAAATATTTTTTTATAAGTATATGTCATCCAAAAAATTTAATTCGAAAGTTGGTACCTACTTACTAGAACATGCGAATGTATTTTAGTCTGCTCTATGAAAAATCTTTTTTTTTATTTAATAAAAAAATAAATACAATATAAAAAGAAATCAGGTACCTTCTTTGACTAATTAAACATTTTTGCACAACCTAATTTATTGTCAAGAAAAAAAAGTTTATTTTGTAATCAAAGAAAGGGCTCTTTTACTCGATCATGTATGAAATTACAAGTTTATATTAAATTAAAACTCTCTTAATAATTATTCAAGATAAGTAAATTATAAATAAAATCAGGTTTGTGAATTTACTCGAGATTTACATACGTACAGTTGTTTATAGAGAGATTTGTGGCACAGTGGGCGAACGTCGTTATATTACAAATAGAGATAAAAAAATTACGTTAAATTAAAATAAAAAGGTAATCAATAAAGGTAAAGTAAAGGTAATCAAAGGTAAAGGTAAAGGTAAGGTAAAGGTAATATGTCTATGGTCTATGAAATTTAAATTTTTGGTAAACTTTAGCTTGTTTTTTTTTTATTTACTCTATTTTCATTGTCAGTCTTTGTTTTTATTCAATTGGCTATAGAATAAGGCTAAGGTAAGTAAATCAGTTTTTCCTGATTTATAAAAATTAATCAATACCCGGCTACTTGTAATGTAATTACGGGCCTTGGAACAAATTATGTTTAATCAAATGCGCAAAGTCGTATTTAATTAATTATAATGATAATTATGTACTCAAATGATTTTTTATTTCCATGCACTTGTGCGTGACGTGAATTGTTTTTTTTTTATATCTTGCTAAGGCCGCCCAATAAGTTTTGCTATGCCTACTTAGGTAATAATTTTAAGGTTCGTTCTTACGTGTGAGTTTGGTGTGAATGAATCTATACAAATATTATAAATTCTAAAATGTGTGTGTTTATTTTGTATGTTTGTGTGTTTGTATGTTTGTCTGTCTTTCAAGTCGAAAAGGAGCGACGGCTCGACACGTAACTTTTGGCATAGGATATAGTTTATGGGCCAGAGATACATAGGCTAATTTGATCCCGGAAAATGCATAGTTCCCGAGGGAACAGCGCGCGATAACCGAATTCCACGCGGGCGAAGCCGCGTGTAAAAGCTAGTTTGCAATAAAATCAGTGTGTAGGCCACTGGGCTTAATTATGAGGTTAGTAAAGTTTGGTCTAAGTATCTATCAAGTATGTCGTCTACATAGCATTTGTAGATAAATGTTTGTGGATCAAAGTTTTTTCATCATCATCATCAGCCGGAAGAAGTCCACTGCTGAGCAAAAGTCTCCCCCTTAGAACACCGTGAACGACAACTCGGCATTTGCATCCACTGGTTGTCCGCAACTCTCACGATGTCGTCAGTCCACCTAATGGGAGGCGTGCCAATGCTTTGTCTTCTGCGGTCGCCCATCGAGGATTTTTCAACAAAGAAACACCAAAGTTTCTTTAAAATCCTTATAATTACCTGCACCTGTAAATAAGTATGTATCTATTTAAGTTATAGAATATCCAAGGTTTGATGATGGAGCAGTCAGGCAGGTTTACTAAAGTAGAAATTTAAAAGTAGTGAAAATCAGCTCTACTACCGTACACAGTATAGTACCTATTATGACATCTGGTGGCATGTTGAACGGTTGTGTTGCTCTGACGATGAGCTCTGGTTGAGTTCGAAACGAGTAGCGTGGTGGTGATAAGTGGGTTTGGTGTGTTCTTACGGAGAACTCCATGAAGACTCATTTATTGCATAAACATTAGAGATGTGCCGACTAGTCGCCGACTAGTCGGTAAAGCCGACTAATCGGCCACTATCGTAGTCGGCGACTAGTCGGCGAATAGTCGGCAAAAAGCGCCGACTATCCGGCCTCTTACTTTGTATGTCATCATCATCATCATCCCAGCCTATATACGTCCCACTGCTGGGCTCAGGCCTCCTCTCAGAACAAGAGGGCTTGGGCCATAGTTCCCACGCGGGCCCAGTGCGGATTGGGAACTTCACACGCACCATTGAATTGCTTCGCAGGTTTGTGCAGGTTTCCTCACGATGTTTTCCTTCACCGCAAAGCTCGTAGTACTTTGTATGTATTTTTCAATAAAATATACATTTTTATGTATATGCAGAGCCTTGATTATTTATTAATATTTGAATTTTATAATCATTCTTATTAGTTTTTAAATGTAAAGCAAAGCAACTTTCATGTGACCACTGTACATCTGTTTTTTTTCATTGTATATTCAATATTTTTTGGCATTTAATTTTATGGGAATCATTGTTTAACTATTTTTTGTTTAACTTTCTTTTTGAAATTAAAGAAAAACATTAAAGTTACTTTAATGAATAATAAGAGTAGATAAAATATTTTTAAACAAAAACACCGCTTTGATAAGTAACTTCAGGGGTGTTGGTTGCGACTTGCGCGCGAATCAGCTGGTTAAGGAAGTGTCATAGGAAGTGTCCATCTAATGTATTTTTTGTGTCTATCGAATATGTATAAATAAATGTTTCTCTCTCTCTCTCTCTCTCTCTCATAGAAATCCCGGAAACTGTGATCGGCTTGGCCGACTAATCGGCCGATTAGTCGGCTTCTTTACAACCGACTAATCGGCTAGTCGGCTAGTCGGCCAAAGTCATGATCGGCACATCTCTAATAAACATAGCTACTTCAATTGTACTCGTAGCCATTAGCTTCACCTGTAAATATGTAATCTGATATTTATAATAGAATATCAAAGGTTTGATGATGGGAGATGGAGTGAGGAGTTTACCTACTAAAGTAGAAATAAAAAATATACCCGAATTGATAACCTCCTTTTTTTGAAGTCGGTTAAAAAGTACCGAAATTCATCTCTATCACAATCGCACAATCTGCTCGTAACTATAGACTGTGAAACTGTGCTGATGTCCTCAAATTAGCGTTGTGTGATTTGGGTTAGGTTAGATAGGTCAGCCAGAGTTTCGTCAAAGAAAAAAAAACTGGCCAAGTGTGAGTCGAGCTCGCGCACGAAGGGTTCCGTACCAAAAAAAAATCAGGTTTATTGTACGGGAGCTCCCCTTAAATATTTTCCGTCCGTCCCACTACGTCCCACTGCTGGGCGCAAGCCTCCTCTCAGAACAAGATGACTCTGCTCGCGCCGAATCGCGTGCTCCTTAGAAGAAGGGTTTTGAAATAGCCCCAAAAATGTCGGGCTAAACTCGATTTAAAGAAAGAAAGAAAAAAAATACATTTATTCACAACACAAGACACAACAATAGCATTAAGTACAAATAGACAACACATAGGAAATTATGCGTCAATGCGGTTGTGCATCGGACACTGGCTCAGCATAATGCTGAAGCGTTAATAATAAACACCCAGCACCGTTGGTGACCCTCGTTTAAGACGTGAGTTATCCGTTACAATATCATTTAATATAAAAATACGTAATATGTATAATCTATGGTATAATTAACTTTAATTGTTACGTAGCACAAAGGTATTCTCGTACAAATGACCGTTACACTTTATTTATTTATCGGTATCTGAAAACCGTAAACAACGACCGTAATAATGCCTCCGGATTTTTCTTGTTCTATTTTTTATTCTCATGACAAACGTCATACTCTAGTATGTCACGTACAGTACCTACTATGCTTTGAGTCATTATTACCAGAATTCGGATGTGAAAGGCGGGAAGCCCCTTTACTTGCCAATTGTTTGCTCCGCACAAACTTTAAGTATTTGCGAACTCAAATACAATACGTTATGAGCAGATCGAAAATTAATAGTTTCTTAGAAACAATGACGTGTTCCACTCCCTAAACGCCCAAGCGTTTTAAAGCTAAGGGGCTGTTTCACCATCCATTGATTAGTGACCTACGGTTATGTGATGCCGTCTCTATTTGTTTTGTTCGAATAGACGGAGACGGTATCACATTTTATTATTTAAAGCAATGTATTGTAGCTTCCACTATGTTAATTATTAAACTCACTTTTTGTCTGGCCCTGACTGAATGCTCCTCTCATCCACTCAAAGGTTGACTGGAAGAGATCCCTTAAAGGGATAAGTTCGCCTTTGTACATATTTTTTTTTATCAATAATGTTTTGCTTATTTTGTACAATAAAGAGTTTACATACATATATTTAACCGTCAGTTCACACTAATCAATGGATGGTGAAACAACCCCTAAACCAAGTTTTTATTTCAAAGTTAATTGTTTTAAACATTTATATACCAAAGGCTTCCAAAAAAGGATAACAGGACAGTTAGACATAGTTTAACAAAGAAATAAACAAATTAATAAACAAACAAACAGACTTATAAACTTACGCATTTACCCCCTTATTCATAAAACTTAACAAGCCTATGTTAACTAACAAATGCTTTGTCTCTTTCTAACAAATACAAATGTCGAAGTGACAGATAAGGACAAACGAATTTTAGCGGCATTTTAACTAAAATAGGTTTGATTGTCGTTTATGAATAAGGGGGTTATAATATTAGTGTGAATTCGCCATTTTTATGAAAAACCGTGACTAGAAACCTCGTAAAAGCTTTGACACGCGATTAGATTACATAGTATCGTGGTTTTAACGTCATAATACGACATACGACGCGTTTACTTTAAGCTACGCAGTATTTGTTCTAGTACTGACTAATTAGTATTTACTTATAGACGAGGAAAATACGTTAAGGATGTATTCTGTGGTTATTCTTTTTCAAACGCACTTAATTGATTGGAAGTTCCGCGTTGGGATTTACGTGACATTTGCTATTTTTAATTTTAACTTTATACCTACAGGGAGTCTCAGGATTTAAATCCAAGGGTCGATTCTACGCGCATAACTGAGCTACTTTTGTTCCGCAATTTTTAAAAATATAATTTTTCATACAAATTAAATGCAATTTTCAATGTATGCGATACAATTTAAATTTGATAGTACATTGACAAATGTTTATCTATGAGATGACAAATAAATGTCAAATAATGTTCAAAGGCCCCCGTACCAAGAGACAGGCGATAACATCGCCATGCCCAATACACTGATTTAGCGATTAAACTTTAGGGATCAATAAATTATCTAAATTCAACATATTTGAAAATATTACAAAACTAAAGTAGCTTAGTTATGTGAGTAGAATCGAACCTTAAATTTCAGTGAGCTTACGATAGTTACATACCGGGTGTGGCCTGTAATATAAGCAAAAAATTAAAACATAGATCATACTCCTCAAACTGAACAACATTAGTTCAGCGAATTTTAAAATAATTATTTTTATATTTTTTATTACTTTTTAAAAGTTTATTCGCAGAAAAGCAAAATGCTTGATGTTTGTAGCGTGACAGGCGACGTCAGTTGTGTTCTAGGATGGCGTACATTGATGGCAGTATTTAATTTGTATGAAAAAAGGAAAATTCAAAGACTCCATTATTTTTAAAAGTCGCTCAACTAAAGTTGTTCAGTTTAACGAGGACGATCTATGTTTTAATTTTTTGCTCGTATTACAGGCCACACCCGGTATAATATTATTGTTAAATTTGTTAGTAGCAGGAAGTAATTAGTAGTAGTTATATTACTATACACATTATATTAATTGGTCTTATTTCCAACCTGGATCCTGTAACACAGGGACTCCTAGCACAGGATCCAGAGCCGTAGACTCCTGTTTATAAGTTTTTTATGCAATAAATTATTTTTAATTTTTAATTTTTCACTTAAATATAGAACCCATACTCTTTTCGGAATGTGAAGATGCGCAGACGCATCTATTCCCCGCCCAGCCAGACCGGTTGTGCAACGTTAGCAGTTCTAGACCAATAACCGCGCCTTTACCAAGGACGACTATTTTTAGCACACATTGGGTTTAATAAGTCTTATTAGAGCTTGAGAGCACAATGAGAGCTTAGCCTGTAGTTCCCACGCGAGCCTAGTGCGGGATGGGAACTTTGCACACGCATTGTTGAATTGCATCGCTGATTTGTGCAGGTTTCCTCACGATGTTTTCCTTCACCGTAAAGCTTTTGGTAAAATTTAAATGTAATTTCGCATAGGTATGAAATTTGAAAACTCAGTGGTATATACGAGCCGGGGTTTGAACCCACGACCTCTACTTGAGAAGCGATAGGTCAAACCACTTGGCCACCACGGCTCTATTAGCCCATAATCCTACTATACTTGAAAGTTTTAGGAGATTAACTAAATGTAAACAAAACGACGTCAACTGCTGTTTTAAATATTGAAATTCCCCCATTGAACTATCTAAACATTTACGTATTGCAATACATTAGTCTAGTTTCTGTTACAATGATAGATAAGTAAAATGTTTAAAAACCTTGAATGTGCCAAAACTGGCGGCTGAAGATTGTTTACATTTTCGTTAATTACTTACCTGAACCTTTCAAGTATAGTATTATAAATGTATGTATGTATGTATGTAAATACTTTATTGTACATTAAACACAAAGTAATACAAAAAGAAAACAACAAATCAAAAGAGTACAAAGGCGAGGAGGAAAGGAGGAGGAGAGGAGGAGGAGGGGAGGAAGGAAGGAGGAGGAGGAGGAGGAGGAAGGGGAGGGGTATAGTATTATAAACGCGAAAGTTTGTATGTGTGTGCGTGTTAGTGCAGTTACCAACACCAATATTTGACACAATAAAGCGTGCGTCTTTGATACGATTTTTTAATTCAGATTCTTTAAACGAATCCATATGGGTATTATTAGTAGATTAATAATTAGTTACAATTTACATTTTTTTATGTATGTTAGTACCTAAATAAATGTATTTTCTTTCTTTCTTTCTTTCTTCTTTCTAAAGTACCTAAGTTTTTGCAGGTGGTAAGCGTTAGCGAGCATGATGGTGGTAGCAATCTGGGCGGACCTTGCACGAGGTCCTACCACCTGCATAGAGATACCATCTGCGATAGAGAGAGAAAGAGAGCGATGGAGGGAGGGAGAGAGAGGGAAAGAGACAGAGAGCCGGTGAAGTTACTGGCACTTGAGGTATCCCATCTTAGGCCTCTAGTTTGGCAACGCATCTGCAATCCTGGTGTTGCAGGTGTCTATGGGCGGTGGTAATCTCTTAGAGGAGACACACATGCTCGTTTGCCATCCAGTCGAATTTTATTAAAGTCCAAATCGATTTATTTAACACTAAGTATTTAGTGTAAAGCGATAAACATATTCTTTGCAGACGCTGGCATCCCAATATAACGAGAAACTTACGATTCTCTCACCTTCTAAGTGACTCTTAGGAATCAACGTATCCGTCAGCAAAATTGTTTCCTCAGCAAGTCGCAAGCGAAATAGGTCTCGTAGCAAGTACCTTTAATGGCCAAGGGTCAATCCAGACCCCGAGGGTTCAATCAAACATGTTCCTTTATGCGTTAAAGCTAAAGCTTATTCTTGGCTGCTGTTTACATTGTTGTTAAGAGCAATAGATATCAATAAAATGTTGGATACAAGACGTCCTGTACGCGTGTAGTCATAGAAGAGTTGATCAATAGAGGTAATGCCGCCAGTGTGTTGGGGTCTATGCCGCAGGAGGGCCTCTTAGATGGTGTTTTCTTTTTATAATTAGGTATATTTATGTAGATTTTATTTATTTTGTTTCCTATTATCATATTGTTGTATCTTGTGTTGTTAGTTTGATGTTGAAATAAAGTGCATATATGGCATATGCTAAGCAAAAAAAAATAGAGTGGTAATATTGCTTGATTAAAACGAATTGCTAAGACACTGCGGCGATTTCCATCCAGACCGCCATGGAAGAAGGTCAACGGCTCTGACAGTGCCAAAGAGCAATCGTCGGCGAGGCCGGACAGCCAGGGCCAGGACTCAAAACTGAAAAAAAAAAATTATTGGAATCCGCTGAATTCGGCTTTCGTGATTCTCACTCATAGTCAAAATACCACAACTCGCGCTGCTAGGCAGACTTGACACCCCACACTTCAGTCTACTCGTGACCACGGCAACTGCAACGTTGCCGAAACGTCGAGTTAAATATTACTTGTGTGTGTTAGCGTGATAAGTCCCATTTTTGGTATTTTGATTAAAACTGGAATCAGTTGTGCCAGTTGCCTTAGTAGTTGCGTACGCCTTTCACCTTAAGAGCGAAGCTGTAACATAATAGCTCTACAGCATAATAATATCCGAAAAAAAAACCGCGGCAATTGCTCTATTGTCCGGTTTCGAGCTAAGCTGAATACTAGAATTAAGCAAACATCACCGTGCATGGACAAGGACCGTGATATGAATGAGTTTACGACCGCGACGTTTCGACGCAGTTGCATGCATCAAGGTCGCGGGTAGAATTGTAATTTTTTATTTAATTGGTAATTAAAAATTCGTCGGTCCTTGTTCGACAGATAATTAAATATACAGTTGTATGAGTAATTTTCGTGTTACAGCTAACTTTTTCCTTGTTTCATTTTTGGTATTTGGACATTATTCAACTCTGCTTTAAAGCCTTGCACGATTCAATAGCCCAAAATATTACCTTTGTAACTCTATGGTTAATTTCTCTATGGGCGTCAATCTGTATGAATACTCGTATAACTTTGTATTGTACAATTTAGCTCGAGAAATATTTAGAGCCAAGTCGTGAACGTAGTAAAATTTAGTCTAGGCTGTCTAATATTTACATATAACTAGCTTTTGGCCGCGGCTCCGCCCGCGTGGTATTCGGTTATCGCGCGCTGTTCCCTCGAGTATTGTGCATTTTTCCGGGATAAAAAGTAGCCTATGTCACTCTCGGGTTCATAAACTATCCCTATGCCAAAAATCATGTCGATCCGTCGCTCCGTTATGGCGTGAAATACGGACAAACATACAATCACACTTTTTTCGCATTTATAATATTAGTATGGATTATTATTGAAATGAAATGAAGTATTCATTTGCTGAAATACGTTTGCATAAGGTCTTACGTAGATATCATCAAGAACTGTAGGTATTTAGTATTATTATGTATGTATGTATGTAAACTTTTCATTGTACAAAAGAAAAGAAACAAAACATAATTGACAAACGTTTCTATTATTAATTATTATTAAATTATTGTCGTTTTAAAATGTCGTTTTCATTTAATTTTACTCACACAAAAATGAAATAAAAATAATTATTTCGTATTTACATTTTATTTATTTGTTTTATTTCATAATTAGTATTAACAGTCAAGCCGCAATATGCCAATCACATAATAATTATGAGAAGTAAATATATTACACATAACTTTCGTGTTTACACATAAACGATACGTACCTTTAAATACAAAAATAAAGAGAAAATAATAATTATATTATGGAAACTAATAATTTATTAATTATAATAATTATTTCTAACTAAAAAATAAGTTCAGTAATAATTTCTTCCAGTGAACATGCTTAGTCAAAATAGTAAACAAAACTAATGTCCTTGACCCCCCAATGATCGAGTATCGAACAACATTAATCTAATAGCCGCCGCGAGTGACCTGCGCGTGAGTGGGACGCACGCCGTCTCGGATACTTGCACGGTTTTCTAAAAAGTTCGGTGTACCATCAGCCAAATAAGTGGTCTATTAATTTTTATATCCCTGCTTCCCTACTATATAATATTATAAATGCGAAAGTAACTCTGTCTATCTGTCCGTCTGTCTGTCTGTCTGTCTGTTACGCTTTCACGTCGAAACCACTGGACCGATTTTGATGAAATTTGGCATATAGGTACTTTGAACCCCGAGGATGAACATAGGATACCTTTTATTCCGATAGAAGGCGCCACCGCGCGATAACCTAGATCCGCGCAGACGAAGTCGCGGGCATAAGCTAGTATTTTTATATATTTCACACGAAAACACAAGCCGAGCGGTGGTGTACGGGAATAGCACGCAGCACGGAATGCTGAGGACCTGGGTTCGATTCCCAGCGCTGGTCTATTTTTCTGGTTTTTCTGTGCGTCCATGTTTCGGCTTGTGTTTTCGTGTGAAATATATAGACTTTCACGGGATGACCGTAAAAGAAACAAAAATTTGGAGTTGAAATAAAAAATGCATAAAGAGTCCTAATTGTAATCTTGTATTTTTAAACAAGTTCCTAACAAATGAATATGTCGCTAAAGTCGGACTTTCAAGTGGAAAGACACGTCTATTGGCATTGTTGTATTGTGACTTGCAAACGAATATCAACTATGGTGGTAGACCACATGCTTGGCTGATGGTAGAGTCGATGCAATATTATCATTACAAATACACATCTCGTCCAGTAGAATAATTAAAGATATATTTACAAGAAAACAAGTTTTAGATTTTTTTATTAAAAAATACCGAATGTATTAAAATATCGAATGGGTCATAATATCGAAAAGATATTTTTGCTAAGACTATTTTTTTAGATTTTTATAAATCTAACGTAACCTAACCTAAGGGGTTCTATACGATGCCGTTTTAATCAATCCAGAAATGTTTTCGGTTTCAGAAAACAAACGTTTCGATATTATGACCCATTCGATATTTTAACATTCGATATTCAGATGCGTACCAGCCCGCTTAGAAGTATGAAAAATAGTTTGCGTTCTATTCCTAGATCTACCAAATATACACAAAAAAAAACATAAAAATCGGTAGAGCCTTTTCGGAGGAGTTTGGTTACAAACACTTTGACACTAGAATTCTATTATACATACAATAAATAACGTTAAATTGTAGAGCCCGAAGGTTAAAGTAGGACTCGGGCCACGCGAAGAGGCAATAAAAAGACAGCCAATTGATGTCAGTACTTATAAACAATATAACAATGTCTTTATTTAAGTACAGGTCAGTTCGGCCTTGTTGCCTATAATTATGTATAATCCACGCAGGGCTAGAAATATGACATAAGCGGGTGTGTAATAATCATTAGCAATACATGACGAATTTTCATTTGGCATAACTTTATTTGACATATTTTTTATGTAGGAAATCCATACTAATATTATAAATGCGAAAATGTGTTTGTGTGATTGTATGTTTGTCCGGCTTCCATGCCGTAACGGAGCGATGGATCGACGGTCACCTGTCTTTTTCACACAATAAACTCTCTCACTCCCTAAACCGTATGTACTTTTCTCTAATTAAATATCAGTTATTTTTATTTCTTACCCACTGTATCTAAATCATCCACAAATTTGTGTGGTAAGATCGCGGGATCGTGTTGGATGCGGAAAGCACAAGACCGGTCTGAGTGGAGAGCCTTGGGGGAGGCCTATGACGTCTTTCGGCTGACATGATGATGATCAGGCCTCTTCGCAGAATGAGAGGGCTTGGGCCGTAGTACCCACGCGGGCCCAGTGCGGATTGGGAACTTCACACATACCATTTAATTACTTTCCTGACGATATTTTTCTTCAGCTCTTGGTAAATTTCAAATGTAATTTCGCACGTGAATTTCGAAAAATTCAGAAGTGTCGGCCGGGGTTTGAACCAACGAACCTCTGCTTGAGAGGCGATAGGTCAAACCACTAGGCCACCATGGCTTCCCAACACCACGCATGTATGAGCATGTGTATTTCAATGCGATTGAAGTCGCGTTGTTCCTAAGAACAAATGCTACGGATTAGCCCGAAACATGTCGAGCTAAACTCGATTTAAGGCGTGAGTTATTCGGGTCAATATAATTTAACGTGAGCCTTACGGTAGTTTCATGTGCAAAATAACATAAAAAATATTCCAACAAATTGTTAATTTACTTCTTTTTCAAAGTTAATTAAATAATGTTTGCATGCCAATGTGAATTCAGATGTCAAGGCACATTAGCGTAGTTCATAAATCACGTTTAACGCGACTAGAGCCAAATATAGGTACTATACAGCGTGTATTTGATACTACCTCAAACTTTAAGGGTAATTTAGGTAGTAGTGAAGGCCCTAATAATCACATTTTATTATGTCTTAGTAAAAAAAATTGACTTATTATATTCCTTACAAAATTTATCAGCACGAAATGTATCACTTCGTGATATTGCTTTGTTTCTATTCAAAACGTCGCACTTGTTGATGTGAGAGCTGTCACAGAACGTTTCTCTCCCATATAAAATTACTAGCTTTTGCCCGCGGCTCCGCCCGCGAGGTATTCGGTTATCGCGAGCTGTTCCCTCGGGAACTGTGCATTTTTCAGGGATAAAAAGTAGCCTATGTCACTCTCGGGCCCATAAGCTATCTATCTCTATGCCAAAAATCATGTCGATCCGTCGCTCCGTTACAGCGTGAAAGCGTAACAAACAAACAAATTCACTTTCCCCTTTATAGTAGTAAGGATTGTACGCAAAAATACACGCTGTATATTAGCTCAAATAAAATCTAGTCTCGCATTATGAAATAGGGTTTCAAAATTCTAAAGGTCGCCCACCCGTCTTATTATAATTATTGGCGTTATTATCTATATCATAACATATAAATTGTAAAATGAATATTTAACGTGTCACTTTATTATTTTTATCGTTTCCTCAAAGATAAGAAATAACCCTCATAATCTAAATTTATTCTAAATCTAAGTTTGTGACCAAACTCCTTCGAAACGGTTAGACCGATTTTTATGTTTTTTTTTTGTGTATGCTCGGTAGGTTTGAGAATAGGATTTAAACTATTTTTCATACTTCTAAGCGGACGGAGTCGCGGGCAACAGCTAGTTATTTAATAAGTCTCATTTTAGTGGTTAACCCTGACTCAAACTTGACATTTTTACACCATTTTACTCATTATTATCAACTTACTTAACTATATTTGCGGAAGACAGATTTTAGTCGCGTTCATATCCTGGGACCCTAGTGAAAAAGGGGTTAAGTCTGTAGAAATTACACAGCTATTTTCTATGTTATGTGTATAGGGGCTTAAGTCGAAATGTGCTGTTCAACTTCTACAGAAGTAACCTTTTTCACTAGGGCCCCAGAAATTTATCCGTTGTGTTGTGTCGTGACGCATCAAAACGGTATCGGTTTCATACATTTTATATGGTTGCGTTCACATTTATTTGAGAGAGAGAGAGGGACGGAGGGAGAGGGTTTTTTTGTTATTCGACTGGATGACAAACGAGCAAGTGGGTTTCCTGATGGTAAGAGGTCACCACCGCCCATAGACACCTGCTGGACCAGGGGACGTTGCCAACCTGGAGGCCTAAGATGGGATATCTCAAGTGCCAGTAATTTCACAGGCTGTCTTACTCTCCACGCCGAAACACAACAGTGCAAGCACTGCTGTTTCAAGAGTGGTAGCAATCCGGGCGGACCTTGCACGAGGTCCTACCACCTGCATAGAGATACCACCTGAGATAGAGAGAAAAAGAGAGAGAGAGAGAGAGAGAGAGAGAGAGAGAGAGAGAGAGAGAGAGAGAGAGAGAGAGAGAGGGAGAGAGAGAGAGAGAGAGAGAGAGAGAGAGAAAGACAGAGAGCATCACAACACAATACGACAGATAAATGTGAATACGGCTTTATGGATAAGTGACGAGCTGTCGTTCATGCGGGGGGAGGCCTTTATTCAACAGTGAACGTCTTCCGGCTGATAATGAATAAGGAAGTGGATGATAAAATTTTTGTCAATAAACATGCTTTGTCCCGAAACCGAAACCGGAAGTCTGGTATGTTCTAGTTTCGTGTTAAAATCATTGAATAAAATGTCGGTGAACCCTTAACTGTAACTTGATAATTCCATCATTTCCTTAGTTACCGGACTTTTAATGAAAACTGGCTAAGGCTCCGTTTCCACCAGAGATACGCGAGGTTCTGTTGCGAGGAATGTGTTTTTCATTAACCAATAGAAACGCTTTAGGTAGGTATTTACCTCGCATCGTTCCGCTCCGCTGTTTCCATTAGAGATGTGTTGTGTGCGAGGATAGGTAAATCAAGCGTTTCTATTGGTTAATTAAAAATACATTCCTCTCACATCTTAAAAAAACATTTATTGCCACAACATACCACATAATTACAAACTCAGTTGAATTGAGTATCAATCAAATTCGGTACAAGATCAAAAAATTGGAAATAAATAAACCAGCTACGTTCCGGCAATGGGTACCAATCTCAGCGAATGCTGGGCACATGGCAGCGGAGGCTAGTTGTAACATTATTATGTCTTTGGTGGAAACGCAGCCTATTGGTGATTTTCCACCGGCGAGGCGAGACGTGAAATAATGAACTCGCTTTGTGGCATTCGAAAATGGTGGATGTAGACAATATTTAATTTTGCTATTTCTGTTTCTTTGGCTAGTTGAAGTATAATTTTGATAGTGTTTTATGCGGCGATTAACCTTAACAGTGAACAGTGATCACCAAATTCAATATTGCTCTCGTGTCTGACATTTTTTTAATGAGCAAGTTGACTCCACGTGGTTTCTGGAATTTTACTATCAAGTTACAAAAACAAAAACTACAATCACCGTACAACGTTGCCTCTCGAAAGAGAATACTTTGACACTGGCGAAATTGTTTCTTTGTTTGTTTGTTTAAACTCTTTATTGTACAAAAAGGAAATACAAAAATAACACACAAAAGAAAGTGCTAAGTACAAAGGCGAACGTATCCCTGAATTGTCTTATTAATTAGGAAAGAAGCCATATTTTAAAAGAGAAGAAGAAGAAATGAAATTTGTATGCCATTCTCGCGCGCCCACCGCGAGCCGCCACGGCTTACAAATTTCAATTCTTTACTCGCGTCGTATCGCGTCGCCGGTGGAAAATCACCTTTATAGTGGTTATACTAGTCTTATTTGCACTTGTGCAAGTTGTGCAAGCTAGTTTTGCGCACCTACGTAATAATAAACCATTAACAAAAATAGTATATTTCTAGGCCGTCTAGCCTGTCTAAAGGTTATTTTATGATCCACGACACCTTGTGGCGGGTCGTAAATTCTAATTTGACTGTTATTAAACATCTTTCAATCGAATTGCCCGGGTTTCCTTATTATGCGTATATTTGACAACTTCATCAAAATCTAGTTAATTAAAAATAACCGGACTTAGTCCCCGGTCACGCGTACTGAAAGGTTCCGTGGTTGAGATCCATACTTATACTAATATTATAAATGCAAAAGTGTGTTTGTATGTATGTGTGTTTGGGTGTTTGTATGTTTGTCCGTCTTTCACGCCGTAACGGAGCGACGGATCGACGTGATTTTTGGCATGGAGATAGTTTATGGGCCCGAGAGTGACATAGGCTACTTATTGCAGGTGGTAGGACCTTGTGCAAGGTCTGCCCGGATTGCTACCACCATCTTGCTCGCTAATCCTGTCGTGAAGCAGCAGTGCTTGCACTGTTGTGTTTCGGCGTGGAGAGTAAGACAGCCGGTGAAATTACTGGCACTTGAGGTATCCCATCTTAGGCCTCTAGGTTGGCAACGCATGCAAAAAAAATGCGGAAAAAAATGCACAGTTCCCGAGGAAACAGCGCGCGATAATCGATACCACGCGGGTGGAGCCGCGGGCAAAAGCTAGTATTTATCTATTTATCCTAAGTAATTTTATCATTCCAATTGAATAAAGAACAATGAAAATTATAATTAAAACAATTCATATCAATTAGTGAATGTCAGAAGATAAATATAATAATGCTCAATATGCGACCGCAGGCCGAAATTTAGAGGGGAAGGAGGGGGGGGGGGGGGCAGGGGAGGGACATTTGATACCGAGCATCACGTTACGTGTCCTGGCCACGCCTGTTTAATTGGTACTTATTGAAAATTTTCGTCTGATCTAGTGATTGGAAGTATGATTTATTACTATGGGCGTTGCCACCGCGGAAGAAATTTAAGTACAATCAGAAGGAAGACCAGCGCCGTTCGCAAGACCGGCAGGTTGCTGATTTGGGACTATTTCGTGACATATTTTGTTTTTCTTTATTTTTTTATTTTTTATCCATTGTTCTTAGGTAATGTTTGTCACGAATATTTTTTTCTTTCTTTTTTCTTTCTAATTAACAATGTTTGAAATAATTTATTAATTCAAACGTTACTTTGCGGAGGTCCATGTCAATGAACTAAAATAATTTCTTTGCTCACCCGCGTCCTTATGATAGCTAAGTTTATGCAAAATATGCGTGTTCATGCAGTTCCTCCACCTCCACACTGTAAGAACACACACAAATCACACAAACCCATCTATCACCACCACCATACCACACTGATGCATTTCGAACTCAACCAGAGCTCATCATCAGAGCATGCTACCAGATATTTAAACTGCATGAACATGCGATTCCGTGTCGTCTCCATATTTTTAGCAGTGTGGCCCCTTGAGCTGCTTCTGACTGCATTAATTGAGATAAGGCGACCTAAAATGCGCCGAAAGCCTTGCGCTCACTTCCGACGCCTGCGCCGCTCAAGGCGACTGCCGCGGCAAATTGCAAGTACCTACAGCATCATTAAAGTTTTGATCAATTGGATACATGAGGTTGTAGGAACTACAAATAATTACTTTGCTCATCGACCTTATGATAGCTCCATGTACGCAACAAATCTCTGTAAGATCAAACTCTGTAAGAACACATACAAATCACACAAATTCAAAACATCACGACCACACTACACCGATGCGTTTCGAACGCAACCAGAGTTCAACCTGAGAGCAACACAACCATTCAATATGCTTAGAAGTTAGTTATTTGTTTTGGAGGTGGATGAGCTGTTATAATACACTTTTGTCAGTCACCGGCATTAATATCTACTACAGCGGAGTGTGCAAAAATATCTGACACGTCCTTCCGGCCCTAGAAATAGGTGCTGGTGACTGTACTGTACATAAATATCTGATACGACTCTATTTCTAGGGCCGGAAGGACGTGTCAGATATTTTTGCACGCCCCGCTGTGGCAGATATTAATGCTGGTGACTGTACCACTACCAAGAGTTTACAGTGACCGTACTTGATAGCGACGGTGTATATTATTTGTATGGAGAATTGTACAGCGCCTCTACAAATAATTTATATGTGATACCCCTCGTGTTGACAGGTGTCCATGGGCGGCGGTGATTGCTTTCCATCAGGTGACCCGCATGCTCTTTTTCTCCCTCTTATATATATAATTGCCGTCTGTCTGTCTCATCGTCTCTCAAACAGAACATATATGATATTTATATAAAAAAAAATGATTCTGAATTTTTAGGGCATGTTTATACGTTGTGTCATAACATGAATCCCGTCAAATTAAGATTAGTTTTTAGAATCTTTTTGTATTTTTTATTTCAATTCCAAATTTTGTTACTTTTACGGTCATCCCGTAAAACCTATATCGAAAATACAAACTGAAATATGAATGCACAGAAAAACCAGAAAAATAAGACCAGCGCTGGGAATCGAACTCAGGTCCTCGGCATTCCGTACCGCGTATAGCACCGCTACACCACCGCTGGACTACGGTACAGACACGAATTTCCCCTATGCACCACATATCTCAGCTTGTTTGTTTCTTAGTCACTTAAGCAGCGACGCTAGCGACATCTATGCCGTAGCCCTCACCGAGAAACTTTTCGGCACTCCATCGAAACTAACAGCTCACCGTGCTCACATCAACATGTTATAATCTAGGCATATTATGTTGTTTCTAACATTTCGGTGTATTAAGTCCGGCCATAGTAATCTCACGTAGACAGACATTCGTAAATCCTTCTTCTTTTAAGCCTATAACAAGGCTATACTGATTCTATAAACAACAGAAATATAATCTATATTGCGAAAATAAATATTAATTATTCATCAATATGTAATAAAAATTTAAATATTGCTTATTTGTATGCGGGGGTAATATTTGAAACTATATTAAGATTAAATATTTAAATATTCTTTCATACGTACACACTATATTAGCACTACACACTATATCAGCCTATATACTACAGGTATAGTCGAATTTATAAACTTGTGCGCAATAATTTGATCAAAAATATCTGAGCACGCTTCTACGTCGCTAACAATAGAGTCGCGTTCAGAAGGGCTACTCCGAAATAACGTTCGAAGTTCGTGTCGTGCGGTCCCTCTCACACCTATACTATTTAATACGAGAGCGAGAGGGATCGCACGACACGAACTTCGAACGTTGTGTTTCGGAGTAGCCCTTTTGATATTCATTGCGCGAAATTGCATTTGTTTACCATGAGCTTTACGGTGAAGGAAGAAGTCGTGCACAAACAAAGCAAGCCGAAGTTCCCAATCCACACTGGGCCCGCGTGGGAACTACGACCCAGCCCTTCTTAGTCCTATGAACACCCGCGCCTAGCACTGGGACGTACATAGGCTGGGATGATGGTTATAATTATTGACGACAGGCCAATGTCAAACCAGTGGTGAAAATACCAGTTAAATAAAAATTTTGCTCGCAGAAAATTTCTTAACTGAGATTTTAACGGCTGATTTGACATTGGCTTTCGTGGAAGTTACTCCACACATACTGTAAAATAAAAAAATCTAATTCATGACAGTCAAACTTATAACACTTTTTTTGTGTCGGGTCGGGGGTAAAAAAAGCATTAGGTACAATAAAGAAAACCCCCGATATTTTTACTTCAAAGTTTAATATCTCAAAAACGGCTGAACATATTTTGACAAAAGATTTCTAAGAACCATCGCTAGAAAACCTGCTTTAGAATAAAGAAACGCACTCAAATCGGTTCACCCGAATAAGAGCTACGGTGCCACAGACAAACACACATAGCGGTTAAACTTATACTGTCTTAACATCCCTATTTTTGCGTCGGTGGTCAAAAATACTAAAGTAAAAAAAAATGAAAAAGTTTATTGGTTTAAATAAAAGTTACAATGTTACAAAAACAAGGTTGGGGCCACCTTTTAAGCAAAACAATACTTGTGTCAGGGGACCCCGCTCTTCCACAAGGTATAATGGATATAAACCAATTATAAAATTACAGTTATCTTAGGCCGTCTTGCAGAAAACAGTAAATCTAGATTTAGCAGTTAAACCTGGCTTAAGCTTGACAGTTCCATACAATTAAGTAACATATTACAGATTATCAGGCCGTACATTATTTAAGCGTGCATTAACAAGTCGTACATTAACTACAACTTTATTGGACACGGGGAAACAATGGAAATAGAAAATGGCGAAGTAATACTGTTTAACAGATCCTATCTACAATGATCTTGAACTCACTTAGGACCTTGTTCGGAGTTTACCTTCAGAGGTTTCGGGTGAACGCAATGCGTGCAATATGGATTGAGGTTCTCATACAGCCAATATAACGTGATCCCTCTTCTTGAACAACTCGTTTAAGTACATACGGTCATGTTAAAATGGTTGTTTACTGTTTAATATTGCGTGTGCATGCGTATATTAAGTAATTGAATGAGTCATACGCTCGTAATGTTTTTTGTTTTGTTTTTAAACTAGGCAATTGGGATTCTATAGTTGTTTTAGTTAATTTTAATCTGTCTAATTATTTTTATCCGTTATTTACTATCCATAGTTAAAAGCTTTGCTTAGTTTGAGACCAGGTAAATTTATTATTTTATTTGGTTTTGATAATGACAGTTTCAGTTGACGCGTTGATGTCTTTTATATTGGAATCGGCAATGTCATATCAAGGTCAATGATTGAACTTAGCATATTAACTAAGGAAAACCAAATTAGAAACTTTAATGTCATTTTTAATCGCACACAGTGTAGGTATTCAAATTATTTCATTAACACATCTCATTTTAGTTTTTCGTATAAAGAATTCGTAAACTTACGGATGCAAAATTTCGAAATGACTGTCAAATTATAACAACTTACCAAATAAAACATGACCCTACCTAATAAATTTTGTTAATTCCGCCTTGTCTTGTGGAACAGGTGGAACCACTTTGACTGTCTAGGTACTATTTTTAGCCTCAAATATCAACGACTAATATCAGGCTAGATTTATCGATTTTTAGCACTTCCTGAATCGCGTTGCGATTTCTTAATTGGTTGGGTCATGGTCGGTCGGCTTCTGGCCTAGCCCAACATGTAGTTGAAGCAATTGGAAGTTTCGAGTATAAAATATATCTGTTGAGGCTGTGTTCCACCAGGGCTGTGCGAAGACAGGTAAATAAATAAATATGATGGTATACTTGAAAAAGTTGTTGAAATTTTTTTTTTTAAAGATTTGTATGAAATTTCGTTTTCCTACTCAGAATCAGGATCGCTTTCGATTGCAATAGGAACAAAAGTGTCCTCGGTTTTTCATATAATTTTGTGTTATCCATTTACACTACCGCCACAGAAACGTGTATGAAAACTGTATATTATTTTCATGTCATTTCAATAAAACTTCCTCAGTATTTTCTTTCCCAGCGTTGCAATGTTTTTATTTTTTTTTTACATTATACAGTGTGTATTTTTGATACTTCCTCAAACTTTATATATTGGTACAAATGTGAAAAGAAAAAAAATTCTTAAAAATAACAACTAAAATACTAAATATTACAAACTAAATTAAAACTATATTAAAAACTAAACTACACTCGCGGTCAAATAATACGGGTCGGTGACGAAAACCTTAAAATTTTTAAAATGAAAAGTTTTACTTATACGAAACTGACTCTATATTAAAGAGAATTTAATATCGTATTAAATACAACCTTCAAATGTTTTACATGGTTGCTGGAAAAAGTTAAAATTAAAAAAAACTCTAATTAGGGTCTAAATTAAAATTGCACTTGTTTTACTTTTGTCTGTTTTCTCACTTTTATTTTCAATCTGTCAAAGCATAATGATAAAAGGCACTCATTGTTGTCTTTCTTGATCATTCTTGATTTACTATGATGTGGCTGACACCATAAGAATGTACACGTATCGTCACTATGTTAGAAGAAGGCGGAATTCAGAGAAGAACAGCGAGAACTGTTGGCATGTCACTTTCTACCGAGCAGAGAGTCGTCCAACGTTTCCGAGAAACTGGGCAGAACATTAGAAGACCAGGAACCAGCAGACCGAGATTTACTGCAGCTCGAGAAGATCAATTTATTGTTACAACCATGCTCCGAAATCGGCACCTCACGGCTGTTGAAGTTGATTATCAACTTCAAGAGACACGAAAAGATGACATAAGCGAGTGGACTGTAAGGCGGCGGCTACAAGATGCTAATTTGACCCCACGTAGACCGGCAAATGGCCCAGAACTTGAAAAGGGGCATCGAACAGCAAGATTGATTTACGCCCGCGAACACAGATGGTGGGCAGACGAAGACTTGGCAAGGAATATGTTTTCTGATGAATCCAGATTTATGCTCTATGCACATGATGGGCGGCGAAGAGCTTACAAACGGCCAGGTGAACGTTTTACTCGAGCTTATTTTGAGGAAAAAGTGTCGTTAGACGGTGGGTCTATTGTGGCCTGAGCTGTTATCTCTTCAGAGACTCACATGGAGTAAGTCTTCATAAAAAATGGTACGCTAACTAGTGCAAGATATGTAGAAGAGATTCTTAATGAGCATGACGGTCCATATTTAATTAATATGGGTGAAAATCCCATGTTCATGCATGAAAACGCCAGGCCATACACAGCTCAGATTGTAAATGATTACTTTGACGACGTTGGTATCATTTTTATGAACTGACCCTCGAGAAGTCCGGACTTAAATCCGATCGAGCATGTATGGGACGAGCTTGGAAGGCATGTAAGAAATCGAAACTCCGCTCTAGCTACACTTAGAGACCTGAAACATGCGTTAGTGGAAGGATGAATCAATATCCCGCAAAATCGCATAAGAAACTTAATGAAGAGCATGCCCAATCATCTGGAAGCTATAAAAAGAACCCGTGAAGGCAATACAAAGAATTAATTTGGTTTAAAGTTAGTTTTTTCTGTTGTAATGTGAGGTACCAACTGTTAATTTTTCTACATAAGATTTGTTAAATATTTTGTTTTGTACGTAATTAGAATAAACAAATGAATAACTTTCACACCTATCATGTCGTTTAATTAAATATAGAATTATCTACAATATACAGTTTAATTCATGCTCCTAGCTCTATTATTTTAGGAGATATTCTAGTTTTTCGTACCGACCCGTTTTCTTTGACCGCGAGTGTATATCTAAAAAAGGCCCCTGCGGCATTAGTTAGTGAACTTTATATTAGTTAGTGAAGGCCCTAATAATCACATTTTATTACCTTTTAGTAAAAAAAAGTGACTTATTATTTTCCTTACAAAATTAATTACCACGCAATGTATCACTACGTGATACTACTTTTTTTTTTTATTTTTTTTTTTTTTTATTTTTTAAAATATGGCTTCTGTCCTAATTAATAAGACAATTTCGCCAATGTCAAAGTATTCTCTTTCGAGAGGCAACGTTGTACGGTGATTGTAGTTTTTGCAACTTGATAGCAAAATTCCAGAAACCACGTGGAGACAACTTGCGCATTAAAAAATGTCAGACACGAGAGCAATATTGAATATTGTGATCACTGTTCACTGTTAAGGTTAATCGCCGCATAAAACACTATCAAAATTATACTTCAACTAGCCAAAGAAACAGAAATAGCAAAATTAAACATTGTTCCACATCCTCCATGTTCGAATGCCACAAATCGAATCCTGATACTACTTTGTTTTTGTTCAAAACGTCGCACTTATTGACGTGACAGCTGTCACAGAACACTCTGATAGATAATTCTAAATTAAAAATTGATTTTGATATCGGTTCTCAGCACTTAAATCTTCGTCTAGTTACAGTTTGTGGTAGTATCAAAAATACACGCTACGTACTATATGGGAGTGACCCGCCGTGTCATGATTGACTTCTTCTTAACGGCGGACTTCTACAGTGTCATGGAGTAATTAACTTCATTCTAAGATTGGTTTTTGGAATTTTTTTACATTCAAAACCAATCTTAATTTAATAAATAAATAAAAATATGTTTATTTAAAAATATACAGTGCTTGACAATAATTACCAGTTTGATTGCTTAATAACGATATATCTTGTCCGGGTGAGCGGTTAGTTCCAATGGAATGCCGAAAGTTTCTCGTTGAGGGCTACGGCATAGATGTCGCTAGTGTCACTGCTTAAGTGGCTAAATAAGAAACAAACAAGCTGTGAGATATGTGGTGCATAGGGGAGATTGTCCAGCGGTGGTGTAGTGGTATAGCACGCGGCACGGAATGCCGAGGACCTGGTTTGATTCCCAGCGCTGGTCTTATTTTTCTGGTTTTTCTGTGCATCTATATTTCAGTTTGTATTTTCAATATAACTTCATTCTTTTCTCTGATCTGTTGAATGTTTCCTTAAAGTTAAGGGAAATCAAAAATTGACATTTATGCGCGCGAATGCAAATTGTCTATTATCAATGAGCATAAAGGGATTAGATTGAAAACGATTTTAAACGTTGGCCTCGAGAGTTTTTTTAGGTGAGGCCAATGATGGTAGGTCGTTTCCTTGCCGAGGGCGTAGAGCGTCGATATTAGCAGGAAACTCTATGCTGTCCTTTTGAGTTTGCGAACTGTCAATCTTTAAGTACAAGCCCACTTAATTTGCATTTTTTTTGTACATAATTAATTTGTTTTTCCAAATTTGAATACCCAATAGGTCAGCTGCCGTATAAGTGTTGATAAACTTGGGCATTCACTTGTAATAGGTAGGGCCCGGAATTTGGCGTGCGACTATTGACAGATTGTAGGGAGAGAGCACCGCTTTTTATCGATGTTATCGACAAATCGATAGTTTTTTAAATTTATGAACTAAAAGAATTTCCTTGTTCACCCGGGACCTTACGATAGCTAAGCTTATGCAAAATATGCGTGTTCATGCAGTTCCTCTACCTCCACACTGTAAGAACACACACAAATCACACAAACCCATCTATCACTACCACCACACACTGACGCGTTTAGAACTCAACCAGAGCTCATCTTCAAAAAATGAAGAAGAATGATGAATGTAGTTTGAAGATTGAATGAAGTCCACACGTTTTAGTTTTTTTACTCGCTGAGATAGTGAGTACCGGACGTTTAAAATTAATTGGTCACCGATTGGCATTCCTACTGCAATCGCAGTTTGCATCTCAGTTAAGTTTCAGGTTATTGTTAACCTCGCTGTTTCCACTCACTGCTTATTGAACTCTTTAATTTTAACCTCAAGGCGGACTTTTTGTTACCTACGAGTTAAGTTTAAAACGTAACGGTCAAGTGCATTCAAGGATTTGTTCAATGCATTAATCTAACGGGTTTTCGTATTAAATATCGAAAATACAAACTGAAATATAGTTGCACAGAAAAACCAGAAAAATAAGACCAGCGCTGGGAATCGAACCCAGGTCCTCGACATTCCGTGCTGCTACAACACCGCTGGACAGTGGTACAGAAACGAATTTCTCATATGCATCACATATCTCAGCTCGTTTGTTTCTTATTTAGTCACTTATGCAGTGACACTAGCGACATCTATGCTGTAGCCCTCATCGAGAAGCTTTCAGCATTCCATTGGAACTAACCGCTCACCCGGACAAGAGATGTCGTTATTAAGCAATCAAATTAAGATTGGTTTTACCAACATTAAACAGTAGCTTACCGCAGGCAATGGATTGTAACAGTGACATAGGAGCTGACTTTTGCGGTCGCACTACAAAACTTTTTGACCCCAAGGTGTCATTTTGTGTGTGGTTATTTGAGGTAGGTAAAATTGTATATTTATTTATTTATTTATCTATTCATGTGCAAATAAAGGATAATTTGAAACTAAAATCCAATACTTTGGCATTCATTTTGGTCTTTATTTGCGGTAATACATTTATCTAAAGAAACCAATTGATTTAAAGCTTAAATAAGATGAACAATTTAGGTAATTTTTGTTAAGTTTTGAGAATATTTTCAAGATAATTTATATTAAATGATATTGTAACGGATAACTCACGTCTTAAATCGAGTTTAGCTCGACTTGTTTCGGGCTATTTTGTTGTGGCTTTGCGCGAGCAGAGCGGTGGCGCGTAGTGCGCGTGTTGCGGCAGCCGCCGAGTCGCGTGCTCCTGAGAAGGGTTTCGAAATAGCCCAAAACATGTCGAGCTAAACTCGATTTAAGACGTAAGTTATCCGTTACAATATCATTTAATATGAGTGAGTCTCACGGTAGTTTCATGACCAAGATAATTTATGGCGAACTTGCGCCGTGACTGTTTTTAAAATTCTATTACAACCAAATTTATTAATTACATATGCTTAGCTAGAATGATACATTAGTATCTATAAAGTATTTCGTGTGCTCTTTAATCACATCCATCACTTCAACCGTTAATTGATACCATTAAAATAAATGTGGAACATTATTTCAAAAAGTCATTTTACAAGAGTTAATTAGTTGACGGAGCATAAATAACATATAAAACGCTATGGATGAAATAAGTACAAGCCCAAATAGAGAGGTAATTAAATCATGAACTTTGGTTTTTAAAAATCCGGATTGACTTGACAAAAAGGTGAAACTAGAGCAATTTCCTGACTTTTCAAGTTATTACCGATTTACATGTAAATTTAAGTTTGTAATCAAGGTTGTACTAATACATACAAATACTACAGGTAGGTGCATAAAAAAATCCTTATGTTTAAGGAGTTTGTTATCCCAAGAGATGCTTAAGTTTATATTATTGTGACAGAGTTTGGGAAAATGAAATAAAAGAGATACTGATAAAGTCAAACGAATGTCAATTTGTTTAAGTATATTCTACTATTAATATTAATGCGAAATTTTCTGAGTATGTATTGCGTGCGTATATACGTTTGTATGTTATTCTTTCACGCTAAAACGGTCGAAAGAACTGAGATTGGGATAAAATTTGCTTATTATTAGATAGTTGGACGTCTAACAAAATAATAATCTATTTTTATGCCTTTTCTTTTTTAACTATTTTTGATTCTTACCTTTGCACTGCACCCCATCCCGGCGCACTTGGTGAATTGTCTGTTTTGGGAAATAAATGTCTCAAACCATTTTTTTATTTTTTATTCGACTGGAAGGCAAACGAGCAAGTGGGTCTCCTGGTGGTAAGAGATCACCACCGCACATCAACATCTGGAACACCCGGGGTATTACAGATGCGTTGCCAACCTAGAGGCCTAAGTTGGAATACCTCAAGTGCCAGTAATTTCACCGGCTGTCTTACACTCCGCACCGAAATACAACAGTGTAAACACTAACGCACGGCAGGATTAGCGAGCAAGATGGTGGGTAGCAATCCGGGCGGACCTTGCACAAGGTCCTACCACCTGCAAATTATAAAAGTACTAGCTTTTGCCCGCGGCTCCGCCCGCGCGGTATTCGGTTATCGCGCGCTGTTCCCTAGGGAACTGTGCATTTTTCCGGGATAAAAAGTAGCCTATGTCACTCTCGGGCCCATAAACTATCTCTATGCCAAAAATCACGTCGATCCGTCGCTCCGTTATGGCGTGAAAGAGGGACAAACATACAAACACACAAACACACTTTCGCATTTATAATATTATATAAAAGTATACGAGCAAATTGCGATTCCGGAAGCACAGCAGGCGGCCGGAACGAAGTTCGTCCGTCAAGGGACAGCTTTTCCCGTATGTATGTATGACAGTCTACTTCACGCAGTTTCCTCGAACGCAGCTTTTGCATGGCCAATCATACAAGTTGCATTCACACTAGCACGTCACTTCCGCATGTGCGCTTGATTAAATGATGATCATACGCAGATAATGATTTATCATTTGTAATGCTGACATAACGATAAACGTATAAATAAAAATAAATAAAAGAATATTTATTCACAAAGCCAAAAATATAACATAACAAAATACGATGAAAGAAACAGATAAAACATACCTAATTTGTGAAGAGGTAAAGGACTCAGCGAAGCTGCTGGTTTTCAGTCCTCACCTTGAAGAAGGAAATGGCAGTGTGGCTGACAATAAGCAAGACACTACCTAAAACATAATTAAAAAAAAAGGAAAAACAGTTCAATATCTACTATCTACCTATTTTATTACAGTAAAGTTTGCGGTAGCGAGTTGATTTTGCGAGTTGATATTGGCTGTCGTTGTCTAGTCTATTTTTTATACTATGTATACACTATAGTACAAGCTTTGCTTAGTTTGGGACTAGGTCAATATGAGTTTTTGTGACAGGTTAGTTTTCGCTAGCCTGCCAAGGCCCAGTCTAAAATTTTGCACATAGTAACACAAATGTCAACTTTTCTTGACTGAGATTATGTTTTAGAAAGAAAAAAAGAAAAAGAAACGTTTGTTTGTGACATTACAACTGAAAATGCTTAGAAGAAAAAATACTAAACTTTTAAATTCTGATGTAAAAAAATTACACGTGGAGTCTTTTAGTATCGTTAGGTCCGTTTGACAACTTTGACATTTGTGTGAAGTTTGTGATTGGTTATGAAACTGATTGAGTCAAATGCAAGTAAATCTGTAACGTAAAAAGGATCTCTCGATACTAATGCCATCTAGCAATATTTTACCTGTACCCACATTGTCTCATTCATTGGTGTCAATTAATTATCACATGCTGTTTATGCTTAATATGATTATTTATTTATCATATGAAAAACTTACTGAACTCTTGATTGATACACACGTTACTCGTGCTTTGCGGGGTTCCATATCAATGAACCCACCACCTTTTTACCTTGATTCTCCGTTGCCACTAACGCAACTCAATTACGCGAGTAGAATCGAAACTTGCATTTAAAGCCTTATAGGTCAGCAGACACCCTGTATATACACCTTTTATTGCACATTATGTGCATTATGGCTAGAAATACACATGCCTGTAGTTCACACATTGTGGTGTTAGTAGCTGGCGCATGTACGTCAATCTTCATACAAATATGACACAAGTGCAAGCTACTTGCATGCAAACGTGCGAGCTACAGGTTTCGACAAACTTTGAGATACATGTGCAAAGGTAAACTTATCATCATCATCAGGTGGAACACGTCCAATGCTGAACAAAGCCTCCCACTTAGAACGCAACATTTTTGCATCCATCGGTTGCCCGCAATTCTCACGATGTCATCAATCCACCTAGTCCTACATCTGCCAAAGTTTAGTGTTCCGGTTCGTTATCATAGGGGCGCGGGTGAGCAAAGTAATCGTTTATAGTTCATTGCGATGGACCTCCGCAAAGTTAACGACTGATTCAATAAATTTTGTCTACAATCACACAAATATACGAGTCTATATTATTTGCACATATTTGTGATGTATATAGATATCATTCAATAATACCTATTGTAAATCTGTTTAAAAAAAATACCTCGTTGAGTTTCTTGCCGAATTCTTGTCAACAGAAGTTTTTCCGAACCGGTGGTAGATTTTTTTTGACATTCATAAGTGTTTGTAGTCTAAATTGAATAAAGATATTTTGACTTTGACTTTGAAAGCGTGGTCGCTCGCACTTTATTATCCGGCAGGCTAAGGAGTCGAATGCTCTTCCTGCTTCTGTGTTCCCAGATCGCTACAATCTGGCCGTCTTCAAGTCTAGGGTTAGGCAAGCGTGCCCCATCTTAGTGCATATCTTTGTTTACCACCAGGCGTGATCAGTGCAGTGCCGGTTTTAACACTTCTAGCGCCCTGGGCGAGATTTGCACGAGAGGATAAAAGGAACGCCCCTTTCAGTCCGGCACCCTGGGCGGTCGCCCTACCACGCCCTATCCTAGAGCCGCTACTATGCGTGGTTGTGATCAAACGCAAGCTTATTTAGTGAAAAAACCGTTTCGAGATCGAGATCGAAGCGTTGTGTGTAGTTTTCGGAAACTTCAAATCAATTCTAGATCGAATTAGTCATTAGTTGTAGCGTTGGGCAAGCGCCAACGAAGGCCGAGCGCGGTCGAGGCGCCCGCGGCTTGCGAAATCACCCCAGCCCACGGTTACAGGCTGATAAGAAGAATAGTTTGTTTGTTTATAATAGTCTTTATTGTACAAAAAGGAAATACAGCGTGTATTTTTGATACTATGAGGTAATATACTGTTTTGTCGGCATAGTTTACATATATATTCGTGCAAAATTACAGCTTTCTAGCATTGATAGTCTCTGAGCAAAGCCGCGGACGGACAGACATAGAGACAGACAGACAGACACAGCGATAGCCATCTTGGCTACGGAACCCTAAAAAAATATAAAAATCGGTCATGCCGTTCCGAAAGAGTTTGGTCACAAGCATTTTTGACCCGAGAATTTCATATATTCGAAAAGATAACTTAGTACGATGGAAATAGCTTTTGAATATATAGCTATAAAGGCTATAATCATTTAGAATGTATCAAATAAAGACCAAGTTCAGCCTTGGGTTCCAAATGGTTTTACTACCGCAGAAACTGGGACGCGAATAAACACTATTATGGACGAAACTAGCACCTCTCAATACCATTTGTTTAACCTCTAGAATAAGTTTATGGCGTAGGAAAAATGTCTGGAAAGTGATTGCTCAAACATTATTTACTGTGGGAAAATGCCTAGCCTAATGGACCTAAGGTGCCAGTAATCACGGGCTATCTTACTCTCCACGCCGAAACACAACAGTGCAAGCGGTGCTGCTTCACGGCTGGATAGCGAGCAAGATGGTAGTAGGAATCCGGGCGGACCTTGCACAAGGTCCTACCACCTGCAAATGTAAATGTATTCGAATCATTACTTCTTTGCGATGCCTTCAATAACGATGTCATTTTATGATGATGTTGATCACTGTGACATCACCAATGAACTAAAATAATTTATTTGCTCACTCGCAACCCTATGTTACTTAATTTTATGCAAATATGCGTGTTCATGCAGTTCCTCCACCTCCACACTGTAAGAACATACACAAATCACACAAACCCACCTATCACCACCACCACACTGTACTGACGCGTTTCGAACTCAACCAGAGCTCATCTTCAGAGCAACACGATCATACACCATGCTACCAATGCAGATGCTAACATCTAGTCTACCAATGTTAGATTTTAGACAGTGACGCCATGATTTATAAGTACTTAACTAGTTTTGATTGGCGACTTCATTACCAAGAATATAAAATGATATAAAATTGGTTGGCACAGGGAGATAACCAATTATATATTTTTATTTGATGACCATGAGCCATAATTTTATCGCAATAATAAAACTCGAGCTGAGTTAATCCCAATGGCCAAAGCTAACTTTCAGGGCCAGCCAAAGTAACCAGACTTAAAGTTAACCTTCCTTCTTTATACCTCCTTAATTATTAATGATCGAGCTGTTGCAAAGCGTCTTTGTCTAAAAATTAATGGTTAATATTTTTTATTTACTTATAACAACAAGCAATCAAAATCATTTATTCAGTAAATAGGCCGCAATGGGCACTTTTACACGTCATTTTTTAAACTACCAGCGCTTTCGGAAAGACCATCATTGCCAAGAAGAATGCGCCGCAAGAAACTTGGCAGAAAGTCATTTTTTCAAAATAAAATAATTACCTACCTACAAATAAAATACTTGAAAACTACAGTATACCTACAATTGAAAAAAAATACAAAATAATAATAATAATACAATAAAACACAATACATTGAACATTTAAACAAACATACAAAAAATATACTTGCAATTCGTTTATCACGCTTCCAAACAACTAATTTTTCTGGTTTTCTATTAAGTAAAATTTCATAGCAATCGACAGCCGAACAAACTCACTTTCGCATTACTTAATAAGGATGAGGATTACAAAATTGTTTCTACTTCGCTAGGGGGCATTCTACGTCACACCTATTTTGACTATTTTTAGACCATCCCCTCTGTCACACGAATTGTCATGAAAATTGCAGTTATTTTGTTCTTCTGTCACAAACCGCTTGACCCCTCCCCCCACAAAATAGTGACGTAATTTAGGGATACCCCCTATTATTGTTGGTCGGATTTCCGATCATGGGCCTCCTATTGAATACCCGGTTGTTTAGAATGTTAGAAGAGGTTTTAAGCAAACACTTCTACTCTATAACAATACTGGCTGTAGCTCTGTCTATTTGATTTGTTGTCATGTTTGTTTATTGTCAATATAAAATTATACCTCAACATGGTAGCAGATGCGTATCGAAAAGTATTTTAAAATAAAATATTTGTGATGTTATATTTCTAATGAGCGAAACGTAATTATTTATCTAAGAATAATTAGTAACAATTTTCACAAGTTGTTCTAACAAGGCCTGTCGAAATGTCAACTTCGTCAACGAGCTGCAAAATTGATATTGGTCGTTTAGAAGGAAAAGAAAATTGGTCCACATGGCGCTGCAAGGTACTGTTATTGCTAAGAGGAACGTCTGGCGGATTAGACGCTATCAACGGCAACCTAAAGCCACCTACGCACCCAGATGCAGCAGCGAACCCGGCAGCCATGGCTTCTTATCAACAAGCTCTACAAGACTATAACGAAAAAGATAGCGCCGCTATGCTTATTTTAATGGCTAATATGTCAGATGTTACTCTACAAAAAGTAATGAGGCTAACAAGTGCGAAACAGATTTGGGATGAATTACACACTCTGTTCGACGGCACATCTGAGGATAAAAGCTATAATCTTTGCTACAGCTTCTTCAGTTATCGCAAAGATCCCCTACATGACATGTCCATGCACATATCCAAATTGAAAAATATATGGCATGAATTAAAGGTTGAACTACAAAAGGATGAAGCTAAATATGATCTTCCAGAGATTTTAATCATATGCAAGATTTTAGAAACGCTACCCGATGATAGTTACTTCCCATTCAAATCAAGTTGGATGCTCATGTCTAAAAAGGATCGCAACATTGAGAATTTGACTGCCCAAATTTGCAGTTACGAAAGATCATTGGCGAATAAAGAAGAGGAACCTGACGCTCAAGCGCTAGTAGTACAGAACTTGAGTCATAAAACGAAGAAAAAATGCGGATATTGCAAACTGTTCGGCCATAAAGTCAAGAATTGTCGTAAATGGATCTCGGATGGGAAACCTCCTAAAGAAACAAAACCATCTACATCTAAAAGTCAAGCTAACAATAAAAACTTAAACCTGACTCTAATGCAAGTTGAGACTAACGAAGCAGTGACCACCTTTGAAGATCCTGACAGTTGGTACGTCGATAATGGTGCCACAAGTCACGTCACCGGTCAATCTGACGTATTCTCCAGTTTTGAACATTTCACCAAGAACCAAATGGTCACTACTGCAAACGGGTCTACAACAGAAGCTATTGGAAAAGGAACAGTTGAATTGATAGCAAATGTTCATGGTCGACAAGAACGCATCACACTATGCGATGTATGGTACGTTCCCGCAATAAAGAGAAACTTATTTTCTGTTCTTGCCGCACAAGATAAACTTGAAAACAGTGTCTTCAAATCTGAAAGAGAATCTTGTCAACTGATAAACAATGGAAAGGTTAACTTGATTGGCACACGAGTCAAAAATGGAGGCCTCTATAAACTGAAAGTTCAGACTTTAAAAAACCAAACTCCAGAATTGAGTACCCTGTCAACAGAAAACACTTTGCAACTTTATCATGAAAGATTTGCTCATCAGAGTAAAAGGCATGTCAAACAAGTGATTGAAAAGGAACTTGGTATCAAAGTTAAACTCGATTCTGAATTATGCACAGGATGTGTATATGGAAAAATACACCGTCATAAATTTGGAACAAGAGAAAGAGCTAAAGAACAAGGAGAGATAATACACACGGATGTGTGTGGTCCATTTCCAAATTCATTCACGAAACTTCGCTACTTTGTACTGTTTAAAGATGACTACAGCCACTTCCGTCATGTTTACTTCATCAAGCACAAATCTGAAGTCAAAGATAAGCTCGTGCAAATGATCAAAGAAGCACAGACTGCTGGTCATGTTATAAAAACAATACTCAGCGACAATGGTGGAGAATTCAAAAACGAAGCTGTCGAGAAAATACTCCACTCTCATGGTATTCAGCACCGGTTTACAATGCCCTACACCCCTGAGCAAAACGGATCTTGTGAAAGGGAAAATAGAACTCTCGTAGAAGCTGCACGCACCATGATGCATGCTCACGAAGAACTCCCACTTGCCTGTTGGCCAGAGCTTGTTAACACCGCTGCATACATCCTGAACAGGACTGGGCCTACTTTTGAAAAAGGAAAGTCGCCATTTGAACTTTGGTTTGGAAAGAAACCCTCCATAAAACATTTAAGGGTTATTGGTACAGAATTTTATGCACATGTTCCAAAACAAAAGCGAACAAAAATGTCCAAGAAAGCTCAAAAATGTATTTTGATTGGGTATGATGGCGATGATGGCTATCGGTTATTGGGTTTTGATAAAAACAATCAACCGACATTGATCCGTTCAAGAGATGTAACGTTCAAAGAATCGCTGATTAAATCGGTAGGATTAGAATCTGATATATCTGAAGAGGATGCACGAACTACGACTGAAATCGAACTTAACTTCCGAAAGAATGAGCAAAATCATCCAATGTTTGAAGCAAGGGAGGATATACCACAAAGCGATGGAATATTGCCCCAAACATCAAATGATTTAAGTCAAGAAGAAGAAGAAGAAGAAGATCTCAATGATTCGCCTCCTGAGCCAGATGATTGTCGAATAAATTATTCAGACGAAGATCATGATGATGTCCCCGATACCAGAACTCTTCGCGACAGATCCACACTGCGACTTCCCAGTAAATATGACGACTTTATTGTCTCGACTATATTAAATGACGAGCATGAACCCACAACATATAAAGACGCCATGAAAAGTCAGCAGAAAACTGAGTGGATAAAAGCAATGAACAGCGAAATTAAATCTTTAAATGACAACAAGACTTGGATCTTGGTAGATCGCCCAAAAGATAGAAAACTAATTTCTTGTAAGTGGGTTTACAAAAAGAAAGTTAATGCCGATGGAAGTCTTGATAAGTACAAAGCTCGACTCGTAGCAAGAGGTTACACGCAAGAAAAAGGAATTGATTATGACGAAACATTCAGTCCCGTTGCTAAGATGGCTACAATCAGATCAATCCTAAGTATTGCAGCTAACGAAGGACTATCTCTCATGCAATTCGATGTAGCCACTGCCTTCCTTAATGGCTCAATAAACGAAGACGTCTACATGAGTCAACCAGAAGGGTTCAGCGATGGCACAAACAAAGTCTGCAAATTGAAGAGGAGTCTTTATGGTCTCAAACAAGCTCCACGATGCTGGAATAAATGTATTGTTGACTATTTAAAATCGATCGGATTTAAACAATGTGACACAGATCCATGTTTATTTATTCGACAAACGAATGGAAATAAAATCATAATCGGACTTTACGTTGATGACGGTTTAATAGCCTCAACGAATCCAAAGGAATCTGAAAAGTTTTTGGCTGAATTGAAAAGAAGGTTCAAGATAACCACAAAGCCAGCTTCCTATTTTCTTGGACTAGAAATCTCCAACGGTAAAGATGGTTCCATTAAAGTGTCTCAAAAACACTATACAAACAAGCTTCTAGAGAGATTTAAAATGAGTGACTGCAAGGCTATCAGTACACCAATAATTAAAGAAGCACAACAAGATACGGAAACTGAGAAGGAAGTAAAGTTCCCTTACCGCGAAGCTGTCGGTGCATTGGCATACCTCCAGACTGGAACCAGACCAGACATATCGTACGCCGTAAGCGTCGTATCCAGAACATTAGACAGTCCATCTAATGAAGACGTTCTCAAAGTTAAACGAATTTTTCGTTACCTGAAAGGAACTATCGATTCAGGGATTGTTTACAAAAAAGGACACAAACCCGGAGTGTTGGAATGTTATAGCGACTCCGATCACGGCGGAGATACAAATACAGGACGTTCTACATCTGGAATTTTATGCATCTATGCAGGAGGAGTAATCTCTTGGGCAAGTCGCAGACAAACATCAGTAGCGATCTCGAGCACAGAAGCTGAATTAGTTGCAGCTAGTGAAGCAGGACGTGAAATAGTTTGGCTGAAAAGACTTTTCAATGAGATAACCACACTGAAAGATATCCCAACTCTACAAATTGACAATGATGCAGTTATAAAGCTTGCACAAAACCCAGAAATGCACAGAAGAACGAAGCACATTGCGATAAGACATTTTTATGTCAGAGAACTTGTAACTGACAAGGAGCTGCAAGTGAAATATGTTCCCACAGAATACCAATGTGCAGATATTCTCACAAAAGCTGTTTTTAAGCCTAGATTGGCATTTATTAGTGGGTTAATTGGGCTAGCACTGTAGATAGAGTTTGCCAAAAAGGGAGGATGTTAGAAGAGGTTTTAAGCAAACACTTCTACTCTATAACAATACTGGCTGTAGCTCTGTCTATTTGATTTGTTGTCATGTTTGTTTATTGTCAATATAAAATTATACCTCAACATAGAAGGAATTATAATACAAATATCTGCCCAATCCGGGAATCAAACCCGGGACCTCAAGCTTCATAGGTTCTCTAACCACACTTCCGGCATCTGGTTGTCAAAACAACAAAACTTTTTGCGACAGTTCTAACTTGTGTGCCGACCGGTCTTTCACATACATAATTAATGTTTAATTATAGTTTTAAACTGCACGAAATCAATCTACGAGTATGTGTAGAGTGGCGCTTGAAGATTAATTCTGACAAACACCTACCTAATTATCTTGTACAATTAGTATGTAAGTGGGACAGCACGGTTCGCGAATTACGTCTTTTATAATTCATCGGTGAATGACCTAGGGTAGATTAAAGAAAACTGTAGAGTCGTTTTTGGTTTACCTTTTTTTTATGCAGAGCTGTGAAAAAGATAGCATTATGATTTGATTTAAAAGCTATTTGATCAAATTGTATTATCATAATGGTTATCTCTAAATTATAATTATTTAAAAATGTATTGAGTTATATTTTGACTATCAGAAATATTTGTTTTAATGTAATTGTTATATACTTGTAATTGTATGTTGTACTTTATCGCCTACCTGTAAATTAATGTTTCAGTCAATAAATAACATTACAGATTTATACCTATTTGTAACTTAGTTAAAATAAAATGAGAATTTAAAACTTTTCATTGTTTTACCGCTTGTTGATTGCTTATTGAAATCTTATTCATAGCTTTGATGATAAAGTGATAGCCTTGAATACCCTAATTGTAGTTCACGGAAGATAATAATTACCTCAAAGCAATGTAAGTCAGTCAATTAAAGGATAAGAATAAAATTACTTGTATTTATCAAATCTAAATCACGTCTGGTAATTAAAACTTTAGCAAAAACATCGGAAATCACCAAAAACGGAACAACAGATTTTAATCAACAAACCCTTAATTGAACTAAGTAATTATGTACATCTTTGAAATAGTGATTCTGATTAGGAGTTTATTTATTAGTGGTCTTTTAAAAGTTACACATTTGTAATAAATTAAGAGACCTTCGAGAAAGAAAAAAAACTTGAACCTTCGTCTATAGTACACATTAATATAAATAATTTCAACATGGTGACAGCTGACGTTCTTGAACCTTAATAAATAAACAAACATCGTGGGACAATTAACAAACACCAACTGATCTAATCCCAAATAAGCTTGTACTACGAACCCTAGTCAGTAGTTAGATATACATACATACAGCAAGGTATAAAGATAATAATTAGCTGCGAATCCGTTTTTCTACAGTAGCTTTTTACAAGGCCGGCAACGCACCAGCAGTTACAAAGGTTGTAGATGTCCATGGTTGATGTCAGATTAATACTAGCATAACCGAATGCCCTTTTGTTGGCATTCATATAAAAAAAATATGATCATCTACATAAAGCATCCTTGTCTCAGGTACAAACTACAAACCTTTGTATTCGTTGTACAAGTGGTTCCCCCTATCGGTTAATTCCTACCGGGATTCGAACTAGGCACCTCTAGCTTCATATGCTGCGGTTACTAATCCATTCCTCTAAAACTAATTCTAAAATTACTCTGAAATAAAACTTTACGTAATTTTAAAAAACTTTTGACAGCTCTACTTAATTCTCTGTTCCGCAAAATGCATGTCGTCGTGCACTCCAGTTCTTTGTCAGTGTTTTTTTGTTCCGATTGTAAGTGGGTCAGGTTCAAAATTCGTTTTTTACCGCGTTGTGGGTCAAGAGCGAGTAATTGGAAGCACGTTGACCGTGCAAGGTGGCTGATGGCGCAATTGTCTTACATAAGACCGTCTCACACAACCACGGGAGGTTAAGTATTGTAGTGCGTTTAGTGAACTAAACCAACTTTGCTCGCCCGCGACCTTATCCTCGTAAGGCCCAACGTCCTAAATTTAGGACATACGTCAAAGCTAATGTCAAACTTCACTAATTGACAATAAGTTTCAAAATCTAATGATCAATATTTGATGTGGGCCCTATGAAGATACCAGTATCTACGTTTATGCAAGAAATGTGTTAATGCAGTTCCTCCACCTCCACACTGTAAGTACACAGCACATAAAACACACAAACCCATCTGTCACCACCACACTATACTGACGCGTTTCGAATTTAACCAGAGCTCATCTTCAGAGCAACACAATTGCTCAATTGCTTTAATATCTGTCACAGCAGGGCGTGCAAAAATATCTCACGAGTCATATCAGATATTTATGCACGCTATTGTATCAGATATTGGTCCTGTGACTTTACGGTACCCTCGCGATTTCACGCAAGTCAGTTTACATTGTGAATGTAGCTTTATCTTTTGTCTTTTTTTATTAAAATGAGACAGAAAAGGACGCTACATTTAGCTATTATGCATTCAGGACGGTACAGTGAATTTAATTATTGATGGTATAATTACGATGATTTTTGCAATTGCCATGGGAAACAGGTTCCTAATTAGTAGTTTTTTTGCGAGATAAATTGATGACTCTCGAGCGTTTACCTTTTTACTTTTTGTCAAAACGACAATGGATTCAGATTCAGTTATGCAAATAATTTAATGCGAATAAACAATGGTAATAATAAGTAGCTTAATGTCGTCTTAAACGGCTAATTTATATGATTTGCTTGTCTTTTCCTGGAACTTGATAGGAATTAGTTAGAATTTTAGATGTTTATGATGATTTAGGTTTTTCGTTAGCAAAAATCTTTGTTTACATTTTTGCTAATATGTAATAATAATTAAAATAGAGTCGAGTGCAAAAATATAGACTTAAGTAGGCATCTAATCCTTGAAAATATGTAAGTATAGTCACCGTCAAAAGTAGCGGACCACTTTTTGAGTTTGTCGTTTTATACATTTGTCAAAATTGTATGGTGTTAAGTACTACATGCTATAAAACGACAAAGTACAGAAGTATGCAGCTACTTTTAATGCTGACCGTACCACAGACTCTTGTTCCGACGTTCACAGGGTTCACGACGTTTTGCAGGTGGTAGGACCTTGTGCAAGGTCCGCCCGGATTGCTACCACCATCTTGCTCGCTAATCCTGCCGTGAAGCAGCAGTGCTTGCACTGTTGTGTTCCGGCGCGGAGAGTAAGACAGCCGGTGAAATTTCTGGCACTTGAGGTATTCCAACTTAGGCCTCTAGGTTGGCAACGCATCTGCAATACCCCTGATGTTGCAGATGTTTATGGGCGGTGGTGATCTCTTACCACCAGGCGACCCACTTGCTCGTTTTCCTTCCAGTCGTATAAAAAAAAAACGTTCCGATAAGACCATGGTAACATATTTTTAAGTGGTTCCAATAGAGATACATATTTTTGTACTCAAGTATTTTTGTACGCTTTATTTACCTTTAACGCAACCATGCCGTGATTTCTGTTATTTCAGTACTTATTTATATCATTGTTTTGATGGAACATTATGGTGTCCCACTCTTGGGCAAAGGCCTCCATTACTCTCGTTCTGGCACTATATTCGCCCAGTCTTATGGACATAGGTACGTCTAAATCGTCCAGCCATCTTCTTCTCAGTCTATTTACATATATTGACCAACAATCGATCAAACTGATTTTTGTACAGTCAGCAGCACAAGTGGATGAGCAGTTACGACCGGATGGCTAAGTGGTAGAGAACCTGACTACAAAGCTTGAGGTCCCGGGTTCGAATGCCAGCCGGGGCAGATATTTGTATGAATAATACGAATGTTTGTTCTCGGGTCTTGGATGTTTAATATGTATTTAAGTATTTATTTATCTATATAAGTATGTTTATCCTTTGCCTAGTACCCATAGTACAAGCTTTGCTTAGTTTGGGACTAGGTCAATTGGTGTCAAATGTCCCATGATATTTATTTTATTTATATTTATTTATAGTTACGGTGCTCAAAATTATCTACTGTAACTCTACTGCCAAAGACTACTGATAAAGAGTGTGTAGATCTTTTTGAGCACCACAACTGCTCATCTACTTCTGCTGCTGACTGTACCAGGGTGTGTTTGTTGTCAGCAGCAGAAATAGATGAGCAGTTGTGATGCACAAAATGATCTCACACTCTCCTTATTACCTTGGCAGTAGAGTCACATGTAGATTATTTAAGCACCGTAACTGCTCATCCACTTCAGCTGCTGATTGTACATGATTCAGTTTGTTCGACGGTACCTTACTAATTTGTCTAGACAAAGAAAAATCCAAGGTAAACTCCAACAAAAAAAACCAGCTAATTTTTCATCGGATTACAGTCGCAAGCAAGAAAGGCTTGTTAAAAATAAACGTTTCTTAAAACCGGGAAATAATTAACTCTTGAAATAGTGGCATTTAATTTAGCTAATGCACTTTTTACTACCGAAAACCCACCAAGGCTGCGGCAGAAAAACCCGAACTTTAACTTTTTACAGCTTATAGTTTTTGCAATTATTTATCCTGAAATTGGTAACTTTATAATTTAAGACCCACGTGCAGGTAAAAATAAATCTAGATTTAGTTGTGAAGCCCGGCTTAAGCTTGACAGTTCCATACATTTTGACATTACTAAACGAAGCTTAACGCTAACCCGAGATTTATGGGTTTCCAGCAAGTGGCCATAAATCAGTGTTTTTCAACATTTTTCATGACAAGACCCTTTTAGTTTGTAGTAATATTTCCTGACTCTCGTACCCGTTGTTTTTTTTCATGTATTTAATTTTGTGCCAAATATTATTACTTGGTTAATATTTTGTTAATAAATATTTTTAAACTTATTTTTTTTTTACTGAAATAGTTTTCGCAGCAACTTATAAGGAGTTTGCAACCCCCTGAAGAAGCTTTGCGGTCCCCCAGGGGGTCGTGACTCACAGGTTGAAAACCACTGACTATCATAATCGATTGAATTATACATATATCGATTGATGTGAAACATTTTAATTCCACTTACCGTGCACCGCTCAACGTCCAAAACCAAACAGTGCAAAATTTCAGATTCAGACTGAGATACCAAATTCAATAGGTCCTTAGGTTAATTCATTACATTTGATAGCTCTTTGACATAGAATAATATCAATCAATCAAATGACTTTATAATGTATTAATGTATGAGTGTAATATATAATTTCGTGTAAGTAATTAATATAATATAGTATTTGAAATTATGTAATCTTAGATTTAATAAGTATGTACTCATAAACTGCTGTTGTGTGCCCTTACAGGGCGTCATGGACCGACTTATACAATTTACTAATGTGACATCTTATTGTAATGAACATGACTTGACAATAAATAAATAAATAAATTTACTACCAAATTTCAAGATTCTGAGTTCACGGGCATTAACCACGGGCGCAAAATTTGCGGCAATTTGCAGCATAAACGGCTGCATCTTTTGATTGCGTTGGCGCAGAAGTTTGATTTTTTCACAGCTCCAAGGGACAGTAGACCTCAGTATTTGATGTAAATTTCAGCTTGATACCTCCACGTGTTCCTGAGAAAAAGGGTCTTGACAGACGGATAGACGGACGGAGAGCAAAGTGATCATATGTATAAGGGTTCCGTTTTTTCTTTTCGATGTACGGAATACTAAAAATCATAAAAGAAAGCTCGCAAGAAAATTTCGCGTTGTCTGTTTATGTAAGCAATTTCTGGCATAATAATTACTTTTGTCGTAGTATTAGAAGTATTCGTATGAAGGTCTAAGTATTTGACATTCTAATGCCCAATAAATGGCATAATATTAAAGATGGCAACTACTGGGACAGTGACGAGCACTGGGACATTTTCCTTGTTTACCTTTATGCATTTAACGTCATGATTAATATCTAACTGATGTGAAGTATGAAGTTTTATTCATGACAGTTTTTCCAAGAATTACATTACTATTTTAATTGATCAAGGATTCCTACCTATTCATTATTGAATATATTTGCTAGCATACTTAGTTGATTATATGAAGAACGAGCAGTTGCACGTAATTTTGTCTGTTTGCTCACCCTCGAACTTATGATAGCTAAGTTTATGCAAGATATGAGTGTTCATGCAGTTCCTCCACCTCCACACTGTAAGAACACACAGAAATCACACAAACCCATCTAGCACCACCACCACAATACACGGACGCGTTTCGAACTCAACCAGAGCTCATCTTCAGAGCAACATCAAATACTACCAGATGTTAGACCAACAAATAGAAAACAAACAGAATAAATAAAAAACATGTTTAAATAATGCTTTTGATGATTAACGGTTAATTCTGGTTAATTACGGTCAAACAAATCTGGACGTATTATAAATAATACCTAAATAAATAAATATCACGGGACAATTCACATCAATTGACCTAGCCCCAAAGTAAGCTTAGCAAAGCTTGTGTTATGGGTACTACCTAAGCAACGGATAAACATAATCATATAGATAGATACATACTTAAATACATGTTATATTAAACACCCAAGACCCGAGAGCAAACATTCGTATTTTTCATACAAATATCTGCCCCGACACGGGAATCGAACCCGGGACCTCAAGCTTCGTAGTCAGGTTCTCTAACCACTAGGCCATCTGGTCGTCTGGACGTATTGAAACCCTTGTTCAAAGGCTTATGTGATGACAAGCCGGTAGTTGGTTGCGTCATCTATATACAAATAAGTGACTATCGTACAGTTATTATTTAGAACGTACGAGCACATTCGATGTAAGGAAGTGAACTTGCGGTTTACGAAGTGTAAAAACAGTTTGCCATTTTAACTGATTAAAAAAAATCGGTGAAGCACCTACCAGTCGGGGCATGCGGGAAATAATAAATATCAACTTTTGTTCAAATTAAATAAATAACACTTATTACTCGATAATTTGGGGGTAAACCTTTCTAGGCTTTGATAGTTTTACCTATCCCTACTAATATTATAAATGCGAAAGTAACTCTGTCTGTCTGTTACGCTTTCACGTCGAAACCACTGAACCGATTTTGACGAAATTTGGTATATAGGTAGTTTGAACCCCAAGGATCAACATAGGATACTTTTTATTTCGGTAGAGGGCGCCACCGCGCGATAACCTAGATCCGCGCAGACGAAGTCGCGGGCATAAGCTAGTATTAAAATATATTACCTCATTGCCGCTGAATAAAAATATCACAAACCACCAGCGGCTCGGAAGTAAAGGAAAACTCCATCCACTTTATGAATGGAAGTGAATAAAGCACGCGATTTTACGACTCAATGAATAACAATGAATGAAATGTCATCGCAGGCACGCGAAGTTTCATGAATGCGTGAAAACGCCATAGCGAGTCAATCGGATACTTACTTAATTAGGAGTATTTTATTACTATGGAAATTCCATTCGTGTCATTTCTGATAAAAGTGACCTCGGACTGGGCCATATTGACATTGTACACAGTTATATCAACTGAAGTTATATTTATCACTAGCTTATGCCCGCAACTTCGTCTGCGCGGACCTAGGTTATCGCACGGTGGCGCCCTCTACCGGAATAAAAAGTATCCTATGTTGATCCTTGGGGCTTAAACTATCTCTATACCAAATTTCATCAAAATCGGTTCAGCGGTTTCGACGTGAAAGCGTAACAGACAGACAGACAGACAAACAGAGTTACTTTCGCATTTATAATATTAGTAGGGATTTGAACCCGTGTAAATAATTGTATATTGTTGAAGAGACCATAATAATATATTATACCTACAGGGCAAACACAGTTTTTTTGTAAAGAAGCAATAATAAATAATTTAACAAGGGGTACTCCCCAATACGTCACAGTTACTTTTTGCGCAGAAATCCGATGGAAAAAATTAGTGAAGGAAGCTTTAGCAGAAAAAAACGAAATCTCGTACTTAAGCAGCTTTTATTAGTAATCTGCTGCTGTAAATTGCATCATCTGTTGTAATATAGTCCTTAATTATTTCTGTTGAAAAAGGTTGTGTGGAAGAGATCGCTCTGTGCCCTTAGTGTAAGTTTTCGGTTACAAAATACGTCTCGATCGCGTTCGCGTTATAATCTCAATTGGTATCGAAACAAGAACAGCGCCTCTAGCGGAACGTTTGCGATGTTTGTGTTTCCATACAAATTGAGATTTTAACGCGAACGCGATCGAGACGTAAGTATTTTGTAACCGAAAACTTACACTAAGAGCACTGAAGTCATAAGACTACCTACCATACCATTGTTAACTTGGAATTTTTAACCTTCAACGCAAAAAGAAGGGTGTTACCTATAAGTTTGACCGCTACGTGTGTCTGTATGTGACACCGTAGCTCTTAAACGGGTGGACCAATTTGAATGTTTTTTTCTATTTGAAATCGGGGTTTCTAGCAATGGTTCTTGGCATAGACAAAGTATGTTCTTGGACATACTCGTATTTAACTGCTTACTGTATTGGTGTGCAATAAAGAGCTATTGTATTGTATATTTAATCTAAATACATACCTTACATACCTTTAATTTATTTTTTATTCATTGTTTGTCACGAATAAATGTTTTCTTTCTTTCTTTCTTTCTTTCAAAATCGGTTTATTGTACCTATAGCCAAAGTTGGTGGAAGTCAAATCATTTTTTTTTTTTTTTTATACGACTGGAAGGCAAACGAGCAAGTGGGTCTCCTGGTGGTAAGAGATCACCACCGCCCATAAACATCTGCAACACCAGGGGTATTGCAGATGCGTTGCCAACCTAGAGGCCCAAGTTGGAACACCTCAAGTGCCAGTAATTTCACCGGCTGTCTTACTCTCCGCGCCGAAACACAACAGTGCAAGCACTGCTGCTTCACGGCAGGATTAGCGAGCAAGATGGTGGTAGCAATCCGGGCGGACCTTGCACAAGGTCCTACCACCTGCAAAATGCATGCATTGCAAATGCATTTAATTTTGTAGTGAAATCTGATTTCAGCTGGAATCAATTTGCCTATAACATAATTATTCAGGTAACTGATCAACTGAAGGTGAAATTGAATCAATGAAAATGCATTTAAATGTAACTAGATCACGGAAATAAATTGATCCAACACTTATCTAGATTAATTAATCGGCTAAAAAAGGCGCGGCTGCGTTTGGGCCAGTTGCATTAATTACCATAATTATTGTTATTATTGCATTTATTTGGTTTACCTAATTGAAAGTAGGTAATTATTCGAACGACAAGGTAAATTGACTTGGCCGTGTGTTTGAATAAGAATAAGAATAAGAATAAGAAATCATTTATTGCCACAATAACATAATAAGATTGTTTGGATATAATGAAAGGCACGTTTTCTTTTCGTGAAAAATATTTTATAAGAAAAAATTGAACCGACTACAAAAAAACATGAAAATAATTTTCTAGCAGTCTTAAGTCGGTGCCTCAGCACGAGCCAGCAGGAGTGGACCTATAGTCGCCTGCCTAACTTACGCACTACATTATTGGACTTCAATCATTTATTGCCACAAAATAAAATAAAAACAGTAAAAAAGTAATTAAAAAATAGAGTAAGATAGCCGGTGAAATTACTGGCACTTGAGGTATCCCGTCTTAGGTCTCTAGGTTGGCAACGCATCTGCAATAACCGTCAGGAGACTCACTTGCTCGTTTACCATCCAGTCGAAAAAAAAGAGAGTCAAAAAATGAAAAAAAGTTAAAAAAGAAAACATACACGAAATGTATCAGTAAAAAAAACGTACTACTGCTTAGTTACTATAATGAAATGTATAAACACATAATGTTAGTAAACATTAGCTTTATGTTTTCCTGTGCAGCAATTACATCGCGCTACTGATGGCTTCGTCAGTCAACCCTTGACGGCTGGCGTCAAACCAGCTGTTTAACATTTACAAGCAATATCTATAATCATGCTAAATTGTAACCATTACGATAATAGTCGTATTAACCGGTGCTAAGTCTCTTTATAAGCATACGTATGTTTAGATTATGTAGTAGTTATACTATAAATACAGTCTACGATGTAACGCATGAATAACATTAATTCTGATGCCTTTTGGAGGATAAATAGACGTCTGGAATCTGTAAAACTTTATTTATAAACAAACAAACAATACAATACAATGATTAACAGAAATAAATAAAAAGAGAACTATTACTAACTTACTCTAAACCTAAAAATCTATATTTACAAATATCTTGGAATCTTGAATTCTTAATTTAGGGTGACCACCATTTCTTCCGCAGTATAGGTATGTACCTATACAGTCGTAAAACAAATTAAACCATATATAGGTAATCACGGAACCGTTTTAGTTTCGTCATGTCTGTCTGTCTGTCTGTCTGTCCGTCCGCGGCTTTGCTCAGGGACTATCGATACTAGAAAGCTGTTATTTTGCACAAATATGTAAACTTTGCCGACAAAATGGAATAATAAAAAAAATTAAAATAATTTTTTTAGCGTTCCTCGCATAGATCTAAAGTGGGGGTGATTTTTTTTCTCATCCAGCCTTGCATCCACCGTGAACCCTCGGTTTTAACCAGGTCATCCGTCCATCTCGTTGGTGGACGTCCTACACTGCGCTTGCCAATCCGCGGTCTCCACTCGAGAACTTTTCAGCTCCAACGGCCATCTGTTCTCCGTGGTAAGTGGCCTGCCCATTGCCACTTCAACGAGCTAATTCGCTTGGCTATGTCGGTGGCCCTTGTTCTTCTACGTATCTTCTCATTTCTGATTCGATCCCGTAGAGAAACCCCAATCATAGCTCTCTCCATAGCTGAGCAACTCTGAGCCTATTTATAAGGCCTATAGTGAAGCACCCACGTCTTTGATCCATATGTCATCACTGGCAATACATGTTGGTTAAAGACTTTCGTCTTAAGACACTAAGGAATTTTGGACGAGAAGAAATTACGGAGTTTTCCAAACGCTGCCTACCCGAGTTGGATTCGACGGTTGACCTCCTCCTTGGTTGGACATATCTAATTGGACGGTTTGTCCTAGTACCTATAATACATACGCGTCAACAACTTCAAGAACCGAATTCGCAACCAAAACACCACAGAGACATTCGACATGATCTTTGTCTTGTCCCTTTGACCTTTAGTTCTGCTTTAAGGTAAACGTGCGAGTGCTCGACACGCTAATGCCCAATAGACTCTGCTGTAGTCTCTATTGCTAATGACATAAGATAAAAGGTGCCAACTAGAACAGTGACAAGCAATCTTAAGTTTATTGTTGTAAAGTTTACCTTAGTTCTATCTAGCTCGACTGCGCGTCATCAAGACGTGTCTGATTTTTTTTGCACGCTCTGTGGCAGATACCAATGCAGTTGACTGTATTGAGGACAAAGCGCGTCGCGTTTATTTATTGTCGTGTCGGACGTTCATTGAAATCTCCATCCAATAACGTTGGCCTAATCATCGGAGCTTACGTAGAAGGTCGGCAATTACTCAATTACGAACGCGCAGTAGCGTGCCAGTTGACGTTCCTTCGTTAGATTTTGTTTTTTTGGATAAATCTGACTGATTAGGCATGCTGAAAAATACTTTTTTTATTATTCGACTGGAAGGCAAACGAGCAAGTGGGTCTCCTGGTGGTAAGAGATCACCACCGCCCATAAACATCTGCAACACCAGGGGTACTGCAGATGCGTTGCCAACCTAGAGGCCTAAGTTGGAATACCTCAAATGCCAGTAATTTCACCGGCTGTCTTAATCTCCGCGCCGAAACACAACAGTGCTTCACGGCAGGATTAGCGAGCAAGATGGTGGTAGCAATCCGGGCGGACCTTGCACATATGGTCCTACCACCTGCTACTGTGGATTTACGCAGGTTGCAAGATTATGCATGACTCCACAATGTATCGTATAATATGAACAGGGTCTTACATTGAAAATACAAACTGAAATATAGATGCACAGAAAAACCAGAAAAATAAGACAATAAAAAAAAAATTAAGTAAAATTTGGAATTGAAATAAAAAATACTAAAAGATTCCAAAAACCAATCTTATGGGTCTTAGATTATTTTCAAGTTATGTATCTATGTTTTTCTTTTGCTTCCAGGTACGATGGGTTCCCTGCCTCGGGTTTCAGTAGTGTCAGGTGCGCGCAGAGCGGTGCCCGCCGCCCCGCTTACCACGCACCTGGCGCGCCTTGCATCCAGCGACGCCGCTGCACTGCTCTATACTGGTAAGCTGTGCCCGCCAATTGGTAAGCTGTGCCCGCAAACTGGTAAGTTGTACCCGCAAAGTTTTCAGCGGTGCCCGCCGCCCCGCTTACCTCGCACCTCACGCGTTTTGCATCTAGCGACGCCTCTGCGCTGCTCTATACTGGTGAATTATACCAACTGGTAAGTGGTGTCCGCAAATTGGTAAGTTGTAATCGCAAGGTTTTGAGCGGTGCCCGCCGCCCCGCTAACCTCGCACCTCACGCGTCTTGCATCTAGCGACGCCGCTGTGTTGCTCTATACTGATAAGTTATACCAACTGGTAAGCTGTGTCCGCAAATTGGTAAGTTATACCCGCAAGGTTTTGAGCGATGCTCGATGCCCCGCTCGCTTAGAATTTGGCGCGCCTTAAACATCCAGTGACACCGCTGCGTTGCTCTATACTGGTAAGTTGTGCCCGCCAATTGGTAAGCTGTGCCCACAATGTCTTTCTGTTTGTGCTTAATACTGTTGTGCCTTGTATTGTGATTAAAGTTAGTTTCTTTCTTTCTTTCTGTCCTAGTAACGTAATAAACACACATAAATCTTGTTAGAAAATTCAAGCCCCTGGTATATTTAAGATGGCAAAATACGTTTTATGCGTTCCAAGTAATTCAGACCAGGCACATAAACAAATTCGTTGTTGGTAATAAAACCTGGCCATTCTGCAAGAAATGCATGCATACTTGTGACCACTTTCTTTTAAATGAATCCATCTAAAGCACATACTTAAAACTCTTTTAGACGAGACGTACGCGGTGCGTGTAAGCTACGCTGAGCTGAGCGCGCGCACCAATGCGCTGGCGCGGGCGCTGGCGGCGCGCGCGCGGCCCACCGGAGCAAATCGCGACGGCGACTTCGTTGTGGCTGTCTGTATGGAGCCTACGCACAAGTGAGTGTACTTCTTTCTTTATTGCGTTTAGGTATTAAAGCTATGGTCTTAACATTAGTAATTTGGATTTTTTTACAAATAATTGGATTAGTTTCACTGAACAACCTGTGAATGGTTTTCAGGAGATTCCGGTTGAATTTTACGAATAAAAATAAGACAATCAATCAATCAATCAAATTAGCCCACATCCATCCAATAAGACAATAGGTAGAATAAAATATTTAAATAATTATTTAAATATAACCATAATAATAATGACTGTCGGCTAGTACAACCTCATGTATAGTGTATAGCTTTTGCCCGCGGCTCCGCCCGCGTGGTATTCGGTTATCGCGCGCTGTTCCCTCGGGATCTGTGCATTTTTCCGGGATAAAAAGTAGCCTATATCACTCTCGGGCCCATAAACTATCTATCTTCATGCCAAAAATCACGTCGATCCGTCGCTCCGTTACGGCGTGAAAGACGGACAAACATACAGACATACAAACACACTTTGACATTTATAATATTAGTATGGATATGGATAGTATATTAAATGCCTAAATGCCAAGTTTCATAATTTTATCTTCGACAGCGACGAACTTCCACCATATAAACTTTCACCCCCTATTTTAACCCCTTAAAGCCTCTTTTTCGCAATAAAAGATAGCCTATGTCCTTTCCCAAGGTCTATTCTATCTGTGTACCAAATTTCATCCAAATCGGTTCAGCGGTTTTGGCGTGAAAGCGTAACAGACAGACAGACAGACAGACAGACAGGTACTTTCGCATTTATAATATTAAGTATGGATTAGATTAGATTAGGGGATAGACCGCACCTTTGAAATTAAACTGAAATAATTCGAAATATTAACATTTCTAAAACAAACTTTTTTGAATATTGTACGATGTAAGTGCAAGTACACACAAAAGATTCAGTGTACAAGTCCGACTCGCACTTGGCCGATTTCTGACTTTAAGAATCTCCTCGTGACTCCAGATCGGTAGTTTTGGACGCTGATGGACACTAGGTTTTACTTGTTTTTAGTTTTTACATTTTACATGTACGGTGTCCAGACAGACTTACTAACTGTCTCCTAAGAAGCCTTAGTGGCTGTTTCCCCATCCATTGATTGGTCTTAACTGACGGTTAATTGTGATGCCGTCTCCGTCTATTCGAACAAAACAAATAGAGACGGCATCACGTTTAACCGTCAGTTAACACTAATGGATGGAACAGCCCCTTAATCTCAATAACCTTCACAGCACGGTGATGGCTCTATTGGCTACGTGGAAGGCTGGAGCGGCCTACGTCCCCATGGAACCGAGCTTCCCCCAGCAGCGGATCAACCACATCCTGGCAGACTCGCAGCCGGCTCTTGTGGTGTACGATGACCGGTGTAAGTTAATCTTCTTCTTTCTTCTTCTTTGTTCTTGTGCGTTTGTTTGTAGTTCTTATTGTCCTACTCAAATGTAACCAACGATGACGCCGTTAGCCCATTTATTCATTATCAATCATCATTATACTCGTCTGAAAAAGTAGTCCACACAGGAGTTACCACTTTCTATAAAATCTCCATAAGAATGGATTTTGTAATCCCTGCGCAGAAGTAGCACTTATGAATGTTTTTCAACGGGATCGATCCTAAAAATTACTAATTGACGAGGGGCGGAAGTCCATATATATAAAGCAAATTTGAATAGCATTAAACGGCTGCTCTTACCGATCTTATAAATTGCTACTGAACATATTCTCTCTCCCACCCACACTTCATTTAATGTGGTATTTATGAAAGCGATAGAACACATGAATACTAATATCCATTAAATAACCATATTGCGGCCTCATCGGCACTCCTCATCAAGCGAGATACATAAGTCAGTTGCTGGTCAGTTTTAAACTTAAAAATGTGCCAGGATATTTACGAACTCTATCCACTTTTCAGGCAACCCCTCCATGTTCAAGCCGAGCGGTGTTCCCTCCGTTTCCTTCGAGGAGTTGGCTTTGGAGGCCAGTGGACTGTCAGCAGACACGCTGCAGCCACGGGAGCTGCTGGCCGACTCGCGTGCTGATAGCATTGCCATCGTGCTGTATACGTCTGGTAGCACTGGCGTACCGAAAGGTAGGTTCTTTCTTTATCAGTGGACTTAGCTTGCTAGTTTAGAGCGCTCAATTGTTTCTTGCGAGAAACGCTGCGGTTGCGATGCGTTTGACACACACCAATTGGCATCAGATAATCTAATTACCAAACATTATCTTTCAGGGTGAGCTCAGCGGCAAGCGCATGTTTGGTAACTAGATTATCTGATGCAAATTGGTGTGCGTCAAATGCATTGCGTTTATCGCATAAAACAACCGAGCACTTTTCCGTAGACATAATGCAAGTATACCTGCCTGTCTAACCGTTACGCGAAAGGGATGGATGATTTTCATCTGCCATTACCACTAGTGTTACTGTGTCCCCACACACAATAACATTAGTGACGCGACGAATATTTATGGTTTTTTTAGACCTATTATGTAATTGCATCATGTACCTGGCTAAATATGAGTCAAGCTGCCTTTTTTTGCTTCCCAGCATAGTGCTGTATTTACGATATGCATGTTTCCCTGTCCACATCTAAAACCCTCGATTCTACTGCTTCTTCTAATAAAAATAAATTCCAGGAGTGCGTCTTCCCTATTGGGCCATCTGCAATCGTCTCTGGTGGCAGTTCCACACCTTCCCATTCTCTGACACTGAGTCTGTGTGCGTGTGGAAGACCGCTCTCACCTTCGTGGACTCAGTTTGTGAGATCTGGGGGCCGCTGCTCAACGGCCGTTCGCTGCTGATCCTGTCGCGAGAGACTACAAGGGATCCGCAAAAACTGGTCAAAGTGCTGGCTGACAATCAGGTAATGATTGGCGCAATGGCGGCATAAAAATAGCTATTTTTGCAGCCTTATTTTCCACCAACACCCAAAGAAAAACGAAAATAGTTTAAATTTGCTGCAAGATAGATCGGTCTTTCAGAAAAAGTTGAAATAGTTATTTTGGATGTGCTTGGTATATCAGTAGACGCCATATGGGCTATTTAGTCACAAGAGTCCATTTTGTGTGGCAAGTAGAGCCGATAGCAATATTTTTGTAGCTGTTTTAAGATGGTCCCTAATAGCACCATCGCGGAAGTTCTGTATAGTCAATGCATCATTTGTCTTCGCAGGTCCAAAGGCTGGTTTTAGTCCCCACGCTCCTGCGGTCTATCCTCATGTATCTCTCCCTCAACCGGTCGGGGAGACCCCTCCAGAATCTGAAGCTCTGGGTCTGCTCCGGGGAAACCCTCAGCAAGGAATTAGCTACACAATTCTTCCAGTACTTCGGAGACCACAGCGGTTACAAGTTGGCTAACTTCTACGGAAGCACCGAAGTTATGGGAGATGTGACGTTCCATGTCTTGGAGAATGCGGGACAGGTGGAGATGCATAATACTATTCCTATTGGTAAGTCTGAACTAAGAAGATTTTAAAATGGATTTTGCTGGATTCTAATAGAATTATTACAGGTTTAGGTTTCCTATTATTACGGGAATAAAAAAGTAAAAATTTACTAATGGCGTCACTCTCTTCGTTAGTGGATTTTTTGAGAGAGAGGACAGACCAAGAGTCATTTATTGTACATTTTTGAGTGGTTGAAAATAATGATTTTGTAAGGTAAATTCTAGTTCCTGTTTGTACATTTTCCACTGTTTCTTATTGATATTTACGTGATTCTACTAGACAGAAACGTTTCTTAAAATAGTCCTCATCAACAATCACCAAAATATGACAGCATCTGTTCGCATGATACCATTATTAAATGGTCAAATAGAGAGATTTCATAGAACAAACTGAAATGAAGTCCATCCTTGACTTAGAAGTTTTTTGTCCAGGGTCCCCGCTGGACAACTGCGCAGTATATTTACTGGATGAAGAGATGAACCCAGCGCGCGAGGATGAAGTCGGTGAGGTGTGGGTGGCGGGGGCCAACCTCGCCTCAGGGTATGTGGGGGCGCAGGGACAGGATAAATTCCAGGACAACCCGCATGCAAAAAATGCTGGTAAGTATATGTGGTGTTCTAATGGTATTACTTAGTTATATCAGCCCACGTCCACAGTTGAAAAAAATATCTTGACTGTCAACATCGCTTTCTCTTTGTAACCCATAATATGTACATGTATATCTCACAAAAAAGCACTAATCACTTCAATCGTTATCATGTTTTTTAATCGATTGGATGGCAAACGAGCAAGTGGGTCTCCTGATGGTAAGAGATCACCACCGCCCATAAACATCTGCAACACCAGGGGTATTGCAGTTGCGTTGCCAACCTAGAGGCCTAAGATGGAATCAAGGGCCAGTAATTTCACCGGCTGACTTGACTCTCCACGCCGAAACACAAACAGTGCAAGCACTGCTGCTTCACGGCAGAATTAGCGAGCAAGATGGTGGTAGCAATGCGGGCGGACCTTGCACAAGGTCCTGCCACCTGCAAAACACTAAGTACACGTAGTACAAGAATACTGATTTGTTCATATTAAAATGTTATGTAACAGTCACTAGCAACAATATCTGACACAACAAATATTGCATAAATATAATACGACTCTTTACGGCCGGTAGGACTTGTATTTTAGCACGCTCCGCTGTGGAAGGTGACTGTAACCTATGGGTTACTAGTACAAACCAGAACCACAATGACACAAAATGATTAAATAACTCTTGATTGACTATACGTGTTTTTTTTTTATTATTCGACTGTAAGGCAAACGAATAAGTGGGTCTCCTGGTGGTAAGAGATCACCACCGCCCATAAACATCTGCAACACCAGGGATTGATGAGTTGGGTTTGAGTTGAGGGGGGTGTGTGCGTGTGTTATCTTACACAAAAATTTAATATCTAGCACATATGGTCAGTTACGAATGTCGGTAATTATGATGTGATCGATCCTTCCGACCGTTTTTTTTTTTTTCGGCCATGGCGACCACTTCAACTCCTAATCAGTAGGGAGCTGGTGCACCCGAAGGTGACTTATATAGCCGATTTTCGCAGCGAACACCCGTAATTATACATAACATAAGTAAAGAAAGAAAAGAAAGACAGAAATACATTTATTCACAACACAGCAATGGACAACACTACACAAGACACAACGATATTATTAAGTCTGACAGAACAGATAGGTTGTACATCGGCCACTGGCTCAGCATAATGCTGAGACGTTAAGAACGCCCCAGCGCTTACCTAAGTTAACTACCTATTTTATTGTTTTTAAATTGAAAATGGTGTAACTGAATTGTTTCATGTGCAGATTTTGGGCGTCTGTACCGCACTGGTGACTTCGGGACGTTGCACAAAGGTGTGATCCTGTACGCTGGACGCACTGACTCGCAGATAAAAATTCGTGGGCACAGAGTGGACTTGCAAGAGGTGGAACGCGCTGTAGCTGCTGTATCAGGGGTAGATAAAGGTAAGTGGGAGTCACATCTGGCTCATACACGTTCGATCCTAGGCACAAGTTTATGAAGGCTTGGACTGTAGTTTCCAAACAGGTCTAGTATGGATCGGGAACTTTACACACACATTGGCGTGCAGTGGGTCAATTCCAGGGAGGCAGCTGCTAGTTTGCGCCTGTAGCATCGCTCTATAGCACACACGCCTTTGGATTTCGCAGATGTTAGTTCCTTAGTCGAAAAAGTGGGAGTAGAAAAAGGAAGTTATGAAGTAGATGGTGAAACAGGGGATTAGATTATTGTTACCAGCGTGAAAAGAAAAGCACATGGTTCAGACTAATACTTAGTATGAGAAAGTGAATTACTCTCAGATTTTTAATGAAATTTATCCTAAGTCGTATGCATTTATCAATACTGCATTTCCAGCTGTCGTGCTCTGCTACGGTCTGGCGACCGGCAACCCTGAGATCTTAGCGTTCGTGACCATCGAGCCATCAGCCAAGCTCGCCGCTCACCACATCGAAGGTGCCCTCAAGAGCGCACTCACCAATTATATGTTACCGCAGGTACAATTTAGCTTTGAATTAGAATGAAGCTTACAATTTCTTAAACAAAAACTTTTGTCATGTCCCTGATTCCAAGAATATTCCTTCTACCTATCATTTAAGTTGTTTACAAATTGAATCATACTGGGAATCGTAACTCACTATATTATTGAGCCACCTTTTGAATAGATTACAATCACGCTTCGCACATTAAATAAAAAACAAAATAAATACATAAAAACAAAAAAAAGCAATATGCGAAAGCACGATTAGGTACGGAGATCATTTTAAAATAAACGCCAACAAATATTTCGGATTTTATAGACTTTGTTACTGGACATGATCTGCGTTGAATCAATAATTAAAAAATTAGTTCAGAGCTCTTTTACATATAAGCTGATCGGACCGCAAAATCTATAATGCATCACCTGGATTCTCATCTCACACTGAAAAATCATTAAAAATATATCTCTTGGACATTATATTTAGAAGGTTGATCATATTGATTTTGATGTTACAGGTCATTGTGATAGAAAGCATCCCGCTGCTTGTTAATGGCAAAGTCGACAGACAAGCACTGCTGAAGATGTACGAGAACACAAATAATAACGGTAAGAGATATTATAGATATACCCTTTATCTCTAAACAAATACGCATTGCATTCGCATTTTACGCATTGCTTAAACGTGATAAAGTTGACTGTAACAGAAAGACTTTATCTAAAAACGTCTCATCTTCTCAGTCGTCAGTCAGGTCAGTTCAGTCTTTGTGTATATACCTGTGTTTTCTGTACTGGTTGCTATGTGCTGGTGTGCCATAAAGGGTTATCACTGTATTGCATTGTTGTATTGTCTCATTTGTACCTATACGAGTAGTCGTCTTTGCCATGTAACTTTTAAGTAGGTAATCTACGTCAAGATTCGTCGATACAATACAATACAATAACTCCTTATTGAACACCGACACATAACAAACAGTACAGATGATAATGTGCAAAATGCTAAATATTAATGAAACTAGGTACACTTCCTGTTTCCACACGTCATTAGCTCCTTCTTCTCTTTTAAAATATGGCTTCTGTCCAATAGGACAATTTCGCCAGTGTCTCAGTATTCTCTTTCAAGAGGCAACGTTGTACGGTGATTGTAGTTTTTGTAACTTGATAGGAAAATTCCAGAAACCACGTGGAGACAACTTGCGCATCAAAAAATGTCAGACACGAGAGCAATATAGAATTTTGTGATCACTGTTCACTGTTAAGGTTAATCGCCGCATAAAACACTATCAAAATCATACTTCAACTAGCCAAAGAAACGGAAATAGCAAAATTAGATATTGTCTACATCCGCCATGTTCGAATGCCACAAATCGAATCTCACTAGCTCCAGCTCTCGACTTATAATACCACTTTGCTTTACAGACGATTCTGAAATCCCACTAGACATTGATTATACTGGCGTCGAGTGCGAAGACATGGAGAAAGCCACTGTCTTGTTCTCAACAATAGGCGAAGTCCTAGGCCGCGCTGCTAGAGGGGCGCTCTCCGTTCGAGCGGGCTTCTTTGAACTCGGAGGGAATTCTTTGAACTCCATCTACACTATCACTCGGCTGCGTGATAGGGGGTATTATATTGGTAAGATGATATTTCATTTTAAGTGCATTCAGCTAACCCCACTAGATGAAGTGACGATAACGTGAGAGTTGCGGAAAATTCTTGGAGCAAGTGGCGAGTTGTTGCAAGGGGGAAGTCTTTGTTCTATAATGGATGGATCTCTTCTGGCTGATGATGATGGTGACCCGTTTATTACTTAACCTGACCACTGATTTCGCATAGATGATGAATTTACATCACTTAAAAATCCCAGAGCTAGAACAGATGGCGCTACAATCATTATTACATGCAATTTGAGACCCATTCAAAATCGAATATCCAATAGCCGTCATCTTGTGTGGCAATTCAAAAATGGATCCCAAATCAAACATCGTGATCGGTAGACGGTTTTCTCAAAGTAGTTCGTTTTACAGAGATCAGCGATTTTTTGGAGGCCGTGAACCTCGGCGAGGTTCTCAGCAAGCTGTCGAGCAGCCCCGACTGCCAGAGCGACGGCAGCGAACCCAAATATACGGCTGAGCCTATGAGGGATGAGCACAAGCAAGACGTCATCGAGTAAGTTGAAATAAACCTTTAATGAAGAGATATTCATTCATCGTGAATAGATTTCAGGAGTAACAGAAATACCTATTTGTTTATTTCATCAAAATTACGCAGGAGCTCTGCAATACAATCAATTCCATCAGTCTTGACTTGAACATCACAGATTTGTTTCGTTTGATCAAATAGAAATATTGGCCCTCGTATTTGGAATTTTGGATTTACCTGCACCCACACCCGTAGCTGGGCCCAGTTTCTCGAAGCATACAAGTCTAATAATACTTTTTTTATTTCGACTGGATGGCAAACGAGCAAGTGGGTCTCCTGATGGTAAGAGATCGCCACCACCCATAAACACCTGTAACCCCAGGGTGATTGCAGATGCGTTGCCAACCTAGAGGCCTAAGATGGAATCAAGTGCCAGTAATTTCACCGGCTGTCTCTCCACGCCGAAACACAACAGTGCAAGCACTGCGGCTTCACGGCAGGATTGGCGAGCAACTTAGTGACTTAGTGACTAGTGTTTTGTCTCATATTCTCATACAATTTATGAGACAAAACAATAATATTATTAGACTAACCCCCTGTTTCACCATCTATTGATAAATTTATTTGACGGATAAATGTGATGCCGTCTCTGTTTGTTTTGTTCCAATAGACGGAGATGGCATCATATTTATCGTCAAATAAAATTAATCAATAGATGGTGAAACAGGGGGTAAGTAATATGCTTTGACAAAACAGGGCCCTGGCATATTCCCTAACATTGGTCCAACTCTAACGTGCCCTCGTTGTTCCAGCATGATAGTATCCTCGTTCTACGAGAAGGCGGAGTTGGAGCAGTTCCTGCGCAGCGAGATCGAGCCGCGTGACTACGCGCACTGCATCAGCGCGTGCTGGGCGGCCCTGCTGCGTGCGCGCCTCAGCGTCGTACTGCGGGATGGTACGTTAGCAATAATGGGAACCTTGGGCTATATCCTGTAATCGGTTAAGACGACCAGATAGCCTAGTGGTTAGAGACCCTGACTACGAAGCTTGAGGTCCCGGGTTCGATTCCCGTGTCGAGGCAAATATTTGTATGAAAAATACGAATGTTTGTTCTCGGGTCTTGGGTGTTTAATATGTATTTAAGTATGTATCTATCTATATAATTATGTGTATCCGTTGCTTAGTACCCATTAAACAAGCTTTGCTAAGCTTACTTTGGGACTAGGTCAATTGGTGTGAATTGTCCCGTAATATTTATATTATTATTTATTATTTATATCGCTAAACAAAAAGGCCGAAATCGAAGTCTAAGGCCTTTAACGACTCTATGTTCGTAATTCCAGTACGGGCTCCCCTGACCCCCGAAACGGTACGCAAAAAAGGCCCTCGCTGCATGTTACGACAATGCTACGAGCAAGTGCAATAAAAAAATTAGGTGACACTCTTTCCCGGCCCGGATAACACCGACATGGAAATACCGGCCCTGTTTTTTGTGTACACGCCCATAGAAACTGACAGGAGCTTCTAGGCGTGTACCTACACGAAAACAGGATCGGTATTATCCGGGCCGGGAAAGAGTGTCACCTAAAAAATTTAGACACAATGACTCCAGGCGTTAAAAAACCTTTAGAAACAATGGTCCCATATAAATGGAAAGAGAATGAGAACCAACTCAAGAGTCAAAAACTGTCCGCAAAATTAATATACACCCGTGCAAAATTACAGCTTTCTAGCACTTACAATTTGTAAACTAAGCTACGAATATAGCGAAACTACAAGAATTCCTTTTACAACTACGGTACCTAAAAACCAAAACGATTTAACTGTCTTCACCAGCCGCTCCACTGTTCCTATAGATAGCGGCTCGCCGGTAGCAGTGGCCCTGAATTTCGACGCGCGCGACGAGCCAGAGATCGAGCTGAGCGGCGGACTTGCCAAGATCATGGCGTTCCTGGAGTTTGTGGAGGGCTCTGTGAGAGACTCTGTGCTGCCTGAAGGGAAAGGTGAGTTTAAAATAAAGAAGATTATATGTACGGTGATTAATTTACTTTCCTCACCCGCGACCTTATAGCTACGCCTACTCGTATGCAACAAAAATGACTATGCAGCTCTTCTACCTCCACACTGTAAGAACAACACACACATGACACAAACCCAACTTTCGGTTTCGAACTCGGTCAGAAGTTCATCATCATAGCAACACAATTGTTCATCGTTCTACCAGATGTAAATATATACAGATTTTCCCTAGGTTTTCCGGAATAAATAAGTGAATACCCTAAATGTCTTACTTATATAATGTGATTTTAGGTGTATTTCGAAGCCGTGGTGGCCTAGTGGTTTGACCTATCGCCTCTCAAGCAGAGGGTCGTGGGTTCAAATCCCGGCTCGCACCTCTGAGTTTTTCGAAATTCATGTGCGCAATTTACCACGAGCTTTGCGGTGAAGGAAAACATCGTGAGGAAACCTGCACAAACCTGCGAAGCAATTCAATGGTGCGTGTGAAGTTCCCAATCCGCACTGGGCCCGCGTGGGAACTATGGCCCAAGCCCTCTCATTCCGAGGGGAGGCCTGTGCCCAGCAGTGGGACGTATATAGGCTGAGATGAGGATGAGGTGTATTTCTAAAACACACTTGATCAACACATTTAGGGTTCAATCAAACTTTTCCTAATAGGTACGTTCCATATTCTGAAAGTACTATATCGATATCCCGTACAACCTTAGAACAACAGTATGAGAGCGGAGAAAGAGAAGAGCATAGTCTTATACGAACAGCTGTAAATGTTTCGGTCTCATTTCGGTTACTTCAAACCCAACTAACGGTAGTAAATTCCAAATCTATGGCACTTATGGGGCTTGTAGGTTTCCTAATGGACTTTTTCGTTTCCAGGCACAATCCTCCACTCATTCATGATGGCTACAGCTGAGCATTTGAGCGCGCGCGACAATGTCGCGGCGATCCGTGGACTCGAACAGGCCACCATGCGTGTCGCGCGCGACAAGCGGTTCCTTGGCGTGTTCACCACAAACACCAGCCCGCTCACACAGGTGACAATCATTTCTCATCATTGAATAGGGATGATGATGCCATTAAAAAATAATAATTCGAAAGCATAACTCCAGTAAAAAACGCTTTATTTTAGCCCTGAAAACCAGATTAATTTTCGATTTACTGTAAAATTAGATTTTTTGTTGCTTTAAAAACAAATAAAAAGTTATTTGATTGAGTTGCCGGGCAGTGACGTCATTATTCGCTATTTCCATTGAAACTCTATGGGAGAGTTGTGTTTTGACAGCTCATAAAAAGTACGTCAGTTGATTGGTGGTGTCAACATCCTCATTTTCAAAATCAAAAGTGGAGAATTTTCAAATGTTGGCATAACAGCTGTTGACCATGTAACCTACTTTTTGGCCAAATACCCCTTTGACTATGACTTTGAATTAATCAATCAACACGCCCTACGGCTGAAATGATGATGATGATGATAGTTAATGTGCGGTATAAACCTTGGAGTAAACCTATTGATTACAGATGATCACTTACCAATTTATATAATAGCCGATATCTCGAAAATATGGGGGAGGCTATGTCCAACAGTGGATGTCCTAGCTGATGTGATAATGATGATTTCTAAAATAATGATTTGAAATCGTTAAAACAAGAAGCGTATTATAGCGTGGGACGTTCTGCGCATCATGAGCGAGAATCTTATAAACCATTATGGTGGCTGCGGCTGAATGAAGGAAGTCTCAAATAGGATTGTGGAAGTCTTTCGGGTAAAGATTATTTATTATCAGAGCCAGCAGAGTCCGGGCTAGCGCCAACAGTGTCCTCCGCATGATAGCAGACAGACTGGATTGCCCGTACCATAACCACTGTTGTCAAATACACGTGCGGCGCAATACCTAAATGTTGTGTTAGTGATGTTTTGTTATGTATTGTTTGTAGTTGTCCTTCTGTATGTCTTAACTAACACTAGTGTAGCGACTCCTAGCGTCATCTAGTGAACAACAATAGAAACTTCGACCATGTTCGACCGCGTTGAGAAACTTCGATAGCGCGAAGTAGAACATGGTCGAAGTTTCTATTGTTGTTCACTAGATGACGCTAGGAGTCGCTACACTAGCATAAGTTTTATTCAATTGTATTACTAACTCAATGATCCAAGTTGGTCGAAAAATAAATTATTATTATTATCTTTTCTATTTCTGCAAATATTTACAAAAGACCTAAACATGTACCAGTACAGAATACTTACATCTAACAAGCATTCTTCGTTTACAGCAACTCGGTAGCGACGTGCTCGGTTTCCAGACGCTTCTGGACTACCAAATCAACCAATATGTGGACAGCAATGGCGACCGCATCTTTGGAGATGCACCTGACGACATGAGAGCCATTGTCTGTTGGAAGACTGTAGAGTAACGAAACAACCAGTAAGATAAGAGCTGTAGTTCTCCTACTAAGTATAATTAAGTTGTTTTATTTCATGTTACACCAAGGGTTTGCAGTCTCGTTATAATGCGACTCTATTTAAATGTCGTAATTCACGACGCGATTGTACAAAAAAATACTTGTTTATTAGTTCAGTTCTATTATTTTTGGCTGAATAAGTAGACTTTACCCCAAGGGCTCGCAGTACTTTTATACTGCGACCGTCTTTACATGTTTGTCTTTACTTGCACAAGAAAATACCTTCTTGTTTTTAGCTCTAGATGCTATGTAGGTGACCTAAGTGTAGTTTCACGACGCCCCTGGGATATTCGCCGTGAGGCAGTTTATGGACTCATACGATACATCAATGAAAAAATTTAAGACAGATCAATATAACCCAGTATCTCGCTTGTAGAGTTTCAATTTTGCAAGGAAATAATAATATGGTAGAGCAGTAATTTAAGCGTTAGCAGGAGACTGTTAATTGACTTTTTTTTCTATTAGCTCGACTATAATTTGATCGACTCTTATATATACTTCTGTATAATGACGCCACCATAATTAATTAATTTAACTAATAAAGTACCTATCGGAAGTTTTTCTTCGAACACTTCAAAGTGATATCTTTTGAGTTAGGTCAACTTTTTGTATGTAAATCCTTTACTTCATATTATAAAGTTATTTCATGAAATCTTGGTCATTAAACAGTTTCAAAAATAACTAAATTAGTATTGTTTAGTTTTAGAATTTTATGGTAGATACAGTCACCATCAAATATTTCGGAGCAGCCAAGGTGATCAAAAATATCGATACATGAACTCTGAAATACCTGAATAATAAGTTTTTTTTGGAAATACTAAAGTAAATTTATACAATATTTTTTTTTTAAATAATAAAATCTGAGAAAGGCCCTTGTGGCACGGTTCCAAGAATGCAGGCAGCATTTCCTCGCTGTATGGCGATGCCAAGACGCTGTGCGAGGAAGCTGCCAGCCCTCTTGTCCCCGGTGGCGTCGACCATATTTGCCAGTTGACTGAATAGTTCCTTTGCACCAAGGCCCCACGGACCGAGGGTCTCGACGCCGAAGGCAAAGAAGTTGTATTTGGCGTCAAGACCACTGTATTTGCGCCTTTTGACAACTTTGGTCGCCTCGGCCGCTGTGCCGGCCCTGTGTAGTGTTCCGTGGAGATGAGACGGGGCTAGAGTACCCACGCAGGTTGCGTCCTAATAATAGTGCATGTGCCGATATTTTTGACCACCTTGGTCACTCCCAAATATCTGATGGCAACGTGCCTACTATATTTGTTAAAGTTATGTAAGTGATCTATTGCTAGTTTAAGTCATCGTTTAACGATTTAAATATAGTAACTAAAGCCTTTAGATCTTAGATGTTTAAAAACGCATTACTTGCCACGAGAAGAAAAATGTAGCCCTAAGTTGAAAGAAGCGAGAAAGAGGCTTATTGGGGGCATGTCAACATTATAATTATTATATATATATACAATATATAAAACAAATTCGTTTTAGTTCCACCCGGTCAAAAAGGGCTGGAGAGATTTTTGTAATATTTGCTTCTTTGGAATTGAAAAACTCCAAAAAAAATTTTTTAAAGAAGATTCAAAAACGAATCAGCTAGCCAGTATAGACAATACAGGCGGTCTTATCGCAAATTATAAAAAGCGATCTCTTCCAGACAACCAATTTCTTAGAAATTAATAAATATAACCTATCTACTTAGATTTTACCCGACTTCAAAATATCGGGTAGGCTATGAGTATCAACTCTATGAATTGGATAGAACATTCTAACTATAATTTTTAGTTATAAGCTTTTTCGGAAAATACAGGTAAAATTGCATGACATTGTAAAAACCTGTGCCATTGTTTTAATGACAGTATTTTTTACTTATCAAGGAGAAATGATATAATTTTCTATCATACACAATTATTATATTTTTATCAACCTCGCTTGCCTTATACTGCGAATTTTAAAATTCGAATTTCGTATCATGTTGTCCAGCTCACGCTAATAGTATTTAACAGGAGAGTGAGAGGGATGGTATGCCACGAACTGCGAATTTCGGAGCAGTCACAAATTAAATCGTGAGATAGCATGTTTTTATTGCTGCAAAGCATTATATCATTTATCATATTGATTTCAAAATCTTCAATAATTTCTTATATTGTTATTATATTCATTGGCACGGGTTATAATTGGCTTGCCATAATGTTTTAAAAATTGTTATAAATGTTACCACTTAGATTAATAATTATTAGCGATTCGGGCGTTAAAAGAAACGCTTTTAGTAATTTGGTGAGATTAAGTCGATTTGATTGAAAGGAAGTGAGAATGAGTTAACTAGAATCTTTGCTAAAAAGTCAGTGTAATGTAAACCAATAAGTACCTACTAATATTTTGCTGTCGTTAAGTTAGCTTAGAAAGCATTTTGCTGAATGTAAAGTGGGCTAATTCTACTGAAATTAAACTGAACCATAACCCTTTTATATTGAGTGTGGCCTGTAATACGAGCAAATAATAAATAATTGCAGCAGAGCGTGCTAAAAGGCACGTCCTACGAGGCCTAGAAATAGAGTCGTATCAGATATTTATGCACGCTTTATTGTATCAGATATTGGTGCTGGTAACTGTTCCAATGTACCTACAAGAACTGAAGAACATTATACTGTAATTTTACACTGTTAGGCGTCGGACTAATGTTTGAAATGCTACGAGTAACAGCGCAGTTAGAAAGCTAATTCACAGAAAAAAACATGGAATATGTAAAATTATAGTACGTAAAAAATAAATTATTGTATTATTTATAGAAATATTGCTAGATCTCTAGTTGAGCAGTTGTGATAAATAAACATGTAAGTAGAAAAGCAGTTGATCTGTTTAATAACTAAATGTTAAATGTAATAAAATGAATATTGTACGAACTTGTTTTATTTCCTACAGCCTTTTCAAACAGCCTTACCTTTTATGCTAGCTTTTTTTTTTTGGTGCCGTTTAGGGTGCCCCCCAAGACGTGATGCTCTATCAAGCAATGTGGGTTTTCACGGAGGTGAAATATCGCTAGATGGCGTTAGAATCGTGAGGTCCATTTGACGTTTGACGTTTACTTGCGATTGACTCATTTAGTTCTTTAACCAATGAGGGCTATCGCGTATGAATTCGCCGCTAGAGGCGCTAGTGTAGCGTGAGGTCAACGAAATGTGAAATCTCATACTTTTTGGGTGAGCTACGCGGGTTTATTTATTAACTAGCTTATGCCCGCGACTTCGTCTGCGCAGACCTAGGTTATCGCGCGGTGGCGCCCTCTACCGGAATAAAAAGTATCCTATGTTGGTCCTTGGGGCTTAAACTATCTCTATACCAAATTTCATCAAAATAGGTTCAGCGGTTTCGACGTGAAAGCGTAACAGACAGACAGACAGACAGACAGACAGAGTTACTTTCGCATTTATAATATTAGTAGGGATTAGAATAATTTTGTGAATATTTTGCATTTCCTGAAATTAATTATGGCAATTATGCGATAAGGGGCAATGAACGTCTGTAGTTTGAGATAGTTTTGTCTTTCGAAAACTTTTGCCCTCCCTTTTTTCCGAACAAAACGGGATTACGCAATAATGTGATTGCTCGATATTTTTATGGTACTGTTTTATATTTCGCCTCTGTGGAAACCCTCATTGCTTAACTTGCTTATGGGTGAATCCAGCACTGGTTTTACATGAAATTTGGTATAGCTGGACGTCTGGAAAAGTCATTGCCTGCTTAGTAGGTCCACTTCAAATTTAAAAAACATAATCGTTGAGACACGAAATTTTGTATGGTTTTGTGCCATAGAGGTGGGTATTACAACGAAAATGAAGATCACAGCGTAGTTTTGGGAATCACCTTAGAAATTTTGTAGAATCCCAGTATTAAAATGCAACTGCCAGATAAAGTGATGTAGGTGTGTAGGTGAGCGAAGCTGCGGGCAAGAGCAAGATTAAATAAAAATACTTGTTTGACTAGACAGATATGTTTATTTGTGTGACTAGGAAATATTCAACAATTAAGTTATTGCTTACAATAAAATTATCTCTACATACGAGTAAGTTCCCTACCAATTCTATACTTTTCTCAAAAATGTCATCGCACAAAAAAATGTTGAGTAAGTACGGCTAGTTTAACCTTTTCGTCGCCACGTCAAATACAAAAGAGATCACTCATACGTCATTGTAATGTCTGAAATTGAACCTTAACACAAGTTAACGAAGGTCGGTTTGCATTGAAGTAATTGACGTACATATAGGTCGTTGGCGTGTAACCGGCAGTACGTATATATGAGTCGTTGGCGTGGAAAAGGTTAAACTAATAGGAATTTCTAGATCTAGGCAATAATGTACAGTCGAAGAAACAGAATCACGTATCAGAATGAAACCTTTGTGGTACTCATTTCATGTTGACCACACATCTGCTAAAGGAATTATAGCGAATTTGATTATGAAAAGGTTCTACCCTGGTACGAGATTCAGTTTCCTCGACTGCTATTACACAACAGCTGAGATATAAGTTCCTTAGTAAATAACGATCCTTTTTACTGTTCTTAGGGGCTGTTTTACCGCCCATTGATTAATTTTAACTGACGTATAAGTTTTATGTCATCTTCATCTATTCGAACAAAACAAACAGAGACGGCATAACATTTATTCGTCAAATAAATTAAATCAAAGGATGGTGAAACAGCGGGTTAGTCTACCCGTAAATATCATAACGTCGGTGATACTGCAATACCGTTTATTTTCCAAAAGGTATAATTTTCACTGTTAGAACAGTAACATCGTAGGTACTGTTCAGACAGTGAAAATTATACTTTATGGAATAAGCTAGTTACGCAGTATTGCAGTGTCACCGACATTAAGTACTAACTTACTCAGTACGTAGTGCTTTCAATGTCGTTATTATAATAAAAAAAAATTGACAGAACAAGTAATTCTATAACTTAAAAAATACTTACTGCACATTAGTACATAATTATTTAACCAGTGAATAGGGAACATTACTGCAATTTTATCCCGCCAGAGTGCAGCACTAGCACATACCATAATGTTTTTTGTCCGTAGGATGCCGTAATATCATATATTTCAATTATTTTTTTGGAAATATAACTCTATCGCTACTTTTGATGTAAATATCATGTATATTGTTATTATTTATAAATATAAATATGTCATGATTTCTATAGGTCATGATCATGCGTGATCCATCATGGCGACAAAATATAAAGAGAACTGACGTTGTCATGGCGGTTTCCTTACGGTTTGTGCCAGTGTCGCCCCCTGCTCAGAGCTTTGCCTAAAATACCTTATTATATTATTGACTAGATTACAACACTTTATCTGACGACTAGATGGCGCTAGAACTCGCTACACATTAATACCAAAACAAAATAATGCACACATTTAATAATTTGTCATGATTATGTCATAGAAAAAAGTTGTGTGCTCTTGCTCTAGGTATATTCTTTGCGTGCACAAAATTCACAACAGTTCACAATCAACTTTAGATCATCATTATAACTTTCTAGTTCTAATCTAATCGTAAGTGAGGTTTTTTGCAAAATTTTAAACATGGCGGAGTACCTAACACCGAAGAGTATAAATCCATACTAATATTATAAATGCGAAAGTTTGTGTTTGTCCGTCTTGCACGTCGAAAAGGAGCGACGGATCGATGTGATTTTTGGCATAGAGATAGTTTATGGGCCAGAGACATAGCCTACTTTTTATCCTGGAAAAATGCACAGTTCCCGAGGAAACAGCGCGCGATAGCCGAATTCGACACGGGCGAAGCCGCGGGCAAAACCTAGTTATGTTATAAACGCAGCGCATTAATATTTGTGGGGGGAGAGGCAAGCGCTGTCTTTCACTTTGAACTATGTTGATGTATGATTTTTTTAAGCTCTCGCTACACTTGAATAAAAAAGCGTCTCCAGAAAGTTGAATCTTGTTCAAATTAGAGCACACATAAGAAAAAGTATCCCTTTTAAACCTTTCCCTTTCACATTTACTTTTCCCGTAATATTGTTAAGCCCACCGATATTTTTCAAGGCTCGCCTAACAAAACCATGTTTTGACTGGGGGCTCGCCTTCGCAAACCTCATGTCAAATACCATACTTACCCAAATCCGGTACATCAATGTCATCCAAATTCTTCATAGACACATATCCGTCTGGTTTTATCAGGTTATAACCAGTTCCATCCGGTTTGATAGGAACGTAGTCGTCAGCACCGTCGTTCAGATCAACGATCGGATCTTTCAGATTGTCAAAGATTGAATTAGCTATGTTCGCTTCGTTTAGTAATTTAAGTGAGTCTTCTAACGCTAGATGGCGGTGTTCGGGCGTGTGACCGGAGGTTGAGGGGGTTTTGTCGGCCGCAGATTTTCGGTGGTGGAGCGAGTTGGTCGCGGAGCCGAGGTAGGGCGGCGGTTGCGGACGGTTGTAGTTGGCTGCGAGGTTGGTGGTTGATTTCGGGCTGTACGGGCGGGCTAGGCTGTTGTTGGGGCTGGAAAAGAATTGTTCAATTATTAGTTTTACCATATGCGGTATACATTATTATAGTTATACTATGCCGTATCTAATTATTTCGTTGTGTGAGTGATTGTTCTCTCAAATACGCGAACAGACTACCCTATATCTAGTCCAACATCTAACATTTGGTAGCATGGTGAACGGTTGCTTTGCTGTGAAGATGACCTCTGGTTGAGATCGAAACGCGGCAGTGTAGTATTGTGATGGTGATAGATGGGTTTGTGTGCTTTTCTGTGTGTTCTTACAGTGTGGAGGTGGAGGAACTGCATGAACACGCATTTCTTGCATAAACGCAGCTATCGTGAGGTCGCGGGTGAGCAAAATAATTATTTATAGTTCACTTTTTATTTACCTGACACCGACGCTCCTGTTGCTAGTGTTGTCAGCCTGGGTTTGCTCGGTGTTGCCAGTGCCGTAGCGACATAGTTCTACTTTGCCAGATTTATGCCCTCTGTAATATACATTTACCTTCATTGATTAAAAATAATTATGTATCAATTATAAATCAAAAGTGATGAAGTTAGTTAAAAATGTAAGAGATATACATAATCCCTACTAATATTATAAATGCGAAAGTAACTCTGTCTGTCTGTTACGCTTTCACGTCTAAACCACTGAACCGATTGTGATAAAATTTGGTATATAGGTAGTTTGAACTCCAAGGATCAACATAGGATACCTTTCATTCCGGTAGAGGGCGCTACCGCGCGATAACCTAGATCCGCGCAGACGAAGTCGCGGGCATAAGCTAGTGCAAATTATACATGTATACCTAGGTAGGAACTTAGTTGACGGTAAAAATATCGAAAGTACAGAATTTAAGACAAAAAAATAACTCTCCCAGGTTCTTTGGATTTAATAGGTATATAGGTACACAAAGAATCCCAAATATTGAATTTGGTCAGGTTAGCGAGGTTAATATATAGATATTGAATTTATTATAACATTTCATGCATATTTCCTGCGGGATAGCAACCGAAGTCACGGGCAAAAGCTATAGTTTTTAAAAAGTAACCATAAGAGTAAATTTCACAGCTGATTCAAGCAATGTGACATTCTGTGCTTTGAGAATGTATGACTTTTTCTGTGCAAAGGTTCCAAAGTGGGTCACAACTCAGTGCAGGTATTAGGGATTTAGATGACATTTTTGGCTTGTTAGTAATTGCACACATGTAAATTACGTATTTCATGTTTCGAACCTTCTTCGTCTGTAATCAGTACATATATGGAAGATTGTTTCTAAAAAGTATTCAGATTCAGGGTCACGCCTGAAAAAAAAACAGGGTTCACTTCAAATTGACGGAAAAAAGAATAAAAATAGGTAAAATAAAAACAATAAAAGTAGGTAAAATAATACAAAAATAAGTTATAGTAAAATATTTTTTTCAAGAAGAATGACAGAAACATACATTATACCCATTCTGTCTTTGTTGTAGTTATACACCGATAAAAGTTTGTAAAAAGGATAATTTCTGCGGTAGTACTACTAACGAATCGAATTGTTCCGAGATCATTATAGTAAATGTGCTGCCATCTATCCGTAGATTAAATTAAACAGAGCTTTCGTAAAGCCCAGTTTAGACTGGTAAGAACAATCGTGCAAGTTACATTACGTTGGCCGTAAAACCAACGATTTTGAATTGGTCAATCGAGCGCCGCAATATAATGCAACTTGCAACTAAATTGAGCTTTTATGCTTTTAAGCAAGATACCTCTCTCATTGAGGTCGCATTGACGAAAATGATGAACGATCAAACTAAGTTGTATCGCTCCCCATATTGCCAACAGATGGCAGCATATGTGCTACAACACGACGATTATTTTTAAAGTATTTGTTGTAAGATCCCACACTAAAATTCTTCACCTATTTGGTATTTGATCGTAAAGTAACTTCAATGAAAGATTGCACATAATGAAATCGGTAGCTACCAATACTCACATAGAAGTAGTAGAAGCATACCACAGCAGTCAGCGCAGGCACTGCCAACAGCAGCAGTAGTACTTACTTGTTGTATTTGTAGCTATGGAAACCTACTTACGTGGCAGCACAATGGAAGCATACCACAGCAGTCAGCGCAGGCACTCTCAACAACAGCAGCAGTAGCGTAGCGAGGCTATTTCGCTGGCGCAAACTATGCTGCGTGAGAGACGCTCCGGGAAGCTTTGACCTTACTCGATGTAAGTATTTGGAGCTATGGATACTTACACTCACACAAAGGGCTATGGAGAGGGCTATGCTCGGGGTTTCTCTGCGGGATAGAATCAGAAATGATGATATCCGCAACAAAACTAAGGTTACTGACATAGCCCGAAGAATTGCGAAACTGAAGTGGCAGTGGGCGGGGCACATTGCTCGCAGGACTGATGGCCGATGGGGTCAAAAGGTTCTCGAATGGCGACCGCGGACCGGGAGACGAGCTGTCGGTAGGCCTCCAACAAGATGGAGCGACGGCCTGGTTAAGATCGCGGGATGGCGGTAGATGCGAAAAGCACAAGACCGGTCTGAGTGGAGAGCTTTGGGGGAAACCTATGTCCAGCAGTGGACGTTCGGCTGACATGATGATACTTACATGGCAGCGTAATGGAAGCACACGACAGCAGTCAGAGCAGCCACTGCTAACAGCAGCAGCAACAGCGGGGCGGCCGCGGCAGCAGCCAGCTGTCTGCCGTAACCCCTCGCAGGCAGCGAGCGCCGCGCCGGCGCCGACCACGCCGCGTGAGGCACGGTGCGGGAAGCTTTGACCTTGCTTGAAGGTATGGTGGTCAAGTACTCGATATGCTCGGTGGTACGATCGCGGTAGACTGTGTTGTACTAGAAAACAACAAGTAAGGAGTTAAAATTGTTTAAAAAGAAAATAATAAAAACATTTATTGCCTATAGAAAAAAACATATTTGTGAGAAGTACATATATGCTCAGCTACATATGCTTTTTTCTGCTGTTTTCGTTTTTTTATTGATTTTTATTTAGATTTATTTTGCACAAGTTTCTAGGTACTGTAAGATATCGATATTGTCCAACCGCTATGTCCTAGACACATGGAATAGGAATGTTGAGACCACCAATCAACTGACGTACTTTTTATGAGCTGTCAAAACACAATTCTCCCATAGAGTTTCAATGGCAATAGCGACTTATGACGTCATTATCCGGCAACTCAATCAACTAACTATTTATTTGTTTTAAAGCAACAAAAAATCTAATTTTACAGTAAATCGAAAATTAATCTGGTTTTCAGAGTAAAATAAAACGTTTTTTTTTATGTTTTACTGGAGTTGTGCCTTCGAATTATTTTTTAATGGCGTCAACATCCCTATTTCGAACGGGTGTCCTTTATTCAGGAATTGAGTACCTACCTTATTGAGTTCATAATTGAGTTTAATTAATGACAATGCAAGGCTAGATTAGCAACTTTAATTAGAACAATAACGAATAAAGTTAAAGTCTCACCAGTTCAAAGTTACACCAGTCCAGGGTTAAACCAGCTTCCCTGAAGAGTCTCTCCACCGTGGTCCTCTTGTACTCTCGCGGACAGCTGGTCAGCTTGGATAAGGGCCGAACTTCTTCTCGAAGGTTCTTCAGCTCTGTGGAGAAAGGCTTGGTGCTTCCTAAGCGAACGACTAACCTGCAATATGAGATAAAAAAATCAAATGTGTTACAATCAGCAGGGCTACTCCGAAACTCGAAGTTCTCGTGTGGTCCCTCTCGCTCTCGTATTAAATAGTATAAGTGTCAGAGGGACCGCACGATACGAACTTCGAGTTTCGAGTTTCGGAGTAGCCCTGCTGGACTGTAGCCCGGCCATTCTCATTTTATCGTGTACCGGTCTAGTTACCGTACCGCTGTTTTACCGCACTAGTAATGCGGTAATTAGACTTGAGTGCACAGATAAATGTAAATGGCAGCCGTCCTTTTTCTAGATGCGCACTCAGTTGCAGTGTCGTGTCGCTTTTGCGTGACAAAAAGGCGGGACGGTAATTGGATAGGTGCACGATAAAATGAGAATGGCCGAGCCATCAATAAAATATTTTTTAGAATCGGTTCAGCGATTTTTCCCAAGTTAAAATACATACAAACAAACAAAATTTACCTTTATACACAAAATCCATACTAATATTACTAATATTAGGTATAAATGCGAAAGTGTGTTTGTATGTTTGTGTGTTTGTATGTTTTCCGTTTTCACGCCGTAACGGAGCGACGGATCGACGTGATTTTTGGCATAGAGATAGTTTTTGGGCCCGAGAGTGACATAGGCTACTTTTTATCCCGGAAGAATGAACAGTTCCCGAGGGAACAGCGCGCGATAACCGAATACCACGCGGGCGGAGCCGCGGGCAAAAGCTAGTTAATAAATAAATTACTTACCCCTCTCCATCGCTAGGTTTTAGCGGCAAGCGAGCTCCCAAGTCAATAGCCGAGGCGAGAAAGGTCGCATACATGTCGTGGTTGCTCTCGAGCCACAGTTTACTTCGGAATATATCTTTCAAACGCGTCATCCTGCAAAGATGTTGGTTTTTTTAAGTCATTAAGTATATCGTCTTATCAGCCGTGAGACATTCATGTCGGAAAATAAATTTTACTAAAACTTAGCTAAACGGCAATTTACAGTTGTCTGTTGCACTTACTAGATGGTGCTGTAATCGTCTCTTAGGTGACAGATATGCAAAATATTGTGTGTACAACCTCGTGATGCAAAATAAGGGTTTCTATGACAGGCTAGTTGGCGTCAGCAGGTACAGTCAATGGCAAAGATATCGACACGGCCAAAGTTACAAAAATATATATACACGACTTTATGCACTCAACATTAAGGCCGTGTAAACATATTTTTGCAACTTTGGCCGTGTCGATATCTTTGCCCTCGACTGTACCTATGCGAGGCTCCTTTGACAATTTTGACATTTGCGTTACGTTGGCGATTGGCTGAATAACTAAATAAGTTCATCACAACCAAGGAAATAAAACTTCAAAGAGACCGACCTCGCGATACTAATACTCTAGTTTTATGTCGTGCAAACTAGATGGCGCTGTAGTCAATACCTGTGCTCATCAAGCAAATCTTCAACATTTAGATTGTCTATCTTCAGCTCGACTTCATGACGAGCCATCATCTCCCGTCGGTGAACCTTCAGTGTCAGTAACACGCGACGAGTTTCGTAGTCCTGACGGTTGAGGCCTATAACTTCTAGCTGTAAAATAATGAGAGCGGGCTTCAAAATCAGATCTGTTCGTACTCGAACAACAAAATCTCTATTGCGTAAATTTAATATAGGTACCTAAATTGTATTAAAACAAATTTTTTAATGATGTTCTTTACTTCGTTGCCAAAGCCAATTTTTATACAGTTTTAAAGTCCAATGTACTTTTTTAAAATAAGAACAGGAGAATGATTTGAGAAAAATAATTTCCAGCCAAGGTCAGTTGGCCAATAGAAATTTCTCATTTCTGTTTACATTGGCCAACCTTGATACCAACATTGGGCTAAAAATACAGATTATAAACATACGGTGATTGGCGATTTGGTGCCTCTTGGTGGGGTTCCGAAAATAAACCCAGAGTGATGTCGTCCACTGTAAATATATCGAAGCCACGACGGCAACTCCGGTTTGCCCAATAAAGCTGCATGGAATCTGTACTGCTGGTCGAATTCTAAGAAAAAAAAAATTAACGACGATTTATTTGATCTGAGATAACAACCATAAAATAAAATACCTAAATATTTGAAACTGGCTGGAAACACCGGCAACTTCAACCGCTAAGAAACAAATATTTTAAAAATAAGAAATTTATGTTAGATAATGATCTTTATCGCAATTATTATAAGGTTGATAATAGCGACAATGCAATTTACAATAGTAAACAACACTTCACAAAGGTTACCAACCTTGGTAAGTCCAGTTAAATAAATTAGGGCTGATTGGTATCGCAAACATTTCAGTTTCGACCGCATTGTGAACGTGGCCGGATGTTATAACTGTCAACAGCCCCAATAGGAACACCTGTGCCTTCATAATGTTCTGAAAAAGAAATACATTGAAAAAAAAAACATTGACAGCTTGTTTAAAAAATATATAGGCCCCGCGCAAACTATACCTATAAATTAAACTGACAGAGATGCGACTTTACCTCATTCATGGCCGAATGGGCACGTGCGATGAAAAAACCCGACCTAATTCACGAGAATAGAAACAAAGCAATCGATTTCCATTTTGCTGTTTACAGGCGGTGCACTGAATACAGATCGCACATGTGCAGAAGGAAAGGAACGAGTCAGGGAGGGATTTGCGGATGATGAAAATTATGTCCTGTCCTGCTCGCACTTATTTGTAATGCAATGTTTTTAACAAATATTATGTAAATTTTTTTTTATGTTTATTAAGTAATGCGTGCAGGCAGTACCTAATAAATTCTGATTTGGCCTCAACATGTTGCTATTGATTAAATACCTATATTGTACTAACTTTAAATTTAGTTACTCGTGACATAAATGACACAACAAAATAAAGCGCTTACCCACGTCATAAGCCTATTTATTTTCTTCCCGGTTTAACATCTTTTTATAATAATTACGTTAACGACAAAAATAAGCAAGTACGTCCCTGAAAACGGGGCGGTGACGTAAAACAAGACTTTGACGTCATTGGTTACAATCCTGACAAATCGAAGTGGTTTCTGCTACGTTCCGTTTCACTCTCCACAGTTTACCATTTTCGGAATATCAAAAAACTGACTAATTTAACGCCAAAAAGAAGTTTTCAGCTGTCTTCGCGTCTATAATACGATTTAAAAGTACTAGTTAAATACATTAAAACTCTTTTTTTGTACAATTTTGATGAAAGAACCAATGATCAATACAATTTAATCGAACTATACACTGTTACGTTCGTACGGAAATGGGTGTAGAAAAAATGACATTCATTTCGTTCCATTCATTCATTTACAAATGTCAGAAAGGGCTAGGCGATTTTGCAATATTGTGAAGAAAATCGTTGTTTACGACTGAAAATAACAAATGTAACCACTAAAATGTTATCAGCCGTGTACGGAGATAGGGCGTGTGCGCGCCAAAATCGCGTGGTATCGAAATAACGCCGCATGAACAGCAAATAGGGCGTTTATCATACTTCTTGCGAGGAAAATAATTTTCGCCCAATTCTGTTTTCGGGATCATGTTAAAGTTCAAAAAGATGGGATCGGATAAAGTGCCACTGCTGCTGGTGACCGCCAACGTCGGATCTATCTTCGAAGACGTAAGTTTTCCTTGTTTCATTGATTTTCCCGTCATATATTGTTAACGCCTACCTACCTTTGAGTAATTAAATTAATTAAATGCTTTGATCATGTGCTGGGACGAGTTCCGGTTTTTAAATTGGCTCTGGCTTTAAAGACGTCACTGTCATTTTATATCTTAACACTGGCCAGTTATTATCATAATACAAAAATACTTTTTTTAAATAAAAATGTTTTTTTTATTTGTCACTGCTAGGTCATGGCAGAAAACAAATTAGAGGCCTGATATCTGACAGTAAAATGAAACAAATGCAAATTTATTTTTTTGTATTAAAGCTGTTCAAACAAATTATGTACTTGATGAATTAAAAAATGTAAAGTGTTGAGAAACACTCAAGTCACTGCAGATAGTTATTAAGTATACACAGATACAGTTATTTCACTCCATTTGACGTGAATACGTCACGAATAATACAAGCTGAGTAGCAATATGAAATACCTAGTTTAGCCTTCTAACATCCAGAAAACAAAATTTTGAACTTAATGTCTAACTAAGGGGCTGTTTCACCATCTGTTAATAAATTTATTTGATGGATAAAATGTGATGCTGTCTTCGTCTATCCAAACAAAAGAAACAGAGAGGCCATCACATTTATCCATCAAATAAATTTAATCAATGGATGGTGAAGCGGGGGCTAAATGACAACTTTTCTTGATTGCTATTAAGTTATTAATTTGTTTGATGTGGGGTGTCAAGAGATTATTACGGACACACACACAAACATGCAAGTTAATTAAATTTTTTTGCTTGTACTGTCAGTTCCCTAACCTATGTAACCAAATAGAAAAGATGAAATTTATGTTAGGAGGTTAATTCAACTAGTGGGCCTTCTACTCCCAGTAGATGCAAGTTGTCAGCTTAGGGATTGAACCTGCTTAATTCCGAAATTCATTCCATTTAAAATTTAATTACACATGTCCATAAGTCCAAAATTGGATATTGGTAAATATTAATGTAACTGGTATTTTTAAAGCCCTCACTCCAAGAAATTTTCTTTTTTTCCTTCCCGCTTTTTCCGTTCCTCAAGATTTAGCCATCCAAGCATCTCAATAGACTGTGACAGTGTGTCGCCATAAGTCTATTGGGGTTGTGGGTATGCCTGTCGTGCCTACAATGGTGGATCCGCCACAGTATATATATATATAAGCTAAAGCAGTGTGGAAGCTACGAAGCTACTGAAGATACTGCAGTACCGCGAGATCCCCTCAGAGGCTGTGTAGAGCGCGCGTCTGTGTGTTTGTTTCGATCGATTTGTTCATAGCTAATATATACTGTGGATCTGCCCTTGGATACAGGTGGGAAGTTGTGGTGTTTTGTGGGGAAACCCTTTGTTCAACAGTAAAGTCTTCCAGCGTATGATAATGTTAGGAATTTATTATTCTTACATCACGCAGTTTTTACTGAACTTTTCTGATAAAGTATAAACTTTAGATCTATGTTATATGCAAACAGAATACTTATAGCTCTTTTACTATACATATCGTCACTAATTTGAAAAAATGTCTTATCTCAAATCAATACGTCAACAAATTTGACCCTTAAAACAATGTCCATTGAGTTCACTCGGAAAGATCATCGATTTTGAGATACCAGCTTGTTTCAAAGTAGCGACGATATTTAATTGCCATTAATTGGTGACCAGAAATTGAGAAATATTAATAACAAGCCAAAATTTTATTCAATAGACGTAGGTTTCATGTAATTAGCTTGCTATTTAATCAATTAAATAATAATAGTATTGTTAAATCCTATAACCACATGGTCATGTCATCATACATTTATTTATGCTAATTCATTACATATTTGCTGATAGGTCATTAAGCTAATTAAGGTCATTAAGGAGATTTGAATTGAAGTGGGGAATTACCTACAAATCTTAGACTTAATACTAGCTGTTGCCTGCAACTTTGTCTGTGAATAATTCATTTATTGCCTACCTGGAGGAACTACAACTTTTGTGGGATAAAAATTAAAGATGGGGCGAATATGGGTTTCACTTCACCAAATGTTCGGTAAAACTATTACCGAACCAAATACTCGGCATTCCTAAGTAGATACTAGAAATATGATTCATTTTTAATTTTTCAAATGTTGTAATTTAATCAATTTAATTAACTCTTGATTAAAACAAAAAACACAAACAAAAAAGTTTCTGTATATTTTTTTAATAATTTTTAATTTATATAAAACTAAAAATCAATGTAATCAATCATAATAGATCAGTAAATAATACATAAAAAATAAAAGGTACCTAGAAAGTGAATCATTGTTTCCACTGCTGCTATTTCATTTCCTCGCCATCGAAGTGAAAAGTAGGGTGTAAAACTCGAGCATTAAACCCATTTTCCCCTCGACGTGTCTATCCACCCTCGCCGTACCGGCTCGGGTGGCTATATGAACGCCTGGGGTAAAATGGCTCGTTTTATGCTCTTGTTGTACAATCTACTACACATTAAGGTAAATAGCGGTACGCCACGAATATAAGTTGCGGTTTACTACGTAATATTTTAAGTGGAATATTTTGCTGTGTAATCAGTATTTTTGATGTGAATCCGGGTTTTTTTTGCATGAAAAATGTCCTTTTTTGATGTGCGTTTTAAATAGTAACCCCCTGTTTCACCATCTATTGATAAATTTATTTGACGAATAAATGTGATACCGTCTCTGTTTGTTTTGTTCCAATAGACGGAGATGGCATCATATTTATCCGTCAAATAAAATTTATCAATAGATGGTGAAACAGAGGTTAAGTATCCTTACATAACCAGCACTAGTAGGGGCCATATTATTTCCTATAAATAAGGTGTGGTCGCAATCGTACCTAGCGCTCCTCGCTCCGCTCGTCGTCGCACGCTAATTTTCCGGTGCCAAATTGACAGTCAAAGTTCTTTTGCTATGAGAATGAGTATCATCTACGGACCCTCTAGTTAAGACGAGCTGTCGGTAGGCCTCCAACAAGATGGAGCGACGACCTGGTTAAGATCGCGGGATCGCGTTGGATGCGAAAAGCACAAGACCGGTCTGAGTGGAGAGCCTTGTGGGAGGCCTATGTCCAGCAGTGGACGTCTTTCGGCTGACATGATAATGATGACCTTCTAGTTAATTTGCTGTGGACTCAGTATTTTTGATGTGATTGTAGTATTTTTGTATAGTTTATGTTGAAGTATATTTTCGAATTATCTACGGTACTAGTTTTGATCAACATTTAGTTTATTTGTATTGAAATATTTTAATTGATGTAGGTACAAAGGTATACAAATTATGAAAATAAATTGATAGGCAATTACTTATTTGATGAGCTATTAATAATATTCCTTTTGTTATTATCCTTTTAGGCAATCGAGTCAGTACATAGTACAGTTGAGGAAACTTAATGACGTACCAGGGTGGAACCTTTTCATAATTAATTGGGTATTTTATGATTCGAGAATATAATTGAATGAATTATTGTTAATTGATTAATGTATTTAATAGACTATTGCATGTCTCTCCGAGACAGGACATGATGTACTACTAACAAAACATATACTGATTTAACATCTATGTAATAACTCATGACCTTGTAATAAACATTTTGAATTTGAATTTCGTTACGATTTATTTGGCAAATGTATGGGATGTCAACATGACATTAGTAGCACAAATGTTCCACCTGGGTATGCGATTGTTTCCTTAACTCTACTTACTTGTATATGTAGTTGTATAGACAGACAGTCTGATAAATTGGATTTGTTCGTTTATTGATTGACCTTGATTAGGTTTTGGGGCCTTGTTGTGGCTATTACTAATTGAATTAGGATGCTAGAAATAGACTTTTAGAGTTCCATACAGTTTACGACACGTAGGTATTTCGATTCGAAACTCCGAAACGGAATTCCGTAAATACTCGCACACATACGTTTATATTAATTCTGAAGGCACTAGGCCACCTTGCGGGATTCCGAATCAGAAAAAAGTTCGAACGGAAAACTTTTGTCCGTATGTGGTAGGTCTATAGATTTCCGAAACGGAAATCCGAGTTTACCATCAGCCAAAGAAGTGGTCAATCAATTTTTAAACAAGTTCCTATCAAATGAATATGTCATCATCATCATCATCATCATCATCATCATGTCAGCCGAAAGACGTCCACTGCTGGACATAGGCCTCCCCCAAGGCTCTCCACTCAGACCGGTCTTGTGCTTTTCGCATCCACCGCGATCCCGCGATCTTAGCCAGGTCGTCGCTCCATCTTGTTGGAGGCCTACCGACAGCTCGTCTCCCGGTCCGCGGACGCCATTCGAGAACCTTTTGACTCCATCGGCCATCAGTCCTGCGTGTAATGTGCCCCGCCCACTGTCACTTCAGTTTCGCAATTCTTCGGGCTATGTCAGTAACCTTAGTTCTACTGCGGATAACACCAAGGAATATGTCGCTCAAGTCGAACTTTCAAGTTGACAGACACGTCTATTGGCATGCAAACGCTTTCCAATTTTAAGATGGTAGACCACATATTTGGTTGATGTACGATTCACGCAGCCGGTGAAATTACTGGCAATTGAGGTATTCGGTATTCCATCTCAGGCCTCTAGGTTGGCATTGGCGACGCATCTGCAATACCCCTGGTGTTGCGGATGTTTATGGGCGGTGGTGGTCTTTTACCACCAGGAAACCCACTTGCTCGTTTGCCTTCCAATCGAATAAAAAAAAACGTGGCGGCCCTAAGGCGTCTGGTATTTTTTTTACGACACATTATTTTTAACCACCTACGCAAATACATGGGTGTTATGAGTTTGTCTCCAATGTCTGTCTGCGACATCGTAGCTCTTAAGAGCGGATGGATCGATTGCGATACGGTTTTTTTTACGTAAACGCGAATGTCATCGCATCGCTGGAACTAGCTATGACCTGTTTTAAGATATGGAACTTTGAAATTGTCCACGTGTATCTCAATTTTTTGTAAGTTATATAATTAAATATCAGGGGACTCTTGATACCAATTGATCTAGTCCCAAACTAAGGAAAGCTTGTACTATGGACACTAGGCAACGGATAAACATACTTATACAGATAAATACATACTTAAATACAAATTAAACATCCAAGACCCGAGAACAAACATTCGTATTATTCATACAAATATTTTCCAAGGCCGGGAGGGAATCGAACCCGGGACCTCAAGCTTCGTGGTCAGGTTATCTAACCACTCGGCCATCCGGTATTCAAAACTCTGAAGTTAATAACGATATTGGGTGGGGTAGTGATAAAATGTTTGCGGACAAATGAACAAACAAAATACTAACGACTCTATTAATGTAATTAATAGGTTTTTATAGGTATATGAGAAGGAAGGAGTCTGGGAAAAATAGAACTAGTTGTGTTCCTTTGTTCATGCCGTGAGTAACCTATTATTGCTCTTTTATCCTCGTATGTATTACAGAAGTAAATTAATTGGTCTGGGGAGGGGGAGGTTAAAAATTCAGCGTTTTGCGGCGTTTTTTCGTTCGTAACGTTTCAGCAAGTATTAAAAAGCGCATTCAAATCGGTCCACCCGTTTAAGAGCTACGGTGCCACAGACAGACACATATAGCGGTCAAACTTATAACACCCCTCTTTTCGCGTCGAGAGTTAAAAAGGACGATGCTCAGGGTTAATTTTGTATTAAAACTAAAGACGATATTATAATAAAAATAGCGTGATATAAATTTCTTGTGACATCCTTTCGTTGTGCTACTTAGGATGGTAATGACTTTTAACTGAGCAAAACATTGCTTCCCCTTTTGTTCCTTGCAGCTTCTTTTGTCGTTTCGCTCTTGGTGTTCATGGTCCTTCGAACCGGATCCATGTACAAACTCGTACCATGGAAGCCGGTAATGTGTTATTACATACTTACATTTTGCTATATTTGTTTCTACTACAATTCGCAAGCATACAATAATTCATCCATATTAATATTATTAATGCGAAAGTGTGTTTGTATGTTTGTCCGTCTTTCACGCCGTGACGAAGCGACGGATCGACGTGATTTTTGGCATAAAAATAGTGTATGGGCCCGAGAGGGACAGGCTACTTTTTATCCCGGAAAAATGCACAGTTCCCGAGAGAAAAGCGCGCGATAGCCGAATACCACGCGGGCGGAGCCGCGGGCAAAAGGTAGTATAAAATATACCTTTAATTTTGACACATTCGGGTGTTGAATCCGTTTCGTGTCGGATGTCAGTCATTTCTATAGAAAATCGTGTCGGGCAAGTGTGAATAGCTTCATATGAAATGTTCTGTCAACGGAAAATCTGATTAAAATCTGGGCCCAACATCCGACAAGTGGAAGCCAGCTCTTAAATCATAAAGTCATAAAATATATAATATGTTTCATAGTTTACAAGTTATCTAAAGTACAATTCAATAGAATCTAACAATTTTCTACACATTTAACACACCCTAACGTGGGCACGCTTGATTATATATGTCCCTGTTGTTGCAATTATCGTCTAAAAGGAATCAAAAAAGAATAATAGTCACATCACAAAGGCTTAGGCAGCCCGGTGTTCATATTAGAAGGCTGGAAGTGTCTACAGGATTGTTAGATTCTATTGAATTGGAGTATATTTATGTAGTCTTATGTAGGTATAGTAATAAAACTATAGTATATCTTTGTAGCGGTCCGAGGGTCACCAACGGTGCTGGCTGAAAATCAGCGCTGATGTGTTTATTATTAACGCTTCAGCATTATGCTGAGCCAGTGTCCGATTCACAACCGCAATGACGCATAATTTCCTATGTGTTGTCTATTTGTACTTAATGCCATTGTGGTGTCTTGTGTTGTGAATTAAATTAAATGTATTTTCTTTCTTTCTTTCTTCTTTCTTTAAATACTCTAATGGCTACTTGCTGGAAACACATAAATCTCGAGTTAGCGTTAAGCTTAGTTTAGTAGCGTCAAAATGTATGGAACTGACAAGCTTAATCCAGGTTTAAGTGCTAAATCTAGATTTATTTTTTCCTGCAAGACGGCCTTAATGTAAATTTGGTTTAACACGAAAATGAACATCTCATAACATCGAAATAGCGCGTAATAATGAGGCGATAGCGGGTAAAAAACCTATTTATCTTTTATCCTGCGGGCAATAACATGCATGTTCGCGATAAAAAGTCGGTAAATGAATAACCTATTCATATTTGTTTGATCAAGGTTAGTTCCCACCAACGATAGAGCTGCTACTAGAGAGTTAAGGTTATTTATGTTAGTTACTTTAGTTTATAACAATACTAGCTTTACTAGGAATTCGGTTTTCGCGCGCTGTTCCCTCGGGAACTGTGCATGTTTCCGGGATAAAAAGTAGCCTATCTCACTCTCGGGCCCATAAACTATCTCTATGCCAAGAATCACGTCGATCCGTCGGTCCGTTTCGACGTGAAAGACGGACAAACATACACACAAACACACACACTTTCGCATTTATAATATAGTATGGATGGAATGTGGAAACGGCGGGTTGCTGGGGGGCGGAGCGTTATGTGCGGGATTTGGGCCGTCGGCTCAAACAAAATGGGGAGGACTCGCTCAGAGTCATTTCTGGTGCAAAGGCTGTCCTTAGGTATTCAACGTGGTAATGCCGCGAGCGTTATGGGCGCCTTTGCGCCGGCAATGGCTAAGGGCGCGTTATTTGAATAAATTATTTTTGCAATAATAGGGATGATGACTGGGTTAAAAATAGGTATATCATTCTATTTAGTCCGACATTTAGATTATGGAAAAATATGGGACACGTATTTTTTGGTTTATCTATTTATTAAAAATCGACAAAGGTATAGATCATCAAACTTCGGGAGTGGGGGCTTGTGACGTCACTATAAGGTAAAAATCGTACCATATAGTGACGTCACTCGAAACTTCTAAGCACTGTATCCTCGTCATTTTTTGTTTGTCAAGCAAAAGAAAAAATATGTGCACAATATTTTTAAATTATCCACCTGACGGACTAAACAGTTTTCAGTCATCTAGCCTATTGCATACTGTGTTTTTGAAAAAAAAATTGAATAAAGATCGAGTTTATAACTTAGAAATTATAAGGGATAGGTACATAATTTTTTTGCATTTTGACGCATTGATGGCTAATTTCAGAGCAAAGGAGCCATCTTTTAATTGCAACCCGACTCGCAAATAACTTTGTAATTAATTTTCCAAAAATTCCATTTTTCCAGCCCTCCGTGATGCTCCCAATATGGACGTCCGAGTTCCTCCAGGCCGTCTCCCGTATGGACCCGAAGTTCATTGCCCTCCATCTGCAAGAAGTCGGCGGGAAGGCCTATGAGAAGTCCATGCAGTATGTCAAGGACTTTGTACAGAGGCTTTGTGATTGCCCGGAGCTCAGGCTGTATGACAAGATCAGGATATTCCTGGATGAGGACTTCAGTTCACCAGAGAAGTTCACGGTGAGTAGGGAATTCAAATCGGTTTTTGATGTATGAAGAAAAACCGAAAACCGAGTTTTCTCCATACAATAAAAACCAGTCTTGAATTCCCTAACGGTGAAGATTACTATTTGGAGTCTTTTTGTATTTTTTATTTCAACTCCAAATTTTTGTTTCTTTTACGGTCATCCCGTGAAAGTCTGTATATATCACACGAAAACACAAGCCGAAACACGGATGCACAGAAAAACCAGTAAAATAGACCAGCACTGGGAATCGAACCCAGGTCCTCAGCATTCCGTGCTGCGTGCTATTCCCCTACACCACCGCTAAACAGGAGACTAGACACGAATTTTTCCTATGCACCAATATTTCAACTTGCATTTTTTTCGTAGTCACTTTAGCAGCGACACTAACGCCATCTATGAACTACATTCTCAACGAGAAACATTTTTCACTCCCTTCGGAACTATCACTATGGTGAGCGGATAGTTCCCTAACGATGAGTTTGTTTTGAGTACATAAAGCCCGATTTCCGCCGCGAGCAAAGCGGACTCATTAATGCGTTAATGACTTAGTTTAACGTATAGTCGACCAATGTATGGGAGCCCCCCTTAAATATTTACTTTATTCTGTTTTAGTATTTTTTGATATAGCGGCAACAGAAATATATAATCTGTGAAAATTTCAACTGTCTAGCTATTACGGTTCATGAGATATAGCTTGGTGACAAACGGACAGACGGACACCTTTGGGTATGGAACGTTAAAAATAGTATTTTAATATTACTCTGTCAGTTAGATTACCAGAAACTGTTAGGCGCATATTTGTCTTTGTCAATCAAACTAGAAATGACAAAGTTGAAGCGAGTCAAAGTTCGCGACTTGGGCCAGTGACGTCACGCGAAAACTTCAACTGACTATATCTTCATAATTTTTTGTTTGATTGACAGCAGAATAATCTAACCAACAAAATGTTGGAAAACTCCCGACTTTGTTACTTCAAAGTTGAATATCTTAAAAACGGCTGAATTTTTGATGGCTGGCTTTGATGAAACATGTCTAAGAACCATTGCTAGAAAACCTATTTCAAATGAAAAAAAAAACCGCATTCAAATCGATTCACTCGTTTAAGAGCTACGGTGCCACAGACAGAGACACACATAGCGGTCAAATTTATAATACCCTTATATTTTCGCATCGGGGGGAGGGGGGGGGGTTTAAAAATGTCATACAATCAGTCATTTAGTTCAGTCCAAATCCATTCGCTCCAGCTCTTTTGAATCGATCTGTATTTCAAATGTAATTCCGAAAGTCAGAGATTACCTTTGTTTTTCGTAACTTATTTAAATTTGTGCCTTTTCAGGCTCTCGGAAACATGTACTTCGCTCACTCATCTCTGACCGATCTCAAGATTTGGGACTTCGAACTGAAGGCTTACGTGGAAGCTACCGGCAAGGAGATTCACAGCGGCAACATTGAGAAGGTGACCACTAAGGAGAAGGCCAAGTTTCCGCAGCATTTCTTCCCTGAGGTGAGCTTTAAAGTCTATCTTATTGCTCACTAGAGAGCGCTAGAACTCGCCTCCTAGCGCCATCTAGTGAGCGAGTACAGAAATCCTAATCGCGCTTCTTCCAACTTCCGATGCTCTTCCTTCGGACTTCGGTCTCCAGGCGTAACACCTGCCTGGAGAGAGCTCTCACTATTGTGGCCTGTAATTTATGCAGCAAACAAAATTATTTTGTTTTGATCTAATGATCTAATCATTTATTCTGTAAATAGGCCGCAATGGGCACTGTCATCATCATCATCATCATCATGTCAGCCGAAAGACGTCCACTGCTGGACATAGACCTCCCCCAAGGCTCTCCACTCAGACCGGTCTTGTGCTTTCCGCATCCAACGCCCCGCGATTTTAACCAAGTCGTCGCTCCATTTTGTTGGAAGCCTACCGATAGCTCGTCTATCATTAAATGATATTGCAACGGATAACTCACTTCTTAAATCGAGTTTAGCTTGACATGTTTCGGGCTATTTCGTAGCCCTTCTTAAAAGGATACCCCGAAACATGTCGAGCTAAACTCGACTTAAGACGTGAGTTATCCGTTGCAATATAATTTAAGAGGATATCCTACGGCGAGCATTTTAAAAAATTGGTATTTGAAGAAACTATTGCCGTCGCTATTACCCGCATATAGTGCGAAAGGGACGACTGCAGCTTTAGCCGATTTTAGCTGTAAAAACATCCCAACATAGGGTTTCATAGTCCTCAATTTCCTCTTCCAAAACTGAACCGATATTAATTTTTCTTTCACATATGTTTTAACGAGGGTTTCCCAGATGCTTGTATGTTTTCTGTTTTTCTTCTACATTTGTGGGATTTGTTTACGAAACCTCTGATTGAGGAACTGGAAATAGCGAATTTATTGGAGTTTTCGAGGGTCTCTAATTCTTAAAATATAAGAATTATCTAAAAAAACAAAACATACAAGCACGCCAGATGCAAGTATAGATTTTTTGCTGTAATGTAATTATCCAGGGAGGAAAATGAGGACTACGTTTGTATGGAGAAACTGCCGGTGGTACATCCTCTTAATATGAGTGAGTCTCACGGTAGTTTCAAGCTCGTCTATTGTTGCAGTGCAAATGGTCGCGCAAGGGATTCCTGCGCACGCGCTGGCAGATCCGCGGCACGGCGGTCGAGTTCGTCAACATACATCTGTTCCACGACGCGTCCAACTTGCTCGCGCTGCAGCCTTTTCCCTCGGTAAGACCAGAAGGGCTAATCCGAAACACGAAATTCGAAGTTCGTATCGTGCCGTCCTTCTCACTCTCGTATTAAATAACATAAGCGTAGGCGGGATGGTACGATACGAACTTCGATTTTCGAACTTCGTGGTAGCCTTGCAGATTTTACCAGTACAGTAAAAATTTAAAATACAAACTGAAATATAGATGCACAGAAAAACCAGAAAATTAAGACCAGCACTAGGAATCGGACCCAGGTCCTCGGCATTCCGTGCCGCGTGCTATACCGCTACATTATCGCTGGACAACGGTACACACACGAATTTTCCCTATGCACCACATATCTCAGCTTGTTTGTTTGTTATTTAGTCACTTAAGCAGTGACGCTAGCGATATCTATGCCGTAGCCCTCATCGAGAAACTTTCGAACCACTCAAAAATATGTTACTACAATCCGTGAGCTTTTTACGATAACTTTGAAAAGTTTTGCAAGTTGATAACAGTACAGAACCGCATATCACGATCGCGTGTCATCGTCAATACCAGAAGCATGCTTCTCAAATCCGAAGGGTTTTTTAAGAGCTCACGGAGTGTACGGCCTTATTGCATTCAGAATAAGAGTCTGCGGTACTTACTTCTAAATATAACATTTATTTATAAACAAACAAATAATACATACAATAATTAACAGAAATAAAAAAAAAACTATAACTAACTTACTCTAAACCTAAAAATCTATATTTACAAATATCACCCAAGTCGCTACTATTGGGGAGGGTACCCATAAGGCTGGCTGCGTTTCCTAGTTGTATGGCAATGCCAATACGTTGACCGAGGAAAGAGCCAGCCCTATGGTCACCAGAGGAACGGGCAAGCTTCTTTTTTAAAAATTGAAATAATTTTTTTGCTTCGGGACCCCACGGACCAAGCGTTAAACTTAACTTACTTCTTAAACTTTAAATATAAATAAATAAATATCACGGGACAATTCACACCAATTGACCTAGTCCCAAAGTAAGCTTAGCAAAGCTTGTGTTATGGGTACTAAGCAACGGATAAACATAATTATATAGATAGATACATACTTAAATACATATTAAACACCCAAGACCCGAGAACAAACATTCGTATTATTCATACAAATATCTGCCCCGGCCGGGAATCGAACCCGGGACCTCAAGCTTCATAGTCATAGTAGTAATAAATAAATCTAATCTAATTTATGTGTTCCAGGTGTACTGCCGCAGTCGGCAGCGCGCCCTGCGACACACCCTGCGGCACCTCCACTCGGACGTCAACGCGGCGCCGTACTTCATCTTCGGGGACTTCAACTTCCGGACGGACACTGGAGGCGTCGTTAAGGTATGTTTTTTTTTCATCATCATCATCATCATCAGCCGGAGGACGTCCACTGCTGGACAAAGGCCTCCCCCTTAGAACGCCATAATGAACGACAACTCGCCACTTGAAAGAAAGAAAGAAAGAAAGAAAGAAATCATTTATTCGTGACAAAAGTATATACAAAGCATTACAAAAGAAAAATATATTGAAAAGAACGAAATTGTTGTCACGAAATGGTCCCAAATCAGCAAAAATTGCCGTTCTTGCGAGCGGCGCTGTTCTTCCTTTGGGACCATCCGTTCACTTATCACACATCACCCACACACCCACCCATCATCACTTGCATCCACCGGTTTCCCGCAACTCTCACGATATCGTCAGTCCACCTGGTGGGAGGTGGTTTTTTTTATCCCTACTTATATTATAAATGCGAAAGTAACTCTGTCTGTCTGTCCGTCTGTCTGTCTGTCTGACTGTCTGTTACGCTTTCACGTCGAAACCGCTAAGATATTTAGATGAAATTTGGTATAGAGATAGTTTAAGACCCAAGGATCAACATAGGATACTTTTTATTCCAGTAGAGGGCGCCACCCCGCGATAACCTAGGTCCGCGCAGACGAAGTCGCGGGCATAAGCTAGTTATTTATATATTCAAATTACAGCTTAGGTACTACGCATTATATATTCTCGCCAAACTACTGTGTTTGATGGCGAGACGCGCTCAGTTTTCATTCAATTTGCATGTGTTTGCAAAAATAGGTAGGTACCTACCTAGTTTATATTATAGGATAAGTTTGATAGGTTGAAATTGCATGAAAACTACCTACCTACCTACAAGTTGACACATTCGTAATGCTTGCCGTAGTCGCTGCGAAGTTCTAGTTCTTCGTGCAAATTATATAGAAAACGTAAATTTCTAACGTTAACTAGACCCCAAACAGACAGGTTTTGTTATCCAAAAAAGTGATCAAAATGTAATTTTGCTCGCTGGGTTTGCTCACTGAATTCGAAAGATTTGAACTTCACTTTGTTTTGTCGCTTTCACTTCAACACGAAAAAGAGAGAGTTAGGATCAAATAGATTCTAACTTTGATTGTCAAATTCCGTACTTATTTGGCATACGAAAAAAAACCTAAAATTACTCGTAAACGTATACAAATAACCGTAAAATTGCAAATGGTCTGTTGAGGTTTTAAATGTGATTATGTATTATGTTATTTCTTAATAGTCGTGTTATATATTTTTTTATATTGCTTATTTTGCGAATACTACTGGTTTTATTTTTACCATGTTGTATATTTTTACCTTTTATGTTTTCGCTGCCGAGGTGAAAAGTAAAAAGTTCTGTGTCACACCTAGACCAAAGTTTTTTATAATCTCGTGAATTCCTCGCTGCGCTCAGTATTCTAACGTAAAATCAAAAATATTTCACTGACTCGAGATTCAAAATTAATACTCGCAGAAAAAACTGACTTTACTCTCTTGATGCACTAATAACTATTATTATTATTTATTATTATTTTCAGAAAGTGACAGAGGAGCTGGCAGCGTGCCGGCTGCAGAACGGCGGTGCAGTGGAATCGTCGCGACTGCAGTATCGGTCGCAGACAGACGGACGGGTCGTTCTGACTGTTGGGAAGAAGGAGTTCGCTCACGTAGACCATCAGAAGATATTCCGGGAGCCCTGGGTAAGCCATCATTATCATAAATAAACAGTCGTTATCTTCACTATAACAGCGTACTGTTAGGCTGCGTTCCGATTCGACCAGGCCCAGTACTACGAAATGCAGGTGGTAGGACATTTTGCAAGGTCTTCCCGGATTGCTACCACCATCTTGCTCGCTAATTCTGCCGTGAAGCAGCAGTGCTTGCACTGTTGTGTTTCGGCGTGGAGAGTAAGACAGCCGGTGAAATTACTGGCACTTGAGGTATCCCATCTTAGGCCTCTAAGTTGGCAACGCAACTGCAATACCCCTGGTGTTATAGGTGTCTATGGGCGGTGGTGATCTCTTACCATCAGGAGACCCACTTGCTCGTTTGCCATCCAGTCGAATAAAAAAAAAAGAGCGAATTACCAATGTAAATTCCCCAATATCCGCTCAAAATTGATTCAAATGCGTCCCCCGCACACGGGTCAATAAAAAGGACAGTGCAAAAAAAAATGTATTAAAAATAACAGTCATCTTTGACAAAAACTTATTATTACAAAATTTTATTTAACTTGCCTTGTTGGATGATGTTTTATTTTCGTTGTGATTAAAGTGCTTCGTGTATGTATGTATGTAAACTCTTTATTGTACAAAATAAGTAAAACACAATTGACAAATAAAAATTTACAAAGGCGAACTTATCCCTTTAAGGGATCTCTTCCAGTCAACCTTTGAGTGGATGTCCTCTCATTCAGTCAGGTCGTGTGTTTTCGCAGCTTAATATTAATTACTGATTATGTCCAATAACGCATCCATGTTACAGCTGCAACGCTTCGACCGCGAGCTGGAGGCGTTACGGCCGCACTTGTACGAGTTTCCCGTCAAGTTCCCGCCGACCTATCCCTTCGAGGAGGACGTGCAACTACCCACACACTACATGAAGACCAGGTCGGTTCAGGACCACTGCTGGGCCACAGTGAGACTTGAGCTCATACCACAAAAAACATGCTCTCGAATTTAGAACCACCTCCTTTTTAGGGTTCCGGAGCCAAAATGGTAAAAACGGAACTCTTATAGTTTCGTGAAGTCCGTCTGTCTGTCCGTCCGTCCGTCCGTATATCACAGGCATTTTACTCGAAAACTACAAGATGTATATCAATGGAATTTGGAGTAAAAGTCTTGTCAAAGCCGTTATTTAGTTTTGTAGTTAAATTATACAAATAAATATTTATGGGGGGGGGGGGACACTCCATACACGTAACAGAAATTGAAAAAAAATATTTACTCGCATCAACTTGTAGCACGTACTTAGTTCGACAGCTCTTTTGAAAAGATAGTGAGATTTCTCAAAAACTTTTTTGGTTAAGTGTAGATTTCCGGAAATAATCGCTCCCAAAGTAGCAAAAATTGTGTCCCGTCCCCCCCCCCCCCCTCTATCTTGTAAACCGTTTGCCAAAAAAAATATGGAAAGGTAACGCTATCATGTTCTAACAGTTCCCATGGTAGTTGATGTTGGGCCTTACGAGGTTATTCTGTGTCAGGTGCCCGGCGTGGTGCGACCGCATCCTCCTGTCGCAGTCGGCCCGTCTGCTGGTGCAGCCCGACACCACGAGGCCTGATGCTCGCCATCTACACACGTCCAGGTTGGTAATACATCATCCCAGACTATACAGCGTGTATTTTTAATACTACCTCAAACTTTAAGGGCAGTTAGTGAAGGTGAAAATTAATTAGCACGCAATATATTGTTACGCGATACTACTTTGTTTTTATTCAAAACGTCGCACTTGTTGACGTCACAGCTGTCACAGAATGCTTCTCTCTTCTTGTACGCATTACATTGCTGCTCGAAAATATTTCAAAAATTAATTACGCTCTGTTAGTTAATTCTAAATTAACAATTTGTTGTGATATCGGTTCACATGACTTAAATCTTGGTCTGGTTACAGTTTGAGGTAGTATTAAAAATACACGCTGTATACGTCTCACTGCTGAGCACCGGCCTCTCAGAACAAGAGGGCTTGGGACATAGTTCCCACGCGGGCCCAGTGCGGATCGGGCAGTATGGCGCTACTTGCGTGTCACACGCAAGTATGTCTTTCTCTGTCTAATCTTGAATTTCAAACCTTTATAACTTTTTTTTATTTTGTAAAGGTTGCTGAAAATTGGTTTCTATATTCGATAACAGGCATTGACAAGTTTTAATTTATAAAACATTGAAAAAAATAGTCAAATACCGTATTTTAAGTTATTAAATTTATTGAATCGTTAAAAAATTAAGAATTTAAAAAAGTTAAATTTTTTTATTTTAAGTAATTTTTAATTTATTCAATTAGGTGGTACTTCTCGGTAAGCCTGGTTTTAGTGTCACGCGTACCGTCAGTACGGATCGCTCCCCACAGGCTGATCTATATGAGCTTCCTATCCGCGTGGACGGTCGTCCGTACGGACCCCTCCGTATTACTCTAAAACGCTCCCAGGAAGCTCATATAGATCAGCCTGTGCGGAGCGATCCGTACTGACGGTACGCGTGACACTAAAACCAGCCTAAGCAAAGCAACTTTGTTTACATGTAACCTAAACTTAAGACTAGTCAAAAACTTATTTTTACAAATACTATGGCAGGAAGTCGGTAGCTGAGTCAACAGACAGTAGCGGGCGGGTATCATCGTCCGACACCAGCCCGGCGCGGTCCGGTTCCCCGGCGCACAGCCATCAGGTAAAACTGCCGGAAGCTGCCTTACACTAGTGTTGCCGAAAAATCGATAGAGTCTGGCAAATGAAAGATGAGAATGAAAAATTGGCGGCAAATTCAAAAATCAATGTATGGTATCCCTGATGTATAGTGCTAAAAATAGTTTTGATACTTGTGATATATTATGTAATACAATATTCTCAAGGCTTTTATTAGGTCCTCCTGTAATTATTGTACTACGAAACCCTACCTGTATCTACTATGAAATAAATAATATCGGAAAGTTTCAACAAAAAACAAGCAATATTCGTAAAACATAACTATCACTGTTTTATGAATAATTAAGTACATTAATTACATTATATTCTACTTAGCAGTACTTCACTTTTGAAAATAACAAATAGGAAAGAAGATATGTGTTTTTTCTGAAATTGTTAACGTTAAATCGCTGTGCTGGAAAGATTGCAAAATACACGTAGTCAATTTGTCGTTCCGGCGTCAATATACATACATACAATATGGGATGGTAAAATAAAAGTCAGTTTATTGTTTAATTTACATATCATAGTAAACAGCAGTTTACGCTTTTTTTTTCATGATAAACACTTAAAAACGTAGCAAATACCGCAAGCAAGCTTCAGTATCAAGACGAATAAATGACCTTTGACGTGGGTTGACAATCGACTTTTTTGTTGCCATGTAAAAAGTTCTTAAGAAAACTCATTCTCATCTTTCATTTGCCAGACTCTAGTTTTAATCCGGAAAAGGCCTACTATCGATAGGCCTATGGTATCGATGGTTTCGATATTATCTCTTTTCGAGCGATACTATCGATAGTAACGATATTATTGCTGTCTAATAATGCAAAACTATCGATTCTATCGATAAATAGAATGATTTAAGTATTAAAAGGGGTCAGTTTGAAACTCAGCGCTGGGTGTATACCACCAATCTAGCAAAAGCTGAGACTGGCACCCATTGCCTACATAAGTCAGTTTTGTTTTGTTTAAATTTGTGTTTTTTGTTTTTAATTTGTATTTTTTATGTGTTTTTTGTATTTTATATTAGTTTTGAAACTTTAATAATAAGTTTAATATTTTTATTAAAGATGTGGCAATAACGATATTTTTATTTATTTTATTTAGTATTGAACAAAAAATTACGAAAACTATCAATAATATCGATACTGTAGATAATTTTGAACAAGCGATTGTAACCTATATTTTAATACTATCGGTTATTATAACCAAGATTGCAAGATGTAAAGTGGCTTTCGACTTGATTAACGATCTACCATACCTAACCAACTTACTCTTAGTACTTAAAAGACTCAGTTGCTGCGACTTCTGTTCTGACCACCACCCCGTGTTGATGCATGTGACATAATTTCATGTTTTTTTGTGTACAGTCGAGTTCATAAACTTGTGAGCAAAAATATCTGAACACGACTCTATTGTTAACGGAGTAGAAGCGTGTTCAGATATTGTCACAAGTTTATGAACTCGACTGTACAAAAGGTTAACAACTGAACCGATTTTGATAAAACATGTTTAAGAACTATCGCTAGATAACCTACTTTCAAATAAAGAAACTGCATTCAAATTGGTTCGCCTGTTTAAGAGCTACGGTGCCACAGACACACACGGACACACATAGCGGTCAAACTTATATATAACACCCTTATATGAAGTTATTGGCTTTTGCCCGCGGCTCCACCCGCGTGGTATTCGGTTATCGCGCGCTGTTCCCTCGGGAACTGTGCATTTTTCCGGGATAAAAAAATCCCATGTCAATAAATCTATGCTGCCGTGCTCGAACTAAAAGACGGCTAAGTGACATTTGGCCAAAATTGAGATGGCTTAGACTCATCGATGCGGCTTTTTTTTCTCTTTCGATCTGTATTAAAAAGTAAATTTTGACCAAATTGTCACTTAGCCGTCTTTTAGTCCGAGCACGGCAGTATGCCAAAAATCACGTCGATCCGTCGCTCCGTTACGGCGTGAAAGAGGCATTTATAATATTAGTATGGATGTCACTTCTTCTTCTTCATCTGCCCTTAGTCGAGCCCCGGTAAAACGTTGGAGAAGAAGTCCAGCATGGCGGACCTGGACGGTTTGACCGTGCCCGGCATTGGGGTTGCCAGGAAAAGCATCGCCGACCCCACCAGCGTGCAACAGGCGATCAACTCCAGGTAACCTTCGTTGCATTGATAGACATAATTGTAGGTGGTGCCACGAGAGTTAAAGTAATAATAATTTATATAAAAAAAATTACATAATATTTAACTTAAGAACTAAGCAGCAGTCTTCGACGGTACGTTTTAAGCGGTCTTTTTTGCCACGAACTTGCAAAATCTGGAACGAGCTCCCCGCTGGGGTCTTCCCATCGAGTTACGACCTGGGTGCCTTTAAGAGGCATGTGTATAATTTTCTGCAGGGCCGACAACGCACTGGCATCGCTTAAAGCGATGCGGGTGTCTATGGACAGTGGTGATCACTTAACATCAGGTGACCCACTAGTTCGTTTGTCTGGGCTCTCTAACATAAAAAAAAACATACTGTAAAAGAAATATTTACAAGAAATGCCTGAACTAGGATTTCCTGTGTTTCAGGCAAATAATTCTAATATATTTAGATATAATGATATAATTTAATCAACTACAAAAGGTTATTCTAAATTAAACACTGATAATATTGTCAGTTTTCTTAATACTGACCTAATTTAAAAGTATAAGGGACATTATGATTAAATTCTTATTCTTTATGCGTAAATTTAAGTGAATGATTAATGATTACACACACAGCTATATAAAGAACTGATTGCACAAAAGGAGAATGAATGAAATGAATTAGTAAATGTCAAAATCCCGCTGTCATTACATGACAAATGACATGTTCTTGTGTGTGTGACCTCTACTCTGGTGGCACTACCTAAACCTTGGAAGAATTTCCGATCGATTCGGAACAAACAGATAGCTTATATAATTTAATTTACTCTTTAGATAATTTGTTTTAGTTTTAGGTTCTATTTTTATTTTATGTAAGTTTTTTATTTTGCGTAGGTAAGTTTAGTTAGTTATTTTTAGGATATTTTTTATTTCATTTGTACCAATGAAGACTATTCAATAGACGTATCTATTTTAGTTTAATTAATTTTGTGTTTTTTATTACATGGAAATGTTCTTAAAGTTGCACCTATTTTTCTATAATCTGTTTAATAAGAACATCTAACTTTCCTAATTTCATTTCTTGAATAACTTTTCCTGAATGATCGAACTGACTGCCGTACCCAAAATCGCCATATATGTTTCACTATCCATTAGTGTTAACTGACGGTTAAATGTGATGCTGTCTCCGTCTATTCGAAGAAAACAAATAGAGACGGCATCACATTTATCCGTCAGTTAACACTAATCAATGGGTGTTAAAACAGCCCCTTAGTGTTTGATCGCTAGTAAAGAGCAATCATTTTACTATATCACGTCCATTAAGATTAACTGACGTTTTTGAGTAAGACAGTTAGAGAATTTCCTTAAAAGCTTTTAATGATCTATCTCTGTGCTTTCTGTCTAAATTTAGCTGTTTATTACTTGAATTTTTTGCTTTCCAAGGATTTTAAACTTGAGCGAAGACAAGGATGGGTAATCGGATATACTGCTTGGTTGTTTTTGTGTCGTATTTGTGTCCCTGCTAACATAGTCGGGAGCAACAAAACGGGTCGGTTACCTCAAGAGACCTGGTTTTATTGCTTCCAAGTGTACTTTTGGTGAAATTTGTCAATTCAAACTCCTGATCGACTGGTTATAAGTATCGTGTGGTTGTATTTGGGTCATAAACAGATGAAGACATGAAACGAAAAGGGGGATAAAGCTTGTATTAAAAATCTGGTTCACGGTACCACCTTTCTGGAGGTAAAAAATAAAATTTGAATACTTACCCTCTTTCCTTCGACTCTTGCTTCGTATTTTTGTAAATGGGGACTGTATATTTGAAATAAAAGATTACTTTTGTTTGATTTTACAATATTTTATTTGACACTATGTTATTTAGCAAAAAATTATTCTTATGATGAAGCCATTCGATCAGTATGATAAAGCTACAGGGTAATTTTTTTTCTCGTATAGCGGGTTCAATGGCCGGTTTAACCATGTAATTATTTAAAAATGTATGAATGCAGTTTAAATTGTTTTTTAAATTAAAATAATGTCTTCTTTCAGTAAAATGTTCCGTGTACAATATTTAAGGTACTTTCACTCCATGTGGCATAGCCGTGGGACACCCTGTATGTATACATTAAACATTAATAAATATACATTGCAAGTTAAATAAAAGCTTTTAAAAATGGTAAACTGCAATCTGATTATGACCCAATATCGTAAAAGTGTTTGTGTGTGTATTTTAGATTGAACGACCTATTTCACCACTCTTTTGATAACTGATAACTTTTACGTGACACATAAATGTGATTTCGTCTCTTTTTATTCGGTCAAGACAAACAGAGACGGCATTACAGATATATGTTCCATAAAATTTGACGAGTGGTGAAGCACGGTTAGAGTAAGTAATGATAAATTTCTGCCAGTATTAAAACGAACATTAATTACGGTTTTTGTAGAATATAGTTAAGTTTAATTTATACAGTCTATACTACACCTTAATGGTACTAACAATAAGGTCGGTGTTTACATATTTTTCACGTGATCTCTGTAAAGATACTTGACTTTTACTGTAACCCCCTTATTCATAAAACTTAACAAGCTTATGTTAACTAACAAATGTTTTGTCCCTTTCTAACAAATACAAATGTCGAAGTGACAGGACAAACGAATTTTAGCGACATTTTAACTAAAATACGTTTGATTGTCGTTTATGAATAAGGGGGTAAGTATATAAAAAAGTAACAAGTGTGTTTTTAAATATTCTTGCTAATACTGGGCACGTACCTTAACACCCGTATTTATAGAGTAGTAAATGCCATTACTTGAGTGAAAGTAATTACTCAGGTAACGATTTTTATTCCATAGTTGACAAATAACGTAACCAACAAAAAGTTGGAAAACCCCCACTTTGTCACTTCAAAATTCAAAATTCAATATTTCAAAAACTGCTGAACCGATTTTGATAAAACATGTCTTAGAATCATCGCTAGAAAACCTGCTTTCAAATAGCTACTTTTAAGAGCTACGGTGCCACAGAAAGCCACACATTGCGATCAAACTTAAAACTTTCAAACTTTTTTGCGTGGGGGGCTAAAAATGAGGCGGTTGAAACGCCCGAATAATGCCCCCCCCAGTCTCGGATCAAATTCTAATTCAATAAAGTATCATTCGCTATCGCTACTTATTTGCCATCGAAGCCCTTGAAGAAGTTTGGCGCTCAATAAATCTCTTTCCAACTATTTAGATCACTCGGAAGAAGACGCTGATCGGAACTTTGACTTAACTTCAACTTTCTGATACATTATTGTTTAATTGGTCATTTTTATTCTTTGTACGTGTCTACTGTATAATTTAATAGTGGCATATTTGCTGGTCTATGTTTCGTTTAAGTCTTATTTTCTTCAGTTTTTTTCTATATTGTACCGTTTTTTGCCCAAATAAACATTAAACATTATTTTCTAGAGTATCGGACTCGGACGGGTCACCCGCGCGCCGCAAGCTGGTCCGCAACCAATCAGAAGGCTCGCCCAAGCCGAGTGACGTCAGCAGCGAGCTGCGGCGATTGGTTGATGCGCCCGCGCGCCGCCGCAGCGAATACGGTGCCATAGGGGATACAGCCTGCATGGGAGACCATAAGGTAACTAGAGCTTGTCTAAAATGACACGTCCCTGACTCAACCTAATCAGTTTATTATGACTAGTTAGATAGTAAATCTTACAATAGCCGCCCGAGTCTAACGAGGATTGAGTTCCCCTAAGTTTGAGCGTCTTTAGCCAATCAGAGGGCTCCCTGAATAGAAGCTACGTTATCAGCAAGTAAGCTCGTCCTGTATTTGCCCCATACACGTACACGGTCTCTTACCTCCTGGGGTTCAAAGTGATAATCACATTTACTGCCTAAATGCTATGCGAATGCTATGCTATGCGCCTATTTACTGAATAAATGATTTGAATTTGAATTTGAATTTGAATAATACTAGTACATATTATTAAAAATAGAATTTATATCTTTGAAAAAGGAATGAAGTATAATTTTATGTGTATTATTCAAATTTACAAAAAAAAAACAACTAAGTATCTATAAGGCATGACATGTGCTCCGTAATTGTCGTGTATATCGGAATAAAGTACCTTTAAATAGTTTATAATATGGCTCAATTTGTAATATACATACTTTCTAAATAAATAAAGGCATTGAGATTTAAATTTCGATGTAAATTTTTGTTGTATGGTTTGTCTCAGGAGGTTAACCTCTCATGAACCACAAAAAAATTGGATGAGCGGTCGTGAATTCATAATACTTTATGACCATTGCAGTAAAGCCATGTCATCTCAGTAAAAAATATCTAATGCTCTGTTTCCACCAGAGATGTGCGAGGATGTGTTGCGAGAATGTGTTTTTCATGAACCAATAGAAAGGCTTCATTTACCTCGCCTTGCTCCACTCCGCTGTTTCCACTAGATATGTGCGAGGATAGGTAATAATAATAATAAACCTTACCCCCAAACCTTACCCCCAGACCTTAGCCCCAAAGTAAGCTTAGCAAAGCTTGTGTTATGGGTACTAAGCAACGGATAAACATAATTATATAGATAGATACATACTTAAATACATATTAAACACCCAAGACCCGGGAACAAACATCCGTATTTTTCATACAAATATCTGCCCCGACACGGGAATCGAACCCGGGATCTCAAGCTTCGTAGTCAGGTTCTCTAACCACTAGGCCATCTGGTCGTCTACTGATGAATGAAGCGTTTCTATTGCTTCATGAAAAATACAAAACACACTCCTCGCAACGCAGCCTCGCGCAGCTTTAGTGGAAACGCAGGCTTATGTAACTATTTTTACGTAGATGAAAATGTTTGTATTATCTCGATATTTTTTTGATAACAAACAGTTCCGTTGAATGTGTCTGTTCCGTGTTCTGATAAATAGTTATCGTGTGTTATCTTATCTGTCACTTATCGGCACTTCCGAGAACATCTAGACATTTAATTAAATTTACTATGAAATTAATCATATCAGCTGACGATGTAATCTTGTTTTTATTTTTAAACTCGATTCCATTAAACACGGATGAGAATGGATGTTTCATCGGTTTTAGTTTTGGGATCAGTTCTTACCGATAGCAGCCAAACCCATTAGAGAAAGCGATATTTTTTAACGCCCGACGCAAAAAGAAGAGTTATTTATTCATACTAATATATATCCATACTAATATATCTATACTAATATCTATGCGAAAGTGTGTTTGTAGGTTTGTTTGTTTGTCCGTCTTTCACGCCGTAACGGAGCGACGGATCGACGTAATTTTTGCATAGATATAGTTTATGGGCCCGAGAACGACAGGCTACTTTTTATCCCGTAAAAATGCACAGTTCCCGAGGGAACAGCGCGCGATAACCGAATACCACTCGAGAGCGCCCGCACGGAGCCGCGGGCAAAAGCTAGTACTCATATATAGTCGTAACATAAGTGTTGGTCATATTTAGTAATCATATCTAGCTAAATAAACCCTTACATACGTCTTCGAGCATTAACCAGTTGTTTTCTTCCACAGCCGATCTACCTCCGCGTGCTGCTCCAAAGCGACCGAGGTACCCTCCAATGTTGCGAACCTTTACTCCCCTGCGCCCTCTGCGCCTCTTTCCCCTCCACCCTCTCACTGCTACGCCCTCGCCTCTCCCGCCTCCCCACAGACCCAGACCTCTACATTAAAAAAAAACTAGACACCCCAACCAACGTAGACAACACAGACGCGAAAAGAACAAGAGCTGGCTCACTAAACGAACTCCTACACATCCCTGACGTAGAAATCACAAGCGCTGATTCTAGCTACGATGGTATATTTGTCAACGACGTTGACACAACTTTACTAACAGTAAGACATTGTGTTGACCCTTATACTCCTGAGAGCATAGATTCCCACACGCCTAACATGGATGCCGCGTCATCAGGATCTGATGTATCCAATGAAATAGCAGATGTTATGGGCAGCGTGAAAATAGATATACCATCGTACAAGCTCACCAGAGACCGTAGTGTTTCCCCTACGCAGTTGAAAAGTAGATTAGATAGACTGTTGAATGATGAAAAGTTGGCTAAAGTACCTGAACTGCAAAGGCTTAATAGCAGGGACTCTTGTAAATCTGATGTCAGTAGAAAGGCTGGGTTGTGTTGTCTAGCGCTGAAATGCTATGGTTTTTGTACGAAGCGAGCTCGCAAAGTGGAATGTAAATGTAGAAGCTTGAGTTGCTGCACTTGCTAATATTTTGATGTAGTATTTGGGATTGCTCTGTCAAAAGAAAATCATTGTGATACGTACAAAAGTGTTTTATGTTGACGATATTTTCATTTGACAATGTGATTCGCTTTTGACTTGGAGTTGTAAATAGAACTTTTTATTTGTCAATCTTGGCAAGTATTAAATGTTTGTCATTTTTGATAGTGTATCGTGTTTAGTTGACCACGCATTTAACAATCTATTTATAGATTAAGAGTTATGCCTCTGATAATCTCCTATCAAGACAATTTGACGAAGCTACAGTAAATAAACTCCTATGAAATGACTGTCTTACAACGGCAAATATTTTGACTAATTGCAAAACATATAACTTCGAATAACAGTTTTAAAAAAGTTCATATTTGAAACCTGGTAATCCATGTTAGTTTATCATTTAATACTTTTAAAAGTATTTTTTCGACTGTTATTCGTTCTAACTGCAAAAAAATGTCTAAAAGATGGTTTTTCTTTGACTGGAAATATTATTGTAGCTTCACGGTTGTCTTTTTTTTTAAACATACCTTCGCAAATAAAGTCCATGTTTTAATAAGGTCAGTCTGGCTTGATTTTTAATTTTTATTTAAACGAATTATAATTTTAAATAACGAATCGCCAGCTTTTATGTGTTCAATGTTAATTGACTGTTTAAAACGTCACGTTTTTAATTATTAATTAATAATACTAATTTACTTGACCTGTGTAAAAAAAATTATAAGAGAGTCGTTAAACTACAAATATTTTCATATTGTTTTACAATTTATTGGGACCGATTTTTGTATTGTATATGGTTTCAGAACACATGTACACTACAGCTATATCAAAGTCAGAACGCTATTCGAATCAGTTTATTATAAAAACCAAATCTCTCAGCATGAGCGTTTTCGTGTGACCTTCTTTTACAGTACAACCAGAATGTTAAAGTCGCTCGAGGTTGTCTTCGTTTTCTTGAAGATTCAAATGAGAAAGAAAACGAAAAACGATCTTTTATTTCGAGGTTTAAACTACATTAGCAAACTAAGTAAGTAGTTTAAAAGGGGTTACACTAAAATGCTCACTGTCAGAAACCCATCGCGGTTTATATTATGTAGTCCTCTGCTTTTTATTTTGAGTTCTACCTATGATAACTAAAAGTGTTTGTGTTTAAAAACTCTCTTTACTGTTACTATATTATAGTAAAAATTACCGCGGGGGTTTGGCTTTAGGGAACAGTAATTATGAAGCCAGACGAGTGATTTTTTTTTAGTTGTGAGACGTCATTTCTGTTACATTCGGTATTATACAAAAGTACAGTTTGTGCTACACAGCGACTCAAAATGAGTTGTACGGTGTACTAATATTTTTTGGCAAATTTCACTTCCCAAAAAACTTATCGCAGTAGTTTAATTCCCCAAACAAATCTTTAGCATATTGACATTTCGCACAGAAGCGAACTGGTACCAGAAAAGTAGGTTATTATGCCATGCAGTATTTTGGGAAGAGTGCTTTATGCCAAACGATACATTTGACTAAATAATACTTGGTAATATGAAATAATTATTTTCGAAAACAATAATTTGCCAAAAAAAAATTACAAACTGTAAAATTGCGATAAGTTGTTTTAGCAGATGTTTTTTTATCAAATGATAATTTGTGTAAAATATTTTGGGATGTGATACTTCGGGAAAACTATTTTGCCCATACATTAGTAATCCGAGTTGTACATTCTATGAGACCAAAACAACGTGACCGAAAATACGCGATTCACAACTATAAAAATGACGCCCGACTGGCTGCACCCTAATGACTAAATCCTCCCGAAAAAGGGAGACACAGGTTTCGACATGAGAGTTGAGGCAATAAAATGTATCCCCCGTTTATCTTCGGTTGACTTTCTGACCTCTAATGATCTCCCGGATCATGGTACAAACAACCGTATCACGTACAGACCAAATAAATGGTACATATACCATTAATTAAAAAAACTTAGTTTGATTGCATGATTGTTGTGAACTGCATGCAATGTACAATGCAATATTATAATAAAATAACAAAATATTTTTATTTAAGTATAACTTAGAGGGCAGGCAAGGGTGAGTGTGCGAATTGTGAATACCGAATGCGTCTCACGGATTTTAGTTGAGTGAATACATATACATACATAAAATCACGCCTCTTTCCCAACGGGGTAGGCAGAGACTACATCCTTCCACTTGCTACGATTCTGGCATACAACTCTCGCTGCCTCTACATTCATCAATCTTTTCATGCATGCACGTCGGTTTAGAGTACTACTGACCCCTGACTCTTGACTCATGTTGAGTTAATATCTCAAAGAAAATACATACATTATTTGTTTCTATAGTATACGTTCGCGTATCCATTTGGTAAGACACTAGGCGTGAATAGCCAGGTTATGCAAGTTTAAATCCCGCCGGGCACGACGGAAAAATATTTTATTGATTAAAAAAAAGAGCTCGACGAATATTCGTAATAAGAATCTGGCCGGTCTATTCTTTACTGTGCAACTTTTATTATAATTGGTGTTTCCTGCAAGTTAGGCTGAGAAAATTTAGTTTTTTTTTTTTATAAAACTTACCTGTACCTAATTGACTCCTTTTTTACCTGATCAAAAGTGCATGCTGTATGCCAATCGAGGTTATAAACTTGTGTGCCAATTTCATTTATAATATTAGTTAGATTTCTATGATGAAAATCATGGAATGCTTGAAATAGGGATGTTGACGCCATTAAAAAATAATTCGAAGCGACTCCAGTAAATAAACGCTTTATTTTAGCCATGAAAACCAGATTAATTTTCGATTTACTGTAAAATTATATTTTTTTGTTGCTTTAAAACAAATATATAGTTTGTTAATTGAGTTGGCGAACAAATAGCCTTATGACGTCATAAGTCGCTATTGCCATTGAAACTATGGGAGAATTGTGTTTTGACAGCTCATAAAAAGTACGTCAGTTGATTGGTGGTGTCAACATCCCTATTATTATAGGTCTGGCTATAACAAGGGCCAGGCAGACTTTCGAGACGAAAGAGTCATAACTTCATAAGTAGGTACAATGTACAAGATTTTCAAGCTTTTAATGATCCACTTAAATATTGCGTTCAAAAAAGCAATAAAGCGTGTTTTTACCCGACTGACCGAAGGAGGGTAATTTGACGAATTATTTATGTTTGTATTAAGTATTTGACTAAAACTCATGGCTGAAATTCGGTCTTCACATTTTGCAAACCCAACTACTATACCACGCGCCATATAAAGCTGCCTAAAAGTTCATTATTTAATACTCAGTTTTGGCACATTTTTGATTTATGCGACGTCTTTACGTCACTCCCGGATTGTGTTTAGTGCCTATTCAATTATTGGAATTACACCTTTATAGTTTTTGTGGTACTAGTCGTGGCAATGAACTTTTAAGCAAAGTTAGGCGGCGGAAGGTATAGCGCCTGCATTAAGATTAGTTATGTATACTTTCCCTTCGACTTAAATTACGTTGGATGAACTAATTCCAATGCGATTTCAACTAGTCGATGGCACAGCTGAGCTGAATGTTGTAATTAAATTTAAAACATGATTTTATCAGCTGTGCTTTTTATGTTATATACCAAATGGTTTTTAAGTCTAGTCTGTCTGCTCAAGCAAGTAAGGGCTTTATTTATAAACATTTAGGGGCTGTTTCACCCGTTGATTGATTTTATTTGACGGGTAAATGTGATGCCGTCTCCGTCTATTCGAACAAAACAAACAAAGACGGCATCACATTTATCCTTCAGATAAATTTAGCCAATAGATGGTGAAACGGGGTTAAAATATTTTTAGGGTGAACGAACAGCGGTAAATGTGACATGGGGCCTTTTGGATGTGACATTTGTATCGTCAAGGGTCGTGACAATACTTGAGAAGTGACATCACGACCGGGAATTGAAGCCGGGAACTGTAGCTTTGCAATTAGGTTCTCTAACCATGAAACTACAGTGAGACTCACTTATATTTTATGATATTATATCGAATAACTCACGTCTTAAATCGAGTTTAGCTCGACTGTTTCGGGTTATTTCGAAACCCTTCATCACTGGAGCACGAGACATGTCGAGCTAAACTCGATTTAAGAAGTGAGTTATCCGTTATAATATCATTATATGAGGTTCTCTAACCGTTTAAAAAAAGAAAACTGGTATTAGTATTTTTCTTTCATGTTTGACAAATGTATTGTTCGATCTGATTGCATAATACGATGCAGTTCACTTTCAGTAAATAATCACTTGGACTATGTTATAATTTTCAATAATGACTTATGGAAATGATCAAGACTGGTTCAACTGTATATCCTAAAGACAGTAAGTTATCCCTTACCAATTTTATCCTGTAGGCCTATTGAGTATTCAAAGTCAAAGTCAAAGTCAAAGCATTTATTCAGCAAATAGGCCGCAATGGGCACTTTTACACGTCATTTTTTTAATCTACCACCGGTTCGGAAAAAACCTCTGTTGAGAAGAATCCGGCAAGAAACTCAACGAGGTATTTTTTTTTTTTAAAAACAGATTCACAATATTTATAAATGACATCTATGCTATACATTACAAGTATTTAACACAATTTTATTTTTAACACAGTAGGTTCACTATTTGAAGGGATCGCTAGTGCGGATCGGAATTATTTCCAAATATCCCTGTCCATGATATAATCGTTTACTTTATAATAAGCCTTAGATATTAATGTCTTTTTGACAGTAGATTTAAATTTTGTATCAGTTTCTTCAGTAATATTTTTTGGAATTTTATTATAAAAACGTATGCAACTTCCCAAAAACGACTTTTTGGTTTTAGCCAGTCTGTAAGATGGTACTTTAAGCTTCCCTGTGTTTCTAGTAGCCTTTGGCTTATCGACGTTAGTGGGAAAATCACATATGTTCTTCCTAACGTACATGATTATTTCAAAAACATAAAGCGACGGCAGGGTTAGGATACCAGTTTCCTTAAAAAATGATCTTAAAGATTCACGCGTCTTCAAATTATAAATTGCTCTAACTGCTCTCTTTTGCAAGATAAAAATTGATTCGATGTCTGCAGCAGATCCCCATAAAATAAGCCCATCCCCATATAAGTATTGTTGGTTGAACAATCTTGAATTCCATAGAGAACCCAAAGGGGTTGCTTTGTCTATAGTAGTATACTCTATAATGTCTGTGGCACACCGCGCTGTAAATGTTAGAACGGAGCAGTGCTACTGCGCGCTCCTTTTCGCTTGCGGACTTTATGGGTGGGCGGAGTTATGTAAAAGAAAAAATATTTTTAACAAACAGACTCCATGGATTCTAATTACATGGCATTTTACCATTGACCTAGCCCTATTATTTAAGTTAACCTTTTTTTAATAAAGGTATTTTTTAAATAGGTCTGGTACCTACAATTTCTATTTAACAATACAGGCTTTTTGGAAAGGAATTTCAGTTATTAATCGGCTGTGTAAATTAAAAGGTACGAAAACTACAGAGAGGTCAGAATAATTTGGAAGATTGTACCAATTCAAACCCGAGACCATTTTAGAATGCCCTTTTTAGAATCGTCAGTCTAAACTGCAAGGCTACCACGAAATTCGAAAATCGAAGTTCGTAGGTATCGTACCGTCCCGCCTACACTTATGTCATTTAATACGAGAGTGAGAGGGACGGCACGATACGAACTTCGAATTTCGTGTTTCGGAGTAGCCCTTCTAGTCGTTAACTGAATCACAGTGCAATCGTCCAAAATATATAGACCTGTCTCTTTTTATCGCTACCTACATAGACGCTCTAACCGGTGTATTGTGTGTAACAGAGCACAGTGTGAAAGAGAGATAGATACATACCTGTTAACTGTTACATTGTTGACATAAAGTTACTTTATTTAGTATGGCAACAGTGTTATTTGCAGTGTTTTTTATCCAGTTTTCTGTTTGTGTGTTAACCAATGCAAACTTCCAATGCAATTAGGTTTAGTCTTAAACTCATAGAGGAATTAACCAACAGTAGTAATGGATATAGCTTGAATCTTATATTTTTCGTAGAGTTATAAGCTTCACCATCATCATCATGTCAGCCAAAAGACGTCCACCGCTGGGCATAGGCCTCCCCAAGGCTCCACTCAGACCGGTCTTGTGCTTTCCGCATCCACCGCGATCCCGCGATCTTAACCAGGTCGCTCCATCTTGTTGGAGGCCTACCGACAGCTCGTCTCCCGGTCCGTGGACGCCATTCGAGAACCTTTTGACATCGGCCATCAGTCCTGCGAGCAATGTGCCCCGCCCACTGCCACTTGGCCATATACGGAACGGTTTTAGTTGAAGTGGACGTCGGTGTCAAGTGACTTATGTGATTATAAATCGCCTTGAATAAATTATTATAGAAATACGCGTTTGAACGAGTGCCTACTGTCTGTTCAACGAGTTATTTTTAAGGCAAAACCGGTAAACGAGAGTGACGTCATTGTTTACGTTCCTCTGACTTTATACAAGTCACAACGGAATTACGGTTTTATGAAAATTCGGCATATTTACTACTATTACTGTACTGTATTTAATAGTAGCCTTAGGTTAATTTATATAAAATTAAAAATCAATCAAAATAAATCAATAACACTAAAAAATTATAATTATTAATACTAATCCATGAAAAATTAAATTAAACATAGTAAGTGAACTATTGTTTCCACTGTTGCTATTTCGTTTCCTCGCCATCGAAGAGAAAGGCAAAGTGTAAAACTCTAGCATTAAACCCATTTTCCCCTCGACGTCTATCCACCCTCGCCATACTGGCTCGTGTGGCTATATGAATGTATTGTGTAAAATGGCTCGTTTTATGCTCTTGTTGTACAATCTACTATTATTGCACAACAAAAATCAGTACGAAAATACTATAAATGCACAAAATGCAGGGTAGACAATAGGTGATCAATATCGATTATTTATTATTTCTGCTTGTCCAACCAGCCGCCTGGGCGAATATTCAGCGTTTTTGCAGCGTTTTTTTTGTCATTGGTGTCTTCACAGGCGTTATTAAAAGGGGTGATGCCCAGTGTTCTTTTTTTTATGAAAAAGTAAAACAACACCGATAGTGAATTTAGCGTGATTAAAATTCTTGTGACTTGTCTTTCCGTTGTGCTATATAAACGTGGGATGCTAATGACGTTTGACCGCGAGGTCAAAACGCTCGAATATTTAGAAATAGAAATATATTCATGCCATTCACACCTTAAAATAAAAACAATTAAAATACATAAAAACAATATGCGAAAGCACGAAACGGTCGCAGCTCAGCAATATTTGCCCGCTTAACTTTGTTAGGCAAGAGTGCAGCAAACGCCGCAATGGTCTGGCGATTTTTTTAAATCATATTGACGTTTACACTCTTGGTTAATTCCTCTACGCTAAAACTATAGAACAATTTGATGACATTATTCTTTCAAAAGATATAACCAAAATAATTGATGAAATTCGTTTTTCTCTCGATTTCATGGCATGCATACTCCGTTTAATTTAAGATTTGAATTAACGGTCAAATTGTAACACCCGTTTCTCGGTATGTTGAACACAAATGGACTGCAAATACCTACATGTAGATTTATTAGCGGTACTTATTATGTTTGTATTACAGAAGTTAACACATTTTGAAATAGTTTCGTTGTTTTATTTAAAAACGTGGGCAAATTTTACCATGAAGTTTCTAATAATAATAATAATAAAATTTATTTATTCAGATAACTAGGATGTTAAAATAAAATGGAGTATAGATGTCATGTTGACAATTGACAGGATCTATAATTAGACCAGAGGCCTTATTTCCTAACGATTCTGACACTCGCGATCGCAATAAAATGACAGCTTTTGTATGCGAAATATGTCATTTGATTGCGACCGCGAGTGTCAAAAACATTAGGCAATACGGCCTCAGGAATCAAACTGGTTGGCTGTTGGCTATAGGTACAGTTGAGTTCATAAACCTCTGAGCACACATTTGATCAAAAATATGTAAACACAACTCTATTGTTACTGGTGTAGAAGCTGTTCAAGATATTTTTGAAGAAATTTTTGCTCAGAAGTTTACTAATTCGACTGTACATAACTATGGCTGTGGGAACTACGGCCCAAGCCATTTTAGTCTGAGAGGACGCCTGTGCCCAGCAGTGGGACGTATAAAGAAATCCCCATGTTCTGTCGGATAAATAAAATAAAATAAAAAACCTTTATTGGATGTTATATACAGGTCAATATTTTTGAAAGTCTAATATTTTAAGTATAAGATTACAGTCATTTATTTATTGACATTTCCGATTCAGAATCACACAATGCTATTACAGAGCCAGGAATTTTGGGGACACTAATTTTCATAGTACCTAAGTTCTCATTTATCGACTTTCGATGTATCAATAAAATATAGGACACAATATTTTAAACAAAACTAAAAAAGAGGTTAACAGCCGGTGGTCTTTCCGCTGAAGAGCGGTCTCAATAAAAAAAATCGTGGAATAGAGATATGAAATGAAAGTAATAGTAAACAATATTTCATATTAAATCAGTTTAGTTCAGTGTTTTTTTTTTTCAATTTCATGTTTGTTTTAAAGCTAACAAGTATTCCACTAGTTCCTTATAAAATAAATATATAATCATATTATTTCAATATTATGTAATTTTAAATTATTTTATTTACAAGTACCTAACCTACTGACAATCTGATTGCTTAATGTTTCTGACGCTCGTGATCGCAATCAAATGACATATTTCGCATACAAAAGCTGTCATTTGATTGCGATCGCGACTGTCAGAAACGTTAGGCAATAAGGCTTCTGGTCGCGGTATTTACATTTTAAGTCGATAAATGAGAACTCACTATGAATTAAAAGTGCCACCAACATTCTGATTTCTGCTTATTTATACGTAAAGTGCACTCCGTAATGTACCTTAAATGTAAGCCACGATGTTTTATAATCGCTAGGTGCTAATTTAACTATACGAATAAACATTCCGCACTGAATTCTGTTTTTTATGTTTTATTCCTTTGGTAAATGAAAATTTGGTTGTCTTTAATATTTTTTTATTACATTTAAAAATATATTAGTGTTAAATAATGGTGTTTGTATTAATTTAAGTTTTATCTAAATCACTAAATATTTTTTTGTTCTGTAAATATGTACAGTTTTTAAATATGAAGTGAAAAATTGTACATATTTGTTTGACCTTGACAATAATTACGCACTACCAGTGTTTAAAATTAATGCCTTTTTTTCTCCCATTTTTATTTAAATTAAGAGCCATAAAGAAAATTGCCCCTATATAGTTGCTAAGAATTACTATTAGAGGTAATAAAAGTCTATTTGGTGGTCGAAAAGGAGATTATCTAATGTGGAAAAAAAATGTACAAGTGCCGAAATCAAAGCGTCAAGAGCCAAATTTTGTAATTGAAGTTGAAGTGAACTCTTTTTTTTTGCTGACGATAAGCTAGTGCTAATCGAGAAAGTTGTTGATTTACTAATTATAATTCTAGTTTCGAGCTATTGTTGTGTGCATGTGTTTTTAGAACTTGGAAAGTGTTTTTTATTTACTATTCATTAACTAACATGCACAGTTTTGGTCTTTTCAGTTCATATGTAGATGTTACGCGTTGTTGCTTTGCTTGTAAGTAGTTTTTGTTATTTCTTTACCTTTCTACAGCTTGTTATCTGTCTAATCTTGAAAGTGCCTTTTTATTTTTGGATTCAAAATAATTTCATAAAACTATCGAGGGTTTCCAACCTGCTGCAAGTTCTTCCCATTTATTCCTATTAGTACACTCAAAATGTGCAAAAATATTGTTACTACCACCTAATTACGTCGGAATAAGAGTCTGTGGTACAGTCAGCTGCAGAGAAAAGGTACCCCCCTGTAACGGCGGTATCCATACTACCGCCATTACAGGGGGGTACACTTTCTCTGCAGCTGACTGTACATACTGTATGTATTTTTGAAAGTCTTCTATATTTTTGCACTCGACTGTACTACTAAAAATTGGAATGCTCCCCCCTCCGAACTACAATTTAAAAAAAAAATATGGAGCACTTTGTATTCTCTTTTAATTAAAAAGTTCGTCAACATTTTATCACCGTCCTGATGTTCCAGGCAACTTTCGCCAAGAGTTCCACACGGAGTCGTCCCCCAAGCATCCCAAGCCCGAAGACCAGGAGCATGCGGAGCCAGTTCCCGATTCACCAGCTTCCCGCTTCATTCACTTCAACCTTGACACGCAGGACAGCATTTTCAAGGAGACCGATATTTAAGAATAACTTCTGTACCATCGCTGCAGCTTCAAAGGCAAGACTTCAATATACACTTACTTGGTTTTCGTGGTGTGTACAGTCAACGACAAAGAGATTAATACGGCCAATGTTAGGAAATATGTATACACGGCTTTATTAACTTAACATTAAAGTCTTGTATACATATAACTTTCGCCGTATTCATATATTTGTACTTGAATGTACCGTGTACAATTTACTTCTGAATTTACAATTTTAAATTTAGTTTCCATCGTATTTCAATCATATATTATGTGAGATATGATTTACCAATGATTTACTATTAAAAAAACTACCTATCTACCTAGTACCTGGGTACCTAGGTACCTGGTACCTAGTTTTTAAGAAAAAGTATTAATTCATTGTCTTTTTGTAGAAAAAAACCATGATACTCATTTACATAATTATATTACGTACATAACTTTACTATTAGTTAATTTGGTATTTTAATTATGTACAGTCAACTAGAGGTAAATACGGTTAAAGTTACAAAATACATATTTTTGTAACTTTGGCTGTATTGATATTTTTGTAGTCGACTGTATTTAGTACCTTCTACAATACACAGCGTGTCGTAAAACCATTTGCCACACCATACTGATTTATATAGAACTAAAGTATTTATATACTTAAATAATGAACATTATTAATAATTATCATTTTTTAATTTAATATGGTATCTGGGCATTTCCCCAAAAAAGTTTACCTTTTCTTTTTATCCTCCTACTCAGAATCTAGAGCACAATCGATTCAGTTTAAAAAATGTCCCAAAAAATACTGTAACTTTTTTTTAATACACTCATATGAGGCATGGGCGTCACAAAACTGATTCAGAAAATTTTGTATGAAAAAATTAAGTACATTTTGTGAGAAAAGGGTACACTTTTTTTTTGAAAACGCCCATCTTACATATTTTTGAGAAGATACAGTACTTTGCAGTTCCAGTACTACAAAAATATTATCAACTTCTATGTTTTCTTTGCGTTCTATGTTTTGTAGAAATTACTAAAAGTGTGACAGAATGTCGCCCATACCTATTATTACAGTTTATAAGTTATATTTATTTACTAAAGTCTGTCTTGAAAGGCATAATAAACTAATCTAGTCTTTTTAAAATTTATATATCTACTTAAAGTGTGTTTAGATTAAACATATTATAAACTAAAAATAAATTAAGATTCAGTTCATTATTACTTTGATTAAGTTGTAAACACAGTTCCAACTGTTTTTCTTGTGGTTGGAACTACTTGGAAGTAAATAGAATGATTTTAATTTTTTTGGATGGTGAATTTAGGTAATAATTCTGTTTACAACTTGAACAACAACGTGGTCATCTTGTCTTAGTGAACCTTTGAAAACTCGTTTCTAGGAGTCTTCGATAGAGATAGCTAATCTTATCGTTAAATAGACTTAACGCCTATTTTACCACTCATTGTTGTATTTGATCTAACAAATAAATATAATGCTCTCTCTTTTATATTCGGACAAAACAAACGGGGACAGCATCGTAGATATCTGTCGCATAAAATTTATCATTGAGTGAGTGAGTGGTTAAACAGGCCTTTAGGATCGTATAATACACTCTTGAAATGTACCTTTCCTTAGATAACTCACTTTCTTGGTAGAAGCACTATCTAAGAAAAAGAAAACTTTCCCAGATACGAGGTCAAACTGAAATTTCTTAGAAAATCAAAAACTGAGCAAACTAGCAAGTTATTAGTTTTATTAAATCTTTTCAAAATAGTGTCCATTCACATCAATACACCGCTGCATCCGATGGAACCACTGAGAAAAGCACTTAGCCCAGTCGTCCTTAGGGGTCTCTTCGACGGCCTTTTGAAACGCACCCACTGCTTCCTCGGTGTTCATAAAAAGTTTTCCTCGAAGTTTTTCTTTTATTTTCGGGAATAAATAAAAATCGCAAGGTGCGAGGTCGGGGCTATACGGCGGGTGACCCAGTAATTCCACGTTTGACGTCACTAAATAGTCGATCGTTCGCCTGGCGGTGTGCGACGAGGCGTTGTCGTGGTGAAGAAGGATCCTACTTCGAGGTCGCTTCTCCCGAACTTTTTCCAATACAAGTGGCAAACAATTGTTAGTGTACCACTCTGCAGTAACTGTTTTTTGATCCTCTAAAGCAATTGTCGCATAGTGACCTGTCCTTCCGAAGAACGAGGCCACCATCTTTTTTCCCACGCTTCGACCTCTCTTCACTTTAGTTGGCAACTCCTCGAAAGGAAACACCCATTGAGCAGACTGTCTCTTGGTTTCTGGATCATAACAGTAAACCCAGCTTTCGTCACCCGTAAGTATGTCGAAAACAGCATTTGAGTCACCTCCGTTAAATCTTTCAATCATTTCACGGCACCAATCAACCCGACGGAGTTTTTGGGCCTCGGTCAAATTATGAGGTATCCACCTCGCACAAAGCTTCTTGACCGCTAAATGTTCATGGAGGATTTTATGCACTTGACTCATACCGATGCCTAAGCTTGTCCGAATCTGCTGATACGTCACTCTTTTGTCAGTCTCTATCATACGCTGCACAACACTGATGTTATTTTCAGTCGTCGCCGTAGAAGGCCGTCCCTCACGCAGATCGTCGGTGAGATTAGTGCGACCACGTTTAAACTCATTAAACCAGTTGTAAATGGTCGCACGAGATGGGGCTTCATCATGAAAGGCCAATCGAAGTCTATCATAGCTTTCTTGTTGACTTAAATGACATCGAAAGTCATAAAAAATCATTGCACGAAAATTTTCGCGAGTTAAATTCATGTTGACGTGACACAGATAATTTTCAATTTGCCGCCAAATCGTAAAACTAATGACAAATTAATGAAATACATACTCAATAATATTGGCAAAGAGTTCCATTTTCAAAATTTAAACTTACTTTTTTATTATATTGTTTACAAGTGGCCAGTTCTAAAAACTTTCAGTGTCGCCCTCGTAAAGCCTTTTCTCAGATGCTGCACTGCCATGAAAAATATTTTTTGGAGAGTTCACGGTTTACTAGTATGTAAAAAAAATATATGTTTTATTTGTATTTGTGAAGGAAAGCATATCATTGACCCGTCTGTTTGTCTTCACAATTTCGCGTTAGTTCTGAGTAGTTTTCACGAAGTGTGCTATTTAAGATGTTTCTGGAAACGTTTTGAAATAGTACACTTATTTGGAAAATTGTTTATGGGAAAAAGTAATAAACATAGAAAAAAAACCTTCCTAATTGTGAAAGTGTGTTTTGAGGAAAGATCACATTTTAGGAAAGTGTGTTATACGACTTAAAAATGTTAAAATCATTTAACTTTACTCTATTAACTGTACACTTTGGTATTAGTCAAGTATTTATTTATCCTATTCCCTACTATTAGCATAAGGCACTTGCTTCACTTTTTGTGAAAAAATAGCATATCTTACAGAGGAAGAGGCGGCTGATTGATGATTTCAATTTAATAGTCATATAATAGTTCATTTTACTATGATCCCTTCTGATACAATTGCATTATAGCTCTTATAGAATAATATCAAAAAGCCAATGTTTTTTGACGAAAGTTTACAGACCGGGATAATTGTAAAATTACTATTTTATTAAGATAAAAGCTGCCAAAAGATAAATGCACCGTTCGTGACGGGTGCCTTATAATTGACAAAGCTATATTCTTGCCATAATCTGAGGAAAATCTTGTTCTTTTGTTCAGTGTTTTAAAAGTTTAATTTAGTATGTAGTCAAGGTCAAGGTCATAAATGTGTACACTATTTCACTTTATTGTATACATTTTTCAAACTATGAGGTAAAGTCAAAATGGATTTACCTATTAAAAAAGTATTCTCAGTAATTCCGATGAAAATCCTTATGCAATCTGCATTGTTTATCTATCACAGAATCTTGTAGATGAATTTAACTTTTTCCATTTTTTAACATTGGGAACAAAATGAAACAATGTCAGGTGCGAAAAAAGAAGTAATCCGAGTCCATTTAACATTGTTTATAAGAAATGTAAACTAAATGGGATTATTCAGGGGGGCTTTTTGACACCCATAATAAATTCTTATGTATTGTAGCCAGGTATAATAAAACAGGGTAAATTATTTTGCCAATTGAGAAGTTTCTTTAAATTTAGAACGTGTTTATTTTGATAAACGTATAATATGCATATCTAGGTAAGTGTATACTCATAGGTAATTAGAAAATAGTTAATTGAGCCATTGCAATAATATCTTATGCATTTACTCGTATGTAAGCACAAGCGGTACAAATTATTGCTGAAACAGTTCCATCTTTACAAATGAAAAAAAAACACGCCATTGACCAATCAGAAGCCGCTTCTTGCGTCGCGCTATAACAATATTAAAAAAATCTTAAAAATAGGGATTTAGGTTAAATAAGCGCTATAAATATCCCATCAAAATATCCCTCTTCGCTAGTCATGAATTTGAATGTTTAACATAATAAAATAAAAATACAGTACCTTGTGTTACACTGTATATCGTTTGCAAATAATAAAAATGATTTGCCCTTTATATAAGTTCAAAGGCAATCATTACATGGGGTTTATCATAAAATAAACCACGAAACCTCGCTGCAAGGTAATGCATTATCTAGTCTTGTTTAGTCTAAAATGACATCTAGTCTCGTGTATTTCGACTAAGTTAATACTTACTATAAATACTACTATGACACTACTATAATACTATGCAGTTACACTATTAACGTAATTATATCATATTTATACATATTTTAATGTTGTTTTGTGATGTTATGTGACATATTTCATGAAAGTAGGTTTAATTGTCTTTTCCTATACTGTATGACGATCTATAGTTTATACTAAAATAGAATTGCAATTAATTTAGCTTTGATTATAAATTACGAATGACAATTACTCACATTACAGGAGTAATGTTATTAATAATTATTTATTCTTAATTTAATAGGTACTCATAAAGCTATTTACAATGAATTTCGTAAAGTACCTGCGTTAGTTAGTACATGGAACCACGTCAACCATATCATACAAATGATTTAAATTTTAACAGTGTTCGCTGTAACATTAGAATTAATTGCAAATCATTCCATAAGTATCTATATAGATAGCCTATCGAACCGTTGTTCAAAAATATATACGTTCAAGGTCATAAATATGTACATATTTTCTAATAATATGTACACTTTTTCACTTTGATTTATGTTGTAAATAAGTGTTTTAAGTTATTTATAACCTTGATTGTAACATTTGCTCTCTTTACTGATGTCAGACTTGCTGCCTGCGGTGGCTTAAGTCATCGTTGGGAGGTGCGTTAAATACCTACGTAAAAATTAAGAGTACTAATAATGTGCATGGTCGCATTTATAGTCCCGCGGACAAGAGTCTTTGACATTAGTATATTACTTAGTATAAAAATATAATGTCAACAACGTAAATGCTATAGTTTTACAGTAACGGTAGGGATGATATTTTTGATCGAAATCACTAAACACAATAGATCTACACTAATTCCCAATTTTATTGCAACTTCACTCTATAAGTCTTATGTAAGGTGCCATTGTAGTTAAATAAATATATTAGGTATTAAATAGTTGTTACGATTACTCTTAGTTATTTATAATTAATTTAGTCAAATTTGATTTATTTGCGACAGGACAGCGCGTCAGTATTCATGCGATATTATTAGCCAAAGGAAATATTATTTTAGTCTTCTAATATGACATAACAGTGTCATTTCTAAATGTGTACGTACAGACTACAAAGTTACGGAAAAGTTATAAAAATATGTATAAATGACTTAATTCATCTAACTTTAAGGTCATGAGTACATATTTTCCTAACTTTGTCCGTACCTATCGATATCTTTGTAAGTTTACTGTACTATTTCGCTACTGCAACAAAATTTGTCATGAATTGTAGAAAGTGGTAGTGTATCAAGAGTCGTACCACAATCTATTATTTTAAATTAAATCTGACCATAGCTTTTGCTTTTTATTAAAGCTAGCTCATTGTCTGCTGTTTTTTTTTTAAAATTATGTTTAAATTAAGGGTTTGAATGTTCTGGATTTAATGATAAAACCATTGAATTAGTGAGCTAATGATAATCCATTTTCTTAAGGCTCTCGTTAATTTCATTATATGAATATTAAACTTTACAGTGACTTGCTATTGAGTGACTTCGATATCAATTTGACATATGTTATTTGTATAAGACGCTGGGCCTTAAGAAAATAAGTTATCGGTTAATACACCAAATATACATGTAATGAAGATATCTATGTATTGGTAGTACCAACTTGTATTTAAAAAAAAGTTAATTATACTAGTTATATTTGCATAATTGACAATATTTCATTTTCGAATGCAACAGTTTAATATTTCAAAAATAAATCAACTTTTATGTGCTTACCTCGAAAGTCTTTATTTTTTTAACATTAGGTACTTACTTAAAGTAGTCCGCGCAAAGATTTTTCACTATTGTGATTTCGGAAAGTATCTCAATAAGTTAACGTTCTCATTGCATTAAGAAAATTGTACTCCATATAGTACAGTCAGCTGCAGAGAATGTGTACCCCCTGTAACGGGGGTAAGTGTGGATACAGGGGGGTACCTTTTCTCTGCAGCTGACTATACATTTGGCAGTTATTTTTGAAATTATTTTGTACCCTATAAAATACGTGACGACTTACGAGGTCTCTATACGTGGACTTCAAAAACTCAGAATGACATTAGGTATGTACTTACTAAATTTAGGACATGCAACAGCAAATGTCAACTTTTCTTGTTTGATAGTAAGATTCAAATTTGCGAATGAAAATTTGATTTGTCATAAGATTCATACGAGATTACAAGACAAATAACTAGATCAATTATTATAAAGGTTCAATTCAACAATGGTACAGAAGTTAGGTACATTGTATGAAATTACGGTACAGTCAGCTGCAGAGAAAAGGTACCCCCCTGTAACGGCGGTATCCATACTACCGCCATTACAGGGGGGTACCCTTTCTCTGCAGCTGACTGTACATGTTTCGTTTTAGATGTTTGGTAGTTTCTACTTCATTACATACGCCTGCATTGCACTTTGGATAGTTTTTTTTTATTCGACTAGATGGCAAACGAGCAAGTGGGTCTCCTGATGGTAAGAGATCACCACCGCCCATAGACACCGGTTGTCTTACTCCGCGCCGAAACAACAGTGCAAGCACTGCTGGTTCACGGTAGGATTAACGAGCAAGATGGTGGTAGCAATCCGGGCGGGCCTTGCACAAGGTCCTACCACCTGCCTAGCTCCCTGCCTGCTGCTATAAATGCTGTGAAATCTTCATAACTGTATTCTGGCAATCTGGCAAATAAGTTCTTAGAGATTTCTGTTTTCGTTACTACGTTAAGTAAGTATAATGTAAAAAATGAAATTTTGTCAATTTAAGAGTTCACACGTATGTCATTCCCATCGGTGTTTAAAACTTTTAATAAATATAAACATAAAAAAAATGTTTTACCTATTTTTGTAATTTTAGGATAATATTTTAATATAGAAGTTTCCTTTATTTATAGACCTTGTATATTTGTGTATGAAAGTTGTTTTATATGCCACTTTAAAAAGTTATTGTAAGTGTAAAAGTAAATTATACAAATAGATAGAAATATATACGATTTTTGCTATGTAACAAATGTTCGTACCGCCACCGTTCAATTAATACGATTCAGCAAGGCTACCACGAAACTTGAAACTCGAAGTTCGTGTCGTGCGGTCCCTCTGACACTTATACTATTTAATACGAGAGCGAGAGGGACCGCACGACACGAACTTCGAGTTTTATAGTAGCCCTGCTGTTGTATTCTTTAGAATACCTACAAGAAAGTGTTCTGATTTTCGAAATAGCCCCTGTTATATAGATTTGACAGGCGACTTGTGACTTGACAGCTTGAAATAGGATTTCAGTATAGTACCCGGCCATAACTATTACACATCGGTCTTTGGAAAGGGACTCGGCTAATTTCGGCTTCGTAGAGCGTTGTCACACACTATTTATGTGACGTTTGTCAGTGGTTGAAAATATATAATAAAGAGTTGTTGCAACCCCCGAAAACTTTAAATTGAACGATGGCATCTTATGGAAAAAGCGGGATCTATCCTTTTTCTAGTAGTTGCAACAGCTCTATAGATATCCGAAGTTTACCTATTCAGTACTTCTACTACAGGTACTCTACTTTAATAAATCGTATTTTAACAAATCGTCAGACTGCCTAAAGAGAGCAAAGTTCGAATCTCGAACTTCCTATCGTGTCGTCTCGCTCACGCTAATAGTAGATATTGAGTACAAGAGTGAGAGGAACAACATAATATCATACAGTGAACTTCGAACTTTTACAAGATCTCCTGTGACGTTTATAAAACAAGGGCTTATCTGTATGTACGTTAAATTAATTTAAGCGACTTTTTTGTTAATTATAATAAACAGTTTTATTTCCAACACAATGTCCATAGGTGGTTATGTAACATAACAAACTTTGTGATGTCTCTTACTTACATTTTACAGACAAGAAACTTATTTCCAAGTATCTTTCTCTATTAATTTCTAAGTACTGCTAAAAATAAGAATATTATAACTTTTAACTTGGTACAGATCTGTTCACTCACAAAGTCGCGCGTGCTATCGTTTGCCCTAATAATTATTGCAAACGTTGGTATCACAAAGAAATTATCGCAAACAAATGGCTATGGAATCTGCATTCCTCCACATTTTATAAATTTACCTAGTTGTATACGTTTTTCTATACCACGTATGTGTAATATTAACACTCACTAACACAGCTTAGTCGCTGTCAGTACCGTCAGTCTCGCACACTACAACATCGTGTAAGCACTTTAGTAGTCCTTATTACACATCAGTAATTGTTGTAGAGCTTTAGCGCCTTCGTGAGTGAAGAGACCTACATTTCTTATAATGAAGTTCAATCAGTTGATAAATAAATTAGTAAATAATACCTACGATATTATTACTATTAGGGTCATGCAACTTGCAGTAAAAAACTAGTTTTAGGTATTATGTAGGTAGACATTGTAGATTCGGTATTTTGACAGCGGTTTACTTTGATGATGCACCGTTTAATTTTTTGAATGAGTTTTTCAACAGGCGAAGTATTGCTATACTTAATTAAGAATTAGAAACTACAGCAACATTATATTGCGACTCGTGAACCCTAATCTCTTTACAATTTGTACTAGAATAACAATTGACGACACGCAAATAAAGTGGCATTAAAACAATTTTATTTTGCGGCTCCCAGACTATTGTACTGGACTTTTTGCTAGGTAAGAAATAGTTGACCCGACGCAATATAATGTTATTGTGGTTTCTAATTCTAAATTAAATGAAGTATAGATGCCGTTAGTATAGTGCCAATCGCAAGCAAGACTTAAACGTCAAACGGACCTCACGATACTAACGCCATCTAGCGATATTTGGCCTGTCGAAAAACCCTCATTTAATTCAAATATGCCTCACGCAAGAGAGGCCCCATATAGTAATACGGTACGATTCGTCTGTACGATCGATCTGATGAAAATCGTGACGATTGATCGTAAAGAGACACTGTCGATTTATCGTTACGATATTCGTGATTGCATGGAATTTTGTTGCGGTCTCCGACATCCTTCGATGAAGTAAATCGTTAACGATCTTGACATACACAATCGATTCGTCGTTTCGATCGGTCTGAAGCGACGGATCGTACAGACGAATCGTACCGTGTATGGGGCCCTTAAGAGGGACGGTTCGATACGAATTTCGAAGTACCTTCAGCGCTAACTCTGCGCGCCGCGTGCTACGGATTGTAAGCATGTCATGTTTATAGATATATATATATTGTCCGACACAATGTAAATTGTTATGGAAATAAATATACTGAATACTGAATACTAAGGCTGTTTAATGTATATTTGAATTGAAACACTTGTTTTAAAATTTATGAAACTCTTAGACGTAAAATTAGTTTTTTTCTGCAAGCCGTCCTAAATCTAAGTTAAGCTTCATCAGTTTCAGTATAGCAATGCATATTACTTACCTATATCGTAACGTTTGCACTCTATACTTGGTTTGGATAGGAATTTAATAAAATTTAAACAAACTTCAGCCACCTTCAGCTGCCAGATTGGGTACATTCAAGGATAAATATTTTACTTATCTATCATTGTCACAAACTAGACTAGTGTATTTCAAAACAGAAATGTAAATGTTTAGAAAGTTTGATGGGAGAATTTCAGTGCTTAAGACACCAAATTGACGTTGTTTTGTTCAGGTACATTTAGTTAAATACCTATCCAAACCAAGTATAGTATCCTAACTTTTAGTGAAACTGTACACCATAAGTTCCCAATCCGCACTGGGCCCGCGTGGGAACTATGGCCCAAGCCCTCTCATTCTGAGAGGAGGCCTGTGCCCAGCAGTGGGACGTATAATAGACTGGGATGATGTACAGTCAGCTGCAGAGAAAGGGTACCCCCCTGTAATGGCGGTAGTATGGATACCGCCGTTACAGGGGGGTACCTTTTCTCTGCAGCTGACTGTACACCATAAAATCTTACTTTTAATGAGTTACTCAGGAGACACGACCATGGCAACAAGCTACACTAAATACTTAGTTGATTGACCCAATTAAATACTTATCAAATTGCTGGCCAGGAACGTTTTGTGTTACCTAATTTCAGAGTGAGTCACTGTTTTTGTGATCTGCAGCGCATATTGTTATCGTAGGTTATGCAAATAACCCGGAGCTATCCAAAGTAAAATAAAAAATGCTAAAAGTGGCTCCGAAGCAATAACGTTTCGTGTGCTCTGCCTACCTTATTTGGGAATACAGGCGTGATGTTTGTTTGTGTATCCAAGGTACCTAATTGTAGGTGATTGAAACTGATTGAGCGTCCGACAATATTCTATCTAGATCAATTTCAACCTAAATGTTGTCTGTATATCTAGTCAATATATATGTATTGTGATCAGTGTTGAGTAAAAACATGTTTTCGGAAAGCCATATTTGCATTTTTCTTTAGCCCTTAATCCGTAAGTATGTTTGATTAAATATAAACCCGGGGATTCACGGTGGGTGGAGTTGACTTCCATCCGAAGCAACTGGCGGTCTATAGGGCAGGCCTATGACCAACAGTGGACGTCCTACGGTTGATGATGATCCCATATCATTATGTTGTTAACATCCACAGCAGTAGCGCTAACATTTTCGTTAGGCAGAGAGAGGTTAGTACATACCCATTATGATATAATTAAACTACTTAGGCTAAGTACATAACAAAACATTTGGGTAGTTACTAAGTTAAAAAATATTCGGTGTATTTAGTCCGTTAACTCGGTTATGTCGAAGATACAAACTGAAACATAGATGCACAGAAAAACCAGAAAGAGACCAGCGCCGGGAATCGAACCCAAGGTCCTCGGCATTCCGTGCTGCGTGCTATATATTTATACCTATCTTTTCGAAGCACTCAAAAATATGTTGCTACAGCCTTATTGTGTCGGAATAAGAGTCAGTGGTACTTATTTTTTAAACTTTGATTCAGTTCATATTTTTACACTGGACTGTACTTAATTGATAAAAGAGAAATAAATCTGACGAATTAATATGATTTTTAAGACACTAGGCTATTGACGAACTTTGATATATGTTCTATGAATTGAATTGATAAAACAACATGAAAATATAATAGTGATCGGAAAAAAAAACACTTTAAATTACAAAAATTGCATCAGTATTATACCTACAGGATATGCGAATCACATTGTACCTATTTTTAACTTGACGGAAAAACTGAATATATCATCATTCAACCACTCCAAACAAACAAGCTAAGTAGTACTCATTTAGTAAAATTTAATAATTTTAAATCGCTGTCTAAAGTTCAGCTTGTAAATAAAATAAAGTCGGAATAATAACTATCAATCGATAAACGTAACAAAACCACTTTTACAAGTTCGTCTCTAGCCTGCTTTCAATCATCATCAACCTACTGGCAGAATACGATAAAAAAAAAGAAAAGAAAAATGGAACCCGTCTCCCGCGCTTTTAAAGTTTCTGAAACAAAAGACGATGACACCGCTAGTGTTGTGACGCAGCAGCCTAAAACCGAAGAATTTGAAGAGAACGAAAATAGTGACGTGATCTTGAATCGACATGATTGTTGCAATTGTAAATGTACCGATTATGCTTGCTATCAAGCCATCCAAGGTTGCGCTGAGTGTTTAATTAGTGTTATGTGTTTGTCAATTTTTGCGTCCTGTCCAAACTAAATTAAATACAAGCGTTATTACTTATTAGCGAATTCATCATCATCATCCACGCCTATATACGCGTCCCACTGCTGGGCATAGGCCTCCTCTCAGAATGAGAGGGCTTGGGCCGTAGTTCCCACGCGGACCCAGTGCGTATTGGGAACTTCACACGCACCATTGAATTGCTTCGCAGGTTTCCTCACGATGTTTTCCTTCACCGCAAAGCTCGTGGTAAATTTCAAATGTAATTCCGCACATGAATTTCGAAAAACTCAAGGTGCGAGCCGGGGTTTGAACACACGACCCTCTGCTTGAGAGGCGATAGGTCAAACCACTAGGCCACCACGGCTTAGCGTATTATAAAGTCATAATCTGCAAGAGGATGTAGATTAGGTACGGTTCGGATTGTGACACCATTGCAGGATATTTAAAACTGAACAAAAGTAAATCAAACCAACCCCAAAAATGATTGAATTAATAGATTAAAAATAATTAAAATCAACCGGGTTTATGGTCCAATTTTTTTTTAATCTTATCGGAGACATCCTCGGACCTTCGGAACTTTAAAAAAAAATGCAAACACTTCAATCGTGCAAAGTTTAACTGGAAAATAATCCTTCACAGGTTCACCATTTTTTGCCTTTTCTTGCTTGCTAGGTAACTGTTATTTCATCCTCAGTCTTATTTCTGATACCTAGCTAGTCCATGAATACCTACTTATAGGTAGTTTAGCAACGATATTATTTACCTATCTACTTCAACTAATAACAGGTCTTGGGCATTTGACGTATGTAGAGTAGAATCTTAAAATATTTCAAGATTTATTCAAATAATACACATTATCAAATCAACTTATAATTTATTTCTTAATAATATGATGGCGCAAGATACATTGCATTGTATAGGTACATTAGGCATAGGCATTATGTAAGTAAATAGGTGCAATGAAAACTTTTTTCAATAAACTTATCTGAAACATGTATGACCATACATTGTATATAGGAACATTATTTAAATATATCACGTTACTTTTTTCATATTGCATCTACAAGGTGCCACAAAATTATTCCGAAATATTACAGATTTTTGTGTTATAAATATTTGTCAAGTTTTTTTTTTAATCGTGGCTGACTACAATAATAATGTTTCCATACATTTCTATGTTCGAAGTTCAAAGATATTGAACCAAAAAATCCTATGAAACACCCGAATGTTCACCTTGTAAATGAATAAATAATATAAATTTACCGGTTTTTTTTTTACAAAATTACCCCAAATATAGTTATAGTTAGTATACATGTACGTACATATTTGTATAGCATAGGTAGGTACTAAACAATTTTTTAGTTATAGGTGACCGTTTTATAATTTAGCCACAGTTTAAATTAAGCGTTTAAAAAGTGTCTAAAATGCCCATTACGAGTTTTTTTTTTAAAGAACGTTCGGTATCTATTCGGTACCTAGTTTACTTGAAGTATATTATAAAAATATCGCTGACTTGTGTTATTAAGACTATGTATAAACTTATATCTGTTAAATAGTAAATACCTACTTATACCTAAATATATCTCAGAAAGAATATAAATTTATCAAAATTGTTATAAAATTATGCCATGAACAGGTAACAAAATAAACCTTGAATAAACCAACATTGGGTAGTGTTTTTTAACAGTTACCTACGTAATCTAGTTACATGAAAAAACAACATGCACTTATAAAAATAAAGTTAGTAACTTCATAATACATGAATTTTCATATAAAAATAGATATAAATATTTAATAAATTAAATATTAATTTTAATATTGACCAAATACAACATTCAATATTATCCCACCAAATATAAAGGTAACGAAGCAATCTGGGGGCACGGTAGTGCCTCCGCCACGTCGACTAAAAGCGGGCAAGGCGGTACAATATGGTACAATCCTTAATCGAATCGCTCAAAGGGTTTAGCAGGTGTTTAAAGTATTTTATGAGTACAATCACTGGTAGGTAAAACTAGTAAGTGATCAAAATATTTATTACAAATTATTGTCAATCCTGGACGGATAAAAGCCTAATAAGTAGGTACTTTTAACTTTTTAAACTTTTAAACAAATTTAAATATTCTTGCAGCAAATAAGTTTTTATAAAAAATATTTCAATGATATAACCTTTTTGCTGACTGTAGTACTTTTGGGGGGTTTCAACAACTCTAATATATTTTTATCTAAATGCATCCGTACTCTGCTGCGACTGACAAATATCACATAGGTACTACGAATAATAATTATTCGTAGCTCACATAAGTAGTGTGCTATATATATATAGTGTGTGACAACGCTCTACGAAGCCGAAATTAGCGGTCTCTTTCCATTCCAAAGACCGATGTTCAATCTTTATGGCCGGTTACCGTATTTATAGCTACACGCAGATATTTACTTTTTAAAAGGCCGTCGCGAAAAAAACTACATGTCAAGAGGGTCGTACCTACTGTAAAAAAGAATGGAAAACAGCGTTAGAAATTATGGCTTCTCTATTAAATACTTATATTGACCCGGATAACTCACTTCTTAAATCGAGTTTAGCTGGACATGTTTCGGGCTAATCCGTAGCCCTTCGCGCGAGCAGAGCAACGGCGCGCAGTACGCGTGTTGCAGCAGCCGCCGAGTCGCGTTGCTCCGAGGAAAAAGGGCTACGGATTAGCCCGAAACATGTCGAGCTAAACTCGATTTAAGACGTGAGTTATCCGGGTCAATATATTTGATATGAGTGAGCCTCACGGTAGTTTTATGTTCAAAATAATTATGCCTACAAACTTCTTATATTATCTTGGCTTATCTTAAATTATTGACTTAGTTATGCAATAAACACAAAATACACAAGTACCTAATGAGCAGACATTTTTAGAAACAAGCATACCTATAGGTATACTTGGGTAATCTTATCATATCAATAACAATAAACTTAATTAAGAGATACTTAATTAGGTACTAGAATCATTCCAACAAAACTAATTTATTTTAGATTACAATCCAATTTAAATAATCTCTTAATTTCAGTGAGTTCTTGATAATTTCTAAATCCTATAGTTACGAATGTTTCTTTTTGTATGACTAATGGCTAAGCAACTTGGCACATTTTTTGCACTTTCCAGAGTTCAATAATAACCTACTAAAAGAAGTAGAAATCAAGCAAGTCAAATGCCTAAAAAGCCAGATGTCTGTAAACCCCAGTTTAGTTCAGAGCTCCATTTATCACTTCATACTAGTTAGCTTTAACTTGCACGGTCGTATTGCAGATCTAAATTGGGCTTAACCTAGTGTCACTCTTGCTCAAAAATAGATATTACTGATTGGCGGAGTTATCGCGTAACAAACACACAAAAAAAAATCATACAGACGAATTGAGAACACCTAATAAACCGTGACGCATGGGTAAACATCATTATCATTCTATGAAAATGACGTCATACGAAAATACATTCTTAAAGAAGACTAGTTTTACTGCTGGGGAAGTCCGTTATGAACATTCAATGAAATAGAACGGGCACGTATTTGAATATCGAAATTTAAAATATCTAAGGTTAAAACGTCGACGGTCAAAATATCGAAAATCAGAATGTCGAACGATCATAAGGTCGAAATTCAAAATGTCGAAAGTATAAATTATCGAATGCTAAAATTTCGAAAATCCTAATATCGATGAATAAAATATCGAAAATTGAAATTTCGAACGATTCTAAGGTCGAAATTCAAATTATCGAATGTCTATAATACCGAAGGGTACAATAATCGATTACTGATACGAAATTTAACTTTAGCCACAACTAACTTGTTTTGGCCACAGTTGAACCTAACACGCTCCTCCTCGCTACGCTCGTCGTCGCACCTAAACTTTACGGTTGAATTAATCAGACTTCAGTTTTAAATTGTAGCTAAGCAATCTAATCGAAAAATTAGGTGCGACGACGAGCGCAGCGAGGAGGAGCGGTTAGGTTCAACCGTGACCAAAACAAGCACGAGCCGAGCGAGCGAAGCGAGCGTGCCGCGGAAGCGGCCGGCGAGTGCCAGAATCGAGTTCTATGCATTTTTCTTGATATAAAGATACTTCGCTATAAATTTTCGATATTTTAACATTTGGTTTTTTGACGGTTGATATTTTGTGTTTCGATATTAACATATATCGATCATTCGGTTGTAGATATTTTGAACTTTCGATATTTTAGCCGTTCGATATTTCGGTTTTAGGAATTCCAGACGTCGATATAATCATAGTAGATATTTAGATCATTCGATATTTTGATTTTCGATATTTTGACCGTCGACTTTTTAGCTTTAGATATTTTAAATTTCGATATTCAAATACGTGCCCAATAGAACATTTTTTTATTACGCCTACGCGACACCAATAGGCGATCATGCAATTTTACATAAACATTACGAGTATGTCAATAAATACAATACAAAATCTACATTACATTATGTAGGAACTTAAGTATACATTTTTGACTTAATAAGCTGACATACTTATTAAAATGAGTTCCATACCATTTTGCAACATTAATAATATCTATTTTAGTTATAATGATTTATGAATCTTAGTAAAAAATTTACATTATTTTTTATAAAAATTCGTATAGTATATCATACGCAAAGCCTTAATGTCCAGCATTGAAATGTACATTATGATGTACATATGAGATGTACAGAGATGTTGGTAATATACCTGGCTAAATTTTGTTGATGTTACTTATCTCATATCTGTAACATACAATACATAAGTACACTTCAAAATTATTCAAGGCCCATTATAACATAATAAATAATATAGCTGCTTATTTACCAATATTACACAGCAAAACTGCAGGCAATACAATGGTTGATTTATTATATTAAATAAATCTTAAAACTATTATAAATCATCGTAATTTAATATATAGTTTATTTTATATTATAAAATCGTAACATGTTATTAAGATTAATAAATGTACTTTCTTATATAATTTACACATATCTAAAAACAAATAAGCAAATATACTTCACAATGAGATATAATTAAACAACAAATGAACATTCAAAATAAAATAAAATAAATTCATAATGTAATTTGACATGGTTCCCATTAGACAGGCAAATATGAGCATATGACACATATGACTTTATAGTATTAAACTTGACTATATTATTAAATATGACTTTAAAGGTGTCGACCAAAGGGCTCGCAGCCATTAGCTAAGGGGCCTTTTTTGATTTAATTTAGTATGTATTCAGTTTTTAAGTTAGGTAGTTACTTCATATATTTAATTCTACATTTAACATTTAATTTGTGTAGTCTAGTATGACTGATGGAAGCAGTGGGCGGCAAAGTTTGTATGTCTGTCTTTTCACTTGGAAAGACTAACATTAAATATAAAGTTTTTGTTTTTTGGAAGACTAGTATTAGTTTATGACTTATGTTATGACACTCTAAGTCCGACAATATAACAGCCCTATTTTTGCAGAAAGGATGTTAAAATGGATGGTTGCTACTGAAACTACATCCAAACTAAAAAAATATTGTTGAGGGTTGGTTCAAATATATGATGCTTGCGGAAAACATTTCAAAATATCCATGCCATGAGCAAAAATGACTTTTGAGCACCTGCGGTATATTTATATCAAAATTATGAGCTTTGTTAAGTCTTCTGATTAGTTTAACAATTATAATGCTCTATGGTGACTCTCTTTAAAGTAGAAAAGTATTTTGCAAGCACTTTTTTCCAATAAGAGTGTTGTTATCTTGCTTTATAAATAGCTAATATAATATATCACAAGCTTTGCTAAGCTTACTTTGGGACTAGGTCAATTGGTGTAAATTGTCCCGTAATTTTTTTTTTTTTTTTTTTTTTATATGCCTGTACATCCAATATGAACATTACATTTAAGATATATTAATTAATGCTATGGATTAACAATGTAGCAAAGCTAAATTATGTAGACAATATATGGCATATAGTTAATGTAACGTCTTGCTATGTATTAATTAATATGTTATGTAATTTACAGTACAAATTTGTGACGTAACAGAAATATACATCATACCTGAATGTACAAATTAGTATAGTATAGCATATGTTTCTACTCTCTGGACAATAACCTAAATCACGAGTAGAATTCCTTCTGAAGATTATTCTAATAATGTAAATTATTAGATTAGAAAAAAAAATACATTTTTAAAATAAAATTAATGTTTGTATGTTGTTTGTTCTTTAGATACTTTGGTATTCAATTGTAAATCAGCCATTTCCAAGATAACTGTGGTTTTTGACCATGTTCGGTTTGAGGCACTTCTACCCTAATTGACACATTTTATTCAGCTTGATGCAGAATAAAGAGACAATACAAATACAAATACAATGTTGTGTAGAAAACATTATATCCTAGTACTAGTAGCCTCAGATATGGAGTGAAGGTACGCAGACCTCTTCTGTCACATTACAGTTACTGTTAATTTACAGTCAAAACCATTTTATAACTCCATCATTTATAACAACATATCAGACATAGAAAGTAACCCAGAAAAAGTCCCAACAAGATCTTATACACCAAAATAACGATGTTTATAACTTCCATCCATCTATGACAATCAAATCGCATGCTTAGTAATAAACGGTCTTAACTCAAAAATCGTGAATTTTGGCAAATCGAGTTTAAAGTTTAAGTAATTTACACTTCTCGTTTCCTTTAAATTATTTGGTAGGATTTAATTTTGTTTACTATGTTTTTTATTATTCCTAACGTTGTATATAATGTCTACTTGCGCTTTTTGCTTTTAAACCAATTTATTTTTATATATGTAATAATATTGCTAAGGTTTAAAAAAACATTGCATTGATAAATCACTTTATTACTAAATGTAGCAAAATGTAGTGAAATAATAAAAATAATAAACGATGCATGTCTTAATAGAACAACAAGTATTCAAGGATTCTTTTTGATAAAACGAGGCAATCCGAATTACATCACTTCATTTTGCGTTTGATTTTGTGCTAAAAAGAAGTAAATTCAAATATGCTTTTATTTGCTTAAAAGTTGTTCAAAATACTCTTGTTTTCCTTATTGCAATAACGATCTATCTCCAAATGGCTCACGAAAGCCAACGTCTTGCTCGCAAGTCAGTCGGAACATGACTGAAGTTAGCTGCTTTAGCACCAAATTAAATTTGCAATTTTGTTGAAAGTAAAATGCACCAAGTCGTACTATCTCTTTATAATACCCGATTTAGGCTGGTTTAAGAAAGAGAGCCGATAGTGCTGTCAGATATAAGCCGTTTTAGTACAATAACTAATTTTACGCCAATTTTGAGTTAGGCCCGTTTATTACTAAGCATGCGAAATATTACTTTCCTTTCAATGTTTTGAGCTTTATAAGCAAAGGTATAAAAATATATTCAGTTTTTCTTATACATAAATCAGTAAGGACTTAATAAATAACTCTATTATCCATAGCACATAAATCAGCTGTTCTTAACCTTTTAGTTAGGAGGGACCATTTGACATTTCTGTCTTGCCATGGACCACCAACTGTTTGAAGGTAATATATACATAAATTATAAATGAATGAATAAAATTGTAAATGAATGAACGGTTGCAACCGCTACTTGACTGGCGCGTCAATTTGCCAATTTGTTGTTAAAGGCTTTGGACCACCGGTTAAAAACCACTGACTTAAATAGTATATTAAGAAAGTACTGGCTACTTGCAAATTATAACCTCTTGAGTCTTAAGATGATTGTGTTTATATCTATTTAAGTCTTAGACTTGTCAATTACATTGACATTTTCACTTGAGACTGCGTTTCCTTCAATATTTATATTTAAAATAACTATGGCAAATGAAATCATACCCATATTACATATATTGTTCGACATGATTTTGACGTAATTTTACTATTATTTATAAGTTAATAAGCACACTTGTAAGCAGAACCGAGTTATAAAACATTGTTCTAATCAAAGCATCCACCACAATCACAATCACAATCGCAGTCACCTGAGCAACAGTCATCGTTGGCACTCCCAACATCCCCACCACTGCCACTGCAGCACCCATCGTTCCCACCCTGATCACCCTCACAACAACCCTGTAAACAATCGGCACAACCTTCTCCGCACGAATCCAAACAATGGGCACAACTTTCACAGCAAATACCGAGGCATTGACAATACATTCGACACATTATATACCAGCACCACGTATCTTCTGCGCATGAGTCCGCACACGCAAAGCAACAGAAGTCCTGATTCCTCTGCGCCCTTCTTTTAGCTTCTTCCTCATCAACCTGCATAACTTCAGTTTGAGCATACATTAGTTTCTCAGAGATCTCAGAGTTCATAGGTTGTGTTAGAACGACGGATTCTATCGGTGGTGCGCTCGGTATTATTTTTTCTGGTGCGATTTCTTCACCCAAAGGAGCGGATGGTATTGGCTGCGATGTAACAACTGGATTCGACATTCTTTTAAGTAAAAAAATTAAACGATTATGATTAAAAATTTGTAGGACACAACCACCTTTAGTTTCTACTACCTCTGGACTGTTTTGAAGTTTGGTTGACAAACGCTATTTATTTATTTTAATTGGCATGTCACTCGTTCGTAGTCATCTTCGTAGTACAGATTAACCAACTTATCTGTGAATCAAAAAAAAACTTATTACGCTCATGTAAAGTGTACTATTGCTTGGTGTGACTGATTCACAGATGCTGGTGCTTGGTGTTGGTCAGTCTGTCGATCTGACACTGACACTGACACTGACACTTGGCTGACGGTCAGTGACAGTGATTGCTCTTTTTTTACGTCAGAGGTAGATAAAGGCAACGTCATCCATAGTTATAAAGTGTACGTGTACTTAGTTTTTTATTTATTTATTCATACGGGAAAAATTAATGGCCAAAAAACATGAAACATTCTGTAAATATAAAAAATTTTGTGAAAAATTGTTCCTATCACTCTCTTATTACATAATACTACAAGCGTCGGCGGGACGGTACGATACGAGCTTCGATTTTAGAATTTCGAAGTAGCGCTGCTGATTTCTTTCGAACTTGAGCCAAAAACATGGGCCATGGCATAGAGTACATTGTATATATAGGATATGGGCCATATGGACCATGGCTTCGAGCCGCTTGATCAGCCCCCTCGGAGACCGGATGACCGATGATACTTCAAAGGAGTCGCGACGCGACGGACGTATAACCATAGTAAAAGGTATAACGTCCAGCGCGTGCAGTTGGCGTGCAGTTAGTCAGTAGGTAGGTACTCGTAGGGTACTACGGAATTCGAAAATCAAAGTTCGTATCGTATCGTGCCGTCCCGCTGGATGCTTATATTATTTCATACGAGAGTGAGAGGGACGGTACGATACGAACTTCGATTTTCTAATTTCTTTTTAGCCCTACTGAGAGCCTACTCTGAATATAAATAAGTACGTGTGTGGCAGTGTCTAGCATCTTAGGAACATAAAATATTCTGCTTCCTGAATTCCACGGTACGTTGTGAGCTGAGGTAACGCATCTTGCCATATGGCTACGCAGATGTGATCATTAATTAATACCCATTTCATGATCGTTACTTGACACGAAAAATTCTCCGGGTCGGATCGCCTCGCCCCGAACTAATTCTGCCACTATTATTATTAGACTACCTACTTATAAGTGGCGTGCAATTGACGAGGCCTATGTCCAGTATTGTCCAGCAGTGGACTAAGACAGGCTGATGATGATTAAACTAGTTGTTGCCCGCGTCTCCGTTCGCGTAAATTCGTTTATCGCTATCCCGTGGGAACTATGCAATTTTCCGGGATAAAAACTATCCTATGTCCTACCCCGGGACTCAACTATCTGTATGTTGAATTTCATCTAAATCGGTTCAGCGGTTTAGACGTGAAACGGTAACAACAAATTAACGAACACTAGTGAGATTACACTCAAATCATGACATACCTATATTAAATATCGGCATCTAACTGTGATTGTTAGGTACAGGATAAATTTGTACCTATGTGTCATTGTCATTAAGGAATGTACAACTCATTGTTGTTTATTTTTAACTTTGATTTTAAATTTTATCCTCATTCAATCTTTTACAGCGAGCAAACACACACATGAACTCGAATTTAATTATTTTAATCAATCACAAACAGTGTCATTTCGGATACCTAATAATTTGAAATTGACAACGAAATCGTAGAAGCTCTACCATCTTGCTCAATCTCCAGATACTGGCAGGCGAAACAGTTATTTCTTATTTTTAAAGAAGATACAGAAAAAAAAATGGAGCCAGCGTCCCGCGCTTTGGAAGAATCCATAAAGAAGGATGACCCGACTAGTGTTGTCACGCACCAGCCAAGGAAGATCGAAAAATTCGAAGACAGCGAAAGTAGTGATGTGACGTTAAATCGACGTTGTAGTGATTGTTGCCGCAACTGTATCCGAGATTGCCTCAAGTGCCTAGTTTGGAGTGTGTGTTACATGACGTGTTTCACGTGTGTGCCGGTTCGTCGTTGTGGAGTAAATCCTTAGGACTGAAGACGACTACAGTTTTTCTTTTGCTATAGATAATTATTTGTTAAGCAAGGGTGAAAAGTTGTTTGGCGCGAGTGCTGTTATTGAAAACAGCAGGGCTACTCCGAAACTCGAAGTTCGTGTCGTGCGGTCCCTCTCGCTCTCGTATTAAATAGTATAAGTGTCAGAGGGACCGCACGACACGAACTTCGAATTCCGTGTTTCGGAGTAACCCTTCAGAGCAAGCGAAGGATTCTACGATCGAACCACGAACAAAACGAGTGGTTTGTTAGAAGAATCCTGAGCGTACGGTGTGACCGAGGGTTTCAAAGTACCTACAAGATTCTTACTTTACAGCCGAGCGAAACACGCAATTTTTCACCTCACTACAAAAAAATGGTAGATGGAAGAAAATATATATATTAAACATTTATAAATCGCTTTTTGAATACTCTATCGCACGCTAGTGCTCGTAGCTTCCCTCCGTTGTAGAACTTCTTATCCCGTAGGAATTCCGCAAAATCCGTAGGTGGTAGGACCTTGCGCATGGTCCGCCCGGATTGCTACTACCATCTTGCTCGCTAATCCTGCCGTGAAGCAGCAGTGCTTGCACTGTTGTGTTTCGGCATGGAAAGTTAAGACAGCCGGTAAAATTACTTGCACCCCCATCCTATCCCATCCCATCTTAGGCCTCTAGGTTGGCAACGCGTCTCCAATACCCTTGGTGTTGCAGATGTTTATGGGCGGTGGTGATCACTTACCATCAGGAGACCCACTTGTTCGTATGCCATCCAGTCGAATAAAAAAGTCCATATTCCGTTATTAAGCCGTGAAATATCTTGTTGAAAGTACGATTTTTTGGTAACGCCAGAGACAATTTTAGTAATGCAGGAGACGCCCAAACTGTCGGGGTAAAATAGTTGATTGGCCCAACAAATAGGTACTTACCTACTTGGAAATGCATTTGTTCTAGATATTTGAACGCTTTTAGCTTTCGTGATTCTCACTCATAGTCAAAATACCACAACGGGACTTATCACGCTATTTTACACAAGTAATATTTACCTCGACGTTTCGGCAACTGTAATGTTGCCGAAACGTCTAGGTAAATATTACTTCTGTAAAATAGCGTGATAAGTCCCGTTGTGGTATTTTGACTATATTTGAACGCTTTTTAACGGACATTAAAAAAGCTTTCGTGCGTATGAGGCCTAAGGCTTATATATATACTGTGCCTAAGGCCTAGGCCGCGATACGGCCAAACCGCCGCGGGTTTTAACCGCATAACTTTTTTATATCCACGTAAACTTAGAGCCGCCAGTGCGGCGGCTTGCATTAGTTTTCTTGATTCACAAAGTCACGCGGTTAAAAACCGCGGCGGTTTAACCTTAGTGTGGCCTCGGCCTAAGGCTTCGGTATTAAAGTGTTGAACGACAATCACAGGTCGTCTAAAGGTCAGTAAAAATAGTCCGAACAAAGAGGGTACTCTCAAGTTTCTTTTTTTAATTGAAGGTTTGTCGAACGCTCATTTTAACGATTATTTGTGATTTTGCCTTTCTTTGTGCCAGACGTTAATATTAGCTGCTGCAATTTCCGTGGATTTTCACTGGAATTTTCAGGGTATGTACCTACTACTTCACTATTCATATAGGCCTTATAAAATAGGCTTAGGAGATATGGAAAAGCGAGATACTTACTCGTACTAGGGGTTTCTACGGAATCGAATCAGAAATGAGAGGTACGTAGAAGAACGTGGCTTACCAAAATGGTCAAGCGAATTAGCTCGTTGAAGTGGCCGTTGGAAGATAAAAAGATTTTAAATGGGTATTAAAAATGTACTTATTCATTTTTTTTAATTGGACTGGATGGCAAACGAGCAAGTGGGTCTCCTGATGGTGAGAGATCACCACCGCCCATAAACATCTGCAAAACCAGGGGTAACTTACTTATATTCAAACCCTCTCATTGTGAGAGGAGGCCTGTGCCCAGTAGTGGGACTTATAAGGCTGGAATCATGATGATGATGATGAAGGGATGAAGGAAGAATAATTATGTTATTTAGGATGGTTGTAACAAAATGTTTAAACCTACCTACCTATACTCCATTTATCTTAACATTTGAAACTTAACCGTAAAATTTTCACACGTTTTTAAATGATTTCAAATGGTTACTTCTATAGTAAAAAAATATAAATACCGCTAATAAATGTGCATGTAAGTATTTTTAGTCCATTTGTGTTTGAAATACCGAGAAACATGCGTTACAATGTGACCGTTAATTCAAATCTTAAATTAAACGGAGTAGTTACATAAACTTTATTTATATCTTATTCACTAACTATTTCATTATCTATCTTTTTCACTAGCCGTTACCCGCGACTCGCGTAGAATTTTTGTCGCTATCCCGCGGGAACTATGCAATTTTCCGGGATAAAAAATATCCCGTGTCCTTCCCCGGGACTCAAACTATCTTAATTTAATTACGAAGGCAACTTATAAATTTCCAGAGTCGTAACTGAAACTTCATTTCAGTATAAGTACATATTGTTAATTTTCTAGTACCAGTATACGATATAAAATAGTCAATGGCCGAATTGTTGACCTAATATTATATTAAATTGTAAATCTTCACTTAAGTTAAGCCCAGTTGCAATTTTTTTCATGTTAGGCACGTATTATCTTAGTCAGCAAATTTCGAATCGGATTTGACACAGTTAAAAATTGCACTGACTGTGTGGCTTATTTAGATCATAACACTTTACGCATATTCAATTGATTTATTTATGTACACTATTGTAATTTTTACCTTTTTAAGTCTGTATAATTTCGTAGGAACTATTTGTACTGTTAAGCTTACATAATTTTTTTTTTTTATGCTAGCGCTATAAGCCTGCGACAGAGTTTTGTTGTAGGTAACTCTAGTGCAAGCAAACGTATTTCATAGAAGTTTGTAAAACATTGTATTTATTGTTATTTTGTACTGCTAATTATTTAATAAATTATCTTATATTATCTTACCTTATCTTATCTTATCTTATTTCGTTGAAATCGGTTCAGCGGTTTAGACGTGATGAAGCAACAGACTTGCAAACTTTCGCATTTATATATGTATTACATTTACCTCTATGTTTTAGATTCCTAATTACTATTATGTTCTCTGTGCTAATTACAGAAATAAATATTATTAATTATGTAATTGATTTTTAATACCTATTAGGTACACAAAGTTCTTTTTTCTGTCTCTCTGTCTGTTTGTCTGTCTGTCTGTCCGTCCGTTGTATAATATATAATTATTATGGTTAGGTTCTTTTATTTAATATGAGATTGAGAGGGACGGTACGATACGAACTTCGTTTTTCGAATTGTGTAGTGGCCCCCCCAGGGGAATTTAGTCAAACATGTTTGTAGGTAATTCCAGATTATTTTTTTATGAAGAGATAAGTGAAAGTTGGTCTTTTACGTATTTAGACTCCATTTAATTTAAGATTTGAATTAACGGTCAAATGGTAACACACATTTCTCGGTATTTCGAACACAAATTGACTAAAAATACTTACCTACATGTATATGCCTAGGCGCAGCTATATCGATCAGATAAAGGAGAAAGTCGGCGTCGTGTCGTATCAAGAGGTCAAGAACATGGCTCAGAGGAGGGATGTGTGGAAGATACTCCACCGACAAGAGTGTAACTCTTAAGTTAGAGAGAGAGACATGTATATTTATTAGCGGTATTTATTATATTTTTAGTGTAGAAATTAACACAATTTTAAGCCCTGTTACCGTCATCATGTGGTGACCCTCATTGTCAATTTTTTATATTTTTATTTTGTATTGTGTTGTTGTGTTACTAACTATTGTTTTAAATCTTTTGTATTACTAACCAAATGTGTCAATGTTACAAGAATAAACAAGATTTTATTATTATTATTTTATTTAAATGGTTTCATAGTTTCATTTAAAAATTTGTGCAAATTTCAATTTTACCGTTTAGGTAAGTTTCAAATGTTAAAATAAATGGAGAATATTCTTTTACATTTTCGTTACGATAACGCAGTTTAGTTTAGTCCTTAAAATGAAAGTTAGTTTTTTAAAGCAAAAACAATGTTAACAATGTTGTGGAGCGTTCAACAGGTAAAAAAACCGGCCAAGTAAAAGTCGGTCTCGCGCAACGAGGGTTCCGTACAAATTTGTAGGTATATATCTATGAAAATCTAGTGTCGCGGTGGTCAGGCCATTTTAGATGGACAGATATACATAACAAAATAACATTTTCATACTTTTCTTGGCGGTAATGATATAGCAGCTTCTTTCATACCTAACTTCAAGTTTCTAAGATATCTGAAGTAAATACCCAATAGGTCGTGATTTTCCGGCAATTCTTAGGTATACATATACAAACCACTTTTTAATGACTGTGCGTTCATTTCGTAGTTTAATTTTTTAATTGCTCGAAGTGGTAGTAGACCCCAGTATTTGACATTAATTATAGCTCGATACATTGATTCGCTCCTAAAAATGGTCTTGACAGACGGATAAACGGACAGAGAACTAAAGGACAGCGAAGTGATCATTTATGAGGGTCCTTCGAACTACCCGCACTTGATCACAAAAAGTATCAGCACTCGTATCTCGAACTACCCGCACTTGGTCATAAAAACGAACAAATTTCTATATCATCATCTCATCATCTCAGCCTATATACGTCCCACTGCTGGGCACAGGCCTCCTCTCGGAATGAGAGGGCTTGGGCTATAGTTCCCACGCGGGCCCAGTGCGGATTGGGAACTATATACTAATTAATAATAACTATAAACTAATTTCTATATACGAGTAAGTAAATCAAAATGAATCGTTAAATGTGTTGCTAAGCGCTAAACTCGGGAACGGCTGGACCGATTTCGCTTATTCTCATTTTGTTGTGTTTGTTGTAGTCAGGACAAGGTTTTTATGAAAAAAAAAACGACAACGGGGGCGAAGCCGCGGGCAACAGCTAGTGACGAATAAAAATGCTCAAGTGCGGGTATATAGTTCGAAGGACTCTCACTTCAGTCTGACACCACGGCCACTGTAATGTGGTTGAAACGTCGAGGTAAATATTACTCGTGAGTTTTATAATATTTTTGCCGACTGAGATACCTGTGGAGATCTAAAAATGCACAATTATACTCCAATTCAATAGAATCTGACAATCTTGTAGACACTTCCGGCCTACTAATATGAACACCGGGCTGCCTAAGGCTTTGTGATGTGACTATTATTCTTTTTTGATTCCTTTTAGATGATAAATTGCAACAACAGGGACATACCTATATATAATCAAGCGTGACCACGTTACGGTGTGTTAAATGTGTAGAAAATTATCAGATTCTACTGAATTGTACTTTAATAACAAATAGTTACGAGTATCTGTTGCCCACGATTCGTCTGCAAAGAGTTAGTTTATCTTTATCCCGTGGCAACATACGATTTTCCAGGTTAGGTAAAAACTTTCCCATGTTCATCTTAGGGTTTTAAACTAATTCTACCTATACCAAAATTCATCAAAATTGGTTTAGCACTTTGAGTGTGAATCCTTGGCGGACAAGTCGCAGGTAACAGTTATTTGCTGGGTATGTAATATAAGTAAACTACGGAACCCTAAAAACTTAAGAATGTTTAAGATTTTATTTTTCAAACTTTAAGAATTCATAATAAACAAATTATGGATGTAATTATTTAAACTAGAATGTTTTGTTGCATTGTATGTATTATGTAGTAGTAACGTGTCCGTATAGATAGTCGACGTCCCTTATTCGAAAAATTACTTTTACTTAAGTTCCATATACTACAGTACTATTATTATTATTAATTATTATTATTTAATAATTAATATAAGAAAAATACAATTATTAATCTATCGCATCGTAAAACCGTATCACGGTTTGTATCGATGCTACATTCCGCAATATAGTTGTAAATAACAATATTATTATGATACTCAATCACAGAATAGATAATAGTACAAACTCAATTTACATATTGTACGAACACCTACTACATATAATATTATAACACATACTAGTACGAGTACAACCTGGCTTGCTAAGGAACCCTAAAAATTGGGTTTAGATTGTTGATTGTGTCTTTCCCTTTATCTCAACGCACCAATGAGAGAGCACGCTTTAAGATTTAGCGCGGCAAATCCCGCCCATTTTAAGTGGGTGGTGCAATGGGTATTATTGATGCTCTCACGCACCCAAGGAGTAAGAAACCTCTTCAGTAGTCGTTTCTTGGCGCCATTACTTTGGTTATACGCCGGTATAAATTTAACCAACTCATTCCTTTAAACAGTATTCCTTGATATTGAGCTATTCAAGAACAAAGCCCCATTGAGACCATGCAAGAACTTGCATGCAAGTTGCATTACATCGCAGACTTTTGAGGGACAATGAATACAGTAGACAATACAGTAACAATAAATACAACTAGCTTTTGCCCGCGGCTCCGCCCGCGTGGTATTCAGTTATCGCGCGCTGTTCCCTGAGGAACTGTGCATTTTTCCGGGATAAAAAGTAGCCTATGTCACTCTCGGGGCCCATAAACTATCTCTATGCCAAAAATCATGTCGATCCGTCGCTCCGTTACGGCGTGAAAGACGGACAAACACACAGACACACTTTTGCATTTATAATATTAGTATGGACTATGGATTCTAAAGCTAGGTTTTACCCAAAATTTTCTTAATCGTTTTATGGTTATTGTTTGTCTTTAAACAAATTCAGTTATCACTTTTAAATTTCTTTACAGCGAAACAGTGAAACGGTGGCTTCGGGTTCGATGCCGAGGGGCATGTGGAGACCCGGGAGCGCCCACCACCAGCACGCATCATTGTCAAACAGCGTGTGCAAGAAATGGTTGCTACGTGAGGAACACCCTTTCACGCCGACGGGGACGTTCGCAACGCGATTCTATTGCTCAACGAATACAGCAAAGGCTACCTACTAATACGAAATTAGAAAATCGAAGTTCGTATCGTACCGTCCCGCCTACGCTTATGTTATTTAATACGAGAGTGAGAGGGACGGTACGATACGAACCTCGAATTTCGTCTTTCCTTCGGAGTAGCCCTTTTGAACGAACTGCTTTACACCGCGCCGGCAGCCACCGTCGAAAACCGGCGACCAAGTTATTTTGACGGGGTTGCACAAGGCAGCCAGTGTTCAATTTGCTTACGAATACCAAGATTTCGATTTTCCGCACAATATATTTTTGGATGAAAAGACCTATTTTATTTTTTTTCGACTGGAAGGCAAACGAGCAAGTGGGTCTCCTGGTGGTAAGAGATCACCACCGCCCATAAACATCTGCAACACCAGGGGTATTGCAGACGCGTTGCCAACCTAGAGGCCTAAGATGGAATACCCCAAGTGCTACTTATTTCACTGGCTGTCTTACTCTCCACGCCGAAACACAACAGTGCAAGCACTGCTGCTTCACAGCAGGATTAGCGAGCAAGATGATGATAGCAATCTGGGCGGACCTTGTACAAGGTCCTACCATCTAGTCAACATGGCCGTCTGCACCTATGACGTGCTAACAATACAGGTACCTATGAGCCCCAAAACGTGGTCTCAAACCACGAGTCCGCCGCGGTCGTTTAACCGTCAACCATGTGGGCCTGGATGAGTGCGGCTGGTCCCGGGGAGCTCATTTATAACTAGCAGAGAGGGCCAATGGGGCTAACTACCAACAATAAACATTTTCTCTGATTCTGATTCTGATTTCAAGTGCTGCAGAAGACAATGTTGCTTAGGCTGAGAATTGTGTTTCCGGAGGATGAAGTCCCTTAGTTAAGGTTTATAAACGATATTTTTTTATTCCACTGTATGGCAAACGAGCAAGTGGGTCTCCTGATGGTAAGAGATCACCACCGCCTATAAACATATGCAACACTAGGGGTATTGCAGATGCGTTGCCAACCTAGAGGCCTAAGATGGGATACCTCAAGTGCCAGTAATTTCACCGGCTGTCTTACTCTCCAATTGCCCAATACACAAGTTTCGCTTAGTGCAAAACTGGTTGTTTGTCTGTCCGGCTGTCAGTCTGTCTGTTGTATCTTAGCTCTGGTTTTTTTACGTGAAGTAGGGGCCATATGATAAAATGAAATGTCCTGATTAAAATTCTAACATAACCTTAAAGTTCTGACTTTTATTGTAGGTACATAGGTACTTAAAGCGCTGTGTTCTTTTAAGCGTTTAACGCACGTCAATTTGCATCAGATAATTTAATTACAAAACATTGTCTTTCGTGAGTGTCCCGTTGGGACGAATTGGTGTTGTCTTTGCATACAGCTCTGCCTGGTGCAAACGTTTTACACTTTTCGTATGTGTTATATACCTAGTGCATTCAATATTAACTGTTACGTTTCCACTTAAACTTAAACAATAGCAGTAATAAACCAATCGATCATATGGCCCAATAATTTTTAAAGGAGCCGTTGCGGCCTTATCTATTTTGTTGCAAACCAACCAATGTTGATATTTTTGAATATTCATAGAAAAATAAAAATAAAACTAAGTACAGGTATGTTAAGCCACTTCGCAGGTTGGTTTTGTATTGTAAGTAGATAGAGATGGGTAGGTAAGTCTTTGAAAGCCTTGATGCGATTAAAGTTAAGAGTTAATAATAAAAACTCTACCATCCCACACAATGATACCATGTGGCCATCCAATGTGATCAGAATGTATTTCAATATTGTAAATTTCTATTCCGTGGCTTTCAATGTGTCGATCGTTTCGTATTTCTCCTTTTTTGGTCTTTCCAAAACAAACAGCACTATCAAAACCACAATGACATAAATAGCAAATTCTATCAAAAAAGTGCCAACTTCATTTGCCAAGGAATCGGTGCTTGTATATATATCCCAATCCATTTGTATATTGAACTCTAATTTGACATTCTAATTCCATTTTTTTTTCGGTTGTCTTTGTAATAAGATTTATTTTTCGTATACTTTTGACAATCCTTTTGTGAATTTCTTGTAATTAACTGACATGTGTTTATAATGTATTTTTTCAAAGGGTAATAAATAAATCTGATCTTATCTAATCTATAGCCAAATCAACAGTCATAATTAAAATCATAATATCTCAGAGATAAAGAATTAAAAAAAAAAGAAATAAAATTTAAATAAAAATACAGCTCTGTCTGGTGCAAACGTTCGACGCTTTTCGTATGTGTTGTATCATCTAAGAGTTTTCTTTTCGTGTGGGTGTTCGTTGTTCTAGAAGCTGATCTTTGAAAGCCTTGATGCGATTAAAGTTAAGAGTTTATAATAAAAACTCTACCATCCCGCACAATGTTACCATGTGGCCATCCAATGTGATCAGAATGTATTTCAATATTGTAAATTTCTATTCCGTGGCTTTCAATGTGTCGATCGTTTCGTACTTATCCTTTTCTGGTCTTTCCAAAACAAACAGCATTATACTATCAAAACCATAATAACATAAACAGCAAATTCTATCAAAAAAGTGCCAACTTCAATTTGGCAAGGAATCGGTGCTTGTATATATATCCCAATCCACTTGTATAGCCAAATCAACAGTCATAATTAAAATCACAATATTAGAGATAAAGAATTTTAAAAAAATAAACAAAAATACAGCTCTGCCTGGTGCAAACGTTTTACGCTTTTCGTATGTGTTGTATCATCTAAGAGTTTTCTTTTGCGTTGGTGTTCGTTGTTGTAGAAGCTGATCTTTGAAAACCTTGATGCGATTAAAGTTAAGATTTAATAATAAAAACTCTACCATCCCACACAATGATACCATGTGGCCATGCATTGTGATCAGAATGTATTTCAATAATGTAAACTTCTATTCCGTGGCTTTCAATGTGTCGATTGTTTCGTATTTCTCCTTTTCTGGTCGTTCCTAAACAAACAGCATAAACAGCACATTCTGTCAAAAAAGTGCCAACTTCATTTGGCAAGGAATCGGTGCTTCCCAATCCCAATCCACTTACTTGTGTGGCCAAATCAACAGTCATAATTAAAATTACAATATCTCAGAGATAAATAATTAAAAAAAGAAATAAATTTAAATAAAAACACAGCTCTGCCTGGTGCAAACGTTTTACGCTTTTCGTATGTGTTGTGTCATCTAAGAGTTTTCTTTTCGCGTGGGTGTTCGTTGTTATAGAAGCTGATCTTTGAAAGCCTTGATGCGATTAAAGTTAAGAGTTAATAATAAAAACTCTACCATCCCACACAATGATACCATGTGGCCATCCAATGTGATCAGAATGTATTTTCAATATTGTAAATTTCTATTCCGTGGCTTTCAATGTGTCGATCGTTTCGTATTTCTCCTTTTCTGGTCTTTCCAAAACAAACAGCACTATCAAAACCACAATGACATAAATAGCACATTCTATCAAAAAAGTGCCAACTTCATTTAGCAAGGAATACGTGTTTGTATATCCCAATCCACTTGTGTAACCAAATCAACAGTCATAATTAAAATTACAATATCTCAGAGATAAAAAATTAAAAAAAAGAAATAAATTTTAAATAAAAATACAGCCCTGCCTGGTGCAAACGTTTTACGCTTTTTGTAAGTGTTGTGTCATCTAAGAGTTTTCTTTGCGTGTGGGTGTTCGTTGTTCTAGAAGCTGATCTTTGAAAGCCTTGATGCGATTAAAGTTAAGAGTTAATAATAAAAACTCTGCCATCCCACACAATGATACCATGTGGCCATCCAATGTGATCAGAATGTATTTCAATATTGTAAATTTCTATTCCGTGGCTTTCAATGTGTCGATCGTTTCGTATTTCTCCTTTTCTGGTCTTTCCAAAACAAACAGCACTATCAAAACCACAATGACATAAATAGCACATTGTATCAAAAAAGTGTCAACTTCATTTAGCAAGGAATACGTGCTTGTATATCCCAATCCACTTGTGTAGCCAAATCAACAGTCATAATTAAAATTATAATATCTCAGAGATAAAGAATTAAAAAAAAAGAAATAAATTTTAAATAAAATACAGCCCTGCCTGGTGCAAACGGTTAACGCTTTTTGTATGTGTTGTATCATCTAAGAGTTTTCTTTTCGCGTGGGTGTTCGTTGTTATAGAAGCTGATTTTTGAAAGCCTTGATGAGATTAAAGTTAAGAGTTAATAGTAAAATCTCTAGCATCCCACACAATGATACCATGTGGCCATCCAATGTGATCAGAATGTATTTCAATATTGTAAATTTCTATTCCGTGGCTTTCAATGTGTCGATCGTTTCTTATTTTTCCTTTTCTGGTCTTTCCAAAACAAACAGCATTGTATTACTATCAAAACCACAATAACATAAATAGCAAATTATATCAAAAAAGTGCCAACTAAATTTGGCAAGGAATCGGTGCTTGTATATCCCAATACACTTGTGTAGCCAAATCAACAGTCATAATTAAAATCACAATATCTCAGAGATAAAGAATTAAAAAAATAAAAAATAAAAATTAAACAAAAATACAGCTTGCCTGGTGCAAACGTTTTACGCTTTTCGTATGTGTTGTGTCATCTAAGAGTTTTCTTTTCGCGTGGGTGCTCGTTGTTATAGAAGCTGATCTTTGAAAGCCTTGATGCGATTAAAGTTAAGAGTTAATAATAAAAACTCTACCATTCCACACAATGATACCATGTGGCCATCCAATGTGATCAGAATGTATTTTAATATTGTAAATTTCTATTCCGTGGCTTTCAATGTGTCGATCGTTTCGTATTTCTCCTTTTCTGGTCTTTCTAAAACAAACGGCATTGTATTACCATTAAAACCACAATAACATAAACAGCAAATTCTATCAAAAAAGTGCCAACTCCATTTGTCAAGGAATCGGTGCTTGTATATCCCAATTCATTTGTATAGCCAAATCAACAGTTATAATTAAAATCACAATCTCTCAGAGATCAAGAATAAAAAAAAAGAAATAAATTTAAATAAAACCACAGCTCTGCCTGGTGCAAACGTTTTACGCTTTTCGTATGTGTTGTGTCATCGAAGAGATTTATTTTCTTGTGGGTGTTCGTTGTTATAGAAGCTGATCTTTGAAAGCCTTGATGCGATTAAAGTTAAGAGTTAATAATAAAAATTCTACCATCCCACACAATGATACCATGTGGCCATCCAATGTGATCAGAATGAATTTCAATATTGTAAATATCTATTCCGTGGCTTTCAATGTGTCGATCGTTTCGTATTTCTCCTTTTCTGGTCTTTCTAAAACAAACGGAATTGTATTACCATTAAAACCACAATAACATTAATAGCTAATTCTATCAAAAAAGTACCAACTCCATTCGCCGAGGAATACGTGCTTGTATATCCCAATTCACTTGTATAAGTATAGCCAAATCAACAGTCATAATTAAAATCACAATATCAGAGATAAAGAATTAAAAAAAAAAAACAAAAATACAGCTCTGCCTGGTGCGAAAGTTTTACGCTTTTCGTATTTGTTGTATCATCTAAGAGTTTTCTTTTGCGTTGGTGTTCGTTGTTATAGAAGCTGATCTTTGAAAGCCTTGATGCGATTAAAGTTAAGAGTTAATAATAAAAACTCTACCATCCCACACAATGATACCATGTGGCCATCCATTGTGATCAGAATGTATTTCAATACTGTAAATTTCTATTCCGTGGTTTTCAATGTGTCGATTGTTTCGTATTTCTCCTTTTCTGGTCGTTCCTAAACAAACAGCATAAACAGCACATTCTGTCAAAAAAGTGCCAACGTCATTTGGCAAGGAATCGGTGCTTCCCAATCCCAATCCACTTAATTGTGTGGCCAAATCAACAGTCATAATTAAAATTACAATATCTCAGAGATAAAGAATTAAAAAAAAGAAATAAAATTTAAACAAAAATACAGCTCTGCCTGGTGCAAACGTTTGACGCTTTTCGTATGTGTTGTATCATCTAAGAGTTTTCTTTTCGCGTGGGTGTTCGTTGTTCTAGAAGCTGATCTTTGAAAGCCTTGATGCGATTAAAGTTAAGAGTTAATAATAAAAACTGCCATCCTACACAATGATACCATGTGGCCATCCAATGTGATCAGAATGTATTTCAATATTGTAAATTTCTATTCCGTGGCTTTCAATGTGTCGATCGTTTCGTATTTCTCCTTTTCTGGTGTTTCCAAAACAAACATCATTATATTACTATCAAAACCACAATAACATTAATAGCAAATTCTATCAAAAAAGTACCAACTCCATTCGCCGAGGAATACGTGCTTGTATATCCCAATTCACTTGTATAAGTATAGCCAAATCAACAGTCATAATTAAAATCACAATATCAGAGATAAAGAATTTAAAAAAGAAAATTAAACAAAAATACAGCTCTGCCTGGTGCAAACGTTTTACGCTTTTCGTATGTGTTGTATCATCTAAGAGTTTTCTTTTCGCGTGGGTGTTCGTTGTTATAGAAGCTGATTTTTGAAAGCCTTGATGAGATTAAAGTTAAGAGTTAATAGTAAAATCTCTAGCATCCCACACAATGATACCATGTGGCCATCCAATGTGATCAGAATGTATTTCAATATTGTAAATTTCTATTCCGTGGCTTTCAATTTCTCATCTCGTATTTATCCTTTTCTGGTCTTTCAAAAACAAACAGCATTGTATTACTATCAGAACCACAATAACATAAACAGCAAATTCTATCAAAAAAGTGTCAACTCCATTTGCTAAAAAGTTTGTGATTCTCAATTTAAAGGTGTAGCCGAATCAACAGTCATAATTAAAATTACAATACATCTGAATCAAAGAATTAAAAAAAATATATTAAATAAAACTACCAAAATTATTATATTTATTTCGATTCTTAAATTATAAATTGGTAATTTGTGAATCAAACAGCAGAGTTGCGAGTAGCGTCTGGCGGAACCACACGCTTAATGAATGGATTATAAATGAACACTACCTTATGTTTGTTGCCATCGACATGCCTAACTTGTTAACATGTTCACAGTGATTACCGTAGAGACAGCATCACTATAAAAAGATATTTAATCATTGTCTCCTCCTCCACTATCGCAACCTCCCGTATCACCGCTACCGCTGTTACGACCGCCAGTATCACCGACTCTGCCATTCCAACCTACAGTATCAATAATACCATGTGAACATGGGCATCCATGTGATGAGAATGTATTTCACTATTGTTAATTTCACTATTGTTAGTTTCCCTATTGTTAATTTAAATACCGTGGCTTTCAATATCTCTCTTATTTGTCCTTTTCTGGTCTTTCAAAAACAAGCAGCATTGTATTACTATCAGAACCACAATAATATAAACAGCAAATTCTATCAAAAAAGTGCCAACTCCATTTGCCAAAAAGTTTTTTATTCCCAATTTAAAGGTGTAGCTGAACCAGCAGTCATAATTAAAATTACAATACATCAGAATCAAAGAACTAAAAAATATTAATTAAATAAAACTACCAGAATTATTATATATAAAGAAAGAAAGAAAGAAAGAAAACATTTATTCGTGACAAAAAATAAAATACCTAAATAAAAAACAAAAAACAAAAACCAGCTATGCATGTCACGAAATGGTCCCAAATCAGCAATCTGCCTATCTGCTAAAAAAAAAAAATTTTTTTTTTTTTATTATAAATTAGTAATTTGAAAATCAAACATTAAAGCTGCGAGTAGCGTCTGGCGGCACCACGTACGCTTAATGAATGGATTATACCTAAATAAACACTAGCTTATGTTTGTTGCCATCGACATGCCTAACTTGTTAACATGTTCACAGTGATTACCGTAGAGACAGCATCACTATAAAAAGATATTTAATCATTGTCCCCTCCTCCACTATCACAACCTCCCGTATCACCGCTACCGCTGTTACGATCTCCAGTATCACCGACTCTGCCATTCCAACCTACAGTATCAATAATACCATGTGGACATGGCCATCCAATGTGATCAGAATGTATTTCAATATTGTAAATTTCAATGCCGTGGCTTTCAATATCTCTTCTCTTATTTGTCCTTTTCTGGTCTTTCAGAAACAAACAGCATGTGTTACTATCAAAAAAACAATAACATAAACAGCAAATTCTATCAAAAAAGTGCCAACTCCATTTGCTAAAAAGTTTGTTATTCCCAATTTAAAGGTGTAGCCAAATCAACGGTCATAATTAAAATTACAGTAACACAGAATAAAAACAAAAAAAATTGAATAAACAGTTAACTATTTATTGAAATCGTTTTTGTATCCTTGGATCTTTTGTTTGATCATTTGATACGTTATCTTAAGCAGTTTGCGTAATTCGCATAGATAGTTTGATCGCTAGTTTCTTGCAATTTTTATTCATTTCTGAAACATGTATGTTTACGCCAAAATACTTCAGTTGATTCATCTTTTTTTAATCTTTTTAATTCACAATTACAAAATTGTATTCTTTTTAAATAGCTTTGTTTACAAGGCAAATATATTGGTAATATACTATCTAGCGGTGAGCTGGAAGTATATAAATAATTCAGTAGGTACATAGCAACTTGGTTGCAAAAAATTAAATGTTAGACACTTGTTTTAAACCAATAATTATACCTACATCACTTATTCAATATTTATTACACACTTATTCAGTTTTTATTGGAAGGAAATGTCTTCCTGTAAATCAATTATCTCTATTCAAAGAAAAGGTTTGAAATACTGAACGACCAACAAAACACATCAGTCCATTTTGTCGAATGCATCAACTTCAAGGTCATTTAAGAAATTGAGACAGCTTCCCCCGTTTCTGAGAAATCGTGGAATCTTGTTGCAAATTCATAGATTGCACACTAGGTAGGTACAATCTTAAAGATGCGATGTCTTCTTCAGAACAAGGCGTTCTTTCAATGTCTCTTCTATGCATTTTAGGTACCTCTAAAGATGTGAATAAGACGATGATTAAATATATTTTTATAGTGAACCTGTCTCTACGGTAATCACTTACCGTAGAGACAGATTCACTATAAAAATATATTTAATCATTATATATTATTATTATATTTTTATAGTGAACCTGTCTCTACGGTAATCACTTACCGTAGAGACAGGTTCACTATAAAAATATATTTAATCATTGTCCCCTCCTCCACTATCGAAACCTCCCGTATCACCGCTACCGCTGTTACGACCTCCAGTATCACCGACTCTGCCATTCCAACCTACAGTATCAATAATACCATGTGGACATGGCCATCCAATGTGATCAGAATGTATTTCAATATTGCAAATTTCAATGCCGTGGCTTTCAATATCTCTTCTCTTATTTATCCTTTTCTGGTATTTCCAAAACAAACAGCATTGTATTGCTATCAGAACCACAATAACATAAACAACAAATTCTGTCAAAAAAGTGCCAATTCCATTTGCCAAAAAGTTTGTTATTCCCAATTCAAAGGCGTAGCCGAAGCAACAGTCATAATTAAAATTACAATACATCAGAATCAAAGAACTAAAAAAAATATATTAAATAAAACTACCAGAATTATTATATATAAAGAAAGAAAGAAAGAAAGAAAACATTTATTCGTGACAAAAAATAAAATACCTAAATAAAAAACAAAAAACAAAAACCAGCTATGCATGTCACGAAATGGTCCCAAATCAGCAATCTGCCTATCTGCTAAAAAAAAAAAAATTTTTTTTTTTTATTATAAATTAGTAATTTGTAAATCAAACATTAAAGCTGCGAGTAGCGTCTGGCGGCACCACGTACGCTTAATGAATGGATTATACCTAAATAAACACTAGCTTATGTTTGTTGCCATCGACATGCCTAACTTGTTAACATGTTCACAGTGATTACCGTAGAGACAGCATCACTATAAAAAGATATTTAATCATTGTCCCCTCCTCCACTATCACAACCTCCCGTATCACCGCTACCGCTGTTACGATCTCCAGTATCACCGACTCTGCCATTCCAACCCACAGTATCAATAATACCATGTGGACATGGCCATCCAATGTGATCAGAATGTATTTCAATATTGTAAATTTCAATGCCGTGGCTTTCAATATCTCTTCTCTTATTTGTCCTTTTCTGGTCTTTCAAAAACAAACAGCATGTGTTACTATCAAAACCACAATAACATAAACAGCAAATTCTATCAAAAAAGTGCCAACTCCATTTGCTAAAAAAATTGTTATTCCCAATTTAAAGGTGTAGCCAAATCAACGGTCATAATTAAAATTACAGTAACACAGAATAAAAAAAAAAATTGAATAAACAGTTAACTATTTATTGAAATCGTTTTTGTATCCTTGGATCTTTTGTTTGATCATTTGATACGTTATCTTAAGCAGTTTGCGTAATTCGCATAGACAGTTTGATTGCTAGTTTCTTGCAATTTTTTTCGTTTCTGAAACATGTATGTTTACGCCAAAATACTTCACTTGATTCATCTTTTTTTAATCTTTTTAATTCACAATTACAAAATTGTATTCTTTTTAAATAGCTTTGTTTACAAGGCAAATATATTGGTAATACACTATCTAGCGGTGAGCTGGAAGTATATAAATAATTCAGTAGGTACATAGCAACTTGGTTGCAAAAAATGAAATGTTAGACACTTGTTTTAAACCAATAATTATACATAACTTATTCAATATTTATTACACACTTATTCAGTTTTTATTGGAAGGAAATGTCTTCCTGTAAATCAATTATCTCTATTCAAAGAAAAGGTTTGAAATACTGAACCACCAACAAAACACATCAGTCCATTTTGTCGAATGCATCAACTTCAAGGTCATTTAAGAAATTGAGACAGCTTCCCCCGTTTCTGCCAAATCGTGGAATCTTGTTGCAAATTCATAGATTGCACACTAGGTAGGTACAATCTTAAAGATGCGATGTCTTCTTCAGAACAAGGCGTTCTTTCAATGTCTCTTCTATGCATTTTAGGTACCTCCAAAGATGTGAATAAGACGATGATTAAATATATTTTTATAGTGAACCTGTCTCTACGGTAATCACTTACCGTAGAGACAGATTCACAATAAAAATATATTTAATCATTGTCCCCTCCTCCACTATCAAAACCTCCCGTATCACCGCTACCGCTGTTACGACCTCCAGTATCACCGACTCTGCCATTCCAACCTACAGTATCAATAATACCATGTGGACATGGCCATCCAATGTGATCAGAATGTATTTCAGTATTGTAAATTTCAATGCCGTGGCTTTCAATATCTCTTCTCTTATTTGTCCTTTTCTGGTCTTTCAAAAACAAACAGCATTGTAATACTATCACAACCACAATAACATAAACAGCAAAATTCTATCAAAAAAGTGCCAACTCCATTTGCCAAAAAGTTGGTGATTCCCAATTTAAAGGTGTAGCCGAATCAACAGTCATAATCAAAATTAAAATACATCAGAAGCAAAGAATTGAAAAAATATATATTAAATAAAACTACCAAAATTATTATATTTATTTCGATTCTTAAGTTATATATTGGTAATTTGTAAATTAAACAGCAGAGCTGCGAGTAGCGTCTGGCGGCACCACGTACGCTTAATGAATGAATTATAAATAAACACTAGCTTATGTTTGTTAACATCGACGGGCCTAACTTGTTAACATGTTCACAGTGATTACCGTAGAGACAGCATCACTATAAAAAGATATTTAATCATTGTCATCTCCTCCACTATCACAACCTCCCGTATCACCGCTACCGCTGTTACGATCTCCAGTATCACCGACTCTGCCATTCCAACCCACAGTATCAATAATACCATGTGGACATGGCCATCCAATGTGATCAGAATGTATTTCAATATTGTAAATTTCAATGCCGTGGCTTTCAATATCTCTTCTCTTTTATCCTTTCCTGGTCTTTCCAAAACAAACAGCATCTGTTACTATGGTTACTATCAAAACCACAATAACATAAACAGCAAATTCTATCAAAAAAGTGCCAACTCCATTTGCTAAAAAGTTTGTTATTCCCAATTTAAAGGTGTAGCCAAATCAACGGTCATAATTAAAATTACAGTAACACAGAATAAAAAAAAAATTGAATAAACAGTTAACTATTTATTGAAATCGTTTTTGTATCCTTGGATCTTTTGTTTGATCATTTGATACGTTATCTTAAGCAGTTTGCGTAATTCGCATAGACAGTTTGATTGCTAGTTTCTTGCAATTTTTATTCGTTTCTGAAACATTTTTGTTTACGCTAAAATACTTCAGTTGATTCATCTTTTTTTAATCTTTTTAATTCACAATTACAAAATTGTATTCTTTTTAAATAGCTTTGTTTACAAGGCAAATATATTGGTAATATACTATCTAGCGGTGAGCTGGAAGTATATAAATAATTCAGTAGGTACATAGCAACTTGGTTGCAAAAAATGAAATGTTAGACACTTGTTTTAAACCAATAATTATACATAACTTATTCAATATTTATTACACACTTATTCAGTTTTTATTGGAAGAAAATGTCTTCCTGTAAATCAATTATCTCTATTCAAAGAAAAGGTTTGAAATACTGAACCACCAACAAAACACATCAGTCCATTTTGTCGAATGCATCAACTTCAAGGTCATTTAAGAAATTGAGACAGCTTCCCCCGTTTCTGCCAAATCGTGGAATCTTGTTGCAAATTCATAGATTGCACACTAGGTAGGTACAATCTTAAAGATGCGATGTCTTCTTCAGAACAAGGCGTTCTTTCAATGTCTCTTCTATGCATTTTAGGTACCTCCAAAGATGTGAATAAGACGATGATTAAATATATTTTTATAGTGAACCTGTCTCTACGGTAATCACTTACCGTAGAGACAGATTCACTATAAAAATATATTTAATCATTGTCCCCTCCTCCACTATCAAAACCTCCCGTATCACCGCTACCGCTGTTACGACCTCCAGTATCACCGACTCTGCCATTCCAACCTACAGTATCAATAATACCATGTGGACATGGCCATCCAATGTGATCAGAATGTATTTCACTATTGAAAATTTCAATGCCGTGGCTTTCAATATCTCTTCTCGTATTTATCCTTTTCTGGTCTTTCAAAAACAAACAGCATTGTATTACTATCACAACCACAATAACATAAACAGCAAAATTCTATCAAAAAAGTGCCAACTCCATTTGCCAAAAAGTTGGCGATTCCCAATTTAAAGGTGTAGCCGAATCAACAGTCATAATCAAAATTAAAATACATCAGAAGCAAAGAATTGAAAGAATATATATTAAATAAAACTACCAAAATTATTATATTTATTTCGATTCTTAAGTTATAAATTGGTAATTTGTAAATTAAACAGCAGAGCTGCGAGTAGCGTCTGGCGGCACCACGTACGCTTAATGAATGGATTATACCTAAATTAACACTAGCTTATGTTTGCTGCCATCGACATGCCTAACTTGTTAACATGTTCACAGTGATTACCGTAGAGACAGCATCACTATAAAAAGATATTTAATCATTGTCCCCTCCTCCACTATCACAACCTCCCGTATCACCGCTACCGCTGTTACGATCTCCAGTATCACCGACTCTGCCATTCCAACCTACAGTATCAATAATACCATGTGAACATGGCCATCCAATGTGATCAGAATGTTTTTCAATATTGTAAATTTCAGTGCCGTGGCTTTCAATTTCTCTTCTCGTATTTCTCTTTTTCCGGTATTTCCAAAACAAACAGCATTGTATTACTATCAGAACCGCAATAACATAAACAGCAAATTCTGTCAAAAAAGTGCGAATTCCATTTGCCAAAAAGTTTGTTATTCCCAATTCAAACGCGTAGCCGAAGCAACAGTCATAATTAAAATTACAATACATCAGAATTCAAGAATTAAAAAAAAAGAAATAAAATTGAAACAAAACTACCAAGCTTATTATATTTATTTAGATTCTTAAGTTATAAATTGGTAATTTGTAAATTAAACAGCAGAGCTGCTGTGAGTAGCGTCTGGCGGCACCACGTACGCTTAATGAATGGATTATAAATTAACACTAGCTTATGTTTGCTGCCATCGACATGCCTAACTTGTTAACATGTTCAGTGATTACCGTAGAGACAGCATCACTATAAAAAGATATTTAATCATTGTCTCCTCCTCCACTATCACAACCTCCCGTATCACCGCTACCGCTGTTACGACCTCCAGTATCACTGACTCTGCCATTTCAACCTACAGTATCAATAAAACCATGTGGACATGGCTGGCCATCCGATGTGATCAGAATGTATTTCAATATTGTAAATTTCTATTCCGTGGCTTTCAATTTCTCTTCTCGTATTTATCCTTTTCTGGTCTTTCAAAAACAAACAGCATTGTATTACTATCAGAACCGCAATAACATAAACAGCAAATTCTATCAAAAAGTGCCAACACCATTTGCTAAAAAGTTTGTGATTCCCAATTTAAAGATGTAGCCGAATCAACACTCATAATTTTACAATACATCAAAATCAAAGAATTAAAAAAAAATATATTAAATAAAACTACCAAAATTATTATATTTATTTCGATTCTTAAGTTACTTATAAATTGGTAATTTGTGAATCTCGATTTACTAATTGCAACCTAGATTTTTGACAGTTCTGGAATTGAACTCAATCAAAACTTAAAGATATGTGAAACTTACTATCATTCTCAGTCTGCTTTTGCTTTTCTTCTAATGCTTTTTGAGCTTGACTTATTGTTTCTTCGTTCAAAACATCCTGTGGTGGTTGAAGCAGCCAGTCCTTGATGTCGTTTATTTTAATTTGCTCTTCCAACTTGGCATCTGAAAATAAAAATTTCTATTAAAGAAACACACTCCTACTGTCCCTATAAACATCTTCATCTTTACAAGATAAATCAGGTTTCTTCAGGAACTTGGTTTCAAAAAGAATAAAGCACTTAGCGGATAAAATTTCAACCGCACGGAAAATCGAAAAATTTGATATCGAGTCAAAATATTATAAAGCTTGCTTGTTTTGAATTCATTGGAGAACGCAATAAAATGTTCAACTCACTTTCATCCTCGAGAGCACGGTTTTGTTCAGTGACTTCTTCTACCATTCCCTGCTGTAGTTTTTAAGTATTTTATTTGTAATTATTTTATTATGAAAAAATTACTTTCTGCCAAGTTTCTTGCGGCGCATTCTTCTTGGCAATGATGGTCTTTCCGAAAGCGCTGGTAGTTTAAAAAAATTACGTGTAAAAGTGCCCATTGCGGCCTATTTACTGAATACTGATTTGAATTTGAATTTTGAATTTGAATTTGCTGTTTGGGCTTCTTCAAGATCGCTTCCACCATCTTGAGAAGCTCATGGCTTGGTAGCTGTGGAAAATAATTGAAAAAATTATATTCAAAGTGGGTAAAAGAAATATAGACGATAATTATCTAGAGGTTATGGGTTGGGTAAAATTTCTTTGTGTCAATTACAGGAATACAAAATAATACCAAAAAACGTTAGAATTCTACGGACTAAAAAATTAGGGTTTAAGTACCAGCACAGAAGCAACTAACCCCACCACTGATTTAGGGAACGAGGTGAGGGCGGTAAATGGGGCGGGGTTGGGGGCGGGTCCACCCCTGTAACGCGCTATGGTGGCTCTGGTTCTCAAGTTGAGACGGAACGTTAAAGTAGCAGAGTGAATGTGAATCTGCATGACAATACTTTCAAAAACAAAACACAATGGCAAGTAATGAAAAAGAAGAGCAATATGAATAAAATTAAGGTTTGGACGTATGATCTTCATTGACTCATTTTGCCGAAGAATAAAATACTTACAGAATAACTGCTGCTAGGTATCTGGTGCAAGAAAGGATCATCATTTAATTTAAAAAAAAGTTGTTAGAATTCTTGTGTTTCTTCTTAACAAGGTTCAATTACTGGCACTTGAGATATTCCATCTTAGGCCTCTAGGTTGGCTACGCATCTGCAATACCCCTGGTGTTGCTGATGTTTATGGGCGGTGGTGATCTCTTACCATCAGGAGACCCACTAGCTCGTTTGCCATCCAGTCGAATAAAAGAAAAGGTTTTTAACATTCATAGGTGCTTGCTGTGGCCAAAATAAAATAAAGATTTTTGTAGATACTTTTAAATAGGAACCTACTTAGATAAGTTTACTTCTAAAATCCAATTTTATAATTAGAGAACTAATTAAATAATCATTATCATTATCTTAACTAGATCTTATCATAAAAATAGCACTAAACCTAAACACTCGAACAATGTTAGCTTTTAAGAGCGGGTTAAAAGATCCTTCATCTGTTAGTCACCCAGCAAAAAAAGAACACGGAAAGAAATCACATAAAAGTGAGAAAAAAATACAGAAATAAAAGAAGAAAACTGGCAAATGCTGTGGCGGTTAGTAAACAAACATTGATAAAACATCTTTAAAAGCTAGGCTGACTAAAATGTTCCTTAGATCACAGAACCAAGACGATGAAAAATTGGTTGTAGGTAGACTACCAAATTGAAAATCAACAAATACATTGCAACTAGGTAACCACGCTAGAACTAGAAACATAAATGATAACCGGTTCGCAACTATCGGTGATGGCTACGATTTCTGTACAGTTTTGAACAAAAAGTCTTATTGTCACTGGTAAACTAATCCAACTAATCATCGTAAGGTATTATTAACATTTAATTCCCAGTCTATAATTTAAATTGAATCTTAAGTTATTGTTGACGCATTGACAATTAGGTTAATTAATACCCCTGGTGTTGCTGATGTTTATGGGCGGTGGTGATCTCTTACCATCAGGAGACCCACTAGCTCGTTTGCCATCCAGTCGAATAAAAGAAAAGGTTTTTAACATTCATATTATAATTAATGTTAATTAGATAAACATACCTTAAAAGGTACTAATCATAACATACTTACACAGGTAATCAATTTTAGATCTGGTTGTTTGTGTTGGGCACCAACTAATTCACGTACTTATTTTGTTTGTTCAAATCAAATTTTGCCACTTAAGTTTGATAATTTCCTTGTTTCATATAATGTAAGTACCCTCAGTTTGAATGATATTACAAAACAGTTCGACCAGGAAGAGCTTGTAACGGACGGAGCTTGAAATGGACACAAAAAAATCCAAGAGTGGAATATTTAATATTTGGTTGAAAGAAATTTATTACACTTAAAGAGAAATCATGCATGTAATATTAATAGTATCTAATAACAGCTCTTTCGAGTCAATTCGAGTTTTTCTTTATTTGCTAAATAGAATATTACTTAGTTAATATTTGAGTTAATTAGGTATCTTACCTAATCAAAACAAAATTGTGATAAACATCGTGAACCTTCCCATTTCCTAACACGAAATATTTTTTTATGTTACAGTCTTATATACCTACCTTAGTACCTCTAGATACCAAAGTGAGATATAAGGGGATAACTTCTTAAGCCGATTTCTGTTAAAAGCCTTTGATGCTGTTGTTAATTGTTAAGTGATCATAAATCTAACTTCGTACTAATCTTACACTGCTACCTACTAAGGTGCTCACTACTTTTTAAAAAGATCAAACAATAGAAATAGTTTAAAGGTTACCAAATGTTAGACAACTCAGCACATAATTTATAATTTAATGAAACTTCACTTGCTTCCGTATTGTAACCCTAAGCGTGATGAGAGGTAAGGTGGTGGATGAATAAAGTTTTCAAAACTTCACTTTCAGTTTGCAGTCAAATGCGTTTTAGTTTGGTAAGTATTACAGGCACATACCCACCCAGAGGCCGTATTGCCTAATGTTTCTGACGCTCGCGATCGCAATCAAATGACATTTCGCATACAAAAACTGTCATTTGATTGCGATCGCGAGTATCAGAAACGTTAGGCAATTCAGGGTTTAGTAACTAACACAAACGAAACTTTAGTTTGCTCAACTACGTAGTTTGACATTTGGTTTGATGTTGGTTTTTGTTTGGTGTTGTCACGTTTAGCTTGTAGGCGAGGAAGTAAACAATGAATGCTCTGAAGACACAATTTATCCATAATATCCAAATGTTTATAAAATTGTCTCTCCTACGGTACGAGGCATGAGACTTTAGCCAAATATAAGTGATTGGCCAAATAGGTATAGCTCTGGATAGGGAGACGTGGAAGTCAAGACGAGAGGTCTTTGCCCAGCAGTGGGACACAGTTATAGGCTAAATATAATAATAATCTAAATATTTAACTAAGTTTTGTCTTGTATTTCAAACATCTATCTATCTTTCTAAGGATAGACGTCGTAGTTGTGCTATTTATAGCAAGACTTTTATAAGTTATAATTTAATGAATTAATTGACGTCATGTATTAAGAAACCAAAAACATTTATTATGAGTCATATGGTGGCCCTCAGAAGGGCCTTTTGTGTTAAGTACGAGCGTGTTGGTGTACTTTCCTCCTGGTTATGGAGGATTCTTGCTGCAGTGGGTGAGGCGGGACGTTTCAAAATGGCTCATCTTGAACGCAGAGTCAAGAGGGTTGAAGCAACCAGTCTTCGATTTTGCCAATTTCTATTTCCTCTTCTAACTTGGCAACTACAATATGAAAATTATTATAGAAACAACAACACTTAGCTCACAGCTTAATAATACTTAACTCACAAAAATTAAATATTATTGGTTTTAAATGCAACTTAATAATAAAAAAACAATATGAAACTTACTCTCGTTCTCGAGCTTCCTATTCTTCTCTAACTCTTCTTTCGTAGCGTCAGTTTTCAGATCCTTGGATCTTTTAATTATTTGAAAGGCCATCCTTTTCGCTGTCAGGATGAAAATGCAAATAAGTTAAGTAACAAAATTATGTCCAGCAATAAAAAGTTACAACAATATACATTAAAATACAGTTACTGTTACAAAAAAAATAGAATGACCCCGCAAAACTTTGTTCACTACGTTGTTATCTTGTTATAAAACATATTATAAAAATCCACTGAGAAGTTTCTTCCACATTTTAACTCATTAACCCCTCACAACAATATGTATTAGGGGTAATTAGGTAGGTACCCCAGGATCGGATCTAATGCTAAGAAAATACTGCAATGATTTAAAAAATTGAACATAGTTTTATTTCATGGGTAATTAGTTTTCATAGCTAATTAAGCAATTAGAATGAAAAGTTGGGGGTCAAACATGAGTACCTACCTATTAATTTTAAAGATAAAAACTTACTTTCCTCCGAAATTGCCAAATTTTGGCTCAGTATTTCCTCAATACTGCGCTTCTTATTTGTCGTTTTCTTAGCATTCTTTTTGGCTTTTTTGATGGTTCTGTGCGCGATCTCCAGCAGCTTGTAAGTACTAATCTGTCAACAATAAATATTGCTTTAAGAAGTGAAAGATAAACATTAACCCCCTTATTCATAAACGACAATCAAACCTATTTTAGTTAAAATGCCGCTAAAATTCGTTTGTCCTTATCTGTCACTTCGATATTTGTATTTGTTAGAAAGGGGCAAAGCATTTGTTAGTTAACATAGGCTTGTTAAGTTTTATGAATAAGGGGGTAAGTACTGACCTTTTCTAGTGGTCGAGAGTGCCTTGAATTTGGTATACGTCGTACTAAATAGATTTGATGAAAATGCAAATTATGTCCAGCAATAAAAAGTTACAACAATATACATTAAAATACAGTTACTGTTACAATAAAAAAATATAATGACCCCGCAAAACTTTGTTCACTACGTTGTTATTTTGTTATAAAACATTATAAAAATCCACTGCGAAGTTTCTTCCACATTTTAACTCTTTAACCCCTCACAACAATATGTATTAGGGGTAATTAGGTACCCCAGGATCGGATCTAATGCTAAGAAAATACTGCAATGATTTAAAAAATTGAACATAGTTTTATTTCATGGGTAATTAGTTTTCATAGCTAATTAAGCAATTAGAATGAAAAGTTGGGGGTCAAACATGAGTACCTACCTATTAATTTTAAAGATAAAAACTTACTTTCCTCCGAAATTGCCAAATTTTGGCTCAGTATTTCCTCAATACTGCGCTTCTTATTTGTCGTTTTCTTAGCATTCTTTTTGGCTTTTTTGATGGTTCTGTGCGCCATCTCCAGCAGCTTGTAAGTACTAATCTGTCAACAATAAATATTGCTTTAAGAAGTGAAAGATAAACATTAAGTACTGACCTTTTCTAGTGGTCGAGAGTGCCTTGAATTTGGTATACGTCGTACTAAATAGATTTGATGAAAATGCAACTATAATTAACAAAATTATGTCCAGCAATAAAAAGTTACAACAATATACATTAAAATACAGTTACTGTTACAATAAAAAAATAGAATGACCCCGCAAAACTTTGTTCACTACGTTGTTATTTTGTTATAAAACATTATAAAAATCCACTGCGAAGTTTCTTTCACATTTTAACTCATTAACCCCTCACAACAATATGTATTAGGGGTAACTATGTACCCCAGGATCGGATCTAATGCTAAGAAAATACTGCAATGATTTAAAAAATTGAAAATAGTTTTATTTTATGGGTAATTAGTTTTCATAGCTAATTAAGCAATTAGAATGAAAAGTTGGGGGTCAAACATGAGTACCTACCTATTAATTTTAAAGATAAAAACTTACTTTCCTCCGAAATTGCCAAATTTTGGCTCAGTATTTCCTCAATACTGCGCTTCTTATTTGTCGTTTTCTTAGCATTCTTTTTGGCTTTTTTGATGGTTCTGTGCGCCATCTCCAGCAGCTTGTAAGTACTAATCTGTCAACAATAAATATTGCTTTAAGAAGTGAAAGATAAACATTAACCCCCTTATTCATAAACGACAATCAAACCTATTTTAGTTAAAATGCCGCTAAAATTCGTTTGTCCTTATCTGTCACTTCGATATTTGTATTTGTTAGAAAGGGGCAAAGCATTTGTTAGTTAACATAGGCTTGTTAAGTTTTATGAATAAGGGGGTAAGTACTGACTTTTTCTAGTGGTCGAGAGTGCCTTGAATTTGGTATACGTCGTACTAAATAGATTTGATGAAAATGCAAATATAATTAACAAAATTATGTCCAGCAATAAAAAGTTACAACAATATACATTAAAATACAGTTACTGTTACAATAAAAAAAATACAAAAAAATACAACAAATACATGGTGTCACAAATAAAGAATATGTATTAGGGGTAATTAGGTACCCCAGGATCGGATCTAATGCTAAGAAAATACTGCAATGATTTAAAAAATTGAACAGTTTTATTTCATTGGTAATTAGTTTTCATAGCTAATTAAGCAATTACAATGAAAAGTTGGGGGTCAAACATGAGTACCTACCTAATAATATTAAAAATATTACTTTCCTCCGAAATTGCCAAATTTTGGATCAGTATCTCCTCGATACTGCGCTTTTTTTTGGCTTTTTTTATTGTTCTGTGCCAAATTTTGGCTCAGTATCTCCTCGATACTGCGCTTTTTTTTTGGCTTCTTTTATTGTTCTGTGCGCCATCTTTAGGAGCTTGTAAGTACTAATCTGTCAACAATAAATATTGCATTAAGAAGTGAAAGATAAACATTAACTACGTTTACTTTTGCAGGTGGTAGGACCTTGTGCAAGGTCCGCCCGGATTGCTACCACCATCTTGCTCGCTAATCCTGCCGTGAAGCAGCAGTGCTTGCACTGTTGTGTTTCGGCATGGAGAGTATGACAGCCGGTGAAATTACTGGTACGTGAGGTATCCCATCTTAGGCCTCTAGGTAGGCGGTGGTAATTTCTTACCATCAGGAGACCCACTTGCTCGTTTGCCATCCAGTCGAATAAAAAATAAAATAAAATAAAAAAAACTACATAGTATGTACACAGTTACATGTAGGTACATTTTTTTATTAATACCAATATTCGTTCCGTAGATGAGGTGGAGTAAGAATAAATTGTTTGTGAGTTTGCAGAAGTCCTGTGCAAAGGCAGACAGACTTAATTAACTGAATTATCGATATCTATTGGTAGTCTAAATAATAATTACAACAACAGCATATCGATTTGGAGACAACTTACATTTTGGTCGTACTCAAAGACCTCTCCTAGTCTTTTGAGCGCTTCTCCTACACCTTCTCTGCGCTCCCGCTCATATAACGCGTTTGTGGCGCGTCTTTCCTCCTGCATAGACAGATAAAATGTCAGTTCAAATAGGTCTCAGATAGCAACAAAATGTTTCTGGCAACTGCTAAGGAATAGAATTCGCTCCCGTCGCCTGTATTTCCGGAAAATACAATCTAGTCTAGGGCTCTTCAAGGCTAGAGTGAAGGCGTTACTGAACCAGTGAAGAAGAAGAAGAAAGACATTTATTCACATTCACAAAGACACACAAATACAACAAAAAAAAAACAACAAAAAATACACCTTTGAGATGGGAACGCATCTAAATATCGAATGTTAAAATAACGAATATATTAAAATATCGAATCGGTCATAATATCGAAAAGTTTATTTTCTGAAATTTATGATTTAAAAAAAATTAAAATGTTAGAGAAAAAAGTTGAAAATTTGAAAATGGTTTCAAAACGCCATCTGCAAAGAATTAACACATTAACTAAACATGTTACACGAATACAGAAAAAAAAACGCGGATCTTTACACAGTCGTTTTGGACAAATTAAGACTGAAAAATGTCGAAACCAAATATATCAACATGTTAGATGGTATAAATAAAAATCATGTTATAAAAAGGTTTCTTCAGAAACAATAATATGATGATGTGCTTACTAGGGAGTACAGTTTAGAAATTAATAAATTTGCAGTGACATTACATTACTTATCTCCAAAAGCATACTCATTCGTCAGGGAACAATTTGAAAACGTATTACCACACCCAAAAAGTATATCATCATGGTATAAACTTTAGACTGTAAACCTGGATTTACAACGGAGGCTTTAGAGTCATTACAATTAAGAGCACAAGAAAATCCCAACAAAACTATATTTTGTGCCCTAGCAATCGATGAAATGGCTATAAGAAAGCAAGTAGAGTGGGATGGCAAAGAATATTTTGGCTTTAATAACGTTGGTCGTGACCTTGATTCAGATGATGTGCCACTAGCAAAAGAAACCCCGACTTTTATGGTAACGGCAATAAACGATACATTTAAAGTGCCTGTTGGATATTTCCTCATCCATTCTATCACCGCGCAGCAAAAAGCTGAGCTAACAGGACAATGCCTTACGCTTAAAAAAAAATGTGGAATTCATGTCGTAAGTCTCACCTTTGATGGTGCTCCAACCAATAAATCAATGTGTGCACATTTAGGCTGTGATATTAAATCAGAATCGTCTTTCACGCACGACGGGCAGGAAGTATGTTTGTGGCCAGACCCTTGCCACAATATTAAATTAGTCCGAAACAAATTCGGAGATAAAAAAAACTTTCATAGATTGGCAAGGCAACACAGTATCATGGTTTTATATAGAACTCCTTAACAAAATAGGTACAATGAACTAAAATAATTTCTTTGCTCACCCGCGACCTTAAGATAGCTAAGTCTATGCAAATTATGCGTGTTCATGCAGTTCCTCCACCTCCACACTGTAAGAACACACACAAATTACACAAACCCATCTATCACCACCACCACAACACACTGACGCGTTTTGAACTTAACCAGAGCTCATCTTCAGAGCAACACAAATTTAAGATATGACAAGCAACTTACCAATGTCAACGTGTTAAACTGACAAACCAGAACAAACCGTTTTAATTTGTCTCCTAAGCACCCACCTATAATTTTTCTCATAGGTACAAAACTACCCACAAAATATTAATATTTTTTTCACATCAATCTATTAAAGAAAACTGTAATTAAGTTAAATGTATAAAAATCATCTTAAAGCAGTAACGAAAAGGGATCGTGAAAACATCACAATAAGTACTTACCTAACAAAATCGAATATAAACTGAAGTCTGAAAGCGGCACTTGATTTTTCCCGGATGTCCTTCCACGTTTGCGTTTGGGACGCGCATTTGTGCCAGTTCCACTCATTATCAAAATCGAAAAGTTAACTTAACTCTAAGAGAGCCAGAGAAAGAATGAATTTTGATTTAATTTCTCTGTTATTTAAATATGCGGAAGCAAATTAACCCCTCCACCAAACACGGACGAACAGCAGCGGTAGAAGGGCGATCGACGTTTTGTTTAGTAAGCACCCACCTATAATTTTTCTTATAGGTACAAACCTACCCACAAAATATTAATATTTTTTTCACATCAATCTATTAAAGAAAACTGTAATTAAGTTAAATGTATAAAAATCATCTTAAATCAGTAAGGAAAAGGGATTGTGAAAACATCATACTCAGAAATGAACTGATTTTCAATAGACACCATAAACCATATTTTTTTATTTCAGGATAGGTAAGTACTTAAGACTGAACTGAAATGAAGTAATCTATTTAAAAATCAATTTTATTTAAATCAGTAAGGAATACAGATCGTGAAACATCACAACACCTATCTACTTAAATCAAATTTTAAACTTACGGCTGATAGCGGACCCGATTCTAGCCGGACGGTCTTCCACGTTTCGGACACGCATTGGTGTCACTTATTTTCGAAAACGAAAAAGTTGTCTTATCTCTGTGAGGACCGAGAAAGGAAGCGATCTCCACCGTGAGACCAACGTGAGATCTAAAGGATTAATTTTTAAGCTGATTTCTGTCAGTAGCGTTTGATTGTTTTTGTTCGTTGTTAAGTAGGTAATCATAAATCTTTAACTTTTTTTCTATCCTCTAATGATACTACTAAGCACCTTTACCGCTTACAAATATTTGTATTGTTTATTAAAAATAGGCAAGTACCTATTAAGACAATAAAAACGTTTTTATGACATACAAATGTTAGAAAATCCGGGTTATAACAATACAACTTTACCTGCTTCCGTACTGGACCCCCAACGGTCGGTTGATTTTGAGTCGAGAGTACCCACCTAATAGAATAGAATGAGATTTTTGTGTCTAGTAGGAAGTTAATAGGAAATTCTTATTTAAGTACGTAAATAGGTATAGAGAAAATACTAAAACATTTTCTATTTATTGCACGACAAATTTGCGGAACCGGCACTCGTATCACGAACTACCCGCACTTGGTCATTTCTATGAGTGAGAATCACGAAAGTTTAAAACGTTATAGCATCACTCTCTTCCCGGCAACGAAGCCACGCCAGTACCCGTATTGCTTCCTCATCGTTACCAGTTTTCACCAGATAAGATGGCGATTCTGGCATCATTAAAGGCTGTCACAGACTACGCAGATGCGGTAATATTTTATCTGCAGATAAAAACGTAATGATCTGAAGCTATCACACACTACGCAGATGTGATAATATACGAGACGCATACATTCAGTCCAAATCCTTCAAACTGAGTAGACGTGTTTTTTGGTGCGGATTCTTTATACAGGATGTTTTCGTGTTTATCTCTTTTATATTTACTAGACAGCTCGTCAGATGACGATTCTGACTATGTATGGCATCGCATCGCATCGCATCGTATCGCATCGCAACAATGTGAGAAATATTTCATCCATCCATCCATCGCATTGCATCGCATCGCATCGCATCGCATCGCATCGCATCGCATCGCATCGCATCGCACCGCATCGCATCGCACCGCATCGCATCGCATCGCATGGCATCGCATAGCATAGGATCGTATCGCATCGCATCATATCGCACCGCATCGTATCGCATTGCATTGTATCGCATCGCATCGCATCGTATCGCACCGCATCGCATAGCATTGGATCACATCGTATCGTATCGCATCGCATCGTATCGCATCGCATCGTATCGCATCGCATCGCATCGCATCGCATCGCACCGCATCGCATCTCATCGCATGGAATCGCATAGCATAGGATCGTATCGCATCGCACCGCACCGCATCGCATCGCATCGCATTGTATCGCATCGCATCGCATCGTATCGCACCGCATCGCATAGCATTGGATCGCATCGCATCGTATCGTATCGCATCGCATCGTATCGCATCTCACGGCAGGATTAGCGAGCAAGATGGTGGTAGCAATCCGGGCGGACCGTGCACAAGGCACACATTTTTTGATATATCGATTTTTTTTACCCAAGCCTATTTTATCACATCAACCTGTATCTATCTGCAGATAAAATCTGTACCATATTTGTAGCGGCAGATGTTATACGCAGATCAACAGATGATAATCTGTGACATCTGTCGATATATGTCGGTGCCCGCAGATGCTTGACGATAAAATATAAGTTATCTGCGCAGTGTGTTTTGGCTCATTGAATTGTATAGGGAGCGATATGGACAGATATCTGCGCAGATGCAGATATCTTACCGCATCTGCGTAGTCTGTGACGGCCTTAAGAATCTTACCAAACGAAGCGTCGGCAGTGACAGGCAGACCCATGCATAAGATTGTATTAGGTAAAGCTCAAAATATCTCCAATCATATATTGGAATACATTCCCCGTCGTGTGGAAGAGGATCACCAGGGTAACCAGAACGCCTCTTATGCAGACTTTGCTTACTTCTTTTGTGTATAAAGGGGAAGTGACGTAGAAGCCAGCCATGATAATCCCCACCATGTAGCGGGCCAGGATGAATCCTCATCCAATTGACAAGATTTCATTTTTTCAACACCTTTAAATTACTACAGGAATCGAAAGAGTTTTGCCTCCTGAACATGGCAAAATATTTATTATAATTTATTTCTCCATATTTAAAAAAATACAAAATAATTAAAAAATGTATCTGAATTTGCCAATACTACGACAGAATAGATATGTTTCCTTTGCCTTTTGTACCAGAAAAAGGAGCTGTCATAATTTTGACAACGTCTACTTCAGATTTACGCATGATTTACGTGATCTTTTTTTTTAATAGAGACTAGACAAAAGTAATGGTTCTAGTATATCGTAGTTTTGGAGTTAAGCCCTTTTCGAATAAGCACATCTTAATTTTTTTTTAATAAATTAATTAATAATCGTAGCGAAATTTTAAAAATATCAGCGTCTTTCTATTTCCAAGCAGAATACAGAGAACGAATCAAATTATAGTCTTAGAAATATGAAATGTTGTCAATTATTATCCAGCAGCACAATCCCATCGCTGACATAAAAAGCAGTGTATATTTCTTTCCGATGCGATCTCCTATGAAAGCCACGAGGAAGTCAGCTGGCTAGCACGCAGACAAGATTAAAAAAAATTAAAACTTTGTATTTCTCTGAAATTTTTTTCTATTTCAATTACATTACTTAACTTCTAATTTGGTAGTTTTTTTATTTAGTTAGGATATATATTATCCTATCTGATAACCGGGTACATTTTCCAGTTTTATTTGTAGTTTACTTGGAAATATCCATTTAAATACTGGGCACAGTATGCTCGTCCATACTCTTTGGCCATATACATTGTTACACCTTGGTCTTATATAGGCAGGATAGTTAGGCAGACTACGTAAATCAGGTCAGGCCAGGTCTTATTTTTTTACTCAGGTGAGGCATTTTAGTGTTGTCATCATCATCATCATCATGTCAGCCGAAAGACGTCCACTGCTGGACATAGGCCTCCCCCAAGGCTCTCCACTCAGACCGGTCTTGTGCTTTTCGCATCCACCGCGATCCCGCGATCCTAGCCAGGTCGTCGCTCCATCTTGTTGGCATGGCCGCTACCGGAGCCAGGAATAGCAGGGCCGCCGGGGACTAGGGGTCTGGGCTGATTTTGTGGATCCATTTTTTAATTTTATCGTGTACCTTGGGGGGAAAATGCCTTAGTCGCCACGCTTGGCAGGCAGGTTGGCGACCGCAGTAATACCCGATCGTTCGCGGAGGACGCTGCTGCCCATCTTCCGGTTTATCCCTTAGTCGCCTCTTACGACACCCACGGGAAGAGAGGGGGTGGTGTAATTCTCAACCGACACCACAGGGCAGTTAGTTTTAGTGTTGTAGGGTGGATCTCTTCAAACAATTATTCTTGTTGAAAAAAATAAGCTTCATAAAATCACCGTGCAAAAGCTATTATTTCCTACTAGATTTAAAGATGTACTAAATCCATCTTATTTTGTCATAAAGGCACGCTAAGTTACCCGATATTTCAGGAAATATCTTAAATTGAAAAAAAGTTGGTGTTGCCCATAATGACGATCGTTGAGAAAAATGACGTAAATTGCAGAATATAATGACGCAGTGTTGCCGACAATGACGATTATTTGATGAAACCTTAAATAATATGCAAAATATATACTAAAAAACCGGCCAAGAGCGTGTCGGACACGCCCAAAATAGGGTTCCGTAGCCATTACGAAAAAATTAAGTAATATTTTTCTAAGGATTTTGTATTTTATACGGAATGTTCCAAGTTTAGGTATATTTTATACCTTACGCTGCTATTTACTTATAAACTACTAATAATTCTCAAGAAAAGTTAGCCGTTATAGTTTTCCTTGAAAGTTTGATATACTGACTACCTACCATCCTGAATTTTTCCAAATTTTTCCACCCACCAGTTTAGATTTTAGAAGGGGGGGGGACCCTCGATTTTAATGAAAGTTTGCACTTTAAAGTTGAATATTTCGCAAAGAAATTACTGAATCGAAAAATCGTTTTAGCAAACCCCTAAATGGTTTTAAAATACCTATCCAACGATACCCCACACTATAGGGTTGGATAAGAAAAAAAAATCACCGCCACTTTACGTCTATGGGAGGTACCCTAAATAAATTGTTTTTGAATTTTTAATTATACTATTTTGTCGGCATAGTGGGCATAGCTTACCTATATATCCGTGCAAAATTACAGCTTTCTAGCAATGATAGTCTCTGAGCAAAGCCGCGGACGGACAGACAGACACACATGGCGAAACTATAAGGGTTCCGTTTTTACCATTTTGGCTCCTGAACCCTAAAAAGGTTTACTAATGTTTCGGCGAAAATTATTTAGCAAATTATTAGCTACCAAACTATTTATCCCATATTTTTATTTAGGCGAAATGTTATTTCCCAACTCAACATTTCACACTGATATCATTTCCCAACTAATCATTTGGTAAATTATTATTATGCAAATTATTACCTGGGATTTTTTTAAGATGTCATTTATGTTTTGGGCAAAATGTATTGATTGGCATACTTTAACTTAGCAACATATTGAATGGCATCCAACCTACTTTCCTAGTGGCAGGTTATACTGGCTGCTATAAAAAAAAACCTAACATCGAAGGAACCTAAACTATCCAAGTCGCTTCTGGTCCGAACCGTCTTGCTCGCTCGCTTTGCTCGCTCGCACAAATTTTGAAGTAGAACTTTGTAGCATAAAAATTGGTCAAATGTTATTTGACAATTTGTTATAAGTTATCTATTCGGTCACTTTTTTTTTTGTTTGTTACCTCAAAACTCCGTTAGTTATGAACCGATTTCAATTATTTTTTTTGAGTTCGTCTAGAAATGCCTTAAATTAGGTCCCATAAGCACCAAATTAGGATCTGATGATTAGATCTTAAAGAAATCGAGATAACTTATGGTAATTTGGATATATTTAGCAGTAACTCATGCATTTTGTCTTGAAAATCATAATTTGGTGAAGTAGAACTGATGATGAAGACCACATTTGACCAACAGAGCTACTACTCAATAACAAGTACTTCACGGGTTGAATTTCAATTACTTTAACACAGTTGCTAAGCAATTTATACTCGTCGTAATGCATATGGTAAAAAATGGAACGGGTGGTGAAGCACCAAGACTTCTCTATAATTAACGTCTCTGCATCCGAAAAAGCAATCTGTCGTAAAAGTTGTCGAGCAGTTGACATTAAACAATTGTATCCCTGATTATTAACACTAAAAAGCGTGAAAAAAACATTACAAAAAATTTAACCGACTACAAAAAAAACATGAAAATAATTTTGTACTAGTCTGAAGTCGGTGCCTCAGCAGTCTCAATACGAGACAGCAGGAGTGATTGAAGTCTAATATATAAGTAGGTATGTAGGTGAATTAGACGACTATAGGTCCACTCTCGCTGGCTCGTGCTGAGGCACCGACTTCAGACTGGTACAAAATTATTTTCATGGTTTTTTGTAGCCGGTTAAATTTTTTGTTATATTTTTTTTAGGAATTAAGTTGTCTTTGGTTACTATAGCTTTATCATCTACTTTTTCTACAATAAAATAAAATGAAAAAAATATAAATCATACAAAAAAATCATTATTGGCAACAATCGTCATTGCTCTTTCCATATACAAGATCATTATTAGCAACAGCCGTCATTGTCGTTTCTTGCATTGTTGCTGACAATGATGTTGCCGAAAATGACCAATTCTAGAAAATTCGACGCCACGACGGCAATAAATATAAGTTGTACAAAACACAAGCACTGGAGTTATTTGTGTCCAGAATACTTTATCATCGTGAATCAATAACACTTTACCATGCACAAATAACTAATATATAGCTACAAATTAGAATGACGATCGGAATGACAAATTTTGGAGATTGTATTTCAATTAATTACCGCTTATAAACGGGGCTTGTGATCCTTTCGATGCGTGGCGGCTGATTGAGGAATGGGGGGGACCGTCGCTTGGACGTGGTGTGATGTTTCGAGTGCATTCCAGTTTTTCAAAACTTTGTAAAACAATTGTGTTGCCGTTAATGACGTTTATTTTTTGAACATTCTTTGACGTGGTTTTTTATCCACTTCCTACTTAGGTATTTAATATGTTTTTCATGAAATACATTGTGCATTTAATGGTATGTAATAATTATGAACTCATTTTACCATATTGTATTCATTGATTTTTTTATGCAGTCAGATAGCAAAATTCATGCAAGAGCGACATCGTAAATAATGCAATTTTTGATTGTATTTTTTCAATATATTTTTTTCCCTTAATTCAATCACAAAACGGTATCGATAGCATTTACTATACTTATTTAGCTACCAGATTCAAGAATCAAAGTTTTGGATTTCTTTGATGGTGAGGAGTTTTATGGCGAGACATCGATTTCGGGTCCCCAAAATATTCGCCCTGTACTGAGTTACAATGGCTATATTTACTATATCGAATACGGACATCACTCTGCAGTACCTAAATAGATTTTCATAGTTAGGTATTTTTATGCTTATTATTTAATCTTTAGGGGTACAGTCGTTTTTAGGGTTCCGGAGCCAAAATGGCAAAAACGGAACCCTTATAGTTTCGCCATGTCTGTCTGTCTGTCTGTCTGTCCGTCCGCGGCTTTGCTCAGGGACTATCAATGCTAGAAAGCTGTAACTTTGCAAGGATATATAGGTAAACTATGCCGACAAAACAGTACAATTAAAAATTCGTCCCATAGACGTAATGCGGCGGTGTTTTTTTTTCTCATCCAACCCTTTAGTGTGGGGTATCGTTGGATAGGTATTTTAAAACCATTAGGGGTTTGCTACAACGATTTTTCGATTCAGTAATTTATTTGCGAAATATTCAACTTTAAAGTGCAAATTTTCATTAAAGTCGAGGGTCCCCCCCCCTCTAAAATCTAAACCGGTGGGTGGAAAAATTTGAAAAAATTCAGGATGGTAGTCAGTATATCAAACTTCCAAGGAAAACTATAATGGCTAAGTTTTCTTGAGAATTATTAGTAGTTTATGAGTAAATAGCAGCGTAAGGTATAAAATATACCTAAACTTGGAAGATTCCGTATAAAATACGAAATCCCTCCACATGTTTGACACAATAGGTATGACAGTTCATAAAAAACTGTAAAACAACTGGCATCTGTTTTGAAGCTATTCGTTAAAATAATGACGGAAATTCTTGTCTTATAAGCTTAAAGTAAGGGCGCTTTTGTCTACGATGCTTTTTAATTTTTTGCGAGCTCCTAAAATACCCCCATATAGATGTTTCAAATCTCGACCGTATTTTGATTAAATTTAAAAGCACAGAAAATATTTAAGTTAATAAACTGGCCTTTTATAATCTTCTGTTATCCATTGTAAAACTACTCTTTGTCTAAAACCTTTAATAAAAACACAATAGCCAAATTTCTTCGAAAGTGTTGTGTATCATAAAAGTTAATAACATTGGAAATATCAGCATAAACTTTTGGGTTAACAATGAGCAATAAACTAAAGCCTTTCACGGCATCGAAGCCCACATCTTACCTATTTAGAAGGTATTATTTTCTACATTGTATCCAAGCAATGTTATCTTATTTTGCTTTCAACTTCATTCAGAATTAAAAATGGCCACTGGTCGGTTCGGCACTGGCCTTTGGAAAATGGTATAATATGTAACCAGTGGAAATAACTTCAATAATTTATTTCAATAAGATACACACCTACCATTTTATTTCATGGTAATCTGAAATATAATTGAATTAAACAGTGTAGTACCTTTTCCCTAACTCGATGGCATCGCGGAAGTTTAGAAAAGAAAAACGTCTAAAGATATTTGTTTTTCATGTGACAACACCTAGATGTAGATACGTCACTTCTTTTTCCGCCCGACGGCATCGTGGATTGGCATTGTGCAAAATAGTGTAAAAATAGTCATTTTAAAACATAAAAGCTATGCCCAGTGAACGAAAACTTATTAAAATACTGAAAGAATGTGCGGCGACCCTCGAGAAGGGTCACAATCGCCATCGGCGTCGGCGCAGACGCAGTCGGAGCCGGAGCCGGAGCCGGCCTCGCGGCCGCAGATCTCGGAGTCGTAGCCCCGTGCGACGTGAGCCCTCGCCGCCACCGGAGTCGCCTCCCCGGATTGAGACAGAACAGAAAGACGACGAGAGTGACAAAGTAGAAGGTGAGTTCGCGCAAAATTTTACTTTGACTTTCAGACTAACCTAAAAAAGTTCATCAACAGACGCCCGCGACAACGTTACGCTTGAGTAACATTGTGTGTTTGCATTGTATAAATTCTTCTCCATGGTTGCTCATCGAGTGCGAGAATTGCGAGATACTCAAGGTATCCAGGTTTCTGTTATACCGGATGACGCAATTTTCGGAAACGCGGCCATTGACAGATGCTTACGCTAACACTTCGATGTAGCAAATGGGTCGCATGCTCAGCACTCACTGTGTTTGGTTTTTCCTCACAACTACTGAATACGAAATACTTATACCGTTATTTCTGATACAATAATATAAGCCTGACTTCACACACTATGCTTTCAACCTCTGTGCACAACCATTGAGTACGCGATACTCCTGCTATCATTTCTATGTGGCAAAATGGTTTGAAATGCTTCGGGATGCTTAAAGCAGAAACTCTTCTAAGCAGCCATTGAGTACGAGATACTCACGCTATCATTTCTATGTGGCAAAATGGTTTGACATGCTTCGGCATGTCTAATGCTAAACCCCTTCTAGCAGCCATTGAGTACGAGATACTCACGCTATCATTTCTATGTGGCAAAATGGCCTGCAAGCTTGTGCTTAAGGTGTCTTCTTCATGTGCTTTCCAGATGCGGTAGTTGTTAACCCATTCAGTGAAGCCCTCGGGGATGACTACATAGAAACAACCAAGTATGACAAAAGCATTCATGATGATATATCCCGCAGGTGGACACACATAATAGTCAATGGATTGACAAAAGAACAAAGAGATAACATTACAAAGAAATACAAGATTCCAGGAAACTGCACAATATTGGAAGCACCAGCAATCAACATTGAAATAAAAAATGTACTCGGTGACAGCTCTAAACTAAGGGACAAGAGTATCGAGATAGGTCAAGCTCAGTTGGGCCTGGCAACTGGTATTATTGGAAAGGCAATGACACAGCTTATGGAAAATGATGAACTAAACAAAGCACAGCTCATAAGCTTGCTCAGTGATGCATCCAAATTATTAAATGACCTAAATTTTCATCAAACTAAAACAAGGAAAAAATTAATAATTCCTTCTTTGGATAAAAACTTTATTCAAACAATTGAAAAGTCAAATAGAAATGCTTTTTTGTTTGGTGATGACCTGTCAGAAACCATAAAGACAGCAAAAACACTGCAGCAGTCAATGGCCCACATAAAGAAGACTGTCACTCCGAGCACAAAAACTACAAAGTCGGGAAACCGCAATGGTCCGCCACTTCGGCCGAAGGGCAAGGGGATGACGCGTGGCGGACCGAAGACACAGGAGTTCCAGTCTACCCAGTCGTTCCAGCCAGTCAACCAGCAGAAGCGATACTCATCGAACCAGAACCAGCGCCGCCCAACGAAGCCAGCACAGAGGCCCCGCAGTGCAGCATACCGGCGCTAACTAACCAGGTACATGCTGGAAATATAACAAATTATTTAAAATGTTGGAAAGCCTTAACCTCTGACCCTGTAATTCTACAGTGGGTTCGGGGGTATCGCATACCATTTGAAATGGAGCCATTCCAAACATCATTACCTGTTAATAATTTACCAGCAAATGAAATGACAGCAATGACTGAGTCTATCAATAATCTGCTTGCACTTGGTGCTATTAGTCCTTGTGAACATATTGAAGGCGAATTTTTGTCCAAAATATTTTTAAGACCTAAACCTAATGGAAAATTTAGATTTATTCTGAACCTAAAATCACTTAATAAGTTTATTTCTCCTAAACATTTTAAGATGGAGGACATAAGAACTGCCATCAAATTGATTTATGAAAATTATTACATGTGCTCCATTGACTTAAAGGAATCATATTTCCTTGTCTCGGTACACAAATCCCAAAGAAAATACCTTAGATTTGAACATTTGGGACAATTATATGAATTCACTTGCATGCCTTATGGCTTATCTACTGCCCCAGGGTTGTTCACAAAACTACTTAAACCAGTAGTAGGTTACCTAAGAAACCTAGGTCACATGTCCACCATCTATTTAGATGACTATTTATGTATTGGGCAATCATCAACGGCATGTATATCCAACATGAACGCCACAATACAACTCTTTCAATGCCTAGGCTTAATCATTAACTATGAGAAAAGCAATTTAACTCCAAGTATGAAATGTCAATTTCTTGGATTTGTTATTAACTCTAAGGACATGTGCTTAGAACTACCTAGTGATAAAAAATCACGCATAATAGCGTTAGTTAGAGAACACTTGCAATTGAAAAAAATTAAAATAAGACAATTCGCAAAACTTTTAGGAACACTGATTTCGGCATGCCCCGCTGTCCCTTATGGATTAATGCACACTAAACAAATGGAACGTAGTAAATACCTAGCCCTCCTACAGGGAAAAGATGATTATGACACTATAATGACACCTTCTAACAATGTATTACCTGATTTACAGTGGTGGCTAGATAATATCCCTCATGCTAAAAGGAAACTGTCAGAAAATAAATTTAGTATGGAAATATACTCAGACTCTAGCCTTACAGGGTGGGGATCATACTGCAATGGCGAGCGTACTGGAGGCCTGTGGTCAGATAATGAACAAAAATTTCACATTAACTTATTAGAACTCACTGCAGCGTATTTTGCTTTAAAATGCTTTGCTGACAAAACTAAAAATACTAGAGTACTGCTCAGGATAGACAATACTACCGCCATTGCATGTATTAATAAAATGGGAAGCGTGCAATACCCCCACCTTAACAAAGTTGCTAGAAAAATCTGGCTGTGGTGCCAAAAACGCAATATACATGTTTATGCAGCTTACATCAAGTCTAAAGACAATGTTATTGCTGACCAGGAGTCTAGAAATACTAACATAGACACAGAGTGGGAACTGTCTCCTGATGCGTACGAATCTATTTGTGACACATTTGGGAAACAAGACATTGATCTGTTTGCCAGTAGAATCAATGCTAAATGTACAACATATGTATCATGGAAGAGAGATCCATATGCATTTAACATTGACGCTTTTACGCTTGACTGGTCAGAATATTACTTCTATGCATTTCCTCCATTTGCGATACTATCCCGATGTTTCCACAAAATTAAACAAGACAAAGCAAAAGGCGTTGTGGTGTTCCCAGTATGGACCTCTCAACCGTGGTACCCTTTAGCTAAGACACTAATGATATCAAAACAAATTACACTAAAACCTAGTAAAAAATTGTTACTATCACCTTTCAGAACTCCACACCCGCTGAGCTCATCGCTTTCCCTGGCAGCCGCAATCTTCTGCGGCAAGCATTCCGACTCAGAAACTTGCCAGAGGAATCATTAGACATCACTATAGCCTCTCTAGCGGCAAGTACACTTAAACAATATAACACTACGTATACTAAATGGTGGGCCTTCTGCACTCAATACAAACTAGATGTGTACAAGGCATCAGTACCTCAAATTCTACAATTCTTAACACACAGATTTGAGGAAAACGCCAGCTATAGCACTCTTAATACGGACAGGTCGGCACTAGCATTATTAATAGAAGGTAGCATAGGCACGGATGATAGGGTCGCAAGATTTATTAAGGGAGTGTACAGACTACGACCGCCAATCCCAAAATATGTGAGCATGTGGGACCCTTCAAGAGTGCTGCGCTTATTAACAAACTGGCCAGAAAATAGTTTTTTAAACTTGGAAAAAGTCACCAAAAAACTGTCAATTCTTTTAGCTTTAGCTTCAGCTCAGCGGGTTCAAACATTGTCTGCCATAAAAATAAATAATATTAACGAATATGAGTCAAAAATTGTAATCAACATCACAGATGTAATTAAAACCTCAGTTAGTACTAGATCTCAACCCACCATTAACCTGCCATTTTTTGAAAGTAACCCTCAAATTTGTCCAGCCAGAGCTCTTAAAGCATATTTAAATAAAACAAAATTAATAAGAAATAATGAACCCTACCTTTGGATTACATTTAAAAAACCCCACAGAAGAGCATCAAGTCAAAGCATCAGTCGATGGATAAAATGTGTTATGTCTGAGAGTGGAATTGACACCTCCACATTCAGCTCACATAGCACAAGACATGCTGCTTCTTCAACCGCAAAAAAGCGCGGTGTTCAGTGGGACATTATTAGGAAAGCGGCTGGATGGACAAAAAATTCAAATACATTTGCTAAATTTTATGATGTACCAATTACTGACGATAGCTCATCACAAGGGAGCTTCGCTATGGCAGTACTAGAAAATAATTAGACATTTTAAGAATTAGCCTTACAACATGATTGTGATTTATAATTATTATTATTATTGTTCGTAGTTAACTAATTGTACTACAAAGCTAAATAAAGTTGATGATTGTAACAGATGTTTCTTTCAGAATACTTAGATACATCATCAATAACCTGCTCATCATTGCTGACAACTCTGAACATCTACACTGTTTAATTCAATTATATTTCAGATTACCATGAAATAAAATTAAGAATTAAACGAGCTTACCTGTAAGCGAAGTCTGATTCTAATTTTTTGAATGGTAATCTGAAATATAATTACCCACCCAGCCCTAGATTAAACCCATGAAGCAATGATGAGGGACATTCACAAGACATCAACTATTTAGATAGAACAATGGCTTGTGAATCTGCCGAAAGCCATAATGTACTTTACTGACTGAGTAAATTACATTTTGGCATTATCTCTCTAAAATAAGTGACGTATCTAGGTGTTGTCACATGAAAAACAAATATCTTTAGACGTTTTTCTTTTCTAAACTTCCGCGATGCCAACGAGTTAGGGAAAAGGTACTACACTGTTTAATTCAATTATATTTCAGATTACCATTCAAAAAATTAGAATCAGACTTCGCTTACAGGTAAGCTCGTTTAATTCTTAATTATACCTATATCTCTATCTATCTATCTATAGTATCTTTGGAATAAAATCGGCCATCGTTTACGCGATGATGTGTGCGTCGTCTGTAAATGTTTGCACGACAATGTTTTTGTACCTATTTCCTTTTTGTACAATAAAGAGTTCAAAACAAAACAAACAAACAAACAATGCGTTCAAACCAATACAATAACCCTCCCCCAGGCAGTCGGGTAAAAACAAAACAAGAACATGCGATATTAACAACAGCAGTTAGTTCTGTTCAAAGACTGAGCAATGGCCGATATGAGAATTAAAAATCGGCCAAGAGCGTGTCGGACACGCCCAAAATAGGGTTCCGTAGCTATTACGAAAAAATAAGTAATATTTCTCTAAGGATTTCGTATTTTGTACTGAATCTTCCAAGTTTAGGTATATTTAATAACTTAGGATGCTATTTAATCTTAAACTACTAATAATTTAAGCAAACATAGCCGTTACAGCTTTCCTTGAAAGTTTGATAAACTTACTACCATCCCGATTTTTTCAAATTTTTCCACCCACTGGTTTAGATTTTAGAGGGGGGGCTCGAATTTAATGAAAATTTGCACTTTAAAGTTGAATATTTTGCACAAATCGAAAAATCGTTCTAGCAAACCCGTAATGGTTTTAAAAGACCTATCTAACTACACCCCACACTACAAGGTTGGATGAGAAAAAAAAATCACCCCCACTTTACCTCTATGGGATGTAATCTAGAATTTTTTTCTTCTCATTATTTATTTATTTTACCATTTTATCGGCATAATTTACATATATTTATACTCGTGCGAAATCTTACTAAAAACGAACGTCCGCAAAGCCGGGGACAGACAGACAGACATGGCGAAAGTATAAGGGTTCCGTTTTTGCCATTTTGGCTACGGAACCCTATAAATCAGATATACCTACATCATGTTTTCTTAATTTATTATGAACTTAGCTTTTGCCCGCGGCTCCGTCCTCGTGGTATTCGGTTATCGCGCGCTGTTCCCTTTGGAACTGTAAATTTTTCCGGGATAAAAAGTAGCCTATGTTACTCTCGGGCCCATAAACTATCTCTATGCCAAAAATCACGTCGATCCATCGCTCCGTTACTGCGTGAAAGACGGACAAGCAAACAAACATACAAACACACTTTCGCATTTATAATATTAGTTAGTATGGATGGATATATGAATGGATTTTGACCGCCAAAAGTTTAAGACAATTCCTTCATGCATGACTATCTTTTAAGCATGCTAAGCTAATACATGGTTACCTATTATACTTGATCATTACTCGGTTACCTTCCTCTGTTAAATTGTAATTACTTTTATTGTATTTGTTCCATAATTATTATTTGTATAAAACCGTATATAAATTTCACAGTGCATTGGTGAAACTGTAATGCTGTGAAAATTGTTTTATGAATTAAATAAATAAATAATACATTCCAAACATTGAGAAAGTGTATCACTAAAGGCACCAGGGTAACTAACGAGACAGAATAGCATACTTTTAAAAGATGATTAACCCATTTAATTAATACTATCAATCTAAGTTATATTCGACATGATACCAATTGATGGGATATACCCTTACTTATTCAGTTATTGCCGAAAAACTGCGCTTCACAACAAAATGACGTAAGTTTTTGCTGGTAAAATGTTCCAGGTCATATTTTTTGTGTTTGTTTTTTTGTAACAGCTAAGTACGAAACCCTACAGTCAACATTCTCCGAGTTGCTTCTGGTCAGTTTTTAACCGACTTCATATAATCTCTATTATCCATTGTAAGATTACTCTTTGTTTGAAACATTCGAGAATAAACACAATAGACAAATTTCTATGGAAGTGTTGTGTATCATAAAAGTTAATAATAGGATTAGAAATATTAAAATAAACTTTCGGGTTAGCAGAAGCAATAAAATTAAACCCCCTTACAGAATCGAAGCCCGCATCTTACCATTAAGATTTTAAATTTTAGAAGGTAGAAATAGTCCTCTTCATTATATCGAAGCAATATTATCTTACTTTGCTTTCAACTTAATTAAGAATTTCTCCGGCCATTGAATAACCGGTGGAAATGACTATAGACTTTACATTCCTTACAACAACACGCAATTAAAAGATGAGTGGTTATAGAGAACCTGACTACGAAGCATGAGGTCCCGGATTCGAATCCCGGCCGGGGCAGATAGTTATTTGTATGAATAATACGAATATTTGTTCGCGGGTCTTGGATGTTTAATATGTATTTATGTATGTATTTATCTATAATAAGTATGTTTATCCGTTACCTAGTGTCCATAGTACAAGCTTTGCTTAGTTTGGCACTAGGTCAATTGGTGTCAAGTGTCCCATGATTTATTATTATTAATTGACGTATTTTCAAAATAACGTGCTTAATTACTACTATAAGGCGCTCTCTAAAATCAGCCCTCGCTCGCACGAAGTTGACTGTCTGCTGTACCCTTAGTGTAAGTTTTCGGTTACAAAATACGTCTCGATCGCGGCCTTGAACTCTCAATTTGTCTAAGGGGAACACGAACAGCGCCTCGAGCGGAACGTTTCCATACGAATTGAGTTTTTAACATGAACGCGATCGAGACGTACCTATTTGTAACCGAAAACTTACACTAAGGGTAGGTAGAGGGCTATACGAAACTCGAAACTTATAAGTTATCGTAACTAACCGTCCCTCTCGCTCTCGTATAAAATTTAAGTATCAGTGGGACCGGACGACACGAACTTCGAGTTTCGAGTTTCGAAGTAGCCCTGCTGGTATATAGAGCCAGGCGGCTACTCCGAAAATCGAAACTCGAATAAATACTATTTGATACGAGAGCGAAAGGGACGGCACAACACGAATTTCGTGTTTCGAATTTCGGAGTAGCCCTGCTGTTTGTAAGTCAATGCGATCAAACAAACTAAAAGTCCTAATTGGAGGTCGCGCGATCGTGTGATAGGCCCGAATGCCAATAAGAATGGTTCCGTTACGATGACGTAATAAACGATGGCCAATCAGGACAGCACCTATCACTACAGCGTAACTACTTTTTTTACTGGAAAACATGACATGGGTTTGTCTCCGTCACGCTCACACTTTATGAGAATGAAAGGGGCAGACTTGCGTCGTCGAAGGTCGGTGGATGCAAAAAATCTACAATGGCACCGTTTCTTGACATCTCCATATTACATATTATTACTTAGGTCCATATTATGTGTCATATATATATATATATATATATATATATATATATATATATATATATATATGTATATATTTCAAGTACCTAGTTGCTGACTACGAAAAGCTGATATTTAGGTAAGTATATCATTATGTTTTAAACCATTATCCGCTCATATGACCTTGGGTACAAAAATTACCCTATTTTAAAATTCACTTGTCTGTCCCAGTTTTCTGCGAGAAAAGCCCGTGTCTGCCCCGACATTTTGGATAAATGGCGGCCGGGCGCAGTGTGTTTTTCAGCCACAAAACAAACCATGAAGATATGGTTTTAGGTATTACTAATGTTTAGCCATTTTGTCAAGAACATAATGAACTTTATCATGATATTTAATTCTTTCAAAAATGTTAAGTTGTTTTTAGTAGCGCTTACTCTAAACACATACGACAGGAATTTTGTAGCTTATGTTTTATACTATTGAGTTTTTCTTGCAAATAACATCGATTACCTACCAAACTTATACGTTTTTGAAATCCTTATTTATTTTCCTAGTTGCTTAAAAGTATTTAAACCGCATCTTTTATAGAAAATAAAAGAGTAATCGTTGTACAAAAATGCTATATTTTTTATACCTAAGCGTTATTGACACGCGTAATTTAAACGCTCAAATACAGATAAATATTACCGTATAGTCCTAAAATAAACTTATTTGCTAAAAGTTAACTATTATAGAAATACTTTTATGGTAGATTAGGCCTATTTGATATTTATTATAACACAACAAAAGAGGTCTAAACTGAACGTCGTCTTGCTATCACGCTTGGCATGCCAGGTTATTATGTCTTAGGGAAGACATTTTATAATGACTGATACTAATGTAGTTATTTCAATAATAAGATAATTTCATTACATAGGGGATTCAATTTAAAAAAATAGAAATGTAGCACTGGATATATTTAAATTTGAGGTTTTTTGGAGATGCTGTTTTAGCTGTGTACAAAAAATACCCAAGGTCAAATATTGGTAAGGTCTGTGACACACCTGGCACACACCACACTTTTTGGAAGTAGAAATCACTTCGTTCTTAGAAATAGATAAATAAATAAATATCGTGGGTGGGACACCAATTGACCTAGTCCCATACTAAGCAAATGTGTACTATGGGTATTGGTACTAGACAACGAATAAACACACATAAATAAATAAATATATGTATAGGAAACATCCATGAATCAGGTACAAACATTCGTATTCATCATACAAATGCATGCCCTTACCGGGATTCGAACCCGGAACCTCTAGGGTGTTAAAAAAAAAACATGCAACAGTCAGTATTAGTAATAAGCAAACTTAACAAATGCACTTAAAACGGAACAAACACATTTGCATTTATAGTAGGTATTAGTTCTGTTACAATAAGGATTATAAAGATCAGCAAAAATACATTAATCAGAAAAAGTAGTTGTAGGTACATACTTAGATACCTACATCTGAGATTTGGGGTAACCAACAAAATGTCTGGCTGTTGGGTATGTAATATACCCAAAGTCAAGAAGTGAATTCTATGTGTGTATCACAAACCTTACTTGAAAAATGAATTTTGACCGTGGGTGGTATTAGTCCGTCAACTGATTTTTTTGTTGCCATCACAGTTGTAACAAGCAAATATCCTTTATACGTGCAGATTTATGTAAGTATGACGTTAAATAATTTAAAAGAAACCATGTAAGAATACATATCATCTTCTGATTCCACATAAAAGTAATTATATAACCACAAATAATAACAAAAAAACACTGACCTTAAGACTGGCTACAGGAGTTTGTCAACTTTATAAGCACAAATATATAATTTTACACCCGCTTTTCACTTCACTCTTCACATTAAACATTCACAAATTGAATTAAGAAGCTCGCACTTTTATCTTTTTTAAGTTAAAACCACTAATGCCGCAGAAATAAGTAATTTACGCACCGCAGCAAGAGAACCTGTTGATACTTGCTTGAAACTAAAAAATCTAGCGAACTATTCGTGGAATGTTGGTGGCATGTATGAATAAAAATAGGGCAAAGTTATGTCGAAGATGAAACGAGACAGAGATTATAGATGGTTGTATAGGGAAGACGAGGATAAATATATTTTAACAAGCTAGTGCTCTGGGATATTAAAGTACACGAGGGCAAACAACTCCTCTTTGATTTTGGGTATGAAAAGTAACCGCGGGCAGATAAGTGTCGTTTTTTCCAAATTTCGGGTCATAGGAGCGGTTATTAGTTTTATAGTTTTTGACTTGACTTGAGCACCACATACCTACTTTTATTATTTTACTATTTTTTGGCTACGGAACCCTACATCATGTTTTATTTCATTGTTTAAGATATACCTACATCATGTTTTCTTAATTTATTATGAACTCAGCTTTTGCCCGCTGCTCCGCTCGTGTGGTATTCGGTTATCAACGCTGTTCCCTCGGGAACTGTGCATTTTTCCTGGATAAAAGTAGCCTATGTCACTCTCGGGCCTATAAACTATCTTTATGCTATAAATCACGTCGATCCATCGCTCCGTTACGGCGTGAAAGACGGACAAACACACAAATATACACACTTTCGCATTTATAATATTAAGTAAGTATAAGTATGGATATATACTTAAGGTAGGTATTTAATAAAATAAAAAAAGAACTTTTAATAAAATACAGAATAAAAATACTTAAGCCCCTGGGCGACCGAGCCTTGCTCGGGCTAAAACTAGTTAATAAGCGTTTTCCCAGAGATAAGACCAAGATAGATTTGCTTGGATAGCGTTTGGTTTTCCAGGTTGAAATTAAACGGTTATTTTATTACAGCTTTATCTCGGAGTCTTTGGTGTCAATTAATTACCTAATAATAAATCTCCTAATAACTTAATTACTCGAAATCTAAAGAAGCAATTTCGAAAACAATTTTTTAGATAATAGGTAAGCAAAAGCAAATATGGGAGCAAATTTATTGCCATTTAATATAAATTATTAACTAATATATAATTAATTAATTATTATTAATATTAATTATAGTTATATTATTTATTATTATAGTTATTTTAAATATTTTTTTATTAGTTGCCATTGTCACTATTGTACACCATAAGCTTAAGACTATGGAATGGAAAATTATTTTACTGTTTAAAATATCTGCATGCTTCATTAATTAAGCAGAATGTATTGGACTTATAATATTATCTACCACATGACATTGTATACTACATTCTCGCAAATAAATTTATGATTTAATGTTTTTTTTTTTACTGGTCGTAGCTGAGTTGCTTTTTGGGTTTAAATAAAAGAAGCCCGCCAGAATTAAAACGTTCAAATAAGAATATTTGAACGTTTTAGTTTTAGTACCTACAGGCGGCACTAAATACTTAGTAAGTAAGCACTGTAACACATTTACTTAGTAGTAGTAAGTACATTTTATTAGATTTTTTTGTAGCTTATTACACTGTTAATATACGTTGTATTATGTATGCGATAAGTAGGTATTGAAGGTTCGCATCACCTGAACCTAAGTAATTAAAAGATACTGAGTTCTCTTAGCTACTTTATCTCATTTATTTCAATTTAGAATTCATGCTGGCTAATACAAAAACACGTTATACATAATTATGTAATAAATACATAATAAATAAATAGGTAAATAATAAATATCACGGGACAATTCACACCAATTGACCTAGTCCCAAAGCAAGCTTAGCAAAGCTTGTGTTATGGGTACTAAGCAACGGATAAATATAATTGTATAGATATCGATACATACTTAAATACATATTAAACACCCAAGACCCGAGAAGAAACATTCGTATTTTTCATACAAATATCTGCCCCGACATGAGAATCGAACCCGGTACCTCAAGCTTCGTAGTCAGGTTCTTTAACCACTAGGCCATCTGGTCGTCTAAATAATAATAATGTAATGATTATAATTACAGTATAGGGGTCATCCATAAAGTACGTCACACATTAAGGGGGGGAGGGGTCAAGCGGTTTGTGACACAGGAACAAAATAATTGCAAATTTCATAGCAATACGTGTGATAAGGGGTGGGGGGGGGGGCTGGGGGGTTCTAAAAGGGTCAAAACTAGTGTGACGTACATTATGGATGGCCCCTAAAGACAAATAGGTAATTCTGTTTCAGATGTAGTGCTGAAATGAAACACTTCCTACTAAACTTTAAACCTATGAACACCGGCTACGAACGAATCTTAATCAATTATCTACAATATTAACGTGTTTACACAGGTATGTTCATTAAAGTTGTGCGCTATTACACCAATACGTCAATTATTTAATAGGATAATATAGCGCCATCTGACGGCTCAGCTAGGGACTGCACAAGCGACGGTTACGTTGCCCGCTCTCGCCGCGCTCGAACAGTTCGCGTGCCCGCGCGTTTTAGCCAATAAGATAATTTATTTTCTCCCCACCCTGATTTCTTGTCTCTGGGGACGCGCCATGTTTTTTTTCCTAGAACTGTTAGACGCTAAGACGCTAAGAAATAATTTCGTGTGTGACTCTCGCATTTTGTAAAAAGAACTCTGCTTAATATAAGAAACCCTTTTGTATCCCTGAACTCTATCATAAATGTGGTGTGTTTATGCTCGTGTGTGTGTGGAATGATTAAACGCTTTACTGCCTTGGAACCTGCCCTTTTCTTCTTCTTCACTCCACGAGAACGCCCGCTACACTGGCTGCCCAACTTGCGGCACGACTCCAAGAAGCCGCCTTCTCAGTTTGCACGACGCTTTTTACATCATGCCTCGCACCCGCCGCAATAGATCGCTCGACGACGCCGACGATACAGAAGCCCGCCATGATTGGAGCCCTGGTCACGTCACTGCTATGTTCGAGACGCTGCAGCGATCGCAGATGGAAGCTTTCGAGAAACTGATTAACAGAGTAAGCGATTCAGTACCACGAATGACGTCGTCTCCGTCTCCGTCTCCGACTTTCACGACCGGCCTGGAAGGCCTATCCGGCGATTTTTCCCGCTGCAAACAGAGTTACAGCGGTGCGCCGAACGAATCCTTGGAGGGGTTCATAGACGCCGTGGAAAGCTACAAAGAATGCGCCCGCGTGTCCGACAGCAGCGCGCTGCGCGGCCTGTCCATGTTGCTCACGCATGAAGCGGCGACATGGTGGCAGGGCGTCAAGCCGCAGATCGCGTCCTGGACAGAAGCCATCGAAAATCTGCGAAGCGCTTTCGGCGACCGCCGCCCGCCCCCCAAAATATACAGAATTTTATTTTCTACGGAACAAGGTGAACAAGAAAAAACTGACATCTTCGTTGCTAAAGCCAGAGCGCTGCTCGCCCGCATACCTACGGGCGATCTCAGCGAGAAAGTGCAACTAGATATGGTTTACAGTCTCCTCCATCACGATATTCGTAAACGATTGCGACGCGAGGAAGTCGTGAGTTTCTCCGAGCTGCTGCATCGTGCTCGTCAGATCGAAGACTCCGTGGATGCCCCGAAGAACGCCGCCGGAGCCCCGACATCGCGCGCGCCGCGCGCCTCCGGTAACGTGTCCGCCGCGCGCTCCACGCCCGCGTCGCCGTTCGTGCCGCAGCGATCATTGAACTCGCGAGCCGCGCCGTCCGCGCTCGCGCCCGCGCCCGCGCCCGCAGCGCCGGCGACTCCGAGCCTGCCCCGACACGAATCTACGTCTAGTGCTAAACCAAATAGACAGTATTGTGTGTATTGCAAACGTACGGGACATGTACGCGATGACTGCCCTAAATTGGAAGTGAAAAGTGATGCGGTTTTATCATGCTACGGCTGCGGAGCCCCCGGCGTGATTCGGTCGCAGTGCGTCAAGTGCAATACTGTATCCTTTAACGCGATAAGCGAGTTGAGCCAAGGTATCAATAGTTCTCTACTTGATTGTCAAACTGATAAGAAAAACATAACCTCAAATTTGCATAACAAAATTGTAAACAATGTCGATATATTGTCCCCCTCTGGCCCCCATGTCGACTCCGCGACTGAATTAAGTAGTTCGTCAGCATTATTTCATTGCATTAATTACAATAGTGCTACTACTGGGTCTATGACTAGGTCACGACAGGTCAAGGTCACTGATAACAAGATTACTGATAATAGACGTAAGAAACGTGTGGATCGAGATCTTAGTATGGATCTGCCTCGCAGTTTGAGTTCTATTAATGATGTTTCAGAGGTTTGTTTGACATCTAATGTTGAAAATAATTTCACCCCTTTGTGTCAGCCTTTACGGCCTATTTTTCATGTGCAAGTTTTAGGTGTAAATGGTAGTGCATTGGTCGACACCGCCGCTCGACAGAGTATCGCCGGCCACACGTTGTATGCCGTTCTTAAGGCGAAGGCATACCCGATGACGTCGTCCTTGCGTACTGTGAAGCTTGCTGATGGCCAGGTCTGCACCAGGAATGTGATGGAAGCTCGCGATATTGAGGTGAGGCTTAAACATAGAACTATTAAAACAAACTTTATGATTTTTCCTGAGTCACAAGGAAATGAAACTCTACTTGGAATAGATTTCTTGCATTTAGCTGGAGTAGTGTTGGATCTTAAAACCAAAATTTGGCATTTTTCAGGTGAGCCTAAGAATGCTTTTCGGTTGCACCTCGAGCAGACTTCGCAAGTACAGCGCTCCATATGCTCTGCTGACTTTCTGAAGGAGGATGAAGGTGTGATGCTAAACGAAGCCGACCGTGCCAAGCTTGCCGAATTACTCCAAGCTAATGATGCCATCTTCCGGCAAGGAGGGGATATCACCCCCTATGCTGAACACAGGATCGACACTGGTGACCACCCTCCCATTGCTGTACCTCCATATCGACTTACTCCGGCAAAGAAAGAGATACTGAAGGAAGAGCTGGACAAGATGTTACAAGATGGTGTGGTGGAAGAGTGTGAGTCTGCGTGGGCTGCTCCTGTGGTTCTGATCCCGAAGAAAGAGGGCACGTACCGTTTCTGTGTGGACTATCGCCGCCTGAATGCTGTCACCAAATCAGATACTTATCCACTCCCGCTCATTGATGAACTGCTTCAGTCGACTAAACGAGGTTGCTACATCAGCTCAATAGACCTACGCTCTAGCTACTGGCAGGTGAGCGTCGCTGAGTGTGATCGAGATAAGACAAGCTTTATAACACAGCTAGGAACATACCGTTTCACGAAGATGCCATTTGGACTGAAGAATAGTCCTGCGACATTCCAGAGGTTAATGGATCGATTCCGAGCTGGATCCTCTCTGCGCGACACCACCCTGCTTTGCTACCTTGATGACCTCCTGGTCATTTCTGAGGATTTCGAGAAGCATCTGGAGGACCTGCAGAAAGTGTTTGACCGACTAAATAAATTTAACCTGCGGGCAAATAGAGAAAAGTGTTGTTTTGTCCGGGAAGAAGTGAAGTACCTCGGTCACCTGATAACTCCAGCTGGAATCAAGCCTGATGAAGCAAAGATTGCAGCTATCCTGAATATGAAGGAGCCTGCCAACCTCAAGCATTTGAAGACCTTCTTGCAGACATGCTCCTGGTATCGGAAATTTATACCAAGGTTCTCTCATGTCGCCGAATGTCTCACGAGGTTAACGAGGAAGAACCAGTCCTGGGAGTGGGGACCCAGTCAATCTCACGCTTTCAACGAGCTCAAGCGTCTCCTCACAACTGCTCCGGTGCTGATCCAGGCTGATTATCAGTTACCATTTGTGCTGAGAACTGATGCCAGCAACTATGCCTTAGGTGCTGTTCTGTTACAGGGAGAAGGCAACGATGAACGTCCCCTGGAGTACGCCAGCAGGTTGCTGACATCAGCCGAAAGGAATTATACCACCACGGAGAGAGAAGCCTTAGCTGTTGTGTGGGCTGTAGAGCGCTTTCGAGGCTATCTGGATGGCCACCCTGTCACTGTAAAAAGTGACCATCAGCCTCTCAAGTGGCTTTTGACACTTAAGTCTCCGTGCGGCCGTCTTACTCGGTGGGCGTTGAAACTGCAGAGCTTCAATATTCAGTACCAGTACACCCCGGGTAAAGCCAATGTCGTCGCTGACACCCTCAGCCGGCCGATTTGTGATGAAGATACGAAAGATGACTGTGGCATTTGCTCCGCCGTAGTGGATATGCCTACTACGACTCCGTCGGACCTGCGACAAAAGCAAATCGACGATCCAGACCTTAAGAAGATTATCGACGACATCGAGAGCGACGACGAGCTAGCGAACCTCCGCTGGGCCGACCGCGGTTTTGTTATGTCTCAAGGTGTGCTTTACAGATACGACGCTGACGCTGATGCCGAGGAGGCGCAGCTGGTAGTTCCGGCGTCAATGAGGGATACCGTCATCAAGGAGCATCACGACGAGCCGACTGCGGGTCACCAGGGAGTGGAGCGGACGTTGCAGAGCCTACGTCGTCTTTATTATTTCCCAGGTATGCGCCGATTTGTAATGGAGCACATCAAGTCTTGCGTTCAATGCCAGAAATACAAACCTGCCAACACCAAGCCACCAGGATTGTTGCAGACGCCCGTCCTAAACCAGCGAGGAGAAGTCTTGGCAATGGACCTGTTCGGACCGCTACCTGAAGGGATAGGGGGAGCGCGTTGGATATTCCTCATCGAAGATACCGCTACTAGATGGATCGAGCTGTACGCGCTGAGGGAGGCGACAGCTGAAGCGTGTGCGAGGCTTCTAATCGAAGAATATCTGTTACGCTACGGCTTCGTCCGACGCGTAGTTTCGGATAATGGCGTCCAATTCGTGTCTGCGGTGATGCAGCAGGTGATGCACATTTTGAACATAAAGCAGAACCTCATACCCTTGTTCCACGCCGAAGCCAACCCGGCGGAACGTAAAAATAGAGATATGAAGACGTTACTCTCTATTCTCGTCCAAGAAAACCATCGGTCATGGCCTCAATTTCTGCCTCAAGTTCGCTTCGCGTTGAACAGTGCTAATTGTTCCAGCACTGGTTGCAGCCCGGCTTACCTGATGTTCGCGCGCGAAATGAGGACGCCATTTGAAGCTGGACGTGATCTGCGCAGTATAATGTCGAAAGACAACTACGTGCCTCAGATAACACCTTACCTTAATGACTTCATTAACCGATGGGAAGAGATCAAGGAGAAGGCTGAAAAACAGCAAGACCGGCGTAAGGATGATGCGGATAACAAACGTCGACCCTCGAAGCAGTATCAGGTGGGCGACTTAGTACTGTTGGCCTCTCATCATCGCAGCAACGCCAGTCAAGGGAAGACTAGGAAATTTATGCCTAAACGCGACGGTCCCTACGTTATTTCGAAAGTGTTTAGTCCTACCACCTTTTGTGTTTCAGATCGTGACACCAAGGCGGTTGTGGGTAAGTTCCATACTCATGATCTCACTCCTTTTGTGTCCGCTCCAGGCGATATTGTCCGACCTGTACAACCTCATAGACCCAGGGGTAGACCTAAAACTGACCGAAATAGGGACACTGTGGCCAAGCCACCCACGGGCCGTGTTGGCGGCTTGGAGGGGGAGTATATAGCGCCATCTGACGGCTCAGCTAGGGACTGCACAAGCGACGGTTACGTTGCCCGCTCTCGCCGCGCTCGAACAGTTCGCGTGCCCGCGCGTTTTAGCCAATAAGATAATTTATTTTCTCCCCACCCTGATTTCTTGTCTCTGGGGACGCGCCATGTTTTTTTTCCTAGAACTGTTAGACGCTAAGACGCTAAGAAATAATTTCGTGTGTGACTCTCGCATTTTGTAAAAAGAACTCTGCTTAATATAAGAAACCCTTTTGTATCCCTGAACTCTATCATAAATGTGGTGTGTTTATGCTCGTGTGTGTGTGGAATGATTAAACGCTTTACTGCCTTGGAACCTGCCCTTTTCTTCTTCTTCACTCCACGAGAACGCCCGCTACAATAAGTAATTAATTAAGAAAAAACATTTTAAACCATAAGTAATTAACTAATGAGATTATGGATCGTATTGAGGAAGGACTACTTAATTATAATCAGGTAAGTAAATACCTTTATACTTCATGGTTAATGTGAAAATAATGAGATAATCTATTTAGTTTACTAACATTGGGCACGTACTTAGTAGCACAGGCGAAGATACAATGTTCAATCAACTTTTCAAAACAACTTTGTTTACAAACTTACAAGCTTTTGTATGGAACGATAGTTGCAAATCGCTTGACCAAAAAGCTATTGTTGTCTCGCACGCTCAAGGGGTGGACCCGCCCTTCCGCCCCAAAATGTTGGTGGGATCCTTTACACCCGCGCTGGTATATAAGGAAGGTAAAGCCAAATTTCGTCCATTCGCATTTTGAATTTCTCGGTGCCCAGTGCAGTGTACTTTCCTGCTTTTACTTTTATTCTGTGTAAGATTATTTTGAGTGGTATAATGAGTGGCACGGAGAATGCACCAAAACGCAAGCGAGGAAGGCCCTCTGGCAAAAATAGAGTCCCTTTGTCAGCTGTAAGTATTGATATATGTGCTAAAGGAAACTTTCCAAAATTACAGAATTTTTCACATAGGAAAATTTCGGAACTTCTCATAATTTTGTATGGTGATTCCATGTATTCCTGTATTCCATGTGAAAATATCCAGACATTTCCGAAAACTTTCCCAACTATTTGGAAACTTTCTGCTACTTGCACACATCTTTCGTTGTAAGTTAGTATTATAATTAATAACCCCGTGAATAGACTTTTTTTTTTCATTATATTTATTTGACAAATCTTTTTATTGTTCTGATATCGTTGCGATCTTTTCACGTTATTAAGGGTTACTTTTTATATATTTTTTAATGTTTTGCAAAAAAATACCAATCTTATTTCTGCAAAGACTCTTGGTATATTACCGGTTGTATCAAATCTGCAGACATATTCCTTAATTTCTGCAGCCATAGTGTTGAGGTGAGATCAAAATATAATAAACTAATAATTATATGCTTGTCGTATAAAATAATGTTTTTAATGTGTTGTAATGTTTTTATGAAATTTACCGTAATTGATCCCTATCTCACCGGGTATGTATCTGAATATCGAATGTTAAAATACCCAGTACCTACCCATTCGAAAATTGAAAAGGTATTTTTCTTAAGACATTTTTTTTTAGATTATTATAAATCAAACCTAAACTATTCCTTATTCCATTCCTTAGCAGTTGCCAGAAACATTTTGTTGCTATCTGAGACCTATTTGAACTGACATTTTATCTGTCTATGCAGGAGGAAAGACGCGCCAGAAACGCGTTGTACGAGCGGGAGCGCAGAGAAGGAGTAGGAGAAGCGCTCAAAAAACTTGGAGAGGTGTTAGAGTGCGATCAAAATGTAAGTTGTTTCCAAATCGATAAATATTCAAAATAGGCTGTTATTGTAATTATTATTTAGACTACCAATAGATGGGTGAAGACCAAAAAGTTGCACACCTTTAAAGCTGCGTTAGCGCGTAGTTTTAATTTCCGTTAACTTTTTCCATTGTGACACGAAAATTATCCATAAAAATGTATGATTAATTTTCATGTCACAATGGAAAAAGTTAATGGGAATTAAAACTACGTGCTAACGCAGCTTTAACGGTGTTCAAATTTTTGGTCTTCACCCAGATATCGATAATTCAGTTAATTAAGTCTGTCTGCCTTTGCACAGGACTTCTGCAAACTCACAAAAAAATTATTCTTACTCTACCTCATCTACGGAACGAATATTGGTATTAATAAAAAAATGTACATGTAACTGTGTACATACTATGTAGTTTTTTATTTTATTTTATTTTTTATTCCACTGGATGGAAAACGAGCAAGTGGGTCTCCTGATGGTAAAAAATTACCACCGCCTACCTAGAGGCCTAAAATGGGATATCTCAAGTACTAGTAATTTCACCGGCTGTCTTACTCTCCACGCCGAATCACAACAGTGCAAGCACTGCTGCTTCACGGCAGGATTAGCGAGCAAGATGGTGGTAGCAATCTGGGCGGACCTTGCACAAGGTCCTACCATCTGCAAAAGTAAACGTAGTTAATTTTTATCTTTCACTTTTCTTTTTAAATGACGTCTTATCTTTCACTTCTTAATGCAAATATTTATTGTTGACAGATTAGTACCTACAAGCTCGTACAGATGGCGCTCAGAATCGTCAAAAAGGCAAAAAAAAAGCGCGGTATCAAAGAGATACTGAGCCAAAATTTAGCAATATCTGAAGAAAGTAAGTTTTTATCTTTAATATTAATAGGTAGGTACTCATGTTTGACCCCCAACTTTTCATTCTAATTTCTTAATTAGCTATGAAAACTAATTACCTATGAAATAAAACTATGTTCAATTTTTTAAATCATTGCAGTATTTTTTTAGCATTAGATCTGATCCTGGGGTACCTAATTACCCCTAATACATATTGTTGTGAGGGGTTAATGAGTTAAAATGTGGAAGAAACTTCGCAGTGGATTTTTATAATATGTTTTATAACAAAATAACAACGTAGTGAACAAAGTTTTGCGGGGTCATTCTATTTTTTTTTTTTTTGTAACAGTAACTGTATTTTAATGTATATTATTGTAACTTTTTATTGCTGGACATAATTTTGTTAATTATATTTGCATTTTCATCAAATCTATATAGTAGGTACGACGTATACCAAATTCAAGCCACTCTCGACCACTAGAAGTGCGTTAAATTGTCTTCCAAGATTTGACCTACACTTCCTAAAAAGGCGAACTAAATAAAAGCATATAAAAGAGAGGTACCACTGTTCTAACGTGCCATACATGTGTAGGCACTAAAGCACTTCACAAGACGTGTTTGCGTTGATTATTTCAAGTATTGTTCTAATAGAGATTTTTTTTTGCAGTCAAAAAGCTCGAGCAAGACCTGGATGAATTTTCTTTGAGGGACTGGGTGGATTTGCCCGATGAAGGATACGGCTAAACGCGCGGGACTTAGCGCGATAGTTAGTGATACGCGTCTGTCACTAATGTAGGCGCTATGAGTGACGCAAAATGACAATGTTCGCTAGGCAAGGAGGACATTACAGGAGGATGATAAAAAAAATATCAGGTTAAAAAGGCTGTCGAAGGATTCGATAATAGTCATAAACTTAGATTGAAACGGCAGTCACGAATAAACTGATTAAGATCGAATTCATTAAAAGTAAATGTTTTAAACTTTCGCGATCTATAATTACTGGAATTTAATCATTTTAATCGTGGAGCTGCTCCAATGTAACAAAAACTTGCAATATGACGGGCATTGTATTATGGTGATTTTTAATCGGTGATCAGGTAAAAAAAATCTAATTCAGTAATTAATTTGATGGCGGTCACAATTAAGTCACTCTTACTTGGAACCCGGGACTTTTTTTCCTGATAATTTTTATTTCGAAAATATCTTTGAACGGAACTCCTTTGTCAGCCTATTTACGTTTTTGTCTATGAATTTACTGTATGTTTTAACTTTTATGAGTAATTTTATCATTCGTTCATTTTATACTATTTAAATATGTGCTTACTATAAATTTATTTTTAAGGTAAGGTTAATGTCCCAGTGCTTGACATTATAATCCCCAATAGATAACACCCTGCTATTATTTCTAATACCCACCTTCCACCATGAGTGGAGCTGGAGCCATAAAAATGTGGTGGAAGTTCCTCCATGCAGCCGATCGCTGACACTCCGTTAAACTGAGTAAATACTTGCGGAGTCCGCTCCTCTTGCGGCGGTAGGTGGGCATATTGGTAATGAAATGAATTATATAAAATTAAAGATGACTTACCGGGACACTGGCCAGCACTCGGACCTTTTGAGCCCTTTTCTAGGCCCCCTTGAATTTATTAATTACGTTGCCACAAAATGAATCATAGTTTTATATTATTATTCGGTATCTACATATTAATAATTATCTCATCAACATCATCATGTCAGCCGAAAGACGTCAACTGCTGAACATAAGCCTCCCCCAAGGCTCGCCACTCAGATCGGTTTTGTGCTTTCCGCAACCGCGATCCCGCGATCTGCCTTATATTATATAAGAGGGATTAATAAAACCAATCTTATTTTCAACAACCTCAATTGGTTTTGTACCATATTATTTACTTTTTAGCACGATCTTCGCCAAGTGGAAGATCGAGGTTTTAGCCTTTTTTGTGTTCGCTACATTTTGTGGTCGCTATTGTATTATGCCTGGAAAAGGGTAAGAGACCGGATCATAATGAAATTGCATATTCGCATATGCGTTTTCACATTTAGCCGATTTTCATTGGTTTTGCATATTTTTTCTTACGTCTAGTGATGGTGCATATTTACCCATAGGTACAAGAGTGCCACTAGAGTTGAGCTGCACGCTCTTAAGACGTAATGTAATTTGAAGCTTAGTTTGTTGCATATCCGGTCTCTACCTTTACTTCAATATTTATAGATATAGGCAGATTTGTATTAAAAAAAAAACGACAAAAAAATAAATAAAAGTTATGTAAAATGCCTATGGATGGCAAAAAAAATGTTACAGTAATTAAAATTTGCAATACATTTTATATTAAGCCTCAAAGAACCCTTTTATTCACATCCCCATATTTTAACGCGCTGCGCAGTCGCCGATGTTTTGTGAAAAAAATAATTAAATATACCTATTGATTATTCAAAGTACCTACCTACGTAGTACCAGAGGTAGGTAGGTACATACATACCTCTCTAACCTCTGGTACTACTGTGAATAAAACAAATTGGATAAATTAGTTGGACCTTAAAGAGCTACGTGTTGACGGATTTTTGTCGAGTGTACACTCGAGAACTTCAACTCATTATAGTTTCAAAGGAAAAGTCATAACGATTTTCATTGTTAATTAATGTTATGTCACTATGACGCTTACTGTGAAATGGTTCCATGGTGGCTCATGAATTTAAGTCCTTAACCGTACCTACTCGATTGGAGAAGAGAACTTGACTACCTACAAAGTACCAGAAGGGCTACTCCAAAGTGCCCTCCCTCTCACTCTCGTATTAAATAACGTAAGCGTAGGCGGGACGGTACGATACGAACTTCCATTTTCGAATTTCGTGGTAGCCTTGCTGATCAGGATAGACCACGGACCTCTAGCTTATATCATTTCTGTGGGATAGACCCACTTGCCGCTTGCTCGCTTGCCATCCAGTGGCATAAAAAAAAATGTCTAGGCATAATAATAATAAAACATTCATTTATTCAACCAACAAAGATTCATACATTAGATTTTTTTATATAAGTATTTCATGTACAATCTACGTAAAACTAAAATCTATTCAGAATTTATAAGCAGTGAAAAGCAGTTCTCATTTTACGTAAATCGGGGATTAAATATTGAATAAAATTAAAAAAATCAGCCAAGTGGGAATGGGACTCGCGCACCGAGAGCTTCGTACAGTAAGTATTTATGAATACCTATCTAGTTTATGCAGATTCCTCCAACGGGAGTTTTGCATTTTCCCGGGAAAAAGTGTTAACAATATATATGAGTGGAAACCCTTTTTGTTATCCCGTCTTGTCACCAAGTACCTAATATAGTTTTTGTGCTAGTTTTAGTCTTAGTCTTAGGTGGTACTTATGAAGCCAAAATAAATCTTTCTTTCTTTCTTTCAATATACATGACAAACTACTTATTTTCTTTTTTTACGCTAATGACGTCACTTTTAAGGTATAGAAGAACTTTTGAAATTGGTTAGGCAGATTTGGTATTACCTAGTGGCAACATGTTAAGTACTTAGTAGGTATAGATAAAATATGATTTTGATTCATTTATTCCAGTGTTATTAAAAATTCATTAAATAATTGTAAAATGGGAAAAAGTTACAATTATTTTAATCTGTAAGTACCTTTGTTGTTTAAAAATTACAAATCTTACTCCCGAAAAACTCCAAAATGAATTTAGCAACAAACAAATTTTCTCTCTCTACTCTAATAAATCTTAATTAACTTAGAGATACTTGACATCTCTTAGCAACTTGATTTCATTGTTTTCACAAACACATGCCGGTCGAAAATATCGGAGGTAGTTTTTTTTTCTAATTAACCGACTATTTCTAATCTTCTGCTGTCCATTGTAACACCTTCTTATTAACTTAAAGAATAAACACAATACGTTTCTTCGTAAATCTTATCATAAAAGTTCATAACATTGGAAATATTGGTATAACCTTTTTGGTTTACAATGAGCAATAAAATAAAACTATTTCAAGAGATCGGCCTTCAAAAGAGATTTAACCCATGCATTCTATTGCCATGCGCTATTGTCTTATATTGTTCTCTACCTCATTAAGGATTACAGTGGGCCCTGATACTTAACTTTAAAAAAAATAGCCCTTTATCATTAAGGGAATTTTTAAGCCATAGAGCGCCCAATGATCACAGGTGTGTTCAAGGTTATTTTTCCTCCCGACGTAAAAAGAGGGTTGTTATTCCTATAGTTTCCGATATTTAAAAACTAGCTTTTGCCCGCGGCTCCGCCCGCGTGGTATTCGGTTATCGCGCGCTGTTCCCTCGGGAACTGTGCATTTCTCCGGGATAAAAAGTAGCCTATGGCACTCTCGGGCCCATAAACTATCTCTATGCCAAAAATCACGTCGATCCGTCACTCCGTTACGGCGTGAAAGAGGGACAAACATACAAACACACAAACACACAAACATACAAACACACAAACACACTTTCGCATTTATAATATTAGTATGGATGTACTTACCTAATCATATTTTTTTGATTAGTGTTCTGTAATCACCAGTGTAATAATTGTCGGTTACGTATCTGAATATCGAATGTTAAAATACCGAATGTATTAAAATATCGAATGGGTCATAATATCGAAAACTTATTATTGTTAGGACTGTATTTTTTTTAGATTGTTAAAGATCTAACCTGACCTAACCTAAGGGGTTCTATACGATGCCGTTTTAATCAATCCTGAAAAGTTTTCGGTTTCAGAAAATAAACCTTTCGATATTATGACCCATTCGATGCATATTTTAATTAAATGAATTTTGATTAGATGCGTAACTAATTGTTTATTAGTATTTTCGCAAGTGTAATCGTAAAGATAAAATTTTGATTGGTTTGTTCATTAAAAGACAATGTGACTTGCAAAATTTTAAATGACAATCTTTTTAAATAGCCATATTGAATTTATGATGTTTATTTTTATTTACATTTTTTTTAATGCAGTACTTTTAGGTTAATTTAAATTTCGTAGGGAATTTTTGGTGTGCTCATCTGACTTGCGCTTGGCAAGCTTCGCTTTTTTTCAGGGGTCACATTGGAGCGTACCTACTTTAGAAACTTCGTTTCGAAAGAGCGCCAATGAGAGAGAGCACGCTCAAGAGACCCGCCCCTCGCCCTAAAATGGCGGCGGAATCGGTTGCTCCCGCGCTGATAGACTTCCAAGATTTGAAATTCGAAGTGAAATCAAAATTATATGCCGTTCATTCGCATTTTGGTTTTCGTAGTAACTATAGGTAGGCACTACGAAACTAGGTTAGGTTAGGTTTATTTTATAACAATTCTGAAAAATAAATGGTTTCAGGGAAAGAAAGTGTTAGGTAGGTATGTCAAACATAACAATATGACAAACATTACATTATGACTAACAATTTTCGACCAGTCAATATTCAATATACAGACCCGTATTATAAGTTTGACCGCTATGTGTGTCTGTCTGTCTGTGGCACCGTACCTCTTAAACGGGTGGACCGATTTGAATGCAGTTTTTTTATTTGAAAGCAGGTTTTCTAACGATAGGTAGTTCTTAGACATGTTTCATCAAAATCTGTTCAGCCGTTTTTGAGATATTGAACTTTGTTGGTTAGGTCATTTGTGAAATCGCAAAATACCTTGAATTTCAAAATTTTACTTACTTAATATAGTAAAATTTATTGACTTACCGCCTCACGCTTGTCAACCTACATATGTACAAACTAGCTTTTGCCCGCGGCTCCGCCTGCGTGGTATTCGGTTATCTCGCGCTGTTCCCTCGGGAACTGTGCATTTTTCCGGAATAAAATGTGGCCTATGTCACTCTCGAGCCCTTAAACTATCTCTATGTCTATGCCAAGAATCACGTAGATCCGTCGCTCCTTTATGGCGTGAAAGACGGACAAACACACAAACATACAACACACTTTCGCATTTATAATGTTAGTCCATAGTTACCTACAGAACAGGCCTTGCCTAGTGTAGGAGCCAGTGTAACTTATTGTAAAATAGGTAGCAACATTTATCAAAAAATAAAATAAATTGAATTTAAACAGGTTTGCTTAGCTAGGTACTTACCCCTTTACAGATCTCAAACGTATGCCGGTCGAATTTAAAAGCACTAACAAACAATAAACTGGCTCTTTCTAACCATCACCCATTGTAAAACTATTCTTTTGTCTTGAAGATATCCAAAAATATCTTTATGCCATAAATCACGTCGATCCGTCGCTCCGTTACAACGTGAAAGACGGACAAACACACAAACATACAAACACACGTCCGCATTTATAATATTAAGTAAGTATAAGTATGGATATATACTTAAGGTAGATATTAAGTAAAATAAAAAAAATATGAACTTTAAATAAAATACAAAAATAAAAATAATTCCCTGGGCGACCGAGCCTTGCTCGGGCTAAAACTGTTTAATAAGCGTTTTCCCAGAGATAAGACCAAGATAGATTTGCTTGGATAGCATTTGGTTTTCCAGGTTGAAATTAAACGGTTATTTTATTACAGCTTTATCTCGGAGTCTTTGGTGTGAATTAATTACCTAATAATAAATCTCCTAATAACTTAATTACTCGAAATCTAAAGAAGCAATTTCGAAAACCATTATTTAGATAATACCTAATTCAGTTAAGCAAAAGCAAATATGGGAGCAAATTTACTGCCATTTAATATCAATTATTAACTAATATATAATTAATTAATTATTATTAATATTAATTATAGTTATATTATATTTATTTTAAATATTTTTTTATTAGTTGCCATTGTCACTATTGTACACCATAAGCTTAAGACTATGGAACGGAAACTTATTTTACTGTTTAAAATATCTGCATGCTTCGTTAATTAAGCAGAATTTATTGGACTTATAATATTATCTACCACATGACATTGTATACTACATTCTCGCAAATAAATTTATGATTTAATGATTTTTTTTTACTGGTCTTAGCTGAGTTGCTTTTTGGGTTTAAATAAAAGAAGCCCGCCAGAATTAAAACGTTCAAATAAGAATATTTGAACGTTTTAGTTTTAGTACCTGCAGGCGGCACTAAATACTTAGTAAGTAAGCACTGTAACACATTTAGTTAGTAATAGTAAGTACATTTTATAGATTTTTTTTTGTAGCTTATTACACTGTTAATATACGTTATATTATGTATGCGATAAGTATTGTATAGATATAGATACATACTTAAATACATATTAAACACCCAAGACCCGAGAAGAAACATTCGTATTTTTCATACAAATATCTGCCCCGACATGGGAATCGAACCCGGGACCTCAAGCCTCGTAGTCAGGTTCTCTAACCAATAGGCCATCTGGTCGTCTAAATAATAATAATATAATAATTACAATTACAGTTAAGGGGTCATCCATAAAGTACGTCACACATTAAGGGGGGGAGGGGTCAAGCGGTTTGTGACACAGGAACAAAATAATTGCAAATTTCATAGCAATACGTGTGACAAGGGTTGGGGGGGGGGGGGTTCTAAAAGGGTCAAAACTAGTGTGACGTACATTATGGATGGCCCCTAAAGACAAATAGGTAATTCTGTTTCAGATGTAGTGCTGAAATGAAACACTTCCTACTAAACTTTACTCGTAAACCTATGAACACCGGCTACGAACGAATCTTAATCAATTATCTACAATATTAACGTGTTTACATAGGTATGTTCATTAAAGTTGTGCGCTATTACACCAATACGTCAATTATTTAATAGGATAAGTAATTAATTAAAAAAAAACATTTTAAACCATAAGTACCTAATTAACTAATGAGATTATGGATCGTATTGAGGAAGGACTACTTAATTATAATCAGGTAAGTAAATACCTTTATACTTCATTGTTAATGTGAAAATAATGAGATAATCTATTTAGTTTACTAAGAATGGGCACGTACTTAGTAGCACAGGCGAAGATACAATGTTCAATCAACTTTTCAAAACAACTTTGTTTACAAACTTACAACCTTTTGTATGGAACGATAGTTGCAAATCGCTTGACCAAAAAGCTATTGTTGTCTCGCACGCTCAAGGGGTGGACCCGCCCTTCCGCCCCAACATGTTGGTGGGATCTTTTACACCCGCGCTGGTATATAAGGAAGGTAAAGCCAAATTTCGTCCATTCGCATTTTGAATTTCTCGGTGCCCAGTGCAGTGTACTTTCCTGCTTTTACTTTTATTCTGTGTAAGATTATTTTGAGTGGTATAATGAGTGGCACGGAGAATGCACCAAAACGCAAGCGAGGAAGGCCCTCTGGCAAAAATAGAGTCCCTTTGTCAGCTGTAAGTATTGATATATGTGCTAAAGGAAACTTTCCAAAATTGCAGAATTTTTCACATAGGAAAATTTCGGAACTTCTCATAATTTTGTATGGTGATTCCATGTATTCCTGTATTCAATGTGAAAATATCCAGACATTTCCGAAAACTTTCCCAACTATTTGGAAACTTTCTGCTACTTGCACACATCTTTCGTTGTAAGTTAGTATTATAATTAATAACCCCGTGAATAGACTTTTTTTTTTCATAATATTTATTTGTCAAATTTTTATTGTTCTGATATCGTTGCGATCTCTTCACGTTATTAAGGGTTACTTTTTATATATTTTTTAATGTTTTGCAAAAAAATACCAATCTTATTTCTGCAAAGACTCTTGGTATATTACCGGTTGTATCAAATCTGCAGACATATTCCTTAATTTCTGCAGCCATAGTGTTGAGGTGAGATCAAAATATAATAAACTAATAATTATATGCTTGTCGTATAAAATAATGTTTTTAATGTGTTGTAATGTTTTTATGAAATTTACCGTAATTGATCCCTATCTCACCGGGTATGTATCTGAATATCGAATGTTAAAATACCCAGTACCTACCCATTCGAAAATTGAAAAGGTATTTTTCTTAAGACAATTTTTTTTAGATTATTATAAATCAAACCTAAACTATTCCTTATTCCATTCCTTAGCAGTTGCCAGAAACATTTTGTTGCTATCTGAGACCTATTTGAACTGACATTTTATCTGTCTATGCAGGAGGAAAGACGCGCCAGAAACGCGTTGTACGAGCGGGAGCGCAGAGAAGGAGTAGGAGAAGCGCTCAAAAAACTTGGAGAGGTGTTAGAGTGCGATCAAAATGTAAGTTGTTTCCAAATCGATAAAATAGGCTGTTATTGTAATTATTATTTAGACTACCAATAGATGGGTGAAGACCAAAAAGTTGCACACCTTTAAAGCTGCGTTAGCACGTAGTTTTAATTTCCGTTAACTTTTTCCATTGTGACACGAAAATTATCCATAAAAATGTATGATTAATTTTCATGTCACAATGGAAAAAGTTAATGGGAATTAAAACTACGTGCTAACGCAGCTTTAACGGTGTTCAAATTTTTGGTCTTCACCCAGATATCGTTAATTCAGTTAATTAAGTCTGTCTGCCTTTGCACAGGACTTCTGCAAACTCACAAAAAAAATATTCTTAATCTACCTCATCTATGGAACGAATATTGGTATTAATAAAAAAATGTACATGTAACTGTGTACATACTATGTAGTTTTTTATTTTATTTTATTTTTTATTCCACTGGATGGAAAACGAGCAAGTGGGTCTCCTGATGGTAAGAAATTACCACCGCCTACCTAGAGGCCTAAAATGGGATATCTCAAGTACCAGTAATTTCACCGGCTGTCTTACTCTCCACGCCGAAACACAACAGTGCAAGCACTGCTGCTTCACGGCAGGATTAGCGAGCAAGATGGTGGTAGCAATCCGGGCGGACCTTGCACAAGGTCCTACCATCTGCAAAAGTAAACGTAGTTAATTTTTATCTTTCACTTTTCTTTTTAAATGACGTCTTATCTTTCACTTCTTAATGCAAATATTTATTGTTGACAGATTAGTACCTACAAGCTCGTACAGATGGCGCTCAGAACCGTCAAAAAGGCAAAAAAAAAGCGCAGTATCGAAGAGATAATAAGCCAAAATTTGGCAATATCTGAAGAAAGTAAGTTTTTATCTTTAATATTAATAGGTAGGTACTCATGTTTGACCCCCAACTTTTCATTCTAATTTCTTAATTAGCTATGAAAACTAATTACCTATGAAATAAAACTATGTTCAATTTTTTAAATCATTGCAGTATTTTTTTAGCATTAGATCCGATCCTGGGGTACCTAATTACCCCTAATACATATTGTTGTGAGGGGTTAATGAGTTAAAATGTGGAAGAAACTTCGCAGTGGATTTTTATAATATGTTTTATAACAAAATAACAACGTAGTGAACAAAGTTTTGCGGGGTCATTCTATTTTAATTTTTTTTTTGTAACAGTAACTGTATTTTAATGTACATTATTGTAACTTTTTATTGCTGGACATAATTTTGTTAATTATATTTGCATTTTCATCAAATCTATATAGTATGACGTATACCAAATTCAAGCCACTCTCGACCACTAGAAGTGCGTTAAATTGTCTTCCAAGATTTGACGTACACTTCCTAAAAAGGCGAACTAAATAAAAGCATATAAAAGAGAGGTACCGCTGTTCTAACGTGCCATACGTGTGTAGGCACTACAGCACTTCACAGGACGTGTTTGCGTTGATTATTTCCCGTATTGTTCTAATAGAGTTTTTTTTTTTGCAGTCAAGAAGTTGGAGGAGGATCTCGACGAATTTTCTTTGCGGGACTGGGTGGATTTGCCCGATGAAGGATACGGCTAAACGCGCGGGACTTAGCGCGATAGTTAGTGATACGCGTCTGTCACTAATGTAGGCGCTATGAGTGACGCAAAATGACAATGACCGCTAGGCAAGGAGGACATTACAGGAAAATGATAAAAAAAAATATCAGGTTAAAAAGGCTGTCGAAGGATTCGCTAATAGTCATAAATTTAGATTGAAACGGCAGTCACGAATAAACTGATTAAGATCGAATTCATTAAAAGTAAATGTTTTAAACTTTCGCGATCTATAATTACTGGAATTTAATTATTTAAATCGTGGAGCTGCTTCAATGTAACAAAAACTTGCAATATGACGGGCTATATATGGTGATTTTTAATCGGTGATCAGGTAAAAAAAATCTAATTCAGTAATTAATTTGATGGCGGTCACAATTAAGTCACTCTTACTTGGAACCCGGGACTTTTTTCCTGATAATTTTTATTTCGAAAATATCTTTGAACGGAACTCCTTTGTCAGCCTATTAACGTTTTTGTCTATGAATTTATTGTATGTTTTAACTTTTATGAGTAGGTAATTTTATCATTCGTTCATTTTATAATTTTTAAATATGTACTTACTATAAATTTATTTTTAAGGTAAGGTTAATGTCCCAGTGCTTGACATTATAATCCCTATCTATATCTAAACACCCTGCTGTTATTTCTAATATCCACCATGAGTGGAGCTGCAGCCACAAAAATTTGGTGGAAGTTCCTCCATGCAGCCGATCGCTGACACTTCGTTAAACTGAGCAAATACTTGCGGAGTCCGCTCCGCTTGCGGCGGAAGGTGGGCACATTGGTAATGAAATGAATGATATAAAATTAAAGATGACATCTATTACCGGGACAGTGGCCAGCACTCGGACATCTACCATTTTAACCCTTTTCTGGGCCCCCTTGAATTTATTATTATTTTCGCTGCCACAAAATGAATCATAGTTTAATATTATCATTAGGTATCTACATATATTATCTCATCATCATCATTATATCAGCCGAAAGACGTCCACTGCTGAACATAGGCTTCCCCAAGGCTCTCCACTCAGATCGGTTTTGTGCTTTCCGCATCCACCGCGATCCCGCGATCTATATTATATAAGAGGGATTCATTTAAAAACCAATTTTATTTTCAACAACCTCAATTGGCTTTGTACCATATTATTTACTTTTTAGCACGATCTTTGCCAAGGGGAAGATCAAGGTTTTAGCCTTTATTTGTGTAGGTACATTTTTGTGGTCGCTATTTTTTTATGCCTGGAAAAGGGTAAGAGACCGGATCATATGAAATTGCATATTTGCATATGCGTTTTCACATTTAGCCGATTTTCATTGGTTTTGCATATTTTTTCTTACGTCTAGTGATGGTGCATATTTACCTATAGGTACAGGAGTGCCACTAGAGTTGAGCTTCACGCTCTTAAGACGTAATGTAATTTGAAGCTTAGTTTGTTGCATATCCGGTCTCTATCTTTACTTGAATATTTATAGATATAGGCAGATTTGTATTTTAAAAAAACTTATAAGTTTAGTTTGTATGTAGTTTTAGTTACGTTATTTTTTTTGATTTGTACCGTGTTATGTTTTATTAATAAATAAATATATTTGGAACTATATACAAAAAAACGACAAAAAATATATAAAAGTTATTTAAAATGCCTATGAGTGGCAAAAAAAATAATGTTAGAGTAAGTAAAATTTGTAATAAATTTTATATTAAGCCTCAAGGAACCCTTTTATTCACATGCCCATATTTTAACGCAGCTGCGCAGGCGCCGATGTATTGTAAAAAAAATACATATTGATATTCAAAGTACCTTTGAATAAAATAAATTGGTTAAATTAATTGGGCCTTAAAGAGCTACTTGTTGAAGGATTTTTGTAGATACACTTCAACTCATGAGTTACCGTGGAACCTTTTCAAAGGAAAAGTCGTAACGATTTTCATTGTTAGTTAATGTGGTGTCACTATGACGCTTACTTCCATGGTGGCTCATGAATTTAAGTCTTTAACCGTACCTACTCGATCGGAGAAGACAACCTGACTACAAAGTATCTGATCGTGATACACCTTGCCGCTTGATCGCTTGCTATCCAGTCGAATAAAAAAAAAAGATTTGTCTAGGCATAATAATAATAATTCATTTATTTATTCAGGCAACAAAGATGCATATATTAGATCTAATTTTTTAAATATTTTATGTATAATCTACGTAGAACGACCTGATTGCCTAGAACTAGAAGTTATAAGCAGTGAAATGAAGCACTTGTCATTGTACGTAAGTCGGGGATTAAATCCTTACTATTATAAAGGGGAAAGTGAGTTTGTTTGTTTGTTACGCTTTCACGCCGTAACGGAGCGACGGATCATCGTGATTTTTGGCATAGAGATAGATGGGCCCGAGAGTGACATAGGCTATTTTTTATCCCAGAAAAATGCACAGTTCCCGAGGGAACAGCGCGCGATAACCGAATACCACGCGGGCGGAGACGCAGCCAAAAGTATTGAATAAATAAAAAAAAAAAACAGCCAAGTGGGAATCGGACTCGTGCACCGAGGGCTTCGTACAGTAAGTATTTATGAATACTTGTCTTGTTTATGCAGATTCCTGCTCCACAGGAAATTGTGCGCAATATGTGTTGTCATTTTAGATTGGTTAGTCACATTCGAGTAGAATAGTAGATAAACAAACAAAATAATTTAGATTTCTGTATGCCAGGCGGGTCATTCGTAGAAGCTTGGTGGCTAAGCTGCATATTTAGTAAAACTGACCTGTGATACGAATACTTAAATCTTCGTCAGATGGAAAATTTGGAAACAAGGACGAGGCAGAAGCTCGTCTTGCAGAGTGAATCCCTCCACTTTTTTTAATGTAATAATATTATATCTTATCTGCTTACTGCCACAGTCTCATAAGAGTCATAAGAATATTGTATACTTACACCAGCAATACTTGGATCTACCCAATTATAGTACCTGTGATACGAATTGAATCTTCGTCAGATAGAGAATTCCGGAACGAGGACGAGGCAGGAGCTCGTCTTGCAGAGTGCGGGACTCTTTTTTTACCAAGGGAAACAGATTCAGAATCTGAAGAAGATTATAAATAGGTACTAATGTTTGTAAGTCTGTCTATTTGTTTTTATGTTGGTTTGTTTGATACTTTATCACGTCTAAACCGCTGAAGCGATTTAGATGAAATTCGGTAAGTATAGGAACAGTTTGAGTTGATGGTTAATAAAGGAATGTTTTCACTCCGCTGACGAATATTTTTATTATTTTAAATTTAAATGATGATTGTAGTAGTGACATGTGAATTATTTATTTATTAATCGTTTTTTTATACATATTGTGATATTGTGTTTTACATTTTAAAAAGCAGTTTTAGCCTCAATTTAGAATTTATTGACATTAAATTTTGCCTGCCATTTTCTGGTTAAAAGTGAGAAACCTGTATAAATTTATTGGCAACTCTATGTACCTACTAACTAATATTTTATGCAAAATAAACATATTTGTATTTGAGCCCCGGGGAAGGACATGGAATAGGTAGTTCTTATCCCGGAAAATTGCATTGGTCCCGCGGGATAGAGAAAGCTATGCCGACGGAGTCGCGGGTAACGGCTACTACCTATTACATATAATTATTGGTAAACTAATAATAAAAAATATTATTATTGGTAAACTCGAAATATGGTAATTTTTAATTTAAAAAAAATCTTAGGTATACTGTTGGTCGCCATCAACTTCATCCGCGTCCCGCGGGAGTTTTGCATTATCCCGGGAAAAAGTGTTAACAATATACATGACACTACTTATTTTCTTTTGTTTTACGCTAATGATGTAACTTTTAAGGTAGAAGAACTTTTGAAATAGTTTAGGCAGATTTGGTATTACCTAGTGGCTTACAAATAAGATGTCAAATTAAGTAGAATGGTATAGATAAAATACGATTTTGATTTATTTAGTTATGCCTGTGTTGTTAAAAATGTATTAAGTAAATAACTGTAAAATGTGGAAAAAAGTAACTTACAAGAACTTTTAGTCTGTACTCATGTTATTCAAAATTATAAATCTTACTTCTGAAAAACTCAAAAATGAATTTAGCAACAAACAAAATTACTCTAATAAATTTAATTTTCTTAATTTTACTTAATTAACTAAGAGATACTGACATCTCTTAGCAACTCGATTTCATTGTTTTCAAAAACGCATGCGGGTCGAAAATATCGGAGGTAGTTTTTTTTTCTAATAAACCCACTATTCTAATCTTCTGCTATTCATTGTAACACTTTCATTAACTTAAAGAATAAACACAATACGTTTCCTCGTAAATCTTATCATAAAAGTTCATAACATTTTAAATATTGGCATAATCTTTTTGGTTTAGCAATAAAATGAAACTATTTTAAGAGATCGGCCTTCAAAAGAGATTAAACCCATTCATTATCTTATATTGTTCTCTACTTCATTAAGGATTACACTGGGCCCTGATACTTAACTTTAAAAAAAGGCCCTTTATCATTAAAGGAATGAATGAAAAAGAATGATCACAGGTGTGTTCAAGTTTATTTTTAACTCCCGAAGCAAAAAGAGGGGTGTTATTTCTATAGTGCCCTATACTTACGTATTTAAATATCGAATGTTAAAATACCGAATGTACTTATTAAAATATCGAATGGGTCATAATATCGAAAAGGTATTTTTTTTGGACTGTATTTTTTTAGATTATTATAGATCTAACCTGACCTAACCTAAGGGGTTCTATAGGTACGATGCCGTTTTAATCAATCCTGAAAAGTTTTCGGTTTCGGAAAATAAACCTTTCGATATTATGACCCATTCGATGCATATTTTAATATATTCGATATTGAGATGCGTACCTAATTGATTATTAGTATTTTTGCAAGTGTAATCGTAAAGATAAAATTTTGATTGGTTAGTTCAATAGAAGATAATGTGACTTTCAAAATTTTTTTTTTTTTTTGAAATAGTACCTAATATTGGATTTTCGATGTTTATTTTTATTTAAGTATTTTTTTTTAGATTAATATAAATTTCGTATGGAACTTTTAGTGTACAGTTCAATGACGCGTTCCGGGTGTTGTTGGGGCTGCCCCGCTTCTGCAGCGCATCTGGGATGTTCGCCGATGCACATATTGATGACTTCTTTGCGAGTTTGCGTAAACGGGCGGCATCCTTGGTGCGCCGGGTGCGGGCTAGCCCCAACAGTATCCTGCGCATGATAGCGGACAGGGTTGACTGCCCTTACATGGCTCACTGCAGTGGCCTGCACCGCCCTGCTACCGTCATCATGTGGTGACCCTCATTGACATTTTTTATAGGTATTTTTATTTGTGTATGTGTTGTTGTGTTACTAACTATTGTTTTAAATCTTTTGTATTACTAACCAAATGTGTCAATGTTACACGAATAAACAAGATTTTATTATTATTATTATTTTATTAGTGCGCTAATCCTACTTGCGCTTGGCTGTTTTTTTTTCAGGGGTCACACTGGAGCGTACTTCGTAAACTTCGTTTAGAAAGAGCGCCAATGAGAGAGCACGCTCAAGAGACCCGCCCCTCGCCCTAAAATGGCGGCGGAATCGGTTGCTCCCGCGCTAGACTTCCAATATTTGAAATTCAAAGTGAAATCAAAATTTATGCCGTTCATTCTCATTTTGAGAGGCGACGGTCAAACGACTCGGCCATCACGGCTGTTCACCCCGCCTTTTTTTAACCACCGACGCAAAAGGAGAGGTGTTATAGGGGCTACTTTCGACTGCCATAATTTCATAAGTCATAATGTAATGTTTGTCATAATTATTGTTAGTCATAATTTTTTTCCCCGCTGAAACCGTACATTTTACACAAATTTTTAAATGGTCATCCTCTGCGGTCATCGTTTAGAACTCTATAAGTACCATCGAGTGCAGCGTCGCCTTTCCCCCCTTAGGTCGCAATTTGTTTGCGCTCTTAGAAAGCTCCGGTCCCCGTCTAGAATCGACAAGCACCAATAGAAATCCGACACTACTACAAAATATTTTATTTTATTGCAGGTTAAAATATGTAGTATATTTTCTCTTAAATTTTGCCCAAATCCATAAAAAATGGTCCTTTCTTAATTATGAGAGCTGAATGGTTTACTTAATAAGGGGCGGGGCAAGCAAAATTTCTGGTTGCAAGGGATTTTGTCGAAAAAGGGGAAAGGCGGTGCTGCACATGATGGTACCTATGTTTTATAACAATTCTGAAAAATAAATGGTTTCAGAGAAAAAAAGAGTTAGGTATGTCAAACATTACATTATGACAAACATTTACATTATGACTAACAATTTTCGACCAGTCGATAAAGACCCGTGTTATAAGTTTGACCGCTATGTGTCTGTCCGTCTGACTGTGGCACCGTAGCTCATAAACGGGTAGACCGATTTGAATGCAGTTTTTTTTCTATTTGAAAGCAGGTTTTCTAGCGATAGTTCTTAAACATGTTTCATCAAAATCGGTTCAGCCGTTTTTGAGGTATTGAGCTTTGAAATGACAAAGTCGGGATTTTTTCCAACTTTTTGTTGGTTAGGTTATTTCTGAAACCGCAAAATACCTTGAATTTCAAAATTTTACTTAATATGATAAAATGACTATGACTTTCCGCCTCACACTTGTTAATCTACATATATTATTATGTACAAACTAACTTTTGCCCGCGGCTCCGCCCGCGTGGTATTCGGTTATTGCGCCCTGTTCCCTCGGGAAGTGTGCATTTTTCCGGGATAAAAAGTAGCCTATGTCACTCTCGGGCCCATAAACTATCTGTATGCCAAAAATCACGTCGATCCGTCGCTCCGTTATGACGTGAAAGCCGGACAAACATACAAACACACTTTCGCATTTATAATATAACTAGCTTTTGCCCGCGGCTCCGCCCGCGCGGTATTCGGTTATCGCGCGCTATTCCCTCGGGAAGTGTGCATTTTTCCAGAATAAAAAGTAGCTTATGTCACTCTCAGGCCCAAAAACTATATCTATGCCAAAAATCACATCGATCCGTCTCTCCGTTACGCCGTGAAAGACGGACAAACATACAAACACACTTTCGCATTTATAATATAACTAGCTTTTGCCCGCGGCTCCGCCCGCGGCTCCGCCCGCGTGGTATTCGGTTATCGCTCGCTGTAGGTACCCTCGGGAACTGTGCATTGTTCCGAGATAAAAAGTAGCCTATGTCACTCTCGGGCCCATAAACTATCTCTATGCCAAAAATCACGTCGATCCGTCGCTCCGTTACGGCGTGAAAGACGGACAAACATACAAACACACTTTCGCATTTATAATGTTAGTCCATGGTTGCCTATAGAACAGGCCTTGCCTAATGTAGGAGCCAGTGTAACTTATTGTAAAGTGGCAACATTTTTGAAAAAATAAATGAATTGAATTTAAATTTTGAACGTGTTTAAGTTGTTTGTTATAAAGGTATTCGTTAAAATAATGACGGAAATTCTTGTCTTATAAGCTTAAAGTGAGTGCGCTTTTGTCTACGATGCTTTTTAATATTTTGCAAGCTCCTAAAATACCCCCATATAGATTATTCGAGTAAATCGATTCTGATGTTTCAAATCTCGACCGTATGTTGATTGAATTTAAAAGCACAGAAAATATTTAAGTTAATAAACTGGCCTTTTATAATCTTCTGTTATCCATTGTAAAACTACTCTTTGTCTAAAACCTTTAATAAAAACACAATAGCCAAATTTCTTCGAAAGTGTTGTGTATCATAAAAGTTAATAACATTGGAAATATCAGCATAAACTTTTGGGTTAACAATGAGCAATAAAATAAAGCCTTTCGCGGCATCGAAGCCCACATCTTACCTATTTAGAAGGTATTATTTTCTACATTGTATCCAAGCAATGTTATCTTATTTTACTTTCAACTTCATTCCGAATTCAAAATGGCCACTGGTCGGTTCGGCACTGGCCTTTGGAAAATGGTATAAAATGTAACTAGTGGAAATAACTTCAATAATTTATTTCAATTAGATACACACCTACCATTATACCTATATCTCTATCTATCTATTAGTATCTTTGGAATAAAATCGGCCATCGTTTACGCGATGATGTGTGCGTCGTAAATGTTTGCACGACAATGTTTTTGTACCTATTTCCTTTTTATTGCCGAAAAACTGCACTTCACAACAAAATGACGTGAGATCTATGGAGATACAACTTTTTGCTGGTAAAATGTTCCAGGTCATATTTTTTGTGTTTGTTTTTTTGTAACAGCTCAGTACGAAACCCTACAGTCAACATTCTCGGAGTTGCTTCTGGTCAGTTTTATAATCTCTATTATCCATTGTAAAATTACTCTTTGTTTTACCTTTGTTTGAAACATTCGAGAATAAACACAATAGACAAATTTCTATGGAAGTGTTGTGTATCTTAAAAGTTAATAATAGGATTAGAAATATTAACATAAACTTTTGGGTTAGCAGAAGCAATAAAATTAAACCCCTTTACAGAATCGGAGCCCGCATCTTACCATTAAGATTCTAAATTTTAGAAGGTAGAAATTCCTCTTCATTATATCGAAGCATAATATTATCTTACTTTGCTTTCAACTTAATTAAGAATTTCTCCGGCCATTGAATAACCGGTGGAAATGACTATAGACTTTACATTCCTTACAACAACACGCAATTAAAAGATGAGTGGTTATAGAGAACCTGACTACGAAGCTTGAGGTCCCGGGTTCGAATCCCGGCCGAGGCAGATATTTGTATGAATAATACGAATATTTTGTTCTCGGGTCTTGGATGTTTAATATGTATTTAAGTATGTATTTATCTATAATAAGTATGTTTATTCATGTGCGCAATTTACCACGAGCTTTGAGGGGAAGGAAAACATCGTGAGGAAACCTGCACAAACCTGCGAAGCAATTCAGTGATGCGTGTGAAGTTCCCAATCCGCACTGGGCCCGCGTGGGAACTATGGCCCAAGCCCTCTCATTCCGAGAGGAGGCCTGTGCCCAGCAGTGGGACGTAGGTATATAGGTTGAGATGATGATGATGAAGTATGTTTATCCGTTACCTAGTGTCCATAGTACAAGCTTTGCTTAGTTTGGCACTAGGTCAATTGGTGTCAAGTGTCCCATGATATTATTATTATTAATTGACGTATTTTCAAAATAACGTTCTTAATTACTACTATAAGGCGCTCTCTAAAATCAGCCCTCGCTCGCACGAAGTTGACTGTCTGCTGTACCCTTAGTGTAAGTTTTCGGTTACAAAATACGTCTCCATCGCGGCATTAAAATCTCAATTTGTATGGAAACACGAACAGCGCCTCGAGCGGAACGTTTCCATACAAATTGAGTTTTTAACATGAACGCGATCGAGACGTATTTGTAACCGAAAACTTACACTAAGGGTAGGTAGAGGGCTACTACGAAACTCGAAACTCGAAGTTATCGTATCTAACCGTCCCTCTCGCTCTCGTATAAAATTTAAGTATCAGTGGGACCGGACGACACGAACTTCGAGTTTCGAGTTTCGAAGTAGCCTGCTGGTATATAGAGCCAGGCAGGCTACTCCGAAAATCGAAACTCGAAGTTCGTGTCGTGCGGTCCTCTGACACTTATACTATTTGATACGAGAGCGAGAGGGACGGCACAACACGAATTTCGTGTTTCGAATTTCGGAGTAGCCCTGCTGTTTGGAAGTCAATGCGATCAAACAAACTAAAAGTTCTAATTGGAGGTCGCGCGATCGTGTGATAGGCCCGAATGCCAATAAGAGCGGTTCCGTTACGATGACGTAATAAACGATGGCCAATCAGGACAGCGCCTATCACTACAGCGTAACTACTTTTTGTACTGGAAAACATGACATGGGTTTGTCTCCGTCACGCTCACACTTTATGAGAATGAAAGGGGCCGACTTGCGTCGTCGAAGGTCGGTGGATGCAAAAAATCTACAATGGCACCGTTTCTTGACATCTCCATATTACATATTATTACTTAGGTACCTACATATTATGTATCATATATATATATATATATATATATTTTTTTTCAAGTACCTAGTTGCTGACTACGAAAAGCTGATATTTAGGTAAGTACATCATTATGTTTTAAACCATTATTAGTTTTATAGTTTTTGACTTGACTTGAGCACCACATACCTACTTTTATTATTTTACTATTTTTTGGCTACGGAACCCTACATCATGTTTTATTTCATTGTTTAAGATATACCTACATCATGTTTTCTTAATTTATTATGAACTCAGCTGTTGCCCGCGGCTCCGCTCGTGTGGTATTCGGTTATCAACGCTGTTCCCTCGGGAACTGTGCATTTTTCCTGGATAAAAAGTAGCCTATGTCACTCTCGGGCCTATAAACTATTTTTATGTTATAAATCACGTCGATTCATCGCTCCGTTACGGCGTGAAAGACGGACAAACACACAAACATACACACTTTCGCATTTATAATATTAAGTAAGTATAAGTATGGATATATACTTAAGGTAGGTATTTAATAAAATAAAAAAAAGAACTTTTAATAAAATACAGAATAAAAATACTTAAGCCCCTGGGCGACCGAGCCTTGCTCGGGCTAAAACTAGTTAATAAGCGTTTTCCCAGAGATAAGACCAAGATAGATTTGCTTGGATAGCGTTTGGTTTTCCAGGTTGAAATTAAACGGTTATTTTATTACAGCTTTATCTCGGAGTCTTTGGTGTCAATTAATTACCTAATAATAAATCTCCTAATAACTTAATTACTCGAAATCTAAAGAAGCAATTTCGAAAACTATTATTTAGATAATACCTAATTCAGTTAAGCAAAAGCAAATATGGGAGCAAATTTATTGTAATTCAATATCAATTATTAACTAATATATAATTAATTAATTATTATTAATATTAATTATAGTTATATTATTTATTATTTAATTTATTTTAAATACTTTTTAATAGTTGCCATTGTCGTGGAAAATTATTTTACTGTTTAAAATATCTGCATGCTTCATTAATTAAGCAGAATGTATTGGACTTATTATATTATCTACTACATGACATTGTATACTACATTCTCGCAAATAAATTTATGATTTAATGATTTTTTTTACTGGTCTTAGCTGAATTGCTTTTTGGGTTTAAATAAAAGAAGCCCGCCAGAATTAAAACGTTCAAATAAGAATATTTGAACGTTTTACTTTTAGTACCTACAGGCGGCACTAAATACTTAGTAAGTAAGCACTGTAACACATTTACTTAGTAGTAGTAAGTACATTTTATTAGATTTTTTTTGTATCTTATTACACTGTTAATATGCGTTATATTATGTATGCGATAAGTAGGTATTGAAGGTTCGCATCACCTAAACCTAAGTAATTAAAAGATACTGACTTCTCTTGGCTACTTTATGTCATTTATTTCAATTTAGAATTCATGCTGGCATATACAAAAACACGTTATACATAATAAATAAATACTTAGGTAAATAATAAATATCACGGGACAATTCACACCAATTGACCTAGTCCCAAAATAAGCTTAGCAAAGCTTGTGTTATGGGTACTAAGCAACGGATAAATATAATTGTATAGATATAGATACATACTTAAATACATATTAAACACCCAAGACCCGAGAAGAAACATTCGTATTTTTCATACAAATATCTGCCCCGACATGAGAATCGTAGTCAGGTTCTCTAACCAATAGGCCATCTGGTCGTCTAAATAATAATAATGTAATGATTACAATTACAGTTAAGGGGTCATCGATAAAGTACGTCACACATTAAGGGGGGGAGGGGTCAAGCGGTTTGTGACACAGGAACAAAATAATTGCAAATTTCATAGCAATACGTGTGATAAGGTTTGGGGGGGGGGGTTCTAAAAGGGTCAAAACTAGTGTGACGTACATTATGGATGGCCCCTAAAGACAAGTAGGTAATTCTGTTTCAGATGTAGTGCTGAAATGAAACACTTCCTACTAAACTTTAAACCTATGAACACCGGCTACGAACGAATCTTAATCAATTATCTACAATATTAACGTGTTTACATAGGTATGTTCATTAAAGTTGTGCGCTATTACACCAATACGTCAATTATTTAATAGGATAAGTAATTAATTAAGAAAAAACATTTTAAACCATAAGTAATTAACTAATGAGATTATGGATCGTATTGAGGAAGGACTACTTAATTATAATCAGGTAAGTAAATACCTTTATACTTCATGGTTAATGTGAAAATAATGAGATGTTTACAAACTTACAAGCTTTTGTATGGAACGATAGTTGCAAATCGCTTGACCAAAAAGCTATTGTTGTCTCGCACGCTCAAGGGGTGGACCCGCCCTTCCGCCCCAAAATGTTGGTGGGATCTTTTACACCCGCGCTGGTATATAAGGAAGGTAAAGCCAAATTTCGTCCATTCGCATTTTGAATTTCTCGGTGCCCAGTGCAGTGTACTTTCCTGCTTTTACTTTTATTCTGTGTAAGATTATTTTGAGTGGTATAATGAGTGGCACGGAGAATGCACCAAAACGCAAGCGAGGAAGGCCCTCTGGCAGAAATAGAGTCCCTTTGTCAGCTGTAAGTATTGATATATGTGCTAAAGGAAACTTTCCAAAATTGCAGAATTTTTCACATAGGAAAATTTCGGAACTTCTCATAATTTTGTATGGTGATTCCATGTATTCCTGTATTCCATGTGAAAATATCCAGACATTTCCGAAAACTTTCCCAACTATTTGGAAACTTTCTGCTACTTGCACACATCTTTCGTTGTAAGTTAGTATTATAATTAATAACCCCGTGAATAGACTTTTTTTTTTCATAATATTTATTTGTCAAATTTTTATTGTTCTGATATCGTTGCGATCTCTTCACGTTATTAAGGGTTACTTTTTATATATTTTTTAATGTTTTGCAAAAAAATACCAATCTTATTTCTGCAAAGACTCTTGGTATGTTACCGGTTGTATCAAATCTGCAGACATATTCCTTAATTTCTGCAGCCATAGTGTTGAGGTGAGATCAAAATATAATAAACTAATAATTATATGCTTGTCGTATAAAATAATGTTTTTAATGTGTTGTAATGTTTTTATGAAATTTACCGTAATTGATCCCTATCTCACCGGGTATGTATCTGAATATCGAATGTTAAAATACCCAGTACCTACCCATTCGAAAATTGAAAAGGTATTTTTCTTAAGACAATTTTTTTTAGATTATTATAAATCAAACCTAAACTATTCCTTATTCCATTCCTTAGCAGTTGCCAGAAACATTTTGTTGCTATCTGAGACCTATTTGAACTGACATTTTATCTGTCTATGCAGGAGGAAAGACGCGCCAGAAACGCGTTGTACGAGCGGGAGCGCAGAGAAGGAGTAGGAGAAGCGCTCAAAAAACTTGGAGAGGTGTTAGAGTGCGATCAAAATGTAAGTTGTTTCCAAATCGATAAAATAGGCTGTTATTGTAATTATTATTTAGACTACCAATAGATGGGTGAAGACCAAAAAGTTGCACACCTTTAAAGCTGCGTTAGCACGTAGTTTTAATTTCCGTTAACTTTTTCCATTGTGACACGAAAATTATCCATAAAAATGTATGATTAATTTTCATGTCACAATGGAAAAAGTTAATGGGAATTAAAACTACGTGCTAACGCAGCTTTAACGGTGTTCAAATTTTTGGTCTTCACCCAGATATCGTTAATTCAGTTAATTAAGTCTGTCTGCCTTTGCACAGGACTTCTGCAAACTCACAAAAAAAATATTCTTAATCTACCTCATCTATGGAACGAATATTGGTATTAATAAAAAAATGTACATGTAACTGTGTACATACTATGTAGTTTTTTATTTTATTTTATTTTTTATTCCACTGGATGGAAAACGAGCAAGTGGGTCTCCTGATGGTAAGAAATTACCACCGCCTACCTAGAGGCCTAAAATGGGATATCTCAAGTACCAGTAATTTCACCGGCTGTCTTACTCTCCACGCCGAAACACAATAGTGCAAGCACTGCTGCTTCACGGCAGGATTAGCGAGCAAGATGGTGGTAGCAATCCGGGCGGACCTTGCACAAGGTCCTACCATCTGCAAAAGTAAACGTAGTTAATTTTTATCTTTCACTTTTCTTTTTAAATGACGTCTTATCTTTCACTTCTTAATGCAAATATTTATTGTTGACAGATTAGTACCTACAAGCTCGTACAGATGGCGCTCAGAACCGTCAAAAAGGCAAAAAAAAAGCGCAGTATCGAAGAGATAATAAGCCAAAATTTGGCAATATCTGAAGAAAGTAAGTTTTTATCTTTAATATTAATAGGTAGGTACTCATGTTTGACCCCCAACTTTTCATTCTAATTTCTTAATTAGCTATGAAAACTAATTACCTATGAAATAAAACTATGTTCAATTTTTTAAATCATTGCAGTATTTTTTTAGCATTAGATCCGATCCTGGGGTACCTAATTACCCCTAATACATATTGTTGTGAGGGGTTAATGAGTTAAAATGTGGAAGAAACTTCGCAGTGGATTTTTATAATATGTTTTATAACAAAATAACAACGTAGTGAACAAAGTTTTGCGGGGTCATTCTATTTTAATTTTTTTTAATATATTTTTTTTTTTATATTTTAACTGTATTTTAATGTACATTATTGTAACTTTTTATTGCTGGACATAATTTTGTTAATTATATTTGCATTTTCATCAAATCTATATAGTATGACGTATACCAAATTCAAGCCACTCTCGACCACTAGAAGTGCGTTAAATTGTCTTCCAAGATTTGACGTACACTTCCTAAAAAGGCGAACTAAATAAAAGCATATAAAAGAGAGGTACCGCTGTTCTAACGTGCCATACGTGTGTAGGCACTACAGCACTTCACAGGACGTGTTTGCGTTGATTATTTCCCGTATTGTTCTAATAGAGTTTTTTTTTTTTGCAGTCAAGAAGTTGGAGGAGGATCTCGACGAATTTTCTTTGCGGGACTGGGTGGATTTGCCCGATGAAGGATACGGCTAAACGCGCGGGACTTAGCGCGATAGTTAGTGATACGCGTCTGTCACTAATGTAGGCGCTATGAGTGACGCAAAATGACAATGACCGCTAGGCAAGGAGGACATTACAGGAAAATGATAAAAAAAAATATCAGGTTAAAAAGGCTGTCGAAGGATTCGCTAATAGTCATAAATTTAGATTGAAACGGCAGTCACGAATAAACTGATTAAGATCGAATTCATTAAAAGTAAATGTTTTAAACTTTCGCGATCTATAATTACTGGAATTTAATCATTTAAATCGTGGAGCTGCTTCAATGTAACAAAAACTTGCAATATGACGGGCTATATATGGTGATTTTTAATCGGTGATCAGGTAAAAAAAATCTAATTCAGTAATTAATTTGATGGCGGTCACAATTAAGTCACTCTTACTTGGAACCCGGGACTTTTTTCCTGATAATTTTTATTTCGAAAATATCTTTGAACGGAACTCCTTTGTCAGCCTATTAACGTTTTTGTCTATGAATTTACTGTATGTTTTAACTTTTATGAGTAGGTAATTTTATCATTCGTTCATTTTATAATTTTTAAATATGTACTTACTATAAATTTATTTTTAAGGTAAGGTTAATGTCCCAGTGCTTGACATTATAATCCCTATCTATATCTAAACACCCTGCTGTTATTTCTAATATCCACCATGAGTGGAGCTGCAGCCACAAAAATTTGGTGGAAGTTCCTCCATGCAGCCGATCGCTGACACTTCGTTAAACTGAGCAAATACTTGCGGAGTCCGCTCCGCTTGCGGCGGAAGGTGGGCACATTGGTAATGAAATGAATGATATAAAATTAAAGATGACATCTATTACCGGGACAGTGGCCAGCACTCGGACATCTACCATTTTAACCCTTTTCTGGGCCCCCTTGAATTTATTATTATTTTCGCTGCCACAAAATGAATCATAGTTTAATATTATCATTAGGTATCTACATATATTATCTCATCATCATCATTATATCAGCCGAAAGACGTCCACTGCTGAACATAGGCTTCCCCAAGGCTCTCCACTCAGATCGGTTTTGTGCTTTCCGCATCCACCGCGATCCCGCGATCTATATTATATAAGAGGGATTCATTTAAAAACCAATTTTATTTTCAACAACCTCAATTGGCTTTGTACCATATTATTTACTTTTTAGCACGATCTTTGCCAAGGGGAAGATCAAGGTTTTAGCCTTTATTTGTGTAGGTACATTTTTGTGGTCGCTATTTTTTTATGCCTGGAAAAGGGTAAGAGACCGGATCATATGAAATTGCATATTTGCATATGCGTTTTCACATTTAGCCGATTTTCATTGGTTTTGCATATTTTTTCTTACGTCTAGTGATGGTGCATATTTACCTATAGGTACAGGAGTGCCACTAGAGTTGAGCTTCACGCTCTTAAGACGTAATGTAATTTGAAGCTTAGTTTGTTGCATATCCGGTCTCTATCTTTACTTGAATATTTATAGATATAGGCAGATTTGTATTTAAAAAAAACTTATAAGTTTAGTTTGTATGTAGTTTTAGTTACGTTATTTTTTTTGATTTGTACCGTGTTATGTTTTATTAATAAATAAATATACTTGGAACTATATACAAAAAAACGACAAAAAATATATAAAAGTTATTTAAAATGCCTATGAGTGGCAAAAAAAATAATGTTAGAGTAAGTAAAATTTGTAATAAATTTTATATTAAGCCTCAAGGAACCCTTTTATTCACATGCCCATATTTTAACGCAGCTGCGCAGGCGCCGATGTATTGTAAAAAAAATACATATTGATATTCAAAGTACCTTTGAATAAAATAAATTGGTTAAATTAATTGGGCCTTAAAGAGCTACTTGTTGAAGGATTTTTGTAGATACACTTCAACTCATGAGTTACCGTGGAACCTTTTCAAAGGAAAAGTCGTAACGATTTTCATTGTTAGTTAATGTGGTGTCACTATGACGCTTACTTCCATGGTGGCTCATGAATTTAAGTCTTTAACCGTACCTACTCGATCGGAGCCCAACTAACAATTTGGCGATAAGATAAGCTCTATAACCGCCGTATATTAGTTCTTTTAAACTCCTTTAGCTCTAGCACGACCTAAAAATTAGCGATATAGCACGCTATAACTCTCTTATAGTCCGATTTTGGCACAGACCTTATCACTTCAAGTGGTATAATAGTGCTACAGCAGCGACGCATATTACCAAAGGAGATAATAAAGAGCCACAACAGCCGTAACTTGTACCAAGGGTTCTATAAAACCTGTAGAATGTTTTCTTATATCACTTAAAGCGCGACAAAAGAGCTACAGTGGTGAAAATAAACTCTTTGCGTGATACAAAAGCTCTTAGTGTATTCAATTTTATAGAAATATTTCTATTTGGAAATTAACATGTGTCATTTTTAATAATAAAACGCGAACAGTGCTAATATTATTGTAATGGCGACGGGAAAGACGGAAAACGGTAAGTGCGTTATTTTAATATCAGTTATTTTTACGTAGATACGTGAAAAACTATTGCGGTTGTAAGTTTTGTGTTATTATATATGATATTTTACATCTCAATTTTCAAGCGCCTTAGAATTATATACGTTTTGATTAAAATTTTAGACGATAAAATACTACGGTGCATTTTTTTTTCGAAAAGTTAATTTAACGGGTTAGGTTTGCAAATGGGTGTAGTAAAGTAACTAGATCTTATATTTTTGAAGACTGTACAGTAAATTATACTTAATTTTCATGATTATGTTTGCCATTTTTAGGTTATTATTTGTAAACAAAAATGGCGTTGTTGTCTGTAACTCTTAAACATTCCGATATCTTTATACTATCACTTCGGAGCGCAAGGCTAACTAAAAAAGTCATATTTATTACTACTGTAGAACTGATAACTCTAAAATAGAGTTATTACATATCTTATTAACACTTAAAGCTCTTAAAGAGCTATACCCTAACTCCGTTATATCACTCACTCATTGAGAGTTATTAGAATTGCCACTATAACCATTATACAGCTTTAAGATTTTCCTACAGCTTATTTAACACTAAAGGCTACATTTAGCACTAGAAGGTAAACATAACACTCTTACAGAGCGACAGCATTAAGACGCGTTAATAGACACTCCAAAAGAGCTTTCAGTGATAAAATCACCCTACAGCTGCAACTATAAGCTATAACGTGGTAGCTTATAGCTCCACTTTGCAGCTTAAAGTTATTATATTTTTCTAATTTCTATTAAATCACTTTACTATCGCCAGCTGACTAATGTATTCAATTAGATCCATAGTGTCACCAAAAGCTATAACTGTAGACCTTGTAAAGCTACTCTACCACTCAAAGCTACAATACGGTCTATTTTTATCGCCAAATTGTTTGTTGGGAGAAGACAACCTGACTACAAAGTATCTGATCGTGATACACCTTGCCGCTTGATCGCTTGCTATCCAGTCGAATAAAAAAAAAAGATTTGTCTAGGCATAATAATAATAATTCATTTATTTATTCAGGCAACAAAGATGCATATATTAGATCTAATTTTTTAAATATTTTATGTATAATCTACGTAGAACGACCTGATTGCCTAGAACTAGAAGTTATAAGCAGTGAAATGAAGCACTTGTCATTGTACGTAAGTCGGGGATTAAATCCTTACTATTATAAAGGGGAAAGTGAGTTTGTTTGTTTGTTACGCTTTCACGCCGTAACGGAGCGACGGATCATCGTGATTTTTGGCATAGAGATAGATGGGCCCGAGAGTAACATAGGCTATTTTTTATCCCAGAAAAATGCACAGTTCCCGAGGGAACAGCGCGCGATAACCGAATACCACGCGGGCGGAGACGCAGCCAAAAGTATTGAATAAATTAAAAAAAAAAACAGCCAAGTGGGAATCGGACTCGTGCACCGAGGGCTTCGTACAGTAAGTATTTATGAATACTTGTCTAGTTTATGCAGATTCCTGCTCCACAGGAAATTGTGCGCAATATGTGTTGTCATTTTAGATTGGTTAGTCACATTCGAGTAGAATAGTAGATACACAAACAAAATAATTTAGATTTCTGTATGCCAGGCGGGTCATTCGTAGAAGCTTGGTGGCTAAGCTGCATATTTAGTAAAACTGACCTGTGATACGAATACTTAAATCTTCGTCAGATGGAAAATTTGGAAACAAGGACGAGGCAGAAGCTCGTCTTGCAGAGTGAATCCCTCCACTTTTTTTAATGTAATAATATTATATCTTATCTGCTTACTGCCACAGTCTCATAAGAGTCATAAGAATATTGTATACTTACACCAGCAATACTTGGATCTACCCAATTATAGTACCTGTGATACGAATTGAATCTTCGTCGGATGGAGAATTCGGGAACGAGGACGAGGCAGGAGCTCGTCTTGCAGAGTGCGGGACTCTTTTTTTACCAAGGGAAACAGATTCAGAATCTGAAGAAGATTGTAAATAGGTACTAATGTTTGTAAGTCTGTCTATTTGTTTTTATGTTGGTTTGTTTGATACTTCATCACGTCTAAACCGCTGAAGCGATTTAGATGAAATTCGGTAAGTATAGGAACAGTTTGAGTTGATGGTTAATAAAGGAATGTTTTCACTCCGTTGACGAATATTTTTACTATTTTAAATTTAAATGATGATTGTAGTAGTGACATGTGAATTATTTATTTATTAATCGTTTTTTTATACATATTGTGATATTGTATTTTACATTTTAAAAAGCAGTTTTAACCTCAATTTAGAATTTATTGACATTAAATTTTGCCTGCCATTTTCTGGTTAAAAGTGAGAAACCTGTATAAATTTATTGACAACTCTATGTACCTACTAACTAATATTTTATGCAAAATAAACATATTTGTATTTGAGCCCCGGGGAAGGACATGGAATAGGTAGTTCTTATCCCGGAAAATTGCATTGGTCCCGCGGGATAGAGAAAGCTATGCTAACGGAGTCGCGGGTAACGGCTACTACCTATTACATATAATTATTGGTAAACTAATAATAAAAAATATTATTATTGGTAAACTCGAAATACTTATGGTAATTTTTTATTTAAAAAAAATCTTAGGTATACTGTTGGTCGCCATCAACTTCATCCGCGTCCCGCGGGAGTTTTGCATTATCCCGGGAAAAAGTGTTAACAATATACATGACACTACTTATTTTCTTTTTTTTTTACGCTAATGATGTAACTTTTAAGGTAGAAGAACTTTTGAAATAGGTTGCAGATTTGGTATTACCTAGTGGCTTGCAAATAAGATGTCAAATTAAGTAGAATGGTATAGCTAAAATACGATTTTGATTTATTTAGTTATGCCTGTGTTGTTAAAAATGCATTAAGTAAATAACTGTAAAATGTGGAAAAAAGTTACTTACAAGAACTTTAGTCTGTACTCATGTTATTCAAAAATTATAAATATTACTTCTGGAAAACTCAAAAATGAATTTTAGCAACAAACAAAATTACTCTAATAAATTTAATTTTCTTAATTTTACTTAATTAACTTAGAGATACTGACATCTCTTAGCAACTCGATTTCATTGTTTTCAAAAACGCATGCGGGTCGAAAATATCGGAGGTAGTTTTTTTTTTCTAATAAACCGACTATTTCTAATCTTCTGCTATTCATTGTAACACCTTCTTATTAACTTAAAGAATAAACACAATACGTTTCTTCGTAAATCTTATCATAAAAGTTCATAACATTGGAAATATTGGTATAATCTTTTCGGTTTACAATGACCAATAAAATAAAACTATTTCAAGAGATCGGCCTTCAAAAGAGATTTAACCCATTCATTCTATTGGTATTGTATCTAGCGCTATTGTCTTATATTGTTCTCTACCTCATTAAGGATTACAGTGGGCCCTGATACTTAACTTTAAAAAAATAGCCCTTTATCGTTAAGGGAATTTTTAAGCCATAGAGCGCCCAATGATCACAGGTGTGTTCAAGGTTATTTTTAACCTCCCGACGCAAAAAGAGGGGTGTTATTCCTATAGTGCCCTATAATTAAAAATGTATATTTTTTGATGAGTTTTCTGTAATCACCAGTGTAATAATTGTTAGTTACGTATACATCTGAATATCGAATATTAAAATACCGAATGTATTAAAATATCGAATGGGTCATAATATCGAAAAGTTATTTTTGTTAAGGCTGTATTTTTTTAGATTAGGAAATAAAGATCTAACCTAACCTAAGGGGTTTTATACGATGCCGTTTTAATCAATTCTGAAAAGATTTCGGTTTCAGAAAATAAACCTTTCGATATTATGACCCATTCGATGCATATTTTAATTAGATCAATTTTGATTAGACGCGTACCTAACTGTTTATTAGTATTTTTGCAAGTGTACCTAATCGTAAAGATAAAATTTTGATTGGTTTGTTCATTAAAAGACAATTTGACTTGCAAAATTTTAAATGACAATCTTCTTAAATATCCATATTGAATTTAGGATGTTTCTGTTTATTTAATTTTTTTTTAACACAGTACTTTTAGGTTAATTTAAATTTCGTAGGGAACTTTTAGTGCTCTAATCTGACTTGCGCTTGGCTATTTTTTTTCAGGGGTCACATTGGAGCGTACTGTAAAATTCTTTTCGAAAGAGCGCCAATGAGAGAGCACGCTCAAGAGACCCGCCCCTCGCCCTAAAATGGCGGCGGAATCGGTTGCTCCCGCGCTGATAGACTTTCAAGATTTGAAATTCGAAGTGAAATCAAAATTTATGCCGTTCATTCGCTTTTTGGTTTTCGTAGTAACTATACTACGAAACTAGGTTAGGTTAAGTTTGTTTTATAACAATTCTGAAAAATAAATGGTTTCAGAAAAAAAAAGAGTCATGTCAAACATTACATTATGACTAACAATTTTCGACAAGTCGATATAGACCCGTTTTATAAGTTTTACCGCTATTTATGTCTGTCTGTCTGTCTGTCTGTGGCACTGTAGCTCTTAAACGGGTGGACCGATTTGAATGCAGTTTTTTATTTGAAAGCAGGTTTTCTAGCGATAGTTCTTAAACATGTTTCATGAAAATCGGTTCAGCCGTTTTTGAGATATTGAACTTAGAAGTGACAAAGTCGGGGGTTTTCCAACTTTTGATTAGTTAGGTTATTTGTGAAATTGCAAAATACCTTGAATTTCAAAACTTTACGTACTTAATATGGTAAAATTTATTGACTTTCCGCCTCACACTTGTTAACCTACATATGTAGGCACAAACTGGCTTTTGCCCGCGGCACTGGCGGACTAACAGGGGGGCGGAAGGGGCGGCCCGCCCCGGGCCTCCGGTCTTGGGGGGCTCCCAAATGCCTCCCCGTTTTCCTGATCAAATCCTACAGGACTAAAAATGTGCTTAGTACCAAAATTTTTTTAAACTGGGTTTTTTTTTAAAGCTTGGGTACTCATTCAGCTTTGCCGCCGCGGGCCTCTGACGGGCTTAGTCCGCCACTGGCCCGCGGCTCCGCCCGCGCGGTATTCGGTTATCGCGCGCTGCTCCCTCGGGAAGTGTGCATTTTTCCGGAATAAAATGTAGCCTATGCCACTCTCGAGCCCTTAAACTATCTCTATGTCTATGCCAAAAATCACGTAGATGCGTCGCTCCTTTATGGCGTGAAAGACGGACAAACACACAAACATACAACACATTTTCGCATTTATATTGTTTGTCCATAGTTACCTACAGAACAGGCCTTGCCTAGTGTAGGAGCCAGTGTAACTTATTGTAAAATAGGTAGCAACATTTATCAAAAAATAAAATAAATTGAATTTAAACAGGTTTGCTTAGCTAGGTACTTACCCCTTTACAGATCTCAAACGTATGCCGGTCGAATTTAAAAGCACTAACAAACAATAAACTGGCTCTTTCTAACCATCACCCATTGTAAAACTATTCTTTTGTCTTGAAGATATCCAAAAATATCTTTATGCCATAAATCACGTCGATCCATCGCTCCGTTACAACGTGAAAGACGGACAAACACACAAACATACAAACACACGTCCGCATTTATAATATTAAGTAAGTATAAGTATGGATATATACTTAAATAAAATACAAAAATAAAAATAATTCCCTGGGTTACCGAGCCTTGATCGGGCTAAAACTGGTTAATAAGCGTTTTCCCAGAAATAAGACCAAGATAGATTTGCTTGGATAGCATTTGGTTTTCCAGGTTGAAATTAAACGGTTATTTTATTACATCTTTATCTTGGAGTCTTTGGTGTCAATTAATTACCTAATAATAAATCTCCTAATAACTTAATTACTCTAAATTTAAAGAAGCAATTTCGAAAACCATTTTTTAGATAGGTAATACCTAATTCAGTTAAGCAAAAGCAAATATGGGAGCAAATTTATTGCCATTTAATATCAATTATTAATTAATATATAATTAATTGATTATTATTAATATTAATTATAATTATATTATTAATTATTTTATTTATTTTAAATATTTTTTTATTCGTTGCCATTGTCACTATTGTACACCATAAGCTTAAGACTATGGAATGGAAAATTATTTTACTGTTTAAAATATCTGCATGCTTCATTAATTAAGCAGAATGTATTGGACTTATAATAATATCTACCACGTGACATTGTATACTACGTTCTCGCAAATAAATTTATGATTTAATGATTTTTTTTTTACTGGTCTTAGCTGAGTTGCTTATTGGGTTTAAATAAAAGAAGCCCGCCAGAATTAAAACGTTCAAATAATAATATTTGAACGTTTTAGTTTTAGTACCTACAGGCGGCACCAAATTTTTTTGTAGCTTATTACACTGTTAATATACGTTGTATTATGTATGCGATAAGTAGGTATTGAAGGTTCGCATCACCTGAACCTAAGTAATTAAAAGATACTGAGTTCTCTTAGCTACTTTATGTCATTTATTTCAATTTAGAATTCATGCTGGCTAATACAAAAACACGTTATACATAATTATGTAATAAATACATAATAAATAAATAGGTAAATAATAAATATCACGGGACAATTCACACCAATTGACCTAGTCCCAAAGCAAGCTTAGCAAAGCTTGTGTTATGGGTACTAAGCAACGGATAAATATAATTGTATAGATATAGATACATACTTAAATACATATTAAACACCCAAGACCCGAGAAAAAACATTCGTATTTTTCATACAAATATCTGCCCCGACATGGGAATCGAACCCGGAACCTCAAGCCTCGTAGTCAGGTTCTCTAACCAATAGGCCATCTGGTCGTCTAAATAATAATAATATAATAATTACAATTACAGTTAAGGGGTCATCCATAAAGTACGTCACACATTAAGGGGGGGAGGGGTCAAGCGGTTTGTGACCATCGAAATAGTAAGTACCTGGAATGTGCACTGTACAGGAATCACGGTCCGACTTTTTGCCGATAGAGATAGCTACCACAGGGTTATTTTATCTCACTCTATTAGTATGACCATAATTTTATGCAATTAATGAGACATTCCTTCCTCCTAGTACTTTATTTATTTATTTATTATTTATTATTTTATTCGACTGGAAGGCAAAAGAGCAAGTGGGTCTCCTGGTGGTAAGAGATCACCACCGCCCATAAACATCTGCAACACCAGGGGTATTGCAGATGCGTTGCCAACCTAGAGGCCTAAGATGGAATACCTCAAGTGCCAGTAATTTCACCGGCTGTCTTACTTCCCGTACTTCTTTGTCAGAAAAATATACTAAGTAGCAATAACCAGAATTTTTATTTCTTGTATACCAAGTCCTTATGATACGGCTGGTAGAGACTAGAGCAAATAAATTTTAGATTTGTACGTCGGTGCTAGTAACATAAGTATTCACTTTTCTATAGGTAAAACTTATGATATTGGCAAAACCGGTATTGACATTGTATAATACCGGTATTTCGATATTGATCTCTAAATACCAATTATTTTGTTATTAAATAGAGTCGCAACACTCAAAAGTTGCAAGACACAATGCATTAATACTTATTTCATTAATATAATCTTAGACATTTTTGAAATAATCTTAGCTACCTACTCGTACTTAAGATTGTCGGAACCGGAAAGGTTTTGGAAGTGCGAAACTCATTCATTTTACTTTAGTAATACGAATATTGAAAAAATACCAAAAACCGAAATATCGGTATTTGAATTTTCGGTATTGAAAAAATACCGATATTGCAAAAAACGGCCGATATTAGATGCTCTATCATTTAGGTTAATAAATGAATGAAGACTAAGTGACAACATATATATATATATATATCACACTATTATTTACTTATTCATTATTTATTAACTTTTACCAGCGTCTTCGCACGCGTAAACTGAATCGATCTGGTAGTTATAATTGAAATTTTCGGAATTTTTCCACATTCCCCTGGAAATTTTCAAAATTTATAATAATAATATAATATAATGTAGTAGGATTATTATTTTATGCATGTATGTATCATTCGTATTAGACAATACGTATGATGGGTATAAAATATTATATTGTAAGAAATATTACATATTAGCCATTTGAATACATCATGAAAAGATGGTCACCCTAGTCTCAATAACGAAGTTACCATCTTACTGTGTGGTGTGGCCATTGAGAAATTAATAAAACCTACCATCAAGTTAAAATTAGCTCCTGTAAAAAGATCTAAAGCTTATTTCATTAAAAAAATATTAAATCGTGTAATTATTGCTTATTATAAATGTATACATTTTATTCAATATTTTTAAAAGACAACGCTCACCGAACTAAAATTTACTAATTATTTATTATTTATTTTCTGGCAATACTTAGAGAGGGACACACTGACTCCGTGCTTGCTATTTCACCCGGACCGGAGCCCATTAGTTCTTATGCCAATGTCTTTTAGGTCGGTTTTTGCTCGTCTGTTTTTGGAGTGTTCATTCCAGAGTACTTACTATTTCGATGTTTGTGACACAGGAACAAAATAATTGCAAATTTCATAGCAATACGTGTGACAAGGGTTGGGGGGGGGGGTTGGGGGGGGGGTTCTAAAAGGGTCAAAACTAGTGTGACGTACATTATGGATGGCCCCTAAAGACAAATAGGTAATTCTGTTTCAGATGTAGTGCTGAAATGAAACACTTCCTACTAAACTTTAAACTTATGAACACCGGCTACGAACGAATCTTAATCAATTATCTACAATATTAACGTGTTTACATAGGTATGTTCATTAAAGTTGTGCGCTATTACACCAATACGCCAATTATTTAATAGGATAAGTAATTAATTAAGAAAAAACATTTTAAACCATAAGTAATTAACTAATGAGATTATGGATCGTATTGAGGAAGGACTACTTAATTATAATCAGGTAAGTAAATACCTTTATACTTCATGATTAATGTGAAAATAATGAGATAATCTATTTAGTTTACTAACATTGGGCACGTACTTAGTAGCACAGGCGAAGATACAATGTTCAATCAACTTTTCAAAACAACTTTGTTTACAAACTTACAAGCTTTTGTATGGAACGATAGTTGCAAATCGCTTGACCAAAAAGCTATTGTTGTCTCGCACGCTCAAGGGGTGGACCCGCCCTTCCGCCCCAAACTGTTGGTGGGATCTTTTACACCCGCGCTGGTATATAAGGAAGGTAAAGCCAAATTTCGTCCATTCGCATTTTGAATTTCTCGGTGCCCAGTGCAGTGTACTTTCCTGCTTTTACTTTTATTCTGTGTAAGATTATTTTGAGTGGTATAATGAGTGGCACGGAGAATGCACCAAAACGCAAGCGAGGAAGGCCCTCTGGCAAAAATAGAGTCCCTTTGTCAGCTGTAAGTATTGATATATGTGCTAAAGGAAACTTTCCAAAATTGCAGAATTTTTCACATAGGAAAATTTCGGAACTTCTCATAATTTTGTATGGTGATTCCATGTATTCCTGTATTCCATGTGAAAATATCCAGACATTTCCGAAAACTTTCCCAACTATTTGTAAACTTTCTGCTACTTGCACACATCTTTCGTTGTAAGTTAGTATTATAATTAATAACCCCGTGAATACACTTTTTTTTTCATAATATTTATTTGACAAATCTTTTTATTGTTCTGATATCGTTGCGATCTCTTCACGTTATTAAGGGTTACTTTTTATATATTTTTTAATATTTTGCAAAAAAATACCAATCTTATTTCTGCAATGACTTGGTATATTACCGGTTGTATCAAATCTGCAGACATATTCCTTAATTTCTGCAGCCATAGTGTTGAGGTGAGATCAAAATATAATAAACTAATAATTATATGCTTGTCGTATAAAATAATGTTTTTTAATGTGTTGTAATGTTTTTATAAAATTTACCGTAATTGATCCCTATCTCACCGAGTATGTATCTGAATATCGAATGTTAAAATACCCAGTACCTACCCATTCGAAAATTGAAAAGGTATTTTTCTTAAGACAATTTTTTTTAGATTATTATAAATCAAACCTAAACTATTCCTTATTCCATTCCTTAGCAGTTGCCAGAAACATTTTGTTGCTATCTGAGACCTATTTGAACTGACATTTTATCTGTCTATGCAGGAGGAAAGACGCGCCAGAAACGCAAAGTATGAAAGGGAGCGCAGAGAAGGAGTAGGAGAAGCGCTCAAAAAACTAGGACAGGTGTTAGAGTGCGATCAAAATGTAAGTTGTTTCCAAATCGATAAAATAGGCTGTTATTGTAATTATTATTTAGACTACCAATAGATCTATATCGATAATTCAGTTAATTAAGTCTGTCTGCCTTTGCACAGGACTTCTGCAAACTCACAAAAAAATGATTCTTACTCTACCTCATCTACGGAACGAATATTGGTATTAATAAAAAAATGTACATGTAACTGTGTACATACTATGTAGTTTTTTATTTTATTTTATTTTTTATTCTCCTGATGGTAAGAAATTACCACCGCCTACCTAGAGGCCTAAAATGGGATATCTCAAGTACCAGTAATTTCACCGGCTGTCTTACTCTCCACGCCGAAACACAACAGTGCAAGCACTGCTGCTTCACGGCAGGATTAGCGAGCAAGATGGTGGTAGCAATCCGGGCGGACCTTGCACAAGGTCCTACCATCTGCAAAAGTAAACGTAGTTAATGTTTATCTTTCACTTTTCTTTTTAAATGGCGTCTTATCTTTCACTTCTTAATGCAAATATTTATTGTTGACAGATTAGTACCCACAAGCTCGTACAGATGGCGCTCCGAACAGTGAAAAAGGCACAAAGAAAGCGCAGTATCGAACATATAATGAGCCAAAATTTGGCAATTTCTGAAGAAAGTAAGTTTTTATCTTTAATATTAATAGGTAGGTACTCATGTTTGACCCCCAACTTTTCATTCTAATTTCTTAATTAGTTATGAAAACTAATTACTTATGAAATAAAACTATGTTCAATTTTTTAAATCATTGCAGTATTTTCTTAGCATTAGATCCGATCCTGGGGTACCTAATTACCCCTAATACATATTGTTGTGAGGGGTTAATGAGTTAAAATGTGGAAGAAACTTCGCAGTGGATTTTTATAATATGTTTTATAACAAAATAACAACGTAGTGAACAAAGTTTTGCGGGGTCATTCTATTTTTTTTTGTAACAGTAACTGTATTTTAATGTATATTATTGTAACTTTTTATTGCTGGACATAATTTTGTTAATTATATTTACATTTTTATCAAATCTATATAGTATGACGTATACCAAATTCAAGCCACTCTCGACCACTAGAAGTGCGTTAAATTGTCTTCCAAGATTTGACGTACACTTCCTAAAAAGGCGAACTAAATAAAAACATATACGAGTAAAAGACAGGTACTTACCACTGTTCTAACGTGCCATACGTGTGTAGGCACTACAGCACTTCACAGGACGTGTTTGCGTTGATTGTTTCCCGTATTGTTGTAATAGAGTTTTTTTTTTTGCAGTCAAGAAGTTGGAGGAGGAACTGGATGAATTTTCTTTGCGGGACTGGGTGGATTTGCCCGATTAAGGATACGGCTAAACGCGCGGGACTTAGCGAGATAGTTAGTGATACGCGTCTGTCACTAATGTAGGCGCTATGAGTGACGCAAAATGACAATGACCGCTAGGCAAGGAGGACATTACAGGAAAATGATAAAAAAAATATCAGTTTAAAAAGGCTGTCGAAGGATTCGCTAATAGTCATAAATTTAGATTGAAACGGCAGTCACGAATAAACTGATTAAGATCGAATTCATTAAAAGTAAATGTTTTAAACTTTCGCGATCTATAATTACTGGAATTTAATCATTTCAATCGTGGAGCTGCTTCAATGTAACAAAAACTTGCAATATGACGGGCTATATATATGGTGATTTTTAATCGGTGATCAGGTAAAAAAATCTAATTCAGTACTTAATTAATTCGATGGCGGTCACAATTAAGTCACTCTTACTTGGAACCTGGGACTTTTTTTTCCTGATAATTTTTATTTCGAAAATATCTTTGAACGGAACTCCTTTGTCAGCCTATTAATGTTTTTGTCTATGAATTTACTGTATGTTTTAACTTTTATGAGTAGGTAATTTTATCATTCGTTCATTTTATAATTTTTAAATATGTACTTACTGTAAATTTATTTTTAAGGTGAGGTTAATGTCCCAGTGCTTGACATTATAATCCCTATCTATATTTAAACACCCTGCTGTTATTTCTAATATCCACCATGAGTGGAGCTGCAGCCACAAAAATTTGGTGGAAGTTCCTCCATGCAGCCGATCGCTGACACTTCGTTAAACTGAGCAAATACTTGCGGAGTCCGCTCCGCTTGCGGCGGAAGGTGGGCACATTGGTAATGAAATGAATGATATAAAATTAAAGATGACATCTATTACCGGGACAGTGGCCAGCACTCGGACATCTACCATTTTAACCCTTTTCTGGGCCCCCTTGAATTTATTATTATTTTCGCTGCCACAAAATGAATCATACTTTAATATTATCATTCTATCTACATATATTATCTCATCGTCATCATTATATCAGCCGAAAGACGTCTACTGCTGAACATAGGCTTCCCCCAAGGCTCTCCACTCAGATCGGTTTTGTGCTTTCCGCATCCACCGCGATCCCGCGATCTATATTATATAAGAGGGATTCATTTAAAAACCAATTTTATTTTCAACAACCTCAATTGGCTTTGTACCATATTATTTACTTTTTAGCACGATCTTTGCCAAGGGGAAGATCAAGGTTTTAGCCTTTATTTGTGTAGTTACATTTTTGTGGTCGCTATTTTTTTATGCCTGGAAAAGGGTAAGAGACCGGATCATATGAAATTGCATATTTGCATATGCGTTTTCACATTTAGCCGATTTTCATTGGTTTTGCATATTTTTTCTTACGTCTAGTGATGGTGCATATTTTCACCTATAGGTACAGGAGTGCCCCTAGAGTTGAGCTTCACGCTCTTAAGACGTAATGTAATTTGAAGCTTAGTTTGTTGCATATCCGGTCTCTATCTTTACTTGAATATTTATAGAGATAGGCAGATTTGTATTTAAAAAAAACTTGTAAGTTTAGTTTGTATGTAGTTTTAGTTACGTTATTTTTTTTGATTTGTACCGTGTTATGTTTTATTAATAAATAAATATACTTGGAACTTGATACAAAAAAACGACAAAAAAATATATGAAAGTTATTTAAAATGCCTATGAGTGGCAAAAAAAAATGTTAGAGTAAGTAAAATTTGTAATAAATTTTATATTAAGCCTCAAGGAACCCTTTTATTCACATGCCCATATTTTAACGCAGCTGCGCAGGCGCCGATGTATTGTAAAAAAAATACATATTGATATTCAAAGTACCTTTGAATAAAATAAATTGGTTAAATTAATTGGGCCTTAAAGAGCTACTTGTTGAAGGATTTTTGTAGATACACTTCAACTCATGAGTTACCGTGGAACCTTTTCAAAGGAAAAGTCGTAACGATTTTCATTGTTAGTTAATGTGATGTCGTCACTATGATGCTTACTGTGAAATGGTTCCATGGTGGCTCATGAATTTAAGTCTTTAACCGTACCTACTCGATCGGAGAAGACAATCTGACTACAAAGTATCTGATCGTGATACACCTTGCCGCTTGATCGCTTGCTATCCAGTCGAATAACAAAAAAGATTTGTCTAGACATAATAATAATAATTCATTTATTTATTCAGGCAACAAAGATGCATATATTAGATCTAACTTCTTTAATATTTTATGTATAATCTACGTAGAACGACCTGATTGCCTAGAACTAGAAGTTATAAGCAGTGAAATGAAGCACTTGTCATTGTACACGTAAGTCGGGGATTAAATCCTTACTATTATAAAGGGGAAAGTGAGTTTGTTTGTTTGTTACGCTTTCACGCCGTAACGGAGCGACGGATCATCGTGATTTTTGGGATAGAGATAGATGGGCCCGAGAGTGACATAGGCTACTTTTTATCCCAGAAAAATGCACAGTTCCCGAGGGAACAGCGCGCGATAACCGAATACCACGCGGGCGGAGACGCAGCCAAAAGTATTGAATAAATTAAAAAAAAAACAGCCAAGTGGGAATCGGACTCGCGCACCGAGGGCTTCGTACAGTAAGTTTTTATGAATACTTGTCTAGTTTATGCAGATTCCTGCTCCACAGGAAATTGTGCGCAATATGTGTTGTCATTTTAGATTGGTTAGTCACATTCGAGTAGAATAGTAGATACACAAACAAAATAATTTAGATTTCTGTATGCCAGGCGGGTCATTCGTAGAAGCTTGGTGGCTAAGCTGCATATTTAGTAAAACTGACCTGTGATGCGAATACTTAAATCTTCGTCAGATGGAAAATTTGGAAACAAGGACGAGGCAGAAGCTCGTCTTGCAGAGTGAATCCCTCCACTTTTTTTAATGTAATAATATTATATCTTATCTGCTTACTGCCACAGTCTCATAAGAGTCATAAGAATATTGTATACTTACACCAATAATACTTGGATCTACCCAATTATAGTACCTGTGATACGAATTGAATCTTCGTCAGATGGAGAATTCGGGAACGAGGACGAGGCAGGAGCTCGTCTTGCAGAGTGCGGGACTCTTTTTTTACCAAGGGAAACAGATTCAGAATCTGAAGAAGATTATAAATAGGTACTAATGTTTGTAAGTCTGTCTATTTGTTTTTATGTTGGTTTGTTTGATACTTCATCACGTCTAAACCGCTGAAGCAATTTAGATGAAATTCGGTAAGTATAGGAACAGTTTGAGTTGATGGTTAATAAAGGAATGTTTTCACTCCGTTGACGAATATTTTTATTATTTTAAATTTAAATGATGATTGTATTAGTGACATGTGAATTATTTATTTATTAATCGTTTTTTTATACATATTGTGATATTGTATTTTACATTTTAAAAAGCAGTTTTAGCCTCAATTTAGAATTTATTGACATTAAATTTTGCCTGCCATTTTCTGGTTAGAAGTGAGAAACCTGTATAAATTTATTGACAACTCTATGTACTGCAGCATTACAAAACATTCAGGAACTCTGAAGGAGCTCGTGAACGCTAAGCAAGTGTACCGATTCAGGTCTTCACATCGGTCAAATTCACAAATATAATTAATTATTTTATATTATTATGAGTTTATTAAACTCAAATGATTTATTTAATCTCAGCTCGGACAAAGTCGCGAGAAAAAGCTAGTTTACTGGCACATAATAAATTAACACATTTTATGAGTTTCAAAACATTCCTTAGCTGGGACATTGAAGGGCCGATATGGTTACAAGTGGTATAAAAAATGTCACAGTAGAGACAGAAAACAGTAAACTATTTTGCCTTGCTTGTACGCTGCATGTGAGCGTTGAGCCTGTGTCTGTGCGACACTTATATATATAATGTCATACAGAATACTCCTTTCATATAAAATAATAAATATACATATGTTACAAGGCTATCGCAATACTTATCATTAAACTAATGATCACATTTGGTTATAAATATAAACCAATGTTCATATTAATTTACTTATGACTTTAATATTCACTCTCTGACTGAATGATCAGTGAATAATTCTCGCAGTCGTTCAGAGGTTGGCTGGAGGAGATCTCTTGTAGAGAGGAGTTCATTATCGTACAGATAACTCGCCATTTGTCGACTATTAGTTGAATAAATAATTACTACAAAATACTATAATGATGGTTCAGTATAATCTATCATAATTTATATAGTTCATCTGATTTTATCAGTGACCTACATATCAATTATTGTATTTACAAGTGAAAGGCCACATAATCTTTACATAATATATGGTTTCTATACACAATAAGAAAATTATATCAGGATAGTAAAAATTAAATATTCATGATACTGACCAGGCTGAACAAAGCAGCAGCATTCGTTCGTTTACTAGAGTTGGCCTACTGTTTTTATTTCTGACTGTGTTAGTTTGCTTTGGTTTTGGAGCTTGAGGGTCGAAGGGGGTGTCGAGGAAGGGCAGTCAAGTCATGGTAGTGAGAGTTGAGAGTCGAGTTGTGTTTTAAGCAAAAGATTAATTTAATTTAATTAAGTGAGACCAGCTCACATAGTTTTGATTATTAGTGCTTATTATTGTTATTTCGTGTTCTGTGATGGCGAATTCCTTCTTGGTGATATCGTTTTTGTTTACAATAGATTACTGTTATTACAATTTAAAATCTGTCATTTGCTGAGATAGAATACGAGCAAATTAGTACTTATAAATTTTACCAAGACTTACTTAAAGCAGGATACGACCAAAAGCGATCCATAGTTGTCTTTACCTAACCAAGGGAAGATTAACTACCTACTTGTGCTTTATTTATTTATTGGTATACGACTGATTATTATTTTATCAAGTTATATCAGTCTGAGTTAATGACAGATTACTGACAGAAATTATCTAAGACTTTGGACTTAATTGTGAGATTTTATGACTCTATTAATCTTTGCTTAATTTTGAATTGAATTGGGTGTATATATTTTATATTTCTTAGATCCCATTACATACATTTGAAACCAGTGATGATTAGATTACAACAGTTTCTATAAGTACCTACTTAAATATTTACATTAATTAAAACAAAGAAACACCCAAATACTTATTAAAGTAGTTTTCCTTCTGAACCTATATAAAAGGTCAGCATAGGGTAATTAGAGACCTAGGAAACCTGGTTTCTTGCATCCTCTTTCCCTTTGATAAACTGTGACGTAACTTACCGACTATTGACAAGTAAATTCTACTGTCTTGTGTTGGAGACTCTTAGGGTCTATGGAACGAGAGACACAGCTACTGGTAAATAGCCAGGGAGAACACTCCAGGGCGGAGGTGGGGCCCTAGCCTTGACACAAAACATAATTGCTTATTTTCCTTCATAATTACCTACTGTGTACAATTTTAATAAATGTTTATTTTCAGGTAATATAGTGACAGTCATTTTTATTACAAATTTTATAGTTATTACGTTTCATTTACGTTTAGTGAGATTATTTTTTATAGGACAGATTTTATTAGGATTTATTCATAGACATCCCTTATTTCTACTAAAAGAGGTTGGTTTACTATTCACAACGTAGGACACTAGACGATCACATGGCCAAAACAAATTTCCTTCTTAATTTTCCTTCTTACTTGTCCTTCTTAAATGTCCGCATTAAATTTCCCTTCAAATTATTTTAATACTTGTCCGGATTTTATTAGATTTTTAATTCATAAGTGTTTTAAAAAATAAATAGATAGTTAAATAATTATTATTAGTTTAAATAAGGGGGGACCTTTTACACAAGCTGGCATAAAATAAACGTAAAATTTGCTGTAAAAACACTTTATTGAAAATTTAAACCGCACAGTATAAAATAAATAGAAACAACACAAAATAAGTATAAAAAAAAAACAATAAGAAATGAAATGGATTAACCTTTGTATCACACGTTGAATACGAAGCCTTATTTTAGAATTTTGGAAAAGGGTTATAACATACACTACTACCAGTACAAAAGACAAATTAGAATCCCAGGGTAATTCCTGGTCTAACGGACCTGGTTAGGAGTTTGCTAGTATTAATGCCTACCTGAATGCATTCATTAGGTAACTAACGTATAACCTACAGATGGGGAAAAGAACTATTAAATGTCTTTAGCACAAGGTAATTATTAGAAAAACTTTTTTAGCTAAAGGAGCGTTAAAGTTAACTACGGATAATTAAACAAAATATGCAACGAAAAGGTATCCTCTTCAGGAACTCCACGCCGACGGAACCCACGGAGCAGTAGGCGACACACGCATCGGACTCACGTGATTAAACGTGCGGACAATACCACCAGTCGACACCCATCACGTGTAGGTGGTGGATCAGGACGTGAGTAGGGGTATAGGTAGGGCTGAAAAGAAAATTTTAATTAGCCCACAACACGAAAAATAAACCCAAACAAACACGACCCCCTAGGCAACCACGGAATATAGACTTACCCGATGAAAATCGGCAGTATCGGAGAATTCAATATAACCTCCCGTCGCACGGGCGTGCAGCAGAAAGCAGCGGGCAAACGCTAAATAACTCGCAGCACAAGCTGGCCACTTGGTAAAATCACTTATACTGGCACTGGTATAACAATACTAAAGGACAAACTCGTCGCATAAAAAAAATCCAGGATAAAATTTCAACTCGGTCGAGAGCTCCGCGCTATCCAACATGTGATAAAGGAATCGAGGCCAAAACAAAAACACTAGTCGAACCAACGAAACAAAAAAATCAAATTTTCAAATTTCAAATCAGAAACCAAATCTGTAAAAACGTAAGAGTTAACTGCCAGCATACAACCGGCCAGTAAAAATGCTTTGAAAAGTTTGCAACATTTAACGTACATGCAGCGATGTAATGCTGCAGTACCTACTAACTAATATTTTATGCAAAATAAACATATTTGTATTTGAGCCCCGGGGAAGGACATGGAATAGGTAGTTCCTATCCCGGAAAATTGCATTGGTCCCGCGGGATAGAGAAAGCTATGCCGACGGAGTCGCGGGTAACGGCTACTACCTATTACATATAATTATTGGTAAACTAATAATAAAAAATATTATTATTGGTAAACTCGAAATACTTATGGTAATTTTTAATTAAAAAAAAATCTTAGGTATACTGTTGGTCGCTATCAACTTCATCCGCGTCCCGCGGGAGTTTTGCATTATCCCGGGAAAAAGTGTTAACAATATACATGACACTACTTATTTTCTTTTTTTAGGATTCCGGAGCCAAAATGGCTAAAACGGAACCCTTATAGTTTCGCCATGTCTGTCTGTCTGTCCGTCTGTCTGTCTGTCTGTCTGTCCGTCCGCGGCTTTGCTCAGAGACTATCAATGTTAGAAAGCTGTAATTTTGCACGGATATATAGGTAAACTATGCCGACAAAATAGTACAATTAAAAATTCAAAAACCATTTTTTTTAGGGTACCTCCCATAGACGTAAAGTGGGGGTGATTTTTTTTTTCTCATCCAACCCTATAGTGTGGGGTATCGTTGGATAGGTATTTTAAAACCATTAGGGGTTTGCTAAAATGACTTTTCGATTCAGTCATCTGTTTGCGAAATATTCAACTTTAAAGTGCAAATTTTCATTAAAATCGGGCGTCCCCCCCCCTCTAAAATCTAAACCGGTGGGTGGAAAAATTTGAAAAAATTCAGGATGGTAGTCAGTATATTAAACTTCCAAGGAAAACTATAGCGGCTAAGTTTGCTTGAGAATTATTAGTAGTTTATGAGTAAATAGCAGCGTAAGGTATAAAATATACCTATACTTCGAAGATTCCGTATAAAGTACGAAATCCTTAGAAAAATATTACTTAACTTTTTCGTAATGGCTCCGGAACCCTATTTTGGGCGTGTACGACACGCTCTTGGCCGGTTTTTTTACGCTAATGATGCAACTTTTAAGGTAGAAGAACTTTTGAAATAGGTTGCAGATTTGGTATTACCTAGTGGCTTACAAATAACATGTCAAATTAAGTAGAATGGTATAATCCAGTAACTTTGTCGCCTGAAAGTATGGGGGCAGTATGCGTCAAATCCGGTAGTTCTGAAATTTTGCAGACTTGTTTATGATGTTGGCCTAATGAATAATCCAAGTTTGTGACCTCGAGCGCCGAACGCAACTTTGTCAAAAATCGAAAAAACCGCGAAAAAATCGATATTTTTTTCAAATTTTGGCGAATATAACCCTAAAGGACTAGTGTTTGAAAAAACTTTCTTAGGACGTTTTAAAGAAGACTAAATTTGCTACAACATGATACTAGAATTGTCTCTGTGGACCCAATAGTTTCTAAGATTAAGCCTTTCAAAGTTTATCATTTTTTCGAACTTCGCAATTTAGGCAATCACAACACCTATAACCTTGACGAGCTGCGGTACCGACTATTCGCTAGGGCTGCGACGAAAATCAGCTTCAATCTAGCCAGGTTACCTCCCACAAGAGACTCTGCTCGATTTCACTCCTTGCGGACATACCATCAGGTAAAAATTTGTCCTTGCATCAGTAATTCACATAACATATCATTCATCATTTTCTATTCTCATGTACAATCTTCTTACAGGTACAGGCGTGTTTGGGAGTCACACATAACCCTGGGGGTGGCTATATACACACCACAAAGCCTCAATCCCAAAACGATGACCAGAGATGCAGCCCCACAACACCTCTTGCAGATGTTTACTTGCGGCTGCACGAAGGGTTGTGGGATCGCGTGCAGCTGCAGGAAGACAGGATTAAAATACTCATCAGTCTGTAGGCACTGCAGCGAGGCCTCTCGTGACAATATACCTGATGTTGCAGTAGTAAAATCCTAGAAGGCGACGATCTGTCCGATGTCGAAATGGAGGATGACTTGACGGCACAAAACGTCGACGATTCATTACCATCCCCTGATGGGGATATGCCATCCCAATACGTCGATCCAGATACGGACGAACCTCAACCGGGACCTTCCAAAAGGGCCAAATTAATTTGATTTTTTGATTTTGAATATTACTCAATTTCCTAACAAATAAACTTATTAACTTCTGTTGTACTTTTCTTTTTTATTTACTTCATTATTCGTAGCTTAGCTTTAACATCATCGTTCACACTCCTCATTATCTTTTTTAACATCCTATCATAAAAGTACAGGGCTTCGATAGTATAATCAGGGTCAAAATTCATTCAGACACAGAATCGCAAAAAATTGCTAAGTTCGTAAAAATGATAAACTTTGAAAGGCGTAATCTTGGAAACTATTGGGTCCACAGAGACAATTCTTGTATCATATTGTAGCAAATTTAGTCTTCTTTAAAACGTTTTTAGAAATTTTTTTCAAACACTAGTTCTTTAGTGTTATAATCGCCAAAATTTGAAAAAAATACGTTTTTTTCGCGGTTTTTTAGATTTTTGACAAAGTTGCGTTCGGCGCTCGAGATCACAAACTTGGATTATTCATTAGGACAACATCATAAACAAGTGTGCAAAAATTCAGAACTACCGGATTTGACGCATACTGCCGATGTATAAAGTTACTGGACTAGTATAGATAAAATACGATTTTGATTTATTTAGTTATGCCTGTGTTGTTAAAAATGTATTAAGTAAATAACTGTAAAATGTGGAAAAAAGTAACTTACAAGAACTTTTAGTCTGTACTCATGTTATTCAAAATTATAAATCTTACTTCTGAAAAACTCAAAAATGAATTTAGCAACAAACAAAATTACTCTAATAAATTTAATTTTCTTAATTTTACTTAATTAACTTAGAGATACTGACATCTCTTAGCAACTCTATTTCATTGTTTTCAAAAACGCATGCGGGTCGAAAATATCGGAGGTAGTTTTTTTTTCTAATAAACCGACCATTTCTAATCTTCTGCTATTCATTGTAACACTTTCATTAACTTAAAGAATAAACACAATACGTTTCTTCGTAAATCTTATCGTAAAAGTTCATAACATTTTAAATATTGGCATAATCTTTTTGGTTTAGCAATAAAATGAAACTATTTGGAGAGATCGGCCTTCAAAAGAGATTAAACCCATGCATTCTGTTGGTATTGTATCTAACGCTATTATCTTATATTGTTCTCTACTTCATTAAGGATTACACTGGGCCCTGATACTTAACTTTAAAAAAAGGCCCTTTATCATTGTTGAGCAGGCACTGTATATTTAATGATAGGGCTGATTTTAGGCGTGCTGGGGATTTTAATAAATAAAAATTGGATTCTCACTTGAAACGTGTATTGCGCTCGCACAGTGGTAAGAAGAAGGGAAGGGAAAAATTCTTAATTCTAGTAAGAGTCGACAATCGAGATAGTGCTGTACCTTATTGTTGGGGTTGCCAACATGCTGCCAGCCAGCTTATTAGAAAACAACTTTACATTATATAATGCTATTACATACACTTATCCTGCAAGCTTTCATTATACATATGTATCAAAGTTGAAATTTAATCAAATTAATGAATACGCAATTAAGAAACACAAATCATGACGTTAAACACAATTGAATATAAAGCAAGGTACTTTAGTTCTTGGCATCATAGTTAAGCTACACATCTGAAATAAGAAGTCCTACGACCTAAAGACCTATGTATTAATGTTTAAGTAAGTAAGCAACACTAAATCAATTTAAATTTAATATGCACTCTTTACATGATATTTTGCTAAGTAAACAGTTGACACAACTGTAAAAAATAATGCTAAATAAACCTATAAAAATTCACAAAGATAGTGGCGCCGTCTATTGGCGATATTATGCACTATACGTAAAATCGAATATGTACTTTTTGCACATTCTTACTAAATAAACAGCTGACGTAACTGTGAGGAAAATAATGCTAAATAAACTTATAAACGATTACAAAGACAGTGGCGCCATCTATTGGCGATATTATACACTATACGTGCGTGTTGTAAAAATTAGTTATTATTCATTGTCTTGAATAGGCAATATACAAATTTTGCGTATGGTACGCACATGCGTATTATTATTAGGTTTCCTAACTTCTACAGCGCGCACTTTTCCGTCATCTCCGGGAAATAATTTTACAATTCTAGCCATGGGCCAGGACATAGGAGGCATATTATCCTCTTTTAAGATCACTAAACTACCTATTTTTACATTGGATATGTCAGTTTTCCATTTTGGTCTATTTTGTAAAACATTCAAATAACATTTGTGCCAAATTTGCCAAAATTTTTGCTTTAGGTTAGTACACATTTGCCAGAATTTTAGTCTGTTATCTGGAATATTACTGACATCCTTTTCAGGGTACATAGTTAAACTATTGCCTATAATAAAATGACCAGGCGTTAAATAACAGTAATCGTCTGGGTTCGACGACAGTGGTAACAAAGGCCTTGAATTTAATACAGCCTCAATTTCAGTGAGTACAGTATTGAGCTGTTCGTAAGTTAATACAGTTTTTTGCAGGGTTCTTTTTAAATGGTATTTTGTACTCTTAACTGCTGCCTCCCAAAGACCACCAAACGTAGCTGAATAACTAGGTATGAAATGAAATGAAATACCTTGATGTGAAGCAAAATTATGAACTTTGGCCTGGTGGGTCTGGGAAGACTGCAGCGTGTAGAGCTCAGCCAATTGGCTCCTTGCGCATTTAAATGTGCTTGCGTTGTCGCAGTGAACCTCAATGGGCAAGCCTCTCCTCGAAATTAACCGTCTGAAGCACGCTAAGAATGTTTCTGTCGTAAGATCTGAAGCTAGTTCTAAATGAACCGCTTTTGTCGCAAAGCATACGAAAACACAAATATAACCTTTACCTATTACGGATTTTCTTACGCGGGAGAGCTTTACGTCGATTGGCCCAGCGAAGTCCACTCCGACTTTTTCGAAGGGTCGGCTAGTGGCAGTGACGCGACTAGCTGGCAAGGAGCCCATGAGCTGTTTGGCCACTGTAGCCTTTTGCCTGAAACAAATTATACATTTAATGGTAATCTTTCTGACCTCTTCCAATCCATTCACAATCCAATACCTATTATTCAAATGCGAGAGCAGAAGCTTAGGACCCAAGTGCAGTAATCTTTCGTGCTCACTTTTGATTAGCATATTAGTGAAGACTGAACCCTTTGGCAAAATGATTGGGTGTTTATTGTCATAACTTATTTGAGCGTTATGAAGCCTACCGCCCACACGCATGAGCCCTAGTTGATCTACAAAGGGATGGAGTTGTGCAATTTTTCCTTTAATGACTTGACCTTTCTTTAAAGCATCAAACTCCGCATGAAATTGTTTATTTTGTTCATGTTTGATAATAAGCATGAGCGATTTTTTTAGTTCAGCGCTGCTAAGGTAAGTAGTATTTAATTTTATTTTATTTTTGTTAGTATTATTAAGAAATCGCAGTATGTATGCAAAAAGCCTTAAAATTTTATTTATATCCGAATAATTATACAAGCGCTCGATGATGCAATCGAGTGGATTCGGAATAGCACACACAAACACAAGATTGCTGGAAAAATCCATGCCAGACTGAACCCCTGGGAGGTCTAGAGCTATTGAAGGTTCGTGACAAGCGAAAACGTACTCACTGTTGCGTAGAAACTGGGGCCCATGCCACCAGAGGTCGTTGCTACGAAGTTCGCTCGCTCTTACTCCTCTGCTTATGAGGTCAGCGGGGTTCTCGTGCGTGTTGACATACAGCCAGCGCCATCTAGCGGTATTCTGACGAATGACATTTACTCTGTTCGCCACATACGCCTGAAGCTTTGTTAGTTCGGTTTTGAGCCATGCGAGAACTATTTTTGAGTCGCTAAACAAGTAAACTTCTCTAATGTTAGCTTTAATTTGCAAAGTGTCATAGGTTTTTGCCATTAATTTTGAAAGTAGAAGGGCAGCGTTTAGTTCAAGTCTGGGTACTGTTAAGCCTTTATTCTGAACTGGATTTATTCGCGATTTGGAACAGAGTAAATGCATTTTTGTTGCACCTGAATTATACGTGTGTCGCAGGTACACGCAGCACCCGTAGGCTGTTGTGCTCGAAGCGTCTGCAAACCCGACGAGCTGGACTGTGTCTGCTTCTGAAATGTCTATGTTTCTACTTAGTAAAATAGGCTCCATCACGGCTAAGTCACTAGTGAACTCAAGCCACTCTTGTTCTACATTAGGAGGTGGTTTTTCGTTCCAGCTGGTGTTTAGCTTCCACAATTTTTGCATGATGGCCTTTGCTGTGACTATTATGGGATTTACAAAGCCCATTGGGTCATAAAGTCGTCCTATGTAACTCAAAATGCTCCTTTTAGTAATATTTGCAGAGTCGAATGGCTCTGGAGAGGAGATTATGAAATTGTCGTCTTTTATGTTGATCTGCAAACCCAGCGCTTTCATATTGTAATTATCTTTTTGCAGGTCTAGACTATCAAAATGTTGTTCGCCTGATGGTATGTTAGATAAAATTACTTCATGATTTGAAGACCATTTATGAGTAGAGAAGCTACCTAGGTTGAGTAAGTCACGCAACTGGTCTTTAGCACTGAGAGTGGTTTCGAGGTCATTGTTAGAGTATATGACGTCATCGACGTAAATATTATTTTTAATCACAGATGTCGCTAGGGGGTGTGAATCTCCATACCTATTTGCTAGCTCATCTAGACATCGTGACGCTAAGTAACTAGAGCTTTTTAGACCGTATGTGACGGTGTCAAGTCTTATACACTTGATTGGCTCACTGGGGTTGTCTCTCCAAAGAATGTTTTGGAGAGAAGTGTATGCAGGATCTATTTTTATGTTGCGAAACATGCGCCTAATATCTGCAGTAAAGGTGTACTTTCCAAAGCGAAAAAGCATTATTATATCGAACAAGTCGCGTTGAACCACTGGCCCTGTCAGTTGTAAATCATTAAGTGAAACTTTTTTATCTGTGCGCATTGAGCCATCGAAAACAGTTCTTAATTTTGTTGTTTTGCTGTTTTCATTGATGACGGCATGGTGCGGTAGGAAATAGACTGGGTCTTTGCGCAGATCATAGGCCTCAATGTCTACATAGTGACCATGGTTGAGAGCTAAATATTCATGTATGAACTGCTGGTACTGATTAAATAAGTCTGGATTTTGCTGTAATTTTTTTTCTAAATTTAAAAATCTTTTGAGAGCGTACCGGAAAGATTCTCCAAGTACATCATTAACTTCAGAAAGAGGTAATTTTAAGGGCAAAGCTACTTCAAATTGATTATTATTTAATTTTACTGTTTTTTGAAAAATTTGTTCACAAAATTGTTGTTCAGATGTACTTTCATTGTACACCTCGGGTACTTTTTCTGTATTCCAAAATTTGGCCAGTGTTTCATTAAGACTTAGTTCACATTTAAGTACGACTTTATTGCAGGTGGGTTCACTTAAATATTGTGGCAGGCTACCTCCAATGATGTGTCCAAACACGGTGTTCACGATGTGCAGACTGGCAGAGTTACAGGCCGATGCCTCGGAGCTCGGCGCGTCGTGTTGCTGCGGCGAGCAGTCCGGTGCCGCAGTCAGCTCCAGCTGGCTCGACTGTTGCATAGGCAACAGTGTCTGAAACATGATGTCCGCTCCGATTAACATGTGAATCTCACCTGGGATGTTAAATTTTTCATCGGCTAAATTTAAATGCTCTGGGATTTTTAATGCAGATATATTGAATGTATACTGTGGTAAATTACAGGTTATTTGGTCAACTATGTGACAATTTACAGCAGTCTTAAAGGGGGCTTGTATCGCATGGATTTCTAATGGAATGCAAAATTTTACATTACTCTTTGCATTGGCTATGCCAATGATGTTTGTGTTGATCTGCTTGGGTGTGAACCCAAGTTGCTTGACCACCTTGGAGGTGATCAATGAGACCTGCGAGCCGCTATCCATGAGGGCTCGAATGTGGTATTCGGTACCATCCTTTCCGAACACCTTTATTCTAGCTGTGGGGAGAAGCACATTGTTGTCAGTATTGCCTGTTAATGTAACAGGTGGTGCCTTTGCATTGCAGTGTATCAGAGTGTTATGTGGCCCCTTGCACTCCGCACACCTGAAGTGAAATCTGCATCGTCCCTTATGCAAGCCTAGGCATGTGTTGCACAAGTCATTTTGCTTGACGAATTTTAATTTGTCGTCTGTTGCAAGCAGTTGAAATGATTTGCAAGTATATAATTTATGTTCTGTAGACTTACAGTATGTGCATGGTGAGCCGGTGACTCCGTGTGCTGCTACCCGGGGGGCGCGCGTCTCGGATGCCGGAGGGCCATGTCCCTGTTCAACGTTCTCCAGTGCCAGGGCGCGTTTCTCCAGGAACCTTAAGAGGTGCTCAATGCTGGGCTCCGTGGCTGGGTCCCGTTCCAGTTGGTATGCTCGTGCGGTGAAATTATCTAATTTTCGGGATAAAATGCACAATAATATAGTGTCCCAATACTCGACACGAGGTTCTAAATTTTTTAATGCAGCTAGCTCTTGCCTAATGCAAGCTACAAATTGTCTTAGGCTTATGGCCGTCGCTCTGATAATATTTTTGATATCTATTATTGCAGCTACATGGTCGCTGATGATTTTGTACTTGTTGTTGTACCTAGTGTCTAACAGGTCTATGGCCTCATGGTAACTAGCTCCCGTTAAGGGAAGATTTTTTATTAAATCAAAGGGTTCGTCTTTCAAAAATGACCTCAAATAATACATTTTTTGCACTGTGTCTAAACTCTTGTCATTGTCTATTAAAGATTGGAATAGACTGATGAATGGAGTGTAGTCTGAAAACTTACCACTAAATGTTTGAATTGCTATAGGAGGCAAGGTTACTTTTTTCACACTACCAGTTGACACGTGTTCGGTTTTATCTTGAGCGACGGCTGCGGAGGCGGAGGCGGCGGCGGCGGCGGCGGCCGCCGCGCGTTTGTTGATCTCCTCGTCCAACGCCGCTACGACGTCGAAGTACTTGTTCTCTGTGGTCTCGTCCTCCGCGTCCTTGTAGCCCGAGAATGCTATTTTTCGGCAGTAGTCATCGTACTCCACGAATAGCGCTTGCGCCCGTTCTCTTTTTGCCTTCAGGTATTCTACGGAATATTGCTGCAAGGCTGCCTCTGGTTCAGCAAGTCTGTGCAGCTTACTCAAGCTCGCCTTCACGTATCCGCGTGCTTGCAGAAGGTTGCGCGATGCTTCCTCTGTTGGCTCCATCGGGGCTAGGAATTACGCGTTCTGTAGATAAAGGCAGGCTCGCTGGCAGCGTTGAAAATACACCGGCACGCGTCGAAGTGAAGCACTTTGTTCGCGACGCGTAGGGAAATTGGCCGGGTCGACACAAAATGGCGGCGAAATTGCTTGCACACTGCGTACACGCTTGTGAGAATTTACTTATCTTGAGCCCCGCACGCAATAAATATGAAAACGAAGGACCATGTTGAGCAGGCACTGTATATTTAATGATAGGGCTGATTTTAGGCGTGCTGGGGATTTTAATAAATAAAAATTGGATTCTCACTTGAAACGTGTATTGCGCTCGCACAGTGGTAAGAAGAAGGGAAGGGAAAAATTCTTAATTCTAGTAAGAGTCGACAATCGAGATAGTGCTGTACCTTATTGTTGGGGTTGCCAACAATCATTAAAGGAATGAATGAAAAAGAATGATCACAGGTGTGTTCAAGTTTATTTTTAACTCCCGAAGCAAAAAAAAAGAGGGGTGTTATTTCTATAGTGCCCTATACTTACGTATTTAAATATCGAATGTTCTTCTTCTTCTTTAGCCGTTCTCAACCTCTAGGGTGTAGGCCTCCTTCAGCTTATGCCATTTGTTTCGGTCTTGAGCAGTTTTCAACCACTTTGTTCCCGCCAGTCTTTTGATAATTGAAGTGGGAGTGGGCTGTTCATGTCGCCCGCAACCCGCAAGCATGGCTCGTGGTGCAGGGCAGTGATAGAATGGAAACCGTGGGGCGAGAGACGTCCGAGAAGAAGACCGCAAATGCGTTGGTACGACGATCGAATGTTAAAATACCGAATATTAAAATATCGAATGGGTCATAATATCGAAAAGGTAGGTATATTTGTTAGGACTGTTTTAAGTAAAGGTTAAGGTATTTTTTTAGATTATTATAGATCTAACCTGACCTAACCTAAGGGATTCTATAGGTACGATGCCGTTTTAATAAATCCTGAAAAGTTTTCGGTTTCAGAAAATAAACCTTTCGATATTATGACCCATTCGATGCATATTTTAATATATTCGATATGTTAACATTCGATATTGAGATGTGTACCTAATTGATTATTAGTATTTTTGCAAGTGTAATCATAAAGATAAAATTTTGATTGGTTAGTTCAATAGAAGGTAATTTGACTTTCAAAATTTTAAATATATTTTTTAAATAGTAGTCATTGAATTTATGATGTTTATTTTTATTTAAGTACATTTTTTTAGTGCGCTAATCCTACACTTGCGCTTGGCTGTTTTTTTTTCAGGGGTCACATTGGAGCGTACTTTGTAAACTTCGTTTAGAAAGAGCGCCAATGAGAGAGCATGCTCAAGAGACCCGCCCCTCGCCCTAAAATGGCGGCGGAATCGGTTGCTCCTGCGCTAGACTTCCAAGATTTGAAATTCGAAGTGAAATCAAAATTTATGCCGTTCATTCGCATTTTGAGAGGCGACGGTCAAACTACGCGGCCACCACGGCTGTTCACCCCGCCTTTTTTAACCACCGACGCAAAAAGAGAGGTGTTATAAGGGATACTTTCGACTGCCATAATTTCATAAGTCATAATGTAATGTTTGTCATAATTATTGTTAGTCATAATTTTTTTCCCCGCTGAAACCGTACATTTTTCACAAATTTTTAAATGGTCATCCTCTGCGGTCATCGTTTAGAACTCTATAAGTACCTATGTTTTATAACAATTCTGAAAAATAAATGGTTTCAGAGAAAAAAGAGTTAGGTATGTCAAACATTACATTATGACAAACATTAACATTATGACTAACAATTTTCGACCAGTCGATAAAGACCCGTGTTATAAGTTTGACCGCTATGGTTCTGTCCGTCTGACTGTGGCACCGTAGCTCATAAACGGGTAGATCTATTTGAATGCAGTTTTTTTTTTGAAGCAGGTTTTCTAGCGATAGTTCTTAAACAAGTTTCATCAAAATCGGTTCAGCCGTTTTTGAGGTATTGAGCTTTGAAGTGACAAAGTCGGCGGTTTTCCAACTTTTTGTTGGTTAGGTTATTTGTGAAACCGCAAAATACCTTGAATTTCAAAATTTTACTTAATATGATAAAATGTATTGACTTTCCGCCTCACACTTGTTAACCTACATATATTATTATGTACAAACTAACTTTTGCCCGCGGCTCCGCCCGCGTGGTATTAGTTTATCGCGCGCTGTTCCCTCGGGAACTGTGCATTTTTCCGGGATAAAACGTAGCCTATGTCACTCTCGGGCCCATAAACTATCTGTATGCCAAAAATCACGTCGATCCGTCGCTCCGTTATGACGTGAAAGCCGGACAAACATACAAACACACTTTCGCATTTATAATATAACTAGCTTTTGCCCGCGGCTCCGCCCGCGCGGTATTCGGTTATCGCGCGCTATTCCCTCGGGAAGTGTGCATTTTTCCGGAATAAAAGTAGCTTATGTCACTCTCAGGCCCAAAAACTATATCTATGCCAAAAATCACATCGATCCGTCTCTCCGTTACGCCGTGAAAGACGGACAAACATACAAACACACTTTCGCATTTATAATATTACTAGCTTTTGCCCGCGGCTCCGCCCGCGTGGTATTCGGTTATCGCTCGCTAAGCTGTAGGTACCCTCGGGAACTGTGCATTGTTCCGAGATAAAAAGTAGCCTATGTCACTCTCGGGCCCATAAACTATCTCTATGCCAAAAATCATGTCGATCCGTCGCTCCGTTACGGCGTGAAAGACGGACAAAAATACAAACATACAAACACACTTTCGCATTTATAATGTTAGTCCATGGTTACCTATAAAACAGGCCTTGCCTAGTGTAGGAGCCAGTGTAACTTATTGTAAAGTGGCAACATTTTTGAAAAAATAAATGAATTGAATTTAAATTTTGAACGTGTTTAAGTTGTTTGTTATAACGCTATTCGTTAAAATAATGACGGAAATTCTTGTCTTATAAGCTTAAAGTGAGGGCGCTTTTGTCTACGATGCTTTTTAATTTTTTGCGAGCTCCTAAAATACCCCCATATAGATTATTCCAGCAACTCGATTCTGATGTTTCAGATCTCGACCGTATGTTGATTGAATTTAAAAGCACAGAAAAATATTAAGTTTATAAACTGGCCTTTTATAATCTTCTGTTATCCATTGTAAAACTACTCTTTGTCTAAAACCTTTAATAAAAACACAATAGCCAAATTTCTTCGAAAGTGTTGTGTATCATAAAAGTTAATAACATTGGAAATATCAGCATAAACTTTTGGGTTAACAATGAGCAATAAAATAAAGCCTTTCGCGGCATCGAAGCCCACATCTTACCTATTTAGAAGGTATTATTTTCTACATTGTATCCAAGCAATGTTATCTTATTTTACTTTCAACTTCATTCCGAATTCAAAATGGCCACTGGTCGGTTCGGCACTGGCCTTTGGAAAATGGTATAAAATGTAACCAGTGGAAATAACTTCAATAATTTATTTCAATTAGATACACACCTACCATTATACCTATATCTCTATCTATCTATTAGTATCTTTGGAATAAAATCGGCCATCGTTTACGCGATGATGTGTGCGTCGTAAATGTTTGCACGACAATGTTTTTGTACCTATTTCCTTTTTATTGCCGAAAAACTGCACTTCACAACAAAATGACGTGAGATCTATGGAGATACAACTTTTTGCTGGTAAAATGTTCCAGGTCATATTTTTTGTGTTTGTTTTTTTGTAACATCTCAGTACGAAACCCTACAGTCAACATTCTCCGAGTTGCTTCTGGTCAGTTTTATAATCTCTATTATCCATTGTAAAATTACTCTTTGTTTTACCTTTGTTTGAAACATTCGAGAATAAACACAATAGACAAATTTCTATGGAAGTGTTGTGTATCTTAAAAGTTAATAATAGGATTAGAAATATTAACATAAACTTTTGGGTTAGCAGAAGCAATAAAATTAAACCCCTTTACAGAATCGGAGCCCGCATCTTACCATTAAGATTCTAAATTTTAGAAGGTAGAAATTCCTCTTCATTATATCGAAGCATAATATTATCTTACTTTGCTTTCAACTTAATTAAGAATTTCTCCGGCCATTGAATAACCGGTGGAAATGACTATAGACTTTACATTCCTTACAACAACACGCAATTAAAAGATGAGTGGTTATAGAGAACCTGACTACGAAGCTTGAGGTCCCGGGTTCGAATCCCGGCCGAGGCAGATATTTGTATGAATAATACGAATATTTTGTTCTCGGGTCTTGGATGTTTAATATTATTATGTATTTAAGTATGTATTTATCTATAATAAGTATGTTTATTCATGTGCGCAATTTACCACGAGCTTTGCGGTGAAGGAAAACATCGTGAGGAAACCTGCACAAACCTGCGAAGCAATTCAGTGATGCGTGTGAAGTTCCCAATCCGCACTGGGCCCGCGTGGGAACTATGGCCCAAGCCCTCTCATTCCGAGAGGAGGCCTGTGCCCAGCAGTGGGACGTAGGTATATAGGTTGAGATGATGATGATGAAGTATGTTTATCCGTTACCTAGTGTCCATAGTACAAGCTTTGCTTAGTTTGGCACTAGGTCAATTGGTGTCAAGTGTCCCATGATCTTATTATTATTAATTGACGTATTTTCAAAATAACGTTCTTAATTACTACTATAAGGCGCTCTCTAAAATCAGCCCTCGCTCGCACGAAGTTGACTGTCTGCTGTACGCTTAGTGTAAGTTTTCGGTTACAAAATACGTCTCGATCGCGGCCTTAAAATCTCAATTTGTATGGAAACACGAACAGCGCCTCGAGCGGAACGTTTCCATACAAATTGAGTTTTTAACATGAACGCGATCGAGACGTATTTGTAACCGAAAACTTACACTAAGGGTAGGTAGAGGGCTACTACGAAACTCGAAACTCGAAGTTATCGTATCTAACCGTCCCTCTCGCTCTCGTATAAAATTTAAGTATCAGAAGGGCTACTCCGAAACACAACGTTCGAAGTTCGTGTCGTGCGGTCCCTCTCACACTTATACGAGAGCGAGAGGGATCGCACCACACGAACTTCGAGCGTTGTGTTTCGGAGTAGCCCTTCTGTGGGACCGGACGACACGAACTTCGAGTTTTAAGTTTCGAAGTAGCCCTGTGGCTATCTAGAGCCGTTCGTGTCGTGCGGTCCCTCTGACACTTATACTATTTGATACGAGAGCGAGAGGGACGGCACAACACGAATTTCGTGTTTCGAATTTCGGAGTAGCCCTGCTGTTTGGAAGTCAATGCGATCAAACAAACTAAAAGTCCTAATTGGAGGTCGCGCGATCGTGTGATAGGCCCGAACGCCAATAAGAGCGGTTCCGTTACGATGACGTAATAAACGATGGCCAATCAGGACAGCACCTATCACTACAGCGTAACTACTTTTTGTACTGGAAAACATGACATGGGTTTGTCTCCGTCACGCTCACACTTTATGAGAATGAAAGGGGCCGACTTGCGTCGTCGAAGGTCGGTGGATGCAAAAAATCTACAATGGCACCGTTTCTTGACATCTCCATATTACATATTATTACTTAGGTACCTACATATTATGTATCATATATATATATATATATATATATATATATATTTTTTCAAGTACCTAGTTGCTGACTACGAAAAGCTGATATTTAGGTAAGTACATCATTATGTTTTAAACCATTATTAGTTTTATAGTTTTTGACTTGACTTGAGCACCACATACCTACTTTTATTATTTTACTATTTTTTGGCTACGGAACCCTACATCATGTTTTATTTCATTGTTTAAGATATACCTACATCATGTTTTCTTAATTTATTATGAACTCAGCTGTTGCCCGCGGCTCCGCTCGTGTGGTATTCGGTTATCAACGCTGTTCCCTCGGGAACTGTGCATTTTTCCTGGATAAAAAGTAGCCTATGTCACTCTCGGGCCTATAAACAATTTTTATGTTATAAATCACGTCGATTCATCGCTCCGTTACGGCGTGAAAGACGGGCAAACACACAAACATACACACTTTCGCATTTATAATATTAAGTAAGTATAAGTATGGATATATACTTAAGGTAGGTATTTAATAAAATAAAAAAAAGAACTTTTAATAAAATACAGAATAAAAATACTTAAGCCCCTGGGCGACCGAGCCTTGCTCGGGCTAAAACTAGTTAATAAGCGTTTTCCCAGAGATAAGACCAAGATAGATTTGCTTGGATAGCGTTTGGTTTTCCAGGTTGAAATTAAACGGTTATTTTATTACAGCTTTATCTCGGAGTCTTTGGTGTCAATTAATTACCTAATAATAAATCTCCTAATAACTTAATTACTCGAAATCTAAAGAAGCAATTTCGAAAACTATTATTTAGATAATACCTAATTCAGTTAAGCAAAAGCAAATATGGGAGCAAATTTATTGTAATTCAATATCAATTATTAACTAATATATAATTAATTAATTATTATTAATATTAATTATAGTTATATTATTTATTATTTAATTTATTTTAAATACTTTTTAATAGTTGCCATTGTCATGGAAAATTATTTTACTGTTTAAAATATCTGCATGCTTCATTAATTAAGCAGAATGTATTGGACTTATTATATTATCTACCACATGACATTGTATACTACATTCTCGCAAATAAATTTATGATTTAATGATTTTTTTTACTGGTCGTAGCTGAGTTGCTTTTTGGGTTTAAATAAAAGAAGCCCGCCAGAATTAAAACGTTCAAATAAGAATATTTGAACGTTTTAGTTTTAGTACCTACTGGCGGCACTAAATACTTAGTAAGTAAGCACTGTAACACATTTACTTAGTAGTAGTAAGTACATTTTATTAGATTTTTTTTTGTATCTTATTACACTGTTAATATGCGTTATATTATGTATGCCATAAGTAGCTATTGAAGGTTCGCATCACCTAAACCTAAGTAATTAAAAGATACTGACTTCTCTTGGCTACTTTATGTCATTTATTTCAATTTAGAATCCATGGTGGCATATACAAAAACACGTTATACATAATAAATAAATACTTAGGTAAATAATAAATATCACGGGACAATTCACACCAACTGACCTAGTCCCAAAATAAGCTTAGCAAAGCTTGTGTTATGGGTACTAAGCAACGGATAAATATAATTGTATAGATATAGATACATACTTAAATACATATTAAACACCCAAGACCCGAGAAGAAACATTCGTATTTTTCATACAAATATCTGCCCCGACATGAGAATCGAACCCGGGACCTCAAGCCTCGTAATCAGGTTCTCTAACCAATACGCCATCTGGTCGTCTAAATAATAATAATGTAATGATTACAATTACAGTTAAGGGGTCATCCATAAAGTACGTCACACATTAAGGGGGGGAGGGGTCAAGCGGTTTGTGACACAGGAACAAAATAATTGCAAATTTCATAGCAATACGTGTGATAAGGGTTGGGGGGGGGGGGGGGGGGGGGTTCTAAAAGGGTCAAAACTAATGTGACGTACATTATGGATGGCCCCTAAAGACAAGTAGGTAATTCTGTTTCAGATGTAGTGCTGAAATGAAACACTTCCTACTAAACTTTGAACCTATGAACACCGGCTACGAACGAATCTTAATCAATTATCTACAATATTAACGTGTTTACATAGGTATGTTCATTAAAGTTGTGCGCTATTACACCAATACGTCAATTATTTAATAGGATAAGTAATTAATTAAGAAAAAACATTTTAAACCATAAGTAATTAACTAATGAGATTATGGATCGTATTGAGGAAGGACTACTTAATTATAATCAGGTAAGTAAATACCTTTATACTTCATGGTTAATGTGAAAATAATGAGATAATCTATTTAGTTTACTAACATTGGGCACGTACTTAGTAGCACAGGCGAAGATACAATGTTCAATCAACTTTTCAAAACAACTTTGTTTACAAACTCACAAGCTTTTGTATGGAACGATAGTTGCAAATCGCTTGACCAAAAAGCTATCATCGTGTCAAGCAGCGACATGCCGGTCGAAAATATCGGAGGTAGTTTTTTTTTCTAATTAACCGACTATTTCTAATCTTCTGCTGTCCATTGTAACACCTTCTTATTAACTTAAAGAATAAACACAATACGTTTCTTCGTAAATCTTATCATAAAAGTTCATAACATTGGAAATATTGGTATAATCTTTTTGGTTTACAATGAGCAATAAAATAAAACTATTTCAAGAGACCGGCCTTCAAAAGAGATTAAACCCATTCATTCTATTGGTATTGTATGTAGCGCTATTGTCTTATATTGTTCTCTACCTCATTAAGGATTACAGTGGGCCCTGATACTTAACTTTAAAAAAATTGCTCTTTATCGTTAAGGGAATATTTAAGTCAAAGAGCGCCCAATGATCACAGGTGTGTTCAAGGTTATTTTTAACCTCCCGACGCAAAAAGAAGGGCGTTATTCTTATAGTGCCCTATAATTAAAAATGTATATTTTTTGATGAGTTTTCTGTAATCACCAGTGTAATAATTGTTGGTTACGTATACATCTGAATATCGAATGTTAAAATACCGAATGTATTAAAATATCGAATGGGTCATAATATCGAAAAGTTATTTTTGTTAAGGCTGTATTTTTTTAGATTAGGAATTATAGATCTAACCTAACCTAAGGGGTTTTATACGATGCCGTTTTAATCAATTCTGAAAAGATTTCGGTTTCAGAAAATAAACCTTTCGATATTATGACCCATTCGATGCATATTTTAATTAGATGAATTTTGATTAGATGCGTACCTAATTGTTTATTAGTATTTTTGCAAGTGTAATCGTAAAGATAAAATTTTGATTGATTTGTTCATTAAAAGACAATTTGACTTGCAAATTTTTAAATGACAATCTTTTTAAATAGCCATATTGAATTTATGATGTTTATTTTTATTTACATTTTTTTTAATGCAGTACTTTTAGGTTAATTTAAATTTCGTAGGGAACTTTTGGTGTGCTCATCTGACTTGCGCTTGGCTGTTTTTTTTTCAGGGGTCATATTAATAATAATAATAATAATAAATTCCTTTATTTCAGGCAACTTGGCCCATACAATAAATACCTTACAGACTAACATACATATTATAATTAATAATATTTAAAACTAATTAAGTAGGTGACAAAACGGCGTGACCCCGTTGAGTCACCGTCCCCGACGTCGCATTCATCTGCGGCATGGTGCCCCGGAACCGCCGGAACACGACGTCTTTCGGCCAGAAGGCAGCACTCGCGATGGTCCCCATCAGCAGCCGCGGCACGCGCACCACAAACGAGCTGAAGTGCACGTAGTGGCACGACTGTAGCTGGAACACCCTCAGCGTGTATCCGCTCTTCCGGCGGACGTATTCCACCACATCTGCGACTGCGACAGTGTGATGCAGACGCGACACATACAGTGCCGTGTTCGGCGTGGCCGCCCTCAGCCCGGAGCCTGGATCCGGTTCCGCAGAGCCACACTGACTCTTGCAAGGTTTCTTTCGAGCCTTGCTTTTCTTCTGCACCAATGTGAACCCCTCTTCGTCCACTTTAGTGCCCAAGGGCCTGTTCGGCGTCGAAGTAGCCCTCGGTTCAGCAGCCTTAGGCGGCGCAGGAGGCTGGCGGGGCGCGGCAGCTCGGCCGACCGCGTCAGCATACCCGCGCCCAGCTGGCTGCTTGTTGGCGGAGCGCTGCGGCCCGCGCGGGGGGCGCGCGGGTGGTGGAGTGGCGGGCGAAACACGAGGCTCAGGTCTCTCACGTTGAGCCGGCGGACGTTTCGACTCGAAACTTGATGCCGCTGAATCGGCATCTGCTTCCAGTCGATTGTTTACATTAGAATTCGACGTATCAACAGGTGACCGAGTTACCGGGGCACTATTGCGTAAACTGGTGATTTCTTTACGCAATTCGGTGATAATGTCTTGCGATACGTTGAATTTTATAGATAGTTCGGCCAGATTTGCTTTAAGGGTCACGATGTCCTTTAGCAAAGTGGTGACGTCGACGTGGTCGAATGTGACAGGGGGCAGCTTCCGCAGCTCCTTTGCCACAAAAGAAGGCACATCGTCCGGATCGGTCGCCTTGAACAACGTGATGATGTCCTGGAGACTCTTCACTCCTCCATCCCTTCTGCGGGACGGCATCTCGTCGGTCTTGCCGAGCGTCTGGAAGAGCAGCGCCTTGCCACTGCAAATCTCATCCTCCTTGAAGTTGGACTTGCAGATCTGCACGATGCTGACTTCATCCATGGTGTCGATGGCGTTTTGAATAAACGCCAACAGTTCATTCGCAATGAGTTGTTGCGAACTCATAGCGACGTCAACGGGCAGCGGCTAGGCCGCGCTACGCGATTTCGCAATCTTTCGGTGCAGTGAGACACGTCCGTTTCCGAGCATTGCACGCACTGCACTGAATTGTTATATTATAAAAATATTGGAGCGTACTTTATAAACTTCGTTTCGAAAGAGCGCCAATGAGAGAGAGCACGCTCAAGAGACCCGCCCCTCGCCCTAAAATGGCGGCGGAATCGGTTGCTCCCGCGCTGATAGACTTCCAAGATTTGAAATTCGAAGTGAAATCAAAATTTATGCCGGTCATTCGCATTTTGATTTTCGTAGTAACTATAGGTACTGCGAAACTAGGTTAGGTAGGTTAGGTTCGTTTTATAATATAACAATTCTGAAAAATAAATGGTTTCAGAGAAAGAAAGAGTTAGGTGTGTCAAACATTACCTACATTATGACAAACATTACATTATGACTAACAATTTTCGACCATACAGAACCGTATTATAAGTTTGACCGCTATGTGTGTCTGTCTGTCTGTGGCACCGTAGTTCTTAAACGGGTGGACCGATTTGAATGCAGTTTTTTTATTTGAAAGCTGGTTTTCTAGCGATAGTTCTTAAACATCTTTCATCAAAATCGGTTCAGCCGTTCTTGAGATATTGAACTTTGAAATATTTGTGAAATGTGAAAATTTATTGACTTACCGCCTCACGCTTGTTAACCTTCATATGTACAAACTAGCTTTTGCCCGCGGCTCCGCCCGCGCGGTATTCGGTTATCGCGCGCTGTTCCCTCGGGAAGTGTGCATTTTTCCGGAATAAAATGTAGCCTATGTCACTCTCAGGCCCAAAAACTATCTCTAAGTATGCCGAAAATCACGTCGATCCGTCGTTCCGTTATGGCGTGAAAGACGGACAAACACACAAACATACAACACACTTTCTTATTTATAATGTTAGTCCATAGTTACCTACAGAACAGGCCTTGCCTAGTGTAGGAGCCAGTGTAACTTATTGTAAAATAGGTAGCAATTTTTTTGAAAAACTAAATGAATTGAATTTAAACAGGTTTGCTTAGCTACTTACCCCATTACAGATTTCAAACGTACGCCGGTCGAATTTAAAAGCACAAACAAACAATAAACTGGCTCTTTCTAATCATCACCCATTGTAATACTATTCCTTTGTCTTGAAGATATCCAAAAATAAACACAATACATTTCTTTGTTAGTGTTATCATAGCAGTTAATAACTACCATTGGAAATATTAGCAAGATCTTTTTTGTTAACAATGAGCAATAAAACAACACCCTTAGCATGAATCGGCTATAGAAAACGATAGAACCCTTACCTTACCTGCTCACAGGTGTAGATTATTACCCGACTGCCCGAAGGAGGGTTATGTTTTTCGAGCGTATGTAAGTGGGTATGTATGTCCATTTCTTTCTTCCTCGCTGCAGCCTAAACGCCTAGACGAATTTTAACATATGAGGTATCATTGGATTCGTCATAACTGTCGGAGTGATATAATGACATAAGCTATACAATCCTACTAATATTATAAACTAGCTTTTGCCTGCGGCTTCGCCCGCGTGGAATTCGGTTATCGCGCGCTTTTTTATCCCTTTAGAGGGAAATTTTATCCATTCCACTTACACAAATAATTTGTAATTGTAATCGAGAACTCATACACCTATTTTCATAGTTCTAAATCCAGAAATAAGAAAATTTCCATACAAACTTTACCCCCCCATTTCACCCCTTTACAGGGGTATTTTATCCATTTCACCTAGACAAATCATTTCCAATTGTGATCAAAAACTTATACACCTATTTTCATACTTCTAAGTCCATAAATGAGAAAATTGCATATAAACTTCACCCCCCTATTTCACCCCCTTAGGGGATGAATTTCCAAAAATCCGTTCTTAGTGCTCACTTACATCATAAAAGGAACCCCTGTACCAAATTTCAAGTTTCTAGGCCCAGCGGTTTGGGCTGTGCGTTGATATATATAACCCAGTCAGGTTTGCCTTTTATATATATAGAAGATGTGAAAGTTTGTGAGTGAGTGAGGATGTGAGTGAGTGAGTGAGTATGTTTGTTACTTCTTCACGCTGAAACGGCTGAACGCATTTCGGTGAAATTTGGCAAAAAGTTATTTTATAACCTGGATTAAAACATAGGATACTTTTTATCCCGATATTCCCACGGGATAGGGATAAAATCTCGAAATAACAAACGTTGGGCTTAGACTCATGAAATTTGGTAAGTAGGTAGCCGGAGGTCTGGAATAACACACAAGCAACTTTTTGATCCAATATTCCCACGGGATACCTAGGGATGAAATCTCGAAATAACAGCCACTGGGCTTAGAGCCATGAAATTCGGTATGTAGGTAGCTGGACTTCTGAAATAATACATAAGCTATTTTTAAGCCGATATTCCCACGGGATAGGGATAAAATCTTGAAATAATAACCGCTGGGCTTAGAGTCATGAAATTTGGTATGTAAGTAGTTGGCCGTCTGGAATAACACATAAGCCACTTTCTGAACCAATATTCCCACGGGATACCTAGGGATAAAATCTTGAAATACTTAACTACTTAACTTAACTTAGAGCCATGAAATTTAATATGTAGGTAGCTGGACTTCTGGAATAACACATAGGCTACTTTTTATCTCGATATTCCCACGGGATAGCGATAAAATCTTGAAATAATAACCACTGGGCTTAGAGTCATGAAATTTGGTATGTACTTAGGTAGCTGGAAATCTGGAATTACACAAAGGTGACTTTTTGACCCGATATTTCCACGGGATACCTAGGAATAAAATCTAGAAATAACAACCGCTGTGCTTAGAACCATGAAATTTAGTATGTAGGTAGCTGGACCTCTGGAATAACACATAGGCTACTTTTATCTCGATATTCCCACGGGATAGGGATACAATCTTGAAATAATAACCGCTGGGCTTAGAGTCGTGAAATTTGGTACGTAAGTAGCTGGAAGTCTGGAATAATACATAAGTGTTTTTTTGACTCGATATTCCCACGGGATACCTGGGGATAAAATCTCGAAATAACAACCACTGGGCTTAGAGCCATAAAATTTGGTATGTACCTAGGTAGCTGGACGTCTGGAATAATACATTAGCTATTTTTTACCCCGATATTCCCACGGGATAGGGATAAAATCTTGAAATAATAACCGCTGGACTTAGAGTCATGAAATTTGGTATGTAGGTAGCTGGAAGTCTGGAATAATACATAAGCGTTTTTTTGACTCAATATTCCCACGGGATACCTGGGGATAAAATCTCGAAATAACAACCACTGGGCTTAGAGCCATAAAATTTGGTATGTAGGTAGCTGGACGTCTGGAATAATACATAAGCGACTTTTTGACCTGATATTCCCACGGGATACCTAGGGATAAAGTCCGAATAGTTTACGCGTGCGAAGCCGTGGGTAAAAGCTAGTATATAATAATAAGATTAAAAAAATTAAGATGTGTAGGTAGGTAATTTATAAATTCAACATAATTTATTGTACATACATACTATTGTACTATACATACATACTAACTACTATACATACATACTATACATACTACACACACTACACATACATACATACTATATATACATACATACTGTTGTTGTATTGTATTGTATTGTTGTTGTTGTATTGCTTACCTCAGAAAGTCTTTGTGTGTATACCTGTTTTCTGCAATTTTTTGCTATATTTTGGTGCGCAATAAAGAGTTATTGTATTGTATTGTATTGTATTGTACATATACTAGAATTAAGGTTTAGTAATTATAAAAAAGGTTAGGTTAGGTTTTAGTTTTAGTTTGTAGGTTTAGTATAGATTTGTTGTTTTTATTTTGCTTTTTTTTTGTTAATTAAATTGTATTTTTAAGTAAGTAATAAGTTATACTAACACAATTATGCATGAGTCACTAAGTTACTCGATTTATTATGAAAAAAAAACTAGAAAAAAATATATACAAAAATAGAAAAGAAAAATGAATGAAAAAAACTTACACCAATTTTTTATATACTTAAGTATTGTATAAAATTACTCCTTTTTTAAGAAAAACGCTGTAACAAAAAAAGTTGTTCTGAATTCATGCCAAATCTGTTAATACACTATGTTGTAAACACCTCATCATCATCATCCCTGCCTATATACTTCCCACTGCTGGGCACAGGCCTCCTCTCAGAACAAGAGGGTGGGAGAGGGGGGGTTGTAAACGTCTATTTTTATGTAATTTGTCATTTTCTACATTAAACCAGTTACAAAATGTTGAATTATATAGATATATTTAATAAATAATATTAATGAAACTGCATTTCTTATTTATATTTATTTAAATAAAAAAAAAATATTTACAACAGAACGCACACCATGATTATTGCTAACGCGAGCTTTATAAATAATGACTAGCTTTTGCCCGCGGCTTCGCCCTCGTGGAATTCGGTTATCGCGCGCTGTTCCCTCAGCAACTGTGCATTTTTCCGGGATAAAATTTTGTTTTTTTAGGTAAACGTGGCTCTGTCCATTGGAGGGATATTTTGTCAGTGTAGTAGGTTTTGCCTTTGTACGGTAAAAAAGTTGTTGAAAACGAAACATGAGAGGTAATAGTAGATGAACGATGACCTCATGCAAGGGCCGCCCGGATTGCTACCACCATCTTGCTCGCTAATCCTGCCGTGAAGCAGCAGTGCTTGCACTGTTGTGTTTCGGCGCGGAGAGTAAGACAGCCGGTGAAACTACCTACAGGCACTTGAGGTATCCTATCTTACGCCTCTAGGTTGGCAATGCAGCTGCAATCCCCCTGGTATTGCAGATTTCTATGGGCGGTGGTGATTTCTTACCAAAAGGAGACTCAGTTGCTCGTTTGGCATCCAGTCGAATTAAATAAAAAATATTTTTAGACTGTTCTATGTTTTTAACAATAACCCTTCATATCTCGCAAAATATGAATCCTATGAGTAAAGGTATGGTCTCATTCGATTCAGCGCATAAAATTACATAAAAAACACACATCACTCGCTTAGTTTTTAAAATTTGCATTTTTTAAACGTTGGCCGCTGCCCCTACCCCCCTGAGAGAGGGTAGGACCCCTACATTTTGGTAGAACTCGGCAGATCCTCATTTCTAGTGCCAAGATTAAAGTTTTATTGATGTAAATGTTTTGCCACAAAACTGTCTTATTTAGTCTTATTTTACCTGTGCTAACTCGGAGTTTTTCGTAATTCATGAAAGGAATCATATTTAATATTTAACACGAGCTTAACGGTGAAGGAAAACATCGTGAGGCAACCTGCACAAACATGTGAAGTAATTCAATGGTATGTGCAAAGTTCCAAATCAACATTGAGCCCGCGCGAGGCCTGTGGTCTTATCCTGTGATCTTACGGTCATCATTTTTGTTAAAAAAAAAAGATAAATCCAAAAAACGTTTAATTTTCAATGATTTATGTCCATTTTGATATGATAGGTACTTACTAAAATAGTATACGGAACCCTTTGTTTATGACTCAAGATTGCACTTAGCCGGTATTCCCTAATGACCTTATTATTTGGAAATGCACTTCTTATTATTCAACTATTTACATACCATTAACACTTGTTTTTGCAGTCAGACATAATTTAATTTTAATTAGTATAACATTAAATACCGATTTGTGATCGAATGTGCTTGCCTGCCCAATATGCTAGTAGTTTGTTAGAAACCCAGTATATAAGGACAGTAAATAATATCCTCGAATTATTCCATCGCAGTCACAGACCAGTGAAGTACTCAGCGAAAGTAAAACGACAAAGTTAATCGTCAAAATGAATAACCATGTTCCTGAAATCGTTATGAAAATGGAAGCCTGCTCCATCAACCAGGCAGAAAAACCCGTATTAGCAGCTAGTGCAGTCGCAGGGAGGAAGCGTGTGCTGCAAAGAATATCGTTGGAGGATGTACAGTTCGAGATGATGCTCGAAATTCTAAAAAGGAATAAAATAACAAAAATTTTCAACGTTCAGCGCTCCCGTTCGAAGAATGGAAAGGTGAAAATCAGTAAGAAGAAGATCAACGTGACGAAGCTGACCGTGGAAAAATCTAGCGGCGTATCCTTTGTTCAGCTCCGGTGGTGTTTCCCTGAGATATACCAGAACTGTCTCAAATATGTGCAGCCGCGTATCGTGGCAGTTCCAAGCAACGATACATCATCATCATCATCTCACCCGTAGGATGTCCACTGTTGGACAGAGGCCTCCCCCATAGACCTCCAGCTGCTTCGGTTGGTTGCGGCCTGCATCCACCGTGAACCCGCGGCTTTAACCAGGTCATCCGTCCATCTCGTTGGTGGATGTCCCACGCTGCGATTGTTATGGTGGCCGTGGGGCACCGGCATAAGAATGTTGCTTCCCCCTCTCTTCCCGTGGGCGCCGTAGAAACCGGCTGAGGGATAATACCAGAAGATGGGCAGCGGCGTCTTCTTGGCGACTCTTACATCGTATACTGCGCTCGCCAACCCGTCTACGGTAGCAGTCGTGGTAATGGCGGGGCAAGGGGTGCTAAGAATCCCCGGCAGACACCCAGCAATGATACATCACGTGGAAATTCTTCGTGAAGAGTTTCGAGGAGTTCACCAAAAATTACTTCATGAAAGCAGCAGCAGGTGCTTTTTCCGAAAATGCTGATTGACGAAGATCTACAAGACGCCAGCTTTCCTGATACCTTTGATGTAGTCAAAACTACCAACAACAAATGGAATTATGAAGAACTTCATGAAGAAATTTGTGAAAATCTTAAGTACGAAGCGCATTCTGGAGTGTGCGTTTTAGTCGGAACTGTCTAACGGAGAACCAAGATGGCCGCATTTTTTAGACTTTATTTTTACTATCCAGTGGAATTTGTGTATTTAGTTTGTAACAGATTTTTTGTATTTAAATGGTAATTTATTATGTTTTTGTCCATAGATTCATTATCAGTTTAGATATTGATTTACAAAGTTCTACTTTGTCATGTGTTACTAAAGCTAAAAAAGTTCAGTCTAAGACTACTTTTATTTATAGAATCGTGTAAATAGAATGCTGTATTATTTTTTGTTAATTTGTTTGTATAGTATTTTGTATAAATTAAGATATGTAAGTAAGTAGGTAATTTATTACTTCAACACAATTTATTGTACATACATACAATTGTACATATATACTAGAATTAAGGTTTAGTAATTAAAAAAAAAAGTATAGAAAAAAGACAATGAAAAAAAAAGAAAGAAAGAAAAAAAAACAAAATCAATTAAAAAAAACAATATTTTTAATATATGAATATATGCATTCTTGGAACCATGTTACAAGTGCCTATTTTAGATTTATATTAGTTTTTAATGATTATTGTTAAGTTTTTATTTTTTAATTATATTGTATACTTATAATTTTCCTTTTTTAAGAAAAACGTTCTACTTAATAAAAAAGATGTTATTCTGAATTTATGCCAAAACTGTTATAATACGCTATGTTCTAAGTTTCTATTTTTATGTAATTTCTCATTTTCTACATTATACTAGTTACAAAATATTGAATTAGAAAGACATTTAGTAAATAATATTAATGAAACTGCATCTTATTAATTTATTCGTAATTTATTTAAAAATTTAAAAAAATATTTGCAACAGAACGCAGATCATGATTATTGTTAACGAGCTAAAAAGTTAAATATAATTATAATAATTAATATAAATACATGAAAAATGCACAGTTCCCGAGGGAGTAGCGCGCAATAACTGGATTCCACGCGGGCAAAGCCGCAGGCAAAAGCTAGTATTTCAATATGGCGTCTGCGAAAAAAAAGTAACTATGGCGGAGGAATGCAAAAAAAATATTTTGTATTGTAACAATGTGGGTATCAAAAGAAAGCTAATAATTAGCCCGTTCTAAATATATATGTGTTATAATACTTTTAATGTACCGTTTTCACATAAATATCAAAAAAGTGCAGAATAAAATATAAAATTAAAAAATCAAAAAACCCGACTGCCAAAACTAATAAAAGGAAGAAAATAAGTCTAGTAGCTCTGTTAAGTAGCTAATTTAAAGTTCAACTGTCGGGACCCATTTAAATCTTGACTCTCAAAAACTCTACTGGGTCCCGACTGTTGAACTTTGAATCTGAAAGCTACATTAACAGAGTTCTAGACCACTATAATTCGAGAGACAACTTTGACAAGTCAATGACAGGTAAAGGGTTACCAGGGTTCGACGAAATTAAATAGTGATGTAGCCGATATCGATATTCATTGTCGATTCGACTAAATGGTTTGCTAAGAGGGATTTTTTTGTACCAATTCAAAGTAACAAAGATATAACACAACGAAAATTTAACCAAACAAAACTAAAACGTAATAGATAAAATGCACACAGTGAGCGAGAGATGCAGAAAACCACGAAACACATTCAAACACTCCGGGAAATGGAAGCCGAATGGGTTACAAAAGTTTGTTACACGAATTAGGGATGCACGTTACGATTCGATTTTTATGAAGATTGATTTAGCGATGGATACGATGTAGCGATTTTTTAATCTATTCATTTCAATATAATCTTCAACCGATTCGATTCGGAAATAAAGTGAATCGTATCCTTTAAATCGTATTTACAGACAATTTATTAATTTGTTATGATATAATAAGTAAGTATGAAATATTTACTATCTTAATGAAGACAAATCGATTATAAACGGATGCCGCAATAAAGTCGCATTACTAGTCCGCATTGCTTATGTTACTAACCGAAGCAAATAGATACATAAAAATAATGAAACAGGATGCGGATAGTTAAAAAAAGTCATACACAGCTAAATTGTATTTATTTTACATTCTTTATGCTGTAACACGAACTTCGAGTTTTGAGTTTCATAGTAGCCCTGCTGAGGTTTACGATCCATTACGATTCAAAGTGAAAAATCGACGAATGCCCCGCACCGGCCCCCGCCCTTGGCCCTATATACCTACTACGAAGTGTAAAATTCGAACTCCGTATCTTGCTATCCTGCTGGCGTTAATATTATTTAAAATGAAAGTGAGAGGGACGGTACGATGAAAAATTCGAATTTCGTAGGAGTCCCCCTGCCCCCGCCAATCGCTACATTATCGTTGACAAAATGGCGCCTCTTGTGAAGGTAATGATGAAATTTATAACTTGTTAGCGCCCTTGGTGACAAAAATCATATCATGTGTATATAAAATAAATAAAGCGGATTTAAGGTGAGGCTAATCAAAACAATAAAAGAAATAATTGTCGTTCGTTTGTATTTGCACTTCTTTCAATGATCTTACATTGTAAAGTAAATTATTAAACTAATTTGGTATTGTCACCATAAATAATGGATAAATATCGATAGAAGCCAATGCCGTGATATTTTTTAATATCGACACGAACAGCACTACCCTGTCTGTGGCAACACTTGTGCACAATGAATTGTCAAAGTTGTCTCTCGAATTATGGCCCCGATGATAGACTTATTTTCTTCCTTTTAGTTTTGGCAGTGGGTTTTTTGTTTTCATTGTTTCATTCATATTAATCAACATAACTTAGAATGACTGAGGCCAATAGCCATTGTAAAATATCATTAAATTTAACTTGGTTTTGTTAGCAGGAGCAATTGCGCTGTGGGCTGCGTCGCCGTGCGATATACTTACGTACCAGAGGTTATTTACCTTGAGGTGTATGTAAATGAAAAACACAAATCCAGCCAATGTAGATACTTATATTGCCTCAGTAATATATTTCCACATTGTGAGTCACGAAACAAAAATAAGATTAGAAGATGTACTCTGATTATTATAAGATAAGATCAAAACGATGCACCAGCATTCGTGGGGAATTATTGACAAGCGGAAGGTGCATAGACAAACATACAAAGAGAGTGCAAAAGGATGAGCTGTCACTGTCATAGACAATCCTAATGTGGGGAGTACACATAAAATCTAACAGGTTTGAATATTTGATTTTCAATGAAGGAAGTCTGATGATATTGTACCTGAGTCTGAAATGATATTGTAACGGATAACTCACATCTTAAATCGAGTTTAGCTCGACATGTTTCGGGTTATTTCGTAGCCCTTCTTCGAGTGCTCCTTTGAAGAACGAAATAACCCGAAACAGTCGAGTTAAACTCGATTTAAGACGTGAGTTATCCGTTACAATATCATTCAAAACATAATCGAGAAAAACCAACAAAAATGCAACGTTGCTAGCTCAGCAGGTATAAATGCTCTTAAATGGCACAATGAGGACTTAGGTAGACAATTATGTATCAGCACAATGGCTGCGCGAAATGTTTTACCGCCGCCTGAGACATGGCCAATCAGGACAGCGTCCGATACGAAACCGAGATAAAAAAAATGCAAACAAGTAGCCATAACACCCACTTAGAAATGGAATGGCCGAGCGTCGTCGGAGGTCGGTGGGCGTAATCAAGTTTTGTGCGATGGCGTCTTTTCTGAAATTTTAGGAATTATTTGACATAGCATATTCCATAACGCTCGTGACCACGGCAACTGTAATGTTGCCGAAACATCGAGGTAAATATTACTTGTGTAAAATAGCGTGATAAGTCCCGTTGTAGTATTTTGACTAAAGCATATTCCTTTATATAATAATATATTCAGTGTTATCGTGCAGCTGCTGATTTTTTTTTTTAATTCGTTGTTTTAGGAACCGGAATAGACAAAAGTGAAAAAACGGACTTGTACCACACCTACCTACATACATCACATACCTAAAAACAACAGATTTGTTTGTGTGTTTTTAGATAGGTAAATAAATAATCCAGAAATAAAACGATTTCATTAATATTTATCGTTTTTGAGTGCTGTCTAAATAAAGACATCATTCAAACCGACATTAAGTAGGTAAATAACTAATGATAGTTCATTTCTTTTTTTTTTTACAAACTAAATAACTAAATACATCTTTATTCAATCAAAATCAAAATGGTACAATCAATTAATAAATTACAAATTAAATTAAAACCTAAATGAAAAATTAATAAAGGGAAAAAACTTTGTCATTACTAAATATTTTTTATCCCCCGAAGCAAAAAAGAAGGATGTTATAAGTTGGATCGCTATGTGTGTCAGTGTGTGTGTCTGTCTGTCTGTAGTACCGTAGCTCTCAAACGGGTGGACCAATTTGAATGCGGTTTTTTTTAATTGTAAGCAGGTTTTCTAGCGATGGTAGGCACTTTGTTTAACCAGACTAGAATCCAGACTTCGACAAAGGTTCAAATTCAAAGGACAACGAGAACAAGTCAATGCATTCGGCTATGAGGTTGAGGGCGCGCTAAGCCCGCGTCATCCGAAGCAGGTTGGTGCGCCCTGGCGTTTTAAAAAAAAAAGTGTAGTTTCCTTTTTTTGACATTTTGGAAAAAATATCGTTTTTCCTACTCAGAATCAAGAGTGGAATCGATTCCGATCGTTTAAAAAAATGTCCCCATTTTTTCATACAAAATTTTACGAGTCGGTTTTACATTTCGCATTTTATTCATTTGGTCAAATTATCATTTGGCATAATTTTAGTTTGTCAAATTTTACAATAAGTACAATACAAATACAAATATTCTTTATTGCACACCTTTATTTTTTATTTTATTACGACAAACGTTTATTAAGCAAACGTTTTATATTGGCAAATATTGTATTCCAAAAAAATGATTGTTCAAAATGACATTTCGCACAAACCAACCACAAAAACCAACTGGGGGCCTACCACGCTCTCTTAATACGTTTCAGTTTAAGCTCTAAACTGAACTGCATCGCTATTTCGTACTACGACGTTACTTTTGTGATTCATTTCAAGTGAGGTTCAGCGATAGCGATACATATATCAGAGAAAATATCGGTCTTTAATTCACTTGTAAGCGATTGAGATTCAGCTCTGAGAAATAAAGGTCGTGGTACCAATTTCGACGATTCAGTTTAGGTGCCTAAATTGAACTGCTCTGCGTTTGTATCGTTTAGGAAAGATCGTGGTAGGCCCCCTGCTACCAGAAAAGTAGCTTATGTTAGAACTGCGTCTTCCACAGAAACGAACTGCTATCAGAAAAGTAGATGAGGTTAGACTGCGTCCCCCACAGAAAACGGACTGCTACCAGAAAAGTAGGTTAGGTTAGGTTAGAACTGCGCCCCTCCACAGAAACGAACTGTTCCCAGAAAAGTAGGTTATTATGTCATGCGATATTTTGGGAAGAGTACATTTTGCCAAACGATAAATTTTACCAAATATTACTTGACAATATGAAACATGACTAAGTAATTATTTGCGAAACAATAATTTGCCAAATAAAAATTTATTAACTGTAAATTTGCGATAAGTTTTTTTGCCAAATGATTTTTTGCCAAATGATAATTTGGGTAAAAGTTTTTGGGATGTGATACTTTGGGAAAAGTTTTTTGGCCATACATTAGTAATCCGGAAAAACCATATTGTTTCAAAAATTTAAAAAAAGGAAATATACACTTTTTTTTAAAACGCCCGAATATGTTTTTCGTTAACCAATAGAAACGCTTCATTTACCTAGCCTAGCTCCGCTCCACTGTTTCCACCAGAGATGTGCTGTGCGATGCGAGGATGTGTAAATGAAGCGTTTCTATTGAGTAATGAAAAACATTACTCGCAACACATCCTCGCACATTATTGGTGGAAACGCTGCTTTAGATTAATAACTGAAGCCCTTATTAACTGTCACATGTCGCCCGTTTTGTGCATGCAAATTAATATTTCATGTTTTGATAATATGAAAAGGAAATTATAACCTTTTTTTTTATGAGGCTGACATGATCACTTGGAGTCTTCAAAGCTCAACAAAAGGAAGAAAAAAAAACCTTTTTTTGTGAAAAAGCGTAAATTTCTTTATTTACATCTAATAATATTGTGTAAATTGAAATAAAATATTGGAAATAACACATTTGAATTAATTCGTAATATGAGGAAATGGGGAGCGTTGGGCACTTATTTTGAAGGGAGGATTGGGCAGAGCCAAAGTTTCCCATTGAAAAACATCAAAACTAAATTAAATATCTAAATATGTGATTTAATTAGCTATCGCAGCTTCAAGTACTACATTTTTGAAAAGTCCATCTGCGTATATATATAAGCTTAGCAGTATGGAAGCTACGAACAAATCAATCCAAACACACTCACACAGATGCGCGCTCTATACGGCCTCTAACGGGGTCTCGCGGTACTGCAGTAGAGGCTCTGTAGAGCGCGCGTCTGTGTAGAGCGCGCGTCTGTGTGAGTGTGTTCGTTTCGATCGTAGCTTCCATACTGCTTTAGCTACTGGTGGTGAACTGGTGAAACTGAATATTTAATAATTTTTATTAGTTAAATATTATTTCTTGTTACTTAATTAGAACAGTTGATATTTGTCGATTTTATTACAAATGTTTATAGTTACATTATTTAATACTGCAGTACTCAAGTAAAGCTAATTTAAATTTAAGTGACGAATTTAATGCAATTGGGAGGCCATTGGGAGGCTTGGGCACTTTTGAGACTTCACAAAATCTCTTGCAATTTTGATACTGATTATATATTTAAAGCCAAACATTATTTATATACTAAGTAATGATATAAGGTACAAAAATTTATTTTTGTTACAAAACATGAATTTTATTACGATTTAAATAGAAAAGTGCCCATTACTCCCCTAACTCCTCTATTTTGATACATCGTTATAATTAAAAATTGTAACACTTTTGAGACAGTAAAATTAATGATTGTTCATTCAATGCCATACAAACAAATTTAAGACATAACAAACAAAATGACTATTTAAGGTAGTATTAAGAATTATCCATAAATGGATTCCGCGAATCAAGAAAAAAAATTTTAAATACAAAACTTTTTTGATTAAAAAACCGATTTTGTTAGGGAACTTCCGTATTCGCCTAAGACATACAACTAAATCTAGTTTAACATTATCTACACTGTTAAAATTTTTTGTAAAATTACAATTGTTTTACAAAACAAATATCAGCAAAATTCCAAATCAACGTATACTAATACAAAAAATAACACAATTTGAGTAAAATTACAAGACATGTGAAGGAACTTACTATAATGAGTTGTAAATTTGGAAGCTTTATGCAATAACCCTACACGTATTGTAATTTTTCCTAACTGTTGGTGAATTTCTAATGAAAGGTTGTAAATTTACCAAAATTCTTTGTAATCCGATTTACAATACTTTTTTGTGATATTACGAATAAATGTTGAAACTCAAATTACTATGAAGTCATTAAGAATTTACAAATAATTTTATTATTTTTGTAACACAAATTTGAAAATTACAATACGTATTATAATTCTATCGAAAGTTTTTATTTTTCTAACACGTATTGTTATTTTCTAAAACTGTTGATTAATTCTGAACAAAATGATTTGAAAATAAGAATAACTCTTTGTATTTTGATTTACAATACTTTTTTTATGAAATTGCAAAAAAAGTTGAAACACAAATTAGTATGAAATCATTAAGAATTTACAAATAATTTTATTATTTTTGTAACTTAAATTTGAAAATTACAATACGTATTATAATTCTACCATAAGTTTTTATTTTTCTGACACGTATTGTAATTTTGTTAAACTTTTGATTAATTTCGGGCAAAAAGATTTAAAATTTACAAAAATTGTTTGTAATTTGATTTACTATACTATTTTTATAAAATTTTGAAAATATGTTGAAACTCAAATTAGAATGAAATTATTAAGAATCTGCAAACTATTTTATCATTTTTGTAACACAAATTTGAAAATTGCATTACGTATTGTAATTCTACCCAAAGTTTGCTACCATTCAACAAATGTTTTGTAATTTTTCGATAATGAGTTGAAATTAATTACGTTGTGTAGTACGGGAGTGCACCGATAGATGGCGCTGCTCCCTAAATAAACTCGCTAACGATGTGTAACCTTAGAATTGTGACTACCGCGGCTTACTTAACGTTTGTTGTCTTTTGTTAGGGACAACATTATACTTGGTTGGCTGCATTCAAGTTATTGAACACCTTCCAATATAATTCTGAACATAGTACGATTCTGATTGCAGTACGGTGTCTCGCTCGAAACGCCTGCTGTTCTCCGAGTGAATACTATAAAACCACTCAGTTGTAAGTGAAGTTTGCCTAATAAACCGTATAATTATATTTGTCGTTTCCGTCGCATCGTCAACCCCGTTCTAGTTGTAAATTTACAACACATCATTTTGAAATTGCAAACCATTTTCAAAAGAATTTGTTTGGCAAAATTACATTATTTGTATTGTAATTTTGCTAAACGAATTTCCGATAGTCGTTTGGTAAATTTCAACAAATGTTTTGTAATTTTTCAATAATGAGTTGAAAATTTACAACACATCATTTTAAAATTGCAAACCATTTTCAACAGAATTTGTTTGGCAAAATTACATTGTTTGTATTGTAATTTTGCTAAACGAATTTCCGATAGTCGTTTGGTAAATTTCAACAAATGTTTTGTAATTTTTCGAAATTGAGTTGAAATAAATTGTATTGTAAATTTACAAAACGGAATTATATTTTTACTTTATTGTTGTGCGTAAAAACTTCCAACACTTTCTTTGTAAAATTACTACAGAAATTTTTAACAGTGTAGCGCTTAATAAAAGAGCACCAATTTTTGGTAGCACTTCGTAGCAATACTATAATTTTTGACAACACTAGGCTGTGTAGGTTACCCATGAAAATGTCAAGCACAATCGGAAAATTGCCATTATAATTCGATAAATTAAGGCTCCAACCAAAACTTCATTTATGAACAGATTTGGGCAATTCTTTCTTTGTTGGAAAAATCGTAATACTCGTAGTTTCTGTTGGGTTCATTAAAATTAGAAAAAGAAACATCCCAAAAATATACTATTGGTATTATTTGTAAATTATTTGTAACTTCGTAAGGACAAAATGTATTGAGTTTGAACTTCGGTGACGATTAATTCGTGATGTCAACATCTTTATTCTATGCTATTCTATTCTATGCTCTGCTACTTTAGTATTCCGACATCAAAGGTCAATTATCAAGAGATATAAAGTACAAATAAAGAAGTTAAAATAAATAAAGAAGGAAGTTAACATTGAGTAAACTTACGGGAGAGAAGCAATTTCGCAGTCTTGTAAAGCGTGTAAGACTTTCCCAACCTTTTCTTGACCAGGGACCACTTTGATTTCTTTGTTTTTGGCAGGGGCCACTACTTACAAGAAAAATAAAGTGAATCAATCCGAAAGTAAACTTTAATCAGTGGGCCGCGAAATTTGATAGCGTTTGCGGACCATATTTTGGTTTCTGCGGACCACTGGTGGTCCACGGACCATTGGTTGGGAACCATTGGTGTAAGTCTTACACTGTCACAGCGTTCTTATCCGATGTCGGATCATATTGGCAATCAAACTACCGGATAGGCCCCTTTGCCGTGACAGATACGTGAGGTTCAAAATATCGCTAGATGGCGTTAGTATTGTGAGGTCCGTTTGAAGTCCAGCCGTGCTTGCAATGGGGGCTATCGCGAGTGAATTTTCCGCTAGAGGCGCTAGTGTAGCGTGAGGTCAACGAAATGTCAAATCTCAGTTTTTGGGTGAGCTACGCGGGTTTATTTATAATTAGAATAATTATGTGAATATTTTGCATTATCTGAAATTAATTACGGCAATTATGCGATAAGGGGCAATGAACGTCTGTAATTTGAGACAGTTTTGTCTTTCGAAAACTTTTGTCCTCCCTTTTTTCCGGACAAAACGGGATTATGCAATACTGTGGTTGCTCGATATGTTTATGGCACTGTTTTAAAATGTATTAAATATGATTTTAATCTAAACTTTGTTTTCACGGCCGTTATAACAGACTTTTAAAAACCTCACGCAACAGTGGCGCCATCTAGTGAGAGAAAAAACGATAGCCCTCATTGACTCATTTAGTTACTCAAACGTGATGCAAATGTCAAAGTTGTCAAACAACACGACACTAGCGCCAACTAGCCTGTCAAAGAAAATCTCATTGTCATTGACCCTGATTATCATGGCCATGGATGTCGCATCGCAAGCAAACATTTTGTCATTTCGAGTTTCGTTTATAAAAATATAACCACGAAATTTATGCCAATTTGACACTGTCTTTCATATTAGGGCTCAAACTCCTACTGTACTTTTGAGTTCCTGTCATTTTAGTTACTCAAACGTGATGCAAATGTCAAAGTTATCAAACAACACGACGCCAACTAGCCTGTCACAGAAACTCTCATTGTCATTTACCCTGATTGTCATGACATGATGGCCATGGATGTCGCAACCAAACATTTTGTCATTTCGAGTTTCGTTTATAAAAATATAACCACAAAATTTATGCCAATTTGACACTGTCTTTCATATTAGGGCTCAAACTCTTAGTGTACTTTTGAGTTCCTGTCATTTTCATTTATTTAAACAGAAAAACATAATATGGATACTACCAAAATTCACGTTGGCTAGTCTTATTTTTAAACAAAAATAACAGTACCATCTTACGTGGAATCCCTGAAGTGGATGTTACCAGTTTATACTTGGCCGTTATTTTACAGCTCTGAATTATTATTTTTTTGTTTTTATGTCTTTTACCTTTGGCTGACTGACAAACATTAGTGATCTGTCGAAAAGTATTTCAAAATTACAGTACCCGACGATAAAGTTTGCTTAGATTGCACAAGTCTTCGGAAAAATACAATTGGCTGTTCACGGCGATTTCCGAAAACTGGCGACCGGCCATCAATCATCGTATTTATTAAGTGACGTTTTATATTAAACAAATACTGCACCTTTAAGGACTTAATTAGTTTATGTCAAATTAATGACATGTAATATTAAATGATATTGTAACGGATAACTCACGTCTTAAATCGAGTTTAGCTCGACATGTTTCGGGTTATTTTTATTTTTACAGAAAAGTGTCCAGAAAACGGTTGAAACGCTCGAATAAACGCCCGGGTACTGTAAGTGTAAAAATTTACATATTATGTATCTATTATACAGCCTAAATATCAACGTTTAAATTTGATTGCTCATGCTTTGGCTAGTAACTTATACACTTCTGCGTTAATAACTAGGCCCTAGGTAGAAGGACATAATTGCGTCAGCTTCTTAAGAAAATTTTAATGCATAATTTTAGCTATACCACGCGCCATATAAATCTGCCTAAAAGTTCATTACTTAATACTCAGTTTTGACGCATTTCTGAGATACATTTTTATGCGACGTCTTTACGTTACTCCCGGATTGTGTTCAAATCGCTTAACGGTATAGTGCCTATTCAATTATTGGAATTATACCTTTTGCAATATATATTATGCAATGAACTTTTAGGCAAAGTTAGGCGGCGGAAGGTATAGCCAGCTATTTGTATAAAAATTTACAACTACAATAGCATCCATATTATTTTGTTAAGGCAGTGCTGATTGCTGAAGTGTTATACAAATCACCGCCCGTTTATTAAAATAAGTTGTCATTTTCTCTCACATTTGTCACAAAAATGCAATAGAGTTGAGTAACCACAGTCAAAGGCGATTTCTCCATTCAACTTCACTTGTCCTTTTTTTGTAAACAAAATTCAAACCTAAAATGTAACATTTTGCTATTATGGTTATTTTTATAAAAGAAATAAAATAATCTAAACTAGGTAGGTTAGGTAGATTGATAGGAGTCATCATATATTACATTAACAGCAGGTTCAATCAACATTTTCTTGTTTGTTATTCTGTCCCGTTGCCAAGGTCCGCCCGAATTGCTAACACCATCTTGCTCGCTTATCCTGCTGTGAAGCAGCAGTGCTTGCACTGGAGTGGAGAGTAAAACAGCCGGTGAAATTACTGGCACTTGAGGTATAACATCTTAGGCCTCTAGGCAACGCACCTGCAATACCCTTGGTGTTGCAGATGTTTATGGGCGGTGGTGATCTCTTACCATCAGAAGACCCACTTGCTCATTTGCCATCCAATCAAAAAAAAAAAAAAGAAAACTTATAGAAACTCGTGGTTTTAAAGAGTTGTCGAGGGGACGTAACCATGGTAATGAGGTAAAAGAAAAAGTTGATCGACCCAGATAAAATTAATTTAACACTTTTTTTTGTTGTGTGTGATCGACATACATAATAATCAAAAAAATAAATAAAGTCAATCGGGCACTATATAGAAGAGTGCTTTTGGAATCCCGCAAACCCGCTCTCAATCAATCTGAATGCAGCGCGCTCATTGGCGGAGCCGGCTGGTTTCTGCTCGTGCGCGCTCTCGTTGCCGCGCACCGCGAGGTGTGTTACTAATTTTCATTAAAAAAGACGAATTACTAATTTAGTTGCTAAGTAATTATTTACGATGCCCTTTATTTAGGGTTTATGTTGATTGAATTAGTAGACAGATAATGAAGCTCCAAAATAAATAAAGCAGCTGACTTACATTTGTCGCCCAATAATCATTTTTTTTATTAATTTATTAAATAGACTGATGCACGTCTCTCTGAAACAGGACATGATGTACTAAACATATTATTATACTGATTTAACATCTATGTAATAACTCATGAGCTCACGACCTTGCAATAAACATTTTGATTTTTTGGTTTTTGAAAATAATAAAATTATCGGTAGCTGAGTTATATTAATTATTGTATGTAAAATGTCGCTATATTTTGCATAATTTGCTGGTATTGCAAAGATGGCATATTAGCCTAATAGGAGCTGTTCTATTAACCCGTTGCTTACATACAAAAAGAGACGTTCCATGGCAGATGCCAAAGAAAACTTTAGCCGCTGCACTTATTATTTTCCATTGATTAATAAGTGTGAGTAATTTAGTAATTACTTGATATTTATTTGCAGTCTATTTAACATAAGTGTAAAAAAAACTTAAACAAAGGCTTGTGGTAAGGTTTTAAATACACTCAAAAAGCTAAATTTTAGGTTAGAATTTTATTTACACCTTAAGGCAAGTAGCCAAATTGAATTCACATATTAATCCTACCGTCATTCTTTATGCGAGGATGGCGAGCTATCCTCAGCTTTTCTCTTACTAGCCGAATGAGATTTCCTATCAGGCTTATACTTCTCCCATTTCTTATGGTTTAAGGTGTCAAAGTCATCACAGTACTGTGCTATGTCAAGCAGATAAGTGGAAAGATGGACTAGTTCCCGGTCTTTGTCTCTGTTGAGGTGGGCCTGCCTGAAGGGCCGGATTTTGAGACCGCTCTTCGGGTTCATGATGAAGTTCCTTCGGATGTCATCGAACATTATGGTGTTTTTTGAGCTGTACTGAGGGTATTTGCCCCAGATCACGCCTAGGGGTTTCACCTGAAAAAAAAAAACAATTATATTTAATAGAGAAAAATACTCGTAATTTAAGACCCTGAGAAGGGCCTAGGATAGTTCCCATCATGACAAAAATAATAGTTCCCGAGGGCGCGCTGAACAAACTCATTGTGGGTGAAGTCGCAGGCTAAGCTAGTAACTTTTATAAGAATAGCGAAACGTGTAGAAAGATTATGCTTAGAGATACCAGGGCAAATTGTCAATTACTGGTCACCTTTCAATAACTGGCCACCTTAATTACACTAAAAATGAGTACTAGTCATATGTTTGTTCTATAATGAATGATAAAAAAATACGGCTAAGTTTTTGTTTTCCTAAGTATGTCTCTAAATTGCACTCCAGATTTTCAAGATACAGTTTGAGGAACGCCAGATGTTTCATTGTCCTATAATTTATGTCTAATTTTTTAATCGAAAAAGAGTTAATTTTTAGTATAAGGTGGCCAGTTATCGAAAGGTGGCCAGTAATTGACAATTTACCCTATATACTGTTTTATTTGGAATAGGAGGATGGCTTCCAACAAAACATAATTCGCATCAGCTAACCTGCATGTCAGACCATTTTAATGAGAATGTTAAAATCCTTGCACAATCACCTGATGACCTTTACAGTTTTTAGAAAATCAAACCTATAGGATCTACAGCACAGTATACATATAAGCTAGGGGGGCTAGGGGGTCTCGCGGTACTGCAGTCGGCGGTGTAGAGCGCGCGTCTGTGTGAGTGTGTTCGTTTCGATTGATTTGTTCGTAGCTTCTTTACTGCTTTAGATTATATATATATTGTGCCTACAGACAGCTACGGCCCAAGCCCTCTCATTGTGAGAGAAGGCTTGTGCCCCGCATTGGGACATACATAGGCTGGGATGATCAAATACTCACATCAATAGTCCCATACTTGGCTGTGTGCACCGTGATCATAGCCAAGTAGTCTAAATAGAACATAATCTTGTAGTTCTGATGAGTAGCCACACCGAGCAACTTCATCTTCTCCTCAATCCACTTCATGCCTGTAGCTGACCATATGACTATGTCGTAGTCTACGTAAGCTGAAGCGAGGAACTCGTGTAGGAACGGACGCATCAGTTCGTAGCCTGGAAAGAGAAAAAATAACAAGGTTTAAGCAGTGCCAGCTTTTATTGTGCTCCCGTTGCTGGTATATGGAGCCGAAACTTGGACGCTCACGCAGCTGCAAGTCACGCAAAGGGGGATGGAGAGGGCGATGTTGGGCATATCTCTCCGAGACATATTCCGAAATACGGAGATTAGGAGACGAACAAGGCTCACCGATATAGCCAAGATAATCACCCAAAGGAAGTGTAAGTAGGCTGGACACATGCGCCGCAGGAGTGATAGAAGATGGAAGGCCGTGATGGAGTGGAGACCCAGAACCGGGCGGAGAAACGTTGGTAGACAGGAGATGAGGTGGACCGACGACCTGGTCAAAGTGGCGGGAAGGTGCTGGTTAAGTAGAGCACTGGACCGAGATTGGCGAGCAATGCAGGATGCCTACACTCAGCATTGGGTGGCTATGGGCTGAAGAAGACGAAGAAGCTTTTATTGGGCGACTGGGGCGGATGCCTGGGGCGCCAGCCGCCAGGTACTACCACCGTAACCACTTCATTTGAATACCTATTTTTATCCATCTAAAGATAACCTAACCGACAAAAAGTTGTAAAACCCCCGACTTCGTCACTTTAAAGTTCAGTATCTCAAAAACGGCTGAACCGATCTCAATGAAACATGTCTAAGAACCATTGCTAGAGAACCTGCTATCAAATAAAAAAACCGCATTAAAATCGGTCCACCCGTTTACGAGCTACGGTGCCACAGACAGACACACAGACTCACATAGCGGTCAAACTTATAACACCCCTCTTTTTGCGTCGGGAGTTAAAAAATTAGACTCAGCGAGTATAGGAGTGAGTTGAGTATGAGCATCTAGGCGTATACAGTGGCTCATTTAGATCGTCAGTATGCGAAAGTCTGAAACTTTAAGACATACGAAGATCTGTTCTTAGGAACCACGTCATCGATTTTAATAACAAGAAAATTGCATTCAAACATTTAAAAAAACTTGTAATTAACTCGGGAATCGAACCCGGGCGTTTTGAAAAATAAAACTATTATTAAAGAATATGAAAACAATGCATTTTATTCATCCAAATATCGTTTTCATAGTAACATTTGTTGGTTATGACACTATCTAAATAGATATGTGGGGGTGTATAGGGTGAGTGGACCGTATGGTCTAGTGTCCACCCCAGGATGTTATGCTACTGATTCAAAATTCTATAATACTGATATCTTTACACAAAATTGTCAAATTGGCCAGGCCCCCCCTGATAAATAACCGAATGTCTACCAAACACGGCCTGTCATTTCACCGATTTTAATGAAACATAACTAAGAAAGAGGGGCCTTTGCATCCAGAGACTAGGTTTCGGCACAAGAGAGTGTAACATGTATCTGAAGCCCCTCATGAGGCTGGCATAGTCACATTTAGTGTAAAAGCCTCGTTAAAATATAAGAAAAAAAAAAAAAAGAACCACCTCAAGGAAACTTGCTTTCACGTAAAAAAACGTATCGAAATTGGTCCCTCCGTTTGAGAGTTATAATGCCTACAGTCAAAGGTGTCTAACACCCCTCTTTTTGTGTCGAGGGTTAAAAACGTACCTTTTTCAGCAACAGACCGATGGTCGAACAGTGTGTAATCTATATCGAGCACGAGCAGCTTCTTGCCGGGACGAGGTTCATTCAGGACATTGATTTTGTAATCTCTGACGCGTTTGTTTATTTTTGCCAGGTAAATCTGGAAAGTGGACAAAGAAACAATAAATAATTGTTTTATTAACATAATGATTTATAAATTAAACTATCCCACTATACTCAGTGTTTTTCTTGATTCCCATTATCTTTGGCAACTGGTCTGTTCATTAATATGAAATACTTACCTGTTAAGTAATAAACTTTACAGTCATTATTAATAGTCAAATCCATACTAAGACTTTGACTTTGACTTTTGTGTTTGAATGTTTGTGTTTGTATGTTGGTACGACTTTCACGCCATAAAGAAGCGACGAATCGACGTGATTTTTGGCATAGATATACTTTATGGGCCCGAGAGTGACATAGGCTACTTTTTATCCCGGAAAAACGTACAGTTCCCGAGGGAACAGCGCGCGATAACCGAATACAACGCGGGCGGAGCCGCGGGCAAAAGCAAATTGTAAAATAAACTTGGAAACGATTTTGGGACCAATAACCAATCATAATTTGATTGCTTAGTAGCGACATCTCTTGTCTGGGTGAGCCGTTAGTTCCGAAAGAATGTGACTTTTTCGATGAGCGCGGAACATAGATGTCGCTAGTGCTGCTGCTTAACCCGTCGAGCGACTTAGGCACACACCCGTGTGCCTAACGCCATACTGTCAGTGACATCTGGTCGCTTGACGGGTTAAGTAGCGTAGTAGAAAAAAGCAACCTGAGATATGTGTGCATAGGAAAAATTCGTGTCTAGATTCCTGTCCAGCGGTGGTGTAGGAGTTATAGCACGCAGCACGGATTACTGAGGACCTGGGTTCGATTCCCAGCGCTGGACTCTTTTTCTGGTTTTTCTGTGCAGCCATGTCTCAGTTTGTATTTTCGATATGGTTTCACGGTATACCCGTAAAAGTAACAAATAGACTAAAAATAAATACAAAGACTCCAAAAAACCAATCACAATTTTAGGATTTTATTCCAATCTAATTAAAAGTATTGAGATAAAAAGTAGCTTATGTTTTATTTCAGGTGTCCAGCCAGGTCAGCCAAGTGTTCAGTATTATATACCAAATTTTATCTCAATTTGTCCAATGCACTGCACAAGTAGCAAAAACTGCATGAACATGCATATTTTGGATAAGCTTAACTATCATAAGGTCGCGGGTGAGCAAGGAAATTCTTTAAGTTCATTCGTTTTAATATTATTACCTCTTGATTCTCCACATCAACCTCCTCATCGTCCAGATCTAGGTCATTGACTACATCATCCCCGCATTCTGGCCTCGCCAATGCTCCCTGGATGGCCTCCTCGAGGGACCCCATCATCATGATCTTCAGGTTAGGCTTTAGGTTCAGCTCAGCTAGGGTGTAGTTGTCTGTTGCCACTTTACCTGAAGATAGCAGAGTTGTAGGTAAAGTAACGGAAAATTAACTATAGGTAGTGCCACCAGAGTTGAGATCACGCACACAAGAAAATGTCATGTAATGACAGCGGGGTTTTAACATTAAGTCATTCACTTCATTCACTCTCTTTTCAATCAGAGGCCGTATTGCCTAATGTTTCTGATGCTGGCGATCCCAATCAAATGACATATTTCGCATACAAAAACTGTCATTGCAATTGCAATCGCGAGTGTCAGAAACGTTAGGTAATAAGGCCTCAGTTCTTTTTGTAGCTGTGTGTCATCATTCACATGAAAATAAAATGCTTAGGGACTGACAGATAGGGTTTGCTCCCGGTACTAAGTTTGTATAGCAAGAACCGGGAAAGCCGGTTTCGGTACCTTATTTGTATGGAAATCCAGTACCGGATGCAAACCCTACAGACTGAGTATTCAATTCATTGATTGATGAACTAACTCATTGATGATCATTCATAAACAGTTTCTTTTTTTTCCAACAGGCTCTTATGGCCAAAAAAACATTCAATGAATTAAAAAGTTAAATAAATAAATAATAGATAAATAAATATCATGGGACACTTGACACCAATTGACCTAGTCCCAAACTAAGCAAAGCTTGTACTATGGACACTAGGTAACGGATAAACATACTTAAAATATAGATAAATAAATACTTAAATATATATTAAACATAATTCAAGTATTTCTCACCTATTTCTATATCCTCCTAAGTCCTCATGTACTTTATAAAGGACTAATTAACACTATGAATAACGACCAAATTTACTTTATAAAGTACAAATTGTTCATTGAATAAAGAATTCTAAGAATTTTGAAATAAAATCCAAAATAACATAGCAGGTCAACCACGTCTAGGTCTTAAACGCTAAGTTTTTTAAAAAATGCCAGGACTTGGGAGGATAAAAATACAAATTTTGTTGAAATTGGAGAGATAAACTCAGGGTACAATGGTAGATAAAAATGCCCAGATAACAGATTTTACAAAGTAGATCTTACCACTGATTAAGTGCTTGGTTGCATTGTTAATAACGCAATCCTGTCTATTCACAATAATGATACTTTCAAGTCACCAAAAAGTACAGCATGGTCTTTTTTGATGTACATTTTGGTGAATGACCATTTAAACCAATCCTTTAAAATAGCAGTTTTGCATATTGAGTTCGCCAATTACAAGTGCAAAGGTACCGTTTACTTGCATAATTCCGGGAAAAACCGCAGCACCGCACCGCTTGTAATTGCGAAAGAGTTGAACTTTCTTTAAAACAAACCAACCTCTACCATTACAATTATAGGCGAAAATATGTATATTGAACACAAACTAACACTTTTAGTGCTAGTTTCGTCGATATTGCGAAAAGTTATAGGTCTAAAAACGTATAATTACCCTGAAATTTGACGTTTAACAATTTTTGTCTGTCCGGCCGAACGCCAGTAGCATTCTCGATTGCAATCTTCAACATCGCCACGGAGTCCGAGGGAGAAAACTCCGGGATATCGTACTCCTTGCCATTCCATTTAACAGTCAATTTTAAACAACTATCGTTTATATCACACATTTTTACATCAAACTAAATGCAGATTGCACAGCAGAGTAACGGCAAATGTGACACATAAACAAAACAACACTGACTGACTGACTGACGCTAGTGATGGGCGACTGAACGTTTTTTTACGGTAATAGTGATGTACAGTGTGTTGAAAACTGACAAATTGACAATTTAACGTTAAATTAACCAATTTTTCGTTTGCGTAGCTTCCAAGTTTCTTCCAAGCATAACAATTCTAACTTTTCGGGATCCCAGAATCCCAGCCCAGTTGAGCTCTCAGATTAAAAATCTAATTATTATTATCTTTATTTCTTTTTATTCTTAGGATTAGGTTTTTATAATAGTTATAAAAAGTAAAATACAGAAAAGTACATAACTACAAAATAAAAAAAAATATTATTACTTATTATTATTAAAATGGAATACGAGTCATACATCTTTATAAAACCAAATTATGTTTAGCAACAGTAGGTACCTGTTTTAGGTAAAGTCAAGTGCAATTATGTATCTATTAGAAAATTACTCAAAAATATGTGTTAAGGTCCACGGTCACCTTTATTACGTCGGAAGACGAATTACAAAGTCTTATTTACTTATACTAGTCAGGAATGCTAACTTCAAATTCTATCTATGTGTACAGTGCCCTTAGTGTTAGTTTTCAGTTACAAAATACGTATCGATCGCGTTCGCATTAAAATCGCAATTTGTATGGAAACACGAACAGCGCCTCTAGCGGAACGTTGGCAATGTTTGTGTTTCCATTCGAATTGAGATATTTAGAATACTTACACTAAGGATACAGAGCCCTGTGACCATGGACGTACCTACTAATGCCTGTGACGGACAGACGGGCAGCGAAGTGACTGTAATAGAGCTCGGGTAACGTGTTCCGGAACACTATGAAACTATTTATTTTAATACTTTTTCGGTATCTTAGTTGTCGTTTTACAGTAGTTTTAATTCAAAATTTGACACTAAACCTAAAATAAATGAAACAAAGGCACTAAAAAAACCAAAGACATCACTTTTTATTCATCGCATCACAAAAATAGAAGACCTACACAGATGCTGATCTATGTAATAGCTAAGCTACTAGTAGAGTTGCAGTGGCCCGCCACACTGTCTCCTGTAAAAAAAAAGTAATTAATAATGCTATACATCCCAGCACCGCCACCATACTTCATTGGACATAAGTAGCGTTTCCACTAGAGACGTGCGGGGATGTGTTGCGAGAAATATGTTTTTCATTTACCAATAGAAACGCTTTATTTACCTCGCCTCGCTCCGCTCAGCTGTTGTCCACCAGATACGTTCTGTGCGTGGACGTATAAATGAAGAATTTCTATTGGTTAGTGAAAAACACATCCTTCGCAACGCAACACACCCTCGCACTTTGTTGGTGGAAACACGCTGCTTTAAATACTTAAAAATTCATTAATCGACGCTGTGGCCGTATTGCTTAACACAAAAGCGTTCGCAATAGCATTCACTATCTATTTCTACATTCTCATTCTGCCGGCGTCAAGGTCACAGCTTTTCAGAAAGAATAAGAATGACAGTTACAGCGGACACAACTAGAATAGAGCTACGTACATTGTCTAAACTACATTATTAGAAAGGGAAAAATGGTACTGATGAACTAGTATGGTAGGGCCCCCAGCAGTGGGACTGGGACGTAAATACCTATAGATGGAGCTAGAAAAACACTAACCTTCTTTCTCATTGTCTGTAAAACTTCTGGTAACGTGCAAGCGTTTAAAATTCTGAAAAAAAATATTGAACTGCTAAGATGACATTTTACCAAATGGAGGTACTCATCAGGACTACTTTATTAAAAAGTATTCGTTTGGAAGGTGTTCTTTAAATAAATAAATATAGCTGGATAGTCGTATGGATTTTTTTATTATAAGATGTTTATGGGCGGTGGTGATCTCTTACCATCCGGAGACCCACTTGCTCGTTTGCCATCCAGTCGAATAAAAAAAAATCGTTTTAAGCTTTAACCTTTAACTCACTTTTGAAGCTCTAGAAGCCTTTTCGCGACTTTTTTGCATGGCTCGTGACTTTTGGCTTGATTGCAATTTATCGTTCCTGTAAATAAAATTGATTTAAGTAGGTCATTATATATATTTAGTCATTGGCGAAGCTGGCGTTAGATTGAACGCAGTCTTTTACGATGGATATATTCAATAATGGCTTTCACCTTAGTGGACTTAGTCACACCTTCGTGACTCCACACATTCGTCATTGGCGTTCCCTTTGACTTTATGCAACAGTGGCGTTCATTATCTTGGTGACAGACTTACTAAGTGTCAATTATATTTAAGCAAGTAGTGAAGCACACTGTGACTTTACACCGCTGTAAAAGATTTAGTACCTACATACTTACATCGTCTACCTAATACTTTGAACATTAGTTCAAAATGCACCGAAACCAAAGTTAATCTAAATGAAATAAATCTCAACAACCTGACAAATCCGCCAATGGCGTTTAAGAAATTGTTTAAATATACCTGCGCCTGTAGTGCTTCAAAGCATGCGACGTATCCTCGTTTCTATCCACCGGACGCCATTTTGCTGGACTAAGACTTACGCTGCTGGTTTCCGTCTGTTAACATTGAAAAGGATTAAATTAAACTTAATTAATGCTACCGTAATAATGACCGTCGGGGCCAAAAAATGTTCGAATGGAGAAAACGGATCACATCACGGTAGGACATCCACCAACGAGATGGCCGAATGACCTGGTCAAAGCCGCGGATTTATGGTGGACGCAAGCCGCTTCCAACCAAAGCAACTGAAAGTCTACGGGGGAGTCCTATGTCCGACAGCGGACGCTCTATGGCTGATTTAACAATGGTGATAATGATACTTAGATGATAAAGTTATGTATGAGCTACTCAAGCAAGAGAGAAGCTTGGCAAAGCTTAAGATAAAGTAAAACACGTACTTTTGCATGCGGTACGTGAATAATTTGCCGATAAAAACTAATTTTAACTCACTTTTTTCCGCGGCGAATAAGATTCCTCCAGTCTCTTACTTTTGTGGCCTTTAACAAATGGCATATAATTAGTAAAATGTTTTGGGCAAAAATTGTATTTTACAGAGCATTCAAGCCGTGGTGGCCTATCGCCTCTCAAGCAGAGGGTCGTGGGTTCAAATCCCGGCTCGCACCTCTGAGTTTTTCGAAATTCATGTGCGCAATTTACCACGAGCTTTTCGGTGAAGGAAAACATCGTGAGGAAACCTGCACAAACCTGCGAAGCAATTCAATGGTGCGTGTGAAGTTCCCAATCCGCACTGGGCCCGCGTGGGAACTATGGCCCAAGCCCTCTCATTCCGAGAGGAGGCCTGTGCCCAGCAGTGGGACGTATATAGGCTGAGATGATGACAGAGCATCAAGCAGCAGCATCAGTCCGGTGAACATCACGTATCGTTAGGTTAGTGAGCAGTCAACAGCAGAAGTAGAAGAGCAGTTTACGATGCTCAAAATGGTCTACAAATCAACGCACGTAAAAAAGCTTCTGGCGATAGACCTGCGCGCAGTGAGCGAAACATGGACCAAATTGGCGGTGGAGTAGTGGAGGACGCGGGAGGGGGTGTAGGAGCCAATGAGGAAGGTAGGAGCGCGCGCGCGGCCGTCACGTCATTGGCTTGTTAGCTGACAGATGCGCAAACGTATCCCCTCCACTAGCCACCCAGAGCTCTTTTTACTTGCGTTGACTTGTACTGTACACAGTCATTCTCTTATTAGGTACCTTGGCAATAGCGTTGTGTGTGATGATTTTGAGCACTGCTCATCCACTTCTGCTGTTGACTGTAGGGACACATCAATCAACCTCCAATATCACCTATTTAACCGATCTTATTTTACAATCCTAAAGTTCCTTAAGTCCAAAATGCACCCGCAACTCCCGCAAGTTGTTTTCAACTTAAAATTTATATGGGTGTAATATGATCTGATTATTATTATGAGCTGCGTTATTAAAATACACATGGTCTAGTCTAGACAAAAGACGTCATAGGTGAAACACGTTTTCTCTAAAGTATTTATGAAAGCATTCACTCGATATTATTATATCCTTGGAAAAATCCTTTAAACTCCTTTGCCGAAGAACACAAAGAATTGACAGCTGACAGTTCTGTCTGCGCGGGTCACTAATGCTGTTACTTAGATAAAATACCATAGACGAACGTTATCATTGAAGTCATCTATTATCTCATCAAAAATAGTCTTGAGTGTTAATTTCGTGTAATTTTGCTCCAGTTACTTCTAATTTCTAATTATTAGTGGGATCTAGCTTCAGCATGCAGCAGGCTATAGCCTTAAAAACAATCCTGGGATGAAAAAGGCTTCAGCCTTTTATAATTTAATATAGATCATTGAAAGTCTTTTGAGTCAGCCCAGCTCTAAAAAGGTCGTCGTGGATCACAATTTGAGCAGTTAAACTTTGTACTGAGGTGGAAGTGTTACCACATTGATATTGTATTTTTCACAATCAAGCCCTAATGGTAAGCGAAGATGTGAACTAAGATGAAGCACGCTTGTCTAATAAATGCCCATTCGCCCTAAATTTGAAGACGGTATGACCATATTGGAAGCACAGACTCAGGCAGGGAATTTCACTCCTCGGCTGTTCAGATAACAAAGGACGAGCGAAAACGCTTTCTGCGATTAATAATGATTTTACATCTTGGGAAGTTAGGCGTTAACTTGAGATTAAATTAAGTCAGCTTACCCTTCCGTGTATGACGGTGAGCTCCATAGCCATAATTCGATCTCTCTTCGTTTAGTTTCTAAAAGTATAAACATGGTAAATGGTTAAGCGTAGCCGTTAAACTTATTTAAACTGGGACTATGGCCAGGATTCAGTTACCCCACATTGTTTTCTCTGGTTTTCTCCGATGTGCAAAAAAAATGTCAGGCAGGTTGACTGATACAAAGCATAATTGACATAGTTTAAAAAAAAAACTTATTTATTTTTTGTTAAGTACCAAAGTTACACAGTGCGAGGTATTTTTTTTTTAAATCAATCGATAATCAAATCGCAATTTTCTTGAAAAATGCTTTCTACTAGCACTTCACAATCACAACTAACCCGACTTTTAATTAAATCGTACGAAGCCTTGATCTTTTCGGGTAACGGATATCAGGCCAGTACCTTTTAGGAAAAACACATTTTGAAAACGTATAGCAAATTCCTAAACATTAGCCACTAATGGTTACCTTAACACAAGTCATAGCAACGATTGGTGGTATGCTCGGAGAAAAGAGTTCGTAATCATTTTCCTGGCACTGAAATAAGAAAAAGATTAGTCGCTAATGTCCACGTTACCACGTTGAATTCTTAGGGGAAGAGACAATTTTTGTTTCATCATCATCATCATCATCTCAGCCTATATACGTCCCACTGCTGGGCACAGGCCTCCTCTCGGAATGAGAGGGCTTGGGCCATAGTTCCCACGCGGGCCCAGTGCGGATTGGGAACTTCACACGCACCATTGAATTGCTTCATTGGTTTGTGCAGGTTTCCTCACGATGTTTTCCTTCACCGCAAAGCTCGTGGTAAATTGCGCACATGAATTTCGAAAAACTCAGAGGTGCGAGCAATTTTTGTTTGCTTCTACTGAATGAAATAAAAAATAATTGATTAGATTAATAAACCTAGGCTAGGTACTAAATTAATAAGCTAACTAACTCACATCCTACGTCTTAATAGGCGTGGAAAATGGCTTCAGGAGAAAAACCGTTCTAACCTTTAGTTAGGAAATCTTAAGTAAGTACCTTTTTAAACTCCTCCAAAATGTTTTACTAGTTACTTACCTCTAATATATACTTGGAAGGTGATAGGATGCCATCATTAACTGAAAATGAAATAAAGAAAACATTTAAATAACGTTACGTTGATAATGTTGGAGAGTAAGTACTTAGAGTAGCTATTATATTGGGAATAGTGGGATGGGCAATAACCCACTTTTCACTGCAAGCGGAGCAGAACAGACTACGCACAGAGTCTATTTCGCTACTATACATACAGATATCTACAGCACTATACTCTTAGAAATTCCGTGATTTAAATTTACCTCTGGTCTTGTGGTGCTCATGATTTTTAATCGGCGCGAATCGCTTCGCTGACATTCTTCTGTTCGATTTATCTTCCATCATCTTCTCTTTCTGATTGATCGAATAGTCCCCAGTTTTCTTCTCTAGAGTTATATTTTTCTTCCTCTCTACTATAGGACTCCACCAATCTCCGGTTATAGTGCTGACGTCTACCAGCGTTTGTTTATCGGTAGTTGTCGACTGGTTACTCTTCTTGACCACTTTGACGCGTCTCCTCTTGGGTTTGTCATTATAATCTATGGCCACGTGTGTACATATCGTGTCCGTCATAGTGTTCCCGGTGCAGTCTGTGTCTGATTCGCAGAATATTGAAGTGCATGAGCCTGAACCTTGAAAAAAAAAAGATTTTGTGATAAAGAATCCTAACTAATATCATATGTGCCATTCTGAGTCGGTATTTGATACGTTTCACGCTTAAAGTACTCAACTGATTTGAATAAAGTTTGCAATAAAGTAGGTACCTACTGAGACATATAGGTACATAGTAAATTTTTTATCTCGAAACGAAAACGGAACGAATCATTGATAAAAATAATGTATTGGTTAGACATGCATTGGTGAACCATTTTAAGTTTTTAAATATTTTTCTTATTATTTTCGTTTAATATGATTAATATCTTACCTGAGCCGCAGTCACCGCATGGATCACATTGGCACACTGAAAATTTTTAAATAAGTATTAAGTAGTTCTGTATGCATTTATATATAAAAAATAGGTGCAGTCCAACTCGCGCGTTGAGGATTCGGTACGAGCAAGGGCAAAAATATATTATGCATATACCACAAAATAAAAGAAATCTGATTTATCAAAATATTTGGTAACTATTTAATAACTCCGTTTGAACCCTTCTGGTGCGGTGCGGTAATGTGCTGTATAAATTTATTTTCCGTATCTCATTTATCTTGTACTTATTGTATGTAATCAAATCACTTACATATATTGCGTGTACGCTTATGTCTCGGTTTGGTGCATGTTCTCTCTTCTGTAACAATACAATAAAATAAGACTTAAGCAAAATCTCTAGAGCCATTTTCGAGATCCCGTTATAATTTTTTTTTTTTTTTTACAATAACTGCCTGTTTAAAGATTTTACTTATCTGTGATTGTAATACAAACTAGACTAGTGTATTTCAATACAGAAATGTAAATGTTTAGATAGTTTAATGGGGGAATTTCAATATTTAAGACGTCATTTGACGTTGTTTTGTTTATAAATATTTAGTTAAATACCTATCCAAACCAAGTATAGTAACATATAAAATTACGTTCGCATGGTATGTTCCACCGGTCTTCTTCTGCATCCGGAACATAGGAAGGACATTCTTGAACAAAATAAAAAATAGTAGTTTAATCACTTGAATTCTGATTATTCTAAGGAATAGTTGAGTAGTCATTTTATATACCTGCGGATTCACCACACGGATGACATTGGCAACCTAAAAAAACAAACGTTTCATTTTATTAGTAAACTATGTAAAAAGTATACAATATTAATAACAATTAAACGGAGTTTTTACAACTTACGTTTCAACTTCGGAAGGGGGAACTTCGGGTTCTCGCATAATTCACAAATTCCTGTTAAAATAAAAAATTGGCAGATGCAGACGTACTTAAAGTTATGTAAGGGCATGGTCATTCCGAGAGGAGAGGAGAGGAGGCCTGTGCTCAGCAGTGGGACGTATATAGGCTGAGATGATGATGATGATGATGATGGTCATGAATGATGGTTCATGTAACAATTGACAGGGAAAAAGTATAGTTCTCATTTGTTTTAAGCAGTAGGTACATGAACCGTAGCTGTTCCTGGAGGTTTTAATTGCTATTAAACAGAGGATCGAATGACATCAAACATTTTTTTTTGCAATTTGTAAAGGCAACTTCGAGAAATCCTATAAAATGTGTATTATAGTATAAATAATGCTACGGTGAAAAAATGCTACAAACTTAATTACCTTGGTTAACGCAACGTCGATAATGTTCGTACTGTATTGCCACATTGGTTGTCCCTGTAAATTAATACGAAATCGATTTGAACAGTATCGTCACTAAAATAGACGAAAGTTACATCTAAATGCATAGAAAATTATAATAGTGAGCAATAGAAGTAGCATGCGAGCTTAAAAATATGACCGCAAACGAAAACTGGCGGTTCGATAATGGAAGAATATGCACACGAAAACATTTGTGTTCCTCTATTCGCTTGTTCTGTGTTTGAACGCCACTTTGTCAAATCATAACGTCAAACGCCAACTTCAATTATTAGACTGGATACCGCTTTGTGCTTTGATCATTATTATGGCCCTGTGGCGTTGTTGCACGACAATTATGGATAATTTGATGCGCTGTTCACGTTTAAAAAATAGAAATGAATTATTCAATTATAAATAACCATTCGCTTGGAGCAGTCAGTGCCGATAGCTTTACCTCTTCGCCGCCACAAAGTATACGAAGTGACGTGCTTTGTACGCCACGGAAAAACGAGCAACAAGTCAACTTGATTTTTAATTCCATTGCAGAAGGATTAATTTCGAGATGTTGGTCATGCATAGATGACAGTGGCGTGTGAGGCATTCCATTGGCTGTCACGACTGGATAACTGGCGGTGAAGAGCTTAAAGTTGACGCTGTCAGTTCTGACTGCAGTTTCAATTTAAAATTGATGCTCGCTTTACGCGTTACAAATCTAGTATTTCGTTTACAGTTATGCAGTCATTATCAAAACGTCCCTAAACGGCCTTTTGTGCAATAGACTTTTAGCCCTAATTGCTGTTCATAGTCTTACTTTTGTAGGCATTGTTATGCATAGTCCCGACGTTGACCTTGCGCACAGTCTCTCCCTGACATCGGAGTGTGCATTGCGCAGCGCACGTGCAAGTCTCTTGTTCTGCTGCTACTCCCACGTCATGCTCTCCTGGTATCAAAAGACAAAGAAAATCACACTAGCGTAATCATTTGTAATAGTAAGCGCACTAATTTCTTTGGCTTTAACTGATCTAGCATGAACTGAAGTTTGAATAGACTAGGGCTTGCGAAAGTTGCGAATTAACGCTGAGGCTGGGAGAGATGCGGCTCTGTCCCATTATTATTTTTGTTTCCCATAGATACGACGAAAGAAGCTTAATAACTTATTTGGTCCGTATTTGTTTGTTGGAAGAACTATTTCTTTTGATTTTTATAAGTTAAGTTTGAAATAAGGATTTCTCACCACAGAAACACTTATCGGACTCGCACTGGGTGGGACAGTGCTTCACTTTTGTGACGTGTGACTGAGTGTATTTGTTGAAAATAGCCGGGAACGTCAAATCTTGACATGAACTGTAATACATTCAAAGTTTAATTAAGTACTATTGATAGTCTTCTCGATACTATTACATGTTTCCCTAGCATAACAGGTGCCCTTAGCGGACGTGTAAGAAGGACAAAACCAATAAATACCTAACACGTTGAGTAAGAAAAATTGATCGAACATGTGCAATCACATCCAATATATTTAAAATTTGAATTTCATCAAGATAGTAAGTAAAAAGTATTATAACGTAACTGTCAAAAACAGAGTACAAACTTCTGTTTTTTTCTCTCGAAGAAAAAAAAAGTATACCAACCGTGATATTGTAATCGGCACCACGTGTATTGCCTTCTCTGAAAAATAAAAACATATAAGGTATATCAGTTCGCACTGTAACAAATCCTGATATATTGTTGTTTTAATACATACCACCACTAGGAGATACGTGACGAGCAACAGTTTTGGATGCAGTCCTCTCTTTTATGCAAGAGCAAAAATTCCTCATCTTGGTGACTGGCTTTTTCATTCTAAAAATTGCGGTGTGCCGGCAATTAATTAATGTTAAACGGGGCCACTTGACAAAATAGGAAAAGTAAAACACAAGTTGTCAATTATTTTTACAATTTGTGCAAGCTCAGAGTGTTTTATTTAGTAGTTACTGGCGACTGGATGACTGTTGCCGGTTACAAACCGATCGCACTCAAGTGCTCTGCTAAAAGCCCCGCATGCAGGCCCTATTTGTAATGCCACAGCTGTTTTGCCGGTACTGATGCATGCAGAGCCGATTTTTAATTTTGTACTATCGATCCTGTATGTATGCATATGCACAGTACGCTGGGCAATGACACTGCAAGCAGGACCGTGCTTGCTGGACTTTAAGAAAGGCACTTTAATGATGTTTCATTAACTTGTGTGTAAAATAGTATGACATAAAGTAATGATCATACTTACTCGACGTACACTTCCGAGACAGCACTTGAAAGTAGAAAAAAAACAAGTTAAGCCATTTAATTTACATTTGCGCATGAAAAATCGTATCGTTAAATAGCGACGATTTGTAACCTGCGCAATCAATGTGTAGGGATAAAAGTAGCCATCGCTCGCACGATGATGCAACTACTCGCGCAACCATGCGATCAAACACATTCTATATATCTACATAAAATTTCAATTGAATTTCATCGAACCATGAAATAACATAGTCGCATCGCTCAAGTGATGGCCAATTAGGACGTGCCTCAAGGTTTTAATCTGTACTGAATTGAAATTTTAAGTTACTTACACTTACAATGTTGTTTAACAGCTACTAAAATCAACTGTGGTTGAATCCTGTTAAACTTATTAGTTACTTACGATTTAATAGATTTCGCAGTAATCTTTTTTGTGGTATTCTCTACTTTAGCACGTTTTTTTTTACTCTTGTAATTTTCTGCTTTACCATCTAATGTATTTTCTTTTTTCTCTTCTTCAATACCGGTTTGTGTGCCACCTAAAAAATAATGCTATAGAAAATGTTGCCCCGTACTGGTCAAATTGACACACCCACGAATTTATATTTAGGAGTGTATAGTTATAATTTTTTATCATGGGATTTCATTTATGTAACAAAATATTTAAAATTAGTACTTACCATATCTGTCGTAAGGCCAATAATTAGGTTGACATTGGTGTTTTTCAGCTACATCGTGGTAGTATGTGTTGTTAACTTTGCTGTCCTGCAACAATAACTTTGTACTTTAACTTCTAACTAAGATCCTATTGTAAATAGACCAAGAACAAATATAACTTTAGCAAAATAACTATCGCCCACCACGCGAGTGACCTTTATACTTTCTCGTGTAAATTAGCTTTTATCCATTTTTAGTTTTTTATTTTATATTATTTTGTTTTTAGAATTAGTTCAGTAGCTAAAGATATTACCCTAAATAAACCTACATACAAACCAAATCAACCTCCTTATTATAACGAATGAATCTTACCTTATCACTTGCAGTATCCTTTTCTATAGTTTCTTTCTCGTCTCCAAATATTTCGTCAAGATTGAGACTGGAAAATAGTTAAAAGACTATGACATTTTCTTAAGTTAGGTTAAAAGAGATAGATTTTTATATTATTTACTACTAAGTTCAAATTTAGATATTTAGACCTTTGAAAGCCAACAACTACAAAATCGCCGAAAACTGTTAACCCTTTTCTTGACTAGTTGAAACAAGTGTACTAAATTCAAGCCTCGTTGGATTCTTGTAGAGCTAACAAAAATAACTTGAAAAATACAAAAGATGATCTAAAATGATGTATCATTTAAGATACTTTGCCAAGAATAGAACGAAGAACGGAATGTGACTTACGGGACTACATCAACATATCAGTCCTAACTATTACGTGCAATAGTAACCTTATTGTAATGTGGCGTTCAGGTACTTAACAAGTTTTGTAAGAGTAATTGGCGTTCACAAATTAATTTTAAAAACCATGCTTACTTTTCCTCTGGCAGATCCAATACAGGATTATTAAATCCGTAGAAATTCAGATTATTAGAAAGACAAATTTTCGGTGTCGTTAATCTGACTGAAAATAAAAATGATAAATAAAAATAAACACTTCATCTACGTAAGTAAATTCTTTTGTGTGCAAAATTGATACATTTCTAAATATAATAGTTATATGAAAATATATCACAGAAAATAAGTGATACTAGTATTATTGTCATAGTAGGAGAGAGCCCAAGAGGATAAATTTAATAGGGATTTACTCGAGCGTCACTATCACTATAGGCAAACCGTGTAACTGAGTCCTCGCCTGCGCGGTAAAGGGGCGCGGGGGTAGGACGACAAAGGGGACTGAAGGAGGTGCGGGCGGCAGGCGCTTCTTAGCACAGCTCATTCCGCTCGCCGCCCGCACCTCCTTCAGTCCCCTTTGTCGTCCTACCCCCGCGCCCCTGTACCGCGCAGGCGAGGACTCAGTTACGCGGTTTGCCTATAGGACCTATTGGATTTCTAATTAGATGATATAAAAAATTTAAAAAACCCCCGACAAAAAAACGCCAGCAAAAATAAAAAAAACACCGGGAAAAAAATCCGCCAAAAAAAGACTAAAAAGTAAAAAATAATTATGCACTAGCTACCTAGCTGTTGCCCGCGACTTCATCTGCGAATAATTCGTTTATCCCTATCCCGCTGGGACTATGCTGGTTTCCCGCAAAATTGGCCTAAGTTAATTTAGTATAAATACCTAGTAATGTTTTTTTTTATCTAAGCGTCGTCGGTGTCGGGGGACCGCTAAGGTTTAACAGGAAACTAAAGTACATATGTTGTATTTTTCAAAGTATTAACCTTAGCGGTCCCCCGACACCGAAGACGCTTAGATAAAAAAAAAACATTACTAGGTATTTATACTAAATTAACTTAGGCTAATTTTGCGGGAAACCAGCATAGTCCCAGCGGGATAGGGATAAACGAATTATTCGCAGATGAAGTCGCGGGCAACAGCTAGGTAGCTAGTGCATAATTATTTTTTACTTTTTAGTCTTTTTTTGGCGGATTTTTTTCCCGGTGTTTTTTTTATTTTTGCTGGCGTTTTTTTGTCGGGGGTTTTTTAAATTTTAAATTTAAGTTTTTTTATTTCATGATTTTTAAACTTTGGTACCTATATTTTTTTTTAACTATACTAGTGTGTTGAATATCCTGGCTGCAGCATCAGCTTATCGTGTTGCCACCACTGCATTGTATGTAGAATCAAATACTGATCAAAAAGTATCAAACACGACATGTCTGCTGTATTTTTTTTCAAGACTAGGTATACTAGTGTGCTGGATATCCTGGCTGCAGCATCACCTCGTCATGTTGCCACCACTACATTGTATGTAGAATCAATTACTGATCAAAACGAATCCAAACACGACAAATGTGCTATTATTTTTTATAGTGTACTAGTATGCTGGATATCCTGGCTGCAGCATCAGCTCATCCTGTTGCCACCATTGCATTGTATGTAGAATCAAATACTGATTGAAACGAATCCAAACACGACATGTCTGCTATTGTTTTATTAAGAGCGTACCGACTGGTGTTCTGGATATCCTGGCTGCAGCATCAGGCCGAGAATTGCATAATCTTGCATAGTTATATAGCATACATGGGTGTTTTAAATTTTAGGTCCCAAACATGCTTAAAAGTAAAGTAAATACCCATTACGCGTCTAAGATTCCTACCGCAGCGAACAAAAGTGCTGATGATCTTGAAACGGCTGAACCGATTTTGATAAAACATGTCTAAGAACCATCGCTAGAAAACCAGCTTTCAAATAAAAAAAACCGCATTCAAATCGGTCCACCCGCTTAAGAGCTACGGTGCCACAGACAGACACACAGACAGACAGACACACAGACAGATACACAGACAGACACACAGACAGACACACTTAGCGGTCAAACTTATAACACCCCTTTTTTTGCGTCGGGGGTTAAAAAGGGAAGTCTATGTTCTATACCCATTTAACAGTGGAAAGAGCGTCTAATCTATAATAGGCATTTAAAGGCATTTAAAAGAAAAGAAGCAGTTATGTAAGGGACTCGCAAAGCGCGATACAAATCGAGAGAGTCCGCCATTGATAGTGTATCCATGGCGTAGGTATCTAAATGTATGCCCAACCTGTCGACAACGTTTTTAAATTAAACTTATCCATTCATTTATGCAATACGACTGAAAGGCTGACCAAAAATTAGTCAAAGCTAATTAAAATCGCCTTTGAAGGTTAATACAAGTAAATTACTAAGTATATTTTCTTGAACACAACTTTCTTGACTACAAAATAAACCAAAATAATTGATTGATGGATACAGGAACAAAGATATTTAGATATTAGAAATGTATGTAATTTTGAAAGTTTGGATTTGGTGGATGTACTTGACATCTTGCCAGATGGCTCTTGGGCTCCTCAACTATTGTTACGAAACGCATCAACGACAAAAGACAAAAATTTTCACTGCATTATAATTTACCCTTATCCGAGGAAGACATTTCTTTAACGACGTTACTCAATAGTTTCTCAGCGAAACTTATTGACGATTCTTCAGGAAGCACTTCTTCTTTTATCTTACTTAACGGTTTCTGTTTTCCATGTTTCTTCTTTTCGGTGGCTGTGATTCGAAAACCTTTGACATTATTTAATTTTCAATAGCTAGCATAACAATGATATAAGTGGTATATATCTGGTGATATATCTGGTAGATAGTCGTAATGTATACAAAAATGGAAAATCTCTCAAATGATGCTTTTGATGCTAATGCACACCTTTCTTGTGAAATCTTGACACGATGATATGTTATAATGTCAGAGGTAAAAAATATGTAGTAATTCAAATTAGAGCTTACTTTTAGGCATCTGTTTGACTGTCTGCACATTCATCAATTTCTTTTGCTCCCGGTGCTTCTTTTTTTCCTCGGCAATCAGTTGTTTTTTCATCTGCTTCTTTAACTTGAGTTCAGCTTTAGCTTTCAATTTCAATTCGCGCAGTAAATTCTTTTGCACTTCCTAAAAATATTATGTTACAGTTGAAAAGAGTAACTTGGAATTAACCTATATGACGAATAATTATAATCATGTTTACATTTCACTATCCAGATACCTAGCGAAAATTATTTGCGTCACTCACTTTTTTCAGAATTTCTGCTTCTTTAATTTTGCGCTTCTCTGCTTTTCTCTTGAGTTTCTTTAAATCATCATTCAAATGTTCAGGTGGGTCACTGTCAGACTGTTTTTTTAACCACTCCTGTTCTTTAAGGTATACGGATATTCTGTAATTCCGAGCATCGTTATTGAGCATAGTTGTTTTGTACGCATGTTTCTGCTCACGCGTTAGAGGCTTTTTCCTCCGTTTATGATTAGCAATATCATTAGTCGACGATTCATCCTGTTGTGAAGAACTTATAGGCTTCTGTGGCGTGTGATTACCTCTTGCTAAACGCCAGAGTTTTGAACAAATCCCATGTAGTACACACTTACTATGGCTATCTTGCGTTTTGTGAACAATCGTGGTAAGGTGATTTGCTTGCCCAGCATCTTTGTTTTTATTTCTATTGTTTTCTTCGGGAGTGCTAGGTTCATCTTTCATGTCAGAAGCATTAATATCTGATGATACATCGCTTATAATATTACTGCTTAGCTTCCGAATATTGGCATTAAAAGTTTTCCTGTCGAGGACCTTTTTCGTTTTTTTCGGTTTGTTTTCAGAGTTCAGTTTTTTCATTTCAAGTTCTAGTTTAGCTTTCAAGTAATTTATTTCAGATTCCACAGATTCATTGAGTGATTTACCCACGCGCATAGTTTGAAGAACAATACATTTTTTTGGGTGGTTACGTCTACGCCTTTTAGGAATAAACTGGACTTTACTGAAATAGATTCTTCTTTTCCTTAGTTTCATTACATCTGCACTAATTGTTTGCTTTAATCTAACATAATTTAGTTTTATTCCTTTGATGTCTCTTTTATGTACAGATGTTTTACTTTTAGTACTATGCAATAACTCCTTATTTTCTATATCAATAATATTTTCTGAAGTTTTACTATCGTGCATATCTCTGTCTATTAACACATTATTCACGTTTGTTTCTATTTTTTTATCTATTTCGTATGCACGTAAGAAAGGAATGACTTCTTCGAGACTTTCATCTTTTTCGTCATATTTTATTGGTTTACCACCATTGGCATGTTTTACATGCCTTACGAATAACGCTTTTTTGAATATATCGATTGGTTGAAAGAGTTCCATAACAAGATATTCAAATTTATTAGAGTCATGCTTCTTCCACTCTTTACGTATTTCACCAGCGTCCATCTTTTTTGTAAGAAGTCTCATGGTACTCATAATCCCTGATAGTTTTTCTTTTGGAGCTTCTACACTTTTGAGTGATCTATCTGCATCCCTTACTACTACGCGAGTATTAAATTTTTTGACTGACTGTTCCAAATCATTATTTTTCTCCAACTGTTTTTTATTAATATCCTGATTTTTAAATGTGTCACCGTTTATTTCATTTATTGACTCAAAGTTATTATTGTTTACAAAATGTAAAGTTTCTTGATTACTGCTTTGGTCCTTAGAATTAGGAAATATTCCTGATCTATCTGTCCTTTTCGTATTATTATTATTCTTTGATAGCCTTTCTTGTTTGTTAGCGCCAGAAAATTGGTCCTTTGAAGTAAAATGACATAAATAGCCTCAATTCTACTATTATTTGAATTAAATGAGTGTTTGTGAATATATGAGTGCGTGTCTGTGTGCGTATAATATGCGTGTAATTGTTACTGGACCTTTTGATCAAGTTCGCAGTAAAAATTATGCAGAATTTTATCCCAATATTCCCACGGGAACGGGGTAAAAATCTAAAATCTCAATCGCTTGCTACTCTTGCTAGGCTTAGAGACATGAACTTTTAGCACGGGTGTTTTTCACGTAATATTAATTAAGACCATTCTGATATTTAAAAAAAAATCACATGAGTGTTTCTGCGTAATTCTAGAATGCCAGATCTAATGATTAATGCCAGCCAAGCAGTGGGCAAAGGTTCGTAAGAAATTAATTGTATTACTAGTATTATTGACTAACTAAAACGGCACTCACGGTCATTCTTAGGAGAGGTTCCTTTGTTCTTCTTCGATCGTCATCAGAATCATCGTCATCACTATCTTCGGATGACCATCTGGCAAAAAAGATAGTTGCAGTAACAATTTGTAGCTGTAAATCATGTGCCAAGTTCCAAATTAAAAAATAAAATTCTGAAGAAAAATCATAGGGGTTCAAAACAAACACAATATTATATCCCCTTCAATCTCATTAACATAAATAATTTTCTACCTATAACCAGCACTTGTGACTTCTCACGCTAACAAAACGAGTAATAATTACCTCCACGTTTCAGCTTCAGCCATATTGCAGTGGCCTTACCTTGGTCACGAGTAGATTGAAGTGTGTTATATATAGTAGTAATTTAGATACGTAACGTAAGTACAGGTTATGGTTAGAATGAGACAATGACTCTGAATCAGTAATAGACAGTCTCTTCAAGTGCACGTGTACGATAAAAAATCGTGCAGGAATGCACCGTGTGAACCCAGCCTTAGGGACTGTTTCACCATCCATTGATTAGTGTTAAGTGACGGTTAAATGTGATGTCGCCTCTATTTGTTTTGTTCGAATAGACAGAGACGGCATCACATTAAACCGTCAGTTAACACTAATGGTGAAACAGCCCCTTAATGTCACAAATAGTCCCGAGTGCTGTAATAGTTAATGTATTGGCCATGTATTGCTTAGATATTGACTAACTTTTCCAGGCTAACGTCACTGAGGTCACCGTAATCGCTTGGTGACAGACATATGGTACACAATTGACCGATATCCAAAAAGCAACGGGCACAATAAATTCCTGGGCAGGTAGGAGTTTCACATCTAGGAAAAGAAACAAAATACAAAATAGTTAGCACAAACGTTATTCGGATTGTTTCAGCAGAGAATTCTGTTCACTGAAACCTAAATAGCAATTCTCGTGGTTATTTTAAGTATCTAACCATTATCTATTATTATATTATTATTTTATTTTATTTATCTATTATTATTAGCAGTGGACGTCTTCCGGCTGATGATGATGATGATGAACCATTATCCCCTGCACTTACCGACACTAAGACTAACATTTATAGTATCGCAAAGACCCGTTGCACTCAGCTCTGCTCTTATTAGATGACATGAAACGCGACTTGGCGGAGGCTCTAACTGCCAATACATGTCCTTGTTTTAGTTTTTTACGTTATGATATTAGGAGGGTACCTTTTAAGGTAAGTATCTGGATCGTTCTGAAGCTGCTTTGTTCCACACAGCAGACAGTGCGGTTCCTTTTGTCCTAGTCCTAGTAAATAGCGGAGACAGCGGCACCTGGTTAAGGCAAAAAAATTACTTGACACCTATAGTTACAGTACCTACAGATGTCAATGTCATGGGGGCAAATCTTACAATGCTAATGTCTTGATACGAAGATCCAATGAAAAAATGAGTTGTAGTTGCTACGTGAGCTTGACGTAATAGGTTATTTTTACGATTTATTACAGTTCAGAATGGCGACGAGGCAATTTGTGTGGTTCTAAATGTAATATTAAACATATACATTCTTACAAACTCATGAGGCGTAAGACGAGCTCGAATTATCACGAGCAGCTACTTGAGAGCAGCATGAGAGGCCATAGATTAATTCACTAAGCTACCACGACATAACAAAGACGAAGAGTACATGAATACTAACGGTATAATATTCGTCAGGCATCTTTTGAACGTTTGCTTTTCATCTGTTGAATGCTTGTAGTCTCTATGAAGTTTTCTTCTGGCGTATTTCAGGAAGCAACCTAAGAAAAGGAAAAAAAATAATAGGTACCAAATTATTTAAGTTTTAAATTTAAAGGAGATACGACAAGAATTGTTATAACTGCTGAGATGTAAAATGATGGACAGTGGTGCTCTCAACGTAAAACCTTGCAAGCACCCTCATGGTTTAGAAAAACCGCAACACCACGTGAAGGTCCACTGGCTATCCTCAAGTCCTCAACCGACGTCCATTATACTATTCTGTCAAAAGTGTAGTTACTTTGAAGATAACTGCTAATATTCTTTTTCTGAATTGTCGCGCCACGTCACTGGTATTTTACCTCTTGTCCTTATGATATGGTTGTAGAGCCACGAGGCACGAGCACGCGCGCGCTCTGGCTGGTAGTGTCCCATGATCACGTGCCGCAGACGCAGCCCGTATGGCTCGCACAGCGCGCACAGCCATAATAGAAGGATTAAGATTCCTAGAGAAAGTAGAATAAAGTAACAGCATACAGATCTATGCATATTTTATCGACGAACACCCTTAACATTTTGCACGCCAGTTTTGCCTAAATTTGTCAAGGGCTTTCGTTCTGACAACGCCAACGACTCTTATAAGTAGTTAAAACTACGGCATACAATAGCGGCCTGGCAACATGTTGTTCAAAGTTCAAAGGTAACTAATTAATTTAATGACTTTTATATGTTACATTGGCGTTCAAAAGGGTACACATGATTTTTAAACAGGACTGTCAAATAATTATTCTTATGCTTTACATTAGAGCCTACGAAGCCTATGAAGGCTGGAAAAAGTATAATCGAGTCTACATTTTGCAAGTATCGACCGAAAGACACAACTCGCAATTTTTCTGCTCCAACTTCTCTGATGCTTCTTTACCAATGAATTTGTTCACTCACCAATCTGAGCGTATCGTTGGAAGTCAGGTGGGTGCGGGTTCGGGAGGCAGGATATAGGAGATGGCGAAGGCATCGCGAGCGGCACACTGAGCGCGTCTATTAGACCTCGCACTATCCCCGACAAAGGACCCGATCCTGCCACCTTGACTCCTGCCGTTGCGTCTTCCGCTGTAAGGGACAAATATTTATATATTTATTTAGGGAGAATTTACAGCTAAAACACAATATACAGGGCGTCCCACGGCTATGCCACATGGAGGGAAAGTACGTTAAATATTGCACATGGAACATTTTACTGTAAGAAGACATTATTTTAATTAAAGAAACCATTTAAACTGCATTCATAGATTTTTAAATAATTACATGGTTGAACCGGGAATCGAACCCGCTACACGAGAAAAAAAAATTACCCCGTAGCTTTATCATACCGATCGAAAGGCTTCATCATAAGGATTATTTTTTGCTAAATAACATAGTGTGAGAAATAAAAGGAATTCGGGACAAATAAGATGGCCGCCGAGATCCCCAGATCTAACCCCCGTTACATTTTTTTCCTCCTCAAAGACCTCTGCAAAGTACCTAATATCTGATTCAATAAATAAATTAAATGTTATTGAAACTTTGGAGAACTTACGTTGTAGAACTGTTTGGAATCTTCCATGGAACCGAATGTTCATGAGCACCCAGTAAAGGCTGTAGTCGGCCACCATATGGATCAGCAGTTTGAAGGTAGTAATAATCATGAAGACGACGGAGCGAGTCAAATGCACCCTCTCTGAAGCTAGCAGACGAAACGAGGTTGTCTGGAAGAGAAAATTACTTTACAATAGAGCGTTTACACATATAGCTAAAACCTAAAAGTAAAAATTCTCCCCCCTCTAAAAGTTAGGATGTTGGTTTGAAAATTTTAAAAAGTCTTGATGATATATATGCAAACTCGTGGTGTGCCCTCACTTCGCTTTCAAACTCTCCCACAAATAACCAGTGCGATAGATACCTAACGCTTTTAGTAAACCCAGAATTTCATTCTCTACTGCCGGATCTAATGGCTTACGCTAGTAATCAGGCTTGCCAGGTGTACGGTATTCTACCGAAACCTTCGGTATTTTAGCACTGTGTTCGGTGTTCGGTATAGCAAAAATACCAAAGTATGGGCGGTTCGGTTTTATTTTTTTGATAATTTTTTCTCCCTAATAAACGATTCAATCTGTCAGATTTTCCGCAATCGAGCAAAGGCTTGCGGATTGCGTAGCGAAGCATTTTTTTTCACTGTTTGGTATTTATTCGAAAAAGACCTGGCAACCCTGCTAGTAATATGTAAGGAGATTTTCAACGCTATTACCGAGACGTACTTGGCCCGTTCTCTGGTATTCAAGGGTAGAACAGTCTCCCTCCCTTGTCTTAGTCTCCTCAAGTCCAAATCCCTTAGTTCTTTGGTCACGTATCGATTGTCGAAACGCGACCTCGTTTCGAACATTTGCTGGTAGTACTTGGCTCTGGAATATAAAGATAAAATAACTGAGATGAATTTGTAGTCACCACAAGAAGATAAGATAATCTTAGATAATTTTATTCACAGGATAAAATAAGCTGAGATGATTTTTAGTCGCCATACCTATATATTTTCATATCATTTTGAATTTCGCGTTGCCCCAGAAAGAGATATTATATCATTGTTGTGCTACGGATGGCATGTTAACATCCCATAGGTACGTTTGCCAAAGAAATTATGAAAAGGTTACTTACATCCTGGCTATTCGATTTAGTTTCCTCAACTATTGTGATGGATGTGTTCGGATGTGATTTGACAAAAAGCTTCTTTAATTAAGTATTTTACAGTTTCAACTAAGTACCCAATTTCTTAAATTAGAGCAAATGAATTCCACGCAATTGACGTCAAAAAGATACAATTGTACTTGTTAACCCTGTTGTTTAATCTACGTCAGCTAATCCAATCAGAAACTGCGTTAATTTAAAAACATCTTCCGCTTCCGTCTTGCTTTAAGAGCGTTTAATACGTGCTGAGCTGGAAACGTTGCATTTTTACCCGACTGCAAGGAGAGGTATTGTTTGTTAGTTACAATCGAGAATAGGTAATCGAGAAAATTATTTCATGAACATTGAATGAAAATTAAAAATGTGGTCTGACAGAACTGTTCAAAATTCTTAAATATACTTATTAGGTTAATGTGTCTACTCCAAAAACTCCGTTTGCTATTGTTGTTGTTGTTGGTTTTGAGACTCAAAATTGTAGATATATTATTTTATTATTATTTTCTTGTTACTTTTATTATTATTACTATTTTTTACTTTTTTTTGTTTTCTAAAATTTAGGCGTAGCAATTTTTATGATGCCTTAAGTGCATGGATGCGTATGGTCGGCCACTAACTCCTATAATACAAGTTTTTACCTTAGCTTAGGAGTTAGAGGGTAAACTGATGTGTGAACATTGTACCTACACCTAAATATTTGTTGTTGTACTTTTTTTTTGTATGCAATAAACTATTATTATTATTATATATTTAAAAAATATATACATATAAAAAAAAAAATAATAATAATTCGTGATAGACTTTTAAATTCTTTAAAACCAACAAAAATATTTTAGAAAATAGAAGTCTATCACGCATAATTATTGTACTAGACACATTAACTTACATAGGTATTATGAAGAGTTCTATCAGACCACATTTTTTATTTTCATTAAATTTTTATGTAATAGGTATAGGTAATCGAGAAAACTAACAAAAATGCAACGTTGTGAGCTCAGCAGGTATAAACGCTCTTAACATTGTTAGGGTCTAATAAAAGACCAATTACCACGACAAAGAGGGCGAGTGCAATCTCGATTGACACGGATCTAGAAATACACGGTATCTGAGAAGATAATGAACGCATCAATAAGGTCATCGCATCGTGCACAAGTGGTTAGTTTGTGCTGAAGTTTATTGACCTCGTTGAAGATGAATTGTAAACTTCGACTGTTTAGTATTTGTAACATATCCGCAACTGTAATCAGAGGGCGTAGGTATTATCTCATCAGCAGATGCTTGCGATTGAATTTAGAATCTCTTTCTACCCGCATCCATTGCTGTGTGGCAGGAAGATCCTGTAAAACGATCGTGATTCCGAGCACATACAATAAGGCCTCAGGGCCGGCCATAGCCATCTAGGCGCCCTGGACGAAGTCATGTCTTTGGTACAATTCTAGATAATACGTGAAGCGACAAAATAGACTAGAATACTCATTCCTACGAGATAAGTCTACTTACAAAATTTAATACCTACACCGAGACTAAGATCGCCAAAAACAGGCATTTAAAAGTGGCTAAGTTGAGCTGGCTTGCGCGGCGCCCTGCAGTACCTGGCGCCCCGGACGGCCGCCCCGGTTTGCCAACCATATTCGGGCACATCAATACACGCTCAACGGTTCGCCTTTGTCGGACACGACGTGGAAGATTCCATCATCCGATAAAGCGTCAACATCACTTAAGATAAGATTAGTCAACTAACTAAGCAAGTTTGGCCCTGTCTGAGCGCTGGTCTTGTCTATTGTAAGTTTCTTCTGTAAATTCCAAAGTCTTCTTGACTTAATTTCTTTAAATACCTGAATATAATAAGCAACAGGAACAAACTGGTGAGACAGGAACTCCAAGACAGCCAAGTAAGCAGGGGATCAGCGCGGGTGCGAATTTCTGTGACAATTCCAGCAGCCACCTGCTCATAAAGCTATGATTAATGACGTAATTTTAATAATTACCCCATGACGTAATTTTGAACACAAAAACCACCCTGGATAGCTGAAGTGATCAATGGAATTAAAGTAGACTTGGAGTGGTTAAGTTAAGTTAAGTAGTCAAGGTCTACCGCAGCATGATGATGATGATATAGAAGGTAAAAGAAAGAAAAGAAGTAAAGAGAAAAGAGAAAAGGAAAGAAAGATAAGAGAAGATATAAAAGAAGAAGAAGAGAAGAGGAGAGTTGAGGGGAGAGGAGAGAGAAGGAAAGATGTAAGGGTAGGAAGGTATAAGGTATTTATTGTATGGGCCAAGTTGCCCGAAATAAATGAATTTATTATTATTATAGAAATAAAAGATATGGTTGACCTGGCTGGCGGAACGGCTTGCGTTGCCGTAGCAGGAGTGCGAACGCTTCACATGCACTGCCACATACATCATGGAGCTTACACGGGCCGAGAATGTTTCGAGTTCTGGAATCAGAGGAAGAAATTACTTCAAATGAATGCTGACAATTTTGGATCGTGTTACATGCGCTACATGCTCCTGCTGTTGCAGATGTTTATGGGCGGTGGTATCGCTTACCATCAGACCACTTGTTTGTTTGCCATCCAGACGAATAAAAAAAAAGGTGCAGTTTTCAACTCAATGCAAGAGGTCACTAAAGTGCCTCTACCTTATTAAGGGTTAATCACGTACCGGGGTGGAACATCTGCACGTTGTGTCACTAATATGATGTTGACATCCCATACATCTACCAAAGAAATCATAGCGAAATTGAATAGGAAAAAGTTCCACCCTGGCACGTGATTCAATTTCCTCGACTTTGCAAATCCATTGGGGATAAGGAAGAGATGGAGGGAAGTACATAATTTACCTATAGCGAGTTGGTATTAACTGTAGTGCTATAAATTTTCATTGATTAATAAATAAATAGGGAAGTTCCTTCTTACTTTTTCTAACAGTAGCAACGATGCTTCCCTTAGCAAAATCCCCGACGACGCACATGGAATCGACAGTCTTGAGGTTGAAGCAGACCGCTTGCACCAAGTAATCCAGGTTACTCTTCCCTTTACTGCGCTTCAAGTCATGGCTTAACACCTTAGTGCAATGTTCATAGGGGCTGCCAACTTTCGCATTACAGATGGCTTCGACAGAATTCAGCCAGGACAGAGACGATTGGAGGACGTGAGCTGCAATGCGGAAAGATATACCATCGTCAAGATACAAGGTAAGATACAGGTACTATCGTGAAATTCTGATCCTATTATTGATGTGAATTAATAATAGTGTTGCGTTTTTAAGAGCTGTCAACGCGGTTGTAAACCAGCGTCCCAACAGGGGTGAGTGTTGTTGCCATTCATGTAGACAACAGTCGGTTGGTGAGACTGTGGATGAGACTAGCACAGGACTGGGCAAAGAGGTGTACCTAAGGCTCCATTTCCACCAGAGATGTGCGAGGATGTGTAGCGAGGAATGCGTTTTTTATCAACCAATAGAAACGCTTCATTTACCTCGCTTCGCTCCACTCAGCTGTTTCTATCAGAGATGTTACCGTTGATAGGTGAATGAAGCGTTTCTAATGGTTTGTGAAAAACACACTCCTCGCAACACATCCTCGTACATCTTGGGTGGAAAGAAGAAGGGGCCTTTGCTCAGCAGTAGGTGGATGAGGGCTGATTTGAAAGATTGATACCCAAGCTCATGGTCAGGCGGTGAATCTCCACCATCATCTTCTTAACCTTCCCGGCTAGACACTTCAGCTTCTTCACAGTTGTCCCAATCGTGTCTCTCATCAGATACAACGGCTTGTTCATGGACTCCGATAGCTTATTCACATTCGATTTGACTTGCTCCTAAAAGTATTTAACAAAACACGTCACTAAGTACTTTAAACAATCACGTACAGTCCGTGAGATCTTAAAAAAACCTTCGGATTTTAGAAGCATGCTTCGGGTATTGACGATGACACGCGATCGTGATACGCAGTTCTGTTCTGTTATCAACTTGCAAAACTTTTCAAAGTTACCGTAAAAAGTTATGTAAAGAATAACCATCAGTACAAAATGAACCTTACTGTAATAATATTACGCTTCTTTATCTTTTTCTAATTTTAATACAATATTACTTTTTGTCATGATACAAATAAAACAAAATCAGCATTTTCGAATTCTTCCATCGTCAATTTATATTGAGAACACCCCGCCTCAACACAGTACTTTTGTTTGGAATTATATAGAGCTGTTGTTATATGTACTGTATCTACCTCTCTTGGGTATGTCAAATGAATTTTTTTGGTCTGCTTTCGTTTTATATTTTTTTAATGCACTTTTCGAAATCCCCATTGCTTCTATAACACGGTCTAGTACCTTATTAAAATATTTACGACCACTTTTTTCATAAAAAATTCAACTGACATATGGGTGAGGCCGAGGTTTTTGCCACAAAACGTGTAATCTGACTGTCCGCCTCATTTATTTTTTAAAATAATGCCTATATATATATTTCAAAAATATCATTGTATTCCCTAACTAATGGTGAACCGCGGACACTGAAGAAGTTGAAATAAATGCATAAACTTGGAAAGTTATAAATTATTTTACTACAAAAAATGACCAAATTTTCGCAAAAACCGGTTGTCCGCTTTTGCAGTAGTGCACTTGCGGAATCAATAAAACCAAATAAAGACATCTTTGTGACTATATTTTTGATTCGACGTTATGAAATAATAGTTAGCTAGCCACCTTTTAAATATCGTTTCATGTTTTCTAAGAAAAAACATTATTTTTCACACATTTAAAAAAAATATTTAAAAATTTTTGGTTTCATTTCTTTGCGACAGTTTTATTGCGCAACCATCAACTCCCTATTTTGTGGAGCTAAACAGTAAGCGGCTTTGTATCTGAGTAGTGGTAACGTTAAAGTATACCTTGTCCATAGTCAATGAGGCGGTAGCGGCTATATTTTTCGAGTACGATGTAAATTCGTTCGGAGGGAAATTTGTCCCACCTGTGGCGCAGAGTGCATTTTTTGAGATTCCAACGTAAGTTTTTAATTTAATTTATCTGTTATTGTATTTGCTCGTTATTTATCAAAGTGTGTGTAATCGTTTAAGGCTAAATTAACCTGCGTAAAGAGCTTATTTATCGAATTATGATATGTTCCTTTTGCGCCACAGTCGCGCAGAACTGACTTTATGCCACTTTGCATCACTTTGCGATACCTTTTATTGTGCGCTATCGAATAAAGATGCATGCACACATACGTTTTCGGTTTTCGGGTATTTTTTTTTTCTTCTGATGTTATACAATTTCATTATATATGTTATATAGATTTTAAAATACAACTTGAAGCGTCATGCCTTATTTTACAAATGACCAAACTTAGTGATTTTTTTTTTGTATAATGTAGGATATTTATTTCCTAACACTGTGTCTTTTCTACTTTCCGCGTATTCGAAATAAATAATAGTATTTAATTTCGATGATATTATCTGAATTTAAAGCGGTATCTTTGCTGTAACAAGTTACTTTCAACCCTTGGTTATGACGAATTTCTATTATATATTAATTCTAGGCCGTGTGGTGTCGGTTGAGAATTACACCACCCCTTCTCTTCCCGTGGGTGTCGTAAGAGGCAACTAAGGGATAAACCGGAGGATGGGCAGCAGCGTCCTCCGCGAACGATCGGGTATTACTGCAGTCGCCAACCCGCCTGCCAAGCGTGGCGACTAAGGCATTTTCCCCCCAAGGTACACGATAAAAATTAAAAAATGAATCCACAAAATGAGCCCAGACCCCTAGTCCCCGGCGGCCCTGCTATTCCTGGCTCCGGTAGCGGCCATGGTAACGGCAGGGCAGGGGGTGCTAAAGTTAATCTCCGGCAGAGGCCCGCCTACCAAAAACGACAACCTTTGGCCCTGGCAACATATAACTGCCGAACACTGCGGACCGATGAAAAGATACTAGAACTGGAGGAAGAATTGAGCAAGTTACGATGGGGAATCATAGAGCTGTCAGAAGTCCGTAGAGAGGGGGAGGACATGATAACCCTGAAGTCCGGTAACTTGCTCTATTTCCGAGAGGGCGACCACCAGTCTCAAGGAGGTGTCGGGTTTATCGTCCATAGGTCCCTCGTAAACAACGTGCCTTGTACTCAGAATGACCCAACGATATTCGTTGAAGGGCATACAGGTATACGCTCCGACCTCGACGCACTCCGACGATGAGGTAGAGGCTATGTATGAGGATATTTCCAGAGCCATGCATAGCTCCAGAATTCACTTCACAGTTGTTATGGGGGACTTTAACGCAAAGCTGGGCAAACGAGACGGTGAAGAGTTGAGAGTGGGGAAATTTGGAGTGGGACGTAGGAATCACCGGGGCCACCTACTGGCCGGTTTCATGGAGAAGGAAGGACTCTATATGATGAACTCCTTCTTCAGGAAACGTGAGCATAGGAAGTGGACCTGGATGAGCCCTGATGGTGTTACGAGGAATGAGATTTTATCATGTCGACGAAAAAGCACATATTCAATGATGTATGTCTCCGTGATCAGTGCGGTTAAAACCGGGAGTGATCACCGTATGGTACGAGGCTCATAGAATATCCAATTCAAGCTTGAAAGGTCTCGACTGATGAAATCTGCGCTCCGTCCGGAACCTGCTCAGCTCCAAAACCCCGAGAGCTTTCAGCTCGAGCTTCAAAACCGTTTCGAATGCCTAGGTAGCGACGTGGACGATTACAACGACGGGTTTGTGGAAGCTGTTCATACGGTCGGGTCTAAGTTCTTCAAGACCCGCCGTACTAGAACCAAAAGGCTTTAGGACTCCACCATTAGGCTCATGGAGGTGAGGCGTGAGATGACTCTGCAGTCCTCTGCTGACGCTTGTCGCTATCGGCAGCTCAACAGGCAGATCTCAAAGTCTCTGAAGCGCGATGTACGCCGATTTAATACTAATAGTATTGAAGAAGCTATTGAGCATAACAGGGGCTCAAAGGTGTTTACCAGGGATCTGTCTGTTGGTCAAAGCCAGTTGATGAAGCTGAAGACCGAGGACGGCAGAGTGATTTCATCCAAACCTGAGCTATTGGGGGAAGTTGAGAAGTTTTATGGACAGCTATACACGACAACACGAACACCCGTCGAAAATCTAGCTAAAGACCCGAGAGCTAGATTAATCCGACACTATACCGAAGACATCCCGGACGTCAGCCTGTATGAGATTAGTATGGCCCTCAAACAGCTCAAGAATGGCAAAGCCCCGGGTGACGACGGAATTACAGCCGAACTCCTGAAGGCGGGTGGTAAACCAGTTCTTAAGGGCCTTCAGACGCTGTTTAGTTCCGTCCTCCACCAAGGGAGAACGCCGAAAGCATGGAACAGAAGTGTGGTGGTGCTCTTCTTCAAGAAAGGTGATAAAACCTTGCTAAAAAACTATAGACCCATCTCACTTCTGAGCCATGTTAACAAGCTGTTTTCCAGGGTCATCACGAAGAACATCGCGAGACGCACGCAGGCTTGTCGAGTTCCAGCCTCCCGAACAAGCCGGCTTCCGAAAAGGTTATAGTACCGTAGACCACATACATGCGTTGCGGCAGGTTATACAGAAGACCGAAGAGTATAACCTCCCCCTTTGCCTTGCATTTGTGGACTACGAGAAAGCCTTCGATTCGATCGAGATTTGGGCTGTGCTACAGGCTCTCCAGCGGTGCCAAGTTGACTACCGGTATATCGAAGTGTTAAAGTGTTTGTACGAAAACGCCACTATGTCCGTCCGACTACAGGACCAGAGCACGAAGCCTATTCCTTTGCAGCGGGGAGTCAGACAAGGAGATGTTATCTCTCCGAAACTGTTCACCGCTGCATTGGAGGATGCTTTTAAGGTTTTGGACTGGAAAGGACGAGGCATCAACATTAATGGCGAGTACCTCACTCACCTTCGATTCGCCGACGATATTGTAGTCATGGCTGAGACCATGGAGGACCTTAGTGCTATGCTCGCTGACCTCAGCAGAGTTTCCGACCGAGTTGGCCTGAGAATGAACATGGACAAGACGAAAGTTATGTCTAATGTTCATGTAGTGCCAACTCCCGTAATAGTCGGAGGCTCTGCGCTCGAAGTTGTTGACGACTATGTATACCTAGGATAAACGGTGCAGTTAGGTAGGTCCAACTTCGCGAAAGAGATCACTCGTCGAATCCGACTCGGCTGGGCAGCGTTCGGGAAGCTTCGCAGTGTCTTTTCATCCAAATTACCGCAGTGTTTGAAGTCAAAAGTCTTTGACCAGTGTGTGTTGCCAGTGATGACATTCGGATCTGAGACGTGGGCGCTAACGATGGGCCTCACAAGGAAGCTCAAAGTCACTCAAATGGCTATGGAGAGGGCTATGCTCGGGGTTTCTCTGCGGGATAGAATCAGAAATGATGATATCCGCAGTAGAACTAAGGTTACTGACGTAGCCCGAAGAATTGCGAAACTGAAGAGGCAGTGGGCGGGGCACATTGCACGCAGGACTGATGGCCGATGGGTCAGAAGGTTCTCGAATGGCGTCCGCGGACCGGGAGACGAGCTGTCGGTAGGCCTCCAACAAAATGGAGCGACAACCTGGCTAAGATCGCGGGATCGCGGTGGATGCGGAAAGCACAAGACCGGTCTGAGTGGAGAGCCTTGGGGGAGACCAGTCAGTCCAGCAGTGGACGTCTTTCGGCTGACATGATGATGATGATGATGATGATTAATTCTATATTTCTTTAACGAAAATCACACACTGTGTACGCATCCTTAACTATTTTGCGTTACCAGTTTGCGTCACTTTGCGTTGCGCTATTTGTGGCAAAAACCTCGGCTTGACCCATATACAAAATATTTATAAATATATTGTAATCAATTTCCAGTGATTGGCTATTTACAGACATACCCTGCTTAAGTTGACTCGCCATGGAAATCAATTTCCGAAAAATAACAAACTACCTAAATAAATATATGCAATTGGTGGTTTTAACTGCTCTATATACATCAATGAAAACACAAGGAGTGCACTCTACGCGTACCTAATGGATTGCTACTGAGTCAAAAAGACAATTGTCATTTTTTACTAACGAATTCTTCCGATTTCCCCCGAAACCCGAAGGGTTTTCTAAAAGCTCACGGATTGTATCTTAAATCAATACGTCAACAAAATTAAACCTTGACTTAATGGTCATAAAATGCACTAAGAAAAATCATACATTTTGAGTTTTTGAGATAAGAGGTTTTTTTTAAGTAGTGACACAGAATAGATAATAGTACAAGTACAGAAGTCTCTCTGTTTTGATATTCACAAATGCCGCCTTTTTATGTGCCTACATAATTATTATTAACAAACGGACCGCACGCGAGCAGCCAACATTGAGCTCTCTGGCGCCGCGTGAAGGTCGACATTATTCCACACCTTGTCAGATATTCCGAAAATAGGGTTGTCAATACTTTAATAGAATACCTATTATACTATCAGATTTATGCTGTTTATAATATTTACTTAGCGGTTGCACTTTTATTTATTCTATGGCGCAGGGTCGAATATTATGTAAGAATAAGCTAAGTACCAGTCTAGTCCAGCGCAACTATGCTTAGTGACTCTCGTTGCGAGACGTCACCCGTCACTTTCTCACAGTAGTGCACAGAAAGAGATAGGTAATATGTACATCTCATGCGAGAAATAGTCACATGTTACAGTTGCTTCAGAATGGCTGGTAAGTGTTATAAGTATAAATACCACGCAAGGTACACATGCAGACACTGTTATACCTACCTATTAGGTAAATGAATACCGAACATATAAATCAGTTTACACAGGTATACACGACACGTGATTTTCTTTTGATGTAGGTATGGATTATATGTATATGTAGCTACCTACCACCTATTTTAAATAAGTATATGATATAAAGCATTTGTGTGTATATTTATTAATTATTGTTATAGATTTAGGTACCATGACAGTAGATATAAATGAGTAATGAATACCGTACCTTTCGCTATCTTTCTCACTTGCCGGAACCGAGAAAAACTGACAATTACTATTTTTTTTCATTGTTCCGACAATCGGCTGCAATGCAGTATTTTTTTGGATACATATTTCCAATTAAAATTATGACACGCGTTTGCGACGTAAATTGAGTCGTACTGCGTAAGAGGCGCGCGCGTGCGCCACGGGTCAGTGCGCGGCAACCACTGAATCGCCACAACGTTGGGGAGGCCCGGTACGCACTTTTAGCTCGGCGGCGGAATGGCGTAGTGACACCCCCCTGGTAGTGACGAAATCATATATTATGTAGCAGGGTCACTGAACCTTTTAGTGTTGTTATTTTGTCCCGTAACCCAGGAGACATAGTGATACACTTTGTTAGAAAAATGTTAGCAATTTGAGTCGATCAACTTTTTCTTGCCACTTGTTGCTATAGTTACGGTCTCCCGAGTCCCTCTTTAAACCGTAAAACATAGGATTAAAATTTACCAAACATGCATTTTTGTGGTCGTTTTAAGCACCTTCTATTACTGGTAATCTAATAAGCATGTTAGTATAATGTGACACAACATTTCTTCTGTTAAACTGCATTACTTTTGTCCCCTGGCTGACGGGACATAATAACAGCAAGTAATAGTTGATCCACCCATTTATACTATTATCATGCTTAGGAGATGAGACATAAAGGAATTCCCCTCAAACTATGACAAGTTCTAACGTTAGTAGATTTGTACCCCATAAAATCATATCTTTAAAAGGTAACTCAGGAGATGTTACCATGGCAACGAGCTACACTAAAAAGTTGATAAACCCAGGAAGTTGACCCTCCCTCATTGTCATTTCAAAGTTCAACTTTATTTGCTAAATTAGACAAGAAAAAAAATCTATGAAATCAGATCATCCAAATACACAGGCTGCTCCAAAATGATACATTGAAAACCGTTAGATATTGGACTGATTGTTATGATACTTTGCTGTTTGGTTATCTTGCTAAGCCAGCAGTATTCGTATTTGTCCAGAGGCTAAGGTCACCCAGTAAGTATATTAGTTAGTACCGATAAATTAAAATTATGGTATGGTTATGGTGGTTATTGTGGTTCAGGCACACGTGCTACGTAGATTTTATGAAGAGATTGTACTTATTTTTAAAATTGTACCGCATTTTTTCTGAATAAGTCATTATTATTATTATTATTATTATTATTATTATGGTACAGAACAATACAATAGACCACCTATTACAACAATCATACCTGCCGACGTCCTTCAATTAGTTCAAGGCCTGAGCCACCAAAAAAAAATCACCCACTTTACGTCTATGGGACCCTAAAATACTTTTTTTTATCGTACCTACCATTTTGTCGGCAAAGTTTACATTATATTCGGGCAAAATTATTTCAGTAAACGGTGTTGCGTTTAACTTTGTTAAGCCTAATTCTGGTATAGGTAAATGAATATACTGTGGTACAGTCGAGTGCATAAACTTGTGAGCAAAAATTTGATCAAAAATATCTGAACACGCTTCTACGACGTTAACAATAGAGTCGTGTTCAGATTTTTGATCAAATTTTTGCTCATAGTTTTATGAGCTCGACTGTACGTGAAAGCTCATAAACAAAAATTGGGACAGATAAAGCTGCCAAGGCTAGGGTGAATGCTATCCTTATCTCTGCCTATTTCTCCCAGACTAATAAAAAGCCTTTAGAATGACGGCCAAGGCTAGATTTTATTATAAATCGTTACAGCAGGGATACTACGAAACTCGAAGTTCGTGTCGTGCTGTCCCTCTGACACTTATACTATTTGATACGAGAGCGAGAGGGATGGTACGATACGAACTTCGAGTTTCGCGTTTCGTAGCCGCTCATATGACCTTGGGTACAAAAATTACCCTATTTTAAAATTCACTTGTCTGTCCCAGTTTTCTGCGAGAAAAGCCCGTGTCTGCCCCGACATTTTGGATAAATGGCGGCCGGGCGCAGTGTGTTTTTCAGCCACAAAACAAACCATGAAGATATGGTTTTAGGTATTACTAATGTTTAGCCATTTTGTCAAGAACATAATGAACTTTATCATGATATTTAATTCTTTCAAAAATGTTAAGTTCTTTTTAGTAGCGCTTACTCTAAACACATACGACAGGAATTTTGTAGCTTATGTTTTATACTATTGAGTTTTTCTTGCAAATAACATCGATTACCTACCAAACTTATACGTTTTTGAAATCCTTATTTATTTTCCTAGTTGCTTAAAAGTATTTAAACCGCATCTTTGATAGAAAATAAAAGAGTAATCGTTGTACAAAAATGCTATATTTTTTATACCTAAGCGTTATTGACACGCGTAATTTAAACGCTCAAATACAGATAAATATTACCGTATAGTCCTAAAATAAACTTATTTGCTAAAAGTTAACTATTATAGAAATACTTTTATGGTAGATTAGGCCTATTTGATATTTATTATAACACAACAAAAGAGGTCTAAACTGAACGTCGTCTTGCTATCACGCTTGGCATGCCAGGTTATTATTTCTTAGGGAAGACATTTTATAATGACTGATACTAATGTAGTTATTTCAATAATAAGATAATTTCATTAGATAGGGGATTCAATTTAAAAAAATAGAAATGTAGCACTGGATATATTTAAATTTGAGGTTTTTTGGAGATGCTGTTTTAGCTGTGTACAAAAAATACCCAAGGTCAAATATTGGTAAGGTCTGTGACACACCTGGCACACACCACACTTTTTGGAAGTAGAAATCACTTCGTTCTTAGAAATAGATAAATAAATAAATATCGTGGGTGGGACACCAATTGACCTAGTCCCATACTAAGCAAAGCTTGTACTATGGGTATTGGTACTAGACAACGAATAAACACACATAAATAAATAAATATATGTATAGGAAACATCCATGAATCAGGTACAAACATTCGTATTCATCATACAAATGCATGCCCTTACCGGGATTCGAACCCGGAACCTCTAGGGTGTTAAAAAAAAAACATGCAACAGTCAGTATTAGTAATAAGCAAACTTAACAAATGCACTTAAAACGGAACAAACACATTTGCATTTATAGTAGGTATTAGTTCTGTTACAATAAGGATTATAAAGATCAGCAAAAATACATTAATCAGAAAAAGTAGTTGTAGGTACATACTTAGATACCTACATCTGAGATTTGGGGTAACCAACAAAATGTCTGGCTGTTGGGTATGTAATATACCCAAAGTCAAGAAGTGAATTCTATGTGTGTATCACAAACCTTACTTGAAAAATGAATTTTGACCGTGGGTGGTATTAGTCCGTCAACTGATTTTTTTGTTGCCATCACAGTTGTAACAAGCAAATATCCTTTATACGTGCAGATTTATGTAAGTATGACGTTAAATAATTTAAAAGAAACCATGTAAGAATACATATCATCTTCTGATTCCACATAAAAGTAATTATATAACCACAAATAATAACAAAAAAACACTGACCTTAAGACTGGCTACAGGAGTTTGTCAACTTTATAAGCACAAATATATAATTTTACACCCGCTTTTCACTTCACTCTTCACATTAAACATTCACAAATTGAATTAAGAAGCTCGCACTTTTATCTTTTTTAAGTTAAAACCACTAATGCCGCAGAAATAAGTAATTTACGCACCGCAGCAAGAGAACCTGTTGATACTTGCTTGAAACTAAAAAATCTAGCGAACTATTCGTGGAATGTTGGTGGCATGTATGAATAAAAATAGGGCAAAGTTATGTCGAAGATGAAACGAGACAGAGATTATAGATGGTTGTATAGGGAAGACGAGGATAAATATATTTTAACAAGCTAGTGCTCTGGGATATTAAAGTACACGAGGGCAAACAACTCCTCTTTGATTTTGGGTATGAAAAGTAACCGCGGGCAGATAAGTGTCGTTTTTTCCAAATTTCGGGTCATAGGAGCGGGTAGTAGCTCTGCTGCCCATAGAGCTAATAAGAGTAATAGAAATGTAATTCCCTCTAAAGTCAATGTCATCATGATTACACCGACCGGGACAGGTGAATCCATACTTAATATTATTAATGCGAAAGTGTGTGTTTGTCCGTATTTCACGTCGAAACGGAGCAACAGATCGACGTGATTTTTGCGTAGAGATAGTTTATGGGCCCGAGAGTGACATAGGCTACTTTTTATACCGGAAAAATTCACAGTTCCCGAGGAAACAGCGCGCGATAACCAAATTCCACGCCGAAGCCACGGGCAGACAGAAGCTAGTCTGAATATAAACTGGCCTAGTGCATGTCAGACACGCGCACAGAGGGTTCCGTACATTTCTAAATAATGGTCGAAAACTGGCAAAGTGTGACTCGGACTCACACACCGAGAGCACATTACATCATTAAAAATTAAATTACTACGTGTCAACTAGGTGAAATTTGGAATATAATATAAGTACATTTATAGCAGGGTTGTTGCGAATATCAGCATCAGCATCAGCATCCGCGGATAATCAGCATGGTTTTTTATATCAGCATCCGCATCAGCATCAGCAACAATCGATGCTGATTTTTAATGCTGATATTCTAGTCGTAACGTGTTTGTTGAACGCGGGATATACCGCGAGGCACGTGGAAGTTTCGACCAATCACAGACAGTTATACAAAAAAAATAAAAGCGCTCACTTGTTCCCTCATTTGATTGTTTTGTCAACAATTAGTTGAAAGTGTTTTCTTTATGTATGACGTGCGTACGTAATGTAATAATTATAATTATAAATGAGTAATCCATAAACAGTTCTTATTCATTCATAATGCCTCCTCCGATTCAAAGTCCCGAGTGAACAACCTATTTAGCGGTGCAGGCATTATTAAATTTATAAGCCTAGCCGAAATCGACTCGAAGCTGAAAAGGCTTCTCAGCTTTTGTTCTTAAAATATAACTTACCATTGATCAGATTCCAATATTAATATTGTAATGGTAGTTATTTTTAGTTAATAATAAAAGAAATAAAAATAAAATAGCCTTTGAACAAACTAAAATAATTTCTTTGCTCACCCGCGACCTTAAGATAGCTAAGTCTATGCAAATTATGCGTGTTCATGCAGTTCCTCCACCTCCACACTGTAAGAACACTCACAAACTACACAAACCCATCTATCACCACCACCACAACACACTGACGCGTTTCGAACTCTACCAGAGCTCATCTTCAGAGTGACACAACCGTACACCATGCTACCAGTTGTTAGACTAACAAACCACCACCACTGTTTTAATTTGCCAAACAAAACAAAAAACTACCCGCAAAATATTAATAAATTTTAACTATGCTACAAAACTACCTTGATTTTTTTTTTGTTAAGGCATGTTTTTTTAGTTAGTAAATGTGTGTGTTCTTACAGTGTGGAGGTGGAGGAACTGCATGAACACGCATAATTTGCATAGACTTAGCTATCTTAAGGTCGCGGGTGAGCAAAGAAATTATTTTAGTTCATTGATATGGACCTCCGCAAAGTAACGCCTGATTCAATAAATTATATAAAATAGCCTTTTACTGTTTTACTATTAATTTCCTAGTAGGATATGATTTATTGAATCAGCATCAGCATCCGCTGATATAGTAAAAACCTGCATCAGCAACAACCCTGATTTATAGACTAGCTTATGCCAGCGTCTTCGTCTGCGCGGATCAAGATTATCGCGCGGTGGCGCCCTCTACCGGAATAAAAGGTATCCTATGTTGATCCTTCGGGTTCAAACTAATACCTATATACCAAATTTCATCAAAATCGGTTCAGTGGTTTCGACGTGAAAGCAGACAGACAGAGTTACTTTCGCATTTATAATATTAGTAGGGATAACTGGATATTTGCAATACCGAATAAGACAATAAGGCTACATTTTATCCCAATATTCCAGCGAGTTCGGGATAAAATATCAAATCAAAATCTCAAAATCAAAAGATTAGAGACATCAAATTTGGCGCAGGTATTTTATATGCAAACGTTAATGAAACTTACAAATACAATGTAAATGAACTAAAAGAATGCATGGTGTACGGTTGTGTCACTCTGAGGATGAGCTCTGGTTGAGTTCGAAACGCGTCAGTGTGTTGTGGTGGTGGTGATACTTAGATGGATTTGTGTAATTTGTGTGTCTTCGTACAGTGTGGAGGTGGAGGAACTGCATGAACACGCCAACCAACCAACCAACTGGTAGCATTGTGTACGGTTGTGTCACTCTGAGGATGAGCTCTGGTTGAGTTAGAAACGCGTCAGTGTGTTGTGGTGGTGGTGATAGATGAGTTTGTGTAATTTGTGTGTGTTCGTACAGTGTGGAGGTGGAGGAACTGCATGAAAACGCATAATTTGCATAGACTTAGCTATCTTAAGGTCGCGGGTGAGCAAAGAAATTCTTTTAGTTCATTGATATGGACCTCCGCAAAGTAACGCCTGATTCAATAAATACAATGTATTTTTTGGGAATTCACGTGAGAGTAAGTATTGTAAAATAGATCTAATGCTTTACGCGCGCGAAACCGCCCGGTAAAGTGAATAAATAAATAATTTCGTAGTATGTCCGGAAATAAATCACCTTCGGTGACGGAGGTAAACGAAACGAATAGAGGTTAAATACCTCTGGTCACTCACCCCCCACCCATTTCATATGGGTACTGAATAGGGATGTCACATCACACACACCACCAATCAGCTGACGTACTTTTTATGAGCTGTCAAAACACAATTCTCCCATAGAGTTTCAATGGCAACTTATGACGTCATAACTCGCTCCAAAACGCTACGAAACGGCTGCAACGATTTCGATGAAATTTGGTGTGCGAGGGTTTTCTTTCGGGGTTTTCGGGGAATACAAGAATAATTCTACTTCATTTAGGTATATTATAACTCTATTCTGTTTGTATAGTATTTGTCAATCTGCTTCATATTTAGATAAAAATCCAAACTGACAGAAAAACGGTCAGTAATTCAATTAGTTATCTAACCTTATCTAATAAATCTAAATAACCCAACTAGCAAATCATGTCGTAAAAAAGTCAACATTATGTTTCTATTTCAGCTATTGGTCGTAAGATAGATCTGTAAAATGTCGAAAGAAAGGTCTGTAAACGTTCTCTCAACGCGATTTGGGCACACTTCTTTCAGCTTTAAGTGCTGTAAATATCGTAAGAGTATCGTATGAATAGCCAAATAATTGAAAGAATATAGAGTAATCACATCTCGAATGCTATATAGTTCTATGATAGACATCAGTTTGCCATTATTCCACACATAAGCCTTATACAAGCCGGTATTATCTCTTTCATTCGACTTATTTATCGTAAAATAGCAGCGCGGTTGCAATCACTCGACTTTTTGATCGTGAGAGCGCAAGCAAACGGCAAATTAATTTATTGGAGCAACAGAAAATATAAGTAAAAGTATTTTGCTCATTGATGTTATATTTTATACCACCCATAATGATTTTTAGGTAACTCTTGACACTAGATCGTAGGTCTTACTTTCATGTGCGGAATAAAAATTTTCGTGTACATTTCTTAAATTTTCGTTAATATTTTCATGGGCCGCAAGATTTTTCAGTAGAAAATTAGTGAGAAATCATATTAATTTAAAAGTTAACATTAATTCGCCATTATATCATCTCACTCGTCATCCTAAAGCATTCACTCGGCTTTTTAGTGGAAAAATAGAATTGAGAATTCCTTTTTACGACTTTAGCAGCGGCATTTTGTATTAGTTTAGGGGTCTTTAGTGGTGAATGTTAAACCATTATCATTTTATCTTTTATAGGTGATAGTAAAATGGTAGTTTACTTGGATGTGGACAAATTCTTAAATAAAGTGATTTAAAGCAGCTTATGGAATCGAAATGGCCTTGGCAAGAGATGCTTCAAAAATGTCATGTTCAGTAGAATCGTGAATATTTTCTAATTAACGAGGGTTCAGCCCTCGTTAAAATTATTTGATGGCACTTCACCCGTAGCTGAACCCGATGTAGCAATTGTACGATGAATCCTGCGAGTGTACAATTTATTAATTTTCCGTCGGAAACCACCACTTCTTTTATTTATTTTTTCCATTTGTTATAATACATTTTAAATTAAAGTAAAGCAAAGCGGTTTTTATTGTTACGTGCTGTAAAAGATTTCAAATAACGTTTATCCCATTATTATGCTGTGTGATAGCTGTTAAATAATATTTACACGACCTTGGGCCCTGTAATAGATTAATTTAAAGCGTTTTCTCAACTTCAATATTCACGTCGAAAGAAAATCTTGCAGACAGCTATTATATGACATTAAGTGCTATAAAAGTAACTGAAATGCTATTTTGTCGAATAAACCTCTTTTACTCAGCAATTGTGCTGTAATAATTGAATGTCGAAATATGGTGCTATAAAAGTTAGTTTGACAACAAATTAGCAATTTGGTTACATTTATACAACCGTCATAAGACATACGGTCACAAGAAGGTAATCGAGAGATATCTTTATACAGCTGTCGAGTAAATGCGATATGAGTTTGTCGAGAGCACGTTTACTAGACATGTTTATGCAGCAAAAAAGCATTCGATGCTAAACAATCCAGAGAGTTGCTTTTAAACGGCTTTTTGATAATGAAAGATCTTTCACACGAGTGTCTTTCGACTTAAGGTTGTAAGAGAGCAGCTTATACGGTTTAATTTGCTAGTTGGGAAATCAAATGTAATCTCGTTAGATAACATAACTCGACGCCTTTTGCCTAACTTACACAGTAAAAACACTACACTAGGGGACACAAAAAAAACTCACGACATTTTGTATCGGCATAGCCGTGGCGACATATTTGTTGTCGAACTAGCTTTTGCCCGCGGCTCCGCCCGCGTGGTATTCGGTTATCGCGCGCTGTTCCCCCGGGAACTATGCATTTTTCCGGAATAAAAAGTAGCCTATGTCACTCTCGGGCCCATAAACTATCTCTATGCCTAAAATCACGTCGATCTGTCGCTCCGTTACGGCGTGAAAGAGGGACAAACATACAAACATACAAACATACAAACACACAAACACACAAACATAAAAACACACAAACACACTTTCGCATTTATAATATTAGTATGGATGGATGTTGAAACTAATTTAATTACTAAGTCACAACTAGTCACAAGATACCTAATTTTGTGTAGTTTTCGAATAAATTGCCTGTGACATACGGACAGATACATACTGAGCGACGGACAGGACACGAAGGGTTCCGTTTTTCTAATTTGACTTCGTAACCCCAAAAAATATGGTACCATTTGCTTTTTTATAGTACAGCGTCATCGATTCTACCCTCGACTCTGCACTAACCAGGCCCCTGTTTTCCCATTGGGCACAATGGGCACGTGCTCAGGGTCCCGCGATACATTGGAGCCCCTTAGTCGCTACTCCATTACCAAACGATAACCTCTCGCCTGAAAATCGCTTACCTGCCGAATGCAGCATATTGTGCCCAGGGCGCCTCTATAGGTAAAAGACAGCCCTGGCACTATTTTAAAGTATCTACCTATTCAGAGAAGAATAAAAGATATACCTGTCCACAAGCCAAGGACTCTGACAGCACCTCAGAGTTCTTCAAGGTATTGGTGGCAGGTCCAGTCAGGATCAAGACGAGGGCATAGCAGGTCAGCGTGTAGCGGCCGACGCGAGAGAAAAACTGGGGTATCAGCAGGAACACCAGACACCTGGAATACGACAAGGTCTCTCAGGTTCCTTGCGATGTTTTTCTTCACCGCAAAGGTAAATTTAAAATACAAGGTGACCTTAGCCTCTGGACAAATAATGAAACCATGGACAAGACTGATACTTAGCAATATCTTACAGTAGTTATTTTCTTTAGACAAGAAAAAAAAAACTATGAAATCAGATCATTCAAATACACGGCTACTCCAAAGTGATACATTGAAAACCGTTAGTTTTTAGGTAAATATTGGACTGATTGTTATGATACTTTGCAGTTTGGTATTAAATATATTGCTAAGCCAGTAAGTATTCGTAGTTGTCCAGAGGCTAAGGTCACCCAGTATAATTTCGCTCATAAATTCTAAAAAAATTAGAGGCTCGACTCGGAACCCGCGACTATCTACTTCAAAAATCCTAGGTCAAGTCAATAGAGAGCACTGTTCGTCTCTCTCTTATTAAGTAGGTCCCCGACGACTTTTACGACACCTAAAAAAGAGAATGAGTCCGTCCTATTCAGTGGCGTAATGTGGGTATCAGCCTAGCCGCCCGAGGCGGAAGAAAATTTTGCCGCCCTCTTATATTTAGGGTACAGTTAGTTATTCTAATCGGTCCGAATCGAAGGTGCGACATTTTTTTATATCATCATCATCCCAGCCTATACACGTTCCACTGTTGGGCACAGTCCTCTTAGAATGAGCAGGGCCGTCTTTCACCTATTAGAGGCCCTGGGCACAGTAATTGGTGGTTGGGGCCCCTATGACTATAATAAAGCACTATTTAGCTATCGGTTATCGTTTGGTAATGGAGTAGGGACTAGGGGGCCCCAATTCGTCGCGGGGCCTTGGGCACGTGCCCAGTGTGCCCAGTGGAGAAGAGGGGCCTGAGAATGAGAACACTTGGGCCGTAATTCCCACACGAGGCTCGGGCTGCCCGGGGCGGACACCCCCCTCCCTCCCTAACTAACTACGCTACGCCACTGGTACCTACTATTCTAAAATGACACGGCACCTTGTGTACCAAGTGATCCAAATTTGTAGTCCTACTTAATTAACCCGGACAGGGCTACTTTAAAAGTTTATTGGCTGTTAAACTGTGCGACTGTGTGCTGTGTCTGTCGCAGAAGGGCTACTCCGAAACACAACGTTCGAAGTTCGTGTCGTGCGATCCCTCTCGCTCTCGTATTAAATAGTATAAGTGTGAGAGGGACCGCACGACGTGTTTCGGAGTAGCCCTTCAGAACCGGTGAACAGTGGAGCAGACGAGTCCTCGAATGGAGACCACGGACGGGAAAACGTGGCGTATAAGGCGTCCTGAGCAACGGTGGACGGACGACCTTAAGAGGGGCTGAAGACAGTGTTGTGGCGCGCCATGGAAGAGGCCTAATGTCCAGCAGTGGACTGCTATAGGATGTTAGTTGATGATGATGATGAAACTTGCGAAACTATACCTAGTTTTAAATAACGGTACACGTCCGGAAACAAGGACCACGTCAAAGGTAGTTATTTTGCTTAATAGTAGGTATGTCTTTACATACGCCTACAGCGCCAACATGTTAAATGGAGTGCAATGAACTGTATACACGGGGGCGCATAAGTTAGCATATTATTATAATAATAATAACCACGAACCTTATTCTGTAGCTAAATGCCAGTCCCAGTGTAAGCAGAACACCAATAATCGAACTCATAATAGTAGCGTGAATCAAAGAAATAGACAACTGAAAAACAAAGAACATGAACCAAAAATACGTCAGGACTATCCCTCCCACAAATCCAATCACGCTTTTCACGAGAAAATTTGAAAAAGTCTGATCCGTTTTGAGATAAACAAAGAAATTGTACACTCTCGAGCCTTCGGGGCATAATCTCCGACAGATCCGACCAAGTTTCTTTTGCGAATCGTATCGGTAAAGTTTCCATTTTTGATAAAACGTATGTTTCGGCAATTCAGCATTGGCAGCAACTATAGAATTAATTTTCTCCTTTTCATATTTCAATCTGTACTTTTCTATAGTCCGCGCTTTCCAAAGGAGAGCGAAGTAAGCCATTTCGATTTTGGCTGTTTATTTAAAATTGGCTTTCCGACGCCTCATATTTTTGAAAATTGTAATTTGTATTCCGCTGCAGTTTGGCGGAGTTGACTTCGAATGACAGAATGATTTATTTTTCATTTCCGTCATCGAGCCGTAAATATTTTCAAATCCTTTTTGGTGTAGGCAGCTTGCCTTAAGATATTAGTAAGAAAAAGTTTCTAAGTATAGGTTTTTGCATTTTTTGAAATAATTGCGGCCTTCTTATGTTTTTTTTTTAACCTTAGTTGTCATATGTTTAATGCTTTGATTATTTATACACTAAACAAGGTTTAATCACAGAATATATAATAGTGGTTTAATGTATATTCCTACTTAACTCCTGCTTAGCATAACTCAAGATTACCTAATGAGTTACAAAGTCAGATTTCTGTGCTTGGCTCTTGATAGCTACCTACAACTGATAAACCTATTTAATAAGAAATGAGGAACTGTGCCAAATAAACAACTTGTGAACCAAATTGTATGTTTGCTCCTGAAATGACGCATCTGATTACCGAAACAAAAGATGTTGCTACTTGTTACACGTAGGCGCTTGTAATTTTGAGGTTAAATCTAGTATTTTCTAGATAATTCCTTAGAAGGAATGTCAATGGAAAAGAGCTATTTGTTGAAAATTATCTCATGCGACGAATCACATGCAAGAATCTAGGTAACAATGCTGACATGTGTCAACTGTCTCTACTCTTAAACGCAGCGTTTCGTACGTAAATAAGGACGCAATTTCATTCAGTTACGATTCAACTGGGTAATTGCACTGACCATGGACTACGCATCGCAACTGTCGTCCAAAATTGGCCAGATTGGTTTCACGTGGTTCAATGACACCAAAAATTGTCAATAACAAATTAAAATAAGCCAGCCCTACTGTGTTGTGCGGAGCTGCGCCGTCGTTCTACACAGGGCACATGCGCAGAACACTGCATTGCTACAAAATCAACTTCACGTTATAGCCTCTGAAAATTGTTGAGTTAATTCTCTTTAATCATTTTCGAAAAGGCAACGTAATGCTCCGAAGGATGTGCTAGTGTCAGCTCAGAAGTGGAAAGTGATGACGGTGTTAAGGTGATCATTGATCAATGAATACGGACGAGTTTGATTGGCATAAAGATTTAAGAATCAATCTGGTGTCTTTAGAACGGAATTGTAAGTAAAACTTATCTTTTTATTACATAATTTTAGGTATCGATTCTTAAATTATTTTATTTTTATGTCGGTTATATTGAATAGCTACGTGAACGTTAAGTTGGGCACACATTTGTGTAGATTTAGCATAAACGTGAAATTATGGAAATTTATTTTAATAGGAAATGTTATTTCACTTTTCAAATTGAAAAATTTTGTGCACAGTAAAAACAGATTGTTGCATTGCAATACGACTAATACACTAACTAACACAAAAATTACAAAATACTGTAAAAAGTGCGTCGCAGTTTCTAATTGTTTCCGCTACCGAAAAATAAATTACGTCGTCAACAACTTACAACACGACTACATTTGAAATTTACTAAATTTTTGCAAAGCATTATGCGATTTTGATTAAAATTTTATACTTAAAATACATATAAGTAATTTTATAATTAGGTAGGTACATTACAGCCGACTTGGTCACAGGGTAGTAGGTACTTACGTGTAACGTTACATGTAACGTCACGTCGAAAAATTATATTGAGTAATATGCTATGGGTAATAATTATTTTACAAAAGTTTTAAAACATTATAAAAATAATATCTGTATGGGCCTGTGCTTTTTACCGTACGAAAAAAAAAATGGTTTTGATTTGACACTGACAGATAGCACTCGCCTTGGCCAGGTTATCTGTCAATTTTAAAACTTTTGTGATCTCATCTGTTACTATGATTTTATCATTGTTTTAATTATAAATAAGTGGTTTTAAAAATATATAACAATGTGTTTAGCACGTTTAAGATGGATTTATACGCCGCAACGCAAAGGTAAACATAACGGGTAAAAGTGTGTTAAGCTTTTTGAAAACTCAAAGCAGTTGTACTATTGTTTTTTTTTAATTAAAAAACTTTAAATTATGATCAGGTGGTCAGGTTTGGCAACTATGCTACTATAACGCTAAGCCTTTTATTAATTCGTAGTACCTATAAGAACCAGATGAACATTATTACACTTAAAACCATAGTTTAAATTAAACTTCCTTAAATATTCTGCTACTTATCTACTTTTACACTTTAGTATTTACACGTACATAAGTACATATAAATGGCCATCAGGCTTAAGAATTATAAATTAGTTAAAAAAGATAAAGGAAGCTGAATTAAAATTAAACATACTACTAATACCATTTTTATAGTAGGTATGCTTTTGGTTATGAATCCCTTGGCGCCGGAAGGATTATTCTCTTGTTAGATCTACATCTAGAGAGGTACAGTTAATAGGTTTTGTTCTGTATTGTTTTTATTTTTATTTATTGTCAATTGGTGTCAAGTGTCCCGTGATATATATTTTATTTATTATTTTATGATCTTTTATAATCTGGTTTAAATGCAAATATAGCTGCTATTTGTTTGGTACTGCACTTTGTTTAACCCGTCAAGCGACCGGATGTCACTGACAGGTGGTGTTAGGCACAAGGGTGTGTGCCTAAGTCGCTCGACGGGTTAATATAGCATTAGAAAGAAAGTAAGCATTGTTGACATATTTTTTATTAAAAAATACTTTTGAAAATTTAGTTGCAACTTATAATAATTATATTATTATAGCAAGGACATAAGATTATTTAAATTATTTTGGTTTTATAAGTAATACTATTTTTTATTGTTTTTCAATATTATAAAGATTTCAGCTTATATAAAAATTCCTTGAGAATTGAGTGCATGTTCCCTTATTTTCGTCCACTTAGGCCACTCTTAAATATCTGATGGTGACTGTACATTAGTAATACAGTAACCGGCTGGCTGGATTGGACAATCTGCATGAAAAGTGCTTACATTACTTTTATGAACTGAATAATAATGGAGACAGGTTTTATGTCATGCTATAGCTGAAACATGCATAATTTTGCTATGGAGTCTGCACTGAATTGTACTTTAAATTTTGTAGACCTTTTTTTTTTTGTTTTTGTTTTTAATCTCCAATCAGTTGCCAGACAATAATCAGATGAGGTGTATGAAGAATGGCGGTGTGTAAATTTAGAGACCAGTGCCTTGCATTACTTAAATAATGTGGTTATGTTTTAATCTTTTAACCACACTGGCACTTTAGATCAATCCAGAAGCTAGAGGATTGGAGTGATGAGTGAGGCGAGCGATGTGTTGTTCTTTATAGTGTTCAATCTCTGTTGCCACGGTTGCCATATTCAGATATTCATGTGTTTCATCGTTCTTTGTGTACCACGGAGCATTTTTGTAGACCTGAAATATTTTCTTTAAATACAGATTAATCCACTATTTGGAAATCATTTATATTGTTGTTCACCATGCTTGTATAAAATAATTGTGATGTCCAGTCCTAAAAATTTTGTCATCATCCAGGGTGGAACCTTTTCATAATCAATTTCACTATGATTTCCTTGACAATAGCATGAGCTGTCTACATGACATTAGCAGCACAAAGATTCCACCCTGAGTCATGATCATTAAATTTCTCCGATTGTACCACTAGTATCCACTACCTCAAACCTTGACAAAACGTGACCTGTGACAGATGGACAACGAGCAGCCTCACCAGGAGCTGGTGAAGTGCGTGGTGGTGGGCGACACGGCGGTGGGGAAGACGCGGCTGATCTGCGCGAGAGCGTGCAACAAGCACGTGTCGCTCGCGCAGCTTATGACCACGCACGTGCCCACCGTCTGGGCTATAGACCAGTACAGGATCTATAAAGACGTGAGTGGCTTGGGTACACTTTCTAGCATTCATTTGTCACACAGACAGCTATTGGAGAGGCCTATGTCCAGCAGTGGACTAAGCTGTGGTGGACGACCGGATGGCCGACTGGTTAGAGAACCTGACTACGAAGCTTGAGGCCCCAGGTTCGAATCCCGGCCGTGGCAGATATTTGTATGAATAATACAGATGTTTGTTCTTGGGTCTTGGATATTTAATATGTATAAAATAGGCTGATATGATGATGATAAAGAAAATCGGGTTTTTAGATTTTTTAATTTTATTTAATTTTCAGGTACTGGAAAGATCATGGGAAGTCGTTGACGGTGTCAACGTGTCTCTAAGGCTATGGGACACGTTCGGAGACCATGAGAAAGATAGAAGATTTGCTTACGGAAGGTGAGCTTCGATTGTTTCTTAAATTAGCGCGCAATGTACATGATCACACTTTGTTTTTTAACCCCCGACGCAAAAAGAGGGGTGTTAGAAGTGTCTGTGTCTGTGGCACCGTAGCTCTTAAACGGGTGAACCGATTTGAATGCAGTTTTTTTTTTTGAAAGCAGGTTTTCTAGCGATGATTCTTAGACATGTTTTATCTAAATCGGGTCGGCCTTTTTTTGAACTGTAGTGACAATGTCGGAGGTTTTCCAACTTTTTGTTGGTTAGATTATATAGACTATTCCCCTTGTTCCCCGTACATAACCAACTTTCATTACCAGCACTGGGAGAGGACAAATAATTCCTACTTCAAAACCGGGTTTTGGAGTAGGATTTTTTTTCCTTGTACAAAACCAACGTCATGGCCGGTAATGTACGAGGAAAAATAATTCATAGTACAATACCCTGTTTTAATTAAGGATTTTTGGTGGGAAAATATATTTGTCCTCTCCCATTGCTGTCAATGGAAGTTGGTTATGTACGGGGAACAAGGGGAATATTCGGGGTAGTCCCGTTGGGTGTTCCTTCGATGGAACAGCCAAATAAACTACCGCGAATAATCTGTTTTTATTCGCAAAGGCACTCTTGCTGACGTGATAGCTGTTACAAATCCGCTTCTCTCTCGTGCCTACGTAATTAAAATTACTTTACAATATTTTCTCCTCAAAAAATTTTTAAAAAATAATTATAATTTGGTAATAAATGATAAATTTAAAAATTGCTTAATTACTTCAATAACCAACGCCTGGTTACTTTTTGTATACGTTTCCACACTTACTTTGTTTTGTTTTCAGGTCAGACGTAGTCCTGCTATGTTTCTCCGTAACGAATCCCATATCTTTGAGAAACTGTGGAGCAATGTGGTATCCAGAAATCAGGTATGTCGCCTGTTAAGTGAGTTTTGATAACCTAATTCCCCGTACTAAGGTCATCTGGGAAAAAAGTCCAGTAGTTCGCAGTGCGAACGGAGGGTTGCGAACTAAAGGGATTTTTTCCCACAGTGCGAAGGTTTAGGAAAACAAATTTATTATTATTATTTGCGCTTACTGACACGGGTGTGAGCTTTTGAGAATTCGCTTTCCCATTTCCTCATATTTTCCTTCACCGTAAGGCTCGTGGTAATTTTCAAATCTAATTTCACACATGAATTTTGAAAAACTTACCATTTACTAAGCCAGCCTGGATTTTAATCCACGATCTGCTTGAGAGGCAAGGTCAAACCAAACCACTTGACCACCACGTCCAGCACCATACGAGAACATAATATACGTAACCTTCTTGGCGTGCTGTCAGTGGCAGAAAAGATAGCGGCCAAGACTTATGTATAACTTTGTATTATTTCGACGATAATTAACAAAAGATATTCCTGAGTTATTTCCTTATAAATGATGATATCCGCAGTAGAACTAAGGTTACTGACATAGCCCGAAGAATAGCGAACGGGCGGGGCACATTGCTCGCAGGACTGATGGCCGATGGGGTCAGAAGGTTCTGAAATGGCGTCCGCGGACCGGGAGACGAGCTGCCGTTAGGCCTCCAACAAGATGGAGCGACGACCAGAGACCGTATTGCCTAATGTTTTTGACACTCGTGATCGCAATCAAATGACGTATTTCGCATACAAAAGCTGTCATTTTATTGCGATCGCGAGTGTCAGAAACGTTAGGCAATAAGGCCTCTGGTTAAGATCGCGGGATCGCGGTGGGTGCGAAAAGCTCAAGACCGGTCTGAGTGGAGTGGAGAGCCTTGGGGGAGGCGATGATGATGATGATGATGATGATGATTCCTTATTGTAAAGTTTAATTCATCAACAGATACATACGTACAGTAACTTGGTTAGAACCAGAAACCCTATAACTACGACTATATCAAAATGTTCCGAACAAAAAAAGAGTTCCCTTTCTATCAAACTCTAATTATCCCAAGAGAAGCCGTACTGTAATGTACAATTTGTTTTTCAGGCGGTTTTGTCCGAACACGCCGATTCTGCTGGTAGGGTGCAAGAATGATTTGCGCTACATGTACAGAGATGAAACTTATTTGAGCTACTGCAAGGACCGAAGCCCGTTTATAAGGTAAATTAGTTTTACATCAGCAGTATCTAGTTTATATTTTGTTTTATGTGATAAACGCAATGAGTTTGAAGCAGACCAATTTGCAAGCGCATATTTAGTAGGTAATTAGGTAAGAAGATACATTACCTGTTGCAAATTGATGTGCCTCAAACGCATTGCGTTTGACGCAGCGTTTATCGCATAAAACAACGGAGTGCTTTAATGAAGGTCTTATATAAAAATCAGTATTAAGTCATCACATCACTGTCACCATAAGTTATTCGGGCGAATTTCGGTATTCCAGATTCTATCGCGTAAAGAAACTCCGAGTATAGCTCTACAATCAATTCTATGTACTACTGCATAGAACAGGTCATCTTCTTAATTTTTTTTACCTAGGTATACCTGATTTTTTTTAAAATATATGCTTTAAACATTAGCACCCATCGATTAAAAAAATAATTATAAATCAGGATAATTATAAAATTGACTGATTGATTGATTGACAACGGGGTTCTGTTAAAGGGGTGTACTGAAAATCAGCGCTGTGCCAGTCAGGGCAGCCTATGGAACCCTAACTCACAGCATGCGCTGAGTACATCCCCTTTGCCACAGCAAATGTCAGTGTTTATGTCTAGTTTTTTTTTTAATATTAATTAGTAATGTAATAAGTCTTCTTTATAATAAGTTTGTAATTATCTGTAATAAGGCTTCGTTGTACTATGTGTTGTGGCATAAATGATATTTTATTTTATCTTTAATTCACAGGACACCAAGAAAAAGTGACCTAGTAATGCCCGATCAAGGGCGGGCGTTAGCTGCCGAATTCGGTATATACTACTACGAGACCTCCGTATTCACCTATTACGGTATAAACGAAGTGTTCGAGAACGCGATCCGAGCGGCCCTGATAGCTCGGCGGCAGCAGCGGTTCTGGATGACCAACCTTAAACGGGTGCAACGACCTTTTCTACAGGTAAGGCATACTTTTTAAAGTATATAATACCAATTAGAAGAAGTAAATTATGTCATGAGACAGAACAGATGCGAGACACTAATAATAGGCTAGATGATAAAAAAAAAACTGTTTAGTCCGTCAGGTGGATAATTTAAAAAATTGTGCACATATTTTTTCTTTTGTTTGGTAAACAAAAAATGACGACGATACAGTGCTTAGAAGTTTCGAGTAACGTCACTATATGGTACGATTTTTACCTTATAGTGACGTCACAAGCCCCCACTCCGGAAGTTTGATGATCTATACCTTAGTCGATGTTTAATAAATAGATAAACCAAAAAATACGTGTCCCATATTTTTTCATAATCTAACTGTCGGACTAAATAGAATGATATATTTTTAACCCAGTCATCATCCCTATTACATATTATATTAGACAAGACGAAAACTCTATCGCTTCTGACAATTTTTCATACTAAAAAACTCTTCTCGCTCCTCGCTGGCGGTGAGAATAGGGCCGACGACTCGTCACTGTGTCTAACTATGCCTTACATATGAACAATTTGCTCATCCACGACCTTTATGATCGTTAAGTTTATGCAAGAAATGTGTGTACATGCAGTTACTCCACCACACTGTAAGAACAAACAAATCACACAAACCTATCAAAGTAAGGTAAACGTACGAGTGCGACCTGTCCCAATAGTTAGCATCTTTAATCTTATGTCATTAGTAATAGAGACGACAGCAGGGTGTCGGCTATTAGGCATTAGCGTGTCGAGCACTCGTACGTTTACTTTAGATCATTAAAGATTCAGCGGTAATAATGGCCACGATGATATACGCGTGCAAAGCCTTAAACACTAGTTTCATATAATATGGATTCCTGTAACTTTGTCATTGTTACAGGCACCATTCAGACCACCCAGACCTCTGGAGCCCGACGTGGTACCCGTCAACAGCAGTTATTTGGAGAATACTGCCACGTTACTGCGACAACAGGTAAGGCTACCAATGTGATTGGAGTCTTAATAGAGCTTGTCTGGAATTAATATTCATTCTGGCCTTTAATGCAGTTGAGGCTTTTTTATTTGGCCGCGATTTTCAGACCTCAAGTGATGCATCAAATTGCTGGACCATATTTTCCCTTTTTCCTCGTACAAAACTAAGTTTGGTAACCAGTTGTCTACGAAGAACTTAGTTGTTGACTCGGTTTTAAAGATATATTTTTTCTTTGTAGAAAACTGACGGCAGTGTTATTTTTCACCGAATTAAAAAAAAGGTTATCAATTCGGTTGTATTTTCATCTGCATTGCTTACCCGGTTTTAAAATAAGAATATCGTCACTACTTATAAAAAAAACTCGCAGCTCAAAATAGATAATTTTTAGTGAACTTTATAGACATTACATCAAGGTTCAATTTTTTGACATATTGATTTTAGATACGAGATTTTTTCAAAGTAGTGACTATATTTTTTCTTATAGTAAAAAACTCATATTTATTTTGAATGTAATAATTAGTTTTCAGAAAAAAAAAAGAACTAAAGCCGCATTACTTACCTACCTTGAAAGTTTTTCATGTACCCCTGTTTTCTGTATTGTTTACTATATTCTGGTGTATTATAAAGAGTCATTGCATTGTATTGTTCCAGTATTTCTCGGACATGGTGATTATCTGTGGCTCGAAAGGCTTCCCAGTCCACCGATTCATGATGGCGGCCGCTTGCGAAGCGTTCAACCGGCTGCTGGCTAGCGACTGCGCACGCGGCGCTGAGTTGGCTCGCAGCTCCAGTGAGAGCAGCATGGTGAGGACTAGAAACCGTATTATATGCGACGTAAAAATCTTGAAATGTGAAAAAAGGCAAAGAAAAAAAAATCATTTATTGGTTATAGCGACAATTACAGAAACGACACGACAACTGAACGGCAAACGAGCAAGTGGGTCTCCTGATGGTGAGAGATCACCACCACCCATAAACATCTGCAATACCAGGGGTATTGCAGATGCGTTGCCAACCTAGAGGCCTAAGATGGGATACCTACCTTAAGTGCCAGTAATTTCGCCGGCTGTCTGTGTTGAAAACTGACAAAATATCATCATCATCAGCATATCAGCAGTAGGACGTCCACTGTTGGACATAGGCCTCCCCCATAGACCTCCAGTTGCTTCGATTGGAAGCGGCCTACATCCAAAGTGAATCTGTAGCTTAACTACCTAACCGTGCTAAATAGCACCCGTTATGTTAGCAAATAAAAATCGGCGGAATCTAAGATTGATGGACGGTAAACAATCATAAAACAAATAGACTGGATAGGGGCTTTAATGTCTGTGTTTTTATCAACATTTCCAGGTAAGCAGTATGGGTGAAGCGACAACAGGCGACTTTAACGAGGACACAGAGTATCTCATCCGTCAGGACCAGGCGAAGCAAATGAGGTAACAAATACCCTCATAAAAGCGCATTAAACCAACTTAGATTAAATGATATTGTAACGGATAACGCACGTCTTAAATCGAGTTTAGCTGGACATGTTTCGGGCTATTTCGTAGCCCTTCTTCAAAGGAGCACGCGACTCGGCGATCACCACTCTGCTCGCGCGACTGTCTGACGAAACTAACACAGACGCACAACTACCCACATTTTTATCGTCATTTTTATTGAGACATGTCATTTTAAAACTTAAAACAACCGAAAATAAATTCGCTTTCAAGTTAAAAACTGCAGCAAAATCGGCCCATCCATTTGATAGCTACGCTACTAACATTAAATAAATAAATAAAATAAATATCACGGGACACTTGACACCAATTCATTTATGTACATTTAACGAAAAGCGCGTCAATTCTTTGTTAGCGCGCGACTGCGCATTGCAAACTGAACTACGTAATGATAATCAGTCCGTGTTACCCACCCGCAGCGCGGAATTCTGTGACATACCTACAGTTAATGATGGAAATATCTGTAAGAATGTTAATAAAACCCTAGTATTTTCTGATAGGATAGGAAAGGGATTGGGCAAATTATTGTATAATAATATATCAAACAGCTGTGTCATAAATAACTGTATGCCTAATGCCTCATTCAAACAAATAATTGAAAAAATTATGCTCAGTCAGGTGACTAAGCAGTCAACCATTGTTTTAATGTTAAGTGACGGGTCCGACGTTAGGTATTCGGACATAAAAACTGGGTTCGATTCCCTATCAAAACTAGGTGTTAAAAACATTATTATAGGTGCGTTTCCCTATTCTGCTTCTCTAAACAAATCCAACAATAATTTATATCGTTTAAACAAATTATTGTTTAAGATGACGAGCCGTCATAGTGACGTTTTATTTTTTGACACTAATAATGTTATTAGTGACTACCGACTGACCCCCGACAAGCTTGCTAAATCCTTAGCATGTTTTATTAATTCCGTATTCGGAAATCACTCCCCCTCCCCCAGCCCCGTTAGGACGACACATTCAAGCGCGAATGTGTCTTTAAACTACCTACACCGACAATAGAGAAGCAAAGTAGTCTATCATTCCTACATCAAAATATAAATCGCTTCACTGGCAAAATATTAGATTTAGAATTACTCTGTGAAAAGTTAAACTTAGATATTATCTGCTTAACAGAAACCTGGCTAAAAAAAGATTCAATGCAATTTAATGTAAATAATTATGCAATAGCTAGCGCCTTCTGCAGAGAATCTGCAGCAGGTGGCGGGTCTATCATATTAGTGAAAAATGGTTTAAAGTTCAAAGAACGCAAAGACCTGTCCAGCCTTTCTGTTGAACGTGTATGCGAGATCGCTTCTGCGGAAACGGAACAGTATTTAATTTTATGTATATATAGACCACCAAACTCGAATATTACTTTGTTTATAAATACTATGGAAGATGTTCTAAGGAAATCAGTAAAACGTAATAAAGCGCTGGTGGTTTGCGGGGACTTTAATATCGATATTTTATCACAATCCGTTGAAAAAGACCAGTTTATTTCTGTTTTAAAATCTTTTAATTTAAATTTCTTATTTAATGAACCCACCAGAGTCACAACCACTTCGACCACATGTATAGACAACATTTGCTTAACTTGTAAGTATTTAGAAAAAGCTGTAATCAGTGGAGTACGGTCGGATCACAAAGCTCAAACAGTGAAGTTACGTCGGGCTAGGGGCGGTGTTAATCAAACCATAGAAATTAGGCCGTTGAACAAACAAAGACTTGACCGTCTCAAAACAAACATCGCGCAAAAAGTAAACAATTTAAAAGTATGCACTAAAAACCCAAACGAAAATTTCAAAATATTGTTAAATACTGTATGCGAAGAATACGATAAAACGTGTAGTAAAAAACGTATTAAAATAGGAAACAAACTGTCATTCAATGAATGGGCTACGCCTGGAATACGTAGGAGTAGGGACGTCTTATATGATCTTTATGATAAGAAATCATGTACTACTGATGAACGTTTCCACCAGTATGTTAGGGATTATTCAAAATTATTCAAAATTATATGTAATAAAGTAAAAGCAGCCCATGTAACTAATAAAATTAAGTCCTCTAATGATAAAATTAAAACAGTTTGGAAAATTATAAATACTGAAACCGGTCGACGTAAGAACGCGGAATCCTCTATATCACTAAAGATTAACAACGTATTAGAAACGGACGCGGTTAAAGTAGCTAACGAGTTTAATACCTACTTCTCTAAAATCCCCATCGAAACGACAAAATGTCTCGCGTCTTCCTCAAAGCTAGCTGAATCGCTCTTAAAAGAAAATGTATCTATTCCAAACATAAGTAACTTTAAATTCACGCATGTCTCTCCCGGTGACATCATTAGGACTTTTAAATTTTTGAAAGTAAAAAAAACGGAAGACTTGTGGGGCGTCTCAGTTAAGGTTCTACAGTCTATTTTAGATGTCGTTGCTCCAACTTTAGCTTTTATTTTCAATAGCTGCATAGATGAAGGTGTATTTCCAGATTTGATGAAATATAGTAAAGTAGTTCCTATTTTTAAATCAGGTGATAAAGATAATCCCTCTGATTATCGTCCGGTGTCCATCCTATCAGCGTTTAGCAAAATATTCGAAAAAATAATGCTGACGCAAATGATCTCGCATTTTAATACTCATAAAATCATGCATCCACAGCAGTTCGGATTCACAAAAGGCAGGTCTACTACAGACGCGGGTCATAGTTTAGTTAAATTCATTTTGCAAGCTTGGGAGGAATCACATGACGCTATAGGTGTATTCTGTGACCTCTCGAAAGCTTTTGATTGTGTGGATCATGATACTTTAATTTGTAAGTTAAATTTTTATGGCATTCGTGGCCTCGCTTTAGAACTCATTAAATCTTACCTCACACAAAGAAAGCAAAAGGTAGCGATTAACGGAGCGGTATCGGAGGAATCTGTGGTCGAAATGGGAGTGCCTCAAGGATCCATTCTTGCCCCATTCCTGTATCTTATTTATGTAAATGACCTAACTTATATGGTAAGCCAAAAGTCGGGTATCGTTATGTTTGCTGACGACACGTCTTTACTGTTCAAGGTTAGTAGAAAGGATACCGACTTCACTAAACCCAATGAAACCCTGTCCGTGATATCCGCATGGTTCGCTGCCAATAATTTGTTACTAAATCCTAAGAAAACCAAATGTATTAAATTCTCATTGATAAATTCATCTAACTCGAATTCAATTTCTAATATAAAGTTAAATGGGCAAACTATTGAATTTGTAAAATCAACAGTATTTTTAGGAATAACACTCGATTCTAAACTGCAGTGGGGACCTCATGTCACTGCAATCGCGGGTAGATTGAGCTCTGCTGCTTTTGCAGTTTGGAAAATACGGCAGCTAACCGATGTGGCGACGGCACGGTTGGTGTATTTTGCGTACTTTAATAGCATTATGTCGTACGGGCTTATTTTATGGGGATCTGCTGCAGACATCGAATCAATTTTTATCTTGCAAAAGAGAGCAGTTAGAGCAATTTATAATTTGAAGACGCGTGAATCTTTAAGATCATTTTTTAAGGAAACTGGTATCCTAACCCTGCCGTCGCTTTATGTTTTTGAAATAATCATGTACGTTAGGAAGAACATATGTGATTTTCCCACTAACGTCGATAAGCCAAAGGCTACTAGAAACACAGGGAAGCTTAAAGTACCATCTTACAGACTGGCTAAAACCAAAAAGTCGTTTTTGGGAAGTTGCATACGTTTTTATAATAAAATTCCAAAAAATATTACTGAAGAAACTGATACAAAATTTAAATCTACTGTCAAAAAGACATTAATATCTAAGGCTTATTATAAAGTTAACGATTATATCATGGACAGGGATATTTGGAAATAATTCCGATCCGCACTAGCGATCCCTTCAAATAGTGAACCTACTGTGTTAAAAATAAAATTGTGTTAAATACTTGTAATGTATAGTACATAGATGTCATTTATAAATATTGTGAATCTGTTTTTAAAAAAAAAAAAAAATACCTCGTTGAGTTTCTTGCCGGATTCTTCTCAACAGAGGTTTTTTTTTCCGAACCGGTGGTAGATTAAAAAAATGACGTGTAAAAGTGCCCATTGCGGCCTATTTGCTGAATAAATGATTTGACTTTGACTTTGACTTGACTTTGACAATTGACCTAGTCCCAAACTAAGCAAAGCTTGTACTATGGATACTAGGGTACATTGGCGCCAAACTTGGAACACGCTTCTTTTTGTCGGGGGTTAAAAAAAACTTGCTTATTATTACAGGCTTTCATTTAACTAGCTTTTAATGATCCAATCGGATTGACTTGAAATTTGATATTGATTTTTGTTTCAGAGTGTGGGATCAAATAAAGAGGCGGTCCTCGTGCCAGATCCTACCACTGAGCGACAGCTGTAAAAAACCACCAGATCTGTATAGGGAGGTCAACCACCCGGCTATCAACTCCATACGGGTTGTTAAGGTAAGACTAGGTCATTTACTTTTATAATATAGTGGTCTACAAGAAAAAATCTGCCAAGAAAAAGTCTATGACATGATGACGGAAGGTGGTTTCATAGAAGTAACCTTTAAAAGAAAATAAAAATAGAATTTAATCTAACTTGTGACCTAAAAACTCTAAATACGTGATTAAAAAAAACTATATTTGTAAATGGTTGTTAGCAAAAATGTATTATATATATTTAACGCCAAAAATTTGAAGTATTTAATTTATTGAATCAGGCGTTACTTTGCGGAGGTCCATATCAATGAACTAAAACAATTACTTTGCTCACTCTTTGCTTTTTGCTTAGGTCGCGAGTGAGTAAAGTAATTGTTTTAGTTCTTTTGAAGTATTTGTTCCAGCCTGGTTATTAATTACGTACCTACATGTTTCGGAACTAAATTTCTCCTCATCACAGACATCAACATTCTTCTACCAAATATATTCCTATTTGGTAACTCATTAAAATTTACATTTGTCTATAGTGCGACAAAATTCAGCACGCGACTTCGCAAACTCAAACAATAGTGACTATGAGCAAGCTCATATCGCAGGCCGTGATGCAAGAAGTTATCAATTTCATCTACACAGGAACTTTGGACAACGCAGCTTTTAAACAACAGGTACCGTTGTGAACACCTATTTTCTGTTTGAAAGTATTTTTGTCGCTTAAGCTTCAATTTCTATATATTTATAACAGTAAACTAATTTTTTGTCCAAACTTTCAGCTCAGCGACACGATTTGCTTAAGCCCTTTCTATCTCTGTTATTGTTATTAAAAATAAATTATAATTATAAAATTAATATCACAATAATTATATCGTTGACACTGTGTTCTGCAGTCCGCTGCAATTGGATTATTACTGGTAAAATTTTATTTTAATAAACGCATAATTCATATTAATTTCCATTTAAACATTTTGTATAATCATTTTTACAAATTTTCATATTAAAATTATTTACGTGTACTTAATTACTTCTGCTTACTTAAGTTAATTAGTGTCTTAGCTAATTTTATTTATTTTTACTAAATAATGTTTGCCTTTTCACACAAACATAAATAAATAACACAGTTATTTAACATCTGTCCATTATATATATTTACTAGTGTCTATGAGCAGTAGATATCGCTAGTATTTTGAAATGGGTGAAGTATGATATTATTTATTACATTTTCAACCCCGTCGTTTACGTTTTCCATGGCTCTGCTAATTTAAAAAATACAAAGAACAAAATCTGCAAAGATGTTCGTCTAATTATCTAAATTGGTCACAAAATTTCAAGAGATTCGGTTGAGAGAATACGATCTATAGAAGAGACCATCCGGACATCTCTCTGGCGTCTACTGGACATACGAAAGCAGAAGTTGCCGATTCGCACTCGCTTAATCAATGAGGGCTATCGTTTTTTCTCTCACTAGGTGGCGCCACTGTTGCGTGAGGTTTTTAAAAGTCTGTTTTAACGGCCGTGAAAACAAAGTTTAGATTAAAATCATATTTAATACATCGTAAAACAGTACCATAAAAATATCGAGCAACCACAGTATTGCGTAATCCCTTTTTGTTCGGAAAAAAGGAAGGATAAAAGTTTTTGAAAGACAAAACTGTCTCAAATTACAGACGTCCATTGCCCCTTATCGCATAATTGCCATAATTAATTTTAGGTAATGCGAAATATTCACACAATTATTCTAATTATAAATAAACCGTCGTAGCTCAAACAAAAACTATGAGATTTGACATTTCGTTGACCTCACGCTACACTAGCGCCTCTAGCGGAAAATTCATTCGCGATAGCCCCCATTACCGCGTAAGTGTCAAGCTACAGTTTATAGCAGTCAAAAAAAATTAGTGGATTTACTTACGCTAAAACGCTAAAATGCGCTGGAACGAAATATAGATTATTATTAGGGTTGGCAACTGGTTGCCAATTAGGAAAAATATTTCTCGGTGAATAATTAGGCTAAGCAAATAAATTAACTAGTCTTTTTACATGTGAATTGAATTTGCTCACAGCTGCTTATATTAATCGGTCAAGGCAATACAATACGTATGAAAATAATGTTTATTCTAGAACTTGGATGCATGCATTAAGACATGCTTTAAAATATTTATCTGTTCACGTATATTACGTAATGTTTATTCCTTGGTCTTGTCTACGAGTACCCATTGTTTGTTTAGTTCGGGACTAAGTCAATTGGTGACAATTTTGCCGTGATAATTATATATCTGCTTATAAACATGAGTTATCTTTGGGGAATGAAACCTGTCTTTGAAACCTGTTTGATAGGTAACTTAAAAAAAATGTATTCATATTAGAAAACCAATTAAATCGTAACTATAATAATACATTTTATGTCCTATAAAAAACACATGCACGTTTTAATATGTTTTACTTATTTATTTGTTTTTCAGCAATTTGTAATAGCCAAATATGTGTTTTATATGTTATTTCTGCCAGACAATTTTGCGTTGTGTGATTTTATACTTAGAATTTTGTATAATTTAACTTCCTAGCTTTAGCGATTTTGCCATCCATTTTGTAAGAGCCCTGCCTCGCCGGGACGCCATGGTGACATCGCCGGCGAGGTCTCCAAACAGAGTAGTCATGGCTGAGTAGGCACTCATCACTCAGATCGACAATGTCTTTAAACACAAAACACAGAAAGTTCAGAATTCAATCTCCATACAAGTGCGCTCGAGCAACGCACACATACTGCTCACGGACACGATATCTCTCGGCCCGGTTGGGACCAGTGCGAGCGCGAGTGCCATCCGCTTGAGACACGCGTCTGTGAACTTTTTTGTGTAATAATGCAGCAACAAAAAAAAGTTATTATAACTGTTCAGTGGACGGTTGTTTAAATTTAATAATCGTGAATTTCGCCAAGAACGAAATCGTCGCAAGATATTTTCTGTGACAAATTTATAATATAACAGCGACATTAAAATTTAAATATTTTAGTTATTAATTTATATTTCCATTCTTCCCGTCTCATTCTCAACAATAAATCAAACAACTAGATACGAGTTCTACCACGATAGTTTTTTGGTGCATAAGCCATAGTTGACAACCTTAGAGCGACCGCCGAGCGTAGGTATGAAAAGTGAAGTACATACAGGAGATTGACTTCTGAACTATATGTGTTTTGTGTGGTTAACAATGAACTTAGAGGAAATTGCACTTAATTTATTATGTCCGGTTGGCGACAAAGTGTGTGAGGTGCAACATATTATGTGTGTATATTTTAATGGCGACGTTGCCAGGCTGCCAGAGTCTCCAGTCGCCACGTTGCCAAAGTTTCCCCATGAGTGACAGTCGATGCATTTATAATAATGACTTGTTTGGATAAGTAGCCGGTGAAGTCACCGTGGCGTCTCAGTGAGGCAAAGCTTTTATAACATTTTAATAATGCACAGTTTTTTGACTAGGCAAGGTAAGTATGGAAGCTGTTTCACTATGCGCGGAATCGTATATTTATAGATATTTGTTATTTTGCCGCTCAAGAAATGTACAATGGATTAGACCCTGTGTGAATGAAAGAGATTGCATCGGTATTTGATGGTGATTGTTCGTTCATACATAGGTACGGATTTCTAGCTGTTTCTAGCATATGTCTAATGGGATAGTTTATCTGACGTACTAATTATATATTTTGGAGAATCTTACCTATTTAATTAATAAAAATTCAAGACGCCTCTTAGTCACTTGTCAAATTGTCAATTTATCGCATAGTATGTATGTTGTATGTACGTCCGGTGACCTGGATGGATAACTATTTGTAGTTGTATGTCGACGATATGACGGTAAATGGACAGAGATGATGGTTTAAAGAACGGTATTAAAATTGGTTAAGATAGAAGACATCTGTAACAATGCATAAGACAATTTAAGTAGGTACAAACCTATTACAGTGCATCTCGTATACACTGAATTTTAGATGTAATTTTGGATATGGATGTGTACGTCTGCTTCTCACCGCGGACCAATTATGAATGTTTTTTTAAATAAAAAACAAAGTGAGTGGCTAGAAGAGAGTGGTTTTAAGTGTGAAAAATTTTTATACTAAAAAACTATTTTCGCTACTCGCCTGCGGTGTGGTAGCTAGTGAATTCAGCTTGGAAAATGTACAGTATTATGAAAGCGTCAACTGTACCGAACAATGGCACATCACTAAAAGTAACGTACATCTCGATACTGATTGATTGATTGATTGATTGATCTCTAGGGCGTGGGGTGACAGTTTTGACGTTTCAAGTTTCAGAATGCAAGAATAGGGTGACACTCTTTCCCGACCCGGATAACACCGACATGGAAATACCGGCCCTGTTTTTTGTGTACACGCCCATAGAAACTGACAGGAGCTTCTATGGGCGTGTACACGAAAAACAGTTTCGGTATTTCCATTTTTTTATATTAGAGGTGGCAAACGAGCAGACGGGTCACCTGATGGAGAGGGATCACCGACGCCCATGGACATGTCGGTATTATCCTGGCCGGGAAAGAGTGTCACCCCAAGACTATAAATGAATGAGATATTTCACTAGGTACGAATAAAACGTATAAGTTTCTGTCTGTAATACAAGGTTGTAGGCTAAATGAGTCTTTATTGCTCTCGTAATAATGCCTTTACTAATGGTTTTTTGTATAGGAGATTCGCCAAGCAGCCGAACTGCTCGGTTTCCATGAGCTAACCAAGCTCAGTCAGTTCATCTTGGACCAGCATTTGCTGTTCGATAAAGTCTTCATGCAGCAGTTTCACACGGTAAGTTATGTAACTAAGCTATTGCCTGCAATTTAAAAAAGAAGAAAAAATAAATGAATACTTGGCTGTAATGGTGTTCAACCTTTGTCATTTCCACTAGAGGAAATAATATTAAACTAATATTATAAACGCAAAAGTGTGTTTCTATGTTTGTATGTTTGTCCGTCTTTCACGCCGTAACGGAGCGACGGATCGACGTGATTTTTGGCATAAAGATAGTTTATGGGCCCGAGAGTGACATAGGCTACTTTTTATCCCGGAAAAGACACAGGTCCCGAGGGAACGGCGCGCGATAACCGAATACCACGCGGGCGGAGGCGCGGGCAAAAGCTAGTATTAAATAAATAAAAAAGCTGAATCTAGAAATAAATGTCATTCGTTCTGCTACTTCGCTTGATGTCGTCGGTCACGTTTCATGTATATTTTATCGACTTTTCCAATCACTAGTTATCGGCTATTACCACCTGTGACGTCACGTTTGTTTACATGGTAAGACACGGAACGATGAATAGATAAAAGTCGGTAAGAAATCTTGTATAAAAAAAGTTGTTTTTTTTTGTACAATTTCAGCCCCTTCCACAAAGGCTTCGCGAAATGTACGTAGAACGGAGTCTGTTTGCTGACGTGACGTTTGACCTGGACGATGGCATACATCCGGCCCACAGGGCCATATTGATGGCCCGCTGTGACCCTATGAAGGCCATGTTCCAGGGCCATTTCCGGGAAAGCACCTCCAGAATGGTAAGTAATAGCGGAGCCCACTGCACTGTTTCGGCGTGGTGAGAAAGACAGCCGGTGAAATTACTGGCACTTGAGGTATCCCATCCTAGGCCTCTAGGTTGGCAACGCATCTGCGATATGGTGTTGCAGATGTTTATGGGCGGTGGTGATCTCTTACCACCAGGAGACTCACTTGCTCGTTTGCCATCCAGTCGAATAAAAAAAAGCCTCAGTAAGGCTGAGTTCCCACCAGAGATGTGCGAGGATCTGTTGCGAGGAATGTGTTTTTCATGAATCACCGTTCTTGTGGTAACAGCTGAGCATCTCTGATTGAAACACAGCTTCAAGCGGTCCCTTTAGCATATCGTCACTACTTTGAAAAAATCTCGTATCTAAAATCAAATTGAACCTTGATGTAATGCCTATAAGGTTCACTCAGAAAAATTATCTATTTTGAGCTACGAGTTTTTTTTAAAGTAGTGACGATAATGCTTTATTTATTTATTTGGAAATATACTTTTGTAGGCTAACAGTAGGTTACCAAATCGCTATTTGTAAATATCATCATCATCCCAGCCTATATACGTCCCACTGCTGGGCACAGGACTCCTCTCAGAATAAGAGGGCTTGGGCCGTAGTTCCCACGCGGGCCCAGTACGTATTGGGAACTAAGTCAAAGTCTGGGTCAAAGTACTCCGACCTTACGGTATTATGTTCATCTAGACTAGACGACCGGATGGCTAAGTGGTTAGAGAACCTGACTACGAAGCTTGAGGTCCCGGGTTCGAATCCCTGCCGGGGCATATGTTTGTATGAATAATACGAATGTTTGTTCTCGGGTCTTGGATGTTTAATATGTATTTAAGTATTTATTTATCTATATAAGTATGTTTATCCGTTGCCTAGTACCCATAGTACAAGCTTTGCTTAGTTTGGGACTAGGTCAATTGGTGTCAAGTGTCCCGTGATATTTATTATTTATTTATTTATTATTTATTATCTTCTAGATATCGTTTCCTGGCGTGAAAATGTACGCGTTCCACATCCTCCTGTGCTATATATACTCGGACAAGATTCCTGTGGTGGAGCCGACGAGGTGTTTGGAGTTGTTAGAGCTGGCTAACCGGCTCTGCATGAACCGGCTCGTCAACCTCGTCGAAGCCAGGGTCATAGATCAGTTGCAGCATCAGGACAGGTCTGTGGAATTTTAAACAATAAGCTAAGTTACGTTGACGACCGCATGGCTAAGTGGTTAGAGAACCTGACTACGAAGCTTGAGATATTTGTATGAATAATAAGTTCTCGGGTCTTGGATGTTTAATTTGTATTTAAGTATTTATCCCTACTAATATTATAAATGCGAAAGTAACTCTGTCTGTCTGTCTGTCTGTCTGTTACGCTTTCACGTCGAAACCGCTGAACCGATTTTGATAAAATTTGGTATAGAGATAGTTTAAGCCCCAAGGATGAACATAGGATACTTTTTATTCCGATAGAGGGCGCCACCGCCCGATAACCTAGGTCCACGCAGACGAAGTCGCGGGCATAGCTAGTTTATCTATATATATGTTTATCCGTTGCCTAGTGTCCATAGTACACGCTTTGTTTAGTTTGGGACTAGGTCAATTGGTGTCAAGTGTCCCATGATATTTATTTATTTATCTATTTTATTGAATCAGGCGTTACTTTGCGGAGGTCCATATCAATGAACTAAAAGAACAACAGCTGGTAGCATGGTGTACGGTTGTGTTACTCTGAAAATTAGCTCTGGTTGAGTTCGAAACTCGTCAGTGTGGTGTGGTGGTGGAGATAGATGGGTTTGTGTGATTTGTGTGTGTTCTTACAGTGTGGAGGTGGAGGAACTGCATGAACACGCATATTTTGCATAAGCTTAGTTATCGTAAGGTCGCGGGTGAGCTAGGGAATTCTTTTAGTTCATTAACAAATAAGTTTTTTGTTAAAAATTTCATTTTTAATGCAAGCTTTTTTTGCTGACTTTACTTTTTGTTGACGGTCCTTGCCTTGTCGTCCTAACTACATTTGCGTACCAAATTTCAAATCGATAAGTAAACCGTTTCAAAGTTCCGTCCTGTGGAGACGATCCTGGCGTGCCAGAATTGCACTATCAAGAATGGTATTACAAATGAGCAAATGACATGTAATTAAATAAATAAATAATAAATAAATATCACGGGACAATTCACACCAATTGACCTAGCCCCAAAGTAAGCTTAGCAAAGCTTGTGTTATGGGTACTAAGCAACGGATAAACATACTTATATAGATAAATACATACTTAAATACATATTAAACATCCAAGACCCGAGAACAAACATTCGTATTCATCATACAAATATTTGCCCCGGCCGGGATTCGAACCCGGGAGCTCAGGCTTCGTAGTCAGGTTCTCTAACCACTTGGCCATCCGTAATTAGTAATGGTATTACCAATAAAGGAATATGAGTAAGGAGTATAAATATTTGACGCACTGCATTAATAATGTCAATTTTTTCCACAGATTATGTGGCGAAGACGACGAAGTAGTCGAGATAGTTCTCGCATTGTTGGAGCCTGTAAAGGTAATATTATATGTAACTTAATATTCAGGATTCTAGCTTTAAAGAAAGAAAAGAAAGAAATAAAGTAATACATTTATTCACAACACAGCAATAGACAACCCTACACAAGACAACAATATTATTAAGTGCTTTAGGTAGGGGTATTGCAGATGCGTGAGGCCTAAGATAGCATACCTCAAGTGCCAGCAATTTCACTGGCTGTCATAACATAAAGACATACTTATGAGAAAACATTGAAGGCAATTTTTTTTTTCAAAACTATTCAATGGTTGGGGCAGGCATGTTGCTGGTCTTGGGTCAGTCCATCCGATGGATCGGATGCACATACTTATGCCTCGTATAATAGACATTACGAGTACAATATGATTCTCAGTACTCAGAACTCCTTCAGTACTCATTCATTACTACTCTCTATTTTGAAGATAGGAAACTTTACTATTTATTTCATCATTCATCTCATCATCATCTCAGCCTATATAAGTCCCACTGCTGGGCACAGGCCTCCTCTCGGAATGAGAGGGCTTGGGCCATAGTTCCCACGCGGGCCCAGTGCGGATTGGGAACTTCACACGCACCATTGAATTGCTTCGCAGGTTTGTGCAGGTTTCCTCACGATGTTTTTCTTCACCGCAAAGCTCGTAGTAAATTACGCACATGAATTTCGAAAAACTCAGGTGCGAGCCGGGATTTGAACCCACGACCCTCTGCTTGAGAGGCGATAGGTCAAACCACTAGGCCACCACGGCTTACTATCACTCATCACTATCTATCATCTGTCACTATTTATTTATTTATCCTTTATTTTTATTTTTTTTATTCGACTAGATGGCAAACGAGCAAGTAGGTCTCCTGATGGTGAGAGATCACCACCGCCTATAGACACCTGCAACACCAGGGGGATTGCAGATGCGTTACCAACCTAGAGGCCTAAGATGGGATACCTCAAGTGGCAGTAATTTCACCGACTGTCGTGCTCTCTACGCCGAAACACAACAGTGCAAGCACGCTGCTGCTTCACGGCAGGATTAGCGAGCAAGATGTTGGTAGCAATCCGGGCGGACCTTGCACGAGGTCCTACCACCTGTTTATTATTTATTTCCTTTCACCTCTCTTTCCCAGTTGCACAACGCACACAACTTAGCAGATTGGTGTGTGTGGCGTCTGTGCGGTGCGTATGACCGCGTGTGTCGCGCACGCGCACTGCGGCACATCGGACCTGCGTCCAGAGACTATTTGTGTGAGAACCGGTGGCCACCCGTATGGTAAGTTTTTTTTCAGTATCAAACTTCAGAATGGGTGGAAATGTCGGCCGCCGATCGTAAAATCAGCCAGATCACGAAATTGATATGCCTAAAAGTTGCCATAAAACGATGTGCCTGAGAAACAATACGGCAGACCGATTAGAGCAACGCATTCGTCGATATTCCTAGCTTTATACCGGGCGTATCGTGATATGCTGAAAAAAAGAAAAAATTAGGTAGGTACGACGAGCGAAGCGAGGAGTGGTTAGTATGAATTATGACGACTATGTACGAGCCGAGCGAGCGAAGCGAGCGTGCCGCGGAAGCGGCCGGCGAAGTGCCAGAAACGATATGGCGGCGTTTCATGATATGCCTAGGAATTTCATGATCTGCCTAAACGTCACTTGGCAAATCGTCAAACGGTCAGTTTTGAACGATATGGCGGATGCCTCTTAGCCAATTCATGCCCCCCTTTAGGTAAGTTTCAACAAAAATAAAAACGCAATTTTTTTTTATTAAGTAAATTATTTATTTAAGTATTTTAAACAGGTTTTTTTTGGAATGTAATCTTACATATTACGTACGACGCCCCCCCTACCATTTCTCTACGCCTCCCTAGGGAGGCGTGCCCCCCTGGTTGGGAAGTACTGCACTAAGCTCTTACGCTAGGCACAGCGCATATCCCACAGCAGTCACAAATGGGCCAATCAACTTTATTACCGACACTAATCTGTCCGCGACATTTTTCAAACGTGCCGTCCTACGTTAGTTCAACCTATTAAACCGTGAAATATCTCGTTGGAAGTACGATTTTTTGGAAACGCCAGAGACAATTTTGGTAACGCAGGAGACGCCCAAAGTGTCGGTAAAATAGTTGGTTGGCCCAAATACGTGTCACAAACAAGCAAGAACTAAAAAGTCACAGACGTGTCACAGGGATCGAACGTGTTATATGTTTCAGGTATGTGAAAGAATATGACTACTACCAGAAGTGCGTGTCTGAGCAGTTGAAAGCGCAGAAAGACATCAGACTGACGGGTTCAGTGCAAGCCAGCCAGCACACTGGCTGCTTATGCTTTACTGGTACGTTGAATGCTCGATAGCCTCCTGAAGCCCACCACATAAATATTTTGAAAAAAATTGATAAAGCAATTAGAATCTAATTGTTTCGAGAATAAAGTCAAACTTCCGTCAAACTGTCATGGTGAAAAACAATAGAAAAACAAAGGAATTTTTACTTTGTAACATTGACACAGATTCCTAATTCCCGTGAACTTATTGTGTACATTCTATTGCACATTGGGCTGCACGAGGTTAATATATACCTCATCATATAATACTGGGTGATTTCGGGGCATGAGCAGTAGTGAAAGGAGTGATGGGGACATTCACATTGAGCAACTCTTACTATGGGACCAGCCCCGAAATCGCGAAAAAAAAAACCATCTAATCAAGAGGTAATTGATCGCTAACTATCCGAAATGTATGGAGAAGCAGATTTTTTTTTGCCATTTCGTGGCTGGTCCCATAGTAAAAGTTGCTCAGTGTGAATGTCCCCATCATCCCTTTCACTCCTGCTCATGACCCAGAAATCACCCAGTATGTACCTCATCATCATCATGTCAGCCGAAAGACGTCCACTGCTGGATATGTCCAGGCCTCCCCCAAGGCTCTCCACTCAGACCGGTCTTGTGCATTCCGCATCCACCGCGATCCCGCGATCCTAAAGATAGCCAATTGGTACGGAATTCCACAACCGAAAAGCCTGGACAGTATAAGAATAGATAAAGAATGCAAGTACAGTCAGCAAAAAAGCTTGTATTAAAATGATTTTTTAACAAAAACTTATCTCCCATAGGTAAAGTGCGTCGTGAGAGCGACGGGGCGACTCCGGACGCGACGAGCGCCCTGTGCCGTAGCGAGGCGCCTCCGCCGCCGCACCCGCCGCTCTGACCCAAGCCTTGCTGGAGGTGAGACAATCATCATCAAACCCCGGGGTTTTAGGTGCGGGTGCGGGCGTTTTCAAAAAAAAGTGTACCATTTACGTTTTTTTGAAATTTTGGAGAAATATGGTTTTTCCTACTCAGAATCAAGAGCACAATCGATTCCGATCGTTTAAAAAAATATCTCTAGTTTTTCACACAATTTTTTATGAGTCAGTTTTGTCACGCCCCATACTAAGAAAAAATTGTCGCAAAACTGACATTTTTTGGGGACATTTTTTTAAACTATCGGAATCGATTGTGCTCTTGTTTCTGAGTAGGAAGACCATATTTTTTACAAAATTTAAAAAAAAGAAAGGGTACACTTTTTTTTAAACGCCCGTGCGGGAATGATTTCAGAAAGAGTAATAAATAGATAGGTTAATCTGGAAAAACATTATCTTCTCTCTTATAATACTCTTTTCTCTTCTTTCTTTGTACTGTTTCGGTAAATTTAAAATCTTCGGTCCACGGTTTGATTCCGAGTATTGTATGGATGTGTCCGTTTTGTTACGAAAATTATTAAGAAAAATTCGTAACAAAATAGACAAATCCATAGAATATTTTTGGGGACATATCTGGAGACCCTTTTTTACACATAGAAATCATCGACTGAGTCTACCCCCCAAATTTTGTTGAAATCGGAGAGATGCACCTTGAGAATAAATAATTTCTTTTTATTATTTTTTTACCGACTCTAATCTGTCCACGACATTTTTCAAACAATTGCAGATTTTTGTAAGTAAACATGTTTTTTCTGTAATTTTATAAATGATGTACATGAATACATGCAATCCTACGCAAGTTCAATCTATTAAACCGTGAAATATCTTGTTGGAAGTACGATTTTTTGGTAACGCCAGAGATAATTTTGGTAACGCTGGAGACGCCCAAAGTGTCGGTAAAATAGTTGATTGGCCCACCTCTCAAAAATGACACTAACCGTTTAGTTTTGAGGGCTGACATGCTGACATATTAGTTTAGTGACGGGTTGATTCTTAAGCTCAGGGTATAACGGTATATAGAAATGCCCATTTGTTAGAATTTCGCATTTATAATATTAATGGGATTATTAATTAAGTTTGTTTGTCTACAGAGACCTCCGCTACGCTGTCGTGTTGCCGATTTCAATGTGCTTCGTGGCAACCATAGTGACTGTTATCGTACTTTTCCAACTCGACGCCTAATTTTAATAAACATGACACGCGGTAGTTCTAATCGTACTAAATCACTATAGCGACACTGACTGCTATTATTATGTCACCATTTAGGTTAAAACTGCACGGGAATTAAGGTTAAATAGGTGAGTGCACGCGAGAACTTTTTCCATATTTTCTAATTTTTTTTTTACTAATGTACCTATGCATAGCATATGCATATGCTGACGCCGACGCCTATTGTCACAATTATAAACTTTGATTTTGTATGAAATGTTATTTAATGTGTTTTGTGGCAATAAATGTTTTTTCTTCTTCTTCTTCTTCTATGTGTCTTTTCCAACGTAAACTTTGATATCACGCAGTTTACTGAAATCTGGCATGAAATGTATTTTTATGAAAATTTTATTTTTTGTCATATTATTTCACAGGCATTTGTTAAAATGTTTGATAGTTAAAAATAAATTATTTTCAATAATTTATTGAATCAGGCGTTACTTTGCGAAGGTGCATATCAATTTGATATTGATGAAATAAAACAATAACTTTGAGAAAAAATATAGGTGGTTACTTAAGGAGTTAAAGTGACAAATTAAAACGTTTGTTAGTCTAACATCTGGTAGCATGGTGTACGGTTGTTGCTCTGGAGATGATATCTGGTTGAGTTTGAAACACGTCAGTGTAGTGTGGTGGTGGGGCTAGATGGGTTTGTGTCATTTGTGTGTGTTCTTACAGTGTGAAGATGAAGGAACTGCATGAACACGCATATCTTTCATAAACGTTGCTATCATCGTGGCTGAGTAAAGTTATTGTTTTATTTTATTTATGATTTTCAAGGAATGGAGACTTAGAATTTTTCTGAAATGCGTGTAAAGTTTACGTTGACAATATCCCGTATTTTTAGTTTTTGTATTACAATGTACTCCTCATTCAATCTGACACATTGTCAACAAGCAGATTTCGTGTTATTTAATGTTAATCTAATTAATATAAAAATATAATTATTCACTAGATGTTTAATTTGTACTCTTTTAGATGGATATGTAGGTTTTAAGTGACTTTCTATTAGTGTCTATATTTTTGTGGTTAAATTTTAAATTTACATTGGTTGTTGATAATTTGTCAGATTTTAATGAAGAGTTATTAAAGTATTAATGATGTAGTTTTCATTTGTTCTGAATAAATATTACAAAATTATTGAATTATTAAAAATGGGATCGCTTTAGGTTAAGAATCATCATCATCGAAAATAGATCATTAATGTGTGATTTTTATCTTTAGTCTAGTTCTGCCTGCCTTGGTAGTTAAAAAGTTCATGTCTTGTAATATACAGAGAAAAGGTAAGATGAGAAAAATGCACCGTATGGTCAAGAAATTTGAAATTAATTTTGATTGTTAAGAACAAGACTTGATTCCGTAATATTAAGGATATGTTTTTAATTTTTTTTTAATTAATTATTTTGTAATTATGTTTTTTACCTGTGGTAATTTTGTTCTTTAAAATGCAAGTGCAAGCATTTAAATAGTAGGTACCTAACTTTTTTTAATGTTAAGTTAAATTTTATGTTATTTTACTGTCTTGTGACGCAGAAAAAAATATATTTAGGTTTTAGTACATCTGCGGTCGAAATGTAGGTTTTCCTTGGTGCTTTTTTGGTAGAGGTAAAAGTTAAACTAAGGAATTTGACGTTCAAGGAGACGACTTCGATGTGATAATTAATTTGAATTATTAAAAATACTGAGTATCTACGTATTTATTCCTAGTTGAACTGTCATAGTGGGAATTGACTAAATTTATAAAGACGGAATGACAAAAAGTACTATAAAACTGAACACAAAATTCGTACAAAAATTATACAATTCTTGGTGGCCTGCTTACCTGTGCTGACGACTAGTATTTAAAGTAATGAGGGAAGCATTGGCTCATAAAGATCTGCTGTCTTAAGTATTCAAAATGTGAGGGCTATGAAGATACCTCTTTCTGGACGGGCTGCATGTGACGACCAGTACTTAGTAGCTCTGTGAAAGACCCGCTAGGTCTAAGTACAATAATTATTATTATTTGAATACTGTTTAATATTTTACGAGGTTCTGAAATTTACGTAGGTACTTATGAAATAGACTACTTTAGTTGCATTTTTTTATCTTTTTTTTTTCTTATATTACATTATGATTGTAATATGTTTTTATGGCTCAGAGTTCGGGGCCTGACAAGTTGTACAGTCGTCTGGTAAATTAATATAATTATAATGCTTCAAATACAACGGTCCCATCTCCTAAATTTTACCTTTATTGAGTAATATGGCCAACAAAAAGTGTTATAAAAGGGTGCTGATAAAAAAATGCACTTGGTAATATTTAATACAGGTTTGTATTAAATAGTAGTAGAGAGTAATAAGCCGCATTTTTTTCCTATCGGAAATTCATTGTGATACGACTTATTGGCCATAGTCTTCGATACCCTTAATGTGCAATATTATAATTTACAGTATTATTTGTAGTAGATATAAAACTGCACTTGTAGATATAGGCTAAAGAATAGAAGTAAAGTAACCATAGACAAGGGATTTAATATAGCAAGAGAACGCCATCAGTTAGCTTAAGAAAGGAATAGATGGATTCAAATGAATATTTATAGTCGGCCATTTTATTCACAGTAGACATTATTTAACCGTATATTTTTATACATTCGTAGTTGTAAGATTTTAACTAATTATTGAAATAAGTTATAATAATATGGGTGGCATGCTAGACTTTACTTCGTGTCGAGCGTTTTTTGACTCTTTCATATAATACTAGAGCGAATGAGGCATGCTAGCATGCTACCTTTGGGGCCCGATTTACGAACCTATCTGTTTAAAGTAAATCTGAAGTCTAATGTGAGATTTTTAACTTTTAACTAATAGCTTTATGAACTTCAAGCATTAAACCATCAAGCGTTGAGGACAATGACAGGTCTACGAGTATCTCTTACGAGAATGCATTAGAACCGATAATGATGCAAAATTAAATAATAATATTGGAAATAATAATAATAATATAATTAATGTTGGAAAATTAAAGTGCGTGTAAAATCTTACAAGTAAATTTTGACACATTTTCAATTTTCAGATCGACTTGAGATTTGATAATCATTATCGATATTTGCGATTTCTGAAAAAAAAATTGTAAGCACTTAAAGTTGGAAAAATGCAATAATGAAGTACTGTCAGCAAAAGCAATTAGTGTAAGTGACTTTTCGATCGACTTAGGGAATGATTGAAGTTCGTGAAACGTGCCCCATGTTTAAGCATTATTAATTCGATTGTCTATATTCTTTCAAAGTATTATGGTATTGTAAATTTAGGTACTCATATAGTCTATGATAGGTTATATTTAACGAAAACTGTGATCAGTATGGTCAAACCACGCGTATAGGTAACCGAATTTTTGTACAGTCGATATTTTAAGGAAAAACTGAAATATTTATTAATTTTGAAATAATATTTGTAGTCCGTTCCAGAATTAGATGCGCTTGAAGATAGTATGCTAGTATTATTTGTATTAACCCTTTAGTGGGTAACGGCAAGATATTTGCCGTCATACGACTCAGATATTTTATTTTTTTTCTCAATGAACGTGTTGTTAGTTAATATAACTTTTGGTTCGCATAAGAGAATATACTCGTACTAATTTACGAAAAAAAGAATAGCAGATAAACGTTATTCCAACCCATGTTAAATGATGATTCTTAGGCCTGAACTTAAATTTTTAACTATTCCTTACAATTGAACAAAAATGTTTGTAAATAAAATTTTGTTTGCTGGATTTATCCGATAGTCACAATTCTCTACTTTCAGAGACAAGATTGGCGATATTAAGTTTAAAGAAAAAAAATCTGTTATTTGATAATTAAAAAAAATGAAGACGGCAATATATTTGCCACTATCCGTTAAGTGTCTGGTGTTTATTAAAGGAAAGGGTGGGTTAGGCTACAATTGTTATTGATTTATATATGGAGCAATAGCTTAATTCAATACTTAAAATTTGCCTTTTACCTTTATTGCTGAATTAGCCGTGTTAGTTAGAAATGACAACGGAAGTAAAAAAATCTCGCAAAAAAATTTAATTTATTTATTTTAGATACGTCGTGCCACCCGTAGTTCCCCCGGCAAACTGACATGACGGTCTTGTCACTTAATGCCCTTGGCTGATAGCGGCAAACATATTGCCGTCTTATAATTCGGAAACCCTGCAATAATATATACATTTCTTTTTCTCAAAAATCATAAAAAAAATCATTCATGCTGTGCGTATCGTTAAAGTTCTCGATTCATTGCTTTAAAAAAATAATGGTCAAAGGGTTAAGTAAGTATATATTTCAGACTTGATTCTTATCGACGAAGCCTATAATTATATGGAACGGAGTATAAAAATTATCTGCTTATTTTATGAAGATTTACAGGTACAATATTATTAATACCTATCCATATTCATGCTATGCTATCACGAAAAAAGAAGTATATGTGAACTAAAACCGATTGCCGTACTATTCTGTAACCTTACGTCAAAAACAGCTATGTATGTGCAACACATGTATGTAATTACGCAAGAGGCTACCACATTTTACAATTCATTTTAACACCTACTTTTTTTATATATACGTGTCGCCGATAAATGTGTATGGATGGATACGCATGTGAGCATTTCTGGTGACACTGGTTATGGTACAAGCTTAAAGTTACAACATTTTGTCTCTTTTTTATTCCGCTTTTCTATTATATCGACTGTACAAAAATAAGGCAAAAAGAATAAAATGTTATGCTGTGAGTAATGAGATAATTGTTGGCGTTGAGGTTCAGTAGATTGTTTAGTAAAGTATAGTAAAGGCGAGTTACGGTAGCTGTAATTGTAAGACGCAGTTTTGTAAGCTTATTCTGTTAACATTTTTCGGTTACTAAAACTATAATGCAATGACCCTCCTTTTTGGGGCAGTCTAAAAGGCGTCCACACTGATTTGACCTCTAATCCAGATAAATCTGTGCAAAGGCTTTTTTTTGCTTGTGCTACAAATTGTATTGGGCCGTAATATATATCCTCCTGACGACCAGTGTCCTTTAAAAAGAACACTGGGCGTTGTTCATAAATCGAAAATTTGACTTTGTCGTCAGGACATGGATCCCACCCCCTCAGCTCTTACTACACCTTCTACCGACAAAAAGATAAGCTAGCCTAATAGAAGTGACGTAGTAACTAGGCTGTAGTAGTTAGAAAACCTGACTACTCATGTACGAAGCTGATGTCTCGGTTCGATTTCTACTATAAAAAAAGTTACCTAGTTACTTGGCAGTTAGAAAATCTGACTACTTTCGAACTTGCGAAGCTTGACGTCTCGGGTCCAGCGGGTCGGTTTCTGCTATCTTAAAAAAATAAAGTGACCTAGTGACTAGGCCTCAGTAGTCAGGAAATCTGACTGCTTACGAATGAAGCTTTATATCTCGGTTGGAGGAGGTCGATTTCCACTATCTTAAAAAAAAACAAGCTTTTGTATTTTGTGTCATAGGTTCCTTAATCCATAGACCCTTATCAAATGTATAAGACACTTAGTGGGACTGAAAAATTACTATGAACTTGACAGTCTTCAACAACTTTCTACAGTATAATTTTCAATCGGTAATAAACTTACCTCTCAAAATGTGTAGTGCTGGGGTGTTAAAAGATATACTTAGAGATATCGTACTGTATCACTTTGGATGTAGTAAATAGGATGATAAATTGAACACTGTGGACCGAATCTGACGAAGACGAGTGTACGAAGGGTGACGAACTTGTTGGTTGCATGTGAGGTAATGAGGTACAAATTAGTGCACATTTATTTGGAATAGAGTATAAATTAAAACTATTCAAAAGAGTCGCTAAATTAAATAAAAAATCGCTAGTGTGGATGCCAATCAAAATTTAAACAACATTTCCTGTAAAAACTTAAAAGGAATTACATTTTCAAAAGTCTTTGACAATTTTCAGATAAAAATTAATGGTATAGTTCCAAAATATTTCCTTCTTCAAGAATGTACTTTTAATAAATCGGGCGCACAATTAAAAGTAATTGTAATGAAATGTTTTTGTCCTAATAATGGATTGTGCTAAAATCGCGTCGTAAGTAAGCCTTAAATTAGTGCTTTTAAACACAATTATAAACTTTTTAACTGTTTAAAATTGGACTTCGGCAATTACGCTATTGTAAGATAGGTAAAAATGGGTAGGTTTTTGTTTTTTAAAAGGAGACTTGCTTGATTGTGAACCGCTCGTTTTTTAAAAGCGTTTATACCTGCTGAACTGGCAACGTTGCATTTTTGATACTTTTTCTCGATTCTTCCACAAAAAATTGATGAAAATTAAAAATGTGGTCTGTTAGAAATGTTCTTAATATATAATAATAATAATAATAATAATTTATTTTATTTATAAAGATAACATAGATCTCATTTTTGTTAGTAACAATCTTAAAAAATAATGTTAGTATTTAAAAACTAAGTTGGATTTAACATTTAAAATAATATCATTTAAAACAGGACAACACACATGATCAGCGATCATCTTTAAGATGCTGTTTGGGCTGCTTCTTACTCTGATCAGCAGTGACGCTGCTTTTTTGCGCAAAATTGCTGCAAACCCGTCCGTGCGTGACTCAGCGAACATGGCTGATGCGCTGCACCATCTAGGCAGACCAATCAGCATCCTAAAGGCGTTGTTGTACTGAATCCTAATAGCATTTATAGACTGATATATAAGTTAATGTAAATTATTAAAGGAACAAATTTTTATAGACTTTTTTAAATAAAATAAAATTTATTATATATTAAGTTAATGTGTCTATTACAATAATTATTCGTGATTTTATTTTATTTAAAAAAGTCTATAAAAATTTGTTCCTTTTAATAATTTACATTAACTTATATATTAAGAACATTTCTTACAGACCACATTTTTAATTTTCATCCAATTTTTGTGGAAGAATCGAGAAAACCTATCAAAAATGCAACTTTGCCGGCTCAAACGCTCTTAAGGGCCCTAGCTGACAAAGTTTGCACGGAGCGTGGACGCCTATTAAAAATAGGGATGATGACGCCATTAAAAAATAATTCGAAGGCACAACTCCAGTAAAAAAACGCTTTATTTTAGCCCTGAAAACCAGATTAATTTTCGATTTACTGTAAAATTAGATTTTTTGTTGCTTTAAAACAAATAGTGGTTGATTGAGTTGCCGGATAGTGACGTCATAAGTCGCTATTGCCATTGAAACTCTATGGGAGAATTGTGTTTTGACAGCTCATAAAAAGTACGTCAGTTGATTGGTGGTGTCAACATCCCTATTCTACCGCACCCCCAGGCGTGCGCCCGCGCCGGCTAACGGTGGCCCTTAGTCATTCCAGACACGAAAGAATTTGAAGTACAAAACGATCATAATCATTGTCATGTTTTAATTATTCATGTAAAAGTAATGAAGTAGGTCTGAAAGTTTTTTCTTTTCACTTCTGTTACTTAGAATTTGGTGAACCACTTGCTCGTCCCACTTGCTGAGGATCCCACTTGTTGAGCGGCCCTTCTGGCAGCTCGCCCTTTCTCCGGTAAGCTGTAAAAGCCGTCCGAGGCTGACAGCAACAGTCCGTTCGAAAAAAAAAACACTTGCTTGTTTGCCATCCAGCAGAATAAAAAAAAAAGCTTGTAAAACCTAGTCAATTATACCTTGACAAGTTATGCCGCTTGGTAGAACCCTGTCGCAGTGACCCTCTGCTGTCTTTATGACGATTTTTTCTAATAAGTGCAGCAAATGCTGGGTGACAGTCTTTACCGGCCCGGCTAACACCGACATGTAAATACCGGCCCTGTTTTTCGTGTACTCGCCCATAGAAACTCCTGTCAGTTTGTATGCGCGTGTACACAAAAAACAGGGCCGGTATTTACATGTCGGTAAAGACTGTCACCCCAAATGCTGACTGCAACAGGTTCTACGGGGTGCCACATACAAACACGTCAAAGTAGACCCCTCGCGCCAAAACATTAAAAACTTTCAAACCAACCTGACAGAATCTAAATCTTCAAAACTTCGTAACACATGGAAAAGATCTGTATTTTCTTACTATATTAATACATCCCATGTTTTAACCATGATCTCATTTCAGCACTCACTCGAAATCAGGGTTATATTGCTTCAATTACTAGTATGTAAAGGCTTGTAGATTTCAGTAAATCTATGTAGTGTATAAATAATAAAGTAATTATTTATTGTAACTAACAAAAATTGTTTTGTTAATCGTCAACCACAGAAACGTTGTTGTTTTATTTAATATAAAATAAAATAGCTTTAATCTACTGAAAATTACTGAAAACAATATTGTACTGACACTTATACTATTTATACGAGAGCGAGAGGGACGGTACGATACGAAATTTCGAGTTTCGGAGTAGCCCTGCAGGCTCGCCTCACATGTTTAGTTTTTCATATTTATGTGTAAAATTAAATTTGAAATTTACTTACAACATTGTGATCAAGGAAATCATTGTGAGAAAACCTGCACACACCTGTGTAGAATTAAAATGGAGTCTATGGAGTTCCTAATCCGTACAGGGACCGCGTGAGAACTATGGCTCAAGCCCTCTTATTCTTAGGTACCTGCGCCCTACAGTGGGGTGTACCTTAACGAAAATGATGAGAATAATGAAACTTAAATGTTTTGAATAAATAGCTCAGAGTAAAAATATCCCAGAATGATTTACTGAAATCTATAGCCAAAGCCTATCTAGATAATAGTTTAGGCATCCTAGTTACTAGAGCATAAAGTATTGTAATTGTATTTTGCCAATCTTCACTGTCAATAAATGACAATCTGCCATTTTTTACATAACCTTAGATTTTAATAAGTGTAATAAATGTATGTCAAATATTGATTGGTCTTATTTATGGAAATTGTTTCCGGAATTACCTCACATTGCACTTTTTAGGGTTCCATACCCAATGGGTAAAAACGGGACCCTATTACTAAGATTCTACTGTCCATCTGTCTATCGGTCTGCCACCAGTGTGTATCTCATGAACCGTGATAGCTAAACAGGTGAAATTTTCACAGACGATGTATTTTTGTTGTCACTATAATAACAAATACTAACAGAATAAAATAAATATTTATTTCGTTTGCAATCACTATTAGTAGATGGCATTGTGCAAGCAAACAGTGTCCTTTCAAATTGTTAACGTAACCTTTTTTCTTTTTCAGGCCAAACTCTAAGATATTTATTTATTGCGTTGTCATGGCAACAAGAATAATATTTTTTTTACCCAAGAAACGGATGACACTCTTTCCCGGCCCGGATAATATCAGCATGGAAATATCGCCCCTTTTTTTCGTGTACTCGCCCATAGAAGCTCTTTTCAGTGTGTCAGTGTACACAAAAAACAGGGCCGGTATTTCCATGTTGGTGTTATCCGGGCTGGGAAAGACTGTCACCCTGTGACAGAGTTGAAAATAAGTTTGTATTTGGCCAAAGCTCCATCAAGGATCCAAGGATCAAGTATTACAAATAGCAATTAAAAACCCAAATCGGAATTAAAAATATAATTTTCTTAACCTAACCTAAACTAACAATACGTCTATAGCGGATGTCCTAACAATTTAATTTCACTCTTCACTTCATCATACAAATCTTTGTAATCTTCATGTTCTTTCACAAGGACCATGATGCAACCTCTCATGGTGCCCATGGCAGCTCCAATGTCCTTACGACTCGGAGTGTAGCAGTACGGCACGTCTTTCTCTTCACAAACAGCGGGCAAGTGACACATGATCTCGATGGGAGATATGTCGCCAGCAAAGAAGACCATTCTGGAAAAGCAAAACTATGATTACAATGTTTTCTTGAGAATTGATGAGGGTCACCGTTGGCAGAGAATAGATGCCATCGTAGCAGATGAGCAAGATTCTTCTCTGGCCTATTTATCCTCTTACTGCCCAGCATCCTTTATAAAGTACTTATTTTAATTTGAAAGAAAGAAAGAAAAACATTTATTTGTGACAGCAAATAAACATTAAAACAAGTGACAAATTTCATGTTTTTATACCCAGTGGATGAAATTTCAGATGTTGTGGTGACTATTTTTAAGATAGTGGTTAGTAAGTATAGCTCTAGACAATGGTTAATTTTTTTATTGACGATTTTGCGGTACTAATCATACTTCACGATAAACCTAACCTCAAAGCTATCACAACAATAAACATCTATGAATTTACTTACCCTTTTTCACCCAAGCGAAGCTGTTTCTGTACGATTTTTAGCCCATTTCTAATGAAATTCTTATGCCCACTAGATTTCTTGATGAGCTTGTAAATCTTTTTACTTAGTTTCTTCGGCGCCATGGGTTTTGCGATCACGCTGCAGTGGTCGATCTTTTCGTCATAGCTTTGAGCTTGGGGTTCTACCTTCATGCTAGTATCTAGGTCCTCTTGGTCTGCTGGTTCTTGCTTTACTTTGCCCATTTTCACAGAACTTTTACTGATTAGATGTTTTATAATTAAATGAAACACGTGTGTGCCGTACGCGTGCGAGCGAAGCGACAGTCTGTCAGTGTCAGTGTCAGTGTCGTTCAGTGTCAGTACACCACTCCACAGATGTACGATGTACAGGTAAAAAAGGGTAGGGTAGCAAATGTCACTGTCACTGAGATTATCTCTGCTTCTCCCATCGAAATAATAAGTACTCTGGAATGAACACTCCAAAAACAGACGAGCAAAAACCGGCCTAAAAGACATTGGCATAAGAACTAATGGGCTCCGGTCCGGGTGAAATAGCAAGCACGGAGTCAGTGTGTCCCTCTCTAAGTATTGCCAGAAAATAAATAATAAATAATTAGTAAATTTTAGTTTGGTGAGCGTTGTCTTTTAAAAATATTGAATAAAATGTATACATTTATAATAAGCAATAATTACACGATTTAATATTTTTTTAATGAAAATAAGCTTTAGATCTTTTTACGGGAGCTAATTTTAACTTGATGGTAGGTTTTATTAATTTCTCAATGGCCACACCAAACAGTAAGATAGCGCCTTCGTTATTGAGACTAGGGTGACCATCTTTTCATGATGTATTCAAATGGCTAATATGTAATATTTCTTACAATATAATATTTTATACCCATCATACGTATTGTCTAATACGAATGATACATACATGCATAAAATAATAATCCTACTACATTATATTATATTATATTATTATTATAAATTTTGAAAATTTCCAGGGGAATGTTGGTAAAATCCCGAAAATTTCAATTATAACTACCAGATCGATTCAGTTTACGCGTGCGAAGACGCTGGTAAAAGTTAATACATAATGAATAAGTAAATAATAGTGTGATATATATATATATATACAGTGTAAACTCTATATAACGACAATGAAGGGACTGAGCACTTTTCGACGTTATACAGAGTTGTCGTTAAATGGAGAGAAGAAAAGTCTGTAGGTATTAGAGAAATAAAAAGTTTATTTCAGAGCAGTGTTAGTAATTACATAGAAAAAAAAAACAATTTTTAATTTTGAATGCTATTGCGTATAGTCCGTTATTTTTTTCTGTATCCTTTTGCTGCAACAGTAATTATGTTGTATTTTTTTACTTATTTTATTCATATCTTGCGATATTGAGGTATCTTGGTGATAAAGAAAGTACTTTTCCAATAATTTAGCCGCTTCCAGAGCTTCTTTAATACTCGGCGGAGGCTCAGGCTCATCCGTCTCATCTTCTTCATCTCCTTCTTCTTGATCCTCAGTTTTTCTCACCGAATCCAAAATTTCTTTGTCTGTGAGCAAAGCCGTCGTAAGCAGGCAGTCATCTACTTCGATGTAGGTTTGAAGATTTTCTGTAAATTTTCCTGCCATGTTGAACTGTTGAATCCACTCAGTCAATGGAAGTTCGTCGTCGCTATCAAACTCCGGTTCCGTTTCCACCTCATCACTCATAGAATTTGTACAGTAAAGTCCAGCATGTCGAAAAGAGTGCTGTATTGTTGTGGGTGTCACTTCTTCCCAGGCTTCAGTTAAAAAATTTATTGCATGCAGCATATTAATAGAAGTTTTACCCTCAGATTCGACTAGCTCCATCAATAATTTTTTTCTATAGTGACCCTTGAGGCTTTTAATCACGCTTTGATCCATTGGCTGTAAGACACTAGTCGTATTAGGAGGAAGAAATGCCAACTCTATGTTTTGAAGGTTCGATATAAGAGGGTGGGCAGGGCAGTTGTCAACAAGAAGTAAAATTTTTCGTCCCTTTAATTCTGAATCCCACTTTCGCACTTCTTCTTCAAAAAGTTGACTGGTCATCCAAGCTGATTTATTAGCTTTATATGTCACTGGCAATTTTTTAATGTTCTTAAAACACCGCGGATTTTGCGATTTGCCTATTACCATCAGCTTTTTTTTTCTGTGCCATCCATATTAGCAGCCACAAGCACTGTAATACGCTCCTTGGAGAGCTTTCCTCCTACACACTTTTCCCCTTTCAATTTCAAAGTTTTATCTGGGGTCAACTTATAGAAAATTCCTGCTTCATCAGCATTGAAAATGTCACTTGGGGCGTATTTTTCTGACAATTTTGACCACACTCTATTAATCCAGTCGTGAGTAACATTCGTATCAACGCTTCGTGCTTCTCCACTAATTTTACCGTAGTTGATATGATGGCGTTGTTTAAATTTTCCGAGCCATCCTTCTGATGCTTTGAAAGAATTTAAGCCCAGTTCTTCAGCAAACTTCTCCGCCTTAGCTTTCACGATAGGTCCCGAGATAGGCATATTATTCTGGCGCTGTCGGTGAAACCATGATAGTACAGCTTGATCTAATTCTTCGTACTTAGGTTTCTTTAATTTTTTTGAAGATTTTCCATCCTCCTCTGCTTGTAGAATTTTGTCTTTATTTTTCCATATCGTGTACACGGTAGAGCGACTGAATCCAAAGCGACTACCAACACCGCTTATCTTCTCTCCTGCCTCTATTGCGCGTATCAGTAAAACTTTTTCGTCAATACAGAGTGATTTTCTCTTACTTGCCATGTTTACAGTTTGAAAGTTTGTGCGAAACTAAGAAATTAAGAATATGAAAACGTATAGTATAGGTAATCCATGGCTCTTACTAACAACAGTCTGCACGTGCAAGCAATCCCATTTGTAAACAAAAGAATAGATTTCTTAGAAAGTTCGGTATGTATGATGCCGACAGTCGAGTTTTTATAACGGTCTAGGATAATAAAGGGACAAAAGAACGTGCACAGGTGCGCAGTTTTTACTAATTTTGGCAACTTAAAAGTACTTTTTATTATCTAATTGTTGTCGTTACTGAGAGTGGGTGTAATGCTATATAGAGTGTATCATTGTATGGAAAACACTCTAAACCAACCAAACCAGAGTGATTTCGACGCTTTAGGGAGTTTGTCGCTAAATCGAGTGACGTTACATGGAGTTTACACTGTATATATATGTTGTCACTTAGTCTTCATTCATTTGTGAACCTAAATGATAGAGCATCTAATATCGGCCGTTTTTTGCAATATCGGTATTTTTTCAATACCGAAAATTCAAATACCGATATTTCGGTTTTTGGTATTTTTTTCGATATTCGTATTACTAAAGTAAAATGAATGAGTTTCGCACTTCCAAAACCTTTCCGGTTCCGACAATCTTAAGTACGAGTAGGTAGCTAAGATTATTTCAAAAATGTCTAAGATTATATTAATGAAATAAGTATTAATGCATTTGTGACTTGCAACTTTTGAGTGTTGCGACTCTATTTAATTACAAAATAATTGGTATTTAGAGATCAATATCGAAATACCGGTATTATACAATGTCAATACCGGTTTTTCCAATATCATAAGTTTTACCTATAGAAAAGTGAATACAGAGCCGGATTAAGCCAGCGCGGGGCCTGTAGCAAATTTTATCATGCGGCCCTTGATTTGCTTCAAGTTTATAGTATAAGTAAAATATTATGTTTAAGTCGATCATATTGCTACCATCTCTTTCTTTGGTCGGTGTTTTGTGTTGGTTTTGTTCTATTTACATTAATTTAGAAAAAAACATGCTTCTATCTGACGTTTTTTACGATCAGAAAGCATTGGTCAGCGGGGCTCCTAGATGCGCGGGGCCCGTAGCATTTGCTACTCTTGCTATATGCCTAATCCGCCACTGAGTGAATACTTATGTTACTAGCACCGACGTACAAATCTAAAATTTATTTGCTCTAGTCTCTACCAGCCGTATCATAAGGACTTGGTATACAAGTAATAAAAATTCTGGTTATTGCTACTTAGTATATTTTTCTGACAAAGAAGTACTAGGAGGAAGGAATGTCTCATTAATTGCATAAAATTATGGTCATACTAATAGAGTGAGATAAAATAACCCTGTGGTAGCTATCTTTATCGGCAAAAAGTCGGACCGTGATTCCTGCACAGTGCACATTCCAGGTACTAACTATTTCGATGGCTTCTCCTACTATGGTCACCGCACGACACGACACGAACTTCGAGTTTCAAGTTTCGTTCGTAGTAACTTCTTCAGCATGATACATGGTCTAGAAATATTGTACTACTGTTTTATTTATTTAAAAACCTGTTGGCTGATTATTGTGTAATAATAATATTATATTACGTCTCATTCATAGTTGACGAACAAAATCTGCGTGGAAAGAAACGTTAAGAAGAAATGAGGGCTATCGTTTTTTCTCTCACTAGATGGCGCCACTGTTGCGTGAGGTTTTCAAAAGTCTGTTATAACGGCCGTGAAAACAAAGTTTAGATTAAAATCATATTTAATACATTGTAAAACAGTGCCATAAACATATCGAGCAACCACAATATTGCATAATCCCGTTTTGTTCGGTAAAAAGGGAGGACAAAAGTTTTCGAAAGATAAATCTGTCTCAAATTACAGACGTTCATTGCCCCTTATCGCATAATTGCCATAATTAATTTCAGGTAATGCAAAATATTCACAAAATTATTCTAATTATAAATAAACCCGCGTAGCTCACCCAAAAACTATGAGATTTGACATTTCGTTGACCTCACGCTACACTAGCGCCTCTAGCGGAAAATTCATTCGCGATAGCCCCCATTGACATTCATGTTGCCATGGAAACGTCGATATGTCAACAATACATCCTTGTCCGAAATAAGCGAACTACGCCAAGGAATAATTTAATTAATATGTCGCAGAGTTTAAAAAATAACTAACTATCAGCAACAAAAACTCTTGTCCTCTTGCTATTCTAGTCAATTTATAAGTTACCGATGATGGTAAGTAAATAAATTGTACGAAATCAATTTGAAAAAGTAATTGCAAATCTGAGGCATCTGGAAGATTTATCTGCTGTTTTTTCAGGGTCTTTTGAATATACTTAAGAAGTTACGTTCTAATCCGGAAAAAGAACTAAGACTGCTTCTTCTAGGGCTGGATAATGCTGGAAAAACTACTCTTTTAAAGCAATTAGCGTCCGAAGACGTCAACCACGTCACTCCAACTGCGGGTTTTAATATTAAATCTGTGCTGTCCAGCGGCTTTAAGCTTAACGTTTGGGATATCGGCGGCCAGCGGAAGATACGGCCTTATTGGAGGAATTATTTTGAAAATACAGATATATTGGTGAGTGCTTAAAATTCGAATAATTAATCCCATACTAATGCGAATTTGTTATAAATTATATCAATGGTTTTCGAATCTTGAATATTTTGGTGGAAAGTGGAGACTGACCCTTGGCTATAATTTAAGCATACCATATAAAGTTTGCTTCATTTATGAATAATTTTGATTCTTGACATACCATATATCGTTCTCACAGTAAGCTTGCAGTAAGTAATGCCTTTTTCTACAAAACCGGCCAAAAGCGTGTCCGACACGCCCGAAATAGGGTTCTGTAGCCAATACGAAAAAATAAAGGTAATATCTGTCTAAGGATTTCCTATTTTGTACAGAATATTCCCAGTTTAGGTATATTTTATACCTTACTCTTAAACTACTAATATTTCTCAAGAACACTTAACCATTTTAGTTTTCTTTGTAAGTTTAATATACTTACTACGATCCTCAATTATTTCAAATTTTTCCTTTAATCATCAACTTTAAAGTTGATTATTTTACAAACGAATCACTGAATTGAAAAATCGTTTTAGCAACCCCCTAATAGTTTTAAAAGACCTATCCAACGATACCCAACACTACAAGGTTGGATGAGAAAAAAAAATCACCTCCACTTTGTATCTATCGGAGGTACTATAAAAGAAATTTTTTAATGTACCATTTTGTCGGGATAGCTCACATTTATATTCCTGCAAAATTACAGCTTTCTAGCATTGATAGTCCCTGAGCAAAGTCGCGGACAGACAGATGGCCATACAGACAGACAGACAGATCTGCCGTGCTCGAACTAAAAGACGGCTAAGTGACATTTGGCCAAAATTGAGATGGCTTAGACTCATTGATGCGGTTTTTTTTTCTCTTTCGATCTGTATCAAAAAGTCAATTTTGGCCAAAATGTCACTTAGCCGTCTTTTAGTTCGAACACGGCATAGATAGACGGAGAGATGGCTGCCCTGGCTGGGGATTGAACCCGGAACCTCAAGCTTCATAGTCAGGCTTTCTAACCACTTGGCCATCGGGTCATCAATTTTATGGTTACTTTATTATTGTTTCAGATCTATGTCGTAGACTGTTCAGACCACCAGCGTTTGGAGGAGACAAGCCAAGAATTGGCTGAGTTGTTACAGGATGACAAACTCAGAAATGTTCCGCTGTTGGTTTACGCTAACAAGCAAGATTTGACCACAGGTGAGAACACTTGAACAAGGACAAACAAAAGTATTTAACCTCCTTTAACTTTTTTTTTTTTTTATTCGACTGGAAGGCAAACAAGCAAGTGGGTCTCCTGGTGGTAAGAGATCACCACCGCCCATAAACATCTGCAAAACCAGGGGTATCGCAGATGCGTTGCCAACCTAGAGGCCTAAGATGGAATACCTCAAGTGCCAGTAATTTCACCGGCTGTCTTACTCTCCACGCCGAAACACAACAGTGCAAGCACTGCTGCTTCACGGCAGGATTAGCGAGCAAGATGGTGGCAGCAATCCGGACGGACCTTGCACAAGGTCCTACCACCTGCAGAAATTCTTCTTTCTTCTTATGATGCCCTCTCCTATCGGAGGTCGGCGGTCATTAGGGCTATCCTAACCTTAGAGACTGCCGCTCGAAAGAGGGATCTGGTACTCATTCCGAACCAGTCTCTAAGGTTTTTTAACCAGGAGGTACATCTACGGCCAAGGTGGTCAGTGTCCTTGTATCTTCCCCTGGATTATTAATATTATTAATTATTTAAATAAATTCCAAAATCACAAAACGTGGAATACTTAGCTTGGGTCTGCATTGTAGAACCATGTACCTACCTATAGACTAGAGATGATTGATTAAAGATGTGAGTTATCTGTTTATTTTAGTATGAGTAAGTCTCGGTAGTTTCATGTTCAAAGAACTATTTATGTTAAAATAATAAAAACAGGACTCACAAGGTTAAGTTGCAATGTTATATAGTTTCCACCATTCATTGCTAAATGTCTGTTTATGGAATGCTAGCTTTTGCCCGCGGCTCCGCCCGCGTGGTATTCGGTTATCGCGCGCTGTTCCCTCGGGAACTGTGCATTTTTCCGGGATAAAAAGTAGCCTATGTCACTCTCGGGCCCATAAACTATCTCTATACCAAAAATCACATCGATCCGTTGCTCCGTTACGGCGTGAAAGACGGACAAACACACAAACATACTAACACACTTTCGCATTTATAATAATATTAAGTATGGTTTAATATTACCGATCAATAACTTGACGTTTGTTTTTTCAATAATAATTATCTTGCATTAATGACGTTCCACATGTGGCACACTTAGTTTCAAGGAATAGCTATATGAACTCAAAATTATAGTCAAACTATTGACAGATTAAAATTTAATGAATCAAGGCTATAGTTTCGAGTTTCGAGCCAAATTTTGAATTGTAAGTTTTAAATTGAAACTGCAATGCTTTGAGCTGAAACTTTTTTTATTTAGGTAGGCAATCAATCCGTGCTATCCACACTAATATTATAAATGCAAAAGTAACTCTGTCTGTCTGTCTGTTACTCTTTCACGTTGAAACCACTGAACCGATTTGGATGCAATTTGGTATATAGGTAGTTTGAACCCCAAGGATCAACATAGGATACCTTTTATTCCGGTAGAGGGCGCCACCGTGCGATAACCTAGATCCGCACAGACGAAGTAGCGGGCATAAGCTAGTATGAAATCATTTAAAATGTGTGTTTATCTTTTTGTTTGTTTAGCATTGCCGGCGAGTGAGGTAGCGACTCACCTGGGCCTGCACCTCATAAGAGACCGCACTTGGCAGATCCAGGGATGCGTCGCCACTGACGGCACTGGAGTTAAAGTAAGTTCATAGGTACAGTCGGGGTAGAAAAAGGTTCGTCACCGTAAGATCTATTTTCCTTTGTTCAGTATGAGCGCTAATCTGCTTTACCGATTGAGTAGGACATACTGCGTCAACCTGTCAACCTGCTAAACATAATCAGGTGACCATAGCAACTCTGCCACTACACCTTGGCACTGACAAACACTGACAATTAATAGAACATTATTTGATTGAAACTTTTTCGAAGTTGTTTATTAAAGAGGTTTTGTATTGATATCAAAATAGATATTATGTTAAAGGTGTATACTATTTTGACTGTTGTTATCATGTCAAGTAAGTATAATTTGATATGCATTTGTCTACTTAATACTTTGGTTTCAAAACGTACTAAGAGTCTATGACTTTGTACCCCCACTGTACAAAATTTGAACAGAAGCTGAAAGGAAATAGTTCTTCGTACTTCTCTCATATTCAGTACTATATAGTTCTGTACCTCTCATTAGTGAAAAAAAACTAAGTTAAGAATAAATTGGCAAGAAACTCAAGAAGATGTACTAACCCATTATAGACTAGCGGTGGCCGTACGGGACCACTTATTTTTTAGTTTGAAGTACTCGAGATTGGTCAACTGGCGGCGTGTAAGACCGGCTCTGATTGAATAAGAATAAATAGGTAGAATTTGATTAAGGAGAAAACGACGCTGCTAACAGTTTACTTAAAAACAAATCAGCAATATTTTTTAGTAATAACATCCAAATTATTTAACAGTAGATTTTACTATTTAGAGCCAAGCATCGCCAATGTGCATCGGAATTTCCAAACGTGTCACCATCCTTAATAGTAATCATTCATTTGGCTTATAGTCTAAGATCCGGACTTGAAAAGATCTTCGCCGGTCTGATAATAAAATGAAACTTACTTTATAATAAATTTAGTATATTAACCGCGGTATTTGCGGTGGATAGTGACTTCCAGTACACCGGCAAGTCAGCAGTGGATACAAGTGCGGGATTATTGCGTGGTAGACCGTTTGGAGGCGTCGCGTTGCTGTGGCGTAAGAGTGTGTTTAGGTCGGTATCGGTAGTGCAATGTAAGAGTGTACGTATAGCTGCGATAAAAATTGCACTGTCCGAAGGGTCACTCTTAGTGTTTTCAGTATATATGCCTACGGACTCGGCGGATACCCTTGCTGAGTTTGCGGAGTGCCTGGGGGAGGTCGCTGCAATCGTGGAGGACTGCCAAATAGACACTGTGTTGGTTATTGGTGATTTTAATGCTCAGTACGGTAAAAGGTTCGGTCTAGAGCTCGAAAACTTTTGTTGTGACCTTAAATGGAAATGTGCGGACGTTGAATTCTTGGGTCTGTCATCAGACACCTACACATACTTAAGTGATATTAATGGTGCCAAGAGCTGGTTGGACCATTGCTTAGTTTCTGAAGCAGCATGGAAAACGGTATTAAACGTTAAAGTACATAACAATGTTTATTGGTCCGACCATTTCCCATTGGAAATTGTTTGTAATATTAAATTAATGGGAAAAAAAAAATTAGATCATAAGCAGAAATGTAACTCGGTCATATGGGGTGAAAGAAATTTACACCAAGTCTCACTGTATGAAGACTATTGTAATGAAAGACTTAGTTTAATAGAATTTCCGAATGAATTGATTAAATGTAATAATGACTATGAATGTAATAATGGATTATGTAATGATATGGGACATAAAATGATAATTGATAATTTGTATTTAAGTGTGATTGACATTCTCACTTCCGCAGCTAGTAGTACCTATGTCGTAGCCAGTAATAATAAAAATAAAAATAAATATGTGGTCGGGTGGAATAAACATGTACGACAGGCGCACGGGAGGGCTAGGCTGGCGTTTCAGACTTGGGTTGAGCACGGAAAACCTAGTCAAGGCTGGAGTTATGATGACATGTCAAGAACTAGAAAGGTTTTCAAACAAAAACTTAAGTGGTGTCAAAATAACGCGGAACAAATCAAAATGGATATCATTGCGACACACCATAAAAGTAAAGACTTTTCTAGTTTTTGGAAATGCACTAATAGATTGAGACCAAGGTCTGGTCTTCCAGTGAGTGTTGAGGGGATTAGCGAGCCATACCAAATTGCGAATCTCTTTAGGGCGCACTTTAGGGTTGACTCCTCATTGGGTAACGGGGAGTACATACCTAAGAGAAGGGGGTCGTCGGGAGGGACACCGGTAGTGTTTACTGCAGGGGAGGTGGCGGCGGTGGTGAAGAGAATGACTCGTGGGAAATCACCTGGACATGACTCCCTGAGCATTGAGCATCTGCAACATGCCGGGGTGCACGTGTCGAGAGTGCTCGCCATTCTTTTTTCCCTCTGTGTTAGCCACTCCTACTTGCCGGAAGAGATGATGAAGACGGTGGTAGTCCCCATAATTAAGAATCGTACAGGAGACGCCTCTGATATTAAGAATTATAGACCCATCTCATTGGCCACTATTACGGCAAAGGTGTTGGACAGTATGCTTGACAAACAACTGGACAAGCACATGTGCCTTAATGACGCGCAGTTTGGCTTCAGAGCCGGGCTTTCCACGGAAGCGGCAGTTCTTTGTCTCAAGCATACTGTCCGATATTACACGGACAGGAAAACACCCGTATATGCGTGTTTTCTTGACCTGTCCAAGGCTTTTGATTTGGTGTCATATAGTAAGTTATGGCAAAAACTGTACGAGGACACCACGTTACCCAGTGAGTTGATTGAAATGTTTAAGTTCTGGTATGGTCATCAAAAAAATGTGGTAAGGTGGGCTGACTCGCTATCTGACACATACAGGACAGAGTGTGGGGTGCGGCAGGGTGGGCTCACGTCGCCCAAACTCTTCAGCCTGTATGTCGATCGGCTGATTGATGAGCTCAGCAACACTATGGTCGGATGCTCAGTAGGAGGTAAATTTATTAATAATATAAGTTACGCAGACGACATGGTGTTGCTGGGCCCGTCAATAAGCGCCATTAAAGATCTTTTAGTTATATGTGAAAGATACGCTGAGGCCCACGGCCTTAGGTATAATGCCTCAAAGAGTGAGTTGCTGGTGTTTAAAGCGGGTACAATTAATTATCCACGTATTCCTCAAGTAAAACTCGAAGGCACTCCTCTAAAGGTAGTCGAGGAGTTTAAATATCTGGGGCACTGGGTTACAGCGTCACTTAGCGACTGTAAGGATATAGAGCGAGAGCGTAGGGCGCTGGCGGTGAGGAGTAATATGTTGATCCGTAGGTTTGCCAGGTGTACTAAAAACGTCAAAATTTCTTTGTTTAAGGCATACTGCCGGTCATTTTATACCTGCAGCCTGTGGGTCAATTATACTCAAAAAGCCTACAGCGCCCTGCGCGTTCAATATAACAACGCGTTCAGGATGCTGCTGGGGCTGCCGAGGCGCTGCAGCGCGTCAGGAATGTTCGCGGAGGCGCATGCAGACGGCTTCCACGCGATCATGCGGAGACGGGTCGCCTCGCTGCTGCAGCGCATCACTCGCAGCCCCAACAGCCTCCTGGAAACAGTGGCGGAGCGGAATGACGGTCCATTTATGTGCCACTGGAACCAGCTGCATGTGTTGCCCACTTAGTGGGTGTAAATATAGTTCATTGTATTAAATGTGAGGTTTAGTTTAGGTTTATTTGACATTTAATTGATTTTAATTTTAATTTTAATTTTGAACATAACTAACATAGTTTGTAAGTGTGTAATACTAACAAATGAATGGATCCATGTTGTCTGATCAATAAATTAATTATTATTATTATTATTATTATTAGAAAATGTATTAAAAATGGATTTGCTAAAAAAATCCTGGACAGGATATTTTTAATTATTAAAAAAAAAAAAGATTTTTAATAATTTTTTGTTGCATCATCGAGATAATAAGAAAATTTCATATTGACTTAAAGTTTAAAACCTATAGAATATGTAGACGTTGGGTTTGCTATTGTTTACCTGGACGAACTACTGGGTTGCCAGGTATAAACTCAAACAGTTATATAGATGCTAGTTACTTTCACTTGATTGGATAATAGAAAAAATTGTATATCAACGTAAGCGCTGTTCTATTGTGAATATATTGATATAGGGTTGCCTGCATTTTATTAAAAACCATTAAAAATTATTAAAAAAAAATTGCCTGTCCAGGATTTTTTTTTGCAAAACCATTTCTAATATATTTTCTTATATACTAAATTTATTATAAACTACATTTCATTATATTATCAGACCGGTGCAGATCTTTTCAAGTTCGGATCTTCAACTATTAGATATTATGCATTCTTGACAATTTATTTGAATTTTGGTATCTATTTAATCGAATAGTGCAGATAATACTGATAATAATGAACTAACTAATAATATTTCTCTTACAGGAAGGAATGGAATGGGTGTGCAAGAATATTTCAGCTAAGAAATAATCATCGAACGAGTAGCTTAATTAATATCTAATTATAATATGCATTGTACTAACAAACGTTAATTCACATTTTGAAGAAAACTATCTTTTATAGTTAAAATATTTAATGAACTAAAATGATTTCTTTGCTCACCCGCGACCTTAAGATAGCTAAGTCTATGCAAATTATGCGTGTTCATGCAGTTCCTCCACCTCCACACTGTAAGAACACACACAAATTACACAAACCTGGTGTACGGTTGTGTCACTCTGAAGATGAGCTCTGGTTGAGTTCGAAACGCGTCAGTGTGTTGTGGTGGTGGTGATAGATGGGTTTGTGTAATTTGTGTGTGTTCTTACAGTGTGGAGGTGGAGGAACGGCATGAACACGCATAATTTGCATAGACTTAGCTATCTTAAGGTCGCGGGTGAGCAAAGAAATCATTTTAGTTCATTGATATGGACCTCCGCAAAGTAACGCCTGATTCAATAAATTAGTTAAAATATTTACCTACTAGAGCTTGATAACTTTCTCGAAATTGGAATCACTTTATTAATAAAGTTAAGTATTTGTAATTCTATAAGAAATTTAGATTCTTTTGAGTATAAATAAGCAACATAACCATTATGTATGGTTTATTTTATTTTTAATGAGTTCAATAATAAAAAAATATATTTAGCCCAATCATGGATTATGAACGATGGTTATGGAAGATATTCTGGATAATTCGTGACATAATACGACCAGACGACCAGACGACCAGATGGCCCAGTGGTTAGAGCACCTGACTACGAAGCTTGAGGTCCCGGGTTCGAATCCCGGCCGGGGCAGATATTTGTATGAATAATACGAATGTTTGTTCTCGGGTCTTGGATGTTTAATATGTATTTAAGTATGTATTTATCTATATAAGTATGTTTATCCGTTGCCTAGTGTCCATAACACAAGCTTTGCTAAGCTTACTTTGGGACTAGGTCAATTGGTGTGAATTGTCCCGTGATATTTATTTATTTATTTATTATAATAATAGTAACTTTTATTTAGATTTAACCTCCTTCCCCTCTTTCTAGATTTTCAAAGTGGAAACTCTTTTTCCAAGTTGCTAAATACCATCCTCATCAATAACAATGAGAAGAGTAATATTTCATCTCGCTGCTACTTATATGTAGTTTAGTCTATTTTTATCCTCAATTACCAAAATATGTACCAAATTAGGAATTTATTCGCGTTATAAATGTAGTTATATTTTTTAAGTATTATGAAATAAATTTGACATAATGTAAAATATTCTATAATCCGTCCAAGTAGATTTTGTTTGCTTAGCTATTTTATGTGATGTGTTTAATGTAATAAATTAACGCATAGAATTGACCAAATTGCAAAATAAATGTGAAATATCTGAGTACAAAAGGAAAAATTTTAGTCATAATTTTATAAAATATTTATTAAATTTATAAATATGAAATGATCTCATTGGATAGATGTAGTTTTTAATTTTATTTACTTTGTGGTTGAACAGACAGTTATTTAATGTATGCTTTTATGTGTTAGTTTTGTATGAAAATCATGTAAGTAGTTTTACTATAGTAGTATAAAAATGCAGCTGTTCACCACGCCCTGAGACTGATCAGGCTACAAAAATTACAAGGGCTACATAATTTTTAACTTTGTAATACAAAAAAGTGACAATCACCTAGGTATGTGGAATTGTAGCACTCAATTGAAAATACAAACTGAAACATAGATGCACAGAAAAACCAGAAAAATAAGACCAACACTGGGAATCGAACCCAGGTCCTCGGCATTCCGTGCCGCGTGCTATACCGCTACACCACTGCTGGTCAACGGCACAGACATGAATTTCCTTATATATCACATAATATATTATCTCAGTCTGTTTTTGTTTAAGTGGCGATATAAGAAAAACAAAAACAGACTGAGATATGTGTTGCATAGGGAAATTCGTGTCTGTGCCGTTGCGTTGACCAGCAGTGGTGTAGCGGTATAGCACGCGGCACGGAATGCCGAGGACCTGGCTTCGATTCCCAGTGTTGGTCTTATTTTTCTGTGCATCTATGTTTCAGTTTGTATTTTCAATTTAGGTTTCACGGGATGACCGTAAAAGTAAAAATTTGGAATTGAAATAAAAAATACAAAAAGATTCCAAAAAGCCAATCTTAATTGTAGCACTCCTCTAACGTTTGTAGTACAGGAGCCCGGATGTCGAATGTAGAGCATTCGGTCACAAGAACCTCGCACGAAGAAATTAAATAATCTATGACCACTTTTAGCGAGATTTTGAGCCACTCTACTGTACTATCGGGAAAGAGGACAAGGTGTTCAATAATACCACATATGTACCTAAATACTAAGTTTGTTGTTTGATGACCTTATAATTTTGTAAGCACCATATGTTTTTCTACACCGAACTGTAATGCCTAGTGGTTAATTCTTTGTGTACCTTATGAGGTACATTGGATTTATAGAATAATTTTATGGTTTACCTATCCTACGCCCTACGTGGTACACCGAACATGTAAGTTTTCAAGATCCAGGACATATTTCCAGTCATGATAACGACGAATACCTGTTAATAACTTCTTTACTGTAATGTACTTCTTGATGTCTTGTGATTTGCGATAGTGTCTTAAGAGCGGCAAATACAAATTTTGAATAAAATCTTTTAAAAAAATGTAGAATTACTACTTAAATATTTTACTTAGGCTACGATACTTAAGTAGTTTTTTTTTGCGAAAATTTTCATTTATAGCTTAAGTAGGCTTGCTTAAACTTAAAATTTGACCTATAATGTGGTGCTAAGAATCATAATAATGACACAACGGCCTCTATGTCGACACAATTTACGTGTGATGGAAAATGGTATTAAATCTGAATTGGTAAAGACTGTGTTGGTAGAGTATAATTCTATGTCATGCAAAGATGTGTTTCGTTAACTTAGATGTTAGTTAACACTACTTCCAATGGAGTTTTAAATAAAATAACCTTTCAGTCAATTTTTTTCTTTTATTTAATTTATGGGCTAAACACGAACATAGGACGGAATACACTGATACATATTTACACACTTTCACAACGCAGTAATAATGATACTTGAATTTTTTACCATTATTTAGTAAACAAATTCTTGACACATAAAATTCTTAAAGAAATCGAAGAAGTGGGAATAGAAAGATAAAAGAAATTTCAGGGAGAAATAAAAGATTGATATTGTTTATCACGCATCTCTTAGCACCAATGTCCAGCAAAAAAACTATTACGTAGTTTATGAATTAACTATACACCTACTAAAAGCCAGTCGTCAGGCAGACATAAATTCGAGGATATAATAATATTATACCTATATTATTTCTATCAGGTGTACATTGTTACTGTGTTCAACTAAGTTAGAAATGTGTAGGTACGTGTGAGAAAGTGAGGTACATCACTTTGTAATATTATTTCCACAAATTATGCTGTTTGTCGACCAGCCTTTGCCTACTAAATCCTGTAAAAATGCAAGGTCACAGTATTAATTAAAAAATAAGATTCTCAGATATTTAAATCAAATAATTGTGGATTATTTGACAAAAAGTTACTGTTTAGGTACCCTATGCATGCATATATTGCATAGATTTAAAATAAATAGTTTTATTATCAAAATATTGCATAAAACAAAACTCAAATATTAAATTCTATTTTTATTCACCTGCATATTTGTCACGTTAAATATCTAAAAGTATCTCACATTAGGTACAGTCAAGTGCACATCGACACAGTTAGAGTTACAAAAAGATGTATACACGACCTTAACATAAGTGCATGAAGTCGTGTATATGTACAGTGGGGTTAGGAAAACCTTCGTCAGTTATTAAATTGATTCCTTTACAAAGTCATAGACTCTTAGTACGTTTTGAAACCAAAGTACTAAGTAGACAAGTGCATATCAAATTATACTTACTTAACATGATAACAAGAGTCAAAATAGTATACACCTCTGAAATATACCTAGTTTAATATCAATACAAAACCTTTTTAATAAACAATTTCGTAAAAGTTTAAATCAAATAATGTTCTATTTAATTGTCAGTGTGTTTGTCAGTGCCAAGGTAGTGGTAGGGTTGCTATGGTCATCTGATTATGTTTAGTAGCTTGACAGGTTGACGCAGTACGTCCTAACTACTCAGTCGGTAAAGCAGATTAGCGCTCATACTGAGCAAAGGAAAATAGATCTTAGGGTGACGAACCTTTTTTTACTCCGACTGTACCTAATTTTGTAACTTTGTCCGTGTCGATATCTTTGCACTTGGCTGTACGTTATGTTTCGTTTTCGTTCACAAACCATCAATCAATTCGGAATAAATTTATTTTCATAGTCCCATTACAAAATGTTTCTACAATACTATGCTGTCACTAACCATAATTATTGTAGTACTTGATTAAAAAAAATGCTTTAGAAAAAACTGGAATCTACTTAATTGAATTAAGTTTAAAATTCTCAGTTAATAGATGCCACGATTTTTTCCAGGTGTTCAAATGTGCATTTCATATTTATTGAATAGAAACATTTCGTTCTGTGCCACATATGGTACATGGACTGTGAACGTGTTAACTTAGTGTTGCCAGAATGTTCTATAGTTCACTATGGTACACCTCCGTAGTAACTTTCAATTCGTGTTCGTGGAACGAGGCGCAGTCTGCCGGATACTTAGCCTGTAAAAAAAAGTTTAGGGTTGTCACTTCTACTAAAAATTCTACAGTTATAATAATAATCAAAATAATTGGGCACAGAAGTAACATCGCGCATTTTAGTGTTCCGAAGCTAAAACGATAAAAATGCAAGCCTTATAGTTTTGCCATGTCTGTCTGTCCGTCCGTCTGCGGCCTAGCTTAGACTATTAGTGCTAGAAAACCGTAGGTAGTTTACTTGGATTTAAGTGGAAATTATTCCGACAATGTGCTAAAATAACCATGTACGTACAAAAAAATACAATATTAAAAAAAAACTATTTAACGGTAACCCACTGAGTGAATTTAGACCAGGAAAAAATTTCCCAATACGTGTAAGGGAGGTACCCTAAAAAAAAACGTTTTTATCAAAATTATATTTCATTGTTTTGTCGTTGTGGTTACTCATGCAGAATTACATACATCACATTCAGAGAGGAGGCCTGTGCCCAACAAACTAAACCGTTCAAGACAATTTACGACAATATTACGATACGTTATTTATGTAGGTACCTATTTACTATAGGTAAATGTGCTTAACTTATGTATGCACTCACTTAGACTAAGCAAAGTATTGTAGCTGTCATACACGCGTTCTTGTACAGGCAGCGAAAGTCTCTCGATTTGGCAGAAGATTCGAACATGATCGCATGACTTTATTCGCTAGACAATAAGGGCGTCTGTAGTTGTTCTCGAGTTCTTTAGCATCGCTATATCTGTTGCTGACTGTATAATTATAATTCGCTTCCGCTCTATTAAATAAACAAACGCGACGTTTGATCCCATAATAACGTCGAAAACAATATCTTTGTGTAACTTTCGTATTAGTACGGGAGTTGACGTTGTATTTTACAAGCGTCGGGTGACTTGAAACTTGAAATTTGGCATATTTCGTTTTGGTTGGTTGGATGACAATGCAAGTTCAGTCTGCAAAATATCCTGTTCTAAAAATGTCATTTTTACACTAGACGATTTATAGTCGCGCGATGAACGACTTTTTGGGGTAATTTTGGATAAGTTACCCTATGTTAAAAGGTGATCATCAAAACGTGTTTTCGGGTATGACAAATCGATCTAGCTTGGTATTATCTCTGGGAAAACGCTTATTAGCCCAAGCTCGCCCAGGTACTATTTTAACAATGTTAGGTCTTTCGTCATTATCGGGACAGAAATGAAGTCATTTTGTTAATTACATCGTTAGCTCCCCGTACAAACTTTCTTCCTACGTTAAACCAAAAACCGACTTTACTGCTCCACTGATAGGCATATTTTTGAGTAAAAGCGCTATGCCAGTGGTAATAAACATTTGGAATTAGCAACTAAGATCAACGGAGATGTGAGCTTTCGTAGAAGACTCATTTGATGCGGAAAAAGCACTCAACGTTGTGTGTAAGGCTTAATGAATGTTAAACATGGTCTAATGAAAATGTTCTCTGTTTGGATAATATGAGAAACATTTATTTTAAGCACAAGGATGCGCGTGGGTAGTAGAATAATCAAGATGCTTGAGGCTTTCCATTGAATTTAAATTATGGGCGGCTACTACGAAATTAGTGAATTGAATATCGTATCGTGCCGTCCCTGTTACGCTCGTATCAAATAATATTAGCGTGAGTGGAACGGCAAAATACGAAACTTGAATTTTGCACTTAGTATCCCTACATAGCATTGTATAGTGGTACAGAGGCTGTATTGCCTAACGTTTCTGACGCAATCGCAATCAAATGACAGTTTTTGTATGCGAAATCTGTCATTTGATTGCGAACGCGAGCGTCAGAAACGTTAGGCAATACGGCCTCTGCTTCTTATTTGAAGTGTACAAGATATGATGAATATTTTGTGCAAAAATAATAACATTTTTCATACATTTCTTATTGGTTGTGCTTAAAGAACTACTTTTATACCAAGTTTCAAATTTCTAAAACAGTCGGAAGTAAATTTAATAAATAAAACAAAATTAATTAATTAATTTAAATTTAATAATTAAAACAAAGTATTAAGCTTCGTTTACCTTTGCTTGCCCGAATTTCACTTGCCATACCAACGTTTGCTATAAAATATATAGAACCGTGCTGTTTTCAGGATTTTTTTAAATGTCATCACATAGAATGTAGTAGGTTAGGTTATTTTAGGTTAGTTTAATATCAACTCTGAAGAAATTGCTATTCAAGAAATAAATTACTTTATGGCAAATGAAAATTCTAGAAAACGATACGATCATCGTGCAAATGAAATTCAGGCAAACGATAGAGAACCATTAAGCTTACCTCGCAGTTGGCGTCGCTTTGTATGGCGTTGTACAGGTCCCAGAAACCCTTGCCGTTCTGGAAGCTCAAAGCGGCCGAGGCGGCCAGACTGCTGATCTTGGTGAGCCCAGCCTTGAAGCCTGGCAGACCTGGGAACATTCACATAAATTCTTGAGCAAGAACATAAAATTTGACGCTGTAGCATTTGTTTTTGTAGGTAGGTACATATTTCACCTCACTATTAAAGGCTGAAGGTTTCAACCACTCGCCTACAGTACTGGTTACAAACCTTAAAGGGGTAAAACTGCCTATCGTGAAGGATAACAAATACGATGATATCAGATGTGGGTGAAGGCCATAAAGTTGCACACCGTTAAAGCTGCGTTAGTTTCCATTGTGACACAATGGAAAAAAATAATAGTAATTATTATAGATACCTTCTAACGCCGCTTTAATGGTGAGCAACTTTTTGGTCTTCACCCACATGGGTGGGTAACTACATAGTTACTAAACGTGATGGAAAATCGCGATGCACTTGTTATGAAGGTCTAATTTAGGTACCTACAGCTGTTGTATGCATTGAGCAGGCAGTTGCGTAGGCAGGCTACCAAGCGCTATCTAGTGCTGGAGGTGCGCAGCTGCAGCGCAAAATACTAACTAACCTACCCTGAAATCGATATGTAAATTCAAAAAGGACCTCATCATCATCATCATGTCAGCCGAATGACGTCCACTGCTGGAGATAGGCCTCTCCCAAGGCTCTTCAATCAGACCAGTCTTGTGCTTTTCGCATCCACCGCGATCCCGCGATCTTAACGAGGTCGTCGCTCCATCTTGTTGGAGGCCTACCGACAGCTTGTCTCCCGGTCCGCGGGTGCCATTCGGCGGAGGTCTAATTTACCTACAGCTATTGGCATGCATTGAGCTGGCAGCTGCGAGGTAGCGCGTGGTGGCGCTAGTGCTAGAGGTGCTACCCACCCCTAAGCAGTTAGGTAATACTAACCACCCTCCCCTGACATCTACCAAATACACGCAATGACAGCTGTATTCCTCAGCTTACCTTTCTGATCCTTATCATGCCGTTTGTTCACCAGACACATGAGATGCTCTTGGCAATGGGGAGCCTTCACGGAGTGCTTGTACGCTCGGTATACTCGCAGCACCGGTTCAATGATCTCCAAGTTCAAGGTGTCCGTGACCCGATCTGCTAGAGCGTTGTAGTCAGCCCGGCTGGAGAGGGACGCAGATGTCGCTTGTGCCATCTTCAAGGTTTGCTGTAAGGAAAATGGAATGAAGAGTTTTTTTTTATTCGACTGGATGACAAACGAGTAAGTCTCTTGATGGTAAAAGATCACCACAGCCCATAAACATCTGCAACGCGTTGCCAACCTAGAGGCCTAAGATGGGATACTTCAAGTGCCAGTAATTTCACCGGCTGTCTTACTCTCCACGCCAAAACACAACAGTGCAAGCATTGCTGCTTCACGGCAGGATTAGCGAGGAAGATGGTGGTGGTAATCCGGGCGGACCTTGCACAAGGTCCACCACCTGCAAAATTATTGTAAAATCTATCGATGAGTGAGGCAAGGACGCGGAGGAGGATGTTTGCTGGCTGTTTGAGCTTGAGGGTTTGGTGTCAGTTTTTTTATAAGGGTTCCGTTTTTTGCCATTTGGCTACGGAACCCTAAAAGGAACTCTATATCTTCCGCCCACGATAGTGTCCGTTTTGTTATCTCAGCTTAACGTACTCTCTGAGTGCCTAATTACTACTAAAGATGTCCATTTGTCCGTCGGTCCGATATTTATTGCGTGTAATGCGTCACGGGACTTTCTCTTTATCTATATAATGGAGGCTTCTTGATTCATTTGTATTATCTGTAACTATGAAATGAGCAATTTTTGTGTATCTATAAATACGAGTACCTAAATACCTATTTAAAATAAGTTTTTTTCATTATCATTTCAATTCCCATTAATTATTATAGGTAAATGCGAAAGTTTGTAAGTCCGTCTGTTTGTTAAATACCTCAACATATTCAGTACACAGATAGTTTAAGTTCCGGGGAAGGACATAGGATAGCTTATATCCCGGTAAATAGCATAGTTTCCGCGGGATAGCGATAAACGAATTCTATGCAAACGGAGTCGCGGTAACATGATAGTGAAGATCTAAATAAATTTAAAAGGAAAACGATAAAAACAATTCCTCACATCTTTGAAAAAAAAACTCGTTGTCAGTACGTACTTTACATGGTCTTTGTCAATCGGAAAAAGCTACCCTTATTACTTTGGTCAGCGACATACCGACCCGTCAACGTCACGTCACGTCACGTCGGGTAACGTCCGGTCACGTCGCTTGTCGCACGGGTCAGGTGTCTAACTGCCGGTATTAAATGGAACTTCCGAGTGGTACAATGGGGTAACTTTAGCATGAATTTTCGCCATATTAAAAAGTCACGGCTTTCATTGTTCTGACGACCAGATGGCCTAGTGGTTAGAGACCCTGACTACGAAGCTTGAGGTCCCGGGTTCGATTCCCGTGTCGGGGCAGATATTTGTATGAAAAATACGAATGTTTTTTCTCGGGTCTTGGGTGTTTCATATGTATTTAAGTATGTATCTATCTATATAATTGTTTATCCGTTGCTTAGTACCCATAACACAAGCTTTGCTAAGCTTACTTTGGGACTAGGTCAATTGGTGTGAATTGTATCGTGTTATTTGTTATTTGTTATTGTACTGTAGGGAATGTAGGGATTAGGCTGTATATCGAATTTTAGAATTTGATTCAAAAGAGGATTGACAGCGGTATACATGCCGGAACACAGATTGCTCCCGACAGCCTGAGAGCCTTGACCTATGTTTGTATAGTAAATCTTTAAGTTCCATATCTATGAATACAAGAAGCGAGTACTGAAGAAACATCCTTTTATTTGAACTGAGTTTAGAATCACGCGCGTAGATCCCCTATACCAGTGTTTCCCAACCTTTTCTTAACTAGGGACCACTTTGATTTCTTTGTTGTTGGCAGGGACCGCTACGTACAAGAAAAGTAAAGTGAACAAACCCGAAAATAAACTTTAATGAAAAACTCAATGTGACTTGCATCAACAATATTTTTATAATAAAAAACATATCATTTTTGACATTTTTTAAAATTCAATGTAATTTATCGGTCGCGAAATTTAAAAGTGTTCGCGGACCATGTTTTGGTTCTTGTGGACCACTGGTTGGGAACCATTGCCCTATACCATAGCTCTACCAAGCTACAGTCCCCACAATACAATCAGCCAAATATGTGTTCTACCACCTTAAGGTTGATAATCGTTTGCATGTCATTAAACAACAATGCCAATAGACGTGTCTGTCGACTTGAAAGTTCGACTTTAGCTACATATTCATTTGATAGGAAGTTGTTTAAAAATTGATAGATCACTTATTTGGCTGATATCTATTTACATCCCTTGCAGTAGGTACTGAAGTAGGTAGGTAGGTAAGTTGTTTTGTTTATACTATACTATAGCTTTTACCCCGGGCTTGGCTCGCGCAGAATTATTTAGTATGTAATTTAACATTTTTGATCACACAGTAACCATACCTTGCCTTTATGCCAAACAGCACACGGGCTACTTTTTCTCCCAAAGATGTTGGACAAAAACCCGAAATTTCAATCACTGTTATTTTTGATAGGTAATTCCCATGGAAATTACTAAAATTTCGGAATTTCAATTTAACTAACGAATCTACGTAAAGCTACTACTGTGTAACACATGCTAGAGCATCGCAGGTGGTAGGACCTTGTACAAGGTCCGCCCGGATTGCTACCACCTTCTTGCTCGCTAATCCTGCCGCGAAGCAGCAGTGCTTGCACTGTTGTGTTTCGGCGAGGAGAGTAAGATAGCCGGTGAAATTACTGGCACTTGAGGTATCCCATCTTAGGCCTCTAGGCTGGCAACGCATCTGTAATTTCCCTGGTGTTGCAGGTGTCTCTATGGGCGGTAGTGATCGCTTACCATCAGGGGACCCACTTGCTCGTTTACCATCCAGTCGAATAAAATGCTAGTTAGTTAGTTGCTAGTTACTATTAATAAGCATGATTATGAGCATGCCAGTAGGTAATGAGCATCCTCTTGGACTGTTTACATTTGCTAGCAATAAGCGTGCTAGTTTTGAGTATGCTGCTCAAGTATGATCAAAACAAACGCTCCGATACACTTGCCTTTTGATAGCAAGCTCTAAGCAAAGCCGTGGACGGATAGACAGACAGACCCACTTGCTCGTTTGCCTTCCAGTCGAATAAAAAAAAAAAAAAAAAAAAGACAGACATGGCTAAACTATAAGGGTTCCGTTTTTGCCATTTTGGGTACAGAACCCTAAAAAGTGTCTCAGGCACTGGTCCCACCGGCGGCTACAAACTATTAGCGAGTAAAACTATAAACTACAAACGAGTGGGCGAGAGGCGAGAAGCGAGTATAGTTTTGCTAGTTTAGACGCTCGGCTATAAGCGAGTGTTTGCGTGCGACGGGCGATTACTCGCTGCACTAGCTCAGCTCGAGTAACGTTGAGCTAGTTTTATAGTCGATAGCTTATCGCTGCGGTCAACTAGTAGACAGTGGTCCCACCGCCAGCTATCGGCGAGCTCGGCGGTCAATTAGTAAAATTCTGTACTAGGAACAGTTGACAGTCGGCGGGCGGCTAGTAAACAATTCTATGGAATTATCGCTTACTCGCCGGGCGGTGGGAGAGTAGTATCCTCGCCGGCAGTGCGAACAGCCAGCTATGAACTATAAAAATATAACTCTCTCTTTTATGTACACGGAAGCGATTATCTTTTGTTCATTTCTTGGGCTAGAAAATAGCCGATAGCTCATAGCTTACTAGCTCGCGGTGGGACCAGTGCCTCAAGTTAGGTTTCACACAGCCATCAACATGGCGTTTGGCGCCAAACATCGAATCCAAGATGGAGGCCTGTCAGTGTTAACGAGGCGTGTCATCTCACGAAAACCGATGCGGTTCCGGAAATTAAACCCGCTTCCTGTACGTTGGATAAACATCATTATCTTCAGTGGGGTGGCAATGTTGCGAAAAAAAGGCAATTCGAGACGCAATATAAATAATTATCTACAAACAAAGACAATCATACTGAGAAAAAGTTACAGGGGTGTGAAATACCTATTGAAAGTCAAGAAATTCTACATACATAGTCATTCTGTTGCCCGGTTTTTTAATGTTTGTCTGTCACAGTTAATTTCGTGTCTTGATTCAATAGATAATTTAAAATAAAACCTTAGACACGCACGACACACGTGTGCATCTACGGTAAAAATTCACACACTTAATGAGGCACGTTACGAAAGACTTTATGAGCTACGAAGCCATGGACAGAAAAACATTTGACGACCGGATGGCTAAGTGGTTAGAGAACCTGACTATGAAGCTTGAGGTCCCGGGTTCGAATCCCGGCCGGGGCAGATATTTGTATGAATAATACGAATGTTTGTTCTCGGGTCTTGGATGTTTAATATGTATTTAAGTATTTATTTATCTCTATTTAAGTATGTTTATCCGTTGCCTAGTGTCCATAGTACAAGCTTTGCTTAGTTTGGAACTAGGTCAATTGGTGTCAAGTGTCCCATGATATTTCTTTATTTATTTCTCTTTTTGCCTCGAGGCTTCAAAACGCCGTAAAACACTGTGTAACCCAGCGCTGCATAAAATAGTTAGAATCCGTAATACGTGAATCGGAAACTACAATTCGTAATAATTATATCCGCGTCCTTAACGTTCCGGCACATCACTGCAGGGCTACTTCGAAACTCGAAACTCGAAGTTCGTGTCGTGCGGTCCATCTGACACTTATAGTATTTGATATGAGAGCGAGAGAGACCGCACGACACGAACTTCGAGTTTCGGAGTAGCCCTGCTGGTTATATCGAGACAAAGACAGGCAACGAATGAGCTTATCTCTCTGATCAAGTACTACTCTGAACAAGTAAGTTTCATTAGAGCCCCATTCAACCCGTAATTAACCTTTTGTATGAAAAATATCCTACGTGAGGGTAGGTTTTCTTCACATCATTTCCGGTTTCTTTTCATGTGTTTATTTCATTATAAGTCTCATTTTTACTTGCGGCTTCAACCATTAGAGCGTTTTCAGATTAACCGATCCGATATCAGTATCGAACGCCAAACATATCGAGGCAAGTAAAATGTATGAAATATTCACGAATAAACGTTCTCTATCCGTCTTTCTTTCTTTCTTTATTACTTCTCTTTCTTACCTTCAGGTAATCCATAGCAGGTTTGACGTATCCCGAGACGTCGGTGTCCATATCGAGGTACCGCTTGAGCATGAAGTTGACGAGCACTGTGACCGACTCTTCGGGCCTCTTCACGTTGAAATGGGTGCTTTTCGGGAGACCTTGGGAGTCCAGGAAACCGTTGACTATGTATTCTGCGGAGGCTATGTACCTGGAATGAGAATTTAATTGTTTTACCCGACTGCACGAAGGAGGTACAGCAGAGGAAACTGAATCACGTTGGACAGACACAAATGACACACAGCATGGCGAAACTATAAAGGTTCCGTTTTTTGTCATTTTGGCTACGGAACCCTAAAAAAGAGGATCTTCTGTACTTGTACTATTATCTATTCTATATGTTTGAATATAGGGATTGAAACCCACATGACATACTTTGCTTATCCATGCGTGTATCATGGTAAGTAGGTAATCATGGCATTGATACATGTGCACCATAGCGTGATCGCTTGCGCACAGCTTAGTGCAAATCATTATTCCATAATAAATGTACGAAACAATATAACATTTCCGTACGGCGTTAAAAACTACAATTACAAAGCAAAAAAAGGGAAAGTGTGAGTTGGAGTCGTTCATCAAGGTTCCGTATAATATTTGCAGGTAAAACTTTCAAATTCTGTTAGTATTAGAGAAAACAGGGGGAAAATTAGGAAATAGGGAAATATAGGGATACCTACAGATTAAAGGTTAGCGCCCTATGAGAAATGTATCATTTCAGTTAAACGTTTATAGCTTACTAGCTTTTACCCGCGGCTTCGCACGCGTAAACTAATCGTTCTGGTAGTGGCAATTGAAATATCCCGTGGGAATATCGGGGTAAAAAATAGCCTATGTGTTATTCCAGAGGTTCAGCTACCTACACACCAAATTTCATGGCTCTAAGCCCAGTGGTTGTTACTTCGAGATTTTATCCTTTGATATCCCGTGGGAATTTCGGGTCAAAAAGTCGCTTATGTACTATTTCAGACGTGCAGCTCCCTACATATCAAATTTCATGACTCTAAGCCCAGCGGTTATTATTTCGAAATTTTATCCCTATCCCGTGGGAATATCAGGATAAAAAGTAGCTTTCGTGTTATTCCAGAGGTCCAGCTACCTATATACTAAATTTTATGGCTCTAAGCCCAGCGGTTGTTATTTCGAGATCTTATCCCTAGTTATCCCGTGGGAATATCGGGTCAAAAAGTCACCTATGTGTTATTCCATACGTCCAACTACCTATATACCAAATTTCATGACTCTAAGCCCAGAGGTTCTTATTTCAAAATTTTATCCCTATCCCGTGGGAATATCAGGACAAAAAGTAGCCTTCGTGTTATTCCAGAGGTCCAGCTACCTACATACTAAATTTTATGGCTCTAAGCCCAGCGGTTGTTATTTCGAGATCTTATCCCTAGTTATCCCGTGGGAATATTGGGTCAAAAAGTCACCTATGTGTTATTCCATACGTCCAACTACCTACATACCAAATTTCATGACTCTAAGCCCAGAGGTTCTTATTTCGAGATTTTATCCCTATCCCGTGGGAATATCGGGATAAAAAGTAGCCTATGTCCTTTCCCAAGGTCTATTCTATCTCTGTACCAAATTTCATCCAAATCGGTTAAGCGGTTTTGGCGTGAAAGCGTAACAAACAGACAGACAGACAGACAGACAGACAGACAGACAGACAGAGTTACTTTCGCATTTATAATATTAGTATGGATTAAATCAAACTAATTGTCTTAAAACCAAAAGAAGAGAGAATCTTATCTTACTTATTTAAGATTAATGATGCCAGAAGACACTTTTGGTGTCTGCCGTTAAATATTTAAACTTGCTACTTCTAACAAACTTCTGTTTTTCCGAACTCGCCGAAATTTGTTCGAGTAACAAATAAATTGCAAACTTCTCTTTTTAAAGTCCGAATAACGGTCAAACTTATTTTAAAATATAGACCAGTGTTGCCATCAACAAAAACTTTTAAGTGGAAAATTGTTAACCGTTTTTTTTACGCTATCGAATGGTCACCGAAAAAAACCTTCATGAAGGACTAAAAATAAAACCTTGGAAATAAAACAAATTATTTATTAATAAATAATGATATACGCGTGAATATAAAGCTCTTCCAAATTGCCGAACTTACATCATGTAGGTATTGGAAATGTGTTACAGATAACAGATGGTATTTTAAGTTGGCAGGTGGATAAAAAACGGGCCATACCCTTTTGACTGGTTTTGAGATGCTAACTAATCTCCTACATATATTGTTCCATAAATTTCTATTCTTCATTTATAATACTTTATTTCATAAATTAAACAAATCTACAATACAATACAATTACTCTTTATTGTACACCACAGATAGTAAGCGCATGTAAGCGATACAGAAAACAGGTACCTACACACGGAAAATTATAAGGTAAACAATAGGCGGCGAGTATATGTCTTCTTAGTAGTTATTCATCATCATCATTATCATCATCATCATCAGCCGGAAGACGTTCACCACTTGACAAACGCCACTTGCATCCACCAGTTTTAGTAGTTATTATTAGTCATAAATTATGTTATGATATATACTGACCTCTGATAAACTTCTGGCTTCGCCACGTGCATCACTATGTCCGTCAAGTATTTAGCAGCTGCCTTGATCCAGTGCCTCCTGAACGAGTGGTTTTCGAAGTTCTTCATCATCAGCTCAAAACTCAAGCTGCCATCAGGTCCAGTGAAGGACTTCAACGCTCTTTTCATCCCAGACTTTTCCCAAATGGTCTTTCCTAGCTCAGAATTGATGAAGAGGTCCCAGTACAAGTGGATTTTTTCCAAGAAAGGAGGAAGGAAGTTAGCATGGTCTTTGTGGCCATCAGCCAACTGTTTGGAGTCAGGATTTGACAGGGTGTTTATTGTGTTCATGATTGTAGGAAGCATGTTGGCAACGTTTTTGTTTCCAAGCAATCCGGACGCCATGTTGAGCATTCCTTCTAAATCAAAGTCGTTATCCTTTTTGGTCTGACGTTTCTGCCTCTGTTCAGTTTTGGGTTGGTTCATTTGAGCAAACATTGAGATCATTGAACCGATCATAGCAGGATCTATTTTACCGTCTTGGCCGCCAAGTAAACTGCCCAGTCCTGGAAAACAAAGTAGTCTTTAGTAGCTAAGTTATAAAATGAGATCGTAACAAGACTTTTATAGAACTTGTTCGTGTTTGAACGCGAAAGTTGCTGTTTCAGTCTCGTGAGTGTTGTTGTAGTAAAGTACCTTTTTTGCAAACTAAGGATTAAACACTTTGTCGTGTTTGAAGTTTAGGCTAGTGGGTACTTAAATTGGGCAGTTTGTCTTGGCCCGAGAAAACAAGCACCAAATAAAGAGAAAAGTGCGGCTAAATGATACTTGGAAAAAGACAGATAAGTACTTTTTTTTAAAATTCTTTTCACTATATTATTTTTTGTGCTAAAGATTGCAATTTTGCTTTAGTTTGTCGTAATATTTCAGCTATAAAGCTCAAGATTAACTTGATCATGTCAAACTTCATAAAGGATTTGACTGGAATAGTTTCGAGTCTATTTTATGGCAGTTGGTTTAAAGTTCGCGCCACACTTTAAGTACTTAATTTAAACAAAGTTTACTTGTAAACAATATTGAAGTTTAATTTGGATGCTAGTAACTCTATGTTCTGTTGAACTTGTGCCTCTAAAAGGTGGTATAACATTGATTGATTGCTTCAATTATAATTTCTAAATGCGAAAGTTCGTAAGTCTGTTTGTTTGGTACCTCTTCACGTCTAAACCGCAGAACCAATTTAGATGATAATCAGTACACAGATAGTTTGAGTCCCGGGAAGGGCATGTAATAGTTTTTATCCCGGAAAATTGTATGGTTCCCGCGGGATAGCGTTAAATGAATTCTAAGCGGATAGAGTCGCAGGCAACAGTTAATTGGGTCAATCAACTATTTTACCGACACTTTAGGCGTCTCCTGCGTTACCAAAATTGTCTCTGGCGGTACCAAAAAAATCATACTTACAACAAGATATTTCAAGGTTTAATAGGTTGAACTTACGTAGGATGGCATTTATTCATGTACACCATCTATTGAATTACAGAAAAAACATGTTTACTTACAAAAATCTGCAATTGTTTGAAAAATGTCGCGGACAGATTAGTGTCGGTAAAAAAGTTGATTGGCCCAATTAGTACCTATGAAATTATTTTTTCGCTCCTACACCCGTACTCTTGCACCGTACCTACTTAGTTAATCTGTTCTGTAGACACAAGATAGTAAGAAAAGAGCTTGGGTTTTAGGTCAGGTTGGTACTAGGTTTTTTCATGAGTACTCCCGAGACCCGAGAAATCTAATTGATTCTCTACAAATTGTGGATACAACTGGCTGTCTGTAATTTAAACTTCGGAAATCAAGCTTCGCCCCACTTCCTTGAGTAAATACTGTCCCGAAGGATAAGGGTGAAATGATGATTTAGACTTAAAGTTACTTTACGTAGCTTTGTACCGATGGAGTGCTCCGTACAGTGCCTAAGTCAACAAAAATCAGGATTCCGAGGAACGCCGCGTGGACATAATGAAATTACGGGACAAAAGAAAAACGAGCATGTAGAGGTTTTCAAGGTTCCTATGATTGAAAGAGTTCTTTTGAAATTAATTTCATTGAGGTTTCGGCTTCAAGCCACAAACGGGGATTAGGGATGGAATTTTGGAGTAAAATTGTGGCTTCATTAAAATAGGTATGTTATTTAAAAAAATGTAAAAGTGTCAGTAATTCCTCTTAGAAGTATTTGATATTGATGAACTTAAATTCAAAATACAAACTGAAATATAGATGCGCAGAAAACCAGAAAAATAACACCTGCGCAGGGAATCGAACCCAGGTCCTCGGCATTCCGTGCCGCGTTCTATACCACTACACCACCGCTGGACAACGGTACAGACACAAAATTCCCCTATGCACCACATATCTCAGCTTGTTTGTTTGTTATTTAGCCACTTTAGCAGTTTTTTCAATTTAGGTTTTACGCAATGACCGTTTGGAATTGAAATAAAAAATTTGGAATTGAAATAAAAAATACAAGAAGATTCCAAAAAAACAATCTTAATTGATGAACTCACCAGACAGGACATCAGCAGCCCCATTCTCACCACCCCCGTCCCCTTGCATCAGACTGCCGACTATGTTCCCGATGGCTCCAAGTCCGTTGTTGCTGCCCCCATCTCCCATGTTCTGGAGCAAAGACGAGGCTAGGTCCAGGAACGGGTTTTCTTCTTCAGCCCGAGCGAAGGCCGATAGGCTCAGGAGGAGAATGGTTAGCTTCCACATGTTGCCTGGAAAGACGCGCGTGATCAAAAACATGATTAACTTTATGATTCATTTATAAAGAAACAAATAATATATAGGTACAATGATTAACTGAAATAAATAAATAAAAGAACTAAAACTAACTTACTCTAATCCTAAAAATCTATATTTACAAATATCACCCAAGTCGTTGCTATTGGGCAGGGTGCCCATAAGGCTGGCTGCGTTTCCTCGGTGTATGGCAATGCCAATACGTTGGCCGAGGAAAGAGCCAGCCCTATGGTCACCAGTGGAACGGGCAAGATTCTTTTTAGTTTATGATTATGTTTCAGGAGAGTTTGTAAAAGGTTAGATGACTAAAAAAAAATCGGTCAAGTGCGAGTGCGAACGACTCGCGCATGTAGGGTTCCGTATGATGCGGTCGTGTCGTTTTATTACAGAGTTCCTATGGCCAACGTCTAATTTCATCATCGGATCAGCTCTACGTCATAATAATATTGCATTGCCATCGGGTTCATACACATGTCATCCTGCAGGTGGTAGAACCTTGTGCAAGGTCCGCCCGGATTGGTACCACCATCTTGCTCGCTAATCCTGCCGTGAAGCAGCAGTGCTTGCACTGTTGTGTTTCGGCAGAGTAAGACAGCCGGCGAAATTACTGGAACTTGAGGTATTCCAACTTAGCCCTCTAGGTTGGCAACGCATCTGCAATACCCCTGATGTTGCAGATGTTTATGGGCGGTGGTGATCTCTTACCACCAGAAGACCCACTTGCTCGTTTGCCTTCCAGTCGAATAAACAAAGAAAAACATGCACGCAAAAATTTCAGCTAAATCGGTTGAAGATAGCCACTTCAAATTTAAGTTGAAATATTAATTCCACCCCAACAAACAACTCGCCCCTTTAAAACCAAAGTGAAATAATGTGTTTTTTTCTCATTTTAAAATTCAACCAGATAGTGTTTTATTTAAAGTTCAATTTGGAAATGTGAATTTATAAAATTGTTTCACTTTATTATTAAAGGTGCGAACTAGTTACATTACTAGTTAATAAAAACATGTCACCAAAATGTAAGCACTAGGACTAGGTGCAAGTATTTTGAATAAATAATAATTTTAAATTCTCAATCCTCTTTGGCTGTCGCCCTGTAGTAGGCTGAATAGCGCTTCAGACTTATGCCATGCTCGCGCCAGAAAAAATTAAAAATTAAAAAAAAAAAATAGCGCGGTAATTTCGGCCGACGCACGGCGCGTACTTATTATTATTAGTGAATTAATCATAACCTGATTTTAAATGTTGACCTTGTAAATAAATATTGTTACTTAGTACCTATAAATTACAACGGACATTTTTTAGTGTAAAAAACATTAAACATAGCGGCTGTGAGTGCTTTATTGAAGTCGGATTTTGTGAAGTGTGTGTAGTGTGTGTCGGAGGTTTGTGGATCATAAATTGTTATTTAGTCTTAATGCTGCACACAAAAATAAACCACGGCCTTAGAGATAATTATTATACTATCGAAGGTTTTATAAAATAGCGCTAATAAAATCACAAATTAATAAGTAGTTGAACATTAAAAACAACATAGGGTCACTCGCGTTACCCCTAGCAACTGACGGCCGAATCTTAGCAGCCTAGCAACCAAAAACCGCTGAATGAAATACGTTTCTTGTATGAAGACCCCCCTTAATTTTTAACTTTATTTTATTTTTAGTATTTGTTGTTGTAGCGGCCACTGTAATACATAATCTGTGAAAATTTCAAGTGCCTAGCTATTACGGCTTAAGAGATAGAGCCCTGTGACAGACGGACAGACAGACAGACAGACAGACAGACAGACAGCGGAGTCTCAGTAATAGGGTCCCGTTTGGCACCCTTTGGGTACGGAACCCTAAAAACTGTTTAGTCAGTCAGACGGATAATTTAAAGATATTGTGCACATATTTTTTCTTTTGTTTGACAAACAAAAAATGACGAGGATACAGTGCTTAAAGTTTCGAGTGACGTCACTATAATGGTATATTTTACCTTATAGTGACGTCACAAGCTCCCATTCCGGAAGTTTGATGATCTATACCTTAATAAATCGATAAACCAAAAAAAACGTGTCCCATATTTTTCCATAATCTAACTGTTGGACTAAATAGAACCCAGTCATCATCCCTATTGTGATCTCTAAGAGGCTTTCTTATTTGTTTGTTTATACTATTTACTGTGCTAAAAGGAAATAAAAAAAAATTGTTCCATCTAATCGACATTTTCATCGCTATTGAGAGCACATACTTAAATTATTCCTAACTCGTGTCGTACAACATAAAAAACCTCAGACGCATCGATTATCTATTCGCAAAAAATATTTCAAATTCCTTTGTTAGTTTCTTCAGAAAAGTCGGTGTTCTACATGAATAAAAGATTGGCTATGGTCCATCAAACTGAATACATTTTGATATCGAATCGAGAGTCGTTTTGTAAGGCGCATTTACAGTTGCGTGCTTGCATTGACATTTTCATCGCTGGAAATATTCGACGAAACATTTTTGATGTTTTGTTGATATTAAGCTTAAGGACGCTCGTCCTTTTCCGGCTGACTGAAAAAGAGACACTCGTGTCATTTGTTTTTTGCCATTTTGCCTATAGTAATTGAGGTTTGAGACGCTAACGGGCACGTATAAAATTAAATTAAGGTCGATAAACTTTTTTTTTAATAGCCTGTTAAAGTGTCCCACTGTTGGCCAAAGGCTTCCCCTTCTTTCTGCCACTCGTCCCCATCGAGAGCATGGTCCTGCCACTCTATTTGATATGCGATAAACTTAACCTAACCCAAACCAATCTTGAGATAAAAAAGTTGCACCGAAAATTATATGACATCAAATGGCCATTATGTATTCCTTCTATTTTTATAATGATTATTTCTGTACTAATACGTGTACGTTCAAGATATTATTTTGCTAAAACAAATATATTGGACACTTTATGAGTAAGATAGAGCTTGTTTAATTTAAAATGACGCGCTCCACCACTGCATTGGCGGACATGCGCAAATTTAAAATACGGACGACATACACGCATAAATGTCATTGTTATTGGTCATTTAGTTGTTATTCAGTTCCCCGTTAGACTCAGAGGTAGGAGCACGTATATTTAGGTCGCAAAAGTACCGTCAGAATGTTGTAGACATAGATTCTAAATACAGGTGTGTGATTCTCTGAGCAAAACTCAATTATTTATTGTCTGTTGCGCGCAGCCATGACTTTTCTGACGAAGTTCATAATAAGGAATCATCTATTTCTAACAGACTAGATGGATGGCGAGGGATAAGCAGTTGAAGCATTTGTATTCTTTCGACAGTGGCTTGAAAATTGTACAATTGCCCAATTCGCACGAATGTGTAAATGCGAACTCCAATTGATCATTTCATTTCGTGAAGGGAAAAAAACTACGTTTACATGTGGTGTTTTCGATTTGCTTGGGTTGAATGGCTTGCCTAAGTGTATTTATGCCTGTCCTTATCTTTACTACTTTGGTTGTAGGTTTGTGTTATAGATTTTTACGCCAGTTTCGTTAAAAAAGAACTATTTTAAATTTTACATGGATAATTCATATTCTTATTTTGTTTATGAAAACTTTATATTCTTTCTCTTAAAACTCATTATCAGTTCAACAGTTTCATTAAGTACCTTTGTATCTTGATGTCATTTTGCTCATATATTTATTTTTTAATGAATGTGTGAGTGTTTTGGTGAGCTTGCCATGTGTTTATTCTAAAAATAAATTAAAAAAAGAAAAGAATAAATTTATTTACCTGAATTCGGTACAACAAAAATATATAAATAAAATAACGGCTAAAAAACAGACAATCTTATATATTAGGCACCAAAAGAGAAAATAAATAAACGTAAAGAAAATAAATAAAGGCCTATTATCATTTTATAATCATCATCATTATTATCACGCAGATTAGTCGTAGGCCGTCCACTGTTGGACAACGTGCTATAATATAATGGCCTGACCATTGCCTTTACCAGCTGGCTACGAAAATCGAAGTTCGTATCGTACCGTCCCTCTCGCTCTCGTATTAAATAGTATAAGTGTCAGAGGGACCGCACGGCACGAATGACTCGCTTGGCAGTGTCACTGCACTTTATAATATAACTAGCTTTTGCCTGCGGCTTCGCCTGCGTGGAATTCGTTTATCGCGCGCTGTTCCCTCGGGAACTGTGCATTTTTTTGGGATCAAAAGCAGCCTATGTCACTCTCTGACCTATAAACTATCTCTATGCCAAAATCGTCGATCGTCGAAGGACGGACGAACATACAAACACTTTCGCATTGATAATATTAGTATGAATGAAGACATAAAACGTATTAAAGAGTGATGTAGATTTATAACACACGATATAATGGTGATTGTGAGTGATCAACAGATAGGTTCATTATCATTAAAAATCTCAGTTACGTTATGCGTAATCAATTTAATTGCGTGATAAATCTTTAATGTTTACCGTAATTTTATTTTCAAATTAATGCAACTGGATACAAGATAAGATTAATTAGATAATAATTCGTCGGTTTCACTTATAACTACTAATATGTAGATAACATTGTTTCAAATGGGTTAAAAATGTTTTCTTATGTTCGGTCGTGTTCTTGCATTTCTCAACTGATTCTCGTCAATTTTAAGAAACTACCGTGAGACTCACTCATATTAAATGATATTGTACCGGATAACTCATGTGTTAAAATTTACGTTTGAGAGCGGTGGCGTGCAGAGCGCGTGTTGCAGGCAGCTGCCGAGTAGCGTTGCATCTCGGAAGAAGGGCTACGAATTAGCCCGAAACATGGCGAGCTAAACTCTATTTAAGACGTGAGCTATCCATTATTCATTTATTTATTTCATAACATTTACACGGCATTACAGATATACATCCAATTCACCGTAAAACTAAAAAAAAAACAAAACGAATAAATTAAAATTAGAATTTAACGAGACAAGACATAGCTCATATAACGCTCGATTTCCTTTTATCCATCTCCTCACAAAACCTAAAGCATTCACTGCAAACTGCCGACAGTCTCCCAGCTAGCAATACCCTTAGTGTAAGTTTTCGGTTACAAAATAAGTCTCGATTGCGTTCGCGTTAAAATCTCAATTTGTGTGGTAACACGAACATCGCAAACGTTCCGCTAGAGGCGCTGTTCGTGTTTTCATACAAATTAAGATTTTAACGCGAACGAGACGTCTTTTGTGACCGAAAACTTACACTAAGGGTACAGGTCAAGATCCGGCGCGGATACCAAAAACGCATTAAGCATCGCCAGCGCCCGGGGGAGCGGCGAGCTTATTATTATAATATCATTTAATATGATTCTCTTCAAATTTTGTGAGTAGATTCGATAGTTGGATACATCTAATAATCTGGACACTTGGTAAGTTCAGCCGCAATCCTGACAAAGGGTCAAAAATCCGAACAAATCCTGACGTATGGCAACCCCAGCCGTAACTAATTAGCATTACTTTCGAACCTCATTTTTGCACGGTACCACGAGCCACATGACTAATGTCATTTCTTTGTCATTCCTATACTTTCATGGGCTGTGTCACCGTCATGCTACCTGGTCAAGTCGACTGCTTTCACTGACTTTTATTGTCAAAGCATAAGGGTGACAATCGAACGACCTAGTTTCTCTTAATAGGACATTTTATCTGTGTTAGATTGAAATGTTTCTTTATCTTTTTGTTATGTTTGTCTATTTTAAAAAGGATAGGAATGTAGTTTTTTGTAGCAAAAAAGAATTGAGATAGAGGTAAGTACTTTAGACTTTAAATAAAGACTTTCGAAATAAGTTGAGTTGTGTCTACACTCAACTTTGCAGGTGGTGGACCTTGTGCAAGGTCCGCCCGGATTGCTACCACCATCTTGCTCGCTAATCCAGCCGTGAAGCAGCAGTGCTTGCACTGTTGTGTTTCGGCGTGGAGAGTAAGATAGCCGGTGAAATTACTGGCACTTGAGGTATCCCATCTTAGGCCGCTAGGTTGGCAACGCATCTGCAATCCCCCTGGAGTTGCAGGTGTCTATGGGTGGTGGTGATCTCTTACCATCAGGAGACCCACTTGCTCGTTTGCCATCCAGTCGAGTAAAAAAAAAACTTTCAATTGTAAATTGAATAATTTTTTTTTTGTTAAAATTATCATTTATTACTTACTTATTAGATGATGTCAGTGGCTTCGTTTAATAGGTTTCGCAAACTCTTTAAAATTGCAATGTCTCAAAAATCACCTTACTATTATTAGTACCGGACTTGAAGCTTTCTAAGATTTAGAGAAGTTAAATGCAATTTTAGGATACGGCCTCATATAGGGACGTAGAGTTCGAATTTTGAAATAGTAAGGACTAGAAAATTTTGATTATAAAGAGGTAAAGTTTGTAAGGTTGTGGGGGTAAATCTCTGAATCTACTGAATCGATTTAGATGAAATTTGGTAAGAAACAGATTGAGTCCCGGAGAAGGATATAGAATAGTTCTTATCCCGAAAAATTGCATAGTTCCCGCAGGATAGCGATAAACGAAATCTTCGCGAGCGGAGCCGCGGGCAACAGCTAGTAAAATAAGATCTTCGAACACCATATTAATAAACGTCTTATCTCTGATGAGGGAGTTTTTATGTCCAACAGTGGACGTCCTAAGCTTATTGATGATGATGATGAGTCAAGGATCTGAAGTTGGGGCATCATGTAGATACTCCATTCCCCGTTATACCGTTACCTTAAATTTGTTACGGAATATTTACATAAAAAAACATAACCACATCATTACCTAACTCAAAAAAACTTAACGTATAATAATTCCATAAAAGCTGACACAAAATTCCGCCACTCATTCAATTACGAGACGTAACTTAATATAAACCTTATTACGACAGTGTTAAGGATCATAACTGTGTCACAGGTAGCCTTTCGCGTAGCGGTTCTAGAGTGTGACGTCACCAGGTCGATGGCCTTGCACTTGATCTTGGACATAATAGTTATATTATAACAGTAGATCAAGATATAAAGGACTTGGGTATTTTCGTAGGTAAAAAAATATTATTCTTTATTTCGTCACTTCTTTTCATGGATTCTTTGGCCAGGTTATCCGCGAACTACAATGAGGCAGTTGGTGATTCAGGGCAGTTGAAGGCAAGAGACCACGTGTTGTGGTCCATCACCAACCCCCTGGACAACACTATCAAATCTGCCACCAATATTTCTATTGTAGAATGCGCTCGCCAAGCGGTCAATAGAGACCGAAGGAGAAGAATCGCGAAAGCAGCGAAAGCAGCAACAAAAATGGACGGTTTCTCATGACCACGATCACTGCCCGAGAGAGACAGTGTCCGATTTGGAAAAGAGTTCATCAGTTAGATTATCAGATAATATTAGACATATTTTTTTTCTTTGCGTGGCGCAACTTAAATGGCAATGGACCGGTCACGTTTGTCGTGCGGGGGATTATAGATGGAGCCAGAAAATGCTACACTGGAGACCCCGAACTGGAAGCCGAAACGTAGGAAGACCACCCACTAGATGGGCGGATGATATCCGTAAGACAGTAGGTCAACACGGAAATCCATGGAAGAGGCATGTCCAGCAGTGGACAAATATATGCTGAAAAGAAAAAAAATTTTCCTTTCGTCACAAAAAACAAAAACTGATAATTATGATGAACGTCAAAGTTGGAAGTGACGGCCTGTGACATCACACCGTGCTAAAAAGTGACGCGCAGCGTGAGCGCGACTTTACGCAGGACTTTAGCTGGCTATACTGCTCTCCTAAGCCGAAAGGCGCTAGGTATCTCAAAAAAAATCGCTTTTCTCTCATTTACACCGTTTGGTGCAAAATGTTTTAACCTACACAATAGTACTAATAACTCACAAGTGATTTTTTTTTAGATAGCGCCTTTTCGCTTAGGATGGCAGTTTTATCATGTTTTGTTTAATTTATATTTCATTTTGTTTGCTTGGTTGTGGTGATATTTGGGTTTGTGTGATTTGTGTGCTTTCTTACAGTGTGTGAAGGTAAAGAAGCTACATGAACACACATTTTCATAGATATAGCTATCGTAAGGTCGCGTTACAGATGAAATAATTATTTTTGTAGTGATACGGAACTCTGCAAAGTAACGTTTGATTCAATAAATAATGGAAAGATATTGACAGTAGATTTGGAAGTTTTAAAAGAAAGTGTACCCTTTTCGTTTGTTTTTAAATTTTGGAATAAATATAGTTTGTCCTACTAAGAAATCAGAGCAGAATTGATTCCGATCATTTAAAAATTTTGTAAGTCAGTTTTGTCACGCCCATACTGAATGTATGAAAAAAACGTCGCAAAACTGTCATTTTTTGGGGACATTTTTTAAACTATTGGAATCGATTGTGTTCTTGATTTTGAGTAGGAAAAACCATACTTTATCCGAAATTTCAAAAAAAAGAAGGAAACACTTTCTTTTGAAAACGCCCCTTTACGTAACACACGGGAATCGGCAGTTGAAACGCAGAGCCTCAATCAAATAAGTCATGTAGGGCAGGCATTTGATTGATACTGTTTCATATCTGTGTAATGTGACTCTGAACTTCCGCGAGTTATGTAGATCTCTCATTTAGTTTGCAAACGAAGTTATTATAATGAAAGCCTAATAAACTATGAACTATAATCATCACTATGGACACCTATGGATGATATGGGCTTGTTCAATGGAGGTGTAAATGTAATTCAGTCGACCGCTTTCAAAAGAAGCGACGCGAATTCAAACTCCATTTCAATAGAATCTGACAATCTTGTAGACACTTCCAGCCTACTAATATGAACACCGGGCCTAGGGCTTTGTGATGTGGCTATTATTCTTTTTTGATTCCTTTTAGATGATAATCACAACAACAATAGGGACATATATAATCAAATGTGCCCACATTAGGGTGTCTTAAATGTGTAGAAAATTGTTAGATTCTATTGAAATGTACACACTTTACAGATTAATTGGACGGGCCTTTGCATCCAGAGACGTGGTGTCAGTGCAAGGGAGAGTGTAATAAGATAAATCTGTCTATAGTGTGGTGTATATATCTGAGGCTTCCCATGAGGCTGTCATAGTCACATTTGGTGTATTAAAGCCTCGTTAAAATATCAGAGGGGGAAAAAATATCACTTAAGTTGGAAGTAAAATCGCTCGAAGAACAGATAACCGTTGGGGGAGAAAAGTTCTCGAGTGGCGACCACGAACCGGAAGACGAAGCGTTGGCAGGCCTCCCACCAGGTGGACTGACGATATCGTGAGAGTTGCGGGAAACCGGTGGATGCAAGTGGCGAGTTGTCGTTTATTATGGCGTTCTAAGGGGGAGGCCTTTGTCCAGCAGTGGACGTCTTCCGGCTGATGATGATGATGATGATGATGATGGAAGTAAAAAAGATGTTCCTGTAGTATAGGTACAGAAGCGGGTTTACTGCGGGGTAATGACACAGTATTGCTAGTTTTAGGGTTCCGTACCCAAAGGATGAAAATCCTGGTTAAAGTTAAACTAGCTGGTCAAGGTTAGACGGCTGGATGGCCAAGTGGTTAGAGAACCTTGAGCTTCAGGTCCTGGGCTCGATTATTGACCGGTCGATTAGTAGGATTATAAGACTTTGAGAAATCCTATCATATTATAAATTATTTTTTTATTAGGGTTGTGTTAAATGCTGTGTAAAATTATTATACCCATTTTCCCCTCGACGAGTCTATCCACCCTCACCGTGCCGGCTCGGGTGTCTTTAGGTACTAGGTATAACGCCACGGGTAAAATAGCTCGTTTTATGCTTTTGTTGTACAATCTACTATTTTAGGAATTAAGCATACTTGAATTACGTCAATACTTGCCTAGAAAAAAACTTTTAATTTAAAAAGCGGATAAGTACCAAACAATAAGGTAGTTACACTGACTAAAACCTAGCACACTAATGAATAAAATGAAGTTATTATGTCAAGTAGTTACCTATATGCATGTACGTAATTATCTACCTACCTATTGAATACTAAAAAGGTCTTATTATACGATAAAACCTCAATTTTGCGCCAGCTGAATCAACAGAACCTTTGCTAATAAATGTAAGCAAACACGTTCGACGGTCAAAGAACATCTACATTTTAAAACTTAAAAATCGAATGTTTTATTTAAATTTCTTTTTTTAGTCTTCCGGCCTCAATCGGTGGCAAGGGGTCGGGGCTCATACTGCCTGGATATTTAGCTACTTATGAAGACAAGGATGATTCTAAAATTAAATAAATTTAAGCTTCTCTGCAGTGGGTCGTGTATTTTATAACAAATAAATATCAAAAATAAATGCACTTATTACGTGTACCGATTTGGTAGATTGAATTCATTGTTTTATTATGTCAGCGTTATAACAATCAGAAAGTGTCTCAGAAAAAAGTATTGTGATGTCGAAACAATATTTAGGTATAACCAATCGATCGTCCGTCAGCAAAAAATATGACGTCTCATATAAACCGTTAGTTCTACTATAATTACCGTATGTAGCTTATTGATGAGTAAATTCTTTTATTTATAACTACAGGACACACAGGTAGTCTACCCATTTAATTCCTGACCCAACGTAGAACTTTCTCACAGTAAGCGTTATAACAATTTTCGTCAGGTAATGCGATGTTATGTTACTAAGTATAATGTTTCCTTAGAAAAGGTTCTATACTGGGTCAAGGTTCAGTTAGTTTGATACTACTATAGGGGTGTACAAAAACCAAAATCAAAACTTACCGCCAATACTGCTTCTTCTAAATTAAAAACTCCCAAACTTAAAGCACTTTTGATTCACTCCGGTCACCACGACAATGAAGGTAAAACTAAATTTAAAAAAAACTTTATCTTTTGTAATTATTATCACTGTCAATGATAATAATGTCGGAAGGAATGTTCATGACTCAATTGGAAGCCGGCAAAAACGAATGTAACACGTATTCGCTTACTCGGTAAAATAAAGGTACGGTGTTGCTCGCAAATAAAAATAAAACAATAACGTTTGTCACTGGCCGGTAGTAAAATAAAAATAAAAAAAGTCTAGTTTAAAACGGAACGTTTTGAACTCAAATTATTATTTTTCGAATGCGTACAAGCAACGTCGGCTCGATCCGATCTTCCTTTTTCGTCTAAACAGCGGTCTTAGAGCTGTCCCTGTCTATCTTATGACGCTTTCTTTTTCTAGCAAGTGGAAAATGTTCTTGAAGAAAATAAAAAGTACCGTTGGATGCCCCGTCTCTGTCTTTCGTTACGGTGCATCGCAGAGTACTGTTACGCGAGAGTGAATAAGTCATATCATTATCACTTGGGTGTAAATTCTGACAGTCAATGACCGAAGGCTTCGAAGGATCAAAATAAGTTTTTTTAACTGTTATGATTGACTAAGTCCTTTGACCTTATGTTTACAAGTGAAGATGGAGTTCAGATCACATGATTTTATAGGCTCGTTTTTAGTGAACTATACTTACAATTTTAACGGTTTTTTACTATGAAAAAATGTAAGCTAGTGTCCTGCTATTTTAAGAAATTAACTTAGCAAAAATTGTTTATTTATTTCACAGGTTTTGTGCAAGTAGGTATTAATATAATGGACGAAGTAAATAATATACTTATTATTAGTACAGTCAAGGGCAAAGATATCGACACGGTCAAAGTTACAAAAATATGTATACACGACTTTATGTACTTGGGCGAATATTTAAGCGTTTTGACCGCGCGTTCAAACGTCGTTAGCGTCCCACGTTTATTATAGCACAACGGAAAGAAGAAAGACAAGTCACAAGAATTTTAATCACGCTAAATTCAGCATTGGCACTGTCTTAAATTTTCATAAACACAACCCTGAGCATTAGCTCTTTTAATAACACATGTGAAGACACTAATAACAAAAAACAAACGCTGCAAAAACGCTGAATATTCACTCACTTAAGTTTATGGACGTAACGTTTTAAACTTTCGTGATTCTCATTTATAGTCAAAATACCATATACCAACGTGACCATTTATTTCTGGATTCAGAACGGGACATTAGTTCATTTAGGTCAATTAACAGGTAATCAATGAAAAAAAACTTTTTAAAGACATTTATTTAGAAAAAGTTATCTGTTATTATAGTCAAAATTAAAAAATATATACATATATTCAAAATGTTTACTTCTATTTATCAGAGGAACAAATTTGCTTTAAAACAGCTGGCGATGCTTTTGAGTAAGAATGAAACTCTTGGCACGTTTTTTTTATGTCCACCTTAGTTACCAACATCACCTTTAGAACTGAAATTTTGCGCGACTTTTGAAAACGGGACAATTTCGCGTCCCGGTTTTCATTTTGGGGACACCGGGACTCGTAATCCAAAAAAGGGACAGTCCCGTTCGAAACGGGACGTCTGGTCAGTATATGATACACGGGACTTATTACGCTATTTTTACACAAGTAATTTTTACCTCGACGTTTCGGCAACGTTACAGTTGAGTCTACTCGTGACCACGAGTCGAGGTAAAAATTACTTGTGTAAAAATAGCGTGATAAGTCCCGTATATGGTATTTTGACCATTATGGACGTGTATACATATTTTTGCAACTTTGGCCGTGTCGATACCTTTGCCCTTGACTGTAACTAATAAAAACCAGATCCATAGGCCGAGTTTAGACTTGCAAGAAAAACCGTGCAAGTTGCATTACATTGCGGCGCTTGATTGACCGCTACAAACTCGTTGGTTCAACGGCCTCGCAATGTAATGCAACTTGCACGATTTTTCTTGCAAGTCTAAATTCGGCTTAAAGCCGAGTTTCGAAAGAAACTCTGTCATTCATTATGTCGTTACGTTACCCTGGAGAGGACATAATAGACATAGTTTTTGTCCCGGAAAATTCCCTTGTAAAAGTCCCTTGCAGATCAAAAGTCCTCACACCAAACCAAACCCAATAGTATATCAAATACAGTCACAGCACACACACACACAGTACAGTCAGCTGCAGAGAAAGGGTACCCCCCTGTAATGGCAGTAGTATGGATACCGCCGTTACAGGGGGGTACCTTTTCTCTGCAGCTGACTGTACATACGCCAAAACCATTTTAGAGCGAAGGAGTGACAAATATACACACACACATGCCCGCACGTCCATTGAGCCAATGTGTCAATTAAGCACTTCTTGCATTACATAATCCATACTAATATTATAAATGCGAAAGTGTGTGTTGTGTGTTTGTATGTATGTTTGTCCGTCTTTCACGTCGAAACGGAGCAACGGATCGACGTGATTTTTGTCATAGAGATTTATGGGCCAGAGAGTGACATAAGATACTTTTTATCCCGAAAAAATGCACAGTTCTCAAGGGAACAGCGCGCAATAATCGAATTCTTAGCGGGCGAAGCCGCGAGCAAAAGATAGTATTTTTTTTTATTCGACTGAAGGAAAACGAGCAAGTGGGTGTCCTGGTGGTAAGAGATCACCACCGCCCATAAACATCTGCAACACCAGGGGTATTGCAGATGCGTTGCCGACCTAGAGGCCTAAGTTGGAATACCTCAAGTGCCAGTAATTTCACCGGCTGTAATAATAATTATAATTCTGTAGAATTAAAAAAACGCCCGCAAAAATAAAAATAAAAACGAAAAAAAAGGCGCCAAAAAAGAACAACTAAAAGTAAAAAATAATTATGCACTACCTAGCTGTTGCCCGCGACTTCATCTGCGAAGAATTCGTTTATCCCTATCCCGCGGGGACTATGGTGATTTCCCGCAAAGTTAGCCCAAGTTAATTTAGTATAAGTACCTAGTAATATTTTTTTTATCTAAGCGTCGTCGGTGTCGGGGGACCGCTAAGGTTAACAGGAAACTAAAGTGCATATGTTGTATTTTTAAAGTAGGTATTAACCTTAGCGGTCCCCCGACACCGACGACGCTTAGATAAAAAAAATATTACTAGGTACTTATACTAAATTAACTTGGGCTAACTTTGCGGGAAATCACCATAGTCCCCGCGGGATAGGGATAAACGAATTCTTCGCAGATGAAGTCGCGGGCAACAGCTAGGTAGTGCATAATTATTTTTTACTTTTTAGTTGTTCTTTTTTGGCGCCTTTTTTTTCGTTTTTATTTTTATTTTTGCGGGCGTTTTTTGTCGGGGGTTTTTAAAATTTTTAATTTTAGTTTTTTTATTTCATGCTTTTTAAACTTTGTTATATATTTTTTTTAAAGTGTACTAGTGTATTGAATATCCTGGCTGCAGCTCAGCTCATGTTGCCATCATTGCATTGTAATGTAGAATCAAATACTGATCAAAAGGAATCAAACACGACATGTCTGCTAATTTTTTTTGAAGAGTAGGTATACTGGTGTGCTGGATATATCCTGGCTGCAGCATCAGCTCGCCGTGTTGCCACCACTGCATTGTATGTAGAATCAATTACTGATCAAAACGAATCCAAACACGACATATGTGCTATATAATTTTTTATAGTGTTCAAGTGTGCTGGATATCTTGGCTGCAGCATCAGCTCATCTTGTTACCACCATTGCATTGTATGTAGAATCAAAAACCGATCGAAACAAATCCAAACACGATATATCTGCTATGGTTTTATCAAGAGTGTACCACCTACTGGTGTTCATGATATCCTGGCTGCAGCATCAGGTCGAGAATTGCATAATCTTGCATAGTTATATAGCATACATGGCATACATGGGTGTTTCAAATTTTACGTCCCAAATATGCTTGAAAGTAAAGTAAATACCCATTATGCATATAAAATTCCTACCGCAGCGAACAAAAGAGCTGATGATCTTGAAACGGCTGAACCGATTTTGATAAAACATGTCTAAGAACCATCGCCAAGAAACCAGCTTTCAAATAAAAAAAACCGCATTCAAATCAGTCCACCCGCTTAAGAGCTACGGTGCCACAGACAGACACACAGACAGACAGACACACAGACAGACACACATAGCGGTCAAACTTATAACACCCCTTTTTTTGCTGCGTCGGGGGTTAAAAATAGGTGCCTGCAGTAAAATAATAGCACAATACCTTCACAGACCTAAATTTATAAATTATCTTGCTAAATGCGTTCCGTTCATGACATCAAATCTGCATATACTTATTTTTTCATCACTTAAGCTCTGAAAGTAGCTTGCATTTAACTTGAAATCCGTGTTGTAAATTCGATTTACATCTTTAAGGTTGTAAGTAAATTTAAAAATAGAATGGTGCTCCTTTGTATTCACGAACTGGTAAACAAGGAGATAACTGGTAAATAAGAGTAATGCGTAATTCTTACCTCCAAACCTCCATGCTGACATAATGCTGCTGGCCAGTGCTGGCTGAATGTGCCAAAGCCAAAGAGCGCGAGGCCATTAAAAAAAAACAAAAGATGGTTTGGCGCGATAAATTTTCTTCCGCTCTGATACAAATTGCGTATACATTTATAACAGTTTTTATTTATTTCCTCTCATTTGTGATGAAAAGTAGAGTGTTCAACTCGAATGTAAATAATTAGTTAAATACATCCGCGAACTATAGGCAAGCAAAGCATCCTCGCTCGCCTTTGCTCGCTCGTGCGCCTAAATATTTTGGGTGTAATTGATCACTTCAACCCTTGTTTATCAATCTACTATTAAAGTACAATTCAATAGAATCTAACAATTTTCTACACATTTAACACACCCGAACGTGGACACGCTTGGTTATATATGTCCCTGTTATTGCAATTATCATCTAAAAGGAATCAAAAAAGAATAATAGTCACATCACAAAGCCTTAGGCAGCTCGGTGTTCACATTAGAAGGCTGGGAGTGTCTACAGGATTGTTAGATTCTATTGAATTGGAGTATACATTGCTTTTTTGATATTATATTTACCTATTAAATTCTGAAACTGTACTTTTGAAATTGAAGCCATGTGGCCGAGTGGTTTGACCTATGGCCTCTCAAACAGAGGATCGTGGGTTCAAACCCCGGCTCACACTTCTGAGTTTTTCCAAATTTATGTGCGAAATTATATTTGAAATTTACCACGAGCTTTACGGTGAACGTAAACATGAGAGGGCTGGGCTGTTTTTCCCACGCGGGACCTTTGCAGTTTGTTCCACACACTATTTAATTACTTAGCAGGTTTGGACAGGTTTCCTCACGATTTTTTCTAGTATTAATCAGAACTGAAGTAATGTAGATATTGTAAAGATAAACGTCTCTATAAGCTGTCGGTTACAGGACGACAGTATGTCAATAATGTCAGCACAATATGTTCACATATTGCGTGATTATCTCCACATACCTACTAGCTTTGATGACGTGGAGAAGGCAATGGAAATAATAATGAATCGGTTTAGTATCCTGAACACTAGAGTCTTTGACCAGTATGTGTTGCCTGTGACTTATGGCGCTGAGACGTGGTCCTTGACTGTTGGTTTTTTAGAGATGCTGAGAGTCACACAACAAGCTATGGAGAAGAGTTGTACTTGGAGTTTCTTTGCGCGATAGAATCCGGAATACGGAAATTCGTCGAAGAACCTAAAGTCATCGACATATTAACTGGAAAAATATTCAAGTTGAAATGGCAATGGGCGGGCCACATCGTTCGAAGAAGATAACCGTTGGGAAAAAAAAGTCCTCGAGTGGCGACCACGAACCGGAAGACGAAGCGTTGGCAGGCCTCCCACCAGGTGGACTGACGACATCGTGAGAGTTGCGGGCAACCGGTGGACGCAAGTGGCGAGTTGTCGTTCATTGTGGCGTTCTAAGGGGTATATTTCACCGGGACACCGTGGCGGTGCAACCAGCCGCCGCAACTAACAAAATGTATGCAGCTCTATGAAGAATATCTCACCTGGTGTCCACTTGGTTGCGCAAAACTGTATACATCTTGTTGCTGGCGGCGATTGGTTGCGCTGCCATGGTGTCCCGGTGAAATATACCCTAAGGGGAGGCCTTTGTTGAGCAGTGGACGTCTTCCGGCTGATGATAATGATGATTAATTTCTTGGGTATTCAAAAACATATATATTCTACTAGCTTTTGCCATTTTTTGTGGAATTCGGTTATCGCGCGCTGTTCCCTCGGGAACTGTGTGTACATTTCCGTGATAAAAATCACGTTGATCCGTCGCTCCGTTTCGACACGTTTCGACGTGAAAGACGTCCAAATACAAAAACAGACTTTGGCATTTACAATATTAATATGGATAAGATACCTACCGCACGTGCCGTTGAAAAATAAGCGTACTTATCTACGTACTATTTCTTCCCTCCGTCCCTTCTATTTTAAAAAGAACTCCACTCAATGCGATGCCGAATTACCATTGTTGTTCAGAACCTCAACACAATACCAAGCTCATTTAAGCCCAAATATAAATACAAAAGAAGAAAACAATATTCTTAAATCCTTGGTATATTTTTCTGAATGACGCGGAAAATATCTTTTGTTCTGTTTCCACTTGTTCAGAGAGCAAACAAGAATTCGTATCTGGTGCAAATAAAGATGGTATTGAGAACAATGTCATCCATATCCAACAGGATATTACCGTGAAGGTGTACCTAGGTAATGCCATGTAATAAGTAGAACTGAACTGGTCATGTAATGACAGCAGGGTTTTGACATTTATTCATTCTTTTCATTCATTCACTTCAACTCTAGCTCGTGTTACTAGGTTGATTTTGTTTTGAGCGTCTTTTGTCTTAATAAAGTACAGTCACCAGCACCAATATCTGACACAACAAGCGTGCATAAATATCTGATACGACTCTATTTCTAGGGACGGAAGGACGTGTCAAATATTTTTGCACGCTCCGCTGAGGCAGATATTAATGCTGGTGACTGTACCAGATCACCGAAACTGATAGAGAAACATACAAACGAGTACAGTTGTCTACCATTTTGATTCATCCTGGGCCACCATTGAACCTCATCTTCTCATTCTCATCTAGTAAATAATTTTATTTGTCTCTAGCAATGTCATTAAACGACATAGATATGTGGTGGCGTAGAGACCAAATTGGTTGACTCTACGTGCAATAATTACGAAGGGATTTCGACTGCCATAATCTTATAATTCATATGTAATGTTTGTCATAATTATTGTTAGTCATATTTTTTTTCCCACTGAAACCGTACATTTTCATAACTTTTTAAATGGTCATTATAACAACTCTGAAAAAAAAACATACAGGACTGTTGGAATTATGTAACATGCGAACTAGGGAAATAAACACCTTTCTATTCTATTCTATTCTATTCTCATTATCATCATCCCAGCATGTATACGTGCCCTTGGTGGGCACAGGCCTCCTCTCAAAATGAGAGGGCTTGGGCCATAGTTCCCACGCGTGCCCAATGCGGATTGGGAACTTCACACGCACCATTGAATTGCTTTACAGGTTTGTGCAGGTTCTATATTGCTTTTGCATAGTGGACCGCAATGAAAAAGGTCAATCATTCATTCAAACACCTATTTTAAAATTATAACGAAAGTGAAACAAAGCAACCCCTGCAGTTAAAACTTGAGAAGAATTGCAGGTTATTAATCTTCTAAGGGATCTGCTTGAATTTTTCATCTTTAATTAATTCATATTTCAAACGCCGGCGACACTTTGAATCTTATTCTGATGAGTTTCCTACTTTTAATTTCCAAGTTAAAGACTTGCGAAGTTTAGTTTTGTTTCAAGCTGCAGATTTTTTAAATTACAACAGATGTCATTCGAAAGTGATGGAAATCAGCATTTTCCTACAAAACTATCACTCAGATTACATTTTAGTTTAGCTGATTCTAAATCGGGTTAGTATCAAGTGGTCAAAAGCGCAAGTGGTCAACAGCATTAACTCACCTAAAAATCATTTGGGTAAATTTGCAGATAGTCGAATACGTAATCGGTCTATGAAGCAACTCGTCAGAAATCAACCGGACAAATAAGTAGTTTGTCCGAGATGTAACTGGTCTCTTTAGCTACTTGTCTTAAGATCATCTAGACGAATTCGCAAATAGGTTAAAAAGTATTTGGCCAATAAAGCAACTCGTCACAAATTTTAGGTAATATGATTTCTCAAATATAAGTTAGGTTAGGTTAGTATTTTGTCAAGGCGCGAAGCGCCTTAACTAGGCGGAATAGGAGCTCCGCAATGCGGAGCTCCGTCGACTTCGTCTCAGAGTCGTTAAATTCATATGAATATTGGCTTTCCCGACATAAAATTGGTGTTACATTAAGTATGCGAAAGTAACTTTCTGCACATGCATTTATGACGAGTTGCTTTGTTCGCGACCAGCTATTTAGACCACATGTATTTATGACGAGTTGATAATAATGACAGTAGACGAAATAATTTTGTGACGAGTTGCTTCATAGACCGATTACGTATTCGACTATCTGCAAATTTACCCAAATGATTTTTCGGCGATTTGATGCTGTTGACCACTTGCGTTTTTGACCACTTGATACTAACCCTCTAAATCGATGATTAGCTGTGTAGAGGGGTGATGCTCTATAGATATGAAAACCTTTGAAATAACTAATATAATTGTTGGGGTCTATGCCGCAGGAGGGCCTCTTAGATGGTGTTTTCTTTTTATAGTTTTTATTTATTTTGTTTCCTATTATCATATTGTTGTATCTTGTGTTGTTAGTTTGATGTTGAAATAAAGTTACTACTGTAAAATTTGAGGAGGAGGCCTGTGCTGTGGCTGTGTGTGTGCTGTGCTGTGCTGTTTGACGTAAATAGGCTGGGATGATTATGATAATTTTTACGGAGGTCCATATCGATAATTTTAAATTTTTCTAGTTGCTTCTTTTCTACATTGCGTTTCACTTGGTAGCGGAGAAGAGAGGTAAAATAGTAGATTGTACAACAAGAGCATAAAACGAGCCATTTTACCCAAGACGTTCATATAGCCACCCGAGACAGTATGGCGAGGGTGGATAAATAGGTAGACTGGAAAATGTGTTTAATGCTCGAGTTTTACACTCTGCTTTTCACTTAAATAGCGAGGAAATGAAATAGCAACAGTGGAAACAACTGTCCACTTTCTATGTAGGACCTTTTATTTTTCATGCATTATCATATGATTATATTATTTAGTTTTTTTGATTAATATTGATTGATTTTTAATTTTAAATAAACTAGAAATAATTTAAAAAATATGTCAGTAGAAGCTTTTTTGTTTGTGGCTGTTGACAACTGATTGCCTTGGTCTTAGACAAAGATTTTACTTTATGCACTAGTGCATAAAAAGTCATTTCATGTCGCCTAGATCCAGCATGAACATGAACTTTACGAGCATGAGAAGTGAAAAAATGTTTGTTCAAAGCATTCCAGAATAGTACGCTTGTCAATTTGTTTGATTAATTCTGCGGGGACAGTTGACTCGTTGGACGAGACGGGATTGATGGATGGATGCAAACGACCACCATCGCACCGATTTAAAAGAAAATTGCGTAGAGAATATCCTCGTAAGTCCTTGCGTATTTTATAAAGAACAGATTAACAAATTCAAATTCAAATCATTTATTCAGTAAATGATTTGAATTTGAATTTGTTAATCTGTTCTTCATATTTATTGTATTATTCTTTATATATATTATAACACTAAGGATAACGATAAATGTACTTCATAAAGTACAAATTGTTCATTGAATAAAGAATTTTTAAAATATTGAAATATCAGAAATACCTAAGTCTGGGTCTTAAGTACTAAATCTGTAAAAAAAGTTAGGACTCAGAAGGCGAATGATGACAAAAAATTAAACTAATATGTTAAAAGTACCTATGTTGTAGATAATTGTCAAAATTTAAAGAAGTTCATGACTCAAACTTTGTTACCTTGTAGTCCTAAAAACTCATTTTTTTTAAAAGGTAGTCTTCAATCGTATGCGTTTTGGTGCATACTGCCAAAAGCGTTAACTAGTTTTTTTTTAACTCATTAAAGTTCACACTCGGCAAAAACTTTCAGCTATTTCTGCCGTCACTGAGTAGGTATATCGAATGTATTGTACTAGGTATACTGTCAATTGTATATCCATACCCATAATAAAAAAATATCATGGGACACTTGACATCAATTGACCTAATCCCACACTAAGCGAAGGTTTGTACTATGGATACTAGGCAACAAATAAAAATACTTACGAGTATATAGATAAATACATACTTAAATACATATTAATTTTTCCTTTTTTCAGTAAATTGCTATGGGTTTTTGCCTGAAACTAAACCAATTTAATATTTATTATCAAACATCCAAGAGACGAGAACAAACATTCGTATTATTTACACAAATGTCTGCCCCGGCCGGGAATCGAACCCAGGACCTCTAACTTTCTAGTCAGGTTCTTCAATTTGGCCATCCGGTCGTCCACTAATACTAACTTTAACGTAATACTAGCTTTTGCCCGCGGAGCCGCTCGCGTGGTATTGGGTTATCGCGCGCTGTTCCCTCGGGAACTGTGCATTTTTCCGGGATAAAAAGTAGCCTATGTCACTCTCGGGCCCATAAACTATCTCTATGCCAAAAATCATGTCGATCCGTCGCTCCGTTACGGCGTGAAAGATGGACAAACACACAAACATACAAACACACTTTCGCATTTATAATTATTAAGTATGGATTGTTATAATTACTTTTATTATTATTATTTACCCAGGAATCCACCTAATTACTCACATTTATGTGTTTAGCCATTAACTTTACTGTTATTCATGCCTTAAAACCCTTACCTACACCTTATCAAGTTGTTTAGAAAATACAGGAAACAACGGTCTCATAACCAGTTTCCTGTAAAACTTCATAGAAAACAGTCGACTTAAAATGTACAATTTAATAATTTTCAAAGTTTTCCTTTCAATACATTTGTATATACATTTAGGAAAATATCAGGTAAGACCTCAAAGTTTTTGAACTTATTTATAATACAGATATTTTTGAGTAAAAACGGGTTGGAAGATATAAATAATAAATAAATATAAGTAAATATCACTGGACAATTCACACCAATTGACCTAGTCCCAAAGTAAGCTTAGCAAAGCTTGTGTTATGGGTACTAAGCAACGGATAAATATAATTAAAGATATGTACGACAATAAAAATAGTTCCACAGTAATTATGATATTGTATCGTTTATCATTTTTTTATTATAGGTAGATACCTAATTCTTATGTGAAATGGGGATTTGAGGCCATGCACGGACAACAGATGATCGTTGGGACCGAAAACTTCTCGAATAGAGACCGCGGATCAAGAATCGCAGCGTAGGACGTCCACCAACGAATTAGATGACCTGGGTAAAACCGTGAGTCACGGTGGAAGCAGGCCGCTTCCAACCGAAGCAACTAGAGGTCTATAGCCTATGTCCAACAGTGAACGTCCTACGGCTGATGATGATGATGATGACAGTCTGAGCAATATTAAGTCGCAGACATAACTACAAGCTACTCCTTATTAGTTTCCAAGAAACAAACCCAAGGGAAATCAGAGAAAAACTAGCAATCGGTTCTCGGTAAAGAAACCTAACCTGACGAGACAATTTACAGACTCTCTGTTCTTTGATATACATAGATGAGTGACTATTTCAAACCCATTTCATATCATCCCAGCCTATATAAGTCCCACTGCTGGGCACAGGCTTCCTCTCATAATGAGAGGGCTTGGGCCATAGTTCCCACGTGGGCCCAGTGCGGATTGGGAACTTCACACGCACCATTGAATTGCTTCGCAGGTTTATGTAGGTTTCCTTACGATGTTTTCCTTCACCGCAAAGCGCGTGGTAAATTTCAAATGTAATTCCGCACATACGAAAAACTCAGAGGTGCGAGCCGGGGTTTGAACCCACGACCCTCTGTTTGAGAGGCGATAGGTCAAACCACTAGGCCACCACGGCTTGAAATATGGCTACTACGAGATTCGAAAATCGAAGTTTGTCTCTCACTCTCGTTTAAATAATATAAGCGTCAGCGAGACAAGATACGAAAACCCATTTGTATGATATAAATTGCAGTGGCTGGCTATATCAAATCTCTTCGTTAACTGGTTGCCGACGGATCAAAAGATGTGTCTATTAAGATAACCTTGATTTACCAGGTGTTTAAATTGTATGACAAATGAGCGTTTATTACTGTTTCACCATCCATTGATTAGTGCTTGAGTAGTGTTTTGCAGCAGATGGTAGGACCTCGTGCATGGTCCGCCCGGATTGCTACTAATCTTACTCACTAATCCTGCCGTGAAGCAGCAATGCTTGCACTGTTGTATTTCGGCGTGGAGAGTAAGACAGCCGGTGAAATTACTGGCACTTGAGGCATCCCACCTTAGGCCTTTAGGTTGGCAACGCATCTGCAATACCCCTTGTGTTGCAGGTGTCTATGGACGGTGGTGATCTCTTACCATCAGGAGGCCCACATGCTCGTTTGCCATCCAGTCAAATAAAAAAAAAGGGTTAACTGACGGTTAAATGTGATGTCATCTCTATTTACTTTGTTCGAATAGACGGAAAACTATAACGGTTCAGTTTTCTTGAGAATTATTAGTTGTTTTGTTTAGGAGTAAATAGAAGCCTAAGGTATAAAATATATCAAAACTTGGAATATTCTTTATAAAATACGAAATCCTTAGAAAAACATGACTTAATTTTTTTGTAATCTACGGAACCATACTTCGGGCGAGTCCGACACGCTCTTGGTCGGTTTTTTTCTTTTTTTATAGTGTAGGGTTCTGTATTAGGTATGTTTTTTTTTTCAGGTGGAAGCAAAACCGAAAGTCAGCAGTAGATCCCTGTCAAATAACGTCGATAGCTCTGAGAAGCTCAATTTACCGTTCGTCAACGAGGTATGAACTATTTCTGTACCGATACCAAAGTATTCATTCTCATCCTCATCATAATTTAGGAACTGAAGCCCAAACTCAAGTATTTTGATAGAGAAATCATCATCATCATCATTATCATCATGTCAGCTGAAAGACGTCCACTGCTGGATATAGGCCTCCCCTAAGGCTCTCCACTCAGACCGGTCTTGTGCTTTTCGCATCCACCGCGATCCCGCGATCTTAACCAGGTCGTCGCTCCATCTTGTTGGAGGCCTACTGACAGAGAAATGATGATGATGAACACCACATTAATTTCAGAATTATTTTTCAGGTCCTATACCCGCCAACAACTGATAAAAGGATTTTTGAGGATTCACGTGATGAACCACCAATGTACTGGAAGGGGAAGTTAAGACTGAGGAATAAACAAGAGTCTCAAGAGACAGAACCTCCGAGAAAGAAACAGATAAGGAAACGTAAGAGGAAATCTAGAAGGAAGGTGGCAAAGTTCTCGAAAACGTTTTCGCAGGACAACTCCAGCCAGTCAGCCTCATTAGAAAAAAGGAAACCGTTCGATATTGTTGTACATATTAAAGTAAACGAATGATTATTTGCTAAATTGACTTTTTATTTCACCGAAGAATTTTATGTATAGATTGTTATAGCATTATTCCAAAAAACGGAAAAAGAGAGAAAGAAAGTTTCTTGAGTGGCGATGGTGAGTAATATTGGAAGCAGCCTTGGCAGGCCTTCCACTAACGATATTATAAGAGTTGTTTTCTGTTTGTTGTATATAATTCTAATGGGAGGTCTACTTTCAACAGTAGGCAGATGTGGTCTGGCCGATGATGATTTACTTATTAATTCTAATACCTAAACAGTACAATCGGTGTGAAACTGAGATACAATGTTGATTCTACACAGTTAACTATTTAGGGCTTTTTATCTTTGCTTCCTTAAAAAGACGGAATACCACACCTCCTGGCCAGAAGCCGGAGAGCAGGAATAGCTCAGCTGTGTTGGTTGGCACTTGGGAGTCTAAAGAAGCTAATAAATGTTAGTCCTATTAGAATCAAGCGGGTTTATGAACAACTCGGTTGATCCCTTAAACAGGTCTGGGGGTTGTAAAATAAAAGTACACTTTTTCTTTATTTAATTTTTTTCATATAAAATTTTACGAGTCACTTTTGTCACGCCCATGGATATTACCTAAGTGTTTGAAAAAAAAGTCACAAAACTGATTTTTTTCTGAAGATATGTTTCTAAACTACCAGAATCGATTATGCTCTTGATTCTGAATAGGAAAAACCACATTTTTTCCAAAATTGAAAACAAAAAAAGGGTAAGTCCACTTTTTTTTTAAAACGCCGTTATAAGCTCTTGAGTATTTGTAATGAAGTAAATATTGTACAAGTTTTTACGTGTTGCAAACAGCTGTTCTAAAATACCTATGAGCTCTTAAACTTTTTTTTTAAATTTATTTAAATAAGAAATGTGAGACTTTTTTTTGGTGTTGCACTCAATCAAATCTTAAACTACAATAAGTTAGGTAAACAACGGTAGCTTACTGAAATGGGTATTAACCCTTAAATTGGCAAGGTACAATTTTTTTTAAAATTAAGGAAATTTCGGAATAAATCTTTTTAAAGTGGTCCCTGGGGCTACAGAAAAATCAGTAAAAAAATCCAACTTCACCAGTTTTCCGGAAAACCTATGTACCACACGTGGTACGCTGCCGATTTCGTAGCAAACAACATCGACTTTAGTATGTCCCCCGTGAGTCACCTTGCTAAGATCTGAATAAAATAACAATATAAAATGAAATTAAGTATTTATTAAGAAAAAGTATCATTTTTGGTGAAATAAACGGAAACAATTCCTTTTATTTTTGTCTGCAACAACGAAGCAAAGAGGCATTTTACATTTAATGCAGTAAACAAAAGTTTTTCCATCTTTGCAATATCTGCAACGTGACCGAGAAGTTCCACTTTCAGGAAAATGACCCACATTATCATATCGAACACTCTCTGTTGGTCTTTCTATCACTGGTTTTTGTATTCTTAGTTTTTCTGGCAATATTTCTCCACTTTCTTCTATACATACAGACCTTCCTCCCTTACACAGCCCTTCATAAATGTCATACCGGAAGTCTTTCAATGCCATTTTATCTTTGCCGTCTCCTCTGTAAAGGATCCAAGCGTTATTGATACTCATATCCAGTAATTGAGAAAATATTCCCATGTACCATTTACGGGTTTTGAAAGGCGTTCGATATAATGAAATTAGCATATCTGCTAAATCCACCCCACCCATGTGCTTGTTGTACTCTTTTATTATATGTGGACATGGAATATCGACTTTCGCTTTAGATGTTTTTGAAAATCTTTTAATTGTTCCCATCGGATGGGAGTCAACAAACGAACTGATCATGGTAACCACTTTATTGTCCTGCCACTTAACGACAGTTAGTTTATTTTCATTGCACACTACTTGAGCAGAAAATCCTCTGTCTTTCTTCTTCATCTCCTTTTCAGAGGGCAAAAAATTTTGACCACCTCTAAGTCGGTTTGTTCTGATGGTTCCTAGACTAAATATTCCGTATTCATGTCTCAATGTGTAAACGAGTTCTGGAGAAGTAAAAAAGTTATCGGCGTATATTGTGGTTGGCTTTTTTTGTATAGATTTGCACAAAGCAATCACTACTTTAGCTCCTAAGCCCATAGAGTTTTCGGCTTCAGTAAAACTGTATCCATTAAAAGTATCATCTCCTCCATACATAATGAAATCGTAAATGAATCCTGTGACTCCCGCCCGGACAAAATTTTTGAAGCCCCATTTTTTTGGCTTATTTTTCACGTACTGCCTCCGATTACCAGCCTTGAAACCTTTGTACGGTATCATCATCTCATCAATGGAGTATTTGCTTTCTTCATCAGCCTTTAAAAAGTTCCGTCGTATTTTTTCCATTATTGGTCGAATTTTGTAATACCTGTCAGAAGTTTCCAAACTATTATCAACAAAGTGCAGATAGCGACGAATTTGCTGGTAACGTTTTAATGGCATTTGGTCAGCTATTGGGCCATATCTAGTTTTTTTTGCCCAATAATCAGTATATGCTGGCATTTTTACAATCCCCATCAAAACTTCAATGCCCAAAAAAGTTTTTAATTCGTTCGTTGACAACTGAATGGATTTTCCAATTTTTTGAACAGAGTATAAATTGGTGTTTTGAACTATATCCGATATAATATCCGGCGTGAAAAATAGGTATAAATAATCCAAAGCGGAATCCAGTTCTATTTTTTTTGGCTCGTATGTCCCTTCATCTATAAGACTTCTATGTTTAAAAGTTGTTTTCGACCATTTTAAATTGAGAGTGAATTTAGTTTTTGTTTTTTTGGAAGGCACTACTTTCGGTGGCACGGATATTTTGCGTTTGCGGGTAGCTCTAGTTACAACTTTGCTAGGCCCAGGATGCGGTGAGTAATCAGGTGCTTCTGGTGTCGGTAAGGATTGCACCGAACCCAAAGCTGGCAATCCATCGTAATTTAAATTTGGTGACACGGACTTACTGCGTTTGCGAGCAGCTCTAGTTACTACTTTGTTAGGTCCAGGATGCGGTGAGTATTCAGGTGCTTCTGGTGTGGGTAAGGATTGAATAGAATTCAAGGATGGTAAAGCGTCATAGTTTACAGAAGATGAAGAAGGTAGAACATGTTCTAATATAGGCGTAAGCGGAGCGTCTTCGGTATAGTTATGGTTTGTGTCTCTGGTTAGTAGGTTTTCATCTATGTTATTGCTATCAGAGTAATCGTCTGTGGTGCTTTCTAATAAATTGAGTCTTTCTAGGGAAGAGCTTATTGAAGGTGGTTCGGAACTTCTTTCAGATTCGGATAGTGCAGGTGGTTGCAAAAGCATAGATTCGTCTTCAGAATCAGACCCATCATCTGAACATGCATTATGTAAAGGAACCAAAGCCAAAATTTTGCGTGATCGCGTTTGTTGCATGCACTGCGGAGAGAAAAAACAACAAAACATGCTTTAATTAGTGTAAAAGAAACACCAAAACAGAAATAAAACACGAAATCATAGCAAAAGTAATATGATGCACAGCTGGCAACGGGTTCTGTGGTACCCGTTGTTTATAAAATGTAAATTTGTAAGTAGTTGGTAACGTGACTCGTGTGACCCGTTGTCTGTGGCTAGCCATTTTCTAAGTAATTGGCAACGGGTCACCCGAGGTACACACAAGTTTAGCCTATTATAAAGTTTCACATACACTATGTTTAACGTGTATTAGTGTGTATTCTGACAACTTGATATGTCTTGATAAAACCTCATCAGTCAAAACTACTTCCTTTATGCATAAATCTAACAAAAAATATTAAAAACTTACCCGAGACGGCAGCAAGTGTTTCCGTTTCGCACTCATTTTGAAACTGACGTTTATTTAAAAATGTTGCCAGCCTAATTTATTTTTTCTACTACGCAAAACAAGTAAATTAATAAATAGCAGCTAAAAAAACACACCAAACAATGAATTGTTTTTAGGCAAAAAAATTTTAAAGTTGATGTATCACTGGTGACCCGACGTCAATTTAAGGGTTAAGCCTCTTAAAAAAAAACAACTGTCTCATTTCGCAATCAGCCAACCAGTATTATTTTGAATGTCCTGCTTTTTTTTCTCAGAAAAGGATAAAACATCAAATTTGTTTTTAAATCCACAGTGAATCCATAGAAAAAACATCTTTAAGGCATTCGAGAAACTCTTTTGAATAATTAATTAATTCATGGAGAAAATTGAAAATTTGCTTGGTTATTTTCTTAGAAAAAGTCTTTGAATAGCAACATTCTTTTTTATGAAAAATTCAATTACTAACTCAATCTATTGTTTTTCGGAAAAGTCTGAGCTACGCGTTAAGAAATTGGAATAACGAGTTTTCTAGGAAAAATATAAGCATGTGCTACGCAATTTGAGTAAGTACTTCAGGAAGATATATATTAGAACTTCGTTAAATTCTAGTACGTATATCTAAGTAAGTTCATTTTGTAGCTGAATTTGAACTCATGCACTAAAATAATCCTTTCTAACTTTTACTCATCTAAATTGCCTCTCGGCAAATTCTTTTATAATAAACCATTCATTCTCTTTTCGAAGGTTTTTATTGAGCATGTTTAAATTTTCGCGTTGTATTTTTCCCTTTCGCCATCCGGTGAGGCCTTTTTCTTTGCACATATTTCTTTAGTCCTAACTTTAGGTCCTCCATCATCCTTTTTATCGTGTCCGGTTTCTTTCCTTTGAAGTTGTGGCGATGCTTCATTTCTTGCAGTAAGTGGGTGATCACCGTCTCCGTCACCACCTCCATGTGGCGTGCAAACTGTAAAGGAAACAAAAATCTTATCATCATCATCAATATCATCCTCAGGATGCCCATTACTGGAGATAAACCTTCCACAAACACAAAAATATTGCTGTGGTATAGTGTTCGAATGTTGTCCCCCCCTCTGCTTCCGTGTGAGCCATAAAAATCAGCTGAGGGATTATACTATCATACGTCTATACTCTTTAGGCAGTATAGAGGTTTTATAGTAGTATACAGGTGCCGCGTATATTTTCAGGTGTGCCGCAATCGCAGCGAAATGTATACGATTCGAACAAAAGGTGTCAACGAGACCCTATTGATAAGCCTCCGCTGTCCGTTACGTTATATATGTTATGGGTATAGTGTACGGAACCCTTTAGGTACTCTACTCGCTAGTCCGACTCGCACTTGGCTATTTTTTACTGGTACCTATGCCACACCTATGAACGAAAAGTGTGCCTTTAAAATCAAAAGGTTGAAAACGCCTGCTCTGTAGGGTAGCCATAGCTCTTAGTTGTTTCGGTTGAAAGCGGCCTACAATCCACCGTGAAGTGAACCTGCGGTTTTAATCAAACAAATCTGTACCAGTGATTTCTAGGTCAAAATATTTTATTTTTATTAAATTTAGGCTGTAACGAACAAACTATGAACGTTGAAAAATTAAAAACCGGTTCAGGAAAACCTCTGTTGAGAAATAACCAGCAAAGGAACTAAACAAGTATTTACCGTATAAAACTGTCCCCCCGTTATTGAAACTGACATTGGGCCGTCATGAAGGCGAATAAAAATAATAATACTATCGATGGTTCCCCCGAATGTCAAGGTGGAAGAAGACACTATCGGTCAGTGGGTTTTTTAACCCCCGACGAAAAAAGAAGGGGTGTTATAAGTTTGACTGCTGTGTGTCTGTCTGTGTGTCTGTCTGTGGCACTGTAGCTCTTAAACGGGTGAACCGATTTGAATGCGGTATTTTTATTTGATAGCAGGTTTTCTAGCAATGGTTCTTAGATATGTTTAATTAAAATCGGTTCAGCCGTTTTTGAGATATTGAACTTTAAAGTGACAAAGTTGCTGTTATAAATAAATCATTTTCTTTCTTTCTTTCTTTCAAAGTCGGGGGTTTTCCAACTTTTTGTTGGTTAGGTTTTTAGTATGTTTGTGCAAATGTTGGAAAAGCCTGAGTGATGCTTATGGTATGACTGTTTTCTTAAGCGCTTTGCGGTAACTAACTCCGAGCTGGATTAAAAAAGGTTCACTTACCCGTTCATGCTTTGTATAAATATCATTATTGTTTAAAAGATTAACAACCAAGCTTCGCTCTAAAGAATTTTCCTTCTGAAAAAGATAAAAAATTGTTTTTCACTTCTCATGCTCTTAAAATGTTACCTACTCTCTTGTAAATAGTATAAGTGTCACAGGCACCACACGCTACGAACTTCGAGTTTCGAGTTTCGCAGTAACCCTGCTGGTTGCGTCAGTACGGTTAGCATCTCGGTCGCCGACACGCGCCTAAAATGAAGTGTTCTTGTAGACGCGAGGTGCAAACTTAGCTTAGTCGGATATTTACTATAAATCAGGGGTGGCCAACTTAATTAGACCCAAAATCTGTTTACTGACGAAGCCCTGTGCGATCTACTAATTACATACCTTTAAATCTTAAATGGAACAGCATAGTTCAATATTTATATTTTTGCCTTGCCACGATCGACTGGACTAGATAATAGTCGCAATCAACCGGTTAGCCATGCCTGAATAAATACTTTAATATAGCTAATGAACTACCGATGACTGCCAATTTTCAATTCACTCAAAAATCTGACAGTCTTCAGTACAAAAAAAAAAGAACCGAAATAAGTTATCGAAAGAGTGACACTATTTCTCGGCCCGGATAACACCGATATGGAAATACCGGTTCTGTTTTTTGTGTACACGCCCATAAAAACTGTCAGGAGCTTCATGGGCGAGTATACGAAAAACAAGGTCGGTATTTCCATGCCGATATTATCCGGGCCGGGAATGAGTGTCACCCGTCGAAATTCTAGTTTGCATGATCTTAATTCTATTTTCGAATAAAAACACTGCCACTAATTTATTTAAAGGATAAGCTGTTAAAATCGCGCGTGCTGAGTTAAACACATACCTCTTTCGTATGTAAATCTTTGCCGACAGCCGTGCTAAGAACAAACAAAAATACGACGAACGCTTTCCGAACACGTTCCATTTTCGAATTCAATTTTGTAAAGAATCCACACACCCCAGCCAGGAATAAAACGAACCGAAATTAAATTTGAATCAATTTTAGAATTAAATTGATACGTTATTTTGGTGCGAACGAGACTGATTGGATTCCGGGCTTTTTGCAAATCGCTGTTGTTTAAAAACATGTGTTGTCGTTTACTGGAATTTTGTTTCATTTTTGCGATAGCGAAAATAAAAAGGTGACTTTTAGTCAATTGAAAGGCGTGTAGTTTTATGAGAGGAAACAATGGTTACTTTGACTGGGTATTGGTACTCGATTTGGAAACAAAAAAAAATTGGCTAGCAGGTTTCGAGCCACGCGTAGTATGAACATTAATTTAATTATATTTACCTACTTTATTCTGAGACTTAGACACATGAAGTTGGATAGACGATATTGTCCATACATCTATTCCATCCATCCTAGGCTGTTACGTCCCACTGCTGGGCAGAGGCCTCCCCTCAAAATGAAAAGGTTTGCGCTGTAGTTCCCACGCGGGTTCAGTGCGGGTTAGATTCACACACACCGTTAAATTACTTTGCAGATTTGTGTAGGTTTCACGATGTTTTTCTCCACCGTAAGGCTCGTGGTAAATTTCGATTTAATTTTTGCACATGAATTTCGAAAAACTTAGGGCTTGAACTCTCTATGCTCTGCTTGAGGCCACGGCTGTAAAAATGTAATGATCGTGGCAAAGTCCGTTGTGCTTTTCAAGACATGGGTCTCAAAATTGATCCAAGCCAAGAAAACTTTTTTAATTTTTGTAGAATTTCTAACTTACTCGATTCTCAAGTTAGCAATTAAGGCGTTTACAGCAAAACTACAGCAGTTTGAGTTACAAAGACTGGCAATTCAGAAGTTTCCACTGCTATTGAATTAGTTTAAAACTTCACTTCAGGGAAAGGCGTTCTGTAGTTCAATAAATTTCAGATTTCCTACAAGTTTCTTCAAGTTTTATTGCGACCTGAAAGTATTTTTATACTAATGAGATTTTTAACAGTACCTAAGCAAAATAGGTATGCAAATATAAAAAAATCGTAATTTTTCTTAGACCAGAGCTACTACGAAACTTGCAAATCGAAGTTGGTATCGCACCGTCCCTTTCAATCGCGTATTAAATGATATAAGTATCAGTGGAACGGCAACATACGAAGTTCTAGTTTTGCACTTCGTGGTATAGGGCTTGTGTGTTTAAAAACTTCGAATGTAGTGGCTGTTTATAGCGAGGCCGTGGTTTGTTTTTCTGTGCAGCGTTAAGTCTAGAGAAGCATTATTTCCTTCTTTTTTTCTCTCTTATATACATAGATGACCAGGGATCGTAAAATGCCGAGCAAAATCGATTAAATTGACGCATGCCAATTATCTCACCCTTAGACTTTCAATGAATTTTATTCGCATTTTACGATTTTACGCGTGAAAAAGCGCGGCAAAAGACTTTTTTTTTTATTTTTTTTTATTTCTAATAACATTACATCTATAATTACAGTTACCCAATACGATAGAGTAGCAAATACCTTACATATTTATAGTATATAAGCACCTAATTTACAAATATATATATATATATATATACCTACTTACTATTAATAACATAAAACGAGTAAAGTAACTTTTGTGAATTCATTGAGCGAACAACAAAAGATATCGATTTGAGCGGCGACCCGGTTGAGCGTGCGTAGCGCCCTCGTGCACGGCGCCGCGCGCAGCATGCCGGTGCGCGCGCGCGGCACGGCCAGCAGCGGCACCGCCGCCGCGTGCCGCCGCCACACGTAGCGGTCCGGCACGCGCAAGCCAATCGTTGCCAGTACACAGGGATTATTGATCTTTCCTCGCAACAACTTAAATAAATACGAAGCGAGGGCCAGCTCCCGCCTGACTTCCAACTGGTAATAACCCACCATACCCAACACGAACAATGTGGGATACATGAGTGGGTAAAAAGGATACACGCCGTACATTTTTAAATATAGCAGCCTCACATATTTATTTTGGATTCTTTCCAGCATAAAGCTGTACTTCGCCTCACTCGGACTCCAAACGGCTGAATTAGCCTCCAGATGACTTTTTACGAGTGCTTCGTATAGGGCGCGCACCGCACTTATGTTATTAAAACCCTGCGATTGCCGCATCACGAAACCCAAGTTTTTGTAAGCTTTTTTACAGATTAAAGTAATGTGACGTCTAAAAGAAAGATCAGCCGTAAAATATACTCCTAAGTCCCGCACCTCAGTGAGCCGTTCAATCGGGGTGCCCTCCATCGCGTACTCATAATGTACCGGACTGCGAGACCGGGTAAAAGATATCGATGAGCATTTGGAGACATTAAAATAAAGATGATTTTCCAAGCTCCATCGCACGACCCGATCAATGTCGCCCTGCAGTGCGTGACAGTCCGATACATTCTTGATTTCTCGTACCAACTTTAAATCATCGGCAAAGAGCAAACATATAGAATCCTGAACGACCTCAGGGAGGTCATTAATCATTAAAACAAATGTTAATGGTCCCAAATTACTGCCTTGACTGACTCCTGATCTTGTATAATATGGTTTAGAACAGTAACCAGCACAGTCCACGAATTGGCGCCGATCCCGCATATAGTCAGCAAAGAATGTAAGCGTGTGCTGAGTACACCCCACGTCTGCTAATTTTCGCAGTAAGATGTCGTTGTCAACCAGAGGCCTTATTGCCTAATGTTTCCGACACTCGCGATCGCAATCAAATGACAGTTTTTGTATGCGAAATATGTCATTTGATTGCGATCGCGAGCGTCAGACACATTAGGCAATATGGCCTCTGATCAAACGCTTTACTAAAATCAAAGTACGTGACATCAACTTGACCACCGGCATCAACTACTGGTATTGCTTGGGTCATAAGATGCAGCAGGTTCCCCGTTGTACTGCGACCTGCTCGGAAGCCATGTTGGGCATCTGTTAGCTGAGAATTGACCTGTTCTTGTAACGATCGCTGGCCAATCAGCCACCGACAGCCAAAGAGAATGAAAGAAAATTCAAATCATCGTTCTCTATTCAAAATACTTCCACGCCACAGTAAAAGTAATCTTAACAGTACTCCGACTCGGCCGTATTCTTGAAATTTATACCTACGGCTGCGCGGAGCGCTAGGGTTGACAACTACAAAAAGTAAAACAGATGTGTGTAGATTTTTATTGTATGTGTGTAGTTTTAGGTGTAGAAATAAAACGTATGTTAATTTTATGATAATTTTTTTATTAATTAATTATAAGTTGGTAATCGAAAAAAACTTACGCCTATTAAGGCAAGTTCGAAACGACTTGTTGTTGAATTTTATGACGTAGAAAATTCTCATCCTTATGATAATTGGAATGGACGCATTAGCCCCGTAGGCGAAATAGCCCCGGTTGACCTTATAGAAATAATAATGCATCCACTGCGGTGGGTTTGTCACGGTCAGCTAGGCACTACAGCGCCAGTAGATGACGTTAGTGTGCAAATTCCACGTATTTTATTTTTTTTAGGATTGTAAATGTGGATATTTTTATAAAATAATGTACATGCCGCCTGTAGAGTGAAATTTGTGATATATCCTACCAAGTTTCAGATGTATTTTAATTTAGAAAATACTTTTATTTTAACTTATAACAACGCGGCAGCGGTGACTGTAATATTTTCGCACACATGCTTATAACTTGTAGTAAACAAAAGTGATTGCTAATTTCGACGTCTCGTTCAAACTGCTGATTGGAGTAGTTGTATTGGCGTCTATTCATGCTAGATACGGGTTAGAATCTTCGGGATCGAATCCGGTGTGTGATTATATCTTTTTGCTTTTTTTTTTGGTATCTCAATTAATGATGTGAATGTATGAGCTAATTACTACCTTATTATTTTTTTAAACATGTAGCTAAAAATATTTGACCTAATTTGTAAACAATTTTTTTCATGTAATTTTATCCCCTATCATAATATCAAGAAATACCACGTTACTAGTGCGGATTAGGAAACTTCGCAGCAGGCGTATAAATATTTCCTCACGATGTTTTTTTAATTCAAGGTTTTATTGAACTACAAATTAAAAACAGTTTATTATTACATCAGTTTTTTATTTATTTATTTACATTTATATATCATTAAAATCAGCCTACTCCCACCCACTGCTGGCCCTTGCAATTTCACGCCAGCCTCATACACAGCTTACCAGCCGACTGCCAAATAACAATACCTATGTCATTCAACCAACGGTCCGAAGGTTTATCCATGGTACCTTGACCCAATCATGGCCATCACTCCACTGTTTATTTACAAATGTAGTTTGACAAAATGTACTTCGCAAGTGTCATACTTCCTGGCGGTGGCATGGTGTCGCATGGAATTCAAACTTACATCACAAAAATGTTCCAAAAATGTACTAAATTGTACGCTTGTTAAAAAAAATTTACTACCCGTAGTTACAAGAAAAAACAATGATCAATCTGTCACCGCGAGGAACGATACTTCCTTCCTATTGCATTTTGTAGCAGTCGTGTTTTAAAATTTCTTGTGAGTCAGAGAAAAATATGAGAAATGTACGAAATTGTACGCAAATTAAAAAAAGGAGTACTACCCGTAGCTACGAGAAAACTGTACGTTCAGTACTACTTACTCTTTTTTATTACGATTACTACATAATGAAATAGCGCCTGCCAGAAAGGATACTTCCTGATTGATCACTGTTTTATAACTGTAACTATACAAGGGTGGTACATTTTTTTAACTAGTGTACAATTTAGCACATTTTTTTTGATTTACAAGAAATTTGAAAAGTCGACTGCTTCATAGGGAAATTGATAGCACCTGCTAGGAAGTATCTTTCCTGGTGGTAACAGATTGATCATTTTTTTCTTGTAACTACGTGTAGTACCATTTTTTTAATAAGCTTACAATTATGTATTTTTCGTAATTTTTTTTTTGATGTGAGATTGAATTCAATACCACACTATCTCACCGCTAGGATGTAGGTATGTCACTTTCGCAAAAGCTGCACACATCTGCGCTTGTAGAACTGAATATCACATAAAATAATATTACTATATGACCAGGCCAGTCCTGAATCATAATAGATTGCAAAAGCTGCACATAAATGTGCGCTCGTAGAACTGAATATCGTATCAAATAATAATATGACCAGGGCCAGTCCTGAATCACTATAGATTGTAAAAGCTGCACGTTCGTGCCATGTACCCATAAAACAAAAGATCAAAATAAATAAAAGTCAAAGGAAAAGAAACAAGAAAATTTTATAACAAAAAATTTTACCGACTACAAAAAACCATAAAAATAATTTTGTACCAGTCAGCAGGACTGATTGAAACCCAATATAAAGTGCGTAGGTCAGGTAGATGACCAGAGGTCCACTCACAGGCAGAGACTTTCTTTATTGAGGTATCCTGGTGCTTCACTACCCATTCCATATGCATTACGAGTAGCATAAATTGCTTAGCAACTGTGTTAAATGGATTGAAATTTAACCCATGAAATACCTACTTGTTATTGAGTAGTAACTCCGATTGTCAACTGTGGTCTTCATCATCAGTTCCATTTCACCAAATGATGATTTTCAAGAGCAAATGCACGAGTTACTACTAAATATATCAAAATTACCATAGATGTCCCTACAACATTTGAAGAGTCCCCTCGATCTCCTTAGGATCCAATGATCAGATCCTGATTTGGTGCTTATGGGACCGAATTGAAAGCATTTCTAGACGAACGAAAAAAAAAAATTCAAATCGGTTCATAGATGACGGAGTTCTGAGGTAACAAACATAGAAAAAAAAAAATAACCTCCTCCTTTTTTTCGAAGTCGGTTAAAAAAGGTCAGCACCTAACACAATGAAATGTCTAAACACTTGATTTTTGGCAACTTTCCAAAGTAATACTTCGGGTAAAATACAATTTTTATAGAACATGACCAATTCTGGTAACATCTTACAAATAAAATTTTCGTCACTCTCTATTTCTAATACTGTTATATCATATGCTGGAGGAACATATCCGACGAAGTAGCATTTTTGTATTTTGCAAACCCGCAGTTGGCCTTGGATCTGGAAACATAAAAACCATTTATAATATAAACAACCGGCCAAGAGCGTGTCAGGCATGCCCAAGATAGGGTTCCGTAGCCGTTACGAAAAAAGATAAGAAATATTTTTTGAACTATTTTGTGTTTGGAATCGTATGTGAAATCTTACGCGGAGTAAAAGCTTGTAGAAGTGGCTCTACTTCAAAGCAAAAAGATTTATGTTCAAATAAGGAATCTTTTTTGAGGTTGCAAATATACTTGGTGATTAGTTTAAATTCGGAAAGAAAGCGAGAATTGGTTCGCGCTCGTTCTGCATTGTGCCTGATGACAGCTGAGTCATGGCGGCATGGACGGCATTATGCAAGAAAGGATCAAGTCAATAATAAAAATATCATTGTAAGTACTATGAACAATGTTTTATTTTTTATTATTTATAAATATAATAAAATCCAATTCAATGAGTTCAATGTCCCACAAAATTTAATAATTTATTCAATTTTTATCTAGAAAATATTTAAAGTGAATTTTTCATTGCAATATATTCTTACTTAGCGTTTTCCCATAGATAAGACCAAGCTAGATCGATTTTTCATCCCCAGAAACCCTTACATACCAAATTTCGTCGAAATCGGTAGAGCCGTTTCCGAGATCCCCGAAATATTATATATGTCGACGAGAGCGGAGAGAAGAGGTGAGATGACGATGGAATGAGAGTACTTCCGTCTCAGTTGTTTTATTTCACTAGTCGATAGTAATTAAATTACAAAACCAATCGGAGTATGTAAAGAGCTAATTGTCAGACGAACTGACAGAATCATTAGCCAGGTGTTGGTTGTCGTTCCAACAGCCCGAAGTAGAATCACCTCCGGCCAACAAGCCCGTCCATGTGCACCGCAACCGCTAGTTACGTCACACGGCGTTCGATGCCATTTCGATACTCTAATAGTCAATTGACAATCCTAAAGGCTTGATTATTGTAATCTCCGACATATATATGTACGTACTAGCTTTTGCCCGCAGCTCCGCCTGCGTGGTATTCGGTTATTGCGCACTGTTTCCTCGGGACAAAAAGAAACCTATGTCACTCTCGGGACCATAAACTATCTCTATGCTAAAAATCACGTCGATCCGTCGCTCCGTTAGGGCGTGAAAGACGGATAAACGCACAAACACACTTTCGCATTTATAATATTAGTATGGAAATACCAGATTTGCTCAAAAATGGTATGAAATGTTACCATTACATCATCAAAAACGTCGCAGAAAGTAACGCACCCTGGAGGCTAGGCTATTGTCTAGGAAGTAACCTCGTACTGTCCAGTAAATATTGAAATTCCATTACATATCAAGTGTACTTATAATGATGGCGATGACATAATGGACCCATTTCAAAATATTAGTTAACTGTACGCCCAACACTGCTGCTCGGCCCACACGCTTTTTTCCAAATTTTTAAAGGAACCCGTTAACGTACAGTACAATCCCATCCCTTGCTATGTACTTATTGGATTTTCATACTTACTTACTGGACAGTAACGGGTATTTTGAAATGGGTCCATGTCATCACCATCACCAACATCATCATCATCATAAACAATCATCATCACCACCATCACTATCAATCATCATCATCATCCATAATCATCATCATCATCACCATACATTATTATCACTATCATCATCATCATCACTATTACCATTACTATCATCATCATCATCCTCACCATCATCATCATTTTTGAAAAAGTACTACACAAGCTTCGACCAGTAATCGCCATCCTGCCTCGTATAGATGAAGTGTGTCTGACCGAGAACTTGGTTAGTATAACAAGTTTTAGCAAGTCTAATTGGTGGCAATCTTAATATTTTAGTGGAGTTCAATAAATATACGGTAAACATTTTAGATAAATCAATTCATATTTTGATCAGTACAACAAAAAAACTTTCAAATGATGCATTCTGTGTTTTATTAAAAGCTTTATATTAGGTATATTTTATTAGTCACAACTCCAGTAACAAAACTTAGTAACCAACTAGGCATAGCATTAAAAAAAATATTTTTAATGCTTTAGTAATTTCCTCAAGTCGAAAAATGAAATCATGAATCCTTAAAAAATATCCAATAAAAAGAAAAAAAATGTTGAAATCACCGTATTCCGCATAAGGATTTATTACCTGTTTTTTCCTTTTTATTGAAAGTTTTTATGCAGTCGGCTTATCAATTTTATTCACCATCTCGGTCTGTATAACGTACTCTAAGAAGAGTGAGAAAGATAAGGAATTTCGTACACACCATTGAATTATAAGTATAATGTATTTTCCTTCACCGTAAAGTTCACGATAAATTAGGGCTATTTTTTTTATTGTCTTTGAATTTCTAAGAATATATTTAGATGAAAAATTCTCTTTCAAATGTTTTCTGGATAAAAACTAAATAAATTATTATGTTTCGAGGGATATTCATCATCATCATCATGTCAGCCAATGCTGGGCATAGGCTTCCCCCAAGGCTCTACACTCAGACCGGTCTTGTGCTTCCGGCATCCACCGCGATCCCGCGGGATATTGAACTCATTGAATTGGATTTTATTATATTTATAAATAATAAAAAATAAAACATTGTTCATAGTACTTACAATGATATTTTTATTATTGACTTGATCCCTTCTTGCATAATGTCGTCCATGCCGCCATGACTCAGCTGTCATCAGGCACAATGCAGGACGAGCGCGAACCAATTCTCGCTTTCTTTCCGAATTTAAACTAATCACCAAGTATATTTGCAACCTCAAAAAAGATTCCTTATTTGAACATGCATCTTTTTGCTTTGAAGTAGAACCACTTCTACAAGATTTTATTTAGTTTCACCTGTCCCGATGTTTGTCATCAAATCTTGCAAATTAAATTTGATTCACTTTTCGGTTACCAATTGAGCTGAAATTTTGCATACACGTGTAAATCGCGTGACAATGCAATAATCTGGCAGTGACATCTTGATAGTCCGGCCAGTATTGTCTCCGCAGAACAGGACTCTTCAACGATAATTGGCATCGACTTCAAATTTGGTATGAAAATGTGGGATACCCTGTTCTAAAAACGGTTGTCCCACAGAGTAAAAGTTTAATATACCAAATATGGTTATGATATGGTTATCGATTTTAATGAAAATGTACACTTTAAAGTTGAATATTTCGCAAACACATTACTGAAACGAAAAATTGTTTTAGCAAACCCCTAATGGTTTTAAAATACCTATCCGATGGTACCCCACACTATAGGGTTGAATGAGAAAAAAAAAATCACCGCCACTTTACGTCTATGGGAGGTACTGTACTGGACAGACGGTCCGGTATCTTAGAAAAGCCGTAATTGAAATAAAAACATATATTTTACGTAAACTGGATTATATTCAACTTCGTTGGCAACTCGAATACAAGTCCTTTATAATACTCTATTGTGACCGTTCGCTGTAATAATCATATTCAAATATCGAACTTAGTTGCTAGTACTAATTGAACGGTTACCAAAGAGTTTCACACAATACAGTACCCTAAAAAAATTGTTTATGAATTTTTAATTGTACTATTTTGTCGGCATAGTTTACTTACATATCCGTGCAAAATTACAGCTTTCTAGCATTGATAGTCCCTGAGCAAAGCCGCGGACGGACAGACAGACAGACTAGACAGACAGACAGACAGACAGATAGACAGACAGACATGGCGAAACTATAAGGGTTCCGTTTTTGCCATTTTGGCTCCGGAACCCTAAAAATTCGTACCTCAAAATAAGTAATTTTTCTGAGTGAAGATTTTTTCAAAGTAGTGACGCTATAATTATGTGTTATTCCAGGTGTCCAACTATCCACATAAGTACTAATTAAATTAGGTACTATATCATAGATTTCTATGTACTAACTAATCCCTAAAGCCGAGCAAGAAACATACACACATACGTTATTATTCAAATACATACGCTCGAAAAACATAACCAACAAAACACTTGAAAAATGGTCAAAGTTGGTGTGATGTACTTTATGGATGGTCCTTTGGCATTTGCTTCGCACGCGTAATAACCGATCATCATCTCAGCCTATAAACGTCCCACTGCTGGGCACAGGCCTCCTCTCGGAATGAGAGGGCTTGGGCCATAGTTCCCACGCGGGCCCAGTGCGGATTGGGAACTTCACACGCACCATTGAATCGCTTCGCAGATTTGTGCAGGTTTCCTCACGATGTTTTCCTTCACCGCAAAGCTCGTGGTAAATTGCGCACATGAATTTCGAAAAACTCAGAGGTGCGAGCCGGGATTTGAACCCACGACCCTCAGCTTGAGAGGCGATAGGTCAAACCACTAGGCCACCACGGGTTCTAATAACCGATAGTTGAACTGAATTCCAGGACTTTGACTAATTCCGGGAATTTCCAATACATAACTACATAGTTGATTTCATTGACATTGCACATAAAATACCCACGGTCAATTTGTAATATCAATGAACTGAAACAATTACTTTGCTCACCCGCGACCTTATATGATAGCTACATTTATACAAGACTAGCCTTTTGCCCACGGCTTCGCACACGTGGAATTCGATTATCGTGCGCTGTTCCCTCGGGAACTGAGCATTTCTCCGGGATAACAAGTAGCCTATATACTACTATATAGACTATATTGGCCCATAAACTATCTCTATGTCAAAAATCACGTCGATCTGTTTCGACGTGAAAGACGGACAAATATACAAACACACACACTTTCTTATTTATAATATTAGTATAGATGTTCATGCGTTCCTCCACCTCCTCACTGTAAAAATTGATTGATATGTGGACCATGCAAAGCAACGCCTGATTCAATAAATAATTTGTAGTGTCTAATCGTAGGAATCTCGTGGGAATATCGTGATAAAAAGGAGCTTTCACTTTACACGCCCAAATTCTTCACATACCAAATTTCGTCCAAATCAGTCGAGCCGTTTTATTTTTTTTCATATAAGAGGGGAAAACAAGCATTCGGGTCACCTGGTGGGAAGCAATCATCACCGGTCATGGGTACCGGCAAAACGAGGGGTATCACAGGTGCGTTGCCGGCCCGTTGCGAGTTTGATAGGCTAAGATCCCTAAGTTGTGCCGCTCTGGGAATATCGTCCCGAGAAGCCGGTTCCATAGTTTAGTCATGCGTGGGAAAACGTTCCGCTAGAAGCGGACAGTGCTTGATTGCCAACCAATGGAAGAGGCTTTCAAATTTATAATATTACCTATATACTATGCTAGTGTGTGAAGGATATTTATGTTTCACTTACCCAGAACTCGAATTGATGTTGGAATCGTCGTCCATTTTCCTTTTCTTGCACCATACTTCATTACGACTGCAACAACAAGCAGATTAGCCAGGTTCTGGTTTCGAAATAACGTCACTATGTGCAATATGTTTTCCACGGCACTTACCTTTTGATTTCTCCGTGATGACGTTTCATTTGTCCCTGAACTCGTTTTTGATTTTTCCTGGGACCAGAGTAATGATGATTTTTATAGTCTTTTCGCGAAGTTCGTGGCTCCATGGTGCAATGCGAATTACAATTTAATTATCTTGAAAATGTAGCTTCATGGATAGCAAATCAGAAAATCGCAGTTTGACTTGACAGTTGAGATGTTTTTGTTTTTTACTTTTATTATCCAAATGACAACGTCAGTTCTCTTTATATTTCATCCAAAGAGTATTAGTACCTACAGAAATCATGTATTTTTGTATGAGTAACAAAATAACATGATATTGACATCGATAATAACGATAGAGCTATATTTCCAAAAATTTAATTGAAATAATTATGATATTATGGCTTTCTACAGACATTTTAAGATACTCAAAAAACCATTAACAGTTAGTGCTGGTGCTGCACTCTGACGGCAGAAAATTGCAGTGATATTCCTTATTTATAAGACGTACTATCGAACCAACGGAATCGTGCCCCACTGTGGAACCTTTTCGTTGAAAAAGTCATACTGACATCGCATTGCTTGACAAGGGAATTCATTATGGCACTTACTGTGAGAGCGTTCTACGGTGGGTCAGGAAGCAAATAGTTTGACTGTATATGCAATATTCCATATTTATTTGTTAGTAGGTACGCACGGTCGGTTACGATCCGCGAAAGGCTGCTGGTAGAAGCTGGGTGCGTCTAGCCGAGGACAAGGCCCAATGGCGCTCTTTGGGGAGGCCTATGTCCAGCAGTGGACAGCTAGAGGCTGATGATGATGATGATGACGTACGGCCGAGAACTTTAATTCATGAGCCACCGTGGAACCTTTTCAAAGGAAAAGTCATTACTGTTTTCCTCGTAAATTAATACGATGTCACTGTGACGTTCACTGTGATATGGTTCCATGGTGGCTCATGAATTAAAGTCTTTGACCGTACGAGCAACGCAATTTTTTCTTTTCGAAAGAAATAATTCTTACGGAAATCAAAAAAATTGGCAACGCATTTGTTCATTTAGCTTCAGTCTTTTGACCGAAGGGCTTTGTACCGATGGCCAGCAAAAATATTAAAAAAAATGACACGTGCTTCTAAATGGTTAATAATTATTATTTTATTTTGATCAGATAAATCAAACGAATACTGACAGTGGCGCCTAGCTTCAAATTGACGGCGACTTGGCGAATTAGTCGCGACGCACACTACTACCGAGCCTTTGGCGTACGATACTGTCGCCGTCCACTCACATATTGACAAAAATGAACCAAAATAATCATCTAGATTAAGCTATTATTCAAAAGCTTTCTTTAGGTAAACAAAAAATGCCGCGATCAGAGAACGAAATAAACATCAAGAGATGTGATTTTACTTTCAAAAAATCTTTCAAGCGCAAATGGTTGGAAAAATTATATAGTATGGAAGTCGTGCCACCTTAAAAATCCTAATGCTACAGTTTTTCAGTTAAACAGCGGACAGACATATAGACGGACGGATGGGCAGAACAGACAGACGCACAGATAAAATATATCTTATCTTATCTTAAGAACAGCTGGACCGATTTTGATAAAACATGTCTAAGAATCATTGCTAAAAACCTGCTTTCAAATAAAAAACCGCAATGAAAGCGGTCCAAGTGCTACACACACACACACACACACACACACGCAGAGAGACAGACAGACACACACACACACACACATACAGACACACACACACACACACACACAGACAGAGACACACACACACACACACACAGACAGACAGACACACACACACACAGACAGACACACACGCAGACAGACACACACGCAGACAGACACACACGCAGACAGACACACACGCAGACAGACACACACGCAGACAGACACACACGCAGACAGACAGACACACACACAGACTGACACACACACAGACAGACACACACACAGACAGACAGACACACAAACATACAGACACATACACAGACAGACACACACACAGTCAGACAGACACACACACAGACAGACACACACACAGACAGACACACACACAGACAGACAGACACACACACAGACAGACACATACACAGACATACACACACACAGACAGACAGAGACACACACAGACAGACACACACACAGACAGACACGTTCATTTCCAAGTCAAAATGCAGAACTACAGATGGCCAAAATAAAAAAAAAATGTAAACAACAAGACTGTTTTAAACTAAATACGTTTTTATTAAAAATGTGAATTAATATTAGTTCAAATTCATAAATTCGTTCGGATTTATATTTTGATAGAAGATGTAATTTGTAAATAGCGATTCGCATATTTTTTCAATGTAATTTTCTATAAATAGACACGTCATTATGGTTTACTTACATTTTGTTGAGTAAGTACCTAGACAAATTTTAATGAACTAATAACAAAGTACCTACCTAATAGGTATTAATCTTACCTTTCAGCATCAGCAGGAACTTGAAAAAATGACAATGTTGGTTTTATAATTGTTGTATTTAGGCACCCGTAAACACTGCAATACGCACAATCTCTTGACGCCGCCATTATTAAATAAAATATTTACTCCGAAGCGTTTTAGCCACGTTACGAAATCGAATCGGAGGCGATTAGAGCGGATGGCGCAGCGCAGCGAACGCGACCGACTTGCGCGACGCGCGGAGGTGGCTCTGTGGCACTACGAACTTAACTGAGTTAGCTGCAGTGTAAAACGCGCCGCTGAGTCACGCTGAGTCCGGGCGTCGATTTTGGCCCTCTAGTATGAAGTCGGAACACTGGTTAGATTACTTCTATTGTGTCCACGCTATGGAATAACGTGTTAGACTGACTGATCTAGACCATCCATCACATAGCCTAAATATTTGGAGCTGGAATCTTCTTTGGGATCGTGGAGGTGTGCTAGAATTGAGTACTTGCACGACATTTTGCACATTTAAGGGTTACTTTCCTTACATAAGCATGCTTTCACGGGCAAAATAAGTCAATCGATCGTGATGTAAGTTCATAACGGAGACAATTTGAGCAGAAGTAAACTACAAAACAGATCAAAATATCAAATCAACTTATATTTTAATTGCTTTTTTGACATAGCACATCTACTCTTCTCCTTCATTCATTAGCAAATAAAAATTAAAACAACGAAACGTAATTAAAAACTTTATATAGAAAGGTTCAAAACAATCTTTAACAACAATTAATTTAAACCTAAACTATGTGTCGTATGTAACAGAGTTTTTAGACTTGATTTTCGCTCACTTATTATTATTCTTTCCTTGGGAACAGTAATAGAGTAGAGGTAATACCATCGACACAGTATATAATATACATATCACAGTATATATATATCGATCGAAACGAAAACATTCACACATACGCGCGCTCTACACGGCCACACTCTACAGAGACCGTGTAGAGCGCGCGTCTGTGTGAGTGTGTTCGTTTCGATCGTAGCTTCGTAGCTTCCATACTGCTTTAGCTTATATATATTCTATGTCGATGGTATTACGAGCTCTACTTACTATACAAATGAATGCTCAGGTTTATCAGCACCGTGTTCAAGAAATAAATCTAAAAGCCATGTAGGAACTTCGCCCTGTCCGGTAAGTAAAAGTTTTGTGGGTGGTTGATGGCTCTCTGTTCCAAGTCCTTACGGGGGTTCAGTACTGGCCGCACGAGACGACTGTTGTCCTGAAAAAAAAAAGATACACTTTAGTATTACAACGTTTCTTAGGTCTTACTTTTTTAGTTTAAGTTTGTCATTTCGTCTTTTTACTGAGTGTGACAACAATTTGATCGTTAATTTATATTATGATAAGATACGTACCCTTATCTAAATATCGAATGTTAAAATACCGAATGTATTAAAATGTCGAATGGGTCATAATATCGAAAAGATATTTTTCTTAAGACTTTATTTTTTTTAGATTGTTACAAATCTAACCTAACCTAACCTAAGGGGTTCTATACGATGCTGATTTAATGAATCCTGAGAAGTTTACGGTTTCCGAAAATAAACCTTTCGGTATTATGACCCATTCGATATTTTATTTCCCGTTCCCGATAAGAATCATATATGTAGGATTCATTGATGTTATCACAACAAATAATAAATAATAGTAACTACTGTGTCAAATGAGCATCCTATCTTAGGCCTCTAGGTTGGCAACGCATCTGCAATACCCCTGGTGTTGCTGGTGTCTATGGACGGTGCTGATCTCTTACCATCAGGAGAGCCACTTGCTTGTTTGCCATCCAGTCAAGCACTTTACATTTTTAAATAAACATTTTTTTTATTGTGAACTTATAAATTCAATGAAAGCAATAAGCAAAGAAAAAAAAAACGTTTTCATCGAGTCACAATTAGACCAGAGTAAGTCTCATTATCTGAATTCTATTTTACGAACAGATACGAAAAAGCTAGATCGAAACTTGTTCGTAAAATAATACATATGTACTGCAGTTTATCCAACCTTTATCTCATTTTGACGTCTGTAACCGCCTCGTACATTTTGCAGTCTTCTTTCTAGCTTATCTAACTTCTCCTGATAAAACTTTCTTCTATCCGGTCCTAAAGGATCTTCCTCGTCGTTTAAATAATAATTTCTTGTCTTCATTCTTTCAGAGTTTTTATATTTGTCTTGTCCATTAGCATAGTTGTAATAACGATTTTCTTTAAATGAATTGTCAGTTTTAACATCTCTTTGTATCTCGTCTTTTCCAGGATCCATGCCGTAAGACGTGTCTCTGTCATTTTTATTAAATATACTGTATTTACTTCTATAATGCTCGTAGTTAGGTTTTTCATACTGCACGATTGAATTCTGGCTTCTTTTAAGCGGTCTGCCAGACTCAAAATTGCGTATTGGTGCATCAATATTTCTATGGTCACTTTCGTCATATAAAGGTGAATTTGTTTTTCTTTCTATTTTTGCTAATAGTTCGTCTACTACTTCCATAGGTGTATTATTAAGTAAATCTGGATCCCCGAGCACGTTACCGTAGATTTTACGTATTTTTGCATCAAACATTTCTTTGACGTTTTTCTTTAAATCGATATGTCTTACTTCTTGCTCGAGATTGTCTAATAAACTTAACAATTTAGTGTCAGTTTCTTCGTTAGTGTTTTTTAAATCGAACTTTTTAAACAAGGAAGTACCGTTAAAATTTTGTATACCGAATTTCTGTTGTCTTGGAACAACGGAAGCTAGTAGATTTTCTACATGTTTCTCATATTTGGCTGTAGTTACTATGAAGCTAATAGGTTTTTTTGCGCTATCGCCGAATTTTTTATTTAAATATGCCGACATTAATCCTTGCACTGTGGAAAAGTCTTTTCTAGGTGTTACATCTTTTTTGATAGCGTTTGATTTCCATCGCTGTGAATTATTGGTTGATATCGCCCTACGATCACTGTTTTGCGCTGGCAATTGGAATTTAGTTGCTCTCGTAAATATGCTTTCTTTTTTTACGAACGGAGATATCTGAAATGAAATAATAATTGCTGAATTCATTTTAAATTATTTAACATAATAATGCTTCATGATGAATTCCTCTACGACCTATTTTGCACTTTCAAGTTGTCGACTATACCTACTGAATTTAAATTTGGAAGAAGATAAATCAACATTTAACTAACTACCCTCTCTACTGCGTGCGTTTGAACTAAAATACCAACCAATTTTAGTTAATCGAACCCTCTGTTAACAAATGCAAACTCCTAATGACATTTCAGTGGTGTTAACGGATTAAACTCTACAAACTACCGGGGGTTCTAACTACTGAGTTTAATGTCGGGCTTTAATCTAAGAGCCAGGGTTTACACCGAGACGCTTCCGTCCAATTTGACCGCAACATGGACCCACTATTGATTTGCCAACGTTGATACGGGAAAACAGATTGAGTGGCAAAACATTTAAAAGACAACGCCAAAAAAACTCAATGTTTTGAACATGAAACTACCGTGAGACTCCCTCATTCTAAATGATATTGTATAAGATTGAAGAATTGACTCGTCTGCTGTCCCTATAATGGCATATCCTTAACTCAAACGATTTAGAGTCTTTCTTATATCTTAGCTACCCAATTATTATGTTAAATTGAACATTATTTACCCTATTCTGTTGGACGTGACCGGCGCGCCGCTCTGGAGATACTCCGGTCTGATAGCTCTTCCCGGGAATTACAGCCTTTTTATTGAAATAGCGTTTCCTGACACCTTTGAAACGGTTGTTGTCCATTGCGCTGTAATGTAGATTTATGTTTGATATATACAAGTATTTTTTTTAAACCAGAACAAGTTTTATTTAACAAATTTAACCGACCGGATGGCCAAGTGGTTAGAGACTGACTACGAAGCTTGAGGTCCCGGGTTCGATTCCCAGCCGGGGTAGATATTTGTATGAATAATACGAATGTTTACTCTCGGGTCTTGGATGTTTTAATACGTATTTAAGTATGCATTTATCTATATAAGTATGTTTATCCGTTGCCATAGTACAAGCTTTGTTTAGTTGGGACTAGGTCGATTGGCGTCAAGTGTCCCATGATATGTATGAACTAAAAGATTTATTTGCTCACCCGCGACCTTAAGATAGCTAAGTCTATGCAAATTATGCGTGTTCATGCAGTTCCTCCACCTCCACACTGTACGAACACACACAAATTACACAAACCCATCTATCACCACCACCACAACTCACTGACGCGTTTCGAACTCAACCAGAGCTCATCCTCTCCTCAGAGTGACACAACCGTACACCATGCTACCAGTTGTTAGACTAACAAACCACCACCACTGTTTTAATTTGTCAAACAAAGCAAAAAACTACCCGCAAAATATAAATAAATTTTAAATGTGAAACAAAACTACCTTGATTTTTTAATTTTATTTATTTATTGTCAAGGCATGTTTAATAACTACCGTTGCTAAAATTAGACCCAAGCCGTAGCAAGGGAGATGACACTAAATTTATTTGCTCATTAATAATAGACCCCATACTATTGTACCTAATTATCTCCATACATTCTAACACATCAAGACGAAACCCCTTGTCACAGTAATGTAACACTTCATACGAATCTGAGTCCGATATAGAATGATTAAATTCCAACAGATGCTTGGCAAAATTAGATCTATCAGGATGCCCGTTCCTATATGCCGATACATGCTCCTTAAACCTAGTATTAAAACTGCGCCCGGTCTGACCTACATATACCTTACTGCAGTCATTACAAGTGAGCTTGTATACACCCGATTTAGTTCCTTTATCCATCTTCTCTTTGTGGTTACAAAGTTTAGAGTACAAAGAGTTGTTAGTTTTAAAGGCTACATTAACATTGTTAGATTTTAAAATGTCATAAATTCTATCAGACAAACGACCAACATATGAAATACTACACCTATATTTGTTAGAAGACTGAGGAGGCAACCCGGCGTGAAGCATGCTATTCACTATCCGTGCTTGCTTCCTCCTAACCAAACCATCTACCATCGATTTCGTATAGCCATTTGACGTTGCTATCTGATAAATAGTATTTAACTCTGAATCAAAATTTTCCCTAGAAAGAGGTACAGTTAATAATCTATGTACATAACAATGAAAGGCTGCTAACTTATGCTGCCACGGATGATTAGATGATGCTGGTATAACAGCATCTGTGTATGTGGTTTTACGATAAATTTTAAATTGTTGTTTATTGTTAGATCTCGTAATTGTTAAATCTAAAAAGTTAAGCGAAAAATTTTCTTCTATTTCTTTTTTAAATTTTATTTTTACATGTTTGTTATTGATACTATCCACAAATAAATCAAGTTGCCTCCTACTTCCCCTCCAACACAGAATTAAATCATCAACAGAAAATTTTTCGCTTAACTTTTTAGATTTAACAATTACGAGATCAAACAATAAACAACAATTTAAAATTTATCGTAAAACCACATACACAGATGCTGTTATACCAGCATCATCTAATCATCCGTGGCAGCATAAGTTAGCAGCCTTTCATTGTTATGTACATAGATTATTAACTATACCTCTTTCTAGGGAAAATTTTGATTCAGAGTTAAATACTATTTATCAGATAGCAACGTCAAATGGCTATACGAAATCGATGGTAGATGGTTTGGTTAGGAGGAAGCAAGCACGGATAGTGAATAGCATGCTTCACGCCGGGTTGCCTCCTCAGTCTTCTAACAAATATAGGTGTAGTATTTCATATGTTGGTCGTTTGTCTGATAGAATTTATGACATTTTAAAATCTAACAATGTTAATGTAGCCTTTAAAACTAACAACTCTTTGTACTCTAAACTTTGTAACCACAAAGAGAAGATGGATAAAGGAACTAAATCGGGTGTATACAAGCTCACTTGTAATGACTGCAGTAAGGTATATGTAGGTCAGACCGGGCGCAGTTTTAATACTAGGTTTAAGGAGCATGTATCGGCATATAGGAACGGGCATCCTGATAGATCTAATTTTGCCAAGCATCTGTTGGAATTTAATCATTCTATATCGGACTCAGATTCGTATGAAGTGTTACATTACTGTGACAAGGGGTTTCGTCTTGATGTGTTAGAATGTATGGAGATAATTAGGTACAATAGTATGGGGTCTATTATTAATGAGCAAATAAATTTAGTGTCATCTCCCTTGCTACGGCTTGGGTCTCATTTTAGCAACGGTAGTTATTAAACATGCCTTGACAATAAATAAATAAAATTAAAAAATCAAGGTAGTTTTGTTTCACATTTAAAATTTATTTATATTTTGCGGGTAGTTTTTTGCTTTGTTTGACAAATTAAAACAGTGGTGGTGGTTTGTTAGTCTAACAACTGGTAGCATGGTGTACGGTTGTGTCACTCTGAGGAGAGGATGAGCTCTGGTTGAGTTCGAAACGCGTCAGTGAGTTGTGGTGGTGGTGATAGATGGGTTTGTGTAATTTGTGTGTGTTCGTACAGTGTGGAGGTGGAGGAACTGCATGAACACGCATAATTTGCATAGACTTAGCTATCTTAAGGTCGCGGGTGAGCAAATAAATCTTTTAGTTCATTGATATGGACCTCCGCAAAGTAACGCCTGATTCAATAAATTATCCATGATATATATATTTATCTATACATAATATATGAAGAAGGAACCCATAAAGATTTGTTTGAATATAAACAGATTTAAAATGTGCCATATAAAACATAGTAAAAACTGTTTTTTTTTTAAATCTCATACACAATCGAGTGTCCAAACCATATTAGTATTTATATTGTTGACCCATTCAGAAGTTACCTTACGGAGGTCCATATCAATGAACCAACCTTTAACCTTGCACTCCGCGAACACATGTGCAAGTCAGTTACGTCCCTGCGTTACCATACAGATAATTATTATGCAGTTTTATTATTTGCGTAAGAAGTAATTATAATTTCTTACCCTATGCGTTTATTTAACTGAGACGAAGCCATGTTTAATCGAGGTTGCGGCAAGTCTATCCGTGGTGGCGACATGTTCATTCGAGGTGGTGACATGTTCATACGAGCCGGCGACATGTTCATACGAGCCGGCGACATGTTCATACGAGCTGGCGACAAGTTGATACGAGGTGGTGACGCTATTACACTTGAACTCTAAAAATAAAATAATGTACAAGTAGATGCAAAATTCTGCCCTGTAGGTATAGAAAAATATCAATATTAGTAATATGTATTTTTGCTACAAATCAATATTAGTCGATTTTTGTCTAAAATAGTATCATTGCCTTAAGGGCTGTAAATAAAGAATTACGAACGAGAGTCTATTAGAAGCCCGAAGCGCTTAAATTATACAAACATTAAATAATCATGCCTCATGCATAATAACGGTGTCAGTATTTTTTTTAAGTTTATGTGACCAAAACACTACATTAAAATATCGGCCAGAATAAACATTTTCGATCGTATGTAAAAAGCACTGGCTTTCAATTGAGGATAAAAGAGGTCGTTGCTTTTGCCCTATTAATAAGTATGGTGCTCAAAGAAAACTACGAGCTTGTAAGTGTAAAATATTATAGTTGGAGAGAAAACAGTTTTTCCATGTCAAAGTCTTTATGACATTGACATAAGATTGATTTTTACTTGGCCTGAGTAAAAACGTTTTTCAATACATGCATGTACTCGTATTGCGACATCTTCAAAGGGGAGAGGAATAAAAAGAGAAAAAAGGGTCACACGAAAGATATCATTTTGCATGAAAATTAATACATTAGGGTCTTACCGAGAAAAGTATTTTTGTAACGTCAAAGGGCGAGTAAGAGATAAAACTTTTTTTTTAGATTAATGCGGTGTTAAGTTTGCTAATATTTTGCGGAGCAACGAACGGAGCTAATAGGGATGACAACTGGGCTAAAAATATATCATTCTATTTAGCCCTAAAGTTATATCGGGTGTGGCCTGTAATACAAGCAAAAAATTAAAAAACATAGATCGTCCTCGGTAAACTGAACAACATTAGTTGAGCGACTTTTAAAAATAATGGAGTCTTTGAATTTTCCTTTTTTCATACAAATTAAATACTGCCATCAATGTACGCCATCCTAGAACACAACTGACGTCACCTGTCACGCTACAAACATCAAGCATTTTGCTTTACATTACTTCTGCGAATAAACTTAAAAGTGTAATAAAAAATAAAAAACTAATTATTTTTAAAATTCGCTGAACTAATGTTGTTCAGTTTGAGGAGTATGATCTATGTTTTAATTTTTTGCTTATATTACAATTTGCCGGTATTATGGAAAAATATGCGACACGTATTTTTTGGTTTATCTATTTATTAAAAATCGACAAAGGTATAGATCATCAAACTTCCGGGGCTTGTGACGTCACTATAAGGTAAAAATTCTACCATATAGTGACGTCACTCGAAACTTCTAAGCGCTGTATCCTCGTCATTTTTTGTTTGTCAAACAAAAGAAAAAATATGTGCATAATATTTTTAAATTATTGAAGTGACGGACTAAACAGTTTTTTTTAGTCGTCTGTATTTAGCGTGAAAAAGATCACTGGGCAGGCATTTTGTCCCTTATTTTGCATAATACTATTTGTTCTAATATGAATTTGCATAACATTTTGGGCATACTCGTAATAATAAAAATGCATGAGTTATGTCAGGAATTAATGAATTCGCAGAATTGAAATATGCATAGGTAACATTATTACCTATAACTTGAATTGTAATGTTAGTTTTCTAGTTTAAAAATTATATTTATTTATATAGTTTTTCTAACTAGAAATACTAGTTTACCTTCATTAGGGCTTATACTTTTAGCCCTTAAAATATATGTTTTTATGGAAGTCACACGTTGTATACTAGTCACAGTTGCTTACCGGCATTAAGAACGCTGGCTTCACTGTAGAATAGAAATAATCCGCTTGAGGATGAACAATGTTGAAGATTTCAAAAGAATTATCCCGCCGGATTCCAGTAATGTTTCCCGAACTGTAACAATTATTAAAAATGAATGGAATCAAATTAAAATTATAATCACGTGATTTAAATGATTTTCGCCAACGGAAAATTAATTTTGTCTAAATTTGCGACGCTTCCGATTTAATTAAAGTGAATTGGAATAATTAATTTCAAGGTTTTGATTTTTTTTTAAGAAAATTTATTTTAACTTCATCAATGTTTTGTTAAGCCAACCTAGTAAAAAGTGTTAAAACCATTTTATGACAGTTCATAAAAATTAGCATTATCACCTTTTTAATATTTTACGCGACGCATGTTTTGTAATGCCGTCTCTGTTCATTTTGTTATCAAAACATATACTTATAAATAAAGCAATTAATCCATTTTTCCAGCAATGAACTGGAGCGGTGATAGGTACGTTGGCTGTGCCGTGAAATTGAATACACGGCCTTTTGGCCAGATCATCATGCCGAAAGACGTCCACTGCTGGACATAGGCCTCCCCCAAGGCTGTCCACTCAGACCGGTCTTGTGCTTTTCGCATCCACCGCGATCCCGCGATCTTAGCCAGGTCGTCGCTCCATCTTGTTGGAGGCCTACCGACAGCTCGTCTCCCGGTCCGCGGACGCCATTCGAGAACCTTCTGACCCCATCGGCCATCAGTCCTGCGTGCAATGTTCCCCGCCAACTGCCACTTCAGTTTCGCAATTCTTCGGGCTATGTCAGTAACCTTAGCCAGATATTTTGGCCAGATATCTCTTATTAGTTCGACGTTTTCACACTTCTTACTTACCCTGCGTGGAATAGTTTTTCTGGTGGTGCATCTTCTACTGTGATGATTGGCAGCAAAACTACTGCTGGTTCGCATCTCCCGTCGTCTAGGTTACAAGTCTTCTCATTTCCTGTACCATAAATGCCTAATCGAAGGTAATAATAGAAGAGTGGGGTCACAGTATATATATAAGCTAAAGCAGTATGGAAGCTACGAAGCTACGATCGAAACGAATACACTCACACAGATGCGCGCTCTACACGGCCTCTTAGGGGGTCTCGCGGTACTGCAGTACAGGGTAGTGTACTGCCGTCCTACCGAAGAAGGCGGCAAAGGGACTTTAGCGGCTTTTTAACTTTTTGATACGTGCATACTCAGAAAAAAATTCTGCGTCGAACGGTATTGACTTTTTTTTTCTATGACAGTTAGTTCTCGAGATACGCAGCAGTTAAACGACACATATTTTGATTTTTGTTAGGGTTTTATAATCTAAAAAGCCGTGATTGGTATTAAATAAGCTAAAAAGACGTTATGTATCATTAGCCGCCTTATATTATGCTTAAAATATAACACTTTTCTAAGCTAAAAAGCGCTTATCGATCATTCATACTTTAAAAAGCGGTTAAGTTCGTTTAACGAGGTTTTAATGAATTTGTCATAGCTGAATTTACATGCTTGTTTATAGGCTTAAAAGCAGTATTCTTTAAATTAAACTCTATAATGACGTTAAGGGATCTTAGCCGCCTTTTTGCCTATAACACTTAAACACATTACGTAATACATTTAAATGTCAATAAAGCGGTGACCGCCTTTTTACTTCAGAGTCGTAGGTTGATATTTGTTCGATCATATTTTTAACGCGGCTAAATAGCAATAATAAGTAAAAAAGCGGCTAGATTTTTGTCAATCCTTACTATTAAAAGGGGAAAGTGAGTTTGTTTGTTTATTTGTTACGCTTTCACGCCGTAACGGAGCGACGGATTGTCGTGATTTTTGGCATAGAGATAGTTTATGGTCCCGAAAGTAACATAGGCTACTTTGAATCCCGGAAAAATGCACAGTTCCCGAGAAAACAGCGCGCGATAACCGAACACCACGCGGGCGGAGCCGCAGGCAATAAAAGCTAGTGTTAAATAATATTAGTGCTTAATTTTATTAAAAATTAAAAAGAACTTAAGTAATTAGTTTGTGGTTAACGTCAATAACGTTACTTTAGTAGTTTTGTATCTAGATTTAAGCACAATTTAGGTTTTGGGTGAACTTTTGAAATCTTTTTTTTACGTTATTTTGGTGGGCATTATTTTTTTAATTTTTGGTGAAAATAATCACTCGTTGAAATGCTCTTCTGGATTAGGATTTCAATGATACAAGAAGCACCTACTCGTATTTAAATTCAAAAACTAAGTTAAAGCTATACGATGTAGTGAAAAAACGTCGCTACCGAAATTACGATAGTCACAGTAAATTACGTTTTTTAATTACATAGGAAATTAGTTTGAAATTACTATAATTTATTTTATATACGTGTACATATCCGTGTATAACTTATGTTAATAAAGTAAAGAATTAAAGTTTTAAATTATTATTTTAAGTTAATCTTAGTTCCCAATACTTATTTGAATGTAGGTTCGATCAAAATAAATCGAATGTCAAATCGGTTCGCTTGACCTTTCAAAATTCATAATTTGCGAAGTCGCACTTGCACCTGCTGTAAAAGACAGACATACCTATACTAGCATGCTCATTCGCAGACGCGTTCATACTTGTTATCATCATTCGTCCTTCCTCCCCTACCTCAAGTAGTAGGTAGGTACACTCAAAGATAGTAGGGTGATATAGCCAGCATGGGCAGCATGCTACTAAAAAGCATACCTACTTTAAACATCTCATAATCATACACGCTAGTATCACAGTAGTAATTGCTCATCAGATTTTGTGCTAGTAATGAGCATAATCTATCTGTACCTTTATATTTCACGTGAGCAAAACGCGAGTGAGCGAATCAGTTTCACGTGAAACTACCGTTAAAATCAGTCATAATGACCATAGTTAATAAAATATAAATATAAAATACCACCGGAATTACAGCACCGAATATTACGACAATAATGTATCTTTTGCGATTACTGCTAAACTGTATACATCAGTACTATTAGCTCTATTCTGTGAAATAAGAATCAAGACAACTAATAAGTAAAAATATAAACATTCAATTGAAATCATTGTACTCGTATATCGCACAACGGGAATCCACTGAAATTACTTTTAAGATGACTAAAACAAAACGCATCGCGTGAAAGGCTTGTACCTACTTACTGATAGGCACACAAAATTCGGTAGTTGGAGGTTCATTCAGAGTGACAGCTAAAGCACAACTAATGTAATTTTCCATAAAAATGCGAACATAGTGATATGATCTTTCACCATTAAGATATTAGCAAGTATTTGTGCAAATTGATATTGGTAGCTAGACGATATTTAGAAAGAACCTATCTTTTAAATGAAAATGTATTTAGTATGAAAAAGTAAAAATAGAATGCGTTATTTAATTAGCTTCATTTTTATTTATGTTTATTAGGAAAATGACTCCTAGACACAAAGTTATGGTCAATTGATTCAACAAAACCGCGCGTGGGACAGGCTTCACAGACTTACTGCAGTTAGTGTTTCTAAGTCTGTGATATTTTTAATTCAGCTTTAATTGAAGTCAACAATGTTTATTATGTTAAAACTCCGCTAGCGTATATAAAATCGAATTGTGACGGCCAAACAAGTTGCTCTGAAAATTCACCCTTTTTTATATCTCATTTATAAACTTTAGAGAAGTAAATAATGAACACAGTTCAATAATCATAATGTTAATTGAAAGTAATAATTTAGAAGTTTTTTATTTTTGAACAATAAATAGTTGATTTTTATATAGTATGCCTTTAAATTTTTTGTCATTACCGCTTCTCACGCAGCATTACTCTTAATAATTGTAGTCCTATCATAACCTAAAATGCCGTTATTTACAGAGTGACTCACGTATTACGGCTTTTTAACGTATTGAGAGTAAACATTTCTGTTGCTTGATAATTTTGATTCAAAAGTTAAAAAAACATCTAAGCTTTAAAACGGTTAAGATACTTTAACTTCGTTTTTATTTATAACGCAACGTACATATTCTACTAGCAAAAATAGACAATACCGCGGCTATCCGTAGTAACGACCTTCAAGTGTATTAATCGCACCTAACTTTCATTTAAAATAACAACACTAAAAAAGTTATGTACAATACTAAGCTTAAAAGTCGCTAAGGTATAGCTAACGGCCTTTTAACTTATTATTCTTCGTCAAATAATATTCATAAATCCTAAGCTATAACATAAAAGCCTACATAATTATTACTATTTATATTTTTTTTTAATGAAAATATATACATAAAAAGGCGTGATTTTTTATCTAAATTTTAAAGTAATCAGAATTTTTGTAAGTCAATTTATGCCTGAGATACAGGTATTTAAAATTTTGAAAAGTTTTTGCCGTTTTTCTCGAAAGTTACTTTTGTCACTTTGCCGCCTTCTTCGGTAGGACGGCAGTGTAGAGCACGCGTCTGTGTGAAGTGAATGTATTCGTTTCAATCGATTTGTTCGTAGCTTCGATACTGCTTTAGCTTATATATATATATATATATATATACTGTAGTGGGGTGCCATTGCTCACTATCGCCTACCACGAAACCTGAACTCCAGCTTTGCGGTGTGGAAGGCAAGAACCGAAATCCACCCCACTGTTTAAATAAATGGTTTGGGAAAAGGTAGGTCAATTTGACTAAACTACGCAAAGCTTTTACTATGGGCACTACAGTTCGTTCGCGTTAAGAATGCAGTGGGTATCAGTGCAAGTGCAGGGTAAAGGTGCATAAAAGACAGGATACAAGCGTTGCGTTCGAGAGTAGGCGTTTAACTAGTCATTGTCAACTTGACTTTCTAATTAGGGATGATTTTATTGGTTATTGGGCTTGGCCAGGCCGGTGGACATTGATGGTTTACTGCATTCTTAACGCGAATGGACTATAGACAACGGATAAAAATTCATAATTAAACGTCCCCAGAACAAACATTTGTATTATTTGGTACCTAGTATGAAAGTTTTTCTGAATTTTTTGTTAGTCATAATTTTTCCCGCCGAAACCGTAAATTGCTCAGCATTGTAATTTTATACAAAACTGTTGGTTGCAATTAATTGATTCAAGGAAAAAAGAGTTATGAGAAACAACACATAATGACAAAATATATAGATTTACGAACCAACCACCTCTGTAACACATAAAGGAGCGACCACACCGCTGCTCAAAATACAGAGACGGTGTGCAATCGCAGTGACATGTCGTAAGCGTCACTCTTTTATCACATGCCCACCGCCATTCAAAGTTTACTTTCGGTGTGATGGCAAGGACGTGCCGAAAAACATGACTTTTCCGCGTTGTTCTTCACGCAATGTCGTGACGTCACTGCGATTCCTTACCGACTCCATATTTCTTTTTCTTAATTCCTGTGGAAGTCACCGGAGTGTCTGCCAAATTAGGTCAGCTTGACAGGTACTGATCCTCTACTAGACAACGGAACCTCATCGAGGTTCGTTTTGAGTTTTTGACATTCCGAAAATATAAACTAAAATATGGAGGCACAGGAAAACCAGAAAAATAAGACCAGCGCTGGGAATCGAACCCAGGTCCTCGGCATTCCTTGCCGCGTGATATACCGCTAAACCAACGCTGGATAACGGTACAGACACGAATTTCTCCTAAACCAATCCAAAAACCAATCTTAATTTGATTGCTTAATAACGATATCTCTTGTCCGGGTGAGCGGTTAGTTCCGATGGAGTGCCGAAAGTTTCTCGATAAGGGCTACGGCATACATGTTGCTAGTGTCGCTGCTTAAGTGGCTAAATAAAAACAAACAAGCTGAGATATGTGGTGCATGGAGATATTTCTAATCTAATCAACTTTTTTACCGACACCAATCTGTCCGCAATTTTTTTCAAACAATTGCAGATTTTTGTAAGTAAACAAGTTTTTTCTTTAATTTAATAGATGGTGTACATGAATACATGCCATCCTACTTAGGTACAACCTTTAAACCGTGAAATATCTGGTTGGAAGTACGATTTTTTGGTAACGCCGGAGACGCCCAAAGTGTCGGTAAAAAAGTTGATTGGCTCATCTACTCCATAAAAAAAAAGAACTCCGAGAAAAGCTGTAGCTAAAGTTGTGTGGTCGTTCCTTTTGACTTTTAATAACTAGAATACGTACGTCTTTCACTTTTTACGCAGAGGCAGTCGGAATCCTCGTCGAAACCGGGGGGACAGCCGCAGGTCATTGTCCCTCCTGGGGGTGGTTCCGTCTCAAACACCCTCTTCCCTTTTTCAGGCTGGCCGGAGAAATTACACACTAATTCCACGGTCCTACTTAGGTACAACCTTTAAACCGTGAAATATCTGGTTGGAAGTACGATTTTTTGGTAACGCCGGAGACGCCCAAAGTGTCGGTAAAAAAGTTGATTGGCTCATCTACTCCATAAAAAAAAAGAACTCCGAGAAAAGCTGTAGCTAAAGTTGTGTGGTCGCTCCTTTTGACTTTTAATAACTAGAATACGTACGTCTTTCACTTTTTACGCAGAGGCAGTCGGAATCCTCGTCGAAACCGGGGGGACAGCCGCAGGTCATTGTCCCTCCTGGGGGTGGTTCCGTCTCAAACACCCTCTTCCCTTTTTCAGGCTGGCCGGAGAAATTACACACTAATTCCACGGCCTACACATAAAGAAATAAAAATTTGTGTTCAAAATCGGCCAAGAGCATATTGGATGTCCGAAATAGAGTTCCGCAGCTATTACGAAAAAAATAGGTAATATTTTTCTAAGGATTTCGTATTTTGTACGGAATATTCCTAGGTTATATATATTATGTATATTTTATACCTTAGGCTACTGTTTATTCTTAAACTACTAATAATTCTCAAGAAAACTTAACTGTTTTAGTTTTCTTTGTAGTTTGTTATAAGTACTTACTACCATCCTGAATTTTTCCAAATTTTTCCACCCACCAGCTTACATTTTAGGGGGGACACGCTCGATTTAAAAAAAAATGCACTTTAAAGTTGAATATTTTCCAAACAGATTACTGAATAGAAATATCATTTTAGCAACCTCATAATGGTTTTAAAAGACCTATGCAAGCATACCCCGCACTAAGAGGTTGAATCAGAAAAAATATTACCCCTACTTTACGTCTAACTGACGTTAAACTAAAACACCCATGCCAAATTTCACGACTCTAATTACAACGATTTAAAGAATACCATGACAGTGCTTTGGATCCTTTTTGCTACATCACGTCCAAATGATTCCGATCGTTTTAAAAAATATCCCCATTTTTTCATACAACATTTTAGGAGTTAGTTTAGTCACACCCATACTCTGTATGAGAAAAACGTCTCAAAACTGTAATTTTTTTGGGTAAATTTTTTTTAACTATCGGAATTGATTGTGCTCTTGATTCTGAGTATGAAAAACTATTTTTTTTTTTTTTCCAATAAGTATTTAAAAAAAGAAAGGATAAGTAGGGACTTACACTTTTTTTTCAAAACGCCCAAATATGAAGAACTTACATTGAAAATGACAGGGGCGGCCGTAACGGCGTGATAGGTGATGTAGCTGGATATACCGCATCCGATGTGCGTTGAGAATCCATGGATCATTGTCAGGTACACTCTGGCTTTGAACAGTTCCTTTTCCCTGTAATGTATCATCATGATCAACATTTTCATAATATACTGGGTGACCTTAGCATCTGGACATATACGAATATTACTGGCTTAGCAAGATATTTAAAACCAAACTGCAAAATATCATAACAATCAGTCCAATATTTACCGAAAAACTAACGGTTTTCAACGTATCACTTTGGAGCAGCCTGTGTATTTGGATGATCTGATTTCATAGATTTTTTTTTATTATTTTTTATTTTTTATTGATTAAGAAAATAACTATTTTAAGATATTGCTAAGTATCAGTCTTATCCATGGTTTCATTATTTGTCCAGAGGCTAAGGTCACCTTGTATTTATATTAATTTATACATTGCAACGATGGTATTTACAAGATTTTTTCTAACCACAAACATGTATATCCATAGGTACTTATTCACATATAATACATATAGGTACAATACATATTTTGTCTCTACGATAAATTTTATCATCTTGGCCTATACTGTAGGGCACAGACCAGAATGAGAGTGCTTGGGTCGACAATCGAACACCTGGACGGTTTTCTGACGATTTATTTTCAAGTTCTAGCCTAGACAGCCTATCCATTTTGGGCGATGGCGCGATGAACTGATCTACTTCTTTCGGGCATTCTCATTTTACTGTGCACTCGTCTAATTACCGTTTCACTTTATTTTCATCCAAAAGCGACGTGGTACTGAGACTGAGTGCACATCTAGAAAAAGGATGTCAAACTCACAACATTTATTGACAGCAAAAACACACTACATCACAACAAAAACACAGTAAAAACATAAATAGGAGAGGAGAGAACAATTAGAGACGTTGTGCTGTAGTGTGATGCCAAAAGGATTCAGCTCAGCATATGTATATGTCTGCCATATACATTTATATGTACACTCAAGTGTAATTACCGTGTCACTAGTGCGGGAAAAAGCGGCACGGTAATTAGACAGGTGCACAGTAAAATGAGAATGACTGCTTTAAGAACTGGCACTTGCTTGCAATGTATAGAGAGCATAGGAGTATCGGGGGGAGGTTTTTGTTCAACGGTGGGATAGCAATTACGGTACGGTAGCCAAGATTATTGCTAAGATAATATTTGTTATTCATTTACGGCTAATAATGTTTTGAGTAATGATCATGAAGAAGTAATCAAATACAGGATGGCATTTTACTAGGGTGTAATAATAATATGGAGTTTGTTAACGTTGAATATATATTTTTTCTTGTACATTATACTTAGATAACATCTAAAAGTATCTTGCTATAATTTTGATAATAAACGATTGTATTTATTTAATTTAAAAGTAACTTTTATATACTTACCACCTTCTGAAAAATTTACGGTTACAAAAATAGTGTTACTATTTAATTATTTTAGAGTAATCTTAGTAAAAGCACTTGTTTCATGCATGTTACATCTCAACATTATCAGTATAAATACGTTTACCACGATTAAAAAATCCTGATGAAGATGCAGGGGGTTCAATCAAACTAATGAAGCAACCTTGATTAATTTAAGACTGGTCCTTGACTGTTAGCCTCTTCATCATCATCATCATCTCAGCCGTAGGACGTCCAGTGTTGGACGTAGGCCTCCCCTATAGACCTCCAGTTGCCTCGGTTGGTAGCGGCCTGCATCCACCGTGAATCCGCGGCTTTAACCAGGTCATCCGTCCATCTCGTTGGTGGACGTCCCACGCTGCGCTTGCCGATCCGCGGCCTCCACTCGAGAACTTTTCGGCCCCAACGGCCATCTGCTCTCCGTGCTATATGGCCCGGCCATTGCCACTTCAACGAGCTAATTCACTTGGCCTCTTGGAGAGGCTCAACTCAGAGTCAAGTAACATGCTACGGAGAGAGCTATGCTCGAAGTTTTGATAAAATCTTGAATACAGAGATTTTTGGAAGAAGTTAGGTCAACGATACAGCTCGAAGATGCAAGTAGAAGTGGCAATGAGAGGACCACATCGTTCAAGAACAGATAACCGTTGTGGGTAAATGATTTTCGAGTGACCCACGCTATGACCCGGAAAGTGCCGGACGAGGTGACGAGTTTTTGTTTGTCGTTCATTTTGTCTTTCTAACGGAGAGACCTTTACCCAACGGTGGGCATCTTCCGGCTGATGATAATGATGATAATTTCAAGAACTTGATATTAAGATGTATTAATTATACTAACGCAACCATATCTGGATAGTGAAGTATCATATCTCTGGTCACTAAATCCTTTCTGTCGTACGAATTCTTTATCGTCTTATTCAAGGCATATAGGACCTGCGATACATCTGAAAAGAGACAGAAGCATTAAGGTTATATTCAGTAAATTAAAAGGAGGTGAGACAGCAAGCGGAATAACAGTTCTAACATCTTGTTTTTCCAAATGTCCACCTCACTCACGCTGGCGTTTATGTCAGTGGAATGATGGCGGGGAAGCAAAAGTGTATAAAAATCGGTGCCGGGGCGGCTAATGGAAATAAAGTCATTTGATAACTTTTTTACATCGTTCTGAGCTTGGGAGTCTTGGCCGTTGTTGTTTATTTATAAATCTTAGTTAAATATTGTGATTCGGGAAGCCTCTATAAATACTAATCCAAACTAATATTATAAATGCGAAAGTGTGTTTGTGTGTTTGTCCGTCTTTCACGCCGTAACGGAGCGACTGATCGACGTGATTTTTGGCATAGAGATAGTTTATGAGCCCGAGAGTGACGTAGGCTACTTTTTATCCCGGTAAAATGCACTGTTCCCGAGGGAACAGCGCGCGATAACCGAATACCACGCGGGCGGAGCCTCCGGCAAAAGCTAGTATTATAAGTGCGAAAGCAATCATGTTGAAACGGAGCGACGGATCGACGTGATTTTTGGCATAGAGATATTTACTTACTGTGGTCTTCTTCTGTTCTCCTGGCGCGATCAGGCACAGGATCGGTGAGGATTTCCCAGCCCGGGTATGTGAACCGGATTATGCCTGCTACTTGACCAGGGTTCGGGAACTTTTCTGAAAAAAAAAAACGAATCTCTTGTGCGCTCAGAGATGAAAGGACCAGGCTGAAAACCCGTGCCGAGGGCCGAGCCTATCCCTTTTTTAACCCCCAACGCAAAAAGAGGGGTGTTATAAGTTTGACCGCTATGTGTGTCTGTGGGTCTGTGTGTAACTCTTAAGCAAGTGAACTGATTTGAGTGCGAATTTTTCATTTGAAAGCAGGTTTTCTAGCGATGGGTCTTAGACATGTTTTATCATTGAGTTGGTATGAATATGTAGAATAGTACATTGTAGAGTCACCAGCATCAATATCTGACACAACAAGCGTGCATACGACTCTATTTCCAGGGCCGGAAGGACGTGTCACATATTTTTGCACGCTCCGCTGTGGCAGATATTAATGCTGGTGACTGTACAACAATGCCAGCAGAAAAGGAAGGTTTAAGGATAATAAATGTACCTTCTTATTATTAGTGTTTTTGTGCCATTTTTTTTAGTTTTATCATCAGAGCAAGGAATTTTCACCTGAAACAACACTTACTTGTAGCTCTGCAAAGATCGTGGTTCAAGGTGCACTGATTCGCCCAGATCTGGGCAAAAGTGGCCAGTTCCATATCCCATTCCTGCAATAGCAAATAATCAATCAATCAATGCCTTTTGCGGTTGAGACGGCTTGTTCTTGGGGGGCTGAGGCAGAATCTTTGGTGTGGGAGCTGGGCCGTAGGCTACGGGACAGGGGTTGCGACCCCCGCTCCGGGTCGTACCAGGTTCAGCAGGTAGCGCTGGCCATTCAGTGGGGTAATGTGGCTGGCATTACGGGCACGTTTGAGCCGGGTACGACGCGGAATGGTGGGTTTTAGGTTGTAGGTTAGGTTTTAGTTTGCAGGTTTACTATAGTTTTAAGTTGTTTTTTTTTGTTTTAATTTAATTGTATTTTTATTTATTATATAAATTTTGAAGTCAAACATTAAAAAAAATATATAATCGTTATTCGATGAATAAATAAATAAATCAATAATTGGATCAGGACTTTGCGGAGATCCTCAATGAACTAAAAACAGTTACTTTGCTCACCCGCGACTTTATCATCATCATCATCATCATTATCAGCCCACAGCTTAGGCCCACAGCAGTCCACTGCTGGACTAATGATAGGTATGTACAAACCAAAGAGAGTTGAGTTGTAAGTTTGACACGAATATCTGTCTGTTTGTGACATTGTAGCGCTCAAACAAATAAACCGATAGATGCGGTTTTTTTACATGAAAAATACTGCAGATGACATAGAAGCCAAGACTATTATGGGTGCATTCAAATTATGTTTCGAAACGGTGTAGTAGTCTAGTTATAAATTGCATTTATTCGCTTAGTTTTTATTTTTATAAAATTGTAGGGTAAAAAAAATTAAAGTGCCTAATTTAGGGTAAATTCGCGTAGCGCGTTAAGGTAAAAAGAAACTGAGGTGGCAACACTGATCGAGCGTAATAGCCGTCACGCCAAGGCCGCGTAAATTTAGCCAACAAACTTTCGGTCAGGTAATTTCAAAGTCGAAGTCAAAGTTTTGTTATTCAATTTAGACTTGTGACAAACACCTGTGAGGTATAAAAGGGATAGAGTCGAGGTAAAACTTTAGAAGGTAGACTGGGAATATAAAAAATGGCCAAGTGCGAGTCGGCCACGCGTATACGGTTATGGGCAAATTTAAATCAAGCAAAAATATGTCCTAATTTACAATGTTTCCAAGAAAACCGATGTAATTTTGAAGGAATTAAAGAAAACAACTGTTGATAAATTCCTTTTTAGGGTTCCGTAGCCAAAATGCAAAAACGGAATCCTTTTAGTTTCGCCATGTCTGTCTGTCTGTTTGTCCGTCCGCGGCTTTGCTCAGGGACTATCAATGCTAGTAAGTTGTAAATTTGCGCGATTAAATTTATAAACTATGCCGATAAAATGGTACAATAAAAATTTTCAAAAAAAATTTTTAGTGTAAACAAACCACACCATAAACATAGACGTAAAGTGCGGGTGATTTCTTTTTCTCATCTAATCTTGTAGTGTGGGATTTCGTTGGATAGGTCTTATAAAACCATTAGCGGGTTGCAAAAACGATTTTTCAATTCAGTGATTTGTTTGCAACTTTAAGTGCAAATTTTCATTAAAATGGGGCTCTCTAAAATCTAAACCAGTGGGTGGAAAAATTTAAAAAATTCTTGGTGGAAAGTTTTCTTAACAAGTAGTATTGTATTTTTCACCTAAGATGAGTTCTGTGACATTTGAAAATTTTCCGATTTACGCATACTATGTTCGCAAAATATATTTTAAAAATAATTTCTATTTTGAAACAAATTAATCAAAAAAATTTAAAACTGTTATTTTTAAAAATATATAGCAATATCAGTGTCTGTTAAATAGCCTCCATTGAATACGATACAAAAATATTTATTTTTTTATATAACGCAATGTGTAAAACGGAACAGAGTAGTGACGTGACACAACATTATCGGCAATTGCAGCGGTTCATTATTCGATAACAGTGAAATTAGATATTTTACATTTTTAAACAAAACTTGCAAAATTTTATAAACGCGGCTATTTGCGACGCGGCCGCAACCATCTTGTGCCTCTTGTGGCCAGTACTTGTCAGTATCATTGTCAGTAAGTACGAGTACGTCTGTCGTGTACACGAGTTGAGTTTCCGTTGCATTTTCTTTGCATTGTATTTGTTATTGTTCATTTCTATTATTATTGTTGTTGACTTTTGTTACTGTTTCTCGTTAAGTTTGTTGTTATTTTTTGGCAAAATGCTGAAACAGTCCAAAAAAGAGTGTTTTGAACTCCCAGAGTCGGGAGTTTGTAATTCGTTTGAGGGATTATTTTGAGCGAGAACGAGAGAGTGGCCCGGTGGGCGGAAAACTGGAAAATAAATATATATTTTTTAATAAAACGCAACTTTTTCAAAAATAAGTACTAATAACTCTTAGAAAAATCTATGGTTCACTCGATCAATGATACATCTCTAAAACTGTCAAACTCGAAACGTCACAGAACTCATCATAGGTGAAAAATAATATAGTTAAAGAGTAAATATAGCAGCTTAAGGTATAAAATATACCTAAACTTGGAATATTCCGTACAAAATACGAAATCCTTCGAAAAATATTATTTCACATTTTCATAATGGCTACATAACCCTATTTCGGGGTGTCCGACACGCTCTTGGCCGGTTTTTATGTATTGTAGGGTGGGCCAAATATTGCGCCGCTCAGTAGGTATTATAAGATAAGGACTAAGGTATTGCTACTTACCAATCGATGCATCCCATAAGCCCTTGGCAGGAGTTGTCCATCTTTACCAACCTCATTACCCTTGGCTGCTGATGACCGAATCCTTCAAAGGAATTAATCGGAGGTTAAGGAGGTAGCTTTGAGTAAAGATAAGTGGAAAGCTATTTATGGGCTACGCCGACAAGAGTGTGACTTATAAGTTAATGCTATATTTGTGATTACAAACATCTTTTTTATCTGATTCCATTTAATTGTGTAAAATTGTTATAAAACAAACCTAACCGTTTAAAATTTTCTGAGCAATTTGCGGTTTTGGTTATAAAAAAAATAATGAAAAACATGAAGTTATCACAAACGTTAATCACGAAAAACATTAAAATATGTCATAATGTAATATAAATTTTAGAAATTATCAATACTTAGGTACATTGAGAAAGAAAACATTTTGAAAGAACATAAAACTACCGTGAGACTCACTCATATTAAATATATTGAGCCGGATAATTCACGTCTTAAATCGAGTTTAGCTCGACGTGTTTCGAGCTAATCCGTAGACCTTATTCCAAAACATGTCGAAACACGTCGAGCTAAACTTGATTTAAGACGTGAGTTATCCGGGTCAATATATTTATTTCATATTTCATATTCATTTATTCATTTATAAGTCATGTTCATTACATTAGGTGACATATTATTAAATAGTATGTACACGACACCCTGTTAGGGCATAAAAATGATAAATCCTTAAACTATTTTAATTACAAGATTAGATATTTAACTAAAAATTAATTTAATAAAGTAACAATACAATTTACAATTCCTGGTCAGTAATAATATTATAACTCTTCAAGTCGTCATCGCTTAAAAAATCCTCAACAGAATAATAACATTTCGCAATTAATAGTTCCTTTAGTCTATTCTTAAACACATCGTCACGAGTTTCTTGCTTTATTGAGTCAGGAATTTTGTTCATTATTACTATACATTTGTAATGTGGACCATTTTTGTACAAGGTTAAGTTAGATTTAGGTAACAATAATTTATTTTTATACTGAATTCTAGTTCTCTGCGTATCCTTTTTCATTTGAAATAAAGTTGCGTTTTTACGAACAAAAAGAGCTGCTTGCATTATATAAATACAAGGCAGTGTTAACAATTTATATTTAATAAAATATGGGCTGCAGCTATTGGGAATTCGTACATTAGCTAGGACACGTATACATTTAATTTTGAAGGAACATCGATCGGTATAAATTGGGTCCCACTTATTCGTAGGGTCCCACTCATCTTAGTGTTGCGGGAACCCTACTTTAAAACTGAACACAAAAACATACCAACACATAAACGCTACAAGGAATAACGGCCGACGAACTTACTCGTTAATCATATCCAGTAACATATCTTTGAACTGTTCAGTCATCGTAATGTTTTGACCGTTGTTACAACGAGGACCCATGATGTTGACCTGCAATAAGGTAAAGGCGCCTATTAACGGGGGTATCAAAATCGGCGGCCATCACCGCGGCAATTTAAAATACGCATTTTATAATCAAACCGATAAATTTCTTAGAAAAATAATATTTCACGATAACAGCTTATTTACTTAACTCACGGATCTATGAGCGCTAGTATATGTGAATGAATCAAAGATCTCGCAATTCGTGATTTTCCGAAACTGCACCGAAGGAAGAGGATTTGCCATACTAACGCGTGACACCACATACAAACAGACTCTGATCTTATTTAGTGTTTTACATAATAGTTATGGCAATTGAACTAATGTTATGGGTTTTAAATAGATTTTTATAGTTTTTTGTACGAGTTCAGAATATTTTTTGTATATTTTTTGACCTGGAAATACGATTAAAATGGAAAATAAAATACAGCGGCGATAGGCGCCATTTTTAACTGTTGATTGTAATGCCGTGGTACACCACGGTATTAGTTAAAGTGGTGATTTTGGTTCTTCATGCTTTATTTTTGGTATAAATGACCGTTTATATAATTTGTTACGGTTATTCCAATCTCGATCTATTCACGCTTTTAAAGAACTATTTCCGTGGTATGAAAAGTATTAACAAGCTCTTAATTTTTAACAAAAACTTCAATACTGAACTTATAGTTTCTATAGAAACCGTTATTTTGCTAAGTTGTTTAAATATTGCGATACAATTTTATGTTTACTTACCAGTTACGTAATTTTGGTTATGTGCCAAGGTTGTAATAAGTATTTTTGATTTGTAATGCAAACACAACTCTATCCTATTGTTTTTATGGGTCGGAATTAGATTTTACAATACTCCAAATTAAGCCAATTAACGACGGTACGATCGCATAACCCTCGGTAATAGAATGTATGAGAATCTATTACCGACCCAGTCCATTGTATTTGGGTCGGTGACAGGTTCTTAAAGAAGTATCTATTACCGAGTGACATTTTATTTTTCCGTTAAAATAATTCACATTTAGGGTACCGTAAGCGCAGATTTTTTAAATAATGTTGTTAATTTTACTAAGCATACATATATCACACTATTTATTGTGGCAAAAGCTTAAAAAAATACAGTGGGGTGGAAACACTAGTCGAATCATATTTTAGTTTTTTATTTAGTTTTCTCCAAAAACAACTTGGTGTGCATTATAATATACAGAACCAAAGCTATTACCTTTTTCAATTCCTCGGTATTAAGTTCCAAATCATGGGTCGGGTTCCTTTTACCGATGGTACAAAATTGCTGTTTTTTTATACCCTCGGTAATAAAAGCTCAATTCGCGGTAATAGCATCACAGCCTGTCCATTACCACGGTAATAGAAGATTTGGGTATTTTAATTTCAATAATTATTTTATCAAATACTAATAACTAAAACGAGCCCAAAAAGTTACGACACTGAAAGTTCAATAAACGCTCTTAAATAAAAAAAAAATTCTCGTTTGTTAAGGAGCTTTCATACCCTTAATTTTTGGGACTCATCTGAAAACTTCCTTAACTACCACGGTAATAGGCGCCGTTACCTTAGTAAGCATTGGAAACAATCAAAGATTGGAAACAAGATTATTTTATGTTACTTTAATTGTACCAACCCTATAGTTTCCATCACCATGATCAGCCTATGTTCGTCCACTGCTGGACATAGGCCTCTCCCATGGCACGCCACCGAGCACGATCCTCGGCCACTCTCATCCAGCTCTTGCCAGCCACCGACCACTGAGTCTGAGGACGTCCTACGCTACGTTTGCAGATCCGTGGTCTCCACTCAAGAACTTGTCTACCTCAACGTATATCGGTTCTTCGGGTTATATGACCGGCCCATTGCCGCTTCAGTGTGCTAATGTGGTACCCTATAGTTTGATATTTAGTAAAGATTGGCCTTTTTTATGATTTTATTTAATACTAGCTTTTGCCCGCAGCTCCACGTGGTATTTGGTTATCACGCGTTGTTCCCTCGGGAACTGTGCATTTTTCGGGATAAAAAGTAGCCTATGTCACTCTCTGGCCCATCTCTGTGCCAAAAATCACGTCGATCCGTTGCTCCGTTTCGACGTGAAAAACGGAGAAACACACAAACATACAAACACACACACTTTTGCATTTATAATTAAGTAAGTATGGATTGTTTCGAAATTAAATATTTAAAGCGAATTATTACATTATTTAGGAAACATAATGGCGGGTTTGCTAGTCAATTCATGAAATTTTATGACATATTAAAGAATTTCTTGATCTGTCGGGTTTTGTGATCAGCCGACGACATATGTTATATTACGGTGGCCGAGAATTAGTGGTCCTTTCCTATCCCGGTCACGTGTCTAGCAGGACGTGGACAAATGGACGTTAAATATTATCCGAAACCTAGCCGAAACCACGCTGAAACCAGACATATGTCAGGCTGTTTTGTCACTTTGAATAACACATGATTTCCTTTGGGAAAATAATGAGTCTTTGCTTCAAGTTTTATCCTGTCAAAGTGATTTATAATTTTACTGCGCGCGGTTTTATAAAACGAAAAAATAATAATAATCTAAGATTTAATGAAAATAGAAATTTTCCACACCTGGTTTTTGATGATGGAAGAGTTTGTGTATTTAGGTAATTCTAATTAATAATATTATAAATGCGAAGGTTTGCGAATACCTATGTGTGTATGTTTGTTACTTCTTGACACTAAAACAACTTGACAAAATTTGATGAAATTTAGCTCGTGAACCAATACTATATTGCCAAAAACGGCAACAGTTTATTGATAAAAGAAACTAAATAATATACTAATATATTCCTCGGACAAAGAATTAGCCTAGCTTTTCAATGAGGAAACGCTGCCAGCATCTTCGGGACCTTGCCTAAGGGGTACTCTTTGGACTATTTCTTTTAGTTTTAGGTTAAATTTTTATTTTATTTTAAATTATTCCCAAAAACTACATCATGAATTTCATAAACGTTGTGTACTAAATATACGCTTCTTGTCTCTAATTCTGGAAATTTTCTGTAAAGTTTTTAAATAAATAAGTATGTGCATTCTGGTTATTGAAATTTGGTGATTTTATCCCTAAGCCGTGGGAATAAAAAGTAGCCTATATATGTGTTATTCCAGATATCCAGCTCTACACACCAAATTTGATCCATATTTTATATATATAAAAAAAATGTGCATTTAAATTAATGGTAGTTGTAATGGTTATGGTTTATGGGGGCGACTGAAAAACAGCGTCTGTTAGCCAAAAGGACTTTGTTCTGCAAGGCGCAGGCATAAGGTGAGTCGCTTTCCCTTTTGATAGTAGTAAGCAAACTATTGAATAAATATCTTATTATTATTATTATATTCGGTCAGCCGTTTTAGAGCGAAAAAGTAACAAACAAAAATTAGAACATAGTCTTCAAGAAGTTGCTTTAAAACAACCGTGCCTTTCATGATTATAAACAAAGCGGTTGAAGTTGTAAGATATTATTCTGATCGCATGGGATCACATGGGGATAAAAAGTAGTTATTCCAAAAATCAAGCTACCAACAAATCAAGTTTTAGCTTGAAGGAGTTGCAAAATAAAACAATATTAGGCATGCACGTACAAACATTCGTATTTATGTCGGCGGCCGATCGTGAAATCCGCCAGATCACGAAATTCCTAGGCACATCATGAAATGGCGCCATTTCAAGTTGGCCAGGCATAATCACGATGTGCCTGAGAAACAATATGGCAGATCAATTAGAGCAACGCATTCGTCGATATTCCTAGTTTTATACCGGGCATATCGTGATATTATGCTGAAAAAAAGAAAAAATTAGGTACGACGAGCGAAGTGAGAAGTGGTTAGTATGAATTGTGACCAATACGCACGAGTCGAGCGAGCGAAGCGAGCGTGCCGCGGCAGCGGCGGAGTAAGTGCCAGAAACGATATGCCGGCGTTTCATAATATGCCTAGGAATTTCATGATCTGCCTAAACTAGCCGAATCATGACATGGCGGCGTTTCATGATATGCCTGGGAATTTCATGATCTGCCTAAACGTCACTAGGCAAATCGTCAAACGGTGAGTTTTGAACGACATGGCGGATGTTGCTTAGCCAATTCAAGAAATGGCGCTATTTCACGATATGCCTAGAAATTACGTGATCTGGCGGATTTCACGATCGGCCGCCGACATTTATAATACTAGAGGGATAACATCTTGTCAACCTCTCTTAACATTTGGCGACAGCAAACATCCCTTAAGGTGGTTTGTCACGGTCAGCTAGGCACTACAGCGCCAGTAGATGACATTAGTGTGCAAATTCCACGTATTTTATTTTTTTTAGGAATGAAAATGTGGATATTTTTATAAAATAATGTACCTAGCGCCCGTAGAGTGAAATTTGTAATATATTCTACCAAGTTTTAGATGTATTTTAATTCAGAAAATACTTTTATTTGGGAACGCTGCAGTTTCGACTGATATTTTCGCACACATGCTTGCAGTTTGATGTAAACAAAAGTCTTTGTTAATTTCGCTAGCATGATCAAAGAGCAGAATGGCCTAGTTGTATAAGGCTCGAGTTTACCCTAAGAATAGCTTAGGAAGTTCGGGTTCAAACCCGTTGAATAATTAAGCTTTTTTGTTTTTTTTTTTATACTTCTCTGTTAATGACGTTAATGTTTATTGAAATGTGTAGCAAAAAATGTATAAGACCTAATTTAGGCACTTTTTTTTTAAATTTGAAGCAAATCTATGTATGAATATGCATAACTACTATGAGACTTATTCCTCACATCTACTCAAGGGTTGCTTGGCAGAGATCTCTTCGAGGGATAAGTTCCTCTTTACAAAGTCAAGGAAACCGAATCACGTACCAGGGTGGAACCTTTCATATTCAATTATGCTGTGATTTCTTTGGCAGATGTATGGGATGTCAACAATACATTAGTAGCACATAGGTTGCACCCTGGTATGTGACTCAGTTTCCAAGACCGTAACTCAACGTTTTTTTATATATTTTTTACAATACAGTTTACATACTATGGGAAAATTAGTCATAATCATTATCATTATCCCTATACATACATACAGGCCTCCTCTCACAATGAGGGCTTGGGCTGGGCGTTGTTTTCAACGCAGGCCCAGTGTGAATTGAAATATAGCACACACCATTAATTATTTTGCAGGGGGTTGCACGTTTCTTCACGATATTTTCTTTCTACAAAAAACGTGACCATATGAAATTAGACTTGTTTATTTATTTTTTTTCAAATTTAATTGGTTGGGTAGTAATCGAAGGCTCTATTGAACAACAAATTAAAAAATCCATCACTACGTCAGTTTTTATTTGTTTATTTACATCAATCAATCAAATTAGCCCACATACAACCACTGCTGAGTGCCTCTTGCATTTTCACGCCACTTTTCCAGTCTTGTGCCAGTCTCATACACAGCTTACCAGTCGACAATGTATGTTTTAACAGTGTTTTTCACTCTGTAATTAAATATTTTTTTATGAAAACAAAACATATTTTGAAGAAGCATATTTTGTCAAATGAACTTTTCTCTGAACTCCAAAATTACCGAGATATGAAGCTCAAAATTTAATCCGCTACCAAGGGGCTGGGGTTCCGGAACTGTGCATTTTTCCGGAATAAAAAATAGCTAATGTCAATCTCTGACCAATAAACTATCTCTATGCCAAAAATCATGCCGACCCGTCGCTCCGTTTCGACGTGAAAAACGGACAAACATATAAACAAACACATACACTTTCGCATTTATAATATTAGTATGGAAGTACGGATATGGTTTTCAACATTATCATCACCGTCATCATCTTCATATTAGCCTCAGGACGTTCACCGGTGGACTTTAGGCCTCTTCCATACATATTTTCCCGAGTTGCCAATACTTAGGTACTCGCCACGCTTGATAAGCGGGTTGGCGAGCGCAGTATATGTATGTTGTACTCAGTCTCTACAGTACTTACTTTTCAATTTCCTTATAATGCGTCTTTTCCGAGACTAGAGTATTGATGCTTTATATGTATTTTATTCGCAAAATTCGTGGCTTCATAGTTTCCAATGTGAATTATAATTCAGGTCAATACTTGAAAATATAACTTCATTCACATTATAGATTATAGATAATTATAATTCCGCCAATTTAGGGGACAAATTACGATAATTTAATTTAGGAAAAAATTACTCTAGTTTTTACAATGTCATGACAACAAACGAACAAAAAATGGTGACTTGACATTTGACAATTGAGATGTTTTTTTTATTTTTATTTTTTGGAAATAGCTAAAGCCATAAGCCATGCAGCTTTTGTCTGATTTTGTCACTTTTAATTTATAATCCGTTAATGCAATTTTCCGTACTTATTTATTAATTCGTTCATGTTATGTCATTTTCTTCCTAATTTCTGCCGAAAATCTAAATAATTGGCAATGCATTTGTTCGTTGCGCTTCAGTCTTTCGACTGACGGACTTTGTACCTATGGCCAGCAAAAATATAAAAAAAAATAGGGAAACGTGCTTCAAAATGGTAATTATGTAATTTTGATCAGACAAATCGAACAAAATCTGGCAACGTCGCTTATCATCGAATTGTCGGCGAGTTGACAACGTGGCTGAAACGCACACTACTAACCAAGCCGTTGGTGTACGATACTGTCGGCTGTTCACTCACATATTGACAAAAATGAACCAAAATAATCATTCTAATTAAGCTATTAATCAAAAGCTTTCTTAAGGTAAATAAAAAATGACGCAACTAGATAACGAAATAAACGTCAAGAGATGTGGTTTTAGTTTCAAATTATCTTTCAAGCGCAAATGGTTGGGAAAATTAATTAGTATGGAAGTCGTGCCACCTTAAACCTTTTTCCAGAAATTGTTTCCTTGTATTGAGCGCGTGTCGAATTGTGATAGCTCGAAGGGATAGCCCCGGGTGCCCTGTTAGGGTATGTTTTACACGTGACAAGACCCTTAGCTGTATACATTTATTTTTACTAACACACGTACTACATAAGTTCCTTTTGTTAGCGCTATTCATCTAAGATAGGGCCACAGAATTGTAACCGAAAATTAAATCTAAATGCCGACGTAAAAAGTATGTATGTAAACTCTTTATTGCACATAAAAATAAAAATATATAAACACAGATAGGAGAACAAAGGCGAGCTAAAGTGTTATAACTTTTACGCCAATGACTGCGTTGTTGTGACTTTTTAGCTCTCAAACGGATATACCGATTCAGATAAGGCTTTTTTAGGGTTCCGTAGCCAAAATGTCGAAAACGGAACCCTTATAGTTTCGCCATGTCTGTCCGTCCGCGGCTTTGCTCAGAGACTATCAATGCTAGAAAGCTGTAATTTTTCACGAATATATATGTAAATTATGCCGACAAAACAGTACAATAAAAAATTTCAAAAAAATATTTTAGAGTACCTCCCATAGACGTAAAGTGGGGTGATTTTTTTTTCTCATCCAACCTTGTAGTGTGGGATATTGTTAGGTAGGTCTTTTAAAATCATTAGAGGGTTGCTGAAACAATTTTCCGATTCAGTGATTCGTTTGCAAAATATTCAACTTTAAAGTGCAAATTTTCATTAAAATCGAACCTCACCCCTCTAAAATAAAAACCGGTCGGTGGAAAAATTTCAAAATATTCAGGATAGTAGTAAGTATATCAAACTTACAAGGAAAACTATAACCGTTAAGTTTTCTTGAGAATTATTAGTAGTTTAAGACTAAATAGCAGCCTAAGGTATAAAATATACCCAAACTTGGAATATTCCGTACAAAATAAGATAATCCTTAGAAAAATATTACCTACTTAATTTTCGTGATAGCTACGGAACCCTATTTCGGGCGTGTCTGACACGCTCTTGTCCAGTTTTTTTAACAATTTAAGGTAAACGCCTAGTTGATGGGAACAAAGACACTTACAGCCAGTGAGCATCTAAATAAGATACGATAGTAACATATAATATCATTGCTTACACCGTCATGATACATGCACAAGACGTGGGTGCCTTCCAGGCAGTGTTCCATCTTGGGGCAGTAGTCTTTGATGTAGATTGCATTCTGGTTGGCCCTGTCGAACACGATGGAACATGTTGCTGCGACTATCAAGTTCAATATACACGAAATCTGCAAATAATTTATTAACAATTTATATGGTTTGAGAATTCTATTTTCTCAAAAGAATATAAATAAACATTCACTTACAGAGAAAACACTAATTCTAAGAAATGGTTTGGAAAACAGTGCGTACCTATCTTAGAGTACGAATATACATGCAACGATACGAGTATAAATACAAACAATTTACTTGTCAGAAATGGATGATTCTGTACATTTGTCCATAACTTAGATATATAAATGTCAATCTCAAAGTCAATGCTTACTAAAATTTTCCCGCCAATCGTTGACGGTTACGACAAACGACGGTTCCTTGACAGAAAGTGTTAAAATATCTTGACACTCAAATGCACAGGCTGATTATATTTGGTCAGAATGATAATTTATTTATTCCTTGAAATGAAATGAAATAATTTATTGCCAAACATGTGTTAAGTATTATCAGGTCTTACGAAATAAATTGGTGCATCATGTTCTGCCGTTTCCGGCTTGCAAAAATATAGTCACTTACTTACTAAACGTATACTAAAAACTATCATCACTCAAAAATTCACTGATTGAATAAAAACATTTTTTTAATAACCATTGGTGGATCATTTTCTTAAATTTATTTATGCTCATGTCACGAAAATGTCTGGGCAATTTATTAAACAGTCTAACAGCCATGCAATACACATTCTTCCTAAATATACACAGTCTTGTCGTTGGTTGACATAATAATAAATAATTTCAGGAATTTAAAAAAAAAAAGTTTTCTTAATTTATATTTCAAGTTATATGTTTTAGCATCTTATATACATTGTACAATAAAAAGCTCACCCACGATCTCACGATAAATGCGTTTATATGCAACAAACGCCAGCATTTAAATACGTATGTGTGAAGGCCAAAAAGCTGCACACTTTAACTACCTTTAACGCGGTAAGTTAAAAATTAGTATTATTTTTTTCCAATGTGACACGCAGATTATATACGAATGTATTTTGTGTCGCAATGGAAAACGTTAACAGTAATTCTAACACCTACGTTAAGGCGTGCAACTTAACTTTCAGGTCTTCGGATCGTCATCACCCGTATCTATTCCAAAAAAAAAAAACACAAAAAAACAACTCCGAGAAAAGCTCCATCTAAAACTAAACAGAATAAAAGAGGTACCTAAAATAAACCTAACTTACCAGAAAAAACATGTTTCATTTCTAATGATCCGATTGTTCGAGGCTATGCTTAACGTAAAAGAACATTTTTATGCCGAATTACACGCTGGAAATGTTGGCATTAAGCCACCATGTTGCTTTTTGACAGCTTCATTCTGAAAAAAAAAAGAACACAATGAATATAATAAACCGATAAAATTTATAAAATTGAGGGAAATCATTTTCTGAACATTTTCTTTGCGAACTAGAAATGCTTGCTTATGCGGGAAGCTAAAGTGAAAAATAATATCGGATTTTCACAGTGGGATTGAGGATTGAAAGTTCTATGTTTTTTTTAAAGATTGAATGACGTCGAAAGAGTGAGGCAGGTATAATAGTGTAGGCTTTGCCTGTGTTGCAGAAAAGCTGTTAAAACTGTGGGGTACGAAAAATACAGTTAAGTAATGTCTCATAAATTATGTAGAATTTACAACAAAGAGATGAAACGGGGCGTTTTTAACCTTCGACGCAAAAAGAGGGACATTTTTATGTTTGACACCAATGTTTTGTCTATGGCATCATAGCTCTCAATCGGATGGATTGATTTTAATGTGTTTTTTACCAAAAGGCGAGTTTTCTTGTGGTGGTTCTTCGACATGTTTTATTAAAATCAATACAGCTGTTTTTGAGATAATAGACTTTGAAATGATAATGTCGAGGGTTTTCCGGCTTTTCCAAGTTTGTTAGGTTATTATTTATTAGTGGTAAATGTACAGTTAACCAATTAGATTGCTAAAGTTAAGGTTAAAACCTTGTCAAAGTGACAGTTACGTCATTTAGGGGCTCTTTTACCATCCATTGATTAGTAACTGACGGTTAAATGTGTTGCGATCTCTGTCTATTCGAACAAAACAAATAGAGGCGGCATCACGTTTAACCGTCAGTTAACACTAATCAATGGATGGTGATACAGCACCTTAGTGTTGGCTTAGGAATCAAATTGAATAGAATAGAATAGAATAGAATTGTTTTACTTGGTGTTCAAAAGTTTCTACATGAAATCTTAATCTAAATGCAACAGTAGTTAACAAAGTACCAAAATTTATGCCACTCAGCAAATGCCGAAGTCTTTGTTTTAATTGTTATCTTTTCTCTGCTTATATATTATACAAATGCGTCTCAAATAAAAAAAAGTTATTTTATTACAAAAGTCCCATTTTAAATAGCATTTGTTTCTAAGCTTTGTTACAAAGGCAATGCTAAATTCAACCGTATTTTAGATCGCAATTCTATTTGACCGAGAGATTCGGTAACAAGAGTAATTACAGATAGAAACGGCAATAAAACTGTTTCCCGCATGTCCAGTAAAAAGCTGAAAAAGTTTGCAGCTTTTGTTTTTTCCTGCTTCGAGTAATTGCAACCGAACGGTCTCTGGCAGGCAATTTAATTACGGACGACCTGTGTTTTAGGGAGATGAAAACGTCTAGTTAATAAAAAAAGAATAGAGGTAGTTAAAGATATCGTGCTGTAAGAGAACGTTACTTTGGTTACTTATCCAAAGTAACGTAACTATTATTATCATATTTGTTGTATTCGTAGAGACAATAATAAACAGAGTGACAAAGTCAAATAGAACAATAACAGCTCTTTCAATATAAACATAAAAAAAGAACTTTTGATTAGCCAGTTACAACACTCCCCCTTAATCAAAAAACTATTATAAAAAGAACAATAAATAAACTATACAACTAAACCTATGCTAATTGTACATTTCTTATGTGCGACAGGCCCAAGAGGTTTCGTTAAAACATCTGCAGGCATATCACTGCTCTTTAAATAATCTAAATCAATGGAGCTGTCGGACACCTTTTCCCTAATAAAATGGAAACGAGTATCTATATGCTTCGTCCTGCTGTGGTGTACAGGGTTATGAACGAGGTTGATAGCACTCTGACTGTCCGACATCAATTTAACTGAGCTAAGTTTACCTGTAACTTCCCATATAAAACGTCGTAAGTAACAAGCTTCCTTAGTAGCTGTTGTGAGCGACATATATTCAGCTTCGGTGGACGATAAAGCCACGGTGGGCTGTTTCTTGGCCTCCCACGCCACTGGTCCATCAGCTAACTTAAACACTCTTTCCATACTCTCTCTTTACATACTCTTTGCCGCCATCTGTTCTAAGAGCTTTTATATGAGAATCTAACTGTTTTTCAACAAACGCTTGAAATAAACAGAACTTGTTCTTAACCTCTGTCTTAGAATTAATAAAATAAGCAAAAATCTTTCGTGTATAGTCATCTACAAAAATTAGAACATATTTGTTTCCTTGAAAGGATGACGTGGACATTGGTCCGCAAAGATCACTATGGACCAATTCCAATGGTGAAGATGCCTTATGATATGCAATCTTCTTAAAAGGTTTCCTAGCTAGTTTCCCTTCTACACAAGCGATGCAATCAGTTTTGTCTACCGTGCTAAAGTTTATACCTACCTGATGATTCTTTAATGCACTCATCCCAATTCGACATAAGTGCCCTAACCGTTTATGCCAGAGTTTATAGTTACTCAGACTGTCAGAGTGCTCATGTTGTGCTGCATTTGCTTGGGGTATATTAACAGTACAATCTAAAGTGTACAGACCACCACAGGGAGAAGCATGTAGAACTGAATCACCTGTAACATAAAAATTTGCATCGTTTTTATAAAAAGTACAACCATTTATATCAAATATACATATAAAACCTTTTTGAACTGCTTTCTGAACGGATAACAAGTTAGCTTTTAAATCTGGTACAAAAGCAACATCACGTATCATATCTACAGTTTTATCTGGTGTGTTGATGGAAATATCTCCTATTCCACAATATTTGATTCGTTCACCATTTGCGACAGTAACATTTCCATTTTCAGAATTCGAAAGAGTTTGGAACCAATCACGTCTGGATGTCATGTGCTTAGTTGCACCCGAATCAACGTACCATAAATCAACACCAGTACTTGAAGTGTTCAGAGCTGTATAAAATGTACTCCTCTTCTCTTGACCTTGTTCATTAGAAACAACATTGGCCTTATTTCTTCGAGGACAATCAGGTCTTTTATGGCCTGGTTCTTTACAATCGTAACAAACGATCTTCTTCGTTTTCTTCTTCGCTTTGGTATGAAAAACCGTATCTAAAGGCATGGTTTCAACTTTCGACATCTCGTTTAGAAGTCTAGCCTTGACTAAATCGGTTGTGACCGGTTTATCACAGTTTTCAATAGCCATTACAAGAGGTTCATATTTTGGCGTCAAACCTCCAAGAAGTATAGCTGCAATCGACTCATCATCTATCTCCTTATCAATATCTGCCAGGTCTTGTGCGGTTGAAAGAACTGCATTTATATATGCCTCGATATTTTCAAAGTCTGAGAGACTTAGTCTGTATAGCTTACGCTCCAAAGCTAATCTACGTCCCATTCCCTTATCCTCGTAAGCTTTCTGCAAAGACTTCCATGCTTCGGCTGCAGTTTTCGCTCGCTTTACGTGCGTAATTGCTGCACCGTCTACTGTCAAACATATCTTCGCAAGAGCCTTACTATCATATTTTACCTTTAAAGATGTTGGAGTGGTATCGCCTTCAGGATAACCAATTATTGTGCTCCATAAATCCTCATGGATAAGAAAATTTCTCATCTTAAATTTCCATGTCGGATATCCGTCTTTATTTTTCAGTAAAAATGAGGGAATCGCTGACTGATGTTTGTACATATTCACATTATCTCCACTTTCACGTGACATTTTTTGATCAGAACTTTTATATTTCTTCAAAAAATATACTTCTCGTGCAAAATTTTCTTCTTCGTGCTGATAACGTGTTGTATTCGTAGAGACAATAATAAACAGAGTGACAAAGTCAAATAGAACAATAACAGCTCTTTCAATATAAACATAAAAAAAGAACTTTTGATTAGCCAGTTACAACAATATTATTTTATCATAATGTATTTGTCAATGACTTGAGCGTTTTAGAAAAGGTAAATTTGTCGTTACAAAGCACTAAATGTTCACTAATTATGTGTTCACACAATGAGCAAAAAGGCGTTTCTATATATAATTACAATATAATTAATTATAATACAATATTATTATATAATATTTGACGACCCTAAAATCAACTTAATACATTATTCGATATTATTTTATTACCTCCACAAAAAAAGGGCCCACGGGGTTTCAGTAGTAAAGCAAAAATACTAATAAATATAATTCTTTATAACATTCCTTTTCTAAAGTTAAATATGTGTTTTTAAACAACATAACAGCATAAAAATACTTTTTATTCAACTAAATGCATTCAGATAAAACGAAAACATATTTTTAATTTAATTTTATTTCAATTATATAGTGTAAGTTTTGTAAATAGTTTAGTTTTAATTTTATACAATAAAAATTATTAGAGTGATCAATTAAAATAATATAATTATATAATACCTATGATAAAGAAATCCAAAAAAATGTTAAATAAAATACGCATGTTTCAATTGACTACAATTTGATTGATTTTTGTATCCTTAGTATACTTCAAATTAATGGCAATGGACTTAAAACTAAAGGCAAAGAGGACACTAAAGCTGCCATTTTGTCCATACGATATACCTCTATAAATTCTACTTTAAAGTGCACAGTACATAGCTTCACATTTACGAGATAGTGTCATCAATTTCTAGCTGTGCGGGAACGATATTTCTTGCTGCCAAATGTCAGAAACTGGACAAGTTTTCCCAAAGGCACTGCAGCCGTTTGTGAAGGGTGCGATATATTTTAGTTTTTTTCCGGTGTGAAAAACTTCTTGTTGCTTTTTGTTGCCCCAAAGAGAACTTGTTAAAACTTGTTTGTGAGATATTGAAGTTAGTTTTAGTTGAAAGTGGGACAAGCATAGTTTTGTGTTTGAACAAACAGACGTCTTGTGGTTGGAGCTAAATGTAATTTAAATTAAGTTTATTAATTTAAATTGAGAACGCATCAAACGTCTTTTATAAAGGCCAACGTCATGGGAACCCTACTTTGTTATAATTTTTAATGTTCTTTTTATAATTTTTATTGATATAAATTTTATTGTTATATATACAAGGTGTTAATTAAATAGCTGAAAACCAGAAAGTAGTTTGCTCAGAATTGAGAGTAGAATCGATTAAACTATGTTTTAAATCAGGTTGTGTTTGTGTTTTTAAATCACTTTTTTACTGTGCCCAGTCTAAAAATATTATATACTATTTCGATAATTGAATACTGGCCGGTTCGCTGTGTGATTTTCTTCTAAGAACGTCAAAGCACAACTGCCAAAAACAAATCATGAATGTAGAGTTAGAGATTAAGTAGAATTACTGACTTAGCAAAACACACCAATATCTCTTAAAATAATGAAGATATTCAAAAATAAATACAATCAACTTAATTAAAAAAAAAAAATATTTTTGTGGCGACTGAAGTTTTCAGTTACTATAATGTTATATTATTATTAAATATTAGTATAATGGTAAATTGTCACAAATTATATATGTATGGCAAATAATTATATTTGAGGCCGAGATAATGTTAAAATTGATGATTATTATTATTTTGATACATTTGACATTACTCCTGACATTGTTTAATTTATTGATTCAGAATTGTTATTAGGTATTGATTGCTCTTAATTTGTTAGATTAAATATTGATAGGTGATTATTATTTGTTATGTTATATTATGTTATTATTTGATATTATTTGGGTATTTTATGATTCGAGAATTTATAATTGAATGAATTATTGTTAATTGATTAATGTATTTAATAGACTATTGCATGTCTCTCTGAGACAGGACATGATGTACTGTTAACTAAACATATACTGATTTAACATCTATGTAATAACTCATGACCTTGCAATAAACATTTTGAATTTGAATTTGAATTTTAATACTTAATTTTATTAACTCCTTGTATAAAAGGATAGAAGATAAGCATAGGTTAGGATATAACATGATAAGATAGGATAGAATATATACATATGTATAGCTATCAAATACCCTCAATATTTTATTTACACAAAATTAGTTGATTACAGAGTCATAAGTATAACAATAATCATTAAATTAATAGAATAAGATAGGATGAGGGTAGGATATGATAAATGGTGTCAAAAACTAACACAGATTTTTAATAAGCATCATAGGTAGAGTTTCTAACCACTAGGATACTTAATTTGTTTACTTACATACTTTAATTTTTGTTCTGTCCCAAACGAACGCGGAAGAACCGAAATGTTTATAAAAATAACCGCACTAACGTTCAAAAATTCACTGGCCACATCCGTTCGCTTGCGATACAATTTTTTCATAAAACACTTTCTGGTTGTAGTGATGTTCGTCATTTACTTCCGAATAGGTATTAAATTGATCGAGTCAAGCAATAAAGTTTTTCCTTTTACAAAAGGTTTTTATATTAATATATACAAACAGATCAATTGATAAAAATACATTTTAAGTGACTCGCGGTTACGGCTCCTCTCCACCTCGGGGAAAAGAGATAGGCTGTGTAATTTTAACGTCCGCTGCTGTCGGCGCGCCGAGGCTCCAACGAATCCTGCCGATTATTACCGTGCGCGCCCGATTGACGGCCTGCCTGCCACCTCTGCTGCGCCGTACGCCGCACAAGTGTATTATTTAAAATAATACTACATAAGTTTACTTACAACACGAGAATGTCAGGCATCTGCGCGGGTTGTCGTAAGACAACAAAAACATCGCAATGCTTGGAATGTTCTAAATGTAGTGATAAGTACCATGCTATCTGTGTGAAGGTATTAGTCATTAAAAAAATTACTGAGTATATTAAACAAGGCTGGATCTGTCCGGAATGCCAGAGCAAAGTGCCTAAGAGAGGCAACTCAAATACGCCGACGCGGAACTTAATCTCCGCTGCCGTTGCATGCGATAACGTTACGTTCCGCCCTTCTGGACGCAAATTAACATCACCGATCTCATCCGGGACTCACAGTCCGGAGTGCGACCCATTTACTACGCTCACGACCGAGATTAGGCTACTGCGTGACGATATGTGTGAGATAAAAAATCATCTGAAGGACTTAACAGTGGCCGTAGGCGCTTGCTCTTCCCGATTGGATGTGCTTGAAGCCGGGTTGGCTCGGTCAGAAGCTAGAATGGAGGCGTTCGAGAATCGGGAGTATGAGGTTGCTCTGCTTAAGCAGAAAGTCTCTGAGCTTGAAGAACAAATTAACACTCAAGCTCAAATGTCGCTCCGCAACGAGATTGAAATTATGGGTTTGACCGAGCTTAAAAATGAAAGTACACAACATTTGGTTCTGACCACTGCAAATAAAATCGGTATAAATCTAAGAGATGAAGATATTGATTTTGTGACTCGGGTCGGTCCGCGCCGGAAGCATAGTGATTCTACGATCTCTGAAAGAAATAGGCCGCGGCCTCTGGTTGTCCGGTTCGTCCATCTTACCAAACGCAACGAATTTTTAAAGGCGGCTAAGTTGAGGCGCACTCTGTCATCGTCTGACGTTTTAGCTGCGGGTCCAAATCGCAAACTTTTCTTTAACGAGCGTCTCACAGGGGCGAACCGGGCGTTGTTTCGTGAGGCCAGATAACAAAGGAGCAGCGCGGGCTATAAATTTTGTTGGATCAGTAATGGATCCATACTCGTGCGTAAGCGAGAGGGTTTGGAGCCTGTTGTCATACGAGGGAAGGAAGACATCGGAAGGTGGCTTGGAGGAGTGCGACGTGACGCCGAAGGCGGGCGCGATGGTGCCGGCGAGGACGCCGGCGTTGGTGCGGCGGCCGGCGCTGCTAGTGTGGGAGCTGCCGTGGAGTTTGGAGACGGTGGCGCTTTCGCGCCGGAAAAAGTCTCTGCCTCGGGGACAGACGGCGACGCCCATGGCGACACAGACGGCGGCGATGCTTAAAGTTAATCTTTCATTAGATTTAAATAATTTATTTGCTCTCTTTTATTTTGTTTTTACATGTTTTTTGCCACTTGAAGTCTGTACTGACATTCCTGTGTTGGTTTTATTTACGACTATCCAGGTGGCACTATTTGTGCAGCAAATTGTTTCTAACTCCCAGCATTACAAATTATTTGATACATTTTTGACACTTAAATACTCTCATACACTGGACAACATAACTCACCACAGAATTATGCAGCCGTGGTTCAGTGTGACGATTTCTTGGTATTCTTTGACTTTTTGGGAGCTCGAAGGTTTTGCAAATGGCATTACGTGAGCTAGTGGAGGAACTTGATGAATCCATCACCATTGAATGTCACACACTGGAAGCACTGGAGCAATGTAGGGTTGTCTTGACTCCTAATTTTAACTTTAAAGTCCTGACGCTAAATATTAGAAGTCTGCAGCATAACTTTGACTCTTTTTTAGTCTCCTTTAAACGCCTTAACATAGAATACGATGTTGTTATTCTTACAGAATGCTGGTTAGGCGAAGGTTCGGTTGTGGATACACTTCCCGGGTACTGTACTTTTTTTACCTCTAAATTTATTAACAAAAGTGGAGGTGTAGTAATTTACACAAAACAGACCCTTCCGGTCTTTGTCGCTGAACCTGTATTTGATGATGCCAACTGCCTTACTGTAGAGATTCCTGGCGAGGTATTGATTCTGGGCATTTATAGATCTCCAGCAGTTGCTAATACTGATAATTTTCTGAACTCATTGGATAAAATCTTGACTCAAGCTAAATCTAAGCAGATCATAGTCGCTGGGGATATCAATATTGATATTCTGGATGGTCCTGGCGATATACAGTGCTCTGACTACTTGTGTCTAATGTGTACGCATGGTCTGGTCCCAGCAATTACCAAGCCCACAAGGAAAAAATCATGCCTTGATCACATTTTTATTAAATCAAATGCTCAGTCCATAGGCATAGTCTGCAGATGCTCAGTTTCAGATCATGATATTGCTATGGTGGGCCTTCTTTCCCCTACATATAAAGTTACGAAAGGGGATCGCTGGACAGTAAGGACTGACTATGCAAAAGTTGCGTCAGAATTAAAGTCGCTTGATTGGACTCAAGTCATTAACTGTACCGATGTAAATGAAGCAACTGCAAATTTTAGCAATATTATTTCTTCGGCTATCGGTAACTGCACAAAAAAAGTCAAAATCAGTCGAAGTAGATTCAATCTTAAGCCCTGGATAACACCAGGGCTTATAAGATGTATAAGACACAGGGACAAATTGCACTGTCAAGTGAGGGCTTCACCTGATGATCTGCTGTTGAGTAAGGTTTATACACGCTACAGGAATTTTTGCAAAAACTTGCTGAACTCAATCAAAACAGAGTATCAAAGGAAACAGATAATGGAGAGCAAAACTAATCCCGAAAAACTGTGGAAGACAGTCAAGGCAATCTGTGAAACTCCAAATAAATACAATGATCTCAGTGATCTCACAAAAATTGGTGGCTCGGTAAAGGAGTCCCTCGACGTCTGTAACCTCCATTTTGCAACAGTGGGTGAGTCATTTGCCAACCAAATACTAACTAAGCTATCTGAAACACAGTCCTCCCTAGCTCTTAAGTACAGCCCGTCTAAAACTGTACCCAACTCATTCTTTATGTGGCCTACAGATCAGTATGAAGTGGACAAACTAATACAGCAACTTAAAGCAGACAGCGCTCCTGGGTATGACGGATGTAAGCCACTTCTCGTCAGGGAAATTAAAGACGTTATACTTTTACCTCTTACCTATCTCTGTAACTTGAGTCTGGAGAAAGGATGTTTTCCTGATTGTTGGAAATTGGCTATTGTTTCGCCTATCCATAAAAGTGGACCAAAAGATGCTCCCACTAATTATAGACCTATTTCCCTGTTGTGTGTGTTATCCAAAATACTGGAAAAAATTGTTAATAATCGCCTCATACAGTACTTGGAAAAAAACTCGCTCATTTCAGTTAATCAGTTTGGATTTAGATCGGGTAAGTCTACAGAGGATGCTACTATTCTGCTCACAAACCTAATCTCAAGCCATTTGGATGGTGGGAGAAAGTGTCTGGGTGTGTTTCTGGATCTCGCCAAGGCTTTCGACACGGTCTCAGCTGACATGCTGCTGCGAAAGCTCGAGGCTTTGGGGGTGAGAGGGTTAAATTTGGACTGGTTCCTCAGTTACCTATCCGGTAGGCGGCAAATGGTGAGGGTTGGCGAATCTTATAGTGAGCAGCTTCCTGTTCTTTTCGGCGTGCCGCAGGGTAGCATCCTGGGGCCAACTCTCTTCATAATTTATATTAACGATCTTTTGCAACTCTCTCTCTCAAACTCTGAAGTTATCTGTTACGCTGATGACACTGTAGTGTTATTCAGCAGTAGGACGTGGGAGGAAACATATCTCGTAGCTAGCGAGGGGCTGTCCAGGATCGCTGCTTGGCTGGAGTCAAATTTGCTAACGCTTAATGTGGATAAGACTTTCTATATACCCTTTTCTAAGACTGTGGCTTCTGCACCACCTGCATCAGCATCCCTGGTAATTCATACGTGTGGAAATCAAAACAGATCTTGTCCCTGCGATATGGTTCATAGAAGCGCTTCTGTCAGGTACTTGGGGCTCCTTATTGATGAGCATCTTTCCTTTAGAGAGCACATTAGTACTCTGGCAAAGAGAGTTAGAAAGCTGATTTATGTGGTGAAGCGATTGCGTGATTGCTCTCCGTCTAGCCTGCTTTTTACAGTCTATTATGCATTGTGCCAGTCAGTCACACAGTATTGCATCTCGGTGTGGGGTAGTGCGTGTAAGACATTCCTGATAGTCCTTGAACGAGCGCAACGCGCTATAATAAAAGTTATGCTCAGAAAACCTTACCGTTACCCAACAGACGCTCTGTATGGTGAAACTGGCTTACTCAGAGTAAGGCAGTTATTTTTGTTGAGAGCGGTTATGCGAACTCACAGGTCGACCACTGCGTCTCTTGTTGACTCTGTGCGACATGAACAGCTTCTACAAAAACGAATATACAGACTTCCTGTGCCTAGAGTCAGATCTGCTTTCGCAAGACGGTTTCCACTGTTTGTGCATCCTTTTATATACAACAGGGTTTGTAAGATTGTTAACATAATAAATTGTGGGGCCACTGCAGCAAAGAAAATCGTAACGAAATGGCTAACAACGCTAACATACTCGGAAACGGAGGAGTTACTACATATATGCTCGTAAGAGTGTTCTGATAACACACACGCACACACACACACACACACACACACACACACACACACACACACACACACACACACGCACACACACACACACAAACACACACACGCACGCACACACACACATTTGCATGCCTCTCTCTAAGAAAATCATTTTAAGTTTTCAATGTCAGTAATCTTTTTTTTTATTGTCTTTATTTCTACTTTATAAGTATCTGATAAGATAATAAGTAAACCGACTCGCTGGGTCCCAAGATACAGGCTCAGCCTAGTTTGGGGTCCGCCGGACACTGCTAATTGTATTTCGTATTTGTTACATAATAAACATTTTCATTTTCATTTTCATTTTCATTTTCAGATCGTCTGTTGATTGCTTGGATCTCCAGCTAAGTGTAGTGATGATCGGTAAAAGGCTGCTGATAGAAGCTGGATGCGGCCAGATGAGGACAAGGTGCAATTGCACTCATTGGGGGATGCCTATCAATGTGCAGTAATAGACTGCTGTAGACTGATGATGATGATGAGGATGATGAACGATTGGTTCACCTGCCATTGGTACCAGATTTGGTATACGCTTTAGTTGCTGAGAAAATAAAGTCCAGGCAATAAACACGACGCAGTAGTTACATTTTTGATTACTAACCTTTGCTAAAGTACTAAATAAAATATCGACATTATCATAATTTTAATGCATGAACAGAACAAGCAACGCGTTAGCATATTTTAACCCACGACGCAAAAAAAAAGTTTTATGCCTGTACGTCCGTGGAATTGTAGCTCTCCAACGGGTTTACCAATTTCAATGAGATTATTTTTGAGTAAAAACGAGTTTTCTCGCGGTTGTTTTTAACTATGTTTCATTAAAATCAGTTCAGCTGTTTTTGAGATAAATGATGATGTCAGGGGTTATTCAACTTTTCTAAATTAGTTAGATTATTTTAAATTGACTGCTTGTGTTAATCCATATCGGAAACCGAAATTCGGTATCAAACCTTTCCCTTTCCTTGACTTCTAGTATACCTACGCGCTTTAGTACGTACAAAGAACAATAGTGTTTGGGTTTCAAGAGCTATAAACGGTCAATGAAAATTGATAAAAAGGTTTGCAGCTAGGTTGCCGCGTTAACATCGTAAAGGTAGCTTTATATCTACAGAATATAATGACGTGTACCCAACACAATAATGCAAAAACCATCCATCTTTTAATTTAAATGGACCTAAAGTCGAATGAATAAATATGAATCATCATTTACATCATTTACATACATTTACTGCTTTTTTTAAACGTTTTTCAATAAAAGACTCTTCAAGATTGTTAACCCTTTTTCTAATGCAAAAAAAACGAAATATCATAAGGCACAGAATAGATACACACAATATCTAGCTCATTTTAATATTAAAAATCTACATACGTTTAACGATGAAATGAAGTAAATCCAAACGTTTCACAACGCGAACGCTGCTTGGCGGGGTAAACGATATTGTTAGGTATATTGATACTGATATTGCTATTTTGTAATGTGCCCAGCTCATAACATTCATGTAATGTTACATGTAGTAAAAAATAAAGGCAAATATAAAGAGAGATCCGATGTAGTACAGTAAAAAAAGTACCTATGTATGTACTTTTTACTGTCCGAAAGAAAAGAAATCTCTAACCCTAGGCTAAGACCCTAACTCTAAGCGTTTACCTTTACTTAGCCGAATTTCATTTGCCATACCAACGTTTGCCATAAAATATATAGAACCGTAGAATATAATAGAACGATAGAGAACTAACTATTAACCCACTATTAACAAATAAAAAATGTTTCATATTTCAACAAAAACATAATTGACTAATTTTGAGATAGGTACTTGTACAAAGGCGGACTTATCCCTTTAAGGGATCTCTACCAGTCAACCTTTGAGTAGATGAGAGTAGTAACCAGTTAACTAACTAACCAGTAAACTACAATATAGGTAAATAAAAATGGACAGTTTTCTCAAAGGAACATAGGTCGAAAAACGAAAAAAAAAGTTCATACTCTCATACAAAATAATTATATTGGTTAGCTGACCGACTTACGATTCGACGAAAAAAAAATTCCTTTCTCGATTGATGTTCCTTGGAAAAAGTTGTTCAGTTTAAGCAACACTATCACCTGTTTTATTATATTTAGCCTATAACTGTGTCCCACTGCTGGGCAAAGGCCTCTCCTCCTGACTTCCACATCTCCCTATCTAGAGCTATATTTGGGCAATCACTCAGTTCCGGGTCCTGGTCATCTCGCCATCTCCGCATCACCTGCCTTGCCGTCGGTGCCCGTCATGCGGTACCCACCATGTGGCTTTGTGCGCCCATCTTTGTGGGTGCATCCGGCAGACATATGTTTACCTAAAACCACTTAAGTTTGGCGCTTTAGTGTATATGTATATAACCATAATACATATAATAGGGAAGCTTAAAGTTCCATCTTACAGACTGGCTAAAACCAAAAAGTCGTTTTTGGGAAGTTGCATACGTTTTTATAATAAAATTCCAAAAAATATTACTAAATTAACTGATACAAAATTTAAATCTACTGTCAAAAAGACGTTAATATCTAAGGCTTATTATAAAGTCAATGATTATATTATCATGGACAGGGATATTTGGAATTGTGTTAAATACTTGTAATGTATAGTATATAGATATCATTTATAAATATTGTGAATCTGTTTTAAAAAAAAATACCTCGTTGAGTTTCTTGCCGGATTCTTTTCAACAGAGGTTTTTCCGAACCTGTGGTAGATTTTTTGACGTTCATAAGTGCTTGTCATAGCCTAAATTGAATAACAAGATTTTGACTTTGACTTTGATCCATACTAATATTATAAATGCGAAAGTAACTCTGTCTGTCTGTCTGTTACGCTTTCACGCCAAAACCGCTGAACCGATTTGGATGAAATTTGGTACAGAGATAGAATAGACCTTGGGAAAGGACATAGGCTATCTTTTATCGCAAAAAAGAGGCTTTAAGGGGTTAAAATAGGGGGGAAAGTTTATATGGTGGAAGTTCGTCGCTTTCGAAGATAAAACTATGAAACTTGGCATTTAGGCATTTAATATACTATCCATATCCATACTAATATTATAAATGTCAAACTGTGTTTGTATGTTTGTCCGTCTCTCACGTCGTAACGGAGCGACGGATCGACGTGATTTTTGGCATGGAGATAGTTTATGGGCCCGAGAGTGATATAGGCTACTTTTTATCCCGGAAAAATGCACAGATCCCGAGGGAACAGCGCGCGATAACCGGATTCCACGCGGGCGGAGCCGCGGGCAAAAGCTAGTTTTAAATAAATCCTCAAATACTTAAAGAGAAAAGTAAAACGAATGAAGCTACGGAACCCTAACAATCAATTAAAATTCGTTTATTTATTGGTAAGGGTATAAATAATTAAAAGACAACAATGTTTAAAAAGCCAAATTTTATTTATTTAAATAGCGAAATAACGTATTTTAGGTTACTTTTAAGCAAGATATTAGGTACAATAACATCTAAAAAATTTATTTCTTTTTTGAAATTTATTTCATGTCTAAACTACTATTTTGTTTCAGTTGAATACTAATTGCGAACACTGCAGTAGTCTCCGAGCCAGGAGTGAGCACACCACATGCTGCAGCAGTCTTCGTGGTTGGAACACTGCAAAAAAAAAAAACAAAATTAGTACGTGGCCTCTCCAGCAGAGGTCGGTGGATCCGCCTTTGGAACTGATATTAGTTCTTTTGAATCAATCACTCGTGAGCAACAGATTTCTATTATTGTATTTTTCACCTATGATGAGTTCTGTGACACTTGAAAATTTTCCGAATTAGCATGTACAGTTTTAATTTTTTTTCATTATTTTGCTTCAAAATATAAATTATTAGAAAAATATTTTACGAACATAGTACCTATGTACTGTGTTCGTAAAATATTTTTTTCTAAAAAGTACAGTTTTACATTTTTTTTCATTCTTTTGCTTCAAAATAGATTTTTTTTATTGAAGCATATTAATGAAAAAAATGTAAAACTGTACTTTTTAGAAATATATAGCAATATCAGTGTCCATTAAATAGACTTCATCGAATACGATAGAAAAATATATATTTTTTTAAATGACGCAACGTGTGAAACGGAACAGAGTAGTGACGTGACACAACATTATCGGCAATTGCCGCGGTTCATTATTCAATAACAATGAACAGTAAGATACTTAAAATTTTTGAACATACGAACACAAACATACGAATTACAATTTTCGAATTTTGTAGTAGCCCCGTGGTATCCGCCGAGCACGAGCACTGTCAAGACAACGCTGCCGTGCTCGAACTAAAAGACGGCTAAGTGACATTTTGGCCAAAATTGACTTTTTGATACAGATCGAAAGAGAAAAAAAAGCCGCATCGATGAGTCTAATCCATCTCAATTTTGGCCAAATGTCATTTAGCCGTCTTTTAGTTCGAGCACGGCAGGGTGATAAAACTTACCCCGCCAAGTAGAGTTTGGCAGGCTTCCACGCCACTCTGCATCAGGGCTACAGCCAGGATCACGAGGAACAAGAGCACTAGTTTCGACATTTTGCCTGATTTGTGGTCCGTTTCAATTCTGCAACAATATGATTTAGGATTATATCAACTCATAAAATAAAAACAAAAGTTTATTTTGCAGAATTCTGAGGGCTATTTTACATGATTTTTTAGTGGCCATCGCTTCGATTCGCATTGATGAAAAATATTCCAAATATTCTCATACAGTTTTTTAATTTATCTGGAAGGAATTCTAACAAAATACAGTAATCGAAAACGACATCAAAATCTAGAGCCGATTCGTAAAAAATGACCAGTAAAATGAGTCGATTGAAACGGTCAAATAATCGTCCTTTATTCCCGGATCCTGCAACCGTTTGCTTGTATGAACGCGTGCATTTAAATAATGTTGCTACGAAATCGGATTGTATAAAAAAACAGAAAGAGGCTACTACGAAATCCCATAATCGAAGTTCGTAGCGCACTGTCCCTCTTACTCTCGTATTAAATCATATTAACGTCAGCGGGACGGCAAGATAAGAAATGCGAATTTTGCGCTTCATAGTATAGAGCCAGTTCTTGTAAAGATTCGGATGTCTCCGCGAGAACGGGAAGTGCAATCTTGTGCAAGGTCCGCCCGGATTGCTACCACCATCTTGCTCGCTAATCCTGCCGTGAAGCAACAGTGTTTGCATTGCTGTGTTTCGGCGTGGAGAGTAAGACAGCCGGTGAAATTACTGGCACTTGAAGTATTCCATCTTAGGCCTCTAGGTTGGCAACGCATCTGCTATACCCCTGGTGTTGCAGATGTTTATGGGCGGTGGTGATCTCTTACCATCGACAGGATGGCAAACGAGCAAAGTTGCCATCCAGTCGAATAAAAAAAAAGAACGGGCTCTTTGCGTAAATTTCAGCTATTGAGATTCGGTTCCCGAGATAAAGCCCTTTGAAAGACAGCGGACAGCGACAGCGAAAAGACAGTAGCAAGGTTCCGTTTCCGTTTGGAACCCTAATATAAATTGATAACACAGTATGACCAGTTTTCAATGTAACTAATATTCAACAAAGTAACAAAAAACTTAGATAAAGTCAAGGAAATTGAATCGCGTATCAGGGTGAAACCTTTGTGCTACTAATATCATGTTGACATCCTCATACATTTTCCTAAGAAATTATAGCGAAATTGTTTATGAAAAGGTTCGCTGCAGGACTACTACGAAACTCGAAACTCGAAGTTCGTATCGTGCGGTCCCTCTGACACTTATAATATTCAATACGAGAGCGAGAGGGACCGCACGACACGAACTTCGAGTTTCGAGTTTCGGAGTAGCCCTGCTGGTACGTAATACTTAATACAGTTTCTTTGACTGTAGGTACTATCGCACCAGTTGAATCGTGACCCATTGTGGAACCTTCTCGCAGAAAAAGTGATAGTGACATCGCATAGATTGACAAGGGAATTCATTACGACGCGTACTGTGAGAAAGTTCTGCGGCAAGTTAGGAATCCAATGGTTCGCTTTCTATCTTATTTTTAGGGTTCCGTACCTCAAAAGGGAAAACCTTTAGGATCACTTTTTATCCGTCTGTCTGAGTGTCTGTCTGTCTGTCAAGACCCTTTTTCTCGGGAACGCGAGGAGTTATCAAGCTGAACTTTATATCAAATACTGAGGTCCACTGTCCCTTGGAGCTATGAAAAAATCAATCTTCTAAGCCAATGCAATCAAAAGATGCAGCCGTTTATGCCCCTAAATTCCACAAATTTTCGTAACTCGCAAGAGAATCAAAACCTACAGGGTACTTCCCGTGAACTCAGAATCTTGAAATTTGGTATTAAGGTAGCTATTATAACACAACCAATTAAAAAAGTCTGAAAATCTTGATTTTTTGTCTGTCTGTAAATATCAATGACCAATATAATCTAACCCCAAACTGCGTACATTTTGCTTAAGAATAGGGCTCTGCATACACTGGATATATTAAATCACTCGGAATTAGCGAGAAATATCTTCAAGACACGACTCCCCTTTTATACATATCTATAAATGTGTACGGAACCCTCGGTGCGCGAGTCCGACTCGCACTTGCCCGGTTTTTTAACTTATCCGAAAATCTTGTAATATAAATGATGTTACTTACCTTTATATTGAGTCTTGATACCCCGTCGAGGTTGGAAGAGATATAAAGTAAGTGAATGCATAGCTCTGCTTATATACTAATTGCATTATCTTAACAACCTATAACCCTTATGCAGAACTTATCACATACACGTGGCAAATCTGCTAATTATTAATTATTTTAATAGCTCTATTTACCAAAACAGGTTACTACATTTTAATGTAACTAGACCATATATAGGGTGTCTTGGGACCGTCAAATCAAAGAACAAGGTATGGAAGATTCCTTCAAGGATAAGTTAGCCTTTGTATACCTGATCCCTTTTGTTGTCTATTTTTTTATATTATATCATTTATTTTATTACTATTTCTCAAAAAGTTGTCTATTTTCAGTTGTAAAAAAATGTAATCTTATAAAAAAGTAATATTTCCTGACGCAATTTCAACACAAGAAATAAGTATGTAATTATGTTTAAATATATAATACAAAACCTTGTGATAAAAAGTCAGATAATCTTTGTTGTTGGATCTTATAGAAAGTTTGATGTAGTTACATAATAACGATTTTTTTCTCACAAGATTTTCCCGACGTCAAGAAATTTTGGATGTTTTATGCAGTGTATGCTTTATAATCTCGTCCTTAGTGTTAAACTTTTTTGACAAACTGATTTCTTGTCAATTTCATGACGTGACAACTTTTTGAGAAATACTAAGAAATACGACGAACGATAAGCACAATAGAGAACTTGACTAGGACTTAAGCATCAGCTCAAAAATTCGAATATTTATTCTAGAATCTTGGTTGCTTAATAAATATATATATTTGTAGGTAAAAATACAAGGCGTACCAGTCTCTGCTTGTTCACCAGCCCTTCTGTCACCCTCCAACGGCTGAAATCTCGGGACCCTGCTTGTGTAAAAGCCCAAAACCTAGGGGATTTCGACATCAGACAGAGGTGGAAGGACGAGTGGAATGCACAAAGAAGTGGAACTGCCCTGGAAACTATAGACCCCACGGGTAAACCAGATGGTTTCAGACTACCACGCAAGCTCTAGTGCCGCTTTAACAGACTGAGAACAGGACACGGACGCTGTCACTACCTACACAAGTGGGGTTGGCGGGACTCGGTCCTCTGCGAATGCGGTGAGGAGGCTCAAACTATGGAGCATATTGTACAGCGCTGCCCTCTATACTCATACTCAGGCTCCTCTAGAGATTTGTACAATTGACACCTGACGCAATCTCGTGGTTTGGGACCCTGAATCAAAGTCAAAGTCAAGTCAAAATATCTTTATTCAATTTAAGCTATAACAAGCACTTGAAATTAAATAATGATATCCGCAGTAGAACTGAGGTTCCTGACATAACCCGAAGAATTGCGAAACTGAAGTGGCAGTGGGCGGGGCACATTGCTCGCAGGACTGATGGCCGATGGGTTCAAAAGGTTCTCGAATGGCGTCCGCGGACCGGTAGACGAGCTGGTTAAGATCGCGGGATCGCGGTGGATGCGAAAAGCACAAGACCGGTCTGAGTGGAGAGCCTTGGGGGACGCCTATGTCCAGCAGTGGGCGTCTTTCGGCTGACATGATGAAGCAATTGTGAACGTCAAAAAAAAATTACCACAGGTTCGGGAAAAACCTCTGTTGCGAAGAATCCGGCAAGAAAATCAACGAGGTATTGTTTTTTTTTTTAAAACAGATTCACAATATTTATAAATGATATCTTTATACCTACATCACAAGTATTTAACACAATTTTATTTTTAACACAGAATGTGGATTTATAGCTAGTTTGTAGTTTCTTTCTTTAATGTAATTGTTTTTATGTTTTACGCCATACGATTAAATAAATAGTAGGTATATTGTCTCTTCGTTTCCTAGTACCCGTAACACTCAGACACTAAATCAATAGTATCAAGTATCCCGTGATACTATTACGATATCAAAACAAAACTGATACACTGATACTGCTCGTTTTACCCTCTATCATACACCTATAGTTGTTAAGATAGTTACCCACTGGTTTAGATTTTAAAAGGGGAGGGGGACGGTCGATTTTAATGAAAATTTGCACTTTAAAGTTGACTATTTTCCAAACAAATCACTGAATTGAAAAATCGTTTTAGCAAGCCCCTCATGATTTCAAAAGACCTATCCAAAAATACCCCACAAAACAAGGTTGGTTCAGAAAAAAAAATGACCCCCGCTTTACGTCTATGGGAGGTACTCTAAAAAATTTTTTTTGGATTTTTTTGTTGTACTGTTTTGTTGGCATAGTTGACATATATATTCGTGAAAAATTACAGCTTTCTAGCATTGATAGTCCCTGAGAAAAGCCGCGGACGGACAGACAGACAGAGATGGCGAAATTATAAGGGTTCCGTTTTTGCCATTTTGGCTACAGAACCTTAGAAACCATCTCGTAGATACTTGTCTCTCGTCGTTTTGAAGTTTGGTTTCGAGAACAAGCTGTATTTTATCTATGATCCACATGCTTGCAATGTTAATGTTTTGCATCACTGAACTCTAACCTACTGTACCAACAAACACTAATAAATGTTAAACTTTGTATCGAATCCTTCATTTACAGCGATCTTTTATCTATCGCTCGCTATTTGTTATTTTTATTAGTAACTAGCTTTTGGCCGCGGCTCCGCCCGCGCGGATCTAGGTTATCGCGCGGTGGCGCCCTCTACCGAAATTAAAGGTATCCTATGTTGATCCTTGGGGTTCAAACTACCTATATACCAAATTTCATCAAAATCGGTTCAGGGGTTTCGACGTGAAAGCGTAACAGACAGACAGACAGACAGACAGAGTTACTTTCGCATTTATAATATTATATATAATATATACAATATATATTATAATATATATAGTAGGGATTATTTTGATTTGCTATCTTTATGTAAATTTGCTATGTTGTGTTGTATTTAATTCCACCACGATATGCCACCAACGAATCCTTTCATATTTTGGCCACATAATGAGAAGGGGTGATGAGAGCCTAGAGAAGCTGATCGTAGTTGGGAATACGAATGGTAAACGAGCCCGGGGCAAATCTCCTACTAGATGGACCGATCAAATTAGGGACTCCAAGGCCCCGAGGTTTAGCTCCGTCGTCAGGGCTGTCATGGACAGAAGCCGATGGAAACAAATAGTCCTATCCAAATGTAGACCGCCCGTTGATGACCACGATCCTTTGTCATGAGGGAACGACTGGAATGGAATATTGTGTTGTATGTTTGTATGTTGTGTGTTGTGTTGCTAAAAGTGGCTTCAAAGCGGTAACGTTTCGTCTGCTCTGCCTACCCCATTTGGGAATACAGGCGTGATGTTTGCTTGTGTGTGTATAGTCCAAACCAATATCTGACACAAAGTGTGCATAAATACGACTCTATTTCTAGGGGCGGTAGGACGTGTTAAATATTTTTGAACGCTCTGTTGTGGCAGATATAAATGCAGGTGACTGTACAGTGACTTATTTTCATTCATTATGAAACAAATTAAAATAGTATTGGGTTGCTAAAGAAGTAATAACGCCACAGACTTTTAAACTTGCAAGGGGAGTGTTTGAGTTTGAAATAAATGGGCATTTCTCCACTAATTGGAAAATCGTTATCCTTGGCTTTTTTGGAAAAATGTGTGTTAAAAATCGACCATATTTTATGAACTTGTCTAATAATTAAACTTTTTCAAACACCCAAATAAACAGTCCCTTGACATGTCCCCAACCCGGAATTTGTTAAGTATCAGATAATATTAGCCATGTGTATGTTTATGATTAATATGAAAATAATTAATAAGATGAACATTTGTTTGTGGATACATTTATATTGGTCTACACGACACTGTAGTTACGGTTCAAAACCATTGTTACTGTTTAATTCATTATAATTTGAAGAGAAGGTTGGCAGGGGTTTATTCAAATTTTCCAATTAGTGGAGAAATATCCAAATGCATTTTACTTTAAGTGAGGTCACAACTCGCTATATTAATTATAATAATAACGCTTCAAACGAATTTCAGTCATTTTTAGTGCTTTTTGACTATTTGCAGCGCTTTAAGCCCGTATTTATTTTATGTGTTAACGACGCGTGGGTAGCGCGTCACACGCTTCAAAGGAGATTGAGTTATTTTTATACGAACTTTTTAACCTTTTTCTTAGCAAGTTGAAACAAGTTTTCTGAATTCAAGCCTTTTTTTGCCCCGAACAATTTTTTTCATTTTTATTTCAATTGTCAGATTCTCGTTGAGTTAGCAAAAATACCTTTGAAAAATTACAAAAAGGCGCTCTAAAATAACATATTTATTCAATGATTATAAGCAGTAACAAATTACATTAAATCATCTCTAAAATTATGCATCTATCTTAAAAGATACAATACCAAGAAGAGGGGTCAATAATGAAATTATTTGACTTGTGAGCTGCGTATTTTCGGTCGGGTCATTTCTGCTGCATTTGGTTTAAAACCATTCATCATGTCAGCCGAAAGACGTCCACTGCTGGACATAGGCCTCCCCCAAGGCTCTCCACTCAGACCGGTCTTGTGCTTTTCGCATCCACCGCGATCCCGCGATCAAAACCATTAGGGGTTTGCTAAAACGATTTTTTGATTCAGTAATTTGTTTGCGAAATATTCAACTTTAAAGTGCAAATTTACATTAAAATCGAGCGTCCTCCCCCCTCTAAAATCTAAACCGGTGGGTGGAAAAATTTGAAAAAATTCAGGATGGTAGTCAGTATATCAAACTTCCAAGGAAAACTATAACGGCTAAGTTTGCTTGAGAATGATTAGTAGTTTATGAGTAAATAGAAGCGTAAGGTATAAAATATACCTAACTGGGAAGATTCCGTATAAAATACGAAATCCTTAGAAAAAATATTACTTAATTTTTTCGTAATGGCTACGGAACCCTATTTTGGGCATGTCCGACACGCTCGTGGCCGGTTTTTATTTTAAAAATCTACATACGTTTAACGACGAAATGACATTCGTGTAATGTTACATGTAGTAGTAAATAAACGTAAATATAATAGGTAAAGAGAGATCCAATGCAGTACAACAAAAAATAGTATATTTTTTATCGAGGGACTAAAATAAGCCAATATACACCCGAGGTGGTTCGCCACCCGACTTTTAGCGAGGGTGTCTATTTCGCACCCTTCGTGCAAGAATCGCGTAAAACACATACAAACCTAATAGGACTTACGCGTTTCTTGCACGAAGGGTGCGATTTATCCGAGGGTTTATAGTGACTTTTAGTCTCGCGGTGAAAACTCTATTTTTCACTTCGATTGCGAGAAAAAAAATAGTCAGTTTAGTACAAAAAGATTTAGTCAAAAAATAAATCTTTCTAGATTTCGGCAGCACAAGATTATCAATTATGTTTTTTTCTCTTTGCTCGACATCATATTTTTCACTATTATCACTTGATGACATTGTCAGAATAATCAATTTATTTTAATCGTTTACGATTTACGCTCTACAATAATTTCAAAGTTTTCACGGTAAATATTTTTTTCCAACCAGACACAGATATAACAAAATAGCATCGGCGAAATTGTCCATACATAAATGAAAAAATAGGATGGCGCCACCTTCTATGCGGAAAAGCATAGAACTAAGACCACGTAGACTAAGAACGTAACATTTGCGTCATGAAAATGGTCCACACACATTCTTATTTTTTGCAAGTAACTGGCTGTTTGAGTTTATCTAAGTCACTCGAAGTAAATTAAAAAATTAACTACTTTTACTCCCTAGGGACTAAAGTACTCACTTTACTCCCGCCTCGTAGGCTATATTGACCTTCTTTTAGAGCATGAGAAGTGAAAAAGTATGTATGTACTTTTTATTGTCCAAAAGAAAAGAAACTTCTAACCCTAGCCTAAGACCCTAACTCTAAGCGGTTACCTTTACTTGCCCGAATTTCATTTGCCCGAATTTCACTTGCCATACCAACGTTTGCCATAAAATATGTATATAGAACCGTAGAATATAATAGAACGATAGAGAACCAACTCTAAGACCTTGATGGAAACCCGCTATTAACAAATAAAAAATATTTCATATTTCAACACAGTTGACAAACTTTGAGATACTTGTACAAAGGCAGACTTATCCCTTTAAGGGATCTCTACAGGTCCGACAAAGAGTGAGTTTAAAAGTCAAAACTAGTGGAAGCTAGGTACTATATAGCCTTTTAAACAATATAATACATAAACTACAATATCCATACTATATACTATATATAATATTATAAATGCGAAAGTCAGTCTGTCTGTCTTCTCTGTGATTTTGATGTAATTTGGTACAGAGATACACTAGACCTTGGGAAAGAACATAGGCTACCTTTTATTCCGAAAAAAAAAAGCTTGAAGGGGTTGAAATAGGGGACGAAAGTTTATATGGAAGTTTTTAGTTTTTGTGGAAGTATTTTTAAAGATAAAACCATGAAACTTGGCATTTAGGCAGTTAATAAGAAATAAGTAGATATCTGTTCGAGCGTTTTTGAAAATTCGACCTGTGAGGGGGTGAAATAGGGGATGAAAGTTTATATGGAAGTTCGTTATTTTTAAACATAAAACCATGAAACTTGACATTTAGGCAGTTAATAAGAAATAAGTAGATGTCTGTTCGAGCGTTTTTGAAAATTCGACCTGTGAGGGGGTGAAATAGGAGATGAAAGGTTATATGGGTGGTCGTCATTATCAAAGATAAATTGAAGAATGTTTACAAAACGACGATGGAAAGCCGAAAAAATAAATCGTTTTTCGACCTATGTTCTTTGGAAAAAGTTGTTCAGTTTAAGCAACACTATCAAATGTTTTCGGGAAGGTCCCCCATCCTCATCCAATCAGTATATATGTATATAACCATAATACATATTACCTATTATACATGCGATATAAAACAAAGGAATGTCCTCAAATATTTAAAGAGAAAAGTAAAACGGCCGAAGCTACGGAACCCTAATAATCAATTAAAATTCATTTATTTATTGCTACTGCTACTGCCTAAGCCCTCTCATTCTGAGAGGAGGCCTGTGCCTAGCAGTGGGATATGCATAGGCTGGGATACCTCATTGCTAAGGGTATAAATAAAGTTAAAAGACAACAATGTTTAAAAGGGCAAATTTTATTAATTCATTTTTGAAATTAGTTTGATGTCTAAGCTACTATTTTTCTATGCGAACACTGCAGTAGTCTCCGAGCCAGGAGTGAGCACACCACATGCTGCAGCAGTCGTCGTGGTTGGAACACTGCAAAAAAAAAAAACAACATTTATATGAGGCCTCTCCAGCAGAGGAGGGTCGACCCGCCCTTGGAACTGATATTTAGTTCTTTTGAATCAATCACGCGTGAGTAATAGATTTCTATTATTGTATTTTATACCTATGATGAGTTCTGTGACACTTGAAAATTTTCCGAATTACGCATAGGTACTATATATTATGTTCGTAAAATATATTTTTTTAAATAATTATTTTTTTAGAAATATTATAGCAATATCAGTGTCCATTAAATAGACTCCATCGAATACGATAGAAACATATTTATTTTTTTAATTGACGCTACGTGTGAAACGGAGCAGAGTAGTGACGTGACACAACATTATCGGCAATATTGCCGCAGTTCATTATTCAATAACAATGAGAAGTAAGATACTTTAAATTTTTAAACATACGAACACAAACATACGTATTACAATTTTTGAATTTTTGTAGTAACCCCCTGGTATCCGCCGAGCACGAGCACTGTCAAGGTAGCGGTAATAAAACTTACAAAGCCAAGTAGATTTTGGCAGGCTTCCACGCCACTCTGCATCAGGGCTACAGCCAGGATCACGAGGAACAAGAGCACTAGTTTCGACATTTTGCCTGATTTGTGGTCCGTTTCAATTCTGCAACAATATGATTTAGGACTATATCAGCTTATAAAATAAAAACAAAAGGTTATTTTTCAAATAGGTAGACTTCAGAGGGCTATTTTACATGACTTTTTTAGTCGCCATCGCCAGTATTTTGCGAAAAATCCGTCTTTGCCGGGAAGAACACGCTGTTAGGAACTTGACGAAAAGTTTTTTTTTAATAAGTTCTGAATTTTATCGATCGTTCGATAGATCAAAAGATTGATTTGCTGTCGTTCCGGGTCCGTCCGTTCTAATAGATTATTCGAACGTTTCAACCGTTTCATTTCTCTGGACTTTTCTGTAAAAATGGCCAAATATCATACAGTTTTTTAATTTATCTGGAAGGAACTCTAACAAATACAGTAATCGAAAACGACATCAAAATCTACAGCCAATTCGTAAAAAATGACCCGTAAAATGAGCCGGTTGAAACGGTCAAAATAATTGTCATTTATTCCCGGATCCTGCAACCGTTTGCTTGTATGAACACGTGCATTGAAATAATGTTGCTACCAAATCGGATTCTATAAAAAACAGAGAGACCGGCTACTACGACTTCCCATAATCGAAGTTAGTAGCGTACCCCTTTGACAGACAGCGGACAGCGACAGCGAAAAGACAGTAGCAGGGTTCCGTTTCCGTTTGGAATCCTAATATAAATTGATATTCAAATTGAAATTCAAATCATTTACTCAGTAAATAGGCCGCAATGGGCACTTTTACACGTCATTTTTTTAAACTACCAGCGCTTTCGGAAAGACCATCATTGCCAAGAAGAATGCGCCGCATGAAACTAGGCAGAAAGTCACTTTTTCATAATAAAATAATTACAAATAAAATACTTAAAAACTACACAGTATACAATTAAAGAGAAAAAAAAATACAAAATAATAATAATACAGGGATGTACGGGGTCCCTTAGTTACAAAACTAAACACTAACTATATCTACGTTCAGCGGAAGTGTAGAATGCTTCCACTGTCAAAATTAAAAATAATAATAATAATTTAATTCTGGAATATACATTTCAGGTCAAGTAACCGTTAAGCTTTTGGATTCCGAATATTCCGATAACACAGTATGACCAGTTATCAATATAACTAACATTCAACAAAGTAACAAAAAACTTAAGCACAGTCAAAGAAATTGAATCTCGTATCAGGGTACATACATTTACCTACACATACATTTTCCTAAGAGATTATAGCGAAATTGTTTATGAAAAGTTCCTGCAGGGCTACTCCGAAACTCGAAACTCTAAGTTAGTGTCGTGCGGTCCCTGACACTTATACTATTTAATACGAGAGCGAGGGGGACCGCACGACACGAACTTCGAGTTTCGAGTTTCAGAGTAGCCCTGCTGGTATGTGATACAGTTTCTTTGACTGTAAGTACTATCGAACCAGTTGAATCGTGACCCATTGTGGAACCTTTTCGCAGAAAAAGTGATAGTGACATCGCATTGATTGACAAGGGAATTCATTACGACACGTACTGTGAGCCGTGGTGGCCTAGTGGTTTGACCTATCGCCTCTCAAGCTGAGGATCATGGGTTCAAACCCCGGCGCACCTCAAAGTTTTTCGAGATTCATGTGCGGAATTACCTTTGAAATTTAGCACGAGCTTTGCGGTGAAGGAAAATATCGTGAGGAAACCTACAACAAACCTGCGAAGCAATTCAATGGTGCGTGTGAAGTTCCCAATCCGCACTGGGCCCGCGTGGGAACTATGGCCCAGCCCTCTTGTTCTGAGAGGAGGCCTGTGCCCAGAAGTGGGACGTATATAGGCTGGGATGGATGGACTGTGAGAACGTTCTACGGCAGGTCAAGAATCAAATGGTACGCTTTCTATCTTATTATTTTTAACTTATCCGAAAATCTTGTAATTTAAATGATGTTACTTACTTAATATTGAGTCTTGATATCTAGTCGAGTTTGAAAGAAATATAATATGTGAATGCATAGTTCTGCTTATATACTAATTGCACTATCTTAACAACCTTACCCTTATGCAGAACTTATCACATATCTACACGTGGTAAATCTGCAAATTATTAATTATTTTAATAGCTCTATTTACCAAAAAAGGTTATTAAATTATGAAAAAGGATTTATTGCGCTCCTTTGCATAAAATAAAAATAATTTGTATACAATTTTGGTACTAATACCGCGATTTAAAAATGGTGAAAATAAAATAGAAAGGCGAGTTGTGTTCGCACTCGGATCGTAGAAGTAGTGAGTCGACGTCAGAGGTTGGTAATGGAGGAATCGCTCGCAGCGCTCCCTGGCGGCGGGCGCCGTCAAACTTTCATCTTCATGCGCTGTGGTTAGATGGCGTTGCGAGCGTAAACATGCCCCCCGACTTGAAAGCAGCCGCTTTCAAAATTATGTGGTCGATGGCTCGTCATCCCGTCGATGAACTTCCTCATCGGACTGCAGAGGGAGCGGGCAGATCTTGGAGAACGCCCTGCGTATGAGTCCGGCAGCCGTGCGAATATCAGCGACACGGGAGACGCCGTCGTTGCCGGTACTCGTCCCAAACGCCATTTAAGAGGTGGTAGATGGTCATCCTTGATAAAGACCAGAGAGTTTAAAGCGATGTCCTGGCTGTGCGTCTGCCACTTCGTTCTAGTCTGCAGCTGTGAGATGTAATCCTTAGACCACCGCTGCCAGTAGTGTTGCCGTATTTACTCCAGTCTCTCGTATCGTCGCAGACGATTCGGCTCCACGCTGGTCAGGTCCTCGCAGGGCGGCGATGTCATAGGCCGGCCAATAAGGAAATGAGCTGGAGTAAGGGCAACAAGGTCGTTTGGATCTGCAGACATAGGATGTATCGGTCGGGAGTTTAGGATAGCTTCTATCTGTGCCAATACCGTGCTAAACTCCTCGTATGTTAAGTGAGCATTACCTACCACGCGTCTCAAATGGTGCTTGCAGGAACGAACCCCCCCTGATTCCCACGCCCCCCCAAAATGAGGGGCGTAGGGGGGTATAAACGTCAATTTAATATTGTCCGTCGTAGCACGATCAATGATATCACGGGAGTTATTTTGTAAAAATGACGAAAGTTCCTTTAATGCTCCCACAAAGTTTCTGCCGTTGTCAGAAAAGATCTCTGCCGGTTTACCACGGCGAGATATAAACCGTTTTAATGCAAGTAAGTAGCCATCTGTAGACAGGCTGGTTACAAGGTCGAGGTAGACAGCGCGCGTTGAAAAACAAACTATAACGCAGATGTAATTTTTCTCTAATTTAGCGCCCCGCCCCCTACGATTTAGAACGAGCACCGGTCCCGCGTAATCCACACCGCAACGCATGAAAGGAAACCCAGGTTCCAAGCGCTGGGCAGGTAAGTTACCCATGATAGGCGTTAGTGTTTGCCCTTTCATGTGTGTGCAGGTTACACATTTGCGTACCACCTGCTTAGCCAAATTCGTACCCCCGAGGGGCCACCAGTTGTCCTTAATGTTAGAAAACAGCAGTTGTGGTGAAGCGTGTAACAGGTGTAGGTGCTCGCTTTGAAATAAAATGCGTGTAAATCTATGTTTCGAATATAACAATATGGGATGCTTCTTATCATACGAGAAATCGGGAAAATAACTTATTCTACCTCCTACTCGAATTATTTTGTGTTGTGTGTCAAAGAAAACATTTAATGTAGCAATGTTACGAGTGTGTCTAAATTATTTTTTAATTTATGATATTTGGTAGGAAATGAATTTAATTGCGACAAACGTGCTAAAAGTAGTACCGACGCATTCAATTCTTCCATAGTTAGCGGCCCAGTTTTACATTTTTGTTTAATTTTATTGCGTGTGTTGTTTACAAATCTCAAAACGTAGGCAGCCGCGCGCCTTAAGCGGTTAAACGATGAAAACCTATCGAATTGAAATAAGTCGGCACTAACCTGGCATGTCATATTAATTGTGTGCGTTTTTATGTCAGGTAAATCGTCAAATGTTGAGTTATGTGTTTTTGTAAAAATTTTATGTAACCAGTTCGATTCCGGTTCGCGTAAAAAAGGCGGCCCTTCCCACCACGTCATGTTGCTATTCAGTGCATCGAGTGCAAGCCCGCGCGACACTAAATCGGCCGAGTTATCTTTATACTTACGTGCAGCCACCGCGCGTCGTCGGTTAATTCATTAATCTCAGCTACTCTGTTTTGAACAAAGGTTTTAAGTAGCTGCTGTAACATGCAACCAGCCCAAAACAATTGTGGAGTCAGTCCAAAACGATACGCTATTAAATTTAACCTTAAGTGATTGAATTATTTTCGAATATAAGCGAGCTCCTAGTAGTGCACCGCACAGCTCGAGTCTCGGTACGGTAACCGGTTTGAGCGGAGCTACTTTACTCTTCGCACATAATAGTTTTACGGTGACAAATTGTTTATTTGTTTCGTCGCCTGAATGCGTCCGAACGTAGGCACATGCACCAAAAGCAAGTTGACTAGCATCTGTAAATAAATGTAGTTCTATGTGCTGCGTGTGCGCACCCATAACGTAGCGAGGAATGTGTAAGTTACAAATATTATGTTTATGTGTGTGTATGTATTGCTGCCAAGAGGCTGCGACGTCACTGGGTACTTCGTCGTCCCAGCCTAATTTGCATAACCATAATTTTTGCAACAACACTTTGGCAATAATAATTGCGGGAGATAAAAGGCCCAACGGATGGTAAATCTGGGACACGACAGATAATATTGTGCGTTTAGTTATAGGTGTGACATGTTGTATGTTTGTTGTGTAGTAAAATTGATCTGTGTTGTTTGTCCATCCGAGGCCGAGCGTTTTAGTTTGACAGTTTTCACCTAATGCTAATTCTCGAGAAGTAATTTGTGATGATGAATAAGGTGAAACGTCAAAATTAAAAACCCATTTACGGAGTGGAAAGCAGCCCAATTTTAGGACGTCGGTAACCTTTTCACATATGCCAATTAACGCTTGCTTGTCGTTATTGCCAGTGACTAGGTCATCGACGTAGCAATCCTTCAAAATTGTGCGCGAGACCACCTCATCACCGCATTCAGAAGTCAGCTGTTGCAGACATCGAATGTACGGTGCAGATGAGCAACCGTACGTAACCGTGTTTAGTTGGTAAATATTAAGCGGATCCGAGGTGCTCTCCCGCCATAAAATAAGCTGAAGGTCACGTTGGTTTGGTTGAATAAGAACCTGCCTATACATTTTCTCCACATCTGCGCAGGCAACGTATTTATCCTCACGAAATCTAAGTAAAATAGAAAACACGTCATTTTGCAACGGCGGGCCGATTAATTGCAAGTCATTGAGCGACTTACCTGAGCTCGTACAAGTACTCGCGTCAAAGACAACTCGTAACTTAGGTTGTCGTGCTGTGTTCTCTAAATACGCCGTGATGCGGGAGAAAATAATATGGCTTATTAAATGTGTGTACATGAGACATAATGTCTTAACTGTATGTACTCTCAAGGCGGAGGCGCTCAAGTTTGCGTTCGAGAGAGAAAAACCTAGTTTTAGCAATAGCGTAACTGTCGCCGAGCGCGTCAGCTGATTCCTTCATTGGCATGCGAACAGAGAACCGACCGTTCTCTACGCACAGTGTAGTGTCTTTGACCAGCTGTTCGCAGACCCGCTCGTCATCAGTCAAGCCGTCACCTGACCTAGGAATCTCCTCGAGCTCCCAAAACTTCTTCAGTTGATTATCTAATGTTTGTGTGAAATGACAATTAGTTTTATTTGTGTTATGATTAGATGTGTGTGTGTGTGTGTGTTTAGCGTGTAAAGGACCCGATATTATCCATCCTAGTTTAGAATTTTGTAAACAAGGCCCTTCCGCGAGACGAATACGACCGTCAATTAGTAAATCCCAGAATATATCCGCGCCTAGCAACAAATCAACTTGCGATGATTCGTAATAGGTAGGAACCGCTAGCTTGATGTGTTGCGGTATACGAATGAGATTTACATTAAAAGCTACTGATGGCAGCTGATCTGTAATGCAAGGGAGAACCATGCAAGTAATGCGTGCATGGAAGTCACTTGTAGTTGACTGTAGGTTAATTGTACACGAGTGTGCGCTTTGCGTGATTGATTGACCTACGCCTGTGATTTTAACAGTGGACTGTATCAGTGGTGTGTTTAACTTCGATATGAATGATTGTGTGACATAACTGTGTTGGCTCCCGCTATGTAAAAAACGGGCTGTGTATAGGTCCTGCGGGAAGTTTGATAGCTCATACGTCAATTGCAATTGCAACAATAAATAAGCTATTAATTGCGGGTCACTGCAACATTATAGTGTAACGGCAAGCAGTTAGTCCGCTAAAGATAGCAAAGGGTAGGCGGAGAAAAGCCAAGGGTAGAGCGAGAAACTTCAAGGGTCGTGTGATCCGCTGTAGCCAGAGTGATAAAATAACACCAAATTTATAATTAAAGAGCGCCAGGTGATTTCATCAGCAAATATTGAGCAGTGACTAAATAAAACCAGTATATTTTAATAAATAACGATTTATTTGCATGTAGCAAAAATAAACATGCCGTAAATTTATAACCACAATGGTTGATAAAAATTAAGAGCTAGTCCGTGATAGAAACTAAATTAAGAGTAGGTGTTAGTCTTAAACTACCTTACAATTGTCTAGTACACTTTTACTAAAGTTTTGGTTGCTTGGTACGTTAAGAGTAAGAATTTAAAGTTTTACCGGTATACGAAGAACGTTCGAGAAGGAAGGCACACGTCCTACCAGCTCGGCACTACTGTACGGTCATCCAAGATGTTACTCCATCCGTAGTGACGGTCTGGCAGCAGCACGGGCACCGAGTCGCACCCTCTTCACATACCGGAGTACGTCTTGTCCGAAGTAGTTACATCCGTAGTCAAAGCCACGGTGTAAATAAAAATCCCAAAGGAAAGTAAGATCCACTAGACAGTGAGATCCTAGGTACACAAAGAACCCTAGAACAAGAAATATTCTAGTTTAAGTATACAGTTGGTATTTGAGTACGTTTATCCTTTTTTTATAAGTATTTAAAAGTTAAAACTTACCACGCAAGGGTGGGTCTTTTACTTTATCTTTCCCGACAGGTAAGTAGTTGAAATGTTGAGTGCCGTACCGGCCGCAGTGGTCCGGACGAGATTGTTGAATATGAATAACTGAAAATATGAAACACACTCTGTTAATATCACAGGAACGCCGTTTATTGAAACTAACAAGCGCGAGGAAAGGAATTAGGCAAAAAGCAACACTCACCTGAGTAGGAAATATGATGAGGGTAAGACTTTTCTAGACGCCTATGGAAGGAATTCCATGGCGAATTGTGAAGTTAAATTATACGAATATGGGCGGATCGCTGCAACAAAATACACACAATGAGAATCAGCCCACGGCTAAACAAAAGAAGAAACCACAAGCACCGATATTTACCCCGAAGCGAGGAATTGGACCGGAGAGAAGTATTTCTATGCGTTCACATCGTACGGTGAATATCGTCCAATTGTTGAAGGAAAATTCCGGCGTCAGTCACACCGACACGAAACACACCCACACAAAGACGCGAAACGTTCCGTTTCACCATCCGCGCGCCGTAGCACTGCATCGCGTGTGATGGAAGAAGGAAATATTTTATTAATTCGCTCCCGACAGCAAGCAAAAATACCCCAGCGATGATCAACAAATACTCGAACCAGTTCCGGCTTTTTGGTATATGCGAAAGGACAAAATAAACACAGGTGCCTCTGTTCCGCCGGTTCAGAATGACAAGATTACCTCAAACGAAACGTAAACGAGGTGCAGGAATAATACCCTCCAAGTGTGCGTGCAACGTTTCGTTATTCATGACGAAGTTGTCAACAAGAAATGTTGAATGAACTTTTGAATTAAAAGATTTTTAGAATATTTGTTATTATCAGTGATAAATGGACTTTATTACAACATCACTGAGAAAAGATACGTTTGAGATTTTAGTAGCACGCCGCTCCTTGAAATAACAGCGACTAACGTCAGTTTTGACAGCTGACACTCATGACGTCTAATAACAAGCGTTGGAGACACTAAACGCCAGTTCAACGAGTAGTTTTAATCAAAACAAATCTTTAGAGTTAAATGTTTTATTGTGAATAACCAATATTTAAGTGATATTGTGCCGTGACAGTGAATGAAATCAATAGCACGGCATGTGTAGCATGTATTAACACTACACCACCTCAGACATCATGCGGAAATAAGGTAATGTTTTCACTTTGAAACCTGCAACAAACCAGTTACCCAAAAGAATGTCTGTTTTACTCTAATTTAGTCCTGTACTGTGAACCTCGAAGTGTTACAGTATCACTTTAGTTGGGAAAATAATTTTATTTCAGAATTTAAAGAATTCTGAAATAAAATTATTAATCACCGAGAACGGTGTAATAACCTTATTAGTGGTAATAAGTACCAAAAAAAAAGAAACGTCGATGTCCAAAGGGACCGACATGTAAAGTCTCAGCCAGGTATTATAACTGAATCCATAATGGACAGCAAATTTATCACAAATAGAGTACTCAGACTTCCAAGCAAACCAGAAAACTAATCTAACCTAACATGCAGAAATTATATACGTCGAGAAGAGAATCCCCGACAACATCTAGAAATAGACAACTAACCTATGTGTTCCACTAATTCGGAAGAAACACTACTAATGATAGACTTAACAAAACTATGGGCCCATTAAAACTAACTTATTAGTCGACTTTACTAAAGATATGAGTGGCACGATAAGTTGTCTTTATGAACTATTGCCTATTGGATTAGGACCGGAAACGTAGACCAAGCTAAGAATTTCTCAGGCACCTAAATATCCAATAAAATGAACTATACCGGAAGAAAGTTTAGGATTAAATACTTCTTACAGCTTTTCCTTTTAGATACGACGCCGAGAAGTCTTATCTTTATGGAAATAAAAAATAAAAAAAAGGAGATTATTTTAAGAATTTGGATGACTTTATAAGGTATGGCCTTAGTCTATAGTAAATAATCTTGATGATTATACGGTTAGTTCGTACGCAACCAAACACGTATAGATAGTACAAAAAAATTCGGACACTACGTCCGTATGAGACGTTGGAAAGAAATCTGAGGAAGGCCGGTGATTAAAAAATCAACACTGAACTTCCATCAGTCAGATGATAAAAGTTTAGATGAAGTTCTAAAAAAAAAGTGAGAACGAAACAAAAAAAACACCGCATCAAGAAGATGGGGCAGCTTCGCCAGGACGAACTAAATCTTTAATATGAAAGTTACCTAGATTTTTTCCATCTAGGGATTTTAAAGTAAAGACCAGAGGTCCAAGTTTTTTGTGTATGACACATTTCTCGTAACGAGGAGCAAGTTTTGCTGTGAAATGCTTCGCAGCATTAGATAAGTGAAAACACCTTTTGTACACTATCTGACCTTCCTTTAGTTCCATGGGACGCTTACGCAAATTATAGTATCGCGCATTACGCTCATGTGAGTTTAGCAAAGATTTTCGCACCTTATCGAAAATAGTTTTTAACTCTGAAAGTTTATCAGAAAAAGAGTTACCATCATCTACAGTGAGAGTATCACTATCTATGGGATTGTTAGAATTATAGAAGGCTCCGTCTAGAATCATTTCGCGACCATGATGGAGGAAATATGGAGTGAACTTAGTTCCCTCGTGAACCACAGTGTTGAGAGCACACTGGATCTCGTTTACGTTCTTATCCCAATTTCGGTGATCAGAACGCACGTATGATGCTATAGTTCTGACTAATTCACGATTTGTTCGTTCCGTCTGATTCGTCTGTGGATGGTACCTAGGGTTGTAGAATATGTGAGGAACGTTGTACTTACTCAACAGCTCTCTGAAATCTCTAGAAATGAATTGGACTCCATTGTCAACATATACAAATTTGGGTACACCATGAGTCAAGAAAACACCATTCTCCATGCATTTGACGATAGACTTCGCAGTTACATTCCTAAGAGGAAATAGTATTACATACTTGCTGAAATAATCCGTACAGACGAAAAGATATTGATTTCTCAAATAAGAAGGTGGGAAAGGTCCGAGAATGTCACAAGAAATAGCCTCTCCGGGCGCTGAAATGCGTTTAGGATTACCCATAAGACCAGGACGAGCTAAATTAATTGGTTTATAAGTTTTACAGATTTCACAAGTGTCGACATACTCCTTGACATCTTGGAATAAAGTAGGCCAATAATAAAAATTGGAAATTTTAGAATGAGTTTTTGCCACGCCGAAATGTCCGGATGTAACATTATCATGAAATTTACGCAGTATTTCTTTTCGGTCTTCGTAGGGCACTACCACCTTCCAGTCAAACTGAGCTGTTAAGCGATATTTATTCTTAGAATACCGAAAGAGTTTATTATCATCAATTTTGAAATTTGGATATAGAGAAGGAGTGTCAGAAACCTTTTTGTATAAATCTAGATACCATGGGTCTTGAGTAGAGATAACATCAATGGCAGAAATTTGAATCCGAGATAAACAATCTGGAATAATGTGTTCTTTTCCTTTACGGTGAATAAGTTCAAATTCGAATTGGCTAAGCCTACATGCCCATCGGTTTAGACGGCCTGAAGGATTCTTTAAGTTAGAGAACCATTTTAGAGAAGCATGATCCGTAACGATAAAACACTTTCTACCCTCGACGTATGCACGATATTGCTCTAATGCGTAAAGAACGGCTAGTAACTCACGTTCTGTTGCAGAATAATTAGTCTCAGCCTTGAGAAGTGTGCGACTACAGTAAGCAACAGGATGATCCATTTCGTCGTATTTTTGAGTTAACACAGCTCCGATGGCGAAAGAAGAAGCGTCAGTGTGGATGTAGAAAGGTTTATTGAAGTTAGGGCACTTTAGAATAGGCGCTGACACCAAAGCAGCTTTAAGTTGATCAAATGATTCGTTTGCCTCGTCCGACCACATAAACTTAACTTTTTTGCTAGTCAAACGGGATAGAGGACGAGCAATCTTCGAGAAATTGTTGATGAAGCGACGGTACCACCCGCACATACCCAGAAATCTTTTTATACCTTTAGCATCTTCGGGTACAGGAAAGTTTAAGATAACATCAATTTTTGAAGGATCGGTATGCAAACCATATTTATCTACTATATACCCGAGATATTTTAATTCGGTTCTACAAAAGAGAGACTTTTTCATATTTATGGTGAGATTAGCTGCTTTAAGCTTTTCAAAAACAGCCTTAAGGAGACGGAGATGTTCGTCAAAGTCAGAGGTACATATGATGATATCATCTATATAGCAGAAGACTTTATTATCGAATTCCGCGGTGAAAAGAGTGTCCATGAGGCGTTGCATAGTTGCAGAGGCACCCACTAGACCAAAACACATTCGGTTATAATGAAACAAACCTTTCCCGGGAACCGTAAAACTAGTTTTTTCTTTAGAATCTTCGCTAAGTGGAATCTGATGATATGCAGCACTTAAATCAAGTGAAGTAAGATATTTAGCGTCTCTTAAATTATCCAGTATGTAATTGACGTAAGGTAGAGGATACGCATCCGATTTAGAGACCGAGTTCACCTTCCTACTGTCGAGACAAAGTCTGAGATCTCCATTTGATTTTTCAACCATTACCACTGGAGAGTTCCATGGCGAGTGAGATGGTTCAATAATACCCGCTTGCAGCATACGATCTACCTCTTTCTCTAGAGCAGCTTGTTTGTCAGGGCTTAAACGGTAATATTTTTGTTTAATGGGAGGAGAATCCCCAGTGTTGATCACATGTTGTATTAGATGAGTTTTACCTAAGCCGACCTTGTCGGTGTCTATTTGATCGTATAGAGCCTTAGTTTCACTTAATTGAGTCTTTTGTGTAACAGATAGTGAATCAACATCATTAAGACCGATCTCGGCAGGCACCGAAGATAGGCTATTCACATAGTCACCAGTAGACAAAGTAGATATTATTTCTGGAGCCAAATTAAAAGTCTTCCAAAAATTAAGTCCTAGCAAAATATGAGTAGTTATTTTAGGTTGAATGTTGAAGTGAATTATTTCAATTTTACCATTATAATTAACGGGCAAAGACATATATTCTGAGCAAAGAAGTTCTTGGCCATTTGCTACTTTAAGTTTTAAAGGAATTTTGTGAGTAAGTATTGGTATGCCAATGGCAGAGAAGGTGAGATGACTGTTCATACCTAGGATGCTACAGCTGGCACCACAGTCCAGTAAAGCCTTAACCTTCAAATCCAGTATATTTAGAAGTATGTATAGTCTAGGATCTCCCTGTGGAGGTTCAAAACAAATTGCCTTTTCTCCGCGAGAGGGAGTAGAGTTTAACTTAGATGTTTTATTAGAAAAGACAAGACTCTTTAGTTTTTTGACGGCTTAGAACATTTAGGACAGTCCGGAGTACGAACGCCTTTTTCACCACACCTGAAACAAACGATGTCCCTAGATCTCATACATTGACTAGTTACGTGGTTCTTTAAACCGCAGCGAAAACAAGATTTATTTTGTTTATCTGTGTCCATAGAAGCGACAAAAGATTTAGGTTGTTGATAAGAGCTCGGAGACTTTCTATGCCAACCAGGAGAAAATGATTTAGTTCCGCTCGATTGTCCTTGATATGACGAGCCCTTCTCAAGTTTAGTAGAGAAAGGTTCGCGAAATTGTTCCGCCTTGACCTTCGCTAGTTCTATACGTTTACATAAAGCTGTCAGCTGAGAAATAGAATTGAAGTCATGAAGCGCTAGTTCCCTGCTGTAATCAGGTCGAATATTACGACTGAGAATGTCCAGTTTTTCTTCTTCAGGAACTTTCTTGCTTAAACGCTCAAACATCCCTAAAATTATTGAAACGAAAGATACTATGGTCTCATCCTTGGCTTGAGTGCGAGAACGAATCTCTTTCATTAGTTTATGATCTAAGTCTGGAATATCAAAATCGTCCAGTAGAGCTTTGACTACATCCGCGTAAGAAAAGAATCTGTCACGGTGTGACCTAAACCAAGATAAAGCTGGGCCTTCCAGAATTTCAGGAAATCCTCTAAAGATTTGCAGTTCAGAAATCTGCCTAGCCACACGCAATTCTTCCAAGCGTGAAAGAAATAAACGAGCGCAGGAGTTGCCATTATATTTCAAATTAAATGAATTAATGTTGAACTGTCGTTCAGTTTTGTAAATGATTTTCTTAACCACCTTAGGAGAAACGTCACGATCATCAATGTCACTAGCATCACCACTCTCATCATCAGAATCAGGTTCACTATTTACAGCCTGTAAGCGATTCATCAAAGCATTTAAAGTTACTTTTAACAGTTGAGTGTCCTCACTCTCTGACAAACGTGAAACACGACAGAGAAAATATTTGCACCGCGACAACAGACGCGACTTAGAAGAGGTGGAGAGTATTTCACCTAAAGCAGTTTCAATCTCTTCGATCTTACGTTGAATGGTCACAATTTCCGTAGATAAATCTAAGCTTGACGAAAGATCAAACTTAACACCACCTTTATTCGCTAGATCTGCAGTCTGTTCTAAAGATCGTTGTAAACTATGACGACGAGACACTGGATTCACCCTACAACCTCGAACAGTAAGTTCGTGTGCAATTTCATCCTTTTTCAAATATGCAATACTGCAACCAGCCTTTATAAAATCCATTTTGAAAATTTACGCTCGTTTAAATTAAAGATAATTTAAAAGTGTGAAAAAAAATAATAATTGAAGTCTGTGATGTTCAACGTAAACTCAAATTCCAACTTTACAAACGTTAGCTTCTTATAGTTTTATTAACAGCAACACAACGTGTTGTGAACCAAATTAAAGTCCGTTTAATAAGTAGTTAAAAGTTATTTAAGATTTTTTTTTTTAATTGAAACCAATTTATTAATGGTACTCATAGACAGAGTCCAGTTATATGTACGTAGTACAGCAGCGTCAATCCAGTTAAAATTCACAATACTCAGTATAGTGGAAAGTTTCAGTTTTATAAGTTAAGCAGATGAGAATTTTTCACCATCAAATATTGATAAGTACAGTACCGCAACACACAGGATTACATTACTCTTACACCGTCTTGAACGCAAGAACATGTATAAAGTTTGAGTATGATTTTTTTTTAAAACTTAAGTTTGCTTTAAGTTATTTTAAGTTAAAGATTTAAAATGTATCAGTTTAAATCCAGATTACATAGAAGCAATCTTAAAAGTACACCTTATACTAACACGTTAAAATATATCATATTCACTACTCAGTTATATAAAAAGAAAATAACCAAAGCAACCAAGAAAAAATTACAAGTAGTTATATTCAGTCACTGTCAAAACTGGCCTCATGTTGGGACCGCCATTTTGTAACGGCAAGCAGTTAGTCCGCTAAAGATAGCAAAGGGTAGGCGGAGAAAAGCCAAGGGTAGAGCGAGAAACTTCAAGGGTCGTGTGATCCGCTGTAGCCAGAGTGATAAAATAACACCAAATTTATAATTAAAGAGCGCCAGGTGATTTCATCAGCAAATATTGAGCAGTGACTAAATAAAACCAGTATATTTTAATAAATAACGATTTATTTGCATGTAGCAAAAATAAACATGCCGTAAATTTATAACCACAATGGTTGATAAAAATTAAGAGCTAGTCCGTGATAGAAACTAAATTAAGAGTAGGTGTTAGTCTTAAACTACCTTACAATTGTCTAGTACACTTTTACTAAAGTTTTGGTTGCTTGGTACGTTAAGAGTAAGAATTTAAAGTTTTACCGGTATACGAAGAACGTTCGAGAAGGAAGGCACACGTCCTACCAGCTCGGCACTACTGTACGGTCATCCAAGCTGTTACTCCATCCGTAGTGACGGTCTGGCAGCAGCACGGGCACCGAGTCGCACCCTCTTCACATACCGGAGTACGTCTTGTCCGAAGTAGTTACATCCGTAGTCAAAGCCACGGTGTAAATAAAAATCCCAAAGGAAAGTAAGATCCACTAGACAGTGAGATCCTAGGTACACAAAGAACCCTAGAACAAGAAATATTCTAGTTTAAGTATACAGTTGGTATTTGAGTACGTTTATCCTTTTTTTATAAGTATTTAAAAGTTAAAACTTACCACGCAAGGGTGGGTCTTTTACTTTATCTTTCCCGACAGGTAAGTAGTTGAAATGTTGAGTGCCGTACCGGCCGCAGTGGTCCGGACGAGATTGTTGAATATGAATAACTGAAAATATGAAACACACTCTGTTAATATCACAGGAACGCCGTTTATTGAAACTAACAAGCGCGAGGAAAGGAATTAGGCAAAAAGCAACACTCACCTGAGTAGGAAATATGATGAGGGTAAGACTTTTCTAGACGCCTATGGAAGGAATTCCATGGCGAATTGTGAAGTTAAATTATACGAATATGGGCGGATCGCTGCAACAAAATACACACAATGAGAATCAGCCCACGGCTAAACAAAAGAAGAAACCACAAGCACCGATATTTACCCCGAAGCGAGGAATTGGACCGGAGAGAAGTATTTCTATGCGTTCACATCGTACGGTGAATATCGTCCAATTGTTGAAGGAAAATTCCGGCGTCAGTCACACCGACACGAAACACACCCACACAAAGACGCGAAACGTTCCGTTTCACCATCCGCGCGCCGTAGCACTGCATCGCGTGTGATGGAAGAAGGAAATATTTTATTAATTCGCTCCCGACAGCAAGCAAAAATACCCCAGCGATGATCAACAAATACTCGAACCAGTTCCGGCTTTTTGGTATATGCGAAAGGACAAAATAAACACAGGTGCCTCTGTTCCGCCGGTTCAGAATGACAAGATTACCTGAAACGAAACGTAAACGAGGTGCAGGAATAATACCCTCCAAGTGTGCGTGCAACGTTTCGTTATTCATGACGAAGTTGTCAACAAGAAATGTTGAATGAACTTTTGAATTAAAAGATTTTTAGAATATTTGTTATTATCAGTGATAAATGGACTTTATTACAACATCACTGAGAAAAGATACGTTTGAGATTTTAGTAGCACGCCGCTCCTTGAAATAACAGCGACTAACGTCAGTTTTGACAGCTGACACTCATGACGTCTAATAACAAGCGTTGGAGACACTAAACGCCAGTTCAACGAGTAGTTTTAATCAAAACAAATCTTTAGAGTTAAATGTTTTATTGTGAATAACCAATATTTAAGTGATATTGTGCCGTGACAGTGAATGAAATCAATAGCACGGCATGTGTAGCATGTATTAACACTACACCACCTCAGACATCATGCGGAAATAAGGTAATGTTTTCACTTTGAAACCTGCAACAAACCAGTTACCCAAAAGAATGTCTGTTTTACTCTAATTTAGTCCTGTACTGTGAACCTCGAAGTGTTACAATAGTTAGATCATGACCCTACTTTATTTCAGATAACGATTGTATATGTTGTATGGCACGACGTCATAGACACGTGGAGCCGGTCAATGCGCCTAAACGTGTGACATTATAATATATGTATGGATGGATTCAAGGAAATTAGTCAAAGTTTCAATAAAAGTAAAAAAAAAATACATTTGTTGATTTTTATTTTAATTATTACATATTATACTTAATAACTAAATTATAACATTATGACATAATAATATTTTTGACTTCATTACAATTTACAAATCTTACTTGCTATGACAAATTATACCTATTAATAATTAACTGGACTATTAATTTAATAAACATTCACAACAAAATAATTTGCGTTTATAAAATTTTTAGATAACTAAGCTTAAACAGTATTTTTATGATTTTACTTATTACAATTAAAAAAATCTTACTTGCTATGACAAATTATGCTACAAACGAACTACACTATTAATACAAACATTTACGAGTACAACAAAATAATTTGCATTTTACAATTTTTAGACACAATATGGCTTCTGCATAGATATTATCTGCATAATTCTATCTTATTTTTTATTTTTATTCGTTGAATTTTATTATAATTATTTTACTTAATAACTAAAATATAAGCAGTATTTTTGATTTTATTTTTTACAATTAAAAAATTTTACTCGCTATGACAAATTATGTTGAAAATTCACTAGACAATTAATTTATAAACTATAACTAAATTAGTTTATACAATTTATCGACACAATATGGCTTATTTTATCTTTTTTCCCGAATTTATCGACACAATATGGCTTATTTTATCTTTTTTCCCGAATAACCGTACTTTGAACTAAAAATATATTTCCGAATTAACACAGTGTATCGCAAAACATACAATAGACACAATCATAATAAGGGAGAAGTCACACGAGCGTAATATTTTGAGTTGCGAGTCGCGTATTTTCTGTTGCTCAATTCCTGCTGCATTTGTTTTATACAAAAGTCATCAGCCTATACCATTCCACTGCTGGACATAGGCCTCTCCCAATCAGCGCCCTTGCGCCCTGTCCTCGGCTAGACGCATCCAGCTTCTACCAGCGGCCTCTCGCAGATCTTCACTCCACCTGGCCGATGGGTGTCCTGCACTTCGTTTGCTAAGACGCAGTCACTACCCAAGAACTCGCTTACTCCAGCGGCTGTCAGTTCTTCGACAGATATGAGCAGCATACTGCCACTAGTCTATCTTTCAGAGAAACTTCGAGCATAGCTCGTTCCATAGCTCGCTGAGCTACCTTAAACTCTTGGATTTGCTGTATTATGAGTGTCCACGTTTCAGCTCCGTATGACAGAAAGAACGCACCGGTTGAAATCTTTCGTTTTCAGACATTGTTGCCAGTTTGTGCGTTATGTGAAGCCGAAATTATGCGACCGAAAATAAGAGAATCACAACTAAAAAAACTACTTTCATCTGGCTTCACCCTAAAGGATCTTTTTTTTTAAGCTCACAGACTTTATTACACAACAAACACTTAAATTAAATTTCTAGGTTTCCAAAGCAGAGAAGCCATGGTTTTGTAAACTCCGTCAGTCTATTTATTTCTGCCATACCTATTGCAACGAATTGGTTATTTTTAAAAACATAAAAAAGACGAAAGAAACAAACAAGAAGAAAGAATGTGAGACGTCGGTATAAGGGCTCCCACACAAAACTGCGAATTTGCATCGCATTGCAAAAATCTTTTTTTTTCATTCCTGCGAATTCATGCGATATCAAATATATTAAGGTATGGTGACCTGCACTAACGCTTTGCCGCACGAAATCGTATCGCAGCAATTTGCATCGTTAGTTCCCGCGATGCGGCGTCGCATCGCATCCCATCGCAGTTTTGTGTGGGAGCCCTAAGCCGCCTTAAATACAAGAATGAACTGACACATCCACTGATCTTAAAAACTACTTCACAGTCCTACTTAATAATGCTTCGATCTGTAAACTAGACTGATACATTAACCTTCAGGGATTTGGGGACTTGGGGACTGCGGACGGGATCCGGGTTTTTAGTTCGGCACAGCCTGGGCCCTCCCTTATTAGTCGTCCATAATGGATTTTCCCGTCTGCATATCGCCATTTCCTCTAAGGCACCTAATATAAAGTTTTTAAAAACTAAAGTCAAGTAAATAAAAGCATTGTCGTTGCCCTTTAGGCTTCTAATCCAAAAAAACTAGTAATATTTGACCAGATCATCTAGAAGTTAAAGCTTCAAGCCATCAGGTGATACTTTGGATGGTTTCCCATTTAACTCCCCACAAAATTTCCCACAAGAAAAATTGCCTTGAGAGTGACAACAAAGTGCCTACCTACCTACTAACAACTAAACAATTTTTTGGCGAACCAAAAACTCGTTTTAAAGAATTTTGTGCCCAATCGTTTCAAATGAGTGTTTGATTTGCCAACAAATTGTTTTACAATTTGGCGAAATATTAACAATAAAAAAAAACTTACTGACTAAAGCTCCATGCTGTATCCTCAGTCCATTTAGGTAGGGGCTACGGAAACTGTACAGAATCCGCGGCTCCCTACCTGCGTTTAACCCTTGTGGGCCTATCTCTGGGGGGCTTTCGCCCCACGAGCGCCGTTCAAGGTACTGTGGAAACATGGATTGCCTTGAAACGTCTTTTGCGGAAGACGGGTCGAGCCGGCAGGCCAACAGCCTGACGAATTTATCGTAAGAAGTATTTTGCTAAATTACAAAACATTTTGCTGGCGAACCAAACACTCATTTTAAACAATTTTGTGCGCAATGATATGCAATGAGTGTTTGGTTGGCCAAAAAATTTTTTTGCAACTTGGCGAAATACTTCTTAAGGTAAATCTTTAATATACTAATCAAATATTAAAAAAAAACTTATTGACTAAAGCTCCATGCTATATCCTTAGTCCGCTTCGGTAGGTGCTACGGAAACTGTACAGAATCCGCGGCTCCCTACCTGCGTTTAACCCTTGTGGGCCTATCTCTGTGGGGCTTTCGCCCCACGAGCGCCGTTCAAGGTACTTTGGAAACATGGATTGCCTTGAAACGTCTTTTGCGGAAGACGGGTCGAGCCGGAAGGCCAACAGCCCGACGAATTTATCGTAAGAAGTATTTTGCTAAATTACAAAACATTTTGTTAGCGAACCAAACACTCATTTTAAACAATTTTGTGCGCAATCATATCCAATGAGTGTTTGGTTCGCCAACAAAATGTTTTGTAATGTAGCAAAATACTTCTTACGATAATGCTTCAAATGATCTACACAATTTTTATTTCTTTGGTAGTGGAGACATGTGTCGATCATTTTGAGCACCGTAATCGCTCATCCGCTTCTCTATTGTTAACTGTGCCTACGAAAAAACCATTAATTACTTTCTTTACTAACCTTTGATTAACATTACAATTGATCCCTTTGTTTACCATCATGTGATCTCCTTGGCTTGCCATCATGTGATCGCTTTGCTTACCATGACGCGAACTTTGTGTTACATCATGTGCTTTCCTACCACTGTAATGACCCCTTAGCCTACTGTTTTGTGACTTCTTTATTATCATCATGTGACCCTTTTGTTACCATCATGTGACTTCTTTGTTACCATCATGTGACCCTCTTGCTTACCATCATGTAACCCCCTTATTGCCATCAAGTGACTGGTTTGTTAGTATTATGTGACCGTTTTGCCAACTACTATTCGATTCCTTTATGTGATCCTTTGTGACCATCATGTGACCCCCCAGCTTACCATCATAGTGACCCTTTCGCTTCGGTGGAGTATTACTGGATTATTTTAAGTCATAGGACTGGTGAGACATTGGTGGTAGTGAGAACCGCGTCGTTAAGTAAGATCGATGCTTTACCAACTTAAAGGACTAAAATGGAATGCCTCTTGTGCCATTAATAGAACCGGTAGTCTTACCCTCCACGTCGGAACGCGACAGTGCAAGCACTGCTGCTTAGCGGCGGGATTGGTGGGTAAGATGGTAGTAGCGATCCGGACGGACCTTGCACGGGGTCCTCCCACCCGCAAACTTATGGTAAAGCTAAAGGTCCAGAGAGCTGTAGAAGTGGATCAGGGGAAACGGTGCTACAAATGTTCTACGCAATTTCTTATTACTTTGGTGGTGGAGTCATGTGTCGATCATTTTGAGCACTATAACCGCTCATTCACTTCTACAGTTGACTGAGCAGTCCTTCAAATTATCAATTAATTGGTTTCTTAACTGTCCTTCGATTACAATTACAATTTCGATTCCTTGGTTTACCATCGTGTGATCCCCTTAGCTTATCATCATGTGATCTTTTTGCTTATCACTACGCGACCTCTTTGTTACCAATATGTGACCACTTGCCGACCATCATAATGACCCCTTTGCCTATCATCATGTGATCCTTTTGTTACCATCATGTGACCCCCTTGCTAACCATCATGTAAACCCCTTATTGCCATCATGTGAATGCTTTGATAGCATTATGTAACCACTTTGCCAGTTACTTTATGAGTTCCTTATGTGATCCTTTTGTCAACCATCATGTGACTTCTTTATTACCATCATGTGACCCTCTTGCTTACCATCATGTAACCCCAATGACATTTAAACCAGGACGCACATTGCCGAACAAAATCCCCTTCAAAGAATGTCAGAACTATTGATTTGTTTGCGTGACAAATAAAATCATCTCACACAAAATAATTAAAATAATACGAGACGAAATTTGAACCTACTCTATTACGGGTGAATTTCGCTAGCGGCAAAACACCACAACGCTTGACACTTGACAACAACGTACTGAGAAAAAAGAAGGCCACTTTACCAAAGAGGCAGGCGAGCATTCTACCAACCTATCTACCTACTATCGACCTACCGATCGACCTATCGACCAACCTATCGACTTAACCTATCCCGGTGATCTGAACCAGTGATTTTAGGCCAGTGATTACCAAAGTGGCGCTCATTTGACTCGGACATATTTGGGCGCGCGATTGTGAATCTACAGGTATAATTCATCAAAGTGTAACCCCCTTATTGCCATCAAGTGACCGGTTTGTTAGTATTATGTGACCGTTTTGCCAACTACTATTCGATTCCTTTATGTGATCCTTTGTGACCATCATGTGACCCCCCAGCTTACCATCATAGTGACCCTTTCGCTTCGGTGGAGTATTACTGGATTAGTTTAAGTCATAGGACTGGTGAGACATTGGTGGTAGTGAGAACCGCGTCGTTAAGTAAGATCGATGCTTTACCAACTTAAAGGACTAAAATGGAATGCCTATTGTGCCATTAATAGAACCGGTAGTCTTACCCTCCACGTCGGAACGCGACAGTGCAAGCACTGCTGCTTAGCGGCGGGATTGGTGGGTAAGATGGTGGTAGCGATCCGGACGGACCTTGCACGGGGTCCTCCCACCCGCAAACTTATGGTAAAGCTAAAGGTCCAGAGAGCTGTAGAAGTGGATCAGGTGAAACGGTGCTACAAATGTTCTACGCAATTTCTTATTACTTTGGTGGTGGAGTCATGTGTCGATCATTTTGAGCACTATAACCGCTCATTCACTTCTACAGTTGACTGAGCAGTCCTTCAAATTATCAATTAATTGGTTTCTTAACTGTCCTTCGATTACAATTACAATTGCGATTCCTTGGTTTACCATCGTGTGATCCCTTTAGCTTATCATCATGTGATCTTTTTGCTTATCACTACGCGACCTCTTTGTTACCAATATGTGACCACTTGCCGACCATCATAATGACCCCTTTGCCTATCATCATGTGATCCTTTTGTTACCATCATGTGACCCCCTTGCTAACCATCATGTAAACCCCTTATTGCCATCATGTGAATGCTTTGATAGCATTATGTAACCACTTTGCCAGTTACTTTATGAGTTCCTTATGTGATCCTTTTGTCAACCATCATGTGACTTCTTTATTACCATCATGTGACCCTCTTGCTTACCATCATGTAACCCCAATGACATTTAAACCAGGACGCACATTGCCGAACAAAATCCCCTTCAAAGAATGTCAGAACTATTGATTTGTTTGCGTGACAAATAAAATCATCTCACACAAAATAATTAAAATAATACGAGACGAAATTTGAACCTACTCTATTACGGGCGAATTTCGCTAGCGGCAAAACACCACAACGCTTGACACTTGACAACAACGTACTGAGAAAAAAGAAGGCCACTTTACCAAAGAGGCAGGCGAGCATTCTACCAACCTATCTACCTACTATCGACCTACCGATCGACCTATCGACCAACCTATCGACCTAACCTATCCCGGTGATCTGAACCAGTGATTTTAGGCCAGTGATTACCAAAGTGGCGCTCATTTGGCTCGGACATATTTGGGCGCGCGATTGTGAATCTACAGGTATAATTCATCAAAGTGTAACCCCCTTATTGCCATCAAGTGACCGGTTTGTTAGTATTATGTGACCGTTTTGCCAACTACTATTCGATTCCTTTATGTGATCCTTTGTGACCATCATGTGACCCCCCAGCTTACCATCATAGTGACCCTTTCGCTTCGGTGGAGTATTACTGGATTATTTTAAGTCATAGGACTGGTGAGACATTGGTGGTAGTGAGAACCGCGTCGTTAAGTAAGATCGATGCTTTACCAACTTAAAGGACTAAAATGGAATGCCTATTGTGCCATTAATAGAACCGGTAGTCTTACCCTCCACGTCGGAACGCGACAGTGCAAGCACTGCTGCTTAGCGGCGGGATTGGCAGGTAAGATGGTGGTCGCGATCCGAACGGACCTTGCACGGGGTCCTCCCACCAGCGAACTTGTTTTAAAGCTAACTTACAACTATTTTCTTGCTATTGTTGTACCATGACGTTAAATATTTCACACGAAAACACAAGCCGAAACATGAATGCACAGAAAAACCAGAAAAATAGACCAGCGCTGGGAATCGAACCCAGGTCCTCAGCATTCCGTGCTGCGTGCTATTCCCCTACACCACCACTGGACAGGAGACTAGACACGAATTTTTCCTATGCACCCATATTTCAACTTTTGGATTCTTTTTCATTTGTCACTTTAGCAGCGACACTAACGCCATCTATGGATCTACGTTCTCAACGAGAAACATTTTTTCCACTCCCGTCGAAGCTATCCGCTCACCAGGGACAAGAGATGTCGCTATTAAGCAATCAAATCAAGATTACGATTTGGAAAATTTGAAAATTTGGAGTTGAAATAAAAAATACAAAAATACTCCAAATCGTAATCTTGATTTGATTGCTTAATAGCGACATCTCTTGTCCCTGGTGAGCGGATAGCTTCGACGGGAGTGGAAAAAATGTTTCTCGTTGAGAACGTAGATCCATAGATGGCGTTAGTGTCGCTGCTAAAGTGACAAATGAAAAAGAATCCAAAAGTTGAAATATGGGTGCATAGGAAAAATTCGTGTCTAGTCTCCTGTCCAGTGGTGGTGTAGGGGAATAGCACGCAGCACGGAATGCTGAGGACCTGGGTTCGATTCCCAGCGCTGGTCTATTTTTCTGGTTTTTCTGTGCATTCATGTTTCGGCTTGTGTTTTCGTGTGAAATATTAAACTTTCACGGGATAACCGTAAAAGAAACAAAAAAATTTGGAGTTGAAATAAAAAATACAAAAAGACTCCAAATCGTAATCTTACCATGACGTTTTTGCGAAGCATAAATGACAATGGAGTAAGTGGACCACAGAGCAAAAGAGCGCCGTTGCTCATAGACACCCGAAACTCCACAGGCATTGCCATCGCGTTGCCAACATAGAACAATAACACGAGCTTATAATAAAACCGGCTGTCCTACCCTCCACGCCGGAACACGACAGTGCAAGCACTGCTGCTTAGGGTCCTTCTACCCGCGAATTTATATTAAAGCTAACTTAGGGGAGACCAGGTATGAAAGTAACACGGGATGAACGTAACAAATGAGTTTCCGAACGAATTATGTTGGCTACACTGATGGCTGTATCATCAATATGCGCTATTTTGACCCCTCCCTTGCCTCTGTAGCGCTCACAGTGCTGTGCCATCAGGTTGTGACGTAGCGAGTCGATGCCGTAAAAATACCAACAAAGTAAGTTTCGATCTTTTTTTTTCAAGTGTGTTTATTATTATTGTGGTTGGTTTAAGCTTGCATGTTATATGTCAGTAAAATTTTATAACTGTTCATCTTTCTATCTTGGCGTACGAAAAGGTATCTTTCTAACGAGTTTTTTAGATTATGCGCAAGTGTTTGACAAATTCTGGAAAATTTAAAGGTAGGGATGAAAGTAACAACTTGTTACTTTTATCCCTATTACGGTTGTGATATCTTAAAGCTCATTTTATTGTGTTTATTTATATTTCAAAGAACTATTATATTTATTTTCTTATTCCAGAATGCCTAACATACATAATAATATACGAACGACTAGAAGAGGCTTAGGCACTGCAGAAATAATCGATTTGGCTGCGGAAGAAGTACTTCTCAGAAAAGTACCATTTTGAGACGCTGCGAATTCATATCATCTATGCCATGTAACTTTATGTGCGCAAAAGAAGAAAAAAATGTTCCGGCAAGGTTCTAAAAGCCTTCCAAAAGTAGACTACGTATCAAAGAAACAAGTTTTTAATGATGAGAGAGAAAAAATTTGGCCGGTATTTTATTATTATTATTTACACACTTCATTGTTCCTAAATTAATACGGATCAATGATAAAAGAAGTAAAAACATTGGCGTTTCAATTGTTAATTAAATATAACAGTAGATTCTTCTAAAAACAAATTAAATTATGTTTTTTTTAACCATGTTGATTATCTAAGTAGATTGCTATGTTTTAAAAAAATAGTTAATATTTTTGGTGAAATTAAGATCTAAACCTAAGTAAAAAGCTGATTATAAATAAAAATATTGATTATAAACGTATTTTTGTTTTTATTTGCAATGTTACAATCATCCGTTTGTACTGTTACAACCAACCCTAGGGGTAGGGATGGTTGTAACAGATTCCACTTTTTTTATATGGTCGATTTTTTCAAAATATGTAATACCAGTCGCATTTAATCTAGAGCTAAAATATAGTTGAAAGACCAATCTATCTGGCATATTAATTGAAATTTCAAAATTCCTTGAAACGTGTGAGATATTACGTCAAAAATGAAAATTGTTACGTTCATCCCTGGTCTCCCCTACACCTATTTTCTTGCAAGTGTTCTATCGTGAGATTTTTGCGAAGCATAAAAATGAAAATGGAATAACTGGATACATATATACATACATAAAATCACGCCTCTTTCCCAACGGGGTAGGCAGAGACTACATCCTTCCACTTGCTACGATTCTGGCATACAACTCTCGCTTCTTCTACATTCATCAATCTTTTCATGCATGCACGTCGGTTTAGAGTACTCCTGACCCGACCTTTCTTCAGAATGTCCCCGATTTGATCGTGGTACGTTCGTCTAGGTCTTCCTCTCCCAACGTTCCCATTTACGCTCGTCTTATAGATCTGCTTAGTCAATCTGTTTTCACTCATTCTCTCCACATGCCCAAACCATCCATGCATACCTTTCTCAATCCGTGTGACTATACCTTCATTTACTCCACAGCGTTCCCTTATCACACTATTTCTAATTCTGTCAATAACTAATAATGAATAACTGGATCATAGAGAAAAAAGCACCGCTGCTCATAGACACCCAAAAACTCCAGAGGCACTCCCGTTGCCAAGAAAGAAGACTAACTTTAGTTTAAAATTAAACCGGCTGAACCCACCCTCCACGTCGGAACGCGACAGTGCAAGCACTGCTGCTTAGCGGCGGGATGGGCAGGTAAGATGGTTTTAGCGATCCGGGTGGACCTTGCACGGGTCGTCCGATCCGTAAACTTATATGGAAGCTAACTTTTACCTATGTTTTTTTGCTGGATTTCATGCTGTCTCGTTCTGTTTTGTACTTAATGTCTCTGATGCATTCTTGACGCTCCAGAAAATGCGAAGCCATGTTGGAGCGCACCGCGAGCTGCAGCTGTCATAGTCAGTCTTGCACTGCGATAAACATACAATTCAATATAATACAATACATTACTATACTATGCTCTTTATTGTGTTTCTGACACAAGTTTCATGTATTTCACACGAAAACACAAGCCGAAACATGGACCAGCGGTGGTGTAGGGGTATAGCACGCAGCACGGATTGCTGAGGACCTGGGTTCGATTCCCAGCGCTGGTCTATTTTTCTGGTTTTTCTGTGCATCCATGTTTCGGCTTGTGTTTTCGTGTGAAATATATAGACTTTCACGGGATGACCGTAAAAGAAACAAAATAATTTGGAGTTGAAATAAAAAATACAAAAAGACTCCAAATACTAATCTTGACAAGTTTCATGGTTTTACATTTTCTCTCTTTTCCCGGTCCGCAAATATTAGGTAAAAGTGAAGCTAAACATTCTATGTTTACTTTTTAATTTAGACATCTGGGCAACCGAGCTCCGCCTGGGTTAAAACTTGGTACCAAGCGTTTTCCCAGAGATAAGATCGAGCTAGATCGATTTTTCATCCCAGAAAACCCCTACATACCAAATTTCTCCATTACCAGCATTGGGAGAGGACAAATAGGTTTTGGAGTAGATTTTTTTTTCCTTGTAAAACCAACGTCATGGCTGGTAATGTACGAGGATAAATACCTAATTCATAGTAAAATATCCGGTTATGGAGTAGGATTCTTTGATCCCTTGTACAGAACAAACTTCACTAAAAAAGCATATTACTGAAGCTTATTTTCACATTCGCGTTTTTTCCCAATATTAATCGACAAAGAAATAATGTCGATGGAGCACTTATTTTTGTGTAGTTTTGGCCCATCGGGCCGATGCAAACTTAACATAACCTAAACCTACCCATGTTCCTGTATCGATTAAGCTTGGGAAAAACGGGATTGTGAAAATAAGCTTCAGTAAGTTCTGTACAAGGCATTAAAGAATCCTACTCCGAAACCGGGTATTGTACTATGAATTCTTTTTCCTCGTACATTACCAGGCCGTGACGTTAGTTTTGTACAAAGAAAAAAAAACCTTTGACAAAATCGGTTTTGGAGCGTGAATTATTTGTCCTCTCCCAGTGCTGGTAATGGATGTTGGTTACGACTCCCTGTAACAAGGGCAAATTTCATCGAAATCGTTGGAGCAGTTTCCGTTGTATAATTCGCAATTTTTGCACATACTCGTATTTGTAAAATTTATGCATACATGCGAGTATACAAGACTTTTTTTGCATTATCAAGACAGCATCAAGAGAGCTATTTTTTGTATCACGATTTAAATTCCAATAATAAGTTATAATAATCATATTATTGTTATAATTATCTAAACTTACCTCGCCAAACAATCTCGCGCCATCCTCAATAACGGACATAATCACGTAAGTTAAGAGTATGAGCTCAATAATGAGCTTAAACTGTTTAAACCTTCGACGCTCCGAAACTTCGACATTTTGCATTTTCTGTTTTTTTTCTTCTAAGTTTGAAGCTGTAAAAAAATTACACACATTATAGTACAAAAATTATCATAATTAAAATATAACACAATGTAATTGAACAAAAAAGACAAAACAACTAACGTAAGATAAATTAACTAAATATTTAAATTACTATAACTATGAAATTTATAAAATAAATGAAATTAATTTTATTCAACTTTAAAAAAGACACAAAAATAGACACATACATGGTGGCGATTTTTTTCCCAAATAAATCATTTCCCAACTATTTCAAAATGCATGCATGATTATTTTCTTATGTATTTCTAAACTTATAGGGTTTTCAGAAACCCAAAATATATCCTAGGTGTGTTAAAAGGTTAAAAAAAAAGATCGTCGATATGAAGCAGTTGGGGAATTAACCATGTGGGAAAAATATCAGCGTAAAGTCAAAATCCCACATTCACATTGGACATAAACACGAATTAAAATACACAAAAATATGAAACATAATTTTGAAAAAAAAAAAAACAAAATTCGAAAAATAAAACCTATTCAAAAGTAATCATTCGATGAAACAATGCGTAGTTAGAACAAATTGTATTATAGCACTAGTACAAAAGAAACTTACGATTATGTAGACTGTTTCTTGTCGAAGTTGGGACAGGGTGTGATATCTGGCCAAGAAAGTTTTTCTATTTATACGATTCAAAATCGTTTTGAATTAATTAACTAATTACTCAATCCATTAAAGTGATGAACTTTTTCATTAAGTTTATGCACTTACATTTTTGCTTAGAGTCCGAGATAGTAATATCATTAACATTTTAAATTAAAGTGTGATAATTAAGACAAAAAAATTAAAAGTGCAATTCGTTTGCAACTGTCAAAGTAACATACAGCTGGGCAACAGTTTTGTATGATGATTTTCAATTAATTTCCGCTTATTTTACTAAAAAGGGTGGCAATTGGCCAGTGGGCAAACTAAGTAAAATATTGTAAACAAACGTTTCGTTTTTCAATAGGTACATTTTTTTTTGTCGAACTGTAGTTGTCATACGGGAAAAATACGGTTGTTAATAAATATTATGAAATTGATTGTAATAGTTCTAGGTATTTAAATAGTCATTATACTAACGACACTAACTATGACATTCATTTAGGTATAACTCGTTAACTAATAAAGTTAGTGATCACGGATGTCATGCTTTCGGATGACACTATCATCATCATCATGTCAGCTGAAAGACGTCCACAGCTGGACATAGGCCTCCCCAAGGGTCTCCACTAAGACCGGTCTAACGATGCCGGGCGCTAACGATGGGCCTCATGAGGAAGCTCAAAGTCACTCAAAGGGCTATGGAGAGGGCTATGCTCGGGGTTTCTCTGCGGGATAGAATCAGAAATGATGATATCCGCAGTAGAACTAAGGTTACTGACATAGCCCGAAGAATTGCGAAACTGAAGTGGCAGTGGGCGGGGCACATTGCTCGCAGGACTGATGGCCGATGGGGTCAAAAGGTTCTCGAATGGCGTCCGCGGACCGGGAGACGAGCTGTCGGCAGGCCTCCAACAAGATGGAGCGACGACCTGGTTAAGATCGCGGGATCGCGGTGGATGCGAAAAGCACAAGACCGGTCTGATGACACTATACGGCACGGATAATACCAACATGGAAATACCGATATTTCGTGTGCACGTCCATAAAAACTAGTGTCAAACTGACAAGAATTTCTAGGGGCGTGTCACAAATATATAGTACTAGCTTAAGCTCGCGACTTTGTCTGCGCGGATCTAGGTTATCGCGCGGTAGCGCCCTCTACCGGAATAAAAGGTATCCTATGTTGAACCTTGCGGTTCAAACTACCTATATACCAAATTTTATCAAAATCTGTTCAGTGTTTTCGACGTGAAAGCGTAGCAGACAGACAGACAGACAGTTACTTTCGCATTTACAACATTAATTAGTATAATAAGTAAATTAGTATTTATTTATTTTGTTTCCTATCATATTGTTGTATCTTGTGTTATTATCCCAATAAAGTATATTAGTATAATTAGTATATTAGTATTAGTAATATTAGTAATTAGTATTAGTATATTAGTAATTAGTATATTAGTATATAATTAGTATATTAGTATTGATTTCCATGTCGGTATTGTATGTCCGGTAAATAGTGTCATCAATGCTTTCGAATGCTTACTCAAAAAATGTTAAGTTTTTGTTTAAAATTACATTTTTGAAATAAGCATTTATTGCTGACTGTACTTTTTGTTGACTGTATTTCCACCATCATGGAATACATTTCCGTACCAAATTTTAAGTCAATTTGACCACTTAGATGTAGGTCGAATTGAATTTGAATGATTTTACCCGCACATACCTACGTACAGTCACCAGCACTAATATCTGACACAACAAGCGTGTAAAAATATCTGATACGACTCTATTTCTAGGGCCGGAAGGACGTGTCAGATGTTTTTGCACGCTCCGATGCACTCATGCTGGTGACTGTAGACACATGAGTACCTACATCATCATCATCATCCCAGCCTATATACGGCCCACGGTGTACTGCCGTTTCGCCTAAATACTTTTCGCCAAATTTCACTTCCCAAAAAACATATCGCAATAGTTTCATTTCCCAAACGAATCTTTGGCATATTTTCATTTCGCATTTTATTCATTTGGTCAAATTATCATTTGGCATAATTTTAGTTTGTCAAATTTTATTACGACAAACGTTTATTAAGCAAACGTTTCATATTGGCAAATATTGTATTCCAAAAAAATGTTTGTTCAAAATGACATTTCGCACAAACCAACCACAAAAACCAACTGCTACCAGAAAAGTAGCTTATGTTAGAACTGCGTCTTCCACAGAAACGAACTGCTATCAGAAAAGTAGATGAGGTTAGACTGCGTCCCCCACAGAAAACGGACTGCTACCAGAAAAGTACGCCAGATTATAGGTTAAAACTGCGTCCCCCGCAAAAACGAACTGCTATCAAAAAAGTAGGTTAGGTTAGGTTAGAACTGCGCCCCTCCACAGGAACAAACTGTTCCCAGAAAAGTAGGCTATTATGTCATGCGATATCTTGGGAAGAGTACATTATGCCAAACGATACATTTGACCAAATATTACTTGGCAATATGAAACATGACTAAGTAATTATTTGCGAAACAATAATTTGCCAAATAAAAATTTGTTAACTGTAAATTTGCGATAAGTTTTTTTGCCAAATGATTTTTTGCCAAATGATAATTTGGGTAAATTTTTTTGGGATGTGATACTTTAGGAAAAGTTTTTTGGCCATACATTAGTAATCCACGGCCCACAGCTGGGCACAGGCCTCCTCTCAGAATGAGAGGGCTTGGGCCATAGTTCCCACGCGGGCCCAGTGCGGATTGGGAACTTCACACGCACCATTGAATTGCTTCGCAAGTTTGTGCAGGTTTCCGCACGATGTTTTCCTTCACCGCAAAGCTCGTAGTAAATTTCAAATGTAATTCCGCACATGAATTTCGAAAAACTCAGAGGTGCGAGCCGGGGTTTGAACCCACGACCCTCTGCTTGAGAGGCGATAGGTCAAACCACTAAGCCACCACGGCTTAGCGTACGTAGCTTAGAGTACCTACATATTGCAAGTAAATAAAAGATTGTAACTAATAAAAAAAATCACAACCGACCGACTCAGGGACAATACGGAAGCTGGACAGGAGAGGGTGAGAAAGAATAAGAAAATAGACACTACATACATACATACATACATAAAATTACGCCTCTTTCTCAACGGGGTAGGCAGAGACTACATCCTTCCACTTGCTATGATTCTGGCATACAACTCTCGCTCCCTCTACATTCATCAATCTTTTCGCGCATGCACGTCGGTTTAGAGTACTCCTGACCCGACCTTTCTTCAGAATAGACACTAGCTATTTATTAATTTTGTTTTATTTGGGGCATCAAGCATGGATGCAAACGAGCAAGTGGGTCTCCTGAGAGCCCACAAACCCATACACCCATAAACACCCACCCGTAAACATCTGCAACACCAGGGGTATGCAAATGCGTTGTCAACATAGAGATCTAAGATGGGATACCTCAAGAGCCAGTAATTTCACCGGCTGTTTTACTCCCCATTCCGAAACACAACAGTGCAAGCACTGCTGCTTCACGGCAGATTAGCGAGCAAGATGGTGGTAGCAATCCGGGCAGACCTTGCACAAGTTCCTACCACCTGCATTCGCCCAAGACTTGTCCCAGTGCCAGTAATTTCACCGGCTGTCTTACTCTCCACGCCAAAACACAACAGTGCTTCACGCCAGTGGGTATCTGTTCTACGGCTGATGTGATGATGATGTTGATGGTCCGTGATGATGGGTTATCGCTTCGTTTTGATGCATCAACGTCCTGTCAAAATAAAGAACCCGCATGTCCACCGTGGGAAAGAATCAAATGTTTATAAAAATATTAAACAGAGCAATATAAGTTACTAGGCGTTCGTTCTCTCCCAATGTATTTTTTTCTAAACACTCAAAATTTAGTGATGTGCCATCATCACTTGGTTTCAAACAGGTTTTTAATGTGTAAAATGTGAAACCATAACCATTATTCCGTCTTGAAAAGGGGATCGATAGTAATGAAAAGCCACTTAATTTTGTAACTGTTGTGTTTATAATCTCGATTTTTAGTTTATTATAACGTGGCTCCTAGTTTTAGGCCGAGCGATTCTCGGTCGCCCAGCTAAACTTAAATAGCATTGGACAGCCTAATTATGAAAGGTGACTGTTATGGCTGTATCTTAACTTCAGTAGTTTAGGATGTGCGTTGACTGTCAGTCATAACACGTTTAATATGTTTTGTAAAGTATCAGGCACTTTAGTTTAATATAACTCACTATGAACTATTATTGCCCTAGTCCTCCTGTTCTGAGAGGAGGCCTGTGCCTATCAGTGGGACGTATATAGGCTGGGATGATGATCAACGTCTACATACCGTAACATCATGAAAAAAATTATTTAAATCCAGTTCCACACTCTTAGCAAGTGACATGTCTAAAGTCCAATTCAATAGAATCTGACAATTTTTTACACATTTGACACACCCTAACGTGGGCACACTTGATTATATATGTCCCTGTTGTTGCAATTATCATCTAAAAGGAATCAAAAAAGAATAATAGTCACATCACAAAGCCTTAGGCAGCCCGGTGTTCATATTAGTAGGCTGGAAGTGACTACAAGTTTGTTAGATTCTATTGAATTGGAGTATACCAAGTGACATGTCTGTCTACCCTTTTTATTTATAACTATCTATAGTTCTGTTATAACCACAAAATATAATATAAGTATCCTTATAGATAATCGATAAAAGATCTACTCACATGAATTTTACAATTAGGTACCATCATCCAAATAAGTGCTCTACCTATTTTTAAACAAGTTCCTATGAAATGAATATATCGCTAAAGTCGAACGTGCAACTTTTTTTTATTCGACTGGAAGGCAAACGAGCAAATGGGTCTCCTGGGGGTAAGAGATCACCACCGCCCATAAACATCTGCAACTTGACAGACAACGTCTATTGCCATCATTATTCTGTGACATGCAAACGATTATCAACTTTACGGTGTTAGACAACATATTTGGCTGATGGTACCAGAGACCAAAAAATCGGTATCAACCTTCTCACATCTCTAAATCTCTAGCATGCAGCGTACTTTGGGAGAACAATGGTGTTATGGTTTGAACAGCTATAAACGGTCTATCATAGTTAATAAAAAGGCTAGTAACTACTTTGTTAACGTCAATCTTGCCACCGAAATGGACTTGCTGTTGTTCTTGGGGTTATTTATACATTTTTCATCAGCGGATTTTACATTGGTATGTACAATTCATAAAATAAGCACCTCCCTATTTTGTTCGCGAAATTTGGTACACCCAGTACCTACCCGTATAGGTAATATCGACATATTATTTGAAGTAATTGTTTGCTTTTCACAGCATTAACTAAATATAAATAAGATTATAGTGCAAATAAAACTTAAATCCATCTATACTATCCATACTAATATTATAAATGCGAAAGTGTGTTCGTGTGTTTCTCCGTCTTTCACGCCGTAACGGAGCGACGGTTCGACGTGATTTTTGGCGTAGAGATAGTTTATGGGCCCGAGAGTGTCATAGGCTAGTTTTTATCCCGGAAAAATGCACAGTTCCCGAGGGAACAGTGCGCGATAACCAAATACCACGCGGGCGGAGCCGCGGGCAAAATCTAGTAATATTATAAATACGAAAGTGTGTCTGTGTGTTTTCTGTCTTTCACGCCGTAACAGAGCGACGGATCGACGTGATTTTTGGTATAGAGATAGTTTATGGGCCCGCGAGTAACATAATAATAATAAATGACAAAAAAAAGCAAAAGTTAGTTATAAATTAAATATACTAAGGCTAGAGTAAATAGGCTGTTACTGAAACAGACAGACACCTCTACCTTTGGGCTCATCTGCACTTTTCAACAGGCGAGAGAGGAGATGTTCACGACTTAGTTTAACGTAAAAATCACTAGATACTATCTAACATCTGATAGCATGGTGAATGCGTGTTGCTCTGAAGATGAGCTCAGGTTGAGTTCGAAACGCGTCAGTGTACTGGTGGTGATATATTGTTGTGTGATTTATGTGTGTTCTTCCAGTGTGGAGGTGGAGGAACTGCATGAACACACATTTCTTAATAAACGTTGCTATCATTAGGTCGCGGGTGAACAAAGTACCTAATTATTTCAGTTCTAAATAGTTTAATTACAAGCTTTTGCTGTCTGTCTGTCTGTCTGTCAGTAATCAAATCTTGCAAGTAAAATTTGACCAACTTCCAGGTAGTCAAATTGACTTCAAATTTTGAATAACTTATGTAAATCGCGTGACAATATAATAATCTAGTAGTGACATCCTGGTAGTCCAGCCAGGATCGTCTGCACAGGACAGAACTCTTCGAAGGTTAACAGCATCGACTTGAAATTTGGTATGCTGATGCAGTTTGGGTGACAAGGCAAGTACAGTCAGCAAAGAAAGCTTGAAAATGTTTTTTTTTTATCGTTAGGTTATTTTTTCTAAGCTAAGCCCTCCGGTGGCATGGTGAGCAGTATTTCCTTATTTAATAGTGATGGCAATTAGCTTTTAATAGAGATAGTTGCTATAGTAGTCTTGACCAGGCGCTTTTGGACTTATTTTGACAACCGGATGTGAGTGACAACCAGTGGTTAGAAAACCTGACTACCAAGCTTGAGGTCCCGGGTTCGATCCTCGGTCGGGACAGATATCTGTATGAATAAAACAAATGTTTGTGTTCGAGTCTTGGATGTTTAATTATGTATTTAAGTATTGTATCTAGATAGATACAACACTTAATAACAACAATACCTACATAATTAAACATCCAATACTAAATAGATTATTTATGTAAGTTTATCAAAGTCAGTTTTGAAGGTAGTAGGACCTTGTGCAAGGTCCGCCCGGATTGCTACCACCGTTGTGTTTCGGCGTGGAGAGTAAGACAGCCGGTGATATTACTGGCACTTGAGGTATCCCATCTTAGGCCTCTAGGTTGGCAACGCATCTGCAATACCCCTGGTGTTGCAGATGTTTATGGGCGGTTGTGATCTCTTACCATCATGAGACCCAGTTCCTCGTTTGCCATCCAGTCGAATAAAAAAAAAGTCAAAATATCTTATTAAATTTAGGCTTTAACAAACACTTATGAATGTTAAAAAATCTACCATCGTTCCACCCGTTTCTCTATCCGTTACTTAGTACCCATAACTCAAGCTTTGCTCAGTTTGGGACTAGGTAAATTAGGTAAATTCAAATTCAAATCATTTATTCAGTAAATAGGCCGCAATGGGCACTTTTACACGTCATTTTTTTTAAACTACTAGCGCTTTCGGAAAGACCATCATTGCCAAGAAGAATGCGCCGCAAGAAACTTGGCAGAAAGTCATTTTGTCAAAATAAAATAATTACAAATAAAATACTTAAAAACTACAGTAAACAATTAAATAAAAATTACAAAAAATAATAATTATAATAATACAGGGATGTATGGGGTCCCTTAGTTACAAAACTAAACACTAACTATATAGTGTAGAATGCTTCCACCGTCATAAATGAAAAAATAATAATAACATTTCAGGTCAAGTAACCATTAAGCTTTTGGATTCCGAAGGCAAGCTCACGTCTGCCGCCCCCAAAGTTAGCACACACGCACTCATGTCATGCTCTGAAAGCACTGCAGAGCGGTACCGAGGGCATGGTATTGCTTCCGTTCCCATACGCTCTATCGTCTTGGGGAACTTCGACGTCGCGAGCCTGTGACTAGAAATTTAACTAAAAATATACAAGTTTACCCAACAGTAATTCCTCAGCCCGAAAAAACTTGACAGTATGATAAAGTATCAATAAATAAAGAGTATTGTATAAATATCCAAAAAAAAATAATAAAAAAATAAAATAAAAAAAATGGTCCGTTCAAACTTTCTTCAACATAGACATACTCATGTAACGTATTGGAACAATATATGAAATATAAAAAAAAATATCCCAGCAGAAATTAAATTAAATTACTAATATAAACAGATTTGTGTTTCGTCACTACTTTGAAAAAATCTCGTATCTCAAATCAATACGTGAACGAAATTGAACCTTGACGTAATGGTCATAAAGTGCACTCGGAAAAATTATCCATTTCGAGATACGAGTTTTTAGGGTTCCGGAGCCAAAATGGCAAAAACGGAACCCTTATAGTTTCGCCATGTCTGTCTGTCTGTCTGTCTGTCTGTCTGTCTGTCTGTCTGTCCGTCTGTCTGTCTGTCTGTCTGTCCGTCCGCGGCTTTGCTCAGGGACTATCAATGCTAGAAAGCTGTAATTTTGCACGAATATATAGGTAAACTATGCCGACAAAATAGTACAATTAAAAATTAAAAAACAATTTTTTTTAGGGTACCTCCCATAAACGTAAAGTGGCGGTGATTTTTTTTTTCTCATCCAACCCTATAGTGTGGGGTATCGTTGGATAGGTATTTTAAAATCATTAGGGGTTTACTAAAACGATTTTTCGATTCAGTAAAGCGTTTGCGAAATATTCAACTTTAAAGTGCAAATTTTCATTAAAATCGAGCGTCCCCCCCCCTCTAAAATCTAAACCGGTGGGTGGAAAAATTAGAAAAAATTCAGGATGATAGTCAGTATATCAAAATTTCAATGAAAACTATAAAGGCTATGTTTTCTTGACAATTATTAGTAGTTTATGAGTAAATAGCAGCGTAAGGTATAAAATATACCTAAACTTGGAAGATTCCGTATAAAATACGAAATCCTTAGAAAAATATTACTTAATTTTTTCGTAATGGCTACGGAACCCTATTTTGGGCGTGTCCGACACGCTCTTGGCCGGTTTTTAAAAGTAGTGACGATTTTTAGCTTATAAATACCTAACTTAGGTGTTGTTTTTTTTGGATTTTTTATATTTTAGTTACGGCTCATACTATACAATAACCAAGCAAAATTTCATCGACTGAGGAATTAATGCTTGGGTCTCCATACAACAACTTCCTTCATTTACTGCACCAAAATTCTACGCAGGCTGAAGTCTTTTGTAACTACGCTTGGTTACTTTTTGTTCACAATTAAACTGCGGGCCTACTCCGAAATTCGAAAATCCCTCTCAATCTCGTATTAAATAGTATAAGTGTCAGAGGGACGGAACGACACGAACTCCAATTTTAGAATTGCGGAGTAGCCCTGCAGGTTATTTGTGAACAAAAAGTAACCAAGCGTAGTTACAAAAGACTTCAACCACCTAACTTTACAAATTAAATTTCTGAAGGGCTACTCCGAAACACAAAATTCGAAGTTCGTATCGTACCATCCCTCTCACTCTCGTATTAAATAACATAAGCGTAAGCGGGACGGTACGATACGAACTTCGATTTTCGAATTTCGTGGCAGCCTTGCAGGTTTCCCAGCATCGTGTTGGGACTGTATTTTTGCCATCTTTAGCTAAAAATAGATTGAATCCGCACAAATTGCTTTCATCATTAATAATAAGCCATTTCGGTGGCACGACGGGGAATTTGTTTTCTCTTTAATTAGTTATCTTGCGGAATTTGAGGCAACCGCGAATTGAATCAAAAACATATTTTCTGAAGACATTTTATGGACTTTTTTACTATTAAAATAATGTATTTCAACCCCCGATGCAAAAAGAGGGGTGATATAAGTTTGATCGCTATGTGTGTCTTCGTGTATCTGTGTGTCTGTCTGTCTGTGGCACCGTAGCTTTTAAACGGGTAGACAGGTGCATTATTCCGAGATAAAAAGTAGCCTATGTCACTCTCGGGCCCATAAACTATCTCTGTGCCAAAAATCACGTCGATCCGTTGCTCCGTTACAGCGTGAAAGACGGACAAACACACAAACACACTTTCGCGTTTATAATACTTACTAGCTTTTGCCTGCGGCTCCGCCCGCGTGGTATTCGGTTATCGCGCGCTGTTCCCTCGGGAACTGTGCATTTTTCCGGGATAAAAAGTAACTTACTTATGTCACTCTCGGGTCCATACACTATCTCTATGCCAAAAATCACGTCGATCCGTCGCTCTGTTAGTACAGTGTGAAAGACAGACAAACGCACAAACACACTTTCGCATTTATAATGTTAATATCATCATCCCAGCCTATATACGTCCCACTGCTGGGCACAGGCTTCCTCTCACAATGAGAGGGCTTGGGCCATAGTTCCCACGCGTACCCAGTGCGGATTGTGGTAAATTTCAAATGTATTCCGCACATGAATTTCGAAAAACTCAGAGGTGCGGGCCGGGGCTTGAACCCACGACCCTCTGCTTGAGAGGCGATAGGTCGAACCACTAGGCAACCACAGCCTCGTATAATTCGTATAATATTAGTATGGATGGGGTACATGCTAATGTGCAAAAATTTTCACGTTTTTGCAGTTTTTCTTCACGGTATCGTTCCATCGTTCAGTTGAATGAACTCTATAAGCATATTTACATTAAATGACAAGATCTTCATAATATTATCGTCATAATAATGATTCGCGTCATAAATGCAAAGGAGCTCTCAATATTCACATTGATACCAGCAAGGTTATTTTAGAGGTAGAAGAAAGGCAAACGTTCATTTGAACATTATTTTCTTTTGGTAACTTATACACTGTGCTTTTTTTTGATATCCGTTAATTTGATAATTAAGTTTTTCGCAAAATCAAATGGAAATTTATATACATAATTTTTTTTTGAGAAGCTATCATTATACAATAAAATTAAAAAAATGTATATAATAGGTTCACATTCATTATTTATTGTTAAATTGTAAAATAAACAAATTAACAAGTGACACTGATGTGGCACATACTCCTATGAGAGGCATCAAAAATTCACATATTTAACGCACCACTGAATTGCTTCGCAAGTTTGTGCAGGTTTCTTCACGATGTTTTCCTTCACCGCAAAGCTCGTGGTAAATTTCAAAAGTAATTCTGAACATGAATTTCGAAAAACTCAGAGTACACGCAGAAAACTATGAATAAAATTCTTTACGCTGTTTTACTGCTAATAATTAATTGTCTTAACTCTTGATTAAGTATCTTTTAAACAGTAAGAGTTAGGCCACTAGTGTCTTAGAGAAATTAATTTCATTTCAACTGTAGATTGTCCTCTTAAAGTTAACGGATATCAAAAAGTAATACGGCGTTCATACTTGATTAGGTCGTTTCCTGGGTAAAAAAAAAACTAGTTACCCCTTTCACCATCCACTGATTAAAATTTGACCGATAAATGTTGCGTCATCTCTATTTCTTTCGTTCGAATAGACGGAGACGGCATCACATTTATCCGCCAAATAATTAATCAATAGATGGTGAAACAGCTCCTTAGTTTGTTAGTTAGATTATCATGGAATAATTGGACACCTACTTTTTCTTCTGTCAATCAAACAAAAAAATTACTAAGATGTGCGTCGAAATTCGAAAGGGGGGGCCGTGACGTCATAAAGTGTCGCAAGGCGTGACGTCAAGCGGAACTTCAACTGACTTTACCTTCATATTTTTTGTACCATCTTAGGCCTCATCTTCGCCTTGCATCAAGGGAGATTGAGGCCTAAAGTAAGCCAATTTAAAAAAGAAAAGATTTAATCGACAAATGACAAGGAGTACCCCTTAGCATCTTCGGGACCTTGCCTAAGGGGTACTCTTTGGACACTTTGTTTTAGTTTTAGGTTAAAATTTTATTTTATTTTAAGTTATTGTTAGAATGTTATGTTTAATATTTATATTATTTAATGACAAGGTACGTGTCCAATTATTTATGATGATCTAACTGATGATGGGCTAATTATATATTTTTGAAACTAGGTGGAATGGCTTTGTAAGCTATTACATACCTTTGTAAGCTGTTTACCTGTATACCTTACGAGTTTGTTTTCGTTTTCAACCTCCATTGCTTCAATGTAAATTTTTTATAATCCATTAACATGTATATTGTGAATCTGTTTAAAAAAAATACCTCGTTGGGTTTCTCGCCGGACTCTTCTCAACAGAGGCTTTTTCCGAACCGGTGGTAGAATTTTTTAACGTTCATAAGTGCTTGCCTAAATTGAATAAAGAGATTTTGACTTTCAGTTTGACTTTGATGCGAATAATAAAGAAATAAAGATCGCTATAATTAATTGATTCATTAGGGAACTACAAAGAAATGTTAATGCGCTTACGGGACGACTACGTCTTTTTTGAAATATAAATAAGCATGAAAGAATATAAAGCTTTAAATATTAAGATTCAACTTTATTTTTCTCGATGTTCATGACATGATATTTCGAAGATCAAACACTTAGTAAAGGAGAGGAATAACGAAACCATGGCTCTTCAAAAACATGTTGCATTTTATCAAAGAACTGAAAAAAAAACTTTGCTAACCCGCGACCTTATGATAGCTACGTTTTAGTGTGTCACTCCACACTGTAAGAACACACACAAATCACCCCCACAATCCTAGAAGTCTATCACTGAACACTGTTTATATTTTGAAACTCAACCAGAGCTCATCGTCAGACGTAGTCTTCAGAGCAACGCACTAGTTTAAAATCTATTTATTTTTACACCATATAGACCAAAGAATTGCGAAACTGAAGTGGCAGTGCTCGCAGGACTGATGGCCGATGGGGTCAAAAGGTTCTCGAATGGCGTCCGCGGACCGGAAGACGAGCTGTCGGTAGGCCTCGAACAAGATGGAGCGACGACCTGGTTAAGATCGCGGTATTGCCGTGGATGCAAAAAGCACAAGACCGGTCTGAGTGGAGAGCCTTGGGGAAGGCCTATGTCTTTCGGCTAACATGATGATGATGATGATTTTTACACCTAGCCGAGTAACCCACTGTTATTTTCATTTCTAAGCATCAAACTGTGTTAATTTACAGGAAAACTCAAAATATGTCTTCAACCGCGGACGGGGTCTAGTAAAATCAAATGGTAACCAAGTAAGTAATGTCAAAGCACAATCTAACAGTACTCGAGGCTCAAAGATTTGCTTTTGTTTGTTTTTACCCTCTGAGCACACTCAGATAAAACACCCTTTATATGATTAAAACTTGTAACCTTTAGACATATAATAGGGACTTCTTTATGACGGCACTAATACGTAATAAGACATTGTAAGCTGGTATATAAAAAATAATAAAACTTGAAAGACAAACAAAAGAAGAAGGAAAGAAAGTACAGAGTGAGCCATCTGATGGTATAATAAGATCGTTAGCATATGATGTATTTAATTTGGTTTTGTATTGTTTGCCCGAATATTCAATAATGAATTGTTTCCAATAATATTTGTTGATTATAAAAACAATCTATTTCGGAAAAAGGATTATTTCAAAATTGTTAAAGTAATATTTAAGAGAATAGAGTAACAGCACGTAATAATAATCCCACCAAAAACATTACATGTAAAAAGCCGCAAGTCTCGCAACACAATGCAGTTCTTGTAATGCTAAAAAGGTTTGAGATGCAATGTTATACCAAGTCGGTTATTTTTGTCAGTACCGGGGGGTTTCCATAGAACTCGATTTTCACCAACTTGCTTATTTTAAAACCATAGAAAAATACAGCTTATAGTTCTCAAATAAAGAGTAAACCAAATTATTTTTAAACACATAAATGACTTGGCCCTCGCAAGGCTACATAATGACATAAGAATTATAATCATCAACGTCAGCTATTTAAAGTAATTCTAATTAAAGATAGCGCTAGCCCCAGCCTAAAGAGAGAGAGAATGACTAAAGGTTGAGTGCGATGGCCAAGTCATTATGTGTTTAAAAAATAATTTGGTTTACTCTTTATTTGAGAACTATAAACTGTATTTTTCTATGGTTTTAAAATAAGCAAGTTGGTGAAAATCGAGTTCTATGGAAACCCCCCGGTACTGACAAAAATAACCGACTTGGTATAACATTGCATCTCAAACCTTTTTAGCATTACAAGAACTGCATTGTGTTGCGAGACTTGCGGCTTTTTACATGTAATGTTTTTGGTGGGATCTCATCACTTTTTGTAGGAAGTTCTTTTTTTTTCGGGTACTACTTCTTGTAATAACGCATTACTATCTTCATTTGTTCATCCTCTCTTGTCCATCGTCCATCGTCCAACCTCGTCTATCGTCCATCGTCCATTCTCGTCCATCGTTCATTCTCGTTCATCGTCCATCGTCCACTATCGTCCATCGTCCATCCTTGTCCATCGTGTGCCATCCATCGTCTATCCTCGTCCACTATCCATCATCCATTCTCGTCTATCGTCCACCGTCCATCGTCTATCCTCGGTTATCGTCCATCGTCCATCCTCGTTCATCGTCTACAGTCCATCGTCCGTACCGACGGTCGTCGTCGTTGTCGTCGTCGTCGTCGTCGTCGTCGGTCGTCGGTCGTAGTCCGTCGTCCATCGTCGCCCATCGTTGAACTTCCGTCATCCGTCTACCGTCTGTCGTCCATCGTACATAGTCCATCGTCCACCCTCGTCGTCTTTTGTCCGTCGTCGCCATCGTCTATCGTTCGTTGTCCGTCGTCTGTCGGCGTTCGTCGTCTGTCGTCGTCCATCGTCTGTCATCGTCCGTTGTCCGTCATCGTCCGTCGTCGAACTTCCCTCGTCAGTCATTGTCTGTCGTCCGTCGTCGAACTTCCGTCGTCATCCATCGTCTTTCGTCGGTCGTTCGTCTTTCGCCCGTCTAACTTCCGTCATCCGTCGTCGTCCGTCGTTCATCCTCCACCATCCATCGTCCGCACGGGGCTCGCGTGGGAACTAAGGCCCAAGCCCTCTTATTCTGAGAGGAGGCTTATGCCCAGCAGTGGAATGCATATAGGCTGGGATGACGATGATGTTGATGATCATCCATCGTCCGTCGCCCATCGTCCAACATCCATTTTCTACCCATCGTCCATCGACCATTATCCATTGTCCTTCATCCATATTCCAATTTCCATCGTCCATCCTCGCGTCCACTCGCATCGCACACACATTCACAAACAAACGAACTTTGGTACTTATTACATTAGTCAGATAAACAATTTCATTTTAACCCTTAATACTCAGGTATTAAGACTCAACATTAATACGTATACAATACGACTACGTTCAATAAAGTCATTGCTGTGTAACTTTGTAATCGCTAGTATTTATATGGGATTACAAACTTACTTGTGCAGTTTGTATAACTTTGAAACGTGACTGAAATTGCAACATTTTGGATTTTTCTGTGGCCATGTAGGCTAAAAACTAACTATGTTTAAAATTTGGAGCTTGTGGGTCTGCTAGAAGTACCTTAGAATTATGATGATCAAAAGTCAGTGTGTAGGTATGTCAGTGACAAAACTGAGGAACTTTAACATGTGATAGTTCTTAATCTACGTGTTCAAACTGAATGTTATTGATAATATATCTAAGTCCCATTAGGCCCTATAGGTAACTGAAAATTCAGGGTTCTAGCTTTAGCCATAATAAAAATACAGGGTGTTGAAAATAGCCTGAATGGCTTCGAGAAAAGTATGGTACGGCCGTGCCTTTGTTTTTTTTTTGCTCGACTTGGCGGGGGCACTGCCGTGCCCCCAGATCATATCATTTGAAAATGATTTCTTCCTTTCCCATAATTCTATTCTTTATAACAACATTTGTTACAAAATATCTTCTGTATTTTAATCATCAATCAAAAAAAAAAATCAAATTACGGTCATGTTTATTCATAAATAAATAAATTAAGACGCATTTAAACTTGGCTTGATTTCCAATGTCCGATATCCTACGTACAGCCTGTAAAATACGTTTTGTTTCAATTTCAGATAACCTATTACAACAACACGTACTACGAAAAACCCGAGAACATGATGCGCGTCCCAGTTTCAAATTACAACGAGGATCTCCAGACAAAAAAGCGTTTCTTAAAGAAATCACCGAAAAGAACAATCCAAAAGATAATCAAGAAGAACAGGAAGAACAAAAAGGTTTTTTTTAGTCAAGTGACAAGTAAACCCACACAAGCGTCAGAACATATTGATCTTATTGATGATGGTTTCATACCTGATGAAGTTGATCCCAGAGAAGAGAGTCAAGCTACCACGCAAGTTAGCCAGAAGAAAAAAGGTAGAAGATGGAATTCGAAAATGCCGAGAAATCCAATGCCTTTCCATAGACTCCAACAAAGACACGACGGAAATTACAAACGAGCTAGGAGAGAAACCGACAGGGACAATACGATGATAATACAAGATTTTGACGAAGCGGAGTTTGTAGGTCACAAAAAAGATTACGATATAGTTAAATTGCATTCAAAAAAATACTGGTGATGATAAATTTGTAACACGAATGTTAATAGGATCTGTAAATTATGTAAGTAGATGTAGAATTATACAAGATGACATTTTATAACGTTTTATTTACAAAATAATAAATAACAAACAGTTAAAATTATGACTAAATGAAAAAAGAGTATTTTATAAAAATATTACAATTAAGGGTTAAACTATGTTAACAGAAATAAATTATAAGGAGATACAAAGTCAACTACGTAGTCTCCTAAAACTATATGGTTACTTTGATTATGGCCACTCCAACTTGTCAATTTTATGACAAATATAAATAGCACCATTTTCGTAATATTTACACACACTTGACAGATTTTCCAGAAATACGGCCATAATTGAAAATTGTGTTATAAAACATTAACTCGCTGTATAATGTTGGTTTTTGTTTATTTAATGGGGCTCACAGATACTACGAAAAATCCTAACGATCAGACTGCACCGTTCATCGTATTGTGTGTGTGTGAGAAAACTCTACAGTTCTGTGAGATTTTTTAAAACTGTACCGTCGAACGGAACAGTCTTACCAAAATTCAAATTCATCGGAACGGATGAAACAACCGTTATTGCGTCGTCGGTCGCCATTGGAACTGAAGTAAAGATTGCTACGATAAACAGCAGCGCTACTCCGAAACTCGAAACTCGAAGTTCGTGTCGTACGGTCCCTCTGACACTTATACTATTTGATACAAGAGCGACAGGGACCGCACGACACGAACTTCGAGTTTCGAGTTTCGGAGTAGCCCTGCTGTAGCGTGTGTGTGGCGTAAAGATGAAATTCCACGAAAGTTTCGTTCAACACATTTGTTTACGAACATTTTGTGTAGAACACAAACAGTGTACGTACGCACTGAGTTGTGCATCCGTCTCCACCAACGAAGCTATATGTGTGTATGTGTTTGTATGTAAATTTTGTGAACATACAGTGGAACATATTAAATTTGTACGCGAACATGTTAACTCGCGTGAGACCATCCAATCAAGTGTGCCAAACAATGTGCAGCAGGCGGAACTCTGTTCTCTTCACACTAGTGGAATTTCACATTAGAATTCACGATAAATTGGTCCGGTCGAACGGTGCATTTAAACGTATGATTTTTCGTAGCATCTGTGGCCCTTTTTAGAAAACTTCGATCCATCATTTTGATGTGACACTTTTACCGAGTGGCTCGGCGGACTTCTTTACTATTACTAACATCAGTCTTATGCGTCTCCAGCTTTAATGTCTTCTGCCCCCTTCTTGTTCCTGTACTCCCACCCGTTGTAGGCAAGGTTTTGAGCGTTGGACTCGTGGTCTCTGAAGGACACGCCACCATTGCCGTAGCCACCGGAACCATATTTGTGGCCAGTCTGAAACAAAACATTTATTTATTTATACATTAATGTCATGATCATATGCTTAATAATATATAGATGTTGCATAATTAGGTTGTAGGTGCATGTCAGCCTGATTGGTTATTTAATCTATTTTATAATAATAATAATATTTCATAGCACATTAAAATTGTATGTTTGTATAATAATAAAAAAGCATTCATTGTCCATTTTCCAAAATGTTCCAATTTTTTTTTAAATAAGTATATTATGGTTTTACAATAAAATTATCTGTTGGCCGCGATTTTGTCCGCAAAGAATTCATTTATTGCAGAAACTGTACAATTTTCCCCACAATTCAGAACCTACGACCCTTTGTTTGAGAGACCACAGGTCAAACCACTAGGCCATTACTGCATGCAAAATCCTTTAATGAATTGACAAAAATCTTTGTAGGGATTATTTAAGTATCCCTTTTAAAGATTTTCTACGTTTCTGAAAATTATATTGTATTGTATTGTATTGTAACTCTTTATTGTACATATAAAACATATGAAATTTACAATTTAGAAGAGAAAGACATGTACAAAGGTGAATATTTGTTGTGTTCAGCGAAAAATAAAGGCTTAGAATTTTAATTTTCGAGATGGAAACTTAGAATGTACCAAACTGTTATTTTCTGCAAAAAACCTCTCTTTATCTTCATTTATTTGCCGTTTCTTGTAAATATAATATTTTTTATCTCCAGATTGTAATTTCTACGTAGCGTTTAACACCTAAAAAGAGTAATTTTAATAATAAACTTGTTTTTTCTGCGACTTACGAAGAGACGAAAGAGGTTAAGTACTCTGCCAATTTTTATTTAAAAAATAGCTTTAAAATATATACATACTTCTTTGTCTGAATTTACAAAAAAAAAAAAAAACCCGAACTACATTATTTCGTAACCTTAACCTTCTCTTGTTAAGCCCCCCTAAGGCCGCTTGAATGGTCAAGGGGAATAATTAAAGGGTGAATATTTTCAGTCACTTAAATTTAGATTTGTCACTAAACTACGATACCCTAATTATTATATCTATCCCTAAGATATAAATTAATAGTAATAATAATAGATAGAGAAGCCGTGGTGGCCTAGTGGTTTGACCTATCGCCTCTCAAGCAGAGGGTCGTGTGTTCAAATCCCGGCTCGCACCTCTGAGTTTTTCGAAATTCATGTGCGCAATTTACCACGAGCTTTGCGGTGAAGGAAAACATCGTGAAGAAACCTGCACAAACCTGCGAAGCAATTCAATGGTGCGTGTGAAGTTCCCAATCCGCACTGGGCCCGCGTGGGAACTATGGCCCAAGTCCTCTCATTCCGAGAGGAGGCCTGTGCCCAGCAGTGGGACGTATATAGGCTGAGATGAATAATAGATTTATTTTTCGACCAACTTGGATCAAATTAACCAATGACATTAGAGTTAATCATTAATGTTTATTAGTAAGCGATGAAACGATTGGTGATTGGTGTAGGGCGTCCTGAAGCCATGGAGTACGGACAACCTTAAGAGAGTCGCTGGCGACGGATGGATGCGAGGGGCTGAAGAAAGAGTGTTGTGGCGTGCCATGGAAGAGGCCTATATCCAGCGTGGACTGCTGTAGGCTGATGATGATGATGATGACGAAACGATAGAATATTTAGCTATCCATCTTAATGTCAAAGATAATGCCTTTGAGTAGTCCAGTTAATTAAATGAGGATAAGGAAAGTGCGAATAAATAAAATAATTCCTTTGTTATCTGGATTAACAAAAATTCTGACAAACAATTGCCTAATTGAGAAGAAATCTTTAAAAGAGCGGGGTTAATCTTTGATTACTCTATTTTTATGACACTGTTATTAAATTTAAAAAAACTAGTCAAGTACGAAAGGCATAAAATACCGAAACCACCTTCATCAACCAATTCAAATAAAAGGACCGAGACCCCAACACGGGTCTATCTATTAAGTACTGTTCAAAAATATAGACCTGCGACAGACGGAGGACTGGTTGGGATAGTAGATCCTTCATTATCATCATCATCATCTCAACCGTAGGACGCTCACTGTACTCAATACTCAATACTCAATATTTTATTGCTTTTCCACAATGTATGGTTACAGATGTTACAAGGAAATTATGTGATCATCATGGACCCTGTTGGGCACAGCAATATTTATAAGTACAAGAGGGCGGCTTTTATATAATTAATAAATTTTATCTTATAACTAAATACTTTGACTATATAATCAAAAGCTATTACAATCACATTAAACTGACTTACTTTTATGACATTCTTAATCAATTAATATTACACAATGTCCCTGTTGGACATAGGCCTCCCCCAAGTGATCTTTAAGAATATGATATTCTTAATTTCTTATAAATTAATACATTTGAGGCAAAATCCGCGCAACTTATATTAAATTCGTATAAAATATTTTAATATTAAAATGTGTAGGTATATTCCAAGAAGAAGAAGTCTAGACGCTAAAAGAATTTCAAGACATTTAATAAAGTATTTAAATCGTGTTCTTATTTATAATTCACGTTATTGCTTTCCTTTTGAAAGGAAAATATTAACCGACTTCAAATGTGACTAACATCAATGGCTAGGTATAATCTATTCATTTAAATCATATGGCTGTTGTGGTGTTTTTATAGTTAAGGCCTTTTGGAACTGACATGTTCATTATATTTTGATCAAAGTTCCATAATAAATAAAGATTAAAAAAAAAAAAAAAAAAAAATGTGACTACTTACTTATTACCTTATCGAAATTGCATAAATTTTGAAAGACATAATGTAATGTTTATCATATTTTTTATAAGTTATGTGATTTCTTCCGCTGAAGCTGTTTTTTCCAGTGTTTTTTAAATTAATGTAGGTTATTCTGATACGAATCATTTTCGAGGTTGCAAACATTTATCTCTTGCTTGTTGATTGGTTAAATTCAGAGACAAAGCAGGGATTGACTTGCACGCGTGATGCAAAATCTTTAATAGGACACGCAAGGCCATTTTTCTAACGCAGTTACGATTCCTGATTTATTATTCAATTTTATTCGTAACAATCAATAGATTCAGAGAAAAAAGAGTTATGATACAAGCAATCAGTTATGATGAGTATGAGTTATGAGGTAAGTATAATGTATATAGGTCTGTACATTATGAGATGCTTTCAACAATCATCAGCAGTTGACACAAGAACTCTATTTTTAACTCGCTTAAAAACATTTAACATTTTTGCGTTGCGTTTCAAATTCAAAATACATTGTAGATTGGGCAAAATATACAAGACAAATATACGTCAAGATTTTTCACAGCTTTTTAAATTTCAACGATCTGACCGACTTTGAACCACTTAAATTCGTGAGAACTAGAGATGTGCAGCTTGCGAGTGAGTGATTCAAAAGAACGATATCATGGGGGCTACTACGAATTTCGTGACGTCCATCTTACTCTTGTATAAAATAATATGAGCGTTAGTTGGATGGCAAGATAAAGTACGAATTTTGCACATCGGAGTATAGAGGGCCGTTGGTATATTTCTTTTAGGATTCAATTTGTCAGGCAAAATGCTCGGTTGAGAGCGATGAGTCTATGAGCAAATGATGAAAAAAAACGAACGGTATGAACGGATGTGAGCGAGCCGCATACACTTTCCTTCATTGTCTTACTAACCAAAATGATTATTGAGTGAATGAGAACAGTAGAGACTGACCAGCTTATCTGTAAATAAGACCGGGCAATGCAAGACTTTATGCAAACAGCATGGACAATTTTTCAATACACAGATAAGTTCGTTAGTTTGTAAGTGAGTGAGTGTATGAAATGAGTTATGTTAAGATGAGATACTGACACACGTAAGAGTTACTAAGCTAAACGAGCTCAATGAGTGATATATCCCTCGATTAATCATTCTTTTCAATTGAGTGACACATTTCGCGCATCACTAGTGAGAACGCTTGACAACCTCCAGCATACTTCTTATTTACTTCAGTTATTTTTTTGGTTCCGTAAAAGCAAATCAACGACTCTTCAAATACTTGAAACAACTCAAAGTAGAGATCAAATGATACTAATGCACTAATAAGTACTGTAAATGAGAATGTTTGTAAGTCTGTTTGTTTGTTTGTTACCTCATCATGTCTCAACCGCTGAACCGATTTAGATATAGATAATGTAGAAAGAAGTATACAGATAACGTTGGGTCCGGGGAAAGTGCATATGATAGTTTTGATCCCGGAAAATTGCAAAGTTCGCGTAAACGAATTCTGCGCGGACGGAGTCGCGGGCAACAGCTAGTTGAAATATACAAATAATTTAACTAATAGGAAAGGAGAGAGCGGAACGATTTCGACATGTACGCAAAGGATTGGTCTGATATAGCGTCAGAACGGGAGATCATCATCGAAGGGTCGTGAGTTCAAACCCGGGTTCACATTTCCGAGTTTTTCGAAATTCATGCATGAAATTACATTTGCAATTCAATGGTGTATGTGAAGTTTTCAATCTGCACTGGGCCCGCGTGCGAACTACGGTCCAAGTAACCTACGGCTAAAGTGGGACGTATACAATATTAAGCTGGTATAATGATGATAATGATGATGATGATGATGATGATGATGATGCTGATGATGATCATGATGATGATGATGATAATAAGCTTAGTCCCGTATAATATGAGATTTCAAATAATACTTACAGGGTATTCGTACTGCTCATAGTGGCTCTCCCTGTACGGTCCACCAAGGCCAATGCCAGCGGGCGAGTACTGAGGAGTGTTGTAATGGCTGCTGGAGAAAGGCGAGCTGTTGGGCTTGCAGAACTTAAAGTACCCAATGACACCTGTAAAAAAGTTAATAGTTTAAAAAAAATAATAAATCATTTTAATGATAAACTTTTTGGATCAAAGAACGCGTAGTACGTAGAACGCCCTCCGGACGGAAAGTGACATTCTGTGTAAGGCTGGTGGTGAAAGCTGGATGCGTTGAGCGAGGACAGGGCGCAAAGAGGCCTATGCCTATGTCCAACAGTGGACGTCCTACAGCTGACATGATGATGATAATGACGAATAGAGAGGTACTGCTGCCCACTCTAATGTCAACTCCCATACTTGCTCTAGAGATGGGTTAGTCATATTCTAAAACTAGCAACGACACGGTAAGACTTAAAAAATTCAACAATGTTTCATACCTGGAATGATGAGAGCCATAAATCCGAGGAATTTCTTGAAGCTGGCGAGACCAAGGATGAGGGGAAGGAAGAGGAGCAGCTTCAATTTGAACAGTTTCAGGATCAGCAGCATGGGAATGATCAGCTTCTTCAACTTATGGCGACCTGGTTGGGAGAAAATTGTGTAAAAATTACGTTTATGGAAAACGAAAAATATTCCCTATTTCATTAAAAAAATATTGACTGATTGGATCTTATGCATGGGGCATCTTATACATTGGGGCAAGATACCTTCTTTGTCGACGACATAACGGAGAATGGTAGTTATGTACATCATTTGCATTATATCCCTTGGTATGCCCATTTTAAGATCTTGCTACATAATATCACAGTCGATTTCAAATGGGTTATGCATTTTTCTTATTTACATGATAGTCGGGCAGGCGGAAAATAAAATAAATAGAAAACAGAAATAGTAGGATGATCTAGCTAAACATTGATGATTTATCAGAGTCCGCTTAAAATTGGAAAAAATAGTTTCTACATATTTTTAGGAGAATTTTAATCTTAACAATGTTAGACAATCTGTTGAATCAGGCGTTACTTTGCGGAGGTCCATATCAATGAACTAAAAGATTATTTTTGATTTTGAATTGCTTTGCTTTTCTTTCTTTGGGTGAGCAAAGAAATGCTTCTACTTAGTTCACTCAATGTTAAACTCTTCGATCATTTTATGAATCATATAGAAGGATAACACTTGGACAAAGCTAAAGCCACTTCAGAAATTTATTAATACAAATTTAGCTTCATCTCGCTTCAAATGAATCTACCTAATTTAAGATAATCCTTACGGAAAGGTGGTGCCTTCTTATCTTCGATTACGTCCACTTCGTCTGCGATTTCATCCAAAAATCTTGGGGCAATAACTCCACCAGATGTGACTTCGTCGTCCAAGGACATCTCCAGTGCAGTAGATCTTAAGAATCTGGAATTATAAGAAATATTTGAAGATAAAATTAAATAAAAACTTTTAAAAACAGTTTAGAAGGTATTCCCTGATAAAGGAATGGTGTTGTAAGCTATATTCGAGTTCGGAATTACTGCTAACTTAGCTAAAATACAGTACTCGTAAGAAAGAAAGATTTTTTTTACGGTCTCAAAAGTACCACCACCCAACAGAAGAAAAAATAAACACCTAAAATAATTTACAAGTTCCAAAATCGTAATGGGCACCAATTGTCTCCGGAAAGAGTGTCAACTCAAACCTAAAGAATGGTGCTCTAATTTTTCGATAAAATATATTTCCCAAAAATAAAAAGACTATTTAAAAAATGCAAGTACTTCAGAAATTGTCATAAAACTAATCTAACCTAATCTATAGGGTACTACAGGATAGTCCTGAAATATAACCTGAATAGTTTATAGTTTCAGAATAAAAAATCTTTCATCCATACGAAACAGTTGGGAATTGAATAATTTGCGAAAAAAAATATCTGTAAAAAGTCAGGGTAGCTTAAAAAATATCTAGGTGAAGAAATGATTTAATGAGATCTTATGACAGCCATAAGCGCGCAAATATCGCGTTGGATGCAAAAAGCACAAGACCGGTCTGAGTGGAGAGCCTTGGGGGAGGCAGTCCAGCAGTGGACGTCTTTCGCCTGACATGATGATGATGATGAAGAAGCGCGCAAATAAACTTAACCGTTTATTTCTCCAATGAGATCACTCAAAAATGACTTTAAATTGTTAGCGAAGTTCAAATTGAATCTTGCAGTCCGATGGAGGTGTTAAAACTTGTAATTAATCTTCACCAGGTGGCTTTACGAAGTCATTATAAGTTCACTCCCCCTCCTTCCTTAATTGGAGGGACTGTGCTCAAGGACCTGATCTTGTAGCATGATAAATTTATATTAAATAAACAATAACCATTGTGCCTTAGGCTTTGTCGAGAATTTGAACGCGGAAATGGAAATAACAGTCATCAAAGTTGGTTGGTAAATTGATTACGGTATTTGATGACTCCTGAATTTACTATGTCTTTTATATTATTATGAAAATATAGATTATTTACAAGCAAAGAAAATATTTTGTTGAAAATGGGATTAACAATGTTTTTTGTAAAATCTTCATATCAGTCTTCTTTTTGAATGCATTTCTCTATGCAACGGGTAAGATGCTACATGCGACGATACATGCAAGTATGTCTATCTCTGTCTTATCTTGAATATCAAACTTTTATGACTTTGTTATATTATAGTAAAGGTAGCTTAAGCATTGTTTTTCCGATCTATAGCATGAATTGGCACGCTTGGCGCATTTCTCGCCCAACTTATTGGGGTCACAATCCTGCGTGCAAACGCAGAACTCTTTTGCCACGGACAAGACTTGGGTGAATGCAGGACCTTGTGCAAGGTCCGCCCGGATTACTAACACAATTTTGCTCGCTAATCCTGCCGTGAAGCAGCAGTGCTTGCACTGTTGTGTTTCGGCGTGGAGAGTAAGACAGCGGGAGAAATTACTGGCACTTGAGGTATCCCATCTTAGGCCTCTAGGTTGGCAACGCATCTGCAATACCCCTGGTATTACAGATGCTTATGGGCGGTAGTGATCTCTTACCATCAGGAGACCCACTTGTTCGTTTGCCATCCAGTCGAATAAAAAAAAAAGAATTGTATATAATAGTTATTCTTAGGATAGTTTCTACTTCAATTGTACCTTCAGAATATTATTATGTGCGTTTAGCTTTAATTTATATAAAAAAAAATGCCTAATAAGCTATAACCAATCAGTGTCCAAGCTTCTGTAGGTATTAATGATAAAATATGTCTTCTTTTTTTTCTTTCCTTTCACAAATTAGACAAAAACACGTCATACTTGTAAAATAAAATTTGCTATTTCAAAAATTTATTGGCTATTTCAAGCAGTCACACAATCGCCCCATTCGCTAAGTTAATACGATTCCAAGTTTAAATAATAAAAATAATACTATCCAGGTTTTCATATGAGCCTGAGATGCACTAAAATGTTTATTACGGGATTCTAAATCCTTTAACACGAACTTCAATAAATCTAAAAATCTTTTCAAATATTATTGAACGAAAAAGTACTTTAAACTTAAACTACATAGGTAATATATAAGAGAATTACTTTTTACACCAACGTGCTTAAAATAATTGTGTAGTAAAATGGAAGAGTAATCATTTGATATAAACAGTGATAATGGTCCGCAATTCATAAATGTTAACTAATTTTGACGGACGGTCTGATAAAAGTCGCGGGTTCACGGTGGATACAAGCCGCTTTCAACTGAGGCAACTGCACGTCTATGGGGGAAGCCTATGTCCAACAGTGGACGTCTTATGGCTGATATGATGATGATGATCTGACTTTGACGAATTTTTGATTTGTAGGTAATCATAACAAAATCTAAGTTTTAGTAAAAAAAAAGATTAATTACACTTTACTTATACTTTCTTGATTGATATTACAACATGAAAAAAAATGAAGTAGCCCGGTGGGAAATAGAAATAAAATAGAAATATATTTTATTTGCATTAAAATGTTGTTAGAAAATGATATTTACAATTATGATTCAAACATTTAAACTTTAGAAGTCATGCAAATATTATGAAAGTCGAACATGCCTATTTATATATAACATAACCTAATTTACAATTAATTCATATTTTATCATTACTAAAATATTGATTAATGTAATAAAATCACTTTTCAATAAGCGTTGGAACAATTGAGTTTTAAGAAACAAGTTGTTGCGGTATCACGCCACTGCCACATAACCTAATCCTCTTAATCAACACGCGATTTCACTCAAATTAGAAGACGGAATTCATCAAAGCGACCCAGAAATTTAAATAAGAGAACATCAATACAACAGTCCATTAGGGTTGTCACTACGACAATATTTAGATATAATAATATATAAATCTTACATTAATAATATTTGAAGTGAAATTATAGTTATTTATTGAAAAAATCCCATTAGTCGTAGATCTTACGTCAATATTCTCACGTATTTTACAATAGCTTTATTACGCATAATTTAAATATCAAGCTTTAGAAAGAGGTTGTAAGATCATAAACTAAACCATTAGTACAAAAAGTAACTAAGAATTTCTATTACATGTCATGTTTATAAAAAAAAAATCAAAGAAAAATTTAGGTAAGTGTGACTTAAACGTAACCACTATCAATTACTGAAGTTGTTGTACATTTCTGATCACCGATTAAAAATTATTATTAAGATTTGAAATTCAGGTGTCAACCCTAAATAACCTTGTTTACTTATCCCGAATAATCCGGATTTCCGGTCTTACTTAGCATGTAAATTAAATGCTATGTTGGCGGCAGTGTGCCCTTGCCTTGCCAAGTTGTGTTGGCAGCTGACACCAGAGCCCTATTCTATTATCAATGTGAGAATGAAGTTGACATTAAGATGAGCGAGGACAGAGCGCAATGGCACTAATTGGGGGAGATCTATTTCCATCAGTGTACCAGTACCCTTAGTGTAAGTTTTCAGCTACAAAATACGCTTCGATCGCGTTCGCGTTAAAATCACAATTTGTATTGAAACACGAACAGCGCCTCTAGCGGAACGTTTGCGATGTTCGTGTTTCCCTACAAATTGAGATTTTAACGCGAACGCGATCGATACGTATTTTGTAATCGAAAACTTACACTAAGGGCACAGTATACGCTGATGATGATGAGAATAAAGTAAAGTTGAGAATAATGATGATGATGATTAATACAGGGTGTCATTAAGACCTTCCGGAATATTTCGGAAGTTTATAGGGTTTGAATTAACGCCCATGTAAAGATTTTACGTCGGATTTTTTGACTCACAGTATAGTTAGGTACACTTTTGATGTTATACTTTGAACAACGATCAATGCATTGAAATATTTTTTGACCAGTCTCAAAATACCTTTACAGTGATACGTCAAAGAAATTCAACCACTTGGTGCTTGCTGTATTATACAAATTATAAATATGCCTTGTATAGTTATTGTTATACAAGGTGTCTTCGAATCCTTGGTGCTAGTGCTGCTTACAGTGTTTTTTTCGAGAACACTTTTTTCGACTGTTTTATAAAATAAACCTAACCTAACCCAATACACTTCAAGTTCAATAAACAATAACCCTGTAAAATTTAATTCTTGAGTAACAAGAAATGAAACAATATTTTATATGTTACAATTAAGTAATTATATAGATTGTCTTATCTTTTGAGCCGCGCCCAAAACGAAGTACTTTTTTTTCAATCAGTTTCTAGCCTACGACAGTACAATTCTGTACCTATTTAATAGTATCGCGTCTTCTTCGATATCGCTTGAAATTAACTAGAATAGTGGCATGTGTTACGGTTAGTATTGCCAAAATGAATAATTGATAGGTACCGATCTCATTATTGCATGCCGTTTGTCTTTGATACTGACAAGTTTCAAAGCAACATTTTGATTACAGATGGATTTTGGATTATGCATGACACGTGCACAAAGCATAAAGGAGATGGTTGAACGTACGCCAAATACAACTAGCATCTCAATTTAGCTTAGACAGACGCTTACCGTGCTGGGTTTATCGCAATTTGGCAAGCAAGCTTTCTTCGGCATGTAATTTGTTATTAATATTTTGGTTATGAACTTGACATATGGCACGCGCACCAGTTGAATGAATTTCTCGTGATTAAGCGACTAAGGCGGCCCCTAGACCTACAATAACATTGTACAATACTTTTTATTGCACAATAAGATTGAAAGGCGCTCTGAATCCAAACGAGCAATTGTATTGCACAATAATACGAACTGCACAATGTTTTCGTGTTCAGTATAGTATTGAATATTGTGCAATACTGACCCTACACGATGCAATATAAAAATATGGTGCAATAAAAATTAAACTCGCTCAAACTTTTGGTCAATCATTGTGCAATCTTCAATATTAACCCTAAACGGTCAATAATATTGCACAATTCGCGATATTGCACAATATAATTGACCGTTTAGGGGCCGCCTTAGCTTCTCATTTTAGTAGCTGTGGGGGGTGAGAAAGATTCCACTAAATAATATACTAAACGGCAGGAAAATAAAATCCAAAATCATTATCTATTTATCTCTTGCTCACATTTGTCTCAAAGGAGCGAGAGAGAAATATGATTTTACGTTCTACATCCATGACATCTACCTACTATACTTATTGAGTGGCTCGTGGTTTGTTCACGTAGAAAAATAAAAATAGTTGATTTTTTGCTACAAACTAGTTCATTCTAAAATAAATCTAAAAACGATTCTGATAGATAATAAAGCTATTTAATTTTTATGTATGTGTAATTCGTTGCCTTAATTTTTTTATTATTACTTTTTTAAAGTCTGGCTATTTCCAAACTTAAACTTTCTGTGCACAGCTTCATTTATCTATACCTTTTAAAATTTAAGTATTTTAACATGATCCCTTTATGACATTATGCACATCAATTTTATTGGTTAGAAATCGGAAGCTCGGCTGTAAGGTCTTACCTTTCAATCTTCCTCATTCCAAACTTGACGAGGGCATCCCAGTCAGAATCTTCGCTGCGAGGTTGCGAGCTGAGCTGAGGCGGCTCCCTGGCCAACGCCCTGGCTTGAGATTCCACCTTCACCAGAACGGCATTTTCAGATAGTCTGTAAAAAATAGTATCATTGTAAGAAATTGCTGGACGAGTTGGATTGAAAACCTAGCATCGCGAGGCTTGCAAAGACACGAATCACACAATTTATATTTTTTGTCGAGGAATATATTACATTCCTCATTTTCATTCAAGGAAAAAATATAACTTACACACTACTACACTTACCTACACTTATATATATAGTAAGGTCGCGTTTGGGAAAATTCTTTATAATTTATGCGCGAGTTTAATATCTGGTAGACTGGTGTACGGTTATATTGCTCTGAAGATGAGTTCTGGTTGAGTTCTAAACGCGTTAGTGTATTATGGAGGTGATAGATGGGTTTGTGTGATTTGTGTGTGTTCTCACAGTGTGGAGGTGGAACTGCATGAACATGCATTACCTTTCACAAACTTAGCAATCATAAGGTCGCGGGTGAGCAAAGTTATTGTTTTGGTTCATTAGTTAATACACGTGCAGTCAAATAAAAGTATAACACTCACTGGTAAGCGGGTTTGTCGAAGAAGTCATCAAAAGAGCGCAGCGCTTGCGCCTTGAAGCAGTCTCCGAGGTCTCCGTTCACGCACTGCTGGGTGGCTTGCTGGATGTAAGGGTCCTGGTCTTCGCCGAAGCCGAGCCAGTCCAGGAAACCCCGGCCTTGAGCTTCGGGCTGCAAAAAGGAGATGGAAATATATTAAGTTTATCGCTATTTTTCTCGTACTTGTTTGGCAAGGTATATTTTTGAGTCTGGGAAACTATGTTGGACCGTAGTATGACAATTTCCAAACCACCTTTTTTTACAGAACTGCAAGTTTCTAACCCCCGAAGAAAAGAGAAAGGTGTTAGAGTTTGACTTTAATATCTGTGTGTCTGTCTGTCTGTGGCGTCTTAGCTCTCAAATGCACGGACCTATTTTGATGCGGCTTTTTACGTGAAAATGAGTTTACTTTTGGTGATTTTTAGATAAAAAAATTAGCTATTTGATTTAGCTGTTTTTGAGATTTGACAATCAAATAGCTATTGACAAATACGGAGGTTTTCTGCTTTTTTAAATTAACTATGTTAGGCCTGATTCAATATGGATTTTTGATTCTCTTCTAAAAATGGCAAAGCGCTTCTGACAAGCTCTAGTTTCGGGAGCAGTATCAGAAATCAAGTAGAATTAAAGACTTAGTAAAAGTTATTTGCATTTTTTTAAATTAAGTTATTTTCAAATTGCATTACACTAACTTGATAAAAAGTCAGTTGGGTTGTCTAATGTTTCAGTTAATTTATTAACACATTGTATTAACTTAATTTAGATAAAATACATTTATTTGACAGAGTTGAAGTTGAAATTTGGCTGGGATCAGCTTTTACTTGCGCACCTCTTGTTACTTCTGTAAACGTCAAAGTTATGAATTAACCTGATTTCGAGTTACAAATTGAATAACTTACTAATTTACTCAGCCTTAGTCATTATTACAATTTAATGGTACGTGGGTGTGGCTAAATACGGATTGTTTGATATACGAGTAAATACATTGTGTTTAGTGAATAAGATATTCAGACTATTTCAGACCGTGCTTCAATTAGATCGAAAAGGAATTATTATATTCAAAGCGTGCATGACATGACATGATGACATGAGATGTCACCCGTACCATGCCATGCTAGAATGAAAATACTGTAGTAGACTAGGCTGGAGTCGGTCCTGAACTAAGAACTAAAAAGAATGAATTCCCATCGCGGACCGAAAAGAACTAGTTCCTCGTAAATGATCTTAATCGGTCTCGGTCCCGCTCCCGGTCCGCGGTCCCGGGAGCGAGCATTGGGAGCGGGAGTGAGTGAACGATAGATGATTGAACGAGGGAACGAATAAAGAGCGGAGCTAAATAAACTCGCTCCCCGATCTTAAACATTGTTTCAGTCGGAGCCGCTCCTCGGAGCTAAAGGAACTAAAGGAGCCAAAGGAACTAAAAGACCGAACTAGTTCATTTGACCGATTGACCGAGATTGGAGCGCTCCCTTTAAAGACCGAGCGGGCGCAACTCTATAGTAGACTAGCTGAGTGTACAATCTACCTACAATCAAAAGAACTTACAGATCTTCCTCGGTCCCCGGTAAAGTGCAACGACCTTCCCTCCTCTCTAGCCTCCTCTTTAGGTGGCTGGTCGGGCAGCCGGAACCCCCCATCCGCTCGCGTCTGCAGCGCGAGCAGACCCAACACCACCAGGGTCCACCAAGTCGCCATATTAGAACGTGTGTCTGGAAAGAGAAAGAATTACTTTAAGTATTTGAACTGATTGATTTTTATGAGGAACATTTTCTACAAACGCTTGAGTTTTAATGATTGATTTTGACAAGTGTTACTGCTGCATAACAAAATCTAAGATAATTTCAAAAACGAAAGAAATTGCCGGTCGGGATACAAACTCGCACTTTTTGGCTTTTTGCGCCAAGGTCACATAGCAACTGGACCACCAGAGCTCCCGAAAATATTATAAAACACGTAAACTATACGGTCGCTAAATAAATAATAGACAATGCGTGCATACCAGCCTAATCATTGGAGTAAAACATTTGAAACTTAGCACAGCACAAATATCACAGCGATCCATTGCAAGAAGATTTTTCGTTTTTCAGAGAAACATGTCTGTTGATGGTTAATCAACGTGAAGGTTCGAGAATAAACAAAGCTACGTATTTAATTTATTAGTTGTAGTCGTTGAATTTGACTTCTATAATTTTATTTTAATGTTTAATAAAATACTTATTGTAATAAGTCAGTATGTAACTAAAAAAAAACGCTTTTGATCGTGAATCTACACAGTGCCCAGATAACTAAGCCAATTCCGTCTCCCTTCCTTATTTCTACGCAGGGACGGATATAAATAAAAAAGTAAATTGAGATCAAAGCGATATATGTAGAAGGCATTAAAATAGATCAAAGAGTTATAAATAGTAACTGCCATGTCCTTTCAGAAAATACATAGGATACGAATAAATTGTTCTGATAAAAAAATGGTTAACGCTCTACATATTAATCAATTTACGTATATTTACTTAAATAACTTCAAAAGTATTTTTTTGATAAATATATAAATTATATGTATCATTTCTTTTGTAACAAGCCCTTTTTTGATATGTCAAAAGGAATATTTTGAAAAAACTTTTTGTTTAAATTTTCTTATTTACCCTACAGAAGTCCTCCAATTTCAAAAAAAATATTCACTTGCTTTACGCGTCCGTTTTTGGGTCACCAATTCAGAGTAAGAAAATTTCAAACTTTTCCTGAATTTGTGGTGGTGTTGTTAATCTGAAATATTGTAGTTTTTAAAGAATTTTCCCTAAATTGGTTTGGTAGTTCCAGAGAAGTACTCCCCCTCATACAATCCAACGATCATTACACCAAGTTCTTGCTGATTAAAAAAGGGGTTTACAATAAGTTTTTTTTTCTTAAAAGGAGGAAAGAATTTTGTTAAATTGGTTAAATAATTTTTGAGTTTATCTACGATAAAACCTTTTCTATTCTCTTATTAGGAAGTAAAATAGATGAAAAACAGAAATAATAAGCAATAATGAGGCCTAATACGAATTAATTAACACGCTTTCTAAGAACAGAAGCGGCTTTGAGTGACGAATTAAAACGTCCTTTCATTTCACTAATTGAGACAATCAATTATTTACTTGTCTATTTCGTTTGTTTTTCGTATGTTTATCTATAGAGGTAATTCTGATGAGAATTTCTATAAAATTAATTGTACATTTCATTCTTTAATTAAAAATGGCTCATTTGCAGACTTAATGAAGTAAAATGTTGATGTACTTAATTTAATTTATTTATTAAAAAAAGCGTACATTTTTTTTACCTATCTTTTATCAAGTTTATTTTTCGCGAATTATCAATAAAAATATTTTAGGACCGTTAAATGTAACAATACAGAACAATACAATGACTCTTTCCATAACCATTTCTAACCATTTCTGTCGACGCTTTTACATAACCTACCTACTAAATGCTATTAATCTAAAACGTACCTATGTTTTGTCTCAAAAAGGCAATTATATTATGGTGACAGACAAAGATAAAAGAATGTTAAATTAATATTACCTTAATAAGCAATTATAAATAAGAGTGTTTATGTTCTTTAAAGTAAGCATAAAGCAGATACAAACAAATTTTCGCTTAAGTATATCATAATTAGCTCACTATTTGTAACTAAAATTACAATAAACAATAAACTCACAGCATTTTTCACAGTTCAAATCATTTTACAACTGATAAAATGATAAAACTACTGCTCCAACTAACTTTCTAGACACCAAAATTCTTAAATTTCAACAGAAACTTGCGAACACATCAAATCTCCTCTATCCTTAACACTTTAAAGTCCATAATTCTTTGCGAAACCATCTCAAAACGACAACTCAAAATGCGTTTAACGTGAACTCAGTTTCCGTGTTAAATGAACTTGTAACACACTTTCAATATTACCGGTAAAACATATACGACAATGGGCCGAATTTTGTAGGCGACAAGACTCTGTATCATTGCTCAAGCTTTCCTACTGCATGCACTGTGCTTGATACGCGTGACAGCTTGAACGACCAATCAGAGTGAAGCAGCCGACATAGCTAACGGGAAAATTTGAACAAAAGTAGAACGCTCTTCGAGCTGGACATAGAATACAAACTAACAAGAACTCAAGCACTACTTTCCGTTGAGTTTGATTTCGGATGATAATTTGAACTGTGGAAGGCGTTGGAGTGTAAACTTAACGTCACGTACACCAAGTTGTGGACGCGATTTTATAATTAAATGAAAGTGAACTCTAATTGATATTGAAAAGGGTTTAATTGGGATTGCTACAGATTTTGGGAAACGGAAGTAAATGACTCAATAATTCAGACCAAAAATGGCGCGAGACATTTGAAATAGGAAAAGAACTTTGATACAATGCATGTTTGCAGATAGTAAATACAAAAATAACGTATTGGAATGGTCACCTATTTGTGTAGAGTATAAAATTAATAATTATGAACTTTTTCTAAATTAGGAGCTTAAGGACTTGCACGTCACCTTTTTTTTTAAATTTATTACTTAAACTGCAAGCTACTGAATCTGCTGCTGCTTTAAGTTTAATTAATAAGTCACGTAAATGTTTTACAATACAATACAATACAAATACTCTTTATTGTACACCAGAATATATAAATTCATATAGTATATAATAGTATATTTGAGAAATTACTAGACGGATTGCAAACAGATAAAAAAAACATAGAAGCAAAATAATGCGCTTCAAGTGAATCATAAAACGACTTGTTATGGATTTTACTTATATTTCCTAACTACACATTAAATTTCAAACATGTTTTTGTCACATGATGATTAAAGACAGAGATGTATTTACAGCAGCCAGCACCAATATCTGACAGTAAAGCCAGCATCTGATACACCTAAATTATTTCTAAAGCCGGTAGAACATGTAAGATATTTTTGCAAACTCCGCTGTGGCAGACGCAGGTGACTCTACTATTAATATTTCCTACCTACAATAGGCCTCCAATTAATCTTCCTTCACCAAATCGAAGCATTATCAAGGACATAAAACAAATAGACAAGCCATTACGATGCTTTTTTCTGATAATTTATTCTCAAATCCCACAGACCTACATCCCCGCAAATTGTGATTAAGTGCGATTCTGTCAGCATTATCGATTTTCTATTTATCGCGTTTATTGCTCGAACACTCTCTATTGTGTAAGTGTCGATCTAGATAAAATACGGTGACGTGGCGTAATAAGTTGAAAGGACCATCTTTATTATAGGCACGTGTCTGTATAATGAGGATAGAATTCTTGGATTCAGAGATCATCATTATCATTTTATGGGGCGTAGGAGTTCAGTGGACCGGGAGACGAGCTGTCGGTAGGCCTCCAACAAGATGGAGCGACGACCTGGCTAAGATCGCGGGATCGCGGTGGATGCGAAAAGCACAAGACCGGTCTGAGTGGAGAGCCTTGGGGGAGGCCTATGTCCAGCAGTGGACATCTTTCGGCTGACATATACTATGATGTCAAAAAAAAATGTGGGTAGACTAATAAAGCAGTCAGTTACCAGCTTCCTTGTTTCATTACGTTGCACTGGCGACGAGGATGGGATATTTAAATACATAAATAGCATAAACCACGCGTGTTAAGTGTTTAACGATGCCTATCAGTAAACTTGAACATAGGCCTCCCCCATAAAGAAATAACTAGCATTTAGCCGTATGTTTTTTGATTTGACCTTTGACTTTTGAAGAAGTGGATCATGAGTTCGAAATCTGGCTCGAAGTTAAGAGTAGTTTTTCTTCCAATAACCAATATCTCCCAATACCACTTTATTTCAAACTAGCTTTTGCCCGCGGCTCCGCCCGCGTGGTATTCGGTTATCGCGCGCTGTTCCCTCGGGAACTGTGCATTTTTCCGGGATAAAAAGTAGCCCATGTCACTCGGGACCATAAACTATCTCTATGCCAAAAATCACGACTATCCGTCGCTCCCTTACGGCGTGATAAAGCGTAACAAACAAGCAAACTCACTTTCCCCTTTATAAATAGTAAGGAAGGATAAAAGTAAGGGTTAGCAAAAAATATATAACTAAAATTTGTGTGACAGATTTTGAAATTTCGGGAAGCAGATTTCCAACTATAAATTATCTTTTATCTCAAGACTTAAATTAATTATTCCTTTTTCACCGGGACAATGTAAAAGGCCAAAAGTTTCCAATTAATTCTGGACCATCACAAAAGCTTTTGAGTCACGATCGTCCGTAATGGCGGTATAAACAACTTTTTCTAAAAGGCTTAAAAAATTAATCACCCGTTCCATTTTATGCGTCAAAGCGCTGCGCGTGATTTGACTGCTCTATTAGTGCCGTTGATGTATGAAAGCCATGATTCGGTACTTTGAAATCCCTTTTTTGTATAAAATGAATAAATAAATATTACGGGACACCATGACACCAATTGACCTAGTCCCAAAGTAAGTAAAACTTGTGTTATGTGTTTAGGCAACCGATAAAAAAGACAGATGCATACATACATAGTAAACGTCCAAGACCCGAGAATAAACATTCGTATTATTTATACAAAATGAAGATAAAATGAGATAAAATGAGATAAAAGAAATGCAGGGCAACAAGTTTAAGTCCAAGCTAAATGAATGGCTTCTAAATAATTGAAAATACAAACCGAAACATAGATGCACAGAAAAACCAGAAAAATAAGACCAACACTGGGAATCGAACCCAGGTCCTCGGCATTCCGTGCCGCGTGCTATACCGCTACACCACTGCTGGTCAACGGCACAAACACGAATTTTCCCTATGCATCACATATCTCAGCTTGTTTATACTTTACTTTGTAACTTAAGCAGTTACCTAGCGCCATCTATATTGTTTTAACTCTCAACGAGAAGCCTTCAATATCTCCTTCGGAACTAACCGAAACTAACTTCGGAACTAATCATAATTTGATTGCTTAGTAGCGACATCTCTTGTCCGGGTGAACGGTTAGTTCCGAAGGAGATATTGAAGGCTTCTCGTTGAGAGTTAAAACAATATAGATGGCGCTAGGTAACTGCTTAAGTTACAAAGTAAAGTATAAACAAGCTGAGATATGTGATGCATAGGGAAAATTCGTGTTTGTGCCGTTGACCAGCAGTGGTGTAGCGGTATAGCACGCGGCACGGAATGCCGAGGACCTGGGTTCGATTCCCAGTGTTGGTCTTATTTTTCTGGTTTTTCTGTGCATCTATGTTTCGGTTTGTATTTTCAATTTAGGTTTCACGGGATGACCGTAAAAGTAAAAATTTGGAATTGAAATAAAAAATACAAAAAGATTCCAAAAAACCAATCATAATTCAAAATAATTGTTTTTACTCAATGAAAGAGTTATTCAACTACGGCATCAATAAAAAATAATGTTATTTGCATGTAGGTATGTTATCAACAACTATAATATAATAAGTACACGTTGGACGTAAGTGGACGTTGGATTTATATCTTGATTATGAATAAATCTTTCAATAGATATTAAAAAAATGTGAACATTCAGGCTTATATAGTTAATAAACATCCGTACAAAATATGATTACAATAACATAATACGTAAGTACATGTAATATAATTAATATAATATAATTTTATTTTTGACATGTTATTTTTTAAGAAACTGACATAGCATATTTTTCCTTCTATTTAAAATAAGAAAATAAAATACATAAATATTGTATACCATGCATGTGGTAGATTACGTTATCACAATAAATATATATTATGATGATGATTCATTATGATTATGACAAATATCTGCTATACTAGATAGGTTCTCTTTATGTGTAACATAACTGTATTTTTTACGCGTTTTGTGTACACGGAGATGAGTGCAAGAGTGGGAGGCCTTTGCCCAGCAGTGGGACACAATACAAGCGAAATATTAAAAACGTACAGTGAAGAAATGTACTTAACACAATAAGGTAATTGAATAAATCATTGGTATTGCTATGTTTGTTGGTAAAAAAATATGCATTCTACAATAAATTGACTGGTGATTTGCAATAACAAATACTTACTTAGATTTTTTATTGATATGCGTTAAATAAAGACTAAGTCAATTAAAATATACAAAAGACTAATTATAACAAGTTAAACGTAATAAAAGAATCCATAATAATATTATAAATGCGAAAGTGTGTTTTTATGTTTGTGTGTTTGTATGTTTGTCCGTCTTTCAGGCCGTAAAGGAGCGATGGATCGACGTGGTTGTTAGCATAGAGATAGTTTATATGGGCCCGTGGTGATATAGGCTACTTTTTATCCCGAAAAAATGCACAGTTCCTGAGGGAACAGCGCGCGATAACCGAATACCACGCGGGCGGAGCAGCGGGCAAAAGCTAGAAAATTAATATAGGGCAGCAGAGAACGTTCAATATACTAGATGGGTACTCTTTATGGGCTAACATAAATGTATTTTTACTTGCACGGAGACGAGTGCAAGAGGGGGGAGGCCTTTACCCAGCAGTGGGACACAATAAAAGCGAAATACTGAAAACGTACAATAAAGAATCATTTACTTAAACACAATAAAGTAATTGAATAAATCACCGGTATTGCTATGTTTGTTGGTTATATTTATTCATTCTGCAACAAATTGACTGGTAGGTTATTTGCAATAACAAATACTTACAATTTTTTATTGATATGCGTTAAATAAAGACTAAGTCAATAAAAAGAAAAAAAACGACTAATTGTACTAACTTAAAGGTAATAAAATAATGTAAATGTGATCATACCACAGATATAGATTACACTAGATAACGCAAACACCTCAATATGAAAACCTCAATCTCAATCTGTGTGTACCTAATCTATATCTGTGGGACATCCTATTCATTATAAGGCATAACGTCAAATTGGAAGTATAAATACGTTGCACTCGTTACGTAACAATTTAGTGACATAACAATGCCTCATCCATTGCGTAATTCTTAGTACGTGCATGAACTTGACCTAAAAAGTCAGTGCTCTTTTTATAAAACAGGACGATGACTTTCTCTTTAACAGCCATAAAATAATTTGAATAGGTAAATATATTTTGTTATTTAGTCAGGTGAACTGAATTAGAATATATCCCTACTAATATTATAAATGCGAAAGCAACTGTCTGTCTGTCTGTCTGTTACGCTTTCACGTCGAAATCACTGAACCGATTTTGATGAAATTTGGTATATATGTAGTTTGAACCCCAAGGATGAACATAGGATACTTATTCCGGTAGAGGGCGCCACCGCACGATAAGTCGCGGGCATAAGCTAGTGCCTAATATTTGATTTAAACAAAAGGCTTGTTGTTATTTTTAATTTGTTCTAGAATATTTCCTGTTATTATTTGATTTTAAGTTATTTCCAATAATTGAAATTTTTAAATGCTATTACAAGTTAAATCTTGAATATTCAGATTTAATGTAAAAATATGTCACCATTAAATAAACAAATTGTTCATCATCATCATCCCAGAATATAAGTCTCATTTCTGGGCACAGGCCTCCTCTGAGAATGAGAGGGCTTGGGCCGTAGTTCCCTGCGGGTCCTTTGTAGATTGGGAATTTCATACACCATTAAATTGCGACACAAGTTTCATGATCGATGTTTTCCTTAACCGAAAGCTCGTTGTGTATTTCGAATTTAATTTCACACACATGACTTTCCAAAAACTCGGAGCAACTTTCAAAAAACTCACTTTGTTATCACTTTAAAATTATGTTATAAATTAGTTTGTCATAAAATTACTTTCATATAGCACTCACCTGGTATACTTAATATAACTAAATTTAGTCCACGTTCAGTGTTCTGAAAGATGCAAGCAAGAGTGAACAGGCCAACCTCAAACAAGCTTATATAATAACAACATAAGAATTGCATAAACTTCTTGGATCCGTATTGTATCAACCCAACCGTAATACAAATACTATTCTACAACCAACTCTCTCTGTACTGCACAGAACACAAATTACTTTGGCATAATTTGCTTGCACTAAAACAACTTGCGGTTTGGGTTTATTGTCATTTTTAGAGGATTTTGAGCTTTAAGTGGCGGTGATAAGGTTGCGGTTGTTCGTTGGACCTTCACGTTTGAATGAAGTTAGCGCAACATAGTCTGGGATATCCCAGTGAACATTTTGTGAATTTTGCACTAAATGGTATGGAGACAGACTCTTTAAATACTTTCCACTAAAAACTAACTTCTGTTTGTTGTTTTTGGTAGTAAGCCATGAATCTCAATACAAAATATGAAAAAGATTTTTTCATTATTAAAATAATCACTCAGAAATTCACTTCATTATTTAGACTCAAAAAAACATTCCATTTTAAAAGAAAATAATAATCTACTTTTATTACTTAAATGATATTTTTTAAGCAAAAATTAAGTTTTTTTTAGTTTTACAGTATCTTTCTGGCCGTAGCACGAACTTTGCTTAGTTTGGGACTAGGTCAATTGGTGTCAAGAGTCCCATGATATTTATTGTACCTATTTATTATTAGTTATATTTCTTATAAAATTTGTGTTTCGCGGTTTATTTTGCTGTTTAGTTTAAAAAAAATCTTAAGACGTAAGATAATAGTTATTATCTAATCATCAGTCTGTTACATGTCTGTTTATATAATTTTCATAAATTATCCCTTTTGTTGGATAACTCTTCGACTTGCTTTAATTTATTCCTTTCTTCCTTAGCAGTAAGACCAAACAATGCTTACCTACCTTATAAATATTCTCAATGTACTATTTTGTGACTGGTACAAGCAGTAGGTATGCATCAAGCCGAAGACGGAACGCAATAGCACTCATGTCATAGCACTCATTAGGGGAGTTCTATGTTCAGCAGTGGACTGCTAAATAGGCTCATGATGAAAAATAAAATAATGAAGAAAAATGTTTCTGAATTATTCATTGACTTCCATACTTAATTGCATACAATATACTTAGGGGTTGTTTCACCATCCATTGATTAGTGTTAACTGATGATTAAATGTGATGCCGTCTCCGTCTATTCGAACAAAACAAACAGAGACGGCATCACATTTAACCGTCAGTTAACAGTAATCCACGGATGGTGAAACAGCCCCTTAGTGTTTAAACAAACAAACGCTTCAGTTCATATTAAATAACATGGCGAGCTAAACTCGATTTAAGACGTGAGTTATCCGTTACAATATATATTAATATGAGTGAGTCTCACGGTAGTTTCATGATCAAAAAAGCTTCAGTTAATATTTTAATTTGCGTTCGCAACAGAAGCCGTCTCCATGTTACTGGAGCGTCTCCTACTCCGTCCGGTTGGATCCTGGTTGCATAATCCAGTTCATGGTATCCCTCAAAGCTTCATAGTGTCGAAATTATCTTGATCCGCCATTGCCTAAGACTGGCAACACTGGGGAATCCCCGAGAGCTCCAGTAATCAGATTAGCTTGTGGTTCTGGTACGGGTGTAGTTCAAATAGTTGGATATTTTATTTTAGTTAGTAATAATTATATATTATTGTTTTTTGTTTTTGGTGGTGGTACTGTTGGGACCATTAATAAATCATTTTTATTTCTTTCTTTTTATTTTAACGCGAGTAATCAAAAAAAGTATGGAAATTTTCCTTTGTGACAAAAAATTTACCCTTTAAATTGTATGAGCAATTTTCGTGTCACAACGGAACTTTTTCTAGTCAATTGTTTTGTGTGGTTAATTGAGATTTTTTAATGGTCCAACTTGCACTTACTCTACCAGTCTGGATTATATAGGTATGTTCGATGACATTGAAAGTACAGTAAGTATAATGATTTTTTTGACAATTCATACTATAATATAATATTACGAATGCGAAATTGTGTGTGTTTGTGTGTATGTTTGTCCGTCTTTCAAGTGGAAACGGAGCGACGTTTCCACTTGATTTTTGGCATAGAGATAGTTTATGGGCCAGAGAGTGACATAAGCTACTTTTTATCCCGGAAAATGCACAGTTCCCGAGGGAACAGCGCGCGATAACCGAATTATTTTGACTCTACTATGAGTTCAACAAAAAACAGCCGCAACGACGCACGTTTTAAATTAGTAGTTTTTTTTTGTAACCAACTTGATTTTATAAAAAAAAATAGCGGTTAAAATTGAATATTATTAATTACGGAAAAAAGTGACTTAAAAAGCTTTGAAACGTGCTCTCAATTCAATTATGAAGTGCTTCGTTAATTAATAATTTTAATCAACAAAAATTAACTTCAAAAAACTTCCTTATGTTATTCATCATCATCATCATCATCAGTCGGAAGACGTTCACTGCTGGACAAAGGCCTCCCCCTTAGAACGCCACAATGAACGACAACTCGCCACTTGCATCCACCGGTTTCCCGCAACTCTCACGATGTCGTCAGTCCATCTGGTGGGAGGCCTGCCAACGCTTCGTCTTCCGGTTTGTGGTCGCCACTCGAGGACCTTTCTCCCCCAACGGTTATCTGTTCTTCGAGCGATATCGTGATATTGTTTTCTTTAAATTTAAATGAGCTTAAAGGGAAAGCAGGTCTAAAATTTTATTTTGATCATACTTCTAAAATAACAAACATGAAAATACACACTTTTAAAGTGTCAAAATATGTTAGTGACAACCTTGTGACAACCAAACCTACGAGTACCTTACCTACACCTCATAGTAAAAAAAGTGTAATCATTTTTTGGGTCAAAGGTGATTCTTTATCACCCGGAGTTCGATGATCTTGATCATCATGGCGCTGATGACTCATATATATTTACAAACCACAACACTGACCGACAAACATACAAAAATATTATGCAATTAACTAGTGGAATGACCCCAAACATTGTTTTGTAAATAGCACTCTATCTCTAAAAGAATAAAGTTCAGTTTAGTCTGAAGTAAGCAATGACTTTCTCCAAAGAAAGAGGGGGCAGCGCTTGTCGGATCCGTTTGGCCTTTTATAGTAGGACAAACAGGTTTTGATATTTTACTATCCCACTAATATTATAAATGCAAAAGTTTGTAAGTCTTTGTTATTCACGTTTAAAACGCTGAACCGATTTAGATAAAATTTGTTATCTTTGGTAGATTGAGCCCATGGAAAGGACATAGAATAGTTTCATCCCGGAAAATTGCATAGTTCCCATGGGAATAAATGGATTCTACGCTGATGAAGTCAGGAAACAGCAAATAAATTAATATTATTAGAAATTGCCTTATTGAACTAAACTTTCAATAGACAAAGATAATTTTATTATGAAAATACATACAACTCACATTTTTAAAATGATTTTTACTAATATTTTAAATACAAAAGTAATTCTGCCTGTCGCTAGTTACCTTACACGCTCAAAACGTTAAATTTACGCGGAATTTGGTGTGAAGGGAGAGGAAAGTTTTTTAAATGTTTGTTTAATTAATGTAATTAATGCCTTCTTCCTCTGATTTATTTTTTTATGATTTTTTCTTTGTTATTTAATGTTAAATTTTTGATTTCAATTGTTTTTTTTTTTTATTTAGCCTGTATTATGTCCCACTGCTTGCCAAAGGCCTCCCCTCTCCTCCGCCTCTCTTTCCTGTACTGGGCATGCACCTGCCAATCTTGCTGAAAAGCGCTCAGGTCGTCCCGCCATCTTCTGTTCAATTCAATGTTACTTAATAATACATAGCATGACGGAGTAATAAACAAACACACGCCCACACACACTAACTAGGATGAAATAATAAATTAAGAATATATATTTCACACGAAAACATAAGCTGAAACATGGATGCACAGAAAAACCAGTTTTTTCTGATTTTTCTGTGTGTTTCAGCTTGTGTTTTTGTGTGAAATATATAGACTTTCACGGGATGACCGTAAAAGTAACAAAAATTTGGAGTTGGAATAAAAAAACAAAAAGACTCCTAAAAGTAATCTTAAATGAAGAATAGTTGGAAAACTTTAAAAATATTAAACGTATCAATTATCAATACTCCTCGGTTCCTCTCTTTCCGAACATGTAACAGCTTAACGCGGAAAAGATTAGTCACTGCTGTGTCTTGGGTCTTTGTCAGTTGAATGCATTTGTTGTTTTGCAAAGTAGCACACGAGTTGAATAATGAGGCTCAATCATAGAATTTTGTAAGAACGCCATTTTTACCGACTGCCCGAAGGAGGGTTTTTCGAGCGTATGTAGTATCTCTACATGTCTATTTATTTGGTCCTCCCTGCAACCGAAACGGCTCAATACAATCCCACCAAAAACATTCTGTAAAAAACTAGCCAAGTCTCGATGGAGCTGCTTGTTTATCTCTAAAAAGTAATGAAATATAGACAAAGTCGTGCCAAGTCTAAGGTTCCTTACTGCGATTTCTTTATTATTATAGTTAATGTTGTGTGACTTGGCCGTTGACTTGTACCTACTAACGTATAAAGAATGTTCAATCTAGGCGCTCGATTGACCACTACCTCTACAAACTCGTTGGCTTTACGGGCTCGCAATGTAATGCAACTTGCACGATTTTTCTTGCAAGTCTAAATTCTGGTTAACTGTGGGAGTGGCATAGATATAGAGTATAATAATATTTTAATAGGGCATCCACGAGAAAAATATGGTTATTCAAATTCATTTAGATCCGCCCAGTCGTTTACACATAAGTATACATAGGGGAGACTGGGGTCAATTGGAACGTTTTTGATAAAATCGAATATTCTACCGTCATTTCGTACCAAATTGGTTTCTTGAATGGTGTCAGTTGTAGTCAAGTTATCTAGCTATATGGTAAAAAGTTTAATTTGACTTCATGAGCTACTAATAAATAGTTAGAAGAATTTTAGAAAATCGCGGAAAACGTTTCAAATGCCCCCAGTGTTGGGTCAAATGAAACTAAGGTGGGGGGTAGTTGAAACACCAAGAACAAAATAGGTATTTATTACAATAACTCTCATTAACAACTACATAATTTTAGAATCATATCAACCAAAGCCAGTCTTTGAATTTAACATAATTACATGGCACCTAATGACCCTAACTTATTATATAGGACTGCATTATTTTAGTATTGAGATCGACTTACTAATTTAATAAACATTTATAAAAGTTTCTCATGCAAAATATAACACTAAGTATTTGAATATCCAACAATAGTTCTTACATAAGATAAATTTGGCAATTAGAAGATATAAATGGACAAATTATTGGTAACATAAGGAAAAAACGTATAGAAACATATCAGATTAATCCCAGATTAATCAGATTCACAGTTATGACACCAATATTGAAGATTGTGCAAGCCTCGTGTGCTCACAGCTTACACCCAGAACATTGCAGTCAATCTTCTCCAGGTCTGCTGCTTATATAGCTTTCCATGTAAACCAGGCATAAGCAGGTAATTCCTGAAATTCAGAAAACACTTTACCTGCTGTGTAGAGAGCATCAATCGACGCGGAATTGGCAAAGATTTAAAAGCTTAAAGATTTAAAGCCGATTTAAAAAAGCTTTATGTTTACGCAATAAAAGCAAAAAAGACGTCGACGAATCGGTAGGCGTCGGCCGAGAAACCATCCCTTTTTGAAACATGTTTCAATTGCCCCCGAAAATTTTGTTTCAATCGCCCCATCAGCCTATTTGTAAATATTAAATTACGTAAAAAAATAACGGAACACCGTAGGCTTACACAATCCACTTTATTTAAGACTACAATACTCATAGATTGTAGTAGTTTAGGAATATGGAACATAGTACTCATGATTGTTAATCAATAAACAATAAAAAATCGTGAAAAATACTTACTTTTTGGGTCAAAAAAGTAATATGGTCACTTAAAAATGTCCAATGGGCTTGGAGCCGCGACGCGCTCTGCAGACAGGTTTGTACAGGTTTGCCGATCTTTTCCCCCCTTGGACCTCTGCCGCTATGACTATCCGTCTCGGAGTTATTTGACTTGTTTCAAATGACCCGCGTTTCAATTGACCCCAGTCTCCCATACTTAACACACGCACATACCCACAGACTTTACTATTTATAACATTATTTTACCCTGTGCCATTGCTCGTCTAAACTAGCATTTATAACATTGTTGGAATTCTTAACAGTTACCACTTCTCAAGCGGGCTTATATAAGCGTAACACTTTTAAACGGTTTTCATTGTAATGCAAAGTACTTAGTAAGTTTCCTCTCTGAAACTTATTTAACACCTACATTTCCTTAACCCGTCGAGCGCCAGGCTCTAAAAAATATACGTAGCTATAGCGCTCTACATTTTTCTCTACTACATTTTTTTTCGGACCTACTTCAGACGCACAAGGCGCTGAGGTCAAATTACTCAATCACGTCTAAACCGCTGAACCGATTTAAATAAAATTTGGGTACACAGATAGTTTGAATCCTCAAGAAGGACAAAGCGTATACCCTTACTTGCCCGAATTTCATTTGCCCGAATTTCACTTTCCATACCAACGTTTGCTATAAAATATATAGAACCGTACTGTTTTCAAGATTTTTTATAATGTCATTTTATAGAACGCGTAGGTTAGGTTAGGTTAGTTTAATATCAACTCTGAAGAAAATACCATTTCAGAAATAAATTACTTAATGGCAAATGAAAATTCTAGAAAACGATACATTCGGGCATATGAAGTTCGGGCAAACATTGGACAACCAGGACAAAGGATAGTTTTTATCCCGGAAATTTGCATAGTTCCTACGGGATAGCGATAAATGAAAACTACGCGGACAGCGTTTAGTCACAAATAAATCTTTGTGTATATGTTAAACCGCGGGCTGACATAGCCCGAAGAATTGCGAAACTGAAGTGGCAGTGGGCGGGGCACATTGCACGCAGGACTGATGACCGATGGGGTCAGAAGGTTCTCGAATGGCGTCCGTGGACCGGGAGACGAGCTGTCGGTAGGCCTCCAACAAGATGGAGCGACGACCTGGCTAAGATCGCGGGATCGCGGTGGATGCGAAAAGCACAAGACCGGTCTGAGTGGAGAGCCTTGGGGGAGGCCTATGTCCAGCAGTCGTCGTATTTATTTTTCGTCGTTGTATTTTTCGTCACGTCACACTTTTTTCGCAAAACAAACAACAGTGATATTGTTTAAACATTTTATTAAATCTTCATAACATTTTGTCGTAATGTACTGTTAAACATAATGAAGTGCATTTTTACATTTTAAGAGTACAAGTGGTAAAATATAAAATTAAATAAAACATTTTAAATATTAAATTCGACACGAAACACTATTTCCGTTTTTAAATAACGATAAACTTAGAAAGTAAAATAAACTTTAAAAATCAATTATATAATTTTAAATAAAAAAAGTTAAAGAAGTACCTATTACCTAACGTATACTTAATAAAACTATTTTTTCTGTCCATTCAATCATTCTATAAATTACATTCACTCACCCAATAACTAAGAAATAAAACGTAAGTACTTTCATAACTAAGTACAATGCCATAAATAATAAGTTGACTACATTGTTTTTAAAAGTCACCCAACAGTTAAAACACAGGCTCTGTAATTAAAATAAACCATCTATAAATTATATACACTTAATTCTTAACCAATACAAGGTAATTTTTTCACAGATTGAAAACAAAAACAACCCAGAAACATTTTCAATTTTAAATAGAACTTTTTAAAAATGCACTGGCTGGTTAGCAATCTGTCAAGCTGTCAGGCCCATGAGCTGTCAAATTGACAGCTCAACGCGCGGTTCTCGCGATCGAATTTTAAATAAGATATTCAGTTGCTACCTTTAGGCTTCAATTCAAAGATAACCTAAATAGACTCGGACAAAATTATATGAATAAATCAATGAAAAAATAATAATTCAAGCGTAAATTTTCGGAGGTATTGAAATAAAATGTGTTTTTTATCATATTTCTCCACTACCACGCTTAACGGAGGAACAAGATCAAAATATTGTATTATAATATTTTATAAGTATTTGACCAGGATTTTACCAGGTAAATTATGTAATAATGAATAATTGATTTCTTCAGATATCTTAAGTACTAAGCAAAGAGCTGAAGAAAACAAAGAAACTTCTAGCAACTTGGAATATAAATGATGAAAAGCGATGAAATTTTTTTCCCAAATGAAGTACAAGGCTAGGGAAAAAGAATCTCCGTTTGGCTTAATGCTCTAAGGTGTAACGCCATGTTCAGACTGTTGCGTATACACTAACGATATCACCCGTGTGAACTGGGTTTTATATATTGGAATCGCATTTGCTAGAGGCTGAAGGGCTACTCCGAAACACGAAATTCGAAGTTCGTATCGTACCGTCCCGCCTACGCTTATGTTATTCAATACGACAGTGAGAGGGATGGTACGATACGAACTTCGAATTTTGTGTTTCGGAGTAGCCCTTCTGGCTCGTTTGCCATCTAGTCGATTAAAAAAAAAGGCCACATGAATAATCTATGGTTGCGAAACACAACTCGAGGACAATGTAAAGCTTATAACTGAAGCTCTTTTTATTATAACTATACAAACAGTTTGACGTTCCATATTTGAAAAAATATTAAAACTTATTTTTCATTGTGTACTACAATTGATATAATAACATTTGCAATGTTCATACTTTGTTGAAATTAAATCACGAACTGGATCTACGGAAACTAATCAAAATAATTTTAACAAATTTGCTAACTCATTATATTTTCCATCAACAACTGAGCACTTACACAAATTTTGTGTCACATTCATAATTACACCCTGTATAAAAAAACTTGTATGTTTTTTAAAAGCATTTTTATAAAGTTTCTTAATAATTAACTTTCTTTATGAATAGGGCACATATTGAGGTGATCCGGATGCCCTTCAAGTGCAAGAACTGTTTTAAAATATCGTAAAGTACCAAAGTTTAACAGTATGTTCAAAAATAGGCTTCCAATTAAAAGTTTTTCGTTAGCATAATCAGACACAACATCGAATGAAAAGAGTTATAAAAGTGCTTTTCGCATATAATTTTCCGTTCTACTAAATTTATACTTTCACAAAAGAGTTTGTTTGTGTACCAAGGTTTTTTTACGTTATCGATTCGGGTCATGTATTATGAAATATATAGATCTATACAAATGTTTATTTTGGTTGCATCAAAACATTATAAAAAGGTTTTATTTTTAGAGTTCAAAATTACGAGTGTATTTGTCTGTCATCACATTTGTACGGATTCAGCTACGTTTTTTGCTTAAGTGTTTTGTTATTTTATATTATGATCTTAAAAGTATATTGTTCAGAAGCCTCAAAAAACAATCAAAAATTCAATATTTTATGACAACTCTACCTAATAACAAAACTTTTCTATCTTTACTCATAAAAAGTACTAGCAGATTGCACTGATTGACTGACAGACTACGCACCTACTTCCTTCGTAAATGACCGAAGCCAGAAATTTTCCAGAAGCCAGAAATTTGGCAATTATTATACTCTTATATATTATCATAACGCTGCAATGTTTGCTGATTTGTGATTTTTTACGTTATTCTTCTTTTATTTTATAATTTTTGTTCCACGTTGTTACAAATAAATGTTTTCTTCCTCGCGAGGAATAGGCAACTGAATTATTTTTGTTGTTCCACGAGGAATTAGACGTAGTCCCAAGCTAGTCCCGGTACAAAATAATTATTAATCAACGGATACGCTTCACAAGATATCAAAACACAATGTTACGTACAAGAAATGTCGTAGAAAATTAAATTATTTCTGGAGAGTCCAATTAATTAATTCTACCAGAACAATTATTTTACGTATCCAATCAACGTTATTTGCTAAAATTAGTTACGGACAACTCAAACATTTAATTTTCAAGTCTACGGTACAGTCACCTATATTTTATTAGACCATTTCGTGCAACTTAACAATTGTTAGTCAAAAATATTGGTGGGTGTCATTTACTTTAAGCAAGTTTAAGGTTTGTAGACGACGCATGTACAAAGTTTATTAAAAAGTCTACATACCAACGCTGTCCAATCCAGTAACTGGCCATCAATAAAATTAGAAAGCAAGCAGCGTGGTAAGAAAAAACAAATAACTTGAGTCCTGTCATAGCTCTCGTCCGCAGTGCGTGCTAATTTTACGTATAAAAAAACAATTGACACCCTAAAGATCACTTTACAATCTACAACGTTTACAATCTATATTGTATGGAATTTTAATTGAATAAAATATGAAACACCCTGTAACTGTTATTTTTATTGTGATCGATAAATTCGAATTTAAGTGCCTAGTTTATAATTGTGTTGTGGACTTGTTCACCAGATTTGCTGATTTTTTTTTTTTTTTTTTTATTCCACTGGAAGGCAAACAAGCAAGTGGGTCTCCTGGTGGTGAGAGATCACCACCGCCCATAAATATCTGCAACACCAGGGGTATTACAGATGCGTAATTCTTCTTCTATTGATATAATAAAATATCGTGGTGTCGATCGGCTTGCGTTATTGGATCTCCAAACTGCTCGCCTCATCTGTAACAATAAAAATAATATAACACCATTTATTACCAGTATCTCTTCAAATCTAGCACCAGGCGGTGCATTCCATCTTTACCATCAGGCGGATTGTGATCCAACGCAAGCCTATTTTGGTATTTAGAAAAAAAATAAAAGGACATCGCAAATTCAGGAGTTGTCAAACACCACGGTATCAAAGAGAGTAGCATCACTTGTCGAAGATACAAGTGAGGAACAGTAGGGATGATGACGCCATTAAAAAATAATTCGAAGGCACAACTCCAATAAAAAATGTTTTATTTTAGCCCTGAAAACCAGATTAATTTTCGATTTACTGTAAAATTAGATTTTTTGTTGCTTTAAAAGAAATAAATAGTTAGTTGATTGAGTTGCCAGATAAGGACGTCATAAGTCGCTAATGTCATTGAAACTCTTCTTCTCTTTTAAAAGATGGCTTCTGTCCTAATTAATAAGACAATTTCGCCAGTGTCAAAGTATTCTCTTTAGAGAGGCAACGTTGTACGGTGATTGTAGTTTTTGTAACTTGATAGTAAAATTCCAGAAACCACGTGGAGACAACTTGCGCATTAAAGCATGTCAGACACGAGAGCAATATTGAATTTTGTGATCACTGTTCACTGTTAAGGTTAATCGCCGCATAAAACACTATCAAAATTATACTTCAACTAGCCAAAGAAACAGAAATAGCAAAATTAAATATTGTCTACATCCGCCATGTTCGAATGCCACAAATCGAGTCCCCCATTGAAACTATGGGAGAGTTGTGTTTTGACAGCTCATAAAAAGTATGTCAGTTGATTGGTGGTGTCAACATCCCTGTTGCGCCCTCCCTTATACCTAACTTGTTTCCCATAGTGTTGCCTACCTTGACTTAACTGATGTCAGTGATCATCCATACTAATATTATAAATGCGAAAGTGTGTTAGTTTGTATGTATGTTTGTCCGTCTTTCACGCCGTAACGGAGCAATGGATTAACGTGATTTTTGGCATAGAGATAGTTTATGGGTCTGAGAGTGACATAGGCTACTTTTTATCCGCGCGCGTTAACCGAATACCACGCGGGCGGAGTCGCGGGCAAAAGCTAGTAATATTATACGTCTAGACTAATCTTTATCCATACTAATATTATAAATGTGAAAGTAACTCTATCTTTTGGTCTGTCTGAATGTTATCTCAGGCTTATTATACTGCTGAACCGATTTAGAAGAAATTTGGTAAATTTTTTCGGGGGAATGACATGTTCATATTCTGAAAAAAGTTTATGATTCATTGCAAAGGCGGTTGATAAATCCTTGATAAACAAATTCGTAGGCGAAATTAATTAATTTTATTCCAAAAATTGTCAAAACACCCGTTTATTTCAATTACATGCGAATTTGAATAGAATTCGGGCTATTCCTGTTCACTTTCTTTTTCCTCCATTTTGGAACTTCAAAGACAAAAAGGTTTAATAGCACTCGCTTTACGTTTGGCGGTTCTGTGATCTCGCAGGAAATAAACCTTTTTTTCTAACCCAGGAACTGCAGGGTTCTGCCTACGATTTATATAAGGTTCCCTGGTTACATTTCAGGTAAGTAACACGAGACAATCTTAACAACTGGTAGGTTTCTTGTTCGTAAAAAGCGCCATAACAAGCTCGCTAACTTGTATGTATGTATGTAAACTCTTTATTGTACCATCAGCCAAGTAAGTGCTCTATCAATTTTTAAACAAGTTCCTATCAAATGAATATGTCGCTAAAGTCAAACTTTCAAGTTGACAGACACATCTATTGGCATTATTGTTTTATGACATGCAAACGATTATCAAACAATTTTTTCTCTCATCCAACCTTGTAGTGTGGGGTATCGTTGGATAGGTCTTTTAAAACCATTAGGGGGTTGCTAAAACGATTTTTCGATTCAGCGATTTGTTTCAACTTTAAATTGCAAATTTTCATTACAATCGAGCGTCCCCCAAAAAGATTGTAGTAGGTAAGTATATCAAACTTACAAGAAAAAATATAACGGTTAAGTTTTCTCGAGAATTATTAGTAATTTAAGAGTAAATAGCAGCCTAAGGTATAAAATATACCTACACTTGGAATATTCCGTACAAAATACGAAATCCTTAGAAAACTATTACTTATTTTTTTCGTAATGGCTACGGAACCCTATTTTGTTTTTTTACTACTTTACCCTCGACACGCCTCGACGGAACCCTATTTTGGGCGTGTCTCACACGCTCTTGGTCGATTTTTTAAACTACCAGCGCTTTCGGAAAGACCATTATTGCCAAGAAGAATGCGGCAAGAAACTGCCCACGAACTGAAAATATTTTTATTTAATTTGTGACACCGCATAGATCTGAACACGAAACAGATTTTAAGTTAAAGCAAAGAGGTAGGTATACTTACAGCATAACTAACTAGCTTAATTTGTTGAAAATGACTTGTGTTATAACTACTTCGCAGTTTCATAACCCACAATGGATACTATTATTCTTTTTTACATTTCACCTGATCTAAGATCGTAACTGTTCAATATTTTAGCAATTTTTATTATTTCAAATGGTCAGCCAGATGTTGTCGTAAAGTATTTATGTTCGTGAGCGAACTGTTATAGACTGGTTCCATCCAATACGACTGTGTGTGAAGTTTAGAAATCCGATCTAGTTTCTGAATAAATATAGAATAGAATAGAATAGAATAAATTTATTTGGTGTTAAAAAGTTTGTACATGAAATCTTAATCCAAATGAAACAGTAGTTAACAAAGCGCCAAAATATATAAGTAAATAAATATGTATGTAAATAAATAAATGACGTTTTATAAAAATGGATCTCGCGGTACTAACACCATAATTGTGATCCCCGTAATTGAAATAAAATAAATGATTTCATTTGATATAAGCATCATCTAATCTGTCGAGAAACACTATTTGTTGTCCAATCTATGTATGTGTATGTGTCTATATATATGCCTAGTATTCACGATATCGTGAAATGGCGCCATTTCATGATTTGGCCAGTTTAGGCAGATCATAAAATTCCAAGGTATATCATGAAACGCCACCATATCGGTTCTGTCACTTCACCGGCCGTTGCTGCGGCTCTGCTCGCTCGGCTCGTGCGTTGTGGTCACAATTAATAAATTCTAACCACTCCTCGCTTCGTTCGCCGTACCATTTTTTTTTTGGCATATTGCCGCCATTTCATGATAAGCCTAGGAATTTCGTGATCTGGTGGATTTTACATCCTCCAACATATACTTTATGTATCTTCTGTATAAATAAAAATGAATGTTGCTAACCGTTGATTGCAACTAAAAAGATTACCACTCAAATACGAGTATGCGTCTCGAAAAAATCTGGATATCATTTTGAAAATTATAATTATGAAGACAATGAATGACGAATTGTACCTAGTTCCGCAGCTTCCTAGCAGTGACCAGCTTATTGATGTCGTGGTACGCAGCTATCATGGTGTGCGCGGGCGCAGCGGCCGCACAGCCGGGGTGTGCGCGGGCGCAGTCCGCGCCCTCCTGCCCGCGCCGCGCCGCGCGCATGTAGCGGAAGAAACGCAAGATCTCGGGGTTGTCGGACACTGGACGGCGGAGTTCGTTGAGTTCCCTGGAAACAAATGAATACTGTTATCAAAGAACTTAAGCCCGGGTTTCTTAGGATTAGCGGTGCCGTTAGGCAGCGGCCGCAATAACGCGGTGAATGACGTCACCAGAACGTTATCCATGTAAACAAAATGGCGGTAATTGACACCGCTCTTTAGGAAACCGCGCCATTCTGGCCACATGGACAACGTTTTAGTGACGTCATTTACCGTCCCATCACGGCCGCTACATGACTGAACTAAAGCTTTAGCGTTAATACCCACACGTAGGTACACTGAAAAAAAAAAAGATTTGCTAATAGTAAAAAAAAAATTGTTGCTTGTAACATAACTTAAGTGACTACAAAACTAAGGCCTAAAGCTAAAAGTTAGGTGATGTCTTACAAAATCGTTTTGTATTATTATCATAATTTTGCTTCCTAATTAGTAAGTTTTGGCTAAACGTAGGTAGGCTAAACGTCAAGTAGCCAAATTAGTTCAGTTATACTTTTTTTTTCGACTGTCTACAGTCACGAGCGTTGGTACCCACTTAAAGACAAAGTCAAAGTCAAAATTTCTTTATTCAATTTAGGCTATGACAAGCACTTATGAACGTCTAAAAATCTACCACCGGTTCGGAAAAAACCTCTGTTGAGAAGAATCCGGCAAGAAACTCAACGAGGTATTTTTTTTTTAAACAGATTCACAATATTTATAGATAACATCTATATACTATACATTAAAAGTATTTAACACAATTTTATTTTTAACACAGTAGGTTCGAATATCTGTCATTGTCTTGTCTCTCTCTCTCTAATACAGTATGTGGTAGTAATTTAGGGTCACTAACGCAGTTCACGTTTTTCGTGTTACATACCATATCGTGAGTCTACACGTACTTTATCAAGAAAAAATGAACAGTAGTATAGAAAATAAAAATAAAACTATCGATCATTTGATACTTAATACTAATAAAAAAAAATGTTAGGAAGAATTTTTTTTTTAGCATGGTGTACGGTTGTGTTGCTCTGAAGATGAGCTCTGGTTGAGTTCGAAACGCTTCAGTGTAGTATGGTGGTGGTGATAGATAGGTTTATGTGATGTGTGTGTTTTTACAATGGAGATGGAGAAACTGCGTCAACACGCATATTTTTCATAAATGTAGCTATCATAAGGCCGCGGGTGAGTAAAGAGATGCTTTTAGTTTATTGATATGGACCTCCGCAAAGTAACGCCTGATTCAAAAAAATATTTAGTGGCTAGACTCAAATGCGTTTCGTCTAACAACATTTTTCATAACTCATATCTTTGTCGCTTGAGATAGTGAAAATAATTTCCTCTAAGTAACATTATTCCAGACTTTTTACACTTTCATTTAAATGTACCGAGCAGAGACATAATCTGTCTTCATTTATTACACTTTTATCTGACTTAAGTAAATGAAACTTAGACGCCAAAGGCACGACTTAAAATGAATTATGTTCAAATACTATATCTAGCTTTAGTCAGTGTAAAATTTATTCAGTGTCGAAAAAATCTGCTAGTAATTTCAATGTCTATTTTACAATAGCGTTCTTCTTTGACGACAGTGTGGTGAATTTTCCGTCGGTTGGTATTTTAAAAGATATCATTTTTGTTTGTAATTTTTAGCGTTAGGTACCTATATATTTTTATCTTTTATTATAATTTCCAAATAATAATGTTGTTTAATTATTATTATTGTATTTAATTATCCGCTCATGACAACTATCTATATGGTTCTCTATCGTTTGCCCGAATGTATCATTTTCTAGAATTTTCATTTGCCATAAAGTAATTTATGTCTGAAATTGTAATTTCTTCAGAGTTGATATTAAACTAACCTAACCTAACCTACTGCATTCTATATCATGACATTTTAAAGAATCCTGAAAACAGCAAGGTTCTATATATTTTATGGCAAACGTTGGTATAGCAAGTGAAATTCGGGAAAGTAAAGGTAACCGCTATCTATATACCTAGTGCCATCCACGAAGACGCGTCATTTTGTCAAAATTAGCCATAATGACATCATAAGAATTAGCACGCGTCATCGTGAAAGAATTTACCTATAATATCATTATTATCATTCCAGCCCATAATATTTAAAAGATGGCATCTGACATGCAAAAATAATGAGTCACTGAGCATTGAACTTTTCATTATTTTGTTCGTCAATGTAAGAGTAACTAGGATGCGCGGTATTTCTCCACTTAATTCCCAAAATCCTTGAACATAATGGTTTTCCAAGATCCCATTTCTTTCCTCGGGAACTTCTGACAGTTGGAGCGATTGGTTCCCGAATTTGACGAATCGGATGAGTCGGCGGAAAGTGACTGAAACGTCGAAACTAGCGGCGGCAAAATTAATGGGACGACTAAAAAGTGTTGGTGCAATGGAAATAAGTCTGTATTCCCGGATAAATACAATCTAAAGCTCTTCACGGCTTAAGCGAATAAAATTCTTCCCATCGATTACGATGATGGCGACCCTAAAAAACCTATTCTATAGACGATGTCTATTATGGACTCTAATATCGCTAGATCGTATTTATTTTCTAAATATTCTCCTACACGCATGACAGTACAGTTGGCCAGCTGAGTTCTATGTGTATGTGGACTTAAGTCATTCTTTACGTATTTGGTGTTTAAAAGGTTGCGAGACTTGGGAGACGCTCTTACTCAAATAATGCGATGCCTAAGGCCCCATTTACACATTGATTGGTTATTTTTTTATTTTATTTTTTATTTATTTTTTTGTACTTTTCATTAACATAATTTAATATTTCGTTTTTTGAATTTATTTTGACATTGTATTTTATTGATTATTTTTTATCTTTGTTTATTTTTATAAGTTTTGACGATCTCAGCATAAAATTCTTATATAATTTGACATGAATGTATTTATATGATGTAAATTGTTATGTTGAGTGAATAAATAAACTAACTAAACTAAACTAAGTGATTAGTGCGAGTTCATACATTTTCGGCGAGTGCGAGTAAAAAATTTATGAACTCGCACTAATCACTTATCAATGTGTAAATGGGGCCTTAGAGTGAATAAATAAGTGTACCTGGGAAAATATTCGAGCGTTTTGACCGCGCGGTCAAATGTCATTAGCGTCCCACGTTTATATATAGGTATAGCACAACGGAAAGACGAGCACAAGAATTTTAATCACGGTAAATTCAGTGTCGTTGTTGTTTAAATGTTTCATAAAAAAACAACACTGGGCATCACCCCTTTTAATAATGCCTGCGAAGACACAAATGACAAAAAAACGCTGCAAAAACGCTGAATATTCGCCCACCTATGAGGGAGAATTATTATTTTTAACTTTTATGTAGGTACCTATTTTCATGGGCGTACTCAGGGTAAGGCAGGGGAGGGCAGCTGCCCCCCCTGGAAATTGTATGTTCCACAATATATTATGCCCCGTTTACGTATGAAGCAGGATTCCTTGCGGGTGTTTTTCCTGCACACTACATATATCTTATGTTTCATGTAGGTGTCTTTGTGTAGTGTGTATGACAAAACAAGCGCGGGTGATCTGACCTAAAAAATCTGGCGTACCCAGCTTCTGGCCTAGGGAAGCCAGAAGCTGGTTACACCCCGGGGTATTTTCACATATTGGCTTAGGACGTCCACCAATGAGATGGACGGATGACCTGGTTAAGGCAACTGGAGGTCTATGGGGGAGACCTATGTCCAGCAGGGGACGTCCCATGATGATGATGAAGGTGACGAGTGAAACCTCTGTATTTACTCTGTGTCCCGGTGATTGAATCCGCCGCGTCACTACGAGCACATTTAAAACCCTTAGCCGGTGTATTTTTGGAAGTCCTGATTAAAGCCATCTCTCAACCGAGTTTACGTAAGAATTTTCCATTAGGATCAAACAGACCAATATTGGGTGACTGCCAGGCCTTTTATTTTACAAGCTCTAGTAAAGTGCTATGTATTTTAACTGGAATAAATAGGTGGGATAGGTCAAGCATCATCATCAACAGACGGAAGTTGTCCGTCCACTGCTAAAAGGCCTTCCCTTTAGAACGCCATAGTGAACGACATTCGCCACTTGCATCAACTTTTTTTTTGAGTGGATCTATAGGTAATCCCCTAATTGGGCTTGAATTACTCCTGCTGGCTCGTGCTGAGGCACCGACTTCAGGCTGGTAGAAAATTATTTTCGTGGTTTTTGTAGTCGGTTAAATTTTTTGTTAGAAAATTTTTTTGCTCTACCTAACTATTTAGTCGGATCAATTTGTTTCTAAAACGAACGCTAAAATTTCTAAATTGAAAATACAAACCGAAACATAGATACACAGAAAAATCAGAAAAATAAGACCAACACTGGGAATCGAACCCAGGTCCTCGGCATTCCGTGCCGCGTGCTATACCGCTACACCACTGCTGGTCAACGGCACAGACACGAGTTTCCCTATGCATCACATATCTCAATCTGTTTATTTCGCCACTTGAGCAGTGATCTAGCGCCATCTATATTGTCTAACTCTCAACGAGAAGCCTTCAATATCTCCTTCGGAACTAACCGTTCACCCGGACAAGAGATGTCGCTATTAAGCAATCAAAATTATGATTGGTTTTATGGAATCTTTTATTTTTTTTTAAAATTTGGAATTGAAATAAAAAAATACAAAAAGATTCCAAAAAACCAATCATAATGCTAAAATTTCTGTTTACACGTCAGCAGAAGAGTACTCGTATTTACAATAAATCTAAAAACAAACAAATAAAAATTATGATAACCTGAACACGAAACTTACGTCGACGGAGACAGTGGAATATGAACTCATTCAAACTTCCAGAGTTATTTCTCTACCCGCATGAAATTATTTCCCAAGGGTAGAAAGTATCTTATGCCAAGATACCAGTGAACGTTGGTTGCCAGTTTCAAGGCAGTTCAGCAGTGATGGTTGCTCATCTACACGAATAGCCAGTGCAAGAACACACTTTCAACACCCATTTCCTTTATAGGATAAAAGTTGTTTGTTTCCCCTTATTTTCCTTCCAAGAACTGATTTGTTTTAGATTATATAAACTAACATATTTTACCCTATCGAAAATACAAACTGAGGCAGGACGCACAGAAAAACCAGAAATAAAATTGAAAAGAAATAATTTGAGAAAATTTGTGTCTAGACTCCTGTCCAGTGGTGGAATAGTACAGATTGCTGAGAACCTGGGTTAGAATTGTTTTCAACTCCATCGATTCTCACTCATAATTCATATATTTCGGAATTTAATTGCCAAATTGCAGCGGCAGTGGTCACGAGTTGACTCCAATGTTGTCAAACACAAAGTGATTGAAACGTCGGGTAATTCCAGCAATAAAAAGTAAATAAATAAATGTCATAGTAGTAATGATAGTAGTGATGCATTCCCGAAATTTGTTAGTTAGAAGTATTACAAAGATATCTTCATTTAATCTACAGTCACCCAATAGGATTCCTAGGCCACCACAGAACTTTATCATTGTGACAATTTACGTAATCCAATTAGCATTGCTATAGACAAACCAAAATAATTTACTGTGGCAAGGGTTTATTCTGAAGTGGCCTAGAAATCAAATTGGTTGACTGTAGATTAGTTGCGTGGTGTTTCTCACGTTTCTCTACCAGCCTTTTCCAGACCCGCCACTTACCTTGTCTTTTTTTACTTCCAGTTATCTAACTAATACTTTGGCTGCTGCTATGTTGTCGTATATCTCGATTAACACACCAATACATAAGGGAACTTAATCTTTAAACATTCAAAATCCCTCGTTGAAAATAGACTCTATTACTAACCACTTCACCTTCAGATTACAAATTCAATCCCTAAAGGCATACGATATCAAAGATCTAAATTCTATAGCTATTGTAATTGGCAGCACGTACATAAATGCGTGCCCGAATACGTGGCCGAATGCGAGAAGTACGCTAGTGAACACAACATGGTTTACAACCCTGACAAGTCAGAGTTCATGCTCATGGAGGCCACGAATATGCCTTTGCAAGTGCCTTCATTGCGGTTGAATGGTAAACCGTTACGTCGGGTATATGAAGTCAAGTATCTAGGACACATTCTGCTGTCAAGCATGAAGGATCACAAGGACATTGAAAGACAGAGAAGGGCGATTGCGGTGCGAGCTAACATGCTCGCTAGACGGTTCGCAAAATGCAGTGAGGGCGTCAAAAGGCAACTTTTTATAAGTTTTTGCACAAGCGTTTACACTGTAGAATTGTGGTCACAATACACCTGCGCAGTGGCTCAGGACATAAAAGTGCAGTACAATGACGCGTGGCGAGCTATGTTCCGTCTGCCACGCTGGTGCAGCGCTAGCGCCATGTTCGCTGCGGGGCGCGCGCCGGGCTGGCCCGCGCTGCTGCGCGCGCGCAGCGCTGCCGCCAGAAGGGCCATTTATGCTTCCTCTAACACACTGCTTGCAGCTGTGAGGGAGTGGGATGCCAGCCCGCTTCACGAGCGCTGGAGGAGATACCACAGACCGGTCATCGCGGGATCGGGGTAACCCGCGATGTTCATCTAACCAAAGGCCGACCGATTAGAATTGTAGGTTGATTGACTGATTGAATTCATTCAATTTAACTATAATTTAAATTTAATTTCAATCTTATCTCATTATTCAATATTTAATTTAATTTTAATTTTAATTTTGTATTATTTGACTTCTAAGTACTTAATTGTTATTGTTTTATGGACTTACGTCTGGAATAAATATATCATTTCATATCATTTCATAAAATATTATGACAATCCAACCGTCTAGACGGCAAGATTTAGGTCGCCCGGAGGTATATTTAGATGACTTTATTGTACTTGATAATGGGAACATGTTATGGGAATTCGTCTCTCAAGACTACTAAATCGTGAAAATGGCGAACAAATATTAAAAAAGCGTTAGTAAGCCGATATAGCAATTGAACTGTATAATTTTACTAAACTTATATTTACGTTTTTGCCGACTGTGTGGCACATGGTTTACTATGGATTGTGTCGACTTGTAAAGAAAAGCACTGCCGATAGGCCACTGTTGCCTAAATAGTAATATAAATTTTTAATCTTTGGGACCTTGCCTAAGGTAACTTGTTTTAGTTTTAGATTCTTTTATTATTTTATGTAAGTTTTTTTGCATTTTATGTAGGTAAGTTTAGTTAAGTTATTTTTAGGATATTTTTTATTCCATTTGTATCATAAATTATGTCATGTGGGTTTTAAAATATCTGGCCACTGAAAATGTTATGAATAAAACTGTGAATTTTTAATTTATGTTACATTAAAATTAATTTAATGATCGTCCTAAAAAGTATATTTTAATGGTCATACCTGCTTAATTGGGCGGAGACGAGGTTGCTGTAAGGAGCATACTTCGCTGGGCTGGCGTACATGAGACAGATCAGCTGTTCCCTGCAAGACTCCAGCTTCACATCGCTGAGGCTCTGTCCACCAATCTGAGTGCCAGCTTCTCCGTTCTCAGTTGGGGCTAAGCCTGGAAAAGGAGAAGAGGTTAATAAGAACCTGATCACAAATATGATGAAGTTTTATTGTCCTTTATCGCTGAACAGTGCAGGAATTTGTAATAGCCTTCTCTAAAAAAAATGCTGTTGACTTGTACAGGTACAGTGGCCAAAGGTATATTTTTCTCTTTTTCTCTACACCCCATACTATTCTTAATATACGTGTCAATTTGACACGTAGTGATGCTATTCTGTTTTGCATTTTGTATAAGCAAATAATAGATAGGTACTTCTTATTACATGTTTATTATTTGTTGAATCATTCTGTATTTCATCATCTTGTTTTGTACACCATAGACATTATCATTCAGACATTCGTGCCAGCACTCATGAATTGACCTGAAACATTATTTGAGAAAATGTATGTATTTAATTCGAGATCAGCTAGTAAATTTAGTCCGACATTTTCTCAGTTTCTTTGAGTACTTCGTAGCAATAATTTCCTGTTATTTTCGCCACTCGTACTCAATATAATTTTCTACACCTGTCTCAGTTATTGATTCAAGCGTAAAATATATCAGAAGACTTCGTTAGAATGATATGGCGGAAAATTAGGTTATTTTGGTGTAATTTCTCATCTTCGGCGTAATTTCTCACCGTATTTGTAACTTTGTTAACACGGCCTGATAAACACAGCGTAAATTACTTTTTTCTCTTGTGTGTGGTTTTAACGACGTTATTTGATATATTTGATTATTATTTTTTACGTTGGGATCATTGACCTGGCTATTCAAATTTTGTATGATTATCTTATACCACGCTGAGTGCTCCGAGAATTGTTTGATCTGCTACCTGCTAAGAAATTCCACCATCACTCGCCGAAAGTCTAAATTTGGACACCATCTTGATGAATAATGGTCAGTGACATTGTGGAATGAACTTCCATCAGGAGTGTTTCCGGACAAATATATCACGCGATTATACGCGACTAACAACTCAATAATCTCATTTGGCCTCATTCTAATTGTTACGTAATATATGAGGCCTTTTTCGTACTTTTACTACTTTCTGTCCAAAGGTGTAGGATGAGGGTAAAAAGAGCCAGTTATTATGACCGTCACCTAGCATGAAGAAAAAAGTCAGTGATGGTAGTTACCAAGTCTAGCGAATATTCCGTCGAGACGTGACAGTAAAGGCGAGTAGAACGGGTCATAGTTACTCAGGATCATAGAGGAAGCTGGAATCTTCTGGAACACCTGCAAGAAAAAACAATGTTCAATAATGGTTTTGCGATAAATATCTCGGGTGGAAGTTTCTCAAATAACTGTTACGTCGATGACTTTAGTTTTTCAAATAATTTTTGTATTCTGGGTTCCATTGCGTAAAAGAAATCCAAGCATAGCTCGCTCCATAGCTTGTTGCGTTACTCTGAGGTTTTCCAAGAAGCCACAACACACGACAGTCAGAAATTTCGTCTCGGAGCCACAGGAGATCATCGGCAACACACACTGGTTAAAGTTCAAAGTATCAAAGGTGTATCATAAAGTTCCGATTAATAATAATAATAACATTTATTTATTTCTCCACCACCGGTTAGAACATCAGTATTGAACTTAGTTACAATTACAGTCAGACCCGTGTGGCCGAGACTGGTGCCCGAACTAGGAAGGACCTGTGTGTCAGGTCACCAGGTATCCGACCCCCAGATGTCTGTAACTACTATTTAATAAAAGTCTGTAACTACAATTTAATAACCTTTACAAGGATATTCGGTCAACCTAACTTCAACAATCTGCTGGAATATTCTAGATTACTTTAAAACATTGTATCCCCGAGACGTTTATCTTTGAAGAGTTCGAAGTTGCTCACTTACCTAAATCAACAATAGCTATTAATTGTTACAATATTGTAATCAGCCCATTCTTATACGTTTTAACACTTTTGAGCTACTATTTTCACAGAAGCATCAACAAAGTATGCAATTGCGTCGATCAACTTTTTCTTGTACTTCGTTGCCATGGTTACGTCCCTTTGACAACTCTTTAATACTACGAGTTTCTATATATTTTCTGTGGTTCAAATTCATCAAGCTTACATTTTTGTCATAGTTACAAGCTCATTATTTTATGGACTATTTCTTAAGCACATTAGTCGCATATATTAAAGCAGTTTTTTAAAGAAACTCTATCACTGTTGTTTCTTGGACAACGGGACAGAATAACAAACAAGGAAAAGTTGATTGACCCGTGTGTTTATTTGTTTGTGTGTTTGTCCGTCTTTCACACCACAACAGAGCGGCGGATCGACGTGATTTTTGGCATAGAGATAGTTTGTGGTCCCGAAAGTGACATAGACTACTTTTTATCCCGGAGAAATGCACAGTGCCCGAGGGAGCACGCGCGATAACCGAATACCACGCGGGCGGAGCCGCGGGCAAAAGCTAGTTAGAAAATAAATTTGAAAAATTTAAAAAGCCCGACTGATTTAAGAAAAATCCTTAATAAAGTATTAAGCACACAAAATTGAATTTTAATAAATTTGCGGAATGAAAAGCTTCGAACGTTAATAAAATATAATCACATTATCCGAGGGATGACCATTAACTTCCGCTCGAGATTTTAAATTGTTATATTGGAATAACATCTTGACTAATATCCTCAAGGGGTTAAGGGACCCTTATTTTTTATTAAAAATATTTAAATAAAAAAAATGTAATACACCTCCATATATTTTTCGCGGAAGCTATTTTGAAGTATTATACAGTTACTCTATAACTGTAACTTCGACAGTTTTGTCAAATCTGATGATCTAGTGATAGCTCGTAACATTATTATATTCATCATCATCATCATCCCAGCCTATATACGTCCCACTGCTGGGCACAGGCCTCCTCTCAGAATGAAAGGGCTTGGGCCATAGTTCCCACGCGGGCCTAGTGCGGATTGGGAACTTCACACGCACCATTGAATTGCTTCTCAGGTTTGTGCAGGTTTCTTCACGATGTTTTCCTTCACCGCAAAGCTGGTGGTAAATTTCAAATGTAATTCCGCACATGAATTTCGAAAAACTCAGAGGTGCGAGCCGGGGTTTGAACCCACGACCCTCTGCTTGAGAGGCAATAGGTCAAACCACTAGGCCACCACGGCTTTATTATATTGAAAACTATTTATTCGGCCGTTTAAGCTCCAGAGAAGAACAAAAAATAGACATATACTTATACACACGTTTGAAAAACATAACCCTACTTCGGGCAGTCTGGTTATAAAAGCAATGATCGCTTATATTTTAAAAGATATGGAAAAATATGGAGTTGGGCTACTCTTAGATATGACAAAAGCATACGACAGAGTATCCCACGATATCCTGCTAACAAAGTTATATAACATGGGAATACGCGGAACAGCACATAAATGGTTCACATCCTACCTACAAAATCGGAAACAATACGTACAGATCGACTATTACAACAAAAACACCAATGAAATAACGATGATCTCCTCACAAATGCGTTGTATGACTTGTTCCATTCCCCAGGGAAGTGTCTGTGCGTGTCTCCTATTCCTGGTCTACATCAATGACCTGTCAAGGATATTAGACTCAGAAACAAAATGCGTAATTTTTGCTGACGACGTCTCACTATTGTTTAATGGCTCAAATAGCGCTGAATGTAATCTGAAACTTACCTACACACTAAACAAAGTAGCAGAATGGCTTAAGGATAATAATTTAGACATAAATTTGAAGAAAACAAAAGTTATACAATTTAAACCTAAACAGAGAACATCTTTGGAATTAAATTTAAAAATAAACAACACGGACATAGAAGAGGTATCCGAATTTAAATTGTTAGGTGTAACGATAGATTCTGGTATAGACTGGCGAGCTCACATTCAAAACATAAAAACAAAACTATCCAAATTTGTATATGCACTAAGTGTTTTAAAAGTCAGAACCGATTTTGAATGTGCCTTAACTGCCTATTATGCGTACGCGTTTGCCTGGCTTCGGTATGGCGTAGTACTGTGGGGGGGTTGCTCCGATGCACAACAACTATTTATTATGCAAAAAAAGTGCATACGCATTCTAGCCAACATACGTATTCCGGAAAGCTGCCGCCAGCACTTTATAAATCATAAATTATTAACCTTACCATCATTATACATACTGGAATCAGCACTTTTTACCCGCAAACACCCTGATCTATTCAAAGCGAGCAAAGATATAAGTACGACAAGGACACAATATAAAAATAAATTGCTTTTACCAAAATCAAACTTAGCAATGTTCAAAAAGGGTCCACAATACAAATGTATCCAAGTCGCAAATAAAATCCCAGAATCGATTAGGCAAGAAACTCATTACAATAAATTCAAAAATAAATTAAAAACGTTCCTAATCGAAAAATGTTATTATTCTGTCAATGAATTCCTTAATGATGAAAGTATAAAACACTATAAATGTAAATAAATCTAGTAAATCAGTCTCTAGTAATCTAGTAAATAATATAATAATTAATAAATCTATATTAAATTTGTAATGGGATTGATGACATACATGTATTACCTAATAACTCCACAATGTGACATAATCTAATCATAATCAGATCAATATAAATGCATGATTTTAATTGAATTCAATATAAATATGATATAATGTAATGTTTAATTTAATTTTATTATTTAATTTGTTTTAGTTTTAATTATTATTGTGTGCCCTTGCAGGGCGTCATGGACTGACTTATGTACCTAACTGTAACATCCTTGTAAAATGTACATGACTTTACAGTGAAATAAATAAATAAATAAAAAGACATGAATGAATTAGCACTTTAAATGTAAACCGCTGGGCATCGGTATAATATTACTTTTCAAAATAAGTGCGATTCAAATTTACACCCCTTTGTTTTACGTTAAATATTCAAACAAATTTATAACGCTTATTAAGTATTTTATCTCCATTCCAGCCAATATGGACCCACGCATAAATCCATTTGAAATAATGCTAGTCAAACAGAGCCCTTTCGTGGGAAACGGAAGACCGAAACGGATTTATTAAATACTAGCTTTTGCCCGCGGCTCCAACCGCGTGGTATTCGGTTATCGCGCGCTGTTCCCTCGGGAACTGTGCATTTTTCCGGGATAAAAAGTACCCTATGTCACTCTCAAAGTCAAAGTCAAAGTCAAAGTCAAAATCTCTTTATTCAATTTAGGCTATGATAAGTACTTATGAATGTCAAAAAATCTACCACTGGTTCGGAAAAAACCTCTGTTGAGTAGAATCCGGCAAGAAACTCAACGAGGTATTTTTTTAAAAAACAGATTCACAATGATATCTATGTACTATACATTACAAGTATTTAACACAATTTTATTTTTAACACAGTAGGTTCACTATTTGAAGGGATCGCTAGTGCGGATCGGAATTATTTCCAAATATCCCTGTCCATGATATAATCGTTAACTTTCGGGCTCATAAACTATCCCTATGCCAAAAATCATGTCGATCCGTCGCTCCGTTATGGCGTGAAGAGGGACAAACATACAAACACACAAACACACTTTCGCATTTACAATATTAGTATGGAAGTACGGATACTGAAATATCAACGGAAAGAAAAATATTACCGGAAAGTGACATTTCAGTGGTATCTATTGGGAATGTGTTTTCTCTTATACATAAGTTCATAGAAAGTTATAGACATACAATAACAAGTATCTGTAAGATTTGGTTCAAAAAGATACCTAACAAGTTTTTAAACGCAAACATTTCTGAAAGGGATTTGCTAAATATGGCGATTAAATAGGTTTCGAGTTGCGAAAGGGTCACAAGTAGCTCAAAATGGTTCGTGTAATGCACACACAATGTGTGTTACGTAGTGCGTACGTGTGTACGGCGACGTCGCCATTTCCTTTTTCTTTGAACTTGCCTGGACACACTGCCGCGTGTCTAGATAATGTTATATTTAAATAATTTGTCAATAATAATATTGACATTAGACATATAAATATTATTATATTCAAATTTTTTATATTTAGATTAACCTCATGTTAGAGCCGCTTTAATTGAAAGCGGCCTGAAGGGATACTACGAAAGCCGAAAATCGATGTTCGTATCGTACCGTCTCTCTCGCTCTTGTATTAAATAGTATAAGTGTCAGAGGGACCGCACGACACGAACTTCGAGTTTCGTACTCGTAGTAACCCTGCAGCAACTTGAACCCGCGGCCGCGTCTTTAACCAGAGGCCATATTGCCTAAAGTTTCTAATGCTCGCAATCGCAATCAAATGACAGATTTCGCATAAAAATACTGTCATTTGATTGCAATCGCGAGCGCCAGAAACGTTAGGCAATACGGCTTCAGAGGTCATATTGTAATAACATACGTTTCTGACGCTCGCGATCGCAATGAAATGACAGATTTCGCATAAAACACTGTAATTTGGCCTCAAGTCATCCGTCCATGTCGTTGGAACTTAATACACGATTATTAATTGCTGAAATTTGTACGCCTGGTGCGGCTTTTATTAATTTTAATTACAACTGTTACCAGTCAAGTTACCTTGTAGTTGTTGGTACCAGACGCTAATTGGTTCTTGTAGTACCCGGTCTTGGTTGGTAGGTACGTTACTTTCTGGCCGCCAGCGCCAAACCTGCAAACCAAAAGTAAGATAAACTTCAACTAGATGAAAATTTTGTACGAGTATGTACTTAGTACGGTTTTACACTAAAATATCATAGTTATCGTGAAAATTAACTGTCTTTACCAAAGTTAACTAAACTTCAAAGTTCAATACTATTTCACGAACGGCTAAACCAATTAGGTCGAAATTTGCAGGTGACCTTATTGTGCAAGGTCCGCCCGGATTGCTACCACCATCTTGCTCGCTAATCCTGCCGTGAAGCAGCAGTTGCACTGTTGTGTTTCGGCGCGGAGAGTAAGACAGCCGGTGAAATTACTGGCACTTGAGGTATTCCAACTTAGGCCTCTAGGTTGGCAACGTATCTGCAATACCCCGGGTGTTGCAGATGTTTATGGGCGGTGGTGATCTCTTACCACCAGGAGACCCACTTGCTTGTTTGCCTTCCAGTCGAATAAAAAAAAAGGTCACACATTTTAACTATCTCAAATGAGCCCCAAAACACTATCACAAATTCTACACGAGTTCATTCTCAAAGCTAAACGAAAAAAAAAAGGAAAACAAAGAAGTTGGGTCCATCGTATGATAACATGAATATACATAATGTTGCAAAGACGTAGCTGTCTTTGTACTTGTTGCCGCTGAATCGAAATTAATAACTAACTGATTGACTAATCAACTAGAGACTAGACTAAGTTGCTAAAAAGACAAAGGGTCTGGGTTTGAATGGCTTCAGCAAAGTCCCGAGTGTTCCTCACCACTGTGCCAATATTTAGAACGCTATTACTGCCAGGAAAACGTAATTACTGTCAAATTCACTGTCACAAATTCCTGGGGTGGTAATTTTGGGAGACTAAGCCTTGTTTATAATTGGCTACGAATAAAATCAAAGGCGGAGAGCCAAAAACGAGTAAGTCAATATGATAACTTTTTATAAAAAAAATATTTTTAACATTAATTGATAAAGTGTTTTCAACATGAAACTACCGTGAGACTCACTCATATTTAATGATATTGTAACGGACAACCCGAAACATGTCAAGATAAACTCGATTTAAGACGTGAGTTATCCGTTACAATATCATTTAATATGACAAAATGTTGACTATTATTTGCGGAGTTTCTCTGTAAGGTAGAATTCGGAATACGGTTATTCACCGAACAACTAAAGCTACCGACATGGTGTAGAATACGCAAGTAGAAGCGGCATTGGCCACGCCACATCGCTCATAGAACAGACTCATTTAACAAAATTTGTCACCCCTCAAAATGACGCTGAGAGAATTTTAACTCATAAACCTTCCGCCGCCTAACTTTGCCTAAAAGTTCATTGTCACGACTAGTACCACAAAAACTATAAAGGTATATCTTCAATTGAATAGGCACTATACCGTTTTTCGATTCGAACACAATCCGGGAGTAACGTAAGGACTGCTTAGTTCAAACTGCTTAGGTGTTTCATATAATTTCAACTTGCTACTTCTACGGTTGTACGGTAGTTCAAACGGTTGACAGGAACAATTAATATGACTGCTAGCTGACATTTGTCCGTCGTAGCTCTTTTTCTTAAGAATGCGTAGAAGTAGGGAGTTGAAATTATATTATAATTATAAAATTAAGGGATAGGTTCGCCTTTGTACATCTTATATTTTATATTATCCTGTTTTAGAGTACAATACAAAATAATTGCTTATTTTTTGAGGAATAAAACTATAAACTAACTCCGAGAAGAATGATAAGAGTTTAAATTTTATTACGTACTTATTTGTTGTAAACATGATACTTACCACCTTTTATCTTGTGAACGGTGTAATAGAAGTAAAATTGAGATTTCGTCTGCCAGATGCGACTGAATTGTAAGACAGTTTAATAGATTTATTGTAAACAAACTGCTTTAATATACGACAAAAAAAATCTGAATACGAAATGCCCCATTTCTTATAGGATAAATTACACATTTAGTGTGGAGCTACTGTATACGCCGTGTTTTTTTTACAAGCAGAGAACCCATTAATGAGGGTTTTCACTGAGGTGAAATATCGCTAGATGGCGTTAGTATTGTGAGGTCCGTTTGACGTTTGCTTGCGATTGGCTCATTATTTAACCAATCACGAGCAAATGTCAAACGGACTTCACGATACGATACCAACGTTATCTAGCGATATTTCTCCTGTGTGAAAAACTAATCTTCATCATCATTAGAGACGGGTAAATCCGGATTTGAAGATTCAAAAGAGTAAGATCCTCAAGCGGATCCGAATCCATTAATGACTGCTTTCAAATCTTATCGGCTCCGGAGTTAACAACTCCGACTATGTCCGGCCGGATCGAGCGGCTCGTGATCGCCGTCACACTCACTCGCTCCGCTTTCGCTCTCGTATCGGATCGGATCGGGTCTTATTATGTTTGGTGTGCCTTGACCTTGGTACCGACCGAACCGAGCCGAACCGGATCGGCCACAGATAAACTAATAATCGCTCGAAAGAACCGGAGTCAATAAAGGAGTCGGATTCAATAAGCGGACTCGGTACCGACACAAGAGCTGGATTCAGTGAGTCAGATCACTACGCGGAGTCGAGATTACCCTTGTCTAATCATCATCATATTTGTAAAATTATAAACGTCTTACCTTGACATATCGACATTGGATAGATCATTGACGTCACTCGGGTCAGCCATGTTGACGTACATCCCGTCTTGAGGGTACGCGTACGCGCCCGCTGGATCCGTCTCGTACGCCATGAAGTCTTTCTGGTCGTTGCTGTATTGCGTCTGCTCGTCAACTGCTGGTGGGTTGCTGGCCTGGCTCGAGGAAGCTGACAGTTGGGATATTCCTGGAAAAAGATGAATGAAGTGATGTAGACTTTCGCAAGTCCTGCCGTACTTTATAAAGTACAAATCCGTACTATTTTAATAAAGTCGAAAGTGTGTGTGTTTGTATGGTCGTATGATTTTGTATGTTAGTCCGCCTTTCACGTCGAAGCGGAGCGACGGATCGATGTAATTTTTGGCGTAGAGATAGTTTATGGGCCAGAGAGTGACATAAGCTACTTTTTGTCCCGGAAAATCCACAGTTCCCAAGAGAACAGCGCGCGATAACCTAATTCCATGCGGGCAAGCCGCGGGCAAAAGCTATGAATTAGAAGAGTAACTGCCGAATACACTGTATACACATTTTTATGTATGTTTAAAAAAGTCAGGGCTTACGAGGTTATTGCAAACTTGGACCGTGAATAGGGCTAAAACAATCCTGTGACAACAAAATTATAGATGACAAGAGGAAGAGCAAGAAAGCAACACGGCAGTGTGATCTCTCTGTCTGTCATAGAATTCAAACATATAGAGTTATTACTGACACCGCTTAGCCTTCTAGCCTAGGCTACTCTAGACAGGGACTTGATGGATGTTGGATGGATGTATTCGTTGATAACCACAGAGTTGTAAATATACCTCCTAACTAAGAACTAGTACAAAATAAACGAAACAATGTTTTAATTACTTATATTATTTACTGTTTTAATGTTGTTTCACCTGCAGTAGTTAGTAAAATTGTAAATTTAACCCTAAACATAATCCGCCGGGGACGTAATACCCATAATAACCTAATTTTCTAATTTTATCACTACCGTACAATAATTACATTATTATAATCAAAGGACGTGAGCGATAAAAGCGAAGCTACCTGGAATTTTAGCGGAATTCAACCTTTGAAGGTTGTAACTATAATGGAGGTAATAATTCGATTTAAAGGGAGCCTCAGACCCATGCGTAGGTTTTAGTTTTAATTACTGTGTTAATATGTGAATTACGAGTCCAAAAGGGCCTGTTTTACTACTCATTGATAATTTATTACAAGATTTTCTTTAGGTTGTACTGTTTGTTCATTTATTTATTTGTTTGTTTGGGTCAAATCTTGGCAGATAAATTTGACCCACTTCCAGTGGTGGTATTGTCTAGAAATTGGGCATACTTATGTAAATCTGGTGACAATACAATAATCTGGTAGTGACATCCTGGTAGTCCGGCCAGGATCGACTCCGCAGAACGGAACTCCTCAACGGTTAATCGCATCGACTTGGAATTTGGTACGGAAATGTAGTTAATATATTTATAGCATTAATATATGAATGGAACTTGAAAATACTGAACTGTTCACTTTAAGTTTCTCCGTATTTTCAATATTTTATTATAAGTAGGAAAGTTTTCTCGCGGCTGTCAAAAGATGAATGGTAAGTTGTAAAAGTTACGCACTTCAGTGAAAACAACTTTTCTTGGAATATACGAATATACGTTGAAATTCCGCGCTGTTTGAGTGTTTTCACTAGTTTGTGGTTATAGGTACCTATGTTAAATGTAAGCTTTATGTTTATATTTTACTTTAAAAAGTTGTTTCCTTTTACATTTTTATTGTTTTTAGGGTTCCGTACCTCTATGACCAAAAACAAAATGCTTTCTATTTAAATATCTTTATCTGTTGCCTAGTTTTACTATCATATCGAGATTAGAATACAATTCGAAAGTACAGTTAGCATAACAGTACTTAGCCATACTAATGTTATAAATGCGAAAGTGAGTGTGTTTGTGTGTTTGTCCGTCTGTTGAACTTTATGTTAGCTATTTACCGAAGTTCTAGCCTACTAGACTTGTTTTCTTAATTTTAGTATTTTTTAAGGCAGTCGGGTTATTGATTTTTTTATTGTTTTTAATTCAGTTGCCTAAAGCAACGCACAACACCATGTTACTTGTTTCGAACTTATAATTATTAACATGAAAAAAGTTTTTTACCTTTCCCGAGAATTTTCCCGAAACTTCCCAAAATACTGGGCAGGAACATCGCCAGGAGCATACCCTTGAAGAGTTGGGCTCCAAACAGGAGGGGGACGAAAAACTTCTTCAAGCCGAAGGCTGAAAAGATACATCAATTATTAAGGAGCTAGCGACAAAATTTTCCTTTTCGGACTTTAAGATTATAAATGCGTAATCATCATGAATAGCTTAGGATAGATTCGACCGTAAAATTTTGCAATTTTAGTATTTTATATTCTCTGCTAACATCTGTGTTGTGTTACACAGCTAAATTACCGCAATATAATGATATATGTAAGCATGCAGGACCCTTTTACACAATAACTGGATGCTATTATGCAATAGTGTATTAACCCCTCATTAATTTTGCAATACAGTACATTACAATACAAATATTCTATATTGCACACCATAAAGCAGTACAAAAAACTTTATAATACCCTAACCCTTGGAAAATAATTTTACAGTTGACAATGTAATGTAAAATGACAGTGAGTTGACGCAGTATTGCAAAACAGCATCCAACTAAGCTTGACTAGGTACATAAAGATTGTACATCAGTCTTTGGAAAGAGACTCCGCTAATTTCGGCTTCGTAGAGTGTTGTCACAGACTACTTATGAGACGTTTGTCAGCCGTTTTACAGGTGCAATAGAGTACGGACGCATTTAGATGAAAATATATAACAAAGAGTTGTTAAAACCCCCCAAAATTTTAAATCGTACGATGGCATCTTTAGGTAAAAGAAGGAACTATCCTTCTTCTTAGTTTCAAAAGCTCTCTATAGATTTTGTTGCATGTTTGGTGCTTGACGGCTTTTGTCGTCTTATCGTGGTCTTATCCGTGCTCTAGATACAATATTTTTGTGTAAATAAGAAGCTGAAAAGGCCCCTTACACTAGAGTGATTAAAAACTGCTTATGTTTCTATTCTGCTTTATTTTGCTCATATTTATTTGAAAGACTTTGCATGGAAAATACTCCACTCATCTATGTAAGTTCGCAGCGACCGAAATTCAATAATTTAATTACATTTTAGTACCCAGAATACTCAAACACAAAACCCAAGTCAAACTTTAATAACCGTCAAATGGCTAACAGCGGAGTTTGCATTTACTTTGAACTCAAAGTTTTATATCCAATGAAATTTTACTATCCCGGAGTAGTTTTCGTTTTAATTTCGTATAAAATTCAGCTGCGGTTCATGATTTAAGAGAATATGAAACGCGATGGCTAACTATGAATTTTGAAATAAAATTATCCTAGTTTAGAGTTATTTGTTAAGATCCTCTTCTTTGTATTGCCTGTACTCTTTTATTGACTGCACTCTTGAGTGAAGTGAACGGTCTTTTATACCTAGTTTTGTGTTGAGGGTTTGTTTTAAATCGGAAATAATGTATTGTTTACATAATAACTAATTAAATAACAATTGATAGAAAAGCGTTTTTGTTTATGAAACGTCCGTAAAATTAAATAACTCGGAATCTCTCAATTAGACCCCTCATGAGTGAGATACAAATGAGATACAAATTGTTGCAAATTATCTGTAGTAGCTATAACTTTCTTAAAGGAATAGATCGAATTAAAAGCAAAGCTCGGTCAATAAATAATTAGTTCGTATACTTACATCGAAATGTGATGAACCTCGCTGCTTTGGGAAGATTGATTGAAATTATATGCGTCTCCACGAAATTTTTGATTTTCTGCAGTAATCTGTATTCATACGTATAAGTGCTAAAAAGTGCTCGTGACTCAGCATCATTATATCTTAGTGTTCTCGCGTTTCTATCATTCACTGGTTTAATTTCCACTCCATCTATAATTTCATACCTATCTTTGCTAAGTGCTTCATCTAACACTCTCTCTACTTCATTTTCTAGCTGCTTCTCAGTTTTATTGACAAGTAAATACTTCGTTGTAAACGTGCCAACTGTCGATATGACTTCATCAATGAAACTCTCCGCCTCATCATTTGGCACTTCATTATGTTTCTTATCAAATTTACTACTATTGTGACAACTATGGCATTGTTTAGATTCTACATTATTATCTAGACTGTCTAATCTTTTGGTTATGTTTTCTATTTGACTTGTTTCGTTACTAAGAACTGTCTGACAATTGTTTTGTAATATAAGGAGGAATATATATGTTATGACTACTAGGCTCTTTTCTGAGAACCTCCATTCCGATCTGCTAGGCCTCCGATTTTCTGTTCTGCGCAAGAGATCCATTTTTATGGTGATCTCTATCAAACTTCATTACCGTTGTTATTTATTTCTTGAGACTGATGAGGTCATTGAAATCTGAAACAAAAAAAGGAAAATATTGTACCTTTATGATAAAAGTTTTGAATCAAGTGTTCCCATGGACAGTTAATGGTGGAGCATCAAACCTAATCTGACTGGCAAATTGGAGAAAATTTAGCTTAATCTTTATTCGACAAGTAAAGAGTTCTTCAATGGTTTTAAAGTAAGGAAGTTGTTGGAAGAGTACTGACTTAAATAACCATTACATCTTAAAAAAAATTTCAGCATAAGAACTGCGTGCAGGACTTGCTACTTTTTGCATGTAAAGTTTTTGATAGGATCTCCATTACCTATTACAAAATACTAGGTCTATAGGAAAGAATATGCTTCTAAAAATAGTTTTATTTTACAGTATTACTCGTGTTCTCCAAAATTTCGCCTACACCGTTCATTTAAGGCCGTTCCCTGAGCCAAATACGCAAAACTAGCCCAAGAATGATCCTACTTTTCTACGAAACGTTGATATTTGTAGACGTGGGAAAAATATATATGATTCTTGATTATATTATCTTGTCAACGACAGCTTTCGATACACGATTCATCACACTTCGCTCGATACAATTAATTCCCAAAGTAACCTCCAATGCGAATTTTTATTCCAACTTTACTTGTTTTTTTACTACGTGACACTATGAAACAAAAAATAGAGAAAAATCAATCATAACTTAAATAGTCCTTTGACAGCTTCCGAATTTCAATAATTTGAGGCAATATTTTTAAAATAAATAAAAATCGACAAATTCTATCGTAAAAAGATATTGACTTACGGCCTGCAATGTCTATCTCCGTCATTCTTTCGAAATGTGACAGTGACCGCTGAGCGCTCGTGCTAGACGGACATGTACTAAGTTTCCCCAAAAAAATACAAGATTTTATTTAATTTGCCTTGCAAATATATTATTGTAGTGTTACTTGCAAAAACTGTGTTGTGTGTCCTACTGATATACCACCGTGTGCGTGTGTATTATGGGTAACAAACAATTGAATAAGAAGGAAAAATCTCGAAAGACAACTCAAAAGATTCTAAAAAACGATGAAACTAACGTAAGTAAAAAAATATATTTATTAAACAGTGAAAATAGTATTTATTTCGTTATAAAATTACTAATTTGCAAATTTAATTTTCTGTGAACAAACCAGAACAAACATTACAATCATGAATATGCATATAGTTCAGAATTTCACGCTCCACAAATAAGCATTAGTGGCGTAGTGGTTTCACCGATAGAATATATAGGTATTAGGCGACCATAAACAGTCAAATGTGCCGAGAGTTCGAATCACATCTCGTAACTAAGCTTTTTGCTTTTTTATTTTTAGGTAAAAGAGAAAATTTGATATTTTTACAGCCGAACAAAATACAAAATCTTCGGACTCCATCGAGTGAGTATAATTAAATTACTTGACTTATGCTGTTTTATCCCTAGCTACGTAACACAATACAAAACAATTTAGGTATCTTTATTTATTCAAGAGGCAAACGAGCAAGTGGGTCTCTTGGTGGTAAGAGATCACCACCGCCCATAAACATCTGCAACATCAGGGGTATTGCAGATGCGTTGCCAACCTAGAGGCCTAAGTTGGAATACCTCAAGTGCCAGTAATTGCACCGGCTATCTTACTCTCCGCGCCGAAACACAACAGTGCAAGCACTGCTGCTTTACGGCAGGATTAGCGATCAAGATGGTAATAGCAATCCGGGTGGACCTTGCACAAGGTCCTACCACCTGCAAGTTAGATATAGTGAATTAAAAAACCGGTGAAAACTAAAAACTGGTTAATAACCACATCGACGGATACAAAACCGGTTAACCGGTTTTTTGCAAACTGTTTAAAATTGAAGTATTAGACGATAATTTTACTATTATTGGTTGTTATTGATGTTAACGGCGTATTTTGTGAGATTTAAATATACTCTCTACTAATAAGGGAAGGTGGGTTACAGTGGATCATGGGTAACAGTGGTCCAGTTGAATGAAGTTTTAACTCATTTATTTATTAAATTGTTTAATAGTCTTTTATCACAAGTAAAAACAAAGCTAACACACTACTATAAAATCGCGATGTAAAAAAAAAATCAGTTAAAATTCAGTGTAATCAAGTGTAATCAGTTAAAATCAGTGAAATCGTAAAATTATATGATAGAGTTTCATATCCATTATGCCATTGACTCTCACGAGATCACCAACTTTATCACCCGCAAAACATCCCCAGACCATAACCGATCAGTGATCCAGTCCTGCACTGTTGGCACACGCGTAGCTTTGCCTTTTGTTCGCCTTCTTGTCGTCGAATATATTTGACGATGTCTCCCCCCAAAAATGCAATTTCGATTCGTCGTAAAATAAAACTTTTGACCACTGCTCAGGCGTCCAATCTTTGTATTTTTGTATCTTTGTCTTATTATTCAGAGAATAATATTATCCTTTGTATTAAATACATAGCTAGAATAACATTGTTTTAACTTCGCGTACCAGATTTGCGTCTAGGGAATGCAAACCGGTTAAATACCGGTTTTTTGTAACTTTCGGCAGTTATTAACCAAATTGGAAATAGTCCTTAAATATGTGTAAATTGCCTAAAATAGATACCCCAGAATAATCTTGAGACTAGAAAACGACGAATATAGCATGGGAACTTTTTTTTTAAACAAGAATACACACTCGTATTTCTTCGTATAGTGGACAACAAGAAGTTGGTTCATCTTTTTAATTAAATTTCGTCATCAATGTGCTGATAAAACATACGAGCCAAAAGGAAAAATTACATTGCTGAAACTACAATACCATACCGGTCAAAAGTTTAAGTTCATTCTGTGAAATTAGGTTTTCATATTAAATTATATTGATATTGAATAAATAATTTTATAAATAAATGAGTTAAAACTTCATTCCACCGGAATCACAGAAAATTTCATTTATTTAGAACTTAAATATGTACTTTTTTACTTACTAGGTGCCCGATGGGAACACACAAATACTCCCAAAATATTAAATTCCGAATTCGCTAATTTTGATTTTCACAATTCCTAAGACATATAATTCCGATTACTTAAAAACACGAATTTCATTTTTCCGAATTTCAAAATATCGATTTTTTATATCCAATTTTTAAAACTCCGAAGAATTAAAAGCACGAAATGTTATTGGCCTGAAGTACAGTATTCTGATTAGCAAATTTCCGAAATGACATCGCCAATTCGGAAATATGACATTCGGCAAAATAAACTTCGTGGTTTTATTAATCGGAAACTTGAATTTCGAATCTTGAATAAATATCAATTAATTTAGGTAAATTGAACTGCATAGGATAGGTTAGGTTAGAATTGCGTCAAAGCGCGAAGCGCCTTAACTGCGCGGAATAGGAGCTCCGTGATGCAGAGCTCCATCGAACTTGTAACACATTGCTGAAAATGAATAACATTATTACTTTTTAGACCAATCTAACCTACATTACCTACCCATAGCTTACGTTTAGAAGTCGGGATTTATTATTGATCTGTGTAATTTAATTCCTCGGAATTTTGAAAATCGGTATTTTAGTAATCGGAATTCGTATTTTTGACATTTCGGTTTATTACTGAGTCGAACTTCTTATTGTTCGATGTATTAAAATTCGGAATTTTGAAAATCGTAATTTAAAAAATGACGACTATTAAGTTTCGGATTTATCAAAAATCGGAATAGTCATAGTAAGACTTTTAAAACATTCGGAATTATAAAAATCGGTATTTTGAAGTTCGTGATTCCGACTTTCGGAATTTCTTAATTCTTCTTTTTCTGAATTTCTTTCGGTATTTATGTAGTGTACCCGTGCCCTATACACCGCAACATTACCTCTCGTTTCGATACTGAGACGATGACTAGTTTGGCAAGCGGGGGCGTAAGAGCAACAACTTCGAATCCACTCACGGGCATGCGTGTAATACACATAAAATTATACCAAAAGATCCACTGTTACCCATGATCCACTGTAACCCACCTTCCCCTATTAATACAGAGTATATTTAAATACTTATTTAAATCTCACAAAATACGCCGTTAACACCAATAGTAACCAAGAATAGTAAAATTATCGTTTTCAAATAGTTTGCAAAAAAACTGCTAAAAACCGGTTAACCAGTTTCGAATCCCTCAATACGATTATTAACCGATTTTTGGTTTTCACTGGTTTTTTCATTCTCTATTTGCGTCGTAAATTGATTTATCACAAAGTTCTTATAATCTATCGTGCAGGGCTTACTTCTGTTTCTCTCGTTAGTTCTTTGCCACCGGTGCTTTATAGGTACATATGTCCATGACAAATTGTAAATGCTAACACATTTAATATATTTTCAGTTACAAATATCGTTCGATGTGGAGAAGAGGTTCCTGACAAAACAGTTGATCGAAGAATTGTCGCAGTTATTAGTATTTTTTTTTACAAAATTACAATCATTTGCAATCATGGACCCTTAGAATGCGGTATTCAAAAGATGCAGTTCGTTGGAGAAGTACCTAAAACATGGGCTAACATCAAAATTTATGTTTCGGTGTAAAAACAATGTTTTTGAAATAAGAGTTGACTTCATTAAAATGAATATTTAATTTACACTATGCTCTATTTTATTACTTCAATTTAACTTTAACGCCATCTATGCGATCCTGCATGCTTTTTTCGGTCTAGTAATACGTTTTACAAATCAGTGTCCTGTTAGTTCAGTTGAGTCGCCACTTTTTACGTGGCGCTGTTGTATCGGCAATAATCGGCATTGTATCGAGGGGCGGGACGGCTGGCGCGGGGGAGGGGCTCGATTTTAGAATTCGTTTGGGTACGGGAACGGCCTTAACGAGGTCAGATAATATTGTACCTCGGGTGAGCAAAAGCCTGGCACGTCGGTAGTTTTGGCAATCATACAAGAAGATAAAGTTGCCATTTGGGCAGCTTGCCCAGAAACTGCGGTCTGAGACTCGACTTCAATTGTAGCTCCGTTAATTTGAATTTGATTTAGTTTCGTGCTTTCTTCAATCCTTACTAAGTTTACTAATATTACCACTCACTTAGTTCTGGTACATTGTGCATCTCAAGGCCGTTGTTTGATCAGTAGCTAAACAAAATAATAGTTAAACGTATGGCAAACATAACAAATAGTGAAATAGTTAATAGTGAGTCAATAGTCACACTTAGAACACTGGACCAATTTTGTTGAAATTTGGTGTGAAGATAGTCTAAGATCTTAGAAAACATAGGATAATCCCGAAAAATTGCGTTGTTTCCACGGGATAGCGATAAATTAATTTTTCACAGACGGAGTCATTGTTAAAGTCTAGTTACTTACAAATAAGATACGCACGCGAGTTTTATGACTGCTCAATCGAAAGAAAATTACTAATAAAACATTATTACTTGTTTTTTTTTTCAAACAAAAAATAACGGAAACAACAACAGTATCATGTAAACTATAATTAATAAAACTCTGTTCTTCTTACCATGACAATTACACAGCTATTATGCAAAATGTGACATGATTTTCCCATCGATTGTTGCGAGCGCGAGAAAACGTAATATATACGCGTTCCAATTAAAAAGAAAACCAATATTCAATAATATGCCCTACTTCCCCACATTCTTGATATAAACAATCGTTTAATTTTGACATATTCAGTTAGGTACGCAAGTTTTTTTAAATTTTCCATAGTTTGAATGCGTTTCGATAACTCGATATGCCGTGCAGATGGGATTTAACCGGGTGAAATATAAAATCCCTTGTCGAAATCCGCTTTGTATCACCGTGTCACTATTATCACTGAACCCTTTAAATCGGGTTAACTACCCGCGACGGGCTGTCCACGTACATTTAATGACGTTACACCCTTTTAGGGTTTTGAAAGGTTTTTCAATCATTAGGGGCCCCGCAGGTTATTTGGTTAGTTGTAAAATGGGCGTTGGACCGGCAAATTACATGATTTGAAGCTTAGACAGATATACCTACTTGTCAAACTTAGTATAAGTGCTTTTCTCAGAAATTTCTCGAGAGTGAATAGAATGTTGCCATGAAAATATTTGGTTGGGTTTAAATGTCTTGAAAATATCTACATAATTATAAATTTGAAAAAATCCCACACAGTATCTTGGATTTTTAACTTCTCATACACCATTGAATTACTTCGCAAGAGTTTGCAGGTCTGGTAGCGCTCTTTTCTTTTACCGTACATCGTCATCATCATCATGTAGGCCGAAAAACGTCCACTGTTGGACATAGGCCTTCCCCAAGGCTCTCCACTCAAACCGGTCTTGTGCTTTCCGCATCCACCGCGTCCCGCGATCTTAACCAAGTCGTTGCTCCATCTTGCTGGAGGTCTAGCGACAGCTCGTCTCCTGGTGCGCGGATGCCATTTAAGAACCTTCTGACCCCATCGGCTCAGTGCTGCAATCAATGTGCCCCGCCCACTGCCACTTCAGTTTCGCAATTCTTCGGGCTATGTCGGTAAATTTAAAGTTCTACTGGGGATATCATAATTTATATAGCCCTCTCCATAGCCCTCTGATTGACTGTGAGTTTTCTCAAACCCTGTACAGTTCGTGGTAAATTTCAAAAGTAATTTCGCACTCACGTCACTATAAATTTTTCTACGAAAAGTTCGATAAGTTGGTTCGATAGTACACGTCGGTGAAACTTTATTTGTTTCTTTAACAAATTTAAACTTACTTAAGTCCTCTCACGTTTAAGACAAGGATCAAACTAGTATTTGCATATCGTTAGACGGCTAACTAGATCTAAGAAAGTTTACGTCTCACTCGCAAATCGTATTACGTACATTTGTAGAAGCTTTTAGAAGTTGTATGTACAGTCGGTATCTGAAAATTTCAGCGGGCTGCATTTAATAGCCATACAATTATCGCGTAACGTCAAATATGCACTATATTGGTGAAGACTGTTTATTGATATTAGTTGCATAATACAATACAAGTCTATATTAAAAGCTGTTATTTAGTTTCACCTGTCCGTCGGTCTGTCCGTAATCAGTTCTTGCATGTTAAATTCGATCAACTTCCAGAGGTTGGATTAACTTAAAATTTCACAGCCACAAAAAATCCGACATTTTCAACTTTGGCCCACTACTTTTTGTTCCAAAATTTAACTGACTCATATCCCAAATATGTAGCAAGTCACGTACAAAATAATCCTTGAACTCACAAAACCGGACTAACTGAATACATACATACCTACGCAAAAAGTTTTACTAAATTCCGGTGGAGTAGGGTTAGATTTGGCTATAATGGAATGGTATTTTTTGTATGAACTTTTGTTGACAGCACTGAAGGGTTAAGTACTTACTGACCTATATAAGGATTGTATTTTATTTTTTCGGACTTTTGTTTTATATCGGTCATGGGCTTTTATTGTCGGCTTCTTTGTGTTCAAAGTCACACAACGAGCCATGAGTTTGTTTGCGCGATAGAATCCGGAATATGGATATTCGCCGCAGCAATAAAGTCATCGATATACCTCGAAGAATATAAAAGATGAGGTGGCAGTGCCAGAACCACATCTTTCGGAAGGACACATAATCATTGGCGGTGGTGAAAGATCCACGTGTGGCAACTTTGAACCAGAAAGCAAAGCGTTTGCAGACCTCCCACCAGGTGGGATGACAATATCGCGTGTGAGCGAGCAACGTTGCGGGTAACCGGTGGATACAAGTAGCGAGTTCAACAGTGGACGTCTTCTGGCTGATGACGACGTTTCAAAGAGGCTTTGCTCCGTTTTCTCTAGCCGTCACATGGAACCTCAATAGATGTTAATTTTTGCTCAGCTATCCGGATGTATTTGGAAAACATGTTCTGACTAGTTCCACTTGTGCTATATTGACGATTTGAGTTTTTGAGTGCTGGACTTTTTTATCTTTAGCCCTTAGAATACTAGAAATACTTCACTCAATAGCTGAAATGCTGAAAACAAATGATATACTAATAAAAATAACCTAGTTAACTTAGAAAAGTTTGGAAATCCCAAATCATTTAAAACCTCAATATCTAAAAAAAAGTAGCTGAACCGATTTGAATGAAACTTAGGTAAGCAATACCGCAAGTGAACTTAATTTCATATAAAATCATATTAAAATCAAACTATCTGTTTGAGAGCTACAACGCCACAGACAGACAAGCAGACATTGGCGTCAAGTTTGACGTCAATACTCTTTTTTGTGCCGGGGTTTAAAAAAAAAACTAAAGTGAGGCCCGTCAGTGAAAAGACGAATATTGTTAGGTACAAGAAGAAAACGACATTTTACTACGTAAGTAACCCAAACTCATACCCAGTCTATAATATAGTGGAGTTTCGGTGTCGCCCGAGTGATGAAATGCATGATACATGTTAGATAACAAATACCAACTATTTAGTCGACATTCATGATATATGTACATACAAACATAGTTAATTGCGTGTTGCCTCCGACTGCTAATGACAAACTGGGCTGCCTTGCTTAGTTATAGAACTAACTGCTGTCTCTTGAATACGTGCGCGCAGTAGGGACTTGTCATCATCATCATCATGTCAGCCGAAAGACGTCCACTGCTGGACATAGGCCCCCCCAAGGCTCTCCACTCAGACCAGTCTTTTGCTTTTCGGATCCACCGCCATCCCGCGATCTTAACCAGGTCGTAGCTCCATCTTGTTGGAGGCCTACCGACAGCTCGTCTCCCGGTCCGCGGACGCCATTCCAGTAACCGCTCACTAGGGACTTGTATACGACTTTATTGTTAACGGCGTAGAAGCGTGTTCAGATATTTTTGATCAAATTTTTGCTCAGAAGTTTATGAACTCAACTGTACAGTTACCTACATTAATAATTTATTGAATCAGGCGTTACTTTGCGGAGATCCATAATTAATTGAACTAAAAAAAATTACATTGCTCACCCGCAAACTTGTGATAGCTAGCTTTGTTTTGCTCTGAAGATGAGCTCTGGTTGAATCGTGTCAGTGTTCTATGGTGGTGGTGATAGATGGGTTAGGTTTATTTTACTTGTAAATTATTTCACTTCATTTTACCTGCATTAATATATGATTAACATCAACCACTGCAGAGCGTGCATAAATATCGGATCCGTCCTATTGGCCGTAGAAATCATGTTGTATCAGATATTTATTTTATTCATGCTTTGTTGTGTCAGATATGGGTGATGGTAACTGTACCTACGTAAGCCCTTTTTACAAAACCCGTTTTACAAAAAAGAACACACTTTAAAAGGATTTTTTCCCCTTTTTTTTGGACAATGGCGAAAATTAGATACATCGCTGGGGGCGAAGTACTCAAATGTTTCGGAGCAGAATTCCATTTGAATAAATTCGTTACATTAGGTCAGTTTAATATAGAAGAACATAATGCAAGTCGTCATAAATATAAGAGCAGCTATTTCTCAATAAATTAACTGAAAAAGTCGCGACGTAGTTAGGTATCGATTAAAGTATGTGTGTATCCCACAAAAAATGCCATCCCTCTGAGAGCTAAGATACCACCGACAGAATAGATATTGGCGTCATTTATATTTTACACCCTTACTTGTGCGTCGTGATTTTTTTTATTCCGCTCTGCGATAGCGTCACTGCCGTGGCGTCATTGATATTGGTGCAATTTTGGCTTGGATTTCCTCTTTTAAGAACTTTGCTTTACTGTCCACCGTTGCTTCTGTGAGTCCCCACAGGACACCAGACTGCTCTCCGGAATTCAATTCTCGACTTGGCTCCTAGTTTGCCATTCAAGACCACGAATGAAGTGAAATAGGAGTTACTTGATCTAAGTTAAGTAATTCTTGGCCGTGTAGTTTGGATTTAGTTTTCTAGTAAGAGCTTAGGGTTGTATTAAATATTATAAGGCGCATTATTTTAGTTAGTTGTATGTGGATGATTGCCTCATTCTTTTATATACCCATTCACTTTCTTTTGGCAGCTAGAGTTACCTGTCAAAGCTCTTACTTTGTTAAGAGATGGCAGATTTTCCAGCGATTAGCCGGATAAAGTGTAAACAGGGCGATTAGAAATCCAAAGAAGGTTACCTAATAAAAAAAACTTATCAGTCTATCGGTTTAGTTGCTATGCTTGTTTGTAGTTTAATAACGCTCTGAAGATATTTGACTGAAAATTTTCATCCGCATGAAACTAAAATCTCGAGGGATATAAAAAATAGTTTCGCAAAAAAGGTAGAAAAAATATACATATTGGAAACACTGACATTACAGATTACATAAATTAAGTTTAGAATTAGATAAACATGTGGGTATTTTATAAAAAAACATTATTTACGACGCCGAGGTTATTGTTAGTTACTATTCTTTTGTTACTTCTGTGACATTCAGAAATGTTTTATTTAATGGTTCATTAATATGTTAATTGACGCTTCTGAGCGCGTGCTAACGTTTTATCAGTTCCACAATTACACTTAGACGAAATCTTGGCAAAGAACTAGTGACTAAGTAAAATAATTATTTGCCCAGAGATTCATGAATAAATAATTGCTAATTATACTAGCTCCTCTGTTATGATTTTGTTTCTTTTACAGAATAACTAATTAACTCAACACTGAGATAAAACATCATAAATTATTGTAAGTGTATTCTCAAATGTATTAAGCAAATAACAAGATCCTTTGATGCGTACGCTTAAATTAATTAAGTCCATTACGTTCCTTTGCATTCAATTCATAAAAGACTTTCGCATTACATAGGTACATTTTGTACCTGTACAATGGTTGAACAATTTGTGTATTACGAAAAAAGCAAGATACATTTATTTTTCGATAGGAATAGGGATGATGACACCACCAATCAACTGACGTACTTTTTATGAGCTGTCAAAACACAATTCTCCCGTAGAATTTCAATGGCAATAGCGAATTATGACGTCACTATCCGACATCTCAATCAACTAACTATTTATTTCTTTTAAAGCAACAAAAAATCTAATTTTACAGTAAATCGAAAATTAATCTGGTTTTCAGGGCTAAAATAAAGCGTTTTTTTACTGGAGTAGTGCCTTCGAATTTTTTTTAATGGCGTCATCATCCCTATTGCAAATGAGACCAAAGATGCAAACTGGTGAATTTATATTTCACCAGTTTGCAAATTGTTAAAGCCATTTCATACAGGTAAAAAAGGCATGTAAGTCTTAAAGCCTTTTGTGAATTCAATGCAAAGGAAACGGCCTGCATACACCCGTGCAACGGCTTTTAACCAGGTCATCCGTCCATCTCTTTGGTGGACGTCCTACGCTGCACTTGCTGATTCGCGGTCTGTATTGGAGAACTTTTCAGCCCCAATGGCCATCTATTCACGGTTCTATATGGTCTGCCCATTACCACTTTAACGAGCTAATTCACTTAGCTAAGTCAGTGCCTTCCGTTCTTCACGAAAAAAAGGATGTCTTAGATAAGACAGTCAAATACCCTTGGTCAAGACAATAATATTTCGTATATAGCCGGACGCCATACTTTATTGGATGAAGACAAATATTGTATTGGGTTGAAGCCATTATCTTACTTAAAGAAAATTACTTGGATTTAAACAATATTCCTGAGACTATGAATATTCTTGGTCAAAGAATTCCCCTTTTTGCCGTGTTCTATGTATCTCCTTATTTCTGAATCACTCTCTTTGTCATTACATTAACATTAACATAAATAATCTAATATTGATAAAAGCTGATGTATAGTCCTATTATTAATATTGGTATAGAATTATAAAGGATGATAATTCATTATTAATCTTGTATTCATTTCTAAACGAACTGAACACCCTCGTCAAAAGTCAGACAATACCGTATGAACGTCAGCTAAAATACAGCCTTTAAATACATACCGTGTTTATGTATTTTCTTTTAAAGTCTATCTTGTTTTTTAAACAAAAATTGATGAAAATATAGCCAGTTAAGCAGAGTTTAGACTTGCAAGAAAAATCGTGCAAGTTGTATTACATCATTACATAAAGTCAACGAGTTTGTAGTGGCCAATCGAGCGCCGCAATGTAATGCAACTTGCACGATTTTTCTTGCAAGTTTAAACTCGGTTTAGAGTAGTCACGCCGTGAGACACTTTTTAACTAGCACGATGCTAAGTAGGTATAGTGACATTCATCAGCCTTTTGCTCGCAGTCCATTAAATGTATTAGTACATCTATATATGTATATTGGTTATGGTTCCCTATTGTTTGCTCGAATTTCATATGCCCGAATGTATCGTTTTCTAGAATTTTATTTTACTATAAAGTTATTTCTGAAATAGTAATTTCTTCAGAGTTGATGTTAAACTGACCTAACCTACTGCATTCTATATGATGACATTTATAAAAATCCTGAAAACAGCATGGTTCTATATATTTTAAGGAAAACGTTGGTATGGCAAGTGAAATTCAGGCTAATGAAACTCGGGCAAGTAAAGGTAAACGACATATATTACATATAAAATATTTTTTAAAAAGGAAATGAAAAATATTTGATCGCATCCAATATTAAATCGCCAGAAGTATTACTCATTATTAGTCATTATACTTCAAGATTAAGCCAGTATGTTTCACAAATAAAAATACTCGAGCTCTCTACTCGTTATATCGTATCTTTATATTTTTGTTTTCCTTCGCGTCCTCAGAAAATATTTGCGGAATACACGTGTGTATAAGGAAGAATCGTATTTTTATACGTCTTAAAAAAAGGAAGAGATAATTCACCATGAGCGGTGAAGGAAAATACTGATTAAACCTGCACCACCTGCGAAGCAATTCAATGGTGTGTATGAAGTTCAAAGTTTATTCGAAGAAGCAATGTAAAGCAAAATGTTTGATATTTGTGGGCTGAAAGGCGACGTCAGTTGGATTATAGGTTAGCGTTCATTGAATTTATGATTAAGTTTGTTAGAAAAAAAAAACAAAAGTTAAGTTTTGATTTTAACTAAGTGGGACCATGATGATGCAATTACCGGTGATCTAGAGAGCCTCTGTTTTTAATATTATCCCCGGTTCTGGGCCACTCACTGTATAACGAATTAAAACCCATAAGGTTTGATGTTAGGCGTTCAAAGAGACAACTGTTTAGGTTGAAAACTGGGTTTATTCTGAATGTAAACGAGGATACAATGATTATTATATTATATACTTAACTACTACTATACATAGGCATAGGGGAAAGCGTACACACACACTACAAAGGTATTCTCGCACCGGTGGATGCAAGTGGCGAGTTGTCGTTCATTGTGGCGTTCTAAGGATTCTCGCATCGCCTGATTAAAGCTTATTTCTATAGCCTTTATCGTTTAAACCCTTTGACCTAGGACCTAGCCATTTGAAACGCCTGTCCAAAAGCTCCATTGAATCGCCCAGAGAATGTCTTGGAAGTGACTTGGTACGCACTGATAGCAATTTGATGATGATGAGGGTCAAATCGCGGAACAACGACAACGGACAGTTCTTGAAAGGACCGGTACGTCAGGTACCTAAATTCTACCCTACAGCTAAAGGGCACTTGTTAGTAGAAACTTCTTGCCAATATAGAGCCAGTTTTCCTGGAGTAAATTTAGGTCGGGATTATAGCAATGGCTTAAAAATAAAGCATTTGATTTAAGCAAAAATATGAAAATTATCACTCATTTAACACACAGAAATAAGTAGGTACTAATGTGTAATAATTAATTTGAAACCATTTATTAATGATCGTTATTTATGGGCTGTTTCACCATCCATTGATTAGTGTTAACTGATGGTTAAAATGTGATGCCGTCTCCGTCCACTGGAACAAAACAAATAGAGACGGCATCACATTTAACCGTTAGCTAACACTAATCAATGGATGGTAAAACAGCCCCTTAGCCTTGGTTTAAAAAATAAAATAATTGTTATAATATCAACTTCAGCTAAAATATTTTTTATTTCATTTCTTATTAACTTTCTGCTTAGCGTATGGTGGTTTCCTTATAATGTTTGCCTCCTCGTAAAGCTCAGGGTAAACTATCCCACGTAAGTTCCAAAAAACTCAGAAGTGCAAACCTGGGTTCGAACTCAAGCTCTGCTTGAGAGAACCACTGTCAAACCACTAGGCCACCGCGACTTAAAGAAACATAAACAGGGTTTAAAAATTGTCGAGTTGTTACCTACAGATACCCATTTCATTTCCCCATAAAACTGTTGGGTCCGTTTAATTTCATTTTCTATCGCCCTTTCTAATAACGGTTAAGGCAATAATAATAAAATAAAAAATAACAATCCGTGGCCAAGCGCTTTTCAGCCGAAATCCTCTATATTTTCTGTATTTTAAGCGCGATTTAAACCTTATTCCTTTTCATGCGACAGTCACGCTGAAACATTACTATTTAATAATTGTCTCTCTTTAATCTAAATAACGACAAGGATATTGTAATATTCTGGATTTTATTTCTATTCATTTAGGAAAGGAAGGAAAATTGAAAATACAAAATGAAATATAGATGCACAGAAAAACCAGAAAAATAAGATTAGCGCTGGGAATCGAACCCAAGTCCTCGGCATTTCGTGCCGCGTGCTATACCGCTACACCGCTGCTGGACAGCAGTAAACAGAATGCCGAGGGCCGGGGTTCAATTCCCAGTGCTGGTCTTATTTTTCTGGTTTATCTGTGCATTTATATTTCAGTTTGTATTTTCAATTTAGGTTTTACGGTATGAACGTAAAAGTAAACATTTGGAATTGAATTAAAAAATACAAAAATATTCCAAAAAAAACAAGCTTTATTTTAGGACGTAAAATATTTCGAAAAAATTTAGCATTTAACCCCTCGTCTGCATACGACGCAGATTCATCCCAAATTTAAGGCTGTGTACTCGTATTTGTATTTTATTAAATCAGCAGAATTTGTGCTGATGAGAATTCAGTACTTGTTTTAGTTCCCGCATTTTTGATTCCTGGGGTTAAGATTGAAATTAAGTTTATTTTGTTGATTTTTTTTAATCTTCGACGCAAATAGACCGGTGTCAATTCCAAAATTGTGACCAGCTCGAAAATTTCGAGGAATAGGTCCCGACCGTTGAAGTTTAAGTTACGAGTGTTTCACAGGATTCCAGACTACTAGATAACAGTAGTTTTTCCTTTTTAGTTTTTATTTCGACTTTTCTTTTAAGGCAGTCAAGTTTTTAGATTTTTTTTTAATTTATTAATTTGAATAATAATGGGGATAAGTCACATTTTCACATCGATTTATATTTTTAATTTCCAAATTTACTTATATACAGGTACTATTTTTTTACAAGGATTAGGTACATTATCTTGTTTGCCAAGCTTTTATTTCGTTTGCTTTGAGTCAAATTTCAAAAGTTGAATTTTATCCACTTTCAGTGGTTACTTTGTCTTGACATTTAACAGAGTATAGTCTAAACACGATGAACACAATCTCTCATTTCGACCGCTTCTTGCGACCACACAAACCGCATATACCTCTAACACAATCACTGTTCGTTGAAAACTCAGGAGATTTTACGACTCAATTTCATTGACTTCGGGTTAAGTAACCCTTTAAAGCCTACTGGGATTTTGGCGTCAGATCCCATGACTGAAGGCTTAAATGGATTTCCATACTTTTTAACCGACTTCAAAAAAAGGAGGAGGTTCTATGTTTCAATGTTTGTATTTTTTTTATGCTGAGCTTTTATATATTAAGCTTATCTCTATGCGTTATGCATGAAAAAAATAATTACATATTATAACATTTTGAGACAGTTATTACCCTTATTTTAAATGATAAGAACTATTTTCAAGTTGTAGATTTCAAATCTTGCGAGTCTAATTTATTTGTTTATATAGTACTCTTTATTGTAAAAGAAAATAAAAAAGGTTACACTAAAAACTAGTTATTCAACTTCAAAAGTTGAAAATGATTTGAAATTTGGACGACTAGGTACGTAGTTTGAATATCAATGAAGATATTCAACGCGAATTACATAGGCAGCAAAAAGATTGTATTTAAAAGGAAGGTCTGAACTTAAATTTATTACTCATTCCACTTCCACTGTCTTTGTAATTAAACAATGAGACTGAGATTCGAGATGGAGTGAGCAAGCTTTTGAGATTGATTAAATTCAAGATCACGCTTTACCCACAACAGCGAAGTTTAATCAACAACAGTCCCTAGTGATAATAATGACACAACAATAATGTTGCCAACATTTTCTTACAAAGCGGATTTTCATTTCCTCGCAAAAGATAACGGAAGACTGATGGCCCATTAAAACTGCATTAGGAAACTTTACTGATTCTGTAAAAGGTTGCCTGCGGCTAATTTGCCTGTGCTTACATTCTTCATTAGTGTAATTAATTTGACTTGTTATAAATTGTTCGTAGCAAGTCGTCTACGAAATAATTTTGATGTTGAAGGCGTAAATACTTTGTTTTTGGAATAATTTAATTTTGTTTAATTCAACACCTACGCGTGAGCTATTTTCGATGAAAAATGAGAATTTTACAAATTTTTAAGATTTTACTGTCCTATTTTTTTTCGAAACATGTCGAAATAAACTCGATTTAAAACGTGAGTTATCCGTTACAATATCATTTAATATGAGTGAGTCTCACGGTAGTTTCATGATCAAAGTTACTATTTTTTTTTTCTTTTTTGTACCTTACATTTCGTTGCACTGACTAGAGCTTGTTAAAAACAAAATACTATTGAAAATTCCGACTGTACTACTAAAGTACTACCTGGAAATTTCAGTTAATTGCAATTCAGCAGCCTGGGTACTTAGACTGGCACGTGGGTATCAAATTCGTTCAGCGTTTAGTTTAGTGGTTCTCGAATTACCCGAACTTAACCAAACTTTCCGAAGCCGCGGGTTCACGGTGGATGCAGCAGGGCTACTACGAAACTCGAAGTTCGTATCGTACCGTCCGTCTCGCTCTCGTATTAAACAATAGAAGTGTCAGAGAGACCGCACGACACGAACTTCGAGTTTCGAGTTTGTTTGTTTGTTTGTTTAAACTCTTTATTGTACAAAAAGGAAATAGGTACAAAAAATAACACACAAAAGAAAGTGCTAAGTACAAAGGCGGACTTATCCCGCGGAGTTTCGTAGTAGCCCTGCAGGCCGTTGCCAACCGAAGCAACTGGAGGTCTATGGAGGAGGCCTATGTCCAACAAAGGACGTCCTACGGCTGAGATGATGATGATGATGAATCAAACTATTGTTCTGGCACCTTTACAATTACTGAATATTGCCTGGTTTACTATATTCCAGTAAAATCGTTCCAGTATCAATACACTGCGGTGCTCCAAGGATCTTGTGTAACTCGTTCGGATTGTGACCACGCAATGTGTCGTTACCTAGCACAATTTTACTGGAATAATGAGAACCGGGTATAAATACTACCACGCAACTTTCTGGTCTTGTTAATGAGCATAATTAAATACTTCAATCATATTTGAGTAAGAGATATAGATTTATGTGTTTCTTTCGAATTGAATCGAACAGTTAATAATGCAGAGCCAAGATTATACATTATTGAATGAATGAATGAATGAATAAAATTTATTTCGAAACAACAACAGCAACAAAAAAAAAACAGCTAACAAATTTCTTAAATCTAAACGTGTATTGTGGCAGTTGTCTTAAAAAAGGAGTCCACTCAGCATGTGTCGATGCAGGGGGCCACGACGCTGGTATTCCGTGGGTCCTAATGGGTCCTAGTTATTATCATGATAATAATATTATGACGTTAGCGTGCCAAGTATCAAAACTTAAATCGAAATAAATTTTAAGACTACTAAGTACTTAAGCAATAAAGTATCAAAATTCTTTTAATGTACTCTATCAACCATCGCAATTTAACGACCTTATTGCAAGGATATTACTTACATATTACTACTAAACGCAGACTACAATCAAGATAACATATTTTTACAACATTCTAACATGAAACAAAACACAATCGCCAGCAAATTTTACACTCGCTTAACAAATCTCAAACGTTTCATACATTAACGACCTATAAAAACAAAGCAAAACTCTTTGAAAAGTGCACCGCAGTACTTTGTCGCTTTACGAGTGTCGGTCTCAAGAGTGAGATTAAAGTCTTCATTACGACATCAAGTTGGTGTGAAACGGTACAAAGACATTCCTTTATGAGCATTTTCACCCGCGTCTGGGACAAAAGCAGCGTGCGTGCGTTAAGATATTGAAAGGTTTCGTTACCAGCGCGGTTAAAAAGTAAATCGTCAAATACATTTAATTTAAATAAAAACTAGCCGACAGCCCGTCGGACACGCCTAAAATAGGGTTCCATAGCCATTACGAAAAAAACAAATTTCAAATTTATACCCTAGGCTGCTATTTACTCTTAAACTTCGCAATAGTTTTCCTTGTAAATTTGATATTCTTACTAGCATGCTGTTTTTTTTTTTCAAATTATACTAAAGAATACATCAATCACACTTGTTCTAAAAAATACTAGAAAAATGAGTTAGTAGGTACCTATTATTAAAATTTGACAGCTTGTATTGTCATGTCACGGTGTCGCTATGCAAAATAATTCATTGTATGGATGAAAGTGCGTATAACATTGTTAAGTGACAACTTAAGTGCATGAATAGAAATGAATAGAGAGTGTTTGTTGACTTAGCATACTGGCCTTGGAACTCAACTCAAGATAGTGTTTACATCCGGTTTAAAAACATTCATTCGTTCAAGAAAGGCATTTGGTAATGCGTAAGTAGCACTTGAGTTTTTCGGAAGCTTGTCTTAGTTTAGGAGGTTCCACTTTCCGATTAAGGACATTGCGAGACCAGAATTGGACGGAATTCTAAAGTACAAAAAAATTATGGGAAGCTTTCTATACATCCTTAGATATGGTATTTGCTTTAACGTGTTTAGGCTGGAGATAAAGAATTCGCAAGGCATATTTAGCGTATCACGATTTAAAACTATTAATTGTAAGTAGTAAATTAATGATTGAAGCTGAAGGAACCAACCAACCAGCTAAACCAACATGGTAGATAATGGCTAGAGAGGAGAAGAGTAGTAAATGAATAAAATAATAAAATGGGAATGTTATCCAAAAACATTACTGACGATAGTAAATTTGGTCTGAGCTGGTCTTAGAAAAAAAATGAACCGAGTTTAATTAGAAGCTCAATTTGAATAAATTTTATGTGTAAAATAATGTACAACTAAGGATATTGTTAAGTCTGGTCTATTAACATAAACCTAGTCTACAAACTAAACGACGGCGTAAAGCAACCACGATCTCTAAAACATAATATCGCTCGTAAGTATCACAAGCCACTAACAACACGTGGTTGCGGTGTGAGTGCTTGTGGCGGCACTGGTGACACAGTAATGCTATCTCTAGGAAAACACTATTATTAATATATTACCAGTTACATCCGCCTACTGCGCTATTTGCACTTTGTACTCCCAATATCCGCCAAACAGGGGAGCGGTTGGAGGTACAATTCAAGACCAAGGACGATTAATACTGGACTGCCAATCTCCATACAAAGAATCGTACGCCGCTAATTAGTATCTTTCTGCGTCGTTAGATGGCGCTAAGAGTACCACTTCGTTCTAGTCGTAATTTTCCAATTTCTACAAATACGCCATCGTAAATTAATACCATCAAGCGTTCAACCGCGTTCCAAGTAATGCAGTGAAAAGTGAATAGATGGCGTTAGCTGACATGTTTCATAAGATGAATCGGCAATTCCATTTCACTTTATTCTGTCACAGTAGGTATAATATGTAAGCAAAAGCTTATATACACACACACACACACAAAGACTAGACTAAACTAAAGACAATCGAATTTCGTAGCAGCCCCGCTGTTTATGTTCATAAAACAGTAATAATCGATCAAGCCCGAGTCTCTAAGCTTGCCATTTTGTTTACCATTAAAGCATGTTTTTAGTTTGAACCATTGGGTTGGCTTATTTTAATGTAAAAATGTCCAAAATAAAATTATTAAAATTCTGCTGTATTGTATTGGGGTGTCCCTTGCTTTTACGACAAACTTGTCATCAAAGTAAGGTGACCGAGCACTATTCTACCCAGTTTTTTTTTGTTAGCTTTTTTTTTAGAAGATCCGTATTTTTAAACAAGGTTTTAAAGAACAAAGAAAACAAACGAAAAAAATATTATCGAAAAAGATACCGCATGCCATTTGGATTTGAACTCTGGCCAATCAGATTACTAGTGTACCGCTCTACCATTTGAGCCACGATGCTGATATTAATACTGCTTAAATTATTCAATTGGATTGCGCCATGTTTTCACTACAAAAAAAGTCATTATAATTCGAAATTACGCGTTTCCAGTACGGAGGCCGAATTGTCTAGCGCGCCGACCACAGATATAGATTACACCAGAGAACGCAAATACCTCAATCTGTATGAAAACCAACCGTGTCACTTTTTAGGGCTCAGTGGCCAAAATGGCAAAAACGGAACCCTTACAGTTTCGCCATGTCTGTCTGTCTGTCCGTCCGCGGTTTTCTCATAGACTATCAATGTTAGAAATCTGTAATTTTTCACAAATATATATGTAAACTATGCCGACGAAATGGTGCAATAAAAATTCAAAAAAAAATTTTTTTTTTTAGTTCCATAGACGTAAAGTGGAGGTGATATTTTTTCATCCAACCTTGTAGTGTGGCATATCGTTGAATAGGTCTTTCAAAACCATTAGGGGTTTACTAAAATGATTTTTCGATTAATTGATTTGTTTGCAAAATATTCAACTTTAAAGTGCAACTTTTCATTAAAATCAAGCTTCACCCCCTCCCCCCCTCCCTCTAAAATCTAAGCCGGTGGGTGGAAAATTTTTGGAAACTTCAGGATAGTCGTAAGTATATCAAACTTACAAGCAAAACTAGAACGGTTAAGTTTTGTTGTGAATTATTAGTAGTTTAAGAGTAAATAGCAGCCTAAGGTATAAAAGATACCTAAACTTGGAAAATTCTCTACAAAATACGGAATCCTTAGAAGAAAAATTACTTAATTTTTTCGTAATGGCTACGGAACCCTATTTTGGGCGTATCTGACACGCTCTTGGCCGGTTTTTTTATATCTAATGTGTCGTCTCAAGAGAAAATTAGCAATATGAATTCCCAGGAATTCCCCGATGTCCGCGCAAAATCGATTCAAATGCGCCGCCCGAGTCAGTCACAAGTCATGAATAGTCAGTTAGCGGTCAGTCTTTGTAGGCTGCCAACCCCGACGACGTTTGGTCGGGGTTCGGACACATTTGCGTAATCTAGTGTAATGTATATCTGTGGCACTTACGTTCGCGATCGCATGCGTCATCTCTTTCTTCCCTCGTCTTAATAGCGTGTGACAGAAATATTCTAATGAATAGATAAGTTGTGAGGCGCATCATAATATACATCCAATGATAATATTGACCTTTCTGCACTGTTCTCGTGAGTGTCAAATTACTTCTTACAATTCAGGGCTTTGCGAGAGATTGATAAGGTCCGTTTTTGCAGATAAAAAATGACTAAGTAGTTTTTGATTTAGTATCGTATCAGATATTTATGTGGTCGACCTATACTGCATTTATTTATTATACTGACGTCCGATGATTAAGCTTTCGCAAGAACCTAATAGATTGTATATGCCGGTGGAAGTAGTCACATACTTACTTACTTTTTTTCCGAGCAAGTGTGAGACAGGACACTTATTTATGATTTCATAGATAGTCAAATGTTTTTGCACATGTTTATGCTAGTGTCTGTACATCCATCTACTGGAACATAAATTATCAGGTGGCATATTTTTTCCGATGATGCGAGCGAACCAAGAATGATGAATACAATTCATCGTTCTTGATGCGAACGCCGTTGTGAACCAACATTGTGTGTCGGCGCGCGCTTGCAATACTCTGTGCGTGCTTGCGACAGGCTCTATTGAATATCTTGATTTTATCACACATTTCACGAGCTCATCGACGCCATCTAGTTATTTTATGCAGCAAAACTTAGCGAGTCTGCGTGCAACCTATGATTCCGTGGTAGTGTCATCTATAAAGCACTAATATAACTACGTGCTTGACGACTACAAAATATAATCTTTAAAAATCGTGTATTGAAGTGATATTATGTTATTGAAACAAAGTGGAATGATGTTTGTTCCCAATAAAACAAGAAAATCATATAAATGTTTGAGAAAAACATATTTTTTTCTACTTCCAGGCTATGAAGCAGCGCCATCTAGTTTTAGCCCGGAATTTTGAGCTATTTCAGCGTTACATTTTTTTGTATGAGATTGGCAGTCCAGGTATTAATCGTCCTTGTCAAGACTAACCTTTGTTGGTTTTGTTCCTCAAACAAACGTTGCCTCATTAACTGGATCTATTCAAGGGATAATTTGACATTTTTATACTTGTTTTGCAGTGTAATTTGTCACTTTTGTGTCTTATACATAGTGATTGTCAAAGTTTCTTACATAAAATGAAGTTGGTTACGATTTGATCCAACTTATGGATGTCTATGAGCGGCGATATTGCTTTTTATCAGGTGACCTGCAAATTCGTTTGGCCCTACATAAAACAAAAGACTTACCTATAGGGTGCAAGAATAAAGTTAAGACCTAGCTTTAAGTATCGTAAAGTTAAAACATATTTAAGATTATTTTTTTTACATCAAAAGAAACGCAAAGAAACATGACTGAATTTGCCTCGAAACTTCGTTATAAAGTTATTCATGGGATCCAAAGTCACCCTAATTTGCGTTAGCTAATAGACATAAAGCTAAGCACTCAGAGAGTGGCCAATTTTGTGCTATTTCAATGTACAGTCAGCTGCAGAGAAAGGGTATACCCCTGTAATGGCGGTAGTATGGATACTGCCGTTATAGGGGGGTACCTTTTCTCTGCAGCTGATTGTACAAAAGAAAGGTCCTGATTGACTAGCTCAGCAATGCCAAGCCGTTATGAAAAATTGATATAAAATTTTACATTTTAAGTACTGTTTACGCTTAAAAAGCTAAAACTGTGAATTAACATACCCTGTGAGATCTCGAAGACTAATTTCACATAATATTGACGAGAAAGGGAGTAATACAAAGCGAGCTAGTTCGGTAATAAATATGAAGCCAATCGCGTTGATTTCAGCAGTACCTGCCGTCCCTAATTGCGTCAAAGCCGAAACTAATCAATGCTACTGCATGCGAGTAATCTAGAGCCCTTTGATTTGGCACAAATGCTTGCCATATTGCAATTTCTCAAATTTGTGATATGGATGTTTCAAAATACGATGACAACTGCAACTGATTATTCTGTTTTATTACGTTTTGATTTGCAAGCAGGACTGATGGCCGATGGGGTCAGAAGGTTCTCGAATGGCGTCCGCGGACCGGGAGACGAGCTGTCGGTAGGCCTCCAACAAGATGGAGCGACGACCTGGTTAAGATCGCGGGATCGCGGTGGATGCGAAAAGCACAAGACCGGTCTGAGTGGAGAGCCTTGGGGGAGTCCTATGTCCAGCAGTGGACGTCTTACGGCCGACATGATGATTACGTTTTGATTACAAGTTCAATGTCAATCTATTGCTCCTATAGTGAGTGCAAACGGAAACCTATATTAATAATTATGTCTGTCATTTACGATAGTTTCAAAAAGACCAAAAAGATTATCAACATATAATTAAAAAAAAATCTGTAATCATTTTAACTTCAAAATTATTTTTATAAACTGAAGATATTATTTAATTTTCACATTTTGATTTCAAATCTATGAAATTTATTAATTTGAACAATGCTTTAATTAATGTAATATCGGGACGGGACTTAACCACAACTATGACTTAAGTACAAAATGACAAGTTCACTATACCTATTGTTTACTATTTCTGGTGTATAATAAAGAGTATTTGTATTGTATTGTAATCTCGTCGTTTCTACCACAGGTGCCGCGATCAGAATATCACTAAAGTGGTACTTCTCGTGATTAATTCATGATATACTTAACAATGAATGAGAATTGCGAAAATTTGAAACATTGAAGAAAGTTTTTATTCCATTGTAGTCATAGTAAATTCTACGAAAACTACTAAAACATTTTTGCCACTTAGCTAATGGAATATTTTGCCGTAGTTGCCGTTATTCTTCACGGCCCTTCCACCAGTGTCGCCAACAATCTCATCAGTAATCTCACTTGTCATTTATCTTATCTCACTCATCGAGCTCATCTTTAACAAGTTCAACAACCTTTTCCAGACCATGTCAATAAACTTACGACGTAAACCTATAACACTAAGGTCAAACCAGTTAATCTAAAACGTGTCGGTACCGTACGTGAATCTCAAAAACATTCATTGCGCCAACACGCCGAATTGAGAACAAGAAAAGCCTTGTCATGCGAAAATTACAATTTCCATATTTCTTTTTCACCAAGCGTAGGTAAATATAGAGACATTTATATTTGTCACTACTTTCTACCTCTCGTTTAAATTAAACTAGTGAGAGAAGGATGCGAGAGACAAAACCGAGCTCAAAACTATTCGTCCTGGTCGTAATAGGCATGCCCAATTCTTTTTCCAAGAATATCTAACATAACTATCACTGGAATCTTTTCAGCAATTTTTTTACGTTCACACATTTCCATACAATTGTGTTTGATGTGACATCTGATTGTTTTTGAAGGCGCTTTGTGATTTGGGTCAAGTACAGATGAAGATTCGAGTTTACTTCCTACGGATTTTTTTTTCTTTTTATTTTAGTTTTCAAAAACGCTTGGTTAGCTTCTGTTAAATCAAAGAGCATATTTAATTTCGTCTTTATCCTTTTCTATTTCAATAATTGTGTAAATTGCTATGGGTTTTTACCTGAAAATAAACATATTTATTATTATTATTTCTTAATATATCTTTTTGTTAATTTTTGTTTCAATTTTATTTTGAAACATCTTTTTCAAAAGTTGACACTAAAATAAATTATTAATAAAACACACATAAACATAGCCGCATTGGCCTAGTGGTTTGACCTATCGCCTCTCAAGCCGGTCGTGGGTTCAAACCCCGGCTCGCATCTCTGAGTTTTGGAAATCCATGTGCGGTATTACATTTGAAATTTACCACGAGCTTTAGGGTAAAGGAAAAAATCGTGAGGAAATCCGCACAAACCTGCGAAGCAAATCAATGGTGCGTGTGAAGTTCCTAATCCGCACTGGGTCCGCGTGGGAACTATGGCCCAAGCCATCTCATTCTGAGAGGCCTGTGCCCAGCTGTGGGAAGTATATAGGCTGGGATGATGATGATGACACATAAACATCACGTCTGTAGGTATTCCCAAATGGGGTAAGCAGAGCATACGAAGCGTTACCGCTTCGGACCCGCTTTTAATAATGAATAATAAATGCTTATTTAATACTAATTAACCTAATCCTCAGTTAATACCCATTTAATTAAGGAGATTATAAAAATCTTGAAAACTTACTTAAGCATGGAACTAATTAGATATTAGGATGATGCTTTTAATGATAACTTTGGGACGAATAGGAAACGTATTTTAATAACTTTAATACTAATTCTAGGCCTAAAATTGAATCTGACTTGTTGGACTAGATTATTATCAGTAAGCTACGTTATTTAATTTTAGTGTTACCAATTACGAACCTTTAGCTACAGCGACCTTAAGATAAGATAGTATAACTTCACTCATTGCTGTCATCAAAGGTTATGTTATTATTAGATCATCATCGTCATTATTTCAAACATAGGAGGTCCACTGTTGGACATAAAGTCTCCTCCATATATACCTCCAGTTGCTTTGGCTGGAAGCGGTCTGCATCCACCGCGAACCCGTAGCTTTAACAAAGTCATCCGTCCATTTCGTTGACGGACGTCCTACGCTTCGTTTGCCGCTTCACGGTCTCCATTCGAGAACTATTCGGCTCCAACGGCCATCTGTCCGTGCTATATTGCCTGCTTATTGCCATTTCAGTGAGCTAATTCGCTTGGCTATTTCGGTGACCCTCGTTCTTATACGTATATGCCCCTTAATTTTTGATTCGAACTCGTAGAGAAACCGCTCTCTCCATAGCTCGCTGAATGCTCTGATCCCATTCACAAGGCATATACATGATAACCTTATAGTAAATAATTCGGATATCTAATTAACATAACCCAAATGATTTAAAACGTGCCAGAGCATAACCTCCCCAAAAATTGGTTATAAAGATTCAAAACTCACGTAATATTTATTTTACCCCTTAAACCTTTAAAAGGAAGGTTCGGGGCCCTTTCTGAACAAAAAGGTTGAAGATAAGCCCTGATAATATCAAGTAAAACCGCAATGGACAGAAACTGAGGCCTTATTGTCTATTGGAATGTCCCTTGGAATCTTAGTCGTTTTCGCCAGTTCTTTCTGTTACACAGTGTACGATGATGGTAGAAAGAGACGGTGATTGCGATCCTGAGCGCCCGGGCGTTACACAATAAGCCACTGGTTTTAATAAAGTCGGTTCACCGAGAACCGCCACAGGCGAGAACTCATTCCAAATCTGTCGTAACGTGCGTTAAACAATATAAATGGAATCATCATCATCGTCAGCCGGAAATATCGTTTTACAAAAATAAATAAATATAAATGGAATAGGAATAATTATTTTCTGGAATATGCTACAATCTCTTCAGCTTAGATAAGTAGAATGAGAAGGCTTGGCCCGTAGTTTCCATGCGGGCCCGGTGTGAATTAGGAACTACATACACCATCAAGTTTCTTGCGGCGCATTGTTCTTGGCAATGATAGTCTTTCTGAAAGCTCTGGTAGTTTAAAAAATTACATGTAAAAGTGCCCATTGCGGCCTATTTACTGAAAAAAATATTTGAATTTGAATTAAATTGTTTTTCTTCACCTTAAAGCTCTTGGTAAATTTCAAATAAAATTGAACATTGACATGAATTTTGAAAAATACAGATTGCAAGCACGGATTGGAGCCCCCGATTCTCTGCTTGAGAAACCATTGGTCAAATCACTATGGCTGTTTGACTACACAAGGTAACCCTTTTCGATGGGTCAGTAAAAGTACATAACTCTGAAACTATAAGACATAGGAAGCTTGTTGTGTCCCCAGATCTAAGTAAAGAGTTTCTATCGTTAATTATTTTAGATCTATCCATTCGGACCCATCTAAATATATTAAACAACATAGTTTATCAAATTTTACTAGCCTATATTACAGGAATTTTGGTCTTGAAATATGTATATGTTTAAATAGACCATCTTGTTGGTATTTGTTAAGTTAGATGAATCGTGCACGCATATCCCGCGAGAAATGATCAAACATACTTTCACTGCACTGAAACTGCTCGGTATTTACATCGGCGCATGCGATGATAACGTGTCTATCAATTGCCGCATCACTGTCTCATGGCAAATTTTTAACACGTTGATATTTACATCACTGCTATCTATTTGGAAATAATTCCGATCCGCATTAGCGATCCCTTCAAATAGCGAACCTAGTGTGTTAAAAATAAAGTTGAAGTTGAGTTGCTGTTTTCTGTATCGCTTATTATTTCTGGTGTACAATAAAGAGTATTTGTATTGTATTGTATTGTTGAAGAGTTGAAGAGACACGAAATATGGCGAGGTTATAGTCAAAATACCATATACGGGACTTATCACGCTATTTTTATTATGAGTGAGAATCACGAAAGTTTAAAACGTTATGTGGCGAGGTTGTTTTTAATGTTTTACCGATAAAAACTATGACGTAATTTTGAGATTTCCCACGGCAATTTAAGAAAATTTCGGGATTTCAATTCGACTCTTGGATCCAATGTACAAGTAATGTAGTAAATTAGGTAAACACTAGTGCTTACATAAACATGAAAACCAGCTGTAAAACTGGAAACTGGAACAAAACGTTAGAGTTTGATCGATATTTGTATCACGATAGAGATTGGCCTCGTTTTGCAGCACGCTTCGGTTTTTGCTGAACATGGAAATGCAAATCTGACATGGCGCTGCCGGTGACAGCCTGTAAGGGTACATGAATAATCCATCACTGGATCGCTTGAAAACGAATTTTCAATAATTGAAATAAAATAAATAATAACTATGCACAACGGTCCGCGGACCGGGAGCCGAGCTGTCGGTAGGCCTCCAACAAGATGGAGCGACGACCTGGTTAAGATCGCGGGATCGCGGTGTATGCGAAAAGCACAAGACCGGTCTGAGTGGAGAGCCTTGGGGGAGGCCTATGTCCAGCAGTGGACGTCTTTCGGCTGACATGATGATGATGATGCACAACAGTGGCGTATAGGGAGGAAGAATAGAAAGAGACGGTAAATGTGATTGCGAAATGTCCTAAAGCTCCACAGTATGACATTAATGGCAGCGTTGCTCACCCTGGTACAGTCAACCGCTAAATTGACTAACACGGGTCATTAACCCCGGGGTATATAGTTCGCTACGAATTATCGCAGCGCTAAGTTCGCTGACATGGAAACTAAGTAAATGAATAAAAGATTAGTGAAAGATTGTGTTCACGGTCAATTCCTTTGTATTTGATTCATAGAAATCTCATTTCTTCGAATTTATAATTCATCGAAAAATATTTTCAAAGATTTTGTAAGAATTCATAAGGTATATAAAATTTTAGGTTTACAGTAAACTGTACCCAAACGGTGTTAAGCAGAGATTCGGATTACTATCGCTACGCTGTCCATTTGTATGTCTGTTACAAGGCTAAAGAATATTACTAGCTTTAGCCTGCGGCTCCGCCCGCGTGGTATTCGGTTATTCCTTCGGGAACTGTGCATTTTTCCGGGATAAAAAGTAGCCTATGTTACTCTCGGGCCCGTAAACTGTCTCTATGCCAAAAATCACGTCGATCCGTCGCTCCGTTACGGCGTGAAAGATTATAATATTAGTATGGATATCTCAATAACCGTAATGTAAACCGTAATTTAATATAAATTGGTACATTATGTGTATGTTAAAATTAGGATGTAAAGTAAAGAATTAAGTTAATTATCTCCAAAACAAAGCAAATAGAAATGTAATGCTGCTTACACGTAGTGTCCATTGAGGGCGTTCAACTACCCTTAAACATAAAGGGTGTTGAAAGACATGCCAAAATCTCTAACACCCCGTGTCATGAGGTGTGAACTGGGTCGGCTTATCTTCCCAACCCGCATTACTTTAGTTGCCTCTTAAATCCCTCAACATGTGAAATAGTATTTTGTTAAATGTTTCGAAACTAATTTCAGCTTGAGTTGAAATAGTTAGAATAAAATTCATAAGTACTACATCTCAGCCTATTTACGTCTTATTGAAGAAAGAAAGAAAGAAAGAAAATACGGTATTCCCTTGACTTGTTTAAAAAAGTTTGTCTTAAGTCAATTTGTATAATTTCATTATACATAATTTCTATTTTGTCGAATTTTCATTTTAACTAAATTATCATTTGCATAACTCTTGTTTTGTCGAATATTATTTTATCGAAAACCCACATTGTCGATTGTCATTTTAACTAATCATCATGTAGCCGAATAACGTTTTAACTAATATGATTTTGCATAACTCTTGTTTTGTTGAATATTATTTTATCGAAAACTCACTTATTTTAACTAATCATCATGTAGCCGAAAAACCTTTTAACGAATCCAAATATTCTTCTAACTTTTTATAAGGTTCAAGCAAATAAACTAAACATGCAGGGAATAGGTGCGACGACGAGCGAAGCGAGGAGGAGCGTTAGGTAGAACTGCGACCCCACAGCGCGCGAGCCGAGCGAGCGAAGCGAGCGTGCCGCGGCAGCGGCAGGCGAAGCGTCAGAATCGACTTTATTTTATAGAACTAAACTTTTTAGAATTAACTAACGATATCGCAATGTATTTGGATTAACCGAAGATTAGGACAAATGAAATTATGCGATATGTATGTTAGACAAAATATAATTATGTCAATCGAACTTTAAACAAAATAAGTTTATACAAAATGAAGTTTATGTGACACGTACGTTAGACAAAACATAATTATGTCAGTCAAACATTATATTAAATGAGTTTATGTAAAATGAAAATTAGGTAATTTAAAATTAGGCAAAACAAAATTATGTAAAGTAATTTGTATATAAAATGACTCATTGAAATGAAAATTAGGTAAAATGAAACATTAGGTTAAGTAATATTAGTTTATCTAACATTAGGCAAAGTGAAAATAGGCAAAAAGTTGTTATGCAAAACAAGGTACAACCAGAAAATACATTTACACACACACATTTTTTCTATTTTTATTGCTCACAGGCCTCCTCTCAGACGGAGAGGGCTTAGACCGTGGGTAAGTAATAGAATATATAAAAACAAAACATATAATATTCATTATATATAACTCCACTTTCTCTATTTTTTTAAATATAACATACGTTTGCTATAATGCTCATAATGTATAATGATAAAATATATAATTCCATTATATATAATGATCTATGGAAATAAATACTTTGAGTATAACGATCAAATAATATAATATTCACAACCTCTAACAACCAAAACATATAACATTCATTTAATCTAAGAACGGATAATATAACGCTCAAAAATATAAACGTGATAACAAAAATATAAAACCGAGTATTCCGAATGTGAATTCCTAAAAGCAATCGCTTCATGTTTAAGCTTAAAAAAAATATAGCTATGTCTATTTTTGAATAAATTTGTCGACTAATTTATTGTGTATTCTTTGTTTCTTTTTATTTCACTTTTGCGGTTTCCTCGCTGCTATAAAAAAAAAACCTAACACCGAAGGCTAAGGCGGGAGCTACGCTCCGCTGCGCTCCGCTTCGCTCCCGCCTTAGCCTTCTGAACCTAACCTATCCGAGTTGCTTCTGCTCCGAACCGTCTTGCTCGCTCGCTTCGCTCGCTCGCTCAAATTTTGGAGTAAAACTTTTCAATACAAAAATTAAAGGTTGATAAACACCTAATTTTCTGGTTTTAAAATTTAAAAATTTAACAAGTATTTTAGAAACAAAGTATATCACTTGATATTATATCATATTAATGTTATATAAAATGTTATTACGTATTATGAGCGGTATACTGTATGTATGTTATATCATATGAATTTAGCCCATAAACATGTTATTTCTTATGAAAGTATATAAAACAATTGTTATACTGATCGAACGTTATACTTATTGAAATTATAGTGTTTCATGTTATACATAATGTAATTATATATAATGAACGTTATATAATATGAAAATATATCTAACGTTTTTATATATCTTGGGACGCACCCTTAGACCGTAGTTCCCACGCGGGCCCAGTGCGGATTGGGAACTTCAGTGACTAGAGTTGTTTCGCAGCTTTGAATAGATTTTTCTTACGATGTTTTCCTCTGACATAAAGCTCGTCATAAATTTCAAATGAAATTTAGCATAATATATATATATATTTCGGAAAACTCAGGTGCGAGTACGAATTTGAACCTACGATCCCTTGCTTGAGAGGAGATTGACCAAACCATGGGTTACATTTGAAATTGTGGGTTAGTATCATTTCGTCTATAACCTAAACAACAAAAAGTTGGGAAACACCCAACGTTGTCAATTCTAAGTTCAATATTTTAAAAACGGCTAAACCGATTTTGATGAAACATATCTAAATAATAATAAATAATAAATGTCACGGGACAATTCACACCAATGAGGGCTATCGCGAGTGAATTTTCCGCTAGAGGCGCTAGTGTAGCGTGAGGTCAACGAAATGTCAAATCTCATAGTTTTTGGGTGAGCTACGCGGGTTTTTTTTGATAATTAGAATAATTTTGTGAATATTTTGCATTACCTAAAATTAATTATGGCAATTATGCGATAAGGGGCAATGAACGTCTGTAATTTGAGACAGTTTTGTCTTTCGAAAGCTTTTGTCCTTCCTTTTTTCCTAACAAAACGGGATTACGCAATACTGTGGTTGCTCGATATGTTTATGGTACTGTTTTACGATGTATTAAATATGATTTTAATCTAAACTTTGTTTTCACGGCCGTTATAACAGACTTCTAAAAACCTCACGCAACAGTGGCGCCATCTAGTGAGAGAAAAAACGATAGCCCTCATTGACCTAGCCCCAAAGTAAGCTTAGCAAAGCTTGTGTTATCGGTACTAAGCAACGGATAAACATACTTATATAGATAAATACATATTAAACACCCAAGACCCGAGAACAAACATTCGTATTCATCATACAAATATTTGCCCCGGCCGGGATTCGAACCCGGGACCCTCAGGCTTCGTAGTCAGGTTCTCTAACCACTTGGCCATCCCGTCGTCATAATAATCTAAGAACCATCGCTAAAAACCCTGCTTTCAACTAAAAAAAAAAACATATTCTAATCGGTCTACCCGTTTAAGAGCTACAGTGGAACAGACAGACACAGATAGACAGACTGACACACGGTCAAACTTGTAACACCCCTCATTTTGCATCGGGGATTAAAAAAACAACTGCTCTAAGTAGCAAATCAAACCACTTTCTACACGAACCAGTTGTTTCTTAGACCACTTGCTACACAGACCAGTTGTTTCTTAGACCACTTGTTACACAGACCAATTGCTTCTCAGACTGCTTTTGTGTACTTAGATCAGCTGATTTTAACGCGAGTTGATAAGTACCTACTATACCAAAATTGTGAGTGCACTCGCCGAATAAACTATAGTGTGTGTTAAATTTCAAATGCTCTGAGAGGAGGCCTGTTGTCAGTCATAAAAAGTGTATAAGGTCGGAAATGAAGACGATAAATAAAATAGACAACGAAATCTGATGGACATTGAGTGAGTCAGTTTACGTAGGTACAAAAAAGGATGTTTAATAATAAAGCAATATTGGTCGCTAAATTTCATGAATATTTCGAAGAGGATGTCATTGTATTCTACGGAAAACATTTCAACGACAAAGCAAGGAAATGTATTTCAGTAAATCTCGGCTAGAAAAGCAATAGAACGCCCACAAAGAAGCTATATTTACTGCAATGTTTATAGCGACATCCTTTTGTGGACAACAAAGACCGAGAAGATTCGAAATCACATATCTACTAAGTATTTACAGCAGAGGTAATTTAATTGGAATAATTATACTGTGATGCATGAACAATATAACCTAACCAACAAAAAGTGGGAAAACCCCCGACCTGGGCACTTTTAATTTCAATATTTCAAAAACGGCTGGGTTGATTGTGATGAAACGTGTCTAAAAACTGTTGCTAGAAAACCTGCTTTCAAATCGGTCATCTGGTTAAGAGCTACGGTGCCACAGACAGACACATATAGCAGTCAAACTTATAACACCTCTCTTTTTGCTTCTGGGGTTAAAAACAGAATAAGCTAGATGTCTAACATCTAGCCATCATCTTATCAGTCCTAGTCTACCTACTGTTGGTTATACATAAGTCTCGCCGGCAGGCAAGCCGCAGTGCCTGCAGCGCGATACTTCCCGGCCTTATTATTTGTAACACAACGTCATTTCATGCCACGTTTGAAAAAATTGTATTTTCTTTATGTAGGAAAGAAGTACAGGACTATACCTATTATGATATCAGCCCTTTCCAAGGCGACTTGTTTGCCTTGAGCTTAAAGGTCTAGGTTAAGTAGATAGACAACAGCGAATTGCAATCCTGCATTCCGCATTGATTGTACTACAAAGAACGACGTGAACAAAGAACAATACGCTTGATCAATACGTGCCGATAGACATATGGATGAGACTGTTTACACAGCAGGATCATCATCATCATCATCTCAGCCGTAGGACGTCCACTGTTGGACATAGGCCTCCCCCATAGACCTCCAGTGGCTTATGAGGAGGGGGGTTGCCAATACTCGCCACGCTTGGCAAGCGGGTTGGCGAGCGCAGTATAGGATGTAAAAGAAGCCAAGAAGACGCTGCTGCCCATCTTCTGGTATTATCCTCAGCCGGTTTCTACGCCGCTGTTTGTATGTATGTATGTGTTTGGGTTGGCGTGTGTGTTTGTATGTGTGTTTGTCCGTCTTTCACGTCGAAACTTGTCGTGATTTTTGGCATAGAGATAGTTTATGGGCCAAAGAGTGACATAGTAAAAAATGCACAGTTCCCGAGGGAACAGCGCGCGATAACCGAATTCTACGCAGGAGAAGCCGCGGGGAAAAGCTTGTTACATCATAATAATTATAATGACGATGGGCTTAATGGACACTTTTAAACATAAGAAAAGCGTATTGATTAGAAAACTTAACTAACATCAAAGAACTATTTACACAAAAAAACGTCAGAAAGTCACCAGCTGTTACACCTGTCATAATTTCGCGTTTATTAAATGACTTTCACTTTTTAGTTTAGTCGACTAACACACATTCTCACGCGAGCGTGCCTCTAAGCAATAAATCGTGTTAATTACGAGTTATTATTTGCAGCTTTTTGCTTATATGACTATTATTAACAGTGCATCTGCTTAATCTTTACTCTTTCTGTTAGCTATATTATGCTAAATAGGTGGTTTACGAGGCCAAGTTTGGAAAAAGTCCGTAACGGACAAACCATTCTGAGCTACACCGTGTCTCTTTATTTTTGTACTTAATTAAGTAAGACTCAGAAGTATTTCAAACTCAATTTCTTGTGTGAGGGCAGGAGGTATCCGCTTGAATCGTGGACAAACTTTTCGTCGAATTTCATTTCACCGAAAACGATTTACAGAATATTCAGTTATTGTGATTTCTTTAGAAGTAATATGGTTTCATCGTTTATTATTTCCTAAAAAATTCATTTCATAAACTATTCGGTTTTCATTATCCCGCGGGAACCATGAAACTTTCCGGGATAAAATGTCTTTCCCCTGTCCTATGTCTTTCCCCGGGACGCAAACTATCTGTATACCGAATTTCATCTAAATCTATCCAGCGGTTTAGACGCGATGGAGTAACAAACAAACAAACAGTCTTACAAACTTTCGCATTTATAATATTAAGTAGCATAGGATAATGACGAATAGTTTTTGATTCCTCGAAAACTAATTTATAAGTCAATACAGTTATGGTTATTTACTCTTTGTTTATTACAAAGTATGATATGGTCACGGAAAAGTAATTTTTAATTGATCTTGCGTGTCAGTATTCTACTTTTCAAATACCTGATGCTGTTGTTTCTCGTATGGTTTAGTTACAAGTTATAAGTTATGAAGTCGATTAAAAAAAGCTTATTAAATAACTAATTAGAGCTTTATAAAAAAACATTAAGTTTTGTAATGTTTTTTTTTTTGCAAAAATTACATTTTGTTCAGATTTAATTTATTCATGCCGTAGTATTATTACTATTATAACTTTTTCACGCAACTTTGTTTCGATCAGGGGTTGGTAGGGAAAATACGATTATATTTACCTCGTAGATCAGTAGCTACCTAATCAACAAAATTTTAACTTAGCCGTTTTTGAGACAGTGAACTTTGAAACGATAATTTCAGACATTTTCAAAATTATCTAAGTTATAATTATAACGTTTTAAATTCTCGTGATTTTCACTCATAGTCAAAATACCACAAACGGGACTTATCACGGTAAACACGCGAGTAGTATTTACCTCCACTTGCCACTGTAATGTGGTCGAAACGTCGAGGTATATATTACACGTGATTTAGCGTGACAAAGCAGCGTTGCCACCAATGTGCGAGGATGTGTTGCGAGGGATGTGTTTTTCATTAACCAATAGAAACTCTTTACACATCCTCGCACAACACATCTGTGGCGGAAACAGCTGAGCTGAGCTAGGCGAGGTATGAAGCGTTTCTATTGGCTAATGAAAAAAATATTCATCACATCGAACACTTCTCCATTTGTACTGTTTGTCTTCTAATTTCTTGATTTCTTAAGCTTTCATTTGTAAAGGTTTGTCGCATTAAGTAGTACTTGAGGTAAAACAATTTTGTTTGTTACATACCTAATATGTAAGCTGTGTAGGTTATTTTATTAAAATGCTTTGTAGCAGTCGCATTAACTATTTTAAGAACTATTACTAGTTATTAGCTGATAGCTATTATTTTTGACTTTGGAACAACTTGTATGAAGGAGCGGAATTACTCCTAATACTTCACTTAAAAGGAGGATTGAACACTAGCTTTAAAACAAAAGTTGAAAATAAATATTTTAAATTTGTTTTTTTTTTTAATTTTTGAATCTCTTGTGTAAATGTTGCTTAAGTCATGTTTGTGTTATTTTGCTAAGTTAGGTTATTAATAGATGATTTGTGTAGCCACATTTGAATATCTCGAGCATTCCATTCATCTCTGTGCATTCATGCGTGAACGCATTCAGATGTGTTAATTTAACCCTCTCAAAGGTGGCTTGAGCTTGGCTTGAGGATGGAATGCACTTGGCATGCCGGGATTTCGGGATATTACAAAGCTGGCAGTAGATATTCTGTCTAATTATACAATAAAGTATATCTCCGCTGCTGTCATTATAAAGTATTATAATTATTGGCATGGCACTTAGTAACACTTCCTTGGCAGTTGTTAATATAATATAGGATAGTGATAGGATTCACATTTTTTTTATATTTTGAAGTAAAGTCAAAGTCGAAGTCAAAATCTCTTTTTTCAATTTAGGCTATAACAAGCACTTATGAACGTCAAAAAAATCTACCACCGGTCCGGAAAAAACCTCTGTTGAGAAGAATCCGGCCAGAAACTCAACGAGGTATTTTTTTTAAACAGATTCACAATATTTATAAATGATATCTATATACTGTACCAAGTATTTAACACAACTTTGTTTTTAACACAGTAGGTTCGCTATTTGAAGGGATCGCTAATGCGGATCGGAAATATTTCCAAATATCCCTGGTCATTGAGTTTATAATAAGCCTTAGATATTAAACTTTAAATTATAAAGTCAGGATTCCCTTTCAAATTATAAGGTATAACCCTTTTATAAATCTTTCGCGGCCGTAAACACCTTAATGCGAACGAAACTACGGGTAAAAGGATTCCACGTTGTAAATATATAATTATTTCACCACGAATAGATTAGGAATTAAATAGTTTCGATTTGCTTTCGTTTGTTGTTTCCAACCATAATGTACAACAGAATGTAGCACGAAAAAAACGCCTCTGTCATTATAATCGCATTCACTGGTGTTCAACTTTCGTTCGTGAAATAAAAATAGTTTTTTACAACGAAACGGTTTTTCAGTCGTAAAGCTATCAAAGTACTATTATAGTTATAGTACATTCAATTTCTAAATAATAAATGATTGCAAAAACTAGGACTAATGGTCTTAATAGGTTTAACAATCTTGTCAAGACATTTGATTTTGGACCGTAAATGTTGCTAAAATTTGAATTGAATTTGATATCTCTTTGGTGGTAAATTAATTGCTGGTGCCTTTGTAAGGGTTAAAGCGCTTACAGCTACAAGGTCACCGCCAAGTCTAGGTTTTAGAATAAGACAGTTCCTCTTCCCGTGGGTAACGTAAAAGGCGACTGACGGACCTAAAGGGCGAGTAGTTAGATAGCAGTGCTTTCTGTTATTATTATACTAACTTACTTTTGGGTTTCTAATAATGATGAAGATACTTAGCAAGAACCGGTCAAGAGCATGTCGGACACACCCGAAATAGGGTTCCGTAGCCATTACAAAAAAAAAAAGTTATATTTTTCAAAGGTTTAAAATAAAAAAAACATTTAAACCAGACCCCTTAGGCAAGGTTTCGAAGATGCTAGCATCTTTGGATTGCCAGGCTGATTCTTCATCCGAGGGAACTGCCAGCTCTTCGGTCCCCGTGGCGTCTACAAAATTAATGTAAATCTTACCAGTGCCCTTAGTGTAAATTTTCAGTTGCAAAATACGTCTCGATCGTGTTCGCGTTAAAATCTCAATTTATATAGAAACATGACCATCGCAAACGTACCGCTAGAGGCGCTGTTTGCGTTTTCATACAAATTGAGATTTTAACGCGAACGCGATCGAGACGTATTTTGTAATCGAAAACTTACACTAAGGGCACAGTTTTTAATACGACGTCTTAGTTATTACCTTTAATTATAAGATGTGTCTATATAGCAACCGCACTTTCCTCTCGAGTTCCAGACAGCCCACGCGTCAAAAGCACTTCAAGAATTTGCTGAAAGCCTAAAAACGAGCATGGTTCAGCAAAACACTTGAGCGAAAGTCTTTTGATAATATAGCAAATAATCAAGAGTGTTTGTGGAAGTCTTAGCATCGCTAAGGCTTATTGCTTTTATTCTTACTCAGGTCAAATAGTAGATTGTACAGTAGGTACAACAAGAACATAGATCGGGCCATTTTAGATGTTTTATGTATAATATTGTATTGTATAAGCTGGACCTAGAAAGTAAGCAACGAGAAGGTATAGCGTGCTGGTATGACCCGAAAATTATTGCACGCCGTCAAAAAGCGCAAAATAGAATATCTGGGGCACGTGTTGCGCCATGACAGATATCAGCTGCTACAACTAATAATGATGGGCAAAATACAGGGAAAGCGGCGCCCTGGAAGGCGGAAGAAATCATGGCTGCGGAATATTAGGGAGTGGACCGGGATCAGCAGTGCAGAGCAACTGTTCCGGATGGCTCAAGATAGGGAGAAATTTTCGGAGCTAACGGCCAACTTCCAGTGGAGTGGCACTTTCAGAAGAAGAAGAAGAATGTATAATAAATGCATGACAATGTTTTTTCTTTCTTTTTATTTTATTTAAGCCGATTCTACTTCTTAACTAGAAAATTTTATTGGTCCAGCATAGATTTTATTAAATGTGCTCAAGCTGAAAACTGGAGAAAGAATGAGCAAAGATATAACATGAAATTCACGACCTCAATTTGTCAAGATTTCCTTTCTTTCTGTATTGTCAATTTGTTTTATTCTTTGGTCGATAAATTTTTATTCGAAGTTGTGAAATATGGTATTATCTGGTCAAAGTCCTTTTAACATTATGCTTTCGGAATGAAAATACAAGTTCTAATTTTATGTTAGAATTTACTCAGACGTCAAGTGATATAACAATACAGACTACTATTATAAATGCGAAAGTGTGTTTGTGTGTTTGTCCGTCTTTCACGCAGTAACGGAGCGAAGGATCGACATGATTTTTGGGATGGAGATAGTTTATGGGCCCGAGAGTGACAAAGGCTACTTTTTATCCCGGAAAATGCACGGTTCCTGAGGGAACAGCGCGCGATAACCGAATACCACGCGGTTGGAGCCGCGGGCAAAAGCTAGTTCGTTATAAATTCTGGATTTACTACTGGCTTATATAAGAGATGTTTTAATTCACCACAGGCTTCGAATTCCGAATGGTTTATTGATTACCTAATTTCATTTTCCAGTCATCTTTTTTTTACTACATTTAAATGAGTACTTTTTACTTCCTGACGCATTAAAGGGGTGTTATAAATTTGTCGCTAATATCTGTTGGTCTGTCCGTGGCATAGTAGCTCATAAACGAATAGAACGATTTTAACCTTTAATAAGGTGGAGGCGATTTAGCGGTCACTTGCATTACATTTACGGTTACGAGAGGACATAGGAATAGACATACATACAAATACATACACATAACCCTACTTCTTCGCAGTCAGGTAAAAATAAAAATTGCAGCTCATATTTCAAATCAATATAATCAATAACATAATCAAAGCTCTTATTTTGCATATTGGAAGGTTTCCTTATAAACGATACGTTTGGACTCACTGTACCGTATTCAAAGCTGTGTCGCACTTAAAAGCGTCGTAGGTTGTTTGTACTTCTATAGTTTTTTTTTTTGTTTTATCCGAGATAATCAAACGTTTCTAATGTATATTAAAACTAGTTTGTTAACGTCGTTCGGAACTTGAAACAGAAGATAGGTTTTCCTTGTCTTTTTCATATGAATCTTCAGAAAAACAAAGAAAGCCGGCGAGTCTCGAGCAACATAAAATGTTTTTTTTTTTATTTATCTCTTAGGTACTAAATGATTGTTTTTTGTTTTTATTACTATTATTACGTTCTGTATAACTAACCCTTAGATGTTTAAATGTTTCTGAAGTCATTCACAATTATATAAGTAACCGTCGTGGAGCGAGGTAGTGCAGTAAATAAAGGTAGTGGACCCAGCAGTAATTCCTCAGCCCGAAAAAACTTGACAGTATGATAAATTATCAATAAATAAAGAGTATTGTATAAATATCCAAAAAAAATAAATAATAAAAAAATAATAAAATAAAAAAAAATGCTCCGTTCAAACTTTCTTCAACATAAGACATACTCATGTAACGTATTGGAACAATATATAAAATATTAAAAAAAAATATCCCAGCAGAAATTAAATTAAATTACTAATTTAAACAGATTTGTGTTTCGTTGAAAAAATCTCGTATCTCAAATAAATACGTGAACGAAATTGAAACTTGACGTAATGGTCATAAAGTGCACTCGGAAAAATTATCCATTTCGAGATACGAGTTTTTTTAAAGTAGTGACGATTTTTAGCTTATAAATACTTAACTTAGGTGTTTTTTTTTAGATTTTTTATATGTTAGTTACGGCTCATACTATACAATAACCAAGCAACATTTCATCGACTGAGGAATTAATGCTTGGGTCTCCATACAACAACTTCCTTCATTTACTGCACCAAGGGGGGTGTATCGAGTGGAGGGGATTCCTGGGCGATTGCTCGGGAATTTCTTATAAAGTAAAATAAATACAAAACCGGGACAATCGGGGCATGTTGTATCGATATAATATGCCAATTTACTTTTTTTATATAAACTTAATCAAACGGTAGCGACCTCTAAAATTCATAAAAAAACAGGCATTCATCGGGGTCGTAGAACCCAGTGGCGAGGTGAGACAATGATACTTATGAAAGTTGATTTTTAAGCAACACCCTTATGAATATAATATTAGTAATAATAGTCAAAGTCAAAGTCAAAGTCAAAATCTCTTTATTCAATTTAGGCTAATGACAAGCACTTATGAACGTAAAAAAATCTACCAGTAAGATTTTTTATAAAAACGACAAATCATACGTCTAATAAAGTCGTAAAAAAACATAATCGAGAAAATGCCGTATATTTATTACGTTCTCCTTTACTATATTATCAGGTACACATATTCTATAAACCACACATAATTTAAACCAATCACTGGCCTGCCCGTCATGGTGTTTGACCAATGAACGGTTATTACGCGTCTTGGTCAATGGTTTGGAAGGGCCTAGATATCTATATAGGATATCGTGTTTGCGTATGTAAAATTGCATTTTATATTCTGTTTAAACATAGAGTGATAATTAAATAACTAAAATGGTAGTAAATTCAATAAAAAATAGTATCGTGGGACAACTGACACCAGTTGAACTAGTTCCAAACTAAGCAAAACTAAAACGGGTATTAGGCAATGGGATAAACATACTTACATACTAACACACTTTTAAATGCATACTAAACATTCCAGACCCGAGAGCAAATGAGCATTGAATCAAGCGTTAGGTTGTTTTGCTCTGAAGATGAGCTTTGGTTGAGTTCGAAACGGGTCACTACCGGGTCGGGGTACTATAGTGGTGGTGATATATGTACTTGTGTGATTTGTGTGTGTTCTTACAGTGTGGGTGGAGGAACTGCATGGACACGCATATCTTGCATAAACTTAGCTATCATAAGGTCGCGGGTGAGCAAAGAAATGCTTTTAGTTCATTCGTTTTATTCATACAATCGTCGTCAAAGTAATCAATTTTATTACGCTACAAAAAACCCAAATTTGTTAAATCATCCTTATCCAATTTTTAGCTTTTCCTTAAAATGAGGTTTTAAAAATTCCAAAGTTTGCCTCAAAAGAAAAGATAACTCAGATTTTTGTTCTTGAAGGCGGTTACAAAGTTTGTTGAATGAAATTCCGTTTAAGTAATTAAAAATGGAACTTCAAACTGGTTAAAGTTTGGTAGAAATATGCTTGCTTCGACAACTTTTTTGAAATTTCTTTAGACGAACAGGAAGTGAAAATTGATGGACTCAAATGTCACTCAGAAAAAATTGCGTAGAAAATGAATTAAAACAGTCAAAATTATGAAAAAAAATCTTATGGGTTTAGATACTTAAATACCTTTAATTTTTACAAGCTTTATTTAACTTAAAACGTTCCTTATTATGCTACTAAGTAAGTTGTAGCACTTTTTGATAAACGAAACGTACATAAATACAATAATGTTGTAGAAAAAATTTGATGATTGAGAATATTCTTCGATGGACGGAACCATCAGCAGGTTAATGACATTGATTTGGAACTTCCTATAGATATGTTGTTGGAATGATAATGCAAGGAAAACTAATAGGAAGAACAAAAGGAAACTTTTAATAAAAAGTTCTTTTGTTGTTTTCATTTGTATATAGTTGTTTTAAGATTACTTAAATTAAAAAACATTGTTTGAATTTTAGAATTTTTACAGTTTTTTTTACACTTCGTTTTATAATTGCGCCGTCGACGCGCGATCTAGAAATGCGCGTCGACAGAGCGTTTTTCTATCCTAGCAGCTCTATACTACTCGTTACTAGTGTGCGTGTCGCGTTTATATCGTTAAAAACGCGCGTCGATGTCACGTTCAATAAACCTACTTTACAGTCAGCCAGAAAACTTAAGGGAAAAGTGTTTTTTTTTTAATAAACACTTGCCTATTTATATCCTAAAATAAGAATCAAGAAAATCGAAAATAAAGTAATTAATATTAAATAAAAAATCGTCTTTTTGTACACTTGTATTTATTTTTTGAGGTACTTAGACCAATTAGACAAATTCATTTCACAATACAACAACATCACAGCATGGATCCTAGGACAATTTATTGCTAGAGTTATTTCGACAAGTTACGTCGATTGTCGCAATTTGAGTTCTAGGTGTATGATCTATATAACTTTTGGATGTCATTAAAACAAATATAGGTCGTTTTCACTTCATGCGGACACTGCAGTAATCTCCTAGCCAGGAATGGGCGCACCACATACTGCAACAGTCCTCGTGGTTCCAACACTACAACAAAAACAAAAGATATAAAAAGACCTTTAGCGTTAGCGTGGTAAGTCCCGTTGGTGGTATTTTGACTAATAGAAAATAGGTTTGGTTTTTAAGATAAATTGAATTATATCCATTGTAACATTATATATCAATTGTAGCATTATATATCAATTGTAGCATTAAGTACAGTCGGAGTAAAAAAAGGTTCGTCACCTTAAGATATATTTTCCTTTGCTCAGTATGAGTACTCATCTGCTTTACCGATTGAGTAGGACATAGGTACTGCGTCAACCTGTCAACCTGTTAAACACAATCAGGTGACCATAGCAACCCTGCAATTAAACCTTGGCACTGACAAACATTGACAATTAAATTGAACATTATTTGATTGAAACTTTTACGTAGTTGTTTATTAAAAAGGTTTTGTATTGATATGAAACTAGACATATGTCAGAGGTGTATACTATTTTGATCCTTGTTGTCATGCCAAGTAAGTATAATTTGATATGCACTTGTCTACTAAGTACTTTGGTTTCAAAACGTACTAAGAGTCTATGACTTCGTAAAGGAATCAATGTAATAACTGACGAAGGTTTTTCTACCCCCACTGTACATTAAATAATTGTTGTTATATCCTTCGAGCGGCACCCAATCGGCAGCCCCATGGTGCAGATGCGTAGTAGGTACAAAGCCCGTCCGGCACATCAAAAATCATTTTTGTTTAAAAAAAACTTGAAAACTTCAGGTCAAATTAAGTTTTTGGCTAATTCTATTCGTATTTCTGAATCAGCTTAATTCTTCACCACATATTAACCCTAATGATATCTATGAGTGATGCATTTCAAAACTTTGTCCTTTACACTAATTTTCAACAGATTTAAAAAAAAGAGAAACTAAAAAAGAAAATGACTATAATTTGCTACTATGTAGTTTAAAGTGGTGCCTCTACACAAACCAGCAGGAGTGGATCTTTAGTCGTCTACCTCACCTACTTACATACTATTATATTGGACTTATAACAGAACTCCTGCTGGCTTGTGCTGAGACACCGAATTCAAACTAGTGGAAAATTATATTCATGCTTTTTGTAGTCGGTTTAATTTGTTGTAATTGTTTTCTGTACTTTTCAATTCAAGTATTAGGTACTCACCCCGCCGAGTAAAGCTTCACATCCCGATACTACTTCAGATTGCATCACAACCACGGCTAGGATCACAACAAATAAGAGCACTAACTTCGACATTTTGATTGAAATCTGCTCGGTTTATTTCTGCAACAACATAATTTTAGTTAAATTATAGCTCAGTATTATTTTATTAAAAAAAAACTAGATTAATAAAAAAAAGTGTGAGTCAAATTTAAGCGGAACTGAAACATAAATTGGAAACTTTAAACAATGTAAACCACTGCCTGACAGCGAGACAGAATGCCTTATTATCTTACACACCTGAAATCACAATTGTTTCGCCATTTCTTTCTGTCACACGCTACAAGCCGAGGGTAGAAAGAGACAGAGAATGCGATTGACAACGTCAGCGCGTTAAGCCTCATTTAGACGACGGAAGAAGTTATATTGCAAGAGAGTTGCTCATTACAGACTGCCGAGCGACAATAAATTTAGTTGATCAAACAAATATCACAATATGTGAAACTTGCACGCAACTTCTAACATAGTCTAAATTGGGCTTTAGGAAATACGACCAACGGACGAATAAATAGTAAAGTAAATAATATTCAATTAAAAAAACCTTTTATTTTATTTTTTAATTAAGTATTTTTTTTTGTGTGTTATTTTTAATTCTTGTCTTCTTTTAGTTTTACTTAAATTGTTTTATTTTATTTTGTACTCATGTGTTATAAATTTTGTGATTTAATGTTAATAAAGTGAGTTACATTTAAAAAATATATAGAAGTAATAATTTAATAATTCTAAGTAATGCTTGAAAAAATTAAATATCATTAAAACTACATTTTGAACTTTAGGTTTATAAGTTAAGTGCATTTATTATTTTATTAATAAATTAGTGTAATATAGACTTATTGAAACAAACTTACTTTTGCAGAGTAGACTATTCCCCGTGCAAGTCCAGGAAATAATGAAGCCTATGCTAGAACACCGGGTTATTTATTTCATAATAGTGATTCAACACCTACTCTACTTCGACCACGAAGACTGATAAGAAACTAAATATGTAGTCATAAGACAAGGAAAAACAAGGTGCCAAGCAGCTATTTTTAGTAAATAAAATAACAAAAGATATATAAAACCCGTTTAGTCTACAAAAACAGGAAACATGACATTATTTTGATTCGAAAATGCAAATAAGACATATGAAGCGCTTAGAGCGAGAGGGGACCGAGTCAAATCTCGTCCAATCCTGGTGAAGAAGGCGGGTGATAAGTATCTGACAATTCTTACAAAAAAAAAACCTAAAACTGGGTTAGACGAAACAATGTCTCTCTAAAATAAGGGTAGGTAAATTATGCACCATTTATTGTGCCTAATCCAATGCCACAAAGTAGCATAGATTGTAGCTCAAAAATAATACGATATTATCATTTTAAATAACGTGAGATTACGGGAGAGGGGGTCTAGCAAAATTTAAAAACATCTCAACACAAAAACACACAGTCGAATTGAGAACCTCCTCCTTTTTCTGAAGTTGGGTGAAAAGGGAGGGGTAAATATCGCTAAAATCACCTTATCTAATTAATAAATGTATGACCTTATTGCTATTCATTTACATTAACTATCACAAATGGCGGCAAAAGGCGTTCTATGAATTTTAAAATAGAACAAACCAGCTAAGGCAACGCCTGGCTGTTTTGTCTATTTTTCTGTTTATTTTTGTCATCACAATTTTTTCACTACTCAAGCTCGTTAAGTCCTCGTTTTTGCTGGATGTAGTTAGGCTGTATGAAATTACTTTTTATGTTCTAATGTATAAAATAAAAGCGTCGTTTAGGACTGAGACAATGTGACGCCCACAGTCGAATACGATAATAAAGAATAGAATAAAAGAATAGATTATAAAGATTTTTTTTGTGAATTACTCCGAGGCGGTCGAAGTCGTCAAGAAGCGCGAATAGTGGTCTTGACGCCGAATACAAGTTAATTGCCTTCGGCGTCGATACGCTCGGTCCAATACAATACAAATATTCTTCATTGCACACCATAAAGCAGTACAAAAACTTAAATATAAACACAGATACAGGGTCGGTCCGTGGGGCCCTGCCGCAAGGGAACTCTTCAGCCAACTGGCTAAGAGACTGGTCGACGCCACCGGAGACAAGAGGGCTGGCAGCTTCCTCGCACAGCGTCTTGACATCGCCATACAGCGAGGAAATGCTGCCAGCATTCTTGGAGCCATACCACAGGGGCCTTTTTTAGATTTATATTAGTTTTTAATTACAATTATTAAGTTTTTATTGTTAAAATCATTTGTAAATGTATTATTTGTTCCAATAGTTTAAATTAATAAACCTACAAATATAAAAAAATACTCCATGTATTAAGTGTATAAAACTAGACATCGAAATTATATAAAAACTTGAACTTGAGTGATATTTTTTTAGTGGTGACTCTTTCTACCTCCTGAGACTCCACGTTGACGTTGACGACCGGATGACAGAGTGGTTAGAGAACCTGACTACGAAGCTTGAGCTCCCGGGTTCGAATCCCGGCCGGAGCAGATATTTGTATGAATAATACGAATGTTTGTTCTCGGGTCTTGGATGCTTAATTATATATTTAAGTATGTATTTATGTAAGTATGTTTATCCGTTGCCTAGTATCCATAGAACAAGCTTTGCTTAGTTTGGGACTAGGTCAATTGGTGTCAAGTGTCCCATGATATTTATTATTTATTTATTTATTATTTGTGTAAAATTTTTAATATGTAAGAATTTCAAACCTTATTATGAAAATCAAGAAAAGTTGACATATGGTTTAAAAAATAATGTTCAAAATTTTGTACGCGGTGTCTACCTAGTGCCATCTATGAAGACTCGTGATTTTGTCAAAATTAAAAATTAATGACATTTGTTGCTGGCAACACAAGGTTTTGTAAACTAGGTTGGCAGAACTTTTTTCTCTGTCGCTTCCGGTCGCCCATCGGCCATATTAACACTGCTTCGACGTCCATAAGACAATTTGTTTCTATTTGCTCTTTCATAAATAACTGTACAGTTGGTGTTTTGTAATAAATCTTCATACCAGTGAAAAACATCTTTTCTTGTGAAGAACCAAAAATTAAAATACAGTCCACGCTCCCAACATTGGTCCATTCTCACCGTCAAGACGAGAAGATTTTGCGAGTACAAGACCCAGCCCAACACAGCGATTGTCTCAAAATCTGCAAGCAACTTGCCAGCAAGAAGTGCAAGCGATACAGTACCGCCGATACCTACTGCGAATACTGCGATAAATTGCATCCCAGGTTTGAGCCGAAAAACGTGAATGAGCAACGAAAACAACGATTTAAGTACTTAATTCTTATCCTACTTTCATCTCATCATATAAGTTGCTGCGAAAATAATATTCAGCATCATTATCAAGAAAGAAAAGCATTCAAATCAAGATTATTATAAGCATACGTTCCAGTTTGAAGACAGGAAAAAGAAGTTTTTCGATTGGTTCGTCGATCAAGCGCGCGGGCAGGTGCGAAGGTTGGCAGCACTGACGGCGTCCCGTCCCAACTCGAACGGAACGAACGAAGACGCGTGAGTGTACGAGAACAACAGGAACTTCGCCATTTTGTGTCGCGCAGCGTGTTTTATGTTTTACTTTTCTTGTAAAATTGTATTGTATTAGCGCTAATTGTGACATAATTACTGGAATAAGTACAGTACATGCAATACGATGGAGATGGAGGCCAAAGATGTGATCGCCAAACGAGGTTATATAAAAGGTACAATAACTAGGTTATTTACTTTCGTGTCCACCGAATCTAATTTGGAAAATTGCCATCCCGAGACCTTAATTGCGAAACGGGATAGACTATGCGATGCATTTAAGGAATATGAGGCGTATAACAAACAAATTATATCATTGGATTCGAAGGACAAGGAAGATTATGCGGAGGTTGAAAATAAATACTTTCATTGTTTGTCAATATTCAACGAACGCATTAAGAAATCTAGTAGTTCTGTAGCTGAACAGAGTGCCTTGGAGTCAGGTTGCAGTAGTAAACCTAGAGCTAAATTACCTAGCATAAACATACCTACCTTTTCCGGCAAATATTCGGATTACGTAGCTTTCATACAAATATTTACTTCGGTAATTCACAACGACAGGTCGCTTGATAATGTACAAAGGTTGTATTACCTTCGATCTTTTCTCAAAGAAGAGCCGTATGATTTGGTAAAAAATCTCCCACTTGTCAGTGACAGCTATCCTCAGGCAAGGCAATTGTTAGATGAAAGATTTTTCAACAAATATAAAATCGTCTCCGAGTATGTAAACACTCTTTTAGACTTAAATAAATTGCCGAAGTATCCCAACTCTAACGACATACGGAATTTCGTTTCAGTAGTGCGGCAAACATTAGCTGCACTTAAGAATTTGCAAACTGCAGTGGAGGCGTGGGATCCTGTGCTGCTGGGAATTCTGACGCGTAAGATCGACGCCTACAGCTCGCGTTCATTCCAATTAGAGCGTGATCAAAAGCAGGAGCCGACGATTGAAGAATTTTTGGCGTACATGGACAAGCGGGCTCTTGCATTGGAAAACACGGATACCCATCCTGACCATGCAGGGCCGGGGAGAAGCCAGCCGTCTTCAGTGCAGTCTGTCAAGAGTAAGGTAGCGTTAGCAGCTGCAGCGAAGACGTCCATGGAATGTGTACACTGTAAGTGTTTTGATCATAAATTATATTCTTGTCCGAAATTCAAATTGTTACCTTCAAAGGAAAGAATTTCCTTTGCGAAAAAATGTAACCTATGTACTACATGTCTAAATTCTCATGTAGGTAAATGTAGATTCCACTTTCGGTGTGGCATATGCAAAAAACCTCATCACACCCTGCTGCACCCAGATGAAGAAAGTGAAAGCAACCCAGTAGTGCTCGTGTCTGGGGCCTCTGCAAGCAATGTTTTAATTCCGACAGCGAGAGTAAAATTATACACTCAAAATGGTAGGGAGGTGCATGTCAAGTGTATTTTAGATTCGGGCTCACAAGTGTCACTGATCACCACGAAAGCTATTGAGGTCTTAGGGCTTACCCCTGAGCGATCTGATATTAACCTCATTGGTGTGACGCAGAACAAGAGCAAGATTAGCTATTGCATTCCCCTACAAGTGCATTCTTTGACATCCCAATATAAAGTCTTAGTAAACTGTCACGTGGTAGAAAAAATTACATGTCAATTACCACAAATACCAATCAGCATGGATGGAATAAATATTCCCGCTGGTGTCGCATTAGCTGATACAACATTTAACCAACCTTCAGAAATAAATATGCTGATCGGGGCTGACGTATTTTTCCAGGTCCTCCTACCGCTTGAAGAAGCGCACAACCTGCGCAATGACCAAGAAAAGCAGCCCCAGCCTTCAACTCCGTGCATCCTCAACACCAAATTTGGCTACGTCGTTGCAGGCGCGTTAGTGTCAGACATCATAAAAAATCAGGTTGTATCGCTTTTTTGTGTTAAATGTGAATCAGATGTTAGTGACAGTATCAAACGACTATGGGATGTTGAGCGAGTCCCCGAGCTGCTAATAGAAAAGGACTCAGAGCAAGATTTAGCCGAATCAATTTTTGCTAATTCTGTTAAATTACAAAATAATAAATTTCAAGTAGATTTGCCAATCAAGGTTGAGACAAATAAAATTAATGAAACTTTGGGTAGTTCATTTGACCTAGCTTTGCACAGATTTCTCAGCCTCGAAAAACGATTGCAAAAGAATGTAAATTTACTTACTGATTATCAGAACTTCATTCATGAATATGTTGAGCTTGGACATGGTCACTATGTAGATATAAATTCATATAATTTCAATGAGGACCCCCTGTATTTTTTACCGCATCATCCCGTTATAAACGAGCATAGTAAAAGTACGCCTACTAGGGTAGTATATGATGCGTCAATGAGAACTAGTAAAAAAGTCTCATTAAATGATATTTTATTAAATGGGCCCCCAGTTCAAAAGGAATTATTTGACATTGTGCTATTATTCAGAATAGGAGAATTTTCTTTGAGTTCTGATATAAAGAAAATGTTTCGCAATGTACTAGTAAACCCGCAGCAAACATCACTCCAGAACATTTTATGGCGTGACGATCCCAGTCAAACTATAAAATGTATTCGTCTTGATACTGTCACATACGGGATGAAGTCTTCAAGCTACTTGGCCACACGCTGCTTATTGGAACTTGCACAAAGGTATGGGAATGAATTGCCACTTGCATCCTATATCATTCAGAATTGTACATATGTGGATGATATTTTATATTCATGTTCTGATATGCACAACTTGCTTGAAGCTAAACGACAACTGTGTGAATTGTTAAACTATGGAAGCTTTAAATTACATAAGTGGGCATCTAATACTCCAGCTATATTATCTGATATACCTGAAGCTGAACAACAATTCAGTGAGCGAGATTTTCTAAAAGATAATTTTAGTATGAAGGCCTTAGGTATAACACTTAATGTAAAACAGGACTGCTTCACCATCAACAGTCCAGAGGCTTTTGATCAGAATGTACTAACAAAGCGGGCTATTCTTAGCTATATATCAAAATTTTATGATCCCATGGGATTTGTCAGTCCAATAGTTATAAGAGCTAAAAGCATCATACAAAAAATCTGGTCCAGCAATGTTGGGTGGGATGAGCGCATACCGAATGACCTTGCTGATGAGTGGTTGGAATTTGCTAACAGTTTGGCCATTATGCACCCTATTAGTATAAGGCGACACATTCCTACCAACAGTGTGAAAGCAGTACAGCTGATCGGATTTGCTGATGCATCCAGTACTACAGGATACGGGTGCTGCATATACTTACGCGTGGTCGATGAGGCAGGTATGGTTGAATTACACCTACTCTGTTCTAAGTCGCGAGTTAACCCACGTGCGAAGCCATTAACAATACCGAGGTTAGAACTGAATGCTGCCTTGCTTTTATCAATTTTAATGGAAAGAGTATATGACACATTATCCAAAGGTGTACACATTGATAATGTGTACTTATTCACCGACTCTAAAATCGCTTTAGCATGGATAAATTCGGAAACTACTAGACTACAGGCTTATGTTTCTAACAGAGTTGGTGTAATTCAACAAAAAACAAACAGGTGGACCTGGCTGTATGTACCCTCTGCAGACAACCCTGCAGACCTAATCAGCAGAGGTATTAGTCCACAGGAGCTTCCAAACAGCGCCCTCTGGTGGAAGGGGCCGAAGTTTCTGCAAGGTGATTATATGTTTGATAGAGAAGGGTTAGACTTACCTACTAACTTACCTGAAATGAAGGCTGAGCAATATACACAGTCGCAGGTGGTACTTACAGCAATTGCAGGCAATGACTTCTTTCAAATATTGGATAGGTATTCTAATGTAGAAAAGATGACACGTGTGATAGCCTACGTTCTTAGATTTTGTCACAATTTAAAAAACATAAATAAGGTAAAAGATGAGGTATTAAGTCCTGATGAGTTAGAAAATGCATTGCATTTAATTATAAAAAAGGAACAATCTGTTCATTTCAGTGCTGAGATAGAATCACTGCAAAAGGGCAATGTCATACGAGGGTCCATGAAACCGCTTCATCCATTTTTAGGTAAAGATGGATTACTAAGAGTAGGCGGGCGACTCGATAACTCAGATATACCACTGTCACAGAAGCATCCTATAATACTACCAAAAAATTCACGAGTAACAACCCTAATTATAGAAAATGAACATATTAGGTTGTTACATGCTGGGCCAAAGTTGCTCTTATCTAATTTAAATCAAAAATACTGGTTGACAAACGGTATTAGACAAGTCAAGAAAGTGACTCACAAATGTTTGGTTTGTTTCAGGCTAAAAGCTAGTGCAGCCAAACAGCTGATGGGATCCTTGCCTCAGCACCGCGTGACGTCAGCTAGGCCTTTTCAAAAGGTAGCCATAGACTTCGCTGGGCCAGTCCGCGTCAAGAATTCCCGAGTGCGAAAGGCATTAGAAACCAAAGGATACGTATGTGTTTATGTTTGTTTTGTTACGAAGGCGGTTCATTTGGAGCCAACTTCAGATATCACAACAGATGCGTTTCTTGCATCATTTAAACGATTTGTTAGTAGACGTGGATTGCCCAGCGACGTATTTTGCGATAATGGCGGATGTTTTCGAGGGGCAAGGAATCAGCTAGTTGAGCTATACGAGCTTAATAACTCTGCTATTCACCAGACGCTTGTGCAAGACTTTGCTGCCAAAGAAGGTATTAAATTCCATTTCACACCTAGTTACGCGCCTGTATTTGCGGGTCTTGCTGAGGCGACTGTGAAAAGTATGAAATACCATTTAAAAATAATTGTTTTAAATGCCATACTTACTTATGAGCAGCTTAGTACGGTACTCTGTCAAATAGAGGCCGTACTAAATTCGCGCCCAATTTTACCTTTGTCTGAAGACATAAATGACTACTGCTACCTCACTCCTGGGCACTTTTTAATAGGTACATCCTTAACTATGTATCCTGATAGAGACGTTTCAGACAGTAGAGTCAATAGGTTAAATTACTGGCAACAATGCACTCAGTTACAGCAGCGATTTTGGAAGGCTTGGTATAAGTATTACTTAAATACACTGCAAAATAGGTCTAAATGGTGTGATTCTGTACCTAACGTTACTGTAGGTAAACTGGTGCTTATGAAGGAGCCTAATGCTCCACCGTTGGTGTGGCCCATGGCACGGGTTGTGCAGGTATTTCCCGGCAAAGATAATAAGGTCAGGGCCTTTCAGCTAAAAACAGCTGATGGCAAATTGTATACTAGGTCATTGCAAGGTATAAGTGTACTACCTGTTGAATAATAAATTCGTTTAATTTGTGTTATTTTACAAGAAGGTCATTGTAAAATTAAGTTCATTTTTCTGTTATTTTACAAGAAGGTCATTGTAAAATTAAGTTATTTTTCTGTTATTTTGCAAGAAGGTCATTGTAAGATAAGTTTATTTTTAAATAATTATCACATTTTAAATTGTAATGGCATATTATTTGCTCAAATTAAGTGTGCTTATGTAATAGACATAAGGTGCACAATGGAGGTGTTGTTTTCTTAATGTATACCTACTTACATAGGGTGTTCTCCTAACCTTGATTGTTAATTTTGATATTTAGTTAACTGCTGTTATTTAAATCATAAGTAGCTATGATTATAATATAAGAATTTAAGTTCCTATTTGGTTAACTACTCTGTGATTTAACTTAGATCATAAAATAACTTTATATAAGTTAGAATATAATGTTTCAAAATTATAAGTAAGTTCTATTCTTTCCTGGGCCGCAGTATGTTGCTGGCAACACAAGGTTTTGTAAACTAGGTTGGCAGAACTTTTTTCTCTGTCGCTTCCGGTCGCCCATCGGCCATATTAACACTGCTTCGACGTCCATAAGACAATTTGTTTCTATTTGCTCTTTCATAAATAACTGTACAGTTGGTGTTTTGTAATAAATCTTCATACCAGTGAAAAACATCTTTTCTTGTGAAGAACCAAAAATTAAAATACAGTCCACGCTCCCAACAACATTGTAATAAGAACCACGGCACGCGTCATCGTCAATGACTCTACCTATATTTTAACTTCGATTGATATAAGGAGGATTAGCGAGGCTTATACATATACATATGTCTAAGAGCGGACATCCTAGGGCTGATATAATGATGATGATGAAAGTTTATACTGATTTTTTTTTGTAAAATCTTTTGTTTTTCATAAAATCGAGAGTAGGTACAACCTTACTGCCTTGCATTTAAATTCATAATGGAACCCTCGGGTTTGACTTGAATTTGACCAGTGTTTTGTTTGCAATACAGTCGGTTTATATTATAACAGCACGGAATGCGAGTGGACATCCTGCGGCTAATATAATGATGATGATGAAAGTTTATAGTGAATATAATGGTTTTTTTTTTGTAAAATCTTTTGTTTTTCATAAAATTGACAATACAAACTTACTGCCTTGCATTTAAATTCATAATGGAACCCTCGGGTTCGACTCAATTTGGCCAGTGTTTTGTTTGCAACACAGTCGCACTTGTGTTTATATTATATCAGACACGGAATGCAGTTCCAGTGAAAGTCGAGGAAACGCCGAACTGCTTCCGAGGATGAAAGCGAAGAAACATTGCAATAACCAATTAGTTACGATTAATTACTTCATTTCACCAATCGCAATCGTTAATATTTTACTTTTTACTAATAATACAAGCGCCAAAGTTTGTATGGATGGGTGTTAGGATGTTTATTACTCTTTCACGCGAAGATTACAGAACGGATTTGCATGAAATTTGGCATAAAGGTAATATTATTATATACCCTGGCTTAGCATATAGGAATAGAAAGAATAGAATAGAAATATTTTTATTCATGCTTTGCACATAAAATAGAACAGAACAAAAATACATAAAAACAAAAAAAAATACAATATGCGAAGGGACGAAACGGTCGCAGCTCAGCATAGTGTTGGCCGTGTAGGCCAGCGCTGGTCTTCCGCTGCGACCGATTGGCGACCTCACGGAAGATGGCGACAAAAATTAAACAAATAAAAGAAATAAAATCGAAATATAAAACTAGGGTACTTTTTATCCCGAAATAATATATAGTTCCTGTGGTAGGTACCAAAAAAGGTATAATCTTCGCTCGCCCCGAATTGGTACATACAAAAAAACCGCGGGAAAAACTTAGTTAAATAACAAAAAACGTTTTTTGTTCTATTACAATTTTATTGAAAGCGGCTCAATAAAGAATCTGCAGATATAGATGATAGTCGGCCAATAAGTTTTATAATATGAGTTTTTTCAACAAACTACAAAAAGGAGGTTATCAATTCGAAATGTTCAATAATGGTTTCATTCCAAAGTTTCATGTTTATTGCGTACGCACATATTTCAAAAACTATAAATTGAATCTCAATTATTTTATCTACACCCATAATAATATAGTAAATCCTCTATTATGCGTTCAAAAAACATAGATAATGACCAGCATTACGACATTGGATTCTATTATGAATACGGCAGTATCGTAATGGTCATAGATATCGGTATCGTAATGAGATTTCATTTCATACATCATTACAGCACCGGGGCGCTCTTCGCCGTGCGCACGAGCAGCAGCAGGTCGGCGCGCGCGCAGCTCGTGGGGCAGACATACCTCTCTAGTTCTCGTTAATGCAGGTCATTCTCAATGGTTCGCGGAACACATGATAGAGGATTTAATATATGGATGAAGACCAAATATTGTATGCAACTGTGCGTAATTAGGCCTTAAATAAAACACTCATGTGACCCTATTATGAAACTCGGCAGGGAAAGTGTGTGTGTTTGTATATTTGGGTTTGTTTGTATGTTTGTCCGTCTTTTACGTCGAAATGGAGCGACGGATCGACGTGATTTTTGGCATAAAAATAGTTTATGGGTCAGTGAGTAACATAGGCTACTTTTTATTCCGAAAAAATGCACAGTTCTCGAGGGAACACCGCGCGATAACCGGATTCCACGCGGGTGAAGCCGCGAACAAAAGCTTGTACTCCATAAATATCAAACTGATGAGAGTAATATGTGTATGTGTAATTGGAGTGAGTAAATTTGAAAGAAAATCTATAAAATTAAATAATCTTCATTATGGACTAAAAATTCAGAAATGTTCGCACAGTATTCAAAGTACTTCAATAATAGACCTTCTGGGTGGTAACAATTATATAAATTCACTTGATATTGGATCCCAAATGACAGCAGTTGGGCCTGTGGCTTACCACAAAAGAGAGACCACTGAGTACTATCAGGTTGTACCCTTGTCACTCTAAGCCAGCGGTGGGACTATAGATGGGAAGCCGGTTTTTAACGTTTTTAACCGTCGGGTTTTTAACGGATTTTTTGGTTAAAAACGGTTAATAACCATTTTGAGCGGGTTACTTTGGTACATTACGGAAATTTTTGTACTGTGTTTATACTTAATTAAAATAAACTAAGTAATTATTTAATTTTATTAATAAAAAATATTAAATTTATTAGGTGATTGCGGTGATTGTTAGTATTGCATAGTGGCGTTTATGACTTTGTTTGAATGACGTTTATGAAATTAAATATTTATAGTAGGTACCAGTGCCATATCATAGGTAGGTATGCATCTCAAATTAGTTCCGCCCGAGTCCGACTCGCAAACTGCGTGGCCGCGCCTCTTCCATCTCGCTCACTCATGGGTGGCGCGGTGTGTGGTGTGCGGCGCGACGTTGCCTGATCTACACTTACCTATACCATCGACTCGCCACCGCCACCGCAGCCGTTTTGCGCGCGGCGCATTCTCCATCTCACTCACTCATATGAGAGCGGGACGCAGCGGCGGCGTAGTCAGCCAGCATCAGCGCGTGGTCGATCAGTTCAGTTCAGTCAGTTGTAGCAAGTGTTTCATCGGTTACAGTTGATGATGTAAATTGTAATCGAATACTGATAGTTTTTATAGAAAATAAAAACAGTGGTGATACGACAAGCCGGAAGAATTAGTATTCTTTAAACCTACGATTTATGGATTATGTACCTAAACAATCTAAAATAAATGTCAAACACTTACAAAAAAACAGAAAAAGCTATCCACTTACCACCAAGCTTCAATACGATCTGCGGTTAAATAACCATAATTAACCGGTTAAGTATTGGTAGCTAACGACAAATTTTGTTAAATAACCGTAGTCTACCGTTAGTTTCCATCTATAGGTGGGACTACAAAGGTACGAAATGGAGCGAACCAAACGGAATACATTTTAGCTAATCATAATGAGATCCCAAAAGGATAAGATTTGAAAAGTTCGGCCTTCAAAGTAACTCGTTCATCTATTGCTTACTTTCGAGCCTCTTCAACAATCTACTATTCTTAGGCCGTCTTGCAGGAAAAAATAAATCTAGATTTAGCAGTTACACCTGGCTTAAGCTTGACAGTTCCATACATTTTGACACTACTAAACTGAGCTTACCGTTAATTCGAGATTTATGGTGTTTCCAGCAAGTAGCCATTACAATCTGTTTATACCGAGCAACTGCCAAATATAAAGAATACCCTAAGGCTTCTTGTGTTCTAATAAATTATAATTAGTCCATCTGTTAGATTATCAAAAGGTATTCGATGTTTATTTTTTTCTTTTGCCAATTAAACAAAAAAATATGAAGATATAGCCATAGCCCGGGAGATGGTAACACAAAATATTAGATCATTTGTACCAGTAGGTATGGCGGTTCTTCAGGGGTCTAATTACGGAATGACAAAAAAGAAAATCATGGTCATAGCGCTGGTACCGGCGGGCCAACCGCGTGGGCGTTAATCGAACGTGTTGGATAAATAACGAGTGTCGAACGATTTGTTTCACAAAAATGCTTGTATTTTCCGATAGTCGATAAAAAAAGTAGGTGGTATCGCAATGCCATACTTCTCCGGTGTGACTTACACCCTGCCATACCGACGCGAATACATTAATAAAAAAAAAAACAATTCAATCATTTGTACCAGGCTAATTTTTGCCATTCACGAAATACACCATGCCATACTTTTCTGGCGGTTCTAAATGGCCGTCATACCGCCGCAGAGGAGTCATTTTATTTTCGCAAAACGATTTGTACCAGCCTAAAATTTTATAGGCGTCATAATATGACTTTTTATGCTCTAGTGAATAAAGTAAAATCTTCGTCTAAGATCAAGGCTATCAGGTGTAAACAGCCACAAACAAAGAAGTTTGTACATATGTAATGTATTTTTTTGGTAATTTTTAATTTATATAAAACTAAAAAATAATAAAAATAGATCAATAATACTAAAAAATTATAAATAACTATATACATTAACAATAAAATGTACATAGTAAATGAACAACTACTTCCACTGTTGATTGTTGATAACATTTCCTCGCCATCGAAGTGAAAAGCGGAGTGTAAATCTCGAGCATTAAACCCATATTTTTCGTACCGGCTCGGGTGGCTGTATGAACGCCTCGGGTATAATGGCTCGTTTTATGCTCTTGTAGAATCTACTATTTTTATCCAGGAAAGGCGTTTATTTATCGCGACAACTTGTGAGCTCTTACCGACCTTTAGTACTGATCCTAAGGTTCCTACAAGAAGCCTACATTTTGTTTCAACATGAGTCTATTTTGTCCCACGCGTAGACAGACACGCAGTAGTGTTTCAAGCCAAGTTCGAAAAAAATTGTTTTGTATTTCAAACAGTACCTACAAATTCACATTCCAGTGCAGTTGCATGCCTTCGCCTCTGAATGGATAGAAAATGTTAATTTTGGAGTCGCGGCCAACTGGGCCATGTTAAGAGCCCTCGTTTACTTCATTCGGTCCCCAGTTTAGGCTAAGAGGCGGAATATACTGACGGACGTGAGAAAGTTCATTTGCATCTTTAAAAAATGTGAACAGAGAAAATGAGACGTACGTTTTGTTGTATAATTAAAAATCTACTAGTCATTAACTAAGTAACAGTTTAGTAGAAGTGTAGTTTAGTAGATGGAACAAGTTCAATTAACTATCGGCGTATTGAGTCCAAATTGTACTGTCAAGCCATTACTACATTTTATATGGTCTTTAAGAGTGTTCGTGTATTTCATTAAAAAACCGACCAAGAGCGAGTCACAGTCGTGCATCGGGGGTTCCACACATCTCTAAAAAGGTAATAATGGCAGTTTTGTGCTACGCACTTGACCTCAAAATTATGATGATTGTAACAGGAAAAAAGAGGGAATTTCCAATTTATCAATATTTTTGTGTTTATTTCTAAAATATAATAATAATAATAATAATAATAAACATTATCACTACATTTAAACTTCAATGAGAAGCTAAAGAATTTTTCCACACACTACTAATATTATAAATTCAAAAGTTTGTAAATCTGTTTTTTGTTTGTTTGTTTGTTTGTTTGTTTGTTACTTCATCACACGCAACCGATCCAACACTGAACCAATTTAGATGAAATTATGTATGCAGATAGTTTGAATCCGGGAAAAGGACATAGGATAGTTTTTATGCCGGAAAATTTCATAGTTCCAGCGGGATAGTGAAAACTGTATTCTATGCGGAAGAAGTCGCGGGTAAAAGGCTAGTAAAATATGTAAATTTACGCCCCATGAAGTTGTTGCCTAAACCTGTTCTCTTGTTTAGCACAGTGACCGATTTTCTACCGGCTGCTATGTTTTGTTTATTTTTCTGATACCTTGGTGAAATTTCGTATGGTATTAGAAAGTCATATTTCCGTATGTTTCCGATTTCGATGGAAAGTCGATGACTAATAACTGACCCGAGTCGAGTTTTGTCGATTTATCAGTGACTCAGTCATGCAAAACACATATTTTATTTAAATAAAACTTTGCCAATTCGGTTTATATTCGTCTGCAACTTTTGGACTTGAGTCATACAGATATTCAGTCGATATCTAAATCGATCAATTATCAACCAGTATTTTTAGTTTCTTGGATTTATTTCCAGTCGATATCTAAGTCTTTAGTTTCTTGGATTTATTTCCAATTATGAGCATGACTTAGAAAGTGAATTCATCGTTATTTAAAATATTAAATGAAGTAATAACTTTGCAATGGTAGTGTGCTCCATTCGCTGATGTGTTAAACAATTTATTATTAAGCTGCCTAGTAATATTATATTTTAATAATAATACGAGTATATACCCACCCATACTAAATTTTGAGTTTGTGAGATCACTAAATGCGGGTAAGTGTAAGGTTTGTATAAATAGAAAAACTATTTAAATATTATAAATAAAGAATGCAGTTGTTTATAAAAATGATTCCACTCATAATGGCATGGACAATTGATATACCTACCAGCATACGACCTTTGAAAATTAAATTAAAGCTGGTTTTAACGGAGCTTGTATTACTTATGAGACTGAATTCTAATCTAAACAAATACAAAGCCCTGGAAATCCCAATAATCCTTATTACGACTGGAAAAACCTGTCAAAACATGGTGACCGATCAGGCACGTGCGCGAAAATATATTTTATTTATTACTAGTTCCCTATTTATAGATTAACCTCATGGTGGTTGAGACTAAACTCCAATCTAAACAAATACAAAGTCCTGGAAATCCCGATACTTCTAATTACGACTGGAAAAACCCGTCAAAACATGGTGATATTCCCTATAGATGAATCTCGTAGTGGTAGTACCTATTTGTAAAAACGTTGCTATGTTTGTATATGTTTTTATGTAATTGTTGCGGTTTTGCGGTATAAGTTATTGTGGCACTATTGTTACAAAATATTAATGAACTGATAATGGTAAATAAATAGGTATTGACGTATTTGTAGACGCAACGTGGTTGATAGAAATAGAAATATATTTATTCATGCTTCGCTTCACACCTTAAAATAAAAACAATAAAAATACATAAAAACAATATGCGAAAGCACGAAACGGTCGCAGCTCAGCATAGTGTTGGCCATGTAGGCCAACGCTGGTCTTCCGCTGCGACCGTTTGGCGACTTCACGGATGGCGACCAAAAATTTATCAAATAAAAGAAATAAAATCGACATATAAAACTTAATTAGAGAAAAAAAAAACAATAAAATAATAACAGATAAAAACAAAACACAATTCAACCTAAATAACCATATAATGATAATGATGGGTTAATGATTAAAATTGTTTGTTGTTACGAACATCAAAATAGCCGTATTTATCTCCTTCAATGTAAATTAATTAATAGTTTGTAGTATGAGTATTGACGCAACTGAACTTATCACTACTCACGTAGGTGAAGAATGATGGGAAATACCTAAGTTTTTGCTAAAAAAATACAAGCTTTTTTGATGACTGTACTTGCATTGTCACCCAAACTACATTTGCATACCAAATTTCAAGTCGATGCCATTAACCGTTGAAGAGTTCCGTTCTGTGGAGACGATCCTTGCCGGACTACCAGGATGCAATACACCACATTATTGTATTGTCACGTACATAAGTATGCCGAAATTCAAGACAATCCGACTACTAAAAGTGGGTCAAATGTAACTTGCAAGATTTGATCCGCACATATATAATGCAAATGCATACATTGCAAGTTTGTAAAATTTTTTTTTTCAGCGTCCAAAATATTTAATTAATTTAATACCTATACACGGATATATTTAATAATGTAAGTTATAATTATATTATTAATACTAGTTTAGTTTATATATAGTTTTAGTTAGTTTGTAAAATTGCTTAATAATAGTTGCGAACAATACAAATAGAACAAACATAATGAAAAAACATTACTTTTACGTAACTTGTCTCTAATTGATACACATGGCCTAAATCATTGAAGCTAGAGACTTCAAATTTGACAAACATTCCTTGATTTTTTTTATATAAAAAAGTATCCTATGACACTCGGAGCATAATAATGAATCGATTGACACCTTATTTATTGAAATCGGACGCGTAGTCTAGATGCTACGGTGGAACATACTGGCTTTGCCGTAGTCGAGTATTAAAAACTGTTCTACTACAGATTTGTATGTCATCAGCAATTAAAAGATTTGGACATACCCTACTTAAAATTAACTAGTTGAGTTTTAATTTGTTCAAATGCCAATTAAAGTTTTATGCCAGTTTCAAGATAAACAATTAGTATTAATTTTAAGCCGCGACCCGCTTCTAACAAGCAGAAAACGTGACCTAAATAGTCAGGCTTTTTATTTGCAAAATTTGAGCGGAGCGAGCGCTAAAAATGTTTTTTAACTTTAATTTAGAAACGGTTGGTGAAGTGTTTTGAAGTTTTATATTTAATTTATAAAATGAAAATAGTTATTAAATAATCGCCACTATTAATGCTGTAGCAACACAATGCAAATCGAAAATGAACAATCTGAAATGCATGAGAGTCTTTCGGAAGCCACATTGTATAGAAGATATATAATTTATGTCCTTTTTATCGCTTTATAATACATTTTATACCTTCAATCATTTGCTGTAGAGAAGTACTTTCTGACGTTGTTTATTACTTTGATGACACGATTTTTTATTTCATAAATTTACTTCGAAATATAAATGAACGACTGATAATTAAATCCTACTTAAGACACTCTGCTCTTGAGTCTACTGAGAACTAAACCAATCCAAAATCTCATCTACCACTAAACTCTACGATACTTAGAGCTGCAAAAAGTATACATATAAGAGTACATCTTAAAAAGATTTTAACTCTAAGATATGCGGAAGTGATTAACCTCTTTTAATACGACTCAACAACCTCACTGCCTTACTGCCTGCCTTACTTCGGCTTTAACAAGTATGTTTTACTTACATTAATAAACTTTCATCCTGTGATTGCGTCTTATGTATCTCCTGTCTCACTTACGCCTGTCACAGTGTCCTTATTCAGCACATCACTCAGATTCCCTAGGACGAGGTTTCTAAACGTACTCACATTGTATTCAAATGAAAAGAGAATCACTTTAACGTTTCTCTGACCCTTACTTCCTTTTGCGATTTCTTCATAGATAAATAAATTTACGTTTTTTGAAACAAAACAAACACTTACCTAGTAGGAATATCCATGTTGGTAGGTACTCTCTCCAAAAATCCGATAGCAATCGCCAAAAGAGAAATCCGCGAACCCAATTTTTTAGTTCCTTTTACGCCGGCCAATGCACCCAAACTGGTTACATATCGTCACACTTAACTTAGCACACAAAAAGTATCTTTGATATAAACACTATATAGTACACGGACACAAGGGAACACTGGAGTAAGTACACTTGAACCTGTTTACGATTTAGCCAGTGTCACGGTCATACGCGGAAGAAAGTCGTAAGTGCGGGGTCGAGAATGACCGTGATAACTTTCCTTCGTATAGCGGCGAGCGTTTTCCACTGGATCGCGGCGGTGAATGTGATGGTGAAGCGATAGGTTATGTTTTGTCTTTGTCGTTCGCTGCGCGGGCGCCGCGGTGGTACCATTGGTTTGGTGCATTTCGCTTGAGTGAAATGTTCGTGCGAATAATTCGGTCTGTAAATTAGACTATTATGTTTGTGCCTATTTGCTTAAAGAAACAATTAATTTGGTGAAATAGGATAAACACTACGAATATCTCTTGTTACGATACTAGCACCACCTAACCATTAAATAGAAAAATAGCAACGAAATGTTCTACATCGCGCTATTATTGATGATTGGTTATTTGAATAATTATTTATTAAATAATTTTACATATCTGGTAAGCACAAACACTTACTGCAGTGTAACACTACTACCATAAAACACAAGCGTTGCAAATTCTCTTCAAATACGACGCGATATTTCTACAAAAAAGTTCATTTGTACTGCATTTTTAATCATGGACTAGTACTGAAATACAATGCCAATGGAACCTACGGAGTAAACAAAATTTAACTTTAATTCAATGTCATAAAAACGTTGACGTGTGCCAGCTTTTCGTGGTGTTGCACAGTGCAGTGAGCACTGTTATACGTTACAATGTTTATGAGTTGAGAAGAGCAGTAGGTTAAGATAGTCCACTGGAAAGAGCAAAAGTTTAAATTTTTCAAATAATGTAATTTCAAATAAAAAATAATGAAGTAATCGAATCTTATATAATCTGCAATACCTCTGATTGCAGATGTGTTGCCAACCTAGAACCCTAAGATGGGATACCTCAAGTGCCAGTAATTTCACTGGCCGTCTTACTCTCCACGCCGAAACGCAACAGTGCAAGCACTGCGGCTTCACGGCTATTATTTCACGGGGATGCAAGATGGTGGTAGCAACCCGGGCGGTCCTTGCACAAGGTCCTACAAATAAAAATATGTCTGGACTTCGCACATGTCTTTATGACTTAGTGACTGGTTTGTTTAAAGTTGTGTGAACGATGTAGAAGATTTAGTGCACCATACTACCAATTATGCTGCCAGAAGCTCGAATGAGTAGCCATTTGGTATTTTGTGTGGGATAGCTTTGTTTTATGTGGGATGGAGTATATTCGGAAAAATGTGTCATTGAACTTAAACTTAGATACCGTGAAAATTTTACTTTACATAGCTTTATACACTCGTAATTGGGCTAATCAACTATTAATTTTACCAACACTGGGCGTCTCCTGCGTTACCAAAATTGTCTCTGGCGTTACCAAAAATCGTACTTCCAACAAGATATTTCACGGTTTAATAGCTTAAACTTACGTAGGATGGCATGTATTCCATCCATCTATTAAATTACAGAAAAAACATGTTTACTTACAAAAATCTGCAATTGTTTCAAAAATGTCGCGGACAGATTAGTGTCGGTAAAAAAGTTGATTGGGCCAATTACTGGGTAATAATTTTTTATCGCTTATTGATAACCCCAATATTAGGTAAATGTCTTTCGTTTTTCTACCACTTATGCTTGTGGTGGTTGAGTCTGCGTGAAATTATTATACAAGGTCAGGATCTAATAGATCCAGAATCTGAAATATTATGTACTCTGATGATGAGGTGGTCAAGTTAGATTATAGACACCTCTGTAAAGATTATAAAACAGAAGTCCAGTTTTTAGGGATATGAGTTATTCACACGCAACCGTGTCGTATGTATGGCTACGGTGTGGAAAGGCAAAACGTTAACATTGGACTACCTTCAGTGACCATTCATGTCAACCCATAATGTCGCTTGATCGCACCGCTGAACCCTTGGAGATTTGTTAGATTACACTCGCAACACGTGGAATGAAGCCAACACACATAATTGCTTAATCATATAGCTGAATTACGTTTGTATTTCAAAGACCATGTTTTCGAGGTAGCTATTTAATTTCGTATTTAAATGGGATTAAATCGTCTGACTGATTTATACCTTAAAGCTTTGTATTGAGATGAAAGCTGAACCCTTTTCTGAATGAAAGTCCCTTTAAGTAAATGGAAATTATATACTCGTATAATATTACTGGGTGGTTTATTATCGATTCAAATTTAATAATAAGTATAGAAACGGAACGGAGTGGGTAAAGCTTAAAGACTTAATGCCGTGCGCACGGATACCAATTAAATTATTCTACCACGCCAGTTTTTAATAATTTGTGATTATTTTTTACATATTTTTCTGTGGGATTTTTACTCAGTCTAGGAAATTAAAAACGCAATCGAGTATTTGCATCTTGTAGAAAGTATATCAAATATTTAAATATGGAGTAAACTATATTAAAATGAATTCTTTTACATTTACTTATACCTCATTGGAATATTTTTATATGAACCTTATACTCGTATATTTTATTTGTTTGTTTCAAATATTGCAAGTTTACTTAGTTTAGGTACTAAAACGTACCTTAATATTTTTACTATTAACTGAGTATAAAAGTATGATATTTATTTATAAACCTTTATCATATTTAACACCAAGCTATACCTACTTCAACTATCCAAAATCACCTAAGTAAATATTTTATCTTTTATTGCTTAATATAGAGAAGCCTGTGGTGCTAATGGTGATTTATGGCAATAAACATAAAAACTTCTCGAATATAATATACCTACCCAAGGTTTACCTATGAAAACAGTAGAAACATGTCACCAGTGTGAAAAAGAGAAAAAGAGAAAAAGAGAAAAACTGTAACGTAAAGATAAGCTTATGACAAGATTAGAAAATAAATGCTTTGTGATAAAAATGAACGCGGTATATTTATTGGACTACTTATACGCTTGTCAGCTTATGTTTGCCAGCGATCGTACTAGAAATTGAAATTTACCTAACCATATAGTATTCTGCTGATGACAGGCTTGCGCCCCGCTGCTTTGTTATTGGTAGTCTAAATAAAACTTGTTCCAGCAAGTCATTCATATGAGTGAAGGAACGAAATAAAATATGTTTCAGCAATGGCCAGTTAGCTTTTGAGAACCATTTAAAAATATTTTAGGATACGCTTTGAGGTTTTAAATTGTACAGGAAAAATTTGATCATACGCTTCAGCAATAAAATAAACGAATAAAAATAAATAAATTATTATTAAAAATAAAAACACGTAAAACAGTTGAGAGCTTAAATAGATGGGTCGAAATTTTATTAAATTTCTATTTTTTTCTGTCTTTTCTCATATGTCACAATATTTTCTGATTTTATTTACTGTCTAGAGAATTTTATATGCACTACCGTTATAAAAATCTCATTTATTTCGTTATTTTTGTTATTACATGTGCTACCTGTTTGTTTAGATGAGAATAGAGTGAAAAGTCTTACAATAAACCTTTGTTTGCGTATGGGTTTTCAAGTGGGGTGTCAACTTCTGAAATTATTAAATCAACTTTAAGAAAATGTAATTATAGAGTCACACAATGATACGTCAAGAGAATGAGTCAAGGTTTTAGGAGACTCAGACAAAGTTGTAGGAAACAGACAATGCATAATAAACATAAAAACTAAAAAATATCCATAACCTTTAACTTTTATTATAATCACAAAAAATATTGTTTACGTTATATTGTTTTATAATTTACATTTTACTCATAGAGTGGGTTAATCCAATTTATTTGTCTGATTCTGCCTTTTCACAGAATTTTTGTTTGGGAAATGTTTCATTTGCCAACTGTTTCATTTCTCAACTCTCTATTTTCCCGATGTAAAATAGATCAGTGTATTTTCTTATGTTTTATAGAACACTACAGTTTAAGTTAGGGTTATTTTATGAAAGTTCCGAAAAAAACCTAGTTCCAGTGAAAATCTTGAGTTAGCAAATGAAAAAGTTGGGCAAATGAAACGTTTGGGAAACGTGAGGTGGGAAAAAGCAGGGAAACTTTTTGTTTTTCAATTTTATGTTAACATTTATTACTGTAATAACAGTCATTTTAAGGAAAAATAAGCACTTATTGTTCGTTCAAGTTATAAATACCTGCAGGTTAACAAAATATTGTTATTATAATAATAATAGTTAATAATATTCGAAGAAAAAAAAATTAAAACCATAACACTACTTTCACATAGACGGTGGCGCCACGATCACAAACTACATTCTCTCGATACGTAACTCGACTCACTCGACCTTAAAGCGATACGCGATCGAGTTGAACAAGTAACACAGTGGCAGGTGAATGTACTTGTTTAGTCGATGCATTGGAGAGTCGCACTGGTACGGGTAACAATCGATTAGTATGTCTATCGGTAGCAATCGATTACGGTGATCGACATTCTTCATTATGAAGCGTGATAAGCGATATTTTGTGGAACAGTAAACCACAACTAAATTAAGGAAAGGTTAATGCTCGATTTTTCAAGGTAAGTATAATATATATAGGCTTTGTAAGGAGAAGGTGTAATATTAGTATTTATTTAAGAAATAAATGAAATTGAAAAGAAGACTGCATCGAAAACAAGCTAAATAGATAAAACAAGTCAAGTGGTCTAGAAATTTGTAGGTAAAGTAAACGGGTGAAAAACCTTTTGATGGATAACCCTCTGTACTCTGTAAGTGAGTTTTCGGACATAATCTTTTCTTGACATTATTTAAATATTGGTAAATATGCTATTTGAGACATTTATTTATAGTTATATTTTTTTGTACTTTTGATAAACACAATTTAATATTTAATTTTTTGATAACTTCCCCATGTGGACAAATTTAATTTATTTTGACATTGTATTTTATTGATTATTTTTTATCTTTGTTTATTTTTATAAGTTTTGACGATCTCAGCATAAAATTCTTATATAATTTGACAAAACATGTGAAACTCTACTTCTTTCTTACCACCAAATATGTACCATGTTTTTATGCAAATAAAATATAGTGTGTGTGTGTGTGTGTCATTAACGTATTTATATAATGTAAATTGTTGTTGAGTGAATAAATAAACTAAACTAAACTAAAGCACAAATAGTCGGAAACCATTTAAAATCGCGACCTGCTCTAAAATTATCAGTAATTAATGTTTCCCGACTGACCAAGTTTAAGTTATCTAAATATTTAATAGAGTTCTTGACCATAAAACACATGCAAGCTTACAGTACGAAACCAAAACACTCACACATTAATTACAAAAACAAAAACAAAAATTACATGAGAAAAAATACATTATTTGAGGAAACAATATCAATATAAATTACAAAGCGACGTCAAGAAATATAGAAGAAGCTTCATAGTCAAAAATAAAGTAATAACAATAATTATAAATTTAAACATGACTGATTGACTGACATAAGGCAACGCACAGCCGAAACTATTGAAGCCAAACTAGAAATTTAGCAGACATATTTCTTCGAGCCCAAAGACGTGCACTAAGAAAATAGTTCTCGAAATTACCATGGCTTAGATGACTAGTTTTTTATTCTGTCGCAGAAGTAAAACCACGAGGTAATGTAGAGTAATCTTTCCCAAAGTGGTCGATACGCCCCCTTGTGGGCTCTGGAGGCCTAGAGGCCCCGCCCGTAAGGGGCCCAAAAAAAATCTTTACCTCAGTGCCTTCATTAAGTAAGACTAATTATGTTATTGAGGTTTTTTTTATGTAGCTCGTAAATATGTCCCACTGCTGGGCAAAGGCCTGCTTTTTTTCGCCACTCTTCCCTATCCAGCATGCACCTGCCAATCGAGCTGAAAAGATCTCCTTTGATTTGATTGAGGTTTTTAAGGTGAACAAAAAGTGTTGAGGATGACACCTTTCTGGTGGTTTCTGGTGGTGTCTTTTTGGTGGTGGTGTATGTGTTTGGTGGCAGTTTTAAGGTACTTAACGACTGGTGCAACTTTTTGGGTATCACTCCTATTTTTTTTTTATTCGACTGGAAGGCAAACGAGCAAGTGGGTCTCCCGGTGGTAAGAGATCACCACCGCCCATAAACATCTGCAACATCAGGGGTATTGCAGATGCGTTGCCAACCTAGAGGCCTAAATTGGAATACCTCAAGTGCCAGTAATTTCACCGGCTGTCTTACTCTCCGCGCGAAACACAACAGTGCAAGCACTGCTGCTTCACGGCAGGATTAGCGAGCAAGATGGTGGTAGCAATCCAGGCGGACCATGCACAAGGTCCTACCACCTGCTATTATTATTGTCATTATTATATTTTTCAATTATAAAGCCTTAAAAACATGTCTGTGAGAAGCTAACTATATTGCTTAAATCGTTTCCAAAATAACAAACATAAAAAAATCTACGCAAAGTTAAACGAAAATTGAAACAAAAACAGTCTATTCCCAAAGTCCAGGTGTTTTCCAAAAAGTTAGTGTCCTAATTAATTAAACATGCGACGAAATTCTTTCGCCAAGGGACCTAGACCGTAGTTTAAATACCTATGTCAAATTCCCTATTTCCTAAGCAATACGTGTCGTTTTGCTTTGCCCCGCAAGCTATGAAGTAAGTTAAGCTAGTTAGGCACCAACATTTTTTGTTTTATTTGCAAGTACTAATTTGAATAAGCATCAGAGGACGAATTTTCGTCAACTTAAACAACGTAGAAAATCGACAGGAGACGGTATGGCGCGGTTTCTCCGATGCCAAAAAAATAAGCAATTAACTATATTGTGAATCATAAGAAGTGTTTAATTTGATACATATACGTAAGAACCCCTCCTCAGGTGAAGGTAAAAGAATCCTCTAAAGAATCATCTATCTCTGACTATAAGCTAAAACTACAATTCCGTATCGTACCAGGCTCAAAAGTGCCCATAGTGCCAGCAGCATTTCCTCGCTGTATGGCCAGTGCTACCTGCTGAACCAGGTACGACCCGATAGACTATTTAGTTTGTGTGTAGATTATAATGTTGCGTAGATCCAATTCTGTCTACCACTCAAAAACGTAGTCGCAGTAGGCCAAAACCGGAGAAAAAAGCACGACTTTAAAGCGACGAATGAAAAAAAGGCGAATTAGACATGATAATGTTGACATTGACCGCACCTGTTGACATTGAAAATATGTCTGTAGGTATGAGTCTATAATATGTGTGTTGTGCGAATTTACCTCGTTGAAGTTCACGGATAAGAGTGATAAGCTAACATCAACTCTCGTCGTAGGTGATATAAGGTTTATGCGGTTTTTTGTTGGACTTTACACAATCAAGGAAAATGAAAGTTGAAACGAAATGCAAAGTCATAAATGTGATAAACGATAAGTGTGTCAAAGTTAAACGGGGAATCTTTGGTTTTACTCCGACCGGTTTTATATCTTGGAATTTTTTTTTTGCTCTTTCTCTTCTTACAAGAACTGCTGTTTATCGGCCTGTTTGTCACAAGCCTTATCCAAGTAAAGATAAAATGAGTAGCTGTTGCCGGTGACTCCGCCCACGTTGAATTCGTTTATTGTCATCCCGCGGGGACTATCCAATTTTCTGGGATAAAACTACCCATGTCCTTTCCATGGTCTAAAACTATATCCATACTAAATTACATCTAAATCGGTTACAGACTGACCGGAAATTGATAGTAACTTTCTAATTAAAAATTTATTCCACCAGAACCTGCAAAAAAGGATTTAGCTAACATTGTCTTATACGGTCTTACAATCAAATCTAACGTCTTTACTAGAAACGTTGACCAAAAGAAATTTCCTTAAACCGGTTTCAGACTTATCGTCCAAAAGTTCGAGGCTAGGCAGAACGAAAGTGAAATGTGTATTTGTCTGTCTGCTTAAAAGAAAGTTATTAGCAGCTAAATGCAGGTGCCAATTGATTTACTGGTGACGGCCGAGAAAGCAAATGTTGTCCAAGTAATTATTCAGTTACCGATGGACGGTGAACAATAGCTTTTTTAATCCTGCCCAGGTACCTACTCGACCTATAATATACGTCCCTCTACAGGGCATTTCTTCATCACTTCTAGGGGCATGCCTACGTCTAACAGTGGACGTCCTATTGCTAATATAATGATGATGATGGTGATGACGCAAATACAAATAAATAAATATCACAGCACAATCTGACCAGTTGACCTAGTCCCAAAGTAAGTAGAGGATCGTGTTACAGGTAAGTAACTAATAAACATACTTAAAAAGTTACGTTCTTATATATTATAGTATTGTAAATAGACAAAGCTTGTGAGCAAACATTCGTTTTTTTATGCATAAGTGTGTGCCCCGATTGAGAATCGAAGCCGGAACCTCCAGCTTTGTAGTCAGGTTTTCTAACCACTGGATCATCCGGTCGCCAGATGTGAATAGCCGCTGTAAATTAATATTCATTGAAAAATATTAAACTTACCACATTCAGCGTTTTCTACTAATACGAAAATGACCCTGAAGTGTGCAAACTGGTTTGTATAACCCTGAACTACCGTTATACTATAAAACTTATACACAAAGAAGAATGTTCACTTGAAAATAAATATTCATGTGCAAAAAACAGCTTGCGTTGCTTATTCAAGAGGATCATATTTTCTGTTGACTGCTTGAATTATTAATATTTTCATCATAGTTACTTACATATCCGATTTATTAAAATTTCAAGCCAATTATCCTTTGCCGTTAAAAATTTCCCCTTGATAACACGATGCTGTCCAGACCACTAGATTTTTATACGGTCACGTTGTCACAGGACTTACATAAGTATACAATATGTCGAATTTTAGCTCAATCGAATACTAACAAATAGCCAACAAAAAACAATACAAATATTAATAATTGAAAAAAATTACAAAATGCATGATAGATAAAGGCGATCTTCTCGCTTTAATGCAATCATTACTAGACAGCAATTTAATATAAGATAATATGACAAAGTGGCGGAAACGAATATACAGGAGAACGATAGCAATAATATTAAGATAAATACAAATACAATTATAAGTAGGGATAAACACAAACGTATAATAATATACACATTTACATAGTACCTAAATAACATTTCAACATAGCAAATAAAAGCTTGTTAAAAATACTTACTTCCTGGTTTTAAACAAGTCCACGGCTATTCTAGCGAAACTATTAAGTATATATCTTTAACCTTCTAAATAAAGTATTTATTATTACTTTTATTCCCAAAAGCCACGCGTTTATTTCGTTCAACCGCTTCCGCTGCACGCTGTTCCTATCTGCGACTTATACGTATGTATGACACCGCCAGACCCGTCCCGTCATCGTTAAAACATTTCTGTAGAGAAAGTCGATGCGAATTAACTGATTCATTTTAAACCTGCGCAGGAGGACACTTAGAGTTCCGCACCTTTTTTTTATTAGCCTGTTAAAGTATCCCACTGCTGGGCAAAGGCCTCCCCTTCTTTCCAGCACTAGTCCCTATCGAGAACATGCTCCTGCCACTCTATTTTTCCGTACCTAAATCGGAAAAATGGAACCCTCATATTAAAATCGAAAATTCGATCTGGTAGACCTAGACGGCGATGGCGGGGTCAACTGAACTACTTCTTGAAGGACTGGCCCTTGTATGTGGGGGACAGAGAGCAGTGGAAGTATCGGGGCACCTTTGCTTACCAGTGGGACACAATAGGCTCATAATAATAATAATAACAAGATAAAACAAGATGGAGCGCTTGCCGATCCGCTTGAGAACTTTTCGGCCACAACGGCCATCTGTTCTTCGTGCTATGTGGCCTGCCTATTACCACTTCAACGAGCTAATTCGCTTGGTTATGTCGGCTAAGTTCTCAAGTGGAGACTGCGGATCGGCAAGCGCAGCGTAGGACGTCCACCAAAGAGATGGACGGATGACCTGGTTAAAGCCGCGGGTTCACGGTGGATGCAAGCCGCTACCAACCGAAGCGACTGGAGGTGATAAGATGGAGCGACGACCTGGTTAAGGTCGCGAGATCGCGGTGGACGCGGAAAGCACAAGACCGGTCTGATTAGAGAGCCTTGGGGGCTTATGTCCAGCAGTTGACGTCTTTCGACTGACTTGATGATGATGAATAATAAATAATATAATAATCACTCTTTGACCTTCCGCCCAGTCTGGTCAGTCACCCGTGTTTTTTTAACCCTTTAAACGCTTTCATATTTGAATGAAGTGATGAGTCGCATAAGCACTGTTCATACGCATCATGATGAGTAACAAATAAGCCAGTAAGAGTGTAAAAATATTATAGTTTTTATTGAAAAAAAAAACTTCCTATTGCATTCTTAGCAACAATTTAGCTAGCTGATGAGACGTTAACTCATCATAAACGCTTGAAAGGTTGTGCTACAAAAGAGAGAACATTAGTAAAAAGTAAAAATTAGAAATTATACCGTCAGTATGAATACCGTGTGACAAAACGCTGTATTTGTAAGTGAAAGTGAGATGTTATTTTTGTTTTGGTCTCAAGGCCGATGGCCGTGAGACGTTAAAAGTAAAAGCAAATAGATTTTTTATTAGCTAAACGCGATACTTAGATTCATAAAGAACTACTATTTACACGTGGATTCGTACGCGTAGCTCATTGAATTGAATAATACAGTTTTATTTTAAAACGATGGCGGAGTTTTGTTACATAGTACAATACAAAAATGTTTAGCGGCCATTTTGCAGTCGTCAGTGCACCCGTATAATTACAATTTCAATTATTTCTCTTCAAAATTGACATGGTAATCACACAACACCGTACAACGTTGCCTCTCGAAAGAGAATACTTTGACATTGGCGAAATTGTCTTATTAATTAGGATTTAGGACAGAAGCCACATTTTAAAAAAGAATAAGACATGGTAATTAGATAAAGTGTACAGGTCTGGAACAAAATGTTGGCGGCCATTCTCATTGATCTGTGTACCTATTCAAGTCTAATTACTGTGTCATTAGTGCGAAAAAAGCAGCACGGTTATTACAAACTGTTTTGCGATTTGGCGAAATACTTCTTATGGTAAAATGTGTATAATAACATTTTACTACGCAATTTTCCGGGATAAAAACATTTTTTTTTATTTATAGTTAAATGTGTATAATAACAATTTACAATAAATAAAAAAATAGTTTTTATCCCAGAAAATTGCATAGTTCATATAAATGAATTCTACGCAAATAGAGTAGCTGGGAACAGCTAGTATGATTTTGTGGGGGTTTGGTAGGGAGGGGGGTTAGTGGCTTCAAGGACATAAAGTACTAATACATATTTATGAGTTTATGAATAATATAATCCGATTTGATTAATAAATCGTCTGGTTATCCCTATTAATAATTTGATAACACGTTAAAAAAGTAATACAAAGTTCTCAAATGGATTCCAGGGATCGGCGCAGTGTAGGACGTGCACCAACAAGATGGATAGATGACCTGGTTAAAGCCGTGGATTCACGGTGAATCCACCACTTCCAACCGAAGCAGCTGGAAGTCTAGGGGAGGCTTTATGTCCAAACAGTCCATGTCCTACGGCTGAGATGATGATGATGTTATAGACCTGAGCCGGCTGGAAGATGCCCACTGGTTGAACATAGATTTTTTTTTCTTCTAAAAATAGGCTCACGTTTGGCCTCAATCTCGCTTGATGGAAGGCGAAGATGAGGCCTAAGATGGTACACGTTTGCCTAGAAGGTGTCCCTCTTTCTTAGGACCCCGCAATGAACAACTACTCGCCACTAGCATCCACCGGTTGCAGACATCAGTCATCTAGTGTAGGTTTGATGTATTACAATAATAAGTTTTTGGTAAATTTTTCATTTTTAATACAAACTTTTTTGCTGACTGTGCTTTTTGTCGACTTTACTTGCATTGTCACCCAAACTAGGTACACTTGCATACCAAATTTCAAGTCCAAACCATTATTAAACGTTGAAGAGTTCCGTCTCGCGGAGGCAATCTTGACCGGTCTACCAGGATGTCACTGCCAGATTATTGTATTGTCACGCAATTTACATAAGTATGCCATATTTAAAGTCAACTCGACTACTGAAAGTTGGTCAAGTTTAACTAGCAATATTTGATTACAGACAGACAGACAGAGAGACAACGGAACAGGTAAAACTAAATTAAATATTTCTAAAATAACTAGACAAATTGTTATTCTTGGTATTGATGATTTTTACAAACAAGCTGATAAATTATTAAAAAAAATATATTTAAAAAGTCCTTTGCGACTTGCTTTTAGAATAAACGTTTGTATTTTTGAAGAAATAAGCCGCATATCAGACAAAAATAAAGGGTCCATATCGGCTCGCATACTTATCGAAATTCCGAATGTAATTTTTGTCAGAATGATCGTTTGTCATAATTATTTTTTCTCTGAATCCAATAATTCAGAATTCTTATAAAATAAACCTAACTTAACCTATAGTTTTCTATAGGATGACAATTTAAAATTTTTAGAAAAATATAAGGTTTCAGTGTGAAAAAAATTCGGACAAACGATGATTCGGACAAAAAATACGATATGACTAGAAAAGAGTATGCGAACTTTGGTGCTCCCAAAAATAAATCTTAAGATGTTACGGCCTTATTTCGTACCAAGTAAGCAATTTAAATAAACCACCGTTAGTTTTCTTGTCTGTGAGACATGTTTATTAAAAGGTTCAGCACTGAAAAGGTCCTTCATAAATTTTTAAGTCAGGGAAATGAATACTAAGGAAAACATATGATTAACTTCCAAACTATCATTCCACACGTTGTACCTTCAATTGAAAATTGGACCTAAAAGTGTTAGAGAAAAGGTGTTATATGTAGTCACAAGATTAAGTATGATACGAGCTTGCGAATGTAAACAAGCATATGTAAATTGTAAATGCTCGAGAGAGAAGTCTGTTTTAGTGCTCTACCGTTCGTATGTGTATGGGCAAGGAACAGATGTGTGGAATAAATAAATGCGACAAAGTACTAAATCCTTTTGGCATGTGCCGCAGCAGAACGTGGTAAGAAAGTTAATTTTTGTAATAAAATGTCGCATAATTTAAGCATAATTTAGACGCAGTTAAACTACGTACGCATAAGTTACATTTAAAATGTAACTTTCACAAATGGTCGTTGAATAAGTATAATGGTATAATATTTTCTCGAGGAATAGAATAAAAACCCCCCCTAGAATAGAAAAAAGCGGTGGATGCGAAAAGCACAAGACCGGTCTGAGTGGAAAGCCTTGGGGGAGGCCTATGTCCAGCAGTGGACGTCTTTCGGCTGACATGATGATGATAGTGATGAGAATGAAAATAAATTAGGTAATACCATTATTTGTTAAAATCCTTCCCGCATCGTTAGTGCAACCATGATATAGTTAGGTGAACGGTTGTTTCGGTCTGAGGGTGAACTCTGGCTTAGTACGAAACGAGCCAGTGGAGTGTGGTGGTCAGTGTGGTGTTCTTACAGTGTGGAAGTGGAAGAGCTGCATGAACATACATTGTTGCATAGCCATAGCTATAGTTAGGTTGCAGGTGAGCAAATTAATTGTTTCATTAATATGGACTTCCCCAAATTAGTGCTTGTTTCAATAAATTACCTTAATTAAGTAGGTAGTAGGTAAGAAGTCTTCTAAATTAAAAATTGTGATATTTAGGGGCTGTTTCACCATCCATTGACTAGTGTTAATTGACGGTTAATGCGCGGACGGTGATGCCGTCTCTATTTGTTTTATTCGTATAGACGGTGACGGCATCACATTAAACCATCATTAACACTAATCAGTGGATGGTGAAACAGCCCTTTAGTCTTTTTAAAATAACTTGCTGTACTGTATATTATGTGTATTACTATCGCTGTCTTCGCCATTTCTACATACCATGCGCATCTTTAATACCAGAGCCCTAGACGTGTCTAGACGCACAGACACCACGTTTTTACTACATCTCATGTAAATGTACCAATCAACTTTTTAGTGCCTGTTATTCTGCCTGTAACTCGGGAGACATCAGTGATAGGTACACTTTGTTAGGAGAAAAGAAAAAAATGTCTTAAGACTATCACAACTCTTAGTAGATCTGTACCCCATAAAAACATACCTACTTTTAATGAGTAACCCAGGAGACGTTTCCATGGCAACGAATACTCTAAAAAAATCATTGACCGAAATACTTAACAGCGACGAAAATGAATAAAGCGGACCATTTAAGATATTTATAGCTCCGTATTTGATCATGTAATCCACATCGAAATATGTTCTCGTTCTTCCGAGCAACACTCGAATATAATGAAGCTATAAATATGAGATCCATGGGTAAACACCGTGTAATAATTCTGTCAACGTCGATTTGGGCGCGTGATGGGAATCCACCATGAAATGACACAAAATGGCGTCCGTGTTCGCTAATATTAATATCAAAATATAGATACATGTATTCCCATGATGAAAGTTATTTTATAAAGAGAGTACTGTTATTGATTGATTGATTATAGCCAAACGCAAACTGTTTAAAAAAAAAATAGGCGTTATTTGTTTGTGGTTTTTACTTGCTTTGCAGCCACACTTGCAAGGCAGTTTGTATGTACAAGGCCATAAATCTCTATGCAGCTATAGCGACAATGTATGTACACACTGACCTTATGTTTATTGGCATAAAGGTGTAGGTATAGATATTTTTGACGCCTTGGTAACGATATTATTTTATACCGTTGACTGCACGAGATGTGCTTTTGGGTCAATCAACTTTTTAGTGTATGTTATTTTGTCCCGTAACTCAGAAGATAACACTAGTAAAATAGAACAAATAGATTCACTACGAATAAAAGTACATCGCGCGGCTTAAATGTGTGCGCGCCGCACACACGCACTGATAATTTAAAGAGGGAATTATAAACAATTCCTTTGCTTACCCGCGACCTTAAGATGAGTGTGAGTGAGTAAAGAAACGACTTTATAGTTCATTGATATGGATTTCAGAATAAAACGTCTGACTTAGTAAATTATTCAAAGCTATTTCCTTCTACTGTAAGATTTTAATAAGACAATTGGGTAAGATCCGAGTGCTTAATACGATAATGTCTAGTATTTTGATGACACCATAATGTCTATATTGTCAACTCTATTAGTATAACATGTAATTAAAGATAACAACTATAGGAACAATGGGTTCTCCCGTTTGGGTAAAATATTTTTCGCAAATGTTTCGTTTGGCAAATGTTTCGATTCACCGAAACCATATTATTTTCGGAACTTTTATAAAACAAACTAACCTAACCTACTGTGCTCTATAAAAGCATAAGAAAATATTCGCAGGAAAATTTTTGGTTTCGGAGAAATTTGATACTTGGGAAATGAAAAATTTGGGAGAAAAAATTGTGCGAAACGGCAGTACAGGGTGAATGACGATCGCTAGTACGTTTACTTTAAACATTTAGGTTGAAAAATATATCGCTGAGTAAGTTTTCAACCAAAAAAGCTCAGATGAAATGCCTTAATATTGTCAACGTCATTTTCTACTGACTTTCCTTCTATTCAAACTATATGGCTTGATAATATGGTTAGTATTACATGGTGTGAGTGAGCTGAAAAATGTATACACTGCTCATTACTTTTGTTCTAAAGGTATGTAATGTACTTAGTAAAGTTCTTGTAATAAATAAACGGCCAAGCCACACATTTTTAGAGTAGAGTGGAGAGTTTGTGAAGTTAGAGCGTGTAGAGTTAGAAGCTTGGCTCTACGTGAGAGCTGATAACTTTTAACCGTGCGAGTTGGTCTCGTCTTGGCAACATTTTACATGAAATATTTTGGTGGGACTGTTTTACTTTGACTTTGAATCCCCGACGCAAAAAGAGGTTATAAGTTTGACCGCTATGTGTTTCTGTCTGTGGCACCGTAGTTCTTAAAGGGGTGGACCTATTTGATCGCGGTTTTTTTATTTGAAATCGTTTGTAGCGATGTTTCTTATATATGTTTCATCAAAATCGGTTCAGCCGTTTTTGAGATATTGAACTTTGAAGTGACAAAGTCGGGGGTTTTCCAACTTTTTGATTGTTAGGTTCTTGACTAATATTTTGATTTCGATTCACAATTATAATTTTCTTCGCCTCTAAAATTATGAAGTTTCTATTTCCACACGTTTCTTAATAGTAATCACTTTCGTTTGATAATATTTATGGTATAGTTATGAGTTCATACGAGACTGTATATATACTGGTTCGTGACTTGCCTGCTTTATTCAAAGTATTACTTTCACTATAATACTGGCGCGTCGTAAATGAAAACACATTAAAACTCAAACCTGTAATTTGTATGTTTGGGCTTATTGTGTTGGACGTGACATTTGGAACGTACAATAAAAATTTAAGCAAAAAGAAATAATAAAGCGTTTACGTAACTTAGTTTTTATATCTTATGTCGGTTTGAAAGTGATGTGAATTTTCAATTTGGAATAGCTTTTCAACTTAGGCTCTTCTATTCAGTTTCCTTTTCTATTTAGACAAATAATGAAACCATGGAGAAGACTGATACTTAGCAATATCTTAAAATAGTTATTTTTAAATGAAAATAAATTTTATTTCATATGATTCAGATGACATTCCAATTAATATAAACACAATACAATATACACCACACACATACACATACTTAAAAAAGAGCTAACCTAAGATATCTTAACTAACTATGGAAATGAAAATTATTATAAAAATAATACGCTGGCCGCATTACCCCTTTGGACCGCACAAGTGAGATCCACCAGCTCTTGGGTCCCCAGAATCGTCGACCAACCGGGACGACAGTTATTTGCTTAATTGGAAAAGAAAAAAATCTATGAAATCAGATCATCCAAATACATAGGCTGCAATGCTCTAAAGCTCCGTTAGTTTTTCGGTAAATATTGGACTGATTGTTATGATACTTTGCAGTTTGGTTTTCGATATTTTGCTAAGCCAAGTATTCGTATTTATCCAGAGGCTAAGGTCACCCAGTATAATGTGATGTCAGTTATACAAAAAAATATGTCATCTGTTTCAGAAATAGCTATTTCTACTACTACTACATAAAAACCGTACGTTTACGTGTACGTTTTATGTACTAGTACATAAAAACCGGCTAAGTACGAGTCGGACTCGCGCACGAAGGGTTCCGTACAATATTAATTATCTATCAACATTACACATTAATTAGCAAAAAACTCTTAATTATTTATTTTATTTAATTTATTTATTTTTAAAGTGATTAAACAACTAATATTTCAAGCGTCTACCTGTTGCCGTTATTAATATCAAGCAAAAAACGGCAACACAATCACGTTTGTTGTATAGGGGCCCCCTTAAATATTTATTATATTCTGTTTTTAGTATTTGTTGCACAATGTATTAGGTACTGTGGCCGCTATAACAACAAACCCCAGTACAATAGTGCATCAACTTAAAATAATGCACCATTTGAATTTAGACGTTCTGGCAATTAAATTAAGTCTAAATTAAAATTAGGTATGCTTTATTTTGAGTTGATGTACTGTTTTACTGGGGGTGCGAATAATCTGCAAAAGCTTCAAGTGTCTAACTATTACAGCTCAAAAGAGAGCCCTGTGACAGACGGACGGACAGACAGACAGCGGAGTCTCAATAATAGGGTTCCGTTGGTATCCTTTGGGTACGGAACCCTGAAAATCGTTTATCCTACTATACTATTCTAGCTATCGTTGAACCATCTTCATAGCAAATTTTGCGTAAATCGGTTCAGAGAGACTTTGAAATTTATAATAGCATATTTAAATAATTTATTGAATCAGGCGTTAATTTGAAGAGGTCCATATCAATGAGCTAAAACAATTCATACGAATATTATATTCAATGAACTTAGTAGACTTTTGTTACGACAAGAAACTAAAACGAACTAAAATTTATAATAAAACCAAGTGTCAAATAAAAGACATTTTGTTACAAGCAATTTAAAGTTGTTTTCAGCTAAGTAAACAATTTTATGTAAATCATCTACTATGGACAGGTCACGAATAAATTTAATCATTTAGGGGCTGTTTCACCATCCATTGATTAGTGTTAACTGACGGTTAAATGAGATGCCGTCTCGGTCTATTTTAACAAAACAAATATAGACGGCATCTCATTTAACCGTCAGTTAACACTAACCAATGGATGGTGAAACAGCCCCTTAGAGACAAGCATGAAGTCCATTTTAAAGAAGATCAAACTCAAAAGAAATTAAACCGCAAAAACTATTCTGCCGGATTACCAGCAAAAGTTAATTAAAGTTTGAACTCGATGAATGGCAAATGAATTAGGTAAGCTTGGAGTTGTGAAGACTTTAATATAGTTGGTAGACGTGTTTTAGTCGTATCACAAACAGTAGTTAAAGTAGTTTTGTTTTTTAACACCCATACATTTTTAACAACCATAGTTAATTTATTATAACTGAGTAATTTCCGTGTAGTGTCGGGTTAGAATTACACCTCTCCTTTTCTTCTGTGGATGTCATAAGAGGCGACTGAGGATATAGGTTAAGGTAAATCGAAGGCGACAGGCTAAAAACCTGTCACTATTGTATCGTTTCTGTCAAACTTGAAACCTAAAATTGCTAAAAGTGGCTCCGAAGCGGTAATGTTTCGTGTGCTCTGCCTACCCCATTTGGGAATACAGGCGTGATGTTTGTGTGTGTGTGTGTGAACAATTTATAATTAAATAAGTATAATAACTTATTAGGCAGGCAGTTGGAAGCATCTGATAGCTGCTTGTATCTAGTTGTTCCATGGTCAAGTATTCTTTGTACAATGAACTGAAATGCTTAAGTTGAGGGTGAGCACAGCAATGGTCATCGGTATGGACCTCCGCAAAATAACGCCAGATTCAATTAATTGTCCTTTGTACTGCTAATGTTATGATCTAGGATTTGTTTTGTATTGTTGCATTTTTTTTTCTGGTTCTAGTTACAGAATATAGCTAGCAAAAATATTTTAAGGAATAAATAATATTGCTGTGTACCTAACCCTAAAACGCGCGGTCTCGTTTTTACCTAACTGCCGGATGGAGGCGACCCTTGTTCTTCTAATGTATCTCGTAAAACTGGTTTGAATACTTACTTGCCTAAATACTACTACAATCTTTAAGATTACTTTTTGGAGTCTTTTTGTATTTTTGTTGATCATGAAACTACCTTGAGACTCACTCATACTAAATGATATTGTAGCGGATAACTCACGTCTTAGATCGAGTTTAGCTCGACATGTTTCGGGCTATTTCGAAACCCTTCTTCTATGGGGCACACGACTCGGCGGCTGACGCAACACGCGCACTACGCGCCACCGCTCTGCTCGCGCGATTCGCGTGCTCCGTAGAAGAAGGGTTTCGAAATAGCCCGAAACACAGGCGAGCTAAACTCGATTTAAGATGTGTGTTATCCGTTACAATAATCATTTAATATCTTTTTGTATTTTTTATTTCAACTCTGACCGACCGTAAAAGTAACAAAATTTTGGAGTTGAAATAAAAAATACAAAAAGACTCCGAAAAGTAATCTTAATTGGATTGCTTAATAGCGACATCTCTTGTCCCTGGTGAGCGGAAAGTTCCGAGGGGAGTGTTTAATGTATCTCGATGAGAAACTAGTAACATAGATGGCGTTAGTGTCGCCGCTAAAGTGACTATGAAAAGAATGCACGTTGAAATGTTGGTGCATAGGAGAACTTCGTGTCCAGTCTCCTGTCCAGCGGTGGTGTAGGGGAATAGCACGCAGCACGGATTGCTGAGGACCTGGCTTCGATTCCCAGCGCTGGTCTATTTTTCTGGTTTTTCTGTGCATCCATGTGTCAGCTTGAGTTTTCGTGTGAAATATACTACAATCTTTGCCAACCACAAGTCCGTTTTAACAAATCACATGAAGTGCGCTCACTTTTTAAACTGCAAAGTGTATGCAATCAAAAACTGCAATGCTTTGGATTTGAAAAAAGCCAGCTGCATAAACTCGATTGCGTTAACTAGCTTTATTACATAAAGTCTTGTTTACGTGGAACATTATTTACCTATATTTAAAATTAAAGCGGGCTTAGTATACTGGTGGCGTAATCGTTTGATCTATGGTCTCTCAAGCCAGGAACCGTGAGACTCGCACCTCCGAGTTTTTTTGGGATTTACGTGAGAAATTATAATTTGAAATTTACTATTACTTTTACAATAAAAATAAACACTGTCTGTTTGATACATATCTATTTTCTCGCATGAACCCACTCATACGTAAATTGACATTAAGAGCCTGTTTCACTACTTCTTATTAACTAACTTTAAGTAACGAGTATATCAGTAATGCCGTCTTTGTTGGTTTTGTTCGAATAAACAAAGACGGCATTACTTTTATCTGATAGGTACTTAAAGAAAGTCGACAAGTGGTGAAACAGGCCTTAAATGACTAATTACTCGTACCTCCCACATACTTAAAGAACTATTTTTAACGTCATACAAGGCCCTAACGCCTTTCAGAATCTAGGAAAAAGCAAACAAACTCAAACTCACAATATTTATTGACAACAAAAAACACACTACATCACAGCAAAAACAGTAAAAACATAAATAGGAGAACAGAGAACAATTAGAGACGTTGTGCTGTAGTGTGATGCCAAAAGGACTCAGATCAGCAAACTTATCCCTTTAAGGTATCTCTGCAAGTCAACCTTTTTTTTTCTAAACATAAGGGACTAAAGTATGTAAACAAAGCCATAAATCGATTAATCATTAGTAATAGATGTAGTAACGCTTTCACTTCCACCATTTGATTCCCTTGTAGGACTTCCGTTTAATTAGAACGCACGACGTGGGACTTCATTTGATTAAAATTGAATTTCTACTTCCTACTAAATACTATACTACTTCCTACTAATACTATTCCTATTCCTTTAATACTATAAATGCGAAGGTTTGAGAGTGAGTGAGTGATGTTTGTTAATAAAGTTTGATGGTGTCAAGTTGGCCCTATAGAGACGTTCCGGGGCCCAAAAGTAAAAACCCCATTCATAATAACTTAACTATAGTTAACTACAGCTTTATTAAATTAAACATAATGCATATAACCCGCATGAAGCTAGTAGGAACATACATAACAAACTAAAAAAAAAGACTTATTCTATTGGTAAAATAACAATTTCAGATACTACACGAGAATGCAGAATAAATGGATGAAGAGATTTTAAGCAAGTTTTCAAAGCATCGTTTTTATTTTTAAATTAATTTTAAGTCTTCTGAAAAATAATGGAATTGGATACCCTTTGCTATAGCATTAAATGAAGTCTTAAACTATTTTAAAGAAATTTCTCCTTTTTCAATAACATTTCCTTTGCTTCTATTTGTAAAACGTAACATTTAAAACATGACCCGTGTAATCTTAAAAAGACAGGAATAGTTTTCAAAAATGGAACAGATGGGCTCATTATTCGTGATTGTATGACACAAATTCTGAAGAGAAACATTGCAGACCGGCAAAGGTATTTCCACCTCAGACAAATAAAAATATTTTTGAGCCTCGTACTCGTACTAGAGGCTCTGCAAATGAAATAAACCATAGACTACATTGTAAACGACGTCTTACACAAACAAAATACGGTCGGGTGCATCAAGCCAATTTCCATCGATAAAATTATTCACGAGTCGACTTCAATTCTCAAAGGAGAAAAGTTCAAATGACGTTTGAAATTGGACCCAAAAGGTCCATTTTGGGTCGGAATTTCGTGTCTGTATTATAAAAAGATATGATTTATTTGTATCGCACTTACTTGTTCCCCTCTCTGTGTTTATATATTTTTATTTTTATGTGCAATAAAGAGTTTACATACATACATACATACTTGTTATTTTGTGATGTGTGGTATTTGAGTAGACTTATTTACGCATCTAACAACTTTATACACCTATTTGAATGAAACTCAGACTATACAATTTTATGTTTTGCAGAAACAAAAAGATTAATTATCTGTTTTTTATTAATACGATATTTATTTACTTACGAAATTGCACAGTACGTACACCTAGGTACAAATAAGTAAGGGTGTTTCAATATTTTACTACTATGATAAGCTATGTATTACACACTCTGAATTTTTCAAGTACCTATCTAACGATTCAAAAGATACAGCCCGTGACTCTGTGATAAGATGGAGCTATTATTAAGTCCCAATGGCACCAAAACAGTATGGCACCAAAATAGACAAAAAGGGGTTTTTAAATAATATCTATGTCTATTCACAGCATCTTATTACAATGTCTGACGGTAAATGACGGTCATTAAAGGCATTCCGCGGTGACGTTTTATAATCGTGACCATTTTCCGTCGTAATGTTGATTTCAAGGAGCATTTCACATTTTTACTACCGCTTAATGGGAAAATTTGTCAAAATGAAGATGAATTTGTCTTTTGTTTATGATAACTGTGCTAGGGTTTTTGTAATGTTGGCTTTGTATAGTTAATTTTGTATTTAACTATTCTTTATATGTTTTATGTTCACAGTTTCAAAACGCGTTTTATCGAAGGAAAAATCAATCATTTTTCCAGACACACTTAACGTAGATAATATGTTGCTCCAAAATGAATCATAATTTTATATTGTTCAGCTACAAAAGAATATTAATTTAAAAACGGATAATATTTTTAAAGATAACGATTTCAATTGATTTTGTACTACGAGTGAACCTATTGTAAATTTGGCTTGGTCGAATATTTGTGTACTTATGTGGTCGCTAATGTATGTAACTACATAACTATAGGTATAGTCATTCACGATGACGCGTGACGTGGTTCTTATTACAATGTCATTAGTGGCTAATTTGACAAAATCACGCGTCTTCGTGGATGGCACTAGGTATTAAGGTAGGTATTAAAAGCTACCTTCATCATCATCAAACCGTGGTGGCCTAATGGTTTGACTCAAGCAGAGGATAGTGGGTTCAAACCCAGGCTAGCATTCTAAGTTTTTCGAAATTCATGAGCAAAATTAAATTTAAATTGGGAACTACGGCCCCAGCCCACGCATTCTAAGAGGAGGCCTGTGCTCAGCAATGGGAAAGTGGGAAATATATTGGCTGGGATGATGATGATGATCTTCTTGTGGGTGCATTGTGGACGATGTATGTTTATCTATATAGTTATTTTCTTTTATAACAACCGTTGTTTACAGTTCCGAGTATTGTAGAGGTACTGATTTTTGGTAAAGCTCTGTTAAAAACATTTTTAGACTCTCACTGGCTCGCTTGTTATGCTTTTGTTTCTTGCGGTTGAAAATAGCGTATGGTTATTATTAAAATATTCAAAATAAAACCTTGGAAAATAAAAATAGTTACCTATTTTTTTTATTCAAAAACTAAAAAATGTGGTTGGAGGCATGGCAACTATAAATTATGAAGAAGTTAAATAAAAACATGTAAAAACGAGCAACCTATGTTCCTTCGAGAAATTTGGTCAGTTTAAGCAACACTATCATCACTTGGTACCACCATGTATGTTTTAGGTATATCGCAAACTAAACTACGATGGGCCCTTCAAACTGAACTAACTTAATTTCGGCCCACCTGAATGCTAGAAGGTAATTTTCTTTACCTTTTATAATCACTTATAATAATATAATATATCTATTTGTAACAAAGAAATTATTTCAAGAAATCATTGACATGTTACAAAAAAATGGTCTTATAGCAGAAAAGTTACGCTTCGGGGCTAATGCCTATACGCCTTTTAGGCATTTACGTGGGTAACTAATTGTCTTATATTGGCACTTGAAAGGAGAAAATGACTAAGCGACATTATTTTGAGATGTGTTATAATTATATATGTTTGGAATCGGTAAAATTTACTGATTCCAAATATGTATATAACTCACTATGTTAAAAAAATGTCGCTTAGTCGATTTCTCCTTTCAAGCGTCGATATAAGGTCAATTAGTTACAAGCATGTTAACTTTGAAAATGTATTTTACTATAAAAAAAAATACTTACTTGATTATTTTACTGCAAAGAAACCATCCACTTGCACTAGTTAATTAATTCAAGTTCACACTGGATAGATATACACATACACTATTTATTCTAACTTCTTGTTCGTTTATCTATTTAAAACTAAGCAATACGTTACGTGATTTTCACAACTAAACACAAACTCGAATATTCATCGCAATCGTTTAATCTGAAAATATTTTTTCGAATTTTTATTAATTTCATTTTTTGACACCGGTGGTTTATTTGCTTCAAGTCTTGCAAGAAACTTTTAATACAATTTAAGTGGGATATTGGCTTGTTTGGTACACCTATAGAGGTTTGATGATTATGTATACGTACTTAATAAAGCTAGAGTGAACACTAGCGCATGTGCTAAACTTTTTTAATAAAAACTTAGCTTTGGGTACGTTACTAACATAACCTCGTTGATCATTGATCAAATAGCCTATTGACAATTGAAACCATATCAGAATCCAATCACATAGGTAAATATTTGTTAAAATAAATCAATAGGATATTATGACAGCTAAAAATGATGTCAAAACATCCACATCTAGGATTTTTTCGGGATTACAAAAATTTGGAATTTGAGCTTAGAAATAAATTAGGTATCATGAAATCTATAATCCCTTCTAAAATAGAATAATAAAATTAATAAAATAAAATAAATCCTTTCTTGTACGAATGATCCTTGCAGTTGTATTTGTGGCCTTACTTTCTGTTAGAGCAATTTGTGTTTATGATTTCACAAATATTGTTTTTAAGAATTTATCAACGATATTGTTATATTGTTTTATTTATTTAAATAACACATATAACTGGACACACCCACAACACGCATATGACTGAGGCGTAACAAAATATCGGGTGACGATGTGAAGAATGCGCCATGCTCCGATGGGCCTATCGTGGAATTGTATCACTAATCATAAGGTAAGGAAGTAACAAAATAAGGAAGTGAAAGAAATGTTTTATCGATAATATTTCAATCATTTTGTTTAAAAAGTACTTTTTAACTTATTATGCTCGTAAAGTTCGTGTTTATACTGGGTCTAGGCGACATAAAATTATTTTTATGCTCTAGTGCATAAAAATAAGATTGACCTATTTTAACCGTGTGAAGGAAAGGTTGGGTGTTGTGTCGTATCAGGAAGTCAAACAGCTGGCCAAAGACCGTGCGGAGTGGTGATTACTCCACCGACAAGAGCATAGCTCTTAAATTTAAGAAGAAGAAGAGAGTGCATAAGGTAAAATCTCCCTCTAAGACCAAGGCAATCAAGTTTTCAATAAGTTTTTGAAAATCTCTGTAGTCACATGATATTTATTTATTTAAAATGGCTCGTTTTATACTCTTGTTGTACAATATACTATTTGTATCTTCTGAAATAAAATAAATTGAAGAAATGTACCTGGAAGCGCGTACGTAGCTTTGATAGTATTACTGCAGAAGGGCTGCTACACCTATTTGGCTATTTTTTTTACGGTGACTATACAAAATTGTATAATACTAATATTTTTGGGACAAATATTTTTGGTTATTTTTTTTGTTGTTGTTTGTAATTGTTAAGAGAAGATAGGAGTAAAAAATGTTGGGAATAAAAAAAAATCTCTTATTGTGTATCCCATGATCGTTACGGACGATACAAAATTTTATCGATACACGGCATTACTACAGCTTGTCAACGATAACTAAAATTACTCGTAACATTCGTCTGGAAAGTCATAATAATGCTTCGATATGGTTGACAGCCGAACCCAAATGTGACCAATTTCTCTTCATTATAGTATAATTTGGCAACAGATCAGCAGAGCCTGACCTGATGATTTAATTTAGAACGAGTTTCTTTTTTTTCTGCACAACAAGATGATTACAGCCTGCCAGTTTTCATCAGAATCACAAGTAACGTGATTTTGTAGGTGGGTTGGTACTTAAAGTGACTTTTGATTGACACCCGACGAATAGGGATGTTGACACCACCAATAAACTGACGTACTTTTTATGAGCTGTCAAAAACACAATTCTCCCATAGAGTTTCAATGGCAATAGCAACTTATGACGTCATTATCCGGCAACTCAATCAACTAACTATTTATTTGTTTTAAAGCAACAAAAAATCTAATTTTACAGTAAATCGAAAATTAATCTGGGTTTCAGGGCTAAAATAAAGCGTTTTTTTACTGGAGTTGTGCCTTTTAATTACTTTTTGATGGCGTCATCATCCCTATTTATATCTTTGAAAAATTCGATTTATTATTTCACTGAAATACAAGCACAACCTTTTACCACTGCAGTTTTCTTTATATCAAATTTCATAATAATAACTATATCTAATTACGTAAACATATAGACTTACAGATACAGACAGAGTTAAAGTCAAATGTTTTTTGCTAGACCTATCTTGGTGTGGTTAATCATATCACATAATCTATTTCGTAGCCTATTTTGCTGTTGTAGTGTGAGCTAGGCCATACGTCCATTATGTTTAGTATACATAGTCCTATGTATACAGAACAGAATAAACATAGACACTTGGTGTATAACTAACTCCCAACTTCACTCGCGGCTTCAACCTCTTAGAAATACACCAAACTTGGTTTAATAATAATAATAAGTCGACTAACACTAGTTTTGTAAGACCAATTCTACTAACAAAAAATATGGACTTTTGTTTTGGTCTGAAATAAAGTTTTTTTTTTAAATATCAGTACCTTACCCCCACTCTCCAAAGAACCCAGGTCATGCTAGGGAAGTTCCATTACGACACGAACGTTACCTATTGGATTACCATGCCCACCGGATTTATAAAAAAACAAAACCGGCCAAATGCGACGGTTCCGTACAAATTTGTACGTATTTATGAATATCCAGTCCAAAGTTAATCCAGTACAAATAAATAAATGAATAAATAAATATCATGGGACAATTGACATCCCGGGACTAGGTCAATTAACCTAGTCCCAAACTAAGCAAAGCTTGTACTATGGATACTAGGCAACGGATAAACATACTTATATAGATAAATACATACTTAAATACGTATTAAACACCCAAGACCCGAGAACAAACATTCGTATTATTCATACAAATATATGCCCGGCCGTGAATCGAACCCGGGACCTCAAGCTTCAGTCAGGTTCTCTAACCACCCAGGTCGTTCGGTCGTCTAAGTAAAGCTCTAAGTCGATGGAAAATTAGGTATCCCACATTATTTTTATTCCCCTGAGTGTCGACATATACGTCTTTTTCGGCATAAAAGGCCGTATCTTTTTTACGTTAACTTCTGAATTTGATTTTTGCACAGCTTCAAGGGACTGCAGATTTGTGATATGATTTTAATTTCAACTCTTTTTTTATTCCTTTTTTTTTTTATTAGACTGGAAGGAAAACGAGCAAGTGGGTCTCCTGGTGGTAAGAGATCACCACTGCCCATAAACATCTGCAACACCAGGGGTATTGCAGATGCGTTGCCAACCTAGAGGCCTAAGTTGGAATACCTCAAGTGCCAGTAATTTCACCGGCTGCTCGATACCTCCACGCGTTCTTGAGATAAAGGGTCTTGACAGACCGACGGACGGAAGGACGGACGAACAATCAAGTGATCCTAGCATGGTTTAGTTTCTTCTTTTGACGCACGGAATCCTAAAAAATCTAATTAATGTCGAAAAATATAATTTTACCCGTCTATTACTTTCCCACCAAAATCTTAATCAGACTGATCTTAAACAAATTTAATTCCCTGTAATTTCACGTGAAATTACCCCAACAACGAACATCTTATAGCATTTTCAGGGTCTGTTGGGTTTTATAACTCGTTTATTACAAAGCTTATACCTAATTATTTAGGTATAGCTGACCTTGGAGTATATAAGGCCAAGGTTGAAGCCGCTACAGCAAAGTAAAAGGTCCAGGGTTGATGCTTTCCCAGTTTGAAAACGCTAAAGGGAATTTCTATTTAATTCTAGAGAGATACTTTTTTAAGATTTTTTTTCGGAAACTTTTTGTATTTTTTATTTAAATTCCAAATTTTTACTTCTACGGTCATCCCGTAAAACCTAAATTGAAAATACAAACTGAATATAGATGCACAGGAAAACTAGAAAAATAAGACCAGCACTGGGAATCGAACCCAGGTCCTCGGCATTCTGTGCCACGTGCTACACCGCTACACCACTGCTGGAAAACGGTACAGACACGAATTTCCCCTATGCAGCACATATCAGCTTGTTTGTTTCTTATTTAGCCACTTAAACAGTGACGCTAGCGACATCTATACCGTAGCCTTCATCGAGAAGCTTTCGGCTTTTTTTGGGTTCGGTTCCCAGTGCTGGTCTTATTTTTCTGGTTTTTCTGTGCATCTATATTTCAGTTTGTATTTTCAACTTAGTTTTTTTTATCATGCCATTTACGTTCATGTTTTTGATCTCAGACGCAAAAAGAGGGGTGTTATAAGTTTGACGCCAATTCGTATGGCTGCTTGTGGCATCGGATCTCTCAATCGGATGGACCTAAGTTCGGATGGAAAGTTTTTTTTGCAGTGTTTCTCAGATGAATGGTAGAAAAAAAAACAGTTCAGCCGTTTATGAGATATCGAACTTTGAAATGGCAATGTCTAGTGCTAGCGGTACACGCTGAAATTCAGTGAAAAGCTGCACCATGGTGTTAAAAGTATGAAAATCGGAACGAATGGTCTTTGGGCCATACGAATCAATTTGACCCGTAACACGAAAAAAAAAACAAAAAGAGAGGAGTTAAAAAAAATGTTGTGTGGTTTTCAGAACCTCCTCTCCTTTTTTTTTCGTACTACGGGTCAAATTTATTGATTCGTATGGTCTATAGATTAATCGTTCCGATTTTCTTGCTTTTAACACCATTTGCAGCATTCTTTAGAGTCGGAGTTGCTTGTGTCATCATTTAAATGAAAAAATATGCCTATATTTTAGAGCAATTTTTGTTCTATTTTTCAATCAATTTATGTTTCGAGACCAAACTAAATTATGCAATAAGCATGTGAAAATTGTAGTCATCTCATTCATATTTTCAACATAAAAAGTTGGATGAATAAAAAAAGAAAAATAGTAACTTTCTGGAAATAAATAAATAGAAGAAATATTTTTTGGTAACTAAAAATTTCCACACGAACAAAACATACAATTTTATATATAGAAATGCCCAATAAGATTTGCATCATTCTCAGGATTAAGGAAAGCTAGTCTTTGCAGGTGCACCGTTCGCGTCTTTGTTACACAACGTAGAAAGTACCTAAACTTTTTTTTATTATTTCATCCAGTCATTTGTTTTGATTTAAATTCACTCATTCTTTTATTAGAAATATTTAGTACTATAAGATATCAAAATACAGTTTATTATTCGCACAAACCTGCGAAGTGATTCAATGGTGCGTGTGAAGTTCCCAATCCGCTCTGGGGCCGCGTGGGAACTATGGCTCAAGCCCTCTTGTTCTGAAAGGAGGCCTGTGCTCAGCAGTGGGACATATATGAGCTGGGATGATGATGATGAAATTTAATTATGAATTATGCTTACATGAAATAAGTACTTTCTTAAGCAATTTATGCTCCTCGTAATGCATATTTTACGGTAAATTGGAATGGGTGGTGAAGCACCAGGACTCCTCGATAAAGAAACTCTCTGGATCGGAAAAAACAATATTTTGTAAAAGGTGACGAGCAGTGGACATGAAACTATTGTAGATTATTTACTCTGAAAAGGGTGAAAAAAAAATTTATAACAAAAAGTTCAACCGACTACAAAAACCATGAAAATAATTTTCTACCAGTCTGAAGTCGGTGCCTCAGCACGAGCCAGCAGGAGTGATTGAAGCCCAATATGTAGTTCGTAGGAGAGTTAGGCGACTACAGGTCCACTCCTGCTGGCTCCTGTCGAGGCACCGACTTCAGACTGGTAGAAAATTAATTTCATAATTTTTGTAGTCGGTTCAATTTTTCGCAACACAACGTCAATATTTCATGTCATGTTTGAGAAACATTTTCTGTGCCTACTATTATTTTTATCAGCCCTTTAGTATTTTGTCGCCTTAAGGGATCCTTATCAGATGGCATGGTCGCGTGCCCAGTGATTTCTACAGGTACAGTATAAATGTTAAATGGTTTCCTTTTGCTAAAGGTTCAGCTTTATGATTTGTTATTAAATAGGTACTGATATTTTCACTACTCCTTTGGTGTACAAAAATTAATATAAATTCCCACTTGCTGCGTTTTTTGTTCTTGTGATAGTTTGATGTATCTTGCTTAGCGCGGTAGATAAGTAGTTTACTATTGAACCCATATGCCTCTGAGGTTTTCGGAATTGTTATAAGAAATCACATTTGAAATTCACCACAAATTTTTTCATAAAGGACAGCATTTATAAAAATCCTGCATACACCAGCGAAGAAATCCAAAAGTATTTTAATAATATAGAAGATGTTGGATGTGGGATGATTTGACTGATCTCACTTATTTGCTAGTCTGTAATTTGGAACCCTGCACATTGCATAATTGAAAGATAAAAATTGAGGACAATTTTCGAAAGGACCGCGATTTCAAAACATCTTTTACTTTTACTGAGCTACACTATCCAGTACTGCGATAGTTCAACAATCCCGTTCAATACCTACGCAACCCCTTAGAAGTAAAAGCTGGTATTCAATTATAAAAGTACAGAAAAAAAATCAGAGGTTAAAAAAGAAAATATACACAAAATAGATGACGTAGTTACATTTCGCAGACGTCGATGATTTGACGTGAATGCATCTTTATATTGGAGTGAAGCATTTGATTTAATTCATGGCAAATGAATTCCTCGCAATGCATTCTATCACATCTCTGGAAGAAATGCACCTTCAACAAGATTGATCCTAAAACTCAAACTCAAACTCACAACATTTATTGACAACAAAAACACATTACATCACAACAAAAACACAGTATAAACATAAATAAGAGAAGAGAAAACAATTAGAAACGTCGTGCTGTAATGTGATGCCAAAAGGACTCAGCTCAGCATGTGCCGTAGCCCTGTAATCAGAGCTGCAGCGCTGGTTTTCAGCTGAACCCCTAAAAAGTTCGGACGTATCAATGTCTCCAAATGCCACCATCAATATTTTCCTTGATTATTCCGCAGTTAAAGTACATTTGCGAAACAAAATAACCATCTAGTACATTCCACGGTCCGTTCCACCCATCAAACCAAACTCTGTCAGGCTCGGGTGACCACATGACTGTCATTTGGTGGCGCCGGTCACAATGGGCCAGGTGAGTCGGGCGGCTGCTTTCTATAGGGGAATACATGTAGGACCTAAACAGTGAGTAAATGACCATTAAAACAAACTCTAATCTGTAAAGGAGTAATAGCTAATTTATTGACACCAAATTCCAAATTATTTAATTCAGAAAAATCGAACAGTTACAAAATTTGAATCTATTTTCAAAAGTGCATTAATATCTAAAGCATGTAATACAATTAATGATATTAAGAAGAATTGCGAATCAAAGTGGCAGTGGGCGGGGCACATTGCTCGCAGGGCTGATGGCCGATGGGGTCAAAGGTTCTCGAATAGCGTCCGCGGACCGAGAGACGAGCTGTCGGTAGGCCTCCAACAAGATGGAGCGACGACTTGGTTAGGATCGCGGGATCGCGGTGGATGCGGAAAGCACAAGACCGGTCTGAGTGGAGAGCCTTGAGGGAGGCCTATGTCCAGCAGTGGACGTCTTTGGGCTGACATGATGATGATGATGAATGATATTACGGGAATGTTTGTAAATAATTCCGATTCGCTTTGGAGTTATCTTATTTCAAATAGAAAAACTATTTACATGTCTTGTAAAGTCGTGCTAATTAATCGAATCAGGCGTTACAAGATGCAAGTCTATATTCATGAAAGTGAAGTCATTGCTGACTTCACTTTCATGAATATAGACTTGCATCTTTAACAAGCTTAGACTGCATCTTAGACTTTAACAAGCCATCGGACTAAACTTTCCACGAGATAATAATAGTGAAATAATAATAATGTTAATGTCTATTGTAGTTGGCGTAGTGGTTCGACCTATGGCTTCTCGAGCAGAGGACAATGAGTTCAGATTCGGACTCGCACCTGTGAGTTTACGTTTCCAATTTACCTCGAGCTTTGCAGTGAAGGTATTTACTTAAATATCGTTGGGACTGCACAAAACTGCGAAGTAAATCCATTGGTGTGTTGTATGACGTTCCCAATCCCCACTGGAAACTACGGCTGACTTGTTACTTGTGGCTCTCCACCCCCTCCAGCCACTCTGTGTGGCCGCACATTTGGTGCTAAAATCGCATACACACACACACACACACACACACACACACACACACACATAGGCTGACATAGTCACATTTGGTGTACTAAAGCCTCGTTAGATAAAAAAAAAAATCGCATACATCAGCCACCTGAGAGCACATCAGCGACGCTCTCAGTGTTAAGAAATAGTCGCTGTAGCCGAACGGCTAGGAAGAGATGGTGATGAATGTAGGCCGAGGTGATGTGGATAATGATGGTGATTCGAAAATACAAACTGAAATAGAGATGCACAGAAAAACCAGAAAAATAAGAATAGCGCTGGGAATCGAACCCAGGTCCTCGGCATTCCGTGCCGCGTGCTATACCGCTACACCACCGCTGGACAACGGTACAGGCACGAATTTCTCCTGTGCACCACATAATTATCTCAGCTTGTTTTGTCTTTATTTAGCTACTTAAGCAGTGATACTAGCAACATCTATTAATAAAAAATACAAAAACCAATCTTAATTATGATGATGATTGTTAATTTTTTCATAAAAACAAAACATAATCACTATAGTTTTATGACGTAACGTTTGATATCTATAGCATTTACTCTAAATTCTAGAGTTGAATTACTGCCCCTAGTCCATGATATGGGTCACGTCATTCAGCTAAAGGAAATGGTCAACCGCACGCATTATTTCTTTCTTTGAATGGTAAAATGATACAACTTAAATAACAAAAGTTTCAATTTTTGACGAGCTTGCTTTCAATGAGCATTTTTTGTTTGTTTATTGCGAGGATCCCGAAACCTTTTTTTCGATGAAATAATGGTAAGCATGTAAAAGTTTTGGGAGAGATCAATCCCAATTTATCATCATCATCTCAGCCTATATACGTCCCACTGCTGGGCACAGGCCTCCTCTCGGAATGAGAGGGCTTGGGCCATAGTTCCCACGCGGGCCCAGTGCGGATTGGGAACTTCCCCAATCCCAATTTATATGAAGCTGATTTTGGCCGCGGCTCCGCCCACGTGGTGTTCGGAACTGTGCATTTTTCCAGAATGAAAAGTAGCCTATGTCACTCTCGGGCCCATAAAATATCTTTATCAAAAATCACGTTGATCTGTCGTCGCTCTATTACGGCGTGAAAGACGGACAAACACACAAACACACACACACTTTCGCTTTTATAATATTAGTAAGTATGGATTTGATATGGAAATAAAGGTAGAGTCATTCACGATGACGCGTGCCGTGGTACGTATTACAATGTCATTAATGTCTTAGTTTGACAAAATCACGCTTCTTCATGGATGCCACTAGGTACTCGTATAGTGGAGTCCTTTAAAGAACAGAGAATAGGATAGTTTCATTTTCGGAAAATTGAACATGAGTAGAAACAAAAGACAAACGAATCTTTTCCAGACGAAGTCGCGGGCTCGCTACAATACAATACAAATATTCTTTATTGCACCTCTCAACGCAGTAAAAAAAATTTAGATAAATAAAATATAAAATGCAGACTTTTCAGACTTTTTACATCTGTAGATTAAGTATTACTTGGACTTTTAGAGACTAGAAATATTTTATTTATTTAGGTTTTATATTACTTTTAATTCTAACACCACAAAACGTGCCCTCCGCGTTTGTTTTGTTTTTCAGTTACACCACTTTACCTTTTTGACGTGTTATCGAAGTGTTATCAAGCAAAAGCTTCATTAAATGGACTTATTTGGAATGGAGGAGTAAAATATTTTAAGTGGAGGGTGCCACGCCATTCATCAATTATTATACAAGTAGCGTGCTAGATATATCAGTAAGCTTTTAATTTTGGTCAAAAAGTGGATATTAATCTTTAAATATTACTTATTTAGCAAAGTTGGGTTAAAACTAATTAATTTTTGGATAAATGAGGGGACATCATCGGCTTAAAAAGTAGCATTATTCCAGATGCCCAGCTATCTAAGTAGCAAACTTCATCCAAATCTGTTCAGCCCTTTTAGCGTGAAGGAGTAACAAACATATGTGTATGATATAGGTACTTACTGCAGCATATTGCTGAGTCAATTCCTTTTTGACATCACGAAATATTTATCTTTTATATAAATTATGTATTATTTTAAGTTTGATGTCGAAATAAAGTTATGTCTATGTCTATGTCTACTAGTACCACACATACATACTCAAAAACTTTCGCATTTATAATAATCCATATCCATACTAATATTATAAATGCGAAAGTGTGTTTGTATGTTTGTGTGTTTGTATGTTTGTCCGTCTTTCACGCCGTTACGGAGCGACGGATCGACGTGAATTTTGGTATAGAGATAGTTTATGGGCCCGAGAGTAACATAGGCTACTTTTTATCCCGGAAAATGCACAGTTCCCGAGGGAACAGCGCGCGATAACCGAATACCACGCCAGCGGAGCCGCGGGCAAAAGCTAGTTTATAATATAAGTAGGAAATAGGAATAAGTAGGCATATTAGTCGGGTTACATTTAGTACTTTATTTATGCTAAGCCTCAATAACAATGAAGCTTTACTAATTTAAGCACAACACATGTCATTATTACTCCATTTGCTCGGCTGTCGGGTAAACTGCCATGTTTATCAACTTGCAGATATAAACGACTTCGTTCAACTCCATCAAAAAGTCGTAACACTGGAATCCTCAGTATATATTGACATCAATTCATACATCTGTCCCTTTCTAACTCCCAAGCGAGAAAGCGATGAATGTGTTAAATGGGTAAGTACAAGCTTACAAATGGTGTTTGGAAGCATCTCGTTTTTTGAGGAAAAAATAGCAAATAGACAAATGATACATTATTTTAGAAACACAGTGGATATTTTTAAACGCTACCTACAAGAACAGTAGGTACTTCCTAATCTAAATCCTAAAGAAGTCCATACCCAAAAAAATATACTATTACTAAGACACAACTGTCCATTTGGCTGTCTGTCATCAGGCTGTTTTCATGAACCGGACAAATAAAAAAACATATCTCAACAATTAAAAATTTAATAAATATAAATTAATACTTATGTACATTTCTCATTAACGACTCGAAAAAATGGCAGTAGACGTTCACAAACATACAGTAAAAGTAATAAATATTAAAATTATCCTTTGGCGATGGTGGCAGCTTGGCCAACGACCTGTACTGCTGGGCCAGCCTTGATGATGCCATCTCGGACGTGCTGGCCAACACGCTCCTGCAACAAGGAAAAAGCATTAAAGTGTTGTCTTCTCTGTCGTTTCACTCTTTGCAGAGTAGTAGGTAGGAGCACCGTTAGGAAGATCTTGAAGTTTACATGAGACAGGTCTTTTGTCTTTCACTATAAGATACAGTCCACCGTAGTATTGTCAGCTGAAAAATAGTCCAATGTTAAACAAAGGTCTCTCCATAACGCCACCATCAAAGACAACTTGTCACTTGTAGCCAAAAGTGACAACAGCAAGTGCTTTAAATGCTTTAAATGTCAAATGATGTGATTTGTGATTTGCCTCAAAATATTTATTGTTATGAATATTATTTTCGAATGAAACCCGATACAACAATTCTGCAAAGAAAACCAATGTAGCCTAAACATTTTGTTGCTGAATGTTAACAAAAAGCAATAAAGAACCCAGGAACAAATATCCACCAAGCTATTGGAATTTGTTACAAGTTTTTTCAATATCGGAACGGTGCATGCTGCCTTATTCACTTTTGTTTCTTTCTTGCCCTAGTTTTACGTAAACGTTTACAGACCTATTTGTGGGAGTATTTTCTAATTGAATTTTTTCGGGTCTTCCCGCTACAAACGTAATTAAATGGCAATGTGTTTCTCTTGCGTACATTCTACTGATATTACCTATACTTACTAGTGTCTGTTTGATGATTCTTCTACATTTTTTGTTTGAATGACAAAAAAGTAAAAAATTGCTCAACCAATCTTAGCCTCTGTACCTAATTTTACTTTAAATTTGATTATTTAGGGTTCCTAAGGTTAATAGGGTTCCTAGTAAATTAAGGGTTAATAGGGTTCCTAGTTGACTACGGAACCCTAAAAATACGTATGACGGACTAATTATTTTTCTAAGACCTATTTCCATGAGATTTTGTAATCAGAAATTTTCAATTTGAGTGCCATTATGATTCGTGCAAACAAAGCCGTGCGTTAAGACTAGTATGTCCATAACTCGTATTTGTGTCACTTGTTGCATTATTATGGTGAAATTGCAAAACCGCGTATCAACGTCCACAATAGTTTAGCCTGTCAAAAGTGACAGGTGAAAGATGTCAAATAAAGGCGATGGGACTTTATAGCTTGTGGTTGACATTATATTGATTTATTTAACAATTTTAGTACTTTATCGAGCAGAATCTGATCAATATAATTGTTGTACTTAACTATGGAAAACCAAAAAAAGTGTTTGTGTGTTTGTTACTCCATCACGTCAAAACCGCTGAACCGATTAAGATGAAATTCGGTATTTTTACAGATAGTTTTATCCCGGAAAATTGGATGATTCCCGCGGGATAACAATACACTAACGAGGCTGGTTTGAAGATAATTCTCACACTTACTTCACCACCATGGTAAAAAATTTAAAACCGTTAAAAAAAGATTCTAAAACAACATCAGAACTTAGTTGATAGGTAGGTACTTACAAGTTTCTTAAAAGGCTTCCATCTGGGTTCAGGGGCAGCGTTCACGCAACATAAAGCCATGAAGACAGCGAAGAAGAAAAAGAACAACTTGGAGAAATCCATTTTCAAATTATAGTTTGTTTTTTAAAAAGTAACGATTGTCACTGTCAGCTCGTTCAATGGCAGAATGATTATTTTCAGCCAGTTCCAATCTTTATATACGTTTTAAAATTTCAAGCTCATTGCAAACACCGATACGTGAAATAAGGAAAATAATACTTTATTCAGTTGTGATAGAGTTGAGATTGGACGCAAATAAAACCGTTCTTCGGGTTAAGAACCGGGCCGCAGAAGTTGGTAGTTCCCCGTACTCTGAGAAGTATTTTATTTGCATTGTGATAAAGAAATTGTTTTAATAGTTGAGTGATCTCCTGCACTCTCAGAGATGAGGTCATCGCTAATCAGTGTTCTATTTAATTTACGAGTGGCTTAACCGATAGTGCAGCAAAAAGAGGATTATTATGTTTAAAATATTTCATCTACTGTACAGTGTTTTATTGTACACTCGCGGTCAAAGAAAACGGGTCGGTACGAAAAACTAGAATATCTCCTAAAATAATAGAGCTAGGAGCATGAATTAAACTGTATATTGTAGATAATTTTATAATTAATTAAACGACATGATAGGTGTGAAAGTTATTCATTTGTTTATTCTAATTACGTACAAAACAAAATATTTACAAATTTTACGTAGAAAAATTAACACTTGGTACCTCACATTACAACAGAAAAAACTAACTTTAAACCAAATTAATTCTTCGTATTGCCTTCACGGGCTCTTTTTAAAGCTTCCAGATGATTGGGCATGCTCTTCATTAGGTTTCTTATGCGATTTTGCGGGATATTGATTCATCCTTCCACTAACGCATGTTTCAGGTCTCTAAGTGTAACTAGAGCGGAGTTTCGATTTATTACATGCCTTCCAAGCTCGTCCCATACATGCTCGATCGGATTTAAGTCCGGAATTCTCGAGGGTCAGTTCATAAAAATGATACCAACGTCGTCAAAGTAATCATTTACAATCTGAGCTGTGTATGGCCTGGCGTTTTCATGCATGAACATGGGATTTTCACCCATATTAATTAAGTATGGACCGTCATGCTCATTAAGAGTCTCTTCTACATATCTTGCACTAGTTAGCGTACCATTTTTTATGAAGACTTACTCCATGTGAGTCTCTGAAGAGATTACAGCTCAGGCCACAATACACCCACCGCCAAACGACACTTTTTCCTTAAAATAAGCTCGAGTAAAACGTTCACCTGGCCGTTTGTAAGCTCTTCGGCGCCCATCATGTGCATAGAGCATAAATCTGGATTCATCAGAAAACATATTTCTTGCCAATTCTTCGTCTGCCCACCATCTGTGTTCGCAGGCGTAAATCAATCTTGCTGTTCGCTGCCCCTTTTCAAGTATTGGGCCATTTGCCGGTCCACATGGGGTCAAATTAGCATCTTGTAGCCGCCGCCTTACAGTCCACTCGCTTATGTCATCTTTTCGAGTCTCTCGACGTTGATTTTGGACTTCAACAGCCGTGAGGTGCCGATTTCGGAGCATAGTTGTAACAATAAATTGATCTTCTCGAGCTGCAGTTCATCTCGGTCTGCTGGTTCCTGGTCTTCTAATGTTCTGCCCAGTTTCTCGGAAACGTTGGACGACTCTCTGCACGGTAGAAAGTTACATGCCAATAGTTCTCGCTGTTCTTCTCTGAATTCCGCCTTCTTCTAACATAGTGACGATACGTGTACATTCTTCTGGTGTCAGCCACATGATAGTAAATCAAGAATGATCAAGAAAGGCAACAATGAATGCCTTTTATCAGTATGCTTTGACAGATTGAAAATAAAAGTGAGAAAACAGGCAAAAGTAAAACAAGTGCAATTTTAATTTAGACCCTAATCAGAGTTTTTTTAAATTTTAACTTTTTCCAGCAGCCATGTAAAACATTTGAAGGTTGTATTTAATACGATATTAAATTCTTTTTAATATAGAGTCAGTTTCGTATAAGTAAACCTTTTCATTTTCAAAATTTTAAGGTTTTCGTCACTGACCCGTATTATTTGACCGCGAGTGTAGTTCTATTTTTAAAAAATTAAGAAAGTTGCATTCAAATTTTAATTATAAAATCAACAAAGGGTATCAAACATATAAAAAGTACTATCTTATTTAACTGTAGCATTAAATTGGGTAATTTTCTACCTATTTATGTATTTAGAATTTTATTTATCATAGGTATTTTCCTCAAAAGCATTATAGGGTTTTTTTTTCATTAAGACAGTGCTTCGTTATTTACACATAAACAAGAGCGTGTCGGATACACCCAAGATAGGGTTCCATAGCCATTAAAAAAAATCAAGTAATATTTTTCTGAGGATTTCATATTGCGTAGTGCGTATGGAATCTTCCAAGTTTAGGTTATTTTATACCTTAGGCTGCTATTTATAATCTTAAACTACAAATAATTCTCAAGCAATCTTAGCCGTTGTAATTTTCCTTGTAAATTTGATATACATATTTAATTACTATCATCATATTTACAAATTTCTCTAACCGACAGTATAGATAATTTTTAGGATTAGGTACGCTCGATTTTAATGAAAATTTGCACTTTAAAGTTGAATAATTCGCAAACAGATCAATGAATTGAAAAATAGTTCTGGAAGGAAGCATATCAATGGTTTTAAAAGAACTATTCAACGATACACCTCACTATAGGGTTAGTCGAGAAAAAAAACCACCCCCAATTTAAGTCTAAGATACCCTAATTTTTTTTTTTTACTACTTTGACGGCGTGACTGATGTGACGTGACTGAGACGTGAATATCTCTAAGCTTAGCCGCAGACGGACAGACAAACACGATATGGCAAGCCTAGCTGACCACGGAATCCTAAAAATACATAATAAATAATATTGCTTTTTTCCCCAAGGATTAACCTGTCACAAAAAATACATTATTCTTATATTATTATGTTTACATGCACCGGAAGGACGACAAAATGGTTTTCTTTATCGATAACTCTTTCGTAATGGATTTGCTTGATAAAACAATAGGTATGTAGGTACGCCTCCTGAGGCTTCAAAGATTAAATAAAAAGGATATTTCACTTCTTATGCTCCTAAAGTTGATGTATAAGCTGGATATAGGCGACATTAAATTACTTTTTAGGCTCAACTCCCCTCCCGCTTCTCTCCCTCTTCCCTCCCCCATTAGCCCCCTTTTAGGCCGGCAACGCACCCGCAGTCCTAATAACGCTGTAGGAGTGTATGGGTGGCGGTGATCGCTTACCATCAGATGACCCTCATGCTCGTTGGCCAGCTATTTGATAAAAAAGTAAGAATATGTATTTTTATGTCTGCCTGTCTATGTCAGAAACTATCTAGTGTCTACACATTGCGTATATTTTGCGTAGGAGTAGGGTTCTGCGTTCTGCCAAACTAGACGTGCATAAATACAAAAAAACTGTACGGAACCTTAGGTGAGCGATTCTGAGTTACACTTGGCTTATTTATAACAACGCTGCTTTTTTCTAGAGTTATGCCGTTGAAAATGGTAAATAAAACAGATAAAATAAATCTCTAGATTATTACTGAAGTGCTGGTTAAATGAGACTGTTTAATTAGTACTCAAATTTAATCTAGACTTCAGAATTAGGTGACATTTATTGTTTTATATTGATGTCAAGTTCCTTCTTATCTGTTAAGGCATTTCTACATTACTGCAAAGTTGTGAACTGAAATTGAAGTGGAATTTTACAGTGTAATGTGTTCATTTGCATCGTTATGTCAGCCGAAAGACGTCCACTGCTGGACATCTCCATCAAGGCTCTCCAATTAGACCGGTCTTGTGCTTTTCGTATCCATTGCGTTCCCGCGAGCCAGGTCGTCGCTCCATCTTGTTGGAAGCCTATCAACAGCTCGTCTCCCGGTCCGCGGACGCCATTCAAGAGCCTTCTGACCCCATCGGCCATCAGTCCTGCGAGTAATGTGCCTCGCCCACTGACACTTCAGTTTCGCAATTCTTCGGGCTAGGTCGGTAACCTTACATCTATTGCGGATATCATCATTTCTGATTCTATCCTACAGAGAAACTCCGAGCATAGACCTCTCCATAGCCCTTTGAGTGACTTTGAACTTCCTCATGGGGCCTACCGTTAGTGCCCACGTCACAGATCCTTTTTTTTTAATAATTCGAATAGACGGAGATGACACGACATTTATGATATTTTGACTTTGACTTTAATAATTTAAGTAATACGCCAGACGTAGTTATAACACTAATTTTAAGACGTGTCTCTAGCTGCTTCCGTTGTCTTCACCGGACATCGGACCGTTTTCTGTGTTGTATGGCTTCGTCGCCGGACAAGTGTCAGGTGGATGTAGACATTCATTGTAAGCCACACAACACCGCCAGTCCGGCAAAAAAAACGGTCCGTTCTCCGGTGAAAGCAACGGACGTCTACAAGCGGCCTCTGGGTACTTTACCCGGTCAATACTTCGAACTTTAGTCGTCATTAATATTAGTCATGTTATAAACGGGATGTCTACGTCAAACCCGATTTAATATAAACTTAGTTTAGCATTTCAAACGTGTTTCATGCCTTAGCAATATCTGTAGATCTCATTTCCGCTAAACCGGCTTGTTAATGAAATAACTCCTACAACTTTAGTAACCGCAATATCTCTGGAACTCACTAGTTTCTTGAAACAATTTGATAGGAAAAGAAAAGGTCAACGATCTTCCGTTGACCACTTTGTAATTGTAACAGCACGAAAATAAAATAGTACTGAAAATAATAGTTTGGAACAGGGTTTCTTAATTAAAGTATAAGTGGTTCGTAGCTTGTGCAGGGGTCCGCAGTAAGTAGTTCAGTCTGTTAACATAATTTGGGAAATTTCCAAAAATATTTTTGAGTGCAATTATTGTATAAATTGCGAAAATGGTCCGTGACTGCAAAACGTTTAAATAACCCTGGTTTAGAAAATTAACATTAAACCATTATGCGACTTAAGAACAATAACAATAATGAATAATGATTCGCCATTATGATTTAATAATTTATTAAATTGTATCCCGATAAAAAATGTCACAAGTTCAAACGCGTGGTTGCTCGGGAGTCCCCTTCTTATCACTTGCATGACTTAACCAACACAGTTTTACCGTTACTAAACTGTGCACGCAATATCAATTATTATTGTAATTTTATTTCCTCGACTGCATTACGTACCATTGTTTTTACATGGTATAAAAACGAACGAGCATCGTTCGTAATTTAAATTTCAAAAGACAGCCAGTGTCTTTGGTTGTAACTTGTATTCGATTTGTATTCGGAATTTAAAAATGAATTCGTTCCACGTTATGCTTTTTTTTATCGTCTGCGTTGTGGCTATGGCGTATGTGTCAGCAGCCCCTGATTTTGATATGGAAAGATTACTTGTAAGTACTATTGAGGATCTTAAATCGATTAGTTCAAAGTCCTCTTCGGTATCAAATAATACGTTAAATCTTGATAAAAGTTCATTTTGAGAATACCTAATTTATTTTAAATTTATACTTCTCTTAATATATTTTTTACTTATTAATAATAAATTTATATGTTTTTTCATAAATATCGTATTTATAGGACCAATTAAAAATATTTAGAACCCCTACTAGTACAGCAAGGTTAAATTAAGTGAGTTCCTACAGCTGTTCCCAGCAAAAAATACCAGACTCGTCAAATAATACTTAAATAGGTCAAAAGCTTTCATGTTAAAAGTTTCAACAATATACTAATTTTATCTTTCTTTGCAGAGAAACCTAGCCAAGCCGATCCGCAAAGCCGTTTTAGACTCAGATGATGCCATGAAAGTACTAGACGATGTCGATGATCTCATCAATGACTTTAATGACGATTAAAAAAGTTTTATGTGATATTTTTTAAATTGAATATCGTCGAATATCATAAAAATGAGTAAAAAGTCTGTGATATTTTTAATATTTACATAATTAAATGCATACGTGAAATGACTGTGTTATTCATTATCATCATGTCAGGCAAAGATGTCCATTGCTGCTTGAAAACGATTGGTACTGTGCAATCTGTGCATCATTAGATCCTCATTTTTTAGGGTTCTGTAGCCAAAATGGCAAAAACGGAACCCTTATAGTTTCGCCATGTCTGTCTGTCTGTATGTCCGTTCGTCCGCGGCTTCGCTCGGGGACTATCAATGCTAAAAAGCTATAATTTTGCACGGATGTTTATGTAAACTATCCCGACAAAAAAGTATAATAAAATATTTAAAAAAAATTAGGGTACCTCCCATAGACGTAAAGTGGGGGTAATTTTTTTTCTCATCCAGCCCTGTAGTGTGGAGTATCGTTGGATATAATATCTTTAAAAAACATGAAGGGTTTGCTAAGACGATTTTTCGATTCATTGATTTTTTTTTGCGAAATATTCAACTTTAAAGTGCAATTTTTCATTAAAATCAAACATTGGGGAATGTTTGATTTTAATGAAAAATTGCACCCCCTCTCTAAATTTTAAACCGGTGGGTGAAAAAAATTGCAAAAATTCAGGATGGTAGTAAGTATAATGTATGTAATCTTTATTGTACAAAAGAAAAGAAACAAAACACAATTGACAAACTCGAGTGTAAATTTTAACGTAACAATAATTAATAATGACGAGTATTTTAAAATGAGTATCAAAATTTCAGTCTATTTTCCCAACAGCATCGCTGATGCCTTTAAGGTGAGGAAGCAGCTTTTTCTGACTGCCAGAGAAAGACTGAAGAATCTTCCGGCGCACGTGGCTTTGGTTTTGTTGCGTGTCGCTTTGCGGTACCAAAGCTGACCTATTTTTTGCGCACGGTTCCTACTTGGCTTAGCATCACGCACATTGATTCATTTGACTCTGTGTTGAAAGAGACGGTTGAGTGTTTGTTGAATGTCTCATTTAATGTGGATCAATGGGACCTTTGCTTCTCTCCCCATTCGGAACGGGGGGCTAGGCATAAGGCGCGTGAGAAACGTGTGACTGCCGGCTTTCCTGGCGTCCTCGGCTGGCGTTGTCGACCTCGTAACACAAATTTTATACTCAAACGATTGTAAAGCCACTATACCTTTTGCTTCCGATGCACGAGCAGCTTGGTCGTCTCTCAACCCTAGTTCGTCAGTGCCGGAAACGATACAACTCCAGCGCTCGTGGGACGAGGTGGGGGTGAAGCGGATTTCCGATTGCCTATTGGAATCAAAATCAAAATCAAAATCAAAATGTCTTTATTGCGGTTATGGGTAATAAAGTTGATATAATATAGTAATACAAGCGCCATATCCTGCCTGCTAGAGGCGTACAATATTTTTGCACACTACTTAAAATAGGATAAGATTAAAATAAAAAAAAAAAACACAATATGAACTTTTCATTTAAATAAGGAGAGGAGAGGGCCGCAGGCGTGGAAAGAGCTATGCTAGTTGCCATATCCAGGCCGAAATCTGGGGCTTGGTTACACGCATTTCTCCTCACATAGGAACACTCCTCGACGACGACTCCTTGCGGGTGGCTGTGGCTCTTCGCCTGGGCTGTGATTTTGGCGAACCTCATATATGCATCTGCGGCACTATGGTTGAGAGGTCGGTCACCATGCATTGAGTTGTTGTTGATGTGTGGGAAAATTTCAGGAGATCACGCCCTCAATGACCTAATAAGAAGGGCCCTGGTTTCATCTAACATCTCGTGTGTGCTGGAGCCACCAGGTCTTAGTCAGTCAGATGGCAAAAGGCCCGATGGGCTGACCTTGGTGCCATGGCAGAAGGGAAAGTGCCTTCTCTGGGACGCTACCTGTGTCAGCGCATTTGCAGCCTCGCACCTGGATCGAACCACGAGGACCGCGGGAGCTGCTGCGGAATCAGCGGCCCTTAGGAAGAGCGAGAAATAATCAGCCCTCTCCAACTACATATTTTGTTGCGCTTGCGGTGGAGACGACCGGTTGTTGGTGCTCGGAGGCTAAGTTGTTTTTTAAAGAGGTAGGCCGCCGGCTGCGGGACCGGGGATAAGACTCTCGCTCCGAGTCGTTCTTGATGCAAAAGCTATCTATCGCCGTTCGACGCGGCAACGCAGCAGGCATGTGGGCACCTTTGCGTCAAAAACGATTCGAGGCGGTCTTTTTTATAATATAAAAATATTGTTTAATTTAGTAGTATTTAGCTCATTTGTAAATTATTTTATATATTGTGTTATTTATTAGTTAAATAATTTATAGATTTTCAAACTATTTTAGTACGCCAAATATTATTTGAAGACTGGCATTTGTTAAATAATAGAAGTTAATACCAAATTTCATGTCTTTATTTTTTTTTCAGATCTTTAGGTAGCACAATATGTGAAATAAGGTGTAGGAACCTAAGAATACAATAATACAACGTTTGACTTATTCCCTATTTTATTTATTTTCTATTTGTCGTCGTCATCGTCATATTTCCCGTGGTAGATCCGCTGCGCCTTCTGGATCACTTCAATTGCTGGTCCAGCCTTGACGATGCCGTCTCTTACATTCTGGCCGATCTTCTCCTGAAAAATAAAATAAATAAAAATATAAGCTGATTCCCAACCAATTTAGATATCAATTAGGTTATGCTAAGTAATAATTGCTAGACTCCAGTGTCTTGAACATGTGAAAAGGGTGGGAAAAAAATGAGCCGTGAAGAGAGCGAACTTCCCAGTACGTTTCAGGTACCGCGGGAGAGACGAGATCCAGGAGAGACCTTTCAGAACTTTGAATCGAATGCTGGCTTTGGCTGTGTAGTCTTGTAATGGAGGCCAAGACCTACTTTGGATGTGAAGTTTCTAATTGGACTCGCGCGGGAATTATAAGCAAATCATCATCGCCACCATATCAGCCATAGGATATCCATTATTAGGCCTCCCCATCTACCTCCAGTTGCTTTAATTCGGACCGCAGTCAATGGATGAAATCAAATCATTTCTTTTATTTAGCAGTACTTAGAGTAGTTTAACATGATTCTATGAACTTTTAAATATTTTAATATCAAATTTGCAAATTTGTATCAACGATCATTTTTATGGTTTATGATTTCAACGTTAATCGATTTATGACTCATAAGAACTGTATAACAGGAATATAAAATGAAACGGAACTATATAAAAAAAATTAAGTGGAATATAAAAGCTGTAGCATGCATCAGCATCAAATACGCATCAAAAATGGAGTCTGCGGACGCCAGAGCATGTGTGTATTTATGTTTGTTACTTTTTCACGCTAAAACGGCTGTATGGATTTGGATGAAATTTGCTATAGCTGGACTTCTGGAATAGCACATAAGCTACTTTTCATCCTGATATTCCCACGGGGTTGGAATAAAAGCCCTAAATTCAACCGTTACGATCAGAACCATGAAATTTGACGTAAGTTTTTTTATATGCATAAACTTCATTATTGGGAATTGAGAATTGAATGATATTTGAGCAAAATTCCGAACTTTAATTCAACTGCTGGATGTAATGGATTACGCGTGCAAATCCGCGGGTGAATCTAGTCTTAAAGTAAATAAACAAAACTACTTACAAGCTCCCTTCCAAGGCCTGGAGCCGCCGAAACATTACTGGCCATTGCCAGCAGGCAACTGAAGAAGAAAAACAAAACGCGGAAAAAAATCATTCTGATTTTCAAATTTTAAAAATCGAACACAAGTGTGTCTGTTGCGAATTTCTCGTAAGAATAAGCTTCAAATAAGGTTTCCTGCTTTTATATTGGCAGTCTGTAGGAAACGTTGTTAAACATGCGTTTAATATTGCATTTAAAAATGAGTTTTATGTCTACTGCGATATGGTTGAGAGTTGTGCATGAGGGATAAGAGTGCATTAGATAAGGCACGGTCAGGTCAAGTTTCATCTTAGGGGAGTCCCTGATACAAGTGATATAAATAAATCCCCTTGCAATTAAATGAGAGGTTTCACTGGGTCGATCTGAGGGATTCTACCGTCTGTGTATGTGTGATCGTGCAAGCGTGCTTGTGCGTGTATTTATTACGTTTTCACGCTAAAATGACTGTACGGCTTTGGGTGGATGGAATACGGTAGGTATAACGGTTATGGCCTGTAATACGAGCAAAAAATTAAAACATAGATCGTCCTCGTTAAACTGAACAATATTAGTTCAGCGACTTTTAAAAATAATGGAGTCTTGAAAATTTCCTTTTTTCATACATATCAAATACCGCCATCAATGTACGCCATCCTAGAACACAACCGACGTCGCCTGACACGCTACAAACATCAAGCATTTTGCTTTACATTGCTTCTTCGATTAAACTTAAAAGTGTAATAAAAAATAAAAAACTAATTATTTTTAAAATTCGCTGAACTAATGTTGTTCAGTTTGAGGAGTATGATCTATGTTTCAATTTTTTGCTTATATTACAGGCCACACCCGGTATACTTATAGAGAAACTAACTTCCCGCGGGAACTGTGCATTTTTACGGGATAAAAAGTAGCCTATGTCACTCTCGGGCCCATAAACTATCTCTTTGCCAAAATCACGTCGATCCGTCGCTCCGTTACGGCAAGAAAGACAGACAAACACAAACACACACTTTCGCATTTATAATATTATAAGTACTAGCTTTTGCCCGCGGCTCCGCCCGCGTGGTATTCGGTTATCGCGCGCTGTTCCCTCGGGAATTGTGCATTTTTCCGGGATAAAAAGTAGCCTTTGTCACTCTCGGGCTCATAAACTATCTCTATGCCAAAAATCATGTCTATCCGTCGATCCGTTGCGGCGTGAAAGACGGACAAACACACAAACATAGAAACACACTTTCGCATTTATAATATTAAAGTAAGTATGGATCGATGGAGTATGGAGAGAGAGAGAGAGAGTACTTATTTACAAAAAATCTTATTCTTAAAAAAATAATTCGCACGCAATGTATCACTACGTGATCCTGTTTTGTTTATATTCAAAATAACGCACTTGCTGACGTGAAAGCTGTCACAGAACGCTTCTCTCTCGTATCAAATTATTGTACGCATTACATTGCTGCTCGAAAATATTTCAAAACTTAACTACGCTCTGGTAGTTAATTTTAAATTAACAGTTTGTTTGTCGGTTTACAGCACTTAAATCTTCGTCTGGTTACAATTTGAGGTAGTATCAAAAGGAAGCACAAGGACACGATGTATGACAGACGTCCAGATATCTTGATACATACCAAATTCCATGCAAATCCACTTAAGTAGCCGCTTTTGGGTGAAAGGTTAACAAGTAAAGTTCCCTTGGGAATTTCCCAAATTTCATCACGGTTTTCATCGACGTTGCATTTAAAACAACCATGCCAAATTTTATGACTCTAAGCCCCGTGTTTGTTTTTACCCAGCCCATAAGGGTGGAGCCAGACGAACTTCATTTTTGAGTTTGACGTAGTTTAACAAAAAAAGGAAAATCTCAGCAATTCGTTTTTTTTTAATTTTGAATTGTAACAAAAGCTAATGTAAAAAATGACATGAAAGTGCTTTGGATCCTTTTTGCTAAACTATGTACGTCCAGTTGTGAGTCGCATAATAATAATAATTACTTTCCTTTACTTTTACTTGCCCGAATTTCATTTGCCCGAACTTTACTTGCCATACCAACGTTTGCCATAAAATATCCGTGCTTTTTTCAGGATTTTTTTAAATGTCATCATATAGAATGCAGAAGGTTAGGTTAGTTTAATATAAACTCTGAAGAAATTACTATTTTAGAAATAAATTACTGTATGGCAAATGAAAATTCTAGAAAACGATACATTCGGGCATATGGAATTTGGGCAAACAACAGAGAACCAATTACTTACTTTATTTGCTGAACATGGGTTTACCATGATATGCGTTTGTAACAATATATATGTCGGCGGCCGATCGTAAAATCAGCCAGATCACGAAATTCCTAGGCACATCATGAAATGGCGCCATTTCATGATATGCCTAAAAGTTGTCTAGGCATATTACGATGTGCCTGAGAAACAATACGGCAGATCGATTAGAGCAACGCATTCGACGATATTCCTAGCTTTATACCGGGCATATCGTGATATGCTGAAAAAAAAAAAATATTGGTACGATGAGCGAAGCGAGGAGTGGTTAGTATGAATTGTGACTACCTACTACGCACGAGCCGAGCGAGCGAAGCGAGCGTGCCGCGGCAGCGGCCGGCGAAGTGCCAGAAACGATTTGCCGGCATTTCATGATATGCCTAGGAATTTCATGATCTGCCTAAACGTCACCAGGCAAATCGTCAAACGGTGAGTTTTGAACGATATGGCGGATGTCCCTTAGCCAATTCATGAAATGGCGCCATTTCACGATATGCCTAGGAATTTCGTGATCTGGCGGATTTTACGATCGGCCGCCGACATAATAATATATGTAGATTGGATCCTTTATATTCAGCTTTATGTAGCATGCAAGTTATACACAGTATGCTATATCCTGTCAGGATTAGCTCACATTTATAGCACGCATCAGATTACATTCAATTATATTGAATTAATAGAAATAATAATGACGACTAGATGGCCTAGTGGTTAGAGAACCTGACTACGAAGCTTGAGGTCCCGGGTTCAATTCTCGTGCCAGGGCAGATATTTGTTTTGTATGAATGTTTGCTCTCGAGTCTTGGGTGTTTAGCACAACTCATTCTAATTCTCAAGCAATCTAAGGCTTCGTTGCAAATGTTTAAATAATATTTACTACCATTCTGAATATTTCCAAATTTTTCCACCAAACAGTTTAGATTTTAGAGTAAGGGGACGGGAAGGGGGGGACGCTCGATTTTTATTAACTTTTAATCAACTTGCATTTCAAAGATGAATATTTTTCAAACAGATCACTGAATAGAAAAATTGTCTTAGCAACTCCCCAACGATTTTAAAAGACCTATCCTCCGATACCCCACATTATAGGCTGAGTCGAGAAAAAAAATGACCCCCACTTTACGTCTATGTGAGGTATAAAACCTAAAAAAAAAATTTTTACTTTTTTTATTGTCTTTATTTTTTTGTCGGCGCGACTGATAATTATGTATATTCATGCCAAATTACAGCTTTCTAGTACTAACGGCCTCTGAGTTTACTCGCGGACAGACAGACAGACGGACAGACATAACGAAACTATAAGGGTTCCTTTTAAAAAATATTTACTTTAAAAAAATACTTTTAAGTTTGAATTTTCAGAAATAAAATTGATTGCTGATTTTTAAAAATGTGTATTATCACAAAGTTTAGTGATGTTTACATAGTTATCACAGTAATCTTTAATAAATAAATATGAGAGCGTTGGTAGGGCTCCGACTAGATCGACTGAAGAGATCTTGAAAGTTGCGGGCAATCGGTGAAAGCAAATGGCGAGTTGTCATCCATTGTGGCGTTCCAAAGGGGTGGCTTTTGTTCTTGGAGCTCTTCTGGCTGATGATGATAATGATGGAATAAATGATAAGGCATTTATAATTAGTCAGATATAGACTGATAAGTGAACTGATGATGTTTATTTATTTGTCATCATCATCATCATCGACGTCGCCATTGTAGATTTTTTGAGCGTCTCTAATAACGTCTAGTGCTGGTCCAGCACTGATGATCCCGTCTCTGATCTGCTGGCCTATTCTTTCCTGCAAAAAAAAGCATTATTGAGCAGTGATGATCACAGCATCGTAATGATATTATAAGTACGTTGAGATTTTACAATGTCGGTAGTAGAAGTTGTCGATTCTAACATGGTGTTAGATGTTCGACGCCAATATCTGTCTGCGGGATTGGAGATTTCAAATGGATGGATCAATTTTCTTTGCGGTGGTGTGGTACTTAGTTATGTTTAACTAAACTCGATTCAGCTATTTTTGAGATATTTAACATTGTCAATACTTTTTTATCCTAACGTAATCTAAAAAAAAGGTTCAGCAATTTTGATGACGATGCTCGTAAGGTTGGCAATCCCATCTTTCCCAAAAAAACTTCCCAGACCACATAACCACAGTCTGCTGGCTGTACCAAAGACTCGTAGTATGTCACATAGTACTTCCCCTGTTATTCGGGAACTAACATGTCTCAACGCCCATCTGTCATCATCATCAGCACCTGAATCTAACCTTTTTTTCAGTCGATGGGTTGAACTTTGTCGCATAGGTATGTCTGAGGTTTTCTAATGCAATGGATTGAAGTAGCCAATTCACTGTAAAAGTCAATTAATGTAAGCAAACACATTAATTGAATTTTACAGTGAATTGGTTTATTGGCTTTTACTTAATAAATAAATAAAAAAATCCAACAAAATTGATAACCTCCTCCTTTTTCGAAATCAGTTGAAAAAATTGCATCCGTCTGTTTACTTAGATCAAGGTAAGTCGGGACAAGCCCGCCGGCAGGGGGTAAACGCGCCTGAACACAGAATTTAGCGAATAGCAAAATGAAGTCGGGTAACTACTACGCCTCATCTGGGGCATTGATATAATGGCAGTACGATTAACATTTACTTTGTTCATTGCTTTTTTCTTTGTTAAACAATATTACGTACAAATTGTTATTGAAAATAAGGTATTTTGATTTTTTTTGCATGTGCTGGCAGATAATCTTTGGAACAAGTTAGCTCTCGCAATGGACGCAGAACACACACGCCACCATGGCGGTACCCACTGACGCCCATGCGGCCAGTATCACTGGCATTATTTAGCCGTTCGCTTTCTGTATTTTGTTTTATATTTAGTCTGTGTCTGTTTAAAAGAAAAAAAGTTATTATTGCCGTTACATGAAGTAACTTTTGTAAGTTGAAATAAGAATGTGTTGTCCTTGAGAGTAATGGGTTTTCTTTACAAGATACCTAGAGGAAAAGACGCCTAAATGCGACGTTCCAAACAGAAAAGTTTTGCTAAATTCCCGTAAGCTTATAAGTACCTACGGAGAAGTTCTTTTGGACAAAGTTGTAATCTTTACTGGAAATAAAACGGCTGTTAGCCGTTTCTTTACAAAACGTTTGAAGATAATGCTATCCTGATATTATCTATGTATTACTTTTTACTCCATCGAAAATTATCGGACACAATTTTTTTTTGTTGTTACTAGCCAGCGTTTATTAAAATAGTGTGTCAAAATAAAAATAAATACTTACAAGTTCCCTTCCCAATCCAGGAGCGGCTGAAACATTACTGGCCATTGCCATCAGGCAAGTGAAAAATAAAATGAAAACGCGGAAGAATTTCATCTTGATGTGAATTCTAATTTCAAAATAATGCAAATGAAAACTCACTAACAGACGTTGCTTCAATGAGTGAATGAAGTTTGAATATGGAAGCCCTCGTATAAATATAGAACTTGTCAATATTACTTAACCAGTTGTAAAAATAAAAGAAATGCAATATTTAACATTATATCCTTGTTCTTAAGGTTTATTATTTGTTTACGTAACTGTGTTTTACGTTGGTAAAGATATCGGGTGCGTTCAGGTCACAAACGTGTTCAAGGGGATTCACTCATCTTTTCGTAAAATAGGGTGTCTTTATATTGAGTGGAAACGGTACTTTACTTTTTGATAAAGCCTCAAAAGTTGTGCTTTGTTTACTTTTATGTTTTTTATTTGGGTTCGAACCCTGATGAAACGGCTCCATATCGGCTCGCATACTTATTGAAAGTCCAAATGTAATGTTTGTCAGAATCATCGTTTGTCACAACTCGTTTTTCTCTGAATCCAATCAGAATCAGAATTGTTAAAAAACCTGCTTTCAAATAAAAAAAACCGCATTCAAATCAGTCCACCCGCTTAAGAGCTACAATGCCACAGACAGACACACACACAGACAGACAGACACACAGACAGACAGACACACAGACACACATAGCGGTCAAACTTATAACATCCCTTTTTTGTGTCGGGGGTTAAAAACAAACCTAACCTATAGGATGACCATTAAATAATTTCAGAAAACACTGTAAGGTTTCAGTGGGGAAAAAAAAAAACCGACCAAGAGTGTATCGGACACGCCCGAGATAGGGTTCCGTAGCCATTATGAAAAATTAAAATCATATTTTTCTAAGGGTTTCGTATTTTGTACGAAATATTCCAAGTTTACGTATATTTTATACCTTAGGCTGCTATTTACTCTTAAACTACTTATAATTCTCAAGAAAACTGAAGCGTTATAGTTTTACTTGTAAGTTTGATTTACTTGCTACCATCCTGATTTTTTTAAAGTTATCCACAGGTTTAGATTTTAGAGGGGAGGACGCTCGATTTTAATGTAAATTCGCACTTCAAAGTTGAATATTTTGCAAACACATCACTGAATCGAAAACTCGTTTTAGCAACCTCCCTATGATTTTAAAAGACCTATCCATTAATATACCACACTACAAGGTTGGATGAGAAAAAAAAACCCCACTTTACGTCTATGGGAGGTACTCAACTCATACAGTTTCTATGGGCAAAAATATCAATGTGAGAAAAATCTTTGTTATAATAAATAATAACTAAGACAACGGTTGAAGTAAGAGTAGCGTAGCAGAATCTGGTGGACTTAGTCTTTTTATAAGTAGTTCGCGTACTATTTCTGGTGTACAATAAAGAGTCTTTGTATTGTATTGTACTCATTTAGCCTAGTATATCCCACTTCGACTATGTAGAAAAGACGAATTATTATTAACACTTCAATATTGTCTTATTACTCAGGGACTTTCTTCTTATCGCGATCGACCTCTGAAAGTAAATAATTCATGAACCACGTTATCAATTCGCTTGACAAACTCAAAACCTTTTCAGTATTAGTGCATTATGCCTTCAGTTAAGGATGACGTGTTGATTTTCGAAGTGTAAACGTAATTTGGTTTCAGAGTCTTTAAAAGGACTAGGTTTGCCTGGGAATTGAAAGTTTTTCATTTCTACTGGGGAATGTAAGTAGTGTTTGGAACAATAAAGGGCGTTACAGACAGACTGTGATCCAACTGTAACATAACTGCAACTGCCAACTGGCTGTACGTTCGAATTGGAGAGATTCCTGGATAAAAAAATATGTTCTATTTAGTTCTGATTTTGCCCTGCAGTGGAACACATTATAAGCTAATAAAAAAAAAGTTCGTCGGGTAGTGTTTCCTTGAGAAAAGGAAAAAAAAAGTGTCAGATATATTTTTTTTATCTAACTGATTAGTTGTTTTTTATAGGTATGGTCATTCTCATTTAAAAGTGCTTGTATTTTATTCCAAAATTAGGCAATCTGGACTTTTTCTCATTTAAAATTAAGTAACTTACATATCTTAATACAAACGATAATATGTGTTCTTAATTTTTCATACGATATTTATATACTTGAAGTGGGTCAAATTTAACTTACAGGATTTGACTCACACATTCATAGATACGTACATACATTATACATTAAACATACATTGCAAGTTAAATAACACACAAAAACACACAACACAAGTAAGTACTTATATTTTACTAACCTAACCTATATAAAATATGGCTGGTCGCTTTTCAACTAATTTAACATTCGATTTTTAAAAATTATGGGAGTAACACAGAGCATAAATTTATTTCAAAATTGTGTACGCAAAAAATATGGAGGGGAATTAACTTAAATAATAAGTAATGCAATGCATACCTACTGTGTATACCCGTAGGCACCAACCTCAAAAAAAACTCCAAAGAAAATTTAAATAACGAATCCATCATTCCTTTGTTTTCAAAACAAACGATAAGGGGATTCACTGCAATCGAACAAAGCTCTGGAATAGGTAGTTCCCGTGCTAACTGACCCGCACTGAACTCTTTATCACTCCGTTTTCCTCCGCAAAACCACACGTAATTTCTTATCGTTTGGACATAAAGTTCATTTCAGTTTGACTCTGACTTGAATAAATGCAACATTTAAATGGGCGAGTTCTTAATATATAAGGAACGATCGACGTTCGAACATCATCCATTCCTCAAGCTTCAAGCTGTCGTATTCGAATTTTAAAAGTAATTCTAAATTCAAAATGAATTTCGCTCGCGTTTTGTTCTTCGTGTTTGCCTGCGTGGTTGCTTTGAGCGCGGTGTCAGGAGCGCCCAATCCGCGGTGGAATCCTTTTAAGAAATTGGTAAGTCTTTATTTATTTTATTTTAACGAATTGGTAAAAAAATCAGTTCGTTTGTCAATTATGTATTTTTTTATGTACAAGAAAGAGTTGCGTGTTGTAAGTTCATTACTGTTTTTTATTATAGTAACAGACAAACAGACATACTTTCACATTTATTACATTACTTTCTGACAATTTTAGTTAATATCAGAGAGTCAAATGCATGATATGTTCATTACAATGGAGTATATTATATTATATAGTAATATTTAATTTAAAAAAATACCTCGTTGAGTTTCTTGCCGGATTCTTCTCAACAGAGGTTTTTTCCGAACCGGTGGTAAATTTTTTGACGTTCATAAGTGCTTGTCATAGCCTAAATTGAATAAAGAGATTTTGACTTTGACTTTTTTGAAAAAAAAATCCTTTTTTATATTTTTCGGTAGAGATTGAAAGTATCAGCCAAAAACCTTATGACTATTGTAATAAAAGACATATGGATGTAAAAAAATATCATCATCATCATCATCAGCCGGAAGACTTCCACTGCTGGACAAAGGCCTCCCCCTTAGAACGCCATAATGAACGACAACTCGCCACTTGCATCCACCGGTTTCCCGCAACTCTCACGATATCGTCAGTCCACCTGGTGGGAGGTCTGCCAACGCTTCGTCTTCCGGTTCGTGGTCGCCACTCGAGAAATTTTCTCCCCCAACGGTTATCTGTTCTTCGAGCGATGTGGCCCGCCCATTGCCACTTCAACCTGCATATTTTTCCAGCTATGTCAGTGACTTTAGTTCTTCGACGAATTTCCGTATTCCGGATTCTATCGCACAAAGAAACTCCAAGCATAGCTCTCTTCATAGCTCGTTGCGTGACTCTGAGCTTCTCTAAGAGGCCAACAGTCAAGGACCACGTCTCAGCGCCATAAGTCATAAAAAAAATATATAAAGCATTAAACAATATCTTGTACAGGTACATTTCACATGTTACAGGTCTTGTACATTTATTTATCTTACTACTACGTTTATGGTCAGTTTAAATCGAATCTTACAAAACAAATTTTACCCATTTTCAGAACTTGGATTGAGTTGAAACTTGTTACAAATGTATATCAAAAATAGTCTGTAAAAAATAGTTTTACAATTACATTTTACATTAATGGGCATTAACAGTACTCCACACTCCAAACAATATTGTACCTATTTCCCCGTTTTTCCCGTTATATTGTTATTCAAAAATAAGTATATTCTGGTCGGAAGGTGAATATATGTACTTAGTAGTAATATAACACACGCATCGGATTTGTAACTTATTAACTATGAAACGGACGGCTTTCAAAAATCCCTTTTTCCTGTTCGTCTTTTCACGTTTTTTCATGTGTAATTAAATTTTACAGCACATTATTTATTTACTGTAATGCTGTAATTATCATAAGTAATCAGTAATCTTTGTTATTAGTCACAAATAAACAGTTATGACTAATCAATTCCTCTCTCTTTTCAGGAACGAGTAGGCCAGAATATTCGCGACGGCATCATCAAAGCTGGTCCAGCGGTCGCTGTCGTCGGGGAAGCAGCAGCCATTGCTAAAGGATAAACGTCCTTTAACACCTACCTCTCCTGAAGAAATGATAGTTACGATTTTATCCCTTTCTTCGACAATATACGCACCAAAGGTTGACTAGAACGACGTAAAATTACCAACCAATGAGACACAGGCATTCCGCGCCCAACTAGCAAAATTTGATCTCAGAAGTATCCTAAGACCACATTTTCTATACTCTTAGTGTACACTTGCAAACGTTGGTAAGTGTCGAATTGGGCGAATTTTATAAGAGCGATTGCTCTTACTGTTATTTTATTACGGTCTTAAGAAGATCAATTTTAATCTTACAATACTCTTTCAATTGCTGTTGTAAAACGCTAGTACAGTAAAAAAAACGATTCATTTCGTAAACTCTAAATCTGTAAATATTTCAGGATTTATTTTAGGGCCATTTTGAACAACCCTTTACAGTTTCAGAAATATTAAACAGTTACGAAATTAATCAGGTTGCTAAACGTTAGTTGCGAAACATTAGTTAATCCCTTGAATTACATCTTCGAACATCTCTAGTTGAGATGCAGCCTAAGACTAAGGGGCTGTTTCACCATCCATTGATTAGTGTTAACTGACGGTTAAATGTGATGCCGTTTCTATTTGTTTTGTTCGAATAGACGGAGACGGCATCACATTTAATCGTCAGTTAACACTAATCAATGGATGGTGAAACAGCCCCTAAGACTCGACTTAAGTTTACATTACACTGGACCTTGAGTAACGAGTTCTACCAATTAATTCCACAGTTTTATTTTTATTTTGATATAATACACAAAAAAGAAGATAAGTCGTATAATATTGGAAAATTTAGTGAGGATGTCAACATAAAAACTATTAAAAAAATACTCAAATATAACGTCGTTGAAAAGGTTAAGTCGTCTAAGGCAATCTTCAAGAAAAATAATGCTCATTATATTTAGTACTCGTACTTAGTTATATTTAAGACCTTTTTAAGTGCCATTGTATAAGTAATAACCCAGAAATAATAGAATTGTATCAATTTTATTAATTTTGAAATAAAACCTTAATTTAAACCCGACTACGAGTATATTCTTTTTACACATACAGTATTATCATTTTGATTCCTCATTGCTAATCTTAATTTCAACTTGATACAGGTATATATGTGATCTGTTGTACCTAGTAACGAGTAGGTACATTCCGTTCAGATAAGTCGACGTTCCATTTTCTTAAGTTTTTGACGAAAAATAAATAAATAATATATACATGTCGTGGATTACAATAATCCGTAAGCCGTGTGACGTAATTATACCGGTTGCGGTGCACGTGGACGGACTTGTTGGCCGGAGCATCATTCTACTTCTGACTGTAGGGACGACAACACCTGGGTAATAATTCTCTCATTTCGTCTGTCGATTAGCTCTGTACATAGTCAGATTGGTTTTGTAACTTAATTACCTCTATTATCGGCTGGTGAAATAAAACAACTGTGCTCTAAAAGAAGTTATTATTGAAGCTTTCACTCAAGTATCTACGTATAAGTACACCAAGAACGCATCGTACGCGTTCCTATAAATAACATAACCAAGTTAGACAAGTAAAACCCCAGATATTGTCATTTCAAACTTCGATATCTGAAAACCGTCTAATTTTAATGAATCAATTTATATTTTCTATACCGGAGACCTTAGGTACATGAAAATCAATTCTTCAAGAGTAAGTAACCTCCAAATATAGACATCATTATTTTCTTTAACATTTCTATACAATTTATTTTCTCATAACACTTTAGGAATTCAAATAACATATTTACAAATATCAACACTGCGCATTTCAATCACATCGAGTTTATTCGTTAGTTTGAGAAATAACCTTTTTTATTGCTTTCGATGTACTAAAAAAGTTATGTTACCAAACGTATTTTTGCTTCTATTCTGTAAGTGATATTTTTTATTGTATTTTTACTAGACTAACCTTTTGGATCTATGCATTGTTGATAATATATCGTCCTATACCTAACTGCAAATACCGACTACGAAACTTTTTTACTAAAGTGGTTTCTTCAGAGGTTTTTTTTAAATTTTTCAAATTCTGCAGATTGATGAAACCTATTCTTTGATACTACCTTTCATTGCTCATATACCAGCTCATAAAGTATCATACCGGTAATTTGATAGTATTATGAACTGGCACAAACTGGAATATGTATAATAATATTAATAATACAGCGATTTATGTTTTCACCTCCAGGTAAAACCAATTATCTGTTTATATATTTTTTTGCAAATACATTTTATGAAAAAGTAGCTATTTTATATTCGTAATATTAAGATTAAGATTAGATTCGTCTCAGCAGGCCGAGGAAATTATTCTGAAATATATTTGAAAAAGTCGTATCGTACTATGAAATATATATTTATACACGACCTTTTAGCGTAACGTGCTACGTTGTTGTCTGGTTTTGCGAGCCATAAATGAGTCAGCTGTTAATAAATGTGCAAATATAATTTTGTGAACTGGATTTAGGTTATCTATGGCCACATTTTCGAGCATTGTCGTGAAAAAAATATATAATTGTTAAAACTTTACCTTTGTACCTAGTCTAGTATACAGAGTAGCTATCAAAATTCAGCGCGTCAATTTCTAAAGACAAACAAAAACACATCGATACCAAACTACGAATAAATTCTAATTCCTGAACCATTTCCAATACCCTTAGGTGTTTTGTTATTTAGCCTCCCTTGATCTACTGAGTTGTTTATTCAGCTATGATTTATGGTAATCAGTTTAGAGACGAAATAAAATACAACCTAGGGCTCTTCAAGGCTAAAGTGGATAGGCTGTTACTGAACCAGTGAGATACTTGGCCTCATCGATCTGGCACTTAACATCAGCAGGGCTACTACGAAAATCAAAATTCGAAGTTCGTGTCGTGCGTTCCCTCTGACACTTATGCTATTTAATACGAGAGCGAGAAGGACGGTACGATACGAATTTCGAGTTTCGTAGTAGCCCTACAGGTGAGATTAGGGGTCAATCTCGGTCAGTTTCATGTAATAAAAGTAAGTAATTAAAAAAAGCTGCTTCAATACAATTACCGGGAAATTATGGGTACTTCAAATTGTCCCAGAAATTTAAGTTTTATGTAAAGGTACCTTTTATAGTACAATCACAGTAGGTATAACTAAGAAAAATAGCCAAAATGTTTAATTTATTATACTTGTTAGTATAGTCAATGTAGAATAACCGACTGCTTACATTTTGCTTAGGAGCGCGACTGTTCTAACAATTTATTTATTTATTTTATTTACTAGGTTTTGCCCGCGGCTCCGCCCGCGTGGTATTCGGTTATCGCGCGCTGTTCCCTCGGGAACTGTGTATTTTTCCGGGATAAAAAGTAATCTACTATGTCACTCTCGGGCCCATAAACCATCTCTACGCCAAAAATCACGTCGATCCGTCGCTCCGTTACAGCGTGAAAGACGGACAAACACACAAAGCACTTTCGCATTTATAATATAAGTATGGATATAACCATAGATATATATATGAGTTTTCTTCTTATAATATCTTCTTCTCTTTTAAAATATGGCTTTCTGTCCTAATTAATAGGACAATTTTGCCAGTGTCAAAGTACTCTCTTTGAGAGGGACGTTGTACGGTGATTGCAGTTTTTGCAACTTGATAGTAAAATTCTAGGAACCACGTGGAAACAACTTGCGCATTAAAAATGTCAGACACGAGAGCAATATAGAATTTTGTGATCACTGTTCACTGTTAAGGTTAATCGCCGCATAAAACACTATCAAAATTATACTTCAACTAGCCAAAGAAACAGAAATAGCAAAATTAGATATTGTCTACATCCGTCATGTTCGAATGCTACAAATCGAATCTTCTTATAATATAACGTGTTGATTTTTCAGTGGTGTCTGCTACCACGGCGGCTGATTACACGAACAGATCCCACCCCCGCCCACAGAGCGTCAGGTACTACCCCAAAAATACGGTGTTCAAGAAAGCCGACCTCATCGACCACGGCTGCGTCATTTTTATCAAACATTGCCCTAGAGATTACAAGTTAGTTATTTGCACTATTGTTATAATTGTGAGGTCTCACTGGTGAGCAAAGGAAAGCAGCTCCATAATCTTGTACTTAGTCGTTTTTAACCCCCGACGCAAAAGTGGGGTGTTATAAGTTTGACCGCTATGTAAGTGTGTCTGTCTGTAGCACCATACCTCTTAAACGGGTGGACCGATTTGAATGCGTTTTTTTTTTTTATAGCAGGTTTTTTAGCGATGGTTCTTAGACATGCCTCATCAAAATCGGTTCAGCCGTTTTTGAGATATTGAAATTTAATACAGCAGTGTGCTTAAATACTTTCGCGATAAATTTCTCGATGCGGGCTAAAAACATAGATGTCGCTAGTGTCGCTGCTTAAGTGACTAAATAAGAAACAAACAAGCTGAGATATGTGGTGCATAGCAGAAATTCGTGTCTGTACTTCTGTCCAGTGGTAGTGTAGGGGTATGGCACACAGCACGGAATGCTGAGGACCTGGGTTCAATTCCCAGCACTGGTCTCTCTTTCTGGTTCTTCTGTGTATCTGTGTTTCAGTTTGTATTTTCGTTAAACTTCCGTTATATCTAGTAACTAGCTTTTGCCTGCGGCTCAGCCCGCGTGGTATTCGGTTATCGTGCGCTGTTCCCTCGGGAACTGTGCATTTTTCTGGGATAAAAAGTAGCCTTTGTCACTCTCGGGCCCATAAACTATCTCTATGGCAAAATTCACGTCGATCCGTCACTCCTTTACGGCGTGAAAGACGGACAAACACACAAACATACAAACACACAAACACACTTTCGTATTTATAATATTAGTATGGATGGATTACGGAACCCTCTCTACGTAACTTGACATTTGTCTGTTTTTTTTTAGATACAACAGTGTTTGCGCAAGGCACTACGATGGTCATTACAAGACTTTCAACAACTACTGCGAACTGGAGTACGAAAATTGTAACAGCTGGAGACGTATGTATCGCTTAGTATACCGGGTGTGGCAAGCAAAAAATAAAAATAAAAATTATAACAAAAAGTAGAACCGACTACAAAAAACCATGAAAATAATTTTCTACCAGTCTGAAGTCGGTGCCTCAGCACGAGCCAGCAGGAGTGGACCTATAATCGTCTACCTCACCTACAACTATACGAGTAAATGGCTTCAATCACTCCTGCTGGCTCGTGCTGAGGCACCGACTTCAGACTGGTAGAAAATTATTTTCACGGTTTTTTGTAGTCGGTTCTATTTTTTGTTATAATTTTTTTTTTCTCGATTTTTAGTGTAAAACATCTAAGATACAATAGTTTAATGTCAACTGCTCATCACCTTTTACGAAAAATTGCTTTTTCCGATGCAGAGATGTTCATTATTGAGGAGTCCTGGTGTTTCAACACCCATTCCATTTCACCATATGTGTTCCAAGGACCATAAATGGCTTAGCAACTGTGTTAAAGCAATTGAAATTCAACCAATGAAAATACTTGTTATTGAGTAGTAACTCCGGTGGTCAACTGTGGTCTTCATCATCAGTTCCACTTTACCAAATGATGATTTTCAAGAGCGAATGCACGAGTTACTACTAAATATATCAAAATTACCATAGGTGTCCCTACAACATTTGAAGAGTTCCCTCGATTTCCTTAGGATCCAATCATCAGATCCTGATTTGGTGCTTATGGGACCTAATTGAAAGCATTCCTAGACGAACGCAAAAAATTTTTTTCAAATCGGTTCATAAATGACGGAGTTCTGAGGTAACAAACATTAAAAAAAAAAACACATCCGAATTGATAACCTCCTCCTTTTTTTGAAGTCAGTTAAAAATAGATCGTCCTCGTCAATCTGAACAACATTAGTTCAGCGACTTTTAAAAATAATGGAGTCTTTGAATTTTCCTTTTTTCATTCAATGTACGCCATCCTAGAACACAACTGACGTCGCCTGTCATGCTGCAAACATCAAGCATTTTTCTTTACATTGCTTCTTTGAATAAACTTAAAAGTGTAATAAAAAACCCATCAAAAACATTACATGTAAAAAGCTGTCGTCTTGTCGTGTCGTCGACTGTGTCATAGTCGATTTTCACCAGCTTGCTTCTTTTAAAACCGTGGAAAATACATTTTATATTTCTCAAATAAAGAGTAACCAAATTTTTTTGTGCACATACTGACTTGGCCATAAATTTTACTATCTGTCTCTCTCTTGTTTTCAGAATGGAGCCTAATCAAGCGAGACAGATGTTAATTACTTGAATTAACACACAGGCGTTTGTATTTTTTCAATGACAATAAATTGGAATTTGCGGCAGTAATACTTTAAGTACCTATCTCGAAGTTCGACTATTTGTATTTTGTTTCTTTACTTTAGTACAACTAATAATGATTTTACATATATACTTTTCTAACCCACGACCTTACGACACGACACATAACTACAAACACACACACACACACACACACACACACACACAGAGAGAGAGAGAGAAAGAGAGAGAGAGAGAGAGAGAGAGAGAGAGAGAGAGAATACACACAAACCCAACTATCACCACCACCATGCTATACAAGCTCAGCCAGAGTTAGACATCATTGTCATTGATACAGTCGAATACTGATTGTCATGTTTGACATCTCATACGCAGTGAAATTGATTATTAAAAGGTGGGTGATGATTCGATTTGTTCGACTGTCTACCGGTGGTAGGCAAAGTGCCATTTGATTCAATGGGTTACGTTGACGACTTTTTTACTGTACAATTCTTTGTCATCAAAATCTAATGGACTATCAAATCACAAGATAATCCAATTAATAGAAGGGTCTGAAATTCTACTTTGCGAACATATAAATAGGTATATTAAAAATTAAAAAATCCTTAGTACAAAGTTTGATAGCTTCTTTAATATATTTTTATAAACACCTAGCCATTACGATTAATAAATGATTTAAGTATATAAGAGTTATGGGCTTAATCTCCACTTCTTTTACTCCAGATTCAGTACAGTATTTTATTTAAGATACAGAATTATTAAAAGACCTTATTTTTATACCTCGAGTACCATTAAACTTGATGTGGGCAATCCAAATCTCGATAGTAATTCCAATAATCCGTTTCGTTATCTAAAAAAAAAGAATGTACGTTTTATTTTTTTCTATGTTTTTTTCCGAGAGAAATACTTATACAGGGTGGAAAGGCACCACGGCCCTTCCTGTAAATTCGAGATTATGCATCTTATGCTCGAATAGACGGAGACGGAATCACATTTAACCGTCAGTTAACACTAATCAATAGGATAGAAGATCTCTCGAATATGCAGGTATCAGTACTTATTGTAGAGAACTTATAGATAGATTGTAGATTAAATTATTTACGAGTATTCGACTATACAATAATTAGGCATCAAAAACTAGTGAGATCTCATTATAAAACTCGCTGTTACTCGTTTTATAAAACCACACTCGTGTTTTTGCCTCTTATTAAGTATCAATCATAAACTAATATTTGCATTTCTATCATTCAATATCCCAACAAAAGCATGAAGTAAAGTGCATAATACAAAAGTTAAAATATTTACTTAAACTAAGAACGCAGTTTTCACGTCGCATTTCACACAGGCTTATAAAACTTTCTAATTTATATGAATTATGGGCGCATATAGCTGTTGTAGACGCACTGAAAAAAAAACCATATCTTGTTATCTGCTAATTTCATTTTTTTGTACAATAAAGAGTATCTAGGTACAATACAATACGAAAAAAAAATACTATCCATCGTTTTGTGGAAATATTGTAGATAATTGAAAACATTTTTTTTTTTCCAAATCTGCTTAAAACATTAGTAAGAAACTAGCGTTTATCCGCGGATTCGCATGCGTAAGGCATTAAAATCAACATTTGGATTAAAATCCATGAGTAAATTATCAATTATCCACGGGAATTCCCTAGAAAATACATCGTGGATTTCATTAACGTTATATAAAACGACTAGCAATTTCGTGATCTGGCGGATTTTACGATCAGCCGCTGACATATAATACACTGTGCTATTTTTAACTTGCGTTAACTTTAAGGGGACAGTCTACAGGTCAAGTTAAGTTAATTTCTCTAAAACACCAGGGGGCTAACTCTTACACCCGTATTTTTAGAGAAGTAAAGGCCATTACTTGAGTAAAAGTAATTACTCAAGTAACGATTTTTATTCTATAGTTGAGCTTTTGCATGAAATTTAGTTGAAATTTGAACTGTCAAATGTTAATCTAACATTTAGCTTAGCCAAGTCATAGTCACCATTTTCTTTACTTAAGCATTTACTTAGCAACAAGTAATGACTCTTTTATAAATACGGCTGTTACTGTTTAAATGACAAGCAAGGATTAAGATTATTAATTATTGTAAAACAGCGTCCTTCATTTATCAATTTTTTTCAAAGTCCGTAACTAATTCGTTTTTAACTCACACATATACGTATTTTTCGTATTAGGTAGAGTTGTAAATTAGTAGTATTATTAGTGTAGTGTGATAGTTTCGTGCAAGGACACAAAAAGTAATAGATACCTACCTACCTATAAACAATATAACTATAGTACGTATTATGTATAGGAAACATGTGAGGAGTATGTACACAATCGCCATCACCATTTCGGCGAATTTATAAATAATATTTTTAAGTATAATAATAATAGAGCGGCAAGGAATCTTGTTTCTCTAGACACAGATATTAGACAGTTTTAAGTTAACTTTCATACTAAAATTATTCGCCGGTAAGTATTAATTAATCTAAAGTAGACATCGACAATCCTAAAAGCGTCAGCGCTGGAGTAGGCAGTTAAGTCTCCTAAAGGGTCGGAGTGTGCATACTTGTTCTATTTAGGGTTCCGGAGCCAAAATGGCAAAAATGGAACCCTTATAGTTTCGTCAAGTCCGTCTGTCTGTCTATCCGTCCGTCCGTATGTCACAGGCATTTTTTATCGAAAACTACTAGATGTATATCAATGAAATTTGGAGTACAGATGTCTTGTTAAGGCCGCTATTTTTACCCGACTGCGAAGAAGGAGGGTTATTTACTATAGTATAATAGTAGGATTCTTACGGCTCATTGGAAGCACATTGTAAGTATTCCTTCATGCATACTGAATTCCCACCGGTGTAGCTGGAGCTGAATATGCCTTTCAAATCATCAGGAACTGGGCGGTACGTTACATCCACTTCTTGATATTTTGCCAGCATTGGTAAAGAGAACACTTGAAAAATGTAAAGGAAACCTTAAAAAAAGCTTGTAAACACTTGAAACTCTGATAAGTGATAATTACCAATGTACCTTTTCTTCAGGAATTTACGTGTGTAGTTTTTTAGAATTTCCGTCAGGTGCAGATTTCGCTCAGTATCTTAAACGCATATTATAAGCGTTTATATTACGGTACAAAATGATGCTGATCCGACACGCTCTTAGCTGGTTTTTTTAGGTTAAAATTAAATATTTTTAACACAACTGTATCTTAGAATTACTGTGGTATCAAATATTCTATTGTGTAAATTTGATCGGTTATTTGTGATTTAATCTCCTGCAATGATGGGAATTTGTCTCAGAGTGACTTTATCCAGAGTCCTATTTTGTTACCTCCTTTACTTATCTTGTTTTCATTGCTGTATAGTCCATTATTTTTATTCGTCCACGTTCCTATATTTTCACGTTCTTACCTCGCCAACATTTAATTCAACAAAAAAACTTCCATATAACTGATCGTATTAAAAAACTTTTGATCATACAAAGTCAAAAAAAGTTTATGACCACTAAACGCCACTAAACTAGATCCCTTTAAGGGATAAGTTCGCCTTTGTATATCTTATTATCCTGTGTTCTGTTATTTTCATGTATTTCTATGTAGAATAAAGAGTTTTACAATACAATACAATACGCTTTTAAAGAGAACATCAGAAAGACACAAAGACATGTTGACGAGTCGAAACTGTGAACGAGGATACGAAAGTGGTAAGAGGAACTCTACGTTGACGACATGGCATTGCGAGAGAGTAAAGAGGGTAATGAAATAGGACTTCGGATGAAGTGGCACCGAGCTGCAATTCTTTTTATTTTATACTTACTTGTTACTTTTTGACTTACTTGGAAAATACTGTAAGAAAAATATTGTTATTCTTAGCATCGTGTTAGCTAGGAATTGTACTGTGTAATCAATACTACTATAATCAAAACACCCACAGTCGTAAATATAGTCATAAGTCTACGATTACCTAATTAATTGTGTCTATAATTCCATGCTATGCTTTTGTTTCTTGATTGATTTGTTTTATTCGGTTGTGGATTGGAAATAATTATCACTTATTTATATTTCTTTGTGTATCATCTTTCATGAGACACAGGTATCGTCGTGTCAACCGGAAGATTTTTTCTCTTGACAGCCATTTCCAAGGATCTGCGATCTACGATTAATTTTTTGGAACTCATCGTCAATTTTTTTCTCGTGATCAGTAATTGTTTTGCAAAATTTGACATCGAAACGTATTTTTATTTTTAAAGAAGTTGTGTTTGATGTTTTAGCGTTAAGTATATAATTTTCTTTATGTTTTAACAACTAATATTATTATAATAAAAAAAAACAAGTAAGTAGTCATCATCACCGTGATTTCTCCAAAGTAAGCCAGTTTTCTCTAGGTACTACTATGATTGCATCATATTTGGATCCGCTGTTTATTTAATTTCGTCCTTTGATCTACTTCTATTCCATGCTGCCTCACTTTTTGGCCATCTTTAGTCTTAATGGAGTACAATACCTCTCCTTGCAGTCGAGTAAAAACTTAGTTTCTTGGTCACTTTATTTTAAGTTTTCTTTCCTCTTTCTTTTTCTACAGCATCCTCTTTAGTCTTGTAACTCCTTGCAATATCAAATAGCAATTTAGTTATGTTACCCTCTGTTCAAAGCTCAATGTCCTCGGTCATAATTCACTTCTTGTTTATCGTTCCTATTGCCTGATTGCTTGAACAATCATGCAGGCGTTTGAATTTTTTCTATCACAATAAATTGCGCTTGCGTCGGTAGTAAGTATTTGATTTTGTCATGTTTGACAATATATATTTTCGCTCGAAGAACAGATAACCGTTGTCGAGTGGCGACCACTAACCGGAGGACGAAGTGTTGGCAGGCCTCTCACCAGGTGGATTGACGACATCGTGAGAGTTGCGGGAAACCGGTGGATGCAAGTGGCGGGTTGTCGTTCATTGTGGCGTTCTATGGGGGAGGCCTTTGTCCAGCAGTGGACGTTTTCTGGCTGATGATGATAATGATTTTCACACAAACGTGAAAGAAACACACAATTAGAATTAAGTGTTATTTATCTCTTGTCCGAAAGACGTACACTACTGGACATGGATTTCCTTCAAAAAATGCTAAATCACCGGTCTTGCTTTGTTCTCTCTCACACGTTAGCACGTTAACTCAAATAAAAGAGTAACTAACTTTGGCTAAAACCAGGCCTTTCATTAAGCCTTTCATGGTCGTTGTTGGTATAAGTTCAAATAAAAATAAACTGAAAGTGTGTAATAAGTAGTGCAAGTATTTTCAACGGCATGAGTGGTCAATGTTATGATATAATAATTCGACGAAATGTTTGTCAAATATACAAGGAGTGCAACCCACGTGCAACCTGATTTCAAACTAGCATAGACAAGGACAAGGATAAGGAATCACTGAGCATAAAAGAAAGAAAGATAAAATATTTAATATCTTCTTTATTCCTTTTTTTTGTCCAACTTCACCAATAGCTGCCAAGATTATGTTAGTATCATACTTAAAAGAATATCTCCGTTTTGCTCCATTCCAGATTTAGTTTTGCGATTTAATAATGATCTAAGACCATTACTTAATTAAAATAAGTGTTATCCTTTTTCCTGTAGTCACATTACTCTTACAATGTAGTTTTGTGCTGTAATGATTTCTTCACATGTTTATTATATACTAGCTTTTACCCGCGGCTTCGCACGCGTCAACTAATCGGTCTGTTAGTTGCAATTGAAATTTTCGGGATTTAACGAAATTCCCCTGGAAATTTCCAAAATTTATATCGTGGTCTTCCTTTATTGAGGTTGTGTTGTTGTGAACAGCTGTACAAAATTCAGGACTCTAAGCCCAGTGTTTAAATTTCAAAATTTTTTCCCTATCCAAATTCAAATCATTTATTCAGTAAATAGGCCGTAATGGGCACTTCTACACGTAATTTTTTAAATTACCAGCGCTTTCGGAAAGACCAACATTGCCATGCCAATAGGAATGCGCCGCAAGAAACTTGGCAGAAATACATTTTTTTCAAAATAAAATAATTATAAATAAATTACTTAAAAACTACAGTATACCATTAAAGAAAAAATTACAAAATAATAATAATACAGGGATGTATGCGGTCCCTTAGTTACAAGACTATCCCGTGGGAATATCTGGCTTACAAGTAGCGTATGTGTTATTCTAGACATCCAGCTACCTTCATACCAAATTTCATGACTTTGAGGCCAGCGGTTATTATTTAAAGATTTTATGCTTATCCCGTGGGAATATCGGGATGTGTTGTTCCAGAAATCCAGCTACCTACATACCAAATTTCATGGCTCTAAGCCCAGTGGTTGTTATTTCGAGATTTTATCCCTAGGTATCCCGTCAGAATATCGGGTCAAAAAGTCTCTTGTGTGTTATTCTAGACGTCCAGCTACCAACATACCAAATTTAATAGGGGTTATAATTTCAAGATTTTATCCCTATCCCGTGGTAATATCGAGATAAAAAGTAGCCTATGTGTTATTACAGAGGTCCAGCTACCTACATACCGAATTTCATGGCTCTAAGCCCAGTGGTTGTTATTTCGAGATTTCATCCCTAGGTATCCCGTGGGAATATCGGGTCAAAAAGTCGCCTATGAGTAATTCCAGACGTCCAACTACCTACCTACCAAATTTCATGACTCCAAGCCCAGCGGTTGTTATTTCGAGATTTTATCCCTATCCCGTGGGAATATCGGGATAAAAAGTATCCTATGTTTTAATCCAGGTTATAAACTAACTTCTTGCCAAATTTCATCCAAATCCGTCGAGCCGTTTTAGCGTGAAGAAGTAACAAACATACTTACTCACTCACATCCTCACTCACTCACATCCTCACTCACTCACAAACTTTCACATTTATAATATTAGTAGGATTTAGGTACCTAAGTACATTTTTGTCTATGTTTTTGTTTTTCTTTTCTAGCTGTGATGTGCGCAATCCGTATCTTGATAGTATTCCCAAAAAACCGTCAAATTTCCTAAAAATGAGTAAGTACATTTAATTTTTTTCCATGTTTGAGCTGAGCAAGAAGAAATACGAGTAGTTTTTGAAGTAAAAGCGCCTTCATTTGCGTTTGTGTTTAAACTGTTGTACCAAAGTGCGCCTTACCAACTTTTAACCGCGGCTTCGCACGCGTAAACTATTCGATTTGATAGTTACAATTGAAATTCCGGTATTTTGCAAAATTTTCCTGGGAATCCCCAAAATTTATGCCTTCATTGAGATTGTGTTTAAACTGTCCAAAATTCCAAGAGTCTAAATCCAGTGGTTGAAATTTCCATATTTTATCCCTAACATGTGGGAATATTAGGGTAAAAAGTGCCTATATGTTATTCCAAAGGTCCAGCTACCTTCATACCAAATTTCATGACTCAAGCCTAGCGGTTGTAATTTGGAGATTTTATCCCTATCTCTTGGGAATATTGGGATAAAAGTATCCTATGTTTTAATCCAGGTTATAAACTAAATTTATGCCAAATTCATCCAAAATTCATCGTGAAGAAGTAACAAACATCAAACTCTCAAACTTTCGCATTATTAGTATTTACCCGCGGCTTCGCACATGTGAATCATTAGATCCAGGAGCGGAATTGAAATGCAGGGATTTCCAAAAATTCTTGTGAGTATTCCCGAAAATAAATCCTTGTTTTTCAATGAACCATGTCAAATTTCATGACTAAGCCCAGCGGTTGTTGTTTTGAGATTTTATCCCTATCCCGTGGGATTATCGCAATAAAAAGTAGCCTGTGTTTTATTTTAGATGTCCAGCTATCTACATACCTTATTTCATCCAAATCCGTCCAGCCGTTTCAGCGTGAAAGAGTAACAAACATACTCACTCACTCACAAACTTTCGCAATTATAATCTTAGTAGGATTAAAATACACATGACTAATAATGATTCTTTGAGTTGCCGTCCTCCCAAAAGTTGAACAAAAGATTCCAACAAAAACTGCTATAAAGAGCGTGTTACAAGTTAAAATAATTATTAGTAATTACTTGATTTGAGTATGCAGTTCTCAAACCTCATTTCACAGAGGCCAATGAAAAATTTTTTTTCGTTGTTGTAAAAGGCACAAACGCCTATTTCAATTTTTCTGAAAAAGAAAACGCAGGCTAGAATATTGTACGTAGTTCTTTTGTTATATTCATCATCATCTTCATCATCACATCAACGTCTACTGTTATATATCCCCCATTGGCCTCCAGTTTTCTTGGTTGGAAGCGGCTTGCATCAACCATGAACCCGCGAATTTAACATTTTTGTTATATTCATTCTTGATTACATTCTTGAAGTATTTTTCAAACAGAATAAGGCTTTTTAAAATCTTGTGCTTGTGAAATCTTATTTATACAGCTACAATCAAACTGTAGATAAAATATTTTTCAATCAAAATACAAGTCAAGATTTCAAGTTTATCTATTCTTAATACTATTGCTAAAAAAAAATAAGTAAAACCGCACTGTTGCTCCGCATTGGTTTTTGAACGCATAATGGAGGATTTACTGTATGGGTGTAGATAAAAAATATTGTCTATGACATTCACTTTTACTTACGCGCGATATTACATTTTAGTAAACAATTATAATGACTCTTTAAATCTCACGGGAAATAACATACACATTGTGAGTAGTCCTTCATGCACACTGCACTTCCATCTATGTCGTAGGCGCTTCTTATGTCTTTCAAATCATCAGGTATTGGACGGTCTGTCACATCCACGTCTTTGATTTCTTCCAGTATCGGTAGAGAGAGCACTTAAAAAAATATATAAAATACTTGACACTTGCTGACAGTGACAAATTTACTTTTCCCTTATTCGAATTTTTGCAAGTTGTAGGTGATTTTGCTCAGCGCCTATAGTACTTAGGTAATTACTCATTGATTATGGTCTACTGTCCTGAGTCGTCAACGTTAATAATTATCACCCTCCTAACGTATCCAACTAAACAAGAAATAACATTCAACTAAACAAGAAAATGCTTCAATTACTGAACTAATATTAAGCAGCAACTCGAGATCATACACATTTAAAAAAAAAAACTGTTGGATTGAACATCCACTGATGGAACCAGACTCGTCTGGCACCATTTAAAAAACATTTTAATTATTATTTCGTTTTCTTAACTTATTAATTATTTCACAATTAAAGTCAATTGAAGTGTTTCCCCGAGTCGGGGAGCAAGTCTGGGGGTCGTCCCTGAGCCGAGCGCGTCAGCTGCCCCGTCGAACTGCAGTTCCGGGACTTTTCTCCGAGACCCCGGGATAATCATATTCATCTGAACGGGCCTCGTCGGCGGCGAGATCGTCGTGCGCAGGGAAGTGAACCCATTCTGGGTTCTGTACCGATCTGTTTAAATTCAGTGCGCTCAATTCGTTTACTTACCCGCAACCTAGCCGGAGCACTATTTAATTTAAATAAATTTTGTAAACTTTAATTTTGGTCTTGAACTTATTTAATACCCACTTTAATCTAACTAAAATCTATAAAAACGCCACATTGGCTACAAACAGAACTATGAACAGAGATATGTTACAAACAGAACTAGTTACAAACGCGAAAATTAAGGAACTATACGTTGACGATATTGCAATGGCATTTTCTCATTCTAAGAGCGATTGTGCTTGTAAGAGTAGACTAAAGTGCCCCAAAGTGGGACGTAAATATAAAGGCCAAGATGATGATGATGTTGTTGTAATGGGGATGAATACAGAAGGCGATGAAACAAGATAATAGACAAAGTGACTCTGTGCTGAAATGACGACAGTGTTTTGACTTACTTGAAAAATACTGTAAGGCAAACATCGTTATTCTAAGCATCTTGTTAGTTACTGATTGCTCAAGCGCTATTAAAACTCAAGCATTCACAATCGTAAATATTGTCATAAATCGACGATTCATTTGTGTCCATGATACAGAGCAATGGTTTTTTAATTCTTGGTTTACTTGCGTTAATTCGGTTCGGTTGGCGATGGATCGGACACACGCTTCGAGGGTCGGATGATCACCTGCCCAAGCAGGGTTTCCGTTGGCAATATACTGGCTGAAGACGGCCAGGACGTCCTCGGACCACGTGGAGGCGATCAGTTGAGAAGGAGGCTGGCTCAATTGGTCTCGGCTGGGAAGAGCTGGAAGAAGCCGCGCAAGATCGAGCCAAATGGAAAACTCTTCTACGAGCCCTATGTCCCTAGTAAGGGATAACAGGATAACATCATCATCATCATCATCAATCCGGTTGATGATTGAAAATCATCATATAATCAATTATTTTTTTTAATTATGTTTCTTACAGAATTTGACTTTAAAATGCAGGTTTTTTTTTTCACCAAATCATATACTCACTGTTCAGGCACACAGCGCGTGATGTACCACAGGCGAATGCGGCGGCTGCAAGGTGTGTCGGGGGACGAGGAAGACCATCGCCAGCGTTAGCATTCGATCATCTCACCGACGTGACTTAATTTTTTAATATATTATTTTGTACCTACTGTCCAGGTATCTTTCATTGCGGACCCAATCCGCCATCTCCTGGATACTTTCAATATTCAAACCGCGGGTGGACGTAGGCAAGCCGCATCAAACCGAAGCAACTGGAGCATGGAGGTCCATGGGGGAGCTCTATGTCCAACGGTGTACAATGATGGTGTTAATGATGAGCCCTACAATCTTATTTGGCTCTGTGATCTAAGAATCGAAGAGAAGATCCAAGAAAATCTCTAGTATGTTATGTGTATGTAAACTTTTTACTGTGCAAAAGAAAAGAATAATCGTTTACGTTAGTTACGTACATTTAAGTTATAGATCTACGAGTACATAATTGAAATCCGAAGCCACGTTATGTAACTCGATTTTAATCTCCATTTACCAGTATTTTTAATTTACTTATAAGTTTTCCTCCACGACGATCAATTTTGTGCTTAGATACTGCAGTCAAAGGCTTCCGTAATCTTCAACGAACCCTCTACTTCTAGAGAGATTAAAATTTGCATGCAAGTATTAAAAAAAATCTTGCGTTGATGTAGTAAGTAGGTAGTCTATTGTTACGGACCTCCGTATTCTCATCATTTTAAAAGTTCATTTATAACACCCACCAAGTTTTTCATCATAAGTAGTTAGGTACATCGAAATTGTTTATCTTGTTAATTTTGGTGAATGCTGTTAAACGCTAACCTAACGTAATTAAAGCCTAACTCTTGATTAAACGAGCGTTAATGAAAAACGCCTGCGGCTATTTCTCTGCAAATAAACGTTTGTGTTACTACGGACTGAAATTAATATTGTAATCAAACCAATTTCAACAACATATACGACTTACCACATATACGTTCAACAGTAGATCACAGGCTTTCAGAATGAAAGAGGGGCCGTAGTTCCCATGGAGGTCAGTGTGAATTGGGAACTTCACATTGGTAGGAACATACTTAAATATCTTCACAGGTGTCTCCAGGTTTCTTTGCGATGTTATATGCAAAGCTAGTGGTAAAAATATCATGTCGCATATGAATTGAAAAAAATTCAGAAGTGCTTAATCCGGGTTCGAACGCACGATCCTCTGCTTGAACTACTAAGATAGGTATGACGACTTTGGAAGAACAACACGGAATAAATTGAATAAAGGGGGAGTTACTTCTTCCTCGTGACTTTTGAAGTTATTTGGTCAATAAGTTTTCACTTGAAATATTTTAATAGATACTAGCTGACCCGGCAAACTTCGTACCGCCTCATTTTTTTTTCATATTTACTCACCTTTTAAACCTTCCCTGGACTTCCACAAATAATTCAAAACATAAATTAGCCAAATCGGTCCAGCCGTTCTCGAGTTTTAGCGAGACTAACGAACAGCAATTGATTTTTATATATATAGATTTATCGAATTTGGCACACCGTCTTATTATTTTAAATTAAACTCACAACTCGATGTAATATTTAATTTCATTACAAAAATTTACAACTAAGAATATTATAATTCATTAGTACTCCACGTTTTGGGCTCAAAAAAACGTGAAGTACAATAGTACATTTACATATTTACAAATTTTATTAAATTAATTAATATTCACATAGATTACAATTAAAACTTAACAGTAGACACGGAACAAAACATTGAAAGGAACTTTTTACACCTTAACAATAGAACAGTCATTTTGAATTGACACCACGTGCATCTCAAATGCTTTGCATTTCAATGCTGCTGTGCTCATGCTATTTGCAGCAATTTTTTAGTCAGAAAATCTGAGAGCAATGCGACGTCTTCGTATTGGTCGTGACAGTCTGCTCGAGCTGCGCGAGCGCGGTTAACTCAGTATCCATCTTCCTGGCTTTGTTTCTCTGATCTTTCATCTGTCCCTTCTTTCGACAGCAGCAGAGAATCTCCTCGAATTCTTTTCTAAAGTTATCGTTCAGCCATCCATACAACAAAGGATTGGAGACAGCGCTGGACATTCCAAACATATGACAAATAGCGTACGTTATTATCATACTTTTTTCTTCCAGAATTGGTTCAGGAGCAAAATCAGCTACTAAATTAAATACGTTCAGTGGTAACCAGCTTATAACGTAGGTTACAGCTATTGCTATTAAAATGGCTGGCGTCTTTCGCGTCATCCGTCTTCGTCCTCTTAATCTCCTATGAATTTGAATATGCGCTATAACTACGACTAGAACTGGCACTAAGTATTGGAATATTAAACTTAACATGGAGTAGATGGCTCGCCCGTTGTAGATAGGCCAGTCTTCGATGCAGAAACTGAGAGAGTCCATGCCTATAAGGCCGATGTTGTGAGTTTTTAGGCTTCTGAAGATGTAGAGAGGAGACGCCAGGGTGAAAGCAGTTGCCCAGATGAAGAACATAGTGACGAGAGCGCCCATGGTCTGGAGACCGCGTCTCGTCGGGTACACGATCAGCTGAGGACAAAGATAAATAAAGTATTAGTATCAAGTTGGACGACCAACTAACTGAATGGTCTTGGTACCATTTTAATAAACTAAACTTATCCACATTGTTTCTGCGGAAAAGCAAGATAAATTAGTATAGTTTATTGTATCAATCATTTATTTAATACCAGTTTTGTCAAATCTAGTACGCGTGAGGCGCTATTTATGCGGCGCAGAGGCGCTAGTTAATGATTTTCTTCGTTTAAGACCAAGGTAATCAGGTGTCAACAGCCATAAACAAAGAAATTTAAATATATTTCTTTTAATTATTTTTAATTTATATAAAATTAAATTAAATTAAATTCAAAATCAATCAAAATAAATCAATAAAACTAAAAAATTGTAATTATACAGTAATGCATGACAAATAAAATGTACATAGTAAGTGAACAATTGATCCACTGTTGCTATTTCGTTTCCTCGCCATCGAAGTGAAAAGCAGAATGTAAAACTCGAGCATTTTTGCCCCTTTTTTGCCCTCGACGTGTCTATCCACCCTCGCCATACCGGCTCGGACATAATGAACGTCGTGGGTAAAATGGCTCGTTTTATGCTTTATAATAGTTTATTAAAAGCACGCTAATACGTGTGTTATTCTTGTTAAAGCTTATTTAATTCAATCAAAAACTAAAGGCGTTATAATCAGTAGTAATCTGACATAAAATAATTTTAAATTACATACTTAATCCTCAATTTATCTCTATAAACGTCAATTTCCTTTCGAAAACTTCTATTGAAACTCGCAAGAGAAGAGTTATTTCTGAATATGATACAGCATCCAATATCCTCGTATATTGATTAAGAAATTGATATTAATTTCCATACTCCTTTAACCAGAAACCTCTCGACGTTCATATTAATCTTCTGATGCGAAACTTTGTTAATTTCAGTAGTATTCCACAGAATGTCACGAATATTATCCATTTAATGTTTTATAGGCGGCATGCTATCACTTTATTAAGTGGCCATATCTCTAGTGTGTAGGTATTTGGTTCATTACACCAAACTCTTCAATGATAAACTGATACAGAGTCCATACGAGTACAAAATCAATATGTGTAACAACTGTTACATTATTATTGATTTTACTTGGACTGTATTACCATAGTATTACTGTAGTGTCTCGATTGACATTTTTGAGGCTGACAATGATTTTTTTTAGGGCTCCGGAGCCAAAATGGCAAAAACGGAGCCCTTGTAGTTTCGTCAAGTCCGTCTGTCTGTCAGTTTGTCCATATTCACAGGCATTTTACTCGAAAACTACAAGATGTACATCAACGAAATTTGAAGTACAGATGTCTTGTCAAAGCCGCTATTTAGTTTTGTAGTTAAATTACAAAAATAAATATTTATAGGGGGGCACTCCATGCACGTAAAAAAAATAAAAAAATAACTCGCATCAACGTGTGGCACATAATAGTTCGACAGCTCTTTTGAATAGATAGTAAGAATTCTTTTTCAACATGATCGGATATACCGTTTTTGAGTTATTGCCGAAAAACTGCGCTTCTCAACAAAAAGACGTAAGTGCAGTGAAGATACGATCTTTTTCTGATCTCTGTCTGTCTGTGTGTCTGTCTGTGGCACCGTAGCTCTTAAGCGGGTGGACTGATTTGAATGCGGTTTTTTTTATTTGAAAGCTGGTTTTTTGGCGATGGTTCTTAGACATGTTTTATCAAAATCAGTTCAGCCGTTTCAAGATCATCAGCTCTTTTGTTCGCTGCGGTAGGAATTTTATATGCTTAATGGGTATTTACTTTAATTTCAAGCATATTTGGGACGTAAAATTTGAAACACCCATGTATGCTATATAACTATGCAAGAATATGCAATTCTCGGCCTGATGCTGCAGCCAGGATATCCAGAACACCAGTAGGTACACTCTTGATAAAACTATAGCAGATATATCGTGTTTGGATTCGTTTCGATCAGTTTTTGATTCTATATACAATGCAATGGTGGCAACAAGATGAGCTGATGCTGCAGCCAAGATATCCAGCACACTTGAACACTATAAAAAATAATAGCACATATGTCGTGTTTGGATTCGTTTTGGTCAGTAATTGATTCTACATACAATGCAGTGGTGGCAACATGACGAGCTGATGCTGCAGCCAGGATATTCAATACACTAGTACACTTTAAAAAAATATATATAACAAAGTTTAAAAAGCATGAAATAAAAAAACTAAATTTAAAAATTTTCAAAAACCCCGACAAAAAAAACGCCTAAAAATAAAAAAAAAAACACGAAAAAAAGGCGCCAAAAAAGAACAACTAAAAAGTAAAAAATAATTATGCACTACCTAGCTATTGCCCGCGACTTCATCTGCGAAGAATTCGTTTAACCCTATCCCGCGGGGACTATGGTGATTTCCCGCAAAATTAGCCCAAGTTAATTTAGTATAAGTACCTAGTAATATTTTTTTTATCTATGCGTAGTCGGTGTCGGGGGACCGCTAAGGTTAATACTTTAAAAATACAACGTATGCACTTTAGTTTCCTGTTAACCTTAGCGGTCCCCCGACACCGACGACGCTTAGATAAAAAAAATATTACTAGGTACTTATACTAAATTAACTTGGGCTAATTTTGCGGGAAATCACCATAGTCCCCGCGGGATAGGGATAAACGAATTCTTCGCAGATGAAGTCGCGGGCAATAGCTAGGTAGTGCATAATTATTTTTTACTTTTTAGTTGTTCTTTTTTGGCGCCTTTTTTTCGTGTTTTTTTTTACTCTTTCGGTTGGACTGACGCCGGTCAACCTGTGAATACAGTGGCCGAATTGTCTAAAGCCTTTTTTGGTGACAATTAGTGTCACCGCCATAACGATGCAGGAAATCATAAATTGTATTGGTTGTATTGTACTTGTTTTTTTCTTTTTGGTTGTGGAAGGTACTTTTGGGAGAGAACATAAGTAAAACGTTTTTCTTTATATAAAGCTTCGACGCTCGTAACCGTATTCTTCATCCACTTTCTACCCACATCCCGTACAGGCAGGAAGGAGTGGCGGAAGCAATTAGGTATGATTCAGATTGCGTTACACAATAGCAGGTTATTAACAGAAATATATCAATATGGACCAATTAGTAGAAGAATCTGAAGCCATCCATAAGAATATAATAAATGCGAAAGCGTGTGAATTTGTATGTTTGTCCGTGTTTTACATCAAAACGGAGCGACGGATCGACGTGATTTTTGCTATAGAGATAGTTTATAGGCTAAAGAATGACATAGGCTACTTTTTATCCCGGAAAAATGCACAGTTACCGAGGGAACAGCGTGCGATAAGCGAATTCCACGCAGGCGAAGCCGCGGGCAAGAGGTAATGTAATAATAAATATTAAAATAAACGGGTCTTTCGCGTATAATAGAAAACGTATGCTCGACCTGATGGGTTACCACGAAACTCCCAAATCGAAGTTCGTATCGCACCGTCCCTTTCACTCGCATGTTAAATGACATAAGGATAGTTCAAACAATAAGACAACATTGAACCTATATCGAAAATACAAACTGAAATATAGATGCACAGAAAAAGCAGAAAAATAAGACCAGCGCTGGGAATCGAACCTCGCCATTCCGTTTCGCGTGCTACACAACCGTTGTACAACGGTACAGACACGAATTTCTCCTACGCACTACATATCTCAGCTTGTTTGTTTCTTATTTAGCCACTTAAGCAGCGACAGTAGCGACATCTATGCCGTAGCCCTCATCGAGAAACTTTTTGGCACTCCATCGGAACTAACCGCTCACCCGGACAAGAGATATACTAAGCAATCAAATTAAGATTGGTTTTTGGAATCTTTTTTTAATTTTTTATTGACATTGAACCTGATGTTGGCGGCGTCTAACATGATAGAGCTTATTCGCATACTAAGTATAACCTAACCAACAAAAAGCTGAAAAACCCCGGACTTTGTTACTTCAAACTTCAATATCTCAAAAACGGCTAGACCGATTTCGATGAAACATGTCTAAGAACCATCGCTAGAAAACCTACTATCAAATAAAATAAAACTGCATTCAAATCGGTCTACCCGTTATAGAGCTACGGAGCCACAGACAGAAACACAGACACACATAGCGGTCAAACTTATAACACCTCTCTTTTTACGTCGGGGGTTAAAAACCGAACGCGCGATAACCAACAGCCAACGCTTGCGCCAACGTTTGTACCAATGCTTATTTCTTCGAGCAGCATTGGGCCAGCGTTGGCCCAACATGTGAAGCCAACTTAAGTGTATTTGTTGATGTTTGTCCATCGACCTTCAGTAAGCTATCACAGGATGATGGGGTGACATTCTGTTGTTCCAATGAATTCTTTTGCTTTATTATCTTATCTGAGTGGTTTTTGTTTACATATTTGCCGGTCAGTAAATGCAGTAGTGTTCAAAATAATAAAAGTAGGCTATTGACTAAAATTTATTGAGATATATATTTTGAATCTTTTCAATCAAATTTTTGTTACTTTTTGGGTGAGAGGTTAGTTCCGATGGAGTGCCGAAAAAGTTTCTCGATGAGGGCTACGGCATAGATGTCGCTAGTGTCGCTGCTTAAGTGGCTAAATAAGAAACAAACAAGCTGAGATATGTGGTGCATAGGAGAAATTCGAGTCTGTACCGTTGTCCAACAGTGGTGTAGCGGTATAGCACGCGGCACGGAATGCCGAGGACCTGGGTTCGATTCTCAGCGCTGGTTTTATTTTTCTGGTTTTTCTGTGCATCTGTATTTCAATTTGTATTTCGATATAAATTTATTGATTAGGTACTTAGCTTTTGCCCGCGGTGTCACCCGCGTGGAATTCCTTTATCGCGCTCTGTTTCCTCGAGAACTGTACGTTTTCCGGAATAAAAAGTAGCCTATGTCACTCTCTAGCCCGTAAACTATCTCTATGCTGAAAATTTCGATCCATCCATCGCTCCATTTCGACGTGAAAGACGGATAAACATAAAAACACACACTTTCGTATTTATAATATTAAGTATGGTGATTAGGCTCACTGACTGTCACTAGGTACCTAAGTATTTCACTATTTTGTTTCACTATTTTGAGTCTAACATATGGTACCTGGCATGGTCTTTGGTTGTGTTGCTCTGAAGCTGACAGAGCTCTGGTTGAGTTCGAAAATCGTCAGTGTGATGATTGATATGATGGGTTTGTGTGATTTTTGAGTGTTTTTACAGTGTGGAGGTGTATGGTTGTGTTTCTCTGAAGATGAGCTCGATCTGGTTGAGTTCGAAACTCGTCAGTGTAATGATTGATATGATGGGTTTGTGTAATTTATGAGTGTTTTTACAGTGTGGAAGTGGAGGAACTGCATGAACACAGATATTTTGCATAAGCTATCATAAGGTCGCGGGTGAGCAAAGTAATGTTTTAGTTCATTAATATGGAACTCCGCTAAGTAACGTCTGATTCAATAAATTATTTCAATCCTCCTTGTCTTCAAAGCGACGTCTAATTGTTATTTTCTAATTACAGAAAAGCTTTTAATATATCCAAATATACCTACAATAAATTCCGTTTAAACGTTTATGCAAATGTTTGCCTTCAAATAAGAAACATTTTGTTGACTTTCGCTTCGTATTTGTAGATATTATTCGACTTCAAAAGGTTCACTTTATTTACTCCGATGTGCCAGATGCCTTTTCACCCCACTGCCCTAAGGAGGGTTATGTTTTTGATTTGGGACTAGCCAATTATATTAGTTTAATAACAAGGAACTAAAAGAATTTCCTTGCTCACCCGCGATACGATAGCTAAGCTTATGCAAAATATGCGTGTTCATGCAGTTCCTCCAGCTCCACACTGTAAGAACACACAAATTACACAAAACCATCTCTATCACCACCACCACATCACACTGACGCATTTCGAATGGACCTCCGCAAAGTAACGCCTGATTCAATAAATTAGTAAAAATAATCTTATGTTATTTTTACGCGAGAATTCACATTATATGACCAATAACTGTTTCCTTGTTGATAATATAAGAAACATAGCCAAGCACTTTAGTTAGCTCGTCGAAGTGGCAATGGGCCGGCCATATAGCATAGACAACAGATGTCGTTGGGACCGAAAAGTTCTCGTTCTCAGTCTTTATGTGTTGATTTATTTTATTTCCTTGACTGACCTCTTCAAAAAAATTAAGGCCTTTGTAAATGAGTTTTTTGTACTTACTACAATAATGAAATGAGCATGGAACCCTCTGGTAAAGGCTAAGGACGTAAGCAGAGTTGATATAAGGACAAGTAAAGGCTCTTAACCACCCCAAATACGTAAAAAATAGGGAAGCTCTCTGTCTGTGTGTCTTTATGTGGCATCGTGGCTCGTAAACGGGGATTTAATTCGTTTTTTTATTATTATTTGAAAGCAGGTTTTCTAGCGATGGTTCTTAGACGTGTTTCATCGAAATCCGTTCAACTGTTCTTAAGATATTGAACTTTGAAGTGACAATGTCGGGAGTTTTCCAACTTTTTTCGTAGGTAACTTTGGGGAGATTAGGTTTATTTTTATTTGGGGAGTTAAGGTTAGGTTAACTATGGATAATAATCTGAATTAAATGACATTATTATTATGATTATTATTATTATCATACTTGTTCCAATGGATTCTTCTAACTTGCAAACAAATCCCATACTATCCACAATTCCACATCCCATGGCAAATGACCCATGGAATTTTCCATCCTAACTTTTCACGTGTCGTCAACATAAAATGGCGTTTTCAAACCTTTTAAACCCTAACTCCGCGTAAATCGAATAAATATCGCGTGAAATTGAATCTTATCCACTTTAGATTAAGTTTAAAATTCGTCTGAAAAATTGTGTCAAAGTCACTTAGGGTTGTGTTTAGGTGATAATGACACACATGATTTCAGACATCGACTTCTGTTATTTTAAAAATCCTATGCTGAGAATACGAATTAATCGCGTGATAATTGCTCAGTTTTGGATGTTTTTTGTCACACAATCACACCTAGACATATGGTAAAAAAATACATACTAATTATTATAAATGCGAAAGTGTGTTTGCATGTTTGTGTGTTTGTATGTTTGTCCGTCTTTCACGCCGTAACGGAGCGATGGATCGACGTTATTTTTGGCATACAGATTGACATAGGCTACTTTTTATTCCGGAAAAATAGACAGTTCCCGAGAGAACAGCGCGTGATAACCGAATACCACACGGGCGGAGCTGCGGGCAAAAGCTAGTAAAAAACATAAATAAATGAAAATTAAATATGAAAATATTCACAGAATATTTAGTTGTGTATTCACTAACAGCGTTGCGGTTATCGATCATTGTTATCGATCTATATCTAAATAAGATCTTATTCACGTGAATGGTGATAAAACTTGGCTACTGAGATTTTGATGCAAGCATCTGGTGGCTATTGGTTACAGATGCGTGCCTAAAACTTGCCGTAACTGTGGTAGTCGACTCTTAAGTATACGATTTAGTGCAGGCTGGAGGATTTAGTGCTCTTTCATTGCAAGGCAGTCAAAGTAAAACCTTAATTTGAGAAGGTAGGTACGTAGGTACCATATATTATTAAACCAGAGCGTTCTCTTCAACCTAAATTTCACAATATAATTTTTTTCGTCATAATTATTGTTAGTCATAATTTAATGAGGAATAAATGATACATTTACAAATGATTTAAACAATAAAAACTTAATAATAATAATTAAAAACGAATATAAATTTAAAAAAGGCCCCAGTGGCATGGTTCCAAGAATGCTGGCAGCATTTCCTCGCTGTATAGCGATGCCAAGACGTGCGAGGAAGCTGCCAGCCCTCTTGTCTCCGGTGGCGTCGACCAGTCTCTTTGCCAGATGGTTAAAGAGATCCCTTTTTTTTATTGTAATACCTTTATTTTCATTCACTCATTATTATTCTTTAAAAATACTTACTGGAAGCATCATTGATTGTCGTTTGTTTTACGAAGTCGTATTAAAAAGTACTGGTACACGATTCAAAAATATTAGTACGTTTATTTACAAATATTGCACATTCAGTATTAGAATGTCTCGAAAGATTTTATCTACGTACAGGCACCAGTATAATAATATCTATATCCAACACACCAAAGCGTGCATAAATGTCTGATACGACTCTATTTCTAGGTCCAATAGGTAGGACGTGTCAGCTATTTCTGCATGCTCCACTGAGGCAGGTATTGAGATGTCTGCACCATAATTCCCGCCTCTAGAGTTAAATTTTGCGCTGTGGGACGGGCGCAGGCTGAAAATCAGCGCTGCAAGTTACTTTTGCTCGCCGCTTATGCTGAGCCTGAGCCCATTGCCACCTTATTACGTGATTTTTTTTTTTTACTGTGTAGTCTTTTTTCTGTGGCAATAAATGTTTTTTTTATTAATGTTATTATTATTAATATTATTATTATTAATTTCTTAGCAGGCTATTAAAGATAAAAAAAAGAAAATTACTTGGCCATAACATTATCCTTACCGGACCACTTTGTTGTCAATCTGTCCGTTCGTCAGTCTGTCCGTCTGTCAAGCTGATTTTCCACCGGTAAGGTGAGATGAAACGAAAATTGACATTTGTATGGCGGCACGCGCGCAAGAACGCATATAAATTTCTTTGAAATTTCTGTGAAAAATCACCATCTTTCAAGGTATTTTTTCTCAAAAACTCGTGAAGGTATATATCAAGCTGTTTTGCTACTAGCATCTAAAGCGAACATTACAAACATAACTATCTCACGAAACTTCCAACAAAAAGGTTAATCCAAACAATATTTAAAAATAACTCGAGATCAAAATGCTTTGTAACGACCCAGTAAATGCAGAAGCACCATCCATTTAGCAAATGAAGGATGCCGATATAAGGGATTATTCAAAAGGTAAATACCAGATAAAGGTAGAGGGATAATAAAATATGTGTTATCTACAAATATCTCGGATCTCTAGTCAAATAAAATGACGTTTTGTAATGTCTTTCATCCTTATTTGGCACAGTGTAAGGTTGATAAAAGTGTAATTTATGTTGGGCTGAAGTGTCCTATTACAATTGAAGCGCTTATTGTAGGGATACCTTTGGGAGATAGTTTGAATTGCAGAGGATCCCTTAAATAGCAAATCTGAACGTTTAAATATTTCCGCTCTCTGTTTTTGGGACAGCATTTTCAAATACGTAGTTTGAAAACAAAACGCGTGTCATTTTACTGAATAATACAGTTTTTTGTAAACCTTATAGTACTTAAGTAGGTAACTTTTTGATAGTATGATCTACCAGATTGGTTTACATATTAATTTAGATTAGGGGATTCATTTTACAATTACATACTTATACTGCAGACGATTTCTGAAAAAAAAAAACATTTTATTCACCACTATTATGTATTTTTTATTGTTGTTTCAATTCAATTTCCGGAACTACAGGTGTTGCAGATGTTTATGGGCGGTGGTGATCTCTTACCATCAGGAGACCCACTTGTTCGTTTGCCATCCAATCGAATAAAAAAAAGGCTACGAGTAGGAGGAGAGGTAATATGATCGACCAATCATATTAGTAGAAATCCACTTGAAATCCACATCTCGGAGACGAGATGTGGTATGATTGGTTGATCCCTACACGTCTCCTCTGCGCTCCGCTCGTCTCCACCTCGGTAGAGCCGCAGCCTCCATCCATCCACCCATCCCAGCCTACATACGTCCCACTGCTGGGCACAGGCCTCCTCTCAAAGCAAGAGGGCTTGGGCCATAGTTCCCACGCGGGCCCAGTGCGGATTGGGAACTTCACACGCACCATTGAATTGCTTCGCAAATTTTTACAGCTTTACCACGATGTTTTACTTCACGCTCGTGGTAAATTTCAAATGTGATTCCGCACATGAATTTCAAAAGCTCAGAGGTGCGAGCCGGGGTTTGAACCCACGACCCTCTGCTTGAGAGGCGATAGGTCACACCCACTAGGCCACCACGGCTTCATCGCAGCCTCACCCTATAGGTTTTGATTCCCCAGCAATTTGTACGGAAACACTCAGTTTACGAGTAATTACATATAGTTATTATCTGATTGCGTTCTTAGAAGTTTGATTTTTTCACTGGTCCAATGTGTTACAGATTCGAGTACTTACTTAAGTATTTTAAATTCATTTCAGCTTGATATTTTCACGTGTTTTTGAGAAAAAAGAACTTGACTAACAGACGGACAGATTGACAACAAAGTGGTCCGGTAAGGGTAACGTTTTGGCCAAGTAAAGTTCGCCCTAAACCCTAAAAAAGTAATTTTCTTTTTTTTTCATCTTTAAGCGGCAATAAACATACAAATCGGCTATTTTCGCAAAATAAAGACAAACAAAAACAATTTAAATGTAAACAAACTTTTTACGAACTTCCTAATCGCTTGCGGATATCCGAACTCTCTGAGAATTTGGGTATTTTGTAAAAAGACTGACTTTTGAGCCAGAGCTGGAAACTACAGAAACTCCATTTGTTAAAAAAAATACAATCATTGGAACATAGAACCTCCTCCTTTTTTTGAAGTAGGATTAAAAAGTTATTTTTTTTAACATACATATGATAATTTTTATCCCGGGAAATTACTTACGAATTTTACGCACACTGGGTCGTGGACAGACTAGTAGTTTCTTGTACTTTCGAATTTTCCCTGGGTTTTCAACCAAACTTGATAATATATCTCTCAACGAATCGCCATCACCATGCAACGAGGGAATACTGCCCACCTTTTGGGCACCATGCCACGGGGGCTTTTTTATATTTAACTAGCTTTTGCCCGCGGCTCCGCCCGCGTGGTATTCGGTTATCGCGAGGTATTCCCTCGATGTGCATTTTTCCGGGATAAAAAGTAGCCTATGTCACTCTCGAGCCCATAAACTATCTCTATGCCAAAAATTACGTCGATCCGTCGCTCCGTTACGGCGTGAAAGACGGACAAACATACAAACATACAAACACACTTTCGCATTTATAATATTAGTATGGATTTAGTTGGTATCAAGTTTTTTAAGTTGGGTATTTAGTTCACATAGTTAAGTTTTACTTATAGTAATTTATTGAAGAACTGATTATTTACAAGTCTTTATTAAGAAACAGTTTATTTTCACGTCAATAAAAAGAAACATCGAGTGGACCTTCTTTTTTCATTTAATTTGTAGGTATAACGGTGGTATTAAACCTACAAAATTAAGTCGAGCAACCGTCCTTCAAAGTTGGCTACAACTTTTTGAGGGCCTAAAGCAGTTTTCACGTTGTTAAACTCGATTTAGGATAACGACAGTAAATACTAATATAGTGAGTGGAATTACGCACTTAAGCCTTAAGTACGGTGTTTACTGGAGAACTGATTGAAGTGAATCTGTTTAAGGCTTAGTGCGCTAAGAATTGAATTATTTAGGTACTAGGTCTCTGTTGAGGACCTTTTGAGATAAAAATAAATAAAGTTTTCTAAATTGACGAAGTTTTTCAGATAAAAGAAACATAAAAAGACAAAGTCTTGGTAGGCCTCCCGCCATATAGACTGACGACATTGTTGCAGGAAAGGGGGAGGCATTTTTTCAGCAGTAGATGTCTTTCCGCTGATGATGATGGTGACGATGAGAAACAATAAAAATGAGTTTCAAAAGACAAGCGATTCAGTTTAAGTATATTACGATCGTCACTCAGAAATGCCAGTAAAATTTTCAGAACACCAAGTTATCCAGTGGTCATTGGTATAGTAGAAGGACTGCATCGACATCTAAGCACGTGGTGCAAAATAGCTCAATCATTATTTACTTTAGCAAATCGACCTGACGTCAAAGTAATAAAGCCGAACGGATCCTATTCACGTTCTCAACTACATCCCGATTTACGAGTAAACATTTGAACCACATTTAGACTGTTCTTGTTAACTGGAGCTACTTACTCTGAATCAAGTTTTAGACCGTGTTTATCTTTGATTTTAAGTTTCAACGACGGAAAAGTTACTGAATTCAGAAGAAGAATTAAAAAATGCAACCCTAAATAGTCGCGATTTTTACTAAAATACTGAATACTCGGGACTAAATCACGATTTATTCCTAAAATTAAGTACCTTGACATTTTAGCGGCTGTGGCCATATGCAGAAGGGATGTGGTATTATGTGTTAAGAATATTGATACTTCATAGTCTCTCTGTGAATTTACACAATGATAGTAATAAAATCGCTCGAAAGCTCGTTGAAGTGGCAATGGGCAGGCCATATTGCATGGAGAGCAGATGGCCGTTGGGGCCAAAAAGTTCTTGAGTGGAGGCCGCAGATCGGCAAGCGCAGCGTAGGACGTCCACCAACGAGATGAACGAATGACATGATTAAAGCCGCGGGTTCACGGTGGATGCAAAAAATATCTGGGGGCATAGTAGTGCCCCCGCCAAGTCGAGCACGAAGCATATACAATGTCTAAATTTCAGTTGCCTACGGTTCTCAAGATACAGCCCTAAGCTGTGACAGATAGTTAGAGAGTGATGCGACAGTAAAAGGGTTTCGTCTAGCGTCCTTTGAATCTGTACACAAAAAAGCTAATACCCGAAACAAAAAAACAGATAATGTTTAAATTAAACTATAAACAATGGTTTCGACTATTACGCGCAAATTCTAAACTGCTTAATGGAGTTGAAATGAATTATAACAATAAAAAAAATGGTGAATAATAAAAAATAATGTTCAGATCCAACGTAGGTACGTTACGTAGGTAAGAAAAACAATATCTTCTCATTTTGGGCAAAGCTTTACTAAAATATCTCATTGTTGGAGATCTGAATGGGCAAATTATTTTCCTGGAGCCATTTAGAAAGTGGCATTTATGGGAAGAGCTAAGCTGAGACCAATTACCGCACCTATTTTTTTTTTAAATGAGTAAGATTTGGTGAGACTTTTGTAACTGTGAGGAAATTCTAACCTATTTCTATTTCTATTTTTACAAATTGTCTCATTTAAATCGGTCAGTATAAGTTTTTTTTTTATAGCCTGTTAAAGTGTCCCACTGCTGGGCAAAGGCCTCCCCTTCTTTCCGCTATACGTCCCTTTCTTGAGCATCTCCTGCCACTCTATTTGATATGCGTCTAAGTCATCCCGCCATCTCCTCTTCGGTCTGCCTCTGTTACGATGGCCATGTGAGTGCATGCGGCAGACATGACCAGCTCAGTCCCACTTCAGCTTCGCGTTCTTAGCACCCTCATATGCAACGCGGCTTTTGGAGTGCAGTTCGGTGTTTCTGTTGCGGTCAGTCCTATGAACACCCAAAATACTGCGCTCCATTGCCCGTTAGCAAACCTTGAGTCTGGACTTTTGAGCTTTAGTTAATGACCTAGTTTGAGCGTCGTAAGTTAAAAAGTTGGTAAAGTTATTACATTAAAATAAGAACACATACAAACCCAACTCACCACCATTACACTACGCTGACGCGTTTTGAACTCAACTAGAGTTAATCGTCAGAGCAAGAAAAAAGAAAGAAAAAAAAAACATTAGACATGACATTACAAAAACAAAAATAGATAGACAAAAATACGTATCACGGTCACGAAATGGTCCCAAACCAAGACACAACCATTCGAAATTGCTACCCTTTTGCTACTAGCAGATGTTAGACTCAAAAATCTCTCAGTCTCTGCGACCATCTTGGTAGCATGGTGCATACAGTTGTGTTGCGCTGAGGTCTATGGGGGAGGCCTATGTCCAGCAGTAGACATCCTTCGGCTGCCATGATGATGATGAATTTCATGAATAATTATCTTTGTTTCTTTTTTAACTCTAAGGATAAACTCTGGTTGAGTTCAAAACGCGTCAGCGTAGTGTGGCAGTGGTGATAGTTGACTTTGCATATTTTCTGCATAGCTATCGTAAAGACGCAGGCGAGCAAAGTAATGGTTTATAATTCATTGATACCTCCGCAAAGAAAGTAACGCCTGATTAAATAAAATAAAATGTGGTCTAAAATTAGTTTAGTAAACACACCTGATATCTATCCAAGGCAATAGCGGTAATGGATATCGTGGACACAAATATTGAAATGGCCTGTATGGCCCCGCAAGCTTTGCAGAGGCACGGCCAGTCTGGTAGAGGCCAGTGTTTGGTGAGGAGTTCCATCAAGGTGAGGGGAGTCCCGACGCAGCAGAGCAGGGCATCAGAGACTGCGAGGTTCACTATGAACATGTTCCGGACCGTGCGCATCGCTGGCTTCCTGACTACCTGGAAAAGAAGGTTGATGTTAATACTTGAATATTTGGAAACATTAAGGTACGCGAGAACAGAGATGTGCGAGGATGCGTGGCGAGGAATGTGTTTTTCAACGTTTACCTTTACTTGCCTAAAGTTAACGTCATAAATAAGTGATCACTTTTGTACCTTGTCCGCTTTCAGTCGGTACACAATTTCGTATGGCTTTTTAAACATGACGTTAATATGACCAGGTACAATCGCTCGCAAGGTGATCGCTTATTTATGACGTTGACTAGCTGTACCTACAAGGAAATGGCGTTTACCAATTCCGCTACGCGGGTTTTCACTAGAGTTTCATGAAAAACGGTTCTCTATCGTTTGCCCGAATTTCATATGCCCGAATGTATAGTTTTCTTGAATTTTCGTTTGCCATAAAGTAATTTATTTCTGAAAGAGTAATTTCTTCAGATTAACCTAACCTTCTGCATTCTATTTAGCTTGCAATATTCGTGAATGAGTGTGAAGGCAAATAGTGGTGTCAACATTTACTACAATGTTTTGACCACTTTCTGATATAAAATTTGACAGAAATTTGGCATTAGTTATGAAAGTTTGGTGACGACAACTTAACAATACAATAATTGTAATTATCCGTACATTGTATAATTATCTCCGGAAGACAACGATAAATGGTTTCGATTTGAAACTTAGTTTTCAACGACAATGCAGTTACAGTTACTTAATAAAAAAATATATTTTAAAAGTTTTTTTTAACAAAACATATTAAGTACTATAACAGTCTTAAGCAAGGCCAACTTTTTAAAGACTATATCTAAGGAATTTTATTAGTACAGGTAAGAATTCAAGATCCACTTCAGGCCCTTGAGTCAACGATGAAATAAGTACGTAAGTATTTAGCAATATAAAACCTGAAGTATTTTCATTCACAAAACTTGGAGTAAGAATCTAAGGTCTGGTCTGTAGAGATTCCTTGTAAAGAAGTTGGTAATTTTAAAAGTTGGATTGAATGCCTATTTTTACTTGACAATAAGCCCTTTACATAATATAACGTATATCCAGGTTGTTGTAGTCTACTAACAAATATATACGGTAAAATACAACAATATAATACACGACTTTCATGGATTCTGTTTTATATATTGTAGTAACTTTTGTCACAATATAAGAAATACGAAAACAGAAATCATTTAATAAACATGAAGATCGCGTGAGAATTAGATACGGCACAAGCCCTCTTAATCTGAGATGAGGCCTCTAAGCTGGGATGGTGATAAATGATTAATCACAGGTCGTCGTCGTCGGGTCGTTGACAGGTTATAAATAGGTATTTTTAAAAAGAAAACAATGCCTAAATAAAAACTTCAAATAAAACGAGAAATATTTAAATGAGAAAATCATGAATGCTAAATAAGTATTTATTCGCCTGGTTACAACTTTATATCTATCTTTTTATAAGTTCCCTCTACATACATTGAAATAAATTTGATGGAATGAACATAAATGTAGACATGTAGAAAAATAAATGGTGCGCATGATTGCGTTTTATTTGAATAGATCTATTATATCTGTGATGTCCGGTTTGCTAATAATTTCGTTAGGCAATACCCTACTTTCCGAGCACAGATATAGATTACACTAGATTACACAAATGCATCTACTTCACGTGTCTGAACCCTGACCAAACGTCGGGGTTGGCTCCATACTAAGACTGACCGCTAACTAACTAATCATGACTAGTGACTGACTCGCGCCCCAAGGCGCGGGCGGGCGGCGCATTTGAATCGATTTTGCGCGGACGACATCGGGGAATTCACATCGCTAATTCGCTTTTGAGACGTCACAGTAGATATAAAAAAGTGACACGGTTGGTTTTCATACAGATTGAGGTGTTTGAGTTATCTAATATCTATATCTATGTTTCCGAGCATCGGCAATAAGTAATAAAATTCCAAAAAAATGTTACCAATGAAACGGATACAAAATTCAGATCTATTGTCAAGAAGACCTAAGGCGTATTATAAAGTCAATCATTATATTATGGACAGGGATATTTGGAAATAATTCCGATCCACATTGGCGATCCCTTACTTCAAATAGTGAACCAACTATGTTAAAAATAAAGTTGTGTTAAATACTTGTGATCATTTAATAATATCGTAAATCAGTTTAAAAATATATGTATAAGTTTCTTACCGACTTCTTTTTCTCTCCTTCTTTTAGGTTTTAATTCTGAGTCTCTGATAGACTTTTTTTGACATTCCTAAGGGCTTTGACTTTGAATTTGACGTACTATTACTATTAGATACCCCGAACTAATCGTGGCGTGAAATGATAACACAATATTTGAATGTGTCTAGCCCTACCATTATGTCAGTCCATAACTGTCAAGTGCTCAATTTAAATTCAAATAATCACCATTAACATCCTATCTCAATCCGCCATACTTAGAAACCTACATCAGGCCTGCAAAGATCCTTTTACTGCCAAACTGCTCGAAGGAGGTTTATGTTTTTCGAGCGTATGTACGAGTATGTATGTCTATAGTTTAGATTCTCTCTGTAACTTAAACGGCTAAACGGCTTTGTTGTGAGATCTCATTATATTTGTTGAAAGTTTTAAGCCATTAAATAACAAATACACTGAAACAAAAAAAACCTGATGGCCTTAAAAAAAAGTGTAAATCATTTATTTGCGAGAGTGTAGTATTACAATGTCATGTGGTAGATTAATATTATAAGTAAATAAATAAATAAATAAATATCATGGGACACTTGACACCAATTGACCTAGTCCCAAACTAAGCAAAGCTTGTACAGTCAGCTGCAGAGAAAGGGTACCCCCCTATAATGGCGGTAGTATGGATACCGCCGTTACAGGGGGGTACCTTTTCTCTGCAGCTGACTGTACTATGGATACTAGGCAACGGATAAACATACTTAAATATAGATAAATAAATACTTAAATACATATTAAACATCCAAGACCCGAGAACAAACATTCGTATTATTCATACAAATATCTGCCCCGGCCGGGATTCGAACCCGGGACCTCAAGCTTCATAGTCAGGGTCTCTAACCACTTAGCCATCTGGTCGTCGATTCGAAGTATTATCGTAGTAAGTCTATAACTCTCTGAACTGAAATCTTGGGTGCCTAACGTGTCTATTTATTTAAGTACCTCCGTAGGAAACATCCATAACACAAGCGCGGGCAAAAGCTAGATATTTACGAAACCATTAAAGTTAACGATGTCCTAATCTATATGACAACCGTTTGCATGCACATTGGAATTAAAAGCCGGAATTTTGGTATAAAAATGAGCTAAATGGCTTTAAATTTAACGTTGGCTTTATGTAGCACGCCTGGTTTACGACTTTCTGATAAAACACGTGTGCGGTTAAAAAATATTGTCTTTTGATACGGTGGAAATTAATGTTTTTTGGGACTCAGTGAAATAACATTAATGAATCTGTCTGAACGATTTTTGTGCGAACGCTTCGACTTGTCATTCATGAAGGCGCTGACTTGCCTTGAAGTGGCTTATGCAGCTTTATTTTTAGATTTAACTAGCCTCAACCCGCGCCTTCGCCTGCATTAGAAATAGCTTAATGCCATCCTAACTGTATACATTGTATATAATCAAAGTGTATACAGTTTTGCACATGCAATTTTTGAAATATACGACGACAACCAGTTTACTTACACGATTCTTGTTACCATGGCAACGCAATAGATAAATGTCTCAGAGTTTGGTCTGAAAAAAGTTACGGTAAAATTTTGAAAGGACAACGCCATCTACTGATTGCAAACAAAGTTCACATCATCTTGAGGGCTGAGGTACTACGTCCTTGGACAGTGACCTCTGTTCTTGTCACTCATCACATTTATCCGTCAGATCAATATATCGGCGCTTATTGGTATCATTATAATGATTAAAACTTACAGAAATAACAACCAGCGCGTTTCCCGCAGCTCCGATGACTACCAGGATGCCATAAAACGTCAAGAGGAGACCTCTCGTTGGCTCATCGACTGTTCTGTTTTGCGAAAACTTCTCTATCAAGGTGTTGGGGTTTTGCACGCCTTTGGACGCTTCCAGTAGCCATTTTGCTGACGCGTTTAACGTCAGGTTCATGCTGGCTTCCAGCCGCTGTAACAAAGAAAAGAAGCATCAATGGAGAAATTTCTATATTATTTACACATCTTCTTCTTCCGGTGCCCTCTCCTATCGGAAGTCGGCGATCATTAGGACTATCCTAACCAGAACCAGAATGAGTACCAGATCCCTCTTTCGAGCGGCAGTCTCTAAGGTTAGGATAGCCCTAATGATTTTTACATAACTAGGCTGTTACCCGCGACTTCGTCCGGCCAGAATTTGTTTATCGCTATTCCGCGAGAGCTATGCAATTTTCCGGGATGAAAACTATTCTATGTCCTTCTCCGGGACCTAAGCTAACTGTTTCATCTGGATCGGTGTAGTGGTTTGGACATGATGAAGTAACAAACAAACAGACTTGCAAACTTTCGCATTTATGATAAATATTAGTGAGATTGGAAATCCTTTCCGGATTTGCATGTGTGAAACTGTGAAGAAAGGCGAAAACATAAAGTTTGTATTTCAAGGCACCTAATATTTTCCGCCGAATTTTCCCCGAAACTACACTCGGATAGATACTCGTACAACAATGAAAATAGAATAGTTGTTCTATCGCATATCGAGTAGTCAACCCTGGATGGGTCCTAGTCTATAGACGTCCCATTGCTGGGCACAGGCCTCCTCAGATAACGACAGGGCTTGAGCCGTAATTCCCACATGCATATCGAGTAGTAAAGGGGGCTGATTGCCTATTTTATAAATTTACACAATTACGCGATTTATTGCAGTAGAACTAAGATTATAGCCCAAAGAATTGCGAAACTGAAGTGGCAGTGGGCGAAGCACATTGCTCGCTGGACTGATGGTCTACACTCATTCTCTACTAATCAACTGGGGTATATCGAAGCTCTATAATTTATAGCATCTTCAACGTACTTTTGACCTTTCGTTTCCCAACACATGCCTTTCCAAAATTGTTGTAAACAAAACATAACCTCATCAGACAAACTATCCAACCAAAATGTCACCCAACTTTAGCGAAGTGTCGGCCCAACTATGATTACGCGTCACTGGCGGCTTTCACGCGAATACTCTGTTCACTGCTGTGTTGAATGCCTTGCCGCATATCACTTGGTAAGCAACACACGCAATGTATACAGAACTGCTGCTTACGTCGCTGGTGACGTGTGTAGACGTGCCTGGGACATGAGCGTCAACGACAGTAATTTGTTACGTAGTGTTATTTCCTTGTGCAGAAAGTTCTGAATACTTTGAGAAGCGAGTGTCGGCCATAATGTTTTTGGATGTAATTGTGAGTGGTATCACGCTAACTTTACTTATTACTTATTATAGTTATAACAGCTATGCCTCTGACCATGAGGCTTTCAATGCAAGGTTCAGTTTTATACCTAGTGCTATCCACGAAGACGCGTGGTTTTGTCAGAACTACGGCACGCGACATCGTGAATGACTCTACCTATACTCGCATAATTGAGACGCTTTTGTTTTATAATGCCAGGTTTAGACTTGCAAGAAAAATTGTGCAAGTTGCCTTACATTGCGGCGCTCGATTGACCTCTACAAACTCGTTGGCTTTACGGCCTCACAATGTAATGCAACTTGCACGATTATTCTTGCAAGTGTAAACTCGACTTAGCATACGAGTAAATAAACTCAAAAGGACCCTACAGTTTGTGACGTAACACCGCACAAATGAAGGTACTTTCAGTACAAAAGTCCGAAGCCACTTACAAGGCCAAGCCAGGTGGGTACAAGGCCTCTTTTGAATACACGTCACCCTCGATTAACATCCTCATGCGCTACATTAAACCCATTCACAAGTGAAGAATCCATCACCAATACAAAAGCTGAAAGGGATTTCTTGAAAGGATCTATATCTTGAGGCATAAAGCCACCGTAGACGCACACAGTCTCGAGTTTCCAAAAGGTCTACATAGTTAAAGAGCGTAAGAAGATAACAAACAAAATGATGGCATAATAAAAATAACAAGTCAAGTATGTCGAATCATAAATAACGAAGGGCTTCGTATTTCTGTATTCATCATTTTGGCCTTAACCTATAAGTTAGAGTCTTTACATCTATCAGAGGTCCCACAGACGTAAAGTAGGGGTGATTTTTTTCTCGACTAACCTTATAGTGTGTGGTATCGTTAGAAGGTCTTTTAAAATCATCGGGGGGTTGGCGAGACGATTTTTCGAGTCACTGATCTGTTTGAGAATTATATTCAACTTTAAAGAGCAAAAAATTATTAAAATTGAGGCCTCCCTCTAAAGTCTAAACTGATGGGGGGAAAATTAAAAAAAAATGACAATGGTAGTAAATATATCAAATTTACAAGGAAAATTATAGCGACTAAGATGGCTTGAGAATTATTAGTAATTTTAAAGTAAATAGCAGCCTAAGGTTAAGTAAAAAAATATCTAAACTTGGAAGATTCCGTACAAAATACAAAATCCTTAGAAAAATATTACTTTATATTTTTGTAATGGCTACGGAACCCTATCCTGGGCGTGTCCGACACCCTCTTGGCCAGTTTTTTTATCACAGTTTTCGTATTATTATGCGATAAATCCTACTGGTATTATAAATTTTGCAAATCTGTTTGTTTGTCACTCCATCACATCGTATACCTAAAAACTGATTTACATCAAATTCGGTATACAAATTATTTGAGTACTGGGAAAGAACATAGGATAGTTTTTATTCCAGAAAATTTCATAGTTTTCAATCAACCACTATTCGTTGATTTAGGGGAACAGGACTTGACTGTAAACCACACCAGAGGTTGGTGGTGACCCGAACACTCACGTCGGGTGCTCAGTCAAAAGCGTGCTCTCTTGCGGGGTCACCACTTTAGGGGAACAGGACTTGACTGTACTGACTCCTAACTGGACTCCTTACTGAACTAACACTGAACACTTATTTACAAGCTTATATATACTTAATCTTAATCTATTGCCTACGCTACTAATCTATGGAGACCTATCTGAATCAATGCGCGTGAGATCAATAACGTACTCCTATCGGCACGATTCAGATAAGTCATGTGCCAGGCCAGCCCTGGCACAGTTGAGTTGTAATATAAAGCCTACATAGCTCAATACTAGGTACAATATACTTATGGGTTTCTTTGTAAAGCTTTTTTACACATCCTTTTAGCTGACAGTGGTAGCAACTTTCTTGGCACTAACAAAAGTTAGGTTTCTTTTGGATATATTTACGAACTTACATGACTGCGATGGTAAACATCTTGATAAAACACTATTACACATCATCATTTATTTATTTATTTATTTATTTTTTAGCGCCGTTCGCGAGAACGGCAGTTTGCTGATTTGGGACCATTTCGTGACATGCATATCTATATTTTGTTTTTGTTTTTATTTTTTTGGTATTTTTGTTTTTGTCACGAATAAATGTTTTCTTTCTTTCTTTCTTTTCTTTATTATTGCGCGGCAGTTCAATCGTGTGCGTAAATTATCCCATTGGATTTTCAGTCCTAACCTTCTTATCCCAAGCCCCAGCAGTCTGCAGGGCTACTACGAAACTCGAAACTCAAAGTTCGTGTCGTCCGGTCCCTCTGACACTTATACTATTTAAAACGAGAGCGAGAGGGACGGTACGATATGAACTTCGAGTTTTGAGTTTCGTAGTAGCCCTGCTGATGGCTAGAGATGATGATAATGATGATTCATCATCATCATTACTATCATTATCATTAGCCGGAAGGCATCTACTGGTTTTTTTTGACAGGACGACAAACGAGCACGTGCGTCTCCTGGTGGCAAGAGATCACCACCGCCCATAAACATTAGCAACACCATGGGTAATGCAAATGCGTTGCCAACCTAGAGGCCTAAATGGGATACCTCAAGTGCCAGTAATTTCACCGGCTATTTTTGTTATTGAAGGACAGCCTCCTCGTTAGAACGCCAGAATGATCGACAACTCGCCACTTGCATCCACTGGGTTGCCCGTAACTCTTGCAATGTCGTCAGTCCACCTAGTGCGAAGCCTGCCAACGCTTCGTATCGTTCATGGTAGCCACTCGAGAACTTTTTCCCCCCCAGTAGTTTTCCCCATTTTGGATTTAGATAAGATAACCTAACCAACAAAATTTGGAAATCCCCCGACACACTTCAAAGTTCAATATCTTAAAAACAGTTAAACCGATTTCGATAAACCATATTTAAGAACCACTGCTGGAAAACCTGCTTTCAAATAAAAATACCCGCATTAAAATCGGTCTACCCATTTATGGGCTACAGTGCCACAAACAGACACTCATAGCGGTCAAACTTATAACATCCCTCTTTTTGCGACGGGGGTTAGAAACCGTGACAAAACGGATGTTGTAAAAATCGTTTACGTCTTACGTTGTTGGCTTGGCGCGATTGGAAATCGTTACAAAGGACGGATCATTTACATTGTACATAGTTACGTAAGTATATGAGACAGGCGTGATAAAGTGGCGTCTACCAGAATTTAGGGTGTGGGTGAGGCTTAAATGCTCTACCTATATATTACTTGATTGAAACAGTGATGTGTTTGCAAAATATTCTACTTTAAAGTGCAAATTTTCATAAAAATCGAGCGTCCCCTCTAAAATCGAAACCAGTGGGTGGAAAAAGTTGAAAAAATTCAGTATGGTAGTAATTCATCAATCTTAAAAGGAAAACTAAGGCTTTACCGATTTTAATGAAACATGTCTAAGAACCATCGCTAAAAACTCTGCTTTAAGAGAAAGAAACCGCATTCAAATCGGGTGACCCGCTTAAGAGCTACGGTGCCACAGACAGACACACAGACATACAGACACACATAGCGGTCAAACTTATAACACTCCTCTTTTTGCGTCGGGTGTTAACAAAATTAGTGGCAAGTAAAAAATCCGCTAGCTCAAGCAACTCGTGGAATGCATGAAAATTTTAATAATTCTCTACGAGTATAATATCAGCCTGTACCAGCTTGCTTCACACTAAGTGGCTTTAAAAATGATCCACTGTGATGATCTTAGGGATCCGCACGAAAAATGAATTACGCGAGCAATAATTTTCTGTTAAAAATTTAATTTTTTAACCGACCTCAAAAAAGGAGGAGGTTATTAAAGCGGTTGTATTTTTTTATGTTTGTTACCTCAGAACTCCGTCATCTATGAACCGATTTAATTTTTCGTTCGTTTTAAATATTTCGTTCATCTAAGAATGCTTTCAATTAGATCCCATAAGCACCAAATCAGGATCTGATAATTGGATCCTAAGGAAATCGAAGAAACTCTTCAAATATTGTAAGGACAACTATAGTAATTTCGATATTTAGTCGGTACAATTTTTTGTTATTTTTTTTTATAAGCTTTTATCTTTTTACTTGCACTATTATCTACTTGTATAAGTACAAAAATAACTTACCTGTAATGTTTACTTAAGTTTTTGGAGGTTCCTACCTACACGATCGGATAAATGTTTTCATCTTATCCTCATTGGGTACAAGTGAAATTACAACCCAAGCCCTCTCATTCTGCGCGGAGACCTACATGTGCAAGTGGGACTTACCAGGACGATGATTTTTGCCTCAAATTCACTAAATTTGAAGTGCCTATTGATGTTATTTCTACCAGATGCTTAGATAGCATTAATTTTATGTTAATTCAAACAGTCGCTACTTGTAGACGGCTTTAATCCATATTAATTCGAATATAAATGGCACTAATAGATGTTAATTCCACCAGACACTAGATGGCTTTAATGTGTTAGCAGATTATAGATACAAGCCCTCACTTTGAGCCTGGTACACCGATACTCTGTTAATCAGATTAAATTCGCGTTAATTTTGTTTACCAGCAGAACCCGCTTTGAAGTCCCGCGTATCTGATACTTCCTAAAATCTCTTAAGTCCATCGATTATCGGAAATTCCCCATAATGTCTGCGGCGTCAGGATTTCGGTAATAAATCATTATGGCAATATGGTATGAAATAAATCTGCGGGCTATGAAAGTTAAGCCTCTGAAATTTGGTGAGAAAAATGTAAATTTGAATGCTTGGCCAAAGAAGGTTAGGGGTATAATTAAAGCCACGTGAATTCGATAGAATGAAAAGCCGTTTTTCGTCATCATTTTGGCCTATATACGTCCATTGCTGGGCACAGGCTTCCTCGCATTCTGCGAGGGCTGGGGCCGAAATTAACACTCAGGCCCAGTGCGAACATTGATTGAGTAAATATTATCGAAATTTAACTTTTATTTATTTAGGTCAAAAAGTATGGAAATTGCTTTGAAAAAAAAAAGTAATTCTTACAAACCTTTAGTAGCTTTTGTTTTATTTTTAGTGTACCTACCTACTTGCAGATTTTCCGACTAGGCCTATAGTAAGTGTGGCAAAGTAGTGTCATTTGCATAATTTTGCATAAGCTTAGTGAGCTGGGTGAGCAAGGAAATTCTTTTAGTTCATTAATGTCATTTGTATAAATTGCCAGGGTTTTATTTTTAAAACATTTTAGTTGAATTTTATACGACACTTAAATTCTAGAATTGCGACTAAAGTTTTACAGAAATACATTTTATAGTCAGTTTTATTTACTTCTAACAAGTGGGTGGTCCGAGCACCTGGACATTTGTAAGATGCCAAGTGATTTTATCTGACATCATTCACAAATATAAGTACAGTTAGCAGCACCAATATCAGACACAACAAGCGTGCATAAATTATCTGATACGACTCTATTTCTAGGGCCGGAAGGACGTGTCAGTTATATTTCTGCACGCTCCGCTATGCCAGATATTGTTGTTGACTGTACTTATGTAAGAAATATTTATAAAAGAACTAGCCTGTTGCACGCGACTCCATCTGCGTAGAATGTTTATCGCTATCCCGCGAGAACCACGCAATTTTCCGGGACTCAAACTATCTATACGCCGAATTTCATCTAAAACGGTTCAGCCATTAAAACGTGATGAGGCAACAAGCAAATAAACATACTTACAAACTTTTGCATCTATAATAAATGTAGATATTATGAATAGGTATGTTTATAATTTTATTGCATGTAAAAAAAAGTAGGAGTAAGTTATATTAGCGACTTTGTACTGTGTAAATTTTGTTCGTAGTGAGCCTACTTAAGTTCTCTTTTAATATGGTGGTATGTATCCTCCACGGTATTATACACACAACTTATACAACTTCGTCCTGTGTTTGCCAACGCTTGCCAAAATGGTTGGACCCAGTATAAAAAATGTTTATGATTTCAAAAGAAATCATAGTCACGTGTTCATGTCGTATTATTTTGACTCGACAGATATAGATCGGTGTCTAGACACCGCATTCTCATTTACGAATTACGATCTCGTCAAAGCGTTGATATGACTTTTATTTGGAATTTCCTTAATAAACTAAATGAGTTGTGTTATGACTACGGATTGTAAATGTAACGTCCTACGTGTGATAGTATAAATAGATTTTGGTATAGGTAAAGTCGACCGAAAAATTCGTTTACAATCAGTTGTATAGATCAAAAGAGATGGTTAATATAATGGTATTTTATAAGTGGTTCTTTTTTATGTAATAGCAGAAAAACTAGCGGTCAGTTGATCTGATGCTAAGTGATTACCGGCACACATAGACATCCGCAGCACCATCAGGACTGTAGATGCGTTACCGAACTTGCAAGAAATATGGTTCTCTCGCTTTTTTGGTTCTTAGCTAAATATCGTTTAAAATGATTCTACTGTCTTTGGAATATTGAACATTGAATGAAAAAACGATGATAGAGGTTTTTTTAACTTTTTTAACCTTTTTCTTGGTACCTATTGTATCTTACAGGATACAATGACTTTTGAGTCATCTTTTTGTATTTTTTCAAGTTAGTTTTGTAAGCTCTACAAGAATCCAACGAGGCTTGGATTCAGTACACTCGTTTCAACTTGCCATGAAAAGTGCTACGTTGCTTATTCACAATAATTAAGTACCTGGGCGACCGATCTTCGTTTGAAGTTTTTTTTTGCTACTTTTGGAGAAGATGCGTATCCTATCTAAATAAACTTAAATGCAAAACGTAAAAAATGTACTAAAAGAAAAAAATGCTATGGTCGTAATCAGACCCAGCTCCGATCCCATGGCGCTAAAGCATCGCGCTTACGTCAATGATTATGGTGGCCAATCTTACTGCGCATTATATACATAAAATAAAAGAAAAACACACGAAAACTTGAAAATACGCGTTTTCTTCAGAGATAAAACCGAGATATTTGCAGGTAGTAGGACCTTGTGCAAGGTCCGCCCGGATTACTACTACCATCTTGCTTGCTAATCCTGCCGTGAAGCAGCAGTGTTTGCACTGTTGTGTTTCGGCGTGGAGAATAAGACAGCCGGTAACATTACTGGCACTTGAGGTATCCCATCTTAGGCCTCTAGGTTGGCAACACATCTGCTATACCCCTGCGGTTGCAGATGTTTATGGGCGGTGGTTATCTCTTACCATCAGAGAACCACTTGCTCGTTTGCCATCCATTCGAATAAAAAAAAGATAAATCAATTGCTTGCTCACGAAAACACTCCCATAGAAATAATTAAAGTCTTTTCCAAGATCCCTGAAATAAAAAACATCACAAATGCGCTTTTCAAAGTAGTTGATAGACAGATTAGAAGACATTAATTTGTTCATTCGTCAATAATTTGTGAGATATCAAATTAATTAAAAAGTGGGTCTAAAATTAAAATTTTCATTCATCGAATATTCTTTGACAGAATTTTAATCAAAAACGCAAGAAGCCCGCAAACGTAGCAAGAAGTACAATTGATTGAGATTTCGCTAATGAAAACGTTAAAAAAAATTCCTTAGATCAAAACACGTGGCACTGGAAGCCGTATTTTTATGGCGGCCGGAATATAATATCAGCTTTCGCCCATTCAAAGGGAAAGGTTACCCGTTTCGTTATTTTCATTATGTCACCCCAGTGGAATATTTCGCGAGAAATTGTCGAGAAAATATGCTAACACCACAGCTATGAATTGAATAACGTCATAATGATAATGGTGCGGGAGCTGATGCTGATTCAGGTGAATGATTTCGTCACGAAGGATGACGAAGATGTTTTCGGTATTATTGTGTTTGTCAATTTTGTATAGTTTATTTTTATGTGCAAACTAAAAATGTTTATATTCATGGAATACTTAGTAAAGAAACTATTTCATCATTCCAAGCTTACAGTTATGATGTAGGATTAGTTACGTTTACTAGACTAATTGGTATTTGTACACATGGCTGGCTTAAATTCTATTTCATGTTTTTATTTAATACTCACTTATTTAGTGCGTGTTAGTTGACAGTCATCATCATCATCATGTCAGCCGAAAGACGTCCACTGCTGGACATAGGCCTCCCCCAAGGCTCTCCACTCAGACCGGTCTTGTGCTTTTCGCATCCACCGCGATCCCGCGATCTTAGCCAGTTGACAGTATTTTGAAGTATTCTCTATTCTGGACAAGCAAGTGTAATATCAAAGATAATTGCCCTGTAGTGGCGACATATTATGTTTTTTACTGTCCAATTGTCCATTTTAATAGTTTTTAGGGTTGGGTAAAAACGAAAACCCTATTTCTACCTACCTATTACTTCGCTGTCCGTCCATCGTCTGTCACCAGGCTATATGACATAAACCGTGACAGCCAGACAGTTGAATTTTTCACAGGTTATGTATAACTGTCGCCGCTATAATAAAAAATACAAAAAAATATATTTAAAGAGACTCCCATACCTACAAAAAAACCTGTTTTTTTGCTAATATCTCATGTTGTAATCGTATAGATAATGGTACGGAACTCTTTGTGCGCGGGTCCGACTCACACTCGGCTAGTTTTGGTTTTATAGTCATAAAAGCACTTGTGCGTGTTTAAGTACCCACTTATATGTCATATGTCATTGATCCTAATATTTTGTGGTAGATTGGTAGTTTTGTGGTAGATCGGTGGTAGATTAAAAAAATGACGTGTAAAAGTGCCCATTGCGGCCTATTTGCTGAATAAATGATTTGACTTTGACTTGACTTTGATTTTATTAAATAATAATATTGGTAAGTATATTTATATCTTTATTAGATTAAGATTTCAGCATTGGCGCTAGATAAATGATGGAGGCGTAAGTTATAAACCCATTTGTAGCATAGGTAGGTCTTTATAGCAAAATAATATCATAGAGTTTTTGGCAATGAGCTCCCTGACCATACATGGTCATTGGGTAGTAAAACCCTAAATCATACCCTATCGTTTGTTTTATCTTGTTTTATCAGGGCGATAAGTAAATTAGGAGTGGGCAAGTAAAATTTATAAAGTTATTGAAATCTTTATCTCATTTCATTGATAAGAAATGAGTGTTAGTATGGAGTTTACGTGAATTTACGGTAGGTATAGTGCGCGACCACAAAGTAGAAGACGAAGCGATCGGCCTCCCACTAGGTGGACAGACATCGCAAGAGTAACGAACAACCGGTGGATGCAACCGGCGAGTTTTTAATTGTGTTGTCTTGGGGACGCCCTTGTTTATTACATGACGTCCTCCAACTGTTGATGATGATGGTAAAGTAACAAAAAAACGAAAAAAAAAGTTTTTTATAAAATAATAATTTTTAATTAAAAAAAAATAGCTGACTGTACTTTTTGTTGATTGTACTTCCATTGTTACCCAAATTACGTTTGCATACCAAATTTTAAGTCAATGCCATTAACCGTTGAAGAGTTCCGCCCAGCGGAGACGATCCTGGCTGGATTACCGGCACGTCACTACCAGATTATTATACTGTCACATAATTTACATAAGTATGCCAAATTTCAAGACAATCCGTTTGCTACAAGTGGGTCAAATTTAACTTGCAAGATTTGACCCTCACATTAAATGCGCGAAAATAATAAGTAAATAAATGGAAAATATTAAAATTAAAAATTAATTCTTCTTCCTCGCATGTAATACATGAAGGGAGACAAAATTGTGGCTGGTTTTTCAATAGGACGGACATATTCCCTCAGATGTCATAATAAGCGACTAAAGGGCTTAATAATGAACTACAAACTCCGGAATCCAGCACTGCGGTGTTGTAGGCAAGGGAAAACAATACGTACAATATTTTCCCTAGCAGACTTCGGTTTAAAGAAATTTATTATTCTCAAAAGAAATTTACATTTCACTTAATGAGAAATTATGCATGTTAGTAGTGAACGTTATTGATTTTTTACAATATTATTATACATTAGTGTTGTTAATTCACTTTTAAATTGAAACAAATAGAATACCTAAGCTAAAAACACAAGAAAAAAGAAAAATCATGGAGAACGAACAATTAATCTTATTAGGCCCCTTTGCTGACTGTACTTTTCCAGACTTCCTAACCTTTATTCTTTATTTTTTAACCTTTATGACTATAAAGGTTCACTAATTGATCCTTAAGCTAAAACCACGACCATTATTTCACGAGTGTAGCGACTTGGAAGAATAAATTATGGAGGACTCTCTACGAAATTATTTTTTAACCCAAAAAAAAGCTCGTGGTAAAATTCAAGTGTAATTTCACATAATCTATGTTTCTCGTCAGGGCTGTTTTACAGCACAGAGGAAAATAGCTTTCATAATATAATTGAAATAATTGATCTTAATATTTTTTCATTACCATGAATTGCGAAAAATCCAGGTTCGGGTTCGAATCGACGAACATCTGGTTAAGAAGTGGTGAGAAGTGGTGGCAATAACTAGTGCGATTATTTTGCAGGTGGTAGGACCTTGTGCAAGGTCCGCCTGGATTGCTACCACCATCTTGCTCCCTAATCCTGCCGTGAAGCAGCAGTGCTTGCACTGTTGTGTTTCGGCGTGGAGAGTAAGACAGCCGCTGAAATTACTGTCACTTGAGGTATCCCATCTTAGGCCTGTAGGTTGACAACGCATCTGCAATCCCCCTGGTGTTACAGGTGTCTATGGGCGGTGGATCTCTTACCATCAGGACACCCACTTGCTCGTTTGCCTTCCAGACGAATAAAAAAATATATAAAAAGATTTGCTTACCTGAAAAATGTAAATAAAAGCCAGTAACATCACAAAACAAATAGAATAGAAGATATTCAAACAAAAGTGTGGGCAGTCCAATGATAATGTAATGCAATACAAACATTTTGGCGGCGATAGCTCCATATCTACATGACAGTGATAAAACATGACCTTTGCCATTTTTTCTGCGTATTTTATTTACAGGGAACGCAATTTAAAATATTTTGAATCTTAAAAATTCCATGTTTTGTTAAAAGTTTAACCTTTCAACTTTTTTAATGAGCTAGCTCAAGTCTGCAACTTTTTATTGAAATTTAATGCTGCTCCGCAATTTTTGACAACCTCTCCCGCTACCATATATCAAATGGCGACTGTACATTTATAATCCTCAAAAAAATATACTCGTATTTGATATCTGAAATGTTTAGTACTAAAACTGATTGAGAGAGATTGATAATACTCGTAGAATTTTTTGTTAAAACTAGATGGAACACTTACATCTGTCTGTGCTCCATTTTTACTGATCTTTACCTTTGTTCCATTTCATAACGTTTTCAGCTGAGTAGCTTTTCATCTTACCTCATACCAGCTGTGCTTTTCAACTACGTCATTGTGCAAAAGCCAAGGTTCCACACAAAAACGAGTATTATGTTAATGCGTCGGAAATATCTGTGCATTTTACAATATACAGTCCATTTGATACTACCTCAAACTGTGACCAGACGAAGATTTAAGCGCTGTGAAGCGATATCAAAACAAATTGTTAATTTAAAATTAACTACCAAAGCGTAGTTAACTTTTGAAACATTTTCGAGCAGCAATATTAAATTGCTTTATATTACAATAATTTGATACGAGAGAGAAGCGTTCTGTGACAGCAGAGCTGACACGTCAACATATGCGAAGTTTTGAACAACAAAAACAAAGCAGTATCATGTAGTGATACATTGCGTGCTAATTATTATTGTAAGATAAATAATACGTTTTTTTTTTTACTAAAACATACTAAAATGTGATTATTAGGACCTTCACTAACTGCCCTTAAAGTTTGAGGTAGTATCAAAAATACACACTGAATACTAGGTACGTATAATATCTGAAATAAAACACTTTAGAGACTTTATAAATGGACTGCATTTTAACTACTTACAGTTTAATTACATTTACATAAGCCCAAACTTTTCTGTCGCAGCTAGCGTGCAGTTTAAATACAGTTTTGTCGACTACAACAGAACTATGTACAATCGAAAGGCCAGTCTGCAGTTTGCAGTTACGTTGCAGATATGAAGAGTAAGTAAGAAATGTCACAAAAAATAAAATATACGCATACAGGTTCAGTGAGGGAAATAAAAAAATCTAAGTTCGATGTTTTAAAGTTACACCTATGATAATATTTTCACTCGTTCTAAGTAACTACTACCAATGCATTTCTTTTCTACATACTTAACTTATATTTTTATGATATTTTTCTGGTAACTATTACCTATGACTTTTGGGACATCCTGTTTATTTTCACGGTCATTGCTAATGATTATGTCCTCGAATATAAAAAAAATTAAAGTAAAGAGGAGCATCGTTCTCTGCGAGGTGCACAGATATTTCAGACTTGTAAGTAGGTCAAAGGCCCTGGGGGACTCGACAGCGCTACTCAAACCGTTAAGTTTGAGATGCAGTAAAAGCATTTTAATGAATGGCTTTTGCGAGTCCCTTAACTGTAATGAGAGTAACAAAGTGGTTGTAACGGGGTGATGCTGGTAAGGTTACCGTTTATGTACGAGATGGAACGACACCTATTTTTAGCATGTTTTTGATGTAGGAACATCACGTTTGTTTTAAATGGAATTTGAAGCGGTTGAAAAGACAAAATTATCCAAATACAGGGGTCTAGGTACCGAATATGACTTTGTCCCATTCGGTGTCGAGACCCTTGGTCGTGGGGTCCTAGCGCTTTAAACCTTTTTAAAGAAATTGCAAAAAGATTAGTAGATATCACAGGTGACCGCAGAGCTGACAGCTTCCTAGGACAAAGAATTAGCCTAGCTATTCAAAGTGAAAACTCTGCCAGCATCTTCGGGACCTTGCCTAAGGGGTACTCTTTAGACAATTTGTTTTAGTTTTAGGTTCTTTTATTATTTTATGTAGGTAAGTTTAGTTATTTTAGGATATTTTTATTTCATTTATACCTTTAAAAACTAATAAACCATTTGATGTCGACGACGGTATTATTGATATAAAAAATAATTAAATTACTATGATCAAAGAAAGAGGCAAAACAATTTTAAATATTTGTATTTTTTTTGTCCGCGCTTGCTGTTCGGTTTGAAACAAACGGAAGGTTTTATTAATTAAATTAGGGTTTTTTAAAGCGTATCTTGATTTTAGCGAAGCTCTATATTTCGGCAGAGGGTAGATCGGTTACGTCCGATTTATTTTTCTGACTGACAGTTAGTAACCAGCATACCCGAAATTCTCCAGTCGTCTAGTGATGTGCCATGTGCCGAAATATCGAGTTTCTGTAAAATCAAGGTACGCGGAAAAAAAACCCAAATATAATTCATAAAATTAGTAATGACCCCGATAGTTAAAATATTGGGTTATGGTTTTGTTATTCATATTTATTTTGAGCTTTTTAACCCCCGACGCAAAAAAGGGGTGTTATAAGTTTAATCGCTATGTATATGTGTCTGTCTGTGGCACCGTAGCTCTTAAACGGGTGGCCGATTTTAATGCGATTTTCTGGCAATGGTTCTTGGACATGTTTCATTAAAATCGGTTCAGCCGTTTTTGAGACATTGAACTTTAAAGTGACAAAGTCGGGGTTTTCCAACTTTTTGTTGGTTAGGTTATTTCAAGGTCCGTAATATTATTTTAAACCTTGCTATTATTATCCTGAATAAAATGCACGAGTTATAGCAAAATGTTAACCTCGTTCACATTTCTTAAGTGAACCTTAGCAGGCCAAATTACATTATACAACATCGTACCTTCGTATATAATTGACGAAGTACGGTACGTACATAAGGAAGGTTCAATGGGTCTCAAGCACCTACGAACGGACATACGTTACATTTTATTATGTCGATACACTCAAGTGTTGCTCGTGGAAATCAATACTGGGGCTGTTTTCAAGTATCTAAGATTGAATGTTGCCGATGCCTCGCTTGAAGATTTTGGGTGCTTTGGGTTTAGTAATAATAAATCGTTTATTGGGTAATGATACATCAGTAAATAACATGGTGTTTGAGCCCTCCTACTAGGTATTACATGTACCTGTATCAGGAGGTCTCGGTCTTATATTCATAAAAAAATTCGTGGCAGTTGTGTTACATAAACGATTGTTACAGGTATTACATGTACCTGTATCAGGAGGTCTCGGTCTTATATTCATAAAAAAATTCGTGGCAGTTGTGTTACATAAACGATTGTTACAGGTATTACATGTACCTGTATCAGGAGGTCTCGGTCTTATATTCATAAAAAAATTCGTGGCAGTTGTGTTACATAAACGATTGTTACAGGTATTACATGTACCTGTATCAGGAGGTCTCGGTCTTATATTCATAAAAAAATTCGTGGCAGTTGTGTTACATAAACGATTGTTACAGGTATTACATGTACCTGTATCAGGAGGTCTCGGTCTTATATTCATAAAAAAATTCGTGGCAGTTGTGTTACATAAACGATTGTTACTATTACTATTTCTATACTTAAATTTATACAAATTTGTGTGCGCGTGCGTGTGCGCGCGTATGTGTATGTGTGTGCGCGTGTGCTTGAGAGTGTGAACTTGTAGTATATTTATGTTACAAATGTTAATATATCGCACTTTATGCACATTTAATTCACTTATATAGATATTAATTCACTTACATTTATATAAAATATTGACATTAAGTTGGATTTTAAATTAAATTTTCCTTATTTCATTATTATCTAATTTTGAATAATAATATCAAACCTTTATAACTCTTTATACGTAAGGGTACGAGGAAGCATGAAAATCTTTTTTCTTCTCTTTGCATTGATTTATATAAATAAAAAAAATACTTAAATATCGTATTCCAAAGCACTTCGTATAAAACTCAAACATTTCTGAATACTAACAAACAAAAATTATCAAACGGAATTGAGAGCTCAAGGTGACAACGTCTAACGCATGGCGGGCCTTTATGGCTCATAAAATAGATATCGTGATAGTAATGCCATATTTTTACACTTACCTATAACGCGGTTAAAATAGCACTTTATCATGTAATGGATTCGGTATGATCACATTTTGTACTAGTCTTATAATCAAAATTCTCAGAGTGTTCATGAATATCTCTGTTAATAATAGTAATGATTAAAAACCGGCCAAGAGCGTATCAAACATGTCCAGGACCGGGTACCGTATATAGCCATTACGAAAAAATTCATAGGTAATATAATAAATGCAAAAGCGTGTGAGTATGTATGTTTTTCCGTCTTTCACGTCGAAACGGAGCGACGGATCGACGTGATTTTTGGCATAGAGATAGTTTATGGGCCCGAGAGTGACATAGGCTACTTTATATCTCGGAAAAATGCACAGTTTCCGAGGGAACAGCGCACGATAACCGAATACCACGCGGGCAGAGCCGCGGGCAACACTAGCGGTCGCGTGTCGTGTTGTGTACGGAATCTTCCAAATTTGGTTATATTTTGTACCTAAGGCTGCTATTAGCTCTTAAACTACCATTTACTTAATTCTCAAACAATAAGGACAACTATAATTTTTCTTGTAAATTTGATATATTCACGGTAGTAATAGTAATTCTGAATTATTTCAAATTTTTCCACACAGTACTTTAAATTTTAGAGGGGGTCGGGGACGCTCGATTTTAATGAAAATTTGCACTTTAAAGTTGACTGTTCTGCAAACAGATCCCTGAATAGAAAAATCCTCTTAGCAACCCCCCCAATGGTTTTTTAAGACCTATTCAACGATTTCCCACGCTATAGGGTTAGTCGAGAAAAAAAATCACATCCACTTTACTACGGGAAGTACCCTAGAAATCTTTTCATTTTTTATTTTACCACTTTGTCGGCGTGACTGATATGTATATTCACGCCAAATAAATCTTCCTCTAGTACTAACGGTCTTTGAGATTAGCCGTGGACGGACAGACGGACAGACATGGTGAAACTATAAGGGCTCCTAGTTGACTACAGAACCCTAAAAAGTATCTGGGCGACGCTCGACTCAAAAGTCATAGACAGGTGTTTTCTTAGGGCCAAAATCGTGGTCTAACAATCAATCCGAGACCCTCGAAATAAATACGTGTATAAGAAATTGCTCCTTCAAAGATATAAGGTAAGTGAGCTTGAACATTTTCTAGAGCTGTTATTTTATTGGAAATCCTTGCAAGGCATTGTGTTTTCTTAAATAAAATATAAATAGCACAAGTAAGATAAAAGTTCACTATAAAAATGTGAAAATGCTCTCGCTGTGTCCACAAACCTATGCAGTTGCATTTCATGCAGTCTGAATTGGGAAAAAAAAGGAATGTCAGAATTGACTGCTTGCTCATTTTACAATGGAACTGGGGTACCATTTCATTTCTTAACGAGACTTTTGGCGAAGTGGGCCGGCTAAATAATGGCTAGCGGTTTAATAATTTTGACGACGATATTGTACCCTAACCACAAAATGTTCATCCTCAATAGTTAGTCATCATCATTACTAACATCATATTAGGGCTACGGAGAGGGCTATGTTTGGGGTTTCTCTGCGGGATAGAATCAGAAATGACGATATCCGCAGTAGAACTAAGGTTGCTGACATAGCTCGAGGAATTACGAAACTGAAGTGGCAGTGGGCGGAGCACATTGCTCGCAGGACTGATGGCCAATGGGGTCAGACGGTTTTCGAATGGCGTTCGCGGACCGGGAGACGAGCTGTCGGTAGACTTCCAACAAGATGGAGTGACGACCTGGTTGGGATCACGGGATCGCGTTGGATGCGGAAAGCATAAGATTGGTCTGAGTGGAGAGTCTTGGAGGCCTATCTTCAGCAGTGGACGTCTTTCCGCTGACATGATGGTGATCAAATTACCAGAAAATGGACGTCTTTTATTCAGTTGGACATAGGCTTCCACCATCGTTCTCAATAGGTACCTCATCATCATCATCATCATAAAATATTACGGGACACTTACTGGCATCTTTAATCTTATGTCATTGGCAATAGAGATGACAGTAGAGTGTCGCCTATTGGGCATTAGAGTGTCGAGCACTCGGACGTTTACCTTACCTCTTTTTTAACCTCCTGAGACCTGACATTTTCTAACAAACTTAGTGCTTAACACCTAGACTTGACTGACCTGCTTTGTTAGTTTGGATATTATTTTCAAAACTCTTAAAAATGTTTATTAAATCAACAAGTTGTACTTTATAAAGTACATTCGGCCCTTATTTTTAGTTTTAATTAGTTCTTTACAAAGTACGCGAGGGTTTAGGAGGTTAAATATATTTTTTCAGCAAAGGCTTCGCCTATAATTAGCGCGCCAGTTTTAATTTAAAAAAAAATATTCGACGCCAATTTTTTTCTTTCGTCCTCATAAACTTTGTCGTGTGTTGCACGAATTTAGGCAAAAAATGTTGCTAAAAATTTACTTTGACTGGTTAGTAATTACACAAGCCGAGGAGCCCGCGAGCCGTGGAGGCCGCGGATCGGCTAGCGCAGCGTGGGACGTCCACCAACGAGATGGACGGATGACCTGATTAAAGCCGTGGGTTCACGGTGGATGCAGGCCGCTCCCAACCGAAGCAACTGGAGGTCTATGGGGGAGGCCTATGTGGACAGTGGACATCCTACGGCTGAGATGATGATGATGATGATGAATTACACAAGCTGTTTTTTTTTACAAACTCTGACACACAGTAAATAGCTACCGCACTCTGAAGCCATAATGCATATTTAACTTTATATAACTGAAGCCATCCAATAATCTGAAAACCCTTTACCATTATTGATACTAAATGTTCCTGAGTGCGGCATTAACTTTTTCGCTAATGACCCAACTGGATCAAAGACTAGTGTTGTTGATCGACAGTCCACTATCGAAAGTGTTTCGATAGACTATCGATAGTTTGAGCAAAAGCGATAGTTATAATCAGCGCCACGGCTTGCCGTGGCATTATGCTGAGTGGGGACCTATTTAGCGTCATGTATGTCTTTATTTGTTCTTTGTTTGTTTCTATGTTTGTCTTATGGCGTTAAATAAATGTATTTTCTTTCTTCTTCCTTTCTTTCTTTATCGATATCTCTTTTTATGCAATACAATCGATAGTATCAATATTATTGTTGTCTAATAATGCAAAGCTATCGATACTATCGTTTGTATAGATACCACCAATAGTATCGATAGTTTTGAACAATCAATTGCTACCGTTAAATCAATGGTATCGTTTACATCTACACAAGGAGATGGGCAGGACAGAAGTTGCAGCAACTGAATCTTTTAAGTACTAAGGAAGAGTTAATTGGTTAGGTTTGGTAAATCGTATATTGCTACATAATTCGTTAAAAATATCACTGGATAACAGAACTGAATACAAAACACAATTCTATTTATTCTAAAGGTGCCTTTACATCTTGCAATCTTGCTTATTAATAATAACTGGTAGTACCTATTGAAATACAGGTCACTATCGATTGTACAAAACTATCGACAGTATCGATACTGATAATTTTCGTAATTTTTTGTTCAATATTATCGACAATATCGATAGTTTTGCATTATTAGACAGCAATAATAAGGGATATCGATACTATTAATAGGCCTATCGATAGTATGTTTTTTTTCCGATTGAAACTATCGATTACAAACCATTTCCGGCAACACTATCAAAGACTGGTTGAACAAGGAATCACCCGTAATCGCTCGCATCGGCCCTCCAGTCTGGAGTGGACTGACCCAGTTCCACGACGCCTATAACTTTAAGCTGAGTAGATTAATGTATATCGCCCTCCGTATAAGTATTAGTATGACAAGCTTTGTAATTAGAGATTGAACGAATTACTCTTACTTCAAGTATCACTCTTGTCCGAAAATTCGATGAAACTCTTCTCTTTGGGCTAAAACTCGGTAACCAGCGTTTTCCACGAGATAAGACCAAACTACATGGATTTTGTGGATGGATACTACATGGATACTACATGATGATTCTGTGATTATATGTATATACAAGAACTGCTCGTTTAAAGGTATTATTAGATACAAAACGCATCAGTTTTAAGAGTTCTATTCATCTAGGTATATATCATTAAAAAAACAGCACTACAGTAGAAAACCAATGCGGTATAAAATTCAACTAGGTAAAAATATAATATCAGGAGGTCTCGGTCTTATATTCATAAAAAAATTCGTGGCAGTTGTGTTACATAAACGATTGTTACAGGTATTACATGTACCTGTATCAGGAGGTCTCGGTCTTATATTCATAAAAAAATTCGTGGCAGTTGTGTTACATAAACGATTGTTACAGGTATTACATGTACCTGTATCAGGAGGTCTCGGTCTTATATTCATAAAAAAATTCGTGGCAGTTGTGTTACATAAACGATTGTTACAGGTATTACATGTACCTGTATCAGGAGGTCTCGGTCTTATATTCATAAAAAAATTCGTGGCAGTTGTGTTACATAAACGATTGTTACTATTACTATTTCTATACTTAAATTTATACAAATTTGTGTGCGCGTGCGTGTGCGCGCGTATGTGTATGTGTGTGCGCGTGTGCTTGAGAGTGTGAACTTGTAGTATATTTATGTTACAAATGTTAATATATCGCACTTTATGCACATTTAATTCACTTATATAGATATTAATTCACTTACATTTATATAAAATATTGACATTAAGTTGGATTTTAAATTAAATTTTCCTTATTTCATTATTATCTAATTTTGAATAATAATATCAAACCTTTATAACTCTTTATACGTAAGGGTACGAGGAAGCATGAAAATCTTTTTTCTTCTCTTTGCATTGATTTATATAAATAAAAAAAATACTTAAATATCGTATTCCAAAGCACTTCGTATAAAACTCAAACATTTCTGAATACTAACAAACAAAAATTATCAAACGGAATTGAGAGCTCAAGGTGACAACGTCTAACGCATGGCGGGCCTTTATGGCTCATAAAATAGATATCGTGATAGTAATGCCATATTTTTACACTTACCTATAACGCGGTTAAAATAGCACTTTATCATGTAATGGATTCGGTATGATCACATTTTGTACTAGTCTTATAATCAAAATTCTCAGAGTGTTCATGAATATCTCTGTTAATAATAGTAATGATTAAAAACCGGCCAAGAGCGTATCAAACATGTCCAGGACCGGGTACCGTATATAGCCATTACGAAAAAATTCATAGGTAATATAATAAATGCAAAAGCGTGTGAGTATGTATGTTTTTCCGTCTTTCACGTCGAAACGGAGCGACGGATCGACGTGATTTTTGGCATAGAGATAGTTTATGGGCCCGAGAGTGACATAGGCTACTTTATATCTCGGAAAAATGCACAGTTTCCGAGGGAACAGCGCACGATAACCGAATACCACGCGGGCAGAGCCGCGGGCAACACTAGCGGTCGCGTGTCGTGTTGTGTACGGAATCTTCCAAATTTGGTTATATTTTGTACCTAAGGCTGCTATTAGCTCTTAAACTACCATTTACTTAATTCTCAAACAATAAGGACAACTATAATTTTTCTTGTAAATTTGATATATTCACGGTAGTAATAGTAATTCTGAATTATTTCAAATTTTTCCACACAGTACTTTAAATTTTAGAGGGGGTCGGGGACGCTCGATTTTAATGAAAATTTGCACTTTAAAGTTGACTGTTCTGCAAACAGATCCCTGAATAGAAAAATCCTCTTAGCAACCCCCCCAATGGTTTTTTAAGACCTATTCAACGATTTCCCACGCTATAGGGTTAGTCGAGAAAAAAAATCACATCCACTTTACTACGGGAAGTACCCTAGAAATCTTTTCATTTTTTATTTTACCACTTTGTCGGCGTGACTGATATGTATATTCACGCCAAATAAATCTTCCTCTAGTACTAACGGTCTTTGAGATTAGCCGTGGACGGACAGACGGACAGACATGGTGAAACTATAAGGGCTCCTAGTTGACTACAGAACCCTAAAAAGTATCTGGGCGACGCTCGACTCAAAAGTCATAGACAGGTGTTTTCTTAGGGCCAAAATCGTGGTCTAACAATCAATCCGAGACCCTCGAAATAAATACGTGTATAAGAAATTGCTCCTTCAAAGATATAAGGTAAGTGAGCTTGAACATTTTCTAGAGCTGTTATTTTATTGGAAATCCTTGCAAGGCATTGTGTTTTCTTAAATAAAATATAAATAGCACAAGTAAGATAAAAGTTCACTATAAAAATGTGAAAATGCTCTCGCTGTGTCCACAAACCTATGCAGTTGCATTTCATGCAGTCTGAATTGGGAAAAAAAAGGAATGTCAGAATTGACTGCTTGCTCATTTTACAATGGAACTGGGGTACCATTTCATTTCTTAACGAGACTTTTGGCGAAGTGGGCCGGCTAAATAATGGCTAGCGGTTTAATAATTTTGACGACGATATTGTACCCTAACCACAAAATGTTCATCCTCAATAGTTAGTCATCATCATTACTAACATCATATTAGGGCTACGGAGAGGGCTATGTTTGGGGTTTCTCTGCGGGATAGAATCAGAAATGACGATATCCGCAGTAGAACTAAGGTTGCTGACATAGCTCGAGGAATTACGAAACTGAAGTGGCAGTGGGCGGAGCACATTGCTCGCAGGACTGATGGCCAATGGGGTCAGACGGTTTTCGAATGGCGTTCGCGGACCGGGAGACGAGCTGTCGGTAGACTTCCAACAAGATGGAGTGACGACCTGGTTGGGATCACGGGATCGCGTTGGATGCGGAAAGCATAAGATTGGTCTGAGTGGAGAGTCTTGGAGGCCTATCTTCAGCAGTGGACGTCTTTCCGCTGACATGATGGTGATCAAATTACCAGAAAATGGACGTCTTTTATTCAGTTGGACATAGGCTTCCACCATCGTTCTCAATAGGTACCTCATCATCATCATCATCATAAAATATTACGGGACACTTACTGGCATCTTTAATCTTATGTCATTGGCAATAGAGATGACAGTAGAGTGTCGCCTATTGGGCATTAGAGTGTCGAGCACTCGGACGTTTACCTTACCTCTTTTTTAACCTCCTGAGACCTGACATTTTCTAACAAACTTAGTGCTTAACACCTAGACTTGACTGACCTGCTTTGTTAGTTTGGATATTATTTTCAAAACTCTTAAAAATGTTTATTAAATCAACAAGTTGTACTTTATAAAGTACATTCGGCCCTTATTTTTAGTTTTAATTAGTTCTTTACAAAGTACGCGAGGGTTTAGGAGGTTAAATATATTTTTTCAGCAAAGGCTTCGCCTATAATTAGCGCGCCAGTTTTAATTTAAAAAAAAATATTCGACGCCAATTTTTTTCTTTCGTCCTCATAAACTTTGTCGTGTGTTGCACGAATTTAGGCAAAAAATGTTGCTAAAAATTTACTTTGACTGGTTAGTAATTACACAAGCCGAGGAGCCCGCGAGCCGTGGAGGCCGCGGATCGGCTAGCGCAGCGTGGGACGTCCACCAACGAGATGGACGGATGACCTGATTAAAGCCGTGGGTTCACGGTGGATGCAGGCCGCTCCCAACCGAAGCAACTGGAGGTCTATGGGGGAGGCCTATGTGGACAGTGGACATCCTACGGCTGAGATGATGATGATGATGATGAATTACACAAGCTGTTTTTTTTTACAAACTCTGACACACAGTAAATAGCTACCGCACTCTGAAGCCATAATGCATATTTAACTTTATATAACTGAAGCCATCCAATAATCTGAAAACCCTTTACCATTATTGATACTAAATGTTCCTGAGTGCGGCATTAACTTTTTCGCTAATGACCCAACTGGATCAAAGACTAGTGTTGTTGATCGACAGTCCACTATCGAAAGTGTTTCGATAGACTATCGATAGTTTGAGCAAAAGCGATAGTTATAATCAGCGCCACGGCTTGCCGTGGCATTATGCTGAGTGGGGACCTATTTAGCGTCATGTATGTCTTTATTTGTTCTTTGTTTGTTTCTATGTTTGTCTTATGGCGTTAAATAAATGTATTTTCTTTCTTCTTCCTTTCTTTCTTTATCGATATCTCTTTTTATGCAATACAATCGATAGTATCAATATTATTGTTGTCTAATAATGCAAAGCTATCGATACTATCGTTTGTATAGATACCACCAATAGTATCGATAGTTTTGAACAATCAATTGCTACCGTTAAATCAATGGTATCGTTTACATCTACACAAGGAGATGGGCAGGACAGAAGTTGCAGCAACTGAATCTTTTAAGTACTAAGGAAGAGTTAATTGGTTAGGTTTGGTAAATCGTATATTGCTACATAATTCGTTAAAAATATCACTGGATAACAGAACTGAATACAAAACACAATTCTATTTATTCTAAAGGTGCCTTTACATCTTGCAATCTTGCTTATTAATAATAACTGGTAGTACCTATTGAAATACAGGTCACTATCGATTGTACAAAACTATCGACAGTATCGATACTGATAATTTTCGTAATTTTTTGTTCAATATTATCGACAATATCGATAGTTTTGCATTATTAGACAGCAATAATAAGGGATATCGATACTATTAATAGGCCTATCGATAGTATGTTTTTTTTCCGATTGAAACTATCGATTACAAACCATTTCCGGCAACACTATCAAAGACTGGTTGAACAAGGAATCACCCGTAATCGCTCGCATCGGCCCTCCAGTCTGGAGTGGACTGACCCAGTTCCACGACGCCTATAACTTTAAGCTGAGTAGATTAATGTATATCGCCCTCCGTATAAGTATTAGTATGACAAGCTTTGTAATTAGAGATTGAACGAATTACTCTTACTTCAAGTATCACTCTTGTCCGAAAATTCGATGAAACTCTTCTCTTTGGGCTAAAACTCGGTAACCAGCGTTTTCCACGAGATAAGACCAAACTACATGGATTTTGTGGATGGATACTACATGGATACTACATGATGATTCTGTGATTATATGTATATACAAGAACTGCTCGTTTAAAGGTATTATTAGATACAAAACGCATCAGTTTTAAGAGTTCTATTCATCTAGGTATATATCATTAAAAAAACAGCACTACAGTAGAAAACCAATGCGGTATAAAATTCAACTAGGTAAAAATACATGCAAAAACTACATAAAAATATATAAATAATAATATAGGGATAAATTTAAAATTTCTCCAATAATGTTTTGTTAAAAACGTACTAAATTATTTTCTGGGATACTTAATTATTGTCGATCGTTCCGAAATGGCACATCATTATGCAAGACGTCATTAAATTTTGAAGTGACCCTCAGCAGATTTAAATGCCGTGTTGATGTCCTCAGAAAATGGATCTTTGAAATGACTAATGAAATCGCAAGGAGGAAACGCCTTTTTCTGTGAGTGCAAAATGAATAAAATCATATAGTACCATTGTTGGTCTACGGTGTTTCTTTTTGCCATAGTAATATAAATAAATAAATAAATAAATAAATATCACGGGACAATTCACACCAATTGACCTAGTCCCAAAGTAAGCTTAGCAAAGCTTGTGTTATGGACACTAGGCAACGGATAAACATACTTATATAGATAAATACATACTTAAATACATATTAAACATCCAAGACCCGAGAACAAACATTCGTATTATTCATACAAATATCTGCCCCGGCCGGGATTCGAACCCGGGACCTCAAGCTTCGTAGTCAGGGTCTCTAACCACTTAGCCATCCGGTCGTCAAAACGTCAAACGTCAAATATTGATGGTACAACAGAATATTTTTTTGCCGTTGAACCTGTGCGTTTCAAACTTATAGTTTTTAATGATTTATTAAGGTATATTTGGTCGCGACACTGTGATTACGTTCAACAAGGTTCCGATGTTAATCGGGGTCTACACTCGTAGAAAATATGTCTAAAATATGAAAAAACTCAAACAAAATGGCCAAGTTACCATCGAAACCAGTAACTGCTTAGAACAGTCCCAAATCTTTTTAGATATCATAATCCCTCGTAGGAAGTAATCCGTCAATATGTCATACAAGATTTATCGGATGTGGTATAAAAATGTGCCGTAGAACATTATTATCTTGTTGAGGTTGCATTACAAAGGCCGTTAGAATTGGTACAGTCATGAAGATGAATATTAAGTAATCTGTATATTTTTAACACTTTTTATATTTCTTGTTAATATTCGTTTGTACTCGTATTATTTCCCAGCTCACTCACAAACATACAAACACGATTATGATGATGATATAAATGTTCTCTATGTCGTGCCCGTCAAAGGCAAACCTTTATTATATGCATAAACACGATTACGAAGTTAATTACTCAAATAAGGTTTATTGAGTTAGCCGGTTAGCGTTACTTTACGGAGTTCCATATGACATCTATGAACATTTGAAAAGTATTAGTTATATTGTCCTACTCTGTGTACTTGGTTTAACATAACTAAATATTTTGATTTGATTATCTGATTCGGATTTATCTATCAAAGATTTTCCAATTATTGTCTTGCGTACAAAAATCTTAGCAACTAGAATCAGTCATCTGTTTATTCGTATAAAATAACTCTTATTTCCAATTCATTTACGCACTCCACACAATGAAAATATAATCCAGAATTTGCAGCTAAAACATGTAAAAAAACGACTAAAAAAAGACGATTCAATTATTAAAAAAAACTCTTAAATAAATTATTCTAGAAGCATGTTGACAATCGAAAACCTAAAAGCCTATCACACAAATGGAGGTAACGCGGCTGGCAAATTCAATGTCTATTATTTTCTTTTGGACGAATATTCGAATCGAACAGACTCTACGTAGTACGGTAGACTTTCTTTTCAGTGAAAGTTGAATGAATATTGGGTAAATAAGATTAAGGAGAATTCAATAAAGAGGGCTTATTATTGAGTTTTGATTGCTTGAAAGTTTTTTCGGGAACGAAAATAGCATTCAATTGCTCGATAAACACGAAAACATATAACGACTTTTGATTTAATAAAACAGAAACTTTATTCGAATCAAAGTAAGACGGAAATTGTTTGCTGAAGCGGATTTAATTTAAAAAACTTTTTAGCTTTGAAATATCAACCATCAAACTTTTTAAAAAAGTCATGAAAATCGATTCACAGTTCGAGTTATCGATCAAGATCTACTAATCCAGTAACTTTGTCGCCTGAAAGTATGGGGGCAGTATGCGTCAAATCCGGTAGTTCTGAAATTTTTCAGACTTGTTTATGATGTTGGCCTAATGAATAATCCAAGTTTGTGACCTCGAGCGCCGAGCGCAACTTTGTCAAAAATCGAAAAAACCGCGAAAAAATCGATATTTTTTTTAAATTTTGGCGATTATAACCCTAAAGGACTAGTGTTTGAAAAAACTTTCTTAGAACGTTTTAAAGAAGACTAAATTTGCTACAACATGATACTAGAATTGTCTCTGTGGACCCAACAGTTTCTAAGATTAAGCCTTTCAAAGTTTACCATTTTTTCGAACTTCGCAATTTAGGCAACCACAACACCTATAACCTTGACGAGCTGCGGTACCGACTATTCGCTAGGGCTGCGACGAAAACCAGCTTCAATCTAGCCAGGTTACCTCCCACAAGAGACTCTGCTCGATTTCACTCCTTGCGGACATACCATCAGGTAAAAATTTGTCCTTGCATCAGTAATTCACATAACATATCATTCATCATTTTCTATTCTCATGTACAATCTTCTTACAGGTACAGGCGTAGTTGGGAGTCACACTTAACCCTGGGGGTGGCTATATACACACCACAAAGCCTCAATCCCAAAACGATGACCAGAGATGCAGCCCCACAACTCCTCTTGCAGATGATTACTTGCGGCTGCACGAAGGGTTGTGGGATCGCGTGCAGCTGCAGGAAGACAGGATTAAAATACTCATCAGTCTGTAGGCACTGCAGCGAGGCCTCTTGTGACAATATACCTGATGTTGCAGTAGTAAAATCCTAGCAGGCGACGATCTGTCCGATGTCGAAATGGAGGATGACTTGACGGCACAAAACGTCGACGATTCATTACCATCCCCTGATGGGGATATGCCATCCCAATACACCGATCCAGATACGGACGAACCTCAACCGGGACCTTCCAAAAGGGCCAAATTAATTTGATTTTTTGATTTTGAATATTACTCAATTTCCTAACAAATAAACTTATTAACTTCTGTTGTACTTTTCTTTTTTATTTACTTCATTATTCGTAGCTTAGCTTTAACATCATCGTTCACACTCCTCATTATCTTTTTTAATATCCTATCATAAAAGTACAGGGCTTCGATAGTATAATCAGGGTCAAAATTCATTCAGAACGACAGAATCGCAAAAAATTGCGAAGTTCGTAAAAATTATAAACTTTGAAAGGCTTAATCTTGGAAACTATTGGGTCCACAGAGACAATTCTGGTATCATATTGTAGCAAATTTAGTCTTCTTTAAAACGTTTTAAGAAAGTTTTTTCAAACACTAGTTCTTTAGTGTTATAATCGCCAAAATTTGAAAAAAATACGTTTTTTTCGCGGTTTTTTTGATTTTTGACAGAGTTGCGTTCGGCGCTCGAGGTCACAAACTTGGATTATTTATTAGGACAACATCATAAACAAGTGTGCAAAAATTCAGAACTACCGGATTTGACGCATACTGCCGATGTATAAAGTTACTGGACTATACGCTTTAAACGTCTTTAGACTTGTGTATTCTCTACTTATGCGTACCTAATCTCTTCGATTTATACTGTCACTGTGTAGTAAAAGTGTAATACACTTTTACCATGGTCATGGCGACTCTTTCGCATAATTATGAGTTACGAAAAGTACACAAATAAGTGCTACCGACTAATTTAAAAGCTTAAATTGTCACGCAATCCGTGCGGGCCCCGCATGGGGAATTCACCCACTTGACAAAAATTAGAGTAGGACAAGTAGCCACTTCTCCTGTGAAGTCGCGCAAAAACAAATTGTTCTGACGTTTGTTTTAGTCTCACGAAGGTTATAGAGACTATTTTGCGCAAATATAAAAATATAGCTATACTGTAGAGTTGCATCGTACACAACATGCCAAGCGAGAGGTTGGAAAGATCTCCCGAAATAGAGACCAAAATAGCGCAGCTCTGTAAATAAGGCTGTTACAGATTTTGAAATGCATCACGAATACCTGGATGCCAAATGTCTCATTATAAAGACCTGCCCGAGATTTTCCTACACTTAAACACATAATAAATCGTTTACCTTTACTTGTCCGAATTTCATTTGCCATATCAACGTTTGCCATAAAATAATTATTATAGAACCGCGCTGTTTTCAGGACTTTTTTAATGTCATCATAATTATAAAATGTAGTAGGTTAGGTTAGGTTAGTTTAATATCAACTCTGAAGAAATTACTATTTCAGAATTAAATTACTTTATAGCAAATGAAAATTCTAGAAAGCGATCCGTTCGGGCATATGAAATTCGGGCAAACGATAGAGAACCCATAATAAATATGTAGTGGTCACTGGTCAATTATATTGCGCGTCCGTGTATTAGGACCTTTAAAATAAAGTTTAGCTTTACCAGTTATATTCGGGCAAATTATAAATAAGCTTATGAGCGTTTATGCCTGCTAAACTGGCAACGTTGCATTTTTGTTAGTTTTTCTCGATCATTCCATAAAAATTGAATGAAAATTAAAAGTGTGGTCTGATAGAACTCTTCGTTATATACCTACCAGGTGTGGCCTGAAATTATGAGCAAATAATTAAAACTCAGAGCATACTCATCAAACTGAACAACATTAGTTAAAGAGAACACTTTTAAAAATAATTAGTTTTTGAATTTTTGTTACACTTTTAATTTTATTCGAATGCAATGTAAAGCAAAATGCTTGTTGTTTGTAGCGTGACAGCAGTGACAGGCGACGTCAGTTGTGTTCTGTTATGGCGTACATTGATGGCAGTATTTAATTTGTATGAAAAAAGGAAAATTCAAAGACTATTATTTTTAAATGTCGCTGAACTAATGTTGTTCAGTTTCACGATTACGATCGAAGTTTTAATTTTTTGCTCGTATTACAGGCCACACCCGGTATAAGTTAATGTGTCTACTCCAATAATAATATACAATGACATTCATAGTTGAAGCATCATAGCGGACTGGGGAGTTATTGAAAAAAATGGGTAGAACTTCTACTGTCACCAGTTTTGGGTTTATCTAACGTATATTTTACTGTTCAAATTCCATTATTGTTAGGTGAAATACACACCCATCGCAAGGAACCTTTCGGGATATTTTAAGTAAAAATCAAAGAGGATCATTTTCCTTTCCAAGCTAATGCTAAAAGGGAAAAGTAATATTTTAGCGGTGCGTAGTGCGTGGGGCACTAATAATTGGATCAAGTCATGGAAGTAAAGGGTTTTGGAGGGGAAATCGAAGACCTGAGGAGCTACTACGAAAATCGAAGTTTGTGTCGCTCCATCCTTCTGACACTTATACTTTTTGATACGAGAGTGAGAGGGACGATACGATACGGACTCTGATTTTGGAATTTCAGAGTAGGCCTTTTAAAAACTCACAAAATGTTTATTAATGGTTTTAAAGAAAATAAAAGTCTATCACGGATAATTATTGAAGTAGACACATTAACTTATATATTAAAAACAGTTCTATCAGACCACATTTTAAATTTTCATTCAATTTTTATGGAATAATCGAGAAAAACTAACAAAAATGCAACGTTGCCAGCTCAGCAGGTATAAACGCTCTTAACAGTCGCTGACGGCAGTTTACCAGTAAATTTTCCTGTCAAGCTCTCCGCGAAAAAGAACTATCAATTGATACAAGACATGTCAGGCATACCTCGGCTTTTACTACGAAAAAGATCTGTGTATTTTAAATTAACAAACACGACTACTCTAATAATCTCTAATACTCTGAAGAACAAGGGACACCGACATAGCCAAGCGAATTAGCTCGTTGAAGTGGCAATAGGCGGGCCATATAGCACGGAGAGCAGATAGCCGTTAGGGCAGAAAAATTCTCAAGTGGAGGCCGCGGATCGGCAAGCGCAGCGTGGGACGTCCACCAACGAGATGGACGGATGACCTGGTTAAAGCCGTGGGTTCACGGTGGATGCAGGCGCTGCCAACTGAAGCAACTGGAGGTCTATGGGGGAGGCCATGTCCAACAGTGGACGTCCTAAGGTTGAGATGATGATGACGATGATGACTCTAATAATAATTTACAGCCTTATTCATAAAAAGTTAGAGCCTCCTTGAAGGCTCCTTGATGTCCCGATGCTAAAAAACGTGATTCATAAACGTCTGTTAGCGCTAATCAGTCGATCAAGGCTCTGCTAAAGTTAGTGAACCGTAGACCCTCCTTTATCTCTCTGCTAAGTCACAAAATGGCCGCCACAAATTTGAACAGCTGACTTTGACAAGAGCAAAAAACCATACCGAAGATATTTATATGGAGGTTTACGCAAAGATTAAAAAAAAATCAGGAAAATTTATTTTCAGGAATTTGTATTTAAAAATCTTCTAATAATATGAAAAAAATAAAATTACGATGATTAACATAGTTACGGCTTTTTGCACTTAATTTAGGTCTACTAAAACACGCGGATGGAAAATGGCGGGAAAACAAACGTCACTGCTGTCATTTTTTTTTTAAATTCTCGATAAGGCCATTTTTTGTCTTTGATTTGTCAAGAGTGCCAACATAACGCGTCTAATCAGTCTATCAGCAGCTCATCAACTAGCAGACTGTTAGCAAGCGTTATGAATCATACTTCTTGACAAACGTCAAACAAGCTTAATCAGTCTGTTAACTAACAGACCGATCAAACCTCAATTAAGGATTTTTTATGAATAAGGCTGTTAGTGACTAAGAAGTAGAGGTAGTTCCTCGTAATTTCACTCTACTGTGACCCGGCGGAAGACCAGTGCTGCGGCAACACTCCTTTTTTCTTTTTTCTAACATGTGTAACGTATCACTGCTGTTATAAATAAATTATTTTTTCTTTCTTTCTTGATGACCTTGCTAGTGTCATCATGGATTAACTTCTAGAACTGAGGTTTCAATAAAAATCCTCTTACCGACAAGCAAATCATAACATTCACTTCGAAAACAGATTATACAGATGGGTTGAAAATATCGACTCTGAGAACGCTGTTCAGTATAAATAAGATAAAGCAGGTGTCTGTTGTGTGTTAATTTTTGCGCTCGATTTCGACATACGCAATTAATTAGAGATAAGGCAGTTTTGTGTATGAATCCAAAATGTGACATGTGTTGCGGAAATATGTTACAACATTTGATTCAACTGTAATATGACTGTGGTTGGAGGTTGTAGGACTTAGTGCAAGGTCCGCCCGGATTACTACCTCCATCTTGCTCGCTAATCCTGCCGTGAAGCAGCAGTACTTGCACTGTTGTGTTTCGGCGCGGAGAGTAAGACAGCCGGTGAAATTACTGGCACTTGAGGTATTCCAACTTAGACCTCTAGGTTGGCAACGCATCTGCAATATCCCTAGTGTTGCAGATGTTTATGGGCGGTGGTGATCTCTTACCATCAGGAGTCCCACTTGCTCGTTTGCCTTCCAGTCGAATAAAAAAAAACACATTTTTTCATCTTGGTGGAGGCATTTACTGCTAGCGCACCCACAGTACGTAATATCGTTTTTTTTCTGTACCACTACCATGAGTGACCGTACTCGATAGCGGCGGCGTAAATTATTTGTATGGAGAATTGCACAGCCGTCGCTATCGAGTCATCATCATCATGTCAGCCGAAAGACGTCCACTGCTGGACATAGGCCCACCCAAGGCTCTCCACTCAGACCGGTCTTGTGCTTTTCGCATCCACCGCGATCTCGCGATCTTAGCCAGGTCGTCAGGGTCGCTATCGAGTACGGTCACCGTAAACTCATGGTAGTGGTACCACAGGTGGTACTGTTTAAAATCATCGCAATGTCTGAAGCACATGACGTCATTGTCGTTTAGCTACACGAGTTTTTCGAACCACCCACATTTGATATTGTTTTTATTCCGGTACCTTTCCTACTTTTGTATGAAAGAAAATTCCCATTTATTAACAGTTTTGTTAGTAAAAAACACTTTTTATTATCAACTGACGTGCGACTATGAACTTGATAAACTGACCGATAGCTGTTCGCTGTTCTGTTTGGAGTAGGTAGGTTAATAAATTTAAAAAAATATTGATAACATATGCTTCAAAACCTAAGTAGCGCACAAATAATAATAAAGTAAACAAAAACCGTTGGGAGAGAAGAGTTCTCGAGTGGCGACCACGAACTGGAAGAAAAGCGTTGGCAGCCCTCCCACCAGGATGACTGACGACATTGTGAGGGTTACGGGCAACCGGTGGATGCAAGTGGTGCGAGTTATCCTTCATTGTGGCGTTCTAAGGGGGAATCCTTTGTTCAGCACTGGATATCTTCCGGCTGATGATGATGATGACGATGATGATAATGAAATAACTAATATCAGTTCCAAAATCCTTTGGTGAAAGCACAGAATAGATAAAAGTACAATTATAAAAGAAGCAAATTTATCAAATTAATCGAATGTTTCCAATTAAAAAATCTCCCGAATTAAGCAAAGTCGACATTGTTGACAGAAGTGAGCAAAGCGCAAATGAAACGTCTCCGTTTCAGCTTGGAAAAATACTTTTGTATGTCCGACTTTCTGTTCTCCTCTACAGGTCACCTTTTTTTAAAAGATTATCGTGTTTAGTGAGCAGGTTCGATAACTATTTTTTTTTTGGTCAATTTACTTTTGAATGGTGTTGCCTGGGTTGAGAGTGTAAAAAAACTGAAGTTAAGCAACGTCGGCCGTAGTCAGTATTTGGATGGGTGTCCGCCGCGGTTTATTTTTGTTTATTTTTTTATGTATGGTTTTTTTTAAAGAAGAAAATAAACTTTATATTAAGTAATACATATTAGCAATTAAAAACGTAAAAAAACAGACTCGCGACTTACTGCAAAAATAGGTACAAGTATGTTCAAATCATCAGCAATATTCCATCTGAGTATTGTAGCTATCTAAAATACCTAAGGTAAGTAAAAACAATATATTGATACCGGAAATCTCAAATGGCGTAAAGGACAAAAATGCGAAAATGAGTTTTAAGTACCATCGTATACAGCTTTTTTTTCTCTATCGAATGGTATATTCCAAGCAACGCTACGATTAAAAAATTGACCTTTACCACTTTCATTTTGGACAACTTATTCAAGATTATTTATGAAAAAAATGATTTAAAGGACATTTTATAAACTTTGCTTGGACGTAAACCTTTATTTACATAGTGTATCTGGGTGTAAAGAGATTTCTCTGTTTTGATGTCCTTTACTACCTAGTTTACTTTTGACGTAATTTATATGCTACTTACGTGTGTCCATTAAGACCTAAAAGACTGTTACAACTCATAAAAAATATGGGAGTAAATAATTAAAATGACTAAAATGATGTCCCTAAATGACTTTACAACCCAAGCTAATATGAGAATAAATAATTAAAATGACTAAAATGATGTCCTTAAATGACTTTACAACCCAAGCTTTGTTGCTACTTTGATGATTTTACTCGTAGTTCATATAGATACTGTGTGAGACAGAGTACGCTATATATAAATTATAACGTAATAATGGATCGCAATAATATCAGATACATCATACGACGTGGAGCGGTGTACGTAGGGCACGAGCGGGGAGCGTGGCGGCGGGGTAAGGGCTAGCTAAGCGAACAAACGTAAACAAACAGGTTCATCCGTCCACCTGCGCCGCCGCCGCTCCGCGCGATTTTTTGTATGCAGTTTTGCTGTGTTTTTTACGTTATTCTGTGGCTGTAACTAAGTTCACTTTGTGACAAGTAGTCTACACAATGCCGAACCAAAAAAATCTACTAACTACTTATGTGCAATTTTAAAAGTTTTCTTAAGATTTGATTAAGTATTAATTATATTTGAGACGGTCACCTTAAGTATGTCATCCAAAAGATTAATTACAATGTTGCCTAGTTTACTTTGATTATAATTTTAGTTCATCTAAAATACTTGTATATTAAACAACAAGAGAATAGCGAATAACAGTGCTAAATACAATTTTATAAGTAGAAGGAGACATTGATAAAATACTTAAATATTTCATGATAATGGAAAAAATATTATTATAACTAAAATACTTACTGATATAAAAAGAAGAAATTAAAATTAAGAGATCGATACCTCTTGTACTTAAGTTTCTATTTAATATTAAAGGTCTTGTTTATTTAGTTATTTGAAAAAATTATAAGATGTTGATTTTTGGCTGATAATTATGCTACAAAAATATTTTTTGATGCAGGTATAATGGTCTGTTTTTGCTAAACCATACACACAATTTTGTAAATTATTTTCTTATCTATTGAATTTTTCATTATTTTCATTACTCACTATGTTGTTGTAAAGATTCGCTACAGTGTTTCATATTTGATTATGAATAGATTACTTATTATATTAAGTTTTGTTTTTAAAATGCATGTAAATAGGTAGTTAAATTAAACTAAATACTTATCCTATTTTCCAAGTGGAAAGAAAAATTAATAATTATATCTTTTATGGTGGAGAAATTATAATTAGAACTAAAGTACTTGTAAAAATAAAGCAAACTAAAGTTAAACTACCTACAAAGTGTCATTTAAATGTTACTATTCCATTTTGAAAGGGCTTAAAGAAAGAAAGAAAGAAAATACATTTATTTAACGCCATAAATAAAAACAGAACAAATACAAGACATACATGACGCTAAACAGGTCCCCACTCAGCATAATGCCACGGCAAGCCGTGGCGCTGATTTTCAGTGAGGATCTTATCTAGAAACTAACTTAAAACTAAACTAAACTTAAAATAAATAAATAAATGTCGTGTCGTGCAACACGGCCCCACGTGTTTAGATATTTTACTTAAGAAACTTTATTATAAATATTGATTATTAACTACAAAACTAAAATTTGATGTGTGATACAGGTATAAGGCCTATTTTTGGTAAACTAAAAAACAGTTTTGCACTTAGAATAATAAAAATCTTAAAGTTATGAATAAAAGTGTTGCATTTTTTCCATGAATTACAACCCATTTTAATGATTTCAATCTAAATTTGTACCATTTCATGTTATTTATACCCCGTTTTCTGTCAATTTCCTTCTCTTACGACAGTAATAATGCCCTTTTATTTTGCTAAAGGGACCTTTACGACTGAAGGTTATATTTTGAAAGTCACGTTATCAACAGGCGTAAAGAACACAACATCTAAAATTGGGGGTAGTAAAAGACATTATCTCCGTAAATATGCTTTTTCCAATAAAAATTATAATGCTATCTGATAGAAGAGATAAAAAAAACTATAATCTCCCTTAACATTATTTTTATGCAATAATAAACAGATGAGTTATAATTTTTTTTTCAATAAAGTGAACGTTTTTTGCTTGTACTGTAAAGTCTTAAAATGTCCTTTACGCCAATTGAGATTTCCGGTATCGATATTGTTCAAATGCTAGAAAAAAAATCTCAAAAAATAAGTTACACCTTCAGAAAACTAATCTATACTCTCAAAACACGGCTAACAGGATCAAAAGCTTTTCCCGCCACGTTGGTAGACAAAAAATCACGAAAAAACACTGGCCAATGAGATTCCAATAATGGTCCGGTATTTTTCGAGTTCAATATGAATATAAACTGCACCTTTTTACGGCGAAATAAAAGCATTCTCGTGTCGATGCTTTACTTATACGTAAAAAAAATTTGGTTTGGAAACACATGAAAACTTTTGATTTAATTTTCGTTGGAGTTTAGTGTAGGTGTTTTTAACGTGGCATTTGAAAAAGATTTATTGTGATGTTTCAACAAATTATAAGTTAGCACGTATGCTGGAGGTCTATGGGGGAGGCCTATGTCCAGCAGTGGACGTCATGCGGCTGAGATGATGACGTAAATCAACTTTATTTATTGAAATGAAAGTCGGATGTCAGAAAAAAAATGCCTACGATTTTGTTAGTGTCTCATAAAAGTGGTTCCATGTAAATTATATCAAAATCTGTAGATATGTACGGTAACCACTAATCAGACGCAACGTGCTGAATAGCACGGCAAATGATTTTGTAATTTAAATTTTCATTTTGGTGCAGTTTAGTGCATTTAGTGCAGGTGGTAGGACCTTGTGCAAGGTCCGCCCGGATTGCTACCACCATCTTGCTCGCTAATCAGCAGTGCTTGCACTGTTGTGTTTCAGCGTGGAGAGTAAGACAGCCGGTGAAATTACTGGCACTTGAGGTATCCCATCTTACATCTTAGGTTGGCAACGCATCTGCAATATCCCTGGTGTTGCAGATGTTTATGAGCGGTGGTGATGTCTTACCATCAGGAGACCAACTTGCTCGTTTCCATCCAGTCGAATAAAAAAATATTTCAGTCAGTAAGTTTTCCTTTGAAATAAAGATTTGCTCCGAATTGATCCAAACAAAAACAGCAATTTAACCCTTAATTTGGCAAGGAATAAAAATATCGAAATAAGGTTAGAATTATAGTTTTTTGGGGTAATTATGTTGTCATATACACGGTAAAAATAGTAAAAAAAATCAAATGTCAATAGTTTTCAGAAAAAAGTATGTCAAGTATGCTGGACGTTGCCAACTGGGCAGAGGGCAGGGCAATTGTTTCAATGTCTAGTATACTGGACATTGCCAAAGATATTTAGTTTCCCGATTATTTGTTTTTAATCAAACAAAAGTATACAAGATGTAAAAATATTTATTAGAAAAACACTTTAAACAATTAACAAACTTACAATTGTTATATTCAGCTTATTTTAAAATTTTCTGTCGAGAAAAAAATACTAAAAAATTCAAATAATAAAAAATTTCTGACAATAACAAGTACCACTATCATGAGATCATTTTTATACTAAACCTATATATCTTCTTCAATACTTTTTGAACCAGGTCAAAAGTCAGTCTTCTAAAATGAGCACAATAGACAAATCTTTTATACCTATACAATAGCGGAATGTTAATAAATTTAGTATAGTTTTACTTTGAAAATAATCATACTCCCAATGGAAATAATTGAAAAAAAAACCAGCCAAGAGCGTGTCGGACACGCCCAAAATAGGGTTCCGGAGCCATTACGAAAAAATTAAGTAATATTTTTCTAAGGATTTCGTACTTTATACGGAATCTTCGAAGTATAGGTATATTTTATACCTTACGCTGCTATTTACTCATAAACTACTAATAATTCTCAAGCAAACTTAGCCGCTATAGTTTTCCTTGGAAGTTTAATATACTGACTATCATCCTGAATTTTTTCAAGTTTTTCCACCCACCGGTTTAGATTTTAGAGGGGGGGGGACGCTCGATTTTAATGAAAATTTGCACTTTAAAGTTGAATATTTCGCAAACAAATGACTGAATCGAAAAATCGTTTTAGCAAACCCCTAATGGTTTTAAAATACCTATCCAACGATACCCCACACTATAGGGTTGGATGAGAAAAAAAAAATCACCGCCACTTTACGTCTATGGGAGGTACCCTAAAAAAAATTGTTTTTGAATTTTTAATTGTACTGTTTTGTCGGCATAGTTTACTTATATATTCGTGCAAAATTACAGCTTTCTAACATTGATAGTCTCTGAGCAAAGCCGCGGACGGACAGACAGACAGACAGACAGACAGACAGACAGACAGACAGACAGACAGACGGACAGACAGACAGACAGACAGACAGACAGACATGGCGAAACTATAAGGGTTCCGTTTTTGCCATTTTGGCTCCGGAACCCTAAAAAGACGCCTTTATTGCCAAAAAAAAGTCTGACTTATCATACCGCTCTTGTAATTAATAACAAGAGCTAAATTACTTATTATGAAATTTATAGAAACAATTTCTCTTAGGAACACAGCAAAGCCTCAGCTTGGCAACGGGAAGAATGCTGGACGTAGCAAAAGCAAGTAAAAACGTTGCGTAGTTGGCAACGGGATGTATAATGGACGTTATACTTTGCAAACGTTAAACACACAAACAGAACGTGTTCTTAATGTCAACTATAGTGAAATATGTTTTTTAATTATTACTTAATATCGCAATGGCAATAACTCATAACAAATTCATACAAAAACAAAAAAAAATCCAGTTACCGGGAGCCCGCTAGACGCGACCTTCCTCCTCTCTGCATCTTGGCGGTCACTTACGAACACTTAGCGTTCCCATCGGCTTGATATATTTTTTTGGTGATATAATATTAGTATTTAATTAATTTATGCTACTTAAAAAAAAAAACTCCATGTTTTAATATTACGTGTAGATTTTTTTTTTAGAATGTCCAGTATTCTACTCGGTGCCAAATTAAGGGTTAAAACCATAATCAGATACTTCCCTTTTGTTTTCATTTATTTTCTCAGACAAATCGAGATGATGCTACCGGATATAAATCTCGCACATTGTAATAAAGAATAATTCTTTCTTTCACAGAAGCGAGAACGGGAGAATATTGAATACCTATCAGATATTATTGCGACATCACAGTATGCCGAGAAATATTAATTCTGTCTTGTCAGTGGAATATTCGTGTCGGAAAAATATCCGTTTTATCAGCAATATTACACTGCTTGTTTGTTTTTTTGCCTATGAGAAGAAAAAAAAGGAAATAGATTTATTTAAAATCATAAAATAATTATTATCACAACCATAGAATGCTAGAAAAAATAAGACATGACATAATAATAAGACATAAATTATGCTAAAATATACTATTGTTATTTATGCTATGGGACGTCAGAGTTGGGTCGGATATATAATTACGTTTGTTCGTATAGAATGTTAAGCCAGTGAGATATAGGAAGTCAGTTTAAATAAAAAAAATGTCGTAATGTGGAACAGCATTTAAATCCAACTCAGGCTTAAAGTTGCTCAGCGAGCTATGAAAAGACCTATGCTCGGGGTCCCTACTAAATTGAATGAGAAATGGCTCCTCATTTCTCATTTCTACATAGAAGAACGAAAGTCGCTGACATAGTCAAGCGGTCTAAATCTTTGAAGTGGCAATGGGCAGGTGATTTATATCCCAAGAGCAAATGGCCGTTGGAGCCGAAAAGTTTTCAAAATAGATTTTTAAATTACGACTTATTTTAAGGTTGTAATTTAAGTGTCTTATTAAAATATATTTAGCAGATAAAGTTTGTAAAAGTGCTTTGCAATTTGGCCTATAACAACAACAAAAAAAAATTAAGCTGTTTATTTCAAGCAAAAAAAAGATAGCATACAACCTTAGATTATATACAACACTAGATGGACCGTCGGCGGCACGAAAACGTCCACCAAAAATATAAGCCAACTGTTGGCTTATAAGTGATTTTCCCCTCCTCAGTCTGCATTGTGACACCGTAGGTGACGTATGCGGAGCGCGCAATACAAAAGTGCCGAAATATGACCAAATGTGCTATAAAAGTGTGCCGCAATTATAAAGGCAGGCTTAAAAATCCTAATGACGTGACTTTCCATCGGTAAGTACTCCAGAATCCATAAAATTTCGTAAGAAAAGATTAAATTATTTAGGTTAGAATTGTGTGACATTTTTTATAGGTGATACCAGTTTCCAGTGCAAAATTCCCCACAATTCAGTCAAAATCGTACTGAAAAGTTTGTATTGGGCACAAAGTCGAAATATATCGATTTCACCTGAATCTGAACAGTTTTTATTTTTAATCTATTTGAGAAAATGACGAATCTAATTAATGTTCTTTGATATTTTAATAAATATTTGCACCATCTTATTGAGCTTCCTTTTATTCTGTATTTATTTGAGATTGACATATATCGACAGATGCCACAGATTATTATCTGCGTATAAAAATTGATCTGCGTATAACATCTGTCGATACAAATATGGTACCTACAGTGTTTTATCTGCAGATAGATACAGGTTGATGTAATAGGCTTGGGTAAAAAAAAAAACGATATATCAAAATATGTGGTGGTAGAACCTTGTGCAAGGTCCGCCCGGATTGCTATCACCATTACTTTTATCGCCATTACTTTTACTAGCGTCTAATTTTCGTCGTGTCGTAATAATTTTCCCCCAAATTTTGGGGATTTGACATTACGTGGTATCATTTAGCACGCACACAGTGACAACCAGATTGACGTAACTCGAGTGTAAAGACGAAGCTGTCACGTGGTCGCCACGCACACAAACAAGAAAAAGAGTGGACGTTTTCAATCGCATTGTTTCTTACTGAGGCTCGGTCTAGTGTTGTATATAGTCTAAGCATACAACATTCAAAGCGAGTCCTTAATCCTAATTTTAAGGATTTTGCGTGGCCTCGGTAAGCGAAAGAGTTCATCATCATCATCATCATCATCTCAGCCGTAGGACGTCCACTGTTGGACATAGGCCTCCCCCATAGACCTCCAGTTGCTTCGGTTGGCAGCGGCCTGCATCCACCGTGAACCCGCGGCTTTAACCCGGTCATCCGTCCATCTCGTTGGTGGACGTCCCACGCTGCGCTTGCCGATCCGCGGCCTCCACTCGAGAGCTGCCTCCACGCGAAAGACTGAGTTGCTCACGCGTAATTAGTTTAAGTATACATGCGAGTAGATAGAACCTAACTGTGAAGTTGTAGTAATTATGTGTGCCAGAAAAAAGTTTTGAAGTTTTTTTTTTCAATTTGGCCATGTATCATCCTGTTCTCAAAATAAGTGGAAATAAAAAAAACCGGCCAAGAGCATGTTGGACCCGCCTGAAATAGCCATTACGAAAAAATTAAGTAATATTTTTCTAAGGGTTTCGTCTTTTGTACGGAATATTCCAAGATTAGGTATATTTTATACCTAAGGCTGCTTTTTGCTCTTAAACTACCAATAATTTCTCAAGCAAACTTAGCTGTTATAGTTTTCTTTATATTTTTTTCAAATTTTTCCACCCACCGTTTTAGATTTTAGAGGGGGGGGGGGACGCTCGATTTTAAAATTGAATATTTCGCAAAAAAATCACTACATCGAAAAATTGTCATAGCAAATCCCTAATGGTTTTAAGAGACCTATCGAATGATATCTCACACTATGGATGAGAAAAGAAATCACCCCCACTTTACGTCTATGGGAGGTACCCTAAAAAATTTTTTTTCTAATTTTATATTGTACCATTTTGTCGGCATAGTTTTCATATACCTATATTCGTGTAAAATTACAGCTTTCTAGCATGGATAGTCCTGAGCAAAGCCGCGGACGGACAGACAGACAGACATGGCGAAACTAGGGTTCCGTTTTTACCATTTTGGCTCCGGAACCCTAAAAAAACTATATTTACCATAACCTATGAAAAAAAAGATGGTGCTCGATTAAAAAACACTAACAAAGCCCCCTCAAACTGCCAGTACAACATTAACCAGGATACCATTAAAACTGATCAGACTTTTAGACGCTTTTAGTTCGGGCTTTATCGTCTGCTCCGGTTTAATCTTTGTTTTATCGTCAACTGACGGATTTCCTTTGATATCGTAATTAAATTTATGAAAGCCGTATATATTGATGGCTTTTAATGGACTATGTTAATTATTCAGTATAATGGACTAGTTTATGTATTATTAAAGGCAAAATGGATTTAGAAATTCAAAAAAATATTTTATAAGTCCAAATTAAATTACGCTGTGTTTGAAGACAAAAGTTCTTCAGTCAGTGTGCAAGTATTTTGGATGGCGAACAATTTTTTGAATTTTCATCCTCATTGCTGTCGGTGGCTGATTGGCACAAATCCTTTGCCGCGCGCCTTCGACCGTAAAAAAGGCGGCAGTCAGACACACTTAAAAAAACGGGTGACACTCTTTCCCGGCCCGGATAACACTGACATGGAAATACCGGCCCTGTTTTTTGTGTACACGCCCATAGAAACTGACAGGAGAAAAAGTGTCACCCAAAAAAAACTTTCGGCGAACATAATATTGGTGCGGTTGTGCTCGGTTTTTGTAAAATAAATATTAATGGTGATTATAGACGTTGTAAATATGTTTGTGTGCAAATAAAACAAACTTTATACGCCTTTAAAGTAGTTAGTTAAGTGGCGGTGCGGACTATTGCGGCTTTACGAACTTTAGCGAGCGTCATACATCGAAGTCGGCTTCATTGAGGTATGTTGTTCATTAATTGTTCTCTAGACATAATGCTGCACAGAAGAGCAAACAAGCCACGGCCTTGGTCTCTATTCTAATTTTTACCCACGATGGAACGGAGAAGGTATATGCGTTTAGGGTGAGAGGTTGTTTGTTTGTTTGTTTGTGCGCAAACAAATGTTCATTAATTTATCAGTCAGTGTGCGTTGTTATCATGTAAGGCTGTTGACGATTTAAATAAAAGTCACGGGATCATGATTGGTTTTAACTGTAATAATAAGGAAATCAAAGGAACAAGAAAGGAACGATGTTGGTACAACCAATATGATAAAGTGATTGACTCGATGTGTTTCTATTAGACACATTGCACCGGATTTAAAGGCAAAAGCTACTCTGAAATATAAAGACTACTTTAATAAGTCAGTAAATACCGTTAATAAGTCATGCTAACGTATGATATTAATAGAATAGAATGCGTGCCAAAAGTTGTGCGAGTTTTGAAATATAACTGTCATGAGTACCTTCGCCCGTATTTTTACTGAAGAAGGAAGTAGAGAAGCAATAAATAACCGACTTTTCCTTAACATTGTACGGCCAAATACAGTCGAACCAGAATTACTATTTTTTTTTACTAAATGAGTCTTTGACGATGTTTTTTTCTCAAGTTAAAATGGGAGCAAGTTTAAACCATAACCTACCCAAAAAATACTCGTCAAAATGCATTTGTAAAAAGTTGTAACAAAAAATATAGTTAAGTTTTTACATCGTATATCGAAAATGAATGCACGAATAAAATTAATGAATACTCGTATCACGGGACACTTGACATCAACTGACCTATGTAGTCCCAAAAATAAGGCAAGCGTCATCGTGAATGACTCTACCTATATCATATTAAATACCTAAGACTCGAGCACAACCATTCGTATTTTTAACCCCCGACGTCTGCGTGTCTATCTGTCTGTGGCACCGTAGCTCTTAAACGGGTGGACCGATTTAAATGCGGTTTTTTTATCTGAAAGCAAGGTGTCCAGCATGGTTCTTGGACATTTTTTATCAAAATCAGTGTAGCCGTTTCTGAGATATTTAACCTTGAAGTGACAATTTAGGGGGTTGTCCAACTTTTTGTCGATTGGGTTATATTCATACTAAATATCTACTCCAACCGGAAACAGATCATGAAACTTCAGGCTTCATAGTCAGTTTTTTTAACAACTACTATTCGGTATTTTAAATTTATTCTTTGTTAATAATAATGTGCATGAATATACATGTAGTTTTTCACTATTGTCAATTTAAATACTCAACGGACCTATAAACTTAGAAACACCCTAAAGTCCAAAAATATGTATGAATACACTATTATAATTACCATAATAAAAAAAAAATTTCAAATTAAATAAAATAACAAATCAAACCACAAATAACGACCATACATAAAAATGACGGACCTATTTGTGCTTACAAGATATTTTGAAAATATTTTTACTACTTTCAATAAGTTAAGTTTAGAAACATGTTAGAAATACGTAGCGAACTCCTCACACAATTATCATCACTCATTCGTACATGAATTTAAAAGTCCAGACTCAGTCGTATTGGAGGTAACAGAATTTTGTACGCACGAGTTGTCCTATGCTTGTGTATCAAGCTGTAAAATAGGTCGATTTATATGTTCGTAATTGAATGAACATTGAGAAAAAAGCAATCGTATACATCTGTTGGTGGCTTACATTGAAAAAATGGAAACCGGTTTTGTTTAGTATTTTATGCGGATAACTGCAATTTCTGGGCAAGAATTGATAAATTCTTTCATGAGTTTTTTTTTTCATAAATACCTATAGAAGTATTTATGAAAAAAGAAAGGAAAACATTTATTTAACACCATAAAATACAATTTATTGAATCAGGCGTTACTTTGCGGACGTTCATATCAATGAACTAAAAGAATTTCCTTGCTCAAATTGCTTGAATTTGCTTGCTTGTTAGCTTAGCTATCGTAAGGTCGCGGGTGAGCAAGGAAATTGTTTTAGTTCACCTTAAAACATCACAATCAAAATAAAATGAAAAAATATGAACCACGCATGACGCTAAGGTGTGGTGGTTTGATCTGGCCTCTCACACAGTGTTGCTACAGTTCTGAATTTATAGCTATGTAGCTGTTGCCCGTCGCTCCGTCCGCGTAGTAGTCGTTTATTGCTATCCCGCGGGAAATATGACATTTTTCGGGATAAAAAATATCCGATGTTCTTCCCCAGGACTCAAACTATCTCTATACCGAATTGCATGAAAATCGGTTCAGAGGTTTAGACGAGATTGAGTAACAAACATCTAAACCTCCAAACATCAAAACATCTTCACAAACTTTCACATTTATAATATTAATAGGAAGAGAGCGCTGCTGCCTAATTTCACGTCAGATTTCTGTCGCCTTTTATGCCACCCCCGTGAAAAGGTGTCTGTCATATTTTGAAACCGTGAACGGCACTGCACATTTAGTCTTTGAGAGTTACTAGAAATTCTATTAGAAAAATTCTATGTGAAAACCATTAGCTACAGGTCGATTTATGAGGTTAAGGTGCAGGTTTACGAGAGCTAACACAAATGGATTAAATGAGTGAATGAAAATATTTATCAGTATTATCTACTTGAATACTCTTCACACAAATAGAAAATTTTCATATAATTTTACATACATAAAATCATGCCTCTTTCCCAACGTGGTAGCACAGTGGTAGGTAGAGACTACATCCTTCCACTTGCTGCGATTCTGGCATAAAACTCTCGCTTTTCATGCATGCATGTCGGTTTAGAGTACTCCTGACCCGACCTTTCTTCAGAATGTCTTCGATTTGATCATATAATTTTTCTACACAAATTTCTAATTGCAAGTGACATTACTTTCGTTCAATCCATTCCAGCTCATGTCAATTGATCTGTATACATACTTATACCCACCCATATCAATTATTCACATTCAACCATATTCTGGGCTTGAACGCGAACTTAAGGAAACAGTACCTTTACATTTTATGACGCGGAGATACCACTTGACTTTTATAACCTTCAGTTTCGTGTCGAAGTCACGCACCGGTCATATATAAAACCTGGCAGGGAAGGTTAACGACAAGAAAATAGAGTTTTCTACACAGTTGTTGTTTTCCAAACTGATGTATGATGAGATCGATACCTCCTACGTATACTGATACAACTGACAATTTTGAGATTTTCGGTTTTTTGCAGATTTATTACTAAAATATTATAATCTACCTGCCACGGAAATTTCGTACGAATATTCCTATTAATTTCGGAAATAAAGTAACGTATATGATTGCATCTAACACCCTTTTGTCAATCGGTACGACGTATACTGAGGCAGGTCGCTTGCACCTATATACGCGGCACAGATATTGTGGAGGGGCGGTGCTCGTGTGGTGTAGCGGGCAGTTGCCTCAGTATGCATGCTCGCCATCGATGCATTTGGACGTTGTCACAGTGAGCTTAAACGATAGTTGATGAGGCTACATGCACAATTAAGTCTATATTGTGTTAACTAAATGATTGTTATTGTATTTTACTTGTAATTTAATGTAAAATAAGTAATATCATTTCAAAATGAAGCAGGAGCGAGGGAGAAATATAGTTTCAATGGTTTTAAATGAACCGTGAACAAGGCCGTGATTCGAGCAGTAAAATAAGGCAGTTTAATAAGGCTTATCATATAATTGTACACTTAAATTTACATTAAAATTCAAAATTCTCATTCATAAAATGTTATTTACCCGCATATACTGGTTTACGTGAATAAATCGTTAATTAAAATGTATAATTATGTTAATAATAATAATAATAATAATAATAGATTTATTTGTCGACCAACTTGGATCAAATTGTTAGTATTTTATTTACATGTCACAGACTTATAGCTAAGGTTAGGTTAACGAATTCACAAATTAAATTAAATTAAAACAAATAGTACCTACCATTAGGCAGCGCCTCGCACATGAAGCTGACAACAGTGATTCATGTACGGACAGTCCAACCTATTCGCCACCACGCTCAGGATGCTGTTGGTGCTGGCACGAACTCTGCGCACCAGGGATGCACATCGTTTTCGCATCGTAGTGTAAAAGCAATCTACTCGAGCCTCCGCGAACATCCCCGACGCACTGCAGTACCGCGGCAGCCCCATCAGCATCCTGAACGCGTTGTTATACTGTACGCGCAGCGCACTGTACTGCTTCTGTGTGTAGTTCACCCACAAGCTGCTCGTGTAAAAATTTGTACAGTAGGCTTTAAAAAGAGTCACCTTAACTTCTTTAGAACAGCGAGCAAACCTGCGGGCAATCATATTAGCACGAACAGACAGCGCCCTGCGCTCACGCTCAATGTCGACATCGTCTTTTAAGCTGGATGTTACCAAGTGCCCTAGATATTTAAATTGCTCCGCTATTCGGAGCGGTACACCGTTTAATTTTACTGGTGGTATATTAGTCGGACATTTACCTCCAGCTGCAAAGACCATACATTCAGTTTTATTGACATTATACTTAAGACCATGATTCGCAGCATATCTCTCGCAAATGCCAATAAGTTTATTGAGCCCACAGACAGAGGCGCTCAGCAGCACCATGTCGTCTGCATAACTTATATTGTTAACGCATACACCGTCGATATGGCATCCGACATGCGTGCTGCTGAGCTCCTCTATCAAAGAGTTGACGTACAGATTGAAAAGGCTGGGCGAGGTCAACCCACCTTGCCTCACCCCACATTCCAGCCTGTACGGCTCGGAGTACGAGTTGGCCCATCTGACGACATTGACCTGGTTGTGGTACCAGAACTGGAATATTTTATTTATCTCAGTGGGCAGATTAATGTTGTTTAATTTATCCCACAGCCTATCGTAATGTACCAGGTCAAATGCCTTGGAAAGGTCCATAAAACAAGCATAAATAGGCGTTCGACGGTCGATATAGTATCTGACAGTTCGCTTTAACCCCAAAATTGCACTTTCAGTTGATAAACCTGGTCGGAATCCGAATTGATTATCATGCAGTTTTAAATTTTGATTAAGGTGTGCGTTCAGCAAACTGTCAAAAACTTTAGCAACTATAGTGGCGAGTGAAATAGGCCTATAATTGTTTACATCACTAATGTCACCGGTTTTATTTTTGACTATTGGGACCACTACAGTTCTCATCATGTCGGCAGGTAGATAAGAATGTCCAACACAAAGCGTGTAGAACATTGCGAGCACTCTTGCAAGATGTGGGCCGGCATGACGTAGATGTTCAACACTGAGCCCATCGTGGCCGGGAGACTTACCACTAGATATTGATTTAATGGCATTATTAACATCTTTAGCCGTAAACCGTATAGTATCCGTCTTCCGTCCACTAGGCCCCGTGCCGCTCACGTGTGGCTGTGCGGGTCCCATTGGCGATTTTACAGTAAAGTGTTTCTTAAACAAGTTCGCAATACTCCTACCTTCGCTCACACCGTCAACAGTCACAGGAAGGCCCGGCTTACTATTCAATTTATTAGTAGACTTCCAAAAGTTACGAAAATCCCGCTTAGAATGATGCGATGCAATAATGTCCATTTTTATTTGCTCAGCGTTCTTATGGCACCATTTCAAACGGGACTTAAAGATCCTCCGGCTCTCGCACATGTTTTCATACACGGGGCCCGAAACAGGCTCCCCATACCATTGCCATAACTTAAATTTCCACCTTGCCTCCCTGTGAGCTTCACCCACATGCCTGTTCCAACCCACTACTGGCATCTTTTTCTTATTACAAAACCTGCCGTTATAACTTTCAACTGCGGGCTCACTGAGACAATGTATGATATTTTTATACAATATATCGATTAGAGGTATGTGGTTTACATTACTACATATATGGTTACCACAGTTTCGAAACTCCGTAGGAAAGTCTATTTGCTTAAAATTTTCATGACATTTTGCAGTAAACAAATCTATCTGTTCGGGTGTCCTGTTCCCCCAAATAACTTTGTTTACAACAAAATTATTCTTTCCAATTTCCTTAGGTCGAACCTGGCATAAATCACATTCTATTATTAGAGGAAAATGATCAGACCACATTACATCATATTTAACGTACGAGTTACTAATTGAACTAACAGCTGATCTAGTGCTTATACAGTGGTCTAACCATCTCCTAGACCCATGCGCCTCACTAACAAACGTATATGTTTGAGATAGCAGTCCAAGTCTTTCCACGTCTGCACAAGACCACTCTTGTTCATCACAAAAACATGTTAACTCATTGTAAAATGGTTCACCCGGATGCGCATTAAAATCACCAAGAATTTAAACGGACTCTGTACCACTATTGTCGACAATGGCACTTACCAACGCAAGACAATCCGTAAACTCGATTAGATTCTCGATCTTATCTGTAGGCATGTAAACACTCACCACCATAATTGACCTTTGTTCTATCAAACTTATATAGGGAACTATTTTCCATTTATTTGCTTTTCGTGCCGATTTATGCTTGCATTCCCACTATCGCCATTAGCTTCGAAGCTTCTATGCTTAAAATGCACAAAGCGGCGAAAAACAACATCTTGTGGCCATAGTGATTCGTCTAAAAATAATGACAATTTTTGTTTCGATATAAAAAATTTATATGCGTTGTGGTCAGTTTCCCTCCTAATAATCAATTTTTCTGGTTTAATTCTTTCCTGAGTCTTACTCCAAACATAATCGGCTATGTCCTGTTCCGTCGTGTCCTTGTGAACGTTACTAATAAATATAGGTATTTTCATGTCAGCCGCCTTAAACTTTCCGTCGATGTCACTCGCAGATCCCTTTTTTCCCAAAAAGCGATTTTGTGTCTTAGGCTTTCGGTGCTTGACAACTTTCCATTCACCTTCCTTATTTATTACCTCAGCAAAAGTATTTTTACATGTAGACTGTTGGTTATTTTTATTTGTGTTATCGATATTGTCAATATCAGCGTCGTTTATTTGTTTCATAGTAATCAGCTGATAATCAGTTGCGCTCTGGGCGTTAGAACCGGTTTCGCGCTCGCCCTGCGAAGCGGCGCCCGTTAGAGATTCACCCGCTGCTGCACACATATTTGCCGACTCCGGAGGGTAGTCGTATGTCAGTGATTTTCTATTTTGTTTAGGTGATGAAGAAATAGTTACTTTACTTGTATCACCCGAATTACTCGTATCGAGATGAGAGAGACCTATGGGGCCACTATCTATGAAACCTCCGCGCTTATGATTCACATGAATACTACGAAATCTACTTTGTAAACAATGTTCTGGCGAATACTGGCTTTCCGATATTTGTGTTTTTAATGCTTGAAATTCATCAATCGTAACATAATTTTCCTTAATATCACTTAATTCCGTCTTTACGAGCACTAAATCCTTAAGAAGTTTCGTTACATCCAGATGATCGAATGTCACGGGCGGCAATTTGTCAAGGTTTTGCGCCACGAAAATTGGTCTATTCTCTTCGTTCACTCCCTTGAAGAACGCCAATATATCTTGAAGATCGCGGTGCTCTTTATTTCCAGATCTTCGCTGGACATTGCGCTTTTCCGTTGGAATTAATTCAAATAATAACGACTTCGATCGTTTTATTTCGTTGGGTTTGAAGGCCGATGCACAAATCTTTATCAAGGATATCTCATCCACAACCGATATTTTGCTTTGAACATAAGTTAGCAACTCGTCTATAACAATATTGCACGTATTACACTTGTTCGATGTACACGTCATTTTCAACGAGATGTGACTCGCGAGATCGATAAACACGCGTTAAGTTTCACCGCTGCCGCCAAGAGCCGAATCTTTACGGGATGAAGTTTTGTTCAGTGTATCAATAATGTCAATTTATTGAAGTAAATTAAGGGCCAGTGCTATTACCTATTGTGATCAAAGATTAAATCTTTATAGATAGCACAGTGTCATTTATACATTTTTTAATAGTTGTTAGATACAGTTAACGTTAAAAATAAGTGATCACTTTTGTACCTTGTCGCTTTCAGCCGTTACATAATTTCGTATGGCTTTTCAAACATGACGTTAAAGTGACAAGGTACAAAAGTAAGTAATCAATAAGACTATTCTTAACATGCCATCATCATCAGCCGGAAGACGTCCACTGCTGGACAAAAGCCTCCCCCATAGAACGCCACAATGAACGACAACTCGCCACTTGCATCCACCGGTTTCCCGTAACTCTTACGATATGGTCAGCCCACCCGGTGGGAGGCCTGCCAACGCTTCGTCTTCCGGTTCGTGGTCGCCACTCAAGGACTTTTCTCCCCCAACGGTTAACTGTTCTTCGAGCGATGTGGCCTGCCCATTGCCACTTCAATTTGCATATTTTTCCAGCTATGTCAGTGACTTTAGTTCTTCGACGAATTTCCGCATTCTGGATTCCATCGCGCAAAGAAACTCCAAGCATAGCTCTCTCCATAGCTCGTTGCGTGACTCTGAGCCTCTCTAAGAGGCCAACAGCCAAGGACCACGTCTCAGCGCCATAAGTCATCACTGGCAACACACACTGGTCGAAGACTCTAGTCTTCCGGCACTGTGGGTTATTGGACGAGAAGACATCACGAACTTTCCCGAACGCTGCCCATCCGAGTTGGATTCTTCGGGCGACCTCTTGTTCAAAGTTGGATCTACCCAATTGGACAACTTGTCCAAGGTAAACATAGTGGTCAACAACTTCGAGTGCATCGTTCCCAACGATAACCGGCACGGGTGTGACATGGACATTTGACATGATTTTAGTCTTGTGCATGTTCATCTTAAGACCCACCTGTTGGGAGACGATACTGAGGTCACTAAGCATAGTACTGAGCTCCTCCAGCGACTCCGCCATTATGATTATATTATCGGCACCACATCATCATTCTTAACATGTATTGTTACTTAATAACAATTTTCTTATTATGTTACTAACTTGTTTTCAATTACTTACCATGGTTCAATATTTTTTTATTTTATTACTTAACATAAGGAAAAGCAAAGTGTGTGATTATTATAAAACTGTATACAATTTTCTAGCAGAATTAATGAATTGCATAAATCATTCGAATTCACACTTCTTTTTTATTCCATTTGAAGCATTTTTGCACAGCAAACTTAAAATATAATAAACTGTATAGTGGTACGAGTGATAATTAATTCAAGTGTATATTGGTACAAGTGACATATATGTCAATAAAGTAATGATGACGGGCAAAAAAACAAGTATTTCCTTTTTCTTTTCAATCCTTATGACTACGTCATGTAATTATCTATGTATAAAACAAAAATATATTACATTTTAATAATTAATTACTTTCGCCGTATACTGGGGCAAGTGGTACTTAGCTCAGTATACCACACAACTACAACATGTCCAATACGCGTACACAAGTGCATCTACCATTTTCTCAAAAACTACCATTAATTTCAAAGTTCCATTAATGTAGACTAAAGTAAAGCACTTTCCTTACTACCAATCCAAAATTTTGTAAAATTATCTGTAAAGATAAGAAAGTTACGAACTAAGGAACCTTTGTACAGCTCTCCTGTAAAATCACAATTTTGCACTTATACCAGTATACGTAGGAGGTGTCGAGATACTCTGCTGGTTTTAGGCAGAGGTCAAATAATAGATACAAAAGTTATCATTTACTTTCCGTCTCCTGAAAACCATGGTTGCCTTGTGGTTTGTCTTAAGGCCTCACAAGTAAGAGGTTATAGGTTTGAGCGCAAGTACGCGCAAACACGCTGAGTTCAGAGAAATTACATTTGAAAATTACTATGAGCTTTTTGGTGACGGAAAACAGAATGAAAACATGCATGCACTTACATAAAATATGAAGAAATACGATAAGTGTATGTAAAGTTTTTAATCTTTGGCTAATTTCCGTATTTCGGATTAGAATCGCTCAGAAAATCCAACCAGTGGTGTGTTTTACTTATGACACAGATAGATATCAATGAAATTCATATAAACTACATCATTCAATATGTCTTCTTTTAACCTTGCTTAACAGCAGCGCCAAGAGTAAGCTATTAAATTTAATGAAAATTAATGTTAAAATTATAACCCGTTTCTCGAAGCTTTACAAATTTAACAATGCGTGAGTCCGATTTATTCAAATTAAACCCAACCTTTTAAATTTGAATATAAAAAGCAGTAACTCCCGAGATTTGACAAGTTATATGGAAGGGTGAGCGGGATTATATGAACCATTATAAAGCCTATCTTATTAGGACCAAGATGTATAATCTCTGTATGGCTTATCCTATTGTATCTTATATGTTTTCAAATTGGAATAAAAAGGTTTGCCGAAAATTATGTTTGCTTAGGATAGCAGGACGATGGTTTCAATATTGGCTATATTTCAGTTGAAGCCGTTGGCCTAATGGTTCGACCTATCGCCATTTAAGCAGAGGATCTCGTGGGTTCAAACCCCAGCTCACATCTTCGCGTTTTTCGAAATTTATGTGCCTGGTGGAATCCTGCACAAACCTGCGAAGCAAATAAATGGTGTGTGAAGTTCCCAATCCGCACTGGGCCCGCATAGGAACTATGGTCCAAGCCCTCTCATTCTGGGAGGAGGCCTGTGCTCGGCATTGGGACGTTTATAGGATGGGATGATGATGATAATGAAGATTGATGGAACATTAACTCAAAAAAATACTTACAACATTTTAATTTAGGCTAGTCTTTCAGAACTAAAATGTTAAGTCTAAATTAAAATGTTAGGTAAAAATGGTGTGTTATTTAGAGATGTTACTCCTTTAGATCCAGGTGTTCGACATGTTATAAAACCAAAATTAAATCCGCCAAGAAAGACGTGAAAGGCAAGGGGTTTCTCCTACCATTTAATATTAAAACCACTGTATATTTCTGGGCATTTCCTTGTCGAAACTTTATCTAAGTTATAATATAGTACAAAGTGGTAGGTAAGTATACTCAGTGTCCACATTTTACTCAAAACATCAAACAAGCCAAATGTTTGTGATGTGGGCAGGGTGGATGCCAATGAAACCACAACTTTACAGAGAATTGCAAATTACATACAGGCTGTCAGTTTCAGAAAATGATGAACTCAGAGCTCGTTCATGTTAAGTCTGTAATAGAATAATATTCATAATCTTGCTTTGATACGTAAAATCATAATTTAGTACGTACAGCAGAGCTGCATAGTCGAACAAATTTAATCATTGTGCCAGGGTGGAACCTTTGTGCTACTAATATCATGTTAACATCTCATAATTTTGTCGAGTAAATCGTAGTGAAATTGATTATTAAAAGGTTCCACCCTGGTACTGTATCAGTTTCTTGAATAGCTTAGTGTAAGACCTATGGCCTCTGAAGCAGAGGATCATAGGTTCAAGCCCGGGTTGCACCTCTGAGTTTTTTTTTTTTTTTTTGTGACAAAGTTATTAAAATTTGTGGTTTGCCATAAGTTGTACAGTCGAGCTTGTGAGCAAAAATGTTATCAAAAATATCTGAACATGACTCTATTGCTAAAGGCGTAGAAGCGTGTTAAGAGATTTTGTTCAAATTTTTGCTCACAAGTTTCTTGTGGCGCTTTCTTCTTGGCAATGATGGTTTTTTCGAAAGCGCTGGTAGTTTAAAAATGACGTGTAGAAGTGCCCATTGCGGCCTATTTACTGAATAAATTATTTGAATTTGAAATTTGAACTAGATTGTACGGTGAATCATGACTGGGTAGTCTTGGCATTATGAGAGGAGGTCTATGTCCAGGAGTAACACATAGAAATTGAATGGCCGAAGATAAGATGAGAAATAGTCGTATACAATGATCGAGAAATAGTAGTATATAATTCTTTCTTTCTTCTTTCAATTAAAAAATGAAGAAAATCAAAAAAAACTGTTTTTTTTTGGCTACAAATTACAAGTAAGTAGCCCTAGATAAAAGTATGCATACATACGCAGCCCTCGGTGCGCGAGGCCGACTCACACTTCGCCGATTTCTTAATTAATTTTCACAAATTATTTTCCCACTTGGCACTCAACAGCGTTAAGTTTTATTTTTCACTGACACTCCGCTAGCTTTTATATTTTATTTTCGTAAGAATCATTGCTACTGGGAATCGTGTACATTTGAGATGCTATCGAGACACACTACTCAACTATTACCTAGTCTTATCTGATATGCTTAAGTGCCTATAGGCACCTGACAGCAAATTTCTCCCTAATCTTAAACTTATCGAGTAACAACATAGTTTTAAGATAATCTTTATCGAAACAGAATGCGATGATATCAGATAATCATAATCGTAACTATCGGTGAGAAAATCTTTAAATTTAGAGCACTTTTGTAAAGAATGAGTAAACAAAATAATCCTTGTTACGTAACAATACAACTAATATCAGCATAGTGATTAACACCCTTATTTATATAGAAGTAAAGACCATTATTTGAGTAAAAGTAATTACTCAAGTAACGATTTTTATTTTATAGTTGAGTTTTTGTTTTAAAATTGAACTGTTAAATTTTAGATTTACTTAACAACAAGTAATGACTCGTTTATAAATACGGGTGTGACTTCAAGTGCCTGCCAAGCACCATCAGATATTTCTGCGCTCCGACTTCTGACCGGAGGGTAGCGACAAAAACGACTTTTGAAAATCCCTATTTATAATAATACTTTCACTACTTAACAAACTTACCTATATAAAATAAAAAAAACTTACATAAAATAAAAAAGAACCTAAAACACATAATTTAAAGAGTATCCCTTACGCAAGGTCCCAAAGATGCTGGCAGCGTTTCTTCTTTGTATAGCTAGGCTAATAAAATTCTTTGTCCGATAATTTGTTTTAGTTTTAGATTCTATTTTATTTTAAGTAAGTTTTTTATGTATAGTCAACAAAAAGTACAGTCAGCAAAAAAAGCTTGTGAGAGAAATAAACCTATGTTGGACGACCGGACTATTTGGACGACCGGATGGCTAAGTGGTTAGAGAACCTGACTACGAAGCTTGAGGTCCCGGGTTCGAATCCCGGCAGGGGCAGATATTTGTATCAATAATACGAATGTTTGTTCTCGGGTCTTGGATGTTTAATATGTATTTAAGTATTTATTTATCTATATAAGTATGTTTATCCGTTGCCTAGTACCCATAGTACAAGCTTTGCTTAGTTTGGGACTAGGTCAATTGGTGTCAAGTGTCCCATGATATTTATTTATGATATTTATTTATGTCTAACAATGGACTTCCTAGGGCTAATAATCATAATGATGATTATGAAAGACAGTACCGACACTAATTAAAGTTTGATCAAAGTTCTTGACGATTAACCGAGTGGCTTAAAGACTCTAACCCTTTAACCACCATCGTCTGATTTTAAGACAAAAATTATCCAGCTCATTTCGCGGCAGTCCTATAATTAAGACAAAATGTCACACAGTTTCGGTGTAGGTGGCGATACGGGCACGTACGAATGAAAACGTATTGGCGGTTAAAAGGATAACCTTATTGACCCGGTTTTATTTTGTGAAATACCGGGTGTGGCCTGTAATATAAGCAAAAAATTAAAACATAGATCATACTCCTCAAACTGAATAACATTAGTTCAGCGAATTTTAAAAATAATCAGTTTTTTTATTTTTTATTACACTTTTAAGTTTATTCGCAGAAGCAATGTAAAGCAAAATGTTTGATGTTTGTAGCGTGACAGGCGACGTCAGTTGTGTTCTAGGATGGCGTACATTGATGGCAGTATTTAATTTGTATGAAAAAAGGAAAATTCAAAGACTCCATTATTTTTTAAAATCGCTGAACTAATGTTGTTCAGTTTAACGAGGACCATCTATGTTTTAATTTTTTGCTCGTATTACAGGCCACACCCGGTAGAAGCAACCTGTAATTTAAGTGCCCGCTCACGATTATTAATATAAAGTGTTATTTCACAAACTTCCCGGTTATCGTCCGATAATATCTCCAAGCCATTATTCAAAACAGTTCATCCAAACAATGGGCCATGTAATTATTATCCTGCGCATTATTGTTCCTGTACAAGGCCGTGCCAAGAACTAGGCGTTATAGGGCTTTGAATTTCAAATTAGAGTCAAGAAATGTTATTGTCTCTCATTGTATTTCTAGACGTAATAATCTTAGTTCCTACGAAATAATGTTTAGTGGGCGGAATAGCCAAATCTTGTATTTTCTGCTACGTTCACCATGCTATCATTCTCGTAAGAACTGACGACGTACTTTATATAGAACAAATTAACAGTAAGAATAAAGGTTGATTATACTTTATAAAGCACAAATTTTTGTATTGATATTCGACCAATTTTTTGTATAAAAATATGGTACCAGGGTTCTATGTGTCCTCAATATCTTAATAATTATCAAAGACAAAAAAATTAGTACGATTAATAATAATAGTACAACTTAGCTTAGTACAAGTTTCAACGAAATAAGTTCAGTAGGTACTTTTTGATTAGATTTTTGTTATAATCTTTGCTTTACTATTTGGCTATCATAAAAGTTTTAAATCAAAGGACTGCGATTTTTTTTTAAGTATTTTTGAAGAAGCAATGTAAATCCTAATTCCTGATGTTTGTAGCGTGATAGGCAACGTCAATTGGGTTCTAGGATGGCGTACATTGATAACAGTATTTCTTTTGTATGAAAAAGGAAAAATCTAAAGACTACTATTTTTAAATGTTACTGAACTAATGTTGTTCAGTTTGTTAAGTACGATCAATGTTTTAATTATTTGGTATTTAAAAAACTGGATCGAAGGAAATCGATAATAAGGTACTCAGTTTAATGACCAACAGAACAAATGTACGAAAACTATTTTGCCTAAGCTGGTTACAGCTCCGTTAGAAGGCGATTCACTTTTGCTCGGTCAAAAAGCGTTTTAAAAAGATGTTATCTTCATGGTATTTTTTATATTATTTTATTTTAGTGTTAACTTTCGTCGAGTTTTTTTTATACTGAATGAAGAGAAAATATTCTTTTTGAAAATAGGTAGTTACCAACCAGTAAAGTTTCCTTTGTCCACATCCATTTGAAATTTACAATAAAATAATGAAAATATTTTTATAATGAAAATAAAAAATGCCTTTTGTTTTTTGCGAAACGAAACTTGACTTATTCATAAAAAATTGTGTTAAACATAATCGATTAATTTCCGAAAAACTTTAAAGAAGAACGCGCAAAACGCAAACAAAATTGCCGGCAAATTCCGTTAAAATTAAATAATAATAGCTGTTAAAATAAATTCCAAGATTTTAGTATTTTTAAATACCTACATAAAATAACCTTCCTTCAGGCAGTCGGGTAAAAAATATATTATCACCCACGTCGATTATGAACCAGCAAGGATCAGATCCATTTAAAATAAATTGGCTAACATTTCCTCATAAAAACAATTACTCCAGAGAAGTACTTAACTTAACTTATGATTAATTATCTAATTAATTATTTGTTATCACAAAAATACTCACGATATCATCATAAAACGGCATCAGGATGGCTAAAATGCGCTTTATGTGGTATAAGCATAACGTCCAGTTTACGTTGACCCCGCTGCAAGATGGCTGGTCATACCATCTGGCATTGCTGGTCGGAACTTCCTCCAGTCCACCTATTTTGACCAGTTTTCACTTTTATAACCATTTAAAAAAAACCACTTGATAATTCACGAAAAAAAAACATCACTCAATTTTTTTTTAATTTTCCAGAGTGGCAGTCAAAATAATCTTCTGTTAGTTTAAATAATCAGGCAACACTGAATGGAACGTGAATTCAAAATTATAACGTAAAAGTTCAGCCAACGATCGTAAGTGGCGAGTTGGAGTCCCGACGTGCGACCACTTTCGCTTCTGAAATAAGACTGAAGTATGAGTACAGCACTAGCATTGGAAGCGTACTGGCTGGGAATATTTGAAAATAGAACGATTTTTTTTTTCACGTCAGCATTTGACATTTTTTTCGGCCAATATCACGCGAAGCCAATGAATATTATAGACTATGTTTGTCCCTTTTTTATCACATTTACCTTTGGGAACCCTCCAACCTTTCCGGTAAACAAAAAAAGAAAATAGTAAACATGACATAAAAAATGTATTTTACGAATGTTTGAGTTTATCGCATGTATTATAGAGTAAACACAGAATATTTTATTCAAAATATTTTCTCAATTGTGATTGAAAAGAACCTTATTTAGTACGTTAGATCTATCAAATATGCATGCTCATTTGCTCCCTCTAATTATACGGGGTGGCACATGTAGATCACGTCAGTATGGGCAAGTCTGTAGCTATAAAGCAGAGTTTAGACTTGCAAGAAAAATTGTGCAAGTTGCATTACATTGCGGCGCTAGATTAACCATTACAATCTCGTCGGTTTTACTGCCTCGAAATGTAGTCAAACTTGCACGATTTTTCTCGCAAGTCTAAACTCGGCTTTAGACATACAAAGACCAGAAGCCTTATTGCCTAACGTTTTTGACACTCGCGATCGCAATAAAATGACAGCTTTTGTATGCAAAATATGTCATTTGATTGCGATCGCGAGTGTCAAAAACGTTAGGCAATAAGGCCTCTGTTCTTAGGAAATGGTTCCTCGATTTTAGAGACAAAAAAAATGCGTAAAGATTAGAATGATGTAATGAAATTCAAAGATATCCAATATTTTATTGAAACAGGCGTTACTTTGCGGAGGTCCATATCAATGAACTAAAAGAATTTCCGTAGCATGGTGTACGGTTGTGTTACTCTGAAGATGAGCTCTGGTTGAGTTCGAAACGCGTCAGTGTGATGTGGTGGTGGTGATAGATGGGTTTGTGTAATTCGTGTGTTCTTACAGTGTGGAGGGAGATGAACTGCATGAACACGCATATTTTGCATTAGCTTAGCTATCGTAAGGTCGCGGGTGAGCAAGGAAATTCTTTTAGTTCATTTATCCTACTTATATTATAAATGTGAAAGTTGGTGAGTGAGTGAGTATGTTTGTTACTCCTTCACGCTAAAACGGCTGGACGGATTTGGATGAAATTTGGTCAAAAGTTGGTTTATAACCTGCATTAAAACATAGAATATTTTTTATCCCCATATTATCACGGGATAGGGATAAAATCTCTAAATAACAATCGCTGGGCTTAGAGTCATGAAATTTGGTATATTGGTAGCTGGAAGTTTGGAATAACACATAGGCTACTTTTTATCCCGATGTTCCCACGGGATAGTGATAAAATCTCGAACTAATAACTGCTGGGCTTACAGTCATCAAATTTGACCATGATTGTTTTTAATGTAACGTCAATGAAAACCATGATGTAATTTTAGGGAATTCCTACGGGAACTGTATGTAATGATTTACGCGTGCGAAGCCGCGGGTAAACACTAGAATCCAATATTTTTGGAATGTTTAAATGCTATTCCAATGATATTTCATAATTCAGCTGTTAAAATTGCTTCATTTACGCCATTGACGGGTTTAACTTACCTCTTTACTGTTTGTAGCCGGGCAAAGTTTGACATCGCTCTGACAGCAAGCTCTTAGTAGAAACCGGGATTTTACTGAAGTGGGCAAAGTGTTTCCATAATGAGGAGACGGAGACTGAGCTTTAAGATAACAATCACACTTGACTTTGATTTTATTGTGTTCAAAGCGTTCAAATATAAGTGAACTACCTTGGTGGTCTGCTATCACGGGTTTATGACAGCTGTTGCAATACCTACTGACTCATTGGTTTAAAGACATCTAAAAAATTTCATCTCCCTTTTGTAATTGCAGTACAAAGTAGATATTTACGTGCAATATTTGTTACCCTGCTTACTTTCTGCCCTTTCTTTCTACCCTTGTGTGTTTAAGCACTATAATGTATTTTTTTTTTAAAACAAACGCTGCCCCGTACAAGATTTATATAGCCCTTTCATGCACGCATGGGTAGACCTGTGCCCAGCAGTAGGTTTATTCTAAAATTTAAACTAATGACTTAAAATCTACTTACACTTTTTGGAACAATTATGTCGACAATATAAAGGGCAACTTTAACGTGTCAATCAACTCTAAGCAACTTAAATTGCCGACCTTTAGGTACCTATAATATAGCGTATCAACTCAAAATAATACACCGTTTTAATTTAGGCTTTATTAACTTTCTGGAAGATTTAATTTAAAATGGTGTATTATTTTGAGTTGATACGCTTTTAATCTAGGTATGCAATATCATTCATTAGTTCCCAATCCGCACTGGGCCCGCGTGGGAACTATGGCCCAAGCCCTCTCATTCCGAGAGGAGGCCTGTGTGCCTAGCAGTGGGACGTACATAGGCTGAGATGATGATGATGATGATGATGCAATATAATAGACAGGGAGTCAGGGGTGTATGGAAATAACTCCGATCCGCATTGGCGTGCAAGGAAAAAACATACAGTCAAACATAGAACCTCCTTCCTTTTTATGTCGGAATGAAGCTTTTGCCTTGCTCTGGTGAGACATATATTTGAAAAAAAAAAACTTAATTAAACGACTCAACGCACAGTTAAAAGTTACAGACGGTTTGACTAGTTTCGACTATAACTTATGACAAAGATCTTTCCTAAGGAATATTTTAAATATGGGTCGTATGAAATCTGAAATAAACATTTTTTATTTATTTATTTAAATAAATGAAATCGCAAGTTGAACCGTTTAATTTCGTGTTTTTTTCAAAAATATTTGGCTTTGATGTTTTAGGGACATTGTCAAACGATCGGTGACTTTGGTATAGTCACTTTGTAAAGGCACCTAATTCCTTTGTAGTCAAGCACCTTCTGACTGTAACTGATCATTTCATCGCCATTGTTGTAGGTAGGTCCTTTCCTTATCTCATTAGACGGAGGGACCCATGCGGGCTCGGTGCATTGTAAACTTACAGACTGTCGCAAACGCCGGGGATCTATTACTTTGAATTTAGAATTGTACTTTTTGAATATATTTTTTTTCTATGATTTTATCAGAATTATTAAAATTATTGTTCTTACTCACAGTAATATCGATATTCATCTGGACTGTTTTTTTAATTAAGTTAGAAATAAATCAAAACACAGAAATAATAATATATATTACAAACTATTTTTTTTAATTTCAAAGTCAAAGTCAAAATAACTTTATTCAATTTAGGCTGTAACAAGTACTTATGAACGTCAAAAAATCTACCACCGGTTCAGAAAAAACCTCTGTTGAGAAGAATCCGGCGCGAAACTCAACGAGGTATTTAAAATAAAAAACAGATTCACAATATTTATAAATGATATATATATACATAAGCATTCATTTTCATTTTTATAGCGACAATAATAGTACATACGCTAATTAAGGTTTTATTGTCTTTTATTGTCTACTTATCTTATCACGTTTTTAAAATAGACAAATCTATGGCTGAGGAACAAACGGACAATGCTATCTTTTTAAAAGGATCCTCTAATGCGGCACAGACACTTTGGCTTCATAGCAAACGATAAATCACAGTGATATTTATATTATTATCTGTTATCAGTAATTGTATTCAAAGAAACTTCACAGGTCTTTGACTGCGATTGATTTACGAGCAGCCTACAAAATGTATTCGGCTTGTTTCAGGTTCGAGGTGTGTTCCACTAGTGGCTGGTGGGTGAGAAAAGGAGAGAATATGTATTTTCTTTTTGTAAATTTTTGTGTCCTCCAAGAAAGTTTTGTGGCGTAATATTTCTTCTTCTTCTTCTTAAATTTAAGAGCTATGCTCTTTTCGGTGGAGTAATCGCCACTCCGCACGGTCCTCGGCTAGCTGTTTGACTTTCTGATACGACACGACACCCACCCTATCCTTCACCTGGTTAAAATAGGTCATCATCATCATCTCAGCCGCAGGACGTCCACTGCTGGACATAGGCCTCCCCCATAGACCTCCAGTTGCTTCGGTTGGCAGCGGCCTGCATCCATCGTGAACCCGCGGCTTTAACCAGGTCATCCGTCCATCTCGTTGGTGGACGTCCTACGCTGCGCTTGCCGATCCGTGGCCTCCACTCGAGAACTTTTCGGCCCCAACGGCCATCTGCTCTCCGTGCTATATGGCCCGCCCATTGCCACTTCAACGAGCTAATCCGCTTGGCTATGTCGGTGACCCTTGTTCTTCTACGTATCGTAAAATAGGTCAATCTTGGTTAATCTTTCTCGTCACCAAAATTTAATTTGCAATGAAAGAAGAAGTTACTAGGTAGTAAGGGTGAGAAAAGGAGAGCATAAATGTATTTTTTTTAACATATTAGTTTTCCAAGAAACAGTTTTGTGACGTGATATTTTCCGTCACCAAAATTTCATTTTCAACGAAAGAAGTTTTGCGGTTTTCAGTGTTTATATAATATTAAATGTTTTATGCAGTGGATTATGTGCGCTTGGCAATCAATAATCCCAATCAGGATGCTAGTGAGGATTGTTAGGAAAAGGATAGTGTAAAATCTTCTTTCATAATATAAATTTTTGTTGTCAATTTTTGTTTTTACTTTTGAAACAATTTTTCTGAATTGATTTAGGTTTTAAATTTAATTTCGAGGCTGCTTATTAAACGTCTATATTAGAACGATATATGTGTTACTCCAATGTATTTTTGAACAGTTTAATTTTAATTTCGCACCTATTTCGGACGCATCGGACACCACCCAAAAAACTATTATTTACCAACGTAATTATAACGTAATAATTATTCGTATTTTACCGTTATGCTTTTTTACAGTAGCTGTTTCTACTTCTCATATAAATAAAAACTGATTTGGAAACAAATTTGATATAACAAATTGTCCCGAAATACAAAGCTAGCTTACTAGGTATTTTTTGAATGCTTAACATGCGCAAAATGACCACTAAAATGAACAATTATTATTCTAGGATCCATTTAAAAAGGACAAAGTAGGAACATACCGTCCAATACTTATTCCATCTTGATTCTGTTGCGATGCGTATAAATAAATACGCTACCGCCAAATCATGCGGGTGAAACGTTTTTTGTATTCTGCACGTGTCCAAATGATCGCTTCTCTTTTATGTAGCCATTTTTTGCATAAAAACACGACAGATATTACATTATTTTTTTATTTAAATTTGACTTTGAGATGCTATAATTCGCTTACCAATTTACGTAAGTGGAGTGCATTTATATTTACGTGTAAATTATTATGGAAAGACAGATTTTTTTTTTTATTCTGCGTTAGTATGAATTAAAGTTATTCATAAAGACAAGCTGTACAGACAGCGCTGTGGCTCCTCAGAATTTTTTATTTTATTTAACTGGATGGTAAACGAGCAAGTGGGACCGATTGCTGAAATGCCAGCACTTTTGGTTCTAAATAATAAGTTATTCTTAAAAATTAATGAATTTTAAAACATTCCTGTTTACCACAATATTTTTACTGACGAGAAATATAGTGAAAATTATAACGTGCATCTATTTAAATTTTTTTAGTGAAAATTATAACGTGCGTCTATTTTCAGCTTGCATTTTCAATTTAAATTTTCTTTACTTTTTACTATTTTCCGACTGTTTTATATGGCCAAACAATTTTTAAACCGTAAGTACTTCAGCATTGTTACAAAAGTAATCTAACCGAACCTATAGCGTTTTACAAATACACGACAATTCTGATAAATATTCTGAATAGTTTATAGCAGTGGCGTAGCTAGGTAACCAAAGGGCCTGGGGCAAAAAATAAACTAGGGCCTCAACTAAACCGTTTGTTTAGTATTCAGAAGAATTCAACTTCCTCCAAATTTTTGTCATTTATAGTTAGTTTATATGTTTGTATGCCCCGAGGCACTGCCCCGTCTAGTCCTTTTGTACGCCACTGGTTTACAGTTACAGAAAAAAAAATCATCCATTATGAAATAGTTTAGAAAATATTTTTTCCAAACGATCCATTCATTTGGGGAATATATTTTTGGAAAAAAAACCAGGATCCCCAGAAGGCACTTATTTTTTGTGTGAAGTCTTTTAAAATACTAGAACAGTTGCATATCAAAAACAAGTACATAGCGAGATTAATTCTAAGATTTAATCAAATAGAACACACAACCTCGTCTCGTGTCGCCAAGTAAACAGATAAAGATTAATCCGGTGATTTTTATTTTGAAACCACATCCACCTACGTTTTCGTGATGACGTATAACAGATAATGAATTAAGTGCTTCTCCGTGTTATGTTGTTTTAAATAGTTAGGTAAGTAATGTAATTTTTTGCTGAAATTATGTTTTTGAAGTCGATGAAGACAGAAATTCCTTCCAAATCCGTTCAATTACATGTGTGAAGGAGCCATGGAACAGAAAAAACCATGGTACTGTCAAACCATGGGTGAAAAAGTGACATTTTTGGTTCGGCTGTCATTTTTACGCTCCTAAATAGCAAGTAACTAAAGCATATCCATACTAATATTATAAATGCGAAAGTGTGTGTGTTTGTCTGTCTTTCACGCCGTAATGGAGCGATGGATCGACGTGATTTTTGGCATAGAGATAGTTGATGGCCCCGAGAGTGACATATAGGCTACTTTTTATCCCGGAAAATGCACAATTCCCGAGGGAACAGCGCGCGATAGCCGAATACCACGCGGGCGGAGCCGCGGGCAAAAGCTAGTATTATGTATATTTATTTCTTCTTAGCTCGCACAAGCGTCACTCACAAGTCTTCGGCGAATTGGCTCATTTTTTTTTATTCGACTGGAAGGCAAACGAGCAAGTGAGTCTCCTGGTGGTAAGAGATCACCACCGCCCATAAACATCTGCTACACCAGGGGTATTGCAGTTGCGTTGCCAACCTAGAGGCCTAAGATGGGATGCCTCAAGTGCCAGTAATTTCACCGGCTGTCTTACTCTCCATGCCGAAACACAACAGTGCAAGCACTGCTGCTTCACGGCAGAATTAGCAAGCAAGATGGTGGTAGCAATCCGGGCGGACCTTGCACATGGTCCTACCACCTGCTCATAGTAAGCGAGTCAGCATACTTGTGGCACAAGCAAAGCGGCTCCTTCATTTCTATTGGTATCTTTCTATACTTACTGTGGAAAGAATACAATGATAATAATAATAATAATAATGATAATAATAATAATGATTTATTCAGAAAAATTGCGGTACAATTTATAAATAAGTACAATCTCTTCATAAAATCTACGTAACACGTGTGCCTGAACTAAGGTTACTAAGTCTTAGTGAACCCTGTATCTCAGGCTAACGAGCATATTTACAAAGTAAAATAATCACATAGAGTAAATAAACAATGTACACAGTATATGGAACTTATTAGATTAGCAAATTTGAAATACAAACAATTAAAATTAACAAACCAAAGTGTGTAAAACATATTAATATTTAATAATACTTAATATTTACTAGGTAATGATATGCCTTTGTATAACTGCGTGTCAGTGGAACTTTTACTAGGTCAAAGACTCAAAGTCGATACTAAAATTGCTGATTAAGACGTATTTCTTTACATTTACCTACTTAGTTACTTATTTACTTTATTTAAATATTGTGTAAGTGTTTCTTAGAGTACGTATAATGAAGGTTAGTAGGACATTATTACAGTTCCTGATGAATATATAAAAACATAATTGGAGTAAGTATAAATAATATTAAGTTAAATTTGAATTAATACAGAAAAAAAGAAAAACAAATACGAAAAAATAAGGACAGGAAAACCCTGGCGCTCTTAGGCGCCTTCGTAATCAATGGAATTGATATATCGTCTTTCAGCCGATATTTTTGCGGGGCAGTCCGCAGCACCTGTACTATGACTACAAGGTTTCTTATAGTGCATGCAGGTCGCACACTTAGGATCCTCAGTTTTCTTTGGGCATTCTTTTATTGTGTGACCTTGGTTGCCGCAGTGGCCGCAGGTATAGGCTGAATCCCGACATGATTTGGCCGCATGCCCATACTGCTGACACTTGTAGCATCTTGTGACCAGAGTAAAATCTCTTACAGGGCAAGATGACCAATTCACAAAGACCCTGTCTTTCGTGATCAGTGCTTTACGTATTGATGCAGTTACTTCAATTACGTAATTACAAGTATCAACGTCTTTTTTGCCCGACTTGTGGCTAAGCTTGATAGAGCTTAGGAACGACTCGAGACTGGTATCTTGAAGTTTATCTGCTAGATTTTGATGGTAAAGACAGGTAAAGACTTCCTTCTCTTGCATAGATGCGGGCACGCCTATGACAACCACTCTGGGCTTACGTTTCTGAGGTTCATCGACCGTAAGGCCTGAGTTCGTAAGCTGTACCGACTGCTTAAGCTTCATGATGTCCTCCTTAGTATCGGTGCTGATAATTACACCGCCGTTCTTTGTCTTGCGAAGGCCTCTCACTTGGAGTTTCATCTGTTCAGGGCAGATGAGCTTTTGAACAAGGGATTTAGTCTCTTCACTTGACTTTTCCTTGTTATTCGGGTAAATGACCACTGAACTGAACTTTGTTGGATGGATGAAATCATTGGTACCTTTTTTAATATGTCAGCAAAAGAAGTTCCCAGAGCCGGTTTTGATGACTCCTCTATAGTGTGTTTGAGGTCCTGTAGGCGCTGGGATAGATCTGTGGTAGGTTTCGACGACTGGTCAATACTCATCTTAAGGTCCTGGAGCCGCTGGGATAAATCAAGTTGGCTTTTGAGGGTATGAATAGAAGAGTGGGCTTGGACGGTTCTCAGTTTAACAGATTGATAATGAACTGCCAACTGAGATGTACCGTGAGATACTTTCCTGCACAAGTTATTAATGCGCAATTTTTGTTCTGCATTCAATTTCCCTTCGGATGCGATGGAGCACACCTCGTTGAGACACTGTTCAATTGACGACATCCAGTTTGACAGTTCAGGAGTTGGGATAACCTCGGGCGCGTCGTCGTCGTCCTGGGTGGGCGCTGCAGGGCCAGGGGCGGGCGTGCTCGGTGGGGTGCGAGCGGTCCTCGCACTCCGGTTGAAAGGACTACTATCCATTTTTATTTAACTTTTAAGTATTATTACACTTTAGAAAACATTTCAAAGAAACGCTAGGCACAGTATGACACAGATTATGTATCGGTTAACAAGGTCACGATTCAGCAAAGTGATTATTTATTAATTTTTAATGAATATTCGACACGTCTGATCGCGATGCGCAATGAATGATCAATTGACACATACACATAATACACATACGTGTTCACGCACGCGTGTATAAACACAAACGCGCATTTGAGCTACACTCACAAATTTTCGCATAACATTTTTATAACACTAGGATCAATAACAATATATTAGGTACTTACTCAGTTTGTATTAGTAGGTAAGTGAGCCAATCAACTTTTTTACCGACACTAATCTGTCCGCGACATTTTTCAAACAATTGCAGATTTTTATAAACAAACATGTTTTTTCTGTAATTTAATAGATGGTGTACATGAATACAATGTCATCCTACGTAAGTTCAACCTATTAAACCGTGAAATATCTTGTTGGAAGTACGATTTTTTAGTAACGCCAGAGATAATTTTGATAACGCAGGAGACGCCCAAAGTGTCGGTAAAATAGTTGATTGGCCCAAGTACGCAGATCCGTAAATTTCGAATTTCTATCCTATCCTACAAATTTGAATTTGCACGATTTTTGTATCAATGCCAATTAATTTTAGATTTCTGCTTGTAAATCCAATAACGTAATGTTGAAACAGAATGTCGGACTTCCAGGAAATAATTTTGTTTGATTTTGCATTGTCAATTCGTGAAGTGCGAAATATTTTGCAAAATTATGCCGTCAATTTTCATTGCTTTGCTTGACGCTTTTGCTTTGATGAACACCAAGATTATTTGATTTTACTAAAATGTTTGAAATTATTTTGTTGGTGTATTTCCTTCTATAAATAAAATCATAATAATTATTACAGGATTATTTAGGTAAATGCTTAGCAATCAGAATATTTTACGCAATCTATATATATAAAATTCAAAGTCCTGACTGACTGACTGACTGACTGACTGACTGACTGATATATCAACGCACAGCCCAAACCACTGGACCTAGAGACTTGAAATTTTGCACATAGATACCTTATACAATGTAGGCATCCACTAAGGAAGGATTTTTGAAAATTCCCACGGGAACGGGAAAAATCGGGATTTATAATATTCGATTCTGAGTGACCTTATCTCAGTAACAATAATAACTAGACTCTTCAAATTTGTTACACAAGTAGGTATTACATTAATTAAAACATTAATTTCAGGATTTTTGGAAATTCCCACGGGATAAGGAAAAAAACCTGATTTATATATTCAGTTCAACGGAATCCCATGAACAATAATTACTAGACTCTTCAAATTTGGCATAGAAGTAGGTAATTATAATAGTAAAAAACGATTTTAAGGATTTTTGGAAATTCTCACGGGATATGGAGAAAACGGGATTTATATTCAGTTTTCTTTTTGAGGGGGAGGATGTTGGCTGACTGGCAGCCAATTAGATAGAAAATTAGTTTTAATTTATTGTCTGTGAAAAATATGATTTTGATTTAGAACACGTCAATATCTTAAGCCAAATTGTTCATAATAATAAAAGGTACGAAATAAAATTATTACATGCTAAAAGCCGCGCTGTTTCCTTCGTTAACATTTGATGGTCTTATCGTTTTAACCGAAATTTAGCATTTAGGTTCTTTGGGCGGTCCAGGGGTCTATCACAAAAGGATTTCCCAAAATTCTGACGGGAACGTGAAAAAACGGGATTTTTCGTTTTTCTGGTCTTAGAAAGCTAAAATTTGGCGTGTAGGTTGCTTGAAGAGTGCAGGAAAGCATCAAAGAGATAATTTCCCGAAATTCCTACGGGAAAGGAAAAAAAACGGGGTTTTGTCGCTTAATGGATGCAGAAAGCTGAAAATGGCATGTAGATTGCTTGGGGAGCGTAGAGGAGCATTGAGAGTGGAGTTTTCGAAATTCCCACGGGAACGGAAAAAATGGGATTTTTCATTTTACTGGTCGCAGAAAGCTGACATTTGGCGTACAGGTTGCTTGAAAAGTGGAGGGAAGCATTAAGAGTTAATTTTCCGAAACTTCCACGGGAAAGGGAAAAAACGGGATTTTTCGTTTTACTGGACGCAGAAAGCTGAAAATCGACATGTAGATTGCTTGGGGAGTGTAGAAAATTACAAAATTCCCACGGGAACGGGAAAAGCGGGATTTTTCGTTTTACTCGTCGTAGAAAGCTGAAATTTGGCAAGTGGGTTCCTTGGGGAGTGTAGGGGAGCGTTGAGAGAGAATATCCCGAAAATTGGGACTCTGCTTTTTCTTTCTTATTTATTTAAAAATATTTTTTTTTATTCGAAAGAGTATACTCCCAAGGTGGTCCATTGTCACCAAATTAGGATCTGATGACGGGATCACAGGGAAATCGAGGGCAACCCTCAAATTTTGTAGGGACGCATTACGTTTTTCAAATATTTTCTCAAGCTATTTAAGTATTTGCGTCTGATAGACATCATCTCATGTTGATGAGCTGATGATGGAAGGTAAAACTCCTTAACGGTTAGGAGTTGAGGTTTTTTTTTTTAAATATTATAATATGCAGGTATTAGACATTTAGCTGTTTTCATTCTGGTTACTCAGGTGAGCTGATATTGGAAGGTATAACTCCTTAACGGTTAGGACACATTATAGTACCTACGCCAAACTAATCAACTTATCAGAAAGAAAGAAGAAAAACTTTTTAAACTTTGTCTGTTTCTTTGTTTATTGGGGGTAATCTCTGAAATAACTGAGCTGATTAAAAAAAAACTATTAGTGAAAGCTTTTTAAAAATCGATACCCTAAATAATAGAAGCCTGTTTCAATTAAATCGCGGACGTTCTATTGAACTCACTTATTTCTATCCCACGGGAATCCTATGACGCACAGGTACGAAGTCGCGGGAAAAGAAACAAGTAGGTTTTCTAAAATTACACCTCCCTGACCTGAGTCGATTTTTAGATTCGAATATTTGCAAATATAATCCTCCGAAAAATCAATTAAAACACGAAAATAAATATCGTAGAAAGTAAATCTGTGTTACCCCAAATTTAACGCGGGCGAAGCCGCGGGCAAAAGCTAGTGTTTAATAAAATTGTTTTTTTTTTTTACTTATTTGCGATTTCCTTTCATACATTGTCGGGCTGCGCGAGCGTGTCCACCAACCAATTAGTGTCCTTTGTTTTAAATACCCGTGATTACCCAATTATATACAGCTTTCTAGCTCTAATAGTTTCTAAGCAAAACCACGGGCGAACGGACAAACAGACATGGCGAAACTGAAGCAGCAATTACACTTAGTCGTTCGCCGCGTGCTGCGTACGGCGACCGCAAAATGTGTAAAGCAAAAGAAAGAAAGACGTTTATTCACATTCAAAAAGACACACAAATACAAAAAAAAACAATAGACAGCAAACACAAGCAAAAACAAAAAGGAAATACCAAAATAAAATACACGATTTTGCGTGTCCCCGCAAAAGTGAAACGGCCGCTGACTCAGCATAATGCTGAAGCGTTAGACGCCTGCAGCGCTGATATTCTGTCAGAACCGTCTGTGACACACAACACAGAACACAGTAGGTAGTTAGTAGTCGGCCGCATTCGGCGAACGACAGCTGCCACCGCCTTAATATGGCCGCCACAGTAGACGGACAGACTATGTAAAGGCGACGGTCGTTCGCCGAAGTAGTTTGAAACAAGTTCGGCGACCGCATTAGGTGAACGACGCAGTGTAATTGCCGCTTCATGGTTAAATTTTTGCCATTTTGGCTACGTAAACCTAAAAAGATTGTCGTTTATTGTGGCAGTCTAAGGGGCCTTTGTTCAGTAGTGGATGTCTTCCGGTTGATGATGATGATGATGATGATGATGATGATGATGAACCCTTAGAAGCTTAAAAAGGGAGAAAATTAAACAAACAACAAACGTATTAATTTCATACAAGGCAAGGATTTAATACGCTTCTGAATAAAATCAAAGGAAGTTAGGAACAGATTAAAGTCTTAGATTGCTTCGAAGTTTGTTAACAATTGAGTAGGTCTTCTTTGTAATCAAGTATTTGAAGGATAAAATAATTTAAATGATATTATATATATGTACAGTCAGCTGCAGAGAAAAGGTACCCCCCTGTAACGGCGGTATCCATACTTACCGCCATTACAAGGGGTCCCCTTTCTTTGCAGCTGACTGTACCTATTAAAGTTACCTTTGTATGATAAGTAAAAATTGACATCAAAATAAAGTTAATACATTTAGAATTATCCAAACTAATATTATAAATGCGAAAGTGTGTGTGCTTGTATGTTTGTGTGTATGTTTGTTCGTCTCTCACGGCGCAACGGTGCAACAGATCGATCGATCGAGATAGTTAATGGGCCCGAGAGTGACATAGGCTACTTTTTATCCTGAAAAAATGCACAGTTCCCGAGGGAAAAGTGCGCGATAACCGAATACCAAGCGGGCGTAACCGCGGGCAAAGGCTAGTTATTATATAAATTGTATTAGATATGTTCTACCTTTCTCTTAACAGGTTTAAGTGATCCTGTCAAAACATTAGTTTCGTTTTGTTCATCTAAATTATTGTTTATTTGCCCACAATTGGCGGAATTATCGCGTAGCAAAAATTAAAAAATAGTACCTACAGACGAATTGAGAACCTCCTTCTTTTTTGAAGTCGGTTGAAAATGATTAGCAACAAACGTTCGAATAATGGCCCTCAATTTGTTCGGCTGCACAATTTCAAAACCTAGTAAGTCTCAAAAACTCAATTTTGCGTTTTTTGCTTAAAACGTGATTTCTAGCAAGTGCCCACAGGATACAAAAACATTTAGAGGCCTATCTCTCTTAACTTCAGAGATATGAGTACTCCAAAACCTAGTAAGTACAAAATAAAACGAGTTTGACCATTTCAAAACCTAGTATGGCACAAAACCATTTCAAAAACCTAGTATGTGACATGCACTTACTAGGTTTTGAAATTGTCAGAGAGACTTACTGGGTTTTGATATGGTCAAACGACTTTAATTCAAACTTTTTGGAAAGTAGTATGTGTTTGTTAGTTGAAGTTACTAGTTTTTGTTAGTCAAATGTTATAGGTACGTTGTTCTTTATTCATTTTGCCGCTTTAAGGTTGGCAGCACTGTGCACCCGCGGTAACTTCATGCTATTGCGCTGGAGCTGTGCGCACTCATTTATATGCGCAGTTGCTAGCTAAAGTTGAGTTTGCGTATCATTACATTACATATTTTTCAAATTTAAACACAAGACACGCAAATTATAAGTCTGTTTACACCTACTTTGTTTGCAAAATTTTTGGGTAAGTATTTTAATAATATTATAAATCTGTTTTAAAGAAAAAGAACCTATAGGTTCACTTTTTTTGGCCGTTTTTGAGTTAGATTTATGGTCTGCGAAAATTTATACTTACCACAAGTTTCTAGAACAACCAGAATAGAAATTTAGTATTTTAATTATTACGCATCATATAGTAAGATTATTTCCACTTTTATACTCAGGACGTCTCAGATTTAACCGTGAATGTTCGAGTTTTCTCATAGGATACTTATACAAAAACCCAGAATTTAATCACATAAAATATCCAAACCTATTAATGTAATTAATAACAAAATCTCTGCCTAAGTATTGCACTTGAGATCTCTCTCGATGTATGTCGAAAATTGCCGAGTGTCAAAGTGGAAAATAATCGTACTGTATTATTTATCTTGAGTGTGGGAGTGTTTGTCTCATGGTTTTATTGAGCTTAAGCATTTATGTTATGTTTTATATCTGTACCTTTTTACACTTCATCACTTTGGTGTTATTTTTTGCTTTTTTATGTTTTTTTAGCCCATTAATAACGACTTACGTTCAAAACACTACCTTGTCGCTTATTTGCTCATCTTTGGTTCTACTAACTGAACCATCTTGCTCTTATGATATACTTCCACAAGAAAATAAAAGTGAGCCCCCAATTCCTTCTGAAATATTTCTAGAAGAAAATAAAAGTCAATCTGATTAATTACGACTTGACTAAAAAAATTATGACTTGGTGCCGTATTTTATACTTTTTGTAATATTTTTTTTGTAATGAACAAATACTTAGCTGACTGTTTGTTTTATTTAAGTAGATTGAAAGGTTCACGTATTAAAACTTATGATTAGTAGTCTTTTTAATCTCTTAATCATGACAAAGTGACAACACATACTGGGTTTTGAAATTGATCGGTTCACTATAAGTTTTTATTTGAGTTTAATTTCAAAACCTAGTATGGCACATAAAAGTTCATAAAACATGCAATATAGAAAATTAGGTGCTTATATATATACCTGGATATTCGGCTTAATCTAATAAACCGAGAAAGTATCACTTTTGGAATGAATATTGCAAAATTTTGTACGGCTGAGACAAAACATGTTTTTTCGCTCTCCTGTAAAATTAGCTAAATGTCCCTTACTATGTTTTGAAATTGTGCAGCCGTGTTGTCTTTACATATTGCTAGAGAAACGAAGTTTCATAAATCAACAGAGTTAGAAAAAAAAACTAATATTCTCTTAAATTAAGGAAATTCATTTGTATTCCAGGCATCAGTTCTGTTCTTCAAGTAAATTAGCACCTGCCACTCTCCCTTTGGCCATTAGAAGGTTTGTTTGGAGCAAATGAAATTTGAACTTCTAAAGGAAATCGGGAAATCTTATTAAAAATTGACCGTTACTTAGTCATTATCATATTAACTTTAAAATATTTCCTTGAAGAGAATTTCGAGGATTTCTGTGTATACTGTTCAGTGAAAGGTTTTTTTTTAAATAAGTATATAAGTTGATGTCAAACCTATCTTAACACATGAGTTGGCACCTTGTATGCCTTCTCTGACAATTAAGTAAAGTCCAAACACAGAATGATAGCGATAAGGCAGTAAAGTGTAAATATATTTCTGATTTCAATCTGTGCGTAGAACTGATAAATTATTTATAAACAAACAAAGAATACAATACAATGATTAACAGAAATAAATAAAAAAAGAGCTAAAACTAACTTACTCTAAACCTAACTTACTCTAAACCTAAAAATCTATATTTACAAATATCACCCAAGTCGTTGCTATTGGGCAGGGTGCCCATAAGGCTGGCTGCGTTTCCTCGTTGTATGGCAATGCCAATACGTTGGCCGAGGAAAGAGCCAGCCCTATGGTCACCAGTGGAACGGGCAAGCTTCTTTTTTAAAAATTTAAAAAGTTTTCTTGCTTCGGGACCCCACGGACCAAACGTTTCAACAGCAAAAGCCGCAAATATGAAATTGTTAGCCAGATTCTCATATTTACGGCATTTTATCTGTGCGTGTAATTTTCAGTAAAAATCATTAAAGTAAGTACGAGGTAAGTATAAACTAAACTGTTAAACTACATTGTTTTAATTTTGCTAGGAAATCTTTGCAATTAAGTAGGTACCTACAATTTCCTTTATAAACGCGAAAAAAAATCACTTTAACAACAAACATATATTTCATGGTGGTCTTAAGGAAAGTTACGCATTTTGATTATTTTTATATTATTGTAAAAAATTGTATTAGATTATGTTTAACCTTTCTCTTAACAAGTTTAAAGTTGCCCTGTCAAAACATTAGTTATAATTTGATAATGGCATATTTGCTGATCAATGTTTAATTGAGTTACTCGTATATATAATAGAAATATTATTTCTTAAGTTTTTTATATTGTACCGTATTTTGCCTTAATAAACAATAAACATAATATCTCAAGAACGGCTGAACCGATTTAATTAAAACAAAGCTAAAAACCACCACAAAGAAACTCGGCAAAAACCGCATTGAAAGCAGTTTAACCGTTTGAAAGCTACGATGCCACAGACAGACAAACAGACAATGGCATCAAATTGTTTCCCTTTTGAGGTACTGAATTTAAAAAAAGCGACGTTATTCCGTCAAAACATGACTATAGTAACTCCAAAAAAGTTTCTAACATCTTCGTTACTTTGACAATAACTACACAGAAAACGTTTAAGAAACAAATTAACAAGTATTTTCCTTGTATTCAACACAATTTAACATGAATAATTTGACATAGAAGGGGCTTGAATTCTTCTGAAATTGCGTTTTCGGCTTTTATTATGTTAAGTAGACAATAAAGAAGTAACTGAACATGCCTCTAAGCTTAAGTTAAGCTGAAGGAAACAGTTCAAAAAGGACTTTTTCTCTACCCTTACGTAATACTTTATAGAGCTATAAAACAACTTTACGACAGTACCAGAAAGTATTTTTATGACGTCCAAGCATTGGATTTGTGAATTTAATTAAAAAAAATTCTCTTAAGATAATCTGCTGAGATTTTGTTCGGTCGAACACCTACGTAATTATGTCGACGTTCAAACTTAATCAATGTTATTGAAAAACCTAATATTTTTTTTAATTCGCTCGTATCTCACAGGGATAACAATTTCAGCTCGTTTAGACTCCAAGTGCCTGTCAAGCACCAGCAGATGATGTGTGGTCCGTCGTTTTAGGGTAGCGACTAAGACGACTTTAAAAAATCCCTTACTCTTTTTTTTACATTTCTTATGTTTTTCGTCTTTTTGTGTGTTTTTGGGTATAATATTAATTTTCCAGCGACATTTTTTTATTGACGCATAAATAAATAAAGATTTACTTCTTCTCTTCTTCTCTTTTAAAATATGGCTTCTGTCCTAATTAATAGGACAATTTCGCCAGTGTCTAAGTATTCTCTTTCGAGACGCAACTTTGTACGTGATTGTTGTAGTTTGTGTGTGATTGTGGTGGTTGTAAGGTTGCCTGGAAGAGATCGCTCTGAAGCGATAAGGCCGCCTATTGCTTACCTCAGAAAGTCTTTGTGTGTATACCTGTTTTCTGTAATTTTTTGCTATATTTTAGTGCGCAATAAAGAGTTATTGTATTGTAGTTTTTGTAACTTGATAGTAAAATTCCAGAAACCACGTGGAGACAACTTGCGCATTAAAAATGTCAGACACGAGAGCAATATAGAATTTTGTGATCACTGTTCACTGTTAAGGTTAATCGCCGCATAAAACACTATCAAAATTATACTTCAACTAACCAAAGAAACGGAAATAGCAAATTAGATATTGTCAACATCCGCCATGTTCGAATGCCACAAATCGAATCATAAAATAAAGAAGAAAGTTCATCATCTCCGAAGTTCATCACCATTATTACCATGTTAGTCGTAGGACGATCGGTTGGCGTAATCTAGTGTAATCTTTATCTGTGTTGGACATAGATCTCCCCTATACTCTCCTACAAATGGTACAATATGGCTAATTACAAATGAAATCTTAGATACCTAATACACTAACCAGTAAAGTAACCACAGGTTATTATTACATATTACTAACCTTAGGAATAAAGTAAAGTAATAATTTACAGTAGAATGAATTCGTCATAAAAAAAACAGTTCATAAGATAATCACTTTATTATAATAGTATCTTGTGAAATTTCACATCAGCAAAATTCTCGTTTGAAAATACGCCAATCTGCAAAATTAAAATAATTATCAATATTAGGTAAGTATAATTAAGTACGATGTAATGAATTTAATTACCAGATTGAAGTGATTAATCTGATATTAATTATGAATAAAACTTAATGACGACCGGATGGCAAAGTGGTTAGAGAATCTGACTACAAAGTTTGGGGTCCAAAGTAGGCACTACAACTACAAAGGTTCGATCCGGGACCGGGGCAGATATTTTGTATGAATAATACGAATTATTCTTCTTGGGTCTTGGATGTTTAATATGTGTTTAAGTATGTGTGTTTATCTATTTAGCTATGTAAGTATTTTATCCGTCGCCTAGTACCTAGTCATAGCACAAGCTTTCTTACAGCCCAGTCCAATTAGAGTCTCGCAGTGGCATTATTATTCCTATCCCCTGTTTCACCATTCATTTATTAAATTTATCTGACGGATAAATATGATTCCGTCTCTGTTTGTTTTATTCGAATAGACGGAGACGGCATCACATTTATCCATCAAATAAAATTAATCAATGGGTGAAACAGCCCCTTAATGTTAACATTTAAGAAGTACACCCATGCATGTTCTAACATAAAACACACTCCTTAGTATGTTCGTCAAAGTTTAATGAGTTTGCGGTTAAAACACGAGAACTTTGTACCATACACGTGGATTAAAGGTCGAAGTTAATTATTAAGATTATCGTCTCAGAAATCCAACAGCATCGCTACTATGATGATGAGATACATATCATATATAAAGGTTAACTTTATCCCTTTGAAGAATCTCCCTCGGACGGCTAATAATGTATAACATAATATACCGGGTGTGGCCAACATAGATCGTCCTCGTCAAACTTAACAACATTAGTTCAGCGACTTTTAAAAATAATGGAGTCTTTGAATTTCCTTTTTTCATACAAATTAAATACTGCTATCAATGTACGCCATCCTAGAACACAATTGACGTCGCCTGTCGCTACAAACATCAAGCATTTCGCTTTACATTGCTTCCTCGAATAAACTTAAAAGTGTAATAAAAAAAAAAAAAAAAAATTTTTAAAAGTCACTGAACTAATGTTGTTCAATTTGACGAGGATCATCTATGTTTAAATTTTTGGCTCGTATTACAGGCCACACCCGGTATGTAGGCATAACATATTTCCAAGGTGTCAAATAGGCATGCACCATTTTTTTCCTTTCTTTTCTATATTTGGCTGCAGCTGAAAACCAGCGCTGTGGTTCCGTACCTCAGTATAGCTGAGCTGCCAGCTCTTTCGGCTATAAGCTACTTTAATTAAGTTATGTATATGTAATGTATCGTGTACCTTGGGGGGAAAAAGCCTTAGTCGCCACGCTTGGCAGGCGGGTTGGCGACCGCAGTAATACCCGATCGTTCGTCCAACAAGATGGAGCGACGACCTGGCTAAGATCGCGGGATCGCGGTGGATGCAAAAAGCACAAGACCGGTCTGAGTGGAGAGCCTTGGGGGAGGCCTATGTCCAGCAGTGGACGTCTTTCGGCTGACATGATGATGATGATGATGATATGTAATGTAATTGATGTACGTTTCGTAGTTATATTGCCGAATAAACTTTTTCTTTATTTCTTTCTTTCTTTCTTACTAAAGCCCAGTTTAGACTTGCAAGAAAAATCATGCAAGGTGCATTAGATTGCATCGCTCGATTGACTACAAACTCTTTGGCTTTACGGCCTTGCAATGTACCTAATGTAACTTGCACGATTTGAATTTGAAAACGATGCCCGCCATAGAACTACAACTAACAGACAAAGCCCTTGCATTCTTTTCATAGTCCCTTTAGCAGCGACACTAACGCCATCTATGAACTAATTTCTCAACGAGAAACATTTTACACACCCATCGGAACTACTTATCTGCTCACCAGGGACAAGAGATGTCGCTATTAAGCAATTAAATCAAGATTACTATTTGGAGTCTTTTTGTATTTTTTATTTCTACTCCAAAGTGACCATGGAAAGAATGCAAGTTGAAATGTTGGTGCATAGGAAAAATTCGTGTCTAGTCTCCTGTCCAGCGGTGGTCTAGGGGAATAGCACGCAGCACGGAGTCAAAGCCCTCTCATTGTGAAAGGAAGCCTGTCCGGAAGTGGGACCTTAACTTGTAATTTTCTCTCTGTGTAGCTGTTTTCTGTATCGCTCACGATTTGTGGTGTACAAAAAACATAGTTTTGTATTATAATTGTATTGTATTGTATTACTTACTTCGCCAAGTATTGCAGTTTTCGTACTGCATTTCACAATAGTTTGCAAAATTTCTGTATTCGCCTTTGTATGAACGTGCGCAGACATTTTGCTCTCTGTGTAAAAAGAAGACAAACATTTTAAGTCGGCATTCTGAGGACATTCGTAGATAGAATAATTGTCGGTATCTGAACCATTTTATGATTCACTAGCTTTTTAATATTCGGTTATCGCGCGATGTTCCCTCGGGAACTGTGCATTTTTCTGGGGAAAAGTAGCCTATGTCACTCTCGGGCCCATTAACTATCTCTATGGCAAAAATCACGTCGATCCGTCCCTCCGTTACGGCGTGAAAGACGGACAAACACACAAATATACAATCACACTTTCGCATTTATAATATTAGTATGGATGTACTGACAAATAAGCCTATGTACCTACTCGTAAAAGTGCTGAAATATTTTATTTTATTTTTCTTTATTTCTTTATGTTTCACTAATACTACGGTAGCATCGTACATTTGACTAACACCATGTAACATATTTATACGTAACAAATGCTGGATCGTAGTTATTTTATTATTATTGTTCCACGGCTGGGCAAAGGCCTCCCCCCACTCGATCCACCTCGACCCGGTCTTGGGCGATCTCTGACCAGCTGCGAAGGAAGGCGTCCTTATCATCCCGCCATCGACACTTGGGCCTGCCACGGCTTTTAAATAAAAATAATTATTATTTCAGTCTGAGTGGAGAGCCTTGGGGGAGGCCTATGTCCGGCAGTGGACGTCTTTCGGTTGACATGATGATGATGACTATTATTATTATTAAATTAAAAAAAAGAACACGCTTTGAACTGCCTATCTACTTCGTCATCAGACCATCGAAATAGTACACCCTAAAATCATTTTATCAAATGAAAACACGGCTGGCTTATTGTCTTGGAGTTCCACCGACTGTTCCATCATCCATCAACCTTGCACATTTTACGGCCTACATCATTATAAAAAAACAAAAAAAATGTTTCAATTTCCGATTGACTGGCAAATCATATGTTCATCACATCATCACATTTAACACCTTCTACCCACTATTAAAACACAAATTTCCATAGCGCCAACATAGTTTACTTTATCCACATGAAACTATTAATATAATGTATCTAAAAGAATAAATCTGCAATTATTATCTACAAACAATTTTTCTCTAGGAGCGGATGTTTGAAATTTTTCAACGAGTTATGTATATCTATATATTTTTGGCGGATACATGCAACACATGTTAGATAGATAACAATTCAGTGTGGGTGTTGTTTGTACTTGATAGTGGACTTGCAATTGCAAGGTCTTATTACAAATTCATTTTTTTTAAACAGTATTGGCTTGCGTTTGGCCACAATCGCGCCTGATGGAAAGCGCGGATGAGGCCTACGATGGAGCACGCTTGTCTAGTAAATGCTCATTCACTCTAGACTTGAAAGCGGCCAAATTGTAGTGTTCAGGAAACACAGTCGCAGGGAGGGAATTAATTAAAAAAAGAAAAAGACGCCAAATGTTGCAAGCCTATAAATAACAGTTCTTATAATAAACCATCGCGCTACAACTGACAAAAACCAACTAACGGATGTTTCTTTGATACTTAAATAAATTTCTCATTTTTATTACGTCGGAATCCTTTTTATAAACAAAACTAAGGAAACGACATATCACTATCGACATTACACATTTCCTATGAGACGTCGCTAAATATCGCTAGGTGGCGTTAATGTCGAGAGGTCCATTTGACGTTTGACGTTTGCTTGCGATTGGCTCATTTAGTTTTTTAACCAATCACGAGCAAACATCCAACGGGCCTCACGATACTAACGCCATCTAGCGATATTCGCCTCTGTGAAAACTCTCATTCAGTCTCATTCACATTCTGATAAATAAATTCAATGGATTCGTTCACTGAAAAAAAAAAAAGATTTGCTAATAATAGGTAACCAAAAAAATGTTGCTCGTACCATTACTTGAGTGACTACAAAACAAAACTAAGGCCTACTAGTAGCTAAAAGTTAGGTGATATCTTACAAAATCGTTTTGCATTATTTGCCTTTTTTCGCTCTGCTCAGCTGTTTCCATCAGAGATGTGCTGTGCAAGGATAGGTTAATGAAGCATTTCTATTGGTTCACGTCATTCCTTGCAACACATCTTTAGTGGAAACGCAGTCAAGAGCCTGCGCACACAGAGAGCGGTCAGAGTTCTGCGTTCTAGTGACCGTTGACCGCCCAAGAGTTCCAACGCACCCAAGCGGCGTGCAAATTCTCGCGTTCTACATAGTTTCGTTTGGGTCTTTGCACATGCAACATGTCACTAACCCTAACCAATTCAATCAACTTTTCCGTGTTTGCTAACTCAGACATCGCGGCGTTGCGGCGTTCCTTGTCTCGGCGGGAAAAGAACTCTTGGAACGCGACGTTCCGCTTTGACCGCCGCGGTCAAACTGCCCGCTGTGTGCGTTGTTGTAATAGACTCGGTACATTCTAATGAACGCCGAACGCAGAACTCGGAACTCGGAACTCCTGACCGCTGCCTGTGTGCGCGGGCTCTGAGAATATTTTAGTTACATATTTCTTAACAGATGGTGTGAGATGTACTAATTTTGCAGTTCTGTTTTACAACCTCCTTATAGATGGTGCTAGTTGTACACATTTTATATATTATTTTAGTTTATTTTCCACCCGTAAGATGTCACTATCAAATACAGTTACCATCCAGCATCGCGCGTTTAAGATTTTTCTTGATTCAATGGCATGACCGACGAAGGTCTACATTTGTTATCCTCATAATCCTAATAGTCCATTGTACTGTATCTTCTTAATTTAGCAGTATTAAAGTGAAGTGATTCAGAAGACATTGGTATTATTTCTTGGGATCTTGTGGCGTTAACACCGTTCTTTTTATTTTGCTGTATATAACAGAACCCTGACTAGAACTACTTACTTGTATGACTGTGGGCATTGCGTCAAGAAGTTCGCGCATCCATGCACAAAGAAGTCCGACACCCAGAACTGGGTATCTTTAGGGTAGTGTATGAGCGGTTTGCGATACCGTGTTCTAGCGGATACCATCGATAGAGTCAGGAGAGACAGAGATGCTGGAAAAACAATAACAATTATCCATCCATCAGTACTTACTACTTACTAATATTATAAATGCGAAAGTGTTTTTGTGCGTTTGTATGTTTGTCCTTCTTTTAGGCCGTAACGGAGCAACGGATCAATGTGATTTTTGCATAGAGATAGTTTACGGGCCAGAGAGTGACATTTTATCCGGGAACAATGCACAGTTCCCGAGGAAACAGCGCGCGATAACCGAATGCCACGCGGGCGGAGCCGCGGGAAAAAGCTAGTAACATTATTAAATGTATGTATATGGGTAGGTACCTCTCTTCCTCTTTCTCTCTCTCTCTCTCTCTCTCTCTCTCTCTCTCTCTCTCTCTGCGTGTGTGTGTGTGCGCATGCGCGCGTGCGTGTGTGTAAAAAATAAATAAGCTGTTTATTTCAAGCAAAAAGAAACGCGGTGTGTGTGTGTGTGCGTGCGTGCGTTCGTGCGTGCTTCCTACTTAATACTTTAGTTTTATACACTTTACAAGTTTGAACAAAACAAACACAATATAATACACCTCCAAGACAATGAAAAGCTTTTAAAGAAATACTGCCCGTAGGAATATAACTATCAAGCATTTCAATAATAGAACACCATTCACTCGTGCAATGTTCTAGTAAGTTCTACCCATAATTTTGTAAACTGCATATTGCGCTGCCTGACGGGACATAATTTTTCATAAAACGGTTATGTTTACAAGCAACTTAAGTGTTCGTTTCTTACAGGCGCTTGTTCTAAAGCCTTTTATGGCCGAAGAGGCTCTTGAGAAATTTAATATACTTGCGTTGTAGTATAAATAAAGAGTAAATATTTATTACACTACCAATTTGCATGTTTGTTCTCGGGTCTTGAATGTTTAATTTTTATTTAAGTATGTATTCGATAATGCACGCATCCAACCAAAGTACAAGCTTTGTTTACTCGTAGTTTGGGGAATAAGTCAATTGGTTTCAATCGTATTTATTTATTTATTTTATTTTAATTACTGAATATATTGTTTTTTTTTGTATTTTTTAAGAAATGAAAGATTAATAAGAAACCTGTTTTTATTTTTTGACCGATCCCTATAAAAATAAAAAATAAAAAAATAAAATGTTTTTATTATCAGACAACTAATTTGATCCATAGCATGTTAGTAACAATAAAAACTTAAGAACTATGTTAGTATACCTAGTTAAGTCAAATAGTTGAACTGTTCTTTTAATATTTTGAGCTTTCTACACTATATCGGGTGGAGAAAATCACCCTGAGGAAGCCTAGATATCTTTTAAAGCTTTAAAGTTTTGCTATGTGTATAAAGTTCCGAATCAGCAATGGTCCCGCATCGAAATTAAAAAACAAGCCGTCTCATTCTAGGAGCAATATTCTGGGAAACAGTGAAACCACAGATATAGACTACACTAGATTACGCAAATAATCTACTTCGCATGTCCAAACCCCGACCAAACGTCAGGGTTGGCTCCGTACAAAGACTGACCGCTAACTGACTAATTATAGTGACTGACTCGAGCCCCACGGCGCGGGCGGGTGGCGCATTTGAATCGATTTTGCGCGGACATCGGGGAATCACATCGCTAATTCGCTCTTAAGACGCCACAGTAGATATAATAATGTGACACGGTTGGTTATCATACAGATTGAGGTGTTTGCGTTATCTAGTGTACTCTATATCTGTAAGTGAAACGTATGGCAAAATAGCGATGAAGATAAATCCAGAGTCACGGTATCTCAGTAGTCGTAGGTTTCCTAGAAAAATAGACAACTTCCTCGCATTTTGTTGTATACAAATTCTTAACTTCCCAAACCAATTTTTCACAATCACCAAAACACTAAAAACAATGTTCGAATATCTCACCTATAAAACACCAGTCCATATCGCCCGTTACCTTGAAATTCACGAACGTACTAAACGTAAACAATATATGAATCAGAGATCGAAAACCGTTTCGGATCAATAAATTTGCCGTTTACATTTTTAAACAGGCGTGTTTTGTTTATTTTTGGAGGCAACAGCCGGGGATGGAAATGAAATAGTCGCTGCGATGGCTGTCACAGAAATATTTAAAAACCTCTATATTCTGCATTATTACAGAATAAACATATAACGAGCACTGAATAATGTAAAAGACGAGGTTTATGAATTGCGGCTTCTCGTGTCCTAAAAACGAGGGATCACATTTCCTTTCCAGTGCAGTAAATTTTAATTTTAATGTATTAGTAAATCTTTATTAAAAACAGCTTTTCCCAACGACATCTAGGAATACTATCCTATGCTCTTTTAATGGTCTCACTCAAACTGTGTACACTGTCTCCATAGGTACACAATTTTATCGCGATATCAGTTTAACACTTTATGCATGAAAGCGTAACAAAAAAACTCGCATTCACATTTATAATATACTCAGTGGCACAAAATTTGGCCCACTCTACATACAAAATTAACGAAAACGGGTGACGTGACGACGCCGCACCGTGGACATGTGGCGCTAGCGCTACGTATCGTCCATCGAACGCTCGATTTACGTCTTCGATAGTAAACGAATGTTTTGTGAAAATGCAACACTAGAGGCACAGTATATCAGTTGCCCGCGACTCCATCCACGTAGCAGAACGAAAAATACTTAGTTAACGTCCTAATCTCAGACTTACACGCCGTTTCGGAGGACTTTGGTCACAAACATTGTGACACAAGAATCTAATGGTATCGGACCTGCTAATTATCTGCCTTTTATTATGATTTCAGTTTTTAATTTCCAATGTACAATTTTTGTCGTTTTTATAATATCGTTTTTTCTTTTACTTTTTTAAGTGGTTGGACTATTTCGAGATGTGACTTATTAGTCTACTTACCTGTTTCATTGACTGTTTGCAATAACATCTATCAGAGGGCCTTCTCTCACTCTCGTATTAAACAGTATAAGTGTCAGAGGGACGGAACGACACGAACTTCGAATTCCGTAGTAGCCCTGCAGTTTCAATAGTGGTTGAGAGGTAAGGGCTTGGATACATTAAAGTGATACTTGTAAACGTACACATAGTAGCTAACTAGTTAAACGCCGCTAGTATTTAAAAACAACGCGAAAAGTATAAATAAACGATTAAAAGAGGCCTGCTCTATATCCACTTATGCCATAATACCATTAGCACCTCTTCACTAAAATGTAAACATGTAGATATTATTTTTATTCAGAGTACTAGATAAACAAATGAAGGTCAATGTTTTTCTACAAATTATAAGTGTTATTTTTGGTTCTCTATCCCTTTTAGAATAAATAAACAAGTCGGGTTTAATTATAAATAAATAGAGGCAGTTGGTTATTTAATTTTTACTCTGCGAGATTAAAACGTTTTTAACCTTTTTAGGGCTCCGTAGCCAAAAGGGCAAAAATTGAACCCTTATTTACCCGTTTTGCCATGTCTGTCTGTCTGTTCGCGGCTTTTTTCAGGGACTATCAATGCTATAAAGATGTAATTTTGCACGAAGATATATCTAAACTATGCCAATAAAATGGTACAATACTTACGAACGTGGCATGTTTTTATCACTAAAATTTCGGGATTTTCTATACAGAAATCGGCACATATATACAAATCTCAATTATTTTGTCAGCGAAGACAACGACGCATATTCTTAGTATTAAACTTGGCTCTCATTTCACATAATAATATTTTTGATGGGATAAATAATTATCCTAATGCTTGATTATATTTTAAACAGTAAGAGTTAGGGCACGAGTGCGTGTTAGAAAAATTAACTTCATTTTCTTCATTTCTTTAAAGTTAACGGAAACGAACTAAAAGAATTTCTTTGCTCACCCGCGACCTTAACCTAAGGACAACCATAAGTGACCTTGGTCACGGGTGGGCAAAGAAATTCTTTTAGTTCATTGATACGGACCTAGGTACGGAAAGTAACGCTTGATTCAATAAATTGGTAACGGAAATCAAAAATAACACATTTTACAGGATTTTTTACCGGGAAAAGCCGTGGTGGCCTAGTGGTTTGACCTATCGCCTCTCAAGCAGAGGGTCGTGGTTTCAAATCCCGGATCGCACCTCTAAGTTTTTCAAAATTCATGTGCGGCTTTACATTTGAAATTTACCACGAGCTTTGCGGTGAAGCAAAACATCGTGAGTAAACCTGCATAAACCTGTGAAGCAATTCAATGGTGCGTGTGAAGTTCCCAATCCGCACTGAGCCCGCGTTGGAACTATGGTCCAAAGCCCTCTCGTTCTGAGAGGAGGCCTGTTCCCAGCAGTGGGACGTATATAGGCTGGGATGATGATGATGATGATAGGATTTTTACCTATCAGCCCTAATAACCAGGGGTACTAAACATTTCGGCGGCAGACCATTTTAAAACCTCATTATAATGCGGGGCTATGTTTCAACGTCAAAGTATATCAAATTCATGGGTCTAAAAAATAAATTTACATTGTTCCTACAGTAAGGGTTTGGGATAAAAAAAGGGTATTATAAAAGGGTTATGCAGCAGTTAAATGTTGGTTTGGATGAAGAGTAGGTACTCGTACTAAAAAGAGGTTAAATGACAGTAAAATATGATTTAAGTTGGCATCTGCGTCTTTTTGCACTCCGAACTCTTGCGGTTATAAGGGTTTCATATCTCAAAAAAACCTTATATTATATTGTTAAGTAGATTTTCATTATAAATTATGTTTTCACCCGACTGCCTGAAGGAGGGTTATATTTTTCGAGCGTATGTATGTATTAAATATGTAATGTATGTGAGTATGTATGTCCATTTCTTTGGTCCTCGCTGCAGCCTGAACGGCTACAAGGATTTTAACATATGAGGTATCATTTTATTTGTCATAACTGTCGGAGTGACACAGGCTACACAATATTTCAATATGGCGTCTGCAAAAAAATATGGCGGAGGAATGAAAAAAATATATTTAGTATATTGTAACAATATGGGTACTTACCAAATGAAAGCTAATAATTAGTCTGTTCTAAATATATATGGGTTACAATTCTTTCAGTCTACCGTTTTCACATAAATATCAAAAAAGTGTAAAATAAAACAATAAATTTAAGAAATCAATAAACCCAACTGCCAAAACTAAAAGGAAGAAAATAAGTCTAGTAGTCTAGAACTCTGTTAACTAGCTAATTTAAAGTTCAACAGTCGGGACCCAATTAATTAGTTCATTACTCTAATAAACCTATTTTTATGAAATTGATAAAATTAATTGATCACTGTAGTAAAAATCTTCTAACATAGTACCTAGTAGGTAGAAACCAAAGCCCTAAGAGGTTTATTAAAAAAGAATGAATTAAATCCCCCTGACGACCGCCATCTTGCTTAAAAATCACGGTCGTCGCCAATGCGTATTACCTCGTGCGAAAGGGATACCGTGGTATCCAGAGGGTTTTAAATAAATCTCTTTCAGATTGTGAATTTATTACCCAAAAGTACACGCTCATGTTAAGAAAGGAATTTATAGGGGGACATCTTGTTTAAATTGTGGCCTATATATTTTGATTCGTGACAAATTGAGTTTATGGTAACATGAATTAATAATCGGTTTTTGCAACGGAGGTTACAAGGTTTATTTGTGTATAAATATTATAACACCGGCTTGGAGAAAGCGGCTGCACAATTTCAAAACCTAGTAAGTCTCAAAAACTCAATTTTGCGTTTTTTGCTTAAAACGTGATTTCTAGCAAGTGCCCATAGGATACAAAAACATTTAGAGGCCTATCTCTCTTAACTTCAGAGATATGAGTACTCCAAAACCTAGTAAGTACAAAATAAAACGAGTTTGACCATTTCAAAACCTAGTATGGCACAAAACCATTTCAAAAACCTAGTATGTGACATGCACTTACTAGGTTTTGAAATTGTCAGAGAGACTTACTGGGTTTTGGTATGGTCAAACGACTTTAATTCAAACTTTTTGGAAAGTAGTATGTGTTTGTTAGTTGAAGTTACTAGTTTTTGTTAGTCAAATGTTATAGGTACGTTGTTCTTTATTCATTTTGCCGCTTTAAGGTTGGCAGCACTGTGCACCCGCGGTAACTTCATGCTATTGCGCTGGAGCTGTGCGAACTCATTTAAACGCGCAGTTGCTAGCTAAAGTTGAGTTTGCGTATCATTACATTACATATTTTTCAAATTTAAACACAAGACACGCAAATTATAAGTCTGTTTACACCTACTTTGTTTGCAAAATTTTTGGGTTAGTATTTTAATAATATTATAAATCTGTTTTAAACAAAAAGAACCTATAGGTTCACTTTTTTTGGCCGTTTGTGAGTTAGATTTATGGTCTGCGAAAATTTATATTTACCACAAGTTTCTAGAACAACCAGAACAGAAATTTAGTATTTTAATTATTACGCATCATATAGGTAGTAAGATTATTTCCACTTTTATACTCAGGACGTCTCAGTTTTAACCGTGAATGTTCGAGTTTTCTCATAGGATACTTATACAAAAACCCAGAATTTAATCACATAAAATATCCAAACCTATTAATGTAATTAATAACAAAATCTCTGCCTAAGTATTGCACTTGAGATCTCTCTCGATGTATGTCGAAAATTGCCGAGTGTCAAAGTGGAAAATAATCTTACTGTATTATTTATCTTGAGTGTGGGAGTGTTTGTCTCATGGTTTTGTTGAGCTTAAGCATTTATGTTATGTTTTATATCTGTACCTTTTTACACTTCATCACTTTGGTGTTATTTTTTGCTTTTTTATGTTTTTTTAGCCCATTAATAACGACTTACGTTCAAAACACTACCTTGTCGCTTATTTGCTCATCTTTGGTTCTACTAACTGAACCATCTTGCTCTTATGATATACTTCCACAAGAAAATAAAAGTGAGCCCCCAATTCCTTCTGAAATATTTTTAGAAGAAAATAAAAGTCAATCTGATTAATTACGACTTGACTAAAAAAATTATGACTTGGTGCCGTATTTTATGCTTTTTGTAATATTTTTTTTGTAATGAACAAATACTTAGCTGACTGTTTGTTTTATTTAAGTAGATTGAAAGGTTCACGTATTAAAACTTATGATTAGTAGTCTTTTTAATCTCTTAATCATGACAAAGTGACAACACATACTGGGTTTTGAAATTGATCGGTTCACTATAAGTTTTTATTTGAGTTTAATTTCAAAACCTAGTATGGCACATAAAAGTTCATAAAACATGCAATATAGAAAATAAGGTGCTTATATATATACCTGGATATTCGGCTTAATCTAATAAACCGAGAAAGTATCACTATTGGAATGAATATTGCAAAATTTTGTACGGCTGAGACAAAACATGTTTTTTCGCTCTCCTGTAAAATTAGCTTAATGTCCCTTACTATGTTTTGAAATTGTGCAGCCGAAAGATTAATTTATTATGGTAAGTATTATAAGGGTATTTTGAAATCGTAGCAAGTGGAAGGATGTAGTCTCTGCCTACCCCGTTGGGAAAAAGGCGTGATTTTATGTATGTAATTATGTAGTTTCAAATTAATTCGGAGGGGGTTTGCAACGTTTATGTACATATTTTTAAATGTTTCACAAACCATGTTTAAAAATGTTCGAGAACTCTGCATTTTGAATTTTAATAGGAATAAAATAAAATTGTTTTATGATTCACTATTCCACTACTCAACTATTATTATTATAAACCGAACAAAAATCTTGGAAAATACGTGGTTACAAACAGAATTGTAATTTAAATCAGTGATTACTTTTTTTGGAAATTATTTCACAACATTAGCAAAGCAAATGGAACGCATTTCTGTGAAGCCAAGTTTGTATGACCTAACCAACAAAAAGTTGACTTTGTCACTTCAAAGTTCAATATCTCAAAAACAACTGAGCCGATTTGGATAAAACATGTCTAAGAACCATTGCTGTAAAACTTGCTTTCAATTAAAAAATACCGCATCCAAATCGGTAAACCCGTTTAAGAGCTACGGTGCCACAGACAGACAGACACACACAGAGACACACAGACATATAGATACACATAGGTTCATAATGGTCCCGACGGAATACCAGCGCTGACTCCCAGGAGTCTGCATTTATGCTGAGGCGGGATCTTTTCACTCACAAATACAAAAATTATATTATTATATTAAGTACTAGCTTTTGCTCGCAGCTCCGCCCACGTGGTATTCAGTTATCGCGCGCTGTTCCCTCGAGAACTGTGCATTTTTCCGGGATAAAAAGTGGCCTATGTCACTCTCAGGCCCATAACCTATCTCTATGCCAAAAATCACGTCGATTCGTCACTCCGTTACGGCGTGAAAGAGGGACAAACATACAAACACACTTTCGCATTTATAATATTATAAGTATATAAGTATGGATGGATAGTATGGATATTCGATAAACATAAAAATCATTAGATGAATAGATTAGATATAGACACACAGACACTCCCAGGAGTCCGTATTTATGATGAGACGGGACCTCTTCATTCACACATACAAAATTATTTATTATTTTATATTTTATTTCATATTTTGTGTTTCAACTATTTTTGTAACTTTTATTTGTAACTATTATGTGTGTGTTGAATAAACTTTTTTCATTCATTCATACATAGCGGTCAAACTTATAACACCCGTTTTTTGCGTCGTGGTAAAAATAGAAAAAAATATAGCTACAGCAACTAACCTTTACGGAACCCTAATAAGTTCTATTCTTAAATAAGAATCTGTTGAATAAGAACTCGTGTTTTCATATGGCATTACTTAAAAAGGCTTTAAGCTGTCTTGTGATTGCTTTGTTTGAGATTACTTTAATATTCTAAGGATTCTTTTATCTTACTTTATGACAAATTGAATTCGTCGTGTTTCAGACTTCAATAGGGCTCCGTATACATAGTATAGTATAGTATAGTATAGTATAGTATAGTATAGTATAGTATAGTATAGTATAGTATAGTATAGTATAGTATAGTATAGTATAGTATAGTATAGTATAGTATAGTATAGTATAGTATAGTATAGTATAGTATAGTATAGTATAGTATAGTATAGTATAGTATAGTATAGTATAGTATAGTATTAGTTCAGAGATAATTAAAAAGGTAACTTTTAAAGCCTTCCATCACGTTTTGTTAAAATTTTGTGAATGATTTTAAGTTTCTTTTTATGAACCAATAAATGAATTTCATTTGTAACCTTCGGGTGCGGAATCGCAAAAACTGACATTATAAAGAGCTCTTATAAATGTCATATCTTGCATTTCCGTCCAATCGATTTTAATCGATTGTTGTTGTATTGTAAAGGTTGTCTATAAGAAATCGCCCAGAAGCGATAAAGCCGCCAATTGCTTACCTCAGAAAGTCTTTGTGTATTATGTAGGTACCTGTATTTTCTGTACTGTTTCCTATGTGTTGGTGTGCAGTAAAGAGTTATTGTATTGTATTGTTCTGTGAGTCAGTCCATCTTGCATTATAGCGAGTTCTATAAAGTACTCATCATCATCATCATGTCAGCCGAAAGACGCCCACTGCTGGACATAGGCCTCCCGAAGGCTCTCCACTCAGATCGGTCTTGTGCTTTTCGCATCCACCGCGATCCCGCGATCTTAACCAGACCGTCGCTCCATCGTGTTGGAGGCCTATCGACAGCTCGTCTTCCGGTCCGCGGACGCCATTCCAGAACCTTTTGACCCCATCGGCCATCAGTCCTGCGAGCAATGTGCCCCGCCCACTGCCGCTTCAGTAAAAAGTACATCATTCTATTCCGGCATAGCTCAATAAAAAAAATGTAAACAGACACACCATAAATAACAAGAACGACTGTTATTTTCTATCCCTTATTTTCTTTTCCGTAACTTTATTGCCTAACACGTCAATACAGTTATTCAATTTATCACCAAGGTGGGCATGGGGGAACTGCGGCTGAGTGTACGGAATAACGTATGACTCGTAAAAACGGCGTATGTTTTAGACACAGATATAGATTACACTAGACAACGCAAATACCTACCTCAATTTGTATGAAAACCAACCGTGTCACTTTTTTATATATACTGTGACGTCTCAAGAGCGAATTAGCGATGTGAATTCCTCGATGTCTGCGCAAAATCGATTCAAACAAACATCGATCGATTCATGCGTTAACGCTTCAGCATAATACTGAGTCAGCGACCTTTTCACTTTCGCGGGACACACAAAATTGTGTAGGTATATATTTCATGTTGATTTATTATTATTATTTTTTGGTTTATTCGTGTAAGAATTTTGCTGTATATGTGTGTCTTGTGTTAGTGAATGTCTTCTTTCTTTCTTTTTTTAAATGCGCCGCCTTCCTGCGCTTGAGTCAGTCACTAGTCATGATTGGTCAGTTAGTGGTCAGTCTTTGTATGGGGCCAACCCCGACGTCTGGTCGGGGTTAGGACACGCGAAGTAGATGCATTTGCGTAATCTAGTGTTATCTATATCTGTGGTTTTAGATGTTATCTTTCTGCTGGATTTGGTTGTATTCATAATTTCACTTCCAAGGAAGTTTTAGTTTGTATAACAACTTGTGTTTACCCACGGCTTCGCACGCGTAAATCATAAGATCCAAAAGTTAAATTTGTATTCCGGGATTTTATTAAATTGCTGTGGAAATTCCCAAAAATTACACATGTCTTTATTGACGTCACATTATAAACAACCATGCCAACTTGACTTCATACCCAGCGGACGAGATTTTGAGATTTTTTCCCGATCCCTTTCGAATATTGGGATAAAAAGTAGTATAATGTTTTGTTAAATAATATTGGATACGTATTTTTTTAACCCTCGACCAAAAAAGAGGAGTGTTATAAGTTTGACCGCTATGTGTGTCTGTGTGTCTGTACATGTCTGTCTGTCTGTCTGTGGCACCGTAACTTTTAAACGGATTTGAATAAGGTTTTTTCATTTGAAAGCAGCTTTTTTAGCGATGGTTCTTAGACATGTTTCTTCAAAATCGGTTAAGCCGTTTTTGAGATATTGAACTTTGACGTGTAGAAGTTTGAAGAACTCGGGGGTTTTCCTACTTTTTGTTGATTAGTTTATCTTTGGTCAATCAAATAAAAAATGACAATGATGAAACGCGACAAAGTGAGGAGTATCGCACGGCGTGACGTCACGAGAAACTCTCACTTTCTATATTTACCTCAATCTTTTTTAGGTTTCCGTACTCAAAGGGTAAAAACGGGCCCATAACGGCTGGCATACTTATTGGAAATCCGAATGTAATGTTTGTCAGTATAATCATTTGTCATAACTCTTTTTTCTCTGAATTCATTGTCATCATTTGAATTTAATTGTTCAGAATTATTATAAAACCAATCTAACCTAACCTGTGGTTTTCTACTTACAGGTGACCATTAAAAAATTTCAGAAAACTGTAAGATTTTAATGAGGAAAAAATTATGACAAACGATGATTCGGACAAAAATTACGGTATGACTAGCGAAGATTACGCGAACTTTGGCGCTCCCGGTAAATACGGAAACTCTATTACTAAGACTTCGCTGTCCGTCCGTCCCGCGTCCGTCTGTCTGTCACCAAAAAAAGTTGCAGAACAAAGGTAGCTTATTTCTGCGAGTAGAATTTAAAGCCCCATGGTCTAAACATCCTGTATAATACGTAGCAATAAGATGACTTTCATATCGAAATACAATATCAATCAAATTACACCTTTTGCATACTGTCTTGCATTATTCCAATTGGAGAATAATTGCGTTGCATTTCTACGCATTACTAATCATTATGTACTAAATATATCGGTCAGTTTCAAGTTAATACCAATCTTTCTGCGATTGCTCTGGAGTCTAGAAAGTGACTCCTATGAAAGATTATACATATAGAAGCGACACTTTATTGAAACCTAACCTTACCTAACAAACAAATTTTTACTTTCTTAATTTTGTTGACTCATGAAATAGGTACCTAGCTCAAGTCTCTGCGGTTAATTAAATTAAAACTTTCCATACAGGTTTTTTTAATTTAGGCATGGGAAAGGGACGGGTTTTGCAAAATCACCGTGAGGCATACAGTTGTGTAATTGAAGCAGAAGCCATGAACGTAGGTAAACTAAATACCTATCTATATTATTTTCTTCGGGTAGCCCGCAATCACTTTAAGTGAGATAGGAGACTAACGAGATAATAATATTATGTAACGTGAAATAATAATATACACATCCAGCTGTATTCCCAAATTAAGATCTAAGATTAATTCCCAAGATAATTATGACAATTGACACCCTACGAAGGACGTAGTTTCTATCCCGAAAAATTGCGTAGTACCTACTTGCGAAATAGCGATGACGGAACTCTTCGCAGATAGAGTCCTAGACAACAGCTAGTAGATGAACGTATACAAAACGAACCGGCCAAAAGCGACTCGGACCCGCGCACCGAGAGTTCTATGTACAGCCGCTGAGAAACAAGACAAACAAACAAATAACAAGACTTTTTATCCTAAGACCGATGCACAGTTAACTGGTTTTTATAACTTTTCTAACTAAAATAATTTAAATAAATGAGTAATTTTTAATAAAGGATGGTAATTTTGGAAATGGGTTGATCAACTATTCCTCAGTAATCAGTAATCAGTAATGTCCCAATACAATTTTACCCATAGGGTGTAGCGAAATGTTATACAAACTTGAACATAATATCTATTAAATATTCTTTAAATTCAGTAATCAGTATCATTATATTATTTTAACATACATTTACATAGGTATTATATTAAATTAGATATTAAATTACATTCATATATACATTACATTACATTATATTTATTATAAAATTAAATTAAATAAATGTCCTTGCTGTTATTCTGTCCCGTGTCAGCAGTTTGGTAAATTTTAATCCTATAAACTTACGGTTTAAAAAGTGACCCAGGAGACCGTAACTATAGCAACGAGTAGGTACAGTCAGCTGCAGAGAAAAGGTACCCCCCTGTAACGGCGGTATCCATACTTACCGCCATTACAGGTGGTACCCTTTCTCTGCAGCTGACTGTACGAGAAAAAGTTGAGCGGCCCAAATACATTGGCACAATACACATTTTTTTTTATAATTTTATTGTTGACTAAATAAAACATGCACGGCTAACTTAAGTCGCTTCTGTGTAGTATTTACTCTTCAGTGAAATTTAAGAGCCGTTGCGTGCCCCTGCGCAGTCACTTTCAATACTTTGCCTCGCGATACTTTGCAAAATAATTGAAAATTTCCTCTCACATACAAATAACTATGTATTAGCGCATACATCACTCTCCTAGAACTCAAAAGTGGAATGTCGTCTTTCTAACCCGTTTCGAAACGGACCAACAAACTTGTTAAAGCAAAGAGTATTTATCATGCAGGATGCCTCTAGCTTATTTTAATACAGGCCAGAACAGGTCGAAAAACGAAAAAAACAAATTCATACTGCCATATAAAATGTATTGGTTCGCTGACCGACTTACCACGGAAAGGCGAAAAAAAAATAGTTTTCCGATCCATGTTCCTTGGAAAAAATTGTCAGTTGACGTGATGATACTTAAGCACGATCACCTGTTTAAGTATCATTACTCACATTATCTGGTACTATCAGCCAAATGTGGTCTACCACCCTAACGCTGGTAATCGTTTTCATGTCACAAAATAATAATGCCAATAGACGTGTCTGTCAACTTGAAAGTTATACTTTAGCGACATATTAATTTAATAGGAACTTGTTCAAAAATTGATAGACTACTTATTTGGCTGATGGTACCACCTAGCAACAAAGCAACGTCACACCGATTTGTGGTTTGAGTATCACAAATCCATATTTTGTTTGAAACCACATTAACGTTACATTTAAATACGTGAAAGTCCATTTGTTTCTTACTTTACAAAAACTAATGCAATTCTGTGCGTTTTGTTTTCGCTTTCACCTATTTCGTTGCATTTTTGTAAAATTATCGATAATATTAGGACATATTAGACGACCAGATGGCCTAGTGGTTGACCCTGACTACGAAGCTTGAGGTCCCGGGTTCGATTCCCGTTTCGGGGCAGATATTTGTATGAAAAATATGAATGTTTGTTCTCGGGTCTTGGGTGTTTAATATGTATTTAGGTATGTATCTATCTATATAATTATGTTTATCCTTTGCTTAGTACCCATAACACAAGCTTTGCTAAGCTTACTTTGGGACTAGGTCAATTGGTGTGAATTGTCCCGAGATATTTATTATTATTATATTTATTTATGTCTTTGATTTTGTTTTACTCCAAATCATGAGCATTGACGAAGATGAAAGTGTTAGCGGAAATATGTTTAGCAGAGTAGATATTGCATTACCGTGTCTTGAGAGGTTACTTACTATAATCCCACAGTAGCTTACCTATATATAACAGAATCCAATAATATTTAATCACTAGCTTTTGCCTGTGGCTTCGCCCGCGTGGAATTCGGTTATCGCGCGCTGTTCCCTCGGGAATTCTGCATTTTTCCGAGTTAAAAAGTAGCCTATGTCACTCTCTGGCCCATAAACTATCTCTATGTCAAAAATCACGTCGATCCGTCGCTCCATGTCGACATGAAAGATGGCCAAATACACAAACACACAGATTTTCGTTTTTATTACTTACTTAGTATGGACTTTATTTGGCAAACTATCACGAGTAATCAAAACTCTATAATGTCGAGGACATTGATCGCACAAAAATTCGCAGATGGTAGGACCTTGTGCAAGGTCCACCCGGATTGCTACCACCATCTTGCTCGCTAATCCTGCCGTGAAGTAGCAGTGCTTGCACTGTTGTATTTCGGCGTGGAGAGTAAAACAGCCGGTGAAATTACTGGCATTTGAGGTATCCCATTTTAGGCCTCTAGATTGGCAACGCATCTGCAATACCCGTGGTGTTGCAGATGTTTATAGGCGGTGGTGATCTCTTACCATCAGGAGACCCACTTGCTCGTTTTCCATCCAGTAGAATAAAAAAATCCACCCTGGTACATGATTCAGTTTCCTCGGCGATATTTCAAAATTACTCTAAAAGTCCTAAACCAGTCACATTGACTTTTTCACACGCCTCCAAACACGACCCTTTCTCTCAAAAAAGTACATAAAAGGTCAATTTACCACGCTCCGTCATTAAGGGCAAAAGTTATCAGGCCGAGTAACAAACTTAAATAACTAATCTGAAACTAATTGTATCAAAACTAAAGTAAAATAGTACTCAATCCGTGGAATGATGCTCTCGTGAAATAAAGATTACAAATTACATGCTCTTGTTTTAATATTTTAGGGCACGATTAACTTTGCGTGCTGGCAATTGGGCAAGCACAGATTAAAAATAAAAGCGAAGCGGATGAGACATTACAAGTCACAATTAGGTCCCATTATCAGCAAAGGAGATGATCAAAATCATTATTGTCACTATTACACCCGAGACTACCGAAAACACAAACTGTGACATGGATGCACAGAAAAACCACAAAGAGACCAGCGCTTGGAATAGTAGTGTTGCGGTATGGCACGCAGCACGGAATGCTGAGGATCTCTGGGTTCTATTTCCAGCGCTGGTCTCTTTTTCTGGTTTTTCTGTGCATCCATACCTCAGTTTGTACTTGCGATATGGTTTTACGGGATGACCGTAAAGGTACCAAATTGGGTATTGAAATAAAAATACAAAAAGACTCCAAATTACCAATCATAACCTGAGACTTTAGGAAACGACGTTAAGTTGACGGGACGATGACGTTAATTGCTCACGAGTAGAATCCCTCTACCACTGGTCTGGATTCGATTTGTAGCATTCGAACATGGCGGATGTAGACGATGTCTAATTTTGGTATTTCTGCTTCTTTGGCTAGTTGAAGTATAATTTTAATAGTGTTTTATGCAGCGATTAAGCTTAACAGTGAACAGTGATCACAAAATTCGATATTGCTCTCGTGTCTGACATTTTTTAATGCGCAAGTTGTCTCCGCGTGGTTTTTGGAATTTTGCTATCAAGTTGCAAAAACTACAATTACCGTACTACGTGAAGAAGAATATATTTATCTTTATTTAACTGACATTGGCCCAAGCCTTAAAGGCCGCCATTGAGGAGAATAAATAAATAAATACCACTGGTCTACTCGTGACTACGACCGAATGAATTTTATAACACCGTTGTGTACCACAAGAAGAGAAAAATCTCTCCCGATGGATGTTATATTAGAGTTCATCTACTAATCATCTACTCGTTATTATGATTATACATAAGTTAGGTACTTTACACCAAGATAACAAAAAATAATACCAATACGGCATATGATAAATACAAACTTTTATGTAAGTATTATTTTGTTTATGTATTTATTGTTTTATGTGTTTTTTGTTTATTTTTACTAAAAGAGTATTCCTCAAAAAGTTGTATCGTCATGACATGAAATTGAGAAATCAGTTAATCAAGAAATAATTATTAACACTAAGGACGAGATCATAAAGCATAAACTGCATAAAACATCCCAAATTTCTTGACGTCAGGAAAACGTCACGATATCTAGTGAGGACAAAATCGTAATTTTGTAACACTACATCGAAACTTTCTATTGGATCTAACAACAAAGATTGTCTGACTTTTTATCACTTTTACCACAAGGTTTTGTATAAATTTAAACACAATTATGCTACTTACTTTTTGTGTTGAAATAGCGTCAATATATTTTTTTAAATAAGTGGGCAACTGAAAATGGACAACTTTTTGAGAAATAGTCTAATAGCAGCCATTTACTATATTTAGTACTTAATTTATCTTTACAGTCGACATTAAATAAACATTGGAAAACATCAAAGCATGCTTCATTTGATACTAAAATAATCTGAAATAACAATGCTTTTCCTTCGTTGCCTCTTTAAGATAACGTCAACCCATGTTCACAGTTGAGTTGCAAGATTTTCCGTTGAGTTTCAACAACATAAACTCTCTTTTCGTTGCCTTGGAAAGAGCTTACACAGGGGGTCTGTACCGAGTGGTTGAAAATAGTTAGTCATAATGTAATGTTTGACATAACTCTTTTTTGCTTTAATGCTGAGTAGAGACCCTTTTTCGGTGATAATATTGGTGTCGCCACCATACAATTTATTGTAAATTATGTTTGTATAGTAATATTTATTATTGTTTTTGGGTTTGGTGGCGGTACTGTTGGGACCGTCAATAAATCATTTTTCTTTCTTTCTTTCTTTCTTTTCTGAAACCATTTATTTTTCAGAGTTGTTATAAAATAACCTAACCTAACCCACAGAGTTCTACAGGGTCCACTGCAGAAGACACTTACCTGTATCTTCTGCAGTGTTTACTATGTGTTAGGTTTCCAAGGTAAGCAATTAGGCATTTTAAAGCGCTCCCTCCTTCCTAACCTTTATAATAATAGACGAAGGATTATTCTTTTTACCCAACTGCCTGAAGGAGAGTTATGTTTTTGTGTATATTTACCCCTTTCTCGTTCTTAAACGTTTGCTTTACCATTTCATTCATAAATTGGATGATTTGGGACGACGGCAGTACTTAAAAATCTTGTATGAGGTATTACTCAAGAACCAGACATATAATTATCGTTTTGTTATCCATCCCAGCCTATATACGTCCCACTGCTGGGCACAGGCCTCCTCTTAAAACAAGAGGGCTTAGGCCATAGTTCTCACGCGGCCCCGTGCGGATTGGGAACTCACACGCACCATTGGATTGCTTCGCAGGTTTGTGCAGGTTTCTTCACGATGTTTTCCTTCACCCCAAAGCTCGTGGTAAATTTCAAATGTAATTCCGCACACGAAGTTCGAAAAACTCAGAAGTGCGAGTCGGGGTTTGAACCCACGACCCTCTGCTTGAGAGGCGATATGTCAAACCAGGCCACCACGACGTTTTGTTAAGTGTCAATGAAAATTCCCGTTTGATAATCCACCCACATGAGAGAAGTGTAAAGGAACTTTTCCATATCACGAATGGAATGCAAACTTTAAGGTAAATTGTTGGTCCCCAACATTATATGTTGCGGTACAAAACATAAGCGATCATCGTTAAAGAAATTTGAAGAAAACTAGGTACCGTGGGACTCACTCATATTAAATATATAATATCCAGGTCAATATATTTAATATACATTTGAAGAACTTACAATGACGATAAATTTAATAAAAAATGAGATAAATGTACACAAAATACTTTTTCTCTGCAAAAATGAAAAGTATTGTAGGTACTATATTTTAAAAGTCTATATTGTACATAAAAACATGAAATTAACAAATAACAAGATAATAAGATGTAAAAAGGTGAACTTGGCCCCTTCAAGGGAACTCATGCTGAGTTTCTAGGATAAAACGATAAAAATGCTCTGATTCCTGACTGAGAGACTTAGTATACCTAATTTGGTTTAAGTTTTAGTGCATTTAGTGAGTACTCGGGCGACCACGATTTGCTCCAAGTATTTTTTTTTTGTACTTTTATACCAAATTCCAAATCAAAATGGCCACTGAAAATCGAATAAACTTCAACTTTATTAATTAGTACAGCAGGCGAAACAAAAAAAAGGTCTTTTTTTAGCAAAAACGATTAATTTGACGATGACGATGTTGATCATGATGATGACGATGAGGATTTAATGATGTTTTTTAACGATGTTAAAAAAATTGTCTTGAAAAATAAGATAAAAAGTTTGTTTGGGTCATTTTTAGAGCGTTTCATACGCCTCATTTTCGTGGTCTAATTTTTTTATGAATCGGGTGTAGAATTCGACAAAATTTTCGTTAATTTTGAAAAGTTCTGTACTTCTACTAGACAACCTGGAAACTGCAACGGAATCTCTACCACATCAACAAATACTGTTTTGCAGTTTGGCGAAGTATTTGTCAAAAAATTTAATGTATTTCTTTTTGAGATAAATAAAAAAAAATGTGCCCACGAAAATCATACTAAATAGAATAGAATAGAATAGAATAGAATAGAATAAGCCTTTATTAACACACTTAGAGCAACATAAACATAAGTAATAAACGGAGGATATTTCTACATTACACTTATAACTAGGTATAACATAAACATAACTAAGTGTGATAAATGGATTGGGCTCAGCATATGCTGTGGACGCACACAAAAGTGTGCATGCACACAGCGCTGATTTACAGCCCAACCCTTTACACTTGTTGCCTATCTTTGTGTTTATTTCTGTGGGTAGGTTCGAATACAAAAACCGGATGGTAAAAAATTTTTTTTTTTTTTTTTATACAAAAAAAAGGAAGAAATTTAATTTTAATAAATAATGGAGCCTTTAAGAAAGGTTTCAAATTAATAAAAAACTAATTATCAAGGCATTACAGCTAGCCATAAATAGTAAAAAACATGCACGAAACTAAAAATCTTAAATTAAGGCACGACACGACGTCCAACCCAACACCCTAACGAGGACAAGTGGTTTCAAAATTAATTTGTCTATCTAATAATAAAATACTCAATTTGTGTTTCAAAGTTTTTTGGGACATATTTTTGCGTAATGGTGGCGGCAGATCGTTCCAAATTTTTGCTGCTGCGAATTTGAAGCCACTTCGAAATCCGACAGACCTGTGCTTAGGAAGGAATACCTTGTTCTGGTCTTTACTGCGGGTATTCCAACGGTATACGTCTTTAGTCCATGTCATTTTGTCAAAAAGGTACTCTGGAATTTTTTTGTAAACTGTTTTGTGAACCAAACTAGCCAAATGAAGCTCCCTTCTTGCAGACATTTTCAAAATTCGCTTTTCGTTGAGGTATGGGGTAATATGAGCCCGCTTTGGTACTTCAAAGCAGAATCTCACGCATGCATTTTGCACTCGCTGGATAGCTTGTGACGTCTTTACTAAAAGCCTAGGCCCATACACTGTATCACAATAGTTAAAGAGCGAAAGAACCAGCGATTCCACAAGCATCAACCTTGTATTCTCGGTTAAGTAATCTCTAATTCCGTAAAGAACTTTTAGCCTGTAGAATGCATTCCTTATCTTCATGTTAATATGTTCTTTATACCGCAATTCACCATCCATTAATAAACCTAGATTCTTCGCTGCCTGCACTCTCTCTATTTTCTGACCATTAATATTGATGTTTGGATTACGATCAATTACTCGCTGACACTGATATCTGGTTCCAAGTATCAAATATTTGGATTTTTCTGGATTCAAGACTAGATTATTGTTAAATAAACGCTCAAATAATCCGTTAGTATCTCCGTTGTTGACTTATCGCTTGCACCAAAACGTCAATCAGATGCTGAACATCAAACAAAATAAAAGGACACGAGGTCCTTTCTGAAATTAGCATTTGTTCACAGTTCGGGTACGCATACTTAGAGAGTTATATATACGAGTATATCTATTAACCCTTAAATTGGCAGTGTGCTACTCATACCCCATTATTCAAGACTATCTTTTTGTATTTTTTTATGTAGAATTTTTTGGAATATAAGGTAGCGACGATGCTTGAACCATGAACTTTATCTAATTTTGACAATTTAAGGGTTAAAATACTTATGACCCACGCACCGGAATATGTTACCAGGCGGAAAATATTTATACTTATAATTTTGAGGATTATTAAAGCTTTGGAGATCAAAAGCTAATTTGAACTATTATTAGAAGGATTAATATAACGTTTGAAGTTAATTGGGAGGCATTGATTAGCTGACAAAATGTTTTGAGGGACTTAGGATCTACCTGCATGTCTCTATCTGGGGAAGAAGACATGCCTTTGCTCTTGATATCTTGATATTGTATATTGATTCAAATTTCTTCTTGGATTGAATATTAATAAAATTCTTCTTTATTATTTGTTATATTACGTTCTTCATCCCAGCCTATATACGTCCCACTGCTGGGCACAGGCCTCCTCTCAGAACAAGAGGGCTTGAGCCATAGTTCCCACGTGGACCCAGTTTGGGAACTTCACACGCACCATTGAATTGCTTCGCAGGTTGGTACAGGTTTCCTCACGATGTTTACCTTCACCGCAAAGCTCGTGGTAAACTTCGAATGTAATTCCGCACATGAATTTCGAAAAACTCAGAGGTGACCATTGAAGTAACAAAATTTGGAGTTGAAATAAAAAATACAAAAAGACACCAAAAACCAATCTAACATTAATTTATTTGTTTTCATTTGTATTTTTTTTATTATATACTCGTCAAGATTGCTTACCCTTTTGATGCTAAAATAAACGAAGTAAGTATAATAAATTATTTTCTGGAGAGAGATAAACTTTTCGTAACAAAGGCCGCTTGTATTAAAAATTTAATATTCTTAACCAAACTTACCAGTATTTGAGATAAAATTTGTGCTTAATATCACAACAAACAACAAAATATAGACTCAAAATCAACAACAGAAGTACCACAAGTACTAAATAAACCACAAACAAACAATAATCACTTCCGTTCCATCAAAAAACCTTCGATATCGCAATTGCCTCTTTCCTGCCCTATTGCCTTCATTCTATTTGGAAAGTTAACCGACAATTTTCAAATTTGAGAGAAATTTAAAGATAAGCCCTACCGGGTTCCTGACCCCAAGTACAATAACTTATAGTAACCAATGAATCGGAACCACTAGGAAAACGCAAGTGAAATTCTATATCTAAAACCTCAAGTTATACGCACTGAAGTATCTAATACAAAATTTTACTGTGTTTCCGTCTAGACTAGAAAGTAGAAGTCTAGACTTAAATCAAAAGTTACGAAATAATTTTTTTTTAAATTACATAAGTACTTACCTAGTTGCTCCGAGCCCTCTCTTTGATTGATAATTTTCAATAAAAAAAAATATTAACATGCTCGAATAAATAATTTGTTGAAAAAGATTTTACCACAAAAAAGTACAATTCCAATTTTTCTATATTACTCACACTGTCATATCGTATGAAAATTGCGGAGAGTATTGTATTAACAATTTTTTTTTTGGTTGGTATTATTTTTAATTTTTTGTAAATTTTGCATTGTAGGTAACAGTGATCGAGTGAACCCACAAGTCAAAACGAGTGAAGTTACGGTTTCGAAATCATTCGGATCATATTTAGTAGTGTCTCATTGGTCCGCTGATTTATTCTAGATCATTTAAATAGCGAATCAGGACCGCGCACTTGACATTGGTCCGTTGGAACTCGGAGCGTGCGCATTCCATTTTTGAAATTGTTTTTTTTTTTTTCTTTTTTGTGCAGTGAAGTGGTTGGTTATTGTGGTTGACTGTTTGTGCCATTGAAAAGTAAGTCTCATAGTTTGTGGATGCAGAAAGTTTTTTTGTATTAGAACGTGTTTGGACGTGAATTTGAACATAAGGGTTGAAGTGTACGAATATTTATTTATTTCTTTAGCGGTCATTACAAATTTTATGAATTAAATTCGGGTTATGTTCCAGTTCCCAATCCGCACTGGCCCCGCGTGGGAACTATGGCCCAAGCCCTCTTGTTCTGAGAGGAGGCCTGTGCCCAGCAGTGGGACGTATATAGGCTGGATGATGATGTTCCACGTGCCTACTTACCTTGATTTATGGAAATATCGAGCTTCAGTAAATTAAAGGTACGCGGCACGAAACTCTAATTTAATTCGTAAAATTATGTACATTTGTGTATTGAATGAAATCGAAGGGTCGGTCTGTTATTTAAATAAATATTATATAATATCACGGAACACTTGCCACCACCTAAACGCGTCCCAAAGTAAAAACACCTTATGTTACAATGCAGTGAATACACAATACTTCAATAGATAGTTACTTATATAAATATTAAACACCCAAGATTCGAGAATAAATATTCGTACATGAAACTACCGTGAGACTAACTCATATTAAATATATTGACCCGGATAACTCACGTCTTAAATCGAGTTTAGCTCGACATGTTTCGGGTTAATCCGTAGCCCTTCTTCCTCGGAGCAACGCGACTCGGCGGCTGCTGCTCCGCGCGTACTGCGCGTCCGGGTCAATCCATACTAATATTATAAATGCGAAAGTGTGTTTGTATGTTTGTGTGTTTGTATGTTTGTCCCTCTTTCACGCCGTAACGGAGCGACGGATCGACGTGATTTTTGGCATAGAGATAGTTTATGGGTCCGAGAGTGACATAGGCTACTTTTTATCCCGGAAAAATGCATAGTTCCCGAGGGAACAGCGCGCGATAACCGAATTCCACGCGGGCGGAGCCGCGAGCAAAAGCTAGTATTTAATAAATATTCGTATTAGCCCCGACCGGGGATCGAACCCGGACCTAAAGCTTTGCAGTCTACTTTTCTAACTACTGCGCAGGTCGGTCGTCAATTGATTTACATTTTGACACTAGTGCAGTCAATGTCATAATTAGTGATCATTTCTATACCTTGTCGCTTTCAGCCGTTACAAAAATTCGTATTTCCTTTCGAACATGACGTTAAAATGACAAGGTATAAAAGTTATCAGTTATTTATGACGCTGACTATACTGTATATGCAATGACTGTCAGTTCCATTCTCATCGTGGTGTAAGTAAATGAGAAATTGTTGTTTCTGATAGCAAATTATTTTTGTTAATAATTGTCAATATCCGCTTTAAATACAACTGAAAAGACAAATATTTCCATTTCCAAATAAATTTCATGATACGCTTTATCGAAGATAGTAAAATAAGAGGTATTTTCTACAAAATACACCAGTCTTTCATTCTCTCTTTATTACCTCAACACCTTCAATTAAATAAAAACTTTTAACCCTTCAACTGCCAACATCTTAATTTCATTTCAACATTTAGCTCTATTAAGCAACTTTCCAGTTGACACTTAGATTGCTCACCCTAAGAACTGTTGAAGTTCGTGAAAGTGTTAATTTAGTTGGAGTTCAGATGGCATTCAAAAGATAAATTATGCAAACTCATGACAAGACTTAACGAACTATCTTATTCTCATATTTTTTATTTATTTTTTACTAGCTTATGCCCGCGACTTCATCTGCCCGGACCTAGGTTATCGCGCGGTGGCGCCTTCTACCGGAATAAAAAGTCCTTGGGACTCAAACTCTCTATACCAAATTTCATCAAAATTGGTTCAGCGGTTTCGACGTGAAAGCGTAACAGGCAGACAGGGTTACTTTCGCATTTATAATATTAGTAGGGATTTATGTATATTATTGAAATTATTGTAAACATTAGACCAGTAAACTACAGTACATTACATTACACACACAGTACACACATTACATTACATTACAGTACAGTACATTACACTAATATCCTGGCCTGACTTATCTGGTTTAACGGTATAACTGTTTCGAAAATGGTTAAACTGATCGAGTGTTGCCATATATATGATTTATATATGATTGAAAGTTTCTTGCAAACTTCTGTCCGCTGGCGTTCGTGTCGTCATAGTGTGTTGTATGTTTTTATATGTTTTAGTTTTTAAATAGGTCCCACTGAAAAACAGCGTTGCGGCTTGCCGTAATAATATGCTGAGTGGGGCCCACTTTATACTATTCGATGTATTTTTTTATTCTTTCCATTTAATGTATTTTAATGTGTATCGAATATGTGTAAACAAATTTTCGATTATGAAAACCCACCCTGGTACTTACGTGATTAATTTCCTCAACTTTATGGTGCATTGATTGCTCATGACAATTTTCCAAAGAAAATTACGAATGATTGTTGCATTCTGTTACAAAAAATAAGAAAAAATATTTCATAACTAACATAATTAATTAGGAAGTAACAAAAATATGCCAATAACTATCTAAATACGTATAAGTTAACAATGGGATTATAGTAAGTAAAAACCCCCAACTTTGTCACTTCAAAGTTCAGTATCTCAAAAACGGCTGAGGAGATTTTGATAAGAAACAGGTCTAAGAACCTTTGCAAGAAAACTTGCATTAAAAAAAAACGCATTCAAATCAGTCCACTCGTTTGCCACAGACAGACACACACACACACAGACAGACACACAGCGGTCAAACTTTATAACACCCATCATTTTCCCCTTGGGGTTAAAAATTGTACGACCACTCAAAACACTGCAAAGCAATATCTACTCTGCTAATGATGTTTCCGTCTTTAGACATTTTCTTAATCAATGTTTTTATTTTGAATAACAACTCTACATAATTATGATTGGTTTTTTGGAACTTTTTGTATTTTTTATTACAATTCCAAATTTTTACCAGCAGTGGTGTAGCGGTATAGCACGCGGCACGAAATGCCGAGGACCTGGGTTCGATTCCCAGTGTTGGTCTTATTTTTTTGGTTTTTCTGTGCATCTATGTTTCGGTTTGTATTTTCAACTCTACATAAAGTAAAACTTTTAAACGAATGTAAACTTTTTGTCATAGAAATCACAGCGAAATTGATTAGCTATAAAAAGGTTCTACCTTGGTACACGATTAGTTGTCTCGACTGTAGACGTCAACCAAGTACAATACACAAACAAATCACAAACAGATCTTTTATTTATTTTCAATTACAACAACAAATAAGATAGGTTTCTTGTTTATATTTCCAAGAATCAAAGACAGAGTCAAAGAAATCCTAAACACAAAAGAGATAAGTATTAAAGAATGCAAAGAGTATAATATAATTCAATTGAAAATAACAAGCCAGTTATCCTTTTCTAGCAGAGATGTGCGAGGGTGTGTTGCGAGGAATATGTTTTCATTAACCAATAGAAACGCTTCATTTACCTCGCCTCGCTCTGCTCAGCTATTTTCACTAGAGACGTGCTATGCGAGGATAGGTTTTTTTTTACTCGACTAGAAGGCAAACGAACAAGTGGGTCTCCTGGTAGTAAGAGATCACCAGGGGTATTGCAGATGCGTTGCCAACTTAGAGGCCTGAGATGGAATACCTCAAGTGCCAGTAATTTCACCGACTGTCTTACTCTCCACGCCGAAACACAACGGTGCGAGCACTACTGTTTCACGGCAGGATTGGCGAGCAAGATGGTGGTAGCAATCCGGGCGGACCTTGCACAAGGTCCTACCTCCTGCAAAATAAAGCGTTTCTATTGGTTCATGAAAATAATAGTCCTTGCAACACACATCCTGGCACATTTTTAGTTTAAACGCAGGTTAATCACGTAAACACTTTGCTTCTGACAAATGCGGCGTTTCTATTCTTTTTATTACTAGTTTTTTTTTTACTTCGACTGGATGGAAAACGAGCAAGTGGGTCTCCTGATGGTAATGGTTTCAAAGTGCCAACTAATGTTGTTAAGCTTTAGATAAGGCTTTAGATGTAATTTTTGCGTAAGTAAAATTATTTGTACATATTTTGATTTTGTTTAAACGAGAGTCCGTCGACTAAAAAAAATATTTAACGGCAACATAATTAATGTTACAAAGCCGGATATTAAAAATCTCCATTTTTCTTGTTTACATCCGACATCCACTTGTTTCAACGAAAATGATGGAATTGTATGATTCATCAGGCACATTTCAAATTATTAAGTATAATGCTTATATAAAGATAATAAAGCACAAAATAAATAATGATCACTTTAATAATAGGGTAATGTCCAGTCAGAGTAACACAACGTACACCATGCTACCAGTTGTTAGACCTGTTAGAACTGGTAACATGGTGTACCTTTGTGTTACTCTGAAGATGAGCTCTGAGTTCGAAACGCGTCAGTGTGAAGTGGTGGTGGTGATAGATGGGTTTATCTAATCTGTGTGTGTTCTTACAGTGTGGAGGTGGAGGAACTGCATGAACACGCATATTTTGCATAAGCTTAGCTATCGTAAGGTCGCGGGTGAGCAAGGAAATTCTTTTAGTTCATTGATATGGACCTCCGCAAAGTAACGCCTGATTCAATAAATTATGTAATGTAATTTAACAGAATTATTATAGATAAATACATTAGTATACAAATAATGAAATAAGTTTGATTTACATATTTTTTTTAAACTTTATGTATTTTCACCCGTTCGGATTAATGGGATCACAAATTTAATTCGATAAGTTGATTCAGTAGCTCATAATATACTATTAAAGTGTCATGAAACTTTAATACCGATGGCCTTTGAAAGTTTTTAATGAAGTTAGTTCAACAGTGGAATAAGAAAACTTTACACCTGTTGCAGTAAACATGATGTGAGAGATAATTAACTTTCTATCTTTTTCTATATAAATAAATACGCTGAGCTCCTGAGCGACTAATAAAGATGATGATGACGATGAATTATAATATACATCATCATTATCATCATGTCAGCCGAAAGACGTCCACTGCTGAACATAGGCCTTGCCTCAAGGCTCTCCACTCAGACCGGTCTTGTGCTTTCCGCATCCACCGGAATCCCGCAATATTAACCAGGTAGTCGCTCCATCTTGTTGGAGGCCTACCGACAGCTCGTCTCCCGGTCCACGGACGCCATTCGAGAACCTTTTGACCCCATCGGCCATCAGTCCTGCGAGCAATATAATATACATCCAGTAAATAAACTGTCAATTTTCTGTTTCCAGGTTAGCGACAGCCATGTTTCCTAGCTCATCACCTCTTCTAAGGCTCATCATCTTATTCGTCATACTCTCCAATATACGCTGCACAGAAGATGGCTACTTGCGATACGTCAAAGATGGTTGTTTCTTAAGAGGAGAAGCATTATCATGTGTTAAATACAAAGCCTTGAAATTAGCTAAGAAAACTTTATTTGGCGATAACATGAACACAAATGAAACAATTAAAGCTAATCATATGATCAGTTTTGTTCCACTAGACCAAGAGACTTTAGATAAATTAGAAGTGAAGAAAGAAGAAGTAGCTGTTAGCGAGCCGAGGGGTTTTTTCTCGGAATGGGCGGAAGTTACTAAGTACGCTGTGAAATTGGTGAAGGAGTTCTTTAGAGTGAAAGGACTGAAAGTGAAGCTGCCCGAAGGTGCAAGGACTGTGGAGGAAGATGATGTTGATGATGGTAAGTAGAAAACAATGGAATCAACAAATTAATACTTAAAATACATTTTTGTTGAACATATATTGCTGAGATTCAGCATAAAAAGTACAAGTATACTCAGCGGCTTAAAATTTTGCCCAATCTATATACACATTAACAAATTACGATTACAATCACATTAAATTACATACATCCGAGGGCCAGATTTTTTGCCACTTAGTATTATCTACAGGTAACTAAAATAAGTCCACTGACAGGTATACGCCTTCAAGCTCAAAAATTCCCATAACAATAATTTTTGCACTACCTTTTTGTCATTAGTTTCCCCGCAATTGTTACCAGATCATCCATCCGCCCGTTAGGGACCCTTTCATTCTTTTATTCAATATATCATTGCCATCAAGTCTATTAAACCTTTCTACTTAATTACATAATCATAAAAAATCAACCGCATCAATACTTCTTATATAAAAAACTAGCTTTTACCCGCGGCTTCGCACGCGTAAACTAATAAAACGGGGATGTATTCGGTCCCTTAGTTATAAAACTATCCCGTGGGAATATCCGGATAAAAAGTAGCCTATGTGTTATTTCAGACGTTCAACTACCTACATACCAAATTTCATGACTCTAAGCCCAGCAGTTGTTATTTCGAGATTTTATCCATATCCCGTGGGAATATCGGGATAAAAAATAGCCTATGTATTATTTCAAAGGTCCAGCTACCTACACACCGAATTTCATGGCTCTAAGCACAGTGGTTGTTATTTCGAGATTTCATCCCCAGGTATTCCGTGGGAATATTGGATCAAAAAGTCGCTTATATGTTATTCCAGACTTCCGGCTACCTACATTCCAAATTTTATGACTCTAAGCCCAACGATTATTATTCCAAGATTTTATCCCTATCCCGTGGGAATATCGAGATAAAAAGTAGCCTATCTATTATTCCAGAGGTCCAGCTATCTACATACTAAATTTCATGGCTCTAAGCACAGCGGTTGTTATTTCTAGATTTTATCCCTAGGTATCCCGTGGGAATATTGGGTCGAAAAGTGGCCTATGTGTTATTACAGACGGCTAACTACCTACATACCAAATTTCATGACTCTAAGCCCAGCGGTCATTATTTCAAGATTTTATCCCTATCCCGTGGGAATATCGGGTTAAAAAATAGCATATGTAGTATTTCAGAGGTCCAGCTACCTATATACCGAATTTCATGGCTCTAGTCCCAGTGGTTGTTATTTCGAGATTTCATCCCTAGGTATCCCGTGGGAATATCGGGTCAAAAAGTCACCTATGAATAATTCCAAACGTCCAACTACCTACATACTAAATTTCATGACTCCAAGCCCAGCGGTTGCTATTTCGAGATTTTATCCCTATCCCGTGGGAATATCGGAATAAAAAGTATCCTTTGTCCGTCTCCTGGCTCTAAGCTACCTCCCTACCAATTTTCAGCCAAATCTGTTCTGCCGTTCTTGAGTTATAAGTGGTGTAACTAACACGACTTTCTTTTATATATATAGACTTACAGATTCCGCAACGAATCAGAACGAATAATAAAACAATTCAATTCTATTGTTTCTGTGACAAAAACCACGAGACGTCAAGAATTTCTAGGCCCTTTATAAGACAATTAGGATAGAAGCTCCTTTTGCGGTCGCACAGCTGTGAGCGGAGTAAACAGAGCAGAGGTGGGACCGACCGCAGTCCACAACTGCGTGTCTTACCCTACCAATTTGATCTTACCCTTGATGAAGGGAAAGGTTTTCCAAATATACAACGAAATGTACTATAAAACAGTTCATTGAACTAAAATAAATTATTATCTTTATTATCCAACGTTTGAACGTTCATTTGAAACAAGTTAGAAACACTTCAGCACCTATTTAATTTTTGAAGTAGAAATGTAAAAGTACCTACCGCAAATTGTATTACAATATTTTATTGTTTGATAATTTTTTCTTAATATAAGTATTAAGGTCTTTGATCAGCAGAATAGGATAATAACAAATAATAATAAACAAGACAAGTATTGCTTACCGTTTTTGTCAAACTTAAAACCTAAAATTGCTCAAAATGGCTCCGAAGCAGTGAGCTCGCTTTCTTTTGGGAATACAGGCGTGATGTTCGTGTGTGTATTATTTACCTTTATTGCCTACTGCTTACCTTGGAAAATATCTATAGAAACTTGTGTTTTCTCTATTGCTTATTATGTGTTGTTATTCAATAAAGACTCATTATATGGTATTGTATTGTCAATCAATTATATTCCTAGACAAACGTAGGACCCTATCCTCATGACCTTCATCGATCGATTTAACGTTGATAAGCCTGTCAGCCAGGGTTCTATGTTTTAGGCTGTGACCCGTAGGATGTGAAACAGAACTCTCTTAATGGTGTTATAATATCCGTCTGCATATCGCAGCGCCGTATCTCGAAAACTGTAATACATATATAAAATATCCTGCGGAAACTATGCGATTCTTCAAACTCTCTCCTTATCAAATATCTTGTACTTAAACCCGTTCAGTGACTTATGCCTGACGAGGTAACAGACAGACAGATGGACCGATGGACGTTCAGACTACTATCGTACTTCCCTGTAATATTTACTGAATGGATACAGTTAGGATAAGGCTTAATATTTACTAGATATTTTATAGATACGGCCATATATCTTGACATACCTAATTTTTAAGTTGCGAGCCCGAGTTGCACTTTGCCGGTTTTTTTTTGATCGTATTGAATTAAACGTCATTTTCGCGAGGTAAAACCAATTAACTTACTGCTCCAGACCACCAATCACGGTCGCTGTTGTTGCGGTTTAGTAATAATTGGATTGAGTTTAGTTCGTCAATACTTGGATAATATTTTTGATTTAAAATTACGGACTTACCTTACAAAAAAAAGAAGTGTAACGTTTATGTTAGAAAAGAATAGAATAGAAATGCGTTTAAATATTCAGCCAACAATGACGAAAAGAGAAAAAGACATTTACAAAATGATAAAGAATACACGAACAAACAAAATAATGATATGAAGCTGAAATGGTCTCCACGCAGCGGTTCGGTTCTACATAATCATAATTATATCCACAACATTTAATGCAAATAAAATATATTTCTACTTCTATTTCTATAATGCCAATCAATCCCTTATGCAGCCAATTCAATAAACAAAAATATAAAAAAATGTGAAATTATTGTTGTGTGATAAATTTTAATCTACTTACGTTGTTATTTTTGGTTACTGCTCTACCTTATCAGTACGTATATTGCTTTCTGTGGTAATGTTACTAACTGAACATGCATTTTATTTTGGCATATTTAGTTGGTTTTAACCGTTATTGGCATATTTTGCTGTGCCACATTTTGCATATCGACGGTAAAAAGCAATCTTGCTGTAAACCACACCCTTCACAATTTTTTTTTATTTCATATTAAGAATCAGAAAAAAATTCTGCGTCGAATGGTCCTATTCTCGTGGCTCTACGACCTCTAGAAGTTTTTGTACAGCATTTGAGTTTACCCTATTTTCTCAAAAAGACAACTGAATACTTGCTGTAAATAGCACGAAAAACAGCATTTTTCTATCATTTGGAATTTACACCAATTTCACTTTTGCAAATAATATGATCTTTGTAGTTACAACGCAACTCACTACTCAACACATGTTGAGTAGTGCGGGTTACAGCATAATTGCATATAATATTTAAGTAACGTACCGTGTTTACTACATTTATTAGATACTAATCTTTTGATCATCGTAGTTTACTACATTCTAAACAAATATGGTATTATATACAATGACTAGTTACGCCAATTGAAAACACTAAGTTTTACGAAATTTGCTATTTATGCCCTTTTCAATACAGTAGTCGTCTATTGATCATGCGCATTTACCGCATTTGAAACACGCGCTCGTGCTGATTTGACCGCGGCTTACCGCATGTCGTTCAGTTACTTCGCGAAGAATTTGAAAGTAAACAATAAAGCAAAGGGTGTTTTAGCGGGTTCAGACGAAGAAGACGTAGATAAAATAGAAAATGATGAATAATTTATTGAATCAACTTTGCGTAGTTCCATTTTAATGAACACACATATGAATCAATGTTCATGTGAAAGAGGATGAGGGCTTGGGTTTTTGCATGAAAATATAATAAAGTAATATATGTGGCGCACATACTTAGCTGTCTTGCACGTGTTTTCGCGGGGTAGCAAGGTAATTAAATTAAGTTCAGAAAATGATGATGCAATTGAATAAATCTTAAAAATAATTAAGACTCTAAAAATACCGATAGGTACTTAATATTATTCAAACGAATGCTGTTATTTTTTCACTAGATTTTATGTACAACTAAATAGCAGTAGACTATTTCCTGTGGTTCAGCGTCTATTGTTACCTAAATAGGTGTCAGAAATGTTATAATTTTTGATCTCATTTAGTAATTTAGAAGTGTTTTATGTTCTGAAACATTTTAAAATGACGTTAAATAAATGTCACTCCATACTTACATCATTTTAATTTTACTATCCTTTCTTATCTTCTTACATTTAAAACAATTAAGTGCACCTAGTTACATAGATTTTTTTCATTTACGTCAAAATTGACACAAATGAATAATTGTGATAAGTAATAACAGCAGTTTTGCTTTAAAGTAAAATACTTGTTTTGGAGCCGCCCATACAATTATCTCCTTCATTTACAGCATATTTGCGTAATAGAAAAAAAAGTGTTAATGCTGTAACCCACACAAACATAGACTAAAACTAACTTCTAGTTAGTTTTTGGTATTCGACTTGATAAACAATCAAAAAAGGCATTCTTATTCTAAAAATGACATTTATAGGATTAATAGTTTAGGAGATATGATTTTTTTTCTAAAATCCCAAAAGTTTTTGGGCTCTGGTGAACACTTTGGATTTTGCGGGTTACAGCAGGATTGCTTTTTACCGTCGATATTCAGAAAATAACGCCAAATTCAGAAAATCACATTCTGATCTTCATGTATCGTAATTTATGTAGGAATGAGTGATATCCTGAATGACTGATTGAATGTGATGATCGAATGAGGGAGACTGAGTGAATGAGTGTCGAGGAGAAAGACGTAGGACGTTTGCGTGAAAGGACGTAGCTGCTTTGATTTTCTAACTAAGATTGTGTTTTTTTGAATTTCTTCTGAATTATACTTTATCTTGCCAGTTAGTTAAAGTGTTTCTTTTAAGTAAAACTCTACATTTATATATACATTTATCAATTAAATACTGCTTTCAATATAGATTTTTCGCCTTTTTTTTTTAAAGTTCCATCTGTGCAACGCCGGGCTGTGTTATTAGTTCTATATTAAACCAAAAAAGTAGGTTATAATTTTATGTACTTAACACAAGTTTAGTGTTTAGTTTTATGTTACCTAACCAAAGTTCAGAAAATTTGGAATAGGCTACTTACTTAGGTTACTTACTTAGGTTACTTCGCTAAATTTTTTTCATAAGACTGAAAATTATAATAAACCCTTTTTCATTCCTAAATGAAAGACACTCAAAGCAGCCATTTTCAGAAAGTCGTGACGTCATAAATGCCTAGAGCCGTGCAATAACCGTATCATTTGCGTGTCAACTCTGACTGCCTCTGTCCTTTTAAAAATACAGCTCAAACTCAACCTTTTGTTGAAGATATTGAGTCTATTTTCGTGTAACAGCTGCATAAATGTGTTGCCAGGTATTATTAGGATTTGGGAATCTTGTTGTTTATAGGTAATGCGTGAAGCTAAGCCATTTTTTACATCTCTTGTTAGGGACAAAAGGCGAGAAAGGGTCGGCAAAATAAAGAAAAAAGATTTAAGATAGTAGACTAGACGTAGATAAAATAGGCTCGGATAAAATAGACTAGACTTATAGAGTTCTGGTTGGTAATTTTTTTTTATAAAACTGGAAGAACCACAGATATTGTTTAGGTTATTAGGTAACAATAGGTATTAAACTTAATCGATAATTACGAAAAAACAATTTTATTTTGCAGATAAGGATATTTGACGGAAAGATTTATTGAATCAGGCGTTACTTTGTGGAGGTCCATATCAATGAACTAAAATAATTTATTTGCTCATTCGCGACCTTATAATATCCGCGACATTATACAGGGAGGATTTTGACGTGGGATCTTTGCGGAAATATTGCATTGTTTAAGTGATACACAGTCGATTTATAATGTTTAGAAGCTTAAACAAAGTAAAAAAAAAAATACAAAATTCACTAATTTTTAACTGTGGTGATAACCCTATGATTGCATCCGCACATAACGACACGATGGCTAGATTAAGGAATCGCCGTCGGGAAAACTCGGGATATTACGTTTATTTCCGAGAGTCGTTGTCATCGTACTGATGTAAAAATGACACAAAGTCAAATAAATCAAATAAAATGCAAAAATACGATTACGAGTTACTTTATTACAATTTTTACATACGGTGTTCAAATGTTCCTCCGTTGTAAGGGTTGAGGCGGGCACGTTTAAGAACTTTTAGTACTGCGGTATGACTTATTTCGAAATGTCGACCAGCTGATCTCGAACTTTTTCTTGGATACCGCTCAAAATACCGCAGTATTCTTTCTTCAAGTCTAGCCTCAAGACGAATAACGAGTCCTCCACGTTGATCGTTCTGAGCTGTTCTAGGTACAACGGGCTGATTGTTGGCGACACGATCAAAAGCACGTAAAATTGCCCTACGACCTGTTGGGTGTGGTGGTGGATATGTTTCCCTGTAACGTCGTAAAGCTTCAGCCGCATTATAATTGCTGCTCGCGTATAACATGAGCAAATTTAAATATCCACGTGCATCTAACAGAGGCATTTTCATGTGAAGTAAATAAAATGAACTTAAATGTCAATTTCTTTTCAAACATCATATTTATGATTTATGTTTATGATCGATTTTCAATCATGCAAAGAGTTTCGATAGTTGTGAAAAATGCGTTGATTCTATCTCGGCTCGGCGAATGACAACCTGTTACTACAACTTTAGTGCAATATCCGTCAAATAATGTAAAGCAAAAAAAGGACAGCCTATTGTATGAATTGCTGATCAACCAGGGAACAATTTCAATTCATTCGAAAATAATTTGCTGAAGCAAGTTAACGAACTAAAACCTTTTTTATCATTTTAGGTAGGTTAACAGAGACATTTTATTGATGATGAAAGAGGTTACTATCTTTTTTAATTGTTTATGACGGTTGAGTACATTCAAGTGCATGTCAGTGTCATGTCATATCATCATGTGAGTTATTTGTTGTGGTTAGAATTATTAACTAAGAAATTACATAAATACTCCAGAGACAATCACCTCTGCAAATCCTGCAGCGATTTTTTTAGCGTTGCACGCAGACCTCTAAAAATGGACAAATGGCAAAATGTTAATGTAGTATCCTGACGTCTAAAGATTGTTTACAAGTAAGAACATTGACCCAGCCATCTGTTTAGGGTTGGCACAAAGTAGTTTTTGGTATGAATGTTTAAAAGGCTATAACTTGAAAACGGTAACATATATTTCCATAGTTTCTATGGGGGAAATATAGTGCTAAGGTTGAACTATCTGCCTGTTTCGTAAAGGTCCCTCGTCAAAATCCACCGCGTATACCTACCTATATAAATGTGTAAATAAAAAGCGAAATGGAAAAAAAAACAAGTAACGTCACAAATTACAATTGATTTTTTGGAATCATTTTGTATTTTTTATTTCAATTCTAATTTGTATTTTTTGGGAATTGAACCCAGGTCCTTGGCAGTCCGTGCCGCGTGCTATACCAATACATCACCGCTGGACCATTGTGTATTTTCAAGTAACATCTCAAGTAGACTTGAACCGTAATCAAATTTACTCGAGACGTTACTTGTTTTTTTTTCCATTTCGCTTTTTATTTACACATTTATATAGGTATATAAATATTTATTTGCCTATGTCTTACTTTTAAAGTAATGAAATTCATGTTTTCTACTAATTCAAAAATGATTTAACAGAGATAAAAGATAAATGTTTATACAAAACTTAATAAATACATGAAACAAATTCGAGATAAACAAAAATGAAATCGAATATTTTATGGGGTATTATTTGAATTGAACAAACAATTAATTAAGAACAAATAAATTTATTGATTAAAAAGAACAAACGTTCTTAATTTTTGTTTTACACTTTCTTTTCCCTTAATTCGAACTCTAACATCTGTAGCCATTTAATTAAGTCTAGTTTCTAAGGTCAAACAATTAGAGCAAAACGTGGGAAATACCAACCATCTGCTATGCGCGTAATTCAATCAAGAGTTGTGCGTGAAAAAGAGAGCAAAAAGTTGATTAGATATTGACCGTCTTGTTTTGGTTCGGTGGATTAATATAATCAAGATATTCCTTCTGTGAAATGAAGTTGATGGTTCAATATTTGGATGAAAGTAAAAGTACCTAATATTATGATGATCATGGCTTGTAAGTAACTTAAGAAATGTCAATGTATAGCGCCATCTACACAATCCTCATGCAGCTAATGACGTGGCTTATTGATTAGGTATAGAAGATTGATAATATTTTGATGATCATGGCTTGTAAGTAACTTAAGAAATGTCAATGTACAGTGTCATCTACACAATCCTCAGCTAATGACGTGGCTTATTGATTATAGAAGATCGATTTTAAAAGAGAGTATTAAGTAAGTAGTCCTTTAGGGTAATAGAGGGCGCTGAAGTAAACCGCCTTTTTAGGAATAAAGGTATGTATTTATCTATATAAGTATGTTTATCCGTTGCTTAGTACCCATAACACAAGCTTTGCTAAGCTTACTTTGGGGCTAGGTCAATTGGTGTGAATTGTCCCGTGATATTTATTTATTTATTTATTTATTTTATTTATAATATTTATTGTAACGTCTTTTCAAATCTAATGAATTAAAAACCACTTCTTTGTTCACCCGCGACCTACATTACAGCTAAGTCTATGCAACTAATGTTTAAGCAGATCCTTCACCTCCACTGGAAGAAAAATACATGCAAATTACACAAACCCAACTGTCACCACCACCACACTACACTTATCTGTTTCGAACTCAACCAGACTTCATCCTAAGAGACCAAAACCGTTCACCATGCTACCAATTGTTGGAATGAAAACAACTTCCACATTCTGTAACAATTATTTTGTTTTTTTTTTTCAACCGCACGTTAATTTAATATCACTAGCCATTTCAGCCACTGTATTAAATAAACAAAATAAATTTTAGTAACTTTTTTCACCTCTTAAAAAAGTCTGCATAAAATAATGTTTTCGTACTAACGGTCAAACCATTGCATCACTTATGATTTTCTATTGAAATTGTATGTTTTAATGAAAAACTTACTAAAGTAGAAACTATTGTTGACAGGATTGCCAACAATAGGTTCTAACCAGACAGAGAGAGGGACTTCTGAATTAAACGGCATGGTTGAGGAATCTAGTGTACGGCGCCCCTTTCCCAGTCAATCGCTAACACAAACCCGAAGAAAAGGTAAAACAATACGTAGTCTCCAAACAGTATTTGAAGCATTATATCTAGAGCTGGTCAATTTAAATAAGTAAATTTGGGTGCAGTCAGCAAACAAACAGAAAGACCTGTTCTAAGGAATTCAGTCATCAATTTTAGTGACAGAAAAACTGCAATAAAACTTGTCACAAAAAGTTTTTAAGTCATTTTTATTATTTTTACTGCAAGCTTTTTGCTAAGTGTTGTTAACTGTATTTGAATAATAATAATAATTAAAATCTACATCATGGACATCTGATTTCAAATCCTGCTGCTAAGAAATAGGTCAAATTTAACTTTCAAGTCTTGGTTAGAAAAACGGGCAACAATTTTGGGATTTTAGTTTTTTCATCAATTTTTTTTAATGGAAAATACGTGGGATATCAAGAAGGTATAGGTAAAATTAGGTAGCACTAACGTTCCATCCTGGTACGCAATTCAGTTTCTTTGAGTACAACTTAAAGACACCTGCAACCGTAGGCACTCAAAGAAAATTGCACTCCTTCGTCGTTGACATACGAGTAGCTAAACAAGTGCTCCATAAATATTATTTTGTTTTTCTGACATTATAATAAGGACTTATAAATGTTCCAACTCCCAAAAACGTAGTCTACTTCTATTTCGTATGTATGTTGGTACGTTTTTAATAGTGCTGCAGAAATTTGTCACTATTTTACTTAATGCCATCATAAAAAATCCTTCCCTTAGGAAAAAAGATACGCATTATTTGACTTCGTTTTGAAAGGGCAAAAAATTCTAAATCTCAGCAATAAAAGTGGGAAATTTCCTCTTTTATGGAGATAAATGGCCTATTTGTCATCGCTGAATTTATTCTAACCCCATAAATTGAGTTCGAAAGGTTCATGAATAAGGCGTAATAATCGGAAATAACAGTTGACGATTGTCCCTAAACGCAACAGAAATAAAAAAAGTCAGACCGTAGTAAGGTTTAGTAGCAATTAACTCTTTTTAAAAAAATGTTTACTACATAGATACGGTACCTAAGTAGTAAGCTTTTTGTACTTACTACTGCAAGCAATATATTTTTCTTCTGTCTTGTTCTCTTCTGTTTTATATTTATACTAGCTTTTGCCTGCGGCTTCGCCCGCGTGGAAGTCGGTTATCGCGCGCTGTTCCCTCGGAAAATGTGCATTTTTCCGGGATAAAAACTAGCTTATGTCACTCTCGGACCTATAAACTATCTCTATGTCAAAAATCACGTCGATCCGTCGCTCCGTTATGGCGTGAAAGACGGACAAACATACACATTTTCGCGTTTATAATATGGATTACTTATCTAATCTGAATAATTGAATATTTGTTCTTAATTTATTCAACATACAAAAACTAAATAACTGAAAAATAAAAATATGAAAGCACGTCCTATATTTAGTCACATAGATAAAGATAAATTGAGCAACATAATAGGTTGCGTCAAGAATTAATTTACTGTAAAGCAAGATGATTTTGAAGTTTCGAATTTTCATCTTCATTTGCTACTTTTAGTCAATTTATTTCTTCATGAGTATTCTTTTCATCTTATAAACAATGTCACATTTAAAGCATGTAGAAAAGTACCAAAGGAGCTTCAAATTCATTTAAGTCACCACGATTTCCTTACTGACAATTAATGTCCTGGTTTGGTGATCGTAAAAATTAATTATTCGTTTTAATCATTCCAGGCCGTGGCCGTAAGAAGAAGTTAGCAGTGGTGGTGCCTCTTCTAACTCTGCTGGCAGCACTCAAGACTAAGTTGCTACTGATACCAATTCTGCTATCAGTGTTACTGATAAAAAAGTTACTGTTGATAGCAGCACTCCTACTGCCAGGTCTGCTGAGCACGCTCAAGGCTTGCAAGGTAGGATAGACGCTAACATTATGTTGGTAAGTATGTGTTCATCGTTGATCATATCATTTATCACTGCAAGATATATCTCACTTCAACTATTTGTTTTCTTATTATTTTCTATTCGCTCTCTTCTGATTCTATCTATGTGTGTACTGATATGATCTTCATTATTTTGTATTTATGCAACAACTTCATTGTAACAATTATTCTGGAAATCTTTGGCATTTTTATTGACATTAATTTCAAAGTCAAGCTAATTATATGTTAGCCTTTTTTAATAAGTTTCATCCTACAAAGTCAGTAATATAATTAAATATAAATATTATAATTTAAGGTGTTATCTTAAAGTTTGTGAAGTTTTTTGTTTCTGAAGACCAATAAAATTACCAGAAAATTTCCAATTTATGATAGAGCAATCAGATTCATAACATTTATCTGGTTTTCTGCAATTCTGCAATCATTGGTAAAATAACGAACCACACAAGGTCATTGAAAATCAGCTTTAAACAAATTTCACACGAAAACACAAGCCGAAACATGAATGCACAGAAAAACCAGAAAAAATAGACCAGCGCTGGGAATCGAACCCAGGTCCTCAGCATTCCGTGCTGCGTGCTATTCCCCTACACCACCACTGGACAGGAGACTAGACACGAATTTTTCCTATGCACCCATATTTCAACTAGGATTCTTTTCATTAGTCACTTTAGCAGCGACACTAACGCCATCTATGATCTACGTTCTCAACGAGAAACATTCATCCATTCATCATTCATTCTGTCCAGTGGTGGTGTAGGGGAATAGCACGCAGCACGGAATGCTGAGGACCTGGGTTCGATTCCCAGCGCTGGTCTATTTTTTCTGGTTTTTCTGTGCATTCATGTTTCGGCTTGTGTTTTCGTGTGAAATTTATATAAACTTTCACGGGATGACCGTAAAAGAAACAAAAATTTGGAGTTGAAATAAAAAATACAAAAAGACTCCAGATCGTAATCTTAGCTTTAAACAATTTTATTAATAGTTTCATTATATTAGAATCGAGCCTTTTGATGATTGGGATTTGTGGCTATGTGAATTAATAATGAATCTAACTGAAACTCCTCCTGAAACCAATTAGGCAATACATTCCAAAACAATTTATTATAAATTTTGAACTAGCTTAAGCTATAGGTACTAAATAATTACTACAACTGAATTTTCTAAACTGAATGTTTGAAGCGGTAGTTCATGAATTACTAAATCAATTTCGTCGGCTTTATATAAGTAATAATATGTAGAAATATGCAAGTTGAAGTGATAATGGGCGGGTTGCATCGCTCGAAGAACAGATAACCGTTGGGGGAGAAAAGTTCTAGAGTGGCGACCGCGAACCGGAAGATGTAGCGTTGGCAGACTAGGTGCACTGACAACATCGTGAGAATTGCGGGTAACCGGTGGATGAAAGTGGCGAGTTGTCGTTCTAAGGGGAAGACATTTTTTCAGCAGTAGACGCTTTTCTCTGATGATGATGATGATAACAAAACCAAGACCAATGGCAAAACAAATTGGCTGTAACAGACAGACGGACAGACGCACGAGCGATCCTATAAGGGTTCTGTGCGTTTTGCACGGAACCCTAAAATAAAATAAATAAATATATCCGGTGTAAAGCACAACCCAATTTCTTATACACACAATATACATACAACACACATATCGTTATCGTTGTTTTATGTTTTTGTGAAGTTGCAGTGCAAGTTAAAACTTGTATTAGTTTGTATGTACTGTATTTGTTGTATGTGTAGTATTCTTTTGTTTACAAATAAAGATTTTTACTTTACTTACTTTACTTACTTATAAGACTTATCTACCCTACTGTTGTGGGCTGGTGCCTTAAGGGCTAGAACTGGGCCTTAAGGGTCTGCGAGTCTATCAAATATAAAACACGTCTTCTCTGGTGCATGTGTTTAATTAGACTGTCAAAAGGAACATAAAATTATTCAAAATTGGTAAAAAAAGTATAAAAACATAAACAATTATAAAAAGGTTGTGCCTTCGGCACATTTGTCCCCCTTTTAGTTAGCCGGAATCCGAACTAACTTTTTAAGGGGGCGACGAAGCACGCCTGCTGTGGTCGCCACGTCCGCCACTCTGACTATGCCGTCTCCACCTGGGAACAGCGCCGTCACTCGTCCTCTGGGCCATGATCCTCGAGGCAAATTGCCATCGGCAATGAGGACCAGATCTCCTACTGCTATGTTCGGAGCTTCTCCGTTGCTTGATCTCGGTACTAGCGTAGGTAGATATTCACGGACCCAGCGTCGCCAAAAGTGATCCGTCAACCGCATTGCTCTGCGCCAGCTGCTCCTGCTCAGCAGATCTGCTTCCGTCATCGTCGCAGGAATCGGTCGACCAGATGACGCGCCAAGAAGAAAGTGGGCAGGGGTGAGAGCCTCTTCACTGGTGGAATCAGAAGGCACGTGCGTGAGCGGCCGCGCATTCACCAGCGCCTCAGCCTCAGCCAGCAGGGTGCGCAGTACCTCGTCTGACGGTGCGCGCTCGGTGAGGGTAACTCGAAGAGCAGTCCTGACATTGCGCACGAGGCGCTCCCAGGCTCCACCCATGAAGGGAGCTGATGGTGGCAGGAATCGCCAATTGATCTTCTCATTAGCTGCGTAGTTAGAAGTGGCGCTCGCGTAGAGTGTCCGCAGCTCCCTGTTGGCACCAACAAAGGCGGTCCCATTGTCTGACCATATCTCCGTAGGTGTTCCCCTTCTGGCAACAAAACGACGCAGGGCCATAATCGCTGCGTCAGCAGACAGACTGTGTACAACTTCCAGATGTATGGCGCGAACGACTAGACAAGTGAACAGAGCGACGTATCTCTTCTCTCGCCTGCGGCCAACTGCGACCTGAATTGGACCGAAATAATCAAGTCCGACGAAGGTGAACGGACGCCGATGATGGGCCAGCCGGGCTTCAGGTAAATTTCCGATTGGTGGCCGGAATGTAACAGTACGACGTATGCGACAAAATTGACATTTAAAGGCAACGGATCGGACAGTTTCTCGTAGGCTGAGTAAGTGATATTGCTGTCGAAGTTCGTTGACGACAGTCTCTGTGTTGGCGTGGGCGGCGCGACGGTGATGGTGCTCCACAAGAAGGCGAACAGAGGGATGTCTACCGTCGAGGACGACAGGGTGTTTAACATCCTCGGATACTCCAGAAGCTGCAGCGATGCGACTGGACAGTCGGAGTAAACCATCATCGCTCATTACGGGGGCTCTTTTGGCTAGACGACTGGTACGTGGCAGGTGTTGGTCAGTTTGACTTAGACGTAGGCGAGCTACTTCGTCCGGAAACGAGTCCAGCTGAGACTGTCGGAGAACGTGTGCCTCTGCCAGGCGAATGTCGTCTGCAGTCAATACGTCAGACTCTACCAGGGGTGGTGCCTGCGAGGAGGCGTTCATGGGCTGAAACATAAAGGTGCACAAACCCCCCTCACATCGTACTAGGTTAGCTACGTCTAAACCCCTTTGACGGAGACTACGCTTGCGCAGTAATGTTAAGTACCGATGAGCTACAGCGGTGGCACGCACCAACCTAAACCAAGAGCTAAAACGTCGTGGATTGGCTGAAATTGGTGCTGCAATGTTGACATCACTGATGAAATTTACTACGAAAGATGGCTTCAGTTCGTCTTGGCCAAGGGTCTGGGCAACATGCGGTTCACTGGGCCAATCCGAAGACAACAGAAATTCAGGGCCTGAGATCCAGCGACATTCCTGAGTTAGCGCCGTGCGTTTCAAACGAGTCGCGTCGTCCGCTACGTTTAAGTGGCTGGGCACCCAGTGCCACTCTTTGACATTAGTAGCCTCAAGAATCTCGCCCACTCTGTGTGCAACAAAAGGTTTGAAAGAACGTGCGTCACTGCGAAGCCACCCTAGAACGGTCATGGAGTCAGACCAAAAGACTCTTCGCGATGCTTTTAATCGGTGTGCTTCACAGATCGACGTCGCAAGGCGAGCTGCAATCAGAGCGCCTTGGAGCTCTAAACGTGGTATGGATATGGGTTTCAAAGGCGCTACGCGTACTTTACTACAGATTAGTGCGAGTTTCACAGAGCCGTTAGTGTAAAGAAATCGCCAGTACGCAACTGCGGCATAGGCAGATTCACTAGAGTCCGCAAATATGTGAAGTTCGCACTTCTCTATTTGATTATCGTTCAACGAGTACCAGCGCGGGATCTGCAAGTCGGAGATCGACAATAAATCCTCAAACCAGAGGCTCCACGCGGCAGTATCGCTTTGAGAGAGCTTCTCGTCCCAGTCGAGACCTTTGCGCCATGAATTTTGGAACATAATACGCCCCCTTACGACGATTGGCGCAAGGATGCCGAGTGGGTCGTAAATTCGCATGACGTGCGCTAGCACTTCACGCTTTGTGAGTTTTTTGGGCAACTCCTGTTCCGTTACACCGGTATTAAATCCGATGGTATCGGTGGCGGGCCTCCAAATAAGACCTAAAGTGCGAACAGGCGTTGCTAGACTACCTAAGTCTACTCCCAAACTAGCGTTTGCTACAGGTAACTCTAGCAAACTCTCCTTCGGCAACAACGACAGTGCTTCGGGGTCGTTTGAAACCCAACTGCGCATCTCAAAGCCCGCGTTTTTATGGACAGCGTAGATATCAGCAGCTAAGCGTGCCGCCTGCTCTGTCGTATCTAGACTGCCCATATAGTCGTCCATGTAATGGTCGAGAACGATGGCTTTGGCTGCATCAGGGTAGCTGTCCTGAAATTCGGTGGCATTTTTATTTTTAATATACAAAGCTGTAAAAGGACTAGACGCGGCACCGAAAATCATTGACGACATCCGGTAGACCTTTATCGGCTCGGTTGGGCTGTCGCGCCACAAAAACCGTTGGGCATCTCGATCTTCAGGTTTTATTTTTATTTGTGGAAACATTTCGCGAATATCAGCGGTTAATGCGACTCTGCCTTCCCGAAACCGCAATAAAATTCCCAGAAGTGGTTGCAATAGGTCTGGGCCCGTCAATAAAAATGAGTTTAGTGAAGAGCCCTGCGACTTTGCCGCAGCGTCATGCACGACACGTAACTTACCTGGTTTGTTCGGATTGACTACGCCGAAGTGAGGCAAGTACCAAACTACTGACTTGGCGTTGTACACTTCCGTGCACAGTTCAGCGTAGTCCTTCCGAAGCATGTCGTGTATGTTCTGTCGGTACCTTTGCGCATAGGAGGGGTCTTTGGTCATCTTTCTCTCTAGATTTAAAAACCTAGAGAAAGCAAGTTTGTAACTGTCAGGTACTACTAATTTGTCAGACTTCCAAAGCAACCCTACTTGAAACCGACCGTCGTGCAACCGGCTAGCTGTGCGTTCGACAATCTCAACGGCGCGGTCGTCGTTAGCACAGCGAATTTCATGCTTGGAGATGCCGATAGAGTCGAGTTTATATTGCTCTCGAATTAACAGCTCTAACTCTGAACGATCGCACGATTGCCCGAGCTCGGTTTCGCAAAGGGAAGTGTGGTTGACAAAGTCAACCAGTGCGGTCGTACTACAGCCAAAACCGAATAAAACCCAACCTAGAGCCGTGCGGATAGCGACCGGCTGAGTTTTGCTACTATTTCGTATAGCCTTTGCCACAGTGAGGTGCCAGTTATCGATACCGATAATAATCGTAGGTTTTACGTCACCGTAGCAAAACTCATCGGCAATGTCGGAAAGGTAAGGGTATTTGGCTACGCTCTGCTTTCGAACACACTGACCGGCAGCACCTAGACCTGCGATTGCCCTAGCCCTGCGAACGAAATGAATCTCGTTTGAGCTGCGACCTTTCACGTGAAAATCAACGTACTGCGCCGTCGTCTCCTTTCGTAAGCCACCCACGCAGTCCAAATGAATGGTCTTCTGAGGACCAGTGACACCTAATTTGGCCGCGATTTCTGTGTCAATAAAGGTGGCTGTGGCACCGTCATCTAATAAAGCGTAGGTGTCAACGCTGCCAGACGGGCCGGACACAGTAACCGCGACCACTTTTAGCAACGGCCTAGGTGAAAACTGTGGCAAATCAGAAGGACCGCTGGAGTTCACGGAAGTTGACGTATGTGTGAGCACTTCATCACACTGAGGCTCGGCGCTGTAGGGCGCGGCAGAAGACTCGACAACGACAGGCGCGGCGGCGGGCTCGGCGCGGCACGCGGCCGCCGACGATGACGGCTCGTCGCCGTCCTCCACCCCGACATGTGCAGCTGCGGCTCGCTCGAGATTCGGATTGTGCAGCAATACGTGATGACGGAAAGTGCAGCCGTCCATGCTACATTGACTTTTCGCTTTGCAAAAATTTAGTCTGTGCCAACCTAACTTTAAACAACGATGACAGACTCTATTCTTTTTGACTAACTGCCATCTGTCATCGATTGACATAAGCTTAAATTTATTACAGTCAACCAAACTATGTAATTGACTGCATAAAATGCAGCAAGAAACGTTGTTCGATGCTGCCGTTGAAGGCTGGCCTTTACTTGATGGCGCGGACTTAGCGCGCTGGCCTTCAACAACAGCATGAATTTGATCTTTGAGCCGCCTGTTATCTGCGGACTGCGACACAGTCGGGACTGCAGACGGCTCAAAAATAACGCCGTACTTTGACTGCAAATCTACTTCGTACTCTAGAAAGTCTGCGAAAAGTTCTAATTTACTGACGCCATTCGCATCATGATATGCAGCGTACTGAATCCACCGCGTCCGTAATAGTGGCGTAATTTTACTAATCAGCGCTTGAAAAAGTTCAGGAGAGCGCAAATAATCCGTTTGCTCGAGTAAGCGTACGACTTCTAAGCAGTTACGGACGCGGCAGGCAAATATAGCGAAGTCTTTACCTTCTCCGCTGACTTTTGGGAGCGCGCGCACCGCGGCTACCTCGCGCATCACCACGAGCTCGGGCCGGCCGAAGCGCGTCGCCAGCGCGCGCAGCACGGCACCGGGCTCGCGCGCCGACACCAGCAGCGCGCCCACGGCCGAGCGCGCCGCGCCCTGCAGCGCACCACCTAGGCGCGCTAGATTTTCGACCGGGCTATAAGCGCTCGCGGTAGAATCGTAAACGCGCTTAAAAGTCAACCAGTCTAAATGTGACTTGCCGTCAAATTGAGGCAGTTTTATGCTAGTTTTATCAGGACGTACAACTTTATTTACATTTGAAATTAAAGTATCCAACGATTTTATAAGCTGCGGTACGTCCGATGGGGGCTGCGTCACAGCCGCGGCGGCGGCCGCGGCAGAGGCCGCGGCGGCAGCTACGGCGGAGGCCGCGGCGGGGACCGCAACGGCAGCCACGGCGGGGGCCGCGGCGCTTCCTGCGCAGGGTGGCGCAGCGTTCACTGGGAATTTGCGGGGCAGCGTAGAGCCGGCGGGCTGTACGAGCGGGTCTCGCTCAGGCACGAACATGACACTACGGAGCTCATCTTGCCCGATTTCAGGGTCTGGAAATCTGAAATCAGAATTATGGCCGAGATTTTCCCCGTTTTCGCGATGATCTACGCTGTTGTCGACCCAATCTTGAATTGATATGCGGCTGGAAAAAACTGAGCCGTGTCGGCTTGCATCTGCGTCTATAGCAGCGAGCTCTGCGCGCAACTCGGCCTCCGCAGCCTCACGCTCTAGGTCGGCCTGGCGGCGTGCTTGCTGAATCTGTTGTTGCGCTTGTTGCGCTTCTAAGTCGGCAAGGCGGCGCGCGTGATGCGCCTCCGCGGCCAATCGCCTGGCTACCACTGTGGCTGAAGAGCGGGACGTGGCCGCACTCGCGGCCCGCGACCGCGAGGTCGCCCGGGGCGTATTTGCCGACATGGCAACAGGTCCGCTAGGTGCGGATGGTTGTACTAGTACCTCCGTAGAAGAGCGGGACGTGGTCGTGCTCGCGGGCCGGGAGGTCGCCGGGGGTGCGGTCGCCGACACGGCGAGAGGGCCGCTAGGTGCGGACGGTTGATCCTCCCTCTCCGCACTCGACGAACCTTCCGGGGCTGCAGCGAGCTTCTTAGCGCTAGCGCGCGTTTCTACGACCATTTTTACTCACCGAATAGAAATTATTCGTTTGTACTCCCTGTTTCTTCGTCCGAAAAGGTAGGCTTATTGATTTACCGGTTCACTCACTTTAGCTGAAGGACCAAATGTTGTGGGCTGGTGCCTTAAGGGCTAGAACTGGGCCTTAAGGGTCTGCGAGTCTATCAAATATAAAACACGTCTTCTCTGGTGCATGTGTTTAATTAGACTGTCAAAAGGAACATAAAATTATTCAAAATTGGTAAAAAAAGTATAAAAACATAAACAATTATAAAAAGGTTGTGCCTTCGGCACACCTACGTTATGCTAAAACTAATTTCATCCAGCTTAATTTGTACGTTGTTAATTTGTCAATCCTTTAAAACACCAAGTTCTTGTAAAGTACTATTTATTATTTCCTAAAGCCCATTTGAATTGGGAGACAAAGGCTTGTAAACAACCGCTAAACATTTCGTTAAAAGTTTGGGAAGCACTAGCTCAACGCCACCAAGTTTGGAAGTTCCTAATTTCCAGACAGTTCGACAAGGGTGAGCGTTAACGAACGTAATTGTGATGCCGTGGATGATGACAAAGTAATCTGCACTATTGGTATAACTATTAAACTTTAAGTCCGAAATAGCTTTGACATTCTAAGTCCTATGTTGTTTGCATTGCATAATGTCAAAGTCCTTTATGACTTATTGAGGACCAGCGTTTATTTTAAAACGATAAAAGAAAGCAACGCGTTTTATCATCCTCTGCCGAAAAAATACACGTCCCAAGCTTACCTTGATCATGCCTACTGATTATTTGCATTTTCATGTCAATTTTCCTCTGGTATGAATTGTACATTTATTAAAAAAAAAATCTCGAGCATATATAATATAAGATCAACAAGCTATCTTCATTTTATCTTTCAATGGGAAATCCAAGTATTTTTTTACGTCTTTGTTTTATTTCAACATTTACGAACGCTTTTTTCTTCATTCTTTTATTTACAATTTACCCCTTAAAATGGTTGCTTGAATTATTGGAATCGTAAGCGAGTTTATTAAGTTTCTCAACCAGCAATTCTTTTCTAGAATAAAAAATAAAATACAGTTTTGCAAGTCGATAGAAGATAATAATCCACTTAAGAATCCTCAGAAGTTTAGCTTTTATAAAACTGTATGTCTTTATGTTACGCCTTCATGCTTATACCGCTAAGCCGATTAAGACGGAATTTGGTATGGGGTTAGTATAGTATGCAAAGATTTGTCCCGAAAAATTGCATAATTTCCGCAAGATAGCGATAAACAAGTACCTACTAGGCAGGAAAAAGGTAATTTACGATAATTCGTAATAATAAAGAAGACAAAGACACAAACAAAAAGGAGACAAAGAAAACAATCAAAAATATATAAGTATTTGTTTTTAATTTCTTGGAAGACGAATTTGATATCTCAGGAGTTTAAGTAAAGGTTTAAGTAGATTATTACAATAACGTTAAATTTAACTGTGGAAACGTTCAAGCGAATACTTAATCTACAGTTTCAAGTTTGTAACCGTTCGGAATTTGCTAAGTTTCAAACATTAGGTAGATTCCAAAGTTTCCGTCTAGATAAGAAACTGCTTTCAGATGGTCCCAAAGGAAGATCCGTGCCGTTCGCAAGACGGACCATTTCATGACATTCGCGTTTTTATTTTATTGTCAATTATTCCCATTCATCACAATTGTTTTATTTCATCATTTTATTATACTTATCCAAAAAAACAATGATTTTATAAAACCTCTTTTGCTTCCGACAATGAAACAGAGTCGCAAAAAAAAATTAAACAAATGTTGAAACAGCTCAATGTTTACAAATAAGTAATTGTTATAGGTATTAAAAAATATATAAGTCGAAAATTACTTTTTTATACTTTTTTATGCATTTCGTTTTCGCATTAAAAAAACTGTCATTTGATTGTGATCTCGAGTGTCAGAAACGTTAGACAATAAGGCCTAAAGCTTCACAGTCAGTCACATTCAGTTGGTTTAGACATCTACGAAGTTTATCATTGTGATGTATCACATCCAATCCAGGCTATTCATGTATCGCGCGGTACGACATAATATTTTTATCTGTCCACTCGAAATATAAGCTTTTGCTGATAAAGCAAACAGGCCGCCCATTTTAACATTAATATATTGATCCTTCTGTGCGCAGTTGTATATTAAATTAGTTTAGCTGAGATACGATAGTATAAACCATCGATTACGTTATATTGAGTAATGGAAGTTATGTTTGTTTTTTGTAAAGCTTTGAAATAAGTTATTGGTAAAAAAATATTTTTTATACGAGCTTTTTTTGCTGACTGTACTTTTTCTTGACTGTGCTTGTATTATCGCCTAAACTACATTTGCGTACCAAATTTCAAGTCGATGCCATTAACCATTGAAGAGTTCCGTTCTGTGGAGACGATCCTGGTCGAACTACCGGGACGTCACTACTAGATTATTGTATTGTCACGTAAGTTACATAGGTATACCAAATTTAAAGTCAATCTAACTACTGAAAGTTGGTCGAATTTAACTTACAAGATTTGATTACAGACAGACAGAACGTGCATTTAAGAGTATTATATTAGTGAGAAAAGTGGAAAATAAGTCCTAAAAATATCAATTTTATTCGCCATTTATCTATGAAGACGTTAACAAAAAGCTTAGAAGCCGTCGTGACCTCGTGGTTTGACCTATGAATGGACTCGCTTCTCTGAGTCACACATCACATACTTGTATTTAAAAAATCTTTATCTAGGGCATCAGAGACACAATCTTTATACCATAATACCTAGGTATTTGGTTGGTATGGCCTTGTTCAATGGAGGTTCAAATGTAATTTTAAGATGACCGCTTTCAGACGAAGCGATACTGATTTACATGTTCATTAGACAGGCCTTTGCATCAAGTGACGTGGTTTCACTGCAAGGGAAAGCACAATATTTGTAGTGTCGTGTATACGTGTATAAATAGAGGCTCGCCATGAGGCTGACATAGTCACATTTGGTGTAAAAATATTAGATCTAAAAATCTTCAGTAATTAATAAACATTTTAATAACTCCATAATGTTTTCCATTGTTACAGCATCATCATCCGATGACACACTACTCTTACTTCGGCTCTAGCGACTCGAACGACTTCAATTCTGACTACGGAAGTAGCTACGCTTACTCGTCTGGCAATGGCTACGGCAAAGATTGGGCGTCTAACAGGGCCTATAGTATGCCTAAACCTAGACCCACCCCCTCTCCTGTTTATATCACCGCGCCTGGGGCAGCTGTATAGATTATTGAATCAGGCGTTACTTTGCGGAGGTCCATATCAATGAACTAAAAGCATATCCTTGCTCGCCTGCGATCTATGATAGTTAAGCTTGTGCAAAATATGCCAGTTCATGCAGTTCCTCCACCTCCACTCGTAAGAACACACACAAATCACACAAACCCATCTGTCACCACCACCACACTACACTAAGGCGTTTCGAACCTAACCAGAGCTCATCTTCAGAGTAACACAACCGTATACCATGCTACCAGGTGAGTCTAACATAGCATAAGCTTAACTAACACAAGGTCGCGGGTGAGCAAGGAAATTCTTTTAGTTCGCTGTTAGATTGTTCCGTTTATAGTGCTCACAGATCTATTTAGGGATCAAATCACAGGGATAGCTGGTAGTCCCGGTTCTTGAGGGCGTTTAGGTATCATTCAAGTAACGTAAGCTTTAAAGGGAGGGGGGAGCTGTTTGCTTGGCTTAAGTTTGATGACATGGGGCGGAGGGCCTAGATAGTGATTACGCCAGGAAAATTAATAAAGAAATTATGGCTGAATTAATTAATAAGCCTGAGTAAAAAAACTACGTAAAAACTTTTTGGTTCTAAAATTGCTAATTGCTTTTCATATGTTTTATGTACAATAACGAGTTAAAATACAATACAATACAAGCAATATTCAAATCAAAAAAATATGAACCAACTTTTACTTACACACGTGTAGGCGGGATGGTTAAAACTTTGCTCACTTTTGCTGACAAGGGGTTGTGGGAGGAAAGTGAAGCATAACCACTCATATTTTGCTTACGTTATACTTTGAATGATCCTTTACAAATAGTTTGAGTAACCATCAGGATGTTTACTTTGTGTCTGTTTAACAAGCCATTATAACGGCTGCATGTACAGTTCGCTGCTTAAATACAATTAAATGCTACTTTAAATGCGATTTTTGCGATAAAACTAGTTTCTGTATAAACTTTGCCTCCCCCCACTCCCTACCCTTCTCTAGTCCTGTGTAGGGCTAGCTTGGCTATCTATTGACAAGCATACATCTTGAGTAGATGCTTGTCTATCCGCAAGAATGGAAGGACTACTCCAAGATGATTGATCCCTAAATATTTTTGATGTTATATAATATAAATAATGGTAGTTATAGTAAAATAATGTAAGTACAAAAGAAAGTAGGTACATAAAATGCTTTTTGTATATTCTGCCTGTTAAATGAGTGACTTTTTGATTTGTTAAAACGAGTTAATTGATAAATTGTGATTAGATTGAATCTGGTTTGAAAATAAAATTTCTGAACATTTTAAGTCTGGTTCCGGTTTTTTGTGATCACCAACAGTTGTTTTTTTAATGAAGTAGTTTTGTATACAAATTATTAAGTTTTATTGGGGTAATCACGATAGAAATTTTGACGAGTTGAGTAAACGACAGTACTTACAAAGTTGTTATTCGGTAATCGAGTTAGTTAATTATCAAACGCATTATGAAGGTACAAATTGAAGTACTAAACTATTCTAAAGTAGCAATAATAATACAACAAAGGTTTTTAAAGTACTGTCTTAAAATGTTATGTTTCCGATGAAGTTTTTTTTTTATGATACAAGCCATTTAAAATATTTTTTACGAATTTACATATACAAATAATTTAATATTTCCGTGATATTGTTAAGAACAAGGAAACTCACTGTGAATTCTTAGGAAAAAAAAACGAAATGATTTAGTTATTTATTATATGGGGTTCGGAATGCATTTATTTACATATTTAAGGTTCTTATGACTGATGGATTTAGATTTAAGGTTATTTATTTTGAAATAATAACTTATTTTAATTTTAAGCATAGTGTACAAAATATTGTTTAATCATTTCAATAAAGACTTTGACGAAATTACAGTTTATTTTCTTCATTTAAACCAATAATCTACATCGGACAAGCTGATTTAAAAAAACAAATCAACCACTCATCTATTAAAATAAGATAAAGTCTATGCTCAAAAAAAAAACCAAAATGTCGATGAATAAAAGGATTCTACTGCATAATTGCTTTTTAAAAGTAGATGTTGACCGTGCCGTTTTTTATATCGTTGTTGTTAAACAAACAAATAGGTAAAGAAGAAGTAGCAAATTCTTTCACGACTTTTATTTATCATTCTTCTACTTAAGTAGCGTATCAATGGAATTTAATCGCTTGTGCCTATTATCAAACCCATTCCAACGCCGTAGTAAAACTTTTTAGAACGTATCGATTCCTCATAAAGAGCACAGTATAATCCAGTAAGTAATTTACATACAACGGCCAAATTTGTGATAGCACATGATACTATACCGGTTGTGGCCCGTAATCATCATCTTCATCATGAGTCACCCGAAAGACGTCCACTGCTGGACATAAGCCTCCCCGAGGCTCGTAATACGAGCAAAAAATTAAAACATAGATCGTCCTAGTCAAACTAAACAACACTGGTTTAGCGACTTTTAAAAATAATGGAGTCTTTAGATTTTCCTTTTTTCATACATAAATAAATACTGCTATCAATGTACGCCATCCTAGAACACACCTGCCGTCGCCTGTCACGCTACAAACTTCAAGCATTTTGCTTTACATCGCTTCTTCAAATAAACTTAAGTTTTCATTAATTCGTTCATAATAATAATTAGTTTATAATAACTAATTATTTTTTAAATTTTGTAAGCAGCTTCTATAATTGTATGAAATATTTTTTTGATTAAGTCTAATGTTTTTTTTAACGGCGAGGTCATGGAAGTTGAAAACGTAAAAAAAAACAATACATTATGGTAATTTCGGTAATCTTGTATAATTATTTATGTGGCAGAATAGGTTACTGGGTATATGTAGTTAGTTAATTTCTGTGTGATTTCGACGGTAAAGATAAAAGTAATTACAACTTAAGAGCGAACCTACCTGAATAAAAATTTAATCAGCTTACTACACGAGTATCTAACAAGATAAACAAACATCCAAGTTGATAAACGTAGGAAACCTTATATATTCGTTAAACTTTCGCCAATATTCGCAGAACAAATAAGAAAAAAGAATTTGGGACAAAGGGATTGTCTTCGAAATACCCAATAAAGTTTTAATTATCCAAAGACAGGCTTCGGAATGTCTTTGAAATAAAATACTGCAGGAAATTTAGGGACATGTTAGAGCACACTATATTCTATTTCAAATAGCGTTAAGTTGATTCGAGCGTACTTGATTTTTGGAATTACATCGCTCAAAAGCAGTAGAATTTTTCTATTTAAACGTTTAGTCCAGAAAGTTCAAAAGATTAACTATCCAAAGCATTTTTTTACTTTTCACAATAATTTAATAATTTAAATTATTGCACTCCTCTCACACACCCTAATCTTTTCGGTTGAGAAAAATGTACAATAATACAATACAATACAATGACTCTTTGTTCCACACTAACACGTAAGCAGTACGGAAAGCACAGGTATAATACTCGTAGTAGTGTCATGTATTGAATTGAATTATTTCTGCTGAATGCTGAGACTCGACTCGATTTTTCGAGAATTGTCTATCACACACACACACACAAACATCACGCCTGTATTCCCAAATGGGGTAGGCAGAGCACACGAAACGTTACCGCTTCGGAGCCACTTTTAGCAATTTTAGGTTTAAAGTTTGATAAAAACGGTACAATAGTGACAGGTTGCTAGCCTGTCGCCTACGGTATACCTTAACCCATATCCTCAGTCGCCTCTTACGACATCCACGGAAGAAATGGAGAGGTGTAATTCTAACCCGACACCACACGGGGTTGTCTATCACTTTTTATTGTTAAGTAATAATCTTTCTTTATTTATTAACTTTGATGACTCCAATATTACAATCTTCTATAGTGTCAGGTATCGTTGGATAGGTATTTTTAAACCATTAGGGGTTTGCTAAAACGATTTTTTGATTCAGTAATTTGTTTACGAAATATTCAACTTTAAAATGCAAATTTTCATTAAAATCGAGCGTCCCCCCCCCCCCCCTCTAAAATCTAAACCGGTGGGTGGAAAAATTTGAAAAAATTCAGGATCGTAGTCAGTATATCAAACTTCCTAGGAAAACTAACGGCTAAGTTTGATTGAGAATTATTAGTAGTTTATGAGTAAATAGCAGCGTAAGGTATAAAATATACCTAAACTTGAAAGATTCCGTATAAAATACGAAATTCTTAGAAAAATAATACTTAATTTTGTCGTAATAGCTACGAAACCCTATTTTGGGCGTGTCCGACACGCTCTTGGCCGGTTTTTTTGGTTTAATGTTAGTATTTATGAGTTCTAAAGTAAAACTTCAGTCCGATTAAAAGTACTCATACAATTCTTTTGTTTAAACAAATATTTATACGGAAATATCTTGTAAATATACATAGTTCCAAATAATATTTTCAAGTAAGTACCTAATTTAGCTAAGATCCTGGTCTAAAGCTTAAACAACTTAGTCTTGAGTTGTATTTGTTGCATGTTGGACAGAGATGAGTCGACCCAATTAAGAACTAAGAACTCGAACTCTTGCCGTTAGGGTCATGGAGCACCAAGATTACAAGTTTTATCTTGGCTAATGTTGTCTGGGACAAAGTATACTAAGGCTGTATTAAAACGACAACTTCTGTAATCTCTTTTCAGACAGCAATCAAAATTATTTTCAATTGAAGATAAACTTTACTCTAAATACACTGGAGACATAGAACTTTGTTATTTGCAGCCCAAAGTCTTAAAATACTTGGGAAGACTTTGAAAACTGAACAAAGTTATTGGATCCACTTTGGATCAGTTCTTTGTAAGGTCAGCTAAGATAATAAAAGTAAGGTAAGTAGACAGACGGACGGACAGACATGGCGAAACTGTAAGGGTTCCTAGTTGACTACGAAACCCTACAGTGCTACCTTAAATTTCATCCCGAGTCGTAACTATCCCTGCAAATAAATTTCGCAGGCAGATCTTAACAATGTAAGACACTATAAAGTTTTACGATACACTTAAGCATCACTTTACGGTTTAACTACCGTGCTATGTTGAGCGTTGTATAAAAGACAATTTTTACAAGATCTAATAAAAACTGGCCAAGGGTGCATCTCGCCACGCAAAGCGAAGGGTTCTGATTTTTATTTATAAAGAAATAGTATGGAAAACGGGCACTTAGAACCGTTATAGTGCATGAAGGAGATCCAGTTCCATTATTTATATTGTATTATAATCACACTAATATGAAATAAATAATTGTGAAAGTTTGTAAGTCTGGTTGTTAACTCTTCTTGTCTAAGTCACTGAACGAATTGTGATGAAATTCGGTATACAGATTTGTTTTAGTTTATCTAATTTGGCCCTTCAGCGGGGTAATGCGGCTGGCATTATGGTTAGTACTATTATATATTCTGTGATTATGGGCACGTTTGAGCCGGGTACGATGCGGAATGGTGGGTTTTAGGTTGTAGGTTAGGTTTTAGTTTGTAGGTTTAGTAAGTATAGTTTTAAGTTGATTTTATTTTGTGTTAATTTTTATTTATTAGTATATCTAATTGTTTAGTTTAACTAACAGGGTTATATAAGTTTCAGAGACTTTTAATTAATTTACTAACACTTGATTTAAACAGATGATGAATTGATGACTTCGTTTTTTTAGTTTTCTACTAGAATTTAGTAAAAGTTTTTGACACCAATTAGTAAAAATGAGTGAGACAATGTTCATCAATTAATTGTCACAGAAATTTAGGTAGGTACTGGACCCGATTCTACAGCGGCCGCTAAAATTCCTAATTTTATTTAGACGTCGCTAAATCACTTTGCTATTCTATGAGCACCTGTCATAATCAAATGACATCGCTAATTTAATCTGACGTTTCTTATTTTAGCCGGTCTATTCAATTTAGGTTTAGCTGCTTAAATGCTATTCTTTGCATGTCCATTTTAAGCGAAAGTCAAGCTAAATTGGCTAATTTTAGCGGCGACTAAAATAGTCCCATTTAAAATAAGGTTTCAAAAAGTCAAGTTGTGCTGGATCAATTCCATGCGTATTTCATTTATATTAGTGTCTTTAATAATTGATTGTCTGCAAGACATCGCTTTTAAGCGATAAGACTGCCTGTGTCTGCCATACTTTTTAGTATTTTTGTTAATTCACTGTACTGATTTATTGTGGTGTGCAATAAAAATATTTGTATTGTATCGTACTGTATCATCCATTAGAAATATTTAAAAGTTTTGAGTGCCTTGAGCTTTTTTTTTGCCCATGGCAGCTACCAAACTACTGTGGGAGAAATTAGTATTCTAGCTCAAAGCCAACCAACCATAAGCCGCAGTCTGGCAGCTGTTTGTACTATAACAATCGAAAGATTGACCCCACTGTGGATCAAGTTCCCAGTGACTAGATTGGAGAAAGAGAGGGCAATTCAGGAGTTTCAGACCCATATTGGAATGCCATATACACAGGGTGCGGTAGATGGTAGTCACATCCCTATACATAAACCCCCAAATAACCACCCACGAGCCCCAGGTAACATTTTCTTTAACAGAAAAGGGTTCTATAGCATTAATAGTCAAGTGGTGTGCGACACCATTGGTCGGATCACCAGCGTTAACCCAAATTTTCCTGGCTCAACCCATGATGCTGCTGTTTGGAGGAGCAGCAATATGCACCAGCACCTTGAAGGGCAATATGTTCAGCACCAAGCTATGGAGTGGCTTCTTGGAGACAAAGGCTACCCACTTCTCCCGTGGCTGATGACTCCTCATCCTGACCCAGTTGCTGAGTCACCGGAGGCAAGATCTAATAAGAGCCATGTACAGGCGAGAGGGGTCATAAAGATGTAGGTACTTTAGTGGTTTGAAAAATAAATTTAGATGCCTTCATCGCCACCGTACCTACTCTGCATTACAGCCCAGAAAAAGCTGATTAAAACAAAGTGAACTTCATTATAGTCTTTTATTACAGCTAGGTAGGTTACATTCTTTCACATTATAGTTTCAATAAAAATGTCACTAAGAGATTATACGAGAACATTAATTTCTGTTCCGCGAGCTAAAGTATAAGAAAACAGAATTCATAATATTAAGTGACGTTCGCCCTAAGTATGTCTTCAACGCATTAAGAGAAGTCTCTTCGTTCAATTCTCCATACAAACGTAGTCCTGGTCTCATTTGAAAACTAGGTAATAGAAATAGATGAAGGTTTGTAAGAATGGACTATACGTCATTATCTATGCCTGTGGTTTTTCAGATTTTCATATAAATGTGTAATATCAGAATTACAGGAGCTCAAAAGTTGACAAAAAAAAACAAGTCAACTTTGCACGAGAATTACAGACTAATAAAGCATTTTTACAAAAATTGAAAAACCACAGGCATCCATACTAATATTATAAATGCGAAAGTGTGTTTGTATGTTTGTCCGTCTTTCACGCCGTAACGGAGCGACGGATCGACGTGATTTTTGGCACAGAGATAGTTTATAGGCCCGAAAGTGACATAGGCTACTTTTTATCCCGCAAAAATGCACAGTTCCCGAGGGAACAGCGCGTGATAACCGAATACCACGCGGGCGGAGCCGCGGGCAAAAGCTAGTAGAAAACATGATGAAAATATCAATGATTTCTGTGCTATGCTTTTCATTATAATATGAAGACAACGAAACGCAAAATTCAACCGCCCAAATCTTGAAAAGCCTACAGCTATCTCGATATAAATTACGGACGTCCTTGCGGAAGACATGGGGGGACGGCTGCGAGCGGTTATATCACGAGCGATAAAGACAGCAATATGCCAAACGAATACCTAACGCGGCCGCGCGACCGGCAGTGACACTTCTCTTAAAGGGCTACACGAGGTTTTCATAAATTTTTGACAAGTTTTGAATCGTATCTCCTACTTTTGCACCACAGATAGAATTATAAATCAAACGGCGACTGATGGCTGGGCAGCAACTGATGTCTCTTCTATAACTGGTGGTGGCAGCCCAAGTATTTCCACAGCAGGTGTCGGTGTTAGATTTTCCACGGGAGCAGACTTAAACAAAACGACAAGTAGTTCAGTTAATTAATTTTCGACATTACTACAACTAAAGGAAGGTCTAGAGCCGCAATGGTCCCGTACAGCCCGGTTTCAAAGGTGTTTCCTTCCAAGGACCATAAATCTGTGGACAGAATTGCCTGTTGAGGTTTTCCCTGGTGATATCTTTGGTATAACAAACGTACTCGTACATAGGTGTTCATTAGTTTTATTAGTCACTAGCTTTTACCCGCGGCTTCGCACGCGTAAACTATTCGGTCTTTATCCCTAGGTATCCCGTGGGAATATCGGGTCAAAAAGTCGCTTATGAATTATTCCAGACATCCAGCTACCTACATACCAAATTCCATGAGTCTAAGCCCAGCGGTTATTATTTCAAGATTTTATCCCTATCCCGTGGAATTAGCGATGTGAAAAATAGCCTATGTGTTATTCCAGACCTCCAGCTATCTACATACTAAATTTCATGGCTCTAAGCCCAGTGGTTGTTATTTTGAGATCTTATCCCTCAAAAGTCGCTTATGTGTTATTCCAGACCTCCATCTATCTACATACCAAATTTCATGACTCTAAGCCCAGCGGTTGTTATTTCGAGATTTTATCCCTATCCCGTGGGAATATCGGGATAAAAAGTATCCTATGTTTTAATCCAGGTTCTAAACTAACTTTTTACCAATTTTTTTTAAGTATTTTACTGGAAGGCGAACGAGCAAATGGGTCTCCTGGTGGTACCTAAGAGATCACCACCGCCCATAAACATCTAATTTCATCCAAATCCGTTCAGCCGTTTCGGTGTGAAGAAGTAACAAACATACTCACTCACTCACTCACAAACTTTCACATTTATAATATTAGTAGGACTAGCTTTTGCCCGCGGCTTCGCTCGCGTGAATCATAAGCATTTTCTAAGAAGCAAGCAAGCATGCAAGCAATACCTAATGCAAGTATGCAAGCACATGCAAGCAAGCAAGCATGCAATCAAGCACGCATCAAGCAAGCATGATAGATAGATAGATATGTCTGGAATCTCCATATTGGCAAATCCATCCACTGAAGCTGTTCTTACAACCTCCAAAACCTTGATTTCGTGTCTGTCAGTGGGCGGATTACTGCAGGACCTCCACCAGTGCCTTGGGTTTGTTCTCAACATTTTCTATATTTAGGTTTCACTATTTGTGCCCACTGCGACCAAATGTGCAATTATGAAGGAATTTTAAAACATCATGTAATTTGAAATATGTAGAATATCTTCTGAAGGCGTATGATCTCCGGCATCTTTGCAAGCAAGCATGCAATCAAGCAAGCAAGCATAACTAAAGCTATTTACACTTTGTCAAAATAAGGATGTGTGACTGTAAGGATATACAGTCCTGTAATATAGACAGACGGACAGCGGAGCCCTAATAATAGAGTTGCCTACCGATTCATCCGCGAATAATTCTTTTATCGCGCGCCCGCGGAAACTGCTATTTTCAGGGATAAAAACTATCCTATGTATGTACTTCCCAGGGTCTCAAACTATCTCCATTCCAAATTTTATCTAAATCTGTCCAGCGGTTTAAGCTTGAAAGCGTAACAGAAAGACAGAGTTACCTTCACATTTATAATATTACTAGCTTATGCCCGCGGCTACGTCTGCGCGGATCTAGGTTATCGCGCTGTGGCGCCCTCTACCGCACGCAATAAAAGGTATCCTATGTTGATCCTTGGGGTTCAAACTACCTATTTACCAAATTTCATCAAAATCGGTTCAGTGGTTTCGACCTGAAAGCATAACAGACAGACAGACAGACAGACAGAGTTACTTTTGCATTTATAATATTAGTAGGGACTAGCTTTTGCCGGCGACATCGTCCGCGCAGAGATGAAATTTATGGTCAACTCCCGTTGCAAGCTCTAGTCTATCTACGTACTAAATTTCACCCAAATCGGTTCAGCGTTTTGGCGTGAAAGCGTAACAGACAGACAGACAGAGTTACTTTCGCATTTCTAATACTAATAATACAATGGGTTTTAATCACTCCTGCTGGGTCGTGCTGAGCCACCGACTTCGAGCTAGTAGGTACCTAGAAAAGTTTTTTCAAGGGTTTTGTAGTCGGTTCAATTTTTTGTTATTTGTTTATTTTTTTGGAGTCGGTTTTACTTTTTTGTTATTTTTTTTTTATTTCTCACTTTTTAGTGATTTGTAGCCAAAGTACATCTCACAACGATTCCGTTAAGCCCAAACACGACTAAGCTAACAGAGTTCCGTTGCCTACCTTCTGGCTTCAGCATCAGATCAGTTCGAAAGAATCATTAACTTAAAGGTCCAGGTTACCTAATGATACTTTCTGAATGTAAATGCTCATATTAACACTAAAAATGCCAAAATCGCCATAGGTGTGCCTATAAAACTTTAGGTTTGCCCTCGATTTCTCTAAGATCCCATCATCAGATCTTGACTTGGTGACAATGGGACCGCCTCGGAAGACTACCCTTTCGAATAAAAAAAGAATTTTAAATATCGGTCCACAATTGGGGATGTCTATTTTTTTGCAATGTGCAGTAAATCGAAAACCATTTCGAGATAAATGCTTTTTAACTCGGTTTCTGTAGTTATTTAATTTTAATATAACGTAATGAATTTATAATTTAACAAATAAGCAATGACCTTCATTTGACATTGGTGTAAATTACGTGACCGGTCCAAATCGTACTTTATTATGTGTGGTTAGAATTCTTCACAATTTACGCATGGATTGTACTACGGAGTTTGATTTAACGGACGGAGTAATCGGTGAACATACATAAAAAAAATACAAACATTGGAACACAGAACCTCCTCCTTTTTTTGAAGTCGGTTAAAAAGATGTCAACTTTGCACGAGAATTACAGACTAATAAAGCATTTTTACAAAAATCGAAAAACCACAGGCATCCATACTAATATTATAAATGCGAAAGTGTGTTTGTATGTTTGTCCGTGTTTCACGCCGTAACCGAGCGACGGATCGACGTGATTTTTGGCACAGAGATAGTTTATAGGCCCGAAAGTGACATAGGCTACTTTTTATCCCGGAAAAATGCACAATTCCCGAGGGAAAAAGCTAGTAGAAAACATGATGAATATATGTATTGATTGTAAAATATCAATGATTTCTGTGCTATGCTTTTCATATAATATGAAGACAATGAAACGCAAAAATTCAAACGCCCAAATCTTGAAAAGCCTACAGCTATCTCGATATAAATTACGGACGTCGTTGCGGAAGACATGGGGGGACGGCTGCGAGCGGTTATGTCACGAGCGATAAAGACAGCAATATCCCAAACGAATACCTAACGCGGCCGCGCGGCCGGCAGTGACACTTCTCTTAAAGGGCTACACGAGGTTTTCATGAATTTTGACAAGTTTTGAATCGTATCTCCTACTTTTGCACCACAGATAGAATTATAAATCAAACGGCGACTGATGGCTGGGCAGCAACTGATGTCTCTTCTATAACTGGTGGTGGCAGCCCAAGTATTTCCACAGCAGGTGTCGGTGTTAGATTTTCGACGGGAGCAGACTTAAACAAAACGACAAGTAGTTCAGTTAATTAATTTTCGACATAACTACAACTATAGAAAGGTCTAGAGCCGCAATGGTCTCGTACTGTCCGGTTTCAAAGGTGTTTCCTTCCAAGGACCATAAAGCTGTGGACAGAATTGCCTGTTGAGGTTTTCCCTGGTGATATCTTTGGTATTACAAACGTACACAGGTGCTCATTAGTTTTATTAGTCACTAGCTTTTACCCGCGGCTTCGCACGCGTAAACTAATCGGTCTGGTAGTTGCAATTGAAATTTTCGGGATTTTACGAAATTCCCCTGGAAAGTTCCAAAATTTATATCGTGGTCTTCCTTCATTGAGGTTGTGTTGAATAGCTGTACAAAATTCAAGACTCTAAACCCAATGCTGAAATTTCAAAAAATTTCCCTATCCAAATTCAAATCATTTATTCAGTAAATAGGCCGCAATGGGCACTTTTACACGTCATTTTTTAAACTACCGGCGCTTTCGGAAAGACCATCGTTGCCAAGAAGAATGCTCCGCAAGAAAATTGACACAAAGTTTTTTTTTTTAATACTTAAAAACTACAGTATACCATTAAAGAAAAAAATATAAAATGATAATAATACAGTATGTGGTAGGCGGTCCCTTAGTTACAAAACTATCTCGTGGGAATATCCGGATAAAAATTAGCGTATGTGTTATTCTAGACATCCAGCTAACTTCATACCAAATTTCATGACTCTGAGCCCAGCGGTTATTATTTCAAGATTTTATCCCTATCCCGTGGAATTAGCGATGTGAAAAATAGCCTATGTGTTATTCCAGAAATCCAGCTACCTACATACCAAATTTCATGGCTCTAAGCCCAGTGGTTGTTATTTTTAGATCTTATCCCTAGGTATCCCGTGGGAATATCGGGTCAAAAAGTCGCTTATGTGTTATTCCAGACCTCCAGCTATCTACATACCAAATCTCATGACTCTCAGCCCAGCGGTTATTATTTCAAGATTTTATTCCTGTCCCGAGGAAATATCGAGATAAAAATTAGCGTATGTGCTATTCTAGACATCCAGCTAACTTCATACCAAATTTCATGACTCTGAGCCCAGCGGTTATTATTTCAAGATTTTATCCCTCAAAAGTCGCTTATGTGTTATTCTAGACATCCAGCTAACTTCATACCAAATTTCATGACTCTGAGCCCAGCGGTTATTATTTCAAGATTTTATCCCTATCCCGTGGAATTAGCGATGTGAAAAATAGCCTATGTGTTATTCCAGAAATCCAGCTATCTACATACCAAATTTCATGGCTCTAAGCCCAGTGGTTGTTATTTTGAGATCTTATCCCTCAAAAGTCGCTTATGTGTTATTCCAGACCTCCAGCTATCTACATACCAAATTTCATGGCTCTAAGCCCAGCGGTTGTTATTTTGAGATCTTATCCCTCAAAAGTCGCTTATGTGTTATTCCAGACCTCCAGCTATCTACATACCAAATTTCATGGCTCTAAGCCCAGTGGTTGTTATTTTGAGATCTTATCCCTCAAAAGTCGTTTATGTGTTATTCCAGACCTCCAGCTATCTACATACTAAATTTCATGGCTCTAAGCCCAGCGGTTGTTATTTTGAGATCTTATCCCTCAAAAGTCGCTTATGTGTTATTCCAGACCTCCAGCTATCTACATACCAAATTTCATGGCTTTAAGCCCAGTGATTGTTATTTTGAGATCTTATCCCTCAAAAGTCGCTTATGTGTTATTCCAGACCTCCAGCTATCTACATACCAAATTTCATGGCTCTAAGCCCAGTGGTTGTTATTTTGAGATCTTATCCCTCAAAAGTCGCTTATGTGTTATTCCAGACCTCCAGCTATCTACATACCAAATTTCATGGCTTTAAGCCCAGTGGTTGTTATTTCGAGATTTTATCCCTATCCCGTGGGAATATCGGGATAAAAGTATCCTATGTTTTAATCCAGGTTATAAACTAACTTTTTACCAATTTTTTTTTAAGTATTTTACTGGAAGGCGAACGAGCAAATGGGTCTCCTGGTGGTACCTAAGAGATCACCACCGCCCATAAACATCTAATTTCATCTAAATCCGTTCAGCCGTTTCGGTGTGAACAAGTAACAAACATACTCACTCACTCACTCACAAACTTTCACATTTATAATATTAGTAGGACTAGCTTTTGCCCGCGGCTTCGCTCGTGTGAATCATAAGCATTTTCTAAGAAGCAAGCAAGCATGCAAGCAATACCTAATGCAAGTATGCACGCACATGCAAGCAAGCAAGCATGCAATCAAGCACGCATCAAGCAAGCATGATAGATAGATAGATATATCTGGAATCTCCATATTGGTAAATCCACCCACTGAAGCTGTTCTTACAACCTCCAAAACCTTGAGTTCGGTGTCTGTCAGTGGGCGGATTACTGCAGGACCTCCACCAGTGCCTTGGGTTTGTTCTCAACATTTTCTATATTTAGATTTCACTTTTTGTGCCCACTGCGACCAAATCTGCAATCATGAAGGAATTTTAAAACATCATGTAATTTGAAATATGTAGAATATCTTCTGAAGGCGTATGATCTCCGGCATCTTTGCAAGCAAGCATGCAATCAAGCAAGCAAGCAAGCATAACTAAAGTTATTTACACTTTGTCAAAATAAGGATGTGTGACTGTAAGGATATACAGTCCTGTAATAGACAGACGGACAGCGGAGCCCTAATAATAGAGTTATAATAATTCTATTATCGCGCGCCCGCGGAAACTGCTATTTTCAGAGATAAAAACTATCCTATGTATATACTTCCCAGGGTCTCAAACTATCTCCATTCCAAATTTTATCTAAATCTGTCCAGCGGTTTAAGCTTGAAAGCGTAACAGACAGACAGAGTTACCTTCACATTTATAATATTACTAGCTTATGCCCGCGGCTACGTCTGCGCGGATCTAGGTTATCGCGCGGTGGCGCCCTCTACCGCACGCAATAAAAGGTATCCTATGTTGATCCTTGGGGTTCAAACTACCTATTTACCAAATTTCATCAAAATCGGTTCAATGGTTTCGACCTGAAAGCATAACAGACAGACAGACAGAGTTACTTTTGCATTTATAATATTAGTAGGGACTAGCTATTGCCGGCAACTTCGTCCGCGCAGAGATGAAATTTATGGTCAACTCCCGTTGCAAGCTCTAGTCTATCTACGTACTAAATTTCATCCAAATCGGTTCAAGATTTTGGCGTGAAAGCGTAACAGACAGACAGACAGAGTTACTTTCGCATTTATAATACTAATAATAAAATAATTATTAGTAGGTATTTCTTATCAAGTGCCTAAATACAAAGTTTCACGGTGTCATCTTCGATACTGACGAACTTCCATAAAAACCTTCATCCCCTTTTTCAACACCTCCAAGCCTTTTTTTTCCTGTACTTAAATTAAAAAAAAAAATTCCCAAGGTCTAATCTATCATGTACTAAATTTCATCCAAATCGGTTTAGTAGTTTTGGCATGAAAGCGTAACAGACAGACAGACAGAGTTTCTTTCGCTTTACATTTTACTAGCTTTTGCCCGCGGCTCCGCCCGCGTGGTATTCTGTTATCGTGCGCTGTTCCCTCGGGAACTGTGCATTTTTCCGGGATAAAAAGTAGCCTATGTCACTCTCTGGCCCATAAACTATCTCTATGTCAAAAATCACGTCGATCGTCGAAAGACGGACAAACACACGAACACACTTTCGCATTTATAATTTTAGTATGGAGTATGGATTAGTATGGATTTACATAAATATGTATTACCCTCCTCCTATAAAGTATGTTCCTCTATCACAGAGTCACCTGTTACGGGCTCTAGATGTTGGTAGGAAAATAGCTTCGCACTCAAAATCAAAATCAAAATATATGTTTGGGTATTAGAGAGATATTTCTCATATTTTCTGTCTATTATTCGGCCACCATACTAACAGCTGACACAATTAATCCCATAAAGATTACTCTCAGGTTTGTTCTTGTTCCAAGCGTGCAAGCTAAAATCAACCTTAAGTTGATAAACCTTTTCATTCCAACAATACTTACGCTCTGCCACTTCGCCACGGTCCTTCGACAGCCATGTCCATTTAGAGTGATAGTTAGGGCCGCCCAGAAAGCTGCCATTTGGGGGCTTGCTATAATCATATCTCCTGTAAAGATAGGTACACAGTTATTTTATAAGTATATACATGTGTCATCCTCGTAATGTTCACATCCTGTCGTTGCTTTTTAATGTCTTTTTTAATCCACAGTCCCATTTCTATCTTTCTGAAAGATTTAGTTACTTGGCTGCTGGGTCCGGGAACCAGTTGCGGTCGGGTGATAATCTTTTAACTTGCTTTTCCAGACACCAAGTCCAAATCCTGGTCCAGGTCCTTCTCCATGGTCATTCATTGTGAAATCGGTTTCCAAGTGAAATCAGGTGGTCGCAGTCGGTCGCCAGCCTACGGAGTCGCTTAAAGGAGTACTGGCTTGACAGTTCTCCTTAAAAGATGTTATGTGTTCTCTGCTTTGTGTGTATATGTATGGAGTGTATGTAGTTTATTACAAAACGGGTAATATTCCTCTCTAGGCTCTTACAACAGAATCTGCAGCTACTTTCATGGACCTTATCTGATTATTTTGGCAGTTTCAGTTTCAGTGCAGCAGATGTGGTGAGACGTTGCCGTTACGGTGCCGAAACGAAATTTGCGCCTATACTCTACAAAAGTAATAGTGCAGTCGTCAGAGCAACGCAATGATGCGTCACGTAAATAGTTATTCCAGTTTAGGAGTCTAAGATGCGCCAGCTAGATCGAGCTCGATGCACGCAAAATTGAGTCCCATGTGACTGTTATTTTCATCTCCAATCGTTGTGATTTTCACCTTTTGTCACCTTAGTAAATAAACATGCTTACCTTTCGCTAAACCCAAACTAGAGTGCAGGTGCTCCACGACGGAATCCTGCTGGATTTTATTTATTCGTTTTCGCGACATTTCTTCTTCTCTTTTAAAATATGGCTTTCTGTCCTTATTAGGACAATTTCGCCAGTGTCAAGGTACTCTCTTTGAGAGGGACGTTGTTCGGTAGTTGTAGTTTTTGCAACTTGATAGTAAAATTCCAGAAACCACGTAGAGACAACTTGCGCATTAAAAAATGTCAGACACGAGAGCAATATAGAATTTTGTGATCACTGTTCACTGTTAAGGTTAATCGCCGCATAAAACACTATCAAAATTATACTTCAACTAGCCAAAGAAACAGAAATAGCAAAATTATACATTGACTACGTTCGCCATATTCGAATGCCACAAATCGAATCCCTTCGCGACATTTAAATTCAAATCAAATGACATAGACAGAAGCAGACAGAAGCCTTTTTTTTAAAATGTTGCCAACTTAAATTTTAGTAAATTATTTGAGAAAATCCTATACTTTTTACAGATTTCATTAATTCATTCGCTCACTTATTTTTTCCAAGTAGCAACACACTCAATTCAATTTAGACATTTTAGAATACGGATAAAATCCGGCTAAATTTAGTCAGCGTGACTTTCTGGAATAGCACTTGTTAAATCCGCCATCTAAATGTCAATTAAAATTTAGAAAATTTAGATTTAGACAATTTAGCTGACGTGCGCGTAGAATCGCATCCACTGGATTAAATTGTAAGTGCTTTATTTATTACCATTTAGATCGTCAAATGATAGAATAAATTATTTTCGTCTTAAATTTGCTTGCTTATTTGTCAATAATTCTGCGTTTAACAAGTTCTTTTAATCAATCCTACTAATATTATAAATGTGAAAGTTTGTGAGTGAGGATGTGAGTGAGTGAGTGAGTATGTTTGTTACTTCTTCACGCTAAAACGGCTGGACGGATTTGGATGAAATTTGGCAAAAAGTTAGTTAATAACCTGGATTAAAACATAGAATACTTTTTATCCCGATATTCCCACGGGATAGGGATAAAATCTCGAAATAACAACCGCTGGGCTTGGAGTCATTAAATTTGGTATGTAGGTAGGTGGAAGTCTGGAATTACACATAGGCAAAAAAAAAAAATTTAAACTGTTTATTATAAATCAGAATAACATTACAATAATACAATTACTTAGCTAATAATCTTTATTATAAGTCTTTATTAGGCGACTTTTTGACCCGATATTCCCACGGGATACCTAGGGATGAAATCTCGAAATAACAACCACTGGGACTAGAGCCATGAAATTCGATATGTAGGTAGCTGGACCTCTGAAATAATACATATTATTATGCTATTTTTTAACCCGATATTCCCACGGGATAGGGATAAAATCTTGAAATAATAACCGCTGCGCTTAGCGTCATGAAATTTGGTATGTAGGTAGTTGGCCGTCTAGCATAACACATAGGCCACTTTTTTGGCCCAATATTCCCACGGGATACCTAGGGATAAAATCTAGAAATAACAACCGCTGTGCTTAGAGCCATGAAATTTAGTATGTAGATAGCTGGACCTCTGGAATAATAGATAGGCTACTTTTTATTTCGATATTCCCACGGGATAGGGATAAAATCTTGAAATAATAACCGCTGGGCTAAGAGTCATGAAATTTGGTATGAAGGTAACTCGATGTCTAGATTAACACATACGCTACTTTTTATTCGGATATTCTCACGGGATAGTTTTGAACTATTTTGAAAACAAATGACTTTCTGCCAAGTACCTATCTTGCGGCGCATTCTTCTTGGCAATGATGGTATTTCCAAAAGCGCTGGTTGTTTAAAAAATGACGTGTAAAAGTGCTCATTGCGGCCTATTTACTGAATAAATGATTTGAATTTGGATAGGCAACATTTTTGAAATTTCATTACTGGGTTTAGAGTCTTGAATTTTGTACAGCTATTCACAACACAACCTCAATGAAGGAAGACCACGATATAAATTTTGGAAATCGCCAGGGGAATTTGGTAAAATCTCTAAAATTTCAAGTGCAACTACCAAACCGATTAGTTTACGCGTGCGAAGCCGCGGGTAAAAGCTAGTAAGCCATAAAATTAAACGCAAACGTTAATTTTATTGACCGATAAACACTTTACGAACATAAACATCATGAAGATTACTATCCTATCAAGTTTAGTCTCCGATCCGATGGTAAATATAATAATTATTATAGAATTTATTTATTTACTTAGGTATTATCTATCCATTGCCTTGTACCCATATTATAGGTAGAGTCATTCACGATGACGCGTGCCGTGGTTCTTATTACTAATTAATGTCTAATTTTGTCAAAATAACGCGTCTTCGTGGGTAGTCCTGGGTATGCATTTTTGGGACTCGGCGTATAAACGTATTTTTTTTTATTCCTCTGGTTGGCAAACGAGCAAGTTGATCTCCTGATGGTAAGAGATTACCACCGCCCATATCTATACACCTCAACATCAGGGGGATTGCAGATGCGTTGCCAACCTAGTGGCCTAAGATGGGATATTTCAATTTCACCGGCTGTCTTACTCTCCACGCCGAATCACAACAGTGCAAGCACTGCTGCTTAATGGCAGGATTAGCGAGCAAGATGGTGGTAGCAATCCGGGCGGGTCTTGCACAAGGTCCTAACCACCTGGAATCAATGTCCTATAGCCACATCTATATTTGTAAAATAAATAGACGAATACCTAAATTGAACTTTAAATCTGGCCATTATCCATCCCGATAGAGACAAAGTAATGTAATACTAGACACTTATCAAAATCTACTATTAGTAGCAGTTTCATTTACGTGATTTTTTTGAACGCTTGCCAAATTTCCCAAAACAGAACTATCCGCCATAACAACCGCTTGTTTGTATACAAAGAATTGTTTGATATGAATCACTTTCACCATAACCATCCATCTATTGGACAGTCAATATGTTACACATGGCTGAGTTATGTGTTAGAGTGGAAAAATTGAGTTTTGCTGCTTGTAGCGTGGCGTAAGAATTAGAAGCGGTTGTTTCCTCGTAAACAGTTATTAGTAAAAACTAGCCCAATTTAAATGAAATAAACCGGCCAAGAGCGTGTCGGACACGCCCAAAATAGGGTTCCGTAGCCATTACGAAAAAATTAAGTAATATTTTTCTAAGAATTTCGTATTTTATACGGAATCTTCCAAGTTTAGGTATATTTTATACCTTACGCTGCTATTTACTCATAAACTACTAATAATTCTCAAGCAAACTTAGCAGTTATAGTTTTTCTTGGAAGTTTGATATACTGACTACCATCCTGAATTTTTTCAAATTTTTCCACCCACCGGTTTAGATTTTAGAGGGGCGGGACGCTCGATTTTAATGAAAATTTGCACTTTAAAGTTGAATATTTCGCAAACAAATTACTGAATCGAAAAATCGTCTTAGCAAACCCCTATAGTTTTAAAATACCTATCCAACGATACCCCACACTATAGGGTTGGATGAGAAAAAAAATCACCACCACTTTACGCCTATGGGAGGTACCCTAAAAAAAATTGTTTTTGAATTTTTAATTGTACTATTTTGTTGGCATTGTTTATTTATATATCCGTGCAAAATTACAGCTTTCTAGCATTGATAGACCCTGAGCAAAGCCGCGGACGGACAGACAGACAGAGAGACAGACAGACATGGCGAAACTATAAGGGTTCCGTTTTTGCCATTTTGGCTCCCGAACCCTAAGAAGACGGGGAATGCAACCGCGAGCAAGAGAGTCAGACAAATACTATCATTTTATATGTATAACGATTGCGATGCATACTAACATTTTGATATAACGATCACGAGATATAATATAATTTTATATAATTAATTAAATAGGTCCTGTGTATTATGTTAGGAAGCGTTGTGTATTATGTAGTTGCTATGTAAAAATAAAAATATGTATTAATTATGCATTGCCTTTTAAATATTTCGCACTCCCAGACCAACACCGCATCAACTCAAAATAATACACCATTTTAATTTAGACTTAAATCAAATTTCTGGAAGGTTTAAATTAAAATGGTGTATCATTTTGAGTTGATGTGGTCTGGGAATGCGATTTATACTCTTTGTTTAGATGGAAATTAACACGTTCAATGCGGCTCTAAATATTAAAAACTATCCACAAATGCGGTACGTATCAAATTTGACTCATTACTGACTTGCCGTTTCTACGTTAGGTACGAATCACTTTCAATACGTAACTAGACCTACCTTCACCGGTCGGTATTTTTTTGGAAAACGTAATTAATAAGTATTTATAGCTAAAATCGAATGGTATTGAACCTAACTACACCCTACTCTCATAGCACCAGGGTCTTAAGCATGGTTTCTGAATTATTAGGTATCAAAGTTATGTATTGAACTTGATTCGTATAGCACAGGAGTATTTTAGACTTAAATCAAATTTCTGAACGGTCTAAATTAAAATGGTGTATCATTTTCCTATTTTCGACTATGCTGACGTTTGCTATCCTGATCTCCTAGAGGAGCAGCTGAACAAACTTGAGCGAATTCAAAATCTATGCATTCGGTTTATATTTGGTCTACGTAAGTTCGATCATGTCTCTAATTTTCGATCACAGCTCAAGTGGCTCCCAATCCGCTTTCGCCGTAACTCACACATTCTCCACCTTCTTTACGGCATTCTCTTTAACCCTGCAACTCCTCGCTACCTCAAAGAGCGATTTAGCTACGTAACTTCTATTCGATGCTCTCAAAACTTTCTCCTTACCGTGCCTCTATCTAACTCCAAATTCTATGTATATTCTTTTACTGTCCAGGCTATTCGGTTGTGGAATTCCTTACCGATTGACTTACGACGCGCAAAATCTTTGTCAATATTTAAATATATGCTTAAGGAGCACTATCTGACATCTTGTAACAATTAGCTTTATAAAATTTTATCTATTTATTTGTTGCTGTTTATCTCCCTGCCTAGGTATATTTATTTTAGACGTATATTCGTTCGTAGATGTATTTTTGTTGTTTTAATTTTCTGATCTACTTTTGATGCACCACCTATTGAAATCTAGTCCTTCCTTCTTTCCGTAAAAAGGTTGCCTGGAAGAGATCGCTCTTAAGCGATAAGGCCGCCTATTGCTTACCGTGTAATTTTTTTTCTCTGTGTATTTGTTTTCTGTATCACTTACTATTTCTGGTGTACAATAAAGAGTCTTTGTATTGTATTGTATTGTATTGCATTTTGAGTTGATGTGGTTTTGGTCTGGGAGTGCGATTTATACCCTTTATTTAGATGGAAATTAACAAAATTGTATGCAGCATTACACGTCCTAATAACAAATTACATAAAAACCACATTTACAAAGGCGGATTTATCCTTTAAAAATGCTTCCAGTTAATTTGACGAGCTAGAGGTCCAGGGTTCGATACTCGGAGATAGCAGACGTTCCCTAATACCTAAAGTAGGTGCTATATGAAATTATCTCTGAAACATTGAACAAAGAACCTTGAAAGAGGAAAAAAATTGACACTTTATTGACTTTATTATGACTTGACGGGAAATATTGAAGATCAAACGAACTTACCAAGTGAAGTTCGATCACAATTATGTGAGCAGCTTCATTCGACGCGATTTATAGTTAACATAGTGTAGTAGCACCCCCAAGCATCAGCCTTGCACGGTTTTTTAGAGTCATAGTACTGGCAACATTTAAAAAAATTAATGGAAAAAACGTTATCCCTACCATCCCCACCTACCAGACGACGGTTGGACCCGCCACTTTTCTTCATTTGTTTACAGCATTATTTGAACGCATTTATTTCACATTTATATAATGTGGGTAGGGCATAATTATGTAGGAACAAGTAATAGGGTGGGTTGTTGTAAATCGCGTCGAATGAAGCTGCTCACATAATTGTGATCGAACTTCACTTGGTAAGTTCGTTTGATCTTCAATTATGTTTCACAGCTTCATTCTTTGCGATTTATAGTTAACATAGTGTAGGATGTTCAGAGCTATCAATGTGAAATAAAGCGTAAAGGATCCAAGGATTAACTTTGGTAAGTAAAAACATACTTGATATATAATAATCTTGTTTATTATTTCACATTTGTTAACAATATAGGTAAATAATCTCATCCTATCTTCTATAAATCATCCTAATCAATTTATTTATTCGCATAACACATGAAATAAATATAATTCATAAATCTTTTGTACTGACTCCTATACAATTAATTGCATTTAAAATCATAAATGTAAATTAGGTATATTTAATTACTTCTAATTATAATTTTAATATTTTTTTTTTTTTTTTTACAGGTCTCGAGCAGAAGAAAGGATTGAACGAGCGAATTGATTACAATCTGTGATTATCTCCTTATGATAATATTTGGCAAACACACATGAGGAATCTGTCCATCCTGCAGTCTTACGGATTAGGTCAAGACTTACACCTAACTTGTTGGCTGTAGATGTGGCCGAATGTCGAGTGCTGTGTGCAGTGAAAATTGAAGTGTCTATACCACTATCGCCGAGTGTTGTTTTTATCCAAGAACTTAGGGTTTGAGACGTAACTTTATTGTGAGGCTTTTTGTAGCTTACAAATAAATAAGTGTTATTTAAACGGCGAAGTGTTTTTGTTTTATTTATGTAATTCTTAAGACACCTTGCAGGGCAAATTTCAGGGCGTTCGTTGAAAAAAGGAAGCCTGAGAAGTGGTTGAAACGATGAGGGCCGAGATGTTTTTATTAGTGATGGAATTTTGATAATTATTTCAGAATCAGCTTGCATATTTATGTTACTCAATTCAATTAGTGAAAATGTTTGCACTCGGTGTGCGGAGCATAAAGCCAACAAGGTAAGTGTTTTCTTTGAAAGGGTTTCCAAACTAAGACGATCATTAGGCCATTGCTGGCCCAAATAATTCAGCACTGTACTTGGGTTCCACGTTAAATTATATTTGGGTAATGTCGGTCTTAATTTGAAAACCCCTTTCATAAACCGTTTGATTCGATCATCATTTAATGAGCATCCTAGTAATAATGAAATAGCAGCTTTGTGACTATTGATTGTCCCATACTTTGCGCCATTATCAAAAATACTGGTAAGAAAATCAATAATAATTGGTACCGACATTTTCATATAATTATGTCCGTGGGTTTGACAATAATCAATGTAGGCTTTAATACAAGGGCCATATTGTTTGTATGTGCTATCACATAGTGCAGAGAGCATTATTTCGACCGATCTAGGGGACAAGGATCTTTTTAATAACGAGTCCCTGATAATTTCGCGGCAATCAACGACAGGGTTCTGTGCAAGTTGTGACTCGATTTGAAAGGAGACGTTAGCAAATTAACACTTGGTCTAAAATAAATGGGTTCTTGAACCAATAGCTTCGAAAACAAAGGAAACCATGGTTGTGTGGGCCAATTTGGAACAACGAGTATACCCTCAGCTTTGTCATTAATGATTTTTTGTATTACTTTTAAAATGAGTGAAAACGGGGGAAAGGCGTAAAAGTTAATGTTTTTCCAGGAAAATGTGAAAGCCTCAATCGTCCACGCGTCAGGATCGTTCTTCCAGGTAACATATAATGGACACTTAGCATTACAACGGCTTGCAAATAAATCGATTTCAGGAGTACCAAATATCTGTTTTATTTTAACGAATGCATTATTACTTAGTTCCCACTCAGTGTCAGAAAATTTAGTACGGGATAACTTATCGGCCTCATAGTTTTCCTTAGTATTGATATATGATGCGAATATTATAATTTTACGCCTTTCACACCACTGCCAAATTTCTCTTGTGATACGATTTAAATGTGGGAATTGGATACTACCCATTTTGTTTATACATGCGATAGCCGTAACATTATCAATTCTTAAGAGAATTTCGCAGTCCTGTAACTCATTTGCAAATGTCTTTAAAGCCAAAAAAGCTGCGTTTATCTCCAACTCATTAATATGTAACGAACGTTCACTTTCTTTCCAATAACCATAAGCTTTTCTATTATTACTATATGCACCCCAGCCAGATTTTGATGCATCAGAGAATATTTCGATTTGAAATTGATTAAATCGAAACGGGTTGAACCCCTGATCGATATGATTAATCCACCAATCTAAATCGTCCTTTAATTCAGATGGGACTGCAATTGAAGCCTCATAGTTAGAATTTCTAAGTAAACAAAGATATTTATGACGCTCCAACAGTTTAGTGTACATCCAGGCAAATTGTATAGCCGGACAGGCAGATATTAAAAGACCGATTAACCTAGCAAATTCTCGTAATTTACATTTATGGATTTTCATGAACATTAAAAGCTTATCTTTTATCTTAATTCTCTTTGAATCTGGTAACCTTAGGATCATTCTTCGTGAGTCAAAAATAAATCCTAAGAATTTACATTCTGTACTAGGAGTAAAGCAGCTTTTTTGGGTGTTTATAATAAATCCCAGATATTCTAATAAAGATTTAGTGGCAGAGACATTAGAATGGCATTCTTCACGCGTTTTTCCGACACATAATATATCATCTAAATATATACATGATAAATAACTTTTTAGTCTTAAGTATTCAACTATAGGTTTAAGCATTTTCGTGAACACGAATGGAGAGGTACATAAACCGAACGGGAGTGAATTAAATTCAAATAAAATACCGTTGAATATAAAGCGTAGATATTTTCTGTGTGGCTTATATATTGGAATTAACAGATACGCATCTTTGATGTCAATAGAAGCCATAAAACAATCCTTAGTGATTAATTTGGAAGCAGTCCTATAGTCTTCCATCTTAAAATGATTAGTCTGTATAAATTTATTGAGAGATTTTAAATTTAGAATGAACCTCTTTTCTCCGTTGGGTTTAGGTACCAAAAAAATACTAGAAATGAATTCGTCGGGATGATGTTCACACATTGAAATGGCATTAATGTCTAAAAGCTTACTGAGCGCTTCCTCATAATCAGATTGCTCTGACATTGTTTTGGGATAAACGGCAGGACAATCATTTCTAGAAGGCGCAGAAATAAAAGGAATCTTGTAACCCTTAGTCCATTCTAGAATTGTATGATCAGATGTTATTTGAGCCCATTTTTGGGTGAAGTTCCGTAAGCGTCCTGCGTATCGTACCTCGTGTTCAGCTACCTCCTGTGGCCCCGGTAGCCGCGGCGCGGCGGCGGGCTGGCGCGGCGCCGGGTGCTGAGCGGGCGGCTGGGGCGCGGGGGCGGCGGCGGTCGGTACTGCCCTGCATCGGGTTTGCTCTGTGTCCTTTGATGCAGGGGTTTGAAGTTTAAATTATTCTTCTGTGACTTCGTTTTATTGAGCAAAAAGTTATTTTTATTAAAGCGATTGTTGAATGGTTTAGGGCATTTTTCAGTGTGTCTCCCGATTTTTGAATGGACTGAGCGGCTTTTAATTTATCAGATATATTCTCTCCGAAGAGGAAACCATCTCTAACCGTATTAGTCAGCGTGTCTTTCAGATCGGTATTAATTGACGAAACTACAAAGTATCGACGAGTCTTTGTTTCTAAGTAGTGGCTATCGCACAAAATACGACAAGCGTCGCTGACAGATTTTAAAATTTTTTGCTTAGATGCGTCTTGTTTAAGCAATAAATCTAAGGCCTGTGCGAGGGCAGACAATGCAACACCTATTTGCTTCTGTTTTTGCATTAGAGAATGGTCCCTTTTTACCAAATTTTCCATTAAAGCTGCTTTGGCCTCAGGATTAAGAGTAGGGGCAACTAACAGGTCACAGTTGCTAGGCACGAGGTATTCTTGAAAAAGCTTTTCTTTTACCTCTTTTTGCAACCCTTTTAAAAGAATTTCGCGCCACCTACTGGCTACGTCCTTGTGTATGTTATCGCCTAAAGCAGTTTCTGGCTTGGGCGCATCGCCTAACATCAGCAAGACGTCGTCGTCGAGCTCTTCATCGTCAGGAGACGCTGCAGGTACCTGGGGTGGTGCCTTTGGTAGATCTGGAGCAGACGATGGGCCTGGGAGCGCGGAGGCTGGTCGCGGTGGATTCTGATGCGTTGAGGCCTGTGGTGATGCTTCCTGGATCGCGTCGGGTACCGGTGTCAGCGGCGGTGACGCGGCGAGGCGCGGCGACTCCACGTGGTCATGGGACAATGACCTTTGCTCCTCTTGCGCTTCAGAATCGACTATGAAGTCATCTGAAAAGAACCATAAGTTCTATACTTTTTATATCCCAAAGAGGACTAGCGTGACAGTAAGGGCCCGTAATTAGCCAATACGCATCACAATCCTCTTACAGGTCATTTGACCTTAAATTGCTACCAGAGTAACGAAAGTGTGATGATAAGTGCCCGCAATTAGCAAATACGCATCACTTTTTCGACGGGATCACAATGATCTTCGACTTCTTTCTGTTTTATGAGCAATAATAGCTACATAAATTAAGAAACTCACCATCAGCTTCACTGGAATCTGAGGAATATATAATTCTTGATCGGCAGCTTGTCCGTCGTTGCAATTCTGTTTTTAATTTCTTGATTTTACTTCTGATCACCTCCTCTTCACTTTTCCGTTTCCCCATGTTTAAAGTGCACGTGCGAAGGCTTGAGCACGGGAATGAATAAATGGAGAAAAGTGGCGGGTCCAACCGTCGTCTGGTAGGTGGGGATGGTAGGGATAACGTTTTTTCCATTAATTTTTTTAAATGTTGCCAGTACTATGACTCTAAAAAACCGTGCAAGGCTGATGCTTGGGGGTGCTACTACACTATGTTAACTATAAATCGCAAAGAATGAAGCTGTGAAACATAATACCGCATTGACGACGTTTTACGTCAAACTTGAGTTTACTCCCTTCATTTTATATTTACGATAAAAAGGTTGCTGTGGGAAATATAATATCCGTTATGTAGGCAAAACCATCAATTTGTCTGAAAAGTATAGGGTAGTAAACTAAGTCGACCAAAAAATGATGAATCATTCAATCTAGGGCAAGCTTCATTGGTTTTCTTAACAGTATTTACTAGAGCAGAAAATAATATATTTTAAATAATATTAGGTTACTAGCTTTTGCCCGCGGCTCCGCCCGCGTGGTATTCGGTTATCACGCGCTGTTCCTTCGGGAACTTTGCATTTTTCCGGGATAAAAAGTAGCCTATGTCAGCCTCCAGCCCATAAACTATCTCTATGCCAAAAATCACGACGATCCGTCGCTCCGTTACGGCGTGAAAGACGGACAAACATACAAACACACATACACACTTTCGCATTTATAATATTAATAAGTAAGTAAGTCAATAGTATACTCGTAGTATGGATATTTTGTACCACGTTCAAATCACTTACCTACGGTAAGTTTATAAATTCTATTTTAAACTTGTTTTAAGGTTCCGTAACTCATAGTTTCTATTTTACCTTATAAAATTCAAATCCAAAAAACGCGAACCTGAAGGTCTACTCCGAAACACCAAATTCGCAGTTCGTATCATACCGTCCCTCTCACTCTCGTATTAAATAAGATAGGAATAGGCGGGACGGTACGATACGAACTTCGATTTTCGAATTTCGTGGTAGCCTTGTTGGGCTCGAACCCACAATCCTCTGCTTATGAGGCAAGCTCGATTTTTTTAATATTCGTTTCGCAAAAAGTACTAAGAGGATATTTGCTTCATGACTCAAGATAGGCGCTTCAACAAAACGAAATGTTTGTATTCGGAAACAATATTGTTTGTACTAACTTTTGTACTTACTAGGTCCTTTGTTATTTTTATTTTAAATTCATCATGAACTTCATTTTTATTTTTAGTTACACAGGTAGTTCGTCGTGAACTTTATTTTTATTTTTTGCTACACAGTTACACCCGTACTTATAAACGAGTCATTACCTTGTTGCTAAGTAAATGTTTAAGTAAAAAAAATGGTGACTATGACTTGGCTAAGCAATGTAACATTTGACAGTTCAAATTTCAGCTAAATTTCAAGCAAAAGCTCAACTATAGAATAAAAATCGTTACTTTTACTCAAGTAATGGTCTTTACTTCTCTATACCTAAATACGGGTGTTAAACCAATGTTGATCAAACTGCCTAAAAAATAAAGTCGATTAAACTTGATTTCTATAATTAGGAACTATGAGAACACATACAGACAGACACACATCATATACAAGCCCTTTTTGTACTGAAATGTAATAAAGCTACCGTATCATAAAAGATCGGAAATATTGTGTAAAACCTTTATCTTTTGTCACTAACCATAATAGGTAGGTTGGTGTGATTATTTGTCGCGATACTTTTCTTTAATACGGTTTTCAACCACTTCCAAATTTACCATATTCTACTCATATATTACCTAATTATAAAAATATTAGCTTTTGCCCGCGGCACCGCCCGCGTGGTATTCGGTTATCGCGCGCTGTTCCCTCGGGAACTGTGCGTTTTCCGGGATAAAAAGTACTAGCCTATGTCACTCTCGAGCCAATAAACTATCTCTATGCCAAAAATGACGTCGATCCGGCGCTCTGTTATGGCGTGAAAGCGTAACAAACACACAAACAAACAAACTCACTTTCCCATTATAATGGTAAGGATTGGTCCCATTATAATGTAATATTTAACGAAAATAAAAAATTAAATCGGTTGCAAATTGGATTTATGGAGATTTTTTTGTTAACCGTGTGCGTTATGAATGAATAAAAAAATTGTCAAATTATGTCTACTGTTACATTGTGTTTATTTATTGTAGCGTTACAGATGCCCAAAGTATTTTTTGTCCTCCTTTATAGGCCAAGCTTGCTTATCATACAATTTAAAGAAGCTTTATCGCGTGCTGCTAGGTTCTTTACCCTCGTCAGCTTACGCACTAAGAAGATTACTGTAATGAATTGGAAATTGTCCTAATTCGCTCGTTGCTCCAAATTTTATTAGGATAAGAGCTAATTTGATTTGGTGAAAGTTTTTGTTTATTCGGAGATAAAAAAGTATTGTAATCTAGGCTTCTTAATCTCAAATCGTATATTTTTATTTTTGAATTTCCTTTATGTTTTGTTTGTGAATGTGAATAAACGTATTTCTTTCTTTCTTTCTTTCTTTCTTTAAATAATATCAATAACGCGGATTAAGATAAAAATAGAATATCATACTTTTTCATTTCTAATGCTTGAAAGTTGGTATTTGTGCTGGATCTAGGCGACATAAATTTACTTTTTATGCTCTAGTGCATGAAGTAGAATCTTCGTCTAAGATATCCATACTAATATTATAAATGCGATAGTGTGTTTGTATGTTTGTGTTTGTGTGTTTGTATGTTTGTCCCTCTTTAGTACATAGTACATAGATATCATTTATAAATATTGTGAATCTGTTTTAAAAAAAAAATACCTCGTTGAGTTTCTTGCCGGATTCTTCTCAACAGAGGTTTTTTTCCGAACCGGTGGTAGATTTTTTGACATTCATAAGTGCTTGTCATAGCCTAAATTGAATAAAGAGATTTTGACTTTGACTTTGACTTTGACTTTGACTTTCACGCCGTAACGGAGCGACGGATCGACGTGATTTTTGGCATAGAGATAGTTTATGGGCCCGAGAGTGACATAGGCTACTTTTTATCCCGGAAAAATGCACAGTTCCCGAGGGAACAGCGCGCGATAACCGAATACCGCGCGGGCGGAGCCGCGGGCAAAAGCTAGTTATACTATAAATAGACAGTGCTATAGTAACTCAAGGAAAGATATTGAAGAAAAAATATAGGTAAGAATATCACTTTGTAGGTTTAAAATAACCCAACTAATTATATATTATGATTCTCTTAAGTCCTGTCCCGGCCTTGTTTGTCCGTAACGAGAAATGCAAGTACAGTCAACAAAAAGTACAGTCAGCAAAAAAGGTTTTATTAAAAATGAAATTTAAGGTTAGGTTATTTTAAAGCAGTTTAGATACAGAACACATTTTAGTTATACCTAACCGTGCTGAAATCTTATCCTAATAGCCTGTAATTCCCAAGACTTTAGAAACCTTTGTTAGCTATTATAATATACACGTAAGCTCTGAAAGCCTTAATAGGTAGGTACATGCAATCAAGCATGAGCTATAGTTGTATAAAAAGCTTGAATTTACACGAACTGTCTTTCAGGGAATGCGGACACAATGCAGCAATGTTTGGAAAACAGATTATTTGGGTTAGGATTAGCAGTTCCGTACATTTTGACTCAGTATACGATACGGGTAATTTTTTTCTTTAATTGTATACTTACTGTAGTTTTTAACTATTTTATTTGTAATTATTTTATTTTGAAAAATGACTTTCTGCCAAGATTCTTGCGGCACATTCTTCTTGGCAATGATGGTCTTTCCGAAAGCGCTTGTAGTTTAAAAATGGCGTGTAAAAGTGCCCATTGCGGCCTATTTACTGAATAAATGATTTTTATTTTGGGTATTTAGGTACACAGAGAAACGCATAGAGGGTGTGTTTCGCGTTTCGCACTTCCAAACAAAGATTATTAACAATCAAAAATTTACAAAACCAGAATTTAGATGCGATTTCTCTTTATTTAAAAAAAAAGTAACCGTTTTATTATTATCTATAAAATGTGGCTAGAGTGAATATGCTGTTACTAAACCAGTGAGAACATTAAATTTGGCGTTATTTTCACTTTTCTCTCTTTTTCACTTTTCTTTTTCTTTTTTTGTGTCTACAATTTTTGTCAGACGAGATAAAGGTTAATTTAATGACGGGTCAGGATAGTATCAAAAAAATGTTACCATCTATGTTTCGATGCGTTATTTGCAAGAAAAAGTCTGATTAACTTAAAGAAAAACCAATGAAATAGTCTATGATAAAATTACTGTATTCCAGTGATTTCCAGTTTTTTTATTTATAATTTATTTGTATTTGGTATCATTAGTTTTCCTGTGTAATTAAAGCGTCAGTTATATGATTAGACGCATTTTTTTTCCTTGAAACTATCCAAACTTCACTCATATACACACACATACACACACACACACACACACACACACACACACACACACACACACACACACACACACACACACACACACACACACACACACACACACACACAAATGGCTCGATAGCTCACAAATAACTTAATAAAATGTGTGTTAATAATGTATAAAATTACCTCAACTTTTAACTGAATGTATAGGCTCAGATTTGTTTATTTTATTTTATTTAGTTTTAATTATTTATTTTTTTTTCTGAAAAACACATTGTGCATGTAAATGTTACACTCGATGGAGGAGCGGTGTCTCCTGACACAGGTATCTTAATACTTAAAAGGAGGCACCAACCTGTAACCTGCTAAATTTATCAAGATACTGAATAAACTATTTTCATTTTTTTTTTTAAACTATCCAAGTACCCTGTTTATTCCATTCCAATTTTTTTGTCTGGTTTTTATTTTTTTCCAGTCAGAAACATTAAATGACGTCAAGATGGAAATGGCAGTATACTCATCATCCCATCTGTCTGTGAATCCTTCATTAGTTCCATAAAAGCTTTCCAGTGGACCACATTGTTAGCTGTTTTGTATTGTAGTCCATTCATACTGCACAATGCCGCTCTGTGTAATGATCGTGCATTTATATACCGTTTGGATTTTCCTGTTTTCCTGCAGTGTCTTGCCGCTAACACCAAGTTGAGTGGGAGTGGTTTATCTACTAACTCGAGTTTAACTTATTCATAAAACTTAACAAGCCTATGTTAACTAACAAATGCTTTGTCCCTTTCTAACAAAAACAAATGTCGAAGTGACAGATAAGGACGTTCATGAATAAGGGGGTTAGACTCCAAGTAGTAGGTCTATCAACTCCCGTCGATTTTATCCCAAACTTGTGTAGGTAACGGTATAAAAATCCCTACTAATATTATAAATGCGAAAGCACAAAGTAGATAATAGCGAAAGTAACTGTCTGTCTGTCTGTCTGTTGCGCTTTCACGTCGAAACCGCTGAACCGATTTTGATGAAATTTGGTATAGAGATAGTTTAAGCCCCAAGGATCAACATAAGGTTATTTTTTATTCCTGTAGATGGCGCCACCGTGCGATAACCTAGGTCCGCGCAGACGAAGTCGCGCGCATAAGCTAGTAATCTATAATGTTTTTGCAAAGGTGCAACTATCTGTTTGCAAAATGATTATATAAGAAATTTCAAATCATTTAACACACACGCGCACACACACGCACACACACACACACACGTATATATTCAAAAACTTTCGCGTTGGTAATATTAGTACTATTTTATAATAAATTTGCAAGTTTTATTAAAAGCGGGTATAAACTGTAACGCAACAGCGATCACGACATCAGCTCCAATTGAGCCTTATTTTTTCCTAAGATTAAAAATGTATTCTTGTTTTATATACATAATACATAATTTACGTTAATTACCATTGAGCACAAACTCAATAGACTTAAAATGATATTTATTTTTGTGCTCACACTTTCGCTGATAAGGCTCTGTAACACTGGTGGGGCTCACTGTACTCCAAATGGCCGATTCCAAAGTCAAAAATAGCGATATCCTTTGTAAATGTTAAGTCATTTTAATAAAATTTGCTTATTTTTTATCCAAATAAAGTCAGACGGAAGGTACCTAAGATAAGGAATAAAAAATTATGTAAGTACGGTAAAAATTTAGTCTATTTTGTAGATAAACTAGTGAAGTTTTTTTTACAAAAAAATATTTTTTAATGGTTTATCTATTTACTTTTGTAGTTACAAAGATTTATTCTACCTACATTTAAAAATACACATTGTTTAGCTTTTTATTATGATAGAGTAAGTACATTATAATACCTAAACCACTGTTTAGGTAAAGTGAATCCATGAAATTTTAGCAGATGTTTGAGTTACGATTCAGTGTTTTTTAGATTATTTATTAACTAGTTTTGCTCGCGGGTCCGCCCGCGTGGTATTCGGTTATCGCGCGCTGTTCTCTCGGGAACTGTGCATTTTTCTGGGATAAAAGATCTATGTCACTCTCGGGCCCATAAACTATCTCTATGCCAAAAATCACTTCCAGCAGCTTTTTGCAGGTGGTAGGACTTTGTGCAAGGTCCGCCCGGATTGCTACCACCATCTTGCTCGCTAATTCTGCCGTGAAGCAACAGTGCTTGCACTGTTGTGTTTCGGCGTGGAGAGTAAGACAGCCGGTGAAATTACTGGCACTTGAGGTATTCCATCTCAGGCCTCTAGGTTGGCAACGCATCTGCAATACCCCTGGTGTTGCAGATGTTTATGGGTGGTGGTGATCTCTTACCACCAGGAGACCCACTTGCTCGTTTGCCTTCCAGTGGAATAAAAAAAAAAAAAAAAAAATCCGTCGCTCCGCTACGGCGTGAAAGACGGACAAACAAACAAACATACAAACACACTTTCACATTTATAATATTAGTATGGATAGTGACTGGCAAATGTTTTCATACATTACTCGATGTTTACAGTGATGATAATGATAATGATGATGCTAAGCTTTTACTACGTCAAAGACGTGAATTTTCGGGCATAATTCAGCACATAAATTCCCATGGCCTGGACGGATCGATGAGATGAACGGCCATCTGGCCTACATTACCGCTCTATTGGTTAAATACTTGGTAATAAATAATTACGTCTAGGCATTTTCTTTGCGTGACCGCGCGTGCGTGTTACTTTCGAGCTACAACGGCCATTCAGAACGTTTTGAAAGTATTTTTTTCACATATTTTCCCCGCTGTTATGTTGATGTTAGTTAAATTATGTATGCAGATAGCATAGCGCGTTGATACTCTTTCGATTTCATCAATAAAGATTTTTCAAAGTGAAAAACGCATGCGACATAAACAACTGCTTAATGAACCATTTAGTGTGCTGATTGGTAATTAAATATAATTAACAGGTGGTTTTAAGACTAGATGGTTCTCGGTGCAACGGTAAAAGCATATTGGTGGTCTGAAATGTTTCAACCTCCGTACTCTGTGTATTAATAAAAAATTGTATACAGGGTGAAATCGTACCTAATACAAAATTAGTGTTTCGTGCTCAGTTAATGCTGGGTAATAAAACTCTTTTGTCGAAATAAGTCTGAAAAAAATTGTGGTTTCTATACATTATTGAAATAAGAAATCATGAACAATGTATGGAAACCGCAATTTTCATGGGACTTATTTCAACACAAGAGTTAATGCATTATATTATCCAGCATTAAATGTATTAAATGATATTGACCGGATTACTCACGTCTTAAATCGAGTTTAGCTCGACATGTTTCGAGTTGAGTGATGTTGGTTTGAGTGCGCGTGTTGCGGCAGCCGCCGAGTCGCGTGCTCCATTGAGGAAGGGTTTCGAAATGACCCGAAACATGTCGAGCTAAACTCGATTTAAGACGTGAGTAATCCGGTCAATATCATTTAATATGAGTGAGTCTCACGGTAGTTTCATGATCAAAAAACAGCATTAAATGAGCCCAAAATACTAATTTTGTATTACGTCCTAGATTTTACCCTGTATAAGTCAATATGGACCCAAATTAAAGTTTTTGTATGCGAAATCTGTCATTTGATTGCGATCGCGTGCGTCAGAAGCGTTAGGCAATACGGCCTCTGTTTTCAATCAAACTCACTACTCACCTCATATATATCCAAAGATATTTAACATATAACGATCAATAATGTTCACACTCCGCCGTCCAGCAAATGTTTATGATCATGGCCATATATATAGGTACACAAACAAGAAATAAAATTTTATGACCGTAGGTATACACGCTTACTCCATCTCGATATTAGATTCTAGGCTAATGGACGATTCCTATGTATTTAATCTACTCTAGTGTAAGGAAAATTGGTTTTTACGTTTGTATGTATATATAGAAATTGGACAGCGTCATTATCTTAGTATAAATAAATTTCCGACATCGCTAGATTTGCGAAACTGAAGTGGCAGTGGGCGGGGCACATTGCTCGCAGGACTGATGGCTGATGGGGTCAGAAGATTCTCGAATGGCATCCGCGGACCGGGAGACGAGCTGTCGGTAGGCCTCCAACAAGATGGAGTGACGACCAGGTTAAGATCGCGGGACCGCGTTGGATGCGGAAGGCACAAGACCGGTCTGAGTGGAGAGCCTTGGGGAGGCCTATGTCCAGCAGTGGACGTCTTTCGGCTGACATGATGACGATGATGAGGGTGGTGAAATAAATTGGTCTAATCTGAAATGACACACCCTGCCTCAGCATTTACGCAAATGAGAATAATTTTAAATACGGCATGTCATTGTTATTTGTAATTTACTTCCCCGTTGGACTTAGGCGGTTATAGTAAGATTTTTAGTCTAACTAGGTGACACATGACGACCAGATGGCCAAGTGGTTAGAGAAATTGACTATAAAGCTTGAGGTCCCGGGTTCGATTCCCGGCCGGGGCAGATCAGATATTTGTATGAATAATACGAAGGTTTGTTCTTAGGTCATGGATGTTTAATATATATTTAAGTATGTATTTGTCTATATAAGTATGTTTATCCGTGGCCTAGTATCCACAGTACAAGCTTTGCTTAGTTTGGGATTAATTCAATTGGTATCAGGTATCCCACGATATTTATTTGTTTATAATTAACTGATTTAGTTGAGGGACGCGTCATTATAGCTAAGACTAGCGCTACCTTTTTTTATGGTACAGGGCGAAACCCACCTACTCTTACCTAGGTAGGTACCTACCTAATAAGTTGCAATTAAAGGACAATAATAAAATAATTAACTTACACATGGCCTCCGTTCAGGGAACTTTACAACTCCAACGGTCATCTGTGATCCGTTTATATGACCTGCCTGTTGCCACTTCAACTAATTTGCTGGGCTATGTCAGTGATCCACGTATTTCTACGTATCTTCTCATTTCTGATTCGATCCCGTAGAGAAATTCTGAGCAAAGGAATCTCGGCAAGCGTAATAAAGAACGTCCATCACGAGATGAACGGATGACTTGGTTTCAGCCGCGGATTCACTGTGGATGCGGGCTACTTCTAACTGAAGCAACTGATGGTATATGTATAAGGGTGGGTCTATCGTTATTCTTAGTTGGATAGTTCTTTTGAATACTTTTGAAACTAAAGCAGCGCTATGTTTAACATTATTGTGGACATCCTACGGCTGCAATGATGATGAATACATATAGACGACCAGATGGCCTAGTGGTTAGAGAACTTGACTACGAAGCTTGAGGTCCCGGGTTCGATTCCCGTGTCGAGGTAGATATTTGTATGAAAAATCCGAATGTTTGTTCTCGGGTCTTGGGTGTTTAATATGTATTTAGGTCTGTATCTATCTAAGTATATATTTATTTTTATCCGTTGCTCAGTACTCATAACACAAGCTTTGCTAAGCTTACTTTGGGACTAGGTCAATTGGTGTGAATTTTAATATTGTCCCGTGATATTTATGATATTTTAAACCAACAAAAACGTCTAGAAGTTGTTGCTATAGGCGTTAAAATTAAGGTACTGGCCATATTGCCTCTCTGAACTGCTTTTTCTATCCTTTGTGCGAGTTAAGCGCCAGCTCTATGGTTGCAAGAGGCAACTAAACTAAGAACTGAAGAAAGTAAGAAGTTAATTATTTATAACTGCTTTAATATGTTGAACTAAATTAAGGGACGATAAAAAGCAACCAAATAACATCATATTCTCAGCTAAGCCTCCTCTCAGAATGAGAGGGCTTAGGCTGTAGGTCCCACGCGGGCCGAGTTCGGATTGGAAGCCAAATACCTACCGAAAGTTTCAAATCACTTTTCACTGACGTAAATGTTTTTAAATTGAAAATACAAACCGAAACATTGATGCACAGAAAAACCAGAAAAATAAGACCAACACTGGGAATCGAACCCAGGTCCTCGGCATTCCGTGCCGCGTGCTATACCCCTACACCACTGCTGGTCAAGGGCACAGACACGAATTTCCCTATGCATCACATATCTCAGCTTGTTTTTACTTTACTTTGTAACTTAAGCAGTTACCTAGCGCCATCTATATTGTCTAACTCTCAACGAGAAGCCTTCAATAAAAATAAAGTAAAAATCAAGTAAAAATTTGGAATTGAATTAAAAAATACAAAAAGATTCCAAAAAACCAATCGTAAATGTTTTTAATCAAAAAGTCGACTTGAAAATAAGCCAGTTTATTAATATCCAGCTAAGATTAAGCGAAATGAAATGCTCTTGCCCTTTTGCTGCTTTAACAAAAAAAGAAACTTCTTTGATCCTGTCCCTGCTAAAGGAAAAGAAAATATCTTCAATTATTTAAAGTCTGTTGCATCCTAATTATTTTCACATCCTCCCGGATGTTTTGTGTTAGCAAGATATTTTTGTTGAGTCAAATAAAGCCATAAACGTGACAAGGGTAACCCTTACCCTATTTCTTGTCTCGGTGTTCAGATTTGTTTGCGAATCATAAGAGATTTTGAGTAAGGAACTTGGAAATGGAAACAGCTGTTTGCTCACAAGCCTGTACTAATGAGAAACTTTGTGAATCTGTTTGTTTGTTTTTAATTTTTTATCTTTTCACGTCTAAACCGCCCAACCAATTTAGATAAAATTCGGTGCCTATTCAAATAGTTTGAGTCCCGGAAAAGGACATAGGATAGTTTTTATCCCGGAAAATTGGATAGTTCCCGCGGGATAGAAATACATAAATAAATTCTACTCTGACTGATTCAGATGTAGACATAATTACATATTAAGCTTTTGTTTATTATGTGATTTAAGTACTCTAAAAAATATATGTAAGTGTTATTACATAAGTGTTACTACATAATGATTTTTTTATAACAAATAGCTGGCAAACGATCATGCAGGTCACCTGATGATAAGTGATCGCCGCCGCCCATGGACACCTAAAGCAATATTAGGTTTGCGGGTGTGTTGCCGCCTAAAAAGGGGGGCTAATGGGGTGGGAGGGGGAGGGAAGCGAGAGGTTAGTTGGGCCTCCGGATCTCCCACTCACAGTACGAAACACAGCAGCAAAAGTACTACTTTACGCTGGTATTCTGTGGGAGTGTGGTACCAACTCGTTCAAGCCGGCCTATTGGTACTGCAGCCAGCAAGTGGTTACGGCTGGTGGTGGGGGGTAAGGTTCTACCACAAAAGAATCTTTAGGTACCTTAAAGATATACTCAGTGTCAAATTATTTAATGGCCTCTGTACTAAGGAAATTTTTACTGTCGTACCATGAGACAACGAAAACAACACAACGCCGCACACACTGATTGAAGTATTAAACTATGAGGATAAATAAATCAATAAATAAATCAATCAATAAATTAGGTACCTAAATTAAAATAGCTTAATTTTGCAGGTAGAGACAAATCTTGAATTTAAAGCCCCATGATCAGAAGCATGTAGGTATGTACTCGTACTATAGGTACTGCTAACGGATTAGCTCTTGTACCTACTTCCTTCAGACAGGGATATTTGGAAATAATTCCGATCCGCATTGACGATCCCTTACTTACTGTGTTAAAATAGCGAACGTACTGTGTTAAAAATAAAGTTGTGTTAAATGCTTGCAAAGTATAAATCATTTAATAATATTGTAAATCTGTTTAAAAAAAAATATATACCTCGTTAAGTTTCTTGCCGGATTCTTCTCAACAGAGGTTTTTCCGAACCGAATAGATTTTTTTTGACATTCATAAAGAATATTCGAGCGATTTGACCGCGCGGTCAAACGTTATTAGCGTGTCCCACCTTTATCATAGCACAACGGAAAGACAATTCACAAGAATTTTAATGAAGCTAAATTCAGCATCGGCACTGTCTTAAATTTTCATAAAAACAACCCTGAGCATTAGGTCTTTTAATAACAAATGTGACTAGACACTAATGACAAAAAACAAAGGCTGCAAAAACGCTGAATATTCGCCCTTATAGCCTAAATTGAATAAAGATATTTTGACTTTGACATTGACTTTTACGTTTTTGAATTTCGGTTCTTACTTCACCCAATTGAACTAGAGTGTGAAAGAGTTCTGCTAGTTCATTCACATCACGCCACGTACTTGCAAACTACATTATCTCTATCCAAGTTGGAAAAGCGTGTAACATAGCATTTTATTAGCGCCCACAAACTTGACCAAATTAGTGTATTGTCCAGTCGAGGCAACACATGTGCTGGGGTATAAATTACTCTGGAAATAAATGGGGGGTAACCAGTGATGCGGAAAAGTGGCCCGGGCAATCTTTAATTGGATTGTTGTGCAGTGTTCTGCGATAATTAGTTTTTTAGTGAAAAGCTGTTTATGAACCCTATATGGCTTTGTAATTGGGTCATACAGAGTTATTTCAACTATTTGAATTGCATTTGTTTTCTCTACTTAGGTACCTTAGCTACCGGTATAAAAAGAACGAATTTAATTAAAAACATTATTAGGAGAAAATTAATATACGTTAAGGTTGCATAAGCTCCTTATTTCAATGAGCCCAGGTTTGGGTAAATTATTAAAAAAATCAATAATCCTAGCCTAAAAATCTTTCAATCAGCTACTAATATTGTAAATAAGAGGACCTTAAGAGGGGCCTATATCCTGCAGTGGACTGCTACCACTACCACTGTGAGCATGCAGTTTCAATATTCTCTTCAATGGTCGGGAAGTTACTTGATGAACCTGATACCTCATATTTGAAAACCGCCCAGCCGTTAGGCCACAGACGTTAAAAAAAATAGGCATACATAAATACGGTCGAAAAACATAACCCTTTCGCGTTTACAGTATACTAGCTTTTTCCCGCGGCTTCGCCTGCGTGGAATTCGATTATCGCGCGCTGTTCCCTCAGGAACTGTGCATTTTTTCGGAATAAAAAGTAACTATCTCATTGCCAAAAATCACGTCGACCCGCCGCTCTGTTACGACGTGAAAGATGGACAAATATACACACAAAGATACAAACACACACACTTTCGCAATTATAATATTAGTATGAATTGGTAGGATATTTGTAATTCAATCAAATACAATTTCACCAAAATACAACGGTAAAGCACCTCTCTTACCTTTATTCCAGTTACGTGAAAAATAAATCTTTTATATTCTGTTTCATGTTACTAGAATTGACGTAATACTGAATAATGTGAATCTTTGTTTTCCAATTTGGGGTTGCTAACCCTAGCATGAGACTGCAAGTTGAAGCCCCACTGCACCGCCTCATATATAACTGCACACGCATGCAACTCTGCATTTGCGTTGGGACACGAGCCACCCGCAATCTCGTCCGTGCATTTATAAAGTGCAGTTGGTGCAGTGAAGTGAAAGACTATCGATAATTATGAAGGCGTTTCTATTATCGTTCTTGCTTGTTGGGATCGTGAGGTGTGAATTTAAAAATGAGGTGAGAATTTGGAGGTTGTGAAGTTTTACGTTGATGATATGATAATGAAACACTGGACGTTTCGCCGAAGTCTTCTTCTAGCATACTTTGTCGGAAATATCTTATTTTACATTTAGGGGTTTTACACTTCGATCCGTAGGGATCTTTTGTGTAATTACCCCTCCTTCGCACTTACTCCATTGCTTTTATCACCTTTTCTATAAATTGGATGTTGTCCAATTTATGGAAGAGGTGGATGGATCTTTCATAAATTCTGGGAAATAGAAACTTGATCTTAAAATAATTATTTTGTAGAACAAAAAACAGCTGTGATTTTATATAACTCACGAAGATACCCGACCCATTTTACGGGGCGGTTTCACCAACCATTTGATTAGTGTTAACTGACGGTTAAATGTGATGCCGTCTCTGTTCGTTTTATTCGAATAGACGGAGACGGCATGACATTTACCGTCAGTTAACATTAATCAATGGATGGTGAAACAGCCCCTTACAGTTCTTCGCTATACACAATCATCATCATCTTCGTATTAGCTGTAGAAGGTTCACTATATAAGTTGGCCAGAGGCCTTGACTTACTTCAGTTGGAACAAAGCATTACTATACTAAACAATACAACACAATAACAATTCTCATGAGAACCTACACAGTAAACAATACAAAAACCGAAAATACATAATATGGTGACAAAACTGAAATACATAATTGGACGACCAGATGGCCGAGTGGTTAGAGAACCTGACCACAAAACTTGAGGTCACGGTTTCGAATCCCGGCCGGGGCAGATATTTGTATGAATACCTAATACGAATGTTTGCTCTCGGGTCTTGGATGTTTAATATGTATTTAAGCATGTATTTATCTATATAAGTATGTTTATCCGTTACCTAGTGTCCATAGTACAAGCTTTGCTTAGTTTGGGACCAGGTCAATTGGTGCCAAGTGTCCCATGATATTTATTTATTTATTATTATTTATTAGAAGGCGCCCTCAGGGATAATATTTTGATCGAATCAAATTATATTTTGAATAACCCTTAATTCCACTAGCCAAATCTCTGCTTTATAAACGGTTCTCGAGAACTTTTTTTCGTCAGTTAATTAATTTTTTTTGGAATATTAGAACCGCTGTGTTCACCAGACTAAATGTTGCTCTTGGTAAAATTTCAGTTCAGGCAATCCAAAATAAATATTTACGAAACGAAATTGCTTCGAAAATTAAATTTATCGAAATAATATTTAGCCCGCACCAATTTCGTAACACTAAATTACTAACCTACTACAATCAGCCTAAAAATTTGTTCGTTAATTATTTTAGTTTCTTTCTTTTTCTTTCTCGTTTTATAACAAGATTTTTGATTAATATATTGGACTTAGGTACCTGATAATTTTTTGCCTTAAAAGTTAAATTATAAAACGAAACTGACTCAATCTAAAAAATATTGAAAATATATTTCTTATAAACCGCTACACTCTAACGAGTAGGTGAACGAATAACCGATCAGTAGAGGATCAGTAGTGAACCTTCTTCACGACTCGCTTGAGAAAATAGTATGGTGTTTTCACTTAATCCTATACCGCAGTGCAACAGTGTTGGATTACAATAATCCAATCAATAGTAATATTACTATGTTTGTTTATATTTACATAGTGGAGGTTATCTCAGAACAAACTGTCAACAAAATAGATCCCAAAATAATTATCACATCGTCACTCATGACAAATAAAGGATACTTTTAAAAGAAATTTCCCTGCCGGCCGCGCGGCCGCGATAGGTATTCGTTTGGGATATTGTTGTCTTTATCGCTCGTGGCATAAGCGCTCGTAGCCGTCCCCCTCCCCCCATGCACATCACCTCCCGCTTCCCGCTAATGTACAAATATCGAGAAAGCTGTAGGCTTTTCAAGATTTGGGCGGTTGAATTTTGGGTTTCGTTGTCCTCATATTAAGTATACGAAAAATATAGCATATAAATCAATTAGGTATACTTAATAATTAAGATCTTCATTATATTTTCTATGCTTGTGGCTCTTTCGATTTTTTGCTTTGAAATGCTTTAATAGTCTGTAATTCTCGTGTAAAGTTGAGATATTTTTTTGTTGAATTTTGAGCTCCTATAATTCTGATATTACGCATTTATACGAAAACCTGAAAAACCACAGGCATAGATAATTAGGTACGTCTAGTCCATACTTACAAATTTTCATCTACTTCTGTTGCTTAGTTTTCAAATGAGACCGGGACTACGTTTGTATGGAGAATGGAACGAAGAGACTTCTCTTCGAGCAAAAACAAAAGTTTCCGCAAGACGCAGGCTAACTTGCCGACAACAGCTGCGGATAATGTATAAAAAATGCTTCAGTTGCCACTTTAAACATCCTATGGGGTATGCTCTTGAAATAAAGATCTCATGAATTGATAACAAAGATCCAATTTAAAATGAACATAATCCACACTCCTTATTTATTAAACGCCGCGCCGGATACATTACCGAAACGAACAACTATAATCCGTTTAATTTAAGATTTTAACGGCCAAATTGTATGTATGTATGTATGTATGTAAATACTTTATTGCACATAAAACACAAAGTAATACAAAAAGAAAACAACAAACCAAAAGAGTACAAAGGCGAACTTATCCCTAAAAGGGAATAAAGGAAAGGATAAAGGAATAAGGGAAGGGAATTGTAACACATGTTTCCCGGTATTTCGAACACAAATTGACTAAAAATACCTACAATCACATTTATTAGTGGTATGTATTATATTTTTACTATAGAAGTTAAAACAATTTCAAATAGTTTCATAGTTTCTTTGTTTTTTTTTTAAAAAACGTGTGCAAATTTTACCGTTAATTTTCGAATGTTAATATAACTGGAGTATTCAAGAAAAAAATAATACTTTTAAAAATACAACTGGCCACATTTCTCTAAAGCTAATCTAAATCTAATCTAAATTAACACTAGACTTGCTTTTCAATACAATACAATAGAATACAATATAACTCTCAATTTGAGGTAGTCAAATCAGTTGCTGTATCTAGTAACAACAACGAGCTGATTTCTAAATAACTAACGTATTTTTATCCAATACCGTTAAATAACGCGTTAGAATTCTATGCATGGCTTGAGTTGGTTGCGTTATTTAATTATCAGCTTAGCAATTTTGAAATTAATCTAAGATACGGATGTTTCAGTGGTTTAATTGAATTACAATTTTTCTTCTCATGCTATTTTCCGACTGAACATTTCTTTTTTTTTTAGTGTGTTAAATAGAAGTAGGTACTAACCCAATTCAGAATATGAATTACCTAATTACGAGCTTCTAGTTAACTTGCCCTATTTGTTTGAGTCAAATCTTGCAAATTAATTTCTTAATTGTAATTGGTGGTGCCTTAAATTGACGTTTGTTCTTGCCAGTGACGATATGAAAATACGTATTCTGCGTTGGCAGATTTACGTTACCTATGTTTGGAAAGTTTATTTTCTATATGAAAATCGTACTTAGAAATTAAGTAAACAAACTAAAAATTATCGACTCATTAAAGCCCTTAGTCTTCGACTTCGGGCTTCTAATAGACTCTCGTTAGTAATTCCTTATTTGCCGCCCTTGAGACACAATGTACAAATATTAGTCTTTGTGATTGTGATTAAGTTAATCACATAGAATAGCATAGAAGTAAAACAAATATAAATAAATTGCAGTAAAACAAAATACTAACGACACCACCACTACTAAAAACTACCGGTGGCGCGGCGAGCGCTGTCTTATCTCTCTCCATTACGCGGCCGACATGATATTCACACAGAGGTTACCCGTCAGCACGCGCAATGGACAGAAAAAACAGAAACCGCATCGCTGCTCGCACGTGTTTTTGGTAAAAGCGTAACAACAAATGAACATTTCGTAAACACATGCCGTAGTAATTTATTAAGGACTCAGTTTGTCCCAAAACTTAGTTTTTCTGCCTAAATAAAACACATATTATAAAACAGTTGATCGTTTATCCTAAAATTATGAACAACAAAAAGTTTGTGTTTCGACGTGTAGCCCCGACCCGAGGAAGAACACATTAAGCTACTTTTTATCCCGGAAAATATGCACAGTACCCGCGGGATAGCGATAAGCGAATTCTATGCAGACGGAGTCACGAGAAACAGCTAGTAACTTATATATACACACACAAACACACACCCAAACATATGTACTGACGATTGGTGACGGTTTCTTCTTGTATTTATTTTTTGTTTATAAATATTTGTACACTTACATATCCTATACTCATGAAACACTTGACACCAATTGACCTAATCCTAAAACTAAGCAAAGCTTGTACTATGGATACTAGGCAACGGATAAACAAGGTATCTTTGTTCTATATAATAAGAATAAGAATGATAAAAAATATTCCCAAGTATGTCTCTGAATTGCACTCCAGGTTCTCAAGATACAGGCTCTGCCTAGTTTAAGGACCGTCAGATATTTTATTGTTGTATAATTTATGTCTAATGTTTTAAGCGAATAATAGCTATTTATAATAATATAAATAATAATAATAACGTTTATTGTACTCAAAAACACAAACAAATGTTACATTACAAAAACTTAGGTTTGTACAAAAAGATCTTAAGTAGGTGGTCAAACTTTCGACCCCTAAACTAGGTTTAAACCTGTGCCTTAGGGGCTTGAGTTCGTCCGAAATTGGTGTCTTATACAAACATGTTCTTGGACAGTAACAGCATATTAGTAGAAAAATATGAAATGTATTACAAAAATATTAAAAATAAAATAATAGTAGGACGTCATCCCTCGGTGATAATTTTATGCAACTGTATCGTAATAAGGGTCCTTAAAACACGAGTGTGTATCATTGAGATGACCTGCAATGCAACGAGAACTACGGGCAGATATCTGTATCCTACTTAATGACCATTACGACACAGCCGTGTTCATAATAGAATCCAATGTCGTAATATCGGTCCATTATCAATGGTTTTTTAATGCATAATGGAAGATTTGCTATATGGGTATAAATCACAGATCTAAATTACATAGCCAGTTTATTGTGTATCTATTTGATACCATCATAGAATATACATTTTCTAAATAAAATACTGTGCTTTCTAAAATGAAATATAGGTAATCATCAACAACGGTTGCTATGAAACACTCTCATAGACAACTAATAATTATACAACACTGTCTCTCTTAACTTTTATTGTACCTACCAATCTTATCACAAAAAAAAGTAAGCAACTAAACAAAAAACTACTTTAAACTAAACAATAACTATTTACGTATGCCTCTTAAAACCGAAAAAGTAGCAATTTCAGTCATATTATGTAACCTATATATATGTGGTATAAATAAATGATTATTATTATATGTAGGTACATACGTGCACTAGCACACGAGACTTGTATTAACGATAGCAAATGAGGTAAAGAATATTTGCTATAAACAAAATGAAATTCCAACGTTATCGAGTGTAAATCTGTCCTGTCACTCTAGCTTTGTTCTTTTCATGATATACAATATCGGAGCACGTGTCAATATATCAAAAGAACATCTTATATTGCTTTCGAGGAAAAAGTTCAGTCGTCTTTGAGAAACTTTGAAAAAATAAGACGTTTGGAGGCGTTATTTTTCGAGTTACACAACGTGTTTCTAAAGGCTCTGAAGGTGTTCATTGTTATATAACACCTAACCGATACTCGCGACTCTGTTCGCGCAGAATTCGGAGCTATTTACAAAATAATGCCATCTGTTTTCTTCGATTTTTATAAATTGTTTTAAACGTACACAAAGACATTCTAACGATTAAATAATTTATTATTTTTTAAACATAACTAAACTATATTTAATTCAATAGTCATTTGCATTTCCGAATTACAGCGCCGTGGACAAATACTCAATCAAATAAAACATATAATGTTTCGTTCACAATCATGTTCAAGTAAAACCCCAACAATATAAATTGCAGAGTGAACATGCATTTCGTAAATGATTTTATTCTTTAGGTTTTCAACATTAAATTAATAAAGTCGATCTTGCTATGCCAACGAGGCCTGCCAACGCTTCGTCTTTTGGTTCATGGTCGCCACTCGAGGACTTTTCTCCCTCAACGGTTATCAGTTCTTCGAGCGATGAGGCTTGCCCATTGCCACTTCAATTTGCATATTTTTCCAGCTATGTTAGTGACTTTAGTCACTAGTGGTTTCTGTCTGTCTGTCTGTAATCAATCTTGCAAGTTGAATTCGACCAACTTCCAGTGGTTACTTATGTAAATTGCGTGACAACACAATAATCTGGTAACGACATTCTGGTAGTCCGACCAGGATCGTCTATACAGAGGCCGTATTGCCTAATGTTTTTGACACTCGTGATCGCAATCAAATGACATATTTCGCATACAAAAGCTGTCATTTTATTGCGATCGCGAGTGTCAGAAACGTTAGGCAATAAGGCCTCAGGACAAAACTCGTCAATAGTTAATGGCATCGACTTGAAATTTGGTATGCAAATATAATTTGGGTGACAATACTAATACAGTCAACAAAAATTACAGTCAGTAAAAAAAACTTCTATTAAAAATTAAATTTTAACCAAACCAAAAACTTATTACTTATAAATAGCTTATTTTGTTAACAGCATAAACAATATAGAGTACAGTGGAGAGCCTTGGGGGAGGTCTATGTCCAGCAGTGGACGTCTTTCGGCTGACATGATGATGATGATGATGATAAACAACAAAGAGGTACAGGAATTTAAAAAACAAACTCAAAATTTCCTCAATACCTTAAATTATATTTTTATGAAATCGTACATTTTTAGTTACCTATAGTGATTTTTCTTAAAACTTGTCTGAGAAATACATTTAATCTCGTGACAATAAACACTTCAACTGTCACACTATATTTTCCCAAACCACTTTGTCATCGGACAATGTTTTAAACTTTCCCACACATTTCACTGGCCTAATTAAGTCACATGTTATTAGCACTTTCGTATCAACTATCAGGTATCGAAGAAAGTTAGCTCAGCTCCGACACGCTTCGATTATAGGTGCTCTTGAACAGGGTCACTCACGTGTAAGAAGGAGAAGTTTGGCCGACATATTAACTGAGCAACCTAATCTTCGAATGTAAAGATGTTTTAGCTTTTTTTAAATAAAAGTGGATAGATTGTGATTATTGATGCATATGAGTAGATCAGATTCTAGATAATATACCCCAGTCAACTTTTTAAAACTAAAATTAAGTAAACATGAAGCAAGGACTGCTTGTTTCCCGGTTAGCGGACGCATTCGAGAACCTTTTAACCCCATCGGCCATCAGTCCTGTGAGCAATGTGCCCCGCCCACTGCCACTTCAGTTTCGCAATTCTTCAGGCTATAATGGTAACCTTAGTTCTGTTGCGAATATCATCGTTCTTGTCGATATATAAACCATCAAGATGGAGCGACGACCTGGTTAAGATTGCGGGATCGCGGTGGATGCGAAAAGCACAAGACCGGTCTGAGTAGAGAGCCTTGGGGGAGGACTATGTTCAGCAGTGGACGTCTTTTGGCTGACATGATGATGATAATGATAAAAGCAAGGACTAAGTATTCCTGGCCCTTAAGATGACTGTACCCAAAAATACTACTGCTCACTCGCTTATTCATTTTCCTTCCTCTATCTACAACAGTGGCATAACGTAGTGGAGGCAAGGGGGGCGGCCCACCCCTGGCTGCACTTTCATGGGGCGGAAAAATTCCATAATAAATAATAAGCATTGTTCGGCTTGGATATATAATTTCAAGCTGTCAGTTTTCCAATAAAACGAACCAAATCAAACCACTTCGATTTCACAACAATTTGTACAGGCCAAAGTTGAGTATTATGCCAACCTCCCGCCATATAATCAACAAGTAAACAAAGAAAAACAAATGGTTGACCATTCTTGTATAGGATTATAAAATCATCAATCACCCTTTTTGTCAGTCACGTTAGTCACCGTTTTAATAAACATCAACAGTAATTCATCAATGCGCCCTAATGTATTTAGGTCATTAATCAGACCTTTTGTTTTTAAGGAAAGTGTAACATCACCGATGAATTTCTACTTGACCGGCTTCATTTTATTGGGTCAAGCTTGACATAGCACAGAAAAGATAGTACAGTCAAAGACCCACGCTTTGTTACACAAAAACTTCGTTGTGAAAATAATACAGTAATCAGTAGCTTGATTGAAACACTGACTTACAAAATACAGGCCTCGCCTAGTTTGTGAGTCAGGACTCAACTTATTTAATTGTGCTATGTTTAACCTATGCTTTCTTGTTAATTGTTTATTCCTACTTTGTGCAATTTTGTCTTATTGAATAAAGATTTTGTTATTATTATTATTATTTCTATAAAATATTATAGCTGCAAAAGTAATATGTACGTACCTATTGTTTTGGGCAAAACATGAAATTCCTAGTCATATCATGAAACACCGCCATTTCATGATTTGGCCAGTTTAGGCTGATCGTGAAATTCCTAGGCATATTTATGAAACGCCGCCATGTCGGTTTTGGTACTTCGCCGGCCGCTGCCGCGGCACGCTCGTTCGCTCGCTCGGCTCGTGTTTCGTGGTCACAATTATTAATACTAACCACTCCTCGCTTCGGTCGTCGTAGGTACCAAATTATTTATATTTTTCGGTTTATCACGATGTGCCCGGTATAGAACAAGGAATATCGATGAATGGGTTACTCTAATCGATCTGCCGTATTGTTTCTCAGGCACATCGTGATATGCCTGGCCAACTTTAAGGTATACCTATCATGAAAAATGGCGCCATTTCATGATATGCCTAGGAATTTTGTGATTTTACAATATCTTATTTATTTGATAATAAAAAAAATCAGCATTCAGTGATAAACCGTGTGCTGTAAAATCCAAATTAAACACAAGAAAGAGATTAAACAAATGAATTAGGGATTTTTAAAAGTCGTCTTCTTCGCTACGCTAAAACAACGGAGCACCACACCTTCCGGCCAGAAGTAGGAGGAAGGAACGCAGCACGTCTCCTGGTCCTTGGCAGGCACTATTATTAGGTATTAATGTTAGTTCACTCACAATATTATGTTATCTGTGGTCAACTGACTCAGCACGTCCGGCAAATGCCGTCGCAAGCTTTATCGACAAACATCTTGTCACTTTCAAAAAACCAATAGTTTTGTTCTTTATTTTCACAATATTTTTAGCGACATTCGTATGTTTTGTAAGTCACGGTAGCGAAAATTGGAAACAATTTTTTTTAAATTGACCGACTATAATCGTACAATAAAATTTTAATGGTCTAGTCAGGATCGTCTCACAAAACTCTTCAACGGTTAATATGACATCGACTTTGTACGCATGTGTAGTGTGACAATGCAGGACGTCTGGATAGTTTAGTGGTTAAAAGAAAGCCTGACTACAAACACAGGGTTCTGCTATGGGCGGTGGTGATCTCTTACCATCAGGAGACCCAATTGTTCGTTTGCCATCCACTCGAATAAAAAAACCATGCTTTGCAATCTTGGGCCGACTCTTGCTAGCCTTCGTTTCTGAGATCCAAAAGGTCTCTTTGGACCTCGTCCCTCCAACGATACTTGGGACGAACAACCGGTTTACATCCATCCCTTCCATGGCTCGATCCTCTCCCGGCCCTTCCACGTATCCAAGCCAACGGAGTCTGGACGCTTTGGTCACTTCAATAATATTGGGCTCAGAAACTAGGTCTTCTAAGAGTCAAACACTGTCCTATTTATTCAGAAAAATTTTCCCCTAGCTTGGGAGTTTTTGTATAGATACTAATATGGCATTATGATGGCTTCTTTTCCATTACCAACCATTCTGAAGCCGTATTTATATTTCAACTTTGTCTTTTCAATTTACGTAATCGATCAATATAAAGTTCTTCCGAGCTTTAATTTGTATGTCGTCTCTTCTTTGCTTGTCGTTTTTAATCATGTCACATCCTTCATCATCATTGTCATCATCTTCTCAGCCTATAGATATACGCCTAGTTACTGCTGTGTGGATTGGGAACTTTACTTTGGGAATTAGGAATTTCTTCACAGGTTATATCCTTATTAATATTATACTCGTAAATGCGAAAGTAATCTTAATGCCTGTCTGTTACCTCTCTTCGTGTGCGAGTCCGACTCACACTTGGCCAGTTTTTTTACTCAGTATTGGTTTAGCTGAAAATTTCTTCTTTTTCATTTTCAGCAAGCACCAACAGAAGAATCACTGAAGCACGGACTGAGTAACAAATGTGGCGCGCGGGAGCCTTCCTCATGCATTGCCATCGAGCTGGTCGGCTACGTGGACCGCATGCTCAGGACTGCTTCCTTCCAGTTGAGCGATGATGTCATGATTGTGGATGAGAGGTAAGCACAATAAAATACAAAACATTACAATACAATACAATACAATACAATACAATACAATACAATACAATACAATACAATACAATACAATACAATACAATACAATACAATACAATACAATACAATACAATACAATACAATACAATACAATACAATACAATACAATACAATACAATACAACACAACACAACACAACACAACACAACACAACACAACACAACACAACAACACAACACAACACAACACAACACAACACAACAACAACGCAACACAATGTAATATAATAAAATACTTGACTCTTTATTGAACACACTATACATTATAGTCATCTACCTCACATATTGGGCTTCAATCTATCCTGCTGGCTTGTGCTGAGGCAGCGATTTCAAAGTAGTAGAAAATTAATTTCAAGGTTTTCGTAGTTGGTTCCAGTTTTAGTTTAAAAAATTTTTTTCGTGGTTTTTTATTAGTGATTTGTAGCCAAAGTGTATCTCACAATGATTCTATTAAGCCCAAACAAGGCATAGTTAAATTATTTCATAGTAAAGTACTTACTGATATCCAGGGTTTTCTTCATCAGGCCCAGTTCACCTAATTAATGATACTTTCTGAATGTAGATACTTACCTAAATACTTGACTTGGTGCCTATATAATTTTAGGGTTGCCCTCGATTTCATCAAATCCTGACTTGGTGACAGTGGGACCACCTCGAAGTATTTCCTTTAGAACGAAAAAAAAATTTAAATTCGGCCCACAACTGGCGGAGTTATCGCGGCACAAACATAAAATCTGATGAAATTGAGAATCGTCTCTTTTTTGAAGTCGGTTGAAAATTAAGGAATTTAACAGTACATCGTACATATTTAGATCTCAATAATTTTGTCAGTACATTTGTCCACTTTTATTACAAACTAGCTGTTGCCCGCGGCTTCGCCCCCGTTGTAATTTTTCAAAATTTTCTTCCATAAAAACCTTCTCCTGACAATAACAAACAAAACAAAAAATAATTAGCAAAATCGGTCTAGCCATTCCTGAGTTCTGCGCTTTGCAACACATTATATGATCCATTGTTATTTATATAGAAGATGCAAATTTACTTGTTTTTTACGCTTATGCCCTAATTACTAAAATGATATTAGAATATAATGTTTTAGACTATAGCGACCATTACTAATTTTATTCGGAACTTGTTCCGCGCACCTGATTTTTGTGTAGTTTCGTGATCATGGCGGATGCAACTGTGCCGAAAAAAAACTTTTCTTATATAAAAAATAGGCTTACATTTGACCTCAATTTCGCTTGATGGAAGTCGAAGATGAGGCTAAAATCAAGGTACGCGTAGAAGATCAGACTAAACAATTTAAAACCTATTATCCCGAAAACATGAGTGGTTTTTAATTATTTAACTTAGCTCCAATTTCAAAATTTTGTTTCTGAAGTGTTTTAATATTCACGAAAGAGATATCACATACTCAGGAAAACTTCCACGTTTTGACATAAAGCCTATATTTTCTGAGCACGAAAGCTTCTTTTGTGTACCTGAATGTGCCAAGTTAATTAAGAGGCAGTATGTTGTTCACGCCAGACTATTGTGTAGCTTGCATCAATCTTGGTAGATAATAGGGGGGATGCAGAAGATCGAGGGGGATAGCGAATGTCGAAGACAGGATTCTTGTTATTGGTGTGATGAAATGTTATTATCAAGTTGAAAGAGAAAAACAATTGAAATATAGTTTGAAACATTCATTTTGTTTTAGGTTTAGTTTATAACTAGCTTTTATATTAGAAGAAAGTCGTAAGAAAAATAATTGAAATATATTTTATTATGTGTACCTATCATATTCATTTTGTTTTAGGATTAGTTTATAACTAGCTTTTATACTATAAGAAAGTCGTACCGAGTTTCCTTGCGATAGCTCATAATTGTATTAAATATATAGACCCGGATAACTCACGTCTTAAATCGGGTTTAGCTCGACATGTTTTCGGGGTTTAATGTTGCGTGTTGCAGCAGCCGCCGAGTCGCGTTGCTCCGAGGAGGAAGGGCTACGGATTAGCCCGAAACATGTCAAGCTAAATTCGATTTAAGACGTGAGTTATCTGGGTCAATATATTTATATGAGTGAGTCTCACGGTAGTTTTATGTTCAAAAAAGCTCATAATTGTGTTTGATGAAAATTAACAATGTCGAGGATTTGCCAATTTTTCTAACTTAAGTTGGGGAAATAGTAGTAAGTGTTTTCTGCTTTGCCTTAAAGTTTCTGTAACCTAACTAAACACTGATACTCTTGTAACTTCACAAAACCTCACCAAGCTCCCGTGCTATGACTAACGAGGTATGAATGAACCGTGATTTATAGCCGCAGAGATATTCGCGTGAATTCCAAAAAGACTTATTTCTACTCCATTTCGTTTTGAAAAAAGATCCGTAAAATGTAGCGAATAAAGTCTTACTTTCAATAACTGACAAAATAGCGATACGTCGTTTTCAAATAACTGCAGATGGCATTTATTATTATTCAACTGACGTTTAAGTGCAATTAAGCTCGCATTATTTATTATTTTCATGACACCGAGCTCTCATTATCATAATAATGGTAATATCCCATTGAGCACTGATATTATAAAACAGTTAATATTTAAACGCACCTAAAAAAGGTTCTTTATTATCCAAAGAAATCCGAATTTACATCGAAATTAATGATGGCATAGCAAAATACTCCACTTAAAATATTACGTTATAAACCGCAACTTATATTAGTGGCGTACCGCTATTCATATTAAAGTAAAGCATTTTTATTATTGCATATCATCTAATAATGACTATCGCGTACGTTGTGACTCTTTTTATTTACTTAAATCTAGCTTCTATTTTCATATAAGTAACGCACAGCAGTTTACATAAATGAAACAGCATTTTATTTGACATATCATCTTATTATTTAATAAATACAACTTATTTAAGTATGTATACCTATCAATTTATTTTCAGCATATTTATATACTATTTTCATCAAATAAATTACATAACCAGCACTAGTAGGGGCCAAATTATTTTCCTTTGCTGGACGCTAACGCGGCGTGCTCGCTTCGCTCGCTCGGCTCTCGTAGTCACAATTATACCTAACGCTCCTCCTCGCTCCGCTCGTCGTCGTACTTAATTTTCCGGTGCCAAAATGACGATAGAAGTTATTTTGCCATGAGAATGAGTATCTACGCACGCTCTAGTTAATTTGCTGTGCAGTCAGTATTTTTGATGTGATTGTAGTATTTTTGTATATTGTACTGTACATTTACATGTTTTGGAATTATCTGCAGTACTAGTTTTGCTAAACATTTAGTTTATTTGTATTGAAATAGTTTAGTTGATGTACAAAAGTATAAAAATTATGAGAATAAATTGATAGGCAATTATTTATTTGATGTGTTTTAATAATGGAGTTACATAAATAAAGGTGTTTGTTTATTAAATAAATCCCTAGTCCCTACTCACTTAACTTCGTACGAAGATAGAACAGGCATTGAGATGTTTCTTTTTCTTTTTCAAGAAACCAAATTCTGAGTAATAATATTCAGAAGCTCGTATTTACTTTACTGAGTTCGTTGTAAAACATACCTTGCTCTGTGTAATTAAAGTTCTAATTTCAAGCAAAAAATACATTTTACAAGAGTATGTGAAAATTACTACGATTTGTAATTCATTAAGCTTCGTTAAAACTTCTTTGTTTTTACACCAAATTATCTTACCTGGGTGATTAATGGAATACAAAAAGAATTAGTTTAAAAACGTGACCTGGAAATTATTTCGTTTCTTTTTAAACGCAAACAGTTAATTTGCTTAGATAATATTTAAAACAGAAATCGTTTTTCATGCAAGCTTTTTTGTTGGCTGTACTTATAGTGTATCCAACTTACAGTCTATTCATCAAACTATACTATGACTGACTTCGCTACGTAGCACCTGGCTTTCAGTTCTTGTCAAACGGGGCCTGGGAGAGCGAGCGGACGTGTCAGCTATATTGCCATTTGTGTTGGAATGGGATTAAAGTGTGTCGTTGGCCGTTATCGTTATAAAAGTTAAATACCTTGTTCAATTTACTGTCCTTATTCATAAGTACAGTCGGCGCCCTAACATAATTATCCACTCGAAGCTACAGGACCCCCTTTGTAACAAAAATGTTTGGTCGTGGAGTGAGCGCAGGAACGCAATGGCTCTTGTGCCGAGAAGCAACGGACCGCGGTGTTTCGCGGAAGTTTCAAGTTTCCAAGTCCAAGTGCTCAATAGCAAGCTGAAGGATTAATTATTGACGCTCCAAAAATCCCTTTTCTAAACCAGCACTTGTCGTACTATCCACATTGGTATTCCGGCTTGCTGTTTTTAAACAATTTATTTATCTCTGCTTTTTAATTTTTGTTAGTAGTCATTTATTTATTTAGTTATTGGTCACTTATAATTTAATTTATTTTTATTTACGTGAAGGTGAGTGGTTTATATATTTCATTATATATTTGTGCATCATTCCGTGAGTCACAGACGGTTGTAGCGGAAAATCAGCGCTATGCTGCGTTCAGTTCAAAAATTTACTCAAAAATGTGTGTTTTTATGTTTTTTTTTTTTGGTTTATTTTTGTGTGATTGTGTAAATTGTATTGTACCTATTTGTGTGTCTTCCGGATTAGTGAATAAATGTCTTCTTTCTTTCCTTCATTTTTCTTTGCAACTTATAAGAAACGTGAAGTCTGTTAGGGAACCGACCGTACGTACGGTCTACCTCGGAGTGGGTTAAATTTTACTTCCTAGATTTGATCCATAAAATGACATATTAATTAAAACTGTAAAATTGTTTATTAAAAGCACTACGCAATAAATAGTACCTCAAACCACTTAAGTGAATACGCACTTTTACGCATAATTGGCTACATTAGTCACATTAGGGCTTGTCATTCAGGCTAATAAGCCTAATAAGGTCACAGAAGCAGACTCTATATTCAAATTTGCTTTACTGCCATCATCGACATTAATATTTCAGTTACTAAATACGCCTAAGAGATCATAAATGCTTCTTCGGTCTTGTGTGATATATCACTTCACCACTTTGCCTTGCCTATATAATATAAGCACAGGCCTCTCTTCTTTAAGTTAAGAGTTATACTCTTGTCAGTGGAGTATCTTCCACACATTCCTCCTCTGAGCCATCTTTTTGACCTCTTGATACGACGCGACGCCGACTTTCTCCCTTATCTGATCGATATAGCTGCGCCTAGGTCGACCTCTTTCTTTCTTCCCATCGATCTTTCCTTCCAAAATTGTTTTCGTCGTGTCGTATCAAATGCCCGATCATATTCCCGCGTCTAGCATCTATATATAGTGTTCAGGATAAGCACAGGTATTAAAACTTAAAATAATGATTGTGCGGGATCGAAAAGTTCTCAAATGGAGACAGCGGATCGACAAGCGTAACATAGGTTTTATGCACCAACGAAATGGTTGGGTGTCCTTGTTAAGCAGATGATGATGATCACGATGATGATGATCACGTAAATGATTTTATTTCATACTCTTAATGCAGTTTTTTACACTTCATGGGGCATGTATACATTCCGCTACATCGCAATGGGCTTTCAGACTGAGAAGGCTTTGGCCGTTAGTTCACACTAAGGGGCTGTTTCACCACCCCTTGATTAATTTTATTTGACGAATAAATGTGGTGCCGTCTCCGTCTATTCGAACAAAACGAACATAGACGGCATCACATTTATCCATCAATGAAACAGGGGTTACTGGAATAAAAATAAAAATGAAAGGGGTCACCGTGAAAGAAATGTACGATTTTTTTTAATAGAAGCAAAGCTAAAAATTAAAAAATAAATATCTAAACTAAAATCTGCTTTTCCAAGTCAAGGTAATTAATGGGCCATACATCATCAAAACTAACCATAGCATCTTTACTTTCCAGCGACGGTGCGGCAGCCGAAATACCCGTCAAGCCTGAATCCCTGGCTCGTGCAGGCACCTCCTTGGAAGACCAGGCTCAGCAGCTGATTGTGGACAAACTGTGGAACTTCGCCACGACCCGATCTCTGCGATACAAGCTCCTGGAAAATGCAGACTTGGTCATCTCTGGGAAGCAAGAGAACGATGGCAGCTTTGGAGTTGGTAAGATTTTTTTAACTGTCTGTTTTTATGAACAAAAAACTTTAAGTGAAAAAAAAACCCCGGAAAATTTCATCAACGAAACGAAAATCCTAATGAATCTTATCCTATGCGTAGAGCCACAGGATTTCACTAATAATATATTTCACTTTCAAGAAAATTTATTTAATTGAAAACGTCTAACTTCATAATAATTATGAGATAAAAAGTCGCTGGAGGAGCTCAGTACTATGCTCAGCTCAAAATTATCATCAGGTAACCCACTTGCCTATTTACCAGCCTATTCTACAAAAAATACAAACTGATTGGCAGAGTTAGAGTATTAATAAAGAAAAACAAACAAACCCTTATTGCCTAATGCGCTGATGTTCGCGATCACATTCACCGTCTCTTTCCATCTTCATTTTACTCCATGTGTGTAACAAAGAGAATTGGTGAAAACAATAAAATTGTGGTTCTAAGTGTGATAGACAGTAAAGCCCCAGAGAGAGCGGCATAGGATTTGACGCTAATGACAATCACAGCATTTATATTAAGATGTTGATTTTCCTAATTCCAGGAGTAGCCCTGAAATCTCCGAAGACCTTCGAAAGCGGCCGCAGTCGTAACAAGAACATGGCTCCCCTTCTCGCTGCTGCAGCTTTGAAGTTTGGTCTTCTTGGTGCCCTGACCTTCAAGGGTCTGGCTCTCATGGTGGGGAAGGCTCTCCTCATTTCCAAGATCGCGCTTCTGCTTTCAACAATCATTGGTCTCAAGAAGCTGTTCTCTCCTCAGGTGACCACATGAACTTATTTTGCAAGCAAAGAAATTTACGGTGATGGATTAGGCCTTGTGTAAAAAGCTGAAAATTACTCTTTTCTTATAGAGAAAGCAGTATGGTTTATTTTTCTTGACTTTTAAACACTGCAAATTTTAAAAGGTCTGCATGAACAAAACACCGATCTGATGTCACATACAAAGTCAATGTTCACAATTTAAAGCTTATAATATTGTGTCACGTCACTAGTCTGTTCCGTTTCCATTTCACACATTGCGTCATATAAAACAATAAATATTTTTCTATCGTATTCGATGGAGGCTATTTAACAGACACTGATATTGCTTTAAATTTTTAAAAAGAATAGTTTTACATTTTTTGATTATTTTGTTTCAAAATAGAAATTATTTAAAAAAATAAGTAATAAAAAAATAGGTATGCGTAATTCGGAAAAATTTCAAATGTCACAGAACTCGTCATACGTGAAAAATACAATAATTACTGCTGCATTATTTTTTCTAAGCGAGTCGTTACGTGCTATTATTTTAACTCACTTTTATATTGGTACAAAAAACAAGTGCCGTAATAAAGCGTAGGAAAAATTTATCAAAAAAGTTCTCATATCTTTTACTTGTGTAATGGAACACATGTGGATAAAATACGCTAACAAAAAATTTATTCTCATCATGTTTCAACACATTGCCGCTAAAATCGTCATAAAGGTACTCTTTTATACCGCAAGTCCTATTGAAGGCGTAGAATAAATTGTAAAAGTACTTGTCAGAAAATTTCTTCACGTACCAGCTAACACGTGCCAAATTTACCAACGGCTTATTGGATATCGGAGCCACTACTACGATTTATTTTCTGTGTCCCTTACCACTATATAGCTATTTTTAATTCTTTATTTTCTATTTTTTACAAACACAAAAATTAACCAGACGGTTATTTGAGTCCTGCAAGACTATTGCAATAAATTTGAAGTTTATAGCATTAACTACCCGAGCTACATTGTCCAAAAGTTTTTTTTGTGTTACCTACGTCTGGTTTCATACTTAAAAAATAATGGCAATTTTTTAAAGATGCCTTCCTGACTAGTTTTTTGTGGCACATTTTTCTTGGCAATGATGGTCTTACAGAAAGCGCTGTTAGTATGAAAAAGTAATAAAGTAAAAGAGCTCTTTGCGGCCTACTTCCAGAATAAACGTTTCGAATTGATTTTTTTTTTCGACGAGCAATGTATTGTGTATAATAATTTGACACGCAAAAGAAGCGGCTCTGGGGCAAATTAAAAAAATTAGATATTTGTATGAATAATACGAATGTTTGTTCTCGGGTCTTGGATGTTTAATATGTATTTAAGTATTTATTTATCTATATATAAGTATGTTTATCCGTTGCCTAGTGTCCATAGTACAAGCTTTGCTTAGTTTGGGACTAGGTCAATTGGTGTCAAGTGTCCCCTGATATTTATTTATTTATTTATTTATTTAAAAAAAAGTAGTGTACAAAGTGACACATTGCGCGCTAATTTATTTTGTAAGTAAAAAAGTAGATAAAAAAATATTACATACCTATAACCCCCCATACCCCAGAATGTACAAAATTTTATTGAAGTCGAAACCTTGAAATTTAGTATCTATGTGTACGTTAAAAGCCGACAAATGAGAACGTCACAAAAATTCCGATATCATAATTATATTTTATGAGATACTGATGGCGTTTATTTATTTTTCAAGATACCTTACTGATCTACCCGGGATCAATGGGCATATAGAACCGTGGATGGGGAACTCGAAAGTAAAGGTACATTAAAAAATCCCGTAATAAGTGATCGATTCTGGATAGCAATGTAGAGACAGCAGCAGAGATGAATGAGTGGTTACGATGTTCAAAATAATCTACATACGATTCTACTCCCAAGGTAATAAGAAAAAGTTTAGATCATTTAATTTTCAAGAACACAATCTACTCATCTACTTTTGCTGCTAACTGTACTTCTAATTCGCATGGTATCTCTACCGGTACCAACTAAACGCTTTTGATACATAAAACTGCACAGAAATTGCGACTATGCTGCATTATTTAAAATAACCAAAAAGAAAATATATTTTTTTTCTAAGTACCTTCGGATCGGCAGCGTGATTTAAACTTTCATCGAATGCGAAGGAAAATTGGCTAAAAACACGAAAAACATATATATATTGTTTTGTTGCTCTTTAGCGATAAGACTGCTTGTTGCTTTGCTTACCTTGTAAATTTTCTCAATGTTAAATGAAGAGTGACACATGAATGACATTTTCTTCTGCAACAGTGCCTCCAGTGAAAAAGGGAATAACTCAAAATCGCTACTTTTCAGCAGAGGCAAAAAACCTTTCTTTCGTCGTTTTATAGGTCTTTAGATATTTTTTATGGTTTCAAGCTTTAAGTATAGGTTACAGCTTTCGTTTAGTGGGTATTGCCTTAACATTTAGTTATTCTATACATATATTTTTTTAGTTTTTTTTGAGTTATGCTCTTAGTCACAAAACCATAATGGCATAACATGAATTGTGTTAGTTAATACTGTGATACCTTAAACATAAGACGACTTATTCCCTTAAGTACGACTGTTCTATGGTTACAACAATACTTATTCCACCCCAGTTATGCCGTTATGTACTATATTTATGTCCAATTGTTAAGGAACAACACAAGTTGTGTCTTTTTGTAAAAAAAATAACTGCAGACGTGTCTTTAAGATGCATGTTTTTTTGAGTTAAAAGCACTTGTACCTTTAGACTCATAAAAAATTGCAGATAAGTAGAAATATGCCTTTAGAAACGGTGAGTTATGCCCATAGCGTAATCGAAAAAACCAAGTGAGAGGATAGCTAGAGATATGTCCTTTTGTCACAATATGTAACCAAACACGCTGAATCCAATGGTGTAATAAAAGCATAAGGGCATAACTCGTCTTATCCCCCTTTTCACTGGAGGCACTGGTTTAATGAGCTTCCGATATTATAACGCAGAAATAGGTACTTTCAGTGTAAAAATATAAGCTTATCCAACGCTTCAAAAATATGTATCACAGACATTTGTTTCGACGCAATAAGGCCGCGGCAACATATTTTTAAGTAACTCGAATAGATACATACTTTTACAGTTCATAGATATATGTACATGTTATGATCACGGCTAGACCGAAGAAATTGCAGGTAGAAGTTGTACAGATAATTGTAGCCAACATTCTATAAGTAGAAAAATTGTCTGATTTGGGTAATCATAAGTCATAATTATATATTATTATTATACAGGTTGTCTAAAAAATCTTCCAGAATATTTCGGCATTAAGGGCATTTAGTCCAACTAAACCAATGTACTCTTTTATTCGTCGAAATTTCGAATTTAAATTAGGTATAGCCACGACTCGATGCGATGGATTGAACATCGATCAATGTATAGAAATATTTGTTAACAACGATAAAAAAATGCAAGGATGCTTTGTCGCTTGCCAGAAATATTCTACAAAAATTTTAAGACGCCTTGTACACGCACATAAACAAACAATTATCTATCATGGCAAAAATGATGATCGTAACCTATCATAAATTTTAGTACAGGATAAAGCGCACATTACCACCTCCTGACATAAGTGCTTCATGTTACCTTCTAACTTCGCCCTTTTCGTGCACCTTTTGTTTTCCTTATATTTTTCTTTCCACTTCAGCAAGTTGCGAAAACGTCATGATTATGAAATTTATGTGTCCATTTGTCTAGACCTGTTCCCATTTTTGAGGCCAAAGTGTCAACAGTTCGCTTATTTATTTGACTTGTAAATATCGAGGGGTGAAAGGCTAATGGCATTAAGCGACACTATGGGCGATATTGAGTTATATACATATTCGGAATCAGCAAATTTTTCCGCGTCTTTTGAGCCGGGTTTCACGCCAATCAGAGCTATTTTTTGTCGCTTGATGCAAATAGATTGGACGCTGTTTTTCACTCCACTGCTGACTGAAGCGACACAAAAATTACCTTTTTTCTTAACACGGTTGACTTAAGCTATATTAAAATACTGTGGCTAATGACTTAAACCGTTTTTCCTTTCTCGTCATAGAAGCCAAATGGTTTTTAAAGCTTTTTTCCATTTTCTATTTCAAAAGCTAATGGTTGGTTGAATTACTTAGCTTGCTCCGTAATACACAAATAGATGTCGCTTAATGCAAGTAGCCTGTGACCGAAATGTATGAAGCTAGTCGCTTAAAACAAATGTCTTTCCACAAAAATATAAGAAACTTGTCGTTTGAATCAATTAGCCTGCAGCAAAAATAAACAAAAGACGTCGTTTCAATTATTTGACCTTAGACGATTTTACCTTAACAAAGCTACTTAAAGCAATTTAGCCTTTCTCCAATATTAGGTGAACTGGTTATTTAAGTTATTATTTCCTGTATATTTTAAAAGAAATCGGTCACATAAATTGACACATAAAAAATATTTATGTACTTGAATCCGTTTTCCTTCACTACAATGTGCGTTCAGCTAATATTTTTAACTATAACACCAGTTGATCAACGTCGCTTAAGACTAACCTAAAAAGTTTTTGGCATCTAAAACCTACTTGCGAATAGTAGACGTGCGTCAGAATCAGACTCAACCTAAAGTTTAAATTTGTTTAACTCTTAATTTTTTTACAAGATTCTTTTTTAGTGCATCAAAATTATTAGTTTCTAAAAATATTACTTAATAATTGTGTTTTGTCAAGTTTTTTACAGTTGGCTGACTGAAGTAATGATTAAGTATAATAAAAAATAATAATAATAGTTGCTAGAATACTGGTAATTGTATTTTTGATAAGTTTTGTTATAGTTGTCTGACTAGGGATTGCAAATCCGGACGCATTTTGGGAAATCCTGATTTTCGGATTTCCAGCAACTTAAATCCGGATTCCGGATTAAATCCGGATTTTCTATACAAATGTATGTAACTTATTTCAGGTGTAAATATTTAGTTTTAAAAAAAGGTTTAGCACTTCTATAGTTGCTACACTAGTAAAAAAAGTTTGTTTTATTACTGGTCTTGGCCTGTGTTTGTTAAAAATGAAAAAAAAAAATCAAAATTTAAGGCTTCTTTATTGAAAATAAAACAACAATGCAATAAAAACCAACAAACAAAAATTTTACAAAAAATTGAACCGACTAGAAAAAAATTATGAAAATAATTTTCTACCAGTCTGAAGTCGGTGCCTGAGGCACGAGCCAGCAGGAGTGGACCTGAAATCGTATACCTCACCTTTATTTTTATGAAAAATAGGCTTACGTTTGACCTCAATCTCGCTTGATGGAAGGCGAAGATGAGGCCTAAGATGGCACACGTTTGCCTAGAAGGTGTCTATTTACTTTGATCTTAAAGATGTCCAGATTATAGCGTTTTGGAAAAACTGACCTCGGCAGAGAGTTCCACTCCTTAGCCGTCCGCATAATAAAAAAAGAGGCAAGCGGCTTCGTGCGTAATAGAGGAATGTCTACAACATAAGGGTGCAACTGCTCGCCGCGCCTAGTCGTTCGGTGACGGAAAGAGGAAGGGGGTATCAGGTTATGTAAAACCTCCGCGCACACACCGAAATGTAACCGATAAAAAACCAAAAGGGAGGCCACTCGTCAACGGTGTTCGAGACTCAGAAGATTTGCCCCCACGAGTGAGTCACTGCCTATGATCTTCTTTGCTCGGCGGTCCAATGAGTCCAAAGCATCCTGCTGATATCTATTTAGCAGACCTATCCCAGAGTTGGGAACAGTATTCCATGCAAGAGAGAACTTGAGCTCTGTAAAGATTTCAGAGCTGCTCCGAGGTGAAGTACCGTCTCACCCTGGAGAGGATACTCAGTTTTTTGGCAGCAGTCTTTACCATAGGCTCGATGTAGCGACCGAAGTTTAGATTGGATGAGAGATCAGCCCTAAGAGCTCAAGACGGTCATTAATCGGAACGGGGACATTCCGGAAAGTCTCCAAGGTAGAGTTAACCCCCTCGATCATCGACTCCCTGAAACATTGGACCTTTGATCCAGACTTCGCATCGGATAAGTATCTCATCGAGACTGTGTGCTGTCATCTGCACACCCAAAGAAACCGCTTGTTACCAGCAGATCGTTGATGTGCAGCAAAAAAAGAGTCGCGAAGAGCACAGACCCCTGAGGGACACCGGTATTAATGCCAAGGAGATCGGACGTGAAACCATTAACAACAACCCGAATCGATCAGTTCCTCAGGAAATCTTCGATCCAGATGCAAAGCCCAGGAGCAATACCGTATGCCGGAAGCTTACCAGTCCTTGTCGAAAGCCTTAGAGATATCAAGAGACACGTCAAGACCCTCACCATGTTTCTCAATGGCTTCGCTCCAGAGGTCAGTGCAATACACAAGAAAATCCCCAGTAGACCGGCCTCGACGAAACCCGATACCCGAATGACGGTCACTGAGGAGGTCGTTGGTTTCCAGGTATGCAAGGAGACGCTTGTTTAAAACATACTCCATAATCTTACAGAGTATGGAGGTGATTGCGATAGGTCAGTAGTTGGCAGGGTCGGCCCGACTTCCTTTTTTAGGGACAGGTTTGACATTGGCAATCTTCCAAGATTTCGTAACTTGACCAGTCCTCAGGGACAAGCGATATAGGCGAGTCAGAACAAGAGACAACTCCGGCGCACATGACCGCAAGATAATACAGGAATGCCGTCTACCACTATACGAGTATATTGGGCTTCAATCACTCCTGCTGGCACGTACTGAGGCACCGACTTCAGCTTTAGACTCATAGAAAATTATTTTCATGGCTTTTTGTAGTCGGTTCTATTTTTTGTTAAAAAAAAATTACTTTCACTTCCACGCTTTTTAGTGTAAAAAATCTAAGATACAATAGTTTAATGTCAACTGCTCGTCACCTTTTACGTAAAATTACTTTTTCCGGTGCAGAGACGTTCATTATTGAGGAGTCCTGGTGATTCATCACATCATCCGTTCCATTTCACCATATGAATTACGATGAGCTTAAACTGCGTTAAAGTAATTGAAATTCAACCCGTGAAGTACTTGTTATTGAGTAGTCGCTCCATTGGTCAAATTTGGTCTTCACCATCAGTTCCACTTCAACAAATGATGATTTTCAAGAGCAAATGCACGAGTTATTCCTAAATATATATAATTACCATAAGCAGAACTCTTCAAATATTGTAGGAACAATATTTAAATAAAACGATATGTGAAGAGTTCCCTCGATTTGCCTAGGATCCAATCATCAGATCCTGATTTGGTGGTTATGAAACCTAATTGAAAGCATTCCTAGACGAATGACAATTTCTTCAAATCGACTCATAAATGACGGAGTTCTGAGGTAGCAAAAATATAAAAATTAAGGTTGATAAGTAGGTAAATTAAAAAATCCGGTTATCCGGATTTTGGAATCGAAAATCCGGATTTAAAATTCACGCATAAAATCCTAAAAAATCCGGATTTTCGAACTTCGGATTATCCGGATTGCAATCTGTGTCTGACCTAATATTTTTTACGTCATTTTCTGCATTTTATTCTCTATCTTACTTTTTTGTTGTTTTCTACAATGTTCATGTTGATACTTTTTATATCGGTTTCAAACACCAACCTCAGATAAAATTTGAAATTACTGGGATTTAAATTAATACGAACAAAATAGAAATCGTTCCATAAGCTACTTTTCCTGCTTTTAAAAACTAGTGAAATGGGACTTTAAGCATATTAGCCATAATCTATTGCACTTGTAATAAGGCAGTTAAACCTTTTAGCTTTACACGAAAACTACATTTACGACCCTCTTAAGTCATTTAGCCTTGCGCTGATATTCCTAGTCGTTGTTTCTTAAACCATTTAGTTGTATTCCAAAAAAGACTTGAAACGTCGCTTAAGTCGTTTTTCCTTGCTCTAAAAAATAAGAGGAAGGAGAATTTTTAACTCAAGCGACACTTATTTCTTTATTTTCTCGTTTTATTAAATTGATATATTAAACATTAGAAGCGGTATTAAATTTTAAGAAAAACTGTGTATTTAGAATCAAAATCAGTTAATAAATTCAAAAACTACGAATTTTTTTCTAAATTTTAAAACTTTAAAACGCTCTCCTGTAAAGTTACAAAAATGTCGCTTAACGCCATTAGCCTTTCACCCCTCGATATTATTTTTTTGCTCATTCACCGCTGAAAATTAAACAGAATGTTTGGTCTCTTCAAAATAGGACCATAAAAAAAACCCTTGTGCTAGGTTCCACAGAAAACGGGCTGTTGCAACTGTGGCGTAATGGGATATTACCGACTGTTGGCCTCTTAGAGAGGATCAGAGTCACGCAACGAGCAATCGAGAGAGCTATGCTTAGAGTTTCTTTTTCTTTCGTCGAAGAACTAAAGTCACTGACATAACTGGAAAAATATGCAAATTGAAGTGACAATGGGCCACATCGCTTGAGGAACAGATAACCGTTAGGGGAGAAAAGTCCTCGAGTGGTGACCACGAATCGGAAGACGAAGCGTTGGCAGGCCTCCCAAACCGGTGGATGCAAGTGGCGAGTTGTCGTTCATTGTGGTGTTCTATGGGGGAGGCCTTTGTCCAACAATGGACGTCTTCCTGATATCTGATGATGATGATGGTGATGGTGAAACAAATAATTTACGACACAGTTCTAAAAAATCTAGAAAACCAGATTCATGTTTCATCTTCGCTTAGAGTCATGTCCCTAATAACTACTAATCCCTTTCTAGGTACCGCTTGATCATGTTTATTTGTTATATGTACTAAAAATATTAATAATTTACAGGCAATCATCAAAAAGGAATAATTCGTGGTGGTGCATGAGACTTGACGGAGATGACACTGGTGCTTACCTCAGTTTAACAAAATAACAAAATGTTTACATCAAACATAACAGACAACTTTTTTACGTCACTTTCGACGAAACTTCGTGCTTGCCTAAAGAAATTTTTCAAAAAAATCGAAAAAAAATTTTGTTGAGTTTGATGTAAATTTTAAGACATCTCATTAACAATATAATTAAGTACACAATCATAATTAATGTAAATAACACATATTTATTACTAGACTGTACTAACAAAGCGGTTTCGCATTTATAAAACAAACTAAGCATTTGTTCTTATTATAATAATTTATTTTTAATGTACTAACAATTATTTATTTTGAATTAAATGAATCGACTGATATTGAATGCTTTATTTAACTTTTTTTTAACTACCTTACTCAAATATACATTAATTTTATAAACAAAGTAAGTATAAAGTAAAGGCTCACTAAAGTCACTAACTATTACTGAGACTGTCCCTTACCTACCTCAATAACTAAAAGGGTGAATTTTTGAAAATATTATTTGTTCATAAGGTTTTAAATTATATATTAACCGAATAAAAGCTCATAAATACTATAAGAGCAACGAGCCTTTTACAAAAAAAAAAATCTACGGGTATATTAGGTTTCCAAACAACAAAAAATATTGTTTCCTTTTCCTATCCATGAAAAGCTGACAATTTTATCCGTGGAAACTTTGGAACTACACATTCAAGAAAGCTGCCGACTGTCTGACACATATTTCACGTAGAGATCAACGTGACATTTTATTTATGTTGAAGTCGAGAAAAGTTCGTCATCAATGTGTGTAACAGACTCAACTATTACAAACAAAAAATGTTTTGCTCTATTTGTCGATCCTTATTTTTTCGATTGCTCTTCTCTACCACTCAAAGGTTGACTGGCAGAGATCCCTTCAGGAATAAGTCCGCTTTTGTACTTAGAACTTTCTTTTTGTGTGATATTTTTGTATTTACTTTTTGTACAAAAAAGAGTAAAAACAAACAAACACTAAGTACCTACCAACTGTGGAATCAACTTTCGTCAGAAGTGTTACCTGACAGTTATGACATCGGGCTTTCAAGAAAAGGGCTTATACTTTCTTAAAAGCCCGGCAACGGATCCAATGACTCTCCTTGAGTTTTGAGTTTACTCATGGGCAGTATTCATTTCCCATCAGATGACCCGCTTACTCGTTTAACACTGTCTCGTTATAAAAAAGCGTTTTTTTTTATTCGACTGGATGGCAAATGAGCAAGTGGATCTCCTGATGTTAAGAGATCACCACCGCCCGTACCCGCCCATCTGTAACACCAGCGGTATAATAATGCAGGTGCGTTGCCAATATAGAGGCCTAAGAACGGATACCTCAAAGTGCCAGTAATTTCACCGGCTGTCATACTCTCCACGCCGAAACACAACAGTGCAAGCAATGCTGCTTCACAGTAAGATTAGCGAGCAAGATAGTGGCAGCAATCCGGGCGGACCTTGCACGAGGTCCTACCACCTGCCCCTGATTTTTCACATCATATGAATTTATCATCACTTTTTCATAGAAAGTCGACGAATCAATACTCGTAATGAAATACTGTTTCGGCAGTACCTAGTTTGTTGTGTTTCTGTAAGTATTTTATTGGGTATCGAAAGCCCCGATAATCGGATAAAGAAACGGCGTAGAAAAGGAAATGGTCAGACAGCATCAACTGAAAGTTAGTAGTCCAGTGTAAGAATTTTTATAGTGTTTTGGTATTTCCTTTAGTCAAAGGATACGCTAGTGATACACACACTAATAAACATCACGCCTGTATTCCCAAATGGGAGTAGGTAGAGCACACGAAACGTTACCGCTTCGGAGCCACTTTTAGCAATTTTAGGTTTTAAGTTTGACAAAAACGGTCCAATAGTAACAGGTTGCTGGCCTGTCGCCTACGATATAACTTAATATATATCCATACTAATATTATAAATGCGAAAGTGTGTGTGTTTGTGTGTATGTTTGTCCGACTTTCACGTCGAAACCAAGCGTCAGATCGACGTGATTTTTTATGGGCCAGAGAGTGATATGGACTACTTTTTATTCCGAGAAAATGCACAGTTCCCGAGTGAACAGCGCGTATAACCGAATTCTACGCGAGCGAAGCCGCGGGCAAAAGCTAGTATGACATATATGTAATATATAATGCTAGTGAAACAGAAATATATACAGGGTGATTTTTAATCGGTGATCAGGAATAATAAAAAGCTATAAAGACGGTCATACTGAACAACTTTTGCCATGGGTCTAATACGAAAATCGAGGTAAAAAAATCCCTGATTTCATTCATTGAGGTAGATGAGGTGCTGAGGTTTTCTATGAATTTGCTGATTTTTCTACCCCGACTTTCGTATTGTTCCCATGGGAAAAGTTGTTCAGTATATGACCGTCCTTATCGCTTTTTGGTATTCCTGATCACCAATTAAAAATCACCCTGTATATGTAATTTCCGTTTGAAATAATGAAAATCATCTGGGTCTATAAACGTTCCACTGCAGAGCCTCCTCTCAGAATGACAGGGTTTAGGTCAGGGGTCGGCAATTAGTTTTAAGTAGGGTCCGAGAATGCTGTTGAAAATTTTATCAAGTTCCGATTTTTTTTTGTGATAAGATAAATAAATACAAAATAAGTAGCTAAGTAAGTACGTGAATACCTATATTTAAAGACAGTCGTCGGTCCGGGGCTAGGTCACAAATTCACAATACAAGCAGGCAGTAGGTAGTTTGATTTAGCCGTATTCCTGAAATTTATACCTACAGCTGGGCGGAGCGCTAGGGTTGGCGTGTAAGTACAAAAAGTAAAACAGACGTGTGTAGATTTTAAGCGTATGTAAGTATGTAGTATGAAGCCGTGGTGGCCTAGTGGTTTGACCTATCGCCTCTCAAGCAGAGGGCCATGGGTTCAAACCCGGCTCTCACCTCTGAGATTTATGAAATTCATGTGCGGAATTACATTTAATTTTGGCATTTAACACGAGCTTTGCGGTGAAGGAAAACTTCGTGAGGAAACTTGCACAAACCTGTGAAGCAATTCAATGGTGCGCCTGAAGTTCCCCACCTCCACTGGACCCGCATGGTAACTATGGCCCAAACCCTCTTGTTCTGAGAGGAGGCCTGTGCCCAGCAGTGGTACGTATAACTGGGATAGAATATAAATAAATACAAAATAAGTAGCTAAGTAGTTAAATACCTACCTATATTCAAAGACACTCGGCGGTTCGAGGCTAGGTCTTCCGCGGCCGGATACGAACTGCAGTCCACCTATTGCCGAGCTGAAGGGCTACTCCGAAACACAAAATTCGAAGTTCGTGTCGTTTGATTCCTCTCGCTCTCGTATTAAATAGTGTAAAGTGTTAGAGGGACCGCACGACACGAACTTCGAATTTTGTGTTTCGGAGTAGCTTTTTTGGTTTAGGTCTAAGTTCTCACGTGACGTGAGTAGACACAGTGTGGATTAGGAACAATTTTTTCCTTCCCTGTGAATTTCATGGTAATTTTCAAGTGTAATTTCGCACATAAGTTCCGAAAAACCCTTAATTATAGGAATATATATTTTATCGTGCCTATTTCCGTTTCTATCAATAGCCTTACGTTTTGGTTCTTCTGCTGATATTTATGCGGATTTTTTTTTCCATGGATTTTAGTAAATAACCGTACTTAGGAATACAAAGGAATAATTTATTTAAGATTAAGATTGGTTTTAGGAGTCTTTTTGTATTTATTATTTCAACTCCAAATATTGTTAATTTTACGGAAATCCCGTAAAATCCATATCGAATATACAAAAAACAAGTGAAACAGATTCACAGAAAAACCAGAAAAAGAGACCAGCGCTGGGAAACAAACCCATGTCCTCAGCATTCCCTGCTGCGTGCTATACCTCTTCACCACTACTGTACAAGATCTTTTTTCTTTAAGATTGTTTTAAGGCAGCTTGAGATTAGAATTTTAGTTTTCATTGCCATACCTACTAGCATAGATACTTTCTTTAAAACCTCATGTCAGTGGAATACAAACCTAATGAGGAAAAGCTACTTAATTGGTGAAGTAGGAGGAAAACCTCTTCAGTACTACGGGTATACAATAAAAACTTTTTTTTAACTTAGTTTTTTAGGTAATCACATAGAAATTCCTAAGACTTGTCAGATAAAATTTTCTTAGCCTTTAAATGGAACACTTAGAATTGTATTCGTCGTTGATACTGTAATGAGAGCGTTAAAATTAAAATTTTCTTTATGTTTTTTATGCAACGCACCCGCAGTTATAATAAAGCTGTAGGTGTCCATGGGTCCTATATCCGTAGTGATCAATTACCACCAGGTGACCCGCATGATCGTTTGCCAGCTATTTGATATAAAATATTAATGAGCAGTTGCGAAATTTTAAATTTGCTATTTTTGTAGGTTACGGGGCATTAGTCAATTGAACCGAGTACCTACAGAGCAAATTGTGATGTAATTTGACATAGGAGAAAGAAAAAGGATAGTTTTTATCCCGAAAAATATCACCACATACCAAAATACCACACAAAACTGCAGGAAACAGGTCATCATCATCATCATCATCATGTCAGCCGAAAGACGTCCACTGCTGGACATAGGCCTCCCCCAAGGCTCTCCACTCAGACCGGTCTTGTGCTTCTCGCATCCACCGCGATCCCGCGATCTTAACCAGGTCGTCGCTCCATCTTGTTGGAGGCCTACCGACAGCTCGTGTCCCGGTCCGCGGACGCTATTCGAGAATCTTTTGACCCCATCGGCCATCAGTCCTGCGAGCAAACACTGCCACTTCGGTTTCGCAATTTTTCGGGCTATGTCAGTAACCTTAGTTCTACTGCGTATATCATCATTTCTGATTCTATCCCGCAGAGAAACCCCGAGCATAGCCCTAGGAAACAGGTAGTAGTGAATAATTTATTAATCTAGAAAATTTGACCAAATTTCAGGAAATGTTTTTTTCTAAACGAAATTGCATGTTATTTACCTTAAAGAACGTAGTAAAGTTATTACATTTCTTGTTAAATTCTTGTGGTCGGGAGCGAACCTTGCGGGCAGCAGTTGATTGTCTTTTTGTGGATGACATCGTTTGTGGAAAAAATAATTGGATGAACAGAAGTTTTTTTCCCAACTGTGTCATACACAAACAAAGAAACAATTTATTTTAGTCAGCAGAGCAAGAAAATAGAATCTAGAACTTTCAGGACTTAAAATGAAGTTTCTGTAAGTATTATTAGATCGCTTATGTTATAATAAATATTGTGAATCTGTTTTTAAAAAAAAATACCTCGTTGAGTTTCTTGCCGGATTCTTCTCAACAGAGGCTTTTTCCGAACCGTTAGTAGATTTTATGACGTTCATAAGTGCTTGTCATAGCCTAAATTGAATAAAGAGATTTTGACTTTGGCTTTGACTTTGACTTTGAATATTCATCAGCGGTTATAATAATGTAAGAAGAAAATAACTTTCAAAACTTTTTACCTTTGAAACCTAGACGTAATTTAAGCGCTTACTGACCTTTTTATGTGTAAACAAATATTTTATTTTTAATAAACAATTTCATTTCAATTCAATTTATTTTTAGTAAACTCAACCAATTAATATTCCCATTACCGGGCAAGTTTTTGCAAAAATCTTGGTTCGTACCTAAGTCATTTGTAACAAACTAAGCTTAGGCAGCGTACAAAAGAAAAGTTAATAAGCCAAGTTTACCGTCTCGTAGTACTTTTTGTAATATTTTCAGGGTTTTTTCTACGTTGATTTTATATTCCTACGGTTCATTAAAGTTTATTTGGGCTTTTTACCCTTTTTGAGTGATAGACACGTTCAGGAAGAATAGTTTACGTGTTCTTACAAAAACCTTAAGAACTTTGGTCTGATTAAATTTAGGTTTTGCGTCATCATCATCATCATCAGCCCCATTACCCCCCCGTAATCCAGCCTATACGTTCCACTGCTGGAAATAGGCCGCCTCCCAGAATGAGAGCGCTTGAGTCGTGAAGTTTCCACGCGCGTCCAGATCAGATTGGGAACTTTACACACATCGTATATAGTAAAAGTAAAGTAAAAGATTACTATTGACTTAGTTAAAAAGTTATGGGTCTCCTTTAAACAGTCAGGAGAAGGGTTCTATGGACATTGTACATTAATACAAATTGGTAAGAAACCTTCGGTGTACAAACCCTATTTACACTTGACCCTTTTTTTTACTTGTCGGTTTTTTCGTATTATACATATTATTGTATTCTTTAATTTCTCAAGTTTTTTTCATATTTGCCGTATTTGTTTTTTTTTCAGACAAGCAGTAGCGTTACTTACGAGATCTTTACCGATGCTCATCATCATCACCATTGGAGAAGTTGGCGCCGCAGTCTCGATGACATCATACAAGTGTACGAAAACAAAAACTGTACTGTAGAATAAAGAGTTACCATAGACACATAGAAACCCATTTTTTTACAACCTTTTATTTACTTTCTACTGACCCACTAGTGGTCAAATTGGCTTCTGGTTCTGAAATTCTTGATAACTCGTCCCTTGTATCCGGGCATTTTCACTAAAACATATACCTAGCAACGGCATAATCGTAGTTAAGGAAAAGTTAAATATTGACAGTTTTGTGACGATTTATTCCATATTAACTGTAGGGGAAAATCGTCACAAAACTGACAACTTTTAACTTTACGCCGTTACTAGGTACATGTTTTAGTAAAAATGCCCATCCACCGATTGCCTGTAAATTTCACGATGCCGTCAGTCTACCTACGTGGGAAGCTTGCCAAGCCAACGCTTCGTCTTCCGGTTCGTGGTCGCCACTCGAGGACTTTTGTCCGCCAACAGTTATCTATTCTTCTAACGATGTGACCCACCCATCGCTAGTTCAACTTGCTATTTTTTTTATTCGACTGGATGGAAAACGAGCAAGTGGGTCTCCTGATGGTGAGAAATCACCGCCATCCATAAACATCCGTAACACCAGGGGTATCGCAGAAGCGTTGCCAACCTAGAGGCCTAAGATGGGATACCTGAAGTGCCAGTAATTTCACCGGCTGTCTTACTCTCCACGCCGAAACACAACAGTGCAAGCATTGCTGCTTCACGGCAGGATTAGCGAGCAAGATGGTGGTAGCAATCCGGGTGGGCTAATCAACTTTTCTACCCACACTAATCTGTTCGCGACATTTTTCAAACAATTGCAGATTTTTGTCAGCAAACATGTTTTTTCTGTAATTTAATAATGGTGAACCTACATGAATACATGCCATTCTACATAAGTTCAACCTATTAAACCGTGAAATATCTTGTTGGAAGTACGATTTTTTGGTAACGCCAGAGACAATTTTGGTAACGCGGGAGACGCCCAAAGTGTCGATAAAATAGTTGATTGGCCCGGGTGGCCCTTGCACAAGGTCCTACCCCTGTATGTAGGTATTCGCTGTGTGTTCGCCTTTGAATAAGAGTATTTTTTATATAAAACAAACCTTTAGGCGACCAATTAATTAATGATCTACTGGATTCTGACAACGCACCTGCCGGCTTTTAAAAAGTTAATTTCAAGTTCGGACAGCAGCTGGTACTCACAAAACGTTTTTCCCTAACGACAATAACATTTTGTAGGTTTTATATTCGCGACGAAAATTTTAGTGATAGATAACGTTTTGGTTTTTAAATAAAAGTAAATTTTGGATCGTATACTTTATATTATGTGGTCCAGTCAAGTGAAAAGATATCGACAGGGCCAAAGTTACAAAAATATGTATGTAGAATTTTGAAAATAAAACCCCAAAATATCTATAAGCAATTTCTTTTTAATTAATTTAAATAAACACTATAATAAAACACATCCATTCGTTTTTCCGTCCCATCCCATGACAATCTGTTCACCTCACTTTTTTTTTATTTAGCTACTACCATAGACATTATTTCCCATCCTACATTCGGCCATCCTGCTATTGTATGGCCTCAGACAATTTATAAATCCACATACATTTACAAGTTAGAATACTTACCTTACATTTTTTATATCAAAATAAACAAAACTTTATCATATTTGAAAACAAAAGCAAATAAACAAATAATAATTTAAAAAAAATGCATTCTGTCACTTAATATAACACATCGAAGGTTCCCTAGAACATATTCAAGACTTCATGAAATAAACCCTAACTACAGCAACTTCATTGTATGGTTGTTTACCAATGCAAATAAATAAAAATTAAACTTAAATCCTATTCCTCCCAGAAAAACCAGTCCATGTAACACCTTTTAACATATGGAGCCATAAAATAAAATAATCATGTTTAATTTTTAAACAAACGTAAATAAAAAATAATAATAATAATAACACTTGAAACTAAGTACTCACATGGGCCAAGGTTTCATGTAATCTGCCGCACTAGATGTTTTCAATGGACCCTCAGCAGCACTGTCAACCTTTTCAACTTCATAACGGTCATTACTTTTAGCTTTGGTGACCCTGTATGGACCCAAAAACTTAGGCTTTATCTTCATACATGTTCCAAATTGAGTCCGTTTAATAGCTACTAAACTTCCAACTTTATACTTGCAGCTGTCTTTCCTCCTTTTGTTGTACTGCCGCCGATTTTCTTCCTGCACCTTTAGTATTTGAACTTTCGCTTGCTCCCTTAACTCATCTCTCTGTGTATTAAATTCTTGTAAACCCTCCTGCTGTAACAAAGAAAGTAAATGTATGTCTTCTTTTTGTCTCATTTTCACTCCAGTTAATAATTCATAAGGACTCAAGCCTATGCTTCTCTGATATGTACTATTTATAGCCCTTTGTACTTTGCTAACCTTTCTGTACCATAAAGTGGGGTCTTCTATGCACAGTTTGGTCAAAAGTGAAACAATAATTTTATGAATTCTCTCGACTTGGCCGTTGCCTCTTGGTACTCCTGTGGTAATCATAACATGGCTGATATTTTCGTCCCTACAGTACTCCATGAAGTCATTGCTTGTAAATGCAGGTCCCTTGTCAGTGACTATTCTTTGTGGATTTCCAAAAACTTGCTGATGAACCATCAATTTGTCAAGCGTTTCCCTGGCAGTTGTCCCTTTCGTAGGAAATATCCACACAAATTTAGTAAAACCATCCACCATAGTCAAAACATAATTATATTTCTTCTTTGTCTCAGAGAATGGACCCACATGGTCTAAGTGAAGCGTACTTAAAGGTAAATCTCCCTTATCTAAAGTATGCAAAAATCCTTCTTGCTTTCCCTCTTTGTTCATAGACAATAAACAAGGTATACATGTTGAAATAACCTCTGTCACTTTTCTTGCAATATCTGATATAAAATATTCATTTTCAATTAATTCCAGCATTTTTTTCTTACCAAAATGTCCATTTGTATGTAATCGCCTAATAACTTCTAATTCCATGCCTTTAGGAATTACCAATAATCCTTTTTCTCCTTTGTATAATAATCCATTCTGTACATAGTAGTCTAAGTAGGGTTTCTCTTTTAAAATTTCACAGATAGCTCTCACACTGTCGTCTGCTTCTTGTGCTAGCCGAATATGACTGTGAAGTCCTCGTGTAATCAGTCCAACATAAGGGTTGCGGCTGAGAGCATCCACATGCCTCATCTTCACACCTGACCTGTGTTCCACTGTGTAGTCATACTCCTGAAGTAACAGAACCCATCGAGCAACCCGTGTTGATAAATCTCTTTTTTTCAAAGTCATCTCAAATGCCAAACAATCAGTTATAATTTTTAAATGAAATACCCAGTAAATACTTACGAAATTTTTTTACTCCTTCAATAATGGCAAGAGCCTCTAATTCATAACTGCTATACTTTTTCTCAGCATCTGTAGTTTTCTTGCTCATGAAATAAACCGGATGTAAACAGCTGTCATTTGGATCCCTTTGCAATAATATTGCAGAATAAGCCTGCTGTGAAGCATCTGTATGAAGCTCGGTAGGTAATAAAGGATCAAATATTCTTAACACCGGATATTCTGATAATTTCTTTTTTAATATTTGAAAAGCTTCCAACTCTTTTACACCAAATTCAAAATCTGTATCCTTCTTCAATAAGTCAGTTAAAGGTTTAGCAATAGCAGCAAACCCTTCTATGTATTTTCTGAAATATGAAGTGAGACCAATAAAACTATGAAGCTGCTTTAGGTTCTTTGGTTGAGGAAACCTCATAACCGCATCGGTTTTATCAGTGGAAGGTTTAAAGGTCCCATTTTCAATAATATGGCCCAAGTATTCAACTTTCCTTGTTACCAAATCACACTTCTTCCAATTAACATTAAGTCCATACCTGGATGCCACTTGTAGTACTTCTCTTAGCCTGTGAACTGCTTCATCATAATCTGCTGCCGGTATAATAAGGTCATCGATGAATATAAGTAGGTATCCTTTTGCCATAAGCTCTCTGAAAATTGCAGTAATAAATCGGGTAAAATAATTTGGACATATTGATAAACCAAATGGAGCTCTAGTGAACTCATATTGCCCATTTTGAGTAACAAATGAGGTATATTTTGTTGAGTTCTCTTCTATTTGTAAATGGAAAAATGCATCTTTTAAGTCTAATTTACTGAAAATTTTTGCATGCACTAACTTGTCTATATGGTCATCAATCACTGGGAGAGGAAATTCATCTTTCACCATCTTTTCATTAACTTTGCGATAGTCCACACATACTCGAATTGAGCCATCCTTTTTTTTTACTAATACAAGCGGACTAGCATATTCTGAAAAACTAGGCTTAATTATCCCCTTATCTAACCACTCACCTATTTGTTGTTCAACTACTTGCTGTTCCTTGATAGCTAATCGCCTTGCTCTTGATGACACAGGTATGTCATCCCTCAAAATAATCCTCATGCGGATGGGAGCTTCCTCGGTCTGGACAGGTTTATAGTTCTCTACCAACTTCTGAACTTCGTCGCGCACACGTACATCTGGCACATAGCTGACCGCTTGCTCAGCATTTGTAAACAAACACTGAGCCAGCCCATCTACGCTTCGCGGAGTTACACTCACCTTGCCCTTGTCAAAAATTATCGTAGCTACCTCAAACATTGGTTGGCCCAATATGATTTTATAAGGTGTTACATCTTTCGGGACTACATAAAATAATAACTCATAACAATAACCGTCAATTCGCAACGTCATATTACACTTACCGAAGGCTAAAACTTTTGCAGACGCAAGTCCCGTTATAATAGTCTCGTCCTTAAACAACACAACACTTATCTGTGCAAGTAAATCTTCGGACAATAAATTCAGCTCGCTCCCAGAATCCACTAAAGCATCCACTGTCACACCTTGAACATCCAAAGTCTTTGCCGAAAAGTTCACCCTCAACACACGATCACTGTTTGTGTTTATATTTTGGCGTCATTGCCGGCAATTTTGACAGCACTGACACTGTTGACAGCTGGAACCGCCATTTTGCCCGTCAGCAGCGCCCTCTGTATGCAAGTCATTCATATTTTCTGCGTTTTGTTCGGAATTCACGCACATTGTGCGCGGTCGCGAATGTTGCCAACTTGTCGCTCGTGCTTCACTGCTCTCCCTGGCGTTGCGACTATTTCTGTTCCATGTTCCATCTCGCTCATTCTCGCCACGCGCCATGTTTGAATTATTTGCTGGACAATGTGGGGCAATATGACCGAAATTATCGCATTTAAAACATTTTATCCCATTGCGACACGAACTAGCCATATGATTTTTCTCACCGCATTTATAACAATTACGCTCAATTTTTGCTCTTTCTGTTGTCTGGAACCGTATCTGCGGATTTTTTTCTTTGCTTTTCATCCTTTCGTAAATAGCGAGAACTTCTTTTAGCTTGCTATAGGTCGTAGCCCCATAAAGCATAATCTTATTAGTGGGAGTGTCGTCAATGCCGTCTACGATATACTGTATCGCAACGTAATCTGCAAAACCGCCACGCTTGCCTAGCTCCTTCATCACTAACATATATTCGTAGCAAGTTTCATCTCTCTTTTTCTTCCGTGATGCCATCATTTCATGAATTTCCTTAACGTTGACATTATCAGGGAATTCCTTCGCTAGCGCCTTTTTTAATTCGTCGTAACTTTTAAAAGTTTTCTCCGATTTCAACCAGAGAGCTGCTGCTCCGACTAACGATCTGCGAGCTATCAGCAATTTTTGCGCTGGCGACCAGTTAAATATTTCTGCGTTATCTTCTATTTCTTCGGCCCACGCCGTTACTGGGAAAGTTTTGTCGACCCCTGAGAATTTTACAATCGTTTCTTCGACTTGATGCAGCCCCTTGGCCGACTCAACTGTAACCGTTAATCCATCTTTCTCCTTCTCCATCATGTTTCTCGCCTTTTTCTCCTTTAACACCGCTTACAATCACCTTGAACACCTTGCACACCTTTTTTATACACCTTGAACACCTTTATCGCCTTTATTGCTTTAATTCCTCATTTAAATTTTATTTCATCGTTCTTTCACACCGCCATTTTTCTTCTTACAGCGTTTAAGTACAATCGCAGTTTAAGCCTTCATTTTCGTAACACCAAATCTTGATATCTAATACTTAAATTTCATCCCGGACGAGCCCCCAAATGTAGAATTTTGAAAATAAAACCCCAAAATATCTATAAGCAATTTCTTTTTAATTAATTTAAATAAACACTATAATAAAACACATCCATTCGTTTTTCCGTCCCATCCCATGACAATCTGTTCACCTCACTTTTTTTTTATTTAGCTACTACCATAGACATTATTTCCCATCCTACATGTATACCTAGACGACTTTATGCACTTAACATTAAGATCATGACTAATTTATTGACGTTCTTTGTTTGTTTCGTTTCTAGTAATTTTTCTTCATGGCAGATGGTTAAAGTTGAAATTCATGTTTTTGAGACAACTTAAATCAAGATTAATGAAGTTATTTCCAGCATTTTACGGTAGTTACTGCCAAAATAACATTTTGTACTTCTGAAGTAACTATTCGTGATTCGATACACATAAAAAACTGTTATTAAGAGCTTTATCCAAGTCGATGCTGGTACTAAAAATGTCAAGACAACGGGGAGTATCCCCAAAAATCTTTATTTCGTTAATAACTCGAAAACCGTGCAACTTTTACTGGGGTCATGTTGGTTGGTTAGGGTTCTCTTGAGCTGGCCTACCTCTGGTGTCACTGTGACGTGCTAGTTTTGGGACACCCTGTATAATAACCCTTCTGTCGTTGTGACATTAACTTTAATTTGATAGATTTAGTTTGTGAATGAAGATGCGATGACAATGCAGGAAACTAGGTTTTCTCGTGGCTCGCGTAAACCATTAAATCTGGCAGTAATTTTTAAATGTCGGAATTTCATTAAATTCTCGTGGGAATTCGTAAAAATTTCATCGTGATTTTCATTTAAGCAATATTATTATGACGAATACGCAAAGAAAATTGATATTTTATCCCCTAGTGTAAAATCTTTTTTCCTTGTTAAATTATATTACCAGGGACCGTAACTTTGGTACCGATGACAGACGTAAGAAGTCAAGCTAAATACAGTGTCAGATTCAGACCTCTTTAATTTACTGATATAATCAATGTCAGATAGAATACAGTAAATTTTCATGGATGGTTTTGGGATTTAGAACTGCCAGAAGGTTACCCGTCGATGTCATAAATGGACTAACCGAGCACCAATAGCAGCCCTGCAGCGAACAGCAACACTCTTCATGACTTACTCTGAACTGCAAACTCCAGAACCCGAATGCGGTCTTTGACAACTCCTGAATTTGGCATGTCCTGTACCGAGGTAACATACGATTCGGTGAATCGCTACAAGGAATTTATGCTTTGAGGTCTTCAAAGCCTTCTTTTTTAGTTCTTTAAATAACAAATGAAATTTCTTAACCAATGTTGTTATTGTTCGAATTTTGTAGTTCTGTTCTAAATCTTCTTCTCAGATGGTGCTAGCTATGACCATTTTAAATACCCTATTCTAAGTTTATTCTCCACCCGTAAGATGCCACTAATGATTTGTTTCTTTATTTTCTTTCTTTCTTTCTTTCACTATCAGATGCGGTTACCATCCTACGAAGCGTAAAACAATAAAAAAAACCGGCCAAGAGCGTGTCGGACACGCCCAAAATAGGGTTCCGTAGCCATTACGAAAAAATTAAGTACTATTTTTCTAAGGATTTTGTATTTTATACGGAATCTTCCAAGTTTAGGTATATTTTATACCTTACGCTGCTATTTACTCATAAACTACTAATAATTCTCAAGCAAACTTAACCGTTATAGTTTTCCTTGAAAGTTTGATATACTGACTACCATCCTGAATTTTTTCAAATTTTTTCACTCACCGGTTTAGATTTTAGAGGGGGGGGGACGCTCGATTTTAATGAAAATTTTCACTTTAAAGTTGAATATTTCCCAAACGCTTTACTGAATCGAAAAATTATGTTAGTAAACCCCTAATGGTTTTAAAATACCTATCCAACGATACCCCACACTATAGGGTTGGATGAGAAAAAAAAAATCACCGCCACTTTACGTCTATGGGAGGTACCCTAAAAAAAATTGTTTTTGAATTTTTAATTATACTATTTTGTCGGCATAGTTTACTTATATATCCGTGCAAAATTACAGCTTTCTAGCATTGATAGTCCCTGAGCAAAGCCGCGGACGGACAGACAGACAGACAGACAGACAGACAGACGGACAGACAGACAGACAGACAGACATGGCGAAACTATAAGGGTTCCGTTTTTGCCATTTTGGCTCCGGAACCCTAAAAATCGAACGCTCGTTACACATATAGCGTAAACAGTATGAGTGAGTAATCAATTTGATGAAATGCTGCATATCGTTCACTCATATTAATCGATCAACAGAATGGATCCTTGAAATAGTGATAAAGTTGACCCAGAAATATTATAAAATTTGAGGTACGAGTTTTTTTTAAAGTAGTGACGACGTAAATCATAAAATAATCTATTTCCCAGTATGTATGAACTTTTGTTGATATATATGAAAAGGAAACACAGAAAATACAATTCCACCGAGAAATTGAGCAAACAAGACTTGAGTAACTGCCTTTAAAATTTTAATGAAATTCGGTAGTAGCATCAGTCTCTCCTCGTGGCTCTTTAGTCATGTATAATTAATTGTTGGGATCTAAAGTGCTTTATTTTGATTAATTTGAGGAATTAAGTTTAATTTTAGTTTCATTTGAAAAATTTGTCTAACCCTCTAAGTATCTTTAAAGTACCTATAGCTTTTAAAGGATGGCTTTGTACTTTCTAAATACCTAATATTCTACCTAAATGTGAATGAGTTTGTTATTTATGGCTTCGTTTATATTTTAAGCCGCTGAACCGATTTAGATGGAATTGAGCATTAGGAAATTTTATTCAAAATATATTTTTCAAACTAGTACAACTTTCAACATAATATAACACATAACAACTTTCTACTTACAACAAAACAACTATTTGTCTATGACATACTTGAATATCTTTTGAAAACCCACCCGTTTCTTGTAATATAGCGGATTCGTTTTGTAAAATCTCGCACTTATATGAAGTGTCAATTTCATTTACAAATAAAAAATCATAAAGTCGTATACTGATTTTTGAAGTATTTAATGTACCTGATTGCAATGAGGCTCGTTTTCGAATTTTTAGAGAAATAAAATAAAACAAAAATCAACCATTCTATTTTTTAATATGAAGCATAAATACGCCTTATTACAACTCTTACAATTAAAAATAAATTACCTAAAATAATTCGTATAAATAAAGTCGACGGGCTCGCGCTTCAAATATCTCAGTCTCAAAGGAAGAAAAACGTCAGTCTTCAAAAAATCGGAGCAAAACGCAATGCTTAAAATTAATGGTGCGGATCAAGGAAAAACAAGTGACTCCATTGAATTTGAAGCATTGCAGTTTATATTATTGCTAAATGTCAGATCGCCACTTATCACAACAGACAACGGATCAAGATGACGTGGCGACCTGACATTTAGCGTGAACTAATCGTATCGCCACTTGATCGCGTTATGTCGTCCAACGTCCAAGATGTCCAATTAGGTCATTGCCATGGTGTGCATGTGGTGCATCTCTGGCATGGCCATAGCTTGCCCGTACATTTGCATCGCGCCGGGCATCATGTACATGGGCATCGGCATGGAAGGCTGACTCAGTGGCGATAGTCCTGGGGGGCTGAATAGGCCTTTGAAGAAGTTCGCGATGTTCCATAGGACATTGGACGTCTCCGGAATCCTGTGTAGCATAATTGGAAAAGTTTATAGCTTCTTTACAAATATCAATTCAAATGCTTTAATTGTTTAACCTAATTTAATGAGGCAAGACTTAATCAGACTTGGAAACGATCTTTGACAAGTTTTAAAACCACTCTTTTTTAACTAATAAATTACCTCAAATTTTCGGTTTCACGCGCAAGTGCGTTAATTATAACCCTTGAAAAAAACATTTATCAATGGGAACTATGCAACTTTTCGAGATGAAAACTATTCTATATACTTCCGAGGGTAGGTATCTCAAACTATTTTTATACTAAATCTCATCTGTCTCAGCTCAGCGATTTAACCATGAAGAGCTAATAGACAAAGACGAACTAAATTATACTACAGTTGACTAAATTATACGTTACTGCCATGAAACACTTAATAACTGAGAACTCGAACGCTCTTTGGTCACGTATGTTGTGGTAAATCAAAATCAAAGGAGCAAATTCAGCTCCTTAGTTAACCAAATATATTACTATTTCAACATGAAAATCCAACGTTTCAGAAACGTAAAGGTCTCTCGATCCCAACTTTGATTTATGGTAAGGAACTGGAAACAAATGGTTGCAAATATTACGCATGGCATTTTGCTTTCAAAGCATCATATATCGTAGTATGAGAAATAGACATTTCATGACAAAGTTGTCTCCAAATCCGATTAAAGTATAAACAATCATGCAAACCTGTACATTTTCATTGATATTTACAAAACAATGGTACCTGCATAAACGTGATAATTAAAACAATAAATGCAAAATTAAATGCGGTACTAAACCTCCACCAAACTTAACTTTATTAAATGCATCGATAGTGTCCAATGGCAAATCAAAGAGTCTGTTTACAGTTTTCTTGTGCATTCTCGTTTGATTGGTCATGGTCAGTTTGTGTTTTTTGTTGATGTTTTATTTGTTTCTTTTTGGATTTTTTTGTTTTCTTATTAGTGATAACATGATCAGTTACTGCCTCCTGCACATTGACTAAGCCATCAATAACTTCCAGGGTAAACATAACAATATCATAAGCGGTACTGTAGTAAAATGGTGGATCTTTAGACTTTAGTGAATTTTTAAAGTAAGACTCTGTATATTCATTGGCTTTTTTGAATATAGTTTTAGGATCAGACTCGTATAAAAGATAGAGCCAGTCAAATAACAGTCTGCCAGTAATATAACGCCCACCTTCAAATTCATCGATACTCGAATTACGGAATGAATTTGTGAAAGGTTTGTTAATATGTCTCTTTACTCGAGTCCTTTTTCTTTTCAAAGGCATCAGTTGAGAATTTTCTGTTATTGGATTAATGTCATTAGGTACTGTTGTATCCAAATTAGCAACCACTATAGGTTGCCATTCACTTGATGTGTTGAAGATAGGCGTTACGTTGCTACTTACACTGTTATATCCATAAGATTCTTTCCTGTAAGGTGTTAGTCTAGAATTGTTAATCATAGGGTTAAAAGAATGAGGGTTAACAAAATATTTAACTCTAGGATAGTAATATGTGTTAGGATAGTTATATTTATATTTCTTAGTTTTAACATAATCATGCAAATCTTTGTTATGTTTCAACTTATCCAAATCAAACTTCAACTCATTATATTTCTTAGGTCTATGCGTCAACGAATTTCTATAGGTCATCTTTCTCTGAGCTATATTTCTGGGTTGTGGCAAAAGTATTTCTCTTGGTCGTTTGACTTCTTCTTTAACTTCTTCAATGCTCTTCTGTGTGGAGACATCAGAGTTAAGACCACGAAAGGTTGCTGGCATAGCCTGGTAAAAAACACTAGCGATGGGCTCGACAAAGCTCTTGAAGCCGTCAATGAGGGGTTCGATGAATTGTTGCAGTTTGGACTTACCATCCCATCGTTCTGTCGCCCTGGTAGAATTGTAAAGAGTAGGTGCCTGCTGGGATTGCTGTGCGCTCGCGTCGTTTTGCTGAAGCAGCTCATGCTGATGAGGCGCTAAAGCGGGGTTGTACATCTCTTGGGTTCCAAACTGCGGATTTGCCCCGCTTACGGAATACTGGTGAGATGACGCGCTCGGAAAATCGATTGGATATTGCGAGTAAAGGTATGGATGGTTTTGCAAACCGACACTGGAATGTGAAAGAGTAAATGTTGTTGTATTTGTGTATAGTATATACCTGGTCGAAATGTTTTATTCCAATTACTTATCTATCAACGTCAGTTGGTCACGATGTCCTGTCCAGTCAGCGTCGACAATTTTTTCACTAACTTTTTTTGTCATAAATCTGAACGCAAAATGCGTAATACAGATCTTATTTGACTTTATAAGTCAAACATCGCCGCGGAATAAATTATTCTGCTTACTGTAGCGGCACAAACGCTAAATTATGGATTCGAGTATAATAAGTTCACTTTCTTTTGTTTTCTCGGATGGCAGTGGTCACGGCATGTAGATACAGGCATTTGTAGAGATACAAGAACGTCGTCGAAAGTTGGTATTTTTTTTGTATTTCATCGTACGGTTTGTCACGTTATCAGCCAGTGAAATCACAATGTTGGTGGTAGTTTAGTGCATGTGAATGTTGTATTGCGTGTCAGTAAGTAAGTATTTAGTCGGGCAAGTAAAACGTACGTTTTTGATGTTATGTTGATGATACGCTAATTCTAAAAGATTGTGCCTCGTAACTTTTGAGTTTCAGAATGACAAAAACAATTACTGTACGTGTATTAAGAGAATATTGTCTGGTCAGTATTTATGTTCGTGTCAGTGCTTATAGTCAGTCAATGCAAATATAAGTGGTAAATATTCTACAAATTGCTGTACATTGTCAGGAAAAATTACTATATCAAAAATTGACATAATTCATAACTGTAAAGCATAGAATACAGAATAAACCTGGAACCACGTTACAAATTCCGCGTGACACATGTGTCCAGAATCAGACCGATAAAATCTTCTCGTGATTTTGGCGGTTGATTGACATTATTATTTGAATAGGACATTATTATGTCCTATTTTATATTTTGGACACATTTATTCGCAGAAAATTCAATCTTCAAACATGATATTAGTTATTCTTCTTGTAAGTAGTAATAAGTACATGGTTTTCTATTTATTCTATATCCCTGTTTGTAAAGCTATTATAAAGAATTCTTACAAGTCCATAATGGGCAGTAAAAAAGTGCATTCAAAAAAGTTTGCTACACTCATCATATTTTGTGTTATATTTAGTGATCTGTATAGTCAATTAATTTCATTCCTCGATAGCCAACTAATCATAATCAGATAGGTAATTAATTTTATTTATCTATAACAAAGGTTACAGAATTACGTAAAGTGTTACAATGACAAGTATCTCTGGTGGCTTAGTAATCAAATTGTACTAAACAAATCACTAATTTATAAAAAAAAAAAACACTGTAAAAGCAAACTTTGGAAAGAATCTCATTTTGAAAAATTCATTACGAATGTTTCGATTTTTTACATAATAAAACATTCTCACGGAAGATCTCCCTTGACACACCTGAAGTAACTGAACTTGAAAGTAACTTTGTTTCTTGGAAAAAGAACATCACCATCACTCACTCGAACAAGCCCATGCATCTTGTGAGAATTCTTTATGAGTCTGAGCTAGATATTTGTGAACAAGATTGATCATTTATCAGATACATTATTGTCGTTACTTCTCTACTTTACTTGGCTGACATTCAAAAGGAAACAAAGGAAAACTAATTTACTTAGAATTTCCATGATGGCTGTCAAATTGAGCATTGATAACTTAGTTTTTGCCAAGCTCTTTTTACAGACGTAAAGAATATTATGCGTCTAATGTAAACTTACATTATTAAGATAAAGTATTTTTTGCTTTTCAATAACGTATCAGATTTGATTCACAAATATTTAACCCATTTTTTAGAATAGCCTGTGACGATATTCTATTGAATATCGAAATACATAAATACAATACATTCATAATGACATGTTTTTAAACAAGCGAAACTATTGTAGTTTCGCATTATCTCAGTTAGGGTATTTTCTACGATTTGAATAGAAATGAATTCTGTGAAAACAAACACTAATACGAGTACTGCAGGTATTTTAGTCGCATAACCACTTGACAGTCCGACGATAAATCATGGTATCCAAAACCAAATACTTCAAACCGTCCGTGGACACTTTAGTATCGTGAAGTTTAACTTTGATTTTGTAAAAAAATCATAAATTACAAGCTATTGTTTTATAAATAGTATTTGAATGGGTAAACAATAATGTACGTCTCAGTATTTCTTCTTTATTCAAAACCTCGTAGTTAAAAAATTGTGGACACACAGCGCGTTTCGTCCGTCGATAAAAAACTCGGACGGTTTGAGGCATATTGGTCGCGCGCTCCGGACTGTCAAGTAGGTATATTAATGAATGTAACCATGTATTTCCTTTAGAAGCAAAGGCAAACTGAGTCCTTTATGAGGTATAAAAAAATTCATAGCAAACAGCTTTGACGACAAACCACGCACCAATCCAACTGCAAAGGGATTCGCTAATGTTAGCACTAATATTCCATTTGGATAAAGTACTCGTTCCCTTTTTAAATTTTAGATCTGTTTTACGTTTGACTCAAAACATTAAAAAAAGCTAAAAGTCAGCAAAAATTTTTCTAACGAATTTTTTTTTCGATGCGACTTCAAATTCGGTTTTCGGCCCGCGACTAACCAATTTATTTGGTCATTTTGTTAAAAGGTGGACAAAACAAAATAAATTGGCAATTCGCGAGCAAATCATTAAGTACCTATGTACAGTTAAAGAAACTGAATTAAATAAAACTTCAACCTTCGTGCTATTTATTATTTTATTACTTAATTCATTACACAGTTGAAACTTTCATGTTTACCACCAAAGAAATCTCTCCAGACGAAGGTTGATGTCAAATTGACATTCCAATATATCTGGGCCAATCAACTATTTTACCGACACTTTGGGCGTCTCCTGCGTTACCAAAATTGTCTCTGGCGTTACCAAAAAATCGTACTTCCAACAAGATATTTTCCGGTTCAATAGGTTAAACTTACGTAGGATGGCATGTATTCATGTACATTGTACACCATCTATTAAATTACAGAAAAAACATGTTTAAACAAAAAAATCTGCAATCGTTTGAAAAATATCGCGGACAGATTAGTGTCACTAAAAAGTTGATTGGTCCATCTACCAAAAAAATGATAACGAAATTGATTATAAAGTTTCCACGCTAATATTCGATTCAGTTTCTTCGGTTGTGCTACACATGATGAGCGAGGCCATGCTTTAAATTAAATGCTATATCTACTGGAATAATTCGATTTTGAACTTACCCTTGCCCGTATGTCTCATATAATCGCTTCATCGCCATGCCAACTGTGACCAGCAGCGCCAATTTACTGGCAACGAAAGCCTTCATAGTAAGAGCGGTGACCATAGCCATTGCGAATATAACAGTGCCAGCTGACTTCATGCCGAACATCATGGGAATGATGGCTTGGAGCATCTTTTTCTTTTGTCGTCTCTCTGTAATGGAAAATAAGGTCGAAATAAAACTAAGATTCTTTATTGCGTTAAAAGTGATGAAGATCTTAGAAGTAATAGCTGGCCCGGAACACGTTTGTTCAAGAAGAGAGAGAAGAAGAGGCTTATCGATGCCACCGGTGACCGAAGAGCTGGCAGCTACCTTGCTCAAAGAATTACCCTTGCGATTCAACGAGGAAATGCTGCCAGCATCTTCGGCACAATGCCGCAGGTGCCTTTTTATATGGCTTAGTTCTTAATATAGTTTTTCATTTAGTTTGTAATATTTAATATTATTTCTGTGTTTTGATTTATCTTAATTGCATATCGATCGTCTTACTAGCTCAAAGGTCAATGTTCGACAAGTTTAACTACGTGTAATATTGGAAACTTCCATTTAAATTGAATATTGATTGATGATTTTTATCATCATCAACCCACAGCAGTCTGTCTGGTCTGGACATAGGCCTCTTCCATGGCGCTCCACAAGACTCTGCCTTCAGCCCCTCGCATCCATCCACCACCAGCGACCCTCTTAAGGTCGTCCGTCCACCGTGCCTTAGGACGCCCTACACTACGTTTTAGCGTCCGTGGTCTCCATTTGAGGACTTGTCTGCTCCACCGTTCATCGGTCTCGGTCCTGCGACAGACGTGGCTAGCCCAACGCCACTTCAGCGAACTAATTCTCTGAACAACGGTGACTTTCGTTTTTTGTCGAATTTATTTTGAACGTGAGTAAATTATGCTATAATTTTGTTAGAAATCAACTATCTGTCCTATACAACACGATATCGGAATATCGCGATTGCAGTCACCATCTCTTTCTCACCCTCAACGTGTGACAGAAACAAGTGTTGAATAGGGTTTGGATACTGATTAAATTTTCAAACCGTTATCATGTAGTTGGCGCAAAACCTTTTCATTTTGGTTTCGTTCACGAAAACGTTATTTTTAAACCGGTTTTTAAGGGAACATTTCCATACAATTCTTGTCAGATGAACCGGTTTATAAGAATAAATCCGGTTTATTCCAGCGCAGGATAACAGTTGCCGCCCGCTGCCAGCCGGCCAGCTGTCACTCGTCGAATAAACCGGTTTATTTAGGTTATAGTTAAGTTCTTAAAACGTTCGCGTTCGCGTAAAGCGGTATTTACCGCTATTTTATAAACCGGTTCCGAGCCTTGGTGTTGAAAAAATTTGTTATTCTCGCGACCGACTCTCACTTGACCGGTCTTTTCAATATTCACGCTTCATTGACTAGCGTGTTCAGCCTACTTTCGTCGAACGGTACCGTCCGACATCAGCCGAGCGTCACTGATGGTCTGGACTATCTCATCTAGAACAGTAGTAGGTAACTAATGACACGCAAACTAACTCCGTCATGCGAGGAGGAAGTGCATCGATTAATATTATTATTACTAACGACTTATGCTACCAGATGGCCTAGTGGTTAGAGAACTTGACTACGAAGCTTGAGGTCCCGGGTTCGATTTCCGAGTCGGGGCAGATATTTGTATGAAAAATACGAATGTTTGCTTTCGGGTCTTGGTTGTTTAATTTGTATTTAAGTATGTAATATATTTATTTATTTAATAGGTATAAAATATTATTCCCGAGGGAACAGCGCGCAATAACCGAATTCAAAACCGAAGGCAAAACCTAGTACCTAGTTTGTATATTTGCATTAATTAATTAGAATCACTCGGCGATAAATGAAAAACAACATCATAATTCTGTTACGGGTCCCAATTTTTCTCCCTAAACGAAAACACGCCATAAATTCTATCCTCAACTGAATTATAAAACGATGAAAATGGTGTTTGTTTGTAAAAATCTATAATTTATGATGTTTGGTCAAGATAGAATTATAACTGCTGGATAAAACCAATATATTTTTTATTACTGATATAAAAAAAATGTTACTGTGAAAAACATTCCACCAATTAAATAACATTTTCATGTAAAATGTTCCTAAGGCGAGACCATATGGCTCCCAATGGCAATTTTTTTTTCAGATCTCATGTAGAGCCAAGCTTTTAACTCTACATGCCCTAACTCCGCAAGATCTAAATTCACAAACTACACCTGTATCAAAATATGTTTCTTAGCCGTTTCACTACTGTTATATAACATAACATCAGTGATCGGATAATCGGATGTATTTTTACCTAAAGTTAAGGTGTTGGCTATTATGGAATGCACTTTTGAATCTAAAAAATCCCGGGATTTCGGAATTAACAATTTTTTTTTACAATAGAATCAAATTGGGTGTGGGTATTTACATATTTTAAGGTGTTGGCTGATATGGAATGGACTTTTCCTCGCTAATGTAATGAAAAACATTGTACATCACACAAACGGTACTATAATTACGAACATTGACTCATTAAAGCCCTCAGTTTTCGACTTCGGGCTTCTAATAGACTCTCGTTCGTAATTCCTTATTTACCGCCCTTAAGATATAATGTACCTACTATTACACCCTAACTTTGTGTCAGTACAATTTGAAATCATGTACAACACCCAGCTAATTGAACCCAAATAAGACCCATTTCAGTGTTAATTATTGCGTATCAAAATTCATGAAAGCAATTGGAGTTTGGAGACAAAACATGAATAGAGACTTTCTATTCTTAGTCAGAAGAGTCAGAATTTCTGACTAAGCAAAAACGGATTCATGGTTTCTAATAATTTACAGTTAGGCATTAGAATAATAAACTATAGGAATAAAGGTAAATAATATGAAACGTCCATTGCATGATGCATATACGCTGTGTTTTACTCGATTTCAGGTCAGTTCTTATTCTATTTTCACTAGAATAAAAAAATATTTACAAGTTTGTTACGTTCTGTCATATGTCGAAGTTAACGGAAATAAAAAATCAGTGTATACAGAGATAGATCAAATGAAAAAATAAGCACCCTGAGCATGTTATGTACAAGATAATAAGAATGAGGAAACTTTTTTTTTTATATAGGTTCGTTATCATAAAAAACAATTGAATATCTCGTTGAAAGAAATGAACGCCTATGTTATTGCAATAGCAAAGTAGATACGTAAATAAAGGAAGCAAAAATTAGCAGGCGCTACACTGGCCAGTAATTTAAAGTACGCTAACCGTACTCCAAAAAATAATATTGTTTTTAAAAAAGGTTTTTATCATGACATAAACGATAAGGTCCTTTTAACATAAAGAGATAACGAGATTTCATAATTATTGCTCCCTTTTCAGCAGGAAGCGACTGTAATGGCCTTTTTCACTCGTTAGGTAGGTAACTGTTTTACGTTTTACATAAAAATTTAGCATCATTTTAGGAAAGCAGAATACATTTTGATATTGAAACGGATGATAACTCGGCGATGTTATTCAGTAAAAAAAATTCACGCCGCTTTTTTAAAGCAATTTGACCATTTTCGACGACTAATTTAGAATCTATACTTACTTAAAATATTATACATGCGAAAGTGTGTTTATTTGTCAGATCAACTTGATTTTCGGCATAAAGATAGTTCATGGGCCAGAGAGTGACATAGGTTACTTTTTATCCCGAAAAATGTACGATTCTCAAGGAAACAGCGCGCGATAACCGAATTCCGCGCGGGCGAAGACGCGGGCAAAAGCCAGTACAAAAATAAACAACAAACAAAATACTCCTGCTTGCAGATCTCGTATCATTGTCATTAAAAGAATAATATAGTAACTAATGATACAAACATTTCTTAAAACGAGTCGGGTGGTAATCTATGGCGAAGTGTTGTAACTATTAATACCATTCTCTAACACCAATGTGTAGACGGATACTTATCACTTATCACTCTGCTGACAAGTCCCTAATCACTTATACTGCTATTGGCAAGTAAACCTAGCAAATGAAACATAGCATAATATACCTTAGAACCACTGCAAGAGAACTCGCTTTCACGTAAAATAAACACGTAATCGGTTCATAAGTTTGAGAGCTGCTATGCCCCAAACAGATGGACAGACATTTAAGAATTATATTCACCTGTAATAAATACAGTAAGGAAAGCCGTGGTGGCCTAGTTGTTTGACCTATCTTCCAAGCAGAGGTTCGTGGGTTCAAACACTGGCTCGCACCTCTGAGTTTTTGGAAATTCATGTGCGGAATTACATTTGAAATTTACCACGAGCTTTTCGGTGAAGGAAAACCTGCACAAACCTGCAAAGCGATTCAATGGTGCATGTGAAGTTCCCAATCCGCACTGGTCCCGCGTGGGAACTATGGCCCAAGCCCTCTCATTCTCATTGTATACAGGCTGGGATGATGATGATGATGATAAGGAAAAAGAAGTAGTGATTATCAGAAGGGCAATGGAACTTACTAAGGCCAGTTCTCCTTTTTGGTGTTTTATCTTCTTCTTCTTCGACTTTGCTGTTCGATTTCTTCGGGATCTGCTCCGAAGACACATCTGAAATTGAAAAATAAAACTAAATTAAAAACTTTTACAGAATATATATTTACATGGACAGTCAATGTCCTAAATACACTTGCACAGGTTACCAGTGAAACATTCCTGTATGTCACTAACCATATAGTTGGTGTTTACATAATATCTAGCACGATTTCTGTATAGCTTGTTAGATATCATCTGACTCGGTTCTCATAGCCATTTATTCGTAATATGTTATATTCCATGTTTTTTTTGTACATTAGCAACACAATTACAAAAGTAAATTTCTTATTAGCAAAACAAGAGTTCTAAAACAAAAAAAAAAACTTATATCGCACCAGGAAAAGCTCCTGACGCTATGATGCTACTAAATATTCATTTAATTAATTCTTAGAACGCGCGGAAAGCTGCAAGATGCGGAGCTTATGGAAATACTGACAAATTGCTCACATTGCCCGCAGCGAATGTTAAATCTCAGGGGAGAGGGGCAGTAGGCTAAGTATACAACAAAGAAGCTCTGTATTCTCGAAGTTTCTTTGCATTATAGAATCCGCAACGAGACGACCCGACACAAGAACTATAAGGTCATCAACATAGCTAGTTAGGAAATTGAAGTGGCAGGGCTAGCCATTACTGCCAAAGAACCGACAAACGGTAAAGTAAATGAGTTCTAGAGGGAGAGCGCGTCTCGGAAAACGTAGTGTAGGAGTGATCTGCGAAGACCTGGGGGCCTACCACGCTCTCTTAATACGATTCAGTTTAAGCTCTAAACTGAACTGCATCGCTATTTCGTACTACGACGTTACTTTTGTGATTCATTTCAAGTGAGGTTCAGCGATAGCGATACATATATCAGAGAAAATATCGGTCTTTCATTCACTTGTAAGCGATTGAGATTCAGCTCTGAGAAATAAAGGTCGTGGTACCAATTTCGACGATTCAGTGCCTCTGCGTTTGGATCGTTTAGGAAAGATCGTGGTAGGCCCCCTGGTGGCGGAAGCTGGATGCGTTGAGCTGAGGACGCAGCATGACGGTTTGAAATTCGTCTCATAATATTCAGGTTCCACTTATTTAACAGGGAACAGGGACAGAGCGTTTTAAATCTAAATTTTTGGCTCAAAGCCACGAACTACGCGGTAATTACACATTGAACATAGTCCAATAACCACAGTAGATAAAACCCGAAAAACATCAGTCGAAATAACCGAATCAGACATAATATTTTTTCAAGCTCATGACAACTTTGTAACATATTTTTGCGCTATTGTCAAATATTTTCGAAATTAATTTCTAATATAGATAATTTTATTATAAGAATAAGAGATATTATTTTTCCATAATCGTTAGCGCTAGTTAAAGTGTCCCTAGATAATTGAAATTTATTAGTTTAAATGTACGCTGTAGTATGTAGTATCTAACACGTTAACTACTGCAATGCACGTATATTGTACCTGTATTTCAGCGACATCCTCATTGGGCGTTATTATATTATTGTGCAATATATCTCCTATATTGCACCGACGAAATATTGCTATTATTAGACACAAGATTTATTACATCTCATTTTGTTTTTCTTGATGAGTGGAACACGGCCCTATACAAATTTTGCAGAAATATGACCTGTCTAGTTAATTTGTTTTTGACGTTGACATTTATTATTGTGGCGCCTTCTATAAGGCATTGGTACGAACACTCGACTGTAAAAAGTAGTTTTATTAAAATTAGGGTTTTCTGGCAAGTGGAATACCAGGTGTTGTCTGTACCTAATACGAGAAAATAATTAAAACATTAGATCGTATACTAATCAAAGTGAACAACATTGGTTCAGCGACTATTAAAAATAATGGAGTCTTTGGATTTTCCTTTTTTCATATAAATTAAATACTAAAAACTAATACTCTAAAGGTCGATTAACGAATGTTGTTTATTGTGACGAGTATGATCTATGTTTTAATTTTATTATTTGCTCATATCACAGGCAGCACCCGGTATTGCTTGATGGAGTTACTCGTAGTATTAATAATTGTGAGAGTTAGTTTGAAGTTGCAGTCTTAATTGATATTGGCTCATATTCTTCAGTTTGTTATATAATAAAGAGACTTTTTAGGACAAGACTTTTCTCCTGACTGTAAATTTTATGGACTGTATTTGTATTGTCGTTCAACCTACACATGTATACTTAATTTTAAGACAATCCCACCACCAGAATTAGATTAAATCTGACTAGCAAGATTTGAAACAAAAAAATGAACGAGACAAAGTTAATCAAAAGCTTGTAATAAAAATAACTGGTTCAACTAATTCCAGTCCTATTTTCACTTTGAGGTGTATATGCTTTGACCTTCACACTGGATAATTACACTTTAAATCAAATGATAACTACTTTCTTAACAAAGATTTGAGAAAAGGAGTCAAGACAATTAGCATATGGAGTGTTGGCTTTGTCTACTTGTACACAGAAGGGCAGTCGGAGATATTAACAAAAATATGTGCAATGAAACGCAAATAAATATTTCAAAATTACATTCAAAACCACAGTCCAACGCGTTATGGTTTCACAAACGCTCGCATTCATGTACGTACGTTGATCGACAAATCACTGCGAACCGCATTTTGCTTGTTGGACACGATTTAAACCGAGGTTTATTTTAATTTGTGACAGTTATGCAGCTTTAGATAGCGAATAAAACGCGCTTCTGTTGATAAAACTCTGTGTTGCAGGAAGAAACAACCGACCAAGAGCGTGTGCCACGCCCAGGATAGGGTTCCGTAGCCATTTACTACGACTAGACTGTTTGGCGTAGACTATTTTGTTATTTTCCTTTTATTTTTCCTGGTTGATAATGTCACATTCTTTTTTTTATTTGTTTATTTTCTAGCGCCTAACAGTTACCTGGCAAACTATCTACATATAGTGCCATCCTGCGAAACAGGCTTAGCCTAGTGTAGGTGTCACAAGTAAATCACTAATCATAATCGCTAGTAAGTGGAATAGTATTAAATAAGTAATAAGTAGTTATATTTCGAAAAAATCAAGTAATTTTTCTGGGGATTTCGTGTTGTGTACGGAAATCTTCCAAGTTTAGGTATGTTCTAGACCTTAGGCCGCTATTTACTCTTAAACTACTAATAATTCTCAAGAAATCTTAGCCGTTATAATTTTTCTTTGTAATTTTAGTCAACATTTCGCACTTTAACAAATTGTGACTTAGTTATTCGACAAATTTTCGTATTCCGGATTCTATCGCGTAAAGAAACTCCAAGCATAGTTCTCTACATAACTCGTTGCGTGACTCTGTAAGAGGCCATCAGTAAAAAAAAACTAAACATAAATAGGAAAACTTAGTTCTATCCTTTGCATTAATCGACACGTACAATCACCAGCATTAATATCTGCCACAGCGGGGCGTGCAAAAAAATCTGACATGTCCTTCCGACCCTTAGAAATAGAGTCGTATCAGATATTCATGCACGCTTGTTGTGTCAGATATTAGTGCTGCTGACGAACAGGTTGGAATTTTATTGGTCATGAATGGTATCCCAAAGTCTGATGATTGAGTAGTCACGGAGATTAACTTAGCATTATTATAGTTTCTTTCCTACATAATTACTTACCTATGTTAATAACAAATAAACATGGTTCTATTTACGTTTAACTTGAAATTATTATTCAAAGAAAAATGTGCTATTTTAAATACGGAATTCCTCTTCCACGCGATATTATTTTAAGGCAGTCTGGTACATAATTTAATATTTATTTCATCACATATTTTTCCAATAACTCGTGATATTGTTATGTAATATTATTGTCATAACAAATACAGAATGTTTGCAAAGGATGATGTTGTTTATCTTTACCCAAGAGAGAAGATTGAACGATATATTTATGTGGCTTTTTCAAAGTAAAAATGTAAAGTGACAAACCGTCCAAGTGCGAGTCGGACTCGTGGACGAAGGGTGCTGTACCATTATCTGTATAACAATAAACATTATTTAAAAAAACGGTAAAAAAATAAAGTTGGTTGTATGGGAGCCCCCCAAAAATGTTTATTTTATTTTTTATTTTTAAAATGGTCACCTATAAAACTAAATATTCTGTGAATATTTCAAGCATCTACCTGTTGCCGTTATTAATATCAAGTAAAAAATGGCAAAACAATCACGTTTTGTTGTATGGGAGCCCCTATATTTACTTTCCTTAGTATTAAAAAATAGTTATTGCTTTCATAAGAATAAACATTCTTTGGAATTTAATCAAGTACCTACTTATTGTAAATAATAACATGGACAAAAATACGTTGATCTATTCAATTAATAAAATGATCGATTTACTGGACAGATTAATTATTTTGCTATAGGTTCTAGGTTTTCACATCACTAAATGACTATGGTCGGGTTAATGGAGTCTTTGTTTATGGTTGTCTTAAATTGGATCGGAATACAATATAGGCGAACTTATTATAGAACAACTTCTAAAAAAATAGCTCCATTTTTATATCGAGCCCTTTTAAAGGACGTCTTTTAAATGCCACTCCATCCCGTCATCAAAGTTTGAAAAAGTGCCTATATCAATATATTTAAAGATGCTTGATTGTACAAAGGGAAAAATGCTGAACCAACTCATTACGATTTCAGAACTCGACTCATTATGGTGATAGATTCTCAAGTGTATGTCAAGAGTATTATTATTTAGACAAAGGATTTTTTTTGCCTTAGAATTTGCTCTTCTTCTATTTTATTTTGAATACGATAATACACTTAAGCAAAATATAAAAACTGATTATTAATTTCAAAATATTATTTACTTAAAATAATTCGAAATTCGTTTAATTTAAAAAAGTTTACTGAATGCAAAATTTGTAATTTTAACCCTTTGACTAAACTCAATTAAAACTTTTTTAGTTGGTTGGATTGCAATAAAAAGTTTTCTTTTATATTTATTGTTTGTATTTTATTCATTTTTATGCACACGTTCCGTGTTTTATTTCCTTTCAAAGTCTTGCTGTGTTTTGAAAATTGTGTGCAAAAGTATTAAGTGAATAGTTTTTCGTTTTAGATAATGATTCAAAAACTGTTTTTATTTTGCAAAATTGATATTTAGTACCTAACTGGACACAGGGGACAGGCCTCCCAGAATTATTAATGCTCTTAGTCACTTATCTAGGTAGGTATATTAATCATGATCGTTTATAAACGAGCGAGCATTACTTAGCTTTGACGAGTTCCATTGGTCATCTACGGTCTTCTTCATCAGGTCCAGTTTACCAAATGATACTCTTTAAATGTAAATGCTTATCTTAATGCTAAAAATGCCAAAATTGCCATAGGTGTGCATATAAAATTTGAGGTTTTCCCTTCCAATCCATCATCAGATCTTGACTTGGTGACAATAGGACTGCCTCAGAAGAGTACTCTTTCGAATAAAAAAAAATTGAAAATCGGCCCACAATTTAAGTAATTAAAGAGTAATTAAAGTCAGAGTCAAAATCTCTTTTTCAATTTAGGATGGTTCGGAAAAAGCTCTGTTGAGAAGAATCCGGCAAGAAACTCAACCAGGTAATTTTTTTTAAACAGTTTCACAATATTTATAAATATATATATATATATATATACTATACATCACAAGTATTTAACACAACTTTATTTTTATCACAGTAGGTTCGCTATTTGAAGGGATCGCTAATGCGGATCGAAATTATTTCCAAGTATCTCCTGTCCATGATTATAATCATTGACTTTATAATAAGCCTTAGATAGTAACGTCTTCTTGACAGTAGATCGGTGAACAAACATAAAAAAAATACAAACATTGGAACATAGGACCTCCTCTTTTTTTGGAGTCGGTTAAAAAGAAGCTCAGCTTATAAATTATTCTTTCAAATCACAGGTTGGGTAATTCAAGAACAAATCTGGATAAAGCAGGTACAAATGTTCCTAACATTTGTACCTGTCACTGAAACATTACCTACACCGGACAAGATAAGCCTTCGCCTGTCAGGAAGACTTTGCCAAATCTAGATCTAGAATTTAGGTAACTAGGCCTTACCTAAATTATTCAATGCCCAGGTTGTCAAGTAAACAAATAGGTATGTAAATGACAGCAGAATTATTGTTGCTCGTATTTTACCCGACTGCGAAGGAGGGTTATGTGTTTGACCCGTATGTATGTATGTAAGTATGTACCTATGTATATCTATTTCTATGTCCTCTCGTAACTGCTCAATGGGTGAACCGATTTTGATAAATGTCTGGAATAGCACATAGGCTACTTTTTAACTCTATATAAAAACCACTAGGCTTAGATTCATGAAATTTGGTATGTAGATAGCTGGACAAAAATCTCAAAATAACAACCTGCTGGGTTTAGAATCATGAAATTTGGCATGTGTGTTTTAATTTAACGTCAATGAAAACCTTGATCTATTTTTAGGGAATTCCCACGGAAATTTTATAAAATCCCGGATTTCAATTCAACTGCTGTATCTAATGATTTACGCGTGCGAAGCCGTGGGTAAACGCTAGTATTATTAATAATAATATATAGATACGTCTGTAAGGTTGTGATGCCATATAATAAATACATATAATATATTATGTTGGGCTGGTCCCACGTTGCTAACAAATAACGCACCTTAGGACCACAAGTATTATAATATTTATGTAACAAATTGGTAGCAATTTACCATGCTGATAAATGGGCGGGAAAAATTCATTTCGCATGAAAAAGCTACAATCATGACTCGGGTGCGTGGGATCAGTTCTGTCAAACTCATTGTCCCTGTAATGAGGGTGTCTTTGACAGGTTGGTATTATGACATCTGTGTGACAATTTTGATATTTCTTATTTGATATGCATTCCATGAGTTATGTCACTGAAGCAATCTTAGATACGATCTTTGTTACCTATATTAATGGGATCTGACTACCATATTGTGATTCCTTTAAGTAAGTTTTATTGCTAAACTAAGGTTTTGTATCCTAGTTACTTATAAAAAAAAATCTTGTATAATTTAAACTAGTTCCCCGCGTTACAGGCGAATACTGGACCCCTGGTAATTCTTGTCAAGCATTTTTTTTATTAGGGTATATTGACAATTACTGGCCACCTTATACTAAAAATGAACTCTAGTACCTAACAGAGTCAATTTTATATAAGGTGTCAATTTTTGGCCACCCTTCAATAAATGACCACCTTAAGAGTTTTACTCTAAGTTTTACAGACTGCGTAGATGCGATGATATATTATCTGCGTATAAAAAGGGAAGGCGCGGTGCCCTAGTGGTTTGACCTATCGCCTAGTGAGTTGGATTCTTCGGACGACCTCTCTGTCGAAATTGGACCTTCCCAATTGGACAACTTGTCCAAGGTAAACATAGTGGGCAACAACTTCGATTGTATCGTTCCCAACGATAACTGGCACGGGTGTGACATGGACATTTGACATGATTTTAGCCTTGTCCATGTTAATTTTAACCTGTTGGGAGAGGATATTGAGGTCACAGAGCATAATATTGAGCTCCTCCAGCGACTCCGCCATTATGACTATATCATCGGCAAAACGAAGATGGGTGATGTACTCGCCGTTTATATTGATGCCGAACCTTTTCCAGTCCAAGAGCACTGTCCCAATAGTTGGCATGTTTAATCTTGTCATTAGCAATAGAGATGACAGCAGGGTGTCGTCTACTTGGCATTAGCGTGTTGAGCACTCGTACGTTTACATTACAACAGGTGAGGAAAGTACATAGGTAGTTGCCGTTATGAAAAGGTCCCAGCTTAGCATATCGCTGATTGATAACCGGCACTGGTCTTCCGCCGGGCCACAGAAAAGTAAGATTACACAAAGTCACACAAAACACACACAAACATTTATCACATATCATGTTATCATGGCCACATTCGATTCGTGAGTCGTCTTCTATTCAGAACCATTCGATAACAGCTTCTTATAAAATACACTTCGCTTACGTTACGAGGAAGATATATGGCAGTGTCATGTAATGTCATCAGTATCGCAAAAGCCTATTTATGAAATTGAAGTCCATCAACCCTTTATGTACGGGTGAAGTGGTCGTTATTCGTGTAATGTCTCGTGTCTTACGATGCAGTAAACTTTTGACTATGGCTAAAGAAAGTACTTTGCCTCGTCATTAATTTTATAAAAAAAATCGTCCAAGTGCAAAACGGGCTCGCGCAAGGGTTTCATACAAATTTGCAGCTGTCCTGAGTGGAATGTATGCAGTGGGGTCATTTCAGGTGGTTACTGACGTAGACAGATAAAAAAATATTTTCACGACATTGCTCGAAAATGTGGCCATAGGTAACCTAAATCCGGTACCTAAAACTGCCTATATATTATATACTTTAACAGCTGGATCAAATTTTGTGGCTCGCAAAACACGACAAGAATGTAACATATTACGAAAACAGGTCGTATCAATATATGTATTTCGTACTACGATACGAATTTTTTGAATATAATTTCTGAATTTCATTCCCGGCATGCTGAAATGACCATTGGACCAATCAAAATTATTGTCTGCTGCATGTGAAATTAGATTGACTGACTACTGAGAATGCGTCATTCATGACTTTAATGGGGTGTTTTTTTTCTTCTCTTAAATGCATAATACGTGTGCACAAAATGCTTTAACGAAACACTTGAGTATTTGTATAAATTTCAGCTTTACTGGGGATAAGGGTTCCGACAAATGGACAGTCAGACAGACGGATAGCATGGCGATCCTATAAGTAGTAATTTTTTCCGTTTAAGGTCCTTGAGACACATTTAGGAACATACATAAACAGACAGACATAAAACCACTTTATTTTATATCGTGTTAAAAAAATACAGGTCCAAATTATCCTTCTATTGAGTCATTTATTACTATTAGTAAAAAAACCGAAACATATTAAGTAATTTTCGTTTCATGTTCAATACACACCCGCTGAACGGAATCATTTTTACAGCTATATTCTCACACCGACCGTTATACACAATAATAATCACTACTAAATCAAATACGATAACGATTAAAAAAACAAACCTTTTTTGTTTTGATAGCGCGTAAATTATAAGAAATTCCTTTTCCATTTTCTCCCGGTAGCTTTCTGTTCTATTAACTCCAAATCGCGTGTCTTAACCCACTAAGAGAACGCTTTAATAATTCATAACGGACTAACTACTAATTACGGTTACTAGATAAATACGACAGGATGTACTGAAGTATTTCGGTCGTCATTTAATCGACACGCAACACGAATAACGATGCGAGAAATTTTATCTTAATTTTGGTTTGGCTGAAAAAAAATCTATTCAGTAGTTACTTTACTTTATCCGTTTCTATTTATTTTTAACCCCCAACGAAAAAGAGGGGTGTTATATAAGTTTGACCGCTATGTGTTGTCTGTGGCATTGTAGGTCTTAAACGGGTAGACCGATTCGAATGACGTTTTTTAGGTTTTCTATCAATGTTCTATCACAATCGGTTCAGCCGTTTTTGAGATATTGAACTTTGAAGTGATGATGTCGAGGGTCTTCCAAATTTCTGTTGGTTAGATTATATCTTTTTATTTTTTAAACTCGCTTTTTGTCTGTCCCTTACTGAATGCTCTTCTCATCTACTCAAAGGTTGACTAGTATCCCATAAAGGCATAGGTTTATACATACATCTTAATGTTTGTCAATTGTGTTTGTTTACTTATTTTGAATAATAAAGAGTTTACATAAATACAAACTACTGTATTTTTGTCCATAAATAAATTAAAGTAAACGTAATTAAAAGTGTAGTGTACACAGGAATGTATAGTTAGGTATAGCGGGACATCATGCATCACCGAGATATCTTAACTATACAGGTCGACACGCCACTGCTTCCTCGCCGGTTAGGATATTCTAACGTGTCTCGCCAATAAATAACAAGTGTATTAATCCTGGCCTTTGATTCCATAGCCGCAGATATAATTACCCTAAAGTGGTGACCCTGATCTCGGACAGCAAACCGGAGTTTAGTTCAGTGACTTTTTGTAGGGGTGAAGAAAATTCGCGGCGCGGGAACGGACTTTTAACGTTTTTCATTGGCAATTAAGGCAAGGATAATTTTAGCGTGACGTACGCGTGGACTATAGGACTATTAAGCTAAATTAAACCTCTCTTTCTCTCTTTCACTTTTTCTTATATAACATACATTTTAAAAGAAAAGAGGCATCGAAGTACAACTTTTTTTTGCAGACAAAATCACAACCACTACCTATGGAAAACTTAATCCCACCAAAAACATTACATGTAAAAAGCTGCAAGTCTCGCAACGCAATGCAGTTCTTGTAATGCTAAAAAGGTTTGAGATGCAATGTTATACCAAGTCGGTTATTTTTGTCAGTACCGGGGGGTTTCCATAGAACTCGATTTTAACCAACTTGCTTATTTTAAAACCATAGAAAAATACAGTTTATAGTTCTCAAATAAAGAGTAAACCAAATTATTTTTAAACACATAAATGACTTGGCCATCGCAAGGCTACATAATGACATAAGAATTATAATCATCAACGTCAGCTATTTCAAGTAATTATAATTAAAGATAGCGCTAGCCCCAGCCTTGCAGTTTGAGTGATACACATAATACGAGAATGACTAAAGGTTGAGTGCGATGGCCAAGTCATTATGTGTTTAAAAAATAATTTGGTTTACTCTTTATTTGAGAACTATAAACTGTATTTTTCTATGGTTTTAAAATAAGCAAGTTGGTTAAAATCGAGTTCTATGGAAACCCCCCGGTACTGACAAAAATAACCGACTTGGTATAACATTGCATCTCAAACCTTTTTAGCATTACAAGAACTGCATTGCGTTGCGAGACTTGCAGCTTTTTACATGTAATGTTTTTGGTGGGATCTCATCACTTTTTGTAGGCAGTTCTTTTTTTTTCGGGTACTACTTCTTGTAATAACGCACTACTATCTTCATTTGTTTATCCTTCCTTGTCCATCGTCCATCGTCCATCCTCGTCTATCGTCTATCGTCCATTCTCGTCCATCGTCCATTCTCGTTCATCGTTCATCGTCCATCGTCCACTATCATCCATCGTTCATCCTTGTCCATCGTGTGCCATCCATCGTCTATCCTCGTCCACTATCCATCATCCATTCTCGTCTATCGTCCACCGTCCATCGTCTATCCTCGGTTATCGTCCATCGTCCATCCTCGTTCATCGTCTACAGTCCATCGTCCGTACCGACTGTCGTCGTCGTCGTCGTCGTCGTCGTCGTCGTCGTCGTCGATCGTCGGTCGTCATCCGTCGTCCATCGTCGCTCATCGTTGAACTTCCGTCGTCCGTCTACCGTCTGTCGTCCATCGTACATCGTCCATCGTCCACCCTCCATCATCCGTCGTCGATCGTCGGTCATCGTCCGTCATCCGTCGTCCGTTGTCTTGTCCGTCGTCGGTCGTTGTCTTTTGTCCGTCGTCGCCATCGTCTATAGTTCGTTGTCCGTCGTCTGTCGGCGTTCGTCTTCTGTCGTCGTCCGTCGTCTGTCATCGTCCGTTGTCCGTCATCGTCCGTCGTCGAACTTCCCTCGTCAGTCATCGTCTGTCGTCCGTCGTCGAACTTCCGTCGTCATCCATCGTCTTTCGTCGGTCGTTCGTCTTTCGCCCGTCTAACTTCCGTCATCCGTCGTCGTCCGTCGTTTTCTGTCGTCCGTCGTCGTCCGTCGTTCATCCTCCACCATCCATCGTCCGCACTGGGCTCGCGTGGGAACTAAGGCCAAAGCCCTTTTATTCTGAGAGGATGCTTGTGCCCAGCAGTGGGACGCATATAGGCTGGGATGATGATGATGATGATGATGATCCATCGTCCGTCGCCCATCGTCCATCGTCCACACTCCATCGTCCAACGTCCATTTTCTACCCATCGTCCATCGACCATTATCCATTGTCCATCATCCATATTCCAATTTCCATCGTCCATCCTCGCGTCCACTCGCATCGCACACACATTCACAAACAAACGAACTTTGGTACTTATTACATTAGTAAGATAAACAATTTCATTTTAACCCTTAATACTCAGGTATTAAGACTCAACATTAATACGTATACAATACGACTACGTTCAATAAAGTCATTGCTGTGTAACTTTGTAATCGCTAGTATTTATATGGGATTACAAACTTACTTGTGCAGTTTATATAACTTTGAAACGTGACTGAAATTGCAACATTTTGGATTTTTCTCTGACCATGTAGGCTAAAAACTAACTATGTTTAAAATTTGGAGCTTGTGGGTCTGCTAGAAGTACCTTAGAATTATGATGATCAAAAGTCAGTGTATAGGTATGTCAGTGACAAAACTGAGGAACTTTAACATGTGATAGTTCTTAATCTACGAGTTCGAACTGAATGTAATTGATAATATATCTAAGTCCCATTAGGCCCTATAGGTAACTGAAAATTCAGGGTTCTAGCTTTAGCCATAACAAAAATACAGGGTGTTGAAAATAGCCTGAATGGCTTCGAGAAAAGTATGGTACGGCCGTGCCTTTGTTTTTTTTTGCTCGACTTGGCGGGGGCACTGCCGTGCCCCCAGATGTCATGACTATGATGTTTGCTTCACTCTTAAACATCTCTCCCTACCCTTCCTTAGAAAGAAAGTCTTCATCTATGGTAGATGTGAACATACATTACTCCACAGACATGTTACCCACACAACACAAAAAAGGGTCCTGAGAGCCCATAAAATATGAAGGCAATCCCTTATTTGTAGATCTCATATTTTTATCACATCCTCGAATTACGAGGTGTCAAAGGAAAATAGTAACACATTAATTTAATATTAGGGAATGAAATGGTTGCTATCGTATTTGCTTCGAGGTTTTTACACGTGCCGCAAAATGTGATTGGATCGGGGAAATTGCTATTACAGTGTAAAAACAGGAGTTATTTTCGAAGGTATTTCGTTTTTTCGTTATATTTATGTAATAATAGCTAAGGTACTTCACTATAGGTATATTTTTAAAATATCTACAAGATGATGTCTTCTTTTAGGAAAAGGAAAATATATTTAATAATAAAAGGCGACCCACCCCGGCTTTGCTCGGAAACAATTATAAAAAGGACTTTAATCAGAGGCACTTCACATTTTTCAGCTTAATTTCTCAAAAACTACACTCCTGCGAAGCTAGGGCGCATTGCTTGTATCGTATGCATAAACCGCTGCCACCGCTTTTAGATCCAAGCGAATCTTTTAAACTTTGCGACGGATTTAAAAAAAGAAAAAGAAGAAGTCGTAGTGACTATTTTATACTAGATACAACCTATGTGAAGATACTGAAGTTGATGATAATCAATCATAGCAATGTATTTAGATACAATAACAATGTGCTTTAAATTATTCTGCAAATGATTAGAAATTCGCATAATTTGTATTTATTTTAATCGCTCTCTTTTTTTAGAGTTTTTTTTTATTCGACAGGAAGGCAAACGAGCAATTGGGTCTCCTGGTGGTAAGAGATCACCACCGCCCATAAACATCTGCAACACCAGGGGTATTGCAGATGGCAGTTTTTCATCTTTTCTCATTCAAATAAAACAAAAATATCTATACGTAGGTAATCTACGTAATCTATATAAGTAAGCTTCTTTTCATCACTTCAATACTTTCACTAGTTACAAATAAGCATCAGACTACTACAGATTTCTTGTTTTGTTATAAATTCAGGATTTGTTCAATGGCTGCAGTAATTCTAAATTAGCTTTATTTTATAGTAGCCATTTTTCCCAAAAAGAGTATTATTTTATTTATTTTGATCTTTTGATAATGATGTATGCAAAATTTCATGGCAATCAATTCAGTAGTTAAAGCGTGAAAGCGAAACAAACAAAATCACTTTTCCTTTATAATATTGTAAGAATTAAATTTAATCTATGGACCATAAACAATACTGCTTGCACCTGATTCAATAAAATTTTTTGACAAAAATATAGCTTTGTTTGATCTTGAAACCATACTAACTCGCAAATAGTTGACAACAATACGAGAAAAACAGACGAACAATAGCCGCCAAACATCAAATGCGTCTCAAAGAAAACAAGTAACGATCGGGAAATTCCTAAAGGTTTTTTGTACTATAAGGGTTTCTCATACAATTTTATTCTGTCAAACACACAAAGAGTACGCGTTAATATGAACGCTGCTTCTGGCAAGCCGCAGACTATGTATAATACACGTGGGAACTATTGCACAGACCATACCATACTATACTGCGTGTATTTTTGATAGTAGTATCAAACTGTAATCAGACGAAGATTTAAGCACTGAGAACCGATATCAACACAAATTGTTAATTTAGAATTAACTACTAGAGCGTAATTAATATTTGAAATATTTTCGAGCAGCAATGTAATGCGTACAATAATTTGATACGAGTGAGAGAGAGAAGTGCGACTTTTTGAATAAAAACAAAGTAGTATCACGTTGAGATACATTGCGTGCTAATAATTTTGTAAGGAAAATAATAAGTCTATTTTTTTTTTACAAAAACATAATAAAACGTGATTATTATGGCCTTCACTAACTACCCTTAAAGTTCGAGGTAGTATAACAGTACAATATAATAATCGTATATAATAGTACTTTTTAAGACCAAATAAATCTATTCTATTCTATTCTTCTATTCTAAAAATACACGCTGTATAACAGGGAGTTTTTGGACATTAAAAAACAGAAATATGTACGATAGTAGGTACCCAAATCGGGAATCGGTAGGTGAGAAATGATAATTAATTAATAATTTTAACGCTTATTATACACGTGTCATCTCTATATCAAGGGCGTCAAAAAACTGCATAATACTCACGAGTATGCTATCAATTTAATAGCACTCTGTTTACGCCTTAATTGTGCGTAAAAATACATGTTGTAAGGAATTTTGTGTAAATTGAAAATACCAGCTAACACGTTGAACGCTTGCTTTTCATGCTGTGCAAGCAATTTACGTATTACTTCTGGAATGTCTTAATGGGAAGGAAATTATAATTATAACTATGCAGTGCGGCAGAGCGTGTGGAGATATAAATGTTTTTATCTCACTGTAGGTATTTATATTTATGATGACTATATTTTGCAATGAAACTCTTAAAATTAGATCATTAGATATCTTCTGTAACAAATGTGTCAAAATCGAAACAAACGACACACGAGATGGTCTCTACTTCGGACTACCGCTTGATCTCAGTTTTGGATGTTTGATTCTGACGTATTTTAAATCTAAATAATAACGATAGAACTATTTCTGGCGTCCTCATTCTTGTAAAATGCGTTTGTTAATAATCAAGCGTCAAATTATGCGTGATTAAATAGGGGTGCGAAACAACTTTTAAAGATCTCTCCAATTTGTAACATGTTTCGGTCGTCAAAAAAAAAAATTCAAGAAATTGTACTTTAAAAAGGATCATCTTTCACTAAAGTTTTTATATTTATCCCAATTTAAGCGCAGTCGCATTATTTTATAAGATCCCAGAAGGTGCAGCTGCAGCTTCTTCATTTATATCAATGTATTAAGGCCGTGGTTGTCTAGTGGTTTGGACCTTTGGCCTTCCCAACTAAAGATCGCGCGTTCGAGCCCGGGCTCACACCTTTGAGTTATTCGGACTTTATACGAACTTTGCGGCAAAGAAAACAATGTGAGCAAACCTGAGAAAAAAATTATGGTGTGTGCATGACGAAGAATTGAATCTTTTCCCAATTCGCACTGGACCTATTTCCTTCAGTAGGAGTACAATTGAACAAACACTGGTAACATAGGTACGCAGTTTTATCAGCGACGGCGCATTTCCCTCTTTAGTGCGGAATTTTATAACAGCGCGTTGCTCAGTTTTCTTCAGTTTCAAATTTTCCTGCGACATGATGCGAACAATCAAGTGACAAAGGAAAATGAGACACCATAAACAAATGAATGTCCTATATTTTGAAAATAGAATAACCAATGAATACGAAATCATACTGGCCAGTATTTTTTTGGGTTACAGATAGGTGAGGTAGATTACTTTTCAGCCGCCTCTCGTATGTACGCTCAAGACATCATTTCTTAAGAATACATTATTTAGCTTCCTTTGTACCTCTTGTAGTTGAATCTCTCTCGTACAAGAATCTAGCTCTGTAATGTGCTCCAGGCTTTAAAGACGTTTGTAGCGAAGCTTAACATTTTAATCGCTGTACGTTATTAATATTCATGTTTGTTCGTATTTATTCCAAATTCCAATAAATGCTTAGTTAAGATGGAATTTCGAACGCTTAAACTAATCATTAGTACGACGATTACGGTAAAAGCTGATATCTATTCCAACGACAAATTTAATTTGATGTATAAATTAACATTTGGAAATCAATGTCATAAATGTTATACATTATTAGTTTTAATTATGCATTGATTATGTAAGATTCGCGTGAAATCGAACCGATTTTAAAAAGTTAGTAATTATCTTAGATATTCTTTTTATAACAGAGCTTTCTATAATCAAACAAATCAGAAAAGTTTTGACATAGAATTGCCCTTATAACCATCTTATAACATTTGTGATGACTACAGCATTTGCACACCGCGTTTTTCTTTTCATAGAGTAGCCATAAACTCGCGAACGTATCGCATTTGCATCGGCATAAACAGCGTGGACGGCGCGCTTAAAAAGTTCGGTGTGTAAACGTCCTTAACTATTTCAAAAAGAAAATTCAAATAAAAATACATCCTCTTTAAATTAAATACAGCTGGAAGGACCAAAATTCCACTCACCTTTAGCAGTTCTGCTTTGGAACACTTCCAAATCTAAAACACCGCTGCGGTCTTCTGGCTTGCTGAGCCGGAACGACCAATCGTTCCAATCGAAGCTGAACGCATGGCTTTCTAGAAACTTCGACAGCCACCCCTGGCTCGTCCTTGCTTGCCGCGTCCTCTCCACGGGCTCGATAGTCAGCACATCAAAAATCCGCACTGTCCTCTGGTGCCTCATACTCCTTACAAACTCCTTAGCCATAAAGTCAATACAGGTCGCATTGTCACTGCAATTGAGTTCCACCACCGCGGCCCGCGCGTGCCCAAGCACCATACAAGCGATCAACAAAACTATGGCAGTCATTTTGAACACTGATTGTCACAACACCAGTACACTAATCACCATTCCATATGTGGGTCACCAGTCCTTGATCCGCTCCACCTGCATCGGTGGTCTATTCGTCAATGGGTCCTAGTGTGCAATGCCGATGATTTTTATGCACGGTCACGGTAGGTGATTCTGTGAGTCCGTGTGTGTATTTTTTGCCTTCAAGTGTGTTGGTATTCTAGTTAATTTACATTAAACCACTTTTCTTTCCACCGTGCGCGTTTGCGATCAATTATTTCCCGTGCTGCGCGTAAGTAAGGTGCAATCTTGTGGATCGTTGCAAAAATATATAAAAAAATGTTTCTGAGCATTTGTTAATAGGTATCGCTAAATGATAGGTTACTTTCGAATGTACTGTTGACAAATATGACGATTGGACGCTCGTTGCGGATGAATTAACGGGATATAGTGTAATTTGTTATCTTTACGGTCTGTGTCTTACTATAATCATCATCCCAGCCTATATAAGTCCCGGTTCTGAGCACAGGCCTCCTCTCGGGATAAAAGGGCTTGGTCAGTAGTTCTAACGCAGGTTCAAGATTGGTAACTTTACATACACCATCGATTTGCTTCGCAGGTTTGTACAAGTTTTTGTCTTTGGAAAGCTCCCGGAAAATTTCAAATGTAATTCTAAGGAAGAAGCCGACGAGTCCCAAGGGAGATTAACATTCTACGTTGTATAATATTACTGAAGTTTATTCTTTACAAAAATGATAAGTTATTACATGTAAAAAGTTTTTGTATTTGAAATAAAGTAAGTCACAATTAATAAAAATTAAATGGAACAAATCAAATAAAATTTAAATTTAATCTTTTGTTTGTTTCCCGTTCTTACACACGCAAATGCGTGTACTTGCGTCAGAACGGAAGGTAGATTGTCTATTTTCCTTTGAGAGTAATCCGTCTTCGTTACAATGATATGTTACTTAACAAGATATTGCAAGTATGTTTTTTAATCCTCGACGCAAAAGGAGGGGTGATATAAGTATGACCATTTGTCTGACTGCGGCACCGTAGCTCTTAAACGGGTGGACCGATTTGAATGCGTTTTTTAGGGTTCCGTAGCCAAAATGGCAAAAACGGAACCCTTATAGTTTCGCCATGTCTGTCTGTCTGTCTGTCTGTCTGTCTGTCTGTCCGTCTGTCTGTCTGTCTGTCTGTCTGTCCGTCCGCGGCTTTGCTCAGAGACTATCAATTCTAGAAAGCTGTAATTTTGCACGGATATATAGGTAAATTATGCCGACAAAATAGTACAATTAAAAATTCAAAAACAATTTTTTTTAGGGTACCTCCCATAGACGTAAAGTGGCGGTGATTTTTTTTTTCTCATCCAACCCTATCGTGTGGGATATCGTTGGATAGGTATTGTAAAACCATTAGGGGTTTGCTCAAACGATTTTTCGATTCAGTCATTTGTTTGCGAAATATTCAACTTTAAAGTGCAAATTTTCATAAAAATCGAGCGTCCCCCCCCCTCTAAAATCTAAACCGGTGGGTCGAAAAATTTGAAAAAATTCAGGATGGTAGTAAGTATATCAAACTTCCAAGGAAAACTATAACGGCTAAGTTTGCTTGAGAACTATTAGTAGTTTATGAGTAAATAGCAGCGTAAGGTATAAAATATACCTAAACTTGGAAGATTCCGTATAAAATACGAAATCTTTAGAAAAATATTACTTAATTTTTTCGTAATGGCTACGGAACCCTATTTTGGGCGTGTCCGACACGCTCTTGGCCGGTTTTTTATAAATTTATTTGAATGCGTTTTTTTTATTTGAAATCAGGGTTTCTAGCGATGGTTCTTAGACATGTCTTATTAAAATCGGTTCAGCCCTTTTTGGAATATTAAACTTTGAAGTGACAAAGTCGGAGGTTTTCCAACTTTTTGTTGGTTATACAATATTTTAGACTATCGCGTGGTCATGGTGGTCTCGTGACCATGGCGCATGCAACCTGTACCAAAATATAGAGCTTCGGTAAAATCAAGGTATTCGGAACAAAACCCGAATTTTATTCATAAAATTTTTGTTGGTTAGTTTAGGTTATTTTTATTTTTTCTTCATAGATATTTTTTGTTAAATAATTAAGTACCTAACTTGATTTATTTATTTTATTCAGGATCACCAACAGATAATATACAAAAACATAAATATCAAGTAGAAGACATTCCATGTAGATGTTTGTCTAATTATAGGTAACCACAACTAACTTCTGTGTCATCGAACATGCAAAGAAGAAGAAAAAACATGTCATATTATTATAGTTTTTAACATTTAAAATATTTATAAGTATTTTAAATGTTAAAAACAGGAAGAAAATCGTCATTGATCAAAATCGTCTTATACGAGGGGCGTTCAATAAATTCTCGGTATAGTAATGAAAACAAAAGAAAATGAAAGTAAGTTTTTTTTTTATTTTTCAATATGTTCCTCCCCTACGTTTATACACTTATTAGATCGGTCGATTATTTTTTTAAACCCTCATAAAAATATTTTTTGTCTTGGCTGTCAAAATGCTCCTGAACTGCTGCCTTCAGCGCTTCATCGTCAGAAAATCGGTTTCCTCGAAGATCTTTTTTGAGATTGGGAAACAAAAAGAAGTCGCTAGGGGTTAAATCTGGACTATACGGTGGATGAGTAATACTTTCGAATCCAGATTCAAGAGCAGCGGCCTTGGAAATACGAGCACTATGCACCGGGGCGTTGTGATACAGCAGCAGAACTCCGTTGCTTAACTTTCCTCTCCTCTTTTCTTCGATTGCCTCCCCTAATTGGCGTAGAATGTTAGCGTAGTACTCCCTGGTAATATCTACAGCCTTTGATTTAAAATCGATCAGCAATATTCCCTCACAATCTCAGAATATGGTGGCCATGACCTGAACAGCTGAAGGCATGACCTTAAACTTCTTGGGATGAGGTGTTCCTTTAATGTGCTACTGCATGGATTCTTGCTTGCTCTCAGGATCATAATGATGAACCCAGGTTTCATCTCCGGTAACAATTCTTTGAAGTATCTCATCAGGATTTTCACCGCACATCTCCATAAAGTCGGAACAACAAGCTACACGCGTATCTTTCTGAAGCGGTGACAGCATTCGCGGCACCCATTTTGTACTTACTTTTGACATATTGAGGTGGTCATGTATAATATCATGCATAGTATCAATAGAAAGATTGGTCCTTTGTGCTATAGATTTCACCTTCACTCGACCATCTTCTAATATTATTTTTTCCACTTTATTGACATTTTTTGGTGATATAGCCCCGTTTGGCCGACCAGCTCTAGGGTCGTCTTTGATGCTCTCCCTCCCACGCTTAAATTCACTAGACCTCTTGTGGATCATAGATAAAGAAAGAGCAGACTCGCGGTAAACAGAATCCATTTCTTCTTTTATGGTCTTTTGATTTTTCCCCTGTTTTTTCAAGAATTTTATCACTGCTCGGTGCTCTAATTTATTCAACATTGCAAAATCGTTCATAGTGATCACCTTTATTCCGCTATTGCAAAGAAACAAAAGAAGTTACCAGTTTGAATTTTACTTTTTTATACTGTCAATGAAAGATACTTAACGACAAGTATGAAAAAAATAACGGAAGAGGTGTAAAATATATCAATACCGAGAATTTATTGAACGCCCCTCGTAAACCTCTCTCTTCTAAATCACTACACTCCCTCTGGGGTGGCTTTAGTCGTAAGTAAGCTGACAGGCCCTATGCTACGAACTGCAAAATTCAAACTATTTATCTTGTCGTCCCGCCGACGCAAATATTATTTATTACGAGAGTGATAGGGACGGTACGATACAAACTAACTTTTGTTACAACTTGTTAGATGTTTTAAATACTCCCACATTGGTATAAAAATGTAATATAATACCATCATTATCATCATCATGTCAGCCGAAAGACGTGACGTCCACTGCTGGACATAGGCCTCCCCTAAGGCTCTCCACTCAGACCGGTCTTGTCCTTTTCGCACCACCGCAATCCCGCGATTTTGACCAGGTCGACGCTCCATCTTGTTAGAGGCCTACCGACAGCTCGTCTCCCGATCCGTGGACGCCATTCGAGAACCTTTTGACCCCATCGGCCATCAGTCCTGCGAGCAATGTAATAATTTTCATACATCATAATAATTTTATCATGTTGTTATGCAGTAATGAGCAAAAATTCACTACGCTACTACGCCACAACGGCTTCATTCATATTTTGTACCTACCTAGCAAGATTGTAAAATTGAGCCTAAATAAATCTTCAAAATATAAAACGGCGAACTTTAAAAAACATCTTTTCCGGACAACTTTAGGCCGAGTTCTATAAAATTTCAAAAGCGCTCTCGGAATTTGTTTCCAACTGATACCTACAAACTTCTGCGTAAAAGTTTAAAAACTCCTTGAAGTGTGGAATTTTCTATTGCATTGTGTTACGATGTTATTGCAGCAATATCACGTTAGAAAATACAAACAAGTGAGGGATTTGTTGTACGACTTTGGCAATAAAATGTATTACTAAAACACTTAAGCAATGCAGGTTTCTTGACCGAAATATAGATGGCGTTAGTATCAAAAGGTTCGCGATGGGCTATTTTTTTTATTAGTTTTTATTGAACTTTGGCTGCCAGGGATGGCAGCTTAAAAAATACTAATTTAGTTAGTTAAACAATCATGAACGATTGTCAGACGGACCTCACGATAAATTAGAGACCCTTGTTTATAAGTTTTATATAGAATATTTTTTTTTACTATCCTATTACGGAACCACTTATTGTGTATTGTCTGTTCGATAAAACGTGTCTACAAAAGTGTCTACAAAAAGTTTCTGACCATGGGACTTTTATTCTGCTACATTTTAAAAATATGATCACTGTTACTTTCATTTTTTCATATGAATTAAATGTAATAATAATAATAATTTATCTTAGAGATTTCAAATAAATGTCAAAAATTATTTCAAGGCCTCTGTACCAAGAGACAGCGAAAACACCGCCATGTGCGATACACTGATTTAACAATTAAACTTTGAGGATCAATAAAATAAATAAATATTAAGGGACACTTGACACCAATTGACCTAGTCCCAAACGAAGCAAAGCTTGTACTATGGACACTAGGCAACGAATAAACATACTTAAATACATATTAAACATCCAAGATCCAAGAACAAACATTCGTATTATTCATACAAATATCTTCCCCGGCCGGGATTCGAACCCGGGACCTCAAGCTTCGTAGTCGGGTTCTCTAACCACTTAGCCATCCAGTCGTCAAATAAATGACAGATTGATGAGAGACTGTTGTGGCACGCTATGGAAGAGGCCTATGTTCAGCAGTGGACTGCTGTGGGCTGATGATGATGATGATCATCATCAATAAATGATCTAAATTAAAGTTTTTTGAAAATGTTACAAAACAAAAGTACCTTACTTTTGTGAGAAGAATCGAACTTACAATAAAAGCCATGGTCAAAGACACACTCATTTTGTCTGTCCTCTTAATGTAACGTGTCCATATTGAACCTATGATCCTACGTTTGAGAGTCTGTGAGTCACTACCTAAGTTATTATTATTATTTAAGTGTTGGACATAAATAACTATCAATTATTAATTAATATATATTCAATATAATATATTGAATACACCGACATAAAATAATATATATGTTTACTTTAAAATTCATGCTTTGATAGGAACAACGTAAACACGCAGAGTGGAAGAACATGTCGGCATAACGAATTGTTTCCTAGATCAAAGAATAACTAATGCAGACATGAAACTACCGCGAGACTCACTCATTTTAAATGATAACAAAACGGATAACTCACGTCTGAAATCGACTTTAGCTCGACATATTTCGGGCTCATAATAATAATTAATTTAGGTATTCATCGGATTACCTTTTATTTTTATCCTTTAATGTAGACATGCTTTAGCGCATATATTTCTCGCACGTATATTTTTATTTAGTCGTGGTTATCTTTGCTTTATTAATTGACACCCGTTGTTATCAAAATGATGACACAAATCTCAAGATTAACTTGTTTTCCATTCATAACCTAAGCTTGTTATAAAAATATAAGTAAAATGATAATATTCCATTGCTTAACATCTACAACCAGTAAGGAACACAACTTGAACATGCGTTAGCCTCCTGAGTCCACTTTATGGATATCATGGGACAGTAGTAGTAGTTATTACTATTCTACTTTTAAATCGCTACACTCTTGACAAAGTGGTTATGGTGTTGTCAATTGTAAATTGATCGTGAACCCCCAAGAAGACTTTCTTAAGAGAATACTGCAGTGATTACCATATATTATCTTCCCTACTGCAGTGTGGGAGTCCGGCAGAGTTCGTAATAGGCAATAGAGAGCACAGCTGCACTAGGTAATTTAACTTGAGTAGCATTATACTGTACGACACCTAGTTTTCTGTCTTTTCGGTGAAATTATTCCCAAATATCATTTGCCATTGCCATTTCACAAGTCACGATTTTTTCTAAAACCATATTTTTTTCAGAACTTTCACAAAGCAAACCTAACTTATTTCAGAGAAAATTTAGGGTCGGGAAATAAAAGGCTTGAGAATACTATTTATGCGAAAGCATTAAGATAGGCCAGTTTAAAAAAAAAAAAAAAAAAAACAGAACAGCGATCATTTTTATATGCATTACAGTTATTGTGGCATCTGGTGCAACGTTACTCTTTGCTCTGCAGCGACAGTGCGTGACGCTCAATGCACAAGCACAGCTAATTGCAACCCTGACTTTGTTCAACCGAGGTTTCCGTTACCTCAAGGAAATACGGTGGTATGTTAGTTAAGGAAAGTCTCTCGTTTTATATATTGGTTCTGTATAATAAAACAACCCTGTTGTGTTTCAAAAAGAGAACTGAATTTATTGTTTTTAATTATTTTTTTATAGCCATAGACAATTAACCATCAACAAATACAGAAAGGTCCAACAGCACAATCTTGAATATTTAGATATAAAATACAACACCCCCACTATATCTAATAATCATAGAAAGTTGTGCATTTAATTTATACAAACACCAAACCCAATAATTCTAGAAAAGTATAGTGTTTCTTTGCACATAAGCTTTTGGTAAATAAATCAGCGGGCATATCAGCTGTTGGCAGATAGTACAACTTCACTATATTATTTGAAACACATTCTCTAGCAAAATGATATTTCACATCAATGTGTTTAGATTTCTTGTGAAGTACTGGATTTGTAGATAGCTTCTGTGCGCTCTGATTGTCATTAAATAAGCTTAAAGTATACATTTTATGAGTTATTTCAAATTGCAAAGCTCTTAAATATATAGCTTCTTTACATGCCTCTGAAATACTCATATACTCTGCTTCACAACTTGAAAGTGCAATAGTTTTTTGTTTCCTACATTCCCAAGATATAATACCGTTACATAATAAGAAACAAAATCCAGTATATGATCGTCTATCCAGTGGATCATTCGCCCAATCAGCATCAACAAAACCTTTAATTTCAGAATTTCCACTTTTACAATATTTAATACCAAAAGACTTAGTCTTTTTTAAATATTTTAAAACTCTCTTAGCATAATGCCAATGCTCATCTGTATGACAGTTATTGAATTGACTTAAGTAACTTACAGAGTAAGTTATATCTGGTCTGGTTAAAACAGAAAGATACATCAAGCTACCTATGAGCTGTTGAAAAGGTACTTGATCATTTAATTTTTTATCCATGTTTACACTCAATTTGGTTTCCATTGGAGTGTCATAAGTCTTACAGTCAGTCATGTTAAATTTCTGTAACAAAGTATCAACATAGTTTTCCTGATCTAAGGTGACTGATCCTTCCGACTTATTGAATTTCACATTCATTCCTAAACATTTCTGAACCTGTCCCAAATCTTTGATTTGAAATTGACTTGACAACACTTTCTTTACATTTTCAGTTTCTATTTTATCATTAGAGAAAATAAAGAAGTCGTCGACATAAACTGTCACAATGGTTTTTTTATTTTCAACCATTTTTGTGTACATGCAAGGTTCTAATTTTGACTTCAAATAACCATTATCAACTAAACAGTTATCCACCTTTTTATTCCAGGCCCTCGATGCCTGCTTCAAGCCATAAATTGCCTTTTTAAGTTTTAATACTTTATTAGAACTACCTGGGGAATCATAACACTCTGGTTTCTGCATATATATGGTTTCCTCTAGGTCTCCATTTAGAAATGCAGTTTTGACATCCAAATGGGTAACATCAAGTCCTAATTGAACTGATAGCGAAAACAATAACCGTAGGGTCGTGTGTCTGACGACAGGTGAGAAAGTTTCTGTGTAATCAACACCTTGTTTTTGTGAAAAGCCTTTGGCTACAAGTCTAGCACGATACCTGACATTGTTTTCACTGTCATATTTTTTACGCAATACCCATCTACAGTGGACTATAGTACTGTCTTTAGGCACATCAGTAAGTTCCCACGCATTGTTATAGTCAAAACACTGTAATTCATCTCGCACTGCCTCTAACCATTGTTCTCTTTCTGGCCCTTTTAAAGCCTCTACAATAGAAAGTTCACAAGCATCTTCATCAATACTATTTCCTACACAAACATTCGAAAAACCATACCTGTCTGGCTGCTTTCTGTTCCTACGGGAAGCACACCTTTTTTCAACATTCACAACACTTTCCACACTACTTACAGAAGACTCTTCATCTGGGTAATAAGTGTCATCACCATCATGAAACTCTTCACTTCCGGAATCATCTGATGTGTCCCCCACTGAATCCACAGTGGCATCAGGCGTTGATTGTGATTTTCCCTCAACCTGAACTAAACTTTCTGCCGGTTTAGGTTTTTCGATTATTATCACATCACGGCTAGTTGTGATATCTTTTGTTCTTGGAATGTAGATTCGATATCCTTTTACATCATCTGGATAACCGACTAGAATGCCTCGCTCAGCCTTTTTATCCCATTTTAGTCGCTTCTCTTTGGGTATATGCATCATCACAACACTTCCGAAGACTCTCAAATGGCTTATATCTGGCTTTTTCCCTGTCCACAATTCGAAAGGTGTTTTTCCATTCAAGGCTGATGCTACTGTCCTGTTTTGTAAATACACAGCAGTATTGGCTGCTTCAGCCCAAAAACTTTGGTCTAGCTCTGCATCGAATAATAGACATCTTGCCTTCTCCACCACTGAGCGATTAGAACGTTCCGATAAACCGTTCTGTTCGGGCGTGTAAACATTGCTTTTCTGATGAAGTATTCCTGCTTGGCTCAGGTAGTTATCAAACTCTTTATTGACAAATTCCTTCCCATTATCACTCCTTAGTATCTTTATTTTTCTGTTCAGCTCATTTTCTACAGCTGCTTTGTAGCGTTGGAAACAGCTAAAAGCTTCAGTTTTGTTTTTCAAAAAATAAATGTGGATCATGCGGCTATAATCATCCACAAACAAAATGAAATATCTGGAGCCACCAATTGAAACATTGTTGAACGGGCCACATACATCTGTATGTATTATTTGCAGAAGATCATCACTTCTATTGCCATTCTGTGGAAAGGGTAAACGACTCTGTTTGCCTTCGCAACACACTGTACATGACGACTTAGTTATATCTGCCTTTCTGTCAAGTGTGAGACCTTCCACGGCATCCTGCATTCTGTTCAAATAGTTGCTGTTGACATGACCAAGCCTGCGATGCCAAATGTCACTTGAAGTCACCACTGCAGCTAACAACTCAGGCGTTCTCAGCTTGTATACTCCATTTAATAAACAAGCTGTGGCTACCAGCACATTAGCCTTATTAAAAATTTGACAGCCACCATCTGTAAACAACACTCTGTTGCCTTTAGCAATCAGTTGACTCACTGATATGAGATTTGTGGTTAAACTCGGAACACACAATACTCCTTCAACAACCACATCAAACTCACAGTCATCTGTCAATGTCGTAATTTGCACATCGCCGGAGCACTTAACAGGTACCTTTTCTTTATTCGCAACAACAATCTCCTTTACGGAATGCTCGTTCGAAACATTTTTAACCCAATGTTCATTCGCAGTTAAGTGTGCACTCGCTCCAGAGTCGATATACCAATCATTCTTCGAAAAATTACCATTCAAGAACACGGCACTGAATGCGTTGGTTTGTTTTCGTTCACTAGAATTGGTAACTGATGAATCTTTATCAACATTTGTGCATTGATTACGATAATGTCCCGTCTGTTTACATTTATAACATTTTATGACTTTCTTTGACTTTGACGTTGACGTATCTCTGTCTTTGGTTCCGCTAATGCTGCCATATTTTTTTTTATGATAACTCGCAAAAGCTCCGCTGACGTCGCCACTGTCTTCCTCCAATGGACATCAACTTTGTTTTAATGGCGTCTGCCGTTATTTTGATGCCCGAATGTTCAATCGCCATTATCATCGGCGAGTATTTTTCAGATAATCCGGCCAAAAGTAGCGATCCGACCCATTCGTCATTGATACTAAAGCCCGATCCACTTAATTTTTGACTCGTTTCTATGATCTGTGTTACATACGATGTCATAGAAGTACAGTTTTCAAGACGAATTGAGATTAAAGTTCTTAACAAGCTAATTCTTCTGGTGAAACCAGAATCATCAAACAGCTGTTTAAGTGTATCCCATAACTCTTTTGTAGTCTTCGCGTCTTTGATGTGTACATATAGCGGCGAGTCAATCGTTAAGATCAATTTGGCCTTGGTTTTCGCATCAGCTGCGGCTTCACTTGGTTCTGTAACTCGAATACTATCCGAAGTTCCCTCCAACACCAGAAAATTCTCCGCGGCGAAAGCCCATTCCTGATAGTTCTCACGTCCCTTCAACTTGGGCACACTCACAACATAATTAGAAGTCATTTTCACTAGCACAGCGTATTTTCAATCTGCGTAAACTTATTCAGCACTAAAATGCAAGTTTTATCGCGAAAATAAACGTTTTTTCTGGGCCATAACCTATAATAAAACAACCCTGTTGTGTTTCAAAAAGAGAACTGAATTTATTGTTTTTAATTATTTTTTTATAGCCATAGACAATTAACCATCAACAAATACAGAAAGGTCCAACAGCACAATCTTGAATATTTAGATATAAAATACAACATTCTGTATAGGGTAGAAATTTGTGACATAGTTTAAGATTTGTGTAGCTAACATATAAACTTTCACAATGATGAGGTAAAGAAAAATTCAAAAGCAAAGTTGTGTAGAGCGTTGTACAGTCAGCTGCAGAGAAAGGGTACCCCCCCTGTAATGGCGGCAGTATGGATACCGCCGTTACAGGGGGGTACCTTTTTTCTTCAGCTGACTGTACAGTCAGCTGCAGAGAAAGGGTACCCCCCTGTAATGGCGGTAGTATGGATACCGCCGTTACAGGGGGGTACCTTTTCTCTGCAGCTGACTGTACAATACAGAAGTTGCTGATTTAATAAAACCAGCACCTAAAGGAATTTTGTCAATTCAAATGTTATTAATCACTACTTTTAAGTTATCAATGTAAAAGTCAAATAGAATAGGTAGACACTTTGCAGTTTTTGACTCAACAAGATCACAGACGTCGATTAAGGAAACACGTCAGCACGAAAATGGTATTGAAATGGAAATATCCTTAGAAAAAATCCAAGCCAACGGCCCTAAACTGATCGAAGCATCAACTATTCTCATTAAATACAACATAATAATTCTTTATTGAACACCACATAATACACAGTTTAAATTTTAATAGAGTAAGAAAATTAACGAGATCAAGGGAGGGTGTAATCACTACACAAAACAGAAAGAAAAAGAAACAGATTTAAGCAAGCATAAAGTAATTAATAAAATATTATACATAAAATGAATAAATTACATAAAAATTAAATAGATATATACACACATAATAATACAATAACAAAGCATAAATCTGCCGTGAGACTCACTCATATTAAATAAATGTTCCGGATGTTGTGGAAACATGTCGAGCTAAACTCGATTTAAGACGTGAGTTATCCGGAAAATTTATTTAACAACAAAGCAGACAAAACTCAGGTACAAGAAAACACATATTAGCTTATAAACATATAGATAGACCGCACAATGCTAGTGATGAGGTAATTTAGAAGGAACCCCAATAATAAAGCAGTAATACTTTCGACTGAATAGACATGACAGAAGTTGCGTTTAGAGAGTTGTTTTTTTGCACATTCGTGACCCGGGAAAATGGCTACTGAATTTTTATTCAATAAATGGATTATTGTTCAGTAATCCAGTGTTGTATTAGTATTATCCAGTTTCATAATTCGCCGTTAACAATGTTATGTATGGTATAGTCTATTGATAATAAGTATTATCGCACTTCGGGAGACTTCGTGATATCTTCTCGTCCAATATTCCGCAGTTCCTGAAGACTCTTTGAACAGTGTGTGTTGCCAGTGATGACTTATGGCTCTGAGACGTGGTCCTTGACTGTTGGCCTCTTAGATTGGCTCAGAGTCACGCAACGAGCTATGGAGAGAGCTATGCTTGGAGTTTCTTTGCGCGATCCGGAATACGGAAATTCGTCGAAGAACTAAAGTCACTGACATAGTTGGAAAAATATGCAAGTTGAAGTGGCAATGGGCGGGCCATATCGCTCGAAGAACAGATAACCGTTGGGGGAGAAAAGTTTTCGAGTGGCAACCACGAACCGGAAGACGAGGAGTTGGCAGGCCTCCTATACCGCCATAAAATATTGTGTAGGTAAGTACATCTTTTTAAACAATTAGCAATCTTACAGAATTACATCCAAAGCCATTAAAGTTTTTTTTTACAATAATTTTTCTACACTTCTACAACTAATTGTGTCAATGGGCGTGTATTGCAGCATATTTCATTCCACATTTAAATTAAATAATTAAATACTTCACTCACATTATAGCGGATTGAAACAAAAAGAGAGCTAGTTTGTTTCACATACATTAGAGTGAGACAAGTGTATATCTCTCAGCTCGAAGTAATTGCAGTGAAAGTGTATCGGCGTCGGAGCATGTTAGTTATAGTTTTTTTTACTAACGTAAGTAGATTTAAGAATTTAAGCTTTATTGCTTTACAATAAGAGTGTAGTTAGTCGCATTTGTGTCTTGTATTAGCTGTATAGAAAGCCCGAATTTTTCTTACTCTTTTTTCAGTAAAAAATGAATCGACAATGGAACTGAAGTATCGATTTGCTTTGTTTTTTTATAGAAATCGAAAGTAATTTGGTGTTTACGTTTCGCTGTTAAGAAATGACAGTGTTTCTTTGAACGAATGACTGCTCGAGTGATAGTGATTTGACGCATTCCAATCATATTTATCGATTACTTCTGCCCACTTAAATAAATTAAGCAATTAACTAACTACACTATAAAGCTGGCGCAGCGGCTGAAGCGGCCGAGAGCAGGAAAATATTAAAAAGTTTTTGGTAAAAAAATCATTTTTAATACAAGCTTTTTTGCTGACTGTACTTTTTGTTGACTATACTTGAAATTTGGTATACAAACTACATTTGCGTGCCAAATTTCAAATAGATGCCATTAACCGTTGAAGAGTTCCGTCCTGTGGAGACGGTTCTGACCGGACTACCAGCATGTCACTCTACCATATTAAGTGCAAAAGCGCCTGGTTGACACTTACTGGAGACCAAAGGGCTGGCAGATATCTCTCTCAACGAATCGCCATCGCCATTCAACGACAGAATGCTGCCAGCCTCTTGGGCACCATGCCACGGGGGATTGTTTTTTAAGAAATTAACTTGTTGAGTTGACAGTTTTCGGTGGGGTTGTTTTCAGCTCACAGGACCAGTGGCCGTATTCTCTATCGCTCTGGCACTCGCAACTGCATTCAGCATCTCTTTTTATCCTCATCTCATTCCGTTGACAGAAAAAGTGGTGAAAATGTTCATTTCAAAGTGGGTTGAAGTAAAATTTTGTATAGTCACACTTAAAAATAACCTAACCAACAAAAAGTTGCAAAACCCTCAACTTTTTCACTTCAAAGTTCAATATCTCAAAAACAGCTAATCTATCTAGCTAACCTAGCTATCCTAGGCGTGTCACGTGACACGCTCTTGGCCGGTTTTTTGAGTACTTTAAAGAAAATCTCCTTGTAGGGATTCGGTTTAGCCGTTTTACTTAGAAATATTCAACTTTGAAGTGACAATGTTGCAAGTTTTTAAATTGTTATAAGTTGGTTTCGTTATAAGAACTTTAAATTAACATCAAACCATTTTTACCAAAATCTTAAGAGAAGTTTCCCTGCCGGCCGCGCAGCCGCGTTAGGTATTCGTTTGGAATATTGCTGTCTTTATCGCTCGTGACACAAGCGCTCGCAGCTGTCCCCCCCCCCCTGCACATCCCCTCCCGCTTCTCCGCTTCCCGCTAATGTACTCGTGTAGGCTTTTCAAGATTTGGCCGGTTAAATTTTGGGTTTCGTTTTCCCCAAATTATACGAAAAGTATAGCATAGAAATCAATAATATTTTACAATCAAGATCTTCATTATATTTGCTATTCCTGTGATTTTTTCAATTTTTGTAAAAATGCTTTAATAGCCTGTAATTCTCGTGCAAAGATGACATCTTTTTTGACAACTTTTGAGGTCCTGTAATTCTGATGTTACACATTTATATGAAAATCGGAAAAACCACAGGCATAGATAATTACATCTAGTCCATACTTACAAAATTTCATCTACTTCTGTTCCTTAGTTTTCAAATGAGACCAGGACTACGTTTGTATGGAGAATGGAACGAAGAGACTTCTCTTTAAACATTTGTTTTCTTCTTTTAATATGTAGTAAAAATTGAATGAAGCGCCTGTTTCTTATCTCGTACAATTTATTTCTGTATTTCTCTTTGTATATTTATTCTAACAGTCTTTGTATTGTACCTATAATAGTTCGTAGAAAATGTAACAAGCACATTAATTGTGGATGAAATTGGCAGATACAATAAAGCTTTCTGTATTATTTAGAAATACACGATTCTCTTGGGTTACCAAATACCATTTATTTTCTTCATTACATTATTGTGTGGCTACAACACTGGCCTTGAGTTTAACAGGATCTTTGAAGGGCACGACGTTCGTAAGGGCTCGGATTATTCCAAGAAACCAGTTTTACCACGGCCTAGAAAGACGATCCTGTTAGTCAATTTTATTTGTGGACCAATTTCTGTTGGCCAATATTGCGATACTGCCTAAAAAATTTTTTATTTCTCTAAAAAATAATCATATTTCAAATTACATTTGCCTTATTTGGCCTTGGTATGCTGGAAAAAAGATCAAAATAAACTTGAGACTATTTTTGCCTAATTAAACTGCACCGGCAAGAAGAAAATTAAATTACAACTTAAAAAAAAACCTTATCATAAGCTTGAAGGCGTATCTCACTGGTTTAGTAGTAACAGCCTATTCACTCTTGCTTTTTAAAGCTCTAGCCTCGGCTGTGTATCTCTTTTAAGCGAATATCTCCGACAAACGCCTCTAAAGAAGCTGCCAAATTTTTCAAAGTAATTTGAAGCATTTATTATAAAACGTCTTATTCAGCCACAAACAAATGCGTTTTTTTTCTAACTCATACTGTATTAAGTAAAATAGAGGAATTACTATCTTAACCTATTATTTGTACAGGTATTCCAAGCAATGCGTCTCAAAATTTGCAACAGTCTTATTTACAGAGCTGCGCCATTCCAGTCTCGTCTTTAAAACAAAGTTCGGCATTGCCAGCCCTATTCGGGTAGATAAATAAAAAACAACCCTAAAGGTTCGCCTTTGTCGGACACGACATGGAGGACATCTTATTTTATTTGCACAGGGCTGTCGTATAGGGCCATAATATTGTCAAATCAGTACCAATTACGATATAATTATTCAAGATAACTTCGTTGCCTTTCACAGAGAGAAAATATAGCTAACATTACCCTAATTAACATGTTAACACGAGCATTAAGTACAAAGGCTGAGTCAGTTAAAATACCTATGCAATTTTATTACCCGACTGTCCGAAGGAGGGTTATGTTACTATGTAATATGTACTCGTACCTGGGTATGTATGTCCATTTCATTGGTCCTCGCTGCAGCCTAAACGGCTAGACGGATTTTAACATAAGAGGTATCATTGGATTTGCCATAACTGTCGCAGTAACATAGGCTATTATAATATTTCAATATGGCGTTTGCGAAAAAAATATGGCGGAGGAATTAAAAAAAAATTGTACTGTAACAATAATGGGTATCAAATGAAAGCTAATAATTAGCTCGTTCTAAATATATATGAGTTATAACACTTTTAATCTACCGTTTTCACATAAATATCAAAAAAGTGTAAAATAAAACATTAGGTACATTACAAAAAATCAAAAACCCAACAGCCAAAACTAAAAGGAAGAAAATAAGTCTGGTGATCTAGAACTCTGTTAAATAGCTAATTTAAAGTTCAACAGTCGGGACCCATTTAAATCGTGATGCTCAAAAACTCTTAGTAAAAGGGTCCCGACTGTTGAACTTTAAATTAGCTATTTAACAGAGTTCGAGACCACTAGACTTATTTCCTTCCTTTTAGTTTTGGCAGTTCGGTTTTTTTATAAACGTATCTCTTGTTACTTTGGTAACAACATACCTACTACATTATTTGGCATTTAACATTGAAAATGGGATACAAGTATAGTCTGAATCAAAATTAATTAATTCCAAACATGAATGAAACGATTTATGTAAAGTGGTGATAAAGCTATACGTGATACATTGTAAGTACATGAAAACCATGATCAATTAACGTTATAGAAATTATAATTACAAAGGCACTGCGCAATATTGGTTAATGGTTTAGGTATATTTATTAAGGTTTCGTATCTCAAAATGATAAGACAAACTTTTCTATGGACACTACGTACCTTTAATACTAAAGTGAAACAATTTTATAAATTCACATTTCCAAATTGAACTTTAAATAAAACACTAATATCTGGTTGAATTTTAAAATGAGAAAAAAATCTAATTATTTCATTTTAGTTTTAAAGGGGCGACTAGCCTTTGCCCGCGGAATCGCCCGTATGGAAATCGGTTATCGCGCGCTGTTTCATCGGGAACTGTGCATTTTTCCGGAACAAAAGTAGCTTGTGTCACTCTCCCGGTGCATAAATTATCTCTATGCCAAAAACCACGTCGATCCGTCGCTCCGTTTCTAAGTAAAAGACGGACAAACAAAAGATATACTTAATGCTTAATTGTACATTTATTATTATCATTTAGAGGCTTATTTCTTTGCAGCTTGTCCAAGATCGCAAAAGACCGGGTTGAGTGGAAGACATGGGGGAAGACCTTTGCCCAGCAGTGAGACACATCTACAGGCTTCTAAATAATAATTTGTACGTATTAAATATAAATATACACATGATTGCGGACCATAATTTGCGCACGTGTAAGCGTATCCTGCAACCCTCTTGTTAGGTAAGCAACCCAAAGGGTATTTTGCCTTAAGGCAGGCCAGGCAGGCAGGTTGTTACCAAAATAATAGTAAAATATTAATACCATGTCTTGAACCCCTGAGTATTCCTGAGTATTTACAGCAGTTTAATGAAATTAAATAATTTATTTTAGTTTAAACATGATAACAATGTGGTGATAATAACAAAGTCAAAGTCGAAATCATCACCATCATCATCATCATCAGCCGGAAGACGTCCACTGCAAGACAAAGGCCTCTCCCTTAGAACGCCAAAATTAACGACAACTCTCCACTTGCATCCACCGGTTTCCCGCAACTCTCACGATGTCGTTAGTCCACCTGGTGGGAGGCCGGCCAACGCTTCGTCTTCCGGTTCGTGATCGCCACTCGAGGACTTTTCTCCCCCAACGGTTATCTGTTCTTCGAGCGATGTGAAAGTCAAAATATCTTTATTCAATTTAGGCTATAACAAGCACTTATGAAATACTAATGAGCAGTGACATGTCTATTACCATAACTACAGATATTACTACAAACATGCAAATACATAATATTATCTTACCATAAATAGATTAGGCTAAATAAATGCTAATGTGCAACGACACGTGTATTATCATAATATATAACATGCAAATATTGTGTTATCATAAATAGTTTAGATAAGTTTAATAAATTGAATAAACACACAATTAATTTGCAATAAATGTTGTGTATGATGTACAGTAAAGAGTTAAACAATACAATAACAAATCTAACAACGCTTAAAAGGAGAAATTGACTAAGCGACATTTTTTTACTGACATTTGGTTACTGACATAGCCCGAAGAATTGCGAAACTGAAGTGGCAGTGGGCGGGGCACATTGCACGCAGGCACAAACGCAGGACTGATGGCCGATGGGGTCAGAAGGTTCTCGAATGGCGTCCGCGGACCGGGAGACGAGCTGTCGGTAGGCCTCCAACAAGATGGAGCGACGACCTGGCTAAGATCGAGGGATCGCGCTGGATGCGAAAAGCACAAGACCGGTCTGAGTGGAGAGCCTTGGGGGAGGCCTATGTCCACAAGCGGACGTCTTTCGGCTGACATGATGATGATGATGACATTTTTTTAGAGTAGCTACCTACCAGAAAAAAAAATGTCGCTTAGTCAATTTCTCCTTTCAAGCGTCGATATAATTTTTATAAAAAAATAGATATATATTTTTTCAATTATAATAAATAAAATTTCATTAAGTTTTCAGGTCAATGTAACGGATAATAACAATTCATCAATCAATCAGTTTAATGGGGGGTGCTCATACGTCTAACAAATATATGAAAAAAAAACGTAGAGTGCGACTATAAACACGAGATTTTTATATGGATGATTTAATAGGAAAAAATAAGGAAGGATGAAAAGCGCTTTGTGGACCTTATGCATAAGGCACAAACAGGATGCCCGAAAGTATTTTTCTGACATGATGTATTTAGGCTAACGATGATTGCTCATGTCGTTAGGTCAGTCTGTGGACAATATAAATGATGTATCTATGTATACTCCAATTCAATAGAATCTGACAATCCTGTAGACACTTCCAGCCTACTAATATGAACACCGGACTGCCTAAGGCTTTGGGATGTGACTATTATCCTTTTTAATCGACTTCAAAAAAAGGAGGAGGTTCTATGTTCCAATGTTTGTATTTTATTTATGCCTTTTAGATAATAATTGCCGCATTGCACAGCCGTGGTGGCCTAGTGGTTTGACCTATCGCCTCTCAAGCAGAGGGTCGTGGGTTCAAATCCCGGCTCGCACCTCTGAGTTTTTCGAAATTCATGTGCGCAATTTACCACGAGCTTTGCGGTGAAGGAAAACATCGTGAGGAAACCTGCACAAACCTGCGAAGCAATTCAATGGTGCGTGTGAAGTTCCCAATCCGCACTGGGCCGGCGTGGGAACTATGGCCCAAGCCCTCTCATTCCGAGAGGAGGCCTGTGCCCAGCAGTGGGACGTATATAGGCTGAGATGATGATGATGAGATAATAATTGCAACAACAGGGACATATATTATAATCAAGCGTGCCCACGTGGTGTAAATGAACTAAAATGATTTCTTTGCTCACCCGCGACCTTAAGATAGCTAAGTCTATGCAAATTATGCGCGTTCATGCAGTTCCTCCACCTCCACACTGTAAGAACACACACAAATTACACAAACCCATCTATCACCACCACCACAACACACTGACGCGTTTCGAACTCAACCAGAGCTCATCTTCAGAGTGACACAACCGTACACCATGCTACCAGTTGTTAGACTAACAAACCACCACCACTGTTTTAATTTGCCAAACAAAACAAAAAACTACCCGCAAAATATTAATAAATTTTAACTATGCTACAAAACTACCTTGATTTTTTAATTTTTATTTATTTTTAGTCAAGGCATGTTTTACTAACTATCGTTGCTAAAATTAGACGTGGTGTGTTAAATATTATGTAGAAAATTTTCAGATTCTATTGAATTGTTACTATATGTAAGTTTAAACTCTTTATTGTACAAAAAAAAGAAAAAAATATATATACTTTAACGATAGGTAAAAATGCCGGCCAAAAATACACAATCTAAGATATTCCTTATTCTGGTAAATAAAATACTTTTTACTTAGGCATTTTCACAAAACCATGTACCTTTTGTTTTAAAATATATTTAATTTTTTCATACAAATTTTATGAGTTACTTTTGTGAAGCCATACCGAATGTATGAAAAAAAAACGTTACAAAACTGTCATTTTAGATTGGAACATTTTTTAAACCACCGGACTCGATTGTGCTTTCAAATTTAATCAGGAAAAACCATATTTATTTTTATGAAAATGCCCTTTTTTGAGGTTCCGTACCCTTACAGTTACATCGTGTCTGTCTATCCGTCAGCGGCTTTGCTCAGGGATTATCAATGCTAGAAAGTTGTAGTTTTGCACGAATATTATATGTAAAGTATGTGATTCGCGGCATTTGACGTACATCAATTTGCATCAGATAATTTAATTACTAAATATTTTCTCGCAGCAGCAGTAATTTTACATTGCGTGGATTGTGATTGGTTAGATTATAAGTGCGTCAAACGCATTGCGTTTAACGCAGCGTTTATCGCATAAAACACGGAGCATTTAAACGACACATTGTAAGACTAATTCAAGGACTCGATGACTCAAGCTGTTTTGATTTTTACTCGACTACCCGAAGGAGGGTAGTTTTTTTTTCAATTTTTAAACTGGATGTCGATTAAGGTTTTTAGCATTTTTATGACGGCGGAAGAATTCTAGACTTCCACTGAATGTAGATTAAAGTGTTTAGTTTTGTAACTAAGGGACCCTTATATCCCTGTATTATTATTATTATATATTTTTTTAATTTCATACTATAGTTTCTTAGTATTTTAATTGCAATTAATTTATTTAAAAAAAAAAAAAAAACTTGCTGCCAAGTTTCTTGAGGTGCATTCTTCTTGGAAATGATGGTCTTTCCGAAAGCGCTTGTAGTTTAAAAAATGACGAGTAAAAGTGCCCATTGCGACCTATTTACTGAATAAATGATTCGAATTTGAACATATTTTTCCATCGACGTGGTTTTGTCGCTTAGAACATTTTACGTTACATTAAAATAATAAAACTGTGTGAACCACGGGGGAATTACAGACCAAGCCAGCACCCTGAGAGAAGGCATGTGCCCTGCAGTGGTACATAGGCTGGGACGATGATGATATGCTAGTGAAAAGTGTCGTTTGACCCATTTTGAAGTCTGATATTAAGTTGGGTTTCAGGACTAATATAATCCTAAGATTAATGGGATTTTAGTGTCGTCTCTGAAAGTCTATAAAACAATAACGACACTAGTCACACTGATAATAAAGACATTAACCTATTATGGTTTTATGGTACTAAAAACGTATTTATAGCTTTCGCTAGAAACAAAACACAGTGAAAGTGTTTATAATTTTCATAATAAAGTTCCAGATGAACGCCTATCAGGAGAGTCGATCCGACTGGAAAAGTGAAACCAGGTTATCCTTGGAAACATCTCAGCAACCACTGGCGAGATAAAATCAAGCACTGTACCATGCTAACTTTGTGGCACTGACAGGTGCAGAAAATATATCTGTCAGCTATGCTTGGGTAAGTTCAAGTTAGGTAAGTTATACCCTTGCAAAAGGTATTTAACTTTGTTTTTTGGATTTTTAACATGTGTTTGTATTTTAATTTAATTTAATAATTTGTAAATTAATTTGTATTTGAATTGTGTGAAAAAAGGAAAATTAATAGACTTGTTTACTCATAGTTTGACGAAGACGATCTATGTATTAATTTTTTGCTCTTATTACAGGCCACACCCGGTATACTAACTAGCAAGCATAGGCTATGCGCTAGTGGAGTTTTTGGGAAATGGATCTAAAAACTCGAATTGTCTTTGACTAAAGACTTTTATTTAATTGTTGCCGATTAAAACTTGGGCGGGTTACTACTTTATAATGTATTATTATAAACTTAACCATTACTTAGTTTGTGGCTAAGTCAATTGATACGATAATGCTAACATATTATTATTTCACTAGTAAGTAGTTGCCCGTAACGCCGTCCGCAGCATAGAGTTCTTTTATCGCTATCCCGCGAGAGCTATGCTATTTTAAAGGATAAGAACTATCTTAAAGTCCATGCCATCTACCTCAGAACAAGAGAGCTTAAAGCTAGTTTAAAGTAATACATTTTACTGTCTATTTCATGCACTGTCGTCATCATATGACTATGGTTTATGTTATGTACTCGTAGATCTGCTAAAGGCAACTTATCAAACAGAATGCAAACGAATTAATATTATAAAAGGTTATTTAGTTAGATTGTACTAGTAGGTAGGAATAAATTGAAAAACGTTGAAAGATTGTAATCCAGTGAATCAATCATGAATATTCACCCTCCTATACCAAAGTACAATACACGAGCTGGAAGAAGACGTAACAAACTTGTAAACAAGATGATGATTAATGAGTAACAAAAGACTTATTCCTAGATGAAAGAGGGCATCGTGCCAAATTCACTTAAGCCACTTTTGAAAATACCTTGCTTGTAGGAAACGTCCGCAACAGAGACACAGTATATAATATATATGACCATAGCCTCTGGACAAATACGAATACTATTGGCTTAGCAAGATATTAAAAACCAAACTGCAAAGTATCATAATAATCAGTCCAATATTTACCAAAAACTAACGGTTTTCAATGTATCTCTTTGGAGCAGCCTGTATATTTGGACTAGATTTTGCCTGCGGCTTCGCCCGCGTGGAATTCGGTTATCGCGAGAACCTATTTTCATACTTCTAAGTCCAGAAGTGAGAAAATTTCCATACAAACTTTATCTCCCCATTTTATCCCCTTAGGGGATGAATTTCCAAAAATCCTTTCTTAGTGCTCACTCACATCATAAAAGAAACCCCCGTACCAAATTTCAAGTTTCTAGGCCCAGCGGTTTGGGCTGTGCGTTGATATATAACCCAGTGAGTCAGGTTGCCTTTTATATATATAGATGATATGATTACTTAGATAGTTTTTTTTTGTCTAATTAAGCAAATATTTTTTTAAAGATATTGCTAAGTATCAGTCTTATCCATGGTTTTATTATTTGTCCAGAGGCTAAGGTCACTTTGTAGAACACAAGCAAGAAAACAAGTAACGGCCATTCAACCTAAAAAAATGTCTTTTCGCCCCCCCTGGGCGGGAAGCTGGGTACGCCCCTGGCTAGGTTTTTTTGGTTACTCGGTTCGGTCGATTCTAAAATAGCTTTATGACCACTTCTCCTAACGGCTAGGTTGTCTGGCTGTCGCGTTGGTTCTAAGAACATTCAAACCATCATTATAACATCCGTGCAACAGTCAGTCGTCGCGGTCACGGTTACTTTGAGCGTCTTTTACATCAAAGAAAACGTCTCAATTGCATTTGTGATAAAATTGCCTCAAACAGCGCGTGTCAGCACAGCATTAAACTGTTTTCATGATATTGTATGATATGTTATTTAATTTCACTTTTTAAAGTAATTATGTTCTAAGTATGATATCTTATTCTTTATTAGCGGCGAATTTCTTGTTCACCATTATTTAGATAATTCTTCACGGAAAAAATATTTACCTACTAGCTTTTGTCCGCGGCTTCGCCCGCGTGGAATTCGGTTATCGCACACTCCTCCCTCGGGAACTGCATTTTTCCGGGATAAAAAGTAGCCTATGTCACTCTCTGGCCCATAAACTAACTCTATGCGTCGTATGATGTCGTATGAACTCGTATGATGAGGTTAATTCGTCTTTTTCCGTCACGTTGACATTGACCTCTGTTAGACACAGATTTATTGCTACGAGATTTGAAACTTTTTTTATGAATAATGGTATTAAGAATGAAGGTTAAGCGTTTACGCGGTGGAGCCGTTTCTGGGACAGTAATTAAGCACTCTTAAGCGCTCTTACGCATAGCATACGCCTCTTAAATTAAAACATTTACTAGCTTTTGCCCGCGGCTCCGCCCGCGTGGTATTCGGTTATCGCGCGTTGTTCCCTCAGGAACTATGCATTTTTCCGGGATTAAAAGTAGCCTATGTCATTTTTGGGCCCATGAACTATCTCTGTGCCAAAAATCACTTCGATTTGTCGCTTCGTTATGGCGTGAAAGACGGACAAACACACAAACATACAAACACACTTTCGCATTTATAATGTCTGCCCCGACCGAGAACTTATCCCGAGACCTTAAGTTTTGTAGTCAGGTTTTCTAACCACTTAATAATTCGGTCGCATTATTATGAATAGTTTCAGTACCCTTAGTGTAAGTTTTCGGTTACAACATAAACACGAACAGCGCCTCTACCGAAACGTTTGTGATGTTCGTTTTTCCATACAAATTCAGATTTTAACGGGAACGCGATCGAGACGTATTTTGTAACCGAAAACTTACACTAAAGGTACAGTAGTTATTGAAGAGACACGATACTTTCTAAGCGAGTGAGTGCCATCGACAGATTAATTATTGTGGTCGAATTGCTCATTCTGATTTCAAAAGTATACCGATAAGATATTAATCTTAGACACACCTGTTTGAGTCCCTTAGCCCATTCAAAACTTTCTGTACTCTCACCTGTTCGAGAAAAAGAAAGAAACAGCTACAAGCGACAGCGAAAATGCTCAATCGAATACGTCATTTGTATAGATATTCTAGATGCGGCATCTTTTTCTGACAATCGCGGATGAAAGGAAGGGACCACAGATAACATAATATAAAGATAGGTTTCGAAAAGCTGGTGTTGGCTGCCAGATTCACTAGCAGCTAGCACTGGCTTGTTATTATCCTGGCTGGTATAAATAGTTTTTCTAAATAAGGCAGCGCTTATTTTGACAAGAACCAAAAAAGTACCAATCGCGTCTTTCTTTACCACAAAATTCGATTTTCAATAGAAATACAAATTTAAAGCGTTTACCTCTACGGCCAGCACTGTGCTGAGCTGAGACCGCGTCGCAATTTCGCAAATACCTACTTAATATTAAAACTTACTTTATTTTGTTTATTTTGTGTTGTATGTAATTTGTTAAGTACGAATAAACATTTCTATTTCTCTGTATTTCATTTTTAAAGCAGAATTCACAAGTATCTCTTCTACTTGGCTTAATCTTGTCACTTCCAGTGTATCTACAAAACTATAAACTATTGTGTCATTTTGTGTTATTTTTCTTGGCGGTTTCAATGCCGTGAACTTCATAAGCGCCATTCTGCAACTTTTAATATGTTTTATGATGAATATTCTTGCTATGTCTTAAGTGAATTAATTTTTGAGTAGAAATACATCAATTCAATTTTTTTAAACTAGTAAAAACCCGGGGTGGTTACTAAAGTTAAAATAAAATTACATTTTCATTTAATTGACGAAGTTAATTCCGCTAATAATGTAAACGCTGAGTGATTTTAATATTGGCCGAAATTCTGACAATGTCGGGATAAAATCCTGAATTAACTGCTAAGTTTAGAAATTTGAAATTTGCGAAGATTGTTCGTTATGCAACGCGAATGAATAACACGAATTTATTTTTGAGAGCCCATGGGAATTTTTACGAAGTCCTGGAATTTCAATTAAAATGCCAAACGTAGGTTAAACGCAAGCGTCAATCATCTATTCCAGCCTATATACGTCCCACTACTGGGCACAGGCCTCCTCTCATAATGCAGATTGGGAACTTCACTATTTTTAACTTTATTCAATTGCTTTCCAGGTTGTTACGAATACTTAACTAAACTATACTAAAAAAGAAAACGTTTAGTGACAGAAACAAAGGGTTGGATAGACAGAAACATATTGTAGTTTGTGTGTGTGCATTGAACCTCGTATTATTAAGTTTAATTAAACTGAAATTAAGCACATCGTTATCTTCACACCGTCTAAGCACATTTAACCAACAACCAGACTGTAACAGAAAAAATGCAGAATCACACTGCCCGCCTTTTTATTCCACTCGTCGGGCCCACGGCGAAGCAATTGCTCGAGTTTTATACTATTTTTTGAAAGCTCTATACTATATAACAGTGTCTGTCTCCCTTTCTATCTTATTGCTCGGATAGTGACCGAACAAAATGTATCGAGACCTTTTTATAATCGCCTTCGTTTGTTCGTCGGCGCTAGGGTCGTTTTTGGACGGTGATTTTGACCTTGCCGATGGTGTGAAGTTAGTCAGTATTCCAGTGTCAAATAGTTTGGAGGATGAGGGTAGGTCGTTTGGTGAAAACTCGGCGCTGTTCCGGATGGCTAAGTTCCTGCAGGGACATGAGTTGAGAGTGAAGTTGCCGAATTTGATTGAGAAGGACAAGATTAGCAGGGTCTTCGAGGAGTCGCTTAAGACTGTCGATGAGACGTATAAGGACAGTGCTGGTAAGTGGTTGAGAGATTTTTTTTTAAATAACCAAAAAGAAAACAGAATCACCTTACATTTCAGCGCTCGAAAGGAGAAATTGACTAAGCGAGATTTAAAAAAAATGAAAGATGTATATAACTCACTACCTTAAAAAATGTCGCTTAGTCAATTTCTCCTTCCAAGCGTCGATTTGTTTTTCAAAAATGGATTTTAGTCATAGCCATGTGACTATCTCTTTATTCCATTGATACAAATAAATTATACACTAGAACAAGTCTGACATAATATAAAAGTACATAACAATGAACAAAAGAAAAAAAATACAAAAATTGGATTAGAATTAAACGAAATATGTAGGTATCTAATCTTGATTTTGAAATATACTTGAGATTTGCATTGTACCTAATGTAAAGAAAAAAATTATAAATTAAAAATTATAATACAAATGTTTTTGGTGAATATATATTTTTTTTAATAAAAAATCATTAAACATTACAAATTTTTGTTCTACTCTCTCTCTCTCTCTCTCTGTGTCATGAAGTTATAATATCATACCAAATTTCACGTCTATTACCCTATTATATATGTTGTCTTATCCATAGCAGAGGAGTTCTTTAGTTCAGGATTAGCTACGATATTTTTTTTTCTTAATTTGCTTATGCTAATTCGGCATTAACTGAGATTGAAATACCTAATTTATGTTCACGACTTAGAAGTCACCCTGTATAATAGGTATAAGCGAAGAAGTATCAAAATAAAATAATAAAAATTTAAACGTTATTTAAAAATTATTGTAATTATAAACTACAATTTTTCAATTTGAATTTTTGTTCATTTTTGGATGAGACTGTTTAATAATGCTGCGGACTCAATTTTCTAACCCATCTCCTATTTGGAACGTCTTAGTAAAGTTTTAGAGAGCATGTTTTAATGAGCACTTACTAATCCCGGGGGAACTCGGGAAAGTCGTGTTCAGAGGTTTCGAAGTTTTCCTCTTATACAAATAACGGAGTCCACTTCAGGGTTAAATAAACTCATATCTTCGAAGTAAGTTCTATTTTCCTTCACATATTGAGATGACTGAATGTTAGTAGGTAAATTATTCAAGAAAGTGAGTTCAAGGACTTGATTAAGGAAAAGTCTAAATTTGATGTACTTACTGAAATTGCTTAAGTACTTAAGTAGATTAAGTGTGTGTGCATGTAATTAGTTATAATGACTTGCAAAATGTGACTGATGTTACTTGGCCAAAGAAATTAATATGAATATGAAATATCAAGAACGTACTGGATAGAGATTTTTTTTTTTAATTCGAGATTCGGAAATCAGACCTAAGGTGTCAAATATAAAGATAACAGTGCTATGCAATGGTTGAGATTGAATTGGCTTAAAAAACTGTAAATGCTAAATCTTCGCGCTTTTTTTTGGTTTGTAATAATTTTCAATTTTTTTAGTCAAGCACACAGCTGCGTAATCATAGGTTTGTATATTGTTTCTAATTTTTAATATAGATATTTTAAAATAAATCCAGAATATTTGCAATAAGATTACACTTAATTTTTTTTCCAAAAATAAGTCATTTTTTTCTACACAGTGAATTTATGACTCAAACTTAGTTCGATTTGTAAACGGTTCTACTAAGTTATTTAATTAACATCATGCAATTAAGTGATACATAAATGATCTTACACCACGTAACAATTTGGTTCAGCACAATGTACTGTTATTAAATTTAATTACGCCAATTAAGTAATTTTAATCGGAGTCAATACACCTAGCATGTAATCTCAGTTCTTCGAATTGAGATAAAAACCGTTCGTATAGATTTCCAATTTTAATAATACAACAGAAACTGTCGCGTGTGTGTTCAAGGGAATCTTATTTTGATAAGGACGTATGTCACTTTTGGCATCAAGAGATTTCGAACTTACAAACAAATAAGCATAAAGTTTTTATTGAGAAAATATCATCACGGGTTTATAGCTTTTTGCAGCCAATAGTTGGACTATACGAACGATTACTATTAACAAGTTTATGATCATTGTTTACTCGCTTTTAAGGAATTAGAAATGATTTGTTTTTCTGATTTTCTTGTTCAATTACGCACTTTTTATACGTAAGTAGGTACTCTTATGGCCTTACTCTAAGTAGTCGTTTAAAGTCTTTAAAGTGTCAATTAATTATTTATAGACTTGTTTTCTTCATTCGACTCTAGTATATCCACCTATAGTGATCACCATTTTGTTAAAAGTACTATTTAGTTTTTGTCGATTCATCTGCGAAGAATTCTTTACGATTTTCAGGGTTAAAAACAATCCGATGTCCTTTTTAGGATCTCAAACTCTCCATAAAAATGTCATCGCAATCGGTTGAGTACTTTACGCGAATTTAATATAGCCCATTAAAGTGCTGTGAGGTGTGTGATTTTTATACAGATACAAACTTGGGTTTTTCCTAGAGTAAATACGTTGGTGCTGATCAGTAACTGAGTTTCACCTTTGGCCTCATCAGCACTTTGCATCAGGTAAAGCTTGTTACACATAAACACGATACGACATGCATCGCATCGTGCTACGTCGCGGTTATTTCACGATACGACGTCGCATCGTCCTCACCGCTGCTTAAAAAATGGTGACGGTACGGAATCGCAGTGACGTGCCTTAAACGTCAAGACTTTGTTCGGTAAAGTCCTGCCGTTTAAGGCACGTCACTGCGATTCCGTATTTTAAGCAGCGGTGTGGAGAGCATGCGATTAAAACGGTGGGCATACAATGCGTCACTGCGATTCCGTACTGTCATCGTCTATTAAGCAGCGGTATGGCCGCACCTTTCGGTGCAATCCTTCGTAGTTTCTTTGTAGAAATTATCACAACACGACGCCGCATCGAGAAACGATACTTCGGCGTGGGTAGGACAATGCGAATTTGTATCGTGTTGATATAAAAGTGCCCTAAGCTAGGGGTCAATTGCTGGTTAGTTTATCGTATTAACCAACAAAAAGATGGTAAACCCCGACTTTGTCACTTCAAAGTTCAATATCTCAAAAACGGCTAAGCCGATTTTGATGAAACATGTCTAAGAACGATTGCTAGAAAACCTGATGTCAAATAAAAAAAAACCGCATTCAAATCGGTCCACCCGTTTAAGAGCTTCGATGACAACACAGACATTGCGGTTAAACTTATAACACCCCTCTTTTTGCACCGGGGGTGGGCGAATATTCAGCGTCTTTGCAGCGTTTATTTTGTATATTGGTGTCTTCGCAGGCGTTATTAAAAGGGGTGATGCCCAGGGTTGTTTTTTTAAGAAAATTGAAGACAACACCGATACTGAATTTAGCTTGATTAAAATTCTTGTGACTTATTTTTCCGTTGTGCTATATCGACGCTTGAAAGGAGAAATTGACTAAGCGACATTTTTTTTAAGGTAATAATGAGCTATGTACATGTTTGGAATCAGTAAATAATAATATGTATATAACTCACTACCTTAAAAAATGTCCCTTAGTCAATTTCTCCTTTCAAGCGTTGAATAAACGTGGGACGCTAATGACGTTTGACCGCGCAGTCAAAACGCTCGAATGTTTGCCCGGGTTAACAAAACCTTCTTCTTTTTCCAGTAACTGGACGAGGCAAAGGGGGCGGGGGGGGATCCGCTGCTCTCTTGGGGCTCATGTTTGCCAAGACCCTGGGAGCTGTGGGAATCGGCGGTCTAGGTCTGCTTACTATGAAGGTAAAGTTTACTTTATACTTGTTTATTTTGTGTTGTATGTAATTTGCGATGTGCAAGTAAACATTTCTGTTTCTATAATACAGATACAATATTTACTAAGGGACGTAAAAAAAATCTCAGATTACCTACTACTTTTCTTAGCTTAGCTTTCTTCTTAAGTCGATTAAGATCGCGGTGGATGCGGAAAGCACAAGACAGGTCTGAGTGGAGAGCCTTGGGGAGGCCTTTGTCCGGCAGTGGACGTCTTTGGGCTGACATGATGATGATGATGATGGTGATGACTTTTCATTAAACTTGTCATCACTGTCGCCACATAAAAAAATCAAATAATCCAGTTGTTACGACGCCTTGCTTGCTAATCCCACAAATTGTCAAATTGACTTTCATATTCAATGTACTATCACGGAAATATTAACCAAATTCCTGGTTCCAAAACACGTACGTAAATGTCATCGCAAAAATGTCTAACGGCATACGCGGTTGCGTGACCGGCGACGCAATGAACCACTTTGAGATACATTACGTGCATTGTTAACAACCATTGAGCAAGTAGTCGTGACCAGCGCGCAAAGAACAGAGGTTTCAGTCGAAGCATCGCCACTCAAGCATCATGGTACCGGTGAAACAGCGCCGAAGTAGTCATTAATCAAACACGCTTAAATCGTGCCATTTCACTCGTCGCGCTACTTGAGCAAATGGGTCTGAACAATTATTCACTCTTTCCAATTATACGTGCTCGCATCTCAAGACTTCCACGCATGCGTATTGTTTTCTATGTTGCAGTTTTGTGCATTATTTTAAGTGTTTTCTCTTGATCAGGTTCAATATATCTTATTAAATCGTACCTAGTGTTTAAATTTTATTTTTTATTCGGTTGGATTGCAAACGCGCAAGTGGGTCTCCTGATAGTAAGAGATCACCACCGCCCATAGACACTTGCAACAGCAGGCAGGGGGATTGCAGATGCGTTGCCAACCTAGAGGCCTAAGATGGGATACCTCAAGTGCCAGTAATTTCACCGGTTGTCTTACTCTCCACGCCGGAACATAACAGTGCAAGCACTGTTGCTTCATGGCAGGATTGACGAGCAAGTTCAATAAATATCTTATTACATCGTAGTATTTAAAATACATGGTTATAACGCCTACATTACTGTCTAGTGTCTACCCGAAATTAATATTTTCAACCGAAAAAACGACTAAATTTTAATTTCTACTTCACTGTCAGTCAAAAATGAAACTATTTGCGGGCTATTTTAATGCACATTTCCTAAGATTTCTTTCATTTTAGATTTTTTGAGTACGTATTTATGTCCATGAAAGTGTTCATTCGACGAATTGATGATTTAATGCCATTAAAAAGTGAATTAGCTGTTATTTTTGATGCGCATTAGCAAGGGAGCTTTAAAAAATTACTCACGCGCGGATGACGGAGTCTCTGTCGTTTATCACGATGTTTACAGAATACCACAAAAATTCCCACAGGCTCAGCAGGGCTACTACGAAACTCGAAATTCGAAGTTCTTGTTATACCGTCCCTCTCGCTCTCGTATTAAATAGTATAAATGTCAAAGGGACCGCACGACACGAACTTCGAGTTTCGAGTTTGAAAAATCGAAGTTCGTATCGTACCGTCCCGCCGACGCTTACGTTATTTAAAACGAGAGTGAGAGGGATGGTGCGATACGAACTTTGATTTTTGAATTTCATAGTAGCCCTGCAGTCCCTATTACAGTTCGATCAATAACTAACTTCCATTTTTACCGGATTTTTAAGTTTTTTTAACTTCACGTCATAAAAAATTGTGCCATGCAAACATATGTCACATAAAAATCGCACTTTATATGTAAATGCTCATTTACTTTTGCGCCATATTATTTTATTTGATACAAACAAGCGTAATAACAATTAATCTCATTTGTATGCAAATGTGATTACCACCAGAACGCCAGTGGTAAAAATAAACGCTATAGTTAGAATATCACAGAATCTACCAATCCGAAAAAATATTATTCAGCGGCCTATAGTGGTTTGACTTATCGCCTCTCAAGTAGAGGTTCGTGGGTTCAAATCCTGGCCCGCACCTCTGAGGGTCGGCTTGCATAGGTACTTATTGAAAGTCCGAATGTAATTTTTGTCAGAATGATCGTTTGTCATAACTCTTTTTTCTCTGAATCCAATGATTGTTTAGAATCTCATAAAATAAACCTAACCTAACCTACAGTTTTCTATAGGATGACCATTTAAAATTTATAGAAAAATATATGGTTTCAGTGCGAAAAAAATTCGGACTACTAGAGAAGAGTATGCGAACTTTGGCGCTCCCATTTCAACCAACCTCATGTCAACCAATTAGTGAGCAGCAGAATGTTTGTGTCATAATATTAACAAATTGAGTCAAGAAAGCGTTCGAATGACGACGTTCTTTTTCTGAATCTCTTCACAGTTATGTGTATTTTTTTTAGATACAGTAGAAAGTATCTTACATAAAAATTAAAACTTTTAGTGCCTGTTTCATCACTTGTCGACTAACTTTAAATGTCAGATAAAAGTGATGTCGTCTTTGTTTATTGGGACAAAACAAATAGAGACAGCATCACTTTAAGTTAGTTGACAAGTGGTGAAACTGGCTCTTAGTCTTTTCCTTTAGTTCTTTTTTGTGAAATTATTGTTCGCAAATTTAAATTCACGACTTTGAGAAAAAAACAATTTTACCTTTCTGACTGTCTGACGAGGTATGGGTGTATTTTATATGACAGCTCATGTAATATGTTAGACACTTTACTTGTCGCATTACTTTTATGATACGACAATGACACAGAATACCAATTTGGGTTAGTTTTATTGCCTTATTTCAGGTTCAATAATTTAATTAAGCTAAATGGCTAACGTCACAGATAGAATATAGAGATAGACAAGGCTAGCGATTCTTTTATGCGTATTGAAAAATATAGAAAGGTTTTTTTCAATAAAGTTATAAACAACAAGAAAGAAAGGAAGAAATAAATACATTTATTCACATTCACAAAGACACACAAATGCAAAAAAACAACAGACAGCAAACACAAACAAAATAAGACAGAACAAGAATAAGAAGAAGAAGTTACATGTAGTTTATAGTTTAACTATAGTTTACTTTTATTTTCATCGAAATTTTATTATTTTAGTCTGATCAATATTCGTAATAACAAAGAAGTGTTGTCCAAAACTCAGAATGTCGATAAAATATACCTACCTACTAATAAAATTCTATTTATGTGATATTTGTAAATATAACAGCATCAATGCACCTATTGGTGCGTGGTGGCCTAGTGGTTTGACCTATCGCCTCTCAAGCAGAGGGTCGTGGGTTCAAACCCCGGCTCGCACCTCTGAGTTTTTCAAAATTCATCTGCGGAATTACATTTGAAATTTACCACGAGCTTTGAAGGAAAACATCGTGAGGAAACCTGCACATACCTGCGAAGCAATAATTCATATAGGCTGGGATGGAATGCACCTATTCATCACAAACAAATGTAACTGTGTAGGAATGCTTATTGATTTCCCGAGGAAACTATTAAACTTTCTGTGATCAACCGTAGCCGAGTTCGTTTCTGAGTCATTATAATTATCATCATCAGATCCTTTGAACCTTTCACGCGTGATTGAACCACAAACAAATAAACCAACAAAATCACAAACTACTTCACGTTTATGATATTATGATATTTAATTAAACAGTACAAGTTTTACTTAGTTTGGGACCAGGTTATTGGTGTCAATTGTATCATTGTGGTCTTCAGAGCTACGATAGCTAAAAGTAAGATAAAAACCTTTACAATGTGCAGTGCTATATTTTATTGACTATACATTTTGAAGCCATTTAAAGATAGGCCAGTCTAACTGCCAACCCCGGGGAGGTTCTTCGTCTAATTTTTGAAAATATGATATGCTAATGTAAGGATTGAAACTCAGATTCCGCCTCGATCTCTTTATTCATGTCTCTTTCTTACATACTAAAAAACCTATTTCTATCACTCTCATGCATCCCTCAACCTCAACTATCTTGCGTCTCGCTCATTCGTCAGTATTTCTCTCGTTCTGTCTCTTTCACTCATTAAGTTTCCTTCCACCCTACATGCCCTCTGAAATATATATAAACAAAACCATTATTTTGTTTACATATATTTCACCAAATACCTTACACTCAATTTCTATAAAACTTGATGATTTACTGAGTCTATTTTAATAATATGTTTGTGGATAACTGTGATATTTTATTACTTAAATTACTGTTAATTACTTGATATATACTAGAATGGAAATTTTACGAATCTAGCCAGAACTTTTTAATAGATTGAGTTTTTACGGTTTCAGCTTTATGGTTGTTAAGTATTTAATAAGTTCAAGAACTCTACCATTAGAGAAGCGAGAATAATTACCCATAAAAGCTGTTCATCATCATCATCATCATCATCATCATCAGCCGGAAGATGTCCACTGCTGGACAAAGGCCTCCCCCTTAGAACGAAAAGCTGTTATATGTATTATAATATTTACTGAGTACAAGTTCAAACCACTAGGTACGATTCGAACCCTGCGTGTCTGAAATTTGGAGCTGAAATTAAAAAAAAAAGAAGATTCCAAAAACCAATCTTAAATTTGATTGCTTAGTAGCAATATCTCTTATCCGGGTGAGCGGTTAGTTCCAATGGAGTGCTGAAAGTTTCTCGATGACATCTAAAGCGACTAAATAAGAAAAAAAAAGCTGAGATGATATGTGGTGGATACGAGAAATTTGTGTCTGTCCAGTAGTGGTGTAGCGGTATAGCACGCAGCACGGAATGCTGAGGACCTGAGTAAAATTTCCAGCGCTGGTCTCTTTATCTGGTTTTTCTGTGCATCTATGTTTCAATTTGTGTTTTCGATATGGAAACAAACACCAATATCGTAAAGTGATCCAACTAAGTAAACTTAAAAAATGGTTTTAATTACGGTTTTATCAGTACAAAGCAGATTCGCGCAGCGAAAATATAGTTGTTAATAAAATTCAACAGATAACTTTATAGACCTTGTTATAGGAGCTTTTGTTTTGAGATAAGGCTCTAGTCTAGTTTACAAACCCTAATTGTCTCTAGGTTCTGAAATAATACGAGTAGATAATTCGTGGATAAGGCTACGCGTGGCTTTTCAACGGAGGGGTTGTAGATTTAATTTCAGAGGTTACTAGCATTTTAACTGCTATCGTTTAATGTTGGTAGTACGTTTGCGAATAGAGTTTACCAACGTACTTTAAAACAATAGCCGGCCAAGTGCGAGGCGGACTCGAGTAAAAAGTGTTCGCGATTTTAAATAATATCAAACATTAGCGAACAAATGAAAAATAAAAATTATTAAGTGACTCAATTGATAAAAAAAAAACATTTTATACAATTATAATTATACTCTTCAGGTTCTTCTTCTCTTTTAAAATATGGCTTTCTGTCCTAATTAATAGGACAATTTCGCCAGTGTCAAAGTATTCTCTTTCGAGAGGCAACGTTGTACGATGATTGTAGTTTTTGCAACTTGATAGTAAAATTCCAGAAACCACGTGGAAACAGCTTGCGCATTAAAAAATGTCAGACACGAGAGCAATATAGAATTTTGTGATCACTGTTCACTGTAAAGGTTAATCGCCGCATAAAACACTATCAAAATTATACTTCAACTAGCCAAAGAAACAGAAATAACAAAATTAGATATTGATTTCATCCGCCATGTTCGAATGCTACAAACCGAATCCCTCTTTAGGTTTAGAGTTAGTTAGTTATGGTTTTTTTTTTTTCATTATTTATTTCTGTTAATTATTGTTACATATTATTTGTTTGTTTATAAATAAATTTCTATTATACTCTTTAAAAGAGTACAGTGAAGTTGACATATTTTTTATTTTTGGCTGACAATTTTTTGTGATATGATTTATTTTCGTAAACATTTTGACGATCCTTTTATGAATTTCTTGTAATTAACTGACATGTGTTTAAAATGTATTTTTTCAAGAGGTAATAAATAAATCTAATCTAATCTAATCATCGTGGAGAGAACGGAGGGAAGGTGGCAAGGGAGGGTGGGTGAAGCATAGGACATGCACCCGGTTCTGCGAGTGCCTCAAGGAACCTGATAATACCCGGTTCCTTTGAGGTATTCGTATGTATTTGTGGAACCGGGTGCATGCCCTATAAGCGAGACTGTATCGCGACTGAATCCTGGTTCTAAGTGCGAGAGCACACAGCTAGCGACCGCATCGTCACTGTATCGATGCGAACGTGCTCGCATCGAACGCATCGCAAAAAGTCGCCGTTATCGAGGGCTCTTATTCTCTCTAACTCTCTGTAATTCTGTTGTTCCCAGGCCCTTGCTGCCGCAGCGCTAGCCCTCATGCTGTCAGCGATTGTGGGCGTCAAGAAACTGACATCACATGATGATCACGACGACCACCAGGTTATCTACGCGGGTCATCACGGCCATCACAGGAGAAAACGAGAAGCAACGCCGCTCCCGTACAGGGGTTGGGCCAAATACGCTCACTGATGAAATAGTCTTACGATTCGAACGAATGAATGCCACGAATGTTTAATTTATTTTATTTATTGAATGTTTTTAATAAAATTTTAAATTTCACTTTGTTTTATTTTTTAGCCTACGTTTGACATTTTGAAAAGAATTGATTTATTTGGTGCAGAAAAAGTTTGTACATGAAATCTTAATCTAAATGTAGCGGTAGTCAAAAAAGCACCAAAATGGATTCCAGTCAGCAAATGCCGCTGTCGGACTTTATTCAGTCATGGCGCTGGCTTAAAATGAAATGGAAAGACTCTCAGAATTATTTCAATTACACTCTAGATTAGAATTACATCCTAGGACCAGTAGTAGTTATACTATAGTAAAATTATCATACCTATTTAAATTTGGATGTTTCACTATTTGGATACTTGGATATACGGATGTCAGGTTTTGCAGGTGGTAGGACCTTGTGCAAGGTCCGCCCGGATTGCTACCACCATCTTGCTCGCTAATCCTGCCGTGAAGCAGCAGTGCTTGCACTGTTGTGTTTCGGCGCGGAGAGTAAGACAACCGGTGAAATTACTGGCACTTGAGGTATTCCAACTTAGGCTTCTAGGTTGGCAACGCATCTGCAATACCCCTTGTGTCGCAGATGTTTATGGGCGGTGGTGATCTCTTCCCACCAGGAGACCCACTAGCTCGTTTGCCTTCCAGTCGCATAAAAAAAAAAAAAATGTTCGTTACTCCATCAGGTAAGAACAGTTTACTAATTTGCATGAAATATACAGCACACAGATATTTTATATCCTAGTTTATTTTGTATCCTATAAAAGATACTTTCATCCTTGAGAATTGCGTAGTTCTCGTGGGAAAGCGACAAACGAATTCCTTGCAGACGAAGTCGTGAGCCAGCCTAAGTAAGTATAAATTGAAAAAAAAAAAAAAAAAACTTTGAAAAGCATCTTATTTAGCTTAAGTGGTGTTTACAGAGCAATTTTGCCATAAAGTGAATTTACTTTTACATAAAAGTGAATTTACTTCAATATTTTTAAACATTAATAATAATCTAAGTTTATCTTGATTTAAATTTGCCACGATTTAAAATATATCTTACGCGGACTGAACACCATTTAAAACGACGCTTACACAAACATAATCAATATGGCCGACTGTTCGTAAATTATTATGGCCAACGTGTCCTGGGGAGCTACTACGAAATTTTAAAATCGAAGTTCGTATCGTACCGTCCCTCTCACTCTCGCATTAAATAATGTAAGCGTAAGCGGGACGGCAAAAAAAAGAAGTTCGAATTTTACACTTCGTAGTAACCATAGGACCTGAAGGGCTACTCCGAAACACAACGTTCGAAGTTCGTGTCGTGCGATCCCTCTCGCTCTCGTATTAAATAGTTGTCGTGAAGCGACAATTTAAAAAGAGAAAAGCCTAACCTAACAAACCAAACAACGAAATTAAAATATTAGAACAATTTATTTAAAGTAAAAAAATAAAATATTTACAACAATTTCAGTATGAGGTAAAAAAAATGTGAAGTGGTGATGTATGTGGGTGAGAATGAATATGAGGATGGATGGACGTGGACCGGGCAGCGACGAACGATGACGAATGAATTTCCAGGAACCCGGCGCTCGGTGGAGGAAACCCGTGGACGCGCCTGGGGTAGCGCCCTGTGCGCCTGGAGATGGCGCTGTACACGCCTGGAGACGGCGCTGTACACGCCTGGAGACGGCGCTGTACACGCCTGGAGACGGCGCTGTACACGCCTGGAGACGGCGCTGTACACGCCTGGAGACGGCGCTGTACACGCCTGGAGACGGCGCTGTACACGCCTGGAGACGGCGCTGTACACGCCTGGATACGGCGCTCACACCGCTCGGAGATGGCACATGCAGTGCCCAGAGAAGGCGTTTGCAGCGCCCGGATATGGCACTTGCAGCGCCCGGAGAATGCACATGCAGCGCCCGGAGAAAAAGAGGGCACTCCGGGCAACGGCGCAGGCACTGCACGATGATGAGCGATGGAGGCGGAGGCGATGGAGACGGAGGCGATGGAGACGACTTTAGTATTTATTTGGAGCGCGAAGGCTTGCAGGATCCCGGGGCTAGGCGGCCCCGGGATAAGGCCTTTTAAGAGATGTTCTCTTTGCGAAAACTGAAGAAAGACTGTCTGGAATACGCGGATGTTCCGCTTATATAGTGTTTTGACGGAGCTCCGCGCTCGACGGCGGATCTCGGAAAAGAACATAAAAAATTTCGAATTAAAAATAAATTTTTGTGGATGGCCAAGACGAGAAGAGTATTTTTGTACAAGTATTAATCGAAAAACATCAGACCGGTAACAAATTTGAACAAAAAACGCCATGACAACCAGATAAACAGCGATGTCAAAACATGTCAAATTTTGGTTTTAAGCTCCTAACAGGGAAACGGCAAGATTTAAGTGGAAATAAAAGTATTATTGATGGAGGAAAAAAGGACGCGCGTATGCGCGCGCGAAGCCCGAAGTTGTAGAGTTTCGGAGACATAAATAAAAGACCGAAAAAGGTAGACTCCAACAAGATCGATTTAAAAAGTGCTAAAAACGTGAAAATACGAAGTGAAAATGGTTTGATATTGTGTTCTTATGCTTTAAAAACGTTGCAGGGTCCTATAGAAATGAAGGTGATGTAAAATATCCAATTTTGAGGTGAATGACGGAGAACCAAAAGAGATGTAAAAATGAATTTAAGACAGTGTAAAATGAAACGTAAGTAGCATAACACTACATAGTATAAGTGTGAGAGGGACCGCACGACACGAACTTCGAACGTTGTGTTTCGGAGTAGCCTTCCTGAACGGAAACTAAGGGAGACGGAAGGAAGAACGTGTTCTAAATTTCCAAAACTAAAGGAGATAGATTAACAGCTACTGCATAATGAAGTAGGGAAAAACAATAAAGCATATTACATACACACACTCATGTGCTTCGATCAGTTCAACACCTGAAAGTGGATGAAATTTAACATTCAAAATGAGATCTAAACCAAGAAGTAAATAGACAGACATTGCAAGTTAAAGAAAATCCTTTTACCTGTGATCATACATGGTAGGACGTCCACCAGCCTGGTTAAAGCCGCGAGTTCACTCACGGTGGTTGCCGTCCTCAACCGAAGCAACTGAAGGTCTATTGGGCAGGCCTATGTCCAACAGTTGACGTTCTACAACTGATATGATGATGACTCTATTTCTAGGGCTGGTAGATATTTTTGCACGGTCCGCTGTGGCAGATATTAATGCGGGTGACTGTACAGTTACGCATGGCATTTTTTTGCATAAACAGGCAATTATGTTTTCCATTTGGTTTTTTTAATAATCGTTAAGCTTCTAATGTATAATAGTGTGTCACAAGGTTTCTAGGTTGCGGTTAAAAACGAAGGTAAGTTTGGACGGCTCATTGTAATTAGCATGAACGGTTTTTCGCTGTCCCCTTTTTAAACTAAGTAGTTAGAACAAGATATTATTTAAGAACGACTCCTGTTAGTCTAAACTGAAAGTACTCTTGTAAGCTATGGCATATTTCTCTACGGCTGAGACGTGGACGTTACGAGAAAGCGAGAAGAAGAAGATTGACGCTTTAGAAATGTGATGCTGGAGATGAATGCTTGGGATATCCTGGACGCAATTCCAAACCAACGTCTCAAGCCTCCAAGAACTCGGCATCAAACAGCGTTTTTCTTTCATTCTCACTTTCTTTGGCCATATCACACGTCGAGAGGACACATCTGTGGAAGGGCTGGTGGTTCAAGAGAAGGTTGAAGGTACGAGAGCACGCGGCAGGTCACCCATGCGTTGGACGGACCAAGTTAAAGCTGCACTCAACGGTCCACTCCACGAGTGTTCGAGAAGGGCTGCAGTACGGGAGGAATGGCGACGGATTGTAAAGCTTGCCACCACCCCTGATGTGACGACTGCTCTGCCAAGAGTGTGACAACCAAGACTATGGTCTTACAATCAAGGGGTCGTGGGTTTAAACCGGACTATGAGTTTTTAGAAATTTACACTCAAAATTACGTCTGAAATTTTCAATAAGCTTTACGGTGAAGGAAGACATCGTGAGATACACACTTGCGAAGAAATTCAATTGTGTGTAAGTGAGGGCTAAAGTTCTCTCATTCTGAGAAGAGGCCTAACGCCCAGCCATTGGGCATATGTAGCTAGGATGATGAATGATGATGGCATTACTTTTATTCATGAACCTCGAGGTCTTAATATTGTTTTTGGTTTACTTGTACTCATTAATGTATGACTGTATGTGTTCTTAAAATAAATAAATTACTTGTCAATCTATAGATCTTCTAATTAGGACTAAGAAGCAATCTCTACAATCGAAATCCCCCACGACACAAGCTACAAATAGAATTGTGTGAAAAGCGACCGCAAATCTGAACAAAATTCAAGGATTACATTACAAGGTCGGTGAATACCAAGGGATGAATTCAAGAAAGGAGACTTCGCATTATACTAATTATGTCAAGTCTGGCTGTGCTGATGCCACTTAATTAGTACCAGTGCTAAATCGCCAAGTTTTCTTCGCTAGGGTTGGAATAACGATACCTACAAATATAATTTTAAAATAAATTGTTTTTTTTTTTTTTATAATTGAAACGTTATTTTGCGGAGTCAATATTAATTTTATTAATTACTAGTTGTTACCCGCGACTCCTTCTGCGTAGAATTCGGTTTTCACGATCCCGCGGGAACTTTGCAACTTTTCGGGATAAAAACTATCCTATGTCCTTGCCCGAAACGCAAACTATGTGTACACCGAATTTAATCTAAACTGGATCGGTAGTTTAGACATGATGAAGTAACAAACAAACAGACTTACAAACTTTCGCATTACTGGCACTTGAGGTACCCCATCCTAGGCACAATACACACAATTCGTTACGTTTATTATGTCTTAGGCCTCTAGGTTGGCAACACATCTGATTCTGCAATCCCCCTTGTGTTGCAAGTGTCTAATGGACGGTGGTGATCTCTTACCATCAGGAGACCCACGGCCACTTGCTCGTTTGTATTGTATTGTATTGTATTGTAAAACTCTTTATTGTACATAAAAACACATGAAAATAACAGAAACACAGGATAACCAGGATAGGAGTTTGCCATCCAATCGAATAAAAAAAAAATATATTAGTAAGATACTAAGATTCATCGACGCGCCTAATAGAGACCTCGGGCGACTGGCCACTCTCGCGGAAGACTGGCCACTATTTCGCATAGCGAATAAGTATCGCTGTTAATAATTATAATTAATATTTTTTTTAATCTTAAAATTATTATTGATTCTTTTCTCAGACTTTTTATGATCTCTAAGCTGTCTGTAAGCTTGATTAGAGCCGAAAATTACGAAACAATTTTAATAGCTGAGTTACTCAACATATATTAAGGTATATTTTTGCATGCTATGCGACAGCTAAATTTTAATGTGCTTTACTGTAGGCCTTATGAATAGGCTCAGAGTTGCTCAGCGAGCTATGGAGAGAGCTATGCTTGGGGTTTCTCTACGGGATCGAATCAGAAATGAGGAGATACGTAGAAGAACAAGGGTCACCGACATAGCCAAGCGGATTAGCTCGTTGTAGTGGCAAGTGGCAATATAGCACGGAGAGCAGATGGCCGTTGGGGCCGAAAAGTTCTAGAAGATTGTTATAATTTTGTATTAAGATCCATTTTGTCAAGCAAATTTAATGCAAATAAAACAAACTTACTTATTTACATGTATATAATTTTGATAAAACTGACACGAATATTAATGTACCTCCAGACCAGACTTAGTCATACTTTATGAACATCAAGAAACTTGGAGATGTTCATTAAAATTTTGTAGTACCCAGTATTATTTCGTACTCGGGAATAAAGCCCTTTGTTCTGAATAAGATGGAACGTTTTTCCATCAGCTTAAACATTTCTCGTGAATGCAACCAACCTGGAGTCTTTCGTGATTAAAAACACGCCTCTAGATGCATTGTTTGGAAGCTTCCACTACACTCATACTATAATCACAACTCCACTATAAAGGTGTTAAGTTATTAAAGGAAAATTTGAAACAATACACATACTCACAAATAATACACACGCTCGCACGCACATACACATACCTACGCTCCGCGAATTCCTTGTTGTTCGCGTCCGACCGAGGTCGGTCTAGGGCCCAGTCTGAAAATCAGCGCTGGACCTCGATGTCCAGCACATGCTGAGACCGGGACCCATTGTCACACACACACACACACACACACATAAAGCATTATTTTAAGTACAGTTTTTTTTTAAGTTACTAACATTTTTTTTATCATTTTTATTATTTTCTGTTTTACTTACTTATTTTGATGGCAATAAAGATTTCTTGAATTTGAATTTGAAGTGGTTTTCTTAAAATCAAGGGTAGAACCGATAATACTTAATTACAATTGAGGATGAATATAATTTTTTTTATCCCTTTTTTACTGAGCCCTATCTAAAAGCTAATAATGCGACAAAAGCCAGTTGAATGTTTTACTAAGGTTGCTTAATATTTTGATAATTTAATACTGGCCATTTTTCTATCAATTTCATTTTGAACACGGAACTGCCGTGATACTCACTCATATTTAAATGATATTGTTAGGGATAACTCACGTCTAAAATCGAGTTTAAAAGCAGAGCCGCCGAGTCGCGAGTGAAGAAGGACCTCGAAATAGCCCGAAACATGTCGAGATAAACTCGATTTAAGACGTGAGTTATCCGTTACAATAATCATTTAACATTAATTTAATTTTCTTCTAAAAACGGCGAAGCGAAACTAACGGGTACAATTTAACAGGTAGAAATCAAGTGGAATTACTGAAAACATACTTATTATGGATGTTTTTGAAATAAATAAGGTATTAATAAAAAAAAAATGTAAATTAACATAAAAAGTATCGTTTTAAGACTCCTGTCTTCTGGTTCGATATGACGTTCAACTCCTAACAAATTTGTGTCAAGTCAACATTGAGCGGCGAAATAGAGGTAAAATAATTACTGCAGGCGCTTTTTTAGGGTTCCGTAGCCAAAATGGCAAAAATGGAACCCTTACAGTTTCGCCATTTCTGTCTGTCTGTGTCTGTCTGTTTGTCAGTCCGCGGCTTTGCTTAGGGACTATATCAATGCTAGAAATCTGTAATTTTGCATGAATACATACGAGTACATATTTAAAGTATGTCGATAAAATGATAGGTACAATAAAACATTGAAAAAAAAAAAAATTGTTTTAGTACGTCCCATAGACGTTAAGTGGGGGTGATTTCTTTTCCTCTCCAACCTCGTTGTGTGAGGTATCGTTGGATCGGTCTTTTAAAACCACGGGGTTGCGAAAACGATTTTTTCGATTCAATGATTTGTTTGCAAAATATTCAACTTTAAAAAGCAAATTTTCATTAAAATCAAAACCGGTGGAAAAATTAGAAAAAATTCAGGTTGGTAGTAAATATATCAAATTTACAAAGAAAATCTTCTCCTAATTTAATTAGATCTATGACACTTCTAGCGTGAGAAATGTTCAAAGAGAAAACACAAGTAACGTTGAAATGGAAGTCACGTATCAATAAAACTGTTAACTGAAATACAATGGGGAAAAAACATTTTTAAGTGTCATTACCAAGAGTTTTGAATTCAATTCACGTTGCAAACTTCGTTGCCCTCTGCAAAAGTTTGTCTTGTCTTATAAATACAGAATAGCGCGGTTATTATTTAGGTATTCATTGAAAATATTTTTTGCTAAGGGAAATCTCTTCGTTCCATTCTCCATACAAACGTAGTCCCGGTCTCATTTGAAAACTAGACAACAGAAGTAGATGAAATTTTGTAAGTATGGACTAGACGTAATTATCTATGCCTGTGGTTTTTCAGATTTTCATATAAATGTGTAATATCAGAATTGAAGGAGCTCAAAAGTCGACAAAAAAAAAGATGTCACTTTGCACGAGAATTACCACAGGCATAGAAAATGGGTCTCGGTCCCGATCCATACCGTCGTATGTCCTAAAGTCACGTGCCATAACAATTTTGTCCTAAACGCTCTTGACATATCGTTCATTAGTCATAAATATTATAAGCCATAATGTATCTTATGTCCTAAGAGTCATAAGCCATAATATTACATCACCTAATGCTCAAAATACCTAATTACTTTAGCCATAATATAACATGACCTAATGCCAAAATACCTAATTTGTTCTGTACTAATATTATGACACATAACATCTTATGTCCTAATGTAATGTTCGTCCTAATCATCATTTGCCATAACGCTTTTTTCTCTGAAACCGTAATTTTTTCAGGGTTGTTATAAAAGAAACCTATTCTAACTTATACAGTTCTACAGAATGGCCACTTCAAAATTTTTGAAATATTTACGGTTTCAGAAAAAAAAAACCGTTATGGCAAATGATGATTAGGACAAACATTACATTAGGACATACGATGTTATGGATCGCGAATGGCACTCGAATTGCGTCCCCAACGGAAGCGAACTGCTACTTCAAAAGTAGGTTAGGTTAGAACTGCGTCCCCAACGGAAGCAAACTGCTACTTCAAAAGTAGGTTAGGTTAGGTTAGAACTGCGTCCCCAACGGAAGCAAACTGCTACTGGAAAAGTAGGTTAGGTTAGGTTAGAACTGTGTCCCCAACAAAAACGAAATGTTATCAGAAAAGTAGGTTAGGTTAGGTTAGAACTGCGTCCCCAACAGAAACGGATTGCTACCGAAAAAATATGTTAGGTTATGGCAAGAGATCATTATGACCAAAGTTATTAGGAAAAATACAATTAGGACAAAAGACATTAGGGATTCCAATATAGACCCGGGTTATGGCGTTCACTATTAGGATATATAACTATTAGGACATATTAACATTAGTACTAAAGACGATAGTGCACATAAGTATTAGGACATACAATACTAGGGCAAAAGAAGTTATGGCACTTACATTAGGACAAACGTCGTTATGGCAAGAGATCATTATGACCAAAGTTATTAGGAAAAATACAATTAGGACAAAAAACATTAGGGATTCTAATATAGACCCATAGAAAATATAATGAAGATCTTGATTGTAAAACATCATTGATTTCTGTGCTAGACTTTTCGTATAATATGAGGACAACTAAACCCAAAATTCAAACGCCCAAATTTTGCAAATGTTTATGAGCGGTGTTGATATCTTACCATCAGGAGACCCACTTGCTCGTTTTCCATCGAGTCGAATAAAAAAAAACGACAAAATCTGCATAATATTATTTGAAAATAAATAAAGTGACAGTCATAAAAGCCAATCAACTATCCCGTAAGTATTTTACAAAATCCATTGTTCTTTCTGATTTACATTATAAAGGCAACTCATTCAAAATTCCAGCTTTCCAGGTCCAAGGTTTAGGCGCTTTGAAGAGTTAGTCAGGATTTTCCTATTTAATAGTAAAGACAAACTCAGAATTTGCATACTATTTAGCATCGTAATCTAATTGTGATCAAATTGGTCCGTGAACAGCACTTCCCAATAAAACTTCCTGTTCCTGAGTCGACTTTCCTTCCCTCATGAATTAAGTCGGTAGCGCGTGTCGCATGCAGACTTTGTTGCGGGGTGCAGGCTTCCTGTTCGTGTTGATTGTTCACGAATTCATATGCATCTATCGGTAGTAACATGCCAATAAGGCATGTGATCATAAGATAATTTGCGGAACATAACGCACAATGTAGTAAAGTTGTAAAGGAAAATTTACTTCGCTATCCGCTGGTAGACGGCTGTATACGAATTTTGTGCCAGGGTAACGGTATGACGCCTTTAAAACTATTGTGTGTGGCCCAGATCCGATGATAATATTAAAAACAGAGGCAAATAGATCACGGGTAACTGGATCATCATGGTCCCACTTAATTAAAATGAAAACTTAAGTTTTGTTTTTTTTCTAATAAATTTAATCGTAAATTTACGCCATCCTAGAACTCAAATGACGTCGCCTGTCACGCTAGAAATATCAAACATTTTGCTTTACATTGCTTCTTTGAATATACTTTAAAGTGTAATAAAAAAATATATATTTTTAAAAGTCACTGAACTAATGTTGTTCATTTTGACGAGTACGATCTATGTTTTAATTATTTGCCCATATGATATTACAGGCCAAACCCGGTATAATTTACACTCAACCCGAAATCAAGCTTTCGAGTGCAAAAACTCCTTTAAACGCCATCTCTCGGCACATTGATAAAACACTTACTATTCTTCAGTGTCACGACTCACGACAGAACGATGGATGAGTTTTCTTTCACTTTCACCAACAACGAAGCAACACCTAAAAGATTGTGTAGATGGCGCTTTTTAGAACGTTTCACGTTTGTTTCTTTTATGAAATACTAGCTTATGCCCGCGACTTCGTTTGCGTGAACCTAGGTTATCGCGCGGTGGCGCCCTCTACCGGAACAAAAAGTATCCTATTTTAATCCTTGGGGCTTAAGCTATCTCTGTACTAAATTTCATCAAAATTGGTTTAGCGGTTTTAACGTGAAAGCGTAACAGACAGACAGACAGACCGACAAACAGACAGACAGAGTTACTTTCGCATTTATAATATTAGTAGGGATTTAGCTAACAAATTTCTAACAGAAGAAGGTGAAACATCAATTTGACTCAGAAATAAAACAAGAGTTACCTAATAGTAAAAAACCGACCAAAAATATTGTTTATTTATGTCAAAATTATATGCTTTGAATGGCTACATTAATGAATATTCAGTGGTAACAGAGCCCTGATTACAAAATGTATATAGGTACGAAGTATGAGGTAATTTTAAACAAATTAAAAATAAGTGTAAAACCAAATTCTGATTTATTAAGAGATAAAGGATCTAGATAATGTTTTACTGTTTTTGCTGTGATGTAGTGTGTTTTTGTTGTCAATAAATATTGTGAGTTTGTTTGAGTTTTAGATAGACCGACGACAGACGGACGTACGGACAAATGTCTAAGAAGTTCGAACAATAATACGCTTTGTTAATATTTAATTTGCATACGAAATCATTGAAAATGATCCTGCCAATATTTGATGAGAAAGTTTGTGAAAATGTTTGAATGAATGTTAGGTATTCAATCTTGATCATGTAATTTAACTACTCGACAGATTTTAATTAAATTTAGCACACAATAGCTAATTACCTGGATTTACACATAGGATTTTTTTTATCCCGGAAATTGCATAGTTCCCGCGGGAAAGTGAAAAATGTATTCTTCTCAAACGAAGTCGCGAGCAACAGCTAGCATAAATTTGTAGTCAAAATACCACCAAAGGGACTTATCACGCTAACACACACAAGTAATATTTACCTCGACGTTTCGGCAACATTGCAGTGGCCGTGGTCTGGAGTAGACTGTGAATGTTGCCGAAACGTCGAGGTAAATATTGCTCGTGTGTGTTAGCGGGATAAGTCCCGTTGGTGGTATTTTGACTATGAGTGAAAATCACGAAAGTTTAAAACGTTATGTTATAGTATCATCTATTATAGTATCATATAGAGTCATCATCTCAGACTATACTGTCCCAGTGTTTGGCATAGATCTCTCTCATGAGATAAGTGGGATTTTGCCGCAGATCTGACTGTGGAAATGGGGATTGGGAACATCACACACACCACTGAATTTTACCATGTCTTCCTTCATCGTAAAACTCGTGACAACATTAGGTACTAAATTCAAACACATAGAGCCTAATTTTATACGTATTTGCATAATTCCCATTCACGAAATCGATTACAAAAAATTGAGTCGCAAAAATAATTTCCCCCACAGAATAACTATAGGTACATTATCTTTAATAACTCGACATAAACTCTCCAACATATGGCCAAGATGACTTTTAATGTCCGTTTTTCACGCGTTCACACAAAGCAATCAGCTCACTTGTTCGCCTCACCTTCTAACCCAGATCATAAGTCAGTCGGTCCTGTGGCTCCACTGTAAGCGGAAATTGCCAATAAATTATGTATACCGGGTGTTGCCTGTAATACGAGCAAAAAATTAAAACATAGATTCCTCGTCAAACTGAACAACATTTAGTTCAGCTACTTTTGAAAATCATGGAGTTTTTGAATCTTTCTTTTTTCATACAAATTAAATACTGCTATCAATGTACACCGTCCTATAACACAACTGACACTGACGTCGCCAGTCACGCTACAAACATCAAGCATTATGCTTTACATTGCTTCTTCGAATAAACGTGTAATAAAAATTAAAAAACTAGCTAAGTATTTAAAAAAAATCTCTGAACTAACTGCAGTTTGACGAATATGATCTATGTTTTTAATTATTTGCTCATATTACAGGCCACATCTGGTAGATAAATTGATTGTAGGTATCTCACAATAGATATTTGAACAAAAAACTATATTGTACGTGGAAATCTTTGAACCTCAGGATGTTAGTTTATCGTTGTGTAAAGTTCCCATTCCGAGAGCATTTGAAAAAAAAAATTCACATTAATTTCTCCAAAATACTTGTAAAAATAATAGCCTCGAGAAAAGTATGGTACCATACTACCGCCATTACAGGGGGGTACCCTTTCTCTGCAGCTGACTGTACGGTCGTGCCTTTGTTTTTCTCGACTTGGTGGGGGAACTGTCATGCCACTAAATAGATCAAGAATGAACAGAATGACACACATTAGTTAAATATTTGTAAAAGTATTTTGATTTTTTTTTAAAGTTCGTATATTTAGCAGAAAAAGGTTAAAAAAAAACCTTTAGCATAGGTAGACCGAAGTTCAGTATCAATGAACTAAATATATGTATTATTTCTCCGCTTATTTATTGCTACGAGTAGAAACTTTCACTATTGCTCTCCGTGGTAGCGACCTTTATGACTGTCTTTATATTTTTACTTTGATTTGCACATCGCTAGCATTGGCGCTCTACACCACATGTTCGTGATATGATTTTAAAACACCTGTAAACGATAACATGAGGAACCGTACACAACAGAAGCATCATTGCGGAATTGGAACGCCACCGTCTCATTATGGCTGTTGATACCACATTGCACGGCAGTGTGATGACAGCTTTCAACTTTTTTGTATTAAGTATCTTTTTATCTTATATCTTTAAACGAACAATTCTTGTAAAATCGGTTTATAAAGATTTTAACTTTTTATATGACTATCGTTAATAAATAGGGTCTTTGGGTGAGAACAATTGATTTAGTTCTTTTTGCCTATAATTGCCTAATCACCTATTTAAGACGACCGATTGTAATAGTTAGGGAATACAGAAGTAGGCTAGAAATTTAGCTCAGCTTGGTCTTATATTATACCTACCTGTAAAAATGAGCGCTTTTGAGTTTTAGCAAGTGAAACTCAGTTATCAAGGTGCTAAAGTAAAGGGGGAGGATCATAATGATCGGAAGCCACCACCACTGTCTATAATATTATATGTATGCATGTAAATTCTTTATTGCACAAAAAAAAGACAATTGACAAACGTTGAGATCATATTGTACAAAAGCGAACTGACTACAATACATTTATAGGTACTAAAGTAGATCGCTGGATCTTGGGAATAATTAAGACATGGGCGTCTTGTTTTGTCCCATTACTCTCATGAGATTTTGATGTAGGTACGCATGTTAAATTCCGGAAATTATACCCAGATTTATATACCCAGATTAATGTCTCTACTTTAAATTTTCATAAGCTTAGATAATTATTTTTAATTTAATTTTATTATATGCTAGCTCTCATAAGCCTGCAACACAGACTTTTTTAATAACCCTAGTGCAGGCAAAGGTCATCATAATAACTTTGTGAAACATAACAATTTATTGTAATAAGATGTATTTTTTGTAGGTATACTTTTGACGATCATTTTGTGAATTTCTTGTAATTAACTGACATGTATTTATAATGTATTTTTTCAAAAGGTAATAAATAAATCTATCTAATCTATCTATCTATCTAGTAGTTTTTAGTATCATCATAATAGTTTTGTGAAACATTGTATTTATTCTTTTTTTTTACTGCAAATTATTGAATAAATTATTATTATTATTATTACAAGGTGCTCTTGTGCATTGCTCGTTTACTTGTACATGATAAGATAAAAATAAAATAAAATACCTTTATTAACAGTTGACTAAGAAATTATAATCTTCTTGACTATCAAGTTCGGATTTCAAATCGTAAAATAAGATAGTAGTAGATCTAATAAAGTGCAGACTGCAACAGCAACGGGGTTTCTACAACAAGGCCATTGGCTTGCAAGTGTGGTACAGTAAGTTTAATATATTAATTAGTTTGAGTCTTAAATTTTTTTTTATTTTTTTTTCCTTTTTTTGATACCTACATGCAATATATAAAGGTATATTGAGATTCGATTTGTGGCATTCGAACATGGCGGATGTAGACAATATCTTATTTTTCTATTTCTGTTTCTTTCATGCCACAGGGGCCTTTTTTAGAGTTATATTAGTTTTTAATTATTATTATTAAGTTTATAGTTTAAATCATTTCTAAATGTATTATTTCTTTGGCTAGTTGAAGTATAATTTTGATAGTGTTTTATGCGGCGATTAACCTTAACAGTGAATAGTGATCACAAAATTCTATATTGCTTTCGTGTCTGACATTTTTTAATGCGCAAGTTGTCTCCACGTGGTTTCTGGAATTTTACTGTCAAGTTGCAAAAACTACAACTACCGAACAACGTTCCTCTCAAAGAGAGTACTTTGACACAGGCGAAATTGTCCTAATAAGGACAGAAAGCCAAGTTTAAAAAAAAGGTACATTGACTGAAAATCAGCGCTGTATTATGCATCTATACTCACTGCAGCATAATGCTGAGTAAAGTTCCTTTTGAACATCATCAAATGTTTTTTGTGTATTATTTTAAAATTCAGTGTACTGTTTGATGTCGAATAAAGTTGTCTGTGTCAATGTCTTTTCCTATGTAGATAAATTATGTAAATTCTCGGTTTCATTTGCAAAACATTTTTATCGACCACTGTCGAGTTTCGTTGTAGGCTGAGTCAGGAAAAAACTGGTTTTTTAACGATAAATATAAGAGTTTTTCCACTAGTTCTATTGACAGTACTATTTTAGAACTCTATTCAAGTACAACTGTTAATAGAACTAGTGGGAACACGTGATATCTCTATTCCTTTTACTGTGGCGTTTCCGGACGAGCTGACAAGTAAATTCTGTCCGAGTGTACCGCGACCGTCCGGTTATGTCTTAGAAAACCCGACTTTCCTCCCGTAATGATCCAATCCGCGGATATGCGATGTGGAAGCGTGACTATTATATGTATTAAATTAGTCTAGCTTTTACTCGCGCCACTGTTTTAGAGGCTTTGGATTGTATATTTATAATGTAGGTATCGCACAACAACAGTGTTTTACTGATTCACGGTTAATTACATTAATACATTGCACAGACGTAGCTGTAGTGCACAACTCCGTAAATCTCTGTTATTTTTTATGTAATTTTTATTTGTACTTGGGAATTCTTTAAATCTATATGTTTTTAATATTCCGGCTAAATAGGTCCACCTCGGACTCGCGCACGGTACAACATTTGTTAGACATTACATTACAATAACAACATCAACATTTGTCATTACAAAGACTCTTTATTGTACACCGGAAATAGTAAGCAATAAAACGACAAAAAAAAACAAATTTGTTATATGGGAGCTCCCTTAAATATTTATTTTATTGTTTTTTGTATTTTTTGTTACAGCGGCCACACTTACGTAATCTGTGAAAATTTCAAGTGTCTAACTATTGCGACTCAAGAGATAGAACCCTGTGACAAACGGACGGATAAACAGACAGACAGAGAAACAGCGCAATCTCAGTAATCAAGTTTCGTTGGCACCTTTTGGGTACGAAACCCTAAAAATGTTCCGTTTTTCAAAATCACTTAACTCAAATTGAGAATAAAACCATTTGGTTCAAAAGGTACTAATAATATTTACAGAAATGGTTAATTAGATCGTTAACATGTATTTTATTTTCGTCTCTCAACAAAATATTTGCACGCCTGAATACACTGTACTAAAAATCCAAAATGTAAGACCTTCCTTGAATTTCGAACTAAAACGGTGCACATTAAACACTTTCAACAGCAGCCTCCGAGAGCGCCCCGAATACTGGCGAGTAACTAGAAATTAAAGATTTAATATGTAATATTGTATGTCATTTTTTTCGCGTATGGCATTTAATTTCGAAGCGCAAACCCTAAATCGAAGTCTGCAGACATTGATCCGGTTCCGTACAAGTAATTTCTGTAGAAAGTAACTTGCTTGAAGCAAATAACAGCCCATAACTCAAACAGGGTAAGGGAGAAAATTGCATGGCCATTGTTGACCACTGTACAGCGATTTACCTCGAAACACAGAAACGGGGCGCGTGCTTGACTGTCATATTATTATAACATTATGTACGTAGGTTTATGTTTATAAGAAAGTATTATCACTATCAGTTACTAGTTTATACCTGCGACTTTGCACGCTTAAACTATTACATCTGGCATTGAATATAATTTTCAGGATTTGGAAAAAAATCCCATGGGAATCCCAAAAAAAATAATAATGGTTTTCATTTTCATTGTACTTAAAATACCCACGCCAAATTTCTGTTTTCTAATTTCTTAGGTATATCGAGATAAAAATTATTATAATATGCTATTTCAGACATTCAGCTAATATTGATTTTTAATACAAGATTTTTCTGCTGACTGTACTTTTTGTTGGCTGCAGATGCATTGTCATCCAAATTACATTTCATACACCAAATTTCAAGTCGATGCCATTAACCGTTGAAGAGTTCTGGCCTGCGGACATGATCCTGGCCGGACTACCAAGATGTGACTACAAGATTATTGTATTGTCACGCAATTTACATAAGTATATCAAATTTCAAGTCAATCCAACTACTGGAAGTTGGTCGAATTTAACTTGCAACATTTGATTACAAACAGACACACATACAACAGGACAGGTGAAGCTAAATAAAAGCTTGTAAAAAATACGGTGTATATTTGCCTATTAGGCTTGCAAAGTTACAACGCCTTTACAATCCGCTGATGTTGTTGATGTCTGCACATCCCATTGAGTCTGCTTGCTTTTATATATATATTTGTTTCTATTTACTTTTCATCTTACGTTTTTTTTTAATTAGCCTATTTTTGTATCTCACTGCTATAAAACGTTATAAAACAAAATTTAAATTAATGATGTCATTTCTGATTCCACGGGCTATAAAGTCAAGAATTAGTTTTTACTTAACTAACCGTTACTTTCTTAATACAGATAAAACCTAAGCTACAATATAAACACTATTAACTACGTAAAAAAACGTCCCACAAAAACACACAGCCCCAGTAACCTGACCTTTACAACAATGATGCGAATACCCACTTCTATAGTTAAATTAACCTAACAAAGGTTCCCGAGCCGGGTCGGGTTCACATGCTCGGAACTTGTAGGAAAAACCTTGGGAATATCGGGTTAGGTTTTGTAAACAAGGCCTTAGTAACACAGTTGTGACGATAATCCGGTTTCGAAGGACCATGTTTGAAGTCCGGTTCAAAGGACCAATGACATTTCGATAGTTAAATCAGGTAAGCGTAAAAAGGTATGTATGTATATTATGCAGGTTTTATTTGAATAAATCGGGTTTCAGTTTAGTTAGATACTGCATTTTCTTTTGTAAAAAATATTGGAAAACAAATAAAGCCATCAAAGAGAGCTTCTAGTGTCAGCGCAGTTTTAATACATTAATCTATTTGTCTGTCCATCTGCGGTTTTACTAACAAACTGCTAGTGCTTGAAAACTGCTTTTTTGCATGTGTGTGTGTTTTTTTTTCGCAGTTGAAAATTTCGCATGAGTATTATAATGATAACCATGCCAAAAGAGTGATAGAAAATAATTAAAATAATGATCATCTAAATCCATTGCGTGGGTTATCGTCGGATAGTTCTTTCAGTTACCTAATACAAAAGTAAATATAAAAATACTCCGGTTTGTATTTCTACATTTCATTTTGTAAGTTTTTAATTTTCACAAAAAACGGTTTCTCAAAAAACTAAGTTCATTCTAATTAAGTCTTAAGTAGGTATTCATCTGCTTTTATTAGCTCTCAGGCTTGAATAGCTTTTACTATTGTTAATGCTATCAAATTTCATATAGAGAATTGCATATTTTCAAGCGAGAACAATGCTTCTAAAAAATGTGAAATTAAAGTGAATTATGAGATCTTGATTACCTATGTTTTTACACAACAAAAGTAAAACAATGAGGTGTTAAACTGTATTGTTCACTGTTAAACTTCAAAAAAGTTGACTTCAACTTCATTAACTTTAACTTTGATTGATTCTGATCTTCTTGGTATTAAAGTTTGTATTCTAAATGAAACACATAATTTTATGTCAACCGTTTATTACATTCTCAGATACTAAACAGTTTGTTGTTATGCATTTCTTTTATATGCAAAGTGAAAATTAGCAAAATTGTTGATATGCAAATCTTCACATTTAGAATAATTATTGATTGTTTGTGTATTAATAACCAATTACATAGTATATACTTACAGCGTGAAATTTTGTATGCGATACAAAATTTGTGTTTCAAGCTCAGTTGATATCAGAATTCTGTCTAAATTTTACCTTATAACGAATTAGCCCATTTGTTGAAATTTGTCTGATAAAATTTGTGATTATTGTAATTAATTGTTGAAAGTAAATCACAAACTTTTGCGGAGCTTCAAGCAGACGCGATTTGTATGAATCGCCACAGCCACTGAGTTGAATGACCTCATAATTTCATCATCATCATCAAACTGGAAACAAAATTGCAATAAAAAGAGCTTTCTACCAGCACATGACTCAACATTAAAACATAACGATCTTTTTGATGCAATGCAGAGTTCCACACGGAAATTTTTTGTTTAAATTTTTAAGTTCATAATGGATTCGATTTGTGGCATTCGAACATGGCGGCTGTGGACAATATATAATTTTGCTATTTCTGTTTCTTTGGCTAGTTGAAGTATAATTTTGATAGTGTTTTATGCGGCAATTAACCTTAACAGTGATCACAAAATTCTATACTGCTCTCGTGCTTGACATTTTTTAATGCGCAAGTTGTTTTCACGTGGTTTCTGGAATTTTACTATCAAGTTACAAAAACTACAATCACCGTACAACGTTGCCTCTCGAAAGAGAATACTTAGACACTGGCGAAATTGTCTTATTAATTAGGACAGAAGCCATATTTAAAAAAAAAGAAGAAGTTCATAATGTTCTTAAGATTTTGAAGCTTGAGTTCCCAGGTTTGATCTCCGGTCGAGGCAGATATTTTGTATTGTTTGTTGGAGGTTTAATCCATATCAATAATATTCATACTAATACTAAAAATGCGAAAATGTGTGTGTTTGTATGTTTGTCTATCTTTCACGTCGCAGCGGAGCGACGGATTGACATGATTTTTGGCAAAGAGACAGTTTATGGGCCAGAGAGTGACATAGGCTACTTTTTTTCGGAAAAATGCACAGTTCTCGAGGGAACAGCGCGCGATAATTGAATTCGCGGACGAAGCCGCGGGCAAAAGCTAGTATGTTATTTTAGATATGAAATCCACTATAATAATAAAGTTTGTTTGTCCAGTGAAGCCGTACAACACTACTCCAAAACTATTCGAGCTAGCGGTTTTAGAGTCAAGTGTGCTACCGCTATTATTTTCTTTGCGGCGTAAAGTGCCTTTATAAAGAATAGCTTTTGCCCGCGGCTCCGCCCGCGTAGTATTCGGTTATCGAAGAAGAAGAAGAAGAAAATACATTGATTCACAACACAAGACACAACAATAGCATTAAATACAAATAGACAACACATCGGAAATTATGCGTCATTACGGTTGTGAATAGGACACTGGCTCAGCATAATGCATAGTTATCGCGCGATGTGCCTTCAGGAACTGTGCATTTTTCGGGATAAAAAGTATCCTATGTCACTCTAGGGCCCATAAACTATCCCTATGCCAAAAATAACGGTGATCCGTTGCTCCGTTTCGACGTGAAAGACGGACAAATATACAAACACACACATTTTCACATTTATAAGTATGGATTCGCGTAAACACATACGAAACGAAAGTTAACCGCGGCACAATTAATTTAATGTACTTAATAAAATTGTACGAACACAAATTAAGTCTTTTGGAGCCTCCAAAACTGGTCTTTAGTTTTATCATCAAGGTGTTATGTAAATTGAAAGAAGATTCAGAATCACAATCATATCAGTCGTAGGACGTCCACTGTTGGACATAGCCCCGCCGAGTTGCATTGCTCCGAGGAGGAAGGGCTACGGATTAGTCCGAAACATTTCGAGCTAAACTCGATTTAAGACGTGAGTTATCCGGGTCAATATAATCAATACATTTACTTGAAGTAAAAAGTATTAATATTGTGTTACGTTTTATTAATAATGCCATTCTTAGACAAGGATAAATAATTGTATTTATTAATATTTTCGTTTAATTAACATCAAATTCTCTGATCTGCTACAAGTTTGATTTCGTGATTTAATTCTATCTAAATGAAGATAATCTTAAGTTAAAATATAAACACAATTTTTTATAACTTTACACAACATTGTTTGTTTGTTTTAACCAATTGAGACTTGAGCATTGTAACTTTACGTTAGTTGACAGATTTAACATATTTGCTTGAACTTCTTAAAAGATACAGACCCTAAGTGTTTGTACAAACATTTGACGTACAAACAATCTTAATATGCAAACATTTACAGCGTAGCTTTACGCGTTCGCGCTCCGCCACGCGTTGTGAATACAACAGATTTGTAAACTTCAGCCATTTCATTTCGGAGCCTACAGGGTACAGTTGACTAACCATTGTCACTTTAGCTTGGCTACCCGCTTTATAATATCGGAAACTTTGGCTAGTTTGGCTGTGGCTTTTGGGCAGGTCACGTTGCCTGAAAAACAGACTCGTGGTGCAAGGCTTTACTGGAATGGAGGCCGTGGGGGTGCAAGAGACCGGTTGGAAGACCTCAAATGCGTTGGAGAGATGATATCGGGAGAGCTGCAGGCAGTAACTGGATGCAGACGGCTCAGAATAGAGCAACGTGGAGAAAGCTGAAGGAGGCCTACACCAAATTGGTTGATAGAGGCTTGAGATGATGATGATGATGATGATGAAGGTACAGTTGGGAAAACCGGATCACCTACAACCGGTCACCCGCATCAATATTTGACACAACAAAGCATAAAACATCTGACACGACTCTATATCTGGGGCCGGTAGGACATGCCAAATATTTTTGACAGATGACTGTATCAGAGTGGAAACTTTTCATAACCGATTTTACTATAATTTCTACACAAAAATAAAGTGTTAGATCAATAATATAATTTCTGGAATGCCAGGACCAAAGATAACGTATTAACGTAACGTACCCCTGAACATTTTGAACTATTTACATAACTAATGCTAATTATAGTGTCACTGTTTAGTTTCCGAATATATTATCACAAAAACAACATGTTTGGATAAATGATTATCAATATGTATATAAATCTCACACAAAACATTTATTTATCTTTTTTTATGCATTTACTTCAACCTAGTAAACATTTCTGAAGACAAACCAGCGCCGTGCGTTTTTTTAGTGTAGACTCTTTTGAGTCGACTGATTTATCTGTGTAAATCTTTGGCAGCAAACAACTGAGCATCGTAATAGTGTAGCGCTCAAAGCTCGTCCCACATCACGTAAACTCGTCTTAATGCACTATAATAACTGTCATCTTGAACTATTGTGCGTATTATTACTTTCTCTATCATATTTTGGCTTTATCTTATGAACTACAAATGTGTGTGTTGAACTCGCGTTATATCATCATCACCATCACCATCATCATTATATTAGCCGTAGGAATTCCATTGTTGGACATAGTCAGGCCTCCCCCATAGACCTCCAGTTTCTTCGGTTAGAAGCGGCCTGCATCCACCTAAACTCGTGATTTTAACCAGATCACGGCAGGTTTCGGCAACGCACCTGGTGATACCCCTCCTGCTGACAGGTGTCCACGAGCGGCGGTGATTGCTTCCCATCAGGGGACCCGCATGCTCGTTTTCCCCCTCTTATATAAATAAAAAAGATCATTCGTTCATCTCGTTGATGGACGTCCTACGTCGTTGATGGCTACGCTTGCCAATCTGCAGTCACCATTCGAGAACTTTGCGGTCCCAGTCGCTATGTTCTCCGTGCTATATGGCCGGCCCATTGCCACTTCAACGTAGTAATTCACATGGCTATGTCGATGACCCTCGTTTCCTATATTATACCATAAAATTTTACTGTATCATCATATCTAGATTGAGCAAAAAATGCCGAAAAACTCGATTATATGTATTTTAACGGATTTCGAAAAAAAGGACGAGATTCTCAATTACTTGATTAGGTGTTCAAAATGGTTGGATTATGTGACTAGCCTACTCAAAATCGCACACACACACACACACACACACACACACACACACACAAACATCTCGCCTGTATTCCCAAATGGGGTAGGCAGAGCTCACGGAACGTTACCGCTTCGGAGCCACTTTTAGCAATTTTAGGTTTTTAAGTTTGACAAAAACGATACAATAGTGACAGGTGATGTTGACGATCATAACTATAATTTAATTTCCAACTTCAAAAAGATACGTTCATGCGATTTGCATAATCGAGTTACGAGCAGACTTTGACTAGACAAGAAACCCGCTTGGTTTTAATTCTGGTTTGATAATGTCCCATAAAGAAAGTGGCATAGTGAGTGCAATGGTAGATAGCTTACGTGAGAACTGCTATTAGACTTACGATGATATTAGCGTGCAATCGAATTTATAAATGTTAAATTCAAAAATGTTACCCATTAGTAAATAATATGTCATAATTCAAGGCAGGTTTTGCATTATAAGACAGAGAGGGAGAGAGAGAGAGAGAGCAACATAACCTGTTCATCATGCTATCCGTGTCATAGTTAGTGTACCTAGTGAAATACTCGTAGTTGGGTTTGTGTGATTTGTGTCTTCTTGCAGTGTGGATGTAGAGAAGTTGCAAGAACACATAAATGTAGCTATCGTAGGGTCGCAAGGTGACCAAAGTATTTATAATAGTTTATTAATGGACCTTAACAGAGTAACGGTTATCCAAAAAAATATTCAAAATAATTATCTTTGTTCAATTTGGGCAGTTACATTCACTTACCAATGTCAAAATAATCTACTACCGGCTAGGATAGCTTTGTCAGAAGAACTCAGCAATAAACTCAACATAAATATACCTACCTAACTATAAAAAGAAAACGCCATCTAAGAGGCCCTCCTGCGGCATAGACCCCAACAAACTGGCGGCATTACCTCTCTGTACAGTCAGAGAAATTCGCTGGGAGAGGTAAGCGCCAGCTCTGGGCTCTCCTGAGGTCTCTATCAGCCGGTACGACAAGGCCCCCATGAAGGCCTTCATGTCAGCCGACCAAGGACCCATTGATTCTTTACATGTTTAATAACATTATAAATAAAAAAGTGAAAAAAAAAAAACTCAACGAGGTAAATGTTTGCCTTTGAATTTACTTGCACCAGGTGCACCTCTTCTACTTTGCGTATTTGCCTCTCGAATTACCACACTGACCTAATCGTTTCTTATTGTGAGTCTGTTATTCACTCATACGCAACGTCGCATACGTAGCATCAGTATCGGCACTGTCTTGATGTAACCTGTATCTCTGACTTTAGTTTTATTTGTGGTGGAGTCGTCTTAAGGGCTACAGACGCAATTATTTACTGTTTTAGCTTGTTTCCAATCTTTCCAATTTTTTAATGGTGCTTTTTAGGAGATGGCGGCGTGCAGTCGAGAAAAATCGATAGTGAGTATTATGACAGTACCGGACTGTCACTGGGTTAAAAAATTCGACTGCTCGTCCTCCAACCTCCTGGAACTTACTGGAGGGAGGACATGGTTGGAGGAGTTTCTTAACTATTAACAGAGTTGCTTGACCCAAATGGATAGCCGGGAGAGGAGCTCTGACTTAAGTTATGTTGGGTTAGATTTAGTTTTCTGCTCAAAAAGTGTGATAAAGAGACCCTATTACTACATCTTCGTTGTACACTTGTCTGTCATAGAGCTCTATTTTCTAAACCTGCGTAATGATGGTCGCTAAAACAAAAAATAATGTCATGTAAAAAAAAAATATAAAGATATTACTATAAGTCGGTTCAGCAGTTTAAGCATGAGGAAGTAACAGAAATATACACATAATATCGCATTTATAATATGAGTAAGGATAGTCCCTTTTACGGTGCATTACAAAAATCACCGTTTTTTAAGTAGCGTAACGGCCGCTCCTTATTGTGTAGTGGGCTACCTTTTGCTTACCTTGGAAAATCTCTATATAAGTACCTGTGTTCTCTGTACTGCTTATTATGTGTTGGTGCTCAACAAAGAGTCATTGTATTGTAATGTATTGTACTGCAAAATTACACTAACTAAGTAAACATAGAAACTAATAAACAATTGATTAAATTCACTTTCATACCTGTAGCTATTGAAGTCCATTCGCAATCATAGACTATTGTATGTACGACCATACACTTTCTCCCTTCGAGTTCTCACGGCTCGAACTTATGGTGCATCATTAAGATGATTGGGGGGTACAGATAACAAATAAGAGATTAATTAGAATGAAAAATATCTACGATTTCATCATCCTCGTCATCAGCCGGAAGACATCCACTATTGAATAGAAGCCCCATTGAGCGCCACAATAGACGACAATTTTCATCTTGCGCCCGATATTGGGACATGTTGTCGGCAATTCTCGAGATTTTGTCTGTCCACCTAGGAAGCATGCCAATTTTGAGTCCTCCAATTCATAGTCGCGTGCGTTTCTTCCAACATTGAGACACTAGGTCTTATTTCCAGCCCCAGCAGCGTTATTTTTTGATGTTCTGCGCGTTCTTATTAGCAGACGTTAATATAATAAATGACCAAGCGAAATTATAGCCGAGCGAATTATTTCAAGAAAGTGGCAATAGACAGGCCATATAGCACAGAAAATAGATGGCCATTGAGACCGAAAACTTTTCGAATAGAGACTACGCGGGTCGACAACCGCAGCGTAGAATTTCCACCACCGAGATGAACGGATAATCTGGTTGAATCCGCGGGTTCACGGTGGATGCAGGCCGTAAATCAAAGCCACTGAAGTTCTATGAGGGAAGCTTATGTCCAACAGTTGACGTTTTACGGCTGGATAATGGGCATGATGAATACAATAAATAAAGTGAAATTAGTTTACAAAACTGACTGACTGACTGACTTATGGCGCTGAAACTTAGTCCTTGACTGTTGGCCTCTTAGAGAGGCTCAGAGTCACGCAACGAGCTATGGAGACAGCTATAGTTGGAGTTTCTTTGCGCGATAGAATCCGGAATACGGAAATTCGTCGAAGAACTAAAGTCACTGAGATAGCTGGAAAAATATGCAAATTGAAGTGGCAATGGGCAGGCCACATCGGTTGAAGAACAGATCACCGTTGCGGGAGAAAAGTCCTCGAGTGGCGACCACGAACCGGAAGACGAAGCGTTGCCATGCCTCCCACCAGGTGGACTGACGATATTGTGAGAGTTGAGGGAAACCGGTGGATGCAAGTGGCGAGTTGTCATTCATTGTAGCGTTCAAAGGGGGAGGCCTTTGTCCAGCAGTGGACGTCTTCCGGCTGATGATGATGATGAGTTTACAAAAGTTCCGTCTCGACTGCTACCATCCTTTACAACGTTGATTCAAATTGCACGATAGCTCAAAAACGTCTAATTAAATAAAAATACTTTCACCATATTCAAGTATTTTGAAGTCAATCAACCTCTCACCTACACGAATTTACGTCTAACAAGACTCATACAAATCGCTACGAGGAGTCATCGAACCTGTGTACTTGAAAAGTGAAAGGAATTTGTATGAAACTTTGACAGCTCGTACTGTGCTTTAAATAATGAGGGTTCTGCATCTGTCTTATTGTTTTGAGAACTGTCAAACTGACATATTGTTGCTAGCGGTTCTAATTTTGTACAAGCTATAATTAATTTGTAAAATTTTTACTGTCTCAAAACTTATGGCTGTTAAGGCCTGTTCTTGAGTGCTGACCACGAACTGGAAGACGAGGCGTTGACAGGTCTGCCGCTTGGTGGACTAAAAACATCACGAGGGTTAAGCCCCAGCCTTTACCATCAGCTTTTCACAGTTTGTGACCCGGTCGGAGACCCGGCCGGAGGACCTACTTCCAGTGGTCATATTGAGTTTAATTTTTTTTTTATTAGACTGGATGGCAAACGAGCAAGTGGGTCTCCTCTCCTGATGGTAAGAGATCACCACCGCCCATAAACATCTGCAATACCAGGGGTATTTCAGATGCGTTGCCAACCTAGAGGCCTAAGATGGGATACCTCAAGGGCCAGTAACTTCACCGGCTGTCTTACTCTCCATGCTGAAACACAACAGTGCAAACACTGCTGCTTCACGGTAGGATTAGCGAGCAAGATGGTGGTAGCAATCCGGGCGGACCTTGCATAAGGGCCTACCACCTGCATATATTTCATCCATATCCGTACAAATATTCATCATCATCATCAAAGCCTGTGTGTACAGGTTTCATCATTATATTTCCCTCTACCGTAAAGCCTGTGGTACATTTTTATTGTAATTTCGCACATGAATTTCGAAATATGAGATGAGAGGTGAGAGGTGTAAGCCCGGGTTTGAACCTATGATCCTCAGCTTGAGATGCCATAAGTTGGACGAGAAGGCCACCACGGCTTCTTTCTGCTAATGATGTAAATTTTTATGTTTTACTTATTATTGTACTTACTGTATCTTCTTTTTTGTCTGTTACCTCTTCACGCTGAAACCACTGAACAAATTCAGAAAAAATTTGATGTAACCATGGAGATAATTTGAGATCCAGAAGGAACAATGGTTTTTATCCCGGCAAATTGTATAGTTCTCGTGAACTGGCGATAAAAAAAAAGTCGCGGAAAAAAGCTAAGCCGGCAGGTTTATAACCGATGGAACAAATGAACTATGCAGGCATAACCAACTGTTTTATTTCAGTTCCAAATTTTTGTTACTTTTACGGTCATCCCGTAAAACCTGTATCGAAAATACAAACTGAAATATAGATGCACAGAAAAACCACTATACCGCTACACCTACCTACCTACCTTGATGTAGCGGTACCTACAGCACGCGGCACGGAATCCTGAGGACCTGCGTTCGATTCCCAGCGCTGGTCTTATTTTTCTGGTTTTTCTGTGCATCTATATTTCAGTTTGTATTTTCGAAGAGGAACACTGTTTTTTTCATTTGTCAATAAAATGTTTAACATCAAGAGCTTACGGAAACGCCTTTGCGTCAGGTTTTACAAATAGGTAGGTATGTTTTCTTTATATCTGAAGATCTTACCATGTCACTATGGGCATACTAAAAACGTGCATTCGGTCAAGTACGTGATAAATGTGCTCAATACTTCCGCTACGAGAGTAGTGACTAAATCTATTGGAATTAACTTTCCTTTATCTAAGTGTCGTTGTGGCATACTTAGTTACTGCAACAACTAAACAATACATTATTCTGTTAGTACGAATATCGACGATGATAAAGTTTGTAGAAATATGTGTCTGTTTTTATACTTAGGCTATTAGATAAACAAATCTATGTCACTATTTAAATCTATGCTTAAGGAGCACTTTCTGTCATCTTGTAATAATTAGCTTTATAACAAATTTATTTATTTATTTGTTGCTGTTTATCTCTCTGCCTGCCTATATTTATTTTAGACGTATATTCGTTCGTAGTTGTAGGTATGTATTTTTGTTACGTTTTAATTTTCTGATCTACTTTTGATGCACCACCTATTGTAAACTAATCCTTCCTTCTTTCTGTAAAAAAGTTGCCTGGAAGAGATCGCTCTTAAGCGATAAGGCCGCCTATTGCTTACCTTGTAATTTTTTTCTCTTTGTATCTGTTTTCTGTATCGCTTACTATTTCTGGTGTCCGATAAACAGTCTTTGTATTGTATTTTATTGTAGCCCAGTGGTAAGAAAGAGAACCTGACTACGAAGCCTGAGGTCCCGGAAGGGTATATATATATATGTATATAATCAGAATCACAGAAACGGCTGAAACGAATTCGATAAAATTTGGTATATGGGGGTTTTCGGGGATGACAAATCGGTCTAGCTTGATCTTATTTCTGGAAAAACGCTTGTTATCGGGTTTTAGTCAGGGCAAAACTCGGTCGCCCAGGGTATTTAAGTACGTATCTATCTAAGTATGTTTATCCGTTGCCTAGTACACATAATACAAGCTTTGCTTATTATTTATAATTATTATTAGGTATTATACGTACTCGTAGTGTATGTGTTAGCCTGAGGACTATATCTTGATAAGTTCGTATATAACACTTGGTAAAACCCTGTCGCACGGAACCTCTGCTGCGCTTTTCAAGATTTTTTAATAACTGCGACAAATTCTCACTGCAACAGGGTTCTATTTACCTGGAGTCCTAGACGAACTTCATCAAGGTATACAATACAATACAATACAATAACTCTTTATTGCACACCAAAATATAGCAAAAAATTACAGAAAATAGGTATACACACAGAGACTTTCTGAGGTAAGCAATAGGCGGCCTTATCGCTTCAGAGCGATCTCTTCCAGGCAACCTTTACAATGGAATGGAGAAGTGAGGAATAAATTTAAGCAGGTGGTGAATTTACATTACAGCAATATCAAGAAAACATAAAAAATTATACAGTACACATACACAACAAATCCAAGTAGATAGGAACTAGGAAGATACATAGCAACATTAACAACATACCTATAAATAAACTAATAGTTTTAACATTCACACGCAAGACGACAGATAGTGCTCCCTAAGCATAGTCTTGAAGATAGGCAAGGACTTAGCGCGCCTTAAGTCTATCGGCAGGGAGTTCCACAGCCGAGTAGCCTGAACAGTGTAAGAATAAACGTAGAATTTAAATATAAATAAATATTAATAGGTATAAATAGTCTTCAAACAGTGTGTGTTGCCAGTAACTGTAATCACCTATGGTTCTATGGTCGCTTGTGTGCTTAAAGCGAGAAATTATAACAAAAATACAAATAAACAAACAACCATACTTAAAAGGAAATGTTAAAACTTTTTCCTGTCAGGCATTACCATGTCACTATGACATTTTCTGCGGAAAGGTTCCATAATGGGTCGCGCTTCAGTTAGTTTAATACTTGTTCGGCGCAGATGTGTCCGTCACACGGAGTAAAGAACTGCAAAGAAGCTTTAATAAAATGTAATTATTGGCTGCTAAGAATTTTTTTATCACTATGTCACCTTTCTGGTTAATAATAATATCCTATGTCCTTTTTAGGATTTCAAAATATCTAAAGATAGTTTAAAAACCAAATATTATTTAAATCAGTTCAGCGGTTTAAGCGTAAAGACTTAACAGGCACACAGAGTTAACTTCTGCATTTATAATACTATTAATGATTCGAAGAAATAGGTATTGAAAATAAAAGAGTTTATCCATTTTTACATATATATTAAAGAGTAAAGTTACTAAATGATTGACTGATGGACAAATGCACAGCACAAACCGCTGAACCTGATTTGAACTGAAAAGTTTTTTTTTAATTTCCATTAGATCTAGAGCAAGCCAATTTTTCTAGTCTACCACGCCAGCACAAACGCGGGATATAGATAGTTAACATTTTATTATTATTTCATTCATAGTAAAACTATCTTACACACTTCAATGCAACTGGTTAGGACGACAAAAAGTATGAAATAAGGTAACTATGTTACATTACTTTAGATTGAACTATCTAGTGGACTTTCTAACTAGGCTTGAAGACAAAATTTAATATTTTAGGTACAACAAACAGTCTGTGACAAACGCGTGATAAAAATTAATCTTAGAACATAAGCTGAAAAAAAAACCCATAAAGAGTAGAGATACAAACAAAATCCCTATTCCTTCCCTTAGAACCACCCCTCCCTCTTTTTTTCTTCTTCCTTTTTTTCCTAGAAAGGAATATAATTTCCATCCTTTTTTTCGTCCATTGTAATAAATGCAGCCCATAAGATTGTTAAAATTGTATTTTATGAAAGATAAATGAAGATTTTTATTGTTATTTATAAAATATGAATTGCAGCACCTCCACCGTTTTGATAACCTCCGTGGCATAACCCTATTGTTAGTCAAATTTGAATGATGTCGGTTGTTAGACAAACAGGTGACTGATCTCGGCCGGTTCACATGTTATCATCCAAATTATCGCAAAGAAAGCTAAAAACGAAAGTGAAATGACAACAAAATTCATTGTTTGATGATGAAAGCAAATAGGACATGAAAATTTCATGCCTGGAAAAAAAACGAATTTTTATTATTAGGTATTATATGTAAGTACTTGCGGGAAACCGGTGGATGCAAGTGGCGAGTTGTCATTCATTATGGCGTTCTAAGGGGGAGGCCTTTGTCCAGCAGTGGACGTCTTCGGGCTGATGATGATGATGATGATATGTAAGTATGTACTCGTATTCGTAGTGTATGTGTAAGCCTGAGGATTGTATCTTGACAACTTCGTAAAACCACTTGATAAAACCCTGTCCCACAGAACCTCTGCTGCGCTTATCAAGATTTTTTTGATAAGTGCGTCATATTCTCACTGCAACAGAGTTCTATTTACTTGGAGTCCCGCACGAACTTCATCAAGGTATAGCCTTCAAACAGTGTGTGTTGTGTGTGAAAAAAAAACGATTACAACGTGTATTTCAGTTACCTGCATTAATATCTGCCACAATGGAGCATGCAAAAATATCTGACATCTACTCCCCTTCACAGCCGGAAGACGTCCATCATCATCATCATCATCATGTCAGCCGAAAGACGTCCACTGCTGGACATAGGCCTCCCCCAAGGCTCTCCACTCAGACCGCTCTTGTGCTTTTCGCATCCACCACGATCCCGCGATCTTAGCCAGGTCGTCGCTCCATCTTGTTGGAGGCCTACCGACAGCCCACCGAAGCGAAGACGTCCACCGCTGAACAAAGGCCTCCCCCTTAGAACTCCATAATGAGACAACTTGCCACTTGCATCCATAGGTTTCCCGTAACTCTCACGATGTCCTAAGATGGGATACCTCAGGTGCCAGTAATTTCACGGGCAGTCTTACTCTCCACGCCGAAACACAACAGTACTTCCTATCCCTATAACAGCTACCTATTAAACTTTTAAAACATTTGCGGGAGCTTCATCTTTTCTAAGTCGGTTTGGTTATTGTAATTTTTTTCTCTAACGTGGTAGTTGTTTTCTAATATTCTAAAAAGTAGTTCTAAATGAAAACACGCTCTCACGCATTTTTTTAACATCACTAAGCTTGGGCATTGTTCTATTGCTAAAGGAGGACGCGACCGTGTAAATGGTCGAAGTAAAAATAATGTAATATAGCACATGCAAAATAATCACATTTTAAAAGTATTTGTGTAGTGAAACATGTTTAAAGAAATAAACTGATGCTTCAGGTAGATTAACTCTTATTTTGATTTCGAGTTAGAAAGAAAAGGAATAATAATAATTATATTATAATTAATAATTTTCTAAGGATTTAGTTTTTTGTACGGAATATTCCAAGTTTAGGTAGGTATATTTTATACCTTAGGCTGCTATTTAATCTTAAACTAAGAAAACTTAACTTTTATAGTTACTATCTGCAACCATCATGATTTTTTTCAATTTTTTCCACGCACTGGTTTAGATTTTAGAGAGGGGGGGGGGGTACTCAATTTTAATGAAAATTTTCACTTTAAAGTTGAATATTTTGCAAAAAAATCACTGAATCAAAAATCGTTTCAGCAGTCTCTAATTGTTTTAAAAGACCTATCCAGCGATATTTAATTCCACACAACAAGATTGGATGAGAAAAAAAAAACTTTTTTTTAAATTTTTTATTGTACTTACCATTTTTTCGCCATAGTTTTTGTATATATTCGTGCAAAATTACAGCTTTCTAGATTTGATAGTCCCTGAGCAAAGCCGCGGACGGACAGACAGACAGACATGGCGAAACTATAAGGGTTCCGTTTTTAACATTTTGACTACGGAACCCTAAAAAGAGGAGATGGATCGCCTGATGGCAAGCGACTACGATGATAAATACCAAATCAAATTAAAGCAAGAGTTCAAAAATCGATACCGGAAATCTCAAATGGCGTAAAGGACAAAAATGCGAAAATTAGTTTTAAGTACCATGTATACAGCTTTTTTTTCTCCATCGAATGGTATATTCCAAGCAACGCTACGATTAAAAAATTGACCTTTACCACTTTCATTTTGGACAACTTATTCAAGATTATTTATGAAAAAAATGATTTAAAGGACATTTTATAAACTTTGCTTGGACGTAAACCTTTATTTACATAGTGTATCTGGGTGTAAAGAGATTTCTCTGTTTTGATGTCCTTTACTACCCAGTTTACTTTTGACGTAATTTATATGCTACTTACGTGTGTCCATTAAGACCTAAAAGACTGTTACAACTCATACAAAATATGGGAGTAAATAATTAAAATGACTAAAATGATGTCCTTAAATGACTTTACAACCCAAGCTTTGTTGCTACTTTGATGATTTTACTCGTAGTTCATATTAGATACTGTGTGAGACAGAGTACGCTATATATAAATTATAACGTAATAATGGATCGCAATAATATCAGAGACATCATACGAAGTGGAGCGGTGTACGTAGGGCACGAGCGGGGAGCGTGGCGGCGGGGTAAGGGCTAGCTAAGCGAACAAACGTAAACGAACAGGTTCATACCCTCCACCAGCGCCGCCGCCGCTCCGCGCGATTTTTTGTATGCAGTTTTGCTGTTTTTTACGTTATTCTGTGGCTGTAACTAAGTTCACTTTGTGACAAGTAGTCTACACAATGCCGAACCAAAAAAATCTACTAACTACTTATGTGCGATTTTAAAAGTTTTCTTAAGATTTGATTAACTAAGTATTAATTATATTTGAGACGGTAACCTTAAGTATGTCATCCAAAAGATTAATTACAATGTTGCCTAGTTTACTTTGATTATAATTTTAGTTCATCTAAAATACTTGTATATGAAACAACAAGAGAATAGCGAATAACAGTGCTAAATACAATTTTAAAAGTAGAAGGAGACATTGACAAAATACTTAAATATTTCATGATAATGGAAAAAATATTATTATAACTAAAATACTTACTGATATAAAAAGAAGAAATTAAAATTAAGAGATTGATACCTCTTGTACATAAGTTTCTATTTAATATTAAAGGTCTTGTTTATTTAGTTGTTTGAAAAAATTATAAGATGTTGATTTTTGACTGATTATGCTACAAAAATATTTTTTGATGCAGGTATAATGGTCTGTTTTTGCTAACCCATACACACAATTTTGTAAATTATTTTCTTACCTATTGAATTTTTCATTATTTTCATTACTCACTATGTTGTTGTAAAGATTCGCTACAGTGTTTCATATTTGATTATGAATATTATTGTATATTAGTGTTTCATATTTGATTCATCATCATCATCTCAGCCGCAGGACGTCCACTGCTGGACACAGGCCTCCCCCATAGACCTCCAGTTGCTTCGGTTGGCAGCGGCCTGCATCCATCGTGAACCCGCGGCTTTAACCAGGTCATCCGTCCATCTCGTTGGTGGACGTCCTACGCTGCGCTTGCCGATCCGTGGCCTCCACTTGAGAACTTTTCGGCCCCAACGGCCATCTGCTCTCCGTGCTATATGGCCCGCCCATTGCCACTTCAACGAGCTAATCCGCTTGGCTATGTCGGTGACCCTTGTTCTTCTACGTATCTCCTCATTTCTGATTCGATCCCGTAGAGAAACCCCAAGCATAGCTCTCTCCATAGCCCGCTGAGCAACTCTGAGCCTATTCATAAGGCCTACAGTAAAGCACCACGTCTCGGATCCATATGTCATCACTGGCAACACACATTGGTTAAAGACTTTCGTCTTAAGGCACTGAGGAATTTTGGACGAAAAGACATAGCGGAGTTTCCCAAACGCTGCCCATCCGATTTGGATTCGACGATTGACCTCTTTCTCGAAGTTGGACTTACCTAATTGGACAGTTTGTCCTAGGTATACATACGCGTCAACAACTTCAAGAGCCGAATTCTCAACCAAAACAGGGGTAGGCAGCACATGGACATTCGACATGACCTTTGTCTTGTCCCTGTTCATTTTGAGGCCCACCCGTTGGGAGACTCGATTGAGGCCTTCGAGCATTGTGCTGAGTTCCTCCATCGAATTTGCCATGACCACGATATCGTCGGAAAATCGAAGGTGAGTGATGTATTCGCCGTTGATATTGATGCCTAGTCCTTTCCATTCCAGAAGCTTGAAGGCGTCTTCCAAAGCGGCAGTAAACAGTTTCGGAGATATGACATCTCCCTGTCTTACGCCTCTTTTCAAGGGAATCGCTTTCGAACTCTCTTCCTGTACTCGGACCGACATAGTGGCGTTTTTGTACAAACACTTCAGCACCTCTATATATCGATAGTCAATACGGCATCGTTGGAGGGACTCCAGCACCGCCCACGTTTCGACCGAATCAAAGGCTTTCTTGTAGTCCACAAACGCTAGACACAGCGGCAAGTTATACTCTTCGGTCTTCTGTATGACCTGCCGCAGCGTATGTATATGGTCCATGGTACTATAGCCTTTTCGGAACCCGGCTTGTTCGGGTGGCTGGAATAATTATATCTTTTATGGTGGAAAAATTATAATTAGAACTAAAGTACTTGTAAAAATAAAACAAACTAAAGTTAAACTACCTACAAAGTGTCATTTAAATGTTACTATTCCATTTTGAAAGGGGTTAAAGAAAGAAAGAAAGAAAATACATTTATTTTACGCCTTTAATAAAAACAGAACAAATACAAGACATACATGACGCTAAACAGGTCCCCACTCAGCATAATGCCACGGCAAGCCGTGGCGCTGATTTTCAGTGAGGACCTTATCTAGAAACTAACTTAAAACTAAACTAAACTTAAAATAAAAATAAATAAAAAAATGTCGTGTCGTGCAACACGGCCCTACGTGTTTAGATATTTTACTTAGGTAAGAAACTTTGTTATAAATGTTGATTATTAACTTTTAACTACAAAACTAAAATTTGATGTGTGATTACAGGTATAAGGCCTATTTTTGGTAAACTAAAAAACAGTTTTGCACTTAGAATAATAAAAATCTTACAGTAATAAATAAAAGTGTTGCATTTTTTCCATGAATTACAACCCATTTTAATTATTTCAATCTAAATTTGTACCATTTCATGTTCTTTATACCCCGTTTTCTGTCAATTTCCTTCTCTTACGACAGTAATAATGCCCTTTTATTTTGCTAAAGGGACCTTTACGACTGAAGGTTATATTTTGAAAGTCACGTTATCAACAGGCGTAAAGAACACAACATCTAAAATTGGGGGTAGTAAAAGACATTATCTCCGTAAATATGCTTTTTCCAATAAAAATTATAATGCTATCTGATAGAAGAGATAAAAAAAACTATAGTCTCCCTTAACATTATTTTTATGCAATAATAAACAGATGAGTTATAATTTTTTTTTCAATAAAGTGAACGTTTTTTGCTTGTACTGTAAAGTCTTAAAATGTCCTTTACGCCAATTGAGATTTCCGGTATCGAAATGTATCTAAATACTAATAAATATCGCAAAGGAGCCATCCAACCACATCCAATGTCACTAAAATGCCTACTCCGAAGTTCGAAAATCAAAGTTCATATCGTACCGTCCCTCTAGCTCTCGTGTTAAATAGAATATGTATCAGAGGGACCGAACGACACGAACTTCGATTTTAGAATTTCGTAATAGCCTTTCAGGATCTATTGTAGAGACAGTGAGGCAACTGAAAAGAGAAGCAAATGGCAATATCTCAAAACAACTTTAAACACAAAACACTGCCACTGTCCTCTAATGGTTCTTAAAATGCAAATTCAAAAGAAGACAGATTCTTACGTGCAAAGCTTCCGGTTAAAAAACAAAGTCCAAACTATTAGGAATGTCATTGAACTAACGAACTTCGCTCGCCTTTTCATGCGGTCAGCCTTTTATTTTTCACTAAACTGGGCCGCGGTGTGTTTTTGTCCACTCAGTTATGTCAGGTTGGTTGGTTTACGTAAGCAGTGTTGCCACCTCAGATCAATTTTTTACCCCAACACTACGCTAAATTACCTTAAATTAGGCACTTTTATTTATTTTTTAGCCTAAAAATAAATAAAACACACCACGGCCAACACTATGCTGAGCTGCGACCGTTTCGTGCTTTCGCATATTGTTTTTTGTTTGTGTTTTTATGTATATTTATTCTGTTTTATTATGCGAAGCATGAATAAATATATTTCTATTTCAAATTTTTGTGAAATAAAAACAAAGCAAATAAATGCGATTTATTAATAAACTAAAATCATAACTACTGCACCGTTTTGAGACATTTTGGGATGCATCCATAATAGTCTTGGCTTTTATGTCAGCTGCAGTATTTTTTTCTTGAAAACGTACCTTTTATTCGAAAACTTTTTCCCCTAAAATACCCTAAATCGAGGGTAAATTACCCTAAGGGGACATTGTACGTAAGTAAGATGCCGCGGAGACATACGGGTTTGTTTTAATTTTACTATCAAATAAGTTTTTGGTAAAAAATAGTAGATTGTACAACAAGAGCATAAAACGACCCATTTTACCCGAGGCGTTCATATAGCCACCCGAGCCGGTACGGCGAGGGTGGATAGACATGTCGAGGGGAAAATGGGTTTAATGCTCGAGTTTTACACTCTGCTTTTCACTTCGATGGCGAGGAAATGAAATAGCAACATTGGAAACAATGACGTACCTTTTATTTTTCATGCGTTAATATAATAATTCCATTATTTTAATTTTACTGATTTTTTATGATCGATTTGATTGATTTTTAGTTTTATATAAAATAAAAAATATTTAAAAAATATAAAGATACTTTTTGTTTGTGGCTGTTGACACCTGATTACTTTGGTCTTGAGTTCGTATTAGACGAAGATTTTATTTTATGCACTAGTTCATAAAAAGTCATTTTATGTCGCCTAGATACAGCATAAACACGACTTTACGAGCATGAGAAGTGAAAAAGTCATTTTTAATACGAGCTTTTTTTTGTTGACTACTTGTATTCTGGGTTTAGAGCCATGAAATTTGCATTATTGTTTTTTTTATGTAACGTCAATGAAAACCACGATTTAATTTCTGGGAATTCCCACGGGAATTTTTAAAAATCTCAGCTGCTGGATATAAGGATTTACGTGTGTAATGCCGCGGGTAAACACTAGTTATTAACTTCACTTGATATAATACGGTGTAATCAGTCTACGCGAAATTGTGATATAAGCAACTGCATCGATCTTTAATTTCTTATAGTTATAAATGGGATTCGGTAGGATTTGTTAAAACTTCAATCAAATAATTAACATATCAAAGAAAATACCTACGAATACGTTTATTAATTTTACTGAATGAAGACAGTTTTTGATTTCAAAGCTTTTAAATGTTTTAGATTCCTTCTGCACAATGCTCATATTACGGTGTATGGTATGGTAAGTATACCAAGTGATTTTATACTATTAGAATTAGTACATTTTAAGTTTATAACAGAGGTTGCTTTCTAACTTTCATAGTAAAGCAGCCGTTTTCCTGCACCGGACCTGTTTGGCAAGGATTTCCTTGGCATTCCGTGACTACTACCACCGACGAATAACTATCCCACTACGTCAGTAGTCGTTAAGTTGTTAGATGGAAATTTTCATAAGACACCCACTTAGAAAATGGCATCAGAATTTACATTGATGACATGTGTTTCATTGATTTTTTTAAAATTACCATTTTGTGAATACTATTATACATGCTAGTTTGCTAGATGTTAACTTAATAGTAAACTATCGTAAACATTGTGTTGTGGCACATTGTATGTCCCTTACTTGCGTTTATTAAAACAAAAAAATTAAAACACGTTGGGTATCATCAATGCAACCTACCTATGAATCTTCTTATGAATAAATATCTAGCATAATAATTGTAATGTCATAATCATTCTCCACAAAAACAAAGCATTACCAAGAATTCATGAATGAAAACGTTAAAACAAGTGTCCGACACGAATTCGCGACCTTTGCAATGGCCGCTTACGTTTACTGTAATAACACAGGCTTTCACATTAATGCAACATCTTATGAAACCTGGACCACACTTTTACTTCCAGACTGCGAAGAAAGTCCATTCTGTTATTTCGGTGAGTTTTTTCATTGGGCGAGGGGTAAAGCGAGGTATTTAAGGTGACGCGCGGCGCGAGCGCACCAGTGTAGTGAACGAGCTTACTATGTGGCGGACTTGTGCGTTTATAGCTCTCGCGGCGGCTTGTGCGGCTTTGCCCGCCCAAGATACAGGCCACTCAGAAAACGACCTGGATGGAATCAACGACTGTCTCCGAAAAGACTCCACATCATGCCTCAAATACAAGTTCTTCTCTTTCGTCGACAAGATGATCGGACAAAAGGAGAGCTTCGCGCTGTCGGACGGCGTCACCGTTGTCAGAGCTTCCGACGCCCCTCAAGAAACTGGCGCGCCGCGGTCTTTGGATCCCCTTTCAAGACTGAAGAGATATCTAAATACACATTCAATTCAAGTGGAAATAAAAGGATCTGATGTTGTGGATACCGTTACGAGTGCGGGTCGAGCTTTGGAGGATACAGTGTCATCCTTTACTGAAGATAATGAGGTGTCAGAAGAAGGACGAGGAAAGAAGAAAAAGGCACAGAAGATGTTGGGACCTTTGATGATGATTTTGGGAATGAAATTGATGGCGCTCATGCCATTAGCAATTGGAGCTATTGCGTTGATTGCTGGAAAGGCCTTGCTGATTGGCAAGTTGGCTCTAGTGTTATCTGCCATTATTGGATTGAAGAAATTACTCTCCCAACAGAAACACGTGACATATGAAGTAGTGGCACATCCTCAGCATACTTCAAGTCATACTTCGAGCCATGATTACGGTGGTTCCAGTGGGTACGGTGGTGACTCCTCGGGTGGATACGGGGGCGGCAGCGGCGGCGGCGGTCACGGAGGAGGTTGGGGCAGATCAGTGGAAGCACAGAGCTTAGCGTACAGTGCGCAAAAGCCCTAGTAAGGCGCCCTAGTTATATGACCTAGTGCCGAGATTTCTCGAACCCATCGTTAACTTATTTCGAATTATTTATTGCGTGTGAATGTTTATTTATTGACTGAGTTGTTAAGTTTTTGTTTCGCTCAATTTTATTTAGTCATTTCTCATTAGACCTTGTTTAAGGTGGTCGAGTAACTATGATTTATAGTGTTCTATTTAGTTTATTTATTTACTCATTATAAATTATGTATGGTTGTTTACAACCAGTACTTGGCTTTAATATTTTATAAGTATTATTTAAGAGTATACATGTTTTGTACATATTTATCGTGTTTAATGAAAAATATGAATCATGTTATTAGAAGCATGTAAAATATGTATTCCTGAAACCTTCATGACTGTATCTTTATTTATAAGTATATTGAGTTTGTATTAATATGACAGTAATAGTATTTATTACAAGTAAGTATGTTCTAATATCAGCGATCGATTGTTGTTATTAAAAAATAAAACCATGCAATGCTTTTTATTCCCATAAACTTTGAAAATAACTTAAAATTTTAACAGCCGCGTCAAATCGAAACAAATGAAACTCGGAAAGAAAATTAAAATGGCCACGGTTATTGTGAGGCTTGAACTGAAGTTGTAAGCGATGTAACCGTAGATAGGCTTGTTACAAACGGTTAACAGGTTAGTAATGAGGCAAACCGCTAAACCAGGAAACCGCTATCGGTATAACCCTAAACGGATCCATCCTGGCATACATTCGATACAATAAAAAACGCTTCACACACAATACTGTGAACTTCGTGATGAAGATTAATTTCTCACAGAACCTCCAAATGCCACAGAACACAATGTTTTGACAAAAAACAGTGCTTTCAATGCATAACACACGCGATGAGAAAATAATTGGTGTAGTAAAAGTGATGGGTGGCGGGCGATTTATTAAAACAGCGCAACATCCGTCATCATTTCAATTAATGAGTCGTAGGAAAGTTCTTAGAGTCATAAGTTAAGATTTTATTTCGTAACCGTTAGTTGTATTTAAAAATAATTTGATTGTAAAAATTAAGAAAGGAACAGTCATGTCACAATTTGGTCCAGGAATTTTAATAATAAAACTATATTATGTTCGGCATTTCTAAATTAAAAACAATGCAAGCAAGAGTTATTTCATTTGTACAAAACAAAAGGTATGTGCAGGCAGTTAAAAATACTATTCATAAGTTTTCTCTTTCCAAAACTATCTTAATTTTTAACAACTATTTTTTTCTAACATTCAATGTATAACACGCATACAGCTGCGAAGTCACTTTAATTTTGTTATTTTAGTACTTACCAAACAACATGAAGTTTCACACAAGTTACTTTTCAAAATTGGTCTTTTTTCACGTAACAGTTGCGTATTTTGTTGTAATATCCTGAAAATCCGGGTCAGCCTTAAGTAAAACATTTTGTTTATTATTGCTATCCTCTTGTGTCTTAAGGCAAACCCTTGCAGCTTTCCTTGTATCCAGGTCGGACGTTTGCCCTCTAACACTAGAGAAAGGTAATGGTGAAATCATTATCAGTCACGTTCATAACATTGCATGAAAAGTAAAAATTTTGATAGCATCAAATGACTTGTTTTGATCATCAATACTCGATTTGATTTTCATATTTGGCGATTTGTGTCTTAAAAAGTGCGTCTGTGTTATATTTGGAATAGATCGAACTTTTTTAATATCGAGATATTTAAGTTTACTGACTGCTCCGTAAGATGTATTATGAATATTTTGGAGCTCTTTTATGTTTTTCTTTACATATATTACGTTATAAATCCATTCATCCATCCATTCCAGCCTACGTCCCACTGCTGGGCACAGGCCTCCTCTCAGAACAAGAGGGCTCGTTCGTTCGTGGACGATTTTTCGGGAATTAGGAACAAATTTTATCGATCGGAGCTTTTTAAAGTAGGTACGATTTTTTTTATCACAGTTCATATAAATGTGACAACGTGATCAATTTATCACACAAACTTGAGTCAAATTAATACAGACGCTAAATAAGCAATTCTAAGAAAACATGACTCAAACTTTTAAGCTTAGAGAAGCTGAAAGATAATTATCGAACCTTGTCACTTGTCTGAACACCACCAACGTAAGCGCTCAATCAACTTTAAACAAGTTATGAATAATTGCTTGTATTTATCACACCAATCCGTTTCAGTTATTTTGCTTGGGTACCGTTATATTCTGCGTATTATGTGTAGATTTAAAATTTTTTTTGGAAGTTCGTCGTCATTGTCGTCGGTGTACCGTGATTTCAAAATTTGCTAACTATTGGGAAACACTGTCTGGTATTCGATTGGGCTAAAAATTGACATTTAATTTTACGGTAGTTTGGTGACATTAATTTTATTTCATCTGGTAGTAAAATTTTGGTAGTCTAGCCAGTAAATATCGTCTTCCCTGGGTAGAGCTCTTCAATCATTAATAGCATCAACACAGATATAAATCTAATTTGCCTATCTGAACCCCTACCAAACGTCAGGGTTGGCCCCATGAAAAGACTGACCGCTAACTGACTAATTATGACTAGAGACTGGCTCGAGCCCCACGGTGTGGGCGAGCGGCGCATTTGAATCGATTTTGCGCGGGCGGGATTTTTCGATTTTCGAATTCCCCGATGGGAATTCACATCGCTAATTCGCTCTTGAGACGTCACAGTAGATATAAAAAAGTGACACGGTTGGTTTTCATACAGATTGAGGTAATTGCGTTATCTAGTGTAATCTATATCTGTGACCGTCAACTTGAAACTTGGTGCTAATATGAAATTTAGTTGTACCCGTAGTCATCAAACAAGTTTGTAATAAAACTGAAATCCTTAACAAAAACTTGCGTTACGTAGTTTCACAAAAATTACTGTTCTATTAGGTCTAATCGACTGATGATTTTCAGAATTTCAATAAATGGAACGACTTTAAGTTACGTTCTAAAGTTCATTAAGAATAAATAAGAGTGCTTTTAGTTCAAAATAAAAACGAAACGTACTTTTTATGTAACTTTCTCTTTAAATGTAGGATTTATGTAGCGCTCTTTCATTATTATAATTGTGAGCTATTACTTTCTTAAGAGTGCGTAATATATCTACATCTTCATGTTTGTCAGCAATTAGAGACAGTTTGCTTGTAAATTGAGCTTTAGTTTGTATAAATTTGTTGAATAAATCATTTATCTGTTAGCCTGCTAAGTCTTAATTTTTAATGTTTATACAAAAACTGGTTCAAAATGTAGAATTTTTCTTGTTTCCCTTGTTTATTTTTCTGCAATGTAATGAAATGAGTATGGGTAATATAAAATAAATAAATTAGTATTTCTTACACCTCATTTTTTTAGTACTTATTTATTTTTTCATTTAGACTCAATCGCATTTAACGTTTTGTTTCGTGCGCTTTTATTGGAGTAAAGCGGAAAGGAGAATACAGAATCGTAAAATGACTTTATTGAATTACTAGGATAGGGAGTTGATTTGGACTTTAGTTAACGTGAATGGTGTGTGTGTGTGAGTGTGAATGGTTAATGTGTGTGGATTGCAGAATGAGATAGACGTCCACAGAAGTGCACTTTTATATATGCTAGAGAGCTCTCAAAGAAAAATATAATATGCATTTCATCACCTATTGACTGTATCTCCAACTTAGCGTTAGCTTTATTTTTCAATATGCACGAGTTGACACACAAGAAGAGTAGAAATGAAAAAGCTCGGCCACGACATCTAGTGATCATTATTTGTACTTTTAGTGCCAAAGCCTTTCAAAAATAGCGTGGGTAGTTTTAAAGGATGCTTTTCTTACTCGTATGACAATTAGAATGGATGCATTAGTCCCATAGCCCCTTGACCTTATAAAAAATCCTGGATCTTATTCAACTAATTACTTTCTTCAATCTTCTTCTTTCAATTCAGTTCTTTTCTAGGTTCTTTAATTTTCTCATAAGCCTGTTAATTTCCTTTAAATATTATTTGACTAGTTGAGTTGTGAATTTCTCAACTCGCCTTGTATGTTCCCTGAACGCTGTTTAATAGGTAAGCGTTCCCAAAGCCCATTTATGACTACATCTTCACCTATTATTAGGTGTGGTTGTCGTCAAATGCTCCACTTTCATCATCCCACGGTAATAACGTAAAAAAACTATCAAACTTATCAAGAAGAAGATGACATAAGCGATTCTGAAGTAAAACTGCGAAGTCATAGACAAAAAGAACAGAACTTAGCCTCATTTGAGGAAAAAAAGATAACTGCACAGTTACGCCATCTAGGCCGCGGCGGTTGCAATAAAACGACCAAGACCGTCACGAAGCGATGAATGGAAGCGTAATAGTAACCTTGACGGAAACTTGCGAACTGATGGTGAACTTGTGAATCAACAACGTTATTGCATCCTTTAAAATTACAATGTAATGTTAAATTTCTGAGACATGAATGTAAAGCATAAATAATTGGATTTTTGACACAGTTTAGTGCCTTTTTAGGTAAGTAGTTAATAATGTCTAACGTGAACATCTAAAATATATTTTTGTAATCAAGACCTATTCTTTAATAGCTCTTTAGCAGTGTCCATGGCCCAAAAGACAAAAAAAAAAATTCACCATTTGAAAATGAAATTAACGCGAGTCATTGATGTAATAAAATACTGGCGATTATTACGAAAGACTTATTGTCAATATACTTAATCTAAGATAAGTTAAAGTTTGTCTACAACAAATTGAAAAGAATCTCATTTCGTGAATAAACGCTTTTTCTCTAGACGGTTTATAAAAATAAAACGAAGTCGCGCGACTCGCACGTGCGGAGAAACCTTGAACTTTTGTTCCTTTTGTAAACAAACGTGGCCATGATAATAGTTCCGGCGTTTGAACAGAGATGGCGCTGAAATTAGTAATTGTTTCACATTTTGAAAATTCAAAAACATGTATTATAACTTGATAAAATATGATTATGTATGTTACATATTAATGGTAAAAAAAAAAACAAAAGATGTGGTAGATTTGTTCTGAATCTGCCCGATACGTCATAAACGTCAAAGTGTTTAGATCGACGCAACTTTCATGAATCTTCTCATCTAGTGACCTTTCGTTTGTCTTCGTTCATATGTATGTGGTTAGATGTCGCTGTTCTAAAACTTATAGATGTAGTAGGTACCTAATTTTTATTATTCATGGTCCGCTCTTTTTAAATACCCACGCATAAGCAGGGATCAAATAAAACACCCCTTCTTCTATCAATAATTTCTTAGATTCAACACAATTCATATTTATTCCGGATAAAGGCTGCGTAAAATGACTTTTTATGTTCTAATGCATAAAGTAGGTAATTTCTTTCTGTAAAACTAAGAAAAGGTATAGTTATTGATACCTACTACAAAATTTTCTTTTAATTAATTTTTTCATAATAGGTTAGTTTTATCTTGCAACTTAATAAACAAATCAAGGCAAATCTAATAAAGATTGTTTTTTTGGAATCTTTTTGTATTTTTTATTTCAATTCAAAATTTGTACTTTTACGGTTATCCCATAAAACCTAAATTGAAAATACAAACTGCTGCAAAGTGCTGGTCTTATTTTTGTGGTTTTCTGTGCATCTATATTTCAGTTTGTAATTGCAAATCTGATAAATTTTCATTATTATAGAAAAGCTTCATTTCCTTATGATGGAATTGAAAAGCATAGAGTCAATAAAATCCATTTTATCCTTACCAACGCATTGCAATTTGAGCAGATTTATATCTACAAAAATTGCGAAATATGTAACATAAGATCCTACTCATAAATAGGAAGTCTTTCCGAATAAAATACAAAACAATAGTTTATTGTAGAACGAGCGCATAAAACGCGTCTTACTGTAACCTAGTTACCTACAATATCCGTTTAAAAAGACACGTTTTATGCACTCGTTAGTCAAAATCGAAGTCAAAATACTTTTATTCAATTTAGGCTATAACAAGCACTTAGGAACGTCAAAAAAATCTACCACCGGTTCAGAAAAAAACCTCTGTTGAGAAGAATCCGGCAAGAAACTCAATGAGGTATTTTTTTTAAACAGATTCACAATATTACTAAATGATATCTACATACTATCACAAGAATTTAACACAACTTTATTTTTAACACAGTAGGTTCGCTATTTGAAGGGATCGCTAATGCGGAGTGGAATTGAAGACATGAGTGGATGAAGGGGGTATGTCAAAAAAACAAAATTTAGAGTAAATCGCAGTTAAATGTTTTTTAGCTGTAGAAAATGATATGATAAAGGTAGGATGCTGAAACTTTCATGAAATGTACCTAGGGAGATGTAAGGCTAGTGTAATAAAAATATTTCATAAAACTCCATAAATACATAAGAATTATGTATTCTTTTCGTACATAACCCCTTCATTCATATTTAAACTGACGTGTGAATAAAACAACTTATTGTGGAAGAAAGGGTTTATTGATAAAAAACTAATTATAAAACTATTTAACTTATGCGATTCAACGGGACTTAATTAAAAAAAGCTAAATTTTTATGACTTGAAACATGGATGAAGGGTTTATGTTCAAATCATAACACCTTCATTCATGTCGAAAGAGTAAAAAGTTAAATGGTTTGTGGTTTAAATCATGGATGAAGGAGTTAAGTTCGTACTTAACACTTTCTTCTGGTACACCTTACTTCGCGATTGACACTTAGCTTGTTCATTCAGGAAGAAATCAATCTTTTCTTTGTACATAGGTCTTTCATCCATTGTGTTTGAAGCCCTTATAGCTTAAAAACGTGAGAACTGAGGGCAATTTGGGTTGCACTGTGTCTTAAGACCTTCGAATAAGGCATAAAATCGAAAATTAAAAAAATGTAACATACCCCCTTCATCCACTCATGTCTTCTATTATTTCCAAATATCCCTGTCCATGATATATAATTCTTGATTTTATAATAAGCCTTCGATATTAACGTCTTCTTGACAGTAGATTTGAATGTTGTATCTGTTTCTTTAGTAATATTTTTTGGAATTTTATTACAAAAACGTATGCAATTTCCTAAAAATTACTTTTTGGTTTCTACAATAAACTATAATTACTTGTATTTCATTTACTTTATAATAGCTTAGTAAATAATAGTTATGTATTTAAATAATTCCTCAAATTTATTCCCTCCGCTAAGTGATATTCGTATCTTTTTTTTTTTTTTTTTTTTTTTTTCAGGACAATAGAAGGCGTTAAATGCCTATTTTGACGGCGTATAGTGGGTTACTGGGCTTAGACACAGTACTTATATTATTTATTATTTATTTATTTATTCCAAGAAAAATTACAGCATTACAGTTAAATACCAATGCGCTGTAAAATTAAAATTATACAAACAAAATATTTAAAGAAAAAAACTATCTATAGTTAGGGATTTTTGAACGTCGTCGTCGTCGCTACCCTAAAACGACGGAACACCACACCCTCCGGCCAGAAGTCGGAGCGCAAGAACATCTGCTTATATATATAAGCTTAAGCAGTATGGAAGCTATGAAGCTAGGATCGAAACGAACACACTCACACAGACGCGCGCTTTACACGGCCTCTGAGGAGACTCGCGGTACAGCAGTACGTGCAGTACGTCTGTCTGTGTGAATGTGTTCGTTTTGATCGATTAGTTCGTAGCTTCCATACTGCTTGAGCTAATATGTATACTGTGGCTTAGACGAGGTATTTGTGCCGAGGTTGACCTATATTTCAGTATACGGTGTAAGTTCTTTTGGTTTGTAGTTTAATTTATTGCAGAGTTAGATTGAACTAGGTTCTGAATGCTAAAGCGTTCGAATTCTTCGGAACTGTGTTGCAGTTTTCCATTGTCATTATTCAATGAGGGCTATCGTTTTTATCTTACTAGATGGCGCCACTGTTGCGTGAGGTTTTTAAAAGTCTGTTATAACGGGCGTTAAAACAAAGGGCGTTAAAATCATATTTAATACATCTTAAAACAGTACCATAAAAATATCGAGCAACCAGAGTATTGCGTAAGCCCATTTTGTTCGGAAAAAAGGGAGGACAAAAGTTTTCGAAAGAATTTGTCTCAAATTACAGACGTTCACTGCCCCTTAACGCATAATTGCCATAATTAATTTCAGATAAAGCAAAATATTCACAAAATTATTCTAATTATAAATAAACCCGCGTAGCTCACCCAAAAACTATGAGATTTGGCATTTCGTTGACCTCACGCTACACTAGCGCCCCTAGCGGCGAATTCATACGCGATAGCCCTCATTTAAGGACAGTACAGTTGAGTTCATAAATTTGTGAGTTAAAATTTGATCAAAAATATCTGAACACGCTACGCCGTTAACAATAGAGTCTTGTTCAGATATTTTTGATAATATTTTGCTCACAAGCTTATGAACTCGACTGTACAACCAGAATGTTAATATCGCTCGAGACTCGTTGGTTTTCTATGTTTTAGAAAAAGCCTTGGTGCTTTGATCGGTAGCTTCTCAAGCAGAGGGTCGCGGATTCAAACTCCGACTCACACCTCTGAGTTTTTTGAAATTCATGTGCGAAATTACATTTGGAATTTATCACGAAATTTTGCGGTAAAGGAAAACATCGTGAGAAAACCGTGTGTGTCAAGTTCCCAATCCGCACTTAGACTACTAAATTAAGTCATCATCATCATCAGCCTAAGAAAATCCACTGCTAGACATAGGTCTCTCCCATGGCACGACACTGAGCAAGATCCTTTGCCAACCGCCCTGCGAATCGCTCCACCGAGTCGAAGAACATCCTACGATACGTTCGCCGATCCGTGGTCTCCACTAAACTAAGTATTGCATAGGAATCACACAACTTAAACCAGCACTCGGGCGAAAGTAGGCCCTTCTGGCTCTAGGAAGTTACTCATTACTCTTATTAAAATAAGGGCAAGGGCAAGGTTGGCTGAATCCACTCATTAGTTGGAGTCGCGGGCGCACGACCGTTTAGTGAAAGCGAATTAACTCAACTGTTTAGTGTTATTTGTATAATTTTAGTTTACGAATTATTTTTTGTTGCACTGGTTGTTGCTGGGCGATGGAGGGTTCTGAAGTTGCGGCTTTTAGGGTTCTGTACATCAATAAACATAATAAAGATTAAATAATAATAGTTTTTTCACTTCTCATGTTCGTAAAGTTCGTGTTTATGCTAGATCTAGGCGACATAAAACGACTTTTTGTGCTCTAGTGCATAAAATAAAATCTTCGTCTAAGACTAAGGCAATCAGGTGTAAACAGCCGCAAACAAAAAGTTTCTACATATTTTTTAAAATGAAATTTAATTTATAATAATAAAACTAGAAATCAATAAAATTAATCAAAATCGATCAATTAAATTAAAAATGTATAGATGCTTTACTGCGATTTACGGAATAATTCAATGGCACGTGTGAAGTTCTCAAACCACACTGAGCCCGCGTGGGAATCTTTCTCTCATTCTGAGTAGTCTGTAGCAGTGGGAGTGAAGAGTTAAGGTGATGTTCCTTCAGTGTCCATTTAATCTAATCTTCACTCTGTATCATCTCTATATGATAGTCTTATGCTCTACCCACATGATAGCTGACCTATTTATAGCCACAAATGCAAGTCATGCTGAAAATGAAAGTGTTTTATGTGGTATTGTGGCTGAGCTTTACTTTCTGTTAAATGTAGTTTCTATGTACGACGGATTAGCTAGGTTTCTTTGGGCACTGTTTTCTAAGTGATAATTGTTGTTAAGTTTTACTCGGTCTTACATTGGCGTGAAAGATGGTCGAAAGTTATATACTGTTCGGCGAGAAAAGGATTGTTCTTGATGTGGATATAATAATTTGGTTTAAAAGAATAAATATTTGGGCAATTGTGAGAAAAATATTTTTATTATTGTTTGATAAAAATATGCGCGTTGTAAGGAAGTTAATATTTTATACTAAACTTTTTAAATAGTTCATTAAATTAATTTTAACTTATAATTTACTACCTATTGCCCATCCGCGTATTGTTTGTTATATAACCGCTATCCTGTGGGAATTTCGCAATTGTTCTAGATAAAATCTATCATAGGATCTTTTCTTATCTTTTCATCCTTTCCTTGGACTCCGACTATCTCTTTAGGCAGCACAGAAAATACCATGTACACGGCGAAACGTGCGTACAAAAAGGATAAATTGTTTTTTCTTTTGGTAATCAAACACAATTTTTTGTTACAAATAATTATGTTGTGTTAAAGAATATATTTCCTTAACTTCAAACATTTTAAGCGAGGGTAGGACGTAAATAAAAATTCGAAGTAAAATATGAATGACTGATATATTTTCATCTTTAGTTTATGCATGGCCCGTTATGATTCTATGATATAAATGATAAATGAAAAAGAAGATTTGTACAATTCAAAGTATAACAAGAAAAGAAATATTAAAAATATTATGAAATTATTTACATATGATATTATATGAAGAAAAATACACAAGAAAACAATAGTAATGATCGAGTACGATAATAATAATATTAAATACAATAGTATTGTAAAATACGATAAAAATATACTTAATGAAGATGCAAAAACAATATTTTACACAAATATAATTTGATACGAAAGATATTTACAAAAGCTAATAATTATAAATAAATATAAAAGAAAAAAAGAACTTTATATAATATTGATACGACTAGTTATTAATGAACACAATATAGTTATAAACAAGAAAATATGTGCATAATTTTAAAAGTGACAATATTTACTTATTTATTTATAGAAGTTTAAAGCTATACAAATTTGTACTATATAAGAAAGGAAAACATACGATAAAAGTAAACAGGTACATTTCAGTAGAAAGTAAAAGTAATGATAAAGAAGGCGATGAATTTACAAAAAAAGAAGACAAGATGCACTCATTCACACAATCATTAATTGCTTTAAATTAAAATAAGTTAAATAAATAATGAATAAATTAACTCTCCTTTGAGGTCCGTACTAGACTAACCGAAGACAAAGAGACTAGTTGATTGTAGAATCAACTCTTTATGCTATCTTAGGTATCAGTTGGCGTACGCATTGTAAGCCATATTTTGGGCGTCGACTGATCGACCCCAGCCGCCTCCATGGCCGCCGTGGCTGTAGTGCTCATCGTGATGAGGATGGGCCACTACTTCGTAGCTTTCGTGATGGTCACTCTTGGACAGGAGCTTCTTCAGTAGGACCAGAGCGGAAGCCAGGAGGGCGGCCTTAGCGAGCATCAGACCCTTGACGGCGGCGAAGGCGATGACAGCGAGGAACAGGGGGATGAGGGACTGGATCTTCAGCTGCAGGAGACCAAGAATGGGCATCAGCTGCTTCAGCTTCTTCTTCTTGCCACGGCCTGGAATTAATTAATCAATTTAGGATAAAGCGTTACACCATAGGATCCGCTTTGCAAATTCTCAATTAACAGGCAAGGCTTAGGCTTGTTCGCATGTATAATACGGTAAAATTTTGCTTTGGCTCTTCAATGTAAGTATGCTGTACCTATCTATAATCCTAACGGTTGACTTCTGGTTCGCAAGTAGATCAAGGAGTGCCGCATTCCAATAAAATTCGAATCCAACTTGCTGTCCATTAGTTCTTAGAAAAGTTAAAATGGAAGCGTCTGATTGTAATTCAGAGCACTGCCGCGGGCTGCTACTGAACTTAAAACAATGTCGCTTTCATTGTAATTCACGATGTTACGTCCAGTTTGCATAACAGTCTCGTTCATCTAGAAAGTGCATCGATTACCGGACCTTACGATTCGAAAGCTCTGAGCCTACTTCCATATTTCGTCAACGCCTGGAGCGCGACTTTTACTCGTTCCTCAATCGAGATTTCGATCACGGCTCGTGTTAACGGATCTCTAAAACTAGTTACATGTAGTCCTACATACTTGATGCGAGTACTATGGAAATGTAGCAAAAACTCGACTTGAGCATCCGTCCGCTTTCCACCATAATGAACCTTGTTAATAGGTTAGAGAAACTCCTGCCAGACCCGTTTGGTCATTGCAATTTCTAGCTTCTTCTTCGTATGGTCTGCTCTCTCAGTAATCGAGGTACGGACGTCCGTTTAAAATTTAGCCAGTTTACAAATTTCTCGACGTGCTTTAAATTTTATTGCGCATTTATAGACTAATTAATTTCGCAGTTACCGAGGCTGCAGACTTTCTATTTTAAAAATCACACATACGCACCTGTTAAACTGGTTTTTGCGCAGATTTTAATTTAATTCGGTGAGAGAGTGATACGAATTGTATCTTTCTAAAGTTTTACGTAACAGACGTTTTACTTTTTATAAAGTTAAATATCATATCACGCAAGCAGTTTAAGTTTCTATTGTGACAGTCATATGTATGAATTATAGAAGACTTAGAAACCATTTTCGTTACTTAGAAAGTTTTGGTGCTCCAATTTTTTGTGTCATAAAAACAGTCATGATTAAGCTAATAAATCAATCGATGAATCACCGGTCATTAAAGCTTCTGCCTTCTAAACTGGACCTTCATTTTACTATGGTCAATGAAGCTACGACGCAAGAACCAGTTATTCAAAATAAATAAACGGCAAGACTTTTTAGTAAGCAGCTGTGAATTGTGATCTAACTGTTTTGTTTGGTGTCATAATTTGACTAAAGCTATTAACATGCTATTTTGTAACATAGCAACAATAGATTGGAAGCTTTTGGTAGTATATCTGTAGTCACAATAGTATTTGTATTTTTCTAACTTGTATGCGTTATTATGAAAAATGATAGCAATTTAGATTTTTAATTCAGTTTGTGAATACAATTGCGTTTTTAAGTTCGTCCTCGTTCCCATGAGTGGACGGGCCCCTGGGCAGTGTGGGCAGGTTGTATGAAGTACCAAAAAATAATTATGGTCTCTCGAACTTTCACTCATTCGGGTCCGGTTTTGACCACTTATAATAATTAAATGCTCCAGATACGAATCGTTACAAAGACCTCGTATTGTATAACTATTAACTGTGGAACGAGATCAAAGGTTTTAAAAAACAACAGACGTAGCTTATTAATGTTATAGCATCTATCATTTTTGTTTTTGGTTCACGGTTTCAAATGTGTTTGTGGTTTCAAAAACCGCAAGTAGGTACCTAATTGTTCTTTCTTGTATGTCTAATTGAATTTTAAAGTACCTACATTGTTTTTTTTAACTGTACCTAATCCTGCCAATTTTTATTGGCAAATCAATAAATAAATCTAGTCATCTTGTTTTAAAAAACTAATATAGAAAAAAAAAAGTGTTTTATGAATCTAATTAACTGACGTGTAATTACACGTCAGTGCTAATTTAAAATTTACGTTGCTTTTAACCAAAAATTTACATCGTTCAGCATTACTTTTTCCAAAAACAAAAGTGTTTTCTCATCTACTTAACATTTCATGCCTATTTAGATTTACATGATTTATTCTGAAGGCACAAAAACTAAAATTATTTACCTAAGTATTTATTGTTAAATTTTTTCTTTTACTTTAAATAGATAGTAAAACTCCGTTTCAAAAATTCATCTATGCAATAATTTAGTTTAACTTCTCATCGAATATCGTGCATAAAACTCTGAAAACTTTAGCAAAAACAAAAACAAACCGCCTTTTCACTTGTCAAACGTAACAAAGCAAAAGGCGTGTTAAAGATCATAGCACTGACCTTCCTCAAGCGACCTCTTGACATCATCGACGGTGCTCTTAGGCATGCGTAGTTGGATGACATGGTTCTCCAAGAAATCGGCAGCGGCGTCCACCAGTCTGTTCTCCACTTGGTTCTCCCGAGCAGTTGGGTCTTCAGGCAGGGGTTCGAAGGAGCGGGCTGATCTGGGTGATCCGGAACCGAGGAGGCTTACTCCATCCACAATGTTCACCTCCCTGGCGGTGGCTAGATTCTCGACGTATTTTAAAGCACGTTCCTGTTGAAAAAAGATTGTTATAGAATTATCGGGTTCAACTAGCGTAACAACTCGTGTAGATGGAAGTAATTGATGCTGTTATTTTGGACTTTGATGAAACTGGTAGCTCATTTTAATTGAAATAATTGGGCTAGATGCATGTGATTTTAAACGGAAAACTATTACGATTTGGAACAATAATTATCAAATTATGCCACTTGATTAAGTGACAGATTGAAAGGGGTCGCAAAATCCTTGAACTAACTAAAATCCTTAAAAGTCAAAAGGGAGTCCTTTAGGCACGTCACTGCACACACCTTCAAACACAAGGAGACATCTTCTTCAGCACAGCTCCTGACGACTCCAATGACAGAGCCGAAGACGTCATCGTCACCAGTTGGCTTTGCGCTCACCACCGCCACACTCACAAGTATGAGAAGGAAGGCCTTCATTTTTTTTTATTTTTTTTTTACCCGTCTACTTCGGTTTGTGAAATGTAGCCTCTGGAGCGAAGCATAGCGGTTTTATTCCGCGTACCCCCACTTAGGGTTCCCGCCAAAACGAGCGAGCAACTGATACAGTACGCACTGCGGCGACACGAGAATCGAGCAGAAGCGACATTTACTTTAATTTGGCAAGCGCATTTAAATGTATAAATAAATTATAATACTAATTAGTTTACTTAACATCTTAAGGATTTGATACTTATTTTAAATACAAAAGTAAGTGTTGTGACCATAAATATTTAGAAAATACGAGATGATATTTTATACACGGTACAAAATTTATGTTCCTGGTTCAAATTAATGATAATTTTAATGTTTTTAAATAAGCCTTATTCAATTTAGGGTATCTGTCTGTACAGTGAACTTTAATAAAGTATGAGCATAATTAATACAACGAATTCGAACAATTAAAAGAAATTGCAAATTTTCAAACTATGTATCTGTCTAACTTCTACATCAAGACATTCTATGAAGTTTGGGGTTCCTCGACCCATTCCAAGAGCGGAAGGCACAGGGGGTGTGTCTCATACTATGATCCGCAAAAACTTTTGTAATACACTGATAATTAAGTCCATTTTAACTTTCATTTTTTTTCATCTCGGGTTCGTGAACCATTGTTAGGAAACACTGTCCTAGTAGTTTATAAAACAATAAATGAAAACTATTTAGTATAGTTTTAAATGATACATCTTACCGTAGTTTCTTTACAATTTTTCTATCATTGTAGACAGTTGTTTCACTATAGTAGATTTTCTATTGTGATAGATTCTTTGTAAAATTATATAAAAAAAACAATTCGCATTTTCAGTTTTTTTGCCGCTTGCACAACCTAGGTTTTTGATACTATTTAATTACGGGTGAAGCCTTAACTCGAAGTTATATAGTTAATACTTAATAGGTAAAAATAACTGTTAGAGATTTTATAAGTAAGTACACGACTATTTTTCATTAGTGCGCCAAATTTGCAAACGTTGTCTTTTCAAGAACAGTGATATTTCATTTTTATTCAACTTATTTATTCAAAATACTTTAAAAAAAGACTGGGATTAAAGTTAAAAATATCATCACGCTTATTGTGGAGGTAAATTGTAAACGTAAGAATACCAAAAGATTTCATCATTTCTTCCGTCGTATCTGCACATTCCTAGAGCTACGGACGCCACAGGTTCCGAACAACGCGTAGGGAGCACTCCATTGGTCGAAGCCTCGCAATGATACAGAGTCATTTTCTACGGAAATTAATATTTATGTGATGATTTCTAAAGTTACACAACATGCCGTAACGGGCAAGTTCAAAATTCGAAGCACATTTAGTTATTGATGAATTATGAATTAATAAGTTTCAGCCACTACTGTGTGGTAGACGCTTCTGTACTTCTGTCTTAAAAGTGTTCTGTTACCTTATTTAACTTTTGGATACAGTAGTATTCAATAGATACATAGTAAAAGATAAATAATATGCATTTATTTATTCTAAAGGGAACTGCGCTGTTTTGTTCTAAAATAAAGATAAAAACTATAAGGTCTGTTTAAATTATACATCAAACCTATAAGAACTATAATTGCCAAACCTGAGTTCAGTTTCTGGAAGTCTACAAGTCTTACAGTATTGGCGTTTTGTTTCGTAATTTAGAGAAAATTAAACGTAAATTTAATATGACTAGAGTCATTGTTTTCAGAAACAAAACTTTTGCTTTATAAATTGATGCAGCTGCAGCTTTTTTTGCCATATTTCCGTTAGTTCTTTCTGTATTGCCAATTTGCGTGGCTTACCGCTTGTTAACCGACTTCAAAAAAAGGAGGAGGTTATCAATTCGGTTGTATGTTTTTTTTTTTTATTTTTTTTTATGTTTGTTACCTCAGAACTCCGTCATTTATGAACCGATTTGAAAAATTTTTTTTGCGTTCGTCTAGGAATGCTTTCAATTAGGTCCCATAAGCACCAAATCAGGATCTGATGATTGGATCCTAAGGAAATCGAGGGAACTCTTCAAATGTTGTAGGGACACCTATGGTAATTTTGATATATTTAGTAGTAACTCGTGCATTTGCTCTTGAAAATCATCATTTGGTAAAGTGGAACTGATGATGAAGACCACAGTTGACCATCGGAGTTACTACTCAATAACAAGTATTTCATGGGTTGAATTTCAATTGCTTTAACACAGTTGCTAAGCAATTTATGTTCCTCGGAACACATATGGTGAAATGGAATGGGTGGTGAAGCACCAGGACTCCTCAATAATGAACATCTCTGCATCGGAAATAGCAATTTTTCGTAAAAGGTGATGAGCAGTTGACATTAAACTATTGTATCTTAGATATTTACACTAAAAAGCATGAAAAAAAAATTTTATAACAAAAAATAGAACCGACTACAAAAAACCATGAAAATAATTTTCTACCAGTCTGAAGTCGGTGCCTCAGCACGAGCCAGCAGGAGTGGACCTATAATCGTCTACCTCACCTACAACTATACGATTAAATGGCTTCAATCACTCCTGCTGGCTCGTGCTGAGGCACCGACTTCAGACTGGTAGAAAATTATTTTCATGGTTTTTTGTAGTCGGTTCTATTTTTTGTTATAAAATTTTTTCAGTTCAAGTTATCTATAGTGTTTTTGTATTTTCAGTGGTTTTTAATCAACGAAATTAAGTACACTTTTTTATTGTATTTACTAACGGTTACGTTTCTTAAATGAAAAAAAAAGGATCCCACACAGGATAACTTCATTCTTCACTTCAGTCTAGGGTTCGGGGTCCCTTCTGAGCGTGTGGCCAATCCAGTTCCATTTGCGACGTTTGATCTGCTGGTTCTTGCCACCGCAACGTTCCCATAGATCAATAATAATTAATATAATATAGTATTTGAAATTATATAATCTTAGATTTAAATAAGTACTTATAAACTGCTGTTGTGTGCCCTTACAGGGCGTCATGGACCGACTTATACAAATTACCAATGTGACATCTTATTGTAATGAACATGACTTGACAATAAATATATAAAATAAATAAATAAATAAAGTTGGAGATTTTCTTGGGCCACTGTACACCGAGAATACGGTGAAGACATCGGTTGATAAACCTGGAGCCAATACGAGATCTTAGTAACCTTTTTTGTCCCACATCCGTACAGTACCACGGTCTTTGCGTTGGACTGGAATATCTTGAGCTTAACTCTCAAAGTGTCCGCGATTGCCATTTAAAGAACTTAGCTGTGCTGTGCGATGTTGCTCTCCCTTGAGCGATTCTAAAAGCGATGTCCTCTTCGGTCCCTCCTGTTTCGGACACTACTACACTACCTATCGAGGTAAGTAAATTTGTAGACTCTCTCCACATCCTCTGCGCCAGTGAGCAACGGCAAAGGGCTGGTCGCTCCGCACCTCATCTCCTGGGCAAATAATAAATAAATATCACGGGACAATTCACACCAATTGACCAAGTCCCAAAGTAAGCTTAGCAAAGCTTGAGTTATGGGTACTAATGAACCAAAATAATTTCTTTGCTCACCCGCGACCTTAAGATAGCCAAGTCTATGCAAATTATGCGTGGTCATGCAGTTCCTCCACCTCCACACTGTAAGAACATACACTAATTACACAAACCCATCTATCACCACCACCACAACACACTGACGCGTTTCGAACTCAACCAGAGCTCATCTTCAGAGTGACACAACCGTACACCATGCTACCAGTTGTTAGACAACTGTGTCTAACAACTAACTTGTGACTTGGCTATCTTAAGGTCGCGGGTGAGCAAAGAAATTATTTTGGTTCATTGATATGGACCTCCGCAAAGTAACGCCTGATTCAATAAATTATTTATGGGTACTAAGCAACGGATAAACATAAACAAACATAAACATAAACATAATTATATAGATAGATATATACTTAAATACATATTAAACACCCAAGACCCGAGAACAAACATTCGTATTTTTCATACAAATATCTGTCCCGACACGGGAATCGAACCCGGGACCTCAAGCTTCGTAGTCAGGGTCTCTAACCACTAGGCTATCTGGTCGTTTAAAATAATAATAATAAATAATAATGCAGGATAATACAGGTACATAATCTTAAAATTATTTACTTTTCAAAATTTACTTTTTTTACACAAAACTGATCGGTGATTGACCCCTCACCTGATGAAAGTGCAGATGACGCAAAACATTGAGATACTCGATTTTTAATTATAGAACCTTGAGTACGCCTCGCGCTTGGCCGGTTTTTCCAACCTCCACTTCAAATCTCTTCATTTCACTTTAAACATAATACAGCTATTATAGAAAATAATTTCTACCGTCCATTTTCCATAATAATGTACAAGTTCGCACGTAACCCATGATTACCCCTGGGAACAAACGTCTATGTAATTAGGTATAAGACAATGGGTAAACAGAGAAACTACATACACTATAGAATTGAAGCTTCGTCGAAATTCTGTTTTTAACCCCAAAGTCAACCCCTCAAAGTTTAATATCCGAAAATGGCAAAACCGATTTTGATAAAACATATCTTAGAACCATCGCTAGAAAACCTACTGCAAAAAAATCCCATTCAAATCGGTCTACCTGTTTAAGAGCTACGGTGCCACAGACAGACACACATAGCGGGCAAACTTATACCAGACCCTTGTCTTTGCGTCGAGGGTTAAAAACGATCATCATAGTCCGAAATATTTCAAGCTAAACTCGGTTCGACTCAAAGAAGTGGATTATCCATTTTATAAAATCAGAAAACAGAAATGATGTTATCCGCAGTGAAACTACTTAAGGTTACCGACATATCCCTAAGAATTGCGAAACTGAAGTGGCAGTGGGCGAGGCATATTGCTCACAGGACTGATGGCCGATGGGGTCAGAAGGTTTTCGAATGGCGTCCGCGGACCGGGAGACGAGCTGTCGGTAGGCCTCCAACAAGATGGAGCGACGACCTGTTTAAGATCGCGGGATCGCGGTGGATGCGGAAAGCACAAGACCGGTCTGAGTGTCCTGCAGTGGACGTCTTGATGATGATGATGATCCATTTGATTTCACCTTGAATGAATAAAGATCATTACAAGTGAGATAATAATTGAGCAATTACCGCATAATTGTATAAATGCTTGAACGTACGTTATTTTGGAGGTGCTAAAATTATTGGGCATGGTCATTAAACATCTTTTATTGACCGTAAGCCCGCCTCCTGTGTAGCTATATCTTGTTAAGCTGTTATAATCGTAACTGTTGTCACTTTATTGTTGCTTGATCAACATGCAGACTCCCAATATGAGTAAGTGGACTGATAACGTCGCAAGAGTTGCAGGAAGCTTATGAAATGCAGGTGGCAAATTGTTGTGCACGTTTTTCAGCTGATGATATTCAAAGCGAGATGAACGTGCCTCAAAATGACATTTTGCTACCCAAGTACTGTATATTGCTAACGTAATATGATAGGTACTAACTGGTTTATATTTCATAGTTTTTTTTTAGAGTGACGATCTGTGCATTCCTAATTCCATACTTTAATATTATAAATGAAGCGGTCACCCTGTCTATCATTATGTTTGAATCTCTGTCTATCTATCTGTCTGATATCTCCTCACACTTAAATCGCTGAACCGATTTTGATAAAAATTAGGACTTTAATCCGAAAAATGTATAAACAAAGAAAATAAATGTTGTGTCATTCAAGATTAGACAGAAAAAAAATAGTTGAGTGAAATTACACGCAAATAGGGCCACTCCTACTATGGAGAAAAGTATTTTAAATTCACTTTCAATTCAATAGAAATTTTTTTTCTTTACTAATCATTTGTATATTTCCTAATTTCTTTACCTAAAACCAATTGACCTAGTCTCAAACTAAGCAAAGCTTGTACTATGGATACTAGGCAACGGATAAACATATTTACTTAAATTATATGGATAAATACATAGATAGATACTTAAATATATGTTAACATCCAAAACCCGAGAACAAACATTCGTATTATTCATACAATATCTGCCCCGGCCGGGAATGGAACCCAGGACCTCAAGCTTCGTAGTCAGGTTCTCTAACCACTTGGCCATCCGGCCGTAATATTTTATGTAGGTATTTAGGACGTGGCAAATCCAAGAATTATCAAATACAGTATTCAATGTGCTCGTTGCAACATACTCAACAATTATTTTGTTTTTCTGTTACAAAATACTTTCTTTTGTAGTAAAAGTGGAAATTAGGCGATGTAACCAAGACGAGCCGAACTAACCAAGCGTGTGGAGAAATAATGATGTGCTTCCTAAATGATTGCACGGAAAATGATTTGTTTTCATGTGGGTTTTTTGACGCGTAATAGTTTATTTTTGTGTTATTCCTAGCTTGATTACGAGTACAATACAATTACAGCATTGTTTTACATCAACTTTGGAGTAAGTATTTTTTTTATTACAAGTGCTAAAGGAATTGGCCAATAGAGAGATAATTCTGGCTATTCAATTGGAATAACTATTTTTCTTCTATTAAGAATATTGTTCCAATTTATACAGATCATGTAAACCATTAGGTACAGTCAGGATCGTTAATACCCATTTAAACAAAAAATCCTTTGTATTATCATTAAAAATTACAGATATTCGATCTTAAGTGGGTCCTAAATTAAATATCGTGGTTGTACATCTATAAATTGGAGCAATAATAGTTCTAATATTTTTCATTCTATCCAAAGTAATATATTTTTAAATACGCAATTAACATTGTCTGTAGGTGTGTCTTACCTTTTTACGTCTAAACCGGTGAATAGATATAGATACAGTTTGGGATCCTGGGAAAAATATAGGATAATTTTTATCCCAGAAAATTGTGTAGTTAACGTGGGACAACTACAAACAAATTCTTCGCTGACGATATCGCGGGCACAAGCTATATACCAGGTGCCATATAAATTCTGCCTAAAAGTTAATTACTTAATACTCAGTTTTGACGCATTTTTGAGATACATTTTTTACGCGACGTCTTTATGTTACTCCCGAGTTGTGTTCAAATTAAAAAAAAATAATAATTTAAACTGTTTATTTCAATAAAATTTGCATAATTTACTTTTTTTTTTTTTTTTATTCGACTGAAAGGCAAACGAGCAAGTGGGTCTCCTGGTGCTAAGAGATCACCACCGCCCATAAACATCTGCAACACCAGGGGTATCGCAGATGCGTTGCCAACCTAGAGGCCTAAGTTGGAATACCTCAAGTGCCAGTAATTTCACCGGCTGACAAACCTTAGCTTCTAATCTTAAATTAAAAAGATTTTTTGAGTTAAGGAGTCTCTAAAATCTTGTTTGCTGTATATTGTGATCATATTGCTATACATAAATTGCTTAACGGTATAGTGCCTATTCAATTTTATAGTTTTTGTGGCACTAGTTGTGGCAATGAACTTTAAGGCAAAGTTAGGCGACGGAAGGTATAGTTATAATATAATTGTAACTAAAGTAACCCACAATCATCATTATACGCCTCAAGCCACCAAAGATAACAAAATCCGTGAGAAAACAAATAGTCATGATTTGCTCCGAACATTTTACAAAAGAAAATTTAACAATGCAAATAACAGGCTAAAATTCTCGTCAAAACATCGTCATTGTACAATTGCACAGGCCATGCTTATCTAAGATATTAAGATACTTTCATAGATAGTTGGCGAAACTCGTTATGCTTTAAGATATTTCTCGGTAGCTTATGCACTTGACCAACTTAGCTATTTAAGTGTAGTTACGTATGATAAGCAGATTTGAGAGTAGAGTGTGGAGACAAATATTATTTCAATTTGTGCTTAACCTAACAAAGTACAAAGAATTTTTTAGAGGGGGGAAAACGAGCATGTGGGTCACCTGATGGGATGCAATCATCGCCGCTCATAGACACACGCAACAATAGGGGTATTACAGGTGCGTTTCCGGCTCTTTGAAGAATTCATAAAGTCGTGTGCTCCGAGAATGCGATCGCAGAAATTCCATAGTTTTAGTCGAGCGTGGGAAAAATTGTCGCATAAAGGAGCGGCACTACCGTTGCTTAAAAAAGATGACAGTACGGAATCTCAGTGACGCATCGTAGAGCACCAATTTTGTTGCATGCTCTCCACACCACTGCTTCAGAGAAGTCTCTTCGTTCCATTCTCCATACAAACGTAGTCCCAGTCTCATTTGAAAACTAGGCAACAGAAGTAGATGAAATTTTGTAAGTATGAACTGGATGTAATTATAGATAATGCTTGCTTGTTAATTTTAGATTTTCATATAAATGTGTAATATCAGAATTACAAGCTCAAAAGTCAACAAAAAAAAGATGTCAACTTTGCACGAGATTTACAGATTATTAAAGCATTTTTGCAAAAGTCGGAAAAACTATAGGCATAGAAAATATAATGAAGATCTTGATTGTAAAATATCATTGATTTCTGTGCTATACCTTTCGTATAATATGAGGACAACGAAATCCAAAATTCAAACGCCAAAATCTTTAAAAGCCTACAGCTATCTCCGGAGATATACATTAGCGGGAAGCGGAGAAGCGGGAGGGGATGTGCATGGGGGAATTACGGCTGCGAGCGCTTATGTCATGAGTGATAAAGGCAGCAATATTCCAAACAAATTCCTAACGCGGCCGCGCGGCCAGCAGAGAAACTTCTCTTAAAATACGCAAACAGCGCAGAATTGAATTGACGTGTCGTAAACGTCAGGACTTTACCACATTCATGTTCCCCACTAAAAGTGCGTACGTTTACGGTACGTCACTGCGATTCCACACCGTCTGCGTATTTAGAGTAGCGGTGTGGCGGGCATGCGATAAAAACGGTGCGCATACGATGCGTCACTGCGATTCCGTATCGTCACCGTTTTTTAGGCAGCGGTGTGGCCGCTCGTAACGGACGGTGCTGGAAGCTAGATTGCCACTTTTGCCACCCATAAAGGTGTTGGGGATGAAATGATTGATTGTCTGACCTTTCCTATAACCGGAAGTTATTAATGACATTGTAACGGATGACTCACGTCTTAAATCGAGTTAAGCTCGGCATGTTTCGTGCTATTTCGTAGCGCTTCTTCAACGGAACACGCGACTCGGTGGCTGCCAAAATCCCGGAAACCGGAACTGGAAGTTACGTTATTATAAAACGATCAACCAATATCAAGTCAGCTTAAATCTCTGGTTTGGTAAATTTCTGCAAGAAAAACTGCGCAATTGCTTGAAACTAAAATTATTCATATTTTTGATGGGCTGGATAAGTATTATCTTTCATTTTATACTCTTAAACCTATTTGACTGTTTTGAAACCACTTGAACGCACTTGTGACTCTTCCGGTGTTGCAGGTGTCCATGGGCGACGGTAATCGCTTACCATCAGGCGATCCGTTTGCTCGTTTGCCCCCTATTCCATAAAAAATAATTATATACCTGTTAGTCCGACAGTATTGATGAATTCAGGTTGAAAACCATCCAGCCATTTAGGTCGCAGAGAGTAAGTAAGTACAGTCACCAGCATTAATATCTGCCTCAGCGGAGCGTGCAGAAATATCTGACACGTCCTTCCGACCCTAGAAAAAGAGCTGGTGCTGGTGACTGTACTAAAAAAAAGATATCGCTCGAAAAAGTATAACCCTTCTGGAGCAGTCGGGTAAAAAAGCGGCCAAGTGCGAGTCGGACTCGCCCATGAAGAGTTCCGTAGTAGTATCATAATATAAAAGTTCTTGTAGTTAATTGTAACTTTGATCGGTGTTTATATTTGAGTTGATTGAATGAAAGGTTATAATTGCAGTTTACGATTTATGACGTATTAAAAAAAAAACTATTGACTGATCTCGTTCAAATCAATTTGCGGTGGAAGTTTGCATGGTAATGTACATCAATATATTTTTTAGTTTTAACATTCTCTTATTTTAGAAGTTACAGGGGGTGGGACACATTTTACCACTTTGGAAGTGTCTCTCGCGCAAACTATTCAGTTTGGAAAAAAAAATATATCGATACCTCCTACGTATACTGATACAACTGACAATTTTGAGATTTTCGGTTTTTTGCAGATTTATTACTAAAATACTAAAATCTACCTGCCACAGAAATTTCGTACGAATATTCCTATTAGTTTCGGAAATAAAGTAACGTATATGATAGCATCTAACACCCTTTTGTCAATCGGTACGACGTATACTGAGGCAGGTCGCTTGCACCTATATACGCGGCACAGATATTGTGGAGATGAGGTGCTCGTGTGGTGTAGCGGACAGTTGCCTCAGTATGCATGCTCGCCATCGATGCATTTGGACGTTGTCTCAGTGAGCTTAAACGATAGTTGATGAGGCATTTACGTCTAATACGACTTCTACGTGCACAATTAAGTCTATATTATGTTAACTAAATGATTGTTATTGTATTTTACTTGTAATTTAATGTAAAATAAGTAATATCATTGCAAAATGAAGCAGGAGAGAGGGAGAAATATAGTTTCAATGGTTTTAAATGAACCACAAGGCCGTGATTCGAGCAGTAAATAGTTTAATAAGGCTTATCATATAATTGTACACTTAAATTTACGTTAAAATTCAAAATTCTCATTCATAAAATTTTATTTACCCGAGTATACTAGTTTACGTGAATAAATCGTTAATTAAAATGTATATTTTTAGTTTCACCGCTGCCGCCAAGAGCCGAATCTTTACGGGATAAAGTTTTGTTGAGTGTATCAATAATGTCAACTTATTGATGTAAATTAAGGGCCAGTGCTTAGCTATTGTGATCATAGATTAAATCTTTATAGATAACATGGTGTCATCCTCCCCCATAGAACGCCACAATGAACGACAACTCGCCACTTGCATCCACCGGTGGCCAGTTCACCTGGTGGGAGGGCTGTCAACGCTTCGTCTTCCGGTTCGTGGTCGCCACTCAAGGACTTTTCTCCCCTAACGGTTAACTATGTGGCCTGCCCATTGCTACTTCAATTTGCATATTTTTCCAGCTATGTCAGTGACTTTAATTCTTCGACTAACTTCCGCATTCCGGATTCTATCGCGCAAAGAAACTCCAAGCATAGCTCTCTCCATAGCTTGTTGCGTGACTCTGAGCCTCTCTAAGAGGCCAACAGCCAAGGACCACGTCTTGCTAAGCGCCATAAGTCATCACTGGCAACACACACTGGTCAAAGACTCTAGTCTTCAGGCACTGTGGATTATTGGACGAGAAGACATCACGAAGTTTCCCGAACGCTGCCCATACGAGTTGGATTCTTCGGGCGACCTCTTTTTCAAAGTTGGACCTACCCAATTGGACAACTTGTCCAAGGTGAACATAGTAGTCAACAACTTCGAGTGCATCGTTCCCAACGATAACCGGCACGGGTGTGACATGGACATTTGACATGATTTTAGTCTTGCCCATGTTCATCTTAAGACCCACCTGTTGGAAGACGATACTGAGGTCACTGAGCATAGTGTTGAGCTCCTCCAGCGACTCCGCCGTTATGACTATATCATCGGCAACACATCATCATTCTTAACATGTTATTGTTACTTAATAATAATACGCTTATTATGTTACAAACTTGTTTTCAATTACTTACCATGGTTCAATATTTTTTTATTTTATTACTGAGAGGCTCAGAGTCACCCAACAAGCTATGGAGAGAGCTATGCTTGGAGTTTCTTTGCGCGATAGAATCCGGAATACGGAAATTCGTCGAAGAATTAAAGTCACTGACATAGCTGGAAAAATATGCATATATAAGTGGCAATGGGCGGGCCACATCGCTCGAAGAACAGATAACCGTTGGGAGAGAAAAGTCCTCGAGTGGCGACCATGAACCGAAAGACGAAGCGTTGGCAGGCCTCCCACCAGGTGGACTGACGACATCGTGAGAGTTGCGGGAAACCGGTGGATGCAAGTGGCGAGTTGTCGTTCACTATGGCGTTCTAAGGGGGAGGCCTTTGTCCAGCAGTGGACTTCTTCCGGCTGATGATAACTTGACACAAGGAAAAGCAAAGTGTGTGATTATTATAAAACTGTATACAATTTTCCAGCAGAATTAAAAAATAGCATAAATGATTCGTATTCATACTTCTTTTTTTATTCCCTTTTAAGCATTTTTGCACAGCAAACTTAAAATATCATATAAACTGTGTAGTGGTACAAGTGATATTAATGCAAGTGTATATTGGTACAAATGACAAATATGTCAATAAAGTAATGATGACAGGTGAAAAAACAAGTACTTCCTTTTTCTTTTCAATCCTTATGACTACGTCATGTAATTATCTATGTATAAAACAAAAATATATTACATTTTCATAATTAATTAGTTTCGCCGTATACTGGGGCAAGTGGTACTTAGCTCAGTATACCACACAACTACAACATGTCAAATACGCGTACACAAGTGTATCTGCCATTTTCTCAGAAACTACCATTAATTTCAAAGTTCCATTAATGTAGACTAAAGTAAAGCACTTTCCTTACTACTAATCCAAAATTTTGTAAAATTATCTGTAAAGACAAGAAAGTTACGGACTAAGGAAGCTTTGCACAGCTCTCCTGTAAAATCACAATTTTGCACTTATACCAGTATACGTAGGAGGTATCGATATTAGAAACCTCAATATCATTTTTGAAGACCTATCCCACACGTAATGGGTTTGATAAAAAAAAACTAGTTTCAGTTCTAAATATGGGGAGCCTTCCAAAATTTTTTTTTTCTATTTTTAAAGTCTTAATGCGGTTCACAGAATATATCTCCTTACCAAGTTTCAACAGTATAATTCTTATAGTTTCGTAAGTGGCTGTGACATACGGACGGACAGACAGACAGACATGACGAATCCATAAGGGTTCCATTTTTTGCCATTTGGCTACGGAACCCTAAAGCAAATCACAAGGATTAAGGCGATGTCATGCAAAAACTTTTTTCGTACTTTTAATATTAATAAGTGATACAGTATAAATACTCGTTCATAAATACAAACCGTGTGTCATGATTGAGTAATGAAATGTGCAAAATCATTCACCTTAATGCTTTAGCGTATGTGTGGGATCAATGACTTGTTGGTTTTTGACGTGTTCAATAATTACAGTTTTGTGTGCCATGTTCATTTCAGGACATCTTTATAATAATAACTAGCTTTTACCCGCGGCTTCGCACGCGTAAACTAATCGGTCTGGCAGTGGCAATTGAAATATCCCGTGGGAGTATAGGGATAAAAAATAGCGTATGTGTTACTCCAGACGTGCAGCTACCTACATACCAAATTTCATGACTTTTAGCCCAGCGGTTATTATTTCAAAATTTTATTCCTATCCCGTGGGAATATCGGGGTAGAAAATAGCCTATGTGTTATTCCAGAGGTTCAGCTACCTACACACCAAATTTCATGGTTCTAAGCCCAGTGGTTGTTACTTCGAGATTTTATCGTTTGATATCCCGTGGGAATTTCGGGTCAAAAAGTTGCTTATGTATTATTTCAGACGTGCAGCTCCCTACATATCAAATTTCATGACTCTAAGCCCAGCGGTTATTATTTCGAAATTTTATCCCTATCCCGTGGGAATATCAGGATAAAAAGTAGCCTTCGTGTTATTCCAGAGGTCCAGCTACCTATATACTAAATTTTATGGCTCTAAGCCCAGCGGTTGTTATTTCGAGATCTTATCCCTAGTTATCCCGTGGGAATATTGGGTCAAAAAGTCACCTATGTGTTATTCCATACGTCCAACTACCTACATACCAAATTTCATGACTCTAAGCCCAGAGGTTCTTATTTCGAAATTTTATCCCTATCCCGTGGGAATATCAGGATAAAAAGTAGCCTTCGTGTTATTCCAGAGGTCCAGCTACCTACATACTAAATTTTATGGCTCTAAGCCCAGCGGTTGTTATTTCGAGATCTTATCCCTAGTTATCCCGTGGGAATATCGGGTCAAAAAGTCACCTATGTGTTATTCCATACGTCCAACTACCTACATACCAAATTTCATGACTCTAAGCCCAGAGATTCTTATTTCGCAATTTTATCCCTATCCCGTGGGAATATCGGGATAAAAAGTATCCTATGTCCGTCTCCTGGCTCTAAGCTACCTCCCTACCAATTTTCAGCCAAATCTGTTTTGCCGTTCTTGAGTTATAAGTGGTGTAACTAACACGACTTTCTTTTATATATAGATAATAATGTGGGCCCAGTTGCATAACAAATTACAAGCAAATAATATAAGTGAATTTCAATACAAAATCGCTCGTTTACCTTTACTTGCCCGAATTTCATTTGCCCGAATTTCGCTTGCCATACCAACGTTTGCTATAAAATAAATAGAACCGTGCTGTTTTCAGGATTTTTTTCATGTCATAATAATAGAATGCAGTAGGTTAAATTAATACAAACTCTGAAGAAATTACTAATTCAGAAATAAATTACTTTATTACAAATGAAAATTCTAGAAAACGGCATTCGGCATAATATGGAATTCGGGCAAATGATAGAGAACCAAAATCGCTATTAATATTAGCTTGTAATTTCTTATGAAATTGGGCCACGATGGCGTCAATTATTTCAGATGCGCCTGTTAGTTTCCTTTATATCCTAAATTCCTTTCCGAAAAACGTTTACCAGACCGCGCATCCGTCAATCGATTTTCCCTCACGTAAAGCCATTAATTACGTATTTGGAATACGTATCATCGAATTATCTGAAATATTGACTCTGCAGTCGTGATCGCAAAGTCTATTACCATTTAATGGTAAATACGTCGTCGCAACGCTGAGGAGGTGCAGTATAGGAAAGCTTTTTAGCCAGCTTCAATAAAAGAAGGGTCTAAATTCGTTGCGATCGTTTTTTGGGTTTTTTATCCGATGAGTGACAAAGGGAACCCTATTAATGTAGCTTCACTGCCTGTCTGCCTGTTACTGCAACTATAACTAGCTAGATAGCTGAAATTTGTACATAATGAGCATTTTTATTGATACAACAATATTATTAGAACTCCTTCTGACAAACCTATATCAAATAACTCCAAACTGCATTCTCAGATTACTCATTTTGCACAGAAATTGGGTTGTGTCAACACTGGATTTTTTTAGAAACGATTTGACAGACATACAATTTGTACAGAATCCACGAAAGGTACATTGGTGGTTCGCACGAGGTATTGCAAGTGTGTCAATATAGGGAGTTAAAATAGATCTGAGGCCCTATTGCCTAAGATTTCTGATGCTCGCGATCGCAATTAAATGACAGACTTCACATACAAAAACTGCCATTTGATTGTGATCGCGAGTGCCAGAAACGTTAAGCAATACGGCGTCTGGAATTTATGTCTCTTTAGGCAACAAAAAAAATACAACCGAATTAATCACCTCCTCCTTTTTTGATGAAGTCGGTTAAAAAAGAACCGACCGGTTAAAAATCAAAAAAAAGTACAGCCAGCGACAAGCTTGTATTTTTTTCACAAAAAAATGTATGAAATGATATTGAGTTGGATAAATCGCGTCTTAAATCGAGTTTAGCTCGACATGATTCGGACTAATCCGTGGCCCTTTTTTTAGGAGCAACGCGACTTGGCGGCTGATGCAATACGCGCACTTTTTGCGTTAAAAAAATTGGTTAGAATTGACTGAGCGGGACCGAGACAGATTGAGTGCGTTTGAGATGTGGTGCTGGCTGAGAATGGAGAGGATTAGCTGGACTGAAAGAAGAACTAATGAGGAGGTTTTAGAGTTGGTGGAAGAGGAAAGGCGGCTGTTGAGGACGATTGAAAATAGGAGAGGGAATATGCTGGCACATCTGATACGACATGACAGTTACATAAAAACTATTTTGGAAGGGTGAATAGAAGGCAGGCGAGGCAGGGGAAGGACGAGACGGTCATTAATAGATCAAGCCAAGGAAAAAGTCAATGTCATGTCGTATCAGGAGCTGAAAACGCTGGCAGAGAACCGGAAACAGTGGCGATTACTCCACCGACAAGAGCTAAGCTCTTATATAAATGATGATGATGATCAGTCAGTATGTATCGCTACTGTTCGATCTCCATACTGCATCAAATGAAAGTGATGTTACTGCCGATTCGGTGGTATAAGTAGCTCTGTAACTGTCTTTGTCTATTAAATGGCGGGTCCATTGTGTTGATGCAACACGATTTTACGATCAATCAACTCGTGCGCATTGATTAATTTGATTAAACATAAGATTAGTTCGATACGGCATTGAACAGAGTTCTGTTTTTAATTATGTTAGTAAACCGCTGAAGGCTTTTTTATAGCCACTTTTGTTTCTCACAGGGCTTTGGCAAAAACCATCATTGGCAAAAAATGCGTACTATACGCATGCGACACGGAATGCCGGGGAACTGGGTTCTATTCCCAGCGCTGGTCTTATTTTTCTGGTTTTTCTGTGCATCTATATTTCAGTTTGTATTTAAAGTAACAAAAATTTGGAATTGAAATAAAAATACAAAAAGATTTAAAAAATAAACAATCTGAAAAAAATTCGTCGCAAGAAACTTAGCAAAAATTATGAGATTAAAAATTTGCTTATTTTTGTTATAAGTAACTTGCCAAACTATTGCCAGCGATATTGTCGGAAAACAATATTTGTGGCCTCAAGTAAAAAGATTAACAAGCCAACTTGAATTAAAGTAAAGGTAGTAATTAAAACACCTAGCGACAGAAATAAGTATTTTTGTTTATCCGCTGCCTGGTACCCATAGTAAAGCTTTGCTTAGTTTGGGACTAGCTCAATTGGTTACAAGTGTCGCTTGATAAAAAAGTTGATTTTTTTTAAATGAACGACGATCACATTTTTAGGATTTTAATAAAATTTGGCATTAAAATGCCAATGCCAAGTACAGTTTTTTTTTAAATGGCTGAAATACCAAATACTACCCTGATGGACCTCAAACCCGGCTCCGTCCCTCAAACCCGTAGGACGTCCACTGTTGGCCATAGCCCCCCCCCCCCCCATAGACCTCCAGTTGCTTCAGTTGGCAGCGGCCTGCATCCACCGTGAACCCGCGACTTTAACCATGCCATCCGTCCATCTCGTTGGTTGACGTCCTACGCTGCACTTGCCGATCCACGGCCTCCACTGGAGAACTTTTCGGCCCCAACGACCATCCGCTTTTCGTGCTATATGGCCCGCCCATTGCCACTTCAACGAGCTAATTCGCTCAGCCAAGTAATTGTTTGTAATTTACTTATCATCATCATCATTTAGGTACTAACCAGTACAACAATCTTAACGCCAGAACCTGAACGGTTGCCACGTTAGCCTGTGACCGACTGACCGATCGAGGCCGCTTCCGCCATATCTAGAAACCTGGCAATTTACATGCAGGTTTCTTCGTGATAACCTTTAGGTTCTCACAAGGCCGGATGCAGAAAGCAAAGTGCAAATATACGCCTCTACCGGGTGTAGCCTGTAATACGAGAAAATAATTCTTCTTCTCTTTTAAAATATGGCTTCTGTCCTAAATAATAAGGCAATTTCGCCAATGTCAAAGTATTCTCTTTCGAGAGGCAACGTTGTATGGTGATTGTAGTTTTTGTAACTTGATAGTAAAATTCCAGAAACCACGTGGAGACCACTTGCCCATTAAAAAATGTCAGACACGAGAGCAATATTGAATATTGTGATCACTTTTCACTGTTAATCGCCGCATAAAACACTATCAAAATTATACTTCAACTAGCCAAAGAAACAGAAATAGCAAAATTAAATATTGTCTACATCCGCCATGTTCGAATGCCACAAATCGAATCCCGAGAAGATAATTACAACACAGATCGTACTTGTCAAATTGAACAACATTAGTTCAGCAACTTTTAAAATAATGGAGTCTTTAGATTATCCCTTTTTCATATAATTTAAATACTGTTAGCAATGTACGACATCCTACAACCCAACTGACGTGGCCTGTCACGGTACAAACATCAAGCATTTTGCTTACATTGCTTCTTCGAATAAACTTTAAAGTGTAATAAAAATAAAAATAAACTAATTATTTTTAAGAGTCGCTGAACTAATGTTGTTCAGTTTGACGAGTACGATCTATGTTTTAATTCATCATCATCATCATCATAATTTTAGCCGAAAGACGTCCACTGCTAAACGTAGGCCTCCCCAAGGCTCTCCGCTCAGACCGGTCTTGTGCTTTTCGCATCCACCGTGATCCCGCGATCTTAACCAGGTCGTCGCTCCGCCTTGTTGGAGGCCTACCGACAGCTCGTCTTCCGGTCCGCGGATGCCATTCGAGAACCTTTTGACCCCATCGACCATCAGTCCCGCGAGCAATTGGTCTCGCCCACTGCCACTTCAGTTTCGCGATTCTTCAGACTATGCCTTGGGCATGTCACGGGCTATGTAATCTTTTAATTATTTGCTTGTATTACAGGCCACACCCGGTATAACTGCTAAGCGCCATCGCTAAACAATACAATACAATAACTCTTTATTGCACACCAACATATAGCAAAAAATAAACTAATAAATAAACTGTTGGGTTCCTGCGTGAAAATGCAGCAGAGGAAATAAAAGAAAGAAAGAAAGGAAGATAATACATTTATTCACAACACTAAACACAACAATAGTACTGTACCTATTAAGTACAAATAGACAACGCGTAGAAAAGTATGTGTCATTGCGGTTGTATAAAATAAGACTAAAAAAACGCACTTTGCATTGTTGTTAATTGTATTGGCAAGTTGGTATAACCAATCTTTGTAAAATGTCTTCTTGCAGAGACGATCCTAGATGAACCAGGAGAATTTCACTACCCACCAGATGTGGACAACCGACTTACATTTGCCTAGTCTCCTAAACTAGGTCAATGAAAAACTAAATCAAAACCGCACGCGCGATTTTATTCTGCATATTCATGGGCAATTCCGGATGTCCGTCTGTCACTTTCACTATCGAAAACTTACGTAACGTACACGTGGAACTAATTTTGAATTTATCACGGCAGATTTATGATATTTTATACTAGTATCATTTATTATGAACTAACTCTGGCAGACCACCGTTGGACGGATGGCATCTGGCAGTCGGCTGGTAAACTGTGGATTAGATTGGCACAGGAGTGGGCAAAGTGGCGTGAAAATGAAGAGGCCTTTTTACCCAGCAGTGGGTGGATGTGGTCTGATTTGAATTGAACTCTGGTAAAGATTATCGAATGCGTAAAAAACACTGCACAAAAATATAGCGTCCTCGCACGTCCAAACTCGTAACGTACTTCACACAGTAAAAAAAATCTAACAACATAGTTAAATTCTCCTACGCAGTTTGGCAGTGTAATTTACTGTGTGATAAATGATAATATATGTGTCATTAAAATAAAAAACAAAAATAAAATAATAATAGCTATTTATCCACCTACTACAAACCTTAAGTTAAAGTACATAAAAAACTAAAACAAATTATTTAAAGGAGTTCCCTTAGGCAAGGTTCTAAAATGCTAGTCTAAGTCAATTCTTGTCCGAGGAGCCAGCCCTTCGTATGACGTTTAATTTACTCAACCGACTGTGATGAAATTTGGTAAAGAGATAGTTTGAGGCCTTGGAAAGAACATGAGATATTTTTTAGCCCGAAAAATGGTATACTACGCTAAACTACTTGCCGCAGTCACATGATAAACGAATTCGTCGCAAACAGGGACGAAATCAAGGGCGGCTATCAAATAATTTATTAAATTAGGTACTCAATTTGTATCGCATGTATATCTAAAGTGCCGATTCAGTGACAAAGTGGCTACATTAGTTAAAAGAAATTCTGAATAAGTTAACATGAGCAGCGATTTTTATTAATGTCTTATCAAATTCAATGACCAAAATCATTAAATTTGTATATTTAGTTTATATTTACTTTTGAATTATGGCTCTTATTTCATACTTAACAAGGTTCATATAGACCGTTAAAAGCTCGTGAGTCAAAATTTATAACACTCTCGGTTTCTTTTTAGAAGTTGCGAATTGGTCACGTAACTGTATAAGTGAGCAGATGGATCACTTGGCATTAAAACCTGATAGCGTTTTTTTAAACCCTGAGCTGAATTTATAACTGTAGTTTTGTAAATCTAAAATTTTATGTGATTATATTTCTTGACGATGTTGTGCAATAAGTAGGAATTACAAAAAAATCCTACAGGAGAACAACTGTTAACATATTTTTTTTTTGTTAATAATATAGAGTTGCAATAAGGTGAGGTAATTTTAAATTTTTGCGCGATAGGGTTTACTTAATCCATACTAATATTATGAATGCGAAAGTGTGTGTGTTTGTCCGTCTTTCACGCCGTAACTGAGCGACGGATCGTCGTGATTATTGGCATAGAGATAGTTTATGGGCCCGAAAGTGACATATACCACTTTTTATCTGCGCGCGATAACCGAATACCACGCGGGCGGAGCCGCGGGCAAAAGCTTGTAGGTAATAAAAATGAATTTTTAGAATACCTTCACATTGTCATACTTATGTATTTCATATGTTGAGTCGTAAGCCAGCGCTAAGAAAAAAAAACTCGAAATGCAGGAAATAAACCTGCCAAGAGTGTGTCAGACACGTTCACTTTACTATAAAATAAAGTAATATATAATTTTCTATGAATTTCGTATTTTGTTTGGAAACGTCTAAGTTTTTATACCTTAGGCTGCTATTTACTGTTAAACTACTAATCATTCTCAAGCAAACTTAGCCGTTATAGTTTTCCTGGTAAGTTTGATTTACTTACTACCATCGTGAACTTTTTCGGGTGGAGACGCTCGAATTTAATGAAAAGTTGCTCTTTAAAGTTGAATATTTCGCAAACACGATATTGAATCGAAAAATCGTCTAGACAACTGCATGATTTCAAAAGACCTATCTAGTGATAAGTGAATATACTCGTACCTATGCAAAATTATAACCATGCAAAAGTTATAGCACATATAGTCTCTGACGATAGCCGTGGACGGACAGACAGACATAGGGAAACTAAGAGTTCCGTTTTTGCCGTTTTGGATGCGGAATCTTAAAAAAAATTAGCTTCCATTTTTCATTTAACTCACAGCTAATTTTCTTTTTAAAACTATTCTCATAAATTCACATACATTTTTCTGCAAACATTAAACAGTGCTAAGCAGTTTTTTACAAGCGACAAGGCTCTTTTAAGCTGTACCAAGTGTCTTTGACCTTAAAGCTGCGGTCACACTCGTGGCACGGATGTTCTAGACATTACGTAAGTGTGGACATAGACTAACCACGAGGTTAGATAAACCTTTTTGCATATCCGTGAACAATTATAACTTCTGGTGACATAACAACGGAAGTATAAATTTAAATCAACGTTGGAAAGAATATCAATTAACGAAATATTATGAGAATTTTTGAATAGATATGGAAATGCTTCTATAATTTTTGTTACAGAGCTGTTTGTTATTATAAAGCAAATTAGATGAACTGTTTGGTATTTCGTAGAAAAGAATACAATTTTTTTTCTCTTTAATGCATTTTGAAAGTAAAATACTTTACGGATTATATAATGAAAAAAATAACGCAAAGAAATAAAACATTAAATTAAATTAAAAAATCAAAAATCGCGACTGCCAAAACTAAAAGGAAGAAAATAAGTGTAGTGGTCTAGAACTCTGTTAATTAGGTAAATTTGAAACTTCAACAGTCGGGACCCATTTAAATCGATACGCTCAAAAACTCTTAGTAATGGGTCCCGACTGGATCCCCTGACCCACTGAATCACTACCTAGGTGTTGCAGGTTATGTGATGTTTTCCTTCACCATAAAGGTCACTACTAAAGTCACTGACATAGCTGGAAAAATATGCAAATTGAAGTGGCAATTGGCAGGCAATGGGAAGAACAGATAACCGTTGGGGGAGAAAAGTTCTCGAGTGGCGACCACGAACCGGAAGACGAAGCGTTGGCAGGCTTCCCACCAGGTGGACTGACGATATCGTGAGAGTTGCGGGAAACCGGTAGATGCAAGTGGCGAGTTGTCATTCATTGTGGCGTTCTAGGGGGGAGGCCTTTGTCCAGCAGTGGACGTCTTCCGGCTGATGATGATGATGATGATGATAAAGGTCACGATATTAAAATGTTATTTTGCGCATGAATTCCTAAGAACTCAGGGAAGCGAGGACAGGCTCGAACCTACGACCCTCTCTTTAAGAGGCCGCAGGTCAAACTAACTAGCCATGGCTTTCTGATCTAGTTTACTTATGTATTTCACTTGTGTAGAGAAACTTAACTGTCTCCAACTTTTTATCATTAGAGATATAAATCATCATCATCATCCCAGCCTATTATACGTCCCACTGCTGGGCACAGGCCTCCTCTCAGAATGAGAGGGTTTGGACCATAGTGCCCATGCGGGCCCAATGCGGATTGGGAACTTCACACGCACCATTGAATTGCTTCACAGGTTTGTGCAGGTTTCATCACGATGATTTCCTTCACCGCAAAGCTCGTGGTAAATTTCAAATGTAATTCCGCACGAATTTCGAAAAACTCAGAGGAGCGAGCCGGGGTTTGAACCCACGACCCTCTGCTTGAGAGGTGATAGGTCAAACCACTAGGCCACCACGGCTTTATAAATACTTTGTGATATAAATACTCCATTATTAAAGTCTCTAACATTCATTTTCTACATTGTAAGTCTCCGCTATCACACGATGTTAGCTGGGGTCATGGGTTTAACCCTGGTCATGGAACATTATAAATCTTACTAGTTCTCTATGTTTAAGGCTTCTAGGTTGGCAATGCATCTGCAATACCCCTGTTGTTGCAGATGTTTATGGGCGGTTGTTCAATACACGAACATAAAATAAAATAAATATTAATAATTTGAATATTTAAATAAATAAGGTTATTTTGTTAATATTAAAATAAAATAATAAAAATGTAAACATAAAGAAAAATATTTATCACAGGTAACATTAATCTAATTTTATCTATGTCTAGAAACTGTTGTCTATGTTTTCTCTCTCTTCTGTATAGACTGCTGTCAATCAACGGCCTTCTCATTTTGCTGGCCCTAAAAAAAATACTTTACAGTGTCAATATCACTCTATGTAATTAAAATAACTTGCAATAAAGTTAATTAAAATTATTCTAGCGTGTTTTTATACAGCGGTGGTGATCTCTTACCACCAGGAGACTCACTTGCTCGTTTCCAATCCAGTCGAATAAAAAAAAAGCTGCATGGTAAACGGTGAAAAAGATACTAAACGTATATTAAAAGGTAATATTTTATAACACCGGTCAATTACGAACAGGTTCGCGCACCGATGATTTTGTATGGTCGACCAAGAAAGCCATCATCACCCAGCCTAGACCTAAATACGTCCCACTGTTCCCACTGTTGGGCACAGGCCTCCCCTCAGAACAAGAGGGCTTCCCACACGGGCCCAGTGCGAAAAGTCTTACATTTTTCTAAGTTTAGTGTAAAATGTTGTTTACATCGTGTGTCTCTATCTCAAGCCTGTAATTACAAAACTCGCAACACTCACAAACCCAAACTCGAACTCGCACTCGCTTTTATTTCAACCCACACACACACCAAGATAATACTGTTTTGTAAAAAATCTAAACTCACAAGCCAATATGAAAATTATCACCTTAGCTCTAATAATGTAAGCTAAATTACTGTTTCCCTGCGGTAACCATACATAAGATGTATAAGCTGTATTTATCTTTACGATCTTAATTGTTTTAATAGCTCTTTCTTTTTCCACTTTAAGGTTTAACCCGTTACTTAGAGAATATCTAATTGTGTTAATTATTCCTAATTTTATACAAGTTTGTTGCAAAGATAACTCACATAGATTAGGATGGAAGAGGCAATATGTTTTCTTTTTATTTTTTGTTTACGGAGAGTAAACTTCTTTTAGATGACGAAAAATAATGTAGGAGTTTTGTTCTATTGTGGAGCCGTACAGATGGGAACTTTTAATAGAGACTAGCTTTTGCCCACGGCTTCGCCCGCATGGAATTCGGCTATCGCGCACTGTTCCCTCGGGAACTGTGCGTTTTTTCGGGATAAAAAGTAGCCTATGTCACTCTCTGACCAAGGGTTATACTATCCGTATGCCAAAAGTCAAGTAGATCCGTCGCTACATTTCGACTTGAAATACGGACAAACATACACACATTTTTGCAATTATAATATTAGTATGGATACCAGGGTTTTAAATCTGTTTAAAATATATATTTATATAGGTACCTCGTTGAGTTTCTTGCCGAATTCTTCTCAACAGAGGTTTTTTTTTACATTCATAAGTGCTTGTTTATAGTCTTAATTGAATAAAGATATTTTGACTTTGAATTGAGTTTGACTTTGGTACCCGACCGTTCATAGCACTGTTTTTGTCTTTGTCGCGCCCACACTCTGACTACGAATATTACATGAATTTCGACTCTTCTAATTTTTTGCGGGTACTCTCACCTCTGTGGCACCCCACTTATCTTTTGATTTTTCGAAAGCAGATGTATACCTATGGCACATTTAAGGCACAGTGATACTCTTGTCGAAAATACCTCTGTCCGTTCTAGATAACCGGATTTATTGTAATCAACTAATCAGTGATCTGTAAAGATTTTTCGTCCTCTCAAAAAATTTTATCATTAAAATTTCAAATTACTTATATTTGTTTTTGTACGTCTTTCTTTTGTTTTTGCATGTTTAATTGAATTATACAGCGCTTTGGTTTTTACTGTAATGCGGTATGTTTTTTTTTATCCATAAATACAATACAATACAATAACTCTTTATTGCACACCAACATATAGCAAAAAATTACAGAAAACAGGTATATATATACACAGAGACTTTCTGAGGTAAGCAATAGGCGGCCTTATCGCTAAATAAATAAATAATCTTTTTCTTATTTATTTAATACTCCTGGTCGAGTCAGTCATTTTCGCAGTTCGCATTGTGAATGTGATTAAAGGTAGGTACGTACAATCAAGAACACTGAATCGTGTACCTGATTAGATCATTTCACGTTCAATTTTGCTATGATTTCTTTGACAGTTGTATAGAATGACAATGCGACATCAGTAGCACAAAGATACCCTCCCTCCATCCTGGTTCAGTTCAGTTTCTAAGACTGAACTATGCAGCTGTATTTCACTTGCAATATATTATCTGTAGTAGAAGCAGTGAAGGAACTTCTAGTCATAGCGGCTCTTTGTAAAGCTCCAAAGAGATGAAACCCGCACGAGGCAAAGTGAAAGTGATCACACGCTCTCGTAGTGAAAAAATCAAGTTCGCCACTTGCGTAGTAGCACCTGTGTTGTCAAATATACGTGTGCATACTGCGTCAAGCATGTCGGCTGACTTGTTGGAAAGCTTATTACGTAAATCCTGTTTTGTGCCTTTTATATCAATCAATCATTTATTGTCAGAAAGTGAGTGATTACATAGAGGTACATTGAAGTTCGTCACAATCAGCCAGTGTATGGCGCAGAATATTCGGCAGATACGCTAATACGCTCATTATATGTCATTGAATCATTGAAATTGAAGAAAAAAACAAAATAAATAGAAATAATAATAATCAAGATTTAGAATACTTAATAATAAAATTAGCAATAATAATAGAAAACGTCAATGTCATGTACTGAACGGGCCTATGCGGATGCAATGTCAATAGTAGGTACTATACAACAAATAAGTAGCAGATCATACCGCAATAGGCTTAAAAGTTTATCTAGCGAGCAGTCGATATTGTAAAACGGCAATCTCAAATTGTCCAGGTAGATAAACTATTATAAGCAGTTAATGAAATCCGATGTTCACCATTTTGAATTGAAAAATTTCTCCTCTTTGCCCAGTATATGGGAAAGCGTCCTTAATAAATCTTGTATTTGTAAGAAGAGTGATTATTTGAAAAAAGACGGCGTTGGTTCTGCTACAAATGCTGCTGTGCATGCGTATGCTTCAACTAGAAGCTGCCTACCCTGGAATTGACTCACAAAACGGTACATTTTACTTATCTGAAAATCTATCAATTCATAGTCTATTGTATTTTGAAAAGGTTATAGGTAATCTAAATAAAATCTTACAAGTAGCCATTTCTGGTATCGTCTAGACATTTGTGGTACTTCGTAACAACAATAATAAAGGATAATTTTGAAAACTTGAGTTACGGACAAAAGCACAGTAAAACAAATTGTTATTGTTGAGTACTGACAGAAAATCAGATTAGCAGTGATAAGCAATGGTTCCTTTTTCAAAAAGATAGCTGAACATAATTAATTATATTATGTACCTGCTGCGGAAAAAATAAAACTTGTAATAAATTGTTCGACGAGCCGCTTTACAAACTTGCTTGCCAGAATACTGTCCCGTATATTTACACAATACATGTACTTGTACACAGCAAGTTTTTTCAAGTTCTCGATGACCGACGATGAGGGTTTCGAATACTCCATTCAAGTTTTATGATATAACTTTGAATTATAGATTGAAATATAACTGTGTTGTACTGCTTATCTTGAGTTGGTCATTCACAAAGTCAAAGTGTTATTGTAGCTCAAAATAATACTGCTGTTAAATAAATAATGTTCATATCATAAGGACTTACATTACAAAGCTGGAAAACTATGCAATTTTCCGGGATAAAACTATTCTATGTTCTTCCCCGGCACTCGAAACTATTTCCTACCGAATCTTACCTAAACAGGTTCAGCTGTTAAGACGTGATGAAATAACGAACAAACAGACAAATAAATAAATAAACAGACAGACTTAGTGGGATTTGATTGATTGCAACTGTTGAAAGCATTGATTTTAAAGTACTTATTCAAAAAAGGAGTACAAATCTACAAAACGTGGTAGTTTCCTTTAAATCAGTAAATGAAATAAGCACGTAAGTAAATGTTGAAAATCATGATGCAGCACGCAACAAAATTTAGATTCATGACATTACAACACATTACACGGGTAGCACATACATACTTAAACTATTTTATGAAATATACCTACTCTACAATCACTATATTTTTAAGTGTACACAATGAATAAATTAAATGTACTCATGTTTCAGAATTACAAAGTACGTAGGTACCAGGTAACACAATTTTTTACATTTTAATGTTTTTAACTCTAACACTTTTTTATCTCGATCTTTATTTGTATGAATGACACTATAGTCTTGGCTTGCATCGAAAGTGAATATCTCACCCACGTTCCTATTTTTTTTGGGCAGAATCTCTGTTTTTGTCAAGTTATTTCCTGACTCATTCATTTCAGAATCTTTAAAACTATGTCAAATTCCTGATAAAGATGAGAACACTTACTTGGTACACACATTATATGATGATCTCATATAACTGCTTTAAAGACACAAAATGCTGCATATTGCCGCTTCATATTGGAGTGGTGGAAAGACTAATCAAAAGTATTACGACATACTATCGTATATTTTTTATTAATTCTTACTAATATTCTAAATGCTAAAGTTTATGAATATGTGCGTGCATGCGTGTGTTTACTACTCGTTCACACTAAAATGATTGGACCGATTTGGATGAAATTTTATGAATTTGATTTGACTTGATTTGATGAGGACAATATTCTCATCAACTTCATTTATCACAATATTTTTAGACATTAAATTTTGCACTGAAGTTTTGTACGACAACATTCATGAATAATAAAACCGCCATAAAAAAACTTAAAAGCAAAAATTAACCTTTTTCTAGCTTTTTTTTAACCTTAATCTAGGTACCAGTTTGAAGTCGGTGCCCATCCAGGTAAACGACTATAGGTCCACTCCAAGGACAAGCAAGGACCCCTAAAATTAAAACTCCTACTAACTAGTGCTGAAGCACCGACTTCAGACCGGTGGTTAAATAAAAAAGGTTTATTTTTGCTTTTTAGATAACTAATATAAAAATGTATGTAATTTATATGTATTTACGTATAGTATAAAACAAAATAGAAATAAAATAATGCACTGATGCGAAGCTTTTTACACAAAAATAACCGATAACAAGCATGTAAAAATTCGCACAGCTAATTCGAGGTAGCTTATTAGTATGGCTAGACAGAGTAACATAATTTTGAGGTCAAGAATTTGTATGGCTAGATTTCCTACTTATGTACTAAATTGACAGTGTAAAGTTTTTTCAAGTAATTTTGAATTCAATTATATAGGTACCTAATAATATGGTCTTTTTTATTTTATGTAAGTTTGTTAAGTTTAAATTAATTATTATATAATAACCATTATTCAATATTTGCTTTAAAAAAAATACGTTGTCTACATTTCTACGTATTTTAAAGATATGATACAATTCAATAGTGTTCTTTATTGAATTATACTAAGTACTGCAGAAAACCGATACATACATAGTTAAAAAATTACAACGAAATCCATAAGCAAATAAACAAACAAACAGATGTGGTTTTAAGCGTACAAAATGTTACGGCAGAATATGAAGAACAAAATAATAACTGCTTAGAACTATGTCAGTAAGCTTTATCAGATTTAATTGGTAATTTGTTAGTTCAAATGTTATTTCTAGAAGGTGTTAAAAGGCTGGTAAATTGGCTGTTATTCCCCTTTTGTTGCTGGTGCCCACTTACGGCGGTAATCATTTTCTATAAGCGAACCCTACTGATCTTTTTGACATGAATTTGTAAGAGTAAAATATAGTTAAAGTATTAAGACAATGGGAAATAATTTAAGAGCAATAATATTTAAAATTCATCGCATAGATTATTTTCTAACAGACAGATCGAGATGAATAAGCATAAATGAATACAAATAATGGTTACATATTGAAATTGAACCCACGACTGTCGCCTCAAAGTGAAACCACTAAGCCAACCGGTTTTTTAGACAGGAAAAAGCAAGGAAATGAAGTCCACGAATTATGCAAAAAAAGTATTTTATGTCATTGGCATAGTTTCGTTGTTTGTTGTATTTTAGGAGTATTTAGGTACCGTACAGTTTTGATTTTAAACTGGTATCCATTATCCACCATTGACGTTTCTTCCTACATGCTGCTTTTACGAAGTTTGTAAGTTTGTCACGCCTAAACCCCTGGACCTATTTAGATAAAACTTGGTGTACATATAGTTTGAGTCCCGGAGAAGGACATAGAATAGTTTTTACCCGGAAAATTGCACAGTTCTCGCAGAACAGCGATAAACAAATTTTACGCGTACGGAATCGCTGGTTACAGCTAGTTTACAACTAAAATAGTTTATTTATTTACTAGCTTTAACATGCAGATGCAGGCCGCTGCCAACCGAAGCAACTGGAGGTCTATGGGGGAGGCCTAACATCATACTCGTAATATCTTAGTGACAATGGCGTGACATAATTCCAAACACATTTTTTTAAATAAATAAATAAATGTCACGGGACATTTGACCCCAATTATTGACCTAGTCCCAAACTAAGCAAAGCTTGTACTATGGATACTATAGTATAGTATACGCAAGGAGGATAGTTATACTTATATAAAATATGTTGGCGGCTGATCGTAAAATCCGCCAGATCACGAAATTCCTATTCGTAAAAGTTGGCCAGGCATATCACAATATGCCTGAGAAACAATACGGCAGATCGATTAGAGAAACGCATACGTCGATATTCCTGGCTCTATACCGGACACATCGTGATATGGCAAAAAAAGGAAAAATTTAGGTAGGTATGACGAGCGAAGCGAGGAGTGTTTAGTATTAATTTTGACCACAACGCACGAGCCGAGCGAGAGGAGCGAGTATGTGGCCCACGAAGTGCCAGAATCGATATGGCGGCGTTTCATGATATGCATAGGAATTTCATGATCCTGCCTAAACTGGCCAAAATACGAAATGGCGGCGTTTCATGATTTGCCTAGGAATATCTACTCTAACTTTGAGATTTGAATGATATGGCGGATGTCCCTAGCCAATTCATGAAATGGCGCCATTTCACGATAGGTATGCCTATAGTTTCGTGATTTGGCGGATTTTACGATTGACCGCCGACATATACATAAATACATACTTAAATAAGTATTAAACATCCAAGACCCGAGAACAAACATGAATATTATTCAATATCTGCCCCAGCGGTCGAACTCAGGAACTCCAGCTTCGTAGTTAGGTTCAATCACATTAATATTTTTTAACAAACACAGTACCTGTAAGTACATACTCAACACACACACACACACACACAGACAGTTTTTTGTTAAGTGCCCCGCCTGTAACGTTTTCTCGGACAGTGCTCATGTGCAGTGTTTGCGCATTACGAAGATACATTAAATTCTCATCACAACTGACAAATTCAAGTGTGTGCTCAAACGAGACTTCTGATAATACGAGCTTATTATTGCCACTCTAGTATCTATTAACGTTACGGCGATTGAACATACAGGGTGTTCTTAAGTTTTTTTTAGGAAGGCAAACGAGCAAGCGGGCCATCTGATGGGAAGTCAGCAATTCACCATCATTGGTCAGTGGCCGACCTTTTAAGAAAGAATAATCGAGATACAAATCAACAAATAACGAAAACTGGACTAGCGTGAGTCAGTCTTAGGAAAAAAAAATATCTTTTGTAATTTTGCTGTATAAAGTTGTAAATTGTTATCAAGAGATGTATGGAACCCTAGGTGCGCGAGCCCAACTCACAGTTGACCATTTTTTTACTAAATAGAACACCCTTTGGGCGTCTATTTTAAGACAATGGTTTCATCGAATCATTGCCTACTTTTTTCTCACATAAATTTCTTTTTTCCCAGAACTCTGTGAAAAGTAAAATTAACTTTCCTCCTTCGTGTCAGTGAAATTAACGGTTGCTATATTATAACAAAGATATAACTTTTTGTGTGAGAAAAGAAAAACCGTTACGTGTTATTATAAAACTAACTATCTATTTGTCTGTGGAGATATACTTTGCCCTACGTAGGACGTAATACACATTGGAAATATTTTAAAAGTGCGTGCGTGCGTGTATTTGTTACTCACAACTTTACGATAAAACGCCGTTTTACCCGGCTGCCCAAAGGAGGGTTGTTATGTTTTTCGGGTGTACGTATACATGTATGTCCATTTCTTTAGTCCTCGCTGCAGCTTAAACGGCTGGACGAATTTTACCACATGAGGTGTCGTGGATTCGACATAATTGTGGCAGTGACATAGGTTATTATAATATTTTAATATGGCGTCCACGAAAAAAAAAAAGGCAGTGGAATGAAAAAAAAATGTATTGTAACAATATAGGTATCAAATGAAAGTTAGTAAATAGGTAGCCCATTTTAAATATATATAGTTTTATACTTTTGATGTACCATTTTTCACAGAAATATCAAAAAAGTATGATTTATCCGGTGTTAATAAATCCGCAATCTTTTTGCGAATATTCACGGGTTATTTTGAAAATTGGAATTTAAATTCGACTCTGCCAGAAATTAAAATAGCTGGACGTCTGGAGCAACATAATATCCACTTTTGCCTTAATATTCCCACGGGATCCAAATGAAATCCCCGAATCTTAACTCCTAAGTCTAGATACATTCAAAGTACGGGTGCTCGTTATACGACGTAGATAAATAAATAAATTGACCTAGTCCCAAAGTAAGCTTCATCATCATCATCATCATCAGCCGGAAGACGTCCACTGCTGGACAAAGGCCTCCCCCTTAGAACGCCATAATCAACGACAACTCGCCACTTGCATCCACCGGTTTCCCGCAACTCTCACGATGTCGTCAGTCCACCTGGTGGGAGGCCTGCCAACGCTTCAAAGTAAGCTTAGTAAAGCTTATTTAATGGGTACTAAGCAACGCAAGCAACTTGAATGTTTAATATTGTATTTAAACATGTATTTATCTATATAAATAATGAATGATAATAAATATAATAAATAAATATATAAGTATGTTCATCCGTAGTACAGGCAGTATCCATAGTACAAGCTTTGCTTAGTTATTGATTTTTGTATTGAAATAGATCCTGACCCGACTACAGAAGCTATTTACGTCATAATTGAAAAACAATCTGCCTTCCAATTCTTAAAATCTCAGGCAAGAGACTGACAGCGGTTGAGACGCTCGTGGATTCACCCATAAACATCAGAATTCACGGGGTACAATTCAATGATAGGTAAGAGTAAAGTTCCTATATCGATAAACTCAGTTACCGATGCTTTTGTCATTCATTATAACGGGTCATTGCACCCCCGCATTGTTTGATGTTGGAGACGGTGCCAAAGTTTGATAAACATTATGTCAGCCGAAAGACGCCCACTGCTGGACATACGAGTAGGCCTCCCCCAAAGCTCTCCACTCAGACCGGTCTTGTGCATGCTTGTGCTTTTCGCATCCACCGCGATCCCACGATCTTAACCCAGGTCGTCGCTCCATCTTGTTGGAGGCCTACCGACAGAGTTTACACGAAGCTGTTTTAAATGAACACTAGGTGAAAAACGAGGGACAAAAAAGAAAACAGAGTTAACTGTACTGTGTATTATTTTATTTTATTCAATCATCATCACCATCATCATCATTTGCTATAGGACATAAGCTATCAATTATTTTTTATATTTCCAATACATTTTTACAAAAATGCTAAGAGTGATTACTAGATATTAAATAAGTATGGGAAAAGCATCAATAAATTAGTTTATCGATATAGAAACTCTTTATCTGCCTTTAAATTTTGCCCCGTAAATTACATATTTGGTAATCAGGGTGATGTGGACACCCCGTTACTAATATATTTTTAAAGAAGAGACCAATTGAACTTTATCAAACGCTGGACGATATGTTCCGAGATCTAAAGCATTGCATTCTTAATCTATGATCTTCGCAATATTACAAGTACGTAACATGGGCATTTTTCATTGAAAATATCCGAAGAATTCCACGAAAGTAAGATTGGAGGCAAGAAAACGAAAGTCAGCGCTGTGCGATGTAACATGTCGTGTTCGCGATGAGTTTCAAAATTTTCGGCCATATAGCCCCGGTTTTTATATCATTCGACACGACAAAGCCGCGACTTTTCTTTACTTTTGTTACTGGTAATGATTACATTACTTATATCTTTGTTGTGTCACTTCTTACCTTATTGAATTAATCTTAAACAGCTTTTGCGGTGATGATATCAAATTTTTTATTAGTAAAAAATATGGAGTAAAAATTTAAATACTTTGTTGATTTTCTTGATAGAATCTTCTCAACAGAGGTTCCAAATTGTTGGTTGATTTTCCGACATTCATAATCACCTAAGCCTATATACGTGCCACTGCTGGGCACAGGCCTTCTCTCAGAACAAGAGGGCTTTTTTTTCAATACAAAATCAAATATCAAAATTATTTTGTTATCCCTTTCAGGGTTGAGGGATCTTGCATTTAGTCTCTAATTTATCTCGGCATGTACCCGTGGGGCTCTACACTGCCAGGGCGCAGAATTTATCATCTCTATCGAATCGATATCACTTTCGAATCACGTGCGATTGTAACAAGAACCAGTTGCTCATTTGTCTTCCGCTTTTCAAATAGAAAACGTCGCATCGTCTAAAGGCGACCCTAACGGTTCACCGTCGTCTGATCTCTGAACTTTCGATATCGATCGATTTGATGCTTTCTCCCTCTAACACCGGATATATGTTCAATTTCTCACTCTGTCCGTCTTCAATATTTCACAATGCCTCAGGTAATTGTTTTAATTATACTTTCTACATCATCTTTTGACGGATTATCCGTGGCGGGTGTGAATGAAATTGTATGTTTTGCATCCTACGCTGAATACCTGCCTGAACTTTTTCGATTACAGCTTCAATAACTCCAACTATACAAAAGTTCTTTCTGAATAAAAAAATGCCGTATTTTAAATTTTCTATAACGAAATTACCAAAAGATGAAGCGTGAGAGCTGGGGTCAACCGGTAGATTGAAGTGTCGAGTTCTTGTTCATTATATCACGTTCTAAGGGGGAGGCCTTTTTGCAGCAGTGGATGTCTTCCAACTAATAATGATGATGTTGATAGCAAAATTAGTAGCCCTTATTACAAATTTATAATTTTATCATTAAAAAAACATGATCATTTTAACAAAATTCCATACCTTAACATTCCTACATGCCGTTATACAATACTAATTAGAACAAAATTGTTCACACAAATATAATTACACTTATTAGACATAAAAATAAGACAAGAGAAATTATTCTGTTCTCTAAACTTCACCATTAGACCAGTCTCATAATAATAGTTATTTATGTAAAAACGTCCTAATAACTAATTCAAATTTATGCTAATTATCAACGTTCACTTGCTCGCACTTTCTGTATGTTATAAAAATATTTGCTGACATTTATACGTTAAAATTAAAAAGTTCTTCCATTTCAACTACACCTAGTATCGACGCACGCACCCACAATCGAGTTAAAAACCTTCCATTCCAAATACCGAAGCTTATTTGCATAAGTACAAACAAAAATCTACGCTAACCCAGATGAGAGCCCGCAGTGGAGTAAAGATTATCTCAGGTGGGGGGGAAATGATAAAACTGTATGGCGGAGCGGCAACTTCGCCAAACATAGCTTGACATCACTCGATGTCAGGAAATTAAAGCCAGTGAAAGAATTAGTAAAATAAAATATAAAAATGAAATTGACGCTCGCTCTCGTGCTCGCCCTGGCGGCGTTCGCGCACGCTGAAAGTGATAATACGATGGAAATCGCGTTAAGCTTCGTAAAGGACTGCCAAGGAGACTACGGTTTATGTGTCAAGGTCCATAATTTTCTTAAATTAAGTGAAAGTGTATAGTGAACGGAACGTGTTTACAGTGCCTGTGGATCAAGTTTCTTCGCATTATGAGGATTTTATTTACTCTCACTTGCTTCTTGAAGCTGCAAGTGTATTTCAATCGATTCAAGAACTTATATCTTCTCATTAGCAAGAAACAAATGTGAATGAGGATATTAGCGTCAGTTTGAACTAACCTTAATTTTTAATTTCGCAGGAAAAACTTCTCAAAATCGTTGACAATCTGAGGGCGTCGAGAAGCATCACGATTGCTGATGGCATCATCCTGAAGGGATCTCAAGAAATGCGGGCGCCTAAGAAGCTGGATGCTCTTCCCGTTGACCCCACGGCTCGTGATGCTGAGGTCAACTACAGACTGATGGACGGAGTCGTGAGCTTGTTCGAGACTCACGCCGTCGAAGTCAAACTGAATCCCGCCGACAAGGAGACCCTGCAGAGGTCACTCGAAGAAGGTAATATTCATTCATGATTACATCCACGCAAAACTAGTTTGAACGCAAGCCGCTTTAATAGGCATCATAAATTACTTAGCAAAACTTGAATCGGAGTTAAACTTGGATAAATATAAACGTGTTAAGTGAAAGCTTAAAGTAAACAACATTAATCAGAGATCATTGACCAAAAAATCTACCGTAGGCACTAAGAAGTGATTAAACGAGGCGTATAATTTAACTTTTGTTTATTCAGGTCGTGGTAAGAAGAACAAGGGCGGCGGTATGATGGGCATGATGGGTCTCCTGGGAGCCAAGGTCCTGCTCGGAAAGCTGTTCATCGTGAAACTCATCGCTTTGAAGGCTCTCGCCACCGCCAAGATCGCCTTAGTCCTTGCTGTTATCCTGTTCGTCGCATACTGTTTCAAGCATGATCACACCAAGACCACCTACGAGGTCGTACCTCATGCTCATCACCACGAAAGCCACCACCCAGTCCACGTTGAGCACTCCCACGGTGGCGGTGGCGGATACTCCAGCTATGGCTCTGACTGGAACAAGAACCTCGATGAGGCCCAGAACCTAGCCTACAGCGCCTACGCCGGCCACAGCAAATAAATAGATAGAAATTTACCAAAACATTACGTGAGGACCCAGTCCTTCAGACCTCTGTTGTACAAAGACTTATTTATATTATTTATTGATTAATTTATTTCTATTAACTTATTGAATGAATAAACCGTTGTGTTGAATTTGTGTTCATCATTTATTCCCCAAAAATTCTAGAGCAACGCATTGAGTAACTCTGTTGTAATATGAAATAAAACACAGCAGTCTAAAAAACAAATGACATGAGATGAGTCTCAGTGATAAAAAAAGTACATGATCATCTAAAAAAAGTAGAAACTGCCGGACTCAATCATGCGTAACAACCTGTAACCATTATAATATGTTGTGGCATTTGCTAGCAAAAGGAAGCCAAAAACGGCTGCGGCCGGCTCACCGACACTTTAGAAAACAAAAGTAATAGGTTTGTATAACCGCAATGCAATGACCGAGCATAACATCGATAATATCATACCCGCAAGCAACTTTAAGAGCACACAATTAAAATCGCAAAAAACGAGAAACAAATTCAATTATCGATTCTATTTTAAACATCTGTATCTATTTCCGGTATTTTATCTGTTACTTCATATCCGACATGCCTTAAATCCAGTTTCCACTCTCTCTTATATTTACGTACGTTCTACATATTTATATATGTATGATTATTAGTCGAGAAATCTCACCACATACCGTGCCAACGGTTAACGAAGCCACTTGTCTCTGGACTGGGTGGAAACGTAAACAGGTTTAAAGTAGAAGACTATTCATTTAAGGTTAAACTTTCTATAGATGGGATTTCTCATATTTTCGTTGAATTTCGTCTTCAAACCAACAAAAAATGCTAAAGGTTACGCTTTGCATCTAAATTTGAATAGAAATTACGAAAAGTATCCTGTTGTTTCGAACGAAACTGCGAGTGTTAAAATAGTAATAATTAGTTATATAGCGGAGGTATATGAGTATCATGTAATAGACATTGAGGAATAGGATATGAGACCAACGAGCGTGAGAGCAGCAAAAGTGAAACGCTGAGATTTCCGAATGTTACTCAATCACTCTTTCATGGCTTGCCGGATCTTAATGAATGTTTGACCAACTATGGACGTGACTCCGGATATAAAGCATACGTCGTTTGGTAAAAAGCCGCTAGCGATTCACAAAGAACGGAATGTACCAGAAAATTCTGTGAATACGACATAAATCTGTGGCTAATGGCTGTTAAAGGCGGCTGTTGAAGTACCAGCACTATTTCAACAAAAGACCGTGAATGTCAATACTAGTGATGTACCAGATTAGTACTCAAAACCCATCCCTGAATATAGATAAACATCTATTTCTTTACTATGTTCCGCTACGTATGACCATTGACAGTTGAAGGCGTTACCTCTAAATATGTAAAAATAAATCTCTGTTTCTCTTGGTCACGGCATCACGCGTGGGCAGGACCGATTTCGCTAATTTCATTTTTTGTTGTACTTGCTATTGTCAGGAGAAGGTTCCTATAAAATAATATTTAGAAAATTATAAAAAACTACACCGGAGGCGAAGCCGCGGGCATCAGCTAGTTTCAAATATTTGAAAGTCATTTGAATGCAAACAAATGGTATTTTGTACTTAATTACATTTTGAAATTTAAGTTAAAAATATATTTACTAAAATTCTATACATCTATTTTAAAATCAGTTGAAATCATAAGAGTTGCGGGGCAAATATTCGATCGTTTTGACCGCGCGGTCAAACGTCATTAGAGTCCCACGTTTATATAGCACAACGGAAAGACAAGTCACAAGAATTTTAATCACGCTAAATTCAGTATCGGTTTTGTTTTAAATTTTCATAAAAAAACAACACTGGGCATCACCCCTTTTAATAACGCCTGCGAAGACACTAATGACAAAAAAACGCTGCAAAAACGCTGAATTCGCCCTTCGATGGTTTCTCATCTGATGTCAGTGAATACGGGTAGGAATATTCGGTACATCACTAGTCTCTTCTGATTCGTCTTGAACTATGTTACGGCTACTATTTACTAGCAGATTTCCTTTGTCCGTGTGAAATTTGAAACAAAATGTTCACATTCATTAGAAGTTGTTCTACGAGATACGTCGAGATCAATTAAGCTTAATACCAAGATAAAATAACAGAGGAAAGTAACCGAGTTAATTGAACAAGACTCCAAATTCACGACGCGACCGTGGGACTGTTTGTATTAGTTTGTTTTTCTGGAACAAAATGTAGAACCGCTCTTTTAGATGAGTTTGGACAGTGCTCGATTGTGTTTTGTTTTTGTAAGTGTAAGCTTTTCGCGTAACCTTTAAAATACGCTGAAAGGGAAAGTCCGTATAGTACGAACCAAAGCTTCTTAATTTCACTAGAAGCAAGTTAACTAAAAGACGTAAAAGAAAGGCTTTAGAAATAAATAAGTATTCTTTAATAAGTAAGCAAAATTAACCTGGCTAGGTTATACCTTAAGGAAATCGTATTAATGAAAATATTTGATTAAAATTTGTGTAAACGCACCGTAAATTATAATTTCGGTCGATAGGTACTATTTAATACAACAATCTCCAATTTATTTTTATAAAGTATTCGAATTTTAAATAAAAATATAATAAAAATCCTATACAAAATTAATATCTAAACTAAAAACATCACAAAACGTTAAATGCAAAATGTTATTTCGGTGTGTCTTTTGGCAAAGGCTTCCTCCAACTCCTTCCACTGCTTTCTGTTCGCCGCTATCCTTATCAATCCTATGGTCTTATGGTCAACCTCAATTCATTACAATTCATTACAATGGCAGGAAATTAAATCACAGAATGCATTTACAGCAATACGAACACTTTTCGTTAAATTAAATCATAAATCCCTTTGTTAAATTCAGACCACGAACCGGAAGACGAAGCGTTGTCAGGCCTCTCACCAGGTGGACTTCGACATCGTGAGAGTTGCGGGAAACCGGTGGATGCAAGTGGCGAGTTGTGGCGAGTCGTTCATTGTGGCATTCTAAGGGGGAGGCCTTTGATAATGATGTTGAATTCAGATAAATTACCGACGAAGCTCAATTAGCGTTTATTTTCTTTTGTGTAGTGCAAGCTTTGCGGTGAAGGAAAACATCGTGAGGAAACCTGCACAAACCTGCGAAGCAATTCAATGGTGGGCCCGCGTGGGCACTATGGCCCAAGCCCTCTTTTTCTGAAAAGAAGCCTGTGCCCAGCAGTAGGCCGTATTATAGGCAGGGATGATGATTAGTATGATAATTACAATTATTAAAACTGTAAGATGCACAAGACGGTGACGGCTGTCCGATCAACAATATAGCTGTAAATAACCTGTGTCTAGAAAGTAGAGACAAAATGGAAACTCTACCTTTAATACGGTATAATTTACAGATCGACGACAAAAGTAGGTTCTAGCTATATCATCATCATGAGACTTGGTTTTTACTCTCAGCGTAAATTTACCATATTCTAAAGTGTTTTTTTTTTTATTATTATTTTTACAATATAAAGTGTTTACAAGAAAATACTTACAACTAAGACGCGCTACAGAAACCTGTTAAAGGTTTATATGAGACGCAAATGTACCGCACCGTTCACAGTATAATTTTAAAAATATATATCTATATGCTAAACATTACATATACCTTTTTTTATAAAAGCAACAATATTTAATTTTAAAAAAGACAATAACATTAACATAACATCACACCTGCAATTACCCTTTGTCGTTTTTTTCTCCGATATAATGTTTTTTTAAAACTTGTTTACACGACTTTTTGTTTGTGAGGATACTGCTGTGTGTTTGAAACTGTGTCTTAATAAAATTGAGTTTGTGATTTGACCTTTATTATGTTATATCACATATCATGGTATTTATTTGATTTACATTAAAAAAGTGTACAAAAGTAGGTACTAGCTATATCATCATCATGAGACTTGGTTTTTACACTTAGCGGAAATTTAACAACTTCTAAAGTATTTGGAACTGTGTCTTAATAAAATTGAGTTTGTGATTTGCTCTTGATTATGTTCTTTAAAAGGCCGTGGTGGCCTAGTAGTTTGACCTATCGCCTCTCAAGTAGAGGGACGTGGGTTCAAACGCCGGCTCACACCTCTAAGTTTTTCGAAATTCAATATGCGGAATTACATTTGAAATTTACCACAAGCTTTGCGGTGAAGGAAAACATCGTGAGGAAACCTTCACAAATCTGCGAAGTAATTCAATGGTGCGTGTGAAAGTCCCAATCCGCACTTAGGCCCGCGCGGGAACTATGGCCCAATACCTATTGTTCTGAGAGGAGGCCCAGCAGTGGGACGTTTATAGGCTGGGATGATAATGATGAATTTAGTTTTCAACTATTAAATTTACACTGTTAGTTTTTGAAGCTCATCCGATTCTTACTTTGATTCCCTCTTTGTGGTTTGGTTCCAAGTTTTAATGATTGAACTCATGTAATGTTTTTGTAATTATTTTAATACGTAAAATAGGTAAATGAACGATTAGGAGCTTAAGCCGTTTTGGCAAAAAACTAAGCTAAAATAATGACTTGTTTGTGAAGTTATTACAGTTATAAAAGTCATGGGGCCTTATTTATAAGACATTAATTAATTGATTATACCGCTGGCCACTTACAGTAAAAAGTGGCATTTGTTAAAAATATAATAGCTTTGTTTGAGTATAAGAAGTTTTAGTTTGAAGTTCAGAAGTTTTTAGTTTAAGTATAAGCGAGTTTGTACACATGAATTTCGAAAAACACAGAGGTGCGAGCCGGAGTTTAAACCCACTAACTGAATTGTAATTTAAAAATCGTTACATTTCCCATATTTCCAACCTAATATTATAAATGCAAAAGTAACTCTGTCTTTTTTACTCTTTCACGTCAAAATCACTGAACCGATTTTGATGAAATTTGGTATAGGTAGAGATAGTTTAAGCCCCAAGGATCGACATAGGATACTTTTATTCCGGTAGAGGGCGCCACCGCGCGATAACCTAGATCCGCGCAGACGTAGTCGCAGACATTAGCTAGGCCATGAAAATCATTAGTTTCAAAATTGGTAGAAAATTAATCTATTGTTATTCATAATAATAATAATGTATACTAATAATAATATATACTATCATAAAAGTAGTGGCAGGTACAATCTCTGGAACAAACCGATAGAAATGCAGTTCAAAACAGCACAATTTTTCTCGTGTACCCGTTATAGGTAGAGCTTTTGAGTGTTTTGTCCTTGCCGATGTTAATACTGTCAAATTAGTAGCTTTAAAACAAACTAACATTATACAAGAAACTGAAGTGGCAGTGGTCGGGGCACATTTCTCGCAGGACTGATGGCCGATGGGATTAGAAGGTTCTCGAATGGCGTCCGCGGACCGGGAGACAAGCTGTCGGTAGGCCTCCAACAAGATGGAGCGACGACATGGTTAAGATCGCGTGATCGCGGTGGATGCGAAAAGCACAAGACCGGTCTGAGTGGAGAGCCTTGGGGGAGGCCTATGTCCAGCAGTGGACGTCTTTCGGCTAACATGATGACGAACATAACAATCAAAAAACCGAAAGTAATAAAAACTTTAACTACATGGTCATAGTAATTAAGCAAGAAAAACATGGGTAAGATTATTTTATAATCTGAATTCTAAATATAGAAAACTTTCCATTGTAATATCATTAACTCGTCTTACTGCGCAGGCGTGAAAACAATTACCAGGGATAATTTTGGACCCGACGTGTGGCTAAATGTAAGCTTGATATAATGCGATTCAAATGAATTGGCTGTTTTTATATTTGAAGTGATAAATTCTTACGAATCCCACTAATATCGTCGCACTAGCGTCCCACTAGTATCGGTTTCGTATTTCTTTTTTGTTTTGTTTGTGTTTGCTGTCTATTGTTTTTTTTTTGTTGTATTTGTGTGTCTTCGTCAATGTGAATAAATGTCTTCCTTTCTTTCTTTAGTACATGTAATAAATGTGAAAGTTTATAAGTCTGTTTGTTCATTTGTTTGTTAAACCGCTAAACAGATTTAGATGAAATTCGGTATACAGATAGTTTGAGTCCCAGGAAAGGACATATGATAGTTTTTATGCCGGAAAATTTCATAGTACCAGCGGGATAGTGGAAATCGAATTCTATGCGGACGAAGTTGCGGATGACAGGCCAGTTTATAAATGCGAAATGGAGAGTGTTTTTTGTTATGTATGTTCTTACGCCTAAAGTATTCAACCAAACTTGATGAAATTTAGTACGAAGTAGTTTGACATTCTGGATAAAAGGATAGATAGGATTCTGACAAAAGAATATAGAATAATTTGTCCTAAAAAAATAGTTCCCGTGGGTGTACAGACGAATTTTTTGCAGTCAAAGTTGCGGGGTACAGCTATTTGGTATGGTGATAGTTGGTCCCCTTAACCAAATCTTTGAAAAATATAGCTCTTAAGCGATAAGGCCGCCTATTTGCTTACCTTGTAATTTTTTATGTAGGTACAGTCATGTGTAAAAATATTAACTTACTCATAGTTTAAAAAATAAGTACCACATATACTCTCATATAAGGCCGTACTAATATATTTTTGAGTGGTTCGAACAGAAACTTATTTTTGCACTTGACTATACCTGTTCTATGTATCGTTTACTATTTCTGGTGCACAATAAAGGTTCATTGTAATTGTATAGCTTACAAATTTGTACGCAAATTCGGGTTTGTGTTCAACCTTTCATGTGCATAAATAATTAATCGATTAACAAATAAAAATTTTCAAAGAAACTGTGTGAAAAAACATAATATACAATACAATACAATGACTCTTTAGTACACCAGAAATAGTAAGCGATATAAATAGAAAGAAAGAAAGATACCAATTCAAACCAACCTCACCATAATGTAGTAGCACATACTCGTACAAAAGGTAAATTACCATAATTCGTTTCTTACCTCACTTGAGTGCGTCTGTTTTTGTTATTAACTAGAGCCCTGTTATTACAAGAAATGTGGCCGTGTTATCGTTTTATTTTGAGAGTAGTCTACCGCAAATACTTAGAATCCATACTAATATTATAAATTTGTATGTTTGTTCGTCTTTCACGCCGTAACGGAGCAACGGATCGACGTGATTTTTGGCATAGAGATAGTTTATGGGCCCGAGAGTGACATAGGCTACTTTTTATCCCGGAAAAATGCACAGTTCCCAAAGAACAAATATACTCGTACATATTTATTATATATTGATTCTAGGAGCCTAATTTGGAACACAAGAAATAGAAATCACTACTAGGCTTGTCAAGGGCAGACCTCTCGAGGGGAGGTTTGTCCTTAAGGGAGGCCTAGTGGTTATTTCTTATGAGTAAAACAATTACACGTTTTAACAATTTTTAATCAAATTAAAAAAATTACCCGCGGCTTCGCATGCGCATACCATTAGATTTGGTAGTTGAATTTAAATTTCCAAATTTGATTAAATTCCCATGGGAATTCCCAAAACTACATCCTAAAAACGTTGCACATAAAACGACTTTGTCAAATTTCATTTCTCTAAACGTCCCAGTTGAGTTTTAGAAATTTTATTCCTACTCCGTGGAAATATTAAGATACAAAATGTAAAAAATGTCTGAAGTCGGTTTAACATTTTTATTTAAAAAAATCTTCATTGAATAATTTATTGATACTTAATTAACAGTTGAAATCAAAAAAATCAGTTGAACGTTTAATTGACTATGAAATAAAATGTATTTATAACTACATAATTACACCGCTATCATAATCAAAGACACAATAGGTACTCAGAAAAAAAACTCGTAGCGCCTGCCACACGGAGATGGTAATGTTTTTCTCTCAAGAATTTTCTCTGACGAAATACGCTTTGGTGAAAGCAATGAGAGCTTTCTATTCAGCCTCAACGCGAATTTCTTCTAAGATGATTTTAACAGGCGCTTGTGTAGATTTTAACAATAGTGATGACGACTGGGTTAAAAATATATTATTCTACTAGCTTTTGCCCGCGGCTCCACCTGCACGGCATTCGGTTATCGCGCGCTGTTCCCTCGGGAACTGTGCATTTTTCCGGGATAAAAAGTAGCCTAAGTCACTCTCGGGCCCATAGGTAAATCTCTATGCCAAAAATCACGTCGATCCGTCGCTCCGTTACGGTGTGAAAGACGGACAGACATACAAACAAACACACACTTTCGCATTTATAATATTAAGTATGGAAGTATGGATTTATGGTTTTATTATTGTCTGCGCTTGCCACCTTTTTCTATCTAACACTAGTTTTCACCAAACAAAACCGCTCATCAATTTTATGGCCTACGCCTTATGAGGCGTATATATGTATGGAGATACGAGTATTTCCGAATTCCTAGAAACTTTCCAATATGACCTAATTATGGCCATGTTTCGTGTCAAGAGTGGGTGTAAGAAGAAACATTGAATTTTGGACCTTAAAAGACCTAAAAATAGCGATTTTTTTTTACTTTTTCCTAAGATATGATCATAATTATGAACTAAACACAGTAAAAATTGTAAAAAAAATTAAGCCCTTATAATATCGTGTCGAGTTTCTTATTTTTTTCTTAACTTGGACTAAATCGGGTATATTTCTAACAAAAATTGTACTGTATTCAAGAAATTGTCGTCACCGAATTCCTGTGTCGAAATGTGTAGATTGTTATAAAACGAATCCATAGGAGATACATACAAAATTTTGTAGGTAAGTCGAAGTAGGTAGGTACTTTACTTTTACCACTATAGCTTTACGGTAATTTACTGGAAATAAAATGACCAAATCGATTTGATGCTTACTTCAGTTAACTAGTAGCGTACAATAATAGTTGAAATGGTTTAAGTAAAACAGTGACTTTTAATGACTTTAATTTTTTGACAGCAAAATTAGCTTAGGATTTTTGGTTTGTATAGTATTGGAGCTCAGAATCATTTTGATTTATTTATTTATTATGAATCATCTTACAGTTTTGTTTCTTATTTGGAAACGTTGTCAATTTATTGTGATCAATTTTACCCTTTTTACTCCACTACGGCAAAGCCAAAAGGAAGAGTAATGATTTTAACAGTCTCTGTATTTAGAATAAGAGCTGATTACCTACATTACGTAGATGTAGCGGTGCTTATAATTTGATGTATCTAACTACTTTGTATCAATAAGAAATATTATAATGTTTTAAATTGTATTCTTAAGAATACAAATTTTGTTAGAAGGGACTTGTAGGAATAATGAAATGACAATATAATTTTAAAATGCTGTTTGGTTTATTTGCTTTTTCTATCTTATCATGCACACTAAATAAATACTCAGTCACAAATACATCTTAAAATAATACATTCATTAGTCGTGATACACGATACTATACAAATCGTAGATATTATGTATAAAAATAAATTTCTATTTATAATACAAAATAAATAAATACGTCCTCAGTAAAAATAAATAGGTAAAGGAGATCATGATAACGATACTTAAATTATACATACAATACAATTACGATCAATAATCATAAACAATATACAAAATAGTACAACAAAAAATAAATAAACAAATTTAACAGAACCAAACAAAAAGTCAAACAATATTATACAAAAAAAAAGTTACCAAAAACCAACCAAATGAAAAAAAAAAACAAATATATCACAAAATAAAAAAATAAAAAATAAATTACGATTTGAAGGCAATATCTTCCTTTTCAATCAAATTACTACTGACGGTGAAACTCTAGTTTCAGCATTGCATAAAATGATAGAAAAGAAATTGAAAATAGGCAATATAAATAAATAAACAAACACTCACACAGTCACACGAAATAAATAACTGGCAATAAATTATGGCATTAAATATTTGGTTCTAGCCTACTGTCTGATGATTCTTTAGATCCTTTTACCGGTAAGGAACTATTTTACGAATCAGGAGGCCATTATAATAGGTTTACTGCTGTTTGTATGCGGCATAAGCCATGTCTGCGGCCTCATTCCTCGCGGAACGTCCCCAGCCCTGGCTTTCCCAGCTACCGTGGCCGTGTCCATGCTCTTCAGGAGCGGGGGCCCAACCGTGGTCATCGTGGCTGTGTTTCTTAGCCAAAAGCATCTTGATGAGGGCAATGATCTTGGCGATGAAGGCGATCTTGAGGATGACAGCGATCTTGAATAGGGAGAGTGCAATAATACCGAGGAAGAGGACGACTAAAGCGGCGGCCTTGACTTTCAAGAGCATCAAGATCGGCATCAGCATCTTGATTTTTTTCTTGATGTCCTTCTTCTTGCCACGGCTTTCCTCAGCTGCAAAAATAATATTCAATTTATACAAAGTGCTGACGGTTTTTTTTATTTTCGTTATTCTTTGTCATAAATATAGTTTGCACCGCATCGCAAGTTCAATCGCTGATGATAGATGACTATCGACTATCTGGCAATAAATGGATTTGGATTTCAATTTAACATGTATCTCAACTAGTGTTACCTAATTTTACTTATTTCACAATAATTAGTTGTTTCAGTTGTCTCATGATTAGCGATAAGTAAAATTTAAATGTTTTAAAACTGTCAAATAATGCTTAAAATCAAAATTAATGTACTGATTTTTTTTTGTTTTTAAGACTTACCATCTCCAAGAGCCCTAGATTCCTCATCTTCACCAGCGTAGCTGAGCTCCAATTCGCTATTCTGCAGCAGTTCCGTGCCCTTTTCCCAGAGTCTCTCAGTCACCTGCTTGTTTTTGATGACAGGGTCATCAGAGAGGGGTTCCAAGCTTTTAGCTTCTTTAGGACTGTTGTTCAGGATGGTTACTCCTTCAATGATCTTGAGTTGACGAACGGTTCTGAGCCTTTCAGTTGCACGGAGAGCGTGTTCCTATAAAAGATGATATTTTTAAATTCCGATTTAATTAATAGGAGAATTGGGAATATTTTTAAATTGTATTATAATGCGATAGTTTGAAATCAATTAATCAAAATGTTTCTTTTTTGCGCTCAATTACGATGCAGGCGTTGATACTACGTATATATTAAGTTATAAAAATATGTAATTAAGTAGCGCTACAATTACTAAAAACCACAAAAGATATCAATTATAGTTAAATTCGGTTCGAAACATTTGAATTTCACACTAATTGATTTCTATGCATCTAATGGATCACTTTGTAACTGCTAAACACTTTTCCCGTCATTTCACTAACGATGAATGTCCGATCACATCACTCAACATACCTTGAGGCACAAATTCAAATCACTGTTCATGCAGTTCACGAAATTGCCGATCACTAATTTCAGCACTGATTCATCCTGAGGCACTGGACTCGAGTAAGCCAAAGCGGCAATACTGAGGAACACAAGGAAGAACTTCATCTTGAAGATGCTTGGAGCACTTGATCCACCGGAAACGATTTGATTGTGATGCTGGATCGAAAAGTCAACAGTTTTTTATCCATATCTCCCCCACTCCATTCATTTGGTGAATTAACATTTTTAACTCGTATAGTATTTTATCGTAGAGTTGAACACTATGGTCCGTGTGACACACATATCGGGTCATCAATATTAATTTTGTTTTGGATACCACGCTTTTTCTTTCTTTCGGCTGTGATGGGTTTATGCGATATGTCTACCATTATAACAACATGCTTCTTAAATTATGAATTAAGTAGCATGTTATGAATATTTTTTACTTGCATTTTCTGTGTCTTCATTATACTAAACGTGAAACGTTTTAAAAAGTTTCATAATTTCAACGTATTATGAAACTTGAAAAGAAATTAATCTTTATTGCAATTTTGATGTAATTTTCATGCCATGTCATGCCTATTATTCGTTTTACAATTTTGACGGCAATCGACAGTCAATTACAAAGAAAATTTATTTAAATGACTGAACAATAAATATATTATGATTATGATTATGAATATTTTTAATCTATATTCTATATATAAACTAGCTGTTGCCCGCGACTCCGTCCGCGTAGTAGTATGAAAAATAGATGTTGGCCGATTCTCAGACCTACTCAATATGCTCACAAAATTTCATGAGAATCGGTCAAGCCGTTTCGGAGGAGTACGGTAACGAACATTGTGACAGAAAAATTTTATATATAAGATAATCTACCTATGTCTATTTGTAATATTATTTTAATTCTATATAAACAAAAATGAATTGCTGAAATAGATGTACGAGTACATACGCACATAACTTCCGCATGACGGCACCGCATTGGATAATTATTTTCTTGTTATGTTCGTTATTATCGGGACAAGGTTTGTACTAACCAGAATAAAAAAAGGACGAAAACGGGGGTGAAGCCGCGAGCAACAGCTAGTATTTTCAAAAATAATCAATTTTACGACTTTTAACTGAAAATTTTGCGTAAATTATTAAGTAGTCACAAATAATAGGTAATAAAATAAAAATAAAAACATTTTTTTTATTTCGTGTAATAAATAAATTACTGAGGTACTTAAACATGGCAACGGCAAACACAATAAATAAACACACACACGCACACAATCACATGGAACTACTTAATTTAACTGGCCAGCGTACGCCAGAGTTTGGGCATCGCTCGCCTTCCGGCTCCAACCTTGGGCAGGCTCGTAATTGTACCCAGGGTGCTCTTCGTGGTGGTGAGCGGGAGCGTAGCTGATGCTGCTGGAGGAAGAGTGGCTGTTCTTGGCCAAGAGTTTCCTGATGAGGTTGAAAGCGTTCATGGCAAAAGCGATCTTGCCGAGGAAGACAGCCTTGACGGCAACGAAGGCAATGATACCAAGGAACAGCGGTATGAGGGCAGCAAGTTTCAGCTTCAAGAGGAGAAGGAGGGGGATCAGCTGCTTGATCTTCTTCTTCTTCTTGCCACGGGCTGTAAAGAAGGAGATTTTATTAGAATTAGAAAACTAAGTGATTCAATCTTTTGGGCTCGATGACTATTTCCAACCAATAAAATTGAATCAAATACTTGAAAAGCAAGCATGATGGTCTAATAAATATCAACAAAAATTAAATGAGTATCTATTCTTAGTCATTGTTGTATCCATCAGTCTTATTGATGTCTTATAAATATTTGCGATGATAATCATGGTAATTACTCAGTAACGGCAGCTTATTCGGTGCCTAAAGAAATTGCAAGTGTCGTGTCAACAGTAACTTTTCTCCGAACCTTTATAGACCTAGACGTCACGTTTGTCCAGTAACACAATCTCTTAGGATCAGATGTTGACTATGATGTAAACATATGGAAATGCGAAAGAGAAAGTCACTGTTTGTCGTGAGGTACGTGACAATTCGAGACATTGACAAAGGGACGTCTGCATGTAAATATTATGCTCAGAGAGAAATCCATGTCGGACACGAAAATTTAATGGTTATTTACTTAATCGTCTTCAATTCGCAAACGTTTAAGATTAAGTTATTCTTAGCTTTGATGAGCTATCAAACAGTTTCGGTTTTGATGAATCAGTTTTTTTTTATTTTTTGGTTACTCATCATACTTATGATGTTTTTTGTTATGTTATTTGAATACGTACCTTCCTCATCCAGGCCTCTGGATTCATTGTCAGGCTCAGACAGACGCAACTGCAGTACGTGATTGTCTAAGAAGTCACCAAGATTATTGGCAATTCTTTCTTCTAATTGTGATTCTCTGAGTTTCGGCTCTTCAGCCAATGGTTCGTAGCTGCGGGCAGAGCGAGCGGTTCCACTGTTAATCAGGGTCATTCCCTCGAAGATACTGATATCCTTCGTGACTGCCAGCCTCTCGGTAAACCTCAGAGCTTTTTCCTGAAATAATAAAATCAATGTCATTAATTGGTTCTGCAGTTCTTTTTTTTTCCAGATTTTCTTCTAAATCAATTTAACTTAAACACGTTTTAAGCTTAAATGTTCTCAACACTAAAATTTTAATTGTAATTTATAAAAACTTCGATTCGACGGTGAAGCGTAAATTTTTTAATAACATGTCATTGACTTTGACTCTCAAAAATTTGCAATGCAAATCCCGCATTCACTTGTTTTTGCACAGTAGGATCCTCGAACACAATCGCTTCACAAAACACAAAAATTCTCAATCACCTTAAGACACAACGACGTGTCATTTTCTATGCACTCCGAAACCACATTGACTAAATTCTCCGCGATGCCACTTTCTTGCACCGGACTGCACTTTGCTAACGCCAAAACGGCTAAGATTGCAATTTTTGACCACATGTTGCTTTTTTTGCAAGTCCGTTGCACGTTGTACGCCGCTGCTCAACAGGTTATGATGTTCTTCCCAAAAATGTGATGGATTTTATCCTTCGGACCCCCACTACATTGACAATGGTGACGTAAAGTGCGTTGTTTGACGTCGGCACGCCTCTGTAAGGGGTAAGTAGAAAAATAAATATTGGATCTTAGAAAGCGAAGTTTTCGTTTACGACACCCAAACGCTGTTACGCTGTTTGATATGCTAGTGCAAATGAATGAAAGAAAAAGTGCGAATATTTGTATTTTCATTCTAATCGATGTGTGAAGTACGTAACCGAACATAGGAAATTTTTGTGGACGACTTTATCATGTGGCGGGACTGTTGTAAAACTACACAACAAAGTTGTATTGTATGTTAATGGCTGTGTAACAGTCAATCTTGGTCGCGCCTTTTGGATATTTAATATTTTATTTTATGCTTGCTCTTGCATGAATTCTACCTGATTTAATATGTAGCTATTTTTTAATTCTTTAAAATTTCGAGGTCATTGGTTCTAAGACACGAAACCGGTAAGGTTTGGGTTTGTATCGCACGGCCTCGAAAGCGAACTTTCTGTCGCAGTGAATTCCCTTTCTATCGTTTTTGGCGTTTTTCACTGAATTATAAATTTATATTTTAATTTTATTAAACCAAAACGGTTGTTAACTCGGTTTTCATGTCAAATACGGGAGATACAACGGTGACCTTTGGTGACCCGAACTAAATTAATAATTTAAATTTCTACTCTGTTTAATAAACCAAGACACTAAAGTGACAGTATGAAATGTCAAATGGAAAAAGAATGTGACCAGCATAATACAGATATGCTGCTTTCTGATTTCGGTTTTCGACATAATTGTAAATAATCGATAAAACATAATATTTTATAGAAACAAAAATAATATTAAAGCATTCAATATTTTACTTTCCAGTAGCATTAAGATTTAAACAAAGCTTGCTTAGAATCAAAATAAAATTTAAACATCAACATTACAAAAAGTCGAAATATCTCCTAAGCAGTGGCATTTTCATTAAATCCACTTTAATTTTTTTTAAATGTCTTAAATGTCCTGTGTGTCAATAAGTCACATACCTATCCGTTCACATCTTAACGTTATACATGTATAACATAGGAACTTGCCGAAACTTTTCGGTGATTACTGGCTGGTGGCACATCACTATTTTATGAGATGTGAAAACAGTCAGCCAAGGAAAGGTTTTTTGGATTATTTTGTACCTAGTTCCTTGCTATACTTGATAGGTAATTGTTTTTCTGATTATAAAAATTATATATAAGGGCATTACGATATTAGAATTTATTGCTTCATTGCGTGACCAAATCTAATAAATATAATAATATGGAACTAATAGATTCAAATGATAAATCTAATTTAAGCTTGACTCTATTAGACTAAAGTAAAACAGTTATCTTTTTAATTAATGCACTTTCAGCGATAAGGTAATAATTGTGTAGTTATTATATCCAATGGTTATTATAAAAAAAGCTTTTGAAGTTTATGAAGTTGGTCTCGGATATAGTAGATTGTACATCAAGAGCATAAAACGAGTCATTTTACCCGAGACCTTCATATAGCCACCCGAGCCAGTACGGCAAGGGTGGATAGACTCATCGAGGGGAAATGGGGTTTGAGCTGAGTTCCACTTCGATCGGTAGGAAATGAAATAAGTAGCAACAGTAAAAAGAATTGTTCACTTACTAGGTTTAATTATTCATGTATTGCTATATCATTATAAATTTTTAGTTTTATTGATTTATTTTGATTGATTTGATTAATTTTAGATTTACATAAAACAAAAATTATTAAAACATGTTTATGATATTTTTTCTTACTACACACATACATTTGGATATATTGAACCAAAAAAACTTTTTCCCTTTTCAAGCTCGTAGAGTTGGTACCTATTTATGCTGAATCTATGTGACACAAATTAAATTATTTATTTTTTATGTTCTAGTGCATAAAGTAAGTAATTAAAATCCTTAAACCGGGCTTAATAATTTTTATTTAATATATAGGTATATATTTTTTTTTTATATATTTATTTTTTTATTATAATATGTAAGACTTAATGTACGACATGATTACCATGCAATAAATGAATTATGAATAATTAATTATTTATGGATGTATGCCTCAAAAATGCTAGTACATTGCTGTGATACCTTTAAACACCTTGAAAATTTATTTTGTGAGATATATCACACAATAAATAGGTAGCTTGTAAATAATTAACTTGTAAATTAAGAAGGATGCTAATTATCAATTCACCGTTTACTATGTCAGTTGTCGTTGCCTAGCAACACGGAAGCGGTCGACTGGGCATGAATAACTTAGAAAGAGCAAGAAAGTCAACGTTCTGTTCATAGACTATTTAGTGCCTTTAAGTAGTTCTTTACAACCTACAGCTAAGTACGTGCCGCAGTTTGAAACAAACTATAATAATAATATAGGGACCTTTTTATAGCGGCAACACCTTATTATTTTTTTGTTCTAACCTGTCACTGCTGTTATAAATAAGTTATTTTCTTTCTTTCTAATATTTTATTTCTATATGCAAAATATCACAAAAAATGTTTTTAGTACTAGAAATGCGATATTTTGTGTAATAAGTAGAGTATTTCAATTGTCAAATTTTATAATTCTATGTTAACGATAAGTACCTTTATATGGTTTTTGTGTACGAATTTCATTTTAGGAAATTACATTATTGGATTGCTTGAATTTTTTCATGACTGTATACGATGGCTAGTATGCCATTTCATCATCATCATCCCAGCCTATATACGTCTCACTGCTAGGCACAGCCCTCCTCTCAGAATGAGAGGGCTTGGGCCATAGTTGCCACGCGGGCCCAGTGCGGATTGGGAACTTCACACCCACCATTGAATTGCTTCGCATTTTTGTGCAGGTTTTTCCTTCACCGCATAAAGCTCGTGGTAAATTTCAAATGTAATTCCGCACACGAGCCTATATGTCCTGACACAGACAACGAACATGCTAAAATATATTTATTGCAGCGAATAATTTCAGTTCTTTACTGGTCCGCCGGCCACATGAATACGATTAATTTTCTTTTATTTATTAGGTAACAATGTTACATCCTAAACGTATCTCAATTCATCGCACGAACAATTGCGGTCAAAACATCCATCTTGCGATTAACCGCTAGGAAGCTAGACTTTCCTTTAAAACTGTAGTTGAAACCGGACCGCGCGTTTGACCTACTACAGTTGCATAATGACTCAATAATTCAGGGTGAGTGCATCAATTGTTACTCATCTGACGCAATGCCGCTCATGAGTGAAAGTATGACTGCTTTTCGTGAATTCGTCGGTACGTGCATGCCCGGTTTTATCTGAGTCACATTGAAAAATTTGAGATAAAAATCTTCATGTCAGCAATGCATACTACATGAGGGAGTGGAAATAGGAAAATCCGGAAAGGAAATTCTGGAGCACGGAATTAAGGACTGGTCGAAAGTAAATTGGTGATGGTGATACAGGGACTGATGAAGGGTTTGATCTTTGATTAGGATTGGTTTTTGGAATCTTTTTGTATTTTTTATTTCTACTCCAAATTTCTGTTACTTTTACGGTCATCCCGTAAAACCCATATCGAAAATACGAACTGAAATATAGATGCACAGAAAAATCAGAAAAATAAGACCAGCGCTGGGAATCGAACCCAGGTCCTCGGCATTCCATGCCGCGTGCTATACCGCTAGACCACCACTGGACTTCACTGGACTTCAGTGGTGGTCTAGCAGTATAGCACGCGGCACTGAATGCCGAAGACCTGGGTTCGATTCCCAGCGCTGGTCTTTTTTTTCTGGTTTTTCTGTGCATCTACATTTTCAGTTTGTATTTTCAATATTTTATTCCTGACTCTTCTGTGTTCCTGACTTTCTCTACTGGTTTTTTTAATGTACTCTAGTTACAATATTCATAAGAAAAATACGTTGTGTTCTTTGGATGTCAGGTTAAGGTCAGTTTTTCCGGAACGCTATAATCTGGACACTTTTAAGGTCAAAGTGAACAGACACCTTCTAGGCAAACGTGTACCAGCTTAGACCTCATCTTCGCCTTCCATCAAGAGAGATTGAGGCCAAGCATAAGCCTATTTTTTATTAAAAAAAAATATCATAGCAAGTACTTTGAACAAGGTGTAAATAAAGTAAGAAAAAAAATCTTGCCGTTTTTTCCTCTCTCTGTTCTCCAGCTTTATATTTTTGATTCGGTCTTTCGCCAGTCTTAAAAGCTCTGTGGCGCTCTTAGTTCCCGTTCTATCCGGGATATTACGTAGACGACTTCATTCTACGACCCGATAATCTTTTTTCTTTTGATAAGACGTATTTTCGATTTCGTAAAAAAAAAATCTTGGCAGTCAATGAGCGATGTAGCACGCGCCACCGGATGCGAAGTGAGGTGTAAATTGATTTGTGAAACATCTCCATTGCAACATCAAGTATTTGTGAATGGGAAATGTCATCATCATCACATCAGCCGAAGACGTCCACTGAGGCCTTCCAGAATAGAATGGAATACGTTTATTTGTGGAACATATGTGTACATAATCGATCTTAAAAGCATAACATTCAGGAATCATTGTTTTGCCAGTAGGCGTACAAATATTTCTGTTTTCCTTTAACAAGTCATTAACCTTATTCTAAATACGATTAGTATTCACAGCAGCAACAAAAACAAAATAAAAAAAACATAAGTGAGCGCGTATAATATAAATTATTCATTTTAAATAACTATTTTAGCGATGTCTGGCACAATACATATAAAAGTAAAAATTTATGTCATTTATGATGCATAAAATTATAAATTCCTGTCATTAAGACATTCATCGATACTATAGTAACATTTTTCAATTAGTAAACATGTCAATTTCTTTTTGAATTGGTTAGTATTAAGACTTTATCAGAGACTTCCACTTGCTTCGGTTGGAAGTGGCCTGCACTCACCGTGAAAATGTAATACCTTTAAAGGAAAAAATTCGCGTACAATCATTTATTTCAGGGATTTATGAAACAGCTCCATCACTTTCAACGAAATGTGAGGGCTTAGGAGGGCAAACAATTATTATGGATATACATGTAAAGCTAAATTTAAACTTGCAAGGAAAATCATGCAAGTCGCATTAAATTGCGTATGCATAAATTAAATATCGTGTCGTATAATAAAACTAGATGTTGCCCACGACTCCGTCTGTAAATAATCACTTTATCGCTACCTCGCGGTAACTAATTCCCCGAAATGTAACTATTCTAAATCCTTTCTAAGATCTCAGACTATCCCCATACGACATTGAAAGCGGTTTAAGCATGATATGAAGAGGTAACAGACAAAAAGACAGAGAGACAAAGAGAGAAGATAACCTATTTTTGCGTACCACTGACATGCATCATTGCATGGTTGTACCAAGGAATGCGTAACCACGTGACGCAGGAAGTCGCACGGATCTCGCCCGGGCGACATTCCTTCGAGAAGAAAGTGTTGGATGAGTCAGGCGGAGAATGGTGACCTTGAGCAACGGTTATTCGGATGTTGTGGGGCCACATTAGGCGATTTTGAGTTTCTGTAAATTTAGCGAATTATTTGTAATTTTTTTAAGACAGTAATGAACGTTATTGACACATTAAAAGTAAACTAAGTGAAAAGAAAAAGTCCTCAACTCAACACATTTTGAAATCACCTTGAATTGCATCATTTCATTATCATTATCATTGTCCTAGCTTATAATATTATTATCTGTCCCATCATGCCCAGGCCTTCGTCTCACAATAAGATGACATAAATATTTATTACCTAACTTAAATTTTAGTGAAATGGCCGATAGATTGTTTTAAAACATGTAGTGCAAACCTCGTGTATCTGAGTACCGCATGTGTCTTATTTTAATAAATGGCAATGTGGAGTTTCATTTCCTTTTCCTGACGCCCACGCGAGTTCGTACCTGCGGAGATACTACGAAATTCAAAAATCGAAGTTCGTGTCGTTCCGCCCCTTTTGATTTAAACATACAGTCGAGTTCGTAAACTTCTGAGCTAAAAATTATTCAAAACTATCTGAACACTACAAATTTTAAATTTTAATTCATTTTTCTTTTTTCGACTGTTGTCACAAATATTTTTTACTTCTTTCTTTTTTTCAGATAGTATAAATTAAATTAACTTAAAATATGCGTATTTATAAATTCCACGGCTGCTTTCATGTCATGGCGTATTTTTTATAAAGGTAGTAATTTCATGACGTTATACCTATGTGCAGTACTGATTATTGTCAATTCTCATAAAAACTTTAAAAACATAGGCTTTTCTTAACAGCCCATACAGTAATTAAAGTTTAAAGAGCCTCTAGGTTGGCAACACACTGCAATACTCCTGGTGTTGCAGATATTTATGGGCGGTGGTGATCTTTTACCATCAGAAGACCCACTTGTCAGTTTGCCATCCAATCGAATAAAAAAAAAGTCATTTAACGTGATCGCAATTTCATCCATCAAAAAACCAACCTGTGTATTCCGATGCGCACGCACCTGGGCGCAGCCGCGGGAACTTTCGCGACGCGCCCAGCGGCGCACCTTGCGGCCGACAAATGGGCAAGTGTGTCCTAATTTACACACGATCCCTTAGTAACCCTTCCAGGGTTCGCTCCATTGCTTGGTAGTTTATGGGAAAATCAACTTTTTTACTGACACTTTGGGCGTCTCCTGCGTTAGCAAAATTGTCTCTGGCGTTACCAAAAATCGTACTTCCAACAAGATGTTTCACTGTTTACACATCGTTTAAGATAAGACTATATGACATTATGATACTAATATAAAATCGTCCTGACATACCTGTAGCATAATATTCACTAATAACTATTGACTATTCCAATAACATTCTGACATACGAGTATTGCATGACTACAGTCATTAATGTTACTGTTATCGTTTTTTTTAATTATTCTTTTCTATTTTGATTTTGTATTATTGCCACAAATTTAGTTCATTCTAAGATACCAATTTATTGTTTTGGAAACTCTCTTAAAAATGCTGCGCCCTTCTGGGTTTCATAGTGTTAGTGCTATATTGTACTTTTGACATGTGAATTGCATTTAATAAATAAATAATAGGTTGAACTTACATAGGATGGGATGTATTCATGTATACCATCTATTAAATTACAGAAAAAACATGTTTACTGACAAAAATTTGCAATTGTTTGAAAAATTTCGCGGACAGATTAGTGTCGGTAAAAAAGTTGATTGACTCTTATACGTCTTTCCATTTATCTTTTGAATCGTAATAGTAATCTCGTAAGTGACCTTCTGACCTTGTTTTTAGAAGGCGAATAAATATTAAAGTTGAAGCATTAGTATGTAGTACCAGATTAGTGTATAGTGCCAGTAGTAGTAGTAGTGTGTAGTAGTAGTGTATAGTACTTAGATTATAATACATAACATAGATTACTTAAGTGCCTACTAATCATTATCAACTGCCATTGTTTAAATAAGTGACATATGATATACTACTCTTTAAAAAAATGGCTCTGTCCATTGGAGGACAATTTTGCCAGTGTCTAGTAGTTTTTGCCGTTGTACGGTAAAAGAATGCTAGAAAACCAAATATGAGAGGCAATGGTGGCATGAACAATGACAGCGCGAATCCCGGATATACTACCTACTCAACCTATTAAACTAAAACTTTAGCAGTGTGTCAAACAGTGTGACTGCTATGATTATTACAACGATAAATAATAGAACTAAACAAAAACTACAAAAAGTTTTTCATTGGATAATTATTTTCAACAGATATAAGTAAAAGATTACAGTGTTTTTGCAATGTCTTTAAGTCTTTATTACAAATTTTCCTATTTAAATTTCATCAAAACTTTCAACTGCATGAGTTTTTTACGCATTTGTTTTTTGTAAGACCGCCTCCCCTGTTAGAACACCACAATGAACCAGCCAAAACTTTGCCTTCAGATTCGTGGTCGTCACTGGATGACCTTTCTCCTGTACCTAATGTTTATCTGTTTTTCGAGCGATGTGGCCCCTCCATTACCACTTCAACTGGCATATTAGTTACAAGCTTCCTTTAAATTGGAATAGCTTAAACATGTTAATTATCAAACATTCAACCCTTTTAGCACCGAGCTAACTACTAAGACGTGACCTGCGCTAAATAAACAAGGTGCTCATAACTCATTAAATTTTCATAGCTCGTTTACTGAGCAGCCATCATTGTTGCTTGCACAAGAAAAGCTTTTTCGTGCAGCTTTCCACGGAGCACACTTACAGCACAATGACCTCATGTGAGACGGAAATATTGTCTTTTTCTGTCATTCGCATCAGATTAAAAAATATAAATGAAAACATCTAAATTTAATTAGTACGGACAATCAATCTTGCAGTCTGTCAGGGTTAGATATCGGTTACACGCCATCTTTTGCCGAATGTCTGAACTACGATTATCTCAGGAGATATTCTCAATGAAATGAAGATTTCTGTGACATCCAAATTGGCGCTAATATCGTGATGTCCTGACAACTTTGATGTTTGAATCACCTTTGTGATTGGTTTGGTTACAGAACTTAACGAGCCAATCACAAGCAAGATAGAAACGTCAAACGGACTTCTCGATACTAATACCATCTAGCGACAAGCGATGTCGGATTCGATTTGTGGCATTCGAACATGGCGGATATAGACAGTATCTAATTTTGCTATTTAGAAAGAAAGAAAAAGAAAGAAAGATTAAATTTATTTGCCAAAATACGACAAAGCAAAAAAAAAATCACAGTTAAAAATAAGACAACCTTATTACATACTTTTACTCGTACATATATATCTTATTTCTGTTTCTTTGGCTAGTTGAAGTATCATTTTGATAGTGTTTTATGCGGCGATTAACCTTAACAGTGAACAGTGATCACAAAATTCTATATTGCTCTCGTGTCTGATATTTTTTAATGCGCAAGTGGTCTCCACGTGTTTTCTGGAATTTTAGTATCAAGTTGCAAAAACTACAATCACCTTGCAATGTTGCCTCTCAAAGAGAATACTTAGACACTGGCGAAATTGTCCCATTAATTAGGACAGAAAAGCCATATTTTAAAAGAGAAGAAGAAGACAAGCGATGTCAAGAAACCGTCATCAATCTAGGACCTTATAGGTTTAAAGGGAAGCTTGCAATTATAAGCGCTCACGTAAAGTTATGATGGGTACTTAGACGGCTCCCGAAATGACCATAACAGTCATCAACCCGTTTATGAACATGCAGCATCAATAATTTACGGCGAATGATCGAGAGGGTCATAAATAAGAGGAGCGTCTGCGCAAGCGTCCGGTTTGACCGGTACAGTCAGCCTGGGTTTATTACCTTAAAAAAAACATTCACCTTCTGTATACGTTTTATTTATTTAGAATTAAAACATAGTCGTTAACTACGAAATACGTAAATATAAATACCTAGGTAAATCTAATTTACGTAGTTCTACAAGCGCCATAATATTGGCGCGCATTACTTTTATAAAAGAAATGATAATATTAATTTATGGACATTATATGGCATTAGGAATAACTTAACGCTGTCTTAACTGAACTGTTGTATGTTATGGTGCAATTTTTGAAATAAATACAACGACAACCGTTTACTTACACTATTCTTGTTACCATGGCAACGCAACAAATAAATGTCTTAGAGTTTGGTTTGAAAAAAGGTTACGGTATTAGGAAAGACAACTTTCGCTTGCACAACGCCATCTATTGATTGCGAACGAAGTTAACACGTCATCTTGAGAGCCGAGGTACGTTACCATTCTTGGACAGTGCCCTCTATTATTATTTAAACTTAAAATATTACTGGGATGTCAAGTATCAAATCTCGGTTTATTTGTACGCCAACGCATTCAAAGCAGGAAAAACTACGGTGCCACAGCCAGACACACAGACAGACTCTTTTTGCGTCGGGGGTTAAAAATCGGTCAAGCAAACGCAAACGCATGTGCAATACCCCTGGTGTTGCAGATGTTTATGGGCGGTGGTGATCTCTTACAATCAGGAGACCACTTGCTCGTTTTCCATCCAGTCGAATAAAAAAAAAAGCTGTTTCTAGGTACCTATTATATTATTGCACTTTGTAATAGCAATATAGAGGGAACTTCGACTTTTCTAAGTTGGTTAGAATATTTTAGTAATGTACGATTCGCAAGATATATTACGTAGCTGACTGTACTTTGATAAACTTACCATGCCATAAACATCGCTAAATTAAAATAAATGTTTCGTGTAAGTACCGTTGGTGCATCTGCAGTGAGATTTTCGCAGAAACTGCATACCTATCGAATGGCTTTTTGCAAAGTAGCTTTATGCCCGCGACTTCGTCTGCGCGGACCTAGGTTATCGCGCGGTGGCGTCCTCTACCGAAATAAAAGATATCCTATGTTGATCCTTGGGGTTTGAACTGCTTATATACCAAATTTTATCAAAATCGATTCAGTGGTTTCGACGTGAAAGCGTAACAGACAGACAGACAGAGTTACTTTCCCATTTATAATATTAATATAAAGTAGGGATTGTAACTCTTTAGTATTATTTACTGTTATATTTGTTAAACAGGTTGGTTGCAGGTAGTATAAACACGGTATTGTTGTTTGAACTATAAGGTTACTGACATTAGCCCGAAGAATTGCGAAACTGAAGTGGCAGTGGGCGGGGCACAATGCTCGCAGGACTGATGGCCGATGGGGTCAGAAGGTTCTCGAATGGTGTCCGCAGACCGGGAGACGAGCTGTCGGTAGGCCTCCAACAAGATGGAGCGACGACCTGGTTAAGATCGCGGGATCGCGGTGGATGCGGAAAGCACAAAGACCGGTCTGAGTGGAGAGCCTTGGGGGAGGCTTATGTCCAGCAGTGGACGTCTTTCGGCTGACATTATGATAATGATGATGAAGGCCGAGATCCCGTAACAAATATATGTTATACTAGCTTTTGTCCGCGATTCCGTCCGCAAAAACCTAACCAAGAAAAAGTTGAAAAACCCTCGACTTTGTGATTTCAAAATTCAATAACTCAAAAGTGGCTAGGCCGATTTTGATAAAACATATATAAAATCCATCGCTTAAACCGCATTCTAATCGGTCCACCCGTTTAAGACCTACGGTGCCACAGACAGACAAACAGAGACACAGACATACAGATACACAGACATACAAACACACAGACACACAGACAACAGACACAAATAGCGGTCAAACTTATAACACACCTCTTTTTGCATTGGGGGTTAAAATGGATTATCGCTATACCGCGGGAACTATAAAATTTTTGGGGGATAAAAATTTTCCATGTCCTTTGAAGTATTTTAAACTATCATCATACCGTGTTGAAAACTTGTCTTCACAATTCAAAAACTTAAGGGCCTGTTTCACTACTGATTAGTGTTAACTGACGGTTAAATGTAATGCCGTCTCCGTCTATTCCAACAATACGTTCATTATCTATCTATCAAAGCAAATAGAGACGGCATCACATTTAACCGTCAGTTAACACTTATCAATGGATGATGTAACAGCCTCTAAGCCCTAAATGGTTACTTATGGTTGGTATGGTTCTAATCCTACTAATTATTATAAATGGGTGAAGACCAAAAATTTCGATACCGTTAAAGCTGCCTCAGCACGTAGTTTTAATTTCCATTAACTCTTTCCATTGTGACACGAAAATTAATCATACATTTGTATGGATATGGAATGTAGATATAATAGTATTTAAATTTTAAAATGGATGTTTACAATAGTAGATGTCTTAATAAAGTGGACTATACTAGCAGTTAATCTTGCATTAAGAGTGTGCTTCCTTAGAGGTGGGGCGGAGCATTTACTGCAGAACCAATCGCATTATTTGAAATCCAAAACTTAGAACACATCATTAGGGGAACTGGCCCCTTGTAATGTAATTTTATGCAATAAGTCTCTAAGATTTGTTTTTTTTTCTTATTTTTTAGCAAACTTATAAAAACGAGGTAAGTACTCTTTTAAATTATTATCTTTTTAAGATGTTTAGTGGTTTTATTTATTTAGTCGATAATATCGTTTGTTAATGTCACGCTATATAAGTTCAGGTGACTGAATTTATTAAGTAACTGTAAAAGGTTGTAAAAAAAATAATAAAATAATGAGTTTCTTTAAATAATTTATTGTCATTTTACGTGGATCCATCGTAAATACATTTTACCTTCAACTATTCGATAACCTGCTTACAACTTTACCATTCAATAAATAAATGGGTCGGTAATATATACACCATAAATGGCTCATCACACACACGCCTAAAGTTCACATAAAAATAATAAAAAAATAACTAAAGAAATAAAAATATCTTTGGAAATAAAAACTTAAAATATTTGGTAAAAAAATATACTAGATGCCACTCGTGTTCTTTCGTCATAGAACTCCATAGATGTACGTAAATATAATAAAAATTAAACTAAAAATAAAAGTAAAAATAATAAGAAAGACTACAAATAGATCAGTCATCACTTAAAGTGAACATAAAAAAACGTACAAAAAATACTGTTGTGTAACTTTCACACTAAAACACACACAATCAAATAATTATATAGACAGTAAAACGGTGGTTACTTCAGAAATAATTGAAAAATATATAGGCTATAATACAAGTAAAGATAATCGTGCATTCATCATCGTTTAACACATCGCATCATTGAATAAGTTAAATAAATAATTTCGATAGGATTCTACTGTTGCTTGGCATGAGCGCCATAAGCCAAGTTCTGGGCATCCTGGGACCTGCCCCAGCCGCCGCCGCCACCGCCGGATTCCCAACCATGCTCCTCATGAGCGGGCTCAGACCATCCTGAAGATTTCTTTGATTCTAGAAGCTTTTTGATGGCACCGAACGCAGCAGCGATGAAAGCAATCTTTCCGAGGAGGTAGGCCTTGAAGACGGCAAAAGCGATGATCCCAAGGAAGAGGGGGATGAGAGCAGCGATTTTCACTTTCAAAAGGGCGAGGATGGGGAGGAGTTTCTTCAGCTTCTTCTTCTTTTTGCCACGGCCTGGAAGGAATAATAATGCACATAAATTACTCAAGTTTATTACTGAGTTTGATACTGATAATAATTTGAGGAGGAGACCTATGTCTAACAATCAAATTTCTATAGCTGATAATTATGACGATGACGATGAATAATGAGTTGAAATTTAATTGAGTTGTGTGAAACGATGGTAAAGGCTTTTCATAGTAAAATAAGAGCCTTAGTGCCGTTGGTAAGGTAAGGTAAAGTATGGAGTAGATAAAGATTAAAAAAATGCAAATCAGTCCTTAACAATCTGCGCTACATCCATCACCAAACAAACTAGCTTTTTCCTGCGACTTCACCCGCGTGGAATTCGGTTATCGCGCGCTGTTTCCTCGGGAACTGTTTATAAAAAGTAGCCTATGTCACGCTCTGATCCATAAACTATCTCTACGCCAAAAATATAGCTAAATGTACCGTAGTTTTAAATATTTTGCACGGGACATTTACATATAAAGTTTTCTAAAAAACTTGTCTAAAAAGTAACTCAAAACATGCCTACAGTTCTAAAACTAGTTCAACAGGAATGTTAGCCTAAGTTATCGCTTCATTGAATGAGATTAATCGATATTAGGCCAACTCGATTTTTATTCGACTTCGGCTGCAGTGAATACTACTCCTTCTATTGGCAGTGTAATTGCCCTAGTGTACCAAATTTAGAACATTTGTCTTTGTCTATGACTAATATTTCATTAGGCAGTTAAACTTCAATCACAGTGTATGTCGTTTTACCGACAATGTTTTCATTGATGCTCGGTTGTAGGTTGTCTATGACTTCAATTTTGACAGTGATTGACGAGCTAATAAAATTCCGACCGCTTCGGAGCTTAGTCCAATAATTAATTTCTACATGGTTTTTAAAAACTCCAACAAGAGTTAGATGCTATAAAGCAACCTGCAAGACCGATACTTTTATTCGTAAAAAAATACATCTATGTATCTCCAGAATATTAATGACTATGCTAGAAATTATATGTAAGCAGTATGTTTGTAATTCTGCAACAATATGTCAGATATAAGAGGTTTCCTCATATTTTAAGTGATTTGTTTACGAGCATATTTCTTAAAATCGGCCTAGTAGGCACGATGCAGCTACTTTACAACTAGTCGAAGCTTTAAAAGGTGATTTTCGTAGTTCTAATTTTAATGGTATTAACCATCAATTTAATCATGACTGTATCTAATTTGATGGTACTGAACTGCTTAAGTGGAACACTGATATCATACGTGATTGCAGAAAATAAGCGTAATAAGCTCTGTATCGATTCGTGACCAAGCATACTATATCATTCAGTTAGCCTGTCCAAGACGTGCCTATGAATGCTTGCAACGTATTACTATGTTAATCATTTTAAGTGCAAAAAACGTTAGAGCTTTCACACTTGGCGGTTTTTTGCAATGATTAGCAGAAAACTATGACTGCTATTTTAAAGATTTTATCTGTGTCTCATGCCATAATTATGTAAGTTACGAATATCACAAGTGAATTAAATAATAAGAAGTTAAAGTAAAATAGAATATAAAGACGACTTTGTAAAAAACGTTGAACTACTCGAATTATGCGACAAGATAGGTATTTAAATGTTAAATTGAAGATTGAAGACAAAACTTAAGTAAAATCCATGATTGCTGTAAAAAATCCAAGTCATCTTTAGCCTATTAACAACTTGAACTTTGCACAGATATGCACAAAGATGCCAATGACCTTAAGAACAACGTGAGACGAAATAATAGAGAGATGGAATGACGATGACTGGCCATTGCCAATACAGTTTGTAATATTAAGTCGTCAACATAAAACTATTTCCTTAAGCAACAGTAAACCCCCATCGCGTACAATGACTGCGTACATAACAGAAACGCGTTAAAGCTTTAGTGAAGTGAAAATGGTCGTGGAGTGTTGGCAGTACTAGAGAAGTTGACTTTAGAGAAATTTGTGCACACATGAAGGCGTAGAATTGAAAACGTGTGAACTAACGGCATGATTTTCCATGTCGATTGAAATTGCACAGTTGGTTATTGTTTTTGTGCATTAATTGGATGTTAAAGCTTAATTATTGCAAAAAGGCTTACAATAACGTGGGAAGATAAAAAATTGCTTTTGAGAGCTTGTTCTATGGCTGTTCAGTCTCTGTCTTCTTTCACATAGAGGGATAAGCATTATTATTATTAGATTTCAAACGAAGAAAATGTTCCTATTTTTCACGCCAGTTCAGATAATTTTAGTCGAAAAAGTCGAACTTGGTTTTGAAATGTAAATGCATGTTATAATTATGTACATATTGGTACAACCTTTTTGTACTGCGCTGTACAAATATTACAGAAGTCAAACTTTACCATTACAAAGAGACTTTTAAGTACAGGAGGCATTGTCATAAGCATAATATAAGCATTTTCTTTTTGACTTATTCATGAAGAAACCCGTGTCATTTGTATTACCAAATACAATTTACTTGCACTCTGCGTAAGATGGTTCCACATTATTCAAATTTACTAAATTTTGAAGTACAGTAAAATAATAATTAGCCACTGCTTTTGAACAGACTGAAAATGTTTTTTTAATTTTTTGTGTCATGTCCTCGTTTCTTTCTAGAAAATCTATAATTCTGCGGAATGTGAATTATAAGTTCTTTTTTTAGACTCAAAAATGCTTTACATACCTTCTTCTTCCACTGAGTTGTCTTCGGTGAAGGATTTCGGCATCCTCAGAGTTAGAACATGTCCATCAAGGAAGTCTACGACGTTGTCCAGGATCCTGTCTTCGACCATCAGCTCCCTGGCTTTAGGGTCGTCGGGCAAAGGCTCATAGCTGCGAGCTGACCTCGGACTACCAGTCCTGGAGAAGGTGATGCCATCAGCAACACTTAGTTCCTTGGATACTGCAAGGTTTTCGGTATACTTCATGGCTTTTTCCTGAAAAAATGGAAAATATGCTTTAGAAATGAGCTGCGTATAATTAATTTGTATGACAAAGACGTTGATTTGCCGATTACGTAATTGATTTTTGGATAACGGTGTTAATCTATATCTCAGTGTTTAAATTTTTTAATGTATACATCCACTTAGTTGCCTAAAGATGCTATAAACTTCTAAATGACAGCCAATAAACTTGACCAGAACTTGCCAACTACAGGTTTCAATTCAAATCACTTTTAATTGCAGAGCAATTATAGTTCAAACGATTTACGTGAGCCAAATTGCGTTCACTCTACTAAGGGTAGTACGTATTGAATGACATATTTCATTTTGTACTGTAGGTGTTCCAGTAGTGAAACCCCAAATTCAATTAATCGAACTATAATTTTAAGACGCCAGAATTCACATTTAACCCTCATATTTGATAGAGGTCACTGGATCATCAAACTAAATTATGAATATTCAATCCTTTGAATGTCCTAATATCCCAAAAACTTTGAATAATAACGTCCAATTCCCTATTCAAGTTCACTGTTCACTTCACTTCACAACACTTCACACACCTTCAGGCACAGCAGGGTGTCGCCTTCCACGCAATCCCTCAGGTTGGCCATGAATTTGTCCACGGCACTCTCCTCCTTGGCCATGGGAAGGCCATTGGCCACAGCCAATGCCACCACTAAAACCACGAATGCTTTCATCTCAACGACAGCGAATGTACAATTGTTAGGAAATGCCTTGCACCCGTCAGTTTTATTTTCTGTCCCCCCTCCTGCGCGGATGTCTCATATGTCACGCCGGGTGGGACGTATGACGAAATGTAAATAGTCATAGTTTGGGCATAAAGCATATTAACACGCATTTGCGAGAATTTTTTTATGGACGAAAAAGGGGGTTAGCATAGCGGACTTTAGGGTCAGTGATGTTTGAATGCCACCATTTTGAAAGCATTTACTTAAGTTTAGAGTAAGCTTTCTTGTTTTTTGATGCCAGTTCATGCTTTAATATAAATAATTATAAAACGTAAATGAAAACTTTTAATGTGTTTGTTGCCATGGCAAATTTGAAATTTGTCTATAATTTTTGTAATCAATTACAATTGAAATATGTTACTTTTGTACTCATTTTTAAATTCATAAACGCCCCAAAGACCTATTTAAGAAATGTTCTCTCTGTAAGTATTCGTGTAATATTACTAATGATTAAATTATTACTATGTTATATAACTATTAACACACTCGCAGGCTACCAAGATACAGGCTCAGCCTAGTTTGGAGTCTGATGGATAAATTTCATGTACTGTAACAAGTGTCCTTTGCTAAATAAACAATTTTTTTTTTTTTTTTTTTTTATTATTATATTTATATAAAACTATTCTAAACTCATAAAGTACATAAAAAATTGTTCAGTAATCCGTCGTTACCTTAATCATCCTTGAAAGTATCAAAATATTCGTTAGCTTATCAGCTTTTTAAATTAACGTATAGAACAGGATTACAGTTTAGTTTTTTAGCAAGGATTATAGAATATGAATGATCTCGGCCGAGAAGAGAACACTAAAATGACTCTTGGTACTTAAAATTGTCACAATAGTAAAACCATTGCGTAATACCATTTCAGCAATATTCCTAATTTACAAACCTTTGAAAAGACGATCACCGCAAAAAAATCTGCCGCTTTCTAAAGTCATTCATATTATATCCATCACACTTGACCGTACGTGAAGACCAAAAGTATAAGTCCATTTAAAGTATTTTCTAGAAGCGAAAGTATCTCAGGATACGCATATAAAGAGACGAATTATGTTAGTTCGTGACGCGTAGGAACTTTAAAGAGGTCATCATGGTGCTGCGGGCAATGATGTAAGAAGACTTTCTTCTGTTACCCAAGAATTTGGCATTCGGATGACTTAACACACATCCTGTAGCGAATTTTTTGAATTTGAATTATGTAGATTTCTCAAAATTTCGTTTTTAGATTAAAATAATTTTATGTGCATAAATTTGGGCGCACTTAAGTTTTGGGTCTATATAAATTTTAATGATATCTTGAATTAGTATTCAAAATTATTAGGATGTGAACACACTATTAAAAGATCTCAAAAATATTTAAAGAAAAGTGCCAATAAGTACTTTAAATCAATAATAAAAAAAAATCATTTCAATATGACCCGAAAAATATCACTCCTTCAAACATGAAACATCAAAACAAGTTCATTCAAGTCTTTAATCAAAACTATCGACGTTCAAGCAAGATAATCAACAGCATGGGGTTCTTAGGTTTTTCAGGTGCTTTTTTTTTCTAGCTATAAAATGTATTTTACAAGCAGCTTTTGCTCACAGCTTCGCCCGCAACTGTGCATTTTTTCCGGGATAAAAGAAACCTATATCACTCTGTGGCCCATTAACTATCCCTGTATAAAAAATCACGTCGATCCGTCGCTCTGTTTTTACGTGAAAGACGGACAAACACACAAACACACACACTCTTGCATTTAATTAGTATGGATTAATGAAATCAAATTGTTTAGTCTAATTTTATTTTGTTAATTGATTTAATTTAGTTTCATTTAATTATAGTTTTGTAACTTGAAGTGTATTATTTATATTCATTGCAATGAAATAAATAAACCCCTTGTTCCTCGTACATAACAAACTTCCAAACTCCAAACTCGGTTTTGGAGTAGGAATTATTTTTCCTGTCTCAGTGCTGGTAATGAAAGTTGGTTATGTACGGGGAACAAGGGAAAAATAACTGTAGATATCAACTTTGAAAAAGAACAGGTACCTAAGTAGGTACAGTTCCTATTTGGTCGACATAGTAAAGACCAAATCGTAATCTTTACGAAATCAATGCGTCAATCTAACACTTAAGAGCTCACCTTTGTCTAAATCTAAACTGCATACGGACAGACAATCAGTCTTCAACCGCAAATACAAAGCCTTCAATACCATATAATTGCCGGCATCACATAAAAGGTACTATTGACAATCTTGCACAAACAATGAAACTAGAGAGAGTTCATTGTACATATTCATCGATGATTCTTCAATGGATTTTCCGCCTTAACCCTTCAGTAGACAGGTTTGTTATTGCTGTATAAGATCTCAGGTTGCAAAGCTTGGCGGACGGACGAATCTGTCTATCGCTTCTGGGCACAGTCTGAATGTAAAATGTAGAGTTTAAATGGGTTTTCTCCTCATTGGTAAGATCTGTGGGTATTTTCTTTCCGGGATCGTTCGGTTGCAGTGGCAGTGTTATGTTGCTTCCGGTCAGCTTGAGTTTAAAACAAAGCTATATTATAGTCTTACGTTAGCTGTCGCAAGGCATTACATTGTTGCAGTTTCAGTTGTTAACAGAAACACTTAACTGTTAAAGAAGTAAATTTTAAGAGTTTTTTAATGATTCACTGTTAAGTAGCTGTTATCTGTGACTGTGAAGAATTTTTTATCGCTGTCTCGCGGGTAGATACTACGCAATTTTCATCAACTCATTTTCGATCAACTTTTTTACCGACACTAATCTGTCCGCGACATTTTTCAAACAATTGCAAATTTTTGTAAGTAAACATTTTTTTTCTGTAATTAATTAATGGTGTACGTGAATACATGCCATCCTATTCAGTATTCAGTATTTATTTATTGCAACACCTTTTACAAGAAATATAAAAAATGATGCCCTGTTGGGGCGTAGCAATTTTAGAATTAATTACATTAATTAACTATGTAACATACTTATTATACCACAACATATACATATTACATTTAACCGCATGTACTCTTTAGCAAGAGGTAGGAACACTTATAAATTAACTTTATGTACAGTAGGTTCAACCTATTAAACCGTAGGAAGTACGATTTTTTGATAACGCCAGAGACAATTTTGGTAACTCACGAGACGCCTAAAGTGTCGGTAAAATAGTTTATTGGCTCAAATATGACTTAATCCTATGTTATTCTCTGGATCTCAAGTTATCTTTATTACCAAATTAATCTAAATCCATACTAATATTATAAATGTACGTGTATGTGTTAGTATGTTTGTCCGTCTTTTACGTCGAAACGGAGTAATGGATCGACGTGATTTTTGGCACTGAGATAGTTTATCGGCCAGAGAGTGACATAGGGAGGGTATTCTGGAAACACAGAATAAGTGCAATTTTTTTCCAAATAAGTTACATACATAGGCATATTTTGTTTTCTGCTTTATTTATTTAGCAAAACCGTATAAAAAAAAATAATGTGCACCTTATCCGGTTCTGCCGGAATACCCTCGATAGGCTATTTTTTATCCCGGAAAATGCACAGTCTCCGAGGGAACAGCGGGCGATAACCAAATTCCAAGCGGACGAAGTCGCGGGCAAAAGCTAGTCATTGTAATAAACAGGGCGCAAGGCAGACAAAGCTAATGTATGACGAAGTTAGTGCATTTATAATCATCATCATCATCATCGCAGCCGTAGGACGTCCACTGTTGGACATAGGCCTCCCCAATAGACATCCAGTTGCTTCGGTTGACACCGGCCTGCATGCACTGTGAAACCGCCGCTTTAACCAGGTCATCCGTCCATCTCGTTGGTAGACGTCCTACGCTTCGCTTGGCGATCCACGGTTCTTGGCGCTGCCAAGAGCGCAATCAGCGGTATGGGAATTAAAAAAAAAAAATTCTTTTACAAATATACAATTTTGAAAAACATTGTATGTCGCACGGACGGTACTAAGACTACAAACTTCCACTTATTAAAGCACCCAGTCTTCAACTACGAGCTTCTAATAGTCGCTCGTTAGTAATTCCTTATTTACCGCCCTTAAGACGCAATGTACTATTACAATAGCTTGCATGCTTGTACCCCATCTATATTAAGTTCGATCGACAAGCATGTGAAGTCCCCGATTCCCACCATACGCTTGGGAACTGTTACTCGGCCTATTTTATAGGAAGTTCGACTCGGTCTAAACAAATTCGATGTATGAAACAAAGAATGTATTCTTAAATCAAATAAAAATTCACACATAATTATCATCATCATCTTCCCAGCTATTGAGCCAAGCAAATTAAACTATCGAGTAAGACCTCTTATTTATTTAATAAAATAAATCTATGAGGAACTTGTATTACAAAAACAGAGTGTTTTCTTAGAAGAAAGAGTGGCGCTATATTTTAAACTTGAACCTGTGTTCATAGAGTATGCTACATAAAACCTTTAAAATTAATATTTCAACACCAGCCTAAATGCCCACTGCTGGGCACAGACCTCCTTCCTGAATAAGAGGGCTTGCCTTGGGCCGTAATTCCCACGTGGACCTAGTACACTTCGTATGGAAACACGAACATCACAAATGTTCCGCTAGAGGCGCTGTTCGTGTTTCCATACAAATTGAGATTTTAACGCGAACGCCATCGAGACGTATTTTGCAACCGAATACTTACTCGTACACAAAGGGTGCGACAATTTAATTCTCGTACAACACTTTGTTTGCAGTTGTTTTCCATTTACAATAAGTAAGCCAGTTTCTCCACGTGCACCAAAACATGTTTCAGTATTGTTCACTGTGACAATCCCAAGATCCGGTTCCGCCCATATTAAATACTATGAAGAAAGTAACCATGTCATAACTAGTAAATACTACTTAGGTACAATAGTAAGAGTAATTCGGGGGTTAAGTCATGAGCGGTAGCGATCTACGACAATAATACAATAGGTACAATACAAATATTCTTTAATGCACACCACAAATCAGTACGAAAATGTTATTATATATAAAAAAAAATGAGGGAGCTTTGTCTGTTGCAACTGGCACTATAGCTCTTATACGGGTGTACCGATTTGAATGCGGTTTGTTTATTTGAAATCAGGTTTTCTAGCGATGATTCTTATGTTTTAGTTAAGTTCGAATACTCATAGTAGCCTAACGCATATGACACGCAAAATTAGCTAGGTCAACTAGCGTTATACAATCGTAAATATGCGTGGTTCTACGGCTTCTTTGAACAATTATAATTTGTTTATTTATTACTATCAATTTCTCGCAACTTCATCTGAAAAAAAAAAATGTTTTTTCCTATCCCGAGAGATCTTTGCAACTTATTCAAGATAAATAGAGTCTCACCCAGGATTTTTAATTATCTCAATTCCAAATGTTTTCATAATCGCTCGATTACTGCGTGGAAGCTTTACAAATAACATGCAAACTCGCATTCGCATTTATTTTACTTACCATTTAATTATTACTTAGATTTTTTCACAAACTTATACCGCGACCTCTCATCACTTGTTATCACAGAGCATCACTGTCACAGTGATGCTAATAATACGTGAATGCAAAAGTGATAATCATGACTTGACACAACTCTATCCTTTGTTTTGTTAACGCTATGGACATTATATTCTGCTTTTCCTATACACTAGCAGGTTATCTGTTGTTGCCAAGTCATTGTTAGACGTTTTGATTAACCGTAAGTGTTTTTTCTCAAACATGCAATGAAACGTTCATGTTGTGTTCCTTAAAATAGGCTTCTAGGCATTTAAAGGCCGAAATCCATACATACATACATACATAAAATCACGCCTCTTTCCCAACGGGGTAGGCAGAGACTAAATCCTTCCACTTGCTACGATTCTGGCATACAACTCTCGCTTCCTCTACATTCATCAATCTTTTCATGCAAGCACGTCGGTTTAGAGTACTCCTGACCCGACCTTACTCCATAAATCCATACCCCAAATCCATACTCGGTGATTTTGACATGCGTTAAAATAAATCAAGAAATAAATACTCATATAGACTATCAGATCTGCTGTCAGCCACTGTCACCGCCACCACAGATATAAATTACACTAGATTACGCAAGTGTATCTACTTCGCTTGTCCGAACCCCGACCAAACGTCGGGGTTGGCCCCATACAAAGACTGACCGCTAACTGACTAATCATGACTACAATACAATACAATAACTCTTTATTGCACACCAACATATAGCAAACAATTACAGAAAACAGGTATATACACAGAGACTAGTGACTGACTCGAGCCCCATGGCGCGGGCGGGCGGCGCATTTGAATCGATTTTGTGCGGACATCTGGGAATTGACATCGCTGATTCACCCTTGAGACGTCATAGTAGATACAAAAAAATGACACGGTTGGTTTTCATACAGATTGAGGTGTTTGCGGTATCAAAAAAAAAAATATATTTCATTTCATTAATTTCTAGTTTACCTAATCTGTATCTGTGACCGCCACAATCAACGATATTTACTAATTTATTTTTCTAGTTCGCTTCTTTGTTTTATTATATTAGTTTACCTATTTATATGATTTTTAAGATTGGATGAATTATGATAAGTCACTTCCAGGCGTTAATGCACCATCGACCTCCAACAACGATGGTAACATTGTGCACGGTGTGCAGGTGCAGATTCTTCTCAACAGAGGCTTTTCCGAACCGGTGCTAGATTTTTTAACATCCATAAGAATTTTTTATAGCCTAAATTGAATAAAAATGTTGTGACTTATAAAAATAAATTCAGTATTGCCACTAAGAAATCACCAGAGTATATTTATGCACTGGATGGCTTGAGCGCCTACACTGTGTTTTATAGCCAACATTCGTTAGAATGCAATTTTATTAGAGCAGTGAGAAATTAATCGAAGGCAAAGTGTTTAAAAGAACATTGTTCGATCGAACGATTTAATGACAAAATTATATGAAAAAAAATAGAACATGACAGGTCGGACAAGTAAAATGTATGAAATATGTAGTGTAATTTATGTAAGACTTGTTAATACACAACCTAACACAAATCTATGGTCATTTAAATCGATTGGATTCAGATTATCACGTCGTATATTATCACTACGTACATTACAGTGCGCGCAATATTTTGTAGGCCCTGATAATGATAATGCGCGACCATGATATTGTACGGCATGTTAATGGGAAGCAATAATGCTTTGGATTATCACGTCATACATTATTGCGCGTACATTCCATGTTGTATATTATTGTTTCCCTGAAACAACTGCTGTCTTTCAGGTTATCCAATCCGATATAGGATCAAATCAAATCAGCCCACATCCACCCACTGCTGGGTAAAGGCCTCTTCATTTTCACGCCACTTCGCCCGGTCCTGTGCTAGTCTCGTCCACAGTTTACCAGCCGACTGCCAGATGTCATCCGACCAACGGGCCGGTGGTCTGCCCACCGTTCTTCGACCCAGTCTTGGCCACTACTCCGTAATTGCTTTCGTCTACCTGTTGTCAGTGCGTCTCGCCAATTGACCCTCCCATCTCTACTTCAATTGTGTTATCCTCTTACTTACATCCACAACTCCAGTCCGTTTCCGAATTTCAGAATTGGGGACGTGGTCAAGAAGTGTGATGCCCAGCATAGCTCGCTCCATGACTCTTTGTGCGACTTTTATTTGGTGCACGTTACATCAGATCATATTTCATACATTTTATTTTACTAGCCCCGATATCGTATCGGCGTCCGATACCGATATTGGATCGGAAGATCTGAAAACGTTCTGAGATGTGCCAATCATTGACTCTTCGCACCGTTAGTTATTGATGCTCTCAACACCTATTTGATGAAGTATTTTTTTAATATTTTTATCAAACCTTGTTGTTTTTACAGTGAACTTTAATTTAAAAGACACAATTAACAAGCAGAGTTTTGCAGTAAACCAGACGAAGACTAGACGCCAGTAGATCGTTACCTAACTGGTTATCTCGATCGAGTTTGAATGTGACCTTAGCCGTGACTCTGCTGTTGTAACAACAGTTGCTCCAATAGATGGCGTAGGCGTGTGCAAACTTTAAAATTAATTGACCGATGTAAAGTATCTCTGGATTTTGTTTCTCTGTATCCCACCGATCCCACAATATTATAAATGCGAAAGTTTGTAAGTCAGTTTGTTTATTACCTCTTTACGTCTGAACCGCTTAACCGATTTAAATGAAATTCGGTACACAAATAGTTCCAGTCTCCGGAAAGTACATGGAATAGTTTAAATCTCAGAAAATTGTATAATTCCCATGGGATAGCGATAAACAAATTCTACGCGGACGAAGTTGGGCGCAACAGCCAGCAGTGTGTAAACAGGTCGTTTCCTGCGTTTTATTCTTCTTAACGTATGCATTAGATCTATCGTCATCCGTGTATATGAATAAAAACAGAAAGACGACTGGAAGCGACTTTGTTGTATATTATGTATGTAAAGCAAACGAAGATAATTTAATGTCAGTCTAATCGCTTCAAAGTTTGAACACACCATTCTCCTTACTGTATCATAGATATGAATTGCAGCACTAATGATATAGAAAGAAGAAAGAAAGAAAGATTATAGATACGCATTTGCTTAGATCCGGTGGTAGGACCTTGTGCAAGGTCCGTCCGGATTGCTACCACCATCTTGCTCGCTATTCCTGCCGTGAAGCAGCAATGCTTGCACTGTTGTGTTTCGGCATGGAGAGTAAGACAGCCGGTGAAATTACTGGCACTTGAGGTATTCCATCTTAGGCCTCTAGGTTGGCAACGCATCTGCAATATCCCTGGGGTTGCAGAAGTTTATGGCCGCTGGTGATCTCTTACCACCAGGAGACCCTCTTGCTCGTTGCCTTCCAGTCAAATAAAAAAAAAATCTTTTAACCCACGCATGGGCTTTTAATGCGGTTTTTATCATTATATATTAGAATTTAAGAGGAAAGTTCATATCAACAATTGTATTGTATAACTAGCGATGTGTTTCGTCTCTTTGCTGTTTTTGTTTCGGTAAATGGTGAAGTGTCTTTAATTAAAAGCTTTTTTTGTTTCTTGGCCTTTTTTTTACAAAATTGCGCCCGTGTAACCGCAAACCGCAAGAGCGATGGGACCGCAAACCGGAAGGCGAAGCGTTGGCAGGCCTCCCACTTGATGGACTGAGGACATCGTGAGAATTGCGGGCGATCGGTAGATGCAAGCGGTGAGTAAGGGTCTTTGTACAGCAGTGGACGTCTTCGGGCTTGATGATCAGGATGAAAACCGGAGCGGATCGTTAGTAAAGATTGTAAAAGGTAAGGCAAGGTTGACACATATAATAAACGTGACAATGGAACCGCATTTCAAATAATGGTCCCAAATGAAAATGGAACTTGTTTGATTCCAAAAAAGGGAAATAAAGAATTAATTTGCTGACTGATTACGGTTTTGATATATTTATTTATTTTAGTTTTTTTTTTTAATTCAAATATTTTTTCTTCTTCTTCTTCCGGTGCCCTCTCCTATCGGAGGTCGGCGATCATTAGGGCTATCCTAACCCTATCCTATCCTATTTTTTCTTAAATCGTGTAAATCAACATACGAGTATTAAGATTACAAGCCTTATTCAATTCAACGTCGTTACTTTTATCTTGTTTGCTACTGTTCATTGTTAATCTTTCTCTTTATTGTATAATCGGATAAATGTGGTCATAATAAAGATGTTTACAATCATTATCATTAACCTTTTACTGAAAGTTGTCTATCATTATGTTATTCTGTGGTTGGTCAGACATAAGTGCTTATCTTAAATCAAATCTTCACAATGATATCGGTGTTGCGGTTTTCCCCAGATAAAACGGTTTTTTTCCAGATGGCTTGCTCTTAAGTAGTTAGTTCAATTGTTTCAGATAGGTAATGATTATTTGGTCACATTCCGTACTCAATACTTGGTAAACCAACTTTTCTTCTTTTCTTCTGTGTTTGTAAAATCGAAAAAACGCGTTTTAGATCATATTTTGATCGAATTTTTCTTAATCACAACATAATCGCACAACCAAAATTTCAATTTACTTTTGGAAGGAAGTTTAGTATTATCGATGTGTGTTGTTTAATATTACAATCATCACCATGTCAGCCGCCGTCCACTGCTGGACAATTTTTCAATAAAATAAATATTTAAAAATTAGGTAGTTAAAGTAATTTAAATTTAAAGTTTGCTCTTGAAGTTAAAAAAAAATTATAAAATAAAAAACAAAATTAAATTGAGTTCTTTATTTGTACGAATCGTAACAAATACGATAGATAATAAAGATAAATATGCATATGAACAAAAAAATATAGATATAATGAAATGATAATTTATATAATGACAAATATAATATCACAATAAAATAATATGAAATGTGAAATGTGCTCATGATAATAATAAATATATATAACAAAATATATAAATATGAAATAATGTGAAATAATATAAAATGGAAATGTATAAAAACAATGAATATACGTGAAATAACAGTGCCATAAATTTAAATTTAAAATAAAATAAAAATGTAAATAATAAATATCACAGTCGAAGAATATAACAAATAAAATAAAGGGTGCGAACTAGCTTACGATGATAAAACAAGTATAAAAAATTAAACAAATAAAACTTAAAACGAAGGACTAGAATAAAAAAATAAGGTATGATAATATATTTACAAAATGAGTATCAAAGGCTAACGCAAAAATTAAAATACACATATACGGATACCGTATAGGATCTGAAATAAATACTAATATAGTACAACAAGAAGGACCATACAAACTCAGAACAACCGTTTATGAAAACAAAACAACATCGCGCAGCATCCCTCACAAAGGGATTGTCAATAAATATTCAATAAATATCTTAAGGCTAGTAATAAATAAGCCTGCTTAAATATTTCTTTAAAGTACATGCCCGCATTCTCAGTAAACAAATGGCCGCAATAATAGCGGCCCTAGAATAGAACCTTGTAGAACGCTAGTGTGAGTATGTCGGAGATTAGTCTGATTTAACATGGGCGCCGTACGCTAAATTTTGCGCATCGTCGATGGTTCGTCCCCAACCGTGTCCACTGCTGGAGTAACTGTGCTCGTCATGGTGTGGGTGGGCAACAACTTCGTAACTAGTTTCGTGGTGCTTGCTAGCCAACAGCTTCTTCAGGGCGAGGATACCAGCAACCAGGAGGGCAACCTTGGCCAGGAGTACAGCCTTGGCTGCAGCAAAAGCGATGATGCCAAGGAACAAGGGAATGAGAGCGGTGATCTTCAACTTAGCGAGAGCAAGAAGGGGCATCAGCTGCTTGATCTTCTTCTTCTTACCACGGGCTGGAAAGATAATAAAAAACAATAGTTACTAACGGTACAAAAATACTTAGTTATTTGGAACACGCTTCGCTTCTGGTGTCCGCCAGCGGCATAATCATTACTTAATTTTACCGTTCGCTTGACGCATTTTTGCATGTGCAGACTTTGGAGGCGACGATACAAAAAAATTATATTTCCTATCAAAATCATATAATTTTCTTAATTTCATTAAAATATGAGTGGAATACCCTGCCTGCGACTGTGTTTCCTGAACACTACAATTTGGCCGCTTTCAAGTCTAGGGTGAATGAGCATTTACTAGGCAAGCATGTTCTATCGTAGGCCTCATCCTCCAGCTTTCCATCAGGCGTGATTGTGGCCAAACGAATTAAAAAATCAAAATAATAATAATATATGCAATCACAAATTTAATAAACAAGACTTTAAAAATTAAGCTTGTTTTTGAGGTCATTTAAACAATACAGAACTTTTTAATAGACCATTTAACTAAAACCCATTAGCCCTGATTATGAGGTCAACTTATCTCATAATCAGGGCTAAGCAAAAGTATTTGTAGTCTCAATTAGAGAGTCTAAATTGGAAGTTCAATATTTGCTTCATTCAGCATTGTAACCGCATTCCTAAGTTATTTGTTTACTTTAACTAATGGTCTGTACCAAGAAAATAAGGTGCATTCTTAAAACTTGACCTTGATTGCTTTTTGACTAAAAATACGTGGATAAATTCATTTCAAATAATTTTCACTACGATTCTTCTACCCAGTGTTGTTGAGCGTGAACTTTTTGATAAAAATAAATTCGACGAAACCGATCGTTCCTATTGTACAAAACAATAACTCCATGTCTTGTATTCTATACAGCAAGTTTTCTATTTTTCAAAGTATGACTAACTTTAACAAACTTACAACACTACGATGAAACATTAGATATAATAATAGATATAACATAGGTATTCTTGTACGTTTTATTAACAACCTCCTGCCTTGTTTTCATTGGTGCAGTTACATTAATGCAACATTTTTTTGACAACAAAAAAAACTTTGTATCGAGCAGATTACTTCCGTGACGTAATCGGGACTTTATTGACTTTAAGGTTTGCTTTAAAAGAATGCGTATCCAATGACAGGGCTACTAGATAATCACCATTAACAATCGTTTGAGTTTGACACAGTAATTTTGTAATTAACAGACAAAGGGCGACGACTACTTGTATTCGAAAGCAATTACAACTTTCAACGTTAGAAGCGGCCAGTTATGGCTAGATTTCACGATGACTTGCTCACCCGAACAGGTTCCACCATGAAAGTTCAATTTGCGCCAGAAGGACTCGACTCGACCGCCAACTCGACTACTCTAATGACCGAAGCAAGAATGCAAGTGCCACTTTCACAACCCAATGACAAGTGTTAAGTGGCAAGTGCGTACTTATACTTGTTCAGAATATGAATGGGCTTCTTATTATGGTAATATCAGTAGCAAGCTTTATATGAAGTGAAATCAAAACATGAATCAACGTGTGGGTTTAAAATGGTGTTTAATGAAAGCAGAGTAATGGTATTTACATTTAAATAAGGCAGTGAAAATTCTATAAGAATTTGAACAGTGAAATTGCTACTACTAGTCTTGTTAAACACCATGGTTTTCATTAATGTTTTTAAGCGCATTTTTTCAAATTTAAACTACTATATTTTTTTCTGTTTAAAATTCATTTTTGTGTGGTTTGGTATATCTTTTCTACGCATTTTAAAAAAGCATCATTTAACCACTGGCATTAGTGCGTAATAATAAAAAATAGTGTATTTGTGTACCTAATTTAGTGTATGTTTACTTTGTTTTAACTTTTATTGTGTTATGTTTTTTAAATTCATAAGACTCTTAATCATTTTTAAATTTTTCCGCTTAGTTTTACTTAATTCTCCAACAATCTCTTTAAAATATTTATAAAATAGTAAGCCATGAGGTATCAAATTTTTACAAAGTTATTTATTTACTTAAGCATATTATACTGTAGACGAACTATTTAATGATAATGATAGAACTTGGCATAAAATATTTGCTTTAATATAATATTGATATTTTATACTTATTGGTAAGATTATTTTAAGTTAGATTAATTTATGTGACATTGCCATACCGGCCAAGGCCCATAATGAAACTAAATGTACCTACTTAGTTATTAAAATCTGTACAAAACTATGGTTGCAATAAACGACTAATGATAAGACAGATATAGATAATGACTTGCCCTTATGAGGCGTATACCATCTAACAAAAAAGGCTAAAAAACTTTACTTCAACACAATTATAAATTTTTGTACATCCTTGAACCTACGCATTGAACTTAACCTCACCGCAAACGGAACAGTTAAATCGGGTTGCATTTTACATAATAAATGCGTTGAAAACAAGTCCTTGATTGCAAGTTGTTTACGACGCTGTACCGTTGCAAATCTCCGCTGCTTCAATGTTGCAGTTTATACTCTAATACGGCTTGAAAGGATAGCTTTTGAACTTACTCTGTATAGATTGTTTATTTTTGATGTAAGTTACACGTGACCTGATAGAATCTGTTGAAGCGTGTCTAGAAATCTACGAGACTTTGAGACCGGTGGCGGACATCGATGCCATGTATCTGTCTTCATGGAAGCTATAAAGGTAGAAAGTAGTGCGTGTAGAGTTGTACAAAGTAATCGTACACTATGAAAATAAAATAATTCAATTTAGTATGTATGAAAAGAATTCAAGTTGAAATATTGGTGCATAGGAAAAATTCGTGTCTAGTCTACTGTCCAGCGGTGGTGTAGGGGAATAGCACGCAGCACGGAATGCTGAGGACCTGGGTTCGATTCCCAGCGCTGGTCTATTTTTCTGGTTTTTCTGTGCATTCATGTTTCGGCTTGTGTTTTCGTGTGAAATATATAATCGTACACTTTTATGATACTTCGCATTCATTGAAATTTTATAATCTGCGAATTAGAATTTGTTTCTAATAAATTAATTTAATCCTTGTCAATTTGTTAACTAACACACTTTATCATGTGTTCCCATGATTGGTTATAAGAAACTTTGTAATAGGTACTTTGTTGACTTATTATTTATGTCTATTTCCAATAAATTTATTTGAATAAACGTTTTCTTTAACAACACATTCATTAGGTAGATTCCACATAAAAATTACTATTGCTATAAACTTTTCGGCAGAGTGATAATTACCGTAAATGTACTAGCAAAGTGGTTCAACGATGTGTGAATTTTTTTATTAACACCAAACAGTCTTACTAGTCTGGTTAAGAGACATGTTGCATGCTAATACATGTATTTCTAACAATTTAGATCACTTTCTGATATTATAAAAATCTAAGTAGCGATAGCTACTAGGTACTTATTTATTAACTCTTAAAACAACAGAAACCTAAATTACGGTTTGAAAAGAATCAACGTATTTCTTTTTCCAACGAAACTACAAACTGAAACATGGATGCACAGAAAAAAAACAGGATGGACAGGAGTCTAGACACAATTTTTTCCCATGCATCACCCATTTCAGCCCGCTTTTTTTTTAGTCATTTAATCAGCGACACTATAGCGACATGTATGTTTTAGTTCTCCAACGAGAGACGTCAACATTCCTTCGTAAAAGTAAAAAAAATGGAGTTAAAATAAAAAATACAAAAAAAGACTCCAAACACCAATCTTAGTCTTTCTTTTAATTTGGTAATTGAACCAGTTTCAAGATGATACTTCAACGTTGAAAGCTACCAATAAACGAGTGTATAAGTAAAAGTTGTTTTGATCTCACTTAAATTGGCCATCGTTATTGGCTTACTTAGATCACCCGCCATGATCATGATCATCAAATACCTTCTTATTTTAACCACAAATCGTTTTGTTGTGCTCCGTTTATTTTAGAAGACCGTGAATTATTGAATCATTTCTCTGCGCTAAATTTCTTTTTCTATTTGCATTTCGTAATCTTGTTTCGGCGGTTTCGTAATACACGTAATATGAAGATGATCGGAAAACGAAAGTTCTTGGCAGGCGTTTCCGAGTGTTAAGGAAATATTCGAATCACGACCTTTTAGTCCACGCAAGAGTTACAAAAGTTAGTTCATCGTTGAATTATGTTTTATGGATTGTTGGTTTTTGGGATTTTTTAGTATTTTCGCTTCTTTATTTTTTTTTTACTACGACGTTACTTTTGAGTTATAAAAATCCTGAAATAAATTTATGTCAACTTGATTTTAATACTCAATTTCTTTATATCAAGCCCAGAGGCTTGTTGATAGTCTTCCGTTTCCGTCAAAGAAGTAGTGCAATTAGCTCGATAAAAATATGAAGCTTCTTTAAAATCTGAGCAAGTACCTAAAAGTTTCGAGCCTTTGTTTTTTAAAATAATTTATCAACTATTAAAATAATGTAAAACATTTCAATTAAAAATATATGACTAATATTAATAATAGACAAAAATTTAAAAATCTTTATCAGTGTTACACAATTTTTCATTATTTGTTTTGGCATTATGTGTGGTGTTAGTTCTACTTGAATCGTCATTGATAACCAAAAAAACAGTAAAAATCTCAGTTTATTATAAAACTTAGACTGGTCAATCTATTTATTTTACTAAAATTCTAGGACTCAATGATAATTAGCTTAGCTTTGTAAACAATCTAAAATACGTTGTATTTATAATGAAGATGCTTACCTTCTTCAAGAGATCTCTTCATTCCCTCGACGGTGGAAGACGGCAGCCTGAACTGGATGACATGGTTCTCGAGCAGGTCAGCAGCAGAGTCCACTAGCCTGGCTTCGACTTGGGCCTCCCTGGCCTTGGGCTCCTCTGACAAAGGCTCCAGAGCCCTCGCAGACCGCGGAGAGCCGTTCCCTACCAGAGTCACCCCATCAGTAATGCTCATCTCCCTCGCCGACGACAACGTTTCCACATATTTTAATGCCTTCTCCTGCAACCAAAATGAAAAACTTAGAACTGATTTAGAACTTATGACACGCACTGTACGCACTTTTCACAACACTAAAGTTCAACCTTTAAGCACAGAGACACATCGCCTTCAGAACACTCCTTGACGACTCCTAGAACACTCGCAACCAGGTTTGGATCGTTCGATTCTTTTTCTATCGTGGGCATTGCCCGCGCTACCGCGAGGCAAACTAGGGCAGCTAAGTAACACCTCATGTCGTCGGCTGGAACTACCCTTACAGAAAGTTAAACAGAAAGTGTGCCCACGCTGTATAAAACGGTCTGTTTTAAGCCTGTCACCCCCACCACGGTATTCGTGCCGGACGAGAAAAGTGAGCCTAAAAGTCAACGATTAAGGTGCTACGAAAATGATATCATGTTAATGCGGGCAGTGCGTGGACGCACGTTTTTTGGGGGTTCATTCACTTTTTGTGCGCCTGTGTGTGATTGTGCATGTGTGCTCTGGTCCCGGATGAGTGGACGCACTAGAGTGGGATGACTAGGTTTGTTCCCATTAGGGCTGTGTTCGTTGACCCTTCAAGTTTTAATTGAGCTTTTAGACAAATTTGAAGAAATATTGTACTTTTTATTAAGACGATTAATATAAGAACATTAGTTAGAAACTAGCGTATTTAATATTTAAGTCACTTGTATGATTTGATATTTTTGTCACGTAGTGGCAATGGAACACATATTCGCCGCTTAAGCTCTACTTATTCAAAGTCATGTTTATACTAAAAACATACCTATAATAATGCTGCTCGTGTTCAATTTAAAACTAGTAATATTTAATGTTTCGTAAATAATTAAGTAACTTTTTTTTATTAACACTGATATTTTCTGTGCACTGATATTACAGTAAGTCTTAAAACGAACACCGCGTGCGCTTTTGTTTGCAAAATGAATTGAGAGACTTTTGACGTGCATTGTATTTAAAAAGAGAACACTGTAAATGTACCTACAGAAGAACAGATGTATTACGAATTTTACAAAAGTTAATAAAAAATATTAATAATGTCACAACCTTTTTTTACCTCTCTATTAACTACACTATTGACAGAATGTTCATGCTAGTCCTGTAAAGAATCTGTAGTGAACCATCATGACGACTTTCTTGGGATCATAATCATAAAAGTATTTTATAATAAACATGTAGTTAGATAATTTATTTTTGATCATCGTTAGAGAATTAATAAAAATACGTGAATATTAATTACTTGGCTGCTTCGCAGCCACACGTGACACATAGCTGCAGTCAAAACCTATATCTGACTATATCAAAGGAACATCAATATTTGGTCCGCAAAGACGATGGTCGTTATAAATAAATAACTATCATGGGACATTATTGACACCAATTGAACTAGTCCCAAGCTAAACAAAGCTTATACTATGGGGAGTAAGGTACTGAATAAACATACTTAAATGGAAAAAATCGTTTTATTCGCAACAATGTCTGCGCCGGGCGGTGTTCGAACCCGGGACCTCAAGCTTCGTAGTTAGGTTCTCTGACCACTTGGGCATCTGGTCGTCAAACCTAACCAGTTACAACCAGTATTGTGTTGATACATAAGATCATGTTGAGATTTCTTTCTTGGTCATTATATTATTACTATCCGATATATTGTTACAAATGACGTCCTTATAAACGGTTGCGACTGTATGTCTGTGCAACACATTTGTCTTCATGATTTTAATTCAGTCACACATGTTCTTGAACCCACGATCCTCTGCTTGAGACGCGATAGGTCAAATCACTAGGCCACCACGGCTCGCACCTCTGAGTTTTTCGAAATCCATGTGCGGAATTACATTTGAAATTTACAACGCGCTTTGCGGTGATGGAAAACATCGTGAGGAAACCTACACAAACCTGCGAAGCAATTCAATGGTGCGTGTGAAGTTCTCAATCCGTATTGGGCCCGCGTGGGAACTATGGCACAAGCCCTTTCATTCTGAGAGGAGGCCTGTGCCCAACAGTAGGACATATTATATAGGCTGGGATGATGATGATGATGTTATTGTTACAAATGACGTCGTTATAAACGGTTGTGACCGTATATCTGTGCAACACATTTGCCTTCATCATTTTAATTCAATCACACATGTTCTTGAATGAGCACTGCCAGAAATTTTAATCAATTAATGAAAATGCATCAAGTGCAGTGCAATGTAGCTAGAGCAGTGGGGAGCGCGGAGTGACCGCACGGATGCGCTGGCGCAGTGCAGCCGGTGCAGCTTTCTGATACCAAAGAGGAAGGCAGCTTCAATTAGAAAAGATGTTTTCCTTTAACGTTTTGTTTAGCAGTGGAAATGTATAGAACAAGAACAGAATTGTGTAGACTGTTTACAAATATGATAAAGATGATTTTTAGTCCATGTAGGTAATAAAAGCTGTTTTTGAACTTAAGTGTAATCTTGATGTTAAAAGTCGGTCAAGTGCCAGTAACACATGTGCACGGAGGGTTCTATATAAATATGTTGCTATTTTATGATATTTCAAAAAAAATAAGTTGTTTTTTTACTTACGTGGCCTTCACCCTGAATTTTGTGTCGTGAGACTTTATTTTCCAAATTACATAGTTCCCCTTCTAAGTTTTATTTACACGATTTTAATGAGAAAATACACTTTTATAAATTAAATAATAAAGTACGCTTTCAAAAGGTCGTATATTTTTATCGTGTAAAAACTCCAGCTATCTACATACCAAATTTCATCGAAATCAATCTAGCCGTTTTAGCGTAAAGGAGTAACCAACACACACACACAATCTGTCGCATTTATAATATTAGTAGGATTCCAGACGTACCTACATCTATACTTATACCAAATTTCATCCAGATCAATCTAGACGTTTTAGCACAAATGTGTGAAAAACACAAACATTCACACACACGCACACTTACAATATCTTGCATTTATAACAGGCTACAAAGCTGTCATATTGAGTATGATTATACAAAATCGTATTAATATTATAATAACTAGAAACCGTCCGGTTTCCCTTAGCATGTTACATCACTCGAGTTTATGTGATTCCAATTCTAATTTTGTTAATTGTACACAAATTATTGTAATTTTGAGGTGAAAGCAAAATTTTTTTTATATAATTTTACTTTTTAATTAAGTAGCATACTTCCTTTTGGTATAAAATTATATGTTAGCAAGCTACATGAATTGATAATAAGTAGTTTTCTTGTAGGCTGTCACGTCCTGCTATTTTTTTAACTGAATCATCGTCTTGAGGTCTTTTAACAATTTAGCCTAGCAAAATTTGTCAAAAATATCAAGATTATTTCATTATTTTGATCATGTAATAGCTGAAAAAATAAAATACCATGTAGGTATAATTGTCATCATAGGCAATAATACAGGTATGCAGGTGACAGCAGGGTATTGTCCACTAGTATTTACATTCGCACACGTAAATCATTAGATCCATATTACAATTCCCGTGGGAATTCCCGATGTTACATTAAAAACAATGCCAAATTTCAAGATTTTATCTCTATCCCGTGGGAATATCGGATTGAAAAATAGCCTATGTTTTATTCCACATGTCCAACTATCTACATCCCATATTTCAACTAAATCCATCTAGCCGTTACAGCGTGAAGGAGTAACAAACATACTCACTCACTCACTCACTCACAAACTTTCGCATTTATAATATTAAGTAGGATAAGTAGGATTTAAGCTCAGCTATGAAGAAGCATATCTATGAAGAAGGTTATGCTCGGGATTTCTATACGGGATCAAATCTAAAATGGACATAATATACGTAGAAAACGAGATCACTGACATAACCAAGCGGATCAGCTCGATAAGGCTCCAATAGGGATGTTCACTCCACCAATGACACCGCAATGACGCATAATTTCCTGTGTTGTCTATGCTATTGTCTAGTGTTGTGGGTAAATGTATTTTCTTTCTTTCAATCAACTGACGTACTTTTTATGAGCTGTCAAAACACAATTCTCCCATAGAGTTTGAATGGAAATAGCCACATGTGACGTCATTTGTTCGGCAACTCAATTAACTAACTATTTATTTGTTTTAGTTACACTAATAATCTAATTTTGCAAATCTAATTGCATTGACCTTACACACATATCTATGGACGAATGAGCGAGACCCGTAGGGTTGCATTTGAACTCTTTAAATAGAGAACCCTGAAAAGCCTCGGGCCCTTAAATTCAAAGTAATACAAAAATATACGATAGCATTATGATGATGACAGTAACAAGTAAGTAGCTCTTTTAAGTACAGAACTTGTTTGTCTTAATAAAAACAGTGGCGATAATAATCAGTCAGTAACAATGTTAGAAGTCGTTGTTTGTGAGAAAAATAATTATGAAGCTGGGCTCGGCAAAACAATAGAAAAAGTAAGTAGTTAAATAATACTTTTCCTTACTAATGTTGGGGATCAGTTATTATTATCTATAAAAAGTCTATTACCCATTGTTATGTTGGTAAAAGTGAAAGCACGTTAGGAATATTACTTTTTTTATTTTCGTGAAAATATTATTGAAATTAATAAACTAGTTTTCGACATGCTAGAAATCTAAGATATAGTATATACCTAGTACCTACCATTAGATTATTCCGGCCCTGAAGGTAACTGAAATGAAAATGAGTCTGTCACAAAAAAAATTACCTACAGCGGTCCACCCGCATCTAAGAGCTGCTTGAACAGCCGCCCACGTAGGTACAGTCCGTGAGATCTTAAAAAAACCTTCGGATTTTAGAAGCATGCTTCGGGTATTGACGATGACACGCGATCGTGATACGCGGTTCTGTTCTGTTATCAACTTGCAAAACTTTTCAAAGTTACCGTAAAAAGTTATGTAAAGAATAACCATCAGTACAAAATGAACCTTACTATAATAATATTACGGTTCTTTATCTTTTTCTAATTTTAATACAATATGACTTTTTGTCATGATACAAATAAAACAAAATCAGCATTTTCAAATTCTTCCATCGTCAATTTAAATTGAGAACACCCCGCTTCAACACAGTACTTTTGTTTGGAATTATATAGAGCTGTTGTTATACTGTATCTACTTCTCTTGGGTATGTCAAATGAATTTTTTTGGTCTGCTTTCGTTTTATATTTTTTTAATGCACTTTTCGAAATCCCCGTTGCTTCTATAACACGGTCTATTACCTTATTAAAATATTTACGACCACTTTTTTCTTAAAAAATTCAACTTATATACAAAATATTTCTAAATATATTGTAATCAATTTCCAGTGATTGGCTATTTACAGACATACCCTGCTTAAGTTGACTCGCCATGGAAATCAATTTCCGAAAAATAACAAACTACCTAAATAAATATATGCAATTGGTGGTTTTAACTGCTCTATATATATCAATGAAAACACAACGAGTGCACTCTACGCGTGATGGATTGCTACTGAGTCAAAAAGACAATTGTCATTTTTTACTAACGAATTCTTCCGATTTCCCCCGAAACCCGAAGGGTTTTCTAAAAGCTCACGGATTGTAGGTAGGTTCTTGATGTAGGTATAAACTTCTGCCTGAGTTTTTAATCGACGTCAAAAAAAGGAGGAGGTTATCTTTTCGGTTGTATGTTTTTTTTTCATCTTCCATTGTAAATGAAGACCAAAATGTAAATATCTCAAGTTCCTATGGGCATCGTAACTCATGGTAGCCTGATGGTTTGACCAATGGCCTCTACAGCAGAGGATCGTGGCCTCAAATCCGAACTAAAATGATTTCTTTGCTCACCCGCGACCTTAAGATAGCTAAGTCTATGCAAATTATGCGTGTTCATGCAGTTCCTCCACCTCCACACTGTAAGAACACACACAAATTACACAAACCCATCTATCACCACCACCACAACACACTGACGCGTTTCGAACTCAACCAGAGCTCATCTTCAGAGTGACACAACCGTACACCATGCTACCAGTTGTTAGACTAACAAACCACCACCACTGTTTTAATTTGCCAAACAAAACAAAAAACTACCCGCAAAATATTAATAAATTTTAACTATGCTACAAAACTACCTTGATTTTTTAATTTTTATTTATTTTTAGTCAAGGCATGTTTTACTAACTATCGTTGCTAAAATTAGACCCAAGCCGTAGCAAGGGAGATGACACTAAATTTATTTGCTCATTAATAATAGACCCCATACTATTGTACCTAATTATCTCCATACATTCTAACACGTCGAGACGAAACCCCTTATCACAGTAATGCAACACTTCATACGAATCTGAGTCTGATATTGAATGATTTAATTCTAACAGATGCTTGGCAAAATTAGATCTATCAGGATGTTCGTTCCTATATGCCGATACATGCTCTTTAAACCTAGTATTAAAACTGCGCCCGGTCTGACCTATATATACCTTACTGCAGTCATTACAAGTGAGCTTGTGTACACCCGATTTAGTTCCTTTATCCACCTTCTCTTTGTGGTTACAAAGTTTAGAGTACAAAGAGTTGTTAGTTTTAAAGGCTACATTAACATTGTTTGATTTTAAAATGTCATAAATTCTATCAGACAAACGACCAACATATGAAATACTGCACCTATATTTGTTTGTAGACTGAGAAGGCAACCCGGCGTGAAGCATGCTATTTACTATCCGTGCCTGCTTCCTCTTAACCAAACCATCTACCATTGATTTTGTATAGCCATTTGACGTTGCTATCTGATAAATAGTATTTAACTCTGAATTAAAATTTTCCCTAGAGAGAGGTACAGTTAATAATCTATGTACATAACAATGAAAGGCTGCTAACTTATGCTGCCACGGATGATTAGATGATGCTGGAATCACAGCATCTGTGTATGTGGTTTTTCGATAAATTTTAAATTGTTGTTTATTATTTATTCTTGTAATTGTTAAATCCAGAAAGTTTAGCGAAAAATTTTCTTCTATTTCTTTTTTAAATTTTATTTTTACATGTTTGCTATTGATACTATCCACAAATAAATCAAGTTGCCTCCTACTTCCCCTCCAACACAGAATTAAATCATCAACATACCTATAATAATACACTATATTATTATTACCTATTATAAACTGATTTTCAAAGTAATCCATAAAAATTTCTGCCATTAATGGACTCAAAGGTGACCCCATTGCTAAACCATCACCCTGTAAATAATAATGTCCATTAAACCGGAAATAATTTTGCTTCATGCATAATGTTACCAAATTAATTAATTCACAAACCTCCCCCGGATGTAAACGCTTCCTTTCCAAATGGTTCTTAAGAATAACCAGTGTCTCACTATATGGTACATTTGTAAATAAACTATCTACATCCAAAGAAAGCAATGTTGCGTTGGGCGGTATGCTGATATCTTTAATTTTACTAACTAAATCCGAACTGTTTTTCAAACTGTATAATGGGTTAAAAGAAGATTTTACACGAATAACACTATTTAATTTCCTTGCCAATTTATATGCTGGAGCACTAACGTATGAGACAACTGGACGAACTGGCACATCAATCAGTTTCTTTTACTTTTTCCAACAATAACAGTCGACAAACTAATAACGGTCATACTTTCTACCCTCGCGTTAAAAATCTTACTAGTGTGGAATTTTTGGACGGTGAAAGTAAATTATTAGAAAAAGGTTTGAAGTATAATCTACCCACTAAATTAAATCAGAAAATAGTGGAAGGTTTGGCGGTAGATTCAGAAGTTGCAATTGTAAGTAACAGAGGTGATTTAGAGACAAAGGTTTTGGTGGCGAATACACTTAAAAATACAAATATTACAGAGTGTGTTGCCAATGTAACGGAATTACATTCTTTGCGATCCGTTCAACGAAAAGTGCATGACAATGATTTGGTTGTTTCGAAGGCTGATAAGGGTAATTGTATTGTTATTTTGGAAAGAAGCCAATATAATCAGAAAGTTTTAGATATCGTTCAGGGAGACGGTTTCACAGTTTTACAAAAGGACCCTACAATAACATTTCACAATGAATTAAAGAAGCTTGTTAAAGATTCTAAGTTTACATTTGAAACAGAACAACAGAAAAATTTTGTTATACCTATGAATCCGCAGGCACCAATTCTGTACGGATTGCCTAAAATTCATAAGGATAATGTGCCAGTTCGTCCAGTTGTCTCATACGTTAGTGCTCCAGCATATAAATTGGCAAGGAAATTAAATAGTGTTATTCGTGTAAAATCTTCTTTTAACCCATTATACAGTTTGAAAAACAGTTCGGATTTAGTTAGTAAAATTAAAGATATCAGCATACCGCCCAACGCAACATTGCTTTCTTTGGATGTAGATAGTTTATTTACAAATGTACCATATAGTGAGACACTGGTTATTCTTAAGAACCATTTGGAAAGGAAGCGTTTACATCCGGGGGAGGTTTGTGAATTAATTAATTTGGTAACATTATGCATGAAGCAAAATTATTTCCGGTTTAATGGACATTATTATTTACAGGGTGATGGTTTAGCAATGGGGTCACCTTTGAGTCCATTAATGGCAGAAATTTTTATGGATTACTTTGAAAATCAGTTTATAATAGGTAATAATAATATAGTGTATTATTATAGGTATGTTGATGATTTAATTCTGTGTTGGAGGGGAAGTAGGAGGCAACTTGATTTATTTGTGGATAGTATCAATAGCAAACATGTAAAAATAAAATTTAAAAAAGAAATAGAAGAAAATTTTTCGCTAAACTTTCTGGATTTAACAATTACAAGAATAAATAATAAACAACAATTTAAAATTTATCGAAAAACCACATACACAGATGCTGTGATTCCAGCATCATCTAATCATCCGTGGCAGCATAAGTTAGCAGCCTTTCATTGTTATGTACATAGATTATTAACTGTACCTCTCTCTAGGGAAAATTTTAATTCAGAGTTAAATACTATTTATCAGATAGCAACGTCAAATGGCTATACAAAATCAATGGTAGATGGTTTGGTTAAGAGGAAGCAGGCACGGATAGTAAATAGCATGCTTCACGCCGGGTTGCCTTCTCAGTCTACAAACAAATATAGGTGCAGTATTTCATATGTTGGTCGTTTGTCTGATAGAATTTATGACATTTTAAAATCAAACAATGTTAATGTAGCCTTTAAAACTAACAACTCTTTGTACTCTAAACTTTGTAACCACAAAGAGAAGGTGGATAAAGGAACTAAATCGGGTGTATACAAGCTCACTTGTAATGACTGCAGTAAGGTATATATAGGTCAGACCGGGCGCAGTTTTAATACTAGGTTTAAAGAGCATGTATCGGCATATAGGAACGAACATCCTGATAGATCTAATTTTGCCAAGCATCTGTTAGAATTAAATCATTCAATATCAGACTCAGATTCGTATGAAGTGTTGCATTACTGTGATAAGGGGTTTCGTCTCGACGTGTTAGAATGTATGGAGATAATTAGGTACAATAGTATGGGGTCTATTATTAATGAGCAAATAAATTTAGTGTCATCTCCCTTGCTACGGCTTGGGTCTAATTTTAGCAACGATAGTTAGTAAAACATGCCTTGACTAAAAATAAATAAAAATTAAAAAATCAAGGTAGTTTTGTAGCATAGTTAAAATTTATTAATATTTTGCGGGTAGTTTTTTGTTTTGTTTGGCAAATTAAAACAGTGGTGGTGGTTTGTTAGTCTAACAACTGGTAGCATGGTGTACGGTTGTGTCACTCTGAAGATGAGCTCTGGTTGAGTTCGAAACGCGTCAGTGTGTTGTGGTGGTGGTGATAGATGGGTTTGTGTAATTTGTGTGTGTTCTTACAGTGTGGAGGTGGAGGAACTGCATGAACACGCATAATTTGCATAGACTTAGCTATCTTAAGGTCGCGGGTGAGCAAAGAAATCATTTTAGTTCATTGATATGGACCTCCGCAAAGTAACGCCTGATTCAATAAATTACTCAAATCCGAATTCAAACCTTTTCGATATTCATTTACGAAATTACATTCGCAATTTACCACGAGCTGTACAGTGAAGGAAAACATGGTGAAGGATCCTACAAAGTAATTCACTGGTGTGTGTGAATTTCCCAATCCGTACTAGGCCCGCGTGGGCCCAGCCCAATGCTTCTGAGAGGCTTGTCCCCGCAAAGTGACGAACATTGGGCAAAATTTGTGAGTTTAATATGCTAGTGATTTAGTAAAATTCTAGAATATCTGTTCAACTGCTAGTTCTAATGATTCACGCATGCGTTCAGGGTGTAAATGAGCTGCAGGAAGCTTAACGACCTTGACAATGCTTTGAAATGACAGAACTAATTGAGATAACACCGCCTCGTAATAAGGTCAATGTCTTCTGTCTGTGAGTGCAGTCAGACTATTCTCTTCGCTTTATTACAAACTTAATCATATACGAGATGTATTGCATCACTTAAAACACTGTGCTAATCTTTGTGTTGCAGGTTGGTTATTAAGATCTTAAGTTTTGTTTTAATTTTTTCATTTGCAAAGAATATAACATTTTCTTGTATTGTAGCGTGTCAGTACTTACCCTCTTTATCGTAGGTATTACGATTCTCATTTCAAATAACTTTGACTTCAAATTCACGTTCTTATTACTTATTTATTACCTGTATATCACAATATTTGTTTCTTCTTCTTCTATCCTTAAATCCATACTAATATTATAAATGCGAAAGTGTGTATGTTTGTGTGTTTGTTCGTCTTTCACGCTGAAACGGAGCGACAAATCGACGTGATTTTTGGCATGGAGATAGTTAATGGGTCCGAAAGTGACAAAGGCTACCTTTTATCCCGGAAAAAAGTGCAGTTTCCGAGGGAACAGCGCTTGATAACCGAATTCCACGCGGGCGATGCCGCAGGCAAAAGCTAGTGGTCTTATATATCATACCACAGCTGGAGAGCTTTTTGCTTTCTGGCCATGATCTTGCTAAGGATACCAAATCACTCGCTACGCTCGTGTTTCAATTATATAGTTCTTCGCTTACTTGAAATTCAAAATAAACACTCGTAGAAAAAAAAATACTTTGCTCTCTTCTTGCACAAATAACTATTTCTTTACACAAGAACTACTGAAATACTAGTCCGCAAACAGTAAACATTGCAATAAAATAGCAAATTTAGTGCAGTGGATTATTGCATGTCATTACAGCCAGGCCTTTGATGAGCTTCGTGATAACTGAATTTTGTACATTATCTCAACATTTGTCAATTGTGTTTCTTTCTGTTTGAACAATAACAATGTAAATAAATAATGGCAACTACGACGATATGGCGAGAGGAAGCGTCGGTAGGCCTTTTACGGCGAGAATTGCCGGCAAACGGTGGATACAAGTGGCGAGTGTTTGTTGTGACGTTCTAAGGGTAAGATCTTTTGTTTAACTGTGGACGTCTTCTGGCATGTATCAGCACATATAAAATTAGAACGTAACTTTTAGTAACTTTGTAAGAAATTTGTGATTCCGCTTGTACACAAACAGCAAGCTTTTGCCTAGCCCTTCTCCAAATACACGTGCAAAAAGCTACGTTTTTGCAACGGGAGCGCCAAAGTTCGCATACTCTCCGCTAGCCATACCCTAATTTTTGTCCGAATCATCGTTTGTCATAATTTTTTTCCCACCGCACTGAATTTTTTTTCTATAAATGGTCAACCTATAGAAATTTATAGGTTAGGTGTTTGTATTGTATTGTATTGTAACTCTTTATTGTACATATAAAACATATGAAATTTACAATTTAGAAGAGAAAGACATGTACAAAGGCGAACTTATCCCTTAAAGGTTACTCTTCCAGTTAACCTTTGAACGATTGAAAGGACAACATAAACAAGAGTAGACACTACAATGGAATGATAAAAGAACCGAAAATTTTAAATTAACCTAAACAGTACATCAAAAATAAATAAATAAATACCTACACATACTTATAATGAGTACATACTAATACACAACAATAAATAAACAATAAACTAATACATATCAATATCAATAGACTACAAACAAACTACATGTAAATAAACCTACCTACGCATACACAAAAAAAAGAAAAAGAAATAGAGAACACATAACAACTATTTTAAAGGGAACTTGTTTTATAACAATCCTGAATAATTTTTGGATTCAGAGAAAAAACAGTCATGACAAATGATCATTCTGACAAACATTACATTCCGAATTTCAACAAGTATGCGAGCCGATATAGACCCTTGTGCAACACATAGGTACCTATTTGTTTTCAAGCAGCACATACCACACGCTTCAATAGGATCCCCTGTCTACTTGATGTAATGGAATGAATTAAAAAGTTTCGTTTCTCCAATATCAATTGCAGCGATTCATCGTAATAAGGAATGTCTTTGTGGCCATGTTCAAGGTGCTTTCTTTTTTCAAGGACTTCTATTATAATTGAATATGCAGCGGAGTGCGTTGATGAAGATATAAAATTAGAACCCTTTCTGTATTCACTGCTGTACTTATTTCAAAATGTGTTATGGTTCCATTGTTTCAGTTTTCATAGTATTATTTTTTCTTTGTTATCTTGCTCTTTAACTCTCTACTTTCAATATCAATTTTGACCAGCTATTATCCGTGATTTCGTCCGTGAGGAATTTTTTACCGCGCCCCCGTGAACTTCACAATTTTTAGATTTAAAACTTTCTTAAAGGAGGAGGTTCTATTTGACTGCATTTTTTGTGTGTGTTTGTTACGCGATCATTCTATTTGAAATGTAAGACTACAAAAAAGTGTGCCAAATAACTTAAAGGTTTGTCACAATACACCACAACTTGTGTTTTCAACGACACAATTTCTTCGTGCCAATTTTTGCATATATTTTCGGCAAAGCGGAACTGTTTGCATAATGCATGAGCCCGCGTTTGTGACATAGTAATGAGTTGAGTAACAACGTGTGCCGGGTGTATGTTTGTCTGTTTATAGGTCACGAAGGTGTACAGAAGAAACATATTGTGAATGTGCGTCATTATCTTGACAGAAAGAATTACAATGAATTTTGAACAAAATATAATATGTAGGTAAAGAAGTTGAGGTCAGATCCTTCTTGTATGAGTATAAAATGCGGAAGTTAAGTGTATGTGTGTGTTACATTTCATGCTAAAACTATTGGACGGATTTGGATATTATGTACCTATACCTAGATGTCGGGAATAAGAAAGGTAATTTTTATCCCAATGCAGGTTTCCAAAAACTCGTGGTAAATTTCAAATGTGATCCCGCACATTTGAATCCACGACCCTCTGCTTATTTAAGAGGCCAAGCCACACGGCTACCACGGCCTGAGTCTATATATATTTTTTTATTTTAATTTTGACACAAAAATCGATCAGTCAATATGAATTAATTTGTGTTGTAGAATTTATCAATCACCGACCCATTCTACTATTAAAATAAGGGTAATATACCACTATTACAGTGAACAGCGGGCAATCGCTTAGGATGACTTGAACTAAAATTCTTGATAGGTAATTTTCATCGTGTTATACAAAATAAATCGACACTTGAGTAACCAACAGTTTATTGATAACAATCCTTTTTAATATTAAGTTTTAAATAAATTATTTGGCTTGAACACAACAAATTTATAAGTTATATAAATAATATAACGTATTATAAGTAATATTTACATTATAAACAGACATTTATTAAAAAAAACAGCCTGAGATCAAAACTGTATTATAAAAGTTAAATAAATAAGATATTTACCATATTATTAATAATTTAATACATGTGTTATTTACGTATATTAATATACTAAATAAATGCAATATCGTATTTACATTATGTACAATAAAATAATGTTATATTAATTGAATGCAATTATTAAATTATGTATATCGATAATAATTACGGTAAAATATTTATATACAATATGATGAGAATATATAGTATAAATACATAAATAATATTATTATATATAAAAATATAAAATATAATAATAATATCGTAGTTATTATTTGACACAATACTTATACTAAATAAAAATAAAATAAATAAAAATTAAAGCAAATTCCAAAGACTAATTACACTCGTACGGTACTGTTGGATAACTATCATATAAAAATCAGTGCGTAGTCAATAAATAGAGTATTCCAAGGTACTGTTCTGCTTAATGATATCTTTGCGCCGTCGCCTAATTCATGTATCATTGTACCCTTAACCTGTCATCAATATTAAATCGTTTAATCATAGGAATCGAATATAACGTTACTTTTAACTCCTTGTTCCAGACGATGGCTCCTCCCAATACTGACCTTCAACTGTTTACATTCAAAAACTATAGCATTCCATTTTTAAACAGCGCTCCGACTCGCACATTTAAAATTTCGAATTTACCGTGGATAGTTCGGAGCGCGTACTATTCTATAAATAAGTTAATATAGACCTCTGTTCCTTATAACGCGCTTAAATAACATTTGGTGGGTTTTGATTGGCTATTGGGCATACGCGTTGTACGCTAGGTCGTGGGATTTCTCGAGGGACCTGAAAAAAAAGAAAGAATAATTATTAGAATTCCGTTCTACGTTTCTCACAATTCATCCCTTTAGTTAACTTTATTCCATGACCAGCCTGTTACCCGTGACTCTATGTCCGCATACAATTCTTTTATCGTTACCCTGTGGGAACTAGGCAATTTCCCGGGATAAAAACTATCCTAGGGTGAGGGCAATGGAATATTTTTTCCGCCAACCCAATATTAAGAAACGGATGCTACTTTTCCTAAAACTAATAACACTTTATGTGCACTGATGATCATAACTGGTAAAGTTCATGAATGATTAACTATAAGGTATTGAATCTTTGTCGATTACTGGATACTACTGTGCTTAACATGTCCATGATTGGTGCCGTCACCCCGGTCTCAAACTATCTGTGTACCGAATTTTATCTGAATCAGTTAAGCGGTTTTGACGTGATGCAGTAACAAACAAACAGACTTACAATATTACACATTTGTAATATTAGTGGGATTTCTAAGTTAAAAACGAATCTAAGCTATATATATAAATATAAATGACTTCAAACGCAAAAGAACAAGAAGATTTGTCATTACATAAGAATATTATGCATTAACTGGCCCAAATTTGTACAAAAAATCTTGTGGTGACAAGGCATTTGGTTACACTATTATAATAATCATCATAATTTAGTTATGTTCAGGTAGTATTATACGTAATACTATAAGTAAGTAGTACTATAAGTAATAAGATTACTTCAAAAACCGCTCAAATATAAGTCAAACTTTCATAGTTTCCCGTATAAATGAGGGTTTCAATAAATAAGGAAATTTGGACTTTACGGTTTTTGTATGAAAAACTAAGTACTTTTCCATAGCCTCTCTTCTTCCTAAACTAAACTTCCTAAACTTGGATTTTTTGATTGCAAGAACTTAGAATTAAATGTTTTCACGTATGCTCTGTGTTTTCTAAGTTGTTGCCAACAGATAAAACCTACCTGCTCCACCCAGAACCACCATGTCCAGCAGACACGACGACTTCATGAGCTTCGTGACCACCTCCTGAAGGAGACAGGAGCTTCTTCAGTCCAATGATACCAGCGAGCACCAGAGCCAGCTTAGAAACGATGAGGGCCTTGCCCGCGAGGAGGGCCAAGGCTCCAAAGGCAAGGGGCACCATCATTCCCCCGATGAGGAGGGGAATTGCAAGGAGGGGAGCGAGCTTCTTCCTCCTGCTGCGGCCCTCTTCGGATGCACTAAGGTCGCTGGCGGTCGGGAATTTGATCTGGAAATTGATAAAAATATAATTAATGATGATGTTTATTTAACATCGAGGGAAGCGGTCGAAGAACTGTATAGAGCAGCACTGTATGTCTCAGGCGCAGCAAGAGAACATTGTGGAAAAAGAAAGCTAAGGATAAGACAAAATACCAAAAGGCCAAGACCTACAAAGAGGCAGCACAGTGGGAGGGAGAAAGAGGTGTTTGTTTAGGTATGGTTCTTAAATTCTTCGATGGTGCTGTAAGGGTTACTGCATTTGTAATTCGTATCCACACTTTATGCCATTGTCATCCAACATTTCGCTCACTAGAATTTGGACATGTGTGCGAAATTTCTGGTCTGACAGGTGACAGTAGTGTTAACATTCAATCCGACTATTAATGCATTAGATAATCACTTATCAGATGGACGAATAAAATAACTAATCAGCATTGAGGTGTTGCCGAGCAGCCCTGAACCATGCGTTTGTGTTGCAGTAATAATATCAATGCGCATAGGTAACGGCACTTAATTACTACCCGATACTTAAATGTACTTTCCATAACATTTGTGTTGAAGATTAATATCCATATTTTCGCTCCAGTTTCGCAATAAGTACATAATATAAAAGTGTTAAGAGAATTTATCTGTATTTATTTATTTAATTGGCATTTTAATTAAAAGTAGGATACACCGGTAGGTATTAACTGTTTAATTAGCTGCTTAAATAAAAGTAACTAATCATTAAAGTTTTTTTTTTAAACGATGTGTATCAAAGTCAAACATATTTGAAGACCGGACTCAGTGGTGCGCCTTGAGAGAGGCCTAAGTCCAGCTTGGATTGTGGTGAGATGATGATGATTACGACGATGATGATAAAGATAAATTACTGAACTCAAAGACTCCAGTTTGTCAACCTAAAATTTTCAACGACTTCCGGATATTACCAAAGAAGCATGTCTTAGTGCAGCAATAAATATCGATGCATATCAAAATTATCACGATAACTAACGTGCAGCATTTGAACTGAAACCCGGACGTTGTGATTACTTATTCCGGATATCAGTTTACACGCAATATTATTCACGAAGAAAGCTATTACGCAATTATCTTTAATCTTTTCCTTTATTAAACTTTTGACGAAGGAATTGCAAGCAAAAAGAACAATGTTTATCGGTACCTAAGACGTGTTGTCAACAGGCAATACTTTAAAATAATTGAAATGATAAAAACATACTGAATTAATGTAATAAAGAAGGTACGTAGAACTTTAATTGGAAGGAAGGTTATAAAATAAATTAAGTAAAATTTAGTACTTCAATATTTTAATTTCAGTTAAACTTTTAAGCACAAAATAGCAATGTGGACATTTATTTGAAAAGATGGAAATTTAAAGCATTCAATCCAAAAAAATCAAGTCCTTATCAGTTACTAATTTTAAACATTGATTATTATTACCATATAAATGTAGTTTTAATCATCTAAGGCATGACAATAATAATAAGCTATGTAACAGTTGAATGATCATGCAAATGAAATCCAAGCGAATAACTGAACGTTAAAAAACAATGAAACCCATGCATTAGAGCAGAAACTTGCTCATTATACGCACACGCGTTTGCTGACCAATTAACGAAAGAAAACCAATGCTCAAGTAGGTCGGTGTAAGAAAACTGTTTAATAGACTGTGGTATTAAAAAAAAGTGAAGATGCATTAATTGCTGTTGCAGATGCACCGAGAAAGCCGTTACGGTGCGTCACCTTACGGTATGTTGTATTTTGTGATAATACTTAGGAATTGATTGATGTTGCAATTATTGGAAAAGAATAAACGTCACAATTCTTATTAGTTTTTGATAATTTATACGACAAATATTGAAAAATTCATGTTTCGATTACTATATTCTAAGCATCATAAATATGATAGACAATTCTCAAATTAGCGCAGGGATTGGGTATTTTGACCCAATAAATAGTAGGTAACTTTGGCATTTGGAAACTATGTACTATCAGCCAAATGTGGTCTACCACCCTAAAGTTGACAGTTTGACTTTAGCGACATATGCATTTGATAGGAACTTGTTTAAAATTGATAGAGTACTTATTCGGCTGATGGTACATATAAAAACGCTAGCAGTCAGCTATATAAAACCAAGCACAATAATGGCAATCTGCAATAATTGCAACTCAATATTATAACCTGGACCTAGACAATACGGAGGACCAAAACTAAGACGACTTTACCTCTATCTGTCACACGAAATGCCAAGAACTTATTAAAGAATGATAAAACATATCCTAAAAGAGTAATACATTTCTTATTTCAATCAAGCTTTTTAATTTCATTTTTTTTCTGTTATTCTATATTTAACAGGACAAGATTGATAAGTTTGTGACCGAAACAAATACATTTTTACTGTTATTCAGTCAATCAGTGACGTTACTGTTATAAAGGCAAACATTTAGAGATATTGGTAGATTACGAGATCAAAGTTACGAAAACAGCCGTAAATATAATTAATTACCTAGTTAATATGATGCGATTGTTTTATTAATCAAACAAGGATTGTAACATTTAGAATAACAACAAATTTGTGACGATGAACACGATGTAAGTACTCTATTTTTTTCTTACCTTCGGCGAATAACGTGGCAAGTCATAATTATTCAAGATGATAATTAGTTATCCTTGATTGCTTTACTTGCGTGTTCATTTAGTAGCATGATTTTTCTTTTTCCATTAAAAAGATCAATTTATAAAGTGTAAGTAAAAGTTATTCGGATTTATCAATCGGAGCGTCATCATTATGATCGATAGGTACAAACGGCATAGTAACAGGATACTGGCCAACGGAAATTAGTATTGTATAGGCATTCGACATAGTTCTCGCTTTCGCCGTCTACTGTTTTGCATTTGTGCCCTTTTGTGAGTACACGGATGAATATGTCGGCCTATATTCTTATCAACTGTTCTTTTCAGTCTCAAAAAATTATCTCCATACCAAATTTCTTCATCAAAAGCATGAAAAGTTAACAAACACACTGCCTAATAGATGGTAGATAGATTTATTTTTGCATTTATAGTGATTTTTAGGACAGATGTAACCTTTTATGTAATCTATGATATCTCAATAATATTCAAATCATTTGAATAAAATGGTAAATTAATATAAAAGTAGAATTATATTTACATCAGTCTAGTTAGATTCAGTATAAGGTACGAATAAGTTCATAACAGAAAATGTTATAGGTAACAAAAAAATTTAACCGATTACAAAAAAACCATGAAAATATTTTTCTACTAATCTGAAGTCGGTCGGTGCCCCAACACACTCGTAAGCCACGGACTTATAGTCATCTATCTACCTCACTTACGCACTTCATATTATTGGGCTTCAATCACTCCTAGAATAACGCAAAAAAAATCAAATGGGTTCATAAATGATAGAGTTCTAGTCCTTCCTTCTTTCTGTAAAAAGGTTGCCTGGAAGAGATCGCTCTTAAGCGATAAGGCCGCCTATTGCTTATCCTGTAATTTTCTCTGTGTACCTGTTTTCTGTATCGCTTATTTTTTCTGGTGTACAATAAAGAGTATTTGTATTGTATTTTATTGTATTGTTCTGACCTCCTCCTTTTTTGAAGTCGGTTAAAAAAGTAGTAAACGTATGTTTCTAATGTAAGCCTTTGCTTAAACACGTGTTAGCGAACGCGTGGTGCATAATTATATGTTAGAGTTCACTGTTGTATAATTAACTGTTAAAAACATCCTAAACCGGTCACTCATTTTGTTTAATGTCCTACAGGTAATGAATACCAATAACTTCTATTGTCGTACTATCAAGGTAATCTGTTGCCCTCAATTCTATTATGTCAAGTTATGACTTCATACATAAGAGCAATTAAAGTGACATTGGCATCTTTTTACACTTGTGCTATAGGTGTCACTATAAAGATTTGAAAAGTCTCATGGTGATATAAATCAAATAAAGCATTAATCCTAACCATGTTTGTACGCACATTAGTGTAAACTAATTAAAGTACATAATGGCTGATTTAATGATGAAAATGCACTTTTACCAGGAACAGAAAGTAGGTCAAGTGAACCGAGTGTAGACAAATTGCTCTTAACTAGTAAAGGTTAGATTGATGTCGATGAGAAAGCAATGTAATAAGACATTAAACTGTTTAATAATCAACAATGTGTAGCCGGAAGTATGTTAGAGAACAATTGCAGTTTAAATGGTGTGATAGAATTATATGGATAGAAGTGGAAATTTTAAAGGTTTACCTGGACTGTATGAGACTGCATGAATCCAACGATCTTGTCCAAGATAAGGTGGTCCAGCGAGCTCTCGTCAAGACCTCTCGGAAGCGCCTCCTCAACCTCCATATTTTCGACCTTCGCATCCTTGTCCTTCGTTATCGTCACACCGCTCATGAGCGTTACCTCGTCGCTTTTCGATATCCTGTTCAAGGCCTTGGCTAGTTTGACCTTTAGGCAGGTGCCAATGTCTCCACTGCTGCAGTCTTTGTAGGTTTCGTATGCGACTTTGAGGTCACCCAAAATGGTATCATCTGTACTCCTGCCTTCTTCTAGTGTGTTCTGGTTTGTGCTTGCCGTCCGTGCGCTGACTGCGACGGCAAGGGTTAATACGAGGAGGTAGTGTGGTACCATTTTGTGTTCGCACGTGGATGGCGGTATGGACACTATGTTTAAAACTAGAGCACTGGTTGCGTTTATATGCGCTTCGAGTCACGCTACAGTGGATGCAGCTAAGAGGGATGCATCAATGTACGATGCAGTTGGGTGCACTGTTAGGGGAATAAGGCTGTGTGGTTTTAAAAATGGAAGCGTTATATCAGAAAAAAACGTGTTGGAAGAATTAGGACTTATAAATCCCGTAATAAGAGCAAACTAAATGTATTATTATGTACATCGTAAGTCAACCGGAATCAAAGATATTTTAATGAAATAAGAAGTTCGAGTCTTTTTTCGATACGAGTAATCTCTATGTTTTACATTTAAAAAATATAATACCTATTAATGTCACAGCCTTTTTTTAAATGTCTAATTTTCATCTAGTCAAGTTTCGTTAAAAAAATACTATTTTCTCAATTTAGTTACTTACTTTTTTCTTCGACTGTACTCTATCAGTGCTGTAGGTACACACTGCAACTCAATTACAATCGCATCGCTAGTAACCAACAACTTCTATTTATCATGTGCAAAATGGATTATCATCGATTTTACGAGCTACAAAAAGAACAAATTTTATTTAAAATTGGTATAAAACAGACGAACAAAGTTACTTTAGCATTATTAATCCTAAAAATCAATTCGCATATATGTAATATATCGCTACGGAAGTATGGATAATAAAGAAATGCTTCCTACACTGAAGGAAAGGAATAAAACTCTTTACATCTCTAAGTATTTCATTGATTCGGCTTAATTTGTAGTAATTCATGTCAAATTGTCAATGAAGTATCTACAATATTTTTTCCTTGCTTCTCCGCTGCCAAAGCGCAGAAATAATTAAACATTTCTGTAGCAAAGAAGACTGGTAAAAATACCCTTATTCTTCATACTGAAGTTCTTTGGTCACATCTCCAGGAATGGGGAATCAGTGGAGAGATTGATGATGGTTCAGGGGCAGGTGAAAGGCAAAAAGGCATGTGGCCGATCACCAACTCGCTGAACTAACCTAATTAAAAAAGCTGCTGAGTCCACCATGGTCCAGTGTACTCGCAACCTCTAACCGGCAGAAATGGAAGCACGTTGCTAAGAGGGCTGTCCTCGAAAATATCTCTGACCCACCGATCATCTCTCTGTGTACTTCGTCTCCGCAACCACGACCACTCTGACAAGAGTGTACGACTAAGAAGGATGATTCTTGATACATAATCATCTTACCTAAGCAACCTTGTAGGGGTATATTTTTGAAGTAGGAAATATTTAGCCCCTTCCAATGCTTATCATCTAAGACAGGTAATATAATATATAAGAACAAGGTAAAAATGTTATTACCGGGTTGATTTGAGACAAATTGACAGTACCATTTGTATGTGGTAGAGTCACATGATAACTGTATTGAGACCATAGTTTACTTAAATGATTTTACTGTAATGTATCTAACGTATAGTATATAGATATCATTTATAAATATTGTGAATCTGTTTAAAAAAAAAAAAAATACCTCGTTGAGTTTCTTGCCGGATTCTTCTCAACAGAGGTTTTTTCCGAACCGGTGGTAGAGTTTCTGACGTTCATAAGTGCTTATCATAGCCTAAATTGAATAAAAAGATTTTGACTTTGACTTTGACTTTGAAACAAGACGAATGCGTAATTTAGAATAAATTAGTGATACATCATTTTCTATTGTAACAAGTAATTAGTAAAACGAATAACTTTGTTAAATTAATGTAACGGGTTGACTGATGATCCATTATTAGAATAATCGTTTTAAAATCGGCAAAAAAGTGACAACTACTTACTTATGCACTCACACATAGAAGAACTGTGTACGTTACGGCAGCATGTCACATTTCATTAGACGATTCATGGTTTACAATCAAGGACGATGGAGCGACGACCTAGTTAAGATCGCGGGATCGCGGTGGATGAGAAAAGCACAAGACCGGTCTGAGTGGAGAGCCTTGGGGGATGCCTATGTCCAGCACACGTCTTTCGGCTGACATGATGATGATGATGAATCAAGGAACCTGAATCGTTTACCAGGGTGGAACCTTTGTGCTACTAATGGCATGTTGACATCCTATACATCTGCCAAAGAAATCATAGCGAAATAGCTTCCACCCTGGTACGTGATTCTGTTTCCCCGACCGTATTTCTCCAAATCAGCTATCCGTCAACAAACAAAATTGGGATGGAAAAGGATAATTAGCTCCTATTACCTATTAGTTTCAGTTTTATTAACATTCATACAAATCTTGTCCTTACAGTACAACCGTAGCAAAAAAAGAACAAAAAAAAACAGGTGCAGCTGTTTTGAAGTGATGCTCTTACAGCCATTTGGCAATTGAATTAAATTTACCTATATTATTATGTCATGAAACGCCGCCATTAATTATTTGGCCCGTTTAAGCAAATCATGAAATTCCTAGGCATATCATGAAACGCCGCCATATGATATCGGTTCTGGCACTTCATCGGCTGCTACTGCGGCACGCTCGCTTCGCTCACTCGGTTCGTGCGCTGTGGTCACAATTCATACTAAACACTTCTCGCTTCACTCGTCGTACCTAAATTTTTCTTTTTTTTTCGATATATCACAATGTGGCCGGTATAAAGCTAGGAATATCAACGAATGCGTTACTCTAATCGATATACCGTATTGTTTCTCAGGCACATATGTCGCCATTTCATGATATGGCTAGGAATTTCGTGGTATGACGGATTTTACGATCGGTTGCCAACATATATAAGGCCTGTACGATTTAAAAACTCGATGGCTCTTTGTTTGGTGTTAATGACCTTGCCTATGCTGTTTAACACCAGACTGAATTTCATTTCATCGAAAGATTACTTCCATGAATTCTAAATCTCATTTCTCCCGAAGACTCGCTGCTCAAACGCATACCCAACGCCGTTGTTTGTATGTGGGGCGCGCACGCACCAGCTGTGATGCACGCCCATTACGTATTACCAAGTTAGATGAGATGAAAAAACGCGATCGCCAGTCGCGACGGGGCTATATCTGTAGTTACGAATCCTACAAATAAAACCACAAAAAGACAAAGCTGAGGCTGAAAATCGGTTCTTTATCGTTTGCCCAAATTTAATATGCCCGAATGTATCGTTTTCTAGAATTTTCTTTTGCCATAAAGAAATTAATTTCTGAAATAGTAATTTCTTCGGAGTTGATATTAAACTAACCTAACCTACTGTATTCCATATTATGATGACATTTAAAAAAAACCTGCAAACAGAACGGTTCTATATATTTTATGGCAAACGTTGGTATTGCAAGTGAAATCCGGGCAAGTAAAGGTAAACGCTAGAAGTTCCATCCAGGCTGAGAATGTCACGCATGCTTACCAAATTTATGAATGCTGGTAGAGATTCTTTTTTAGGGATAAGTTCTTCTCTTTTTAATTTCTGTCTACTAAATACTGTACTACATGGATGGATTTACCTACACGGAAAAAATCTTGTGCTTACTATAATACATTAATTGAGTTTTTTATACACAACAATCATAGGGGCTACAAAAATTCATTTGAATAGATTATTGTTTCATAAATATATTTTTTTATTCGACTAGCTGGCAAACGAGCAAGTGGGTCTCCTGATGATAAAAGGTCACAACACCAGGGGTATTGCAGATACATTGCCAACCTAGAGGGCTAAGATGGGATACCTCAAGTGCCAGTAATTTCTCCGGCTGTCTTACTCTCCACGCCGAAACACAACAGTGGAAGCACTGCTGCTTAAAATAATCATAGTTTCTTAAAATATAATGAAATCATCTGGTTTTTCAATGATTCAAAAGAATCCGCACTATGAATATGAGCCACATAGTATCCCGCCCGTCTTCGATTCTCCATAGCTGATTATAATTCTTATTTTCACTTAGAAAAGTATTTTTAACTTTAACTTTCTCAGTTTCACAACAAGATTTCAGACGCATTACAGTTGTGCTAAAATTGTATTTCATCATCATTATCATCGTCAGTCGAAACTACTGTCAGAAGTCTACTGCTGGTCATCGATAAAGAACGTCACAATGACTGGTCTTGCGCTGCCGGCATCCATCATCATCATCAGCCTATGTTCGTCCACTGCTGGACATAGGCCTCTCCCATGGCACGCCACTGAGCACGATCCTCGGCCACTCTCATCCAGCTCTTGCCAGCCACCCTGCGAAGATCACCGCTCCAACGAGTCTGAGGACGTCCTACGCTACGTTTGCCGATCCGTGGTCTCCACTCAAGAACTCGTCTACCCCAACGGTTATCGGTTCTTTGGGTAATATGGCCGACCCATTGCCACTTCAGCGTGCTAATGCGGTGGGCTATGTCAATAACTTTTGTTGTCTGTCGGATCACTTCGTTAAGAATTCGATCTTTCAAAGAAACTCCGACCTCCATCGGACTCCTTTAATCTTCGCCAGTTCATCAGCCCATCTTATAAAAGGGCTATCTACGATTGTAACGCGTCCTTTTTTAAATCGAATATACAAACTGAAATAAAGATGCACAGAAAAAACGGAAAAATAAGACCAGCGCTGGGAATCGAACCCAGGTCCTCGGCATTCCGTGCCGCGTGCTATACCGCTACACCACCGCAGGCCGCCGCTTGACAATGGTACAGACATGAATTTCTCCTATGCTTGCACCACATATCTTAGATTGTTTGTTTCTTATTTAGCAACTAAAAAAAAAAAAAAAAATGTAACAAAATTTGGAATTGAAATAAAAATACAAAAAGATTCCAAAAACCAATTTTCCTTTTTTTTAAGTCGGTTAAAAATAATCATCCACATACGACTATTGTCAAGCTCCGCAACCGCTGGTTTCTGCTGCTGACTATACCTACGTTGGAGTAATAAATTAACTGTAGGTAAAAAATCGGTTGAAAAAATTTACTGTTTTGTTGCGTTCATTACCTACTCTACAAAATGTAAAGTCGTTAGACATGATCTTTCATTCTACCTAGCTAATACTAAATAAAGGACTTTCGACCGACGACGTTTACGACGTTTCGATCACATTGGAAAGGTCGTGGTCACGAGTAGACCGAAATTTAGGTCGTCATGTTTGCTTTGTTGCAGTGCGAGCCCTTCGAACTATCCGCACTTGATCACGAATAAAAACGCAAATATGAGTGAAAATTACGAAAGTTTAAAACATTTTTTAATTCTACGTTTCTAGAATCGTGATAACAAAACTTGTTTAATTAGGATCATTATATTTCTGGTTAAAGCCGCGGGTTCACGGTGGATGAAGGCCGCTGCCAACCGAAGCAACTGGAGGTCTATGGGGGAGGCTTATGTCCAACAGCGGACGTCCTACGGCTGAGATGATGATAATGATGATGATATTTCCAACAAAACTTTAAAAAAAACATTTGGATAATTTGCAGATGTACCTAAGTATCAGCACCATCGAAATAAGCGATTTTTTGAGCAAAAAATTTAGCGATTTGAGCTCGGGTTTGGACCCACAGATCCTCTGCCTCAGATGCCATAGATCAAACCACTAGGTCACCATGGCTTTTATCTCTTATCTGATTTTAATTACTTTTGATGAACAGATAGCCCAGGGGTTCGATACCCGGTCGGGGCAGAAATTTGTAAGTAAAATACGAATATTTGCTCTCGAGTCTGTGGTGTTTAATTTATGTACTTAGGTACGATTCTCTATCCATTTTATTTGTATCGTGGTCTAGTCCCTTAACTTTGCCTTAGTTTTTGCTTAATTCGTGTCTAGGTTTAACAAGTGGGTCTCCTGATGGTAAGAGATCACCACCGCCCATAAATATAGCCTACCGGGGGTATTGTAGATGCGTTGCCAACCTAGAAGCCTAAGATGGGATACCTCAAGTGCTAGTAATTTCACCGGCTATCTTACTATCCCCGCCGAAACATAGTGCGCTGATTAGTGAGCAAGATGGTGGATGGTGGTCCGCCCGGATTGCTACCACCATCTTGCTTGCTAAACCTGCCGTTAAACAGCAGCGCTTGCACTGTTGTGTTTCGGCGCGGAGAGTAAGACAGCCGGTGAAATTACTCGCACTTGAGGTATTCCAAATTAAGCCTCTAGGTTGGCAACGCATTTGCAATACCCCTGGTGTTGCAGATGTTTATGGGCGGTGGTGATCTCGTACCACCAGGAGACCCACTTGCTTGTTTGCCTTCCAGTCGTATAAATAAAACAAAAAAAGCAATCCGGGCGGACCTTGCACAAGGTCTACCTACAAACTTAATTGGTGTCTAGTCATCCGTGATATTTATTATTATCAATCACTGTACGTAGACCATTCCTTTTAGTTACTTCTTCTTCAGACCATGTACTCGTATTAAGTTTACTAAACTAAAACACAGCTCCATTCATACAAATTACACGATCGGGTACACTTACATCACAGCCGAAACACCTGACAGAAACTAGTCTCGCCCGCCGGTTACCTAACTATTAGTGATACCAATCCGGCTATAAACACATCCTCAACAGCTTCGAGATAATTGCACTTTCTCATTCAGATACTAGTACGTGATCCCGCTGGGTAATTCTGCGCCATAGTTAATAATAATAATAATAAATATTACGGGACACTTGACACCAATTGACTTAGTCCCAAACTAAGCAAAGCTTGTACTGTTGTATACTAGGCAACGGATAAACATGCTTGTATAGATAAATACATACTTAAATACATATTAAACATCCAAAACCCGAGAACAAACATTCGTATTATTCATACAAATATCTGCCCCGGCTGGGATTCGAACCCGGGACCTCAAGCTTTGTAGTCAGGTTCTCTAACCACGGGCCATCCGGTCGTCAAACCACTGTGAGCGCGACTTGCTTAACCTTTTGCAATAAACATCCTAGCAGCTTCCTTGAAAACAGTGATGGCTTACTGGGTTGTTCTCAGGGGCACGTATTTGAATATCGAAATTTAAAATATCGAAAGTTAAAATGTCGATGGTCAAAATATCGAAAATCAAAATATCGAATGATCTAAATATCTACTATGATTATATCGACGTCTGGAATTCCTAAAACCGTAATATCGAACGGCTAAAATATCGAAAGTTCAAAATATCTACAATCGAATGATCGATATATGTTAATATCGAAACACAAAATATCAACCGTCAAAAAACCAAATATTAAAATATCGAAAATTGGAATAGCGAAGTATCTTAATATCAAGAAAAATGCATAGAACTTGTTTTGGTCACGGTTGAACCTAACCGCTCCTCCTCGCTGCGCTCGTCGTCGCACCTAATTTTTAGATTAGATTTTACCTACAGTTTAAAACTGAAGTCTGATTAATTCAATCGCAAAGTTTAGGTGCGACGACGAGCGTAGCGAGGAGGAGCGTGTTAGGTTCAACTGTGGCCAAAACAAGCGCGAGCCGAGCGAGCGAAGCGAGCGTGCCGCGGCAGCGGCCGGCGAGTGCAAAAGTTAAATTTCATATCAGTAATCGACTATTGTACCCTTAGGTATTATAGACATTCGTCATTTTGAATTTCGACCTTATAATCGTTCGACATTCTGATTTTCGATATTTTGACCGTCGACGTTTTGACCTTAGATATTTTAAATTTCGATATTCAAATACGTGCCCGTTCTCAGGGCGGTTATATCTGCTATTTCTCTCGAAAAACAAAACCGTTGGGGTAGAACTCCTTCAGTGGCGATTAAAAAAAGGACGATGCATTTTTGCCAGACCTCCTACAAAAATTCAAAGCTCATAATATTATTATAATTATACCTATACTATAATTTGATTAATAATAAAATGGAAATAAATCAAAATAACTGGAAAACATGTATTGACACTTCTCAGTTTATCTTAAATCTTGTGTTACCAGGTGCTAAGATTGCGTTGGATTGAAAGGTGGCTACTATATTCTTTAAGGATCAAAAATTTACTTCCAGCAACTTTTTTTCAGACAACCAATGTAAAATGCTGGCACTTCACTTGGCATATTCGCAGAAATATTTGCGTGTGTGAAAGAGATGCACTATATTGTTGCTAGCGTGAGTGACGGAGATGTCATTATCGCAACGCGAATAGGCAACACCAAGCGAAGTGCCACCATATCCTTTTATTCAATTCTCAATTCGTTCGAATAACAGAGGTGCAGTATTCCGCAGTGGGATCTTAAGCTATACATTTTAGATAAGAATTGATTTAACTTTGTATCTTGGATCTTCTGCCGCGCTTGTCTGGCCATCTGGCCATGAGCTTGAATTAACGCCGCCGGCGCCGCTGGAAAAGTATAAGATACAGACACGTTGAAAAGTAGCACAGCAAATACCATGGTAGTAATTACTAAAAAGAGGAAAAAAAGTGACCAAGTGCGAGTCCGACTCGCCCATGAAGGGTTCCGTAGGAGCAAGTAACATATTATTAAAGTTCTTATAGTTTGTTGTAACTTTGATCGGTGTTTATATTTGGAATGATTTGAGTTGAAAGGTAAATTGCAGTTTACGATTTATGACGTATTAAAAAACTCGTTAAAAAAAGTCTCGTGCTAAATTGTAAGTACATTGTTGACGGTCAATCTAAAAAAAAAGATTACTGGAACACTAAACTCCTTAGCAGCGTTGCATATAATTTTCATTCTTCTCTAGTTATCAACTTAATCAAATTAAAAAAAAAAACACACAAAATTTGAATACAGAAAACTGCATATGTCAAGTAAAATTGTTTGATAAATAATAAGTATTTAATACTCTATGTCGGTTTTTTTTTGTTTATTGAATTCTTTCTGATTTTTGATAAAAGCACTAGGTTGGAACAGCAATTGGTGCACTTCTTTTGAAGTTGAGTGTACCCGAGGGAAAGAGAATTGTTGCATTAATTCAATACAATAATATAAAAATAAAATATGTACGTATTTTAATAACAGAAAGAGTAGAAACCTCATCTCATCTATAAAATGATTTTAATGCCTCAAATTTGGTACCTATGTTCCTAAATAAGGGATCCCCTATGCCAGTCAAAAATGTTGACATGACAGGCTATACGATCTTAATCTTTTGCATATTTCTAATTTACTTTGTTTTGTTTGCTTTGATGGTTATGTTTTTGCTTAGAAAAATGATTTTGCTATGTTTTCTGCCACGTATTTTTCTTAGCAATAATTGACTTTACAAAAAAAGTACTGGTACAAACAAAAGGACATCAGAATCTAAAAGAGCCCTTTACAGAATAATAATGATTTGATTTTGATTTTTCAATTCATTTTAAAACGAACAAAAGAGAGAAAAAAAAACATAAAATGTGCTATTGTTTTGTGAAAACTAAACCTTTCTTATTTGAATATTGTTTCAATAGAATGTGCACTATTTTTAACTATTATTTTCATAATCGAGTGGCTTAAAAACTTGTTATATTAATATTCTTTAATGTATGTCAAAGTTTTAAAATACATAGGTGCGATTGTATACGTGGTGATTATGTACATGTTTTTGTCATGTCATGATCTTTCAACTAACGTCGTTAATTGAAATAACCGGTCAAAGGGGAATCGGAATCGTGCCAAGGTCTTCATACAAATAAAAAAGAAAATAATCAAAAAATAAGTTTACCCATTGCGGTATTCAATCCTAAAAATAAATTATGAAGCAATTCGAAAATAAGCAGCAAACAAATAACCATAAATCTGATAATAACGAAATACTGGTTAAACTACTGAAAATCTTAAGCAAATATTTAAACGCAAGACGTAAATTACGTATAATTCCATGCCAAGGGTTTTATTCACAAAACTTTCAAAGCAAAACTAAAAAAAAAAAACTAGAATTAATCTTAATCTAGCTTAATCAATACTAGAATCAAAAAAGTCAAAAGTCAAAATATCTGTATTCAATTTAGGTTATAACAAGCACATATGAATGTCAAAAAAATCTACCAACGGTCCGGAAAAAACCTCTGTTGAGAGCAATCCGGCAAACTCAACGAAATATCTTTCTTTATCAACGAGGAATGTAGTTTAACCCATTTCCTGTTCCAACATACCATCGAAAGTGTACCAAAAAACTTATTACGATACGTTTTACATCATCAAGAAATATTTGTGTCAGCCACCCACGGCATCCTATGAAGAGAAAAATTAAATAAAGAGATTTCTCTTCACACGGTGTGCCTGCGCTATCCTGCGTCCGGTTTACATCCGCTGCTTTTCCTTTAAAGTACTGTACATGACTGCAAACGTACATTTTCACTTGAACAACTAAAACCTGTAACAGAAGCCTTAACACCCCGTAATAACACCATTTAGTCATTGCTCGGCGGTAAAAGCAATTTTGCGAGAGAGTAACGCCCGACAAATTTAAAATTACAGTTGTAAAAGTCACAGACACTGGAAATTGTACTTAGTGTTTAGTGCCATACGGTGTCAACATGAGTTTAGCTTCGGAAGCATGAAGTTGTTTCAATGAACCGACGATGTGGTCTTGACCGACAAACTTACTATTAACATTGATCTGACAAGCACTCTTCAAATTTGTATCTTCGAGGCGTAGTTATAAGGTGCCGGAGATTCGTTTTTTTGGTTTTTGACCCGTTGTTTTATTTTACCCGATGACCAGGTGAGTAAATGGAGGGGGTAGTTACATAAAACACGTGAGACGCAGAAAGTCGACGGTCCTCAAGCTACAATAGCGAAAGCATTGCCTAGCAATGAGTTAATATGACTGAATGCTATGTTTCAATTATCAAAACTAAATAATTAAAACAACTAGGAATAAAACCTTAAAACGAATTGGTACAAAAACGAGTAGGCCATATTTTATTACTTAGCACAAGTAAAAATCACAAATTTCATATTGTATGTTTTAAAGAAAAAAAAAATTAATCCCATCAAAAAATTAGGGAAAGACTTGTAGGTATTAGTTTTATGCTAGTAAAAAACTTACTTCTAGTATAACACCGCCGTTTTTTCACCAAATTAGATTTAAATATTTGATTATAAATATGTATGTTAGTCTCTAAGGTATTTATTGTATGGGCCTAAGTTGCCCGAAATAAATGAATTTATTATTATTATACCCATTAAGCAACTAACATGCAAAAAAAATGAATATGGTGTTTTAATAAAAATAGGACAGTGGGGCTTAATGAGTTAATAAATACACGTGACTGTGAAGTACACTTATTTACTGAATCTTATTTACCTACTAACTATTTAGCAACTTTTTATTTTTACAAAAAGACCGATTTTGATTTTGATTTTTGACTTGTGTAAAAGCATCACTTTGTGCGTTCAATAAAATGGTGAAATTTTTAAAATTTAGAAACTACATTAGGCATAAAAACTGTAAAAAAATTGTCTAAAAATATGAAGACTTCAAAACAATACTCTATCTACTGTTTCTAACACATCACTTATCGGTTACATGAACCTTACGTTTTGAAAACGTAATGTGAAAACAGTACAGCATGAATGTCATTGTAAACCGAGGAACTATTACGTCAGCCAAACAAAACTTTTACTAAGCGAGCCGGACGCATAAGAAAAAAATATACTTTCACTCCTTTGTGACTTTAAAATGAAATAAGACGGAACAGCCAAATTTGTTACGTACAAAACTAGACCCTTTGCCCCTGAGTTGAGGAATGTAAATGGAGTAAACGAATGTGCACGTTATACCGTTACAGCGTGATGCAGGCACAACAGGTTGTAAGACAATGAGGAGGTCAGAGGCTCTGGAAAGATGACTTTTAATGACGATTGTTCGTTTTTATTGGTGATTTGCATCGTTATAAAGGAATGAAATGACATTTATTTACAGCCATTTCATGCTTTATGTTTTCATATTCTTTATACCTGCAGCAAAAAGAATGAACAAAACAAATTATGATCTAATCATAATACTTTGTGAAATTTTTACTTAAGAAATTTACCCCTGTATATTTTATTTTGATCTGTGTCATGTTACTTTGTGTATGCTTAGGTGTAATGCAGCTACAACAGACACATTCAATGATTTGTGTGCTGAATATCAATCAAAAATTTAGAGCGTATCGTGTAGCATATAATCAACATTATGAAATCTATTTTTCTACTTTGTTATGGTTTGGATTTTGTTATTGTTGGTAGCTGTCATGTAAATAAAGAAACAGAACCACTTATTGCCTTCACTGTTAATCATACGGTTTCCACGTTCCCAAAAAAAATTACGTCAATTACACAACGTGATGTAATGCAAAACACATGTAGATCGCTCTCACAGATATATTTCAAATTGCACTCAAATTTTCACCCCATTGTCGGGCCGACGTGGGAAGAGCCCGTGACGGAGGCCTTAACAATGGCAAAGTTCATCGAGACATAACAAGGAAAGTCTATAAGAATACTGTGGTTTGTTACAATTTCGTTATACGTAACATTCGACCCATTCTTAACGGTGGTGTTTGCAAAAAAGTGCAATTAGGAAATGTAGTTTTTTTTTCTGTTAAAATGTCTTCCTCGTTGCCTTTTAAATTTGTTTTTGTTTTTGTATCATTACTAGTTATTGAAGTTATTCCAATACAGTTGCAAGAAGGTGAAGAATTAAAACAGAATAATGTAGAACATTCGGAACTAAATGATTGTGTCAGTGTACAAAGGAGTTCTGAAGTTGGAGTCTGTTTTGGTAAAGAAATGTTAAATAACTTGAATAAGTATGACGAAGCGGAATCCTTTAGTCTGGCGAACGGAGTCTCTTTTGTGAGAGATGAAAAAACACCGCGACATTTTGGGAGCTTTCTCGATAAGGATCCTATGGATTTTCGGTACTTAAGTCTACATTTTCACCATAACTTTTTAAAAACAACTAAGGGTCAGTGTTTTACTAGCTTGACTATTTTTGCTCTGTCTAGGTCTATGATGGAGGATGCAAGTAACCTGATTTCGAAGAGATCTCTTCACTGGGATCTTAGTGGATTATACCCTGGATTGGTGATGAGGATTGGTCCAACCTTAGCAAATGGGATGCTTGAGTTTGTGATGGATCCCAGAATCAAAGATAGATCGTATCATCAGCAGCATCATGGGGAAATGACCACTGGTAAGCGTCTAACTTCTTTTTGTTTTTTTTTTTATTATTTTATAGCGTAGTTTCCATTGAATCGGAACCTAAGTACTTTGTTAAGTAATATCGTCTTATATCGTCGTATAGGATAATAACCCTACTAATTATTTATCTCCATATCCGCCTAAGTCTGTAGTCTTCTAAAGTGCTCCACAGCGTAGATTTTTCTAAAGAGACTCTTCTAAAAATGGATATTCATAGATTCCTACAAACTGAACCCTCGGCTACGAGTCCGACTTGCATTCGGCCAGGTTTTTTAGTAAATTAACACCATTTATAATAAACATAGTAATTTTGCACGCCAATCATTAATTATAATGACAATGTTAATTAGACAGTTGATGTAATTTCTATTGTTAGGAGATTCTTGAAATCAAAACTTGCTTTAAAATCAAACTATTTAAAGAAAACTAGTAGATGAATCAACGATCTACCTATAACGCCATCTAGAACAAACGCTTCAAACTAAAGAAACCTCCACCACCTTTCTTTTCCCAGGCAACGGCAATAGCCATGAACTTCGCTTCATAGCGCCATCTTTCCAAATTTCTCTAAACTTTTACAAGGTCTCAGATACAACACGTTATAAAACTATTGTAAGTCATGAATCAAACTTCCGACAATTTTGATACTGTTAAACGTAATGTATGTAGTTAGGTATGATTTTTTGGACTTTTCGTGTTATTTTTAGTGAAATGAAATATGCTTATTGCAAAATATCGGACTTAATATTCAGTACAAGATCAGTAAAATATGGCCTGTGTTTTAAAACGAAAGATTTGAAATATACAAAGTTCAATACTTAAAAAAAATAAGGAATAAAATTTTAAAGTGTCAACTGAAATTATAATATCCAATTTTTTTCAGGTCGTTTGCTGGCTCGAAATTTACTAGTTCCATTTCTTCTTGGATTCAAATTCCAGCTATCAACTTTGCTTCCTTTGTTACTTGGGTTAGTCCTGATTGCCAGCAAAAAGGCTTTTTTACTAGCTAAAGTTGCTTTGTTAGCCGTGACGGTGTTTAGCGGTGGTTCCGGTTTCGGGAGCCAAGGATCTTATGGAGATTATGGAAGCACACCTCTCTCATCTTACACAGCGTATGACAGTCCTGGATATATCCATGGTCATCACGGATCGGGAGGGTCAGGAGGTCAGTATAATTCACCGTTTGTTATAGATATACCTACCAGCTTGACCAATACATAGTCTTTATTGCAAAATTATACTTAACCTTTAATCACAGGTTCATTGACCTCATGCCGATGCACTATTTTAAAACCATCCACGTCTCCTTTGACCTAAATTTTGAATATCATCAATGGCACGAATACTGTGAGTTTTTGCAGTCATGTCACATTAGTTTCACGTTTCGAACTAATTTATTAACCTGATAAAAAAAATTAATTACAAAATGAAAAATTTAAATATACACAATTAACATGCCTTGTTTAAGAAAAATTTGTACTTATTATAAATAGGATTAAAAAAACCTTAGCAACATTAACACAAAACTTGATGCAAATATCTTTTATGAAGCTTTCAACAATTTCAGGTTATTACCACAGACATCCTCACCATTCAGAATACTATTATAGAGAAAAATCAGCAGAGCAGACCACAGCATCACCTATTACGCCTGATGAACTCAAAGATAGGTTGGAACGACTATTCATTACCAAAAAAGACGATGATCCAGAAAGAGAAGTATCTAAAATTAGAAACGCAAGGAACTTCGCCTGGACTCCTATTAATGTAGGATAAGATATTGATTTAGAAATAAAAGGCTGAATCGTGCTAAATTTGGGCATTTATAAGTTTTTTTTTTGTACATTCGATTCTCACTATTAAGCAAAATTAATGTCGAATCCCTTTTAATTTATTTTCTAACATTGTCTTTGTTATTTCAGTTCTTACTGTTATCTTTTTTTTAATTGTATACGTGTTAGTCTTCTAGTCACATTGATTGAGTTTTTCCACAATTTAATCATTGTTATCGTTACTGTCTTACAAATGTCACCAATTATGTTTTAATTGTCATTGCAATTGTAACATTTTTCTCATGTCATTTACATACGCTCATAATAAAATTATTCCAACATTCAATCATTCAATTTCTTATAGTAGATGTTCACATGTCCCGGTTTAGAACATCCTGTATTGTGCTACGATTACACGCTCCAAATACCTTGAAACTGCGCATGAGTCGGTAGGAGGATGCGTTTCCGATGAAATGGGGTGAAAGCGAATTTCTTTAAGTGTCGTTTGGATCTATAAAGCACGTGCTCTACATTTTGATTTGGGAAGCAAAAGTCTGATTTTTAGCATTTTCGATTTTGTTTCATTTCATAAATACTCGTATTTAATTAGCTATAGCAAACCTCAAACGTTCCAAACTGTACAAAATACAGCAATACATAACCTTAATTACTGGGGATAGTTGAAAATTAGTTATAATAAATTTTCAATACAATTTTGTTTAGAGGGTGTCACTTTGAAATCCTTTATTTTTGAATCCTTGATTTTATCTAAGTCAGAGCTGATTTGTAAGAAAAATTTGAATGTTTGTACTCAAGTTTTGAATATATTATAACGTCTTTATCTTCATAAGTATTTTTATCCATTGTCTGGTAACCAAAGCCAAAAGAAAAGCTTTTCGTAGTTTGGAACTAGGTCAGTTATTGTCAAAAGTTCCGTGATACCTATTTATTGTTATTAATATATTTACGATCATCTGCATTATTATATTTGGTAGGTACATTACATTTTACAATAAAATGCCAAGTGATTCATAGTTTTTCAACTGGCGCGACGACAATAGCAAAGCTCTGATTTTTATTGCTTTTACTTTCAATTGATGCACATTTATTTTAGAAGTAATATCCTAACATTATTCAGCTAAACTTAATTTATCACTTATCTTTAATTATATTAAAAATTCAATCCTAAAGACGGAGGCCATTAAATTTTATCAGTGAGATCGTACCTGTTTCTAGAACAGAACGACTAATAGGGAAATTGTAATAGGAAAATTAATCATACAACTGATTACTACAACAAAGCGGAAAACCTACATACAAATTTTAACTATCGCTGTCCCATTTTTAACTCCACCTGTTATTAGTTATTCTAATAAATTATATATATAATTATTCTAATAATATAATTAAACCAATGAACGACCATAAAAATAAATGCAAATAACATGGACAATACATCATTTACGTGAAAAATCGTGTACACACATCTCGATATCGCAAAATGTCTACCACGTACGAGCTCCACATTAAATTTATAATCGACCACCACCACATCTCAGGCATATTTCGCTCGACTTTCATCTTTTTTTTTCACACACGCTTACTTGTTCTATATCGCGTGCTATATCTTCGTGCTTTGCTTCGATACAGTTCTGCGTGACAATTAGGAGATTCTAAGCTTTCTTTATAGTAATTGGTTTGTTCAGTGAATAATCTAAATACCATAACTGTTTGTTTTATAGTCGTTCTAACGTCTTTCTGGTTTGTAATCGGAAATGTGTTAATAGTTAATACTCATGAAGATACTGTTTTCTGCTGGACAGTTTGCTTGTATATCAATATCCTGTTAGTTAGCGGTGGTTTTGCTCTGATTTCTTTGTATTTGAATTTAATTACGCATCTTGGGGTAGCGGATTACAGCGTTTCTTATAATTTCATTTATCTTGAAAGAAACATCCTATTTAATATTATACCAATTGATATTACAAAATGTAAATGTGACTATTACATTTTTGGAAAATAATGTTATAATCACCAACCTCAAAAATAAGAGGTTATACAGGCACCTAATTGTCTAGATGCTAATGATTTGGTGATTCATGAAATAGAGTTGCTCGAGTTTTTTTTCCAGACTAGGATGTTAGTCACCTGATAGTATGTGAGCAGCGCCCTCTATGGATACCCGCACTATCTGAAGATTGCAGACGCATCACAAGTCTACAAGGTTACGACAGAATAATTTGTGTACCAGTTACTAATACTCTTACTTTCCACGCCGGAACACAGCAGCGCAAGCACTGCTGCTTTGAGAGTACTGCTGATTGCAGGATTGGACAGTAAAATAGTGGTAACGATCCGGATGGATCTTGCAGAATCCATGAACTCCAATTATTTTTTGAATATCTTCTTGAATAATTCGGTATATCTCTCTAGCTAACAAAAATGTAGAAATATTTTTATGATTTCCTCTTTCAAGAATAAAAATATGTATAACTATGTAAAAAATATACAAGAAAAAAGCTCCATAGGTACACTTGAACCAACTGATCTGATCAGTGACCCAGTGTGGAACCTTTTCGCAGAAAAAATCATAATGACATCGCATTGCCAGACGAATAAATTTATTATGAATTTATGACAATTACTGTGAGAATGTTCTACAGTGGGCCAGAAATCAGATTATTCGAATGTACATAAAATAATAAATCATTAGGGTACATTATATACACGAAAATAATTAAGTACGTTAAGTACAGCAAATGAGCTCGTTTCATTCGAACGCACGACAATTAAATATTTTCCGTGTAGAAAACTTGCGTGCCACAAAAAATAAACTGAAATGACGTGCGTTATTTCTATAATCGGAAACTAATACGAGGAAATAAGTCTAACATGGATAATAAGGATGTATTTCTATCGAGTGGAGCGCCATTACACAAAAATGTTACAGTCACAGAATAACAAGAATTTGTTAAAAATTTCATTTTTAATAGAAGCTAGACTATACTTTTTGTTGACTATACGTGCACTGTCATCCAAACTACATTACAAATCGAATTTCTAGTAGATGTATTTCTATCGAGTGGAGCGCCATTACACAAAAATGTTACAGTCACAGAATACTGAACCTTTGAGGAGTTCTGTCCCGCAGAGACGATCCTGCCTAAACCACTAGGATGTTACTGCACGATTATTACATTTTTTTTATACCACGTCGGTGGAAAACAGGCATGAGGCCCGCCTGATGTTAAGCAATTACCGCCGCCTTCAATTACTGCCGCAAGGAACGCTTGCAGCACCCGAAGTATCACTCGCGCGTAGCCGACCCTGCATAAACTTTTCTATACCCCTTTTGAAGACCTCCATGCTGTAACTCGCCTCCATGTTGTAACATTATCACCAGATTTACATAAAGTATGTCACATTTCAAGTCAATCTGACCACTAGAAAAGATCGAATTCGACTTGCAAGATTTGCCCCGCTCATACACGTACATAAGTAGTTACATACATTGCAAGTCTTAGTTAAATAAAAGCTTGTAAAATGCAAATGTTAGGTAGTAAGTAGAACGCCGTTAATATAAATAAGTATTTTTATAAGAAACTAGCTGTTGCCCGCGGCTTCGCCCCCGTTGTATTTTTTATGTATTTTCTTCCGTAAAAACCTTCTCCTGATAGTAACAAACACAATAAAAAAAGAATTAGCGAAATCGGACCAGTCGTTCCCGAACTATGCGCTTACCAACACATTTTGCGATTCATTTTTATATTATAGAAGATAAAGAACAATAACAGCTGATTATGGTGACGATACTTCTTGTTAATTGTACCTGCATTTGTCATCAAGGCAAATTGATATTCGTACCAAGTTTCAAACGAATGCCATGAATCGTTGAAGAGTTCCGTCCCGCAGAGACTCTAATCACTAGAATTTAATTACCATGTTATTATTGTCACCGGATTTACATAATAGGCTAAAAACGTCAAATTGTCAAATTAACGGAATCCCCCCCGGCCGATCGGTTTTAATGAAAATTTGCGCTTTAGAGTTGAATATTTTGCAAACGGATCACTGAATCGAAAAATTTAGCAACCTCCTAATGATTTTAAAATACCTATCCAACGATAACCCACACTACAAGGTTGGTGAGAAAAAAAATCACCCCCACTTTACGTCTATGGGAGGTACGCTATAATTTTTTTTTTTAATTTTTTATTATGCTGTTTTGTCGGCATAGTTTACATTTATATTCGTGTAAAATTACAGCTTTCTAGCCAGACCGTTTTTGCCATTTTGGCTCCGGAACCCTAAAAAGATCCACTTTGCAGCACTTGGGTCTAGTAATTAAAATCATAAAATGCAGTGTTAGTGCACTTAGTGGCACAATTTATTATACCTAATTAGGTCTCCTAACAGGAAAATTTGTGCTGGTATCTTACTGTCTAATCTATATTTATATACATTTGATTGCAATAAATTTAAACTGTGCATAATATATATTTAAAATTGCACTACGAAAAGAACCGATTATGTTTCCTACTGCAAATAAAAATGAGTAATAGCTATAAAAAATTAGGTCACGTAGATAAAAATGTAATATAATAAATGGATAAATAAATATGGGACACTTAAAACCAATTGACCTAGTTCCAAACTAAGCAAAGCTTGTACTATGGACACTAGGCCACGGATAAACATAGTTATTTAGATAAATTCATTATTAAATACATATTATTCATCCAAGACCCGAGAAAAAACTTTCATATTATTCATACAATTATCTGCCCCGGGGGATTCGAACCCGGGACCTCAACCCTCATAGTCAGATTCTCTAACCACTTATACACGGTCGTCGACAAAAATCGGCATATCTGATTTAAGAGAGAAATATGCGTCTCACTTTATACTAGATAAACATATGATCAATTAAGATAATAAAGTACACGCTTACAAAAAGTTTACGGCTCTAATCTAGTAACCCAAATATTTTTTAATCCAAACATTATTAAGTATTATATAATTAATGTAATAGATCTATTATATTTATCTAAGAATCACGTTAGAAGTCTTCTATTTATTACTTACAATGTTTAACGTACTCGTATGTAATCACGCATTTAATGTAAGTTGCACTCAGCTACTAAAATGATAAGCAATGTCAAATCAGCCTGTCAAATTTCCTTTTGAGGCTCGATCAAATTGATCTTGTACCTCGTTGCCATAGTTACGTCCCCTGTACAACTCTTTAAAACCACGAGTTTCTATATGTTTTTTGTGGTTAAAATTCATCGAGTATAAATTTTTGTCATAGTTACAAGCTCATTATTTTATAGACTATCTCCTAAGCATAATATTAGTCGCATATATCAAAGCAGTTTTTTTTTAAACTGTCACTGTTGTCTCTTGGACAACGGGACAGAATAACAAACAAGAAAAAGTTGATAGATCCTTGAGTAAATTCCTGCAATCCGTAGGTAATTTATTAAGTACGTACATTTAACTAAGTTAAGTATCGGAGTATAATCAAGCATAATTGGTGATTTTTGACAACTGATTTAACGTTACTTGTCGTAACTTACACTAATTCAATGTATTCTTGCTTTTGCGTGAATAAAACATCACAATAGCGTAGGCATCCAATTATCACGCATTGTAGCATATTGTAGCGTTGTAATTTGATTTCTACATTCCAATAGATTCAATATTTTCCCACTTACTTGCCCCCTGAATTTTATTTTGAGGGGTAATTATTCATAATCTAATATTAATAAAACTACTGATCGATTTCAATTAATTTATTAACTGACCATGCAAAGTTTTGAAATGCCTAAATGAAACAAGTACACGGTTTCAACCTTTTAATATTCTAAAATGTTGTTCTTTTGCTTAGAATATTTTTCATCATCAAATACTTATACTACAACAATTATACACATTATTTTAGCGTTATATTAAGTACACATTATTATTTTGTTAATAATCAATAAATATTCATATAAAAAGGTACTCGCGTAACCACCTTGTCGATACATACGACAATATATAAATAGATAGATTTAAATAAATGAATAATTACGAAACATTATTTGACTAACTAACTAACTTAAACAGCACCACTACGGACGAATAAATTGACCTATCTAAACTAAAATATTTTTACAAATTGGACACTTGAACGTTCAGAACAGAAATGCACAATACCCGTCGACTAGCCTAATTAACGTCTTATATTAAAACAATATTAGTCAATCAAAATATTTAAACATTAACCTATTTATATTTGGTGCCATTGGTTACACAGTACTTTTTATTGCATCAAAATAAATACACATGCATCAATATTCACACACATTATTTACGAGTATTTACACAATAATGTATAATATTTTTTTACTATTTCATATCAATGCCGTTAAATATTTGGATTAAGCATGGGATGTTTGCAACATCAATAATTAAATACAGAATAAATACCTTAAATGTTACGAGTTTTTTAGTGTCGTTTGAATAAGCATGATCAATAAAAATATATTAAATTAATTGTAATAAATAATCTTTGTTTCCTATTACTACCGCAAAAGGCCAAATCTTATTTGTGTTTTGGGCATACGGTGATTAGCCGAGTCGTTGTATTTTGTGAAAGAGTCGCGCCGTTGGTGTGGTGTTACTGTTTTTTGGCGTAGGCTTTGTACGCCCTGTCCTGTGCTGCAGCTTCATCCTCCACGCTTCGCCTGTAATGACCTCCAGGTCCGGTGGTGTCGAAGTCACTGCCGTAATGCGCTGATGAATAAGTATGACTCTGGCTCACCTGAGGATGCTTCACAATCTCGTACGTAGTCTTCTCATGGGCTTCGCCACCTGAAACCAGTTTCTTCAAGCCGATGATCGCAGATAAGAGTAACGCAATCTTACCAATCAGCAGAGCTTTGCCAGCTATGAGAGCGATAGCTTGGAAAGCTATGGCGAGGAAACCACCCTTGATAGCCACACCGGCGATCATAGGACCAATCCATTTCTTCAATTTGCTTCTAGCTTCATTCATTGATCTTCCCATATCGCTTCCAACACTTGTCGGTGAAATAATGACCCTATGAGTCTCTATTAACTTTGAGGTAGCTAATTGGAGATACTTATCAACTTGATCTGATTCAAGCGAGTTAAGGTCGCCATCTGGTAGAGATGAGGGGAAAGCCCTGCCGCTTTCTGGCCTTCTTACAAGGCTGATGCCATCCACGATCGGAAGGGTCTCCATCCTGGCCGCGCGGTCTGCTAACTTGGCCGCCTGGATCTTGAAGCACTTGACAATCTCTTGTGACTTCTCACAGGTGTCATACATCCTACCGAGGAGTTTCATGCCGGCTCCAAAGGTGTCAGCCGAGGCCACTGCGACGATGACACTCAAAAACAGGACTATACTCCCGCGGTACTCCATCTTGTTAAAAACCGCGGCTGCCCTATCTCAATGGACGGATGTCCAGCTTGTGCGGTTGCGTCTATTGAAATGTACAGAAAATACTTGAGCACTGGCATTTATCTATTTTCACCGGGAACTGCATTTATCTATAAATCTTTTAGAGCGTGCAATCGTTGCATCGTGTAGTCGTGCACTGAGGCGTGCATGTGCATGTGGGTGGTGCGAGTGTGTGCGTACGCCGGCGTTTGCTGGTCAGCGGGGTTTGCTCTCGGGCTGATACTCCAGATTGTGTGGTCAATGTCAAGTTCAATGTCGGATTCAGACTTTTTCGAAATTTCCCAAAAATACGCTCCGATGTTCAAATTGTGTGGGTTTTCAGGCGCGATAAAAATACAAAAAAATAATGGATAAACTGTAAAAAAATTAAGAGACTATAAATTTCCTGAACTCAAATAGTGCTAATGTTAACTAAACTTACAAATACATTTTAAGTCCTCTGCGACTCTAGAGCCATTTTGATCGTTTTTGTTATAAGTACGCTTTTTCCATGATTTTTTTTTCCCGTCTAAAATAATTATGCGCTTTAAATAATGATGGTCTTCTTTCTTAAGTACCCCTCTTAGAGTTTTTCGTTTTTATTAGATGGAAAAAAAATCAAAGGCACTGATAAGCCGGAGAACAGAGCAGTTCAAAAATCAACGAATCACAATAAATGCGAAAGAAAGTTTGATTGTTTATTACACTTCCACGTTCAAAGTACGCTTCCAATCCGTAAATAACACAGTTAAAGACCTTGAGAAAGACACCGGATACTTTTATTCCGGAAAAATTTAGAATTCCCGCAATCGTCTCTATTCAAGTTTGTGAACAGAAAAGGACCCTTCATGAACTAATTGGTGTAATTATTCGTACATTGCATGGCCCTTCGATTAAATAGACTTAACTGGGATACCTTTTATTGAATCAGGCATTACCTACTTTGCGATGTCCATATCAATAAACGTTACTTATAAACGATTACTTTGCTCACTCGCGTCCTTACGTTACCTAGCTACGTCATTGCAACAACTAACACATAATATAAACCCAACTATCACCACTACCACAGTATGATCAGGTTTCGAACACAATCAGAGTTCATCCTCAGAGTTATGTTAATGATACTAAACCATGCATGCTTCTACTCTATCTATCTGCTCTGTCTATCAATATTAAACAAAAGGAAGCTGCTGTCGGAAATCAAGATCCACTTTGGATCGCTGAATCAGCGCAGTAAGGAGATAATATTAAATTTTACTAGCAAAATTAGTCATTTTTTATATTTACCTGTAGTGCAAGCATTGACTGCAACACGTACGGGAAGCAAATCTGCACTCATTGCTATGATCAAGTAATTGAGCTGCTACGCCCCACATTTGTACAGTATACACCGGTTATAACCTAAAAATAGAATCAATCAACAAACAAATCATCATCATCATCATCATCATGTCAGGCGAAAGACGTCTACTGCTGGACATAGGCCTCCCCAAGGCTCTGCACTCAGACCGGTCTTGTGCTTTTCGCATCCACCGCGATCCCGCGATCTTAAAGGTTGTCTATTTTGGTAGCCGGGTCTCTGCCGGAGATTAACTTTAGCACCCCCTGCCCCGCCGTTACCATGGCCGGGACTAGGGGTCTGGGCTCATTTCGTGGATTCATTTTTTTTTTTATCGTGTACAACAAACAAATATTATAAGTGTACTGAGTGGGTTGTAGTGGGAATAGACTCGGGGTTGTACCACCCCGTCATTGGTTTGGTTTACTAGTGGAATAAACAGAAATAAATGTAGTTTTCTGTATTCGACATTTCGTCACTTTAGAAATTGATGCTAATTAATAGGTTTTTTGTTAAGTATTAAAGGTTTTAGTATAAAATGCTACTTACAAATTCAATGTGTAATCCGTTTTACATTTTTGTTAACTAGCAACGTGCGTTGGAATAGACACATTAACTTATATATTAAGAAGTGTTCTATCAGACGACATTTTAAATTTTCATAAAATTTTTGTGGAATAATCGAGAAAAACTAACAAAAATGCAACGTTGCCAGTTCAGCAGCTATAAACGCTCTTAATAAATTTGACACAATGGCAAACGACACAAAATAATATTACCTTATCTCACCACTTAGGAATACCCCCCAGACTATAAAACTGGGGAATTCACAAACAAGTCCTTATCGGGTTTTTTTAAACGAAAACGGGATGTCACTGGGAATAGGATAATTGAGAGATCTTTTATCAGTGTTTCCCACCAACGACGTGGACGGATGACCTTAAAATTGCGGGTTCACGGTGGATGCAAGCCACTTCCAACCGAGACAACTGGAGCAAGGGCGGATTCTAGTGGGCACGATGGCTTGCCCACAACCCTAATAGACTTGTGATGATACAATTTCACGATCTTTGAAATCGATAGGCCAATCTCTTAATGCTCACGTCTTAAATCGAGTTTAGCTCGTCATTTTTTGGCCTAATCCGTAACCCTTCCTCCTCGGAGCAACGTGACTTGGCGGCTGCTGCAACACGCACACTGCGCGGGAGGAAGGGCTACGGATTAGCCCGAAACATGTCGAGCTAAACTCGATTTAAGACTTGAGTTATCCGGGTCAATATATATAATATGAGTGAGTCTCACGGTAGTTTTATGTTTAAATACGAATGTTTGCTCTCGGGTCTTGGAAGTTTAATATTATGTATTTTCTATATAAGTACTCGTATATATTTATCCGTTGCCCACTTAGTGCCTATGAAGCGAAAGCAAGTAGCATTTTCCAACCAGCGTTGTTTCACCTTGAAAACTATAAAAACATGGAAGGGCTAATCAACTTTTTTACCGACACTATTCTGTCCGCGAAATTTTTCAAACAATTGCAGATTTTTGCCATCCTACGTAAGTTCAACCTATTAAACCGTGAAATATCTTGTTCGAAGTACGATTTTTCGGTAACGCCAGATACAATTTTTGTAACACAGGAGATGCCCAAAGTGTCGGTAAAATAGTTGATTGGCCCGGAAAAAACTGTTAGATACGTAAGAAGCCATGTCATCGATTTTATTAAAATTAATAGAATAGACTAGAATGTAGTACCTAGATCTCTCAGTCAGCGAGAGAGAAATGGACGAGAGATGTCACACTTTGGTACCCTAGGGATGGCAAAAGGAGTAGAGGAAGGCAACACAAGAGGTGGGAAGATGACCTGCCTAAAGAGTTTCGAAGAGAAGCGAGAGATAGAGGAGAATGGCAGCGGCTGGAGGAGGCCTATGTCCTGGAGGCAACCTGATACGAATGTGGCTGGTGTCAACAACCTATAATATTGTATTTTTAAAAAAATATTGAATAAAGGCTATTTATATATTTATATAGGACCTAGATCTAACGGTGTGCAATGACATGATTCCTTCAACCACAGTTTCCAAAATGCCAATCGGCAAAAAATCCAACACCTACCATATCTATAGTTAGTATAACAATTCGCCGTTAATTATGACATTTACCATGATAAGGTCCCACGCGTCATTGAAACGATTCGCCGCGCACATTAAAGGCACCTACCAACAAACAATTTCCACCAATTTTGGTGAAATTACCTAGCACGCATTTATTTACATGGTTCTCGCACATTGATGTTGATGCGACAATAATCATCAAGTTTGAGAGTCATCACCGTTTTGGGTCCAAATTTCTTTATGCGTTTAGGAATATAATAAAACATTCGTACCTTCGACTTTAAATTTTGGATCCAAGGTCCAATACAAGAAATATGATGTCAAAATAATTTATTGAATCAGGCATTACTCTAGTTAATTTTGTTGTGAAGAACTATTTAGCTTCCGATTTACCTATGAACTTTAAATTTGATGATGATTTATTTTATTATGTGTAAGTACGGGTAGGTAAGTAGTGACATACCCAACTAGCAAAATACGGTTTTATAATTATCCCAAGACTATCGTTTTATCAGGACTATAAGCCAATGGATTTATAAGCGCTTACAAGTCCGGAAAAGGGCTCACTTTATAAGTCTATTAGACTAGTAAGATATTTATAATGACCCGTTGAAATGCCAATAGTATTCCTATAACAGAATTTACTTTAATCCAAATACTCCTGTAAAATCTACTTTAAGTGTCTTACAGTAGTATGTGAGATTAATACGCTCTTAGAAATGCTATTATAATTTTATTTCTGAATAGTCGTGGAATGCCTAATAATATATATTGAGTATAAGGAACCCTTGGTGTACGGGTCTGACTCTGACTTGACTGTTGTTATCGGACGCAAAGTTGTAGGCGTGCCCAAAGATTAGACATAATATCGGCATAATCCCGAAAGGGTCAGGTATTTGTGTCATCATCATCATCATCATCATCATCAGCCGGAAGACGTCCACTGCTGGACAAAGGCCTCCCCCTTAGAACGCCACAATGTACGACAACTCGCCACTTTCATCCACCGGTTTCCCGTAACTCTCACGATGTCGTCAGTCCACCTGGTGGGAGGTCTGCCAAAGCTTTGTCTTCCGGTTCGTGGTCGCCACTCGAGGACTTTTCTCCCCCAACGGTTATTATCTTCTTCGAGCAATGTGGCCTGCCCATTGCCACTTCAATTTGCATATTTTTCCAGCTATGTCAGTGACTTTAGTTCTTCGACGGTATTTGTGCAATTAATATAAATGGTTCTACTCTAGTCATGTATTATACGTATTTTATTTGATGCTTAACAAACAAAATTGTTAACATTTGTACCTACATTTTGTGAATAACTATAATACCTGATATATGATACATGCCAGAGAATGGAAACCCAGTATTAAGAGTATTCTGTGACTGTACCAAACAATAATAACACATAATAATCATCATCTCAAGGGTCATTTCATTCGATGACATGGGCGCGGAGAAAGTCATTGTAATTGTCATTTCCCTGCCTTTTACCGGGACGGATCGCTGATGGTGTCAACAGTCATTAGAGTAAATTGTCATTTTTGATAACCTCTGTACATGCTTAAATTGTACAAGACGTGCCATTTGTGGTCAAACTTGAAGGAAACTAAAAGCTTTCTAGGGTGAAACAAAATGTTTGTTTATCAAAGGTACATTTCGATTGCTATGCAAATGCCACCACTCGAGGACATTTTCTATCGGTTATCTATTCTGTTCTTCGAACAATGTGGCCGTCCATTACGAAATTAACATGTTCTTCAGACTATGTCGATGATTTTTGTTCTTCAACGAATATCCGTATTCCGGATTCTATCGCGCAAATGAACTCCAAGTACAGCTCTTTCCATAGCACGGTGCATGACTTTGAAGTCACTTTCTGACTCTCCAAGATGCCAATAGTCAAAGACCACGTCTTCGAGCCATAGGTCATCACTGGCAACACACTGTGGTTGAAAACTCCAGTGTTCAGGGACTACAAAATACTTGAGTACTAACATCAAATTTTAAAGGGCAACAACCAAATAATTACAACTTTGTTGTGAAACAACTCAAAATTAAATACTAAATTAATTATTAATATAACACCAGACCGTATCCATGTAAATTAAAAGTCATTCATAAAGAGTTTTGTACAATTAAGCAACCAAATAATGTGGTTTAATTGCCACCGAGCCTCTTCATGGTCAATTTTATTTCAAGCATGCCCATTTGTTAGTGAAAGTTGCCGAAAAACGTATCGTTTGAAACTTTTACCGTCTAAATTGTGAATTAACATGGCGAAAGATTGTTTCATAAGATGTACAAAGATGAAGATGGGTGCTTTTGAGAATAGGAATTGTTTTCTTAACCGGTATTGTTAGGTACTTATACTATGTTCGTAACTTTGAGACCGCTAGTATAAGATTTGTGCGTTCTAAAAATAAAGGATTATTTACTTTTCGGTGGCTATTCGTAAGTATTGCTTAGGAAGAATACAATATCATTCGTAATTTCACTCTTCTGTGGCCCGGGGGAAGACCGGTGCTGGTTTTCAACCAGTGATTTATACCGGCAATACTTCTTATTTTTATTTTTCTTAACCTGTGTAATGTGTCACTGCTGTTGTTATAAATAAATTATTTTCTTTCTTTCTTCTTTCTTATCAGAAAAATGCACTTACGTAGTGATGTCTATAAAGTGAGCATTTTCATGACCAGAGGAGTGAGAAAAGCGTGAGTTAGATGTCTTCGTATACAACTCCTTGGATGGATTTAGTGTATAATATCGGCGGCCATAAGGCATACCGTAAAATGGTGCCATTTCATGAATTTCTGTCATTTTCGCCGGTTGCTTGCTCGGTTCACTCGCTCGGCTCGTGCCTTTTGGTCACTATAAAACTAGGAATATTGATGAATGCGTTGCTCTAATCGATCTGCCTTATTGTTTCTCAGGCACATCGTTATATATACCTGGCCAATTTCGCGATCTGGCGGATTTTATGATCGGCCGCCGACATAAAAGCCTAGACAATACTTTTTCATCCTTCACTGACCATCCCATCCATCCCAGCCTATATACGTCCCACAGCTGGGCACAGGCCTCCTCTTAGAACAAGAGGGCTTGGGCCATAGTTCCCACTCACATCATGAACATATTTAATTTAAAAGAATTAAGCAACGGAATACGATATTATTATCTATCTATCATAATTTTCAATTGAAATAAAAACTGACATAGCACTTGTCAAGATGAACTTATTCTTCAGGAACATTCAAATTAGAACAGGAAAAACATACTTATTGACCAAAATTCAGCATGATATTTATTCACGTTGTCCTTATGGCATTTAACTAGTTTCTAACTAGTCCATATAGCATTATCCTGTCTTTGGGTGTTTCAGGGTTAAAGGAAATAATATACTATTACATTTACTATGCAGTTCTAAGTATGACGTACTTATTTGTCTGTAGCCAGAAGGAAGGGTTTTAAGTTTTTATCTCCGAAAAAAAAAACCAATTAAACAACAGCCAACTCCCACATAAAATTACAAATAATAACACTAATAATAATAATAATGAATAATTACATTAAATAATAGCATTATTTATTAATACAAATTAATTATTAATTTATTAATACTTAATTACATTATTTATTATTATTATTAATTATTATTATTATTATATTTGATAATAATAATTATAAATATTTAATTAATGATAAGACCAGATTATTTTGTTATATTGTGTGATTGATAAAAATCGCCAAAATGAAAAAACTAATATTTTGCATGCTGACTCAAGCAGATATTGGCGCACTCAAAAAAATATTCTGTAACATTACATCCAACCCATTATCTAGCAAATAAACCATTTAATTTCATATAATTTCACAGGAATGAAAGGAAAAAGTGGTAAAATAGCCCGAAATAGTTTGTTTTATATCGAGAGATTAAGGCCGCTTGTAGACTTCCGTTATTTTCACCGGATAACGGACCGTTTTTTTTACGGAATTGCGGTTTTGTATGGCTTACAATCAATGTGTGTACATGCTTACGACACTTGTCCTGCGACGAAGCCATAACACCCAAAAAAACGATCCGTGGTCAAGTGAACACAACGGACGTCCACAAGCGGCCTAAAGAAGAAGATAAGCTTGACTAATATAGCCGCCCGAGTCCAAGGGCGTTTATGGTAGTCTTGAGGTGAAAAATGTATAATTTCTCATTTCAGATGACAGAAAATATACACCATTATTGAACTATAAATGCACAATTCAAAATGCGCAAGGGATCTTTTCAGCCAACTGGCTAAGAGACTGGTCGACGCCACCGGAGACAAGAGCGCTGGCAGCTTCCTCGCACAGCGTATTAGTATCGCCATACAGCGAGGAAATGCTGCCAGCATTCTTGGAACCATGCCACAGGGGCCTTTTTTAGAGTTATATTAGTGTTTAATTATTATTATTAAGTTTTTATAGTTTAAATCGATTTATATTAGTTTTTAATTAGTATTATTAAGTTTTTATTGTTCCTCAATAAATTTATACTATTCAAAATTTAACTCCTTGATCGATAGATAGGTACAGATCCAACAAATAATTCACCCACAGTCATGCAGGATAATTAGAACCACTGGATTTCAAAAGGTAACAACCGTCTTTTCGGAAGAAATGTGAAATACTTTTCTTTATGAAATACTCTACACACATAAACACATTTTTTTATTGTAAACACATTATATTACAATTTCTAATCACATTAATAAGGTAATTTTTGTACAATGTGCACTATTTTAATTGCTTTTATTAAGTCAGTCAGATCTGTGCTGTAAACATAATGCATCTAGAGTTAATTCACCCAGGATTTTTCATCCGTTCATTGAAAACCTACAAATTCGAATGAGCCCAGCTTTGCGGGGCTCCTATTTCTAGGCGGTTTGCCTTTCGGGCAGGAGAAGCTACCTAACTAACTTAACCTACCTATTTTCTGGTCTGCATTATAGCTGGGTGAATTTAATTTAGTTTAGCTCGGTGAATAAAAAATAAAATAGTTGCTTTTAACTCCCGAACTATCTAGATTAATTTCTTAATGCATAGTTCTAAAAATATATCGTTTTTCAGCTGCAACGTAGAAATAAATTGTTGCCCATATAACTGTCCGGGTTTCCCGAGCATAATTTCCTTGTTAGTGAGGAATTCGCTGGGCTGGGTCTTACCAACTGCGAATGCATCAGAGGATCACTTTGTTGATTCATTTTAATATCTTTCGAAGCAGTATATAAGTGTCAGTCTTCCAGCTAAGACATTATAAGTCTCCAGACCTCGACGAAGGACCTCTTCACGCTACAATACAAATGTAAGTAATAAGCACTTAAGATTATCAAAATAAAAAATATATTAAAAGCAAACCGATTAAAAAAAACATGTAACAAAAAACAATGTTAGTGTTTTTTCCATTTAGAAGAAAAACTCTTCTAATTATTTGACTTAAAAACAGCTTACAAGCTTTCAGAAATAAACCTTGATGCCGTTTTGCCTGAAATTTCTTACGCTCAATCAAAATGACAGTTTTTGTATGCGAAAACTGTCATTTGACTGCGATCGCGAGCATCAGAAACGTTAAAAAATACGGTCTCTGGTCGTATTATTATAACAATATATACGGGGGGATAGACGAGGAGTTATCATACCATCTTCTCCAAATCAAAATGATCAGATCAGAATATTCCTCGCGTAGATTGGAAAATTTTCTGTTTCGAAGATGTATATTGAATACGATAGAATAAAATAATAAATAATTCACAAAGATAACAATAACAACATTAATGTAGATTCGAGTTGCCACATGTATTTAACGAAAAGTTAATGTTAAATTAAAAAATTCGCCGCTCGCCGGGAGACGAACTGTCGGTAGGCCTCCATCAAGATGGAACGACGACCTGGTTAAGATCGCGGGATCGCGGTGGATGCGAAAAGCACAAGACCGGTCTGAGTGGAAAGCTTTGGGGGAGACCTATGTCCAGCAGTGGACGTCTTTCGGCTGGCATGATGATGATGATGATGAAATTAAAACAACTCAAAGTATTATCCCAGTGAGCCTATTTTTGAGAAGCCTTAGGTCAAATCTAGTGGCAGTGGTTACCGCGGCTGTTCGTAATCATTCATAACACTTAAATTTGTTTCAGAACGTAAATCCAAGAAATCAAGCAGAATGTCGCAGTTAACACTCCTATTTGTTGTGATCATGGCTATTTTCTTGATGCAGTACGGTGCGGAGGCATGCGAAGCATTACTTGGCGGGGTATGTTTACACAAAATCGTTTCAAACGAGCAATTTTTTTCTAGTCAAAATACCACTAACGGGACTTATCACGCTAACACACACGAGCAATATTTATTCGACGTTTCGGCAACATTACAGTGGCCGTAACGGTGGTCACGAGTAGACCCAACGAGAAACGACGAGGTAAATATTATTCGTGTGTTTTAGCGTGATTATTAAGACAGTCCCGTTGGTGGTATTTTGACTATGAGTCAAAATCAAGAAAGTTTGAAACGCAATTTTTTTACAAGTTATTATTTAATTCCAAAAATTGGGAAAGGGTCTTCCAAATATTACGTAATCACCAAAGAGAACCGCTGAACATAGGCCTCCCTCAATAAGCTCAATGATGCGATACAATGGCGCCCTGTCCTCAGCTTGATGTATCCAGCTTCCACCAGCAGCCTTTTGCATATCGTCACTCTATCTGGCCGGAGGGCGTCCTACACTACGTTTTCCGAGACGTAGTCACCAGTCCAGAACTCGTCGTAGTATTTAATACTATCATTTTATTTCATTTCAGTGCTCTAAACATGAAGACTGCTGCAGCATGTGGTGTGCCCATTCTTGGCTTGGACACTACTGCAGCGTTCGCACAAAATAGAAGTCTTTACTGAGAACTTTCAAAGAAAATTTACACGGAATTTATCTTAAATTGTAGCAGTAGGTCATCTCATCAGTCATCGCTAACATTTATAATTATTATTATCATTTAATTTTGTGTGATTAATTTTGTGAATTTGTAATGGGTGACTTAAAAATAAAAACCGTATTTTTCTAAACACATCTTTTGCTATTTTCTATCCCGATAAATGCATTCCCTGGTTGAATGTTTCAAATTTCATCTGCAGTCGACCGTATGGTATGTCACAACTTTAATAAATATCAAGTCTTGACACGCTTGCGGGCCTAATTCACCAATCAGTAGGTGTTATTGTTTTAACGTTATCATGATAATTATAAATACATTTACCAATATGAATCTTTTATCCACGACAGTTTCAATAGTCGCCAGTACGAGTAAATGTAGGGTTCTGTAGTAGGCTAATTGGCGCTAGTATCATAAGGCCCGTTTGACAACTTTGACATTTGTGTTACGATTGAGATTGGTTAATTTACTAAATAAGCCAATCGCAGTCAAGACTGTAACGTCAAACAGGCCTGATGCAACTAACAGCGATAAAAAAACTAGTGATTTTTGAATTATTTTTCAATTAAAAACTTATAGTTTCTGAATTCATTTAAATAAACGGTTTCAAATTTACCTACTTAACTGGAGTTTAGTTGTCGTGTCGTGTTCTGTAGGTATGTTTTAGGATGTCTTGAATTCGTATTATTGACGGCAGGTGGCTGTACATCAAAAATTATTAATACCTAATGGGTCCCGACTGTTTAAGTTTAAGTTAGCTACTTCAGAGACATGTTTTCTTCCTTTTAGTTTTTTAAGGCGGTCGGGTTTTTTGATTTTTTTTTCCATAATCTATAATTTTTTTTCACAAATCCCTACTAATATCAAAAATTCGAAATTAATTCTGTCCATCTGTCTGTCTGTTTCCTTTTCACCACATTTTCATGCTTCACCTGCTGATTTAGAGGAAATGCGGTAAGGAGTCCCGAGAAGACACCATAGGCTACTTTTTATCCCGGAAAATGCATAGTACCTGCCAGATAGCGATAATAGAATTTTACGGAGGCAGAGTCGCGGGCAACGGCTAGTTGATAATTAATGCAAAAATAAGTGGTAAAAATTTTCATTTTTTATGCAAGCTTTTTTGGCTGACTTTTTATAGACTGTACTTGTATTGTCACCCAAACTACAATTGCGTACCAAATTTCAAGTCGATGCCATTAACCGTTGAAGAATTCCGTCCTGTGAAGACGATCCTGGCCGGACTACCAGGATGTCACTACCAGATTATTGTATTGTCACGCAATCAATTCCAAGTCAATTCAACCACTTTAAGTTGGCCGAATTTAATTTGCAAGATTTGATTGCAGACAGACAGACAACGGGACAGGTGAAACTAAATAAAAGCTTTTAAAATATTATTGCGTTCTGTTTTAAGCCCCAACTGTAAACTAAACAATATTATACCAATTAAAAATTTAAAGTGCATCAATCAGTCTGTGTTATTATAGATCTGAGGCCGTATTGCCTAACGTTTCTGACGCTCGCGATCGGAATCAATTGACAGTTTTTGTATGCGAAATCTGTCATTTGATGGCGATCGCGCGCGACAGAAACATTAGGCAATACGGCCTCTGTTCTGAATGTTTCAATTTAAATCGACTCCTAATTTAATTAACTAAGTATTCTAAGTAAACTTTCAACCAATTTAATGGAACCGTTGATGAAATATTAGCCTTTGAAATGGAAGTGGTCAGTATAAATAATAATAAAATATTAGTAAATATTTTTATTTAAAGTTGCTTATTTCGATTTTGGCAAGAATATGACAAAATTATATTAAATAGCGGTTGTTCCACGTATTAAGTACAATTATCGAAAACTTGAAATGACCTCAAACGATATTTAAGTTAATTTTGCAACAATTTTGTTAAATAAATCGCACTTATATTTACGACTATTAGTTCTCCAAATTACGTAGTTTATCTTATTATTACAACAGCAAATACAGAATTAGTTCATGATTACGATCTCAACCTAACTTTTCTGTGTAACATTATTATTGTGCCACTACGTGCACTTCAGCTCGTTTGTGGTGCGCGTGCCGCGGCTGCTGATGGGGACCATCGCGAGTGCCGCCTTCTGGCCAAAAGACGTCGTGTTCAGGCGGTTCCGGGGCACCATGCCGCAGATGAATACGACGTCGGGGACGGTGACTCAACGGGGTCACGCCGTTTTGTCACCAAATTAGATTTAAATAGTACTGATTTTAAATATGTATGTTAGTCTGTAAGGTATTTATTGTATGGGCCTAAGTTGCCCGAAATAAATAAATTTATTATTATTATTGGGATACAATTATGGTCTCGACATAAAGTCGGTTTTTTTTTGGTTCATGATACGGGCACATGCCAAGTATCATGTTACCATTGTGTGAATTATGTTATTTGTGTGGAGTTTGTGTCAGTGTGGTGTGTGTTGAATCGGTTTGTTATTTGTGTTTGACTGTCTTGATCGTTAACTGGTAGAGAAGTTGGGTTTAAGAATCGGCGTACTATAGAGCATGTGTCTAGGACTATTGACTTCTGTAGGGATATATATGTGTTGTCGTGAAGGTCTAACATTTTAAGTGCTGTTTTAAGGGTTTTTGGGATGACACCTTTTATATTATTATTATTGCAACTTCTGACTGAAGACTTTTATTTGGTGCGTACGCTGCAGTAGTGTCCAAGCCAGGAGTGAGCACACCACATGCTGCAGCAGTCTTCATGTTTTGAGCACTGAAACAAAAAAACATTGATATAACAAAGATTCATGCTTGAAAGAAAAAAAAAGTCTGTAATGAAATAGTGGATTGTATAACAAGAACCATAAAACAAGCCATTTCGCACCATTCGTGCGAAAAACGCGTAACTCATAGTTACGCGTTTTCGCAATTAATTGACCACAGATTAAGGATGAAAAAATACATCTTGTGTGTAAATTTCAAAATTTTAGGTTTAAAAACAAAAGAGTTATAAAGGAAAATTGATGAACTACGTATTTTATTAAAAAGCAAATACACATGCAATAAGTGTGGTAAATGTACATACATTGCCAAATATTACGATATTCACATTAAAAAAAAGCGTAATTTAACTTAAGTCATTATGACGCAGGCTGTTTTTGAGAGTCTAGGACGTAAATACACTCACTCCCTTTTTCCACGCACCTTTTAAAAATGTTTAGGGTGTAACTTTAGCTACGCAAAGCAGACGCGATGTACCTAAGGAGTCAGTAGTAGATACGCGTTTCTTCCACGAGGAATTTTGGTAGATTCAGTTTCGTAAATACATATACGCAGGTGCTTCCCAGAGTATACAACCCTTTACAATCGAGAAAGTGAAGTCATGATGTTAAAAAAAGAAATTTGTTCGTTAATACTGATGGTTTAAGGGGTCTAAGAAAAATATCTAGTGGAAAAAAATCGGAAATGCTTAATTTTCAGGAAAATCGCGTCCACGGTCGTACGTCTCAGGAATAATTTGTAAAATGCATGATCCTGACACAAAACTACAAAAACACCTGTTCCTAATAACATCAAGATTTATTACTACCAATCAACATTATTTAACGTTTTTTACTATCAAATATTGAAAATATCCCATTAATATTATGTACCTATACCAATAAGCTTCATAATTTCAACCCTATTCGTTTTCAAGTGCATGCCATGTTTTCGCATGTAATAGTTGTTGTTAGTACATTACCCTCATATACTTGAATAAATCGTCATTCTAGTACCTAGTTGTTATTATTTATAGTATTCGACAAGTATCTGGACAGGCCTAACTGCATGAAATATAATTAGGTACGTGGCTTATCTTCGACATTTGTTTTCTTTCAGAGATGAGGGCACGCGTCAGATGTTTGTCTTTGAATCGGTGGATCAGACTATCTGAGGGTAGTGGTTTGTTCAGGGATAGCTGCGGGTGTATTCACGGGAGTAGGTTTTCTTGATTTTTTCAGCTGGAGATGCTCATTGTCGAGCAATTGGCACAGGTGGCTGCAAAAATATAGCTGATGGGCTCACCAGAGACGGTTGAAGAAGCGTAAGCACAGATCGTGCAGGTAGCGCTGATAGAGGCGTTCTTCCGGCTCAGGCACTAGAAATTATCTGGTACTGTGTAATATACTCGTCTAGTTTATCTTTCTACTCATCATGTGGGTCTTATTATAGCTGCCTGTCGACTAAAATTGAATCGAAATCCTCGTCCTGCACATGTGATCGGTATCGGTTGCGTCTCGAAAAAGGAATACACGCGTCATCCAGATTTTTTTAAGTATCATGCACGGTTATGCCCGGGCTACACGAGACTGGTTTTTCGGGCTGGGATAGTATACTAGTTCTCTACTTCAACTGTCTGGCTTGCTGACCTGGCTTGGAGCATGCTTGTTCTGTTTCCACGAGGCTTATTATTTTAAGCTAGTATTTACTGGAGTGATGAGGTGACCACAGGTCCAAAATAAACTGTATGCAAAAAAAACCACTATTATTAGACTAAAACAGTCACTTCGAAAACAGTGTCAATTTGCACTACACGAACTAGAGACGTAACACAGGGTTGATTTATTAATTTTCATCAGGTCTTGATCATACGTTTTCATTTTTGTTCTTTAGTAGTAATGTCATATCAATTTATGGTCACGGTACAGTTGTACAAACTTTAAATTAATCTGCGTACTTAGTTTGGACATCTTAAAATCTGAGAAACTCGTCGCGGTAGAAAAATAAACCAAACGTGTGGTTCCTCCTTACTAGCAAACTTAAAACTAGCTTCGCCGGTCACATGAAGCTAGTAAACAAGCTAGGATAGTAAAATCAGTAATGGACGAACGTACTAGCCTAAAAACAGAACTCCATCCTATTAGAAACTGTTCTGGCTTCTAAACTAGCTTAGGAATGAAGGCAGTTTTGTCTACACGAAGCCAGAAGTACTACTTTGCTAACTTACTAACACTGGCTAGCTATCCTAGCTTGAGGGGCTGACCTCGTGTAGCCCGGGCATTGTGCAGCTCGGTTGGAAAGGGGTAAGCAATAAATAATACAAATAATATTAAAAAACTGTTTTTGTGTGTAGTACAAAAGAAGATTGTTTCAGAGTTATGGATAAGTATGAAATCGTGCAAAGCAATGTTGTTTTTTCTTAATTCTTCACGGTTGTGTAGTAAAATAATGTGAGCAAAGCTCAGGTCAGGATTCAGTAATCGAAAAAATATGTTAAAAACGCAATATGACTGTTTTTTTGTTAGTTATGACCATTTTGGTAAATTGAACAATTTTAATGACAAAAAGTCACTTTTTTGGGTAGTTTGACATTTCTTTGATATATTTTACTGTAGATTTGTTACTGGTTACATTTATGAATTTTTATTTATTTATTTTTCACACTGCGAGCGTATTATTAAGAATTTTAAAATTTCATATCATATTTTGCATGACAACGCGGGATTTTGATTACTAATATGTTACCCGGAACAAAGAATTAATTCGAGATACTCAAAGATTAAATTAGTTCTTACTCTGTAATAAAAAAGTATTTCAGGTTACGATTCTGTGTGTAGCTAAATTATGTAAGCAAGAAACGTGTAACTTAATGTACACCAGTGCCAAAAATGAATTTTAGTGCCTCAGAAACACGTAAGTATCAGTTACATTGATAAAAAAAATCTAAAAAACTGATAAAAAGTACGTAACTACGCTTAAGTTCTGATATGTTCTAAAGCATCCGTGGAAAAAGTAATTAACTTATATTTTAACGATTTTCTTATCATAATTAATGTATTTTATAAAAAGTATAATATCTGTTGCTAGAAGCGATTTTTTATCTATACATTCATCCAGGTCAATATTGTGTACGATCTATAATAAAAGTGTGAGGATGTTTTTTTGCTCTCCTGAAAAGTAGTATTTTTTCATCTACGCGTTTTTTGCACGAAGGGTGCGATTTTACCCAAGTATAACAAGTATCAAAGAATCAAGTTAGTAACAAGTATACAATATAGCAAAGCCGGTACGGCGAGGGTGGATAGATACGTCGAGGGCAAAATGGGTTTAATGCTCGAGTTTTACACTCTTCTTTTCAATTAAGTTGCGAGGAAATAAATTAGCAACAGCTAATTTTACATGCATTATTATTGTATAATTATATTTTTTAGATTTATTGATTTATTTTCATTAATTTCATTGATTTTAGTTTGAAATAAATAAAAATTAAATTTTTTTTGTGCTTTTTGACACCTGATTACCTTCTTGGTGTTGGTTGGTTCTTGGTCTTAGACAAAAATTTTACTTTATGCACTAGAGCATAAAAAGTCTTCTTAAAGAGCATAAAATTTTCTCCTTCCTTGGAGTTTTGTATGCTTGTTCACTAAACGGATCGCTCCCAACTAGTACAACCGTGCAAATGTTTTATTTACTGAACTAAAACATTTGCACGGTTTTCACTACATGTATTAGTACAATATCTCAGCAGATAGGTGATGGAAATAGTACATTCTAGTAAATTGTCTGGAACTAATTATTTTAGTACTTAGTATCACAAGCCTTCCTTCCTTGTTGTACTTGATATGCTTACTTACCCCGCCAAGCAGCGCTTCACATGCTTCGACGCCGTACTGCATCGAGGCAATAGCCAGGATCACAAGGAACAAGAGCACTAGCTTCGACATTATGCCTTGATCTGTTTTTAGTTCCAGTACTGTAACAAAATTATGACGTAAAAATTACTCAACGAAGCCTATAAACAATATTTTGAAAAATCTAATATACGATACGAGCACACTATAAACATCTTTTGTATCAAGTTATCTATATTTAAAAAGGCTTTAGAATACATTTTCATATTTAGGCCCATCGCAAGAGTTACAATAGAAAACAAAAAAAAAACTAAGTAACAAATTATCACAAAGTAGTTAGAATTACAGCGTTAGCTAATACTGATTTTCTGTTTGGATATTGGTAACTTAAAAAAACAATGTTCGAAATTCAAACTCTGAGCCTTAAGGAGCTGCTAAAATAATTTAACCACTGGGTAGCTTACAACAAATTGGCCAAAAACATTTAATTTCATTATAAAAGTACTTACAATTTGGTTGTAATCTAAAAGATTCTTCGTCTGAAGTCTGGAGGGTTATGATGTTCATGGATGGAAGTGTGGATGTTATATACTGCCAAGTAGATTAAGGTGATTCAGCTAAGTGTCGTGCAAAATGCTCAGATGAATACGCCGTTGGTAAGACCCAGCTAATTCTGTACCGACTGAGAGTCCAGAATAATTTTAAGGATGGATTTTACAATGAGACCCGGAAAATCCTATTTGTGGGCGAGAAGGTAGATAGAATAAAAATATAGCCAGCACAAAATTATAGGAAGTTGAAAATAGCCTGAATGCCTGAAATCCTGATGGTACGGCCGTGCCTTTGTTTTCCTAGATTAGGCGGGGGCGCTGCCAAACTTTTCGATATTTTTTTTTAATTTTATTACGTGATTAGAATAAGAATTTATGTCAATCAAACTGATTGCCAAGATGATTATTGTGTTAAAATAAAACAAAACTAGCCACGTGTATATTGGAGCACGTGCAGTGTACGGTTTTGTACGAATAGGTACAATATTATATAATATGGAAAACATTGAGAACGTAATTAACTTTTTATAGACATTACCCACTAACTTGTAGAACTTTATTAGGCGTTTTTTTTTTTACATTTTACTGCCGTGATTGTTTTCAAGTATTTAAAAAACAACTTATAACACTAGACACTATTTAAAAATTGTACTTAAAGCTTAAATTCCTAAATCTAGTAATACTTTTTGCAAGTCTGTAATACGAGTATTTTCGAAATACCCAACAAATCGTACCCCACACTATGTAGGTAGTACGCCAACAATATCGTCGTCACCGTATCGTGTCTGAAAGAAAATACGAGTATATAAGCGAAATCCTATATTGATTTGCTAAGCCGAAAGGAGCTATGTCAAAAAAAATCGCTTTTCTGTCATTTACACCATATGCTGCAGAATGTTTAAAGCTATTTACATAATAGTGTCAATAATTAAGAAGAAGAAAAAGAAAAGAGAGAGGATTAATAACTAGGGCAGTGGGCAGTATATTTTAAAGCCTTATGTCATCTCTTTATTTAGTAATAACAATACCACAATAAAATAAATAAATAGATTATCATAGGACACTTGACATTAATTGACCTAGTCCAAAACTAAGCAAAACTTGTACTATGGATACTAGGCAACGGATAAACATACTTATACATATATACTTAAATACATATTACACATCCAAGACCTACAAACATTCTTATTATTCATACGAATAACTGCCCCGGCCAGGAATCAAACCCGAAACCTCAAGCTTTGTAGTAAGGCTCTCTAACCACTTGGCCATCCAGTCGTTAATAATAATAAGGGTCTTTACCACCACTCACTGATAAATTTTATGTGAATATTAAAGATTACTCGGACAAAACAAAAAGAGGCGGAATTACAGATATCTGCCACATACAATTTATCAGTGAGTGGTGAAACAGGCCAAAAATCGTTTAACTATTGGAAAAATAAAGATACTTTTATAGTAGCTGTTGAGGCCTCTACTTACTAGTGAACATATTTAGACCACGATGACGCTAATGATAATAAATTTTTAAATAGCATTTTCCAAAATTAAAATGAACCTGGATTAGTCTAGTTACTAGTTTCAGGGTTTTCCGCAAATGAATTGCTTGTCGCTAAGGAATTTGTTGAGTTTTACCAACGACGCATGCACCGAAACACTTTGCTGAATCATAGTCTTCCTCGTTAGTATATAACAGCCAGAGTTTCAGCCAGAACATCACAAGTTTCCAGACTTCAACGAAGAAGCTCTTCGGTGTACATTCAAAGTGTGAGTAAATTTGGTAATTTTATCATTTAAAAATTAAACCAAACCTTAATCCCAAGTTTTCTAGTATTGATATTGTAATGCCCTATTGATGATACCCGATTAACGAGTTCATTATCATCATCATCATATCAGGCATAGGACGTCCACTGTTGGACATAAGCCGCTCCGTATACCTTCAGTTGCATTGTTTTGATTAGAAGCGGTCTTCATCCAATGTGAACCAGCAACTTTAGAGGTCATTCGTCCATCTCGTTGGTGGACGTCCTGTTCTGCGCTTTCCGACCCGCGGCCTCCGCTTTTCGGCCATCTATGCTCCATGCAATATGGTCTGCCCATTGCCACTCAAACGAGCTAATACGCAGTATCCTATGCTATGCTACTACTGGGGCATTGACTAGTACTAGGACGTCTAGTGCAGTGGTTTAAACTTCCACCTCTCAAGCAGAGATTTGTGAAACCGAGTCCAGTCTCACAAATATCACCTCTTAAGAAATTATACGTAAAATTCCATCAATAATGTGCTAGGATGTGTTGCACTGAATGTGCTTTTCATTAACCAATAGAAAAGCTTCATGTACGCATCTTCGCACAACACATCTGTGGTAGAAGCAGTTGAGCGGAGCGAAGCGAAGTAAATGAAGCGTTCCTATTGGTTATATAAAAACATTTATTCCTCGCAATACATTCTCGCACAGCTCTGGTGATAACGCTGCTGGAATGTTTTGCGACTTTTACAACTTATGTTACACAGGCATGAAAATTTGCATTCCAGAATTCATTTGCTGTAATTAAAGTCGTTTTAACTTCTTTTTTTCGATTTTTCAATACCTAACTAGTCCAGACAATACGAAGCAATATCCAATTGTTAATTTGTTACAGAACTGAAACCAAACAAAAATCAAGCAGAATGTCGAATCTGGTGCTCTTGTTTGTCGTGATCCTGGCTCTAGTCTCGATGCAGTTCAGCGCAGAAGCATGTGAAGCAATACTTGGCCGGGTAAGTGTCGACCATTTCATCATTATAAATCCGCCCGTAGGATGTCCGCTATTTGGACAAAAGCCTCCGCCATGGACCTCCATGGTTGGAAGAGGTGACACTATTTCCCGGCCATTGAAACTCTTGTCAATTTGACACCAGTTTGTATGGGCGTGTACACAAAATATCGGGTCGGTATTTCCATGTCGGTATTATCCGTGCCGGTAAATAGTGTCATCCGTTGTAAGTGGCTTTCATCCACCTTGAACCCGCGGCTTGAACCAGGTCATCTAACCATCTCATTGGTGGAAGTCCGACGCTGCGCATGATGATCTCCATTGGAGAAATTTTCGGACCCAACCGGCATCCGGTATTGGTTCGGTTTGGTGTTACAGGTAAGAAAGTGTGAAAGAGATGAAAATGATGCAGACGATATGTTTCAGTTCCGACATAGATTACTGATTCGTTTTTGTCAACTTCACACACATCGCTGAATAACTTAGCAAGTTCATGCAAGTTTGCTCACGACGTATTCCTTCACCGTTAAATTGTGTAAAACTAGAATTGAAGAATTTGAGAGACCATGGGTGAATCCACTAGATTACTACGGCTTATACGTTAACGTAAGGACGTAACAATAATACTTAATATAACTAGGGCGATAAATTTGATGTGGTGTAATTGCAAACGTTAAAACCGCGGCCTTCATTATATTCAATATTCATTCAGCGTTTTTTTTAAGTGATTTGATATCAATATGTTATATATCAGTTTCTAAGATGTAATATAATATGGCAGTACATTACAAAGCACTGTTTTGCGCATTTCTACTTTTATTAGTAAGTACTTATTTTGTTTCAGTGTTCAAAGCATGAGGATTGCTGCAGTATGTGGTGCGCGCACTCTTGCCTAGGAGACTACTGCAGTGTCCGTACCTAACCAGTTGACTTAACTCCGCTGTTACAAATAATTCATCATCATCATCATCATCATCAGCCGGAAGACGTCCACTGCTGGACAAAGGCCTCCCCCTTAGAACGCCATAATGAACGACAACTCGCCACTTGCAATAATAATAATTAATATTTAATAAATACCTTCAAAGAACAACTCGCACATTTATTTATTTTGGCCATCTCGGAAACTGACCCTAAACTAAGTGCAAAAATCGAACTTCGTATCTTGCCGTCCGGCTCACGCTTATACTGTTTAATACAAAAGTGAAAGGGACGGTACGATACCAACTTCGATTTTCGAAATCCGTAGTAGCCACCCTGGTAGTTTGGATGAAATTTACCACGTGGGCGTTTTCGGGGGCAAACAATCGATCTGCCTTGGTGTTATCTCTGGGAAAACGCACACACTTGAATTTTAAACAACTACATGAAAATAAAAACAGGAGGTAAGAACGTAGTTATTATACTTATTTTTATCTGCGAGTATAAATTTACCTACTCGTCCACAAATATGGGGGCTTGGCAGTGTCATGACAAGTCGAGTAAAACTAAAACAAAGGCACGACCGTACCATACTTTTCTCGAAGCCATTCAGGCTTATTATCAATAGGATTTTCCCGGTCCCATAGTACAATCCAACCTTTCAATTATTCTGGATTCTCAGTTGACTCACAGTTGTGCACAGGTCTCCAAATCGACTGTCCCTAAGTATATTTGGAATTAGCTGGGCCTTAACAACGACCCGTTTATCAGGGGATCACTTGCCGAATAATTTTGAGTAATCTTTGACAGTATATAACATCCACACTTCTTGCCATGATCATCACAAGTCTCCAGACTTCAACGGAGAAGCCTTTGGGTGTATAGTACAAATTGTAAGTAATTAATTTTATAATCAATCAATTATTTAAGTAAAAATTGTATTGCCCTGTATTGGACAAATTTGTTAATTATGGCCTTTGAGGTAGGATTCACGAATTGAAATTTTTCGAAATTGTAATTTCGAACATTGTTTTTTTTTATTGTGTATTAGTATTCGAGCAGAAAACCAACACAATCCATTTCGTGATAGTTTGATAGTGTGTTTCATTTTCATTGTATGCTGTTGTAACTTTTGTTATAGACCTTAATATAAAAAATATATTTTAAAGCCAACTTGTCACGAATAAAGTTTAAAGCGTTCGTGTCGTCATACTGTGTTGTATGTTTTTATGTTTTAGTTTTTGAATGGGTCCCACTGAAAAACAGCGTTGCGGCTTGCCGTAGCATTATGCCCACTTTATACTATTCGATGTTATTTTTTTTTTCTTTCCATTGAATGTATTTTTTAGTGTATCGAATATGTGTAAATAAATGTTTCTCTCTCTCTCTCTCTCTCTCCTCTCTAAACTATGCTCGTGTCGAACACTTAAATTGTTTTGAATATCATTGGAATTTTGAGAAGCTTCTAGTTTTTATTTTTGATTTTCCTAAATCTTGTTTAAGCCCCGTTAAGTAATTCAGTCGTCATTTAGTTACAGCACTGGAACTAAAAACAAATCAAGCATGATATCGAAGCTAGTGCTCTTGTGCATTGTGATCCTGACTATTGCCTTGATGCAGTACGGCGTCGAAGCATGTAAAGGACTGCTTAGTGAGGTAAGAAGTAACATAATTTTATAGAGAGATTATTGATGTGGTAAGTAAATGCAGACTGAAAAGGCGCCAAAAACATTCAACTGGCGTTTTTTTTCTGTTGCATGTGTAGTGTAAAAAAAATGTATAGTGCATGCGATAAAAGAACCAATAAAAGACACATTCATTCATTCATTCATGGCATTACATTACATAGCACTGTTTTGCGCGACTCTTGTTATATTAATACTTATTTGTTTCAGTGTTCAAAACATAAAGATTGTTGCACTGAGTGGTGCGCTCACTCTTATTGGCTAGGAGACTACTGCGGTTTTCGTCTCTAAAATGTTGACTTTACTCCACTATTACTAATAATAATTTACCCGAAATGTAAGTTTATATATTAATTAAAGTTTAAGCGAACTACTCTTATACAATGTACTTATTTTCATCATCATCACCATTCGAATGACGTCCATGGCTGAACCTTCCCCTTCCCCTTAAAACGCCACAATGAACGACAACTCGCTACTAGCATCCACCGGTTGCCCGCAACTCTCACGATGTCGTCAGTCCACCTAGTGGGAGGCCTGCAAACGCTTCGTCATCCGGTTATTTATTTTTGAGACCTCGAAAACTGTTGAAATTGACTAATATGGGAGGTTGTTGGGGGCAGCTATTAATTATTATGTAAATCTTTGCAAATCCCAATTTGTAAAAGAAACGCTTCGTTTTGTGCTCTTTTGGTTTGTTATTTTCTTTTTGTATTATTTTGTGTTTTATGTACAATAAAGTATTTACATACATAAATACATTAAAACTATATTATAAAATTAAAAAAAAAGAGAGCTGAATTTTCATAGCAATTTTTGACCTGTCATAGTGACTTCCCAGTTATCGACTTCCGACATTAATAGATATATCAATACACTACACAATAGGTCCTCTCATTCCGAGAGGAGGCCTATGCCCAGCAGTGGGACGTATATAGGCTGAGACGATGATGACATAATAGGTACTTTAAGAAGATTAAAAGTAGAGGTAAACAATTAGAGGCCTTAAGTTAAAGAGCGATCTCTTTCAATTAACTTTTGAAGTTGAAAATGTGAAATAGACATAATATACTCGTAGGTACAATGAAGAATGAATGGATAACCATTTATTATTTAATCGTTTCAGTTCAGTTTTTTTATGTTAACAAGAGTGTTCCATTAACGTCTCTATAAATGAAATAGATGTTTTTTTTTCATTTTTTCCGGTTTTAAACCACTTCTTAAAACCGTCAAATATCCATTTGTACCTGAAAAAAAAAAACGTTCTGAATAACATGATAATTTTACAACAATCTAATAATCCAAATGGGGTAGGCAGAGCACAAGAAACGTTACCGCTTCGAAACCACTTTTAGCAATTTTAGGTTTTAAGTTTGACAAAAACGGTACAATAGTGATAGGTTGCTAGCCTGTCGCCTACGGTAGTATACCTTAACCTATATCCTCAGTCGCCTCTTACGACATCCACGGAAGAAATGGAGAGGTGTAATTCTAACCCGACACCACACGGGGACCTAATAGGGATGTTGACACCACTAATAAACTGACTTACTTTTTATGAGCTGCCAAAATACAATTCTCCCATAGAGTTTCAATGGCAATAGCGAATTACGACGTTATAAGTTGCTATTTGTTCGCCAACTCAATCAACTAACTATTTAGGTATTTGTTTTAAAGCAACAAAAAATCTAATTTTACAGTAAATCGAAAATTAATCTGGTTTTCAGGGCTTAAATGAAGCGTTTTTTTACTGGAGTTGTGTCTTCGAATTATTTTTAATGGCGTCAACATTCCTATTTGAAGTGTAATATAAGGTCAGGAAACATTATTTAGGTAGAGTCATTAAGTGAGAACTCACTATGACAGGTCAAAAATGCCATAAAAATTCTGCCCTCTGATACTCACAAACATTCGGAATTATAAAAGGCATTAACTTAGAATTATTGGTATCAGTTCCAAAAAAAAACTCACGAAGTCATGACGGAAATATTTTAATTAGTCAGTCATTACACTTCTTAACGTAGCATTAAGTGTTACAATGGAATGGCGGAAACGCCAACAACCTATACTTTTATTAATCACATGCGTGACTTTAGTATGGAGACATTCAAAGGTTTTTTAAAGGATTTGGGAAGGATCCACAACTCCGAGCCGAAAGGAAGTCTTAGGACTAATTTTTTAATAAGCAATAATTATTTGACACAAGCCGTGGTGGCCTAGTGGTTTGACCTATCGCCTCTCAAACAGAGGGTCGTGGGTTGAAACCCCGGCTCGCACCTCTGAGTTTTTCGAAATTCATGTGCGGAATTAAATTTGGAATTTACCACTAGCTTTGCGGTAAAGGAAAACATCGTAAGAAAACCAGTACAAACTTGTGAAGCAATTCAATGGTGCGTGTGAAGTTCCCAATCCGCACTGGGCCCGCGTGGGAACTATGGCCCAAGCCCACTCATTCTGACAGGAGGCCTGTGCCCAGCAATGGGACGTTGGGAGGCTGGGATGATGAATTATTTGATACTAAATACGCCAATCATAGTAACGGGTGAAAACTTAACAGAGTTTATCTGTCGCTTTGAATTGCTCACTTTACATCTTGAGACCTAAAATAATGTATGATTATTACCATAGTTCCCACGTGCACTCAGTATGGAATTGGAACTTCACTTCACACGCACCATTGAATCGCTTCGCAGGTTTTTGCATGTGTATTCACAATAATTGCAAGGCCGAATTCGGACTCTCGATCATCTGCTTTAATAGCCTTAGGTCATGCCGACTTTTTGTCCTTAGATACTCGAAATTTTATGCAGGTCTTGTATTATACCTACAAGGTGTTAATTAAATAACTGAAAACATCAGACAACCCAAAAATATTTTTTCATTTTAAGTTAGTTGATTGAATATTTTTGAATACCTTCATTATTTTTAAAAGATATTCGTGTAATTTCTAAGTTAGTAAATTCTACTTCATTTCTAACTCTACACTCATGATTTGTATTTTTCAGTTGCGCTTTGACGTTTTTAGAAGAAAATCACACAGTGACAGCAAACCGGCCAGTATTAAATTATCGAAATAGTATGCAACCTCGCTAAAATATTTAATTGGCGCTTGTTGCATTCGTAAATTTTAGACAGCACAATAACAAAGGGATTTAAAAACACAAAATAATTTAAAACACCGTGTAATCGATTCTACTCTCGATCCTGTGCAAACTACTTTCTGGGTTTCAGTTATTTAATTAAAACAATACAATACAAATATTCTTCATTGCACACCACAAATTTAATCAGGGTAGACAGTAGGCGGTATTATCGCTTAAAAGCGATCTGTTCCAGACAACCATTTGGGTATATGAACTTATGGTTATGTCAAACAAAAATAGGTTTCGAAAACAGATACAAAAAACAAGAACAAGCAAAAAATCAATAATATTAAAATAAATACAAATAAAAACCTTATATATATAATGTACTTACCTAGGTACTAGTAAATTTCTACGGCTTAGAAATATCTTGAGATGGTAAACTAACCATTAGATACTATAACGTTCATTAAATATAGTGGGGCTGCTTTGAATTCCAGCGGCGCAAGCGCTCAGTAGGCATTCAGTTACGAAGATCGCAGATGAGACTTTAATGCGGATTGCCCGCATTAGTTCCTTTCAAAATTCAAAATCATAAATAAATAAATAAATATCATGGGACACTTGACACCAATTGACCTAGTCCCAAACTAAGCAAAGCTTGTACTATGGACACTAGGCAACGGATAAACATACTTAAATATAGATAAATAAATACTTAAATACATTTAAACATCCAAGACCCGAGAACAAACATTTGTATTATCCATACAAATATCTGCCCCGGCCGGGATTCGAACCCGGGACCTCAAGCTTCGTAGTCAGGTTCTCTAACCACTTAGCCATCCGGTCGTCATCATCGCCATCAAGCTTATAGTACTCTTTTTTTCTACTGCCAAATAAGCTACTGTGACCAATCCTTTAATGTGAGCTTAGAGAGTTTTTATTCTCATGTAAGTTTAAAACTTGTGCTGTACCAAACTAATATCGAATCATTTGTACCGAACTTCACATGTTAATTAAGTTTACTTTCAATTTCTTTTCTTTCTCCGACATATGACCTGCGAGACGCTCAAGGCAAGGGGCGTGATACTATAAGATAGCACGTAGCCCCTTTATCGCTCGAAGCAATACTATCACTCATACGGGCTGTCACTATCAAAGCAAAGGTCAAATCAAAAAACTGCCTAAACAATTTAAAAATTAGCTCCAGGGAGTTGGGGACATGGAACCGAGTTTTTTAAGCTAGTGGGAGTCTGGCACTGTCTAGCTAAGGCCTAGACTCCTAGGCTCTAACATCCCAGTCGGCGACACAACCCCAAAAAACCGAAAAAACCGGCCAAATCCGAGCAAAATCCGAAAAAAATTAAGAAACCTAAAATAAATTTGCAAATCATCTTATGCCTTATTTCTTGGCAAATTTCATTGTTTTATGTTAGAGTTTGTACCTTTTAAATTATGATTCTTTTAACTGTAGTACTAAAATACATTTTCGTAAGATTGTTATTGCATGTTGTACTTTATGTTATTCACAGCGAAGAGGGTATTAAATTCAACAACCACTTGTTTCTGAGAAAATGAGTCGTGACAGACAAATAAACAGACTCATAGATAACCCTTGAATTTTTTTCCAAAAACAAAAACGGTTTAATCGAAGTTTAATGTTGTTTTGCACAAGTCAAGTTTATCAAAAGTGTCATGAGCACTTCAAAACAATAGAGCATTTTTCTCAACTTGCCACCTCCGTCCCTAAGTACCTCCCTTCTACAAACCAACACTTACAAACAATTTTCCATTTCGCTACACACCCACACATCAGCAAATGCTAACGGTGGGAACACACGGGTGGTGAACGGCGCAATGCCTCTAAAACCGCGAACAAACGCCGAGGCTTCATTCATAGTTCAGCCGTTGTGCACTCGCCCTAGTCCCCGATCTCAGAGGCACAATTCTTTTTGTAACTTACATAGCCTATAAATACTCGCGGCGCCTTATGTTCTTAAACAGTCTTTTTTTACCTACCGTACCGCGTGGTTCATTCAAAATGTACGCAAAAGTGGTTGTTTTGGCGGTAGCCGTTGCGGTAGTTCATTCAGCACCGAGAGAGGATATGGGAGTAAAGAGCATGATGAGGATATACGAAGAATGCCAAAGAACAGATGGGATCGTCCCTTGCTTAAAAAAGAAGGCTATTTTGTTCTTCGATCGAGTAGCAAGGATGGAAGCTATCCCTGTCGTAGATGGAATCGAGGTTGTAAAGACGTCAGAACCTGAAGTGGCTCCTATTAGTGAAAAGGATATAGAAGCGACACTGCCAAGGAATCTACAGGATAAGGATGAAACGCTGACAGCGATGCTTTGGGACAGGATTGCGTCCTTTGCCAATTCGAGGACTATTCAGTTGTCTCTACCCAAGATGACAGGACAGGAGTTGAACAAGGGCGTTGAAGAAGGTAACGCGTTTTATGTAAATATTTTTGACGAGAATCTGGTGATATTTCGAAGATTAAAAACCAATACTAACCCCCTGTTTCACCATTCATTGATTAAATTTATTTGACGGGTAAACGTGATGCTATCTCTGTTTGTTTTGTTCGATTAGACGGAGAGGGCATCACATTTATCCATCAAATTAAATTAGTCAATGGGTGGTGAAACAGTCCCTAAACCTAATTAATATAATTCAGAATGCCATCCGCAAAACGATTATCAAACCTAACAAAACTTAATCTCCTTGACGTGTTGTCGAAAAAAAACTAAAATTGGGAATATTGATAGGTAGCCGTGTATCATCCACTATTATGAGACTAAATATTACTACAAGAAAGTTGTTTGAATATATTTAGCTCTAATCAAAACTTAAAAGCACGACAGGATAAAATAAAAACAGCTTTTTAAACAAATTTTAGACTTATTTAAAAATTATTCTAACACTAAACTATAATATACCAATTGTTCAGGAACTGAAATAACTAGTATTTCCACTATCTTTCCCCCTTTCCTTCCTAAAAACAAAGAACTACTTATAAACGTTTTTAATTAGGTAGATGCCTTCGGAACCGCAATTGCATGATTGATTGATTACTACAAATAAATCGTAAGATAATCGTACGCAGTGGAGCGGTTAATGAGTAGTGACTAATTAACATTAAGTGGCTTTGTAAACCTGCGAAGCAATTGAATGGTTCGTGTTAAGTTCCCAATCCGCGCTGGGCCCGCGTGGGAATTATGGCCTTAGCCCTCTTGTTCTGAGAGGAGGCCTGTGCCCAGCAGTGGGACGTAAAAAGGCTGGGATGGGATAATATTCTCAATCTAATAATAAATGCACCTAACCTATAAAGTTGTATTTTATGTTTTTTTTAACAGCATTAGCTAGTAATTTATAAGTATCAGAAAATTAAAAATATTGTCCGTCTGGACTTCTTTCATACACAAAAATATTACGTTTCACGTGCATGCAATTGACAAAAAAAAATCGCATGCCAATTTTTACAAGCTTTCAAAATTTGCTCACTTCCTGGTATCCGATTACGCTTAAGTTTGTCATAGTTATATAAGATTTTGGTGGTCCAGCCAGGATCGCCTCTGCAGGATAAAACTCTTGAACGGTTAATGACATCCGCCTGAAACTAGCGTATGGATATGTAGTAGTTTTGATGACAATTCAACTACAGTAAAGTTACACTAGTTAGTAAAGTAACATTTCAACAGAATCTGACAATTTTCTACACATTTAATAAATTACTGTTTAAGACACCCTTACGTGGGCACACTTCATTATATATGTCCCTGTTTTATGATTATCATCTAACTAAAAGGAATCAAAAAATAATAATAGTCACATCACAAAGCCATACGGCAGCCCGGTGTTCATATTAGTAGGCTGGAAGTGTCTAAAGGATTGTCAGATTCTATTTAAATGGAGTTAAATTAAAAGTACATACGAAGTACGTACATACGAGTTAAATTAAATATTAAACCTAAACTTTTTTACTGGTTCAACACTTTCTACTAACTTACCTACTGCCAAACAGCTTTAAAAATAGCTTTTATTCTTGCCATTTTCATACAAGAAGGGAAATTTCTGTCCCATTACATAGCCATTTAAATAATAGACCATCTCAAGTAACGTCAAAGAAAACCTCAAATGACAAAATTGTTGCAGCAAAATGTCGTGGTCATTGCTACGTTTATGGTCATTGTAGCCATCTACAATAACATTTTTCTAATGACTGTCATAAATCTCGCTAGAAAATACATAAAGGTGTCAAATTATGCCTATATATCTCGCTTTGTTGACTCGTCATCCCCAGCCTATATACCTCCCACTGTTGGGCACAGGCTTCCTCTTGGAATGTAAGGGCTTAAGTCGTAGTTCCCACGCAAATAAAAAGCTTTATGTTTTGATGTCCTTCGTTGATTATCTAGAATTTAAGTTAAGGTATTCGATTATTCATAAACTTCTTCGGCAGCAGTAGAAAAAATTAACTATGAGAAATAAAGTGAAAGTATTAATACTTTTAATAATAACAATCACGGAATCGTGAAGTGTCCTATAGTTGATCATGAAGCTTAGGCTAATTTGGCCTTTCCAATTGACGATGTATCTTGTTCCCAGTGAACTATAATTATGTTCATTATAGATGTCATTGACATATCAATGTCACTAAATTAGTTTATTTTAAGAAATGATGCATAAAATATCATTAATGATATTTTACAGTCAGCGAAGCAAGTCTTTTCATTTCGAAAAAATCGTCGTTAATCAATCAATTGTACTTGCATGACTATCTACACGTAATACTAAATTATAATACCAAATTATACATCAGTCTCTTTAAAGTTATAGTTGATTTGAATAGGTTTTTAACTAAATGTAAACAAAACAACGATCTAAGCATTTACATTTCTATAATTAAATTAGTCTAGTTTTTATTACAATGATAGATAAGTAAAATGTTTAGAAGCATTGAATTTACCAAATCTGTCAGATGAAGTTTGTTTACATTTAGTTAAATACTTATCCAAACCAATTATAAATTACTCTTGGTAGAGTGGTCGTGGCTGTCGAATGAAGCTCGTGTATTGAACTATCATCATCATCATCATGTCAGCCGAAAGACGTCCACTGCTGGACATAGGCCTCCCCCAGGGTTCTCCACTCAGACCGGTCTGTGCTTTCCGCATCCACCGCGATCCCGCGATCTTAACCAAGTCGTCGCTCCATCTTGTTGGAGGCCCACCAACAGCTCGTCTCCCGGTCCGCGGACGCCATTCGAGAACCTTCTGAACCCATCGGCCATCAGTTCTGCGAGCAATGAGCCCCGCCCACTGCCACTTCAGTTTCGCAATTCTTCGGACTATCATGATTCTTGGGAAATAGTATAGTGATTTCCCAGTGCCTTCCTTACCAGAGAACTAGATTCCGAAGTTAGTAGTTGGTAATAAAGATCAATGCTGGCCACTCTTACATCAGGTTCATTAGACACTTCTAACACATCAATACATCAGACATACATTAGTAATTAATGTAAAAAATAAGCGACAGTAGTTTTACTGCCGTAACAGTAATAACCAGGAAAAGAAATAATGTTTCCTATATAATAAATGTGCTAATCTATGTCGGTATGCTCTAGCATGTTGATTCGATAAAGTTTGAAGCGTCATTTATTTACCAGACTTATGCATTTTAAACTAATTTAGTTTATTCAAAGAATCAGTGTACCTAGGTTATTTTTCCATGGTCAGCCGGATAAATATACAATCTAGGGATCTTTAAGGCTAGAGTAAATAGAATGTTACTGAACCAGTGAGGTACACATATTTGGCATCATCTGCACTTAACATCTCGTTGAGTTTCTTGCTGAATTCTTCTCAACAGAGGTTTTTCCGAACCGGTGGTAGATTTTTTTGACATTCATAAAAGTGCTTGTTATAGCCTAAATTGAATAAAGATATTTCGGCTTTGACTTTGACTTTGACATCAGGTGAGATAGGGATTAATTACGGTCAGTTTTATGTAAAAAAGAGCAAAATACACGAACAAAACCGGATGTTAATGTTGTAATTATGCAATGTATAAGATAAAGACAAGCTGGTCATCAGATCTACTAATACTTTATAAAATTTTGTTCAAATCTTCATGAATAATTTCTGGATATTATACTAATCGGAACAACATCAATGGATTTGCATATTTTCTAACACGTTCACGTGCTTTTTCCAGGACGAGGAAAGATGAAGAAAATGATGGGCATGATGGCGATGGGATTCGCGATGAAAATGGCGGCTATGATGCCGGTTGCCATCGCTGGTCTCTTCCTCCTTGCGGGCAAAGCCCTCATAGTATCAAAGGTATGAACAATGAAAAAAAAACATTTTGTAGGAACATTACATACACAGAGTCATAATCGCAAAGTAAACATGACAGAAGACAATTTTAAAAACATGAATCATGACAGTTACCTAATTTAATGATAGCATTTTTAGTCTTTCTTAAAAAAAATACCATTATAACCTCGTTTACAAAGCATTAAAAATATCTATAGTTATGATAAAGTTATCAGATATAGGTAATTTAAATGAAGATGTAGGTAGGCTTTAACGCAAGAAGTAGTTAAAAGAGAAACAGTTAACACACTCGCAAATCAAGCAACTTGCGGCAATTAAAACGAAATAGTCAGCGTTTTCGGACAATTTTGGAACAAAATTGGTAATTGACGTACTAAAACTGCTATTACCCGCTTTCACGCAGTCATCAATGCATGAGTTCCCATGATTAAAGATGACACAAACATAAAGATACTTTCATTTTCAACGGGACCCTAAATAAACAATGATAAACAAATTAGCTTAATCTGTCGTTTTTAATCATGTGAACAAACCCTAATTTCAGACACCTTAAGTTTTTCAACAGTTAAATAATATGCAAAGACTCAACAATGTCACTAGGTCAGGAAGTAAAACAACAATCGTTTATTTAAAAATTGCAATCCCTTATTTGTATCATTAGTTAGAGTTGACAGTAATAATAGAGGCAAAATTTTGCATTTCAAACATATTTCTCACCAAACCTAAATTATCTTGGCGTATATCTAAGAGAAAATAAAGGCATTAGGAAAAAAGTAATTGCGGTCTAATTGCAAAGTTAATGAATTCTTCTAACCTTCATCTATTGTGTGCTATGGTTCACGACGATACGTGGGAATCATACCATCAGGTCTCTTGTTATGAGAACATCTTTGATTAATGTCGAGATAGGCGAGTTGTATAGCGTAAGTGAAATCGTCAGCCCTTTGTAAATTGTGGATTTAGAATTCAGTTCGCTTTTATCCGTTGATTTTGAATTCCATTCTTCGTAAGCGTAGTTTGGAGCTTTAAAAGGAGTGAAATACTGTGGTAATGGCCTACCTCATTATTATTTTTATTTTATGCAAACTGTTACTTTCAATTTTTATTCGCTTATCAACTAAATACGAAAGCACAATTCATATCATAACCGTATTTGCTACGGTACTTACTGAAAGTTTTCGAGAGCTTTCAAGTTTATTTTACGTAACTATTTTAATACTATAACTTTCTTCAGCACTGCCTACGCAATTAGAAATGGCACGACTTTAATTGAAGTTATAATCTGAGAACTAAATTTAATATGAGCAATTATCATGAAGATTAACTGCTGATATTAACATTTATGTCATTTTACTTTTCATCAAGAACCTTCTCTTTTTATTTATATAATTAAGTACTATTACAATTATTAATCTCACTTTTATTTTAACTGATTATTTACTTTTGATCTTATTGCGACTATATTATATCCAATATAATGATGTCTGTAAAAAAACCATAAACACTTTTTTTTCAACGATCGGCCAAGTGGTTAGAGAACCTGACTACAAAGCTTGAGGTCCCGGCTTCGATTCCCGGCCGGGGCAGATATTTGTATGAATAATACGAATGTTTGTCCTCGGGTCTTGGATGTTTAATACCTATGTATTTAACCATATAAGGTAGTTTATCCGTTGCCTAGTATCCATAGTACAGTTAAGTGCAAAGATATCGTCGACAAAGCCAAAGTTACAAAAATATGTATGCACAGTCGTTTGCTTAGTTTGGGTCTAGGTCAATTGGTGTCAAGTGTCCCATGATATTTTTTTTCCTGTATACATAAAACAATACTTGACACGCTTAACATTGATTAAAATATTCTGTGATCATACCTGTCAACTTAACACAGTTTAGATTTAATATTATTGTATGATACAAGCCACCTGGCAGGCAACAATGTTATTTTACAAAGCACTTGGATTTTAGTAAGGAGCACTTGACATAGTTGAAGACGATAATAGCGCAGCCACGAGATATTTTGTATTATACCTTATAAATTGCGGTTGAAGTCAAGGCAATAGTTAAGTAAAGTTAGCAGATAAAAAATTTAATTTCGATATAGAAAACAAAATTAGGACAACAAAAACAACAAGAACAAAATTACTTAAGCATTTGCAAAAGCGATATTTTTTATTTCGTCTGTGTATTCAATTTCATAACCAAGCTAAATATCATCTCCAGAAAAAGAATCTTAGCGTAACTATGAAGTGAATAAAAATAAACATTTATACGACAAAATAGTCAATTTTTTTTTTAACTGAAACTCACACTCACTACATTTATTGACAACAAAAACACCGTAAAATCATAAATAGGACACAAAAACATGTTCGTTGGGTTGTAAATTGAATTTCACCCACTTTTAGTAAAATAATTGACTCTAAATTTGGTACGGATGTAGGATGCAATGCAAGTACAATTAAGAGTATGTAAGAAAAAAAACGGTGCAGGCTTAGGATGATGATGATAAACAATTTTGTATTAAATCTGTGTTTCTGACGGTACCATTGTTAGAAATATCTCATTACATGTACCACCGTCTTTCTGGTTTAACTCTGGAACGCCAAAGTCACGATTTACTTGTAGTAGGTCATGTTCTTGGACCCTGAACTTATTAAGTAAAACCTGACTTTGAAACTAGGTTTAGGTGCACATTATTACTAGCGTGAATCAATTTTAAAGACAGCAAAAAAATTTATTATAATAAAAGTACCACATACGGGATTTATCACTCGACGTTTCGACTACATTACAGTGGCCGTGGTCAAGAGTAGACTCACGAAACGATCGAATGGTTGCAAAGTCGAGGTAAATATTACTTGTATTTAGGGTGACAACTCCCGTTTGTGGTATTTTAATTATGAGTGAAAATCGTTAAGTTTTAAACATAAAAAAATGAAATGTTTAAAGGTCGCAAATAGACTAGCAACTCTTTTGTGGTAGGCAAGTTAAGAGTGTGGTAACAATTGCTTACTATCAGGTAAACCTATACTTCGTTTTTTTAGAATTAAAAAAAGGGTAGACATCTTGACGAGTCTTTTTATTGAAAAACGTTAAAAAAAACAGTAACTATTAGGTTTTGTCCTTACTTATTGTAACTGAGTATTTGCTGTGACTTATTTTTGAAAAGTTTTATTCAATAAATCGATATGTAAACATCGTTTACCTTCTTGTTAATCCTATAAAAAATTAAGTGTACCTTTGTCGAAAAAAAATGTTTTTATTCAGCAAATTAACTTTACTATAGTTAAGAGTACTTTCACATATCTTGCACCAGCACTTAGTAAATTACAGATATTAACCGACCATATTAAGTATGCCATAGGTCATTAGCTCAAACTCGCTAAGTGAAACATCTCAGTACTACGATAGTGAAGTACATGTCTTGGAATCCGTTGATGCTGTCTTCATTCAAAGTGTTTTGTCGTTTAATGCTAAAGAACATGTACCTACACTCCAGACGCATTCAGTAGCATGTATTCGATAAACATAATAATGTGGTCTACAAACCACAATGGACCATAAATATATGCATTTAAATCCACGCGGCTGCTGTCACTTTTGTAAGTTACATAAAGATCTAGGCGTGCATTATCATGGAACAAGCCTATATTACGAGAAAATAAAATCATTAAGAACTTTTTATCAAATTTTTGTAAACTTTATTCAAATTATAATCTGCATGCATACACGAATGTCCAAATCAATCCGACTGATGAAGTAGTTTAAAATTTAACTTGCAAACATGTTATAATATTTCGTTAAACTTTTATAATTTCTATAATTTGCAACTCCCACAAGCAAAGTTTAAGTAAATCATAGATAATACGAATACTTACCCCAACTGTTTTCTAAGAAGTAATCGACTGTATCAGGGAAAGTAGACTATTCCGTAGCAAATGTTTTCTCTATTAAATACTAAAGTAACAGTTAAATACTCGCCCGATTCGAACCATTTTCATTTTAGATTATCAGTCTAACCTGGATCTGAAGTGCATGTTGATGCATTGATAATGTTGAATTATAGTGCGGCCAGCCACGAGCTCACCGGAGAGCAGAAATTTTTCTTTTTATAAACTTTATTTAGCTTAAAAATCTGTCACAAACTAAAAATTGGAGTATTTGCTTTTTTTTTCAATTTTATCATTACCAGCCAGTTACTCATTTCGCATATTGATCTTATTTAGAAAAGAACTTAGAGCCAAAACGATTACTCCGAATAGTGTCATTTCATTAAATTCATAGTGTCATTATTTTAAATTGTGTGATCCCCTGTTGACATCTATGGACGTGAAATGCCTGATAGTAAATGATTTTTATTTTATTTTTATTATCATAATTCACATAAAGCATTTAGTCATGTACAAGTGTACAGAAAATATTATAAGGTCTTATTTCAATCAGAAGTCATTTTAAAAGAAAGAAAGAAACAAAATACATTTATTCACAACACAAGACACAACAATAGTACAAGTACAAATAGACAACACATAGGAAATTATTATTATTATTATTTTCAATCGTACGTTTCTATAAAAGCATGCAAATACAAAATATGTTAACTTCCTTCTCAATAAGAAATTCGTTCTCAATGATCTTGACACTGATTCAGTGCAGCACAGTTTACACGTTGCAAGAACTGTCAACAATAATGAGAAACTAATCGTCATCACAGTGAGAAGAGTTTTTACTCGTCTTTGAGTTAGGGTCATTGTCATCAGCATGTGCTCTATAAATCTGGTTTTGATTTCCAACTAATATCGGATTGTGTTAGATGGTACAGGAAGCAAAAATATTTAGATCATTTATAATCAGTTACGATAGATACTACTTAAAAACAATGTGGAAACCTAGTACATTTTTTATTTGTTTTAATTTTAAGGCGGTCGAATATGATTGTATCGTGTCTATTTCTGCGATAAATTGACAACAGATAATTCACTACGAATTACCGTTAGTCTTAGATTTATTAGCTAGTTTCTTCTAAAGCTCCGGCAATAGCAATATAAGATACCTACTAGGCTTCGGTATTACAGGTTTTCTTTAGAACATTCCACACAGAAACTTATTTATCAAGCGCAATTCTATAACTGCTATGGTAAATGAATCTGTGACCTCTCTGAATTATTTTAACGAAGAAGCTATTTGGCCAATTAATAAATATTGCCTTTTTTTAATAGATTATCATCATTAAATAATTCAAACGGTTCAATCAAGTCACTTTTAGATTTATAAATCTTGCACGAATTTTACAACGAAATGAAAGATGAGCGCGTGACTAATATTACTCAGAAAAACGTGAAAGAAAGTCAATGATTTATGGTATCATTATAGAAATCAAAGGTCAAAGTAATCATGATATCTATGGGCAAAAACTTGATGATGACGGACAGACAATTACACTGACCCGCGGCTAAAAGGTCAATTTGAAAGTGTGTATGAGCAATTGAGATAGAGACCACACATAGATATATCTGAACGATATCGCTTATTACAGTAAAAATACACTCGGATGAAATATATCCTCAAAGTAAAATGAACTTGAACTTGATATCATCATTTTACATTTTAATTCAAAACAAAGCTTAAACGAATCTTCAACTACAAAAATTTTATAACATAAAATTGAACCGACTACAAAAAACCATGAAAATAATTTTCTACTACTCTGAAGTAGAAACTATGGCCCAAGCCCTCTCATTCTGAGTGGAGACCTGTGCCCAGCAGCGGAACGTGTATAGGTTGGGACGAAACTGAAGTCGGTGCCTCAGCACGAGCCAGCAGGAGTGAACCTATAGTCGTTTTCTTCACCTACATACCTACTTTATATATTAGACTTTAATCACTCTTGTTGTTTCCTGTTAGTTTTTATTCTTCAAAGCAACTTCAATTATTGGCACTGCAGCTTAAGCCTTTTGTCATTTGCACAAACGATAAATTCACGCTCGATAATTATCTTACTACTTAGTAGGTACGTCAGTGAAGCACCCATAAGCATATCTTTACTTGTATTCAATTAACATTAGCTTCGGCAAGTGAAAGTTCATCGTCTGAATTGTGTAGAACTTCGTGATTGACATGACGTGATTTGTTATTGTAATTCTTAAGTTTTCGAGCATCTATCAAAGTTGCTTTAAGTGTACTTCTGTCATCGCCTTTTGATTTTGACCTCAACTTTCCCCGGTTTGTTGTTGTTAATTCAAGTACTGTTTAAATTTTAACTGTTAAGACCTTCTGCTGCTGCTTTATTTAAAACTATCAATTCTAGCTTTCGTAGCAATTTCATTCTTTTTTATCGTATAGTGTACGTTGAAACGCGTTGTGAAAAATTTGATTATTAATGCATTTTTTCGTCACATTACTTATTATTGCATTAGCACGTGCCTATATGATGTGCCAATCTTCAGGTCTGCAAAACTGTCGTAAGCGCAATGTTACTTTGTTAGCTACAAGTAAAGTTATTATGAGGTGAAGTTAGTCAAGTATCAAAAATCTTGAGTAAATGTATTTAAGTAAAGAATCATCATCATCATCATCTCAGCCGTAGGACGTCCACTGTTGGACATAGGCCTCCCCCATAGACCTCCAGTTGCTTCGGTTGGCAGCGGCTTGCATCCACCGTGATCCCGCGGCTTTAACCAGGTCATCCGTCCATCTCGTTGGTAGACGTCCCACGCTACGCATGCCGAATAATATGTACTAATGGAAGTAATTAAGCAAAACTGTAATGCGTACACATTGTGTTTTGGTAGCCTGCGTACCCTAAATTTTTTTTTCGGATAATAAGAAGCCTGATTTTGTTTTTACAATGGGACGTTGGTTTATTAGTTATAGTATCTTTAACTATGAAGTTATGGAGCCCCGGTTCCAATCTCATCTAAAACAGGAGTTAATCTCTAGGCAAAAGCAGATACAAACTCTAATCTTCGAGTCAAATTTAATTAAACTATATTTAGCACTTTTGCCTTAAATAAGTAAAACATGCAGACAGAGAGAGTTACTTCCGCGTTTATAATATTAGCATGATAAAAAGACCAGATTAAGTTGACCAATGACCAAGTCGTTAGTCATAATAATACTATAGCAATGCAGGCTATGCCAATGCAGTCCTTTTGTAGGTCAGTATCATTCCATCTAACTCTCTGTAGTCGTCTAAATGCACCATTTAACTTTCTACTGAAGGTTTAGGACACGCCGTGAGTATTGTGGAGGTAATTAGGTACATATCAGTAGCTTGCTGTCTAGGAAAACGGGAAGAACATGTTTGTTATTTTCACGCAGCATTTAAGAAATTTAAGTCTACAAATCAAATTTCATAAAAATCTCTCCAGTTATCAGAATGAAATAACATCAATTTATAAAAGTTACAGATGTAACTATATTAACATTTGCTTATTAGGTCCCATATTTAAAATTTATTTACATGTTTTCTTTGGTACTTCATACTTCAATAACTTTTCCTTGTATTAGAAGCATAATTATAATTAAAAATGAAAAATACTTTTAGTACAGACTAAAAACAGTCTTAAATGTAGGTACATTTCGACGTATTTTAGGGAACAGCGTTGAGATAGTACTAGAGATATTTAAAAAGATAAGTAAAAAGATCGAAAAGCAATTATTTACACGACATATTCGACAGCAGAAACTATACATTTGATCGAAAAAAAAAAAAAACAAACAGTGATATAAAATAGCTCGCCTACAAAACTCACATAGCAATCTCTTGTAGTAAAGTATACCTTTATTTATGATAGTATTGTCTTGATCTCGTTTATTGTACGTGATCACATTTTCAATTTAATATCAGATATAGTATGATATCTAGTCTAATTTTAGATAAATAACATCAATAAACATGCTAATGACAATAGTCACTCTTCCAAATTTTAAGCGTCATTTTAAATTTTAGAATCTGTTCTAAATTTACAATACAGTTTTATGCTATTGTTATAGCATAAATATTACGTATATCGGTGTAATTGTAACCGCATATCCTTTCATTTATTTTTTCATAGCATTTTAATGAACGTCTTAAAGTTGTGGTTACGGTGAAAATAATTCAATAACATTTTTTTCCTATGGTGACCTTACCGAAACTTACCTTATTACCTACAATAAGTTTTTGTTAAAAATGAAATTTTTAATACAAGTTTTTTTGTAATAATAATAATGTTTCAAGTCGACGTCTTTAACTCTTGAGGAGATCCTAGTTGAACCATCGGGACTTCACTACCAGATTATTGTATTGTCACCAGATTTTACATAAATATCTCAAATTTCAAGTCAATCTGACTACCTTGTATGCGTCTAATTTAACTTGGAAGATTTGACCCGAACATACATACAATTACTCTTTATTGTACACCAGAAACAGTAAGCTACATACATACAGGTATTCCAACTTAGGCCTCTAGGTTGGCAATGCATCTGCAATACCCCTGGTGTTGCAGATGTTTATGGGCGGTGGTGATCTCTTACCACCAGGAGACCCACTTGCTCGTTTGCCTTCCAGTCGAATAAAAAAAAATACATACATATAGCTACATAGATACATGCTAGGTTCCCTGGAAGAGATCACTCCGAAGCGATAACGCCGTCTATTGCTTAACTTGAAAAATCTCTATTATTGTGTTTTCTGTACTGCTTATTATTTACTATGTGTTGGTATTCGATATAGAGTTATTGTATTGTATTGTAACATGCATGCATACAGACATACATATATTGCAAAAAGCTTGTAATTTTAATTACTAAACTACACATGTCATAGGGTTAAAAGACATGTTTTTAGTACACAGAAATAAATTTGCCAACTCAGATGTGGTTGGCAACAATGAGGACAATGGTGTTGCCGTGAGATCGAATTGCTTAAATATAGCAACCTCACCTGTAACCTCAGTATTTTTTTATTTTTTTACTTTTTATTCGACTGGATGGAAAACGAGCAAGTGGGTCTCCTGATGGTAAGAGAAATTGTGTATACCAACTGCGAGGTATTCCATCCGAAGACATACCTACCTAACTCAAGCTTCTCTCATTGTCCTGGTTCCCTAACCAAAATATTCTTTCTATGCGACTCGTAGGCAAATTACCCTTTTCTAAGGAAGCACCATTCCTATATGAAAGTTTTACTTTCCCCAGATCGACCTGTGACTTAGGTCGTGATCCAGGCAACTTTCTAGACTTAGACTTGTGAGGTAAAGGCCGCGGCATGATTGCATCTTCACTGTTGTTACTACTACGAACTCATTTTATAAGTTAGCTTTACGTGAGACTTTTTTCGAGCTTATTTGACTTCACCTCTCATACAGGATCCAGAAAATTTAGCAGTAATAAGCTTGAATGAAGCGACGAATTTCACTTCTCTTTGATTGTAAAGTACCAGCGCTAGTCACCCCTACAGTTTTGTCTAATTCCCAAAAAAACCTGACTTCTCATTTTGACTCAATAATTACGTATGATTAACTAAGAGAGTTAAAGTTAAGTCTCAGAATTAACCATTCTCGTACGTTTCAGTTTCCCATTGTTACATCCATCTATGTAAAGGCTGACCAGTACCCTTAGTATAACTTTTCGGTTACAAAATACGTCGCGATCGCGTTCGCGTTAAAATCTCAATTTGTATAGAAACACGAACAACGCCTCTAGCGGAACGTTGCGATGTTCGTGTTTCCATACAAAGTGAGATTTTAACGCGAACGCGATCGAGACGTATTTTGTAACCAAAAACTTACACTAACGGCAGAGAGTTTTTGTATGCGAAATCTGTCATCTGATTGCAATCGCGAGCATCAGAAACGTTAGGCAATACGGTCTCAGAATTATTGAAAACCTTGCCATATTGGGGAAAACCAAAAGAACTAATTTCTTGCACTGACTGGTTATAATAAATTCAAATGTTATCTTACCTGTCCATTGCTGTCAAATTTTAACGTTGTTTGAGCGTCCTATTTTAAAATGTAATTTTGTGTTTTTGCGCATTAAAATACCGAATATTATTCATAGCCTTGGAAGGTAAATAATTCAAAATGTATAAAAGTATTTGTCATAGAAAAAGTCTGAAGGATTACAAAATACATTCCTTTAAATAACATTACCGAAACCGTTGTCAATATGACTGGTAGTAGTAACTTTAACTGTAGTAGTAACTTTTCCATATAAACAAATTGACGTTCCAAATTCGCAAAGTGACTTAAGCTCCATATCAATTCTGTGCACCACTACATACAACAGGTCCTTTACTTAAGTTTTTGACCTATACCTATAGTAAGTGTAAATAATGTTGCAATATAAAACGTAGAAGTGCTGCCCTCGCGTCAGGTTTTTTTTACATTTCTGGTTAGCCTACAGCTTAGTTGTTTAATCTATGACTTATGCGTTTTTTTGGAATTTCTATGCCCATCTGAGAAGTAGTTTCAATAGGGTGTGTGAAAATTCCGATTTGCACTAAGTATACCTTGAATTTTGGTTCTGAAATGAAATCTGTGAACAGCATCAAACGCATATTGGCTGGAGATAATGAACATATTATTCGAATTTCGATTTAAATGAGAACATTTGGAAGTCTGAATATTTTGAAGGACTTGAAGAAAATATGAGTGCCATCCATTGTTTTATCACGGCCACGCACGGGTGTTAGTGATAACAAGTGACTGAAGTGGGGCAAAACGTGGTAGCTTTTATTTGCTTAGTTGTAAACTATATTTAAACAAATATGTGTCAATGTTGCGAAACGGTAGCATGTTCCAAACCCATAGTTTAGAATTAGAATATGACTGTGTAGGTAATCAATTTATTAATTTTACTACAAAGTGTGGAAAAATTCAGAGCAACGGAACTAAACCAACAAATACCTAGTGTTAACATTACATTTATTACGTACTAAATCCTTCCATTTGATAAAATGAACTTATCGTTTGAAGTACCTAGTAGCCTACGAGGAATTGCAAAAACAAAGTCGCCTTCCTCATATTTTAAGCCAATTATTTTAATCAGTCACTGAAATACAATATCGCAATGCACTAATGACATTTAAAATTTGACTTAAAGTTCGTGTTACTAAAGTCTTAAATATGAATTCCAAAGAAATGTAAATAAGCCTTTTTGGATATTACATTTTCATATTATCATTTATTTTATATGTAACAATTCATTTGCTAAACAATCCTAAACTCCCACGGGTGTAGTTACGCAATAACCGACCTAAATACAAAATACAATCACAAAGACGCTATTGCTCGGACTTATGGTTAAAAATTAACTGACAAATCAGCACGAGATTTACTAATTTGGTAATACATTACGACCTTCGATGGACCATTTTCGCTCAATTCGTTTTGCTTACGTTCTAATAACGATGAGTGTTGCCAGAGTAGAAAGAAAACGTTTATTTTTTTAAATAATTTAGCTTTTGAAAAGTTTATTGAATCAGGCGTTACTTTGCGGAAGTCCATATCAATGAACTAAAAGAAATTCCTTGCTCACCCTTACGATAGCGATTTCTAACAAGCCGTTACCCGCGAGTCCGTCCGTGCAAAATTCGTTTATCGCTATCCCTCATGAAGTACCTATGCAATTTTCTGGGATAAAAGTTTCCTATGCCCTTCTATGGGTTTCAAACTATCTGTTTACCGCATTTCATTTAAATCGGTTTAGTTGTTTAGACGTGATGAAGTAACAAACAAACATACTTACAAACTGTCGGACTACAGCAAATTAAAATAAATTACTTACCTATGAAACTACCTAGTATAGTTGAAAGAAAGAAAGAAAAAAATAAAAATGATTTATTAACGGTCCCAACAGGTACCACCACCAAACAAAAAAAAAAATTAACCAATGTATTCGTAGGTAATTGCAATCACTAAGTAATAAAAAATAGAAAATCGCAAACGGAGCGATAGATCCGAAACCTTTACTGCACATTTGTAGCTGGAAAACGTTTGAAAACCATTGAACACCTAAAACACCTTCTTCATGCTTTTACATTTAAACCATAACGAAAATACAAACTGAGACATGGATGCACAAAAAAAGGGACCAGCGCTGGGAATCGAACCCAGGTCCTCAGCATTCCGTGCTGCGTACTATAACCCCTACCACCGCTGGACAGGAGTCTAGACACAAATTTCTCCTATGCACACATATCTCAGATCGGTTGTTTTCGATATGGTTTTACGGGATGACCGTAAAGTAACAAATTTGGAGATGAAATAGAAAATACAAAAAGACTCCAAAAAACTAATCAAAATTCACATACATAATAAAAAAAAAGTGGAATTTCATACCTTTATAAGTAGTACTTCTAGACAAAACGGTTAAATCTACCATGATATTCTTATGTCTACACTGGCAACACCACATTGTGAATTCAAGACAGTGTTTTGTAACAGTTCCAGTCATTTTGGAACACCGTTGCGTGCCACAAAGAACTATACCAGTTCGATTTGTTCTCTGAAATTCATTGACATTGTGTGATAAAAATATTTGATTTGAGTGTTTGTAATAAAATGATACACTAAATAATATTTTACTGTCTATTCAAGTAAATCTCGTGCGGCTTTTGTTATCATCAAAGCCGTAATAGATTTATTTATATAGGTGGTATAACATGCGACTCATTTGTGTGATCTTTGGTATGTTTTTTTTTAATTATTTTTAACTGCGTGGTGTTTTTTTTCGTGGAAATTTCTTGTCTGCTGTCTTGGTTTTCTTGGTTTCCATTATTATTGTTGTCTTTCTGCTATTGTGAGTGTCTTTGTGGCAACAATCACAATTCTTCATAAAAAATAAAGCATCATAAGTTAGCATGTCGGCGTCCTTCGTGTACGATAATTTCATCTGATTCGGTATTTCCCGTATTTGGGGGTGTTGAATTGCTGTAAGCGGGTGGGTAGGGTACGCAAAACGAAAATTTAATTTAAAATTGATCTTTAGTACGCCCTTAGGTTACAGATTCTAGGGGTTTGCTGGTCACGCTACAGTGACACTACGAGGTCCGCCGTTTAGAAGGTTGAGAAGGGCTAAAAACTGATGCTATCAGAAATGTGTCTAGACAATAAACCAATTGGTAAATGGCACCGCAGAGCTTTTTTTAGCATGACATGCTAAAAAAGACATTGTCCTTGGGAAAAAACATCAGCTATATTGAGATTGAATTACAATGACAAAAAAAAAAATTTTTATTCGTAAATTTAAGCTAATACTCGTAACAACGGACTTTTGAGGCTATTGTGTCCTATAGGAAGGACAAACAGTTTACAATTGTAATATTAAAAAAATCTCTTTCCAGATCGCTCTCCTTCTGGCAGGCATAATCGCCCTGAAGAAAATTATGGCACAGAAGAGTGGTGGCGGCCATGATAGCGGCTGGTCATCTGGTGGTAGCAGCGGTGGTGGTGGCTGGGACCGTCGCTCATACAACGACGTCTCTGAACTCGCATATTCTGCCTACAAGAAGGACTAACTTGATATTTAAGTCATTTTTCTAGTACCTCATTTGTTTTGTTTTTATTGAATCAGTTTCTGTCAGTTCTTTTTTAATTGTTTGAAATATTTTCCCAGTTTCTGATTTTGTTAAGTTTTTGTTTTGGTTATTAAGTTTTTTGTGTGGTTGACGTTTTTCAACTGACTCAGGCTTGCATAGAAGATTAATAGAGGTAGATTTTTACGTTTTTAAGACAGGGCCTTTTGTAGATGCCATTTTTTTTTTGTTTTTGTTGTTATTTTTTTTTGTCTTATGATTGTAACAAGCAAAGATTATGTTTCACGAAAATATGAAAAACAACCTTTGCAGTCGATAAAAAAAATCGGACAAACTTTCATAGGTTAATGTTTATTTTGTTTTTCCTTTTAATAACTTTTCTCAATTTTACTGCTCAGTATCACCTCATTTGTTAAGTTTTAGTTTCACGGGTCATAATGTTTCATATTTTTGTTTTTTAAGTTCGTGATATTTTTTTTATTTTAATGCCCACCTCTTGAAACATGTGACTCGTTTGTTTTTATTTATGTATTAAATGCTTTAATTTTACGAGATAAATTAGGTACTAAACACGATTGTCCTTAATAAAGGACAATTTAAAGTACTTTATATTTAAAGACCTTATTGTAATTTATTTATTATAGACTTAAGAAATGACTGTCCTGTGCCGAAATACTCATCATTTTATGTTATGTTGTGTCGTTATTTTAGTTAAAATATTTTTCGAGAATCATTATTTTATTATTCTTGAAATAATGTGCATAATGACTGCTTGTACACAAATAATAATTTTAAAATAATGACACATGTGTTTTTGGGGGTTTATCGTTATTTTGTAATTTATTTATTTATTGCGCTCTGAACTTTTGAATAAAACTATGAAAATTTATGAGTTTATTTTTTACAGTTTCCTTGGACATCTAATTTTATCAGTTGCATTATAATAATAATAATGATGCAGATGTTTTTTTTCGTGCTACATATTATATATTATATGTCATGGAAGCAGATAGGTATCATACGAGGCAATAGTTAAAAATAATATAAAATACCCTAAATTAGTGCATGTTTGATTAACTTCAAAAACAGTGGTTCGCTATTCGGCGGATGGTATTTAATATAAGTACGAGACGCAGTAATTTTTATTTATTATATTTAGTTCTCTTTCATTCCCATTTAAATTAAATAAATATAGATGCACAGAAAAACCAGAAAAATAATACCAGTGCTGTCCAGTGTCCAGCCTGGGTTCGATTCCCAGCAGTGGTCTTATTTTTCTATGCATCTATATTTCAGTTCGTATTTTCGATATGGGTTTTACGGGATGACCGTAAAAGTAACAAAAATTTGGAGTTAAAATAATAAATACAAAAAAATACAAAAAACAATCTTTATTGTGATTTTCTCTCCGTATACTTACCTATTTTTTATATCGCTTACTATTTTGGTGTACAACAAGGTGACCAAAAGCTTTCAGAAAATGCTATTTCATGTAAAAAAATAGTACATTATTAATATTGGACTAAAATATTTCTAAAACTAGGCCCCTACACTGAATTAAAAAAGTAACGAGGCATATCCCTTCTCAATTAGAATAACAAGTATGATCCGGTGTATGGGAAACGAGGGTTCACTGGATCTAGATATTAGGACCTAGTGCGCAAAGGAACCTGAATAATGTTGAGAATTATAAAATTAATTAGGCTGTAGCAGTACTAACTGCATTATGGGTCGTAACTCTGAGAGTCGTAATCGTAATAATCAATAATCAATAGGGGGTCGCAGAGAGTCGCAAATCCGACATAATTGGAGAAATAAAAACCTATAGTAATTATATCCTACTTATAATTATAAATGCGAAAGTTTGTGTGTGTGTATGTTTGTTGCTCCTTGAGGCTAAAACGGCTGGACGGATTTTAATGAAATTTGGTCTTGAATAACACATGGGATAGGGATAAAATCTCGAAGTAACAACCGCTGGGTTTAGTGATGAAATTAGGTATGTAAGTAGCTGGACGTCTGGCTGGAAAGACACATAGACTACTTTTTATTCCGATATTGCCACGGGTCAGGGATAAAATCTTGAAATTTCAACCGCTGGGCTTAGAGTCATGAAGTTTGAAGTTTTGTTCTGTTCTGTTCTTTCTTAAAATATGGCTTCTGTCCTAATTAATAAGACAATTTCGCCAATGTCAAAGTATTCTCTTTCGAGAGGCAACGTTGTACGGTGATTGTAGTTTTTGAAACTTGATAGCAAAATTCCAGAAACCACGTGGAGACAACTTGCGCATTAAAAAATGTCAGACACGAGAGCAATATTGAATATTGTGATCACTGTTCACTGTTAAGGTTAATCGCCGCATAAAACACTATCAAAATTATACTTCAACTAGCCAAAGAAACAGAAATAGCAAAATTAAACATTGTCTACGTCCTCCACGTTCGAATGCCACAAATCGAATCCTTGAAGTTTTGTACAGTTGTTCTTAACACAACCTTAATGAAGATCACGATATACCTACCTACGTGCGAAGCCGCGGGCAAACTCCAGTAATGAAATAAATTATAGTATAATTTATATGGACAACTTAATGTTTGATCAGGGTTAATTTTATTTTATTTTACTCGGAGAACCAACAGCTTAAATAAATAAATAATAAAAATAAATATCATGGGACACTTGACACCAATTGACCCAGTCCCAAACTAAGCAAAGCTTATACTAAGAGTACTAGGCAACGGATAAACATACTTATAAACCCCCTTGCAAAAAAAACGGGCATCTATGGTTTTTCAGATGTTAAGGCATTGAAGCTTAGAAAGTAAGCTTTCATGCATATAAAATACAAAAACCATAGGTGCCCGTTTTTTTGCAAGGGGGTTTATACATAAATACATACTTAGATACATATTAAACATCCAATACCCGAGAATAAACATTCGTATTATTCATACAAATATCTGCCCCGGCCGGGAATCGAAACCGGGACCTCAAGCTTCATAATAGGGTTCTCTAACCACTAGGCCATCCGGTCATCAATTAGGTAACTAATACATTAGATAATTTATGACTGGCCGTTTTTCTGTCAGTTTAATTTTTTCCTAAAAACGGCGAAGCACAACTGACAAGTAAAAATTACGAGTGTAGTTAGATATAAATTAAACACAATTGCTGATTTAAGACTTTTTCATTTTCATGTTTGCATTACCTTTTTGTACGAGTTTATTGGAACAAAACAAATTTAAAAATGTCAGAATAAAAAATTGTACGTACTGTGCTTGCATAGCGTCGCCTTAATTTTTTTTGCGTAGTGATAACAGCGCCATCTATTATTTACTCTTGGAACTTCGACAATTTCAACGGCGGTACCTACTGTACTGAACAAAAGAGGTGCCCTCTACACGGAAATCATAACATGACGTTTGCTCAGATCTTTACTCAATGTCAAAAGAAGGAATACTGTGATAGTCAGTTTATTGTAAGTACTTACAGACGAAATTTTAAGTAAAGCATTAATTTACTGGTAGGTATTTGTAACAGTTCTTACAGAAGAAGTTTGGGTAGAATCAAATGCAAATGATAAACGAGGAACTTAAAATGAATCAAAATCAATCATTTTTACTGTACGTAGGCCAACAAGTAGTAGATCATTTTTACAAGCTTTTTATTTTACTTGCAATGTATTTATGTACCTATGTACATTATATGTATATGCGGGTCAAATCTTGCAAGTTTAATTTGACCCACTTTCAGTAGTCGGAGTGACTTGAAATTTGGCATACTTATATAATTTTTTTTTAGACGTATTGTTCTAAACATCCACCACAATAAGATCAAAAAATCGACATGGAGTAAAATAATCAAAAGAGTGCGACTTTGTATTCAACAGCATGGGACTCATTTTGAGCATTTGTTAAATTGATTAATTTTATAATAAAATTCATAGTCTTCCTTTTATTTCTACTACAAAACACTATTGTTATTTAGCAAAGAATAATCCTTATGATGAAGCCTTTCGATCGCACGGTATGATAAAGCTACAGGGTACATTTTTTTTATTATTCGGCTGGATGGCAAACGAGCAAGTGGGTCTGGTTTTTTTCTCGTGTAGCGGGTTCGATTCCCGATTCAACCATGTAATTATTTAAAAATCTATGAATGCAGTTTAAATTGTGTTATAAATTTCAGTAAAATGTTCCATGTACAATATTTAAGGTACTTTCCCTCCATGTAGCATAGCCGTGGGACGCCCTGTATAATCTCACGGCTGGGCACAGGCCTCCTCTAAGAATGAGAGGGCGAGCCGTAGTTCACACGTGGGCCCAGTGCGGATTGGGAACTTCACACACACCATTGAATTGCTTCGCAGGTTTTTGCAGGTTTCCTTACGACGTTTTCCTTCACCGTAAAGCTCGTGGTAAATGTAATTCCGCACATGAATTTCGAAAAACTCAGGTCAATTTAGATGAAATTCTGTATACAGATAAATTAAGTCCCGGGGAAGGATGTTGGTTAGTTTTTAATCCCAGAAAATCGCATAGTACCCGCAGGATAGGGATAAACGAAACCTACGCGGACGGAGTCGTGATAGCTAGTAAATTGTATATTGCTACCACCATCTTGCTTGCTAATCCTGCCATGAAGCAGCAGTGCTTGCACTGTTGTGTTTCGGTGTGGAGAGTAAGACAGCCGGTGAGATTACTGGCACTTGAGGTATCCCATCTTAGGGCTTTAGGTTGGCAACGCACCTGCAATACCCCTGGTGTTGCAGATGTTTATGGGCGGTGGTGATTTCTTACCATCAGGAGGCCCACTTGCTCGTTTGCCATCCAGTCAAATAGAAAAAAAAGCAATAATCGGATTTATTTGACTGTTTTAACAGCACATTACATGGAAAAACAGGAAACGGCCAAATTTTTTCAATTAATGAATACGGAGCGATGTGGAAGTAAAGGCTTCCGTCCATGCACGCGTTCCGTTGCACGCTATATTCACGCACGACTTGAAACAAACGATAGAGTTAACACTTGCGCTGTTTTATTTGAGCTTCCTTGATCGAAATAAGTTTTTAGCAAAAATTTTATTTTTAATACAAGTTTTTTTTGCTGACTGTATTTTTTGTCGACTTCGCTTACGTGGTCAAAATACCACAAACGGGACTTATCACGTTGCAGTTCGGAAACGTTGCAGTTGCCGTGGTCACGAGTAGACTGAAGTGTAGGGTGTCAAGTCTGCCTAGCAGCGCGAGTTCTTCAAACTACCCGCACTTGATCACTAATAGTACCGGCACTCGTATCACGAACTACGCCCACTTGTTTATTTTTATTTGTCACCCCTATAACTTACGCTCTACCATTTAGTTGAGTTAGTTCTATCATTTACTTACGTGATCACCCAAACTACATTTGCATATCAATTTTCAAGTCGATGCCATTAACCGTTGAAGAGTTCCGTTCTGCGAAGATCCTGGCCGGACTACCAGGATGTCACTACCAGATTATTGTATTGTCAAGCAATTTACATAGGTAGGTATGCCATATTTAAAGTTAATCCAACTGCTAGTTGGTCGTATTCAACTTGCGACTTTTATAGTTCTGCTAAGTCAATATTTCTACTTTTTCTAACTCTACATTCTTAATTTGTACTTGTCAGTTCAAAAAAAAACTGACAGAAAAACGCCAGTATTAAATTATCTAAATCGTATGTAACCTCGCAACGACATTCATTTAGCGTATGCTGCATTCCTAACCTTTAGACTGGACATAGTGAACAAAAAGGAACAAAAAAAAACACAACCTGCTTCAAAATATTACAGTGAACAGAATACTTCCAAGTTTTTTTACCTATTTAATTAACACCTTATATGAGTACACTTAACCACCACACTTGCTCGTTTGCCATCCAGTCAAATAAAGAAAAATGCTAAAAAAGAAAACAAATGAATGTAAATATTAATTTCACTGTAATACGAAAACACGACAGAATCCTAAACGCAAAATGCATCTAAAATAATACATTGTATTTAATAAATTCATCGATAAAGTCGCCAATGTCAAACTATAGCGCAAGTAAATGGCAATTAGCACTCGCGTTCCAAGCGCTCCGCGTGAGAAAACCTTTTTATGCGCAAACGCATTAATTTGTATGTCACGTGTCACAAAATTATGTTAATACAGCTTTATTAACCAGAACAAGTTAAGTACCTAAAACTGAGCTATTTAATAAAGAGAGCAAACATCCATACACTCATACCTACACAAATATCACACCTGTATTAAAATGGGGTAGGCAGAGCACACGAAACGTTACCACTTCGGAGCCATTTTTATCAATTTTAGGTTTTAAGTTGGACAAAACGGTACAATAGTGACAGGTTGCTGGCCTTTCGCCCACGGTATACCTTAATCCTCAGTCGCCTCTTACGACACCCACGGAAGAAATGGAGAGGTGTAAATTCTAACCCGACACCACACGGGTACACACACGGGCAAACATTTATATTGAATAAAAAGTGTAATTTTATGTAATAATAAGTCAATCAACTATTTAGTACTGTACTTATTGTATTATTCTGTTCCCGTAACAGGATATATAAGTGATATACTTTGTTAGAAAAAATGTTTACAATGTCGACGACCGGATGGCCAAGTGGTTAGAGAACCTGACTACGAAGCCTGAGGTCCGGGGTTCGAATCCCGGCCGGGGCAAATATTTGTATGATGAAAACGAATGTTTGTTCTCGGGTCTTGGATGTTTAATATGTATTTAAGTATGTATTTATCTATATAAGTATGTTTATCCGTTGCTTAGTACCCATAACACAAGCTTTGCTAAGCTTACTTTGGGGCTAGGTCAATTGGTATGAATTGTCCCGTGATATTTATTTTATTTATTTATTTTATTTTAATGTACTATTAGCATGCTTAGAGAATGAGCTATGAATGAGAGCCCGCTAGGAATGTAACTGCCATCATCATCAGCCGGAAGACGTCCACTGCTGGACAAAGGCCTCCCCCTTAGAACGCCATAATGAACAACAACTCGCCACTTGCATCCACTGGTTTCCTGCAACTCTCACGATGTCGTCAGTCCACCTGGTTGGAGGCCTGCCAACGCTTCGTCTTCCGGTTCGTGGTCGCCACTCGAGAACTTTTCTCCCCCAACGGTTATCTGTTCTTCGAGCCATGTGGCCCTCCCATTGCCACTTCAATTTGCATATTTTTCCAGCTATGTCAGTGACTTTAGTTTTTCGACGAATTTCCGTATTCCGGATTCTATCGCGCAAAGAAACTCCAAGCATAGCTCTCTCCATAGCTCGTAGCGTGACTCTGAGCCTCTCTAAGAGTCCAACAGTCAAGGACCACGTCTCAGCGCCATAAGTCATCACTGGCAACACACACTGGTCGAAGACTCTAGTCTTCGGGCACTGCGGAATATTGGACGTGACTGTAACTGCCATAATATCTTAGAAAAGAATTGCCAGATCTCCTCTTTTTCTTCTTTCAAAAATGTCGCGACACGGGCGCAGGCTGAAAATCGGCGCCGCTGGTTTCGTCGACCGGCAGTTTAAAAATGCCACATTATCTGTAACGTGTTTGTTGTTCTTATTTTTGTAAGTGTTTTTTTTTTTTTTCTTATTCTCCCTTTTTGAATATTGTGTAGTTCTAAATTTAAGTTTCTTTTGTTGTGTTTCTGTTATGTTCATTGTGTTTTTTTTTAGTTTGGCAATAAATGTCTTACTTTTGTTTTTTTTTATGAAGGAATTGCCATAAAGCTGTGTCATAAGACAAGTGAAATATCGCTAGATGGCGTTAGTATCGTAAGGTTTTTTGACGTTACGGTCTTGCTTGCAATTATCTAAAAAATAAATGAGCCAATTGTCAAAAAATCTCCACGATACCAACGCCACCTAGCAATATTTCGCCTATCGAAAATACAAACTGAAACGTAGATGCACAGAAAAACCAGAAAAAGAGACCAGTGCTGGGAATCAAACCCGGGTCCTCAGCATTCCGTGCTGCGTGCCCCTACACCAAACTTACTTTATACTTTGGTGTAGGGGTATAGCACGCAGCACGGAATGCTGATGACCTGGGTTCGATTCCCAGCACTGGTCTCTTTGTATTATTCTCTGATCTGATTACTTACTTACTTAAAACATAGTTATGAAAACTATACTCGTTTGGGTTCAAAATAAAAATACAACTACTTCATAGATACAAATAAACGGGATTTCAGTAGTTTCAGAGAGTAGAATTAACCGATCAATCGATTACACTGTGCTGTAAAGCAGGTAGTGTTTTTACCCGAATGCAAGGACAGGTATTGTATTTTTAAAGCCTTTTTTTTTATTATGCCCAGTCTAAAAGTTACGAATGCAACATACATCAATTAAATTGGTTTGATAAAAGTGATAATTTAATTTAAGCCGTGGATTTTCCTGTCACTTTTGATTTTCTTCAATAAACGGCGATGCGCGACTGACAATAATTGCGAGTGTAGAGTTAAAAACTGAGTAGGATTACTAACTTAACATAATTGTCGATTTTTTTAATAATTAGTTTTTAAATAAGTGCAATAAACTAACCTTAAATTTAAAAAAAAAATTATTTAGTATGTCGGATCTATAGTTAAGTAAATATTTAATTAACACCTTGTATAAAGTCAAACAAAAAGTGATGTTACTATCGTGTTGGAAACATTAACATTAAAACACCTCGATTTCCGTAGAAATTATGAATATTATTAATTTAAAAAAAACTGGGTTCCGTAGGTAGTCCCTACCTAACACAACATAGAGATACATTAAGAAGAGATTTATTTTATATAGGGACTTGATATTTGGCAACTGTATTCAATGGATACATCTCCCTATTTGTTATATGTTACAAGAATCAGTTAATTACGTACATATTAAAACGAGAAATTTATATTTATGTTGGAACTTCTCTGTTGCATAAGGTCAAGCCTAATGATAGATGCAAGTGTGTTTACAATAAATAAATAAATAAAAAATAAATAAAAGTATAATGTTTTTCAAAAAAAATCTTGGGAAAAAAATATAAAGGATTCATCGTGACAACTTACTTGTGGAATGGGAAGTAGTAGGTAGTTCACTCCAGCAATAAATAGCAAAATTATCACTTTAAAGAGAATACTTTGCAAGTAGATTTTTAACTGAAGATAGCCTTAAGAAACTTTAAATGTCTTTGAGATATCTATCTAACAATATCCACGTGTAGGTGAGGCACATACCCTTAAAAACTGTTATGATAGGTACATAACAATATTATTTTATCACTTTGTCTTCACTATTGTACTTTTATAGGTATCGTTCTGCAAAATTACACAGCTTCTATCACTAATCTAAGCTAATCCGCGTACAGATGGACAGACAGACCGACGGAGATAGCAAAACTATGAGAGTTCTTTGTAGAACTACGGAACCTTAAAAATGGTGAAAGTACATTTTCTCACTGAAATTCAAATACGAAATTAAATTTACTGTAATTTTGTTCTGACTGTGGAATAAATATAATAAACATAAACATAAAGCTAGTAAATTCTTCATAAATCATCATACGCGTGAAATTATTCCACGCGATTATTTATATTTTTTGCAATTGTTTTTATTACAATACATACTTAATAATTGTTAAACATCGATGCATAATAGTAACATAATGTTCGCTTAAAGTAGGTAATATAAGATAACAGTAGCTATATATAATTATGAAGTAATATAACTGTTTCGTAGATTTTACTTAATAAATCAATTTTAGAGGAGGTAAATCAGCACATTTTATTTGTGATTCAAAATGAGACGTAGGCCCAGTGCGGATTGGGAACTTCACACTCACCAGTGTGTTAAGTTTCCTCACGATGTTTTCCTTCAACGCAAAACTCGTGGTAAATTTCAAATGTGATTCCGCACATGAATTTCGAAAAACTCAAAGATGCGAGCCGGGGTTTGAACCCACGACCCTTCTGCTTGAGAGGCAATAGCTCAAACCACTAGGCCACCACGGCTTCCATAAGACGTCCATATTTGAACAAAAGCCTTCCCCTTAGAATACCATAATGAACGACAACACGCCACTTGCATGTCGTCAGTCTTTCTAGTGGGGGCCTGTTGAAGCTTCGTCTTCCAGTTCTAACATTAATACATACTACAACCTAATTAATACAAATTTATTCATTGTAAACCTGCGAGCACAGCCAACAATTAGTTAATAATACCTATATTGGGATATGATTTTTATTTATTTTTTCTGTAAAGACGGTGCTAAATGACTTTATACATTGATTGAGTTGTGTACGATTGATTTTAACGTCCTATCCAGTATCACCCCTACGCCAGTGAATACTCGAAGGGGTATTTCACATCCAAGTAGCACATCCTGACCCCACGGGTCCCATCCAGACCACCGAGGAAAAAGGTCAACAGCTCCAACAGTATCAAAGAACGAGCACTCAACATTGAAAAAAGACAATGACATTGAAATCATCCACGTAACTCGTTTAATAGCGTTCATTCATCACAAGAATAAGATGATTACATATTTTAATTGGCTACATAACAGTGATCGTCATTGCACACTTAATATGCTTGGATTTTTTGAAAAAAAAAAAGATAACTGAAACCACGAGGTCACGCAAACTTATTTACTGGTTTACTAATGTTTTGGCGAATAACGTTTGGCAACCTGTTTCATGTCGCAACTTTTCATTTACCAACTATTTAATACTTCTTAAACAGTAAATATATCTGGATTTTTTAAAAACTAACCGAACCTAACCTAAAGGGTTCTACGCGATGGTCCTGAAATAAATTCTGAAATATTTACAGTTTCAGAATTTGCGAAATGAAACAGGTTGTCGAACGTTACGTTGCGAAAAGGCAGTACTCGGTATTTACTACTCACAGTTTATAGTTTCATGCATCAGCTTAGCCAAGATAAGTTGAGTTCGAAATTGCATAGGCAATAAAATGTGCGCGTATAAAACAATCAACCCATAACGATACGTGTATCATAATTTACTAGAATTTACACCGGGCTTTATCCTTGCAGAAAAGAACAGCACAGAAAACGAACGAAGATTGAGTCCATCCTATTTGTACAAATAATGCCAAACATTTCACTCCTATTCCACTCTGGGAATATAAATATTTTATACAGGTTTTTCCGCTAACAGTACTTTTTGATAACTGTATTTGCATTGACATCCAAACTATATTTCCGTACGAAATTTAAAGTCGATACCATTAAACGTTTCGTGCTGTAGATGATCAGGATTGCCGTTTACTCCGCCGATTGTCGACCGATTTTCATTTTTTAAAATTTTATTTCAAAGAGTATACTTCTGAGGTGGTTCCATTGTCACCAATCTCAATCAAATCAATCAATCAATGGTGGTTCAAATGTCTTGCGATCTTAAGAAAAACTAGGACATTGTGCTGCAGCACCGACTTCAAGCTAATCCATACTAATGTTATAAATGCGAAAGTATGTTTGTGTGTTTGTATGTTTGTATGTTTGTCCTTCTTTCACGCCGTAACGGAGCAACGGATCGGATTGGCATAGAGATAGTTTATGGACCCGAGAGTGACATAGGCTACTTTTTATCCCGGAAAAATGGACAGTTCCCGAGGGAATAGCGCGCGATAACCGAATACCACGCGGGCGGAGCCGCGGGCAAAAGCTACTAGAAAAATACTTTCAAGGTTTCTCGTCGGTTCCATTTCGTGTTATTTTTCTTCTTTCAATCAGTCAGCTTGTTCTCTAAGGTTCTTTCTTTACCCACTACACCGTATAATTCCATGACCGTGACAGGAACAGCAGAACTAAGAAGAACTAAACAGTAGAACTAAGGTTACTGACATAGCCCGAAGAATTGCGAAACTGAAGTGGCAGTGGGCGGGGCACATTGCACGCAGAACTGATGGCCGATGGGGTCAGAAGGTTCTCGAATGGCGTCCGCAGACCGGGAGACGAGCTGTCGGTAGGCCTCCAACAAGATGGAGCGACGACCTGGCTAAGATCGCGGGATCGCGGTGGATGCGAAATGTACAAGACCGGTCTGAGTGGAGAGCCTAGGGGGAGGCCTATGTCCAGCAGTGGACGTCTTTCGGCTGACATGATGATGATTATGATGATGAACAGGAACGTGTCAGGAACAAAATATCAAACGCATAATGATACGCGACGGCGACGGTTGGTTACGAAACGTGCTAGTAGGCATAGTGGGGACTTTTCAATACAAAGAATATTTTTAATAGAATTTAAAAAAGGAGGAGGAGGTTCTCAATTCGGGTGTATGTTTGTTACGCGATAATTCCGCCAATTGTGGGCTGAATTACAAAATTCTTTTTTAGTTCTAAAGGACATACTTCCGAGGTGGTCCCATCGACACCAAGTCAGGATCTGATGATGGAATACTAGAGAAATTGAGGGCAACCCTCGAATTTTTAAAGCACACCTATAGCGATTTTGGCATTTTTAACACCAAGTCAAGTATTTACTTTCAGAAAGTATTATTTGGTGAACTGGACCTGATGATGAAGACCGTAGGTACCGGTACTCTGTCACAAAATAATATAACTATACCGTGTTTGAGCTTAATAATAAAAGTTTGAGATTAAAAATACACTTTTGCTACAAATCAGTAAAAACTATTAAAAAAAAATACTAAAAATGCAAGCGACTTCAAAAACCTTGAAAATAATTTTCTACTAGTTTTAAGTCGGCGCCTCGGTACTAGCCAGCTGGAGTGATTCAAGCCAAATACATAGTAGGTGTGGTACACGGCTATAGTTTACTATTGCACCGACTTCAAACTAGTAGAAAATTATTTTCAAGGGTTTTTGATGTCGGTTCCATTTTTTGTTAAATGTTTTTGCCTGACACGTTGCTATTACGGTCATGACATGGTTCGGTGTAATGGATAGAGATCTTTATATATTATTATCTTTCGCCCGCGGCTCCGCCCGCATTTTATTCGGTTATCGCGCGCTGTTCCCTCGGGAGCCGTGCATTTTTCCGGGATAAAAAGTAGCCTATGTCACTCTCAGGCGCATAAACCATCTCTATGCCAAAAATCACGTCGATCTGTTGCTCAGTTTTGACGTGAAAAACGGACAAACATACAAACACACACACCTTCACGCTTATAATATTAGACTAGTATGGATTAGATTACCTATGAAATAATTGCCTCTGCCACGGCACGACATCTGTCACTGCAGCCGAAATTGACGTAAGAAGAAACACTAAAAGTACGTTGTGTTGTCTTAATTCTGGAATCACTAGGAATGCATGGGAATCACTTGCCTGCAAATTTATCTACAAACAATTCGTTAGTCGTCATCCCCCAGAAACTATGCGTGTTTTCAGGATAATACTCCAACGGGATGTTAAACTATCTCTATAGAAAAATCCATCTAAATCGGTTCAAATTTTTTGTCATTTTCAGACATTTATTATCATTTTATAACATTAGCAGCATAGGATTAGGACCGATTTATCACAGCATTATTTTGTCTTTATCTTTCACTTTGACAATTGCCTGTGCCAGATACAGACAAGACATAATTTTGCTTTTACAGTCCTAGACGCTAAAACACGTTTACCAAAAATAAAATAAAAATTAAAAAAATTAAAAACCGTTTGTTTCAGACCATGAGATCCATATTAAGTGTTAGTTATAAAGGCACTTACATAGTATGTTAGTAGAAATTAAGACACAAAAAAAAATACCATAATACTGCCTCCATTGTCTTGCTAATCATATGACACAATACAACCTGAAAATATGATAAACTCCCTCTTGTAAATGATCTCAGCAGCTTTAGTACTGTTTCTTTTGATATTTGAAAATATTTTTGAGCCTTTACAGTGGTCACTTTTTTAGTTCTAAACGATTAATTATGACTACTCCCACTTCTCTATTGAAGTAGGTCGAACTATTTACAGTCAGCGAATTTAATTTCTGGGCCACTAAGAATTTGTATCGAATGAATGTAGGTAAATGCCATTACATAGATTCTTTTGTAGCCTAGGGATCAAATTGGTTTTCTATACGTAGTTATCCGGAGAAGCTAATGTATTTAAGAAGGTAAAGTTTTGTTCAGTGCTTATCATTATAGTACTTACTAAAAGTAAAAGTGGAATTTCAGCATTAGTATGCGCTCCTCCAGTTTATGTCCCAAAATATGACATCAGGTTGACACAACTGTCATCTTTTCGCTTTCATTAACATCATAATTTTACTCAACTTCAAGACGATTATCATTTCGATTACGTTTGGTGAAAAATCACGAGTCAAATTTTAAGCCGTATGCTGCGGCAGCAAGGGTTAACAACATGTTAAGGATAGGAATTTGGCTACAAATGGGCGTTCCAGAGACCAAATCCCATTAAGTAGTCTAAATAATGACATGATAACAACGTAGCAAATTACCCCAGTATATTGAAGAAAATTGGTCGATCCATTACTAGGCGAGACCAGGCGTGATGGCACGGCGAAGCCCCCGGTTTTATTTTGGTGCCTTTTGATTTTTCGCCCATATCGGAATCGCAACTCAGCAAAAGAAGGTTCCGCGAGCCCGTCCGACCGTGAACGGTCGGGAAAAACGCAAGTTTATACTTACACATGTATAAATATAACGTCTACCAACGATAGTGATTCAGTTTTGCGCGATCGCTTGCAACAAAATGGTGGATCAACGGGCGGGGTGAAATAATAAAACTAAGGAAAGTGAACTATACACAACTGTGCAATCAGTGACGCGTTTGTCTAGTAAAAGTCAATTAATCGAACAAAATGACGCTGCGCTTCAACGTGTGGTGTCATACGACAGTGGTGTTCTTCATATTTGTTTTAACATCAGCTGATAAAGAGTACGAAAATAAACTGACAAAATTATGGTCTTTATCAAGTGCCTCAAATAGTGGTGGAGCAAGGACTGCCGTTGTTAATGTGACCAGTGCATCGATACTGATTCAACCGTCGAGCCAAGGAACCAAGGCTTCCAGGGAGTCTAAGGAACCCTTCAGATATGCCTTCAAGCCGCGGGCGATACCATTGAAGAGAGGAGAGCAGCAGTCTCAAGTTGAAAGAAGTGTTTATTATTCACCGGAAAACAATCGGTACAAGTCAGAAATTCTTTTCCCCGGTAATTATTTCCGAATTGCCGAAAAGAAAAGTGATGAAAATTCGACGCAAGATGCGTTTGACCCTTTAGAAGGGGGCCCGTTTGAACCAAAGTCAATACCCTTGATGAGGGATCATGAATTCCAGAGAAGATCTTTGGATGTAGAAGAAGAACCCTTAATTGAAAAACCTGACGGATTTTACGAGCCATCTGCTCAGAGGAGATCTATTTCTTGTAAGTAACGTTAATAATTTCAAGTTACTTTCACAGCGATGTTTGAAATATAAAAAGAAATATCTGTTTCACTGACGAACTTGCATTCATTGTTTACTAATTGCTTTAACAAAGTATTTGCTTACTGTACCATTTACATGCAATAAGATATACTTAGAGGTATAAAAGAGTCTTATGATAGAGTAACTGACTGCAGAGCTTAAATCACTAGAGCAATAGACTTGGAATTGGGCACGCACGTAGGCAAAATTTCGGGCATTAACGCATTAACGACATCGCTCGACTCTCATACTTTTATTACCCAGTTTTGTCACGTAATATATTAATTCACTCCAAACTCTTCAGAAAATTTTACACGTAAAGGCAGTTCTTCAAAAACGTAAATAAGTACGTGTTACTTAACTTAAATACCATCCTATTTCATTTTCCGTGCGATCGGTTGACCTTCTTATCATCTCACACCCATACCCTTCGAGCACCACGTGACCTACTTTTTAATTTACCAACTCTTTAAAATATCATAGTTCTATCAGCTTCATTACCTTCAAAATTTTCAAACCCTTTCCCCAAAACTGCATTTTATCCTAATTGCCAATTTACCAGTGACTTCACATGCTAAGCACTATAATTTTCTACCGCTGTCTTCGCTGAACCATCATCATCGCTCTTGGCAAGCCCCTAAATTTCAGTGCCACAACCCGTAATTTTTTCCGTTTGTCGATTTTAACGTAAATGCATATATAACAGCTTCGCGTGGTCAACTGATCCAACAAGCGGTTTCGCTCCACTGCACGTATTGCAATTCCTAGTGAAATAATGGAAACAGAACATTTGATAGTTGATGATCGTAAATAGTTCATTTTAATTACTGAGCGATTGGTTCGTTGACTTTGTTTCCGTTTAATTTTTGTTTGTACGCATTAATTACCTCAATGTAATTACTGGCTGTTACTTCATCGAACTGTAAGAGGTCATTCGCTTCTATAATATTTATTTAACAAAAGACTAGCTCATGTCATGGTTTATATTTATTAGCTCACCGGAATCAATGTTTATTTTCTTCGTGAATAACTGTCTGTTTCTGTGAGTTTAAAATTTTCTACATGACGTCGCAAATTTAAAGTAAGAATTAGTTAAAACTTCAGCTGCTAATACTTTGAATAATTTACCATGAATATTGAAATGCCTTAATACTTATGCTTTTTTCAAGAGTTTCTGTTGCAATAAAGACAATTTTTAGAAAACTAAAAAGCTATACACACGCAAAAGGATGCGTGTTGATCTATCTAATGATAAAGCGCAATTTTAACACTAACAGAGATAGGCTAATAATCTCTCTCGTTAATTATCACGATTTGTACGCATGAGACTATTGTAAGTAGTTATTAAACATAATTATAAATTATGGTGTTCTTTTCTACTTCGTAGCTTCGTCAATCACATAATATACTTATACATGCAATGTCTCAATAATAACATCATGCACATTTATAGAAACAATAGGTACAAATATTTATTTTTGAACACAATAAAGCATTGCACTTTACTGACATTGAAATACTTACATAATAATTAAATATTTCACTAGTCATAAACTGTCAGTTTCAATTCCTTTCCGTTTTTAATCAAATCATTATCAGTCTTAATTATACTTAGTCAGTATTAATTAATTTTTGGTTTCATATAAGAAAAATAAGTCAAGGATCAAGACATCGATATTCATTAAAAATTAAATTATCAATTAGAATTCAAAGATTTTTTTTGAGGGTTGAGTTGCTTTAAAGGTCAGACATACCCAGTTGTTTTTATTTTTTTAAAATTGTAATAATATATTATAATTATAATTATATAAGGTGCTAAAAAGGAGATAGGGTCGTGCAGTCGGGAAACATCCAATATGAATGACAGAAAAAGAAGGGCTCAGAGTGCCGAACTCCTCAACGGCTAAAAAACTCAACTGCACATCCCGAAAATCCTGGGCCTGGTATACTAATATTCAATGGGGAATGGATGTAAATTTTAGTAACGCTTGAAACTTAAAGGCGGTAAAGAAAACTCTTTCATTTTTAAATTAATTGATGCTTCTTCAAAATCTGATATTTTTTTCTGTTAATAAGGTTATTTCTATTGATATAAAAAGTTTCAAGCGTTTCAAAAATTATCAGACATTCCCCATTATATTGGTTTACGTCACATTTAACATTTTTTTCCCATTGCAGACCTTTTAGGCGGTTATGATGATGAAGACGCAGACGACGATGATGATGCGGAAGGTGAATATGAAGTTGAAGAAGACGGTGACAGCACAAAACACTCAAAGCACAAAAAACCACACAGCACACATAAGCTGAAGAAGTATAAACATAAGAAGTTGACCAAGTATATGATGCCGCTACTCCTAGCCTACAAGTTGAAATATTTTGCAATGGTGCCAATTTTGATCGCTGGTTTAGTACTGCTAGTTGGAGCAACAGGCTTAGCCGGGTTCTTCTTCGCGTTGTTTACTGCGGTCATGGGCTTACAAAAAAGTTATTAAATTTTTGTAAATAAGTAAAGTCGACGTTTACTCCGAGTTGCCATCAAATCGTAAGCAAATTTATTCCTTGAAACTCTAAGGAACACAATTCCTTTCTGCGTGTAATGATCATTGGACAACGGATGGTTATTGCGCGCATTTTTACGGATACAAATATGTTCATCCACCGATGTCTAAATAGGCAGAACTTCTTATATTTTTCTTTTTCTTAATTCTCAATTATAATAAGAAATTAATTTTGTTATAAAAATGTCTCTGTCGTTATTTTTATAAGTGCTCGCGCTGTTGTAAATATCTTTCAAGTGTTAATTTAGTCTTTACCAATTATTAAGTTATTTATTTAATTTATTAGTGAGTACGAATAAACTGAACCAAATCGATGTAGCAATGTATTATGATAGTAGTTACCATTGAATGACGTACGTATTTGTATGCATTAAAATTGTAAACCCAATGATCAAACGAATAATGTAAAAATATAATGACACTATGCTTTGTTTGTTTTTTTATTCAGAAACCCATTATTTTCTGTCCGATTTATTAAAATCAACAAATACCTCATGTAAGTTGAAAAATATTTTTCCCATCTGAAATAACACAAAGGCCGCAACATAGGAAAGCATTTTTTTCTATCTACATCCATATCATAACTTTCCTATAATACGTTCAGAGACAATATTAAGCAAACCTACATTAAGAAACTTCTATCTGTGGTTGCATCAGTGCCGGTAAGCGACACTTTTACATTTAAATTTAGAGCATCTTAAAAAAAAACCATGTTTGGTTGCAATACAATAACAAAATTAATGTTACCTATTTTTTTTTGAATCGCAAATATCGACTCAAGTCTAGATTTTTTACGAATTAAAAAAATTACAGTCATTTATTGAAAGATGGTCTATGTCCCTATTTAAATACAGACGCTAACTACAGATATTATTACAATGTTTTAATTTTTTACGGTGACCGGCTATTGCTTCACAAGTTTTCATTAATTGCAGCATAATTATATCTATTATCATCTGAAGTTTAAGACTTGTACGAGTACTCGTATGTTCAAATGTTATAGAGATAGAATGAAAACAATAATATATTTCTTGTATTTCTTGTACCCCCTTAGTTTTTTCTTCTCGTTCTATCTCTACAAAAGTTAAGCATACAAATGTCAAACTTGGAATGATAATGAAGGTTACGTAAATACACTGCAAATCAATAAATAATTAAATTGTTTCAGGCGTGAGTTGGTTTTAGGGAAAATATTTAAACTTTGTAAATAAAATTAAAAATAATCTGTTTCTCGTTTGGGATTCTAATTTTTTATCATTGATTAAAGTATCTATTTATCAAAGTTTTCAAGATACACAGTTCTATGACAAACAGACTAACAGTAAAGCGATAGCAATAGGGTTCCAGCGTATTTCACCTAACGGGGCGGAACCCTAAAAAGTACGCATAGTGATATCACAGATAAAGTAAAGTACAGAAGTCTCACTGCCGTACAAAAGTGACGTTTAGGCATAAAAATTGTGTCTCCCTGTTCATCGCATAGTTCATATTCACTCGCACGCGAAATAGTAAAATAACACACTCTAGAGGGCCCAGACATCGACTTGTAGCGGAAAATAAAATCGTGGAATGAGTCACGCCTGGTGATATTCCCGTAATCCAACCATCTCTATAAATCAATTTTTAAAGTAGTAATATCAATAAAAGAAATAGATGTTTAATTAAAAATGTAAGAAATACAATAGGAAAGAAAGTAATAGCATAGGATTTAGTTGGACGTTCGATGAGCGTGAAATTAGTTCCAGGCATGTAATGATAGGGCGACGGTCGTGCTCCACTTACTGCGAGGAGACTTCTAGATCTCTCGATTTAGTATTGATTACAATATTGATGAATATAATGATATATATAATAATAATAAATACTTATTGTACATCATAGAGTTACATGAAGAGATACATAATTCAATTGGTACAAACAGGTCTTTATATATTGGTCGAAGCTTTCGTCCCCTAAACTAGGTGTGAACCTGTACCTTAGGGGCTAGAGTTCGTCCGTATTCTATGCCGTGACAACTTGATGTCGACAATATAACAGCTGGTAAGAGAACTCATGGACAAAGAGTAACAAAGAGAGAAAAAGAGAAAAAAAAAATAGAAAACAATAGTACAAAAATAATTGTAAAATAAGATCAATATTATACCAAAGTCATTATGTAATTCACTGCTGAATATAATGTAGGATCAAGAAGTTCTAAGGGCAGGAAAGGATACAGTGGCACATGTGACAATGAGCAAAATTCCTTACTACTAATTAAGATGGCGGCACCCGAAAATTATTTCCATGTTAGCTCCACACGTAACCTTGTTAACCGCTATAAGCACATACATGCATAAAATAAATATTTAATAACTAAGCCTATTGGCTATATAATATATAGTAGTAGTAGTAGTAGTAGTAGTATATAATAGTAATTTACTTCAGTTTGCTAGATAGTTCCGTTAGGTTGGGCCATGCCCAGTTTTAGAAATACAGATTTTTCATTAATTATCGATTTTATCGACAACAATTATTCCACTATTCAGATCGCGTACTTTTGTTCCGCGTAACTTCATTTCATTTAGTATTGTTTTTTTTTTTTACTTATTGGAAAAACCATTCAATAAGTCATTTCATAACATAACATTTTAAATGGCTGAAGTAACTTAAAATCAATTTTCATTTATTTGACGAATTTTTTTTGTCTGCGCGGATCTAGGTTATCGCGCGGTGGCGCCCTCTAGCGGAATAAAAAGTATTCTTTGTTGACCCTTAAGGTTCAAACTACCTATGTACTAAATTTCATCAAAATCGGTTCAGTGGTTTCGACGTGAAAGCGTAACAGACAGACAGACAGACAGAGCTACTTTCACATTTATAATATTAGTAGGGATTTAGTTTGATTAGATTAGAACTGTGACCCCCAAAAACATGAACAACTGTATATTTAATGTGCTTTAAAAAAGTACGAAATTATATCTAATATAATAAATGCGAAAGTAACTCTGTCTGTCTGTCTGTCTTCAAAAATGAAATATTGTTGGAAGCTACTTGGTATCGATAAACGTATCGAAAAAAAAAACACGAGTTGTGTATTTTTTTATAAAATCTCAGATTAAAGTCAGAAATGTAATAGTAATTCCACTACTATAAAAATCAAAAAGATTAAAAGAAGAGGGCTTTGTTAACATTATCTGTTTGAACAACATGTCACAAATTATATTTCAGCGCGGGCAAAGTCATGGACCAAAGCTAGTTATTAACAAATACCATAACCAGCCAGGCTAATCAGTGCAGTATGCTTTCACGGGTCGACAAATTAGATGTTTAATTGCAGATACGAACGCATTACTAGCTATTACACGTAATGCAACGATAGGCCGTCGTGAACTCGTTTTCTACACTCTATAAAAGTCAAGGTAAATTCAAAAAGGAGTCATAACATAAGTGACTTTATAAGTCATCGGGTAGAAAAACTAGCAGAAACACGAGACTATCAAAATTAATTAATAAAATCAATAAGTTTGATTGGCAATCGTAAGAAGCTTAAAAGTAAATTGTACTGAAGAACTAGAAAATTTCAGGACTAATCATAACACTGGCGTAGTGACTAATTAAACACAAACAAATGACAAACATAAAATACATTCAACAATAAACCAAATAGGTGCTATTAAAATGATGCCCTACCCAAGTGGATTGATTCTGGACAACAGCAATAACTATGGCATTGTAAAGACAGAAACTGTATTTGGATTTGTTCCACCTAACCATACATTTGTTAATGAGAACATCAATGATACAGAACCCGTGGAGTGGGTGTTCAAACCAGGCAGTTTTGAAAGGCGGTCCTTACAAGGTATTGTGAATAATATATTTTACTAATTGTATCTAGAAAATATGTATTTTTTTACAACATAGATATTTAAATGTATGCTTTAACTAAATGATGATAAACATAATAAATAATTTAATTGTTTCTATAAAAATCAATGTCCAGGATCTTCTCGGGCTCTTGCGACTTCGGCTGAAAAAATTCAAAATAAAACGCAAAGGTCAAAAAAGTCCAAAAAGCACAAAAGAAAAAGTAAGGGAAAAATAAACAAATGCATTTATAAAGTGGTAAAGCAACCAAAGAGGAAAGATAGGAGACGAAACAAATTCAAGATGCCTAAGAAAATGATGATGCCATTGATTCTGGGCTTATTAGCGGCAAAGAGTATACTAGTACCAGTAGCGTTGAAAGCCTTGGCATTCATGTCTGTGAAAGGTAAGAAAAATTTGTTTTACAATAATTTAATTTAAAATAATACAGTATATTATACGTCCACGTTCAGAAGAAGAGTGGAATAAGTCATAGAGGTCAGTCAATTTTGAGATGTAAGCGTCATTTTTCTTTCAAGCATATCTTCCTCTTGCTTTGCTGGGATTGAAAATTATAGCCTTGAAATTACGAGGATAATTTTGTACAACACTACAAAACCACAAATGAAGATGACAAAAATGCACCGTTTCCATAGGGTAAGCAACTTTGTTGCTCTCACTTTAGTATAATAAAATTTTGTATGGTTACTAACATATTAACAGACCAAAGATAAAATTCTTAAAACGGCTGGAATTGGACCAGAATTCGCGGTATTCCGTAGTTCACTTTACCCAGTACCCCATGCTTGTACTAATACATTGTCATACTGTCTGATCTTATACTAAAACCACCACTACTAACAGATATAGTGAATAATGTATTTCATTCGGTAAAAGTCGGACTTCAATCGCAATACGATGGCTTATGTGACATTTTTATATCCATTTATATGGAACTTTATTATTTAGAGTCAAATGTCAATGAAACTGATTCAGAGAAGACGGTAAACACGAAGTTTTCCGATAAAATACGATGATGAATAACCATTATGAACTACATCTGTCACTTCATTAGAATTGTCTCCAGTGAGAAATAAATCGACAAATACTATTTTGCCATTAATAAAGATAATATTTCCCACAGGTCTCATGATGGGTTTCTTCTCGACCGTAATGGCTTCCATTCTTAGCTTAAAAGGAATGTTTGACCACTCACACGTGCAAAATAGGAAGGACGACTCCAAAACTCAGGTGGAAATCATTCAAGTCCCGACGAAGAGTGAAGACCACGTGTACTATGATGACCATTACCGGAGGGTAGATGTGCCGATGATGGGACATGAACATGATTACTGACCGACTGACTGACTGACTAACTTATAATCAGCATCACTTGATGCCTTCCTACGAGTATACTTAAGTAATCACTTATTTATAAAAGATCTGTCAAGTCTGATGTTGTTAACAAAATTTTATGTATAGATAAATGTAAGTTTAGAAAAGTTTGTAACTTCCTTTCAATTTCTATTTAAGGAATATTCCACAATTTAGACGACTAAGTAATTCAATTGAATGATTTAAGTGTGATAGCTCACAAATTTTACTGAGAATTCAAGATTGCGAGAATATAAAATTGGTCTCATCAATGTAGGCATACAATTATTAAAGCTCTAAATTTGTTGCATAAGTTAAAATTATGTTAGGTATTTTGTTCCTAAAATTATTTACGATACATTTTAAATTTTAATCTAATGAACCTAAGTCAGCATTTTTAAATTATTCGATAGCATTTTTATTTACATAATTAGCTCTTTAAGGAACCCATATTGTATTATCTATTTTATGTTTCACTCGTAATAAAGACCACAGATAAAACTCTATTTCGATTATTCTCTTGAAGTATTCCTATAGTAAAAGCGCGTTAAAAAAAGGTTCTCCGCATGGTTCATCATTTTAGGGAATGTTATGGACCCTTGGGTCCCATAAAGGGGTCAGGGGCACTTTCCCCGGCGGTCAGAGCCCAAGGCCGAGCCATTGAACTTGCGCACTTTCTATTTGATCTGGATACGTACACGCATAGTCAACAGATTATTCAATAAAATATAATAAGTATAATAAAAAATATCTATAAATAAAAAAGTAACTTTCTTGAAAATAAATGAATGATTAAATCTAAAAAAGTTTTGAATCAAAAAAAGTAAATTACCTAAGTTATTTTAGATTTAAGTTGCGATCGAGATTGAGGCCAAACGTAAGCCTATTTAAAAATAAGTTCGAATCGTTTGAACGACGAAGAAGAACAAAAGTAATAAAAGAAAAATAAACGTTCCGTTCCGTTCCGTAAATACACTTACAACTAAATTAAAAATATTGTAGCTAGTGCTTTTGAATTATTTTACAGAAGTAATCCCAAGTACTTAACACCAATCACTAATTTAAACTGTTTTTTCAAAATATTTTCGTCTTACTTATTGTCCTGTGTATCGAGTGTGTCTAAATATTTTTTCTCTCTATCCTTCTATTTACAGACACTGTTTTTTTTTTACTTTTGTACAATCATTGATTACATTAATAATAATCATCTCAATAGGTTTTCTTATTTCCTTCTATTGCATCTTTGAATCCTCGTTTCATCTGAATGTTACTAATATACTGCACACAAACATCGTATGCAGGTGTAATGGGAGACTGTTACACAACTTCAAGATCGGGTGCGTCGGCACACTTTCTGGTTATGACATAGCGACATAATAATGAAGATGATATTAAAAACTTTGATCAACCCATTTAATATAATAATATGGGAAGATATAAAATATTATAGACCCGGATAATTCACGTCTTAAATCAAGTTTAGCTCGACATGTTTCGGGCGGATTACTAATGTATGGCCAAAAAACTTTTCCCAAAGTATCACATCCCAAAAAAATTTACCCAAATTATCATTTGGCAAAAAATCATTTGGCAAAAAACTTATCGCATATTTACAGTAAATAAATTTTTATTTGGCAATTTATTGTTTCGCAATTAATTACTTAGTCATGTTTTATATTGCCAAGTAATATTTGGTAAAATGTATCGTTTGGCATAACGTACTCTTCCCAAAATGTCGCATGACATAACCTACTTTTCTGGAAACAGTTTGTTTCTGTGGAGGGGCGCAGTTCTAACCTAACCTAACCTGCTTTTTTGATAGCAGTTCGTTTTTGCGGTGGACGCAGTTTTAACCTATAATCTAACCTACTTTTCTGGTAGCAGTCCGTTTCTGTGGGGGACGCGGTTCTAACCTAAGGTACTTTTCTGGTAGCAGTTGGTTTTTGTGGTTGATTTGGGATACAATATTAGCCAATATAAAACGTTTGCTTAATAAACGTTTGTCGTAATAAAATTTGACAAAGTAAAATTATGCCGAATGATAATTTGACCAAATGAATAAAATGCGAAATGTAAATATGCCAAAGATTCGTTTGGGAAATGAAACTACTGCGATAAGTTTTTTGGGAAGTGAAATTTGGCGAAAAATATTTTGGCGAAACGGCAGTACACCGTTTCAGGCTAATCCGCGCGAATCGCGTGAGTCGTGCGAGCAGAGCGGTGGCGCAGTGCGCGTGTTGCAGCCGCCGAGTCGCGTTGCTTCGAGGAGGAAGGGCTACGGATTAGCCCGAAACATGTCGAGCTAAACTCGATTTAACACGTGAGTTATCTGGGTCTATATATTTAATATGAGTGAGTCTCACGGTCGTTTTATGTTCAAAAGTCGGGAAGAATGAAGTTTTTGGAAGTATATAGCCCATTTTGTTTCAAGTGCAGATTAATGAAAAGCTGAGACACTTAAGCGGAAACAAATGAAACCCTAAACATATTCCTTTTTTCCTTTAGAAGTTGAAAAACTTAAAAACAGATACCTTCTCTACAGTGGCTTAGCCATTGGTGATACAAAACGCATGCAAATGATACCCACTTACACAAAAGCCAATTTAAATATAAATAATTATACATAAAATTCTGTACAACCCCAGAGAAAGTGTCGTAAACATGCGATAAGGACAATTTGACACGGAATTTATAAATATCATGCCACGTGCCAAGTAGGCCGACGGTATGAGTATTTTCACTTATGCGTTCATCGTTGCAACCTTGAATCATACTAATTCTAATAATTTAATATAGATTGTACCAAAAACCCACAGACGCCTATAAAAGTAAATGCAAAAGGACCTTTGAAAAAATAGTTTCGTTTTTAGGGTTCCGATGCCAAAATGGCAAAAACGGAACCCTTATAATTTCGCCATGTCTGTCTGTCTGTCTGCCCGTCCGTCTGCGGCTTTGCTCAGGGACTATCAATGCTAGAAAGCTGTAATTTTGCACGAATATAATATAGGTATGTAATCTATGCAGATAAAATTAAATCATAAAAAATTGAAAAAAAATTGTTTGGGGTACCTCCCATAGACGTAAAGTGGAGGTAATTTTATTTTCTCATCCAGTCTTACATTGTGGGCTATCAAAAGCTCTCCCAGCTCTGCTGTCGACAGAATACGAGTATTGTCGGATTGGATATTCTGTTGAGATGCGAAAGTTTGTTTGTGTACGTTACTCTTCCACATGAAAAAAAACTAGATGTAAAGAAATAGTTCGAAAATAGGGAAACTAAAAATAAAACTAAAGAATGGATTTCCAGCAAGATTTGATTATTATTTTTTTCAAACTCTCAGGTGATCGCTTGCATTGATCGCTTTCAAGGGTACGTTTCGCTGAAGCGGACGAGCAGAACACAGAAATCGATAAATCGTGGAAGTTGGAATCTACATATCGCCCAATTCAGCTAGTATTATGATAATATAAAAAAAAAAATCTCTGTAAATTATAGCTGTTGGTTCTCCGAAAATAAATAAATAAATAAATAAATAAATAAATAAATAAATATGACGTTCTTAGATTTCTTTTTTTTTCTGTCAGTCACGCGACTTGGAAAAATTTGTTTAACACAAACTATCCGACGTCTTTCCCAGGATTTCGAACGGTCTCCATGCCACATTTTCTTTTTTTATGGTATATTTTTTTAAGATTGCTACTAACAAAAATGAGATCTAAGTTATCTTTATAAATAAAATTATTATAAATTATTATTATTATTATGGGGGGGCAAACGAGCAGATGGATCGCCTGATGGTGAGCGATTACCGTCGCCCATGGACACTTGCAACACCAGAAGAGTTTGCGTTGCCAGCCTTTAAGGTAGTACGCTCTTTTCTTGAAAGCTTGAAGGTTATATCGGTCTAAAATCGGTTTATCGTTTTAAGCGCGAATTGCGAAATAGACAGCCAGACAGACAGTGTTATAATCGCATTTATAATAGCTGTAAGGTGTAGGGATTTACCAAAGGGCCGGCAGCTATTTCTCTCAAAGATTTAGCATCACCATTCAACGGAGTAAAAGGCCGGCAGCCTTTTGGGTAGAAAGCTACGTACGGGGGCCTTTTTAGAGTTCCGTAGCCAAAATGGCAAAAACGGAACCCTTATAGTTTCGCCATGTCTGTCTGTATGTCTGTCTGTCCGTCGTTGTCGTGAGTAACGACTGAGGATATAGGTTAAGGTATACCGTAGGCGACTGGCTAGCAACCTGTCACTATTGGACCGTTTTTGTCAAACTTAAAACCTAAAATTCAAAATTAATTTTGAGAAGGTTTATCTAATTATCGATATCAAATAAAATCTATAAATAGATATACTCAATAAAAACGAATACGTAATTTTATACTAGCTTTTGCCCGCGGCTCCACCCACGTGAAATTTTGTTATGGCGCGCGGCTCCCTCAGGAACTACGCATTTTTCCGGGATAAAAATTAGCCTATGTCACTCTTGGGCCCAAAAACTATCTTTATGCAAAAATCACGTCGATCCGTCGCTCCGTTATGTCGTGAAAGACGGACAAACATACAAACACACTTTCGCATTTATAATATTAGTATGGATTTCAAAACCACTTTGCAAACTCAGATGCAGTCTATGAAGTTCCTCCTTCCTTAGCGATAGAGATCAATTTTGAATGACGCAACGACTTACGTTTTTCATCGTTGTCATCCCGTGGCTGGCTGTGGACGCACGCGCCTACAAAATGTCTATGAATGAACGTTTAGGCTGTATACATAGTTCAAGAGATCTTGATATTTGCTGTGTCGTAGAGATGTGTAGCTGTGACCATACACTAATTTGCTAATGTTGTTCGGAATTTGAAACAAAAGATCGGTGTTCTTTTGCCTTTTCATTTGAAACTTCAGGAAAAGGAAGAAAACTGACGAATCCCAAGCGATATTTTTAATGAATAATCATAATTCCATTTTTTTGTTGCTAGCTTTCAGAAGCTTTGACACATTTCAATTTTGAACTCAGGAAAAAGGGCCACAGATTCGTTTATAACTAGCACAATGGAAATTGGATCTTGGAAATCACTTTGAAATTATTCATGTTATACTTACATTTAAGAAATCAGTATTTACCTATCAGTTTACTATTATTTGAGTACCTATGTATTTGAAAATAAATAATATAATCAGACTTTTTTTTATTCTTGTCTTGGGGGTAAATTAAAACCTTCAACTCATTCAATATTCTTGACGTTATTGACATTATAAAAAACAAGTTTTCTTGAATTTGACTAGTTGCAAATTTCATAAAGTCTTTTAAACCAACAAATCCGAAGAACCCTATACTTGTACAGTCGAGTTCATAAACTTGTGAGCAAAAATTTGATCAAAAATATCTAAACACGATTCTACTGTTAACGGCGTAGCAGCGTGTTCAAATATTTTTGATCACATTTTTGCGCACAGGTTTAGGAACTATTGTAACTGCGTTTTTAACATTTTCGGAAATTAACTTTTTGTATGTGTATATCGTCAAGTTAACCGATTTAATTTAATTAAACGTAGTTAAATTTAAAGAAAAATATGATTTGAACCCCATGTGATGATATCGTAAAATTTTAAGCACAGTATCTTGTACCTAAGTCCTAAAAATTGTAAGTAAAAAAGTTCATTTTAAGTTTACTTCGATCAATTTTTATTAAAAAAAAAAGTTATAGTGCAAGTGATATTACGATTTAATAGACAAACCTCCACGACGGAGATACCATTCCCGTTCACACGAATAACTCCAAAATCATCAAGTACCAAGACCACTCAAACCCGAAACAAAAACCTTTGCCTCAATTTCAAAACGCTCCCGCGCCTAATATAAAGACGCCGGCGCATCCCAAGCACCACTTGGTCCTCGCACTTGTAAGGAGCAACACGTTTAAAAAAAAATGAAAGTGTTGTGCGTGATTTTGATCGTTGCGGTGGTTGGCTGCTGCGCCGCTCCCGGGCCCAGCGAGGAAGACCGGGTCGAGTTGTTTTCAGGGGTGGCTATTGAAAAGTAAGTTTTGATGTTAGGGATCTAATTCAAAGTCAAAGTCGAAATATCTTCATTCCATTTAGATCTAGCACTTATGAATGACAAAACCAGCCAAGTGCGAGTCGGAGCGCACAAAAGGTTCCGTACCATTATCTACACAATATTAGATACCTATTAGTAAAAAGCCGCAAAAAAAAATCAAGTTTGTTGTATGGGCGCCCGCCTTAAATATTTAGTTATTTTATTTTAATTTAATTATTTATTTTTAAAGTAATTATACAACTAAATATTCTGTGAAATTTGCATAGATTATGTATTACTACGGTTGCTATAATAACAAATACTAAGGGGTGAACCCATAAATATTTATTTTATTCTGTTTTTAGTATTTTGTAGTATAGCGGCCACAGTAATACACAATCTGTGAAAATTTCAAGTGTCTAACTAGGTATATTACGACTCAAGAGATAGAATCTTGTGACAGACCGACGGACAGACAGATAGACAGACAGACAGCGGAATCTCAGTAATAGGGTTCCGTTGACACCCTTAAAAAGCTACCACCTAATTTGACTTAGTTGTCTCTTTGAAACTACAAAGCCTAAGATATCTTTCCTAAGATAATCATAATTTTATGGACCGTGATTAACATTGATCCAATTATATACGTATTATCTTTAGTCTAAATTCAGGAGCTCACCAAAAATAAGTAATTGTAATAAAAAAAAAAATATCCTAATTTATCGCAGCCACATATTATTAACTAATATATTGACCCGGATAATTGTAAGTCTTAAATCGAGGTTAGCCCGACATGTGCGCGTGTTGCAGCAGCCGCCAAGGCTCCCAAGAAGAAGGGCTACTGATTAGCCCGAAACATGTCGGGCTAAACTCGATTTAAGACGTGAGTTATCCGGGTCAATATGATCATTTAATATGAGTGAGTCTCACGGTAGTTTCATGTTCAAAATATACATCCAATTACTGAGCACAGTCCTCTTCATAGGATGAAAGGGCTCGGGCCGTAATTCCCACGCAGGCCCAGTTTGAATTGGGAACTTCACACACATTATTCAATTTCTTAGAAGGTTTTCTCGGAATGTTTACTTCACCGTAAATCTCGTGGTAAATTTCAAATGTATTATATTAATTATAATGCCTCGATAGGTGTTTTCATTTTACATAATTTATAAAGTACCTAGTACTGAGATCAATTTTATTTTCAACCACTATTATAGCGATTTATTTTGTAGAAAACTGCCAAAATTCTAATTCCGGAGAAACGCCCTGACAAGGTTACACAATTTCATTGTGAAGAAAATAAAATGACTCATCTTCTGAGTAACGAAAACTTCTCAAACAAGTTCATTTCTGTTCCAAATAAACAGTTTTAGCACAAAACTTGTTCAAAGAGAAACCATTTTGGACAATAGTCGCGCATTATTTAAACCAGAAACTTGTAATGGATTTTGTTATGCTCACTGAACTTACACATATCAGGTTAACGCCTTTTACAAGTGACACTAAAGGAGAACTATACCGTGTTATTTTTTATTTCCGTAAACTTTAAAGGAATATTCAATAGGCAAATGAAGTTCATGAATGATAGATAATGAATTATTAGCAGTAAAACAGTGTACAAATGTCCTCTATTAATCTAATGGAACTAATCCGTTTTAATTGACATATTTACCAAAAGAAGGTTAAAAAGTTACTTTTTTATTCCTCTATTTTATTTCTATCAATGTTTTTCAACACATATGAACAATGTCAAGTTTGTTAATTTTACAATTTGACTTTAAAGAATGACTGTGAAGTTTTTAGATCCATGAAAAAAAGATTTTAGTATAAAAAAGGTTTGAACAAAAATGAATTATCAAGTATATCAATGAACTGAGCCATCTGTGCAGTTAACGGAAATTGAAATAAAACACAGTGCATACAAATCCGGTCATATACATGTAGAGTCGGGTTTTCACAAGTATATATTGTTAACTTGCAAATTTCACTGAGCATGACGGAACAGTCCAGGAAACTGAAACACGTACCAGGAAGGAACCTTTTCATAATCAAATTGGCTATACTATAATTTATATGGAAAATGTATGGGATGTCAACATGACATTACGTATTAGTACAAAGGTTCGCCCTGGACCAGTCAAGGGCAAAGAGACACGGCCAAAGTTGCAAAAATATGTATAAATACCTACATTTTTATCGTATTAAGTAGTAAATAGGGGTACACTACATAAATACGAAAAACGAAATTCCGAAAGTTGGAATCACGAACTTCAAAATACCGATTTTTATAATTCCGAATGTTTTAAAACTCCTAATATGACTATTCCGATTGTTCATAAACCAGATTTTTATAAATCCGAAAATTTAAAATACCTAATGTTTAAAAGTACGATTTTCAAAATTCCGAAGTTTAATTAACCGAACAATAAGAAGTCCGACTCAATAGTAATCCGAAATGCCCAAAAATACGAATTCCGAATACCAAAATACCGTTTTTCAAAATTCCGAATTTCAATACTCCGAACAATAAGAAGTCCGACTAAATAATAATCCGAATATCAAAAATACGAATTGCGATTACTAAAACACCGATTTTCGAAATTCCGAAAATTCAGAATTATGCATTACTATTACTTATAACTAATAAATCAATAATTTAAACCCCTTCCCCCCAACTTTTAAGATCCCTACCGCGGCTAGGCTGCCTAACACCCGAATTTAAAATGCATCAATTACATGGTGTGCATAGGTATACATAAAGTTCTTTTGCCAAAAATTTTACGATTCTAAGACAAACTCGACGGAGCTCCGCTTCGCGGAGCTCCTATTCCGCGTAGTTAAGGCGCTTCGCGCCTTGACGCAATTCTAACCTAACCTAACCTAAACAGGTTAGACTGACCTAAAAAAGTAGATATTGTTATTAATTGTCATGAATGTAGCAATTCAGCATAATTTTAGGAACACCCAAATAGTCTGAAATATTTTTTTAGTATTCCGATTTTCAAAATTCCGAATTTCACAATTCCTAAGACGTATAATTCCGATTAATCAAAAATACGAAATTTATATCACCGAATGTCAAAATTCCGAAACAGCGATGAAATTTCGGAAAATTGATAGTCGGAATACTGTTTTTCGGGCTTATAATATTTCGTACTTTTTATTCTTCGTAGTTATAAAAATCGGATATAAAAACAATCGGAATTTTGAAATTCGGCTAAATAAATTTCGTATTTTTGATTAATCGGAATTATAAGTCTTAGGAATTGTGAAATTCGGAGTTTTGAAAATCGGAATTAGCAAATTCGGAATTAAATATTTCGGAGTATTTGGGTGTTCCCAGTAAATAGTACGAGTACCTAATCAAATCAGTAGCCCTACTATGGGTTAGGTCTAGCGTAGTACATACAGGAATTCCTTAACATCATTAGTGCTGGGGACCTAGTGAAAAAGGGGTTAATTCTGCAGAAGTTGAACAGCTGATTTCGACTTAAACCCCTATACACATGATAATGCAATTACGTCAACTACAAATAAAAAAATATGTATTGAACTTTTTTTAACAAAAAATCGTATACATGTAATTGCATCAATTTCAACTGTGTCACTACTCTTTATAATGAACACTTTACCGCTTCATTAAATTTAATTACCCAATTAATTATATGTTATTAAGAACAGTACTTTCTCTGTCTTATTGGGCGTATAAATAAAAGGACATACATACTTGCAAAAATATTAAAGTCAGGTGATTAATGTAGGTATTCAAAAGTAAAAAAAAAAAACTTTGCCAGTGTTAACAAAACTACAAATCAGATTTGACACTAAAACATGTTATAGGTTTTAGTCGAAATTACTTAAAAAATTAAGTTACATTTAAGAAAATATAAGTAAAATTGTCCATTAGTCATAAAAGTTTCTTCAGCTTATGATAATTAAAATTTTGTTTAATATTTTTGTTAGTTTTTAGGGTTCCGTAACCAAAGGGTAAAAACGTAAACCCGATTACTAAGACTTCGCTGGCCGTCCGTCTGTCCGTCTGTCACAAGGCTGTATCTCATGAACCGTGACCTAGACAGATTAAATTTTCATAGATTATATGTAACAACAAATACTAAAAACAGAATAAAATAAATATTTGAGGGGGCTCCCATACAACAAAGGTGATTTTTTTGCGTTTTTTGCTAATGTCTAATGAATGTTGTATAGATGCTACGGAACCCTTCGTGCGCGAGTCCGACTCGCACTTGGCTGTTTTTTAGGGTTCCGGAGCCAAAATGGCGAAAACGGAACCCTTATAGTTTCGCCATGTCTGTCTGTCTGTCCGTCTGTCTGTCTGTCTGTCTGTCCGTCCGCGGCTTTGCTCAGAGACTATCAATGTTAGAAAGCTGTAATTTTGCACGAATATATAAGTAAACTATGCCGACAAAACAGTACAATTAAAAATTCAAAAACAATTTTTTTTAGGGTACCTCCCATAGACGTAAAGTGGTGGTGATTTTTTTTTTCTCATCCAACCCTATAGTGTGGGGTATCGTTGGATAGGTATTTTAAAACCATTAGGGGTTTGCTAAAACGATTTTTCGATTCAGTCATTTGTTTGCGAAATATTCAACTTTAAAGTGCAAATTTTCATTAAAATCGAGCGTCCCCCCCCCCTCTAAAATCTAAACCGGTGGGTGGAAAAATTTGAAAAAATTCAGGATGGTAGTCAGTATATTAAATTTTCAAGGAAAACTATAGCGGCTAAGTTTGCTTGAGAATTATTAGTAGTTTATGAGTAAATAGCAGCGTAAGGTATAAAATATACCTATACTTCGAAGATTCCGTATAAAGTACGAAATCCTTAGAAAAATATTACTTAATTTTTTCGTAATGGCTCCGGAACCCTATTTTGGGCGTGTCCGACACGCTCTTGGCCGGTTTTTTTATTTAATTGCATGCCACATAATCAACAGTTTAGCTCAATATAATCACTTCCAGACAACATTTGAAAACAGAAAGAATTAAAAAAACATACACTTTTATGCAATTCACATACTGACACGCAGAATATCATACAGTTAAACCCTAACCCCCTTATTCATAAAACTTAACAAGCCAATGTTAACTAACAAATGCTTTGTCCCTTTCTAACAAATACAAATGTCGAAGTGACAGATGAGGACAAACGAATTTTAGCGGCATTTTAACTAAAATAGGTTTGATTGTCGTTTATGAATAAGGGGGTTTGTTTATTTTTCTTCACTTTAACCACAATTTGAACATTATATAACAGCCAATAATAAAATACGTCATTAATTTTGGGAGCCCACAAAACAATTAAGTTTACGCCACACCAATACAAATTGCTTTTACATCATACAACTAGTCGTTTCCATGCTTTAACTAAAACATTCGTATTGTAAAAGAGCATTTCCCAAGTTCCCTTTGTAATTATAATTTTGGTACTGAAACATGCGTGTAAAATGGTTACTGGAACATGTTGTAACGTGCTTGTTATGAAACGCTTTCTAACGTTATGGTAACACGCAGTTAAAATACCTATTTAATATGTAATATGCCATAGAATGTTGACATTGTTCACGGTAAACCAAGAAACTGAGGAAACCTGCACACACTTGCAAAGCGATGCAATAGTGTGAGTCCACACTGGGCTTTGTGGGAATTAGGTACAGTGGAGTTCATAAAGTTGTGAGCAAAAATTTGATCAAAAATATCTGAACACGACTCTATTGTTAACGACATAGAGTCGTGCTCAGATATTTTTGATCAAATTTTTGCTCACTTGTTTATGAACTCGATTATACAGCTTAAACTCTCACATTTTTTTTTAATCTATTTATATATTCAAATTACAACTTAGGTACTACACATTACATATTCTCGCCAAATTCTGAGGCCTTACTAAGCTACCTTTACAAATGACAAAGTTACAAAGGTTTGAAATCCAATTTTAGACAGAAAAAGACATTCTTGCATGTGACGTCACTCGCAAGTAGCGCCATACTTGCTAAATAGAGAAAAGACAGGTATATAGATTTTTCAAAAAATCACTATGAATCCAATTTTCAACCGATTTAAGTTTTCTCTTAGCTAAACACTGTCTGTATTATCTATATTTTTATAATAATAGATCAGATATGGCCAATTCAGTTGTGAAATACCATATTATCTCAATTCAGTTAATTAACTAATTGAAGAATGGAAAAGGTACAGCAATTCACTACAGCAATATTCATTCGATATATTCGTTGGTCGTGAACTCATTTCTTCAAATTGGTCCCGTATTTAAACGAAATGGGGGTCATCAAATTTACTACACATTTGATGACAACAACTATTTTATTAAATTTACGAATAAAAAAACTTATTTTATTTACAGAGATGCCTCTGGAGAAGACAAATTAAACGTTAAATTTGAACCCGGAGAACTCAGAGAAGCTGCCAGGACGTTTGAAGAAGGTGAGTGGAGAATAAAACAACCCCCGCTCCCTTTCCTCCTTTATTAAAACACTCGTGATATAACTTTGATCACATTTCTTTACGCAAGTCATACCAGCCGAAAATGAATTCTTTGCAAACGTAGCCGCAGGCAAGAGCTAGTAATAACTTGCATGTCATTTAACTACAAATCATTTTAATAAGTGACAGTAAATGTGAATAAATCTTGTTAACTTTTTATAAATCCTACTTCCTACTTATATTCCTATTCCTATTTTCCTACTTTATAATTACGAGTATAAATGCGAAAGTCTATGTGTATGTGTGTGTGTGTTGTATGTTACTCCTTCACGCTAAAACGGCTGGACACATTTTGGTGAAATTTGTTTTGTAGATAGCTGGACGTCTGAAATAACAAATAGGCTACTTTTTATCCCGACATTCCTACAAGATAGAGATAAAATCTCGAAATAACAACAGCTGGACTTAGAGTCCTGAAATTTGATAATACTCGTAAGTAGCTGGACGTCGGAATAATACACAGGCTCCTTTTTATCCCGATATTCCCATGGAATAGGGATAAAATCTCAAAATAACAACCGCTGGGCTTAGAGTCATAAAACTTTTTACAGTTGTTCTTAACACAGCATGAAGATCACGATATACATTTTGGGATTTGCCAGGGGAATGTTGTAAAATCTCGGAATATTTATTGTAATTACCTAATTGTATAGGTAAGCTACCGCAATCTTCAGTAAGTTGTAATCTTTAGATTTAATTAAGTTCACAAATGCCTACCCTAAGGGAATTTAATTATAATGTACTAACTTTGGATTAGCGGGATTGCCTGACACAGGTATTTCATACCTACTAGGCAGTCTCACCCTTTGTATGTCAAACATTGTTGAACCAAATAAAATTTATTATTACTATCCATATCCATACTAATATTATAAATGCGAAAGTGTATTTGTGTGTTTGCATGTTTGTCCGTCTTTCACGCCGTAATAGAGCGACGGATCGACATTATTTTTAGCATAGAGATAGTTTATGGGCCCGAGAGTGACATAGGCTACTTTTCATCCTGGAAAAATGCACAGTTCCCAAGGGAACAGCGCGCGATAACCGAATACCGCGCGGGCGGAGCCGCGGGCAAAGCTAATTATTATTATAACTCGATCGAATAGCTAACGCGTCCGAAGCCACGGGTAAGCTTTAGTCAATCATAAAATGCCGGGAAAGTCTATGAGAATCGAAAGGCAATGCGCGGGTCGTCGCCCTGTTACGTGGTGCGCATAACAGCGGTCAAGGTTGGCGCTGCGCATGCTTGCGTCACTGCGAGATGCACGCCGCGTCACGATAGAAGCCTCATTTAGACGATGCGAGAAATTTTAATATCGCACGAGTTTTGTTTTATTATTAAACTAGCGTTTACCCACGGTTTCGCACGCTTTATTAGTCCAAGATTTAATTCCTATGCCATGGGAACATTGGGATAAAAATTAGCCGGTGTTATTGCAGATGTCCAGCTACCTACATACCAAATTTCATGACTCTAAGCCTAAGGTTCGGAGGCTGATGTCTAACAATGGACATCCTAAGGTTAATATTGATAACGATTCCTATAATTTTTTTTTTGTGGATAAAATTGTATGTTGAATCATTTGATACACCTTATTATGTATATTTTTTAAAGTTCAACCAACGTTATTAAATTTATTGACCCGGATAACTAATGTCTTAAATCGAATTTAGTACATGTCGAGCTAAACTCGATTTAAGACATGAGTTATCCGGGTCAATTTATTTAATACTAGCTTTTGCCCGCGGCTCCGCCCGCGCGGTATTCGGTTATCGCGCGCTGTTCCCTCGGGAACTGTGCATTTTTCGGGATAAAAAGTAGCCTATGTCACTCTCGAGCCCATAAACTATCTGTAGGTATGCCAAAAATCACGTCGATCCGTCGCTCCGTTACGGCGTGAAAGAGGGACAAACATACAAACATACAAACGCACAAACACACAAACACATTTTCGCATTTATAATATTAGTATGGAAGTATGGATGGATGGATGGATGATTGAGTCTCGCGGTAGTTTCATGTCCAACCAACCATTTTAATTAATGTAAGGTAGCATTTTAGGCCTTTTCCAATTACTTAATTTACCAAGCGTGGAACGGCAAAAAATCTGTTCCTTAAATGTATGCAATAGTATATGATTTTGAACGTAGAGTGGGCCAAATTTTGTGCCGCTGAGTATATTAAATTATTCAATGATGTGTGTGAAATTCCCAAACCGCAATGGGCCCGCGTGGGAACTACTGCTCAAGCCCTTTCATTCTGAGAGGAGGCCTGAGCCCTGTAGTGGGACGTGAGGCTGGGATGATCATGTGTATAATTATACTTAACATGAAGAACGTGATTTAACTCGATCCTATTTGACAGCTCGCGGCAAAATCAAGAAATACGCCCCCCTCCTGACCGGCATAGGGGTCAAGGTCATCGCCGTACTAGGACTTCTTTTCGGTGGACTGACGCTGCTGGTGACCAAGGCTCTGGTGGTCGCGAAGCTGGCTTTCCTCGCTGCGGCAGCTTTGGGCATTCAGAAGCTTTTAAGCGGTGGAGGCTTGAACAACATTAGTGGCAAGGTGGGTAATGTGAGTATTATACAATTTGCTTGCTTTGAAGGGCCTTCTTGGCTTAAATTTGTAAGTAGTTGTCCACAGATATAGACTACACTAGATTACGCAATTGCATCTACTTCGCGTCTCTGAACCCCGACCAAACGTCGGGGTTGGCCCCGTACAAAGACTGACCGCTAACAGACTAATCATGAACTTTCTAAATAATAATTCTCTCATCCTCTGAAATCTGTCGCCCCTATAGCGCTGCCGCCCGTAGGCCGACCTATAAGGCCTATTGACAAAAGTATGTTACTGTGAATGACCTGTCATTTATATCCACTTTTTTACCCATGTTTGACAAATAAACGTATTTGAATTTGAATTTCTCTTTCAGATCGCAAGCTTCCAGTCCCCCTCCCCCCAGTGGAACTCACCTACTGCGCCGGCGTCATCCTACCCTTACGCTAGATCGTCCAACGTCGCACAAGATGGGAATGACTTGGCGTACAAGTCGCAGATACCGTCTTAAGCATTTATTTTATTTACTTTTACCTACTAGTGACGACGTGGACGTTTATGAGTCAACTGGTGAATTATCCAGTTATTAATTTACTGGTAATGACATAACCCTTCACAAGTTAACTGGTGATGACATGACCGGTTACTAGTTAACCGGTAGTGACATCATATTGGGAATTATCCTGGTGATGACATGATCGGTTATAACTTAACTGGTCACGTAACCGGTTATTAACTGATTAATGATATAATAATCTGATTAGTAGACTCAGTAATGCTTTAATTATTATTGATTTCATAGGTTATTTATTCTGTAGCTTCGGTTACTTACGATTATGGACCAGCAGTGTTCATTCAATGATCTTCATTTTATAATTAATCAATATTTAGAGCAGGTGCTAATTTTTTAGGTGATCGCAATGTCATTATAGCAAAAAAAAAATATTTTTAGGTTATGTTTTTTTATTTGAAAAAGAAGAAATATTTTGTATTTTTATGAACTCTATTATGGCATTGCGGTTGATTGTACTAATTTTTATTCAGTTCAAAATTAATATCTTAAGTCTTTTTTGTAGTGCTCCTAAGCTTTAATTGTATTTTAACTTGTATTATTTAAAAAGCTGAATTTACGGTGCATTGTTAATAAAAAAAAAATTCATATTTTATAATAAAAGAGTACCTTTTTGTATGTTAAGTTTGAAAATAAGTAAAATAATATATCTGTACAATTTATCAAGTTTGGAAAGTACAGGGTACGAGCCAGTTTAAAAAAAAAAAATTAACGCGGACTTTGACTCCGAGTAGTTTAAGATTATTTACTATACGGGTTTTGTGTCATTATAAACCAAACTATTAAAATTTGGTACTAATTTGTATTTTTCAAATTATGAGACTGTTTATATTTTATATTACATTTAAGTAAATAAAGAGATATATAATTAAGTAAACCTTTTTTTTTCTTAGACATAAGTACACTAGATATTTTTTTACGTAGTCAAAAATATTTTTTCTTCTGCTTCCAATCACATTGAACTGTTATTCGTATTCACATTATGTTGCTGATTTACCAAACGTAAGACTAAATTGATATAGCTTTAATAATAATAATAAATACACAGCAGTAATAATTTTATTTTTAGCTTTGCAGTAATTATTTTTAGCTTTGCTCGGGCTAAAACTCGATGACAAGCGTCATCCCAGAGATAAGAGCATTTTCTTCATCCCCGAAAATCTAAATATACAAACCGAATTTCATCAAAATCGTTTGAGCCGTTTCCAAGATCCTCGAAATATATGTATTATACAAGAATTGCTCATTTAAAGGTATTAGATTAGATAGATTCACAAAATTAGTAATTATTTTGAACTCAAATGAAATAAATAATAATAATATTATAATTTAGTGTCAAATTATTTTTACAGTTTCCTATTGCTTTATTTTTAAAATAAATTTCGAAAACTTAAGTAGAACTGAAATTATATCGAACATAGCTAAATATAGATCATCATCCCAGCCTATATACGTTCCACCGCTGGGCACAGGCCTCCTCTCAGAATGAGAGGGCTTGGGCCATAGTTCCCACGCGGGCCCAGTGCCGATTGGGAACTTCACACGCACCATTGAATTGATTCTCAGGTTTGTGCAGGTTTTCTCACGATGTTTTCCTTCACCGCAAAGCTCATGGTAAATTTCAAATGTAATTCCGCACACGAATTTCGAAAAACTCAGAGGTGCAAGCTGGGGATTGAACCCACGACCCTCTGCTTCAGAGGCGATAGGTCAAACCACTAGGCCACCACGGCTTCCAAAAAATAGAATATAGATATATCTTAATATAGATATTAAGATATAAATAAAACATAAAACTAAAAAGTACCTACCTACAGTACATCTCTAATCAGTTGCAACTACTATCGCCCAGATGTTCGCTAATGTGCAGTGCAGGGAAAAGCCAATATGTTGAAGAAAGGGACAGCTTAAAGTCACCATCGAAGATTAAATCGTTGCTACTTACTTTAAAAAAATCTCGTACCTCAAAATGGATATTTTTTCTAAGCGAACTGTATGAACTTGTCAAGTTTTAATTTTGTTGACATATTGATTTTAGATACGAGATTTTTTCAAGTTAGTGACGAAATAAGACTTTTTTTTCAAGTGTTTTAGCTTCTGTTCTCTAAATCAAGGGTCTCAAATGCCAGAGATGCAAACATGTAGCTATCCAAGAAAATAGCATTATTTATAGCAATTTGCTATTTCAACTGCTGCAGCGGCCGTGCCCACCCAGAATGACGTCGTAACAAGATGGGACCGAGTTAAAAATTCATATTTTATTTTCAATTGCTAATTAAATAATTTTCTGCACTAAATAATCTAAATAATGGTTAAAAAAAACATAGAACAGTGATAGCTAATACCAGACATTCCAATACTAAGACCAAAGCGTTTTTTCAACAACAACACGATGGTCTTCGAAGACTACTAACGCCATCTCTTGCTACGCTCGGTGAAAACTATAACTGTGCCGAACAGTAAGCTAACTGTGCGCACGAGTTGTCGTCTTTTGCCGCTGCGGTCAAACTGTACTTTCATTGCAACTGTTGATTCCTTATTAGGTTATTTACCTTTACTTACCTACTACGAAATAGATTTTATTTTTACACGAATCATATTTTTAAAACATAAGTGATGAATGACGTCCCTTTTCAAAAATAATCTCTCTTTTTTCATGTTGTATTGTTTGTCCAGTTTATTACTGTTTTCTATTTTTAAGTTAGGCCCTTCTGGTATCACTCTAGTCTTTTTATTCTGAAAATAAATAAAAAGTAAAGTAAGTAAATAGCAATTTTAAGCCACGAAAATTTTCTATTACGATCTTCGTTCACTTTAGTATCTATCAAAGACGCTACTAAGTATTAATTGTGGACAAATTTTTCAGTTCCAGAATAAGGTTTTTTTATATGAGGAAATATTGTTTTAGTAAAGAATCTATAAAAAACATATCATACTTGACTTATTTGCTTGCTTGTGTTATGGGTACTAGGCAACGGATTAGGAACTAGGAACCTCAAGCTTCATAGTCAGGTTCTCCAACCACTGGGCTATCCGGACGTCTATCTAATTATGGATGATTAAATAAATAGTATAATTAAATAGCATCAAGAATAGCAATAGATCTCCAGTGCATTAGTGAAACGGGACGGATTGTCTTCCTCAAGCAATAGTACATTAAAACGCTTAAATAGTGCAAAATGTTTAGTGTTTTAGTCCAAATATTTTCACTAAGCTTGATTAAAGGTAAATAATGAATAATAATACACAATAGTCAAAATTTAACTTTAAGCTGATTAATTTAAGGAAAAAAATCACACAAAACTAACCCTCAAAAACCAAAATCAAAATCATATCTTTATTCAATTTAGGGTATATTTATAACCCTATGCATTTAGGTACCTATTCCAAAATTGGTGTTTTTAAGAAATAATTACGTACCACGCGGTATAACGTATGATTTATATTTTCTCTTAATCTTAATATTTTCAAAAAGAGTGAATTATCATTCCTGAACCTAAACGTACTATTTTAGAACAAGAAAGTTGCAGAGAAATCATTGACATTCGCGAAAATTATTCGAAAGTTATGCGAAAGATATATTTCTTATATTAAAAAGTTACGTGACAGTGCATGAAAAGAAGGTCTAAAATAAGTTTTAATTTTTTATTTTCATGAAGTCATTAAGTGTTAAATCTTGACTATTTAATATGAAAATAATTACTAAATAAAAAGACAAAACAAGACTAGGTAAGTAGTACTTTAGGTAGTACTTTTTTTTCGAAATGAATTGGTGAGAATTATGTATTACCTATGTGAAAATGTATTGCTTAAAATTACTTTAAAACCTGAAAATCATAGAGACCAGTCGTGACCAAGTCATTCGCCATTACAGTCTGCTGACTAAGCGGCACAGACAGAGATGTCGACTTTTATACTAGACACGAATAGAAAAATCGGGGGAAAAAAACCACATGCCATCTTCACTCAAACGTTGAAAAGGGCGTGGGTACAGCATCGTGCGTACACGCCTTTCACTTACACACACAGCTAAAGGATTCATCGGAACAGAGAAAACAGTGGAGAAGTCGAATCAAAGTATTTTATGTTATCCTCTCATTCAATGCTCCTAAATGATAGAGCCTATTGAAATCTTTAATATTTGCTACAGCTGCAGAGCTAAAATGGTTTTTTATTTTAATAAATTGAGTTCAATTGATTATAGACACTAATGGGATGGTTGGCAGAAGAGTGCTTAGTAGTTAATTATTATTCCATTAAATTATGTATGTACTAAAATTATAAAGCGGAAAGTTAGTGAAATCTTGAAGTCCTTTTAGGACTTTTATTTTGAAATTAAGATTTATAAAACTTTCGTTGTGTGTAGCTGCGCTTAAGTTTCCGCGACATTATTTTTTTATTTTGCTGTTGCTACGACAGAGTAACGTAAGAATAAATTACTGGAAAATTTTCGGTGTACTGCCGTGACAAAATATTTTTTTACCAAATTTTACTTTCTTAAAAACTTTTCACTTAAGTTTCATTATCAAAACTAATCTGTACCACATTTGGATTTTGTATGTAATTAATTTATCTTAATAATAATTTATCATCATTTTACCTAATAAAAAAAAATGTTTACTAAGCAAAGTTATGACGTATGAAGCATTATGAATTATGATACTTCAATAATCAGATTTTTTCATTTATTCTTGAAATATAATTTATAATCAACAAATCACAATTTTAGCACATCCTCTCTCGTGTGAAGTTAAATAGTCCTTTCAAAGCTTAAAAATGCAGTTCCGTCTCCATAGGTTTCTTTAACCTTGGAATGTAGACGGCAAACTTTCTCTACCACTACATCCGCAACCTGCGCACGTGTGCGTGACACTTTCACTCGCGTACGTTTTTGTCTTTTTGTTCCGTCTTGAATATTTTATTTGGTTTTATTGCGTTTCTGGTTTTAAAGGATTACGAGTTTCGAGTTATGTTGTTTTAATACCTTTAAATCTTTTTTATGGGGATGGTTACGTCAAATCGGTATTTTATGCTAACGGGTATTTAATTTAATTACGTTATTATCGATTTTTAAATGAATTTTGTCTGTGTAGTAAATAGTTTAGAATCAATAACAGTTAATCTATGGTCATTATGATTAATCTTAGTACAGTCGCTATCATCATCGTTATTAAGGTTTTGAGTTCATGTATCGATATTTTTGACCACCTTAGCCACTTCGAAATATCTTATAACAACTGTAGGTTCGTAGCTTACTTACACCAAAATATTATTCAAAACAAAACAATATCTTTAAATTAATGTTTGTATGTTACATAAAAGTTTTAGTTTATTTTTATCTTTCCCATTTTTAACGAATCTGAATAAATTTTTGATTGTAAGAAAGGAACAGAAAATATTACTGTCTTTAATTGAATTATTTTTAATAAACAACTAAAACTAATTAATCGAGGAAGATTTTTTATATATTTTCAAAAACTTATCGTTTCAAGAAAAAGAAAAATTATAGCTAACAATTCATCAAAAAACCGAGTATAATTTTATCTTATACCTTTAAATATACTTACTTAAACATGCAAATAAAGAAGTATAATCAGTGTTAACAAACTTTCCACAAACACATCTACTACTACTTTTAAATCTTAAAGATAAAAACAGGTACATCTAGAAAACTACGTAAAGAAAACAAACAAAAGCGACGTACGTTGGTATACCAACCTAGTTTACAAAATTTTCATAAAACATGATTGACGAAAGAGACAAATTCTGGCAATTCTAAGTAAAAACTTTGGATGTGGGGCATCCCTTTAGTTGGATGAGCAGAAAATTACGGTTCTCTATCGTTTGCGCGTATTTCATATGCCATAATATATCGTTTTCCATAATTTCCATTTACTATAAAGTAATTTATTGCTGAAATAGTATTTTCTTCACAGTTTATTAAACTAACACACCACGTCACCTCTTCCTTGTCTATGGTTTAAAAAAATAGATTTTAATTTTTTTAATTTTTTTTCTTTTTTAATATTTCTTCGTCTGACTGGGGCAAAGGAACTGGCTCATGCATACATATTTATCGTCTGGGCTCCACAGAAAACCAGCGTTGCTGTACATAATGTGCGGCAACACATGCTGAGTGGAGACCCTTTTTGGTGTCCTGTCGTGTCACTATGTATTTAATATAGTTATAGTGCTAGTTTTAATCTTAGTCTTAGGTGGTACTCATGGAGCCAAAATAAATTTTTCTTTTCTTTTTTTTTTTTCTTAACCTAACTTAACCTACTGCATTCTATAAGATGACATTTAAAAAGAAATCCTGAAAACAGCACAGTTCTTTGTATTTTACGGCAAACGTTGGTTATGGCAAATGGCGTTGGTTGGCAATTTACCACGAGCTTTGCGGTGAAGGAAAACATCGTGAGGAAACCTGCACAAACCTGCAAAGATATTCAGTGGTGCGTGTGAAGTTCCCAATCCGCACTGGGCCCGCGTGGGAACTATGGCCCAAGCCCTCTTGTTCTGAGAGGAGGCCTGTGCCCAGCAGTGGGACGTTATATAGGGTGGGATGATGATGATGATGATGTTGGTATGGGAAGGAAAACAACAAAACATTTTAAATCCATTCGCAAGCGCCATCCTTAAACATCCATCCACCTGATTTCCCAACGGCCGGGTCATGATTCAATCATTACACCATCCTCGGATGTATGGGAGAAATAACTTGTCCATCGGAATTTGGGCCCGACTACGGCCGTTTACGCCTTTCTCCTGGCTTTCTCGAATAAACATAGTGCCCTCATTGCTTTTCCTCATCTCTACACTAAAGAATACTAACTACCAACCCAGCACAATCGAACTTCAAATCTCTACACTTGATACAAGGTTGACTTTCAGTTGACATGTATTGCGTCACTTACGTCTGTTGATGCGTGATGCTAGTAGAAACAGGTGGTTGAGTTGTTTCTACTTTTTTTTTCTATTTATTTCGGGTGTGTCCGTCATTAGAGGGCCAGTAAAAGTTGTGTTTACGCGTAGGGTACATGAAAAGTAAATAAAATGTGAGAAAAACGTTCGAAAATAGTAAAAATCTATGTTAAATTTGATTTGAGTATTGGAAAATTTTCATGAAGCAGTAATTTTAATGCATAGAATATTCACGGATATAAATCAAAACCAGATCACTAAAATGTACGATTTACCATACAAAGAATATAGGTACTTATTTTGTAATTAAACCCTAGATAAATAAGAGTCGTATTTTTATATACCTGCGAAAATCTAAGTTAAAAAATTACATATTTGGCTACGGTCAATGTGGTACTGCGAATCAAATAAAAAAGCTACTTCTATATCATTAGCCAAGTAATTTCTTTATTCCAAACTGTTATTATAAAAATTTAAAATCCATTATTATAAAAATTTTGTCATACTTAGTCTTCAAAATCTTTCAGAATAATTCAGAAGATTAATGACTTAGTTTGAAAAATCCTGCGATGGATTATCAGCGAATACTTTGACTAGTCAAGACTTGATGATGTAGATAAAACATCGGTTTAAATATATTTTAATGTAAAAACTTGCTAGCCACAGTTCAAAAATCCTGAAAAGCATTTAGAGAGGTGTTAAGACAAATGAAATGTACCTGTTCAAATAATCCACAAAATTATGAAGACGCTGTTTAGATTATATTAATTATAAAACATTTTTTAACGTGTGACTCATGTAGACATGTTAAAAACAACACTTCAATAAAATGTCTAACTTTTAAGCAGTCTAAACTAAATACTTAACTAACATAAAATAAGTAAGATGTCCATTATAAAAAAACTAAAAAACCATAATGAGCAAGCTTTCATTGATGAATTATCTGGCATTTACTACGATTACGATTAATTGAGTTCTTAGTTAAATCGTACAGACATCTGAGGAGAAGATACACAACTAACATGGATATAACTTCTTTAAAATTTAAAGGTTTTGTTGTATTTAAAGCCTACTCCATTATTCTGATGTGTAAGTTTTTATTCCTGTTTTTTACTTTTCATTAATGAATTGTACTAACACATTACTACGGTGTATAACCACAACAATAGTAGGCAATTAACGTAAAAGTAGAAATATGTCTAATTTTGTGGCGCATTTTTCTTAGCAATGATTGTTCCAAAAGCATTTTCATTTGCTTTGACTTTTATTCTAAAACACGCGTGTACTTTTCCTACTTCCAAAAACATTTATGTGCCAGGACCAACCCTTAAAGAATAACAATATTTTAACACTTAAATTTTTTATGTCTTTATGTCGTAAGAGCCAAAATGCTCACAATGTACTGTAAGAGTTAGGAGCCTCCATTCATCCTTGTGTCGTAACAGTCAAATGCCTGTGCAAGTGTGCCGAGGGTCAATGTCCGACTTTCTCGTGATATAACCGCACCCGTATCTGAGAGAAATCATGGCTCCGGCTTCACCGTGTACGATGGTTCTTAAGACATGTAGGTGTTTCCTGTCGTATGAGTATGAGTGTACTCTCGCAGTTTTTATGATAACATCCCAAAAAAAAAGTTCTGACAATCATTCGGTTTCTTTTTTATTTCTAAGAATCATCTAGAAGTGGATGAATTCCTAGACCAAATAATAGCAATCAATGGTGCTATTACTAGGTAAACATTAACGCGTTAAATGTACCTGTAGATTGTTTCAAAAATTAACTACTGCTCCTCATTACATCGATTAAATGCAGTAGATACTAAGCTTAAATCTTTTTTATTTTTGATAAGAAAGAAGTCGATTTCACATAGTCGGTGGTACGTATATGTTTTACTATTTTTTGTTCAAAATATTTCATAGTTGAGTAAGATTTTTCATAAAATCATTATTATTAGTCATTTCATAAATCTGTACACTTTGTTACTACCAAAATTACAATAGCCTATCCCCGATTTCATAGGCAAAGACCGAATCACAACCTACCTACCCACATATTCATAGTTTTTTTTTAAGTTAAACGGAATTAAGTCCACGGTTTTAACTTGAACTAGTTAATACCACAATGCTTTGTTCGCTCCCATACATGCGGTCTACAGACATAGTTTCATTGAATTCAGGTTGCGTCTTCATTTTACGACATATTGTAATTGAAAGCAGATTCAGATTAGTAGAACTTGAGAAAATTTGGTGACGAAAAAAATACTCTCGCTTCTGTAAGTTTTTTTTTATTTCGACGCTTGAAAGGAGAAATTGACTAAGCAAAATTTTTTTAAGATAGTGAGTTATATAAATGTTTAGAATCAGTAAATTTTTCTGAGTAAATTGATCTTAAAAATGTCGCTTAGGCAATTTATGTGTCGTTTATTTCATTTTAACAATTACACAGTGTATACATGAACACATTTTTTCGCCAAACTGCATAACAGTTTCTTGGCGAAATGAAACACTCAAAACACTTTTATATATAAATAGGTACTGTGCAAAACTTACACAACTAACCTATTAGTTAGAAAAGTATCTTAACTTACATGTATATTAGGAGTTATGTAAAAATAGGTGGGTAGGTACTTATTCAATCTGATTCTATGTGATAGTGGGTACTTCTCACCCGCGACCTTACGATAGCTAAGTTTATGCAAAATATGCGGTTAACAAGGAAATTCTTTTAGTTTATTGATATGGACCTCCACAAAGTAACGCCTGATTCAATAAATATTTTTTTTACTTTTCTTCTGTCTCTATTGACCCATAGAAAAAACATACCAAATTAGATTTTTCTAGAAAGAGATGGAATATAAACTTCATTCACTGATAACTTTATTTTTCAACAGATAGGTAAGTACTGATGATTTTTACGCCATTTCTGTTTTTTTTTGTATCACTTTAAGTTCTTTGTGTGAAAAATTATGATTGATTCATATACCCTATTGAAAATTGGCGACATGGAAGACTGACTTCACGTGAGCTTGATACCTAAGATATTTTGTAATTTTTTTTTTCTTTAATTGTACACTGTAGTTTTTAACTATTTTTTTTGTAATTATTTTATAATGAAAAAAATTACTTCCTGCCAAGTTTCTTGCGGCGCATTCTTCTTGGCAATGATGGTCTTTCCGAAAGCGCTGGTAGTTTAAAAAATGACGTGTAAAAGTGCCCATTGCGGCCTATTTTACTGAATAAATGATTTGAAATTGAATTTAAGGTCCCTCATATAATGATATAATGATAAGGGTAATGTTAATCAAAGTTTAAACAGCACAACCGAAATCGGGCGTCATGTGGCTCTCACTTTAGCCACTTTAGCCACTTTCCACTTTCGGCCACTTTCACCGCCGCATCCGGCGTTGCGACACGTCGCCGGCAACACGTAATGACAGTGACATTGGACAAATAAACGTGCTTGTTTATGTAACCATCATCGTATGTCGTAGTAAAATAAATAAATTACAATGGGCATACTACCCCACGCACCAATACGTTATACTCGTACTTCGTTTTTTATAGCATTAGAAAAAGGGTAAATAATCTTCACGAATTTTTTTATAGAAAAACTTTATAAAAAAAAACAGTTACTATTACTTATGTATGATATCAAAAGCATATAAATGATCATTATGTCCTTGCTTATTAAATTGTGACTAAATATTTACTGTGACTTATTTTTCAAAAGTGTTTTTTAATATAAAGGCACGTCAAGACCGCTTACCTTCTTTCTGATGCCGAAAAACGATGATTAGGTTTTGACTCTATGTTATGCTATGATTTGTGCAATAATATTTATATGTCTCTGACACAAGATCGTATCGAAACTGAGCTCGCACCTCTGAGTTTTTCGAGATCATGCGAAAAATAACAAATGAATGTTATCATGAGCTTTTCTTTAGGTAAAGGAAAACTTCGTGTGGAAACCTGGATACCTTGCATAGCGACTGGACGACGCGTAGGTACTAAAATCCAAGCCTTTTTCAATCTGAGAGAAGGCCTGTGCCATGCAGTAAGACATGTTTAGCCTAGAGAGAGATGATATTACCGCTATAAGGGTGTAAAAAAACCACGAGTGCCTTTTTATTCAGCCCAGCGAGTTGAAAATCGTCAAATTTGAACACTCGGTAGGACGTTTTTCCTTTAACAAGAGGTTTATAGTATGGACGTAAACTAACCGCGTCCTCCGTTGGCTCAAGGCGCCTAATTCCGGGTTCTGCTGACCTGAGCGACGCTACGGGAGGAGCCGGTGAAAGCTACACCGATTTTGATAAATCCCTAATCCTGAAACTACTATTAAAAACGTGATGAGCCAAATGTACTGCCACCTAGGTACCATGTATTTAAAAGTTACCCTATTTTTAACGATGGACCTCATGAGGAAGCTCAAAGTCACTCAAAGGGCTATGCAGATGGCTATGCTCGGGGTTTCTCTGAGGGATAGAATCAGAAATGATGATATCCGCAGTAGAACTAAGGTTACTGACATACTCCGAAAAATTGCGAAACTGAAGTGGCAGTGGGCGGGGCACATTGCTCGCAGGACTGATGGCCGATGGGGTCAAAAGGTTCTCGAATGGCGTCTGCGGACCGGGAGACGAGCTGTCGCTAGGCCTCCAACAAGAAGGAGCGACGACCTGGTTAAGATCGCGGGATCACGGTGGATGCGAAAAGCACAAAACCAGTCTGTGTCGGAGGCCTATGTCCAGCACTGGACGTCTTTCGGCTGACATGATGATGATGTTGATGATGACCCTATATTTAACGGATACGTTTAAGGTAACTCGGTGTATAATGAACGTAGTTGAATAAATCACTGTTTTAATTCACCATTTCTTAGTTTCATTGGGTTTACCCCGTATCTTAGTAGGGTGACCAAAATATAATTATATAATTAATTATTATTATTAATACTACGCCTATTCTTATCTAGAAACTGTGTAAACCGGTGAATGTATGGCATTGGCATTCACACATAAGCGCATGAACGCGTGAAGTAATTGCACACTGCAGGTGGGTAGTTGAGCCTTGTACTTGGTCTATAAACCAACCTATTTTAACGTACTAGCAATACGTTACAATTCATATTCATACTCATTTATTCATTTTAGCCATGGTATTTCCAAGATGTTTTTTAACTAAAAACATGGACTCTACAAGGCGAACCATTCATTATGTTTTTAAGCATCAATCAAGTCAGACCCAGATCAGCAATTATGTATAATATACTAGCTTTTGCCCGCGGCTCCGTCCGCGTGGTATTCGGTTAACGCGCGCTATTCCCTCTTGAATTGTGCATTTTTTCGGGATAAAATGTAGCCTATGTCACTCTTGGGCCCATAAACTATCTCTATGCCAAAAATCACGTCGATCCGTCGCTCCGTTACGGCGTGAAAGACGGACAAACATACAAACACACTTTCGCATTTATAATATTAGTATGGAAGTATGGATAGGATACCTATAACATAAATTCATATACGGATACGTTGCCGGCCCTTTGAAAAAGTAGTAGGCTTATTTGAAGCATACTTGAATTTGGTTTGAAGTATTCTTGAAAACTCTGGGAATTTTGGCAATTTTGGAAATGCCAAATGCAAAGAAGCTGCGGGTAAACACTAGTGTGAAATAGTTTTCAAACTGTTTTATCGGCCTACCCTAAGTTCTATGTCGTAGGTAGTGTAAACCAACCTCTACACCCGAGTAGCCACACGCTCTGATTTTCCGGTTTAATGGTAAATTTATGTATTTAGCATGAACTTTGGAATGCCAATTGCCACTGGTTTGTATTCCATTCTGTTCATTATGTTATTCACATAATTTACTCAAGTACAATACTTATAGAATCAAGAAACGTTAGGAGCAGTTTATGTAGCGCGTTGATGTCTTTTGTGTGTCTCTTTCTAAATTCTAAATACAAGAAAGAAAGAGAAAACATTCACAGCAAAAGACAGGACAATATTAAAGTCAAAATAGACAGCACGAAGGAAAGTATGGAATCATTGAGGTTGTGAATCGGAATCGGCTCAGCATACTGAAAAACACCCCAGCGCTGTTTTTTAGCCAGAAAATCCTCTACAGTGTGTTTCCGGTAGCAAGGTTTTTTGTAAAGGAGGTTAAAGTAACTTATTTCTGTAACTTAACCATGACATTAATTTAGTTAATAAACTATTCAGACTTTGTTAACTTTACAACAAAGTAAATTGACAAGTAAGTGTAAATGTACTGTACATTGCTGGCAATCATGTATTTTTTAGAAGATTAACACAGTCTACGTTTTAGTTTATATGGTTAATGGTATGGTTAATTAATGGAAACACATTGCTTTAACCCCCCCTCAAAAAAACCTGGCTGCCATTAACACACTGTATAAAGGACAAACTTCTGACAGGCATCTGTTACAGACAATTTTCTCGTTTTTCATGAAAACACGAGCGTATGTATGTAATTTTATTTTAAACATGTTATAAGGTTGTTCGGCAAAAATTTTCTCGACCTTTGGTTATTACTTTCTTTCCTCTTTCTTCAATTATAAATAAATTTTATAAATTGCCACAAAAATAGTGAAAATCACAAAGTCTTTATACTTTTTTCATGTTTATTATTTAATATCAAAATTAAATAACATCAGGCAACAAATCAACTCAAAAATAATAAATTACCTGCTTCTCAATGTAAATAATTGAATGCACAATTTAATTTTGATTCAGTTAAAGTTTCGGTACTTGAAATCTCAACGTTATCTTTATGATTAAGCAAACGCTCGAAATAAACTTTCTCATATAAAAAGATATCCATCAATATAATTAAGAAGCAACACAAAATAAAATTCGCTTTAATCTACAATACAAACTCCTTCTGCAATAACACAAAAAAAAGAAAACTATTCATACTTTCCTTTTCTTTTTGTATCAAACACATACTGCTAGCGCCATCTATTGAAGAACTTCAAACGTTGAAAACAGAGCCATCTCACGGATGTTTCCCGAAATACAGTGAAAGCAAAAAGTAAAAGAAGAAATCACTGAACGTCATCAGTGATGGCCGGTAGAGAGTGCTGTGTTTTGTTTCTTTTGTAAAAGATGAAGAATGTTTTTTGATATTTCAAATCTTATTTAAATGGAATAAACTCGTTATTGCAATGCAGCTGCTGGAGTTAGAGCGCAGCAAGTAAGAAGTACTAAACTTTATGGAGTTGTACTAACTCGAAGTATAAAATATTGTTTGATGCTTTTTAATCTCTGAGAGTTTTTCTTACCGTGATTACTATGTTATGTAATGAAGCACAAAATAACTTTTGTAGTATTGTAAGTATCGGTCAAATTGTCACTACTTTGATAAAATCTCGTATTGCAAATCAATACGTCAGCAACAAAATTGAACTTTGAAGTAATATCGAAAAAGATCACTCAGCAAAAATCGATTTTAAGTTTTAGTCAAGTAATCTTGAATGTCAAATTTAACACACTTTTAGTAGTTAGATTGACTTGAAATTTGATACACAGAAAGCAAAACAAAACTTGCATAGAAACTTTGGGCCCATGGTCGTACGACACTAAAAAGTTTGTTAAAGAAGTGTCGGACAAGCTCTTTGGCGTCTCAGGAGAACATAGGGCCGGTACCTTCTTTGCCCAGCGCCTAAGTTTGGCGGTGCAGAGGGGCAATGCGTCCTCCTGGGGACGATTCCTCAAGTGAGCGATCTCCAGGGCATTTTTTATTTGTAATTATAAGTTTTGTAAGATTTTGGTTTGTTTAATTATTTTGATTTCTTAATAAATGCCTGATTAAAACTTTCATTTAATAATAAAATAAATAAAATCATTAATGAGTACTATAACGAGCAGTCGGGTCTCCCGATGAAAGCAATCTCCGTCCAAATCTCCGCTCGGATCCGCTTGAAACCTAAACAAAAATAGAAATTAAGAATGCTTTGCAAGTCTTCTAAGAAAAGTGTTGCTTTTTCCGAGCCCGATCCGTAGTTCGACGATATTTTCACAATTTTCTTTCCTGTAACATTCATTTTCTAGCTAAATCTTACAAGTAAAATTTCACCCACTCATAGTGTTGGGATCATTAACCCTCGCATAAAGGCCGCGGATCAGCAAGCGCAGAGTAGGAAGTCCACGAACGAGATGGACGGATACCTGGTTATGGCCACGGGGTACAGTGGATGCAGTGGGTGCAACTGATGCAACTAGAGATATAGGATCGTCTCCGTAGAACGGAACTCCTCAACGGTTAATGGCATCAACTTGAAATTTGATACGGAAATGTAACTTAGATGACAAATACAGTCAACAAAAAGTACAGCCATCAACAAAGCTTGTAAGTATTAATAATGTAATTTTTAACAAAAACTTATTATTGCCCATAACCTAAATAAATTTGTAGATTTAAGAAAGTTCTTCTTATTGATTAAAAGCGTAGCTTCACCGAGAACTAAAGCTATTACATCAAGTAATCATTATTTAGGCCACTTTATTCAGTCTTTTTCAAAGTCAAAGTCAAAGTCAAAATATCTTTATTCAATTTAGGCTATATTAAGCATTTATGAACGTCAAAAAAATCTACCACCGGTTCGGAGAAAACCTCTGTTGAGAAGAATCCGCCAAGAAACTCAACGAGGTATTTTTTAAACAGATTCACAATAATAATAAAATGATATCTATATACATCACAAGTATTTAATTTTATATTTTGACATAACCTATTTTTTATTTCTATACCTTTTCACAAGTGGCACACAGGCATACAACATGGCGGCGGCGTGTACGGGCCTTAATAAAGATTGATAAGTATCAGCGTCGCGGCGCACGCGCCGATGCACCGTCATTAGGCGCAGTTCTCGCTTTCTGCCCAAATTCGAGGCAGTGCCACGCCAGAGTAGGTGGGCGCAGTAAGGACACATTCTATGCTTTGCAGTCTGAACGTTCTTGTAGATACTGGTATGCTATTTTTTAGAATTCAAGAAAAACTTCTTTAGCTTACTGCATTTCAGGTCTTCTTCCACAGAAAAATAGCGTTACTGCACATAATGTGTGGCAACACATGCTGAGTGGAGATCCTTTTTGGTATCCTGTCGTGTCACCAAGTAATATAATTTTAGTTTTAGTCTTAGTCTTAGGTGGTACTTATGGAGCCAAAATAAATCTTTCTTTCTTACTTGCTGTCGCGGTTTCATATACCAACTAATATTAATACCTGCCGCACAGCGGAGCGTGAAAAAATATCGTTCTGATATAAATAGAGCCCCATCCGATATTTAATCACGCTATGTTGTGTCAGATTTATTTTAATTTGTATTATAAAAAACCAATGCGCTGTAAACATGAAATTATACACAAACATCACGTCTGCATTCCCAAAAGGGGCAGGCAGAGCAAAAAAAACGTTACCGCTTCGGAGCCACTTTTAGCAAAACACAAAACTACGTTTACATACCTATGCGGCTATGCCGCATTTCAAGTCAATCCGACTACCTATAGGACGTGGGTTTCATTTGACCCAAACAAAGAAATAAATAACCAAACAGGGCAACCTTAGGAAAAACTTGTAAAAACCGCATAAAATTGAGCATCAGAAACGCAATGCCCTCTCAAATATTTCATCGTGACATAACAAAATAATTAAATTACAGAACACTGACGTAACGCGCACGTAAACTATTCTTTTCCTATACTATTCACGCAATGTTCCCATACTGGATTATCTGTTTTACGCACGCCATATGACAATAGAACGATTTTCCTATATATCCACCATGTATTAATAAGGCATATAATTACTTTCACTTTCGTGTGTTATTGGAAGTTATTTGTTCCGCTATATTTTAATTAAAGAGCCAAGGGCTTTATTTGTTTTCGTATGACAATTTTGGTACAATACTGTGAAGACAACGAGGGTAATTACCATACAGTATCCAAAAAACTTACATGTATTGGCGGCGATTTTTATGTTGATGAATCAGTCTAAGTAGATTGATTAATCAACACAAAAATAGTTAGGTAATCTGTTTAATAATTTTAAGACGTATTTATGTAAATGCACGAATATAAGTTAATAATTATATCATGGACAGGAATATTTGGAAATAATTCCGATCCGCATTAGCGATCCCTTCAAACAGCGAACTACTGTGTTAAAAATAAAGTTGTGTTAAATATTTGTGATGTAAGTATAGATATTATTGAATAATATTGTAAATCGTTTTAAAATAAAAATATACCTCGTTGAGTTTCTTGCCAGATTCTTCTCAACAGAGGTTTTTCCGAACCGGTGGTAGATTTTTTCTGACATTCATAAGTGCTTGTTAATAGCCTAAATTGAATAAAGATATTTTGATATTGACTTGAAGCCCTATCAATGTTACTACAGAGTCCGTTTGTTTTATTGCCGCTGCAACATCAAATAATAAAAGTCAAATTATAATTAGAGTCCCAAATAAACCAATATTAAATGATCCCACACTGAGTCCATGTAGCTTAGAAGCAGAGCTCTGCTAACACTGGACTTTATCGCTACGGTTGTTTGCACAAATTTGTACGGACTCCTCCGTGCCCAAACATTGACCCACTTCCAATAATCGGATTGGCTTGAAATATGGTATACTAGCGGCTCCGCCCGCGTGGTATTCGGTTATCGCGCGCTGTTCCCTCGGGAACTGTGCATTTTTCAGGGATAAAAAGTAGCCTATGTCACTCTCGGGCCCATAAATCTCTATGCCGAAAACCACGTCGATCCGTCGCTCCGTTACGGCGTGAAAGACGGACAAACATACAAAAACACAAACATACAAACACACTTTCGCATTTATAATATTAGTCTGGATATACATATATACATAGGTATTTTGGACGACAGTGCAACTAAAGTCAACGAAAAGTACAGTCAGCACAAATTTTATGTATTTTTTTTTAACGGATACTTACTTGTCTTATTGATTGTATTTTATTGTAGCACCAAACGTATCAACTGTCGCCTATTTTCTCGTGCAAGAGACAAACAAAAAATATATAAATCCCGCATCAATAAAAAGGTAAACATATTATGAGTAATATTTTATCACTAGGTAAACTCTCTCTAACAGTTTTTCAAAAGAACCGTCAAAGATAAAATTCGCTCAGCTCATGGCAGTCAGAACATACGCTGAGTGACAAAACAGCGGGGCTACTACAAAATTCAAAATTCATGTTGTTCTGTCCCTCTCACTCTCGTATGAAGTAAAATAAGCGTCAGCGGGACGGCAAGATACGAAGTTCGACTTTTTCACTTCGTAGTACAGGGCCATCGTTCATTGTACTCTCTATTGGTCGTCAAACTCTAATACTCGCTCATAGCCCAACTATTGGAACTACTCACTCGCATTTCGCTGCTCGCTAACTTGTATTCTAGTTCCTAGCTCCATTAGCTTCTCGTTCATCGTCGGCGGTGGGGCAAGAGCCTATAATTCATTCAAAGATGCACATTGTATGCACCGCAGGCGCTGGCAATTTGTTCGTAGTAATTGAGAAATTAACGCGAATGTTTTCGAGACTTTTTACAACCTTCATTTAAGAAGAGGCATTAGATTTTTACCTATCTTTCTTTCATTATTGTGAGGAAGGTTGTAAATATGTTATTTTTCATCATACATATTAAATTACAACATGTATATTCCAGCGAGTTGGATTTATGCAAGTATTGGTGAAAATTTTCTCTGTGCATTTTTATTTTGTTTTGCAAATTATGACAAAACTAAAATTTAATATTTTAGAATGAAATTTTCAGGAATGTAATGTTACTACACTGACTACTTTTTAATACTGGTGACACCAAAAACTTGGAACATAAACACCCATGCGCTTATATACAAACTTACATACAGAACACCCTCAACCCCTCTTGTTTGCTTTTGTGGGCCTTATGGCAATGGTAGGTGTCCATTATCTCACCCCATAGCCCGGTAATCCTGTTTACAAGATTACAACTCACAGCCCATAACCAACCAACTCTTAAACCATAATACTTTGGCAAATGACCGTCATAGAGTATTTGCTAATCTGTATAGGATGTACCATGGTATATTAAGCAATAGACTTCCATAGTTATTCTCATCTCATTTATATTACGGTATAGTACGTACCAAAGAAAGAAAAGAAAGAAAGAAAAAACATTTAGGGGCTGTTTTACCAGCCATTGATTAGTGTTAACTGACGGTTAAATGTGATGCCGTCCCCGTCTATTCGAACAGAACAAACAGAGACGGCATCACATTTAACCGTCACTTAACAATAATCAATGGATGGTGAAACAGCCCCTTATTGCCCAAATAAATCAATTACATATTTATTAGTAAGAAGGTACATGCTCAGTTATGTGCAAAAGGCCTCTTTATGTTGGCTTCGGTCCTATATATACCTGAAATATTTACACAGAACAATTATTAGCCCCAATTGATCTAATCCCAACGCAAAGAAAACTAAACGGCGAAATATTCTTAACAAATATTCTCAACACACAGGTGTTGCCCGCGACTCCGCCTTCAAAAAAACGTTTATCCTGCGGGAACCACAATATTTTCCGGGATAGAATATATAAATAGGTTTACTTCCCATTTTTTTACAAATATCTGCCCCGACAGAGGATCATACATAAAACCTTAAGCGTTGAGTAAGGTTCTCAAACCACTCAGCTATGCGGTCGTCAAATCATATTTGTACGACCTACAGAGACTCATCTGTAACCGTTTGGTGAACTAAAGAATAGCGATCATCTTTAGAAAAATGTCTTGTGGTTAACATCGAAGGGCTTTTACGAACATTAACCCGTAGTGGTTGTTCATTTGCTTCTTCTACCACATGATTTATAAATTACATGTTTACAATAAAGATGTTTATAAACGGCAATAACTGGTTAGTTAGGTGGCGTTGAATGAATGGTAAATGAATGAATGATTAGTTTATTCACAGAAACATAATGATAGCTTACATAGGAACTTAGGTACATTAAAATTATAATTAGGTATTTCCCATAATATTTTTAGCCAACGCAGGCATGTAAAAATTTCAGCGATTTAAACGCTCAGTGATCAAAATAAAGAGTACATAAATCAAAATATTGTCATCAAATAAAATATAAAAAAATACACAAACCTATATAAAGCAACAGGGTTTTGATTTAGTTCCTCAGTTTTATTTCTTTCTTATGTTGTAGTTTTATCTCGGCTTGTTCCGAGTCCTTTTTATTTTGTCTCTTAAATTCTTAAAGATGGATTTTGGGCTACTATTGTTTTTGTTGACGACTTGATAGTTAGAGGCCCTCACTCCGAATTTTGTGGTCCTTAGCCGGAGAATGTGTTGCTGTCGATACTTAACGTTTGATGTACATTTAAGCATGTATGTACATAAATTGCATCTGTAAAAATAAGTTTATTTGTTGCCTGGAATCCGTAGCACAATTTTATTCTCAGGTAGTTTAGGACTAGATGAATTATTGTCAATTTGTCTAGTGATATTATTTTTTTCTACTGGAAAATTAGATACGAGATACATAGGTAGAGATATGATGAGCATAAATGATAGTTGAACAGTTCATTGCACTTCGCTAATTTAGGAATCGCCTTCGCCTAACTTAGTATTTTTTAATAACACTCAACATTTAAAGTTTTCAGAATTATATACCATTTCGAAATGCAAAAGAAATTATACATATTTTTAACAAGAATGAAGTCAAAAAGTACAAGTATCTCGAAATCACTAAGCAAATTTCAGTACTATGTCATTGTAATAAGGAAAGAATTTGCATAGAAAAATTTACTGACGCGCACTCGTTTTGACTAATGGCTTAACGAAAATGAGACAGATGCACCAATTTTATTCTACTCTTCATTGTGAGAATTCGTTTTCAATGGACATTCAAAATTAGATCGTAATGTTACATTCTATAGGGTTTCGTTAGTAAGTAAATTTGTTTTTTAAACCGCAGAAAAATGGTAACACTTGCTGTGATTCCGAGAGCAAAACTCGGTTGGCCAGGAGTAATCATCTGACCACAAAACAGAAAATATAAAAAGGGTAACAATGATAAGTCATGACCACTGTGTCAAAGCCTACTAGCGAAACCAGTCGTGTAGAACATCAAAAAATGTTTACGATAATCCTTGCTTCAATGGTGACTATAATTTGTGTTAATGCAGCTCCAAATCCCGAGGAGAAACCTACGTTAGAAACCGCTGCACGTATCATGGGAAAAGATTGTACTAGAGGAATATTTAGTCCAACGTGTTTGAAAATTGGAGTGATCTCTTTATTGGAAAAGGTCAACAATAAAGACGAAGTGACTTTACTACCCGGAATAAGTCTAGTGAAAGACACCAGTGAAAACGGAAAAGCTGAAGCTGTTGCTGTGGAACTAGCAAAGTCTCTGCCATCAAACCCTGATGAGAGACTTGATAAGTTTCTTCTGTATAGTTTGGGAACGTTTCTGGATACGCATTCAGTAAAATTAAGACTGTTGGATGATGATACTGCGGAAGAAGCTAAGACTATGCTGGGTGAAGCGAGGGCCAGAGGACCTTTCAAAATGGGCAAGAAAGGCGGCATGGGTGGACTTATTGCTATGGCTATGATGATGAAAGGTAAGTCTCACCTTGATATTTTTCAATTTGAACTTTAAAAAAAAAAGTGCTGTGCTTAGAACTTATTGTTGCAGTCGCCTACATTAGTTACCTGTGTACAGACACGTCATAGAATTTAAAACGAGCATTGATCACGCAATTGCTGCTATATACAACTCAACTCGTTACGTCGACAAGAAAATACAATACAAACTATAAAGTAAAGTAGGTCATGCGCGTAACTTTATAATACTGAAAATTTATATTACTCGCAGAACTTCATTCGGTTCCTTTCTTTTCATACTAAATATTATCCTTTTATATACAGCCAAAGGAACTACTGCAAATAAAGCAAAAATTTCAAAAGTGACAAATACAAATAACACAACCTCATCCTATTTTGGGGCTGCTTATTGAAAAAACTTATTTATTGTTCGATATCTCAAAACCAAATTGTGAATTCTGAGGAGTTCACTTTGCAAAACTAGTCATAGTAGGTACATTATTTTAAGAACATATTTTGCACGGAACAGACAATACAATAGTTATATTTAATCAGTTTCACTTCGTTACCTGTGATAATATGAAGAAAGCACCGAATTTTCTTTCGTTTGTTTTGCTCGCGTCTGTGAGTTTAATTCATTTGAACACGATTTGACTATAACTGTTATGTAATTGCACGAGCATGACAAATTAAGCTTAGTATTATAAAGATTTAAAATAATAACTAGAGACTTCGGACTGAAAAGTGGTATTATTCCAAAATATACCTTATAAGATCTTTTATTGAAAATGAATTTCAAGATTAACTTCTCTTCTTCACCTTCAGCGTGTTTTCGCCCACCGTTTTCACCACCACCGCCGATTTCAAGATTTACTTATAAGTTCTTTTAGTCAGCCAACTTTAAGTCCAGGAAAAGCTTAGCTATAATATTATAAAACTTGTCATGTGATATATAATACAGTAAAATATTGTATATATACTAATGGGGTTAATGACATTTTTAATGATATAAAAATTAACTTTACAATAGTGAAATACTTTACGTCAAAGTAATTTGGTTGCCTTTGTTTCATGATCCTTCATGCATGTTCTATAAAATATCCAAATAATGATCATTATAACTTCATCATCATTACTTTCTAGTGACTGGAAATCCTTTTCAAATCGATCTTCTTTACAATTTTGATAATCACCGTAACATTTTATGTAGATGACCTACTTAGAGAAATTGAAATGAGAATAGATAGGTTATATTATGTGGATGACTGGATAGGATACCTATATCCCTGTGGTTAGAAAACCTGATTAAGGAGCATGAGGTCCCGGGTACGAGTCCCGGTTGGCGCAGATATTTGTATGAAAAATACGAATGTTTGCTTCGAGTCTTGGGTGTTTAATATTATGTACCTAATTTAAGTACGTATCTATCTATTTAAGTTTGTTTATCTGTTGCCTAGTATCCATAACATAAGCTTTGCTTACTTTAGAACTAGATCAACTTGTGTCAAGTGTCCCGTGATATTTATATATTTATTGTATGTAAATACACATAAAAGTACATAAACCTAAATATGCATTTACGTAAATTCTTCTCTACGACAAACTGTATAAAAAAGACGAATAATCTAAGAATGACTATGAATATACAGTTAAATACAAAGTTGGGCTTTTTGTATGGGATTTTTTTTTTTATAAGTTTAAAATTCAACTTTTCAATTGTTTCAAAGTGACCGAAGTTCGTATTTAAATCCATCCAAATTACGAGATATCAATCAGTCGCTGCTTCTTCGCTCACTGCGTGCGATAATAAACCAAGACCTCACACTAGCCACCGCTTCAAACGAAAAAGCACTCACATTACTCGAGACAAAACTCAATTTAGAATGAAAACTTATCTATCTTTTTGCAACCAGTCTTCTATAAAAATATAATGGACACACGGTTGCTCGTACTAACATCTAACTATGTGAGACATATAAAAGCTGAACGAAACAATCGTCTTATCAAAGCGTAACAGCCTTCGTTTGAATACAGTCGCGAGTTTGAATACCATGTATCGTCTAACGTGTTTGATATTAGTAGTGACAGTAGCTGCCTTGCCTAATCCTGATATACGAGACAATAATGTAGAACCTACCATGGAAACAGCAGCAAGAGCAATGGGCAAAGACTGCTCGAGTGGAATATTCAGTGCGACGTGCTTGAAAATAGAAGCTATATCAATACTAGAAAAGCTGAGTTCCAAGGAAGAGCTTCGACTTCTACCAGGCATTAGTGTTGTTAAGGAACCTGCTAAAGAAAATGGAAGCAAAGCTGAAGACTTTGCAGCTGAACTGGCTCGTGCTATGCCTTCAAAACCTGAAGAGCGTTTAGATAAATATCTCCTCTATAGATTAGGGAGTTATCTGGATACCCATTCAGTGAAGTTGAGGTTGTTGGATGACAGTGCTAGTGAAGAAGCTAGGGCCTTGATTGGTGAAGCCAGGGCTAAAGGAGGACTTGGAGGCGGGAAAAAAGGTGGCATGGGGGGACTGATGGCCATCGGAATGTTGATGAAAGGTAAAGGATTACTCCCATAAAGTTAAGTTAAAACCTAACCCACTGAGGCTACATTTGAAATTTAGCAGACCTACCTTACCTACCTTATGCATCATAAGGAGGGATTTTTCTAAAAGCTCACACCAAAGATTATGTTCCGATATTTTTATCCTTCCAAAGCAAACCACATGATACCTTTAAGTAATTATAAAAACATTTTTTTTTGTTTCGCAGAATTAATCGATATATTTTTTCCTGAAATTTCGAACTATAATAGATTTTGAGATTAGGTACATCGATTTAAATCTAAAAAGATTATATAAATTAAGATTATGTTTTATTTTAGAGCTGGAAAAATATTCAAATAATGTAATTCTACATTATTTGTATAATGTAGGTTTTTTTTATTTATTTATTTAATTGAACTTTAAACTCTATCAATAGCAGTAATTAAATTTTACGATGTTAAATATTATGCATACATATAATAACAATCTTCATTACCATCATCATCCAGCCTATACGTCGATCATAGCTAAGCTTGACCAAAATTAAGTGACAATATATTGCACTATTATTATTGTTATTATTATTGTTAGTATTATTATTATTATTGTTTGTGCTATAGCACACTATATATAAGCAAGGTGTAAACGTAAATAATTTACGGTTTCACTTTATATTAGAGCGATGCTTTCCATGTAACCTTGTACAGGCAGAAAAGAGCAAGGAAAAGATTACAGAATAATAATTTACAGCAAATAAAAGTAATAACAGAAATACAAAATTTATATCATTAAAATTAAAACGGATTTAATGCTGGTGGTAGGACCTTGTGCAAGGTCCGTCCGGATTACTACCACCATCTGGTTCGCTAATCCTGCCGTGAAGCAGCAGTGCTTGCACTGTTGTGTTTCGGCGCGGAGAATAAGACAGCCGGTGAGATTACTAGCACTTGAGGTATTCCATCTCAGGCCTCTAGGTTGGCAACGCATCTGCAATACCCCTGGTGTTGCAGATGTTTATGGGCGGTGGTTATCTCTTACCACCAGGAGACCCACTTGCTCGTTTTCCTTCCAGTGGAATAAAAAAAAATGCTTATCCTGCGTTCAAAAACAACTTCAAGTACTATTCATTGACCTTGCCCTAAAATTTTCATGTCTGTAAGCCCAGTGGTTGACATTTCGAGATTTTATCCCGATCCCGGGAACATAATGGGATAAAATGTAGCTAATGTCTTAATGCAGACGTCTTGCAATCTACACACCAAATTTCAGCCACCCGCAATCCGTCCACCAGCTATAGCGTCAAAAAGTAACAAAAATACACACACATGCAGACTTTCGCATTTTTTATATTATCTGTAGGATTTTCAGCGGTGTAACTGTATAATTTTTCTAAAACACAAATACGTGTAATATTTCAGTCGTCACATGATGTGGTCTTAATTTTATTTACAGGACTTAAGAACTTAATTTTTAATCCAAAGGTCGTGGTTAAGAAATGACTTTATATAACAGTCGCATGCACAGTTAATCAATGTAATAATGTAAGACCTTAAAAGCCGTAGTAACCCACTAGTGTGTGTGACCTCTTAATCGCAAAGAGAATCGCAGGTCCAAACCCGGGCTCTCACCTCTGAGATTTTCGAAATTCATGTGTGGAGTACATTCGAGATTTAAACCAGCACAACCCTGTGAAGGAATTTATGGTGTGTGAGGTTCCCAATTCGCACTTGGCCCGAGTGAGAAACGTTAATTTTCACTAGTAGCCCAAGCCTCATTATGAGAGGAGGCCTGTGCCCAGCAGTGAAACCTATATCACAATATTTACCACAAACACAATATTTTAGACTATCGCGGTCATTACTCATTACTCATTTTATGAATTTAAAATCTTCGGAGTCGTCTCGTATTCATGGAGCATGCAACTGTGCCGAAATATTGAGCTGCTCTAAAATCAAGGTACGCGGAACAAAACGCGAATTCGATTCATAAAAAAAAAAGCTGGCACAAAAGTTAAGAGCTTGTTTCGGTCGGGTGGGAAATGCATATATTCGCACATACAAATGAATTAATTAATCACGCGCTGCTGCAGCCGTGATCAAAAATGCCAAAATTAAGAGTGAATGGTGAAACGAAAGGAGGAAGTCTTGAAGAAAACCTAGAATTAATTACACAGACTCATGAATGGTTTGCAAGTCATAATTATTCTAAAAAAACAAAGCCTTATTACTTTCACCATTTCTAAAATAAAACTAACAAGCACATTAACTAGAGCATACAAAATTGTAGTAAAAAATGTCACTCGATTCTCTAACAGTTGAGTTGTTACGTTTTATGGTGTATAATCAGGCATAATTTCACGTTGCCAAGGAAGATTGATGCGTTAGATTGACAATTGCACACATATCAAGGGATACATTGTTGTTTATAGACGACAATGTTATAAACCTAAGTCTGAACTGAGTAGATACAGTGTAACTCTGCATACGAAGTCAATGGCAGTGCATCCTCCTTGCTCATTCATTTTACCAACGTGAAATTAATCGTATAAATTGATCGCTTACTGGCCAAAGCACTTGCAATCACAATCATTTTCACCACTGCTTTTTGTCACACGGTATAGGATGAGGGTAGAAAGGGATAGCGGACGCGATCGCGCGCGCCCGGTCGTTAAACAATATGACCACTGGTTATTTCCCGCAGCTTTTACAAATATCATCATTATCATTATCATGTCAGCCGAAAGACATGGGCATAAGCTCTCCACTCAGACCGGTCTTGTGCTTTCCGCATCCAACACGATCCCGCGATCTTAACCAGGTCGTCGCTCCATCTTGTTGGAGGCCTACCGACAGCTCATCTCCCGGTCTGCCGACGCCATTCGAGAACCCTCCAGATCTCGTTTCAGAGATATTTTAAAACGAAAAATAATTAGATGTTGGTAATTGTTTTCATCGTGATAAAAGTAAAATAACAGTTTTGAATTGATGACTTTTGATTGATGGTTTTATTTCATATATTTATCAGCAGTTTTAAAACTTTGCTCAAAGTTTGGAAATGATTAAGCCAAATGCAGTAAAGTTTAAAAACCATCAGAATATGTTGTTATATTTTACTGTTGGTATTATCTTTACCGTGCACTTATTAACTATTGTATTGTACACAGTCACAACACAAGGCCACTTGTCACTCTTCATAATTTGGCCGTGTATATAATGCAAATAGGATTTATTAATGAGTATATTTTTGACGACTGTACTACGAGTATAATTACTTAGTGATAACAACGATTTCTTCATTATAAAATGATTACTTATGTTCATATCGAAAATACAAACTGAAACATGGATGCACAGAAAAACTAGATAAAGATACTAGCGCTGGGAATCGAACGCAGGTTGTCAGCATTCCGTGCTGCGTGCTGTACCCTTACACCACCACTGGACGGAGTACAGACACAAATTTATCCTATGCACCACATATCTCAACTTATTTGTTTCTTATTTAGCCATTTAAGCAGCGACACAAACACCAACAAATTCAACAACGAAAAATTCGATTTCAGCGACAAATTTGGATTTGAAATAAAAAACACAAAAAGACTACAAAGACCAATATTAGTTTTACTTATAGTTCATTTTCTCTGTTTTCAGGTACCCTTATGTCCATCGGTCTCGGTGGTCTAGCTATGCTCGCTGGCAAAGCTCTGATGACAGCAATGATGTCGCTCCTTCTCTCAGCAATCATCGGCATTAAGTCATTGTCATCTGGCGGCAAGTCAACCACCTATGAAATCGTCTCCAAACCCATCTACAGTCACTCGCACAGTCACTCAACGGCCCATGAGGACGTGGGTGGCGCATACGGTCATTCAGGATACGGAAGAAACTTGAATGTTAGGAGGCGTTAGTTCGAACGAAACCAACGAGTAATTTATTGAAACTATTTATTGATCGGAATAGTAATTTATTGTATAGGTTAAGTCACGATTTCAGATGCTGTTTTGTTTTTGAATTATCTGTTTTTTTACGTATATTGTTTTTTTTTCTTTTGGTTCTGTTATTTATATTAAAGTGTGTGTAGGTACTTTTTCATGTATATTTTTTTAAGTATTTTGTTATATTATTGTTTGTTATTTACGATGTATTTTATTTCTTTATTATTTTATATACTTCTTGAATTTTGTACTTTATGTTATTTTTATAGGTTTTATATAGTTAACTGTTGTATTATGCTCATGATAATTATATGTCTTTTTTGTCTTATTATTATTCGTTTTGTTATTAAATGTAGCCTAATGTATTTTAAATTATAATAGTATCTCTCAAGTCGTATAATATTATTATAATAATAAGTATTTAAAAGACTGTTGTATTATTACTTTTTAAGATTTCTTGTACCTGTTTAACTATTTATGTTGTAAGCAATGTATGTATGTAAATATGTTTTCGCGTAAGTATTTATCTGTGTTATTGTTTTAATATTGTATATTTACTATTTTGGCACCCAAAGGAATAAAATAAATAATGAATCATGGCCAGTTGTTTCAATCTCTAGAAGCAAATATTACTTGATAACTTTACTCATAGTCAAAATACCACAAACGGGACTTACCACGCTAAAACACACTAGTAATATTTACCTCGACGTTTCAACCACATTACAGTGGCCACGGTCACGAGTAGACTAATTTTATTGTCTATAGAAATAATTATGAAAACGATTACTCTAGTTAAAAAATTCAAAATTATTTATGAAGGTTGCTAAAAGTACAATGTTTTACAATGGTGTTGGCACCTCTTTTTAAGTATAAAATACCTGTGCTAAGAGGCACCTTCTGTAGTAAAAGTATTAGTTAGTTAGATACATACATTTCTATATATTTTTTTAATAACCAAATCAATGACATGCGTAACTTATATACTACGCGCGCGCGTGTGTGTGTGTGTGTGTGTGTGTGTGTGTGTGTGTGTGTGTGTTTAGTAGAATAATAAATTTAATTCATTCAATGAAATGACTTCAACACGTACAGATAGATAGAGAAAAGAAAAGAGAAGTAGTGGTCTAGATACAGTCACCTGCATTAATATCTGCCACAGTAGAGCATGCAAAAATATCTTACACTTGCTACCGGCCCTAGAAATAAAGTCGTATCAGATATTTATTTTATGAGCGCTTCGTTGTGTCAGATATTGGTGCTGGTGACTGTACCTATACAGAATAGGTTATGATAATATTGCATTCAATTATTTTTATTATCTGTAGTGAGCTATAGAGATTTTATCAGATTAACATTTATTGTGGAGGTAAGTTCATAATATCGTCACTACTTTGAAAAAATCTCGTATCTTAAATCACTACGTCAACAAAATTGAACCTTGACGTAATGGTCATAAAGTGTACTCAGTAAAATCATACATTTTGAGATACGAGTTTTTTTTAAAGTAGTGACGATATGCCCCTTTTAGACAGGTACGCATTTTAGCCAGAAAAGCGTAAATATACGCTTTAAGACGGCGACAAAAGCTAGCAACTACTTAAATGACTTTGTGACAAATCAATTTCCCAATATCAAAAGGTAGGGTGTCGAATCTAAAAAGGAAACAATGAACTCTTATTGAATTATATTAATTGAAATAGAACCTGATAACTCACACTCTAGATTTAGATTGACACTACCCGAATAAACTAACACTGGCACACAGTGACATATTGTCAAACAAGCCTTCAAACCCCTGTAACTAATTATCTAAATGACTAATTCCTGAAGCAAATCACTCTTAGAATATGACATTTGGCAAAAAGTCGATAGCAAAAGTCGATCGATAAAAAAAGCAACTTCATGTTACATTGAAAACGTAAAATAAGTGTAACTTATTTTTGCTAGGTATTAAATTTGTAGCGAACACTCATTGCGAGAGTCTGAGGGATCTTCTACACGACGTTTTTATTGCGCTCGTTTGTATCGATACAAAGTAAACGCAAGTTAAACGCTCAGCAATCGCAGGGAAGTCGGCACGTTTTAACCATACACACGATCCTTGCGTTTGTTTCGACAAAAACGCCAAGTTTTTTAAACGCAAGCGTTTGTATCGCGTCTGTCTCTTGTCGTTCTGATAGTTTTACGACACGTTAATTAATCGTTTAAGTCACAGAAGGCATTTAATATTTTACTTAACATAACTGCACGAAGGAGAGTATGTTTTTTGATCATAAGTAATTAAATTACTTTTCATATTCTAAGAACAAACAAGGTGTTGCTCTTTCAATGACAGTCTAAAACTTGAAGTTAAAAAAACAGCGTGTTTGAAAAAAAGGCTACGACTTTCTATTTATGACTTCCAATACCAGTGCAATGAGTCGTATTATTTTTTTTTACTTTTTGATAAGTAAGGGAAAGTAAATTATTCGGAGCATGATATTATACAACTAGTTTTAATGGAACGAAGTGTGAGTCTTTGAAATAATAAACAATAATAACGAAATTAAGTCGTGGTGGCCAAGTGGTAAGACCCATGGCCTCTCAAGTAGAGGATCGTGGGTTCAAATCCCGGTTCGCACCTCTGAGTTTTTCGGAATTCATGTGATTTCGAAATTACATGTGAAATTTACCACAAGCTTTACGCTGAAGGAAAACATCTTGAGGAAACCTGCGAAGCAATTCAATACTGTGTGTGAAGTTTCCAATCCGCAGTGGGCCCGCGTGGGAACTACGGCCCAAGCCCTCTCATCCCGAATGAAGGCCTGTGCCAGCAGTGGGACGTTTATAGGCTGGGATGATGATGATGATGATGATTGATTTAGTAGACCTGCAAAATATGTTTCAGAATAATATAATTTCTATTAGAATTGTTCTTAATAGGTATATATATACGTTAATGTGTCTTCTGCAATAATTATTCGTGATAGATTTTTATTTTCTTGAAAACAGGTAAAAAGTTTAATTCTCTGTTCTGAAACGATTTTTTTATTCTCACAGCAAAACCACAAAACTGTGATTTAATCGACTATTTATTTGCAATGCTTCGCAATACCTATTTGAATGGCAATGACATCACCCTCGATCATTTCCTCCGGGGCATTATTATTCTCTTTGGGAGAGAGTTGCTACTGTTTTTTTTTCTTTTTTTCTAATCTAGACGCACTTCCAAGATCGTTCGTTCGTTCCCATTGATTCTACGAAGCCGTTTTTTTTGCGCTCTGCTTATATTTGTTCACCTATAATTTTATCAAAAGATGTACAGTCGAGTTTTTAAACTTCTGAGCAAAAGTTCGATTAAAAATATAATAATGCTTCTAAGTCCTAATAATAAGTAGTCGAGTTCACATATTTTGATAACAAAAAAAAAACAAAGAAATGAACAAAAAAACAGACTTACAAACTTTCGAAATAAAAAAAATCTTTATTTCAAATAATAAAGATAGATAGTAAAATTAGTGAGATTAGTGGGTAGCAATGTTCAATTGCTTTCTGGTACAAAACTTTATACTAAAATGAACTTTTTTATTAACTTTTTCAGTTGTAAAATTCCCCTTGTGACCTTTTTACATGAGATGACTATTTTTTTTATAATATAAAAACAGGCGAAGATGAGGCCTAAGATGGTACACGTTTGCCTATACCAAAATAATTAAACTACTGAATTAGAAAATAATTATTTAGCTCTACCGTCACGTAATTGAATAGGAATGGAAACGCGCTGCGAACACGCATAATTTTTTGCATTTATTTCGTTTTATTTACTGTAACGAAATCGAACGTATGTATTCATTATTTACATTCTATGCTCAAGAATAATGTATCAAAGTTTTTCTTAATACATGTACGGAGTAATGACGTTCCAGGTTTTGTATTAATCGTGTCACTTCGGTTTTTGTTTAGTTTATTGACCTCACTGGTGGAGTTAAGTATTATCAAAATTATCCGAAATGGGTTCCAATTTTAGACTAATTTTCCGACACTTGCACTTTGCTCAATCTCGCTGTTCGAAAGTAATCGTTCGTCCGAACAATGACCGCCAGTTCGTTCAATTTTACTCTTTGCCTTTCCGATCGAGTTTTCTTGCTTTTTTTATCTGATAGATAGTATAAAATAAATTGGATGGAGCAGTTTAACTATCAGTTGAATGGTACCATTCAACGAGATGACAGCGTAACGTATCGGGAAAAGGATTTTAGTAACCAGTGCAGTGAAAAAGTGACAACATGTACCGAAGAAGTGTGTTTGCTTTTGTGGCTTTGATTGTGTGCGTGGACTTTTCCAATGGGGCCATTGATGGATCACCTACAAACACCATTGTGGAACCTCCAAAAAATACATCTGAAAGAGCTGGACGCTCGTTGCATAAAGACTGCAACAGTAGCCTCAGCGCCAAGTGTCTCAAAATCCATGTTCTATCCTTCATTGAAGACTTGAGCTCTCGCGATGAGCTACCCCTTCTTCCAGGATTGAGCATTGTTAAAGAAAACAAGACATCAAACTCTTCAAATCCTGAAGAACTGGCTGCCGAACTATCCCGGCAGTTCCCTGGAAAACCTGAAGAGAAATTAAATAGATTCTTGTTATATCGCCTGCAAGATTACTTGGATGGTCATTCGCTGAGGTACAGGCTGCTGGATCCAAAAACTACAAAGGAGGCTATGAACATGGCTAAAGGAGATCAGGAGGCTATTGGCAGGAAAAGTGGGGGTGGAGGTGGAGGATTAGGCGGTGGTGGCAAAGGCGGCGGCGGTGGATTGCTAGCGGCAGCTCTGATGATGAAAGGTAAAAATACTCGTTTTGATAATTTTTGATGAAGTAAGTTTCTGAGCAAGATAGCGTTTACTCTTAATTCTTGATATTAATTTAAATCTTAAAAAAGTGTTCTATAATATGATAACTTTAAAGAAAAATAACAAGACGTCTTCCAGAATAATGCTTCAGTATAGTTTATAAACTTGTGAGAAAAAATTCGATCAAAAATATCTGAACACCACTCTAATGTTAAAGTGTGTTCAGATAATTTTGACCAAAATTTTGCTCTCAAGTTATTGAACTCGACTGTACTACTGACAAAATCTATTACTGTGGGCAAAATAACAAACAATTCCATACAAAACACATAAAACTCAATTCGTATTTCCAATAATACAGTTATTTTTTACAGTTGTTGTCTCACCTTGAGACCATTTTTTCACCTACTTTACAAACTGTTTTTTCATCAGGTACTCTGGCAGCAGCAGCTCTCGGTGCCCTAGCTCTTTTAGCTGGCAAAGCTCTGATGACAGCCTTAATGTCACTTCTTCTATCTGCTCTGGTCGGTCTGAAGGGCCACGGTGGAGGAGGCAAGACAACATACGAGATCATCACGAAGCCTGAAGTGTCTCATCATCACTCCCACAGTCATGAGGAACATCACGAACACGAGCACGGCCATCATGGAGGATACAGACGGGCGTATGAGCCTGATGCCTACAGTAGCTACATGCCATATGGCACGTCTAGCGCTAGCACCACATAAACTGTAGAAATAGAACTTAGTCATATTGACTGAAGATTCTTCTTCATAAGACTTTTCTTTCGTTGACTTGATTTGTGTTTGTTGAATTTCATTTTCTTTACTTGTGAGTGCGGTTTTGTCTTACCTATTCTTAACTTAGATGGAATTTACTCATTCCATCCTGTTATTAAGTACTACCTCCAAGTTATTTTGTTCTGTAGAATGTTTAGTTTGTAGTAATTTATTGATTAGTTAAGTATTTATTACCCTGTTTGTTAAGCTTTTTCTTCGTTGTGAATTGATTATTTATTGCAGATTTCGTTAGGCGTGTTAAAGTTGTATCTATTTCACATATTTACTCTATTATCTTTTTTTTCGTCTTCCCACCGTCTTATTCAGCACTTACAGCTTCGTTTTTGTTTGTATTTATTTATTTATCATGGATGTAATGTATCATAATATGACTTTTCTATATTTATTATTTATAAATAATAATGTATCTACAAGTGCTTGTGTAAATATGTGTCATTTTTTGTATATTTGTATTATATTAGCGGTATAGCTGTGATATTTCTTCTAGTAATATTTTTTACGATTGCTATTTTCAATATGCATTTATTCTTGAAACCAAAAACTAATTTCATAATTTCGTATTACTTTTACATAAGTATTATATTGTCTTCTCCTTGATGTAATAATAAACTGAATATACTAAACTTACAAAGTTTTTTACTAATTTGATCAAATTCATTTTAATCAATAAAATTATAGTTTTAATAATACGCCTTGGCATTAACTACCTCGCTATTTTATCATGGCCATGGAATCCGCCTTTAGTCAAAATACACTCCCAGACCATTCTAACAAACCTGAACACGGCTAGGTAACATTATTTTATCTTGGAGTTCCAGTGGTTATGTGACTGCTCCATCATCAGACCCTGCGGATACCATTCTTAGTCAAAAACCCTCTAATTATTCTAACAAGTCTAAACATGACTGGGTTCCGACTTCCGACTAGATACATACCATAAATATTACTCGTATATTTTTTATCAGAAATAAGTTCCATTACCTTTTTTGTGTCAATAAAACGATAGGAAGAGGTTTTAAACCATGTCTCGTTATAGTTATACCTACTTATTTTGACTCTACTTTCAAAACCTTCCTTCTGTTTTCTTCATATTTTCAAAATATAATATCTCAAAATTAAACCTAAAGTTTTTTCTTATATGTAGATAGATAGCTGAATTATAAACTACAACTTAAATTATTAAGTTCAAGTTCAGTAGTACCAATAATGCTGTAGGTGTCCATGGGCGGCAGTGATCACACATATCATCAGGTCCTTCTGCTCGGTTGCCAACTGTTCCATAAAAAATGTTAAATTTCAAGTCCAAGTTAAATTAACTTCTAAAGTATTAACTCAGTTGGATTCTGATTCTACTGTCTTCTATAACACTGAAATCATACTGACACGTAGATAATTATAATTTTATAGATATTTTAGTTACACATACACATAATGTTAGGCATCATCATCCCAGCCTATAAATACGTCCCAATGCTGGGCACAGGCTTCCTCGCAGAATGAGCCGCCTTCCTCGCAGAGGGCCGTAGTTCTCACGCGGGCCCATTGCGGATTGGGAACTTCACACATACCATTGAATTATTTCACAGGTGTGTGCAGGTTTCCTCACGATGTTTTCCTTCACCGTAAATGGTAAATTTCAAATGTAATTTTGCACACGAATTTCAAATAATTGCACGGTTCCTGAAGGAACATCGCGCGATTACCGAATTCCACGCGGGCGAAGCCGCGGGCAAAAGCTAGTAGATGATAAAGTTCGCTTACTACCAAGTCTTATACTTGTTCGTTCGTCGCAAAGAACGTTTTAAATTACTCTTTAGTCACCTACAAACTGGAAAAAAGTTTTTTAATGCAAATCAATTCGATTCCCGTATAACGTTCATCGAAAGGTATGATAATTACTTTGTTTTATACATAATTACGTATCTTTGTTACGAAAGTTCCTAAGCTATCCCTTCTACAAAGATTTCATTCACGAGCAGCTGTGGTTACGACAGTGACATTAGAAGGTTTAGACTTGAATATTTCTTTAGTTAAGCTTCAAAAACATTCATAAAATTTAAAGGGATATTTTAAAATTTTCAACAAAAGCTATAACGTCAAGGAAGGCATGAAGGAATAAAGATAACAGAATAAAAACATTGTTAAATCTATACTAATATTATAAAAATGCGAAAGTGTGTGTGTTTATGTGGTTGTATGTTTTACCGTTTTTCACGTCGAGACGGAGCGTCGGATCGACGTGATTTTTGGCATAGAGATAGTTTATGGGTCAGAGAGTGACATAGGCTACTTTTATCTCGGAAAATTGCACAATTCTCAAGGGAATAGCGCGCGATAACCGAATTCCACGCGGGCGAAGCCACGGATAAAAGCTAGTTTTAAATAAAAAAAATAGTAAAGTTATTATTATAGTTGCTTATTTACAAAATGCAAATCAGGAAATAAATCTTTCATTTGAACAGCTCTTTCATTTTATCATCACTGTGCCGTCACAACTAACAGCCAATTAACAATAGTAGAGATGCATTGTAGTCCTTATTGTCTTTACCATAAGGTCTCAGCGACCGTCTTGACATGCCACAAAACGTGGTTGGGTGTTTAAGTCCTACCCCTAGGCAACCGCAAACAAGATCCGCGTATTTCTCAGCTCAAAGAAAATGACATGTTTTCACCCACATACCTTGACATTTGACCTGAAACCCTATAAACATAAAGTAAATAAATAACGCTAACCCACTACTTGGTTTTTCATTTGTTTCCCTTTTCTCGATCGCAATGGCTTTGGATAAAGTGATTGTCGTTGCGTTTATCATTGCGAGAATTAATGCTTCGGTTCTTAAAATTAAAAGTGACAATGCAAGTGAAGAAATAAGTGAATTTAATAATGATGTAGACACGTCGGCTGACGCATTCAAAGGTGTTTATACAGAATGTTTCCTGTATTTATCTTATTCTTGTTTGCAGAAGAAAACGCTTTTGTATCTTCAGAAACTGAATGATTTAAGTGAAATATCTGTTATAGGAGAATATGTTAAATTTGGTAAGTTAACCCTAATTATTTTAATAATAAAATATCAACCAATAACATTGAATAGTAATATAATATTATGAACTTTAACTTGATAATACTATGTGTTCCAGTTAAAGTAAATACAACTGAAGTTGAAAACAACACAGTCGAGAAATCAATAGCAAAAAGTGATCCAGAAGAACTGTCTTTGGATATAGACAATGCAGTTAACAAGTTTTTTGACAATCACATTCTTCGCTTTAAGGCATTAGGCAAAGACATCGCAGTTTCACATACTGGTAAGTGTACTTAGGTTTAAAAAAATATATATTGAGATATTTAAGGAATTAAGTAATTAAATTCTTTAGAATTGCTGATACACACATGTCCAGCAGTTATGACGTTACATTAAAATAATTTAATTTAATTGATTCTGGTATTACAGTTGACGAATTTGTCGGTAGAAAGAAAAGAAAAGGTGGAGGGGGCGGCGGAGGCGGCGGTCATGATGATGGGAAGAAGAAAATGATGATGATGGCCATGATGTGTATGAAAATGAAGATGATGATGGTAAGTGATAGAAAAACAAAATAAGCCTTGATTGTATCTTTATCTATTACGAGATTGCTTGTGATTACAGACAAAAAGTTGATAGAAACTAAGTATCAATATTTATATTGACACAATATTTTTGAAGACGTTTTCTTTCAGATGATTCCAGCGATGATGGGCATGATGGGCATGATGTCATTCAAGGGAATGATGTTTAGTATGATGTCGTTCATGATATCAAAGGCAAGTTTCATAAACCTGTAATTTAAAAAAAAAACTGCCAACTGATATTCCAAATGATATTTCCCCTGTCTGATATCCCAGTATGAAAACACCTTTTTTGACCTTTTTTCACCTTTTTTTCAATGATCATGATGATGATGATGATGGTTTGATGATGATTTGATGATCTTTTGACTGTGTGGATTTAGAAGTCTTTTTCTCATTGCTTCAAGGAGTAACAGTTGAATATTTGACAATGATTTCAGCTTAATAACTCTACACATTCCTAACAAAAAGATCTTGATAGACGGACGTACAGACTGACGAGAAACAAAATGGTCCTCCAAGTTACAAAACCCTAAAAACGATCAATGATGAAGTAAAAAATGTACTGTACTTATTTATTGAATAAATTTCAGATGATGTTGCTTATGAAGCTTTTAGAGAAGAAAGGAGGAGGTGGAGGCGGTGGTGGAGGAGGGGGAGGCGGTGACGTAAGTAATCATCATCTCAGCCTACATACGTCCCACTGCTGGTCATAGGCCTCCTCTCAGAATGCCGCAGTTCCCACGTGGACCCGTTGGGAACTTCACACACACACACCATTCAATTGCTTCTCAGGTTTCCTCACGATGTTTTCCTTCACCATAAAGTTAGTGGTAAATTTCCAACGTTATTTCACACATGAATTTCGAAAAACTCAGAGGCGCGACCCGGGTCATGAATCCACGATCCTCGACGTGCGAGGCCATAGGTCAAACCACTCGGCCACCGCGGCCACGGCAGCGTTGTAAACTAAGTACCTAATATCATGTAATATTAAAACGATTTAAAGTATGTAATTACCTCAACCAAGTTTAGGCTTGTTTCGATGAAAGAACTAAAAACAGGCTTATTCCCAATCTCGCAAAATTTTAAATAGTTGATTCTTAGCGCGGTTCTATCAAGAAAAATATTTGTCAAGACGCCTACTTGAAATACAGCAGCAACTATGCTGGTAAATAAGTTAAGATCTTACAAAGGTAAAGGCCACAAACGTAAGGAAGTCGGTTAAAAAGTTAGCCAATACGTGTTAGACCTTATTAGAGAAAGAAAAATATTCTTCATTTAATATAGTGTTTCACTTCTCCCGAGATCACCACAAATTTATAGGTTTTAAGAGTAAATTATTTGGTGGAATGTATGTAAACGCGAATAAAATACGTTCTTTAAAGAAGTGTCAAACAGGTAGTCAAATAATGAGACCATGGACGCTTACCTCCAGCCATCTCAAAGCATTAAATTTACCCCAGCTTAATTATACCTATACGATCCTAATGTGAGAGTTGGTTCCAACTCTATTTCCGACTACGAACTTTGTACTACAGCTTTGTGGTGCGGAAAGCAAGGGGATATCACCACACTACTTTCTCAAAAAGTCGTCATAAAAGTTCATAACTGATTTTCATTCGAAGACGACATTGTCAAGAGTGTTGCCACTTAGGAGAATGTACGAGCAAAATGACTTTAAAAGTAATTTGCCTCCATTTCTTTCCAGGGTTGGGCCGCAGGTGGTGGTGGTGGTGGAGCCTGGATGCCAGCAGGTATTATACCAGTCTAAAACACTAAACAATTGTGGAAGTTTCTAATCTATAGAATAAAAGTTCTCGTTTAAATAGGTGGCCAAGACTACGGCGGAGGTGGCGGCGGTGGCGGCGGCTATGACGCCAACGGCCAATGGCAAAGCAGATCTATTATAGCTGATAATGTTGGAGAAAATCCCGAAATAGAAAACAAACCCATCATCTCCTACGTCACACCAATAGTAAGATACAACAATAACGTTAATGGAAAGAAACCATTATCTCTAATAAAGAATTTGAACGATGAAGTCATCAAGGTAAAGCAGAATGATGTCAAATCTAGAAAGAAAAGAGGAATTATAGATGTGCTACAAAATACTTATTTGTATTGGATAAATCAAGTTCTAGGTGGACGGGTAAAGAATAAAGGTAATTTTAAGTATCCAAAATTTAAAATAATTAACGGTGTTAAATATGTTTACTATCCGTTACGTTATATTCAAAAAGCTAAGAAACCAAAGGCTATTAATAATGACTTGAAGACTGAAGAGCTGAAAACAATTATAACAGCTGAAGATTTCAATAAAGGTGAGATAGTAGAAGGTCCAGTTGAAAGCAGAATGCATAAAAAGAAGCTTGTGAAGATGAAAGATAATGTTAACGAAACGATGGACGACAATCCGTGGGAATGACTATATTATTTGATGAAGTTTTATGTTTTAGAAAATCTTGTTGAGCCGGACTTTAGATCATATATATTTTTGTAGTAAAGTGTTTATCTGTAAGATCTTAAAATATTATATTTGTGACTCTAGTTACAAAGTATTAAGTTAGTTCATCTGTTTAATTAACTACTTATGTACGTGCAACAAGGAATACACACAATACAATACGAATGTACCTACATATTTACAATGATGGCTTATAAATAAAATTATTATTATTTTTATTCTTAATATTAAAACATATTCGAATGATTACCTAATGTAAAATAGATATATTAGATAATCTATTGAATCAGGTGTTATTTGCGGCGGTCTATATCAATGAACTAAAATAATTTCTTTGCTCACCCAACGACCTTATAATAGATAAGTGTATGCAAGATCAAACAATTACATAATTAATTTAGATATTTGAATAACTACTTATGTAAGCACGTTTTGTACAATAACAAATATAGCAATAAGTATCTAATGTGAACAGTCAATACAATAAATTAATACTCAGTAAACGAAGTAAACCAATCATTGTCTTTTTTTATTTTTTTAATCAACACCCTTTACATAATTACAAATGGCTAAATGATAAGTACCTAATGCCATTATAATTTTGTATTTCCTTCGTTTTAGTATTTAGCTATTCATTCTAATCAATCATGTCATCATGACCATGAGTATTTTACATCTTTGGTGGTCAGTGTTGACACTGATACAAAAGAATGAATATACAATTAAATTCATCTCAATATAAATAGACTACAAAACAGATAAAACAGAGAAGGGTCCAAGGAAAGATCATGCCTACTAGTCACCTTTTTTTAAAAAAAAAAGACTTTAATCCAGAGCCGGATTAAGCCAGCGCGGGGCCTGTAGCAAATTTTATCATGGGGCCCTTGATTTGCTTCAAGTTTATGGTATAAGTAAAATATTATATTTAAGTCGATTATATTGATACCATCTCTTTCTTTGGCGGTGTTTTGTGTTGGTTTTGTTCTATTTACATTAATTTAGAAAAAAAACATGCTTCTATCTGAATTGACGTTTTTTACGATCAGAAAGCATTGGTCAGTGGGGCCCCAAGATGCGCGGGACCCGTAGCATTTGCTACTCTTGCTATATGCCTAATCCGCCACTGCTTTAATCTCAAAATGTAGAGCTCGCAAAGTACTACGACTCACCATTTAATTAAGTAATTTGAAAAAATAAAATAAAAATATATTTTATAAATTTGCAAAGGCCCTGGTGCAAAGGAGCTCTTCAGTCAACTGGCAAAGAGACTCTGGTCGACGCCACCGAAGACAAGAGGGCTGGCAGCTTCCTCGCACAACATCTTGGCATCGCCATACAGCGAGGAAATGCTGCCAGCATTCTCGGAACCATGCCACAGGGGCCTTTCTTAGATTTATATTAGTTTTAAATTATTATTATTAAGTTTTTATTGTGTAAATTTAGTTAAGTATTTCCATGAAGTAAAACTGAATTTCTTATAACTTTTAAATAAAAGTAAACCATACCTAGTAAATTTTCGTGATGACTAAATTTGAAACCGCTATAACTAAGACACGCTCTTTCCGCGTATTTTCGATCGCGTAGTTTCTGCTGCATTCAGTTTTATACAAAAGTCTCATGACTCAAAAAATTACGTTCGTCTGGCGTCACCTAAAATGTAATAAATTTGCTTAGGTGTGACTTTGCCTCATTCATTTCTCGTATAGTCGCCGGCACCAAATCAGCAACAAATCGAGCATAAATAATTGATACGACTCTATTTCTAGGGTAGGACGTGTCAGATTATTTTCGCATGCTCCACTGTGGCAGAGAACGTACGTAGACGACCCAATACAGTAATAAGGCCACCTATTGGGCGTTTTTCCATTAGCCAGCCCGACACCGGCATGGCCGTGCACCGGCACCGGCGCCGGCGCCGGGGTTTCGTTTTTCCACTGCGCCGGTGTCGATGCCGGTTTACGCCCGGTGAGCGGTACAGTACTGACACGGACTTACACACTCACACGGCTACAATTCATATAAATATGCAATACACATGCAATTTTGCCGGGCCGGCACCGGTGGGAAGCTTGCTACCCCGGCGACGGCGACGGCGCCGGCAGGACTCAATGCCGGGCCGGCGCCGGCGCCGATAAGTAGGTAAATTAGCGAGCCATACATTTCATTATCTCAGCCTATATACGTCCCACTGCTGGGCACAGGCCTCTTCTCGGAATGAGAGGGCTTGGGCCATAGTTCCCACGCGAGCCCAGTGCGGATTGGGAACTTCACACGCACCATTGAATTGCTTTGCAGGTTTGTGCAGGTTTCCTTACGATGTTTTCCTTCACCGCAAAGCTCGTGGTAAATTGCGCACATGAATTTCGAAAAACTCAGAGGTGCGAGCCGGGATTTGAACCCACGACCCTCTGCTTGAGAGGCGATAGGTCAAACCACTAGGCCACCACGGCTTTTGAGTCATACATATTCATACATTTTTGCTTCCCCGGCAACGGCACGGCGCCGGCGCCGGCGTCGGTGCCGGTGCCGGGCCGGGTAATGGAAAAACGCCCATTGCTTACCGTGTAACTTTTTTCTCTGTGTCTGTTTTCTGTATCGCTTACTATTTTTGGTGTACAATAAAGAGTCTTTGTATTGTATTGTATTGTACAGTGTGTTAACTGCAGTGCAGTGCCTGATTCATATTATTTATCAGTGTAGGCCACTTTATTTCCGCCGACCCATGTGCATTTCTAAAACAAAAAAATCGAGTGAGTCCTCTGAAATCTGAGAGGAGTACTGTGACCTGCAGGGCTATTACGAAACTCGAAACTCGACGTCCGTGTCGTACGGTCCCTCTAACACTTATACTATTTACTAGCTTTAGCCCGCGGCTCCGCCCGCGTGGTATTCGGTTATCGCGCCCTGTTCCCTCGGTTCCTGCATTTTCTCATGCGTGGATAAAAAGTAGCCTATGTCACTCTCAGGCCCATAAAATATCTCTACTCTATGCCAAAAATCACGTCGATCCGTCGCTCCGTTATGGTGTAAAAGACGAACAAACACACACATTTTTTCATTTTATAATATTAGTATGGATACCGAGAGCGAGAGGGACGGTACAATACAAACTTCGAGCTTCTAGTTTCGTAGTAGCCCTGGTTGCGCATTGTAACTTATCGTATATGGTAGACGACGATGGTAAAACAGCGCCATCTCTGCGTGGCACTTTGAATTAATTCAAACGCTACCCAAGATTATTTTTACAGAGAGCACTGTTAGGACGATCGCACTATGTGACTTATGATACTGATAGAGCAAACTAAAGAGTTTTCAACTTTGTCACTAGATGGCGTTTTTGGACAGATTTTTAGATGCGGTTAGTTAGTGGACTAAATATTTCAATGGATTTTGGTTGAAATTTTGATATTTATTAATGCCTACCTATATTAATATTTAAACTCTCAAAAATTTCTCTCTTTGGCTGTAAATTTATCATTGTCGTAGGTGTATCAGCTTTTTAAATTGCCGGACTGTGTTGCGTTACATATTTGAGCAAAACACTTAATAATCACTCCAAGTCGTAAAGTATTTAGCAAAAATACCAAAATAACCGCGATATAAAAATATTCACAATGAGATAAAAATATTCACAATGAGCTATTTGATTTATATTTTTAAAATTCGCTGTATTTGTCATATCCGATATGGTCTAGTGGCTAGGATACCTGGCTCTCACCCAGGAGGCTCGGGTTCGATTCCCGGTATCGGAATATCTTTTTGCATTTTTTTTTTTTTTACTTTTTAATAAATAAATACTAAATACAGCCATCTGCATTAAATATCTGCCACAGAGGAGCATGGAACCCGTCACATCTTACCGGCCCTAAAAATAGAGTCTTAACAGATATTCTGTGTACGCTTTGTTAGGTCAGCTGTTGGTGGTGGTGACTGTACAATCCTTCGTCAAAAGTTTGCATTTGGATTTTTCATCATCATCATCATCATCATGTCAGCCGAAAGACGTCCACTGCTGGACATAGGTCTCCCCAAGGCTCTCCACTCGGACCGGTCTTGTGCTTTTCGCATCCATCGCGATCCCGCGATCCTAACCAAGTCGTCGCTCCATCTTGTTGGAGACCTACCGACAGCCCGTCTCCATCGGACATCAGTCCTGCAACCTGCAAGCAATGTGCCCGCCCACTGTCACTTCATCTTCATTTTCTTTTCGGATTATTAAATTATTAAAATTATTTTAAATTTTATTATTTGTGTTGTTAGTGGCCATAAGTCCATAAACATACCCTGGAAAATCTCAAGTTCAGACCTACCTATTACCGTCCGAAAGATACACAGGCTCTGTGTTAGACAGACGCGAGACGTGAGGACAGTTAAGCTCGCATTAGTTAGAGGATTGTACAAAATAAATATTGTTTTAATTACAGCCTCTGAATGTCATAACTTATTAGCTAATTTGGGTATTTGAGAGCACGTAGTGATTGAAGAATCTATGGAGCCATATTTCAAAACCGAAGTATTATGACGTTTGCAAGGTCGGTTCGGTGATAAATTGTTCAGAATACACCTCCAATGGCCGAACTAATGCACAAAATCGGAGATTAGCGGACAACGCTTGTTCGTTGAATCAGTCGGCGCGCGCGCACAGGCTGTCGCTTTCGAAGAGCCGCTGGTACTCGACACTTAAGCGTTGATTATGATGAGCGAGTAAAACACCATTAACATCACTACTTATCATCACTTGACTTGAACTTGACTATTTATTTATTTCTGTATTGTACTATTTTAATCAGTTATTTAAATAAATAAATAAATATCACGGGACACTTCACACCAATTGACCTAGTCCCAAAGTAAGCTTACCTTGCTTACTTAGTTTGCTTAGCTTGCTTATTTACCTGTTTAGACTATCTCTCTTAAAAGCACGCAGCTGTAAACTGAGATGTAAACCAACTCATTGGGCCCCAAGATACAGGCTCAGCCTAGTTTGGGGTCCACTGCATACTACTAAAAATGTAATATTGCTTGTGTGTAATAATAAAATTTTCATTTTTCATTTTCATTTTCATTTCATTTACTTAACATCAGGTGAGATAGGGGTCAATCAAGGTCAGTTTTTTATATAAAAAAACTTTTTCTAAGTCGCTGCGCTCTCGACAGAGTTGTCGTGGTCGTTGATTGAGCAACAGTGGTGTGCCTTCTGAAAATAGTGCGGTTCCCTTTGCCTTTTACACCGCAGAACTGGAATTCAGAGCTTGGTGCAATAGAGAGCGCTGAGGGCCAACTCCGAAATTCGAAGTTCGTATCGTACCGCCCCTCTCACTCTCGTATTAAATAGTATAAGTATGAGAGAGACGGAGGGACACGGAATTCCATTTTCAAACTTCATAGTAGCCCTGCTGCAGCGCGGCCCACTCTCACGATAGGTTTTTAGTTGCCTTTTACGACATCCACAAGAAGACACAGGTTCCGAATTATTCAAAAATTACTAGACCTAACCCTAAAGGAGCGGCCATACAGCTGCTTAAAAAAAATTAACTCACGCAAAAAAACGGTGCGCATACGATGCGTCACTACGTTTCCGTACCGTCACCGTTATTTAAGCAGCAGTGTGGTCCCTCCTTCCTTCACCCCCATAAAAAAAAACTTGTAAAAGTTGGTAGACGGACAAAGTACAGCGAGTTAGCTGCAATTTAAGCCTTAGTTAAATGTGACGTGATGTCGGCTCGCTGTATGCGGTCAAAGACCCAGATCCACACCTTGCTCTTGGGGAACATGGTTTGGCAAACTCGCAAATAGTGAAGTGCTGACGTGGCTATCGAAATGTCGATGTCAGTTTCTCAACTGAACTGGCTTGTTCAGAAGATTTCTATTGCCATTCAGAGGGGCAACGACGCTGCGAGCATAATAGACATAGATTCATCTGTGATAATAGAGACTTTTGTTTCCAGGCCCTATAATACCAAGTGTATAATTCGAACTTCATAACTTGCCGTCCCGCTGACGCTTATATTATTTAAAACGAGAGTGAGTGAGATGATACGATAAGAACTTCGATTTCAAATTTCGTAGTTGCGGGGGAGTTTTTTGCGGTTGGACGGGATTGCCTTCTATTCAGGATAAATTCAGATTGTATTGTTAAAAAAATACAACGATAGAATTATGTAAAATAATTAATTAAATAACAGTTAAAAACGATACCTAATTTTGAGTTTAAATAAATAACAAAAAAAAAACAAAACACGCTCTTAAAAGAAAAAAAACACGTTGTTTGTTTCTTTTTTATGCGGGGTTTGTTTTAATTAATTAACTGAAAACTTGAAAATAGTTCATTCAAAATTGAAAATAGAATCCCTTAGACTAAGTTTTAAAGCAGGCTGTTTTAAAAAAAAAACAGTCTAAACATTAATAATGTGGCATACACCATTTAGCTATTTTTCTGTAACTTTTATTTTCTTCTAAATAGTTCTAGAACAGTGAAGCGCAACTCACAAGTACGAATTACGGGTGTAGTTACAAATGAAGCATAATAAAACAAAATACTGACTCCTAAGTCAGTATTTTGTTTTATTATGCTTCATTTGTAACTACACCCAATATGTTAAACAGAATCAGAGTACCTAATTTAGTTAATTGCATTTATTTTCAAATGTTATATTTGTACGTATTCCTAAATACGTACAAATATAACATTTGAAAATAAATGCAATTAACTAAATTAGGTACTCTGATTCTGTTTAACATATTGACAAAGTTGCTGTCATCAATCAGCCTGACGTAAATTTAGAGGAAACTAAACATTAAATTACTCATCACATTTATTACTTTACATTTTTTTTACTTTTTTTTATTACTAGTGTTGCTGCTTAAGTGGCTAAACAAATAAAAATAAATAAAAATAAATATCATGTGACACTTGACACCAATTGACCTAGTCCCATACTAAGCAAAGCTTGTACTATGGGCACTAGGCAACGGATAAACATACTTATATAGATAAATACACAGAAACAAACAAGCTGAGATATGGGGTGCATAGGAGAAATTTGTGTCTATACCGTTGTCCAGCGGTGGTGTAACGGTATAGCACGTGGCACGGAATACCGAGGACCTGGGTTCGATACCCAGCGCTGGTCTTATTTTTCTGGTCTTTCTGTGCATCTATATTTTATCTGTAGTCACCGAACCGAATACCACGCGGGCGGAGCCGAGGGCAAAAACTAGTAGTATCGATAGGTAAAATAGTAGCCAACACTACTCGCATCGCGCGATGGAGAGTTAGTCCGTCTCAGTCCCTCCCACCCAGTGGCCTTAACCGAGAGATCTCTCAAACTTAGTAACCTAGCCGATACCTCGCGCTGTGCATGTGTGCCGTGCCTTATATCTGTTGACCCCTTTCCACGATTATATTGTTTGGGACGTAAACAAACCAAGTAAAACTTGTGAAAGTGAACAGTTGGATGTGAATCATGGATTAAAGGTAACTGATTAATTATAATTAATTAATTGATAATTTGAAATTCTTGATTAGCTTGCTTAGTTATTATTTACACTCTACTAACCATTAAAAATAAGTGCTATATTTACGAGGAATTTAATCTCTTTTAATAGCTGCAATAGATTATCAAACAATTAAGATAATCGTAATAACTACCATTAATACCCAAATAATAATGTCGAATACTTATTAGTAACTCTAGGACATAAATTTAATTCCTGACGGTATTTTAATTGGAGTCCTAAAGGTTAATCTGCTAATAAGGGGTTAATGAAATGAAAATGAAATGATATAAATTATTGAACTTCTAACTAATATACCACTAACCATAAATAGGCGAGATGGCAATATCGTAGACTTAAATTAGTGCTGCCATAAATAAGGACGCAAGGAGAATGAAGTGAAAGCTTGTTCGTAAATGGTCTTGCATACAGGTGGGCAATAAGGACTCTCATGACCTACTTAACCACATTTTAAAATTTTGCAATTCAGACTATAACCAAATAAACACACACCAAACCAAACCACCAAATAAATCAATTTTATTCTATTCTATTCTATGTTACCAGGATTGTGATTGTTTGATTTTTGAAGGGAATTCTCGATATTCATCACTGTGACCTGATAGAAGACAACATTGGTGTTCATCATCATATTTGGCATACACGACCTATACTGCTGGGAACAGGCCTCCTCTCAGAATGAGAAAGCTTGGGCTGCACTCTCCACGTGAGCCCAGTCTGGATTGACAACTTCACACACGCACCAAAGAATTGTTTTTCACGGGTTCATAATATTTCTCACGATAATTTTCCTCATCGAAAAGCTCGTGACCAAATTACAAATGCAAATTCCGAAAAAATCATAATTACGAGTCCGGATTTGTACCCACGACCCTCAAACGAGTCGGCTAGCATAGATTTGGTATTGCATGGTTGTCCTTAGCCTTATGCATGCAACGTCATTCTTATTTAATAAAGAAGACACACAGATAGATGTCAGTAAGTAAAAAATGAACATCTTTAAAATGAAAGAAGAAGAAATGAAGTGAACTAAACATAACATCATGAAGAGAAACAGAGACGAAATATTTATTGTAAATGATTATAATGTCTCTGATGACGTTCTGCAGAAGTAATGATAAAATTAAATTTTAGTTAACGAAAACAATTTTAATATCAAATTTTGATATAAGTACTCTATCTCTTTAACAAGACTGGAAATTTTACCTATTCTCAATTGAATAAGAACAAGAACACTAAAGTATTTACGGGACATTAGGAAAAGCACAAAACTACAAACAACTACTAAACAACTCTCTAGCCATCTCCAACCAAGCATCTCAAGTTAGAAATAGGTATCTGCTCAAAGTTATTAAATGAAATACATATAACAGAATAGATAGAAACATGATGTGTCAAGTTTGTAACAATGTCATCACTGAGTTCATGAAGCAGAAACACTTTGTTAAGGTAATTTAAGTGCTTAAAGCCAATGATGATTATAGTGATATGTGGAACTGTTGCCGTCTTTACTGAACATTGTAGTCAATATTTAAAAGAATGTGAGATGATTTATATTGAAATGCTACTGAAAGAAGTATGTTAAGATACAATTTAGAAATAAAAGTCATAATAGAAATTCAATACAAGTTCTATGTAAATTTGAATGATCCAGTAAACGCTACTTGAAATTTTCCAAAGAGGCTTACTGATCAAACACTTTCTAGTCGTCTGCGGACCGAGACTGTTTACGTATCCATTAGTAAATCAATTTACACAATATGTGTAGATCCTTCTGTTGTACTGACAAAAATGTCATCCGCTTTTCTGAAACTTTGACAAAAGTCCATGACGACATCAATCATTACAACAAAGACTTGAATGCATAATAAACTGAAAATTTCAAGACAAAAAAGATTGGCTAAAAGCTTTCTCGCTAAAGACGGAAATATAATATACCTGTTGAAAGGATTGATTGCAGCAAAGAGAAGAAGATGGCAGCAAAGAAGCAATTAAGAATTGTGGCTCGGACACTTTTGTAGCTATTAACATGACCGCAAGAGTAAAGAATAACTACGGGTGAAAAGAACCACAAGACAGCTGCCTGTAATTATTTACATTTTATTACATATTTATGGGCATCTTGCCCAACAAGGTTGTGAGGTGCGACCTGTTTTTATTATTTTACACTTTCACTCAACCGGATTGGCAACAGGAATATTGGAGGGTCACTTTGTGAAGAAGGTCACCATTGATAAATTTCCATTTTTTGAGAGAAACTCAAATGATGATACTGTGTTACATTAGCATAACCGTCCCACGCAGACCTTTAACTTAAGAAACTGGGTTGAACAACACTATTTTCAGAAATTGCCAATTGAAGAAATCTATGAATCTCATTACGATGAAGTTATAAAATTGGTTGTAATACCACACCATGGAGATACGTGATTAATTTTCTGTCATTTAAATCAAGCTAGTTTGCAGGAGTGTCTTCAAATGTTATATCAAATTTAGAGTTGCGCAATCCCATCGTTTTGTCATCTTAAATTCGCAAGAGTACCGTTTACTGTTATTATCGATATGGCATCAGATTTGTTATCATAGCTACAAGTATACTTGTTGAAAACTTAAAGAGGCATACAGGTATACCTACTGCGTTAAATTTAGATATAGATGCGAATAGCTTTTAGCTTTGTATCGAATCCAGCCAAGAGGCAATTGGAAACGAATCCTACAGCGATAATAGGGATGATGACGCCAATAAAAAATAATTCGAAGGCACGACTCCAGTAAAAAAAAAACCTTTATAGCCCTGAAAACCAGATTAATTTATGATATCATAAGTTGCTATTGCCAATGTAACTCTATGGGAGAATTGTGTTTTGACATCTCATAAAAAGTACATCAGTTGATTGGTGGTATCAACATCCCTATTACTAAGTTGCGTTTAACGTTAAAAAAATTTAACCATAGTGTATTGTAAAACAAAGCCCTAATTTTTTATGTTGAGGTCTATTGTTGTACAACGGTCACTACTCAAGAAATGCTCATTGACCACAGCCATTACAGCACGATTGACATTGTGTATTATATTTTCTTGCATAGCACGTAGTAAGAGACTTGACACGGATCTTTAGACGTCATTAGTTGTCTGGTGGGTTCTCGGAAAGCCATCAAAGGTTGCTGTGACAAACCGGCGGCGTTGTAATGAAAGTAGGCAAATGATGATTTCATATAAAATTTTGGATCGTATAAAATTTTACTTTGTATATGAATTTACTTCATTTTAACTATAGTGAAGTTCATCAATTTTACTGCATCGTATTTAAGAAACTTCTGTATTAAGATTTTGAACAGAGCTACAAGTTTTTCATTTGCGTCCGCAGCGGCGATAGTATTTTTTCTCAAGGTTCAGAAAGATTCTTAAACTCATGAAAAGACCCCAAAGCCCACTCAAATGACAACATGTTTTTAAAGTAAAGTTTGGTACAAATTTATTAAATCGCACTCCTTTAGCTACATCCTTTGGGAGGTTGTTGCAAATCTGTACCCTCTCCGATGTTACGTTAATTCTACCATAGCTTACCTTACCTCGAGCTTGTTTTCTTTTTTTTTTCTAATTGCACATGTTAGCACCTCTCGTGTTACGAGTATTTATGGGTATATATCAGAGAGAGAGAGAGAGAGAGAGAGAGAAGATAATGATTTATTTACCAAAATAGATTACACAGTCATAGAGATATACAATACAATATTAATCGCCATACTACTTATGAACAAAATTTCAACTGTGGTTCACTCACTGGGTCGAGCCTCATGAGCCCGACAAATTACCAGAGGAGTAGTAAGTAACTAACAATGTTAGAGAGATGCTGTCATTTCTGTATTCCATTTCTTATAAAAAAAAACTGATTTTAAACTCTTGAAATAAAGTAAATCTTGACTCTAAATTGACTAAGTACTCAGTCAGTGAAAAAGAGTAAATATTAGAGTTCATAGTACGAGTACAATTAGCTTCAGTACTCACAAAGATAACAGTAAAAAAAACCTTCGAACGACCATTTGATAATGTAAAACTGGAAAGTTCAAAAAGAAAGCCGCTTAAAAACTTTCAAATATACATATTTTAAATCAAATGTCAATTTAAATTGCTAACGCAGCGCTGTTATAAAATCTTGAAAAAATAATATAAGAAGATGAAGAGAAAAAAAATAATTTAAAAGCCGTGTGTGGCTTTTAAATCCAGTTTTTTTTAAATATTTTGGTTGGTTCTTAAACGTGCATTTTTGAGGTTCTGTACCCAAAGAGTAAAAACGGGACCCTATTACTAAGATTCCGCTGTCTGTCCGTCCGTCTGTCACCAGGCTGTATCTCATGAAACATGATAGCTAGACTAGACTATTACCGCTATAACGATAAATATTAAAAACAGAATAAAATAAGTATTTAAGGGGCTCCCATGCAACGAACGCGTTTTTTTGCTAATGTCTAACTGTTGTTAGTATAGTAAATGTACAAAACGCTTCGTACGCGAGTCCGACTCGCACTTGGCCGGTTTTTAAATATTAAGTATGCACACCTTCAATTAATTAATTCTCATCCATACTCGTATAAACTCGAATTGATAGAAAAAAAATCAGTAATCATTTTTCGTGGGAAAGTTGAATGACTTATGACACTTCATTAAGCTTGAATAATGTCCTCTCATTAACAAGTTGATGAATACGTAACAACATTAACGTGACTTAATAAAATTAAAACAACTGACTTAATTTGACCTTCCTTTTACATCATCAAACTAACAGGCACAATTAATAGTAATAAACGTTTTTGACGACCAGGGCCCGTAGATTGTTAGTAATATGTAACCTCATTTAAAAACCTAGAAAAAATTGGTAAATAGAACTGTGGGGGGAGGCTCCAATAGAGAGATCTCTCTCCAGGCAGGTGTTATGCCTGGGGACCGAAGTCCACATTGGTGACCCCGACAATGGACAGAAACGCAGCCTTCGAAGACATTCCAGACGAAGACGGAGTCTCACAGCAGGCCAGACTACACACCGTGCACCACTAGCATGTAACTACATATGCCTGGTGTCTACAGTGTGACAACCTCACGCCACGCAGCTCACCACAGCTCACCGCAGTTCAACGCAACTCACTCTCAACGCTCGCCAACAAGGCTCCGAGCAACCACGCACTCAAGCAACTGGCACCTGCAAGCGCCCACATGACGCACAGACTGCACCGCACTCCACACCGACCTCCGGTCTAAAAAGGGGGGCTGATGTAGCGACTCCTAGCGCCTCCTAGAAACTCCGTACATGTTCTACTTCGCGCTATCGAAGTTTCACAACTCGGACGCGTATATACAACTACCGACGCTCGTCCTTCGGACTTCCACATTGGGGAGGCTCCAATAGAGAGATCTCTCTCCAGGCAGGTGTTATGCCTGGGGACCGAAGTCCGAAGGACGAGCTTCGGTAGTTGTATATACGCGTCCGAGTTGTGAAACTTCGATAGCGCGAAGTAGAACATGTACGGAGTTTCTAGGAGGCGCTAGGAGTCGCTACAGAACCCTTGCGGCATGGACCCAAAGATGCTGGCAGCATTTCCTCACTCTATAGCTATGCTGAAGCGCGCGAAAAAACTGCCAGCTCTTCTGTCCCCTGCGGCATCAAAAGTCTATTAGACAATTGAAAACATTTCATATTTCTAAGACTGTAATTTGATTCATTCTCTGTATTCTGCTTGGAAATAGAAAGACGCTGATATTTTTAAAATTTCGCTACGGTTATTAATTAATTTACTACAAATTTTTTAAGATGTGCTTATTCCAAAAGGGCATAACTCCAAAACTACGATACAATAGATCCATTACTTTTGTCTAGTCTCTATTAAAAAAAAGATCTTCTTCTCTTTCACGTAAATCATGCGTAAATCTGACGTAGACGTTATCAAAATTATGACAGCTCCTTTTTCTGGTGAAGAAGACAAAGGAAACATATCTATTCTGTCGTAGTATTGGAAAATACAGATACATTTTTTTTTTTGTATTTTTTTAAATATGGAGAAATAAATTATAATAAATATTTTCCCATGTTCAGGAGGCAGAACTCTTTCGATTCCGGTAGTAATTTACAGGTGTTGAAAAAATGAAATCTTGTCAATTCTATAAAAATATTTTTTGCGCTGGGCCCCCACGGACCTAAGGTCTCAACCCCGAATGGAACAAAGTTGTACTCAGGGCCGTGACCTTTGTATTTGTTTGCTTTTAGTTTTTCCGCCGCCTCTGCTGCTGCACCAGATTAGGCAGAATAGGCATCGGCTAGGGCAAAAAACAGAAAGGTTTAAAAGTAAATATCATGTATGTAACTTCATTAAATTTTTCGTACCTACGCTTAGCGGGCGCTCTAGGGCTGTCAGCTATGGCTATACAAAAAAACTATCGTGGTAGTGGCACTCGTTGTTTGATTTGTTGTTGAGAATGAAACAGGAAGACTGGAAAGTAATAAATTAATAATAACTAAAATATTTTAATGTTAGTGTCATTGTTATAATTATTACAACACAGAAAAATATCTTGCGACAATTTCGGCATTGGCGAAATGCATGATGCACGATATTTATCTCCATTATGGCACAAAAAAGTTCACAGACGCGTGTCTCAAGCGGATGGCACTCGTGCTCGCACTGGTCCCAACCGGTCCGAGATATCGTGTCCGTGAGCAGTGTATATGTGGGCGTTGCTCGAGCGCACTTATATGTAGATTGAATTCTGTACCTATCTGTTTTGTGGCTTGGGGTCCCACGCGCGCACTAAACGCATTGGCAAAGGACTTCACGCAAATCAGCCACTGACAGCCAAAGAGGTTGAAAAGCTCAATAAATATTATGTTATTATTATATTAATATTATATTATTATTATTTTATTGTTTTTACATTGACATTTAAATTGTTACTAAGTTATGTATGTATGTAAGTATTAATGTATTAATTAATGTATTAATGAAAGGATATGTAAAAAAAAATAATTTTTACATATATCCTTGATAATTTGGCCATTATTCTTTTTTTTAACGTTCATTTTAATGTATTTTCAGTCTGACGATCCTTTGAGGAGAACCTGTATTATTTTAATTGTTTTCATTCACATAATGACATGCTTAGAATTGTATTTTTTTATAATTATTACTAATCTTACTACATTTGACGAATTCAATACAAATTCTTATGACTGACATATAATATCAATTATTATGTAATGACGTATTTAATTAATAAATAAACTAAAACTAAACTCATTATTCTCCATTCAAAATGCTTGCAAGAGCTTTTTTTACGATTTAGCCATAGAGTAAGGAGAAATTTTGCAAAATACCCACTAAATAGGTAGTTCCGCTACGGGACTAATAGGTTTAAACAAAGCTTACAGAAGCAGAGAGAGAGGCAGAGAGCTTGCCCGGCCGGGGCAGATATTTGTATGAATAATACGAATGTTTGTTCTCGGGTCTTGGGTGTTTAATATGTATTTAAGTATTTATTTATCTATATTTAAGTATGTTTATCCGTTGCCTAGTGTCCATAGTACAAGCTTTGCTTAGTTTGGGACTAGGTCAATTGGTGTCAAGTGTCCCATGATATTTATTTATTTATTTTTATTTAATTTATAAATCCAACAGTATAATAAAAGTCACACAACGTTTTGTAATCCTGTTTTACGCGTTTGTGACCCAATAGACGTCATTTGTCTGATCATTTCAAAGTCTGCAACAAACATCCGCCTACTTTCTTTTACAAACTGGTTTTTAGGCATTTTTATTGAAAATATTTAACGTGTTCATTTTAATAAACACAAAACTGGATTAGAATTTAGGCTGTTGCAGTTAATGGACATGGAGTTGATGTATGGGGCTGATGCGTGGAATCAATAATTGTTTCTTTGAATCAAATTATATTTTATAGCGTTAAAATACATCCGCTTTATAAAACTACTTCTATTTCTTCTTCTATGACTTCAAAAAGAGGAAGTGCTCAATTAAGGGGGCTCCTATACAACATACTTGATTTTATTTGTCGTTTTTTGCTAATTTCTAAAGTTGTATAGATCCATCCATCCCAGTCTATATACGTCCCACTGCTGGGCACAGGCCTCCTCTCAGAACAAGAGGGCTTGGGCCATAGTTCCCACGCGGGCCGGTATAGATCCGTAATGGTACGGAACCCTTAATGTGCAAGTCTGACTCGCAATTGACCGGTTTTACTCATGCTAAATATTGTTTGCTATCATTTTCACCCATGAGTTACGATGTACTTAACAGATACATCGCTCTAACAACAACTGACACGGGAGCCATGAAAAGTGTCAGACGCTTTTTTTTATGGTTTTGCTGTTCTTTGTAATATTTACTACTGTGAAAGCTTTGAAAGCTAAGGTTTACAAGTAAAACTCAATTTAGTAAGCAATAAAACGACCAACACATACCGTAGGACGGTCAGTTTAAGAGTTTAGTGCGCAGACGGCGAAAGTTTGCAGGTTGACGCTGACGCACGAGCTGATGAATTGGGAAAGAAAACTGGTTAGCACTTTTTGGTTAATGAATTTGTTTTGCTAAATTTAACCGCAACTATTCAAATACCTAATTCTTCCTAGTGCCTAGCTAATTAATAAGACAAAAGACAAGGAGGAAAAGAGAAATTTTGATTAATTACTAAATGACCCGGTCCTGGATTTAATAAAAGTAAAAAGCAAAGTACATAAAAAAACAATAAGTAAAGAGATGATTGATGAGATTCATGTATCCCTTTAACTTATAAAAATAAAAGTTCTATTATAATTAATTATACCTGTAACGAAATTACGAAGTAAATAGTCAACCAGCTAACGACAATTAAACAAAAGAACTATCAAATATAAGCTAAGTAGATAACAATGAAGATAATAAAGCTGAAGTAAAGATAATTAATGGTCCGATATAACATGATGGAAAAACCACAGGTATGCTGTGCTGGTCGGATGCAGAACGTGTAATTTCACTGCGATGCTCTCGAAATCAAAAGTCTGATCACATTCACTCACGAATCTGTTATTACTTTGACAACGCAGTGAACATACCTAGCACTTAATTACAAGAACACTTTAGAAAAATACTACGAAAAACAAACAAGTTGAAACATTTCTTGCCATAATGTAGTAATCGCAGAACTTGATAAAAATATAATAGAAATGTCATCATTTGTATTTCCTTAGAGAACCGGTATTGCCATTTTTGCATCTCGTTTCGTTACAGATTGCGTCGAGAGAATAAATATATATCTTTTTGGCCATATGAGAGTCTTGCAATTTTAGCGTGTGTTACATTCGTATTCCTTTTACTATTAATGCATTGGTTTCCAAGATTCTGGTTAAATACTAATGTCGATGTAGAAAATACGCATCGAATGAACTTGATCTACTAACTTAGTCTTTGGTACATAATGATGCTGCTAGTAAAAATATGATAATCACAACTCTCTGAATACTAATGAATGAAAACGAAAGTCATCTAGAACTCATAGTGAAGTGAAACCATAATATATTATCTGCAGTCGTAATACAACAAATGTTAACTTTAAAATGATGAGTTAACGAGGTAATTTAGATCATTTGCGGTGGCTAATAAGACACCAAATAGTAAATGTAGATGATCAATAAGAATCTGAAGCTGACGTGTTTCGTTCCGCTTTCCATCGGCGCATGCTTGGGATATTCGCGTGGATAACGCACCCTGCGCGTGAGTGGAAGAGCAACTGACAGGGAAAATTGGCTATGAAACTGAATAATTCCCATTTTTTTTACTTTTTATTACACTTAATTAACAGAACTTGGCCTCTCCATGAAGAACTTTGAAGAATCGTAAATATCAGTTTCAACATTTTAAATATTTGGTACTTAAAATATAGTGACATCGTTCCTAAACTATTTCGAGAAATAATGTGGTCAATGTTGTATTCTAATTAATTCTGGTCGATTTACAAGAACGGGCACGAATGAATAGAATAAAAATTATGCTTCTCGATATGTGAGTGCTTTTTTTATACCTAAAGGGACCTTTAAATTTTATAAACAAGTATAGGTATAATACTTTATATAACTCGGTTATCACTGTCTTATTGTATCGACCTTTATTAAAATAATTTATTGAATCAGGCGTTACTTTGCGGAGGTCCATATCAAGAACTAAAATAATTTCCTTGCTTGATTTGCTTGGTAAGGTGGCGGGTGAGAAGGGAATTCTTTTAGTTCATTGACCTGTATTTAATGATTTTGTGATGCATACGAGTACATAGACATTATTATTAACTCATTCAATTCATTCATGCAAACTTTTGTGAATCGACTTGTATCAATTTAATTCAAATCAAAACAAAAGACGCAGCACTTCTCGAGCGTGATTAATGTTGTGACTTCTAGAACTTTTAATAAAATAATAATTAGAATTACTCGCTAAATAGATACAAATGTCAAGGTGATTCTGATAGCTGTAATAATTTTGGTCAACATAAAAAAAACATCTCTTTAATTGTAGATGACAAAGAGGTTGAAAAAAATACGTAATTAACAAGAACAACAATAAAATTAATTAATATTATAGGAAAAGTACCCACATCAAAATGGTTGACTGTAAGAGATCGCTTTAAGTGATAATACCATGCATTTTATCTTATTATTATTATTATTATTAATTTATTGAACAGATTTGTAATGCTCAATAAAGAATATTTACATTCTATTGTAACTACTCGTAATTACGTAAATGAAAATAAAAGTAACGGCAACGAAACGACTACAGCAACATTTTAAACAGCAGCTGAGACCGAGATACAAGAACAGGAAAAAACGCAAAGGAAACTCGAGTCAATCCAATAAAAGTATGTTCGCTAAGTGTGCCTGTTGGTCATCCGACAAACCAGTTGACTAGATAATTTGCTTCCATGGATGAAGAAAAAGAAACGGTAGGAAAAGAATTAGTAGGGATTAATAAAAGTTGTGTGTTTTTAAATTATTTAAGAAAAACATTAACGTATTATCTATGACTGGGATGATTTCTCTTGTTCAAAAATATAGCGATACTTAAGTAATTGAGTAATATCGTTAGAAGAAGGCATTAAAGAAAATTATCTCATTAGACGTAACTTTTAATTCTGTTCTATGACAGCCCTTATAACACCCTTCTTCGGGCATAGGCCTCCTCTCTACTCTTTCAGTCTTGCCTATCCATTGCCTTCCGCATCCAGTTTACGCCAGCTTTTGCTGGACATCGTCTGTCCATTTTTTTGGTGGTCGTCCTTTACCGCGGGTGTTAGCACGTGGTCTCCAATCCAGGACTCTACTCGCCCAACGACTGACGTATTGCTAGAATGGACCAAATTTTAATTATTGGCTATTAATTATCATTATTATTTTTATGATTTTCATGCCGTCAAGAATTTCTGTAAGGGAATTTCTACGCTCAATTTTGTAATACTTTTTGAAAAACAACTTTACAATTTTTATCATTGCTTCATTAATTTATCATCTTTTCCTAAATCTTAATGACTGAGATATTTTTTCTTTTCCACGCGAATTATTTGCCTTTGATATTACTGACGTTTTAAAAAATGGTTTCTAGAAAATTTTGAGTTTATAATATAACTTCCAAAATATCTAGGTAACTGGTTTTTTTTTTCGAAATTCTAGAATCAATCAAGAGATCATTAACCTTTTCGAAACATTACCATTAGCCAAAATATGCATTACTCACAGTTGTCAAAAGTTTGCAAAATACGCAAAAATGTGAAGTGAAATCGAAAGTCATACCAATCTTACCCTACTTCTATAACCAGCAGTGACTATGACTTCTTTAGTCGTTTTGCTTTCGGTTGAGTTTTTTTAACTATTTTGTCTCGATTTTAAAATTGTGTTCTATAGTATACTATAATGCTACTCTGTCTATAAGTTACTCAATTTGTTTACTTGTCCGTCTATCTGTTAAAGAATTGTAATCTTTTAATGACGGCACTTGTAGAGTTCCCTTTTAAAGTTTTTCAATACAATGTAAGTGATTTCTTTATATTTTTCTGCTCCAGTTTTTACCTGATTATGTGGTTCAAGACTCTCAGATGATACGAGATAACAGAATAGAATAGTGTATGTTTGTTTCTGATTGTTTACTTCTTTATTTTATCACGCAAGTGAAGTCGTAATTATTTCTTACTCCTATACATTACGAAACTTTGTCTCTTAAAATGCCTTCTTCAAAGTTATTTGATTCCTTAACATCTGCAGGTTTATCTACAGACTTCAATGCCCTCAGAAACAAGTTAGACATGTTAACTAAACGTTAAAGGGAACAAGATGACGGCCCAGAAACTAGTTTTATCAGGTAACTTACCTTCATTAAGATGGCCTTGAAAAAATTCAGATTACTTTCAAATGTGATGGGCCTAGACAATGGTGATAGAATTGACCTCTTTGCGGAATTGGTATAGCTTCTGTTTGACTTGATCATGTATATTAATGATCACAGCTTGACGTTTAACGACATGCTATCATTTTATGTGGAATACAAAATCACATCACGTCAACTCAACGTAATGTCGACTCCAGTTTGGTAAAAAAATATGGATGCAAAAAATGATTTTTTTACTTAGAAAATAACTTATCATCTAGCCTACTCTATACCATTTTTTATTTCTTTTGAGTTTAGGCAATTTTTACTACTGTTACTTACTAAAACTTTAATATTACTAGTAATTAAATAAAATTTTAGATTTATGGCGGCAATAAACATATCTCACATAATTATTTGTCTTCTGGCCTCGATAAGCTTCATCTTTTTAACATCTGTACGAAACCCGTTCAGACTCGATTTCACATTCACTGCCATGGAATGGAAAGACCCCATGGGCCAAAAAGCGAAGCCTGCTTATAAAAATTATAAATCTTCTAATTGCAGCGATTTTCACTGCTAAATATTAGTGAAAGTGTGATTCTTGGTTTGACAACACAATATTTTAATTTATTTTTAGAATTCGTTTCGCATTTTTGATTAGTCTTGGCTTGAACGAATATTACTATTCGATTATAGCGACCTTGACGTCTGTCGTAAAAGAAAATTACGTTTATTATCTTCAATACAGTCATCAAAATAGTGATTTTGAATTATCTGTAAAAGGAAAATTCTTCTTCTTAACACACGTTAACTATACAGAATGTTTGGTAGATCTATGCATAAATAATTAATGCTATTCATGTTATCTTCACAATCAAAAACATGCCTTTTTGAACCACAGTACCTACCTTTTATTTTCTTATTAGTCTCCTTGTGAATTTCTCTTTACGTTAGGTTTTTCAGATGATTAGGTAAGTTTCTAGTTATTGCATTACACTGCTGCACTCGTGTGTTTTTGCAATTCGATTATTTCCTTATTTCACGCATTTATTGGTTTAATTCAGCAAATTAACAATAATTGTCACGCTCATTGATAGATAAGTGCTTTAATCTGAACCTTTTCGTCATAGCAATAGAAGCAAACAGTTCGATTACTTCAAATAAAAAATGACTGTCAACTTTCAATCGATTAAGTTCCGCCTTAATTATTTTTCTTGGCTAAATTTCATTCGTAACATGCAGTCTGTTAAACAGTTTCTGGAACCTACACTTACGTATTTTTACTAAAATAGTAACTGCAGTGTAAAAAATTACTTACTTCCTATGTCAAAGTTGTCGTTTAACTTGTCTTATTGTTTACTTTTTAAAGTAAAGTTATTTGATATGACTATTGTATTGCTGTCTTATTTAATTTCCTGTTCTCTTTTTACAGAAGCGATGTCAACTCAAGTTGGGTTCAAACGGCTGAGCACAATTTACCACAAGGCGGTTGACACTGAAGACTCGAACAATACAAATACTCGACCAACTTTCGAGTATTAAAATTCATAATTTGCCAAAAAAGAATGGAATTAATGAGCTTATACGTGACTGCTCACAAAAATTGTTTGTGTACGAGCATTTGAAATATATAAGCGAAACAAGAATTGTGTTCGAACAGTGATGCTGTGACAATGGCGACAGATCGCCGCTATGTGTGCCCGAGTGCATCCCAGCATAGGCAATATCGGAGGATAGAAATAGTTAATATATTTAAAATAGCACTAGTTCTAATATTACTTGTGAACGTAAAAATAGCTGAAAGTAGTGAAAATGTAACGAATGATGACGTGGAATCAAAACATAATGATATAGCGGCACGGATGAGAATCATAGGAAGAACATTAGGAAAATCCTTTTTTAGTGACGTGTATCAAAATGGGACGTTCCGGACCGGTAACAATTTGTGGGATGATATATTAAACAAGTGCACTAAGAGTCCTTCAGTGAGTTGTTTGCAGAAGAACGTTTATAGTTACTTGGATGACAGTTTGACATTTGACGGTGATGTGAACTTAGCTAGTGGCGTGTGTTTTAAAAAGAACAATGTGGATGTTAACAAGTATAGCAAAGAAGCCAACGTTATCTACCTCACGGGAAGCAAAAATACGGAAGAAGCGAGGGCACAAGACGAAGAAAATGAAATAAACGACGAAGAAGAATCAGGTAACTTTAATGTATAATTATTGAAAAATTACAAAATAAAATTTTATGTGGGCTTAGTAAGTAACGCGAATAGTTATAAATTAGGTTTACGTTTCCGTACAGTTTTTTCGAATTTTACATTTTCATTACATTAATAACAGAAATTTACCGATATTATTTATTTTGATCTCTTTATAAGAAATAAAATATACAATAAATAGAACAACTTTCATGAATGCAAAAAATTAAAAAAGTATTTCTAAGACCACACTTTTTACGATGATTCACTTTTCTAACGCTTTCTGAGATCGCTTTGAACTAGCAAACTATTTTTTTGCTATTTTTGAAGCAAACTCTACATCATGCTATAGCTCATCTAGGTTTTTCAGTGCTCATTGGAATTTTTGGTTCTTTTTCTTCTTACCGTTCGTCTTGTGTTTGGTGAATGCACCTATTGGCGTTTTTTCGGTCTGTCTTTGTCTGAAAAATTTACTAGCTAGACAAAAAACTCCGTCGCTGAAATTTAGTTATAAATTATTCCACATTTATAATTATATTCTATACGTGTGCCAAATTATTATTATAATACTTCGAAATTATTTGGCCCGTTTTGAGTGATAAAGGTAAAATCATGCAATCTTACACACATCACAACTTTAAATTTTTGTAGGTATTGTATCCTACGATCTAACATTCTGCATTCTGCATTCTGCCTATACGGGCTCGATCTACATTGCGTACGATATACTTATAATCTTCGAGCTTTACGCATTGTCCATTGCTTCTTTAACATGTACTAATTTCAAGCTTCATGAATACTGGCAAAACAACGAACGACCACACACCTTTGCGACAGTCAAAACTCAGACAAAGCCGAGTAAAATTCCTCATTATTGTCAATAAAGTTAACCACTCATTCGTCACAGTAGGTCAAAGTACTCTAGAAAACCAAAGACATGCGTGAAAACGCATTTACATACGCGGACAATGTGCTATTCCTTGACACGCATGTCACGTAACTCAGCCTAAAGTAGGTAGCTGTAGAAATGTAAAGACCTATCCATTCTTGCCCGAGCTATGAAGTGTAAGACTTTCTACAGACATAAATATTTTGAAGCGACCCGCTTTCCTGCATCTCCTGAAAATATAATTATGATATTTTATCGGTTTTACGATTGTGGTTTTACGAGTGCAATGTCAATGATTAAGGGTCAAGCAGTCATTACACTTTGGTTCCAATGAAAATGAAAGTAATTCAATTACTATACTGTTTTGAGAACATTACTACAGTAAAATCACGTTTTCATCTAAATTTAATTGATTGTAATTATACTGGACGAGTTGTAGGCCAAGTTGACTGGGTGAAATAATTACCAACTCAAAATGGCGACCGAGGAAACCTAGATGTTAAGGACTAGGACAAGACAACTTATTTTTGAAGATCTAGCGACTCCTTTTACCTAATATAGCGGGAGCAGTAGAATCATTGAAAAGCTAATCTAAGCTTTTCTCAGCAGAAGGACACGAAAGATTTCACGAAAGATTTCAAGAAAAGGTTCACGGTCATTTTTATTAGATATTATGCATCATAATTACGGGTAAACTCATGACAGGGTCTGACCACTTGGTCATGACATGTCTAATAACAAATACATCGACCGAACATAACACAGTGCTCAGATTATACTTCGTAATAAATACAACACTGTTTGTTTCAAAATAAATAAATAAACAAAAACTCAAAAATTATTCATGATTAAAACAGTAAACTCATCAATAATAATAAATAAGAAAGGCAAGAAGACATTAATTTGGTCATTGACATTAGAAATCAGTCGTCAGGTCGGAGAAGAAAAAGAAGAGACATTTAACGGTATTTTTTTTAAATTACAATGCAAGTATTTTTGTGTCTTGACCTCTACAAAATACTTAGACTATCAAAGACTAAATGGCTGTTGCACCATCCATCGATTAGTCTTAACTGAAGGTTAAATGTGATGCCGTCTCTATTTATTTTGTTCGAACAGACGGAGACGGCATCACATTTAACCGTCACTTAGCACTAATTAATGAACGGTAAAACAGCCCCGTAATGTCTTAAATTTTAATTTTAAAATACAACCTATTACACTAGAAGTTTAATAGATTACAATCCTACAACTAGCATTATTTAAATAATAGGCTATCAGTATAATAAAATTTTAGAACAAATTTACCCTATTCGTTTAGATACAGTTCCATTGCTTTGGGTTTCGGAAAAAATATTCTAAATACACTTACAACATACATGATACACAAATTATAAGTCTGTCTTTCAAGTCTTTTCGTGTAGTATTTCATACTGTGCATTGCCTGACAGTTAGTTTTTCATAGCTGTAAAAGATATTAATTCTTTATCCGTGTTCAAGGTTAGAATAACGATTTGAACCAACAGTGGTTCAAATCGTTATTCTACATTTGACCGTTACAGAACGGTCAAAACACGAACACTTATGAGACTACGAATAAAATACATATGACGTAAGTCACACGTAAATATAGGTAAAATTGAAATTCTGCAAACATCTAGTTTTACCGGCAGCGCATAGGTTTCTTTGCTAGTCATACCGTAATTTTTGTCCAAATCGTCGTTTGCTATAATTTTTTTCCCACTGAAACCTTACCTACATTTTTCGGAAATTTTTAAATAATTATCCTACAGATTAGGTTAAGTTCGTTTTATAATAATTCTGAACAATTATTGGATCCAGAGAAAAAAGAGTTACTTTTATGACAAACGATCATTCTAACAAACATTACATTCGGACTTTCAATAAGTATGCGAGCCGATATCTGAACATCTGGAATAAAACATACTTAGGCTGCTTTTTATACTAATATTCTCACGGGATAAGGATAAAATCTCGAAACAACCACCGCGGCTGGGTTTAGAGTCATGTCAGTCGTGGGTAAACACTAGTGACTAATTATGTCCAAAGAATACGGATGTTAGCAAAAGGTGGGTTCGCTGCTTTAGCGACATCAATTGAAATAATGGAAGTGTTAACTCCAATTACCACCATCTTAGTCTCAAAGCTTTCCAAACTGGTATACCTACTCTTGTATTGTGAATTTAACCTATTATCTACGAAACTTGCTAAATGCAGAAGTCGAAAGCATTCGTGATAAGTGAAAGCAAAATAAGACTAAAAACGCTATCTGTCAATGGCGGTCAATTTCCAATCTTTTACTCCGAACATAGGATCGAAAATTGATTGTAATGTCAAACAGATCAGCTTAGACTTAATGTTTGTTTTTGTTTCGTTTTCATGCTGCGTAGGATTTATTACAGAGGGCAAAGATTGATTTTTGAACGTCACTTTGAATCGAGACGTTATTTTGTTCGACTCATTCATGATCTCGGCATTACACGTGGTGCCTTGTATGACGAAATGTTTGGTACGTTAGTTATTTTACAACGGTCTTTGTATAGGGTGAAAAACTTAAGTAAAGGACTAGAGGCCGTATTGACTAACGTTTCTGACGCTCGCGATCGTAATCAAATGACAGATTGCGCATACAAAAACTGTCGTTTGATTGCGATCAAGAGTGCCAGAAACTTTACGCAATAGGCCCTCTGTTGTATGTAGTAGTAACGTATCCGTATAATATGACGTTTCAAATTAGGAAAGTGATTTAAATTCCATATCAATTCCGTACACTACCTACTACATAATAATATGGTATTTTTCAGCTATAACAGTATTTTATTTTGAAAGCTTCATCAAGTAAACCGGCCAAATGCAAACGTGGGAGTTATGCTTTAAAGGTCACATAATCCTCTAAAAAAGCAATAACTACGGGTGAAAAAAGTGAAAGCTTAAAACAATATAGCTGTTTAAGTACATAAAAAGCAGCCGCTGACAAATTTAAAAAATAAATTATGACCGATTCATGCTTAACCGGTTTTTGCCATTTGATATAAATTTATCTTTATTATTTTTCCGAGTTTGAGGTTTGTATGTTTAAAAGTTTTAATAATATTTTTGTGTTCGTTTCTTGTGTGTTCCTTCCGCCGCCTAACTTTGCCTAAAAGTACATTTGCCACGTCTACTACAGAAACTATAAAGGTATAATTCCAATCATTGAATAGGCACTAAGTATGCCGTTAAGCGATTCGAACACAATCCGGGAGTAACGTAAAGAAGTCGCATAAATAATTATCTCAAAAATGCGTCGAAAATGAACTTTTAGGCAGATTTATAATTATGTCGCGCACTGTTAAAAATTTCTGTAGTAATTTTACAAAGAAAGTGTTGGAAGTTTTTACGCACAACAATAAAGTAATAATATAATTCCGTTTTGTAAATTTACAATACAATTTATTTCAACTCAATTTCGAAAAATTACAAAACATTTGTTGAACTTTACCAAACGACTATCGGAAATTCGTTTAGCAAAATTACAATACAAACAATGTAATTTTGCCAAACAAATTCTGTTGAAAATGGTTTGCAATTTTAAAATGATGTGTTGTAAATTTACTACACAATTAATTTCAACTCATCATTGAAAAATTACAAAACATTTGTTGAAATTTACCAAACGACAACCGGAAATTCGTTTAGCAAAATTACAATACAAATAATGTAATTTTGCCAAACAAATTCTGTTGAAAATGGTTTGCAATTTCAAAATGATGTGTTGTAAATTTACAACTGTAGCGGAGAGGCGGGGGGATGAAGCAAAGACAGGCAAACTAGGTTACAGACTACAGTTTTACACGCGATACAATACTGGCCACGAATACTCCAGCGGGGGGTGGAGACATTCGGGACTCAGCAATGTATTAACTCCGGGTAATGACACTAAGACGACTCAACTAGGGTGAGAGCGTATAGCGTGCAAATCCGAGTTTCTACCTCTGACTTGACAACAAACATTTCCTTGGGTCCGTATATAAACATTCGCCGGCGGACAAGCGTTAGCGAGTTTGAACCTACAGCCAGCGCCATCTGTTGGTCGCCCGCGCAGGTCGAACTATGGCCGTTCCGTGCGGCGCGGTACTGCTAACGCCGTCTGGCGGCGTTTGGTGCTACACAACGTAATTAATTTTAACTCATTATCGAAAAATTACAAAACATTTGTTGAAATTTACAAAAACAAATAAAAAATGACGGTCAATTGAAAAACCTGATTTTTTTGAGAACACGTCAAATAATATTTAATATGGAAAAAAAAATACAAAGGTAATCGTTATTTGATTTTGTGACTATCTTAATGTCTGGTAAACCGAAAATCTCAAAGATAACGGGAAAAATCTTGAAAGTAAAACGTCTTATATAAAAGTTCTGTCTATTATATAAGTCTCAAAACTCTCAATATTAATATATTTCTATAGAAATTACTAACTCTACTTTTTTTATTAACGTTTTGTTGATTGGACTGCTAAGAATTCATGTAAAATATCATGTTAAGCTATCGAAAATTTCACTGCGTTCATAGTGCAAACGAAATACATTTAATAATTTTAATTTAGAATTAAATATAAACTCTGTGCAGATATAATTTGCGATATATCTAACCCGAGACAAAGTTCTACCTCTCACGCAGGTAACGTATCGCTCTGAAAATGATGATCTACAGCTTATTTAAAGACTTGGTTTGAAAATTCAATTTATAGATTATAATACTAAAAATATTTATAGATTTTTAATGACTTCATGGTAATTTCAATACTAATATTTTTCTGTAATTTTACAAAAAAAAAATATTTTAGATCAAATTGCAAACAGATTTCAAGAATTTTAGAACCTTTCGATTCAAAACTAATTAACGGTTTGAAAAATTACTATACGTGTAAGAGAAATACACGTTTTTAGTAGAATTACAATATATTTTATAATTTTTTTTATTGTAATTAAAAAAAAATCAACAAGTTAAAGTTTTGCATGGTGCTTTAACTCTTTAATCTAGATACATAAAATGTCTTCCCTTGAGCCGTTTTAGTTTAGTTTTTAATTTAGTTTAATTATTTATATTATACAAATTTATATAAGTCTTTTCTGAGCAACCATAAAGATATTAGTTAATTGGTGGAAACTGTTTTGGCTTTTGTGCTATCGAAATTTAAATATTTATTTGTTTCCCTTTATCAATATATATATATATATAATTGCAAATGCAATTTTTAATGCAATTTCGAACTTGCGTTATAAAAATAATAAAATAATAGGTAAATATTTAATAATTTCATCTTCTACATTTTTTCATAATTTCACAAAATAAGTATTGTTGTAAATCAAATTATAAACATTTTTTAAAAATTTAATTTTTTTTTTAAATTAATCAAAAATTTGAAAAAATTACAATACGTGTTAGCAAAGTAAAAACTTTGGGTAGAATTACAATACGTAATGCAATTTTCAAATTTGTGTTACAAAAATGATAAAATAGTTTGCAGATTCTTAATAATTTCATTCTAATTTAAGTTTCAACATATTTTTAAAATTTTATAAAAATAGTATAGTAAATCAAATTACAAACAATTTTTGTAAATTTTAAATCTTTTTGCCCGAAATTAATCAAAAGTTAAAAAAAATTACAATACGTGTTAGAAAAATAAAAACTTACGGTAAAATTATAATACGTATTGTAATTTTCAAATTTGTGTTACAAAAATAATAAAATTATTTGTAAATTCTTAATGACTTCATAGTAATTTGAGTTTCAACATTTATTCGTAATATCACAATAAAAGTATTGTAAATCGGATTACAAACAATTTTGGTAAATTTACAACCTTTCATTAGAAATTCACCAACAGTTAGGAAAAATTACAATACGTGTAGGGTTATTGCATAAAGCTTCCAAAATTACAACTCATTATAGTAAGTTCCTTCACATGTCTTGTAATTTTACTCAAATTGTGTTATGTTTTGTATTAGTATACGTTGATTTGGAATTTTGCTGATATTTGTTTTGTAAAACAATTGTAATTTTACAAAAAATTTTAACAGTGCGTGGTACACCATGCTACGCCACTCAAGCATAAGTTTGAAGATGTTTACATAAGTACTGTATCGAGCAACCTAAATTGAATTCAAGAGATATTATGTTAAATGAACTGAGAAAGAGAACAATTTATATTTCTAGAACATCCGGCTAAGCGGTTGGTGGTTATTCAGCCTGCAGTTGTGATGAGATTGAAAAAGTTGCATAAACAATAAAAGTAGTAAATAGTATTAGTAGCAAAAACTTTTTATTGTACAAAAAGGAAAAACAGATCCATACTTAATATTACAAATGCAAAAGTGTGTGTGTGTTTGTATGTTTGTTTGTCCGTCTTTCACGTCGAAACGGAGCGGCAGATCGCCGTGATTTTTTGCATAGAGATAGTTTATAGACCAGAGCGTGACACAGGCTACATTTTATCCCGGAAAAATGCACAGTTCCCCAGGGAATATCGCGCGATAACCAAATTCGACGCGGCCGAAGCCGCGGGTAAAAGCTAGTTTTATAATAAGTTTTAAAAATATCCGACAATTTCAACGAATCGAATGGAATAACCCTCTATATGTGAGGTTGAATCGTGTTTTCCTGGTTTTTATTGTAGCGACAATTACTCATTACAATTGTCATTATTGTATACGTTGCATCTATCTATCTATTATAGTTTTTGAGATACAGGCTTGTGACTGACAGACAAATGGATACACGGACAAACAGCTTAGTGACATTAGTAGAGTTCCGATTGTCGTGCTTTGTGTACGGAACTCTAACTGGTCGCGTGGTTAAGTTTTCATTAGGGTTTTGCCCTAATGAAAACTTAACCACGCGACCACGTATCGCTACGCGCAATCTTAACCAGTGGAAGCGTTTACCCGTAGCAAACATCACAGAGAACCCGATGTCAAGTTCCTGGCACTGAATATGTTTAGAACACCATAGGCATCAACGTTCATAATTAACCATAGGCAGGACTAGGTTAACAATGCAATAACTTAAAGCCATCAACACTCAATACTCATACATGCTGTTACCGCAAATGTTTGGCGAAAGCTACACCGAAGACCATAACTTGGGAACACACCGCAAATTATACTTCTTGCCATGTTAATGGCCTTGACACACCGCATAGGTACGGTGTCATATCCAACACACAACAATACAATTCAATAACTTTTTATTGAACACTAGACACATAATAGAATAGAAACAATAGTCTATTAAGGAAAACGCGCTAAGCACACACTCACACGCACACAAACATCACTCCTGTATTAGGTACCAAATGGGGTGGCAGAGCACAGGAAAATTAATGAACTAAAAGAATTTCCTTGCTCACCCGCGACTTTACGATAGCTAAGCTTATGCAAAATATGCAAAATATGGAAACTTCACCGCTTCGGAGCCACTTTTAGCCATTTTAGGTTTAAAGTTTGACAAAAACGGTGAAATAGTGACAGGTTGCTAGCCTACAACTTAACCTATAGCCCTTTCACGCGGTTTTCATAAACATATTATGCAATTATTAACATAATAGGAACATATAAAATATTACGTACCTACAAAAAATACAACCGCAATGATAACCTCCTCCATTTTTTTGAAGTCGGTTAAAAATAGGGAATATGCAGGGTTTTTCATTTATTTTGTTCATAATACAATCATATCTTTATTGAGTTGTGAAAGACTTTTAGAAAATCTTAAAAAAACACGAATATTTTTACGCATTAACTGTCAATTAGACACAGAGATTACGACGTCATTTACAAAGAAATGAAATGCAACTTTTATGTAAATATCATGGGACACATGACACCAATTGACCTAGTCCCAAACTAAGCAAAGCTGCTTGTATATTTGTATAAAGGATAGAATGGTTTCGAGGAAAGATAAAAGTCAAAACAAGGTTTTGCTTACACTTGAATGCATTTATTGATCTGCCTTCAGAAGATTAAGTTTAGGTACATTAGTCAGCTGACCTTTATATAAAATCTTGCCTGTGCGATGCAGCGATCGGGGCAGCGTCATCTAGCGGGCATTCTGCACACTAACTTAACTTAACAGAGTTTACCAACGCTTGGTGTTTATACAATATTAATAAAAAATGTGCTTTTATATTCCTTATTTCTCAAGAGATATTGATGATTTTTACGTCCCTCTTTCGTTTTATTTTCCAGAAACTGTTCAGGTGACAAAACGTGACCCTGTTCATGACATTTTAGTTCCAAATCCAAGTTAGACCGTATTGTTTTCCATTAGAAAAGACACTGATCTGCATTTAAGTGAAAGAATATTAATTATTGTTTGACCAAATGTGACAGTGAGCATGCAGCGCTCTTTATTACCAACTAAGTACTAACTCCAACACAAAAATATAACTAACAATTGAACCGACTAAAAAACACCATGAAAATAATTGTGTAGCTCACCCAAAAGCAGTGACATTTGACATTTTGGAGAGCTCTCGATACACTAGCGCCTCTAGCGGCGAATTCATACGCAACACCCTCGCATTACATCATACTCTTTATAAACGTTGCATAATAAACACTTGTACCATCACATACTTCCCATCATTACCATTATATACCACCCTCTAAACCTAGTTGAAATTTATTTATTAACTAGCTTATGCCCGCGACTTCGTCTGCGCGTATCTAGGTTATCGCGCGGTGGCGCCCTCTACTGGAATGAAAGATTATGATGATAGGATTATGTTGATCCTTGGGGTTCAAACTACTTGTATACCAAACAGACAGACAGACAGAGTTACTTTCGCATTTATAATATTAGTAGGGATTTACCATAGGGCTGCTCTTTCATTGTATAAACGAGGCCATATAACAAGGAAACGCAACAGCCTTATGGGCACCCTTTCTATTAAGAGTAGCTACCTGAGCGTTTTGTAAATTATAGTTTTATTTGTATTTGTAATTTTTGGTATAATATATTGTTGAGATTTTGGAATTTTATAAAACATGCTTGCACGTACACACATACTCTCAAAATTTCGTATATTTTTAGTAGAATATTAACACCTCAAACATCGCGTGTGACATTACTTACTTAATGAGTTCCTAATAGACCATGGCTTCGTAACATCGCATTGTTATGAGAAAATGGAAATCTACGTAACACTAGTTCAATTCTTCGATATCTAGAACGTGTTAATATTGAGGAAAGTATCGGAGAAAACAATGAAAAAGAAAACACGGAAGGAAATTTTAATAAAAAGACAATAATAACTTAAAACTAGGTAAATGAAAGTAGCGACTAACGACTAGCTAATGGTTTTTTTTTTTTAAGGAAGTCTAGACTTTTTATAGCAGATATTTATTATATATTCTACTCGTATCATTATATACCTACTAGCTTTTGACCGCGGCTCCGCCCGCGTGGTATTCGGTTATCGCGCGCTGTTCCCTCGGGAACTGTGCATTTTCCGGCATGAAAAGTAGCCTATGTCACTCTCGGGCCCATAAACTATCTCTATGCCAAAAATTTAATCACGTCGATCCGTCGCTCTGTTATGGCGTGAAAGACGGACAAACATACAAACACACTTTCGCATTATAATAATTATGGATTGTAAACGTAAAAGTTTATGGTTTTGTTGACGTTTGTTACTTATTAACGCTATTTGAAGGATTTGAATGAACTGAAGTACGTAGATAACTAAATATGGAACTAAAACGTAGGCTACTTTTTATACCGCGATATTAACGCGAGATAATATCCAAAAACCTTTCATATGTTAGAGTGATCTTCATGCAATGGAAATAAAAGACATATCGAACTTATTGGGAATTATCGCAGGGTTTTTTAAATCTCGTGCGATTTTCTTTGGGTGTCTAATCTTGCGTTTCCGTAGATGTGGGGAGTACAGCGGAATCGCAGAATTACTTTAGTTGGATTGCAATCTATTTTGGCATGTTACAAAGAGAGCGAAATGAAATCAATTTATTTGCTAACAACACAGTATTCAAATTAATGGATCTTATTATTGTTTGTCCAGTACTGGGTCTTGTATTCAGGCGTGCAAATATTTAGATTAAAATTGAGTTTTTTTTTTTTTATCTAGTATTTTAATGAGGCTTTAGTACACAAAACGTGACTATGTCAGCCTCATCGAGAATTACATAAAATATAAATTAACCGGTCAAAAATAATTAAAATAATACAAAAGTATACAAATTATCTAATTTTACATGTCTCGAGAAAATATTTCACGCTATAAAATCACGCGAAAAAATTAAAGTTAGCCGTATTTACAGACATTATAAAGAGGCAATATTGCGATTTTTTTTTTGTTTGTCATTGGACTCTGCTCTGCAAAATTTAATCTCTTTTTTGTTACTAGTCCTCTGGTGATTTGTGAGACGCACACGCAACAGTACAGGCTCGACTTGTGTGTGTGAAGCGCAGCTAAACTTTATTTTATAAGATGCATAGCATTTGCTTCGTTGCTTGTCTCTGACTACAACGCTGTAATAATACACGTTAAAAATAATAAGCAAACTTATTTATTTCCAGAAAGCCCATTTGAAGAAGTCACAGACGCTTTGTATGATAAAGGAGTAAAGTTCCTAGTGACGCACGACATGAAGCTGACATTGCCGGAGTTCTTCTTCCATGGAGCGACTTTGAAGGTGTCTCCCCGAGCCTTGACCAAGACGGGGGCTTTGGTCCATATCGATCTAGAGCCGAAGGAGACACATGGAGAGGGCAGGATTTTCATTAATAAGATAAGTAAGTCGATGAATCAATCAATTACAAAATATGTGAGGTGCACTAGGCTCTGCAGCAAAAATTGTTATTGCATGGCCATAAGAATATCTAATTATGTCCTTACAAATATAACTAGCCTGCCATATGCGTCTATTTTTGATACTACCTCAAACTGTAACCAGACGAAGATTTAAGTGCTGTGAACCGATATCAATACAAATTGTTAATTTAGAATTAACTACCAGAGCGCAATTAATTTTCGAAATATTTTCGGGCTACCTATTTTCAAGGGCTTTCTAGTCTGTGCCATTTTTGTTATTTTTTTGGAGTCAGTTTTACTTTTTATTACTTTTTGTTTATTATTATTGTCGTGTTGCTACGAATATTTTTTGTTGCCTTGTATCCTTGAGCTTAAGTGCCCACTGGTTCGATGACTCTGATGTAGAGATCACAAAGCTTGTTGAGGTCTTCAGGCGCTCCCTGCGGTCGTCAGATATCACTCTGCGTAGAAGCGCTCACCATGACCTAAAAGTGAAGGTTCGCGCTCTTAAGGATAAATGGTGGGAGGAGAAAGCGCATGAAATGCAAATGTATGCTGACACTAACCAAATAGGCCGTTTCTTTGAGTGTCTACAGACTATCTTTGGTCCAAAATCCAACAAGACGGCGCCCATTTACAACAGAGACAAGAGTGCTCGGCTTACACAGCAGTGTGATATTTTGGCGCGGTGGGCAGAACACTTTAACGAAGTCCTTAATCCTCGCACCCAGACCACTGACTTGCAATACATAGAAACGCTTGAAAACTTACCAGTAGATGTGAGCCTAGCTGACCCCCCATCATTTGCTGAATTTGAGGCAGCGACGAGGAAGCTGAAAAATGCCAAAACGCCGGGATTAGACAGCTTACCGTCAGAGTTATATAAATACGGTGGGCCAAACATTAAGAACCAACTGTTTGAACTGATAACAAGAATATGGGTGTGCGAAATTGTCCCACAAGAATGGAAGGATGCCTCCATTTGCAAACTTTATAAAGGCAAAGGTGAAATATCTGACTGTAGTTCCTACAGGGGCATCTCTCTCCTCTCCACGGCGGGAAAAATTTTGGCCCACATCATTAACATCCGGCTGACTCGTCTCGCAGAAACACTGCTCCCAGAAACCCAGTGCGGTTTTCGCCCAAATAGAGGTACGGTGGATGCCATCTTTGTTGTAAAACAAATCCAAGAAAAGAGTCTGGAACAACATCGCCCTCTGTTAATGTGCTTTGTCGATTTAGAAAAAGCTTTCGACCGAGTACCGCGTGAAGCCCTCTGGATTGTTCTTAGGAAAACTGGGTGTCCTGAGAAGTTTGTGAACTTGATACGCCAATTTCACGATAATATGACGGCAAAAGTTCATCACGAAAGCGACTTTTCTGACCAATTCCCAGTAACGTGTGGTGTAAAACAAGGCTGTGTTTTGGCTCCCACCCTGTTTGCGCTGTACTTTTCTGCCGTAATGAAGGATGCAACAAAAACTTGCAATGGACGCATAGGCATAAATTCGAGAACAGACAGGACAATCTTCGACCTTTCTCGTTTTAGGGCGAAGCGCCAGGTGACCAACCTCTCCGTCTTGGACATCCTCTACGCGGATGACGTTTGCCTCATGGCTGATTCCGCTGATACGCTTCAAGTCTATGTGGATTCACTCAATGCATCATGTTGTAGGTTTGGCTTAGTGATCAGTATTACCAAGACTCAGGTCCTAAAACAGCCACCTAGGGGTTGCTTTTTGGATGACTCCATTATCACACTGAATGACAAGGCACTGGAGGAGGTGTCCCGTTTCAGATACCTGGGGAGCCAAATTTGTGATGACAACGGCCTTTCATCGGAGGTGCCTGCTCGCATAGCCAGCGCCGCGGCAGCCTTTGGAAAACTTAACCACCGTGTCTGGAGATCTCACGATATCAAGCTTCAGACTAAAATGTTGGTTTACAAGGCTATAGTTATACCAACGCTACTTTATGCTGCAGAAACGTGGTGCTGTTATAAGGCAGACATTAAAAAGCTAGACATCTTTCATCTCCGCTGTCTCAGATCAATACTGCGTTTGAAATGGCAGGATCGCGTACCCAATACGGAAGTTTTGCGTCGCGCAGGCATGCCTGGCATTGAGGCGCTCATAATGAAACATCAGCTGAGATGGTGTGGTCACGTTTTGCGCATGGACGATGTTAGATTGCCAAAGGCAGTGTTCTACTCGGAACTCTCGTGCGGAAAGCGGAAGCGGGGAGGCCAATTTCTGCGCTATAGAGATGTCCTCAAACGCCACCTTACAGCTTGCGGTATACCCTGTGATCGTTGGGAGGAACTTGCACTACGGAGAACGGAGTGGCGCTCTACTGTTCGCAAAAGTGTCGAACGTTTTGAACGGATGCGTCTTGAGGACCTGGATGCAAAGCGTCAAATACGTAAGGCACGACCAAGACGCTCCTACACTTACACATACAACAGTTCCGGACAACTTCACTGCGCACCTTGTGATCGAATTTTCCGGACTAAGTTCGGTTTCGCGAGTCACATCCGAGCTTTCCACAACCTGGACGGGAACAATTGACGGAGTCGCTGTCGCCGGATACGGCGAGGAGGACTATATCCTTGAGCTTGCAAATATCTTGGTCAAATGTTATTCATTGTATATAATTCTACTATATGTGAAATTTTAAGCGTGTGCTTGTTTTATATATTTCAGAGAAACACATTAAGAAGAAATTGATAACAGCAGCGATAGCAATCGTGCTGGTGATAAAGTTGATAGCTTTGAAACTGGTGTTCGTGTTGCCATTGATAATGGGCGTCACGACAGCCAAGAAGATATTCCTGAAGCTGCTGCTGTTCCTGTTCCCAGCGCTAAGCCACATCTTCAAGCTGTGCTCGTGGTACCACAACAACTATCACACGTCCAAGTATCACCATCACCATCATTTGATCACACATCATCATAAGGTAAGCGTTTCTAATTTCATGGTTACTTGTAGGCAATAGGCCACGTATGATCTTAACTACATCAACATTGTGCCCCATGATTCATTGCCAAGGGAATAAATATGCAAATATTTTTGTTAGGTAGTCAAAATATAACTTTACTAGCGCCGTGCGATACAATTTTCAAAATAGGACAGTTGGGTAAAAAGGTCTCAAATAAATGTACATCATCTACATTTTTCAGCTCCTTTTCCAAAAAACTGTACCCACGCGAATTCGGGGCGTGTCGACTAGAGTAAATTGTATCTTTTGCATTTTTTGATTAGATTGTTATTTTTAAATTCATTATCTTTTGCATTGAAAGTCTAATTTAAATAATTAGAAAAAAGTTATTTACAGGAACCTATTGAAACAATTTTGAATATGAAATTATTTATGTATATAAGGATTAATGCAAAGATGTCGATAACGTAGTCTAATTTTGGTCGACATTTTTACCAACTTTTAAAACGTAAACAAGTAGCTATAGTGTCATTAACTAAAATAGTTGGACATAAGGTAATGCGAAGTTTTTTGTAGATATTGATATATTTTTTTAAATATAGGAAATAAGTTGTTGTTACATAATAAGCTATACAGCTGTAACTGTACAGGATGTACTAAACTAATTGAATTAAAACTATCCTCATTGTTTAACAACCTACAAGTAAAAGTTACTAAAAATAAAACTAAAAGTAAATTATATTATTAAAAAGAGTTATGCAAGTTCCGAAGAAACTGGCAGCGTTCGCTCTTTTAATAGCTGAGCTAATTCTTTGTCTGAAGAAGCTGCCAGCTCTTCAAATTGCATCAAAATAAATGGTTGTGATGATGATGATGATGAAATGATTGTGGATGAGGCAGATAGCCTCATTACTGGATAGTAAGCAAGTAATAGCTTGCCGGCATATAAAACTTGATCATATGTACCTACAAAGATATCTTGTGAAGGTCACGAGAAATCGTTTAATATTCTAGCAAGAAAACTGGTCCTTGTAGAAAGCGTTGAGTTGAGGGTTGCGTTGATACGGAAGTAGATGTCTTATATCTCATAGTTTAGCGCGATGCATTAGAATAAATGGCACATCCTGGGTTTAAATTTCATCAAAAATAACATGATTGACGCGTAAATTTTATTGAATGTACTACAACTAATCTTCTACGTTAAAAGGGCTAGTTGACTGTGGATGGGAATTGTTTGACCAGTTTTCTACAAATCGCTGAATACTCTTTACTTATCTTAACTCCTTTCCCTTTTCAGGTCCCACATGCTCCAATTTACAGCCACTCCCCTCATGGTCCACACGGCGGCGCCGTGGTGGTTCGACCGCATGCCGCCGGCCCGCCTACATCTCACGACCTTCACCCGCATGAACACGGATCACCAGCGTTCGAGAACTATCCTCAGGATTGGGAGCTGTCCGGGCCAGGTCTTGGAAACGAGTATGTACAGTATTCATGTTAAAAACTTTGCTGTTTTAGTCTATGACAAATGACTTTATGTTGATTTTTATTTGCCATATCATTTCTTAAAGTTGGCAACATCCATCAATTATTTTTATCCTGTTTTAAGACCCTTTACAAATTAGCTTAAATGATCAAAGGAAATAAGTCGTAGTTATCAGCTCAGGGTTGGTAGTAAACCTTCACAAGGATTAACTTAAAAAAAAACAGTGTAGTGTTTTCCCCTTGGCCCCTAAATTACATGGTAGCATAGGAGAACAGTGGTCGTAATTTTGAACCCTGCTTCAACAGCGCCAGTAACTTTCAAATAGGGTCTCTTAGTAGTTTTATCAATCAATCAAACAGATCAATCTGAATCTTAAACCGATTTTTTTTTGGTGTAGGTTTATTAAAATGAATATTTAGACTTGCGTTTCATTGTGACTCTTAACGCAATGTTATAGATAAATGTACCTACTTAGTTATAATTGCATATTTGCAAGGTCATTCATCAGTATTTCGGAAGAAAAATTAATTGAGCTATCTCTGTTGGTTAAATTTTACTTAAACTACTCAACAGTGAGATGAAAATTAAACTGACTTGTAATTCATTTTCAGATACATTGCTGCTGACATTCATCGAAACGCAATAGCAAATTTCAAACCACACGCGAACGATATGAACGACATTAAGGCTTGGGGTCTAGGGTTACCACCAGGGACATCCATGAATGTGGGTGAGATCGCAGCCAGTGCCAACAGTCCGTTGCCAAATGGTCAAAGAATATCGCAGAATCCTGCTGGGAGGTAACGCTCATTTTTTTTTTCAATGAACAAAACAGTTTCGTTGCTTAAGATCCTCCACAAAATAGCACCAGTTTCAGTAAAACATCTTAGGTAGGACCTTTTACACACCGCGTTTTTTGAACACGCTGTCCACGCGCGTTTATAAAACGCGTAAAAATAAACGTGATTTGCAATGGCTCTTAGTCAGTCCATTTAATTTTTTTATTCCTCTTTATTTTTACCACCTACTGTAAACTACTCCTTCCTTCTTTCTGTAAAAAGGTTGCCTGGAAGAGATCGCTCTTAAGCGATAAGGCCGCCTATTGCTTACCTTGTGATTTTCTCTGTATACCTGTTTTCTGTATCGCTTACTATTTCTGGTGAACAATAAAGAGTATTTGTATTGTATTGTATTTTTTTAACTTCAACCACAAAAGTAGGTTTTATTATCAGACAATATTTAACACCTTCCCTGTCCAGGAACCTCAAATATGGTGCCATGAAGTATTTTTCAAGGAGTCCCTGCTTTCACTATGGGTCACAACTTCAAACTATCTCCAAAGTGAAAGCCTGATCGAGTGACTTAAACGTGTGACTTTGTTGAATCAATTTTATATAAGGACAGTGAACGTGTTATAGCTCATTGTTGATTCCTGTGCCATGATTACATTATGATTGACGATTATTTTATATGAAGTTCATGGAGTTTGTTATTTTATTTATTTTCAGACCAATGGGACCTCCAAACGGATATCGAAAGAAGCCAAAAGATCCATTACAAGCCGAAAAGGAAGCACTGGTATATTTTTTGTAGTAAAGGCATGCCAGAATATGAATGAAACTAATCTATTTTAGATAGCTTGTCCTATATCCCCATATAAATATTTCGTTCGTTCATTTGTTTTTTCTGACTGCCCCGAAGGAGGGTTGTTTTTCGAGCATATTATGCAAATGAAATATCCATTTCTTTGATCCTCTTTATACCCTAAATGGCTGGAAGGTTTTCCACTGTCAAAATGACACGGTTAGGTATTTCTCATTTGAAAATGGCATTGGCGGAAATAAATTATTGTACGTCACTACTTGGTTTTTAAAGCGATAGTTTTTCCATACAAGGGCCAACCGATAGTGTCTTTTTCAACCTCAACATTGGCGGAATCATCGATAGTTTCGATGGAGCTATATTTTTTTTTTTAATTGAATTGAATTGAATTGTATATTTTAATGTAGGTACAAGTTGCAGGTTTCACGCATAGTTACGAATGCGTTCATAAGATCATTACAATCCTTTCTGGCTCCAGATCCGAGCAGCAGCGTTAGCTGCGCGAGCACCGCCTTCTCCGGTCCGCGACGAATTGTTACGAGTGTCAGCCGCAAAGCTGACAGAGACGAATAGAGTGAAAGCGGAGACAGAGCTGGTGCGCCAACAGCAGAAGATAATGGCTGCGCAAGATCCGGTAATCTTTACGACCTTACTATACTTTATCCACGCGCGGCTATGTACCCATAAACTATTATATGTGGTAGTGAAATTGAAATTTCCCGTGAAAATTCGTAAAAATTACAGTAACGTGGATTACATGTTTTTCTGTGTTCCTTTTTTTCCTTATTGTATAAGTACTTTCGGAATATATTTTCGTATTCCTCGTAATAAAAATACTTTTTTTTTTACTTTTTTTATCGAATCAAAATCTAAAGATGTGATCCTTCCCACTTCAGAGAAACTCTATCCCACCCAATTTGTTGATAAATTTGTAAGCCGACTCAGTTGAGTGCCAAGATACAGACTCAGCCTAGTTTGGTGCTCACCAGATACATCTGGTATATTGTAATACTGGTCATTTTTAGATAAATAAAAGTTATTCTTATTATTCTTATTTATTTATTTGAGGAGATACGTAGAAGAACAAGGGTCACCGACATAGCCAAGCGAATTAGCTCGTTGAAGTGGCAATGGGCGGGCCATATAGCACGGAGAGCAGATGGCCGTTGGGGCCGAAAAGCTCTCGAGTGGAGGCCGCGGATCGGCAAGCACAGCGTGGGACGTCCACCAACGAGATGGACGGATGACCTGGTTAAAGCCGCGGGTTCAAGGTGGATGCAGGCCGCTGCCAACCGAAGCAACTGGAGGTCTATGGGGAAGGCCTATGTCCAACAGTGGACGTCCTACGGCTGAGATGATGATGATGATGATTTATAAAAATCTGAAATGTTTTTATTTTTATTTTTGTATACCGTTACAGGATACAATAGCGGCAGAGAGGTTCTACGGGCAACTCTTGGAAAAAGTAGATCATATCCTTGTTCCTCTGGGAGCTGCTGACCCTGGCTGCAAGGAGCGGGCTGTCTGCGCACTCTACAAAGACCCCTTCAAGCACACTCCGTACAGCAATCTAGTCTCTAATGAACTTAGCAAGTGAGTACCAATTTATACGACATGTATCGGTTGTATGTACTCGTAGAAGTGGGGTAATGGAGTAGTATGGAGTATAATAGACCCCTTCAAGCACACTGTGTACGATAATCTAGTCTCTAATGAACTTAGCAAGTAAGTACTAATACGACACGTGTCGGTTGCATGTAGAAGTGGGGTAGTATGGAGTAGAAGACCCTTTCAAGCACACTCCATACAACAATCTAGTCTCTAAAGAACTTAGCGAGTAAGTACCAATACGACATGTGTCGGTTGTATGTAGAAATGGGGTAATGGAGTAGTATAGAGTAGTAGACCCCTTCAAGCGCACTCCATAGATCAAGCTAGTCTCTAATGAACTTAGCAAGTGAGTACCAATACGACACGTGTCGGTTGAATGTAGAAGTGGTATAATGAGGTAGTGTATAGAAGTGATACATGTAAAATTTTAGCATGCTATTTATAGCTTCTGAAGGGATCCATATCGGCTCGCATACTTATTGAAAGTCCGAATGTAATTTTTGTCAGAATTATCGTTTGTCATAACTCTTTTTTTCTCTGAATCTAACGATTGTTTAGAATTCTTATAAAATAAACTTTACCTAACCTATCGTTTTCTATAGGATGACCATTTAAAATTTTTAGAATAATATAAGGATTCAGTGCGAAAAAAATTCGGATAAACGATGATTCGGAAAAAAATTGCGGTATGACTAGCGAAGAATATGCGACCTTTGGCGCTCCCCTTCTGAAGATTTACATTTTCAACTTCATATGTATTTATTAAATTGATAACTCTACTTTAGCTTAATATTGGACCAGATTCTACAGCGACCGCTAAAATTCCTAATTTTATTTAGACGTCGCTAAATCACTTTGCTATTCTATGAGCACCTGTCATAATCAAATGACATCGCTAATTTAATGGAATAGCACTTGTTAAATCCGCCGTCTAAATGACAATTAAAATTTAGAAAATTTAGATTTAGACAATTTAGCCGACGTGCGCGTAGAATCGCATCCATTGCTTGATCTTTAAAGTTAGATGTCAAAATGAAAATCTGTGTAAAACTTCACACTTAGTCAAATAAAGCTCTTTCTTGACATTTCTGTTTACCACACAAATCGATCTATCGTTGACCGATTCAACCAGTCAACATCGATCAATTTGTGTAAAATAAGCTATTGGTCGACGTGGGCCATTTGATTTAACAATCAATAGACGGCGTCGATCGACGAACGATCGATTGGTGTGTTTCAATACAAACTAGCTTAACCCTCATTATTTCTTGATTAGATGGGTTTTTTCGCAATTTCGGGGCTGGTCCCATAATAAAAGTTGCTCATTGTGAATCTTCCCATCACCCCTTTCACTTCTGCTCATGACCCAAGGGTACAGGGTACATTCTACCATCGATCAATTGGTTTAGTAACCAATTTCCCAAAATATTTCATAGCAATATTTTTCTTTTCAGGGACTCAAACGAGCTGGTCCCTCCGGCCGATAGCAAGCTTGCCATCCACTATTATCGCTATGTACAAGCGGCAAGAGACGGCCAGGAGCAAAAGGACTGCTCCCTCCTCTATCCGGACTGCCATATCGACTATAACAAGAAATAGGAGGAATAGGGATGACGACACCACCAATCAACTGACGTACTTTTTATGAGCTGACAAAACACAATTCATCCATAGAGTTTCAATGGCAATAGCGAATTATGACGTCATTATTTGGCAACTCAATCAACTAACTATTTATTTGTTTTAAAGCAACAAAAAATCTAATTTTACAGTAAATCGAAAATTGATCTGGTTTTCAGGCTAAAATAAAGCGGTTTTTTTACTGGAGTTGTGCCTCCGAATTATTTTTTGATGGCGTCATCATCCCTATTGGGGTTTCAACCTCAAGGAGTTAAAAAGAAATGAAAGAGAAACATATAAAATGATAGTATATTCAACCTTTTTACGTCAAAATTGTAGAGTTATGTAGAAAGTGGCGACCTCTTTTAATGTACTCTTTCTATCTATTCTTTACTGTTGGCTGTTTAACAAAATAAGTAATGATCTTTTCTCACCGGCTTCGTTTCTTATTTTAAGCTTTTGTGAGATTTCGGAGCTGTTTCACCATCAATTGATTAGTATTAACTGATAGTTAAATGTGACGTCGTCTCTATTTGTTTTGTTCAAATAGACGGAGACGGCAGCACAGTCATTTAATCGCCAGTTAACACTAATCAATGGATGGTGAAACAGCCCCTAAAGTTACTATGTGTATGTAACCGTAAATAAATATTATGATGTTTTAAAATTATCTGGAATAATTCAGCAAATAGTAACACATTTTAATAAATTCAGGCGTGTTTCAAGTAAATAGGTATGCTACGTTAAAAACCATGGTAGAACCCTAGTGAAGGGCGTTTGAATTAAATGGTTTTAGATCATAATTATTGTAATTAATTAGATTATGTAACGAAATGAAATTTGAGTTTGAAGTCGATTTTGGCGTTGTTATATGAAAGCCAAACTTTTTGTGGCGAATTGACTGTTGACTTTACATTTTCTGCATTTATTTATTTTTCGAGTAGGTATTTCTAAAGAACAAAACCTACCACGAATAAGTTAATAATTTATTTATTTAATTAAAATATTTAGTTACAGCTACATCCAAAACCCTAGTGATAGTAGCAAATTATTTATTATAGATTAATTACTTTTAAAAGGACATATACAAAGACCCGCTTTGATTCAATTCATAAATATTGAACTTCCCAAGTATAACATACCAGTATGAAATTTTGGAGAATTAGTAATTATTCACAAAAGAAACAAGAATGTCTGTGCATTGAGAGTTGAACAGTTCTCATTATTTTGAAAGTCGGTATGATGACAAGTAACTTTTAAAATTATTTTTCATGAATTACTCGAAGTTAGTCTTAAAATTATTTATTTATTTATAGCGATAGTGTTACAATAATGCCATCCAGTCATTAGGACAGTAACATTGTTACATATGTAAGGATAATGATGCATTTAAAATGTTACTCCATGATACTATCTGTTAACTTGTGTAACATTGTCAATATTAGGTAAAACTAGGCTATAAGACAATAAAAGGTTTCTGTGACAGGCCAGTTGGCATTACAAAACTACTTTTAAAAAACTCGTACCTCAAAATCGATAATTTTTCTGAGTGAACTTTATGATCATTATGTCAAGGTTCAATTTTGTCGACACAATTGATTTTAGATACGAGATTTTTTCAAAATAGTGACGATTAGTATCGTGAGGTCTGTTAGACAACTTTGACATTTGTTCCGCGCTGGCATTGAATATATCTCTAACATTTTAATTCTAACGCTAGGAGGTTCAATTAAATAAAAAATATTTATTTATGAACTTCTTATAGCCGAAGTATCAAAATTATCTAAGCCTAGCTAGAATGACAGTATGACAATTTTGACAGTCTGATAAATGATACCAGATTAAAGTTTCGTAGCTTTCGCTGGCCAGAGTCTACTAACGCCATCTAGCGACTTTTGCCTGTCAAGAAACCCTGAATAAGAAATTAATATTAAATCGACTTCAAACTTTCAGTTATTCAAATTTTCGTTTGAAAAATTTAAGTTATATTAAAATATAGTTTTTTCCTATTTTTGAAGTCGGTTTTATATTGTTTCGGTTCTGCTCAAAAATATTACGTTAAGGTTCGTCTGTATTTATATTATTGAAGCAAGGAAATGGTTTTTTTATTTATATTGTTATTTACTTTAAAATAAATTATTTATTTTCTCTTTCTGTATTTTTTATTTATTTAAATAATAAAGATTATGAAAACAGCTTGATTAATTTAAGGTGTCAATACTGAATGATTTATAACTTGCAAAAATATCTACAACTCAAACTACGTACTTATGACAGAATCCATACTTAATATTATTAATGCGAAAGTTTGTTTGTGTCTTTGTCCGTCTTTCACACCGTAACGGAGCAATGGATCGACGTGATTTTTAGCATAAAGATAGTTTATGGGCCCGAGAGTGACATAGGCTACTTTTCATCCCGGAAAAATGCACAGTTCCCGAGGGAACAGCGCTTGATAACCGAATACCACGCGAGCGGAGCCGCGGGCAAAAGCTAGTAGAAAAATAAAAGACAAATTTTATTGAAGGCTATTGAAATAAATTACGAACGGTAATGGTCAAGTTTCTGAGCCACCATGGAACATTTCAAAGGAAAATTTATTACGATTTCCTTTTTAATTAATGCGATGTCACTATGACTTTTACTGTGAAATGGTTCCATGGTGACTCATGGTGGGTAAAGTCCTTAACCGTACGTACAAATCGGAAATGCTCGTTAACTACCGAACCGTCGTAATCGTGTTAGAAAAAAGTTGTTTCTGCCATTGATAGAATTAAAGCAGTACTTAAGTACCTACTCTTAGTGTTAGTTTTCGGTTAAAAAAACGTCTCGGTCGCGATCGCGTTAAACTCTCAATTTGTATGGAAACACGAACTTCGCAAACGTTCCGCTAGAGGCGCTTTTCGTGTTTCCATCATCGAAATAGTAAGTACCTGGAATGTGCACTGTGCAGGAATCACGGTCCGTCATTTTGGCGATAGAGATAGCTACCACAGGGTTATTTTATCTCACTCTATTAGTATGACCATAATTTTATGCAATTAATGAGACATTCCTTCCTCCTAGTACTTGTTTGTCAGAAAAATATACTAAGTAGCAATAACCAGAATTTTTATTACTTGTATACCAAGTCCTTATGATACGGCTTGTAGAGACTAGAGCAAATAAATTTTAGGTTTGTACGTCGGTGCTAGTAACTCATAAGTATTCACTTTTCTATAGGTAAAACTTATGATATTGGCAAAACCGGTATTAACATTGTATAATACCGGTATTTCGATATTGATCTCTAAATACCAATTATTTTGTTATTAAATAGAGTCGCAACACTCAAACGTTGCAAGTCACAAATGCATTAATACTTATTTCATTAATATAATCTTAGACATTTTTGAAATAATCTTAGCTACCTACTCGTACTTAAGATTGTCGGAACCGGAAAGGTTTTGGAAGTGCGAAAGTCATTCATTTTACTTACGAATATCGAAAAAATACCAAAATATCGGTATTTGAATTTTCGGTATTGAAAAAATACCGATATTGCAAAAAACCTCTGATATTAGATGCTCTATCATTTAGGTTAATAAATGAATGAAGACTAAGTGACAATACATATATATTACACTATTATTTACTTATTCATTATTTATTAACTTTTACGAGCGTCTTCGCATGCGTAAACTGAATCGATCTGGTAGTTATAATTGAAATTTTCGGGATTTTTCCAAATTCCCCTGGAAATTTTCAAAATTTATAATAATAATATAATATAATGTATTAGACAATACGTATGATGGGTATAAAATATTATAATATAATAAATATTACATATTAGCCATTTGGATACATCGTGAAAAGATTGTCACCCTAGTCTCAATAACGAAGCTACCATCTTACTGTTTGGTGTGGCCATTGAGAAATTAATAAAACCTACCATCAAGTTAAAATTAGCTCGTGAAAAAAGATCTAAAGCTTATTTCATTAAAAAAATATTAAATCGTGTAATTATTGCTTATTATAAATGTATAAATTTTATTCAATATTTTTAAAAGACAACACTCACGAAACTAAAATTTACTAATTATTTATTATTTATTTCCTGGCAATAGTTAGAGAGGGACACACTGACTCCGTGCTTGCTATTTCACCCGGACCGGAGCCCATTAGTTCTTATGTCTATGTCTTTTAGGTCGGTTTTTGCTCGTCTGTTTTTGGAGTGTTCATTCCAGAGTACTTACTATTTCGATGGTTTCCATACAAATTGAGATTTTAACGCGAACGCGATCGAGACGTATTTTGTAAGCGGAAACTTAGGTACATTAAGGGTATAGGTGACAGAACTGACTTGGATACTATAGAGCGTGAAGTATAAATAATAATAACTAGAGACTGGATAATTTTCAATTACATATTTAGCCCATTTTCGTTAATTAAAATATTTAAAATTTGGTAACGTAACGATGCATTTTCATTTTATTAGGGGTAGGCTTATTAACGTAGTCAATGATTCATTTCTATCAGCACTGCATTGAAAAAGCTCCTTGTATCCATCCCAGCCTACATACGTCCCACTGCTGGGCACAGGCCTCCTCTCAGAGTAAGAGGGCTTGGGCCATAGTGGGCGGATTGGGAACTTCACACGCACCATTTAATGCTTCGCAGGTTTGTGCAGGTTTCGTGCAAAGCTCGTGGTAAATTTCAAATGTAATGTCTTCGATTATATCCTTTTATTCCAATAGAAACTTCAATAATTGCAGACTTCCAAAAAATTTCGTTACCCCACTATGAGTGGCCAGACTAACCAAATCTAAAAAGTAAGTCATTCATACTCTAACTAGGGATATGGGTCACGTCGTACAGCTACGAGTACTCATAGAAGGACACCGTAAATCATATAGTATCCGCTTCCCAACTGCAGGCGGATCACGTACCCGCTATTAGTTCAGATGTTGGTATGTTTCGTTCATCGATTTATTTGTATAGCTTTCACTTGCTGAGAATATAAAATTTATTTGACGATTGTAGTCGAAGGAACTGAATCTGAATCCCGTAAGGGTGGAACCTTTGTTCTAATAATGACAAGCTCAAAACCTGTAAGTACATTTGCCAAAGAAATCACAGTGAAATTGATTATGCAATGGAAAACCCGTCAGACAATAGAATCCTACTTTTTAGCCGAGTTTAAATTTCCAAAAAAAATCGTGCAAGTCGGATTTCATTGCGGCGCTCGATTGCCCACTATATAAACTTGTTGGCTTTACGGCCTCGCAATGTAATGCAACTTGCACAATTTTTCTTGCAAATCTAAATTCGGCTACGAAAACATTTTGCGTTTACAAGCATTCTATCTATTTACTAAAATCAGTTCAATTTCAATGAATATAAAGCTCGATGAAATAACGCCAGGCGTCTCCGTAAATTTCCAGAGGTGTAGCGTCTTGGTCACTCGCAACTTAGAGGGTCGATCTGTTAAATATTCCAGGAAGCCATTGGCTATGGAAAGTACAAAAGCAACCGTCGTGGCGAAGGCAACTCCAGCAGTAAACGTCTTCTGGCTAGCGATGATGAAATCAGAACTTCTGGTTCAATAATTATGAAATTAAACTTAAAAGATTAAATAACACATAACCCCTATTAGCTTGAAAAACAACTTGATAAATTGAATAGCTGCTGTAGTGCGTAATCTTACTTACAGGTAATACAAATCAGCGTTCTACACATACAATTTGAATCAAAACATTCTTTCCACACCTACACCAACACTCAAGTTTAATTTAATTGATTTATAGTCACTCTGGTCATCAGTCCAATGGTTTAATATTCTGTGAGCGAACCAAGCGAAATCGGCCTGAATAGCGGCAGATAGGGATATCGGTGTGTAACTGTGACAGCCGGGGTTTAAGAATGTGTATTACATGTTTATTTGACACCATTGGCTAAAATTAAACGGATTGAATTCAGAATCCAGATAACACTGATTGAAATTCACTAAGTAGATGTGAAAAGTCTCGATTTTGTAGAAGATTCTACACATTTTAAAAGTAGGTTGACAAAAGCCAATGCTCCTAATAAAAGTAATCAAGATATCATTTAGATTGTACCTACTAAGCGTGGTTAACAATTCCATAATTGTTCTAGCATGGTGACCAAATTATATCATGATCTGCAGTTGACTACAGATTGAAAAACCAAAACGAGTGTAGGAAAAATTGGAACTAGTACAAACTTTTCAATGAATATTGGTTCTTCTTCCAATGCCGTCACAATACACCGCTGTGAATACTCCTCGATTATGTAGGCGAATCACGCACACAAGCATCCGTTTTGCAGGACATCTTTCTCTTAAGCATATGGTAAGAATGACAATTAAAATGTCCTCTATTACGTAAGGAATGCGAACGCAATGTCGGTGTCACTTTCTTTCAATGGTTACCGCCTTTTTATGGAATCCTATTGATATTTTAGTTTGAGGAAGAACTAGGTTTCTTGGCAACGAATTCTAAATCGTACCTACCTTGCTCTAACATGTGACCAAGTATGTCTAAGTATAAGACTAACGTTATATATAAATAAATAATAATAATAAATAAATAAACATCACAGGACAATTCACACCAATTGACCTAGTCCCAAAGTAAGCTTAGCAAAGCTTGTGTTATGGGTACTAAGCAACGGATAAACATAATTATATAGATAGATACATACTTAAATAAATATTAAACACCCTAGACCCGAGAACAAACATTCGTATTTTTCATACAAATATCTGCCCCGGCCGGGATTCGAACCCGGGACTTCAAGCTTCATAGTCAGGTTTTCTAACCACTAGGCCATCTGGTCATCATATACCATCTAATCAAATTCCTCTTTTTGACTATTAATTTCCTTTTACCTATCTTCATCTTTATTGTTCTTGAGTGTATTACTAAGTATGTCTGATTTATTGGCATTAGAATTCTTTCTTGGCATTGGAATTAGAATTCATTAGAAACCTATGAAAATTAGTTTAGAGCTAAATAGTTTAGGTTTCTTTTTTTCGTTTTGATTAATCATACTTATTACTAGACCATGCTAGTAAGTTAGAGATGGGTGAAAACGCAAATTAAATTAATTAAAGCCAACTATACCTATGTCCTAATTCTATGATTTAGAGATAACATGCGCCCCTCTGATTTAGGAAAAACACAGAACAAGATATATAATAATGCTACCTGTGACCATGCATCACATATGCGTTTAATTTTAAACGATAAAATATTCTGGGACAACATTTTTATAAAAACAACTTAACTAACATTTTCTCTCTGTCTAAGAAGGAGCTAACGGTGGTGCAAATGATATTGTCCATAATGACACCGTCGGTCCAAGTTTCTCCCCAAAATTATAAGCATCATACAAAAACTACACAGCTACATAATTTTTAGTAGTATGAATGTCGGCGGCCGATCGTAAAATCAGCCAGATCACGAAATTCCTAGGCACATCATGAAATGGCGCCATTTCATGAATTGGCTAAGGGACATCCGCCATATCGTTCAAATGTCCAAATGGCGCCATTTCATGATATGCCTAAAAGTTGTCTGGCATATCACGATGTGCCTGAGAAACAATACGGCAGATCGATTAGAGCAACGCATTCGACGATATTCCTAGCTTTATACCGGGCATATCGTGATTTGCTGAAAAAAAGAAAAAAATAGGTACGACGAGCGAAGCGAGGAGTGGTTATTATGAATTGTGACTTCTACGCACGAGCCGAGCGAGCGAAGCGAGCGTGCCGCGGCAGCGGCCGGCGAAGTGCCAGAAACGATTTGCCGGCATTTCATGATATGCCTAGGAATTTCATGATCTGCCTAAACTAGCATAATCATGAAATGGCGGCGTTTCATGATATGCCTAGGAATTTCATGATCTGCCTAAACGTCACCAGGCAAATCGTCAAACGGTGAGTTTTGAACGATATGGCGGATGTCCCTTAGCCAATTCATGAAATGGCGCCATTTCACGATATGCCTAGGAATTTCGTGATTTGGCGGATTTTACGATCGGCCGCCGACATGAATACACTAACATCGTCCCACTTATTATGAGCAAAAACCCAGATTAGTGAGCCCAGGTTCAAAGCTAGAAATAACTGCTAGAGAGGCGCTTTGGCTAATAAAATTATAATAATGAATCGTTAAAATTTCGGGTTGGCTTTTCGGGCTTCTAAAAAATTTCTTGCAAAGTTCTGTTGTTCCCGTGTTCAGGAATTTCACTTATAATGTTATCGTTACAATTAAAATAGTATAGATAGGACATATTATTATCATTATAAACGAACTACAAATAAACAATAAGCAGGATAAGTCCGCCTTTGTACTTAACACTTTTTTTGTGTAAGTAACCTTTTTGTTTTTCCTTTTTGTACAATAAGAGTATAAACAAACAAAGAAACTATAGGTACACGAATGATGCCATCGTTAATTTTAAGTCTTGTTGTTGCACTTAAACTTGAACTATCGCCGTTAATTTTACAGTAACAAAAGTTTATCTTGTAACCTAATAGGTAAATGTATCTACTTTACAATATTAATTATGAAAAAATTTCAAGTCGTCAAAAGTTTATATTATTATTTGCTATCCAAAATAAACTAAATCTCGGAGCAAGGAAGAATACTTGGAATCCAAAATTGGCTTAGATATAGAAACTACATTTTGACAATTAAAGGCTCAAGTTTGCACTAGCGATATTTATCATGTAAAAATCTTCAAGTTGCCTTTTCGGATAACTTTATATCAATCCAGTCTTGAACTCTTTGAAAAACTGAAATATTTGGATATAGGCTACTAAAACTAATAGGCGGCAGAGTGTAAACAAAAGCTGTTACACCTTAAAAAGTCTTTACCTAATTGAAGAGATTTTCACGTCGTCACTTAAGCAACAAAGTGATAGTTTTTCAATACACTGTCACCTCTCACAAACACAATTAAAATGTGCCGCAGACGTATGGCTCGCCCAAGATAGCTCCAAGGCGCATTCAGCACCACCTCACGTATTAATGCTCGTATATAAACCAAGCCCTCAACCTCCCTGGCATACATTGTGATCTGTTATCGGACGGCGGTCAGTCGCATCAGCCGTCAAACAAAAAAAAATAGTTAAAACTAAAGTGCAAAATGAAATTAATAGTGCTTTTATCGGTCGCGGCGTTCGCCAGTGCACAAACATACACAGCGTCGAGGCTAGTAAAGAACATTTATAATGAATGTTTAAGTCAATATTCGGTGGAGTGTGTGAAACCGAGGACCCTGGAATGGATTTCGCGAGTGGCCAACAACGATGAAATTAGACTTACTGACGACTTGACTATAGTCAAGACTGGCATCATTGAAGAAGATGCCGAAGTTGATCCTAGGTTCATGAAGGATCCAGCATATGCGATGTTCGACAAGATTGACGGCTTCTTGCAAACCCACACACTTAGGGTTAAGGTTCCTGAAGAGATCACGAAGAGTGCAGCTGCTGAGTATGTGCCGCGGTCTCTACTCACAGACTTGCCTTCAGAATTGGACATGCCTTTGGATGGAGAAGAAGATGCCCAGGTGTTCGAAGGCAGAAAGAAGAAGATCAAGCTGCCTAAGCCCTTGAGGATCAAGTCCAGTGAGATTACTTTGCAATTCTAAACACTATATTGCATTCAGCGTAACTTTACGAAGTTCCATATTACTTTTGGATAGGTAGTTAATTTTCATCCCTTTGTTTTCAGAACACGGTCTGATCAAGAAAGTCCTGCTGCCGTTCCTCCTAGGTCTTAAATTCAAGGCCTCGGTGCTGGTTCCCCTGGCTCTGGCTCTCATCGCCCTCAAGACATGGAAAGCTCTGACTCTTGGACTCATCTCCCTTGTTTTGTCTGGTAAGTCTGGTGGACTGAGCACGATAATAATGTAGTTAATTTAAAATTAAACAGATAGTTTTAAATAGCTAGTAATAGCTGTAGCGACTTTATTATCAGATCAAATACGAATTAAATTTATTTAAATCAATCATTAAAATTATTATAATCAAACCAGGAAGGCATTTGAAACATATATTATTAGGCTACCTACCAGATCTTTAATTAAAACAAAAAGTGTGGTCGTATGAATTATAAAATGAATGAGGGGTACTCTTTGGACACTTTGTTTTAGTTTTAGGTTAAATTTTTATTTTATTTTAAGTTATTGTTAGAATGTTATGTTTAATATTTATATTATTTAGTTTCTTTTATCAATAATTTTTTTTTAATAACACAGTTACAAATGAATGATCTCTATTAAAACGTAGAATTTCACCTGGGAAATAGATTTCCTTTATTGAACACTACTGACCTTATTGTACTTTTTTCGCAGGTGCTATGGTCATCTTCAAGTTCACGAAGCCCAAGGTGGTCAACTATGAAGTGATCCACTATCCCCAGCATCACGTGGAGCATCATGTGGACCACCACGCCCCTGCCTGGGATGCCCACGGTCCTTACCAAGCCAGGTCTTACGAAGACGCCCACGAGATCGCCTATTCCGGACAGATCTAAATCTGACACAGCTTTCCACGGACCTCGACTAATTTATTAACTTATTTATTTTATTTATTACAACTCACTGTAAATAAAGACTTATGGAGTAAGCGTCAAATGCGATTCGACTTTTATTTTGTGCCTTTGAAAACTTCTGAAGTCGGTTGCTAAATGCATCGTCTTTATTGCGAATAGAACCGACTCCTACTATAATACAGCATGTCTCGTAGCCAAAAATACATACGTATTAACATACGTAAAAATCAACTTTTTTACAGGAAATCCATCTGATCTATTTACTATCGTGAGCAAGTAATGAGAACCAAATGCAATGATAAAATAATAGTTTTCACTCTCCAATTGGAATTAAAGTCAATCGTTTAATTCCTGTTCGATATGACCTAAGGAGTTATGAAACTTTTAATATATCTTTTAATATTTCTTGCTAAAACACTATTACATCAGATTCTGAAAAATTACCTATTTCATTAAACTGGAGATATCTTTCTAACAAAGGATTTTTAGACACATTTTCTTCAAATAAAACATCATCTGTCATTATTGCATTGGGATTCGGAGTACTTTGAATGAAATCACTTTTTTCTATATTATTAGGTGACACAACTTCCGCAATTGTACTTTCTTTTTCATTTTCACTGCTATCGATATGTGAAAATATCCTGTCAAAATTAGGTCCCATTCCTTTTCCTTCCACGTCAGCAAAATCTTTAGTTTCCAAACTGTAATGGGAAGGAAGTTTATATTGTATTCTATTGTCTACATCAAAACTCTCTGCACTTTTACCTCCTGGATTATATTTAGCTTGACCGATATATCTAGTTTTTGTTAAGTTAACAGGATGTATTTGTTTTTCTATGTCTCTGAGTTTCATTTTGACACTCTTCCGCTTTTCCCTCGTACTTTCGTTTGAATCGAAATTCAACTCACCAACTTCGCTTGATTTGTTTGCGGACAGCATTCTATCAGAATGTGATTTGTATATATTTGAATGTTTTAAAGGATTCATGTGGTATAGATTTAGAAGGACTTGGAATTTCTCGTCTTCAGCCCCTTTGCTACACATCACTTTGTTGCGGTTTACCTAAAATGTTTAATAAGGGCACCATGTAATGAAATGAAGTAAAAAATATACAGATTTTTACAACAACTTCTTTTAACAAAATCGAAAATAATTAAGTACTCGGTGTCTTTAAGTCTGGGCTCCAAATTCCAACGAAAAGGTTCCTTACCTCGCACAATTTAGCAAGCAACACTACGAAAAGCAACTTCATTGAGTGAAACATGGCTTCAATTAGTTCAAAGTTAATTACGAGAACGTTATCAATGTTTACAAACTAAACAAACTGGCGCTCATAGTTTTCAAAACAAATGTACCTACCTACCACGGGAAAGGGAAACTAGAAAAGAGTAAATCGGTCTTACATGGTACAAATCTTTTTACGAGCACTTGTACCTCGTCTTAGATAGGTATTACTTAATGTTTAGAACTAGCATAAAAACAAGCAAAGATTAATTTTGTTTTTTTTTTATATTTTATAACCTTATACAAATTACTTAAACTTAGGATCTAAACATCCAGAATGTAATTGAAGATTGCAATAATAATGAATGAAGTGAAACACAGTTCAATAAAGTAAACAAAATAACCTAGTTTAGTTATCTCGCTTGTTATGGTACTGCATAATTATTATGGTAGTAAAAGGGTCGATTATTGCCTATTGTCATTTAAAACCCCATTTTATTTAGGTTTCACTCTCACTACAGTTAACTGTACTGGATACACATAAGTGTATCTGTTTCGATGTAGCTAGGATTTTGTCTAGTGAACACAGCCGTCTAGTTTAACAATCAATCTTTGAGTATTTATCTAGCTAAATACTCAAAAGCCTACCTACTATACCTACCTTAATGAAATAAAAAATAAGTGTAGACTTGCGCATGGATTACAAATAACAATATAAGGACTATAATAAGTAGGTATTTAAGAGCAAGAAAAAGTTAACGTAGAAAAAAACTATTTTTTGAACCATAATGGTGGCCTGTCATAGTAATTATTATCCCCATACGGATACATCCAAGGAATGTAATGCCATGGTTTTGGATAAGGAGCTCTGTACTTGGTGTCATAAAAACGGTTATCTAGATACCGGTACTTCATTGTTCCCATGTACGCTGCGTACAGAAAGTCCAACACGGGGTGGTTCTCTAGCGGGGTGAAGTAGTGTGTGATGATGGGTGCACGAAGGGTCATTGAAAAGGCACCTAAGCCGAGAAGACCGTCTTCCATCCAGCCTTCTCTTCGGCTGATTCTGTGGAGCGCTGCGCCACTGTCTATGCCCAGGGATGCCCAACGGCCAAAAAGGCAAATAAAATGGCCCCATTCACTCTACAAAAGACAAGCAAGCATGTTAGAAATTATCATTACTTATCCATACTAATATTATAAATGCGAAAGTGTGTTTGTATGTTTGTGTGTTTGTGTGTTTGTATGTTTGTATGTTTGTATGTTTGTCCCTCTTTCACGCCGTAATGGAGCGACGGATCGACGTGATTTTTGGCATAGAGATAGTTTATGGGCCCAAGAGTGACATAGGCTACTTTTTATCCCAGAAAAATATATATATATATAGTCCTCCTCATCGGTTTCGATGACGGCGACCCCACAACTATCCTCTATGAATTAAGACGCCTATTATGGGCTCTGATATGGCTGGCTAGGCCGAATTTACTTTTAAATACTCTCCTACACGCGTGACAGTACAGTTGCCCAGCGATAACCGAATACCACACGGGCGGAGCCGCGGGCAAAAGCTAGTTAGATTATAATAACTGATTGATTGCAGAATACTTCTAAAGTTCGAGTACTTAATTGATTACAATTCTCTAGAGCTATGCAAAATGGTTAGTAGGTATAAATATCTAAAGTAAAGAATAAGTTTTGGCTCTCATGATAGTACACTATTCATTAATTTGCAGGAACCAGAAATGCACCATGGGACCCGTTCACAAGAGATTATTACTGTTTCCTTATAGGTACTGTACTGTTCCCAATAGGGGTAGACACTATATTTTTATTTATATACTTTTATCTAAGTATAATTACGGCCATCGTCTGTTTGTAGGAACCCTTAGTTGTATAATAATTTATAGTAGACCTAGGATCGAACCGAGTGAGAGGGCTATTTAGTAGAGTAACTACCTCTTTGAGAAAGCGTTGGTTATACATACAGGAAACTCAAAAGTTATTTCGTTTAGTATAAGAAATTATTATTGCTACTATCTATTTTTGATTATATTTCCGCTTAATTAATATAAAAAGAGGTGATTTATGCCGTATAGGCCGGGCCCCTCCCCGCCCGGGCCTGTGGAGCTCGTCACCGTACTGGTCACTCCCCCACGGGCTGCCTCGGCACCTCGTGAGGGGATTGAATTAATGTCGTATGTCAATCACGTGCGTACCTCGTCTTCAAATGAATGAGTGGAGAACAAAATCATAGTCACTCCCGAGGCAGGCTTTGTTAATCCCTAACCTTTTCCTGAGTGACTATCCTATACACCTACGGTCTCCTCTTCCCCCCCCCCCAACCTCTAACAGACTAGCGTCAGGAAGAACAACTCGGAATCATGTTTGTGTTATTACGACGCGTTCCACAATTTGCGTCCACAACCAAGAGAGAAAGTCTCCTTCCCCCCCACATGCCCCACAAGGACTCCCAACGCCACTATTAGTCGTTAGACCTTGTTTAGCCGCAACCCCACTTTAGCCCTATTGCCAAGTGAGTAGTAAACAACCCCATCGGACAGAGTCCGTATTGCCGGGTGGTTAGTCCGACAAAGAGGATGCAACGTTCAGCGGCCAGAGGTGGAATTGACCCCTGGTGACCACATGTATCTGAAGACCCTCGGTCCCCAAACACAATTTTGAATAATCTACAGACTCCATTGTGAAACATCGATCATAATGGTTTGTGGAGTCTGTAAGGGTACTTTGTACAGTATCCATGCGCGCAATACCGACCATTAATACCCAGCCAGCTAGATTAGTACTCGTATCTGTGGCACACTAGTTCCATTCGCTCCACCAGCTGGATACAATAGTAAGTATAGAATTGTATAGCTATCCTTCCCGAGCTATCTGGGTTTCTATTAAAATCATTAGAATGGTGACAAAATTAAGTAATCAGGTTTAGTATAGATATTTGTAGAGACCGTGATACACCCCGGTTCTAGGTCCAAATAGCTTATTTGTAAAGTTAGGCCAAATACGCAGGGCAATTTGGAAGAAACATTGAGGAAATATAAACAATTACACAATAAGCTGAAGTCAATTATTAATATCTCGTTTCCATTAACTTTGGAGTTTCTAGCATGTTATAATATATAAGCAGTTTTGATATTCAATTTTAATTTTACTAATGTATTACTCACTGTCTTATATTTGTGCCACAAATATATTAGTTCTTCGCTATAGTATCCACACACCGATGGTAACTTCAGTACCGTCAATAGTAATATAGTTTAAATCAATTGAAGATAATGTTCGTTAAAAATATTCAACAATTCAATGTCTTCGTAACACTCCGTAACGTCAGCAGAACAGAACAGTAATGACCCGTATTTGAATCAATTCGATCATTTGAATTTGACTTCTAAATTTCAAATATTTAAATTTAGGTCTTTTGAATTTAGACTGGTGTTATTTATTCTTTATATTTTGAATGTTTAAAATTTAGAACACGGATAAATTATTTATAAAATTATTGTATACGTTCGTATAGAACCAAAGACCGATTTGAAATGAGATCTCAGGAGTGTCGCGGTTCCATCTCGGTTTGAATTTATTAGACATTCTATCAAAATGTCATAGACATTATGTCTAAATGCTGGTCTTTCAAATTTATAACATTGTGACAACAAATGTCAGATTACGTGGAAATCATAATATAATTATGACCAACTGTACTTTACTTCTATCTACAAATTGTATAATTAGCTCAAATCAGAGTACAATAACAGTGGTAGGATCCCGACATACTCCTCACTGTTCCGACGCTGTTATGTCGTAACATCATTAACTACTGGGATAAGGGAAGGACTTAGCTAAGGACATCCAGGAACCGCCATCAGCACTCGGACCGCACGCCAATACTCCAATCACGTCCCGTTGCACATCACACCACACAGCCAGCCAGGATATCTCCATCACGTTGGACGTCGACGCCAGCATGAAATTAAATATTATTGTAGGAACCGCACAATTCAAAGCTTTATGTATTTTGGGGCGTATTAACCGCGGGGCAAGCTCGAGCAATTAATTATAAGCAATGTTTACTATTCCATCAAATCCCGAGTAATTTGTCTTTCGTTTTCATAATTTTTATATTTCAATAAAATCACATTTATTTAATTCAATTCAAATTCAACTTACACGCCATCAATCCAGACTTGCGTATCTTCATAGTCTTCAACCAGTTCCTCCTCCTCTCGTCATGATGACAGCAACTGTCACTATCCTCCCCGTAGCCACTCAGTCCGCTGAAACTCATAATATTAAAGGGCAAAAGCAATTGTAAATAACTCACGTCACCAGCACACACAGCCTTGCACTATTGGATACCTATTTACACTTCTATCACGACGATAAGACCTAGTAATCCATTCCTTATAACTCCGGGTGTTATGTTTTGTTCGGAGTTTGAAATCCTATCCGTAGCGACCTTGCTATGCGAACATACAACGACTGTCAAACTAGATTTTATTTAATTTTCACTGAAACCGTTTGTAACCTCCGTACTCCATTTTTAATTATTGGTTTTAAGTTAATATATGGATTTCTAGGCCTTTTCATTGCGTTATCAAAGAATTCACATTTTATTTTATTTAATTTTGGTTAGCCCATCCTTCCTTTCATGACACTTGACAACCCAATCCCCTCTTTTTTCTTTTTGACATTCTTGCTATCCACTTTCAAACAAAAATTTTTCCCAAAGAGGTTACTCATGATTAAAATAAATTCACAAAGTTTAATACACGAAGTGTGGGGTCAGTACAATCCCCCCCCTTAAATCTCTATTTCATTCTTTTAAATCGAGATTTAATTCTATACTTATCATATAATATTCATAAAGTTAATTTATTTTAAGCGCAATCACATTTCCACACCCTGTATATTTCGTTCATACCTCAGTTACACACACCCTGTATACTTAGCTCATCATCTATTCTGTCCCAACTCATAACACGTTAATTTCCCTGTCCCTAATGATCATTCATTCAACTGTCAGTAGCTATTCAATTACCTCACCCCCATCTACCTCCCCCCCCCAAACTATACTTCCCTATAACTAACTTCTAATTACAATCAAACACCGAAATATTTTCAGTAACGTTTAATAATTCTACAAATCAATACATCCAATTTTATCCGCATTCTAAACCACCTTAATAATAATCTAAAATTATTACAATATTTTACAACTCAATATTGTTCTTGAAATTATTTATCCCTTTCACAACTATAAGCAATTTCCCTATTCACATGTCAACACAAAACTGACAACAAGTCACTATAAACCTCTAATGTAAGACTTCCCACTAGACATAATATCGTGCCAAGTGTACAGCATTAAACAACCCCTTTTCTACTAGTGTTTCTGGGTGCACGAGTACATATACATTCTCATAGTACCTATCTGCAACTATATAGGGTCCATCGTATATCAATTCAAATTTCTTAATCCTTCCACTCAACGAGTCAGATTTATTTAGTCTACGGACTTTAACCAAGTCCCCTATTTGGTATTGAATCAAGTTGTGATTCTTGTTGAATCTATCCTGACGTTTCTTACTAGCACTACGTAAATTTACCCTAACTTGTTCACGTATTTCATTAACGCTCTTATTTTTCGTAAAATTTATTAAAGATCGGTCTATTGAAAGTTGCGTCGAATTCCCGCTAAGGACCTCATTAGGGGTGAAACCCGTACTCAAGTGGAGAGTATTATTGTACAACTCCTCAATCTTTTTCAACCAACATCCCCAGCTCCTATGTTGTTCATGACAGTAAATTCTGAAAAACTTTCCTAACTGTTTATTCACCACTTCTGCAGTATTAGGTCTCGGGTTTCTAATAGAAGTATATATTGTCTTAACACCAATACCGCGCAATCCTAATCTCCATACATCCCCTATAAATTGCCTCCCTCGATCTGTCATAACCTTCTTTGGTTTTATTGTTAATGCAAAATCTCGCATCCTAGACACCACTGCCCTTGCTGTTGCCGCCTTCAACCCATATAGTTTTATATATTTAGTGAAAGAATCTTGTATGACAAATATATGCGAAATTCCTCCTCTCGATATCGGCAACGGCCCATAGAGGTCCGCCATCACTAAGTCACCTGGATTCTCGGATATAATTGACTTACAAGTACCTACATACTTAATATTGTCTATTTTTGACAATTGACAAAGATGACAACTCCTAACAAAATCTCTGATTGTTTCCCTCATCTTTAGCCAGTAGAATCTGTCCTGTAAATATTTTATCATTTTATAAACTCCTAAGTGCCCCAATTCTAAGTGAACCTGCCTACATACTTCCGCCTGTAAAATTTCTGGTAAATACAATACTCTGTTTGGACTATCCAGCCTATTGAAATAAAGAATTCCATTCTCTGTGATACAACGGCTTGCTATCCGCGCTAACCGATCATTTACTCCCTCTAGTCCTGGATTCGACAGCCTATTTTTTATGCCCCTTATCACATTATCCCTATCTTGTAGTTGGGCCATTTCCCCTAATTTATCCTGTAATTCTTTATTTTCTTGCACTCCCATGTACATTATACTCGGATACCACAATTTCCCCTCCTGTATCTCCCCATCATTCGGAAATCTAGATAAAATGTCTACCCCTATGTTCTCCGTCCCCTTGACATGTTCTACAGTATAGTTAAATTGTTCTAAATATAATATCCACCTAGTGATCCGACTGTTGTATAACCTAATGTTCTTAACAAACACTAACGCCTTGTGATCTGTCCTAATAATTAACTCGGCTCCCCGCAAGTATGTCTCAAATTTCTTTATTCCATAAATTATGGCCCAAAACTCTTGCTCAGTAACAGTCCATCTTAATTCCGAACCCCTTAATGATCTACTACAAAAGCTTAAAATTCGTATTTCTCCTTTTTCATCGTACTGATACAATACCCCCGCAATACCTACTCCTGAACTATCAGTCTGCAAATAGTAAGGTTTACTCACGTCTGGATGAGACAAAAGGATGGTAGTCGAAAATTCTTGTTTCAAATTCCAAAACGCCTTATCTAACTCCTCATCCCAATACCAACTTTGCCCTTTCTTCAATAATTTCGTCAGGGGAACTATTAGACTACTATAATTTGGAATAAACCTCCGATAATAATTACATAAACCTAAGAATGCCCTAACATGTTTCACCTTTTTCGGGGTAGGAAACTTTTGAATTGACTCGACCTTAGCTGGGTCCGTTCGAATTCCCTCGGTAGATACAATGTGACCTAACATCTTAACTTCCTGACATGCAAATTTACACTTTTCTAAATTACATGTTAATCCCGCTCTTTCCAACCGTTCTAATACCAGATCTATTTGTTCCAAATGATCCTCCCACTGACCGTCGGTTAGTATAGCTAGATCATCTAAATAATTTGCACAGAAACTTCTAACACTCGGACCTAATATTACATCCATAGCCCGGCTAAAACTTCCAACTGACGTTTTCAATCCCCGTGGCAATACATTATACATATAAGACTTCCCATTAGCAGTGAAACCTGTATACTGTCTACTTGTTTCTGAAATTGGGATTTGAAAATAAGCATTATTCAAATCTATAATAGTTATGTACTTAACCCCGTGAAATGCATTTAGAATATCTATCTGCATTGGAGGAGCCTCTGATTCCGCTACCATATATTTGTTAATTTCCCTGGCATCTAATAATATTCGAATAGTCCCATCAGTTTTGGAAGTAAATGTGAGTGGACTACTATACGGTGTTGAACCTCTCGAAATAATACCCATATCTACCATTTCCTGTAATTTATCTTCTACCTTGGATCGGTATGCATAAGGGATGGGATAAGACCGATTAATTCTCGGGACATGCTCATGCATACTAATGTGATGAGTATAACAATTTGCCCTACCAATTCGCTTGGTGAACACTATCCTATGGGCCTCTAAAATCTGCTTCAATGATTTCCTTATGTCAACGGTCAATTCTATACCCGCTTTAATTCTGTCTAAAAAATCTACCTCGCATACTTCGTGGTTAGCCTCACCATCGTTTTCCAACTGTAATGACCTAATGGCTGCAATTCTTTGGTCTTCCTCAATGAAAGGCACGGTAATTCTTCCCCCCTTCATTTCCAAAATTAGTGATCTAGGATCTTGTAATGTAATAATAGCTTTGTATGACAACAGCCAGTCGAACCCTAAAATTACCGGTACAGTCAACCTAGGAACAACTAACAGTCCCGTATCGAAAATTACCTCTTGAATTTTTATTTCTATGGAACATAATTGCTGTATTTTTAAACTCTTCTGCCCTACCGCCCCTCTTATTTGTATAGGCTTTACCGGCAATGAGGGTAGTTGTACATCTCCTCTCGACTGTAACCATTTAAATAATTCCTCAGAAATACAACTAACTTCACTCCCCGTATCTATTAGACAACGTATTTTATTCCCTAAAATTTCTAACCAAATTTCAGCTTTGATTTTATGCCCTATTTCCTCAAAAGAAACCTCTTCATCAAATAACGACGCTGTGACAAAATTCTGCATGGGTTCTACTACTACCGGCCTACCTGCTAAGTTAAGAGACAAGCTCGACAGCCCCTCAAAGTTGGTTGGTATCTGATCCTCCACGTCCGTGGGGATAAAGCCAAATCCTGATTTATCCAATTTCGTCCTCACGCCTGTTGCTACTACAGGGTATAATTTCCCATTTTCCCTTTTTCCTAACCCTACTCCTGGCACCCATCCCGATGACAACATCTGCCGTAGCGCAAACCTAAAATAGTTGCCCCTATGTTTATAAGCTAATCCCGGAGCATCTGGACTAGCTAACATTAGTTTAAATTCTTACCACTATCTTTACACCTCTCCTGCTCTTCTTCTTCGTTTATCTCCAAATTAGCGATTATTTTCGGCTTCTTATTTCCAAAATTTGATTTCCCAGTCGCAGGTATCCCTCGCTTCATTCCTGGTAGGGTTTGATTAGAGCTTCCACCTTCCACATAACGGTCCTGTTTATCCACGTCATCCAAATCTCTTAAGAATTCAGTGGCTTCTATTATCGATTCCCCTTTCCTCATCCTCCAGGCATATTGTACTTCTCTAGGGAAATGGTGCATTAAATCATTAACTAATTGATTTTCCGTTAGAGGCGTACTCAACATTTTTGCTTGTCCTGCTAGTGAAATAAAGTAACCCATCATGGATTTATGAGTATTCTTCTCCCACACTCCACACACTATATTCCGTCTTAATTGATTTTGTTCAGACTCTCCCCAATAAGTATCCATAAAATCAGCTTTAAAATCTTCCTCGTTGTCCCAACGATCCTTATAAATTCTCGCCCACCGCCTGACATCTCCTTCTAAGCACCCGATAATATTGTCGATTACATGTTCTTTAGTCGGCAACCTTCTTAAGTACGAAAATAGGTCCTCTATGAAGGTAACTGGATGTACGTCGTACCTTCCGGGGTATTTGGGTTTATCCAACCTTCCATCTATCACTGGATACATTGCGAGTTGAGGCATTGTTTCTCTAACCTTATCCCGTACTGGTTCTTCCTGCATTTTTCCCTGCAGCTCCGATACCTTTAAATGCAGTTGCCCAATTGTCCTACGCATGTTCCGCATCATGAGTGCCATCGCAGACGAACCCCCAGTAGCAGGTGTTGTTTTCTTCACTATTCCAGGTGTCGCTCCAGCAGCCTTCGCCTTAGCACGCATTTCCTTGCCAGCTTGGATCATTTTGCTCATAGTTGTGTTTCTGTAATACATTAAAATTTTCTTTACTAATAGCCCCGATTGATCTTAATTCACCATTGTTGTTTGATTTCTTCTTCTATCGACATATATTGTTTTACAACATCCGCTATTCCTCTATCACCATCTATAATACGTAACTCTTGGAAAGAGTCCTTCCAAGCATTCCCCGTTAGCCAATGCTCATGTTTTTCGTGCAATCGTTTTATATAATCAAGTGTAATAGCACTTTCCTCTATTCTACCTCTAGTTTTTATTCTTTGTAAAACCACCTCCGGGGAACTTCGTACGTAAATTCCCAAATCTACATTAGCTAAAGCCTTTTCCTTGACAAACGAGATCCAATTCTCGAATATCTCCGCCTCTACAGGGTGTATCAACTCGTTTTCACGTAGTATTTTCATAAAACAATGCCTCGCACTAAATATTGACCTTTCTATTATCTTAATTGGCGTTTCTACTCGCAAGGTGTGATGTTCTAGCAGAGTCGACACCACATAATTTTGGAATACATAAGCCCACCGCTTGGGGTCTTCTACCATTAATTTGAAGAGGTTGACGCCCTTTACATTTTGCCATTTTTGGACAGGTTCTGGTAAAACGGTCACCATCTTATTGGTATGCAGAGACTCTAATAGGGTCGACTTCCCACAACCAATATTACCCTCTAACACAACGGTAAACGTTCCCTTTCCTTTTCTTAGCGTATTGGCCATGTCAAACCTGAAATTTCAAAGCTATGAATACCAAAAAAAAAATTTTTTTTTTTTTTTCGAAAAAAAAATTTTTTTCTCTTTTTTTTTTCTCAACAGCCCGCTACTTGAGACTCAGGATCCTGGTCACGGCACCAATTTGTACTGTTCCCAATAGGGGTAGACACTATATTTTTATTTATATACTTTTATCTAAGTATAATTACGGCCATCGTCTGTTTGTAGGAACCCTTAGTTGTATAATAATTTATAGTAGACCTAGGATCGAACCGAGTGAGAGGGCTATTTAGTAGAGTAACTACCTCTTTGAGAAAGCGTTGGTTATACATACAGGAAACTCAAAAGTTATTTCGTTTAGTATAAGAAATTATTATTGCTACTATCTATTTTTGATTATATTTCCGCTATATCCGTATAGGCCGGGCCCCTCCCTGCCCGGGCCTGTGGAGCTCGTCACCGTACTGGTCACTCCCCCACGGGCTGCCTCGGCACCTCGTGAGGGGATTGAATTAATGTCGTATGTCAATCACGTGCGTACCTCGTCTTCAAATGAATGAGTGGAGAACAAAATCATAGTCACTCCCGAGGCAGGCTTTGTTAATCCCTAACCTTTTCCTGAGTGACTATCCTATACACCTACGGTCTCCTCTTCCCCCCCCCCCAACCTCTAACAGACTAGCGTCAGGAAGAACAACTCGGAATCATGTTTGTGTTATTACGACGCGTTCCACAATTTGCGTCCACAACCAAGAGAGAAAGTCTCCTTCCCCCCCACATGCCCCACAAGGACTCCCAACGCCACTATTAGTCGTTAGACCTTGTTTAGCCGCAACCCCACTTTAGCCCTATTGCCAAGTGAGTAGTAAACAACCCCATCGGACAGAGTCCGTATTGCCGGGTGGTTAGTCCGACAAAGAGGATGCAACGTTCAGCGGCCAGAGGTGGAATTGACCCCTGGTGACCACATGTATCTGAAGACCCTCGGTCCCCAAACACAATTTTGAATAATCTACAGACTCCATTGTGAAACATCGATCATAATGGTTTGTGGAGTCTGTAAGGGTACTTTGTACAGTATCCATGCGCGCAATACCGACCATTAATACCCAGCCAGCTAGATTAGTACTCGTATCTGTGGCACACTAGTTCCATTCGCTCCACCAGCTGGATACAATAGTAAGTATAGAATTGTATAGCTATCCTTCCCGAGCTATCTGGGTTTCTATTAAAATCATTAGAATGGTGACAAAATTAAGTAATCAGGTTTAGTATAGATATTTGTAGAGACCGTGATACACCCCGGTTCTAGGTCCAAATAGCTTATTTGTAAAGTTAGGCCAAATACGCAGGGCAATTTGGAAGAAACATTGAGGAAATATAAACAATTACACAATAAGCTGAAGTCAATTATTAATATCTCGTTTCCATTAACTTTGGAGTTTCTAGCATGTTATAATATATAAGCAGTTTTGATATTCAATTTTAATTTTACTAATGTATTACTCACTGTCTTATATTTGTGCCACAAATATATTAGTTCTTCGCTATAGTATCCACACACCGATGGTAACTTCAGTACCGTCAATAGTAATATAGTTTAAATCAATTGAAGATAATGTTCGTTAAAAATATTCAACAATTCAATGTCTTCGTAACACTCCGTAACGTCAGCAGAACAGAACAGTAATGACCCGTATTTGAATCAATTCGATCATTTGAATTTGACTTCTAAATTTCAAATATTTAAATTTAGGTCTTTTGAATTTAGACTGGTGTTATTTATTCTTTATATTTTGAATGTTTAAAATTTAGAACACGGATAAATTATTTATAAAATTATTGTATACGTTCGTATAGAACCAAAGACCGATTTGAAATGAGATCTCAGGAGTGTCGCGGTTCCATCTCGGTTTGAATTTATTAGACATTCTATCAAAATGTCATAGACATTATGTCTAAATGCTGGTCTTTCAAATTTATAACATTGTGACAACAAATGTCAGATTACGTGGAAATCATAATATAATTATGACCAACTGTACTTTACTTCTATCTACAAATTGTATAATTAGCTCAAATCAGAGTACAATAACAGTGGTAGGATCCCGACATACTCCTCACTGTTCCGACGCTGTTATGTCGTAACATCATTAACTACTGGGATAAGGGAAGGACTTAGCTAAGGACATCCAGGAACCGCCATCAGCACTCGGACCGCACGCCAATACTCCAATCACGTCCCGTTGCACATCACACCACACAGCCAGCCAGGATATCTCCATCACGTTGGACGTCGACGCCAGCATGAAATTAAATATTATTGTAGGAACCGCACAATTCAAAGCTTTATGTATTTTGGGGCGTATTAACCGCGGGGCAAGCTCGAGCAATTAATTATAAGCAATGTTTACTATTCCATCAAATCCCGAGTAATTTGTCTTTCGTTTTCATAATTTTTATATTTCAATAAAATCACATTTATTTAATTCAATTCAAATTCAACTTACACGCCATCAATCCAGACTTGCGTATCTTCATAGTCTTCAACCAGTTCCTCCTCCTCTCGTCATGATGACAGCAACTGTCACTATCCTCCCCGTAGCCACTCAGTCCGCTGAAACTCATAATATTAAAGGGCAAAAGCAATTGTAAATAACTCACGTCACCAGCACACACAGCCTTGCACTATTGGATACCTATTTACACTTCTATCACGACGATAAGACCTAGTAATCCATTCCTTATAACTCCGGGTGTTATGTTTTGTTCGGAGTTTGAAATCCTATCCGTAGCGACCTTGCTATGCGAACATACAACGACTGTCAAACTAGATTTTATTTAATTTTCACTGAAACCGTTTGTAACCTCCGTACTCCATTTTTAATTATTGGTTTTAAGTTAATATATGGATTTCTAGGCCTTTTCATTGCGTTATCAAAGAATTCACATTTTATTTTATTTAATTTTGGTTAGCCCATCCTTCCTTTCATGACACTTGACAACCCAATCCCCTCTTTTTTCTTTTTGACATTCTTGCTATCCACTTTCAAACAAAAATTTTTCCCAAAGAGGTTACTCATGATTAAAATAAATTCACAAAGTTTAATACACGAAGTGTGGGGTCAGTACAGTACCTACGTAGAGCATTTAGTGAAATCGGAACAAATGATTAGTCATAATCATAATAATTCATCAAGCACTCTTACTGCCCTCTTATGACGAATATTACGATTTGTATTTTACCTTCGGACAGGTATCAAGCCACTGTCTTGTCTTTATCGCATATTTGAACCACGGCATTGGCACCTTCTTGTAGTACCACATGAACTGGAATCCAACAACAATCATCACTTGGGCCTGGCCGGCTTCACCAGGAAAGGGGGATGCCCGTTGGAGCCTGCGAATTAATGGTTTCGTTGCATAATTTTAAGGGATCAACATTCAAGGGTTATGGACACAAAAGCTTTTAAAAGTAAATCCTTAATATAAGATTTTGTTTTTAATAGCTCTTAACAAAGATTTTTATTTTTCTTGCACACCTAAATCTACATGTAGACCTGTGCAGCTATGTAAGCCTAAAAACACACAATAAGCATTAAATTGGAAAAGAATAAGATTATGTGACCTTTGACTAGATAATGAAAACCTCTGCGGAAATAATAATAGCGGATAATAATAAATTGGCAACGAGTCTATAAATCGTATTATTTACCCGGGTCGGTTATCTACCTGAGCCGCAGGCGAGTGTTGACAGTTAAATTTTATGAACGAGTTATACCTAAACACTATGATTTTTACTTTGATTGCGAGAAAATTAAAAGTAACATTGAAAATGAAATTTAACTTACACAGTTCTATTATTTATGTATTTCTACATGTTTTTTAAATTAGACTTTATGAATTAAGTACGAGGGTTGCTACGAAAGTTTTTAGCTGTATTAAAACCATTCGATTTTTATTCTAAATTACTTTAATATTTTTCAAAATATACTCCTCCGAGGTCTACACATCGCCTCATTCTCAAAAACCAATCCTCAAAACACTTAAAAAACGCGTTCTGCGGTAGGTCGAAGAAAAGCCGCTCAAATTCTTGTACTGCCTCGTCCGAATTCATGAAAGTCCGACCACGCATCATTTTCTTCACAGTGGGAAATAAGAAAAAGTCACACGGGGCCAGGTCAGGGCTGTAGGGTGGATGCGACACCATCTGAACACCTGTGCTGTTCAAAAAGTCCATTGTTTTTGCTGCAGTGTGTGCAGGTGCATTATCTTGGTGGAAAAAAAATCCCCGAATGCCGCTCTTTGGGCGTTCCTCACCCAGTTTTTCGAACGCTTCGGGTAGACAAACGTCGGTGTACCACTGGCTAGTAACTGTTCTTTGATCGTCAAGAGGAATTACAGCCACTGGCCCACTGCGTCGAAAGAAAACGGAGATCATCTTTTTGTTGACACTTCGGCCTCGAGCAATTTTTAAAGGCGGCCCGTCTTCTTCAAACACCCACTGCATAGATTGCTGCTTTGTCAGGGGGTCATAGCAGTATATCCAAGACTCGTCAGTAGTAAGGATATTAGAAACCTGCTGAGAATTACCTCCGTCAAATTTGCTGAGCATAAACTGACACCAATCTACTCGCTGGGTTTTTTGCTCTTCGGTCAGCAAATGTGGTATCCAACGCGACGCGACCTTCCTGACACGAAGATGATCATGCAAAATACTTAAAACTGCGGGTGATCCAATGCCTAGTTCATGTTCTATTTCTCGTTGTGTAATATTCCTTCGTTCCTTAATCAACCACTCGGCTCTGATCACGTTTTCTGGCGTTACTGCACTTGACGGCCGTCCTGGTCTCGGCTCATCTTTGATGCACTCTCGACCCCGTTTAAACTCACGGTACCAGTACAAAACTGTGGCTAAAGATGGAGCGGACGTCCGAAATGCAACGTTTAAATTTTTGTGAGATTCCTTGAATGTTAAGTTTCTTTTATAGTCATAGAATATCATAGCACGAAATGCTTCTCGCGAGAGCTCCATTGCAAAAAACAAAACTGGACTGACATGGTCAACAAAAAAATTAATAAAAAAAATGTTACTGGCCAGTATGCAATGTCACTATACAAAGAGGTTAATAGATAAATTACCTTTAATTTATCATGCATTTTAGGAATAAAATATTTATAGTTTCCATACAGCTAAAAACTTTCGTGGCAGCCTAGGTATACGAGTATAAGTTATTGCCTACCTTTATTAATTTAGTTACATAACACACACACATAACACTTTTATCTTTGTGCTTATTATTTTGTATTATCCATACTTAATATTATAAATGCGAAAGTGTGTTTGTATGTTTGTGTGTTTGTGTATTTGTATGTTTGTATGTTTGTCCCACTTTCACGCCGTAACGGAGCGACGGATCGACGTGATTTTTGGCACAGAGATAGTTTATGGGCCCGAGAATGCCACAGGCTACTTTTTATCCCGGAAAAATGCAGTTCCCGAGGGAACAGCGCGCGATAACCGAATACCACGCGGGCGGAGCCGCGGGCAAAAGCTAGTCTATCTATATATTTATATTTATTTAAAAATATACAGGTAAGTGTGGCTAAGTGTGGATGGTTGTATTGGTCTTTTTACATACTTTACGAACAAGATTATTAAAAGTAATTTTATGCAGCCTATCCATCACAGACAAGAGCTTTATTCATGAGCATGATAAGTAGGTAAAGAAAGATATTGTAACTCACATGTGTGAGCCAGCTCTGTTGCAGATATAAGTCCGGGGTCCATACCAGTAAGAACCCACGAAAGGGTAAGTCGCCGCCCACACTGCTAAGTCAAATGAAGACGGAATTGGGTGGGATGAATTCACATTTTGGGGGAACACGTACTGAAAAATAAATTTATTGGTCATCATCAGTTAGAAAACGTTTATCATTAAACAAAAGTCTCCCTTTTAGAAGGTCACAAAAACGACAACCCGCCACCTTTTCCGTTTCATGGTTACCGCTCGAAATCGTTTCACCCCGAACAGTTATCTGGTTATCAAGTGGGGATAAGTATTTCCTAGATATTTCACATTCTAAAGTCATCAACATACCGCGAAGAATATACAAGTTGATGTGCTAATGCGTCGGCCACATCACTCGAAGAACGGATAACCGTTGGGGGAGAAAACTCCTCGAGTGGCGGGCGACCATAAACCGAAAGACGACGCGTTTTCGGACCTCCAACTATGACAGTCTCCAGGGTTTGTTGTTGATAAATGTGCTTTGAACAATAAAGATTTATTATTATTATTCGACGACATCGAGAGAGTTGCCAGCAACGGGTAGATGCAAGGGGCGATTGGTCGTTCGATTGTAGCATTCTAAGAGGGAGGCCTTTGTTCAGCAGTGGACGTCTTCCAGCTGATGATGATGACACATTTTCACCTACCTCTGGATGATAATGTATTCGCGCTGGAGACATATACATAGAGCTGTTGAATACGTCGCCATCTCTGTCATACCACGCTCCAAGAATGTTCTCCAAGTGGGGCCTTTTCCCATAATCCTTGAGCACTAATTCAGTTGATGTGGCCGTTGTGATCAAGTGACGAGTTGTGATGACTGCACAAGTAGCAAGTGGGGTCAGCCGCTTGTATACTGTACAGCAGTAACAACCCATCCGGTGAGGTCTGTCCTGAAAATTAAAAAAATGGACTTTGTATGGGAAGTGTACCAAAAACCAACAGAGCTGAGAATTATGTCATTAAATAGGTCTTTACGTGTAGGTACTTCATTTCATTCTATGGGCACCAAGTTCAATCCCCTTGCAAAGCTGATATACTTATTCAAGTTTTATTCAGAGTAAATATCTATGAGAAACTGTGTTTTACCTGGAATTATTACATACCTTAATGTTATCCACTTTCGATTTTTAAATATGATCGTAAAAATACGATACTCACTCTACACCTGGTAGCCTTATTCCACCTATCAGCTTGTTTGGTAAACGGAGAAAGCCGGTAAGGCCTTCCCATCTCCATGTACCAGTTGGGTATGTAAGGGCCTGGAGGCGTCTCCTCTACTCTCCAGTCTGGGGTAAGATCAGAATCGACCTGGAAGTAACTGAATCATCTTAAATGCTCGTCTGAGGAAATGAGCAGGAGTATTGCAGATGTAAAGAAAACGCATTAAGGAGGGTTAAGTATATTTTTTGAACACAGATACCTATGTGTCATCATCATCATGTCAGCCGAAAGACGTCCAGTGCCGGACGCTTCCCCAAATGCTCTCTACGCAGACTGGTATTGTGCTTTCCACATCTACCGCGATCCTCCGATCTTAACTAGGTCGTCGCTCCATCTTGTTGGAGGCCTACTGACAGAGAATCTTCTGACCCCATCGGCCATCAGTCCTGCGAGCAAGTGCCCCGCCCGCTGCCATTTCAGCTTCGCAATTCTTCGGGCTACATCGTTAGCCTTAGTTCTACTGCGGATCCTATATCGCGGACCAGTCTACTGTGTACTTATTATTTAATTTGAAGGTGCGAAAAGACTACATTTGTGAAATGAAAAGAATAGAGTATACCTCGACGTCAGTGCCATTGATAAATTTGGTGATTGGTTTTCGGAATCGTGATGGGTTGTGAACTCTCTCAGGCCATCTCTGCGCTTGTGCGAAGGCCGCATAGAACATAAAAAGCGTCACTTGCTTGAAGCTGGAATAGTGAAAATTCTTTATTTTTACCTTCTAGCTTTTACCCGCGGTTTCATACCGCGGCATGCGTGAACCATTAGATTAGTTAGTTGGCTTTAAATTCTGGGATTGTATTAAATTCTCATGGAAATTAACTTCGATCACCGCAATAAACCGTGCCAACCACCCATAACATAGGTACCCCCTATAAAAAATCACCAACCGTAACTATAGCACCTTGGGGATGTATAAGTCTCGATTTCATGAGAATAACGTGATAAAAAGAGTGTCTGAGAAATATTTCCTTGTTCCCCGACCAACACTACAAGTAGTACGTGAGTTAGGCTCCATTTCCACCAGAGATGTGCGAGAATGTATTGCGAGGACTATGTTTTTCGTGAACCAATAGAAACACTTCATTTTCTTCATCTCGCTCCACTCAGCCATTTTCACCAGATACTTGCTATGGGTTAATGAAGTGTTTCAATTCATTCACGAAAAACACCCTTGTTCCTTACAGATAACCATGGCCAGATAACTGGTTATCTGTGAAGAATTTTTTTCTTCCAGTATAACTAGTTATCTCCAAAGATTTTATTTTCCCCACAGATAACTGATTTTTTTAACGGTTATCTGCGAGGAAAATCCATTCCTTCCAGGTAACTAGCTATCTCCGGGGATTTTTTTTTCCCCACAGATAACTGTTTTTTTTTTACGGTTGACTCTAAAGACTCTTTATTTGTCCTATTTCATTAATGTACAATTAAAGTCAATTATACTAACTAATAAACCCATTTCTTACTAATATTATAAACGTGATATTCCTTAGAGTCAACCGTTAAAAAAAAATAGTTATCTGTGGGGAAAAGAAAATCCCCGGAGATAGCTAGTTACCTGGAAGGAATGGATTTTCCTTACAGATAACCGTTAAAAAAAACAGTTATCTGTGGGGAAAATAAATTCTTTGGAGATAACTAGTTATACTGGAAGAAAAAAATTCTTCGCAGATTACCAGTTATCTGGCCATGGTTATCTGTAAGGAACAAGGGGAAAAAAAACCACATTCCTCGTTTGGTGGAAACGCAGCCTAATCCGTGTAGGTAGGTAGGTATAAGTAGGTACTTATATATACACAACACATGTATTTTAGTTCAAAGGATCTTAAATAATGATATATTAGAACTAAATATGGAATATGTATTTTGTATGAAGGTGCACAGCTATATAATAAACTTCCTAAAAGTATCAAACAAACAAAATCTATTTATTCTTTCAAAAAACATTTAAAAAAACATGTACTAAACAATATGTAATGAAATACATCAAAGTTTACTAAGTATAGATAGATATCGTTTATAAATATCGTGAATCTGTTCTTTAAAAAAAAAGAAAATACCTCGTTGAACTCGGGGGACCGCTAAGGTTTAACAGTAAACTAAAGTACATATGTTTTATTTTTCAAATTATTAACCTTAGCGGTCCCCCGACACCGACGACACTTAGATAAAAAAAATATTACTAGGTATTTATACTAAATTAACTTAGGCTAATTTTGCAAGAAATCAGCATAGTCCCAGCGGGATAGAGATAAACAAATTGTTTGCAGATGAAGTCGCGGGCAACAGCTAGGTAGTGCATAATTATTTTTTAATTTTTAGTTGTCTTTTTTGGAGGCTTTTTTTCCGGACGTTTTTTTTATTTTGGCTTGCGTTTTTTTAATTTAAGTTTTTTTACTTCATGTTTTTTAAACTTTGTTATTCTTTTTAAAAGTGTACTTGTGTGTTGAATATCCTGGCTGCAGCATCAGCTCATCGTGTTGCCACCATTACATTGTATGTAGAACCAAATACTTATCAAAAGGAGTCAAACACGACATGTCTGCTATTATTTTTTCAAGAGTATACTGGTGGGCTGGATATCCTGGCTGCAGCATCAGCTCGTCGTATTGCCACCACTGCATTGTATGTAGAATCAATTACTGATCAAAACGAATCCAAACACGACATATGTGCTATTATTTTTTATAGTGTACTAGTGTGCTGGATATCCTGGCTGCAGCATCAGCTCATCATATTGCAACCATTACATTTTATGTAGAATCAAATACTTGACGACCGGGTGGCCTAGTGGTTAGAGAACCTGACTACGAAGCTTAAGGTTCCGGGTTCGAATCCCGGCCGGGGCAGATATTTGTATGAATAATACGAATGTTTGTTCTCGGGTCTTGGATGTTTAATATGTATTTAAGTATGTATTTATCTATATAAGTATGTTTATCCGTTGCTTAGTACCCATAACACAAGCTTTGCTAAGGTTACTTTGGGGCTAGGTCAATTGGTGTGAATTGTCCCGTGATATTTATTTATTTATTTTATTTAAATACTGATCGAAACGAATCCAAACACGATATAATCTGCTATGGTTTTATCAAGAGTGTACCTACTAGTGTTCTGGATATCCTGGCTGCAGCATCAGGCCGAAAATTACATAATCTTGCATAGTTATATAGCATACATGGGTGTTTCAAGTTTAAGGTCCCAAATATGTTTGAAAGTAAAGTAAATACCCATTATGCGTCTAAGATTCCTACCGCAGCGAACAAAAGAGCTGATGATCTTGAAACGGCTGAACCCTGCACAAACTTGCGAAGCAATTCAATGGTGCGTGTAAAGTTTCCAATCCGCACTGGGCCCGCGTGGGAACTACGGCCTAAGCTCTCTCATTCTGAGAGGAGGCCTGTGCCCAGCAGTGGGATGTATATAGGCTGGGATGATGATGATGATGAACAATGAATCATTAATAGCTCATTAAAAAAGTAAGATCGGCTCCAAAAAAATAAAAAAGAACACAAAATGAAGCCAACTACAAAACCCTTATAAATATTTTTCTAGGTACCTACTAGCTCGAAGTCGGTGACTCTTATTGTTAAACTGTGACGTCACTTTTATATGTCAACAACAACAATAAACTATTTATTTATTTAACGACATTAGTAAACTATTTATTATTTGTTAACTCAAACAAACAACAATAAACTGTTTATTTGTCAACAAACAAACAACAACAACAAACAATTTTTTTCGTGCAATTAAAAACCAATTTCGCAGTTATATGACACTAAAATATTATGAGTTTTTCGCAAATTTTTATTTATTTTGCAGTGTTAGTATGTTATGTAAAGGTGAAAATAACTAATTATTAATATTATTAGTGTTACCTAGCCTATTCTGTCCCACTGCTGAGCAAAGGTCTCAAAATGACAATAAAAACAATAATAACAACAACAACAATAACAATAGATATACCGGGTGTGGCCTGTAATACGAGCAAAAAATTAAAACATAGATCGTCCTTGTTAAACTGAACAACATTAGTTGAGCGACTTTTAAAATAATGGAATAAATAAATAAATAAATATCACGGGACAATTCACACCAACTGACCTAGCCCCAAAGTAAGCTTAGCAAAGCTTGTGTCATGGGTACTAAGCAACGGATAAACATACTTATATAGATAAATACATACTTAAATACATATTAAACATCCAAGACCCGAGAACAAACATTCGTATTCATCATACAAATATTTTCCTCGGCCGGGATTCGAACCCGGGACCTCAGGCTTCGTAGTCAGGTTCTCTAACCACTTGGCCATCCGGTCGTCCGCGGAATAGAGTCTCTGAATTTTCCTTTTTTCATACAAATTAAATACTGCCATCAATGTACGCCATCCTAGAACACAACTGACGTCGCCTGTCACGCTACAAACATCAAGCATTTTGCTTTACATTGCTTCTGCGAATAAAATTAAAAGTGTAATAAAAAATAAAAAACCAATTATTTTTAAAATTCGCTGAACTAATGTTGTTCAGTTTGAGGAGTATGATCTATGTTTTAATTTTTTGCTTATATTAAAGGCCACACCCGGTATTTAGTTAATGTTCCTTAGGTAGTTTTCTGTCTTATTATTATAAAAAAAAAACAGTTTATTGAAAAAGTATCGCCGTAATTACCGTTGGCCCCACACTAGGCAAAGCCTGTCACGTGGCAACCGGGATTCGGGTACAAAACACTTTACATGATTTAGCTTAAAATTTAAAATTTAAACACGCTTTGGGTAATTTCAAAAAATTACAAACTGTCTTATTTAGTCTTATTTTACCTGTGCTAACTCGGAGTTATTCGCAATTCCTTACATACATACATTTCATAAAATCACGCCTCTTTCCCAACGGGGTAGGCAGATACACATGAGATGAAATTCATGAGCGGAATTATATTTGATATTTAACACGAGCTAACGGTGAAGGGAAACATCGTGAGGCAACCTGCACAAACATGTGAAGTAATTAAATGGTATGTGTAAAGTTCCAAATCATCATTTGGCCCGCGCGAGGCCTGTGCCCAGCCATAGGCACAAAAGGTGATATTATGAGTGTGTTTGATGTAATCTTACGATAGTCATTTTTATTAAAAAAATAAGATAAATCCAGAAAACATTTTATTTTCAATGATTGTTCATTTTGAAAAATTTTGTTCCCATTTTACGTTAATAGTGGGTATCAAACAGGTACTAAGGTAGTATACGGAACCCTTTGTTTATGACTCAGAATTGCACTTAGCTGGTATTTCCTAATGACCTTATTATTTGGAAATGCACTTGTTGTTATTTAACTATTTACACACCATTAACACTTGTTTGTGCAGTCAAACATAATTTAATTTTAATTAGTATAAAATTAAATACCGATTTGTGTTGTGATCCAATGTGCTTGCCTGCACAATATGCTTGTAGCTTGTTAGAATAGAAACCCAGTATATAAGGACAAGCAATTAATATCCTCGAATTATTCCATCGCAGTCACAGACCAGTGAAGTACTCAGCGAAAGTGAAACCACGAAGTCAAAATGAATACCCAAGTTCCTGAAATCGTTATGAGAATGGAAGCCTGCTCCATCAGTGAGGTAGAAAAACCCGTCTTAGCTAATGCTAGTGCAGCCGCAGGGAGGAAGCGTGTGCTGCAAAGAATTTCATTGGAGGACGTCGAGTTTGAGGTGATGCTTGAAATTCTGAAAAGGCATAAAATAACAAAAATACTCAACGTCCAGCGCTCCCGTTCGAAGAATGGAAAGGTGAAAATCACTAAGAAGAAACTGAGCGTGGGAAAATCCAGTGGCGTATCATTTATTCAGCTCCAATGGTGTTGCTTCCGGCGTATCGTGGCAGTTCCAAGCAATAAAACATCATCATCATCATCATCTCACCCGTAGGACGTCCACTGTTGGACATATTCCTCCCCCATAGACCTCCAGCTGTTTCGATTGGTAGCGGCCTGCATCCACCGTAAACCCGCGGCTTTAAGGTCATCCGTTCATCTCGTTGGTGGACGTCCCACGCTGCGATTGTTGTGGTGGCCGTGAGGCACCGGCATAAGAATGTAGCTTCCCCCTCTCTTCCCGTGGGCGCCGTAGAAACCGGCTGAGGGATAATACCAGAAGATCGGCAGCAGCGTCTTCCGACAGCTTCCAGTCCCCGGCAGCTCCGCTAGTCCCAACTACGGTAGCGGTCGTGGTAACGGCGGGGCAAGGGGTGCTAAGAATCCCCGGTAGACACCCAGCAATGAGACATCACGTGGAAATTCTTCGTGAAGAGTTTCGAGAAGTTTACCAAAAAGTACTCCATGAAAGCAGCAGCAGCTGCTTTTTCCGAAAATGCTGATCGTCGAAGATCTACAAGACGCCGGCTTTCCTGATACCTTTGACGAAGTCAAAACTACCAACAATAAATGGAATTATGAAGAAATTGGTGAAAATCTAAAATATGAAGCGCATTCTGGAGTTTGCGTTTGAGTCGGAACTGTTTAATGGAGAACCAAGATGGCCGCGTTTTTTAGACTTTATTTTTTTTCCAGTGGAATTTGTGTACTTAGTTTAAAAGAGATTTTTTTGTATTTAAATGGAAATTTATTATGTTTGTCCATAGATTCATTATCACATTGGATATAGATTTACAAAGTTCTACTTTGTCATGTGTTACTAAAGCAAAAAAAGTTCAGTCAAAGACTACTTTTATTTATAGAATCGTGTAAATAGAATGCAATTAATTTTTTTGTTCATTTGTTTGTATAGTGTTTTGTATAAATTAAAATATGTAGGTAGGTAATTTATTAATTCAACATAATTTATTGTACATACATAGGTACTATTGTGTATATAATAGAATTAAGGTTTAGTAATTAAAAAAAAAGTCTAGAAAAAAGATAATGAAAAAAAAGAAAGAAAGAAAAAAAAAGAAAATCAATGAAAATAAAAAAACTATTTTTAATATATGAATATTATGCATTCTTGGAACCATGCTACAGGTGCCTTTTTTAGATTTATATTAGTTTTTAATTATTATTGTTAAGTTTTTATTTTTTAATATATTGTATGTAATTATTCCTTTTGTAAGAAAAACGCTCTACTTAATAAAAAAGATGTTATTCTAAATTTATGCCAAAACTGTTATACTTACTTAATACACTATGTTCTAAGTTTCTATTTTTATGTAATTTCTCATTTTCTACATTATACCAGTTACAAAATATTGAATTATAAAGATATTTAGTAAATGATAATAATGCAACTGCACCTTCTAATTCATGTTAATATAAAATTTAAAAAATATTTGCAACAGAACGCAGACCATGATTATTGGTAACGAGCTGTTTATACTCATAATAATTAATAATAAATACATGAAAAATGCACAGTTCCCGAGAGAGGAGCGCTCGATAACCGGATTCCATGCGAGCAAAGCCGTAGGCAAAAGCTAGTTAAAGAATAATTTTAGTTAATTGCGGCCATAGTCTGCATTCTATAGAAAATATTTGTAATTAATTTAACAACGAACCATTAATTACTTTTTAAAACTTAATCAAGATAATTGCGATCTGCATTCCTTAGCAAATATTTATAACTTAGTCAACAATGAATCCTAGTGGCCTAGTGGTTTGACCTATTGCCTCTCAAGCAGAGTGTCGTGGGTTCAAAGTTCAAACCCCGGCTTGCACCTCTGAGTTTTTCGAAATTCATGTGCGGAATTACATTTGAAATTTACCACGAGCTTTGCGGTGAAGGAAAAAATCGTGAGGAAACCTGCACAAACCTGCGAAGCAATTCAATGGTGCGTGTGAAGTTTCCAATCCGCACTGGACCCGCGTAGGAACTACGCCCTAAGCCCTCTCATTCTGAGAGGAGGCCTGTGCCCAGCAGTGGGATGTATATAGGCTGGGATGATGATGAACAATGAATCATTAATAACTCATTAAAATAGTAAGACCGGCTCCAAAAAAAAAAATACAAAATGGAGCCGACTACAAAACCCTTATAAATATTTATCTAGGTACACTAGCTCGAAGTCAGTGACTCTTATTGACGTCACTTTTATTTGTCAACAACAACAATAAACTATTTATTTATTTCACGACATTAGTAAACTATTTATTATTTGTTAACTCAAACAAACAACAATAAACTGTTTATTTGTCAACAAACAAACAACAACAACAAACAATTTTTTTCATGCAATTAAAAGCCTATTTCGCAGTTATTTGACGCTAAAATATTATGAGTTTTTCGCAAGTTTTTATTTATTTTGCAGTATTAGTATGTTATGTAAAGGTGAAAAAAACTAATTATTAATATTATTAGTGTTACCTAGCCTATTCTGTCCCACTGCTGAGCAAAGGTCTCAAAATGACAATATAACAATAATAACAACAACAACAATAACAATAACAATGGATAATTATTTAGTTAATGTTCCTTAGCTATTTTTCTGTCTTATCATTATTATTATTAAGTATATTATTTGTTTAGCTTAATTTTATTAAATAAAATTTTGTAAAAAAAACACGTTTACTGAAATTTATTGACGTTTAAAAGTAGGTCGCAAAGGGCTCTTTTACGAGTACATGACACTTTATTAAACTACCAGCGCTTCCTGAAATAAGTACAATAATTGTCAAGTCAGAAGAATGCACCGCAAGTATTTTTCCAGACATTTTATCCAAAAAATAACCTACTAACGAATAGTTGGCGAATCCCCGACCTTGGCACTTCAAAATGCAATATCTCGAAAACGGCTGCACCGATTTTGATGAAACACGTCTCAGAACCATCGCTAGAAAGCCTGCTTTTAAAAAAAACCTCATTCAATTGAATTTATTTTAATCAGATAAAAATCCATATTGGGTTAGTAACAATACCTATGAGCCAGTGTTAGTATGGTACATTAGGGTGCGTCCCAAGTTATATAAAAACGTTAGATATAATTTCATATTATAAAAATTCACTATATATGTTGACGACCGGATGGCTAAGTGGTTAGAGAACCTGATTACGAAGCTTGAGGTCCCGGGTTCAAATCCCGGCCGGGGGAGATATTTGTATGTATAATACGAATGTTTGTTCTCGGGTCTTGGATCTTTAATATGTATTTAAGTATTTATTTATCTATATTTAAGTATGTTTATCCGTTGACTAGTGTCCATAGTACAAGCTCTGCTTAGTTTGGGACTAGGTCAATTGGTGTCAAAGTCTCCCATGATATTTATTTATATACCTAATTACATTATATGTGTAACATGAAACACTATAATTTCATTAAGTATGACGTTCAATCAGTATAACAGTTGTTTTATATACTTTCATAAGAAATAACATGTTTATGGGCTAAAATCATATTATACTTTAAATCCTTCAATTGGCTCATTTTACTTAAAGGAGACATTCCTTTATTTTTAAAAAGAAATAAGACTGCATTCAAAGATTTTCTTAAGCTCGCATGCCTCGCCCGGGACTCTAACCAACTAAAATTGAAAATAAAAAAACAAACACTCGCTATAACGAAGATAAGAGGGTAAGTCCTCAAGTAAACATTGTAAACATTGAGCTTCGTATATATTTATTAAGTACTATAATTTTTATAGGTGACAACTTTACCTCTATCTATGCTCAAAGACTACCGATTTTTTCCAGAGCGAAGCCCAGTCGCCTAGGTATAAGTCGCCTACTATTATTGTATTATAAAATAAGTATGGGAAAATTTACATAAATTTTACGCTTAAATTAACAACTTATACCTACTAAGTACAAAATACTTGCCATGTCCATAATGTCAGCATTATTAAGCGTTGATGTGATCGCGCTGTCCTACTGGCTAATGCACAATTTTGAAATTCAACAAGTTTTCATTCGCAAGTATTGCCAGTGTTTTCGTTTAGTAAACTCAGAGTTTTGTCAATTTTTCAATTATAGTTTGTGGTTTTTTTTTATTCGACTGGAAGGCAAACGAGCAAGTCGGTCTCCTGGTGGTAAGAGATCACCACCGCCCATAAACATCTGCAACACCAGGGGTATTGCAGATGCGTTGCCAACTTAGAGGCCTAAGTTGGAATACCTCAAGTGCCAGTAATTTCACCGGCTGTCTTACTCTCCGCGCCGAAACACAACAGTGCAAGCACTGCTGCTTCACGGCAGGATTAGCGAGCAAGATGGTGGTAGCAATCCGGGCGGACCTTGCACAAGGTCCTACCACCTGCACCTGCAATTTATAATGTTCGTGTTATTTTTTTTATCCAATAAAAAATAACACGAAAAATAGCTGTGCTGGAAAACAAGCATGCGGGTCGTCTGGTGGTAAGCGATCACTACCAATCTTGGACACCTGCAGCATTACCAATTATTTACCTTACTAATAGCTTGGAGGGATATCTTCAAACTATTTAAATAGCGTATATAATGAAGGCTACCGTTTTTGCGCTCACCAGTTAGCGCCACTGTTAGACAAAGGTCCTGCCTGAGATATAATGGTCATTTTGTTATTATGGGCGCGAAATCAAAATCTACATTAAAATCGTATTTACTATATCAAAACCGAACAATAAAAATATCGAGCACATTCAATATTGCGTAGTCCCATTTTGTTTGGGAAAAAGGGAGGACAAAGGTTTCCGAAAGACAAAACTGTCTCAACGCACAGACGTTCATTTTGCCCCATAACGCATATAATTTTGCCATAGTTAATTTTAGTTATTACAAAATATTCACAAAATATTGTTCTAATTCGAAATAAACCGGCGTAGGTCACCCAAAAACAGATATTTCGGAGACCTCGCGCTATACTAGCACCTCTAGCGGCGAATTCATACGCGATAGCCCTCATTAAAAAGTTGAAGTTCGTATGGTCCCATACCATCCCTCTTGCTCTCGTATTAAACAGTATAAGTGTCAGAGGGACCGCACGACACGAACTTCAAATTTTGAGTTTCATAGTAGCATAATAGTACTATGGTAGTAGCCCCTGCTCATGAGCTCGCGTGTGAAGTGCGCCACTGCTGCGCCATCTACATTTGACTAGCAGAACTAACGTATAAACAAAACAGATACAAATACTTTGCTATTTTGTTTCCTGGCGGAACATGAAATAGTATAAAATAAAACAAATAAGAAATAAATAACAAACAGACTAACTTAAAAATAAACTTTTAAAACTAAAAAAAGGAAAACAAGTCTACCTAGAGTACCTAGTCTAGATATTTTGTCTTAATGAATTGATATAGAAAATAAACACTGTTTGGAACATTATCACTGTTTTTTTTTCCATCACACTTGCTCGTAAACAGTGTCGTAACATGCAGGCTACCTTGGTTGCAACCCACCAAATAAAACTCCCAACCCTTAACTTAATGTGCTTGTCATGAAACCCGTGGTCGGTAAATATGAGATGTGATAAAAAAAATGTATATCGCACGAGCGGTACTACAATTACGAATATCAAGTTGATATTATCAACTCATTAAAGCCCTCAGTCTTCGACTTTGGGCTTCTAATAGACTCTCGTTCGTACCTAATTCCTTATTTACCGCCCTTAAATGAAAATAAGTAAGTAAGTACTTAATGCAAGTAATAATAGAACGGACGATTGAGTGCACCATAAGTACCATAATTATTATCACATGATTGCTTTCAAGCCTTTAATAACACATACTTATATAAAGTTAAAATAATGATTTTATAATTACTTTTGTACTAAGTACTTCCAAAATATTCTGCTAAGTATTTTTTGTTACAAAGTAACGACTTCAAAAAAAGTGTTTTTTTTTGTAGGTTCAGCATTGAATTGCAATAACTAATTATATTATTTTTGTAAATTTCTCAACTTTTCTGAATTTTGCTGGCAACACACAATATTTGTTTGTTTTTGATTGTTGATCTCATGGAAACAACTGCTCTTAAAACTGCATTGTTTGACATTTCTTAAAATTCAGAACATCCTTCCGTCCATCCTTGAACAAAGAACGGAAACGGATGCCGTGAATCAGACAATTTTTATACTAAGTAACTAAGCATCGTTTTACTAGGATTTTGAAGTACCTACCTAGTGCAGATTACTACTTAATAAACATAAGTGTATCCTAAATTATTGATAAAATAATATTAAGCAATGCTAAATCCATAAAACGAAAAAACAAACTTGCTGTTTTTGTTTATTAAAATAGATGTCAAAAACTTGAGCTAAAACAAAAATACGCCCCTAGCCATTTTCGATTGTTCATGGCAACACAACGATTGCACGTACTTTAGCTCTTTCTAGCAAACGCACAAATCGGTAAGAAAAAGTGAGACGGGTAACAAAATCTTGCAACATCTGTGAATGAATGAATAGACAGCGACTGACTGACATTTCATTTTTCATTCCAAGGGATTGTCTAGAACTAGGTCTAGAAATCGTGACGAAGAATTAGTATTTTACGTCCACAATATCGCTTTTTGCCTTTAACCAAGTGCGTGTGAGCTCCCAGAGATGCAATAGAGTTCTCTATAACTGTTTATTGTGTTAATTGAACTTTGAACTGTGAGTTATAATGGCGAATAATCGCATACCGTCTGGCCCGAATACGCCTGGCAGCCAACAGACTCCAACCCAGCAAGGGATTAAGATATTTATCCAGCGGGATTATTCTGAAGGGACGGCGGTGAAGTTCCAAACACGGTTTCCTCCAGAACTGGAAGACAGAGTAAGTAAAAGTTTGTAGGAAGGCATTGATAAAGCCATAATGTTTGTGTTGATAAAATCAGTTCTGGGGACTTCATTCTGCTGACCTAATAATTAATTCTGCTGTGAATAACATGATAATTATAAGATGTGGATCAAGTCACAAGCAGATATAACAAAATCGGTAGTTAGACTGTTTATTCTACATGTTTTATGTTCCCTGTAAAACTCTTAACACATTTCCAAGCTGTAGTCATTATATTAAAAGTGATTATCTCTTATCGCCTATTTATAAGGTCTTTATCTATTTCATCACCACCATACGGCACCATAGAGAGTAAAATCTTCAAAGTACCCTGGTTTGATAATTCCAGCCTCCCCAAGGATCTTCTTGTGCGGGCTTTTCGTGTGCGGTCTGGTCACATTCCACTAAACTATTTTTAGAGTTTGATGACAGTTGTTCAATAACCTTTGTTGTAATAAGACTGAAGACGTTATTCATTTTTTTTGAAATGTGATCAGAATAAGAACTTCAGAGACAGGTATTTGGATAGTATGGGCTTGTTCAATGGAGGTGTAAATGTAAAAGCCGACTGCTTTCAGAAGAAGCGATGCTGATTTACAGGTTCATTAGACAGGCCTTTGCATCCAGAGACGTGGCTTTAGTGCAAGAGAGAGTGTAAAATTTGTAGTGTGTATATAACTGAGGCTCCCCATGAGGCTGACATAGTCTTATTTGGTGTACTAAAGCCTCATTAAAATACTAAAGTACAATTCAAGTACAAGAATCTAACAATTTTCTACACATTTAACACGCCCTAACGTGGGCAAGTTTGATTATATATGTCCCTGTCGTTGCAATTATCATCTAAAAGGAATCAAAAAAGAATAATAGTCACATCACAAAGCCTTAGGCAGCCTGGTGTTCACATTAGAAGGCTGGAAGTGTCTACAGGATTGTTAGATTCTATTGAATTGGAGTATAGATGCAATATTCTAAAATGAACTATTGAACTATCTTGTGCTAATTTTCATATGAAACATCTGAATTTTCATATTAATCATTTTAGTAGGATAGTCATTAGCATTTTATTTTTATTTGTAGATAGAGAGACAAACATTTGAGTATACAATGGAGAGATTGAACGAGCACTTCGAGATGGCTGAGACCGCAGACTGCAGCACTTACTGCGAAGGGTGCCTTGCTTGCCTGACTGCTTACTTCATTTACATTTGTACGGAGACACATTATGAAAAGGTAAGACAATTCTATTTGGGTGAATCCACGAGCGTCTCAACCGCTGTCAGGCCCTAGCTGTTTATATTAAGAAGTACATAATTCATAAGCATTGATTTTTGTATTATAAAATAGATCCTGGCCTGAGTACAGAAGCTATTTATGTCATAATTAAAAAACAATCTGCCTTCCAATTCTTAAAATCTCAATTAAGGGACTGACAATAGTGGAAACGCCTGTGGAATCACTGATTTAGTAGAGTAGAGTGCTCACTAAAACAAGGATATTATGTAAAAAAACAATACTTCTCCTTGCAGTCGTGTAACAACTGCTGTAATTTCATGCATTTTATTTAGGATTACTCCCTATTGTTTTTAATGAACTAAAAGAATTTCTTCGCTCACCCGCAACCTTATGATAGCTAAGTTTAAACTGCAATGTCTGCTACTGCAAAGTTAATGTTGCAATTTTTATTATGATTCCATGAAATTCCCAAACATTATATGCACAAAACATGACCAGTTCCCTGTTGATAATCTGATAGCATCAACGTGAAATTTTAGTTGTGTGAGTAAAATCAACAAAGAGCTTGTATTAAAAATGATTAGATTAGTTTGTTTTGTTCTTTTTCTTAAATTTAGCAATGATCAACCTCTATCTCACTTGGTGGTGAATTCAGATGATGTCCAGTGTAGCTCACTGGTCTGTTTCTTTGTTGAAAAATAAAAATTAGTTAGATCTTGTCCTTATAACATTGTTAACTGTACTACATTTCTACTTCCAGCACCTCCGGAAAGTGTCAAAGTTCATAGCAACCCAGAATGAAAGGGTGTACAACCCCAAAGGCATCCACATCACCGATCCAATACTCCGAGGCCTCAGGGTCATAGAGATTACGATAATAGAGATGCCCAACTACCAAAGTCCCACGGGTAACAATACAGCGGTGCAGATCCGACACACTTGACCACCACACGAGAATCGGGAGTTCTTCATGTAACAGTTACGGTACTGGTTTTAAATAATTATTTATGCCAGTTGAAAAATGTGATTTAAAAAAACTCTTAATTACTGCAACGGTAAACGGGACCGTTCCACACTTGTTTGGTTCTGTTAGAACTACTTATGTACTAATATTTAAAATAATGAATTTTCATGTGGTTATATGCCCACATTGACTTTATGACTAAGTGAGTTATACAACTTGTACGCTAAGATTATCCATGTTGATCATAATACAAAAATATATAAATAATATACAATATATTCTTGAATATATCTTAACAATATACTCTTGAATTCAGCATACCCATCAGACCACAAAAATGTATTCTTTCAACTACTAATTGACTCCTAATTCTATGAGTAAACACGGTGATCTCCTTGGAAAAGTATATTCTAATTCTAAGTGTTTGAATGAGTTTTTAACTAAAAATTTGGGAAAATTAAGTTCATGAAAGAACTTTCCGTGTAATTTTCCTCTAGTATATGTAACAACATTGTGTAATTTTTGTAGACTGAGGCCTTATTCTGTAACACACTCAGAATCATAATAGTTTTCACTATTCTTTCTGTCACACGTTATACCATGAGGGTAGACAGAGACAGTGAATGCGAGCGCCTACCTGTTAGACAATATGGCAGCTGGTCTGAAGACTATGAAACAGGTGTCTATGTAAATGGCCTTGTGTTTAAGAATTCTGACTGGGAACTATTGCTTGGCCGCTGCATGTGATTTTGTTACCTTTAAACTGTTCTATATCTGAGTGAGTCACTGTTCCTGTCTTTTTCTCACTCGCTATAAAAAAGTGAGAGATGTGGGACTTCATGGTCAACATATTAAAGGCGAATGGGGATAGATCATATCGATCATATAATAGAGTTTGAATGAGAATTTAGCTTATTAGGGATTCTGTTTTCCTGAATTAATGCCAGATTAGAAAAAAAATTGTGACACAACTGAGCACATTTTTTGTATTGTCTTGTACAATATTTCACTTTGTGTCCCATTACTGCATGTCATCTAGATTCTAGACCTTTGCATTTTGCATTGCATGAAAAAACATGACAAAAGTCGCCTCCCAAGCGAAACTTTTTATAACAATACTCCATTCTCTTCTTATGGACTGTAGGTACTTTATTTTGCACTGTAGCTCAGACCAAATGAAAAGTAAAGACTAAAAAGTAAAACTACCGCTCACTACCTCTACCGCTCACAAGTGTAACCAAACTTAATCAAATAAACTGGCTACGCGTAGTTAATACTCACTTTTTTATTTGGTCAGAGGTATATATTTCATGATTATCATACTTAATTAGTGTGTAAATTTTGTTGATACCATCGTCCATCGTATCATACTGACTTCGAAGCCCAAAAATCTACAACTATTTGGGTGTTATTACTTTTACTATTACCATTTCAGGGCGAAAATTATACTTTTGATTTAGTACAATTGCTGAATGTATGGTTGTAACTTCTATATCTTATAATTCAGGTCAATTTTATAATTCACCGAGACAGCAATGTTTGATAATGTTTTGATGAAAATAGTGATATTTAGCCGGTTTTACTTAACCTTGTATTTTTAGGGAAAATTTTGTACTAAATTGCACTTTTTTTTCTCGTGAAAAAACACGAGCCAATGGCGCATAATAGGTACTTTACCTACTCAATATTTTCCAAGATGTGATGTGATGTTTGCATGATTCGCCCCGCAAAGGGCTAAAAGATATCTTCAGTAAATAATAGATTGTTTGTATACACTGAGCACCGTGTATGTTAATATTAATAATTATAGATTGATTGTGATTTTCATTAAAATAAGTAATAATTAACATTGAGTGAATTAGAACTGCATGAAACTCCCGATGCCAAATTTTTCTTCCATTCCGTTAACGTTACTTATTAATGGTATTACTATGCTAGTTCTTGTTCATGTTATATCACTTCGGCCAATTTGACGGCAATAGGTATTCGATGAGGCACTATAGATAGGTCATTCCAAATGAAATGCTTCATTCAAAGTATTTCAAAGTGCCGACAAATCATGCTATCACATTTTTTCATTAATTCCGCTGTCATTTTGTGTCCGATAAGAAGTTGACAGGTAAATTTTTGATATTGTTTTGTCGTCGACAATGCGTGTGTAATGATAATAGACTCGTGTCATTTAATCCTAATAATGCTGTCCTAGGGGTGCTGTGTAGGGTGAATATTCATTACTATCCCACGTTTATAAGCACAACGCAAGGACAAGTCGCAAGAATTTTTAACACCCTAGATGAAACATCAGTATTGTCATTAGTTTTTATAAAAATCAATAATACTTGCCGAAACGATAATGACAAGAAATAAAACGCCGTAAAAACGCTGAATGTTTACTCCCTACGCATTAGAGAAATCCTTTTTATTATACGTATAGAGAAAAGGCTTTGGTAGTTGGGTGGGTAAGATGTGTATACTCAAACATGATCGATATGTATAAGTACGCATTTAAGGGTTAAATGTCGAGTTTTCCTTTTATTTTGTTACTTTTCTATTTATTGCTAGGTTTTGATTCCGTCGAGAACGTAATTTTAGCATCACATTTTATTTAATTCTTAGGTATTTATATGTAAATGTAAAGTTTGATAATTGTTTTTACTATGTGTATTATTACGCTGGTTACGTCATTTTAATGATAATGTTTATGCTTTATTAACTAATGTAGAATCAACATAATTGCTTGAATATTTGAACGCCAACGACGCATAAAGGTATCGAAAGCTATCGTGCTTACCACGCCACCTTTTCTATGCTGAAAGTTCAAATTCCCTTGTGGCAATATATTGACATGGCGTGCAGCTCATGCCAACTCATGTGCTATAGTGGCGTTTAAAGAATGCATGCAGGCCACAGCATCGTCTAACATTCAAAAATATAAATCTAACATATTTTTTAAGTACAGTCGGTAACAATCGATGCTGACGCCGATATCGTAACGTAAACCTCATTTCATTGCTATTTTGGTTAAGAATAAAATGTCAAATATAACAGGTAAACATGCATTTTTACATTAAGTTCGATTTAAAGGTCGTAACTGTAAGCGTTTGTGAACGCTCGCAGTAAATCCGTAGCTATTTTAAATATTATTGTGTCTTATTATTCCACGGAATATTGATAAATAAAATAAGTTTGCTATCATTTTTCTACAAAATTGTCTGTATTATTGTAGCTGGTTGTTTGTGGCTTCATTTGTAATTTTGACAGTGAAAAGTCAGAACGCTTTTTTCCCAAATTTCCACCAGTTGACACAATAGTTTGTTTACTACGCCACTGTAGGTTCCGCCCTGTTTCCACCCTGGTATAATGATTCAGTTGGTACCATCAGCCAAATAAGTGGTCTATCAATTTTTAAACAAGATCCTATCAAATGAATATGTCGCTAAAGTCGAACTTTTTTGCCGGCCCGGATAATACCGACTGTTTTTCGTGTACATGCCCATAGAAGCTCCTGTCAGTTTCTATGAGCGAGTACATAAAAATCAGGGCCGGTATTTCCATGACGGTATTATCCGGGCTGGGAAAGAGTGTCACCCGACGGACACGTCTATTGGCATTTATTGTTTTGTGACATGCAGACGATTATCAACTTTAGGGTGGTAGGCCACATATTTTGCTGATAACTTTAATTCAGACATGTTCGCCTGTGTTAGAGTTGTGCGGTTCAAGATATAACCACTGTAAATAAGCCTACTGTCTAATTAACGTAACAATTTGACGAGTTCTTAGTTCGAGGAATTTAGGTTTCATCTGAATTATTCGAAACATCCGACCTTTTAGCGGGGGCGCGGCGCGTCTTGTTTTAAAGTTTTTTAATCGAAATTCTGGACAGTTTACCGCGGGGTTATGAAAGTATAGAAACTTTAATAACTTATCTGGATCCCCGCCTTTATTAAATATGCGGATGAAAAATGGGTACCTAAGTATTTATTCATTTGTTTTTACGTTTTGCAATCTAGGTGCAAAGAGTTAATCCGTAATTTGGATTTGCGTAATAAAAGTGATTATTTCTTGTTTTATAATTTCAAAATATTTTATTTTTCATAGGTCACATAAAACTCCATATTTTACTCGTACAATAAACGTCATCCGTGGTAATCGCAATCAGTGGTCCATCATCAAATTCCAAAATTGGAATCATTTTGTAGTTAAGTTTGTTTTGGTTCTTAATATTAAAACTTAAAACTCTATTTGGTCAGATTTTTACCACGCCAGTACCGCATTGTAGTTTGTTTATGTTTTTTTTTTTTCAATAATATCTTAAATAATGCGTGTCAGACTTAAAAATGATTTTACAAAATAATTTAGGGGACAAATTGATGTGTGGGTTATTTAAAAATGTTTAATTATAGGATTAACTAAATTTTATATTACAAATGTTATTAATTGGGATAAATTCTAGCGAATAAGCTACGGTAATGGATGTATAAAATGCACATAATAGTTTTAAATAATATTATTGAAAAACCCAAATTTTTAAATCAATCTGTATTTAAGTATGTTTTAAGGTAAAAATAGATTTGCATTATTGTAAATTTTATTATGACTTGTAATAAATATTTAAATGTATTTAAAATGTTTTTTTTTTCTGTAAGTAAACCCAATTTTACTTCATATTTTGAAATAGAGCTTGCAGAATTACGTGGCTTACCTACTACATTCAATGCATTATTGTATATCAGGTGCTTTGAAACCTGTGTGTGTACACATTAGTGAAGCAATTCAATGGTGTGTGTGAAGTTCCCAATCCGCATTGGATCTGCGTGGGTACTACAGCCCAAGTTTTTTTTTTTATTCCAATGGAAGGCAAACGAGCAAGTGGGTCTCCTGGTGGTAAGAGATCACCACCGCCCATAAACATCTGCAACACCAGGGGTATTGCAGGTGCGTTGCCAACCTAGAGGCCTAAGATGGAATACCTCAAGTGCCAGTAATTTCACCGGCTGTCTTACTCTCCGCGCCGAAACACAACAAAGTCCTCTCATTCTCATTAATTTCAATTTGCTCACAAGTGTGTGCAGGTTTCCTCATTCATTTCAAATATAATTTCTCAAGCGTTAAGGGATTTACATAAGTCTAACGCAGAAATACGTAGCTATTGCATAATGTAAGCTAACGCTGTCCGATAAAGCTTTAGTTCTGAATATTAAATTTTAACTCGGTTAACTGCGGAAGTTCTCAACAAATGCCAGCTTGCGTTACGGCCACAGATATAGATTGCACTAGATTACGCAAATGCATCTACTTCGAGTGTCCGAACCCTGACTAAACCACGGCAACTGTAACGTTGCCAAAACGTCGAGGTAAATATTACTTGTGTAAAAATAACGTGATAAGTCCCATGTATACGGCATTTTGACTATGAGTGAGAATCACGTAAATTTAAAACGTTATAGCTGTTATGTTTACATTTTAGTTAAATACCTATCCAAATCAAGTATACCTGGTTAGTTTGCCTCCGAAACCCCTTGACAAAAAGTTTCATTGTAAAGACGCAGGCTCACGAAAATTAACTTCCCATTTTAGTGTTTCGGAAGTGTCAAATAAAGGCCCCGAAGACAAGTAAATAGCGGCTTAGATCGTCTGATAAACCCCGGTAACCTTGTTCCATACGCGTTTGATCTCATCTCGTGACGCATAATTCTCAAGCGGTCGTAAACATAACGTTTTACGGGATCTAATTACAAGTGTTATTACTGGGCTAGGGGGCTATTGTGGAGGATTTGGGGCCAAGTCATGAGATTAAAGGGGCATAGTCTACCCTCCTGGGCTTTGGGTGCTGTAGCCCGCCAAGATCCTTTTAAATCCAATTAAACCCACATAGCAACTTGACAATGGCATAGATTGTTATTTAAACACCACCTTTTTTAACCCCCGATGCAAAAAGAGGGGTGTAATAAGTTTGACCGCTATGTCTATGGTTGTGTCTGTCTGTGGCACCGTAGCTCTTAACGAGTGTACCGATTTGAATGCGTTTTTTTTTATTTGAAAGTAAATTTTCTAGCGATCGTTCCTAGACATGGTTCAGCCGTTTTTGGGATATTGAACTTGGAAGTGACAAAGTCGGGGGTTTTCCAACTTTTTGTTGGTTAGCTCTAACTTCTAGCACATCACATCAACATCACACATATACCTAGTGCCATCCACGAAGACGCATGATTTTGTCTAAATTAGACATTAACGGCATTGTAATAAGAACCACAGCACGCGTCATCGTGAATGACTCTACCTATAGCGATTAACGCATCTATGTATAGGTATGCATACTTTATGTTCATTCAGTACTGCTGTCATATGCAGTTATTTGAACGCACAAAGATACTATTTTCGCATCAAAAAAAAATCGAAACAAAGGGGTAACAGTAGTAAAATCTATTTGATAGCCATTGTAAAGCTTGCCTTCGAGCATAGGAACCTTCTATACGTTAAAATACAAACGGAACGCACTTCGTTCGAACGAGACTGCTACAGACAATTTGGCGCCAGAACGAAAAGCTAAATATTCGCATTCGCATTCGCGAATATCGGTAGCAGATATTCGCATTCGCGAATGTTCTAAAAACGACATTCGTTACATCACTAGTTGGAATGGTTTAGAGCCCCACTATCTATAATAATAGGTGACGCAAAAGTGTGGGGTTTTAAATAATTTAAGTTCTTTTTACGTGCTACCTTCCTTCGGTGAATTTAGCCAGCAAGTTTTAATGCCGATTAATTTTAGTGAATTTCCTTATTTATAAGAATCCCCGCTATTCACCCCCACATGGAACACATCATTTTTATGGACGGGTTTAGCACAATGTTGCTAAGACTTCGTCCTTTCCGTGCACCCGTCAAATATGTAAGGCGGCTCGCAAACAATACTGGAAGCAATAACTTTCATAATTATAAAAGCCGCAGATTTTGATTCGACAAAATTTTTTGGCGTGGTTTCCGATTTTTCAAAAAAAAACAAAATCAAAAATGCTTTAGAAAGAAAGAAAGAAAATACGTATATTTAACGCCATAAAACAAACATTTCAGTTTTTTACTGCAGACCAGAATCCATAGTTTTAGTGCTTGAAAGTTTTCTCGCTCCTACAATTTTTAGCCGAACTCAGTTCTTGGTGTATAAGATACAACACTGTATAACTTTGCTAACTCCATAGCTTTGCTACAACCTCAAGTTCTGAAACTAGTGGTCTACCTACATTATATTAACCCTGTTTAATTCATTTCTCGTTAATTGCTTGGACTGCCGCGAGCTGCGGCGGTGTATTTCCTTTGTGAAATAGAAGTACACTTACCTGAAAATCAGTTTCTGTGTTCTTAACCTTGTGTCTGTGTTTTTTTTCTATCGCGCAAGCGGGTCACCTATACCCTTAGTGTAAGTTTTCGGTTACAAAATATACGTCTCGATCGCGTTCGCATCTTCGCGTTAAAATCTCAATTTGTATGGAAACACGACCAGCGCCTCTAACGGAACGTTTGCGATGTTCGTGTTTCCATACAAATTGAGATTTTAACGCGAACGCGATCGATACGTATTATGTAACCGAAAATTTACACTAAGGGCACTGATGGTAATCTACAGCATTATTAGGACTGTGGGTGCATTTCCGGTCTTGCAAAAGGCGATACACTCGCCTTTTGAAGGCGCCCAAATCAGAGCTAGATGGAAAAACCCCAGCAGCGAATTCATTCCATATTTTACACGTGTGAGGTTGAAAGCAACGTTTCTATTTATACTGTAGTCTTTGCAACGTTTAAACCGCACAGTGGAAGAGCACCAATCATCGAGATGGTGCGGGTGAAAACCACTCTTATAGCGAATACTACAGTGATGGAACTTAGCAGCTGGGATGAGATTGAAGAGTTCGTCGAAACACTCCCCATTGTAGATCCTATAAAAAACGCAGAGAGAACTAACGTCTCTGCGTAGGGCCAAAGGATCAAGTTTCCCAAAAAGTATTGGATCGCCTATAACGCAGATATAGTTTACTTACACTAGATTACGCAAATACATCTACTTCACGTGTCCAAACCCCGACCAGATGTCGGGATTGGCCCCATACAAAGACTGACCGCTAACTGACTAATCATGACTAGTGACTAACTCGAGCCCCACGGCGTTGACGGGCGGCGCATTTGAATCGATTTCGCGGGCGTCAGGGAATTCACATCGCTTATTCGCTCTTGAGACGTCACACTAGATTTATAAAAAAGTGACACGGTTGGTTTTCATACAGATTAAGGTGTTTGCGTTATCTAGTGTAATCTATATCTGTGGCCTATAATACGAGCTGCCCTACGCTGCAGTCGATCAAGTGGAAGCAGTTGCTCCTGAGGGGCTTCAGCCCAAAAGTGAAAGCAATACTCGAAGTGAGGACGAACCTGAGCCTTGTAATACTTTGTTAGTGAATAATGACGACCAGGATGTCCTAGTGGTTAGAAAACCTGACTACGAAGCTTGAGGTCTTTTGAGTTTTGCAGGTGGTAGGACCTTGGCTTGTGCAAGGTCCGCCCGGATTGCTACCATCATCTTGCTCGCTAATCCTGCCGTGAAGCCGCAGTGCTTGCGCTGTTGTGTTTCGGCGTGGAGAGTAAGACAGCCGGTTAAATTACTGGCACTTGAGGTATTCCATCTTAGGCCTCTAGGTTGGCAACGCATCTGCAATACACCTGGTGTTGCAGATGTTTATGGGCGGTTGTGATCTCTTACCACCAGGAGACCCACTTGCTCGTTTGCCTTCCAGTCAAATAAAAAAAAAGGTCTCGGGTTCGATTCCCGTGTCGGGGCAGATATTTGTATGAAAAATACGAATGTTTGTTCTCGAGTCTTGGGTGTTTAATATGTATTTTAGTATGTATCTACTTATATAATTATATTTATCCGTTGCTTAGTACCCATAAGACAAGCTTTGATAAGCTTACTTTGGGACTAGATCAATTGGTGTGGATTGTCCCGTGACATTTATTATTATTAATTATAAAGCCCTGTTCAACTGACTGGACTACAAAAAACCATGAAAAACGAACCCAGAAATCCTGTACCAAACCATGGACACACTGGCTGTGTAGTGTGCAGGAAACCTTCGCAGCCAAATCCTTCCATAGAGCGTCTAGATTACCCATCATACTTATATTTAGTTCATTTCATACAAAGACGTCATCGATATTACTAGCTTAGTGTTTTGAATGCCCTTTTATTAATAGATAATAATGGTCATCCTTTCATTATTTCTATGGTCATAATATCAGCTTTCTCATAAAGAAAAGAGATAAAATCTAAAGTTAGATTGAATCCTTTGTAAGTAAAAGATGTTTATAATCATCATCATCATCTAACTTAAAAGTTACCTACTTAGGTAGGTACAGTTTAGTCGGTGGAGTAATAATTACTTTACGTACGTAGTTTAACAAAAACCCCCGACTTTGTCACTTCGAAGTTCTACATCTATTCTCCAAAACGGCTGAGTGTATATTGATGAAACATGTCTAAGAACTATCGCTATAAAACCTGCTAACATATAAAAAAAACCGCATTAAAATCAGTCCACTCATTTAAGAGCTACGATGCCACAGACAGACACACAGACACACGTAGCGGTCATACTTATAACACCCCTCTTTTTGCGTCGAGGGTTAATAAAACCAAGATTTGTCCTAAGCATATTATTTTTGAAGTTAAACTCCTGATTTTCTACTGTCTGTTAAGTTCTTCTCTTATGTGACGGATAACAATAATGCTGTTTATAATAATAACTAGCTTTTGCCCGCGGCTCCGCCCGCGTGGTATTCGGTTATCGCGCACTGTTCCCTCGGGAACTGTGCATTTTTCCGGGATAATAAGTAGCCTATGTCACTCTCGGGCCCTATCTCTATGCCAAAAATCGCGTAGATCCCGCTCCGTTACGGCGTGAAAGACGGAAAAACATACAAACACACTTTCGCATTTATAATTATTAGTATGGATGCCGGTTTTAGATAATTTATTCAACTGAACAGATATCTGTCTTAAAAAGGAACACGACCTTTAAAAAAAATAGTGAAACAAGTCCTAAATGACATGATAAAAAACCCTCTTACAACTTTCAAAAACAAAATTTCCCAAGTTATTTTAAATAATTTACTCGCCGCGCTTAAAAATAACGGAGAAGCAATTATTAAAAATAATGGAAAAACAAAATACTTTCGCTAAAGACTTTTTACAACGAACCGTTCTTTCTAGGAGGGACATTTCGTTTCCTTTAACTGGATATTAAAATTGAAAACAAGCCTGGAAGGTACACAGGGCTGTACCTACACTAGGTACACCATAAATATTATAATCATTATAATATCTTTATTCATGAAATGAAATGAAATGAAATGAAATGAAATGAAATGAAATGAAATGAAATGAAATGAAAATTTATTGCGTATGAATTAAGGTTTTAGATTGCAGTTACATTTGCTTAAACTTAAGTTTCACTTAACCCTACCTTACAGGCGTACACGCAGTTAAAAAATAATAAAGATGAAAATTATAAAATTACACTCAGTTATTTTAAATACTATGTCATTACAATTATTATTAAAATCTATAAAATAGTTCCAATACCATTACAATTTTGATTATTTAGAAGCATTATCTTTTTATATTATATTATTTTTATTTATATTATTTGATTAAATTATTTTGATTATATCACATTATCATACAGAAAATCCTTTACACTATAATAACATTTGCTTAATAGCCATTGTTTCGTCAAAGTAATAAATGTTTCTAAATGGTTGTCCTTAAATGTGTCCGGCAGTTTATTAAATATGTCAATACACATGATATACGAATTTTTTGAACACAGTTTAAGTCTTGCACATGGCCTATGAATTTTGTACTTATACTGAGATCTCAATGTGCGTGTTGACATGTCTTGCCTCAAATTGAATAAGCTCTTGTACTTGAATACAAAAACACAGACCTCCAAAATGTACAGGCAGGGCACCGTTAAAATTTTATATTTTAGAAAATACGGACGACAGGAGTCAGTTCGGCGCAAACCAAAAATATTTCTAATACATCGCTTTTGAACTAGAAATACCTTTTCATTATCAACAGCATTTCCCCAAACAACAATCCCGTATCGGAGAGTAGAGTCAACGTAACCGTTGTATGCTGTTATAGCTGCCTCTATTGATATAACCTGGCTTACTCTTCTTAAAGCAAAAATAAATCTATTAACTTTCGAGCAAACGGACATTATGTGTTCTTTCCATTTACAAAAACAATCCATATTAATTCCAAGAAATTTTGACGAGCAAACTTCTTCTATAACTTGACCGTTATAACTAATATTAATGTTCATAGTATTACTTCGTGTGCTGCGAAACTGGATTACTTTAGTTTTATCAATATTAACTTTCAAATTATTCATTGTTAACCATTCAATAGTCTGTGCCAGAGCTGCATTAATTTCATTGTTATATGTCAACTTATCTTTTCCTTCAATGATTATGGTTGTGTCATCAGCAAACAGTATACAATCATGAGACAGGGCGCTGGGTAAGTCGTTAATGTATATTAAAAAGAGTAAGGGACCCAATACACTACCCTGGGGCACTCCATAGTGATTTATTACGTATGGAGATCGGTATGATAGCATAGTTTTACTTTTTGAGCAATATCTAGAAATTTCAACACATTGAGACCTGTTACTTAGATATGACTCTATCCAGTTAAATGCTGGACCGCGTATGCCATACCTACAGAGTTTGAACAACAACCTTTTGTGGCAAACAAAATCGAACGCTTTGCTCATATCCATGAACAATACAGCCACTAGTGATTTTTTTTCTAAGCACTCTAGCACACGTGTAATTAATTTAAAAGTTGCAAGGGATGTACTTCTGTTTTTTCTGAAACCATGTTGTTCCTCTTTTAATATATTTTGTTTTTCCAAGTAGAATAAAAGTCTGTTATACAATACCTTTTCAAATATTTTTGAAAATATTGGAATGAGAGTGATTGGTCTGTGATTATCCAATTTACATGCATCTCCCTTTTTGTATAACGGTTTGACAATGGACTTCTTCAAAACTTCAGGGAAGACACCCTGATTCATAGATAGGTTAATTACATATACTAGTGGCTTAATAATAGCAGACAGACTTTCCTTGATGATCTCAGTTTTCAAATCATCGTATCCAACAGCCGTAGTATTTTTCAAACTATTAACTATTTTCGTTAATTCTGAATCATTAGTCGGGTTCAGAAATATACTAGAAAGTGCATTTCCTATATTAAAATGATCGCTTAAAGAGCTACCTACAGGGGACGTACAGTTGTCTTTCACAATATTTACAAAATAATTATTGAAATGTTCAGCTATTATTTGTGGATCTTCTATGACATTATTATTAGTAATTATTTTACATACACCTTGTGTTGGAGAGTAAGTATTGGTATATTTTTTGATAACTTTCCAGGATGCTTTACATTTGTTCTTTGATTTTAACATATATTTTGTATTTTCTGATTTTTGCATAACTAATATACATTTTTTTAATAGTTTGGAGTACCTTTTATATTTATTTTTAAACTCCTTACAGTGTCTACTTATTAAATACAACTGTCTTTTTGTGTGACAACTTTTTTTTATTCCCTTCGATATCCATTTACAGCTGCGAGTTTTATTCGAGGTTTTGATTTTTATGATAGGAAAACATAACTCATAAAATAGTACATATGTATCATAAAAGATATTAAACGCGCAGATAGCGTCTGTTTCCTCAAACACCTGCGAAAAAGATAAACATGATAAATAATCTACAAATTTTTTTACATTTTCTCTACTGTAGTCTCTCTTGTACATATACCACCATGAGACAGGTGGAGGTAGACGATTCTTCACAGGTATGTGGAATGTCTGTGCAGTATGGTCCGAGAGCCCAATGTCATGTATCTTAGCAGTGCCGTCCTTTACATTGGTTGCAATGTGATCGATACATGTTTGTGATTGTCCTGTTATCCTCGTAGCTTCATTTATCACGTGCTTGAAGTTATATGTTTCCAATACTTGTTTCAGCTCCGTTGCAATATTTGATTTTCTTAGAAGATCAATATTAAAATCCCCACATATTATATATTTTTTTCTTGTATTTTTGCAGATAGAATTAAAGAGATCGTTTAATTTGTTAAAAAACGGGCAAGTAGTAGATGTTGGTGTTTTATTTGTGTAAATGCATATTATTACGATGCCATATTGAGGTAAATTTATCGCGCAACATTCAAAAAAGAGCTCATGTGATACTTCTTCTGCTTCTTTAATGACTGTGTAATCAATACCATCTCGCACCAATATTGCTACACCTCCTCTTTTGGATAATTTTCTAGAAAAAGCTGCCGCCAACTTAAACTTATTTAGTTTTAGGTTATATTCTGAACCATGAATCATATTAGTTTCAGTCAAGCAAATAAAATCTATATGCGTTCCTTTTTTATGTAATTGATCGACTGCTATGTATAATTGATCCTGTTTACTTAGTGCTCCTGAAATATTTTGATGCATCAGGCCTAAGCTTGTACTATATCGATCGTGATCGAAAAAACATTTTGCGATTCTTACCAGGGTCTGAGGTGGATGTTATTGGTTTATTGTTTACGTTTTTAGAAGTATAGTTTTTCTGCAAGTTTTCTGTTTTTGCTGATTTAATATTGCGTCGTAGCCTTTCCAACTGGTAGTCGTAGTTATACATATTACATGCAACTTTATGGATAAAAATCTCGATTACATTTTTTAAGTATATGTATCTGTTATTAGAGATCCATTTATCGTAATTGTAGTCTATAAAATTGCAGTTTTCAAATTGACTGGTTATGAATTTTACCATAGAATTTAGCTTTGTTTCGTTTAAGTAGTGATTGTATGGGATTTGAGAAACAAACACATTTGTGTTATTCAGATTTTGTAGGCCGTTGTATAAATTTGCTGACATCTCACTTGGATTCCTATCGTTTGTTCCTGTGAGTATTATTATAAAGTCATCCCTTGACACATCAACATTTAATTTTGACAAGGAATTGATAACACACTTCGTATTTGCTCCTGGATATGTATAACAAAATATGTGAAAAAAAAGACCGTACAGATCATTCAAAATCATGCCCAGGCCTTTACCCTGCTGATCAGCTATTACTATTAGTTTACGCTTTCTTAAGCCCAACTTAACACGATTTTCGTAGTCTTCCTGAAACTGACGCATGTATATTTTTAAGTTATTAGTATATTTTCCTCGTAAGAAAATATTTGATGAAGTTGAGCTCTCATTAATTTTTATCATATTTCTGGTATTTTCCATTTCTTTTGATTCCTTATCGATTTGATTTGAATTTAAATTGGTTGTGTGACTTGCATCTAAAGCGGACTTAGTACTGGTATTCTGGATTTCAACAGAGTGCGTTACGGCGGTTGGTGTTAGAGTTTCTGCGCTCTCTTTGTGCTGTTCACCATTATCGGAAAAATCTAAACGCGTACGGTTCATTGATTTGCTAGTGCTTTGAGTACTTTTTTTAGCAGACGTAGTTTTACAAATATTCATTAATTTCTTAATTGTCAATTGATGTTCTATAATTTTCTTCGATAATGTATAATTTTCAGATACTAATTTTTCAATTTCTAAGTTTGCAATGTCCAGTTTCTCAGTCAAATTATCAATTTTTTCCTTCATTTCATCCAACACATAGCTATTATGTAATTTTAATTCTGAGCAGCTCCTGTTTAAATCTGCCTTAGGTGTTGATATGAATGACGATGACTCGATATTAGTATTATCATCTGACAGAGATTCAAATGAGTTTTCAGTAGGTACGTTCACTAATATCTTTTTTCGAAGTGTGATATTACGCTCACTTGAGGATGGTGGTTTTGGCAGTAGTTTTTTCGTCATTTCTACACTACCAACCGGGTTCATTTTGTCAAGACATGGTCTACACTTGAATCCTTTTTTATTATCCGGAGTCATCAAATAAAATCGCTTTATCGAAACATTTGTGCACTCCAAATGATGATATCTTTGACAAAGCACACAGATTAGAAATTGGCGATTGGTGATATTTTTGTTGCACTTTACGCAACTCGGTGCCATCTTGCTAAAGTCCGTAAGCTCCTGTGTCAGTCGCGTCCGGAACGATCGTAAGTCAGCGGGCGCACAGCGGCGATGACGTATGCCGCGCGCTGGGTTGCGATGACTCACTGTTGCGCTGCGCGGTGCGCGGCTAATGAAGCGGCCGTTGATTTAATATTTTTAAAACTGTTTTTATTATAACTTTAAAACTGCTGGATATTTTTGAAAACGGTTTTTTCCACTGCAATCCTTATTTCACTGTCTTTAAGACGGTATAACACTATAATACGATAGTTTATTTTTTTCACGGTTAGAAATTAAAATAACGCGGAGAGATAAGTAACGTGACTGCTTTGCGCGAGCGGTTGCGGTTGAGTCCATGTACAATTTTATTAAGTTTTTGAAGTGGACACAATTTTGTGCCTGAAATTCGCATTTGGGCATTTTGTTTTATTCGACTGGATGGCAAACGAGCAAGTGTTCTCCTGATGGTAAGAGATCACCACGGTTTACGGCGTAGAAGCGTGTTATATGAACTCGACTGTACCTAGTATATTGGGAAGAATTTAGTAAATAGATCATCTACACATGCAAGGGGTTGTCTTAGGGACAGTCAATTAAAATATGTACCTATGTAAAATATGATCAAGTTACATTGATTACATTAATGGTATAAAAAACTAAAAAGAAACGCCTCAAAGCTGACAGGGACCATATTGCAGTGTTAGTACCTATCCATCACAGAGTACATAACTAATATAGTATCCATTGATTATCTATGAAGTTTCAGTTACTAAACCGCACTTAGGAACCTTCCACACGACGTTTTTTAACGCGCTGACGACACACATTTTTGATGCGCGTGAACTCTACGCGTTTTCATTGCGTTTTGGCAGATCTTACACGTCATTTTTGTCGTAAATGAAACGCGCTGCAAGCTTGCGCGTTTGTCGATACAAAAGCAAGGGTCGTGTCGATCATAAGGTTAAAATGTGCCGGTTTCCTTGCGTTTTCTGTGCCAGTGACCATAAGTTTACAGTGACCGTACTCGATAGCGACGGCGTAAATTATTTGTATGGAGAATTGTACAGCGCCTCTACAAATAATTTACGCCGTCGCTATCGAGTACAGTCACTGTAAACTTGGTAGTGACACTGAGCGTTCGACTTGAGTTTGTATCGATACAAACGAGCGTAAAAAAAACGTCGTGCGTAAGGTCCCTTAGATAAATAAATTACTGTAAGATTCAGTTCGTCAGCATAACAATAATATTGTTTTTGAACCTCGCCATAAAACAAACAAATATCTAACTAAAAGCGCAAAGCTTTGACAAGGAAAATTGCCAACCCTTAGTTGCGAAACAGCGAAAACGTAAGATGTTCTGTTTCGCGGAACGTTAATATTACTTTACGGGAATGAGTTGAAACGCTTTTATACGAGTGCTTCACTGTTTCAACATTGGACCATTTGCAATTCCAGGGAAACTTAATTCTAACTTAATTAGAGTTCCTAAATATAGACACATACATTGCAGTCAACGTCATAATTAGTTTTTTTTATTCGACTGGAGTAGGTTTCCTGAGGGTAAGAGATCACCACCGCCCATAAACATGTGCAATACCAGGGGTATTGCAGATGCGTTGCCAACCTAGAAGCCTAAGATGGGATACCTCAAGTGCCAGTAATTTCACCGGCTGTCTTACTCTCCACGCTGAAACACTACAGAGCACTGCTGCTTCACAGCAGGATTAGCGAGCAAGATGGTGGTAGCAATCCGGGCGGACCTTGCACAAGGTTCTACCACCTGCAAAATACGAAATCCTCAGAAAAATTTTAGTTAATTTTTTCGTTATGGCTACCTACGGGATCCTATTTCTGGCGTGTCCGACACGCTCTCAGCCTTTTTTTTTTACTAAAACATGATTATTAGGGCCTTCACTAATTACCCTTAAAGTTTGAGATTGTATCAATAATACACACTGTAAATAATACACGATACTTGTTCCTAGTAACTCTGAGCTCCTTGTAATAAGATTAAACCGTCTTGAATGTAGGTCGTCCTATAAACAATATTAATCATATATGCAAAACAAGGACCGTCCAGCTATTAACTTGTCCCTATTATTGTTCATAGTCCCTTCGGCGTAATTCGATTTGTTTTAATTTATTCCTATAGCTGCCTTTCTAATTAAAGGTAGGATTCTATCATAAATTGTTCTAACTTATTGCGATGCACATTGTTTATACGGATGGTGATATCATTATATTATAAGTAAAGAAGGACAGTTTAGTTTTTCCCCCACCTCTTTTCGACAGTGTACCCACTTATAAACACGTCTTAGCAATAAAAATAATATATAATTTAGAAAATCAGGATTGGAACACGACTCGTGACTTATGGCAATAGATAGTACCACAATACAATACAAATATTCTTTTCATCACTTAAGCTCTGAAAGTAGGTTGCATTTAACTTCAAATCTGTGTTATAAATTCAATTTACATCTTTAGGGAGGGATGTAAGTAAATTTAAAAACCGAATGGTGCTCTTTTGTATTCACGAACTGGTAAACAAGGAGATTGTAATGCCTAATGCGTAATTCTTACCTCCAAACCTCTATGCTGGCATAATAATAACATTTAATATAATATTTTTTCGCGTGCTAACCCTTGCACCTAACGTTCAGAATAATATGCTCTACATAGTGCGCAGTTTGTCCAACATTGTCAGAACCAGAACTAACTTAACTAAGCTTCTAAACAATCAAGTAACTGCTTTACCAAAGCTCTTGCCTCGCGCTTCCCTCTTAAGCGGTTTACCTAATTTCCCTCTAGGATTACCTAGGTACTTGGCTGAAATAATGAAATAATATTCAAAACTTGATGAAGGATTAGTTACACAAATATGATAAGCTCTCAGACTGTTCTAAATCTAGGTAGGTATAGTTGACACAAAAAATACCTACTAAAACACCCAAAGATTAAAGATTAAATGTCAGACTACTTTTACCTACGTTAATGTAAATATAAGGATTACATTTTTTAGCATTAAGGACAGGCTTGCCAGTTGCGGTAACAAAAATACCGCAGTATGGGCGGTTCGTTTTTTTCTGTTACATTTTTCCCCCTAATAAACGATTCAACTGTCAGATTTTACGCAATCGACAATCGATGTTGCCGCTTCGTGCGCGTTGGTAGCGTTTTTTTTTTGCTGTTCGGTATTATTCGAAAAAGACATTGCGTAAGAACGTTTTATTTTTTTTGCTCTCTTTTCGGTATTTTTTTGTTGTCTATTCGGTAAACGACACGACTTTTGGTGGAGCTGCAGTGCTGCATACCCCCATGTCAGATCCCCTTGTCACTTTAGGACCACGCCAGGCGGCAGGAAGATATAATTGTCCTATTCTAAAACTGGACACGGTAGGGGCAACCGGGCACGGCACTACTTTCTTCGAACAGTAGTGTATAGTACAGGTTCAGTGTGGCTGTTTTTCCACCAGTGCGAGGATGCATGCAAACCAATAAAAATGCTTCATTTACCTATCCTCAGCGCAGCTCTAGATGGAAACAGGACAGCGGATAAAGCAGAACGCAGAATACTTGTAATACACAAACTTGCCAAACTGTATTATGACAACGTAAAAGCTCCCATGACATATGACGGTCCGATTTAAATTCAGCGATGATCAGAAAGTTTTGGACATAACCGTTGTGATGGTCGTTATCATCTGCAATTTGTGGGCCGGATTATACCTACAAAGTTTGCTCGTAAATCGGGGAAGTGTGAGCAAAACACCAAATGTAGTAATTAAATCTCTAGGTTTATGATGTAAAATTTGAAACATAACCTAAGTTATTATCACAACCGAACTCAGTTTGGACCGTTGAAGGGATAATCAGATCGAGTTTGCTTTGTTTCTTAGACCTAAATATACAAACGAAGCTTTTTTCCTCCCTGAACATTGGCTATTTATTTGTATTTTCATAATAATTAAATCTTCGAGTACGAGTATAAACTCGTAAGGCATGGCAAATTTGGGAGTTGTCAATTATCGGATTCCATAGTGCTGACAGTGGGTAAATTGTCGAAAAAAAAAGTGATAACCATAACTGCAACAAGGGACGTAATAATAATAACCCAACCAAGCTATAAAATCTGACAACCTCCAACATTCGTCAATCAAATAATATTTCACTATTGAACCGTCTTTTAATGAAACTTAACTAAGCAATAGGTCGACTAGCTTTAGGTCGAAATATAATCGCTTCAAAACGGTTTGAAACCTATATGATACTAAAGACGAAGATAAAATTCCAAGTGAAATCGATTTTACTATGACAAAGCAATGTTATAGCCTTAATCATAAGTAATAATCATAATCATGGTTATCATTAGGTCGCGGGTGAGCAAAGGAAAGCAATATCAATTACTAGAATAAATTGGGGCGTTTTAAATCGAAGTATTGTGCAAAAGTATAAAGCGCGGTCTTCCATTCTCTAGCTTGTAACAAATTCCCAACTTGGCTCGTTTCCAGTCAGTGACTTATTCTGCTGAGAATCTAGCACGTTGTTTGTTTGAAATACCGGAAATATTCTTATGATTTAAAACCCATATAAGTTCGTCTTTATATGATGCAAGCAATCAAAAAGCATGAAATTGTTCATGCTTTTTGAAAAGTCTACCGTAAAATTATAATATATTTACTTATGTGATTTTTTATTGTACAAAAGAAAAGAAAAAAATACAAAGGACAAATTTTGAGATATTTGTACAAAGGCGGACTTATCTCTTTAAAGGATCTCTACCAGTAAGCTTTTTTTTTACCTTTTTGCATCGAAAGAGAGAAAATACATTTACTGAATTGATTAAGGATTAGGATGCTAAAAATAGTATAAAGTGATTTCAATGCGTTTTACAAAAGTTCCTTTAAAATGCACCCCCTTGCTATTATTGCCGCCTATCCTTTACACGGACACTTTTCCATAAGCACACGGATATTGAGCTCCTTCATTGTATACTCCATAAATAGAAGATACACTGAATGACAATCGACATGTCAACGTTTTCTTACGCTGAAACTTATGAGACGGCCCTGGACGTATGTTCCCGGATTCAACGATGATCCTTTTCAACCCTTTGACGGCCGTTTCCCATATACCACCAGAATAAGGCGTCCGACTTACTTTTATGCGCGCCAAATTATTTGTCCTATTCCTTTAAATCCAGGCTCGTTTATCTCCCGGGATATATCTCAGTTAAAAGGGCATTGTAAAAGAGGACAAAAACCTTTATTCGGCTGTGAAATTGGACTTTAATTTTTATAGACTTCTCTGTAATTTAGTAGAATTTTTGCTACATTTATTATTTTACTGCCCCCAACGTAAAATCTGTGATTTTGAGGGATTCCAATCCGCTGTTAGTTAATTAATATTAACTAATGTACTAATGTGGGCTGTAATTTCGTTCAGTTCGTCCCCTTGACAAGTTTTCAGCATGCTAAAATTTCGATTAAAAACATCGCCCTTACCTGCTTTGTCTGGTCGATGAGAGTGCCTACCCAAATCTTCACCTCCTTTGTCTTATTTTCTATTTGAAATAACGTACCTGCAATTTCCTAATGCTTTTCCATTTGTTCACTATCTTATAAAATAGACTCTATTCAATAGTACAAGTAATATCTCAAGAAGCCAATACACGTCTTATCTAATACAGCTGGGCAGAGTCCATATCTTTCTGTCGTACCGTACTCTTAGTGACCTAGTGGTTTGATCTATGGCGTCTCAAGCAGAAAATTGTGCGTTCAAACCTGGACCCGCACCTAAGAGTTTTTGAACTTTATGCACGAAATTACCTTTGGAATTTACCACGAGTTTTAGAGTGGAAGTAAAACACGTAAGGAACTCTGCACAAACCTGTGAAATGATTCAATGGTGTGTATGAAGTTTCCAATCCGCACTGGGCCCCCGTGGGAACTACAACCCAAACCCTCTCATTCTGAGAGGAGGCTTTGCCTAGCAGTGAGACGTATATAGCCTAGTATGATGATGATAATGAGAGCCCGTCTCTTAGGGCGCTTATTCACCAATCTCATCTTGATCCGCACGCGTTGTAATTGTGATTATCTCCTCTTTAATGGAAACTCACCCTTAGTTAAATTAAGTTTACAGAAAAAAACAGCATATCTATAGCCTCGCAACTTGTTTACCTTGTTCAAGTTCATTAAGCAAACGTCATAAGCATGACGAGTCTCCCGAAATTCTATTTTCATCATAAAATTAATCATATTAACTTCAAAATCAGCCTCCATTTATGTATCTGTTCTATTTATATCCCTCTTCAATGTAAGTGGAATGAAGGCCTGAAATAAGCTAAACAGCTAATTATTTTCATGAATGAAACATGGTCGCGGACTGATCGAAGTGTGTTGTGCTAAATGCCATAGATCAAGCGTTATACAGAAGCGGATAGGTGTTTATTTATAGATACAGGACGAGATGGGTGCGTCGTATTTGGTTTATGTTTTCTCAGAACTGCGTAATTGTTAGGTAGGGTAGGGTCTGATTTACAGAGTGTTATTGATGCCTAACACTGTGCTTGTGATACATTTTATAGCTTACTAGAATTTAACTGTGACTCCGCTCACGTCAGCCATTAAACCCAAAATGACTGCAATGCCCGTGATTTCACCTGCGAATAATTTCTAAAGCTCTCTAAAACATGTATAATTTATGTTTCATCATAATTGTTTTAAGGTTTAATCTTGAAGACGTAACAGACAGATAGTTACTGTTGCATTTCAAATTACTAGTAAGGAAAGATAACGAGCACCCGTTCAGAATTATTTGTCTCATACTTAGCGGTGGCAATGGGCGGGCCACATCGCTCGGAGAACAGATAACCGTTGGGGGAGAAGAGTTCTCAAGTGGCAACCGCGAACCGGAAGACGAAGCCTTGGTGCCTCCCACTAGGTGGACTGACGACATAGTGAGAATTACGGATAATCGGTGGATGCAAGCGGCGAGTTGTCGTTCATATTGGCATCCTAAGGGCTGATGATGATGATTATATTAAGCGGTTAGATTTGACATGAGCCTCGTAAAATTGTCGGGATAAAAAGTAACTTTTATTTTATTCCAGAAGATCAGAGATATCTGCGTATCATTTTTTATCTAAATCGATATTGCTATTTTAGCGTGACGGAGTAACAAAAATAAATGTTAACACACACACACGCACGTACGTTCTCACAAACTTTCGCATTTATATTACATTGGATTTTATATACCGGCGGTTGATAGGAGAAATTTACTAAGCAATATTTAATATACATTTTCGGAAGAAGTGATTTTTTTTCGGTTTTTGAGCTGTTTCAAAAATTTCACAAAAATGTCGCTTAGTCATTTTTTTCTTTTAACGTCGATAGGGCTGAAAAACGCCCGTCAATGCAAAACCTAAGCCGCGTGGCAGAAGTTATTCCGTCTCTCACTCATGTCAAATGCCAGAAAAAATAAAAATATGGTCTAAGGCTTACAATTTGGTTTTAAAAAGAGAACTCACAATTATACTCATAAAATATAAAATAGGCACTTTTAGAGCTTAGGATACGTATGCTTGCAAAACGTGTATTGAGTCACGTAAACACTGGCCGAATTTTAGACAAACCGTTATTATTAAGTAGGTAAATAGTCCAGTTTTTATTCTTGGAAATATTACTTGTATGAATGTAAACTCTTTATTGTACAAAAGAAAAGAAATAAAACAAAATTGACATACTTAACTTGATTGGGTTGTTAGGTATACTAACCTTCCTATTATAGTTTTTACTTACTTTACTACTTTTGATTAAGTAGATAATTCAGTAAAAATAACACAAATTTTAATCTACTTGAAATTTCGAATTAAGAGTGTAATTCTGCATGAAATTACTACACTAACTAAGTTGCTTCGAATTAAATTTTGCCAATATTAGCTCTACCTAATAATTTAGTAGGTAACAATCTACTAAAGCAATCTGCATAATTAAAATCACTCGATTAAGCGAAACTTCTAAATAAACATCTCGAAGGCTTTCACGCGTAATAGCCGGTAGCTTCTGCCCATCCATTTGCGATTGTTGACTCTACGACGCGTACTCTGTGGCAGCTCGGCGCAAGCCTGGGCGGGCGGCGCGGCGGAGGGGGATAGCCGCGCGATTGGTCCGGCACACCTCAAGCAACAAGCAGACCGAGCCTTCAGTCCGCTGCCAGCCGTCGCGGTGAGCGCACGTCGCTCGCACGAACGTCCGAACAATTCAGCCGCGTGCTGCCGCAATACCTAATCTTCAATTAAATCGCGTGTGAAAACTCGTTTTTGCCCGTGTTTGGTTCCAACCTGTGACGTCATAGCAGCCAGGGCTTGTTTTAATATTCATCGCACGTCAATACGGACAACGTAATGCGATCCGTTTGACGGCTACCTATAGAGAATTTTCAGCGAAAGTGAGTACTTGCTTAACCTTAGTGCCAATTTGCGTTGCTTGTGTCTAATTGCTTCTCACATTGATTTTTGTTGATTTTGCTGGTCTTTGTTTCATTTTAAGTCACTTATTACAGCATGCTACCTATCGGGCGGGAGTAAATAAAACAGTATCGCTTTAATCCTTAGATTGGTTTATGTAAATAATAGTAGCCGCTTTCAGCTGTAATTTCGTTCAAGTGACTCAATATACTCGCTGCAATTTAAATCCAAAATAAATACAAATTTAAGGTAAAACAATTGACAATTAAAAGCCAGGTAAATAATGGTTATAATGATGTCATTATTGCCATAATTATTAACTAGTACACCTGTAATTCTAAAGTAGTATTTTCAACCTGATTTGTTTATCGTACGAATGTCTACACATATCATACATGTTGCTACAAGATCGTTATCGCTGGTCACAAACCGTCTCACTCAAACACGATATGAGATTATTGACAACATCCTTGATATAAGGATCGGCATCTCGATTTGGCACGAATTAGATCAATATGATAAAGGAGTTATAACGCCTGTAAACAGTGGAGTCCAGACCAATACGAAGTACCTAAGTAGTACTAAAGCAATCAAAATCTAATTATCCTCCTAATGCCCAAAGTCCTTTATAAAGGACTTTGAGGAAAGAGGAGGTTTGTATTTTCAATATGGGTTTTACGGGATGACCGTAAAATTGACAAAATTTGGAGTTAAAATAAATAATACAAAATTATTCCAAAACTCTATCTTAATTTTATAAAGGATTTATTGTAACTTGAACATCAAATTCTGCCATAAATGACATAAAGTTTGATGTTTATAAACCAAAAATTTGACTCGGGCGTTACGAGGTTATGAGAAAGATAAAAGAAATTAATGAGTAAATGAGCCAAAAGAATTTCTTTGCTCACCCGCGACCTTTTAGTCTAACATCTGGTAGCATGGTTGTGTTGCTCTGAAGATGAGCTCTGGTTGAGTTCGAAACGCATCAGTGTAGTGTGGATAGATAGATAGATGGTTTAACTGCATGAACACGCATATTTTGCCATAAACTTAACTATCATAAAGGTCGCGGGTGAGCAAACAAATTATTTTAGTTTATTAATATAGACATCCGCAAAGTAACGCTTGATTCAATAAATTAACTAATTAGTACCTAAGGTTAAGGTTAATTTGTTGCTAGATTATGATTATTCTATTGTTTACCGGTTGTAAACACTATCATATAAAGTGAAGATGAGAAGTTATTTGATAGGTACACTTTTTATTCCCAAAACAAACAACTGTTATTTGTTTATTAATTAGTAAAATAAAATTAAACTGTTATCAAGTCAAGTACTTTGTCCCACCGCGACAGGCAAACTGACAGACAGCGAAGTGTTCCATAATCATAATCATTTATTGTGCGTGGAATTATAACTTTTCTTTTGAGGTGTGGAACCCTAAAAATACCATTTATGCATTACAATACAAATATTTTTCACTGAATACCACGTAAAAGTAGATACAAGGAGTTTGCAAAAAAGACAAACGGTAGAAAATAGACAGTCTTCACGCTATACGCAAGTGAAGCCACGGGTAAAGTCTAGTAGACATCATACATCATCCCAGCCTATATACGTCTCACTACTGGGCGCAAGCCTCCTCCCAGAACCTCGAGAAATCTTGGAGCAACATAAACATATCTCTGTTAATTGCTTAGAATTATTTCCGAACAGAATTTTTATAATCAAATTCTGTTCGGAAAAGCTGAAAATCGTACCCAAATCCAATGCCGACGTAAAGGAAAAGAAGCAATATGTAAGTAAATGGACTTTTCCAAGCTAAGGTTTCGATGTAAATGCAAATTAAAGTAATTCAATAAAAAGAAACGGGGCAATTTTTGAATAATCTGAAATCGATATATGCCTTTCCACTTTCCTTCATTCAATTCGATTTTAACGAGACGCGAAATGAGTTTTTTTATTGTAATGAGAAAACTCCGATCTGAATTTTCCGCTGTTATGAAATAATGCCTGAAATCGACTATTAAATGTATGAAGTATCGTTTGTTTTTGTTGCCGTCCGTATATCTCAAAGATTAAGTAAACAAAATCCTTATTTGGGATCACTTGGCTATCCATCAACATTTCATCTTAAATCAAAACGCACCTTTGACATTAAAACGAAATTTTTTTTTTTTTTTTTTTTTCATTTTAAAATTCCACCAGATTGTCATCTATTTAAAGTTTATTTTGGAAATGTGAATAACTAAAATTGTTTAAGTTTAATTTTAAATGTGCGAAAAGCTAATCTTACTTCCTATTGCACAAAAATCATGAAATTCCGAAAAAATAAGATCTCAACGGTATTTCCAGAGATGTACAAGTGAATTGGAAAATCCAAAAGTCGTCAACTTCTACTTGAGGATCACCGGACGTATAATATGGAAGATATTTCCTCAAAAGTAAAGTTATGTTTGTCTTTCAGTCCGTTTAACCTTTTTGTTTGAAAGATGTTTGGTTCTCCCATGGTTTATGAGCTTGAATAGTGGAACACGACGAAAATCTTGCTGAGCTGAGGCGTTTACACTTTTGTCAGTTTTTTAACCCTTGTTACTCATTGAATGGTTTCAATTACTTTTAGTTTAGAACTTACAAAACGCTTTGTGTTAAGTACTGCAATATCCTTCTAATAAATATTTTTTTGCAATTTTTTTTTACGAATTGCTTCTGTGGTTTTATGCTCGCCGCGTAATCACTTGTGCCGTACGAGTATGTACGTTGAGAAAACTGGATCAGGGACTACATTGGGATGTTTTCATAATCTTATTACGCTGATTCTGTGCCAGATCCATGTATGAAGTGTCAATATAAAATAGGTAGGTTCCACCTAGGGCTTGCCCCCGGTACTGAATTTCCATACAAATACGGTACCGGAACCGGGAATTCCCGGTTCTCGCCATACAAACTCGGTACCGGGAGCATGTCCTAGTTCCACCCTGGTGCGCCATTCTTTGAGACTGTATTTTATGACTAAGAATCTTCCGTGGATTTGAAACCATCAGTCGATTATTGTACAGTCAGTAGCAAGTAGATGAACAGTAGTGGTGTTCGAAATGATCTACTCAGTCTTGTTACCTTGGCAGTCCAGTAAGTTACGTGTAGAGGCAAAAAAAATAAGTTTGAAACCTTTCTCGATAAATGTTATTATTAAAAAACTGACAATTAGGTGTTAATAATCGAGTTTTTGAATTTTATTTGACACGCGCATGTTTTTTGCATGCTATTTAACGTAGAATAATATCAATCAATAAATTACTTTTAAAATAAAAATAAAGACGGCATCACATTTAACCGTCAGTTAACACTAATCAATAGATGGTGAAACAGCCCCTAAGTCTCGAAGTAAGCCAACACCAATCTAGAGTGTAGTTCCAGACAAAAACCAAGAGCCATTGAGACAAAGCATACATTTCGCCGGCGAGCCGAGACTCCTTGTCGCTAAACAAGAAGGATCATAAAAAATACTTGGCTTAGCTGTAAATCAGATTGAGTTACAGCCTCTATTCCGTATGAGAATAGGATTAGTTCCAGAGATAATGCTCTACGAAGGTCGGTGATAATCATTGTCGATACAAGATGAAAGAACGTCGCCTAAGCGCCTAGCTGAGATGTCAGACAGCTCTGTTGTATTTATCAGCTGTTATCGATTATCAATTGTTTTTCTTAGAACACAATTGGCGATAAAGTTTACGATAATCTATAAAATAGAAGACTCGGGTATGTATTTTTTTATCACTTTCCTTCTCTCTGTGTTTACATAGTATATTTTATTTATTTGGAATGAAATGAAGTTTGGTAATGAAGTCAGAATTGATATTGCAATGAAAAATTCAAATTCAAATTCAAATATTTATTGATAGGTTGTGAGTTAGTATACATAGGTGAAATGAAAGCAATACGTATTTCTTTGTTGCACTTTCATAAAAACCGATTTTCAATCTTCCAATAAAAATGAGATATCGTTTTTAATATGTATACCAAAAACGAAAAGTAATAAAATGAAAACAGTTGAAGCCGCGTTAACCGCCTGTAATCACGGTTCTTTGAGTTGGAATCAAATCAGAGATTTCGTTGGCTTTAAAGATAGTCGATTCAGTGAGTTATGAAAATCAAGTAACGAGTAAATCTATACAGATTTTATTCAATGATTATACATTACATTTAGGGAACACCTTTGAAGTCACGTTCAATAGACAAGTTGTTCTTTAATGTAATAGATGAAAGTCTTTAACTTTAAATTATTAACATCACTTCAAATTAAATCAAATCGAGTCCTTAAAAAAATAACAACTGTAGGTAAAATAAAATGTAAATTACAAGTAGATAAGTTTATTTTAGCGTATATAAGAAACAAATTAGAAATCGACTAATACGATTACCGCAACCAAACCTGATTTTTGTTTTTTAAGATGTTCGAAATTTAAACGTAAATAAAAAATCACTTACCGGTACTTTAATGTATGTAGATCATTTGTTTATCGTCTCTGAACATATTATAGGGAAGTTATGACATAGATGTCGATAAAATAAATAAAAAATTTGATTGTCGAAAGGAAACCATTAAATAATGATTGGAAAAAGCCATGGTAATAAAATATAGCCGATTAACTAAGTGCTTTAACATTTTTATGACAGTTTCTACATTGAAAAAGAAAACAATAAGACTGATTAACGCATTTACTATTTTAAATTGTACAACCGACATTGAGCTTTAGGGTGTCTATGGAATTTCTTGTATAGCCATAATTATTTCCCAAATGTATCTTCTAACTCGGTGAAAATTACTACAGAAAATACTTTAACACCCGAAGACGGACATTGGGATACTTTCAGCCCAAAAATACATCAAGGATAAATGCAGAGCCCCCGTGGGACGGAAACCTTATTCCGGGACTCCGGGTGGATATTATCGTCTATAGAAATTGCGTATATCCCTGTGGGATTATGTTATTTTTACCAGCTGGCATCTAAAATTGTTATATAAGTAGTTCACAGTAAGTCAGCTCAATAGTTACCAACCAGTCGTACCTTATATTTACTTATAACTAGCTGTAATTCTCCGCTTTGCCTGCGTGAACTTTACTTTACTTTGCGTGAGTGTTCCCTGGTCAAACCCAATAACTCGATCTAATAATTCATAAAAATTTCGAACTTATACTTCTACACATAGTGTTCTTTTTTCAACAGTCAATTATTTCGACTCATCGCGACCAGGGAACCCTCGATATGTTGATCTGCAGTAAGAGAAGCTTTCAATTAGTGAAATATGTTTCTTAACCCTTTAATTCGCAGTGATGAGAATACTCAACATTGAAATCAAAAAAATATTATAGAGTATTGGTAACTAATTTTCAAAAGTTCATTTTTAAATCTGAGTCTTCATTTTATAATGCATCTTAGAACCTGGATTTAATGCTCTTGCGCATCAATTTTAAAAATTAGCGACAAAATAACACCGATGCCGAAAAACATCGGCGGACCTCAAGTAAGAATTAATTATTTAAAAATATTTTACGGTATTCAACTAACTTCACTTGTGCGTTAATATATATTTAAAGATATGTGCTTTGTTTATAAATATATTTCTAATAATTTAAAGCTTAAAATATCCTGCTATAAGACTTTAAATATGCATGTTGAGTATTTTCAACGTTGCGAGACTTCTACAGATCAACTACTCGATATACATGTTGAGTATTCTCAACATCGTCCAACTATGACTAACCAATTTCTAGACCTATATTTACATTATATTTATACTGCAAGTCAATTATTTACATTATTTAAAAAAAATTGTGTTTCTGGAAAAATGCCATAATTTCTTGAGCCGTGTCATGGGAAATTTACCCATCCCAATGCACCTTCTAATCCGTGCTTCATTCCATCTTCACATAATTTCGACCCCAAATGTATACATTTGTCTGCAGTGCTTATGCCATGAATGGTCTGTGTATCAGAGAGGAGGCCGGCGTGATCTACCACCATCAACTTGGTCGTGCTACGGTTGATTGCAAGACCATGTTCTTCGTTCTCAGCTTCAAGTCTATGCACGAGTTCTTGCATGCCCGACACTGACGAGGTCTAGCACAATGTCGTCAGCATATTGTTAATTTTCAACAAACACTTTGCTCCATCTTTGCAGGGTTTTAAAAATGTATTCTCCATATTTATTAAATAACATGGGTGACAGCATGCAGCCCTGTCGGACTCCTTTTCTAGTTTGAAAGGATCTGCACCGATCTTTACGTAGCTCTTGTTGGTAGTGTACAAGTCTTGAATTAAACCTACAATATGTTCAGGTGCTCTTATATCTTGTGATATGAACCATAGCTTGCTCCACTCTGGACGCATGCAGTCAAATGACTTTGTGCAGTAAATAAAGGGAAGGACTACTGGATTATTGAACTCTCTACGCCTTTCAACAATTTGCCTGGTATCAAAATCTCTTGACAAATCCTGCTTCTTCGTCAAGAACTTATCAGTCTAAAAAATGCTTCAGGTGACTGTTGATTATGTGAAGGACCTTACTTTGCTTGCTTTTTCCTTGCCTGCATGAGAGTAGAGCTATGGTATGGAGATTAGAAGTATGGTGGTTCCCGCGCTCCTTTGTCGAACCTTCCTTATAAAGTGGTATAAATACTGATTGTCCATTCTTTGGGCCAAAAACTAGACCGCCAAATGACATTGTACAGTTTAGCGATCATTGTTCAGGTATTGTTGTTAAGGAATGATATAATATGTGTCAATAATGCCTGGCTGTTCTGGAGTTCACGACATACGGAAGGTGTAAGTACTGCAATAGCGGCTACATAAGTATGAAGTACACAAAATTTGACATGCGCCTCTCTTCAGGAGTAAAAAGAAATTGTATTTTTTCTTTACATGTGTCTAATTATATGAATTTGTTTACAATATATGTTATTGAATACTTACCTCACCGCGAGCAATGTTAAGTATATTCAACATACGTTGTACGTACAATGTTGGACAATGTTGAGTATATTCAACATACGTCTTCACAGCCTCTTCGTTCAATGTTGGGCAATGTTGAGTATTTTCAACATATGTTTTCTATGTATATAAAGATATAGGATTTTTTTAGTATTTTTTTTTGGGACATTTAAACGTCAAACAACCCGTATATCGGCATAAGTCAAAGAAAATTAGAAAAAAAATGTCCTGGGCGTTAAAGGGTTAATTAATTCAGAAGTTTTGATCATAGCACTTACAACAAACAAATGTAGAAAGTTATTTTTTTACTATACAAGATGTCTCCGGAGTATTTCAACGAATGAGTACGTAATTTCGATGTGAAAGAATATATAGTCACGCATTTGACGCGATACATAACGAATATCTATCAATGTATGATACCACAATTAAAACATCCTAAAAACCACTTAAAGGGTTCATTCCTTTCAAATCAACTTTAAGGCGCCTTTGTATCAGTATTCTTTCAAATCTGCAGCTTACAACTTTTAAAGATAGCGAAATTATGCCTATGATGTTTCGACAAGTATTCATGTTGGAAGTTTGATACATTAGGATGAGATGAAAGAATAAAGTTATGAAATAAGCAGTCTGTTTGCATACAATTTGCCTGCAAATATTACTAGCGTTGTTCAAACGTCATCTTTCTTTCTATTGTACCATTCGTTTACCACATAGGTACTCGTATATTTGAAACTTGACTCGTTTCTTTTATCCGTTCTGTTGTATTAGAAAGCTCTCCATCATTGAAGCGGCCAAGTCATTTTCTTTATGTAAGTATTCCCATCTGATAAAACGGTTTCCTTTTTACTTTATCAGCAAAAACATTGACCTTTGATGGAACTCATTCAGTGTTCTTAAATTTTTTGAAGCTCGTTTCATTTATAATACAATACAATAACTTACTCTTTATTGCTCACCAACAGCAAACAGTACAGAAAACACAGGTATATACACAGAGGCTTTTTGAGGTAAGCAATAGGCGACCTTATCGCTTCAGAGCGAACAAGTAGGCAAATAAGTGAACCTTTGTGGCAGCTTTTAACAATAATCGTCACTGTGGCAGTTACACTTGAGTTACTCCGAATGATGCTGGCTTGAATCTCTCCTAGAAAGTACAGAGGCCGTATTGCCTAACGTTTCTGACGCGCGCGATCGCAATCAAATGACAGATTGCGGATACAAAAACTGTCATTTTATTGCGATCGCGAGCGTCTGAAACTTTAAGCAATAGAGCCTCATTCAATCCATTCGTACAAGCTCTTGTGAATCGACCTGTAGTCCCAAGCTTGGCTAAAAGCGAGTAGGTGGGCGAATATTCGAGCGTTTTGACCGCGCAGTCAAAAATCATTAGCGTCTCACACTCAGACAACGGAAAAACAAGTCACAACAATTTTAATCACGCTAAATTCAGCATCGGTATTTTCTTAAATTTTCATAAAAAAATAACCCTGGGCATTACCTCTTTTAATAACACCTGCGAAGACACTAATGACAAAAAAAACGCTACAAAAACGCTGAATATTCGCCCAGGTATAATTAGAAAGAAAAAGTTGCAACCAACCTTCCCACACCACACCAGTTACAGGTTTAACAAATGGGTCCTTTAGAGAATGGCATGTACTTCTAGAGATTTGCACCTGTTTAATGTTCAGAAGCTACAAGTTCGATACAATCACACACCATGGTCGTTACGGGATTTAACTTGTGTGAGAGGATCTGTGTGGACTCAGCTTAACTCGCAACGAGCACAACTTTATAGAAGTTCAGTGGAACTTCCATGCAGTATTGTTGCACATTTACGCTCCGCTGACAGTTGAAGGTGAACGTTAATGAAATCCAACGAGAAATATTGAAAAAAGTAGTTAGGTACATAAAATTACTGTAACATCTACAAGGGTTGTCTTTCTAGCACAAGATTGAATCACTATTCCAGTGACAAGTATCCCTATAATAGAGATAAATAATTACCCTCACTTGTCAAGAATTGAACAGGCGTATAATAATAATAATAATAATAAATTCTACAACTCTTGCTACATTTACTTGGTGGATAACCCCGTAAATGTAGTTAATACCAGCTTAGAGCTGAGGAAAAAAAATCCGTCGAAAATAATAATAATATCACGGGACACTTGACACCAATTGACCTAGTCCCAAACTAAGCAAAGCTAGTACTATGGACACTAGGCAACGGATAAACATACTTAAATATTAGATAAATAAATACTTAAATACATATTATATATCCAAGACCCGAGAGCAAACATTCGTATTATTCATACAAATATCTGCCCCGGCCGGGATTCGAACCCGGAACCTCAAGCTTCGTAGTCAGGTTCTCTAACCACTTAACCATCCGGTCGTCGTATGTGATATAATCTTCTGAGGCGCTACACTCTTGACTCTAGATGTAGTCGGTCAAAGAGAAATTGTTATTACAGAGCAGGGGTCGCCAAACTACGGCTTGCAATCAAAATAAGATTTTCGTTTATCTATAACAATAACTATCTCAGTTCTTTAATAGACAATGACGAACTATGTTCAGTTTTAATTACAAGTTAAATAAAAATTTATCTTGCCCTGTTCGTTTATTTTATTTATTATTTATTTATTTTTGGGTCAAATCTTGCAAGTCAAATTTGATCCGATTCCAGTAGTCCAACTGACTTAAAATTTGGTAAACTTATGTAAATCTGGTGACTATGCAATACTCTCATAGTGACATTCTGGTAGTCCGGCCAGGGTCGACTCCATAGGACGAAACTCTTCAACGGTTAATAGCATCGACTTGAAATTTGGTATTTAAGTTTACTTTGGGTGATAATACAAGTGCAAGTATTGGAAATGAAATTTTTACGAAAATCGTATATACTCGTAAACGTGATCTCTTACCATCAGGTGATGCACTTGCTCGTTTGCCATCCAGTCGAATAATAAATAATAATAAAAAATTTACATCTATGAAAAAGTTACACCTTACAATAAATATATGTTGGAGTCGTCAATAATGAAACGGAAAAGTCTATCAAGATAACGTAATCAGTATAAGCACATCTGAGGGCTGTCTGATAACACGATGAGTGATATTGCCATTGATTTCATTACCCGATTGCGAGCAAAGAAACTAGTAACTACTCTTACAACCTGGATAACCGGATGGTTAAGTTGTTAGTGACCCTGACTATATCAAGGTAACGGTTACGGGTTTGAACCCCGTGATGGGCAAATATTTGTATCATGAGTACGAACTATTATAATAAAAAACATAGAGTAAAGAGTATCAGCAGCGATTACAAAATGTAATCCTACTTTGTCTAGTCGTTTTAGCTTAAGGAAGTAACAAAATTCTGGCCAAATGACAACAGAATAACTGTGTAACTTACTGAGATTGGTGGACTGTCCAGGTGGTGACGATCCAGACCATGAGTGATGGGCAAAATACGGCCCGCGGGCCAACTCCGGTCCTCCAATGAGAGTAGTAGAGAGTAGAGGTGAGGTGATAAAAAAATATTTTTCACTTCTCATGCTCGTAAAGTTCGTGTTTATGCTGTATCTAGGCGACATAAAATGACTTTTTATGCACTAGTGCATAAAATAAAATCTTCGTCTAATACCAACTTAATACCAAGGTAATCAGGTGTCAACAGCCACAAGCAAAAAAGTTTCTGTATATTTTTAAAATAATTTTTAATTTATATATAAAACTAAAAATCAATCAAATCAATCATAATAAATCAGTAAAATTAGAATATAGAATTATTATAATAATGCACAAAAAATTAAAGGTACATAAAAAGTGAGTCCTTGTTTCCACTGTTGCTATTTCATTTCCTCGCCATCGAAGTTAAAAGCAGAGTGTAAAACACGAGCATTAAACCCATTTTCCCCTCGACGTGTCTATCCACAATTACACTATTTATGAGCACCTCGGGTAAAATGGCTCGTTTTATGCTCTTGTTGTACAATCTACTATTTTTTTAGTTTAACAGGCTCTCTAAAATATTTGTCACTTTTTGGCCCACTATCAAAAAAGTTTGCCCACCACTGGTCCAGACTGATGAAAATCGAATGTTTTAATAGCACTCGTGAGAGTGTGAATGACAGAAAACCAGAATGATGGACTGAACTGGAGCTGACTCCAGAACGCTATAAACCCCAACGAAGTAGTATTAGTCCAGAACCCCATAAAGTAATGTGTCTAAGTTGTCATATTTACAATGCTTTTTCGGATCCCAGGTATTTCACCCACTAAATTGTTTGAACATAATCACGACCGCGATGACAATCCATAATGATCTAACACAACATTCACACTCGCCGCACAGCTCTTTTGTCATATCGCCTCAGTATTCCGTCACAAAACAGTTTTTTGGAAGCTACCCAAAACGGAAAGTCGTTCGTTCAAAATGTCGGTACGAAAAATGAAAAAAAGTAAAATAAATGGCGGTGCGTCCGCTGTTGGACGTTCCTGCTGAAAATGCAGTGTCGGTAGCGTTCTAGACATTTTCCTGTCCGTGGGTAATAAATTCAGTCTGTTGCACGCTAGCACGAACTTTACTGTTTCTAAATTCGCTGTCCGTTCGCGAAAACCCAGCTTCTACTAACGACTGAGACTAATATTCGTTTTTTTTAAAAAGCTACAGAAATAAGAGAACAATTGTCAGTGTTTTCGCAAAATACCATAGAATGGGTACAGGATACCTTGCTCAGTTTTGTAAACAAAAATGTACGTAAACACGACGATGACGATTTTTGCTAAATAAGTGGCAGATTTTTTGATGTTCATCAGAACTGTAACCTAAACTGAAAATAAAGATAAAAAGATAAGATTTTGACTTTGATTTACTGACCAACAATACTTTAAAAACTTTATGTAGTTTTGGTTAGGTACTACAATCCATGCCCTCTTTTCGTCCTTTTCATGACGGGCAACTTACTGTTTACTATATTTTTAGCAACTGAAGTCGCGGGAAAATGGTTGTTGCTCAAATAAATTATTCATGTGCACATTGATTTGTGATGCCAATAAACGACCTAGTTGGCATCGATACTATTTGCTTGCCAAAACCTATACTAACGAAACGTGTTCAGTTTAGCATACTAGGAATACGCGTGTTTGTTGCAAATATGACTGAATATTTCACTCATAAATTTACAGTTTTTTTTTATATCAATCCTGCCTGTCTCCTTATATGGAGTGTTTCCAGACCGCAATCTTTTGAGTAGTTCCACGAAGATTCTGGCAGTCCCTATATAAATTCTACGACACCAGCCTTGTGGTTAGTTGTGAAGCCCGTAAATTCACCCAAATTATACTGCGCAAACAGATTTGCATATCTACTCACACAAGTGTAAGTTGACGCCATTAGTGCGCGCTTAATTTTGATCGTTAGGTTATTTGGCGTCATTTGCTGCAAAACGGCCTCTTTGCGAGCAATTTGGAGACCTGCGTAATGGCCGACGGTCAAAAAGGAGGTAGTTCTAATAGTGATCATTTTTGACTCGTTTAGGGTCGTATTTTGGTTTCAGTTTCATGGTCAGTTAGTTTTTCTGCTTACCTAATGAATTTCTTTATCTGAATTTATTTCACTGTGTTAAAGAGAAGAACCTTGTTACAGTGACGAATCGAAACTTCGCTATCTAAGATTTTTGATAATGCTATGATAAACAGAACTCTACGTAACGCAACGTGCTGATTGTCCATAATTGGGACAAGATCACCCGTAGTCAGGAAATTACTGATCATCTATCGTTTACAGATCGTTCGAGGATGATTTCATGGCTGATGTATTTGTAATAATCCAGAGGCCGCATTGTGTAACGTTTATGACACTCGCGATCACAATCAAATGGCAGTTTTTGTGTGAAAAATCTGTCATTTGATTGCGATAGCGAGCGCCAGAAACGTTAGGCATTACGGCTTCAGGTTTACCTTCATAAACTGTGTTAAATAACTGTCAATTGGCCTTAAAGTTAATTGACGTAGTTAAATGCGACAGGAGAATTATTTTGAGACGGAGTATAATTGCAAAGAAAACTTTTTAAACCGAATGAATTTGTGATTTTGTAAGTATATTTTATGGGGAACCGCTGGATAATAAAGCCAACGAATACATTAATGACGGTTATTTTCATAATTTCTTAAACCTTAAAAAAGTTGTTGACCTTAGTTAGCAGACAGCCATTGTCTCCAAGTTTGAATAGAAATAAATGTTCTGTTATCAACTGTAGTAATAAAAACTCAAGAAGAAAGAAAACTTAAAAGACTACAATATTCATATAAAAAATACAGTAAGAGTAAGACAGAACCTGATACCAGAATATAAGAATAAAAAGTTAAGAAGACTTTCTGGTTATTACATTGGTTTTATCGTGAGTCCTAGCGTATTTTTATAAAAACAAATCCGATAATGAAATAAAAATAAAATTACAAAAACTATGGCTCCATCTTGGTGGATACGTTAAGCCGAAGATAAATGGCGCATTTCAGGGAAGGCCTAATATGTCGAGCAGTGGATTTTTGAGTACCTACAGCTACAACCGTATAAAAATAAATACATACTCACGCATTGTCGATATATAAAATTACAAAAACTATGGCTCCATCTTGGTGGATACGTTAAGCCGAAGATAAATGGCGCGTTTCAGGGAAGGCCTAATATGTCGAGCAGTGGATTTTTGAGTACCTACAGCTACAACCGTATAAAAATAAATACACACTCACGCATTGTCGATATTAGTATATAGACAGATGAACACGAAAATGTTTTCAGCTCAAGAAGTATTAATGCTATCGTTTAGGGAATATCAGTCCCTCGTTATCTATTTCAAAGGATTAACGATATAGTGTCCAGCGGTCCGGTAATCGGTGTAATGACGGCAAAGGTTAACAGCGAGGAAGTTGGATGATTGTGTCGGATGTTTGCTGAGCCCAGATCGTGGATTAATCAGAATTGGAGATAGAGCTGGCTACGAAACTACGCCAGCGAGATTCTTTTCGTTCGCGACTAGTGGTATTTGATCTTTTGCTTTGATCCTTTAGGTGGCTATTTTTGTCTCTGTTTGCACCTACATTTTCTGTGTTTTATTAATCTGATGCTGTTTCTATGAATATAGCACTTTCTTTTTGTGTGATATTTTTGTATTTCCTTTTTGTACAATAAAGAGTATAAACAAACAAACAAACAAACAATATATATGGGGGAGGCCTATGTACAGTCAAGGGCAAGGGATATCGACACGGCCAACTTTATGCACTTAACATTAAGGCCGTGTATACATATTTTTGCAACTTTAGCCGTGTCTTTATCTTTGCCTTTGACTGTACAGCAGTGGACGTTTTTCGGCTGACATAATGATGACACTGTCTATTTAAAAATTAATGTTTTCTTAGTTTCTTCTTTAGAATATATCATGACTTCTTACTACGTTAAGAAAAATGGTACATCTGATTTTTTTCTACTGTCGAAAACACTGCTAACAAACTTATCTGCCTGGCTTAAGCTATGCTTAAGTAACTAATATTTGTTTTTCGATGTTACACAGTCTCTGGGATGTAAATATTGATTAGGAAATCAAACGATGTAATTTTATTAATACCAGCAAATCTTGATAGAAAAAACTTATTTACTGGTTTGTGTAAACTACTTCAAATAAATACGCGGACTGATAGAAATATTTCTCATTGATAACTAGTGCGACATCTAGGAATTATCATGCTAAATGAAATGAGTAAGGAATACCTCGATGTTTCGACGCGACTACACGGCCACCACAATGTAGTCGGGGATCGTCAGGGTAATTATTATTCGTTTCATTAAGCGTAAAAAGTCCCGGGTGTTGTAGTAGTTAAAATTTAAATAGGATAAGTACCTAAAACTTGAACAGATTGTTGTTCAACTTTTTGTACTCCACCAATAAATTTACCGATGCCTGTTACTTCATCAGTCCTTTTTCAATTAACTTTACACAATTTTATTTTCACCCGTTCATTACGAAAGCTCAAACACCCTTGAAATTGTCAAGGGTTTCAAAAAACGAACATCAATTTTGAAATATTTCAATGGCTTACACGTTGTTCACCCGAAATGTGCCCTTAAGGGTCGAGGGTGGACGTAAAATTCCGAATTTATGACGTAAAATTATTTCCTGCCCTTCCCCCGGGTACTGGCGTTTGATAGTAGTCTAGTGAAATATAAAACGGTGGTACAGATTCTAATAATGTCTCGGAGAGTGTAATAAAATTTGAGAGCTTTTTGGAGAAAATGAAAAGGCTAGAACGTGATGGAACGCGAAAAGATGATAAAACAGAAGAAACTGCTTTTTAAAATGCAGTGTAGTCAGCAGTAAAGCCAACGAAAAACATTTTACCGTAATGTTTAAACTCGCAAGTAAACTTCCCCTCGCAGTATCTTTTGCTTGTGTTTAAGTGTGTACAGTACGTATATTAAATTGCTGTTCCATTTCATGCCACGCTTGATCTAAATGCTCACGCACTGTAACGTAATTTTAGTGGGTGTAGAGAAGTTAAACTGTCAGTTGTCTCCGCTGTCACCTTAAGAGAATTATAACTGTAACCACCTCGAACCCACGTCTACGTCGAGCTGCGTCTTACATCGTGAGGGACGCAACCGGCATACTAATTTAACAAGGCAAATGATGCTTAGGATGCCCTATTTATTGCTGATTCAGATTCTCTGGGATTGAGAGTCGCCTCGAGATGTGCGATGGGTTCATTTATCAATCCCCCAAAAACATTAGTTTTGGAACAACATAAGATGTCACGTTAGTAACTGTACCTAATGGTAATTTTATGTAAAATTTTGACAACTAGAGATAAGTATTCACTATAAAATATATAACTACGTGTTATAGGATGTAGAACGCGAACTGAATCGTTAAAACTGTTATAAGGTGTCCACGTCTACAACCTATGTACTTAATATACATATTACAAAAGATATATCTAATTGCATAGTTAATATTCTACTACAAAGGCATCTCGTGTACCACTTGGAGAAATTAATATAATATGTGATATTGTGTATTATTTAGCATTAATATAAATTCTTCGTACTGTCCAAACCAGCAGATTAAATTAATTATAGGGTGCATCGCGTCTCCAAATTATATCTTGGACAAAATTAGTTATAATTACGATGTAGTGCATAATTAGCGCATATGTTACAGCTATTTAATCAATAATGTCCTGATGATATTAAAATTAATTTTAACTCAAAATATACCCAAAACCGTGATAATCTTCCTTTATACAAAATACTCGAACAAGCTAAAACTCATAAGTGTATACGCGTTTTCCATAGACAAACAACATAGATCGATTGTTCGCCCGAAACCCCCCACAAAGCGAATACCATCGAAGTCATTCGAGGCGTCTATATGCGCAGAATATATAAATGGAGAAGAATTGCTCGTCAAAAATGATTATAGATGAATAACTTGGCTACATTTTACAAAGAATCGGATCAACACCAGTGATTTTGTTGACAAATTTAGGGCAATTTTGAGTTGCAAAAGATCGTTCACAGGCTCACAATAAAGGTTATAACTGAGGCATATCGTGATCCAATCAAAATTCATCTAACTCCCTACCAATCAGTGGTGCAAGCAAGGTGATAATGACAAGAAAAACAAATGTCAATCGAGAACTTGGAATCTAAAATTTGTTATTTTCATAAATTGCGCACCACGGAGCTTCATCTGTTATCCCTACTTAGTTGAAACTACTTGAAACCTAACTAAGTTCACTTTATAGTTTATTTTTAACTTCCTAGAATTAATTACCTTTGATGTAAGGATAATGCTGGTAGATAACCTTTATCCGAAACGAACTTACGTTCTTTTCTGAAGAAAAATGCCCAAAGAAAACCTATTGACGGATTGACCCTAATCTGCTTGTTATTTTCCTGTCAGAATATTGAATTTCACAATACCTTTAGGAATTTTGTTACCTTGCGACGGATGGGTTATAATGGGACATAACCTATATTGCTACTGGCGCCCCTTTGTGGCGTAATCGATATTTTATCGAGTCCAGGCGGTTCGTACGGGATTAATGTATCTGATGTCCTATTGTCTCGTTTTGTGTGACATTGATATCGACGTGTAACATGTTCCATTTCGGTAGCTGTGTCGTAAACGGAATCTGCAGACATATTTTTCAAAGTGGTACATTCTCAAAGTATTTTTTATTGTGTCAGGAATTTGTTTTCTAAAAAATTACGGACTTAAATTTTTTTTTTATTCCACTGGAAGGCAAACAAGCAAGTGGATCTCTTGGTGGTGAGAGACCACCACCGCCCATAAATATCTGCAACACCAGGGGTATTGCAGATGCGTTGCCAACCTAGAGGCCTGAGATGGAATACCTCAAGTGCCAGTAATTTCACCGGCTGTCTTACTCTCCACGCTGAAACACAACAGTGCAAGCACTGCTGCTTCACGGCAGGATTAGCGAGCAAGATGGAGGTAGCAATCCGGGCGGACCTTGCACAAGATCCTACCACCTGCGATTTTTAAAGACAGCCGTGACCTTGATAATTTTATATTTTCCAACCCGTCTTTCATTTTGGTGACTGGAGAACTGTATTCAGCACATGTGTCAGCGAAGTGCAATAAAGTCATTGAGTGGCTGAGTGCAATAGAAATAGCATCAAAGGGATTTGTTGACTCGTTGACTGAGCAGTTTTGGTGTGACACGCTGACCGCTTTTTGGGTCAAGATTTAGGGTTGATTTTGATTTTAACCACAACAAAAACACAATAATTATTTATTTATTTATTAAAACAGCATTAGAGTAATTACAATTACCAATAGGTACACTGTGAAAGTACACTACTAAAATTAAACAATATACAATGTAAAATAAGCATCAGGTAGGCACACTTGTGTAGCTGTCAACCATCATTTCAATAAACACCAGGCTAACGACTTCAATAAAATTCAACAGTAAATAATATTCATTTTTTTCGGATTACCGGTTGATGCATGTGGCGAGTTGTCGTTCATTCTGGCGTTCTAAGGGGGAGGCTGTGACAGTCTCCTCTAGAGATATTTTCACAAGGCCTTTGTTGAACAGAGTAGATGGCTTTAAGCTGATGATCAGGGAGCGTAACTTTGGTGCCGGTGACGTCATTATGACGCAAAGGCGTAATTATATAGGATGTTTTAAAAATGTAATGATACGAATAAATTTAATATTTTTTTATGTTGCTGGAGTTTTCTGGAAAATTTTGCTGACAGATGGCTGACAGACAGCAAGAGCAATAAAGTTTTTCTTTTTTTTTTTTAATTAGAAAAGCAAACTTCTGCAAATAGGGCTGTACAAATTCCATGGCAGCTTTGCATGAGCAAAACGATAACACTTCGGTTATAGCAAAAAATATTTTAATAGAAATTGGTTGCTGTCTCCAACAATGTATTTTTATTATGACAATGGACCCGATTCTACAGCGGCCGCTAAAATTCCTAATTTTATTTAGACGTCGCTAAATCACTTTGCTATTCTATGAGCACCTGTCATAATCAAATGACAACGCTAATTTAATCTGACGTTTCTTATTTTAGCCGATCTATCTAGCCGGTCAGCGTGACTTTCTGGAATAGCACTTGTTAAATCAGCCGTCTAAATGTCAATTAAAATTTAGAAAATTTAGATTTAGACAATTTAGCCGACGTGCGCGTAGAATCGCATCCAATGACAGTCAACTATGTTTTCAGTACTGGCCGTCTCATCTCAAGTTTTTATATCAGTGAACTAATGAGGCCATTAAGTTGTGTGATTAGGTGTCAATAATCTAAAGCACTCTGTATGTAGCTTGACGTCATACGTCTGTCATCGGCACCAAAGTTACGCTACCTGCTGACGGTATGTTTTATACAATGAGCAACTTCAAGTAAAAAAAAAAACAATTGGAATTCAATTTATTTTTGAAATACAATTCATTCGCAACATCAACGCTTGAATTACGTTACACGGCACAAGTAAAACTTTTACGAGCATCTTCCCTATTTAAAATGTTCCCCATAAACGTGAATTTTCCTTTTATCAAGTAGCATCTAAATACTAAAAAAGAAAAAAGAAGGCGACAACCATTATGGTAAAATAATCTAAGATAAAAGTGACCCGGTGATGTCTTTGTAAATTTTTAATTTTCTAGCTTTCATCGTTCCATGATTCAATTGAATTAAGGTTTCTATTTAATAGAACTTCTGGGTACGCATCTGAATATCGAATAGGTATATTAAAATATCGAATGGGACATAATATATAAAGGTTTATTTTCTGAAACCGAAAACTTTTCAGGATTGTTTAAAACGGCATCGTATAGAACCCCTTGGGTTAAGTTAGGTTAGATTTATAACAATCTAAAAAGGAATACAGTCTTAACAGAAATACCTTTTCGATATTATGACCCATTAGATATTTTAATACATTCGGTATTTTAACACTCGATATTCAGATACGTAACCACAATTTTAATTTTAATTTTGTTTTTACTTGACATTTTTATTTCAAATTATTTTATGTACCTAATTTTTATTGTAATTCTATTTTTATTCATATTACTATAACGATCCCGAGCGGAGAACTTGTTTTAAATTTTATTTATTTGTAATTATTTTATTGCTTTTTATTTTAAATTTTTTATTTTGTGACATTTTAATCTTTTGTGTATTCTTGACAATTTCAGTATAAATTCTCATAACTTTGACATGTACAAATTATGATGTAGTTTTATACTGAATGAATAAATAATCTAATCTAATCTAATCAATTTCTATATCTAACCCTATATGAGCAAACTGCAGATCAAAGTAACCTAATAAACATAGCATGCAGTTCTGAAACACAATATAAGTTGGACAATATTTCCCGATGAGAAAGTTTCGATCGGGACCATCGAGGAGATTGGTTCTCAAGCTTCGACGCTGTTAGAAATTCGATTTAAAATTTGTGACTTTACTTTGTTAGTCGACTGTAACCTATTACCTATCTATATTTGAGTCGAGCTGCTCTGCTTCAATAAATCGGCTTCAATTTCACGAGTTTTGGAACCTTGTGCAAGGTCCGCTCGGATTACTACCACCATCTTGCTCGCTAATCTTGCCGTGAAGCAGCTGTGCTTGAAGTGTTTCGGCGTGGAGAGTAAGACAGCCGGTGATTACTGGCAGTTGAGGTATCCCATCTTAAGCCTCTAGGTTGGCAACTCATCTGCAATCCCCCGGGTGTTGCAGGTGTCTATGGGCGGTGTTGATCTCTTATTATCAGGAGGCCCACATGCTCGTTTGCCATCCAGTAGAATTAAAAAAAAATCTGTGAATCCGTATATTCAAACAAATGGTTATCAATCATTATCACGTACTTTTTTTCAAAGGCATCCTTCTTAATACGCCACCATGAATGAAAACTCGTCACCAACATCCACCAGTTGCCCGCAACTTTACGTCTTTTGATACACTATCTCATTTAGATACCCAATTTCCTTCGCTAATTTCAATATCTACTTAATTGCCTCCTTCGCTTGATATTGATTTAAGCTGTTTAAATATAGCGAATGCTGACCGTTGGCAAAACTAGAGTACCTACTATTGACATCATAAGATATTATATATCATAAGATAACATCAATAACTGATAGCTAAGTACGATTATTTTTCTTATTTTCATTTGATGTGCGGGTATCAGTACAGAGATTTCTGAACTCCTTTTCATAAGACATCCTGTTATCCATGTTGATCTGTTTAGATATTTCTCGGCGATGTTTTATATTTAATTATTTTGAAATGTCATCAGACCCTTACGTTAATTCATTCACTCAATTTACCCTTTCGATAAGTAATTAGGTAGGCACTCATTGCGTAGCTAATAACATTATAACGCGAAGTGCCATGAAATGAATTTATGATTCATACATAATATGATTAACACTGTATGCCGGTCGGAGTTACTCTAAATTCTACAATAAAGTTAAAGTGGGCAGTCTTTATTTATTTTTAAGTCTATAGTTATTGGTTACGAAGCACTATCTCCCATCCTGTGTATCAGTATCAGTACAATTATTAATAATTTGTTTATATGTTATGTGAATATAACTATCTAAGTATGTTGTAAATGTGTATTGTATGTATGGTTGCTAATTAATATACTTTTTTTTCTTGTACATAAATATATTTAAAAATGCATCACCGGCTAAAAGCTATTCCTTATTTCTTTCGACTAAAATGTTCCCTTCTAGAAATCACTTAGAAGCGATAAGACCTTGTTTTTTGTATTGCTTACTATTTGGTGTTCAATACAGTCATTTCGTTATATTGTTTTGTAATGCAATAATTTGAATTTCTTCTAAAAACTGTGGTACTTTAAAATTATTAAACCTATTAAAGCTTTATAACTATTGTCAAATGAAATAGGTAAGAAAACACACCGGCTACCGAATTACCACAGAACACCAATTTCAATCTGAAGTAAGCCACAGAGAAATGTATTAAGGAGCAAAATTGCACGAAACTGTATTTAATAGGTCGGAGTGCAGTGACTAATATTATCATTGTGAATGCCTAACCACAAATCGGAAGGTCGGAAGGTATACATTTCATAATTATGTGCCCTAAACTCGAATGAGGCCACAAACAAGCTTAGTTTATTACGGGATTGGTACAGCCACCCCCTTTTATTTTGATTAACTTGAAAGGTTGAAAGCCTCCCCTAGGCTAAGCATGCTGGTATCGATTGTTAAAGCCCGCAACAGTTTAGAGAAGCTGTTAGGTTCCATTATCCACCAGGAGTGTATACCAAAGCCTCTTCTTTGTACGTGTTCCCATTCCAGCCACCTATGTATTCATGTATTCAGTATCTCCGCCCGTTCTCTCGCAATGCGTTTATTTTGTAACTCAAATAGCTTTGTCGCTGCCTTTGACATAAGAGTTTATTCAACTTTATTGGCGAATGACAAAGCGATGGAATTTACTAAGTATCACTTTAGAAACAAGAATTACCATAGCAAATATCAAATTTTACGCCAAGCTGAAAAAAAATTAAAGCAAGGGATATTAATTTCTTGCGTGGTTGTACCTATATAGCAAGTAGTGTTTTAGTTAAATGAATAATTTAAAAACATATTTTGGAAATAAATTATTATTATTATAATCTATTGCACTACGAGTTTAAGCCTTATTTAAGCATTTTGTAAACGGAATATTACTCTATCATTAGTTCTGCAGTCCATTCTTACCCGCACGTATGCTACTTCCATCACCTTTACCATTTTTTTCCGCTCTATCATTTGGCCAACTTAACAATCTGCTAAAAGTTTAGTTACGAAACGTTAGTCTACGAAAAAATATATCTACAAACAAATCCATCGGCGTACCGTTACTCGATGAAACATTGTCTGCCAATCAATAATCTGCGCAAATATTGTCGGTGAATCGTAGACAACCATTAGCCACATCATCAAAAATACTGGCTTTATTTTAATGAAGCCGATATTTAAATTGTCTAATATTTCAAGCATTCTCATTCGTAGTCGTATATTTCTAAACTTTTCTTTCCAAAAATTTTTTATATTTTAGTTTCTAAGTAAGAAAATTTCACGTGGAACAGAGCTTCGCGCTGATTTTTTATTTACACCACAGACTAAAAGATTAACGACGTAACCTCTTAGACCTTCAGGAAACTAATCATTTATGCAAAAAGAACAAAGCGCTTTTACTACACTTTAAATAACGTAGCTGAAACACATTCTGGATTTATGACTGTGTACAGCTAATTACCCGGAAATCTTAATTACACGACTGAAGTGAAGCAGCTGCGTATAAACACAATTAACATGTTTATATGCTGTGTTTTCTTATTATGGTAAAATTTAATTGCGTTGAAAATTGTCTTCAAAATCACTGCGTGTATAATTTAATACGACGTTAAATACGGGTAGGGTAGATTCTTTAAAATGTAGATTGTTATTATTTTTAAATTTAATTCTCATTTGACATTGTAATTCTAATTCTATTTTTAACTGACATTTTATTGTAATTTGCTATTTTATATTATTATTTTTTGTATACAATTTGACGATCCTTTTGTGAATACCGTGTACTTTACATGTACTTATAATGCATTTTTTCATAAGGAAATAAATGAATCTATCTATCTATCTATAGTTAAAGTGAGAAAAGGTTTTCCATGTCAAAGCCTGTAGGTATGACATTGAAATAAGATTTGATTTTTTTTAAGAATTTGACTTAGAATGTGTCAAAACTTTTTTGACTACATCTACACATTATTCTGTCAGTTAGATTAAAAAAAAAATATTGGATACGTTTTTATTGTCAATGGAACAAAATCATGATAAATATAGCCGGTTCGGACGTCCGCCCTTGGTTTTCGGCCGAAATATCGAGTTCTCTAAAAAAAAAAAAAAAACGGTAGGTACGCTGAACAAAACCCGAATTCAAATCATAAAATTAATAATGACCGCGATAGACTAAAACATTCTGAAGATTCTACTCAGCTGTAAAGGTTAGAAAAACACCTTGATTTCATTTTTGTGCTTTCAATGAAACGGGGGGAGTAAAACGTTCTTCTGGTAAGGAAATTGTTTGTTTTATCTTCTGAATTTGTATGGGGAATTCTGTTGCGTTGCTACTGTAACAGTTTATGACTTTATCCAATTTTATCGACGTCGCAGCCTGTGTCGTGAGATGCGTGTGATAGAGACGGTAAAGTGTGGAATATGAATGCTACAGCGCTAATGAATTTCTGTATTGCTTTAGCTGCAATACTGTCACTTCAGAATGTCAAGCAGAGATGTCATTGAAAATTAATGTCAAACCTCTTATGATTTTATAGGATTCGATTTGTGGCATTCAAACATGGCGGGTGTGGGCTGTGTATAATTCTGCTATTTCTGTTTCTTTGGCTGGTTGAAGTATAATTTTGATAGTGTTTTATGCGGCGATTAACCTTAACAGTGAACAGTGATCACAAAATTTTATACTGCTCTCGTATCTGACATTTTTTAATGCGCAAGTTGTTTCCACGTGGTTTCTGGAATTTTACTATCAAGTTGCAGAAACTACAATCACCGTACAACGTTGCCTCTCGAAAGAGAATACATAGACACTGGCGAAATTGTCTTATCAATTAGGACAGAAGCCATATTTTAAAGAAGAATTAGATTAGAATGATTTTATAAGGTAACCTTTACTTGGGACTTTTTGGAATGGCACTTGAATTTATCATCCGGGATTTCACAAAATTCCCATGCATTCACCCAGTGACGCGATGACTGGCCAACTTTCCAATCCGTCCAGTTGTTTTCAAGTAAAAAGTAACAAATTCACATAGATACACACACACACGCACGCACGCACGCACGCACGCACGCAAGCACGCACGCACGCACAGTCATACTCACAAACTTTCGCATTTATAATTATTAGGATACCACTTGAATCTAGACTTCTTTGTACTACCCAACTGCTGCTCGTTATACAATTTATTTATTACCTAAGTTATCATTAGGATTTTTCAGTCTCATAATAATATAGGTACCTCCTCAAACCGAGGGCGGTATAAACTGACTCATACTCGTAACTCGAATTCCTGCGCTGACCATTGAAGCAAAATTAATGAAGATAAAACTTTTTCCCCGCAATTACCAGAACCGCCTCTTTCATTAAGGCTATTTCCTGATAGGAACGGACATGACTTCATAGACTTTTTACGTACAAAACGTTAGCAAAGAGAGCGTTAGAAAGAAAAGTCACTTCCGAGTTTAGAGGACAGCATTATAGGTAGACAGAGGGCGGATTATTGGTTTTAAGGATTCCATAGTCCTTCAAAGGACTTTTATAGTTTCGCAATGTCCGTCTGTAGTTTAGTTTTTGTAAGAGTCATATTTATGTAAGCCGAAAAAGTGGTGAAATACAATAAAATAAATAAATAAGGTATCCCCTGCCTATAGAAACGAAAAGATGAGATGATTTTTCCCTCTCTTAGTGTAGCATATCGTTATAGGGGGACTTTTAAGTATTTTTACATACTTCGGTTTACTGATACCATTTTTTGATCGAAACTTAATAAAATTTCGATTTTGTAAATCGTAAATGAATCAAATATTTCGCCTATCTAATACGATATGCTCTGTCAGGTAGTCTCCATTTTTTAATGAACTTACTACGAAACTTGAGGTCCCGGGTTCGATCGATACGTTCTTGTTTAACTTGTTGAAAAATCAAGTGAACAGATGTTACGGGAACGTTTTTCCTGTTCCAGCGCCCCACGCTTTTACAATCAAATATAATTAAAAGCACATAGTTTACACTTCAGCCCAGAAATAGAGACAACTTGAACGATCCATAATTTATTTTTGTTTTACGTGCATTTATAAAATGATGTTTTTCTAGTGTTTTTATTTAATACTTTTTGGTCTTTGATAATAGAACATGCCAGTGCCTATCTTCCGGCTTTATCATTAGACCTTGAAACCTAATCGTGGTCAAAGTTCATTACAAGACTTTTCTAAGAAATCCAAAACAGCTATGATACGATTTTCCATCATGAAGTTCCAGTTCATATCTTCCGGCTCCATCATCAGATCAGTTCGACAGTACCATATTATTGTATTTTCATCAGAACTACATACAGCTTCCAATTTTCACTACGCTACGACCCTTGGAAGATGGTTAAATTAGATTCCATCACATAGTTAGTGACATACAGGTAGATCTAATAAAAGCGTGTTAAAAAATACGTATATTTGTGCTTGAGTCTTAGGTGTTTCATAATGTATTTATCTAAGTCTATCCGTTGCGTAGTACCCATAACACAAGCTTTGCTTACTTTGGGACTAGATGGTGATCTCTTACCATCAGGAGACACACTTGCTCGTTTGCCATCTAGCCGAATAAAAAAAAAAAGATCAATCGATGTCAAATGTCCCGAGGTATTTTATTAATTTATATGCTCTAACTTAATATTTCATGCTAGAAAAACACGGCAGCGTCGTTTGGCTTATTCTAAGCGTACGTATGTACATTTCCTATCGTTTTTGTACACCTGTCATGTACCGCTAAAGTGTGCAATAAAATGTATCGATGTGCTAGGTGGGAATACTAAAAGTATTACGTACGAGATCTCTTACAAAATCAGACGTAACGTCGCGATTGTGCTCCGCATAATACGAAGGTTTTGTGGGCGCTGAGTGTTTGTATAGTGAGGTTTCCCCTTATGAAAATTTACTTGGGAACCGTTGTGATTTTTTAAGGTGGTTTATATAAGAATGTTTTTCTTTCTATCTCTATATTACTTGAATACATAGAACTCACGATATTCTGTTATTTCATTAAATAGTTAATGTTTACCAGCTGATGCGTCTACATAAATCATTGGATCCAGAAGTTGAATTGCAATTTTGGAATTGCACTTCATTTCGTGGTCTTCAATGACGTTGCAATAAAAAACAACCTAATGGTTGATATTAAGAGATTTTAACCCAATTCCGGGAAATAATGGGATAAAACGTAGCCTAGTTATGAGTTATTCTATTTACCCAGCTATACATTATACATAACGTGACGGAGTAACAAACACACACATACCCACGCCTCCCCACACACACGCTCATTATGGTTGGATAATACGTTTCAAATGTTAATAATTGACTAAGAAATTAATTATGATAAAAATAGAACCAGGCCAGGCACAGGTTTTTGCAGATGGGTAGATAAACTTGGACATAACAAACATGTATCTAACCTATCTAGTAATCTGCCCACGCCATGTAAGGAGATACGTGAGTTATTTTCCTCGCAATATTTTGCGTTACAACAACCCCAGGTACGCAGTTACATCGCTTTCATAATCTTGTAAGTTTTCTTGAGTTTGAAGCTAAGATCAGTAGGTACTATTCAATACTTTACATTTTTAAGAGAAGAAAGAATAAGATAGTTTTAAAGCTTTCGCGACTTTTATTAATAGCTACCTACCTCTATTACTCCCAGGACTGGATCATGTATTGAAAGTAAATCATCATCATCATCATCTCAGCCTATATACGTCCCACTGCTGGGCACAGGCCTCCTCTCGGAATGAGAGGGCTTGGGCCATAGTTCCCACGCGGGCCCAGTGCGGATTGGGAACTTCACACGCACCATTGAATTTCTTCGCAGGTTTGTGCAGGTTTCCTCACGATGTTTTCCTTCACCGCAAAGCTCGTGGTAAATTGCGCACATGAATTTCGAAAAACTCAGAGGTGCGAGCCGGGATTTGAACCCACGACCCTCCGTTTGAGAGGCGAAAGTAAATACCTTTCTACTATTATTATGAGTGAGATAGTTTGTAAGGACGTTTAGATGTTTGTTGCTCTATTACGTCATAATTGATAAATGGGTTTAGATGTCATTTGGCGTACAGATGTAAACGGATCTGGATTGAGATGTAGGATTTTTTAACTTAAATAAAGCTCTACGTTGGATGCTCTCAAATGCCACAATAGTTAAATAAGTAGGTATTCATATACAAGGTGTTAGTTAAAAAAGTGAAAACCAGAAAGTAGTTTGATCAGATTCGATTACACTATGTTTTAAATCAGGTTTTGTTTTTTTTTTTAATCCCTTTTATATTATGCCCAGTCTAAAAGTTACGACTGCAGCTGCAACTGGCACCAATAAATATTTTAGCGAGTTTGCACACTATTTCGATAATTTAATACTGGCCGTTTTTCTGTCAATGTCAATTTCTTCTATAAACGTCAAAGCGCATCTGAAAAATACATATTATGAGTGTAGAGTTAGAAATGAAGTAGAATTACTGCCTTAGCAAAACACACGAATATCTTTTTAAATAATGAAGATAGTCACAAATAAATTAAATCAACAAACTTAAAATGAAAATAATAATATTTTTGGGGTGTCTTAGGTTTTCTGTTATTTAATCAACACCTTGTATAACGTAGGTACAAAGACACCATAAAAGCTACAAGTAATCATGCACACGGTCATCATTGTTGATTGCACTAATCCCTCATAACTCATAACAAACATTTCTGTACCCGTTTAGTGAGAGCCAAAAGCCGACACATAAATATCTGCCGCGAAAATTCGTAAGAAACTCAACACAAGCAACACGAGCTAGGGATGCACGATTTTTCACGTTGAATCGATTGAATCGCATGCTCTTTAATCGATCTCACAAAAATCGGTTCAAAATTTGTATTTATTTTGATAAATAAAACACATTAAATCTGACCACACATTGGATATAATCGTTGGAGCCATCGGTATAATCACAATAAAATAACACTATTATTCACACAGGACGATACGTACAGCATAAAACAATTTAAAATAAATAAAATTTAGCTACCTATAATTTAAATCAATGAAGACTTTTTTTTTAACTATCCGCATCATATTTCTGATTTTTGTGTGAATATCTAATTTACTTCGCTTTGTAACATAAACAATGCGAACTAGTAGGTAATGTGAATTTGTTGCGGCATCCATTAATAATCAATCTGCTTTCATTAAGAATTGGAAATAGGTAATAAATAATCAATACTTATAACAAATTAATACATTGTCTCTGAATACGATTCAAAGGATACCATTCACCTTACTCATGAATCTGGGCCAATCAACTTTTTTACCGACACTAATCTGTCCGCGACAGTTTTCTAACAATTGCAGATTTTTGTAAGTAAACATGTTTTTTTTTGTAATTTAATAGATGGTGTATATGAGTACATGCCATCCTACGTAAGTTCAACGTATTAAAACATTAAATATCTTGTTGGAAATACGATTTTTTGGTAACGCCAGAGACAATTTTGGTAACGCAGGAGACCCCCAAAGTTTCGGTAAAATAGTTGATTGGCTCATCTAATCGGTTGTGTTGTAAGTAGATCATATTAAAATGAATCGATACAAAAAATCGCTAGATCTTATCCAATTGAATCGATCTTCATAAAAATCGAATCGTAACGTGCATCCCTAACACGAGCCTATCCCGCCCGAATATAGCCGAGTTCCGAAACAATTTATTTACGTAATACGCCAATAAATGTACGTCAAGTGATGTCCCAAATAGTTCACTGCCGGATGTTTTGGTCCATGCGAGTTATAAGTAAAGGGTTACCAAAAAAATGTAAAATAATCACTTACTAGTCCTCTCCCGCGGCTTCCTACGCGTATCCGTAAACAATCAGATCTAGCAATTTAAAAAAAATTAAATCTTACGAATATTACCAAGAGGATTTCGAAAAATTACATAGTGGTCTTCAGTAACGCTGCATAAGAACACGAATGCCAAATTTGATTTCTTCGAAGTTTGCGGTTAGAATTTTAGGATTGTAACCCGATCCCTTTGAAAGGTTAGGATAGAAACCATCGTAAGTGACATTTCAGATTTTTAGATACATAGTCGCAGCAGAATATTTAAAATAACACTTTAAGTTACGTACTTTAAAGGTCATGTAAAGGACTGTTCAAGTGTTCAGTCGGATTTCAGATTCATTTAAATCCGACAGTTCTTTAGCATAAAGGATTTATTGTCATTTGGTGCAAATGGAAAATTGGACAACTTTAAATTATACGTCAAAGCAGAAAAATGACAATTTGAAATACATCAACAAGGAAAATTGACTATCCTGAATATCGTCAAAAATGAAACCTTTGTCCTATGGTAAAATTAAAGAATATGATGTATGTCGAAAGAAAACTACCACTGTCTTGTATTTGCGCACACTCAGAAATATGATGAATTGTAAATATTGTTCCACCCGAAATCATTTGTGTTGGGATTGGGAAAAAATATTTAGTTAAGATTTGATTTAGACAACCTTTTATTGCTTATTTTTGATTTTGCTCCTAATTTTACAATGGACTTACTCCATTTAGGTTTAATTAATTAACAAGAAAAATACATTGAGTTGTAAATATTTATCAGTACAATAGGGATGTTGATGTCGGCGGCCGATCGTAAAATTCGCCAGATCACGAAATTCCTAGGCATATTGTGAAATGGCGCCATTTCATGATGTGCCTAGGAATTTCGTGATTTGGCGGATTTTACGATCGGCCGCCGACATTGACACCACCAATCAACTGACGTACTTTTTATGAGCTGTCAAAACACAATTCTCCCGTAAAGTTTCAATGGCAATAGCGACTTATGACGTCATAAGTTGCTATTTGTTCGCCAACTCAATCAACTAACTATTTATTTGTTAAAGCAACAAAAAATCAAATTTTACAGTAAATCGAAAATTTGTCTGGTTTTCAGGGCTAAAATAAAACGTTTTTTCACTGGAGTCGTGTGTTCGAATTATTTTTGAATGGCGTCAACATCCCTATTACATTTTGATAAAATTAACTTTGGTTCGGCTCGGTAGATGAGGTTGATACTCTTTTTGGTCCAAATTTAAAATAGTCAATTCAAGTGGTCAATTTTCCATTTGCACCGAATAATAGTAAATCGCATAAAAAGTAACAAACACGAGCACGCACAGGAATAATCATAAACATTCACATTATTATATAAGTAAACTAGCTTTTGCCCGCGGCTTCATCCGCGTGATATTCGGTTATCGCGCGCTCCCTCGGGAATCGGGCATTTTTCCGGGATAAAAAGTAGCCTATGCCACTCTCGGGCCCATAAACTATCTCTATGCCAAAAATCACGTCGATCTGTCGCTCCGTTACGGCGTGAAAGAAGAACAAACACACAAACATACAAACACACAAGCACACTTTCGTATTTATAATATTAGTATGGATAGGATGCCAGTTAAGACTTCTATTAGATACATTTGTATTAGAACTGATTAAGCCGCTGGGAAAGAAAGTTCTTGAATAGTAAACATCAATCGGAAATCGAAACGTCGGAAAGCTTTCTTCAAGGTACATTGGTGGATTGATCAAATTTGTTGAGGGTAGATAGTATTCGACAAGTGTTTGGATTAAGATTGATTTTAAAAGAGAGAATCGGGATTCGGTTTGTGGCATTCGAACATGGCGGATGTAGATAATACTTATTTAATTTTGCTATTTCTGTTTCTTTGGCTAGTTGAAGTATAATTTTGATAGTGTTTTATGCGGCGATTAACCTTAACAGTGAACAGTGATCACAATATTCAATATTGCTCTCGTGTCTGACATTTTTTAATGCGCAAGTTATCTCCACGTGGTTTCTGGAATTTTACTATCAAGTTACAAGAACTACAATCACCGTACAACGTTGCCTCTGGAAAGAGAATACGTGGAGAATACTTTGACACTGGCGAAATTGTCTTATTAATTAGGACAGAAGCCATATTTTAAAAGAGAAGAAAAGAGAGAATCAAATAGCTTTAGTTAGAGAGACAGGTCTTTATCATCATCGTCATCAAATCAGCTGTGAAACGTTCACTGTTGGATATGGTCTCCCCCATATACCTCCAGTTGTTTCGGTTAGAAGCAGCATGAGCAAAGAAGGTTCAAAGTAATCCATACTAATACTATAAATATGAAAGCGTGTGGGTTTGTATGTTTGCCCGTCTTTCTCGTCGAAACGGAGCAACAGATCGACGTGATTTTGACATAGAGACAGTTTATGGGCCAGAGAGTGAAATATGCTACTTTTTATCTCGGAAATATGCACAGTTCCCGAGGGAACAACGCGCGATAATTAAATTCTACGCGAGAAAGCCACGGGAAAAAGCTAGTATGTTGTATAATTATCTTTCTGCGTAAGAGTTGGAAATTAAAATCAGTTTAACGTGTTTCGTCAATTTTCCTTATCTGAGCACTTTTGGTATCCTCCCACAAGAAACTCCTAAAACAAGAAATATATTGCTGAAAGGGAACGCCTCCAGAAGGTTTACGTGGTTGATATTTAACCAGATTAGCAGACCATTTGACGCGTTCCAGTCTGGAGTGACAGAATAGACATACTTAAGTGTGGACAAAGCCAGCGAGAAGTCCTAGCGAGAAAGACAGAGGTATTCGATTATCAGCGGCTGGTATACTTTTATAGGTTACAATTTTGAACAAAAATGTCTATATCTTGTAGCTTAACAAGAGTTCTTGTCTATTGAATGAATTATTCAAAAGTATCATAAACTGATTTTTTTTAAAACTAAATCGAAACCTTCCTCGCAAAAATATATCTTGATATAGACAATGACATAAAAAAAACATTTCTTCATAATTATAAAATATAAAATCATTTTTTTTCCTAACATGTCTGTAATATCTTTGTGCGAGATGGATGTCCCTTCGCATATTTTCTGCGTTCTAATAAGCAGATCTTAACCTAATAACCTTAGTTTGATAGAGTTGCTTATTCATAATAAAGGATAGCAAACTGCCTATTGTTCGAATTAATTGTAAATGAATAACTACTCGGACTACCCATGGCGCACTTATCAGCTTTTAATGACGCATTGTTAAACATTATTTGAAGCTAGTCATCCCCTGCGGTTGCCTCTTGCGATTTTGAGAGTTGACACAACAAACTAAATGACAACAAACAGAGTATGCCTTTGAAATAATACACACCAAACTTTTGACAAACAAAATACAAACACAAATACTTTTAGTTTAACTGCTGTAATTACTAATATTGTGTGTGGCCTGTAACACGGGCAAATAATTAAAACCTAGATCGTACTCGTCAAACTAAACAACATTAGTTCAGCGACTTTTAAAAGTAATTCGTTTTTTCACTTTTGTTTCATTTTGTTTGATGTTTGTAGCGTGACAGGCGACGTTCTAGGATGGCGTACATTGAATTTACGATTAAGTTTGTAAGAAAAAAAAAACAAAAATTAAGTTTTGATTTTAATTAAGTGGGACCACGATGATTCAATTACCGGTGATCTATAGAGCCCCTGTTTTTAATATTATCCCCGGTTCTGAGCCACACATTGGAGATATTGCATATTGCTACAATAATCACAACACAAGGAGAGACTTTAAAAGCTAGTTGGCTAATTTTCTATTTTCTTCTTTTCTTTATGGCTCTCCATAAAGTACTGGAGGTCTGCCGTCAGCTCTGCGAACTGTTTCCGGTCTCTAGCCACGCGAAATAGCTCTTCAACGCTGGCTATTGCTGCCCATTCGCGTATGTTGCGAAGCCGGGACTTATTTCTTCTTCCAGCACGCCTCTTTCCCTCCACTTTGCCCATCATTATTAATTACAGGAGTTGGTATCGGGTATTTCTAATTACATGGCCCTTATCATTACTAAATATAAGGCTATTAGGCTAGGCCTATTAGCCTAATAGCCTTATATTTACTATTATTCTTTCCCTTTTCCCAAAACCAAACATCAGCATTAACGTGCTGGGGTCATTTTGAATGAATTATTGATATTTTTTGTTTTATTTTGAGTGAGTAAAGTTTCACTTATCCTAAAGTTTCAACTCGACCACCAGATCGATTGGTTCAAGCGAACGAAAGCTGTGTTCAACAACATTCTTTATATCTGTACCTCTCTATGTTATGAGTCAAATAAGATTCTTTATTTTTCTTCCTTAGCCAAAATAAGGTCAGAGTTGACAAACAAACAAAGTGTACTATGTTATGACGTAAATCCTTGCGTTATAAGGAAAAAAATGTTAATGAGAGACCAGGAAATTTCGATACGCATGTGGTAAGGGACGGAATCCTTTATTTTTCCTCATAATGCAGGTGGATAAAGTCTAACAATTATGATATGGAGTAAATCCTTTTTGGGGTTCCCTAGACAAATTGGTAAAAAACTGTAGTGTTCGTTTCTGTTAAGCGCTCGGTTGTTTTATTCGATAAACGCTGCGCTAAACGCAATGCGTTTAACGCACATCAATGTTGCATCTGATAATCTAATTAATGTCTTATGCAGTGAGAGCAGCGGCAAGTGCACGCATTATCTGATACAAAATTGATGTGCGTTAAACGCAGCGTTTATTACATAAAACAACCGAGCGCTTTGTGTCCAGTGTGTCAAGCTACATGGTTGTTTTTAGATACCCTACATGATAAAATCCGCAGGCACATTATAACAGATTCAAAAGGAAAATTATTACTGCTACTGGGTAAATACAACTTTACAAGTTAAACAAGGAATGCTACTATTATTATAAATAGGAAAATTTAGAAATTGTATGTCCCACTCATTCACGCAATAAATTTGATTGGGTTTTTGGCTCACTTACGTATGGTGCCATTTATCCCATAAAATTGCGTAGTTGCCGCGGGATAGCCTTTAAACAATATTAGGATCCATATAATTCTCGAAAGTCATTATGTCATAACTCTTTTTTTTCATATTTTTTATAAAACTTAACCTATGGTTTATGGTTTGAGATTATTTATTTTTCATAAGATTTACAAATCACTTACTGAGAAAACATATTTTTCTTAACAACTAAATTACATGCGCAAACGGTCATGCTAACAAAATCAATGTGGGTAGAACCTAAACGACAGTTCTCTAAAGTATGGCCGTTTAAAAATATTAGAAAAAAATATGATTTCAGCCGTAACCGTTGGGGGAGAAAAGTCCTCGAGTGGCGACCACGAACCGGAAGACGAAGCGTTGGCAGACCTCCCACCAGGTGGACTGACGACATCGTGAGAGTTGCGGGAAACCGGTGGATGCAAGTGGCGAGTTGTCGTTCATTATAGCGTTCTAAGGGGGAGGCCTTTGTCCAGCAGTGGACGTCTTCCGGCTGATGATGATGATGATGATTTCGGCAGCAAAAATGATTGATCTGACTTGCGAAAACTATGCGACTAGATCTAGATACACATATTGTCAATATTAATACAGAACCAAACACTATGCGTGGCCTGCTATATGTACCTACACTTCACCGGTTTTTAAATCCAACTAGCTGGAAGGAAACTTCAGCCGTCTAAATTGCCTCGTCTGCTTTTGCGTTTGACCCAGTAATTTACTAGAGGCGTCAGTCCTAGTTAAATTCTAGATTATACATTTACGAGATGCAGGTCATAAACTAGGCGGAATTGCATAACAGCATTAAAGTTTAATGGGTTTCCATCAGGAATTCCATTATTACTTTATTATTGTCATTTCTGCGCATTGCAAATGCTGTGGCGGACACAGTAAAAAAACAGTAAGTAATCTTGAAATAATGTGTGAAATACTTATCATCTTTTTTGTGCAATAGTGGACGTCTTACATGGTCTTACGGCTGATACGATGATGATGATAATGATTCGTTATTTTTCTGGGCACAAGCCTTCTCCTAAATTAAATAGCTTGCGCTAAAAGTTCCCACGCGGGCAGTCCCATTGTCGTTTTGGGAACTTCATACATAACGCACCATTGAATTACTTCACCATAAAGTTCGTGGTTAATTCCAAATGTAATTAATTTGGCATATGAATTTTGAAACATTCGAAGGTGCCTAAAGTCAAGTTTTGACTTGCGAGAAAAATCGTACAAGTTGCATTACATTGTGAGGCCGTAAAGCCAACGAGTTTGTAGTGGGCAATCGAGCGCCGCAATGTAATGCAACTTGCACAATTTTTCTTGCAAGTCTAAATTCGGCTTTCGATTAAATCACTAGGATACCACCGTCTACAGTCAACAGTCCATCACTTACAACCGGGGGCTACTCTGTAATGCAAAAATCGAAGTTCATATCGTACGGTCTCACTCACTATTGTATTAAATATTATTAGCGGGAGCGGGACAACACGAATCAAGGCTCAAATTTTAAACGTAGTAGTTTATGAATGGTCTGCTTTCTTGCTAATTATTTTGGGTGAGGCAGAGCGAGAAACCAACACTGACTGCGAACGGTCAAATTTACGCGTTTTTGGAGGACTGGAAGTGATTAATTTGTTTTATTTTTTATTTAGCCTGTTAAAGTGTCCCACTGCTGGGCAAAGGCCTCCCCTTCTTTCCACCACTCGTCCCTGTTGAGAGCATGCTCCTGTCACTCTATTTGATATGCGTCTAAGTCATCTCGCCATCTCCTCTTCGGTCTGCCTCTGAAAGTGATTAAATAAATAATAATAATTAATAAATGTCATGAGACACTTGACACCAATTGACCTAGTCCCAAACTAAGCAAACTTGTACTAGATACTAACCAACGGATAAACATACTCATATAAATAAATACATATTTAACATCCAAGACCCGAGAGCAAACATTCGTATCATTGATACAAAAATATCCGCCCCGACCGGGAATCGAACCCGGGACCTCAAGCTTCGCAGTCAGGTTCTCTAACCACTTGGCCATCCGGTCGCCGACTGTTTATACTGTGGCAGGTTTGGCAAAGGGTTTAAATCTTTGTCTGTGGCTTTTAGTTTGCGCTTTGCTACAAAGTTTTTGAGTCCAGTTTGGGCTCTTTGTGACTTTGTGGAAGCCTGCGGGTGTTTTCGTGTTTGCAGAAACGGAATACTTTTAGGGCTGCTGGAAATGTATCAAAGTTATACGAGTTCTCTTTTACTTCAGATTACATAACGCTTTTAATAGATAGATAGTAACTTCTTCAGAAACAATAGGTATAGTTACATTGTGTTTGAAATACAGCAAATCATTTAATTAAATATTTACAGTAAAGATACAAATTTTACAGAAATGTTACAGAAAGTATTATAATAAATCACTTAAAAAAATCTACAACTCCTCCATCTCTGTCTCTATATTATAAATGGATATTATATATATTATAAATGGGTATTAACTTTAACTACTTGCTTATTTACTTACTTTAAGACGTGAGTTATCTGGGTCAATATATTTAATATGAACGCTACTGACTTAAATTCTGAGCATGAACGAATAATTTGTAAGTAACACCCGTTACTCACGATACTCGTATTTGGCTTTACTGACAGGCCACTATTACGCATAGTAGCCCTGTGGTACATTTGATAGGTCAGTTGTCGCGTAAAACCGGAAGATATTATAATGTATATGCGTAAATCAAGTCCTGATCTTTAATTCCTCTTTCTGTTTTTTCCTATTTATGTTTTTAACATTTAATTATAAATAAAATATGTAACATACTTAAATAATTTGGTTTAAGTAGGTATAAGAAACTCAGGAAGTTAATTAAAACGAGCTTCCTCTTCCAAAAGCCCCGTAGCACCGCAAACTGAATCAGCTTACGTACCTGTATTAAATCTGACACAACAAAGTGTAAGATTGTTTTTTTGGAATCTTTTTGTATTTTTTATTTCAATTCCAAATTTTTACTTTTACGGTCATCCTGTAAAACCTAAATTGAAAATATAAACTGAAATATAGATGCACAGAAAAACCAGAACCAAACCAAAACTAACCCAACCAGTCAAAACCAGGACCTGGGTTCGATTCCCAGTGCTTATTTTTCTGGTTTTTCTGTGCGTCTATATTTCAGTTTGTACTTACAACAAAGTGTGTAAAAATATCTGATATAGCTCTATTTCTAAGGCAGGTAGGATGTTTCAGATATTTTTACATGCTCTTCTGTGGCAGATGTTAATGAAGGTGAGTGTACCAAGATGGAACATTCAATTCAATTGAATTCTTTTAAAATATAACTTCATAGATACTATCGATGATTCTGCCAAAGTCGAGGTTGGAAAAGACACTATCAGTTTAGCCGTTGTTCGGTAGATTCGGTGTGCGGTAATCGGATGAGAACCTTAACTAAGACAACACAAACATAAAATTTGTTTAACTACCTACAAAAACAATTTGTTAATTTTAATAAATTTACATAGTACATATAAGGGGGGTGTGTGTTATTGCAAGAAGGACATTTAAATTGACAGGGCGAGGGATTTCAGGAGCGAGGAAGGTGGAATATTGTCGTAACCTATTTCGCTACGATCTCTTTGACAGGTGTATAGGATGTCAACATGATATTATAGTAGGTAGCACAATAGCATTATAAATAGGATTCGATTTGTGGCATTCGAACATGGCGGATGTGGACAAAATATAATTTTGCTATTACTGTTTCTTTGGCTAGTTGAAGTATAATTTTGATAGTGTTTTATGCGGCGATCAACCTTAACAGTGAACAGTGATCACAAAATTCTATACTGCTCTCGTGTCTGACATTTTTTTATGCGCAAGTTGTTTCCACGTGGTTTCTGGAATTTTACTATCAAGTTACAAAAACTACAATCACCGTACGTTGCCTCTCGAAAGAGAATACTTAGACACTGGCGAAATTGTCTTATTAATTAGGACAGAAGCCATATTTTAAAAATAAAGAATAAGAAGAAGAAGCACAATTTCTCGACTGTACTTACCCAAGTTTCTACGCTTACGCTTTGCCCCGCTGTAATAGGAGGCTTTTCCTATTTCATCTGTTTAATAAATAAGGAGTGACAGTACCTAAGTATATTGAATTTTTTTCTAAAGCAATGGGAAGTGGAAATAATTGGATACAACCTTTTATTACAAGTTTTCGATGTGACATGAAATATTTTCTTTCCCTAAAGCTATTCTTTAAGCATCATTTCGCTTTCATTTGAATCATTTCAGCGGAAATTGATATCATTTTTCTCCAAACCACCGTTTGTCAACATTGCCTCTGCTTATATTTTGCAAAGGAAGTACGAGCCAGAATCCGGCTGCTTTACAAACATATCCTGATTTATAAGTATCGATACCTACTTACCACACGTCCAACAGGGCTACTACGAAACGCGAAACTCGAAGTTCGTGTCGTGCGGTCCCTCTGACACTTATACTATTTAATACGAGAGCGAGAGGGAGGGTGTGATACGAACTTCGAGTTTCAAGTTTCGTAGTAGCCCTGCAGGAATATAAGTCATCGGTATGACTCTATGAAATCGATACTAACGAAATCTTAGGCAAACCGTTCATATAAATTTTGTAGAGTTTAACAAGAACTTATTGTGTTCTAAATTTTGAATTGTATAATACTGAGCGGCACGATATTTGGCCCACTCTACATACAAAAATTACCTATTACTGCATAAATTTGAGGGCCAGATTTTTTGTTGATCAGTATAATATAGGGACATCAAAAAAGTGTGAAATAAAATAAAACTTAAAGAAAAAAATTTCTCCAGCAGTCCCGAACTGTAGGTATTATGTCAAAGTACAATAGTTCTGTTGGGAACATTACCCTGAATTCTTAATTAGATCACGGTTTTGAATGGATCCGGCTGTTGAAGTAAGGCAACTAAGTTGTAGACTAGTTTTTTCCTTTTTAGTTTTTATTTTAAACTTTTTTAAGGCAGTCGAGTTTTTATTTTTAATTTTAATCGTTTAACTTACCCTTGTATGGTAAGCGGTATTGATACAGAACCGAAGCAAATCAACTGAAAGGACGGTAAACATGAAGTGACGGAGCCGTCGGGATGTGAAAAGTGGTACGGTTTTACTTGGCTCGAAAAATTGTTTTGGTTGGTGGGAGATTTATGACGGGCCAGTAAGGCGAATGTGCCAGAAAATAAGGGCATACGCGTAAAGATCTCCGAATATTTTATGTAGTTTTTAAGGTTTTTCGTAACGTTGTATCCGTTTGTCTAAAATGTTATATAAATACTAGTTGCAAGACCACTTTTACTTATTTAAAAAAAAAAAAAAATTAAACTTTATTTATTTAAAAACCAAAAAAACTGCTTTTCGGCGGCAGTAGGTATACCGTAACAAGAACGGTGAGATGAACGTTTTTTTTTATGTTGAAAACAAAAGATATTAAATTATTTTCTAAGTGCATGGTCCTTTTGCAATTAGTGTGAAGGTTTATTTAAATAATGACAGTGAACGAGAACGATTTATTATCAATTACTAGGGTTGGACGCGCTCACGTCTTTTGAATTGCTCAGTATATTTAAGGTGGTAGCTTTCACGCTATACTAGAACTGACACTCAAAGTCGTGTCGGTCACGATACCGCGACATGCGACCGACCGCAATCCGACAATTCCGGTTTCCTTCCCTCGGGCGATAATGAAATAAAATAATTTACACACGAGGAAGGAAAACTGTTCGAAGATAAATAGAAGAGTCATGGGATTTATTGACCAATCTGAATTGGCGTGATGTTCAATTGTTTCGAGTTTACGATCAAAGTTTTGGCGTCTATTAATTTGGTTAGTTTATGATGAGATTGTTTTATACACGATTGTTTAATAACGTTAGTTGTTTCTTTAATGAAGTCACGTTAGATTTTGTTTAGTGTTTTAATGTTTTTTTTCACTTCTTATGCTCGTAAACTTCATATTCACGCTGGATCTAGGCGACATAAAATGGCTTTTTATGGTAGAGTTTTATGCACTAGAGTGCATAAAGTAAAATCTTCTAATGAGTCAAGGAAATCAGACGTCAAAAGCAACATTTTTATTTTTTAAGTTTTTTCTAAAAATTTGGTTATTACCAAGACCCGATGAAAAGTGCGTAGATCATAAAATGTTGTATAAATTTATGTGGACTCTTGTTATAAGTGATCTAAGTTTGTTTTCTGGCACTTGAACTGAAATTGCAAAGCCTACAATTTGACACGCCACTTATCATGAAATGTATACAAATTACTTTTTAACGCTCCATTTACATAGATCGTTGCGGCAATTTGTCGGTAGTTTGTGCATTTGCGGTGAAAATTACTGGCCATCTCATTTGGTATTCATTAGTTGTCACCTGGGAACTTGCTACTAATTTACTGATCGTAGTATGTTTCTCGCATGTTGGTAGATAAAATATTTAGCGCTAAACTACGCTAACTAAGCGTTACTTTACGAAAGTTCATAATATTATATTTTTCTCAAACATGCTCGGAAATGTATGCGTCTACCCCGAACTTTAATTACTTACATTCAAATTTCGAACTTCTTAAAAAAAAAAAACATGTTTGGTTGCGACAATCGAATTAGTCGATTTGTAATTTCATTCAATAGTAAAATTATTGTTCCGTACATTATTTTTCATTGCGAATATCACAATCGATTTGAAAATCAAAATAGACTCAAGTTTAGATTTTTAGAACTGTCACTGTCAGTCATTTATTGAAACTGAGGTTTTATGTCTATTTACAAACAAAAACCACTAAATCGAAAATGCAGGTATATCTGAACATATTGTAAAAAAACTTATGATATGCGTATAGATAAAATTATACAAATATGTGACTGTATATTTTCATTATGTATCAGTCATATAAATAAATAATGCGTACTGAACGTGCTGAAAACATGGTGAACGATTGTGTTACTCTGAGGACCTTTTTTAATGGCTGTATCTTTTGATTGCGTTGACTTAGAAGTTTAATATTTTTTACGGCTTCAAGCAGGTAGCAAACTTTAGTAGTAATAAATTCAATTAGCCTGATGTCTTAAAAAAAAAAGTCTTTTCAGATGGATAAACAGATAGGCGGACAAAATTTTCCATGAGAGATACGGAACCGCAGAAGGGCGTTTTCAAATAGATTATTATTGTTCTCAGATAAAATTACTATTAGAAAGAAATAAATTTATTTCTTCCTCTTTCATAATATTATTATGCAGACTTATTCGCAAACGCTGTGACATTTCTTTAATAGTTTTCCACAACCCGCCCAAGCGTTCACTACATTGGGTAGTTCAATCATTTTTTTAATTGTGACATCATCACTGACCCTTGTCGCTTAAGTTTTGAAAGTCATGTTGCACGATTAAGTGAATTGTAAGTACTACGTTTATCTGTTTTTTTAAGCGATCTTTGTTTGCAGATTATTTGCCATGTAAAATGTTTTTCAGGCCTATTTGTTTTTGTAGAATCGAAGTATGCGGAACAAAACTCCGAATTTAATTCTTTTTTTTTTTGTTTGAGGTGTCTTAGGTTTTCAGTTGTTTAATTAACACTTAGTATATTATATAAATTGAATAATGTAATAAATATTGAGTTTGGGTGACTAAAAGCTTCTTTACTTATTTTATAGAGCATTCATTTTGACATTTCTGACCAAAAAAATTTTTTAAGAAATAATTTTAGTCTAATCGGCCTTTTCTAGGAATAAGTACATATCAAAACTTGCGTTGTATCCCACAACTTGTTTTTTACAGCTTTAAAAGTTAATTCAATGGAAAAACATCATCATCATCATCATGTCAGCCGAAAAACGTCCACTGCTGGACATAGGCCTCCTCCAAGGCTCTCCACTCAGACCGGTCTTGTGCTTTCCACATCCGCCGCGACCCCATGATCTTAAGATCCAACTTTTTGGAGGCCTGCAAACAGCTTGTATCCCGGTCCGCGGACGCTATTCGAGAACCTTCTGACCCTATCGGCCGTCAGTCCAGCGAGCAATGTGTCCCGCCGATCACTTCAGTTTCGCAATTCTTCGGGCTATGTCGGTAACCTTAGTTCTACTGCGCGGATAACATCATTTTTCATATTATCATCGTTTGAATGACAATCTAGCCTATCCACATACATAAATGTGGTAAATGTTATATCGAACATTTTCCCACGAGAAAAAACCAATCGGCCCTTGAAACTCCTTCAATTCTCATTTGGAGCCATCTAAGAATAATGAGTCAATATTATCGGTCGCTCCCGTACTACAGACGGTAAAGGAAAACAATTTCTCCGAAGATGTCAGCAAGTCAACAAGGACGGAAGCTACGTGACATCGTAGTATCGGCGAGCTACTGTGACGGAACAGTAAAGCATTATTAATATTTTGGTCCCAAAATGGCTCATTGAACACCGACACGTAATAATCAGTACATATTTAATAATTAAATGCAAAATGATGTTTTAGATTCATTTTATAATTGGGTGAGAGCACTTGAAGATGTTTTCACAGATTAGCTCGTAAATTATGCATTCGTTTTGTTTAATTTGGACCGCCAGGAATTACCAAGAATAGGGTGTTTTTATGTCAATTTTATCGCTTTTGTCACTGAACGACAATTTTTTCATCCTAAAAAACATTCGCTATTTGTTGGCAGTGGGACTAAGTGCCAAATAAGAAGGTCCAAATTCAGAATACAAAAATAATAGATGAGAATTATAGGATGAGTTTTTTTTTAACAAATAAGTAACCGACTACAATAACCTTGAAAATAATTTTCTACTAATTTTGAAGTCCGCGCCTCTTCTCTAAGATCCCACCATCAGATCCTGACTTGGTGACAATGGAACCATCTTGGAAGTATATCATTTACAGCAAAAAAATAATTTTGAAATGCGGCTCACAATTGGCGGAGTTATCGCATAACAAACACAAAAAAAACATACAGACGAATTGAAAACCTCCTCCTTTTTTTCAAGTCGGTTAAAAAGCAAGTGTCACTAAAACGAAATCAATGTGATTACTTACTACATTATCTTTGCTCTTGCCACTATTTACGGTTGTCTATAGGTAGTAAGCATGACTTGTAAACAAGACAAGTTTTTGCACCAAAATTACTCACTTCTACGGTAGAAAAACATATCACAAACAAGGAAAACTATGTCATTGCTAGGGACTTTTAAGGTGCGTCGATCTTTCATTATCATGTTTCTGTATTTTTTATTAACTCATGAATATATTAAATGTTGTTTGTTACACTAAAATATATTGCTAAGTATACCTAATGATCTTACTGTCTTTTGTTGAATAATTAAATAATTGGATAATATTTTATAATTCTAAAATATTCATTATCATGAAGAATATACGTTTTCAATTACATTTCGCTTTCTTTGTATGCCTCATAAATATTATAGTTCATGTTTAGTAAGTAGTTCATAAATAATTTATTTAAGTGTCAAGGCTTGACATGAAATACTAGTTTATATATAAAATTACCGGTGATGTGGAATTCTCATTCTATGGCACGTGTTTATCGCCATTTATTGATTTTTTGTTTATTTAACATGTTTTGCATTAAAGTTTTTCGTGTAGGTATTCGTAATTCAAGTTTATATCTGTTTTTGTTCTTGTTCATAAGCAAATATTGTCAGTTATGTGACAAAACAGATATTAAATAGGTATTTTTATATCAAATTAAGATTTTTTTACTGTGTTCGATTACTTATTATGCTGTAACAAATGTGATACTATTCAACAATTAAACTTCGCTCCATATTAGGGTAGTTCTCACGAAATCCCGAAATTCGGTTATGACAATAAAATTAAAAATATTCTAGTTATTTATGTTTTTTTTTCATATGGACTTCGTAGTAATCATAACACTCGATTTCAGAAAAATAGTGGTCCCCAAAATAAGCGTTTTTTTTTAGAGTTATAAGGCTGTTTAAAAAAAATAAAGTGAGGGAATGATTTTTGTAAGTAATTATAAACTTTTCAAAATAAAAATTCATAATTATTTCGTTATATATTTTGTATTGAATAATAAAATATATCAATTAACATTATTAGGAACTATTGTCCAGAAAATCACAAATTTATTGCAGTCTGCAGATGCCACAAATAAATGATAACTAAGTTTATTTGCTATGGCACTTAATCATAATGGCAGTACCTATGAAAAATCAACAAAAAATCATTACTTTCTTAAAAAATTACTCAGACTCAGAAATAAACCTTCCTTTTAACTTAATCGGTCTCAAAGTTAATAAAAAGCTACTCAAAAGAAATAAGCAAAAACTTGACAAAATAATATTTCCAAGTTTTCCAGGTTTTCCTTTTAACCCTTCTCTCTCTGGAACTCATGTTTGAAATCGGTTTTCCTTGGCCTTTCTCTTTTTTTTCAGGTATTATATATATGTAGGGTCTGATTTAATTTTTTTCTCTTCGCTTCCTATCATTTCTCTTTTTTTTAAATTTAGCTTCCTCTTCACTGATTTTCTTTTTTCTTGCCATTATTTGCTCTGAAACAAGAAGATAGAGTTAAATTCAAGGGTTTGCTACAGCAAACGACAATAAAAAAGAATCGCAACCCAGTCAAAATCATTAACTCCTTAGGTCATCATTCCCTCATTGTAAATATATATGAGGGATTGATGATGAGGGAATGACGAAACGAAGCATAATCTAAAAAAAACAAGTGACACGGACATGCTTTAAACAAGGTTATTTGTGGACGTAAACTACTCCCAAAATCCTACTTCATCATGCAATTAATAATTGGGAAAGTACTTACCCTTCCTTTTTTTAGGACGTGATGTAATGACGAACACAAATGTAATTTTAAAAAATTATGAATTCAACCTTTTTTTAACAAAACCTCAAACGCGTACACAAACAATTTGCCATATTGGCAAAATTACAGTGTTGCGAGCTATCAAAAACAAACGGTAGCATTCACGTTTGAATCAAACTGCGTTCATAAATTAACTGTTAGTAAAGTTGTGGGGGAATGATTTAATTTTATTGGACACATGATTTTATATATATATTTTATTTTCTTTTAGTTTTATAATCCTAATAAAGAAGCCATTCATAAATCCATTGTTCTTAGAAAAGGTTAATTAAACTTTCATAGCTTTTACTTTATTATCTTCTTATTTGCAAATTTAAAAGTATTTGAAAGTGGGAGTTGGGACACAGTGAGGGAATGATTTTAACGGTATTATTATATACTCAATTTTTTTATTTACACATATGACTTAGAAATCATAACTGATACGCTTAGCGACGGTGATATTTATTGCAGGAAAACAATACTTGCCCCTATATATTTACTACATTTTTGTGAAAGCTTGTAGGACAAGAATTTCGAGATTTCGTGAGAACTACCCATTAACACTGTTATTTAATAAAACTTTGAGATTGAAAGGAGTTGAATTTTTTAACCGTCAAACGTATAATTATTTCATTTAGTTATCGTTTATTGCCTAATACAACCCAAAAATCGAGAACTACCGCATTTTTTTTATTTTAACAAGTATCATACTGCTTTCAAAGGATCTACTGCGTTACATTCGTATGACATAAAATGGGGTAATAATATCTCGCTCAACCCAAATAGACGCTTCGAGGAACTATGTTCACCGGCGATTAGAATTGTGATAGGTCGCTATGAGGAATCTGTTGTGTTATAACGATGCAAATTATGTAATAAGTTTTAAGTGTCGACACCACTTGCTAAAGTTGGTAATAATGCTGCTAGCTACCATGATGTATACCAAAATCTTATTTATAATTTCAAAACGCACCCGTCTGTTTAAAGCATTCTGTTAATAACATACAGAATCTTAATAAAAACAACGTTCAATGAAGCATTGGACGTTATTCAATACTCATTTATTAAATAAAACAAAATTTACACATTATTACAGCTGTAAGCCTATTCAATTTGAATAACTAAAAACAAGAATACTCAAATACTCCACTTCCATTCGTTGCCTCAGAGAATCTCAGCCATCGCGACAACTTCGGCGCATCAACTTGCAAAAAATACTATGTCATCAAAATAAAGCCAATAAATGTGCAAGCATAGCGACACAAAAAAGTAATTTACCAAATTTTTTTCTCTTTGTTCTCAGGTACTCAACGTTAAAGTCGTTTAAAGAAATGTGGGTCAACATTCCTGAAATTTTCTCCACACCCGCACCCTGAAAGAACCTGCCATGACCTCCGAAACCCCTATCGATGCCAAAAAGAATGCAGATGCCAAAAAAGACTGCGCTAAATTTGCAGAAGATAAAGCAACGAGCGAAAAAGCAATAGAAGGCGACAAAAGGAAAAGGTCTCACGAACTGATGCGCTTAGTCTACGAACTACCAGAAGACATTAAAAGACCGGAGGTCACTGAAAACAACAACATGCTGAAAGAAAACCCACCAGTCATGATTGTAGAAATAACAGATCAGAATGGTTGTGAACTGGACAAAAAATGTGATAACGATTACCTTACAGAAATAGATTCTAGTCCCGAAAACTTAGGCAATAGTGTCGTATACGACGTTTTAGCTACTAACGAACTAATAATGCATGCTGAAGAGTATAAAGAAGTGATAGTGCGTTCGTCGCCGGACGATTGTACCGACGAAGACTTGTTAAAGCTCAAGAAGTTGCTTGACAGTAGTCCAAAAGTTCTTGAGAGGTATCTTAAGGAGTGTGCGTCGAGTGATGAAGTGAATAGACTGCACAGTTTGACATCGACGGGGCCGCTCTCGCCAAGGCCGAACCACCAGGCGCGGAGTACGTCGGTGACGTCAGATCTGTTCCAACTGTGGCTCGCATCGTCGCCCGTAAAGGTAAGTGATAATGACATGTGTAACTGACACAAGCATGGACGTTAGGACTATGGTTGCTAAAGCCTGTTTCTATGTGGTAGGTCTGGTCTTGACTAAAGTAGAGACAAAGTCCGGTCGTTTTTTAGATTTAAAGCGTTTGTTTCAATAGACATGTTGTGAAGAGCTTGAGCACAGATATAGATTACAAGTGTAAGTGTGAGTTTGAGTATGAATATGCCCAACTACTGTCATTATAAGAAGTCATGGTAGCCCAGTGGTACGACCTATGGCCTCTCAAGCAGACGGTTGTGGTTTAAAGCCCGAGCTCGTAAGTACCCCTAAGATTTTTGGAATTTACTTGCGAAATAATATTTGAATTTTTTATTAAGCTTTATGGTAAATTAACACAATTCAATGGAGTGTACAAATTTCCCAATACAGCCCAAGCCCATTCCGAGAAACCTGTGCTCTGCAGTGGGACGTATATAAATAGGCTGAGATGTTGACTGCCACAAATAAGTTTTTTTTTATTTGACTGGATGGCAAACGAGATGTCCGTCTTTATGGACATGAAAGAAATGTCAGATTTTGGAATGAGAAATGGATCTATTGTCTTAAAAAAAGTACGATACTTTTGTCTAGTTCTATTAACATAGTTATATCTTTACCCATCGACAAATAGGTGAGTTCACGTACTAACCGCGTGTTAGCTGACGTCACGCACTTATGCTGACAGAAGTCATATAGAGGCATACGTCAATAAATGCTATTATTCTACGTTATGCCCTGTATAAGTATGTAATGAACAAGATATAAACGCGATGATTAAAGCGCGTAGGGCAGAAAGTAATAAATATACTACCGGTGAAGAATTAACATTAACAGTTAAGAAGTTCCTATTATGTTTACATGACAAGTGGATAAGTGTCTTTATAGTGAGCAAGAATATAACGATTAATAGATACCTAGATAAATAATTTTATTTTTCACAAAAAACCTGTTTCAGGACACGAAAGTACAGTCGGAGTAAAAAAAGGTTCGTCACCTTAAGATCTATTTTCCTTTGCTCAGTATGAGCGTTCATCTGCTTTACCGATTGAGTAGGACATACTGCGTCAACCTGTCAACCTGCTAAATATAATCAGGTGACAATAGCAACCCTACAACTAAACCTTGGCACTGACAAACATTGACAATTAAATAGAACATTATTTGATTGAAACTTTTACGTAGTTGTTTATTAAAAAGGTTTTGTATTGATATGAAACTAGACATATGTCAGAGGTGTATACTATTTTGATTCTTGTTGTCATGGCAAGTAAGTATAATTTGATATGCACTTGTCTATTTAGTACTTTGGTTTCAAAACGTACTAAGAGTCTATGACATCGTAAAGGAATCAATTTAATAACTGACGAAGGTTTTTCTACCCCTGTACCTGTACTGTACAGTGAAACTCACTCATATTAATTGATATTGTAATGGATAACCCACGTCTCAAATCGAGTTTAGTTGTTTCGGGCTATTTCGTAGCCCTTCTTCACAGGAGCATGCGACTCGGCGGGTGCCGCAACACGCGCGCTACGTAGGTGCCACCGCTCTGCTCGCGCAATTAAATTTATTATTATGAAATTAATTAAAAACTAAATGAATAAAAATAACAAGCGCAAGATGAACTCTTTAGAGATTAAATATTTTTTAATTTTGTTTTTTTTTTTATTGTGCCCTCATATTTGATCCACACATTTTTTAAATCTTAAATTGTATTCTAAATGGTATAAAACTATTATGTAGTATATTGTAGTTCATTCCTTAAATTGAAGAAATTGAAAAAAAAAACAAGTCTCATTATCTTGCCCATGAATTATACATAAAAAAATACGAAATAGTTTTTTTATGATTAAAAAATATAGCCCAGGTTTCGGGAATCGGGAATCCTAAGAATGTGGCTGGCACGCAAGAAATAATACTGGCAAAGAGAGTTTGCAATTTCCATACGGTGTTTGTAAATTATACGACAGAGTGGCGTTCCATTTTCAAAACCACTTTCATTAATTCCAAGAAGAATTTATTGTGTAACACATTGTCCGAGCTACAACTTTTTTTACTCCAATCTGGTTAAAACAATGTTTATACACGGTGTAGCAAGTTTGTTTGTTGAGGGTACAATGTAGGAATTATGTATTTTATGTTTGATTGTTTAGATACAGGTGAAAGGACCGAATAGGGTATTTTTTATTTTTCTTTTGCTCAAAATATTTTATCGTCATCAAAACTTAGGCTATTAAAAAGTTTTGCAATAAAGTGGCTTGACACCAGGAAATGTATTGTTTCCAATTTTTCTTGAACAAATGATAGACTCACTTTATTAGGGCCACATAGTACTTGATTCAATTTAGTTGACTTCACTCGATATCTTATCTCTACAGGTGTTAAGTGCCTTTTACTGATAACGCTAGTTACATTGAACCAGTTAGGTTAGGTTTACTAACAGTAGATACTCTTGCTTGCTATGGATATTTGGATGAGCGTTCTTGTCACAAACTGTTATTTTTTTCGGCCAGCCACATCATTAAGTACTGTCAGCCGAAAGACGTCCACTGCTGGACATATGCCTCCCCTAAGGCTCTCCACTCAGACCAGCCTTGTTCTTTTCGCATCCACCGCGATCCCGCGATCTTAACCAGATCGTCGCTTAATCTTGTTGGAGGCCTACTGACAACTCGTCTCCCGGTCCGCGGACGCCATTCTCCATCACACACCATGTGTTTTGACACCATTAAGTGTAGTCTGCAAAGAAGCAAGTATAATATAAGCAAGTATACCTAGGTGCGCAATCTTAACCTACCTTTTTTGTTCATTCGATTCTTAGCATCAATATTTTCTATTTTTAACATTTATTTACAGTCTTAAACTAAGCTGATCTTGCAACTAACTGTTCTTTAGTCTTAAAAAGATCCCTTGCAAGTGTCGATTTAAGTACTTAATCGAATAATCAATTAGTGATCGAACGAAATCTATTTCTTTCTGTTTTCAACTACCGTTGCCTTTATAGGTGTCGAATTGCATCAATCAAAGAGCCATACTTATAAAAAAAAAATGTAATATGTTACTTAATAAATAGGTCTTGTCTAGGTTTATTAGCCATTTTTTCGCCAATTTTATAAAAGTAAAAAAAGCTAGTAATTAAAAGTAAAAATTCTGTACAGTGTCCTTTTCATTCACCAACTTAAACCTGGTAACTACATCTATAATCTTCAACAAATAAGGATTTGCACCCCTACGTATGCATTATTCGAGAATCGATCAAGATTGTTTTTTTAGTAGCTTATTATAATACAGATGTCCCACTGATAAGCAAAGGCCCTTTCTCGTTCCACTCGTCTCTGTCCGGCTGTTTCCGATCCGGCTGTAATCGCTCCAAATCGTCCCGCCACCCCTTTTTAGATCTATCTGCAAAATGAAAATTAAAAATAACACATAAAATTAAAAGTAATAATACTACGACGGTAGCATTCACCTCAGCATTCGGAGAACGGTAGAAAATACAGTACCTTCTGTTGTTTCAGAATATTCTTCTGCTATTGGGCTGTTGGCAATTGACATGCGATAGGGAATGACGTTATCACTCGAGTCCTTCCGCTCTCGATACATAGTTAATGCTAAAAGCCTCTCTAAACTGAATAGTAAATCATGTGTGTAGTAACTGAAAACCAATACAGTGAACACAAAGATAGCGTTTACCTATTCTGAGGATATAAATGAAGCAATATATAATATATATTGAGTGGTAAAGGTTCTCGAATGGCGTCCGCGGACCGGGAGACGAGCTGTCGGTAGGCCTCCAACGAGATGGAGCAACGACCTGGTTAAGATCGCAGGATCGCGGTGGATGCGAAAAGCACAAGACCGGTCTGAGTGGAGAGCTTTGGGGGAGGCCTATGTCCAGCAGTGGACGTCTTTCAGCTGACATGATGATGATGATGATGATGATATGTATATACTCGTAGGTAAAAAAAATAATTGAAAAAGTTAAACTTCGAAAAAATTATCGCAACACCATCTTCAGAGAATTTGTTTTATTGCTATTTCGCGGAAATCATGTCGTCAAAATAGTGAAAGCACAATAAAACAAATTGTTAGATTTAAGTGTAATTTATTTATTGCTAGCGCTCAGTTGCCTGGTCACACTCAATTAAACGTGACGTATATATGTGTTCCTCATGGCAAAACGCAAAAAAATTTCAAACGTGCAATGACTAAAGTCGCCGACTCTCCAACAAAGTGTTGCCAACATAAGTGGACAGGTCGGGGACTTTGGTGTGTATTGCGTTTTATAATCCCAGAGTTACCTGTTTGAACTACGACATTTGAATATTGAAAATAATTAGCAAAACCGAATTGGGCAAGATATAGGTTTCACTTACAGTTTGTTCTGGCTCTTTTCCTCAGTCCTTGGGACACATTTAAGACACAATCACAGCACTTTCAGAGTTTTTATGAATAATTTAAAAGAGCGCGCGCCGGCCGGCATTCATTTCGAGCTGTCAAATTTGCGCAACTGACTGGTGGCGCCGCCGTGCGGGAGAAAGCGGAAAGTTCATTCAGCCAGTATGTTTTTGATATGTGCAGGAGGTTTTAATGCACATATTACTAATTATATCTGCCCAATGTAACGTACATAAACCCCCCACCGGGAATCTACCCCAGATTCCCCAGTTTACAAACCAAACCAGGGATGGTATTGAATAAGGTAAGTGGACTGTATAGTGTAAGTATTTGTTGACTTAGTGAACTAAACACGTGTAGCTGTTAATTGAGTAAAATAAATGACTTATTTCGAACCTAAAATTGTCATAAATTTGACACCTTCTTGCGTCAAATTCATGCAAAGAAACAAAGAAAAATAAAAATTATGCTGAATCCAATTCCATGGGAAGTGGACTAAGCTTTACAACGGGTCGCGTGTATTCGCCATTCTGGGTTTTTACTTTTACCACCCGTACAACTCCATCAGCTCCTGGATAAAGTTCCGTCACGCGACCGAGAGGCCATTGAAGCGGAGGAGCGTCAGCATGAATAAGAACGAGTTCGCCAACTTGAATATTACGACTATTCCTATGCCATTTTTGTCGCTGCTGCAGCGTGTGCAGATAATCATTTCGCCACAATTTCCAAAATTGTTGGGAACTTTGTTGTACTAGCTGCCAGCGAGTTAGTCCGTAAGTTGGTTCGTCTAAGAGATCATACTCTGGAACGGCTAATAGAGAACGACCGACTAAGAAATGGCCGGGCGTGAGCGCCTCGAACTCGGACGGGTCGCTCGACGCACTTGTTAAGGGGCGAGAGTTCAGCACTGCTTCGACACGAGCAAAGAGAGTGCTTAACTCTTCGAACGACAGCGATCGCGTACCCACGACGCGCTTTAGAAGGAGCTTGGCCCCTTTTATGGCACTTTCATACATCCCACCGAAATGGCTTCCAGTAGGCGGATTGTAAGTCCATTTAACACTACGATTATTGAAACCGGTTAAAACATCTTCAGTACTTTGGTTAAAAAAGTTAGTGATTTCCGCGAGTTGCCTACCAGCGGACACGAAGTTTTTTCCGTTGTCGGATACAACGGTTTGACATAAACCACGTCTAGCAGTGAAACGATCGAAAGCTGCGAAAAAACATTCAGTTGAAAGTGCACTGAGAACCTCAGTGTGCACCGCGCGAGTTGAAAAGCAGACGAAAATTAAAAGATAGGACTTTGATATTTTCGCATTACGTCTGTTACTCTCTTTCGTATAGAAGGGACCGCCTATGTCAACACCGACAGTGTGAAAAGCATGGATACCTTCAATGCGGAATTTCGGTAAGTTGCCCATGATAGGCTGTATGTGTGAAGGATTGACTTTAAAACACCTAATACATTTCCTAAAACGAGATCTTACAACGCATTTTCCGGAAATAATCCAGTATTTCTGACTGATTACACTGTGCAATGTACGCGGACCGATATGTAAATAAATTTTATGAAAATAGTCGATAAGAATATTTGTAAAGTTGCACTTTTTGGGAAGCAATAATGGATACTTCTTTTGATACGGTAGTTCGGCGAGAGACAACCTACCCCCCACCCTGAGAAAACCGAGGGGGTCGACATAAGGTGCTAACCTTTTGAGTGATGAACTACAGCTGTAACCGTTTGAAATTGCTTCGAGATCAGCTGCAAAATGCTCTCGCTGAACTGATTTGATGAGCACATCGTGTGCGTTCTTTAAATCTGATAGAGACGAAGGACCCGTGTTCCTATTAGACTTCGTCGATCTACAATTGTTGATAAACTGAAAACAACGAGCTAAGACCTTTTGAAGTTTGCTAAAACTCGAATATTTTTCAGTTAAATCATAAACAAGATTTGAGTCACGTGTTGTGTTTTGCACGCTAGTTTGAGCCAAAGTCGCGCATGGAATTTTGAGTTCTGGCACATTTGCCGATTTAAATTGATCAATTGATTTTACTGGCCAATTCTCTCTTGGTGCGTCTAGCCAGCTCGGTCCTCCGAGCCACTCCGCTGTCGATAACAGCACGGAAGGTAGCGCTCCGCGCGAGCACACGTCAGCGGGGTTGGACGCGCCGCTCACGTGAAACCAACAATCGCTTTGCACGGTCTCCAAAATTTTGGAAACACGCGAAGCCACAAAGGTTTTGAGATTATAACTGGGTGTATTCAACCAACTCAGCACCACAGAGGAATCGGTAAACAAGAGTATTTCATGAACAGGAATTCGTTCAGACAATATTGACTTCGTATATTTGACTAACTTGACTAACAAATGCGCAGCCATTAGCTCGAGACGTGGAATGGTCACTGTCTTCAAGGGTGCAACCTTGGATTTTGCAATGACTAGACTGACCTTCGAATTACCTTGATTGTTAAAACTACGCAAATAGATGACCGCAGCTATTCCTTGAACTGAAGCATCGCAGAATCCTAGTATCTGGTAGTAGCTGTGCTGTTTGACAGTAACCTGGCGCTCGTGGCTAAAATTCGATAACAGCGGGAGCTCTGACACGTAGGTGAGCCACTCCTTTTCTAGTTCCGGAGGCAGCCCCTCATCCCAACCCAGCTGTTGGAGCCAGAGTTTTTGCATGAAGCATTTCGCGTAGAATATGCAGGGAGCCACGAAACCTAAGGGATCATACTGACGACCTATCTGTGACAAGACACTACGCTTGGTGATCGCCTGTGAAGCTGGAAGTGGATGGAATACGAAGGAAAACACATCTTCGGCGGGTCGCCACTGCAGACCTAAAACTTTTATGGACAGGTCCTTGTCATCCTCGAATGCAATGGGCGTTTCGCGGTGATCAGCTGAAACCCGAGCCAGTACCTGGGGACAGTTGCTAGCCCACTTACGAAGCAGAAATCCTCCTCCACTCAGCAACTCTAACAGTTCATCCTGTAGCCTAGCTGCTTCATCATAGCTGCTCACTGACCACAGAAGGTCATCGACGAAGAAACCCTTTTTTAGAACCTTGCTCGCTAAAGGATACTTCTCGCAGTCGTCGTCAGCCAGTTGATGCAGGACTCTGATCGCTAGATACGGACTGCTAGCAACGCCGTATGTGATCGTGTTTAACTCATACACCTTTAAAGGTTGATCAGGTTGAAACCTCCACAAGATGTGTTGGTAATTGCGTTGAGATTTTTCGATCAAGGTCATTCGAAACATTTTACAAATGTCACTTGACAAGCAAATTTCGTGTATACGAAAATTTATTAAAATCTCATTAATATCTGCTTGAAGCTTAGGACCGGCGTAAACGACTGAATTTAAAGAATTATTATTTGTCGTTTTGCATGAGGCGTCAAAAACTACTCGGAGTTTTGTCGTGGTACTTGACGGTCGGAGAATACAAAAGTGAGGAATTATGTACTTAGAATCCACAGTACCAAAATCACCTACGCAAGTCATGTGACCAAGGCTTTCATATTCGGACATGAATTTATTATATTCTTCCTTAAGTTCCGGAAGACGATTCAGCTTTGTTTCTAAATTGTTGAAACGACGTAACGCTTGTGGAGTCGAATCGCCGAGATCAAAACTGGGTTTGAACGGGTACTTCACTGTATAACGTCCCGTAGTATCGCGACTGTGTTCGTTTTGGAACAATTGTTCGACATACAAATCTTCTGGTTTTTTAGTGACGTCATACGGCACGTTTTCAGTCTCCCAGAAAGAGTTCATGATTTTATCGATACTACTAGTTTTATTAGCAGAGAACAAGTTGAGCGAGGCTGTATTTGACTCACAATCGTCACTCAGTACTGTCTGACCAGTAATGACATATCCGAATATGGAATGCATCGCGACGGGCAAACCCGGGTCACGTGGTAGTATATTTTGACCGTCATAAATGTAGGGAAATAAGTCACCTGCGATCAACAAGTCAACTGGAGCCGCCGAAAAGTAGTTCGGGTCAGCTAACTCTAGATTTTTGAAATTATTGATAACTTTGTTTGATAAGGTTACTGTAGGTAAGTTGCTAGTTATATTACTTACGACAACAGTATCAGTGCTAAGCACCGGACCAAATGAGTTTCGTGGTTTAATTGAACATGTAACCAGACCGAAATCTTGCACTGGCGCACCTCCCAGACCCATGGGTTCAAACTGACACTTGCGTCGAGACAAACCCAGGCGCTGGGCACACTCTTTTGTCATATAACCGGACATGGCACCGCTGTCAATGACTGCACGTACGGCGTGGTAAGTTCCCCATCGATCTGCGACGTGCACCATGGCAGTGCCTAACAGCACGGTTGAATTTGACGAACAAGTCAAGCCGACGTTTGGCATTGACCTTTGACTTTGATTTTGACCATTTGAAACGTTTTGAATACTTGAAATGTTTTGACTATTTGAACCGTTTTGATTAATTGATGAATTTTGAACAGTTGGAACTGTATCTAAGTGAATACTGTGATGGTGCGGTTGTTTACACAGCACACAACGCACTTTTGACGTACACTCGGACAACGAATGCTGACGAAAGCAATTTTCGCATAATTGAAGCTGTTTCACTTTGTCAAGACGCTGCACCGGTGTTAAATCAAAAAACTCGAAACATCGATAAGTTGAATGCGGTTTGTCGCAAAATAGACATCTATTTGATCGTTCGCTATTATTCTTACTCACAGCTGACAAGCACGGCTTTTGGAACTGCTTCGGTGCACTACTGTAATTAGCAGCATTATTATTATTTGTTCGAACAAAATTCGGCTTTGCAGAGGTGTTAGGAACACTCTTAGGCGTAAACTGAATTTTTGATGTACTAATTTTAACCTCAGACATTTCCAAAACACGCGCCTGTTTCTCCACGAAATTAATCAGCTGTTCGTAAGTAGGTATTTCGGTTTGATCTACAGATTGTTCGAATTCGCGCCTAGTGACGGGGTCTAAATTTCGCAATCCCATATAAAACAGTATGAAACTCGATAGGTTACTGATTTTCAAAAGTTTCAATGCTTTAACACACTCTTGATACGTTTGTAAAAATGTGTTTAGACCAGTAGCCGACTCAGTTGACAAAGGCTTAAATTGAAACAGCCGATCTAAATAGCTCGTAGCTAAGGCACGAGTGTTCTCAAATTTTTTGACTAGCAAAGCCCATACTATTGGATAATTATCGGCCGTCACTGGCATCCCTTTGACCACTGTCAATGCCGGACCGCTGACTGCGGAGAGCAAGTAATAAAACTTCTCAATGTTCGTAATATCATTGTTATTATGAATTAAACTCGTAAACGTGTCATAGAATGTTTGCCAGTTTTCTAATTTGCTATCGAAATGGAACAATTCTAGTTTAGGCAGCCGCGGCTTAGCCGACCGCGAGTCTGGCCCGGTAGCGCCCGGCCCGCGGCCCGCGGAGCGCGACGAAGGTCCGCTACCGCTGCCGTCACACGATTGCCAAGTGTCGCTATTAGCCTCCGCTACACTCAGAATACGGAAATACATGTCGTCAAAGGTTTGAATTTCTTGATAATTTGGTTTAAATTTCGGGTTTTGTTTCTTATTATAAGAATTTAACTCGAATATGCATTGTTCGAAACATTCCCGAGTCGAATGAAGTTCTTTAAGTCGCAAATTAAATTCGGTTAAACGCTCTGGTGGAGTTGATTTGGATAGTTCAAATAACGTTTGACATCGTATAAAAAGCAGTTCTTTTTTGTTGATAAGTTGTTCGACATCGAATTCTTTTTCGTCCATTTCGAATTAAAAAACAAAAGACGCGCGCGACGCGTTGCAAAGAACGAAAATTGAAAACGTTTATTTTATACGTATTATTCTAGGTAAATAACTTAGATTAGAAATAAGCCTGTTACCTTAAAACTGCGTGAAATGTGTGTTTTATGTGTATGAATGTGTATTTAGTTTGCAAACTGAGGATGCGGTTCGATTGACCAAAATGTTTGAACTACGACATTTGAATATTGAAAATAATTAGCAAAACCGAATTGGGCAAGATATAGGTTTCACTTACAGTTTGTTCTGGCTCTTTTCCTCAGTCCTTGGGACACATTTAAGACACAATCACAGCACTTTCAGAGTTTTTATGAATAATTTAAAAGAGCGCGCGCCGGCCGGCATTCATTTCGAGCTGTCAAATTTGCGCAACTGACTGGTGGCGCCGCCGTGCGGGAGAAAGCGGAAAGTTCATTCAGCCAGTATGTTTTTGATATGTGCAGGAGGTTTTAATGCACATATTACTAATTATATCTGCCCAATGTAACGTACATTACCCATACTGATCCACTAAAGGCCACCCTGTTGTTACCTAGATTATGAATAGCAAAGATACATGTATATTTCTACGAGATATAAGTTAAAAGATCTGATTTCTATTTTAAATTAAAACAGTTGATCTGTAATCTGGTTTTTAATGAAATCAAAAACCTATTTAAAGTAGCTAATTGGCCTGTAGGTTGGTCTATTTGTATGCAAATCGATATTATTACTGAGCATGAAAATTAATTACCTACCAACATTCATTAAAAACTTTTCAAATTTAATCTGTCCGAATAAACGTTACAAATTTACGTTTCCTCCGAATCTGAACTCATATTATTGTCTTTGTAAAATTGAAAGCAAGCACAAGCTTACGAAATTCAAAGGAAATTAAAGGACTTAAGAAAATATTCAGAGGGTTTCAAATGAATTAGGTATATTAATTACCGAGACTCAACCTGGACATTATATCTGCTGGCAAAAGAAAATATACATTTCATGAGAAGAATATCAACATTTTATGAATATGAGTGTATAATGATAATAAGATCATACGTGAATAAAACAGGCAAGCTACCTGGTAGCTTTATTATCACTATTTTGTTTTATTTTATCTTATATTTAATCTGTCTATCTAAGTATATTATATTTTATCTAAGCTGCAATCTAAAAGTTAAGGTTTGTAATATTTAACACCATTATGGTACAGTATTATAATAATTTAATAATCAATTGAACATAGGGTTTTAAACAAAAAACAATAGGTGATTCAAAACTAAGACTTTTTAAGGGATTTTATATGCGCAAAACAACATAGTAACACATTATATAATAATATGTCCTTTCGAAAACAAGTAGGTGGTAGGGACTTGTGCAAGGTCCGCCCGGATTGCTACCACCATCTTGCTCGCTAATCTAGACGTGAAGCAACAGTGCTTGCACTGTTGTGTTTCGGCGCGGAGAGTAAGACAGCCGATGAAATTATTGGCACTTGAGGTATTCCAACTTAGGCCTCTAGGTTGGCAACGCATCTGCAATACCCCTGTTGTTGCAGATGTTTATGGGCGATGGTGATCTCTTACCACCAGGAGACCCACTTGCTCGTTTTCATTTCAGTCGTATAAAAAAAAACAAATAATTTTGTACCTGTGTACAAAATAAATCAATAAAACTAAAAAAAACTAATTACCTATATGACAATGCATGAAAAAAGGTACCGTCGTTGAAACTTGAAGTGAAAAGCACAGTGTCTCGAATGAACTCGAGTGTACGTTACATTGGGCAGATATAATTAGTAATATGTGCATTAAAACCTCCTGCACATATCAAAAACATACTGGCTGAATGAACATTCCGCTTTCTCCCGCACGGCGGCGCCACCAGTCAGTTGCGCAAATTTGACAGCTCGAAATGAATGCCGGCCGGCGCGCGCTCTTTTAAATTATTCATAAAACTCTGAAAGTGCTGTGATTGTGTCTTAAATGTGTCCCAAGGACTGAGGAAAAGAGCCAGAACAAACTGTAAGTGAAACCTATATCTTGCCCAATTCGGTTTTGCTAATTATTTTCAATATTCAAATGTCGTAGTTCAAACATTTTGGTCAATCGAACCGCATCCTCAGTTTGCAAACTAAATACACATTCATACACATAAAACACACATTTCACGCAGTTTTAAGGTAACAGGCTTATTTCTAATCTAAGTTATTTACCTAGAATAATACGTATAAAATAAACGTTTTCAATTTTCGTTCTTTGCAACGCGTCGCGCGCGTCTTTTGTTTTTTAATTCGAAATGGACGAAAAAGAATTTGATGTCGAACAACTTATTAACAAAAAAGAACTGCTTTTTATACGATGTCAAACGTTATTTGAACTATCCAAATCAACTCCACCAGAGCGTTTAACCGAATTTAATTTGCGACTTAAAGAACTTCATTCGACTCGGGAATGTTTCGAACAATGCATATTCGAGTTAAATTCTTATAATAAGAAACAAAACCCGAAATTTAAACCAAATTATCAAGAAATTCAAACCTTTGACGACATGTATTTCCGTATTCTGAGTGTAGCGGAGGCTAATAGCGACACTTGGCAATCGTGTGACGGCAGCGGTAGCGGACCTTCGTCGCGCTCCGCGGGCCGCGGCCCGGGCGCTGCCGGGCCAGACTCGCGGTCGGCTAAGCCGCGGCTGCCTAAACTAGAATTGTTCCATTTCGATAGCAAATTAGAAAACTGGCAAACATTCTATGACACGTTTACGAGTTTAATTCATAACAACAATGATATTACGAACATTGAGAAGTTTTATTACCTGCTCTCCGCAGTCAGCGGTTCGGCATTGACTGTGGTCAAAGGGATGCCAGTGACGGCCGATAATTATCCGATAGTATGGGCTTTGCTAGTCAAAAAATTTGAGAACACTCGTGCCTTAGCTACGAGCTATTTAGATCGGCTGTTTCAATTTAAGCCTTTGTCAACTGAGTCGGCTACTGGTCTAAACACATTTTTACAAACGTATCAAGAGTGTGTTAAAGCATTGAAACTTTTGAAAATCAGTAACCTATCGAGTTTCATACTGTTTTATATGGGATTGCGAAATTTAGACCCCGTCACTAGGCGCGAATTCGAACAATCTGTAGATCAAACCGATATACCTACTTACGAACAGCTGATTAATTTCGTGGAGAAACAGGCGCGTGTTTTGGAAATGTCTGAGGTTAAAATTAGTACATCAAAAATTCAGTTTACGCCTAAGAGTGTTCCTAACACCTCTGCAAAGCCGAATTTTGTTCGAACAAATAATAATAATGCTGCTAATTACAGTAGTGCACCGAAGCAGTTCCAAAAGCCGTGCTTGTCAGCTGTGAGTAAGAATAATAGCGAACGATCAAATAGATGTCTATTTTGCGACAAACCGCATTCAACTTATCGATGTTTCGAGTTTTTTGATTTAACACCGGTGCAGCGTCTTGACAAAGTGAAACAGCTTCAATTATGCGAAAATTGCTTTCGTCAGCATTCGTTGTCCGAGTGTACGTCAAAAGTGCGTTGTGTGCTGTGTAAACAACCGCACCATCACAGTATTCACTTAGATACAGTTCCAACTGTTCAAAATTCATCAATTAATCAAAACGGTTCAAGTAGTCAAAACATTTCAAGTATTCAAAACGTTTCAAATGGTCAAAATCAAAGTCAAAGGTCAATGCCAAACGTCGGCTTGACTTGTTCGTCAAATTCAACCGTGCTGTTAGGCACTGCCATGGTGCACGTCGCAGATCGATGGGGAACTTACCACGCCGTACGTGCAGTCATTGACAGCGGTGCCATGTCCGGTTATATGACAAAAGAGTGTGCCCAGCGCCTGGGTTTGTCTCGACGCAAGTGTCAGTTTGAACCCATGGGTCTGGGAGGTGCGCCAGTGCAAGATTTCGGTCTGGTTACATGTTCAATTAAACCACGAAACTCATTTGGTCCGGTGCTTAGCACTGATACTGTTGTCGTAAGTAATATAACTAGCAACTTACCTACAGTAACCTTATCAAACAAAGTTATCAATAATTTCAAAAATCTAGAGTTAGCTGACCCGAACTACTTTTCGGCGGCTCCAGTTGACTTGTTGATCGCAGGTGACTTATTTCCCTACATTTATGACGGTCAAAATATACTACCACGTGACCCGGGTTTGCCCGTCGCGATGCATTCCATATTCGGATATGTCATTACTGGTCAGACAGTACTGAGTGACGATTGTGAGTCAAATACAGCCTCGCTCAACTTGTTCTCTGCTAATAAAACTAGTAGTATCGATAAAATCATGAACTCTTTCTGGGAGACTGAAAACGTGCCGTATGACGTCACTAAAAAACCAGAAGATTTGTATGTCGAACAATTGTTCCAAAACGAACACAGTCGCGATACTACGGGACGTTATACAGTGAAGTACCCGTTCAAACCCAGTTTTGATCTCGGCGATTCGACTCCACAAGCGTTACGTCGTTTCAACAATTTAGAAACAAAGCTGAATCGTCTTCCGGAACTTAAGGAAGAATATAATAAATTCATGTCCGAATATGAAAGCCTTGGTCACATGACTTGCGTAGGTGATTTTGGTACTGTGGATTCTAAGTACATAATTCCTCACTTTTGTATTCTCCGACCGTCAAGTACCACGACAAAACTCCGAGTAGTTTTTGACGCCTCATGCAAAACGACAAATAATAATTCTTTAAATTCAGTCGTTTACGCCGGTCCTAAGCTTCAAGCAGATATTAATGAGATTTTAATAAATTTTCGTATACATGAAATTTGCTTGTCAAGTGACATTTGTAAAATGTTTCGAATGACCTTGATCGAAAAATCTCAACGCAATTACCAACACATCTTGTGGAGGTTTCAACCTGATCAACCTTTAAAGGTGTATGAGTTAAACACGATCACATACGGCGTTGCTAGCAGTCCGTACCTAGCGATCCGAGTCCTGCATCAACTGGCTGACGACGACTGCGAGAAGTATCCTTTAGCGAGCAAGGTTCTAAAAAAGGGTTTCTTCGTCGATGACCTTCTGTGGTCAGTGAGCAGCTATGATGAAGCAGCTAGGCTACAGGATGAACTGTTAGAGTTGCTGAGTGGAGGAGGATTTCTGCTTCGTAAGTGGGCCAGCAACTGTCCCCAGGTACTGGCTCGGGTTCCAGCTGATCACCGCGAAACGCCCATTGCATTCGAGGATGACAAGGACCTATCCATAAAAGTTTTAGGTCTGCAGTGGCGACCCGCCGAAGATGTGTTTTCCTTCGTATTCCATCCACTTCCAGCTTCACAGGCGATCACCAAGCGTAGTGTTTTGTCACAGATTGGTCGTCAGTATGATCCCTTAGGTTTCGTGGCTCCTTGCATATTCTACGCGAAATGCTTCATGCAGAAACTCTGGCTCCAACAGCTGGGTTGGGATGAGCGGCTGCCTCCGGAACTGGAAAAGGAGTGGCTCACCTACATGTCAGAGCTCCCGCTGTTGTCGAATTTTAGCCACGAGCGCCAGGTTACTGTCAAACAGCACAGCTACTACCAGATACTAGGATTCTGCGATGCTTCAGTTCAAGGAATAGCTGCGGTCATCTATTTGCGTAGTTTTAACAATCAAGGTAATTCGAAGGTCAGTCTAGTCATTGCAAAATCCAAGGTTGCACCCTTGAAGACAGTGACCATTCCACGTCTCGAGCTAATGGCTGCGCATTTGTTAGTCAAGTTAGTCAAATATACGAAGTCAATATTGTCTGAACGAATTCCTGTTCATGAAATACTCTTGTTTACCGATTCCTCTGTGGTGCTGAGTTGGTTGAATACACCCAGTTATAATCTCAAAACCTTTGTGGCTTCGCGTGTTTCCAAAATTTTGGAGACCGTGCAAAGCGATTGTTGGTTTCACGTGAGCGGCGCGTCCAACCCCGCTGACGTGTGCTCGCGCGGAGCGCTACCTTCCGTGCTGTTATCGACAGCGGAGTGGCTCGGAGGACCGAACTGGCTAGACGCACCAAGAGAGAATTGGCCAGTAAAATCAATAGATCAATTTAAATCGGCAAATGTGCCAGAACTCAAAATTCCATGCGCGACTTTGGCTCAAACTAGCGTGCAAGACACAACACGTGATTCAAACCTTGTTTATGATTTAACCGAAAAATATTCGAGTTTTAGCAAGCTTCAAAAGGTCTTAGCGCGTTGTTTTCAGTTTATTAACAATTGTAGATCGACGAAGTCTAATAGGAACACAGGTCCTTCGTCTCTATCAGATTTAAAGAACGCACACGATGTGCTCATTAAATCCGTTCAGCGAGAGCATTTTGCAGCTGATATCCAAGCAATTTCCAATGGTTACAGCTGTAGTTCTTCACTTAAAAGGTTAGCACCTTATGTCGACCCCCTCGGTTTTCTCAGGGTGGGGGGTAGGTTGTCTTTCGCCGAACTACCGTATCAAAAGAAGTATCCATTATTGCTTCCTAAAAAGTGCAACTTTACAAAAATTCTTATCGACTATTTCCATAAAATTTATTTACATATCGGTCCGCGTACATTGCAATTAAACGATTATTTGCACACGCTGCAGCAGCGACAAAAATGGCATAGGAATTGTCGTAATATTCAAGTTGATGAACTCGTTCTTATGCATGCTGACGCTCCTCCGCTTCAATGGCCTCTCGGTCGTGTGACGGAACTTTATCCAGGAGCTGATGGAGTTGTACGGGTGGTAAAAGTAAAAATCCAGAATGGCGAATACACGCGACCCGTTGTAAAGCTTAGTCCACTTCCAATGGAATTGGATTCAGCATAATTTTTATTTTCCTTTGTTTCTTTGCATGAATTTGACGCAAGAAGGTGTCAAATTTATGACAATTTTAGGTTCGAAATAAGTCATTTATTTTACTCAATTTACAGCTACACGTGTTTAGTTCACTAAGTCAACAAATACTTACACTATACAGTCCACTTACCTTATTCAATACCATCCCTGGTTTTGTTTGTAAACTGGGGAATCTGGGGTAGATTCCCGGTGGGGGGTTTATGTACGTTACATTGGGCAGATATAATTAGTAATATGTGCATTAAAACCTCCTGCACATATCAAAAACATACTGGCTGAATGAACATTCCGCTTTCTCCCGCACGGCGGCGCCACCAGTCAGTTGCGCAAATTTGACAGCTCGAAATGAATGCCGGCCGGCGCGCGCTCTTTTAAATTATTCATAAAACTCTGAAAGTGCTGTGATTGTGTCTTAAATGTGTCCCAAGGACTGAGGAAAAGAGCCAGAACAAACTGTAAGTGAAACCTATATCTTGCCCAATTCGGTTTTGCTAATTATTTTCAATATTCAAATGTCGTAGTTCAAACATCGAGCATTAAGCCTATTTTCCCCTCCACGTGTCTGTACACCCTCGCCGTACTGCGGTGGCTATATGAACGCCTCGGGTAAAATGGCTCGTTTTACTCTCATGTTCTACAATCCACTATTCATTTTTAATAATTCACACCAAAAGACTAGTGTCTATAGTCAGCTAATGTTTGCACCTGCTGTATTGCAGAATATCTTCATAACGACTTTTCTTACTCCTAATTATCAAGAAATTCTTAAGTCCTGCTGAATAAAATAAGAGAGGTGGCATGTCTTGTCCTACTCTATTTATAAGAAACATTGTATTTGCATAAAACGTGCGTTCACCCCCAGTCTTTGGGAGTTTATGGCTTGTTACTCGAATGGCTCAGGGAGAAGGGGGGTCGTATATTTAGTCCCTTAGCAACATATTTATAAATATACCCTCAATACTGTATCATTAAAGATACTTAAAGGTAAAATTCTACGCACATTCTTTGAATATACTCGTTAGGGTAGCTAAATTAGGAATGTGAAATCTTCACCATGGGGGTTCTGAACCAAGGGCGTTCTAGGTATTGCCGGTGCAAAATAAAGTTAAATAGAGTTTGTGTAATTACTTTTACCACTCTTAGGGTTCCGTACCTCAAACAGACGAAACGGAACCCATATAGGTAGGATCACTTGTTGTTCGTCCGCCTGTTAGTCTGTCTCTCAGGACTTAAGTCAAGACCCTTTTAACTCGGGGAAAAGCGGAGTCGAAATTAAAATTATAATACTTAGGTCTACAGTCTTTTGAAGCTATGAAAAAATCAACACTTTTAATTCAACACACACACACACACACACACACACACACACACACACACACACACACACACACACACACACACACAAACACACACAAACATCACGTCTGTATCCCCAGATGGGGTAGGCAGAGCACACGAAAGTTACCACTTCGGAGCCACTTTTAGCAATTTTAGGTTTTAAGTTTGACAAAATCGGTACAATAGTAACAGGTTACTAGCCTGTCGCCTACGGTATACCTTAACCTATATCCTCAGTCGCCTCTTACGACATCCACGGAAGAAATGGAGAGGTGTCTAATTCAACGCAATCAAAATATATAGTCATAATTTTTTTTTCTTTTGCATTTCCCACTTGCTCGTTTGCCTTCCAGTCGAATAAAAAAAAAAAAAAAAATTTGTTTAGGAACGCGCTCTCCTAACACTGGATTTTCATAAATTAACTCTTACAAATTTGTACTGAACCCTAGGTGCGCGAGTCCGACTTACACTTGGCCGGTTTGTTTTGTGGTTGATGCTGCTTCCCAGCAGTGCTTGTAATGTCGTAGTCCAAAAAGGATAAGAATATTATAGTATTGATGGACCAGGGAATTGATTTTTGTAATCACTTTTTAGGGTTTCGTAGCCAAAGTGGCAAAAACGAAACCCTTATAGTTTCGCCATGTCTGTCTGTCCGTCCGCGGCTTTGCTCCCCCCCCTCCCCCCCGTCTAAAATTTAAACCGATGGGTGGAAAAATTTGAAGAAAATCAGGATAGATATATCAGAACAGTTAAGTTTACTTGAGAATTATTAGTAGTTTAAGAGTAAATAGCAGCTTAAGGTATAAAACATACCTAAACTTGGAATATTCCGTACAAAATAGGAAATCCTTAGAAAAATATTACTTAATTTTTTCGTAATGGCTACGGAACCATATTTCAAGCGTATCCGACACTCTATTAGCCGATTTTTTCCGAAGATACCATTTGATAGTAAAAAAGTTGGTGTATAAGCAACGAATCGAAAACAATGATAATTTGTGCGACGTTGAAAGAAATTGCATTGGTATAATGGTATTTGTGATCCTTCTTATCGGGTCTTTCACTATCAAGTGCTTGCGGGTCTGCCTCCCCTGTTTGTATTATTTACAGACCCCAACTGAAACGCTCGAGAAAAACGAGGGCACAAAAACTTTCGCTCCTCTTCTACGCCAGCGTTGTTTTGCAAACTCAGTCGTAAAGAATAGGGAAGTAAACTGCCTCTTGTCGGCTTGTTTGCTTCCTCACTTCAGCTGTTGGTCCGCTCGCCTCTAATAGGGGACACGACACGTCCTATATTTACATATGATTTTTCATGGGTCCGGAGTTAAATGAGAGATTTTTAAATGAAAAGCAGCGAGATAATTTGCTGAGCTGTTTAATTGTTATTATTATTTAAAAAATATGGCTCTGTCCATTGAAGGACAATTTGCCAGTGTCAGTATCAGTAGTATCAATTTGCCGGTATACGCTAAAAAAATATAGAAACTGAAATATGAGAGGTAAGGGTGCATGAACGATGACAGCGAATTCTGAGCTGTTTTAAGTCTATTTCCAGTAGCTATGCTTGAAAAAAATGACAACTTTCAGCTAAACATAGGTATATTCGTAAAAATAGTTCAATAGTGCACAAGGGGTCACTTGGTAAATCGATTATCTTCTGATTGTTGTTTATTTTATACAAAATCTATTCAAGAATGAGGAAGTTACGTTATGGTTCTAAAAAATATATTTTGTAACATTGCATCCAACCCATTATCTAGCAAATAAACCATTTCATTTCATTTCAAAAATGATATATATACCTACAGCGTGCGTTGTATATAGGTACAGCGTGTAATTGCATCTCGATAAAATCTTTAAATATTAAGATAAGAGTCTAAGCGAAAGATTTTTTGTTACTAAGTATTGAAATAAACAGATTTTTTAATCATGCAGGTTACGGCAAAATTACCTACTTTTTAAAACCCTTAATAAATATGACGAATAAGCAGAAGACAAATGAAGTTTAGATAAAACTTTATTTAAACCTAAAATGAAATCCTAATTTAACCTGAATTACTGAGTAAAATTACGTTGATTTGTATGTATATATGTTAAATTATTTGTAAAATACGAAAATGCTCCATAAAAAAAAACAAGATAACGCGTAATTAAATTATTTGCATGTAATTTACTTTTCTGCGATGTATTTCTCATGTTAAGTGAATGTTAATTCTTATGAGAAATAAATGTCTTTAACCTTAATTAAATTTCATAAATTCTCTTTTAAATTGCAATTTTTCTGCTGGAGGCTTTTTGTAATTTGTTTCCTCGTTGTTTTCGTTGTTTATACCGGTTAAACATATAATAACGGTAACGTTATTGGATTACCGTTCAGGCAATCACTTAAGTATAATTGAATGCGGGTTTCTTGGCAGGCAAAATATTGCTAGATAACATTATAGTATCGTGAAGTCCGCTTAACCTAACAGTTTTGTTTATAATTGGCTCATTGAGTGCCTGTTTCACCACTTGTCGACTAACATTAAGTGTTAGATAAAAGTAATGCCGTCTTTGTTTATTCGGACGAAATAAACAGAGACGGCATCACTATCCGTCACTTAAAGTTAGTCGACAAGTGGTGAAACAGGCGCTTAGTTATTTGTATAGCCAATCACAAACGTGATACAAATTTCAAAGTTAAACAGACCTCATGATACAACGCCGACTAGTCTGTCTACGGCGTAGCGTAGACTCTACGCTAATAAGATGAATAAGATAATTTTTATCTTTACACAGTACAGCCAGCAGCAGAAGTGGATCAGAGGTTGTGGTGCTCAAAATAATCTATGTATACACTCTTATTACCTGAGCGGTAGAGTGGTGTCGCACCTTTAAAATTAAAGTGAAATAGTTCGATGTATTTACATTTCCAAAATAAACTTGAAATAAAACACAACGGGGTCGAATTTTGGAATGAGAAATTTTCGAATTCATCATCATCATCTCAGCCTATATACGTCCCACTGCTGGGCACAGGCCTCCTCTCGGAATGAGAGGGCTTGGGCCATAGTTCCCACGCGGGCCCAGTGCGGATTGGGAACTTCACACGCACCATTGAATTGCTTCGCAGGTTTGTGCAGGTTTCCTCACGATGTTTTCCTTCACCGCAAAGCTCGTGGTAAATTGCGCACATGAATTTCGAAAAACTCAGAGGTGCGAGCCGGGATTTGAACCCACGACCCTCAGCTTGAGAGGCGATAGGTCAAACCACTAGGCCACCACGGCTTCGAATTAAATCAGTTTAATTTTAAAGGTGCGGTGTGTAGATCGTTTTGAGCATTGTATTCGCTTGAATTATGATAAGATTGATTTTTCAATTCTAAAGTTTGTACTATCTGTCTAAAACAACGTTTGTTTACTTACTTATAAATCATTCAAAGCCAAGAAAAAAGTATAGTCGACCAAGAAAGTGCTTTACCAATTTTAATGACAGTTCCTAATTCAGAAAAACGTACTAATATAAATGCGAAAGTGTGCGAGTTTGTATAATTTGATTTCACGTGGAAACGGAGCGACGGATCGACGTGATTTTTGGCACTTTTAAATCCGATAAAATGCAGTTCCCGAGGGAACAGCGCACGATAACCGAATTCCACGCAGACGAAGCCGCGGGCAAAAGCTTGCAAAACAATAAGACTTATGAGTGAAAATAGGCTTTGACATTTTAAGCTCTATAATGACATTAAACTTTAGGGTGGTCAATTTCTTGGTCGGCTATTGATACTTACCCCTAACGCGAGCTAAGCAGTGTGCAAAAGCTTTTCCTCAATAATCATTGGGCGGACGACGGATGCAATTAACGTCAAAATCATGTCAAACAATGTACGTAATATGGATATGACTACAATTGGTTTAAAAAAGAGAACATAGTTAAAAAGAATTCGATAATTTTATTGTTGTAGTAAATAATCTTTTTTTTTCCTACTTTTGTTACATGTTTTCAGTGCATTCCTTTTAGGTATAGTTCACTATTGACTTATTTAGGGGAAAATTACCTCTTTAGATCTACAGATGGAAGTGGTACGTATTTGTAAAGTGATACTTCACCATTATTATGAAGATTATCACCATCACTCACATTTCTGTACATTTTTACAGAATTTTGTTAATCGAAGTTTAATAAAAGTCTTATCCGTCTTATGCTTTCGTCACCATATTACATTCATCATCCTCCCTTTATCCATAAGACTGTGATACCCACCGAAGATATAGCACGCCCATTATCCCGGCTAATCGCCAAAACCGCACGTCCGAAGATAATGTGTCCAAAGCAAATCTAAAATTCCCGACGCGCAAGCTCCAGAAATTCCGGGAAGGGAATTCAATCTGTTCCAGGGACTAATTTGGTCCGTTACGGGACCCGGGATGCGATATGAATATTATTAATAAGAGATGCGCCGAATATGATATTCGTGAAATGGGTCCCACTGAAAAGTAGCGTCGCGGCTTGCCGTAACGTTATGTTGATTGGGACCCACTTTATACTATCTTTTCTACTAATGTATTTTTCTGTCTATTGAATATAATGTGTAAATAAAATGTTTACCGAATATAAACGATATAAGGTTAAGTACCGAAGCTTAGTTTGAAATCACCATTTTTAGGGTTTCGTAGCCAAAATGGCAAAAATTACCTTATAGTTTCCTCATGTCCGTCTGTCAGTCTGTCCGTCCGCGGCTTTGTTCATGGACTATCAATGTTAGAAAGCTGTAATTTTGCACGATATAATAATATGTAAACTATGCCGAAGGTTGGCAGAGTCAAACCAGGGTGTCCATAAGGGACTAGCTTCGATGGTTCTGTACCAGATCCCTACCAGGATACACACAGCTCACCAAGCAATTACTTCTGATTTCAATTTTATTCCTACAGACCTAAAAATATTAGGTCTATGATTCCTATCGTTTGGCGTTTTCAATTTGTTCTAAGATTTATCATTCAAGGTGATTTTTCTAACATGCGTTAGATAAGACAAAATTTTCCATAGACAAAACACAATTCATTGTATTCAAGTTTCAGATAAGTAGGTAAATAAGAATGTTACCAATATTTGTGAAATTTGTGTGTGCTTTTATTACTTGTTCACCCTAAAACGGCTGAGCCGAACTACTGAATTGATATTTAGTAGATCGTTCAAGAAGCTGATAAGGAAATAGGATAGTTTTTATCCCAGAAAATTGAAAACTACCGACGGGATAGCCATAAATGAATTTTTCGAAGACAGGTTCGCGGGAAAAAGATAATAAATAAATACTATACTAATAAATAAATAATATATGATTTAGGGTTCAATTTAGATTATAAACTTACATACGGAACCATAAAGAGGCATTTTTTACCAACTAGTAATATAATGTTTTATATTTTATTTCGTCTATCAATACCAAGTTCACTTATAAAACGGCAAAAGATCTCTGTTTATTTCACAGGCTTCTATGTCACTCGGTCAGTCATTCTCGAACTGTGTTTGCGAAAGTATTGGTCAAAATAATACTTATTTACACTTTTGGTGGCATTTTTTTCAAACTATCAGAATCGATTGTGCTCTTGATTCTGAGTATGAAAAATCATATTTTTTCCAAAATTAAAAAAAAGGGTACACTTTTTATTGAAAGCGCCCGTTTATGAAAATTTGTCGGTGCGTAAAGAAGGATATAACAAAAATTGATATAATACAACAATTGATATAATTTTCGTTCGATATAATGTAATTTATGTTCAAACTAAACTTATTTCTAGTTATTAATTTGTTGTACTTTGGGTTAGGTTAGGTTAGGTGTAGTTTATTTTATAAACAGTTCTGTGAAGCTCCAATCCTTTGAAATTATCTCAAATGTTGCTATACCGATCATTACACACCCAAAATTAGTAAAGAAATAAGGATTTTCAGGTTACAACAATATTAAGTTTTCCACAAGGGTTCCGTAGCCACAAAAGTTAAAATTTTTAAGTTTATGTTTTGTGATTGTCATATGGATTCACTGAAAATCAGCGTCGTTGCACTATCTGCGGCGACACATGCTGAGTGGACTCCTTTTTAAAGAAAAAAGAAAGAAAGAAAGAAAAACATTTATTCGTGACGTTTTACAAATTCAAACAAAAACAACAAACATCAACAAATAAACCACAGTTTTTGAGACCACAGTCAACACTGTTATAGCTATTAATATACTTACCTACTATTCAATTAAGTAATTCCTGTAAAAATGTTGTTGCATTGTGTGTTTCAAATAAAATTTTCTTCTTCTTCTTCTTCTTCAAAAGTTAGTGAACCGCTGCACTAGATAACAATTAGAAGCCGTATAAAGGTTGTGTCGACCACCCGCGACCCTCTAATGGCCCAGTGTGACTGCGGCGTGACAAATAGCGGACAAGGCGTGGACAGAAAATAATCTTATTTCGAAATCGATTTGTTACTTGAGTGATATTGAAAAAGTTATTGACGATATGCTTCATGTTTTAAGAGAAATTGATGGGATTTGTTTTAGATAAAATAATATAAAAATAGATTATTATAGCAGCTATCTCTCTCGATACATTAGCATACCTACGAGTATTCAACAAGGAAACGCTGCCAGCCTTTTGGGCACCATTGCACGAGGACCGTTTCTAGATTTAATTTGATTTAAGGAATTAGTTTTTATCTTAGTTTCAAACTAGTTATTTAAGTTCTTCTTTGTAATTTAATGTTATATTTGAATCCTTACCTTTACTTGCCCGAATTTCACTTGCCATACCAACATTTGCTGTAAAATATATAGATCCGTGCTGTTTTCAGGATTTTTATAAATTTCATCATATAGAATGCAATAGGTTTAGGTTAGTTTAATACAACTCTGAAGAAATTACTATTTCAGAAAAAAATACTTTAGGGCAAATGAAAATTTTAGAAAACAGTACATTCGGGCAAACGATAGAGAACCATTTATGATCTCAATTCATTTGCTCGCTACTTGCTGTCACAAGAGTAAATACTTAAAATGCAGTTTTTTTTTCTTTTTACTTATGATTGTATTGAACATCTTTTGCACTAGATATAAATTACAATAATTAATTGCAATGAGCTCCTTATATTATGTTGCAATTTCAAGCATAATGATCACAGGGAAGTACTCTCGATTCTGAACAACCTACCTCCAGGTTTTCAGTTATTTAATTAACACTACCTTTTATCAAAAGCACCTAGATGTCAATTCGCCTTAAACCAATCATAATGACGAAGGCTACTGAGTATTTCTTTGTCTCGGTAAAATAATATCGTTGGAAAGTGATTTTAATGTTAATTGCGAAGAAGTTATACCAGTGTGGCTTGTAATATGTGCAAATAATTAAAACATAGATCATAGTGAAAAAGGGGTTAAGTCTGCAGAAATAACACAGCCATTTTCTATTTTATGCGTAAAGGGGTTTAAGTCGAAATCAGCTCTTCAGTTTCTGCAAAAATAATCCCTTTTTCACTAGGGTCCCAGCATTCTCCTCCAACTAAACAACATTAGACCAGCGACTTTTAAAACTAATTAGTTTTTAAATTTTTATTACACTTTTAAATTTATTTGAAGAAGCAATGTAAAGCAAAATGCTTGATGTTTGTAGCGTGACAGGCGACGTCAGTTGTATTCTAGGATGGCGTACATTGATAGCAGTATTTAATTTATATGAAAACAGGAAAATTCAAAGACTCCATTATTTTTAAAAGTCGCTGAACTAATGTTGTTCAGTTTGACGAGGACAGATCTATGTTTTAATTTTTTGCTCGTATGACAGGCCACACCCGGTATATAAAATGGCTAAAATTATATATCGGTATAGCGGCTTGTAGATCAAATAAGTAAGTTACTTATACTTCATCATCACATCATATCAGCCGTAGGACGTCCACCGTTGGGCATACAGGCCTCTCCCACAGATCTCCAGTTGCTTCGGTTGGAAGCGGCCTACATCCACCATGAACCAGCGGTTACTTTTTTTATGTAATAGCAGACAAACAAGCAGACGATTCGCCTGATGTTAAGTGATTATCGTCGCCCATAGACATTTCAAGAAGCATTGCATTGCTTTTTGAAGGTAGCCATATCGTAATGAGTCGGAAAAACCTCGGCCGCCAAACTGTTCCATAAATGACACGTGCGAGGTAAAAAGGAACGCTTAAACCGCACAGTGGATGACCGCCACCCATCAAGATGATGTTGATGGAAGCTACTTTTATGCCGAGTAGTGCGGTGATGGAATTAGCAGCCGGGATCAGCCCGAAGAGTTCATCAAAACACTCCCCGTTGTAGACCCTATAGAAAACGCAAAGAGAGCTAACATCTCTGAGGAGAGCTAGAGAGTCAAGCTTCCCAGAGAGTATCGGATCACCGATAATACAAGCCGCCTTACGCTGTAGACGACTTGTACTTATAGTTATCTATTTATAAATTTGATTCAAATTTAACCTGATCGTTAATAGCTTCGTTTAAAGGGATGGTACAGACCGAGCTTAGCCGAGCCAATTACTACGGCGGCGTGTAATCCGGGTAATCTGCCGCGATCTACGGCTGTTGTAGATGAAATATAGTCGGCTGTATTGCAGGGCTACGCCGAAACTCGAGACTCGAAGTTCATGTCGTGCGATCCCTCTGACACTTATTCTATTTAATACGAGAGCGAGAGGGACCGCATGACACGAACTTCGAGTTTCGAGTTTCGGAGTAGCCCTGCTGATTAGGGATCAAATGCCTGTTTTGGCCTTGATATTAAAATTAGAATCAACGACCGGATAGTCAAAATGTTAGAGAACATGACTACGAAGCTTGAGGTCCCGGGCTCGATTCCCGGCCGGGGCCGATATTTGTATGTATAATACGAATGTTTGTTCTCGGGTCTTGGATGTTTAATATGTATTTAAGTATCTATTACTATTTTATATAGGTTTTTATGTAAAACCTCTAAAGATATACACATGCATATCACACGCAGTTAGCGCCATACCTACCTACTGCATAGAGAAAAGCGTTTTAACTTTCTAAAGCTCCAATTTAAGTTTTAGCTTTCTAAAACGCTTTTCTCTATGCAGTAGGTATGGCCCTAACTGCGTGTGACATGTAGTTGTATGTCTTTCTATATTAAGTCTTGCACTTGAAACATTTTTACATTTATTTTAAACCAGCTTTTGCCCGCGGCTCCGCCCGCGCGGTATTCGATTATCGCGCGCTGTTCCCTCGGTAACTGTGCATTTTTCCGGGTTAAAAAGTAGCCTATGTCACTCTCGCGCCCATAAACTATCTCTATGCCAAAAATCACGTCGATCCGTCGCTCCGTTACAGCGTGAAAGACGGGCAAACACACAAACATACAAACACACTTTCGCATTAATAATATTAGTATAGTATAGATAAAAATTGACAAAATATCGTAATGCACATTTAGTATTTAGTTAGTAGTGGACTTCTTTTTGAAGTCTATAAATCTGGCCACAAGTTTTGTTTAAGAAATAAATTTTTTACCTACTTTTGTACTACAAAGCTGCGTATATATAACAGTTTACTTCAGATTTTCTGATCGTTCAGCGTTCTAAATCTTTGTAGACAAACTCAATACCGCCTCCTGATTTCCATGACAAACAGATCAAAACGGAGCGAATGCTTCGCAAATATACTCCATACATGTGACTTGGAACTTATCAAGGCAAGTAATGTACAACAATAAACCTTTTATAAACAGTACGTTAGCGTTTATGGGCTGACCATTTTATGCCATATCCTTGTCAGGATAGCTCTCCTGCTAATCATAAAAGCCAATAAACTTTAATAGCGCCCTTAGTCTCATCCACACCACTCACATCTCCAAAGTACATTACTAACATTAGACTTGTTAGATCATTAACTGACTTTCGTTAGTTGAGTCTTATGAGACAGTCCCTCCGATAATTCTCGGTTACGTAATTTTGACATTTCGGAGAGCTTAATCATTTTGAATACTTACCAACGTTTTTAATTTTAAGTTTGATTTCTATGGTTAAGTACTTACATTTTTTTTTGTAGTTCTTAATTTTTGAAATACAAGGATATAAATAACGTAAAATGAAATTTTGGGTATCCTTATACGGAAATCGCAATATTATTATTTCGGTATCCAAAATGGTTACAATTATGAAATTAGATTTTAAAATAAAATTGTAAAAGTAGTTCTTATACCATTAAAATCTGTTATTATTTCTAATTTCTAATTTAGTACCTACTAAAACAATTATCACAGCTAATTATTTTTTTAAGTGTCGTGTTGAAACAAAACAACCTAGGTACTAATTTGTCAATTTCATTATTATCTATAACATTTAAAATTTCACGTTATAGACTTGAAACCAACTATATTCATAGAAAACGTCTGTTATTACCCGACTGCGAAGAAAGAGGGTTATTTATTACCATACTGTTAACATCTACTTTCTAAGACTATTGAAGTGCGCATTACCTATACATATATTTTATGTGTCTTCACTCAACTCTTCGCTCAGCTGTGGCATCGAAATTCTCCTGATTTACAATTTATAAAATGCACTCGAAGCTTTCTCCGGAACAGAAGAAGGCCCCCCTAGGGTGGAATGGGCCATTTAGTATGCGTACTGTCACGGCCTTTTTATAGTTGTTTTATTGTTTATTGGCAAATACAATCCTTTTGTAGGAAGAATCTACTATCAGTAGTTAATTTCGCAAAATTCTTCCTGATTCTTTGTTTTCAAGTGTCATAGACAGAACTCATCATAGGTGAAAAACAAACAGGTGACCGAAGAGCTGGCTGCTTCCTCGGACAAAGAATTAGCATAGCTATTCAAAGAGGAAACGCTGCCAGCATCTTCGGGACCTTGCCTAAGGGGTACTCTTTGGACAATTTGTTTGTTTGTTTGTTTGTTTAAACTCTTTATTGTACAAAAAGGAAATAGGTAGGTACAAAAAAATTTATTTATTTTTTATTTGTTTTAGTTTTAGGTTAAATTTTTATTTTATTTTAAGTTATTGTAGAATGTTATGTTTAATATTCAGTGTGTATATTATTTAGTTTCTTTTATCAATAAAGTTTTGGTGAAAAACACTTGTAACACAGTAGTACCTAAGGATCAATTAACAGAAGTTGAATTCACTATGGCTATTTAATAATATTAATACAGTGAACTTAACCTTTATTAATTTATTAGCGACATACCTGCTCTAAATCATGGAAAGTATAAGAGACAAAGTTCCAAAAGTAGGTGAAAGCCGTAAATCAAGCCGTGGGCAAAAGTTACGGCTGAACTCAGACGTAGCCAAGTTACGGACAGGGTGTTGTGAAGTGAGCTAACGTCTAAGTTTGTATGTGCCTGCACGCCAGCGTTAGATGACTTATGCTGGCATGCGTAGAAGGCAACCTGCTGTTTGTCATGTCTGAAAAATACAACTGGAACAACTGAAGCAGCCGGAGGTTTATGGGAGGGGGATAGGTCCAATAGTAGATGTCCTACGGACACACACACACAACATAGACAGAGAGAGCGAGATGCACGTACGCTATCAGTATTTTTGAAAGGAAAAAGAACATTGATATCATTGTAGTAAAATTGACAAACAAATGGACAATATTAAACGTAAATCGAATTCGTTTGATCATTTATTTATGGTAAGGTATCTAACATTATTATTTCTTTAGACAAAATTTACCTATTATTTGTTTCACTAAAAGTTACTCGGAGCGTTTCGAGCTTGGGCCCTCTTGAACTAAATAAGCTTAACAATTTAATATCATTCTTTCCTGAAATTAAATTTGATCGGTACCCTTTTAGGGAGCGGGTAGACCTAAAAGGGAAACACTAAGGGTTGTGGAGCGATTGAGCCCACGCTAAAAAGCATCCTGTAGGCATTTGGCGGGGACGGTTCCCAGGTATCCTTTGATATGACGCTTTTTATGTCCTTTATAGTAGCTTTAATTTTTAAGCGGGTGCGTAAAAATATTAAAGCCGGTCTGTGCTTTTTAACGAGCAAGGGGGAAAAATAACGGTATCTATATAGATGATTTTATGGATGTATTTGTGGAAAACGAGCGGGTTGGTCACGTGGAATGATTAGGTGAGCACCAGCAAATATTCAACCATGGAAACACGCAACAGCATGCGTTGCTTCAATAGGATATCTCATTGCGTATAATTGCAGCGGCCGTCCAATCGCTGCTGGTCACAGTAGCACAAGCACAGCTGCTTGGCGGTAGAATTAGCGAGTAAGGCGACAGTATCGATGCAGACGCATTAGGAACCGGGTACATAAGTTTTCAAGCCAAATTTATGATGTCTTGTCCATTAATCAATAAAACAAGCCCTAATCTATACTGGTGCAGCGTCGAGTCGTTCTTGGTTTAAGAATAAAATATGACGAATACTCTTCCAATGGGTGTTAAAAAGGCGGCTGAAAGACCTAAGGCAGTATTGCCTAACGTTTCTGACGCTCGCGATCGCAACCAAATGACAGTTTTTGTGTGAGAAATCCGTCATTTGATTGCAATCGCGACATAGACAACTCAAAGTCAAAGACAACTGAACTCATCACGAGAGTGTAAACAGGAAGCTTATTTACCATCGATCGTGGAAATCTCGTATAATAACTTACAAGAAAGAGAGAAGATACACCTGGTACCGTCAAAATGAAGCGTGAGGTGAAACGCGAGTGCTCTCACACCAGGCTTCTCCTCACTTGCTTCCCGATTCGTCTTGTCACTCGCGAGCCAGTGTAAATGGGGTAAATATACAGAACAGACACCATGTACTGTACACTAGGTATCTATATTACTAATGGACTCGCCAAATAACCGGCCAAATGGACTCGCCCAATGGCCAACCAATTTGGTTTATTGTTGAAGCCTTAATGGATACCGAGGAATGTGTGGAAACTCTTTGACATGTAAATGTTATTTACCCCCACGTTTCCTTTTCAGTATTTTATTTAATTTTTATCTGAGTTGTTACACCTTACATTGTCAACGTTTGACTACCTATATAATATATAGGTATAAGAAAGTTTATATTCAGCAGTCTCGATTGCGCTAAGTTTAGGTTTAGATCCCACTAATATTATAAATGCGATAGTTTGTATTCTTGTTTGTTCCCTCTTTACGTCTAACAGCTGAGCCGATTTGAATGAAATTTGGTATACTGATAGTTCGAGTCTCGGGGAAGGAAATAGAATAGTGTTTATCCCGGAAAATTGCGTAATACCCGCGGGATAGCGATAAACGGATTAGATTTTATCCGGGGTTTTGCACGCGTGAACCCTATGAATGTTGATTTATCTATATTCCCATGGGAATTCCCAACTATTACATCGTGGATTTTTTTAAATGTTTGCATAGAAGACATCCATGCCAAATTTCAAGTCTTTCTTTCTTTCTCCTTTCTTTCTTTCTTCTTCCTTTCTGTTTGAATCACATCCATTCAGCCGTTTTAAGATGGACGAGTAACAAACCTGCACACATACATACACACAAATTTTCGAATTTATAATATTACTTAGTAAGAATTACGTCAACTCTTTCAGTGAAAAATTCACGTTCAACAAAACCTTTTCAAACCTGTAGCTTCTTCATAAATTGCGGATAATGACGGTGTAAATAAAAAGAAGTGAACGGTTAAGATGCAAAGGATCCTTATCGAGATTTCACAAAAAGCTTGTTTACAAGGTATTATCCGGGAAGGCAAAAATACGTACGGAAAAGAGGTGTTAAAGGCATAGATCAAACAATGAGAAACGCTGGCTCACGTTTATTTCAGAGCAGAGACCTACTACTGGTATGAAATTCGCACTCACTTCGGGAAACTTTCAGAATTTCTAATCCCTACTTATACTTTTACGTCGAAATCACTGAACCGATGTGGACAATATTTGGTTATAGGTAGTTGGAACCCCAAGGATCAACATAGGCTAGATACAGGATATATTAGTGAAAAATCGGGCATTTTTTTTTTTTAATTTTTGTTGGCCTTGTTGTCGGTGTTTTTTCGTGTCGGAGGTTTTGATAGAAACTGATCGGTGATTAACGTTTTCCTTCCCTTAAATTTAAAGGAAATCAAAAATAACAATTATAAATAACAAATATAATAATTACCGACCAATAGCTTTAATCTCCATATTTTCTAAAATTATTGAAAAAGTAATATATAATAATTTGTACCAGTATTTTGAGAATAAAAACTTATTTGCACCGGAACAAAAAGGTTTTCGAAAGAATAAATCTATCGAAATGGCTATTTTTGACTTATTGAGTGCTATAATGACAAAGGTTGATAACAGAATACCTGTCTGTGCACTATATATGGATATGTCGAAAGCTTTCGATTTTGTAAGTCATAAAATCTTGCTTGATAAACTTTTTCGTTATGGTATTCGTGGGAACTCAAACGATTTAATAAAGTCCTACTTGAGTAACCGTAAGCAAATCACAGAAATTAACGAACTTTGCCTCAATACTAAAAGTGAAATCACCCACTCTTCAGATTTTCGAGAGATTATGTATGGTGTACCACAAGGAAGCGTATTGGGCCCATTACTTTTCCTAATCTACATAAATGATTTACCAAGAGCCGTCGAATATCCCATGGTACTCTTCGCTGATGATAGTACAGTTATATTCTCAGGTGAAAATTTTAATACATATCAATCGGACATTAATAAATCGCTACATTCAATAATACAATGATTAAAGTAATAATCTCAATATCAATTTAGACAAAACGAAAATTATGAATTTTAGACAAAGAACTACACCGATTAAGTTGACAATTTCTTATAATAATCAAATAATTGATGAAACCGATGTAACGAAATTTTTAGGTTTAAGTCTGGACAGTAAGCTGACATGGAGTAATCAAACTGAAATAATTTGCAAGAAACTTAACAGATACTCTTATGCTTTGTATAACTTAAGTAAAATAGTAAATCGCCCTGCAGTGCTTACAGCATATCATGCTTATGTATCTTCCACTCTAAAATATGGTATTATATTCTGGGGTAACTCCTCGAACAGAGATATGGTTTTCAAAGGTCAGAAGAAGTGTATTCGTGCGATTTGTGGTATTTCATCCACTGACTCATGTAGACCTCATTTTATTAAATTACGTATACTAACCCTGACCTGCATATACATTTTCGAAATATCAACTTACGTTAAATGTAATAGGAATCAATTTCCGGTTTTTAAAAGTGCTCGCCAAAAAGGTAAAATAAACAAAAGACCATACAAAACAGCATTGCTTGCTAAAAGCGTATTCGGCATGGCATCAAAGATCTTCAATAAACTTCCGAAAAATATACTGATGACCGAAGATATTCACGATTTTAAAAAGCAACTGTTTAACTTTTTGGCGGATAAGGCCTACTATTCAATGGAGGAGTATATGCGTGATAGATTGTCAACTTTTTAGACTTTATTTAGTGTACTGCATGAGTGAATGTGCTTACCTATATCTATATTTGTATGCCCTTGGGCGCAGCATAGTGATACAAGTCTATGATTAATGTACCAACTATTTTAACCTATGTTTGACAAATAAATTATTTGTATTTGTATTTGTATTTGTATTTGTAAAAGTGTTTATTCGCTACACAGTACTCATCACGGAATAGAAAAAACTAGGTACTCATAGTAAAAGCTTTCTTTTGTTTGGGATTAGATCAATTTCTGTAAATATGCCAACTTTTGAAAACATAGCGGAATTGATTATAAAAAGATCCAAACGCGGTTCAGTTTCCTTGACTGTAAGTAAGTAATAGATGAAAAATCATTATTATTTGTAAAAAAAAATAAAAGAAAGAAAAATGTACGCATAAATGGGGTCTAAGTGAGTTTGGACACACCAATAGTAACTCTGTAATGCAAATATGACTTTCCAACCCTCCTTAAAAGGTATTTACCACGTCTGCCTTTACTGAACAATACAACACAATTTTGCGTTCATTGTGAAAAGCAAATTGCGACTTTAGTGTACAAGTTTATCTGAGAAGAGAAAAAAATGCGCTACTTTTATAAACCCCGCTTTTTCTTGACCTTAAGGAAAATGTAAAAGTTTTAGAGAAGCGTAAATAAAATGCAAATGTGTTTTTACTTTGTTAAGAACGCGTATTCTTGTCGCTACTACGCCATAGGAAACATTCCGGTTTACTGACTGCAAATCATGAGCTTCAATCATTTTGTATAAATTTATACAACGTATTATTTTTGATTTCCGTTAACTTTACGGGAGCATGCATTGCAATAGGTCAAATGAAGCTAATTTCTCACAGACACTAGTGGGTCCTATACAGATCCCACTACTGGGCACAGGCCTCCTCTCAGAATCAGAGGTATTAAGCCATAGTTCCCACGCAAGCCCAGTGCGGATGAGGAACTTCACATTACACACTCCATTGAGTTAATTTGCAGGTACTTTGCAGGAGCGAGGAATGATAGTCATGAAATTACTTTTTGATAACAACCAATATCCCAATATCACATTAAAATCTCATTTAGCGACGATATCGCAAAACTCCAGTCTTAAAACTTAAAATGGAAATACCGCATCGTCTGCTAAAGCCACTCGGGGTTATTTTTCCCTTTATTGTTCGCAAAACAAGGGAAGTTTTCTTTCAGCAACTTTACGGTTACTCTGATGGTAATTTGCATGAGAATATTTATTTGGAACTTAACAATGATAAAGGTCCGTCCTCGCTACGTTTATTTTTGATTATATGTACAAGAATTAATTGCTGAAGAACAATTAACTCGACCAAAGTTGAAGAACTGCAGAAATGTGTATCTTCTGAAATGAATCGACGGAAAATTAGATTTAAGGTAAAATAAAAATGTTATCAAACAAATATTTTTAAGATTACTTTGTGAAAACGTAAGGTAATATATAATATTAGTGAAATTACGTAACATAAAGCTACCTTTTAAATTTTAAGTGAATCTGATCATACAAAGAAGATAAGTATAAATTGAATTGAAAAATTTGTTTTTCGGTAAATTTACAGGAATTGGTCTAACCTCAAACTAAACAAAGCTTTTATTATAAGTACTGCATAGTAAAGAAACATTTTTATACAACGCGTCATTTTTGATTTCCGTTACCATTAAGGGAAGGAAAAAGTAAATCAGTTTTAAACCAATCAGTTTCTATCGAAAAACTGAGAAGTCTGTTGAAGTTAACGAAAATTAAAAACACAAAAGGTTCCTTTTCTCTGCAGCTGACTGTACATGTGTCACAGACAGACAGACGGACACACAGACATACATAGCTGTCAAACTTATTATACCTCTTTTTGCGTCGGGGGTTAATAAAACAATTGACAATGCGAGAATGTGTTGCAAGGGATGTGTTACGAGTTGTGAGGAAAGTATTGCGAGGAATGTGTTACGGAGAGATAAATGTTGCTAAATGGGTATTTTCTAGGTGACTGGGTATAGTCACTAGTAACGGCTTATTATGCGCGCGCACCGCTCCCGCCTCACCGCGCACCGCACCCCGCGCTTATCTGAAAGAGCCCTACGCATCCTCGCACCGCAGCCGCAAGTCTTCGCACGTAAATAGAGCTCTAGGTGGCTAGTTTGCGCATCTGTCAACTAGCAAGCCAATGACGTGACGGCCGCGCGCGCGCTTCTTTCTACGCCCCCTCCCGCGTCCCCCCCTGCTCCACCGCCAATTTGGTCCATATTACGCTCGCTGTAGATCGCAAGGAGCTCTTTTTTACGTGCGTTGATTTGTACCACGCTCATATCTCTCTCACACATTCTCGCACCGCTTAGCTATTTCGCATGTCGCTGGTGGAAATATTGTAAAGAAGGCCTTTGGTGAGTATCAAATCAACTGGCAATCTCGCTCGACGCATTCAAGAATTATCACCGTTTCAAATACATAATACTTTTCGAGTGTGGTGATAAGATAGCTGGAGGGCCGGGAAAAGTGTGGTAAACAATTGAGTTCTTTTAACCGTCGGTGGGTGTTCACTTGTTTTGAATAAATAAACAAAGCACTTAATATTACAGGCCTTCAATAAGGAATATAAATTATATTTAATGAGAACGTCGATCTCGAACATGGAAGTAGTTTAGTAAATTGACTTTTATTTTTCTTTATTCTCCATTTGGCCTGAACTTGTGCGCGATGATAATTATTAAAATTCAAATTATCTAAAATCGCAAAAAAATATTACTTTGCGGTAATTAAATAGAAAACATACAAAATTATTAATTTAATTACTTGGTCGGACCGTTAAAACAAAAATACCTAAAATATAATTTTATGATGAATGTAATAATTGACATAAATAAATTAGTGTAAAAATTGATTTACCAACATTTTTCTGTAGAAAGCTTCATTATCATTTAAAAATCTAAGCGAGTAGAAATTAACAGTAAGCGACTTTTATACGGTTACCAACAAACCGTCTCTATTTAAAACACCAAAAAAGTCTAGCAACTATGCCTATTGCCTATGTAGTGTGAATTTTCGTCGTTTCCTGGATTGCCCCAATACTATTCTAGCAAATGACGTCAATCGCAAATGCGGCGGTAAACAGTCACCCCCGTGAGCCAACTTGTACAATCAACCAATAACAAGAGTAGGCGTGAAGTGTACACCTTAAATGAATAGTTTTCCCAGTTTTGTTTTACCTTAATTTGTGAGCACGTTGTTAAAAAGTCTTTTTAACCCCCGACGCAAAAAATAGGTTTTTAAGTAGGTATAAGTTTGACCGCTGTGTGTTCTGTCTGTCTATACCACCGTGGTTTTTAAGCGAGTGGACCGATTCAAATGCGGTTTTTTTATTTGAAAGCAAGGTTTCTAGCAATGATTCCTAGACATGTTTCATCAAAATCGGTTTAGCCGGGGTTTTCTAACTTTTTGTTGGTTAGATTAGGTTATCATCTAACCTACACCGTGTTGTCTTTGATTTCCGTTAACTTTAAGGTCACTTTCTAGGTTTTCTTCGCCAGTTAACACTAATCAATGGATGGTGAAACAGCCCCTTAGTCCACTATAAAGTGCAAAATTCGAACTTCGTATCTGGCCGTCTCGTTGAGGCTAATATTATTTAATACGAGAGTGAGAGAGATGGTAACAAACTTCGATGTCTCGATAAACTGGATCCACGCCCGTTCACGCCTGACTTAATCTCTGAGTCCCACCAAGTAACTTTCGCTTGCAAAATTCTCAAAAATAAGTGCGCGGTTTGTTCTGAACATTTAGGTCACGCTTCGCTGATCGTTCACAGGCTGCGGTTTAAGGACTTCTAGAGTTTTGCGATGATTTAACTTTACTGGTTTTTGGCTCTTTATAAATAAATAAATATCATGGGACACTGACACCAATTGATCTAGTCCCAAACTAAGCAAAGCTTGTACTATGGATACTAGGCAACGGATGTTTATCCGTATACCTTACTTATTTAGCTAAATACATATTTAACATCCAGGACCCGAGAATAAACATTCGTATCATTCATACAAATATCTGCCCCGGCCGGGATTCGAACCCGGGACCTCAAGCTTCGTAGTCAGGTTCTCTAACCACTCGGCCATCCGGTCGTCAATACAATACTACCCAAAAGAACATACGGGGCGACGTGAGTTTTATTGTTAAAATGAAAATATTAATACCTTCAATTCTTTATGATTTTCGTATCTTTAAAGTTCAATAAGTATATTTTTCCGTCCCTAAATATTTTCTGCACTCGTCACTTATTTAACAGTGAAATATGGACTTTTGTTTTGGTCTGATATAAAGTATTTTTTTTATTTAAATTACGGGATCGTGTTACTAATTACCAGCATGATGGCATCAAAGAATAATTCCTCGTTTATCAATTTCGTAAATTTTTCTTTTCTCCTTAAAGTATACTTACAAATTTCTCAACCCTAACTCACTGTCTCAACATTTTCAACACAACAAAAGCTCATGTTGAAAGCCGTATCACCTTTTCCACCGAATTACCTTGCCAGAAAAAATAATTAAATAAGATCAAACGTCACCTGTCAACAACACAGCTTTTGAGAAATTTGAAGAAGGTAAAACTGCGCCCGCGGTCACAGAACTGTCTTGTCTTCTTCTTTTCCGAGGTAAAAGATAGAGGCGGGACGTGGAGTCTCGAAAATGAAGTAACTTTAATTAAAGCGAGTGCCTTAGGACATGTAAATTTAACGTCGTGTTAGCGGAGCAGAATGCTATCGTCTTCTCTTTTCGTATGAGCTTTAGTTTTTCCCGCTATTTAACTCTATAAAACGTTTTAGTTTGGATTATTTAACTTTAGGCATGAGCGGGAAGTTTTAAGTAATAATCAAAGTAATTTCGAATACCTTTCTTAAAAAGCCTTGAGTTGTTTGGGCTGTTAACTTCTGAAAATGTTCTTAGTTTTGCTTATTAGCGATGTTTTATTTAAGCGATAGCTATTTGCAGTTCGACGGCCGCAAAAATCCTTTTAAGTTTCATTCTCGCCACTATTCCCATGCCATTTTGAAATTAGAGACAGTAAACAGTTAAATATGAAGCAGGCTCGATTTTAAGGTTTACTTCCCTTTTCCTTCTTACTTAATTTAAGCATCGACGAAAAATTTGTCGAATGAAATGATAAACGAAATCATAGGTATGAGAGAGACAGTTTTTTCAGCGTCTTCGCTCTATCTATAACGAATCGAAATGTTCGCAGAGCAGAAAGGTACACTGCTATCAACTAATAGTAAAATAACAATTAATAATTACAACCTACCTACAAATTAGTAAGGAACATTCAGTGCGCGAATCCGATTGGCATTTGGCTGAATTCTTCTTTTCTGACACCCTAAAAAGAGTATCAAACCAGTTTTTGCTCGCAAACATACTATTGTAGGCACGGGACGCTTTGCCTTTCGAGCAAAACGTGTGAATAGGGTTTGACGAAAGCCCATTTAGAAGAGTTGAATGCTTTTTGTGGTGCAGATTTTCATACATACAATGAAGACAGTTAAGGCTCAAATGACTGTGAAATTGCTTCACTTTAGAACAGTTCTACTAGAGTTTGAACCGTTATTAGCCTTTTTTTACTATGAGAGGGAGAAAAACGAGCAATCGGTTCGTCTGATGGGAAATAATGACCACCTATCATTATCGTGTCATTGATCCTTTGAAGAAAGTATAAGCCGTTGTTTTTTAGAGCCCCGATTTCATGTCTGGCAACACTGAAGTCTCTTATTATGATTATTTATTTATTTATATGACGGGACACGATGTTAAAATGCCCATAAAGCCTACAAAAATACTCATAAGGGGTTAAATTGGTCCCGTATAAAGAGTCCCTTTACAATGTTTGAAAACCGTAGTATCACCGAATGACGTATTCCCAAAAAAATCCATTAGAAGAGATTCTATTGTGTTTAATTAAATGTGATTGCGTTAAATAAAGTTATGTAAGCCAATAGATAACATTGCAGATATGTTTAAAAACAATACATACGAGTAACTACATACCAATAAATTTTTCCGAACCAATTTATTTTTTTGTAATTCGTAAGTGCTTCCTACACTGAATAAAAATATTTCATCTTAGACATTGACTTTTAGATTTACCCTTTAATAGGGATTTCAAATCTAAATTTTTATGTCGACCGTTCATAAAAAGTAAATCTTTTCATTATTCAACATTTACCTTTTCGAGTAATCCACTGGATTATCATCATTAATAATGTAACGCTGTCATTAGAAAAAGGACGATTTGAGCGTAATGTCAGCGATATTAAAGATTATTTCAACCTTCTCCAGATTTTATAATGAAAATTGCTGATTACGGTCTCTTTATTTTTACGAAACCCTTTCGATCTAAGTCCCCCCACAGAAATAATTATTACCAGGCCCGCTTACCCGACCCGAGGTTAAGAACAAATTAAAAACCCCTTTCCATTTTTGGAATGAAAATGTACTGTATTTTGTTAAGCAGAAAGATAATTTTAGTAAACGAAGCGAATGTGACCTGGTTTGTCCTTCAATTATCCGACTTTAGAATTTTCGGTGTCGCATGCAAACTGGTTTAATTGTGATTGATGCTTTTTGAATTATGTATGGGAGATATTTTGGAGATCTTTTATAGGATAATTTTGTACACTTTCATTGGTAACAAGTATTCAATAAATTAACGTTGCAATGATTCGCCCGGTCGCAGATATAAATTACACTAGATTACGCAAATGCATCTACTTCGCGTGTCCGAACCTCAACCAAACGTCGGGGTTGGCCCCACACAAAGACTGACCGCTAACTGACTAATCATGACTAGTAATTGACTCGAGCCCCACGGCGCGGGCGGGCGGCGCATTTGAATCAATTTTGCGCGGGCATCGGGGAATACACATCGCTAATTCGCTCTTGAGACGTCACACTAGATATAAAGTGACACGGTTGGTTTTCAAACGATTGAGGCGTTTGCGTTATCTAGTGTAATCTATATCTATGCACTCGGTACTACAAATATACTTGTTCAATATTTATTTGGATCAAGTTTAATTGAACCCGTGGTCATCTAGTGGTTTGACCTATCGCCTCTCAAGCGGAGGGTCGTGGGTTCGAACCCCGGCTCGCACCTCTAAGTTATTCCAAATTGATGTGCGGAATCACATTTGAAATTTTACCACGAGTTTTACGTTGAAGGAAAACATCGTGAGGAAAATTGCGCAAACCTGCGAAGCAATTCAATGGTGCGTGTGAATTTCCCAATCCGCACTGGGCTCGCGTGGGAACTACGGCTCAAGCCGTCGTTCTGAGAGGAGGCCTCTGCCCAGCAGTGGTACGTATAGGCTGGGGTGGATGGAATAACTGAAGAAAATACAAATATTTCTACAAACTGAAACGGGCGTTAAAAATGAGGAAGGTAGGCAAAGTTCCGGCTAAAATCTAGGCCATTTTTACATAATTAGGTACATTAAGTATTTAAATTGTAAGCTCTGCAGTGACTCATCAAAAGCCGATGCCACACGTAAACCAGTGACATGATGTTTACATTTTTGCTAGTAAAATATTTGGTTAATTCTACGGTGGCTATAATTTACATTTTCCAGGTCACCAGTTTCCCCTCGGACCATTTATTTTCATAAAATATGTGTCTCCCAAATGCCAGCAATTGAGCGAGGACCGAATAAATAATTTTTCATGTCTCTCCAAAGTGCACTCAAGTAAAAAAATATATAATAGCGCAATCATCATCATCATCATCTCAGCCTATATACGTCCCACTGCTGGGCACAGGCCTCCTCTCAGAATGAGAGGGCTTAGGCCATAGTTCCCACGCGGGTCCAGAGCGGATTGGGAACTTTATAATAGCGCAATATTCGCCGATAAACGTCATAGTTTGGCGAAATTAGTGATGCAACTAAAATTATGTACCTTTTTTGAGAATAAATCCTTATCCTTATCCTATTATAAAGGGGAAAGTGAGTTTGTTTGTTTGTTACGCTTTCACGCCGTAACGGAGCGACGGATCGACGTGATTTTTGGCATAGAGATAGTTTATGGGCCCGAGAGTGACATAGGTTAGTTTTTATCCCGGAAAAATGCACAGTTCCCGAGGGAACAGCGCAAGATAACCGAATACCACGCGGGCGGAGCCGCGGGCAAAAGCTAGTAATATTGTAAATGCGAAGGTGTGTTTGTATGTTTGTGTGTTTGTCCAACTTTCACGCCATAATGGATCAACGGATCGACGTGATTTTTGGCATACCTAAATATAGTTTATGGGCCCGAGAGTGACATAGGCTACCTTTTATCCCGGAAAATGTACAGTTCCCGAGGGAACAGCGCGCGAAAACCGAATATCACGCGATCGGAGCCGCGGGCAAAAGCTATATCAATATCAAATTCTAAAGAAACAAATCCGTCCAGCGGTTTGAGAGATATGCGGTAATAAAGAAATCCTAAATACTTACATACAAGATACGCGCGAAATACAATACCTCTCCTTGCAGTCGGGTAAAAAACAACAATTATACAATAAAAAAATACAAAATATCATAAATGTAAAGAAAAAAAATTAAATACCTAATAAAATAAAATAAAAACTACTCAATACCCGTCCGCATCGTACTTGGCCGAAACGTATACCCATTACCCCAGTGGCATTGCCCCGTTGTATGACCAACGAGACCCGCTGGACCAAGTATGACCCGGAACGGAAATAATAAATAATTTATTTATTTTTACTTGAGTGCACGATGGAGAGAAAGGTATATGGTACGGCCGTGCCTTTGTTTTCGTTTTGCTCGCCTCGGTGGGGGCACGGAAGTTTTCCTGAGTTTTCTTTTCGTCGTTGAAGTTTTTTTGGACTTTTGGAGTGTTTCCATTTAAATATAAGTAGGCCTTTATTCAACAGTAGAATCGGCTGATGAGGCATTTACAGCGAAATACACGCCATTACGAGTCATCAATCCCAGCCTATATACGTCCCACTGCAGGGCACAGGCCTCCTCTGAGAATGAGAGGACTTGGGCCGTAGTTCTCACGCGGGCTCAGTGCGGATTGGGAACTTTATAATAGCGCAATATTCGCCGATAAACGTCATAGTTTGGCGAAATTAGTGATGCAACTAAAATTATGTACCTTTTTTGAGAATAAATCCTTATCCTTATCCTTTCCTTATACACCATTTAATTACTTCGCAGGTTTGTGCAGGTTTCCTCACGATGTTTGCCTTCACCGTAAAGCTCGTAGTAAATTCCAAATGTAATTCCGCACATGAATTTCGAAAAACTCCGAGGGGCGAGCCGGAGCTTGAACCCACGATCCTCTGCTTGAGCGGCCATAGGTCAAACCACTCAAGTACATAGTACATCCCAGACATTAGTATACCTAGCTTATTTTTCTGAAGCAAACTCGGAGAGCTTGTTAGGACTCACAAAAGAAACACAATCTTAGTTCCTTTATTATTTAAATTCATTCTTAAAAATAGCTTGGAAGTTCAAAATCGTGTCTACTCACCCCGTTTATAAGTACTCGTGGACGAATTAATTAGTCTGATCCATAGCTAAACCCTAGTAGGCTCACTAAGTTTATAAATCACTAGCTTTTGCCCGCGGCTCCGCCCGCGTGGTATTCGGTTATCGCGCGCTGTTCCCTCGGGATCTGTGCATTTTTCCGGGATAAAAAGTAGCCTATATCACTCTCGGGCTCATAAACTATCTCCATGCCAAAAATCACGTCGATCCGTCGCTCCGTTACGGCATGAAAGACGGACAAACATACAAACATGCAAACACACTTTGACATTTATAATATTAGTATGGATATGGATAGTATATTAAATGCCTAAATGCCAAGTTTCATAGTTTTATCTTCGACAGCGACGAACTTCCACCATATAAACTTTCACCCCCTATTTTAACCCCTTAAAGCCTCTTTTTCGCGATAAAAGATAGCCTATGTCATTTCTCAAGGTCTATTCTATCTCTGTACCAAATTTCATCCAAATCGGTTCAGCGGTTTTGGCGTGAAAGCGTAACAGACAGACAGACAGACAGAGTTACTTTCGCATTTATAATATTAGTATGGATTGATCTTTATTGTATTGTTTGCAGAGATCTCGATCGCCGAGCGGATCCGCTGGGCAGAGGCAGCTAGAAGAAGCGGATTTGTTCATGGACCTGATAAAAGACGTAGCAAATGAGCTGGACATTGACGTTTTATGTCACAAGGTAAAAACAGAGCTTATTTATATCCTTTTTTTTATACAACTGGATGGCCAACGAGAATGTGGGTCTCATGATGGTAAGAGATCATAACCGCCCATAAACATCTGTATATACCAGGGGTATTGCAGATGCGTTGCCAACCTAGAGACCTAAGATGGAATACCTCAAGTGCCTGTAATTTTACCGGCTGTCTACACGTATACACACGTGACGTATACAAACGTGTATATACACGTTATCGTGGATTGTCCGGGGGAAGAGCCTTGGGCTTATGCTCCCAGACGTCATTCAATGATTTTTTGGCTGACTTGGAACGTCTTTTGCGTGAAAGTAACAAGAAAGATTGCCGTATGGCAGGTATTTAGACAGAATGCACCTGAAATATGGAAGTTGCAGGCGAAGAGTCCAAAAACCCAACTAAATCGAATTAATTTACTTAATATATAAAAATACATTAAGAAGTTCCTAAGCCTAACTTAACCTAAGAGCCTGAGCCAATGCGATGCTAGCAATTGACTAACTTTTGAAGGCGCGTCCGCCGCTGATGCGCGGTGCTTGGTCAGGGCGTCGTGCTTTGTGCTCACGCGCCGCCGGCATGTTGCTTCGTCAGCTAACGCAGCTCGGTTGCGATGTCGCTAGATTTAGAGATCCGCAGGCACGTAGCGTAAGTAACACCTGCAGTGATCATACAATAATCTAAACAAACAGTATACATATACAAGTACAGTATGTACTGCTTGTTTATATACGTTCAATCAAGTTGCATCTTTACAAAGAGTCCAATCATTCGCATGGATTGAAGTTATTTCCATGTCTAAGCTTTGTGACCCGAATTTGCCGTAAAGCTCCAAATATAGCAGCACCATGGATCCTCAGTGATTATTACATGTCTTGTTCGCGAAATTATATCAGCAACGCGGACATATTTGACATTTAAAATAACATTACCATGATTGAATAACAGCGGAAGAAATGACAAAAACCCAATAATAAAACAGACACAAACTTTTTTGATAAAATACAATAGAAAACCAGCACTTCATCTGTACAATATGTCTCTCCATTTCTAAAGTAACGAGTCTTCCTGTGGCGGCAATACGTGCCTGTATAAGTAGAGGTTTAATTTGCATAATACTCTGGGATTAGTCACCCGCAGTGCTTAATCGATTGCTTAACAAGACACCGTGAAATTGCTGTCTATTGGCTTTCCTTCGGGATAGAGAGTGTGGTTTTGGTGTTCTAAAAATTCTTAAATTAACAACCAGAGAACTTTGAAGAATATAATTGCTGTGTGGATACAGTAGTACACACATTATGCTTACAAACTATCACTGATGGTAGAACTTCACTGGAAGTGCCCCAGACATTGGAATAAATTCAGAAGAACTAAAAGTACCGCGTACCTAGCACTGTTGTTCACACATAAAGGGATTGAGGGGGCGGATCATTGCTCATAGAACTTTAAACTATATTACAAATATTAACTGGTCATGAAAGAAAGCATTTACATCACCAACAAGTTATCTTTTTTTATTCTTTTGAATTTTTTACATAGCTTCAGCATCATTTTAAGTTACTTGTGATGCAACGAGATTCCTTAATCTCTTATTGAAGTTGCTAAAATCACGCTACATCAGGAAGATTTCAGTTTGTTTTCTCATTACAGTTCTTTCTAACAGAGATTCTTTGGTGTACTAAAAACAATTTATTTTATTGACAAAATCAGTAACAAACACCAGCTTTCATTTAACGGTTGTTGAATTCAAATTGAAGTTTACGAGCGGCACTTGTAACTTCTGTAGTAAAACGTTAAAATAAAACAAAGTTTATTGTGCGCAATAAAAAAGAATTTAAATTTGACGAATTAAACCGCAATTACCTAACTCGTTAGCTAGTTGTAACTCGTTACAACTCGTCGCGGAGGTATTTTTAATGTAATTAATGAAAGCACTACTTGGTGTTGTAAAACATCTTCAGAAGTAGGTAAAGTAGGGATTTTACAAGAATGACTTAATTTGTCTACCAAAAAGTCTAATAAATGACGAAAATGCAAACTGAAATATGGATGCACAGAAAAAAGAGATCAGCGCTGGGAATCGAACCGTTAAAACACCTTTTTTAATGACTCTAGACTAAAGATAGTTACATTTTTTAGAGGAGTACCAGACCTAAAACAGACCCGAGTACTTATTTGTTATTAATTTAAGCTTGATACGAGTATTTCCACGCTTTTCAAAGAAAAAGGGTCTTGACAGACATTATCCATTAATTTTTTAACATTTTATACTTATAAAATAGTTACTTACCGAAACTTTGCGGTGATTACCGGTTGTGGACATCACTATTTATGAAATGTAAAAATTGTAACACATGAAACGTAATTTTAGCATCTTGGTTTAATAAACAGAGTAGTGGTTTAGAAGTTAAAAGACAGAATCAATCCAAATGTGCTTGAAGATTTCCGAAAATGTAAAATTAGTAGGTATAAATTAATTCCTCATAAGCCTCTGTCTTATTATCCGCAGTAGAACTAAGGTTACTGACATAGCCCGAAGAATTGCGAAACTGAAGTGGCAGTGGGCGGGGCACATTGCACGCAGGACTGATGGCTGATGGGGTCAGAAGGTTCTCGAATGGCGTCCGCGGACCGGGAGACGAGCTGTCGGTAGGCCTCCAACAAGATGGAGCGACGACCTGGCTAAGATCGCGGGATCACGGTGGATCCGAAAAGCACAAGACCGGTCTGAGTGGAGAGCCTTGGGGGAGGCCTATGTCCAGCAGTGGACGTCTTTCGGCTGACATGATGATGATGATGAAGCCTCGGTCTTACATTATGTCCATCAAAAACGGCTTTAGCAGAGTACTCGTGGACCATTAACATCACAATGCTCACATTACTGGTGTGCCATAAAGCTGCACATTTAATCTGTATGCGGATGGTACACTCGAGCACCGAGCGCCGTAGTGACCAATTAAATCAATGAAGCTACGTGACTACGACTACCGTTTTATACGTTGCGCTATTTGCTATTCGTATTCCATTATACTGTTTGTTTATAGTGTGTTCGATTCTTTTCTTAGTACTGTTTTCAGATTTTAAGTAATATGGGACCAGGATTTTAAAAGGAAAAAACGGAACCCTTATAGGATCAGTTGGTTGTCCGTCTATCTGTCCGCGGCTAAGCCTAGAGACCGTTAGTACTAAATAGAAAGCTGTAATTCGGCATGAATATACATATAAGTCACGCCGACATATTGGTAAAAGAACAAAAAACAAAAATTTTAAAAAATCAAATCAATCAATCCCGTAATTTTTGCCAACCGAAGCAACTGGAGGTCTATAGGGGAGGCCTATGTCCAACAGTGGACGTCCTACGGCTGAGATGAAAACCTCCCATAGACGAAAAGGGGTGGTAATTTTTTTTTCTCGACGGTCCCTTTACCTAGTGAGGGGCATCGTTGAATAGATCTTTTAAAAGTATTGGGGGGTTTCTAAAACGATTTTTCGATTCAGTAATCTGTTTGCGAAATATTCAACTTTAAAGTCCAAATGGCAGGTGGTAGGACCTTGTGCAAGGTCCGCCCGGATTGCTACCACCATCTTGCTTGCTAATCCTACCGTGAAGCGGCAGTGTTTGCACTGTTTTGTTTCGGCGAGGAGAGTAAGACAGCCGGTGAAATTACTGGCACTTGAGGTATTCCAACTTAGGCCTCTAGGTTGGCAACGCATCTGCAATACCCCTGGTGTTGCAGATGTTTATGGGCAGTGGTGATCTCTTACCACCGGGAGACCCACTTGCTCGTTTGCCTTCCAGGCGAATAAAAAAAAAAAGTTCATTAAAATCGAGCGTTTTAGGGATTTTAGAGGGCCCTAAAATTAGAACTGTTCTGTGGAAATTAAAAAAAAAAACAGGATTGTAGTAAGTATATTAAATTGAGAAGGAAAATCTTAACGCCTAAGATTGCTTGAGAATTGTTGTTTTAAGAATTATTATTATTAGTAGTTTAAGAGTAAATCGTAGCCTAAGTAAGGTATAAAATATGTATACCTAAACATGGAAGATTACGTAGGCAATACGAAATATTAGTTTAGTCTATTTATTTACTCGAAAGAACAAATACATTATGTAAATACTTACATACATTTTTCAGATCCTAGTGAACGTGTGCTTACTGACGGCAGCTGATCGTGGCAGCCTGTTCCTTGCCAAGGGCATGCCGCCAAACCGCTACCTCCAGGCGAAACTGTTTGACGTCACCAGAGACACAGGTATATAAATAAAAAAGTAAGACTCTATGCCTCGCACACTAAAAGTTCTCTTACGAGGACAATAGGGCAGGCACCAAGCTCGCACTCATCCAAACGCTCCTGTGGATGTGACGGGTTGAAAATTGATGCAGTTTGTGAGGAAGGGTAGGGTGCATTTAGTAACAGTAAATAAGCCACCAATTCCAAAGTTCGTGTCTCTAATATTGAGATTTCAAGATTTTATCCTAATCCCTGAGAATATCGGGTTAAAAAGTAGCATATACTATTTCAGACGTCCAGCTATCTACATAATCATTACATTCAAATCCGACTACGCACACACTCATACTTAAAAAGTTTCGCATTTAATTTATTAATAAGATTCCATATAAAATTATCGCCATATTCATTCAAACCAAAATTTAAATGTGCCAGTTACGTGAAAAATGGCATCTTTATTTAATAATGTCTACTCTCTTACGTGGGAGTATACTGACATAAACGAACCTTAAGTTGACTTAAAGGTCGTATATAATTATTTAGCTTTCTCATTAAATTCACTGCTTTTTCAACTTGATTGAACACTTGAGGTGAATATTTACAGGGAGCTGACGCGCCAGGCATTACTTGCATGGCCGCCTGCCTATATTACTGTCATCCCCACGCCAGGGATATAATATAATATGATGGGAAAGGTATTTTTAAAGGATGACATCATCGCCCGCTATTATATACAAATTTCAAGCAGAAAGTGGCTCCGAAGCGGTAACGTTTCATGTGCTCTGCCTACCCAATTTGGGAATACAGGCGTGATTTTTGTGTATGTGTGTGTCAAGCAGAAATGTCAAAGTCCAGTCCAGGTAAATATTATTTTCTGGCCTAAATAGTTAAAGACTTGACTGGGTAGAGTCATTCACGATGACGCGTGCCCTGGTTGTTATTACAATGTCATTAATGGCTAATTTTGACAAAATCGCGCATCTTCCTGGATGGCACTAGGTATATTATCTCAATGTTTTTGTGTGCAGAAAGTTGTCATACGCAGTTGTTATTACGTACGCAGGCTCGTCCGTCGTATTCTTAACGGGGCTACTCTGAAATTCTAAAATCGAAGTTCGTGTCGTTTCTTCCCTCTGATACTTACTTTGAGAGTGAGAGGGACAGTACGATAAGAATTTTGATTTTCGAATTTCTGAGTAGGCTCTCTGCACCCTACCTACTTATACCCCCAAAACGTCGGAACTATGAAATAAACGTTATACTTGTTTGGTAAACAGTGTGAGTAATCGCTTACCCTCAATGATTTATTGTTCTAGGAAACTATTGGATGAATCAAAATGCATTGCTTTTGTTCTCGTTCAGCGACCGAGCCATAATAAAATCGTTAATCATCTTAATTTTGTTGAAAGTGGGTTTGTTTTCTGTCGTTTTGTTGATGATTTTGGTAGAGAAAGTAGGTATTAGTAGTTGGGATAAAGGTTATTGGAAACAGTCGTTCAGCCGTGGACGTTCGAATTTATAATGATACTAGCTGTTGCCCGCGACTCCGTCCGCGTAGAAGTATGAAAAATAGTTTAGGTACGTATTCTCATACCTACCGAATACACACAAAATTGAGCAAAAATCGGTTAAGCCGATTCGGAGGAGTTTGGTCACAAACACTGTGATACGAGAATTTTATATAATGATATCGATGCCTTAGTTCACACTCGTACTAATTACAAAAAAATCAAATTTAACTTTTTTATTGCCATATATATTAAATGAAATTCTGCGTCGTTTGCTCTTTTCAGAAATCAGTAAAGCCTTCTGCTTCTATTAAAAACAATGTGACACAATAATACTAAGTGCTACGGATGCGTGTAATATTATACTAAAATCCATTATTTTTTAAAAATGTGATGAACGTATACCATAAGCGATTTAAGGTTGATAGGCTTCAATTCAAATAAATGTACATCAATAATAAGAGCATTTAGTCCCATTGAGAAGTTATACTTTCTTGTCTGCAATAATACATTAAGTAGTTTTAGTACAAAAAAAATTGGGACACGTTTGTCATAAGTGTTTTTATAAATCGATTAAAGACACTTCTGGTTGAACTTGTTCTGTGCCCAAACGTATTAAGCGATTTTAATACGTTCCGTTCTAAAATGTATTGAAGATACAATCGTTGTAAGTGCCGATGGTTAAATTGTTTCCTATTATTTTATTAAGCATTGATGCGTTTACTTCTTTTAAAACGTTTTCGTCCAATATAATAACATTTTGCGAGGTTTATTTTGTTATTTAAATGTTTATTTTGACGAGTCATATTCTTTACTGATTCATACTATAGTACTTCACCAATGTCTTAACTGCATTGATTTCATATTTTTGACGTGCACACTTGTATTAAATGAGGGGGCGGGCTACTTAAACTTTAATTTTCAGTATAAAGAATTTATAATTGTAAACAAATATTTGACATTATATAATGTCAAAGACCTATTCTAAGATAGAAAGTCATAAATTGAACATTTTTCACCACCATTGATAAGATATTCACGTACAAACATTAAAATTGCTCTCCTGTAAAATTTGCAAAACTGTAATTAGTACGAGTGTGAACTAAGGCATCGATATTTTAAGGTAGTAAAAAAACATAGTTTGTCCTCACGACCTAAAAAAATAACGGACATGAAACTTTGTCTATAAGTACCCACTTATCTCAGTCTATCGCTGGGCATGTTATATTTTGTATGTTTCTAATTCTTATAAATAGTTTCTAATAACATTATCAATAAGTAATAAAATCTGAATTATCGTTTTGAAGAACGCCGTAACTGTCTTCTTGGTTGAAACAATGAGTCATTAAATAGGTTATTATATCGTACTTGATCCATCGGGACCTCACACATATTGTTGCGAAACCAGAAGCCAACAAGTGGATAAAACAACGGTATTGCACCCGAGACGAATATTTCGACTCGAGCTGCAGGTGAGAGTTGATAGTTAAGTTGAGGGTAAAATGAACCGTTCAACTGATTTAGATGAAATTCCGGGGAAGGTTGTAGGATAGTTTTCATCCCTGAAAATTGTTAAGATCCTGCGGGATAGCGATGAAGGAATTTTACGCGGATGAAGTCGCGGGAAACAGCTAGGACAACATAAATGGAGACCACGATGTAAGTTTTGCGAATCTCCATGAAACTCTTTAACAGTTTGTCACTCAGATCATTGGGAAATTTCAGACACGTATTTTTTTTGTAAGTAAATCAAACAATAAATGATGATAATACTCCTATGCATAAGTCGAAGCAACGGACGACATATCGCCGTGTGACACTTTTCGCACGTCGTGACGTCACGGGCTCGCACTCCCGAACTTTAATGCACTCAAAATTGATTTTTTTTGTTTGATTGACAAAGGAAAAAATGCGTGTCCAATAGTTTATTTATAATGTACAGGTAATTGATGGTAGATTTTTCTTACCTAAAACTACCCAATATTGTAATTTCAATTAACCCAGGTAAAGTTATCGCATAAATGTAATTTCATTCCTAATAACCATTTTATTCTTCAAAGGCATCACATCTTAAATACGTCCTTTTCGAAATCAGCACTCCTACTTAAAAGGCCGACAACACACTTGTGACTCTCCTGGTATTGCAGGTGTAGGTGTCTATGGGCGACGGTAATCGGTTATCATCAAGCGATCTATTTGCTCGTTTTCCCCTTATACCATAAAAAAATCGGGTAAGAAGCACCTAAAAAAGTAAAAGTAGCTTAAGCTTGTCTTAAAGTCTACTTGGACGTGCTTTTAGTGGAATTAGGAGTAAAGAGCATTCCTCCTTGCAATCCTCATTAATTATTACTTAAGGCTAGAGTCAGTACGTACTTAATCGGTTACTTAATCTTTTATTGAAAGAAAAAACTGGCTTTATGCGAGTCTGACCCGCGCACGGAGGGTTCCGTACATAATTTGTAGGTATCTATGAATATCCAGTGTTAGCAGAGCCCTGAAGGGCTACTCCGAAACACCAAATCCGAAGTTCGTATCGTACCGTCCCTCTCACTCTCGTATTAAATAACATAAGCGTAGGCGGGACGGTACGATACGAACTTCGATTTTCGAATTTCGTGGTAGCCTTGCTGTTCTTAGGAAAAGTGTACTCAGTGTATACTTTTAGAATGTTTACGTCGATTTCTGCAATCCAGTTGTCCTAGAAAGTTAAATTTGAAACAACCAATAATTAAACTCTGAAAACTTACTTGGTTACCGTAACCGACCTAAAAGTACACACTGGATAAATTTTACTTCAGCTCTACCTAGGTTTGAAGTAAGTTACGAATATTGTGATGTTGCCTCATGAGGAGGCTCAAAGTCACCGAGAAAGGACGGGGAGACGAGCTGTCGGTAGGCCTCCAACAAGATGGCGTGACGACCTGGTTAAGATAGCGGGATCGCGTTGGATGCGGAAAGCATAAGACCGGTCTGAGTGGAGAGCGTTGGGGGAGGCCTATGCCCAGCAGAGGACGTCTTTCGGCTGACATGATGATTGTGATGTTATGATAAGTTGAAAATTGCTTTATATCTCCACGTGTTCTTGGTAAAAAGGATGCTCGACTAACAGACAGACATACAAATAGAAAAATAAAGTAATTCTATAATGGTTCCTTTTTGGGGGTAAGTACCAGCTAGTAGCGTGACCGAAACATTTCGATTCCCACAAGGTTGCCTAATTTTCAACACTCACCTACTTCTCTTCATTTATGAGTACTCGTCCTTTGCTCGTCACTTAAAAGTACACCACTAGTAGGCACTGCCCTGAAAAGTCATATAATTTGCAATAAGACGTCCTCTGTTGGACATAGGCCTCCCCCATAGACCTCCAGTTGCCTCGGTTGGAAGCGGCGTGCATCCACTGTGAACCCACGACTTTAACCAGGTCGTCCGTCCATCTCGTTGGTGGACGTCCTACGCTGCGCTTCCACTCGAGAACCTTTCGGCCCCACCGACCATCTGTTCTCCGTGCCTGCCCATGGCCACTTCAAGAAAACACATATGATTAGCAACTGTTATCTGCTTGAGTCAAATGTCCCAGTGCTCCACATGCTAATGTCTAATAAATACCTAACATCATAATTATTATAAACCCTATGTAGGTATTGCTAATGACATAAAATTAAAGATCGTAACCGCCTGGCGTTTATTTTAGTTACATTAACAAAGCTTCAACAAAACTAATTTATAGAATCAGGCGTTACTTTGCGAAGATCAATACATTAAACATATAATATGACTATTAAATGGTTACTATATTATGTAGTAGCCTAACCTATAAATTAAAAATCCCTCCTAAGTCACCGTCGCTATTCATTTTAAACAAAACTGACGTATAACTGCCGAACACGCCTTAATCTGTTTATATTTCACTTATATTAAATGATATTGTAACGGATAACTCACGTCTTAAATCGAATTTAGCTCAACATGTTTCGGGCTATTTCCTATTTTGAGTCGCAGGCTCCCTTGAAGAAGAGCTACGAAATAGCCCGAAACATGTCGAACTAAACTCGATTTAAGACGTGAGTTATCCGTTACAATTTAATTTAATATAAGTGAGTCTCACTGTAGTTTCATGTTCAAAATATATTTCACTTTTTAATTAACTACTCCCAAAACTTTTCCTATAAAAGAATACCGCATTGTAGCTCCGAAGTGGACCTTTTCCGTAAGAAGGAAACTTCGTAAGTTCGCCTCCGTTTAGGCACTGCTAGCAATATTAATGAAGTAAGGAGGACACCGTGTATTGCCGAAGTAAAATGGATCTTGTGTCGTAGACACCATGGTTTTGATTTATTTGAGGCTTAGTAGTGGTAAAAGACCTTTAGTTACCAAAGGTAAGGTTTCGGTTAGGTAACCTGCGTGGAACAATTTAAAAAAACATGACGGATAGAATAATTAAGGTGTCTGGAAAAAGGAAATACTGAATATAAACGAAGTTTTTGCTAAATTTTAAATATCTAGCCAGCTTTCCTTTGGCAGACGGCATTTTACTAACTTTTACTTACTAGCTGTGGCTAGCTGTAGTTTATAAGTTCCTTAATCAAAATGGCGAAAACGGGTTGATCAGGTCTTAGAGCACATTCGAGTCAGAATCACTAACAACTAACTATCTGATCGTCTAAAATCGGAGTTAAAGGTATGAAGCCCATTTATATTCCCGAGACCTATTTACATATCAAATTTCATCCACTTATCGTTAATCCCGCTGTAAATCGTTAGCCATGAAAAGTAACAAGTCAACACATATGTACACGCACGCCTACCCGAAAACAAAAGTACTTCAAGGGGTAAAGAAAATCGTAACAAAAAGTTTTCTTCTCCAGGATCTCCTCTCCTTAACTTCCTCTTCTTTACCAAATATGAAAACTTAAATGAATTATTTATTTCTTGTTCTTTCCAGAACTGCCAGATGCTTTGCGCACAGCCCGGTCGCAAGAAATAAGGATACCATTCGGCGTCGGCGTGGCAGGCGTAGCAGCTCAGACCAAACACCACATTAACCTCAAGAACGCATACGCCGATCCCAGGTCTGTATCTATAGGAACAGCGGTTTCATTGCTTTACAAGCGCGCTGTCTCCATTTCACCCATACTATCTTTCTACCACCTTCTTATACCTCTTTTCTACCAGCCTATTTTGTTCTCCAGTGCTGGGTACAACCCTGTGCTGCCTCTTCTCGCATTATTTCCGCCTGTGGCATGTAATCTCTTGTCATCTTACTTAGTTGGCGTTTTGTTTCGTCCCACCTTTTTTATTTCGGTCTGTCTTTATCTACTGTTACTAACAGATCTATTTTTTTAATTACAGGTTTAACAGCGAAATAGACGCACGCACCGGATACAAGACTGAGCTTATTCTTTGCATGCCGATCTGCAACTACGAGGGAGACGTTGTTGGTGTAGCTCAGATCATTAATAAAACTGATGGTATGAATTAATCATCCTAAATTATATTTTGTTCATTATAATTCTGCGTAGTAAACAGTATTCGGCGCACTTGGGATAAAATATTTGAAATGAAAATTTTATTTTTAAAATTACCTGAATAACTGAGCTATGCTTGGACTAAAACTCTGAAACACGCATTTTCCTAGAGAAACATATATTGATTGTTCGCCCGAATACCTCTAGATAGCAAATTTCATCGAAGTCGTTTAAGCCATTTTCGAGATCTCGAAGTAAATAAATATACCTATAGCGTGAATTTTTTATACAAATAATAACCAGACGTTGGTTTTGGTGCTATTTTTTTACAACGTTACCACAAAATATATGTTATTATTGTTGTGGTAGGTATGTTTTTTCTTTTTGAAATGTTTATACTTTTTTTTAATTATTATTTTTTGTGGCAATAAATGATTTCTTTCTTTCTTTCTTTCTTTCTTTTCTTTAAAAAAGGTGATAAGTACATACTTCGTGATAGAGCCACTTCAAGATGCCGATTGCTCCCATACACTGCACGAAGAAAGCCCAGAAATTGAGTGCCGTTTCGGTCCTAGTTTAGGAGATTGCCTACCGAAACCACAACTCCAATTTAACGCCGAACTAAAACCGAATATTCTCGGACAATATTTACAACCAGCAACTACCATCTTAATCACATCGCTTTATTATAACTTAGACGTTTCCTTTTTTCAGGATCAAAAGAATTCTCACCCCGCGACGTTGAAGTCTTCCGCCGTTACCTTACCTTCTGTGGCATTGGTATCCAAAATGCGCAGCTTTTCGAGTCCTCTGTCCTCGAATATAAAAGGAATCAGATACTGCTGGCTTTGGCTAGGAGTATTTTCGAGGAGCAAAGTAATCTGGAGTGCCTCGTGACAAAGATCATGACTGAAGCGCGAGAACTGCTGAAGTGTGAACGATGTGCAGTGTTTATTTTGGATACCGATCATTGTGAATCTGTAAGTGTGTTGTCTTTTTAATTTACAATTGAATAAAGCCATTTCTTATTTCATAAATTAAGGAACACGTCAAGTTAATAATTTCTTCCATAATAAAAATTAACTTTACAAAAAACACCCAGAAGCTAAAGCTAACCAAAACATACTTTGAATAGCACAATTCAATCAGAAGTATATGAATTATGTGATATGTGGGCTAAGTAACATTACGTGATATAAAAATATTTTTTCTAGCTTAGTTATAATATAGCTGGACAAAATTGCCTTGTTCTGAAAAGGCAGTTTGACAATTATTTACCAATCCACCTTTATCCTTTGCTACGAATAAACTCAGACTTCTATATGATATTTCTTACCTCCAAGCTTGAACCCACCATTTTTCTTTACTTTCCAGAGCCACTTGGAGCGTATAGTGCAACGTCCCGGTGGTGAGCGCACCACGACCCTTGCGCTCCCGCCTCCAGCTCCCACCAGGTTCCACACACTCTTCGAGCTGGGCGCTAAGCAGTCACGGACCACTCTCACCCCCCGTCATGACAACCAATCCACACTGGCCTGCATTGCTTTAGCGGTACGTGGATGACATGGGTTTTCACATGAGTCTGAAGTTGCGTTATCTAATGTCTGCGCCACACATTTTGACGAGATACATGGTAAGCAGTAAGGAAAGAAGATACTACAGTGATCTATCTTTCACGCCAAAGAGCCTGAAAAAGTTGCACGGGAGAGCTGTGTGGCTACTACATCGCAGCTGTGATAGGAGCAGAGCAAAGAGCACTCCAAGGAACGTAGTATGGCAGAACGGTAAAGTTATGTATTGTAACACTCAAAGCAATGGGTAAAAGCATGTTACCAACTGTTCCGACTTAGATATAGTTTCAATTATGAATAGTGTGATGGACTCTTAAAAACAAAAAATGTAGCATTATCAAACTCAAACTCACAACATTTATTGACAGCAAAAACACACTACATCACAACAAAAATACAGTATAAACATAAATAGGAGAAGAGAGAATAATTAGAGACGTTGTGCTGTAGTGTGATGCCAAAAGGACTTAGCTCAGCATGTGCCGTAGCCCTTTAATCAGAGCTGGTTTTCAGCTGAACCCCGGTGATTATACCTACTGAGCTAACAGTTAAACGTCTTAAATTTACAGGTCGCTAGAACAAACAAGGCTCTCAATATCTCTGAGGTGTCAGAGTGGCGTCAGGAGAATGGAATGGTGCTGCTAGATTCTTCCAATGATGACGCGGCCAATGTCAGGACGATGCTTTGTATGCCTATCGTCAATGCCAATAAAGATGTTATAGGCGTGGCGCAATTGATTAATAAGGTATTATTTTCAAGTTTTTTGTTGTATTAAAAAACCTCAGGCTCAGGCTTAGATTTACTTAATAATAATGAACATTAAAACAAAATGTAATGATACTATGTTGCTGCGAGATTGTTATAAATAAGTATTGAACAAAAACTAAGCTAATTCTAAAAAATAATATCAACATTCATTCAATTTCTGCATCGATTTTTTTTATTTATTGAGCTTCGTACATTTTCCAGGAGAATGGATGTCAATTCACTGACGGTGATATATCGATATTCGAAGCATTCGCCATCTTCTGCGGTTTGGGCATCCACAACACGCAAATGTATGAAAATGCCTGCAAATTGATGGCCAAACAAAAGGTATATTACACAAAACTTTTCTCGTCTAAGTAATTATAATATACAAGTTCGTGAAATAGGATAAAGCATGAATCAATTAAATTTATTTATTTTATAATCATTACCGTACTAAAAATGTACCGTACTAGGTGGATTGACAACATCGCCAGACTTACGGGCAATTGATGGATACGAGAAGCGAGTGTCGTTCACTGTGGCGTTTGTTCAACAGAGGCCGTCTTCCGGCTGATGATGATGATGATTTACTAAATACCATCCAATAGTATAAATTAGTCATCCACTTCAGTATGCGTTCCATCACATTTATTTACATGAGCGGGATTTTTTTTTCAGGTGGCTCTAGAATGTCTATCCTATCACGCGACCGCTTCAGGAGAGGACACAATCAAGCTCGCTCAGGATATCATTCCTACAGCTGAGACTTACAACCTATACAGTTTTCAGTTCCATGGTAAGTTAACTCCACTACAGCTCACACCAGCTCACACTGACAAAACATGTTTGATTATATACATAAAAATCTGTCAGAATGAGCTGGTGTAAGCCATATTCCATTGACACATCTAATCATGTAGGACGATCTTACTCAATTAATTAACTGAACTAAAGCTAGATTGAATGAGTAACCAAAGACCCGTTGCAGTGTACAGTTAATTACATGCCTTGTATTTTTTATGAATTACAGATTTCGACCTTTCTGACGAAGATACGTGCAGAGCAACTCTTAGAATGTTCTTGCAGTGCAACTTGGTTGAAAAGTTCCACATACCCTACGATGTAAGTTCTTCGTTTAGCAATTTGCTACCTACGCCAATCCATCACCTTCTATCTTATACCGTCACCATCTGTAATGGTCCCGGTAGTCTTACTACGACCTACTCAATACTTGCTTTTGTCTGGTCGGAACGTCTGATACAGTGATCTTCTAGACGTGACAACGTAACTTCTTCATGGAGAAAAAATCTTCTAAATTGCTACACTTTTGACAGAGAGTAGTCGTATTCTACAGTTGAGGATCAATTAGTGAACATTTATGACGACTCTCTTGCTTTTTGCCTTCCATGTCGCTGAGCCAGTGGATTCGGGAGTTCTTGGTTGGCAATAGTAGTTTAACGACACTCATGGGAAGAGAATGGTCTATGTAAATAACCGATACGGACGAATTTTTAGGACTATTTGTGATTACTTGCAGATTGAAAACATATTTGATGTCATCAATTTTAATATATAATAAACCCAAATAATATTACCTACCTATTAATTTTTCCAGGTTTTGTGTCGTTGGATATTGAGCGTGAAGAAGAATTACCGTCCTGTCAAATACCACAACTGGCGACACGCACTAAACGTAGCCCAAACAATGTTTGCGATGTTGAAAACAGGAAAAATGGAAAGATTCATGTCAGATTTAGAAATTCTTGGTTTATTAGTAGCTTGTCTGTGCCACGACCTTGACCACAGAGGAACGAACAACGCCTTTCAGACCAAAACTGAGAGTCCGCTTGCGATTCTGTACACAACATCGACTATGGAGCATCATCATTTTGATCAATGTGTTATGATTTTAAACAGTGAAAGCAATAACATATTCCAGGTAGTTTTCATTTGTGCTTTTAGTATAATCTATACCTTTAAAACTGTAATATTACTTACCACAGCCTAACCTACAAAGCTTGAGATTCGCATTGTGGTTGACTTTGTGTATCAAAGAGGTACACTTAGCTTCTGAAGCTTTTTTTTTTCAGCCTCGATAAACAAAGTCCCTACTGAAATATAAATCTTAATAAAACATATCGTCAACGTAAAATTTACAGAAATAATTGACTTGTACGTTTGATTTTAGGCTCTCTCTCCTTGCGATTACAAGAATGTAATGAGGGTAGTAGAAACGGCTATCCTGTCGACGGACTTAGCAATGTATTTTAAGAAGAAATCAAAGTTCCTAGAGTTAGTTGACAATGGAGAATTTGACTGGCAAAGTCAAGAAAAGAAAGAATGTAAGTAGTCAAATTATTTGAATATGTCACTTTTGTGTTAGAGAAAACAAGATAATATCCATGAAAACAGGGCTGTTATTATATAGCAAAACATGGTAGCCCTTTCGAAGATGTCAATGATAGAATTTAGGACATTATAAATAAACGGTAAATATACTGCCCTTAAAACTCATGAAGAAGCGCGTCTTAAGTGGTAACTCTGTTCTTCAGTTGGTCCACCACTTAAAAATGTATTTTTTTAAATAGAAAAATATTTTTATATCGCCGGACGATATTTGGACCTGCCTCTCCTGTGGCTTTAGCGGAAACTAACCAATCATCGCTGAGCAAATGTATCGCTAACAAAAAAAAACTAGTTACTCGCAATTATTCTTAACGTATTTCATCTTTGGCAGTATTATGTGGGATGATGATGACGGCATGCGACGTATCGGCTATTGCCAAGCCTTGGGAAGTACAGCACAAGGTTGCCAAACTAGTGGCCGATGAATTCTTCGATCAAGGCGATTTGGAGAAACTACAATTAAACCAACAACCAATGGCTATGATGGACAGGTACAATCATCACCAATAGACCTAAAAACATCTTATTAGTCCGTCAGTTATGGTTATGGTGCTCCAACACTGGCTGTTATAAATGTTATATAACGTTATAAAACAGGATATCATTGTCTGACACTTTATACATTTTGTTGCAACTTGTTAGATGTTTTAAATGCTCCCACATTGGTATAAAAATGTTATGTAATACCATATAAGTATGATACATAATATTTTTAAAGTTAGGTATATAATATCATGATAACAATGTATGGCATTTGTTACTATTTGTTATAAAACAAATATGTTTTATAACGTTATAATAATATAACACTTATAACAGTCGTTGTGAGAACACTATTAGATTTTCGGAAAATATTGGACACATGTTATTTTTCCTTTTGTCAATTAAACAAAAAGTGAAATTATAGCCAGTCGAGTCATATTTCCACGTCAAGCAGCGTGACGTCACCGGCTCACTCCCGAACTTTGACACGCTTCATCTGTGTCATTTTTGATGGAATGACAAAAGAATAACTACGTGTCAAATATTTAACAGACGCAATAAATAATATTATTATAATATTTATAAGTTTTTATTTAGTGTCATCTGTCCCGTTGTTTGTGTTTATCTGTAATTCAAGTAGTTCGATACGTATGTCAATTGTGTGGCAATATAATAATCTGGTAGTGACATCCTAGTAGTCCGGTTAGGATCGTCTCCACAGGACAGAACTCTTCAACGGCATCGATTTGAAATTTGGTACGCAAATGCAGTTCGGGTGACAGACAATACAAGTACAGTCAACAAAAAGTAAAGTTAGCAAAAAAAGCTTCTATTAAAAATGAAATTTTTACCGAAAACTTATTTTTACCCAAGAAACTACCCAAATATTCCTTCGCGATTAAAAACGATGAGGATTCTAAGCAATTCTAAGGTCTCTTTTCTTTTTCAGGGAAAAAAAAGACGAGCTGCCTCAAATGCAAGTCGGTTTCATCGACATGATCTGCCTGCCGTTATACAGAGTGCTCTCGGACACTTTTCCGTGGATACAGCCGCTGTATACAGGGACACTGGATAACAGGAACCGCTGGCAGGACTTGGCTGAAAAAGTCGAAATGGGGCTGACCTGGATAGACCATGACACTATTGATAAGCCTATTGAGGAGTTCACTGGTAATTACATTAAATACATTAATTAGGAAGATGTTTATAATCTATTCACGGCTCTAGCTGGGAAAGGCTTTCTTTTTCATTCGAATCAAAACCCAATTTATATAATATTTATATACTTATTTTTGTTTTCGGTTTTTCTTGGCGCGTCACCGCTTGTTTATGATGTCCTGTTAATCGTTTTATGACTTGGAAAGATCTTCATATGGGACAAGTTTTTTGTACTTTCAGATTTAATGCATAATTGTTTTCGATCGTATTTTATCGGAAAATTTCGTATTTATGTGCTCTCACTTAGCTTCAGTAGGTACCCATCGAGCAGCAGTACATTTTCAATTTTGGCATTTGACACTAAATAATTAAGTTCCATATGAATGGATAGGAAATTGTCACTCATTTAACACAATAATTGATTGACGATTCGGGTGCCGTCTTAAAAAAAACAGTGAGGAAACCTGAACACAGCCGTGAAGAAATTCAACGGTGTGTGTGAAATTCCCAATCCGTACTGAACCCGCGTGAGAACTACCATGTTCTCCCATTACGACACCTGTGCCACGCAATTAGGCCAAAATTATTGATGACTGATTGATTACTTACGTTTCAGCTTCAAGCGAACCCATTAAAGATGTAGAGCTGACAGTGACCACGTTGAACTGTGCTAAGACTGCCGCGGAAAACAGCTCTATGGCCGTAGCCAAACCCATCAAGACTCCCTTCCACTCCCTCAGAAGGGGGAAAACTAGTAATTTCGCGTCTCGGACGACACGAAGCAAATTGACGAGGTTAGTATTATCTTCTATTTATGTATCTACTGATATACAAAATTCTCATGTCATAGTGTTTGTGACCAAACGCCTCCGAGATGGCTTGACCGATTATTTTTTTTGCTTTTATTCGCTAGGTCTAGGAATAAGACGTAAACTATTTTTAACCCCCGACGCAAAAAGAGGGGTGTTATAAGTTTGACCGCTATGCGTGTCTGTCTGTGTGTCTATCTGTGTGTCTGTCTGTGGCACCGTAGCTCTTAAACGGGTGGACCGATTTGAATGCGTTTTTTTAATTTGATAGCAGGTTTTCTAACGATGGTTCTTAGACATGTTTCATCAAAATCGGTTTAGCCATTTTTGAGATATTGAAATTTAAAGTCGTGGGTTTTCCAACTTTTGGTTGGTTAGGTGATTTATATTTCTATGCGGTCGGAGTCACGGGCGACAGCTAGAAATAAATAAAGATTAACTCTTATTGCGAACTCTGTGTTATTTTAAGTGTAGAAAATTCTTACTTTCCTGTTCTTCACAAACTCTACCACTAAACGAAAGCCAAAGCAAATTAAAAAAAAACCAAGTTGCCAATATTTCTGTTCTGTATAAATAATAGTAAACTGTGTAAAAAGTGTACAAAAAGAAATTTTTGAAATTTAGGAAAAAATATGAATTTCCTATGCATAAGCAACCTGAGGCTTTTTTCTACTGCGCTACTTAAGCTGCAGCACTAGCGACATCTATGTTTCGCTCTCAACGAGAAACGTCACATTCTTTCGGAACTAACCGCTCACCCAGACAAGAGATGTCGCTACGGGTTCGATTCCCAGCGCTGCTCTCTTTTTCTGGTTCTTCTGTGCATCCATGTCTCAGTTTCTATTTCCGATATTATTTACTTTTTCTATACATTTAACGATCCTTTTGTGAATTTCTCATAATTACCTGACATATATGTTAGAGGGTGATCCATGATGGCAAATCAAACAATAGGAGTTTTATTTAGATGTCTTCACTTTGAAAGTTACAACAATAATGCCCGCTATATTGATTGCAACGCCTTTTATAATACATCGAAAACAAGTCTGCAGCTCAAATCAAATTACTTACTTTACAATTGATTTTGAAATATCTTAATAAGTAATCATAGCATAATTATCATTGAATAATTATTAAGTGTTTTTTTTTATTTATTTTTTATACAATAATATTAATTTTAAGATTTCAAATTCTCAAGCACATCATAATCATTCAAAAAACTTATTATAAAATTTGAATTAAATTATTAATTGAGTCCGTCGCTATCATGTATTTACTTATAATATATTTTTCCAGAAGCTAATAAATAAATCAATCTATCTACTAGCATATCAAAAGCAGTTGTAAAATCAAAGTGAAACCAAAGTCTCTTGCAGATCAATGTACGCGGCGGCCAGTTTCAACCGCGAGGAGAAGGCAAGCTTCAAGCGGCCGGAACCTCCGCCGGAGCCTGTTCCGGAGGAGCAGCAGTCCCAGGCCAGCAAGACCAAGCATAAGGGGAGGCTGTGCCACATGTTGTGACGTTTAAGTCTTAACTGGTAAGTTAATCAAACGTTCATCACAGCTGCAGATGCAGGCGCGGTCCGAAGGGGTCACAGACATGAACCCCCTCACCCAAAATCGTACAAGTTGAATTGAAAAATCTTCTTTTTTTTATTCGACTGGATGGCAAACGAACCAGTTTAGTGGGTCTCCTGATGGTAAGAGATCACCACCGCCCAAAAACATCTGCGGTATCTGGTATTTCAGATGCGTTACCAACCTAGAGGCCTAAGATGGGATACCCTAAGTGCCTGTAATTTCACCGTCTGTCTTACTCTCCACGCCGAAACACAAGAGTGCAAGCACTGCTGCTTCACAGCAGGATTAGCGAGCAAGATGGTGGTAGCAATCCGGGCGGACCTTGCACAAGGTCCTGCCACCTGCAAAAAATCTACTAAAAATTTACAAAAAAAATAGCAATTTTTTACTTCTCATTCTCTAAAATTAGGTCAATAATATAGCCTTACGAGGCGGGAGTAAAGTAAGTACTTCCCTAGGAAGTAAAAGTAATTATATTTTTAATTTACTTTAAGTGACTTAGATAAACTCAAACACCCAGTACTTGCTTAATTTTTGACGAAAATACGACAAAGACGAAATACCTACCACAAGAGTCATCAGTTAACATTAATAGTCAAAAGTGCGTCATCTAGACACGCAGCAGCGTGTCAAGCCAAGTTCATAAGAAGACAACTGGCGACGCAGCAGCGCCGTCTGTTTTAACCCTTTTTTTTTAAATAGCCTATATAGGGACTAAATATAGTCCCACTGCTGGGCAAACGCCTCCCCTTTCTCCTTCCACTCGTCTCTGGCTTCGGCAAACTGTTGCCAGTCCGGCTGGAATCGCTCCAAATCGTCCTGCCACCTTCTTTTAGGCCTACCTCTGCTCCGATGCCCGTCGCTTGGAACGCAATAAGTGGTGATTTTGGCCCAACGATCTGGATGCATCCGGCAGACGTGTCCTGCCCTGTCCCACTTGTTTTAACCCTTGTGTTGTGTTGCTTTACTTATTACTTACTTGACAATAACACTGCACTGTATATTAACTAACAGAACAAACGTTTTAAACTTCTAAAGGAACACATCGTTAGCATGTTGCGGGAAGGGATAAGCGCCATCTATGAGTAGCTTTTGGAACTAATTAACTTAAACCTATTGCATGGGAGCACAGCGTTATCTTAACGGGTGGGCGGTACAGCGCCATCTAGTGTGTTTAACAAATATTAAATTTTAACGTAAGACATTCAACACCTTGTGTTTAAAATTTACAGGAGCAGCCAAAGCAGTACCGACAAGCCGGACCGAGTGAAACCGTCCAAATCGATCGATTGAAACTCGCCACGAGGTACAGCGCTCCAGTAAACTACTTAGGTCAAATACTTCCTCATTTCTACTAAAAGGTGTGCTCTGAAAAACATTGCAATAGTACAGATGTAATAAATTCAGCATCAAAAGTAGCGGATCACTTTTTACTTTGTCGTATTAGCACATTTGTCCAATTTGTATGGTGTTAAAATAAGTTGCTGTAAAACGTATAGTGGCCACAAACGGTACTGCTGCCCTATTTCATCGACGCTTCATGACCTAAAACCTACTATTTTTTTATTATTTTCATTTACGGAGGCTACTTGTAACTGGATAATATGAGGGAAAAGATTTTGTAATTGTTTTAGATTGTAAAACTTGCGTTTTTTCTGTCAAACTATATTATAAAGCACATGCAAAATTATAAGTGTCACGCAGCATCCTTAAATATATTATGCTAGTTTATGAACACTGAAAATAAAATGCACTTATGTTTAGTTCTGCCCACGACGGAACGAATAATGCATACAACTACGCTTAGAATGAGAGGTTGTTTGATGTGACATTGTCCGTCTAAAGGAATGTTTGACGTCATATTTCTTTAATTATATATTTCGTTCTTTAACAAACTTTATTTTAAGTAGACATTGAAAATTACCATAAACACGTGTAGGTAAACAAGGTGTCTTAAGATTAATTCGGAATAATTGGCAGACTGTCAAGTTATTTTGACTAAACAACACTGTAAAGTTTGTAGGTATTTTTGTTTTAAAATTTAGTCTCGCCTTAGATGTCTTACATTTAAACATTGACCCACAGATACACCGTGTTTTTATTTACATCCGTTAACTTCGATAGACGGCTCACTTCAATAATAGAAAGTATAGAAACTAACTACCTGGTAAGGTAAAGCTTTTGGAGAAACAGATTTTTTAAATTAAACTTTGAACTTTTAGAAAGTCTATAAAATTATTTATGAAAAAAAAAACATGAATTCTTCAAACTCATTCATTCTACTAATTTTTAAAAGTTAAATTTGTAAAATTAACAAATTTCACGACAGGCATCGACGTGACGCAAAAAAAATATTATTATAAAAGTCACTTTTAACTTTCTTTTGCTAATTAAGAACTTTTACACTGTTTTACCGTGCATAATTAATTACTCCAACCATTGATTATCTTTAAAGCAGTAAGAGATAATCTACAGATATCTTGTAGAAATTTATTTCACTTTGATTTGTAGACCGTTGTAAAAATAATGGAAATCAAAATAACAGGTAGGAAGATTTGTCAAGTGCAAATAAATTGTAATGAAGAATATTTACAACCGGGTGTTGGTGAAACTAACTCAAGCACCTGCTGAAAAATATTCTAGATCAATTTTAAGACACCCTGTATTTTCGGGGAATGGCTTAAGATGTGTTAAGTTTGTTAAGTTTAATTTAATGTACCTAATATATTTTAGTTACCAAAACGGTTTCAGCGCATACCAAAAATAGTAATAAATGTAAACTACGAGCTATTTACCAAAAGGTAATAACTTGGTTTAGTCGTATAAATGCCTTAGGGAAAACTATTTTAGTCTCTTCGTCATTTTGGCGTCGATGTTTCGGTAAATCTTGGGGGTGTCAACCATCCGTCATTATTCTAGGTATTAGTCACTTAAAAACGTCGCCTAAAGCTGCTAATTGGCCTCCTATCAGCTCTTCACAACGAACTTGTTGATCTTAGTCTTCAAACTGTTTAGTAAAGCCCAACACACACAGACGACGGGTGCGGGTCGTGGCGGGCCCGCGACGGGCTTATACATAGCGGTATATGGACGCCATCACACCAGCGGCGGGCGCGGGTCGGGTCGTGCATCCATATTATATCACCATGTTCAGAGCTTATACCTGCTGAAATGGCAACGTTGCATTTTTGTTAGTTTTCTCGATTATTCCATAAAATTTAATGAAAAATAGAAATGTTCTTAATATATAAGTTAATGTGTCTCCTGCAATTAAATAATTATGCGTGACTTTTATTTTCTTTAAAAACCGTTAATAAACATTTGTTAGTTTTCAAAGATTGTAAAAGTCTATCACGAATAATTATTGGACCAGCTCAGCAGGTATAAACCCTTCTTAAACGCCCGTCGCAGCCCAGGCCTGTGCACAACACACACGCGTCGTCTGTGTGTGTTGGGCTTAAGGGTGGTTGAAATGCCCAAGTGTGCCTCGTAAATCAATTTAGGTAAATGTTTATCTTATTGATGTATTATTTACATAGTCTGTGATCTAGTGTTACTCCACGAGATTCTATTTTAAAACTTCATAATGTAGGTTGTGTTAATAGCAATTAAAAATTTAGACGTCTCGGTTTGTACATATTTGTCTACGAATTCGCAACTTCAACTTTTAAAATAGAATTATCGTACCTTGGCCTGAGACCTTACGGTCATCGGAGATGTTTAGAGTTAATTTATACTATTTAGGCTAAGAATTTTTTATGAGAATAACTTCGATCAATTATTTTTCAATAAGTCGTTAATTTATTTATATCTGTTTAATATTTATTTAAAGCTGAAAGTATTATGATTCTAGTCGATTCATTTCGTATATAGAGAGCTGTATGAAATAAATGTTACGTCCATTTGCTTATGAAGCTGTTATGTGCAATACTTCTACATTATTTAATGTACTGTGAATAGGACTTATTAAATTGATTAACAGTTAAGATTAAGTTTAATTCGAATTTTTCATTTAAGTATAGATATAACGAATCACGAACGTTTAAATAATGTTATTGTTTTATTGTGAATCTACTGAAAGAAACGTTTCAACCCAACTGTGTAACTCGATGAATTTTGTCACGCTTATAATGTGTATCCATTTAGGGACCTTCTTTCATGTGGCTACGTAGTATTAACGAAATCAGTCAGGTTTTTGTGAATTAAAAGCTGATAGCGTGATATGAATTTTTATTACGAGTTAATTATCTTTGGAGTACTGGCGTTTCGGCAAAATATTTTTCGCCAAATTTCACTTCCCAAAAAACTTAAATAAATAAATAAATATCATGGGACACTTGACATCAATTGACCTAGTCCCAAACTAAGCAATGCTTGTATTTATCGCAGTAGTTTAATTTCCCAAACGAATTTTTAATATATTAGGTAACACATCGCCTTTTTTTTTCATTTGGTCAAATTATCATTTGGCATAATTTTATATTGTCATGTTTTATTATAAAAAACGTTTCTTAAGCAAACGTTTTCTTTTGGCTAATATTATATAAAATATTCCAAAAAATTGTTGTTCAAAATGACACTTTGCACATGAACCAACAGAAATCAACTGCTACTTACCAAAAAATTAGGTTAGGTTAGAACTGCGTTCTGCTGCCACAGAAACGAACTGCTACCAGAAAAGTAGGTATATAATATACCAATATTTTGGGAAGAGTGCTTTGCGAAACGATGCATTCGACTAAATAATACTTGGTAATATGAAACATGACTAAGTAATTATTTATGAAACAATAATTTGCCAAAAAAAAAAATACTAACTGTAAAATTGCGATAAGTTGTTATAGCAAATGATTTTTTGCCAAATGATAATTTGAGTAAATTTTTTTGGGATTTGATACTTTTTGAAAAGTTTTTTGCCCGTACATTAGTAATCCGTTTGGAATATTGCGATATTCTTGTTAATTCCAACACTCATCACCGCCTTGCCTAATAGCTGCAGTTACAGATGCAAATATACAACTGTGTGACTTAACAAAATGGCGGAAGCTAGTGTGCGTAGAACGAATAACATTTGTTGAAAAATGAAATTTAATACAAGCTTTTTTTGCTATTATGCGTTTTTAAACCCCCGACGCAGACAGTGTTAATATATTTTTTTAACAGCCTGTATTTATTCCATCTACACATATCCGTACCAAATTTCAAGTCAGCAGGCTCAAGCAGAGGGCTCTGGGGTCAAACCCGGGCTCGCACCTCGGTGTTTTTCGGAATTTAGGTCCAAAATTACATTTGAAATTAACCATGAGCTTAACAAGTAGCTTTAAAAGTCCAATGCCATTATAACGTAACTACCTATTTAGCCAAATATTCATACTATGAACGAACACAAACTTCCGCCGTTGTGAAACAGAGACTGAAACGCTTCTCCATTTTCTTTGTACTCTCTACTTATCGATAAATAGGTACTGTTCAGATTTCAATCACGCTATCTCTATTGTTTATGTGATATACGGGGTGTCCTGACTACGGGGATTTAACCCATTCACTGCCACCGACGCATATATGCGTTTTTGGAACTTCCCCAGTGCCGCTGTCATAATTATTCATACATTATGAACGCTCATGTGCGTCAGTGGCACCAAGTCAGGTGGCAGTGAGTACGTTAAATGCGAAATTCGATTCTACTTGCATAACTGAGCTACTTTTGTTTTGTAAGATTTTAAAATAACTTGAATATTTATAAGATAATTTATTGATCCTCAATGTTTAATCCTCAAATCAGTGTATCAGACATGGCGGTATTACCGCTGTCTCATGGTACTGTTAATGGACAGACGGTCCACTACCTATATTTATTTTGTCCTATTTCAATTAAAAACACTCCTTTAAATGTAACTTCAATTATAATAATCTTAAATCAATTCTCTTTGTTGGCAGCTCGAAAACAAGTCTATCTAATACTCCATTGTGACCGTTCGCTGTAATAATATTCAAAAATGGAACTAAGTTGCCAGTTCTAAATGAACGAGCAAATAATTCGGCCTGTAAATAATTCGATATTTGAAAATGTCATTACCTTAAGATAAACCTTTAGCAATGTATCGTCAATTAAAAAAAAAATCTATATGAAATGAACACTGGCCATGTTTTTAAAATGTTGTAGAACAAAAAAAACTCAGTAATGCCAGTAGAATCGAACGTTTCATTTAAAACCTTATGGTTAGAGGCACTTTGTTGGATTTTTTTTCGATATCATGATAACTTCAGTAAATATTGCGTATTGTGCTGGCAACTGCATTATTGTAACCGCCATCGGCGGCATATTCGATCCATTGATTTTTAAATACCAGCCGTATCAGACATGAAACACTTTTTCAAATTTCGATGTTGTGAAAATAGACAATTACTAACACTGTAATATCTGTGAATAAATGTAAGGACTACATTTTTGATTCTTTATAGTTCGGATTGTACGAGGTATGAGTACAACAAATAATATTAGATAAATGTGTCTTAAAGTTTTAGATTGGAAATAATATTTGTAATATAATACTGGACTATCTCGTATTTTTATTTTAATATTCATCATCATCATCATCAGCCCACAGCAGTCCACTGCTGGACATAGGCCTCTTCCATGGCCCGCCACAACACTCTGTCTTCAGCCCCTCGCATCCATCCGCTGCCAACGACCCTCTTAAGGTAATTTTAATATTAGTACTTAAGTACTAACATTATAGGTACACTCATGCGCTTCGTGTTCTTTAGAATGCGTTAAAAACCGTATTTGGATTGATAGGCGTATTAGTCTGATCAAATTACCGAGCTACTTCAAAAATGTATGTATTGTGTTTCTTTTACATTTACCCCCCGTTTCACCATCGATTGATTAAATTTATTTGACAGATAAATGTAATGCTGTCTCTATTTACTTTGTTTGAATAAACGGAGACGGCATCACATTTATCTGTCACTCGAAATTAATAAATAGGTGGTGAAACAGTCCCCTCAGTATTTCCACCTAAATAATGCCGTGGCCGCAAGGCTCATACAGGCACAAATTCGATCAATAAATGTCATCTTTAACTAGTGTGTTTGAATAAAAATTAAAAAATATTTATTTTATAACGCAATAAAGAGTTAGGCACAAGTGTAGGTATAGGTATTCAAATAATTATCCAAATACGATGATGTCAACATTTTATAACAAAAAATTTAACTGACTACAAAAATCCATCAAAATATTTTTCTATCATTCTGAAGTCGGTGCCTCAGCGCGAGCAGAGCAGACTCATTAATGACTTAGTTTAACTCGCAAGAGTAAACTGCGTACTTATATTTCCACCAACCAACAATTATACTTATTTGAGCAGAAAGGACTCAGCGAGTGAAAAGTTAAAGATACGACAAAATTTACTAGGTACCTATCAAGCGTGAAGGATTCACATAAGTTTCAATGGTAAAACGAAAATTAATTATAAAGGTTTTACATTATACTTTGAAAATACAAACTGAAATATAGATGCACAGAAAAACCAGAAAAATAAGATCAGCACTGGGAATCGAACCCAAGGTCCTCGGTATTTCGTGCCGCGTGCTATACCGCTACACCACTGCTGGACAACGGTACTGACACGAATTTCCCCTATGCACCACATATCTCAGCTTATTTGTTTCTTATTTAGCCACTTAAGCAGTGACGCTAGCGACATCTATGGCGTAACCCTCATCGAGAAAGTTTCGGCATTCCATTGGAACTAACCTTTTACTAAAAGTAAAAATTTGGAATTGAAATAGGGTATTTCCACGAGCGTCCCAACCGCTGTCAGTCCCTTGCCTGAGATTTTAAGAATTGGAAGGCAGATTGTTTTTTAATTATGACGTAAGTAGCTCAAAAAATCAATGCATATGAATTATTTACTTCTTAATATAAACAGCTAGGGACTGACAGCAGTTGGGACGCTCGTGGAAATACCCAATACAAAAGATTCCTAAAAGACAATCTTAACATTATACTTTGACATGACATTGAATACTAATTCTGACATCAAACTAACTAGCGGGTCATAATGCCATAATGCTAAATAAAAATCACGTCTCAACTGACGACCTAAAACTTCTGATTTTAAAATATAAAATCTATAGAAATAAATAAAACCGAAGTTTACCTATGTTTGTTGTATGTACTATCAAAACAACACCTTTGTTTGTTAATTACTGCATTACGTCTAACTAACCACTGACCCGATTTAGATGAAATTCGGGTTAGTATCAAGTGGTCAAAAACGCATGTGGTCAACAGCATCAAATCGCCCAAAAATCATTTGGGTAAATTTGCAGATAGTCGAATACGTAATCGGTCTATGAAGCAACTCGTCACAAAATTATTTCGTCTACTGTCATATTATCAACTCGTCATAAATACATGTGGTCTAAATAGCTGGTCGCAAACAAAGCAACTCGTCATAAATGCACGTGGTCTAAATAGCTGGTCGCGAACAAAGCAACTCGTCATAAATGCATGTGCAGAAAGTTACTTTCGCATACTTAATGTAACACCAATTTTATGTGGGGAAAGCCAATATTCATATGAATTTAACGACTCTGAGACGAAGTCGACGGAGCTCCGCTTTGCGGAGCTCCTGTTCCGCCTAGTTAAGGCGCTTCGCGCCTTGACAAAATACTAGCCTAACCTAACCTATATTTGAGAAATCATGTTACCTAAAATTTGTGACGAGTTGCTTTATTGGCCAAATACTTTTTAACCTATTTGCGAATTCGTCTAGATGATCTTAAGACAAGTAGCTAAAGAGACCAGTTACATCTCGGACAAATTACCCAAATGATTTTTAGGTGAGTTAATGCTGTTGACCACTTGCGTTTTTGACCACTTGATACTAACCCCCCGCGGGTAGTGGCCACCGAATTATATACGGACGGAGTCGTGGGTAACGGCTAGTTTTACATAAAAATATATATAGTGTTCAAAATAGGTCTTAAATATAAGCACTAAGCTGACATCTATTCATTAGTTTGTTTCTGCACTTTTGAGTTAACATGTTTCCCGCCGTATTTCTCCTTGTTATTGCGGCGTGGGGTCTTTACGTTTTAATATTTCGTTTTTCGAAGAAAAGGCAAAGGCTTCTGGCACTAGCAGCCCAGGTTCCAACTTACAAGGGAGCCTTGCCTTTTGTAGGACACGCCTGTAAATTTATTGGGGGCACTGACGGTAAGTTTATTAAAATAAAGATAGTCAAATGCTTCTTTAGGTACATTATAGTATTATAGTACATTATAGTAGGTAGAGAATAGTATCCCGTTACCTCTAATTAAGTACATATCAAAGTAATATTATTAATTGTACATCAAATTATTCTCATCATTTAAATGACATCAAATAAATTATTTAAATACAAAAAAACTAAATGTTTAGCAAAACTACAGCAGATAATTCGAAAATATGCCTCAGCACGACATTACCTTTTTCCTCTAATGAGAGACAAATAAATTCCTGTTGGTACAAAAATACTACAATCACAATCAATCAATATACTGACTGCACAGAAAATTACCCATAGCGTGCGTGGATGATACTCATTCTCATAGCAAAATAACTATCCAAGTAGCATATATACTAATAGCAATGATATTTTACAGTATAGATAGATTATGATACAGAACAATACAATTCAAAAAATATTCTTTATTGATAACCAAAAACAGTACAGAGATATTACAAAAATATCGCTCCTCCTCGCTACAAAAAATATTCTTTATTGATAACCAAAAACAGTACAGAGATATTACAAAAATATCGCTCCTCCTCGCTTCTCTCGTCGTCGTACCTATTCCATGTATGTTTAGGATTGTTATTTGCTTAAACCAAATAAAAAGTTAGTAGAATATATGAATTATTTTTATATCAATTTTAACTTACTTAGGTAACTGATCTTATTTTATAACGTTAGTAAGCAAAACAAATATTATGATAATTCAATATTAGACTAGTATTTAATGTTAGTTAAAACGTTATTATGATAATTAGTTAAAATAAGAATCGACTGAGTTGTCGATAAAATAATATTCGACAAAACAAGAGTAAAAACAAGGACGAATCATCGTCCTTGGTAAAAATGAAAATTCGACAAAATAAAAATTATGTATAATGAAATTATACAAATTGACTTTAGACAAACTATTCATTCAAAGTCAAAGTCAAAAGCTCTTTATTAAATTTAGGCTACAACAAGCACTTATGAACGTCAAAGAATCTACCACCGGTTCGGAAAAACCTCTGTTGAGAAGAATCCGGCAAGAAACTCAACGAGGTATTTTTTAACAGGTTCACAAATTTTATAAAAACCTAAAATTATATCTATATGCTATACATTACAAGTATTTAACACAATTTTATTTTTTAACACAGTAGGTTTGCTATTTGAAAGGATTATAGTAAAAGTGGTTAGACAAAGTGAAATTAGGCAAAAAAATTTAAGACAAGTCAAGGGAATATAAAAGTATGTTTACCTATCCATTCCCTAGTGTCCATAATACAAGCTTTGCTCAGTTTGGGACTACTTAAATCAATTCGTGTCAAGTGTCCCATGATATTTTTGATAATGATATTATTAGACGACCGGATGGCAAAGTGGTTAGAGAACCTGACTACGAAGCCTGAGGTCCCGGGTTCGAATCCCGGCCGGGGCAAAAATATTTGTATGATGAATACGAATGTTTGTTCTCGGGTCTTGGATGTTTAATATGTATTTAAGTATGTATTTATCTATATAAGTATGTTTATCCGTTGCTTAGTACTCATAACACAAGCTTTGCTAAGCTTACTTTGGGGCTAGGTCAATTGGTGTGAATTGTCCCGTGATATTTATTATTATTATTATTTATTATTATTATTATTCTTACTATTGGTTAGAGAGATTTAGAAATCATGATAAACACTGTCACCACCTTTTGTACAGGTTTATGGGAGGAGTTTCAAAACATCAGCGAATGTGTTGAGGACGCAGGTGGCGTTATGAAACTTTGGTTTGGATCCACTCCGGTGTTCGGTAAGATATAGTTCTGTTTGCAGAATTTATGTATGTAATTAGAAGCTCCAAGTTAAACGCGTTGACTTGATGTTTGACATATGGCCTCTCATCTCAAGCAGAGAATCGTAGATTCAAACCCCGGCTCGCACCTCGTGACCTTTTCGAATGTCATGTGTGAAATTACATTTGAAATCTACCACCAGATTTACGGTGAAAGAAAACATCGTGAGTAAACCTGCAAATACCTGTGAAGCAGTTCAGTGGCGTGTGTGAAGTTCCCAACCCACTCTGGGCCCGCGTGGGAACTACGGCCCAAGCCTATCATTCTAATAGCAGGCCTGTGCCCAGCAGTGGGAAGTATGTGGGATGATGATGATGGTGAAGCCCCGGGAGAAATGATAAAGCAATACAGAATTGTTGAAATTACCCCGACGTTTCGTTCATGTATTGTATTCAGAGGCCGCAGTTACGAGTGTGGACATTATATTGACTTACTAACACCCTCTTTCACCATCCATTGTATAATTTAATTAATGGATAAATGTGATGCCGTCTCTGTTTGTTTTATTCGGATAGACGGCGACGGCATCACATTTATTCGTCAAATAAAATTGACCAATAGGTGGTGAAACAGCCCCGTCTCTTTTTCAGTCGTCAGTGATCCAGATGCTGCTTTAACAGTAGCAAACTCTTGTCTGAAGAAGAGTAGCTATTTTTATAAAGTTGACGAACCATGCTGCGGCAACGGGCTGCTAGTCGCTGATGGTAGTGGACTTTGAGTTTACTTTCTGCTTTTGAACGCTCCATACCTATCTAAAAAAAAAGCCGTGGTGGCCTAGTGGTTTGACCTATCGCCTCTCAAGCAGAGGGTCGTGGGTTCAAACCCCGGCTCGCACCTCTGAATTTTTCGAAATTCATGTGCGGAATTACATTTGAAAGCTTTGCGGTGAAGGAAAACATCGTAAGGAAACCTGCACAAACCTGCGAAGCAATTCAATGGTGCGTGTGAAGTTCCCAATCCGCACTAGGCCCGCGTGGAAACTATGGCCCAAGTCCTCTCATTCTGAGAGGAGGCCTGCGCTCAGCAGTGGGACGTATATAGGCTGGGATGATGATGATGATGATACCTATCTAAAAAAAAAAACGCTTTTCAATTTATATATCCCATCTGACACAACTGTCGTTTATAAGCTTTTCATTATTTACATGTGAAATACGTCCGGGAGCCGGATATCTATAATTTAACATTATTTTGACAGTGACCACTTGGAAAAGGAACCGCAAGTTGCTGAACCCCACTTTCAGCCAGCAAGTTTTAGACGGGTTCCTGCACATATTTAATGAGTAGGTGCAATTTTCATTAACATTAAAAACATTTCTCGTTCTTGTAATTACCACTCTACCGAACACAATTAATTTTTTTCTGAATCATACCCAAATAAGAATAGATTTAACAAAAAACAAAACAGAAAAGTACAGCTGGAGTTGGCAATTGAAACCTAGTACACTCCGTGAGATCTTAAAAAAACCTTCGGATTTTAGAAGCATGCTTCGGGCAGGGTACAGACGGTTACGGTTAACCCAACCGAATGAATCTGTTTTTAACCCCTTCAAATTTAAAAAAATAAATTATGATTTTGTAAGTTTCCGTGTGGTCCGGTGGTCCATTTTTTATACCCCTTCCCTTAAAACATCATCTACCGAAATGGACTGAAAATTAAATGCCCTTGGAACCATTTTAATATTAATTTTCGTGATAATATCCGATTGTTTCTTATGACTAAAATTACATAATAACTAGTCAGTTTAAAAAAAAATACATTGTTATAGAGTCTTAAAAGTAAACAATAGATGAACGAGTTAGTTTGAAGGCCGACTCGAACGATGATACGCGTTCATCTATTGCACTTTTGGCCGAGACGAAAAACTGTGCTTTTCACGATCACTGCAAAGAAATAAAAAAACGGCCAAGAGCGTGTCGGATACGCCCGAGATATGTATCCATAGCAATTGCGAAAAAATTTTGTCATATTTTTCTAAGGATTTCGTATTTTGTACGGAAAGTTGCAAGTTTAGGTATATTTTATACCTTAGGCCGCTATTTACTCTTAAACCACTAATAATTCTCAAGAAAACTGAATCGCTACAGTTTTCCTTGTAAGTTTGATTACTTATATTTTATACTGATATCTTGAATTTTTTCAAATTTTTCTACCCACCTGTTTAATAGATTTTAGAGGGGGGGGGGACGCTCGATTTTAATGAAAATTTGCACTTTAAAGTTGAATATTTCGCAAACAAATCACTGAATCGCAAATTCGTTTTAGCAACCCCCTAATGCCGTAAGATGTAAGAGCCGTGGTGGCCTAGTGGTTTGACCTATCGCCTCTCAAGCAGAGGGTCGTGGGTTCAAATCCCGGCTCGCACCTCTGAGTTTTTCGAAATTCATGTGCGCAATTTACCACGAGCTTTGCGGTGAAGTAAAATATCGTGAGAAAACTTCCACCAACCTGCGAAGCAATTCAATGGTGCGTGTGAAGTTCCCAATCCGCACTGGGCCCGCGTGGGAACTATGGCACAAGCCCTCTCATTCCGAGAGGAGGCCTGTGCCCAGCAGTAGGACGTATATATTATAGGCTGAGATGAACCCCCTAATGGTTTTAAAAGACCTATCCAACGATACTCCACACTACAAGGTTAGATGAGAAAAAAAAACACCCCCCTTTACGTCTATGTGAGGTACTCTGAAGTATAGATAATGTGCACTTTGAATGCTTTACATTATTTAGCTTCGGTACAAACATAATTACGTATGGATGATATTATTTTTTTCAACTGACTAATTATTATGTATCTTTAATCATAAGGAAAAATTGAATGTTATCAGGAAAATAATTATTAAAATGGTTCCAAAAGCATTTAGTCACTTTACATGACGTTTTAAGGGTGTGTATAAAAAAATGGACCACTAGAGAACTCCCGTAAATATTAAGAATCACAATTTGCTAGCTTTTCTGAGTTCAAAACTAAACTACGGTAGTAAAAATATAAACAAATATCAAGGAACATATAACTTCAGAGATCGATATTAAAATAAACTACAACATTTAATTTTAATATATATTTGATTCGTTTTTAGCAGAACTCTTGCTCAACGAAATTTAAGTTTTTGTTATTCGTTAGGATGAAATCTAATTACCCAAGTTTATGAAAATGTTATTTATTAAAAAGAAAGAAAGTAAAACAGTAAAGATAGAAATAAAGGGTGACGCTCTTTCCCGGCCCGGATAACACCGACATGTAAATACCGGCCCTGTTTTTTGTGTAGCACGCCCAAAAAAACTGACAGAAGCTTCTATGGGCGTGTACACGAAAAACAGGGCCGGTATTTTCATCTCGGTATTATCCGGGCCGGGAAAAAGTGTCACCCGAAAAAAAGAAAGAAATCAGGTACTAAAAAAAATTCTGACTATTTTTTAATTAGACAGTCGGAGTTGTTGGCGCAAAACCTAGAGTCATTCGCAGGCAAGGGCAAATTTGATCCTGAAGACCTCTTAACCAACAATATGCTCGAAACCACATGCAGTAAGTAACATCTAGATATTTCATAAGCAACCATTATTTTTGATACTTCACAGACCCAATTTTTTGGTGGTATTTTTTTTTCCTTGCCTTACTATTACCTATTACAAAATGCGAAAGTAAGTACGTTTGTTCGTTATGCTTTCACTCTTGAAGTACTTACTGAACCTATGTGGTGAAATTTCCTATAGAAATTGTTTGCGAACCTGAGAGTGTTTTCACATTATCCGATCTGATATCGGTATCGGACAACGATGGACGATACCCGATAGCTGACACTATGTACTATTTTCACATATTTCGGATAATATACGGCCGGCTCAAAATGGCCGTCACGTATCGGGCTCTATGCACACAGGCAATTTAGACACACGCATAGCACACATAATAACATTATCGTCCGACAGCTCACGGGCGTCCGATGGTGCCGCCAACATATCGGTGTCGACTCCGATATCCGATAGAAAGGTACACATTTAATACATTTTACTTGCCCCTATATCGGATCGGAAAATGTGAAACGGACATAGAATATTTTTGGCCTGGAATTTGTTTTCCTGCAGGCACAGTATAAAGGAATTCTTCGCATCCGTAGTCGAGCAACAGCTACTTGGTCCGTGAATAGCTTGGGATCCTGAGAAGGGCATAGGATAGTTTTATCCCAGAAAACTTTTAATTTACACAGACCCGCGATTACAAATTATTTGCAGAAGAAGATACGTGCAATAGCTAGCTAAATATGTAATATAAAATTATTATGTAAGCAAAAGTGAATGCATCGAATTTTGTTTAATTAATAAAACAAAAAAATATTTTTTTAAACAACAATAGATCAACAAGTGAGAGTCAACATTGTTTGATTTGATTGTTCATTACTTTTTCATTTGGGTAATCAATTAGTTTTTTTTTTCAGAGACTGTTTTAGGCATCGCACTGGATGATACATCGGTGATTGATCAAAAGTACAAAAAGGCAGTAGACACAGCATTGCACGTGGTAATAGAGAGGTTGTGTAGAGTCTGGCTTCTGAATGATTTCATGTACCAACTATCTTCGTTGAAGAAGCGCGAAGATGAGGCATTATCCACGATGTACGACATGTCAAAAAAGGTATTGTTTCTTTCATTACCTACTATTTCTTACTTGCTTGCTATACTTTTAAGTTGACTACACACCGGTGTATCGCCATTTTACGTACAGCATTCTGTGATTGATTATGCTCTAAGACCATATCATAAAAGGCTTTATTTTAACTATTAATGTTACTGTTACTTTTATAGAATTCTGGACATCAGAGCCAACAGTTTCGATGTGCATTTTTGATACTTTACAAGTCAAGAAAAATTAAAATGAAAAGGTTTTAACATCGACTTAATGTATCAAAATTAAGAAAACTAGTTATTAATATAGAAAGACAACTACAACTTATTTCTGTCATGGCCTGAAAGAGGACAAAACATTTAGTATGATTCTAAAAAAAGTTATTTTGGTAAAAATTGGACATCCGACCTATTATTGGTTCTAATTTCCAGAATTTGGTTTAAACAATATTGCTTATAATTATAGGTCATTAACAAGAGAAGGGCCGAGAGAAATAAAGAAATAGTGGATGAGACTTCTTGTAAGTATCCAGATTTTTTTTAGATCACCTTAATTGCTAAGTCAACATGCAAATCTTAACTTTGAAATCCACTATTAGTCCAACTATGCATTGAAAACATGATCTAGACTGAATTTTAGTCTTTGTCCATTAATAAATTAGAGAAGAAGTCAGAATGTAATGTTATAAATAATTTTCCAGCTATTAAACAGTCAAACAACGCACAGCCTTTTAGAGAACTTAAACTAAAGACCTTAAAATTAAGCTAAATAAATAAACCCCGCAAATAAAACCCTCGACCTTAACATACTTGTCATGAAACCCGTGGTCGGTAAATGAGTCATTGCGCGTATAAATTTTCTTGCCATGCTAATGCTGCAGCCCCATAGTTTCTTTCCCGGCCTCTGCAGTAATATACCTAATATTGCCGTATTTTTTTTATTGCATAACATTTGTACAAGCACGAGAGACCAATAAACGCAGAAGAATCTTAATAAGCTTAAACAAAGAACATAATATTTTGTTGGGTTGTTGATAAACATAACTGCTTCCTACCTACATAGTTTTTACCTTCCAAAAAAATTATGCGTCCTCGGTTATTATTATATTTTTAAAATGTTTTGCAGCAAGTCGCTTCAAACCTTTCCTGGACCTAATGCTCGACTTGGTAGAAGAAGGTCTATTCATAGACGAGCACATGATACACGAAATGAACATGATGATAGGAGCAAGCTACGATACTACATCAAAGGCAATACACTCGATCTTAGTGCTTCTAGGGTCGCACCCTGAGGTCCAAGAGAAAATGTATAACGAGTAAGTATTAAGTACCTATGCAACAGACGGGTTCGTCTTATTTTTAATGTCAATAGGCTACATGGGTTACAATTACAATCCTACTAATATAATATAAGTTTTTTTTTTGTTTAAATACTTTAGATTGTACAACACGAGTACAAAACGATCCATTTTACACGTGGATAGACACGTCGAGAGGGAAACGAGTTTAATGCTCGAGTTTTGACTTCGATGGCGAGGAAATGAAATAGCAACAGTGGAAACAATTTTTTACTAACTATGTTCCTGTTATTGTTCACGAATTATAATTATAAATTTTAAGTTTGATTGATTTCTAGTTTGTGTCCAATGCGCTTGTGCTCATTTCCGGCGACACGGGTTTCGATACAAGTTGAAGCTTTTGGCATTTCCACTAGTTTTTTCTGTTCCTTGAGGTAGACTTACTCCTTCGCACAAAATTGACTAGATGGGCTTTAATAAAATTTGGTAAGTAGGTTGGTATGAAGATAGCTGGACATCTGGATTAATGCATATGCTAATTTTATGAACCCCTGACGCAAAAAGAGGGTTGTTATAAGTTTGTCCGCTGTACGTACGTGTCTATGCGTCTGTCTGTGGTACAGTAGCTCTTAAACGGGTTAACTGATTTGAAGCAGTTTTATTTGAAAGCAAGTTTTCTAGCGATGTTTTCTGAGACATGTTTCATCAAAATCGGTTCGGCCGCTTTTGAAATATTGAACTCTGAAGTGACAATGTCGGGGGTTTTTTTCAGTTTTTTGTTGGTTAGGTTATCTCGATATTCCCTCGGGATCGGTACAAAATCTCTGCGTCTCAATGCTGGGTTGTTTTTGATGTTTTTAATGCAACGTCAATGAATGCACAATCAAACGCAGTACTCATTTGACGAGATTTTACCTCGTTGAGTTTCTTGCCGGATTCTTCTCAACAGAGGTTTTTCCGAACCGGTCGTAGTTTTTTTTGACATGCATAAGTGCTTGTTATAGCCTTAATTTAATAAAGATATTTTGACTTTGACTTTGAGACTGCGCCATCGAAGGGTCAAAAAGTGAACTGAACGCGTCATAACCTACTATTACTTATTCCGTGTCGAAACGCCGCGTCACCCAAGGTCAGGAAGCCATTAAAAAAAAAAATCAGTTTTCGCTCGGAATTTACGAGACACGTCCCATAATTCGGAAGTGATCGCAGAAACGCTATATTTTTGTGTTAATTTGTCTCCCCGCGGTTTATATTGTGTTGTGTGTGATTTATTAACTATAAACTAAAACTTTGAACAACAAGAAGCCATAAATTGCTTTGCGGCTGCTGCTCCGTGTTTCGTTTTTCGTCGGTTGCTGATGGCTTTCTTTGTAAATTTTTGCGCTGAATCGAATGAAGCCATGCTCATACTTATAGGATCATTTTTTTTGTAAGTTGTGGAACAACAGCTTTAATATGAGACTTTGTATTTTGTTGAATGTTACGTTTTTGACGAGATACAAGTAAATAATTCTTTATTCAAAATGACTTTCTGGAATACACGCTTATTTTACGGTTAAGTTTATTAAGTAGCAAGTTTAATATTTATCTATTTATTTTGTAAACTTCAAGGATCAAATCAGTAGTCGGAAGCAAGGATGTTGTGGAAAGAGAGGATCTAAAGAAACTGGTTTACACGGAGGCCGTCATAAAAGAAGCGCTACGTGTGAGCCCCGTCGTTCCCGTCATCGCACGGGATGTCGAAAAAGAAGTTAAACTCAGTAAGTACATAATATTACAAATATATGTATTGTGTATTGTGTAAAGATGGAGCGACGACCTGGCTAAGATCGCGGGATCGCGGTGGATGCGAAAAGCACAAGACCGGTCTGAGTGGAGAGCCTTGGGGGAGGCCTATGCCCAGCAGTGGACGTCTTTCGGCTGACATGATGATGATGATGATATTGTGTAACAGTTTCTAAGAACGGTTCATTGTTCATCTATACACAATGATACGATTTTAGAGGGCGTAGCAACCCACTTTAGTTAAATTTTCAGCGCAAATACTTTCTTTGATTCTTACAGAAAACTGCACTCTCCCTGAAGGCAGCGGATGTATCATATTTATCTGGGGCACCAGCCGCCTGCCCATCTGGGGCCCGGACCGCTACGAGTTCCGTCCCGAGCGCTGGCTGGACCCCGCCTCGCTGCCACAGAGTGCCGGTGCCTTCTGCGCGTTTAGCATCGGCAGGAGAAACTGTTTAGGTACACCAGAGAACTACCACCCTCTCCACGGACAGCAGCTGTGTCGCCACTCTCTGGGGCATCCACTGGCCCTTTGGGGCCCAGACCACTTCGAGTTCCGTCCCGAGCGCTGACAAGACTGCCTCGCTGCCACACCACAAGTCTTGGTGCCTAGTGAACGTTTACCGACCGAAATCTCTTTAAGTGTCCAGAAACATATTTGCCAAATTTCTAGTCTCCAACTCCAGTGTCTTTGACTGTGCGTCGGCTGTCCGTCATTCAGTCACATCATTGGTTTTGTAAACATCATCATTCATCATCATCATCATCATCATTGGTTTGGTAGGTATAAAGAAGAATTAGAAGATAGATGTATTAAGTATTTCTCTTGGTCGTCGTGAAGGTTTGCAAGCAATCGTTAACCCACGACCACGTCCTCTTTTTCAAATAGTGTGATTCAGAATGACTCAGAAGAGGAGACTGTTCTAAATGTAATTTTTTTTACAGGTAAGACATACGCGCTGATGTCCTTGAAGACCACGCTAGCACACCTAATACGCAAGTTCAAGATAACAGCGGACTATAGCAAAGTAAAGCGAAAGTTTGCATTTGTACTGGAATTTATGGAAGGCCAGCACGTGTCTTTAGAACTAAGAGAGCAATGTTAACTATGTGTTAACTATGTAGGTGCATGGATTCCTGTTAAATTATAATTGTGACTTGATGGGTGTTTATTTTATTAATTACTAGCTTTTGCCCGCGGCTCCGCCCGCGTGGTATTCGGTTATCGCAAGCTGTTCCCTCGAGAACTGTGCAATTTTCTGGGATAAAAAGTAGCCTTTGTCACTCTCGGGACCACAAACTATCTCTATACCAAAAATCACGACGATCCGTAGCTCCGTTACGGAGTGAAAAAGTAACAAACAAACAAACAAACTCACTTTCCCCTTTATAATAGTAAGGATTATTAAATATACAAATACATAAGCTGTTCTATAACGCCGTTAAAAACAACAAACACATCTTTCTGTAGTTGTGGTATTTTCTTTAAGATGAATATTGAATTCGATCCAATAGAAAATATTTTAAAAGAAAAGGGATTTTACTACTAGCTTTTAGAGAGGCCACCATCATGAGCCTCGTGACTCAGTTCTACTCACCTCACAGGGTATATTACGTTATTAAAATTTATCGATCAACGGATCGAAATAAATTAATGGTAGAAACCAGGATACAGGATTAAACTGACGCCAGAGTAAGCGAGTAAAGTGAAAGGTGGCTCGGTAGAGTGTGAGACCAACGAATAAAAATAAAAATGCTCTTCTGATCTGAAAGTCTTTATTTCAGCAAAGGTGGTTTTGAACACTGGTTCTTACATTGGTGATTTGTATTGATGTAAGGTCAGACTCCCAAGACCGAAGAGAAACAGGGTCGCGTTAAGGTTCGCGTTGTTTGGACAATTTGTTGCTTCTTATTTTTATGATTAAACTACAGTATTTATGGTTGCTGAGAGATCTAAAGATGACTTACAGGAGGGCTCTTCTCAAACCTGACAGGTCACACTCACTCCGTGCTTCTACCGTCTGGCTGTCCTGTGCTTTGTCTCCTATCTCTCGGCTTCCACGTGATATTGATGAGTGCTTCAATATAGCAACATAGCATGAAGATGACAGCGACAGAGATGAAAAGGAGTACAGTACGGTGCTTTCAGAACAGATAGAAAAATAAATGTATCTTGAAAGAACAAAAATATAAACAAACCCTGAAACAAAACATTATTTGTTACAACCATCATTGACACTACTGGTTTAAGAGCATGTGGAAGGGCATCATCAATATTTACCTCGAAGGATTGATCTATTTTCCTTCTCCCACCCCTAGATCCAGTACTGTACTACTTCAAGATTTCTGTAACAAAATGTCAGCATTGAATATCAACTTTTACAGCACTGTTGACTGAAATTGCCAGTCTTTATGATACTCACCAGTGCAGTGTTGATGGCTGAGGGAAATTATATGTTCCAGGCGACAGAAAATATTAGGGTTCCATATCCTGAAAGAGTTAACCATTGTTACTATCAAAAAATCCAGAAAAAACACTGAACTAACCTCAGAAATGAAAAACTTACTATGATTAAAGTTGTTCCATTAATAAACGTTCAGCCATTTGGCTTAACAAACATAGGATGCCTCAGGATTCCTATGTGGAGGCCTATTTGCCACGCAGCTCCTCTACGTATGCGCACATCCGCTGACATCATCGATGACGATGAAGCATCAAGCTGTCAAACTCGAATTGAAAACAAATGTCACTGTCAATGTCACTCGCTGTTTAAGCTACAGCAAAAACTACAAGATATTGATGCTTCCAACGAAGTGACTTTTAATCCCGACAGATGCCGCCAAACGTTCCGTTACAATACTCCCCCCCTTACGGAAAGTTTCGAAAGAAATGAGAAACTGCGCTGTCCCCAGCGTCTGGAAAAGAAATGACGATAGAGCCTCAAACTTAGACTCTGATATACTGGAACGGAACTTCCTGAAAATAATAGAAATTAAGAGCAATAACAACCAGAAAAGCTCCTAACGTAAACTAACTATAATGTCATCCGACCATAAGTAAACCATGCTAACCTAAGACAACCTGCTACTCAGGACCTGTCTTCTTCCTTCCTTGCTGAATTTCCTGCAGTCCGGAGAACCTATGCACAAAATCCCCACAATTTCATTCATCTCCTTTCATTCAAAAGCTTCCAATGTAAGGCATCAGCTTTAGTTCTGCTGAATGCCGCCTCCTGACAAACTAACCCTGAGTCACTCCTGTAATCCCAGTGCGACTCGATATATTTCCCCAAGATACTTTGAGTAACTATTTTAACATGAAATGCTACTCTATAGTTATGGTCTTACACTATTTGTGTAAGTACCCTTTGCGTGCAAAAGACCTAAAACATCTTAGAACCTACTAAGAAACTTATAATAACCTAACCTATTTTACTTCTATAACCTTGGCATCGTTGGTGAAACACAAGTGGTACCACCAACACGTGAAACACGTCCTACGGCTGACAAGAGAGAACATACAAAACTATGCGTTGCTCGACTATGACCCAAGCTAGATATTAGGAGGAGTAAATCTTGATATCTTTGATATGCCATGTACCAAGATCCTTGCCATCATAACCAACAAGTTCGTAAACCAACGGTGACAGTACCTTTTTTACTATACACTTCATATATTTGGGTGCTAGTTTGGATGCTTTATGCTTATCTGCATCGCTCTGAATATAAGTTTTACGCCAAACTTCTTGACCTTCTGATAGTTTTACATCGCGCCTTCTTAAGTTGTAATACTTAGTATTCGTCGCGTGGGCCTTCTCTAAGTTTGATCGTACTTTTGTAAATATTTGTTCCAAAGCACCAAATTCACCCGCATACTCTTCCCTAGGCATTGCCACCATATACTCTGAGTCACCTGAGTCTCTATAAAAATCGCCATTAATTATGGGTTCTCTGCCGTGGACCAAGAAAAACGGAGTAAATCCTGTCGTTTCATTTACCGCACTATTTAGGGCAAATTGAATTTTAAAAATATTTTGATCCCAGGACCTATGATCATCTTTTACATATGATGCAATCATTGTTGTCACGGTCTTATTGTATCTCTCCACCATGTTAATTTGCGGAGCATACCGTGGACCATAATGAATACGCGGAACCCTATATGTCTTCATCAGATTACGGAACTCTGATCCAGTGAATTGAACCCCATTATCGGTAACCACTGTTTCAGGAATACCGTGTGCTAAAAACACATAGTTCTCCATACTTTTAGCCACATTCGCACTTGTAGCCCGCCTCAAAGGAAATAACATCGTATATTTGGAGAAACAACAAGAAACTACTAAAAGATGTACAAAACCTGATCGCGACTTCGGAAGCGGTCCTACTAAATCCACGGAAATCACTTGAAATGGTCTATAACATTGCTTAGGTTTACCCATTTGACCTGGAGTGAGCGTCGTTTTATGTTTGTAGGCTGAGCATGTTGGACACTTTTTAATAAAATTTAGCACATCGCGGTACATCCCGGGCCAGAAGAATCGTAAACTTAGTCTTCGGTGTGTTTTAAAAACTCCCATGTGACCTGATGTTGGTGGTTCATGATTCTCTGCAATGACCTTCGTACGATTCGACTCAGCTACAACTTGTTTCCACTCAAACTCGTCAGTCAAAGAATATTTCCCCTTACTATAACGGTAAAGTACACCATTTTCTATTCTATAGTTTGGGTAGTTCTTTGGGTATGAAATACAACCTTGGTAAACTTTGTTATACCACACATCTGCCGCGGTTGCTGACGGTAGGGTATTAACAACCTCTACTTTCACCAATCGTGATAGAGCGTCAAGTATGACATTGTCTTTACCCTTCCTGTGCTCTATATTAAAATTAAATTGGGACAGGCGACATCCCCATCGGGCAAGACGTCCCGTTGGGTTTTCTAAATTCATAAACCATTTCAACGACGCGTGGTCAGTGACGACAGTAAACGGCCTAGTACCTAGGTATGGTTCAAATTTTTCAACAGCATACACAACCGCTAGTGCCTCTCTCTCTGTCGCACTATAATTACGCTCATTTTTATTTAAAGACCTACTTATGTAGGCTATAGGATGGTCGGCTCCCTCAACGTTTTGCGTCAAGACGCCACCAATGCCATAACTAGAAGCGTCACAATGAACTGTGAACGGTTTATTAAAATCTGGACATATTAAAATAGGTGCCGATACTAAACGATTTTTTAAATTCATGAATGCGTTTTCCGCATCTGTGGACCAAACAAACTTTGTTTTCGTACTAGTAAGTGCGTTCAAAGGTGCAGCTATTGTGGAGAAGTTTTTTATGAAACGTCGGTACCAAGAACACGTACCTAAAAACATTTTTACCTCTTTTGCATTCTTTGGTGTTGGAAAATCTATAACCGCACGCACCTTACTAGGATCAGTCCTTAAACCGCACTCGTCTACTATGTATCCTAAATACTTGAGTGACTTGCGAAAGAAATTACTCTTCTCAAAATTTATTGTTAGATTTGCTTCCTTAATACGCTGATATACTCTATTCAGTAATAATAAGTGTGTATCATAATCTTCTGACACTATGATTACGTCATCAACGTAGCAAAATACCAGTCCCTTGGTCACTTCACTACAAAAGGGTGTACCAAAAAGCATGTCCATAAGCCTTTGCTGACGCGCGGGCGCTCCAGTAAGACCGAATGGCATGACATTAAATTTAAACAGACCCTTTCCCGGTACAATGAAGCTAGTTTTTTCTTGTGACTGAGCATCTAACTTAATTTGCCAAAAACTTGATTTAAAATCGACTGAGCTAATAAATTTCGCGTTTCGAAGACTATCCAGTATTTGGGGTATGTAAGGTATTGCATGAGCGTCCCCTTTTGTAACTGCATTTAATTTGCGACAATCCAAACAAAATCGCCATGTACCATCCGACTTGGGAACCATAAGGACCGGATTAGACCACGGACTTTCACTGTGGGTTATTACATCCAAGCTAAGCATTTTATCCACTTCCTTATGTAATTCCTTAAGCTTTTCCGGTGACATGGGGTATGGTCTACACTTAATCGGTGATGAATCGCCGGTATCTATTTTGTGTTCAATTAAATGAGTTCTGCCTAAACCTTTAGTCTCGAAAGAAATGTCGTGAAACTTTTTAATTACAATTTCTGCCAATTCTTTTTGTTCCGATGTTAAATTGTCATAATAAGATAAATTATTTAATTGTTGATCAATTTGAGACGCATTCTTAATAAATTCTGTTGGTTTTTTAATATAAGCAATTTTTTCAAAAATTTCTGGTAATAACGAGAATTCTTTCCAAAAGTCTACTCCTAAGATAACATTCGATACTATAGTAGGTATAACGTGAAATTTTATCAATTTAGTAACCCCTTTAAAAGATAGTGGCAGTGTAATAAATCCTATTGTATTACATACTGAACCATCTGCCACAGTGACAGTAGTAGCGGATTCTACCATTTGGTAGCCTAAATTGACTAAACGCTCGTGTGCACCATTCCCTATAATAGAGATCGCTGCGCCAGAATCTAACAATGCACAGATAGTCAAATCTAGAATATTAACATGTAAATAAGGCCGAATGTCGTTGTCGTCGGGTTGAAAAAGGACCGTGGTGACGGCATTGTTTTTAAAATATTCTGATACCATTTTTAACCATTTTGTACTATCAGTAGTCACGGCTTTTCCTACTGAAGTGCCGCCACGACCTTCGCCAATTAGTTTTTTGGCTGTAAATTAAGTCTACACTTCGGGCACGATCGCGTCGTATACCCGAGTTGACCGCACTTAAAACACATAATACGCTTGTCAGTACACGCCTTAGTATGATGTGTATCTACCTTGCACCTATAACAATACATCTTGCCGGTATGTGACGGCTTTTGATTGTGAATCTGTGACGGTGGTTTGTACTGTGGCCGTTGGTCAACGAACTGTCGTTGGTGTTGTGACGGTATATTTCGACTACGAGCACCATGACTAAAAGTGTTGAACGACCTCTGCTGTTGTCCAGATGTAGATGCGACGGCAGCAAAGTCCTGTTTTGCGGTTTTACCTTTATAAACAAAATCAGGATTTAATGAAGACTGTTTTGGTGGTTCTGCGGATAATTTGCTTTTTTGACGTGCAGCCTCAATTATCCTACAACAACGACGTAAATCTTCGACGGAGTTAATCTGCTGCAACGCGAGCTGCTCCGAAAACGATGGCCTAATATTATGAAACAGGATTTCCAATTGCTCCTTATCACTTTTTGGATTCGCAAGACGTGAAAACATACCACTCATAACCGCGAAGTAAATATGAGTCGGCTCGTCTTGTCCTTGTGTTCGTGAATGGATTTCCTGCAAAAGTCTATAATCAAAATCCGTAGGTGCAAACTCCTCGAGTAACAAAGTGCTCAACCCCTTCCAAGACTGAAACCTGTGTTTATTTCCTCTATACCATAAAAGACCTTGATCGATAAATAAACAACAAGCTGAATTATATAACTGCTCATCAGATATACCGAACGCTTGGGCACGCTCGTTTACCGCTTCTAAAAACGAATGAACACTTGACAAACCATTGAACCTGTTGTTGACATATTTTAGAATATTAAAACTTGTAGACTCCTTTGTAACGTCACATAAATCAGCACAGTTACCAACACCGGTACTTCCAGGATCGCTTTGCTTTATTAAGAACCTATTAATAACAACTGAACATTGCTCCAACTTTGACTTTAAATTAGCACTCATTTCCTTTTCTACCTGTAACTCAAATACAGTTAACCTGTACAGTCGAAAATAAAGGTGACAGTACAAAGCTTTGGCACGGACTAACAAACGACTGTCTTTAGTTTTTTCCAAAGAACTGAGCTTAGACTGTAACTCCTTTATTTTCTCTGTAATTACAGGCAACTCCTCACTAGCTCGCAAATCTTCACCTATAATTTCTTCAGGCAGAAATTCTGTGCATAATTTTTTAAGTTGTTTTCTCATAATTGAAACTGTGTCTCCCGGTGTCTCTGCTCTAACACTAATCTCATATGTCAACTCATCTCGAAGCAACGAATGATAATTTATTTTCTTTAAATCCATTTTGTAGATAAGAAACAACAAAGTCCAAGTGTTATTCTATATAAGTTTGTTTTGTTTATGTATATAATTGTTAAACACTCAACACTATTTCTCTTCTATCCCAGGGGTTGATCTAACAAAATGAGTAACAAAATACTGTTTACCAGTAAAAGTTTACACCAAATTCAATAAATGTTAATTTATTGTATATTAACTCAAGTATTTAAGTTAAAAGTAACTGTAACACTAGTAAATACAAGAATGTTGGGTACTAGAACTCCAGTATCACAATTTAGTAAGTAACTAAGTTTTTTAGTAAAAGTTCTTACTTAAATATACACCATAGGTAGGTAGGTTGTACTTGAAAATAGCTCTTAACCTAACATGCAGTTTAATTAAAAGATATTTATATTATTTGGGAAGTAATTTAGCAGAAATACTGCTAAGCAAAACACTAACAACTTTGTTTAGTATTTGCTAACAACTAAGTTAATTTGTAACCCGGAGGTCTGTACCACAAATTTATCACAAATTATTAAGTTTCTAAGTTAAAACTAACCTCTTGGCTAGCATACCTAGATATAATTGTAAGTAACACAGTACCCTATAAAAGATACTAAAAGAAAGTAATATTTGTTTTAATTTTTTTTTTCTGAAATATTACACTTATAATAAACAAGAATCTGGTAGTATTTATGCTAGCAGTATTCTAAAAAAATAATTGTTTTATAATAATTGCTAGCTTTTGCTAGACAAAAGAACATTGAAAATAATTGCTAACTTCATATTAAGAAGCAATAATAAACAAAATAAATCCCCCCTGGAACAACTTTCAAAGTATATGGAACCCCGCTTAACCTAATTTGTATTAAAATTGTCACCTAGAACACCACAAGCACATCAAATACACTGTATATAATGTAAATAAATAGTTCATAAAACGTTTAGATTATTTAGTCACTATGACTTAAAGTTGACCGTTATGACAAGTTTGTTTGTTATGCTGTTTATTCACACATTACCAGTTGGCACTTATTCTTATGTACTTAAATATGTACTCACACAAGTTTGTTTGACTATGTTCAACAATTATGACAAGATTTTATTGTATTATTGATTAATTCAATATACTTACTAAAAGAAAGGTGTTTCTGTAATTAAACCAAATGTTTTATCTATTAATTTTGAAAACAAGTTAAATTATATCATGGGAATTGGTTTTGAAATGTAATATCAAGTAATTTAAGCACTTTTGTTTATTGCATGTTAGCCAAATAAGCAAGCACAAGATTTGCAGAAAACAAGTTTATATGACATGCAAGTTGTTTGATAATTGTTTTGTTTTGAAATGTTGTTGTAAATAGTATTGTTTTAATAAGATAATTTCACTGAATTTAACCTTGTTTTATTGTTGTTTGACAGAATATAACACTGAAAGCAATAGCTATTATGAATATTGCAATTAAATATTTGCTTATGTATCAGTACACTGATTTTAAAGTATATAATAAAATTACCTGTTGAACATGTCTTGTGAGAAAAAAAAACAATATTTATTTTTATACACTGTGACCAAGTAAGGGTAACAAAATGAAAGTCTCTAACAGCTACAACATCACAATACAGTCACTACTATGATATTGGACTATTTAAGAAAGGAAATGCCAGCGTGTCACACGCTTCTTTTATTGACAATCCAGTCTTAAATTTTATCCTTAAGAAAGCAACAATTATCCAAACCTAGTGGGCGCCAGCTGTAAGGTGGCTCGGTAGAGTGTGAGACCAACAAATAAAAATAAAAATGCTCTTCTGATCTGAAAGTCTTTATTTCAGCAAAGGTGGTTTTGAACACTGGTTCTTACATTGGTGATTTGTATTGATGTAAGGTCAGACTCCCAAGACCGAAGAGAAACAGGGTCGCGTTACGGTTCGCGTTGTTTGGACAATTTGTTGCTTCCTATTTTAAGATTAAACTACAGTATTTATGGTTGCTGAGAGATCTAAAGATGACTTACAGGAGGGCTCTTCTCAAACCTGACAGGTCACACTCACTCCGTGCTTCTACCGTCTGGCTGTCCTGTGCTTTGTCTCCTATCTCTCGGCTTCCACGTGATATTGATGAGTGCTTCAATATAGCAACATAGCATGAAGATGACAGCGACAGAGATGAAAAGGAGTACAGTACGGTGCTTTCAGAACAGATAGAAAAATAAATGTATCTTGAAAGAACAAAAATATAAACAAACCCTGAAACAAAACATTATTTGTTACAACCATCATTGACACTACTGGTTTAAGAGCATGTGGAAGGGCATCATCAATATTTACCTCGAAGGATTGATCTATTTTCCTTCTCCCACCCCTAGATCCAGTACTGTACTACTTCAAGATTTCTGTAACAAAATGTCAGCATTGAATATCAACTTTTACAGCACTGTTGACTGAAATTGCCAGTCTTTATGATACTCACCAGTGCAGTGTTGATGGCTGAGGGAAATTATATGTTCCAGGCGACAGAAAATATTAGGGTTCCATATCCTGAAAGAGTTAACCATTGTTACTATCAAAAAATCCAGAAAAAACACTGAACTAACCTCAGAAATGAAAAACTTACTATGATTAAAGTTGTTCCATTAATAAACGTTCAGCCATTTGGCTTAACAAACATAGGATGCCTCAGGATTCCTATGTGGAGGCCTATTTGCCACGCAGCTCCTCTACGTATGCGCACATCCGCTGACATCATCGATGACGATGAAGCATCAAGCTGTCAAACTCGAATTGAAAACAAATGTCACTGTCAATGTCACTCGCTGTTTAAGCTACAGCAAAAACTACAAGATATTGATGCTTCCAACGAAGTGACTTTTAATCCCGACAGATGCCGCCAAACGTTCCGTTACAAAAGTTATAGCCAGCAACAGAAGTGGATGAGCGGTTAGAGGTCCAATAATACGAGTATACACACGACTCTACTGCCAAAGTAATAAGAGAGTGTTTCGATCATTTTGAGCTCCACAACCGCTCCACAACTTCAGCAGCTGCCTGTAACAGGCACCACTTCATGATATGCCTAAAAGTTGACCAGGCATATCACGATGTGCCTGAGAAACAATACAGCAGATCGATTAGAGCAACACATTCGTCAATATTCCTAGCTCTATACCGGGCACATCGTCATAATAATATGCAAAAAATTTGGTACGACGATCGAAGCGAGGAGTGGTTAGTATGAATCGTGACCACAACCATAAAGTGCCACAACGCACGAGGCGAGCGAGCGAAGCGAGGCTGCGGCCGGCGAAGTGGCAGAACCGATATGGTGGCGTTTCATGATATGCCTAAGAATTTCATGATCTGCCTAAGCTGACCAAATCATGAAATGGCGGCGTTTCATGATATTCCTAGGAATTTCATGATCTGCCTGAACGTCACTAGGCAAATTGTTAAATGGTGAGTTTTGAATAATAATGGCGGTTATGCCTTAGCCAAATCATGAAATGGCGGCGTTTCATGATATGCGTAGGAATTTCATGATCTGCCTAAAATTCTCTAGGCGTTAAACGGTTAGTTTTGAACGATATGGCGGATGTCTACTAGTGTCTTAAAGAATGCGAGGATTTTGTATGAAACTGTCAAATTTATATAATAATAATATCGTTTATTTGCATTGAATGGGTACAATCAGTTGTTTAAGATACTTTAAGATACTTAAGTTGTCAAGAAGTCGGAAAAATTCAAGGTCTAAAACTATATCCACACCAAAAGTGAATAAGACCACGCAAAACCAAAGTTTTAGTGAAGTAGTAGAACAGACCGTCGAACCTAGGACCATCACAGAGATGGTATTGGATCTCGAAAATAATAGTTCTGGTTTGTCTGTGCCACCACTAGATGTCACTGAATCTGGAAACGGGTGTGGAAACTTAAATTCTTCTAACAAGATATGTATGATAAACGCGAATAAACATAACAAGTTTTATCAGAACGCCAATCTCATTTTAGGGGACAATCATAAAATTATTCATTATCTATATCCAGGTGCTGGAATAAGATCCTTATTACACAATATAGACTCTAAGTTAACGTGCTATACTAAAAGTGACTTTTGTTTTGTTTTTATAGGCGAAGAGGACTTCAAAAAATCACAGAATTTTAAACATTTAGTGTCTTATATTAGAAACGTTTTATCAAGAATAACACATACCAATGTTGTATTATGCTACCCAATATTTAAAATGAATAAATTTTCAAACATGTACAACTTTAGAGTCGAGTCCTTTAATAGGTTTTTGTACATAGATAACTCAAAATATAACTATGTCTACCTTCTTGATAGCAACAGGCATTTAACTTATGATCATCAAATGTTTTATTATAATGATGGACGTATAAATATTTTTGGCTTGAGGCAATAGCAAATATATCGCAAAAAATAAATGTAAGGCAACATGGGACATTATATCTTCTACTACGAAGACTTGTATTAATAAAAATGATATTGACTATTTAAAATTTAATGATAAAATTTACAGTGATCCACGACATATTTGCAATATTTTTAATGATTTTTTTATTGACATTGTTAGCAAAAATACTATTCATTCGAATTTCCGATCAGATATGAAAAATCAGCAAGGTAATCCTTCTACAATATTTTTGAGACCAGTAGATAAAAGTGAAATATGTAAAATAATAACGTCACTGAATAACAGTAAGACTAGTGGTTATGATGGACTATCAACTAGGATTCTAAAAATGAACGCAAACTTTTTGAGTGTACCCCTAGCTCATTTAATAAATATCTCTTTTAGCCAAGGTACTTTTCCTGATGAGTTAAAAATCTCAGTACTTAGACCTTTGTTCAAGAAGGGTGATCGTAGTGATCCCAACAATCACAGGCCTATTACCATAAATTCAGTAGTCTCTAAAATATTTGAGAAAGCCATGTTTATAAGATTGACCGAGTTTTTTGGAAAACATAACTTTTTGCACCCGGATCAATATGGCTTCAGGAGGGGTCATTCGACTGAATTAGCTTCTTTTCACCTAGTTAAATACGTGTCCGAGTCATTAAATAATAAATGTCCAATTATGTCAATCTTTCTCGACTTAAGTAAGGCATTCGATTGCGTTGATCATGGTGTCCTTTTTGCTAAGCTTGACCGCAGTGGAATTAGAGGAACGGCATTGGATTGGATTAGAAGTTATTTGCTTGATAGAAGACAATGTACAGAAATATCCAAAATTGTCACCAAAGGGAAGAACGTTGTAAAGGAAGTGTATAGGTCTGATTTCCGGAAAAATACAACAGGAGTGCCTCAGGGCAGTAATTTGGCAATAAGGCAACGTCACAAAAGTGCATCTTGTTCGCGGATGACACAACGCTATTGGTTAGGGGAGATAATAAAGCAACGTATGAAATGAATATAAACAAAGCATTGACTGACGTAAAAAAATGGACTGAGAATAATAATCTGCATATAAATTTATCTAAAACATCGTACATTCAGTTTAATTCTTATCAGAATAATCCGTTGACATTAAATATAAATTATAATAATTATACTTTGAATGAAACCAGTAATGTTAATTTTTTGGGTATCTGTATCGACAGCCATCTAAATTGGAAAAGCCACGTCAACCTTGTGTGTTCCAAGTTGGATAGGTTTGTGTTCGCATTAAGAAAATTGAGAAATACTGTATCTATGGAGGCAGCGCTCACAGCCTATCATGGGTACGTGTCATCTGTTCTTGATTACGGGTTGCTGTTATGGGGTAATTCCACAGACGTTGAAAGAGCATTTCGTTTGCAAAAAAAATGTATGCGTGCAATTACTAATGCACGGTTCACAGATAGCTGCCGTCCAATTTTTGAAATGTTACATGTATTGACGCTGGCATGCATGTATATTAGAAAAGCCTGTATTTTTGTAAAAAACCATCCTGAATTGTTTGAAATGAGAGCTGATGTTTTGGTTAGAGCACAGAGAGCACAGTACAGGGATCTTTTATATCTCCCTCGCTGTCGGAGTGCTATGTATAGGAAGAATTGTTATTACATGTGCATTGTCTTGTATAATAAGCTTCCGGAGGAGTTGAAACAATTGCAGGGACATGTTTTCAAGTCCAAAATTACTGTGTGGTTACATGAGCAATGTTTTTACCGCGTTAAAGATTTTTTGGAGTCATAATCTGGTGTCTTTCTTGTAAATAATTCATACCTAATCGTTTATCGTTATAATTTATTTGGAATTGTTAAAATTGTGGTAATGTAGTAATATTATATATTTATATTGGATGAAATTGACATTATTATAAAAATCAAATATTAAAATTTGCATGTTGTCCTCGTACGACTGAATACTGTACCTACTTGAAATACACTAATATCTTGTATTTATGTTCTGTGTATTCTGGCAAATAAATGATTATTATTATTATTATTATTATTATTATGAATCAAACGGCGTATACAAATATTTGCCAAATTGGTGTGGTTATATGTATATGGAACCCATTCATGTATACTTATTTTTGCCTACGAGGTGGATACATTTAAATGGAATTTATTTAAGTATGCAACTTTCTGAAGCATTTTGTGATTACATAATACTGAAAAAGTTTAATGAATACAATTTTTTGGTGTCAGTAATAGATAAATATTTTTGATACAATGTATGACTACATATTTATGCAACCTTGTTTTTGTATACATATTTTTAGACGTGACTGCACAAGGAATATTAACTGCACTTCTCCAGCATAAAATGAAGCAAAGTAGTTGCATATTATGATTTTATATCCTTTTTTAAGTGTGTAGTAACAACTGTATAATTTTAACGCTATTTGAAGGAATGGAATATGTACTTACATCACTAAAGTTACATATACAATACATGCTCTATCTTAGACTTTATGTATAAACTTATGTATAAACATTCTACATGCTCTACAGTTAATGGTTTAAACGTATTTTTAACACCTACCAAGTGTGAAGGAGTCGCATAACTTTCAATGGTAAAACGAAAATTAGCAACAACAGGTTTTACATTATACTTTGACATGACATGAATACTAATTCAGACTTCAAACTAACTAGCGGATCATAATGCCATAACCCTAAATCAAAATGACATGTCTCAACTGACAACCTAAAGCCTCTGATTTTAAAATATAAAATCCATAGATAAATAAAACCGAAGTTTACCTATGTTTGTTGTAATATCAAAACAACACCTTTGTTTGTTAATTACTGCATCACGTCTGAACCACTGACCCGATTTAGATGAAATTCAGTATACAGACAGTTCGAGTCCTGGGGAAGGACATAGAATAGTCTTTTCCCCGGAAAATTGCATAGTTCCACGGGTAGCGACAGCCGAATTCTACGCGGATGGAGTCACGGGTAACGGCTAGTTTTACATAAAAGTATGTTGTAAAAATAGGTAGGTATTATTTAAATATAAGCACTTAGCTGACATCTATTCCTTACTTTGTTTCTGCGCTTTTGAGTTAACATGTTATTCGCCGCATTTCTCCTTGTTGTTGTGGGGTGGGGTCTTTACGTTTTAATATTTCGTGTTTCGGAGAAAAGGCAAAGGCTTCTGGCACTGGCAGCCCAGGTCCCAACTTACAAGGGAGCTTTGCCTTTTGTAGGACACGCCTGTAAATTTATTGGGGGCACTGACGGTAAGTCTAATAAAATTAAGATAATCAAATGCTTCTTTAGGTACATTATAGTAGTAGAGAATAGTATCCCGTTACCTCGAATTAAGTACATATCAAGGTAATATTATTAATTGTACATCAAATTATTCTCATCATTTTTTATCTTATTTTACATCAAATAAATTATTTAAATACAAATAAACTAAATGTTTAGCAAAACTACAGCAGATAATTCGAAAATATGCATCAGCACGACATTACTTTTTTTCCTCTAATGAGAGTCTAATAAATTTCTGTTGGTACAAAAATACTACAATCACAATCAATAAATATACTGACTGCACAGAAAATTACCCATAGCGTGCGTGGATGACACTCATTCTCATAGCAAAATAACTATCCAAGTAGCATATTTATATACTAATAGCAATGATATTTCACAGTATAGATAGATTATGTTACAAAACAATACAATACAAATATTCTTTATTGATCACCAAAAACAGTACAGAGACATTACAAAAATAACGCTCCTCCTCGCTTCGCTCGTCGTCGTACCTATTCCATGTATGATTAGGATTGCTATTTGCTTAAACCAAATAAAAAGTTAGTAGAATATATGGATTAATTTATTTCAATTTTAACCTACTTAATTGATCTTATTTTATAACGTTAGTAAGCAAAACAAATATCGCTGCTTATCAATTAAAACGGCCCAACTCAAAATCGAACTTTTTTCAGTAGAGCGATTTGAAAATAAAACAAATTTAATTTCTAATATCTCGTATTAAAATAAACCTAAATACATTCTTCTATGTGCTATTTAGTCCCTTGGTTAATCAAGAATAGCTGTAGTATAAAATTATAATGAAATGGCACATCTTTATATCAATAAAATAATAAAAACAGTGACCACATCGAGTTAAGTCTTAATATTTTTAATTTTATTATGAGCAAGAAAGTCACAAGTCGTAATACTTACACAATAATACAAGAATGTATGACAAATAACGACCTATTTGTGTTTAAGTCATGTGATAAAGTAAATTTTATCACGAATAATGTCGTATCAGACAAAATATAACATAAATTTATCTTTAACAACGGCCCATCTTGTATTGTGCACAAAATTTTCATTAAAATTATTGTCAACAAGGTCTGAACACGACTTCCGACGTCGGAGAAGATCATACATTTTGTTTTTAATTGCACATTAACGTTTGCGATACTTTCAACTATCTTCATTAATGTCCCTTTATCATAATACAACATCTATTCAAGCATATAAAATCACATTATTATCACGAAATTTATAATTATGTACCGTACTAAAGAGTTTTTCACTTTAGAATAAAAAATTGAGTACTTCAAAAACAAAACATAATAATTTTAAAACTTGTTACCTATCAACATCAAATTATCCTTATATGAACAAAATCTTCTAGGACATAGGATACCTTTAATACCGGTAGTGTTCCAGTGGGATAACATTGACTGAAATATTATTATCATATCAGCCGTAGGAGGTCCACTGTTGGACATATGCCTCCCTTATAGATTTCCAGTTGCTTCGGTTGGAAGTGGCCTGCATCCGATTCCACCGTGAACCCGCGGCCTTAATCAGGTCATCCGTCTATCTCATTGGTGGACGTTCTATGCTGCGCTTATCGATTCGCTGTCTTCATTCGAGAACTTTTCAGTGCCAATGACCATCTGTTCTCCGTGCTATATGGCCGGCCCATTGCCACTTCAACGAGCTAATTCGCTTGGCTATGTTGGTTACCGTCGTTCTTCTAAGTATCTCCTCATTTCTGATTCAATCCCGTAAAGAAGCTCCGAGCATAGCTCTTTCCATAGCTCGCTAAGCAACTCTGAGCCTATTTAAAAGGCCAATATGCCATCTCACACTGGGGTCAAAAACTTTCGTCTTAAGGATCTGAGGGTTTCACAAACGCTGCCCATCCGAGTTGGATTCGACGATTGAGCACCTTTTCGAAGTTGAACCTACTTAATTGGGCAGTTTGTCCTAGATATACGCGTCGACAACTTCAAGAACCGAACTCTCAACCATAACAGGGGCAGTCACCACACGGAGATTCGACATGACCTTCGTCTTGTCCATGTTCATTTTGAGGCCTACCCATTGGGAGACTCGATTGAAGCCATCGAATATCGTGCTGAGTTCTTCCATCGACTTTGCCGTGACCAGAATATCTTCGGCAAACCGAAGGTGCATAATGTATTCGCCGTTGACATTGATGCCTAGTTCTTTCGATTCCAGCCAGCCAGCTTGAAGGCGTTTTTCAGAGCGGCAGTAAACAGTTTTGGAGATTTTCAAGGGAATCGCCTTGAAACTCTATTCCTGTGCTCCGACCGACATAGTAGCGTTTCTATACAAATACTTCAACACTTCGATATACCGATAGTCATATGGCATCACTGGAGAGACTCAAGCACTGCCCATGTTTCGATCGAATCAGTCATATCATAGCCCACTAATGTCTAGACAAGTTTTACTCTTCTTTCTTCTGATTGACCTGCTGCAGCGTGTACTTATGTGATCTACAGTACTACAGCCTTTCCACAACCCGGCTTGTTCGGGTGGTTGGAAGACGATTTACTATGACCCTGAAAAACAGCTTATAAACATGACTCAACAGCGAGATTGGTAGTTCTTCAATAAGGTGTTATCGCCCTACTTGAAGAACAACACCACAACGATCTTGTTCCATGCTTTTGGCATTGTACCTTTGAAGGATCCTCTGAAGGATTTTAATGACCGGGGATCTCCCCGCCTTCAGAAGCTCTTATTGTTCTTAAGCTGTTTCTGGGCCATCCTTATCTCTTACAGGCTGATGTCCGGGATTCTCATTAATAAATCCGAGAAGACCTTTCTTCTTTTGCTCTGCCACTTGAAGTTTTTATTGCTAATCATCTCTGAAACCAACTAACAATATGGCATATTTCTAAATGTTACCAATAAAAAATCGTTTTCCGTTTCGTAAATATAGGCTAAATTCTACATATGACATAAGTAGTATACTTACTTTTTATTCATGAAAAATGTTTCACTTCGTAATGTTACACTATTGCAGAAAAAAAAGCACAAATAATTAGCTTCCCTTATCGTAAAGATGGCTGCATTTTGCGATGTAGCATTATTGCATAAACAATAAGCAACGACCTGCGGGTTATTTCGCGATGTGCCGTTGTTCACCAGTGAAGTTGCCAAAAGTTGTGGCGCAACTGGCATTCGGCCGCTCTTAACGATAAAATAGTGTCAAGTTCCAACCAATCACATAACGGCCCATTGCTGCCACGGGGTCATTTTTTGAAGTAGCGACTTGGGTGTCTTATTCACGACAAAGTTTAGCTTATTCTCTACGCAGTTTTACAGTTAGTACGAAGACGTAGTATTTTGCAATAGTGACTTATTTTAGATAAGCAGCGAATATTATGATAATTCAATATTAGACTATCTAATGTTAGTTAAAATTAGAATCGACTAAGTGAGTTTTCGATAAAATAATATTCGACAAAACAAGAGTTATTCAAAATCATATTAGTCAAAACGTTATTCGGCTACATGATGATTAGTTAAAATAAGAATCGACAATGTGGGCTTTCGATAAAATAATATTCGGCTAAACAAGAGTTATGCAAATGATCAATAATTAATTAAGTAATTTATAAGTTTTGTAAGATTTCGGTTTGTTTGAATATATTATGTTTTTAAATTTGTAATACGCAACTTTGCCCACAATTAGTTTAAGTGAAGTATCCAATTAAAGTGTTCGAGTAGAGAGTTGAAATTATCAATTAGTAAAAACAAGGACGATAAAAAAAAATGAAAATTCGACAAAATAAGAATGATGTATAATGAAATTATACAAATTGACTTTAGACAAACTATTCATTATAGTAAAAGTTGTTCGACAAATTGAAATTAGGCAAAAAAAATTTAGACAAGTCAAGGGAATATAAAAGTATGTTATCCGTTGCCTAGTGTCCATAATACAAGCTTTGCTCAGTTTGGGACTAAATCAATTGGTGTCAAGTGTCCCATGATATTGTTATTATTACTATTGATTAGAGCGATTTAGTAATTATGATAAACCCTGTCACCTTATCATTTTGTACAGGTTTATGGGCGGAGTTTCAAAACATCGGCGAATGTGTTGAGGACGCAGGTGGCGTTATGAAACTTTGGATTGGATCCACTCCGGTGTTTGGTAAGATATAGTTCTGTTTGCAGAATTTATGTAATTTGAAGCTCCGGGTTAAACGTGTTGGCTTGATGTTTGACATATGGCCTCTCATCTCAAGCAGAGGATTGTAGATTCAAATCCCGGCTCGCACCTCGTGAGCTTTACGAATGTCATGTGTGAAATTACATTTGAAATCTACCACGAGATTTACGGTGAATGAAAACATCGTGAGTAAACCTGCAAATACCTGTGAAGCAGTTCTGTGGCGTGTGTGAAGTTCCCAACCCACTCTGGGCCCGCGTGGGAACTACGGCCCAAGCCTATCATTCTAATAGCAGGCCTGTGCCCAGCAGTGGGAAGTATGTGGGATGATGATGATGGTGAAGCCCCGGGAGAAATGATAACGCGATACAGAATTGTTGAAATTACCTCGACGTTTCGGTCATGTATTGTATTCAGAGGCCGCAGTTACGAGTGTGGACATTATATTGACTTACTAACACCCTCTTTCACCATCCATTGATTAAATTTAATTAATGAATAAATGTGATGCCGTCTCTGTTTGTTTTATTCGGATAGACGGCGACGGCATCACATTTATTCGTCAAATAAAATTGACCAATAGGTGGTGAAACAGTCCCGTCTCTTTTTCAGTCGTCAGTGATCCAGATGCTGCTTTAACAGTAGCAAACTCTTGTCTGAAGAAGAGTAGCTATTTTTATAAAGTTGACGAACCATGCTGCGGCAACGGGCTGCTAGTCGCTGATGGTACTGGACTTTCAGTTTACTTTCTCCTTTTGAATGTTCCATACATCTGATACAACTGTCGTTAATAAGCTTTTCAATATTTACATGTGAAATACGTCAGGGAGCCGGATACCTATAATTTAACATTATTTTGACAGTGACCAATTGGAAAAGGAACCGCAAGTTGCTGAACCCCACTTTCAGCCAGCAAGTTTTAGACGGGTTCCTGCACATATTCAATGAGTAGGTGCATTTTTCCTTAACATTAAAAACATTTCTCGTTCTTGTAATTACCACTCTACCGAACACAATTATTTTTTTCTGAATCATACCGAAATAAGAATAGATTTAACAAAAAACAAAACAGAAAAGTTGCAAAAATTCGATAAATCAAAAATAAAAAGAAGTTTTTGAAATCAAGCTTTATTAAAGTATTCCTTATTTATTAAAGAAGAAAATCAACATAAAAATTAACAATTGAGATGAAATTTTTAAAGAAAATAATCATTGTTAAAAACCTTTGATGTGGGCTTTTTTAGGAATATAGGCACTTATCATAGCCCGATTTTAAACAGGTAATTTTAAACGCTATCGAAACAATAGTTATGTCTATACATTAGTTTCTTACGTAATCAGCCTCTTACATTATTTCTGGTCATAATTGGGCGGTGGGCCATCTTGGGCTTAACAAAACTGAATCTTTCAAAAAAAAAAAAACTTTCAATTTAAACAAATAAAAATCTTGAAAATGAGAATTATTTTTTTCATGTAATTTTAGTAGGTCTTATTAATAAGGTATAGAAAATAAATTAGTAAAATAGAAACGAAAATGACTAACTATAATCACCTTGTTCTTATAAGTACCTATTACACGTACCTAATTAACAAACAAATCAAAGTCTTGTAGGCCTTTAGATGCATTCTGAACATGAAAATTCTTCTACATCGTTCTTAAATATTCCATCCATCGGGCCATCATGGGAGCCCAAGTGGTGGGCCTTTCTAGGCACTTTTCACCTCAGCGAGGATTATTTCTATAAAATTAAAATAAACAAAAACTATATACAACACTTACCTTCATACGAATGCCATTAAAACTAAATAACTTTTTATTTTAAAGAAATCTGAAAACAGATTGTTTTTTCAAAGAAACACTAAAATGTTTGCAATTGTCAGGTTATAAACCGTAAGTTGTTTGTAACGTGATTGACAAATTTTCTACAGCTGCCAACATGGCGTCTTCCACAATTCGATAGGAACTTGCAGTTATGTCTATGGTACTAACCGAACATGGGCGTGAAATTTGAATTTGTTCGAACCGTTATAACTATAATATTTAGAACGTGGGCTATCTTAGGAACAGGGCCATCTATGGCGCAAGTACCTTATGAGGCCCTCATTCTGTAAATAATTTTCAACTTATAAAAGCTTGTAAATTATGATTCTGTAAGTTTCCGAGAGGTCCGGTAGTCCATTTTTTTATGCCCATTTCCTTTAAACATTATCTACCGAAATGGACTGAAAAATGCCCTTGGAACCATTTTAATATTAATTATCGTGATAATATCCGATTGTTTCTTATGACTAAAGATACATAATAACTAGTCAGTTGAAAAATAGTACATTGTTATACTTAGAGTCTTGAAAGTAAGCAATAGATGAACGAGTTAGTTTGAAGGCCGACCCGAACGATAATACATGATAATACGAGTTCATCTATTGCACTTTTGGCCGAAACGAGACACTGTGCTTTTCACGATCACTGCACAGAAATAAAAAATATTTATCACAAAACTAACAAAAAAAAAACAACAACCAAGAGCGTGGCAAACGTGCGTCAAGTTTACGAAAACGTACGTCAACGTCAAGTTTATGAAAATGTTAGACATTAAAAAGAAAGAAAGAAAAAAAGAAAAAAAAAAGGTATTAAAAAAAATCTGACTATTTTTTTATTAGACAGTCGCAGTTGTTGGCGCAACACCTAGAGTCATTCGCAGGCAAGGGAAAACTTGATCCTGAAGAGCTCTTAACCAACAACATGCTCGAAACCACATGCAGTAAGTAACTAGATATTTCATAGGCAACCATTATTTTTGATAGGTACTTCACAAACCCAAATTTTTGGTGGTATTTTTTTTCCTTACTGTTACTATTTCCCAGTACAAATGCGAAAGTAAGTACGTTTGTTTGTTATGCTTTCACGCTTGAAGTACTGAACCGATGTGGTGAAATTTGCTATAGAAATTGTTTGAGACCCTGAGAGCGTTTTCACATTATCCGATCCGATATCGGTATCGGACAACGATGGACGATACCCGGTAGCCGACACTATGTACTATTTTCACATATTTCCGACAATATCGTACTAATACGGCCGGCTCAAAATGGCCATCACGTATCGGGCTCTATGCACACAGGCAATTTAAACACACGCATAGCACACATAATAACATTATCGTCCGACAGCTCACGGGCGTCCGATGGTGCCGCCAACATATCGGCAGGGGTTGGACACTCCGCAGTTTAGGTACGTTCAGCCGGCGACCTCACCGTGGGGTTCGCGGCAAAGGGTTGCCGCTTATTGTATTTTTCACCTATGATGAGTTCTGTGACATTTGAAAATTTTCCGAATTACGCATACTATGTTCGCAAAATGTTTTTTAAAAATAATTTCTGTTTTGAAACAAAATAATCAAAAAAATCTAAAACTTTTCTTTTTAAGAATATATGGCAATATCAGTGTCTGTTAACCCTTAACCAGGCAATGTACTATATAGGACCACATTATGTTACATTTTTTTTATCGAGCAACGTGTTCCTGAGGACCACAATATGTCAAACACTCATAGACAACAAATATTTCTAGTGATTGATCAGTATTTTGCGTGTAACGGATCGCACATGAGAAAATTTAAAAAAAAAAGTTTCGATATTTGAAACTTTTTGCAAACAAGGACTGTTTTTGTAGCGCACTGTGCAGTTAATTGCCGAAAGTGTGGAATAAAAATCCGGTGAGTATTGTTTGTTGCTTTTGCGCATATATTTGAGAGTTTTTACGTTCTCTGAATGTATTTTATGTTTTATTACAAATGTTTTTATACTTGTAATGATTATTTGAATTATGTGGTCCATATACGATCATTGCCCGATGCGCATTCAAATTTTGTCGGGAGGTATATTGATGAGGCCTTTTGTTTTTCCGCCTCGACCGCTGAAAGACAGGGATATCGAATGAATATTACAAAGAATGGTCTCATCAGTAGATGAAGATACCGACGATGATGATTTTCAAATAGATTTTTTGACAATATCAACCACAGGCTAGATGAATTGCAAAGTATTCCTAAAGATGACTTACTCGACATATTTTCTCTTGATCCTGTGACTGAACTGATCAAAGAAGTCAACTTATACAATCTTAGGACTTGGGTTTTGAAGAAACACACCTCAGCTGCCAGCTGATATCATTTCTACTGGTCCAGTTTCATCATTGAGCAACGCAAACATTTAAATATTAGAAAATGAAGCAAATAATCCACTATCTGACATAGATTCCTCGCTTCCAGTTGCTCCACCACCATGTACCTCAGTCACACCACCATCTTCTTCAATTATACCACCAATACCACCATGTTTACCAATTGCACCACCATCTCACCCACTAAATGAAGCTGTCACATTTCTTCAAAAACTTCAAAATGTTGGGCAAGGTACTCATATGGACCACATGTTTTTTACTTGCCCATACAAGGGACTCACAGGGACCACAAGGTTTTTTTTCTTTAATAATAAATAAAAAAATAATAAAAAAATCTGTTTTAGTTGCTTTTGCTACATATAAACTAATTCCTGAATTTCATAAACTTTACTCAATAAAACCCTCGTTGCCTGGTTAAGGGTTAAATAGCCTCCATCGAATACGATAGAAAAATATTTATTTTTTAAATGACGCAATGTTATCGGACTTTTTATTTTCTTGGAATAAATAAATAAATAAATCGGCAATTGCAGTGGTTCATTATTCGATAATAATGAACTAAGATATTTTAAATTTTTAAACAAAACTTGCAAGATTTTGTAAATGCGGCTATTTGAGAAGCGGCCGCAACCATCTTGTGCCTCTTGTGGCCAGTACTTGTCAGTATCATTGTCAGTAGGTACGAGTGCGTCTGCCGTGTACACGAGTCGAGTTTCCGTTGCATTTTCTTTGCATTGCATTTGTCATTGTTCATTTCTATTATTATTGTTGTTGACTTTTGTTACTGTTTCTCGCTAAGTTTGTTGTTATTTTTTTGCAAAATGCTGAAACGGTCCAAAACAGACTGTTTTGAATTCCTAGTCGGGAGTTTGAACTTAATTCGTTTGAGGGATTACTTCGAGCGAGAACGACAAAACGGTGGCCCGGTGGACGGAAAAGTGGAAGAATATATATATAAATATTTTAATATAATGCAACTTTTCCAAAAACCTATGTTTTTGGAAAAGCCTCCTCCTTTTTTGAAGTCTGTTAAAAATGGTTGCTGTTGCTGATAAAATATTGTTGTTTTGTAGCTTTAGCTTTTAAAGTGTATTTACTTATTTATCAAAGATAGCTTATTTAATTCATATTAATACCCACTGTTATCTTTATTCATCGGAGAGTGGGAACCCTGCGCTGTTGGCGCCAAACCTGTTTCATGTCAACGGTGTCCAACGGAATATGAACGCTCGTGTAACATTATAAGTCACAATTTCGCGTGCATGTCGTAAGAGTAGACAACGATTTATACCTAAACTTGACTTTTGTTCGAGAGAGTCCTTTCTGTACGGTAGTACTATTGGTTATTCTGTGATATCGGTGTCGACGCCAATATCCGATAGAAAGGTACACATTTAATACATTTTACTTCCCACAGTGATAAACACAAAGATAGGCAACAAGTGTAAATCAGGGCTGTAAATCAGCGCTGTGTACATGCACACTTTTGTGTGCGTCCACAGCATATGCTGAGCCCAATCCATTTATCACACTTAGTTAGCACTTAGTTATGTTTATGTTATACCTAGTTATAAGTGTAATGTAGAAAATATCCTCCTGTTATTACTTATGTTTATGTTGCTCTAAGTCTGTTAATAAAGGCTTATTCTATTTTATTCTATTCTATTCTATTCTACTTGTCCCTATATCGGATCGGAAAATCTGAAACGGACATAGAATATTTTTGGCCTGGAATTTATTTTCCTACGGGCACGGTATAAAGGAATTCTTTGCTTCCGTAGTCGAGCAACAGCTACTTGGTCCGTGAATAGCTTGGGATCCTGAATCCTTTTTTAATTTACACAGACCCGCGATTAACAAATTATTTGCAGAAAAAGATACGTGCAATAGCTAGCTAAATAATATAAAATTATTATGTAAGCAAAAGTGAATGCATCGAATTTAGTTTAATTAATAAAAAAAAAAAAAATTTTTTTTCAAACAACAATAGATCAACAAGTGACAGTCAATATTGATTTGATTGTTCATTACTTTTTCATTTGGGTTTTCAATTCGTTTTTTTTTTCAGAAACCATTTTAGGCATCACACTGGATGATACATCGGTGATTGATCAAAAGTACAAAAAGGCAATAGACACAGCACTGCACGCGGTAATAGAGAGGTTGTGCAGAGTCTGGCTTCTGAATGATTTCATGTACCAACTATCTTCGTTGAAGAAGCGCGAAGATGAGGCATTATCCACGATGTACGACATGTCAAAAAAGGTATTGTTTCTTTCATTACCTACTATTTCTTACTTGCTTGCTACTTTTGAATTGACTATACCGGTGTATCACCATTTTGCGTACAACATTCTGTGATTGATTATGCTCTAAGAGCCCCATCATAAAAGGCTTTATTTTAAATACTAATGTTACTGTTACTTTTATACAATTCCGGACATCAGAGCCAACAGTTCGGATGTGTATTTTTGATACTTTACAAGTCAAGAAAATTTAAATTAAAAGGTTTTAACATCGACTTAATGTATCAAAATTAAGAAAACTAGTTATTAATATAGAAAGACCATATAACTACAACTATTTTCTGTCATGGGCTGAAAGAGGACAAAGCATTTAGTATGATTCAAAAAAAAAGTGATTTTGGTAAAAATTGGACATCCGACTTCGATCAGTATGTAATTGTTGATCGAAGATATCCGACCTATTATTGGATCTAATGTCCAGAATTTGGTTTAAACAATATTGCTTATAATTATAGGTCATTGCCAAGAGAAAAGCCGAGAAAAATAAAGAAATAGTGGTTGAGACTTCTTGTAAGTATCTAGTTTTTTTTTTTAAATCACCTTAATTGCTAAGTCAACATGCAAATTGTATCTTTGAAATCCACGATTAGTCCAACTATGCATTGAAAACATGATCTAGACTGAATTTTAGTCTTTGTCCAGAAATAAATTAGAGTAGAAGTTAAAATGTAATTTTACAGCTATTAAACATTCAAACAACGCACAGCCTTTTAGAGAACTTAAAACTAAAGACCTTAAAATTCAGCATACTTATATGTATACGGGCGAAGATCTTATAAACGTTGATCAGAAATAAATACTTATTTTGTAACTAAGAAAAAAAAAGGCTTCAAAGTTAGAGTTCAATTTCTGCATTGCTTATCAATATTGTGGTGTTCAATAAAGGTAAGGTATTGTAATGTTGAAGTTTTTCAGGATAATTAGAGCTTTTTTTAACTTTTCATAGGTACTAAGATTATTTCGAATATGAAACTACCGTGAGACTTACCCATAGTTTCAGGCTATTTCGTAGCCCTTCTTGAAGGGAGCACGCGATTCGGCGGCTGCCGCAACACGCGCACGACGCGCCACCGCTCTCCTCGCGCGACTGTCCGACGAAACTAACACCGGAGCACAACTACCCGCATTTTTATCGTCATTTTTATTATCACTGTCTAATGTAGGGTAGCACACAACACTAACAACATCGCTCCGTAAAGGTTCGTTCACACCAACCGATGACGCAGCACGAGTATTTTGAATACTGTTTTCGAACTTGGGGGTACCAACCAACCACAATCCCGCGGCTGCGCCGCGTCTCATAAAACCACACTCGTGTTTTAAGGACCCTTATTACGTAAAAGTTGCATAAAGTAGTATTTCGCAAACATGTAATAAAAGGTTTACGTTGTGTTCCTTAAAATAGGCTTCAAAGTATACCATTATAGGCCTAGGCCTGCAAGACGACAGTCTTTTGTTTCAATGCAAATTGTATTTTTTTTTAAGGATACGATGTATCAGGCCAAATAAATAAACCCCCAAAATAAAACCCTCGACCTTAATATGCGTCATGAAACCCGTGGTCGGTAAATGAGTCATTGCGCGTACAAATTTTCTTGTCATGCTAATGCTGCTGCACCATAGTTTCTTTCCCGGCCTCTGCAGTAATGTAATATTGCCGTATTTTTTTTTAATTGTACAAGCACGAGAGACCAATCAACGCAGAAGAATCTTAATAATTATGATTGGTTTTTTGGAATCTTTTTGTATTTTTTATTTCAATTCCAAATTTTTACTTTTACGGTCATCCCGTGAAACCTAAATTGAAAATACAAACCGAAACAGAGATGCACAGAAAAACCAGAAAAATAAGACCAACACTGGGAATCGAACCCAGGTCCTCGGCATTCCGTGCCGCGTGCTATACCGCTACACCACTGCTGGTCAAAGACCTGCTGGCGAAGGAGATATTGAAGGCTTCTCGTTGAGAGTTAGACAATATAGATGGCGCTAGGTAACTGCTTAAGTTACAAAGAAAAGTAAAAACAAGCTGAGATATGTGATGCATAGGGAAATTCGTGTCTGTGCCGTTGACCAGCAGTGGTGTAGCGGTATAGCACACGGCACGGAATGCCGAGGACCTGGGTTCGATTCCCAGTGTTGGTCTTATTTTGACCAGCAGTGGTGTAGCGGTATAGCACGCGGCACGGAATGCCGAGGACCTGGGTTCGATTCCCAGTGTTGGTCTTATTTTTCTGGTTTTTCTGTGCATCTATGTTTCGGTTTGTATTTTCAATTTTGAATCTTAATAAGCTTAAACAAAAAACATAAAATTTTGTTGGGTTGTTGATAAACATAACTGCTTCCTACCAATGTAATTTTTACCTTCCAAAAAAATTATGCGTCCTCGGTTATTATTATATTTTTAAAATGTTTTGCAGCAAGTCGCTTCAAACCGTTCCTGGACCTAATGCTCGACTTGGTAGAAGAAGGTCTATTCATAGACGAGCACATGATACACGAAATGAACATGATGATAGCAGCAAGCTACGATACTACATCAAAGGCAATGAACTCGATCCTCGTGCTTCTAGGGTCCCACCCTGAGGTCCAAGAGAAAATGTATAACGAGTAAGTATTAAGTACCTATGCAACAGATACGTCTTATTTTTAATGTCAATAGGTTACATGGGTTACAATTACAATCCTATAGGTAGGTATAGGTATTGGCGGGCTATTTTCCGCAACTCGACGTCTAAGTGCGCCTATTTTGCGTGATTAGGCTGTGGCACTATTCATGCCAGCCTAGCTCCTGAAGGAAGCCTAGCAGACCCTTCACGTTGCTGGTGACTTCCTGCAGTGACCTCGGTGACCCGAGGTGTAGTGCCCTGTAGTTCGCCACACCAGAGCATTCCAGAAGGATGTGAGTGGTAGTTTCTTCTGCCGCCATGCATGCTCTGCACAGGGGGCTGTCTGTAACACCTAAATTATGTAAGTGCTTGTTTAGCAAGGCGTGTCCAGTAAGAGCACCGACCAGCAGTCGGAGTTGATCCCTCCTAAGTCCGCGAAGCTTGCGGGACAATCCGGGGTTGATCGTCGGGAGGGCTTCTCTGGTTTGCCTGCATGTGTCTAGGTTTGTCCAATATTGTTGGTGCATTACCTTGGTATTGTGTCGCAGTTTGCTACGCAGCCATCCAAAGGGCAGAGGTAGGATGGGTTCGGGTCCGAAGATCTTCATTTCCGACCCCCCCTCTAGCCAATCGGTCGGCCGCATCGTTACCTCGCGATCCACTGTGTCCTTTTATCCATTGTAGTGTTATGGTGTTTGTCTCACTTACCAACGTCAGAGCTCGATGGCACTCGTAGATTAGCCCTGAAGTCATTGTGTCGCTCTGCAGGGCTTGCAAGACCGATTTGCTGTCAGACAGTATACGGATAGGAAAATCCTGTACCTTTATGGAGTCAATCGCTGCAGTTGCCATTATGATTCCCATACATTCCGCTTGGAAGACGGTATTATGGGCTCCTAGTGGCGTTGATATGTTGATATTCAGATCCTCTGAATGTGTTCCAGAGCCTGTACCAGTTGATGTCTTTGACCCGTCCGTGAAGATCCTTAGCTCTTTCAAGTTGAGTCCCTCACCCGGGTCTTCGTGCAGTTGTATCTTGTATTTTTTTATCAAATACATACTGTTTGGGTATCCTGTCGGTGACCGCCTCAAAGAGTGGTTCCCTGTGTACCAGTTCGTCAAGCAGTTTAGCGTGTGGAACTCTTACGCTTTTCCATAGGTTTAGCTTTTTTAGCCTGACCGCCGTCGCCCCTGCCTCCTGCTGGATAAACAGGAGCAGCGGCGGCAGGCCGAGCAGAGCTTCCAGGGCCGCAGTCGCAGTAGTCGTCATGCAGCCCGTGGTTGCCATGCAAGCCAGCCTCTGGAGTCGTTGTAGCTTTGCTTCGACGGTGATTAGTTTGGTTCTTGGCCACCAAACCACTGCGCCATAGCTGATTATAGGTTTGATGACTGACTGGTATAGCCATAGAGTGATCTTTGGTGATAAACCCCATTGCTTACCTATCATTTTACGGCACTGCCAGAAAGCCACTGTGGCTTTGTCGATCTTGTTGTTGAGATGGCTACTCTAGTTCAGTTTGCTATCCAGTATTACTCCTAGATACAAACAATCCTACTAATATAATATAAGTTTTTTTTGTTAAAAAACCTAGTAGATTGTACAACACGAGTACCCATAAAACGATCCATTTTACACGTGGATAGACACGTCGAGGGGAAAATGAGTTTAATGCTCGAGTTTTACACTCTGCTTTTGACTTCGATGGCGAGGAAATGAAATAGCAACAGTGGAAACAATTGTTCACTTACTATGTGCCTTTTATTTTTCACGAATTACTATTATAATTATAAATTTTAAGTTTTATTGATCCAGTTTGATTGATTTGATTGATTTCTAGTTTGTGTCCAATGCGCTTGTGCGCATTTCCGGCGACACGGGTTTCGATACAAGTTGAAGCTTTTGGCATTTCCACTAGTTTTTTCTGTTCCGTGAGGTAGACTTACTCCTTCGCACAAAATTGACTAGATGGGCTTTAATAAAATTTGGTAAGTAAGTAGGTATGAAGATAGCTGAACATCTGGATTAATGCATATGCTAATTTTATGAACCCCTGACGCAAACAGAGGGTTGTTATAAGTTTGCCCGCTGTACGTGTCTGTGCATCTGTCTGTGGCACAGTAGCTCTTAAACGGGTTAACTGATTTGAAGCAGTTTTTTTGAAAGAAAGTTTTCTAGCGATGTTTCTGAGACATGTTTTATCAAAATCGGTTCGGCCGTTTTTGAAATATTTAACTCTGAAATGACAATGTCGGGGGTTTTTTTCAGTTTTTTGTTGGTTAGGTTATCTCGATATTCCCTCAGGATCGGTACAAAATCGCTGCGTCTCAACGCTGGGTTGTTTTTGGTGTTTTTAGTGCAACGTCAATGAACACCACTGTTTACGCCAATAAATATACTAAACAACCAAACGCAGAATTCATCTGACGAGATTTTACCTCGTTGAGTTTCTTGCCGGATTCTTCTCAACAGAGGTTTTTCCGAACCGGTCGTAGTTTTTTTTGACATGCATAAGTGCTTGTTATAGCCTTAATTGAAAAAAGATATTTTCACTTAGTGCTTTCACAGAATTTTATTCAATTTTTTTATTTAGATTAGGTTAGGTTAGGTTAGGTTGGTTTAGGTTAGGTTGGATTTGAGACTGCGCTATCTAAGGGTGAAAAAGTGAACTAAACGCGTCAAAACCTACTATTACTTATTCCGTGTCGAAACGCCGCGTCACCCAAGGTCAGGAAGCCATTTAAAAAAAAAACATCATTTTTCGCTCGGAATTCACGAGAAACGTCCCATAATTCGGAAGTGATCGCAGAAACGCTATATTTTTGTGTTAATTTGTCTCCCCGCGGTTTATTTTGTGTTGTGTGTGATTTATAAACTATAAACTAAAACTTTGAACAACAAGAAGCCATAAATTGCTTTGCGGCTGCTGCTCCGTGTTTTGTTTTTCGTCGGTTGCTGATGGCTTTCTTTGTAAATTTTTGCGCTGAATCGAATGATGCCATGCTCATACTTATAGGATCATTTTTTTGTAAGTTGTGGAACAACAGCTTTATGAGACTTTGTATTTTGTTGAATGTTACGTTTTTGACGAGATACAAGTAAATAATTCTTTATTCAAAATGACTTTCTGGAATACACGCTAATTTTACGGTTAAAGTTTATTAAGTAGCAAGTTTAATATTTATCTATTTATTTTGTAAACTTCAAGGATCAAATCAGTAGTCGGAAGCAAGGATGTTGTGGAAAGAGAGGATCTAAAGAAACTGGTTTACACGGAGGTCGTCATAAAAGAAGCGCTACGTGTGAGCCCCGTCGTTCCCGTCATCGCACGGGATGTCGAAAAAGAAGTTAAACTCAGTAAGTACATAATATTACAAATATATGTATTGTGTATTGTGTAAAGATGGAGCGAGGACCTGGCTAAGATCGCGGGATCGCGGTGGATGTGAAAAGCACAAGACCAGTCTGAGTGGAGAGCCTTGGGGGAGGCCTATGTCCAGCAGTGGACGTCTTTCGGCTGACATGATGATGATGATGATGATATTGTGTAATAGTTTTAAAGAACGGTTCATTTTCATGTTATCTATAAACAATGATACGATTTTAGAGGGCGTAGCAACCCACTTTAGTAAAATTTTCAGCGCAAATGCTTTCTTTGATTCTTACAGAAAACTGCACTCTCCCTGAAGGCAGCGTATGTATCATATTTATCTGGGGCATCCACCGCCTGCCCATCTGGGGCCCGGACCGCTACAAGTTCCGTCCCGAGCGCTGGCTGGACCCCGCCTCGCTACCACAGAGTGCCGGTGCCTTCTGCGCCTTTAGCATCGGCAGGAGAAACTGTTTAGGTACACCAGAGAACTACCACCCTCTCCACGGACAGCAGCTGTGTCGCCACTCTCTGGGGCATCCACTGCTTGCCCTTTGGGGCCCAGACCGCTTCGAGTTCCGTCCTGAGCGCTGACAAGACTGCCTCGCTGCCACACCTCAAGTCTTGGTGCCTGGTGAACGTTTACCGACCGAAATCTCTTTAAGTGTCCAGAAACATATTTGCCAAATTTCTAGTCTCCAACTCCAGTGTCTTTGACTGTGCGTCGGCTGTCCGTCATTCAGTCACATCATTGGTTTTGTAAACATCATCATTCATCATCATCATCATCATTGGTTTGGTAGGTATAAAGAACAATTAGAAGATAGATGTATTAAGTATTTCTCTTGGTCGTCGTGAAGGTTTGCAAGCAATCGTTAACCCACGACCACGTCCTCTTTGTCAAATAGTGTGATTCAGAATGACTCAGAGGAGGAGACTGTTCTAAATGTAATTTTTTTTACAGGTAAGACATACGCGCTGATGTCCTTGAAGACCACGCTAGCACACCTAATACGCAAGTTCAAGATAACAGCGGACTATAGCAAAGTAAAGCGAAAGTTTGCATTTGTACTGGAATTTATGGAAGGCCAGCACGTGTCTTTAGAACTAAGAGAGCAATGTTAACTATGTAGGTGCATGGATTCCTGTTAAATTATAATTGTGACTTGATGGGTGTTTATTTTATTAATTACTAGCTTTTGCCTAAAAAGTTCTCCATCTCTATTAAATTTTTCAATCAATCAATATAATTTATTTGTGAACATAGGTCATTAGTGTTACAGGTGTTACATAAAATTGGGTGGTATCGCTATGCTTCGCCATAAGGCATACAAAATAACTGGCACTAAGTCATGCAGCATGCTATACAAATGAAACTAATGCACATACATTATAACTAAGTATACACATTACATTAAAATACGACCTGTTACAGCTAAAAACTCTCATTAAGATAAGCTTGAATTGAATAGTAGGCTTTTTCACAAAGAAAGCCATGCAATGCTCTTTTGAATTTAATTATATCGTCTATAAAAATCAATTGGATTTAATCAAGCATTAATTTAAACAAATTAGCTACATTGTTAGTACAATTTTTAACCGGGTCAAATAAGCCGATCCGAAGATTGCTGACTAAAATACTACCCCTGTTTATGCCTAATGTGAAAAAATTGCAACTGCAACTTAAGATTATTTACAATTTACATATTCTTAGGCCAACAATGTAGTCACCGTCTACTTTATATAATGTAAAATGAACAATGAGAAATTATCTAGGTCATCGATCAGGTTGTCACTCATACAAACAAAATAAAAATAAAACAAGAAAAAGAAAAGTTCATCTTGAAAATGACTCCTTAGGCGCCTTCATAATCGATTGAATTAATATATCGTAACTCTGCCGTTTTCTTCGCGGGACAGTCCGGATCGCCAGTTGTATGATTACACGGATTCTTAAAATGTGAGCATGTAGCACACTTAGGCGGCTGGGCCTTCTTCGCGCACTTTTTTAGCATATGCCCTTTTTCACCACAGTGACCGCAAGTGGAGGCCTCCTCTCGGCATGTCTTCGCTGCATGACCGTATTGCTGGCACTTGTAGCATCGTATTACAAGGGTAAAATCTCGTACCGGGCACGACGACCAATTGATGAACACTCTTTCCTTCGTTATTAAGGCCTTACGTATATGTGCAGAGACTTCTACTACGTAATTACAAGACACAGCATCTTTCTTACCCGACTTATGGCTTAGCTTAATACAGGTCAAGAATCTATCGAGCGTCACATCTTGAAGTGTATCAGCTAAGTTTTGTTGGTATAAGCAGTTCAGAACTTCTGCTTCTTCCATAGCCGTGGGCACTCCGATGATCACGATTCTTGGCTTACGCTTTTGCGGCTCGTCCACAGTGAGTCACGAGGTGATTAGTTGCGCTGCCTGTTTGAGCTTCTCGATGTCGTCTTTGGTGTCGGTGCTGATAATAACACCGCCGTTTTTGGTTTTACGCAAACCTCTAACACGCAATTTCATTTACTCAGGTCGGATGATCTGTTGAACCAGGGTCTTAGTTTCTTCGCTCGTCTTTACCTTATCAGTAGGGTATATCGCTACAGAGCTGGTCTTTGTGGGCTTAATAAAATTGTCTGGACTTTTTTTGACCATGTCGGCGAAGGAAACTGCTTCCATGTTGGGTTTTGAGGACACTTTGATGCTATTTTTGAGGTCTTGAAGTTTTTGCGAAAGATCATTTCTCTCTTTAAGGGACTGAAGGGTCATATAAGTCGTAACGGTTTTCTGCTTGAGAGATTGGTATTGCACGGCCAACTGAGAAGTCGCATGACCCACTTTGCGGCACAGATTATTAATCCTCAGCTTCTGGTCAGAGTTTAATTTACCTTCAGATGATACAGCGCACACCTCATTCAAGCTCTTCTGGATGGTGCTCATCCAGTTTTGGATTTCCGCAGTGGACACTAGGTTGGGAAGAGCGTCATCAGGTTGGGCGGGCTCGGGATGCACGGGCGCGGGCGAGGGCGCGCGCGGCGGGCTGCGCTGCGTTAGCGCGCTCCGGTTGAAGGGGCTGCCTTCCATCTTCTTATATAATATAAAAATGAATCGCAAAATGTGTTGGTAAGCGCATAACTCAACAACGCCTGAACCAATTTGGCCAATTCTTTTTTTTAAATGTTCGTTGAAGTTCAAGGATGGTTTTTACGGCGAGAAAAATTTGAATAATTGCCGGAAAAACCGTAAAACAGCCCTTTTCTTTTTCTCATACAAACGTTTTCTAATTAAAACGTTGAGTCAATTTGAGCTCTATTGCTATTGCATAAAGTTCATATTAAATTACAAGCACCACTGGGCTTAGAGCCATGAAAATCGGTATGTAGGTAGCTGGATCTTTGGAATAATAGATAGGCTACTTTTTATCCCGATATTCCCACGGGATAGGGATAAAATCTCGAAATAAGAACCTCTGGGCTTAGAGTCATGAAATTTGGTATGTAGGTAAGTTGGACGTATGGAATAACACATAGCTGACTTTTTGACCCGATATTCCCACGGGATAACTAGGGATAAGATCTCGAAATAACAAACGCTGGGCTTAGAGCCATAAAATTTAGTATGTAGGTAGTTTTTTTTCTCCAAATGGAAATTAAAGCTCAATGAAACGAAAACAGAAGCGATCATGTTTACTCGCCAACGAAAACCTCCCAAAAGACAGCTGAAAATATCTGGGTTTAAAATACCCTGGAGTACCTCAGTCCGTTATCTAGGTTTACATATGGATACCAAACTGAACTGGTCAAAGCACATATCACATCTACGTATCAAAGGCGTTCAAGCAATGGGAGCATTGGGTCCTGTCTTAAGCAGGCGAAGTAACCTCAGTTCAGCAACAAAATTAAGAATTTATGCCACACTGGTTAGACCATCTATTACTTATGCTTGCCCAGTCTGGAGTAACACTTGTAACCTAAACTACCAACATTTACAGACTATTCAAAGTAAAGCTATTAAAATTGCATTTAACACACAATTCCTTACTAACTTACGTAAACTTCATATTTCTATTAACTTTCCTACTATTCGTCAGTTCATATTAAAACAAACTTTAAAATTCTTTAGCAAAAATAAACACCATCCTAACGCATTGATAGCCTCGATAGGACAGACCAAAGTAGAAGATCTATCTTATATCGACAGATATGGCACTTATAAACCCCCTGTATCTGTGTCTATATTTAAGTTTTTGTACTGCTTTATGGTGTGCAATAAAGAATATTTGTATTTGTATTTTGTATTTGTATAAATTGCCCCATCACTACGTATTATTCCCGTATGACGACGCGTACGGCTCAGCGTCGCAACACGATGACCAGTCTACTGAGACCCGCGGCGATGCGGCCGGCCCCCTCGCTCGCCGCACGCAGTACCGCGGCGGGAGGCGGGGTAGCGCCGCACGCTTCCCATTAGTGGTCGATGGCGTTAGCTAGCTCCGAAGTGTCACTTTATTGTTACCCTCTATTGTAATTATTAGTTAATAAGATGGGACCCAAATTGCACAACAAATTGCTGGCTGGTATTGTTGGTGATTTTGTATTGGAATTCACTACCTAATTTTATTTGCTTGTGATTTGTTGTGCAAATTTAGACCCAGGTGTGGTGGTTTGTGTTCCAAAAGAATTATGCTATAAGCAATAACTGAAACAAAGTTATGCGCCTGCATTGGTCATTATGTTAGACATTGTATGTGCAGTGAATCTCTTTTAATCTAATTACTGTGGTCATAACAAATGTATACGCCTGCCGTCAACTTTAAGAGGCGTCAATAGCCTGTAAGTACCCTTAATTTTAGCAAATTGATATAGTTGTTAAGTAGCAATTATATTCGATCCAATATGTACCTATTCTGTTATTAATAAAGAACTTTGAAACAGTATGTAGGTAGCTGGACCTCTGAAATAATACATAGGCTACTTTTTATCTCGATATTCCCACGGGATAGGGATAAAATCTTGAAATAATAACCGCTGGGATTAGAGTCATAAAATTTGGAATGTAAGTAGCCGGAGGTCTGGAATAACACATAAGCGATGAAAATCGGTATGTAGGTAGCTGGATCTCTGGAATAATAGATAGGCTACTTTTTATCTCGATATTCCCACGGGATAGGGATAAAATCTTGAAATATTAACCGCTGGGCTTAGAGTCACGAAATTTGGTATGTAGGTAGTTGGCCGTCTGGAATAACACATAGGCCACTTTTGGCCCAATATTCCCACGGGATACCTAGGGATAAAATCTAGAAATAACAACCGCTGTGCTTAGAGCCATAAAATTTAGGGTTGTCTATTGTTTGATCGAAAGTTATATGCCATAATTTCATTATCCCGAACTCCACATGCCCGAAACTTCATTTGCTCGAATGTTTCGTTTACCAGAAAATTTATTTGATATATTCTTATTTTCCCGAAACTTTGATGCCATAACGATACGAATGCAATAAGTATTGTTTTCCATATTATTAAGTGCAATAATATCATTTAATAGAATATTCAAACGCCATACCAAATATTGTTTCTTTCTGAATTCATCGTGGCTACGTACGTGCGCGGAGCTCCTATTCCGCGTAGTTACGATGTTGGTTTCTATTACTAATCTATCTATTATCTTTATTATCCGGGCTGTTATAAAAACAAACCTAACATCGAAGGCTAAGGCGGGAGCTACGCTGCGCTTCGCTCCCGCCTTAGCCTTCTGAACCTAACCTATCCGAGTCGCTTCTGCTCCGAACCGTCTAGCTCGCTCGCTTCGCTCGCTCGCACAAATCAAATGTCGCAATTCTAACCTAACCTAATCTATGTGCTTAAAATTTACCTGATTCAAAGGCTTGTTTGACGTATGGGATTTATCAGTATATCCTCTTGACGTCCAAATGATGTTATGGCATTTGATACTTATGGATTACAATGATTATGAAAAATGAAATTATTGAAAGTAACTTTATAGGAAACAAAGATTCTGCCATTTGATTAATATGGTAAAAATGAGTAGTGATAATGAATTTATAGGAAACAAAATTATGACGTTCGTATATTATAGCACATGAAATTCGTGCAAATGAAGTTCGGTCAAGTAAAGTTTTTTATAACAGCCCGGATAATAAAGATAATAGATAGATTAGTAATAGAAACCAACATCTCAACTACGCGGAATAGGAGCTCCGCGCACGTACGTAGCCACGATGAATTCAGAAAGAAACAATATTTGGTATGGCGTTTGAATATTCTATTAAATGATATTATTGCACTTAATAATATGGAAAACAATACTTATTGCATTCGTATCGTTATGGCATCAAAGTTTCGGGAAAATAAGAATATATCAAATAAATTTTCTGGTAAACGAAACATTCGAGTAAATGAAGTTTCGGGCATGTGGAGTTCGGGATAATGAAATTATGGCATATAACTTTCGGTCAAACAATAGACAACCCTAGAATAACACATACGCTACTTTTTATCCGGATATTCTCACGGGATAGTTTTGAACTATTTTGAAAACAAATGACTTCCTGCCAAGTATCTTGCGGCGCATTCTTCTTGGCAATGATGGTCTTTCCGAAAGCGCTGGTAGTTTAAAAAATGACGTGTAAAAGTGCCCATTGCGGCCTATTTACTGAATAAATGATTTGAATTTGGATAGGGAACATTTATGAAATTTCAGCACTGGGTTTAGTCTTGAATTTTGTACAGCTATTCACAACACAACTTCAATGAAGGAAGACCACGATATAAATTTTGGAAATTGCCAGGGGAATGTGGTAAAATCCCGAAAATTTCAAGTGCAACTACCAGACCGATTAGTTTACGCGTGCGAAGCCGCGGGTAACAGCTAGTTTTTAATAAATATTAGCATAAACACTGATCATTATAGTTTATACGATCTTTCAATATTTCACTCAACACGAGTAGGTAAACGAGTGACCCAGATGAAACGTATCGAATGCGCTCAGCGAAGATCTAGGTCACGATTTAGCAAATTGTTTAAATTAATTTAACTAAACATACGTCCGAACGCTTCAACGGCCAATAATCATTTTCCAGATTGCCAGAGATTTCCGAGGGTGCCAGATCTAAATGTGCAGTAGCCTGGCGGTTTTCAACGTTCGGTTGGACGCTGGAAAATGTGCTGTAGCTGTTGGTTATAAAGTCGATGGTGGTTGTAAATGAAAGTTTGTTTTTAGCTTGATAGGTGCCGGCGAGGCCAAGAGACAGATAAATATCGGTTTGTGCTCATCGGTTCGCTTTGACGCGTCGCGGCTAGTAAGTAATTTTCTTGCGCTAGCCAAGGTGCATTTATCATTATGATGTCAGTAAGATCTTTTGTGGACTGCAAACTAAATCTCGCGCTTTGCTTTTTACGATTTCGCTGTATTGAGATGTCTTCGGTTTGTTGCTTCCATTTTTAGTATATTTTGGTTTACTGCTGGCCTAATACAAGGAATATTAACTGCACTTCTCCAGCATAAAATGAAGCAAAGTAGTTGCATATTAAGATTTTATATCCCTTTTTAAGTGTGTAATAACAACTGTATAATTTTAACGCTATTTGAAGGAATGGAATATGTACTTACAGCACTAAAGTTACATATACAATACATGCTCTATCTTAGACTTTATGTATAAACTTATGCATAAACATTCTACATGCTCTACATTTAATGGTTTAAACGTATTTTTAACACCTACCAAGTGTGAAGGAGTCGCATAAGTTTCAATGGTAAAACGAAAATTAGCAACAACAGGTTTTACATTATACTTTGACATGACATGAATACTAATTCAGACTTCAAATTAACTAGCGGATCATAATGCCATAGCCCTAAATCAAAATGACATGTCTCAACTGACAACCTAAAGCTTCTGATTTTAAAATATAAAATCCATAGATAAATAAAACCGAAGTTTACCTATGTTTGTTGTAATATCAAAACAACACCTTTGTTTGTTAATTACTGCATCACGTCTGAACCACTGACCCGATTTAGATGAAATTCAGTATACAGACAGTTCGAGTCCTGGGGAAGGACATAGAATAGTCTTTTCCCCGGAAAATTGCATAGTTCCACGGGTAGCGACAGCCGAATTCTACGCGGATGGAGTCACGGGTAACGGCTAGTTTTACATAAAAGTATGATGTAAAAATAGGTAGGTATTATTTAAATATAAGCACTTAGCTGACATCTATTCCTTACTTTGTTTCTGCGCTTTTGAGTTAACATGTTATTCGCCGCATTTCTCCTTGTTGTTGTGGGGTGGGGTCTTTACGTTTTAATATTTCGTGTTTCGGAGAAAAGGCAAAGGCTTCTGGCACTGGCAGCCCAGGTCCCAACTTACAAGGGAGCCTTGCCTTTTGTAGGACACGCCTGTAAATTTATTGGGGGCACTGACGGTAAGTCTAATAAAATTAAGATAATCAAATGCTTCTTTAGGTACATTATAGTAGTAGAGAATAGTATCCCGTTACCTCGAATTAAGTACATATCAAAGTAATATTATTAATTGTACATCAAATTATTCTCACAATTTTTTATCTTATTTTACATCAAATAAATTATTTAAATACAAATAAACTAAATGTTTAGCAAAACTACAGCAGATAATTCGAAAATATGCATCAGCACGACATTACTTTTTTCCTCTAATGAGAGACTAATAAATTCCTGTTGGTACAAAAATACTACAATCACAATCAATAAATATACTGACTGCACAGAAAATTACCCATAGCGTGCGTGGATGACACTCATTCTCATAGCAAAATAACTATCCAAGTAGCATATTTATATACTAATAGCAATGATATTTCACAGTATAGATAGATTATGCTACAAAACAATACAATACAAATATTCGTTATTGATAACCAAAAACAGTACAGAGATATTACAAAAATATCGCTCCTCCTCGCTTCGCTCTAGTCGTGGGTCGTGGTCGAATTTTTTGACAACGAAACGCAACCGTTTTCTCTAGAATGAAAACTAGTCCCCGAAACGGTCCTCGTTCGCAACTGGTTTCATTGTATGGGGACGGGCAACGGAAGACGACGCTCAGGACGATCGAACGAGAGAAACGTAAACTCATCTCGTCGACGTTTGTCTCGAAGACGAGTGAAGTGGAATGGTTGCGGAATGCGGACGTTCTAGGCTGTATGGATATAGACTTTAAGTACAAATTCGCGTCAAACAATGCGAGAACTAGTTGCGCGACGAAGACTGCTTTAGAACGAAACGTAAAACGGTCCTATCGTCGCGGAACACAAAACGGTCTTTTAAAACGGTTCGTCTTTGCAACGTCCATCACTACTTCGCTCGTCGTCGTACCTATTCCATGTATGTTTAGGATTGTTATTTGCTTAAACCAAATAAAAAGTTAGTAGAATATATGAATTAATTTATCTCAACTTTAACCTACTTAGTTAATTGATCTTATTTTATAACGTTAGTAAGCAAAACAAATATTATGATAATTCAATATTAGACTATTTAATGTTACTTAAAACGTTATTATGATAATTAGTTAAAATAAGAATCGACTGAGTTGTCGATAAAATAATATTCGACAAAACAAGTTACCTATTCAAAATCATATTAGTTGAAATGTTATTCGGTTACATGATGATTAGTTAAAATAAGAATCACATCATTGAGCTTTCGATAAAATAATATTCGGCTAAAAGAGATGAGCAAATAATCAATTAGTAAAAATAAGGACGAATCATCGTCCTTGGTAAAAATGAAAATTCGACAAATTAAAAATTATGAATAATGAAATTATACAAATTCACTTTAGACAAACTATTCATTCAAAGTCAAAGTCAAAGTCAAAAGCTCTTAATTCAATTTAGGCTACAACAAGCACTTATGAACGTCAAAGAATCTACCACCGGTTCGGAAAAACCTCTGTTGAGAAGAATCCGGCAAGAAACTCAACGAGGTATTTTTTTTTTAACAGGTTCACAAATTTTATAAAAACCTAAAATTATATCTATATGCTATACATTAGTTACAAGTATTTAACACAATTTTATTTTTTAACACAGTAGGTTCGCTATTTGAAAGGATCGCATTATAGTAAGTGGTTACACAAAGTGAAATTAGGCAAAAAAATTTTTAGACAAGTCAAGGGAATATAAAAGTATGTACAAGCTTTGCTCAGTTTGGGACTACTTAAATCAATTGGTGTCAAGTGTCCCATGATATTATTATTATTACTATTGGTTAGAGAGATTTAGTAATTATGATAAACGCTGTCACCTTATCATTTTGTACAGATTTATGGAATAAGTTTCAAAACATCGGCGAATGTGTTGAGGATGCAGGTGGCGTTATGAAACTTTGGATTGGATCCACTCCGATGTTCTGTAAGATATTTTTCTGTTTGTCTAATTTATGTACTTAATTTGAAGCGCCAGGTTAAACGTGGTGACTTAGTGGGTTGGCCTCTCATCTCAAGCAGGGAATCGTAAGTCAAGTGCAAAGATATCGACACTGTCAAAGTTACAAAAATATGTATACCCGGGGACGCGGTAACGTGATACAGAATTGTTGAAATCACCTCGACGTTTCGGTCATGTATTGTATTCAGTCAGAGGCCGTAGTTCCGAGAGTGGACATTATATTGACTTACCTATTAACACCCCGTTTCACCATCCATTGATTCAATTTAGTTGATGGATAAATGTGATGCCATCTCTGTTTGTTTTATTCGAATAGACGCAGACGGTATTACATTTATCAGTCAAATAATATTAATCAATAGGTGATCCAGATGCTGCTTTCACAGTAGCGAACTCTTGTCTGACGAAGAATCGTTATATTTATAAACTTGCTGAACCGTGTTGCGGCAACGGGCTGTTAACCGCTGATGGTAGTGGACTTTAAGTTTACTTTCTGCTTTTGACCGCTCCATACCTATCACAAAAAAAATATTTTATTTATTTGAAGTAGGTAAAGTATCAACATCGTTTAATCAGTGTATAGCAAAGTGATGTCAGCTTTTTTTTTTAATTTGTTGCGGTTTCTCGTGGACAGCTTTCGTTGGCCAGAGTCTACAACAGCAAACACACAACAGTTGTTTATAAGCTTTTCGTTAATTACATGTAAAATAAATCCTATAATTTAACATTATTTTTACAGTGGCCACATGGAAAAGGAACCGCAAGTTGCTGAACCCCACTTTCAGCCAGCATGTCCTAGACGGCTTCCTGCACACATTCAATGAGTAGGTCCAATTTTCATAACCATTAAAAACATTTCTCGTTCTTGTAATTACCATTCGACTGAACACAAGAACTTTTTTGTGAATCGTACCGAGATACGAATGGATAAAAAAAAAACAAAACAGTAAAGTAAGTTGGGAATCGAAACCTAGTACAGGTGCTATGGGACGCGCGGATGTTGAGTACCTATCCAAAATATGAGGACCGCATTCTGTGAATAATTTTGAACTCAGAAAAGCTTGCAAATTATGTTTTTCTGTATGTTGATTTTATACCTCATCCCTTTATTTATTTATTTAATATTTATTTTTTATAAAATAGATTATATTTTGGACTTACAGTAAAGACCAAAACGTCTCCAAGCAAGTAAACTTATAACTACAAAATACAAATGAAAAATAATAAATTATCATGGATTAAATTATAAAATGAAAATAGAATAAAAATAAACTTACACTAGAGTCTTACGACTATTTAAAAAGCGGCTGAGTTTGCATAGGAAGGTTGGCCAGCTATCTGCAAATACGTCGGCCTCCCAGATCTGGTTCCTTTAAGACACGTACCTAAATGGACTGAAAAATGCCCTTGGAACCATTTTAATATTAATTTTCATGATAGATAATATCCAATTGTTTCTCATGATCAAAGATACATAATAACTAGCCAGTTGAAAAATAGTACATTGCAGAGGCTGAAAGTAAGCAATAGATAAACGAGTTAGCTATTGCACTTTTGGCCGAAACTTTTGGTTTTTCACGATCACTGCCAGGAAGTAAAAATATGTATCATAAAACAAACAAATAACAATCCACTGACTGACAATGGCTCCCGCCGTGTGACACTCTTTGCCGGCCCAGATAATATCGACATGGTAATACCGACCCGATTTATCTTGTTCACGCCCATAGAAACTTGTCAGTTTGAGACGAGTTTGTATGGGCGAGTTCACGAATAATCGGGTCGGCATTTCCATGACGATATTATCCGGGCCGGGAAATAGTGTCACCCCTCCCGCCGATTTTAGTTTTTCTTTTCTAAATTTTTTTAGGCGGCCCCTAAACGGTCAATTATATTGTGCAATATCGCGAATTGTGCAATATTATTGACCGTTAAGGGTAAATATTGAAGATTGCACAATAATTGACCAAAAGTTTGAGCGAGTTTAATTTTTATTGCACCATATTTTTATATTGCATCGTGTAGGGTCAGTATTGCACAATATTCAATACTATACTGAACACGAAAACATTGTGCAGTTCGTATTATTGTGCAATACAATTGCTCGTTTGGATTCAGAGCGCCTTTCAATCTTATTGTGCAATAAAAAGTATTGTACAATGGTATTGTACGTCTAGGAGCCGCCTTAAACGAGTCCATTCTTAGTGGTCAGTACCTACCCAACCACATATTTAAAAAAATAAATATGTCATCCTCGTCATGTCCGACCTGCTTCGTGTTTTTTCATACTTAAAAAAATAAAGTACTTTTTCTCTTTTAAAATATGGCTTCTGTCCAAATTAATAGGACAATTTCGCCAGCGTCTAAGTATTCTCTTTTGAGAGGCAACGTTGTACGGTGGTTGTAGTTTTTGTAACTTGATAGTAAAATTCCAGAAACCACGTGGAGACAACTTGCGCATTAAAAAATGTCAGACACGAGAGCAATATAGAATTTTGTGATCACTATTCACTGTTAAGGTTAATCGCCGCATAAAACACTATCAAAATTATACTTCAACTAGCCAAAGAAACAGAAATAGCAAAACTAGATATTGTCTACATCCGCCATGTTCGAATGCCACAAATCGAATCCCAAAAATTAAAGTATTTTGTGCATATAATTCGTTTAAGAAAAAAAAAACACCTCATAAAAGTCATAAATGACGCATTCTCAATGATCATTCATTTCACGTGCAGCAGACGACTACTTTTGATTGGCCCGATTGTCATTTCAGTAAGCCGGGAATGAAATTTTGAAACTTAAACTTAAACTTACCTATTTTAAAAAGTCATATCGTAATACAATGAAGAATTTTGAGTAGTGAAATATTGTGTGAAAAATTTGCGGTGGTAAAAATATAAACAAAAATAAAAGAGATGGTCATTAAAATAAACTACTTCCTATCCTATATACTCGTATCTATATACAGCCTTATAGCGCCCGTCTTCGGGCATAGGCATCATCTCCACTTTTCCAGTCTTGCCTGCCCACTGCCACTCGCATCCAGTTTACGCCAGCTTGTTGCCGGATATCGTCTGTCTAACTAAACTACTACATTTAATATATATATTTGATTTGTTTTTAGCACAACTTTTGCTCAACGAAATTTAATAGTTTTTCTTCCTTAGAAAGAAATCTCATTACCTAAGTTTATGAAAATGTCAGAAACTACCTGATAGTACAGTACCTACAAAATATTTTTGACTATTTTTTAATTAGACAGTCGAATGAACTAAAATAATTTCTTTGCTCACCCGCGACCTTAAGATAGCTAAGTCTATGCAAATTATGCGTGTTCATGCAGTTCCTCCACCTCCACACTGTACGAACACACACAAATTACACAAACCCATCTATCACCACCACCACAACTCACTGACGCGTTTCGAACTCAACCAGAGCTCATCCTCAGAGTGACACAACCGTACACCATGCTACCAGTTGTTATACTAACAAACCACCACCACTGTTTTAATTTGTCAAACAAAACAAAAAACTACCCGCAAAATATTAATAAATTTTAAATGTGATACAAAACTACCTTGATTTTTTAATTTTATTTATTTATTGTCAAGGCATGTTTAATAACTACCGTTGCTAAAATTAGACCCAAGCCGTAGCAAGGGTGATGACACTAAATTTATTTGCTCATTAATAATAGACCCCATACTATTGTACCTAATTATCTCCATACATTCTAACACATCAAGACGAAACCCCTTGTCACAGTAATGTAACACTTCATACGAATCTGAGTCCGATATAGAATGATTTAATTCCAACAGATGCTTGGCAAAATTAGATCTATCAGGATGGCCGTTCCTATATGCCGATACATGCTCCTTAAACCTAGTATTAAAACTGCGCCCGGTCTGACCTACATATACTTTACTGCAGTCATTACAAGTGAGCTTGTATACACCCGATTTAGTTCCTTTATCCATCTTCTCTTTGTGGTTACAAAGTTTAGAGTACAAAGAGTTGTTAGTTTTAAAGGCTACATTAACATTGTTAGATTTTAAAATGTCATAAATTCTATCAGACAAACGACCAACATATGAAATACTACACCTATATTTGTTAGAAGACTGAGGAGGCAACCCGGCGTGAAGCATGCTATTCACTATCCGTGCTTGCTTCCTCCTAACCAAACCATCTACCATCGATTTCGTATAGCCATTTGACGTTGCTATCTGATAAATAGTATTTAACTCTGAATCAAAATTTACCCTAGAAAGAGGTACAGTTAATAATCTATGTACATAACAATGAAAGGCTGCTAAACTTATGCTGCCACGGATGATTAGATGATGCTGGTATCACAGCATCTGTGTATGTGGTTTTACGATAAATTTTAAATTCTTGCTCACTTGTAATGACTGCAGTAAAGTATATGTAGGTCAGACCGGGCGCAGTTTTAATACTAGGTTTAAGGAGCATGTATCGGCATATAGGAACGGCCATCCTGATAGATCTAATTTTGCCAAGCATCTGTTGGAATTAAATCATTCTATATCGGACTCAGATTCGTATGAAGTGTTACATTACTGTGACAAGGGGTTTCGTCTTGATGTGTTAGAATGTATGGAGATAATTAGGTACAATAGTATGGGGTCTATTATTAATGAGCAAATAAATTTAGTGTCATCACCCTTGCTACGGCTTGGGTCTAATTTTAGCAACGGTAGTTATTAAACATGCCTTGACAATAAATAAATAAAATTAAAAAATCAAGGTAGTTTTGTATCACATTTAAAATTTATTAATATTTTGCGGGTAGTTTTTTGTTTTGTTTGACAAATTAAAACAGTGGTGGTGGTTTGTTAGTATAACAACTGGTAGCATGGTGTACGGTTGTGTCACTCTGAGGATGAGCTCTGGTTGAGTTCGAAACGCGTCAGTGAGTTGTGGTGGTGGTGATAGATGGGTTTGTGTAATTTGTGTGTGTTCGTACAGTGTGGAGGTGGAGGAACTGCATGAACACGCATAATTTGCATAGACTTAGCTATCTTAAGGTCGCGGGTGAGCAAAGAAATTATTTTAGTTCATTGATATGGACCTCCGCAAAGTAACGCCTGATTCAATAAATTAGACAGTCGAAGTTGTTGGCGCAAAACCTAGAGACACTCGCAGGCAAGGGCAAATTTGATCCTGAAGAGCTCTTAAACAACAACATGCTCGAAACCGCATGCAGTAAGTAACATCTAGAATAGGGTACGTATCTGAATATCGAATGTTAAAATACCGAATGTAATAAAATATCGAATGGGTCATAATATCGAAAAGGTATTTTTCTTAAGACTGTATTTTTTAGATTGTTATAAATCTAACCTAACCTAAGGGGTTATATACGTTGCCGTTTTAAGGAATCCTGAGAAGTTTACTGTTTCAGAAAATAAACCTTTCGATATTATGACCCATTCGATATTTTAATATATACGATATTTTAACATTCGATATTCAGATGCGTTCCCATTTCATAAGCAACCATAATGGTTATTTCTGATACTTCACAAACCCAATTGTTGGTGGTACATTTTTTTCCTCACTATTTTAATACTCATTAGGTACCTATTACAAATGCGAAAGTAAGTACGTTTGTTTGTTACGTTTTCACGCTTGAATTACTGAACCAATGTGGTGAAATTTGCTATAGAAATTGTTTTAGATCCTGATAGCGTTTTCACAATATCCGAACAGGTATCGGTATCGGAAGACGATAGACGACACCTGATAGCCGACACCAACACCATATGCTGTTTTGATATGTATACCTATTTCCGACAATATCGTTCCAATACGGCCTGATCAAAAGATTTATTACATATAAATGGTTTCCTGTGGGCACGGGATAAAGAAATTCTTCGCGTCCGTAGTCGAGCAACAGCTACTTGGTGAATAGTTTGAGATCCTAAGAAGGACATAGGATAGTTTTAATCCAGAAAACTTTTAGTTTTCACAGACCCGCGATTAAAAGAATATTCGCAGAAGAAGTTACGTGCAACAGCTAATTAAATACTATAAAATTATTATGCAAACAAAAGTGAATACACGATTTTTGTTAGGGCTCCGTAGCCAAAATGGCAAAAATGGAACCCCTATAGTTTCGCCATGTCTGTCTGTAGATCTGTCCATGCTCAAGGACTATCAATGCTAGAAAGCTGTAATTTTTCACAAATATATGTGTTAGCTATGCCGACAAAATCGTACTTACATTAAAAAATTCAAAACATTTTTTTTTTTAATTACCTCCCATAGACGTAAAGTGGGGCTGATTTTTTTTTTCCCATGCAATCTTGTAGTATGGGGTATAGTTGGATAGGTCTTTTAAAATCGTCGTCTTTGCTAAAACAATTTTTTGATTCAGTGATATGCTTCCGAAATATTCAACTTTAAAGTGCAAATTTTCATTAAAATCGAGCGTCCCCCCCAATTTTAGAAATTAAAATCTAAATTATAATAAAAAAAAACAGGATTATAGTAAGTATATATCAAACTGACAAGAAAAAATATAATGGTTAAATTTCTTAAGAATTATTAGTATAGGCAAACCGCGTAACTGAGTCCTCGCCTGCGCGGTACAGGGGCGCGGGGGTAGGACGACAAAGGGGACTGAAGGAGGTGCGGGCGGCAGGCGCTTCTTAGCACAGCTATTCACGCTCGCCGCCCGCACCTCTTTCAGTCCCCTTTGTCGTCCTACCCCCGCGCCCCTGTACCGCGCAGGCGAGGACTCAGTTAAGCGGTTTGCCTATAGTATAAGAGTAAATAGTTTTCTTTTTCATTTGGGTTTTCAATTCGTTGGTTTTTTTTTTCAGAAACCATTTTAGGCATCGCACTGGATGATACATCGGTGATTGATCAAAATTACCAAAAGGCAATAAACACAACATTGAACATGATAACAGAAAGGCTGTGCAAAGTCTGGCTTCAGAATGATTTCATTTACCAACTATCTTCGTTGAAGAAGATCGAAGATGAGGCATTATCCACGATGCGCAACATGTCAAAAAAGGTATTGTATCTTTCAATACCTACTTACAAATTGCGTAATGTAAAATTAATTAAATCCCTACTAATATTATAAATGCGAAAGTAACTCTGTCTGTCTGTCTATACGAAAGTGTAACTGTCTGTCAGTAACTTGTCAAAATAACTCTGTGAGACCGCATTCAGTAAGTAACATCTAGATATTTCATAAGCAACCATAATGGTTATCCCTACTAATATAATATTATAAATGCGAAAGTAACTCTGTCTGTCGGTCTGTCTGTCTGCCTGTTACGCTTTCACGTCGAAAATGCTGAACCGATTTTGATGAAATTTGGTACAGAGATTTAAGCCCCAAGGATCAACATAGAATACTTTTTATTCCTGTAGAGGGCGCCACTATGAAATGTGGACTCTTAAGTTGCTGAAATTAGTCTTTTAGGTACTATGAAAGATACGCAATATAACCCGTAAATACCAGAGAAAAGCTACTTTTAAATTGCCTACATCGGTGCTCTAAGAGCCCCGTCAGCAGAGGCTTAACTATTAATTTACGGACATTTTTATAGAATTTAGTTTTAACAATATTGCTTATAATTATAGGTCATTGACAAGAGAAGGGCTGAGAAAAATAAAGAAATAGTGGTTGAGACTTCTTGTAAGTATCAAGTTTTTTTTTTTAAATCACCTAAATCGCTAAGTTAGCCATACCAATAGAATCCTTGAAATCCACTATTAGTCCAACTATGCTTTGAAAACATGATCTAGAATGATTTTTTGTCTTTGTCCAGTAATAAATTAGAGTAGAAGTTAGGATGTTATTAAAGAAAATTTTTTACAGCTATTAAACATTCAAACAACGCACATCCCTTTAGAGAACTAAAACTAGAAACCCTAAAATTCAGCATATACATATGTACACGGCGATCATAAACGTTGATCAGAAATAAATTAATACTTATTTTGGAACTGAGAAGAAAATGCTTTAAAGTTAGAGTTCAATTTCTGCATTGCTTATTATATTGTGGTGTTGAATAAAGATCATTGTATTATGATGTTGAAGTTTTTTCAGATAATAAGAGCTTTTTTTTTTCAAAGTTACTAAGATTATTATCGAATTTCAAAAAAGTTTTTATGAAATATCATATATGTGTGTAACATATCGTAAGTCCTCTATACCTAATGCGTTCAAAAACGGTTGGCAATGACCAGCATGTTACGAGCATTAAACAACCGATTTTACTGACAACCTTCTTCTCTGTGGTAGTAGGTCTGTAACAACAGTAACGTAATGTTCATTACAGTATCAAAATATAGTACTGTAACGAGTTTCAAATTTGGAACAGCTGTCAAAATAAACACAATTTAAATGGACCGCTATTCTCTTATCCATAGATACAACATATTCTGGATACAAAATATAACTTTGGTATGTTTTTATATTTTTAAAATGTTTTGCAGCACCTCGCTTCAAAGCTTTCCTGGACCTAATGCTGGATATGGAAGAAGAAGGCCTATTTACCGACGAGCACATAGTATACGAACTGAACACGATGATAGGAGCAAGCTACGATACTACAGCAAAGGCAATGAACTCGATCTTAGTGCTTCTAGGGTCGCACCCTGAGGTCCAAGAGAAAATGTATAATGAGTAAGTATCGAGTACCTATGCAACAAATACGTCTCATTTTTAATGTCACTAGGCTGCATGGGTTACAATTAAAATCCTACTAATATTATATAGGTAATTTTTTTTGTTAATAATATCATTTTTAATACAAGGTTTTTTTCCGACTGTACTTTCATTGTCATCCAAACTGCATTTCCGTACCAAATTTCAAGTCGATGCTGTTAGCCGTTGAGGAGATCCGTCCTGCGATCCTGGCTGGATCACCAGGATATCATTACTAGATTATTGTATTGTCACCAGATTTACACAAGTATACCTACCAAATTTTCAAATCAATCCGACCCCTGGAAATGAATTAAATTCTACTTGCAAGATATGACCAGCACATACATACTTATAGTTACCTACATGTTAAAAATTAAAAGCAAAAAAATACTTTTTAGAGCGTTTAAATAAAAGCTTTCTTTTTAAGTTTTTTGCTTTTAATTTATTTTTTACTTTATAATTAACGCTGGCTAGGTTTCAATTAATTTCTTAAATTTTCAATTTTCAATTTGGTGAATTCGCAATATTTGTAAATTTTGGAAGACGCAGTTGGCATACCATTCCAAGCATTATACGGAAAAGGTATCATGACTTCAAAAGATTTTTGAAGCATTTGAATTTTTAAAATATTTATCTGAAGTTATTGAAACTTCAGATAACTATTTTGTCCAGTAGCAAGCAGGACACTTTATAAGACTTAAAAACTTACAGAGAAAAGGTACCAGAAAATTAGGTTAGGCTAGAACTGCGTCTTCTACAGAAACGAACTGCTATCAGAAAAGTAGGTTAGGTTAGGTTAATACTGGGTCCCCTGCAAAAACGAACTGCTATCAGAAAAGTAGGTTAGGTTAGGTTAGAATTGCGCCCCCCCCCCCCACAGAAATGAACTGTTCCCAGAAAAGTAGGTTATTATGTCGGTTGAAGATATCTACTTCAAAATTGAGTTCAAAGATTCCACCCGAACAAATTACATACATATATTGCAAGATGAATAAAAGCTTTTAAAATAAAAGCTCGTAATTGTAAAAAAATACGAAAGTTTATCCAGATGGATGGGTATTTACTACTAGGTACTTACTCCTTGGCACAAAAACGATCAGATGGACTTTAATAAAATTTGATAAGTAGATTTGATGTTTGTAGCACGATTGCTACAATATGTAGATAGCTGAACATCTGAATTGATACATAAGCTAATTTTATTAACCCCCGACGCAAAAAGAGGGCTATTATATGTTTGACCGCTATGTGTGCCTACGTGTGTGTCCGTGGCACCGTAGCTCCTAAGCGGGTCAACAGATTTGTAGCGGTTTTTATTTGAAAGCAGGTTTTCGAGCGATGGTTCTTAGACATGTTTTATCAAACTCGGTTTAGCCGTTTTTGAGATATTGAACTTTGAAGTGATAAATGTTGGGGGTTTACCGACTTTTTCTTGGTTAGGTTATCGCGATATTCCCTCAGGATCGGTATATAATCTCTGTCTTAATGCTGGGTTTTAGTGTCATGAAATATGGCACAGGTTGTTTTTAGTGCAATGTCAATGAAGACCACTGCTTACGCCAATAAAAATACTGCACAACCAACCACAGTATTCATTCAAGTTTAATATATTATGTATGTTTGTAAACTTCAAGGATTAAATCAGTAGTCGGAAGCAAGGATGTCGTGGAAAGAGAGGATCTACAGAAACTGGTTTACACGGAGGCCGTCATAAAAGAAGCGCTACGTGTGAGCCCCGTTGTTGCCTTCGTCGCACGAGATGTCGAAAAAGAAGTTAAACTCAGTAAGTACTACATAATATTACAAATATATAGATTGTTCAGTAGTTTTTAAGAACGGTTCGTTATCATCGTTCGCTCGTTCGTTCGTATCGTTCGTTGAGGTCCCGGGTTCGATTTCCGTGTCGGGGCAGATATTTGTATGAAAAATACGAATGTTTGTTTTGGTTGTACCTTGTTTTGCATAACAACTTTTTGCCTATTTTCACTTTGCCTAATGTTAGATAAACTAATATTACTTAACCTAATGTTTCATTTTACCTAATTTTCATTTCATTTCAAAAAGTCATTTTCTATACAACTTACTTTACATAATTTTGTTTTGCCTAATTTGAAATTACCTAATTTTCATTTTACATAAACTCATTTAATATAATGTTTGACTCACATAATTATGTTTTGTCTAACGTACATGTCACATAAACTTCATTTTGTATAAACTTATTTTGTTTAAAGTTCGATTGACATAATTATATTTTGTCTAACATACATATCGCATAATTTCATTTGTCCTAATCTCGGTTAATCCAAATACATTGCGATATCGTTAGTTAATTCTAAGAAGTTTAGTTCTATAACATAAAGTCGATTCTGGCGCTTCGCCGGCCGCTGCCGCGGCACGCTCGCTTCGCTCGCTCGGCTCGCGCGCTGTGGGGTCGCAGTTCTACCTAACGCTCCTCCTCGCTTCGCTCGTCGTCGCACCTATTCCCTGCATGTTTAGTATTGTTATTTGCTTGAACCTATTAAAAAGTTAGAATAATATTTGGATTCGTTAAAAGGTTATTCGGCTACATGATGATTAGTTAAAATAAGAATCGACAAAGTGAGTTTTCGATAAAATAATATTCGACAAAACAAGAGTTATGCAAAATCATATTAGTTAAAACGTTATTCGGCTACATGATGATTAGTTAAAATGACAATCGACAATGTGGGTTTTCGATAAAATAATATTCGACAAATGATAATTTAGTTAAAATGAAAATTCGACAAAATAAAAATTATGTATAATGAAATTACACAAATTGACTTTAGACAAACTATTCATTATAGTAAAAGTTGTTAGACAAAGTGAAATTATGCAAAACGTTTTTAGACAAGTCAAGGGAATACCGTTTGTTTTCGGGTCTTGGGTGTTTAATATGTATTTAAGTATGTATCTATCTATATATTTATGTTTATCCGTTACTTGGTACCCATAACACAAGCTTCGCTAAGATTACTTTGGGACTAGGTCAATTGGTGTGAATTGTCCCGTGATATTTATTTATTTATTTATTTATCATGTAATTTACACACAATGATCCGATTTTAGAGGGCGTAGCAACCCAATTCAGTTAAATTCTCAACGCCGATGCTTTCTATGATTCTTACAGAAAACTACACTCTCCCTGAGGGCAGCGGATGTGTCATATTTTTCTGGGGCACCTGCCGCCTGCCCATCTGGGGCCCGGACCGCTACGAGTTCCGTCCCGAGCGCTGGCTGGACCCCGCCTCGCTGCCACAGAGTGCCGGTGCCTTCGGTGCGTTTAGCATTGGCAGGAGAAACTGTATAGGTACATCAGAGAACTACTACCTTCTCCACAGACAGCAACTGTATCGCTACTCTCTGGGGCATCCACTGCCTGTCCATCTGGGGCCCAGACCGCTTCAGATTCCGTCCCGAGCGCTGACAAGACCCTGCCTCGCTGCCAAAGTGCAAAGTCTCGGCGCTTACTGAACGTTTACCGACCGAAATCTCTTTAAGTGTCCAGAAACATATTTGCCAAATTTCTAGTCTCTTTAACTATGCGTCAGCTATCCGTCATTTAGTCACGTTAGTGTTTTGTAGGTAGATATAAATAAGAATTAGAAGATAGACGTATTGAGTATTTCTATTTCCGCTACAGCAACAGAATTGAGGGTTGCAACCCCCTGTCAAATGCCTTTAAACTATGTTTGAAGAGACGCCTGGAAAAAACTTAAAGCAAAGCCGTAATAAACTTGACACTTAGTGGTTTCGTTACGCAAAAGTCATTTTACGTTAAAACATTTGTGAATTTTTATTGCCAGGCCCAGGCGTTTGTTCAAACACTTTCAAGTGTGACTCTCAGGGGGACATAGCCATGCTGTCTGGTGATAGACGTGCGTTCTAATATTATTCCGAAAACAATTCAAAAAATTTTTTTTAACAAAAAAGTAAAACCGATTCCTTTTTTTGAAGTCGGTTAAAAATAAAAAAATAACAAAAAATGGAACCGACTACAAAACTCTTGAATATATTTTACTAGGTACCTTACCTATAGCTCGAAGTCGGTGCCTCAGCACGACCCAGGAGGAGTGGAGCAATAGGCATCTTTTTCACCTACATACAATGGGTTTCAATCACTCCTGCTGGGTCTTGCTGAGTCACCGACTTCGAGCTAGTAGGTACCTAGAAAAATATATTCAAGAGTTTTGTAGTCGGTTCCATTTTTTTATTTTTTTGGAGTCGGTTTTACTTTTTTGTTAATTTGTTAATTTTTAATTTTCATTTCTCACTTTTTAGTGATTTGTAGCCAAAGTTCATCTCACAACGATTCCATTAAGCCCAAACACGACTAAGTTACGTTGTTTTATAACAGAGTTCCGTTGCCTACCTTCTGGCTTCAGCATCAGACCAGTTCGAAAGAATCATTAACTTAAAGCTTCTTCTTACTTGCTTATCTAGGTATGTTAATCATGATCGTTTATAGACGAGCGAGCATTACCTACTTAGCTTCGACGAGGTCCATTGGTCACATTATGGTCTTCTTCATCAGGTCCAGGTTACCAAATGACACTTTCTGAATGTAAATGCTCATCTTAATGCTAGAAATGCCAAAATCTCCACAGGTATGCCTATCAAATTTGAGGTTTGCCCTCGAGATCCCTAGGATTCCATCATCAGATCTTGACTAGGTGACAATGAGACCACCTCAGAAGAATACCCTGTCGAATAAAAAAAGTATTTTGAAAATCGGCCCACAATTGACTGAGTAATCGGTGAACATACATTAACCTATCGTACCTACTTACCCCGGGCCGCCAAACCAGTACCACCTAGGTATTGAAAAATTCACTGTCGGAGATCGTTCTTACTTGTCGTGTTGAGGCATGAAGAAGCTTTATTAGCCTTAAGGCTGTCACAGACTACGCAGATACGATAATATTTTATCTGCGTATAATAACTTAATGATCTGAAGCTATCACACACTACGCATGTGATAATATACGTGACGCCTACATTCAGTCCAAATCCTTCAAACTGAGTAGACGTGTTTTTTGGTGCGGATTGTTTACACAGGATGTTTTCGTGTTTATCTCTTTTAGATTTACTAGACAGCTCGTCAGATGACGATTCTGATTATGAATTTGATGCTCGTGTTGCGAATATCGCTGATTTATATCGACACAAGCACGCGCATAAGCACGCGCACAAGCACACGCACGCGCACGCACACGCGCCCGCGCACAAGCACACGCACGCGCACGCGCACAAGCACGCGCACGCGCAAGAGCACGCGCACAAGCAAGCGCACACGCATTCGCACGCGCACGCGCACAAGCACGCGTACAAGCACGCGTAATTTCACCGGCTGTCTTACTCTCCGCGCCGAAACACAACAGTGCAAGCACTGCTGCTCACGGCAGGATTAGCGAGCAAGATGGTGATAGAAATCCGGGCGGACCTTGCACAAGATTCTACCACTACATTTTTTGATATATCGTTTTTTTTTACCCAAGCCTATCACATCAACCTGTATCTATCTGCAGATAAAATACTGTACCATATTTGTAACGACAGATGTTAGATCAATTTATATACGCAGATAATAATATGTCGGTGCCCGCAGATACTTGACGATAAAATAAAAGTTATCTGCGCAGTGTGTCTTGGCTCATTGAATTGTATAGGGAGCGATATTGACAGATATGCGTTCAGATGCAGATATCTTATCGTATCTGCTTAGTGTGTGATGGGCTTTAGTGTGTTAGCGAAAGTCTGATTCTATTAGACGAGACGCTTCCTAACGAAACTAAATAATAATGAGCGCTCCTTTCATTGCTGAAATATGCTATATTTGTTTGTTTGTTTAACAAGTTTACTTACAAACACGATTATTACACTCTTTTTTAGAAACCCATCGTTTATTTTGCTGCTGAGCCGAAATCTATACTAATATTATAAAGAGAAAAGATTTGGAAAAAAAAATAAAAAAAGGGTTCAGCCAAATCTTATTTTAATTTAGACATGGTTATAAAGTTAGAAAATTTTCACTAATTTACAAATATCTTGCGAACAAAAACTAGTGAAAAAACCTCACAAAAATCTATCTAACAGTATCACATATTTCAGAAAAAGGGTGAATAATTTTATAAACGTAAAACATATATATAGAAGAACTGCTCTGAAATTATACCAATATAATGTTAAAACTACATAAACGTTGGTTCCGCAGTTTACAACATAAAAACGCACAAACACACAAGCTCTTACCACTACATTAATTACTGCTTCCCAAAAAAGTCGTCATGAAGGTTTGCAAGCAAACTTCAACCCATGACCACGTCCACTTTGTCAAATAGTGTGATTCAGAATGACTTAGAAGAGATTGCTCTAAATGTACCTTTATTTTATTTTACAGGCAAGACATATGCGCTGATGTCCATGAAGACCATGCTAGCACACCTAATACGGAAGTTCAAGATAACAGCGGACTATAGCAAAGTAAAGCGAAAGTTATTAATTCTACTGGAATTTGTGGAAGGCCAGCACCTGTCTTTAGAACTAAGAGAGCAATGTTAACTAAATATGTAGTTACATCGATTCCTGTAAATTGTACGAGCTATTTTGGGAAATATTCAGAATTTTCTAAAAAGTTATTAAAACATGGGATGGTACTAGAATTATAATTATGACTTGATGTGTACTTATTTTATCAATTATTATTGAATACAAATACATAAGTTGTTCTCTACGAACTTATTCGTAGGTTGTTCTATAACGCCGTTATGAACAACAGATGCATCTTTCTGTAGTCGTGGTATTTTTACCCGACTGCAAGGAGAGGTATTGTTTTTCGCGCGTATCTTGTATGTAAGTATTTAATATTCTATATTACCGCATATCTCTCAAACCGCTGGACGGATTTTGACGATTAATTTTAATTAGATTTTGACGTCCCAGCAACCCAAGTGTCCTTAGATAGGTGACTTTAAAAAAAATAAAACATAGCGGCTGTGAGATGCAAATAATTGGGGGTCAACAAAATTATTTTTTTTCTATTACGACTAATATCGGTATCAAAGTCAAGAGCTCATCATAAGGAATTGTAAAAGGAAGCGAGAGTTACTCTGGAAATGTAGATTAGCCCCGAGTCCAAGTATCAAAAATGTATTCAAACAGTATTCAACGAGGCTTAAAATAACTTAACCAACAAAAAGTTGGAAAAACCCCCGACTTTGTCACTTTAAATTTCAATATCTCAAAAACAGCTAAACCGATTTTGATGAAACATGTCTAAGACCCATCGCTAGAAAACCAGCTGTCAAATAAAAAAAACCGCATTCAAATCGGTCCACCCGCTTAAGAGCTACGGTGCCACAGACAGACACACTGACACACATAGCGGTCAAACTTATAACACCCCTTTTTTGCGTCGGGGGTTAAAAATTATCTCTTTAACTCAAAAATCGTAGCATGACTATTTTATAAAAAAAGCTTCAAATAAATCTAAGGCCACATGGAATATAATCAACAATTCAAAGGCAAGATACCCTAAAGATAGTGTTACTAAAATAAGTCACAATAGTAAGATAGCAAGGGACCCGAAGGAAATTGCGCAAATATTTAATAACTAGCTTATGCCCGCGACTTCTTCTGCGCGGATCTAGGTTATCGCGCGGTCGCGCCCTCTACCGGAATAAAGGGTATCCTATGTTGATCCTTGAGGTTCATAATACCTATATACCAAATTTCATCAAAATCGGTTCAGTGGTTTCGACGTGAAAGCGTAACAGACAGACAGACACACTGACAGAGTTACTTTTGCATTTATAATATTAGTAGGGATAATTAAATCGATCAATTTAAATTAAACAATACTAATAACAATACATAATTTTAATTCTGATTTGCTATTTAATTCACAGAAGTCTTTATTATTTTATGAACCCAGTAACTTCTTATGACATTCGCATTATTATTAACTTTCTAAACAATACTAATAGCACCGGTTATGATGATATATCTACGAAAATTGTAAAAAAAGTTTCACATATATTATCTCTACACTGTTCAGTTATATTGTTAATTTGTGTATAGAGCAGGAAGTGTTTCCTGAAAAAGGGTATAACCCTGTAAGGATGGCGAAACTGCCTTTGACGAGAAAGTGGTTTTCCTTTGGCTCGGATAGTTGTCTTTACATACGTTGTAATTTGACCAAATTTTAGCCCCGAAATGGGCGTGGTTTTTGAGATAATAAAAAAAAAGGAAAATCGTTTCTATTTTTTATTTACCAAACTAGTGGCCCGATTTTCATGAAATTTTTATATATTATGAAGAAAATTAAGAGCGTTTTTTTCTAAAAAAAAATCCAATTAATTTTATAGTTAAGTAAAAAAAATCATTTTTTTTAATATTCATAATTTTTTTTACTTACGAGGTGGCGACCAACAATATCAGATATATTATGACCCATTTAATACTCTAATACATATATTTTTTTTAAAAAACATTCATTTGGATCATCAGGTTAAAACAAGCGAATTTGTAACATCTCATACATAGCCTTCCCTTTACTACGTACTTCAAAAAAAGTTGTTGAAATGACTTTTTTTTAGATGTGGATGAAATTTGGTATTCCTACTCAGAATCAGGAGCACTTTCGATTATAATAGGAGAAAAAAAGTGTCTCAATATTTTTTATTCCATTAAGTTACCGTTTTCATACGCGTGTCTGTGGCGGTAGTGTAATGGATAACACAAAATTATATGAAAAACCTGGGACACTTTTTTTTCCTATTGCAATCGAAAGTGCTCCTGATTCTGATTAGGAATACCAAATTTCAAAAAAGTCATTCATTTTCATCTGACAAAAAAGTCATTTCAACATCTTTTTTTTTTAAACGCCCACCACAAGTAACATAAGAATCAACAGTAGTCATATGTGTACTGAGTTGTCAGTGAACCTTACTCATACTTTCAGCATTAGGTGCAGGTAATAAAAAATATTCTTATTATACTATAATGTATAGAAATAAAAATTCTGAAATTCTGGCAGACTCTGTTTCAATATTTTAACGCTTCGTGAAAAATACTTAATTTCCCGCTACATTTCTTTTTAATTACCTTTTTTTAAATTATAAAGCCAAACTGCATACAGCCATGATTATAATCTAAATTTACATTCAAAATTCGAATTTTCTGGAACCTTGAATTCTATCTGTTACTTCGTAATGTGCTGACTGCTACTGAAACCTATACGTAGGTACAGTTGGAGTAAAAAAAGGTTCGTCACCCTAAGATCTATTTTCCTTTGCTCAGTATGAGCGCTAATCTGTTTTACCGATTGAGTAGGACATACTGCGTCAACCTGTCAATCTGCTAAATATCAGGTGACCATAGCGTCTCTACAACTACACCTTGGCACTGACAAACACTGACAATTTGACTGACAATTAAATAGAACATTATTTAATTGAAACTTTTAAGAAGTTGTTATTAAAAAGGTTTTGTATTGATATGAAAATAGATATGTTAGAGGTGTATACTATTTTGACCCTTGTTCTTGTGTCAAGTAAGTATAATTTGACATGCACTTGTCTACTTAGTACTTTGGTTTCAAAACGTACTAAGAGTCTATGACTTTGTAAAGGAATCAATTTAATAACTGACGAAGGTTTTCCTACTCCCACTGTACGTAGTAAAGGGAAAGCTATTGTAACTAACCCCCCCCCCCCCTCAAAAAAAGAAGCTTTTTTTTGTCCATTTAAAACCTTAAACTATTTCTACTCTACCTATTAAAAGCTACGTAACCTACTTAAAGCTAACCAAACTTAACTTAAAGCTAATTAAAGCTAACTTAAAACTCCTAGAAGCTCCTAGAATATAACTGCTAATTAAAAGTTCCTAAGCTCAAAAGCTATGACCTACCTATATGTGCAGCCTACCTATATAACTGAGCTTATGAATCCTACTAAGATGTATGAAACCTACTATATGACAGCGTGATGATGTGATTTGGCCATGTGATCGTCTAGTGGTTGTCTAGTGTCTAAATAAGATGATTGACCCTTCGTTGTGTCCGTCCTAAGTAACCCAAACGGTACTTTTTGTGACGAGTAAAGATCGGTCGGTCTGAATTTAAGCTACATTTAATTATCTACCTACCTATAAAGCAGCTAGGAACATATTACTTACTAGAAAATAACCAATTTTGACTATGAGTATAAAATGCTATAGGATGTTATGAGATGCTGTTAGGAGACCAAGGGTAAGTTATATCCATCATAATTACTTGGAAGAGCAAGTAAGCCTATATGACATTCTCAAATAAAACAAATTAATAAATATCATGGCGGAGTATTGTGAGATATCTAAGATTTAAGAAGAGTATTGAATACATAGGTCTGTGAGGTAAACACCTAAATATAATAGCGAACCTAGGTTTCTGAAATGCAAAGAAGGAAAGAACACAAGATTAGTAAAAACACAGTGTAAATAAAACCAGTAAAATAAGCCAAATGAAAACACAGTTTAATAAAACACAAACAAAATGAGGATAAATATGTTTTCTATTTGCAATAGTATAATGGGAACATGTAGAATAATAAGTACCCACATTATAAGGATATTATGTGAGTGAGATATAACAGAAATATGGTATTATAAGGCTCCCTTTTTACCCCAGCATTTAGAAATAAACACACAGAATTAAATGGATTAGTTAAGTAAATAGAGCTAGCATTCTAGGTTCAAATGCAGAGCAATGGTATTGTATTTAGGTAATATACTTATGCAGCCATCAGGTGATAAAACCCATGAAGTCAGTATATACAAGCTAATTAGAAATAGAATTTGGATTTTCCTTCCTATAATATAATGGTATAGTAAAATTTACTTTCGCTATAGATAGTATATTTACTTGATAAAATAACCATAGGAATTTATTTGATTTCTAGTTGGTAATAAATGCTCACAACAACATTTCAGCAATTAGTTATCAAACTTGAAATAAGGTGATTATATATATAATACCCCCCCTGTCCTCCGACCGCTTATAGACCGGTTGACAAATATCAAGTTGGGTATTCTTACCAACAAAAAGCAATTCATCAGTTTGCAAATTAAGAAGTATTCATTTACTACTTATGGAGTGTCACATAATTATTCCAGAATATCAGAATACCAACCAATTTAATATCTATTGGATGAAGGTATGGTCTCCCCCGTCTATTTAGTCAAATACAATAGAAGTTACCCACTTTAAAATATTACAAATAACTTTGATATTGTTATTGTATGAATCTGACGACAGCAGATAGCTTTCACACTTATGATTTATTTAGCCTGGCTCTCAGTACATAAGTAGCGTTCCCCTGTCAAGAATAGAACTTTGCTACATGTCTAGCTTTGACCAAATACGAGTATAACACATAAATGTTGTAAATAAATGAAATTGTTAGGAGCGAGTAACCCATGATTGTATCAACTACAGACAATGAATTTTTAATTTCTTTCTTTTATATTTTCAATCAAACGTCCCTAATCACACATGACAATGTATTGTATAATATCTCACATCAGTTAATCAGTAAATTAAACAAGAGCGTACTTACATGACTCGTTGCACAAGATAAATAAATAAACACACTTACATGACTCGTTGCACAAAGTAAATAAATAAAAACATATCTGACCTCGCAGTACCTGGTGCCTGGGTAATCGAAAAAGCGGAGATTCTAGCTGGGGGTCTTCGTTAACACCGCAAGGTATCCAACCCCTAGGTTTAAATCAGATCTTATAGAATAAGGAAACTGGTAGACTAGCAGTGAAAGAACCGAAACAAAAACGCGTGGGGTAAACCCCAGCGACATCGGCCCCTCTCCACCAGCCTGCCAGATTATTCACGAGCATAGAAAAGAGACGGGAGGAAAAATAGCGAAAGAACCGAAAAAAAAACGCGTGGGGTATACTACACCGACATCGGAAGTTCACTACCAAGCCGCCAGCTCCATCATAAATTAATTTAATCTACTCTCATATCGAAATATTCGAATTATAAAATTCAAAACGAGTTTATATTTACATACTTTTTCAAACGCAATACCGAAATATTAAAAAAAAACTCATTACAACACCTTTCTTCTAACAAAGTAATGTTATAATATAATTTTTGAAACCATTACGATACAGGGCAAATCCAAAAAGTTTATATAAGGTTAGTTTAGTTTATTTGTTCACTCAACATAACAATTTACATCATATAAATACATTAATGTCAAATTATACAAGAATTTTATGCTGAGATCGTCAAAACTTATAAAAATAAACAAAGATAAAAAATAATCAATAAAATACAATGTCAAAATAAATTAAATTTGTCCACTTGGGGAAGTTGTCAAAAAATGAAATATTAAATTATGTTAATGAAAAGTACAAAAAGAAATATAACTATAAATAAATGTCTCAAATAGTGTAGTATATTTACCAATATTGAAATAATGTCAAGAGAAGATTATGTCCGAAAACTCACTTACAGAGTATAGAGGGTTATCCATCAAAAGGTTTTTCACCCGGCGACCAAATGCCTCTTCGCTCAGATCTTTTATTTCGGCGGGCAGACGTTCGTAATAGGTAGGCCCCACAACTCGTGGATTTTTTCCTGAAAGTGCCATGCGACGTGGGACTGTCCTTAGGCGTCCTGTGGTACGCAAGGTTTTACCTTTAACATTTACGCATTCAAACGTGGATAAGTGTTTCCTCACAAACATCATTAACTCATAAACATAAACTGAGTAGTGCGTCATTATGCGATACTTCCGAAACAGGTCTCTACAGGAATGCCTTGGTGGTACACCAATTAGAGTTCGTACGGCACGTTTTTGCATCAGCATTACTCTATTGGCATCCGTGGAGTTTCCCCAAATGAGTGTACCGTACGACATCAGCGAGTGGAAATGTGCGAAATAAACCTGTCTCAAAGCATCCCCGGAAATCAGTGGTTTAAGTTTCTTTAACGCAAAGACTGCACCGCTCAATCTATTACACAGCCCACTCACATGGCTCTTCCAGTTGAGGTGAGCGTCCAATGTGAAACCAAGAAAACGGCACTCCATTGTCACAGGCATCGGGCTATTTATAAGACACGGAGGCAATGCGATACTACGACCCGAGAAGATCATGACATTGGACTTTGCAAGGTTCAGCATCAAACCATTCGTCCTGAACCACTCGTGCAGCTGATCACACGCCTTACGGATCTTCTCAGCAAGCAGTTCATAGGTCTGTCCGCTGACAATAACCGTAGTGTCATCCGCAAATAACACAGGCAGCCCAGCTGTAATTGATGATGGAAGGTCGTTTATAAAAATTAAGAAAAGGGTATTTCCAAGTGCTGACCCCTGTGGGATGCCTACACTCACAGAGCCAATATCCGAATCGTACCTTTTGCCATCTGTTAATAATCTGACAATCTGCTTACGTCCCGTTAAAAAAGAGGCAAACAGTCTGTAAGCAGTGTCTCGAATGCCATAGTACGGTAATTTGCTCAGAAGCAGTTCATGACTAATGACGTCAAACGCCTTGGACAAATCGCACATGATACCTGCCATTTTGCACCTGTCATCAAGTCCAGACACAATGCAATCAAAAAATTTGAGCGTTGCTGTTGTTGTAGATTTGTTTTTTCTATACGCAAATTGTCTGTCCGTCAGTAAGTCATTTCTTTCTAGGTGCTTCATTAGGTATGACGACAGAATGGACTCGATTATTTTAGAAATTGTAGGCACGATCGAGATAGGCCTGTGACTGTCGACATCACACTTGTCTCCCTTTCCCTTATATACTGGACATACTCTGGTATTTTTCAAAACTTCAGGATAAACACCTGTATCAAACATCATGTTGATAAGCACAACCATCACCTCAGATATCACTGGCCAAACAGACAAAATAAGATTTACTGACATGTCATACGTATCAACTGTTGTCCGTGTCTTCAACATGGACTGTAAAGCTTTATCTAAAATATCCTGTGTTATGGTCGGCGTATCGAATGACGGCACATTTAGATCACCAATGTATCTGCGCAGGTATTGTGTTAATAACGAGGTATTGCCGTCCAATTTATACTTGGCTGCAACACTTAAAAAATGAGAATTAAATACTGTTACGTTCGTGGGGTGGGTTCGTGATTGAAAAGCACTTTTAACACCGATGAATAAGAGTAGGATTTATTTTCACACTGTTACTTAACTTTACAAAACACTTAAAAACAGTTCACAGTAATTTCGTACTCAAAAACTCACTTACAAGTCGCTTTGATTCTCTTCGATGTTTATCGCTCGGTATCGCATTCGAAACTGTCTCCGCCGCAACCTCGCCCGGCTTATATACCCCCGGTGAATCGGTCCACAAAATTCGAGAACAGTCCAGCTAGGACGTCATACCTACATCTCGAATGTTCTTGAAACGAGTAGAGTGTCTGTCTCTTTCATGTGCTATCTCTCTCACACAGTTACTAGAATGTTCCGGAAACAGGATCATCAGTCTGTTTCTCTCACACATATAGGCTATCCTTGTCACACACCTTCTCGAATGTTCTCAGTATAGCTGTCTCTTTCTAATCGTGCTATCTCTTTCACTCCTATTGAAAATTTCGCCATATACTGAAATGTAGTTCAAAGGCCCATAAGGGGTCCTGAAAACGCCTGAAAACGGGTTTTCAGGTTATGGCGTCATCGGATAGAGGGTGGCCTGAAACGGACTGAAAACATGTTTCAGGCGCCTGAAAACGACGGTAACTTGGGTGAAATTTTGATAAACTAATATGTGATAGAGCGTCCTCTGAAACGGCCTGAAACAGTATTCCAGCCTGCTGAAAACGCCTCCAATGGGTCGAAAAGCACGATTAAAGTTTCCACCTAACCCACCGCCGTAACACTGCCCCCTCCTAAGACATGCTCGTCCCGAGCATCATTAGATCCATGGTATTTGGTCAATCGATCAACATGAACAATCTTACAGGGGCTACGCGCGTTACGCTGTATTCGGTATGTGACATCGTTGATCCTAGTGACTACTTTGTACGGCCCTTCCCAACTCGGTGATAATTTCGGGGACTTCCCTTTTTTTCGCATAGGGTTATGTAGCCACACCAACGATCCTTCCTCAAATCTCGTCTGGTTAGACTTCCGGTCATATCTGGTCTTCATCTTTTCGCTGGCCTGCAGTCCGTGTTCACGAACATGATCCATCAATCCGGTTTCGCAGTTCACTTGCATATTCTGAAATCGTCTTTGGTGCATCTGGAGGTTGTCCTGTCAGTAGATCCGCAGGTAACCGCAGTTCTCTTCCAAAATTAGCACACGCAGGTGTCACGGCCGTGCTTTCGTGAACTGCGGTCCGATACGACATTAAAAAGAGTGGAATATGCCTGTCCCAATCTTTTTGATGGCTGTCAACTACTTTGGCCAAATGTCGTTCCAGAGTCTGATTGAACCTCTCGACCATCCCGTCTGACTGTGGATGATAGGACGTAGTCCGAGTTTTATGAATTCCCATGACTCGGCAAGTCTCCTGAAACACCAGAGATTCAAAGTTTCTTCCCTGATCGCTGTGGATCTCAAGAGGTACTCCATACCGACAAAATACTTCAGCCACTACCGTTTCCGCTACTGTGACTGCCTCTTGATTTGGAATGGCAAACACTTCAGGCCATTTGGTGAAATAGTCCATGACCACAAGGATGTACTTGTTTCCGCGGTCAGAGATCGGGAACGGCCCTGCGACGTCCAAAGCAATTCTTTCCCAAGGTGCCCCCACATTATAAACTTTAAGCGCACCTCTACTGCGTGTATGTGGCCCCTTGACCGACGAGCAGCTAGTACACTTCCTACACCAGTCTTCCACATCTTCCCGACAGTGTATCCAGTAAAATCGTTGTCGAATCTTCATCAGAGTCCTTTTTACTCCTAGATGCCCGCCGGAAATGCCATCATGAAAGGATCTTAAAACATCGCTTACTCTCTTCCTTGGTACGACCACTTGAAGGTGAGCATCCTTTCCGTTCGCTGACTCCCATTTCCTACACAGTACGCCATTGTGCATAATCAGACTTTCCCATTGCGCCCAGTAGCTCTTGGTCACTGTACTCATCGGAGCTACTTCACACCACTTTGGTTTGGGCATTCCACCGTTAATCCAGTCGTAAATGGGTTTTATGTCACGATCTTCCTGTTGAGCTTCTTGCATGACAGCGTCACTCCATTCCTCGCTAACAGTGTCGGTCCTCAACATCTTCACGCAGTCCTTATCCTCTTGTCTTAAACAGTGTTTGCAGTCATCCGGACAAGGCCTTCGGGAGAGGGCATCTGCATTTCCATGTGACTTTCCACTTCGATGCTCGATGGAAAAGTCATATTCCTGCAGTTGTTCGATCCAGCGTGCCACCTGACCTTCGGGGTTCTTGAACTCTAACAACCACTTTAAAGCAGCATGGTCAGTCCTGATTCGGAACTTGCGTCCAAGCAAATATTTGCTGAAATGCTGCAAAGTTTTAACGACTGCCAGCAATTCTCTCCGAGTGACGCAATAATTTCTCTCGGGTTTCGATAACGATTTACTGAAATAGGCTATCACAACTTCCTGGTCTCCTTTGTTTTGTGACAAGACTCCTCCGATGCCAGTATTGCTTGCATCAGTGTCAACAACAAACTCGTTATCCGGGTCGGGATATTCCAAAATCGGTGTTTCACAAAGTCTGTTTGAGATCTGAGAAGGCTGCTGCACACTGATCATCCCAATTAAATGGTCGTTTCTCTTCCGTCAGCTGGTGCAAAGGCTTTGTTATATCCGAGAAGTTCTTCACAAATCGTCGATAGTACGAGCAAAGTCCTAAAAAGGCACGCACTGCTGTCTTATCTTTCGGTGTTGGCCAATCCTTAACTGCACTTATCTTCTCAGGGTCTGTCTGGATGCCTTCTGATGAAATTACATGTCCCAAGTAGTTTACCTTACGCTTGAAGAATGAGCATTTCTTCGGACTTAGTTTTAAATTTGCGTCACGCAACTTGGACAAAACTTGCTCCAGTTTCTTAAGGTGGTCATCGAAATTTTTACCTACAATTATGATGTCATCCAGATACACTAGGCAAGTATCACCCAGGAGGCCGGCAAGTATTTGCTCCATTAACCTCTCAAAAGTTGCCGGTGCATTGCACAACCCAAACGGCATAACATTAAACTGCCAAAGTCCTTTACCAGTTGAGAAGGCTGTTTTCTCTTTATCTTTGTCCTTAATTTCCACTTGCCAGTATCCACTTTTCAAATCCAAGGTGGAAAACCATTTCATGCCGTTTAAAGTGTCCAAAGTGTCGTCTATCCTCGGCAATGGATAACTGTCCTTCTTGGTCACGTCGTTGAGTCTACGATAGTCAACGCAAAATCTCATAGTGCCATCCTTCTTTTTCACCAAGACTACTGGAGAACACCAAGGGCTGGTCGACGGTTCTATTACTTTGTCCCTCCTCATTTCCTTGATCATGTCTTCGACTTCTTTTTCTCGAGCTACTGGAACTCGCCGAGGTCGCTGTCGAATAGGCATGACATCTCCAGTGTCGATCTCGTGCTGCACTACTCCAGTTCTCCCGATATCACTGTCATGTGCAGAGAAGACACTCCTATAGCGCTTTAGTAGATTACGCGCCTTTAGAAGTTCTTCCTCCGTGAGATCATTCTCGCAGTTTTCCAATAATTTTCCAATATCCACAACTTCTTGCAACTTGACCTCGTTTGGACCATGGCAACTCCGTATCCATGAGATTGCCTCGCATCTCCCCATAAGGGTTCCTTTACTTAGGACGTGTTGAGTGTCACTTAAATTAAGAACTCTTATAAATGCTGCGGATGACGTCATTACCACTGTGCGAGCTGGTATCCACGGCTTACTGCCATCTATTTTCTCTATTAGCACGCAGGAATGAGATCCTTGTCTCACACCATGTGGTAACTTCACCGGAACTAGGGCTTGCGATCTCGGTTGTAGTGTAGTCCTTCTAGCGCAGAAGACATGTCCACCCACTTCACCCTCCATAGGAACTTCATAAGCCCCAAATTTCAGCACGCCGCCTTTTAAGTCGATCTTACAATCGTACTTCCTCATAAAATCTAGACCAATAATACAGTCGTCTACGATGTCAGCAATGATGACTTTGTGCCAGTACTTCTTTTCTCCAATCTTTACTGACACTTCTTGCTCCCCTTGGACGGAAATGTTCTGGCCGGTAGCCGTTTGCAGCTGAAGATGCATTGGTCGGACTTGATGATCTCTGATCAGGTGTTTTAGCAGTCGAGAACTGATCACAGTTCGAGAAGCTCCGGTGTCGATAGTAAGGTGACATGGCACTCCGCCAATTTCTCCTTTGACAGCCAGACTGTTCCCGTTGTTCGCCTGGGAGATCATAACTGGGACATTTTGACCACCAGCCAGCACTCGTCCCATAGTCCTGGCTTTTACTCGTTTCCCTGCTGCTGCCGTTCTGGATTACCAGAGCTTGCTGGCCTGTCCATTTGGTCCGAGTCTCGTCGCCTCCAATGTCTTTTCGGGCAGCCAGATTGCATGTGTCCTCGTTCTCCGCAGTTGTAACATCGAGGTCCCGTTTCTCGAGGTGGAGCAATCGGCTCCCTGGCAGTGACTTCGCGTACCCTGAAGGATCTTGTTGGGTCTTGGCGTACAGCTTCCACCTCGAGAGCATGGGCAAGCGCATCCTTCAAACTCCCATGGTGACCCAGTCGTACAGCAGCCCTCACTTCAAAGTCTCGAATCCCATCTATGAATGTCTGCACTAGCATTCCATCCGTAAAAGAGGATGAATCTCGGTATGCTTTTTGGACCAGTTTCTCTATTTCTAGGGCCCACTTTTGTAATGACTCATTACGACCCTGGGTCCTATCCTTCAGTTGAGCTCTGTAGACGTGCTCTAGATGACTGTCACCGAAGCGTGCTTCTAAAGCTTCAAGGAGACGGTCATATGTCTTATCCTTTCCCAACGTTTCCAAGATACTGAGAGCTTCATCCCGTAGCGCCAAACTCAGTGCCGTTTTTGCATAATCCTTGCTCCAGCCATTTGTTTCCGCAACCAACTCGAATTGGTGCTTGTATGCGGCCCATGAAGAGGTACCATCAAATGGTGGTAACTTTAACTTTTCACCTCCTGTGGCTGGTGCAACCGATAAACTGGTGGTGCCGTTGGCCACTTTAATTTCCAACTTCTGGAGGCGATTCTCGTGGCCTTCTACCTTTTCGTTGACACCGTTGAGGCGCTGTTCGTGATTTTCGACTTTAATGTCAACTGCCACAATTTTATCCTGGACCTCAGCCATCTCCTTTTTCCATTCTGCGGTTGCGTCGTGTACCTCACGGAGGAGTTCGAACTGGTTCTTTTGTTCCTCCTGTAGAATCCTAGCTTGTTCCTCCTGCTTTCTAGCATGTTCCTCCTGCCTTCTAGCTTGTTCTTTCAGGAGGACCAGAATCGCGTTGACGTCTATTTCCGGCTTTGGGGATACTGCCGCCGCTGTATCTGACGCTGCGGCGGTGTCTGTAGGGTCCCCAGCTGCGGCGCGGCTTCGGGTCTGCATCCTCTCCTTCTCTTCTTCTCGCGGAGTAAGCGGCATTTTCAATCCCACTTCTGACACCAAATGTTACGTTCGTGGGGTGGGTTCGTGATTGAAAAGCACTTTTAACACCGATGAATAAGAGTAGGATTTATTTTCACACTGTTACTTAACTTTACAAAACACTTAAAAACAGTTCACAGTAATTTCGTACTCAAAAACTCACTTACAAGTCGCTTTGATTCTCTTCGATGTTTATCGCTCGGTATCGCATTCGAAACTGTCTCCGCCGCAACCTCGCCCGGCTTATATACCCCCGGTGAATCGGTCCACAAAATTCGAGAACAGTCCAGCTAGGACGTCATACCTACATCTCGAATGTTCTTGAAACGAGTAGAGTGTCTGTTTCTTTCATGTGCTATCTCTCTCACACAGTTACTAGAATGTTCCGGAAACAGGATCATCAGTCTGTTTCTCTCACACATATAGGCTATCCTTGTCACACACCTTCTCGAATGTTCTCAGTATAGCTGTCTCTTTCTAATCGTGCTATCTCTTTCACTCCTATTGAAAATTTCGCCATATACTGAAATGTAGTTCAAAGGCCCATAAGGGGTCCTGAAAACGCCTGAAAACGGGTTTTCAGGTTATGGCGTCATCGGATAGAGGGTGGCCTGAAACGGACTGAAAACATGTTTCAGGCGCCTGAAAACGACGGTAACTTGGGTGAAATTTTGATAAACTAATATGTGATAGAGCGTCCTCTGAAACGGCCTGAAACAGTATTCCAGCCTGCTGAAAACGCCTCCAATGGGTCGAAAAGCACGATTAAAGTTTCCACCTAACCCACCGCCGTAACAATACATTAGGCACCTCACAGTATTTTATTTCCATTCGCGTTGTGGGGTCCTTAAGACAAATATTTGAAGAACTAGTTTTTGTACCTATTTCCTCATTCACAATTCTCCATATTTCCCTTGACGAATTTTCACATTTACTAAGCCTATTTTGAATGTGAGTTTGTCGAGCACGCAACGTCGCATCCTTAATCAATTCAGAGTAATGTGATATACACTCAGATATTATAGTATTATTTGGGTACTGTCGTCGAAATTCATGCAAATCACGGTGTTTGCGAAGATATTCCGACAGTTCATCAGTCAACCACGGGACGTTGGATTTTTTATTGTTTAATTTTAACTTTTTTATAGGGAAATGGATATCTATGTAGTATGTCAATATATTAAATAATTTGCAAAATTTAGTATTAATATCAAGGGTCATGTCATAAATAAAATTGAAATTATAATTACATATGTCCCGATAGAATAAATTAATTGAATCATCTGTAAATAATCTGCGTTCTACAGAGTCACTTTTCCCATTTTTATTACCATCATGCTCAATAGCAAACTCATACCGCTGTGTTAAAGACATTTATTTCTCATAAGAATTAACATTCACTTAACATGAGAAATACATCACAGAAAAGTAAATTACATGCAAATAATTCCATAAGGATACCTAAGTAGCACATTGTAGATGTGGGTAGCGATTAGGCGTAATTTGAAGGTAGATTTCGATTCGGCCGCTCGGTCGGTAACTCGGTAAGTACGCGTCCAGCGAGTGTAGATAGTTTGTTTACATTACTAGTGCGCAGAAACAGAGATCGAGCGCATCTGGATGTGACATGATGATTTGAGCGTACAAATAAGTATTTTTTTTTGTTGTTACTATTATTTTTTTGTTTTTTTTTTTTTTTATGAACTATTATTATTTATTTTGAGTTCATCAAATCTTCCGGGTTTCACAATACTGCATACATTGGCATAAAGACAGTTTAGAGATTTTTTAGTCGTAATAACCGATGCATAGTCTGTCACTATCTGGTACAATATGTTGTCTTTGGTTGCTATTTTGTTGCTGTAGCCTGCCTCGATTGATTTGAGTTTTTTGATGGTGCCTGAATGATTTTTGGTGTACCTTTCACGTATTTAATGATAAGATTTATTTTACCAGCTTGAGTACGGCGGTTTAATTCATCAGCTAATTTTTTAAGATGCATTTGCTGCTGCGGTGTTTGATCTGAGTAAATTTTCACTCCAACTTCTCTGTCCACCTTATTTTTATTGCGCAATATTGTCTTTGCCGTCTCCTCCGACTTCATGCATACTTTTATAGGGCGGGTTTTTGTCGGGTTGTATTTTCCTAAGCGAAACGTCCTTTCTGGCTCAGGGCAGTCAGTCAAGATCTTTTGTAGTATTTTTGTTGTTTCTGTTTTATCATTGTTATTCCTCTCATCTATGTCTAAGGATGTCGATTCTGGAACCTTAGTAATGATGATGTTTCGTGCTCGTTGTGTTCGCTCATACAGCTCAGTTACAACCGTTTCTTGAAGATTTATCTCAGAAGTAGTCGTCTGTAGTTGCAGTATATCCGAACCCAACGCTTCAACTTTCAGGTCCGTTGTTGCCGCTTTTTCTATCAGATTAGCTATGTCAAATTTTATAGAGTTTTGTTCCAATTTTAGTATATCTGTTACCGACTTTATTTCAGTTATTTGTTCTTTAATGTGAGTAAATTCCTCTGAGATCTTGTTCATAATGTGCGACTGGCCCGCTGAGACTGATGTTAGCACTTCCATCATGCTTGCCATCTGACCACGAATCTCCGCCAAATCTTCGTCCTCAAATTTTCTTTTATCATTACGGGGTTTCCTTCGTTGAGTAATTTTAGGCTGTTCTGGAGACTCCGTTCGCCAGTCTCCCCCTGTGAGATTCAGTTGAGAATCACTCCGACTTAAGCCACTTCCAGGTGGCGTGCGTTGCATATTCATGATATCTGTGTATCAAGTACGTTCGTAGTGACGACGCTGCAATGAAGCTCACCTGAGTGAGATACAAAAAGTTCCGTTTCTTTTCCCCGAGGGGGTGAAGAGCTGTCACCTCCTCAGCCGGCAGTCCGTCAACACAAGAATAAACAGCGCACACCCGGATGTACACCAATTTGCACGTAGATGCAACTGTGCAGAGTCCAATATTGTTTAACCACGAATAAAAAGAATTAGAATAAACTCAACCACACATCCACTCTGTTTGACACCGAACGCCGAATCATATCAAAAAGTTTTGATTCTAATTTTCACTTGTCTGTGGCAGTGCCCGCTTTAGCGCATGCGTGCACATGCCGCACATGCGCAGTGACGTACTAGGTTTTTGCGGCTTTAGCGCCATTTTCGATTCATTAGTGTCGTTTTGTTTTACAAATTTTCGTTCGTGGCAAAAATTCCTTTTTGCTTAAAGATGTCTGATATCAGTGAATGCGAAGAAAATTTGACTCTGCCCGATATTTTAGATGCGGGGAAGGAAATGACTCATAAATTCACCAGCAAAGTGAAGGTCCTAGTATAAGTTCTGGTTGCAATGCAGGTAACTCTCAATAGTTCTTGAACACATGATAGAGGATTTAATATATGAAAGTAGATAAAATATTGTATGCAACTGTATGTAATTAGGCCTTAAAACACTCATGTGACCCTTTTATGAAACCACACTCGTGTTTCAAGGACCCCTATTACGTTACAGTTGCATAAATAGCTATAAATCGCATAATTACCCAGCAGCGTAACGACCTTCACTTACAAAATTCCAGAACCGATTGATCCAGTTCCTACTAACCACCTCCTATTTATACCTTTTTGGGTGCAACAGCGACCACTCCTACTATAGCCTCATCTGCGGCGTCTACAGAATCTGTCCAGACTCCTACGTTCCTAGCGTCACGAGTACTTCTTGCTACTCTAGCCACTAAGGCACCAGCGACGCCACAAAGTTTTCTTAATACTGCTGCGCCTCCAGCTACCTGCATTTCCTAGCTTCCGTACATCTCGAGCCCTTCTGCATATTGTTTCAGCTAACTCTCGTACATCTTGCACGACCCATGTATTTACGAATGCAACTGCATTTCCTATCATATGAGCCATTACAATCATAACAGCGACCCAAGGGTTTCCTACAAGATTAGCTTTTGCGCCTTTAACTGTGTCTTAAACCACTAGGGAGACAGGAACGTCAAAGAGGTTTCCTGTAATACCTGCGTTTATACATACAGCCAAGACTCCTATGATAACGAAGTACTACGAGGCAGCGACTGCTACGCACACATCTCCACTTTCTACTATATGTCCTACTTCAGGGTCATTGGCGCTTCATGCTATGTGTTTCAAGCGTCAGGAAAGCTTAAGCAAATTCCTCCGTTTCCTAGCGTTTGCCCTACTACGGAAACAGTGGCGTCCCGGGTGTCGTGGGTAGAAGGTCTACCCACATCATAAAATAAACGGTCTTGTCAACGTTAGCTCGGTGTTTCATTTACTACATGGTGGCAGCGGTTAAAATATTACTTAAAATAATTTATAACTACAATTGTTGTTGACATTGTGCAATATTAGTGCTGTGTGTGTGAATTATAATAAAATGGAACATGCAAGACCACCATCCGAACTTTGTACGGACGGGAGTCCGGTCAGCAGGGCTGACGCATGGAAACGCTGGAAAATGCAGTTTAATTTATTTTTGAAGGCGTCTGGTGTATACAAGGAGGACACTGCAGTCCAAGCGAGCCTCTTAATAAATTTGATTGGGCCCGAGGGGTTCGATGCCTATCAAACGCTTGATTTTGAAGCGGAAACCGAGCGTGATGATGTCACTGTCCTTTTAAAGAAATTCGATGGTTATTTTGGAGTGAAACCGAACATTACCTTAGCGAGGTATAATTTCTTTACACGAAACCAAGAGGAAGGTGAATCAATCAATCAATACGTGACTGCTCTTAAGTTACTTAGCAGGAGCTGCGAGTTTTCTACGTTACAAGACGATTTAATTCGAGACCGTATAGTTTGTGGCATAAGAAGCGCAGTTGTGAGAGATCGACTTCTGCGCACCGATGATCTAAGTCTTGACAAGGCTCTGAAAGTATGCCTGGCGGATGAGATATCCGTAGACAGTACTAGGAGACTAGATACTTTTAGTAATACGGCGAGCCAGGGCCAGCTGCAGGTGGATGCATTGCAAGCTCGTGGTAGCAGTGGCGGTCGAGGTAGCAGAAGGGGAAGAACTAGTCGCGGCGGTGGCCGGGGCGGCGGCGCCTGGGGCGCCCGCGCCGGCGGCAGCGGCGGCGGCGCGCCGCGCCGAGTCGCTCCGCAGCGCGGCACTGCGCGAGTGGAATGTCCTGGCTGTGGTAAATTTTGTGACCCCGGTATGTGTCCCGCGATTCGTGTTCAGTGTTTTGTGTGCCAAGGTTATGGACATTTCGCGCGAATGTGTGCGAATAACATGGATAATAGAAAAATGTATGATATTGCTGTACGAGACCAGGATTCAGAAACAGAATGTGAGTCATTTTTTATTCCAATGATTTCTGATGTTTCGAATGTCAACTCCATTTCGACTGAAGACTGGTATGAGACATTGATCGGTGCCTGTGGGGGCGAGGAAAAGTTTAAACTCGATACAGGCGCCGATATTAATGTATTGTCATATGAAAAGTACTTATCTTTAGGTTATGATGTACATTTAATTATTAACAAACCTAACATGAAACTACTTTCGTATAGCGGAAATGTGATTCCAATGAAAGGCGTTTCATTTATGAAATGGTTTTTTAAAAATAAAGCGTACAACTTAAAATTCGCAATAGCCGATATCAGCTGTGAAAGTGTATTGGGACGCAATAGTTGTACTGAATTAGGATTGATTATGCGGCTACATACGGTTAACATAGCAGAATTTAGTGACTTATTTGAGGGCTTAGGGTGCTTACCGGGGCGGTATCACATAGTCGTAGATGAGTCCATACAACCTGTCATTAGTGCAACAAGAAAAGTGCCTATAGGGCTGCGTGATAGGTTATTAGATGAATTAAATAGGATGACTGAATTAGGAGTCATACGTAAGGTGAGTCATCCTACGCGCTGGGTGAATGCGTTAGTAATAGCGGCCAAGAAAAACGGCTCGCTGCGCATCTGTTTGGACCCGCGGCCGCTGAATTGCGCGGTGCAACGCGCGCACTTCCAGCTGCCCACCATAAATGAGCTGGCGGCTAAGCTACATGGTGCTAAATATTTCTCGGTCTTAGACGCTAATTCAGGCTTCTGGGCTACGCAATTAGATGATGCGAGCGCAGATTTATGTACATTTAGCACACCATTTGGTAGATATCAATTCCTCAGGCTGCCATATGGCTTAAACTGTGCATCGGAAGTATTTCATGTTAAAATAAAACAACTATTGGAGGACTTAGATGGAATAGACTCATTCATTGATGACATTATCTGCTGGGGTCGCACAAAACAGGAGCATGACGAAAGATTAAAAAAATTGTTAAATAGAGCAAGGGAAATTAATTTAAAATTTAATAAACAAAAATGTAAACTATGTGTTGAAGAAGTAACCTATTTGGGGCATGTGTTTAATAAAAATGGCATGAAACCAGATGTAAATAAAATTGAGGCAATAACAAACATGCCTGCACCTCATGACAAAAAGTCACTCGAAAGATTTTTAGGAGCAGTGAATTATCTGTCAAAATTCATACCAAATTACTCTGAGCACATTTTTCCACTAACTAGACTACTAAAAAAAGATTCTGATTGGTTTTGGGATACAGCACACGAAAGTGCATTTGAGAAATTAAAACAATTAATATGCAATGCTCCTGTTTTGGCACTGTTTGACCCGAAGCAACCCGTGGTGGTGTCGGTGGACGCGAGCAGCGTGGCGCTGGGCGCCGTGCTGCTGCAGGGCGGCCGGCCCGTGGAGTACGCGTCCCGCACCCTCACTGACACTCAGTCTAGATACGCGCAAATTGAAAAAGAATTGCTTGCAATAGTTTTTGCGTGTGAGAAATACCATCAATATATTTATGGTCAGAGTAATGTCGTTATAGAAACTGACCATAAACCGTTAGAAAGTATATTTAAAAAGTCATTGGACGCGATCCCAGTACGCTTACAGCGTATGTTGTTACGATTACAGGGATATGACTTGCAAGTAATTTATAAACCTGGTAAATATATGTTTCTCCCTGATACCCTATCGCGTGCGCCTCTTAAAGATTTGTATGAAGATAACATTAGCAAATGTATTATGTACCAAGTTCAACTGTTGTTAGAAAATGTTCAAATGTCAGAGCATAAATTAAAAGTTGTAAAAGATGAATCGAGTAAGGATAAAGACATATGCCAATTAATTAACTATATTGAAAAAGGATGGCCGGAGCACAAATGTGACGTCATAGAAAATTTAAAATGTTACTTTTCATTTCGAAATGAGTTACATACTGCTAATGGTATTGTTTTTAAAAACCAATTGGTTCTTATTCCGGCATCCTTAAGGAGCAAAATGTTAAATATAATTCATGATGGTCATCAAGGAATAGACCGCAGCAAGAGGCGCGCGCGAGAAGTGTTATTCTGGCCAGGTATTACGCGAGACATTGAGCAATATGTTAAAAGATGTACTGTCTGCCAGGAGTGTCAGAATGCCCCTGCTAGAGAACCAATGCTACCAGTACCAAGTCCTAGTTTGCCATGGAATAAACTAGGTACGGATATCTTTGAATATAAAAAGAAATATTTTTTAATAATAGTAGATTACTATTCGGGATTTATCGAAGTAGCGTTGTTACGAGATATTACATCAAATACTGTTATAACGGTAATGAAAGAGAATTTTGCGAGGTATGGGATACCTCAAGTCGTAATAAGTGACAATGCTGGTCAGTTCTCTAGCAGGGATTTTCAAAGGTTTGCGTGCGAGTGGGGATTCGAACATATTACGTCATCACCTCACTATGCTCAGTCAAACGGAAAAAGTGAAAGAGCGGTACAAAATATTAAGAGACTGTTAATAAAGTCTATAAATAGTGGTACAGATTTTTATCTGCATTTATTAAGTTGTAGAAACACGCCTCGTGATGATTTAGGTTCTCCAGCACAACTGTTAATGGGCCGTAGGCTCAATTGCAGACTGCCAGTACACCACGACTTGTTAAAGCCGGTTGCCCTGCAGGATCATCATCACAAACAGCTCATACAGAGGCAAGCTAAGAATAAAGCGTACTATGATAGACGCAGTAGGAGTCTCCCAAAACTTAACGTAGACGATGAAGTTATAATATTGGACCACACGAATGCAACGAATAAAATGAGAGGTAAAGTAGTTAAAGTAGCTAATACTCCCCGCTCGTACATAATAAAAAATCGAAAAGGCATTGAGTACCGTCGCAATCGCAGACATTTATTAAAATGTGAAACAAAATTAACGGAGGCAACTAGTTCTCAAAATTTGCAGTTAGAATCAAATGACAACAAAGTACGCCCCGCTGATATTGTTGCTAGCCGTGCCGGTGAGGTAGTCACTGGACCTACTCTCACGCGCAACAAGGCAAAAAAATTAGGTATAGATATAAACTCTTTGTTCTAGCAGGCACGGAGTAGTTATAGCAAGTAATAGAGAATATGCAAGCATCATTTTATTCAAAAATATCGTGCTTATTTAACACTTATAGTTTTATGTTAAGTTAAATAGTTAAGGAGAAATGTGGTTTTCCATAAATATTCCCTATTACATACATATTTTCATACCTGCCTATTGTTTTGGTTATTTAAAATTTGTTTTTCTATTTTTTTCTTTGTTAGGTAGTTATGCACCTACCTTTTGTATCTAACAGGTACATAGATACCTGTTATCTCATTTATTTACTTTTATTTTTGTTGGGGGAAGATGTCGTGGGTAGAAGGTCTACCCACATCATAAAATAAACGGTCTTGTCAACGTTAGCTCGGTGTTTCATTTACTACACCGGGCAACATGTTTCGAGCTACTTAAACATCAGTTACACTTCCTATTTCTTCAGGGACAGCGGCGCCTCATGTGTTCTGTAAGACCAGGGCTTTTACGGATGCAATTGTATTTCCTATCATATGGGCTATTACAAAGACAGCAGTGGCCCAAGGATTTCCTACATAACGAGCCTTTGCGACTATAACGGTGTCTTCAACTATCGACGAGACAGAAACGTCCAAAAGGTTCCAAGTAATTCCTGCATTTCTACCATTGTGAAGTATCATGAGTCAGTGGCGTCTACGCGCACATATACATTTCCTACTATGTATCCTTTCACTGAAATATCGGTGTCTCATACTTTGTGTTTCGAGAGCCAGAAATCCTTAAGCTTCCCCCTCCATTACCTAGTGTTCGGACTACTATATAGACAGTGGCGTCCCGAGTAACCCGCTTCGAGATATTTGATCATCAGCCACATTTCCTTTTCCTACAGAGGCAGTAACGTTTCATGTACTTTGTAAGCCTAAAACTTCTATGAATGTAAATGCATTTCCTGCCACATGTGCTATTACTAGGACAGTAGCAGCCCTAGGGTTTCCTACAACCCAAGCTCCTTCGCCTATGGCTGTGCTTCGAGCTACTACAGAATCAAAGACGCCTAAGCGATTTCAAGTAACATCTGGGTCTAGGTACTCAGCCAGGTCTCCTACTACAGTTAAGTACTATGAGATAACGGTGTCTACGCAAATATCCCCACTTCCTACCATATGAAATATTATCGAGACTCCAGTGTCTCATGCTATGTGTTTCAAACAACATCCCTGCCTAAACAACCATCTCTGTTTCCTATCGTTCTATCTACAACAGAGATAGCGGTGTCCCGAGTATCCCGCTTTGGGCTATCCAAACGCGAACTATATCTCCTACCGCTGCAGAGGCAGCGACGATTCATATATCCAGTGCAACTAATGCTTTTATCACTGCAACTGCATTTCTTACTAGATTAACTATTTAACCGATAACTGCAGTTCCTATACCTTGTACAATATAGCCTTTGTTCATTTAACTGCAACTGAACCTACTAGGGAGACAGAAACACCTAAGGAATTTCAAGCGAATGCGACGCCTATACATACATCCCGGTCTCCTGGTTAATAGGATACGTTAGTTATAACGATGTCAACGTTCACAACTCCACCTCCTATTACATGTATTGCTACAAAGACAGTGACCACTCGAGAAGCGCGATTCATGAAACTATGAAGCTTAATCAGTCTCTCCCATTTCTAACTATACAGTGTGTTTACAAGATAGCGGTATCAGTACCAATTCCTCTACCTCCTATTGTTCAGCCTGTTACAGAGACTGTGGTATTTCACGTAATGCGTCACGCGCGGCCTAAGTTTCTTCGAATACAAATGCATTCTCCACTACATGAGGTATTTATATGATAACAGCAGTTCATATGTTTCGCACAACATAAACCTTTGCACGCGTAACTATGTTTTGAACAACTAGGAAGACAGAAACGCCTAAGAAGCTTCCATTGTGAATGAAACGGTAGAGGTCTATCCTAAACCGTTACACTATGTATGAGATGTTACATATTCAATTGTTTTAACCTGACGATCCAAATGAATGTTTTTGAAAAAAATATATGTATTAGAGTATTAAATGGGTCATAATATATCTGATATTGGTAGGTGTCACCACCTCGCAAGTAAAAAAAATATTATGAATATTAAAAAAATGTTTTTTTTCCTTAAATATAAAATTGGATTTTTTTTAGAAAAAAATTCTCTTAATTTTCTACATAATATTTTAAAAAATCATGAAAATCGGGCCTCTAGTTTGGTAAATAAAAAATAAAAACGATTTTCCTTTTTTTTATTATCTCAAAAACCATGGCCATTTCGGGGCTAAAATTTGGTCAAATTACAACGTATGTAAAGACAAATTATCCGAGCCAAAGGAAAACCACTTTCTCATCAAAGGCAGTTTCGCCATCCTTACAGGGTTACGAGGGTCAAACTGAAAGTTCTTAGAAAATCAAAAACTGAGCAAACTAACAAGTTATTAGTTTTATTATATCTTTTCAAAATAGTGTCCATTCACATCAATACACCGCTGCATCCGATGGAACCACTGAGAAAAGCACTTAGCCCAGTCGTCCTTAGGGGTCTCTTCGACGGCCTTTTGAAACGCACCCACTGCTTCCTCGGTGTTCATAAAAAGTTTTCCTCGAAGTTTTTCTTTTATTTTCGGGAATAAATAAAAATCGCAAGGTGCGAGGTCGGGGCTATACGGCGGTTGACCCAGTAATTCCACGTTTGACGTCACTAAATAGTCGATCGTTCGCCTGGCGGTGTGCGACGAGGCGTTGTCGTGGTGAAGAAGGATCCTACTTCGAGGTCGCTTCTCCCGAACTTTTTCCAATACAAGTGGCAAACAATTGTTAGTGTACCACTCTGCAGTAACTGTTTTTTGATCCTCTAAAGCAATTGTCGCATAGTGACCTGTCCTTCCGAAGAACGAGGCCACCATCTTTTTTCCCACGCTTCGACCTCTCTTCACTTTAGTTGGCAACTCCTCGAAAGGAAACACCCATTGAGCAGACTGTCTCTTGGTTTCTGGATCATAACAGTAAACCCAGCTTTCGTCACCCGTAAGTATGTCGAAAACAGCATTTGAGTCACCTCCGTTAAATCTTTCAATCATTTCACGGCACCAATCAACCCGACGGAGTTTTTGGGCCTCGGTCAAATTATGAGGTATCCACCTCGCACAAAGCTTCCTGACCGCTAAATGTTCATGGAGGATTTTATGCACTTGACTCATACCGATGCCTAAGCTTGTCCGAATCTGCTGATACGTCACTCTTTTGTCAGTCTCTATCATACGCTGCACAACACTGATGTTATTTTCAGTCGTCGCCGTAGAAGGCCGTCCCTCACGCAGATCGTCGGTGAGATTAGTGCGACCACGTTTAAACTCATTAAACCAGTTGTAAATGGTCGCACAAGATGGAGCTTCATCATGAAAGGCCAATCGAAGTCTATCATAGCTTTCTTGTTGACTTAAATGACATCGAAAGTCATAAAAAATCACTGCACGAAAATTTTCGCGAGTTAAATTCATGTTGACGTGACACAGACAATTTTCAATTTGCCGCCAAATCGTAAAACTAATGACAAATGAATGAAATACATACTCAATAATATTGGCAAAGAGTTCCATTTTCAAAATTTAAACTTACTTTTTTATTATATTGTTTACAAGTGGCCAGTTCTAAAAACTTTCAGTGTCGCCCTCGTATATACCCTTTAAGGTAGCCGTAGTCAAGCCCCTTTTCAAAAAAGGAGATAAGTAAACAGAATGTGAACTATTATAGAACTTTTTTTTTTTATTCGACTGGAAGGCAAACGAGCAAGTGGGTCTCCTGGTGGTAAGAGATCACCACCGCCCATAAACATCTGCAACACCAGGGGTATTGCAGATGCGTTGCCAACCTAGAGGCCTACGTTGGAATACCTCAAGTGCCAGTAATTTCACCGGCTGTCTTACTCTCCACACCGAAACACAATTGTGCAAGCACTGCTGCTTCACGGCAGGATTAGCGAGCAAGATGCTGGTAGCAATCCGGGCGAACCTCGCACAAGGTCCTACCACCTGCAAAACCTGTCGCCCTATTACCTATATTTTCAAAAAAATATTGAAAAGGTAATATACATATAATGGCGTAAGTAACTACTTTGAAACAAATAACTTTTTTGCGCCTTAAAAGAAAGGGTTCCGTAAAAATAAAACGATTAATATGTCTATGAGTGATTGAAACCCATTGTATGTAGGTGAGGTAGACGACTATTGTTCCACTTCTGCTGGCTCATGCTGAGGCACCGACTTCGAGCTAGTAGGTACCTAGAAAAATATCTTCAAAGGTTTTTGTAGTCGGTTCCATTTTTTGTTATTTTTTGGAGTCGGTTTTACTTTATTGTTAAAAAAATTGTTTGTGCCTAAAAAGTTCTCCTTCTCTATATAATTTAATTATTCCTTATTTGAAGTCGGTTAAAGATACGACAACATTTAGTAGGTACCTGAAGGAGACACATATTTTTCAATGGTAAAACGAAAATAACAATAAAATCATAACTGACAGGTTTACATTAACTTTGAAGTATCATTGAATTCAGATATCAAACTAACTCACGGGTCATAACGTCATAATGATCCTATGTTGGTTGAAATAAATATTATTATTATTATCATTTATTATAATGCTAAATAAAAATGACATATGTCTCAACTGACAACCTAAAGCTTTTGATTTTAAAATATAAAATCTATAGAAATAAATAATACCGAAGTTTACCTATGTTTGTAATACCAGAACAACACATTTGTTTGTTAATTACTGCATCTCGTCCAAACTACTGTACCAATTTGGATTAAATTGAGTATACAGACAGTTCGAGTCCGGGGAAGGACATCTTTTCCCGGAAAAATGCATAGTTCCCGCGGGTAGCGATAACAGAATTATACGCAGACGGAGTCGCGGGTAACGACTAGTTTTACATAAAAACATGGTGTACAAAATAGGTCTTAAATAAAAGCATTAAGCTGATATCTGCTCATTAGTTTGTTTCTTTCCTTTTGAGTTAAAATGTTATTCCCTGCAATTCTCCTTGTTATTGCGGCGTGGGGTCTTTACGTTTTAATATTTCGTGTTTCGGAGAAAAGGCAAAGGCTTCTGGCACTGGCAGCCCAGGTTCCAACTTACAAGGGAGCCTTGCCTTTTGTAGGACACGCCTGTAAATTTATTGGGGGCACTGTCGGTAAGTTCATTAAAATTAAGATAATCGTATGCTTGGGTACATTTTAATAGCATCGGTGTTAGAAACAGAGGTAGAGAATGCTATTCCGTTAACCTCTAAATAAGTATGAGAATAATTCTATGTGTCAAAATTTCAAGCTACCCTATGAGTTATTGGCGTCATTTACTTTTACGAATTTCGACTTAATAAATTTAGAGGTTTTTTGGGAAGTTGAATGAAAGCTCAGAAATACGTGTGTTAGCTTCAGTAAGTAATTATTTTCGATCAATTTTTACATAAATCGAGAATAAGGGGTAGCGGTAACAGTGAAGACAGTGACGTGGGCGTGATGTAGCTGTATCACGACATCAAGCGACATTCCTATTGGCCACACATGATGCGATCTAATATGCAGTTCTGTAGATCCTCGCTAGATGGCGCTGCAGAGGTCTGAACATACCCCCGGTCTTGAAAGGACTGACTTTCGAAATCAGACTACTTGGTTTCTGGTCATCAGGCTGGGATATCAGGGGACAGATTTTTGTGAAAGCACTTCTCACGATGCACGATGCCGGACGCTGTCTGAATGTCTGCGATCCTTGATATGTCAATCGAACTTAAAACAAAATAAGTTTATACAAAATGAAGTTTATGTGACATGTACGTTAGACAAAACGTAATTATGTCAGTCAAACATTATATTAAATGAGTTTAAGTAAAATGAAAATTAGATAATGTAAAATTAGGCAAAACAAAATTATGTAAAGTAAGTTGTATATAAAATGATTTTCATTGAAATGAAAATTAGGTAAAATGAAACATTAGGTTAAGTAATAGTAGTTTATTTAAACTTTGGATGGGATCCACTCCGTTGTTCGGTAAGATATTTTTCTGTTTGCAGAATTTATGTAATTCGAAGCTCCGGGTTAAACGTGGTGACTTAGTGGGTTAATCTATGCCCTCTCATCTCAAGCAGAGGATCGTACATCGTGAGGAAACCTGCACATACCTGCGAGGCATTTCAATGGTGTGTGTGAATTTCCCAATCCACACTGGGCCCGCGTGGGAACTATGGCCCAAGCCTCTCATTCTAATAGGAGGCCTGTGCTCAACAGTGGGACGTATGTGGGATGATAGTTCAGTAGCCGCCGAGACTTTGTGGTGTGATAGCGACGCAGGATCTTGTTAGCGCTCGGGACGGAACTCGAAGCGGTCTGGGCCCCAGACGGCAGGCAGTGGATGCCCCAGGGAGTGGCGACACAGCTGCTGTCCGTGGAGAGGGTGGTAGTTCTCTGATGTACCTATACAGTTTCTCCTGCCGATGCTAAACGCGCAGAAGGCACCGGCACTCTGTGGCAGCGAGGCGGGGTCCAGCCAGCGCTCGGGACGGAACTCGTAGCGGTCCGGGCCCCAGATGGGCAGGCGGTGGATGGCCCAGAAAAATATGATACATCCGCTGCCCTCAGGGAGAGTGTAGTTTTCTGTAAGAATCAAAGAAAGCATTTGCGCTGAAAATTTAACTAAAGTGGGTTGCAACGCCCTCTAAAATCGTATCATTGTGTATAGATTACATGATAACGAACCGATCTTAAAATCTACTAAACATGACTAAACAATCTATATATTTGTAATATTATGTAGGTACTTACTGAGTTTTACATCTTTCTCGATATCCCGTCCGATCATGGCAACAACGGGGCTCACACGTAGCGCTTCTTTTATGACGGCCTCCGTGTAAACCAGTTTCTTTAGATCCTCTCTTTCCACGACATCCTTGCTTCCGACTACTGATTTAATCCTTGAAATTTACAAAATAAATAAATACATTTTAAACTTGCAACTTAATCTATGATCTCTTTGAATGATCTAATACATTTAAACGAGCAATTCTTGTATATATATTTTAATTTTAAAATTAGTCGTCAAAAACGTATAATGTAACAAAATACAAAGTCTCGCAATGCTGTTATTCCACAACAAAAATTTGATCCTAAGTATGAGCATGGTTTTCTTCGACCCAGCGCATAAAATTGCAAAAAATAACAGCTTTCACGGAAAGTTTTTCAAATTTGCACTTTTAAACGTTCTTCCCTGCCTATTTCCCTTAGGAGAGGGTTGGACCCCTAAATTTTGGTAGGACTCGGCAAATCCTCATTTCTAGTGCCAAGATAAAGTTGTAAACAAAGTTTAATTGATGCACATGTTTTTTACCCGACTGCGAAGAAGGAGGTTTATGTGTTTGCCTCGTATGTATGTATGTATGTATGTCTATTCCTACGTCTGCTTGTAACTATTCAACGGCTGAACCGATTTTGATAAATGATACGTCATTGGATTCGTCTTGACGACACGAGTGACACTGGGTACATGAAATTCTTGAAAAATCAAAATTCATTCAAATCATTGCAGTCATTTAAGGGCACATGAACGGGCGAACAACCTTAGCCCTCTCGTCCAATAGGTAGTTTTATTTAGTAGTCGCTGTAGCCGAAATCGGCCAGGAGAGCTATATATATTGTATTTTCACCAAATTTACATAAGTATGCCAAATTTCAAGTCAATCGGACCACTGAAAACGGGTCAAATTTAGCTTCCAAAATTTGACCCAAAAAAAAAACAAACAAATAAATAAACAAACAGGGCAAGCTAAAGAAAATTATGTAAAAATATCAGCGAAATGTAAGCACTTGTGAAAATATTTTAATTAAAAAAACAATTTTGTATTCTCATCCCCTTTGCCACGCGCCGTAGCCGTAGCCGCGCCGTATTCGTAGTTCGAACTACGAACTTCGAACTACACTTGTTTTCTTCTTTTTAGTATTTTTAAGGCAGTCGGGTTTTTCTATTTTATAAAATTTATTGTTTTATTCCACGCTTTTTTAATAGTTCTGTGAAAATGGTTGATTAAAATTATTATAATCCATATATATTTAGAATAGGCTAATTATTACGTTTAATTTGATACCCCACTCGATAGATTTGAATAAAAAATTTTTTCGAAAACTTACAGTTTGGCGCCAAAAATCCGCCATTTTGATTTTTCAAGAATTTCATGTACCCAGTGTCACTCGTGTCGTCAAGACGAATCCAATGACGTATCATTTATCAAAATCGGTTCAGCCGTTGAATAGTTACAAGCAGACGTAGGAATAGACATACATACATACATACATACGAGGCAAACACATAAACCTCCTTCTTCGCAGTCGGGTAAAAAACATGTGCATCAATTAAACTTTGTTTACAACTTTATCTTGGCACTAGAAATGAGGATTTGCCGAGTCCTACCAAAATTTAGGGGTCCAACCCTCTCCTAAGGGAAATAGGCAGGGAAGAACGTTTAAAAGTGCAAATTTGAAAAACTTTCCGTGAAAGCTGTTATTTTTTGCAATTTTATGCGCTGGGTCGAAGAAAACCATGCTCATACTTAGGATCAAATTTTTGTTGTGGAATAACAGCATTGCGAGACTTTGTATTTTGTTACATTATACGTTTTTGACGACTAATTTTAAAATTAAAATATATATACAAGAATTGCTCGTTTAAATGTATTAGATCATTCAAAGAGATCATAGATTAAGTTGCAAGTTTAAAATGTATTTATTTATTTTGTAAATTTCAAGGATTAAATCAGTAGTCGGAAGCAAGGATGTCGTGGAAAGAGAGGATCTAAAGAAACTGGTTTACACGGAGGCCGTCATAAAAGAAGCGCTACGTGTGAGCCCCGTTGTTGCCATGATCGGACGGGATATCGAGAAAGATGTAAAACTCAGTAAGTACCTACATAATATTACAAATATATAGATTGTTTAGTCATGTTTAGTAGATTTTAAGATCGGTTCGTTATCATGTAATCTATACACAATGATACGATTTTAGAGGGCGTTGCAACCCACTTTAGTTAAATTTTCAGCGCAAATGCTTTCTTTGATTCTTACAGAAAACTACACTCTCCCTGAGGGCAGCGGATGTATCATATTTTTCTGGGCCATCCACCGCCTGCCCATCTGGGGCCCGGACCGCTACGAGTTCCGTCCCGAGCGCTGGCTGGACCCCGCCTCGCTGCCACAGAGTGCCGGTGCCTTCTGCGCGTTTAGCATCGGCAGGAGAAACTGTATAGGTACATCAGAGAACTACCACCCTCTCCACGGACAGCAGCTGTGTCGCCACTCCCTGGGGCATCCACTGCCTGCCGTCTGGGGCCCAGACCGCTTCGAGTTCCGTCCCGAGCGCTAACAAGATCCTGCGTCGCTATCACACCACAAAGTCTCGGCGGCTACTGAACGTTTGCCGATCGAAATCTTTTTAAGTGTCCAGAAATATATTTGCCAAATTTCTAGTCTCCAACTCCAGTGACTTTGATTGTGCGTCGGTTGTCCGTCACTCAGTCACGTTACTGTTTTGTAAGTAGGATAAAGAAAAATTTGAAGATAGATGTATTAAGTATTTTTATTGCCGCTACCGCAACAGAATTGAGAGTTGCAATCTCCTATCATATGCCCTTAAACTATGTTTGAAGAGACGCCTGGAAAAAAACTATTATCAAAGCCTTAATAAACTTGCCACCTTGGTCACGTTACGCAATAATAATAATAATAATGAGTTGTCGAACAGAATAATTACACACTACACACAGGTGCAACCGTAGAAGCTATAGATGAATATAGCCAAAATAGCTCATGCAAATATTTAGGGTTTTAAACTTCTCTCTTCTTCTTCTTAGCCTTCCTCTACCAAATTCTTGGTGTAGGCCTCCTTCAACCTCTTCCACTCCGATCTATTTTGGGCAGTTAAAGTCCAGTTGCTGCCCCCCACCTTTTTTATATCATCTTTCCACCTCATTTGCGGTCTGCCCACTGGTCTTTTCTGTTCCCATGGTCTCCAATTCAGAACAGCTCTACACCACGAATCGGTTTTTCGGGCAACATGTCCCGCCCATTGCCATTTGAGCTTCGCTATCCTTCTACCAATGTCGGCGACTTTACTTTGTTTTCTGAGCCATTTGTTAGTCTTCCTGTCCCTTCTTGTAACTCCAACCAGTTTCCTCTCCATTGCTCTTTGGGCAACTCGGAGCTTTTCGACCACAGCTTTCGTTGTTACCCAAGTTTCTGCTCCGTAAGTTAAAACCGGCAGGACACATTGGTTGAAGATCCGTGCTTTTTGCTCTTGTTTGATCTTCATTTTGAATGCGAAACTCAGCTTTGAGAAGGCTGCCCAACCCAACCTCACCCGTCTATCAATCTCGTTACACTGGTTGTCTTTACCCATCTTGATTTCTTGGTTTTAAACAATTACGAGAAATTCATCAAAATCGGACAAAAGCAGAAATTATCACTATCTTTACTCATACACTGAACACAATTTACATCACAACTTAACTCACATAACATCACAATAAAATTGGTCAAGTGCGAGTCGGACTCGTACATGAAGGGTTCCGTAAACAGTTCAGTAAATGTTTTTCTTAAAGTTCTTCCAATATAAGTTTTTTTTGCTGACTGTACTTTATACCCCTGGTTATCAAAGAACTCGTCAAGATGAATCAAACGAGTCCAAACTCGATGCGGTCGTGTCGTTTATCACAGAGTTCCTATGGTCACCCGCTAGCTTTATCATCAGATCAACTCCATGTTATAATAATATTGCATTGGCATCTGAATTATACATGCGTGTAAAATTTCAGCTCAATCGATTGAAGATATTCACTTCAAATAGTTGAAAGATTTCACCCGAGCAAACATAACCTAGTTAGTTACATCACATTGCAAATAAATATAATGCTTGTAATAAGTTTTTGTTAAAAATTTCATTTTTAATAGAAGTTTTTTTTGTCGAATGTACTTTTTGTTGACTGTACTTACATTGTCATCTAAACTACATAAGTATCTGTACCAAATTTCAAGTCGGTACTATATTAACTATTGAGGAGTTCCCTCCTGCAGAGGCGATCCTGGCAGGACCACCAAAATGTCACTACCAGATTATTATATTGTTTCCAAATTTACATAAGTATGCCAAATTTCAAGTCAAGCGTACCACTGGAAGTGGATGAAATTTAGCTTCCAAGATCTGAACCAAACAAACGATAAATAAATAAATAAACAAACAGGGCAAGCTAAAGAAAAGCTTCTAAAAATATCGCCGAAATGTTAGCACTTGTGCAAGTGTTTTGTGACTAGGCATTTGGGACTAGGTCAATTGGTTGGTGTCAAGTGTCCCATGATATTTATTTTATTTCATCATCTTCATCATGTCAGCCGAAATACGTCCACTGCTGGACATAGGCCTCCCCCAAGGCTCTCCACTCAGACCGGTCTTGTGCTTTTCGCATCCACCGCGATCCTGCGATCTTGACCAGGTCGTCGCTCCATCTTGTTGGAGGCCTACCGCCAGCTCGCTTATTTTATTTATTTTATTTTTATATACTTTTTCCACTGTTCTTATGCACGCGAATTAGTACGAATGTTTTATTAGCCTGTCGCCACTGAAGTGTAGGTAGCAAATCGGGAGCGCAATGAAAGAGACGTGTGTACTTCAAGACGATTTATTCTCGACTGACGTCACATGATCGTTCTTAACACGTTAAGTGCTATACGTATCAAAAATAAGCGATCGCGTAGTTTGCGTCGGTGCGGCAGCCGATAACCTCTACCTGTCCCAACTTGCGGGAGCCATAAAAAGTACAAATCTTATAACCAGAAAGAGTCAAATATACGTTTGGGCATGATTTATCAAGTACTACTTGAAAATACTGTTTTGAAAGTACGAATTATTTTTAATACTAACGCACTGCATCGTAATAATTTCACTTCAGTGCTGAACGTATCAACTTTTATGGTCTTACTTCAGTGCTATACGTATTATTTATAATACGTACCGCCATTTGTTTTGGCGAACAGAAAATAGTGAAGTACCTTGCACCATGAGATAATTAGTTGTGACATATTGTGAGCTACTTTCTTCCACCATCAATATAAAATGATCATGTAGGATATTATAGACCGAGTTTTGCAAGAAAACCAAAATACAGATTCAACTTGAACATTATGTTCTGAAAATTCAAAAGTGATAATCTTGGAAAAAAAGGTAATGAACGCCGTCAGTGTCCCTGTCCATGTTCCTGGTATTTCAAAAAATCAACCGAACCCACAAATTGTCTTAATAAATTAACAAAGTTTTAATAAATTTCACCAAAACGCTTGCCATCGACAGTCGATATTATATCTGGTTCATTTCACTTCCCTATTCGTTTATCGAATAAATTTAAATAGGTGCGGTACGAATCAATGTTAACTCGTAGAATTGACAAATTTAGATACTCCTGTGCTATACGAATCAAATTTAATACATAACTTTGATACCTAATAATTCAGAAACCATGCTAAAGACCCTTGTGCTATGAAAGTAGGGTGTAGTTTGGTTCAATAACATTCGATTTTAGCTATAAATACTTATTTAATTACGTTTTTCAAAAAAATACCGACCGGTGAAGGTAGGTCTACTTACGTATTGAAAGTGATTCGTAACGTAGGAACGGCAAGTCAGCAATGAATCAAATTTGATACGTACCGCATTTGTGGATAGTTTTCAATATTTAGAGCCGCATTCAACGTGTTAAACTACCTTTTATCTAAGCAATAACAAAGTAACGTACCCACTTATGTACTACAGTTTGCAAGCAACCTTTAACCCACGACCACGTCCACTTTGTCAAATAGTGTGATTCGGAATGACTCATAAGAAGAGATGCTCTACTTAAATGTCAGTAAATTTTTTTACAGGCAAGACATACGCGCTGATGTCCATGAAAACCACGCTAGCACACCTAATACGCAAGTTCAAGATAACGGCGGACTATAGCAAAGTAAAGCGTCAATATGAAGTTATGCTGCAATTTGTGGAAGGCCAGCACGTGTCTTTAGAGCTAAGAGAGCAATGTTAACTATGTAGGTGCATCGATTCCTGTAAATTGTACGAGATATTTTACGAAATATGTATTCAGAGTTTTCGAAAAAGTAATTAAATTATAATTATGACTTAAGTTACTTAATGTGTACTTATTTTATTAATGATTCAATTAGTTTATTCATGAAACATAGCACAGTACAAAACAAAATAAAAGTAATAAAAGTAACTAGAACTACATACAAACAAACTAAACTTATGTAAAGTCAAAGGATTAAAAAATAAAAACTAACCTAAAAATCCCCTCCCTGTATCGTGCCCGGTTTAAAAGTCCCCATTATCCCGGCAGCATTGCCCCTCTTATTTTTTACTTATTAAATATTATTAAATACAAATACATAAGCTGTTCTATAACGTTGTTAAAAACAACAAACGATTTTTGTAGTTGTGGTATTTTCTTTAAGATGAATTCTGAATTCGGTCCAATACAACATAATATTTTAAAAGAAAAGGGATTTTACTACTAGCTTTTAGACAGGCCACCATCATGAGCCTCGTGACTCAGTTATATTCATCTCACAGGGTAAATTACGTAATTAGTTCGGGTAAGACATCGGTTACGCTCACTTTAGTATCAGTTTAGTCCATCATTCTGGTCAGAATGACGACGGAATTACCGTTAAACCCTCTCAGACTGACGGACCGAGGGTCCAGACTGATTAAATTTAAACGTTTTCAATAACATTCATCAATCCGATATGGATAACAGAAACCAGGATAAAGGATTAAACTGACGCCAGAGTGAGCGAGTAAACTTACTCTCAGCAACAGAAGTGAATGAGCGGTTAGAGCTCCAAATAATACACACGACTCTACTGCCAAAGTAATAAGAGAGTGTTTAGATCATTTTGAGCTCCACAACCGCTCATCTACTTGTGCTGCTGCCTGTAACATGATTATACTGTGTAAGTACTTAGAAGACTATTTACTACGATCTGGTAAAGCAAGCCAGCATCTCAGGACCGCTGTAGCACAACTGACAATGAAATAGAATAACTGTTTCGTACCATGGAATCAAATAAAAACCCTTATGGCAAGTCGAGTGGTAGCCCTTGACAAATACTCTGTGCCCTTAGTGTAAGTTTTCGGTTACAAAATACGTCTCGATCGCGTTCGCGTTAATATCTCAATTTATATGGAAACACGAACAGCGCCTCTAGCGGAACGTTTGCGATGTTCGCGTTGCCATATAAATTGAGATTTTAACGCGAACGCGATCGAGACGTATTTTGTAACCGATAACTTACACTAAGGGCGCTGGTGTGAGACCGATTGGAATCAGTGAATGCCTGCGCAGGATCCTGTCTAAATCTTCGCCACTGGCCCCAAAGCACCCGAAGTTAGTGAAGCCTGTGCACATCTGCAACTTTCGAGTTGCTGTATTATGAGGTCCAAATAAATCAAACAAGAATTTCGGATAAGGACTGACTTACATTACCCTCATCACAATACTTAAACTACCTACAGTAGTGATTTAAGTAGCGGTATCGAAGGTGCTATACATGTCATAAATGACCTTTTTCAAAAATAATGTAAACCAGGCTCGAACTGGGGAATACTGCTTGTTGATGCACACAATGTCTTTAATTCCGTAACTAGACATCTAGCTCTTTGGCAAGCAAGAATATATTGGCCACACTGTGCTCGCTTCCTATACAATAGGTACTTACAATGAGCATGCAGTACTTACTCTCTTTTAAAATGTCATATTATTATATTAGACAAACGAACAACATATGAAATGCTACACCTATATTTGTTAGAAGACTGAGAAGGCAACCCGGCGTGAAGCATGCTATTCACTATCCGTGCCTGCTTCTTCTTAACCAAACCATTTACCATTGCTTTCGTATAGCCATTTGACGTCGATATCTGATAAATACATTGACTTAAATACTAATGTAAGTACATATATATCGATGGATAAATAGTATTTAACTCTAAATCAAAATGTTCCTTAGAAAGAGGTACAGTTAACAATCTATGTACATGACAATGAAAATCTGCTAACTTATGCTGGTATCACGGTATCTGTGTATGTGGACTTTCGATAAATTAATTGATGTTTATTATTTCATCTCGTAATTGTTAAATCCAAAAAGTTTAATGAAACATTTTCTACTGTTTCTTTTTTAAATTTTATTTTTACACGTTTGTTATTGATGCCATCCACAAATAAATCGAGTTGCCTCCTACTTCCCCTCCAACACAGAATTAAATCATCAACATACCTATAATAATACAAAATATTATTATCACCCACAATATACCGATTTTCAAAGTAATCCATAAAAATATCTGCCATTAATGTACTCAAAGGTGATCCCATTGCTAAACCATCACTCTGTAAATAATAATGTCCATTAAACCGGAAATAATTTTGCTTCATGCATAATGTTACCAAATTAATTAATTCACAAACCTCCCCCGGATGTAAACGCTTCCTTTCCAAATGGTTTTTGATTATAACTAGTGTCTCACTATATGGTACATAAGTAAATAAACTATCTACATCTAAAGAAAGCAATGTTGCGTTAGGCGGTATGCTGATATCTTCTCCTTCTTCTTCTTCTTCTTCTAGGTGGAGGAACTGCATGAAGACGCATATTTTGCATAAGCTTAGCTATCGTAAGGTCGCGGGTGAGCAAGGAAATTCTTTTAGTTCATTGATATGGACCTCCGCAAAGTAACGCATGATTCAATAAATTATAGGTGTGCCTATAAAATTTGAGGTTTGCCCTCGATTTCCCTTCGATCCCATCATCAGATCTTGACTTGGTGAAAGTGGGACCACCACAGAAGAATACCCTTTCGAATAAAAAAAGAATTTTGAAAATCGGTCCACAATTGACTGAGTTATCGGTGATACATGAAAAAAAAATACAAACATTGGAACATAGAACCTCCTCCTTTTTTTGAAGTCATTTAAAAAAGGGAAAAGAGCACGTTTTACTGAACCTTTTCAAGTATATTGTAAAAATAAACTGAATTCGTTGGCCGCTCGCATACAAGTCTATCTAACTTCATTGCGCCCGTTCGTTCGTCCGTAACAATATTCAAAAATAGAAATAGGTTGCCAGTTCTATATGAACAAGCACCAAGGAGTATAACATAGTACACTGTAACATACCTACCAAGTGTGAAGGATTCACAAAATTTTCAATGGTAAAACGAAAAATAAATAAAAAATGGTAAAATAAAAAACAAAACTTGTAAAAAAAACCCCAAGTCTCGCCACTCAGTTCTCCTACCGTAAAAATTTGTGAGATCTATGTAATACCAAGTCGGTTATTATTCAGTCCCTACTTAAGGGTCCTTCTGTCTTTACATCTTTATAGTGATCAATATAAGAAAAACTTTTATGTTTTAAATAAACAGATTGACTTGGCCATCGCATGACACAATGTATCTCACAAATAATACATATTAAATTACATTGTTTAGTGGAGTGATTGAAGCCCAATATAAAGTGCGTAGGTGAGGTAAATGACTATAGATCTACTCCTGCTGGCCCGTGCTGAGGCACCGACCCACTTCAGACTGGTAGAAAATTATTTTCATGGTTTTTTGTAGTCGGCTATATTTTTTGTTATAAAATTTTTGTAACTAGATAGTCTTACTTCTTCATACAACTTCATAAGGCAACGTCTCATTCTTGCTTTTTCATCCCGTTGACCATTTTACAAGTTACCTTTGAACATAATTATATCTAGGTACTATCTATACAGTAGCAGACAATCGTGGGCTCAAATCCCAAGTTCCCAATCCGCACTAGGCCCGCGTGATAGCTATGGCCCAAGCCCTCTCATTCTGAGCCCAGCCCAGCCTGTGCCCAGCAGCGGGACGTATATAGGCTGGGATTATGATGATAATATTGATGACCTATCTATATCTGTACCTGTTATTCCATTAAATCTATATATCTATATATATAAAAGGCAAACCTGACTCACTGGGTTGTATATCAACGCACAGCCCAAACCGCTGGGCCTAGAAACTTGAAATTTACACAGAGGTACAATTTAGAGAGAGGACATTTGTACAGAGGTTCCTTTTATAATGTAAGTGAGCACTAAGAAAGGATTTTTAGAAATTCATCCCCTAAGGGGGTGAAATGGGGGGGTGAAGCTTATATGCAATTTTGTCATTTTTGGACTTAGAAGTATGAAAATAGGTGTATAAGTTCTTGATTACTATTAAAAATGATATGTCCAGGTGAAACGGATAAAATACCCCCCTAAAGGGGTAAAATGGGGGGTAAATTTTGTATGGGAATTTTCTCATTTCTGGACTTAGAAGTATGAAAATAGGTATATAAGTTCTCGATTACAATTGAAATTATCTATGTAAGTGAAATGGATAAATTTCCCCCCTAAAAGTGTAAAATGGGGGGGTAAAGTTTGTATGGAAATTTTCTCATTTCTGGAATTAGATCTATGAAAATAGGTATATAGGTTCTCGATTACAATCAAAAATTATCTGAGTATATGAAATGGATAACATTCCCCTCTAATGGGGTAAAATGGGGGGGGTAAAGTTTGTATGGAAATTTTGCCATTTCTGGACTTAGAACTATGAAAATAGGTGTATAAGTTCTCGATTACAATTAAAAATTATCTGTGTAAGCGATATGGATAAAATTCCCCCCTATAAGTGGAAAATGGGGGGGGGGTAAAGTTTGTATGGAAATTTTCTCATTTCTGGAATTAGATCTAAGAAAATAGGTATATAGGTTCTCGATTACAATCAAAAATTATCTGTCCAGATGAAATGAATAAAATTCTCCCCTAAAGGGATAAAATGGAGGGTAAAGATTATATGGAAATTTTCTCATTTCTGGACTTAGAAGTATGAAAATAGGTCTACAAGTTCTCGATTACAATTTAAAATTATCTGTGTAAGTGAAATGGATAAAATTATTCCCTAAAGGTGTAAAATGGGGGGTAAAAATTATATGGAAATTGTCTCATTTCTGGATTTAAACATATGAAAAATATAGGTATACAAGTTTTCGATTACAATTAAAAACTATCTATGCAGGTGAAATCACCCCCCATGTTACCCCTAAAAGGGTAAAATGGGGGGTGAAGTTTGTATTGAAATTTTCTGATTTCTGGACTTAGCAGTATGAAATTTGCTAATAGGTAAGTATACATATACCTATTGGTATTAAGGGTTCTGATAACAAATAAAAATTATCTCCGTAGGCAAAGATAAAGGAAGAAGAAGTAGCTTTCGACTTATTAGGGGGGAGTTTTTATGAGATATTTCTACATTAAAAATATGGCTGGTCACCATTTAAAATGATTTGACGACTTCAATAAGGGAGGGGGTTTTTCATACAATATGAGGTTAATTAAATAAAACATATAGCCTGATAACTAAAGTACACGCGGACGAAGTCGCGGGCAAAAGCTAGTTATACATAATCCTATACATTTATATCGGATTACAAATTAATTTATGCAGTTGGTTTATTTAGAAAACACAACACTAATTGTATTCAAAATGCGAAGCTTCTATATCTGCTGGCTGCCTTAGACTTTGATGACTATTCGAGTCGGCTGTTCACTGCCAGACGGCGCTGCTCGACTCGGGTCCAACGGCTACGTTCAGCGTAACGCGTAGGGCCGTGTTGCACGACACGACACGGTGACCGTCTAATTTGGTCTCGCCGGAAGACCAGCGCTGGCTCCTCCATAGGAGTCCGCGTTTTATGCTGAGGCCATTTCGGGTGCAAGTAAATGTGTATTTTCGATTATTTTTTATTTTTATTTTTTTGCCCTGAATAATTTTTTTCATTTTCATTTTTCATTTTCATGATGATCGATCAGTCAATGAGTCAGTGAGAGGCAAAATTAAGAAACTTTGAATAGTAGGGGGACAAAAATGGCCTGAATTGCTTCGAGAAAAGGATGTGCCGCTTTTTTGCTCGACTTGGCGGGGGCACTCCCGTGCCCCCAGATAGCAGTAGAATTATAACTGATTTTTTTTTTACATTTATACTTTGACATGGCATTGAATACTAATTCAGATATCAAACTAACTCGCGGGTCGTAATGCCATAATGCTAAATAATAATGACATGTCTCAACTGACAACCTAAAGCTTCGGATATTAAAATTTAAAATCCACAAAAATAAATAAAACCGAAGTTTACTTGTGTGTAATATCAGAACAACACATTTGTTTGTTTATTACTGCATCACGTCTAAGCCACTGAACTGATTTTGATGAAATTCAGTATAAGGACAGTTTGAGTCCCGAGGAAGGATATAGAATATTCTTTTTTCGGAAAATTGCATAGTTCCCGCGGGTAGCGAAACAGAATTCTACGCGGACTGAGTCGCGGTAGCTAGCTAGCTAGCGCGCTAGCTAAACTAAAGGCTAGTTTTACATAAAAACATGGTGTACAAATATTAGGTCTTAAATAGGTGCTAAGCTAAAATCTATTCATTAGTTTGTTTCCGCACTTTTGAGTTAACATGTTACTTGCCGTATTTCTCCTTGTTATTGTGGCGTGGGGTCTTTACGTTTTAATATTTCGTGTTTCGGAGAAAAGGCAAAGGCTTCTGGCACTGGCAGCCCAGGTTCCCACTTACAAGGGAGCTTTGCCTTTTGTAGGACACGCCTGTAAATTTATTGGGGGCCCTTATGGTAAGTTTATTAAAATTATGAAAATCATATGCTTAGTTACATTTAAAAAAGTATCGGCGTTAGAAACAAGACGTAGAGAATGGTATTAATATATATTTTTTGTACTGTTTTGACGGCATAGTTTACATAGTTTACATTTCGTGAAAAGTTACAGCTTTTTAGCATTGATAGTCTCTGAGAAAAGCCGCGGACGGACGGACAGACAGACATGGCGAAACTATTAAGGGTTCCATTTTTGTCATTTTGGCCACGAAACCCTAAAAATTCCAGAAAAGAAAAACCGGCCAAGAGCGTGTCGCACACGTCCAAAATAGGGTTCCGTAGCCATTAGGAAAAAAATAAGTAATATTTTTCGAAGGATTTCGTATTTTATACGGAATGTTCCAAGTTTAGGTATATTTTAGCTCTAGTACAACGTTACAACCTTAGACTGCTATTTACTCTTAAACTACTAGTAATTCTCAAGAAAAATTAGCCGCTATAGTTTTCCTTGAAAGTTTTAATCACGTTACGTAGGGTGGAACGGAACCGTTGTGCTAGGTACTAATGTTATGTTGACATCCCATAATATTATTAGCAAAATTGATTATGAAAAGGCTCCATCCTGGTACGTGTTTCAGTTTCCTTGATTCTACCATGTTAGTTAAAGAGATTTAGTCATTATGACAAACCCTGTCACCTTATCCTTTTGTACAGGATTATGGGAAGAGATTCAAAAACTCGGCGAATGTGCTGAGGACGCAGGTGGCGTTATGAAATTTTGGATTGGATCCACTCCGGTGTTCTGTAAGATATATTTCTGTTTGCAGAATTTATGTATGTAATTAGAAGCTCCAGGTTAAACGCGTTGACTTGTTGTTTGACATGGCCTCTCATCTCAAGCAGAGGATCGTAGATTCTAACCCCGGCTCGCACCTCGTGAGCTTTACGAGATTTACGGTGAATGAAAACATCGTGAGCAAACCTGCACATACGAGGGGCGTTCAATAAATTCTCGGTATTGATATATTTTAAACCTCTTCTGTTATTTTTTTAATACTCGTCGTTAAGTATCTTTCATTGACAGTATAAAAAAGTAAAATTCAAACTGGTAACTTCTTTTGTTTCTTTGCAACAGCGGAATAAAGGTGATCACTATGAACGATTTTGCTATGTTGAATAAATTAGAGCACCAAGCCGTGATAAAATTCTTGACAAAACAGGGGAAAAATCAAAAGACCATAAAAGAAGAAATAGACTCTGTTTACTGCGAGTGTGCTCTTTCTTTATCTATGATCCACAAGTGGTCTAGTGAATTTAAGCGTGGGAGGGAGAGCATCAAAGAGGACCCTAGAGCTGGTCGGCCAAACGGGGCTATTTCACCAAAAAATGACAATAAAGTGGAAAAAATAATATTAGAAGATGGTCGAATGAAGGTGAAATCTATAGCACAAAGGACCAATCTTTCTATTGGTACTATGCATGATATTATACATGACCACCTCAATATGTCAAAAGTAAGTAGGTACAAAATGGGTGCCGCGAATGCTGTCACCACTTCAGAAAGATACGCGTGTAACTTGTTGTTCCGACTTTGTGGAGATGTGCGGTGAAAATCCTGATAAGATACTTCAAAGAATTGTGACCGGAGATGAAACCTGAGTTCATCATTATGATTCTGAGAGCAAGCAAGAACCCATGCAGTAGCACATTAAAGGAACACCTCATCCCAAGAAGTTCAAGGTCATGCCTTCAGCTGGTAAGGTCATCGCCACCATTTTCTGAGATTGTGAGGTAATATTGCTGATCGATTTTTAATCAAAGGCTGTAGATATTACCAGGGAGTACTACGCTAACATTCTACGCCAATTAGGGGAAGCAATCGAAGAAAAGAGGAGAGGAAAGTTAAGCTACGGAGTTCTGCTGCTGCATCACAACGCCCCGGTGCATAGTGCTCGTATTTCCAAGACCGCTGCTCTTGAATCTGGGTTCGAAAGTATTACTCATCCACTGTATAGTCCAGATTTAACCCCCAGCGACTTCTTTTTGTTTCCCAATCTCAAAAAAGATCTTCGAAGAAACCGATTTTCTGACGATGAAGCGCTGAAGGCAGCAGTTCAGGAGCATTTTGACACCCAAGACGAAAAATATTTTTATGAGGGTTTAAAAAAAATAATCGACCGATCTAATAAGTGTATAAACGTAGGGGAGGAACATATTGAAAAATAAAAAAAAACTTACATTCACTTTCTTTTGTTTTCATTACTATACCGAGAATTTGTTGAACGCCCCTTGTACCTGCGTAGCATTTCAATGGTATGTGTAAAGTTCCCAATTCACACAGGGCCCGCGTGGAACCTACGACACAAGCCCTTTCATTTTAATAGAAGATCTGTGCCCAGCAGTGGGAAGTATGTGGGATGATGATGATGATGATGAAGCCCCGGGGACGTGATACTGTTATACAGAACTGTCGAAATTACCTCGACGTTTCGGTCATGTCGCATGCTTAGTAATAAACGGGCCTAGCTCAAAATTGGCATAAAATTAGTTATTGTACTAAAACGGCTTATATCTGACAGCACTATCGGCTCTCTCTTTCTTAAATCAGCCTAAATCGAGTACCTACTAAAAAGAGATAGCCCGACTTGATGCGTTTTACTTTCATTTTACAAATTGAAAATTTCATTTAGTGCTTAAACACATAACACATATAGTTCAGAAGTTAATCTCCCGTATGTACAGTTAAGGGCAAAAATATGTAGGTATTGTAGGGATTAGGCTGTATACCGCTGGCAGGTGGTAAAAATGACCGCCTGGCAGGCTAGACTGAATGTATTTTGTATAATTATAGTATTTTTGTATTTTATAATTCTGGAATTCGATTTAAAAACAGGATTGACAGCGGTATACATGCCGGAGCACAGATTGCTCCCGACAGCCCGAGAGGCTTGACCTATGTTTGTAAAGTATATCTTTAAGTTCTATCTATGAATACAAGAAGTGAGTACTGAAGAAACATCCTTTTGTTCGAACTGAGTTTAGCATCACGCGCGTAGATCCCCTATACCTTAGCTCTACCAGGCTACAGTCCCCACAAGTGGTGGAGTAGGCGCGGTCGATGTACTTTTATGTTTTAGCTATCGCTTCGGAGAACGACGGAGTGCCGCAGTGATAACAAGCGATCTAGCAAGGATTTTCGCTGAAAGACGAGCTTTGAGATGAACAAAGCGCATTAAAATACAAAACAATCTGGTAAATGTATCATTCGAGGAAGAAAAACTGTGAGTAATTTTTTTGTCCTTATCTCAGTGTTAAATTAGCGGGCCGATAAAGTTTATTCCAGAGAAATATAAAGAAGATGGCGGAAAAATTCGCAGGATATCCGGATGTGGATGATTTTATCCACCAATTCGAAACGATTGCGATCATTAAGAATTGGACCGCAGATCAGAAGCGTGTAGCAATCGCACTATACTTAGAAGGACCTGCGTTGTCCTGGTACAAGGCCAATTTTACGACATTGGAGTCGTATGATGTAGTAAAGCAAAAATTGGCAGAAGAATTTCCGTCGCAAGAAGACTATGCTCAGTCTTTTTATTATAGAAAGCAGGATTCAAAAGAACCGCTTCTGTCATTTTATTATGACCTGGAAAAATTGGCGTTCAAAGCGGGAATCAAAGAAGACGGCAGATTTATCAAGCATTTTATTAAGTAAATCAATTAATTCCCAGTGGCAAGTCTATTTTGCATCAAGATTGTTCGCATCAAAGGATGAACTAAGAAAAACAATTATGCAATTATATGATGTAGTTAATGAGGAATTGAACATGAAAACTCAAAATAACTGTAAATAACTGGAAATAATTCCGATCCGCACTAGCGATCCCTTCAAATAGTGAACCTACTGGGTTAAAAATAAGTTTAAAAAACTGAAACCCGACTACGGAAAAAGCGCTCTAAAAATTATAAAACAAGAAAATGGTCAAGAATTACACACAATTAGGTAATTTTCTCTTCCGTGACCACTAATGTGAACCTTCCACAAAGTAACGCCTGATTAAATCAAGAAAGAAAATATTGTGTTCCGAAATTCTTATACTTACACAGACATCAAGAGAGAGCCGTGGTCGCATGCCACCTTGCCTTACCTAAAGGGTTACTTAGCAATTCATTTCATGGTGGCATGCGACCACGGCTCTCTTTTGATGTCTGTGTAAGTATAAGAATTTCGGAACACAATATTTTCTTTCTTGATTGATGATTTGCGTAACGTTGGCTTTAACTTCAAAGATTTCTTAGCCTCTCTAACTTCTCCAAAGACGCTGCATCATGAGGGTTACATAAAACTTTCCGCGGATCCAGATCATTGATATACCTAAGTATAAACCCTCCAATGATCTTACTCTGCTTAAAGGAACGTATACTTGACCCTTTGCAAAAGTACCTCCGTTTACCAACGTCAACTACAGCCTTTATGCCACTACCTCTCAAACCAAACATGTCTCATATTAGTCAATCTGAGCTCCCGTGATTGAGGCGACTCTGCCTCTTTGATCTCTGAGGCATAGTCTCTCATCGCGGTGAGTCTGAGGTCCCGTGACTGCGACGACTCTGCTTCTCTTTTTTTTTATTCGACTGGAAGGCAAACGAGAAAGTGGGTCTCCTGGTGGTAAGAGATCACTACCGCCCATAAACATCTGCAACATCAGGGGTATTACAGATGCGTTGCCAACCTAGAGGCCTAAGTTGGAATACCTCAAGTGCCAGTAATTTCACCGGCTGTCTTACTCTCCGACCCGAAACGAGTTAGCGTATCACTGGTCAGTTTCCTTATTCGTCAATTTCACTGATTTCACCAGTTTACTCATTAAGACAGTTTCGCTAGGTTGATTCATTTCGACACTTTTCCACAACTTGTATAGCTTTTAAAATATTTTAAACAGTGGCACTATCAGTGGCAGTTAAGATGTTAAAATGTTGACTATCTTCGGTTACCCCATTAAGTTAGGAAAAATCTTAACAGCACGATGCGGAATGAGGACTGAACTTGAGAGTGACATCTACATAGTAGCAAATAATTTGACTAACTTTTGTATGCAAACATTACAAAGCCATTCAGTCAGGAAAAATCTTAACAGCGTGATGTAGGATGGGGATTGCATCTGAGACCGATATTCAGTGGCGAACCAGTGAACTAAAAGTTATATGCACATATTATTACAAATAAATTATATGCTGTTATGTATATACCGATCTATCTGTTTAGATTTGTTGTGACGTACGTGTATTATATGAGTTAGTGTTATATACTCTTAATATTGCTCCAATCTACTGTAAATTGCACCACCTGCTAAAATGTATTTCTTACTTCTGTCCACTGTAAAGGTTACCTGGAAGAGATCGCTGTGAAGCGATAAGTCCGCCTATTGCTTACATTAGAAAATCTCTATAAATACCTGTGTTTTCTGTACTGCTGACTGTGTTGGTGTGCAATAAAGAGTTATTGTATTGTAAAATCTGTTGGGATTTGGTTTGGAATTGTAACGGTTTATTAAAACTGTACCTCTATATTGCTACAAAATTAATGAAGTGTTGCCGCTCAATTGAAATTCATATGAGATAACTTTATGATTCTATCTGTATACAATTTTGACGACTTTCAGAGCTTATAGCTCCTCAACACTTACGTTGAACCAAAAACCTACTAAAAAACCTCTACATCATTTTTTAAGACCTATCTAAAACTACCTCACACGCTAGCTTACGAAAAAAAAATTTTTTTTTGTTGCCCAGTTTTTATTATGTAAAATCCGACTCATATATTTTTTTATATTAAAAGGTATTCTATGTTACCCGGAGCATAATAACGAATCGATTGACACCTTATTTATTAAAATCGGATGAGTAGTGTAGACGCTACGCTGGAACATACGTAAATACAAACATACATACATACATAGACTGCTAAAATCATTACCCTTCCCTTGGCTTTGCCGTAGTCGGGTAAAAAGTTTACAGTATGTAGAAAATTGAAATGGTGTTGGACGGGACATGTTTTTTTTTTATTATTCGACTGGAAGGTAAACGAGCAAGTGGGTCTCCTGGTGGCAAGAGATCACCATCGCCCATAAACATGTGCAACACCAGGGGTATTGCAGATGCGTTGCCAACCTAGACGCCTAAGTTGGAATACCTCAAGTGCCAGTAATTTCACCGGCTGTCTTACTCTCCGCGCCGAAAAACAACAGTGCAAGCACTGCTGCTTCACGGCAGGATTAGCGAGCAAGATGGTTGTAGCAATCCGGCCGGGCGGACCTTGCACAAGGTCCTACCACCTGCAAAAAACATGCTGCTGCTGTTGAGGGAAAAGTGGCCTAGAATAGTTTAAGAGATGGGAAGACGATTTTAAGAAAGTATTAGGCCCATAATGGTTACGCACGGCAAAGAATAGAAGCAGGTGGAAAGCCTTAGAGGAGGCCTGTGTCGAAAGACAAGCTGTTAAGAGGATCGACCGAATGCCGAGAAGGGGATTTAGCAATAAGTTGTATAAGTTAATTATTTTTTTACCTCTTTTGCAACTCACACTAATTATTGTAAAAGATAAGTTAAAAGCAAACAACAACAAAGGTTTTTTTTTTGAGTGCCTAAATGTCAAGTTTTGTGGTTTTATCTTCGACTGCGACGAACTTCCACCATATAAACTTTCATCCCCTATTTCAACCCCTTTAAGCCTCTTTTTCGCGATAAAAGATAGCCTATGTTCTTTCACAAGGTCTCTTCTATCTCTGTACCAAATTACATCAAAATCGGTTCAGCGGTTTAGGCGTGAAAGCGTAACAGACAGGCAGACAGACAGAGTTACTTTCGCATTCATAATATTAGTATGGAAGGAAGTATGGATTTTTTACTAAGTTTATTACTAACCGTTAATTACTAAACGTTAACTACCCGTTTATTACTAAGCATGCGATGTATTGTATTCAGAGGCCGTATTTACGAGTGTGGACATTATAATTTGACTTACCCTGTTTCACCATCCATTGATTAAATTTATGTAATGGATAAATGTCATGCCATCTCTGTTTATTTTATTCGAATACACTGCGATGACATCACATTTATCCGTCAAATAAATTTAATAAATAGGTGCTGAAACAGCCCCGTTTCTTTTTTCAGACATCACTGATCCAGATGCTGCTTTAACAGTAGCAAACTCTTGTCTGACGAAGAGTAGCTATTTTTATAAAGTTTTTGAAGGGTTTTTTGGCAACGGGCTGCTAGTCGCTGATGGTACTGGACTTTAAGTTTACTTTCTGCTTTTGAACGCTCCAAACCTATCACAAAAAAAAACACTTTCGAATAAGTATATTTATACCATCTAACAAAAATAATTTATTTATTTATTTATTTATTTTGTTTCCTATCATATTGTTGTATCTTGTGTTATTATCCCAATAAAGTATACTAACTAGATACAAAAACAATATTTTAACTTCTTATGCTCCTAAAGTTGGTATTTATATTTATACTGGATCAAGACGACATAAGATTACTTTTTTAACCGACTTCAAAAAAAGGAGGAGGTTATCAATTCGGTTGTATTTTTTTTTTAATGTTTGTTACCTCAGAACTCCGTCATTTATGAACTGATTTGAATTTTTTTTTTGCGTTCGTCTAGGAATGCTTTCAATTAGGTCCCATAAGCACCAAATCAGGATCTGATGATTGGATCCTAAGGAAATCGAGGGAACTCTTCAAATGTTGTAGGGACACCTATGGTAATTTTGATATATTTAGTAACAACTCGTGCATTTGCTCTTGAAAATCATCATTTGGTAAAGTGGAACTGATGATGAAGACCACAGTTGACCATCGGAGTTACTACTCAATAACAAGTATTTCATGGGTTGAATTTCAATTGCTTTAACACAGTTGCTAAGCAATTTATGCTCCTCGGAACGTATATGGTGAAATGGAATGGGTGGTGAAGCACCAGGACTCCTCAATAATGAACGTCTCTGCATCGGAAAAAGCAATTTTTCGTAAAAGGTGACGAGCAGTTGACATTAAACTATTGTATCTTAGATGTATTACACTAAAAAGCGTGAAAAAAAATATTTTATAACAAAAAATAGAACCGACTACAAAAAACCATGAAAATAATTTTCTACCAGCCTGAAGTCGGTGCCTCAGCACGAGCCAGCAGGAGTGATTGAAGCCATTTACTCGTATAGTTGTAGGTGAGGTAGACGATTATAGGTCCACTCCTGCTGGCTCGTGCTGAGGCACCGACTTCAGGCTGGTAGAAAATTATTTTCATGGTTTTTTTGTAGTCGGTTCTATTTTTTGTTATAAAATTTAATGCTCTAGTACATAAAGTAAAATCTTCGTCTAAGACCGAGGTATTCAGGTGTCAACAGCCACAAACAAAAAAAGTTTCTATATATTTAAAAAAAAATATATTTTATGTAAAACTAAAAATTAATCAAATGCATCAAAAAATAAATAAATAATATATCATTAGTATAGCAGTACATGAATACATGAAAAATAAAACTTACGTAGTTAAGCTTCGAACAAATAATAAGTCGGGAATTTTAACTGCGCTATAATCACGCAAACCGTGTCATAGGCGTGTCATGCGCTAATGTGCGCATGCACGACACAATTTAATTTTCACTTACATTTATTTTGCAAGTTTATTGAGCTCACGTCAAATTTTCGCATTTTTGATGAACAGCTCTAAATTTATCATGCCATCGTGTGTTTCAAGTGATGCAGGAACAATGCAAAATTAAAATGTCCAGGGATCACTTTTCACAAGTAAATAGCCGTAAAATTAGATTTATATTCAAAAATGTGTAAATACATTGTCAGTTGGAGATGGTCACAGTATTATGCAAAATAAGTCTGTGGTCTATGGCTCACATAATGTAAATGACAGTTTCCTCACCCCTCTTCATACTTTCTTATTTCTTGTATCGCCCAAACAATAGGTAATAGAGTCTGGCAAATGAAAGATGAGAATGAGTTTTCTTAAGAACTTTTTACATGGCAACAAAAAAGTCGATTGTCAACCCACGTCAAAGGTCATTTATTCGTCTTGATACTGAAGCTTGCTTGCGGTATTTGCTACGTTTTTAAGTGTTTATCATGAAAAAAAAAGCGTAAACTGCTGTTTACTATGATATGTAAATTAAACAATAAACTGACTTTTATTTTACCATCCCATATTGTATGTATGTATATTGACGCCGGAACGACAAATTGACTACGTGTATTTTGCAATCTTTCCAGCACAGCGATTTAACGTTAACAATTTCAGAAAAAACACATATCTTCTTTCCTATTTGTTATTTTCAAAAGTGAAGTACTACTAAGTAGAATATAATGTAATTAATGTACTTAATCTATATATATAAAAGAAAGTCGTGTTAGTTACACCACTTATAACTCAAGAACGGCAGAACAGATTTGGCTGAAAATTGGTAGGGAGGTAGCTTAGAGCCAGGAGACGGACATAGGATACTTTTTATCCCGATATTCCCACGGGATAGGGATAAAATCTCGAAATAGCAACCGCTGGGCTTGGAGTCATAAAATTTAGTATGTAGGTAGTTGGACGTTTGGAATTACTCATAGGTGACTTTTTGACCCGATATTCCCACGGGATACCTAGGGATGAAATCTCGAAATAACAACCACTGGGACTAGAGCCATGAAATTCGGTATATACTTAGGTAGCTGGACCTCTGAAATACTACATATGCTATTTTTAACCCGATATTCCCACGGGATAGGGATAAAATCTTGAAATAATGACCGCTGGGCTTAGAGTCATGAAATTTGGTATGTAGGTAGTTAGCCGTCTGTAATAACACATAGGCCACTTTTCGGCCCAATATTCCCTCGGGATACCTAGGGATAAAATCTAGAAATAACAACCGCTGTGCTTAGAGCCATGAAATTTAGTATGTAGATAGCTGGACCTCTGGAATAATAGATAGGCTACTTTTTATCTCGATATTCCCACGGGATAGGGATAAAATCTTGGAATAATAACCGTTGGGCATCAAATTTGGAATGTAGGTAGCCGGAAGTCTGGAATAACACATAAGCGACTTTTTGATCCAATATTCCCACGAGATACCTGGGGATGAAATCTCGAAATAACAACCACTGTGCTTAGAGCCATGAAATTCGGTGTGTAGGTAGCTGGACCTTTGAAATAATACATAGGCTATTTTTTATCCCGATATTCCCACGGGATATGGATAAAATCTCGAAATAACAACTGCTGGGCTTAGAGTCATGAAATTTGGTATGTAGGTAGTTGAACGTCTGAAATAACACATAGGCTACTTTTTATCCGGATATTCCCACGGGATAGTTTTATAACTAAGGGACCGAATACATCCCCGTTTTATTAGTTTACGCGTGCGAAGCCGCGGGTAAAAGCTAGTTATTCATAAAACAGTGATAGTTATATTTTACGAATATTGTTTTTTCTTTGTTGAAACTTTCCGATATTATTTATTTCATAGTAGATACAGGTAGGGTTTCGTAGTACAATAATTACAGGAGGACCTAATAAAAGCCTTTAGAATATTGTATTACATAATATATCACAAGTATCAAAACTATTTTTAGCACTATACATCAGGGATACCATACATTGATTTTTGAATTTGCCGCCAATTTTTCATTCTCATCTTTCATTTGCCAGACTCTAAGTACAAACAGTCTTTTACATTTTTTACAATTTTTAGTGTGAATAATATAAGATACGAGTACAATAGTTTAATGTTTTGAAAGATACTATTTTCTTGCAAAATTACTTGCTCACTTGCAAGCTTCCTTAGATGCTTGCTTGCATGCTTACTTGCATGCTTGCTTGCATTGTTGCATGCACATTTGGGACTAGCTTGCCTGCTCTGTTGTTTGCATACTTGGTTGTATGCTTGCCTGTTTGATTTCTTGCGTGATTGAATGCATTCTTGCTTGCACTATTTCTTGCAAAATTACATGCTCACTTGCAAGCTTACATAAATGCTTGCTTGCTTAATTAAGTACTTGCTTCTTTTGAATGTTTATGGTTCATACGAGCGAAACATGCTCACTTGCAGGCTTGCTTAGATGCTTGCTTGCATGCATGCTTACACGCTTGCTTGCACGCTTGCTTACACGCTTGCTTGCACGGTTGCTTGTACTTTTGCTTTCACGCTTGCTGGCACGCTTGCTTGCACCCTTTAATGCAGCCTTGAATGCATGCTTGACTTCACTATTTCTTGCATAATTACATAGTTGCATGATCACTTGTATGCTTATGATTATGGTTCACGCGAACGAAGCCACGGGTAAAAGCTAGTATAAGATAACGTATAAAATACATACAATAATAATAATAATAATAATACTTGTCTTGTGTAGTAATAGGTAATTACGTTTATATTTTTGTATGTTGGTAAATAAATAGTAGATTGTACAACAAGAGCATAAAACGAGCCATTTTACCCGAGGCGTTCATATAGCCACCCGAGCCGGTACGGCGAGGGTGGATAGACACGTCGAGGGGAAAATGGGTTTAATGCTCGAGTTTTACACTCTGCTTTTCACTTCGATGGCGAGGAAATGAAATAGCAACAGCGGAAACAATAATTCACTTTCTATGTAACTTTTATTTTTTATTTTTTTATAATAATTCTATTATTTTAATTTTACTGACTTATTATGATTTATTTGATTGATTTTTAGTTTTATAAATATACATTAAAAATTATTTAAAATAAGCCGCGTATCCATTAGAGCAGCCTCAGCTCGGCCTGAGGCATAGGTCCGAGGCACGTTGCGGATCAAGCTGAGGCGACACGCCTCATCGTGATCCGCGAGCCAGTTTAAAGCAAACACGCGATGATCCTGTTTCACATTTTTGTCCTAATACTTTTTAACGGATCCCAGAGAACACGGTAACACTCGTATAATTTTATTAATTTAATTGCTGATTTGTTGTCCATTGCAACCCGAGGCAACACGCACGTCTCCATCAAAGGCACGGCTCAGACTGAGGCTCCTTTGAGCACGGCCAAAAAACCGACAAAATATGGCTCGGCTCGCGGCGCCGAATTTGCCTCGTGTCGAGGCGCGCCTCAGGTAGAGGCAGCGTCTCCACTTGCGCGGCCTCGGAGCGAGGCAGCCGCTCGGCCCGAGGCTGCCTCTAGTGGATACGCGGCTATATATATAGAAACTTTTTTGTTCGTGGCTGTTGGCACCTGATTTACCATGGTCTTGAGTTGGTATTAGACGAAGATTTTATTTTATGCACTAGTGCATAAATACTCATTTTATGTCGCCTATATACAGCATAAACACGAACTTTACGAGCATGAGAAGTGAAAAAATCTTTCATTTCATTCATTCAAATACACAAAATAAACAACAATTCCCTACTATGACAAATATATATACATACTTACACATACGAATAAACAATACAGTCACATACATTACTGCCACAGTCTACAACATCACACACACAACAGTTGTTTATTAAGCTTTTCATTATTTACATGTGAAATACGTCCGGGAGCCGGATATCTATAATTTAACATTATTTTGACAGTGGCCACTTGGAAAAGGAACCGCAAGTTGCTGAACCCCGCTTTCAGCCAGCATGTCCTAGACGGATTCTTGCACATATTCAATGAGTAGGTATAATTTTCATTACCATTATAAACATTTCTCGTTCTTGTAATTACTATTGTACTGAATACAATTCCATTTTTTCTGAATCATACCGAAATACGATAGAAGAAAAAAAATCAGAAAAGTATAGCTGGAGTTGGGAATCAAAACCTAGTACAGGTGCTAAGGGACGCGCGGACGTCGAGTATGCAAAATTTGAGGACCGCAATCTGTGAATAATTTTGAACTCAGAAAAGCTTGCAGATTATAATGATGTTGTATGTTGCCGGAGGGTTCGGTGGTTTTTTTTTTTGTACCATCCAGTGGATCGCATCAATAACACTTAATCTGTAATTCGTGTCTTCTAAGTAGACGTATAATCACTATTTTCACCAAAATTCCCCTTGTCCCCCGTACATAACCAACTTCCATTACCAGCACTGGGAGAGGACAAATAATTCCTACTCCAAAACCCGGTTTTGGAGTAGATTTTTTTTTTCCTTGTACAAAACCAACGTCATGACCGGTAATGTACGAGGAAAAATAATTCATAGTACAATACCCGGTTTTGGAGTAGGATTCATTAATGCTCCTACTTTTGTGTAGTTTTGGCCCTTCAGACCGATGCAACCTTAACATAACCTAAACCTAACTATGTTTATGTGTTGATTGAGCTTGGGAACAAACACTTGATGTCAATATTTAATTTTCATTTGAAAAATCTTCCTAAAAATTTAACGTTATTTCTTGAATTAAACATGGATATAATCTGAAATAACATAGACTAGCGAAAAGATGGTGGAAAATTTTACATTTTAAAAATCGATTAATGCTCGATTTGATAAGCTACATTTATTTAGTTACGTTAAAATTAAGAAAAAAAAATAGTTATTGCTTTTATAATTTATAAACAGTTTTTGGAACTAAATCAAGTATTGTAAATAATAAAATAGACAAAATACTTTGTTCTATTCAATCAATAAATTAATCGGTTTACTGAACAGATTAATGATTTTGCACTAGGTTCTAGGTTTTCACACCACTAAATGTCTATGGTCGGGTGGCGTCTTTGTTTACACTTTTCATTAATTGGATTGATTGACATAAACTATACGTGATACTACACCTGATACTTTTGTTAATATTTTTTTATTAGACAGTCGGATTTGTTGGCGCAAAACCTAGAGTCATTCGCAGGCCGGGGAAAATTTGATCCTGAAGATCTCATAATAAACAACATGCTCGAAACCACATGCAGTAAGTAACGTCTAGATAAGTCATAAGCAACCGTTATTTCTGATACTTTATAAACCCAATTTTTGGTGGTAGTTTTTTTCCTTACTATTAATATTACCCAATACAAATGCGAAAGAAAGTACGTTTGTTTGTTAGGCTTTCACGCTTGAAGTACAGAACCGCTGACATCGGTTTCATCGTGGTGAAATATGCTATAGAAATTGTTTGAGATCGTTTTCACATTATCCGACCCGATATCGGTATCCGGCGACGATGGACGACACTCGAAAGCCGACACCATGTCGCAGATGACATTTAATACCGTATTAACTCAAAATAAAACTGTATTTAATAATAATCTTAATCTAACCTCTACATAGAACTTAATATGTAATACAGAATCATTAGTTAATACAGTTATTTTAAGTCATTAGTTAATACAGTATTACATGTCATGTGCGATGTGCTGTTTTCACATATTTCCGAAAATAGTAGTAGTAGTAGTAGTAGTAGTAGTAGTAGCCTACAGGGATTCTGAAGGAAACAACGGAGTTGGCTCTATCGGCGTTTTATTTATATACAAGTAATCTAGGTCTAGAAGGTCTAGGTCGGGAAGGTAACCCAAACACCTAGGGGCATCCCATGGAACGAAAGCTTGCACCTAGAGGATCTCGACTACGCGGACGACATAGTATTGATTTCGTCTTCACTGGCCGCTCTCCAAATGAAGCTGGACTCATTACAAGAGGAAGCTCAAAATACGGGTCTACGAATCAACGCTAGGAAGACCGTCGAAATGCGAGTACAGTCTACCGAAAATCGACCCATTAGACTCAATGATACACCGCTGGAATCTGTCGCAAAGTTCACATATCTTGGCAGCACCGTGACAAACAGCGGTGGCTCTAATGACGATGTCGACGCGAGGATCAAGAAGGCGAAGGGTGCCTTTGCCCAGCTAAAACCTGTGTGGGACTCAAACGTGCTCACTCGGCGGATCAAGGTTTCCCTCTTCGATTCCATAGTGAAGTCTGTTTTGTGCGCGTTGCGCGCGTCTGGGCGATGACGTTCCGGATGTGGGGAGCCATGGTGAGGCGGCGGTCGATGGTGACCCCAAGGTATTTAACCGTGGGGGACCACTCGATGGCCTGCCCCAGCATCGTCAGTCGTGGAGGTAGCAGCCGCTTCGTGCCAATGGCGATGACCTGGGTCTTCGCCACATTGACACGGAACCTCCACTCGTCCAACCAGGCTGGTAGGGCGTCCAGGCATCGTTGGGCCTTGCGCGCCGCATGCGTAAGGCTGATGGATGACGTGATGTAGGCGGCGTCGTCGGCGTACAGCGCGAGCATTACGCCCTCGCTGACGGGAATGTCGTCCGTGTAGCGCCCGTAGCACACGGGTGACAGGCAGCTCCCCTGCGGCACACCAGCGCGGATGGGGCGTGCGGTAGATACCGCGTCCTCCACCGCAACCTGGAAGTGGCGATCCTCCAGAAAGGTGGCCACAGTCTTCACTACGCGCCGGGGGGCGGTGGATGTCGTCAGCTTATACACCAAGCCGAGGTACCATACACGGTCGAAGGCCTTCTCCATGTCGAGCATGACGGCGACGGAGTGCTCCTTCTTGTTGTAGGCAACGGCAGCTTGGTGTAGGACTCGGGCGAGTTGCAGCGTGGTGGAATGTATGGCCCGAAAGCCGAACTGTTCGTCGCGCGGTGCGATGTGCGGCGACAGGTGGACCAGCAGCAGCTTCTCGAATAGCTTCGAGGTTGTCGATAGCAAGGTGATCGGCCGGTGACTCTCCGGGCGAAGAATGTTCTTCCTGGGCTTCGGGCGCATGATGACGCGCCCAAGCTTCCAGGGGCGCGGGAAGTGGCCCGTCCGCAGGACTCCATTGAAGAGCCGCGTCAGCGTCGCAATAGCTCGCGGTGGTAGGTGACGCAGCGCCTCGTTGGGGATGCGGTCGGGGCCAGGCGCCTTCTTCAGCGGGACGCGTCGGATCATCCTCACGACTTGGCCCGGGGAGAAGATGATGGGGTCTTCATCGGGGGCAATCGGTGCTGCGAAGTACTCCGCCAGTCGCTGCTCGATGTCAGCCTCTCGTTGGTGGTTGTCCGAGGGATTTGGGGAGAACTGTTTCTCCAGGTGATCCGCGAAGATCTCCGCCCTGTCTTCTGCCTTGTAGCGGATAGTTCCGTCACTGGCAAGAAGCGGGCGGGTGGGTGCTGGCTTGTTCGCCAGACGGCAGCACAGGCGGTGGATGCCGCTCCAGTCTTCACCAGCCGAAGCGATGTACTCGAGCCTAGAGTATTCCGAGTATACGGCAAGGCCCCTCGAAATCTTCTCGGCGAGCGCGTTCAGCTGGGACTTTGTGGTTGGGCATCGGGTGCGTTGGTAGTGGCGGCGCAGTTTCCTCTTCCTCTGGATGAGGGTTAGGATGTCGGCTGGGATCTGATAGCGCGGGTGGAATGACTCTCTCGCGTCGCGCGGTGCCTTATATACTAGAGTGGTGGAGGGGCGCGTGGCTCGCGGGCGGCGGCGCAGGGCGCGCGGGCGGCGGTGCGCGCAACCGCCGGCTGCGGCGAGGCGCGGTGTCGTCACGCGGTGGTACCGGTGATGCTGACGTCACAAACTACACTATCGTCCGACAGCCCACGGGCGTCCGATGGTGCCACCAATATATCGGTGACAGCTCCGATATCCAATATCGTGTCGGGCAATGTGAAAAACAGGTACATATTAAATACATTTTACCTGCCCCGATATCGTATTGCCGCCCGATACCGATATCGGATGGGTTAGTGTAAAAATGCTCTGAAAAGGACAGAGAATTTTTTTACCCGGAATTTGTTTTCTTGCGGGCACGGGATATACAAAATTTTGCGCATCCGAAGTCGAGCAACAGCTACTCAGTCCGTGAATAGTTTGAGATCCTAAAAAGGACATAAGATAGTTTTATCCCAGAAAACTTTTAGTTTTCACAGACAGGCGATTAACAAATTATTTACAGAAGAAGTCACGTGTTAAAAATTTTAAGATTACACTAGCTTTTGAGCGCTTCTCCGCCCGCGTGATATTCGGTTATCGCGCGCTGTTCCCTCGGGAACTGTGCATTTTTCCGGGATAAAAAGTAGCCTATGTCACTCTCGGGCCCATAAACTATCTCTTTGCCAAAAATCACGTCGATCCGTCGCTTCGTTACGTCGTGAAAGACGGACAAACGCACAAACACACAAACATACAAACACACTTTCGCATTTATAATATTAATATGGATGGATGGATTATGAAAACAAAAGTGAATGCACTCTTATTAAACTAATAAAAAAAAACTTTTTTTTTTTTCAAATAATAACAAATCAACAAGAGTCAACATTGTTTGATTTGATTGTTCATTACTTTTCCATTTGGGTTTTCAAAATTCGGTGTTTTTTTTTTTTCAGAAACCATTTTAGGCATCGCATTGGATGATACCTCAATAATTGATCAAAAGTATAAAAAGGCAGTAGACACAGCATTGCACATGGGAGTAGAAAGGCTGTGCAGAGTCTGGCTTCAGAATGATTTCATTTACCAACTATCTTCCTTGAAGAAGATCGAAGATGAGGCGTTATCCACGATGTTCAACATGACTAAAAAGGTATGTATCTTGTACTACCTACTTACACTTTGCGTAGTTAAAACCTAATTAAATTCGTAATAAACGTAGTCTCATTACTAATAACCTAAAACAACAAAAAGATGGATAACTCCCGACATTGTCGCTTCAAAGTTAAATCTCTAAAAAACGGCTTCTCAAACATGCTCGGAAATGTATGCGTTAATGGCACGAAATGGATCCATGAAGTTTCTCATTTATGGCTCCCTCCTACCGCCTCCTTACATAACTTCTTGTCTTGGCCTAGTCCATGAAGTATGTATGAAAATCCATTATTGCTGCTCTAACTTTTTAAATTTGCTTACTAACATGGATTCGTATTTATTGACGGACTCAGCTCGTCCGTCAAACCATAGTAAAATAGAACAAGTATGCACACTCCTATCCTTTAGAAGACCTAACTGCCTCCTCCAGCGCGAACGCTTAGGGTTGTCGATATCTATTTTAGATTAATTAATTACCAACCGGAAAATAACTTCATTATAAAAGTTGACTTAATATTGTCTTATATTGGTGTCTACAGAAACAAGATTCTTTTCTCAAAAATGTCCGTAAAAGTTGACATTATTCTTTACATATCAGAAGGTAAAGTTGGCCAACATGGCCAACACTATGCTGACCTGCGACCGTTTCGTGCTTTCGCAGATTGTTTTTGTATTTTTATTCTGTTTTTATTTTAAGGTGCGAAGCGAAGCATGAAAAATATTTTTCTATTTCTATTTCTATAAAGTGCATACAATAATGTCACATACAAATTCCATTATTGTCGAGTCGCAAACTTTAAAAAAAGTTAAAATGGCCATGGTAATGAGTTGGCAAAAGTCGTATACAGCCAACTTAAATGGCCGGTATCAATTATTTGATGGAACCCCGGACTTTTTTTATTGTGTCTAGCTTGTAGTGTTTTCGGTTGAAAAATACACCTCAATTTTTTTTCTATGATAAAAGGCGGGAAACCATTAAAAATTGATATTATTTTCAAGTGAAGGCACAGAATAGATAATAGTACAAGTACAGAAGTCTCTCTGTTTTGATTTTCACAAATGCCGCCTTTTTATGTGCCTACATAATTATTATTAACAAACGGACAGCACGCGAGCAGCCGACATTGAGCTCTCTGGCGCTGCGTGAAGGTCGACATTATTCCACACCTTGTCAGCGGATATCTGACAGATGTCTTCCTCTACGTTTAAGCTCTTTCAAAGTAAACAAGTACATCTACAATTTTTCAGTAAAATAATGCTACAGCAAAAAAATCTGTTTTACAATCGCTAAAGAACATTATTTTAATACATCATAGAAAATTTCATGTTAATCGGTCCATTAGTTTCAAAGTTATCATTATTTTTCACTAAATACGCTCTCCTGTAAAATTGCAATTTTGTAGATGTCTTCTTCTACTTTGCTGCCATCGGTTTGTCTTTAAAGTCATTGATCACATTTGATCATTTTGAAAACATTATAGATCATGTAAATTTGCAGAGACTCAAAATTAATATGGCTGAGTTATATTCAGAAGTAGCAAACTTCAAAGTAATTTTTGAAAAAGTCTCTAAAGAGAAAGACTTTGTTGAAATGAATACAGGCCAAAAGTGGAAACATTTGTTAGTAAATACCTCAGAAGAGTTAAAGAATTTAACTAAAATTGTTTCATATTTACTTTCGGTACCCGCCACTTCGGCATTTATAGAAAGAGTTTTTTCTGTAATGAAAGCCAAGTGGCGGGATGACCGAAATAAGGTTTCAATCAATTTAATAAAGAATGAGCTTTTCATTACTTTTAATTTGGATATTAATTGTAATGAGGCTTATGAGGCCTTTAAAAATGACAGTAGATTGATAAAGTGTGCCAAAAGCAGCCAAAAATATGTATTTAAAAAATAAGTAACATAAAATACTGTTTATTTTTTGAAATACTGTTTATTTTCCTTCTCCAACCTTTAATATACTTTATATTTTGTAAAAAAAGTTGGCAACCCTACGTCATTGCCGCAGGGGCACTTATGGGGAGCGCAGACCAAAACTGACTTGGTCCAACATTGCATCTCAAACCTTTTTAGCATTACAAGAACTGCGTTGCGTTGCGGGACTTGCAGCTTTTTACATGTAATGTTTTTGGTGGGATTTATTCTACATGTTGTAGGTATTAGCAACTTTATTCTTTTGGGATTATTATTGCGTTTTAAAAATCTATGTTAGAAAGGAATAAACACTTTTTTAACCACTCACTTGCTTTTGGTAACTAGAGTTACCTGTCAACGCTCTTATTTGTTATATCAATAGAGTTCAACTCAAAATTTGAAGCAGTGAGTGGATAAACATGGTACTTATAATTTAAGCCTGGTTAAATTTTAGCTGTCTTACGAATAAAACATTGATTTCCAGGAGTTTTTATTTACCCGTTTCAGTGCATGTTAGAGAAAAGCACTACCTATACAACCCTCGGCGTGAAAGAACTTGCCTGCTTGCGCTAGACTCGTCTGTACTCGGCCTGCAAGCTTTCTTTCCCGGCCTCTACAGTAATGTAATATTGCCGTATATTATTTAAATCATACGAGCACGAGAGATCAATCAACGCAGAAGAATCTTAATAAGTTTAAACAAAAAAGATATTTTTTTGGGTTGTTGATAGACTTAACTGCTTAAAACCAACTATAATAATATGTAATTTTTACCTACCAAAAAAATTATGCATCCACGGTTGTTGTTATATTTTTAAAATTTTTTGCAGCACGTCGCTTCCAAGCTTTCCTGGACCTAATGCTCGACATGGTAGAAGAAGGTCTATTTACCGACGAGCACATGATATACGAACTGAACACGATGATAGGAGCAAGCTACGATACTTCATCAAAGGCAATGAACTCGATCTTAGTACTTCTAGGGTCGTACCCTGAGGTCCAAGAGAAAATGTATAACGAGTAAGTATTAAGTACCTTTGCAACAAATACGTCTAATTTTTTAATTTCAATAGGCTACATGGGTTACAATACTTAAGTTTTTTTTCATTAAAAATATCATTTTTAACAGGTTTTTTTCCGACTGTACTTTCATTATCATCCAAACTACATTTCCGTACCAAATTTCAAGTCGATGCTATCACTTCCAACCTTTTATTCATTCTCTGCGGTGAAGCTTGGAGTTCCACAAGGCTCCATTTTCTCTTTTATATACAAATGACCTGCCCCACTTGCTAGAACAGAAATGCAACATTGTATTGTCTGCAGATGATACTTCTTTGACATTCAAAATTTAAACAGGCAACAATAAGACACAACACACATCAATGACACTTTAGCACAGGCGCTAAACTGGTTCACCGCAAACAATTTGTTACTAAATGCGGCTAAAACTAAGCGTATAAAATTTTCGTTTCCTGTAGTAAAACAGTTTGACATAGTTATTCCTTAAACGGAGAGAATCTGAAACTTGAGCATGAGACTGTTTTTCTTGATCTTACGTTAGATCGTAATTTAGAATAAAGCCCGCATATTTCTGGTCTTGCTGGTAGATTGAGCTCTGCCGCCTATGCTGTACGAAGAATCAGACAATTTACCAACGTAGAAACAGCCCGGCTAGTTTATTTCGGTTATTGTCACAGCATAATGTCCTACAGTATGCTGATTTGGGGCAAGCCTGCCGACATAGAAACAATCTTTATTGTATAGAAGAGGGCAGTCCGGTCTATCTACAACCTTGGCTCCCGAGATTCACTAAGAGAACGCTTTAAGCATATAAACATCCTCACAGTAGTTTCACAGTACATACAAGATGTGAAATTGTATACACACAAGAATATCGAGTCCTTTAAGAAAGTGGCAGACGTACATGATATCGATACTAGTAATAAGCACAAGCTTGCCGTTCCTAAATTCCGTCTACGTGAACGAATATAGTAATAAGGTAAGTAAGTAGTAGTAGTTAGATGGCCTCAGCCCACAAAGAGAGAATGGTGAAGTATGTGTGAAAGACATAGGGTGTAGAATGAAAGTACGAGCAGTAGTAAAAGAGAGAACTAGAGTGAAAGAAGATAAGCAGATATAGGCTCCAATAATGTTGGAGGTATAGGAAAAAAAAAACCGTCTACGGAAAGTAAGCAAATCTTTTGTGGGAAACTGCGTAGATTTTACAATATAGTCCCTGTAGAAGCATGAAAATCGCCGCACAACTCTTAAAGAATACATAAAGAGTGCACTCCTGAAGAAAGCTTACTCGGCTAAGACTGAAAGCCGATAAAAATTAGGATGTTGATGTGTAATGTGATGTATTCGTGTTTGTTTGTATGTGTGGGTGCGTGCGCATGTTTGTGTATCTGAGTGTGTTTATATCGGTTTGTTTGTGTTATATATATAGTCCTCCTCATCGGTTTCGATGACGGCGACCCCCACAACTATCCTCTATGTGATGGTACAAGCCGTACGTGATCGTCTATTTACAATGCATGAGCTTTTAGAAAACCCTTCGGGTTTCGGGGGAAATCGGAAGAATTCGTTAGTAAAAAATGACAATTGTCTTTTTGACTCAGTAGCAATCCATCACGCGTAGAGTGCACTCGTTGTGTTTTCATTGATGTATATAGAGCAGTTAAAACCACCAATTGCATATATTTATTCAGGTAGTTTGTTATTTTTCGGAAATTGATTTCCATGGCGAGTCAACTTAAGACGCCTATTATGGGCTCTGATATGGCTGGCTAGGCCGAATTCACGCGTGACAGTACAGTTGCCCAGCTGAGTTGTATGTATACGTGTAGGAGGACTTAGGTCTTTCTTTCTTTCTTTGCGTAATTGGCTATCTGAGGAGATTCAGATTTCTAGTGAGGTTAAACAAGGATGTGTTTTGGCACCCACGCTCTTTGCGTTATATTTTTCAGTGGTCATGAGAGACGCATTGCAGCATTGTACCAACCGAATTCAGCTTAATGTCAGAACTGAGAGGGGTGTGTTTGATTTGTCAAGTCTCAGGGCGAGATCCAAGGACCTGAAGATCCCCATATTGGAGATACTTTACGCTAATGATGTGTGCCTTATGTCCCACACCCTGCCGGATCTCCAAAGCTACGTTGACGCATTAAATCGGTCATGTCAACAATTTGGTCTGGTCATAAGTGCTTCCAAGACCCAAATCCTCAAACAACCACCACGAGGAGGCGGAGTGGATCCGGCAGCGCTAAGCCTAGGAGGGAAACCTCTAGATGAGGTATCTTACTTTAAATATCTGGGAAGCACTATTCGCCATGACAACACTTTAGCTTCGGAGATACCTTCGCGGATCGCTGGCGCTGCTGCCAATTTTGGGCGGCTTACAGATCGCGTCTGGAAGTCCCATGATCTCAAGCTACAAACAAAAATAAACGTTTACAAGGCACTTATCAATCCTGTCCTTTTATATGGAGCGGAGAATATACTGTGGCGGAGACATGGTGCGTCTACAAAGCAGACATAAGGAAGCTGGACACTTACCATCTGAGGTGTCTGCGATGCATATTGAGGATTAAGTGGCAAGACCGCGTTCCTAACTCTGAGGTCCTTCGTCGTTATATATAGTGTTGTGAAGTGCGACTTGGCAGTGACCCGGCGCAATTCGTTTCTGTTTCTGGTTCTGTTGCCGCTGTCCGCGTTGCAGAATTTCATTTACAATACTCGTACTTATTTGACATTTGGAGACCTTATACATCCCCATCTCTTTATTTTAATAATTATTTGTAATTTCGAACTTGGAGGCTTTTTACACCTCTGAAGATTATATAATTTAATTAGTTTACTTTGACGTTTAGAGTCTATAATATATCTCTGAATTATTTAGATTAGTGATTTTATTATTAACTCAGGGACTTTATACATCCCCTTGCTATATGCGGGTGGTCTTGTTAAGCTAATGGATTTTTAAACTTGTACAATTTAAGTTTAATTTCTAGTCACAATCTCGCGACGTCGAAGTTCCCAAGACGAGCCCATAAAGCTTATGGGAACGGAAGCGTTAATCGAACGTGTCGGATAAATAACGAGTGTCCACGATTTTGGCACTAGAAATGAGGATTTCCCAAGTCCTACCAAAATTTAGGGGTCCTACCCCCTCCCAGATAACCGGTCAGATAACCGTTGGGGGAGAAAAGTCCTCGAGTGGCGACCACGAACCGGAAGACGATGCGTTTTACAGGCCTCCCACCAGGTGGATTGCCAACATCGTAAGAGTTGTGAGAAACCGGTGGATGCAAGTGGCGAGTTGTCGTTCATTGTGGCGTTCTAAGGGGGAGGCCTTTGTCTAGCAGTGGACGTCTTCCGGCTGATAATGATGATGATGATTATGACCCCCTGCCAGAGGATATGGGCAGGGAGGAACGTTTAAAAATACAAACTTTGCGAGGAAGGTATCGTTTTCTTTGTAATTTTTTGCGCTGTGTCGAATGAAACCATACTTAGAATCAATTTTTTTCTGTAGAACAACTGCTTAGTGAGACTTTGTAATTTGTTACATTATACGTTTTTGACGAGATAGAAGTAAATAATACTTTTTATTCAAAATGATTTTCTGGAACACAGGCTAAGTTTAAAATTAAAATATTGATACAAGAATTGCTCGTTTAAAGGTATTAGATTAAATTGAAAGCTTAAAATGTATCTATTTATTTTGTAAACTTCAAGGATTAAATCAGTAATCGGAACCAAGGATGTCGTAGAAAGAGAGGATCTAAAGAAACTGGTTTACACGGAGGCCGTCATAAAAGAAGTGCTACGTGTGAGCCCCGTTGCTCCCGCAGTTGCACGGAATGTCGAAAAAGAAGTTAAACTCAGTAAGTACATAATATTACAAATAGATTGTTTAGTAGTTTGTAAGAACGGTTCGTTATCATGTAATTTATACACAACTAGCTTTTACCCGCGGCTTCGCACGCGTAAACTAATAAAACGGGGATGTATTCGGTCCCTTAGTTATAAAACTATCCCCGTGGGAATATCAGGATAAAAAGTAGCCTATGTGTTATTTCAGACGTTCAACTACCTACATACCAAATTTCATGACTCTAAGCCCAGCAGTTGTTATTTCGAGATTTTATCCATATCCCGTGGGAATATCGGGATAAAAAATAGCCTATGTATTATTTCAAAGGTCCAGCTACCTACACACCGAATTTCATGGCTCTAAGCACAGAGGTTGTTATTTCGAGATTTCATCCCCAGGTATCCCGTGGGAATATTGGATCAAAAAGTCGCTTATGTGTTATTCCAGACTTCCGGCTACCTACATTCCAAATTTTATGACTCTAAGCCCAACGGTTATTATTCCAAGATTTTATCCCTATCCCGTGGGAATATCGAGATAAAAAGTAGCCTATCTATTATTCCAGAGGTATAGCTATCTACATACTAAATTTCATGGCTCTAAGCACAGCGGTTGTTATTTCTAGATTTTATCCCTAGGTATCCCGTGGGAATATTGGGTCGAAAAGTGGCATATGTGTTATTACAGACGGCTAACTACCTACATACCAAATTTCATGACTCTAAGCCCAGCGGTCATTATTTCAAGATTTTATCCCTATCCCGTGGGAATATCGGATTAAAAAATAACATATGTAGTATTTCAGAGGTCCAGCTACTTATATACCGAATTTCATGGCTCTAGTCCCAGTGGTTGTTATTTCGAGATTTCATCCCTAGGTATCCCGTGGGAATATCGGGTCAAAACTCACCTATGAGTAATTCCAAACGTCCAACTACCTACATACTAAATTTCATGACTCCAAGCCCAGCGGTTGCTATTTCGAGATTTTATCCCTATCCCGTGGGAATATCGGGATAAAAAGTATCCTATGTCCGTCTCCTGGCTCTAAGCTACCTCCCTACCAATTTTCAGCCAAATCTGTTCTGCCGTTCTTGAGTTATAAGTGGTGTAACTAACACGACTTTCTTTTATATATATAATATAGATGATGATACGATTTTAGAGGGCGTAGCAACCCACTTTAGTTAAATTTTCAGCGCAAATGCTTTTTGGATTCTTACAGAAAACTACACTCTCCCTGAGGGCAGCGAATGTGTCATATTTTTCTGGGGCATCAACCGCCTGCCCATCTGGGGCCCGGATCGCTACGAGTTCCGTCCCGAGCGCTGGCTGGACCCCGCCTCGCTGCCACAGAGTGCCGGTGCCTTCGGCGCGTTTAGCATCGGCAGGAGAAATTGTATAGGTACATCAGAGAACTACCACTTCTCCACGGAAAGCAGCTGTGTCGCCACTCTCTGGGGCATCCACTGCCTGCCCATCTGGGACCCAGACCGCTTCGAATTCCGTCCCGAGCACTGACAAGACCCTGCCTCGCTGCCACTGAACGTTTACCGACCGAAATCTAAGTGTCCAGAAATATATTTGCCAACTTTCTAGTCTCCAACTCCAGTGGCTTTGACTGTGCGTCGGCTATCCGTCATTCAGTCACGTAAAGTACTGTTTTGTAGGTAGGACAAAGAAAAATTAGAAGATAGATGTATTGAGTATTTCTATTGCCGCTACAGCAATGAGAATTGCAATGCAACCCCCTGTCAGATGCCCTTAAACTTTTTTTTATTCTACTGGAGATAGCCAACCCTCTGCAGTCCCTCTGACACTTATACTATTTAATACAAGAGCGATAGGGACGGTATGATACGACCTTCGAGTTTCGAGTTTCGTAGTAGCCCTGCGGCTGCGATGCTGTGGCGTTTTTTTCAAACTTAAAAAACTAAAACATTTTGTGCTTATTATGCGCTTAAGAAAACATAGTGATTACACACTATGTTTTACAAAATATAATAATTCTGATTCTAAAAGTAAAAAAAAAAACACGTTATAAAAGTAATAAATAATTTTACATGCAACAGACAGTTACTTTTGATTGGTCCAACTGTCGAAATTCAGAAATTATATAAAATATGTACATCTATTATGATCATGAGATACATATATTACTACGACCTGTATTTGAAATGTGTTACATTGATGTCGTGTTTTGCAAGCCATAAATGAGTCAGCTGTTAAATGTACATACATAGGCAGTTTTGGGTACTGGATGTAAGTTATTATGGCCACTATTTCGACAGTGTCGTGAAAAATTAATAATGTTAAAAGTTTTGTGAATATTTATTACCAGGCGTTTGTTTAAACACTTTTAAGTGTGACTTTCAGGGGGTCGTAACCTTGCTGTCTGGCAATAGGCGTGCGTTCTAATATCGCTCCGAAAACAATTTAAAAAACTGAGCTTAACCTATCCTACCTACCTTCGGCCGCCAAACCAACGCCACTACTAAATTTCATTATCGGAGATAGTTCTTACTTGTCGTGTTGAGCCATAAAGAAGCTTTATAAGCCTTAGTGTGAAAAGATAAAAAAAGTCTGATTCTATTAGGTGAGACGCTTCCTAACGAAACTAAATATAATGAACGCCCCTTTGAGCATTATAATATTTATTTGTTTGTTTGAAAGTTTAGAAAATTTAAATAAATAATAAATAAATAAATAAATATCATGGGACACTTGACACCAATTGACCTAGTCCCAAACTAAGCAAAGCTTGTACTATGGGTACTAGGCAACGGATAAACATACTTATATAGATAAATAAATACTTAAATACATATTAAACATCCAAGACCCGAGAACAAACATTCGTATTATCCATACAAATATCTGTCCCAGCCGGGATTCGAACCCGGGACCTCAAGCTTCGTTATTTCGTTCGTTATTTATTACACTCTTTTTAAAAACTCATCGTTTAATTTTCTACTGAGCTGAAATTTGTTATAAATACGTAAGTTCAGGCAGGTAATCTTGCAGTAAAATTTCGATGGCCCGGCCGGGATCGTCTCCGCTAGAAAAACTGTTCAAAATCAAAAATATCTTAAGAATAGAGAGCATGTTCCGATATTTTTGACCACCTTGGCCGCTCCAAAATACCATCTGATTTGAACTGTACAATCAACAAAATGAACGGCCTACAAAAAAGTTCCATTTTACATTACATTTTTAGCCAAATCTTATTTTAATTTAAACGCGGTTGAAAATTTTGACTAATTTACAGATATCTCGCGAACAAAAACGAGTAAAAAAACCTCATTTACAAAAACCTCTAACAATAGGTATTCCCTTGACTTGTATAAAAACGTTTTGCATAATTTCACTTTGTCTAACAACTTTTACTATAATGAATAGTTTGTCTAAAGTCAATTGGTATAATTTCATTAGGTATACATAATTTTTATTTTGTCGAATTTTCATTTTTACTAAATTATCATTTGCATAACTCTTGTTTAGTCGAATATTATTTTATCGAAAACCCACATTGTCGATTGTTATTTTAACTAATCATCATGTAACCGAATAACGTTTTAACTAATATGATTTTGCATAACACTTGTTTTGTCGAACATTATTTTATCGAAAACTCACTTTGTCGATTCTTATTTTAACTAATCGGCTAAAAATGTAGCCGAATAACGTTTTAACTAACATTAGATTGTCTAATATTGAATTATCATAATATTTGTTTTGCTTACTAACGTTATGCCTAATTTTGATACCTAAATGTTTATTACAAAATAAGATCAATTAGGTAGGTTAAATTGAAATAAATGAATCCAAATATTCTTCTAACTTTTTATTATTAGGTTCAAGCATATAACAATACTAAACATACAGGGAATAGGTGCGACGACGAGCGAAGCGAGGAGGAGCGTTAGGTAGAACTGCGACATCACAGTGCGCGAGCCGAGCGAGCGAAGCGAGCGTGCCGCGGTAGCGGCCGGCGAAGCGCCAGAAATGCCAGAATCGAATTTATTTTATAACACTAAACTTTTTAGAATTAACTAATGTTATCGCAATGTCACCGGATTAACAGAGATTAGGATAAATAAAATTATGCGATATGTATGTTAGACAAAATATAATTATTTCAATCATACTTTAAACAAAATAGTTCATACAAAATGAAATTATGCTAGATGTATGTTAGACAAAAAATAATTATGTCAGTCAAACGTGATACGAAATAAATTTATACAAAATGAAGTTTATGTGACATGTATGTTAGAAAAAACATAATTATGTCATTTAAACATTATATTAAATGAGTTTATGTAAAATGATAATTAGGTACTTTAAAATTAGGCGAAACAAAATTATGTAAAGTAAGTTGTATATAAAATGACTCATTGAAATGAAAATTAGGTAAAATGAAACATTAGGTTAAGTAATATTAGTTTATCTAGCATTAGGCAAAGTGAAAATAGGCAAAAAGTTGTTAAGTAAAACAAGGTACAACCCTAACAATATCACACACGGCAGAAATCGTTGAACATTTTTTGAAACGTAAAACATATAGAAGTACTGTTCTGAAATGATATCAGTATAATGTTAAAACTATATAATAATAAAAATATATTATCTCATAGTTACAATAACAGTTTACATAGCATTATACTTACATGGTGTAACATTAGAACAAAATTAGTGCTATGAAACTAAAAGATCAACCATTCTTGCAATTTTAACCGACTTCAAAAAAAAGGAGGAGGTTCTATGTTCAATGTTTGTACTTTTTAGGGTTCCGAAGCCCGGAACCCTTATAGTTTCGCCATGTCTGTCTGTCTGTCCGTCCGTGGCTTTGCTCAGGGACTATCAATGCTAGAAAGCTGTAATTTTGTACGGATATATAAGTAAACTATGCCGACAAAATAGTACAATTAAAACTTCAAAAACATTTTTTTTAAGTACCTCCCAAAGACGTAAAGTAGCGGTGTTTTGTTTTTCTCATCCAACCCTATAACACAGTATATAAATACAAGCAGTATGGAAGCTAAGCATCATTTTAAAGATAAATGCCTACGCTCCGAAGGAGCGTTAGGGTTGTCTACTTACTTTTTGTAAAATTGAAAAAAATAAATTTTTAGTTCGCGTTGTATCTCAGCTTATTAGGCCTTATGTTCCAAGTTTTATTTAATTGGAATTGTATGTATATATGTATATGTATGTATATTGTATATCGGTTAACTCTTGCAAGTTAAATTTGTCTCACTTCCCGATGTCCAATTAAACTGAAAATTTCGAAGTAGGTCCTTTGTTTGTGACGATGGGCGACAGGTGCGGGCCCGAACACGATCCGATCCCGTTCTCTACACATTATATAAAAAAAAATCATTTTTTAACAAAAAAAGTAAAACCGACTCCACAAAATAAAAAATAAATAACAAAAAATGGAACCGCCTACAAAACCCTTGAAAATATTTTTCTAGGTGTCCACTAGCTCGAAGTCGGTGACTCAGCAGGACCCAGCAGGAGTGGAGAAATAGGCGTCTATTTCACCTACATACAATGAGTTTCAATCACTCCTGCTGGGTCGTGCTGAGTTACCGATTTCGAGCTAGTAGACACGTAGAAAAATATTTTCAAGGGTTTTGCAGCCGGTTCCATTTTTTGTTATTTTTTTAATTTTTTGGAGTCGGTTCTACTTTTTTGTTAAAAAAAATATATTTCTCACTTTTTAGTGATTCGTAGCCAAAGTACATCTTCCAACGATTCCATTAAGCCCCAACACGACTAAATTACGTTGTTTTATAACAGAGTTCCGTTGTCTACCTTCTGGCTTCAGCATCAGATCAGTTCAAAATAATCATTAACTTAAAGCTTGTTCTTATTCGCTTATCTAGGTATGTTAATCATGATCGTTTATAGACCAGTGAGCATTACTTAGCCTTGACGAGTTCCATTGGCCACCTATGGTCTTCTTCATCAGGTTCAGGTTACCAAATGATACTTTCTGAATGTAAATGCTCATCTTAATGCTAAAAATGCCATAATCGCTTTAGGTGGGCCTATGAAATTTCAGGTTTGCCCTCGATTTCCCCAGGATTCCATAATCAGATCTTGACTTGGTGATAATGGAACTACCTCAGAAAAATACCCTATCGAATAAAAAAAGAATTTTGAAAATCGGTCTACAATTGACCGAATAATCGGTAAACACACATAAAAAAATTAATACAAACATTGGAACATAGAACCTCCTCCTTTTTTTGAAGTCGGTTAAAAAAAACAACTGAAAAACTGGTAGAACGATATGTAGGTACATATTCCTTACAACTAATTTAAAATATCATTAATAAAATCACTTACATCATAAAAACACTTAGGTACTTAACAAATAAACCCTGAGTCGTCTTTTAAACAATTAACACAATTTATGGACATTAAATCACTGAGCAAATACCTACTTACCTGTCACCAAAATTACCAAACGTTTTATTTTTGTATCGCGGATTGTCGCGCTCGAGCGCACGCAATTCAACAACGCAACGCGGGCACTACTCGTCTCGACGCGTCACTCGCGACTGCAGTACCGTGTGGACCCCTCCGGGGCCCTGTCGGGAGCGCGTCTGTGTGAGTGCGTTCGTTTCGATGGATTTGTTCGAAGGTTCCATACTGCTTGAATTTATATACTGTGCCTATAGTGTGGGGTATCGTTGGATAGGTATTTTAAAACCATTAAGGGTTCGCTAAGACGATTTTTCGGTAATTTGTTTGCGAAATATTCAACTTTAAAGTTTAAATTTTCATTAAAATCGAACGTCTCCCCCCTCTCAAATCTAAACCGGTGCGTGGAAAAATTACCGACACTAATCTGTCCGCGAATTTTTTCAAACAATTCCAGATTTTTGTAAGTAAACATGTTTTTTCTGTAATATAATAGATGGTGTACATGAATATATGTCATCTTACGTAATTTCAACCTATTAAACCGTGAAAAATCTTGTTGGAAGTACGATTTTTTAGTAACGCCAGAGACAATTTTAGTAACGCAGGAGATGGCCAAAGTATCGGTAAAAAAGTTGATTGGCCCATAAATAAACGGATGGAGGTATTCGCCGAATCTCTTAGCAAATGCGGTCCGGGTTGCCGGAAGTGGAACCCTGTGCAAAATAAAATAAAGGCACCTCAGAATACCTTTTGAGTGTTACCTTGAGGATAGCCCGTTCTGCTTTTTCAAGCAGAATCATATGTAATTTGGCGCCCGACCACCCCCCCCCCCCCCCCAAGCTATAATGCAGTATGTAATCACGGAGTGACAAATGCTGACATAGATCCTCCTTAACAAGTCTCTATAAGCAGCACAGCGAAGATTTTTAAACACGTAGATTAGTCTACGTACTCCGTTGTAATAATGTGTGTTGCCTAAAGTCAAGTTTTTCGGAAAAGATGACCCCCGGGTACTTAATAATAGTGGCCGTTTTACTTATACTTTCACAAGAACAAGAGATTGATTGAGTATTTTTATATAAACGTTGGTTCCGCAGTTTACAACATACAAACATAATAAAGAGAACTCTCTCTTTTACTATGATACAAACGCACAAACACAAAAGCTCTTACCACTAGGTACACTAGCTACTGTTTCCCAAGAAAGTCGTCGTGAAGGTTTGCAAGCAATCGTTAACCAACGACCACGTCCACTTTGTCAAATAGTGTGATTCAGAATGACTCAGAAAAAGAGATTGCTCTAAATGTCCCTATAATTTGTTTTACAGGCAGGACATACGCGCTGATGTCTATGAAGACCATGCTAGCACACCTAATACGCAAGTTCAAGATAACAGCGGACTATAGCAAAGTAAAGCGACAGTTTGAAGTGCTACTGCAATTTGTGGAAGGCCAGCACCTGTCTTTAGAACTAAGAGAGCAATGTTAACTATGTACGTGGATCGATTCCTGTAAATTGTAAGAGCTATTTTGGAAAATATTCGGAATTTTAGAAAAAGTTATTAAAACATGGGATGGTACTGAAATTATAATTTTGACTTGATGTGTACTTATTTTCTTAATTATTATTGAATACAAATACATAAGTTGTTCTATAACGCCGTCATGAACAACAGACCCATCTTTCTGTAGTCGTGGTATTTTCTTTAAGATGAATATTGAATTCGATCCAAATGAACATATTTTAAAAGAAAATGGATTTCACTACTAGCTTTTTAGAGGCAGCATCATGACTCAGACCCATGCGTGAGCCTCTTGGCTCAGTTCTACCCTACTCACAGGGTAAATTACTTAATAAAATTAGTACCGGTAAGCATCGGTTACGCTCACTGAGTATCAGTTTAGTCCATCATTCTGGTCAGAATGACGACGGAATTACCGTTTAACCCTCTCAGACTGACGGACTTAGGGTCCATACTGATGAAAGTTAAACTTTTCAATAACATTCATCGATCCGATATGAATGACAGAAACCAGGATGAAGGATTTAACTAGAGCCAGACAGCAATTAGGAGTGGATGAGCGGTTAGAGCTCCATATAATAACATATGACTCCACTGCCAAAGTAATATTCAGAGATATTATTTATTATTATTATTATATAGATTACTAACTTATGCCCGCCACTTCGTCTGCGCGGATCTAGGTTATCGCGCGGTGGCGCCCTCTACGGGAATAAAAGGTATCCTATGTTCATCCTTGGGGTTCAAACTACCTATATACCGAGTTTCATCAAAATCGGTTCAGTGGTTTCGACGTGAAAGCGTAACAGACAGACAGACAGACAGACAGACAGAGTTACTTTCACATTTATAATATTAGTAGGGATAATGAGTAATCTATATATGTGGTAATACTCGTAAGAGAAGTGTTTATCATTTTGCGCTCCAGAACCACTCATCTACTTCTATTGCTGACTGTACGTAACACGTACTATGTTCCCGAGAAAAAAATATTTTTCATCAACACCACCTCTTTGGATGGGGCTCCTCCTCCATGCGGCTAACGCGGTTTGTCTTGCCCCGGCCGAGCAAACCTTCTGGCGGCTGAGGTTTACTTGAGTGCCTTTAAAAGATGATGGTACCACTTTTTGCAAGGCCAGCAATGCACCATCAGTTCCTATGGTACTGTATGTATGTATCATGAGCTGCAGTCATTTCTTAACATAAGGGAACTGTACGCCCGTTTTTAGGCTTTTATACAGAACACTAGCTTTTGCCCGCGGCTTAGCTCGCGTCGTATTCGATTATCGCGCGCTGTTCTCTCGGGAACTGTGCATTTTTTTTATTCAGGATAAAAAGTAGCCTATGTCACTCTCTGGCCCATAAACTATCTCTATGCCAATGATCACGTCCACCTGTCGCTCCGTTTCGACGTGAAAGACGGACAAACATACATACAAACACACACTTTCGCATTTATAATACTAGTGTGTGCGTGTGTGTGTGTGTGTGTGTATGAGTGCGTGCGTGCGTGCGTGCGTGCATACGTGTGTGTGTGACGCCATTTTTCTGGAGTCTTCGCTTACATTTTAAGAATTAGACGCAAGCAGCTGCAGAAAATCGTGTCGCGGTTATTTTGGTCTGCGCTGCTGCGGATAATTAGCCTAGTGCAATATTCAAACTGAGCAAAAATTTTAAACTCAGCTAAAGATTTGTTTACCGCACAACCACAAGATACACTGAAGTCTCAAGTGTATAAAACAGAAAGCGATGTCGTCGTCCGCGTACAGCTAGAACCCAGCGATCATTAAAGCTACTAAGGCACGAATAGCAAGAATTCCCGCTCGGAAACAGAAGTTGATGGCATTGCAGATAGGCAAAAAAAATCCATAAAAAGAGTACCTACTCAATCAAGACCTGGGAGTCTGTGTTTACAGAAAAAAACAGACAATCGTCTTAATGCTCGATTAAAAATATATTGGCTTAAAACATCGCGAGCTTTGTTAACCCTTTATAAGGAAAAGACGATTTGGAAACCACTTAGTTAATAAACATTTACGGAGAAGAGAATCCTCTTTTTTATTTAATTATAGTGGTATTATTATAGCGAATATATCAGGCTTTCTTTCCTCATTCATACTTTTTCGGTCAGTATTAAATTTTTAGTGAAGTGGTCAATTTATGCACTATGACAGGCGTCAAGGGAAGCAAGCTATCGTCATTGTTTCCATTATATTATTAAAAATATACACGTCGCTGTATTTAATAATTTGAATTATAGCTGTTGCAAATCACGAACGCGAGTGGAGAGACTCTTAGTGGTATGACGATAAGGTCTAATTTTGATAAATGCACTCTGCATCGTGAATCGCATTAACTGTACCTACCTACTATGTTATTTGTAGTGTCAGGAAAGTATATTATTTGCTACTTAAGATTAATAAAATTATAAAAGGTTACAATGCTATATCGATAAGTATTTTAGTTAGAACTTTTTGCTTGAAATTACGTACCTACATGGCAGTTATGACAAATGAAGAGTATTTCCTCAAAAATGCTATGTAATGTTTATGTTGTGTTCCTTAAATTAGGCTTCAAAATATACTGTTGCAGTCCTAGGCCTGCAAGACAACAGTATTTTGTTTCAATGCAAAACGTCAAATTATCCACGATAAACGCCATTATACACGACTTGAAATTAAGGATCTGAATTTCTATGGTTCATTTATTTATTTATTAATTCGCTGAATAAATTCACATGGTTATGAATATTCTATATGTAATTATATAAACATTGCCGACGTGTTTTGCGTCAAATTACAATATAATTTACATAATAAAATATTAATGCAGCTGATTAAATGGGCTGCAGTTCATGTATAATGGCTGTAAAAGCTGAAAGGCAAACAGTCCAAAAAAAAAGTTTTGGTGGGAAAATTGACAAGTGTCAATGTATTTTTTTTTTGATTGACTGGACTTAGGATGTAGCCATTTTGCAAGTAAGTGCCATTGTCATTTCAAAAGTTTCGTTTAAATAGAAACGTGATCTGTGACTTTTTTATTTTAGCAGTTCGTTATAATATCTATATGTTATATAGGTAGCAATTTGATTTTTTTGGGATTATTTTAACGATTTCAAAATCCATATTAGAATGAAATAAACACTTATATAGATGGCAGTTATAATTTAAGTCTGGTATAATTTTATTTGTCTTACAAATAAAACTTTGATTTATAGGAGTTTTTATTTATTTCAGTGCATGTTTGAGAAAAGCACTACTTACAAGCCTCGGCGTGAAAGAATATGCCAGCCTCGTATACCTATCCTCGTCCTCGGCCTGCAACTCTTTCTTTCCCAGCCTCTGCAGTAATTTACTATTCCTATCAAGGATCTGCCTTGATCGGCTTTGGATTGGGGTATATGTTTGCTATGTCAATGTCAATGAATAGGTGTATGGGGGAGGCCTATTTCCAACAGTGGACGTCCTACAGTTGAGATGATGATGATTGTGCCGAATCTTGGCATATTGACATGAATGTTGTGCGTGAATAAACAACCATGGCGGTCATTTTGAATAAATATGCTACTTTTAAATTTGCTATATTATCAGCTTTCAAAAAATATATGCATTTCTTTTAAGAAGTAAAATAAAAAAGTTTTATTTGTTACAAAGTGTGTGACAGAACTTATGGGCTAACTAAGTATAGACGCATGTTTCTTACATCAAAATGGCGTACAAGATTAGTTCACAGCGCGGTTTTGTGAAAATCGTCGGGTCTATATTGGAATCCCTAATGTCTTTTGTCCTAATTGTATTTTTCCTAATAACTTTGGTCATAATGATCTCTTGCCATAACCTAACATGTTTTTCTGGTAGCAATTCGTTTCTGTTGGGGACGCAATTCTAACCTAACCTAACCTACTTTTCTAGTAGCAGTTTGCTTCCGTTGGGGACGCAGTTCTAACCTAACCTACTTTTCTAGTAGCAGTTTGTTTCCGTTGGGGACATAGTTCTAACCTAACCTAAACTACTTTTCTAGTAGCAGTTTGCTTCCGTTGGGGACGCAGTTCTAACCTAACCTAACCTACTTTTCTAGTAGCAGTTTGTTTCCGTTGGGGACATAGTTCTAACCTAACCTAAACTACTTTTCTAGTAGCAGTTTGCTTCCGTTGGGGACGCAGTTCTAACCTAACCTAACCTACTTTTCTGGTAGCAGTTCGCTTCCGTTGGGGACGCAAATCGGGTGCCATTCGCGATCCATAACATCGTATTTCCTAATGTAATGTTTGTCCTAATCATCATTTGCCATAACGGTTTTTTTTTCTGAAACCCTAAATATTTCAAAATTTTTAAGTGGCCGTTCTGTAGAACTGTATAGGTTAGAATAGGTTAATTCTATAACAACCCTGAAAAAAATACAGTTTCAGAGAAAAAAGCGTTGTGGAAAATGATGATTAGAACGAACATTACATTAGGACATAAGATGTTATGTGTTATAATATTAGTACAGAACAAATTAGGTATTTTGGCATTAGGTCGTGTTATATTATGGATAAAGTAATTAGGTATTTTGAGCATTAGGTAATGTAATATTATGGCTTATGACTCTTAGGACATAAGAAACATTATGGCTTATAATCTTTATGACTAATGAACGATATGATATGACACTTGACTTTAGGACTTAAGACGGTATGGATCGGGACCGAGACCCAAATCGTCAGGGTGACAAGTAAGTCACTAACTGCAAAAAAAGATTGGTGGAATATTAACCTTACGACGGTATGCATAAGTTTGATTGTCCCTGTTGACTTTGTGGTAATTAGTGACTTTTGCTTGTCATCCGACGGTTTCACTGCAGTTTGTTGAAGTCCGTGGCATGGGTTGTGTCAAAGTACTCATATTGATGATTGATGCGCCTCGTATTTTGTTCCAAACAGCCAGTCTAGTGCCGTAACCTGTTGGCGGCCGATCGTAAAATCCGCCAGGTCATGAAATTCCTAGGCATATCGTGAAATGGCGCCATTACATGATATGCCTAGAAGTTGACCAGGCATATCACGTCAATTAGGTCCGATAAGCACCAAATCAGGATCTGATGATTAGATCCTAAGGAAATCGAGGGAATTCTTCAAATATTGTAGGAACACCTATGGTAATTTCGATATATTTAGGAGTAACTCGTGCATTTGCTCTTGAAAATCATCATTTGGTGAAATGTAACTGATGATCAAGACCAAATTTGACCAATGGAGCGACTACTCAATAACAAGTACTTCACGGGTTGAATTTTAATAACTTTGACGCAGTTGCTAAGCAATTTAAGCTCATTGTAATTCAAATGGTGAAATGGAACGGGTGATGAAGTACCAGGACTCCTCAATTAATAATGAACGTCTCTGCATCGGAAAAAGCAATTTTTTGTGAAAGGTGATGAGCGTGAAAAAAAAATGATAAAAAAATAAAACCGACTACAAAAAACCATGAAAATAATTTTCTACCACTCTGAAGTCGATGCCTCAGCACGAGCCAGCAGAAATGGACCTTAAGTTCTGGAGACTGATATAATATATGGATGTACTTTCAAAATATAAAATATATACAATTTTAAAAGCGTGAAGCACCTATGTACACTATATGTGATTCAGGTTTAGTACCTAGTAGAGGTTCAGAGGTGCAAGCCGGGGTTTGAACCTACGACCCTCTGCTTGAGAGGCGATAGGTCAAACCACGCCACCACGGCTTATATCTATTGTAATTGAAAATAATAATGCTTAAAATACGCAGACAGACACATTTTAAGGAGGTTTAAATAAATCAAGGATATTCTGGCAGAACCGGATAAGTGCACAATATTTATTTTTATACTGTGTTGAAGAAAGAGAAGAAAATGGCTGGCTGGCTGATTGTGACGTACTTCAATGTTGTGTATTTATGTAATCACTCACTTTCTGACAATAAATGATTGATTGATTGAAAACATAGAATATGCCTATGTATGCAACTTTAAAAAAATTGCACTTATTCTGTTTTGCCAGAAATACCCTCGAAATAGGTAAAACTAACGATTACATTTTTTTGCACATATAAGTACACAAGTACAAGTAAGTATATAAGTACCTTTAAATGTCATTTGTAGCACTTATAATACTATAGTGTTTTGCAATAGTCAGCTCTGTGTATCTTACGCACACATTGACGCGTGTACAGACGTTGTCGTGATTATGTAGATTTTGCAGGTGGTAGGACCAAGTGCAAGGTCCGCCCGGATTGCTACCACCATCTTGCTCGCTAATCCTGCCGTGAAGCAGCAGTGCTTGCGCTGTTGTGTTTCGGCGTGGAGAGTAAGATAGCCGGTGAAATTACTGGCACTTGAGGTATTCCATCTTAGGCCTCTAGGTTGGCAACGCATCTGCAATAACCCTGGTGTTGCAGATGTTTATGGGCAGTGGTGATCTCTTACCACCAGAAGACCCACTTGCTCGTTTGCCTTCCAGTCGAATAAAAAAATAATAATAATAATTCAAGAACGCGTATTTTGTACGGCGTGGCCGCCCTGTACCTAAAGCATTCTTACCTATTTTTCATTTTTTAGTTCATTTATTTTTCTAATAAAAGCTTTTTTTTAAAAAGGTTTTTTTCTTTTAACCTTATTTTTAACTTTTTAGAGGGTCGCATATTCTCGCCGACCAAAGTACTCATCAAGACGAATTAAACGAGCCCAAACTCGATGCGGTTGCGTCGTTTAATTACCGGATTCCTATGGTCACCTTCCAGATCTATCATCAGACCCTAATGACCCTCTAGCACCAAAGTACTCATCAAGACGAATTAAACGAGCCCAAACTCGATGCGGTTGCGTCGTTTAATTACCGGATTCCTATGGTCACCTTCCAGATCTATCATCAGACCCTAATGACCCTCTAGCACCAAAGTACTCATCAAGACAAATTAAACGAGCCCAAACTCGATGCGGTTGCGTCGTTTAATTACCGGATTCCTATGGTCACCTTCCAGATCTATCATCAGACCCTAATGACCCTCTAGCACCAAAGTACTCATCAAGACGAATTAAACGAGCCCAAACTCGATGCGGTTGCGTCGTTTAATTACCGGATTCCTATGGTCACCTTCCAGATCTATCATCAGACCCTAATGACCCTCTAGCACCAAAGTACTCATCAAGACAAATTAAACGAGCCCAAACTCGATGCGGTTGCGTCGTTTAATTACCGGATTCCTATGGTCACCTTCCAGATCTATCATCAGACCCTAATGACCCTCTAGTACCAAAGTACTCATCAAGACGAATTAAACGAGCCCAAACTCGATGCGGTTGCGTCGTTTAATTACCGGATTCCTATGGTCACCTTCCAGATCTATCATCAGACCCTAATGACCCTCTAGCACCAAAGTACTCATCGAGTCAAATCAAAGGAACCCAAACTCGATGGATTTGTGTCGTTTCATTACGAACTTCCTATAATGCCTCGTCATCCGATTTACACATGCATGCAAAATTTCAGCTCAATCGGAAACCGGCAAGTGGATCAAATTGAGGTTGCAAGTTTTTGGTAAAAAAAAAAAAAACATTTTTAATCTAACCTTTTTTGCTCGCTGAACTTTTGTTGACAGTACTTGCATTGTCACACAAACTACATTTGCATACCAAATTTCAAGTCCATGCTATTAACCGTTGCAGTTCCGTCCTGCGGAGACGATCCTGGTTGGACTACCAGGATGTCACTACCAGATTATTGTATTGTCAAGCAATTTACACAAGTATTCCAAATTTCAAGTCAATTTGACTACTGGAAGTTGGTCAAATTTATTTACCTACCATCATAATTTTTGTGCAGTACTTTGGAATAATTTGGTAAATCGGCATTACAAACATAAAAACCGGCCAAGAGCGTGTCGGACACTACGAAAAAAAATCAAAGTAATATTGTGCGTTATAACACAATTAAAACACTTACTACAGTCTTAAAATCTATTACCAAAAAAAGTGTGTCTTCATGGCACTTACGTCCTTTTGTTGAGAAGCGCAGTTTTTCGGCAATAACTCAAAAACGGTATATCCGATCATGTTGAAACCAATTTTCGTTGAAAGTATTAAGCATTACCTTTCCATATTTTTTGCATATTTTTTGGACAAACGGTTTACAAGTTAGAGGGGGGGGGACACAATTTTTGCTACTTTGGGAGCGATTATGTTCGGAAATCTTCACAAAATCAAAAAACTTTTTGAGAAACCTTCCAAACCTTTCCAAAGAGCTGTCGAACTATGTGCCAAACGTTGATGCGAGTAAAACAAAATCAATTTCTGTTACGTGTATAAATAATTATTTTTGTAATTTAACTACAAAACTAAATAGTGGCTTTGACAAGACAGCTGTACTCCAAATTTCATTGATATACATTTTTTAGTTTTCAAGTTAAATGCCTGAGACATACGGACGGACGGACAGACAGACAGACGGACTTGGCGAAACTATAAGGGTTCCGTTTTTGCCACTTTGGCTCCGGAACTCTAAAAATTGCTTGATGACTAGGGAACAACTTACTAAAGCGACACTTATTTCCCAAACCAGTGGATTGTGTGCTATGAATTTCATTAAAACCTAATTATAGTTTTTTTTTAATTGTGTGTCATACATTCCTGGAAATTACAAAATTGGCTGTCTGGATAAAAAGTAATGACTTTTTTACGTAAAAAAAAAAGCTTTAAATCGCTCTCCTATAAAGTTGAAGAAGTGTCGCTTAAGCACTTTTGCCTGCCGAGCGACGATAATAATTGTAGTTGTTACCTACAAATTTATATGACAGTCAGAATTCGAGGTTTCCGAACTGTTTTCGCGTCACTAAAATTACGTAACCACTACTATATAAGAATCAAGCATTTTTTTATGTATTCAGTAGTTTGTTTTGGAAATCTTAAGCTAACATGTTATTCCTTATATTATTATTACTCCTAGCTATTGCATTGTGGGGTTTGAACGTTTTAAAGTTTCATGTTTCGGAGAAAAGGCAAAGGCTTCTGGCACTGGCAGCTCAGGTTCCAAGTGATAAAGCAGCTTTACCTTTTATAGGACACGCCTATAAATTCATCGGGGGCAGTCAGAGTAAGTTTAGTGAAATTAGGATATCGTCACTATTTTTTGAAAGCTCGTACCTCAAAATCGATAATATTGCTGAGATATGTTATGAACATTATTTCAAGGATCAAACCCCGGCTCGCACCTCTTAAGTTTTTCGAAATTCATGTGCGGAATTACTTACATTCCAAATTTACCACGAGCTTTACGGTGAAGGAAAACATCGTGAGGAAACCTGCACAAACCTGCGAAGCAATCAACGGTGTGTGTTAAGTTCCCAATCCGCACGGGGCCCGTGTGCGAACTACTGCCCAAGCCCTCTCATTCTGAGAGGAGGCCTGTGTGCCCTGCAGTGGAACATATATGTATAGGCTGGGATGATGATGATGATGATGATGACTGATTTGAGATACGAGATTTTTTCACAGTAGTAGTGATATCGTTAAAGAAGATGATAAAGAAAGCGCTGATATTTAAAGGTGGCATTCCGTTCTTAGCGACCGCGACGCACGTGCGCGACCTACTGCTTAGTATGAATTTATATGGAGCACTAAACAAACGTGGTCGCGGCATTCGTTTAGCGCTCCATACTGCAGGAGCTCGCGCGACCCAGTCGGACCCAACCCACCCAGCGGAACGCTACCTTACGCCTTTACATCGACGCGTTCGTATGCGGCAACGAAATTGCGAAAAACCTGCCAATTGTATGACAGCGTTTTACATGCGCTATGTCTCCCCGAGCACTAGCTAAATGAAATAGTTGCGTTCTTGTCGGGTGCGTCCCACGAGATATAACTACATAATATATAATTTCATACTAATAACGTTCACAAGATATAATGAACGTTTGCTATAACATCAAAATCAATATTTTTATTAGGAATAACAGTTAATTAAACTAATACTCATTTTGTATAAAGTTTTTTTATATAACATTCAAATACTCTAAATTCAGTTTATATAACATGCATAACGTATATCGATCATAGTATATACTATCTTTTAGTATAATAATTATAAAATATAATAGCGTATGATATGCAAAATAAATTTGTGCGAGCGAGCGAAGCGAGCGAGCAAGACGGTTCGGAGCAGAAGCGACTCGGATAGGTTAGGTTCAGAAAGCTAAGGCGGGAGCGAAGCGGAGCGTAGCTCCCGCCTTAGCCTTCGGTGTTAGGTTTTTTTTTTATAGCAGCGAGGAAACCGCAAATTAAAATAATTTCAGGCGGTTATTTTATACGAGCATTATGCATTATGGTGTTAGATGTATTGTATAGTATACATTATAAATGTGAGATATTATGAACGTTATACATAACGATGGTTATATACAATGATATTATACTTAAAAAACGTTATGCTTAACAAAAATAGATATTTTGATATTGTATTGTATTGTATTGTATTGTAAAACTCTTTATTGTACATAAAGACACATGATAATAACAGAACACAGGATAATAAGATGTACAAAGGCGAACTTATCCCTTAAAGGGATCTCTTCCAGATATTATATCAAACAGGCTTATACAAAATGAGCGTATACAATCTGAATATTATAGTATAAGTTCTTATATCTTTTATTACTTACCCGTCCTTGTCGGTATTGTTTCGCAAGGAACTGCGAAATTGTCGTTACATAGACGCATACGTTTCGCTAGTGGAGTTTCGCATCGCAAAGCGTCCGCATGCGATCTCTCGGTGGTGACAGATTTTTGCACCATGGGAACCGAAAATATTGAAATATGAAAAAATTGAAATATTGGAATTTTTATTTATGACCACGCATAACTCTTTACAGTTAAAAGTTTTGAATGTTGTTTGAATGTTTGACATTCAAATCGCTTCACCATTTTAAGACCTACGGACCACAGACAGACAGACAGACACACACACAGACACACAGACACACATAGCGGTTAAACTTCCTGCACTCATCTTTTTGCGTTGGGGGTTAAAAAAACAGAATTGTCAAAATCGGACTACTTTGTAAAAGTTATGCCTGGTAAAAGTTATGCATTACAATCAGTGACTGATCAATCAATAATCCCCTGTTTTCCTACCCTATGGGTAGGATTTTCTTTTCCAAATTTATATGGGACCACCCTCGGGGTATATACGCTTTCCAATAAAAAAAGAATTATCAAAATCGGACTACTCTTTAAACTTTTAACTTTTTTTTTAAAGCAGGCTTTCTAGCGATGGTTCTTAGCCATTTTTGATCAAAATCTGTTCACCCGTTTCCAGATCATCAGCTCTTTTGTTCGCTGCAGTATGAATCTTAGACGCATAATACATATGTACTTATTTACTTTAATTCCAAACATATGTGGGACCTAAAATTTGAAACACCCATGTATGCTATATAACTATGCAAGATTATGGAATTCTCGGCCTGATGCTGCAGCCAGGATATACAGAATATTAGTACCGACTAATAAAATGATAGCAGATATACCGTGTTCGTTTTGATCAGTGTTTGATTCTTACATACTATTACCATGCAATGGTGGCAACAGGATGAGCTGATGTTGCAGCCAGGATATCCACACACACACTTTAAGAAAATAACAGCACATACGTTGTGTTTGGATTCGTTTTGATCAGTATTTGATTCTATATACAATGCTATGGTGGCAACATCTTTGCTTAGTTTGTGGGACTAGGTCAATTATGCCATGCTCAAGCTAAAAAGCAGCTAAGTGAATTCTGGTCAAATTCTATAGAAAAAAAATCTATATCGATCTACCACCAACGGGACTTATCACGCTAACACACACAAGTAATATTTACCTCTACGTTTCGGCAACATTGCAGTGGCCGTGGTCACGCGTAGACTGAAGTGTGGAGTGCCAAGTCTGCCTAGCAGCGCGAGTCCTTCGAACTACCCGCACTTGATCACTAATAATACCGGGTCCGGCACTCGTATCGTATCGTATATCGATCTGACTAGGACTAGGAATGGTAATGCTATCTTTATTCATTCTGAAAATAATTCTTCTGAAAAAGCAGTTAAGCGCAAAACAAAAAAATACAGCCGAATTGATAACCTCTTCCTTTTTTTGAATTCAGTTAAAAAATGACTTTTTATAAGCATTTATTTAGTTTCACATGTACCATTGTCTGTCTGTCTGTCTGTAATCAAATCTTGTAAGTTAATTCGACCAACTTCCAATAGTTGGATTGACTTGAAATTTGGTACGCTCATGTAAATTGCATGACACTACAATAATTTGTTAGTGGCATCCTGGTATTCCTGGTAGTCCGGCCAGGATCGTCTCTACAGAACGGAACTCTTCAACGGCTAATGACATCGACTTGAAATGTGGTATACAAATGCAGTTTGGATAACAATACACATTACAAGTCAGCAAAAACAAACTTGGCTTTGGTAAAATGGAATTTTTACCAAAATCTATGCTTAAAGGCGACTAACCCGCAATGCACATATTCTATACGGTGTTCCCTTCTTTCACAGACAGAAATTTCACAGAATTTCGTTTAGCAGAAAATGTTTCATATATAATATTTAGTCCTTGTATTTTTACTTCGAATATTATTGTTTCAATTACTATTTACTTGAATTAAACATATTTAATAGAAAAATGATTCAATGAATTTTATAATGAAATTATTTTATTTAACAATTGTGTCAGACCATAGAATTATTTTTAAACAATATTTTTGTTTCGGTTTGTTTATTCACGATATTTTGTTTCAACGAAAATGTAAAAATAGACGTCATTTTGTCCATAATTTAATAAAAATTAACACTTTTAATGTGGTAATTTTATGTAGTTTAGATTTGGTTAGCACCAGAAAACGAAACGCTACCAGAAAAGTAGGTTAGGTTAGAACTGTGACCTCACCAGAAAGCGAATCGCTACCAGAAAAGTAGGTTAGATTAGGTTAGAACTGTGACCCCACCAGAAAGCGAATCGCTACCAGAAAAGTAGGTTAGGTTAGTTTAGAACTGTGACCCCACTAGAAAGCGAATCGCTACCAGAACAGTAGGTTAGGTTAGAACTGTGACCCCAACAGAATACGAATCGCTATCAGAAAAGTAGGTTAGGTTAGGTTAGAACTGTGACATCACCACTAAGCGAATCACTACCAGAAAAGAAGGTTAGGTTAGGTAAGAACTGTGACCACACCAGAAAGTGAATCGATACCGTTATAAGAGGTTTTGTCGCAAGTATGAATTAAAACCTTTAGAAACTACCGCCACATGAAATGTTTTTCTTTGTAATAAGTTTTATATCAACTTAATAATACAAGACTAAAGAATATTTGATTTGTTATTCTATGAAACGAATACCTAAATAATGAATTTTATTTGTAACAAAAATCAACGATACAAATTTCTTCAAAGTAAGTGTTCCATGTATTGATCATTCTATGAAACAATAATATCAGAAAAAAGATCTGTTAAACGAAATTCTATTAAAATGTTGTCTGCGAAACAACGTACGAGTACAACCATTCTTTATTGCACACCACAAATTAGTACAAAAAATGTATTTTATATACATAAATTCAGGGTAGACAATACATAGAAGGTATATCGCTTAAAAGCGAATTCTTCCAGACACCCATATGGGTGCATTGATCATTATTGTTACCTAACGGTACTGAGCCTTGACTGTCATTACGATTGTTGCAGATATGTGGGAGGAGCTTCAAAGACTCAGTCAACTGGCTGAGAACGAGGGTGGCGTTATAAAAATATGGGTTGCTTCAAGCCCAATGTTCAGTAAGATATAAAATTATGTGGACCAGTAGTAGAAATAAGTATAATAAAGAGCAAAATAATAAAAATAAACAAGCGTACGACGTGAGTATGTCAGTTCATTATGGTGTCGATACAGCAAATATAACAAACAGCTGTGCCAAACATTCACTATTCAAATCATGTAGATTTTATTTCGGGCTCTCGGATTTCCAACTTCTCCTGTTGGCAGGTAAGTTTTGCCAATCGTTTCTGAATGTGTCCAAGTCGTCTCGCCGCGTCCGTCTCGGTCTGCCGCACCGCCGTTGACCATCCTTGGCGCGCCCACTAGGTAGAACCTGTGCCCATCTCTCCGGTGCATAAGGCAGACATGGCCAGCACAGACCCACTTAAGCTTGGCGGTTTCTCTTCCTACATCTGCTATGCACGTTTTCGAGCGCAGTGTGATGTTCCGGATCCGATCTGTCCTTTAACACCCAAAATGCTGCACTCCATAGCGTCATGCATGCCCCCATGACAAACCTTCAACTTGGACTTCTGGATCTCAGTTAAGGACCATCTTTGGGCAACGTAGGTTAAGATGGGTAGTATACAAAAGTCGACAAGTTTCCGCTTAAGTGAAAATGGAAGGTTGCCCTTCAATAGTTTCTTCATAGACCAGAAGCTCTTCCAGACATTTTCCATGTGTCTTTCCACTTCTTTATCCTGCCTATTGCTGAAAGAGACTATCTGGCCCAAGTAAATGTACCTACTCGTGGACGTATTTTACGACGTGCCCATCCACCTCAATCCTACATTTTGTCATAACCTATTTTCGTCCGGTTCGTCAGAAATTCAACTCGAAGGCTTGCAGAGCTGAGATCTTGCAGCATTAGTTCGAGCTCTGAGGCCGTAGAAGAAAAAAGGGTTCTCTATTGAATGGCATAAAATTACCTATTTGTAATATTATTTTTACGCATAATTGCTTTTAGCCGAATTAGCGCTGTGCATACTCATCATTACGCATATTTTTTTACGCATTAAATTAAAAGCGTAAATACAGGAAGCATCATCTTCGTGAATACTAACGTCAAAGAGCATAAATACAAAAAGTCATAATAATAAATTTGAATCATCCATCATCAGCCGAAAGACGTCAACTGCTGAATTTTTGATGTTTCTTTTACGTGTCACGTCAATGTCACTTGTCAATATATTATCTATTGTTGTGTTGTGTGTATTTTATAATTTTAACCTTTGGGGTGGCGGCGCCATATTTAAATTTTTTCGTCAAGTGGCGCGGCCGGGTAAGTAATAGAATATATAAAAACAAAACATATAATATTCATTATATATAACTTCACTTTCTCTATTTTTTTTAATATAATATACGTTTGCTATAATGGTCATAATATATAATGATAAAATATATAATTCCATTATATATAATGATCTATGGATATAAATACTTTGAGTATAACGATCAAATAATATAATATTCACAACCTCTAACAACCAAAACATATAACATTCATTTAATCTTACAACGGAAAATATAACGCTCAAAAATATAAACGTAATAACAAAAATATAAAACCGAGTATTCCGAATGAAAAAAAATATAGCTATGTTTATTTTTATTTCACGTTTGAGGTTTCCTCGCTGCTATAAAAAAAAACCTAACACCGAAGGCTAAGGCGGGAGCTACGCTCCGCTTCGCTTCGCTTCGCTCCCGCCTTAGCCTTCTGAACCTAACCTATCCGAGTCGCTTGTGCTCCGAACCGTCTTGCTCGCTCGCTTCGCTCGCTCGCACAAATTTTGGAGTAAAACTTTTCAATACAAAAATTAAAGGTTGATAAACACCTAATTTTCTGGTTTTAAAATTTAAAAATTTAACAAGTATTTTAGAAACAAAGTATATCACTTGATATTATACCTATCATTTTAATGTTATATGAAAAGTTATTACGTATTATGAGCGGTATACTTTATGTATGTTATATAATATGAATTTAGCCCATAAACATGTTATTTCTTATGAAAGTATATAAAACAATTGTTATACTGATAGAACGTTATACTTATTGAAATTATAGTGTTTCATGTTATACATAATGTAATTATATATAATGAACGTTATATAATATGAAAATATATCTAACGTTTTTATATATCTTGGGACGCACCCGGCGCGGCCATTTTGAAAACATCTTCTACGAGTGGCATGACAGCTACGAATTAATTTCGCGAATTCGCGAATTTTATAAAAAAATATCACCAAAAAATACCAGTTTAATGTTATATATAAGCCTTACAGTGATAGTTTAGCATAAAATGCCATATCTAATTAAATAACAATGCATGACCTTCAATTTCTGTGAATTTTATTAGTCATTATCAAATATCTGACAACCAAATTTTTCTCAGTCATGTATTAAAATAACTATAATTATAAAATAAATCAATTACCTATAGTAAACACTGATTTGTTTCGTAAAATATTAATTTAATTACGAAACAAAGCCCTTTTATAGTCTTTCAATAGCAAATAATACTATAATACGAGGTTTTCAAAAATACCAGCGCACGGCAGCATGCACACAGTGAAACTTGAGTAAACGATAGAACGTTTCTTCCGTTATGTTGTCGCGGCCGTTATTAAATACCATCCTTGTCTATTTATGAACGCATTTTGCGTGAATGAGCAAGCCAGATATAGGTCTAACAGTTTATATTTATGAGTGAAATACGACACCCGCCAACGTCCGGGAGCCGGTCGCTTGGCACTCAAGGGTATTTGACAGGCTGCCGGGAGCCGGTCGCTTGCCAAACAACGGTGCGCCGGGACCCGGTCGCTTGCCACTCGAGGGGTTAACTATTAACAATCATTCCTGTCAAGTACGTCAACGGTGTCAGTTATATTTAAAATTCGTTAAATTTTTATTTACGACTAAATATATATTATATTGTAAATTTATGCGATTTACGTGATGAGCGAGCGAAGTTTTACTTCGCTATCGTCATCCATGAGCGTAACTAGTGTGGTAGAGGTTGAGGTATCTCAACGTAACTTTGATGACGATGAGTTTCTAAGCCATACTTCTGGGGGCTTCGAGAATCAACCGAAGATCTATAGCGGACAGGTGAATCACGACAACGATGAGGATGAGATGTTCACGACTGTTGCGCGCAAGAGACCTCGAACACCTAACAGCAAAATGTCTATGATGGATGTCGTAGAAGGTATTGAGGTATATTTAACGGCCCAAGCAGCGTTACCGAAGCAACTAGCGTTAGCAAAACTGTTGAGAGCAGAGGCCATTGGCGGTATTTTTATGATTAAATATAAAAGCACTCTCAAAGTTTTGTTAGTTTTTGATTGCAAAGATAATCCCACAAAGAAGATTATTTGCCCTAATTGTGGGTTGGGACATGGAAATTGCGGAACTTTGTCATTTAAATGTGTAAATTGCAAGGGGGCCCATATGGCCCTAGATAAATCTTGTCCTATATTCATTAAAGAGAAAGAATAAGACAAATAATGACAAGAATGAACTGCACATATAAGAAGGCTGTTTTCATACACAGCAAAAAGAAGAATGAGCAGAATTATGATAAAAATTACCACTCTTATAGCAAACCTGAACGTTCCAGCCGCATAAGAATAGGGACAGGTTTATATTCTTACAGCGATGCATTAAAAAGCACTAATAAGTCTACAGTAACTGATACTCCTATCCCCCTAGGACAGGTGAGTCCTTCCATCATAAATGAAACAGAAGATCAATTTCAGCAAGTAGCATCTGACTCCTCAATTTCAATTTCAACACAAAGCCAGCTAAGAAAAAAACGTAAAAAACAAGCGAAGAGAAGGCAGTCAAACGTGAAATCTTCGAATAATGCAAAGGATACTATAGATTTAGATTTTAATTTGGGCGATAGCACACGCGTGATAAAAAGTTTCATTTCAAAAATGTTTCAGGAATGTTAGGGATATTTTAGAATCAGAGGGAAATTTGAAAGATAACGTTAAAGTTTTATGCAAAATAGTTGTTGTGTTTATGTTTTTAAGATGTTGAGAGATGGAGATATACTAAAGAACTTGATAACTGGTTTACTATGGCCGTAAATTCGCAACGAATATCTGTGCTTAGTATTATACAATGGGACTCTCAAAGTCTTAGACTGGCACAAGAAAAATTAGACATAGAGTTAGTCTCTGAGACTTGGTTGGAAAAGAACTTAGACGTGAGTGTGAATTATGCGGTACGACAGAAGGTGCCCAGGGGCATTTCCCTTAAGAGGAATATGTTCGGAACTTTTCAGGTTGGCTGATGTGTCAAGTGTTACTTATAGTCGATTGTGAGATTATACCTATATTATGTTTTCTTGTTATTTAACGTTTTGCCCTATGGGCTAATGTGACAAATTTGTACGATGCCCGTTTAAAAATAATGAAAAAAAAAAATTTATTAACAATGAGTGTGAAGCTATTCGTCGGCTTATTGCAAGAATATCTCTGTGACTTTCACATTAAATTTTGGTGCCGAATCCGTTGATAAGGGGCTACGAATAAATAATAAGTCAGGAAGCGTACCTAGAACCAAAACGACTTATGATTCGAATATGAATCAATTTCGAGGTTGCATATAGACAGACGTGCATGTTGATTGATTAAAATCTAGAAAGAATGCAGGGATTCCTTGACTCGCGTGATGCAATGTCAGATGACCACCTGACGTTCAGATAGATCACTCCTTACATCAAACGTTTCAATGACGTGTCATATATTGATAATGACAGCAGAGTTTGTTGTTTTAGGCGATTTAAAGGAAAAGGAGGTTATCAATTCGGTTCTATTTTTTTGGTTGTTACCTCAGAAAAATCATGAAAAAATAAATAAACAAAAATCAAGATCAATTGAGTTTAGCTGTCAGAAAAATAAAGACTGTACCTATTGTTTGGGCGATACAGGAAAGAAGAAAGTATGAAGAGGGGTGAGGAAACTGTCATTTACATTATGTGAGCCATAGACTATAGACTTGATTTCGCATAATACTGGCCATCTCCAACTATAATGTATTTGAACATTTTTGAATATAAATCTAATTTTGCGACTGCTTACTAGTGGAAAGTGATCCCTGGACATTTTTAATTTTGCATTGTTCCCACACCATTTCATAACAGATGTTGGCATAATAATTTGGAGCTGTTCACAATAAAAAAATCGAAAATTTGACGTGGGCTCGCTAAACTTGCAAAATAAATGTCAGTCAAAATTAAATGACGCGCATGCGCACCTTAGCGCAGGACACAGTTAGAACACAATTTCCGTGTTTACGCTTTGTTACGCTTCCTGACGTGTTGTTTATTCGTAGGGCTTAGGCTTAGGACCCGGCCACACGTCCACGTTGCGGCGTCTTCAACGTAAAACGACGCGGCACCCAACGCAACGGAGTGGAGACAACGGAGCGGAGGCAGCGGAGCGAAGGCAGTGGAGCGGAGCAGAGGCAGTAGAGCGGAACGGAGGCAGCAGAGCGTCCGCTACTACTGAGCGGAGCGGAGGCTGGGAAGCGGAGGAAGTGAAGTAAAGCAGAGCTCTACACCGCTGCCTCCGCTCCGCTCCGCACCCTCCGCTCCGCTCCGCACCCTCCGCTCCGCTGTCTCCCCTTTCCGCCACTGCCACCGCTCCACTCTACTACCTCCGTTCCGTTGTCTCCACTTTACTCCACTGCCTCCGCTCCGCTCCACTATCTCCACACCGCTGCCTCCGCTCCGTTGTCTCCGCGCCGTTTTACGTTCACGTCACGACCGACCGAACGACGGACCGAACTCCCGCCCAATTTTATGCATATATACTTAATCTATAGATGTAATCTGTAAGGAATCTGGTTGAAAATTCCAGTAATTTGGAATCGACATTGATTCCCAATTCTTAGTAATTGTAATATTCGTTTAGATGATTACGGATTCTTGAAAATGTAATGGTAATTTCTCGTTTCACTAGATTACATTACATGTAATCTGACAGCCATGACAGGATTACAAAGTAAAATCATGGAATCGTGTAACTGGAATCGATTACGAAATGCCCATCTCTGGTATTAGGTACACTTGAAGGTGAAAAACATTGTATATAAATGGTGTTCTGCCTTTTCGCAGAAAATCGTTTGGCCGAATATCACTTGCCAACCAACGTTTCGCCGAAGATTCACTTTGACAACTAACTATTACCAACTTTTTGTATGGCAACGTATCATTTGGCCGAATTATTATATAGCAGAACATCAAAACGCCTCAAACGTTTGGAAAACTTATCATTTGTCAAATCTTTCACTAGGCCAAATAACTATTAATTGAATAACGTTTCGTCAGTTTAACAGTTCCCTTTTTATACATAAGCCAACTTTTTATTTAAAATAAGTAACGGTTACATACCATTTTATCAATTGGCAATATTAATTACAAATAAGAGTTTTATAATAAGTATAGCAACAGAAATATAATGTGTGGCACAGTCCAGTTGGGTGCGACGACGAGCGAAGCGAGGAGGAGCGTGTTAGGTTAACGGTGAGGAAACAGCGCACGAAGCCGAGCGAGCGAAGCGAGCGTGCCGCGGCAGCGGCCGGCGAGTGCCAGAATCGTATTTTTATTTTTTAATATTTCTTTTTAAATATCCAAAACATGAGTCTACAGAAAAATAATATTAAACTGAAAATGGCATCCTTGTAAATAAATATTTTCAAAATTTGACCGAAGACTTAGTAATTGCCGGTTTTTCAAAATCTAACTCACACATACACTGTTAAAAATTTCTGTAGTAATTTTACAAAGAAAGTGTTGGAAGTTTTTACGCACAACAATAAAGTAAAAATATAATTCCGTTTTGTAAATTTACAATACAATTTATTTCAACTCAATTTCGAAAAATTACAAAACATTTGTTGAAATTTACCAAACGACTATCGGAAATTCGTTTAGCAAAATTACAATACAAACAATGTAATTTTGCCAAACAAATTCTGTTGAAAATGGTTTGCAATTTTAAAATGATGTGTTGTAAATTTTCAACTCATTATTGAAAAATTACAAAACATTTGTTGAAATTTACCAAACGACTATCGGAAATTCGTTTAGCAAAATTACAATACAAATAATGTAATTTTGCCAAACAAATTCTTTTGAAAATGGTTTGCAATTTCAAAATGATGTGTTGTAAATTTACAACTAGAACGGGGTTGACGATGCGACGGAAACGACAAATATAATTATACGGTTTATTAGGCAAACTTCACTTACAACTGAGTGGTTTTATAGTATTCACTCGGAAAACAGCAGGCGTTTCGAGCGAGACACCGTACTGCAATCAGAATCGTACTATGTTCAGAATTATATTGGAAGGTGTTCAATAACTTGAATGCAGCCAACCAAGTATAATGCTGTCCCTAACAAAAGACAACAAACGTTAAGTAAGCCGCGGTAGTCACAATTCTAAGGTTACACATCGTTAGCGAGTTTATTTAGGGAGCAGCGCCATCTATCGGTGCACTCCCGTACTACACAACGTAATTAATTTCAACTCATTATCGAAAAATTACAAAACATTTGTTGAATGGTAGCAAACTTTGGGTAGAATTACAATACGTAATGCAATTTTCAAATTTGTGTTACAAAAATGATAAAATAGTTTGCAGATTCTTAATAATTTCATTCTAATTTGAGTTTCAACATATTTTCAAAATTTTATAAAAATAGTATAGTAAATCAAATTACAAACAATTTTTGTAAATTTTAAATCTTTTTGCCCGAAATTAATCAAAAGTTTAACAAAATTACAATACGTGTCAGAAAAATAAAAACTTATGGTAGAATTATAATACGTATTGTAATTTTCAAATTTAAGTTACAAAAATAATAAAATTATTTGTAAATTCTTAATGATTTCATACTAATTTGTGTTTCAACTTTTTTTGCAATTTCATAAAAAAAGTATTGTAAATCAAAATACAAAGAGTTATTCTTATTTTCAAATCATTTTGTTCAGAATTAATCAACAGTTTTAGAAAATAACAATACGTGTTAGAAAAATAAAAACTTTCGATAGAATTATAATACGTATTGTAATTTTCAAATTTGTGTTACAAAAATAATAAAATTATTTGTAAATTCTTAATGACTTCATAGTAATTTGAGTTTCAACATTTATTCGTAATATCACAAAAAAGTATTGTAAATCGGATTACAAAGAATTTTGGTAAATTTACAACCTTTCATTAGAAATTCACCAACAGTTAGGAAAAATTACAATACGTGTAGGGTTATTGCATAAAGCTTCCAAAATTACAACTCATTATAGTAAGTTCCTTCACATGTCTTGTAATTTTACTCAAATTGTGTTATGTTTTGTATTAGTATACGTTGATTTGGAATTTTGCTGATATTTGTTTTGTAAAACAATTGTAATTTTACAAAAATTTTTAACAGTGTATTTGGTATAAAATTGATACCGTGATCGTAATGTATTAAAAAGTCAAATATTGTCATATGGTCGTTTGTCACAAACGCTTTATTAGTGCACAAACAAAAACATAACGGAAATGTTGCTCTTACCCATATTACTTATAACATTACACTAAATGGAACCCTTATTCAATAAAAAAATTTGGGAAACATTGTACAACAAAATGAATATTACGCTAACCAAATCATTCTACTAACCGAAAGTTGGCATTTTGTAAAGTGACTTTATAATACAGAGGCCAAACGTTCAGTTGGTAACTGTGAGGTTGGGAAATAAAACTAAACATTTTAATAAGTTGGCGAGTGATCATTCGGCGAAATGAAATTCTGCGAAAAGTTGGTTGGGAAGTAATATTCGGCGAAACAATTTTCGGCGATAAATTAGAGAACCATATAAATACCAATTACAACAATAAATATTATGAAATAAATTTTCTTCCACGACAACATTCTTGGAATATAATAAAAAAAAATAAAGCCTTCAACAAAAGGTTTCACAGTTTCTTAAAGTTCTCGTTAGTGCATTGTTAAGCCGAGTTAAGACTTACAAGAAAATATTGCGGCGGCTCGATTGACCACTACAACTCGTTGGCTTTACGGCCTCGCAATGCAATGCAACTTGCACGATTTCTCTTGCAAATCTAAACTCCGCTTTGGTTATGTAGCCCACAATTAAAAAACACTACCTGACATAATATACCTACTTGATAATTTATTGAATCAGGCGTTAGTTTGCGGAGGTCCATATCAATGAACTAAAAGAATTTCTTTGCTCACCCGCGACCTTAAGATAGCTAAGTCTATGCAAATTATGCGTGTTCATGCAGCTCCTCCACCTCCACACTGTAAGAACACACACAAATTACACAAACCCATCTATCACTACTATCACCACCACTTCAACACACTGACGCGTTTCGAACTCAACCAGAGCTCATCCTCAGAGTGACACAACCGTACACCATGCTACCAGTTGTTAGACTAACAAACCACCACCACTGTTTTAATTTGCCAAACAAAACAAAAAACTACCCGCAAAATATCAATAAATTTTAACTGTGATACAAAACTACCTTGATTTTTTAATTTTTATTTATTTATTGTCAAGGCATGTTTTACTAACTACCGTTGCTAAAATTAGACCCAAGCCGTAGCAAGGGAGATGACACTAAATTTATTTGCTCATTAATAATAGACCCCATACTAGTGTACCTAATTATCTCTATACATTCTAACACATCGAGACGAAACCCCTTGTCACAGTAATGTAACACTTCATACGAATCTGAGTCCGATATAGAATGATTTGTTATATACCTACTTGATGCCTTCTTTCAGCCATATTCGGGCGACATGAAACATCCTCATCATCAATATCTTCTTATTCAATGATCTTCTTATCATTCTTTCTTATGCAATGTTAAATCCTCTTTTTCAGTCGTCAATGATCCAGATGATGCTTTCACAGTGCTCAATTCCTGTCTGAAGAAAAGTATCATATATGACATAAGCAAAACCTGTTTCCGCAACGGGCTGATTCTTGCGGATGGTAAGACTTTAAGTTTACCTACTTTGTGCTTTTAAATGCTCGATTATCAACGAGTCTATAATTGTCGATACTACGAGTCGACAGAGTTAGTACGCTTGGTGTAAATAACGTCGCTAAGTCATAAAGGGACAAATAAACTGAATACAAAAAGGATTTCGTGAATACGTTACTACCAAAATTACGTTAGTACCAAAAACTATATTTAAAACAATTAACATTTTTATGAAATTATCACTAAAATAAAATGATCACCAAAATTACATCTCATCCCCTATTTATGCGCGTTGTTAGGTACCTGCTTGCGTTAGGAGCCTATTTTTAACCGACTTCAAAAAATTAGGAGGTTATCTATTCGGTTTTTTTTTTGATGCGTAAGATTTAGTTAGAGTTGAGAGTTTAGATCCCCATCGACTTACTCGTAGTCTTATAAATTTTCTTGTTTTGATATGCACATCTTCGGTAATCCATACTATAATATTATAAAAAAAAAAATTGTGTTTGTATGTTTGTTCGTCTTTCACGTCGAAACGGAGCAACAGATCGACGTGATTTTTGGCATAGAGATAGTTTATGGGCCAGAGAGTGACATTAGGCTACTTATTATCCCGGAAAAATGCACAGTTCTCGAGGGAACAGCGCGCGATAACCGAAAACCACGCGGGTAAAAGCGACTGATTAATATATTTGGTGTCATTTTCAGAAAATAGAAAAACAACACAAACTTTTTACATTGTTTTGTAATTTTGGCGATTATTTATTATTTTTGATAGTACATTTTATTAAATGAATGAATTATGAATGAATGAATGAATGAATGAATGATTTTGGATTGGTTTAGTGAAGTTTAACTTAATTTAAATATAATTGAAGTGTATTTGTTTTGTATTGTATTTTGTCATAATGGGATCATTGCCTAAATAAACAAATTTATTATTATTATTATTTGATGTTATTGATATCAATAAAACGTACTATTCACCATATAGGTAGTAAGATACTTGACTTTGGCTGGTAAAGATTGTCTCTCAATAATAAAATACGTGAATGTAGAAAAAAAAACTTTTATGAAGATAATGACAAAAGCGCGATGAGCTCTAAATTTAAGGTGATAATGAATTCAATTAAAACATATAATCTGATGAAAACGGTATCTGATTTACTTTAAATTTTGTTAACTATAAAATGAGCATTATTTTCAGTGACCACTTGGAAGAAGAACCGCAAGTTGCTAAACCCGACTTTCAGTCAGCATGTGTTAGATGGGTTCCTGAATACTTTTAATAAGTACGTACAATTTCAATTACTTACCATTTAAAACAAAGTTATCGTAATATGGTACAGTTTACATATATCATAGACAACACTGATTTATTTTATCTGAATCGTGGCAAAACATCATAAAAAAACTAGAAAAATATAAGTAACTAGCTTTTGCCCGCGACTTCGTCCGCGTGTACTTTAGTTATCAGGCTATATGTTTTATTTAATTAACCTCCATAATGTATGAAAAACCCCCTTCCTTATTGAAGTCGTCAACACCATGCGGATCATTTTAAATGGTGACCAGCCATATTTTTAATGTAGAAATAAGGAAGTCTCATAAAAACTCCCCCCTAATAAGTCAAAAGCTACTTCTTCTTTCTTTATCTTTGCCTACGGAGATAATTTTTATTTGTTATCAGGACCCTTAATACCAATAGGTATATGTATACTTAATAGCAATTTTCATACTGCTAAGTCCAGAAATCAGAAAATTTCAATACAATTTTCACCCCCATTTTACCCTTTTAGGGCTAATTTTATCCATTTCACCTATATAGATAGTTTTTAATTGTAATCGAAAACTTGTATACCTATATTTTTCATATATCTAAATCCAGAAATGAGACAATTTCCATATAATCTTTACCCCCCATTTTACACCTTTAGGGGATAATTTTATCTATTTCACCTACACAGATAATTTTTAATTGTAATCAAGAACTTGTATACCTATTTTCATACTTCTAAGTCCAGAAATGAGAAAAATTCAATGTAATCTTTACCCTCCATTTTATCCCTTTAGGGGGGGAATTTTATCCATTTCACCTGGACAAATAATTTTTAATTGTAATCGAGAACTTATACACCTATTTTCATAGTTCTAAGTCCAGAAATGGGAAAATTTCCATACGAACTTTACCCCCCATTTTACCCCATTAGGGGGGAATTTTATCCATTTCATATACTCAGAAAATTTTAATTGTAATCGAGAATCTTTATACCTATTTTCATAGATCTAATTCTAGAAATGAAAAAAATTCCATACAAACTTTACCCCCCCCATTTTACACTTTTAGGGGGGAATTTTATCCATTTCGCTTACACAGATATTTATTAATTGTAATCGAGAACTTATATATCTATTTTCATAGTTCTAAGTCCAGAAATGGGAAAATTTCCATACAAACTTCACCCCCCATTTTACCCCATTAGGGGGAATTTTATCCATTTCATATACTCAGAAATTTTTAATTGTAATCGAGAATCTTTATACCTATTTTCATAGATCTAATTCTAGAAATGAAAAAATTTCCACACAAACTTTACCCCCCCCATTTTACACTTTTAGGGGGGAATTTTATCCATTTCGCTTACACAGATAATTATTAATTGTAATCGAGAACTTATATACCTATTTTCATAGTTCTAAGTCCAGAAATGGGAAAATTTCCATACAAACTTTACCCCCCATTTTACCCCATTAGGGGGAATTTTATCCATTTCATATACTGAGATAATTTTTGATTGTAATCGAGAACCTATATACCTATGTTCATAGATCTAATTCCAGAAATGAGAAAATTTCCATACAAACTTTACCCCCCCCCCATTTTACGCTTTTAGGGGGGAATTTTATCCATTTCGCTTACACAGATAATTTTTAATTGTAATCGAGAACTTATGTACCTATTTTCATACTTCTAAGTCCAGAAATGAGAAAATCTCCATACAAACTTTACCCCCCCATTTTACCCCTTTAGGGGGGCATTTTATCCATTTCACCTAGACAGATCATTTTTAATTGTAATCAAGAACTTATACACCTATTTTCATACTTCTAAGTCCAAAAATGACAAAATTGCATATAAGCTTCAACCCCCATTTCACCCCATTAGGGGATGAATTTCTAAAAATCCTTTCTTGGTGCTCACTTACATCATAAAAGGAACCTCTGTACCAAATTTCAAGTTTCTAGGCCCAGCGGTTTGGGCTGTGCGTTGATATATAACCCAGTCAGGTTTGCCTTTTATATATATATATAAAGAAGATAGAAGAAGATAGCTACTGGAGATCAAGCCTAGTTTCTCATCATTCTTGTAATGCGTTCGTAGTTTACCCACCCAAGCAGTCAGTATAATACGTTCGAAAAAATATAGGAAAATAAAAATTTTAAAGTAAAAATAAAATAATATTTATTGCCAAAAAACCTAGCTCAATACAACTAAGAAAAAAAAATCATAGAATAAAATTTACAATAAAAAAGTAAAAACTATTCTTGTGCTTTCCGCATCCACCGCTCCAACCAGGTCGTCGCTTCAAAATCCGAATTCACATAATATTACCGTAGTCACAGCTCATTAGAGCCACCAGGCAGCCGAGCAGCACCGCTGCGACTTTCGGCGTCCACTCGCTGTCGACAGGTGGTCCGTGGATGGACGCCGCGTTAACAACGAGTATATAGATAGACCTCGCGTGGTCCACGAATTTCCTAGTAGTCACTATATGGCGGCGAGCAGCGGGCTTACACCAAGTGGTCCACTCGCCGTCCGCGCGTGGCAACCTCGCGAGTGAGGCGATCCGGTGACGCTACGGAGTTGATGTAGTGAGCGCATGCCCATACAAATCCGTATACGAGTTATATGAGTGAGGCGGTGCTGGTCGGGTGCCGGGTGGCTGTAATGAGCTGTGACCCTTAACCTCGTCCTACCCATCTGCTCCCATAGGTGTCGTAAACATTGACTAAGCAAACTAATGTGAGAGTGGACTCTCTCGTGATAGGCAAAGGGAATCCACCACACAATTTTCCCAAGAAAGTCGTCGCGAAGGTTGGGTGTAGTTAATGTACGACTTGTTAATGCACGCTTAATAATGCACGGCCTGATAATCCGTGCATCTGTGCACGAATTATCATGCCGTACATTATCATCCCGTACCGAACTAGCAGGGAACCAATAATGTACGCGCAATAATGGACAACGTGATAATCCGAAGCATTATTTCTTCCGATTATCATGGCTTAAGATTTCCGTGATTGAAATAAAAAAAAAACCTAACGAATGGCGAGAGCGGCGAGCGAGGCGACACGCCCTCCCTCGCCCTTCAACCTAACCCAGCCGGGTCAGATCTGCTGAGACTATATCGATTTCGCTCGCTGCGCTCGCTCGATCCGCGGCGAAATAATGTCTATTCATTCGATTCGATTGGATTCAGATTATGACGTCGTACATTATCACTACGTACAGTCACCAGCACCAATATCTGATGCAACAAGCGTGCATAAATATCTGATATGACTCTTATTTATTTTGTAAGGCCGGATTGACGTGTCAGATATTTTTGCACGCTTGTTGCATCAGATATTGGTGCAGGTGACTGTACATTACAGTGCACGCAATATTTTGTACGCCCTGGTAATGCGCGCCATGATAATGTACGGCATGATAATCGGAAGCAAAAATGCTTCGGATTATCACGTCGTACATTATTGCGCGTACATTCCGAGTTGTAAGTACATTATTGTTTCCCCGAAGGTTCACTTTCACTAACTGATCCTCAACTGCTAACTACAGTCACTCTGTCAAGAGTGTAGAGAGGCGAGATAAAAGATTTTTTTTTTATTAAATAGACAGTCGGATTTGTTGGTGCAAAACCTGCAGCCACTCGCAGGCACGGGCGAGATTGACCTTGAAAACCTCTTAGCTGAAAACATGCTGGAAACTACATGCCGTAAGTAAAGATTATTAGGAATTTATTAGGAAAATATAAATTTATTGATGTCAGAATTACTAAATATAATAAATAATATTATCATTACAATAATTTACTCGGGTTTTGGGCAATAATGAACATCGTTTTTTTTTTCAGAAACAGTTTTAGGGATAACACTAGATGATAAATCTGTTGTCGATCAAAAGTACAGAAAGGCAGTAGACGCAGAACTTAAATTGTTAGTAGATAAATTGTGCAACTTTTTTCTTTACATTGATATCGTTTACCAAGCGTCTTCGACAAAAAAACTCGAAGATGAGGCCATAAAGACGATGCACAACATGTCAAAAAGGGTATGTATGAGTACTTGTGACTAGTCTAGTAAACTTCGCATAAACCTGCGTAAACCATAAGCTTTGGGTACCTAGGATTAGCGGTGCCGTCATATAGTGGCCGTAATAATGACGTCACTAAAACGTTTTCTATACAAACATAATCTAACCTAACCATCAAAAAGTTGGAAAACCCTCGACTTTGTTACTTCAAAGTTCAATATCTCAAAAACAGCTGAACCGATTTTGATAAACATGTCTAAGAACCATCTAGAAAACCAGATTTCAAATAAAAAACCGCATTCGAATCGGTCCACCCGTTTAAGAGCTACGGTGCCACAGACAGACATACATTGGGGTCAAATTTATAACACTCTTTTTCGTCGGGGGTTAAAAATAGCGCGGTTTCCTAGAAAATGGTGTCAATCAGATTAAAGTTAAACAAAAAAGGTTTAAGTATTATTTTTCTCTTTTAATTTTTTTCGGCGGTTTAATTTTTTTGTTACTTTTTTTTAAAGATTTCACTTTGATATAACTTATAATAATTATAGGTCATAGAAAAGAGAAGGGCCGAGAGAAATCAAGAAAAAGTTGTCAACAAATCCTGTAAGTATTAAATTTTATAAAGGTGCAATATTCCTACAAAAAACCTTATTACAAAATTAAAATTAATTTATTTCAAGTACAGACTCATACATATTTTCACCGTTGCCGCCTTAATGCCGTCAGTCTGTCCATCCGCGAAAATATTGCTAGTTAGTAAGTAGTACTTCGTATTTAAATGATAATGTACCGGACAACTAGTTACATGTTTCGGGCTAATTTGTAGCCCTTCTTCCTAGAAGCAACGCAACTCGGCCGCTGCTGTAACACGCGCATCACAGTATATTATATATATATATATATATATAAGCTAAAGCAGTATGGAAGCTACGAAGCTACGATCGTAACGAACACACTCTACACGGTACTGCAGTACCGCTAGACCCCCTCAGAGGCCGTGTAGAGCGCGCGTCTGTGTGAGTGTATTCGTTTTGATCGATTTGTTCGTAGCTTCCATACTACTGTAGCTTATACATATATACATACTGTGCGCGCACTGTGCTACACCGCTCTGCTCGCGCGACTACCCGACGAAACAACACCGGCGCACAACTACCCGCGTTTTCATCGTCATTTTTATTGCCACTGTCAAATGTAAGGTAACACACAACACTAACAACATCCTGTAAATGCACGTTCACACCAACCAATAAAGCAGCACGAGTAATTAATATAATAATATTTAATACCGTTTTCCAACTCGGGGGTACCGACGAACCACAATTCCGATGACGACTAATCTCAATGGCTTCACCACTTTCCGCGGAATGAAACACTTTTCTCTCGCAAGTACAGATACCTTATCAAATCTGATATAGTGCGTCGAATCCGATTCCATTGAGTGCTCGGCCACAGCAGATCCCCTGTCGTCCTGTTTCCTCATACTGCATATGTGCTCCGATACTCTTGTGGAAACGTTACGTCCAGTCTCTCCTATATAGTTTTTGCCACAGGAACACGGAATTATGTATACCCCGGGACCACTCAGAGGCTCCTTATCCTTCGGCGAACACATCAACTGTCTGAGCTACATATGAGGACGGAAAATCGACTTTATGCTATATCTTCGGCGTAGTTCGCATTTATAATATTAATGGGATAAAACACTAAATTTGCATGAGAATAATTTCGTCACTACTTTAAGAAAAATCTCGTAATTATCTCAAATCAATAAGTCAACAAAACTGACTCTTAAAATAAATGTTCATAAAGTTCACACAGTAAAATTATCGATTTTAAGATACGGGCTTTTTTCAAAGTAGTGACGATTTATTAACACGCCGATAAAAATCCACAGTGTTGGGTATCATTTGTTTAATAGGTATTTCCAAAACGTTGTATATGTTCTCATATCATTTTTAAATTTAAGGATCTATTCGCCAAATATGAAAAAGTGTTATTTGAGTTAGTAGTTTCCCTTCTGCAAATTTAAAAGGAAAATTTGCAGATTAATCTAAGTTAGGTTACGTTTCTTTTATAACATTGCGGTAAAGATGACAATTTTTTAAAAAAATGCATTACATCAAATGACCATTATGTATTTCGTCCACTATTCTTTTTGAACTTTATGTATTTTGATATACCTACCCTTCAAAAATACTTTGCAGCTCCTCGCTACACAGCTTTTCTGGACCTAATGCTCGACATGGCTGGAGACGGCCTGTTCACCGACGAGCAGATTCTGGAAGAGCTAGTCGGCATGATAGTAGGAGGCTACGACACTTCATCAAAGGCACTGCTCTCGATTTTAGTGCTCATAGGGACATATCCTGAAGTGCAAGAGAAAATTTATAACGAGTGCGTATGAATTAAATATTATTATTTTTTGCTGTATGTTTTACGTGTAAATTTGAAAAAATACTTATAAATACAACTGTGTCAAAATACGAATAAATGTAGCGTTTAAACGTCTGAATTCGTTTGAGTTGGAAATTCAAAATGAAGTTTTATTTCGTAAAATTTCATTTTTTTCTTTGTAATTGTTTGTTGTTATGAGAGGAAGGCAAACGAGCATGATTCATCTGATGGGAAATTATTACCACCGCCTATGACCGCCTATTGACTTTGACTTTGACTTTGACTAGATAACTCAAACACCTCAATCTGTATGAAAACTAACCTTGTCACTTTTTATATCTACTGTGACGTCTCAAGAGCGAATTAGCGATTTGGATTCCCCATATGTCAACGCAAAATCGACTCAAATGCGCAGCCCGCCCACGCCGTGAGGCTCGAGTCAGTCTTAGTCATGATTAGTCAGTTAGCGGTCAGTCTTTGTATGGGACCAACCCTGACGTTTGGTCGGGGTTCGGATCGGACACGCGAAGTAGATGCATTTGCGTAATCTAGTGTAATCCATATCTGTGGTATAAGCCCTTTTTTTGAAAGCCTCGATGTTATTCTAATTCAAGGATAACAGCAGTACTCGGAAACAGTGATGTCGTAGAGGCAGGGGATTTAAGAAAACTGGTGTACACGGAGGCTGTCATAAAGGAGGCGCTACGCGTGAGCCCTGTGGTTTCTGTTATCGCACGGGACGTGGAAACAGAAATAAAACTTAGTAAGTACACTAAAATAAGACAATGTTTAGTATTTTTTATAAACAACTAGACTTTATTTATGTATTTTTAGCGTATGTAAGTATTTTTCTTATAAATTTGTAACATTATGGGTTATTGTCATGTTTTATTTACCTACGTTGGGTTGTGGTTGTTGGATGTTGGTTGGGTTCACCGATAAAATGGTAGGTAAATCGAATACACAATAATAAAAGTTCGGCGCCAGGCTATTTTTAAAAACCAAAACTCAGCGGATAGAGGAAATTTGGACTTTTTTAACCCAAGCCGGGGACTCAGACGTTGCAATAAAAAGTTAGGCTCCAGTTCTCGTCTGATTTCGTCGTACTTGGTTAATAATATACTCTTAAGCCAAAAATAACTTAAATAATAGCAATAAGCTAGTTACACAATTTTAACTCTTAAAATTTAAATACAGTCAAAATAATATGGCGTCAAGCATTCGCCTTCAATTTTCAAAAATATTAAAGTAGTAGGCAAAAAGGGCATGTAGAATTACACTTCCAAATTCAAAATTTTATGGTTCTTCAACTATCTGATGTTGGTGCACCTTGCGTTAAAATAAAAATTTCACTGACTAAAAAAAAATAAACCGACTACAAAAAAACCTTGAAAATAATTTTCTACCAGTCTGAAGTGGGAACTATGGCCCAAGCCCTCTCATTCTGAGTGGAGGCCTGTGCCCAGCAGTGGGACGTATACAGGCTGAAAACCGAAGAGAAACCGAAGTCGGTGCCTCAGCACGAGCCAGCAGGAGTCGACCTATAGTCGACTTCTTCACCTACATACCTACTTTATATATGAGACTTCAATCACTATAATACATAAATAAATAAACAAACAGGGCAAGCTATAGAAAAGCTTCTAAAAATATCACCGAAATATAAGAACTTGTGCAAGTATTTCGAATAAATAAAAATTGAATTCTCATCCTCTTTGGTTGTGGCTATTTGCTTCTGAAACCATTGCCCGAACCGCGCGCGGCTCAAAAAAAAATGGCTGTCAGCGTGGTTCATTCGCGGGAAATTCGGCGTACTTCGTATGTTGTATAATTCAATAATAAGAAGCTCGACTAGTCTGAATAAATTTTTAACTGTATTATAAACCTTGTAAATAGTGTCAAATACTTAGTATGATTTCTTGTGTAAAAAACGATAGGTAAACATAGTGATTATTGGTACGGTGTGGATTTATGGAAAATAAAATCTTAGTAAATCCATAATGGATCTAATGAATGGATCTTAAGAGATCGAAGGAGAAAATAAAACAGACACTTGAGCTTGTAGGGCAGAAGTACCGGTTTTGGCCAGTTGAAATAGTTGACATTTATTTTGCAATCATATAATATAGAAAGTTATACTATTAAAATAATATATTAAGTGAGTTTTCAAAAGTTTATACTGAAACAAAAAGTTTATACTTAATGATTTATTAGTAGAAATTTATTGCAAACGTATATTTAAACAATAAATGGCCATAAACGGTACAGTGGCCACAAACGGTACTTCTGCCCTACTATATATTATCTATTCTGTGACTGTAGTACCTACCAACGTGTGTTAAAATAGAGTTTTATGGAAACTTACTGCTGAAACATGGGCGAAAAAATCAAAATTGGTGTCACAGATTGTTTTAACCATGATAAGCAAATTCAAACAAAAACAAGCAGAGAGGGAAGCCATGTTCAAACGGAAAAAAAAGTTTGCTTTTCAAATACCCCACAAAAATTGATCTGCCACCCCACAAAACAGCATTCGGCTCGACGTTGCCTTGTCTTAATGCTTTTAGTATGTACACAGAAAACTACACTCTGCCTGCGAACAGCGACTGTGTCGTTTCTTTTTGGGGCATCCACCGCTTGCCCATCTGGGGCCCGGACCGCTACGAGTTTCGTCCCGAGCGCTGGCTGGACCCCGCCTCGCTGCCACAGAGTCCCGGCGCCTACTGTGCGTTTAGCATCGGCAGGAGAAACTGTATAGGTACGGTCAGTAACAGAAGTTTTGCAGGTGGTAGGACCTTGTGCAAGGTCCGCCGGGATTGCTACCACCATCTCGCTCGCTAATCATGCCGTGAAGCAGCAGTGCTTGCACCGTTGTGTTTCGGCGTGGAGAGTGAGATAGTTAGGTTAGTTATTTAAGTAAGTTAAAATAAAATGAGCGCTTCTCGCCAATAAACGTTACAGTTTGGCGAGTAACACTAATGTAATGCATGTTTAATTGTTTGAGTTCAAAAAATTAAAAATTAAAAAAAAAAACCGGTGAAAGTACTGGCACTTGAGGTATCCCATCTTAGGCCTCTAGTTTGGCAACGCATCTGCAATACCCCTGGCGTTGCAGATGTTTATGGGCGGTGGTAATCTCTAACCATCAGGAGACCCACTTGCCACAAAAGCCAAAAGCAAGTGATGAAAAATATTGTACTTATATGAAACCTTAACACGTTCGCTGCGGGACCGAAAATAGCGTTTTTAGGGTTCCGGAGCCAAAATGGCAAAAATGGAACCCTTATAGTTTCGCCATGTCTGTCTGTCTGTCCGTCCGCGGGTTTGCTCAGGGACTATCAATGCTAGAAAGCTGTCATTTTGCACGGATATATAGGTAAACTATGCCGACAAAATAGTACAATTAAAAATTCTAAAACATTTTTTTTAGCGTATCTCCCATAGAGGCCATAGACGTAAAGTGGCGGTGATTTTTTTTTTCTTATCCAACCCTATAGTGTGGGGTATCGCTGGATAGGTATTTTAAAACCATTAGGTGTTTGCTAAAACGATTTTTCGATTCAGTCATTTTTTTGCGAAATATTCAACTTTAAAGTGCAAATTTTCATTAAAATCTAAACCAGTGGGTGGAAACATTTGAAAAATTTCAAGATGGTAGTCAGTATATCAAACTTTTAAGGAAAACTATAACGGCTAAGTTTGTTTGAGAATTATTAGTAGTTTATGAGTAAATAGCAGCGTAAGGTATAAAATATACCTAAACTTGGAAGATTCCGTATAAAATACGAAATCCTTAGAAAAATATTACTTATTTTTTTCGTAATGGCTACGGAACCCTATTTTGGGCGTGTCCGACACACTCTTGGCCGGTTTTTTTGTATGGTGCATTAAGCCGCGTATCCACCGGGCGCAAATGCTCGATCCGTGTGGACGTGCCTCAGGACTGTTCGGGTGCACGTTGCCTCGGCCGAGCGTGCCTCGGGGTCGAGCCATCGGCTGTCGGTAAATGCGACATTCTCAAAGGTGCCTCAGTCAGTGTGCGCTGTACGTTCGGTGTGGACGGTGGTGGTTTGGCTCGCGAGTGCTATTAGTAAATAATTACTGCGATGCTCATAAAGTTTTTTTATCCACCAACGTCTTGGTATTTTCTTAAAACGTGAGTTTTTCTTCTTTTTCAAATAATAAGCCACTAGAAAAATAACAGAGGCCGAAATAGCACAACTATCCATGGCGGCAGCAGAAACAACACTATCCGGCTCGTGGGACTTGTGGCTCGGTCTGCCTCGCGAGGCAGTGCCTCCGGGCTAAGCCGCGAGGCTGGCTCGCGAGGCCAGGCTCGCGAGCCACGCATCCGAGGCCGCCGCGCGAGCCTGTGCGCCCGGTGGAGACGCGGCTTTAGAAGGCCCATTGGCCTGTTACTTAAACTCTCTACTTCTGCGGTATGTGGCGGTATTCCCTTGACTTGTCTAAAAACGTTTTGCATAATTTCACTTTGTCTAACAACTTTTACTATAATGAATAGTTAGTCTAAAGTCAATTTGTATAATTTCATTATACATAATTTTTATTTTGTCGAATTTTCATTTTAACTAAATTATCATTTGCATAACTCTTGTTTTGTCGAATATTATTTTATCGAAAACCCACATTGTCGATTGTCATTTTAACTAATCATCATGTAGCCGAATAACGTTTTAACTAATATTATTTTGCATAACTCTTGTTTTATAGAATATTATTTTATCGAAAACTCACTTTGTCGATTTTTATTTTAACTAATCATCATGTAGCCGAATAACCTTTTAACGAATCCAAATATTCTTCTAACTTTTTATTAGGTTCAAGCAAATAACAATACTAAACATGCAGGGAATAGGTGCGACGACGAGCGAAGCGAGGAGGAGCGTTAGGTAGAACTGCGATCCCACAGCACGCGAGCCGAGCGAGCGAAGCGAGCGTGCCGCGGCAGCGGCCGGCGAAGCGCCAGAATCGACTTTATTTTATAGAACTAAACTTTTTAGAATTAACTAACGATATCGCAATGTATTTGGATTAACCGATATTAGGACAAATGAAATTATGCGATATGTATGTTAGAGAAAATATAATTATGTCAGTCGAACTTTAAACAAAATAAGTTTATACAAAATGAAGTTTATGTGACATGTACGTTAGATAATATTATGTCAGTAGTAGATATAATTATGTCAGTCAAACATTATATTAAATGAGTTGATGTAAAATGAAAATTAGGTAATTTAAAATTAGGCAAAACAAAATTATGTAAAGTAAGTTGTATATAAAATGACTTTCATTGAAATGAAAATTTGGTAAAATGAAACATTAGGTTAAGTAATATTAGTTTATCTAACATTAGGCAGTGAAAATAGGCAAAAAGTTGTTATGCAAAACAAGGTACAACCGTATGTGGCTCATATGCCTGGTAAGGTATCGACCGGTTTAATTGTCTCTAAGTATGCGAAAACGTAAAATTTTGGATACCAACCTATCAATATCGCTAGTAGACGAGTTGGTTGTTATAGTACATGCCTCGCCCCGGGTTCCTGCTATTTACTTAAGAGATATATGTAAAAGTAAGTATAAGGTCTTAAAACCCGCAACCGCACTGAATTACAGGTTTAATTATGGAATAATTAGTAATGGGAAATAAGTTATCGACACATTATTTATAACAAAATATTAAAGAACTAGCTTTTGCCCGCGGCTCCACCTACGTGGTATTCGGTTATCGCGCGCTGTTCCCTCGGGAACTGTGCATTTTTCCGGGATAAAAAGTAGACTATGTCATTTTCGGGCCCATAAACTATCTCTATACCAAAAATCAGGTCGATCCGTTGCACTGTGACGGCGTGACGGACAAACACACAAACATACACACTTTCTCATCTATATAAATAAAAATGAATTGTAAAATGTGTTGGTAAGCGCAAAACTCGGGAACGACTGGTCCGATTTCAGTAATTATTTTTTTGTTGAGTTCGTTACTATCAGGAGAAGGTTTTTATGGAAGAAAATACAGAAAAAATACAACGGGGGCGAAGCCGCGGGCAACAGCTAGTTTATAATATTAGTATGGATTACATATGAGTCTTGTAAAAACATGATAGACAGTATCCTTTCTTACATTTCACATAGAAAGATTTTATTTTTTACTCCCTTCTCAGCTGCTGATTGTAGCACGCAACTTTTGGTAGCACACAGCATAAATTCTCCTTTTGCCGCCTATTTTCTCGAAGGTGTGTTTCTTCTTCAAGACAATATCATTTTTATTTTGACACCACATAAAACGTTCACAAACACTTGACACAGTAAATTATGCACTATAGTAATATACGTCGGTTCCCGTTAGTAACGTCATAACACTAATCGGTAGTCCGCAATGCAATCACCTGCAACAGTGCGGGAGAGGGCGGAATAACCTAGTGATCTATGACAGGTCTTTCGATCAGTTACTCGCAAGGAATCGAAAAAAATATCAATCAGTGCGTTATCGGGCCGTAAAACCTTAACACAATCTTAATGCTTTATCGAGTTCCCCTTAAAGCCCTATACTTGTTTCTTTCCTACATGCAGAAATACTCATAGTGCGGCTCCCGCACCGGAAGTCACCATTTCTCGTATCCGCACAGAGTGCGAGCACATGCATCGGGCGTTAGAACCTTATATCGCAACGAACGTGTTAATCTAAATACCAGTAGGTAAAAATACACCAAAATGGATGCCAATTAGCGAATGCCGATTTCTGAATTTATTCAGTCATGGTCATGGCGCTGGTTTTCGGCGCAACCAAGATGGGATGAAAGAGTACATTATGATTAAGACGGACGAGTATCATCGCTGGTTGTCATTATTACAAAAATTAAAAATAAATAACTTTTCTGTTACAGGAAAGGCGTTTGCGTTAATGTCCTTGAAAACCACAGTAGTACACCTAATACGCAAGTTCAAGATAACGGCGGAATACAGTAAAGTGAAGCGAAAATTTGAAATTCTTATGAAATTTGTGGAAGGCCAGCACCTGTCTTTAGAGCTAAGAGAGCAATGTTAACTATGAATGTAGGTGCATGGATTCCTGTAAATTTTACGAAATATTTTGGGAAATATTCGAAATTTTCCAAAAAGTAATTGGAACATCGGATGGCACTAGAATTATAATTATGACTTGATGGGTACTTATTCCATTAATTATTAATAAATACAAATACATAAATTGTTCTGTAAATAACGCCGTTAAAAACAACAAACGCATCTTTCTGTAGTTGTGCTTTAAGATGAATGTTGAATTCGATAAAATATAACATATTTTAAAAGAAAAAGGATTTTACTACTACCTTTTAAAGAGGCCACCATCGCCTCGTGACTCAGTTCTACTCACCTCACAGGGTAAATTACGTAATTAGTACCGAATTATCTCTGGTATCAGTTTAGTCAATGATTCTGGTCAGAATGACGAAAAACTTACCGTTTAACCCTCTCAGACTGACGGACCAGACCGATAAAAAAAAATTTATAATAAAAAATTGAACCGACTACAAAATAGTATTTTATGCAACAGTTGTATAATAGGGGTCAAAAAATTTGAGTGGCGTAAGTTACGATGTGAGCGAAGCGAACATCGTAAGAAAAAACGCCACGAGCTTTTTTTGACTTATTTATACAACGTTGCATACAATACTTTTTCTACGACTAGGTACCTACCTACTACGCTAGTAATACGTTCTCCGAAAATGACGAGGTCTGGTGTTCTAATCTCCACGATATTAAATTTTTGTAGGATTTGTCATATAGGTGCCGTGATTTAGAAGGCAACAAACTTTCAGTCACTACTTGGGCTGCTGCGGATATTTCTTCGGGTGTAAAAATAATATTTTCATCTGCATCCATGTTTAATAAGTTTTACGTAAACTTGCTAAAAATCACTAGTTTCTAATTTTTAAAACTTTACTCAAACTAAAATATTAAGGCAAACAATAATGGCGGGAAAAATTTTAAATGTCAAAAGTTGTCTATGGTGAACTTTGTTTTTAATTGACGTAACTAGCTAGCGACTATATTGAAAAAAATATGTGTTACTTATGTTGGCAGCTATGAATTATGTTCGGAAAGTTTTTGTTCTATATTAAAACCAAGTTAGTGGCTGCTCTTTAGCTTGTCAAAACGGACGAATTAAAAAAAAGTAAGTGGCTGCAGTATCGTTTTAGCAACATTACGATACAGTGCTGTTATGGGGAATAGACTACAGATTTTGCCAGAGTCTTGTTAATTATGTTCTTATATTAGCGTTGGTGATTAAGTAAGTCACAGATAACAGTATTGGAGTAGAAAAAACCATGAAAATAATTTTCTACCAGTCTGAAGTGGGAACTATGGCCCAAGCCCTCTCATTTTGAGTGAAGGCCTGTGCCCAGCAGTGGGACGTATATAGGCTGGGACGAAACTGAAGTCGGTGCCTCAGCACGAGCCAGCAGGAGTGGACCTATAGTCGTCTTCTTCACCTACATACCTTATACATACCCATATACATACCCATACTTTATATTAGACTTCAATCACTCCTGCTGTCTCGTACTGAGTCTCGTACTGAGGTTATTATGAATTGTGACCACAACGTACGTATGTGCCAAGTGAGCGAAACGAGCGTGCTACGCGAGCGGCCGGCGAAGTGCCAGTACCGAAATGGCGGCGTTTCATGATAGGCCTAGGAATTTCATGAGCTGCCTAAGCTGGTCAAATGATGAAATCGCGGCGTTTCATGATATGCCTAGGAGTGTCATGATCTGCTTAAACGTCACTCTAGGCAAATCATTAAACGTTGAGTTTTAATATGTCTGACGTCCCTCAGCCAATTCATGAAAGTTTAGTTTAGTTTAGTTTATTTATTCACTCAACATAACAATTTACATCATATAAAAAAAAAAAAAAAAATGGCGCCATTTCACGATATGCCTAGGCATTTTGTGATTTGGCGGATTTTACGATCGGCTGCCGACATACACACGATTCTACTGCTAAAGTAATAAGAGAGCCCATCTACTTCTACTGCTGACTGTAACTCGTCGTATTATGTACCCGTGGAAAAAATTGTGTTCATCAACACCGTCTGCCGTCCCGCGCACACTATGCGGTTTAAGCGGTGTTTCCTGTCCCGGACCAGCAAACTTTAAAATGGACTGACAGTTGAGGGTTTCCCGTCTATATTATATAAATTGGATGCCTTTAAAAAGCGAGTGTACCACATTTTGCAAGGCAATCATTTCCTACGGCGGTAATTTCTTGACATCAGGTTTTTAGGTTCTTATATTTAAAAAAAAGCGTTACCTAGTGTAAAAAACCCGACTGCCAAAACTAAAAGTATGAAAATAAGTCTAGTGGTGTAGAACTCTGTTCAGTACCTAGTTAATTTAAAGTTCAGCAGTCGGGACCCATGACTAAGAGTTTTTGAGCGTCAGGATTTAAATAGGTCCCGACTATTGAACTTGAAATTAGCTACTTAACAGAGTTCTAGACCACTAGACCTATTTCCTTCCTTTTTGTTTTAGCAGTCGGGTTTTTCGATTTTTTTTTTTTAATTTAAAGTTTTATTTTACACTTTTTTGATATTTATGTGAAAACGGTAGATAAAAAGTATTATAACCTATATATTTAGAATAGGATAATTATTAGCTTTCATTTGATACCCATATTGTTACAATACAATTATTTTTTTTTCATTTTTCCGCCATATTTTTTTTCGCAGACGCCATATTGAAATATTATATAGCCTATGTCACTCCCACAGTTATGACGAATCCAATGATACCTCATATTATGTTAAGATCCGTTTAGCTGTTTAGGCTACAGCGCGGACCAAAGAAATGGACATACATACCTACTTACATCATACATACGCTCGAAAAACATAACCCTCCTTCGGGCAGTCGGGTAAAAAGGGTACAGTCATCTGACACAACGACTCTATTTCTAAGGCCGGTAAAACGACTGTGATTTTTACACGCTCCGCTGTGTTGTGTCAGATATTAGTGCACCCAGACATTGACTTCACCTAGGAATGAAATATTTGTTTAGATTTCTGTACGAACAACCATCGACATCTATGTATAGACTGCAGGTTCCTTACATCAAAACGACGCACAAAATTATTTCACAGAGCGGTTTTGTGAACATCGTCAGGTGACAAGTAAAAGTCGCTAACGGCAAAAAAAATTAGTGGAATTACCTTACGATGCTATGCACTATGCATAAGTTTGACTATCCCTCTTAACTTTAAGTGGGTCATAGTGACTTTTGCTTGTCACTCGACGGTTTGACTACAGTTTGTTGGTGTCCGTGACAAGGGTTGTGTACCTATTTTCATACTTCTAAGTCCAGAAATGAGAAAATTTCCATACAAACTTTACCCCTCCATTTCACCCCTTTAGGGGGGAATGTCATCCATTTCACGCACACAGACAATTTTTAATTGTAATCGAAAACTTGTACACCTATTTTCATACTTTTAAGTCCAGAAATGAGAAAATTTCATATAAACTTCACCCTCCCATTTCACCTCCTTAGGGAATGAATTTCTGAAAATCCTTTCTTAGTGCTCACTTACATCATAAAAAGAACCCCAGTACCTACCAAATTTCGTGTTTCAAGGCCTGAAACTTATTCAGCCTTATTAATAAACGTGGAGTAGAGTTGGTTTAACTTTAATTCGAGGTTGAACTTGAGATTAGTAAGAAACAGTATTAATAAACAAGAAGTAAGGAAAGAGTAAGCTAATCCAGGCTTAGTCTCGGACTAAAACTTAATCCTTGGTGAATGGTGATGCCTACTTTAACGATGGAGTTATGTTGGAGTAACCTAACTTTTCTGTTTGACGATTGTTGGTTGTGATTTGCCTGTGAATTTATTTGAAATTCGTTGTAGTAACTAATATTTTTGCATGCATATAGCATAGTATAGCATGGATTATTATGCCGAAGATTTGCATGTCATGCAAGAGCTTGAAGAACTCGAGGAATTAGAACAGGAGGTGGTTAGGCATGTAAAATTATACAAAGTTCGCAAAAATCCTTTCGAGCTTTCAGAACACGAATTTAAAACTAAATACCGATTTAGTCGTGATACTGCCAATTCCATAGTCATATGGCGAAAAATTAGTTAGCAGGTGATGCGAGAGGTGGTCACATACCGCCTCATATCAAAGTCTTAACTGCATTATATAATAGAATTATGTTCAAATGACTTTACTATCACGTGATATCTTCGTTTTTACTAAATTATTTTTAACGTGTATTTACTTAACCCGTGAAGCTGTGGTGGCCTAGTGGTTTGAAATATCGCCCCTCAAGCAGAGGGTCGGTCGTGGGTTTAAACCCCCGGCTCGCACTCTGGGTTTTTCGAAATTGATGTGCGGAATTACATTTGAAATTTACGACGGGCTTTGCGGTAAAGGAAAACATCGGAAACCTGCACAAACCTGCGAAGCAATTCAATGGTGCGTGTGAAGTTCCCAATCCGCACTGGGCCCGCGTGGGAACTATGGCCCAAGCCCTCTTGTTCTGAGAGGAGGCCTGTGCCCTGCAGTGGGACGTATATAGGCTGGGATGGAGTTACTTAACATGCGATCTATATTCAACTGATTCAAGATTAACAGGATCCGCTTTTGACTGATTTTTTTCAGTTTCAGTATTATTCCCGTAGTGACAAACAGTGATGTTGAAGTGACCGTTTTCAAAAGGCTAACAATCTACGCTGACAATGCAAATATACATGTTCTGGTGGCCAGCCTCAGAACTAATTACCACTACACTTGCACTATTGTGATTATAACGAGATACACTACAAAACAGCGCCATGCTCGGTCGCATGTTATATTTGGTTACTTTCTACTTCGGATGTGGGTTCATACCACAGATTAAAGAAATTTCTTGTTTTTTTTTCTATGGTTCATTCCTCGTTCATTCAGTGACTCATTCTTTTATTTTTTTTCTCACGCTGGGTTGCCATTGTTAACGTCATAGTCTAGGTTTAAGAAATGTTTAACTAATACCTCGCTAGTCCATGTTTATTAATACAAATTTTAAAACTGATTTACTTAATACTTATTTAGTCAAGGAGTAACTAGTCCAAGTGTAAGTTCGGATTAAATTCGAATTAGATGTTTTTTATTAATAAGGCTGATTATGTTTAAAAAATTGACCTTTTAATAGTAGGCATTGAGGTGATTTACTGACCGGGGGTAAGTAATAGAATATATAAAAACAAAACATATAATATTCATTATATATAACTTCACTTTCTCTATTTTTTTTAATATAACATACGTTTGCTATAAAGCTCATAATATATAATGATAAAATACATAATTCCATTATATATAATGATCTATGGAAATAAATACTTTGAGTATAACGATCAAATAATATAATATTCACAACCTCTAACAACCAAAACATATAACATTCATTTAATCTTACAACGGAAAATATAACGCTGAAAAATTATAAAACCGAGTATGCCGAATGTGAATTCCTAAAAGCAATCGCTTCATGTTTAAGCTTAAAAAAAATATAGCTATGTTTATTTTTGAATAAAGTTGTCAATTTATTTATTGTGTATTCTTTGTTTATTTTTATTTCACTTTTACGGTTTCCTTGCTGCTATAAAAAAAAACCTAACACCGAAGGCTAAGGCGGGAGCTGCGCTCCGCTTCGCTCCCGCCTTAGCCTTCTAAACCTAACCTATCCGAGTCGCTTCTGCTCCGAACCGTCTTGCTCGCTCGCTTCGCTCGCTCGCACAAATTTTGGAGTAAAACTTCTCAATACAAAAATTAAAGGTTGATAAACACCTAATCTTCTGGTTCTAAAATTTTAAAATTTAACAAGTATTCTAGAAACAAAGTATATAACTTGATATTATACCATATTAATGTTATATAAAAAGTTATTACGTATTATGAGCGGTATACTTTATGTATGATAAATCATATGAATTTAGCCCATAAACATGATATTTCTTATGAAAGTATATAAAACAATTGTTATACTGATCGAACGTTATACTTATTGAAATTATAGTGTTTCATGTTATACATAATGTAATTATATATAATGAACGTTATATGATATGAAAATATGTGCAACGTTTTTATATATCTTGGGACGCACCCACTGACCGGTCTGCCGACGTTAATACTGACATATGGACACCAGCGTCGTTAATTAGGCAGTTAAAAAACTTAAGATGACCTTAGTGCCTAATGCATAAAATTTATATGGGACTTAAGTCATTTTTCGAATATGGAACGTCGACTTATCTACTACGGACACGTTACTACTACATTTATAAGGTCATCTTCTAAGTTTTTTACCTATATATTAAACGACTTTACCGTCAAATATTAATTTACGAAATTGAGTAAATTGGGTAAAAATCAAAGTAACTGTACCAAAATAAACAGATATTGCACCAAAAATGAAAAAATTGTAAGTCTTATATCTTCAGTTTTGTTTCGTCACAATAAGTTTCATAACATTTTTTTACGGCTATATTGCTTTCAAATTTGTCTATACAATAACTTCTAGCACTTTTTCAGAGAACACAGCAAAAAAATTACCAAACGATTTTTCTTTTAAATTTATTGCAAACCGGCAAACGAAATTAACAATGTGAAATACCTAGGTACACAAAGCGCACACGTATAAACCCGAAACTATTCGGGTTTTTCGGTAAGTTATCTAATCTTAAAACCGTAAACTGGTTCGCCGTCGTTAAAAGTTCTTCTACAGTTAAGAAAGAGAAAACAAACTGGCTGACGTAGGTACGTAAAATACTGACCGGCGCAAAAGCGGTTGTTCACATGCACCCTACGCATGGTTTTCCTTATGATGAGATAAATAAAAAAACCCATGAGGATAATGTTTTCAAACGCAGCCAAGCCTCTTTGCAAACTTTTTGAAGGTTAACCTTTGATGTTGAATTAAATATTTAGTACCTGAGCGACCGAGCTTCGCTCGGGCTAAGATAATTAAGAGTCCCCAGTACGCTCGCGTCCCCATACGAGAGAGAGAGAGAGAAACATTTAATTATACATATTCGATACACATAAAAATACAGCACATGGAAAGAATTAAAAAAATAATATCGAACAGTATAAATTGAGCCCCATTCAGCATAATGTTACGGCAAGCCGCAACGCTGTTTTTCAGTGGGACCCATTTAAAACTAAAACATATAAATACAAATACACTATGACGACACGAACGCGGAAGGAAGTTCGCGAGTAAACTTTTGACCTGGAAGCATATATGGCAACACTCGATCAGTTTAACCATTTTCGAAACAGTTAAACCTCAACAAGTCAAATCAGGAATTTGGTGTAATATTTACAAGAATAATTTTGATAATAATGATATTGTGATGCATTACAATAACTCTCAATAAACTATAAAAACAGTGTAAAAATAAAAGAAACATTTCTGATTAAAGACTGGGTGGGAGGTGGGAGCACAGCCCGGCCCATTGCAACAAACGTAGCATACAAACGTAGTTTCGTTCTAATTTACAAGCAGCACTACTACGGATCAAAACGCAACTTTGCAACTATAATGGGAGCAGCTATTACAATTCTTATAATGACGTTTGGTTAAAATAAAATGTAACGGAAAAAAAACAAGAACGAATTTCCGTTTCCCATATAAAACTTAAAATTAATGGGATTTTATTATAATACATTGTATTATGAACAAAAAGTAATCATAGCATCAAATTAAATAGCTGCTCCCATTATATAGTCGCAAAGTTTTATATTATTTCAGTGTATTGTTTTTAAATTAAATTAATTAATTAATTAGTAATAAAATAAATTAATTAGTATACTTTTGTATGAAAATGCGATCAGCGGCGATCGTACTGGCGACTCTTAAAAAGCCCCGAAAACCCTTACATAAGTACTAAATTTCATCGAAATCGTTGGAGCCGTTTCGAAGATGATGATAAATAAAATAAATATAAATATCACGGGACAATTCACACCAATTGACCTAGTCCCAAAGTAAGCTTAGCAAAGCTTGTGTTATGGCTAAACATACTTATATAGATAAATACATACTTAAATACATAATAAACATCCAAGACCCGAGAACAAACATTCGTATTATTCATACAAATATCTGCCCCAGCCGGGATTCGAACCCGGGACCTCAAGCTTCGTAGTCAGGTGCTCTAACCACTGGGCCATCTGGTCGTCGAAATCGTCGTCGAATCGATGATGACATAACAATAGCCAACATTGCCATAGAATTAGCTCGTTGAAGTGGCAATGAGCAGGCCATAATAGTACAGAAAACAGATGGCCATTGAGGCCGAAAATTTCTCGAATGAAGACCGCGGATAAATTTTCATTTTTCTGTAAGGTGAACTTATCTATTAAATCAGGTAAGGTACATGTCCTCGTATTTGACATCCTCAATAAATGAAGATGACACCCCTTTGTCAGATTTACTGCAAATGATATAAAATTAAAGTCGGAAACTATAATAACTACTGCAATTGTAATCATGCCGGGCCGGAGACGCTCTTAAGTTTTTTGTGGTAAGTATTTACCATTGGCAGAGGTAGCATTGGTAGTTTAAAGATACAGCAAAGACGCATTTTTCTATAAGATGGAACGGGAAGGTGGAACAGGGCCGTTTTTTAAGGGAGCAGAGCAAGGGAGGATGTTTTTTTTATGAGAGTAAGTATAAATATTTTATTTTTATATTTTACCTTTATGCAAATACCATACATAACGTAACATATTTCCATAAGGTACCTACAATTTTTATTGTCAGAAAAATAAAATGTTAATACAGTCCGTGAGATCTTAAAAAAACCTTCGGATTTTAGAAGCATGCTTCGGGTATTGACGATGACACGCGATCGTGATACGCGGTTCTGTTCTGTTATCAACTTGCAAAACTTTTCAAAGTTACCGTAAAAAGTTATGTAAAGAATAACCATCAGTACAAAATAAACCTTACTATAATAATATTACGCTTCTTTATCTTTTTCTAATTTTAATACAATATGACTTTTTGTCATGATACAAATAAAACAAAATCAGCATTTTCGAATTCTTCCATCGCCAATTTAAATTGAGAACATCCCGCCTCAACACATTACTTTTGTTTGGAATTATATAGAGCTGTTTTTATACTGTATCTACTTCTCTTGGGTATGTCAAATGAATTTTTTTGGTCTGCTTTCGTTTTATATTTTTTTTAATGCACTTTTCGAAATCCCCGTTGCTTCTATAATACGGTCTAGTACCTTATTAAAATATTTACGACCACTTTTTTCTTAAAAAATTCAACTTATATACAAAATATTTATAAATATATTGTAATCAATTTCCAGTGATTGGCAATTTAGAGACATACCCTGCTTAAGTTGACTCGCCATGGAAATCAATTTCCGAAAAATAACAAACTACCTAAATAAATATATGCAATTGGTGGTTTTAACTGCTCTATATACATCAATGAAAACACAACGAGTGCACTCTACGCGTGATGGATTGCTACTGAGTCAAAAAGACAATTGTCATTTTTTACTAACGAATTCTTCCGATTTCCCCCGAAACCCGAAGGGTTTTCTAAAAGCTCACGGATAGTACTGTTCTGACAGTCAATATTATATAGCTTATGGAAAAAGCTAGTTAGGTACGCAGTAATTGCAGTAGCAACGACGATAAGCACTTTTTATAATCAATTTGATTACATTTTTTAGGCGAAATGAACAGAACTATTATGTTTACTCACCATGAGTAAAGTGCAATCACATCAAAACAGGGAAAAGACATGTATTATATCAAAGAATAATCTTATTTAGTTTGAGGAAGTAGGTAACACCACTCGAATTTTATCCGAACGGACGAATTCGCGGGCAAAACCGAGTATTTATTTAATAAAAACTTAAAAAATTATTGAACAACAGTTTCCCTTAGTTGGAACCTTAAATTTTTTTTATTTTTATTATTCGACAGAAAGGCAAACGAGCAAGTGGGTCTCCTGGTGGTAAGAGATCACCACCGCCCATAAACATCTGCAACACCAGGGGCATTGCAGATGCGTTGCCAACCTAGAGGCCTAACATGGAATACCTCAAGTGCCAGTAATTTCACCAGCTGTCTTACTCTCCACGCCGAAACACAACAGTGCAAGCACGCTACTTCACGGCAGGATTAGCGAGCAAGATGGTGGTAGCAATCCGGGCAGACCTTGCACAAGGTCCTACCACCTGTAAATGCTATACACATTGATGTTATACTCGTTAAACGGGCTATGGTAACATACTATTATCCGAATGTTAATTTTTGCCTGGTATCATCTGGTATCTATATAAGGAAAAAACAAATTTCTAAGGCGTCAGCTTACGTTCTAGCTTTGAGAGAACATGTTATCTATAATATTACTGCTCCTCGTTATTGTATCGTTTGGTTTATTTGCTGTGAAATATTATGTCCCAAAGAAGAGGCGAAGACTACTGGAACTGGGAGCCTTGATTCCAACCTATAACGGGTGTTTACCTATAATAGGACATGCCTACAGACTTATAGGCGGCAGTGAACGTAAGTTTCTTGATAAGCTGTGATAATAATGAAGAATGAGTGTGGTGTAATTCAATAAAATATAAGTCATGGAACAACACCAATTTGGTGTATTTTAATAAATAATAATTCATGGGACAACACCAATTCTGCCGTCCTATGACAAAGGCACTGTAACTCAAGTTACAGTATTTTGTGGTAACACTGACAAATTAACTTTCAGACCTTAATCTACAATATATAAATACTTAGAGAATACTGATTTTCTACCATTAATTAAATGATGTGTTTTTTGTCGAACGTTTATTTCTGATTTTTTTGTTTCTGAAATCCAATAAGCCATGCACCGCTGCATTGGAGAATGCTTTTAAGATTCTGGACTGGAAAGGCCGAGGCATCAACATTAATAGCGAGTACTTCACTCACCTTCGATTCGCCGACGATATTGTAGTCATGGCTGAAACCATGGAGGACCTCAGTGCTATGCTCGCTGACCTCAGTAGAGTTTCCGACGAGTTGGCCTGAAAATTATACAATTATAGGTTAGACCAACGGGCTGTAAATTGAAAAACATCTTATCTGGTTTATCTGTGAATGGTGTCGTATTTTATTTGTGTTGAAATACCATTGCATTAAGACAATGTAAGTACGAAAAAAAATTTAATGGGTGGTACTTATTCTTTATCTGGGCGAAAAATAATGAAATAGTAATCCTTTACGACAAAATTGTGTTACTAAACGAAATTATTTACTCAAAATAATTTCCTTGTCACGGTGCCGCGGTGTTCAAAAAAAAAGCCTTCATAATTCTTCGTCTTCATAAGACTTCGACTCTTCCAATTGTCTCATCGATACAAATGCATACTTACTTTAATATTTAGCTAAAATCTTTTTAATCAGTATACAAATGTAAGTACGACAGGAAACGATATATCTGTAGTTATTTTTGCCTTATATTTTCATCAATAAACAAGTAATAAAAGCTTGTTTAAAGAAACTTTTTTTTTACCCTTATTTATGTATATTTTGTGCTCAATTGTTTTTTTCATCACACTTCCTCGTCAATGATGTTATTGCATGCCTGTATACTAAAGGATAATGACCTCAATTGTTTTCGCTGGATTTGCTTATAGTTTTTCTTTTCAAGGGAGTTATTTATGACTTTAATTTTAATAACCTAACCATAAAAAAATATTTTTAATACAAGCTTTTTTTCTGGCTCTACTTTTTGTTGACTGTTGTTGCATACATTTCACGTTGACACTATTAACCGTTCAAGAGTTTCGTCCTGCGGAGACGATCCTGGCTGTTCTACCAGGATGTCGCTACTAGATTATTGTATTGTCACGCAATTTACGTAATTATTTCAAATTTCAAGTCGATCTGAGTACTTGAAGTTGATTCAATTTAATTTGCAAGATTTGATTACAGACAGACCAACAACGGGACAGGTGAAACTAAATAAAAGTCCCGCGTCGGGATTCTATCTAATAGACTCTCGTTAGTAATCCCCTTCTTGCGCCCCTTAATGCACAATGTACTATTTGAAGTTATTTTGTGAAGTAATATTGACAGACAATTTGAGACGTGGATAAAAAGTCAGCGAAGACAGTAAAAAAAAGTGGGTTCATCGTCAAACTACCTTTCAAAGTCGCTCCAGCAGTTCAGTCACCTCATGTTACGGTGCAAGTTTGGTACAGGAAAATACCAAAGGGTCAATGGCATGATCTAGCTACATCGATTGATTAACTGTTAATCAATCGATGTAGCTAGATCATGCCATTGACCCAGCCATACTCATTCAATTAATCAATCAAATAGATCGGTTTTATACGAAAGAAACGTGAACTCTACAAATCACGTTTATGCGTATCGCCACAGATTATAGGTATACAAATTACTACGTGGTATCTCTGTGTCCTTGATGTTTGAAAATTCTTTTTATTTACACCCATAATATAGTAAAGCCTCCATGTTGCGTTCAAAAACCTTCTATTCTATTATGAATACGGCTATATCTTAATGATCATTACGATACAGATATATGTATCGTACATCAGATTTCATACATCATTACATTAGCAGCAGCAAGTCTTCGCGCGCGCAGCGGGCGCAGCTCGTGGGGCAGACATACCTACCTTGTTCTCGTTAATGCAGGTCATTCTCAATGATTTAATATATTAATGTAGATAAAATATTGTACGCAACTGTACATAATTAGGTCTTAAGATACTCATGTGACCCTATTATGAAACCAGGCGTAGCGTAAAACCACACTCGTGTTTTAAGGACCTCTATTACGATACAGTTGCATAAATTACTATTTTACCGTTACGAGTCAGATGCCTTGCTGTCTAGCGCGCGCGCCGGTGTAACCTTCCACTTATAATTATTACCTAATATGCTAAACCGGCCCTGGAACACAAAAACAGCCAAGGTACGAGTAGATATATTATAAAATTACATTTTTGACATTTTGAATTTGTTACAGAATTTTGGCAGACTATTCAAACTGTTAGTAAAGCGACCGAGGATGCAGGTGGTGTCCTAGCTGTTCGAGTGGGCCCAAGTCTACAAGTCTGTAAGTCATGCTAGCCAGTGTCATTTGTTAATGATAAACCTAACGAATCAACACCTTTTCTCACTATCTTCCACACTGCCCTCATTTGAATTGATTGAAGACTATAACTATGACTAAGTCATAATAATGCGACTTTAAAAAACAATTCTAATTAGTCGCGATATTTTTGTTACCTAGGGCGCATTCCATATGACATTCCATTACATAAGAGCCCGTGCACACTGGCGTTTTTAGCGGCGGTTTCTCAGCGGAGCGGGAACGCGACGTGCACGCGGAGAGCACACTGCGATGTCTTCGCGATTAGCCTTCTGCGTGTCGGGTCGTACGCTCACTATCACCAATTAATGAATTGCATCCAAGAAACCGCCGCCAAAAACGCTAATGCACACATGCCCTAAGTGTCAAGTGAAGAAGATGTCACCGGGAGGCCATTCATGATTTTGCCGCGAAATCATTTCACCAATAACAGTGACAAATTGTCTGTAGTGCGCATAAAACAAGACTTTGCCATTGATGTCTCGAATTTTCCCGCGGTACTACTTTAAGGTGAATGCCGGCCGCTTCCAACCCGAAGCAACTGGAGATTTATTGAATGAATGAATGATTTATTTATTTTTAAAAACATCGCAACGATATTACAGTATTTACAAGGCCTGTCTAAAAAACAAAGTTAAAGTGAATTTATTGTTGAGGTGATTCCAAAAAAGGATTTCATTCACTCAGCATTCATTGATACATGAAATGCAAAGACGCTGATTTTCAGTGAATCTGTTTAGACAATCACAAGACATAAAAGTATTGCGGAGGCCAATGTCCAACGATGGACGTCCAACGGCTGAGATGATGATGACTAAAATTGGTATACCTACTCGAGATTGAGGTCTACATAGAGAGGAATTATTAGTTATGTAAAACTGTACGCGTTAGATATTAACTCATTATTAACAATTTAAATCAAGATTCATCCCCTGTTTCACTATCTTTTGATTAAAATCCCCCTCACTGCTTGGTAATATTTCATTCAAAGTTCCTCGATGTAATGCACGACATGAAAAATTGTTCTCAGTTCCGTTCTCCCGCACTAAATACTGTACTAACTCTTACTTCAACCGTTGTCTCAGTTATTATAACAAAGATTTGTCTCATATTGATATTCTTGCCCAAAGAAACTGTATTAATTTCAAGAACCGTGTTATCTGTCATCTAAATGCTAAGTAATCGCACGCTGTTTTATACAATTTTCCAATTTTCTTGTTTAACTCCATAAGAATAGAATGGTTAACTGCTTTTCAGCGTATAAGGCTTATTATTGTACCTGTTTCTACCTCCAATGCGATGCCATTTTATCGCATCTACCATTCCTGTTTACTGATGTATACTTTATTACTTTTATGGCACTCCAGGTCTAACCTTATCATGTCTTAAATGCAAATGTTTAAATATGTGACTGTTTGTTGCCTTAATAAATAAAAAAAAAAATTGACAGTTAAAAGTGATGCCGTCTCTGTTTGTTTTGTTCGAATAGACATTAATTGTTAGTGTGCAAAAATCTACTCTAATTTTACAATTACTCTTTTTAGTCGTCAATGATCCTGATGATGCTCTCACTGTGCTGAATACCTGCTTGGAGAAAAGCTATTTTTACAAAATGGGATCAAGTTGGGTCGGCAATGGACTCATCACTGCGGACGGTAAGCTTTAGCCGCTTCGCTTTTCAACTGCTGGGCAAAAACCTCATGTTTTGCTTAACCTTTTCGACGTCAACGACTCATATTTGCAGGTGGTAGGACCTCGTGCAAGGTCCGCCCGGATTGCTACCACCATCTTGCTCACTAATCCTGCCATGAAGCAGCAGTGCTTGCATTGTTGTGTTTCGGCGTGGAGAGTAAGACAGCCGGTGAAATTACTGGCACTTGAGGCATCCCATCTTAGGCCTCTAGGTTGGCAACGCATCTGCAATACCCCTGATGTTGCAGGTGTCTATGGGCGGTGGTGATCTCTTACCATTAGGAGGCCCACATGCTCGTTTGCCATCCAGTCGAATAAAAAAAAAAATATATATATATATATATATATTTTAATATATATATATATATATATATATACGCAGCGCAGGCTCCACGCCAACGACCTATAAGTACCTATACGAGTATACGTCCATTACTTCAATGCAAAATCAACCTTCATTCCATTGTGTTAAGGTTAAGTTTTAGGCATATGGTGATGTCTTTGTATTTGACGTGGCGGCGAAAAGGTTAACTCTACGGAAAGCGTCCAAGAACGTGACTTAATATTGTTGAAAAATTCAAATAGGTGAGTATCTAAAGAATCGTAATGACGATGATTCATAATATGTATTCAGATTATATTGACTACGAGTATATTAATTATATTAACCACTACCTACTAGAAACGTATAAATTACAAACCATGTTGTCATACCTCAATATGTCAATAAAAATTAAGAACAGAACAGAGTAGGTCTACTGCACTAAAAATTTAAATATTATTTCAAAATTATTCGTAGGTATATTTTGCTAAGTCAGTAACTCTACTTGATTTCAAACTCTCGCCGTTTTTAGAAAATTATCAAACTGACAGGAAAACAGGCAGTATTTAATTATCCTAAATAGTATGTGACCTCGCTAAAACATTTAATCGGCTTATGAATTCGTAACTTATAGACTTGGCACAGTAAAAAATAAATTTACAAAAACACACAAAACCTGATTGTGTAATCGATTTCTACTCTCGGTTCTGAACAAACTATTTATCAAGTTTTCAATTTAATTAAGACCTTGTATATTTTAAAATACATAGACTGCTAAAATCACTACCTTGTCTACTTTGCCGTAGTCGGGTAAAAAGCGTAGTCCTCAGACAAATAAAACCGCAGTTTATTCAATCTATTATGTACTTAGTTACGTTATCTATATATCTGTTACGGAATCTAAGATCCATTTCTAATATCTATGGCTGTACTACTCCTGACCTTGACCTTGTGCAAGGTCCGCCCGGATTGCTACCACCATCTTTCTCGCTAATCCTGCCGTGAAGCAGCAGTGCTCCACTGTTGTGTTTCGGCGTGGAGAGTAAGACAGCCGGTGAAATTACTGATACTTGAGGTATTCCATCTTAGGTCTCTAGGTTGGCAACGCATCTGCAATACCCCTGCTGTTGCAGATGTTTATGGGCGGTGGTGATCTCTTACCACCAGGAGACCCACTTGCTCGTTTTCCTTCCAGTCGAATAAAAAAAATGTTTAGCTTAGTATACAGGGTGGCCCATTTATATCGGTGAGTATGGGAAAGTATGAAACTATACGACATACGAAAATTTCTTCTTAGGAGCCATGACATCGATTTTAATAAGAAGAAAAACTGCATTCATGTATTTAAAAAAACCTGTACTCAGCTCGGGAATCGAACCAGGTTGTTTTGGAAAAAAAACGTGCACTATGTCTATTTAGATATCGATTTTGTACGTCATAAGCAGTAAATGTCTCCATGAAACATTATGTCTAAAATGAATAAAATGCATTGTTTTCACATACTTTGATTTATTTTAGTAGGTATTCGAAGTGTCCACCGTTACAATATTCAACAAATTCTGGCACGTAAAATTGTCTCTATGGTTGTTTGTACCTCTTTGCTGGTAAAATCGATGTCATGGTTCCTAAGAAGAAATTTTCGTATGTCGTATAGTTTCGAACTTTCCCATACTGACCGATATAAATGGGCCACCCTGATGGGACACCTAAAACGCAGATGTTAACATAAATTGATTATAATTTTTAGCAACAGGTTTTATGTGAAACTGGTGTAACCTGCTGTTTAATAAAATATTGTTAAAATATGCCGATTAATAATGAATGTCAATGTCGGTGAAATAAATATTCACAGTCAAAAAAAGAGGGAGGGAGGTCTATGGGGGAAGCCTATGTCCAACAGTGGACGTCCTACGGCTGAGATGTTGATGATGATGAGTCAAAAAAAAATAAGAACAAGAAAAATATTAGCTTTTACTAAATTCTTGTGTGCAAGAACAGTAAGGCCCTGTCCGCACTGCGAAAATTGCACCGCGCGATATTTATTCGCGCGAATTTTAAATGCGTACTAGCTGTTGTTCTCCACGACTCCGCCCGCGTAGAAGTATGTTAACCTAACCAACAAGAAGTTGGGAAACCCCCAAAATTATCACTTCGAAATTCGGCAGAACCGATTTTGATAAAACATATCGAAGAACCATCGCTAGAAAACCTGCTTTCAAATAACTAATAAAAACGCATACTAATCGGTCCACCCGTTTAAGACCTACCGGTGCCACAGACAGACAGACCACAGAGACACACATAGCGGGTAAACTTATGACACCCCTCTTTTATGCGTCGGGGGTTAACATGTATAAAAATCGGTCAAGCCGTTTCGGAGGAGTTTGATCACAAACACTGTGACAAGAGGATTTTATGTATTAAAAGATATCATTTAAATGTCATTGATATTATTATAATTATTAAATCCGTACCGCATCGCATTCAGATCACAATCAATCTGCTTCAGATCACAGTTTTTTTCACACGATTTTTTTACTGCCAGTGCGGATACTCGTATAAGATCCAATGTGTTACAGGAATACGAGAAAAAAACCGCGCGGTAAAAATTCGCAGTGCGGACGGGGCCTAAGAATAGATCAAATAATATTTAGAGTAGGTACCTGCAATAGTGGATGCAAAAAGCACAAGACCGGTCTGAGTGGAGAGCCTTGGGGGAGGCCTATGTCCAGCAGTGGACGTCTTTCGGCTGGCATGATGATGATGACCTGCATTAGTAGCAGCCCATTTATCACAAATATCTCGATGAAATAGCTGTCACCGAGTGAATCATTATTTATTTCCTTCAGAAACCAAATTTCAGCTTACGCCTTAAGCCCGCTCCACACTTAGCCCGCGGATCACGGCGCGATTTCGCGGAGCGAACTTGCCGCGAATTTAACAAAGACTCTACACTCGTCCGCGTCTCGTACTACGTCGCGTTCGCGCTTCGCGCTCCCTTTGACGCGGGACAAAAACCGACCAAAATTGGGGAACAAAGCGCGAAACCGCGAAGAATATGCGAAACGGCTCTACACTTAGCGTTCGCGCCCCTTCGCAGCCGTTGCGCGCGATCCGCGGGCTAAGTGTGGAGCGGGCTTTAGAGCGAACCGAATAACAGGAAAAACAAAAGACAACCAATAATTTGGAATGTTTTTTCCTTCTGTTACCGGCCAGTTGCGCACCGCGGAGGTTTATCATGCCAGTTTTTTCTTCAAGTAGGTTTCTTTGATATCATGTTACCTACCTACACTCTATTAAGCCATAGTATCCTATTAGTTAAGCCCGCTCCACACTTAGCCCGCGGATCGCGCGCAATGGCTGCGAAGGGGCGCGAACGCTAAGTGTAGAGCCGTTTCGCATATTCTTCGCGGTTTCGCGCTTTGTTCCCCAATTTTTGTCGGTTTTTGTCCCGCGTCAAAGGGAGCGCGAAGCGCGAACGCGACGTAGTACGAGACGCGGGCGAGTGTAGAGTCGTTGTTTTAGACCTAATGATCTCTTAAGCCGAGTTTAGACTTGCAAGAAAAATCGTATTATTAAATTATTGTCTCTTAAATTTTTGGTTAGTTATGTTGGTATTATTTCATAGTCAGTTCCTTGATAAATGTATGTAAGGGTGCATTGAGTACTGGGTACTGAATATAATAATATACAAAACAATTTCTTTGATTAAGCTATGTACATATGCATTGAGTACTGAATATTACTTTAAACGGACAAACTTACGAGTCTGTCAATGATTTTCCGGTCATTTATGTCGTCCAATTAATCTATAAAATCACTAACCTCGTAAAATCTGGTTTAAAGTTTAACCACAGAATTCTTTTGCAGTGCCTACTTGGAAGAGGAACCGTAAGTTACTGAACCCGACGTTCAGTCAGCACGTGCTGGATGGTTTTCTAGTTATCTTTAACAAGTAGGTATCATTTTGATTTGAGTTATGTTGTAATTTTACTAAGGATGTTTGTTTTGGTTTGTTAGTCTAACAACTTATTATGATAGGTTATTTGGAGACTTATTTTATTTTTTATTTCAACTCCAAATTTGTTACTTTTACGGTCTTCCCGTAAAACCATATCGAAAATACAAACTGAGACATGGATGCACGGAAAAACCAGAAAAATAGACCAGGTGTGGGAATCGAACCCAGGTCGTCAGCATTCCGTGCTGCGTGCCATAACCCTACACTACCACTGGTCTACTGGTGCACTGGTCCACTTGTCTAGTGGTAGTGTAGGGGTATGGCACGCAGCACCGAATGCTGAGGACTTGAGTTCGATTCCTAGCGCTGGTCTATTTTTCTGATTTTTCTGTGCATCTATGTCTCAGTTTGTTTTATCGATATAGTCTAACAACATCTGGTAGCATGGTGAATGGTAGTAAGTGTTACTCTAAAGATGAGCTCTGGTTGAGTTCAAAACGTGTCAGTGTAGTGTAGTGGTGGTAATAGATGGGTTTGTGTGATTTGTGTGTTCCTAGTGTAATAGCATGGGGGTGGAGGAACTGCTTGAACACACATTTCTTGCATAAACGTAATTATCATAAGGTCGCAAAGTAACTCCTGTTTCTGAATCTATTTGGTAAATTATGTGAAATTTTATAGGTAAGTATATACTATTTGAATGCAGCACAGGCTGTTTACTTTTCTTTAAATTCGCATTTTGACTGTTATTGAACAGGGTATCTTAGGTTCTTCAAAAAAATGCCATGGAAATTCATGTTTCATCTACAACTGAAACGATTTTATTAATTATAACCTGATAATAATTATCATGATTCCCAGTGACTTTGCATGCACAAACCATTAGATGTGGCAGTTGATTGAAATTCCGGGAATCATTGGATTCCCATAGAAATTTACATAGTTTACGTACACATACACGCACACACGTAGGCACACATGCGCTCACCATTTGGTTACCACTGGATTGCCTTTATTACGTGACGTTCGACATGATAAAGTATGACAAATGTTGTTGTTGGGTTGTAGCCAAAGACAGGAATCTAACTCACACTGCTCTCACTCTTCGGGTTGTCTAACAGAAACGATCACGCCAACCCGTTGTATATTAACACTTTTGAAATTATGTTAACACCATAAGGATAAGATTTGTAAATACTAACCCCCTTATTCATAAACGACAATCAAACCTATTTTAGTTAAAATGCCGCTAAAATTCGTTTGTCCTTATCTGTCACTTCGACATTTGTATTTGTTAGAAAGGGACAAAGCATTTGTTAGTTAACATAGGCTTGTTAAGTATTATGAATAAGGGGGTTACACTATGGATTTAAAGTCCGCAATAAATGATTTGTATTTGTTAACAGGCAGTCGGCGCTGCTGGCACAAGACTTGGAGCCGCTGGCGGGTGCGGGCATGTTCGATCCTAGGGAGTACTTCACAGAACGCACTCTGGAAAGCGTATGCCGTAAGTCTTAAACCACCAAAAGCATAAATGTAAAAAAGGAGAGCCAAGTTCAATACAAAAATTATGCTTGTATGTGGACTTCGCAGCAAAAAGAATGGAGATCTAAATGAGTGCCAAGTTCTATGCAAAATCCAAATAAGAATTTATAGGAACAACTGATATTGCTGCAAAATAATCTACCTTGTAACCGATATACGATTTGTACCAGGAGCGTTGGAGACAGCAGGACTCTGGTGTTTGGAGGTCCGAGATTTAACTCTATTGTGGCTTAGACAAAAGTGCTCTAAAATTAATCCAGATTAGGGAGTCGAATCGCCGAAATGGTTATGATCCGTGGTCTAGGTCCTGACTGGCTCAACAGGCATTCATTATGGTACAGAGAGGCAATGCATCCAGTATAATGGGTACTTTTAAAGGTACGATAGAGGGAGGGTCGTTTTTAGGTCTAGACATCTCTTTTTTAACATTAAAGTAGTACCTATTAGTGACGTGTTTGCATTCAAATGAGGACTTATGTATCTTGATTTGCCATTTTGTATTTAGAAACTGCTGTTGGCATCTCACTGGACGACAAATCGGTGATCGATCAGAAATACAAAAAGGCGGTGGAGACAGCATTCGACGTGTTGGCTTTACGGCTAGCTAGTTTCTGGCTTCATCCTGACTTCTTATACGGACTGACATCAACGAAAAAACTTGAAGACGATGCAATGGCGACGTTGCAGAATATGTCGAGGAGTGTAAGTACCTTCGGTTACTAAGATAAACTTTTTACGACCGGATAGCCCTGCACCCGGCACTTAAATACGAAGGTTAAAGTCCTGGTTTCGATCCCCGGTCAGCAGGTATTGCATATCCATACTAATATTATAAATGCGAAAGCGTGTGTGTTTGTATGTTTGTCAGTCTTTCACATCGAAACGGAGCGACGGGTCGACGTAATTTTTGGCATAGAGATACGAGTAGTTTATGGGCCAGAGAGTGACATGGGCTAATTTTATCCCGAAAAATGCACAGTTCCCGAGGGAACAACGCGCGATAACCGAATTACCTACACGCGGGCGAAGTTCGGGCAAAAGCCAGTGAAAATACAAATGTTTGTGCGTCTCGGGTGGGTTGTAGGATAATGTCGAAGTAAGGTCAGTCAACAAAATATATTTATTCAATATATGCTATAACTAAACCCCCTTGCAAAAAAAAACGGGCACCTATGGTTTTTGTATTTTATGTGCATGAGAGCTTACTTTCTAAGCTTCAATGCCTAAAAATCTGAAAAACCATAGGTGCCCGTTTTTTTTGCAAGGGGGTTTATAACAGACACATAATTACGAACGTCAATTAAAAATCTAAAACGACGGCAGAGTTAAATAACTATTTACCGTTAAATTTTGTTAAAGTTAACTTGGTGTTAGTTTAGAAAGCCGTGGTAGCCTAGCGGCTCTCAAGCAGAGGATCGTGGGTTCAAACCCCATCTCGCACTTCTGAGTTTTTTTCAAATTCATGTGCGAAATTACATTTTAAATTTATCACGAGCTTTACGGCGAAGGAAGGAAGCTTTAAGGAGAAATTCAGTTTCCAATCCGCAGTGGACCCGCGTGAGAATAACGGCCCAAGCCCTCTCATTTTGAGAGGACGCCTGTGCCCAACCGTGGGACTTTTATAGGCTGAAATGAGGTGATTTAAACAGCTACCTATAAAGATTTAGATAACATATTTTGTAAGTACCACTTTTTGTTATAGGTTCTATACAAGAGAAAGGCTGAAAGACAACAAGCAAAACTGGCTAACACTTCATGTAAGTATCCACTCTCTTTCTCAATCTACTATTTAGTTGTCACAGTTTTTAGTATAGTTCAGCCTAAACAATTACTTAACTGCTCGTATGCTGAATTAAAAACCGCGGTAAACGCTCGTGTTATTGACACTATTACTGACTTTTTGCCCAACGCTGAAATTGATAGAACGGAATTAACGTATCTGCAGCATCTGCCAATGGCTTATGAATATTATTACGCACCTGGAGAACGGACTTGACGAAACTATAAGGGTTCCTTTTTTGGCATTTTGGTTCTGGAAAGTTTGAAAGGCATACAATACTTACAAAACATGTTCGTCATTGCGCACCTAGGTGAAGGAAAACATCGTGAGGAAACCTGCACAAACCTGCAAAGCAATTCAATGGTGCGTGTGAAGTTCCCAATCCGCACTGGGCCCGCGTGGGAACTATGGCCCAAGCCCTCTCATTCCGAGAGGAGGCCTGTGCCCAGCAGTGGGACGTATATAGGCTAAGATGATGATGATGATGATGAAGAGCATGTCGAAGACGTCCGAAATAGGGTTCAGTAGCCATTACGAAAAAATCAAGTAATATTTTTCTAAGGATTTTGTATTTTGTACGGAATATTCCAAGTTTAGGTATATTTTATGCCTTAGGCATCTTAAATGACTAATAATTCTCAAGGAAACTACTTAACCGTTATAGTTTTCCTTGTAAGTTTGATATTCTTACTACAAACCTGATTTTTTTCAAATTTTTCCACCCACCGGTTTAGATTTTAGCAGAGGAGGGGGGACGCTCGATTTTAATGAAAATTTGCACTTTAAAAGTTGAATATTTTGCAAACAAATAACTGAATCGAAAATTCATTTTAGCATCCACCTAATAGTTTTAAGAGACCTATCTAACGATACCCCACACTACAAGGTTGGATGAGAAAAAAAAATCACCCCCACTTTACGTCTATGGGAGGTACTTTAAAAAAAATTGTTCTTGAATTTTTTATTGTACCATTTTGTCGGCATAGTTTACATATATATTCGTGCAAAATTACAATTGTCTACCATTGATAGTCCTTGAGCAAAGCTGAGGACGGACAGACAGACAGACATGGCGAAACTATAAGGGTTCCGTTTTTGCCATTTTGGCTACGGAACCCCAAAAACCTGCGTTTTAGTTTCGTTTGTCTTAACTAAAAGTAATTTTACATAAAAAAAAATGGACAAAGATAGTGCCTTGAATTTGGTGCTGATCGACGCCCAAACATACAAGAGGTTAATGAACTAAAACAATGACTTTGCTCACCCGCGACCTTATGTTAAGTACGTTTATGCAAGATATGCGTATTCATGTAGTTCCCCTCATCATTGCAAGGACACACACAAATCACACAGTGGCGTAGCTTGGTGGACAAGGGCCCCGTTGCATAGAGAAAGAATCGGGCCATTACCCCTCTTTCCACATAGCTTGAATTTTTATTAGTCTTCAAACTTTAAAAAAAATGGCTGGAGCCTGCTCACAAGATTTTATTTCTCTTTTCCTTTAATGCTCCTCTCTTTTCAAAGCTTAGGTTAGAGGCCCCCCTGAGGTCCGGGGACCTGGCCATACGATAGCTACGCCACTGAATCACACAAACCCATCTATCACCACCACCACACTACACTGACGCTATTCGAACATAACCAGAGCCCAATTTAAAAGCTCTATCAGAGACTAACATCAGCGCTGCTTTAATTTGATAGTAACACAACTCTTCATTTGAATTTGAATCATTTCAATATTGGTGAAGGGCATACTTGAACACCGGGATGCTACTTTCTCCAGCAATAGTTTCCGCGACGCAGGAATTATTGTAAACGACTCAAAAATATTCACCACCACTCATTGCACAGATTTTAGAGGTTTACATAGTATTTTGGGAATTAGCAGTTTATTTTAGTGTTTGTACAAAATTATAGCGTCGTCTCCGAGTCGTTTGTTTTTCTTAGTTCCTCGTTCGAATTTCGACCCGATAGGAAAGTAAGGATGTGTTGCTAGAGTATGGATGCGTTCACGTTAATGTGTGAGTGTGTGTATGAGTTAAAATTAATTAAATATATTTTAAAATAAACAAATAAATGGCGGCGCCAGTAAATATGTTTTAATTAAATTTATTTTGTTATGACGATCCCTATTTGAGATAACATTTATAGTTATTTTTTGTACTTTTCATTGACATAAGTACTTTGACATCACAAAGCACAACATTATTTTGACAGCATAAAGCCTTATTTAATCTGACTTAATGTAATTTTATATGATGTAAATTTTTTGTTGAGTAGATAATAAATTAAACTAAACTCAAAATTCTAGGGCAGTACATTTTGATATGTCACTATTCAATATATCAGTTCAATTTCAACGCTCCCTTTATTTTGAGTTGTGTCACTATCAAATAAAATTAGTAGTAGTTAGTATTTATATATTAGAATAATTTAACAAACATGACATGTAATAATGATTAGGTTGGTACCTAAATGAGTATGAGTATGAGTATAAGTAAAAGCAACGAATTCTGGTATCATGGTGAAACAGTTGTATTGTTCTGATACCTATACGCCTCGGGTGTCTATGGCCGGCGGTGATCACTTGTCATCAGGTGATCCGCGTCCTCGTTTGTCCCCTCTTAAGTAAAAAAACATCAACGTCGTCGTTTTATACCACAAGATGTAAAAAAAAAAACCCTTTAATATTTTACAGCGCGTCGCTTCATAGCATTTTTGGACTTGCTTCTCGACATGGCGGAAGACGGTCTATTCACGGACGAGCAAATTCTGGAGGAACTGAACACGATGATAGCGGCAGGCCACGACACCTCAGCGAGGGCACTCTCAACGATCCTAGTGCTTGTGGGAACTTATCCTGAGGTGCAAGAGAAGATTTATGAAGAGTAAGTGCAATTACAATCTTACAATACAAATACTCTTTATCTACTCTCATATACTTTTTAAAACCGATATATAAAAAAAACACATTATAACGCTTTTCTTCCAACGATGTTGTAACACAATTTTTTACACCATTACGATACAGGGCAAATCCAAAAAGTTTATATCACCAAGTTTTGATTCCAATTTTCACTTGTCTGTGGCAGCGCCCGCTTTAGCGCATGCGCGGGGTGACACTCTTTCCCGGCCGGATAATACCGACATGGAAATACCGGCCCTGTTTTTTGTGTACTAGCCCATAGAAACTGACAGGAGCTTCTATGGGCGTGTACACGAAAAACAGAGTCGGTATTATCCGGGCCGGGAAAAAGTGTCTCGTTTGCCATCCAGTCGAATAAAAAAAAACCCGTACCTGTAAAATATGGAATGGACTGCTGGAGTTTTTCCACCTAGCTAAGATCTGGTTACCTTCAAAAGGCGAGTGTATCGTCTATTATTATTGCAAGGCCGGCAACGCACCCGCAGTCCTAATAAAACTGTAGGTGTCCATGGGCGGCAGTGATCACTTACAATCAGGTGGTCACCCGCCCGCTCGTTTACCATCTGTTTGATAAAAAAAGCGTTTTCCAGAGTCTACAATTCGAAAGCGTTACTTCTGTGTTAGGGTATTTGAAGTTGTTATTTCAACATTAATTTGGAATACATATAATATTTAAATTTTACTTTGACCAAATAACCTTCGAGTCTTTTTCCTTCTGCGTAAAAAAATAAAAACACCGTGATATATCTCAATAATATATAGTTATTATAATAGCTTGTCTTATTATTCTTGTTGCGAAACCGGTTTTAAAAGTGGTAAGACGAATAACTTGTGCATTAGGTACCAATTTTGTGTGATATTGATGTTTATCGCACGACAAGTCAACAACTAAAACTGAGTCATCTCAAAAACAAGTTAGGTAGGTTAGGTTAGGTAAGGTAGGTTATATCACGCTAAGACACACCTCCGAGATGACTCAAGATAAGGTTAGGTTTGGTTAGGTAGCAACTACAGGTTTTACACCCTGGATGGAACAGTTTTCATCACAATTATAATAATTTTTGTGACCCAAAACCATACAGTGTAAAGTGGAACGAAACGTAATGAGTGAGAGATAAAAAGAGTTGGAAAAACCTCCAACTTTGTCCCTTCAAAGTTCAATATCTCAAAAACGGTTAAACCAATTTTGATTAAACATGTCTAAGAACCATAGCTATAAAAAAATCTTATATCAAATAAAAACAAAAACCAATTTAAATCGGTCCACCCGTTAAAGACCTACGATGCCACAGACAGACAGACACACACATAGCGGTCAAATTTATAACACCCCTCTTTTTGCGTAGGGGGTTAATAAAATAAGTAAATACTGACGAATGAGCGAAATGCACGATATTTGCGGTTGAGGTATGTATGACAGGTTATAGAAATAGGTTTTTAGTAGTTACGTAAGAAAAAAACAGTAGGTACATGTACAACCTAATTAGGGTTCCGTACCACTTGACAGTTGAAAATTTCACAGATTATTTATTTCTGTTGCCGTTATAACAAAAAAATACTAAAAACAGAACAAAATAAATATATAAGGGGTCCTCCCATACAACTAACGTGTTTTTTTTGCTTATGTCTAATGTTGTATAGATCAGATAGATAATGGGTACGGAACCCTTCGTGCGCAAGTCTCACTCTCAACTCTCGATGCGTGAGTCTAGCTCGCGCTTGGCTATTTTTTTTTGATGATTAGAAAAAGAAGCTAAGCTATAAAAGGTTTTTCCGGCACTTTAGTCATTTTCCTTAACTTTTTTGCTATGGAAATATTAAGCACGGGATCGTAAACAAAATGAGCGCGTAATTATTCAGTCGTTAAATATTTGAGTAGATACTTCTCCATTTTCCTGCATTTTGTATCTACATAAAATTTTTGTACTGATTTTTGGTGCGCAATGATGAACATGTATTGTATTTTGTATTGTAGGTATTTCTTTGAAACTTTAAAAGCAGTAAATGTCTATTTTTTAGGGTTCCGGAACCAAAATGGCAAAAAAGGAACCCTAATAGTTTCGTCAAGTCCGTCTGTCTGTCTGTCTGTCTGTCTGTCTCTGTCTGTCTCTGTCTGTCTCTGTCTGTCTCTGTCTGTCCGTCCGTCCGTCCGTCCATCTATGAGACAATCGATTTCTCCAGGTGCGTAATAATATTCATTAGCCATAGGCAGATGCTGCAGATATACATTAATTCCGTCCTATTAATTTCAGCGTTGGGCAAAAAGTCAGTAAGTAATTGTGTCAATAACACGAGCGTTTACAGTATAAAAACAGCGCGAGTCAAAACGTGAATAAATTTTGAATTGTGTTAGTTAATTCCGAATGAGCGATTTTCAATTTGACCGATACCTTTAACTACCGCAGGCGCGGGAGTTATGTTCACATTTAAGCGTTCACAACAAGATCTTGATGAATGATGAATTTACTCATCGCCCCTGAGTCGAGAAATAACCGCATACGATTTACTTAATCGTTATTAATACGTTTATACAGACGCGGTTGGTAATAATACTGAAGTATCATTATTTAAAGCGCGCGCGGGAACAGTGACAGACATCGCCTGGTTCTTATCAAATTTATCAACATTTGAAGTCTCGCGCCAAGAGGACGACTGCGGTTGATTATCGTGAGTGCGAGCAGTATTCACTAGCGGCGGCCGCGGCGGTTGCGAGTGCGAGTGAGACGGATAGCGAGCGCCAACGCCTGCGACGGTGGCGTCGCCCGCTCGCGGCGGGCGGCGCATTATTTAAATTGCTGAGTTTGGACTTTATAACTGTTTGTTTGTTCGTTTGTTTTTTTAAACTCTTTATTGTACAAAAAGGAAATAGGTACAAAAATAACACACAAAAGAAAGTGCTAAGTACAAAGGCGGAATTATCCCTGAAGGGATCTCTGCCAAATCTATGAATCTATGTAATCTCTGTTGTCAAATTTATGAGATACTTACCTACTTGAGCTGCAATTTGAGTGGAATGCTGTATAATAATAATAATAGAGCCATTTATTCCAATAAATATAACATTAATCTTAATGGAATGCTTTAGTTTTATTTAATTGTGGTAATTGGGGAGCGAGTTGGCAGAATTGTTTGGTACTAGACTGAGTTGAGGATGCTGTTGGGCCATGTAACGCAGTGAGCTTAGATTGTTCACTTAAGAACTTTTTTAATTCAGCAAATTTTGAAATATCAATATGTCTATGAGCTTATTCAAATAGGTTCAGAGTTGATTTAATAAGTTTTCTAAAGGCAATGTGCGTTACCATGAAATCTGCCTTATCAATTTGCAATTGTTGCAGAGCGGCTTCAGCTGAACAAAAGTTATCTACTTAACAAATTATCAGCTGACTGACCAGGCCTTTGATTGATCATTTTATCCAAGTACATAGATGCTTGCACTCTTGTATCTTGTAGCTAGAAGAGCTTGCCAAAGTATATCTATATAAATAAGTATATATATATGTATTGATATTGATATGTATTAGTTTATTGTTTATTTATTGTTGTGTATTAGTGTGTACTCATTATAAGTATGTGTAGGTATTTATTTATTTATTTTTGATGTACTGTTTAGGTTAATTTAAAATTTTCGGTTCTTTTATCATTCCATTGTAGTGTCTACTCTTGTTTCTGTTGTCCTTTCAATCGTTCAAAGGTTAACTGGAAGAGATCCCTTTAAGGGATAAGTTCGCCTTTGTACATGTCTTTCTCTTCTAAATTGTAAATTTCATATGTTTTATATGTACAATAAAGAGTTACAATACAATATATCATAATTTTGAGAAGTTGGTGTTATACCTGAGCAGATATTTAAGGCTTTTACGGAGAGACACCCAATTAGATATTGATTAGATTAGATTAATTTATTACCTTTTGAAAAAATACATTATAAACACATGTTAGTTAATTACAAGAAATTCAAAAAAAGATCGTCAAGAGAATACAAAAAATAAATCTTATTACACTAAATAGTCAACCAAAAAAATAAAAAATAGAATTTAGAATGTTAAATTAAAGTTCAATTCTAAAATAATAATTAAAATTAAAAGCAAAACAAGAATATACTTAAAATCTAAGCCAAAGTCATGCAATAGGAACAATCAATGAAATGAACAGAAAATAATGAAAATTGAATCTTTTCAGCATTTGTTAATTGAGTATTGTTATGTATAACACTGCAGAAGTTTTCATTAAACACTGGCCATTTACCAGGAGTACCATCAAAACCTGTGAGTTGAAGCGGAGGCAATTTGATGTTAAAATTATTATTTTTATTTTCAACATCAAGTTGTTGTCTCAGAGTAGTTTCCTTTTGCTTTGTTAAATAAATAAATAAAAAATAAAATAAAATCAGTTTATTGCAGACAGAGTCCATATAAGTGTATTAAAAAGTACAATTCATCAAATATATTGAGAACGCTATGACTCAGTTCTGCATTTGGATTTTCTTTAAATTGTTCTATTAAAAGTTTATATCAACCATTGCTACATAGTCAGCACGGGTCTTGTCTAGGGTTTGTGTCCTAGCAAGGAATTGAATGTGATATGCTGGGTCAGATAGCTTTAAGCTTAGATTATACACCTCCTGAATAATGTGGAACAAACTTTGCTTTTTACTTTCAAGGAATTTAAACTTAATATTTTCTTCACTTGACCAGTTCAAGTAAAATGCGATAGGTAAAAAATAGGTAAAATGCGATATTTATGTTAACAAAAAGTGAGAACTTAGCACAAGTTTAAGATCGGAATGTGTATTTGGAACAAATATCTAGAAATTATCAGAATAATAAGAGCTAGCGGCGCGTGAGAGAAATTTTATATATTCAAAGAAATTATTATTATGAGAAACATCGATATATATAGTACTTAAGTCAATGATGAGAAATGAGTATGAAATGCGCGAGTTAAACAGCAAGTAATACTTTTGTTATTTACTTAAACTGTTGTTGTTGAGAAATAGTTTGTATTTACATAGAAATATGATGTTATTTGCGTGAACGAAACAAAACAAAGTTAGGCGAAGCGTGCGAGAAAAAATGGCTTAAGTAACTAACTTGAAAATGACTTTTTGAGTGAGTAAATGAGTAGCGTGTGTATATTGCGAACGATATTAGGAGTGAGGGAAAGGATTTGGGATCGAAGGAACAGACTTGGAGGGGCAGGACATACCTTGAACACCGGGATGCTGCTTTCTCCAGCAATTGAGTTTCACGACACAGGAATTATTGCAAACGGAACAAAAATGTTTATCATCACTTCACTGCACAGATTTTAGAGGTTTTGAGAGTTTTAATGGTATTTTGCGAATTATGAGTTTATTTTAGCGTTTTAACAAAATTATAGCGTCGTCGCGAGTCGTTTGTTTTTATCGTTCTTCGTTCGAATTTCGGTGCCCAATGGTAGCGGAATAGCAGGCTACTACGAAACTCGAAATTCGAAGTTTGTTTCGTGCGGTCCCTCTGACACTTACAATATTTAATACGAGAGCGAGAGGGACGGCACGATACGAACTTCGAGTTACGAGTTTCGTGGTAGCCCTGCTGGAAAGGAGGGATGTGTTGCCAGAGTATGGATGCGTTCATGTTAATGCGTGAGTGTGTGATGAGTTAAAATTTATCAAAAATATATGTATTAAGTATTTAAAAATAAACAAATAAATGGCGCAGCCAAACTGCAATAACAAATAAGACATGGGATTACCTAACAGAATTTCCACAGTTCGATTCCCGGTCAATTTTTTTTTTTTATTCCATTTTTATTAGGTAAATCTAAAATCGATGCCATGGTTACCAAGAACAGACTCCGCCATCTCTCATAGTTTCTGACTTCTCCATACTGAGTCGTTTATCATCATCATGGCAACCGAAACACGTCCACGGCTGGACACATTCCTCCCCCAAGGTTCTCCACTCAGACCGGTCTTGTGCTTTTCGCATCCACCGCGATCCCGCGATCTTAACCAGGTCGTCACTTCATCTTGTTGGAGGCCTACTGACAGCTCGTCTCCCGGTCCGCGGACGCCATTCGAGAATCTTCGAATTGAACCTAACTAACCCCCGGCTAACGTCCGACGCAAAAAGGGGGGTGTTGCTGTTATAATAAGTTTGACCGCTATGTGTGTTTGCCTGTCTGTGGCACCGTAGCTAGACCGATTTGAATGCGGGTTTTTTATTTGAAAGCAGCTTTTCTAGCGATGGTTCTTAGACATGTTTCATCAAAATCAGTTCAGCCGTTTTTGAGATATTGAACTTTGAAGTGTCAGAGGTAGGGGGTTTCCTAACTTTGTTTTTAAGGTTATACAATATGTTTTTCATCTCTCCTGTTCGGAAAGTTTAATTTTCATGGGTAGATAGCCGGGTGGAAAATTGCGTTTTCTCCTCTAGGGTGGAAAGTATTTTTTTTTAAATTATGAGGGCTATCGTTTTTTCTCTCACTAGATGGCGCCACTGTTGCGTGAGGTTTTTAAAAGTCTGTTATAACGGCCGTAAAAACAAAGTTTAGATTAAAATCATATTTAATACATTGTAAAACAGTGCCATAAACATATCGAGCAAGCACAATATTGCATAATCCCGTTTTGTTCGGAAAAAAGGGAGGACAAAAGTTTTCGAAAGACAAAACTGTCTCAAATTACAGACGTTCATTGCCCCTTATCGCATAATTGCCATAATTAATTTCAGATAATGCAAAATATTCACAAAATTATTTTAATTATAAATAAACCCGCGTAGCTCACCCAAAAACTATGAGATTTGACATTTCGTTGACCTCACGCTACACTAGCGCCTCTAGCGGAAAATTCATTCGCGATAGCCCCCTTGACCAACTCGATTTTTTTTTATTATCGGCCATGGCAAGTGGCCAGTCGAAAAGGTACCGTTGGAGGTTGGATAGGTATAAGTAAATTCAATTTATTATTATTCTCGTTTTTTTGTAGTATTTTAGTTTCCTCACAGTCGAAATGAAAAGTAGAATGTCTAACTCGGGTGAAATAACTTTCTGTCACTTTCCACCCTTAGTTATCAATCTACTATTCCTCAACAGTTGCAGAGCAATGTTTAACAAAAATCTTGCTTCCATTTTCCAGAATAATGTCGGTGCTTGGTAGCAGTACTGACCTGGACAAAGAGGATATAACAAAGCTGGTATACACCGAGGCCGTCATCAAAGAATCCCTCCGCATCAGCCCTGTCACACCCATCATAGCACGGGACGTCGAAAAAGAAGTCAAACTTAGTATGTATTAAAACCGTGTACATACTGCCGTTTCGCACAAGTTTTTTTCCCAAATGTTTCATTTCCCAAGTTTTTTTTTTGTTATTCGACTGGAAGGCAAACGAGCAAGTGGGTCTCCTGGTGGTAAGAAATCACCACCGCCTCTGCAACACCAGGGGTATTGCAGATGCGTTGCCAACCTTGAGGCCTAAGTATCAAATTTCTCCGAAACCATCGACTTCATAACCTTATAAAGTCGATGTCCGAAACTAACATTTTTTCTCGAAATATTTTCTTATGGTTTTATAGAGCACAGTATGTTAGGTTCGTACCGAAAATTTTTCGGAACAAATGAACAAATAATATGGTTTCGGAAACATTTGCGAAAAACCTTTTGCCTAAACGGCAGAGAACCGTATTAAAACCTGGTGTATGTTATTGTGCAGCTTACCAATCGTTAGTCCGAAAAATCTTCATCTGAATTTTGTTTCGGCAAAATATTGCTTTAATGGCCACTTGCTGGAAACACATAAATCTCGAATTAGCGTTAAGCTTAGTTTAAGCTTAAGCCAAGTTTAACTACTAAATCTAGATTTATTTTTACCTGCATGGCGGTCTAAGTAGTGATCATGAAACTTATGAGAATGCCACTTTTTCAAATTGGAACATCCGACTGTTACGTATATATAACCTACGAACAGTGGCACCTATTACCTATGTGTAAATTCTGAACCTGGTGATAAAACAATCCAGGTCTTTTACTTAGATTCTAATTATGAAGCACTTGCATAGTTCAGTTTATGTATTCATTTAATACACTACATTATAAATTACAAAAATGACAGTTAAAAGTATCTGTATTGAAGTCGTCATACACCGATATATTTATTATTTAATGCCCACAGAGAACTACATCCTTCCCGCGGGCAGCGGCTGTGTCCTCTCTTTCTGGGGCATCCATCGCCTGCCCATCTGGGGCCCGGACCGCTTTGAGTTCCGTCCGGAGCGCTGGCTGGACCCCGCCTCGCTGCCACAGAGTGCCGGTGCCTTCTGCGCCTTTAGCATCGGCAGGAGAAACTGTATAGGTACGTAAAAGAATACATCCTCTCCGTGGGTAGTGGCTGCGTCGTCACTATCTGCGGCATCCACCACCTGCCCATCTGGGACCTGGACCGCTTTGAGTTCCGTCCGGAGCGCTGGCTGGACCCCGCCTCGCTGCCACAGAGTGCCGGTGCCTTCTGCGCCTTTAGCATCGGCAGGAGAAACTGTATTAGGTACGTAAAAGAATATATCCTCTCCGTGGGTAGTGGCTGCGTCGTCACTATCTGCGGCATCCACCACCTGCCCATCTGGGGCCTGGACCGCTTTGAGTTTCGTCCGGAGCGCTGGCTGGACCCCGCCTCGCTGCCACAGAGTGCCGGTGCCTTCTGCGCCTTTAGCATCGGCAGGAGAAACTGTATTAGGTACGTAAAAGAATATATCCTCTCCGTGGGTAGTGGCTGCGTCGTCACTATCTGCGGCATCCACCACCTGCCCATCTGGGGCCTGGACCGCTTTGAGTTCCGTCCGGAGCGCTGGCTGGACCCCGCCTCGCTGCCACAGAGTGCCGGTGCCTTCTGCGCCTTTAGCATCGGCAGGAGAAACTGTATTAGGTACGTAAAAGAATATATCCTCTCCGTGGGTAGTGGCTGCGTCGTCACTATCTGCGGCATCCACCACCTGCCCATCTGGGGCCTGGACCGCTTTGAGTTCCGTCCGGAGCGCTGGCTGGACCCCGCCTCGCTGCCACAGAGTGCCGGTGCCTTCTGCGCCTTTAGCATCGGCAGGAGAAACTGTATTAGGTACGTAAAAGAATATATCCTCTCCGTGGGTAGTGGCTGCGTCGTCACTATCTGCGGCATCCACCACCTGCCCATCTGGGGCCTGGACCGCTTTGAGTTCCGTCCGGAGTGCTGGCTGGACCCCGCCTCGCTGCCACAGAGTGCCGGTGCCTTCTGCGCCTTTAGCATCGGCAGGAGAAACTGTATAGGTACGTAAAAGAATATATCCTCTCCGTGGGTAGTGGCTGCGTCGTCACTATCTGCGGCATCCACCACCTGCCCATCTGGGGCCTGGACCGCTTTGAGTTCCGTCCCGAGTGCTGGCTGGACCCCGCCTCGCTGTTGCAGAGTCCCGGCTCCTGCTACGTCTTTAGCATCAGCAGGAGAAACTACATAGTTTCCTTAAATAATATTTAAGGGAAAGACTTTAAATAATACTGAATTTGCATTCTTTGTAATCGTCAGGTAAGTTATTATAAATTTTGATTCACATAATGTAGGAGTTTTTGGAATTTAGGGCCAGTTTAACTAAGGGTTTATATAATTTATGTTTATACTGACTCCGAACTGTGTTTAAAGTTATCCTTTATTAAACTGGTAACTGTTCGTACTTAATAATAAATACAACTATTTTAATTACAGGCAAAACATACGCGCTGATGGCTGTGAAGACCATGCTAGTTCATCTCATACGCAAGTTTCGAGTAACAGCGGACTACAGCAAAGTAAAACGCAAATTTGACCTACTACTCAAATTTGTAGCAGGCCATGAGATTTCATTAGAATTAAGAAAGTAGTTTTAACTTAAGTCCTGAAGTTATTTTTTAAGGTCTCACGGGAATTTAGTATAGGTATATACAGTCATTTCAATTTGACTAGGTACCAGATCTATAAGCAGAAGCTGTTAAATGATGAAAAAAAGGGGAAGGAATAGGTGATCCTTTCTTCGAAATTGTTTACATTGTATTTTAGACAACAGCCAGCGGTGCGTTCAAAGCCACTACCTATTTATTTTATGTATCTTCTTCTTAAGACCGACCGAAGAGTAACACTTTTGTCGGTGGAGTAACTTCTACACATCCCTCCTATGAGCCTCTTGACCTTCTGATACAACGCGATACCGACTTTCTCCTATATTTGATCTATGTGGCAGCTCCTAGTTCGACCTCTTCCGCTCTGCCCCTCAATTTTTCCTTCCGTTTCCTTGTGTTTATCTATTCACTGAATAAATGTAGGTATGTATAATGATAATGCCAACCAAAAATACGATCGAGCGTTTTCTTTTTGGCTTTAATTGCTCAATACCAACAATACCGAAGTGTAAATCCAATCACGAACCAATAAATGAGGTAGGTAGGTACTATGATTAGATTACACAATGACATGTCATTATTAATGGCAGCTAATTGTTAATGGCAGCTAATTGGTTAAATATAACATACTTTTCTAGATTGTTTGAGTGATGGGAACAAGTTTACCTATAATATCAAAAACTGTTTGGTTTTCTTGCGTGCTCTGTTTGTGCTAGGGATACTATTGGAAATGTACCTCTTTTTTCAAGGTAATTTATGTAATTTAAGTTTTTTTCCTATTTATACTATTATATAACACTGTGGAACATGACTTCTTTGTATTGAGGTGGGCGTAAACAGCTGCGACTCAGTTTATACTAATGCAGCTGCTTACGAACTTATTGTTTAAATAACCATGTTATATAATGTTCAATAAAAATCTCTCTTTAAATCTCTATGTATATATAATAATAATAATAATAGCCTTTAATTTCCGAACATTTACATTTATATAAGTTGTGATGATTGCTTAACTTCAGTATTATAAAATATCTCGTAGTTCGGTGTGCCTTTTGGCATAGGCCCCCTTCAACTGTCTCCATTAGACTCTGTCTGCTGCTACCCTTGTCCAATAAGGTCCCAGGGTCAGACGAATATCGTCTTCCCATCTTCTACGTAATTATAGTTCTTTGTTAAATACTTCTCCAAACTTTTTTTTTGCTACATCCTGCACCCATCTAACCCATATCATTATTTTTTGGTTAAAATGCAACTCTTATTGTTTTGTCATAAATATCCCTCTGTCCATCCGTATTTCCACAGAAATTTGACATGAAAAGTTAGTGATAAATAAATAAAAATCTAATGTACTCATATCGTATACAGGTGGCTCATTTAGATCGGTCAGTATGGGGAAGTCTGAAAATATAACCATGTCAACGATTTTAGTAACAAGAAAAACTTCATTGAAACATTAAAAAAAAACTAGTTCTCAGTCGGGAATCGAACCAGGTCTTTATAAAAAAAAAACTTACATTATTTCTATTTGGATATCGACAGCAATAAATGTTACTATTGAAACACGATATCTAGAATTAATAAAATACATTGTTTTCATATTTTTTAATAATGTAAGTTTTATTTTTCAAAACGTCCGGGTTCTATTCCCGAGTTGAGTACAAGTTTTTTTTTTAATGTATGTGCAACCTGTATACATACATGTATGTACCTAGTTCCTAAGAACAGATCTTCGTATGTCTTAGTTTAGTTTAGTTTATTTATTCATTCAATACATCATTACATTATAATTTACATAAATGTCAGTTATAAGAATTTGTATTGAAATCATCAAATAAGATTAGTAATAATTAATAAAATAAAATTCTAAGCATGTCAATATTTGATGGAAACAATTACAATAAGACTGGTTCTCCTGAAGGGATCGTCAGATTGAAAACAATGAAAACACAATAAAATAGTAGCTTATAGTTTTAGACTTTCCCATACTGACCGATCTAAATAAGCCATCCTGTATATATAGGCTGAGATTATGATTATGATGATGCACTTTAAAAATAAACGTCAGTTTTTTTATTAAATATATTGACCCGGATAACTCACGTATTAAATCGAATTTAGTGAGTTATCCGGGTCAATTAATAATATTTAATATGAGTGAGTCCCACGTTAGTTTTATGGCAGTTTTTGTCTCACAGCGAGCGTGTTAATAAATATTATTCAAAGTAATTCCGCAGCAAGTAAACAACTGATTTTGGCACTATTTTTTATGTAGAGTTGAAACAAAACGATGAACTTTTCATAAACTTCTGTATGGTTTCCACGCAGTATTGCTATGCAAACATAAACAGCGTTCCAATGGTATCTGAAATATTGATAATAATACTGGGATACTAAAAATCCTGATAATAATAACGTACCCGAAATATGAATAATAATTGAGTTCCTAAAGTTTTATATCATGGTCCATGTTATAGTTTTATCGATATTAGACTTATAGTCTTGGCAACTGTACAATTTCTAGAACCCTCTTGTTGGCGACCCTGTCTTGCCACGAAATACCCAGGATCCTACGCCGACAGCGCATGTAGAAGGAGTTTAACCGATGCTCTTGTTTGGCCTAATCGCTCTTCTCAAACAGAGACACTCACGTTGGCTGGGGCATAGAATGGAGCCCCTCGATTACCACGTCATGTCTTGCTTGGCGCAGTAGCAAATGCCAAGAGAAACGTCGGGAGACCTTTGCTCAGATTTAAGGAATGCGCTAAGCAAGACATGGCCGCCCTCAAAGTTGACCACCTTGACTGGGAAAAGATGGCGGAGAAACGCACAGATTGGCGCGGACGTTCGCTCACTGAATGCAAAAGGGCCACAAACGAGAAACACCATTTTTTACAGGAAAGCCAAAACAAAATTTAAAACCTGTTTTTTTTAAAATATTTTAAGTTTTTTTTGCTTATTATTATTATGTTAATATATCATCGTGTTCGTAATTTTTTACTCTATCTTATAAAAAAAAACAGTTGTAATAGCTGTCACCCACGCAAAGAAAACAACATAAACGTCCCTTTTGCATTCAAAATTTTAAGAAATGTTATAAAAATTATGTCAAAAATAAAACTGATTTTAATAGAAAACACGGTTTATTTTCTGTTTTCTTTGTTTAAAGTAGTAAAAAAGTGTAGGCTAAACTTAGAGGAACTGTGATCATACATACAAATAGCAAATAAATACCAAAGTTAAAAAAATAACAAAAATAAATCAAAACTTCACATTCTTATAAACTATTAAATTCGGGTGAAACATGAGATCAATATTCAGTCCCATCGAATACTACATGGGTATTATTTTGCCAAACATTAATCACATTTAAATAGTTTTAAAAATCACTTAAAATAGCTAAAAAAAAAAACTCAAAAACTATTAAGAAACTTTAATAAATATTTACTTTTTAATATTTTCACGGGCATAATTTCTAAAATTTAACCTGAGGTCGGGTTTTTTTGGATACTTTAAAACGGATTTGATTGGGCAGCGATTTAAATTTAGATTAAATCTCACACCAATAGAGCCACTTCTTAAAATTTCAATTTATTTATAAGCCCATCTTACGCCTATTATTTGAAGAAGATACGCATCTGTTTCTTGCCTATACTGTGCGTACAGTGATTATGAGGTAGCGTACAATAATTGCGTACTAAGTTCGTTCTTTATGAATTAATACATAGTTGCAGGCTCGTACAATATTATAGTGCTAATATTGCTTATGACCCACGGCTGCCCAGTCATCGTGCGTTTTACTTGGTGTGTGTGTGCTGACAGGGTTCCATGAAGTTTTATCTTCTGACTACACTAACACTGCTCATCCACTCACTTACTACTCATTCACTCCCTCGCTGCTTAGCCAGACCGCTAAACTTGGCTTAAAAACTGTTCATTCCTTTTGAATGGACATGCATGTCATGTTGGTATGGACAAAACTAAGTCGTTATTTTTGAATTTAAATGCATGATATGCGGTAGAAGCAAAGAGGGGCGAAAAGAAAAACGGGAAACCTTTGCCCAGCAGTGGGTTATCTATTATTATGCTCAACACTTTTTGACTTTAAAATTAAACTATTCAATCGATGCCATAGCTAAAAAAAAGAGTGTATATTTAAGTTGGATATACACAAAAGAACCCTTTTAAAGAAATCCTCTCCACATGTCATTACACAAGAACACACACGCAAGCAGAAATACACATACGCGTACACCCAAGTGATTTAATATGGTAGGTGGTGAACCCATCGCCTCTAGGTGGCCTCATCTTTTAATATAAGGGTTTCCTCTTCATATTTTCCTTCACCGTAAAAGCGTGATATGTCAAACACGTCTATTTTGTTTTTAAATATTTGAACATTCGTAACAATAATTTTCCTACAAAACGAACGCAATAAATAAAACTGCGTTTTAGATTGAAATAAATTTTAGATAACATAGTATATAGTTCTTTACAAAACGGACACATTTCTAAATATGGCACTGGTTTATATAATATTTCAATGCAAAATGGACGTGTTTTTAAAAATGGCTCTGTTGTATTACAAATTATGACTATACTCACTTGATTTTGGAATGCAAAATGGACGCATTCCGAAATATGGCACTTTTACACAGAACAGTGAAACTGACGTGCGTTTGCTCCGAGTTCTGGGTCGCAACTGACAAAATGGCGGTTTTGCACTGTAGTTACCTTGCAAACCCGCCAAATACAAAAAAGGCGGTTGAACGATTCGACAATAAATAACGCAAAAATTACGGGTGTCTTCAATTTAGTATAAAGTTATGGTCAATTAGACCACGATTTTGCAATAAAACAATTTTCTGATTTTTTTGATTTGTGGCCCTTTTGCATTCAATGAGCGGTATATTGGAGGGTCGCAAGCATTGCGATGAGGCCTGGCTCGAGGAAATTGTTGACAAGAGACAGAAACACCAGCAAGGCGTTTCTGCACCAACATCTGCAGACTACTCTTGTCTGCCTGTAGGCGAACATGTCGCCCTCGCATCGGTCTAGTCAGCCACCAAAGACGTTGTGCACAGGCAACACGCCAAAATTCGTCTAGAATAGACGCGTAGGCCTGACGATGATGAGAATTATAGTATTGTAGCTCACTAGATTAGATTTTGTTTCACTTGCCGTTTTTTTGTAAATAATAAATTGAAAATTTATTTCGGCAAACCGCACGTTTGGTGAGAGTAATAGGTTTTGTGCCTTGGTCTGTTGTTTGATTGAAAAAAAAGGTCGTTTGACGGCTGTCAGTTGTCAAATATCACCACACACACACGTACGTATGTACGGTGACATTTGACAACTGACAGCTGTCAATACGACCTCCTTTTTTAACAGACCAAGGCACAAAACCTATTAATCTCACCAAACGTGTGGTTTGCCGAAATATAGTTTCAATATACGTATTTTTACAAAAAAAACTGAAAGTGAAAAAAAAATCGAGTTTATAAGAATAGATAATTATTGGAAGAATTAAAAAGACCACCTAAAGAGCACCAGATTTTATTATACAAAATACTAATCACAAATCAATAAAATAAAAATAAGTCGGTTTAACCGTTCTGAAGGTAAATTACAACATTTGTTTGCTCATAAATAACAACTCTCACCCAAAACTCATAATATACCTTCTACATTCCTTCGTGGGTAAAAAAATATGTTGGGTATTGCAATATAAATATTATTATTTTAAACAAGCTACAAAATTATTCGAAGGACACATTATTGATTAAAAGATTACTGTCGAATGATCAATGACATAATCATTTATCAAAATCGGTTTACCCATTCAGTTACGAGCCGATATAACAACACACGCGCACAATTCAAAAACAAAACTTTCCTTTTGGGCTCCGCCGCAGTCGGATATAAAACAAACCTATAAATACTAACATTTCTCATCATTATCAACGTCTACTTCCTTCTCTCTACTGAAATATAATGTCCGGAAGCCGGCCGCAGCATGATGTCCAGTTTCAGCTGCAACTTGGAGACGTCGGACTTAACCCTGAAGTTCCTGAGAAGGTGTACCAGGGTCGTCTTCATGATCATAAAAGCATATTTCTTGCCTGCAGTAAGAAATAAACAATGCTTCGGATACAAATGTTCGTTAATGTTCATTAATTAGATTTAAGAAATTACCTAAACTTTCTAATATTGCAACACCCTTACTACTGTTTTGTACTACTGACGTTTTGTGCCATTTCAATAAATACAAAAATACGTTGCGAACATTCACACTCATCATCAGCCGGAAGACGTCCACTGCTGGACAAAGACCTCCCCCTTAGAACGCCATAATGGACGACAACTCGCCACTTGCATCCACCGGTTTCCCGCAACTCTCACGATCATCACGAACATTCACACTACGAAGTTGGAATAGTTTATTAGTATTTGTTGTGTTATCTTATTTTTTAACCGACTTCAAAAAAGGAGGAGGTTATCTATTCGGTTGTATTTTTTTTAATGTTTTTTAATATATCCCATAAGAACCAAATCAGGATATATATGATATGACGATTGGATCCTAAGGAAATCGAGGGAACCCTTCAAATGTTGTAGGGACAGCTATGGTAATTTTAACATATTTATTAGTACTCGTCCATTTGCTCTTGAAAATCATCATTTGGTGGAGTGGAACTGATGATGAAGACCACAGTTGACCATCGGAGTTAGGTACTACTCAATAACAAGTATTTCATGGGTTGAATTTCAATTACTTTAACACAGTTGCTAAGCAATTTATGCTTCTCGTAAAGCATAATGGTGAAACGAAATGGGTTGTGAAGCACCAAGATTCCTCAATAAAGAAAGTCTCTGCATCGGAAAAAGCAATCTTTTGTAAAAAGTGACGAGCAGTTGGCATGAAACTATTGTATCTTAGATTATTTACACTAAAAAGGGTGAAAAAAAAAATGTTGTAACAAAAAATTTACCCGCACCCACAGGCACGCGTCCATAAAATAATGATTAATAGGTATTAAGTTAGTTAATAATCATACGTTAATAATATTGTAAATCCTGAGAAATACATATGTCTAAAAATGGTTTTGTTATAAATAAAATAAAAAAACTACGAAACTCGAAGTTCGTGTCGTACCGTCTCTCGCTCTCGTATCAAATAGTATAAGTGTCAGAGGGACCGGACGACACGAACTTCAAGTTTCGAGTTTCGTAGTAGCCCTGCAGCCTGCGGTACGGGTTTAAGATTTATTTCTGCGCTGATGAAGTCGTAGGCAAAAACAAGTTAAATATTATAATAACGGCTTCAACGTTAACATTTACATAAGCCTTATTTCCAATTTTATAGAAGCTCGCCTATTTGTGCTATGCTTAGCGATTGGTCAAAGCAAAATTCTTTCTAAAATAAATGGAATATCTGTCTAGCTCCTCCACCTAGTAGTGAGGCCTTGTCGTGCGAAAAAGCTACGCTTGAGTTGGATAAATGTCTTTTCATGCAATTTAACCCGCCCTCCCTCCGCATAAAAAACGTAAATATCCAACGCAAACGCAACTGAATCCTCCACCAAGAGAACCACCACCACCAAAATTTTTAACCAGATCCCGGACACGTGTTTCGCTCCTCTCCGAAGCATCATCAGCGGTTGTTGACCCTACGACAGTATTTAAAATTCTTTCTATTTAAGTACGAGTATATTACCTATACACATCCGTTTGCCAAGACTGAAAGCAGCGCAGGCGGCCGAGTGCTCAGGGATCCTGGACTTGTCCAGCCAGCGGTCTGGGACGAAGAGTTCCGCGTCGTCGCCCCACATCTTATGTCGATGCAGGGCGTAGATTGCGATGAATGCACTCGATCCAGCAGGCAGGGTACAGTGCTCTGTGAAAACGCAATTCAAAAGCTCTTAATTATATTTGGTGCGTTCGTAGGAACAAATTGCAAGAAGAAAAAACCGACCGAGAGCATAACGGATATGCCCGAAATTGAGTTCCGTAGCCATAACGAAAAAATTAAGTAATATGTTTCTAAGAATTTCGTATTTTGTAAGGAATATTCCAAGTTTAGGTATAATTTATACCTTAGGCTCCTATTTACTCTTAAACTAAGTACTAATATTTCTCAAGAAACCTTTAGTATAGTTTTCCTTGTAAGTGTGATATACTTACTAGCATCCTGAATCTTTTCAAATTTTTCCACCCACCGGTTGAGATTTTAAAGCGGGCCAGGAGGGGACGCTCGATTTTAATGAAAATTTGCACTTGAATATTTTGCCAACACATCACTGAATCGAAAAATCGTTGTAGCAACTCCCTAATAATTTTAAAAGACCTATCCAACGATACCCCATACTATGTATATGGTTGGATAAGACAAAAAAATCACCCCCACTTTACATAGAGAGAGGCACTCTAAAAAATTTCTTTTAATTTTTTAAATTTTTGTATTGAAAACAGCATCTTTTACACTGTACGCTGGTACCAATTACTGAATACCGCGGAATTGGCCCCTTTTGCCTGAGAACAACACAATTTGATAAAAATACTAGGTACTTAGTTTAACGTCCTCTGTTAATCTCCTCCCAATGAACGGACCAATAGGGTACAGTCGCATAGTTTCTTTCAGCACCGCTTCTAGAAACACCAGCTTCGGCAAGTCTTGTTTTTCCACGTCCCTGTCGCCTAGCACCTCAATGATTCTAAACAAGCAAGAACAGTTTTATACTTTTATCCATTCTTCTTGTAAGACTACGTCAAAGTCCGTGCGCTTAAGATTATGCTCACTCTTCAAATATACGTTCTTGTATCTCAGGATGCGACCCCAGCAGTATCAAAACGTAGACAATAGTGCTGGCCGATGTGTCTTGACCAGCCAAGATGATGTTTGTCGTTTCATTTATTATCTCTTCATCCGACAACACACTTTTCTCGCCAGAATATTCCATTATTAAATCTATAAATGCTTTAAATTTTCTCCCTGTCAACAACATAAAAAGAGAAATGTCATCAAAAAATAAGTATACAGTGTATATAGATAATAGAGATAAATTCTTTAGATCCTCGATCAAAGCGTACTACGACAGTGCTTGTTTCACTAACTACTTTTATTTTTCTATAGTAGTAATACAATACGCATAACTTGTTTACGTATTTGTGGTATTAACGGTAGGTACTTAACCATACAGCATATTCGTAGATATTATGAAACAACAGTATTCTTAGTGGGTAATTTTTATTATTCTCTGCCCTTTATTCCTATGAAAAAAGGGATAGTCAAATAAAAAAAAATACCTACAGTTTAAATAGGTTCTTTTTTTAATAAAACATGCCTCAACAGTAAAAAACATAATTTTAAGACTGTTTTACGTGACGTATTAAGATTTGCCTGTAAGAATGTAAGTACAAATAATAAGTAAGTACCTACAAAAATATTTTTCAACAATAATTATGTACTTACCTTTATTATTTAATTTTACGTTTAGTATAATTTTAATCATTATTTATATTATTTTATTATTATTTAACATTTTTTTTACTCCTCTGTTGTCAGTTTCTGATTTCTACACAAAAACTAATAAAAACTTTATTATTTTCTAAATGTTTTCATAAAAATGAGCGCCACAACAATGTTTATGTTTCTAAACAAATGTACTTTCACAGGAGCATGTTTTTTTTGTCAAATACTTAAAAAGAATACGAGAGAAATAATTAAGGCTAAAATCACGATCGAGGTCGTGATTCACCAAAGAGAATCAATGAGAATCACCAAAGCATTCATACTCATAGGTATGAATCTGCTTACCTGAGTTTTCATCAACGTTAGATATGCCATTTAGCATTTCATTTTTCTTTCTTTCAAGTACCTGGAAATAAAGTATGTATACATATACAGGGTGGAAAGTTGAGATGGGGCAGCAACACTGGGTTAAGACTTTCACAAAACTCGACCGCCTCAACATAAATTTTAAATAGGTAAAAAAAGGAACCTATCAAAGAATATTTTAACTTGTTAATTATGGACCGAAAATTTCGTTATAATGTTAATTAGGAAAGTTTATAGGTATACCTGTTGAGCTGGCAACGTTGCATTTTTATTAGTTTTTCTCGATTAATCCATAATAATTTAAAATGTGGTCTGATAATTAATATATAAGTTAATGTAGCACTTTTCACTTCTAATCCTGGTAAAGTTCGTGTTTATGCTGGATTTTGGCGACATAATAATAATATGACTTTTTATGCTCTAGTGCATAAAGTCAAATCGTCTTCTAAGACCAAGGTAATCTGAATTAGGTGTCAACAGCCACAAACAAAAAAGTTTCTACTTATTTTTCAAATACTTTTTTATTTATATAAAACGAAAAATCAATTAAGTAAAGCAATCATAATAAGCCAATACATAAATAAATCAAGAAAGAAAAAAAGGTACATAGGAAGTGGGCAATTGATTTCACTGTTGCTATTTCATTTCCTCGCAATCTGAGTGAAAATCAGTTTTCAGAGTTTAATACTCGAACATTATACCTATTTTTCCCTCAACGTGTCTATCCACCCTCGCCGTACGGGCTCGGGTCAATGAACATCTTGGCTAAAATGGTTTGTTTTATGTCCTTGTTTTACAACCTACTATTTTTTAATTGTGAATCTAATTAGTAACCTTTAGCAAAAACCAAAAGTAGCAGAAAACATGAATAATTTTTGCGAAACGGTTTATTTCATTGATTCATCTGGTACCAGTCAAAGTTTTAAAATTAGTATTTTTTTTATCTATGTTTTGGAGGGATACTTACTACATAATGATACTCACCGCATAAGTGACGTCATTGACAATCTTAATGTACTTGTCTTGTTTCTTTCGATAGGTACTGAAATAGTAAATAACGCTGTTGTGCAACCAAAACTTTGTCAACTTCTGTGTAAGCATATCTGCCAGTTCTTCGATAGCATGTAAGTATTCAGTACTATTCACAGAATTGTCAGCACCTCCCATGGCCGTATCTAAAATAAAAATAAAACAATAAAAATTTGGTAAGTACCAGTACCTATTATACCCACGGAATTGGGAAGTTGCTCAAACAAGAGTGTCCGACTAAGAAGAAGAGAGTAAATAGATACCTAAAAAAAAGCTGCAACGTGGCCGCAACTAAATATTATACGAGACGTTTTTGCTACAGTTTGATATAGTCTCGATTAAGACTGATATCTTGAGAAAGATTAAATAGGTATCCTGCATCAAACTTCAAACACTTACAGCAAATTGTTTCCAGTCCGAGAGTCCCTATGTACGGCCAAAAGTTAAACGGTTTTTTGTCAACCTCCTGGCTTAAGGAATCAACCAACTTCTTCGCTTGGGAGTTGAATATGCCAATAAAACCTTCTAAAACTCCTTGACTAAACGCTGGCGTCAGCAACTTTCGATGTATCTTCCATATATGCACTGAAATATGTGGAAGTCATAGTCAAAATATTGCCTCCTAAGCGAAATGGCGTAATTCACACAACAAAATATTAATTAAGAGCGTTTATACCGGCTGAGCTGGCAAAGTTGCACTTTTGTTAGTTTTTCTCAATCTATAATATAAAAATGAATCGCAAAATGTGTTGGTAAGCGCATAACTCGGGAACGACTGGTCGGATTTCGCTAATTCTTTTTTTGTTGTGTTCGCTACTGTCAGGAGAATGTTTTTATGGAAGAAAAAAAATACAACGGGGGCGAAGCCGCGGGCAACAGCTAGTTATTACATAAAAATTTAATGAAAATTAAAAATGTTTACTGATAGAACTGCTCATAATAATATAAGTTAATGTGTCTACTCCAATAATTATTCTTGATTATAGAATTTTATATTTCTTTAAAAACTAACAAATGTTTATTAATGGTTTTTAAAGAAAATAAAAGTCTATCACGCATATTAATATTATTAATAAATAAATTTACATACATAAAATATATATATATATATATTATTGGAGTAGATACATTAACTTACATATATATTAATAACAGTTCTATCGAACCAAATTTTTAGTTTTCATTCAATTTTTATGGAATAATCGAGAAAAACTGACAAAAATGCAACGTTGCCAGCTAAGCAGGTGGCCCAATTTTTTTACGATTTTGTCTAGTTACTACATACATATTATGTACTCTAAGGTACTCGTACTTTTTATGGAAATAAAGAAATATTATTATTATTATTTACTTTATTGTTACATTTTGTGAGTAAAGTTTAATCTCTACATTATCAATTTATCATTTGTACGTGCAAACAGAGAGCGGGACAGAAATTCTCGTCTTCATCGTGCTTAACACTCCACTACCTTTTATACTTCTATTACTTTCCATGTAGTAATCAAATTAAAAAGAAAAATGTTCATTTTAGAGAAGATATTAGTTTCAAATTATTGACACTAGCTGTGGTGGGTCCCTCCCTAAATATCACATGTCGAGTTGGTGCACAATTGACAATTTACTGTACCCGTAATGTAAGTTTTCGGTTACAAATACGTCTCGATCGCGTTCGCGTTAAAATCTCACTTTGTATGGAAACAGAACAGCGCCTCCTAGCGGAACGTTTACGATGTTCGTATTTTCATACAAATTGAGATTTTAACGCGAACGCGATTGAGACGTATTTTGTAACAGAAAACTTACACTAAGGGCACTGATGTACTCACCTGGTGCTGTCATCATTGCGTTCCCTAGTAAGGGTTTCATGAACTCGTAGATAAAATTTTTCTCCAAAGCAGCGTTAGCCAAGGTCAAGCAATCATCCGGGTCAGAAATAACTGTGAAACAAATATGGAACCTTAAAATGACTATCAATACCAACACAATTTTAGTTAGAATATCGCGGTCATTACTAATTTTATGAATTAAATTTGGGTTTTGTTGCATAGTTGCATATTTCGGCACAGTTGCATATTTCGGTGTCATCTCATGATCGTGGCGCATTGCAACTGTGCCGAAATATCGAGCTGCTCTAAAATCAAGGTACGCGGAACAAAACCCGAATTAAATTTATAAAATATCAATACCAACTTATTGTACATCTATTGTATAAACTAATATTTCTTTTCAGTAAACTTTCTTACCCTCAGCATTTTGACTACTTTTCTTCCGAATTGCGTTAAAAATTCCAACCTGTACGTAACCAGCACCGATATCTGACACAACAAGGCGTGCATTAACATCTGAAGGGTTACTCCGAAACACAAAATTCGAAGTTCGTATCGTACCGTCCCTCTCACTCTCGTATTAAATAACATAAGCGTTGGCGGGACGGTACGATACGAACTTCGATTTTCGAATTTCGTGGTAGCCTTGCTGATACGACTCTATTTCTAGGGCCGGAAGGACGTGTTAGATATTTTTGGCAGATATTAATGCTGGTGACTGTCCATCCATCCATCCCAGCCTATTACGTCCCACTGCTGGGCACAGGCCTCCTCTCAGAACAAGAGGGCTTGGGCCATAGTTCCCACGCGGGCCCAGTGCGGATTTGGAACTTCACACGCACCATTGAATTGCTTCGCAGGTTTGTGCAGGTTTCCTCACGATGTTTTCCGTCACCGCAAAGCTCGTGGTAAATTTCAAATGTAATTCCGCACATGAATTTCGAAAAACTCAGAGGTGTGAGCCGGGATTTGAACCCACGACCCTCTGCTTGAGAGGCGATAGGTCAAACCACTAGGCCACCACGGCTTTTACTGGTGGTGACTGTACTTATAGAAAATTAGTGAGAGGCTCCGGCTTCTTGCGGATGTAGTTAATGTAAAAAAAACACAATTGTCGATGACGTGAGTGCTAAATATTACTAAAATAGAAAAATTTGAACCTAATCACCGATTAAAAATCACTGTGTATAATATTGTGCATGTAACTATTAAATACCTACTTTGTTAAAATACGTTAAGTATATTAATGAATCAACATCACGATCCGTTGCATAGTTTAGAAGAAATTAACGGAAATACAGACATGAGCAGAGCCACTTCGTTTTATCATAACTACAATGTGTAGAGGAGGAGAAAGAGATTTTACTTACAGTAATGTGGTGTCCACCCTATCTTTAATCTGGTAACACCGCCACAAGAATTACTATAATTACAGATATCTTTGCACAATTCAAATAAAGCTGAAATCAAAAATTACAAGTTAACAACACCTGATAAAAGCACCTGAAAGTAAAATAAAAATAAAAAAGTAGATACTTAGTTAAAATTAAGGTATATTAACTTGGAATAACTACCTACACTAAAAAAACGCCGACAAAAAAATGCCGCCAAAAAAGACAACTAAAAAGTAACAAATAAAATTATGCACTAGCTCCCTTATTCATAAAACTTAACAAGCCTATGTTAACTAACAAATGCTTTGTCCCTTTCTAACAAATACAAATGTCGAAGTGAGAGATAAGGACAAATGAATTTTAGCGGCATTTTAACTAAAATAGGTTTGATTGTCGTTTATGAATAAGGGGGTAGGTACCTAGCTGTTGCCTGCTGCCCCCCCCCCCCCTTGGAAATTATATATTCTACAATATGTTATGTCCCGTTTACCTATGAAGCAGGATCCCTTGATCCCTTGTGGGTGTTTGCCCTACATACTACATCATCATCATCATCATCCCAGCCTATTACGTCCCACTGCTGGGCACAGGCCTCCTCTCAGAACAAGAGGACTTGGGCCATAGTTCCCACGCGGGCCCAGTGCGGATTGGGAACTTCACACGCACCATTGAATTGCTTCGCAGGTTAGTGCAGGTTTCCTCGCAATGTTTTCCTTCACCGCAAAGCTCGTGGTAAATCTCAAACACACACTACAGTTATAACCTTGTGTTTCATGTAGGTGTCTGTATATAGGCGTCAGTATGGGAAAGTCTGAAACTATACGACATACGAAAATTTCTTCTTAGAAACCATGAGATCGATTTTAATAACAAGAAAAACTGCATTCATGGATTTAAAAAAAAAAACCTGTACTCAGCTCGGAAATCGAACCCGGTTGTTTTTAAAAAAAAAAAAACTTACACTATTTCTATTTAGATATCGATTGTGTACGTCTTAAGCAGTAAATGTCTCCATGAAACATTATGTCTAAAATGAATAAAATGCATTGTTTTCTCATACTTTAATTTATTTTAGTAGGTGTTCGAAGTGTCCACCGTTACAATATTCAACAAATTCTGGCATGTAAAATTGTCTCTATTGTTGTTTGTACCTCTTTGCTGGTAAAATCGATGTCATGGTTCCTAAGAAGAAATTTTCGTATGTCGTATAGTTTCAGACTTTCCCATACTGACCGATATAAATGGGCCATCCTGTAGTGTGTAAGGCCCCATTTACACATTGATATTAGTGCGAGTTCATACATTTTCTGCGAGTGCGAGTAAAAAATGTATGAACTCGCACTAATCACTTATCAATGTGTAAATGGGGCCTAAGACAAAACAAGCGCAGGCGATCTGACCTAAAAACTCTGTTTACCCCCCCCCCCCCCATCCCTCTCCTCCTATGCCAGAAGTTGGGTAAGCCGCGCTCGTCTTATGCCGTGCAACAGAAAGAAGTGATAAAACCGATAGTGATTCCAATGTTAGACATTAAGGTCTCAGTAAAATTTACTTTTCATCTCTCCTGTTCGGAAAGTTTAATTTTCATGGGTAGATATACGGGTGGAAAATTGCGTTTTCTCCTCTAGGGTGGAAAGTATTTTTTTTTAATTTTTCGTCTAGCCACGACATCGAAGATAATTGAGTTACGTCATATTATTAAAATAAAAGCTTTTCAGTAATCTAAATTCAGCTATACATTAAACGACATGTTTATTACGATCTTAATAGGTTCACATTAAAAACATTCTACAATTGTTCTATTTTTTTCGAAATTACAAAATATCAACATTTAAAATTTTTCCTTTATTCTGCTGCCCGCCATAATGCCATGATAGGCTTTTTTTTCACGTTTCGGCATGGCCATCTAGATGTAAGTCGTGACCAAGAAAATTATATACAACACTGGAGGTTGAACGCCGAATATCCGTAATAAAAGTCAAACTTCTTGGTTCGGCGTGCAACCTCCAGTTTTGTATAATTATAAGCTCTTTGGTCATGTCGTGGCCAACTCGATTACAGTCTAGTCGGCCGCGGCAAGTGGCCAGTATGCAAAGAGTAAAGTAGGTTGGAGGTTGGATATAAATAAATTTAATCTATTTATATCTTATTAATTTATATCGTAATTATAACTTATATAATTTTGTACATTTATTTATACTAGCCACGACATAGAAGATAATTGAGTTACGTCAATGAGTTTTTTTTTTCACGTTTCGGCATGGCCATCTAGATGCACGTCGTGACCAACTCGATTTTTTTTTATAGTCGGCCATGGCAAGTGGCCAGTCGAAAAGGTACCGTTGGAGATAAATAAATACAATTTATTATTATTCTCGTTTTTCGTAGTATTTTAGTTTCCTCACAGTCGAAATGAAAAGTAGTGTCTAACTCGGGTGAAATAACCCATTTCCCCTCGAACTATTGGCGCTCTCACTTCGTTCGAGCGCCAGAAATATCTCGGGTGAAATGGGTCACTTTCCACCCTTGGTTATCAATCTACTATTACTTACCGACGCTATTTATGCTGGCAAATAAGTGGCCGTGTCCAATGAGCGGCAAAGCTCCCGGGTACTGTGGGGGCTCGGACCCCTTGTGAGCCCTAGACCAGGGCACTAATATGTCGACGATAAAATAAATCGCCATAAGAGCTATAACCAAAGCTATCAACATATTTTAATTTTAATTTAAGTAATTAATTAAGGAAAATCTTGCTCATACGCACGTGACTGCTTTCTAAGACGACATAACTTTAAGTGACCTTTTTTTTCCATACATACAAGTATAAACCAAAAATATGCTGTAAATAATATGCCAAGTCTCAAAATGTCATAAAAAGTTAAAACCTAAGAAGGTGAGCAAAAAGGGTGCGCCAAAGTTCATATAAAATTGCAAATTTGATTATTGAAACTTTGAAAATGTATCTCATACAATTTTACATCCTAATGATCATTAGACATTTTTATTTTAGATAATAATCATTGGAACTCCGAATTTATTATATTCATAATGTCATTCAACATAAATAGCTCTATTACTAAAATTTACGTATATATCATTATTTAACATATCGATTTCAGGCAATAAGATTTGGTGTTATATATATTTTAAAACATACATTTGTTTATTCTTAATCTATCCATACATAAATGAAAGTAAATACAAAATAAGAAATAAAAAAATAACTAAAAAGCCAGAAAAGCCAGTTAGGTTAGAATTGTGACCTTCGCAAAATATGAATGCTGCCAAAAATGGGTTAGGTGAGGTTGGAACTGCAACCCTCACGGAACCAAAATCCTGCTAGAAAAGTGGGTTAGGTTAGGTTAGAACTGCGACCCTCACAGAACCGAAATCCTGCCAAAAAAGTGGGTTAGGTTAGAACTGCGATGATTATATAAAATAAGTTTATAAATAAAGAAATTCTCCTAAATAACATTATGGGTATAGATAAAATGTCGGTGTTGACATTATGAGTAAAAAAATCGAAATGTGTATCATTATGAACAATGTAGGTAGTAGTAGTAAAAATAATTATTTTAAAAATATAGAACGATCAATTTTCGGAGAAATTATGATTATGGTTACAAAGCGGTATTATTATAAATAATCGAATAAAAATTTTTATATGAGCCAATATGGACCCGTCATATTTTTCTAAGGATTTCGTATTTTGTACGGAATATTCCAAGTTTAGGTATATTTTATACCTTAGGCTGCTATTTATGCTTAAACTACTAATAATTCTCAAGAAAACTGAACCGTTATAGTTTTCCTTGTATGTTTAAATACTTACTACAATCCTGATTTTTTTTTTAAATTTCCACTCACAGGTTCAGATTTTAGACGGAGGGGGGGGGGGGGGCGCTCAATTCTATACATTATTGTTTCCCCATTTACTACACCCCTATTTCGACACGCTTTTGCTAAGTGTTGCCTGTTGTTGAGTGCTGGCTGTTACCAACCGTTTTGTATAGAAAAACACCACCACCCTTCTGTAGCCGTGCAAAAGTTGTCCTTAAGTTTAGGAGTTGGAGTCCTTAAGTATGAGTTTAGTTTAGGATAGACTGGGAGAATTAGTTAGATATGACAGATCAAAAAGGCTCCGAAGCCTAGATAATTGTAATCACTTCATTGTTCCAAAATGTCAAAATATTTATGGCAAAAGGATATGGTCCTACAACCTTCCCCAAATACTAAATGATTTTGCCAGGGCTACAATTGATAAAATAACTAGCAATCCTAAGAACATAAAAAACATAATTAAGAATCTACTTATCAAGGGCAACTCATAGCCTAGCAATTAGAATCTTTAAAAATAAAGATTAGCTAGGAATATTATGTAATATAATTGTAAAATTGTTATGAAATAAACAGATATAATTTAATTTTTTTTTATTTTAAAGTATGATAGGCACGGCGGGTCATTATTTATGCTAAACGCTAAAAAGAGAACAAAGATAAGTACCTAATTTTTGCGAAATCGAAATTCTATCATTAATTCACACAAAGTCAAAGGCAAAGTCATATTTTATCAGTGAATTTACGTGACAACTTTATAGTGAGGTTGATTTGACAACTTCGCACCTTTCATATGCACTATTCTTTTAGCGTAGCAAGAGAAAATGGCACATTTTTTACATTTAGGTTTTTGGTAAAGTTACATGTTTATGTGGTAAAATTGAATTTTAATTTAATGCCATGCTAACAATACCACTTAGTGTTGTTGCATGGCAACACCAAAAATGAAAATGTCAGACGCAAATTAACAATATAAGTGTTACGATCGAGCTCCGGCCTTTTTATTCGTCTCTCTATAAAAAAGTGCCCTACAATAGCTTCAACACAAATATAATAGTTGCAACGCAACATATGGTCCATCGAGCCTTCTTGGAACCGAAGATTCTTCGAAATCAGCGACCGGCACGGCGCCTAACCTATACACGCGGTGCAGTGATTTCGTCGATTCCAAGACAGAAGAAGCAGCAGCGAATTTTCTGCCGCAATTTTTGTGCGCGTAGACACCAGAACATTTTACATCTCAGCGCTTAAGGACTGGTGAGCAAGGAAAAATCAGCGTGAAACCACACTTCCGGTCTCCATGACACTCGTTCGTCCGTCCCGCGATTTCCGAGAATTCACTCGCTCGTCGAGGCAGCGCGTTTCGTTGGTTGGCAGCGCTGCTTCCGGTAAATCAAATCTACAAGCAACACGCAACGAACCGAACTGGACAAGACAAGACAAGGCGAAATCGAGATTGTAGAAGACTCCGTTCCAGTGTGCTAGTTCAGATTTTTAGTTTTAAATGCAATTCAATGTTCACTCAGTACTTAAGTCTTTCGCGTTTTGAGTTGTTATAACTGTAATCTTTCAATCAAAATGACCGAGTCAGAAAAAGTGTCGCTGGCGCAATTGGTCGTAGCGCGCGGTCATGCCAAAGGCTCCATAACCCGGCTATTAAATTATTCAGGTGAGTTGAGTAACAAACCTCTCACAGAACTAAAAATTAAGCGGGATAGGCTGATCAACGTGTTCCAAAATTTTGAGTCACTTCAAGTACAAATTGATGTTATTCAGCCCGATGACCAGTTGGCCGAGGTGGAAGACAACTATTATCTAGCCCTGCAGAGAATCGATGACGCGATAGCGGCGCACCACAGCTCGGGCGTGGCGCCTTCCTCCTCGGCGACAGGGCCATCGGTGCGCACTAAGTTACCAAATATAGAGATTCCAAAGTTTGATGGGAAATACAAGGACTACCAAACATTCATTGCGCTGTACGATTCCATGATTGCAAAAAATAGTGAAATAGATAATGTGCACAAACTCTATTATCTTAGGACGCTCCTTGAGGGAGAACCCTTAAAACTGATAGAAAACTTATCACTTTCATCTGAAAGTTATATAGCAGCTAAAAACATTTTAAATGACCGATACAATAACAAATTTCAGATCATGGCAGAGCACATAAATGGCTTATTAGACTCTAATTCTATAACTAGATCAACACCTAGTAATATAAGAGAGTTTGTGTCAGGCATAAAGCAACGCATAGCAGCGCTGCAGAACCTAGGGTTGCCTGTTGAGTCCTGGGATGTAATCTTAGTCATTATTCTGTGTAAAAAGCTGGATTTGCTCACAAATCGCGCATTTCAGCTAGAACGAGATGCCAAAGCGGAACCCAAACTTAGTGAGTTGATCCAATTTTTAGAGAAGCGGGCGCTGGCTCTGGAGCTTGCAGAGCCTGCCATAGCTGCACCTAAGGTGCAGTTCGAAAGGCCAGCAATGAACAGCAGGCCTACATGGAAGGCAGCGACTGTGGCAGCAGCTCCGATGGCAGAACCAGACTTAGCAGCAAGCTCAGAAATGGAGCACACAGCCCGGCCTGGAATAGCTCCTGCTTCTGAAAAGCCCTGCGCATTCTGTAAGTGTTCCCACAGATTATTTACCTGCCCTAAATTTCAATTAGCTAATCCAAAAGATAAAATAGAGTTTGTAGAAATGAACAAGCTGTGCAAAACCTGCCTGAACCCGCACAGAGGAAAGTGTAGGTATCACTTCAAGTGTAATTACTGCAAAGGCAATCATAATTCACTTCTTCACAGCGAGACTGAGGCCCCAGTCTCCAATCCTGTCTCGCTGCTGACAAATAAACAAACAAACCATGTTCTTTTGCCCACAGCCAAGGTTAAACTTATCTGTCAAAATGGCAAAGAAATTCAAGTCCGTGCTCTGCTGGACACTGGTTCCCAGGTATCTTTCATCACTGACAATACTTTAAAAATTTTAGGATACACCCCTGTAAGAAATGAGACATCCATAATTGGAATAACCCATGCAGAGAACAAAACCCATTTCTCTGTGCGACTGGATGTACACTCCAATGCATATCCATTCTCACTACCAGTAGAGTGTCATGTAGTAGACAAGATTACTATGAACCTACCACAAAATATGATCAACATGACAGAATTAAACTTGCCCCCTGGTCTGAAGTTAGCTGATGACACATTCAACGCACCAGGAGACATTCAAATGCTAATGGGGGCCGATATTTTTTTCCAGATCCTGCTCCCAACACAGACTGAGCCTCCACGCCAGCCTGCTCCAGCAGCACAGTCTCCACCTTCACCTCCATGCATCATTAACACTCTCTTCGGCCACATTGTAGCTGGTAACATTAATCACGATGCGTTGCAAACCAGTCAGCAATCAAATAAGGTAACAAGTCTTTTCTGTCAAACATGTGAAACAAACATTAATGAAAACTTAACTAATTTTTGGAAAACTGAATCCGTCCCAGAAATATTTAATGAAACAAAGGAACAGGAACAATGTGAAAAGGTTTTTCAAGAAACTATTCAGTTAAAAGACAACAAGTTTCAAGTGGCAATGCCATTGAAGCTTCCATTGGCTAATGTCAATGAAACATTAGGCAATTCTTTTAATTATGCATTAAAACGATTTATAAATTTAGAAAAACGGTTTGCCAAAAATCCCAAGCTATTTGAGGAATATAAAAGGTTTATTCATGAATACTTGTCACTAGGGCATGGCTCTTATGTTGATATCAGTCAATACAATTTTGCAAGCGACCCTCTCTACTTTCTTCCCCATCAGCCAGTCATAAATGAAGACAGTAAGACAACCAAACTCCGTGTTGTGTTTGACGGGTCCATGGCCACAAACAAGAAGGTATCTTTAAATGACATACTGCTCAATGGCCCAGTAGTTCAGCGAGAACTCATAGAGGTACTCCTCTTGTTCCGGGTAGATAGCTTCATTTTCATAACTGATATCAGGCGTATGTTTAGGAACATTGAATTAGACCCGCAACAAACTTCATTGCAGAATATTCTGTGGCGGGATTCACCTGATCAGGAAATAAAATGTATACAGCTAAAGACCGTCACATATGGCCTCAAAAGTTCCTCATATCTTGCCACTCGCTGTCTCAAAGAATTAGCTGACAGACATAGGGAAGAATATCCGAAAGCAGCCTTTGTACTGGACAATTCTTGTTATGTAGATGACATTTTGGTGGCTGATGACAATTTGAACAGTCTCATTGAAACCAAACAACAGTTGTCAAAATTACTGAGTTTGGGAAGCTTACAATTGCATAAGTGGGCTTCTAACGCACCTGAGATCCTTAAGGATGTGCCAATAGAGAACAGACAATTTGATGAGGTTAACTTTCAAGAACAGAACTTTAAAACACTAGGCGTCAATTACAATATTAAAGATGACTGTTTCAAATTCTCATCACCCCAACCAACCAATGATGAAACTGTCACGAAACGACAAATATTGAGCTTTATAAGCAAATTCTTTGACCCTCTAGGACTAATAGGACCAATATTTGTCAAAGCAAAAATAATTATGCAGAGCTTGTGGGCAGCAAATATCAGCTGGGACTCGCCCCCACCTACAAACATATATAACGAATGGCAAGATTTCATGAAAAGTATTTATAAAATGCCAACAATAACCATACCTAGAAATGTTAACTTGAAGGATGCTTTAGTTATACAAATCATTGGATTTGCAGATGCAGCCTCGTCCGCAGCGTATGGTTGCTGCGCCTATCTACGGGTGATCGATACAGCGGGCAACGTAAAAATATCTCTGCTCAGCTCAAAATCGCGAGTAAATCCCCTTAAAAAGGCATTGACCATTCCTAGGTTGGAACTAAATGCAGCTTTGCTGCTTATCAAATTAATAGTCAAAATCCATGACACACTCAAGTTAAAATTAAAAATTGATGATGTTATTTTATATTCAGATTCACAAGTAGTTCTGTCATGGATCAAAACAGACTTGACTAAACTTGGCACTTATGTTGCGAACCGAGTCAAAGTAATACTCCAACATAGCGCCCAACACAAGTGGCTGTACGTCAGATCCGCAGACAATCCCGCAGATTGCCTAAGCAGAGGTATTTTGCCGCACGAGCTCAGCAACCATACACTGTGGTTTCAGGGCCCCAGTTTCCTATATAACAAAGACCATGTCTTTCATGCCTACGAACACACACCGCAACCGGTATCTGACAGCGAACCACTGGTAGGATCTGTGAGCTCAGAGCTAGTAGCGTGCCCGGTTGCTCAAACACAAGCAACTGACATATTTAGTTCCTTATTAGAAAGAATCTCAAACGTTACAAAAATGCAAAGAGTATTGGCGTACGTGATCCGATTTTGTTGCAAATTAACGAAGCGCAGTGCGTTGTATACCGCACGGCAGAAGGGTAACTCTCATACATCCCAAGATAAAACGCTCTTGCAAGAGGCAAAACTTTGTACAATGCAGGCAATCAATGGTAGTTCATTTCTGACCTCTGCAGAACTTAGCAACTCTCTTTTATTACTAATTCAGTATGTACAATGCGCAGAGTTTCAGGTCGAGATGAAGGCGCTTCGCTCTAATAAGCAGATCAAAGGCAGCCTACAAGGCCTACACGTCTTCATCGACAAAATCGGTACGCTGCGCGTGGGCGGTCGATTACAAAACGCCATGATACCGTACACCCAGCGCCATCCTGCAATTTTACCTAAAAACACCAAGCTTACTGATCTGATTATTAGAGAGGAGCATCACAGGCTATTACATGCAGGGCTTAAATTGGTAGCAAGTGGTTTGAGTCAGAAATATTATATAATAAACGGCCAAAGCGAAATTAAAGGAATTATATCAAAATGTGTAACATGTTTCAGACTCAAGGCAGTTGCCGCCAAACAACTGATGGGTTCGCTGCCTAGCGATCGAGTAAATCCAAGTCGGCCGTTCGAAAAAGTGGGCGTTGATTACTGTGGACCTATTTCTATAAAGCAGTCCAGAGTAAGGCGGTCATTGGTCACAAAGGGATACATAGCAGTATACGTATGTTTTGTAACAAAAGCTGTCCATTTGGAGCTGGTATCTGACCTCCGAACTGACACCTTTCTCGCATGCTTCAAACGCTTTATCGCACGTAGAAATAAGCCCACACAAGTATATTGCGACAACGCCTCCACTTTCAAAGGCGCCAAAAACCAGTTAGACGACCTCTATGGATCGTTCAATTCACAGACCCACCAGTCACAAGTCCAGAGTTACGCAGCAAACTTAGGTATCAATTTTAATTTCATACCTAGCTATAGCCCTGTATTCGGTTCTTTATGGGAGGCGGCCGTAAAAAGTACTAAACACCACCTCAAGCGCGTAGTTGAGAGAGCCGTACTCACATACGAGGAGTTAAATACAGTATTAGTGCAGATAGAGGGCGTATTAAACTCTCGTCCGCTGACCCCTATGTCGCCTATCGACAAGGACGATTTTTCATTCCTTACCCCGGGTCATTTTTTAACGGGAGCTCCTCTGAATAGTTACCCAGAACAAGACGTTAGCTCTACACCTACAAATAGACTAAAATTTTGGAAATTGTGCACTAGCATGCAACAGCAGTTTTGGAAGGCCTGGTCGCAATCGTATCTAAATATGCTGCAAAATAGGCCCAAGTGGAAGCAGGACCAGCCCAATATTAAGCCTGGTATGTTGGTACTCCTTGTAGAAATAAATACTCCTTCTCTCCTGTGGCCTACTGCAAGGGTCACAAGAGTATTCCCAGGTACAGACGACAAGGTTCGTGCTCTTGAAGTTATCACTCCGAATGGTAATAAGCATGTAAGATCTGTTACTAAAGTCTGCATCCTGCCTATTGATCAGTAGTTAAAAAAAAAAAAAAAAATAAGATTGTTACTCAACTCACCTGCAGTATGGTAGGGATAAATACTATTAAGATAGCGATGATCTCATTAAATTGTCTACCTGATTAGATACTAAGATTTATGCTTAAGACTGATTAATAAACGTTCTTACCTTAAACCACTTACTTGCCTTACATGTACCAGATTCATATAAGATACTTGAAAGTGTATGTTCTATTTTGTTATGAAAATGTTACCTAGCTGGTATTATAATTGTATTACTTTGAGAGTGCAAGGTATAAATAAAAAATTAAAAAATGTGCTAATAAAGGCACTCCTTTAAGTTTAAAGTCATAGGAATGACATGTTTGGGTTTTTTATGTTTTGTAAGTTGTTATAAAAAGCTGTTAAGTTGTTATAAGCTCTCTTATGTTTTATAGTCTTAGAAATGACTAGTGTTTAGTTTTTATGTTTATCAATGTATTACATAGTTTGTATGTAATTAAGAGGTATATTTGGGGTATAAGTTCATCTCTCAGAAATATTTTAGCAACCTAGATTTATATAACTACAGTCCACTTTTATTGTTGTTTATTTCTGTGGGGGGGAGCTATGTTGCATGGCAACACCAAAAATGAAAATGTCAGACGCAAATTAACAATATAAGTGTTACGATCGAGCTCCGGCCTTTTTATTCGTCTCTCTATAAAAAAGTGCCCTACAATAGCTTCAACACAAATATAATAGTTGCAACGCAACAAGTGTCAATCATGCCCATAGACATCTCACCTTCATCTCACCTTAGCAAAAAATCCTACTTTATTTTTAACCGACTTCAAAAAAAGGAGAAGGTTATCCATTCGGCTGTATTTTTTTTAAATGTTTGTTACCTCAGAACTCTGTCATTATTTTGTGAACCGATTTGAAAATTTTTTTTTGCGATCGTCTAGGAATGCTTTCAATTAGGTCCCATAAGCACCAAATCAGGATCCGATGATTGGACCCTAAGGAAATCGAGGGAACTCTTCAAATGTTGTAGGGGCACCTGTGGTAATTTGGATATATTTTGTAGTAACTCGTGAATTTGCTCTTGAAAATCATAATTTGGTGACGTGGAACTGATGATGAAGACCACATTTGACCAACAGAGCTACTACTCAATAACAAGTACTTCACGGGTTAAATTTCAAGTACCTTCTTTAACACAGTTGCTAAGCAATTTATGCTCGTCGTATGGTGAAATAGAACGGGTGGAAAAGCACCATAGCGATAAAAGAGTTTTACGTGTAACAGGCTAGTACTGAATAATTATGTGTAATTATTTATGTTTTGTTGTTTATTTGGGTACACACGTTACAATACGGCTAAATACAATGAAATCTTAGAATATACACCAACCAGTAACGTTGCCACAAGTTAGTATTCATATTACTAATCTCAGGAATAAAGTAATAATGTTAGGAATTTTAAAGCGTGGCATTACTTTAAGACTATCCATTGATTAGTGTTAACTGCCGGTTAAATGTGACGCTGTCTCTATTTGTTTTGTTCGAATAGACGGAGACGGCATCACATTTTAACCGTCAGTTAACACTAATCAATGTATGGTGAAACCACCCCTATGGATACAGGCAGAAAACTAACATGAAAATAGAATGTGTAACGTATAATATAATAACTAAGTAACAATTTGCTACCAACTAGGGACGTAAACTTTTTGGTTTACAACACTGGTTTCTCCTTTGTGAGTTTTCCTCGTTCGTTGACAATCTTCTTTCAATAAACACTGCACTCGCCTGTTCCTATCAGCAATCCTTCGCCTAATATCGGTTTCATAAAATCATAGATGAGATTTTTCTCCAAGGCGGCGTTCGCTAGCTAACGTCACGCGGTCGTCCTGATCAGAAAAAAAAAACTTTAAAATAAAATAAAAACACAAAAAAAGGAATTCCGTGTTAAATATTTTTTAGTTCATTTCCAAAGTTCATGAACGTTACGCGATTTTAACCCCCGACGCAAAAAGAGGGGTGTTATTAGTTTTACCGCTATGTGTGTCTGTATGTCTGTCTGTGGCACCGTATCTCTTAAACAGGACCGATTTGTATGCGGTCTTTTTTATTTAAAATCAGGTTTTCTGGCGATGGCTCTAGCATTATATTTCTTCAAAATCAGTTTAGCCATTTTTGAGATATTGAACTTTGAAGTGACAAAGTCGGGGGTTTTCCAACTTTTTGTTGGTTAGGTTATCACATCAAAGAAAAAATATTTCATTGACAAAGCAGCTTGTAAGTATATTCTTTTACACACTTGTATACAACCTGATAAATGAAATCAATATAAAATCCACGAGAAAATATCTAAATGTCCTATTAATTATTAGCAACTTTTAAAGCTAGGTAGTGTTTTCATAATCATAATCAAAGAAATCACTTTTACTCACTGTAACATATTGTGTCTGGACTATTCTAAAGCCGGCAACACCACCACAAGAAGTACCAAAACTAGGTATAGATATTTTTAACAGATGCCAATGGATACATAGTTGAAATCAAAAATTATGGTGTTAAAAATACTTGATACAGCATCAAAAATTGTAACGGTGGGTAAACACCTACCCAAAGTTCAAAAGTTCTGCGATACTCAATACTCAATACTCAATATTTTATTGCTTTTCCACAATGTATGGTTACAGATGTTACAAGGAAATTATGTGATCATCATGGACCCTGTTGGGCACAGCAATATTTATAAGTTCAAGAGGGCGGCTTTTATATAATTAATAAATTTTATCTTATAGCTAAATACTTTGACTATATAATCAAAGTCTAAATAATATTAATTGGAAAGCAAAGTCAAATGCATCAAATACTATATTATGCACAGGCATTATCTGATTTATTTTTATCAAGATTATAAAGTGCTCAGGTTCAAATAAGAGCCTACAAACAATACCTCAAAAACACATAAAAGAGTGAAACATTGCTTACGAGCATTTGTTGGCGTTTGGTACCGTAAGTTTTTACATATACAGTAATAGTTATTTAAAGATATCTGGGCCTCTTTGAAAAGTTAATAGTAATAATAATATCATGGGACACTTTGACACCAATTGAACTAGTCTCAAACTAAGCAAAGCTTGTACTATGGATACTATACCTAGGCAACGGATAAACATACTTATATAGATAAATACATACTTAAATACATATAAACACCTAAGATCCGAGAACAAACATTCGTATTATTCATACAAATATCTGCCCCGGCTGGGAATCAAACCCGGGACCTTAGGTTTCGTAGTTAGGTTCTCTAACCACTTGGCCAGCCGATCGTCCAAATGTTGTCGAATGAAACCGAACAATTCGAAATATTCACATTACTGAAATGAACTTTGTATAAAACAAAACAAAAATGAGAACATTTTGAATTGTGTTGTTTTCGTTCTAAAGGTGCGACAGACAGGTTGTAGGTAGTTAATATTAGGAAGACTATTTACACATAAGCGGGTCAAAATGTAGTAATTAAATAATAATATGCATTACCTACCATAATGAGATGAAAATATGCAACTTTATAATACCAATTATAATTTCTTTTTAAACTTATCTAAGATGAAATCTAGGACAGATGCACTAGATTTGTATTGGAATACTGTGTTAAAATAGTTATTTGTGCAACAAGAGAGCAAAGTCGTTTTTTGGTGCGAGCGTTGATTCAAACACACGAGATGCAAAAAAGCGTTGGTCTCGTGTGACACATATTGTAACCGGCTAGCCGGTCGGAGAAATAACAGGCGTGTGGTTACAAAATAAAAATATAATATAATAGAAAAAATATATACAATTGATTCAGTCAGCACTGCTCTTCTTGATAAATTTAAAAAAACACTGGCCTGAGACTTGATGGACAGGTAGGGAAACAGGGCAGGGTGTTAAGGTCGCCTCGGAGCATCCAGTCGCGCCGACGATCTGCTCCGAGGCAGCGGAGCGGAGTGGAAGTGGAGATGACGATTTGTTTTCAGCAGGAAAAAGGAAGGGCTGGAATTAAACACCCTGCTTTACTGCTTGCTTGCAGCACCCATCCAAGCCTCGTTTTAGTGTCGGACCAGCGAAAGAAAGCTAAACGAGACTTGGATTAGGTTTTACAAAATGTACACAAGAAATAAATGTTAGAAATAGAGATAAGAATATTTACAATACCTGCAATAGTGGCAGCCCTTATATTACAAGTAGTAATCAGTGAAATAGCTAACACCAAGAAAATATTTTATATTTTCTTTTAAAGAAAACCAAATTTCGGCTTACGCCTTATCAAATAGTAGAGCCAAAAGACCGGAAAAAACAAAAGCGTATCAACAATTTAGAATTTAGAGTTTTTTTTTCTGTAAGCGGCCAGTTGCGCACCGCGGACTGCCGCGGAGGTTTGCCATGTTACAATATAACTTTTCACCTGAGCAGTGAGAACATTAAAATTAAAGGTTAAAATAAAACCAAATACATAAATATATTTAGAAGTCAAAAAATATCAGAAACTTTAAAATATAATCCGATTGTTAAGAAATAAATATAGTACTTACTTATACATATAATATAAAACTTTTTCTCGGAAATGATTCATACAGTCGCCATTCATCTTTAAAAAGTCACGAATGCCAGACAACAATCAAAAGTGTCCGGTAAGTAGACAGGTTTTGAATGTGGAACGAAAAAGTATCCAGTTTAAAATAGACCTTTAAATATGATTTTATTAGGATTTCTATTGTTTGAAACATGAATATAAACAGATTACTTGCAAATTCATTCAATTTTAAAATATTTGTTTCAACTTTAAGAGATGGGCAGTAAACGGAACGATTTTATTCAAAAAAAAAAAACAAGAGCAGCGGCTTTCATACAACTAGGTTGCATACTTTATTAAAAGAGTGGGAAAATTGTAACATTTCGGTAATATTTCGCTGTCATATAATTCACTATGTTTTTTTTTAAATCACTATGACATCTGTTATAAAAAATAACACTATGTTTTTTACCTCGTGTTTTTGTTTTTCAATTTCTCCTTATTATAATTAATTCATCATTTAAATATTTTTAATGCTAAAGGTCAACACAGTACTTTTAGTTCATAGGTAGAGCCCTGTGACTAGGGTTGCCAACTTTTTTTACGAAAAATAAAGTATATTTATGTCTGAGAAGGGAAATAAACAGTATTTTAGAAAAATTAACAGTTTTTTTTTTTCATGTTTTAAAGACAAATTTTCGGGTGTTTGTTTCTTGCACAATTTATAAATTTAGTTTTATTTTTAAAAGCCTCATAGACCTCATCATAATCAAAACTAAAATTAAGATAAGGTACCTACTAAATTTTTATTTATTTACATTAGTAAATTCGTTCGGAACCACCACTATCATCGTCGCTATGCTGTACTTACTGACTTAGCGTGTGCTTGGTGATAGGCAATGTTGATACTGAAAACAGTATTTTACATACTTTATTTTAGTTCAACAGTAAAAAGTATAATGTAGTGAAAAACAGTATAATACTGTTTTTAACAGTATAGTTGGCAACCCTACCTGTGACAGATGGACGGACGGACAGATAGATAGATAGACAGACAGACAGACAGACAGACAGACAGTGGAGTCTCAGTAATAGGGTTCCGTTGGCACCCTTTGGATACGGAACCCTGAAAAACATCTTTCATTAACAGTTAGGTATCTATTATATAAAAAAAAATAATATGTCGATCGGTGGGAAGTACCCTAAAAAAATTTTTTTTTGGCATCTTGTTGGCTTAGTGGCTCATTATATTCGTTCAAATTACAGTTTAGAGCACTGAGAGTTTTTAAGCAAAGTCTTCTCTTACTTTCTATAGTTACTTTCCAAGGAATTAATTTTTCAATTAAGGCTAAAATCATTTAATCTGACTTCCTCCATTCACTTCTTTAAGGAAAGCAATAGGTAGGGTGAAAATAATTAGGTTGAAAAGAAACAACAGGTAAATTGTCTATAATAATTGTATTTTAGATCTTTAGTTTCAAATTAATTTAGAATAAACATGTTTTGCATATGCAATGTCCATACATTAGTGCATTAGTGGTGGAGTTGGGCCGTATTGTAAGGGAATAGGTGCGGGCTAGACAGCACAGCTCGGTCTTGGGCGGTAGGCATAACATTAAAAGTAGTTTAGTTTTAAGTAAGTACGGTACAATTGTTGTAAAATGAGCGCAATATTCGCCAATAAACATTATAGTTTGGCGAAATTAATGATGTAATTAAAATTATGTACCTTTTTTTGAGAATAAATAAATAAAAATAAATAAATAAATAAATAATTAAAATTAATTTCATTCAATAGAAAAAAAAAAATTCTTCCACATATTTTGACCAAAGGTCAAAAGCTAATTCCCAGCATCATTAAGTCGAAACTTTATACAATTCAAACATACAAACTGTATTTATACATGGTTCAATTCAATAAAAACCGACCAAGTGCAAATCGGAGTCGCACATGAAGGGTTCCGTACTCCGTTCCAACATAGCGAAAAAAAAAAATATTTTACTCTATTTCTATTTTTTGTCGTGAAGTACCTAGTCACGACTAAAGATTTTAAGTTCTATTATGCTTTAAAAGATACAGCTCTGTCAAAGACAGTCGAATGGATAGCGGAAGCCTAGTACCTAATAGAATCCCATTGGAACCCTTTGAGTATGAAACTCTAACAGAATAATGTACAAACAAGCATATCAATAGGCCAAAGTTTTGTTTATTTTAGTAATCTTCTTGTAGATAAGAGACTAATTATATACTTATTTAAATGATTATTTCTACTCTATTAAGCGCACTAGAGAAATAGTGTTTTTAACGTAATTTCGCTTCTACGTCCGCCTTTCTACTGCTATGTAATGTCCGGCATCGGGTTTCAGCATGACGTCTATCTTCAGCTTCAATTCGGAGATGTTGGATTTAAATCTGAAGCTCCTGATGAGATGCGCCAGAGTCGTCTTCATACTCATAAGAGCATAATTCTTGCCTGCAAAAAAAAGTAAAGATGGTGGATTCGAGACTAATGGTGGTTCATACTTATCAACGCCTCCACTCCAGCTGTACCCTTAGTGTAAGTTTTCGGTTACAAATTACGTCTCGATCGCGTTCGCGTTAAAATCTCAATTTGTATGGAAACACGAACGGCGCCTCTAGCGGAACGTTTGCGATGTTCGTGTTTCCATACAAGTTGAGACTTAAACGCGAACGCGATCGAGATTTATTTTGTAATCGAACACTTACACTAAGGGCACTGTTCTTTATCATATTGTAACGTACACCAATAGTCAGATTGTACGTATCCCTACGTTCATTCTATTGAAACCAATAACTACCACTACTGAATCAAAATTCTTGTCACCGAAGGATGACGTCATTGAAAATACAAATAGAAAATACAAACTGAAACAAAGATGCACAGAAAAACCAGAAAAATAAGACCAACACTGGGAATCGAACCCAGGTCCTATACCTACCGCTACACCACTGCTGGTCAACGGCACAGACACGAATTTCCCTATGCATCACATATCTCAGCTTGTTTTTACTTTACTTTGTAACTAAAACAGTTACCTAGCGCCACCTATATTGTCTAACTCTCAACGAGAAGCCTTCAATATCTCCTTCGGAACTAACCGTTCACCCGGACAAGAGATGTCGCTATTAAGCAATCAAATTATGATTGTTTTTTTGGAATCTTTTTGTATTTTTTATTTCAATTCCAAATTTTTACTTTTACGGTCATCCCGTGAAACCTAAATTGAAAATACAAACTGAAACAAAGATGCACAGAAAAACCAGAAAAATAAGACCAACACTGGGAATCGAACCCAGGTCCTCGGCATTCCGTGCCGCGTGCTATACCGCTACACCACTGCTGGTAACTGCTTAAGTTACAAAGTAAAGTAAAAACAAGCTGAGATATGTGATGCATAGGGAAATTCGTGTCTCACATTGTCCCAGAACATGTTTGTTTAAGACATTAATGGCTACTTGCTGGAAACACATAAATCTCGAGTTAGCGTCAAGCTCAGTTTAATAGTGTCAAAATGTATGAAACTGTCAAGCTTGAGCCAGGTTTAACCGCTAAATCTAGATTTATTTTTTCCTGCAAGACGGCCTAAATTCGGACAAGCTCAAGCCGCTAGGGCACAGGTTAAACCTAGTTTAAGGGTCGAAAGCTCTACCACTTACTTAAGGTATCTTTGTACAATCTTAAGCACATGTTACTTGTTTTTGAGTAGGTACAATAAACATTTTTATCATTTCAAAAAATATATAATAGTTTCATCTCCAACCCCGATGAGCTAACACTAAACTAAGCAATTTGCTATCACCGAGAATATAAAGAGAATATTTCCTTTTTCATAATTCAACCCTTCTGTTGGTGTCAGCGTATATATGCGCTTATTCTCTTTTAACCGACTTCAAGAAAAAGAGGAGGTTATCTGTTCGGTTGTATGTTTTTTTTTTAATGTTTGTTACCTCAGAACTCCGTTATTTATGAACCGATTTAATTTTTTTTTGCGTTTGTCTAGAAATGCTTTCAATTAGGTCCCATAAGCACCAAATCAGGATCTGATGATTGGATCCTAAGGAAATCCAGGGAACTCTTCAAATATTGTAGGGACACTTATGGTAATTTTGATATATTTAGTAGTAACTCATGCATTTGCTCTTGAAAATCATCATTTAGTAAAGTGGAACTGAAGATGAAGACCACAGTTGACCATCGGAGTTACTACTCAATAACAAGTATTTCGTGGGTTGAATTTCAATTGCTTTAACACATAGCCCGTGAGCCCAGCCCCTAGGTACCTACGTAACATGACATCACCATAAGATGCCTGGCACACGATGGGGAAAGTTGTGCTGAGCTAGAATCAAAAAACTAACGCACTTAAAATTAGCCGGAAGTTTGAGAAAATCCTTCACTTCCGGTCAAAATTTTAAGGTCAATTTACGTCACGTGACATCATTACGAAACACGTGGCATCATGAAGCCCTTTATCCGTAGAGAGGGGCAACATAAGTCTGTCAGTTCTGAAATAGCCGGAAGTGCCTGACAGACTGCGACAAAGGTGACCCCCAAAAACGATTTCCTACGTCATATGACATCGTGACCAAAATTATTACAAAAGTTTCGTAATATTAGTGTCTTTAATAATATATAAGTCTGCCAAGCGTTTTTTAGCCGGAAGTCCTTTAAAAGTGTAATTTTAACAACAAGGAAAATGTAACCGTATCATGTTAAATGAGAATAATTTAACGAATTATGATCGATTAACAAGGATTATCGACTAATTCGTCGTGGTCGGTATATTTAGTATGTAAAAAAATAAAAAAAATACAATCTTTTATGTTATTTCACCTGTCCCGTTGTCTGTAATCAAATCTCGCAAGTATAGTTATTTGGATCTAAGTACTTTCAGTGGTTGGATTGAGTTGAAATTTGACATTGTAATATAAAATTGGTGGTAAAAAATCTGGTCGTGAAATTCCGGTGATCATCACCAGGTCAGAATTGTCTCCACAGGAGAGAACTGTTTAACGGTGAATGGTATAGTCTTAAAATTACATGAATGGATTTCCGATAGCAATACAAGTAGGTACAGTCAGCAAAAAAACTTCTACTAAATTAATTTTTTACGGGAACTAATAGTTTCAGTGAGTTTCAGTAGTGTCAGTTCCGAAATTGCTGGAAGTGCCTGATAGACGGAGGCAAAATAATAAATATAAATAATTTAGTCTGCAATAAAACTTCTACTAAATATTTTAAAAATAATGTTTAATAAAATTTTTTTATTAAACATTACAAAACACGTGGCATCATGAAGCCCTTTATCCGTAGAGAGGAGCAACATAAGTCTGTCAGCTCTGAAATAGCCGGAAGTGCCTGACAGACTGAGGCAAAGATGACACCCAAAAACGATTTCTTACGTCATATGACATCGCGACCAAAATTAATACAAAAGTTTCGTAATATAAGTGTCTTTAATATTAAATAAGACTGCCGAGCGTTTTTTAGCTGGAAGTCCTTTAAAAGTATCTATTTTTTTTTTAATGTAATAGCAGACAAATGAGCAGACGGTTCACCTGATGTTAAGTGATTACCGTCGCCCATGGACATCCGCAGCACCATCAGGACTGCAGATGCGTTGCCGGCCCAGCAAGAAATGGTACACTCGCATTTTGAAGGTATCCATATCGTAATGAGTCGGAAAAACCTCGGCCGCCAAACTGTTCCATAAATGACACGTGCGCGGTAAAAAGGAACGCTTAAACCGCACAGTGGATGACCGCCACCCATCAAGATGATGTTGATGGAAGCTACTTTTATGCCGAGTAGTGCGGTGGTGGAATTTGGCAGCCGGGATTAATCCGAAGAGTTTATCAGAGCACTCCCCGTTGTAGACCCTGTAGAAAACGCAAAGAGAGCTAACATCTCTGCGGAGAGCTAGAGGGTCAAGCTTCCCAGAGAGTATCGGATCACCGATAATACGAGCCGCCCTACGCTGTAGACGATCAAGTGGGAGGAGCTGATATTGAGGGGCACCAGACCAAAGATGAGAGCAATACTCCATGTGAGGCCGAATTTGAGCCTTGTATAGTTGTCGACAGTGGCTCGGCGTGAAGTATCGTCTCGCTCGGCTGACGACCCCCAACTTTCTGGCAGCAATTTTGGCTTTGCTCACCAAATGATAAATCTATATCCCCAAATGATAAATCTAATCTATCTGTCTGTCTGTCCGTCCGTTCGCGGCTTCGCTCAGAGACTATCAATGGTAGAAAGCTGTAAATTTGCATGAATATATATGTAAACTATGCCAACAAAACAGTACAATAAAAATTAAACAAAAAATTTTTTAGACTACCTACAAAAAAAAATTATTTTTATTTTTATTATACTGTTTTGGTGGCATAGTTTATTATGAAATTATACCAAAAGTAGAGCTTTCTAGCATTGATAGTCTCTGAGCAAAGGCGCGGACGGACGGACAGACAGACAGACATGGCGAAATGAGTCGATAATCCTTGTTAATCGATCATAATTTGTCAAATTATTCACATTTAACATGATACGATTACGCTTTCCTTGCAGTTAAAATAACACTTTTAAAGGACTTCCGGCTAAAAAACGCTTGGCAGACTTATTTATTATCAAAGACACTAATATTATGAAACTTTTGTAATAATTTTAGTCGCGTTGTCATATGACGTAAAAAATCGTTTTTGGGGGTCATCTTTGCCAGTCTGTCAGGCACTTCCGGCTATTTCGAGCTGACAGACTTATGTTGCCCCTCTCTACGGATAAAGGGCTTCATGATGCCACGTGTTTCGTAATGTTGTCACGTGACGTAAATTGACCTTAAAATATTTAGTAGAAGTTTTATTGCAGACTAAATTATTTATATTTATTATTTTGCCACCGTCTATCAGGCACTTCCAGCACTGACACTACTGAAACTCACTGAAACTATTAGTTCCCGTAAAAAAATAATTTAGTAGAAGTTTTTTTGCTGACTGTACCTACTTGTATTGCTATCGGAAATCCATTCGTGTAATTTTAAGACTATACCATTCACCGTTAAACAGTTCTCTCCTGTGGAGACAATTCTGACCTGGTGATGATCACCGGAATTTCACGACCAGATTCTTTGCCACCAATTTTATATTACAATGCCAAATTTCAACTCAATCCAACCACTGAAAGTACTTAGATCCAAATAACTATACTTGCGAGATTTGATTACAGACAACGAGACAGGTGAAATAACATAAAAGATTGTATTTTTTTTATTTTCTTACATACTAAATATACCGACCACGACGAATTAGTCGATAATCCTTGTTAATCGATCATAATTCGTTAAATTATTCTCCTTTAACATGATACGGTTACATTTTCCTTGTAGTTAAAATTACACTTTTAAAGGACTTCCGGCTAAAAAACGCTTGGCAGACATATATTATTAAAGACACTAATATTACGAAACTTTTGTAATAATTTTGGTCACGATGTCATATGACGTAGGAAATCGTTTTTGGGGGTCACCTTTGTCGCAGTCTGTCAGGCACTTCCGGCTATTTCAGAACTGACAGACTTATGTTGCCCCTCTCTACGGATAAAGGGCTTCATGATGCCACGTGTTTCGTAATGATGTCACGTGACGTAAATTGACCTTAAAATTTTGACCGGAAGTGAAGGATTTTCTCAAACTTCCGGCTAATTTTAAGTGCGTTAGTTTTTTGATTCTAGCTCAGCACAACTTTCCCCATCGTGTGCCAGGCATCTTATGGTGATGTCATGTTACGTAGGTACCTAGGGGCTGGGCTCACGGACTAACAGTTGCTAAACAATTTATGCTCCTCGTAACGCATATAATAATAATAATAATAAATTTATTTGTTTCGGGCAACTTAGGCCCATACAATAAATACCTTACAGACTAAAGTGGGTGATAGACGGGCGAGCAAGTACGCGTACTTATGGCTCGACGACCTTTTTCGCTCGTGTGTCACCGTAAGTACGCGTACTTTAAAACCGCCGAGTAAGTTCGTCGGCGATCCAACCGGTTTGAAATCTTACTCGTAGCTCGTCTTGGCTCGTACGTGTGGCAGCACTGCGAGCCGCGAGCCGCCATTTTGTTTCGCCAGTCCGTGGACGCGCACGCTTGTTTAAATTGCAATTTTTGTTAATTTTGATTCAGAAATTTCTCAAAATGTGTGATTTTCAAACTTATTCGCATGAACTGCTAACCGAATTTATAGAAGCTTTCCGAAATAACCCTTGTCTTTGGAAAATTAGAAGCAACGACTACAAAGACTTGAAGCTTCAAGCATACAATAATTTATTAGAAATTATACGGAAGGTAGAAAGAGATGCTACGATTGAGAACGTCAAGAAAAAAAAAATTCATTAAGGGCTGGGTTCCGAAAAGAACATAAAAAAGTGCAAGATAGCAAGAAGAAATAATTCTGGAAATCTTCCTTCTCTTCACGTAACTCTCTTACTAAATTCACATGTGATAAACGCTCTCTTTTTGTAAGCCAGTTCTTAACCCACACTTTTCGCCTTCGTCTATTGTTTTTAGTTTTTGAAATGTAATACGATATAATTCCTAAATAACACAAAGCTTCTTCAGTGGACGACATCGCGATACGGTATGAGTAAGTTGGCGCGTGTATCGCCGACGTCGAGCCAAGTAAGTTCGCGATCTTAAAAACCGCAGACTTTAAGTTCGTACGTCTATCACCACCTTAACATACATGGTGAAATGGAATGGGTGGTAATGCACCAGGACTCCTCAATAAAGAAAGTCTCTGCATCGGCAAATGCAATATTTTGTAAAAGCTGACGAGCAGTTAACATGAAGCTGTTGTATCTTGGATTATTTACACTAAAAAGGGTGAAAAAAAATTTTATAACAAAAAATTGAACCGACTACAAAAAACCATGAAAATAATTTTCTACTAGTCTGAAGTCGGTTGGTGCCTCAGAACGAGCCAGCAGGAGTGATTGAAGCCCAATATAAAGTGCGTAGTTGAGATAGATGACTATAGGTCCACTCCTGCTGGCTCGTGCTGAGGCACCGACCGACTTTAGACTAGTAGAAAATTATTTTCATGGTTTTTTGTAGTCGGTTCAATTCTTTGTTATAAAATTTTTGATAAGTCGTCATGCAACACGTTGAGTTTATTTTGTAAAACCTTCGATGTAAATAAATAACGGTGTAAATAGTAAACTTAAGAATGCATTTTAATAACATTGTGATACGGACAATAACAATGAAACTCATTATGAAAATGAAATAAAGAAAATTTTAACTAACACATTGGTTTCATATGATGGCATTATTACGAATCTTTTTTCGTTTATATTATGACCTACCTATGCACATCCGTCTGCCAAGACTGAAGGCGGCGAAAGCGGCCTGGTGTTCAGGGATCCTGTTTTTGTCCAGCCAGCGGTCTGGGACGAAGAGTTCCGCGTCGTCGCCCCACATTTTATGTCGATGCAGGGCGTGGATTGCGAGGAATGCACTCGATCCAGCAGGCAGGGTGTAATGCTCTATAAAAGTTCAATCTTTAATCAAATCACGCAGCTCAATACCACTCTAGAATATAGTTTCAAAAATCATGGTTTAATGGTAACTGCCTAACTGCTATCATCAGACCATGGAAAGTGCCTTTGGCCAAAATGCACTCAAAGACCATTATCACATGCTCAAACATGGCTAGGTTACATTGTTTTGTCAAGACAGAGGTAGGTCCTCGACATATTAGACCGATATTGTTAACAAGGTGAAGCTCTCAGGATTCTGTTGGATGGGGGAATGCAGCCGGGTCTTTGTTTTTTGGGAGAGGCCTATGTCCAGCAAAGAACGTCTTTCGGCTGAAGACGATTATCAAAATAGAACGAAATAGAATGATGCTAATATAATACACAAAGTAAAGTCAAAAATGTACAAATAGTAAACGTAAAATTATTAAAAATTCTGTCCCAGTCAATGTTAGATTGTAGTTGTAGGTTAGGTTGTAGCTCATTCACCTGTAAAACTCGCCTACTCTGAATGTATAAGGCTATGTCATTTTGACTTCTAAACATTGTTTGATTGTCACGAGAGTCTATCAAAGCATTGTAGGCTTATAAACTTACGTACTTAGTTTGAGGCTCTCTGTTAAATGTCTTATAATGAACGGAGCAATAGGGTATAGTCGTAAGGCTTCTTTCAGCACCGCTTCTACAAACACCAACTTCGGCAAGTCTTGTTTCTCCACGTCCCTGTCACCCAACACCTCATCGATTCTGAAAATAGCAAAAGCTACCTTTTTTACTTATCCCCTCATGTCCTAGATTACGGCAAAGACCACGTTTAACATTCTACTCACTCTTTAAATACACGTTCTTGAATTTCTGGATGCGACCCCAGTAGTACCAAAGTGTAGACTATAGTGCTGGCTGAAGTGTCGTGACCAGCTATGATGATAGTGCTCACTTCTTCTTGTATCTCCTGGTCCGTCAGTAAACCTCTCTCACCAGAATATTCTATTATTAAGTCTATGAACGCTTTTACTTTTTTCCCTGTCAACAATACAAATATAATCTGCAGCACCTACATAAAAAACGTTCAAATGCCAGTCGAACTCATACATGAAGGGTTCCGTAACTCCACAATGTTTTAAAACAGTAACATTAATAAGTTTTTGTTCTAATACAAGTAAAAATTCTAATACGAGATTTTTTTTGTTGACTGTGCATTTTGCTCCTGATTACTAAAGCACTTGTCAAGACAAATAAACCGTCATGTAGTAGCCGTCATGTCGTAGGAGGTTAAGGAGGCAGCTTTGAATAGAGAGAAGTTGAAAGCCATTGACCGGCTACACCGACAAGAGTGTAACTCTTAAATAAGAAGAAAATCCTCTTTGGTTGTCAGTGGCTGATGGCGCTAAGCTGTTATTGCCGGCTGTCACCTTGGCCGCCTAGCAGAGCCTAACAATGCCTAGTAACAAAAAACCACTCAAAAAAACATGTTTCTTGTGCGACGACCCCCATTTAATTTTTAACTTAATTTTATTTTTAGTATTTTTAATGTAGCGTAGTGGCCACTGTTCTTAATACAGAATCTGTAAAACTTTCAAGTGGCTATGTATAACGGCTCAAGAGATAGTGCCCTGTGACGGACGGACAGACAGACAAACAGCGGAGTCTCAGTAATAGGATCCCATTAGCACCCTTTGAGTACGGAACCCTAAAAACCAACATGGTCGCTACTGCGCAAGTACTCTCGAGAAAATAAATGTTAAACGCTTATTATATTTAGCATAGAGTTTAGTTAGTTTTGCAAGTAGGTAAATAGGTTAATTATCGTATTTATTAGGTCTAATTGTAAGTGTAACTACTTAATTATAGATGATAATAGTTATTAATTTTATATGACCGTAAATAGCTATTCCTTGCTCTATAAGACCAGAGCCATCGAAAAAAAATACTTTACTTATTTAGCCAATTGCTAAGTTTTTCATACCTGTCGTACAATCTACTATTATCATATATTACGTTTATTACTGTACATCGGCGTATTACCGTTGCGCGGTGCTGGTAGGAAAGCAGCGACTTGCAGAGACCTATAAGTACCAATTTATTAAAAGTATAAACAAACCGATTTCATCAAAATTGTTGTAAAAATACCTACTGGATCGAATCAATAACACATTTATATATAACTAGCGACCCGCCTCGGCTTCGCACGGGTTACTGGATGTTATCAGACATATAAACTTCCTCTTCAATCACTCTATCTATTAAAAAAACCGCATCAAAATCCGTTGCGTAGTTTTAAAGATTTAAGCATACGTAGGGATATCGTCGTATCCTACGATAATAGTCCGTGAGCCCAGCCCCTAGGTACCTACGTAACATGACATCACCATAAGATGCCTGGCAACAGGTGGGGAAAGTTGTGCTGAGCTAGAATCAAAAAACTAACGCACTTAAAATTAGCCGGAAGTTTGAGAAAATCCTTCACTTCCGGTCAAAATTTTAAGGTCAATTTACGTCACGTGACATCATTACGAAACACGTGGCATCATGAAGCCCTTTATCCGTAGAGAGGGGCAACATAAGTCTGTCAGTTTTGAAATAGCCGGAAGTGCCTGACAGACTGCGACAAAGGTGACCCCCAAAAACGATTTCCTACGTCATATGACATCGTGACCAAAATTATTACAAAAGTTTCGTAATATTAGTGTCTTTAATAATATATAAGTCTGCCAAGCGTTTTTTAGCCGGAAGTCCTTTAAAAGTGTAATTTTAACTACAAGGAAAATGTAACCGTATCATGTTAAATGAGAATAATTTAACGAATTATGATCGATTAACAAGGATTATCGACTAATTCGTCGTGGTCGGTATATTTGGTATGTAAGAAAATAAAAAAAATACAATCTTTTATGTTATTTCACCTGTCCCGTTGTCTGTAATCAAATCTCGCAAGTATAGTTATTTGGATCTAAGTACTGTCAGTGGTTGGATTGAGTTGAAATTTGGCATTGTAATATAAAATTGGTGGCAAAGAATCTGGTCGTGAAATTCCGGTGATCATCACCAGGTCAGAATTGTCTCCACAGGAGAGAACTGTTTAACGGTGAATGGTATAGACTTAAAATTACACGAATGGATTTCCGATAGCAATACAAGTAGGTACAGTCAGCAAAAAAACTTCTACTAAATTATTTTTTTACGGGAACTAATAGTTTCAGTGAGTTTCAGTAGTGTCAGTTCCGAAATTGCTGGAAGTGCCTGATAGACGGTGGCAAAATAATAAATATAAATAATTTAGTCTGCAATAAAACTTCTACTAAATATTTTAAGGTCAATTTACGTCACGTGACAACATTACGAAACACGTGGCATCATGAAGCCCTTTATCCGTAGAGAGGGGCAACTTAAGTCTGTCAGCTCTGAAATAGCCGGAAGTGCCTGACAGACTGCGACAAAGATGACCCCCAAAAACGATTTTTTACGTCATATGACCACGCGACCAAAATTATTACAAAAGTTTCGTAATATAAGTGTCTTTAATATTAAATAAGATTGCCGAGCGTTTTTTAGCTGGAAGTCCTTTAAAAGTATCTATCTGTCTGTCTGTCCGTCCGTTCGCGGCTTTGCTCAGACACTATCAATGCTAGAAAGCTGTAAATTTGCATTAAAAGTGTAATTTTAACTACAAGGAAAATGTAACCGTATCATGTTAAATGTGAATAATTTAACAAATTATGATCGATTAACAAGGATTATCGACTCATTTCGCCATGTCTGTCTGTCTGTCCGTCCGTCCGCGCCTTTGGTCAGAGACTATCAATGCTAGAAAGCTCTACTTTTGGTATAATTTTATAATAAACTATGCCACCAAAACATTAGAATAAAAATTAAAAAAATTTTTTTTTTGGTAGGTAGTCTAAAAAATTTTTGGTTTAATTTTTATTGTACTGTTTTGTTGGCATAGTTTACATATATATTCATGCAAATTTACAGCTTTCTAGCATTGATAGTGTCTGAGCAAAGCCGCGAACGGACGGACAGACAGACAGATAGATACTTTTAAAGGACTTCCAGCTAAAAAACGCTCGGCAATCTTATTTAATATTAAAGACACTTATATTACGAAACTTTTGTAATAATTTTGGTCGCGTGGTCATATGACGTAAAAAATCGTTTTTGGGGGTCATCTTTGCCAGTCTGTCAGGCACTTCCGGCTATTTCAGAGCTGACAGACTTATGTTGCCCCTCTCTACGGATAAAGGGCTTCATGATGCCACGTGTTTCGTAATGTTGTCACGTGACGTAAATTGACCTTAAAATATTTAGTAGAAGTTTTATTGCAGACTAAAATATTTATATTTATTATTTTGCCACCGTCTATCAGGCACTTCCAGCAATTTCGGAACTGACACTACTGAAACTCACTGAAACTATTAGTTCCCGTAAAAAAATAATTTAGTAGAAGTTTTTTTGCTGACTGTACCTACTTGTATTGCTATCGGAAATCCATTCGTGTAATTTTAAGTCTATACCATTCACCGTTAAACAGTTCTCTCCTGTGGAGACAATTCTGACCTGGTGATGATCACCGGAATTTCACGACCAGATTCTTTGCCACCAATTTTATATTACAATGCCAAATTTCAACTCAATCCAACCACTGACAGTACTTAGATCCAAATAACTATACTTGCGAGATTTGATTACAGACAACGGGACAGGTGAAATAACATAAAAGATTGTATTTTTTTTATTTTCTTACATACCAAATATACCGACCACGACGAATTAGTCGATAATCCTTGTTAATCGATCATAATTCGTTAAATTATTCTCATTTAACATGATACGGTTACATTTTCCTTGTAGTTAAAATTACACTTTTAAAGGACTTCCGGCTAAAAAACGCTTGGCAGACTTATATATTATTAAAGACACTAATATTACGAAACTTTTGTAATAATTTTGGTCACGATGTCATATGACGTAGGAAATCGTTTTTGGGGGTCACCTTTGTCGCAGTCTGTCAGGCACTTCCGGCTATTTCAGAACTGACAGACTTATGTTGCCCCTCTCTACGGATAAAGGGCTTCATGATGCCACGTGTTTCGTAATGATGTCACGTGACGTAAATTGACCTTAAAATTTTGACCGGAAGTGAAGGATTTTCTCAAACTTCCGGCAAATTTTAAGTGCGTTAGTTTTTTGATTCTAGCTCAGCACAACTTTCCCCACCTGTTGCCAGGCATCTTATGGTGATGTCATGTTACGTAGGTACCTAGGGGCTGGGCTCACGGACTATAAGAGCCATAATTACAAAATGCTTACTTTTCAGGAGAAGCATTTTTGTGTTTCTTTCAAAAGATAAGTAGCGAATTCATAGTTTTGCAATTAAATAATGTGTATTCGGGTTCTAGGGTTCTGTTAAAATAAAATTTATGTTTTTAATGATATCTTATAGATCAATTTTGTCCTTTAAATCCTTTTTCGTCGGACTAAATGAATTTTAAAGGGCCATAAGCTACGTTGTGCCTTTTATCGTCGAAAAATTCGAGGCCACAACTGCCATTAGGACCAAATTATAGTTGTCAAAATATGTGCGTTTCAACATTTTTTTTTAATTTCAGTATTTTTCTTGTAATACAGAAGTGGCAAATTAGATGTTTAATTTTCTAAGATCTTTTAAAGCATAAAGCGGAGGTACGTACCCACAGTTATTCTCTTAAATAAAATAAGTCCCATCTAAGAAAATAAGTGAAACTAAAAACTTTTTAATTTTTTATAAATTAAAAAAATATGTTTAACTTCTGAAAATCTAAATATTCTCAACGCTTTTAATATTAAAAAAAATGCACATTATGTATGTATGTATGTATGTAAACTCTTTATTGTACAAAATAAGCAAAATGCACATTATTATTTACTAAGTCTTCAATATTCATTGGAAATCTTTCCCTGTTCTTTCTCATCGCCTGTATCACCCGCAGTAGCAACACCTCCTTTCTCATGAAGTAACGTTATAAAAAAAGTCATGAAATTCTTCATTTTTTTATTGACACAAAAATGCAAGAGACTTGTTTTTATATATTCACTTTTATAGAGTCTGTGCTTACTCTTTCAATATTTGTAATTACACTCTTTGTCCCTCTTTTCATCTTTCTTAAACTCATTATTGTTTTGTAGTCTTCGCGAACATCGTTATATAATATTAATTGATAATAGAGACCAAATATTGGACAGTGTAAGTTAAGAAAATAAAGATTAACTTACATTTTTTAAAGACTTCGTTTCACTATATCTTAATATTTACAGACTGTTACCAACAATAATATGGGGCTTAATGTTTAGACAAACCAATACCAACCAGGCAGATTTTTGTCAGAGCTTCAACACATAAACAGGAGACAATTTTATGAAGACCGAATTTGAAATAAAACTTTGATGCATTAAAAAACATTAGCCATCATTGCACAAATTAATCGAAAAAAATAAAATATTGGTGATATAATTTCGAAAACATCCCGAAGCCACACCGAAGTTTTTGTCAACTTGAAAACGTTTAACTTCCTGCTACTGCTGAATTAATTTCACCTGATGACGTCAATGAAGAAAAAACTGACGAAAATGTAGGATGCGTAATGATAGAGACTATTTTGAAGTCTACCTTAATTCCGTGTCGGAATGAAAATATTATCCTTCTGCATCTTCATGATTATCATCAATAGTTGATTTACTAGTAATTTCTTCTATCTGCTCTAGTTATCATCTAGAACTTCATTGGTTTCTTTTTGTTTTTCTACAAAGATAATATTTTCATTCTGACACGGAATTGAGCTAGACTTCAAAATTGTCTCTTAATCATTGCACATTCACATTATCGCCAGTTTTTTCTTCGGTGATGTCATCAGGCGAAATATTTCAGCAGTAGCAGGAAGTTAAACGTTTTCAAGCTAACAAAAACTTAATCGGTGTGGCTCCGGGAAAGTTTCTGAAATTATATCAGCATTTTTTTTTCTTTTTATCTTGTACAATGATGACTACTTTTTGATGCATCTGAGTTTTATTTAAAATTCGGTCTTCATCAATTTGTCTTTTATTTTATATGTTATTGCTCTGACAGAAATTTGCGATTAATTTGGTTTGTTTCAATATCAAGCCCGCTGTTGATGTCGGTAACAGTCTGTAAATAATAAAAAATATTGAAACGATGTCTTTAAAAAAATATGCTTAGATAGTCTTTATCTTCTTAACTTACACTGTCAAAAATGTGGTCCCTATTACTAAACAAATAATCTAAATAGATCTTGCTCGTTTTCAGGTTGTACGCGAGACTTTTCGAGTTTTATTTATAGAAACAGAATTGAAAAAGCGCAGCAAAACATTGTTAATAATAAATCAGTCACAGGAAACATCCCGAATTTTATAAGAAGCCATAACAGAATAATATTCTAGCCTATAACCCGATTGACAAGAAATTAGAAGGTAAATTAGATACAATAATGCCAAAATATACAGCGAAAAAGGCCTCAAGTGCCATAAGAACTCAAAAATCAGACGCGCAAAATCACACGTTGAAAATAATTATTGTTATCAAAAAGTAAGTATGTTCCTTCCATGAAGCCGAAATGTTAATAAAACACCCAAATATATTTTTTAAAAGCGAATATTTAAGCAATAATTCAACAAAACATAATTCGTACATAGAATAAGGACACTAACGAAATTGTGGCCACACATTTGCCATACAAATAAAATTGAGCTATTGCGCGGTAGAAGACCGCTGTAGCCGTTCGGGCTTTATTCTAGGTAATATTAACCACTTCATTAAATTGTGTGATTTTCTTCATTAAACCATGTAAATATATAAATAAGTAAACTAAGAATATATATAATATAAAAGTAAACCTAAAATTAGTAATAAATAGGATCCGAATGATGCAAAAACTATTTAAATAAATTATCTTGGTGTTTTCTTTTTTCGATCAGCGCCATTTTTTGTAACTATTTTTACAAATCTAAGTTCTCGACGATTCGTTTTATTGTTTTCATTGTTAATTAACGAAAAAAAAGATGATCTTACAAATTAAATAACCATTACAAATTCACGCCACTCTTACGGCGCTGTCCGCCGAGTACCGCAGAAATGGCGCTTGCGCCCCCTCCTCGCGCCAGCGTCGCGCCTTTTTGCACGGCGAATAAAGACAGCAGAGTACTTCTGGCTTTACTCCGCGTTAGAAATGAGACATACGTAATTGTGGCTTTTCTTAATTATTTTTTTACTATTTAATAAAAAAATATTAAAATTATTATTTAAAGTTGTAAACATGTATCTTGAAGTGTAGAATTCAATTTTACAATAAAAACTAAAAGCCCCTATGGTGATAGTGGCTCTTATCGTAGGATACGACGATATAGGGACAGAGAAAGCGACTTTGTTGTCCCTTTGGCATGCTTAGCAAATAACCCACTTGCTGAGCAGCCCATCTGGCAGGTCGCCCTCTCTCCGGTAAGCTGTAAAGGCCGTCTGAGGGCAACAGCAACAGTTCGTTCGAAAAAAAAAGACTGTTTTATACTATGTAGTGATTCGTGTCTTTCAACTACATAGATGTCAAATCACTTTTTTCACCAAAATTCACTTGATTTCATTATTTATTTTTCATTTGAAAAATCTTCGTCTAAATCTAACGTTATTTCTTGGTTAAAACGTGTATTTAATCTGTAGCAGCATAGACTAGCATAGAGATGGTGAACAATTTGACATTTTAAAAATCGATTAATGCGCGGATGAATAAGCGATTTTTATTTAAGTACTTTCCTTAAAATAATATATAATATAAATAGAATTAATAGTTACTGCTTTTACCTATAATTGAAAAAACAGTCTCTGGAATTAAATCAAGTATTGTAAGTAATAAATTAGACAAAAACACGTTGATCTATTCAGTTAATATATAATCGATTTACTAAACAGATTAATAATTTTGCATTAGGTTCTAGGTTTTCACATTACTTAATGTCTATGGTTTGTTTACGCTTGTCATAAATTGGATTGGAATACAATATATCAATAAGTTTACCTGAGTTTTCTTCAGAATTAGATGTACCATTTACTAATTCATTCTTCCTTCTTTCAAGTACCTGGAATTAGTTAAAATTTTAAATAATATTTAAGTATCGTGACTTTCACTCATAGTTAAAATAGAACTTTTACATATTGCAATAGAAACTTTGAAATTATTTATGATTTATACATAATTATGAACAAATGAATTATCTTAACAATTACGCTAGTTAATTTGTAATGCAAAATAATTTTACTCGAGATAGTAAGCAAAGAAAAAATTAACTACATAAAAACGAAAATTACAAGGTAAGCAATAGTACCAAACAGAGTGGTAAAAAATCTCGGAATGAAATTTTCCTTCGTTTTAAAAATAAAAATAAATATTAGCTTAATTAAATAAAAAATGAGCTAAATCATTTAACCTCTTGCCTACATCCTTTCTTTGGGAAGGACATAAGAAACAGTTTCCCTTCAAGTACCTACAGCTACAACTACTGCCAGTTATGAATTAAAATGAAAATGAAATAAATTAAACACTCGATGAATGAAATCAAACTGACTGAAATTAAATGAAAATTAATTAAATAAGTAAATTAAAATGAATGGTTTTTTTTTTAAAGACTACAATACATAATCAATGTTAAGTAATTAACATTTCTTATAAATATTCCTAGTAAGTTCTGGATATTTGTGTTAGCCAATCCCACTTGTTAACCCAAACATACTCACCGCGGAAGTAACCTCATTGGCCATCTTAATGTATTTTGCCTGCCTCCTCGCAATTGAAGTCAAATTGTAGACAAAGTTGTTGTGCAACCAAAACCTCTGGAATCTACTAACTATAATGTTGTACAAAATTTCAGTTGCACGCATGTATTTGCTGGTTAGGCGATCATCGGTTGTGGCACCGCCCATAGCCGTCACTTAAAAAAAAAGTTTCAGCACATTATCATCTTCATCATCATATCAGCCATGGGACGTCCATCGCTGGACATATGCCTGCCTCATACTGCACATTATAAATTCAATAAATGGATGAAATTTATTATGCAGAAAGCTGGATCTTTGTTACTTTTTATTTCCATTTTAACACTGGATTATTTGAATTTTTTCTCAAAAATGTCCGTAAAAGTTGACTTTTTCTTTACACATCAGAAGGTAAAGTGCATAGTTTATGGTCAGCGAAAAATTAAAAAGTTAAAACACATTGCAGGCTCGCTAGCTCGACAAAAATGTCGCATACAAATTCCATTATTGTCAGTCGCAAACTTTTTAAAAAGTTAAAATGGCCATGGTAATGAGTTGGCACAAGTCGTATACAGCCAACTTAAATGACAGGTATCAATTATTTGATGGAACCCCGGACTTTTTTTATTGTGTCTTAATTAGCTTGTGGTGTTTTCCTTTTTTTTTCTCAGAAAAAAGGCGGGAAATCATTTATAAAATTGATACATTTTCAAGTGAAGATTAAGTAACTGAACTATAAAAAATATATCGTTATACAGGGAGGATTTTGACGAGGGATCTTTGCGGAAATATTGCATTGTTTAAGTGATACACAGTCGATTTATAATGTTTAGAAGCTTAAACAAAGTAAAAAAAAAATACGAAATTCACTAATTTTTAACTGTGGTGATAACCCTATGATTGCATCCGCACATAACGACACGATGGCTAGATTAAGGAATCGCCGTCGGGAAAACTCGGAATATTACGTTTATTTCCGAGAGTCGTTGTCATCGTACTGATGTAAAAATGACACAAAGTCAAATAAATCAAATAAAATGCAAAAATACGATTACGAGTTACTTTATTACAATTTTTACATACGGTGTTCAAAAGTTCCTCCGTTGTAAGGGTTGAGGCGGGCACGTTTAAGAACTTTTAGTACTGCGGTATGACTTATTTCGAAATGTCGACCAGCTGATCTCGAACTTTTTCTTGGATACCGCTCAAAATACCGCAGTATTCTTTCTTCAAGTCTAGCCTCAAGACGAATAACGAGTCCTCCACGTTGATCGTTCTGAGCTGTTCTTGGTACAACGGGCTGATTGTTGGCGACACGATCAAAAGCACGTAAAATTGCCCTATGACCTGTTGGGTGTGGTGGTGGATATGTTTCCCTGTAACGTCGTAAAGCTTCAGCCGCATTATAATTGCTGCTCGCGTATAACATGAGCAAATTTAAATATCCACGTGCATCTAACAGAGGCATTTTCATGTGAAGTAAATAAAATGAACTTAAATGTCAATTTCTTTTCAAACATCATATTTATGATATGTTTATGATCGATTTTCAATCATGCAAAGAGTTTCGATAGTTGTGAAAAATGCGTTGATTCTATCTCGGCTCGGCGAATGACAACCTATTACTACAACTTTAGTGCAATATCCGTCAAATAATGTAAAGCAAAAAAAGGACAGCCTATTGTATGAATTGCTGATCAACCAGGGAACAATTTCAATTCATTCGAAAATAATTTGCTGAAGCAAGTTAACGAACTAAAACCTTTTTTATCATTTTAGGTAGGTTAACAGAGACATTTTATTGATGATGAAAGAGGTTACTATCTTTTTTAATTGTTTATGACGGTTGAGTACATTCAAGTGCATGTCAGTGTCATGTCATATCATCATGTGAGTTATTTGTTGTGGTTAGAATTATTAACTAAGAAATTACATAAACACTCCAGAGACAATCACCTCTGCAAATCCTGCAGCGATTTTTTTAGCGTTGCACGCAGACCTCTAAGAATGGACAAATGGCAAAATGTTAATGTAGTATCCTGACGTCTAAAGATTGTTTACAAGTAAGAACATTGACCCAGCCATCTGTTTAGGGTTGGCACAAAGTAGTTTTTGGTATGAATGTTTAAAAGGCTATAACTTGAAAACGGTAACATATATTTCCATAGTTTCTATGGGGGAAATATAGTGCTAAGGTTGAACTATCTGCCTGTTTCGTAAAGGTCCCTCATCAAAATCCACCGCGTATAATATAAATTCAAGAAAATTAGTTCAAGTTCAAGCGATGTTAAATGTACACCACCAGAGTTACAAGACGCAGCTAATGTGGCAATAAATAATTTTTTCCGGCAAAATCCAAAGAAAAGTATTTAAAAGTTTATTCTGATGTAGTTTTTTCCTTCACCATTTTTGAGAAAAGCTATATATTGGTCTCGGCCGGAATAGCAATTGCTGGCTTCGTATTAGTTAAACGGACTCGCAAGCTCGTCCGTTTAATACTTACTCATACTCAGCCAGCAATTGCCTACTTCCCGGCCACGACAATAATCTACTATTAATGTTTTACTTATTTAAACTACATACACATATTATAAAAATTACCATGAATTCGATAAATACAATTCAAGATTCAATTTTATTGACCCTAAACAACTGCGTATTACTATGTGCGTTAGTCAAAGTCGTAATTTGTTTATTTAATATAAGGTATGAAAACTTTTGCTGAGAAGAACCCGGCAAGAAACTCAACAAAGTATATATTTCTTAAATATATTTACAATGATATGGAACGACTTCTATCTCTAGGATTTAACACAAAAAAATATTTTACTATAGATTCTCAATTTGAAGTTTATGTTCGCTTATACGGATTGAAATTATTTCCAAACATCCCTGTCCATGATTCCGTAATCCTTAACCTAACTACCTAACCTAACTTAGGTTCGTAGGCATTAATTGTATAATCCATCTTAGACATTAATGTCTTCTTGACAACAGTGTTGAATTTTGTATCTGTTTGATCGGTAACATTTTTTTTTAATTTGGTAACTGATCGTTCCATGGTAACTGTTCGTTCACTGTCATTCATTGACACCCGCAGCACTAACTTGCTGCTGCTAACTTGCTGGCCTTTATTAGTGTTGAATCGACTTTCAAGTAATTATTACAATGTTTGTCACAACACAGATGTCTTATTCTTCGTCCATTACAAGAGTTTCCATTGGAGGGTTTTCCAGAAATAAAGTTTAGCTGATCTCTTAGAGCAACGCGGGCTTCCTACCGGAAGGGAGTAGCCTTCGCAGTAGATTACCTTAAAAATAGTTCTGGCATTTGTTCCTGTAGGAAGCCTGCGTTGCTCTAAGGACTTACACACTGAAGGTTCGGTCGGTTCGAATTTAGTCAGCAAAGAAATTATTTAGGATTTCTAGAAAAAAAGAACGAGAAGGGGATGGGTTTGCGTGATTTGCCTTCTCTTAAGAGAAAGGTTCAAGTTTTAAAGCATATACCCAAAGGTGCGAGGAACCTTGCGGCCGGCAAGTTATGCGCCTTGATAGAGGTGTGCATGCGGACGAACGAGGTCGATGACTGGTTCAATTTGCTTTCATTTCCTTTTTCTGCTCTGAGGGTCCCGGAGGCTGGAGTGCGCAAATCTTTGACGACTAAGGTGAAAACCAATATCGAAAGTGGAACCTTGTACTTTCCGGTTGCGCAGTCAGCGTTTAAGCCGCCTTCTACTTATCGTACAATAATAATATCGTACTTATCGTGTCGTAAGGTGCACGATGGCGATTTGAGGGGAGCCGTCCGCCTGCTTCTATCGGACGCATCGTTGGCACCCACTGACAATAGTACTGTGGACGCTTTGCGGGAAAAGCATCCGTCCCCTTCCAGGCCATTACTTTTTCCACCAGAGCCGAACCTTTCAGGCCCTTCCCTTTTTGTTGACCCTGCTGAGGTAGCCAATGCGTTGGGGTCATTTTATAATGGGTCGGCTTCTGGTTTGGATGGTTTACGCCCTAGGCACCTTAAGGAGCTGACATCGCCTTCCGCGGGGGACAATGGTCTCCGCCTATTGGACTCGCTCTCTGGTCTGTGCAATTTTTTGCTGAAGGGATTGTTGAATGTAGAGGTGGCACCGTTTCTTTATGGGGCATCTCTTTGTGCTCTTTCGAAGAAGGATGGCGGCATCAGGCCGATTGCCGTAGGGTGCACGTATCGTCGCTTAGCTGCCAAGCTTGCTTGTAGGTCTGTTCGTGAAGCAATGTCTTCTCATCTTCAACCGAGGCAGGTGGGTTTCGGTACGGCCTTGGGGTGTGAGGCGGCGATACATGCAACCCGATCTTTTGCGATCGATTGTGGGGGTTCTGATGCCGTAGTGGTTAAGGTAGACATTAAAAACGCTTTTAACAGCATCGAGAGAGACGTTATTCTGTCGGAGGTTCTAGAACATGTTCCGTCCCTGTATCCGTTCGTGTACCAATGCTACTCGTCCCCAAGCAATCTTTTCTTTGGAGAAGCAACGATTCTCTCGCAGGTGGGTGCTCAGCAGGGGGATCCCCTGGGCCCTCTTTTGTTTTGCTTAGCAATTCACAACATCATTTCGACTTTGGGCTCTCCACTGAATGTTTGGTATTTAGATGATGGTACAATCGGTGGAGATCCAAAAGTTGTTTTGGAGGATCTGGCCAAGCTTAGTGTAGCTTTGGGGGCCGTGGGCTTGGAAATTAACCCGGGAAAGTGTGAGATTTTCGCATGCGGCGACATAAATGCGGACTTGATCGATGAATTTCGTTCGCAATTGCCTGGCATCAAACAGTTGGATAAGTCGGCGGTTGGTCTGTTGGGGGCGCCAATATTTCCTGAGGGTGTCAGTTCCGCCCTTGAATTGAAGAGATTGGCGCTTGTATCGGCACGGGAACATTTAACCAATTTGTCGGCGCATGTCGCTCTCACCTTGCTGCGGAATTGCTTGGGTATGCCTCGAATGACTTACATTTTGCGTACATCTCCCACATGGCTCTTCGGTCAGGACGTTGCTGCATTGGATGACGCGCTTAGGTTGACACTGGAAGTCGTACTGAATGTCAGTTTTACAACTTCGCAGTGGTGCCAGGCAGTGTTGCCAGTTAGGCATGGTGGTCTTGGGGTGCGTCGCGTTCAGGATGTTGGCTTGGCGGCTTTCTTGGCGTCTTCGTACGGCTCGGCTGATCTCGTTGCTCGCATTTTGGGTGATAATGGTGGCGTGATTTGTGTGCCGTTTCAGTCGGAGGCTCTTGCTAGGTGGTCAAGTCTTTGTCCGGGTGGGGAACGCCCGATTAATGCCGGTTTGCAGAGAGGTTGGGATGATGTTTTCTGCAAGCAAATGTACGATTCCCTTTTGGTGGACGCTTCGGGCGTTGACGCGGCTCGTCTGAGAGCTGTTGCTAGACCGGAGTCAGGGGCGTGGTTACATGCTTTGCCGTCTCCTCAGTTGGGTACTCTGCTCGATAATAACTCTTTGAGGGTAGCAGTGGCACTTCGTTTAGGCGGCAAAGTGTGTGAAAGGCATCGTTGTGTATGTGGGATGATGGTGGAGGAGGATGGGCACCATGGTTTGAGCTGTCAGAGGTGTGCGGGTCGTTTTCCTAGGCACCACGCTATTAACGACCTAGTGCGGCGGGCAATGGTTTCGGCCAATGTGCCTTGTGTGCTTGAACCTCCGGGACTTAGTAGGGTGGACGGAAAGCGGCCGGACGGTCTCACATTGGTTCCTTGGCAGAAGGGGCGTTGTCTTTTATGGGACGCAACGTGTGTAAGCACTTACGCTGCGTCTCATTTGGGACAAACTTCGCGGGTGGCTGGTTCTGCGGCTGAAAATGCTGCGAGGTTGAAGCACGCGAAGTATTCTGCCTTGGAGCCGGTGTACGATTTTGTACCGGTTGCGGTGGAGACGGCGGGGCCCTGGGGTTCGGAGGCCCTTGGTTTGTTTAAGGACTTAGGTCGGCGTCTCAAGGATAGGGGGTGCGATCCCCGGTCTGGATCGTGGCTGGTTCAACAGGTGTCCATTGCTGTACAGAGGGGCAATGCTGCCGGGATAATGGGGACTTTTGAACCGGGCACGATGCAGGGAGGGGATTTTTAGTTTGTTTTATTTTTTAGTTATTGTGTTTAGTTTAAGTATTGTTTTATTTTAGTTGTAGTTTAGTTTTAGTTTTCCTGTTTATGAGATACCTATGTAATTAATGCCTGAATAAATGACATATATTTACCTAAAAAAAAAAAAAAAAAAAAAAAGAAAAAAAGTAAGATATGTTTGCAGTTCAGTCATTATCGGATCGGATTTTATAATTTCTATTCATAATATCGTATGTAGAAATTTACTGAGAGCGTTAGCACGCGCATTTGGCACCCAAACCCAGTGTAAAAAAGACTCATTGAAGGAACGAGATAGGTAGATTCTAATTAAATCGAAATGTAACGGTCTTGCTTCAAACTTCAAATACTTACAGCAAATAGTCTCTAGAGCGTTAGGTCCTATATACGTCCAAAAGTCAAAGGGTTTCTTGCCATCTTCCTGATTTAAGGAGCTGACCAGCTTCTTGGCTTGAGAGTTGAACACCCCAATGAAGCCGTCCAGGACACCCTGGCTAAAAGCTGGTGTCAGCAGCTTTCGATGTATTTTCCAGATAGGTACTAGAATATTTAAAAATCATGGTCAATACCAGTTTAACGTCACATTCGTTACGTTACTTTAATCGTTACTGAATAAGGTAAAAGACCATTAGTCGGGTTTCCATAGTAAGGCGGCTCTTACATCGAATGGGCTCGGGTTTTTTTTGTGAGTACCTCTTATAATGTAGAATATTTATGCTGAGTATTAACGTCCTACTTGTGACAATTCTTAACTTGTGTTTTTTTTTTAATTTTTAATGTATTCGTTGTAAGGGCCGACTTACTATGGAAACCCGACTATGGCCTTTCATAACACATATTGCAGGTGTAACCTTTCAATCTCTAATAAGATACGGATTAAGAGTTTTTTGTTAATGTTACTAACCAATTTGCGTATCTTTTTGTTGAAATTTAGTATTTAAGGAATGTATATTTCTTTATACTTAAACAATATTGGATTTGTAACATAAGTAATTTGTAAGTTAAGTTTTTTGACGAGATATGTGGCGTCTACTGTAACTAATACGATTCCTAATGTTTTCGTTCAATATTATGTTATATTAACTGCGACTTGATTTTTTAAACAAATGGATTTAACTTCTATACCTAATAATATCAATGTCCATTGCGCGTATACACCATGTACAATTCTGCTTTATGAGTTTTGTAATTACTGACGGATGAATATTTACCTGTTGCTGTCAGCAGTCCCTCGCCTAAAAAGGCCTTCATGAAGTCATAGATGACATCTTTGTCCAAAGCGGCGGTAGCTAACGTAACGCAGTCATCCGGGTCGGTAACCACTGATTAACAAATTATATGCATAGGTATTAAATATTACAAACTCTCATGAGATATGATTTATAAAACTAAAAGATTAAACGGTTCAACTCATGATTATCTATACTAATATTATAAATGCGAAAGTGTGTGTGTTTATATGCTTGTGTGTTTCTCCGTCTTACACGTCGAAACGAAGCGACGAATCGACGTGACATGATTTTGTGGTTTTATCTTTTCATTGTACCTACTCGTAGTGTCTAGGTACTTTTGTGTCTGATTTCCTGTCTGTTGAAATAAATGCAAAGACTAGGGTTTAACTTTAGAAACTATTTAATTAGTATTAAAAAGTACAGCGTAACAATGACACGGCAAATGATCGGAGCAGAAGAAAAAAGACAAGAGACGACAATTGCATCCTCAAGTAATTGCTGTGAAGTTTTAATAGGCGTTTGCGTTCATCATTAATATTTCATCATTCTCTCCTGGACGCAAACCCATTGCTTTGGTGAAAACTTCGTGCTTCGGTCGGTGAAGTGCTTTCGTCAGGACATCAGCAACCATTTCCTCAGTCTTCTTGTAAATTACAGAGATTTGTTTGGCAGCAATTTTCTCCCTCACAAAGTGGTAGCGGACATCAATGTGCTTGCTGCGGGCGTGATAAGCTTCAGTACCTGAAAGGCTAATGGCACTTTGATTATCACAATATATGATTATCGGGACATTCGATAGCTCAGTCCAGAATTCCTCCTCCAGCTGTTTGAGATACAATGCCTCTTGTATAGACGCTGTTAGAGACATGTACTCGGCTTCTGTACTAGACAAAGCTATTGTATTTTGTCTTTTAGAGGACCAACTGATAGCAGCACCCTGAAAAAGAAAAATGTATCCTGTACAGGATCTTCTATCTTCAGAGTGACTAGCCCAATCGGCGTCACAGTATCCCACAATATTTTCTTTATTTCCCTGAAAGGTTAACTTATAATTTATTGTGGCTTTTAAATATCTTAAAACTCTTTTGAGCGCAATCCAGTGTTGCATAGTAGGCTGACTATTGTATCTGCTCAATGAGTTCACTATGTAAGCTATGTCTGGCCTTGTCCCTTGAGATAAATATAACAGGCAACCTATTAACTCTTGATATGGCATATTTTTCAGAATTTCTTTTTCATTTGTTGCTTTCTTCAATTGAATATTTGCTTCACCAGGTGTCCAAACAGGCTTACATTCACTCATGTTAAAACGACTCAGTATTTTTTTTACATAAATAGATTGGTCTAGTGATATTCGATTATCGTTTTCTTCGGTAATGCGGTAACCAATGCATTGCTTTGCTTTGCCCATATCTTTCATGAAAAATTTTTCTTGAAGATTTTTTTTGATAGTATGCGCTTGCTCATCATTATTGAAGAAACACAGTAAATCATCGACATAGCATGTAATAAACATTATGTCATTCTTGTTTATTATTCTATAGTAGATACAAGGATCTACCTTTGATCGGGTCATTCCTATTTCTAACAAAGTTGCATTTAATTTTTTGTTCCACTGACGACTTGCTTGTTTTAGTCCATAAATGGCTTTGTTTAGGCGACATGCTTTCTCTCCTTGCTCAAAAGAAGGTGGTTGAGACATATAAACTTCTTCTTCTATGTCTCCTTGCAAAAATGCCGTTACGGCATCCATTTGGTGTATTTTTAACTTGTATTTGACTGCAAGTCCAATTAAATATCTAATTGATGAATATCTGACCACTGGTGCATATATTTCATGATAGTCAATTCCTTTCGTTTGTTGAAATCCTTTGATTACAAGTCTTGCCTTGTAGCGTATGACATCACCATTTTCATTCAATTTCGTTTTAAATACCCATTTACATGGTATGATTTTCTTACCCGCTGGTACGGTTGCTAACGTCCAAGTATTATTATTGATCAAAGAATCGTATTCATCTTGCATCGCTTTTTTCCACTCAGTCGCCATTGTACCTTCTAGAGCTTCTTCAAGGCTTTGTGGATCACTGTTCAGTAAGCTTGGTGCTGATTCAGTGAGCATACAGAAATACGATGTAGGACTTTTGCTGTAGAATTCCATTCTTCTGTTTGATCGAAGATTTCCCTGGTATGTCGGAGGTGTGTCATAGCTTTCATCAGGTATGTATGTTTCATCTAAAGTATTATCATACACAGTCGAGTTTGAGGAATCTAAAAATGTGTTCGGAGTTCCCTGTGTAGTATCTTCATTTTCTTGAACATTATCACAATCAGACCTTGATTTAGTGATCGGAGTTCTCGGAGTAGTACTTACATTTTCATGAACATTATCATTAAGCATCATTTCTGCTTTTACAGGGAAGTCACCCACATTTTTACTTTCATTTGTAACCTTTTTATTTAACATTTCTTGATTAATGTCTGTTTTTGTTTCAAGTGTAGAAGTGGGAAACATATTTCTTTTTACTTTACCTTCAAGGAATACTACATCCCTGCTCATCAATACCTTTCTACTTTTAGGATCAATGAATCTATAACCTTTGGTACAGTTAGAATATCCGACAAAAATTAACTCTTTTGATTTTGCATCCAATTTTTGCCTTTTCTCTTTCGGAATGTGTACCATGGCACGGCATCCAAATATACGTAAATGTCTTAAATCTGGCTTGTTACCACTCCATACTTCTTCAGGTGTAATGTTGGAGAGTGCTTGAGTTGGTGAACGGTTGACAATGTAGGCAGCTGTTGACACTGCTTCACCCCAGAATTCTTTCTGTAAATCAGCATTTAATAGCATACATTTAGCACGTTCAATTATTGTACGGTTCATTCTTTCGCTTAAGCCATTCTGTTCTGGTGTATACGGAATGGATGTTTGATGTAAGATTCCATTTTTCTTTAAGTATGTATCAAATTCTCTGTTTATGTACTCTTTCCCATTATCACTTCTTAAAATTTTAACCTTTTTGTTTAACTCGTTTTCTACTCGGTTTTTAAATTCGACAAATTTATCAAATACTTCGCTTTTGTTTTTTATCGTGTACACAAATACTTTTCGTGAGTAATCGTCTATGAAAGTTGTAAAATATTTTGCACCTCCAATTGATGTAGTTTGCATCGGACCACAAACATCTGTGTGGATTAGCTCTAGCAATTCCTTTGCTCGGGAGCCACTACTCGGTAGAGATTGCCTAGTCTGTTTACCTTCTAAGCATGGTATACATACAAAACTTTCTTTATTCGGTGACAATTGCACACCGGAAGTACAATAAGGTATTTTGTTGACATCGACAAAATTTAAGTGGCCCAAACGTTGATGCCACAAGTAGGTATCTGTTTCTGCTGTTGCTGTCATTGCTCGAGTTTTATTATTGTTGACATTTAATCTATAGGTATCATTAATGAGGCTAGCGAATGCTACCTTATCTCCATTTTGATTTTGTATTAAACAGCCATTTTTATCAAACTGTATTTTACAGCCAGCTTTTATAATTTTACTTACAGATAATAAATTAGTTGACAGTTCTGGTACAAATAAAACGTTTCTCACCTGTATCGAATTGCTACTGCCATCTTCAGCTGTTACCTGAATGGTAATATCACCACAACATTCAACATGCAAAACTTTATTATCCGCTATCCGTATGTTGTGTACAGGTGGAGCGGTCACATTCTCAATCCATTCTTTGTGCATGGTCATGTGAGCTGACGCGCCAGAATCTACGTACCAGTTTAGAGCATCGTTCAACTGCATGGCTGAAAAAGCTGCTACAAAACCATTATTATTATTATTATTGTTACCATTTTTATTTTCAGATTTATTTTTACGGTGCCAACAATTTTTACCAAAGTGACCAAATTTATTGCATTGATAACATCGGGGTCCTTTTGGTCTAGACTGGGACTGTTGCTTTTTATTATGATAATTTTTAGAATTTGTGTAAAATGCGGTAGTGTCGACTTTGACTTCTTGTAAAAGTTTTGTTTTTATTAAGTCGGCGCTAATTTTTACACCGGAATTCTCGATACCCATGATCATCGGCTTGTATGTGTCCGGCAAGCCCGCTAACATTAAAGTCCCAAGCCACTCGTCATCAACTTGAAAAGATATATTTCGAAGTTTATGAGCTGATGTCATTATTTTATTAACATACTCTTCTACGCTAGTACTTGTTTCCAATGTTGTGTTAATTAAATCTTTCAGTAAACCAACCTTACGGAGCAGACCGGAATCTTGGAATGCTTTTGTTAAATTGTTCCATACCTCGTGTGCTGTTTTTGCATCCTGTATATGAACATATAGAACAGGATCCACTAGTAATATCAGTTTGGACTTCGCTTTTACGTCTTTCTTCGAATCAGTGCTTGGATTTTCTACACATTCCCATAATTCTTCATGTTGTAGGTAGGCTTTCACAGCAAAACTCCAACTCGTCCAATTATCTCGACCAGTGAGCTTATCAATTGCTACAAATGAACTGCTTGAAGACATTGTTGTAGCAATATTCAATATTATTTTCCTTTATTAGCTGAAATATTTGAAAACCTACGATCGCGAAACTACTGATTGAGGTTAAGTTTACTTTAGACTAAATTTACTTGTTAAAATTTTATCACTTTCACTGAATAACTTTTACAGGTCGGCCTGGGCCCATAACCTGTTGAAATAAATGCAAAGACTAGGGTTTAACTTTAGAAACTATTTAATTAGTATTAAAAAGTACAGCGTAACAATGACACGGCAAATGATCGGAGCAGAAGAAAAAAGACAAGAGACGACAATTGCATCCTCAAGTAATGAAGCTGCTGATGCTGTGAAGTTTTAATAGGCGTTTGCGTTCATCATTAATATTTCATCACTGTCAATCGTTCAAAGGTCAATTGGAAGAGATCCCTCGATAACTAAGGTCATTTTTTATCATCACTTAAACAATAACACTAGTTTTACTTACTGTAATATTGTCTCTGGACTATTCTCAAGCCGGCAACACCACTGTAAGAATTAGCGAATCTGCAGCAGTCTTGTAACAGAATCCAAAAAGCTGAAACCAAGAATTAAGGGTTAACAATATATTGGATTGTGGCAGTAGGATAAAAAACAGGCCAAGAGCGTGTCGGACACGCCTGAAATAGGGTTCCGTAGCCATCACGAAAAAATTAAGTAATATTTTCTAAGTATACCGTATTTTTTACGAAATATTCCAAGTTTAAGTATATTTTATTTATTTACACTTAAACTATTAATAATTCTCAAGAAAACTTAACAGTTATAGTATTCCTTATAAGTTTGATATATATACCTACTTACTACCATACTGAATTTTTTCAAATTTTTCCGCCCTCCGGTTTAGATTTCAGAGGGGGGGGGGGGGGACGCTCGACTTTAATGAAAATTTGCACTTTCAAGTTGAATATTTCGCCAGCATATCACTGAATCTAAAAATCGTGCTAGCAACCCCTAATGGTTAAAATGTACTAATGTTTAAAAGACATATCCAACGATACCCCACACTACAAGATTGGATGAGGAAAAAAAATCACCCCTACTGCGTCTATACTATACGTCTAGACTCTATAGGAAAACCCTAAATTTTTATTTTATTTTTTTATTGTACGATTTTGTTGTATACATCAACATCATCATCATGTCAGCCGAAAGTCCACTGCTGGACATAGGCCTCCCCCAAGGCTCTCCACTCAGACCGGTCTTGTGCTTTTCGCATCCACCGCGATCCCGCGATCCGCGATGCGTTGTATATATATTCGTGCAAAATTACACCTCATTAGCATTGATAGCCCCTAAGCAAAGCCGCGGACGGACAGGCAGACAGACAGACATGGCGAAACTATAAGGGTTCCGTTTCTGCCATTTTGGCTACGAAACCATAAAAAGGCAAAAAGGAAAAGAACAAAAAGTTGTGATAAGGAAGCTACTGCATTCCAATCGGTTAACCCGTTCAAGAGCTAGGGAGCCAAAGACAGACACACACAGACGCACATAGCGGTAAAACTTGTAACACCCCCTCTTTTTGCGTCGGGACTTAAAAATTGGAACTTACCTACTACAAAAACTTTGAAAATAATTTTATTTTTATTTTCTAGAAATTACTAGGTACTACTAGTACCTGCTAGCTTGTAAAGAAAGGGAGCTTAGCGTTAACAAAATATAATATTAATTTGTTTTTTGGAAAAATATTAATCTTATATTTTTTGTAATATACCAAAGATCCATCCAACGATACCCAACAATATTCATAGGAAAGTACAAGGAAAGTAAAAGATAGTAGATTGTACAACGAGAGCATAAAACGAGCCATTTTACCCGAGACGTTCATGTAGCCACCTGAGCCGGCACGACGAGGGTGGATAGACACGTCGAGAGGAAAATGGGTTTAATGCTCGAGTTTTACACTATGCTTTTCACTTCGATGGCGAGGAAATGAAATAGCAACAGTGGAGACAATGATTCACTTTCTATGTACCTTTTATTTTTATGCATTACTAGCTTTTACCCGCGGCTTCGCACGCGTAAACTAATCGGTCTGGTAGTTGCACTTGAAATTTTCGGGATTTTACCAAATTCCCCTGGCAATTTCCAAAATTTATATCGTGGTCTTCCTTCATTGAGGTTGTGTTGTGAATAGCTGTACAAAATTCAAGACTCTAAACCCAGTGCTGAAATTTCAAAAATGTTCCCTATCCAAATTCAAATCATTTATTTAGTAAATAGGCCGCAATGGGCACTTTTACACGTCATTTTTTAAACTACCAGCGCTTTCGGAAAGACCATCATTGCCAAGAAGAATGCGCCACAAGATACTTGGCAGGAAGTCATTTGTTTTCAAAATAGTTCAAAACTATCCCGTGAGAATATCCGGATAAAAAGTAGCGTATGTGTTATTCTAGACATCGAGTTACCTTCATACCAAATTTCATGACTCCATGCCCAGCGGTTATTATTTAAAGATTTTATCCCTATCCCGTGGGAATATCGAGATAAAAAGTAGCCTATGTATTATTCCAGAGGTCCAGCTACCTACATGCTAAATTTCATGGCTCTAAGCACAGTGGTTGTTGTTTCGAGATTTCATCCCTAGGTATCCCGTGAGAATATCGGGTCAAAAAGTCGCTTATGTGTTATTCCAGACCTCCGGCTACCTACATTCCAAATTTTATGACTCTAATCCCAGCGGTTATTATTTCAAGATTTTATCCCTACCTCGTGGGAATATCGAAATAAAAAGTAGCCTATCTATTATTCCAGAGGTCCAGCTACCTACATATTAAATTTCATGGCTCTAAGCATAGCGGTTGTTATTTCTAGATTTTATCCCTAGGTATCCCGTGGGAATATTGGGTCAAAAAGTAGCCTATGTGTTATTTCAGATGGCCAATTACCTACATACCGAATTTCATGGCTCTAGTCCCAGTGGTTGTTATTTCGAGATTTCATCCCTAGGTATCCCGTGGGAATATCGGGTCAAAAAGTCACCTATGAGTAATTCCAGACGTCCAACTGCCTACATACCAAATTTCATGACTCCAAGTCCAGTGGTTGTTATTTCGAGATTTTATCCCTATCCCGTGGGGATATCGGGATAAAAAGTATCCTATGTTTTAATCCAGGTTATAAACTAACTTTTTGCCAAATTTCATCCAAATCCTTCTAGCCGTTTTAGCGTGAAGAAGTAACAAACATACTTACTCACTCACAAACTTTCACATTTGTAATATTAGTAGGATAGGGATATTAAATTAATAATTATAAATAATAAAACACTTTTGGTAACGCGGTTTGCGTTTGACTGATGTCATGACGTGAAAACTGATGCATTTTATGTCGCGTGCTGAAAGTAAAACAACGTGTGAACAATACACAACAAAGTGTGAACAATATGAACATTCAACAGCCGCCACCAATGGCGGACACCGGGAACATAGCGGATAATTGGCGTGACTGGAAAAGAACTTTCGAATGGTTTCTCATAGCGGCTGGACGGGAACAGGCGACAGATAAAGAAAAATGTGCCTTGTTTTTGCACGTAATTGGAAAGTGCGGACGAGAAATATACGAAGAACTCGATTTCAAGGACGGTGAACAAAACAAGTACCTAACGTTATGCAAAAAATTTGACGCCAGATGCGATCCTACAAAAAACATTAATTTTGAAAGACATATATTTTTTGAGACTTCTCAAGGAAATGAACCATTTGATAAATTCTTTGCAATTTTAAAAGTCAAGAGTAAATCGTGTGAATTCGGCACCCTTCGCGACAGTTTGATTTTGACGCAATTGATTCGGGGTGTAAAGGACAGTCAACTGAGGGAGCGGATGTTAAGAAAGTCAGATCTTCAGCTAGCAGACGCAGCGGCGTGGTGCCGCGCGGCAGAGGTGGCGAGCGAGCAGGCCGGCCCCGTGCGCGTCGCGCCGCCCGGCGAGGAGCCCGCGGCGCGCGTCATCGAGCCCGTCACGGCACGCCGCGCCGCCCGCCCACCACCACCGCCGCCGCCGCCCGCGCCGTTGGGGGCCAGAGCCGCCCGCCCAACCTACTCTGGACGGCAAAGGTTGCGATGTGGAAATTGCAATTATTCGCATGAAAATGGTCGTTGTCCAGCTTATCAAGTGACATGTTTTCTGTGCAACAAGCGAGGACATTTTGCAAGATGCTGTCGGTCTCGGAGACCTATAAACCACGAGGTGAGGGAGCTGTTGAGTCAGTTGCCGAGTGAGGGAGACGAAGAGGAAGAGTTCACGATTAGAGGAATCGAAGTCAACACTATAAACATTAAGACTTATTAGGCGACCATAATCAGTCAAATGTGCCGAGAGTTCGAATCACATCTCGTAACTAAGCTTTTTGCTTTTTTATTTTTAGGTAAAAGAGAAAATTTGATATTTTTACAGCCGAACAAAATACAAAATCTTCGGACTCCATCGAGTGAGTATAATTAAATTACTTGACTTACATATGCTGTTTTATCCCTAGCTACGTAACACAATACAAAACAATTTAGGTATCTTTATTTACAGACTGCAAATGGTGCAAATTTTTGCAGGTGGTAGGACCTTGTGCAAGGTCCGCCCGGATTGCTACCACCATCTTGATCGCTAATCCTGCCGTGAAGCAGCAGTGCTTGCACTGTTGTGTTTCGGCGCGAAGAGTAAGACAGCCGGTGAAATTACTGGCACTTGAGGTATTCCAACTTAGGCCTCTAGGTTGGCAACGCATCTGCAATACCCCTGGTGTTGCAGATGTTTATGGGCGGTGGTGATCTCTTACCACCAGGAGACCCACTTGCTCGTTTGCCTTCCAGTCGAATAAAAAAAAATGGTAACGGAATCTCCGATTTTATCAACCGCTTGCACCTGTAGCGAGTAAGTTCTAATCTCCAATAGACTTTATTTATCCTTATAAATTTAAAAATACCTACCTACCTAGGTCGCACGTAAATTCGTGCGTTGCGATAAATACCTTACTACCCACAGCGGCGCGTACCTACGAAAAGAATGGTCGCGTGACCTTAGTTTTTTTTTATTCGACTGGAAGGCAAACGAGCAAGTGTGTCTCTTGGTGGTAAGAGATCGCCACCGCCCATAAACATCTGCAACATCAGGGGTATTGCAGATGCGTTGCCAACCTAGAGGCCTAAGTTGGAATACCTCAAGTGCCAGTAATTGCACCGGCTATCTTACTCTCCGCGCCGAAACACAACAGTGCAAGCACTGCTGCTTTACGGCAGGATTAGCGATCAAGATGGTAATAGCAATCCGGGTGGACCTTGCACAAGGTCCTACCACCTGCAAGTTAGATATAGTGAATTAAAAAACCGGTGAAAACTAAAAACTGGTTAATAACCACATCGACGGATACAAAACCGGTTAACCGGTTTTTTGCAAACTGTTTAAAATTGAAGTATTAGACGATAATTTTACTATTATTGGTTGTTATTGATGTTAACGGCGTATTTTGTGAGATTTAAATATACTCTCTACTAATAAGGGAAGGTGGGTTACAGTGGATCATGGGTAACAGTGGTCCAGTTGAATGAAGTTTTAACTCATTTATTTATTAAATTGTTTAATAGTCTTTTATCACAAGTAAAAACAAAGCTAACACACTAATATAAAATCGCGATGTAAAAAAAAAATCAGTTAAAATTCAGTGTAATCAAGTGTAATCAGTTAAAATCAGTGAAATCGTAAAATTATATGATAGAGTTTCATATCCATTATGCCATTGACTCTCACGAGATCACCAACTTTATCACCCGCAAAACATCCCCAGACCATAACCGATCAGTGATCCAGTCCTGCACTGTTGGCACACGCGTAGCTTTGCCTTTTGTTCGCCTTCTTGTCGTCGAATATATTTGACGATGTCTCCCCCCAAAAATGCAATTTCGATTCGTCGTAAAATAAAACTTTTGACCACTGCTCAGGCGTCCAATCTTTGTATTTTTGTATCTTTGTCTTATTATTCAGAGAATAATATTATCCTTTGTATTAAATACATAGCTAGAATAACATTGTTTTAACTTCGCGTACCAGATTTGCGTCTAGGGAATGCAAACCGGTTAAATACCGGTTTTTTGTAACTTTCGGCAGTTATTAACCAAATTGGAAATAGTCCTTAAATATGTGTAAATTGCCTAAAATAGATACCCCAGAATAATCTTGAGACTAGAAAACGACGAATATAGCATGGGAACTTTTTTTTTAAACAAGAATACACACTCGTATTTCTTCGTATAGTGGACAACAAGAAGTTGGTTCATCTTTTTAATTAAATTTCGTCATCAATGTGCTGATAAAACATACGAGCCAAAAGGAAAAATTACATTGCTGAAACTACAATACCATACCGGTCAAAAGTTTAAGCTCATTCTGTGAAATTAGGTTTTCATATTAAATTATATTGATATTGAATAAATAATTTTATAAATAAATGAGTTAAAACTTCATTCCACCGGAATCACAGAAAATTTCATTTATTTAGAACTTAAATATGTACTTTTTTACTACTAGGTGCCCGATGGGAACACACAAATACTCCCAAATTATTAAATTCCGAATTCGCTAATTTTGATTTTCACAATTCCTAAGACATATAATTCCGATTACTTAAAAACACGAATTTCATTTTTCCGAATTTCAAAATATCGATTTTTTATATCCAATTTTTAAAACTCCGAAGAATTAAAAGCACGAAATGTTATTGGCCTGAAGTACAGTATTCTGATTAGCAAATTTCCGAAATGACATCGCCAATTCGGAAATATGACATTCGGCAAAATAAACTTCGTGGTTTTATTAATCGGAAACTTGAATTTCGAATCTTGAATAAATATCAATTAATTTAGGTAAATTGAACTGCATAGGATAGGTTAGGTTAGAATTGCGTCAAAGCGCGAAGCGCCTTAACTGCGCGGAATAGGAGCTCCGTGATGCAGAGCTCCATCGAACTTGTAACACATTGCTGAAAATGAATAACAGTATTACTTTTTAGACCAATCTAACCTACATTACCTACCCATAGCTTACGTTTAGAAGTCGGGATTTATTATTGATCTGTGTAATTTAATTCCTCGGAATTTTGAAAATCGGTATTTTAGTAATCGGAATTCGTATTTTTGACATTTCGGTTTATTATTGAGTCGAACTTCTTATTGTTCGATGTATTAAAATTCGGAATTTTGAAAATCGTAATTTAAAAAATGACGATTATTAAGTTTCGGATTTATCAAAAATCGGAATAGTCATAGTAAGACTTTTAAAACATTCGGAATTATAAAAATCGGTATTTTGAAGTTCGTGATTCCGACTTTCGGAATTTCTTAATTCTTCTTTTTCTGAATTTCTTTCGGTATTTATGTAGTGTACCCGTGCCCTATACACCGCAACATTACCTCTCGTTTCGATACTGAGACGATGACTAGTTTGGCAAGCGGGGGCGTAAGAGCAACAACTTCGAATCCACTCACGGGCATGCGTGTAATACACATAAAATTATACCAAAAGATCCACTGTTACCCATGATCCACTGTAACCCACCTTCCCCTATTAATACAGAGTATATTTAAATACTTATTTAAATCTCACAAAATACGCCGTTAACACCAATAGTAACCAAGAATAGTAAAATTATCGTTTTCAAATAGTTTGCAAAAAAACTGCTAAAAACCGGTTAACCAGTTTCGAATCCCTCAATACGGTTATTAACCGATTTTTGGTTTTCACTGGTTTTTTCATTCTCTATTTGCGTCGTAAATTGATTTATCACAAAGTTCTTATAATCTATCGTGCAGGGCTTACTTCTGTTTCTCTCGTTAGTTCTTTGCCACCGGTGCTTTATAGGTACATATGTCCATGACAAATTGTAAATGCTAACACATTTAATATATTTTCAGTTACAAATATCGTTCGATGTGGAGAAGAGGTTCCTGACAAAACAGTTGATCGAAGAATTGTCGCAGTTATTAGTATTTTTTTTACAAAATTACAATCATTTGCAATCATGGACCCTTAGAATGCGGTATTCAAAAGATGCAGTTCGTTGGAGAAGTACCTAAAACATGGGCTAACATCAAAATTTATGTTTCGGTGTAAAAACAATGTTTTTGAAATAAGAGTTGACTTCATTAAAATGAATATTTAATTTACACTATGCTCTATTTTATTACTTCAATTTAACTTTAACGCCATCTATGCGATCCTGCATGCTTTTTTCGGTCTAGTAATACGTTTTACAAATCAGTGTCCTGTTAGTTCAGTTGAGTCGCCACTTTTTACGTGGCGCTGTTGTATCGGCAATAATCGGCATTGTATCGAGGGGCGGGACGGCTGGCGCGGGGGAGGGGCTCGATTTTAGAATTCGTTTGGGTACGGGAACGGCCTTAATACTTGTGAACGGCGTGCCCGTGCAGTTTAAATTGGATAGCGGTGCAGATGCATCGGTTATGTCTATGGCTAGTTATGTGGCTGCTGGTTTTTGTAAACAATCTTTACGTCAAACAAATACTGTACTAAAAGAGGTTAGTAAAAATCCCTTACCCGTTGTTGGCTATTTTAACGCGGAATTACGTTATAGAAACATGAAAATTATAAATAAAATATTTGTTTTGGACGTGTCATGTAGCAATTTACTATCAAGGGAAGCTTGCTCTCAATTAAAATTAATAATGCGAGTTAATGAAATTTGTGATAAGAATAATTTTGATATATTAACAAAATATAAACATATTTTTGAAGGAATAGGAACTGCCGGGGTTACACAAGCTAGTAGTTGAAGAATCGATTACGCCTGTCGTGAAGGGTTCACGAAAAATACCCATAAAATTAAGACCTAAGTTAAGGGAGGAATTGGAAAGGCTTCAAAGTCTCAATATTATTGCACCAGTCACCGAGCCCACCGACTGGGTGTCAAACATTGTACTTGTTGAAAAGTCAGATGGTAAATTGCGCTTATATCTCGACCCCCAGTATTTAAATCGAGCAATAAAGCGGAGCCATTTCCAACTACCCACCCTGGACGAGATAGCTTCAAACATAGCGGGCGCTAGGTATTTTTCAGTTCTAGATGCCAGTAAAGGGTTTTACATGTGTGTATTAGATGACGAGAGCTCAAAGCTGTGTACGTTTGCCACGCCGTTTGGCCGATTTAGATTTTTAAGACTACCGTTCGGCATCTGTAGCGCTTCTGAGGTTTTTCACAGCATTATGTACAAATTGTTCGCAAAGGAGGGCACAGAAGTATTCAATGAACTAAAATAATTTCTTTGCTCAAAGAAATTATTTTAGTTCATTGATATGGACCTCCGCAAAGTAACGCCTGATTCAATAAATTACAGAAGTATTCGTCGATGATATTTTGGTGTACGGCCGCACGAGAGAGGAGCATGACGAAAGGCTGGAAACGGTGTTGCAACGAGCGGCAGAGTACGGAGTGAAATTTAATAAAAACAAATGTGTTTTCGCTCGAGAGGTAAGATTCTTAGGACATATTTTTAGTGAAGATGGACTGCATGCGGATCCGGACAGGGTCAAATGCATCAACGAAATGCCGATTCCCAGAACTAAAAAAGAGTTGGAGCGTTTTTTAGGCATGACCAATTACTTATCACGCTTCATTGATAGCTATGCAGAGCGGGTGGAGCCTTTAAGGGAACTATTAAAAAAGGATATGGATTTTCAATGGCACGAAGCCCACTCTCAGACTTTCGACTCGCTAAAACGACAGTTAGCACGGGCGCCCACTCTCAGGTACTACTCCCCGAACGAGCCCGTGACGGTGTCGGTGGACGCGAGCGCGCGCGGTCTGGGCGCCGTCCTGCTGCAGGGCGGGCGGCCCGTCGCCTTCGCCGCGCGCACGCTCACGCCCACCGAGACGCGCTGGGCACAGATCGAGAAGGAGCTGCTTGCCATCGTGTTCGGGTGTGGTAAGTTCCATCAATTTATTTATGGACACAGTCGGGTGACTGTCGAAACGGATCACAAGCCCTTAGAGGGTATTTTCAAAAAACCACTGAATGAAACACCGATTAGACTGCAGCGGATGCTTCTTAAATTACAAATTTACTCGTTGAATATATGCTACGTGCCAGGGCGCTTGATGTACGTGGCGGACACCCTGTCCAGGGCGACGACTAACGAGATAGGTGAGTATGACGGTCAAGTGCAAAACGCAGTGGTTACATGTAAACATTCTCATGAACAATCTCAGCTTCAGCGACGAGAAGCTGCATGCCATCAGGGAGGCGACGAGAAAGGACCACGGTCTATGTGAGGTAATGGGATATTGTAACAAAGGATGGCCACATAACAAGAGCATCGTAGTCGAAAGCGCAAAGCCATATTGGGAAATCAAGGACGAAATTCACGTGATAGACGACACGGTGTTTCGCATCGATAAGGTAATAATTCCACATAATTTAAGAAACGAAATGATCTCAAAGGTTCATGAGGGACATCTCGGCATTGAAAAATGCAAGAGACGAGCGCGCGACGTGATGTGGTGGCCGGGGATGGCGGCCGCCGTGGAGCGCGCCGTGCGGGGCTGCGCCGTGTGCGCCGCGCACCGCGCCGCGCCGCCGCGCCAGCCGCGCAGCCCGCATCCCGTGCCCGACCGCCCCTGGCAAGTGCTCGCGGTAGATATTTTTCAAATAAAAGATCAACACTATCTATTGATTGTTGATTACTTTTCTAAGTATGTGGAGGTATTTACGATAAGAGATCTCAGAAGCGTTACGATAATAGAACATTTAAAGTCGATATTCGCGCGACACGGGATACCCCAAAGGCTGGTGTCCGATAACGGTCGTCAATTTGTGTCCGAGGAATTTAAAACCTTCGCAAAGAACTGGGAGTTTCAACAGATCACGAGTTCACCGTTATATGCGAGGTCTAACGGTTTAGCGGAGCGCAACGTGCAGACAATTAAAAAATTGATAGTGAAGTCCCAAGAGGATGGATCTGATTTTTACTTAGCGCTTCTAAATTTTCGCAACACGCCCATTATCAGGGGAAGAATTCTCACCTGCTCAGCTGCTCATGGGCAGACGTCTGAACACAAAATTACCAGTGAAGACGGATCTAATAAATCCTAAAACGCCACCACAAAATGAAGTCAAAGAACGGCGTCAAAAGATTATCAGTCAATTTAAAAAAATATATGACAGAGGGGCTAGAAACCTCAGACCGTTGAATAACAGCGAGCAGGTGCGAATTCGTGAGCCGGGGGCGGCGCCCGGCTCAGGGCGATGGATGCCCGCGCACGTGAAGCGCGCCGCCGCCGAGCCGCGCTCCTACTGGGTGCGCACGCCCGACCGTGCCCTGTACCGTCGGAAAAGGCAGCACATCATACCGACCGCGGCAGCGCCCGAGAGCGACGCGCGCCCGCGCTATCGATATTATGATGACCTGGAGGACTGTGGCGGAGCGCCCGAGCCGCCGCCGGCGAGCCCCCGGGAAAACGAGGCCGACACGGCCGCGGGCCCCGCTCAACGCTACACTCGCACAGGCAGACGAGTGCGCACACCAGACAGATGGTAAAACAGTGTAACGCCATCGTCAGTCTTGTTATTTTAAATAGATATTATCACAAAAATCTTAAGATATAATTACATTTTTTTTTCTCCAATGAGCTATTTGAACTTTATGAAGTAGGTACATTCGGTCATTATTATTAATGTTAAGTGATCTTTTATAAACTACAAGAGAGCCCACGAGGATAAAACACAATTAATATCCGTCCTTAGAGATTACAATAAGCTTTTTCACAATATTGACCTCTTTGACTGTAGCAAAGCAACACTAAAAAACCGTATACGGAATTTCCTAACAGAAAAAATGTAAGTTATTTTGTTATAAATAGATAAATCGACTTTTTTGGAGTACCTAAGACGAAACACACACACACTCACACACACACACACACACACACACACACACACACACACACACACACGCACACACGCACACACACACACACATAAGATCATACTAACTCACTCTTGTGGACTCACTCACTAATAATATTTGTTGTGTCTCTGATTGTATTTTAAGTTTTAAGTATGATACGCTAACTGTATTTTTGTGGACATCTGTTATTGGCTTTCTTTTTAGTACCTAAGTCCTATTGTAATGTACTGTATTGCTGTTGATGCCCCAAATAAATAAAATAAAAAATAAAATAAAATAAATAACTTATAATATTTACGGATTCCATTTTTTTTGTGTAAAAATAAAAAAATATGATAAGATATTATTATTAATATTTAAAAAACTTCATATACACTTTCAATCAAAGAAAGCAATATGTAATGTGTTAAAATCATCATATATTAAAAAAGTTGTAAGTAATGATTGTATAATTATTGAGTATTTTTATAGGTAGTAGTAGCATGCCAAACGAAGAAATTATTTAACTATTTTGTATATCACCCTACTTTACTATGAAGCATGAAGGTGGCAATTGCATGTTAAATTAAGTACATATATACTTAATTACCTATCCAATTTCTCATTGTATTAAATTCATTAAACGTTTGTTGAGAAGGGAGATGTTGTATGTGGGTAGTTTCGTAGGGTACTGGATAAAAACTGAATAAACATCAGTCATTCTTGAGACAGCAACTTGGGTGTTTGATTTCGTGTGTATCCCGAACACTACAGTTATTAAATATTTTAAAGTTAGTAAATATGGAAACTGCTCTTCTAGCTTACCATGGTTACGTGGCATCTGTGTTAAGATATGGACTTGTGTTGGGGCAACTGTTGTGAAGTTAATAGGTTATACACACACAAACACCCACTTACATTGTTTGATGAGCTAAAACTACTTACTCTGGCATCGCTATACATATTGGAAATAACGAAATTTGTGAAATCAAATTATCACCTGTTTAAAGAAATTAAAAGCTTATACAGGGTGAAATTTAGGACTTAATACAAAATTAGTGTTTCGTGCTCAGTTATTGCTGGGTAATATAATGCATTTAACTCATTTGTTGAAATTAGTCTTTCGTATTTGAAAAATCCATACATTTTTTTCTGACTTATTTAAACAAAAGAGTAAATGAACTAGGTATATTGCCCAGCAATAACTAAGCATGAAACCACAGAATATATAATAGTAGGTACTAACACTAATTTTGTATTACGTCCTAGATTTCAACATAAATATATAATAAATATAAAATAATATCCATATTGAAGGCTTCTCGTTGAGAGTTAGACAATATAGATGGCGCTAGGTCACTGCTTAAGTGGCGAAGCAAACAGATTGAGATATGTGATGCACAGGGAAATTCGTGTCTGTGCCGTTGACCAGCAGTGGTATAGCGGTATAGCACGCGGCACGGAATGCCGAGGACCTGGGTTCGATTCCCAGTGTTGGTCTTATTTTTCTGGTTTTTCTGTGCATCTATGTTTCGGTTTGTATTTTCAATAAAATATCCAACAAGACTGATCCTACCAAAAACGGTTTCCAAACTCTGCAGCAAAAATATTTAATCATGTCCCTACAAATATAACTAGCCTGCCATATAGGGTATGTATACGAACATTGCATAATTGGCTACTGCAAAAAAGATTCTAGACTCTCGCTAATCCTAATCCTGCCGTGAAGCAGCAGTGCTTGCACTGTTGTGTTTCGGCGTGGAGAGTAAGACAGCCGGTGAAATTACTGGCACTTTAAGTATTCCATCTTAGGCCTCTAGGTTGGCAACGCATCTGCAATACCCCTGGTGTTGTAGATGTTTATGGGCGGTGGTGATCTCTTATCACCAGGAGACCCACTTGCTCGTTTGCCTTGCAGTCGAATAAAAAAAAAGACCATCAAAGAATCTCTGTCTTGCAAAGGGTAATTTTACTAATATAAATATAGTAAGTACATATTGCTTGTATTTGAATTATATTATTAAGTTTTTAAATAAGTTGCATGCTACTATGTAGTTAAGTAGTTGTGTCATATTATTCCCATCCACTATCTTATTGTAAGTACACTATTTTCTGCAAATAAATGACTTATGATTTATGACTAGATATACAGGAGCTAAACTATGTAAACAGGTTACGTTATAATAGTTAATCTATCTATTCTATACATATATATAAAAATGAAAGTCCTGATATACTCATTCATTTACTGACTCATCAACGCCCAGCCCAAAGCCTTGAACTTAGAAAGCTTAAATTTTGCATAGAGGTTTCTTTTATGACATGTACACGAGATAAGAAAGGATTTTTCGAAATTCGTCCCCTAAGGAGGTGAAAAGGGGGGGATAAAGTTAGTACGTAAAATTGTTATTTCTAATGTTGTGACTATGAAATTTGGGATAAACATTCTTCAAACATTATAACTGAACATGTATTTCGCCATTTTTGAAAATTCTACCCTTAAAGGGTAATAAGGGGGAGGGGGGGGGGGTGAAAGTTTGTATGGGATTTTTTTTATTACTAAAGATATCAGTATAAAACTTTGTGAAATTGCTCTTAAAGATAAATAAACAAATACGTATTTTTCCTTTAAAAATCTACCTCTGAGGAGGTAAAAAGGGGGGACGAAGTTAGTACGCAAACATGTTATTTTAATGTAGTAATATGTTGAATGTGCGTGTAGTTTTAAAGACAAATGAAAGAACACTATATTATAATAGGTTTTGGAAACTCTGGAGGTGGAAAAGGAAGGGGGGGGGGGGGTAGAAAAAACTTTTATTTTAGGCTTAGTTTTATGAAAGTTAATGAACATTGAAGTGAAGAGACATGAAATAACAGTTTTAACTAACTTTTTTTGATAATTTCAGCCCTAAAGAGTTTAAAAGGAGGTGAAACTGGTGTACCTACTGCCTTTTTGGCGAAATATTTTTCGCAAAATTTCATTTGGCAACCAACCTTTCGGCGAAGTTTCATTTAGCAAACCAATTGTTAGCATAACCTTACTTCGCATTTTTCTTATTTCGCAACATTTTTATATTGCAAAATTTTAATTCGTCACACTTTTATGTGGCAAATAATTATGTAGCAAATGATTGGCTTAGACAAATAACAAATTGTCAAATAACATTTGACCAATTTTTATGTTACACTAACACTATAAATAAGACTATTGACTCTATATGTAATTGGTTAGAAGACAATGATTTACATGTAAACATTAAAAAGACTAAATACATGCAATTTTGTAATTATAGAAAGCAGTTACAGAAATTAGATATTAAATGTAAAGGAGCCGACATTGAAGAAGTTGATGCTACAAAATTTTTAGGTATTATAGTGGATCGACATTGCAATTGGAAATCTCATGTCGAAAATGTTTGTGCTAAATTAGAAAGATTCACATTTGCTTTAAGACGTTTAAAACGTATAGCTGGTGGAAATGCTGCTTTGACAGCTTATCATGGTTATGTGAATTCAATATTAAGGTATGGTCTGATCATTTGGGGTAACTCATCTGACATTAAAAAAGCCTTCATATGTCAAAAAAAATGTGTGCGAGCCGTAAGTGGAGTAGGACCTTTAGAACCATGTAGACCCTTGTACAAAGAACTGAATATACTAACTCTGACAGGGCAGTATGTATTAGAGATTGGCTTATTTGTAAGGTCACATCCAGATTTTTATAATAAAGTGTTAGTGAATCCTAGGCTCAGGACCAGAGATTTTGCAAAACTAGCCAAACCATCACAAAAAAGCGCACTGTATAGCAAAAATTGTTACGCAATGTCAATTAAAATATATAATCAGATACCGTTAATAATTAGACAAATCACGACATTAACAAAATTTAGAAAAGAATTAATAAAATGGTTAAGAGACAAATGTTTTTACAGTGTAAAGGATTTTTTAGAACATAACAATAATAACTAGGAAATAATTGGTATTGCTTTCCTCGATTATATGATATTTTATTATGACATGAAAATATTTATTGAAATTAGTAATATATATTATTGTAATCATTTTTATTAATTCTTTGACATGCGTCTGTAATTTTAGCTTCACATTTAGTTTAAGGACGATAAATTTTGCATGCTTTAAAATAGCTAAGTGTGTGTTCTATACTAATAACTAACATCAATTTTAATCCCACGCTTAATGCAAATAAATTCAATTTCATTTCATTTCATTTCATTTCATTTCATTTCATTTCATTTCATTTCAAAGTTTTAATTTAAAATTTGTGCGAGCGAGCGAAGCGAGCGAGCAAGACGGTTCAACGGACAATAATTTATCAAATCACTAGTTGTGAAACGATATAGTTGCGAAACGTTGAGTTGGGAAATGAAATTTCGCCGAAATAAAAATATGGGATAAATAGTTTGGGAGCTAATAATTTGCTAAATAATTTTCGCCAATACATTAGTAAACCGGTGAAACTTTGCGTGAGATTTTTTTTTTAATTATTATTCTGTAATTTAGTGAATAACTCTTAAACAGAATTAAGAGAATACGTGATTCATCACTTTTGAAAATTTCAACCCTAAGGGCGTAAAAAGGGAATGAAAACGTTACTTTTTTAAAGTTAGGATTACGAAATCTAGAGACATTTTTCTTTAAATCAAATAAAAGAACACCCTAAATGGTATAAAAGGGGGATGGAATTTGCATTAGATTAAACGTTGTTTTTGAAGTTATGAATCTCAAACTAAGTGAACGACTCTCGAATAGAATTAAGAGAATACGCACGTAACTATTTTTTAAATTTCACCGCTGAGGGGGTAAAAAGGGAGATGGATATCTGTATAAGAAAAAGATAGAGTTTTTCCTTCGAAACTCCTCGCTCGAAATACACATACTTGATATTTGGAATATATGTTCCTTGATAGGTGTAGATGAGCACAAAAAAAGGATTTTTTGATATTCCCAAGGAATATAGAATAATTGGGATTTATATTTTTGTTTCAAAGTGGCCCTAACTCCGTAATTATAAATAGCAGATACTTCAAATTTGCCATGTAAGTCGGTAAAACTAATAAGTAAAAACTGTTTCAAAAATTTTCGGAATTCCCACGGGATAAAACGAATAAAGTGGATTTTATATACTAACTGAATCAGAAGAAGCTAAAGTAATAAAACTAGATTCAAATATTATGTGAATCTGGTGACGACACAATAATCTGGCAGTGACGTCTTGGATGTACGGCCAGGATCGTTTCCGTAGTAGGGAACTCTTCAAAAGTTACTGGCACACACAAGAAACTTTGTATGATCGTTCAATTTCAAGGACAAAGCGTTTATATCATAGATACCACCTGATGCTGCGGCCAGGGTAGTCTGCTCATAAGAGAACTCCTCAAATGTTGACAGCACCGATACGAAATTTAGGAAATTTACAAATATCCATACTTACTATATTTGTTGGGGTCACCTTTATAATTCCGCGCGATAAAAGTAGCGCATCTCAGTCAAAAACAGTGTAGCTTTTTATTAGTTAAAAAAATTGGTGTAGGTAAATGTAGTCACTTATTTCTATCTCTTGGGTATTTTGCATTTTCCCAATAAGAAAGTAGGTAGCCAAAGTAACAAACTTTAAGAACTGTGAAAGCTTTTTATTTTAAAGTGAGGGATTTTTTCAATCGATCTAAAGATATATTTATCTCGCGGGAACTTTGCAATTTCCTTAGGTAAAAGAAATCTACTTCAATTCAACACGGATATTGTAGCTTTCTATAGAATTGACTTATTCTTCATCATCTCAACCTATATACGTCCCACTGCTGGGCACAGGCCTCCTCTCGGAATGAGAGGGCTTAGGCCATAGTTCCCACGCGGGCCCAGTGCGGATTGGGAACTTCACACGCACCATTGAATTGCTTCGCAGGTTTGTGCAGGTTTCCTCACGATGTTTTCCTTCACCGCAAAGCTCGTGGTAAATTGCGCACATGAATTTCGAAAAACTCAGAGGTGCGAGCCGGGATTTGAACTCACGACCCTCTCCTTGAGAGGCGATAGGTCAAACCACTAGGCCACCACGGCTTTCGACTTATTCTTATCCCGCGGGAATTATTCTATATCGCGTATGAAGTCGCGGGCAAAAGGTTTTCTAAAATTCCACCCCTGAAGATGTGAAGCAGGGGTTAAAAGTTTGTACGAATTATAATTTAGGTAGATTGATTGTTGCATCCGACAATTTGGAGCATCTGTCTAAATTTTAGACAGATGGTCCAAATTTTTTAGAAATATTCAAAACTAAAACAACGTCTGTCTGTATCTGTATTTCCATAATAATCCGTCAAAAAATTAATCAAAACACGAAATTGGATTATAGAAAGTAAATCTATGTTACCCCAAATTTTACGCGAGCGAAGCCGCGGGCAAAAGCTAGTATGGTATAAATATGATAAGAACAATTAATAATAATAAATATATTATTAATTAATATAAAAATATAAATGATAATGAATATTATTATTATTAATAAGGTCGCATAATTTTTCGTACAGGGAGTCTTTGACTATGGGGCTTGAAATCCAATGTTGGATTCTTACTCGCATAACTGAGCTAATTTTGTGCTGCACCTTCAATACACTTCAATTCAATGTTCAATACACTGATTAAACGATTAAACTTTGAAGATCAATAAATTTAATGATCTAAATTATTTTTTTTAAGAATGTTACAAAACAAAATAGTTGAAGAAAATTAAATTGAAATGTATGGAAAATTTGGCAAATTTAAAGCAAGACTTTTATCTATCAGGATTATGTAGGTTATAGAGAAAAAAATAATTTTACCCACTCTCCCCCCTCCTCCGGGGGGAGCTTCACCCCCCCCCCCCCCCCCGCGCCCTCGAATATGTCCCGGACCGCGGTATTTCCGATTATAAAAGAAAACCGTACACGATACATAAAAAAAATGTAGGAACGAAATAATCCTAGATAAATTTACTATAAACCTTTCATACATACAAAAGCGATACCACTTACAGTTTCAGCGCAATCTGGCACCAAATACGAACATTTTTAATAATTTATCCAGTTTTTTTTGTTGATTGTTTAATTTTTCAATTATTTCACACTTTACCGCCAAGATATGTATAACTAAAGTAAAGAACAAGATATCTTCTTTATAAGAAGAAGATAAAACGGAACCCTCATAGTTGCGCCATGTCTGTCTGTCTGTCCGTCCGCGGCTTTGCTCAGAGACTATCAATGCTAGAAAGCTGTAATTTTGCAAGAATATATATGTAAACTATGCCGACAAAACAGTGTAATAAATTAGAAAAAAAAATGTATAAACTATATCGTGTGACATGGTGTGACATATCAAATGAAAGGGTACATTATGAAAATCTCAAGTATATATATATTTCATTATTTTAAATTAATCCGTTTTGAAGTTATTTTAGAAAATAGGTGAAAATTCACCATTTCCCCGCTCCTATCTCCTAAAAGCCCAGTAGGGCCTACATTTTTTTCTAATACATAAAATAGGTCCACACCTATAGCTTATAGGAAAATATATGAGAATCTAATGGTAACACCATTTAACCAGTATGAACATTTATATTTCGCTGAATGGCCAAATGAACTAAATAAAAAAAATAGCATAGCAATGGTAAATGAAAGAGTTTAGAAATAAATTATACCTTTTTATAAAGAAAATAGTCTATTCTTTACTTCTGTCATACATATATTGGCGTTAAAGCGTGAAATTTTTGAGAAAACTAACCTTTTGGCCGAAAAAATCGATTAATTATAAAAAAAGTTAGTATTTGGTATCATATTGCGCTGGAACTATAAGTGGTATCGCTTTTAAATGTATGAAAGGTTTATAGTCAATTTAACAAGGATTATTTTGTTCCTACACACTTTTTATGTATCGTGTACGGTTTTCTTTTAAAATGGAAAATACCGCGGTCCGAGACATATTCGAGGGCGCGGGGGGGTGACCCTCCCCGGGGGGGGGGGGAGAGTGGGTAAAATTTATTTTTTCTCTAGAATCTACATATCCTGATAGATAAAGGTCTTGCTTTAAATTTGCCCAATTTTGATCTAATTTTACTGAACTAAAAGTAGGTAGCTTAGTTATGAGCACTATTGAGAGTAGAATCGAACCTTGAATTTAAACCCCATGGTCAGAAACAGCCTTTTATACCATTATTATTTACCTACGTAATTGTTTTCTTTCTTAAGAATATTTTAACTTTTCTGTTTTAAGTCTACGCATAATAAACTAAGTAATGTAAATAATTTATTTATAATATGATAATAAAAATACTCCGTGTGCAAAACACTTGCCGTGTGGTGTCGGTTGAGAATTACACCACCCCCTCTGTTCCCGTGGGTGTCGTAAGAGGCGACTAAGGGATAAACCGGAGGATGGGCAGCAGCGTCCTCCGCGAACGATCGGGTATTACTGCGGTCGCCAACCCGCCTGCCAAGCGTGGCGACTAAGGCATTTTCCCCCCAAGGTACACGATAAAATTAAAAAATGGATCCACAAAATCAGCCCAGACCCCTAGTCCCCGGCGGCCCTGCTATTCCTGGCTCCGGTAGCGGCCATGGTAACGGCGGGGCAGGGGGTGCTATAGTTAATCTCCGGCAGAGGCCCGGCTACCAAAAACGACAACCTTTGACCCTGGCAACATATAACTGCCGAACACTGCGGACCGATGAAAAGATACTGGAACTGGAGAAAGAATTGAGCAAGTTACGATGGGGAATCATAGGGCTGTCAGAAGTCCGTAGAGAGGGGGAGGACATGATAACCCTGAAGTCCGGTAACTTGCTCTATTTCCGAGAGGGCGACCACCACTCTCAAGGAGGTGTCGGGTTTATCGTCCATAGGTCCCTCGTGAACAACGTGGTGAAGATCGAGAGTGTGTCGACGAGGGTAGCGTGCCTTGTACTCAGAATGACCCAACGATATTCGTTGAAGGTCATACAGGTATACGCTCCGACCTCGACGCACTCCGACGATGAGGTAGAGGCTATGTATGAGGATATTTCCAGAGCCATGCATAGCTCCAGAACTCACTTCACAGTTGTTATGGGGGACTTTAACGCAAAGCTGGGCAAACGAGACGGTGAAGAGTTGAGAGTGGGGAAATTTGGAGTGGGGCGTAGGAATCACCGGGGCCACCTACTGGCCGGTTTCATGGAGAAGGAAGGACTCTATATGATGAACTCCTTCTTCAGGAAACGTGAGCATAGGAAGTGGACCTGGATGAGCCCTGATGGCGTTACGAGGAATGAGATAGATTTTATCATGTCGACGAAAAAGCACATATTCAATGATGTCTCCGTGATCAATGCGGTTAAAACCGGGAGTGATCACCGTATGGTACGAGGCTCATTGAATATCCAGTTCAAGCTTGAAAGGTCTCGACTGATGAAATCTACGCTCCGTCCGGAACCTGCTCAGCTCCAAAACCCCGAGAGCTTTCAGCTCGAGCTTCAAAACCGTTTCGAATGCCTAGGTAGCGACGTGGACGATTACAACGACGGGTTTGTGGAATGTGTCCATACGGTCGGGTCTAAGTTCTTCAAGACCCGCCGTACTAGAACCAAAAAGCTTTCGGATTCCACCATTAGGCTCATGGAGGTGAGGCGTCAGATGACTCTGCAGTCCTCTGGTGACGCTTGTCGCTATCGGCAGCTCAACAGGCAGATCTCAAAGTCTCTGAAGCGCGATGTACGCCGATTTAATACTAATAGTATTGAAGAAGCTATTGAGCGTAACAGGGGCTCAAAGGTGTTTACCAGGGATCTGTCTGTTGGTCAAAGCCAGTTGATGAAGCTGAAGACCGAGGACGGCAGAGTGATTTCATCCAAACCTGAGCTGTTGGGAGAAGTTGAGAAGTTTTATGGGCAGCTATACACGACAACCCGAACACCCGTCGAAAATCTAGCTAAAGACCCGAGAGCTAGATTAACCCGACACTATACCGAAGACATCCCGGACGTCAGCCTGTACGAGATTAGTATGGCCCTCAAACAGCTCAAGAATGGCAAAGCCCCGGGTGACGACGGAATTACAGCCGAACTCCTGAAGGCGGGTGGTAAACCAGTTCTTAAGGGCCTTCAGACGCTGTTTAGTTCCGTCCTCCACCAAAGGAGAACGCCGAAAGCATGGAACAGAAGTGTGGTGGTGCTCTTCTTCAAGAAAGGTGACAAAACCTTGTTGAAGAACTATAGACCCATCTCACTTCTGAGCCATGTTTACAAGCTGTTTTCCAGGGTCATCACGAATCGTCTCGCACGCAGGCTTGACGAGTTCCAGCCTCCCGAACAAGCCGGCTTCCGAAAAGGCTATAGTACCGTAGACCACATACATGCGTTGCGGCAGGTTATACAGAAGACTGAAGAGTATAACCTCCCTATTTGCCTTGCATTTGTGGACTACGAGAAAGCCTTCGATTCGATCGAGACTTGGGCTGTGCTACAGGCTCTCCAGCGGTGCCAAGTTGACTACCGGTATATCGAAGTGTTAAAGTGTTTGTACAAAAACGCCACTATGTCCGTCCGACTACAGGACCAGAGCACGAAGCCTATTCCTTTGCAGCGGGGAGTCAGACAAGGAGATGTCATCTCTCCGAAGCTGTTCACCACTGCATTGGAGGATGCTTTTAAGGTTTTGGACTGGAAAGGACGAGGCATCAACATTAATGGCGAGTACCTCACTCACCTTCGATTCGCCGACGATATTGTAGTCATGGCTGAGACCATGGAGGACCTCAGTGCTATGCTCGCTGACCTCAGCAGAGTTTCCGACCGAGTTGGCCTGAGAATGAACATGGACAAGACGAAAGTCATGTATAATGTTCATGTAGTGCCAACTCCCGTAATAGTCGGAGGCACTGCGCTCGAAGTTGTTGACGACTATGTATACCTAGGACAGACGGTCCAGTTAGGTAGGTCCAACTTCGAGAAAGAGACCACTCGTCGAATCCGACTCGGCTGGGCAGCGTTCGGGAAGCTTCGCAGTGTTTTTTCAGCTAAATTACCGCAGTGTTTGAAGTCAAAAGTCTTTGATCAGTGTGTGTTGCCGGTGATGACATACGGATCCGAGACGTGGGCGCTAACGATGGGCCTCATAAGGAAGCTCAAAGTCACTCAAAGGGCTATGGAGAGGGCTATGCTCGGGGTTTCTCTGCGGGATAGAATCAGAAATTATGATATCCGCAGTAGAACTAAGGTTACTGACATAGCCCGAAGAATTGCGAAACTGAAGTGGCAGTGGGCGGGGCACATTGCACGCAGGACTGATGGCTGATGGGGTCAGAAGGTTCTCGAATGGCGTCCGCGGACCGGGAGACGAGCTGTCGGTAGGCCTCCAACAAGATGGAGCGACGACCTGGCTAGGATCGCGGGATCGCGGTGGATGCGAAAAGCACAAGACCGGTCTGAGTGGAGAGCCTTGGGGGAGGCCTATGTCCAGCAGTGGACGTCTTTCGGCTGACATGATGAATAAAAAAACTCAATAATTATACCATGTATATAGACTTAAACGTGGTATAATTATTCAGTTTTTTTCTTAATTAGTCATGTTATAAAGAAGTAGAATTAAATTAAAAAAAATAAAGGCGTCACTATACGGCTATAAGCTGAATACGTAAGTATACAGCGTGTATGCTTAATATTACCCCAAATTGTTACCAGACGTAGGCGTTAGTGCTATGAACTGATATTGCTAGAAATTTTTCTTAACTGCCATTCTTTTTTTTTCCTTATAAAATAATTCAGCACGCAATGTATCACTAGATCACTACTTTGTCTCACAGACGTGACGTCACAACTGTCACAATCAAGTCACAAGTGGTAACTTTTATCTGCTGTCAATAAAAGCCGACATTTAATTTGATGTGTTTGTATTCATAATGATAATAAAATAAAATTAATCATTAGGTTCGATTTATACGCCTGAGGTAGCGATTTTCAACATGTCGTCCTTGAACTTCGAGGCAGGCGACACAACGCGTCGTACATGCTCCATATCTACTCTGAAGCATAGTTGAAGCGTAGCAAAACGACGCCCAGCTGCTCTTGTGCTAGTTTCGGGATTCGAGGCAAAATGTTGCAATAATATTCTATCTTCTCTTCAGGGGCGTGCCTATTATGTTCTAGTACTATGACTCTTCCTGTGTTAGGAATATCCTCACGAACTCGCTGTAATGCACGAATTAGAAGCCGTGGATCCTGCGGCGCGGTGCCCTGCGATCTGAGAATCGCTCCCTGTGGCTCGCCGCTTACTTTGTCCAACTTCACCACAAATTAAAATTATATCAGCTAGTTCCCGCGAACTAAAAATTGATGGTCGTGGCATTTTGTGCAGAAATTGACACAATCTACGTCAATACCAAGTCTTTTATTTTAAATTGTAATTTAGCCTAATGGCATCCTATCTTACCAGCCAGTGAACAGTAAAGCGGTAGTCTACCTGAGAATGCTGAAATTGGTTATCATTAGGTTGGTAGTTAGTATTATGACTTTAAATTAATTTCGAATTAATTAAATACTCCCTTAAAAAACTTTTTATTCAAGTAGCCATTTCTGAGGTAGGTTGAAGTACCTGTGACTTTATCTTGTCAATCGTTTGTTGATTATTTACTTTCTTCATTGCAGTGCTTAGTAAATTAAAATAATAACTACTCATTTAATAGTAAAATCATCGGTTTTATGTCATGAATTTTATGTATCTAAGGAAGTTATATGTAAGTTAAGAAGAATTCAAAAAAGTGTGGTCGATTAATGCATGTGATTTGTTCGGTGCAAGAAATGTGATTCGTAATAAATTCTAAGTACTTACCTATTCTTTCTAACAAGAATTCTTTGCCTTTTTTTGCTAATAAAAGAAAACTTGCCCGCTTTTTGGCTACCGGATAGTCTTTTGAAGAAAATACTTAGCGATAATAAATAAATAATACTAGACCTGTTTTCCCATGTCTGCCGCCATACGGAAAAAGGACGTTTCTACACAAACATCGAAATCGAGAAAAAAAATATTTTGTGATTTTAAATTTAAAAAATTCGCTGTGTGAAGGAAACTAAACAATATGAAAGTTTTTTGATGCAGAAATGTGTATCATAGTTGGAACTATTTGGATGTATGTGCAAAACATTAATTTGTTTTATATTATAATTAATAAATTGTATTTTGTATTTCTTCTTAGTAAAAAAAAGTCAAGAAAATACTTAAAACTACAACAAAAAGACGTATCTGGTTAGATACGTTTTTTCAACTTAGTTAGTTTATAAAACGTCTTTCCTACTTAGTAATAAATATGATTTAAGTTTTTTGTTAACTAAATAAAAATGACGTTTCTAACCACTAGCTGCTTTTCTATTTAGCATAATTGTAGCATATTTCTATGAACATAACATATAGTCCCAGGTACGCCAGTACTCAACATTCCAGTATTGTATTGTATAACGCTTTATTGTTCATAAAATTCATGAATTTAATAGATAAAAAGATAATTAGATGTGTAAAGACGAACTTATGCCTTAGTGGAATTTCTTCCAGTCTCAGTCCTTTCAGTTTCAGTCTTGAGATCCTCCAGAAATCTATAAACTTCTTTAAGAATTTTGATTCAATAGCAGGAAATATTTTACGAAATAAAACGCAAATTATAAGATTAGCTTTGTTTTTTTTACATAATCAAATTTACAATGTGTTTACAGAATTTTGTTACCTATCAAAAAACCTTTACGTTCATAAATTAAGCATTTTGTTCTTATTTTCTTAAACTGGCACGGCATTTTTTCTTACATTTATAAATATAACATCTAGGCTGCAATTTACTTAATGTAAATAATTGTTATTTAGTATTCGACTACTGGATTCGTATGCTGGAAAAATATCATAGACATTATTTTTAACCGATGAAAAAGAACGGATGAGGTTATCAAGTCGACGCGTATATATATATTTATGTAGAACCACGCATAACTTTTTACAGAGTAGTCCGATTTTGATAAATTTTTTTTTATTAGAAAGCGTATACCCCGAGGGTGGTCCCATATAAATTAGGAATGAAAATCCTACCCTAAAGGTAGGAAAACAGGATGGTTGATTGTTCAGTCACTGATCGTAATATATGACCATTGATCAGACATAACTTTTTACAATGTAGCCCGATTTTGATAATTCTTTTTTTTATTCGATAGGATATAACTTGAAGTTACCCCAAAGAAGGGGAAAAAAAAGTATAAAAGAAAAACTTTTTAACAAAAAAATTAAACTGCCGAAAAAAACTGAATAGCAAAAAAACCTGAACGTAGTGAAATTAATTTTTGGTTTATATTCGGCAGGTCTAAGAATAGGACAAACTAATTTTCATACTTCTACACGAACGAAGTCGCGGGCAACAGCAGTTGTATTATAAATTAATCTGATTAAAAATTTGTTACTAATAATTATGAAAATTTGTAATGAAAAAAATAATAAGTCTCGCGCAACTCGAAACTGTGACATCTGGTAATATTGCTACTTTGGAGATAGCACAGTTTTGTCGCAAAGAAGCGATAATATGGGCGCATCTGATTGAACTAATACTATACCGTGTTCCCCACTTCACCCCTCATATCTAGCAATACTAAGCAAAAACGACGCTAGTGCCAGTTACGACTGATTAATATTTATATTACTAAGATGAAAGGGCACATGTACGCAGAAACGTCTTTTCTTCGTCATGACTATGCAGAAACGTCATTTCATTTAATGATAAAGTAAATATTTTTTAAATAAATAAGACTCTTCTACTAAATTGTGTCTTTCCAACTTAGTATAGATATAAAACGTCTTTCTAATTTAGTACTATCTAAAGTGTATCGCAGATGCGTCTCATTTGACTATATGATTTAACGTGTTGCGTTTATATTTAGCAAAATCTAAAAATACTAGTAGATCCGCCTTGTTTTGTAGATTCCGAATATATAGGTAACTCAATTTCGGCAAAAATGTTAGATGCGTCTTTTTTCCGTATGACGGCAGATGTGTCAAAATGAGTGTACGGTATACATTGCTGCTCGATAAATTTAAAAAAATTAATTACGCTTCAGTACTTAACAATAACTTAAAATTTGCTTGCAATATCGGTTCATAGTACTAAAACCTATGTATTGTTACAGTTTGAGGTAATATTAAATATACACGCTGTATGTTATGTTCCATTGACATCCAATGTCGTTATTATTTATTTATTTATTTCTATTCTTTGGAAGAAAGTATTATTTTGCTTGCGTATGTATGTTAGAGATGAAAAAAAAAACCCAAATTTCGTATTCCGTATTCCCGTTTTGGAAAAAAAAACTACTTAAGTACTAATAGATATTAGTTAGTTAATTTAAAACTGTTTCAAACATCCATAATATTATTATGTACCTTCCGAATGCAGAAGGCACATGTGTGCTTTTGCTTGTGCTTTATCAATAATGCGGATTTAGATAAGAAATTAATCTCTAAATTTTGCACTGATCAGTCCCAAAGCATGTGAAAAGTTAATAAAGAAGAAATTTTTTTTTTTAAATCTTAGTTTTAAAAGAGATAAAGAAAGTGAGTCTGAGTTTTTCGAAATTCATGTACCTACATTTGAAATTTACCACGAGCTTTGCGGTGAAGGAAAACATCGTGAGGAAACCTGCACAAACCTGAGAAGCAATTCAATGGTGCGTGTGAAGTTCCCAATCCGAACTATGGCCCAAGCCCTCTCATTCTGAGGGGAGGCCTGTGCCCAGCAGTGGGACGTATATAGGCTGGGATGATGATGATGATATTTTTTTAGACTTAGCGAACTCGTCAAGTTCCCTTCCTATCCCTGTAAAACGTTTTACGGTAATAATTGACTTAAACCAGTAAAGACAACTTTACATACCGTCGCTGTTTCCGCTGCCGAATAAGTGGCCGTGTCCAATGAGAGGCAAAGCCCCCGGGTATTCCGGAGGCCGGGGCCCTTTGTCGGCCCTAGACCGGGATACCAACACGGTAACAATAATATAAACCGCCACAAGGGCTACAACCACAGTTATCCACATGTTTGTCACTAAAAATATTTTTTCACGGACACTGGTGCACTAACGCACGCGACGACTTCCTAACACGAAATAAATTTTAAAAGGAACGGCCCTTTGCATATATGTATTAAATTAGAAACAACGTCGTTGCTGCGGTTCGATGTTTGCATGCGTCACGGCTATTCAATGAATCTCTTTTGCCTTGTAATTAAATGACGACTATTATGTATATGTTTAAATTATTATAAATGTGAAAGTTGCTTAATCTGTTTATCAAAATTCAAAATTCATGTTTTTCTTCAAACATAGGTAAATACAGTCCCATCAAAAACATTACATGTAAATAAAAAGCTGCAAGTCTCGCATCGCAACGCAGTTCTTATATTGCTAAAAGATTTGAGCAGAAAGGTATACCGAGTCGGTTATTTTTGTCACTAGGTACCGGGGGTTGTCCAGAGAATTCGATTTTCACCAACTTGCTTATTTTAAAACCGTGGAAAAATACAGTTTATAGTTCTCAAATACAGAGTAAGCCAAATTTTGCAGGTGGTAGGACCTTGTGCAAGGTCCGCCCGGATTGCTACCACCATCTTACTCGCTAATCCTGCCGTGAAGCAGCAGTGCTTGCACTGTTGTGTTTCGGCGTGGAGAGTAAGACAGCCGGTGAAATTACTGGCACTTGAGGTATTCCATCTCAGGCCTCTAGGTTGGCAACGCATCTGCAATACCCCTGGTGTTGTTAACAACTGGGTTGGATGAGAAAAAAAAATCACCGCCACTTTACTTTGCAATCACTTTGCAATTAAAATAAATTTCATTCAATCGAAAGAAAAAAACATTCTTCCACATATTTTGACCCAAGGTCAAAAGCTAATTCCCAGCATCATTAAGTCGAAACTTTATACAATTCAAACATACAAACTGTATTTTTACATGGTTCAATTCAATAAAACCCGACCAAGTGCAAATCGGAGTCGCACATGAAGGGTTCCGTACTCCGTTCCAACGTAGCGAAAAAAAATTAATATCTAACTCTATTTCTATTTTTTGTCGTGAAGTACCTAGTCACGACTAAAGATTTCAAGTTCTATTATGCTTTAAAAGACAGCTCTGTCAAAGACAGTCGGACGGATAGCGGAAGCCTAGTACCTAATAGAATCCCATTGGAACCCTTTGAGTATGATACTCTAACAGAATAATGTACAAACAAGCATATCAATAGGACAAAGTTTTGTTTATTTTAGTAATCTACTTGTAGATAAGAGACTAATTATATACTTATTTAAATGATCACTTCTACTCTATTAAGCGCACTAGATAAATAGTGTTTTTAACGTAATTTCGCTTCTACGTCCGCCTTTCTACTGCTATGTAATGTCCGGCATCGGGTTTCAGCATGAGGTCTAGCTTCAGCTTCAATTCGGAGATGTTGGATTTAAATCTGAAGTTCCTGATGAGATGCGCCAGAGTCGTCTTCATACTCATAAGAGCATAATTCTTGCCTGCAAAAAAAAGTAAAGATGATGGATTTGAGAGTAATGGTGGTTAATACTTATCAACGCCTCCACTCGAGCCGTTCTTTATCATATTGTAACGTACACCAATTAATAGATTATACGTATCCCTACGTTCATTCTATTGAAACCAATAACTACCAGTACTGAACCAAAATTCTTGTCACCGAGGGGTGACGTCGTATATTTTTTGTCATAGTTATTTTATTTTTACTACTAATTAGTATGCTGTTACATTGTCCCAGAACATGTTTGTTGAAGACATTAAATTCGGACAAAACTCAGAACTCAAGCCCCTAGCACTTACTTAATGTACCTTTGTACAAACTTAAGTACATGTTACTTGTCAGAGTTGTTTTCGAGTACAATAAACATTTTTAGTATTTAAAAAAATATATAGTTTCACCTCCAATCCCGATGAGCTAACTTAACAATTTGCTATTATTTACCGAGAATAGGTATATTATTATTTCCTTTTTCATAATTCAATTGTAGTTGGCAACTCAACTATATACTCGTATCGCGTATATGCGCTTATTTTCTTTTGATAAGTGGACATGCAACATGTTGAGTTTATTTTGTAAAACCTTCGATGTAAATAAAAAACGGTGTAAATAGTAAACTTAAGTATGCATTTTAATAACATTGTGATACGGACAATAACAATGAAACTCATTATGAAAATGAAATAAAGAAAATGTTAACTCACACATTGGTTTCATATGATGGCATTATTACGACTCTTTGTTCGTTTATATTATTACCTACCTATGCACATCCGTCTGCCAAGACTGAAGGCGGCGAAAGCGGCCTGATGTTCAGGGATCCTGTTTTTGTCCAGCCAGCGGTCTGGGACGAAGAGTTCCGCGTCGTCGCCCCACATCTTATGTCGATGCAGGGCGTGGATTGCCAGGAATACACCCGATCCAGCAGGCAGGGTGTAATGCTCTGTGAAAGTTCAATGTTTAATCAAATCACACAGCTCAATAATACCACTCTAGAATGTAGTTTCAAAATCATGCTTTAAGGATAACTGCCTTACTGCTATCATCAGACCATGGAAAGTGCCTTTGGCCAAAATGCACTCAAAGACCATTATCACATGCTCAAACATAGCTAGGTTACATTGTTTTGTCAAGACAGAGGTAGGCCCTCGACATATTAGACCGATATTGTTAACAAGGTGAAGCTCTCAGGATTCTGTTGGATGGGGGAATGCAGCCGGGTCTTTGTTTTTTGGGAGAGGCCTATGTCCAGCAAAGAATTTCTTTCAGCTGACGACGATTATGAAAATAGAACGAAATAGAATGATGCTAATAATACACAAAGTAAAGTCAAAAATGTACAAAGAGTAAACGTAAAACTATTAAACATTCTGTCCCTGTCAATGTTAGATTGTAGTTTCAGGTACTACTCTGACTGCACAAGGCTAAGTAATTTTGACTTCTAAACATTGATTGATTGTCATAAGAGTCTATCAAAGCATTGTAGGCTGATAAACTTGCGTACTTAGTTTGTGGCTCTCTGCTAAATCTCTTAAAATGAACGGAGCAATAGGGTATAGTCGCAAGGCCTCTTTCAGCACCGCTTCTAGAAACACCAACTTCGGCAAGTCTTGTTTCTCCACGTCTCTGTCACCCAACACCTCATCGATTCTGAAAATAGCAAAAACAGTTTTACCTTTCTTACTTATCCCCTCATGTTCTAGATTACGGCAAAGACCATGCTTAAGATTCTACTCACTCTTTAAATACACGTTCTTGAATTTCCGGATGCGACCCCAGTAGTACCAAAGTGTAGACTATAGTGGTGGCTGAAGTGTCGTGACCAGCTATGATGATAGTGCTCACCTCTTCTCTTATCTCCTGGTCCGTCAGTAAACCTCTCTCACCAGAATATTCTATTATTAAGTCTATGAATGTTTTTACTTTTTTCCCTGTCAACATTACAAATATAATCTGCAGCAAGTACATAAAAAAAACGATCAAATGCAAGTCGAACTCGTACATGAAGGGTTCCGTAACTCCACAATGTTTTAGAAACAGTTCAGAAATAAGTTTCTGTTAAAAATTCTTATACAAGCTTTTTATTTGCTGACAGGACTTTTGCTCCTGATTACTAAAACACTCGTCAAGACAAATAAATGAGTCCAAACTCGATGCGTTCGTGCCCTTTTATTACAGAGTTCTTAATGGCCACGTTCTAGCTTCGTCATCAGATCAGCTCCAGGTCATAATAATATCGCGTTGTCATCAGATTTATACATGCATGCAAAATGTCAGCTCAATCGGTATCAATCCACTTCAAATTTGAGTTGAAAGATTCCATCCGCACAAACTTAAATAGTGAGGTACATTGCAAGTTAATAAAAATCTTATAAAAAATCGCTTAAATGTAAACACCTTGTGCAAGCGTTTTGATTAAAGAACAATTTCTGAATTCTAATCCTCCTTGGAAGAACAATAATAAAAAGGTAATAAGAATAAGAAGAGAACATTAATGGAAACAATAGAGAATCGGAGAGGAAAAATAATTGGTCATCTTATACGACATGATGAGTTCATAAAATGTCATCTTAGAAGTAAAAGTGGAAGAGAAGCGCAAAAGAGGGAGGCCCAGGATTGATTTTACAAAGCGAACAATGAAGAAGGTAGCCGTCATGTCGTAGGAGGTTAAAGAGGCAGCTTTGAATAAAGAGAGGTGGAACGCCATTGACCGACTACACCGACAAGAGTGTAACTCTTAAAAAATAAGAAGAAAATCTTGGCCGTTTATATAGCGAAGCCTTACAATGCCTAGCAACAAAAACCGGCCAAGAGCGTGTCGGACACGCCCAAACTAGGGTTCCGTAGCCATTACGAAAAAAATAAGTACCTACCGCTGCTATTTACTCATAAACTACTAATAACTATCAAGCGAACTTAGCCGTTATAGTTTTCCTTGCAAGTTTGATATACTGACTACCATCCTGAATTATACTAGTTAATAGGTAATACTAGCTTTTACCCGCAGCTTCGCTCGCGTGAACCAAACACAGTTCAAAAAGCAAGCACGCAAGCAAGCACGTAAGCAAGCAAGCAAAAAATCATGCAAGCAAGCACGCATGTAAGCATGCAAGCAAGCTTGCAAGCGGGCATGCTTCGCACGCGTGAACCATAAACATTTCAAAGAAGCAAGCAATCAAGCAAGCATGCAAGTGAGCATGCAAGCAGGCATGCAAGAAAGCATGCAAGCGGGCATGCAAGCAAGCATGCAAACAACAAACCAAGCAAGCATAGTCTACAAATGTGAAGAAAATAGTGCAAACAAGCATGCATTCAAAAAACTCATGCAAGCAGGCATGCAACAAATTAAGTAAGCATAGTCTCAAATGTGAAAAAAATAGTGCGAGCAAGCATGCATTAAAGCATGCATTCGAGGCTGTATTCAAGCATGCATGCAAGCAAGCAACTAATAATGCAAACAGAATGCAAGCATACTCCCAAAGGTACAAGCAATAATGTAAGCAAAGCAAGCATGCAAGTTATTTACTTCAAATATTGATTACTTCGCTCGTGTAAAATTCATTAAGTAAATACAGCGCTTTAATTGATTTCTGGGATTTTACAAAATTCCCGAGGGCATTCCTGAAAATTATCTATCTATCTATAAATTATAGAAAAAATATTATATTATTTTCATTGACGTTGCATTAAAAACAACCATCCCAAATTTCATTACTCTAAGCTCAGCGGTTGTTATTTCGAGATTTTATCCCTATCCCGTGGGAATATCGGGATAAAAAGTAGCCTATGTTTTATTCCAGATGTCCAACTATCTACATACCAATTTTCGTCCAAATCCGTCCAGCCGTTTTAGCGTGAAAGAGTAACAAACATACTCACTCACTTGACAAACTTTCGCATTTAAAATATTAGTTAGATAGTAAGAAAAGTGAAGATAAGAGAGAATTCAGAGAGAGAGAGGATAAGGGAGGATTCTTCAGGGCGCCCAAGATACAGGCACTGCTTAGTTCGGGGCCCGCTGACACTGTATTTTATGTTATACTGTTTCTGCATCAATAAAACTTTTTCATTTTTTTTTTCATTCGTGTCTTTTAACTACAATACAATACAATAACTCTTTATTGCAACCAACATATAGCAAAAAAAATTACAGAAAACACCTAGATGTAGTACTTTTAAGAAAATGTCTAATAACTTTTTTCACCAAAAATTCTCTTGATTTCAATATTTATTTTTCATTTGAAAGATCTTCGTCATTCTGACGTTGTTTCTTGATTGAAACATGTGTTTAATCTGTAGTAGCATAGACTAGGATAGAGATTATGAAAAATTTGATATTTTAAAAATCGATTAATGCGCGGATGAATAAGCGATTTTTATTTACTTTCCTTTAAATTAAAAAGTAGTTAAGTACTGCTTTTATAATTGAATAAACAGTCTCTGGGATAAAATCAAGTATTGTAAGTAATCAAATAGACAAAAATACGTTGATCTATTCAATTAATATAAATCGATTTACTAAACAGATTAATTATTTTGCAATAGGTTCTAGGTTTTCACATTACTAAATGTCTATGGTCGAGTTAATGGCGTCTTTGTTTACGCTTGTCATAAATTGGATTGGAATACAATATACCAATACGCTTACCTGAGTTTTCTTCAGAATTAGAAGTACCATTTACTAATTCATTTTTCCTTTTTTCAAGTACCTGGAATTAATAAAAATTTAATTAATATTTAATTAGGTATCGTGATTTTCACTCATATATAAATACCATGAACGGGACTTATACCTATCATCGTCATGCTGTAAGACGTCAACTGTTGGACATGTAATTATTTAGTAGTAATAAATAATTAATTAATACAAATTTTGCTTACGAGAACTTGCATATTGCAATAGACACTTTGAAATTAATACCAATAAATTTTACTCGAGATTGTAAGCAAAATAAAAATCATCTACATAGAAACGAAAATTATAAGGTAAGATAGTACCATTACAGAGTGGTAAAAAATGTCGTATGTTTAAAAATAAAAATAATAATAAATATATATATCACGAGACACTTGACATCAATTTACCTAGTCTTGTAATATGCACACTAGGCAACGGATAAACATACTTATATAGATAAATACATACATAAATACATATTAAACATCCAAGACCTAAATATTAGCTTAATTAAATGAGCTAAATAATTCAAGGCAGTTTCCCTTCACGTACAGCTACAACTACTGCCACTTATGAATTGAAATGAAAATTAAATAAATACTAATACTCGATGAATGAAATCAAACTGACCGAAATTAAATGAAAATTAATTAAATAAGTAAATTAAAGTGAATGGAATTATTTTTTTTATTTTTTGTAAAGACTACAATACTCGTACATAATCAATGTTAAGAATTCCTAGTAAGTTCTGGATATTTGTGTTAGCCAATCCCACTTGTTAACCCAAACATACTCACCGCGGAAGTAACCTCATTGGCCATCTTAATGTATTTTTCCTGCCTCCTCTTAAGGGAAGTCAAATTGTAAACAAAGTTGTTGTGCAACCAAAACCTCTGGAATCTACTAACTGCAATGTTGTACATATTTTCAGTTGCACGCATGTATTTGCTGGTTAGGCGATCATCGGTTGTGGCACCGCCCATAGCCGTCACTTAAAAAAAAAGTTTCAGCACATTATCATCATCATCATCATATCAGCCATAGGACGTCCATCGCTGGACATATGCCTGCCTCATACTGCACATTATAAATTCGATAAATGGATGAAATTTATTATGCAGAAAGCTGGATCTTTCTTACTTTTTATTTCGATTTTAACACTGGATTATTTGAATTTTTAATGTTTTACTAATTGAAACCACATACACATTAAAAAAATTACTATTTCGATAAATCCAATTCAAAATTTACCACCTCTGTAATCAGTTTCGGGAGCTCTATCGATCTGTATATTTAAAATGTTTAAATTCGCAAAAAAATTATTTTACGACGTGCTCTGATTCACATTCAAAATCCAGTCTTTTATTATTTTTATGTCGTAATGATCAATTTGGGGAGCGAAGTTTTAAAATCAATGTTGTAAAAGCCATTTTTTTCTTGACATGGCTTATACTACATAATGTGATAGAATCATAACATAATGTTTTCAAGACATTTTAGTCGTAAGATATTTTTTTTTTAAATTGGCCTTTACGACAATTTTTCGATTAAAGATTTATCAAAGACCGATGCCAATTTATGTTGAAAAAACCACAGCTATTAAAAATTATCGTTTGAAATCTAGTTAAAGCCAAAATCAAAAATCAAAACTCTCTTTCTGTCTTTCTTTCAAAACCCCATTTTTTAGGAGAGGCAAAATAAAAAATGGTGACATTTATTTTCTGCATTTTCTTTTGAAATATTCAAGTTATGATGAATTACTTAAACTCATTATTCTTAGGTTTTTGAGTACTTCATTACAGAGAAACCCAAAATAGCGTAGTTTCAATAGTTCCAGAGATAGCATGGCTTTTACTACAAAAAAAAAAAATGCAACTGGCTTGAACGAAATTTTTTTCAAGCTTTGCATCATGTACTGATGCAATAGTTTGTTGTAAAAGGAAACAATAATGGTTTTTATAGTGGGTAATTTTGTATTAAAAGACAAATGTAATTGAAGAAAGTGTAATTAAGTGCAGTAATTGCAGTTAACATTTTAGAAAAAAAACATGTTACTTAAATGTCTACCTATCACTATTTATCCAGTATTAATGTACCTTTTTGTAACAAAATAATAGAACATTAAATTAAAATCAGCATAAACTTTAAACTATGCACAGGATCTGCAGTTTGATCGAACTTGATTCGAAAGCTTTTAAGATTCTCTGTATTACTTTAAAATAAACTAGTAGCTATTGAAAAAAAAGGTGTCGGATGTTATTCATTAAGCAAGAAGACAATAACAGTCTCAAAAACGCTCAGTCGTTGATTATATATCTCTAAATAATTAGTCTTTTAGAGGAAAAACTTAATAATAAAGTTTTTTTATTCATATTTACAAAGAGATATAAACTAGCTGCATTACTACGATAAAAACAAGAAAAACAACGTAAATGCCACCATTTTTTATTTTGCTTTGAAGTATACGTTCGCTTATGCGGATTGAAATTATTTCCAAACATCCCTGTCCATGATATTGTAATCATTAATTTTATAATCCGTTTTAGACATTAATGTCTTCTTGACAACATACGAGTATTTGAATTTTGTATCTGTTTGATCGGTAATTTTTTTTTTTTAATTTGGTAACTGATCGTTACATGGTAACTGTTCACTGCCACTCATTGACACCCGCAGCACCATTGGACATCTTAACTTGCTGGTCTTTACTTAATAGTGTTGAATCGACTTTCAAGTCTATATGACAGATTACGATTAGACTATTATGACATTATGATACTAATATTAAATCGTCCTGACATACCTATAGCATAATATTCACTAATAACTACTGATATACGAGTATTGCATGACTACAATCATTGATGTTACTGTTATTGTTTTTTAATTATTCTTTTCTATTATGATTTTGTATTAAATATTGCCACAACTTTAATTAATTCTAAGATACCAATTTTTTGTTTTGGAAACTCTCTCTCTCTCTCTTAAAAATGCTGCGCCCTTCCGGGTTTCATAATGTTAGTGCTATATTGTACTTTTGACATGTGAATTGCATTTAATAAATAAATAAATAAATAAGTAATTTTTAAGTAATTATTATAATGTTATTTATTTATTTATTTATTTCACTGTAAAGTCATGTACATGACATGTTTGTCACAACACAGATGTTTTATTCTTCGTCCAGTGCAAGACATTCTACTGGAGGGGTTTCCAGAAATTAAGTTTAGCTGATCTCTTCTTAGAGCAACGCGGGCTTCCTACCGGAAGGCCTTAGCGGTAGATTACCCTTTAAAATAGTTCTGGCATTTGTTCTGGTAGGAAGCCCGCGTTGCTCTAAGGACTCACACACTGAAGTTTCTGTCGGTTCGAATTTAGTCAGCAAAGAAATTATTTAGGATTTCTAGAAAAACAGTAAGATATGTTTGCAGTTCAGTCATTATCGGATCGGATTTTATAATTTCTATTCATAATATCGTGTGTAGAAATTTACAGAGAGCGTTGGCGCGCATTCGGCACCCAATGTAAAAAAGACTCATTGAAGGAACGAGATAGGTAGATTCTAATTAAATCGAAATGTAACGGTCTTGCTTCAAACTTCAAATACTTACAGCAAATAGTCTCTAGAGAGTTAGGTCCTATATACGTCCAAAAGTCAAAGGGTTTCTTGCCATCTTCCTGATTTAAGGAGCTGACCAGCTTCTTGGCTTGAGAGTTGAACACCCCAATGAAGCCGTCCAGGACACCCTGGCTAAAAGCTGGTGTCAGCAGCTTTCGATGTATTTTCCAGATAGGTACTGGAATATTTAAAAATCATGGTCAATACCAGTTTAACGTCACATTCGTTACGTTACTTTAATAATTACTAAATAAGGTAAAAGACCATAGTCGGGTTTCCATAGTAAGTCGGCCCTTATATCGAATGGGCTCGGTTTTTTTTTGTGAGTACCTCTTATAATGAAGAATTTTTATGCTGAGTATGAACGTCCTACTTGTGACAGTTCTTAACTTGTGTCTTTTTTATTTTTAATATATTCGTTGTAAGGGCCGACTTACTATGGAAACCCGACTGTGGCCTTTCATAACACCTGTTTGTCAGTTGTAACCTGTGCAATCTCTAATAAGATACGGATTAAGAGGTTTATGTTAATGTTACTAAACAATTTGCGTATCTTTTTGTTGAAATTTAGTATTTAAAGAATGTATGTTTCTTATTATTATGTTATACTTAAACGATATTGGATTTGTAATATAAGTAATTAGTAAGCAAGTCAAGTTTTTTGACGAAATATGTGGCGTCTACTATAGCAAATACGATTCCTAATGTTTTCGTTCAATATTATGTTATATTAACTGCGACTTGATTTTTTAAACATATGGATTTAACTTCTATAATAATATCAATGTCCATTGCGTGTATACACCATGTACAATTCTGCTCTATGAGTTTTGTAATTACTGACGGATGAATATTTACCTGTTGCTGTCAGCAGTCCCTCGCCTAAAAAGGGCTTCATAAAGTGATAGACGACATCTTTGTCTAAAGCGGCATTAGCTAACGTAACGCAGTCATCCGGGTCGGTAACCACTGATTAACAAATTATATGCATGTTAGGTATTAAATATTGCAAACTCTCATGAGACATGATCTAAAAAACCAAAAGATGAAACGGTTCAACTCATGTTTATCCATCCATACTAATAATTATGAATGCGAAAGTGTGTGTTTGTATGTTTGTCCGTCTTTCACGTTGAAACGGAGCGACGGATCGACGTGACATGATTTCGTGGTTTTATCTTTTCATTGTACTCGTAGTGTCTAGGTACTTTTGTGTCTGATATCCTGTCAATCGTTCAAAGGTCAATTGGAAGAGATCCCTCGATAACTCGGTGGTGATCTCTTACCATCAAGAGACCCACTTGCTCGTTTGCCATCCAGTCGCGTAAAAAAAAAACTAAGGTAATTTTTCATCATCACTTAAACAATAACAATAAGTTTACTTACTGTAATATTGTCTATGGACTATTCTCAAGCTGGCAACACCACTGTAAGAATTAGCGAATCTGTAGCAGTCTTGTAACAGGCTCCAAAAAGCTGAAACCAATAATTAAGGGTTAACAATATATACCCAGCAACATTAATCGTATGAGTCATTCGATTGTGGCAGTAGGTTAAAAAAACCGGGCAAGAGCGTGTCGGACACGCCTGAAATAGGGTTCCGTAGCCATCACGAAAAAATTAAGTAATATTTTCGAAGGATTCCGTATTTATTACGGAATATTCCAAGTTTAAGTATATTTTATACCTCAGGCTGCTATTTACACTTAAACTACTAATAATTCTCAAGAAAACTTAACCGTTATAATTTTCCTTACAAGTTTGATATATACAGGGTGGCCCATTTATATCGGTCAGTATGGGAAAGTCTGAAACTATACGACATACGAAAATTTCTTATTAGGAACCATGACATCGATTTTAACAACAAGAAAAACTGCATACATGCATTTAAAAAAAAACCTGTTCTCAGCTTTGGAATCGAACACGGTTGTTTTGAAAAAAAAAAAACTTACACTATTTCTATTTAGATATCGATTGTGTACGTCTTAAACAGTAAATGTCTCCATGAAACGTTATGTCTAAAATGAATGAAATGCATTGTTTTCACATAATTCAATTTATGTTAGTAGGTGTTCGAAGTGTCCACCGTTTTATTTTTTTATATTTTATACGACTGGATGGCAAACGAGCAAGTGGGTCTCCTGGTGGTAAGAGATCACCACCGCCCATAAACATCTCCAACACCAAGGGTATTGCAGATGCGTTGCCAACCTAGAGGCCTAAGTTGGAATACCTCAAGTGCCAGTAATTTCACCGGCTGTCTTACTCTCCGCGCCGAAACACAACAGTGCAAGCACTGCTGCTTCACGGCAGGATTAGCGAGCAAGATGGTGGTAGCAATCCGGGCGGACCTTGCACAAGGTCCTACCACCACCGTTACAATATTCAACAAATTCTGGCATGTAAATTTGTCTCTATGGTTGTTTGTACCTCTTTGCTGGTAAAATCGATGTCATGGTTCCTAAGAAGAAATTTTCGTATGTCGTATAGTTTCAGACTTTCCCATACTGACCGATATAAATGGGCCACCCTGTATACATACATATACCTACTTACTACCATACTGAATTTTTTTTTAAATTTCCGCCCACCGGTTTAGATTTTAGAAAGGGGGACGCTCGATTTTTATGAAAATTTGCACTTTAAAATTGAATATTTCGCAAACAGATCACTGAATCTAAAAATCGTGCTAGCAACTCCTAATGGTTTTAATCAGGTGATAAAGAAAATCCCTCTGATTATCGTCCGGTGTCCATCCTATCAGCGTTTAGCAAAATATTCGAAAAAATAATGTTGACGCAAATGATCTCGCATTTTAATACCCATAAAATCATGCATCCACAGCAGTTCGGATTCACAAAAGGCAGGTCTACTACAGACGCGGGGCATAGTTTAGTCAAATTCATTTTGCAAGCTTGGGAGGAATCACATGACGCTATAGGTGTATTCTGCGACCTTTCGAAAGCTTTTGATCGTGTGGATCATGATACTTTAATTTGTAAGTTAAATTTTTATGGCATTCGTGGCCTCGCTTTAGAACTCATTAAATCTTACTTATAAGAAAGAAAAAGGTAGCGATTAACGGATCGGTATCGGAGGAATCTGTGGTCGAAATGGGAGTGCCTCAAGGATCCATTCTTGCCCCATTCCTGTATCGTATTTATGTAAATGACCTAACTTATATGGTAAGCCAAAAGTCGGGTATCGTTATGTTTGCTGACGACACGTCTTTACTGTTAAAGGTTAGTAGAAAAGATACCGTCTTTATTGAACCCAATGAAACCCTGTCCGTGATATCCGCATGGTTTGCTGCCAATAATTTGTTACTAAATCCTAAGAAAACCAGATAGATAGATAGATAGATAATTTATTCAATAATTTGCAGTACAAAATAACAATAAATACAATGTTTTACAAAATTCTATGTAACACGTTGTCCTGCACTAGAGTTACTAGAAAACTCTGTATCGCAGGCTTAAAGCGCTAGCATAAAATAAAATTAAAAATAATTTAAGTATCTTTACTTAACAGTGCAAATAGATATTATGAAATTATACAGACATTAAGTAAAGTGAAAATAATAAAAAGGTAAAAATTACAATAATATAAAATCAGTTAATTTAAGTAAAGTGTTATGATCTAAATAAGCCACAACGTCAGTGCAATTTTTAACCGTGTCAAAGCCGATTTGAAGTTTGCTGACTAAGGTACCTAATACATTATACGTGCCTTACGTGAAAAAATTGCAACTGGGCTTAACTTAAGTAGAAATTTACAATTTATGTCATTAGGTCCAAATGTATTAAATTCTCGTTAATAACTTCATCTAACTCGAACTCAAGTTCCCTCACTTGCTACTTGGTGGCCGCATGTCTCCTGCATCTGAAGATGCCACATCCGCAATTCCCGCACCTCCTGCTCTCGAAACTACGCTTGGCTACGTCATCATGGGCAGATTGCCTACTGCCATTTCTTCTCTTTCATTTCTGCCATGCAAGACACAGCCTGGTCCTTCGGTCCTATTACTAATGATGAGTTAAATAACAATTTAAAACAGTTTTGGGAGCTCGAGGAGTTGCCGCAGAAACAACTTGACAGCCCTGAAGATTTCCAGTGTGAAGAGTTGTATCGAACTTCCACTTGTCGGGATTTTGACGGCAGATATAAATATCAAATAAATATCATGGGACACTTGACACCAATTGACCTAGTCCCAAACTAAGCAAAGCTTGTACTATGGGTACTAGGCAACTGATAAACATACTTATATAGACAAATAAATACTTAAATACATATTAAACATCCAAGACCCGAGAACAAACATTCGTATTATTCATACAAATATCTGCCCCGGCCGGGATTCGAACCCGGGACCTCAAACTTCGTAGTCAGGTTCTCTAACCACTTAGCCATCCGGTCGTCAAATTTGGTGGCATTGCCATTTAAAAGAGATCCAGCAATATTGGGTAATTCTTTTACAGTTGCTAAGCGCAGACTTATGTCTTTAGAAAATAAATTTAGATTAAATCCAGATTTGCGCAACGCTTACAATGACGTCATCAAGGGTTATATAGTCAAGGGTTATTTGTCAAAATTGACTGAACCAGCCGTTCATGATGGTTACACATCATACCGCATCATGCGTCATTCGTCTTTATAAGACGACAGCTAATACGCGCGTAGTATTGGACGCTAGCGCCAAATAAGATTTAAATATAAATATAATATAATGATAATAATAATATAATTAATATAATATTATTAATATTATTGTTTATAAATAATATGTATGTTAGTCTGTAAGGTATTTATTGTATGGGCCTAAGTTGCCCGAAATAAATAAATTTATTATTATTATTAAAACTGATCTGTATCAGTGTGTGTCGCTTAATGACTGCTTGCATATTAGTCCCAACTGAAGGTTGGCAGATCTTTTTACACTCCTGCTTAACTTTCGTTAATTTGATATTGCAATTGGGATGTCCCAATTTTTGACAACGTATAATAAATCGAAAACCATTTGGAGAAACAGGCTTTGTGAAGCGTTTTCAGAAATCAGTTTACAAAAATATAATCTGAATTAAATAAATAAAATTTAAGTAATGACCTTCATTTGACCCCTGCAGTGTTACCTCACAAAGGCAGCTCTAAAGGAAAGTCAACACTTTAAAGCAAATTGACAGTTTGAAATATTGCTATCCTACTAGTATTATAGATGCGAAAGTTTATGAGTGAGTGAGTGAGTATGTTTGTTACTTCTTCACGCTAAAACAGCTGGACGGATTTGGATGAAAATTGGTATGTAGATAGTTGGACATCTGGAATAAAACATAGGCTACTTTTGATCCCGATATTCCCACGGGATAGGGATAAAATCTTGAAATAACAACCGCTGAGCTTATAGCAATGAAGGGATGGTTGTTTTTAATGCAACGTCAATGAAAACCACGATAATTGTCAGGAATTCCCACGGGAATTTTGTAAAATTCCAGAAATCAATTGGGATGTCTAACAAATATAGGTGTAGCATTTCATATGTTGGTCGTTTGTCTGATAGAATTTATGACATTTTAAAATCAAACAATGTTAATGTAGCCTTCAAGACTAACAACTCTTTTAGTAATTGAAGAAAATTAGATTGAAATGTATGGAAAATTTGGCAAAATTAAAGCAAGAGGTTTATCTATCAGGATATTGTCACAATGCGCAAAGGCGATCGCTGACAATTTAGTTAGCTCCTCGTAAACTAGATGGCGTTTTCGTCAATTAGGGATCTCTGAGCAGATCGACAGACGAACGCTAGAGGTCGCCACCGTAGTTCTACCTTCTATCAATAATTTACTTAATCTTATTTAATTTACGTAAAAATATGTATTTAATATTTATTTATTATTTACTTGTTTATTTATTAAAACTTGTATTTTATAACACATAATTCACTACACATTAATTATCACTACATCCGACTCACCCTTGACACAAAAACCCGCCCCTATGGGCGTTGACAATCAGCTGTGTCCGGGGGTAATTATTCTCGCCCTTAAAAGCTGAAGCACAGCTGTAAAATCACATTATACAGCAGCTCCTACACTCTACAGCTCCCTTCAAAAGCTCCGTACGGCTAATAGTTCAGTACAATTAGATCAAAATTTGGCAAAATTAAAGCAAGAGGTTTATCTATCAGGATATGTAGGTTATAGAGAAAAAATAAATTTTACCCACTCTCCCTCCCCCCCTCCGGGGGGAGCGTCACCCCCCCGCGCCCCCGAATATGTCCCGGATCGCGGTATTTTCCATTATAAAAGAAAACCGTACACGATACATAAAAAGTGTGTAGGAACGAAATAATCCTTGATAAATTTACTATAAACCTTTCATACATTTAAAAGCGATATCACTTATAGTTCCAGCGCAATATGATACCAAATACTAACTTTTTTTATAATTAATCTATTTTTTCGGCTAAAAGGTTAGTTTTCTCAAATACTTCACATTTTGCCGCCAAGATATGTATGACAGAAGTAAAGAATAGAATATTTTCTTTATAAAAAGGTATTATTAATTTCTAAAATCTTTCATTTACCATTGCTATGCTATTTTTTTAATTTAGTTCATTTGGCCATTCAGCGAAATATAAATGTTCATACTGGTTAAATGGTGTTACTTTAAATACCATTAGATTCTCATATGTTTTCCTATAAGCTATAGGTATGGACCTATTTTCTGTATTTAAAAAAAAAATTTAGGCCCTGCTGGGCTTTTAGGAGATAGGGGCGGGGAAATGGTCAATTTTCACCTATTTTCTTAAATAACTTCAAAACGTATTAATTTAAAATAATGAAAAATATATATTTGAGATTTTCATAATGTACCCTTTCATTTGATATGTCACATGATATAGTTTCTACATGTTTTTTTCTAATTTACCCCCCCCCCCCATCCCCCCAAACTGGCCCCCGTGTTTAAAATTAATTAATTTACTTTACACGTCCGTGATTGGGTCATCAATTTACATAGGTGAACTAAATTTGAATTCAATCGGTCTAGTAGTTTCGGATCAAATTGGCTATGACAGACGGACGGTTTAGGTATATTTATACCTTAGGCTGCAATTTATTCTTAAAGTACTAATAATTCTCAAGAAAACTTAACCATTATAGTTTTCCTTGCAAGTTTGATATACTAACTATCGTCCTGATTTTTTTTTAATTTTTTCTACCCACTGGCTTAGATTTTAGAGGGGGGGGACGCCCGATTTTAATGAAAATTTGCGCTTTAAAGTTTAATATTTTGCAAACGAATCACTGAATGGAAAAATTGTTTTAGCAACCCCCTAGTGATTTTAAAAAACCTATCCAACGATACCCCACACTACAAGCTTGGATGAGAAAAAAAAAAACACCCCCACTTTACGTCTATGGGAGGTACTAAAAAAAAATTTTTATTTTTATTTTTTATTACACTGTTTTGTCGGCATAATTTACATATATATTCGTGCAAAATTACAGCTTTCTAGCTTTGATAGTCTCTGAGCAAAGCCGAGAACGGACAGACAGACAGACAGACAGACATGGCGCAACTATGAGGGTTCCGCTTTTGCCATTTTGGCTACGGAACCCTAAAAAATGTGTAATATTTTATTATAATCTTACTTACGGACTAAATAGTTTTTTTTTTTGGTACTTTTTCCTAAGTTAATGTCGCAGTAGCTGATTATGGTGAATTTTCAAAATAGCATAGCAGCGTCAAATGAATGAGTTTAGAAATGAATTATACCTTTTTATAAAGAAGATATCCTGTTCTTTACTTTAGTCATACATATCTTGGCGGTAAAGTGTGAAATAATTGAAAAAACTAAACAATTAACAAAAAAAAACTGGATAAATTATTAAAAATGTTCGTATTTGGTGCCAGATTGCGCTGAAACTGTAAGTGGTATCGCTTTTGTATGTATGAAAGGTTTATAGTAAATTTATCTAGGATTATTTCGTTCCTACACACTTTTTATGTATCGTGTACGGTTTTCTATTATAATGGAAAATACCGCGATCCGGGACATATTCGTGGGCGCGGGGGGGTGACGCTCCCCCCGGAGGGGGGGGGAGAGTGGGTAAAATCTATTTTTTCTCCCTATCCTACATATCCTGATAGATAAACCTCTTGCTTTAATTTTGCCAATTTTTCCATACATTGCAATCTAATTTTCTTCAACTATAAAGAATCTACCCAGCTCTGTACTGCTACACAACTTCACCAGCTCCGTACGGCTAAGAAACGTCACTAAAGCTACGAACTAAAGCTTTGACACCAAGCCCTGACGGCCTTAATCGTCCCGAGCTCTACACCCTTTTTCCTGGCTCGTCCAAGACCCTGAGCGCTCCGGCGTGGAACTCTCTCCAGGCAGCTCGTCGTGCCGCCCTAAGGCCCCTTTTGTCCTCGGCACCGACGACCGCTCTGCTGGACCAGGCCCCCCTGCTGTGGCCTTCGCTCCGGGTTCTTCTCTCCGACTCCAGGGAAGTGTAGGCCAGGGAAACGATATATTCAGAACCGACTCATTTAAAATCACTTGTACCTACTACCCTGAGATCTATATCTTTATTTTTGTCAACTAGGTCGTTATTTTTTATCTAATTAAAAATTGTTAAAACTTCTACTTGTTTTACTCATAAAAAATAACCACTAGGCCTCCCTTCAGGACAAACCTCCCCTCGAGAGGCTTGCCCTGTGACAGTGGCAAAATTAAAGCAAGAGGTTTATCTATCAGGATATGTAGGTTATAGAGAAAAAATAAATTTTACTCACTCTCCCCCCCCCCCCTCCGGGGGGAGCGTCACCCCCCCGCGCCCACGAATATGTCCCGGACCGCGGTATTTTCCATTATAAAAGAAAACCGTACACGATACATAAAAAAAATGTAGGAACGAAATAATCCTAGATAAATTTACTATAAACCATTCATACATACAAAAGCGATATGACTTACAGTTTCAGCGCAATCTGGCACCAAATACGAACATTTTTAATAATTTATCCAGTTTTTTTTTGTTAATTGTTTAGTTTTTTCAATTATTTCACACTTTACCGCCAAGATATGTATGACTAAAGTAAAGAACAGGATATTTTCTTTATAAAAAGGTATAATTCATTTCTAAACTCATTTATTTGACGCTGCTATGCTATTTTGAAAATACACCATCATCAGCTACTGCGACATTAACTTAGGAAAAAGTACCAAAAAAAAACTATTTAGTCCGTAAGTAAGATTATAATTAAATATTAGGCATTTTTTAGGGTTCCGTAGCCAAACTGGCAAAAACGGAACCCTCATAGTTGCGCCATGTCTGTCTGTCTGTCTGTCTGTCCGTCCGCGGCTTTGCTCAGAGACTATCAATGCTAGAAAGCTGTAATTTTGCACAAATATATATCTAAACTATGCCAAAAAAACAGTATAATAAAAAATTAAAAAAAAAAATTTTAAAGTACCTCCCATAGACGTAAAGTGGGGGTGTTTTTTTTTTCTCATCTAACCTTATACTGTGGGATATCGTTGGATAGGTTTTTTAAAATCACTAGGGGGTTGCTAAAACAATTTTTCCATTCAGTGATTCGTTTGCAAAATATTCAACTTTAAAGCGGTAATTTTCATTAAAATCGGGCGTCCCCCCCTCTAAAATCTAAACCGGTGGGTAGAAAAAAAATTAAAAAAATTCAGGACGATAGTAAGTATATCAAACTTACAAGGAAAACTATAACGGCTAAGTTTTCTTGAGAATTATTAGTAGATTAAGAGTAAATCGCAGCCTAAGGTATAAAATATACCTAAACCGTCCGTCTGTCATAGCCATTTTGGTCCGAAACTAGGGTGTATGTATTGTACGACCTGGTCAATGCTCGACCGATTTTGTACGACCTGATAATTCAATCACATGTCACTTGGAATACGGGTCGAGCTTTATCACCCTGTACCAATAATGTTCGACGTGCTATTGGAAAACCTGATATTGTACGACCTAATAATCGGAGCACACTTTTGACAGCAAGCAATCGGTTCTCACATTGATCATTTGTTTTTCGTGTACACCGAATATTAACAAATTTAGTAGAAAATCGGCTCGCGCATTGTGGTCACAATTGAACCTAACACAACCTAACTGACACAAATCTATAGTCATTCGATTCGATTGGATTCCGATTATTAGGTCGTACAATAACAGGTCGAGCATTAACAGGCCGAGCAAAAATTTGGACACCCTAATAATGCACGACCTAATATTGTACGACTTGATAATTCAAATCCAAAATGAGTTCGTATTATCAGGTCGTACAGTGATGGCTGAGCAATACAGGGTCGAGCATTACTGGTCCCCCGAAACTACTAGACCGATTGAATTGAAATTTAGTTTACCTATGTAAATTGATGACCCAAACACGGACGTGTAAAGTAAATGAATTAATTTTAAACACGGGGGCCAGTTTGGGAGGGGGGGGGGGGGGGTAAATTAGAAAAAAAAAAAACTATATCGTGTGACATATCAAATGAAAGGGTACATTATGAAAATCTCATATATATTTTTCATTATTTTAAATTAATCCGTTTTGAAGTTATTTAAGAAAATAGGTGAAAATTGACCATTTCCCCGCCCCTATCTCCTAAAAGCCCAGTAGGGCCTACATTTTTTTTTGAATACAGAAAATAGGTCCATACCTATAGCTTATAGGAAAAAATATGAGAATCTAATGGTATTTAAAGTAACACTATTTAACCAGTATGAACATTTAAGTTTCGCTGAATGGCCAAATGAACTAAATTAAAAAAATAGCATAGCAATGGTAAATGAAAGAGTTTAGAAATAAATTACACCTTTTTATAAAGAAAATATTATATTCTTTACTTCTGTCATACATATCTTGGCGGTACATATTTTATACATATTTTGAGAAAACTAACCTTTTAGCCGGGATTCGATTTGTGGCATTCGAACATGGCGGATGTGGGCTGTGTATAATTCTGCTATTTCTGTTTCTTTGGCTGGTTGAAGTATAATTTTGATAGTGTTTTATGCGGCGATTAACCTTAACAGTGTACAATGATCACAAAATTCTATACTGCTCTCGTGTCTGACATTTTTTAATGCGCAAGTTGTTTCCACGTGGTTTCTGGAATTTTACTATCAAGTTGCAGAAACTACAATCACCGTACAACGTTGCCTCTCGAAAGAGAATACATAGACACTGGCGAAATTGTCTTATCAATTAGGACAGAAGCCATATTTTAAAGAAGAATTAGAATTAGAACATTTTAGCCGAAAAAATCGATTAATTATAAAAAAAGTTAGTATTTGGTATCATATTGCGCTGGAACTATAAGTGATATCGCTTTTAAATGTATGAAAGGTTTAAATAGTAAATTTACTGAGGATTATTTCGTTCCTACGCACTTTTTATGTATCGTGTACGGTTTTCTTTTATAATGGAAAATACCGCGGTCCGGGACATATTCGAGGGCGCGGGGGGGTGACGCTCCCCCCGGAAGGGGGGGTGGGGGAGAGTGGGTAAAATTTATTTTTTCTCTATAACCTACATATCCTGATAGATAAACCTCTTGCTTTAATTTTGCCAAATTTTGATCTAATTGTACTGAACTATTTGTACTCTAAACTTTATAACCACAAAGAGAAGGTAGATAAAGGAACTAAATCGGGTGTATACAAGCCCACTTGTAATGACTGCAGTAAAGTATATGTGTAGGTCAGACCGGGCGCAGTTTTAATGCTAGGTTTAAAGAGCATGTATCGGCATATAGGAACGAGCATCCTGATAGATCGAATTTTGCCAAGCATCTGTTAAAATTAAAACATTCTATATCAGACTCGGATTCGTATGAAGTGTTACATTACTGTGACAAGGGGTTTCGTCTCGATGTTTTAGAATGCATGGAGATAATTAGGTGCCTACAACAGAATGGGGTCTATTATTAATGAGCAAGTAAATTTAGTATCATCTCCCTTGCTACGGCTTGGGTCTAATTTTAGCAACAGTAGTTTGTAAAACATGCCTTGACAATAAATAAATAAAAATTAAAAAAATCAAGGTAGTTTTGTAGCACAGTTAAAATTTATTAATATTTTGCGGGTAGTTTTTGTTTTGTTTGGCAAATTAAAACAGTGGTTGTGGTTTGTTAATCAAACAACTGGTAGCATGGTGTACGGTTGTGTCACTCTGAAGATGAGCTCTGGTTGAGTTCGAAACGCGTCAGTGTGTTGTGGTGGTGGTGATAGATGGGTTTATGTAATTTGTGTGTGTTCTTACATTGTGGAGGTGGAGGAACTGCGTGAACACGCATATTTTGCATAAGCTCAGCTATCGTAAGGTAGCGGGTGAGCAAGGAAATTCTTGTAGTTCATTGATATGGACCTCCGCAAAGTAACGGCTGATTCAATAAATTAGTTCCCTTCCTATCCTTGTAAGACGTTTCATGGTAATCATTGACTTAAACCAGAAAGACAACTTTACATACCGTCGCTGTTTCCGCTGCCGAATAAGTGGCCGTGTCCAATGAGAGGCAAAGCCCCCGGGTATTCCGGAAGCTGGGGCCCTTTGTCGGCCCTAGACCGGGATACCAACACGGCAACAACAATATAAATCGCCACAAGGGCTACAACTACAGTTATCCACATGTTTGTCACTAAAAATGCACTAACGCACGCGACGACTTTCTAACACGAAATAAATTTTAAAAAGATTGGCCCTTTGTTTATATGTATTAATTTATTTTAATTTAGTTTGCACATGTCACGGCTGAATAATAATAGTAATGTTGTTTTTGTTATTGTAATGTAGTTGCATGAATCCCTTTTGCCTCATCATTAAATGACGACTATTATGTATATATATGTTTAAATGCTAAACATCATAAATGCGAAAGTTGCTCAATCTGTTTATCAAAATTCAAAAATTCAAAATTCATGTTTTTCTTCAAACATAGGTAAATATAATTCGGTGACAAATAAACAAAAGAACAAACTATGATGTGCCTCTATCTCCTCTTTCTACCTCTACCTTTATCAGTTACCCTTTCACCCCTAAATCGCTGACCCAATTTAGTTGAAATCTTACAGAGTTCTAAGACACTGGGAAGGACATAAAATAGTTCTACGCGCATTGGTTTTTTCTGTGGTGTACTATTTTAGGGTTCCGTAGCCAAAATGGCAAAAATGGAACCCTTATAGTTTCGCCATGTACACTTCGGCTCAAAAATAAATGGCTATCCGCGCGGTTCATTTGCGGGAAATTTGGCGGACTTTGTATGTTGTGTGAGCTATCTATAATAATGCTTTGTCCTGAATGACTGACTGACGGATCAACGCATAGCCTAAACCGCAGATCGTAGAGACCTGAAACTTGGAGGGAGTATTCTTTGTATGACATAGGCATCTGATAAGAAAGGATTTTCCGAAATTCTACCCCTACGGAGGTGAAAAAGGGGGGCAAAGATTATATGGGACAACGAGATTCCTTGGTCCAATTTACTTCGAATTTTACCCTAAAAATCACGCCTAGGTTACACAGTAAAGATATATTTGAACAAATAAAAAACCTGCATATTCGATATTGGGTACTTAAAAATATGGAACGAACGGCTCGAGTTGAAGCGCTAATAGCTAAGTTACCTACTCTGAAATTATCGCAACACATTATATTTTTGCAGGTAAAAATTATGCTCTTATGAGTATGAAGACGACTCTGGCGCACCTGATAAGGAGCTTCAGGTTTAAGTCTGACATCTCCAAGCTGCAGCTGAAGCTGGATATCATGCTGAAACCCCACGCAGGGCATTATATTTCAATAGAAAGGAGGACGTAAATAGAAGTGATATTTTGTTGTTTTATCATTCGCCTATGTACTTAGTACAGTAGACGTAATCAGTAATATTAAGTAAATTTCTATTTATACGCATGATTAATCCATTATCTACAAGTAGCTAAATATTTTATATAAATAAAACTTTGAACTATTGATAAGTCTTGTTCACTTTGATGAATTATACCTGTAGATTCACAATCGCGCGCCCAAATATGTCCGAGTCAAATGAGCGCCAGTTTGAATCACTGGCCTAAAATCACTGGTTCAGATCACCGGGATAGGTTAGGTCGATAGGTTGGTCGATAGGTCGATCGGTAGGTCGATAGTAGGTAGATAGGTTGGTAGAATGCTCGCCTGCCACTTTGGTAAAACTGGCCTTCTTTTTTCTCAGTACGTTGTTGTCAAGTGTCAAGCGTTGTGGAGTTTTGCCGCTAGCGAAATTCGCCCGTAATAGAGTAAAGACTAGGTTCAAATTTCGTCTCGTATTATTTTAATTATTTTTTGTGAGATGATTTTATTTGTCACGCAAACAAATCAATAGTTCTGACATTCTTTGAAAGGGATTTTGTTCGGCAATGTGTGTCCTGGTTTAAATGTCATTGCTTGTTCATTATTTTATTTAGATTCCATACTCAAAAAGGTTTCTGCAGGTTTAGAAGTGAAGTATAGTACATTGCTGCAGAGGCTGAAAAGAAAGCAATAAGTAACGAGTTAGTTTGAAGGCCGACTCGAAGGGAGGCCTTCGATAAAACGAGTTTATTTATTGCACTTTTGGCCGAGACTAAGCATTATGCTTTTCACTACCACTGCGAGTAAATAAAAATCATACATACAAGTAGCATAAAACATACAACAAATATTCAAAGACTGCGTTACTGCGTGTGCGACAGACACACTACTTGTCGCACGATTTTCTTGTGCAAATAAACTAGTACCTACTTATTGATTTATGTAAAATCTGCTAAGTTTAAATTAATAAAAATTCAATTATAAGTAATATTGATCATCGCGACAAGCTTTTATGGTCATACTTAGCTTGTGCCCGAGATTTCGTCTGCGCGGATCTAGGTTATCGCGCGGTGGCGCCCTCTACCAGAATAAAAAGTATCCTATGTTGATCCTTGGGGCTTAAACTATCTCTATACCAAATTTCATCAAAATCGGTTCAGCGGTTTCGACGTGAAAGCGTAACAGACAGACAGTCAGACAGAGTTACTTTCGCATTTATAATATAAGTTGTGTAAGTTGTGTATTGTGTATGTGTATTGTGTAAAATAATGTTGTAAGTTGATACTTAAATTTGAAAAGGAAAATTTTATTTTCTTCTGGGTGTTTCAAATTTTAGGCCTATGTGGGTCCGTGGTGTTTGAAAGCAAAGTAAACACCCATTACGCGTCTAAGATTCCTACCGCAGCGAACAAAAGAGCTGAGATCTAGAAACGGCTGAACCGATTTTGATAAAACATGTCTAAGAACCATCTCTAGGTCCACCCGTTTAAGAGCTACGGTGCCACAGTCAGACACACAGACACACATAGCGTCAAACTTACAACACCCCTTCTTTTGTGTCGGGGGTTAAAAGGAAAGAAAAAAAAGTTGGAAAACCCCCGACTTTGTCACTTTAAAGTCTCAAAAATGGCTAAACCGATTTTGATGGAACATGTCTAAGAACCATCGCTAGAAAACCTGCTGTCATATAAAAAAAACCTCATTAACCCTTTCGTTCCGGATGACGAGTTAACTCGTCTTGTGCGATGTGCTCTCAGATCCGGTAGACGAGTAAACTCGTCTTAAAAAAATTGACATTACATCCTAGATTAGGGCAATCGACAGTCACTTGCACAACCGGACACATTGCTTCCTGTACACTTAGTCTTGAAATGGTCTTGAGCCATATTTATTTGCTGCAGTTATTTTAATGTTGCCATAAACATATTTTAATGTTGAATAAACTTATTAGTCTACCCCAAGAATATTCGTTACGCATTTGTGTCTAAATAAATAGTTACGTTTTGAACAAACAACATGGAGAAAAATAACTAAGTACCAAGCCAACGAGTCTACCAGCTCTGAAAAGTGTTTTACGTAGCCGAGTTAAGTCGTCTTTCGTACGTAAAAGCATCATTTCTGTGAACGAGTTAACTCGCCTACAGGACTGAGGAGCAGGTATCAATTCACTGAATATGGAAAACTGGGTAGATTTTTTGTATGGCTTTGCTGGAACGAAAGGGTTAAAATCGGTCCACCCGTATAAGAGCTACGGTGCCACAGACAGACACACATAGTAAACACATAAAAATGAACACCCCTCTTTTTGCGTCGCGAGTTAAAAAATGGTTTGGAGGACATGTCATATCCCTCTTGGCATGAGTCGTTACTCATTTAAATCGTATGGCTATTGTGATGTTTTTATAGTTAAGGCCTTTTGGAACTGACATGAACTGACATCTTTAATCAAAGTTCCATAATAAATTAAGATTTAAAAAAAAGCGGCCAAGAGCGTGTTGGACACGCCCAAAATATTTTTCTAAGGATTTCGTAATTTATACGGAATCTTCCAGGTTTAGGTATATTTTATACCTTTGGCTGCTATTCACTCTTAAATACTAACTAGTGACCCATTGCGGCGTCGAGACGCCGCTAGAATATGATAATAAATAAATATCTAAATCCATAGGTACCAATATTATAAATGCGAAAGTGTGTGTTATATGTTTGTCCGTCTTTCACGCCGTAACTACTACTACTTTTTCCCGGGAAAGTAAGTAGTCTTTTCAAAAATCTGAAATTGTACGCGGAAACTTATGTGATATTTATCTAGAGATTTCAACATTGGTTAAATAAAAGAACCATAATAACTTCTTTGGAATTTACTAAGACAATCTCATGCCATTTCCATTTCTTTTCTGGCCATGATATTGAGCCTCATTTTTCTCTTGAATGTGAAAATGAGTTTGTATATTAAGTTTTTTGAAGTAAACAAAAATGGCCATTCAATATTGACATTGGCACCGTAGCTCTAATACGGGTGGACCGATTTTAACCCTTTCGTTCCAGCAAAGCCATACAAAAAATCTACCCAGTTTTCCATATTCAGTGAATTGATACCTGCTCCTCAGTCCTGTAGGCGAGTTAACTCGTTCACAGAAATGATGCTTTTACGTACGAAAGACGACTTAACTCGGCTACGTAAAACACTTTTCAGAGCCGGTAGACTCGTTGGCTTGGTACTTAGTTATTTTTCTCCATGTTGTTTGTTCAAAACGTAACTATTTAGACACAAATGCGTAACGAATATTCTTGGGGTAGACTAATAAGTTTATTCAACATTAAAATATGTTTATGGCAACATTAAAATAACTGCAGCAAATAAATATGGCTCAAGACCATTTCAAGACTAAGTGTACAGGAAGCAATGTGTCCGGTTGTGCAAGTGACTGTCGATTGCCCTAATCTAGGATGTAATGTCAATTTTTTTAAGACGAGTTTACTCGTCTACCGGATCTGAGAGCACATCGCACAAGACGAGTTAACTCGTCATCCGGAACGAAAGGGTTAATGAGGTTTTTTTTATATGACAGCAGGTTTTCTAGCGATGGTTCTTAGACATGTTCCATCAAAATCGGTTTAGCCATTTTTGAGACTTTAAAGTGACAAAGTCGGGGGTTTTCCAACTTTTTTTTCTTTCCTTTTAACCCCCGACACAAAAGAAGGGGTGTTGTAAGTTTGACGCTATGTGTGTCTGTGTGTCTGACTGTGGCACCGTAGCTCTTAAACGGGTGGACCTAGAGATGGTTCTTAGACATGTTTTATCAAAATCGGTTCAGCCGTTTCTAGATCTCAGCTCTTTTGTTCGCTGCGGTAGGAATCTTAGACGCGTAATGGGTGTTTACTTTGCTTTCAAACACCACGGACCCACATAGGCCTAAAATTTGAAACACCCAGAAGAAAATAAAATTTTCCTTTTCAAATTTAAGTATCAACTTACAACATTATTTTACACAATACACATACACAATACACAACTTACACAACTTATATTATAAATGCGAAAGTAACTCTGTCTGACTGTCTGTCTGTTACGCTTTCACGTCGAAACCGCTGAACCGATTTTGATGAAATTTGATATAGAGATAGTTTAAGCCCCAAGGATCAACATAGGATACTTTTTATTCTGGTAGAGGGCGCCACCGCGCGATAACCTAGATCCGCGCAGACGAAATCTCGGGCACAAGCTAAGTATGACCATAAAAGCTTGTCGCGATGATCAATATTACTTATAATTGAATTTTTATTAATTTAAACTTAGCAGATTTTACATAAATCAATAAGTAGGTACTAGTTTATTTGCACAAGAAAATCGTGCGACAAGTAGTGTGTCTGTCGCACACGCAGTAACGCAGTCTTTGAATATTTGTTGTATGTTTTATGCTACTTGTATGTATGATTTTTATTTACTCGCAGTGGTAGTGAAAAGCATAATGCTTAGTCTCGGCCAAAAGTGCAATAAATAAACTCGTTTTATCGAAGGCCTCCCTTCGAGTCGGCCTTCAAACTAACTCGTTACTTATTGCTTTCTTTTCAGCCTCTGCAGCAATGTACTATACTTCACTTCTAAACCTGCAGAAACCTTTTTGAGTATGGAATCTAAATAAAATAATGAACAAGACTTATCAACAGTTCAAAGTTTTATTTATATAAAATATTTAGCTACTTGTAGATAATGGATTAATCATGCGTATAAATAGAAATTTACTTAATATTACTGATTACGTCTACTGTACTAAGTACATAGGCGAATGATAAAACAACAAAATATCACTTCTATTTACGTCCTCCTTTCTATTGAAATATAATGCCCTGCGTGGGGTTTCAGCATGATATCCAGCTTCAGCTGCAGCTTGGAGATGTCAGACTTAAACCTGAAGCTCCTTATCAGGTGCGCCAGAGTCGTCTTCATACTCATAAGAGCATAATTTTTACCTGCAAAAATATAATGTGTTGCGATAATTTCAGAGTAGGTAACTTAGCTATTAGCGCTTCAACTCGAGCCGTTCGTTCCATATTTTTAAGTACCCAATATCGAATATGCAGGTTTTTTATTTGTTCAAATATATCTTTACTGTGTAACCTAGGCGTGATTTTTAGGGTAAAATTCGAAGTAAATTGGACCAAGGAATCTCGTTGTCCCATATAATCTTTGCCCCCCTTTTTCACCTCCGTAGGGGTAGAATTTCGGAAAATCCTTTCTTATCAGATGCCTATGTCATACAAAGAATACTCTCTCCAAGTTTCAGGTCTCTACAATCTGCGGTTTAGGCTATGCGTTGATCCGTCAGTCAGTCATTCAGGACAAAGCATTATTGTAGATAGCTCACACAACATACAAAGTCCGCCAAATTTCCCGCAAATGAACCGCGCGGATAGCCATTTATTTTTGAGCCGCGCATGGCGCGCCGCTGGCAATGGTTTCAAAAGCAGACCGCCAGAACCAAAGAGGATGAGAATTCAAATTGTTTTTTATTCGAAATATTTGCACAAGTGCTTACATTTCGGCGATATTTTTAGAAGCTTTTCTTTACCTTGCTGTTTGTTTATTTATTTATTATTTGTTTTGGTCAAATCTTGGAAGCTAAATTTAACCCACTTCCAGAGGTCCGATCGACTTGAAACTTGGCATACTTATGTAAATTTGGTGACAATACAATAATCTGGCGGTCACATCTTGGTGGTCCTGCCAGGATCGTCTCTGCAGGAGGGTACTCCTCAATAGTTAATAGTACCAACTTGAAATTTGCGACAAATACCTATGTAGTTTAGATGACAATGCTAGTACTGTCAACAAAAAGTACATTCGGCAAAAAAAGCTTCTATTAAAAATGAAATTTTTAACAAAAACTTATTACAAGCATTATATTTATTTGCAGTGTGATGTAACCTAAGTGTGGTGGAATCTTTCAACTCAAATTTGAAGTGGATATCTTTAACCGATTGAGCTGAAACTTTACAGGCATGTATAAATCCGATGACAATGCAATATTATTATGACATAGAGTTAGTTAGTGTGTAGCTACATGTATATTATTATTACCTATGCACATCCGTTTGCCAAGACTAAAAGCGATGAAGGCAGCCCGATGCCCAGGGATCCTGGATTTATCCAGCCAGCGGTCTGGGACGAAGAGTTCCGCGTCGTCGCCCCACATCTTATTTTGATGCAGGGCGTGGATTGCAATGTATGCATCCGATCCAGCCGGCAAAGTGTAATGCTCTGAAAAATGAAATTTGTATGGGTAGTTTATTTTAGTTTTTAGTTAGAGGGAGTAAAGAAATAAAAAAATTAGGGGGTGTATACGGCTAAGGGAAAAGCTTGGTACGCCAGTTATGGTGTGAGAATTGTGAATTGTAAACGTATTTCGTGTTGCTTGTTTCTGAGACATGCCACGCGAACCACGAAACCAAACTGGTTATCACGTTAAGAATTTAACAAACTGCCCATCACCAACGATTATGATGCTGAGTGAGATAGGTCTATAGCATTTATTTATATTGCTATTGAGAGTCCCAAATATTAATAGTTTCAGTTTCAGTTTATTTATTCAAAAAAGTACATCATTAAAGGAAAATATTACTATTAAATAATTATGTCATCTATAACAATACGAGGAAAAATGTAAAATACAGATTAAGTATAAGTAATACCGTAATAAAAAATAAACTATTTAAACACATTAAAAAACACTTTCTTACTCAGTTTTATGCTTTCTGTTACATTTCTTCCGACAAATGGAGCAATAGGATACAGTCGCAAGCTTTCCATCAGCACGGCTTCCAGAAATACCATTTTCGAAATTTCTAGTTTATCTACATCCCTGTCCCCTAACACTTCAGCGATTCTGAAACAAACAAGAGCAGTTTTATCCTTCTCATCCCCTTTTCACGTGACATCATCCACGGTGAAAGCCGCAATTATTATTAGAATATGGGTTATTAAAATGAAAAATGGTTTATTCGTTCACTTAGTACTAATTTTACAATGTCTTGAAATAACTTGTTTTTTTTTTTATTATTTTATGATAGATAATGATGATGATTACACTCACTCTTCAAATGCACGTTGCTGTATTTCAGGATGTGACCCCAACAATATCAAAGTGTAAAGAATAGTGCTGGCTGAAGTGTCATGGCCAGCCACGATTATGGTGTCAATCTCATCCTGGATCTCGTGGTCATGTAAGGTGTTTTTTCCAGAATGTTCCAAGATTAAATTAACAAACGTCTTGAATGTTTTATCTAAAAAATAAGATCTGAATGGGTATAAAGGGTCCATATTGGCTCATATAAAAAAATATTCGATTATTTATATTAATACCCCTTTGTAATTATAAAAAATAACAAAATATATATTTTTAATATAATTATATTTACTAGTATCTACTAGTAGTTACCTACTAGGTAGTTACCTACATTGTTCATAACGATACATATTTCGATTTTTTTTTTCACTCATAATAATTATCATCACTCTGACTTTTTCTGTATCTACCCATAATTTTATTTTTAAGTTCTAACCTACTTTTCTGGCAGGATTTCGGTTCTGTGAGGATCACAGTTCTAACCTAACCAAACCCACTTTTATGGCAGGATTTCGGTTCTATTTTTTAATTTTAAGGTAAATAAATAGTAATCGTTTATTTAATCGAGTATTAATCGATTTTTAAAATGTAAAATTTTCCACCATCTCTTTGCTAGTCTATAGATGCTACTACAGATTATAACACATGTTTCAATCAAGAAATAACGTCAGATTTTGACGAAGATTTTTCAAATGAAAAATAAATACTTATTGGATTCGATTTGTGGCATTCGAAAATGGCGGATGTAGTCTAATATATAATTTTGCTTTTTCTGTTTTTTTGGCTGGTTGAAGTATAATTTTGATAGTGTTTTATGCGGCGATTAAGCTTAACAGTGAACAGTGATCATAAAATTCTATATTGCTCTCGTGTCTGACATTTTTTAATGTGCAAGTTGTCTCCACGTGGTTTCTGGAATTTTACTATCAAGTTGCAAAAACTACGGCTACCGAACAACGTCCCTCTCAAAGAGAGTACCTTGACACTGGCGAAATTGTCCTAATAAGGACAGAAAGCCATTTTTTAAAAGAGAAGAAGAAATACTTATTGAAATCAAATGAATTTTTGTGAAAAAAGTGATTAGACGCTTAGTTAAAAGACACGAATTATAGATAAATGTGTCATTGATTCGATCCAGTGGGTGTTTATATAAATAAGAATTTTGATGAAATTGGTTTGTTTACACTTCTAATAAATTGGATAGGCATAACGTATAAAGAACTCCTCGTTCTTACGTGTCGACCAGTTTCAGTATTTATAATTTTCGAAACCATTGAAATTTTATCATGTTGGATAGCTTTTCCCTGCGAATTCGTCCGCACAGAGATACATTTTTATGATGCACTCCCGTTATCTATTCCGCGGGGAAGTTGTAAGTTGAATTCATTTATAAGTATCATCTATCCTTCGGCAATTTTAGGCTGTGCTTTGTTTTTCACTCGTGGCGTGGTACGGTTTTATATGTACGATTGATTTGTTTCTAATGAAAATTATGTATGTATGTATGTATGTATGTAAATACTTTATTGTACATAAAACACAAAGTAATACAAAAAGAAAACAACAAACCAAAAGAGTACAAAGGCTAACTTATCCCTAAAAGGGATCTTTTCAAGTTTACCTAAAGTAGAAGGGAAAACTCAAAGATAGGTAGGATAGGGGGATTACACATTACATTTCCGATAAGTATGTCAAAATATAAAGAACTAGCTTTTGCCCGCGGTTCCGCCCGCGTATTATTTGGTTATCGCGCGCTGTTCCATTGGGAACTGTGCATTTTTCCGGGATAGAAAGTAGCCTATGTCACTCTCGGACCCATAAACTATCTCTATGGCAAAAATCACATTGATCCGTCGCTCCGTTACGGCGTGAAAGACGAACAAGCACACAAGCATTTGTAACACACAAACACACTTTCGCATTTATAATATTAGTATGGATTCACAAAAAGATTGTCATGGAAAATACAATTACCAATAATAATATGATCCAAATAAAATAAACAATCATCAATTAATATACTTATAATAATAACTACATAAATGCAATGTCTAAAATCGGTTAAATAATGTCAATACAAACGATTTTGATTTATGAAATAGATACCGTAAGGTCGGGGTATTTTGACCCATTTGTGTTGTAGTGTAGGTAGATTAAGAAACGTTGAATAAGGGTAGTTTGTAGACAGATTCAGTCTCGAATATACGGAACTGACAACGGACGTGTTGCTGTATTATTTATCTCCATTGCTTGCTCGGGACATTACAGTGGCTGACGGGGATATTATTTTATTTACGGACCTAGTGTGATATATAACGCGTGAAGTGACAATCGTTGTGCATAATGTCGATTGGTAAAGTGCACGAATTCGATCTTAAGACCGGGGTTTGGTCATCGTACATGACCAATGTTGGTTTAAAACGTACGAGTGCAGCAGATGCCGACGCATGGGACATTTACGCCGGGTATTGTATTACGTCTGTGTTACGAGCGAAACTGTATTTTGGGGAGGCGCTAGAGGACGGGGAGGACGATCGAGAGCCTAACCAGCAAGAGGACTTTCACCACTTATGCTTAAACGACTATAAGCCGGTGAGTTTACCGATAACAATCGGAAACCGGGAAATTATCATGGAGGTAGATAAAGGTAGATAGCTCTTAAATTTAAGAAGAAGAAGAAGAAGAAGATAAAGGTACCGCTATATCAAGCATTAGTAGCGAAATGTATAAAACGTATTTTAGTCATATACCATTGGAAAAGTGTAATTTAAATTTAAGATTTTATGATGGCACTACACTAAGGCCATTAAGATAAATAAAACCAAATGTAAATTATGGCAGCGTAGGTAAAAATCTGGAATTGTTTATAATCGCTGGCGGTACCTACTACATCACCGATAGGCAGACATTGGTTAACGGAGTTAAAAATAAGTATTCCAAATTTCACGAACTGTCACAACATTTTCGGGGAAAAATGTTTAAATAATAAAATTAAAACATTGCACGACAGGTTTAAGCAGCTGTTTGATGGCGGTTTGGGGCGGTACACGGGCGTGAAGGCGCCGCGCCGGTGTTCCTCCGCGCGCGGCCGCTGCCCTACTATCCTGCCATGCTACGGGACGGCATCATCGAGCCCGTGGACTGCTCGGACTGGGCATCTCCGCTCGTACCGGTAAATAAGGCAGACGGCTCGCTGAGGATTTGTGCGGATTATAAGGCTACAGTAAATCCGAGGTTATTAATAGATTGTTACCCACTACCGAAGATCGACGATTTAATTGTTCGGTTAAAGGGGGCGCAATTTTTCTCTAAAATCGATTTATCACAGGCATACAATCAAATCGAATTAGATGAGACTAAGATGTACACGGTGATAAATACTCACCGCGGGGGTCTTTATCAGTACAATAGGTTAGTTTATGGTCTGGCCTCGAGTCCAGGGAATTTCCAACGTATTAATGTGTAACTTGTTAAAAGGAATCCCTAACGTTGAAAAATATTTTTTCACTACTCATGCTCGTAAAGTTCGTGTTTATGCTGTATCTAGGCGACATAAAATGACTTTTTATGCACTAGTGCATAAAATAAAATCTTCGTCTAATACGAACTCAAGACTAGTCAAGACCAAGGTAATCGGGTGTCAACAGGCACAAACAAAAAAGTTTCTTTATATTTTTTAATTTATATAAAACTAAAAATCAATCAAATCAATCATAAAAAATCAGTAAAATTACAACGCATGAAAAATAAAAGGTACATCATTGTTTCCACTGTTGCTATTTCATTTCCTCGCCATCGAAGTGAAAAGCAGTGTAAAACTCGAGCATTAAACCCATTTTCCCCTCGACGTGTCTATCCACCCTTGCCGTACCGGCTCGGGTGGCTATATGAACGCCTCGGGTAAAATGGCTCGTTTTATGCTCTTGTTGTACAATCTACTATTGGACGACGTTATAATCGGGGGTAAAAATGAGGAAGAACATTTGCAAGCCTTGGAGGTGGTATTTAACAGGTTGCATCAGGCTGGGTTAAAACTAAAAGCGAATAAATGTGTATTTTTGGTAAAAGAAGTCAAATACTTAGGTTATGTAATTAGCAAAGATGGCATAAAAACTGATCCTAACAAAATAGAAGCAATAACTAAAATTCCCAGGCCCAGTAATATTACGGAATTACGGTCATTCCTAGGGTTGATCAATTTTTATGCAAAATTCGTTAGAAATATGAGTAGCAGGTTAGTACCACTATATAAGAGACGGTTGGCCAGCGGAATGCGAGATAAGGGAACTACAGCCTTATTTTAATAGGCGGAACGAGTTATACGGGGAATTGGGGTGTGTTATGTGGGGCCATAGGTTAGTGGTTCCCGAGAGTTGTAAGCAAAAGGTCTACTAATGGTTCACGAGCCACACATGGGCATAGTTAAGTCCAAGGCCGTAGCGCGGAGTTACGTGTGGTGGCCTGGCGTGGACGAGGCGGTGGAGCGCATGTGCCGCGCGTGCGCCGCGTGCGCAGCCCAGGCGGACGCGCCGCCGCGGCAGACGCCGAGCCTATGGCCGTGGCCCAACTCCATTTAGACTTCATGGGACCCATTTTAGGTAAAACCTATCTAGTAGTAGTAGATGCAATGTCTAAGTGGATAGAGGTATTTGACATGCCAAGCACGACGGCCGGAGCACTTATAAACAAGATGTGCGAACTATACAGCAGATGGGGCTTGCCGAAGCAGGTTGTTACTGATAACGGTCCACCCTGTTCCAGTAGTGAGTTTAGTCAGTTTAACCTGAGTAATGGTATTGAGCATATGTTTACGGCACCGTACCATCCTGCTTCCAATGCCTTAGCGGAAAATAGCGTTAGGAGTCTAAAGAAAGTCATAAAGAAAGCTGTTCACGAAAAACAGGATATAAACAAAGCTCTCTGTACTTACTTACTTCATTATAGGAACACCGCGCACTAGACAACAGGGCAGAGCCCAGCCAGGCTGTTGGTAAGTAGGGACTTACGGACAAAGCTGGATACGTTAAAACCGGATAGGCCCCAGTTCACAAGGCTCAAAGTTAGAAGTTAGAAGAAGTTAGAAGTTAGAACAGTGCCAGTGATGACTACGGATCTGAGACGTGGGCGCTAACGATGGGTCTCATGCGGAAGCTTAAAATCACTCAGAGGGCTATGGAGAGGGCTATGCTCGGGGTTTCTCTGCGGGATAGAATGACGATATCTGCAGTAGAACTAAGGTTACCGATATAGCTCGAAGAATTGCGAAACTGAAGTGGCAGAGGGTGGGGCACATTTCCGATGGCACTGTTCTCAAATAGCGTCCGCGGACCGGGAGATGAGCTGTCGGTAGGCCTCCAACATGATGGAGCGACGATCTGGTTAAGATCGCGGGATCGCAGTGGATGCGGAAAGCACAAAACCGGTCTGAGTAGAGAGCCTTGGGGGAGGCCGATGTCCAGCAGTGCACGTCTTTCGGCTGACATGATAATGATGAATATTAACTTATTTAGGTACTTACTATTTTTATCATCTTCAACAAGTTTTGCTTCATCTTTTTCACTGTTATATTTTTCAATAACCTGGAAATAATAATATGTACATACGGAAAACTATTCTCAAAATTACAATATTACTTATTAAAATAGTATAAATAAATTGCAAAATTAATTACGACGATCAAAATAAATAATACTATGCATCTATAGTAGTGGCGCAGTATGTTAAACAATTTTCACGACACTGCTCGAAAATTGGATAACCTAAATCCAGAACACAAAACAGCCTATATATGTACATTTAACAGCTGACTCATTTATGGCTCGCAAAACACGACAACTAACACGTTACGGTAACAAGTCGTATCAATATAGGAAATGTATTTCATAGTACGATACGACTTTTTAGAATATATTTCAGAATTTTGTGCGTGCTGAAACAACAATCGTATCAATCAAAAGTAATCGTCTGCTGCGTGTGAAATTAAATTAACCAATGAGAATGCGAATTTTATGAGGTTTTTTTATATTATGCACAAAATGCTTTAATTTTATTAAGTATGTAAAAACGCGACAGCATTCACTTTTTAAGCCTGCTGCACACTGCACTGCTCAGGCTGAACATCTCTCGTCATGTTCGTCGTGCTGTCGCAGGTCAGATATAGCGGATAACGTTTTAATTATTTTTTTATAATTATGTGGTTTTTGACTTTATACTGGCCACCAGGAACGGACTCGTTTAAAAAAATTATTATGTCACAAAATAAAAAAGGAAATCGGCGGGAGAGCAATGCAGTGTTTGGATTTTTATTTTTGTTGTGTAATAAATGTTTTTAGGGTTCCGTAGTCAAAATGGCAAAAACGGAACCCTCATAGTTTCGCCATGTCCGTCTGTCTGTCTGTCCATTCGCGGCTTTGCTAAAGTACTATCAATAAAGCTGTAATTTTGCACGAATATATATGTAAGCTATGCCGACAAAATGGTACAATAAAAAATTCTAAATATTTCTTTACATTACCTCCCATAGACGTGGGGGTGTTTTTTTTTTCTAATTCTATCTTGTAGTGTGGGGTATTGTTGGATAGGTCTTTAAAACCATGGGGTTGCTAAAACGATTTTTCAATTCAGTGATTTGTTTGCAAAATATTCAATTTTAAAGTGCACATTTTCATTAAATTTCGTCCCCCCACCCCTCTAAAATCTAAAGCGGTGAGTGGAAAATTCAGGATAATAGTAGTAAGTATATTAAAACGATAACCATAATGGTTAACTTTCTTGAGAAATACCTACCTAATCTTGGAATATTCCATACAAAATATGAAATCCTTAGAAAAATATTGCTTATTTTTTTCGTAATGACTACGGAACCCTATTTCGGACGTGTCCGACACGCTTTTGGCCGGTTTTTATTTCCTCGCAGTGGTCGTGACGTTTAGTCTCGGCCAAAAGTGCAATGACGAACTCGTATTATCGAAGGCCTCTCCTTCGGTTCGGCCTTGAAACTAACTGGTTCATCTATTGCTTACTTTCCAGCCGCCACAACAACGTACCTACTATACAATTAGTTCTGCTTCAAATTTAAGTTAACAATTACGTTGTTCCATTGTTGAAACCAACATTTTTAAACAATAAACATACAACATATATATAAAAAATACAATAAGATGTCCTGCTGGAGATTAAAATGCAGCACAAATCAGTAAGAAATGCAAAAATATCGTCTATCGAATCACGAAAAGGCGTAACCAACAATTATGGCGATTTTGAGTTCTATACATCATGGCATTCAAACATAATTTTTGAATGCCATGATGTATAGAACTCAAAATCGCCATAATTGTTGGTTACGCCTTTTCGTGATTCGATGGACGATATGAAACATGCAAATCACTGTGAGTCTGAGGAGTTGAACTGAGGACAAATTATAAAATGATACAAAAAAAATATGTTTATAGGTAACATTAATAGCAAGTTGAACATATTTCAAGTTGATTTTTGACGACATTTTCAGTTAAAAAAACTTATTAATGAATTGTGTAGTTGAAGTTAATAAACAATCGTTGTAGACATAGTTTATAAAGCGCCACAGATTTTAATTTACAACATACCTAACAAACAAAATAACACTTAAAAATAATGATGAAAGACGACCTGCTAAAGAGCGACCACACCGGCTGTTCTATATACTAAGACGGTACTTCACTGTCACTACACTTTGTGTGGAGAGCATGCAGTAAAATCGTGTCGTTTTAAGACACGCCAAATCATTCCGCACCACTTCCGTACAGTCAGCGTACTTTGAGCAGCAGTGTTGAGGTCCTGCGGTAAAATCGTGATGCTTGCGGCACGTCACTGCGATTCCGTACCGTCTCCGTATTTTGAGCGGCGGTGTGGCCGCTCCTTAAAGGTCTCTACAAATTACACCGTATCATACAATGACCGTAATAGCAACGTGTCAGTCAAAAATATATTCTTTGTATCGACAAGTGTGAGACTATGCCCATTCACGAGAGATTATGATTGTCACTATGACACTAACATTCCGATTGACACTCGTCTGAACTTTGAACCGCTCCTATTACGGTTATGACATGATACGGTGTCATGTGTAGAGACTTTTATTTGGAGCAGCATTCTGTAAAATAATGGATTCTCACCGCATGGGAGACGTTTTTAGTAATCTCCACACATTTTTTCTGCTTCCTACCAAGGGAAGACAAATTGAAAATAAAATCGTTATGCAACCAAAACTTCTGGAATCTCTGTATTAAAATATTGTAAAGTGCTTCGGTAGCGTGAATGTAGTCGTCACTGAGGCGAAAGTCTTCTTGGCCACCTCCCATCACTGTCACTAAAATTATATTTTTTGTTTTTATACCATTATTTTATTTCACCATTACTTATATTATTATTTTTTGCTTAGAAGTGTTTGTTTAACTAAGATATTTTTACACTTCAGATGAATTGTTCGGATTGTTGCCTGCAGCAACCGTCAATCATTTCGTCCTCACCACCCGTGCCTTCTCGTGCTTTGCCGTGCATGTCTCTCAAAGGACTGGCAACGCACCTGTGATACCCCTCGTGTTGCGGGTGTCCATGGGCGGCGGTGATTGCTTCCCATCAGTTGCCCCCATGCTTGTTTTCCTCCTCTTATAAGAAAAAAAAAACTTACAGCAAATAGTCTCTAGAGTATTGAGTCCTATGTACGGCCAAAAGTCAAAGGGTTTCTTGCCGTCCTCTTGATTTAAGGAGGTAACCAGCCTCTTGGCCTGCGAGTTGAACACCCCAATAAAACCGTCCACAGATACTTGGCTGAACACTGGCGTCAGCAGCTTTCGATGAACCTTCCATATAGGTACTGGAATGTATTAGTCAAAATAAAATATCCACATACTCAGTTGTTTTAATCATAATAATATTGATTTAAAGATGAAGAAAGGCAGAAAACCAGCGCTGCAGGTGTCTAGCGCCTCAGCATAATGCTGTCAGCGGCCGTTTTGCGTGGACACACCTCCAGAATTGTGTAAGTATGTATTGTTTTCGTCGTTGTAATTTTTGTTTTATTTGTGTAGTTTTTGTTGCATTTGTGTGTCCTTCGAGAAAATTAAAAAAAAAAACTTAGTTACTTTCTTTCTATAGGTAACTGTGTTTAGTAGAATCTCATGCAACATGCATGCTGAAATAAAACTGCTTTGGATGTCCCAGACACGCCTATAAAATAAAACCAAGTCCAGTCCGGCCTAAGACAATCCTACTAATATTATAAATGTGAAAGTTTGTGAGTGAGTGAGTGAGTGAGTGAGTGAGTGAGTGAGTGAGTGAGTGAGTATGTTTGTTACTCCTTCACGCTAAAACGGCTTGACGGATTTGAATGAAAATTGCTATGTAGATAGTTGGATATCTGGAATAAGACATAGGCTACTTTTTATCCCGATATTCCCACGGGATAGGGATAAAATCTTGAAATAATAACCGCTGGGCTTAGAATCATGAAATTTGGTATGTAGGTAGCTGGACATCTGGAATAAGACAAACGCAACTTTTTGACCCGATATTCCCACGGGATACCTAGGGATAAAATCTTGAAATAACAATCACTGGGCTTAGAGCTACGAAATTTAATGTGTAGGTAGCTGAACCTGTGGAAAAACACATAGGCTATTTTTTACACCGATATTCCCACGGGATTGGGATAAAATCTTGAAATAATAACCGCTGGGCTTAGAGTCATGAAATTTGGTATGTAGGTAGCTGGATGTCTGGAATAAGACAAACGCTACTTTTTGACCCGATATTCCCACGGAATATCTAGGGATAAAATCTCGAAATAACAACCGCTGGGCTTATAGCCACGAAATTTGGTGTGTAGGCAGCTAGACCTCTGTAATAATACATAGGCTATTTTTTACCCCGATATTCCTACGGGATAGGGATAAAATCTTGAAATTATAACCGCTGGGCTTTGAGCCATGAAATTTGGTATGTAGGAAGCTGGACGTCTAGAATAATACATAGGCTACTTCTTGACCCGCTAATCCCACGGGATATCTAGGGATAAAATATCTAAATAATAGCAGCTGCGTATGTAGGTAGTCGGACGTCTGGAATAGCACATACTTTTTATCCCGATACTCCAACGTTATAGTTTTGTAACTAAGGGACCCCATACATGCCTGTATTATTATTATTTTCATTAATTGTATACTATAGTTTTTAAGAATTTTATTTCTAATTTTATTTTATTTTATTTTGAAAAAATGACTTTCTGCCAAGTTTCTTGCGGCGCATTCTTCTTGGCAATGATGGTCTTTCCGAAAGCGCCGGCAGTTTTAAAAATGACATGTAAAAGTGCCCATTGCGGCCTATTTACTGAATAAATTATTTGAATTTGAATTCAGATAGAGATTTTTTTAAATTTCAGCACTGGATTTAGAGTCTTGAATTTTGTGCAGTTATTCACAACACAACCTCAATGAAAACCACGATATAAATTTTGAACATTTCCAGGGGAATTCGGAAAAATCCTGAAAATCTCAATTGAAACTACCAGACGGAAGAGCTAACGCGTGCGAAGCCGCGGGTAAAAGCTAGTAGATATATAATAATGAATGATCAACGGACTCACCTGACCCTGACAGCAGTCCCTCGCCCAAGACAGGTTTCATAAAGTCGTATAAGAAAGTTTTGTCCAAGATGGCATTACTTAACGTCACGCTGTCATCTGGGTCGGAGACAACTAAAAAGACAACATTCACAATGTACGAAAAACTTCATTTTCTTCGTAATAAAAGATTTGGGGGCTGTTTCACCACCCATTGATTAATTTAACTGACGGATAATTGTGATGCCGTCTCCGTCTATTCCAACAGAACAAACATAGACAGCATCACATTTATCCGTCAAATAAATTTAATCAAGGGATAGTGAAACAGGGGGTTAGTAATCTCACATTGGGATAATCGATTACCAATTTTAAATAGAGACCGCACGATGCCCGCGTATATCGAGGGTATTCTGGCAAAACAGAATAAGTACAAAATTATAAAAAAAAATAGTTACATACATAGGCACACTATATTTTTTGCTTTATTTATATAGCAAAACCGTAAAAGTAAATAAATATTGTACACTTATCCGGTTCTGCCACTGTTGAAGACGTTAATAAAAGACCGTGGCTGGTTTAGGACTGAAACCTCCTTTATTCACTTACCTACATTTATATATACACAATCATTTCCAAACTACCTACAACCTCCCTTTTAATGAAAACTGGATTTAGCTGCGCAACAGAATCCAATACTTACTTATTAGGTACCTACATATACAATAAGCGATCATGATTACTTTCAGAATTATTAAGGTAACAAGCTAATGGTTAGTAGTATAAATTAATTATAACAATATTATTCATTATTCAATGTATCTCTCTTCTTTGAATGGTACAAAGATGATGTTAATAAATTAATTTAATTTAATTTAATATAATTATTATAATTTAGGTGTAACGCTTTGCTTAATAATTTTGTTCAATTTAATATTCACATTAATATATTTATATAACACACATTAATTAATCATATTTCATTCATTTATAACATTAATTTAAATTTCTTTTATTTTTTATTTTTTGTTTTTATTTACACTATTATTAAAGACCATGCATTAATTTACCTATTTTAAATATTATATCATTTAAATGAATGACTGGATATTACTGACATAAAAACATGCATTAAATTTTCTTTTCTAAAATTTCTTGATTAATTGCAATTAATTAATTGAATGAAATGTAAATTAAGTGACATCCTACCTCTTACAATATAGGTACAAGGTAAGTACGTAGATACTAATAAAATTCTAACCATGCAACATACGCCTTGCTTGGCAATAAGCATTCTATTAATAGGTGTAACGTATACCTTCTATATTAAAATTATGTTAACATTTTATCTTTCGAGCTACAATGTAGCTAACTATTATATATAAGTCTTTATCTTCTTTATTTTGTTCTCAGTAGCCCCACCGATCAGGCACGATCACCTCCCTGCCGGACCGAGTAAAATACGGATTAGTTGAGTTGCTAGTAAGTCTAGCGCACGGGGGACCTTCTCGGGAATCGAACCCGCTGCAAACGCCGCGTGGCGCGCTGTTCAATGACGTAGTTGTGCTACTTTGCGAAGTAGTGATATCATCGTAGTGGTAATCGTAAGGCCGTGAATACATTGGAGTTTTTAGCGCATTACTTTCATGATCTTTAATAAGATGGCGTCTATTTCTAATTAATGTTCCGCCGTCACTCATCTTAATAATATATGAACGTATTCCACGTAGGGATATTATTGTTCCGTTTACCCACTGTTTTGCTATTCTAACCTTAACTTTTTGCCCAGGACCTAATGAAGGCAAGTCACGCGCATTTTTATCATAGTAAATTTTTTGCTTCTGTTGCCGAATCTCTAACTCTTGTTTAACATTTTTTTGGATTTTTGGCAACAAACGTTTCGGTGCATAAGGTATTATACTCCTGAGCTTACGACTATTTAGTAGCTCAGACGGAGAGGCCAGTTGATTACTTACAGGGGTATTCATATATTCAAGTAAAGCTAATCTAAATTCTGATTTTTCTTCATGTGTTTTCTTAAAAATGTTTTTTATTGTCTGTATTGTCCGCTCAATTTGGCCATTAGACTGGGGAAAATGAGGGGATGACGTCATATGCTGGAAACTCAGCTGACGAGAAAAATTATCAAATTTATACGAACTGAATTCGGGCCCATTGTCTGACATAACGATTTCAGGAATACCATGTCGACTGAAAATTATCTTAAGTTCATCTATGACATGCTCTGAAGTTAATGACTTCTCTACATATTTACTGAAGTAGTCAACTATAATTAAATATTTATTTCCATTAAAATGGAATATATCGACTCCTACTTTGGACCACGCCCTGTTTGGCACATCGTGTGGGATTAAAGTTTCCTTTCTGTTTTCATTCTTAAACTTCAAGCATGCTTGGCAACTGTTTATGTAGTCTTCCAACTGTGAATTGATATTAGGCCAAAACATACTCTCTCTAACTCTCAATTTACATTTTTCTATCCCTAAATGACCAATGTGTACACGTCTTAACATATCGCTCCCTCTATGCTAACGATAACTCATCACGATATGCCCAGTAGGGCCTAACTTCTACGCTTACATTGTACTTGTGTGAAGGCCATCCGTCCTTTATGTATCTAGTTAACGCGTTTAGTTCTGCGTCTTCCTGCGTCGCTTTTTGTATTTTTATAAAGTGCGTGTCAAGTAGCGGGTTAGCTATCGCTACCGCACACACTTGCGCGCGCGCATCCAGCTGATCGCGCGGCTCGGGTGCCGGCCCGCTAACCGGTTCTACTGCCCGTGAAAGAGTATCGGCCATATACAAAATTTTTCCGGGTTTGTATACTAGCTTAAAAGTGTATGGTTGCAACCGCAACAACATTCGTTGTAGTCTGGCGGGAGCGGTTGCTATCGGCTTGCAAATAATACTAACCAGAGGTTTATGGTCAGTTTCAATTGTAATATCTCCCCTACCATATATATACGTATAAAACTTCTCACATGCATAGACGACAGTTACTAATTCCTTCTCTATTTGTGCATAAGCCTGTTCGGCTTTAGTAAGCGCTCGCGAGGCATAACACACCGGCAAGTCATTCTGCATCAAGCATGCACCCAGCCCATTTCTACAAGCATCTACAGATATAACCACTGACCTATTCAAGTTATAAAATTGTAAAATAGGCGCTTTAAGTAAATAACCTTTAAGCTCTTTAAATGACCTTTCATGTATATCCAACCAATGCCATTCGGTGTCTTTCTTTAGCAGTTCTCTCAAAACAGAACTTTTCTCGGATAGATTAGGTATAAAATTCCCGACGTAATTTATCATACCTAAAAATCTCTCTAAGTCTTTACTATTTTCAGGTCTTGGCATATTTTTTATCGCTGACGTGTGGGACTCATCAGGATAAATACCATTTGCGCTAATTTTATGCCCTAAATATTTAATTTCGGTCAAACAAAATTTGCATTTATTTTTGTTCTATTTCAAATTTATTTCTTGCACCTATCTAATACTCTCTTTAATCTACTGTCATGTTCTTCTTTTGTTCTACCGTAAATAAGCAAATCATCAACAAAAAGACAAACACCTCATCAAAATGCTCGAACATTTTTTTATGAAATACTTCCGAAGCTGAAGTTATTCCGAAGGGCAATCGTAAAAATTTGTACCTACCAAAACTAGTGTTAAATGTACAAAGATTTGTGCTGTCATTATGGAGCCGTAACTGCCAAAAGCCCTGCTTTGCATCTAACGTGCTGTAGTAAGTAGAACCTAGCAAATTAATGGTTATTTCGTCCAATGTTGGTAGCTTAAAATGTTCCCGCTTGATTGCCTGATTAAGGTCCCGAGGGTCTAGGCATATCCGCAAATCCCCGTTGGCTTTCCGTACAATGGTTATGCTATTGACCCAGTCAGTCGGGCCTTCTACTTTTGCTATTATTCCTTCATTTACCATTTCATCTAATTTTCTCTTAATACTGTCCTTCAAAGCTATTGGAATTTTTCGAGGAGCATGAACAACGGGTCTAATACTTGTGTCAATTTCAATTTTATATTCACCCGGCACACAACCCAAACCTTCAAATACATCGGAATATTCTGTAAAGATACGGTTTTCAACACTATTTTCAGTATTAACTGCTAACATCAATTTAATAACATTGAGTTCGCTGCAAGAATCACGACCCAATATTGGCGGAGAAGACACATCCGCCACCAAAAACTCCAATATAAACGTATTATGGCGGTACTCCACTCGTAAATTACACTTCCCAATTACTTCGATATCACTACCTGAGTAACCTCTTAATTTAACCGGCGTGTGACTTAAATCTTGTTTAGCAAGACCGAGCTGGGGCAAGTATTGACAAGGTAACACATTAACGTCTGCCCCCGTGTCTAGTTTGAATTTAATTGAGCCTTTATTTCCAAATAATAAATCTACAGACCAATCATGACTGTGCAAGCTATTAAAGTAATATATTACCTGATCGCTGGGCTGGTCTATCTGCACCGCATGCAAATTACACACACGCGAAAAATGATTCCAATTATTGCACCTTAAGCACTTGCGGCCCAATGCTGGACACTTGGAGTCCCCACTATGCGACAAACCACACATCGAACACCAATCACTACATCCACCGTTCCGAGGTCTGTTGTACGATCTTTCACTTCCATATTGAGCAGGAAAAACACGCGCGGGGGTCGAAATCGCAGGCGAGCTGCGCGGGCGCGGCACTGCGCGGCGGCCGCGGCTCTGGAATGCGCCTCGATGCGCGGTCGCTCCCCTTCGCGCTACCCACATACATTATACGATTTTGTTCATCATTCTCGTTTATCGCACTTTGCTCATATGTTATTTGCTGTGATGAATAATCTCCCTCAACCACATATGCATGGTGTTCCGCAGATTCTCGTTGTATGGCTCCAGCTTGTAACCGTGATATCTGCGCAATGTTACAAATTTCCAGTGATTTTTTCAATGTTAAATCTTCCTCACGAAGTAGCCGTTCCCGTAGCGCATGCTCCCTTATTCCGCAGATAAGCCTGTCTCTTATCAGATCCTCCAATAAGTCCTTAAATTCACATGAACCTGCCAACTTCTTCAGTTCGAAGGAATACTGCTCGATGGACTCACCCTCCAACTGATCCCGGGTAAAGAATTTATGATGTTCAATAGTCAAATTCTTTTTTGGTAAAAAGAAAGAATCAAATTTACTCAATGCATCTGCCAGCGTAACGGCTTTTTTTTTCAAATTGTGCATATACCTCCCGGCACTGTTCTCCAATAATATGCAGCAGTATACTTATCTGAACTTTGCCCTCCTTTTCAGACAATTCACACGCTTCGTGATATATCAGGAATGCAGCCTTCCACCGCTCCCACTCCTTCGACAAATTCCCTGAAGTTACATTTTGTAAATTATTTACAAACGAAAACGGCGGTGGTGGCGGCAACACGGCTTCCATTTTGTAAAACACTGTTATTTATTCCACAATAAACGTTATACTGTCAGACGCGCTCTACAGGACGTATTCACTACTTCCACTGTACAGTATGGACTGCGCTTCTGGTTCCTTATTCCGGCTGCGCCATGTTGAAGACGTTAATAAAAGACCGTGGCTGGTTTAGGACTGAAACCTTCACTTACCTACATTTATATATACACAATCATTTCCAAACTACCTACAGCCACAATACCCTCGATATATGCTCAAAACTTAGATCTTACTACGAGTATAATGACTAACAGCCTTATTCATAAAAAATCCTTAATTGAAGTTTGATCGGTCTGTTAGTTAACAGACTGATTAAGCTTGTTTGACGTTTGTCAAGAAGTATGATTCATAAACGCTTGTTAGCAGTCTGCTAGTTGTTGAGCTGTTGATAGACTGATTAGACGCGTTATGTTGGCACTCTTGACAAATCAAAGACAAAAAATAGCCTTATCGAGAATTAAAAAAAAAATGACAGCAGTGACAGCCGAGATGTTTGTTTTCCCGCCATTTCCGATTCGCGTGTTTTAGTAGACCTAAACTAAGTGCAAAAAGCCTTAACTATGTTAATCATTCTAATTTCTTTTTCATATTATTAGAGGATTTTTAAATACAAATTCCTGAAAATAAATTTTCCTGATTTTTTTTAAATCTTTGCCTAAACCTCCATATTAATATCTTCGGCATGGTTTTTTGCTCTTGTCAAAGTCAGCTGTTCTAATTTGTGGCGGCCATTTTGTGACTTAGCAGGGAGATAAAGGAGGGTCTACGGTCCACTAATTTTAGCAGAGCCTTGATCGACTGATTAGCGCTAACAGACGTTTATGAATCACGTTTTTTAGCATCGGGCCATCAAGGAGCCTTCAAGGAGGCTCTAACTTTTTATGAATAAGGCTGTAAGATTATAGCCATCGTAAAACATAAATTTCCCTATTACGAATCCTGGCTGATTCAATAATTTTGCTGCGGTATTACTAATTCTACTCATATTAAAAACCGGTCAAGTGCGTGTCGGACACACCCAAAATAGGGTTCCGTAGCCATTACGAAAAAATTTAGTAATAGTTTACTAAGGATTTCGTAGTTTATACGCAATTCCAAGTTTAGGGATATTTTATACCTTAGGTTGCTATTTAGTCTTAAACTACTAATAATTCTTAAGAAAACTTAAACCATTAATGAAATTTTTACGGTTAGTTTATTATAAATTGGATTCCGCCATCAAGGGGAATAATAAAAATACATTGGATTGATCTAAACCATACCTATAATTCTTTCTAACATTGCTCTTCTATAAAATGTTTAGTATTTAGGTATACAAAATAAAGGTATACCTTTACTTGCCCGAATTTCATTTGCCCGAATTTCATGTGATATAATATTCAACCGTCGTAATATTGTTTCTTGTAAATTCATTTTCACTACTCATTGTTTACCACATTAATCAAATGACAGAATCTTTGTGAAATGAAATGAAATTAAATATTTATTTATTCACAATGAACATAATGGTTAGATAAGTTGTTATAATATTGTAGTTCTAGTATATTGCTTCCCATGACATGTTCAGCCAAGTTAGGCATGTGAAAATCTGAGGTCGGTGATTTAGTCACCCAGTCACAAGCACGGTCTTTTGACTTAATAATTATTACCTAATAAAATTGTGTTCGAGGCATATAATAAATTTATATAATGTCATCGCAAAACGTATTAAGATAAAATTTATAAATTTAATAATTATTCTGAATATAATAATAAATAATGGGGATGTGTCCCATAATCTTAATTTCAATAATTTCATTTTTCATAATCATTGTAAGCCATAAGTATTACATGCCATAATATCATTTGGACGTCATATACTGATAAATCCCATACGTGAAACAAGCCTTTGCATTAGGTACATTGTAATCACATAGATTAGGTTAGGTTAGAATTGCCACATTTGATTTGTGCGAGCGAGCGAAGCGAGCGAGCAAGTCGATCCGGAGCAGAAGCGACTCGGATAGGTTAGGTTCAGAAGGCTAACTCGCTGCGCTTCGCTCCCGCCTTAGCCTTCGATGTTGTGTGTGAGGTATTTTTTTATAGCAGCCCGGATAATAAAGATAATAGATAGATTAGTAATACAAAAAAACCGGCCAAGAGCGTGTCGGACACGCTCAAAATAGGGTTCCGGAGCCATTACGAAAAAATTAAGTAATATTTTTCTAAGGATTTCGTACTTTATACGGAATCTTCGAAGTATAGGTATATTTTATACCTTACGCTGCTATTTACTCATAAACTACTAATAATTCTCAAGCAAACTTAGCCGCTATAGTTTTCCTTGGAAGTTTAATATACTGACTACCATCCTGAATTTTTTCAAATTTTTCCACCCACCGGTTTAGATTTTAGAAGGGGAGGGGGGACGCCCGATTTTAATGAAAATTTGCACTTTAAAGTTGAATATTTCGCAAACAGATGACTGAATCGAAAAATCGTTTTAAAAAACCCCTAATGGTTTTAAAATACCTATCCAACGATACCTCACACTATAGGGTTGGATGAGAGAAAAAAATCACCCCCACTTTACGTCTATGGGAGGTACCCTAAAAAAATTGTTTTTGAATTTTTAATTGTACTGTTTTATCGGCATAGTTTACCTATATATCCATGCAAAATTACAGCTTTCTAGCATTGATAGTCTCTGAGCAAAGCCGCGGACGGACAGACAGACAGACAGACAGACAGACATGGCGAAACTATAAGGGTTCCGTTTTTGCCATTTTGGCTCCGGAACCCTAAAAAGCAATTTTAATCAATCATAATCAAAATAAAAACTATTTAGTATGGCGTTTGAATATTCTATTAAATAACATTATTGAACTTAATAATATGGAAAACAATACGTATTGCATTCGTATCATTATGGCATCGAATTTTCGGGAAAATAATATATCAAATAAATTTTTGATAGATATAGGAGCGCGGGACGTGAGTAATACGCGAGCCAGTCGGTAGCACACTGATGTATTTCTTATAAAGAGCAAATGACGGTGGGCGCAGCCACACACATACAAACATATATAGCAATCCTCCCCCATAGGTTGACAAACCAGAGCACTAAAAGTATTTCTTAAAATCTAAGTTTAACTGGGAATGTCTACGCAACCTACTCCGTGCATCTGCCCATGGGTTCACTACGTCGGCTGGTGGTGTGACCACATCAGGCCTTGTCACCATTTCCACTGGAGTGGACTCAGACTCCTGGAATTCCGAATCACTCAATGATCGATCCCCGCCGCCAGGCGATGAAGGTGTTTCGTCTTCGACAGACCTTTGAGTGTGACCTTCCCCTCTCCTCGAAGCTGCTGGGGAAGCGTTTGGTGCTGTGTCCTGTTGAGCTGAGAAATGGCCTCTCGTTGGCTCTGAGCTCGGCGACTGCAACTTCGAGTGCGGCGGCGTGTGCGGCGGCGACTGCGGCGGAGTGTGCGGCGGCGACTGCGGCGGCAACTGCGGCGGCGTGTGCGGCGGCAACTGCGGCGGCGTGTGCGGCGGCAACTGCGGCGGCGTATGCGGCGGCAACTGCGGCGGCAACTGCGGCGGCGTGTGCGGCGGCAACTGCGGCGGCGTGTGCGGCGGCAACTGCGGCGGCGTGTGCGGCGGCGATTGCGGCGGCGACCGCGATGAGGGCAGCGGCGGCGAATACAACTGCGGTTGCGGCGGCGGTAAGTAGTGACCAGTTAGGCTGTGATCTTGGTTAGGTAGCGTTCCATTATATTTAACGATTTGATTTTTGTGCTTTTTGATACATATTGAAGTTTGTAAATCTTTGATTAAATATAAAACTTTCCCAACCCTTTTATGAATAGTCCCTTTACACCAGCTGAACTGTAGTTTGTTGACATATTTTTTGTATAATACAACTTCTCCTTTCTTAAAAATACGTGACTTTTTTTCTTTAATTTGTGAAAACTGTGGAGTTTGCAAATGTTTTTCATTTACAGATGACGAGGACGTCGATGAGGATGGATTACACAAGTCAAGCCTGCATCTCAATTTACGACCGAACAACAACTGCGAAGGAGTGAACCCTGTGGCTGAATGAACTGAATTAAGATAATCCATTAAATATCCTAATAACGCTAACCTTTTTTGCCTTTCATTTTTACCCGTTAAAATGCTAGATTTAATACCTTTTTTAATAATTTTCACAAAAACCTCTGCCTGTCCATTGCTGGCTGGGTGATAAGTAGGAGACGTCATGTGCTTTATATTATTGAGTTGACAGAAATTTTCGAAGTCCTGGGAACAAAAAGCGGTACCATTGTCACTTACAATCGTTTGCGGCAACCCAAATCTCGAGATTAATTCGCACAATTTCTCTATCACCGCGTTAGTCGTTGCAGTGGTCATATGATACACCTCCACCCATTTACTGAAGGCATCTACCGCTACTAAGTACGTCACTCCACTGAGAGGGCCCAGAAAATCTATGTGTAGTCTCTCAAACGGGCGCGTCGGTTGCACCCATGGCGCCGGCGGGGCGCGCGGCGGGGAGGGTCGCAACTGCATGCACACCTCGCACGAACCTAAGTACCGTTCTAAAGTTTCGTCAATGCCCGGGAACCAAAACCTTGAGCGAGCCTCTGCTTTCGTTTTTACTATTCCCAAGTGTGATGTGTGTAGTTCTGCAAGAATTTTATTTCGTAACGATTCGGGTAATATTACTTTATGGCCTCTCATAATAACACCATTTTCGATAGCTAATTGAGTTCTACATAAATGATAAGGTTTTAGGTTTAAATCAGTGATTTTTCCCGGCCAACCATTAACAACGTACATAATTACATTACTTAACACAACATCCTTTTGTGTTTCCTCTCGCAACTCTTTAATGGTTACAGGCATGTTACCCTGATCTTTTACGAAGCAGACATAGGTAGCACAGTCTTCGACGGTGGCAGGGGTGTGGGGGGTATTGGTGTCGGCGCGCTCGGGCAGACTCGCGCGCGACAAATAGTCCGCGCTGTTATTTGCACTACGAACGTATTCTATTACGTAATTATATCCACTAAGGAACAACGCGTATCTTTGTAGTCGATTTGCTGACACTTCAGGAACCCCTTTATAAGGGCCGAAAATGGAAATCAAAGGTTTATGATCCGTTCGCAGCACAAAGGGATCCGCCCGTCCGTACAAATACTGGTGGAAACGGCGAACACCATATATGATGGCCGTTGCCTCTTTTTGTATCTGCGCATAGTTTTTTTCGGCAGCATTGAGGGTGCGCGAAGCGAACGAGATCGGCCGCTCGACGCCGTCAGCGCCCTCTTGCGACAACACCGCGCCAAGTCCCGTCGGGGACGCATCGACAGTCAGGATTAGTTTTGCTTTAGGATCGAAATGGGCCAGCACTTGATCTGAGACCAGGCATTTTTTAATTTTTTTGAAAGCGTCGTTATGTTCGCCTAACCATTCCCACTTTTTCCCTTTTTTCAGTAAATCGTACAATGGGCTCAATACGGTCGATGCCGATGGCACAAAATTCCTGTAATAGTTACATAACCCAAGAAAATATTGCAATTGATTAATATTCGACGGTACCGGTGCGTCCACAATAGCTTTAATCTTTTCCGGTGTTTTTTTTAACCCGTTTTTATTAATTATGTAACCTAAGTAACTAATTTCTTCCTTAAAAAATTCACACTTTTCCCGCTGCAAAACTAATCCTGCGTCCTGTAGTCGTTGCAACACGAGATGCAGCCGCTCGAGATGCTGCGCGGCGTCGGCGCCCGTGACCAGCACGTCGTCCAGCAGGCACAGCACGCCGTCCAGCCCGGCCAGCACGCACTCCATGGCGCGCTGGAACACGGCGGGCGCGCTCGCCAACCCGAACACTAGACGCGTGAATTTATATAACCCACGGTGCGTATTGATGCACGTCAGCCTTTGAGACTCCTGGTCGAGTTCAAACTGGTTATACGCCATCGAAAGATCTAACTTACTGAACCTATCACCTCCATGCAGCTTTGAAAATAATTCGTTGACTGACGGGAGCGGGTATTGTTTTATTACCAATTGTTTATTAATACTGACGGAGTAATCTACACATAATCGTACGGACCCATTTTTTTAAATACGGGAACGATAGGTGACGCGTATTCCGAATATTCAATTGGTTGCAGAACTCCTAAACCGACCAACCTATCGATTTCTTTTTCTATACTATCGCGTAGTGAAAAAGCAACAGGACGCGCTTTAATGAAAACCGGTTTAGCACCTTCCTTCAGATTTAACGTAACCTTATATTTATTAAATAACCCTAATTTGTCGGAAAACAGCAACGGGTATTGTTGCTCAAACATTTCAATAGCGGCGTTTGAATCATTGCAATAATTAACGGGCATTAGCTGCAAGTCGAATAAGGAGATAAAATCCCTACCGAGCAGCGGAGGGCCTCCGTTACGCACCACAAAAACGGTTAGCGAATGCGATCTACCCGCGTATTCCATCGACAAACATAAACTGCCTATACAATGTAAGCGATCACCTGTGTAGGTCATTAACCTTTTACTTGTACGTGACAATGGTACATCTTTAAAATGCATTTTATATGTAGTTTCAGATATGACTGTTACTGCTGAACCGCTGTCAACTTCGAATTTTAATTTTAAACCATTGACCTTTAACGTTTCAACCATGGGTTCGCCCCTTACGCAACGAATATGAAATAACTCACCGTCATCATCATCAACGGCCTCGTCATGTACGCCTGTGATCACATAGTTGACCTTTGGACACATTTTACGTAAATGACCCTTTTCGTTGCACTTTTTGCACTTATATTTCGCGAAACGACACTGAGAATCACTATGATTCGTATAACCGCACAATGAACACCGGGGTTTCGCTGTACCACCTTTTTTAGTACCGCACGCGATGTTGAACAGCTGATCGGATGGCGCGACGGCGGGGCCGGCGTAGGGCCGCGCGGCAGCTGCGGAGGCAGCGCTCGCCCGTGCACATCTAATGCTTTCAGCGAGTTCCACTGCACTAGATAGCGTTAATCTGGTAGTGTCCTCAGCGTACAATTTTTCTTTTTCAATGCCGGTCAACATCCCATCCTCGTCGCCACTGATAGATATAGGAGCGCGGGACGTGAGTAGTACGCGAGCCAGTCGGTAGCACACTGATGTATTTCTTATAAAGAGCAAATGACGGTGGGCGCAGCCACACACATACAAACATATATAGCAATTTTCTAGTAAAGGAAACGTTCGAGCAAATGAAGTTTCGGGCATATGAACTTCGGGAAAATGAAATTATTTCATATAACTTTGGGCAAACTATATATAGATAATCCAAAATAACGCAATACAAATACTTTTCATTCAATAAAATATTCAGATAAAAATACAAACGTATTTTCGCTTTCATTTTACTGATGAAACTCAAGTAACCCATTTTTCTTTTGACCTTTTAATATATTTTCTCTAGTATTACATAGTATTCTCTATTTAAGTAATCTTTACGGGTACCTTAGCAATCTCTATAATGAATAGTTACTGTCCTGAATTAGCAAAGTAAAAAAAAAGTGCACGTCAGTACCTATTTACCGTAATATTGAATTGTTTTCTTTAACTTACTGTATAGTTGTTTCGGTCCCACTTTGAAGCCTGCAATACCGCGACAAGAATTTGCGTAATAGCTAATTCTTCGCGTAATGTCCCAAAACGCTGTAAATGGATACAGTTGTTGATTTTTGTCTAAATAAATATAATAATATACGATCGTAGGTAGATTCATTCACGATGACGCGTGCCGTGGTTCTTATTACAATGACAATGTCATTAATGGCTAATTTTGACAAAATCATGCGTCTTCGTGGATGGCACTAGGTATAAATAGGTACGTGGTTTTATTGGGGGGTACACTACATAAATACGAAAAAATAAATTCCGAAGGTCGGAATCACGAATTTCAAAATACCGATTTTGATAATTTCGAATGTTTTAAAACTCCTAATTTGGCTATTCCGCTTCTTCATAAATCCGATTTTTATAAATCCGAAAATTACAAATATCTAAGGTTTAAAATTACGCTTTTAAAAATCCCGAACTTTAATAGATCGAACAATAAGAAGTCTGAGTTAATAATAACCCGAAATGTCACAAATACGAATTCCGATTGCCGATACCGAATTTCGAAATTCCGAAAATCATTACACCGATCAATAATAAATACCGACTTAGTAGCGTAACTAGCTATGTAGGTTAGATTGGGCTAAAACAGTAGTAACTGGGATTAATTTTCAGCCATGTGACACAAGGTTGGCGGAGCTCCGCTTCGCGGAGCTCCTATTTCGCGCAGTTAATGCGCGTCGCGCCTTGACGCAATCCTAACCTAACCTAACCTATGCAGGTCAATTTACCTAAATTGATTGATATTAATTCGAGACTCAAGATTCCGATTATTAAAACCACGAATTTTAGTTTGCCGAAGGTCATATTTCCGAATTAAAAAGTCTTTCCGGAAAATTGATAATCGGATACTGTACTACTTGGGGCGGATATTAAAAAAACTCGATATTTTGAACTTCGGAAAAATAAATTTCATGTTTTTAACACATTCACTGCCATCGACGCATATATGCGTTTTTGGAACTTCGCCCAGTGCCGCTGTCATAATTATTCATACATTTTGAACGCACAGGTGCGTCTGTGGCACCTGTGGTCAGTCAAGTCAAGTGGCAGTGAATGCTTTAAGTAATCGGAATTATATGTGTTAGGAATTGTGAAAATCGGAGTTTTAAAATCGGAATTAGCAAATTCTGAACAAAATATTTCGGAGTACTTGGGTTTTCACGAATCCAGTGGCTTTTGGTTCTAACAATTAGCGTTAGCTAATTACAAAATTGAGCAACAAAATTAAATCGCAATGCCTTTTTACTTACCGACGCTGTTCCCGCTGGCAAATAAGTGGCTGTGTCCAATCAGAGGCAAGGCCCCAGGGTACTGCGGTGGCTCATCAGCCCTGGACCGGAACCCTAACACGGCAGCAAGAGCCCAAATCGCCACAATGGCTATATACACAGTTAGCCACATAATTGCTCAAAAATATTGGACGTTTATGTCGCCTGTTCTTCTTCAATCGTTAGAAAATAATGTTCCAAATAATCAACTGGTAATTGAATCTAAAAGTGTTCTACTTCAGTGAATTATTCTAAAATAATGTTAAATTTGAGTCAAAAAGTCGATTGTCATTTTCTACAAACGAATCCTTCCGATTTCTCCCGAAACCCGAAGTTTTTTCTAAGAGCTCACGGATTAAAATTAGATAGCTTATAGTCCGTGAGCCCAGCCCCTAGGTACCTACGTAACATGACATCACCATAAGATGCCTGGCAACAGGTGGGGAAAGTTGTGCTGAGCTAGAATCAAAAAACTAACGCACTTAAAATTAGCCGGAAGTTTGAGAAAATCCTTCACTTCCGGTCAAAATTTTAAGGTCAATTTACGTCACGTGACATCATTACGAAACACGTGGCATCATGAAGCCCTTTATCCGTAGAGAGGGGCAACATAAGTCTGTCAGTTCTGAAATAGCCGGAAGTGCCTGACAGACTGCGACGAAGGTGACCCCCAAAAACGATTTCCTACGTCATATGACATCCTGACCAAAATTATTACAAAAGTTTCGTAATATTAGTGTCTTTAATAATATATAAGTCTGCCAAGCGTTTTTTAGCCGGAAGTCCTTTAAAAGTGTAATTTTAACTACAAGGAAAATGTAACCGTATCATGTTAAATGAGAATAATTTAACGAATTATGATCGATTAACAAGGATTATCGCCTAATTCGTCGTGGTCGGTATATTTAGTATGTAAGAAAATAAAAAAAATACAATCTTTTATGTTATTTCACCTGTCCCGTTGTCTGTAATCAAATCTTGCAAGTATAGTTATTTGGATCTAAGTACTGTCAGTGGTTGGATTGAGTTGAAATTTGGCATTGTAATATAAAATTGGTGGCAAAGAATCTGGTCGTGAAATTCCGGTGATCATCACCAGGTCAGAATTGTCTCCACAGGAGAGAACTGTTTAACGGTGAATGGTATAGACTTAAAATTACACGAATGGATTTCCGATAGCAATACAAGTAGGTACAGTCAGCAAAAAAACTTCTACTAAATTATTTTTTTACGGGAACTAATAGTTTCAGTGAGTTTCAGTAGTGTCAGTTCCGAAATTGCTGGAAGTGCCTGATAGACGGTGGCAAAATAATAAATTTAAATAATTTAGTCTGCAGTAAAACTTCTACTAAGTTTTTTTGGTAGGTAGGTAGACAATAAAAATTAAACAAAAATTTTTTAGACTACCTACCAAAAAAACTTTTTTTTTAATTTTTATTCTACTGTTTTGTTGGCATAGTTTACATATATATTCATGCAAATTTACAGCTTTCTAGCATTGATAGTGTCTGAGCAAAGCCGCGAACGGACGGACAGACAGACATATAGGTACTTTTAAAGGACTTCCAGCTAAAAAACGCTCGGCAGTCTTATTTAATATTAAAGACACTTATATTACGAAACTTTTGTATTAATTTTGGTCGCAATGTCATATGACGTAAGAAATCGTTTTTGGGTGTCACCTTTGCCTCAGTCTGTCAGGCACTTCCGGCTATTTCAGAGCTGACAGACTTATGTTGCCCCTCTCTACGGATAAAGGGCTTCATGATGCCACGTGTTTCGTAATGTTGTCACATGACGTTAATTGACCTTAAAATATTTAGTAGAAGTTTTATTGCAGACTAAATTATTTATATTTATTATTTTGCCACAGTCTATCAGGCACTACCAGCAATTTCGGAACTGACACTACTGAAACTCACTGAAACTATTAGTTCCCGTAAAAAAATTATTTAGTAGAAGTTTTTTTGCTGACTGTACCTACTTGTATTGCTATCGGAAATCCATTCGTGTAATTTTAAGTCTATACCATTCACCGTTAAACAGTTCTCTCCTGTGGAGACAATTCTGACCTGGTGATGATCACCGGAATTTCACGACCAGATTCTTTGCCACCAATTTTATATTACAATGCCAAATTTCAACTCAATCCAACCACTGACAGTACTTAGATCCAAATAACTATACTTGCAAGATTTGATTACAGACAACGGGACAGGTGAAATAACATAAAAGATTGTATTTTTTTTATTTTCTTACATACTAAATATACCGACCACGACGAATTAGGCGATAATCCTTGTTAATCGATCATAATTCGTTAAATTATTCTCATTTAACATGATACGGTTACATTTTCCTTGTAGTTAAAATTACACTTTTAAAGGACTTCCGGCTAAAAAACGCTTGGCAGACTTATATATTATTAAAGACACTAATATTACGAAACTTTTGTAATAATTTTGGTCACGATGTCATATGACGTAGGAAATCGTTTTTGGGGGTCACCTTCGTCGCAGTCTGTCAGGCACTTCCGGCTATTTCAGAACTGACAGACTTATGTTGCCCCTCTCTACGGATAAAGGGCTTCATGATGCCACGTGTTTCGTAATGATGTCACGTGACGTAAATTGACCTTAAAATTTTGACCGGAAGTGAAGGATTTTCTCAAACTTCCGGCTAATTTTAAGTGCGTTAGTTTTTTGATTCTAGCTCAGCACAACTTTCCCCACCTGTTGCCAGGCATCTTATGGTGATGTCATGTTACGTAGGTACCTAGGGGCTGGGCTCACGGACTATTAGTATTCTCTAAACGCAAAAAAAGCCATAGGCATTTTCATTTGTACTCCAGAAAGTTATTAACTCTCGTGCACATAGTTAATTATAATAAATTATATCATCACTACTTAAAAAAAAACTCGTATCTCAAAATAGATAATTTTTCTGAGTGAACTTTATGAACATTACGTCAAAGTTCAATTTTGTTGACATATTGATTTTAGATACGAGATTTTTTCAAAGTAGTGACTACATTAATCTGTTCAGTTTATTCTTAAGTTTTTATTACGTAAGATTATTTTTAATCCTCGCCTTACCTTATTAAGAGGTAATAAAAGTACGAAAAAAAATTAAAAACCCCACTTCTTAAAAAAAACGAAAAGCAAGAAAATAAGTCTATATAGTGGTGTAGAACTCTGTTATGTAGCTAAACTTAAGGTTGAACAGTTGGGGCCCATTACTAAAAAAAATTGAGCTGGTCACAAAATTAATTTGGTTTGGGTTTTTGATTTTTTTTTTTTTTTTTTGTTTTATTTCATACTTTTTGATATTTCTATAAAAATGGTCGATTAAAAGGATACCTACTTATACATAATAATATATTTAGAACAGACTTCAATAATCCCTACTATCCATACTATAATATTATAAATGCGAAAGTAACTCTGTCTGTCTGTATGTCTGTCTGTTACGCTTTCACGTCGAAACCGCTGAACCGATTTTGATGAAAATTGGTATACTTAGAGATAGTTTAAACCCCAAGGATACACAACGTTAACATAGGATACTTTTTATTCCGGTATAGGACGCCACCGCGCGGTAACCTAGGTCCACGCAGACGAAGTCGCGGGAATATGCTAGTAATTATTATAAATGTCTTTATTTAGGCATTTTTAAGACCCATAAAATGTAAAGTTTAGAATAAAAATTATAATCAATGAATTTATTCAATTATTACACAATCATTTTATTTCAATTCCGGAAGACGAAGCTTTGGCAGACCTCCCATTAGGTGGACTGACGACATCGTGAGAATTACGGGCAACCGGTGGATGCAAGTGGCAAGTTCATTGTGGCGTTGGAACCTATATTTCACTAATAGCTATCCCTAGTAAAACTGATTAACTCTGCTTATAAAATGAAATGACACTTATTTCTCGATTTCGTACAGTCAGCAACAAAGATATATGAAAGTGCAAAAAATATGTATAAGGCGACCTTTAACGTTCAGGCAATAAAGTTCTGTATCCATATTTTTGGCACTTTAAACGTATGTATATTTCTGTTGCTGACTGTATGCTGTAGGTACCTTATAATATAACCACAGGCTAATTTTACTCCGGAAAATACTCTTCTCGCGCGGGATCCAGATGGAGTCACGGACACTCACTAGTAATCAACGTGAACACATTGGTAAAAGAAAATGTAACACATGGCCAATTTGCCGCTTTTTACCTCGACTGCCGGAAGGAGGGTTATGTTGTTTGTTTGAACAGACTCTCGCAGCAAAGTAGAAATTGAAATTATTCTGAAAATAACAACAAATACTCCCGAAATGAACAAAATGTGATAAGTATTTAAATTAATCCAAATGCAATCAAGTCTTTATATATAATGTCTTAATTATTCAAAATCCTTCATTAAGTATACTGGTGTTAACATTATACCACCTAATTAATTCCTAAATCGAAACTAGCCTACGGTCACTTGAAGAACAAAGTATATTGTTGTTGAAGTAAAATACTTAAATCTATTACTTATACAGGGTGTTTTTTTACAATTGCTTTAACTTTAAGGGTAGATTCTTTATGCCTTATGTAGTTAATTTCTCGAAGAAACTTATGTCCTACCTCGCACCGTTTTCAAAATATTTAAAATCAAAATTTAATCACTAATCTAAGTTAAACGAGTGTAAAATCCCCTTAATTAATGACGTAACCAAAAATTATTTTCTTTTAATTCTTGTATTTCAAGTTAAACAATAAATATATTTTCTTCTCGTTATTACTAAAGAGTCTTCAATGTTCCACTAGTGTGTCAAAAGAGTTTTAATTAATGAGATCGTTTGATTTCCTTTTTCTTAGCTCGTCTGCGTCACGTCAATTTGACAATAAATTATTATTGTGGTAAATTTCTGTATTTTCCATTGAAAAATCGTGTTTACTTGCTTGTGATGCCACGGTTTAATTATTCGGCTGAAGAGGAGGCCAATATGCACTTTGTTTACGGCTTCTGCGATGGAAATGCCGCAGAAGCAGCAAGGGAGTACCGTCGTCGATGTCCCAAACGATGAACGCCTCAACCGGGTGGGCCGTTTAAACTTTTTTCCGAATTTTGCAATGCAAGACCCCGCAAAAGTTCCAAAAAAAATAGCTCATTGCACTAAAAATAATACAAAAAATCCCATATAGTATATTCAGCCCTCTACCGACGTCTGAATATTTTTTTAAATACGTTTTTCGATATAAATTTCATTTCATATATTTCATAGAAAAACATTTTTTTAGTCAAGATTACGATTTGGAGTCTTTTTGTATTTTTTATTTCAACTCCAAATTTTTTTTTTGTTTCTTTTACGGTTATCCCGTGAAAGTTTAATATTTCACACGAAAACACAAGCCGAAACATGAATGCACAGAAAAACCAGAAAAAATAGACCAGCGCTGGGAATCGAACCCAGGTCCTCAGCATTCCGTGCTGCGTGCTATTCCCCTACACCACCACTGGACATTTTTTTAGAACATATTTAGACTCTCGTTACGGTGTTATATGGCATTATTACTAATAAACAACATTCCAGCAAGATTACACCATGTTCACAACATTTCATCGCTACTTGTTTCAATGCTCATATTATCCAAACTCACATATTGTCTTACGGTATACTGGCCCTGTCTCTTAGAACGATCACGCAGGCAACTCCAGAGAGTGCAAAATGCTTGTGCCAGATTTTGTTTCGCTATCCCACCGCGTACCCACGTAACGCCATATCTGAACAACGCAGGTATTTTAAAGCTATCTGCTAGATACGAACTTTTATTATCATGCTTACTATTTGATACTATTAAGTGGCAAACGCCCAGCTATTTATATAAAAAACTCGTTTGGTCCTCCTCCAAGCGCTTAATCCGTGATTCACGTAAGGTGGTGATATGCGTGCCCAGACACAAAACTGTCGCTTTCAGGGGGTGTTTCAGATACCAATCCACTAAGTGCTGGAACAATATCCCCCCACCACTCCGAAACATCGAGTCAAAATCTAACTTTCGATTTAAGCTCAGATTGCACTTATTATCTCTCCAGAGACTCTTATCTTGAAGTTTTCTGAACCCCCCTCACCTCATTTTGTTTTTTTTTCTGTTCATCTATGATGACGAGATTGCGCTGAGTTTACCACGTTGTTCGGCGTCCTTACTCGGTATGGGTACTGGCAGAATACCAGCGCTGCGGCTTACCGCAGCACAATGCTGAGTCAGCGCCTGTTCTTCAGTGCATCACATGGCTTCTCATTTATGTCTGATCTGTTTAATTGTTACCTAATTTATGTTTTTATTTGCTATTGTAAGTACCTTGTTTCAGGCATATTTTTAAGTGCTGAATTGTTAGTTTTATTACTCTTTAGTTACTAAGCCATGTCTTTGTTTTGAATAATAAAGATTATATCTATCTATCTATCTATCTATCTAATGTGATTTTTGCCTTAAAACCGCTAGTAAGGACGCGTCACTTGCTTTAAATCTTTAAACCTAAAAGTACTGTAGGGTGTATTTCGATAAGGTTTCATGTACGAAGAGAATATTTTTAAACTTGATTATTTAATAGAAAAATGTGTGACGACCCTTTATTTGGATTCGTTGGGGCACGAGTCGTGCCGCACGACGAAGTGAAACTGCCCTATGTTTGAAACGTTCTCTGAGCTAAATAATAAACAGCTCCCTACAATTAGTGAAGTTATTAAGTAAGTGTATAATATTATTGAAGAAACACGAACTACAGGGTGAAACATAGTGGAAAACAACTTTCCCACTCCAATTTTTTCCAATTGGTAAATGGAAAAACCTTATTTGGAACCTTATTTGGAAAAACGCTTATCTACCGACAGTTTCTCAAGACCGTCTTAGGCAATTACTGAAACTTTATTTTGACATATACCTTTTGCTAATAAAGTATCCTCATTCGAACAAAAATGGGATGTTTTTTAGTCCTACCAATTACCTAATTACTTTGTTTGACAAAGTTCTTGCAAATGTAAAGAAAAATGCAGTTGCCCGAGAGAACGAAAGGTACCCGTGAAGACCATCGAAGAATTTAAAAACTATGGTGGAATATATATCATGTCGGTTTATGCCCCTGTTTGGTTCTCAATAATGGCTAAGCCTACATTAAAAGACGGATCGCTGCACCTATTTAATATGATACAACTTTCCAGGGGCCTTCCAGAAAACGTAAAAAACGTAATTGACCCAGTGATACAAGGTAACGTTTTCTTTGGACATTCCGAAAACCTGTTGATTGGACTGGCAATGTTATATGTACCCAAGAAATAATGTTCAGCTTCAACAGCTTGCAGTCGAGAGGATTATTAAAACAAGAACTTCAAGCGATGCAAAGAAAATATCCGAATTTTCCAACCAACTTTTTAGATGAAGATTCACTGATTTATTAGACTGGCAAGATATTCTTATAACTCCTCCGCTTGTGCTTTCACAGTATAGCAATGAAAACCTGCAAGTAATTTACAGCTGTTGAAAAAATGAAATCTTGTCAATTTGTACAAACTTTGAACCCCATCTTCAGGTCAGGGGTGTAATTTTAGAAAACCTACGTGTTTCTTTAGCCCGCGACTTCGTACCTACGCGACATAGGATTATTCCCGCGGGATAGGAATAAGTGACTTCAATAGAAAACTGTCCGTTATTGAATTGAAATAGGCTTCTATTATTTCGGGTATTTTTAAAAAGCTTTCACTAATAGATTTTTTTAATCAGCCCAGTTGTTTCAGAGATTACCGCCAGCAAACAAAGAAACAGATAAAGTATAGATATTTCTTTATCCCGTGGGAATTTTGAAAAATCCTTAATGCATTTTTGTGATAGGTACTTTTATCTACATGTGTGCCAAATTCAGGTCTTTAAAATCTATAGCTTAAGGTACGCGTCGTCCGTCAATTAGTCAGCCAGTCACGGTTATAGGTATGGATAAATTTTGTTACGTAATGAGTTGGTTGGTTTGGTGTAGGTACTTAATGAGTCCTCTAACCCTTAAAAAGTTACAACCCTTCCACAATCAGCTCACCTGAATAACCAGAAAGAATATCTAAAGGTCTACCTACGTGCATATGATATTTAAAGAAACTTCCTCTAACTCCTAACTGTTAAGGAGTTAAACCTTCCATTATCAGCTCAACTGGATAACCTTAAAGAATACAACTATCGATCGATTTCGCGGAAGTTTTAAGTTCGCGGCGTCCAAGTGCTGGAATGATATTCCTCCACCTATCCAAGGAGCGTCTAGTGGGTACACCTTCAAGCGCAAGCTGAAGGAATACTTGTTGACGCTCCAAAAATCATTTCACTAAACCAGCACTTTGAGTACGCCAGCCTGGTAAATAATGTTGTTTTTGAACAACTTATTTGTCCCTTGTTTTTACTTATGGTTTATTATAATTTGTTTATTTATATATTGTTTACTTAAAATTAAATCTATTGTATTTCTTAATTTTATTTACACATAAGTTTAGTATATTTATGTATCATTCCGTGAGTCACAGACGGTTCTGACAGAATATCAGTGCTGCAGGCGTCTAATGCCTCAGCACTATGCTGAGTCAGCGCCCGTTTCACTTTTGCGGCGACACACAAAATCGTGTATTTTTATATTCGTATTCCTTTTTTGTTTTGTTTGTTGTCCATTTTTTTTTGTTGTATTTTGTGTATCTTTGTGAATGTGAATAAATGTCTTTCTTTCCTTCTTCTATAAGTACCTACAATATTTAATAAAATATCTACAACTCCATGACAACTCCTAACCTTCTACATCTAGTTCTACGTATCTCCTCATTTCTGATTCTATCCCGTAGAAAAACCACAAGCATAGATCTCTCCATCGCTTGTTGAAGCTTTGAGCCTATCATTATTATTTATTATAGTGCAATTTTCCGTGTCAATCTTTAATATAATTATCTAAGGTGTCACTCGTTTTCGATTTAAAGTGGCCGAACTTTTTGGTCTCCACCCAAATATCATGATGATTAGAGTCTGTGGTGGCCTAGGCCTAGGAATCAAATTAACTGACCATAAATAAAGAGAAACAAAACAACGAGATTTTAGAATACATTTAGTAGAAAGTTGACAAAGGGTTAAAAAAAAGGAATGTTATAAAATATATTAAAGTAAACTACGCAATATCTTGCGTCTTGAATTCTTGCAGAGTGGGCAATGTTTCGTCGAAACGGGGTGCGTTTTAATCATCTGATAATAAAAATAAAAACAATTAGTAGTTCACCTTGTATGCAGTAGGCAGAGAGCAGTTGCAGTTCGGGAGGAGGCCTTTGCTCAGTAGTGGCACAGAATAAGTACTATAAGTACTACCGTAGTGGGACAGAATGGGCTAACAATAATTATTATTTGCTCGTAGTGTTTTACCTAATAAATAAATAAAAAGAAAATGGGCCACATGAATTTCATTGGTAATACAAAAAACTAATAAATATTACAATTCTTTAGGTATATTATTCCTCTGAAACTAATCATTATAAATAAAGTTTTTATTTCATTAACCGACTTCAAGAAAGAAGGAGGTTCTTTGTTCCAATGTTTGTATTTTTTTATGTATGTTCACCGATAACTCAGTCAATTGTAAACCGATTTTTTTTAAATTCTTTTTTATTGGATTTTTTTTCTGAGGTGGTCCCATTGTCACCAAGTCAAGATCTGATAATGGGATCTCAGGGAAATCAAGGGCAAACCTCAAATTTTATAGGCACACCTATGGCGATTTCAGCATTTGATAAACTATCATTTGGTAAACTGGACTTGATGGAGAAGACTGTAGATGACCAATGGAACTCGTCAAAACTAAATAATACTCGACCGTCTATAAACCATCATGATTAATATACCTAGATAAAGCGACTAAGAAGAAACTTTAAGTTAATGATTCTTTCGAACTGATCTGATGCTGAAGGTCGGCAACGGAACTCTGTTATAAAACAACGTAACTAAGCCGATTTTGGGCTTAATGAAATTGTTGTGAGATGTACTTTGGCTACGAATCACTAAAAAGTGAGAAATAAAGAAAAAAAATAACAAAGAAGTAACACCGACTCCAAAAAAATAACAAAAAATGGATCCGACTACTAAACCCTTTAAAATATTTTTCTAGGTACTTACTAGCTCGGGTTTTGTAGTCGGTTCCATTTTTTATTGTTTTAAAATTAACAATGATTGGGTTACATGTTATATTTGAACGGTTAGCTAGCCGCCGTTGTGTTGTTCCAAGGGTCTCTTCTTTTACTTACTGTCTATTTGTTAGAAGTAGATTAGATATACTGCAGTCCCAAGGCAGCCGCGTGTGCTAGAACTGCCTCCGCAGCTTGCCTGATCTCAAGATACGACTTGGCGTCCCGGTGCCAGGTCTCGGCGGCCATCCGAGACGCTCCTTGCAGTGCATTCACGTAGTGCAGGGCTGCGGCTATATTCCCTCGCTCCACCCAGTATCTGCACATAAGGTGGCATGCCAATTATATTAATTACTATTGGGAGGGTGCGAAGTACTAGGTGGGGTAATGAAATCTATCGCAGCGCTCATAGTGGCCAAAAGTAGAAATTATCTAGGCTCTGTCATACTCATATCTGGGGGCCCATTTTATATATAATACGTGATAGGTTTGATTTTTTTCACAATGCCGCAATGAAGTTTTAAAACATCAGAACCTCAGAGCCGCCAAACTTGCGGACGCTAGGTGGCGCTGATGTCGTGCACAGAGCCAATATTTCGATTATTTTAGCATTAGAAAAAGGGTAAATAATTTTGACGAATATTTACATTGGAAAACGCTTAACGCGTGAAGGGTAGATTGTGACTACACTGTATCTGTCAAAATTAACGGTTCTTAACTCGTTACAAATGCGGCATGCTAATTATTTTTATGGATGATAATGAAAAATTAAATATACTTATTAACTGTAAATATAAAAAACAGAAAAGGACGCGAGTACACCCAAACAAAACACTCGCATTTCAGAACAGTAGGTACGGCACTATGGCCGCTGTGTCCACTCGCCAGCTTGGTCACGCGAATGAAAACAACTGCTTGCCACGAAACTCCCGTGGACAAGCGATGGCTAAAGCGACAGTCACTGTTAGCTACAGAACAGCTAGTTTCAATAATGAATCTACGACTTACCTAGCCCTTTGCAGTTTGTCAAAAGTGTCTAAATTGTCCACATTTTCCCTGATGGGTTTGTCGACATCTTTTTGTGGAATACCGTTGAGCTGTGAATAAGTAAATGAATGAGGATTCTTCAAATTTATCCGCCCAAGGTATGCAACTTTTTGGTCTTCACTCATTTCGCACCGCTAGCTAAGTAAAACTGACAGCTTTTGCATTATGATTATGAATCACTATGTAAAACTAGATAGGGGTTCTTGGCTGGCATAATAATATACGTACGTCACTGACGAGGGGTTTAATTTTTCTAAACGGATTAAAGATATAGGTACATACATACATACAAAGAACTGTTTGTTTGTTTTCCGGGATAAAAAGTAGCCTGTCTCATTCTCGGGCCCATAACTATCTCTATGCCAAAAATCACGTCGATCCGTCACTCCGTTACGGCATGAAAGACGGACAAACACACTTTCGCATTTATAATATTACTATGGATATTATATAGATATATTAGTAAAACATACATATTTAGCCTACCCGATTTAACCCCACCATAAACATGGCAACAACAGTCGACGTACGAAAAAGAGACGATGTAGATATACAAACGAACTGTACTCTATCTGGTTGTAGTTCTTCTATTTGTCATATTATTAATAATAATAAAACCATGTATTTCAGGCAACACGGCCTATACTGGTAGGTACCAGGCCTTCTAGACGTTTAGGTGACAAACAGTATTACCCCATTAAGTCCCTGTCACAGAGGTTGACGTTGATATTATTTGAAGAGTACATTCCTGGAAAGACCATGTCTAGTGCCTTTTTTAATAAGATAATAATCTTCTTAGTCATCTAGCCTATTGTGGCAGCACTAAACGAAATGTACCTTTAGAAAGAGCATGAGCCCCTGTAACCAGGACAGGATGAACACAGGCAAAGTGGCGCCCTCTTGCTCCACCAGCGCCACTTTCAGGGCAACTCTTTCCATCTGTCAACATCGTCATAGTATAAGTCACTGCGTCGTAACTTGTTTTGCCTAACAACTTTATGCTTATTTTCGGTTTGCCTAATTTTAGATAACTAAATATTACTTAACCTTACCTTTACCTTTTACCTAATTTCATTTTGTATAACCTTATATCGTATACTGTTTGACTGACATCATTATTTTTCGTCTAACATAAGTTCGGTTCTGGTGCTTCGCCGGCCGCTTCCACGGCACGCTCGCTCGGCTCGCGCGCGTTATTGTAGTCACAGTCCTAATGTCAGTAAAAACATTATTCGGCTAAGTAATGATTAGTTAAAATAAAAATCGACAAAGTGAATTTTAAATAAAATAATATTCGACAAAATAATAATCAAAAATAATTATTTGAAATTATACAAATTGACTTAATATAAACAATTCACAATAGTAAAAGTTGTTAGGCAAACTACAATTAGGCAAACAAATTTAGACAAGTCAAAGTTTGTATGTGTTCGTGTGTGTGTGTGTGTGTGTGTTATTTGTTAAGTACTCCTTTATGCTAAAACGGGTGGACGAATTCAGATGAAATATGGTATTTAGATAGCTGGATGTCTGGAATAGCACATAGGTAGGCTGCTTTTTATTTTGATTTTCTCACGGGATCGGGATGAAAAACTTGAAATTTCAACCGCTTTTCAATATGGTCAAAAAGTTTACAAAGTAAAAATTGATTTTTAAAATATTTAATGGCGTATTTATTCACTCTAGTGAGAACATTTCTTAGGAAGAGTAACGAATACACTTGGAATTATTTTACATACATACGTGTCTAATAGTAAAATACTTCGCTGCTTTAGTTGGATAGTGTCACCAACCACAAAAAAAAGAGAGCCGTAAAAAGAAACGTTTCTTTAGTGTTAGAATAAGAAAGAAAAAGAACGCCATAAAAACAAACTGTGATATATGTGGGTAGACCTAAGTTTGATATGTAAGGTAGTTGTACTTTTCCTTTCTCTTGCTGGATTATACTCGCTAAGAATCGGACGTGTTTATTTGTGTGTTCCTAATTGATAGACCCTCAGCTGGACCCTAGGCATATATTTTTCACAAACATAGAACAACTACAAGACATACATGACGCTAAATGTGTCCCCACTCAGCATAATGCCACGGCAAGCCGTGGCGCTGATTTTCAGTGAGGACCTTATTCGATCTAAAAACTAGCTTGAAATAAAATAAAAACAAAAACTTATTATTAAGAATAAGAGTATTTACCCTGTGGTATCGTTCCCGCAGCACGCTCTCCGGGACCACCCCTTCTTCCCGAACGGCGGCGGGGATGGACTTCAGCACAGTCTGCACCAATTTGTCGTTGTCACCTACAAGCAACAAGCGAATGTACATGCCTGTGTGCATCATGATCAGAGCTTGGAAAGCATGAGCTGTTTTGTATTTAACATGAACATACCCTGACTTTAATCAGCGTTCCCACCAGAGATGTGCGTGTGCGAGGAACATGTTCTTCATTAACAAATAGAAACGCTTACTCGCCTTTTACCTCGCCTCGCTCCGCTCACTCTCATACTCGCACATTATTCGTGGAAACGCTGCTTTACACAGCCTAAAGTAGTTTTAATTCCTTACAATGACGTAGCTATTATAAGGTCGCGGGTAAGCAATGTTTCAGTTTTAGTTAATTTGATATGAATCTCCACAATGTAACACCAGCCAGATTGAATAAATTAGTATAACGACAGCCTGGCGTCCTAGTGCTGGGCACAGGCCTCCTCTCAGAACGAGAGGACTTTGCGGACAGTGCGGATTGGGAACTTCACAAACACCATTGAAAACTTCGTAGGTTTAGCAGGTTTCCTCAGATTTTTTTCCTTCACCATAAAGCTCGTGGTAATGTGAAATTAATGAATTTCGGAAAACTCAAATGTGCAAGCCGGGGCTTGAACCCACGATCCTCTCTGCTTGAGACGCCATGTGTTACCTACCAGCAGCCTTCTCTAATGCCGTCAGCTCCTTGTTGACCTTGATAAGTGGCGCCCCCTTCTTGGTGGCGGCGAGCAGAGAAGCCCCAGCAGTCCACAGCTCCTGGGAGCGTCGCGCTTCCCTCTCTGCTTTCAGACGCTCTATTGGCACCACCACAGAATACTTAGGGGTTTGACTGAGAAAGTGTTCAGCAACAAGGAACATCTATTTACTCGTACTTGTAAAACCAAATAGTCTTAGAATACTAACTCCAAATTAGAACACAGGTATAGACAATGCATCTAGTAGTCTTATTCCATTTATATGAAACATTAATTTAAAATTGAAATGAGAGCCAAGTTCATAGGAATGAATGACTCTACCTATAATAATGTAACCTTTGTCTCTCAACCATCGCCTTCACGATTTTGTTCATTCGTGGTAAACAGCATGAGGGCATAAGGGCAACACGTGTTCAGATCTTTCGTGATTATGGCCCTTGCATAGTGAAAAACTGACACTACGCTCATGCTACTAAGATCTCTCTGATGAACCAAACGCGACAGCATATGGTGATGGTGATAGGTGGATTTGTGGGATGTGTGTATATTCTTAGTGTGGAGGCAGAGGAGCTACAAGAACACACGGTTGTTGCATAGACGTAGCTGGGCCAATCAACTATTTTACCGATACTTTGGGCGTCCCTAGCGTTGCCAAAATTGTCTCTGGCGTTACCAAAAAATCCTACTCCAACAAGGTATTTCACGGTTTCATAGGTTGAACTTACGTAGGATGGCATGTATTCATGTACACCATCTATTAAATTACAGAAATCATACAAAACTTACTTACGAAAATCTGCAATTGTTTGAAAAATGTCGCAGACAGATTAGTGTCGGTAAAAAAGTTGATAGGCCCAACTATCGTAAGGTCGCGGGTGAGCAAAGTATTTCGTCACTACTTTAAAAAATACTTGTATCTCAAAATAGATAATTTCCTGAGTGAACTTTATGAACATTATGTTAAGGTTCAATTTTGTTGACTTATTATTTTAGATACGAGATTTTTTCAAAGTAGTGACGATTTATTTGTATTTAGTTCATTGACATGGACCTCCGCATAGTAAAGCGTGATTCAATACATTTGGACTGATTGTCAAAATATGATACGTCTTAGGCTTATATGTTAACAATAAAACTTATGAACAATAAAACTAGCAAGTATTGCCTTCAAATGTTATGTCCAGTGGTGATGTAGCGGTATAGCACGCAGCACGGAATGCTGAGGACCTGGGTTCGATTCACAGCGCTGGTCTCTTTTTCTGGTTTTTCTATGCATCTATGTTTCAGTTTGTATTTTTGATGTGGACTTTACGGGATGACCGTAAAAGTAACAAAATTTGGAGTTGAAATAAAAAATACATCACATCATCATCTCAGCCTATACACCGTGGGCCCGAAAAACCCGAGGGATTTTAACAGGGTATTTCTGACGATAATACGAGTAAAAAATGTTATATGAACATAGGTTCAATTATGTACTTTAATTAAAATTATTTTTTAGAACAAAATAATTCAATTAAGCTTAGCACGGCCTTGTGAACAAGTCTTTAGTTAAGAGAGTGAGTAAGAGGAACCAATCTTTAGTAGAGAAACAGAGTAAGCGAACATGACACTTCACGAGTCGCTCCGATATCATACGATGCCCGAGTCAATGAGTGCAGTGTGGTTCATGTCATGTGACATGTTATTGTTTACTAGTTTGTGACAGCAAATGTCATAACATGCTTGTATTGAACTGAATTAAATGAAAATATCTCAATTTGTTCATTCATAACCCACAAATTTAAAAAAAACTTTATTTTTGGTGTTTCCAGAAAAATACATTTCATTCTCTTCACCATAACCGGTAGAATAACCGTCTATGTGTATCCACGAAGGTGGAATGGTGCGGTACGCGACGAGTGGGAAATCTTCTCCGGTATTCAGCAACTGCTCTTTGCGAGTTGCCGTTACAAAACCCATAAATGAAATGGATGTCCGCTAAGTGAGCAGGAGGATAATTCGGCATAGCTATTTATTATTTATTACACTTTATTTGCAATACCGACTGTTCTAGCAAAAATAGGATTTAACACCGACCGTGATTTGATCTGACGTGACAATCAGTAATCATTTTTAACGTTGACATTTAGTAACATCTATTTCATGATATCGGCCAGTTATTATAGCATAGGTAAATACAAATAGTTTGCACTCTCGCAACTCGCGATTCCTATCGCGATACAAACAATCTTAAGTTTTAGCGATAAGTGAGGAGTACTAATTGTGATTAAGTCAAGAAAAAGATATTATAATTACACGGCTATGCAGCAGTCTGTTACTCAACTCAGTTTTAAGTCGCATCTTCAATATCGGTAGAAATAACCATGATAATGAAACCTACTTGTAGTTGGATATCAAACTTAAATACTGCCAACTGGCCAGAAAGCATGCCATTAGTATGTCTGCGTTTAAAAATATTAAGTGGTTAAACATACTACGTCACATACTTAGGGTGTATTACACTTGAGATTTTTCTACTTATGATTTTTCTTAAATAACGATTATCTCAAAAACGGGTTGTTATAGGACTATATGTTATACTACTTTATATACTCCAATTAGGCTCTAAAATCGATGGTTAAAATCCCTCGGGTTTTTCGGGCCCACGGTGTATACGTCCCACTGCTGGGCACAGGCCTCCTCTCGGAATGAGAGGGCTTGGGCCATAGTTCCCACGCGGGCCCAGTGCGGATTGGGAACTTCACACGCACCATTGAATTGCTTCGCAGGTTTGTGCAAAAAATACATAAAGACTCCAAAAACCAATCTTAATGTACCGTTCAACTTGGTTTCCACGATCTTCAGGTTAACTGCCATTTGCTCAAGATCCCGTTTGAACTTTTTCTTCTCAGCTGCAACCGCATCGCATACCATTTTCTTAATTCTGTCGCCAGCCTAAAATAATCTGAACATAACTAATGCTGCTCTGTTAAGGCACAACAAAAAGTTGGAAAGCCCCCGACTTTGTCATTTTAAAGTTCAATATCTCAAAAACGGCTGATCCGATTTTGATAAGATATGTCCTAAGAACCATCGCTAGAAAACCTGATTTCAAATTAAAAAAACCGCATTTAAAACGGCCCACCCGTTTATGAGCTACGGTGCCACAGACAGACACACATACTGACAGACAGACAGACAGACAGATATAGCGGTCAAACTTATAACATCCCTCTTTTTGCGTCGGGGGTTAAAAACGCGGTATCCCAAAAAAAACTTTTGAGTTGGTTATAAGAGATGATATAAATAAGTCAATAGAACAGCTGTTGTCTTAGGTTAGGTACATAATGGTATAAATAACTTTTTTTTTTACATAAGGTCAACCGAGGCTGCTGCGCCACAAAACTTTAAACAGCATATTTATCAGATTATAACAAACACATTATGTATCCTTCAAAGATATAACTTATGATGATACAGGGTAGAATATTTTTGATTTAATTTCATATTTTAGAATTTTTATAAAATTAACCTAACCTAACCTAAAGAGTTCTACACCATGGCCCTGAAATAAATCCTGAAATATTTACAGTTTTAGAGTTTGCGAAATGAAAAGTTTTGAAGTGAAACAGGTTGCCAAGCGTTACGTTACGAAAAGGCAGTATCCGTTAAAAATTATATACTGAACCTCCTCTTCCTTCTGTTTTAACTTCTGCCTCAGGTTCTCGTCGTGCCTATCCAGTTGCTTCTTCAACGAGTCTTTGAGCATCTTATCGTTTGCGGCTCTCAAGTCATCGTGCTGTGTACATAAATTGCAGGTTATTCCAAATGATGTACGGGATTACGAGCGCCAGAGTTAACATATTATATACCTAGCGCCATCCACGGAGACGCGTGATTTTGGCAAAATTAGACATTAATGACATTGTAATAAGAACTACGGCACGCGTCATCGTGAATGACTCTACATATATTGTTATATTTATTTAGACAAAAAATTTCGCCTACCCTACATACAAAATTACCTATTACCACATTCATTTGAAAAGCGTGGTGGCCTAGTGGTTTGACCTATCACCTCTGAAGCAGAGGATCGTGGTTTCAAACCCCGGCTCGCATCTCTGAGTTTTTCAAAATTCATGTGCGGAATCACATTTGAAATTTTCCACGAGCTTTACGGTGAATGAAAACATCGTGTTCCCAATCCGCACTGGGCCTTCGTTGGAACTATGGCCCAAGCCCTCTCATTCTGAGAGGAGGCCTGTGCCCAGCAGTGGGACGTATATAGGCTGGGATGATGATGAAATTCATTTGAGGGCCAGATATTTTGCCGATCAGTAAGGTAAACGTCCGAGTGCTCGACACGCTAATGCCAAATAGATGACACCCTGCTATCATCTCTATTGCTAATGAATGACATATTAGATTAATGATGCCAACTATTGGGACAGTGACGAGCACTCGTACGTTTACCTTATATTAACTCCGAGTTTACCGTTGACCTAGATTTATTTAAGTAGTGTCAAGTGTCATTTATGTATTTTTTTTTCTTCTATTTTTTTTTGAGGCTTAAGTGCACCTGTGTGACTATGCCAGCCTCATTTATGTATGGAACTGTCTTTCTTAACCCAGTTGGAAAAATTTGAACCCAAGACAATGTAAATAGCCCTAACTGAATTAAAATTTGATCTTCGTAAATCTTTTGTAAAAAGAAATAGTTATGTAGGGATTACCTCTAGGGATATAACTTAGGGGGCCATAATCGAACATGACCATAGCATCTCCATAAATAAGCGACTTACGATACTTTTGATCCCAGTAACTAATACACTGAGATAATTATCGACTATAATATGTATGAACTCTTGTACTTTCCTTATACCTTAATGTCACTATTTTAATACGTTATGAATATTTTATAAAAACAGCCTATATGTCATATATAATTTGCGTCATAATGACGTCACCGGCATCAAAGTTTCGCTCCCTGCTTATAAGTACCTATACCTAAAGTATAAGGAAAGTTAATGTCAGCAGAAGGATAATCTTGACGCTCCGTTTAAGCTTAATTTACCCTTTTCCTGTACATCCTGTCAAGTTCGTACTGGCGTTTTTTAAACGCAGCCTGTATCAGATACTCTCTGTTATCTCGATCCTTTTTATCTTTGTCGTCATCGGCCAAAGCTGTAATAACATTTTGATTACATTATAAATTACGCTAATTTATGTAGGTATGGCAATAACCACAGAAATAAAAATAATAACAGTAAGTAATAGAAATATCACGCGACCTATACAACCTGTTTATTTTTCTAACGAGGTTAATAATAATAATCTTATATAATTCTTTATTTCCATAAAAAAAGGCACAAGTATTTTAGACTAATATATAAGTTATTATTATTATTATTAAAACACTTTATAATAATATTAGATTCTTAATAATAGGCTCCAACGATTTTCATGAAATTTGGTATGTAGGTACCTAAGGGTTTTCAGGAATGACAAATCGATTTAGCTTGGTCTTATCTCTAGGAAAACGTTTAATAACGAGTTTTAGCCCAAGTAAAGCTCGGTCGCCCAGGTACTAATTATTAATACCAGAACGGCCAAAATAAGTGAAGACATATATATGTATACACACGATAACATTAGAGGGATCTTATTATTCGTTCAGTAGATTCTTGCTTAAGATTCCACTTGTAGTCTTAATAATTGAAATTTTATGAAAACATTGGACTTGTGCTATAATAGTGCTATAACATAAAAAACTAATTAAAATAAGGACAAAAAATTTCATTTCTTACTTTCGATTCCTCTGTTGACACGCTCGGTCATCCCATCGGATAGTTCATTCAAAATAACTTGCAATTTATTTTTCTGAAAAATATCAAACTCAAAACATTTGCTTTAACACAAAATATCGCATCAAATCTTAATAATGCGGTATTACAAAAGTATCATTCATTATTAAAAATCCCGTTACTTGCTTATCTTAATGTCTATTTAAATATTTTGTCGTAGGTGCTCATTGAAATTTATTCAAATCAAGTATTTTAATTGCAGTGAACAACAAAAATCGTTGCTTTTTCGTGATCAAGTTTTGTGCATCTTAATTTATTCGCCAAGAAACCATTGTCTTATTGTTTTGATCAATATGGAGCTCTACAAAATTACGTATGACTCTATTAAGGATCGACCACATTGGAGCTCAAACTAAAATGACGGACCGTAAACGCAAGGACGTGTCTAACGCGTCGCGTTTTCAGCGTGTACCGTCTAAACCGCTGTTCAAAAAACGCTGACGCAACGTCAAAGCAGAGTGACTCATGCCAAGCTCTTTGACGTGCGCCTTCTGAAATTGTGAGGTACCTTAATTAAAGGAGATATCTTTACGCTACCTTCTTTTTTTCTGAGTTCTGACAATTTTAAACAAAAGCTCAAGCACGAAGTGACAACGACCGACTATTGTCGGTCGACGATTTTAAAAGAAAACTGCTTCTACGTGACAGTGTAATAGTTGCTGACAGTTGCATCTTTTGCGTCGTCAACCTGTGTGTTTGCGTCCATTAGAACGCCAGGTGGGCTGTGTTGTGTTCTGAAATGATCAGAGACCGGTAGCGAAAATTAATGAAAAGGTTAGGTTAGGTTAGTGTAATTAATTACACGTTCTCAAATGACATTACCATCTCAAATAATAAATACTCGTAACCTTAGTAAAATGCTAATAAAAGTAGCAGTTCTTGTCGATGGAATAGAAATAGACTGACCGCAGAAAATTTGGAAACGACATTATTGGTTATTTTCTTTAAAAACTTTATTTTACAAAAAACTTTTGTATTATTTATTTACTGGCAATCACGATTAAATCTTAGGTAAGAAATTAATTTTCTGCTTACTTATTTATTTTTAGAGTCCTATCCATATTATTGCAAATTATGACGCTACGATATTTGATAATAGGTATACTGAAAGGTAAAAAATTTGGCCCTCAAATGTATGCAATAATAGGTAATTTTGTATGGAGAGTGGGCTAAATTTTGTGCCGCTGAGTATATAATGAAATGAGATTTACTACTTACTCGAGAAGTACTTTGTCGAGTCAGCGTTTTTCGAGCAGCGGACAGCGGTAACGACAGTAACAGTGCGTTTTTAACGTATAATGTTTAACCGTGGAATTAAACATTAAAAACGTGACGTTCGAACCACGTCACTGCGTTTACGCTACGTCAACGTATTTTGAACACCGGTTTGGTCGAATCTTTATCAGAGTCAGTAGGTAATTAACTATGTATGTGAAATAATTAAATTCTGGTCGTATACGTAATGACAATTTCAAAAGAATAACAAAATACATTGAAACACGTAATTGACCTACCGCGACCCCGAAGGAAACTGTTTTTTTTTTATAGATATTCTAACGAGCGTTGCAATGAAATTGGCTCTACGTGAAATGATAAGCCCAGTTTAGACTTGCAAGAAAAATCGTGCAAGTTGCATTACATTGCGAGGCCGTAAAGCCAACGAGTTTGTAGTAGTTATCGAGCGCCGCAATGTAATGCAATTTGCACGATTTTTCTTGCAAGTCTAAACTCGGCTTGACAATTTTAATTGTTTTTTTGTCATACAATAAAGTTTTTTATCTATCTATCACTACAAGACCCATCTCTTCCGTAGTTGTTAATTTTTTTAACAAAAAATGGAACCGACTTCAAAAACTTTGAAAATAAATTTCTACTGGTTTGAAGTCGGTGCCTCAGCACGAGCAAGGTAAACGTCCGAGTGGTCGACACGCATGCCCAATAGACGACACCCTGATGTCATCTCTATTGCTCATGAAATAAGATTAAAGATGCCAACTACTGGGACAGTGACAAGCACTGGTACGTTAACTTACATTGATTTTTTTGGCTGGTGTTTTTTTATCGTGATTTATCGACTTACATATCTCAAGGTGTGATGCAGAAGTAGATCAACATCGTCCTGGATGAGAGGCTTCGTGGAGTTATATTTGACGGTTGGGAACAACTGTTCGTTTTCTTGGGTGTATTGGTCGATCAGATCTTCCACCTACGAGAAGCACCATAAACGCTGCGTTAAAAGCATTGCGCTTGACAACATCAATTTGCATCAGACTAATTACCAAACATTGTCTTACGCGGTGAGCACCAAAGAGAATACAACCACTACGTTTTGTGAGCACATGCATTACTTGATACAAAATTGACGTGCGTCAAACGCATTGCGTTTGATGTAGCGTTTATCGCATAAAACAACCGACCGCTTAAGTTAGATACAATGTCTCGAAATGTAGAGCTTGTCTTACCTGAAATGACTACCACCAATAATGAGTAAATTTAACATACGAACGGCATACACACAGAAATGTCATTGTTATTGCAACTATGAAAACGTAGCGTATCTAAACTACAAAATACCTTATTCATAGGAGACCAATTTAAAGTTTTATACATTTAAAACACTTATGAATGGCACAATAAAAAAAAACGAAAATTCGCAGATTCGATACTGTACGCTGCGGCAGTCGATTGGTCAGACGGTTATTGTTGAATTTATTGTCCAACTAGTCATAATTATTGATCTCGACACCTCAACGAACTATTCATCATATTACGGGCCAAGCCTGCTCATTCTGAGAAGGCCTGTGCCAGCAGTGGGACGTACCTATATAAGCCGGGATGAGGACGATGACTAACCTTCATCCAACGCTCATCCATAACCAGCGACTCATCGTTCTGCCAGATATACTCCATCTCCATCGCTTTTATCTTCAACTGGTACTCGTTGAGAAGCGCTTTTGTGTTATCAATGGCTTCTTTGGTTGCCCCCATGCCGCAGTCGAGGAAGCGAGTCATTTCCTCTGAGCAACAGTTATTACATACAACAAGGTACTTTATTTATAATCCGGTTCTAATCCATTCTGTACCTATCTTAACACAGCTTTTTATAGACCTACCGTCAAATTGACATACGTATTTTAAACAAAACGGAAACATCATTGAAAGTTGTGTTATTTTCTAAATTTCAAACACACTTCTGAAAATTAAATGTTAACACTGCATTACATAATATTAATGCACCGTAAAACTAGCTCTGCCACGTCTACGTGATGTCAAAAATGGATAATTCTGTACAAATCATCATCAGTTAATTACCTATGTAATGCACGGACGTATCGACCCACGACAGTGGCGAAAGCGAGAGACAGTCAAAGTGTTAACGCATGTTTTCACTTCTGGCATTAAATGTAATATTCCTTTTAGGAAGAAAGTAAGTGTGACATAAAAGTTATCGAGAAAAAAATTAAGGATCCATCTATACCTAAATTGGTAGTGAATTTTTCAGCATTTGCTACGTGTCTCTTTACCAAGTCGAGTCGCTCCGCCATGGCAGGCCGGAGGGCCTTCAAACGCTGCAGATTGAAGTCCAGCAGAGTTTCTTCCACCAACTGGAATTAACACTTTCAATTCAATTCAACTTATGGAAATACAGCTCTATCTCTACTTTCTACGGTTCCGAATATCGCGGGTTAACGCATTTAAGGATATGATATGGGTGACACTCTTTCCCGGCCCGGATAATACCGACATGGAAATACAGACCCTGTTTTTCACAGTCACCGGCATTAATATCTGCCACAGCGGAGCGTGCAAAAATATCTGACACGTCCTTCCGACCCTGTAGTGGGCATATAGTCTCATTTCTCGGTCATGCTCATGGTATGATACGATGTAATGTGTAGAAACCTTTAAAAGACACTATCTGTAACCGTTGTTCAGTTATTCTTGACAATTTTAGTCTTTCCGAAAGAGTTAGTAGTATAAAAAGTGACATGTAAAAGATACCTTTGCGGTCTATTCGCAGAATAAACTTTTTAATTTTTGAACAAGTGAGTTCGAATTGAATACCATTTTAAAACTATTTATTTTTCATCGGTATTGTGTGATATTACAGGTGGAAAAACAATTACCTAGATAGCATGGTATCACTAGGTGTATCGACAAAATTGCAAGAGTTGGCCAACTACGGGCCGCAAATGGCAAGTTGTCGTTCATTGCAGCGTTAAAAGGGGAGGCAGTGGCCGTCTTTCGGCTGTAGATTATGATGGTGAATAAGTACTTCATTGTAATATCGGCAAGCATCCCGCGCGGTCATGTAGTTGTACACAGCGTCTTGTCCCTGGTCACGCAGGCATGTCTCCAGCTCGCAGATGTTCTTGATGACAAAGGGGGGCTGCTGAACCGTGCAGGCGTTTTTGTCACCAGGTTTAGCTACAGGCGGGGAAAAAAATATGTTTGAGAGATAGAGAGAAAGAGAGGGAAAGATTTAGGCTCCTTTTCCAGCAGAACCAGAGATGTGCGAGCATGTTTTGCAGGTGGTAGGACCTTGTGTAAGGTCCGCCCAGATTGCTACCACCATCTTGCACGCTAATCCTGCTGTGAGGCAGCAGTGCTTGCACTGTTATGTTTCGGCGTGGAGAGTAAGACAGCTAGTAAAATTACTGGCATTTGAGGTATTCCATCTCAGACCTCTAGGTTGGCAACGCATCTGCAATACCCCTGGTTTTGCAGATGTTTATGGGCGGTGGTGATCTATACCACCAGGAGACCCACTTGCTCGTTTGCCTTCCAGTCGAATAAAAAAAAATGTGTTGCAAGGAATATGTTTTTCATAAACCAATAGAAACGCTCCATTTACCTCGACTCGCTCCGCTCAGCTGTTTCCACCAGAGATGTGCTGTGCGAGGATAGGTTAATGAAGCGTTTCTATTGGTTCATGAAAAACACATCATCACACATCTCTGGTTGAAACGCAGTCTAATTTACACATATGCGATTCACAGATACATCTATAAATGTGGTTATTATCTTACATTGTAAAACAGTAAGATAAAGAGTTGGTACTCAAATGTGTTTTCGGCAAATCTGGAGGGCAGTGCCCCTACCAATTTGTATAATACCATATTGTCTCGCACTATTTCGGCCTTATTTTGTTTTTTTTTTTTATAATGAGAAGCGCAATTATTATGCTCTCGTTTCACAAATGGCCAGTCCCTCCGCCCCTGGATGTTGACAAACATGACGTTATTTATAGATGGAATTAGGTATTTTGCGTTTATTTACTGCATGCTGATCGTCAAAACATGATAATATTTTTTTCCGAGTTTAAAACATTAACGTCAACAGCAGACGCATACACGTTTCTGGTTTATTCCATGTTCTAATTTATTCTTACGGTACGTAATAAAATGTTAAATTACGCCTCACAACAGTCGATAAAATCATATACCTACAGTATTCACGTAGCAAAGTTCACGAATTGAATGGTAAACACAAACATATTTATTTATACAACAAATAATAGCGCAGGGCAGTATCAAATAAACAGGCAATCACCTTGTTTCTCGTCCCGGTTCACGCATCTAACGTCCTCTTTGGGTGCTGGAACAAATGAAGATAAACGTCTCTATGTATTCAAATTATTGTCTTCTTCTTCTTAGCATATATGTATTTGTCCACTGATGGACATATGCCTCTTAAATGGATTTCCATGTTGACCTAGATGCGCCAAATCTAGTCCAAGTTATTATAAATTATTGTATTGTCACTAAATTTACATAAGTATGCCAAATTGTACGCGATTGAACTGTTTAAGCCGGTGTTTCCATACATTTAGTATTTTTTAATTTGTTATTTTTAATTTTTATTTTAAGTTAGTTTTAGATAAGGTCCTCACTGAAAATCAGCGCCACGGCTTGCCGTGGCATTATGCTGAGTGGGGACCTATTTAGCGTCATGTATGTCTTTATTTGTTTTATGTTTATTTCTATGTTTGTTTTACGGCGTTAAATAAATGTATTTTCTTTCTTTCTTTTTCTTTAAATTTCTGGAAGTGAGTCAAATTTAACTTGCGAGATTTGATCCGTACAGTCACCAACATTAATATCTGCCATAGCGGAGCGTGCTAAAATATCTGACACGTCCTTCCGGCCCTAGAAATAGAGTCGTATCAGATATTCTGACCTACTAACCTGACTAACCTGACTACGAAGCTTGAGGTCCCGGGTTCGAATCCCGGCCGGGGCAGATATTTGTATGAATAATACGAATGTTTGTTCTCGGGTCTTGGTTGTTTAATATGTATTTAAGTATTTATTTATCTATATAAGTATGTTTATCCGTTGCCTAGTACCCATAGTACAAGCTTTGCTTAGTTTGGGACTAGGTCAATTGGTGTCAAGTGTCCCATGATATTTATTTATTTATTATTATTTATTTATGCACGCTTGTTGTATCAGATATTGGTGCTGGCACAGTATATATATAAGCTAAAGTAGTATGGAAGCTACGAAGCTACGATCGAAACGAACACACTCACACAGACAAGCGCTTTACACGGCTTCTGAGGGGGTCGCGCGGTAGTGCACTACCTCGATTCCCGGTTATGTGAGAATTAAATCAAAACATTCGAATGCCATTTTTATCCTATCCTACTAATATTATAAATGTCAAAGTTTGTGAGTGGATGACTATATTTATTACTTCTTCACGCTGAAACGGCTAGACGGATTTGGATGAAATTTGTCAAAATAAACGAGAAGATTAACGTACCAGTGCTCGTCACTATCCGAATAGTTGGCTACTTTAATCATTAGCATTAGAGATGACAGCATGGTGCCGTCTATTGGGCATTAGGGTGTTGAGCACTCGGACGTTTACCTTACCTATATCTAGAGTCATGTGTAAAAATATTTGTCAACTGTTTTTTTTTTCTTTTATTTCATTTCAGTTTAGGCTCCCATCAGTGGCCCAATAATACTAGTTCCAATAACACTACGTGAGATACGAGAACAGTAAGTAACGTTACGATCGGGCGGCACAGGTTTTCCGTCGGAGGAACACTGGCGCGGGCGCCGATCCCTGGTCACGTATTCCCGCACGCGGTCGGCCACGTCCTTAGCAAAGTCTGCGTGCGACATGTTCTCTTCGTACGCTATCGCTATGAAGTCGTCGAACCACGGCAGGTGGATGCTCAGCCAGTCGCGTACCTCTGGCGATTTTCTATAAATAAATGATATTAGCAGGGAGCGAAACTATAATGCCGATGACGTCATTATGACGCTAATTGAGATATAGGGTCATCATTATGTCAGCCGAAAGTCGTCCACTGCTGGACATAGGCCTCCCCCAAGGCTCTCCACTCAGACCGGTCTTGTGCTTTTCGCATCCACCGCGATCCCGCCATCTTAACCAAGTCGTCGCTCCATCTTGTTGGAGGCCTATCGACAGAGATATAGTGACATTTTTAAGTACTGGCCGTCTCAAGTGTCATTAAAATATCCGTAAACTAAAGCGGCCAATTTGTTGTTAGTTAGATAAAAACACTCTTGACGTCATACGGCTGTCACTGGCATCAAAGATTCGCTCCCTGTATATTAGGTATATGAGGATAAAAATATCACCAGACTTAAGGTCTTTACGTGTAGGTGTAATGTACCGTATCATGTCATGACCGTAATAGGAACGTGTCAAACGGAGTGTCGTACGGAATATCACACGTACACTAACACGCGACGGCGACGACGATTGGTTACGAAACGTGCTAGTGCTAGCGGGTATTAGTCTCACACTTTTTGATACAAAGAATATATTTTAGCCTGACACGTTGCTATTACGGTCATGGTGTGGTATGGTGTAAGCGGGCTTACGTTGCAAATATTTTCCAAACGCTTTAAATGCGAAACTTAATTGCGTGCGTGCGTATCTGCACATGCGCGCGCGTGCGTACGCATATTTTTTTCGCTTTCACTCTAAAACGGATGGACTTATTTGGATAAAATTGCGTAGGTATGTAAATAGCTGGACGTTTGGAAAAACACAAAGGCTATTTTTCATTCATAGAGGATCGAGATAAATTCTCTAAATCTCAACCACTAAGATTAGGCATTGAAATGTGGCGAAGAATTTTCCGATTAGATTTTTGGGATTTTGTTTTAAATATGAAATTACTAAATTTCAATTCAACTGCTAAAGCTAACGGCTTCCGCGTGCGAAGCCACAATATAAATGCTAGTTAACTTATAAAATGGCAAGGAATAAGAGCTCACAATACAAGCAGAGAAAAATCCAAAAGTCCTGATCCGCAAAAAGTGTTTAACATACATAGTACTTACCTACCATGCAATATAAACATTTATCTTCCTTTTTTATTATACCTACTGCCACTCCGTATTTAAATTCGACTCTATTATGGCCCTTCGTAATTGACTATATTACCAGTCATTGGAAAAAAAATGTCACTAGATTCTTAACCGGTTTTGGTGGAACTCAATCGGATGTAAAAGTAAGCCAAGGTCGGTCGATGCTAGTTGAACTTGTGATGAACCTAGTCATTAATGACCTCTTAATTTTAATCAGTTGTGTAATCTAATTAAAAATGTGTTACAGATCATAATATTCAAGCAATGAACTGTTAGAACTGTTAGACCACATAGACCACATAGAGTCTAACAACTGGTAGCATGGTGTACGGTTGTGTTACTCTGAAGATGAGCTCTGGTTGAGTTCGAAACGGGTCAGTGTGATGTGGTGGTGGTGATAGATGGGTTTGTGTAATTTGTGTGTGTTCTTACAGTGTGGAAGTGGAGGAACTGCATGAACACGCTTATTTTGCATAAGCTTAGCTATCGTAAGGTCGCGGGTGAGCAAGGAAATTCTTTTAGTTTAGTTGGACCTCCGCAAAGTAACGCCTGATTCAATAAATTATTTAAAGGATTTTTATGTCAAAAATAAAAATAATAGTAATGAAGCATATATTTTTATTAGTCTGCCCAATAGGTGATAGACATTATCTATGCCCGACATTTTAGATACTTATTTGAATAGTTATTGGTATTATCAAATCATATTGGTCATTTTTCATGGTTCATAACATAATATATTCCAGATGTGTAACAAACTCGCTACTGAAATCCCCAAGCAACCTGACACAATTTACTTACTGATGTGCCAAAGTGAACTTTCCAAAATTGCGGAATTTTTCGTATAGGAAAATTTCGGAAACTTATCACAATTATTTTGGATTGTTTTGGATTGAAACTTTCCGTTTCTTAAATTTAAATTTCCGATAAGTACCTAATATCTTGTGAAAAATTTCAGAAATATCCGAGAACTTTTCCAACTTTTTGGAAACTTTCCGCAACTTGCACGTATTTGTAAACACCTACTTCTGTCAAGTGTCCTTGGCAATACCTAATTGTTGCTAACCTAAAGTTTTTTTTTTTTTTAATTTCACTGGTAGACAAACGAGCAAGTGGGTCTCCTGGTGGTAAGAGATCACCACCGCCTATAAACATCTGCAATACCAGGGGTATTGCCTGAGATGGAATACCTCAAGTGCCAGTAATTTCACCGGCTGTCTTACTCTCCACGCCGAAACACAACAGTGCAAGCACTGCTGCTTCACGGCAGGATTGGCGAGCAAGATGGTGGTAGCAATCCGGGCGGACCTTGCACAAGGTCCTACCACCTGCACTACCACCTGCAGTGAAGCGACCAGTTCCCATTTAGGTAAACAAAAAGTTGAAGTGTTTTCGTCAATACTCACTTAGCATACACCGTGAACCATCCGGTGAAGACGGCGAGTGCCAGCGTCCCCCAGAGGAGCCGCAGGTCCCGCGGCGGCGGCGGCGGCGGCGGCGGCGCGGGGCACGCCTCGCGCTCCCGCTGCGCGCGTGCCGGCGTCTGGCATATGCTCGCCACGCGGAGCTCAACGGTTCTACATCGGTACTGGAAAGCAAATGCTTGGGGAGGGTGACGTTTCACTTTCGCGGGGACACTCAAAATTGTGTAGGTATATATTTCATGTTGATTTCTTATTATTATTTTTTGGTTTATTTTTGTATAATGTTTTCTGTATATGTGTGTCTTCTGTGTTAGTGAATAAATGTCTTCTTTTCTTTTCTTTTGATATTTTTGTCAATATCTTTTTTTTTCCTAAATACCTACAGGTGTGATGTTTGTGTGTGTGTGTGTGTGTGTGTGTCTTTGTCAAAATATCGCCATACTAATACTTGATTTTTAACCCCCGACGATTTTTAACGTTGGGGCAGACGAGTTCTTGAGTCGAGACCACGGATCGGCAAACGTAGCGTGGGACGCCCTCAGACTCGGTGGTGCGATGATCTTCGCAGGGTGGCTGGCAAGAGCTGGATGAGAGTGGCCGAGGATCGTGCTCAGTGGCGTGCCATGGGAGAGGCCTGTGTCCAGCAGTGGACGAACATAGGCTGATGATGATGAACCCCCGACGCAAAAAAATGGGGTGTTATAAGCTTGACCGCTATGTGTGTCTGCGTGTTTGTGTGTGTGTCTGTATGTCTGTCTGTGGCACCCTAGCTCTTAAACGGGTGGACCGATTTGAATGCGGTTACTTTAGCAGGTTTTTTAGCGATGGTTCTCAGACATGTTTCATCAAAATCAGTTCATCTTTGACTTCGGAACTGACTTTTGAAAACACCATTATCCCCGCCCATATAGGTACGTCCCACGGCTGGGCACTGGGCCTCTCACAATGGGAGGTCTTGGGCCATGCATAATTCCCACAGTTCCCACGCGGGCCCGGTGTGTATTGAGAACTTCACACACACCATTGAATTGCTTCGCAGGTTTGTGCAGCATTCCTCGAGATGTTTTTCTTCACCATAAAGCTCGTGGTATATTTCAAATGTAATTTCCCACACGAAAAACTTGAGAGGTGCGAGCCCGGGTTTGAACCCACGATGCTCTGCTTGAGAAGCGTCAGGTCAAGCCACTAGGCCACCACGGCTTTTTTGTAAGTGTACCTACCTAATTATGTATGTACCTACCTACCTACCTACTAATTAAATAAGCAGCTACAACTCCTCATTTTGAGCCCGTTAATATACCTACATGTACTCCGTTCAATTTAAGGTTTGAATTAACGGTTAAATTGTAACACACGTTTCTCGATATTTCGAACACAAATGGACTAAAAATAGCTACATGTACATTCACCTACACAATTTTAAATAGTTTCATTTCAAAACGTGTGCAAATTTTACCGTTAAGTTTCAAATGTTAAAATAAAATGTAGTATATTGTAGGGAAAAAACAGTTATCAAATTTTTAAACGTTCGCCTTGGTTATTGACCTTTAGATAGATAGGCATACATTGTATATAATTAAAAACAAGGTCGACTTTACTACTTGTTTTTGATTAGAATATGATTTTACGCAGTCAAGTATCTAGGGTGACGAAAGAAATGATGACAAAATAGGAGTGACCTTTATATCATACTAGCTTATGTCCGCGACTTCGTCTGCCCGGATCTAGATTATCGCGCGGTGGCGTCCTCTACCGGAATAAAAGGTATCCTATGTTGATCCTTGGGGTTCAAACTATCTATATACCAAATTTCATCAAAATCTGTTCAGTGGTTTCGACGTGAAAGCGTACCTAACAGACAGACAGACAGTTAGAGTTACTTCCGCATTTATAATATTAGTAGGGGTTTGTACATGCACCGGACACTTATTTGTCCAGCGACGAAACCCATACATACAACAGTGCAAAAAACGGTCCGTTGTACGGTGAAAACAACGGACGTCTGTAAGCGGCCTAAGCTAGATAAGAAAGCAAGGAACTTTTTCAATAAAATACGATAGCAATAGGAACGCATAACAGCGACTCCTAACGCCATCTAGTGAGAAAATATAGAAACTCCGATCGAATCCTACATCATGGCGCGGGCGCTACCGAATCCGAAGCTCTTCCTTCGGACTTCGGTCCCCAGGCATAAAACCTGCCTAGAGAGAGATCTCTATTGCAGCCTTTCCTCAACATTATTCACTACATTAAGTACACTTTCGCATTTATAATAATAATAATAGTAGGATGTAAGACGAGTACAATTTATTTATTGTAGTAATTAGCAAACACTCACCAAAACACTTCTAGAGTTGCATATCAACGGTGTGACTCGAAACATATTTAACAAATTGAGAAATGTCTAGGATTGTTAATAGGGTAGATATTGGTATAGGGAAAAAATATGCATTCTTGATAGTTCAATTTTTTTTACAGCCATGCAGGCATTGACAGATCTGTCACATTTTAATTTCTTTCTTGTTGAGAAAGGAGTCAGTTAATCACAGAGTTATAAATATACAAGCCAGAGTTACTTAACGAACCTTTTAGATTAAAAAATGTATATACAATCCGTGAGCTTTTAGAAAAACCTTCGGGTTTCGGGAGAAATCGGGAGGATTCGTTAATAGAAAATGTCAATTGGGGATGTCTAAAAAAAATTACCCATGGTTTTTATATTTTTTTTGTATAGAATAGTCAATTATAAGAAACTAATTTCAATATTTTTTCATTTAGTTCACTACTTTTACCAAAATTAATTATTGAAACTATTTTGGTTGATGACGTCACAGTTTGATAAAGTGCTACCACATAGTTGATTGGTTCATGACTTTGCCATATGTGGCACCCCCTTTTTATTTATTTTTTATCTGTGGTCAAACTTAGTGTCAACCAACTTTCACTATTGTCAATGTCAATCCGTTCCATTTATTTTATTTATCGTATAACGCGCTGAACTGCTTTTCCCTGGATTTCGATTACCCTAATATTATACTCGTCGACCTGTGCTAGTACCTTGGACTGAACCTAACGACGAATAACCATTCGTATAAGCATTCGTTGAATTTTGCTTGCCTCTGGATACCGAGATGAATAACACTAGTTGTAATAGCAAAAAAGTTTTTGTGCACGTAAACAAGAACTTGAAAAGGCTATGGGTGTTATAAATTAGATATCGTTGTCGATTCAAAACGCCAGTATTATTGCTGTGAAGATCATCTAAATGTAAGTATTTTATTTTACTTATACACTTACCAAACCTGCGAATATAACTTTACTATTGTCGTATTTATAAAAGATGCACTATCATACATGAAACTTGAGTCATGTTTGATTTGTGTTGGAGTGCAGTAAAAAGGGCCGAGAATTCCAGGTATTACATACTTAATTAAAGATTTTGTACTTATATCCCTATCAATACTCTCCCCCAAGATCTTCAAAACATGTTGACCATTCTTTACCTATTTTAATCACAAATTATTTTTACAGCATGAAACATCAGAACTCCGAAGACTTTTTCTGCAAGATAATGTACTCTCAAAACCATCTGAAGTTCATTCTCGCAAAATAGTTTCTAGTTGGATAAATACAATAAATGATGCTGTTCAGTGTAAAGTGGACACGAAGGAAAAAACTGAAAAAATAAAAAGTGAATAAACAGCCAAAATAGTTTTATTGTACTTTCAATCTTGAAACTACTCACATTATATTTTCTTCAGTATCACCTTGTCTAGTTAACTTTTTTCAGGCATAGTATTTTGATGACCAGATGGCCTAAAAGCGGTTAGAGACCCTGATTATGAAACTTGGGGCCCCAGGTTCGATTCCCGTGTCGGGGCAAGAGAAACAAATATTTAATGTACAATCAATCGCATACCAGAGTGGAAATTTATTGTTGCAAATGTCATGTTGACATTCCATAAATCTGTGTTAAAAAAATAGGGATCCCTTTGTTTCCCAATTTCCCATACATTTTTTGTTCCGAATTTCGATGGTCAGAAATCGATATCCATATAATTTATAAACATCACTAGTCATAATTTTTGTGCAGTATCACAGAATAACCAATAGTACTACCGTACAGAAGGGACTCTCTCGAACAAAAGTCAAGTTTAGGTATAAATCGTTGTCTACTCTTACGACATGCACGCGAAATTGTAACTTATTATGTTACACGAGCGTTCATATTCCGTTGGGCACCGTTGACACGAAACAGGTTTGGCGCCAACAGCGCAGGGTTCCCACTCTCCGATGAATAAAGATAACAGTGGGTATTAATATGAATTAAATAAGCTATCTTTAATAAATAAGTAAATACACTTTAAAAGCTAAAGCTACAAAACAACAATATTTTATCAGCAACAGCAACCATTTTTAACAGACTTCAAAAAAGGAGGAGGTTCTATGTTTTTGGAAAAGTTGCATTATATTAAAATATATATATATATTCTTCCAGTTTTCCGTCCACCGGGCCACCGTTTTGTCGTTCTCGCTCGAAGTAATCCCTCAAACGAATTAAGTTCAAACCCCGACTCTAGGAGTTCAAAACAGTCTGTTTTGGACCGTTTCAGCATTTTGCCAAAAAATAACAACAAACTTAGCGAGAAACAGTAACAAAAGTTAACAACAATAATAATAGAAATGAACAATGACAAATACAATGCAAAGAAAATGCAACGGAAACTCGCCTCGTGTACACGGCAGACGCACTCGTACCTACTGACAATGATACTGACAAGTACTGGCCACAAGAGGCACAAGATGGTTGCGGCCGCTTCCCAAATAGCCGCATTTACAAAATCTTGCAAGTTTTGTTTAAAAATTTAAAATATCTTAGTTCATTGTTATCGAATAATGAACCGCTGCAATTGCCGATTTATTTATTTATTTATTCCAAGACAATAAAAAATCCGATAACATTGCGTCATTTAAAAAATAAATATTTTTCTATCGTATTCGATGGAGGCTATTTAACAGACACTGATATTGCTATATATTCTTAAAAAGAACAGTTTTAGATTTTTTTGATTATTTTGTTTCAAAACTGAAATTATTTTTAAAAAACATTTTGCGAACATAGTATGCGTAATTCGGAAAATTTTCAAATGTCACAGAACTCATCATAGGTGAAAAATACAATAAGCGGCAACCCTTTGCCGCGAACCCCACGGTGAGGTCGCCGGCTGAACGTACCTAAACTGCGGAGTGTCCAACCCCTGGCAGTATAATGCTTATATGCTTATTAGCTCTAATATTTATGGCACATAATATTAAATTCTATAATCACAAAAGTCATACATTTTTAACTATAATGTTCAAAGATTTAATGATAATACGAGTGAGCAAGACGGTTCGGAACAGAAGCGACTCGGATAGGTTAGGTTTAGAAGGCTAAGGCGGGACGTAATTCAGTTTCCCTGTCTACAGTCGAACCTTTTGTTGTCTGACCCATCATAGAACATTTTCAAAGTAAGAGTCATGTTGATTTTTCTTTGTCAAGCAATGCAATGTCACTGATATTTTCAGTGAAAAGATTCCTTTCACAATAGGTTACGATCCAGTGGATTTGACTGTAGAAGGGTGAAATTGTCCCTTAATAGGTGATCCTATTAGGTTTCAGTTAAGCTATGAAAAAAGTAATATTAAGTATAACTTTTGGAGAGGCTATTTATTCCAGCAAAATGAAAATAGAACATACTTTTTAGGATACTTTGTCCCTGTTTTATTAATATAACAGAACAGGCTTTCACTTAATCTAGGATAGAGCACTTGCCAATAGTTTTGGAAATATGTATTTCTCCCAGAAGTCTATGGACTTTTTGACAAGCTCATCTATATAGTCCTGTTCATAATTAACCCAGAGCATATTTATTTTCTTATTTGTTTTCAAAGAGAAGCATAGGTTGTCGTAAGTGCAGAAAGATCGGTGTCCGGGGCCAAGCCAAGTAGTTTTCAAAGGGAAGCGTAGGTTATCGCATGTGCAGAAAGATCGGTGTCCAGGGCCAAGCCAACTAGTTTTCAAAGGGAAGCGTTGGTTGTCGTAAGTGCAGAAAGGTCGGTATCCGGGACCAAGCCAAGTTGTTTTCAAAGGGATGCGTAGGTTGTCGTAAGTGCAGAATGATCGGCGTCCGGGTTAAAGAAAGGTACAATTCATTCAGAGAAGCTTATCAGAATCCGGTATAAACACAGCCAGGGTATTTTACTTGATTCATCTCAATACAATATTCGTCGCAAAACAAGCAAGAATGACATTGACAGTATTGACACTACCGGCACTGTCAGTACCAGATGTATTGCCGGCCGGTCTAAATCAAACTCCGTAGTACAATCCATGCGTAAATTGTGAAGAATTCTAACCACACATAATAAAGTACGATTTGGACCGGTCACGTAATTTACACCAATGTCAAATGAAGGTCATTGCTTATTTGTTAAATTATAAATTCATTACGTTATATTAAAATTAAATAACTACAGAAACCGAGTTAAAAAGCATTTATCTCGAAATGGTTTTCGATTTACTGCACATTGCAAAAAAATAGACATCCCCAATTGTCTTTTTAGTAGCTTAGTAGCAATCCAGCACGCGGAGAGTGCACTCGTTGTTTTTTCATTGATATAGAGCAGTTAAAACCACCACTAACTCATTTAATCAGTTAGTTATTTTTCGAAAATTGATTTCCATGGGGAGACAACTTAAACAGGGTATTTCTGTAAATAGCCAGTCACGGAAATTGTTTATCTATACATATAATGAAGCTGAAGAGGGACGAAAGTATGTACCTACATGGAAGATATTTGAAGAAAAGTTAGCTGGGGATACTTAGAATCGATAACAGAACACGTTCCAATAGTTTTTAGAATTTTTGTCTGTTTATCTGTTTGTCGTTTTTTTGTCCGCGCATCACGTGAGAACGGCTGAACGGATTTTGGTGCAAACTTTACTAATCTGTTGAGAAAATCCCCAGCCAAATTATAGGCTATCAAAATTCAACCCTTAGACTATAAAAATTCAACCCTTAAAAGAGGAGGTAGCCACTACACTAGATTGAGTTTGCACCTTCAAGTTTTCAAATACGTGCTATGACTATCGAGTACCCCGCTATACTAACGGATGGCGCTGAAATTAATAACGTTGTGACATTATTAAGTCGCTGAGTAAGGATTTTGCCAAATTAAGAAATTTAGAAGAGGGGTTACGGATATCAACAAATTTAATTGAATATTTTAAATGATAATGAACAAAATCAAACGATAGTAAATTAATTGCCACACATTGCAGTGCCATTTTTTGGAGAACTGAGTAAACATTAAGTAATGAAGAATAAATTGGTTAACATAGTTACATAATGTAATATCGACACACATATAATTGCATAATTATTTGATATCATTTTATTACGATATAATACAAAATTATGAATTCACGGTGTACTGCCTTTTCGGCGAAATAATGTTTCTCCAAATTTCACTAAGCAACCAATCTTTCGCCGAAGTTTCATTTGGCAAACCAATCGTTGGCATAACTTTACTTCGCATTTTTCTTATTTCGCAACATTTTAATATTGCAAAATTTTACTTCGTCACACTTTTACGTGGCAAATAATTATGTAGCAAATGATTGGCTTAGACAAATAACAAATTGTCAAATGACATTTGACCAATTTATATATTACAAAGATTTACTTCAAAATTTGTGCGAGCGAGCGAAGCGAGCGAGCAAGACGGTTCGGAGCAGAAGCGACTTGGATAGTTTAGGTTCAGAAGGCTAAGGCCGCCTTAGCCTTCGATATTAGTTTTTTTTTTATAGCAGCCAGTATAATAACAATAATTCTCAAGCAAACTTAGCCGTTATAGTTTTTCATGGAAGTTTGATATACTGACTAGGTACCTATCCTACCTACCTATCCTGAATTTTTTCAAATTTTTCCACCCACCGGTTTAGATTTTAGAGGGGGGGGGGGGACGCTCTATTTTAATGAAAATTTGCACTTTAAAGTTGAATATTTCGCAAACACATTACTGAATCGAAAAATCGTTTTAGCAAACCCTTAATAGTTTTAAATCCTGAAAAAATGAAAGCGGCTGCGCCGCTTTATGTTATTTCGATAGTTAGGCTTTACACATGGGCGCCGCAGGCGCCCAATAGTCAAAGCGGCTACGCTGCTGTGAATTATATCCTCCTAAAGACTAATATGGGCGCTGCGCCGCTTTATATTGCTTTGATAGTTAGGCTTTACACATGGGTGCCGCAGGCGCCCAATAATGAAAGCGGCTGCGCCGCTTTATATTACTTTGATAGTTAGGCTTTACACATGGGCGCCGCAGGCGCCCAATATTGAAAGCGGCTGCGCCGCTTTATATTACTTTGATAGTCAGGCTTTACACATGGGCGCCGCAGGCGCCCAATATTGAAAACGGCTGCGTCGCTTTATATTACTTTGATAGTCAGGCTTTACACATGGGCGCCGCAGGCGCCCAATATTGAAAGCGGCTGCGCCGCTTTATATTACTTTGATAGTTAGGCTTTACACATGGGCGCCGCAGGCGCCCAATATTGAGAGCGGCTGCGCCGCTTTATATTACTTTGATAGTTAGGCTTTACACATGGGCGCCGCAGGCGCCCAATATTGAAAGCGGCTGCGCCGCCTTATATTACTTTGATAGTTAGGCTTTACACATGGGCGCCGCAGGCGCCCAATATTGAAAGCGGCTGCGCCGCTTTATATTACTTTGATAGTTAGGCTTTACACATGGGCGCCGCAGGCGCCCAATATTGAAAGCGGCTGCGCCGCTTTATATTACTTTGATAGTTAGGCTTTACACATGGGCGCCGCAGGCGCCCAATATTGAAAGCGGCTGCGCCGCTTTATATTACTTTGATAGTTAGGCTTTACACATGGGCGCCGCAGGCGCCCAATATTGAAAGCGGCTGCGCCGCTTTATATTACTTTGATAGTTAGGCTTTACACATGGGCGCCGCAGGCGCCCAATATTGAAAGCGGCTGCGCCGCTTTATATTACTTTGATAGTTAGGCTTTACACATGGGCGCCGCAGGCGCCCAATATTGAAAGCGGCTGCGCCGCTTTATATTACTTTGATAGTTAGGCTTTACACATGGGCGCCGCAGGCGCCCAATATTTGAAAGCGGCTGTGCCGCTTTATATTACTATGACAGTCCCGTGCTATTTCGAGGGCACATCAGGTGCCCATTGTTCAAAGCGGCTACGCCGCTTTGAATTAGTATCTCATCACAGCTGTCATAACATTTTAAATTACTAGGGGCCATTAGGTAAGTAAAGGCGGCTGCGCCGCCCTATGTCTGCTCCTAGATCTAGCTAAAGCTGCACTGTTGCCGTTCCCCCACCTCCCCGACCAACCTCCCTGCAAAATACTCGGGGTATATATAGCCTCGGTTAAAAATTTCGTTGGCGCGATGCAGAACTTCGAAATTCAAAATATCGGAACACATTTTTTTATGAACACTAGTGGCCAGTATCATTGAACCACGTAGATTATTAGTCCCAAATGCTGGTACTTACGTGCTCTGAATTTACCACTGGCTGGTTAGATCGCTGATTCCCGACAAAGTAGTTTTAAATAATATAATGTATTCCTAATTGGTGTCAATACATTTTTAAAATTGATTTTCTATGGACGGCTTTTATCTAAATCAGTTATTTGTTAATATGACGTATAGGTATATGTTTACTTATATTTTTGTTTTGTGTTTGTAGAATTCGTTCCGATCCGATCCGATGCGAGCCGTTTAGTGGCAGTGGAAGAAGAGAGAAGCAATGTTATTACGTCTACCTACTAATATTATAAATAGGAAAGTTTGTGACTGTGTGTGCGTGCGTGATTGCAAGTGCGTATGAAAGAAAGAAAAAACTGGCCAAGAGCGTGTCGGACACGCCCAAAATAGGGTTCCGTAGCCATTACGAAAAAATTAAGTAATATTTTTCTAAGGATTTCGTATTTTATACGGAATCTACCAAGTTTAGGTATATTTTATACCTTACGCTGCTATTTACTCATAAACTATTAATAATTTCAAGCAAACATAGCCGTTATAGTTTTCCTTGAAAGTTTGATATACTGACTACCATCCTGAATTTTTTCAAATTTTTCCACCCACCGGTTTAGATTTTAGAGGGGGGGAGGACGCTCGATTTTAATGAAAATTTGCACTTTAAAGTTGAATATTTCGCAAACACATTACTGAATCGAAAAATCGTTTTAGCAAACCCTTAATAGTTTTAAATCCTGAAAAAATGAAAGCGGCTGCGCCGCTTTATGTTATTTCGATAGTTAGGCTTTACACATGGGCGCCGCAGGCGCCCAATAGTCAAAGCGGCTACGCTGCTGTGAATTATATCCTCCTAAAGACTAATATGGGCGCTGCGCCGCTTTATATTGCTTTGATAGTTAGGCTTTACACATGGGTGCCGCAGGCGCCCAATAATGAAAGCGGCTGCGCCGCCTTATATTACTTTGATAGTTAGGCTTTACACATGGGCGCCGCAGGCGCCCAATATTGAAAGCGGCTGCGCCGCTTTATATTACTTTGATAGTTAGGCTTTACACATGGGCGCCGCAGGCGCCCAATATTGAAAGCGGCTGCGCCGCTTTATATTACTTTGATAGTTAGGCTTTACACATGGGCGCCGCAGGCGCCCAATATTGAAAGCGGCTGCGCCGCTTTATATTACTTTGATAGTTAGGCTTTACACATGGGCGCCGCAGGCGCCCAATATTGAAAGCGGCTGCGCCGCTTTATATTACTTTGATAGTTAGGCTTTACACATGGGCGCCGCAGGCGCCCAATATTGAAAGCGGCTGCGCCGCTTTATATTACTTTGATAGTTAGGCTTTACACATGGGCGCCGCAGGCGCCCAATATTGAAAGCGGCTGCGCCGCTTTATATTACTTTGATAGTTAGGCTTTACACATGGGCGCCGCAGGCGCCCAATATTTGAAAGCGGCTGTGCCGCTTTATATTACTATGACAGTCCCGTGCTATTTCGAGGGCACATCAGGTGCCCATTGTTCAAAGCGGCTACGCCGCTTTGAATTAGTATCTCATCACAGCTGTCATAACATTTTAAATTACTAGGGGCCATTAGGTAAGTAAAGGCGGCTGCGCCGCCCTATGTCTGCTCCTAGATCTAGCTAAAGCTGCACTGTTGCCGTTCCCCCACCTCCCCGACCAACCTCCCTGCAAAATACTCGGGGTATATATAGCCTCGGTTAAAAATTTCGTTGGCGCGATGCAGAACTTCGAAATTCAAAATATCGGAACACATTTTTTTATGAACACTAGTGGCCAGTATCATTGAACCACGTAGATTATTAGTCCCAAATGCTGGTACTTACGTGCTCTGAATTTACCACTGGCTGGTTAGATCGCTGATTCCCGACAAAGTAGTTTTAAATAATATAATGTATTCCTAATTGGTGTCAATACATTTTTAAAATTGATTTTCTATGGACGGCTTTTATCTAAATCAGTTATTTGTTAATATGACGTATAGGTATATGTTTACTTATATTTTTGTTTTGTGTTTGTAGAATTCGTTCCGATCCGATCCGATGCGAGCCGTTTAGTGGCAGTGGAAGAAGAGAGAAGCAATGTTATTACGTCTACCTACTAATATTATAAATAGGAAAGTTTGTGACTGTGTGTGCGTGCGTGATTGCAAGTGCGTATGAAAGAAAGAAAAAACTGGCCAAGAGCGTGTCGGACACGCCCAAAATAGGGTTCCGTAGCCATTACGAAAAAATTAAGTAATATTTTTCTAAGGATTTCGTATTTTATACGGAATCTACCAAGTTTAGGTATATTTTATACCTTACGCTGCTATTTACTCATAAACTATTAATAATTTCAAGCAAACATAGCCGTTATAGTTTTCCTTGAAAGTTTGATATACTGACTACCATCCTGAATTTTTTCAAATTTTTCCACCCACCGGTTTAGATTTTAGAGGGGGGGAGGACGCTCGATTTTAATGAAAATTTGCACTTTAATGTTGAATATTTCGCAAACGCTTTACTGAATTGAAAAATCGTTTTAGCAAACCCCTAATTGTTTTAAAATACCTATCCAACGATACCCCACACTATAGGGTTGGATGAGAAAAAAAAAAATCACCGCCACTTTACGTCTATGGGAGGTACCCTAAAAAAAATTGTTTTTGAATTTTTATTTGTATTATTTTGTCGGCATAGTTTACCTATATATCCTTGCAAAATTACAGCTTTCTAGCATTGATAGTCCCTGAGCAAAGCCGCGGACGGACAGACAGACAGACAGACAGACATGGCGAAACTATAAGGGTTCCGTTTTTGCCACTTTGGCTCCGGAACCCTAAAAACAGTTTTTTTAGGGTACCTTCCATAGACGTAAAGTGGTGCTGATTTTTTTTTCTCATCCAACCCTATAGTGTGGGCTATCGTTGGATAGGTATTTTAAAACCATTAGGGGTTTGCTAAAACGATTTTTCGATCCAGTAATTTTCCACTGTACTATGGAGTACTTTCTAAACATCGAAATCTACGCAGACGAAGCCGCGGGCAAAAGCTAGTAATGTAATATAAATATATTTTTCTTCTCACGCTCGTAAAGTTCGTGTTTATGCTGTATCTAGGCGACATAAATTACATAAAATTACTTTTTATGCTCTAGTGCATAAAATAAAATCTTCGTCTAATACCAACTAAAGACCAAGGTAATCAGGTGTCAACAGCCACAAACAAAAAAGTTTCCATATATTTTTTAAATAATTTTTAATTTATATAAAACTGAAAATCAGTCTAATCAATCATAATAAATCAGTAAAATTAAAATAATTGAATTATTACAATAATGCATAAAAATAAAAGGTACGTAGAAAGTGAATCATTGTTTCCACTGATGCTATTTCATTTCCTCGCCATCGAAGTGAAAAGCAGAGTGTAAAACCTCGCCGTGCCGGCTCGGGTGGCTATATGAACGCCTCGGGTAAAATGGCTCGTTTTATGCTCTTGTTGTACAATCTACTATTTAAAGAAGCTGAATGATTCAAGAAAAGAGTTGATTGTAAATATTTTAATAAGGTTCGAGACCGAGTCACACAAGCAACGGGGATTTTGAAAAGTACATTAAAAAATATTAAACGAAGCAGACCAAAAAAATTCATTTGACATACCCAAGAGAAGTAAACACGGTATAATATAACAACTCTATATACTTCCAAACAAAATCACTGTGTTAAGTCGGGGTGATCTCTATTTAAATTAACGATGGAAGAATTCGAAAATGCTGATTTTGTTTTCTTTGTATCATGACAAAAAGTCATATTGTATTAATGTTAGAAAAACATAAAAAAGCTTAATGTAATCAAAATAAGGTTTATTTTGTACTGGTGGTTATTCTTTACATAACTTTTTACGGTAACTTCAAAAAGTTTTGCAAGTTGATAACAGAACAGAACCGCGTATCACGATCGCGAGTCATCGTCAATATCCGAAGTAGATTCGATTTGTGGCATTCGACAATGGCGGATGTGGAACATGTCTAATTTTGGTATTTCTGCTTCTTTGGCTAGTTGAAGTATAATTTTGATAGTGTTTTATGCGGCGATTAACCTTAACAGTGAACAGTGATCACAAAATTCGATTTTGCTCTCGTGTCTGACATTTTTTAATGCGCAAGTTGTCTCCGCGTGGTTTTTGGAATTTTGCTATCAAGTTGCAAAAACTACAATCACCGTACTACGTGAAGAAGAATATATTTATCTTTATATAACTGACATTGGCCCAAGCCTTAAAGGCCGCCATTGAGGAGAATAAATAAATAAAATATCCGAAATATGCTTCTAAAATACGAAGGTTTTTTTAAGATCTCACGGAGTGTATTTTAGCCTACGTCCATGATTCTCAGTCCCTGTATTTTTAGCAAATAACTATAAACACCGGCCGCCCGAAATAGAGTTCCGAGGCCATTATAAAATAATAAAGTAATATTCGTATTTTTTACGGAAAATTCCAAGTTTAGGTATATTTTATACCTTAGGCTGCTATTTATTCTTCAACTACTAATAATTCTCAAGAAAACTTAACAGTTAAAGTTTTCCTTGTAAGTTTGATATATTTACTACCATCCTGAATTTTTTCAAATTTTTCCACCTACCGGTTTAGATTTTAGGGGTGATGCTCGATTTTAATGAAAATTTGCAATTTAAAGTTGAATATTTTGTAAACAAATCACTGAATCGAAAAATTGTTTTAGCGACCCCCTCATGGTTTTAAAAGACCTGTCCAAGGATACCCCACGCTGCGAGGTTGGACGAGAAAAAAAAAACACCCCCGCTTTACATCTATGGGAAGTACTGGAGGTACTCTGAAGACTCTTTTTTTTCTTTTTTTATTGTACCATTTTGTCGGCATAGTTTACATATATATTCGTGCAAAATTACAGTTTTCTAGCATGATAGTTTCTGAGCAAAGCTGCGGACGGACAGACAGACAGACAGACGGACATGGCGAAACACTAAGGGTTCCGTTTTTGCCATTTTGGCTACGGAACCCTAAAAATTATCAGAATCTTGGGCCATTTTTACAGAAAAGTAGGGAGAGGGACCTATCCAGAGAAATGAGACGGTTGAAACGCTCGAGTAATGACCCTCTACCGTTGCAGATTTTTTCAATATCACAAAAAAACGGTCAAATCACTTGAGTAAAAACATGCATGTGGTATCATTTTTATTAAGAAAAAATGGTAGGTACTAAAATCAATCGGACTCCAAATAGCTTTCGCGCCGTTACAGACAGGCTAAAAAAAAAATAAAAAAATCGGTCAAGTGCGAGTGCGAGCGACTCGCGCATGAAGGGTTCCGCACCAGAGTCCGTACAATGTTTTAACAACAAATAGTTCAGTAATATTTTTTCTAAGTCGTCGAGGGTCGTGGGTTCAAACCCCGGCTCGCACCTCTGAGTTTTTCGAAATTCATGTGCGGAATTACCTTTGAAATTTACCACGAGCTTTGCAGTGAAGGAAAACATCGTGAGGAAACCTGCACAAACCTGAGAAGCAATTCAATGGTGCGTGTGAAGTTCCCAATCCGCACTGGGCTCGCGTGGGAACATTGGCCCAAGCCCTCTAATTCTGAGAGGAGGCCTGTGCCCAGCAGTGGGACGTATATAGGCCCGAATGATGATGATGATTTTTTTTTTAAAAATCTAATACAAGCTTTTTTACTGGCGGTACTTTTTGTCCCTGGTTACCAAAGTAGGTAGTCGTCGAGACGAACCAAATGCGACCAAAATCGGTGCGGTCATGTCGTTTTATTACAGAGTTCCTATGGCCAACATCTAACTTCATCATCAGATCAGCTCTACGTCATAATAATATTGCATTGTCATCGAATTTATACATGCATGCAAAATTTCAGCTCAATCAGTTCAAGATATCCACTTCAAATTTAAGTTGAAATATTAATTCCACCCGAACAAACGTAACTAGTTACATTACAAGTTAATAAAAACATATCACCAAAATGTAAACACTAGGTGCAAGTATTTTGAATACCTAAATAATAATTTTTAATTCTCATCCTCTTTGGCTGTCGCCCGGCTGAATAGCGTTTTAGACTCTTGAGAAAAAGTTTGGCTTAAAGGTCTAGTAACCAGGCCATAAAATTCCAAAAAAAAAAAAGAAAAAAAAGTTGCTCTACGCGGTAATTTCGGTCGACGGTGCGTACTTATTATTATTGTTAGTGAATAAATCATAACCTGATTTTAAATTTTGACTTTTTAAATAAATAGTTTTACTTAGTAATGAATTATAAAGATCATTTTTTAGTGTAAAAAACATTAAACACAGTGGCTACGCTTTATTGAAGTCGGATTTTGTGAAGTGTGTGTAGTGTGTGTCGGAGGTTGGTGAATCATAAATTGTTATTTAGTCTTAAATTCTTCATGCTGCACAAAAAAATAAACCACGGTCTTAGAGATTATTATTATATATCGAAGGTTTTTTAAAATAGCACTAATAAAATCGCAAATTAATAAGTAGTTAAACGGGTCGCTCGCGTTGCCCCTAGCAACTGACGGCCGTCATCTTGGCAGTATAGCAACCAAATACCGCTAAATGAAACACGTTCTTGTATGAGGACCCCCTTTAATTTGTAGCTTTATTTTATTTTTAGTATTTGTTGTTGTAGCGGCCACTGTAATACATATCCTGTGAAAATTTCAAGTGCCTAACTATTACGGCTCAAGAGATAGAGCCCTGTGACAGACGGACGGACGGACAGACAGACAGACAGACAGACAGACAGACAGACAGCAGAGTCTCAGTAATAGGGTCCCGTTGGCACCCTTTGGGTACGGAACCCTAATAAGGGAGAAGAGGCTTGTTATAAGTTTGATGCCAATGTCTGTCTGTTGCATCGTAGCTCTCACAAGGATGAACCGATTTCGATGCGGTTTTTAACGTGAAAACGAATTTCTTTGTTCTGAGTGGTTCTTTCATTAAAACCGGTGTAGATGTTTTTGAGAGATAGAATTTTGAAAAGAAAATGTCAAGGGGGCTTACCAATTTTCTTAAGTTGGTAAGGTTACGTTCGGTTGGAATAAAACAAGAAAATGAAATAAAAATCATTGTTTAATTTAAGTTACATACGATATTTTTCATATTTACATAAATTACTAAATTTAACGCGCCCCGTTTACCTTAAAATAGTAGATAACGTTGCTATAACAAGGTTCACCGACTTAAATGCAGTTAGAAAAAAAAAAGGGTTTTATAAATACATGAACGTACTATAATGCCCGCAATAATTGTTGTGTTCAAATAAACACATCTGCGAACTCTTATATTGGCTACATCACTGCACATTACAATAACCCAAAATGGTACAGAATTGTTCAACAATTTCTCATTTGAATTTTGGGCTTTGCTAACTGTATTTTCTATAAATTCATTACAATTCAGGCTTCCAAAAAGCTAAAGGCGATGGTAGCGAAACAACTAAATACCTGCAACAGTGAACCAGCACAATTAACAATTCTCATATTTTTCAGATCAAAAATAATCAACAAAATGAAGAAAATTTTGACTGAAAATTTAATCTTTATTATTGCATACTGTGTCACTCGTTTGTTATCCATAAAGTATCATGTATAATTTCTTGGAAGTAGTATTTACTTTACAAGAAACAAGGTTCCATTTTGACTACAGTAGAAATTACAAATGAATCTTTTCCCTAGTGAACCAACGTTAATATGAGCACTAACTTGCGAACACTTATTAGCTCTTGTTCAGAAATAACCGCTATGTTTCAACCATAAAACGCCTTTTCGACTTGTAATTGACTGAATAATGTATGTTAATCCAGTTATTCTACTTGTAAGTTTAAAGCCCTTTTTCCAGGAATTCGTTTCAAGCAATTAATTTAATTTCCTGTCAAAAAAGGCTTCTCAGATACTTTTTAAGCATAAAAATAAAGTAACTAAAATTTTTACGTCAACGAATTACAATTCAAGGTTCAAGGTTCAAGGTACATGGAGAAGGCTTTCATACTCAAATTTTATAAATAAAAATTATTCATGACAATTTATAAGCCTCAATTCAATTCTGGTCATCGTTCTCGCAATTTCACTACTCATTATTACTTTAAATCGAGTTTGTCATTTGTCACAAATAAAAAAATCGCAGGCGTCAAGATCAGTTCAGCCGTGATCAACAGAGATCGGCAGCGGGGCGGCCCGCGAATCCATGCTTAAAAACGCTACCGGCACTTACGCACAAGTACATAAAACTTCAAACAACACAGACATATTTCCTCCGCTCCGCTACCGCCTCTATGATTGAGTTTCGAACAGAAAGCTAATCGGCGTTCACATAATTTAGAGATACAGCAGGCCCGAGACTGAGGCGTGCGCCATGACAGCCTCGGCCGCCTGTTTGATCTCGAGGTGCGTGCGCGCAGAGTCCAGCCAGGGCTTCGCCGCCGCCCGCGGGGCGCCCTGCAGCAGGTTCACGTAGCGAAGCGCCGCGGGGAGGTTGCCGTGGTCCATGAAGAATCTGTAGTCAGATCAAATCGAATTCAGCGTGAAAATGCTAAACAAAATTAATGGTACAACCTACTTTAACCTCAAAGTCAAATTTTTGATTTGTGAACATCAAACTTTGCCATTTATGATAGTTTAATTTAAAATTACAATAAGTCCTTTATAAAGTACTCTGGGCGTTAGGAGGTTAATTAATCCTTTAACCGCCGTTGTCTGAATTATAAGACACAAATTATCCAGCTCATTTCGCCGCCATCTTATACGAGTAGTTAAGACAAAATGTCATATAGTTTCGGTGTAGGTGGCGACACGGGCACATACGAACGAAAACGTCATCATCATCCACTGCTGGACAAAGGCCTCCCCCTTAGAACGCCGTAATGAACGACAACTCGCCACTTGCATCCACCGGTTTCCCGCAACTCTCACGATATCGTCAGTCCACCTGGTGGGAGGCCTGCCAACGCTTCGTCTTCCGGTTCGTGGTCGCCACTCGAGAACTTTTCTCCCCCAACGGTTATCGGTATCGGGAACGAAAACGTATTGGCGGTTAAAAGGTTAATAGTAAGTAGGTGGTAGTAGTGTTATCAATTCTAATCTCATTCTGAGCAAACTCCTTTTAGGTTTTCAGTTAGTTAATTAACGTCTTGAATATTTTTATCTTGCTTTTTTCACAAGCATTTAAGAGCGTTTAAACCTGCTGAGCTGGCAATGTTGCATTTTTGTTAGTTTTTCTCGATTATTCCATAAAAAAATAATGAAAATTAAAAATGTTTATTAACGGTTTTTAAAGAAAATAAAAGTCTATCATGAATAATTATTGGAGTAGACACATTAACTTAAACAATATAATTAAGTAGAGTTCTATCAGACCACATTTTTAATTTTCATTCAATTTTTATGGAATAATCGAGAAAAACTAACAAAAATGCAACGTTTCCAGCATAGCCGGTATAAACGCTCTTCATTTTCAGTATGGACGAACGTTTTTCTACGACAACCGTAGGCATATTAGGGCCGCGGCCCTGCGTATGTTAATGAATATTTATTTTAACGTTACCTTGCCCTCTGGATGATGTCAAACGTGTCTAAACTAGTGAAGTCTGTGGGAAGGTTGTCCAACTCGTCCTTAGGTATCTCCGCTAGCTGAAAAGAAGATGTTGCATTAATGATTGAAACAAAAGAGCATTTTTTCTAATACCTTGTGTAATTATTACAAGTAACGCCACAGTTTCGCTAGATACACATACAAACATCACGCCTGTATTCCCAAATGGGGTAGGCAGAGCACACGAAAATTTACCGCTTCGGAGTCCCTTTTAGCAATTTTAGGTTTTAAGTTTGACTAAAACGGTACAATAGTGACAGGTTGCTAGCCTGTCGCCTACGGTATACCTTAACCTATCCTCAGTCGCCTCTTACGACATCCACGGAAAAAATGGAGAGGTGTAAAGCCGGGTACTCATTAGCGAGCTGTAACCGTAACCGTTGCATGCACTGTAACCAAAAAACATAGTGTGTACGTGGTTCGCGGACCTGCTGCAGGTTCGCGAACCACGTACACACTATGTTTTTTGGTTACAGTGCATGCAACGGTTACGGTTACAGCTCGCTAATGAGTACCCGGCTTAATTCTAACCTGACACCACACGGGTCCGCTACATAATACTGAAGTAAATAAAGCTTGCTCTGTTATATTCCAAATCTGAATTTCTGACGATAAGATTCAGTCCAATATCCTACATTGTACACGTGTGTTGTGGTGGTGATGATGGTGATAGATGGGTTTATGTGATTTGTGTGTGTTCTTACAGTGTGGAGGTGGAGGAACTGCATGAACACGCATATTTTATATAAGCTTAGCTATCGTAAGGTCGCGGGTGAGCAAGGAAATTCTTTTAGTTCATCATAAGTATTATGTAAAATGACAGAGTTTCAATTCAACTGCCAGAAGTGATTAAACGTTAGTTGTACTTAAAACAATAAATCACGCCGTCTCCATCGTCAGTGCGTAAGATTCCATTAGGGAACTTGAAGTCATTAGCATACAAAACAATTGACAAAAACAAATAACGACATGTTAAAGGGAAATGACGACAGCTAAATTAGAAAACATAATTAGGCAATTGACTGACAGAGGTCGTGGCAGTAAGTATTTGAAGAAATCGGTCAAGTGCGAGTCGGACTCGTACATGATGGGTTCCGATAACCGAATCATGTTTTAAAAACAGTTGAACAAAAAGTTTTGTCAAAAATTCTAATACAAGCTTTTTTTTACTGACTGTACTTTTGCCCCTGGTTACCGTACTATAGGGTCACTGGCGTGGCCCCTAGCAACTGTCGGTTGGCCCTTTGGCCGCCTAGTAACGCTTAACAACGCCTAGCAACCATAAAACGCTGAAATAAAACATAATTATGATGACCCCCTTTAATTTTTTACTTTATTTTATTTTTAGTATTATTTTTAGTAGTACGAAACCGTAATGTTTTCTGGTAAAAATGTAGCCTATGGCACTTTGGGATAATTCTAAGGATGAAAGAATTTTAGAAATCGGTCTAGTAGTTTTTGAGTTTATTCGTAACAAACATCCAAAAATCCAAATAATTCCTATCGAACATACAAACAGTATATTTTTAAATAAACACATTTTTATTTTATTTTATCTATAAACTGACACATGGATGCACAGATAAACCAGAAAAGAGACCAGCGCTGGGAATTGAACCTAACCTCAACAAACCGTGCTACACCACCGCTGGACAGGAGTCTAGACACAAATTTCTTCTATGCACACATATCTCCGGTTGCTTTTTTCTACTACGCTACTTAGCAGCACGCAGCAGCACTACCCGATACCCCTAAAAGTAACAATTTGGAGTTGGTATAAAAAATACAAAAATACTCCAAAAACCAATCACAAATAATTCCCAATGACATTTAAACCAGGACACACATTGCCGAACAAAATCCCCTTCAAAGAACGTCAGAACTATTGATTTGTTTGCGTGACAAATAAAATCATCTCACACAAAATAATTAAAATAATATGAGACGAAATTTGAACCTAGTCTTTACTCTATTACGGGCGAATTTCGCTAGCGGCAAAACTCCACAATGCTTGACACTTGACAACAACGTACTGAGAAAAAAGAAGGCCACTTTTAACAAAGTGGCAGGCGAGCATTCTACCAACCTATCTACCTACTATCGACCTACCGATCGACCTATCGACCAACCTATCGACCTAACCTATCCCGGTGATCTGAACCAGTGATTTTAGGCCAGTGATTACCAAAGTGGCGCTCATTTGGCTCGGACATATTTGGGCGCGCGATTGTGAATCTACAGGTATAATTCATCAAAGATAATTCCTCTTTAAAATATTAGTAAGTATAGATAACAAATACACACACATACATACATACCATAATTTTATTTTCCGTGAACTTGCAACATGTCAAAATATATAGTTAATTTCTCTAAGAAACTAATGTCCTAACCCTTACCTACCGTGCATTTATTTATTTAAATGTACAAAATAGGTACACTCAAGGACTTTAATTCATGAGCCACAATGGAACCTTTTCAAAATAAAAATCATTACGACTCTCCTTGTTAATTAATGAGATATCACTATGACGTTTACTGTGAAATAGCTCCGTACCTAAATTAAACTTAAGTCGATTAAAAAAGAGGAGGAAATTAAGTTTCCTAAAATCGTTATTATAGCGGAAAACGAGTATCATGACATCGTGCTCAGTTGTTGGGACCATTTCATGATAATTTGTTTCAGTTCATAAATCTATTTACCCGACTGCCTAAAAAGAGGGTTATTTTGTAAATCGTCTCATTGGAATAGTCACGAATTAATGTTTTCTTTCTTTCTAGAAGATGCTTGACACTTCTATCAATTTGTATCTAACGAACCCTAAAACCAGCGATAAAATACAATGGACTTGCCGTAAAGTCATCGCGGAAGTTGAAAACAAAGCGTTGATCTTTGCTTGGCATTCACTACGAACGTCACGGCATGACGTTAATCGTCAAATACAGACAAAAATCATTATGACTTCTGAACTTAGTACCGTTGATCATGACCAAGTTTTTATGGCAGATTTACATATCATCATCATCATCATCACATCAGCCATGGGACGTCCACTGTTGGACATAGGTCTCCCCCATAGACCTCCAGTTGCTTCGGTTGGCAGCGGCTTGCATCCATCGTAATTCGCTTGGCTATGTTGATGACCCTTGTTTTTCTACGTGTATCATTTCCTATTCGATCCCGTAGAGAAATCCCATATACTAGTGTGTCCCATACTTTTGGATACTTTGGCTGCTACGCTACTAGTGGTGGTGTGGACGTCACGGTTCTATTGTCGGCTTGAATGTTACCAAGTACCTATTCGGTGATGTGCGTGCCCCGGTACATTTTTGTACACGATGGATGCCTCTAACAATTACAGTTCATCGTAAAATCTTAAACGAGGCAGTGTTGTGTGTTCTGTTTTGTGTATGTGTGGCATTGTGTGGTGTATATGTATATTACATGTGTATGTAATATACATATATACCTATATATGTACTTATGTGTATAATGCATTGTTTGAATTAATCTAAAATTTCGATTCTTTTATATTTTAATTGTTCTCGTAGTGTCTACTCTTGTATCTGATATCCTGTCAATCGTTCAAAGGTTAACTGGAAGATATCCCTTTTAAGGGATAAGTTCGCCTTTGTACATCTTATTACCGTGTGTTCTGTTATTTACATGTGTTTTTTTATGTACAATAAAGAGTTTTACTATACAATACAACAATTTGACCGCTTTGACTTTATTCTTTATTCAGAAACAATACGAAGATTGTGTTTGAAATACAATAAATGAAATATAACTACATCACATATTTAGATAGCACATTTATGTATAACTTGATAATAAATTACTTTAAATATTATTTGATACATTTATAATTATTTTAAATCTACTGTCACTGTCCCATCCATCCCAGCCTATATACGTTCCACTGCTGGGCACAGGCCTCCTCTCAGAACTAGAGGGCTTGGACTTCTCACGCGGGCCCAGTGCGGATTGGGAACTTCACACGCACCATTGAATTGCTTCGCAGCTTCGACTGTCACTGAATGTGACTATTTTGTATGTTTCCAGGTATTTGGTGATCTTGACTGCTTCGTACTATATGACGCTGACTGTATACCAGAGGGGATGGGATAAGAATGGTCAAAATTGGTGTGACGTTATTTATGCATGGCCCCCAATGCATTTCAATAATACTCGCTGCGCCGCCGTCGCTAGTCGCGCGTAGTGCTGGGACAAGTTACCTCTCATTCTGAGAGAAGGCCTGTGCCCAGCAATGAGATGCATACAAGGTGACCTTAGAGCCTCTAGACAAATAATAAAACCATGGATAAGACTGATACTTAGCAATATCTTACAATAGTTATTTGCTTAATTAGACAAGAAAAAAAATCTATGAAATCAGATCATCCAAATACACAGGCTGCTCCAGAGCGATACATTGAAAACCGTTAGTTTTTTGGTAAATATTGTACTGATTGTTATGATACTTTGTAGTTTGGTTTTTAATGTCTTGCTAATCCAGTAGTATTCATATTTGTCTAGAGGCTAAGGTCACCCAGGATAGGCGGGGATGATGATGATGATGCTAACTTACCTTCGGGAAGAGGAGTTTGGACTGCAACCACGAGAGGAAATAGATGGGTAGGCCGGCCCCACTCCGCCCCACCAGGGCCACCTTCATCGCGGTTTGTTCCATCTAGAAAACAAACGTTATCATAAACAGATCGAAAACGTAGAAACCTGACAAGAGCGTGTCAGACACACCCAAAATAGGGTTCATTATGAAAAAGTTAAGTAATATTTTTCTAAGGATTTCATATTTTATACGGAACCTTCCAAGTTTAGGCATATTTTATACCTTAGACTACAAATAATTCTCAAGCAAACTTAGCCGTTATAGTTTTCCTTGTAAGTTTGATATACTTACTACATTCTTGAATTTTTTCAAAATTTTCCACCCACAGGATTAGATTTTAGTAGGGGAGGACGCGATATGGATGTAAGCAAGCGATGCTTCGGCTTTATCACGGAGATATCATATGCCATTTACCCTTTTTTTTTTCTTTGACTAATTCTACGCAATCCAAGCCTGTCACTGTGATATCTGGTGCCATACTTACCGCATCAAACTTCTCCCGCAACGTTTTCTCGGTGGCGATCCCCTTTTCGCGCACCTCTTGAGGGATGCCTTTAAGCACCGTTTGTACTAACTTATCGTCTTTACCTGCAACAATAATGTAAAATTAAAATAAACAATCTAAAATTTTTAACGTCAGGACTGACGATTATTCCCTCTCGTAGTCATAGGAATATGTCGATATAAACTTGTGTAGACGCGAAATGGAAATGTTTAGTGCAAGGTCCGCCCGGATTGCTACCACCATCTTGCTCGGTAATCCTGCCGTAAAGCAGTGCTTGCACTGTTGTGTTTCGGCGTGGAGAGTAAGACAGTCGGTGAAATTACTGGCACTTGAGGTATCCCATCTTAGGTTTCTAGGTTGGCAACGCATCTGCAATTTCCCTGGTGTTGCAGATGTCTATGGACGGTGTGGTAAGAAATTTATCATCAGGAGACCCACTTGCTCGTTTGCCATCCAGTCGAATAAAAAAATGGTTTCAGTGTAAAAAAAAAAATCTGGTACCCTAATGAAAAAGGGGCTAATTCTGCAGAAGTTGAACAGCTAATTTTGACTTAAACCCATACACATAAAATAGAAAATAGCTGTGTAATTTCTGCAGACTTAACCAATGACATTTAAACCAGGACGCACATTGCCGAACAAAATCCCCTTCAAAGAATGTCAGAACTATTGATTTGTTTGCGTGACAAATAAAATCATCTCACACAAAATAATTAAAATAATACGAGACGAAATTTGAACCTAGTCTTTACTCTATTACGGGCGAATTTCGCTAGCGGCAAAACTCCACAACGCTTGACACTTGACAACAACGTACTGAGAAAAAAGAAGGCCACTTTTACCAAAGTGGCGCTCATTTGGCTCGGACATATTTGGGCGCGCGATTGTGAATCTACAGGTATAATTCATCAAAGGATTTAACCCCTTTTTCACTAGGGTCCCAGAATTATGACAAACGATGATTCGGACAAACATTGACACGACAAGCGAAGAGTATGCGAAGTTTGGCGTTCCCCCTTGCGGGGCGCGGGATGCGGGGTGCTGGGTGCAGCGTGCGAGGTAGGGGTGTGAGGTGTTGTATGCGGGTTAGGGGTGTGGGGTCACTGATAGTGTTGCCACTTTAGCCAATTTTTAGCTAGATCTAGCCACATATACGAAATAGTTAGCTACAAAAAAAAAAATTGTGGCCAAATTTTTTAGCCACACTTTCTAGCTTTCTACAACAACTAAGTAACCACTGTTTCAATCAATTTAATTTGTAATGTAAAACTTACTTGCGTGCGAGAAGAATATTCTTCAAGAAATAAGTAGGAAAAACTAAGAAACTCGAAAAAAATTAACCTTCAAAATCACAAGATGACATAAATTTTGAATAAATTTTTCCGTAAATAATAATGTAAGACAAAGAAATATAAAAATTTAAGACTTATATCCCATGTTGCCTTTTTTTTGTTTAGCCGCTTTTGGCAACTTCTAACAGAGCATACAACGTGACCTTAGCCTCTGGACAAATAATGACACCATGGATAAGACTGATACTTAGCAATATCTTAAAATGGTTATTTGCTTAATTAGACAAGAAAAAAAATCTATGAAATCATATCATCCAAATACACAGGCTGCTCCAAAGTGATACATTGAACACCGTTAGTTTTTCGGTAAATATTGGACTGATTGTTATGATACTTAACAATTTGGTTTTAAATATAAGCCAGTGTTTTTCGTGTTTGTCCAGAGACTAAGGTCACCCAGTTTTTTTTTTTTTTCAAAACTAGCCACTTTTTACCGTATGTTTAGCTACTTTTTCTGTGGGCAAGGTGGCAACACTGGTCACTGACCGGCTTTCTCCAGCGCCTTGATCTCGTTGGCGACGTTAGCGCGCGTGTCTGCGCGGCGCGTGGCCGCCAGCAGCGCCTCCGCCGCCGCCCACAGCGACTGCGAGCGCCGCGCCTCCGCCTCCGCCGCCGCCCGCTCTGCAATATACAAATTGTTAGAAAAATACGAGGGCACTGTTTACCAATAGCGAGCGTAGCTAGGGTTTCAAAGTACGCCGTCTGAGGAAAAAACGATTTTGCTGCAAAGTGATACACTCTACTTTTTGTCTCCCTCTATGAAAATGAAAAAATGAAAATGGAAATGAAAATAATTTATTGCATAAAGAGTTTACGGCTCTGGATCCTGTGCTAGAAATATATGTAGAGATTCATATTTTCCCCAGAATTTAATTGATAATAGTTAACTACCAGATCTAACACTTACAGTGCCAAGAACACGCTAGGCGCGTTCATCGTAGGCACTTTCGCAGGCTGTTTTCGTAGCGATTGCGGCAGCGAATGTGCTAATAGTTTACGCGTGCGAGCGAAGCCGCGGGTAAACTCTAGTTATTGAATAAATTGCTCGCGTGACTCACGTTTGAGCGTCTGTTCGATGGCTTGCAGCTTCCCGGCCATGGCTGCGAGCTCTCGCTTGAACTCGACGCGTTCCTTCTCTATCTGCTCGGACACCTGGCGGTTGTACCGCGCCATCACCTGGACACAAACAACATGGCCTTATGTACAGGTTACACATTCAAATTCAACATGACCCGAATAGCAATGTGTCAGGCAAAAATATATTCGTTGTATTAGCTTTTGCCCGCGGCTTCGCCCGCGTGGAATTCGATTATCGCGCGCTGTTCCCTAAGTAAAGTAGCCTATCGTCGTTGCTACTGCAATACCGCGTGATTTTTGGTATAGAGATAGTCTGGGGTCCTAGTGAAAAAGGGGTTAAGTCTGCAGAAATTACACAGCTATTGTCTATTTTATGTGTGTAGGGATTTAAGTCGAAATCAGCTGTTCAACTTCTGCAGAATTAACCCCTTTTTCACTAGAAAAAGCTAGTTACGTGGTATTGCAGTAGCAATGACGCTATGTCACTCTCTGGTTCATAAAGTCACTTTATGGACCAGAGAGTGACATAGCGTCATTGCTACTGCAATATCACGTAACTAGCTTTTTCCATAAGGTATAATTTTGACAGTCAGAACAGTACTAACATTGTACTGTTCTGACAATGAAAATTGTACCTTAGTGAATTTCAATACAAAATCTCTAATACAAATTAGCTTGTATTTTATTATGCAATCGGGCTCTGATTGCCTTGGTTTTAAACGAAGATTTTACTTTATGCACTAGAGCATGAAAAGTCATTTTATGTCGCCTAAACTCAGCATAAACAGGAACTGTACGAGGATGAGAAATGAAAAAATATTTATTTCGGATATACATACATAGCTACGGTAAGTATATCCATAGGTGTTATTAAATTAAAGTAGAAAAATTAATAGGAAGTTTCGTATTTTCGACGACATTATCTACTATTGCTTTATTTTTGACTAACAGAATCAGCTGATTACATTAAATTTGAACTTGAAAAAAAACTGACGATCTTAAAATGACCGAAAAAAGTCCTAAAATTGTATTGCTTGGGGACCCCGACATGGTTAATCCTGCCCTGGCTTTCTGCGTTTCCACCAGAGATTTGCTTGTGTGAGTTGCTTACCTCTTGTTCCTTCCTGTTAAGTGCCGCCTGCATGACCTCTTGTTGTATTTCGAACTGTTTCTTGAGCTGCTCTTTTAGGACTTTGGCTGCCTCTGCTTGAATTTCCAGAGTCTACGAAAAAAAGATAGTAAGTACAGAATTGACAAGATTTCATTTTTTCAACACCTGTAAATTACTACAGGAATCGAAAGAGTTTTGCCTCCTGAACATGGCGAAATATTTATTATAATTTATTTCTCCATATTTAAAAAAATACAAAAAATGTAAATAATGCATCTGAATTTGCCAATACTACGACAGAATAGATATGTTTCCTTTGCCTTTTGCAGCAGAAAAAGGAGCTGTCATAATTTTGACAACGTCTACTTCAGATTTACGCATGATTTACGTGATCTTTTTTTTTAATAGAGACTAGACAAAAGTAATGGATCTATTATATCGTAGTTTTGGAGTTAAGCCCTTTTCGAATAAGCACATCTTAAATTTGTTTTTAATAAATTAATTAATAATCGTAGCGAAATTTTAAAAATATCAGCGTTCTTCTATTTCCAAGCAGAACACAGAGAACGAATCAAATTATAGTCTTAGAAATATGAAATCTTGTCCATTATCATTTCTATTAAAAAAAAAAACAAAAAAAAACAAGATGACTTTGAATCCGCACCCCGCAGGTTTATTTAACCCGGTCATCCTTCCATCTCGTTGTTGGACGTCCTACGCAGCGCTTGCCGATCCGCCGTCTCCATTCGAGAACTTTTCCGCCCCAGCGGCCTAGCAACTAACACACAGACATTTGTTTCGCGAAACAAGAACCACACAGTGTAGCTAATATTATCTATTACCTTCATATTGAATTCCTTGTCCTTTTGGAGCTGTTCTTTTTTAATCATGTCTTCGACTTTTGCTTCGATTATCTTCTTTTCGTCGTGACCTGCGATTCAATTTTTTTTATTTAATATATTTATACAGAGTGTCCGGATTAACAACGTAGGGACTTCAGGAAGTGATACACTGGACAATTAGGAAGAGTAACGTCCGGAATAATGACGTAGAAACTTTAGGAGGTGATACACTGGCGCATTTGGAAGAGTAGCGTCCGGAATAACGACGTAGGATTTTTAGGAGGTGATAGGTACACTGGAGCATTTGGAAGAGTAGTATCCGGAATAACAACAAAGAACCTCAGGAGGTGACACTTGAGTATTAGGAAGAGAATTCTAATATCGCAAATAAATGTTTGATATTTTTTTAGAAATACAATAAATTAGGAAAGGTTCCAGTAGAGATATGCTTTAGACAAAAAAATATATAATATAAATATACTGATAACCAATAATGAATGGAATCGATTACGAAATGACCATCTCTGATTTTGATTTGCAATTTTATTTTAATTTTCATACATCCTTAGGATGGAACACTCACATTCGATAGCTCGGTTCATTTTCAATTCTCTCACTGTTTGCAGTTCTGCTATTTCATTCTGCAGGTAGGCCACCTAAAACAAAACCATCAAGTTGCAGTAGTGACCTACTTTGAAAAAATCTCGTATCTAAAATCAGTATGTTAACAAAATTGAACCTTGATCTAATGTCTATAAAGTTCACTCAGAAATATTATCTATTTTAAGCTACGAGTTTTTTTTAAAGTAGTGACGTTTTGATATTAATATAGTTCTTACTTATACAGGGTGCCTCTGATCATGGGGTTTTAAATTCAATGGTTGATTCTACTCACTAAACTAAGCTACTTTTGTTTTGTAACATTTTCAAAAACTTAAATTTAGATAATTTATTGATCCTCAAAGTTTAATTGAGAAACCATTGTATCGAAAATGGCGGTGTTATCGCTGCCCTTGGTAATTTTCGTCATTTATTTGACATCTCTAAGGCACATTCAAAATAAAATTTAATTTGTATGAAAAAAAAAATTATCAGTGGTCTTATTTTAGGACTCGGCAGGTCCTCATTTCTAGTGCCAAGATAAAGTCATAATATGATTGGTTTTTTGGAATCTTTTTGTATTTTTTATTCCGCCGAGGACCTGGGTTCGATTCCCAGTGTTGGTCTTATTTTTCTGGTTTTTCTGTGCATCTATGTTTCGGTTTGTATTTTCAATAAAGTCATAAGCAAAGTTTCCGAAATATGCTATTTTTCCTGTAGTAAAAGTCAAACTTGTTGACGTACGGTCTCATCTACGTTATTATTATGACTTACTAGCGTTTACCCGCGGCTTTGCACGCGTAAATCATTAGATACAGCAGTTAAATTGAAATTCCAGGATTTTATTAAATTCCAGAGGGAAACCTAAAATTACATCGTGGTTTTCATTGACGTTAAGGCCGTTCCCGTACCCAAACGAATTCTAAAATCGAGCCCCTCCCCCGCGCCAGCCGTCCCGCCCCTCGATACATTGCCGATTATTGCCGATACAACAGCGCCACGTAAGAAGTGGCGACTCAACTGAACTAACAGGACACTGATTTGTAAAACGTATTACTAGACCGAAAAAAGCATGCTGGATCGCATAGATGGCGTTAAAGTTAAATTGAAGTAATAAAATAGAGCACAGTGTAAATTAAATATTCATTTTAATGAAGTCAACTCTTATTTCAAAAACAATATTGTTTATACACCGAAACATAAATTTTGATGTTAGCCCATGTTTTTAGGTACTTCTCCAACGAACTGCATTCTTTTGAATACCGCATTCTAAGGGTCCATGATTGCAAATAAATTGTAATTTTGTAAAAAAAAATACTAATAACTGCGACAATTCTTCGATCAACTGTTTTGTCTGGAACCTCTTCTTCCACATCGAACGATATTTGTAACTGAAAATATATTAAATGTGTTAGCATTTACAATTTGTTATGGACATATGTATAAAGCACCGGTGGCAAAGAACTAACGAGAGAAACAGAAGTAAGCCCTGCACGATAGATTATAAGAACTTTGTGATTAATAAATTTACGACGCAAATAGAGAATGAAAAAACCAGTAAAAACCAAAAATCGGTTAATAACCGTATTGAAGGATTCGAAACTGGTTAACCGGTTTTTAGCAGTTTTTTTGCAAACTATTTGAAAACGATAATTTTACTATTCTTGGTTGCTATTGGTGTTAACGGCGTATTTTGTGAGATTTAAATAATTATTTAAATATACTCTGTATTAATAGAGGAAGGTGGGTTACAGTGGATCATGGGTAACAGTGGATCTTTTGGTATAATTTTATGTGTATTACAAGCATGCCCGTGAGTGGATTCGAAGTTGTTGCTCTTACGCCCCCGCTTGCCAAACTAGTCATCGTCTCAGCATCGAAACGAGAGGTAATGTTGCGGTGTATAGGGCACGGGTACACTACATAAATACCGAAAGAAATTCAGAAAAAGAAGAATTAAGAAATTCCGAAAGTCGGAATCACGAACTTCAAAATACCGATTTTTATAATTCCGAATGTTTTTAAAGTCCTACTATGACTATTCCGATTTTTTATAAATCCGAAACTTAAACATATCGTCATTTTTTAAATTACGATTTTCAAATTTCCGAATTTTAATACATCGAACAATAAGAAGTTCGACTCAATAATAATCCGAAATGTCAAAAATACGAATTCCAATTACTAAAATACCGATTTTAAAAATTCCGAGTAACATTACACCGATCAATAATAAATCCCGAGTTCTAAACGTAAGCTATGAATAGGTTAGGTAGGTTAGATTGGTCTAAAAAAGTAATAACTGTTATTCATTTTCAGCAATGTGTTACAAGTTCGATGGATTTCTGCATCACGGAGCTCCTATTCCGCGCAGTTAAGGCGCTTCGCGCTTTGACGCAATTCTAACCTAACCTATCCTATGCAGTTCAAGTTACCTAAATTAATTGATATTTATTCAAGATTCGAAATTCAAGTTTCCGCTTATTAAAACCACGCAGTTTATTTTGCCGAATGTCATATTTCCGAATTGGCGATGTCATTTCGGAAATTTGGTAATCGGAATACTGTACTTCAGGCCAATAACATTTCGTGTTTTTAATTCTTCGGAGTTTTAAAAATTGGATATAAAAAATCGATATTTTGAAATTCGGAAAAATGATATACATGTTTTTAAGTAATCGGAATTATATGTCTTAGGAATTGTGAAAATCGGAATTAGCGAATTCGGAATTTAATATTTTGGGAGTATTTGTGTGTTCCCATCGGGCACCTAGTAAGTAAAAAAGTACATATTTAAGTTCTAAATAAATGAAATTTTTGTGATTCCGGTTGAATGAAGTTTTAACTCATTTATTTAAAAAATTATTTAATAGCCTCTTATTACAAGTAAGTAAAAACAAACCTAACCTGTATAAAACATCACAATGTAAAAAAAATATCAGTTAAAATTCGTTTTTCGGATGGAAAAGCGTGAAGTTGCAAAATGTTATGATAGAGTTTCATATCCATTATGCCATTGACTCTCACGAAATCACCAACCTTATCACCCGCAAAACATCTCCAGACTATAATTGATCAGTGATCCAGTCCTCCACTGTTGGCATCACGCATAGTTTTGCCTTTGGTTCGCCTTCTTGTCGTCGAATATATTTGACGATGTCTCCCCCGAAAAATTGCAATTTCGATTCGTCGTAAAATAAAACTTTAGACCACTGCTCAGGCGTTCAATCTCTGTATTTTTGAGCCCATTACAATCTTTTACCCATATTCTGTTTACGTAACATACTTCCACCACCATCGAAACGGATACTGACTGATTATGGCGTTGAGTTCTTCGCGAATTTCTTTAGCAGTTCGAGTTTGTTGGCGTTTGCTCTGGGCTTAAATAAAATTGTTTTCGCTTTTTGACGTGACTTGGCGTACCTAAACGAAATCGACTGGAATTAAAATCACGTTTTCGTTTCAAAGCACTTATGACAGCAGTTTGGGAAACCTTCATTTTTCAACAATTTTTCGTGTCGTGAACTCGTGAAGCCTTCATTGGACAGACCTACATTAAGAGCACGAGTTTCGACACTCAGATCAACTTTGAGGACCTATTTTTAATAATTGCGGAATTTATAAAATTTCATAGGAAAAAGAGAAAATATTATATTTACAATAGAACAATTCCTCGAATAAGTATTTATTTTCTTACTAGGTAGTCATGGGCCTAATGAAACGTATAAATTCAAAGTATATGCTATATTTTAATATCAGTATAATTTAATATGAAAACCTTATTTCACAGAATGAACTTAAACTTTTGACCGGTATTGTAGCTTCAGCAATGTAATTTTTCCTTTTGGCTCGTATGTTTTATCAGCATATTGATGACGAAATTTAATTAAAAAGATGAACCAACTTCTTGTTGTCCACTACACGAAGAAATACGAGTGTGTATTCTTGTTATAAAAAAAAACGTTCCCACGCTATATTCGTCGTTTTCTAGTCTGAAGATTATTCTGGGGTATCTATTTTAGGCAATTTACACATACTTAAGGACTATTTCTAATTTGGTTAATAACTGCCGAAAATTATAAAAAACCGGTTTTGACCGGTTTGTTACCCGGTTTGCATTCCCTAGACACAAATCTGGTACGCGAAGTTAAAACAATGTTATTCTAGCTATGTATTTAATATAAAGGATAATATTATTCTCTGAATAATAGGACAAAGATACAAAAATACAAAGATTGGACGCCTGAGCAGTGGTCAAAAGTTTTATTTTACGACGAATCGAAATTGCATTTTTGGGGGGAGACATCATCAAATATATTCGACGACAAGAAGGCGAACGAAAGGCAAAGCTACGCGTGTGCCAACAGTGGCGGACTGGGTCACTGATCAGTTATGGTCTGGGGATGTTTTTCGGGTGATAAAGTTGGTGATCTCGTGAGAGTCAATGGCATAATGGATATGAAACTCTATCATATAATTTTACGATTTCACTGATTTTAACTGATTACACTTGATTACACTGAATTTTAACCGATTTTTGTTTTACATCGTGATTTTATATTAGTGGGCTAGCTTTGTTTTTTACTTGTGATAAAAGACTATTAAACAATTTAATAAATAAATGAGTTAAAACTTCATTCAACTGGACCACTGTTACCCATGATCCACTGTAACCCACCTTCCCTTATTAGTAGAGAGTATATTTAAATCTCACAAAATACGCCGTTAACATCAATAACAACCAATAATAGTAAAATTATCATCTAATACTTCAATTTTAAACAGTTTGCAAAAAACCGGTTAACCGGTTTTGTATCCGTCGATGTAGTTATTAACCAGTTTTTAGTTCTCACCGGTTTTTTAATTCCCTATATCTAACTTGCAGGTAGTAGGACCTTGTGCAAGGGCCACCCGGATTGCTACCACCATCTTGATCGCTACTCCTGCCGTAAAGCAGCAGTGCTTGCACTGTTGTGTTTCAGCGCGGAGAGTAAGACAGCCGGTGAAATTACTGGCACTTGAGGTATTCCAACTTAGGCCTCCAGGTTGGCAACGCATCTGCAATACCCCTGATGTTGCAGATGTTTATGGGCGGTGGTGATCTCTTACCACCGGGAGACCCACTTGCTCGTTTGCCTTCTAGTCGAATAAAAAAAAACTAAGGTCACGCGACCATTCTTTTCATAGGTACGCGCCGCTGTGGGTAGTAAGGTATTTATCGCAACGCACGAATTTACATGCGACCTAGGTAGGTTGGTATTTTTATATTTATAAGGATAAATAAAGTCTATTGGAGATTAGAACTTACTCGCTACAGGTGCCAGCGGTTTATAAAATCGGAGATTAAGTTACCATTTTTTTTTTATTCGACTGGAAGGCAAACGAGGAAGTGGGTCTCCTGGTGGTAAGAGATCACCACCGCCCATAAACATCTGCAACATCAGGGGTATTGCAGATGCGTTGCCAACCTAGAGGTACGTTAGTACTATTATATATTCTGTGCTAGAGGCCTAAGTTGGAATACCTCAAGTGCCAGTAATTTCACCGGCTGTCTTACTCTCCGCGCCGAAACACAACAGTGCAAGCACTGCTGCTTCACGGCAGGATTAGCGATCAAGATGGTGGTAGCAATCCGGGCGTACCTTGCACAAGGTCCTACCACCTGCAAAAATTTGCACCGTTTGCAGTCTGTAAATAAAGATACCTAAATTGTTTTGTATTGTTTTACGTAGCTAGGGATAAAACAGCATAAATCAAGTAATTTAATTATACTCACTCGATGTAGTCCGAAGATTTTGTATTTTGTTCGGCTTCAAAAATATCAAATTTTCTCTTTTACCTAAAAATAAAAAAGCAAAAAGCTTAGATATCAGTTGTGATTCGAACTCTCGCCACAATTGACTGATCAAGGTCGCCTACTACTTATATATCCTATCGGTGAAACCACTACGCCACCGAGGCTTTCCTGTGGTGCGTGAAATTCTGAACTATATGCATATTCATGATTGTAATGTTTGTTCTGGTTTGTTCACAGAAAATTAAATTTGCAAATTAATAGTTTTATTATAAATAACGAAATAAATACTATTGTCACTGTTTAATAAATATATTTTTTACTTACGTTAGTTCCATCGTTTTTTAGAATCTTATGAGTTGTCTTTCGAGATTTTTCCTTCTTATTCAATTGTTTGTTACCCATAATACACACGCACACGGTGGTATATCAGTAGGACACTCAACACAGTTTTTACTAGTAACACTACAATAATATATTTGCAAGGCAAATGAAATAAAATCTTGTATTTTTTTGGGGAAACTTAGTACATGTCCGTCTAGCACGAGCGCTCAGCGGTCACTGTCACATTTCGAAAGAATGACGGAGATAGACACTGCAGGCCGTAAGTCAATTTCTTTTTACGATAGAATTTGTCGATTTTTATTTAATTTAAAAATATTGCCTCAAATTATTGAAATTCGGAAGCTGTCAAAGGACTATTTAAGTTATGATAGATTTTTCTCTATTTTTTGTTTCATAGTGTCACGTAGTAAAAAAACAAGTAAAGTTCTTTTAAAAATTCGCGTTGGAGGTTACTTTGGGAATTAATTGTATCGAGCGAAGTGTGATGAATCGTGTATCGAAAGCTGTCTTTGACAAGATAATATAATCAAGAATGATATATATTTTTCCCAAGTCTACAAATATCAACGTTTCGTAGAAAAGTAGCATTATTCTTGGGCTAGTTTTGCGTATTTGGCTCAGGGAACGGCCTTAAACTAAAACACCCATACCAAATTTCATGACTCTAAGCCCAGCGGTTATTAGTTCGAGATTTTATCCCTATCCCGTGGGAACATCGGGATAAAAAGTGGCTTATCTGTTATTCCAGACGTCCAGCTACCCACATACCAAATTTCAGGACTCTAAGCCCAGCGGTTGTTATTTAAAAGAAAGAAAGAAAGAAAGAAAAACATTTATTCGTGACGTTTTACAAATTAATTAGTTTTTATTTTAAGATTTTATCCCTATCCCGTGGAAATATCGGGATAAAAAGTATCCTGTTTTAATCCAGGTTATACACCAACTTTTTTCTACATTTCATCCAAATCCGACCGGCCGTTTCAGCGTGAAGAATGAACAAACATACTCACTCGCTTTAAAATATTAGTAGGATGACATTACATGCAAACGATAATAAAGCATGTGGTGGCAGACCACACGTTCGGCCGAAGGTACCTGTCTCAGGGTATAAAGCAGCAGCAGGTCGGTGTCACCGCGGATGTTCAGCTTGCGACTGCTGAGGTCAATGCCCGGGAACAGCATCTCCAACTCGCGCTTGTACGTTTTGCGAGCGTGGTCCACCTGCCACAAACAAACAACATAGACATCTCATCACAAGAAACCATATGACATAGGGATGATGACCCCATTAAAAAATAATTCGAAGGCAGAACTCCAGTAAAAAAAAAACGCTTTATTTTTGCCCTGAAAACCAGATTAATTTTCGATTTACTGTAAAATTTGTTGCTTTTAAAACAAATAAATAGTTAGTTGATTGAGTTGCCGGATAGTGACGTCATAATTCGCTATTGCCATTGAAACTCTATGGGAGAATTGTGTTTTGTTTGACAGCTCATAAAAAGTACGTCAGTTGATCCCTATTTAAAAACTTAAAAGAAGTAAACAATAGCAAGGAGTTATGGCCACTTGCAGGAAATACATAAATCTCGAGTTAGTGTTAAGCTTAGTTTAGTAGTGTCAAAATGTATGGAACTGTCAAGCTTAAGCCAGGCTTAGCAACTAAATCTAGATTTATTTTTACCTGCAAGTGGGCCTTAGTGTCTCTTCTCTGGCTATTAAAGCGCTCGGTTGTTTTATGCGCTGCACATCAGTTTTATATCAGATAATAAATGCGCTAGCCGCTGCACTCACCGCTTTAGAGAAATTGAAAATACAAACTGAAATATGGATGCACAGAAAAACCAGAAAAATAAGACCAGGAATCGAACCCAGGTAAAATATTTTTAGGAGACCAGAATTAATTTTAGTGTAAACGTTATTGAAGTAAAACAGTTATTGAAGATTGGCCAGTAATCGACACTTTATACTAAAAATTAACTCTGTTTATAGGTGACTAAAATTGTTTTTTAGTGTAAGGTGGCCAGTTATTGAAGATTGGCCAGTAATTGACACTTTATACTAAAAATCAACTCTGTTTATAGGTGACTTAAATTAATTTTTAGTGTAAGGTGGCCAGTTATTGCAGATTGGCCAGTAATTGACACTTTATACTAAAAATCAACTCTGTTTACAGGTGACTAGAATTCATTTTTAGTGTAAGGTGGATTAACAAGATAGAACGGCACCTTGTTCCAATACTTGTCGCTGAGCACGGCCTTTTCCTTCTCGGCCTTATAGGTGGCCTCGGCAGCGTTGAGGTCCTCGCGGAACTGCTTGATGTACCGCTTTGTCGCCGCCACGCTCTCGGGGGGCGCCTGCACTCCCGCCTTGATCATGCGGTCCAGGGTCTCTGGAAGGACAACCCATGGCATAGTAGTGTTATTACCCGACTGCTCTGTCTATTCCTATGTCCTCTTGTAACTACTCAACGGCTGAACCAATTTTGATAAATGATACGTCATTGGATTCGTCTTTATGATGGGAGTGACACTGGGTACAGGAAATTCCTGGAAAATCAAAATGGCGGATTTTTGACGCCAAATTGGAAGTTTTCAAAAAATGTTTTTTAGTGAAACCTATCGTGTGAGGTATCAAATGATAGCTAATAATTAGCCCATTCTAAATATAGTATATGGGTCATAATAGTTTTACTTCACCGTTTTCACAGAATTATTAAAAAAAGTGTGAAATAAAACAATAAATTCAAAAAATCGAAAACCCTTTCGCTCTCGGCTCGGATCGGATCGGATCGGATCTTACTACGTTCGGTCGGGCGCTGAGTGAGGTACCTACGTCGGTACTCGGACTGGTACCGACCGAACCGAGCCGGGCCGGATCGGCCATAGATATTTCTTTTTTTTATTCAACTGGATGGCAAATGAGCATGTGGGTCTCCTGATGGTAAGAGATCACCACCGCCCATAAACATCTGCAACACCAGGGGTATTGCAGATGCGTTGCCAACCCAGATGCCTAAGATGGGATGCCTCAAGTGCCAGTAATTTCAAACTAAACTAATAATCGCTCGAAAGAACCGGAGTCAATAAAGGAGCTGGATCTAGTGAGTCAGATCGGGTGTAATGCATTACCGGCCCGGATAATACCGACATGGAAATACCGGCCCTGTTTTTCGTGTACTCGCCCATAGAAGCTCCTGTCAGTTTGTATGGGCGTGTACACAAAAAACAGGGACGGTATTTACATGTCGGTAAAGACTGTCACCCAGTCAGATCACTTCGCGGGGTTGAGATTACCCATGTCTAGCTTGAAGTAACTCACCGATAGCGCACCGAGCCTTAGCTGCGGCCTCCTTAGCCTTAGCTTCGGTGGTGTTCCGCTCGTTCTGAGCGCCCTGCATCGCCCCAAAGTCCTTGCGATCCAAGTCGTCGATCGAGCTCTCCACTATCTATTAATTATAAGAAAAATCATCACTCTATGTCCATCCAGTTGCATATATTAAAGAAATGAGGCAACGAACGAAAGGTTATTAAAATTGTAGGCTAACGCGAAGTGGTAGCTTTTGAAACATACCCAAATAATAAATTGCACTAACTATTCGCTGTGACGTTTACGGTGAAGGAAAATATCGTGACGCTGCACAAGCCTGCGAAGCAATTCAGTGGCTTATGTGGAGTTCCCAATTCGCACTAGGCCCGTGTGGGAACTAAAAAACCCCAAGCCCCCTCAATATGAGGATATGCCCAACAAGGGGATGATAATAATATTGATGGTGAGAATGATGATGCTAATAATGATAATCATCATCGTCATCAGCCGGAAGACGTCCACTGCTGGAAAAAGGCCTCCCCCATAGAACGCCACAATGAACAACTCGCCATTTGCATTCACCGGTTTCCCGCAACTCTCAGAATGTCGTTAGTCCACCTGGTGGGAGGCATGCCAACGCTTCGTCTTCCGGTTCGTGGCCACTCGAGGACTTTTCTCCCCCAACGGTTATCTGTTCTTCGAGCGATGTGGCCTGCCCATTGCCACTTCAATTTGCATATTTTTCCAGTTATGTCAGTGACTTTAGTTCTTCGACGAATTTCCGTATTCCGGATTCCATCGCATAATGATGATGATATGGTGATGATGATGACTAGACATCGGATTATATGCATTTGCATGTTTGCATATGCAAATGCATATAATTATATTTTTATAGCGTTATTGCATATTTCGATATTTTTTCGTTGACAGTGCATATTTCAGTTGTTTTACGTGTTAGGCGTATTGTATTATGCTGTCGAAATGTTCAAACTATCTACAAAAATCTTATTTTCGTTGAAATCATGCCACCAGTAAATAAATACCCTGACTTTAATGGAATTTTGGACAAAACAAAATTACCAAATTCATGAAAAAAATATCAAATCGATCCCATTTAGCTGCAGAAATAGAAAATATGTATACCTATATACATAATAAATATAATGTGAAAATAATGTAAATTGTTAATAATGAATGGTTTTTAATTGTGTATATTTTGTGCATATTTCGCCCTTTTTAGTGCATATTTGCATGCATATATTGGCATTTTGATAGTGCATATAATCCGATGTTTAATGGTGACTAACCCTGAAGAGCGCCGTGTTATAGCGCTCGCAGTGCTTCGTAGCGGCTTTGAAGCCGTCGACGGCGGCCCTCGTGTTTTCGTGCATGTCGTGCTCCAACTCCACCATGTCTTTTGTGATCTTGATTACGGGAGGCGCCTCGGGCACGCATTTGTCGGTTTGGATCAGCGTAGCTATAATAAACAAAGAAATTTCAGTAAAATAACTAATATGTAGGTGTTTAACCTTAACAGTGAACAGTGATTACAAAATTCAATATTGCTCTCGTGTCTGACATTTTTTAATGCGCAAGTTGTCTCCACGTGGTTTCTGGAATTTTACTATCAAGTTACAAAAACTACAATCACCGTACAACGTTGCCTCTCGAAAGAGAATACTTAGACAATGGCGAAATTATCCTATTAATAAGGACAGAAGCCATATTTTAAAAAAGAAGAACTAATATGTAACTCTTTATTGTACAGAAGTAGAGAAACAAACACAATATACAAATGCTGTGATACATGTTCAAAGGCTAACTTATTCCTATAAGGGACTAATGTTTTCATGCGGGTACTGCAACATAACGTTTGGCAACCTGTTTCATTTCGCAAACTCTAAAACTGTTAATATTTCAGGATTTATTTCAGGGCCATGGTGTAGAACCCTTTAGGTTAGGTTAGGTTACAGTTTCAGAAATATTAAACAGTTGGGAAATGAAACTGGTTGCCAAACGTTTTTTGCCGAACCATTAGTTAACCGTTTTTCATGGCTGTTTATACCTTTTGATGGCTGTACAGTCACCATCAGATGTTTCGGAGCGGTAAAATGCGAGAGCTCTCTCTTGTAGTGTTTTAAATACAATTAAAGCGAATGAACTAAAATAATTTCTTTGCTCACCCGCGACCTTAAGATAGCCAAGTCTATGCAAATTATGCGTGTTCATGCAGTTCCTCCACCTCCACACTGTAAGAACACACACAAATTACACAAACCCATCTATCACCACCACCACAACACACTGACGCGTTTCGAACTCAACCAGAGCTCATCTTCAGAGTGACACAACCGTACACCATGCTACCAGTTGTTAGACCACAACAACAACAACAACAACAACACAACAACAACAACGAGTCTAACAACTGGTAGCATGGTGTACGGTTGTGTCACTCTGAAGATGAGCTCTGGTTGAGTTCGAAACGCGTCAGTGTGTTGTGGTGGTGGTGATAGATGGGTTTGTGTAATTTGTGTGTGTTCTTACAGTGTGGAGGTGGAGGAACTGCATGAACACGCATAATTTGCATAGACTTAGCTATCTTAAGGTCGCGGATGAGCAAAGAAATTATTTTAGTTCATTGATATGGACCTCCGCAAAGTAACGCCTGATTGAATAAATTAATTAAAGCAAAGCTTTAGAATTCATATTTCGATATTTTTAATCACCTTAGCCGCTCCGAAATATCAGAAGACGACATTACTTACATGCTATTGTTATAAGAGCTATTGTAAAAATATAATAAGATTTTTACCTGGAGTCTCGATCTCGGGCGTCCCAATTTTGATTTCTTCCTTGTACAGCGGTTCGAAAGACGGCGGCGGCACTGTTCCACACAGGTTAGTGCAATGAAATTATGAAATGTTAAAAAAACCGGTATTAATCGTAAATTACAAAAGCCTCACTTACACGATACAAGAACTCGCATGCGAATTGCTTTACATTGCAGACTGTTGAGAGAAAATTAGGGTGATTTTCCACCGGCAAGGCGTGACGAGAATTGAAATTTGTATGCTTTTTTTTGACGACCAGATGGCCTAGTGGTTAGTGAACCTGACTACGAAGCTTGGGGTCCCGGGTTCGATTCCCGTGTCGGGGCAGATATTTGTATGAAAAATACGAATGATTGTTCTCAGTTCTTGGGTGTTTAATATGTATTTATGTATGTATCTATCTATATAATTATATTTATCCATTGCTTAGTACCCATAACACAAGCTTTGCTAAGCTTACTTTGGGACTAGGTCAATTAGTGTGAATTGTCCCGTGATATTTATTTATTTATTCTCGCACGCCCGCCGCGAGCCGCCGCCATTCAAATTTAGATTCTCTTCTCGTCTTGCCTCGCCTCACCGGTGGAACCTCACCTTTAACTCAGTTGATCAAACAAATATCGTAATAATGTAATAAAACATGCAAGTTCTCGCGTTATCTAAATGGGGCTTAACCCTAGCTCGATTAAGCAATCCTGCTTTAGCGCAAATACAATTCGTCGCTACTTTGAAAAAAGCTCGTATCTAAAACAATATGTCAACAAAATTGAACCTTGACATAATGTTCATAAAGTTCACTCGGAAAATTATCTAGTTTGAGATACGAGTATTTTTAAAAGTAGTGACGAATTTGTGCTTACTATAAAGTAGGATGAGAGGTAGGTAGATATAATTATTAGCTATCCATAGAAAGATATGGTGAAAGTGGAACCTAGGGCAGGAGTACCGGTTTTGGCAACCTTAAGCCCGTTTTTGGCCAGTTGACATTTGCAGTCATATATAAAAAGTTATAGTATTAAAATAATATGTTTAGTGAGTTTTCAAATGTTTATACTGAAACAAATAACGTTTATAATGAATTATTACTATAAATTTATTTGAAACATATATTTAAATAATAAATTGGCATAAACAGTACAGTGGCCACAAATGGTACTTCTGCCCTAATAAGGTTACCGACATGGTAACCATTTTTATCCTTATAATTGAAGACTATGCAATTTCAAAAATTGTAAAATGGTTTTATGCTTTTATTTGATGCTTAATGACTGTGGTAAACGAATTTAATTCATATACTAACTTGTGGTAGTGTAGTGGCCATTTTAGTAAAGCAACCAGGTGTGAAAAAAGCAGGAGTTTGAATGCAACACCACACAATCAGTGTACACAAACAAACTTTGTTAAAATTATCATAACTAATGTCATGTAAAAATTTAAGCATCCTTAAAAGTTGTGTTGAATTGACTTCAGTTATCCTAAATCACACTGTATTTATGATTCTATTAACAATCTGAGATAATTAAGGTTTTTGTTGGTTTGGTTGTTGTAGAATACATACATGGATATTTTTTGGGTGCAAAGAACTCCTTAGCATCCTCCTCCAGGTTTTGCTCGGGTTTTGTTTTGAATTCCATTGGACTGACTCCTTCCTATAAAAGTTTATATTAAACAAGTGAGATTTTTAGGACAATATCTGGATAAATCTTTACCCAGCAGTGGGACCATTTAATAGACTAATAAGACGAAAATAATCATAGATAAACCTATAATTTTTTAAACATGTAACAATCTCAAACTTCCTCTTCCCTAATACTTGGTCTTGCCAATGAAAATCTTTAAAAGACCAATTTCACTGATAATATTATATTACAGTAGTAATAATAATACAAACAGAATTAGAATCATCAATCATTGAGATCTCCTGCCGTTTTTAATTTCTTCACAATAACATGCTGGACAGATCGATGGCCCAATCGAATAAACGTGCAAAGGCCTTTACACGAAAAAATTTTTTTTGCTTTTTTAGCTTACATATAGCCCAAAGTATGTCGTCAATTTTTTTTACTCCAATCCGATTAACCGTTTTTGAGATAAAATGTTTTAATTGTTTATTCGTTGGTAATTATTCCATATAAAGTAAAAGTTGGTTTTATTTTTCCTGTAAAATTGCTGTTTCACGATTACACGTTTATTCGTTTGGGCCATTAAGATTTGGATGAAATTTTGAGATTATGCTGTCTCCAACAGCTATCCTGAGTTAACATGTTGACAAATAAGTTTCAAATAAGTTTAAAGTAGTATTTTGGGCATCATAGCCTATTAACCCTTTAACTGCCGTTGTCTGAATTATAAGACACAAATTATCCAGCTCATTTCGCCGCAGTCTTATAATTAAGACAAAATGTCATATAGTTTCAGTGTAGGTGGCGACACAGGCATGGACGAACGAAAACGTATAGGCAGTTAAAAGGTTAAATAAGTTGTTAATAAATACTTAAAATTGTACCTTTCCAAACAAAAAGTGGCTCATAATAGTAGTGGCTTTGTTGAACTGGTTTACAGTGAACTTCCAGTAAGTTGTGTTCTCCTGGTACACCAGTGCTATGAAGTCATTGAATGCAGGAGCATTACTTTCGATCCAGTTGCGGGCATCTGGGCTATTTCTGTAACAGTCACATACACAATAAGATAAGGTAATTTATTCAAATAATTTCAGTACAAAATATTTTACTAAATTCTATGTAACATGTTTGCCTGCACTAGGGTTAGTAGAAAACTCTGTGTTGCAGGCTGTGTATAATAAAGTAATATACATATAAGGTGTTTTAATATTGAGTTAGCTTTGACAATGTTTTGTCCCTTACTTTTCTGAATAGGGTATTATGCTATTTATTCTGTCAGATACATTATCAGAAAAAGTTGCACACATACTTTTTCTTTTGTCAATCAATCAAAAAATTACTATAAAAACAAAGTGTGTGAAAGTTCTGATGTTGCAAGGCGTGACGACCCGCGAATCTTTAACTTTGGCTATATTTTAATCATTTTTTTATTTCATAAATAAAGAAAAAAAATTGTCTGTATATAACTAATGGACTAATTACAATTTTTAGGGCTATTTTGATTCAAAATGTAGCCAATACCTTTACCAATTAGAATATCGACCAGAAGATGAGTCAGAAACATCAAATAACTATAGCAAGAGTGGACCCAAGATCACTCTCTATCAAGCCTTTGTAACTTTTTTTTAATCTTATATTCTAACAATACTTTAAGACACTGTCTATGAGTGTGACTAAGTCAGCCTCATGGGGAGCCTCTTACAGTTAAACTCCACCTTACTGAATAACCAAGTGGTTGGAGAACCTGACTACGAAGCTTGAGGTTCCAGGTTCGATTCCTGGCCGGGGCAGATATTTGTATGATTAATGCAAATGTTTGTTCTCCGGTCTTAGATGTTCAATATGTATCTAAGTATGTATTTATCTATATAAGTATGTTTAACCATTGCCTAGTATACATAGTACAAGCTTTGCTTAGTTAGGGACTAGGTCAACTGGTTTAAAGTGTCGGATGACATTTATATTTATACCGAAACTAAGTCTCTGGATGCAAAGGCCTGTCTAAGGAACTTGTATTTATAACTTTACATTAGCGTTAGTGTTAACTTACTTTGCATAAACAACAGCAGCCCCAGTTAACAATGTGGCACCCAGGGCTCCATACAGCATTCTTCTGCTTTTTGGAGGGCCATCGTTGCGAGGGGGGCACCGGTCTGGGTTGAAGTGAGCGCCGGTCGCATGGCGGTGCGGTGTTCGCATCAGGATAAGGGCTGCACATGATCCATCTAGTTGTTTTCGTACCTAAAATTAACAAATGTGATTTTTTTTATAAAGATTTCTAAAAAACTAAAACAATCAATAACATTGTACAAAACATTCTCCATTTATAAATATTTAGGCAAAATAGCAAGCTATTGAAACTTTTCAAATTATTTATTACCTATCATTGTATTTTTTCATACTTCATACACAATGTTAAGTTTTTCTCTCTTATGTTTCTCACATGTTTTGTGTTTTTTTATGTTTTTCTGTGCAATTATTTGCAAATATAATCTCCAAAATAATAGTACTTTAAAATTTTTCCAATTCAAATTAATTGGATATTTAAGAGTTAATAAAATTTAATATATGATATGCCATATTCACTATCATGTATCTTTGAACTGGTGTTCTTGGATCGCCGTCCAGTGACATCACAGTTGCGGTCGGTGCAGGTAAAGTAAGGTTATTTACGAAAATGACGTTTATCATTGTTATGTAAGCTACAACAACAGCAAGGTTAAACTATACAATACTGAAACTTTGAATACGTGCAATTTTCTAATTAATAATTAAGAAATCACTCTAAATAGTCGACATAATCGTCAAAACATAGGCAAAACAAACCTTCAAAGATCAATAAAATATTCTAGTTTTATGATTGAGAAAGAAGTTTATAACAGTTTTCTAGATGGCAGACTATTAAATACACATAATTACGTACCAAAACCAACTTTGCGTTGTTTATATGGCTCGTAAATTTATACATTTTCGGCTTGAATCTCTTGCACAGGAGCTGTCAGTGTCAAAACCAGAGACTAAAGAGTTCAGGGCATAGACTATAAACTTAACGTCGGATAGGGAGTGACCAAATCGTTACTATTTACCGGTTTATAAGACTTTCTGAAACAATGATAAACGGTTTGATTTTATTAAGATCAACAAAATTTAATTTATACTCCATAATAATGAAAATATGACTGGTTCCTCAACAAAACGGAAATCTAATCTAATCTTTTATTTGTCATATACATCGACAACAACAATGTAGTTTACATGTAGAGTTGGCTTAAAACTCTCGTTACCAAGCCATAAACTGCAAAAAAAACAGGTGGCATGTCACTGTCAATTTGAGTTTGACAGTAATTTAATTTCTTGAATGTGATGTGAATGAGGAAAATGGCAAACAAATAGCTACACCGTACACTATTTTCGTGAAAAAATAAAGATGCTTCGCACTGCTATTACTGGTATAACGCACAACTTACGTTTTAAACACATAATAAAGCATAAATTATCTTTGATCTTGATTTATGTTAATGGAAGGTTGACGGTTTGTTTGAGGTTATTTCTTCTTTTTTCAGCTGTCCGTTGTATACGGCCCCTTGCATTAAAGCAATGCAAAGCTGCCAGGACGATTGTAAAAGAAGTCCGAAGTTTCACTACTCTACACCAGCAAGTCAAAAACTATAGTTCTTCGACATTAATGCCAAATATGTCTTTGGTAAACAACCCACAAATACTGAGTATATCTAAAAATATAACGGTTCCTGTTAGAACAGTAACAAAGTTCAGTCTTAAAAAAGGTAAAAGGAAGACAGTCAAGGCTGCTGTAAGAAGATTTTTCAGATTGCACTGGGGCATCTGGATTAGGCCTATGGTTGGAAGGTCCAAGAAGCTGTGGAAGAAATCTCCACCACAGAGGAGGCGTTTGCGGCAGCACGTCTTTACTAATGCGACCCAAACAACATTACTTGATAAAATGGTGACCAAATGCTGGAAGAAACCTAAATATTACGTAAATGACCCATACTCACCATACCACACAAGGGAAGAGTTCCATGTAACTAGAAAACATCCAGAAGTAAAAAATTGAACACATTGATAGTGGCAATTTAATTAAAAAATAAATAATGTAGTTGGAAGCATTTGCCTATAATTGATTAAGGTTAGATATGATTTTGTGAAGTTGAATAAATGAGTAGAATCTGGAATACTGTTTGATGCTTCTTTTTATTTTTTTGTTAAAAGTTTTTTAATTTTAGTTTACATATGTTCTGGCATTTTGCAATTAATATTTCACAGACTTCATGGGAATCTGATTAAACTGAAATTTGGGATACTTATGTATGGTGACATTACAATAATCTGGGTAGTGAAACTTTGGCAGTTTGGCTAAAATAGTCTCTGCAAGGGCAGTACTCTTCAAGTGTTGACCTGCATAGGCTTGAAACTTGATACAAATAATAAAAATCTAGATTGGATGACAAGGACAATGTTTTCAAGAGTCTGAATAAGGCTTTGAGCTTTATATTTTTTATTTTTATTTATAAAATTACTCTAGGAATCATTAATTCGTTTTCGTTCTCGCTCTCTTACTTTTTCACCTCAACTATAGATAGATAGGTAAAAACGTTTATTTGGTACTGCAAACATTGCTTGTGTGCGCTGCAGTGCAAAAGGGCCATGGCTCAGTGGTCAACATTGCTCGGGGGAGCAAAACACTGATTTTATGCCACAACCCAGAGGACCGGGAACAAATGTTTATTACTACTACCACTACCAAGCACATACGCTCTGTAGAAATTGCGAAATTAATAATTAAAACCCAGCTTTCAAGCAAAAAAACTTTTAATTTATGTTTCCATTCTAAAGTACAGTCAGTAGGAAATGCTTGTATTTGTTAAAAAGTAACATCTTACAGAAAGTTATTAATTCACTAGTACTCTTAGAGCAACAGGGGCTTTCTACCGGAAGGAAGGAACCTTCCGTAGGGACCCCATATTGCTCTGAGCTAGTACTTAATTGGAAGGAAGTTTTAGCGGATTCTTCCGTAATGTCTTTAGTTATCTCGTTTGAGTATGGCTTGAGTTATTAAAATTTCTTTTTTTCGTATCTTCATGAACATGAATTATTATGCAATGGGTTTTCAGCAGTCGTAGATCAACACCAAAGAAAATGACATGGACGTGGAACGGAACGTATATGTCATCTTGGCATCTGTCACCAATATCCATGTAACAGGGCACGTTTGAAAATCTACTTTTGAGTGCTAAGTTTTCCTGAAATGAATGAAAATTATACATTTGCAGCCAGATAAAATTAACTTAAAGTTGAACTCCTCCTTATATTGAAAAAATACGTTCTCATTGCAAAAATTTACGTGATGAAATTGTATCCTGCCAAATTTTTCATGTATTAATTAGAACTCGCGTTCAAAAACTATAATTATTCTTCATTTGCGAAGACGAGGCAAAAATGAATGAGGATTTTTTTAAATTGTTTTTCTTATCACTGTAAACAAAATAAAGCAATATCTGGGAGGAGTGGGAGGACACTGAAGTCGTGGCCACAAATATATTGCGCAATAATACCTATTACTGTTTACGTAATTCCAATTTTGAACGCCGACCTTGACCATGGCTGGAGCCGCTATGATTGCCCGAAACACTTTGTTTGTGTCACGGAGCGCGTTATCTTGTATAAAAAGCTACCTTTCGCCCAAAAATACTTTCAATAGCTCTGTATCTTTAGCCGGTTGCAGATATTTTTCAGCTTCCCCCGCTTTAAACATGAAATTAGTTCAGTATTCTCACAAAGGTAACTCCGCGATTTGCGTGGGGTTCCTAGAAGGAGATAACGTTGTTGAAATTCATAAAGTGGACTCCTCTTTACCGAAGACGCTTCTGGATATATTGAAGAATGGTGACATTGATAAAGTTAAAAAGTAAGTTATTATTTATAATACCAAACTCACTTAAGGTGTCATATCATGTCCCTGTAGGTATGTTTGACTAATATATCAAGTAGAATGGGTTATGGTCTTCTGTCTTACCTTGCATACTTTAAACCAGTCTTTCCCAAAATGAGCTATTTATTATACATTAGAAATAAAGAGAGAAAGCGGGGAGCTCATGCATTGAACATACCTGACAAAACCAGATTGAAGAATTGTGAGGGTAACTTGTTTTTTCAATACACTACATGCCTTTCCCGCAGGATAGTTCACCAACACTAACTTCTTGGCAATCACTGTTCATTTATACTATTTGTTATACTTACTTGTTCAAGATAGTTTACTAAGACTATGTTTTAGACTATCATTTCTTGTTCACTAATACTATACTTGTTCGAGATGGTTCACTACCACTAAGTTTTCAGTAATCACAAATTATAACATCCCCTTGTGGGTGCTGGAAGCCTAGAGGGGGTGATAAGGGGGCCAGAAAAAATCTTCATTTTTGTGCCTTCATTAGGCGAGACTAATATGTTATTGAGGTTGTTAAGGTCAAGGATGATTAATGTTAAGGTAAAGAAAAATAGGAGGCATTACAAAATAACTGATTTTCAAAGTGGGTGTTAGACAAAATGAGGTTGGGAAGCTCTGCTTTAAACAGATGGTAATGTAAATGTTCTAGCAATAAATAACTGAACTAATATTGTAAGATTCTGTTGTCAAATTCTGTACTAGCTGTTATTTGATTGAAATGTAACTTTTTTTTTATTTGACAGATGGCAAACAAGCGATTTAAACTAAAATATCTTAAATTAAAAGTTTACGTAAAATCTAGCATAGCCTGTTTTTTCTTAAAACTTTTTTTAATAACAATTTTTTTTATAACTTTTTTAAAAACTACCCTTATTTATTTGGAATAACAAAAAAAGTCATTTAGAACCCTAGATGGATAGGTACTAATCTACATTGTTTTCTAATAGTCCTTTTTGTCTGTTTACAGATTAAAGGCAACAAAAGATGCTCTGGTCCCTCTCTCGAGTGTCGATCTTCAAGCTCCTATCACTGGTATGGACAAAGTACTCTGCATCGGACTCAATTACAAGGACCACTGCGAGGAGCAGAACTTGACTCCACCGCCTGTCCCCATGATCTTCAGCAAGTTCTCCAGTTGTGTGGTTGGGCCTAGTGAAGCTGTCAAATTAAGAAGCGCTACAAAGGTATGTTTTTCTACAATTTCATAATAAATAAATAAAATAAACTAAAATAAAAAGCCTTTATTTTCCATTGACATGTACCAGTATGAATTAAAGTAGTTATGAATATTATTAGCCCTATATATTATATGAAGGGTCCACAGAAAGAACATGTCTAGTCACCTAAAGAACTTTTTGAGTTATAGCAGTTTGAAAGTTAGTCATCATGAACAATTATTATTATTACCATTTCTTTAAAAGTTAAAAAAATACAATTTATGATGTTTTCGGATTATTTCATTTAATGGTTAGTCATAGTACTTTGTGAGCTCTACATGTTCTTTCCATGGACCCTTCATATTCATGCCATCTGGACCCCTCTTTAGGGATAGCCAATTGTTGTAGTATTTTTGCCTGGTTAAACCAATCAGTTGTTCCGATGTTCTCTATTTGTCCTTGCAACTTGCTTTTGGTTGACACCTGCTTCTGTGTCCATGAGGCCCCTTCCATATAGTCAGTCTTCATCTACCTGTTGTCGTTTTAAATTTTTAGACCAATGAAATTAGAATTTTTCCAAGAATTAATTTCCAGCAAGTTGTAAATAGTTTTAATACCTTCATTAGGTCCTAAATGCGTGTAATCCGAGTTTGCCCCCTTTCCCATTTAGGAACCAAATAATCGCGAATATTTTACTCTTTTCTCAGTTTTTTGCTTCTAGCACAAAAACAGTATGTACGCCGGAAATTTTTCCTATTTAATATTAAAGAACGTTACATTTTGCGTTGATTAAGCATTTAAAAGTTCCAATTCGGTTCAGTGGTACAGCCGAAATGAAAGGTTTCAAATTGCGCGCCACCGCCCTGCTCGCGTGACTACCCGACGAAACTAATTCATCATCATTTTTGTTATAATTGACAAAAATTTGGGTAGCACACAACACTCACAACATCCCTCCGTAAAGGCACATCCACACTAATCATCCACTGGCGGTACTGACCACCCACTATCCCGGTTAAAGAAGTAAGGTTACGGATTAGCCCGAAACATGTCGAGCTAAACTCGATTTCAGACGTGAGTTATCCGTTTTGTTATCATTTAAAATGAGCTAGTCTCTCGGTAGTTTCATGTTCAATATTCAGCCTCTTAATTAATACGTACTTCTTTACCTTCTTCACACGCAAACACCTACTAACTTGTTTGGGTCAGAATTCCTGCGTGAATCACAGGGTTCAATCCCAACACCAATTGAGGTCAATTATTGAAGTACCTAAATTGAGCTTGTAATTCATATCGTGCGTAGGTGCGCTCAGGCAGCTTGAAAATGGCTTATTCAGGTCGCATTTTTCTGGACATAGTTTTAGGAAGCAATAAAATTTTGTCTTGTTAAATCCGACACTTAGAAATGACTCGAGAAATTAGTATGACGTCATTCATTTAGACGCTTTTCTGGTGTGTAACGTAACGAATAGCCTCGTGTAGGTACTTTATAAATAAAATAAAAACCAACTGTCATTACTGTAGAAAGTGCAAATTGCGCTATCAGTGAATAAAGTCGTCTCACATATTGGAGTAATCGCTCTACACTAGGGCGACCAGAGGCCGTATTGCCTAACGTTTCAGACGCTCGCAATCGCAATGAAATGACTGATTTCGCATGCCTACAAAAACTGACATTTGATTCCGATCGCGAGCGTCAGAAACTCTAGGCAATACGGCCTCTGGTAAACTGTATCTGATAGATCAGGACAGGAGGTTTTCAAACGGTTCGCCGCGGCACTATGGGGCACCAAGTACCTACCCAAGAGCGCCGCGTGGTGCTCCTGTTACCCCAGAAATTTAGGCAATCTGGTGCTATGAAGGGCACCCCTTCTGCCCTCGGGCAGTGTACTGTAGGGATTAGGCTGTATACCGCTGGCAGGTGGTAAAAATGACCGCCTGGCAGGCTAGACTGAATGTATTTTGTATAATTATAGTATTTTTGTATTTTATAATTCTGGAATTCGATTTAAAAAAACAGATTGACAGCGGTATACATGCTGGAGCACAGATTGCTCCCGACAGCCTGAGAGGCTTGACCTATGTTTGTAAAGTATATCTTTTTTAAGTTCCATGTCTTTGAATATATGAAGCAAGTATTGAAGAAACATCTTTTTATTGAACTGAGTTTAGCATCACGCGCGTAGATCCCCTATACCATAGCTCTACCAGCTACAGTCCCCACAGTACCTACTTATTTGTGACGAATATCAATACAAATTTATATCTTGGTTTGTATTCAATTATGTCCCGCCTGTATATTTAGGTATGCGTTTATAAACGTTAATTTCTGGGTGAACGAACTCCGCTCGGGCTAAAACTCGGTACCAAGCGTTTTCCCAGAGATGAGACCAAGCTTGATCGATTTTTCATCCCCGAAAACCATTACATACCAAATTTCATCGAAATCCTTGGAGCCGTTTCCGAGATCCCCGAAATATATATTATATATACTATATATAAACAAGAGTTTCTCCTTACATTTTATCCGTTGCCCCGTTGCAAAGGCGTGCCCAAATTTTCAATCAGAAGTTTTGATAAAAACCTTCATCGTCTTATTGTCTAACGCACTCGGAATCACAATCGCTTTCATCACTTCTTTCTGTCAAACGGTATAGCATGATTGTTGCATTGCGTACAGCGCTCTATTGACCACTATAAACTCGTTGGCTTTACGGCATCGCAATGAACTTGCACAATTTTTCCTGCAAGTCTAATCTCGCCTTTAGACATTACGGCCACAGGTATCACTTATATCGCGAACCATCCGTTGGAATATTCCAGAACAATTTCAAGACTCCTTATTGTCGATAAACAAGTGAATTGTGTATTTCCTTCTTACCTATTTGGTAGCAAGTAGCTAATATGATTGTTATTGTTGCAGAAAGTAGACTGGGAAGTCGAGCTGACGGTGGTGATCGGCAAGAAAGCTAGCAACGTGAAGGCTAAAGACGCTTTCGATTATGTCTTAGGATATACGGTAGCCCAGGACATCAGTGCCAGGGACTGGCAGAAGGAGAAGAATGGAGGGCAGTTCCTGCTTGGTAAGGTAACTATCAGCAATGGTCACACCAGAGGATTATTAGCCACTTGCCAGTATTCATAATTTACACTCTATTACGTTATCACTGAATCCTCTTTGACAATTTTATAAAAGACTTTAAAAATGAAGTGACAGGAACTAGGTAGTAAAGTTGAAGCACACTCTTGACCTCGATCGTACATACTCGTAGTACAGCCACCAGCACCAAAATCTGACCCAGCAAAGCGTCTATAGATTATCTGATACGTACAACTCTATTTCTAGGGTCAGTAGGCTGTGTCAGATATTATGTCACTCCACCTAGTTAGAAGGCATCCCATACGCTTGTCGATTGGCAGTCTCGTCGTTTCCATTCCATTCTAGTCGTTCCCTCATGACTGACGATCGTGGTCATTTCCATCGGCTTCTGCCCATGGCAGCCCTGACGACGGAGCTAAACCTCGGAGCCTTGAAGTCCCTAATTTGATCAGTCCATCTGTTAGGAGATCTGCCCCGGGCTCGTTTACCATTCGTATTCCCAACTACGATCAGCTTCTCTAGGCTCTCATCACCCCTTCTCATTATGTGGCCAAAATATGAAAGGATTCGTTGGTGACATATCTCGTCGTTTATCCTAGCGTTTATCCGTTCTTCGACAGTTACTGCCAGCTCACTGGCACCCGAAAAGCTGACCCCAGTTTGTCAGTTCTGTGTTCTATGTCTATGACTTTGTTTTTCTGTCGCGTAACGGCCATCTTGAAATTGACTGCATCATCAGATAGGATACAGTTCACAATCAAAATCAGTAAGGTTAGAACACTAATCTGTTACGATTCCGACCTTATGACCCTTTCATTTATCCGATATAAAGTAATACAAATTGTAAAGGTCAGCCATATGAAATGAAAGGTTAATTCAATCTCACCCAGCCGTCCTGGATTCTGTATTTAATTGCTTTTACTGCTTCTTGGTAGCTTAACTACCAGGCGGCGGTGTATTTAAGTATTAATTTCAGACCAAGAAAGTTGTTATAGTCTAGACTGGTGAGATGCATGGATGCGCAAGAGTGAGAAAGCGTATCATCATTACACCGGTTTCTGATTAATGACTTATGGTGGCACTTCACTTGGCGTTGTGTATTCGCGTTGCGCTATTGACATCTCCTTCGCTCACGCTAGAAATGAAATAGTACATCTCGTTCGTACATGCAAATACTTCGGAGAATATACCAAGTGAAGTGCCAGCATACTTGCTGTTACCTGAGACTTTGTCTGCACGGAATATGTTTGTAGTTATTGTACTGTCCGGGTTTGAATGTGCTTACTTTGTACCTTGGTGCATAGACATTATGGTTCTCCAAGATGCTGGACGTTTTTATCATTATTGAAACATTGGACTGCTCTGAGTTATTCATGAGTGACGGTTATGAATAAAGACGCAGCGTGAATAGGCCTTCCACTAAGGTGACTTGATCGTGGTCTTCTGGTGAAGGTCGTGGGAGTCCGGAGTCCGGACTTCAAAAAAAGGAGGAGGTTATCTATTCGGTTGTATGTTTGTTACCTCAGAACTCCGTCATTTATGAACCGATTTAATTTTTTTTGTGTTCGTCTAGGAATGCTTTCAATTAGGTCCCATTAGCACTAAATCAGGATCTGATGATTTGATCCTAAGGCAATCGAGGGAACTCTTTAAATGTTGTAGGGACACCTATGGTAATTTTGATATATTTAGGAGTAACTCGTGCATTTGCTCTTTTGAAAATTATCATATGGTGAAGTGGAACTAATGATGAAGACCACAATAAAATTGACTATCGGAGTTACTACTCAATAACAAGTAGTTCATGGGTTGAATTTCAATTACCTACTTTAAAATAGTTGCTAAGCAATTTATGCTCCTCGTAATAAATATGGTAAAATGGAATGGGTGGTGAAGCACCAAGACTCCTCATTAAAGAAAGTCTCTGCATTGGAAAAGCATTCTTTTGTAAAAGGTGACGAGCAGTTGACATTAAACTATGGTATCTTAGATTATTTACACTAAAAAGGGTGAAAAAAAAAATTATAACAAAAAATTTAACCGACTACAAAAAAACCATGAAAATAATTTTCTACCACTCTGAAGTCGATGCCTCAGCACAAGCCAGCAGGATTGATTGAAGCCCAATATGTAGTGCGTAGGTGATGTAGGCGACTATACATCCACTCCTGCTGGCTCGTGCTGAGGCTGTCGTTACGTCTAATTATGCTCATATGTGATTTTAGCCTGTTTCTGTTTTATTGTAAGACAGACATAAATGTCATTCTACATTAACACTGTCTTTGGCCTGAGTGTTGCCCAAGACATAACGACAAGACTTCAATTGCAAGAGTACATCTTTGATAGACATTACCTAATTACAAACGGATGAGAGATGAAGTGACTTCTAAGTTCTCATACTACTCAGTTGACACATTCAATTCTAGTTCTGGTCTCATTTGATGGCAGGGTTCTGTCCCCGCCGCGGGCCTCCACAACTCCCCTTATAGCCCGACCCTGTCCACACTTCTTATAGCACATTCTTGGCCTTCTGTTCTCTTTATTCTACTTTCTCGACAATCTCTTCATCTCTCAGTTCTAAATCAGTTTGAGTATGTAAACATAATTGACTCACCAGTTCTATCAGCAGGCTTCTCCGTGGCTTCTCCCTTATTCTATCACTTACTCCTTTTTTGTTCTCGCCCCTTTTTACCTTCACAGTCGCGCCAGTTTTTTCTCCACCCTCACTGTACGCAGAAAAAGCCGTTCAAAAACTAATCTCGCTCTTGTCAAGTTGACAATTGCATCATTCAGTTTAAGTCAAAACACTTACCTTTTTTACTAGAGTATCGCGTTCGTCGCGACACTCCCGACAACAGGGCGAGATTCTATAGAGTAGCGGCTAGCTGCCGCGTCCAGAAGGCAATTTTCTCCCTTGCCCTTACAGCAGAGTCTCTTACTCTTCTAGACTTCGTGCCATTCTCGTTAGCCTCTACCTCTTCTGCTAATTCGATTTCATCACCTCGGTTTTCCTTCGGTTGGGATGAAAGCTCACTCGTTTCTTCCAACACAGGAGTCGGATCTTTATGCAACTGTGATTCTTCTCTGTTCTCTACAGGGGTCGGCTGTTCTCGATGAATTTCCATGTTTGTTTCAGTATCTTTACCGAGTGAAGGCAGTTCTGGAGCTTCTTGATTTTCTGTTCCATGAACAAGAGGTTCATCTTCTACTTCTAATGGATACAAGTGTCCTACCGATCGTGTAAATTCGACGTTGCCTACTTTGACTTTAGCCACTCTGCGTTCATTGTCGCATCCAGGTCTCAAGGAAGTTATTTTTCCCACCTTCCAGTTCTCTCTGTTCTTGGACTCTCCTTTGAGTTGAACCAAATCGCCCACACGCGGTTCTTTGTGAGACTTGATCCGCGGTTGTCTATGAGAATGATTGTACCTTTCTCGTAGACTGTACAAATATTGTCCAACAAACATCCGTTTAAACTCTTCTAGTATGACTTGTCCCTTTCTCCAACCTTGTATAAGATCCTGTTGAGTCACTGTTCCTCCTGGTTGTGATTCTTGGATTGAAGGTGTGACCGTAATACATTTACCGAATGTCAGGAAATCTGCCGGTTTGAGGACATACTCAACATCTGGACCCACGCAGGTGAGTGGTCGCGAGTTAACCACCGCTTCAATTTCCTTTATTATTGTATGCAATTGGGTATCGTTCAGTAGCTGTTTCTGTAAGGTTCTTTTCAGACAATGTTTCACGATGCCCACTAACCGTTCATAAAAACCACCATGCCAGGGGGTAAGTTCTGGTATAAATTTCCATTTTATTTGGTTTTCAATGCAGTATTTGTTTGACAGCACACTGGCAGACAGCTTAAACTGCAGTGCATTATCTGAAATTATAAGCTCTGGAATTCCCCTTGTCGATATGAACCTTCTCATAGCTAGTAGGCATTCTTCTGTAGTCAGGTCTTGTACAACTTCCATATGAATTGCCCGAACAGCCAAGCATGTATATAAGCATACCCATCTCTTTTCTTGGATTCCATTTTTCTTTGTGAATATGGGACCAAAGTAATCCATACCAGTATAAGTGAATGGAGCACTGTAGTTAGCTCGTTCCGCAGGTAAAGCCGGAGTTGGAGGCAGTCTATATGGTCCACCCCCATGTTTAACACATTGAGGACATTTCTTGAGTATTCTTTGGACCTTGGCTTTGCCTTGAGGAATCCAATATCTCTGGCGTATGATGCTCAATGTGTGTGAGGCCCCAACATGGTGATTCTTTTCGTGAGTCTGTTGTATTATTTTGTCGGTGAATTCAGATTCCTTAGGTATAAGGATAGGATGCTTTGTATCGTATGAACATGCTGTATTCATCATACGACCTCTACAACGCAATACTCCGTCCATATCCAAAAATAGACCTAAATTTCTGGATAGATGAGTGTCTTTTCCTGCCATCTCTTCTGGATAATGGAGATATTGCAGTCTCTTTAATTCTGTAATTTTGTGATCTATCTTTTCGGTAAAATTTGTTTCACGGTCCATGTTTTCTGGTATTTCTACGGGCTCTTCGTCTACTTCAACCTCTGGAATCAATTCTTCTACTTCTGGATCCAAATCCAGACCTTCCGGGGCAGTAGCAAGAAGAGTTTGGGTATCTTCTGGTAGGACGGGCCAATTTCTTTCATCTCCCAGTAGGAACCTTGGTCCATTGAACCACAATTCTTTCTTTGTTTCCCACAATTCCGGGCGGGTAGCGAGATCTGCTGGGTTTGCTTCTGTATTGACATATCGGTGTTCTATATTTTTATTCTGAGTAATCTCTGCTATTCGTCTGGCAACAAAGGGAGGTAACAATTTATCAGATTTTGTCCAATATAAAACTATCCCACTATCCGTCCAAAGGCATTGTCTTTTTATCTGAAGTCCTAAGGTGTCCATTACATAGGTCAATAGGCGTTTCCCAATGACATATCCAAGAAGTTCTAGTTTGGGTATCTTAAGGTCTTCTTTATAAGAGATTGGAGTGACCCGTGACTTAGCCATGATCAGCTGGACATTGTACTTTCTTTCCTTTTTGTCTAATACTCGTAGGTACACTACAGCAGAGAATGCTTTCTTTGATGCATCTGTAAAACAGTGTAGTTCGCATTCTGTTCCTTCTGAGTTTCCAAGGAAACGAGGGAGTTCTATATTTTTCGCAGTTCTCAGTGCTGTCAATGCATCTTCCCATTGTTGTTCCAATTCTTCTGGTAATGCAGCATCCCACTTCAGTTTTCTTTTCCATAGCTCTTGCAAGAGTAATTTTGATGGAAGAATAAGTGGAGCTGCAAACCCACAAGGGTCGTACAATGATGCTAGTGTCCTTAAAACTCCCCGTTTCGTTTTATTTTTTTTTGTATTACCTGGTTCCAACACATTTTCACTAATCTTGAGTGTCAACGTATCTCTTTCTAAATGCCATATTAGTCCCAGAACTTTTGTCTGCTCAGTGTCCTTTCCTCGATATTGCTTCGGAATATTCTTCATTAATTGTTTACTATTAGATGTCCAATCTCGTATATTCATGGAAAGTTCCATGAAGACAGCTCTTGTTTTTGTAATTAAGTCTTTTGCTTCACTAATAGTTTCAGATCCGGTGACTAGATTGTCCACATAACATCTATCTGCTATTTCTTTCACCAATGTATCACTTCTCTTTGATAAATGGTATCTAATCGTTGCTGTAAGTAGGAATGGGCTGGCAATGATGCCAAAGGGTACTCGGCAGAACCGTAAGTGGACAAGGTTATCTTCTGATAGTCCTTGCTTTATATCTTTTAACCAAAGGAACCTTGTAACATCTCTGTCTTCTTCTTGCAAGCCCACCTGGAGAAAAGCCTTTTCTACATCTGCTGTGATTCCTATCTTGTTTGTTCGGAATCTCAAAATAAGTGCAGTTAGGTCTTCAAGCATGGGTGGACCACGATACATGCATTCATTTAGGCCTTTGCTGTCTTTAACCCTGGCGCTAGCATCGTAGACAATCCTGCCCCTTTTGCCTTCCTGTTTCACCATATGGTGGGGTAAGTAGTGTATGGGTCGTGTGGCATGGTAAACCGGAATTGTTTGGGATTCTAAGATTTCTATAATGCCTGTAGCCAATTGCTCCTTAAGAATCTCATCATATTCACGCATGATATCAGGGGTCGATCTCCGAACTAGGCTGGACAGCCTTCCATATGCCAATCCATAATTTGTAGGTAACTCTGGTGGATACATAATCCATGGCCACTTAACTTGGTATCGCTGATTCTCGTAGAGTACTGTGTCATTGAAGTGTTTCACAGCTTCTTCTTCTCTTGTCAGCTTTGGAGAATCCGTGATTCCAATACTTTCCAGGGCCCACAAGAATTTGACATCAGGTTCCCGATGAGGAAGATCTGGTGAAAAAAAATATGGTGAACTGGGTTCCTGGCATTGGCAGTAAGTGATTACTGATAGTACATCCTCTTTATTTTGTTCCTGAGCCTTTCCTGTAACCATCCATCCAAAGTCAGTGTCTACTAAAAATAAGTTTCCTTCAATGCGTTTAGAATTGTTTTTTAGGAATGAAAAATAATAATCATTTCCAATTAAAAGGTCTATACTTTCTCCAGCTGACCCATCATCAGCAGCGACATCAACCGAGAGTTCCTCTAGTTTCTTCGGAGGTAGGATTTTATCTGTTATGTGAGGTACAATATTGACCTGTATGGTCCTGTGTATCCCTCTTCTAGTCTCTATTTCTACTTCAGTTGATGGACTTACTGTTTTAGTTGGTGAATCCGCTCCAAAAACATAAATCATTAAGAGGTCCTCTTTAAAACATGTCAGGTCCAGGTACTTTGCCAGGCGTGCTGTAATGTAGCTACGCTGGCTGCCGCTATCGAGCAGGATGCGGCATGTTTTACTTTTGTTTGTCTGATTGTTTGCCCTCGGTCCTAGTGCCCTTGCCACAGCGGTCTGTAGGTAAGATTTTGGTTCATTGATTATCACATTATCTAAGAATATACCAGATATATTTTGAGTTTTCTTACCTTCTGTGTTCTTAGGGCACAGGGCCTGGTTATGCTTCCCTTTGCAGAAGTAACAAGGTCTTTTAGATGGACATGCCGCACTTCTATGACCTTCTCTGAAGCACTTAAAACACCTTTTATCAAGTTTGCGCTTTCTTTCTTCCACTGTCCTCACCAGTGTGCAATTTGCATTAAAATGGTCTCCATCACAGAAGATGCAGGACATCCGTGCCTGTTTTGGTTTTACAATATTATTATTTTTAGGCCATTTCCTTTTTAATGGAATTCTAGTTTGGATGGCCTTACCACGGGCTTCCCTATATGGTTTCAATGGTTTAGATGGATGGATGGTTTCACTATGTATTTTTAGAGCTCCCGTGCTAATCTGGGGCTGTGCCTGTGCAGTTGGGACCGGATGTGTTTCCTTGGACAGCTCCATGGCTGTCACAATTCTTTCCAGTCCAGCTCTAATAGCCTTTGTGTCTCCATCCTCCTTAGTAAGGAGGTGCAGTTCATACAAGATTTTCTCAGGGAACTTGCTTCTTATGATAGCTCTTACTTGGTTGCCTTCTGCTTGTTCGCCAAGCGACGAGAGAACGCGTAAGTGACGTTCAACCGTATTCAACATCTCTCTGCAACTGCCAGCTTCATAGGATGCACGAGGCAGGCCATACAGGGCCTCATAGTGGGCGTCAATTACTAACTGTTTCTTGCCGTACCGGTTTTTAAGCGCCGCTACTGCAATATCGTAGTTGGCGTGTGTTACACTTAGCCCCTCGACGGTGCTCAGGGCCTCGCCCTCTAAACATCCTAACAAATACGACATCTTATCCGCCTGAGGAATGTTTTCTCTATCATGTATACTGCTTTTAAATCGGTCCCAAAATTCGCTCCACCGTATCACATCTCCTTTGAAATGTGGAAGCGAAAGCTTCGGCAATTTCATATTATTAATATTGTTTTGTTGGTTGGTCTTCTCTGTGTACTGTCGTAACGTTGTTTCAAGTTCCACCGTCCATGTTTCGGCGTTAAGCTGTGTTTCTGTGTACGTTTTAATCTTATCCGACGGGATCTTATGTCCCCTTTCGAGATATCCTCGTACTTCCCCTTCGAGTTGTTTACTAGCCTCCTTCAATAAACGTGATATTTTTCCTAATTCTTCCGCGGATACTTCAGATAAATTTTCAGCCTTGCTGATTAGTTCTCGTATTCTTTTCTCCATAATATCTAATCGCATGAGTATGCCTTCCTCCATCTTGGCGTTGCTGTAAATAAGTTTATAAATGGTCTTCAATTACGATGAAAGGTAAGTACCTAAAAACTTATTAGTAAGGTAACCCTTTTTCGTTTTAATAGAATTTTAACAGTTAACAAGAGAGTCACTTACGTGTTTTTCTAATTGTTCCTCACTTTTATAAACCTTCCGTTTAATTGTTTATCTTTTATAAAGACACGAGTCACTTTTAATAACTTTTGATATAATACTTCAGTAGATATCTCTTCTATTCCGACCAAGAACGAAATTTGATTTTATTCAACAGGTAGGTACTTGCTGCTGTGAGACGGCGCCTCGGTAGTTTGTATATTTTATGTTGGCGTTTTTGGAGTCCGCACCCTTTTACCCATAACTTCACTTTGTTTATTCCCATACAATTGTGTGAACAAACCTTAGTCACAAATGAAAACTTGCTTCGTGTTTGATTAAAATAGTTCTGTTCTCCTTTACAAGAATTTATACTCTTCAAACCGTTCCGTTCTCCAGCCAATTGCTCGAATTGATTCTTTTCGTAACACCCAATCAGGGTATCAGAGTCTTACTTGAAGCAAAGTGCAGTAAAATATGTAATCGAAAACAAATGAATACTGCCTATGTACCAACTTAAGAAACTAGGGGCGTTTTTCAAGTTTTAACTCTTAAGCGTCTACCACATTACTTTTCAACTTTCGATTCGCTTTCGTGTAACTGACAAATGATTGAACTAAGTGTTGTATATTGCACTGAAAATATGACGAAAATACTTACTATTTATTCAAGGCTTAACAATACAGGAAAGGAAAACAAAACAGTAATTAAAATATTTATGAACTCAATTAACGACCTCAGCTACACTTACGTCTCAAACTAATACTATTATTGACTTCCGATCGCAAAAAAAATATATTTGTTAAAGCATTGTTCTTAAGTACACAGTACACATAGGATTGAAAGGGGTGTTATGGTTATGGGTGTAATAAATAAAACAGGTTTCCACACATTCTCAATAGAGTTGTATGAAATTCTTATTTGTTCATATATATGCAAGAACTATCTCAAAACTAGCATTGCTAGGTTAAGGATCTATCCATCAGCTGTACCCATTCATTTCTTAGTCTGCTTTCATGTTGATTCTGTGCAACAGCACAAAAATAACAGGTTCAATCCATCATGTGAGTTTCTAGGTTACCACCGCTGAAAGCTTCTATGTCTGCTTCGCTATGAGTTTCTAGGTTTTCAATGCTGAATGACTTTCTAAATTCTCCATTACATGAGTTTCTAGGTCTCCACCACTGCCTGAGTTTCTTGGTCTTCACCGCTACGTGAGTTTCTTGGTCTCCACCGCTACGTGAGTTTCTTGGTCTCCACCGCTACGTGAGTTTCTTGGTCTCCACCGCTACGTGATTTTCTTGGTCTCCACCGCTACGTGAGTTTCTTGGTCTCCACCGCTACGTGAGTTTCTTGGTCTCCACCATTACGCGAGTTTCTTGGTCTCCACCGTTTCATGAGTTTCTTGGTCTCCACCGTTCCATGAGTTTCTTGGTCTCCACCGTTCCATGAGTTTCTTGGTAATTCTATCTCTTCCATTGGAACCTCCCGAGCACAGAAAAGAAGAAGAAAAAAAAAGGGTTATTTGCTTGTTTTCTTACATTATAGTTCACACAGCATCTTCACCAATTTGTCGTTACGTCTAATTATGCTCATATGTGATTTTAGCCTGTTTCTGTTTTATTGTAAGACAGACATAAATGTCATTCTACATTAACACTGTCTTTGGCCTGAGTGTTGCCCAAGACATAACGACAAGACTTCAATTGCAAGAGTACATCTTTGATAGACATTACCTAATTACAAACGGATGAGAGATGAAGTGACTTCTAAGTTCTCATACTACTCAGTTGACACATTCAATTCTAGTTCTGGTCTCATTTGATGGCAGGGTTCTGTCCCCGCCGCGGGCCTCCACAACTCCCCTTATAGCCCGACCCTGTCCACACTTCTTATAGCACATTCTTGGCCTTCTGTTCTCTTTATTCTACTTTCTCGACAATCTCTTCATCTCTCAGTTCTAAATCAGTTTGAGTATGTAAACATAATTGACTCACCAGTTCTATCAGCAGGCTTCTCCGTGGCTTCTCCCTTATTCTATCACTTACTCCTTTTTTGTTCTCGCCCCTTTTTACCTTCACAGTCGCGCCAGTTTTTTCTCCACCCTCACTGTACGCAGAAAAAGCCGTTCAAAAACTAATCTCGCTCTTGTCAAGTTGACAATTGCATCATTCAGTTTAAGTCAAAACACTTACCTTTTTTACTAGAGTATCGCGTTCGTCGCGACAGAGGCTGAGACGCCGACTTCAGACTGCTGCTGTTATTTTGGTGATGATTATAAACTTCTGAGGTAAAAACTACCCATTTTTAAAATTGGCACGGCAATGATCTAAACATTCTGATTATGCAGTTATGATCTCATCTAGAGATCTGATCTCAACATCTTGCACTTGATTTTCCAACAAACATGTATCTTATCAAAGATTAAACTGTTTTTGTGTAATCTTGGGTTTGATTTGGTTACGTAATTTTGAGTTATCATTATCACACAAGTCCATGTAGTTTGGGAAGTTTTGACTTCAAATACCTATTTATATTTTATCTTACGTGGTTACGTGGGAGTTGTGTAATCGTCCGTGATTTATCCATTTCTGACTTAAGTTAGTTATTCAATTCAGAATAGGTACAGTCAAACTTATTCAGTTTCAAAAATAAGTACATCTAAAATACAAACTGAAATATAGATGCACAGAAAAACCAGAAAAATAAGACCAGCGCTGGGAATCGAACCCAGGCCCTCGGCGTTCCGTGCCGCGTGCTATACCGCTACACCACTGCTGGACAACGGTACAGACACGAATTTCTCCTATGCACCACATATCCCAGCTTGTTTGTTTCTTTATTTAGCCACTTAAGCAGCGACATTAGCGACATGTATGCCGTAGCCCTCATCGAGATTTTTTTTTAATAATTATTTACATTTATTATTTACAATTTTTTATTTAAAATTATTTATATTTATTTAGGTACATTATGAAATTTTAATTTATAAAACAAAAAATAGCCCAATACGTATTTTGGCATACGTTACATTACGTCATCGACACCAGTCTGAAATATCTCTACAGTCTATCTTTATTTATTTTATTCGATTACGTTCACCATTTTCGCTTGTGGTCTACAGAACTGCCGCATGGAAACCATGCGAGACTGACTGGTTTAGACGAACTAAACTTTGACTAAGAAAACAAAGCTAGGACTCGTTTTAAACACACACTATAAGCTGACTGTTCCCATCCATTTAATATATCCATGGTCTTACTCTAAGGCTACGTAAGCACTAGGTATTTGACTATCCATTCGGTTTAGGCGCGCCGTCTCTTTCTCAAGTGATACTTTGAAATGGGACGGCACGCTAAAACCGCGCCGCTAACCGCATAGTGCGTACGCAGCCTTAGTAACGCTTACCTGCCTTCAGGCAATGGACACCTTCTGCCCCATCGGCCCGTGCATCACCACCAGCGATGAAATTGGCGACGCCCAAAACCTGGCCATCAAGTGCAGTGTCAACGGAGTCCTCAAGCAGACCAGCAAGACTGATCAGCTGGTTCACAAGATTCAAGACGTCATCGAGCGGTTGACTTCGTAAGTTTATAAGACTGCAACTGGCATGAGATTTTAAATAGAGTCCATGGAAAAGAAAAAAAGAGGGAGTGACATAACATGGAATAAAAAAATAAACACACATCTCATTTGTACATCTCTTTCTCTTGTCAATTGTAAATTTCTTTTGTTTTATATGTACCATAAAGGGTCACGATACAATACAATACAATAAAAAAGAGGAAGTGACATAAGTTCTGGTTTTTACCGAAACCAGTGACGCGGGAAATGCTCACATACACACTTTGCAGTCTTAGCTATTTTTGAGCCTGGCTTCTATTCAAAACATAGGATACTGTACCGGTAGCATAATTAGAACTTTACATCTACAGTATATCGGTAAGAGCCTAAAATGGGTGTCACGTTCTAGGGATAATTCTGAAATGTATTTAAATGAGTAAAAGACAAAATGCAAATTAGTTTTAAACACAATTATCTTTGTTTCTGATTACAATTATGTTTGCTGTTCCACAATAACGTATAGCTTACGGTTGAATCCCAAGATTTGACTTCATCATGTCAGCCGAAAGACTTCTACGGCTGGACATAGGCCTCCCCCAAGGCTCTCCGCTCAGACCGGTCTTGTGCTTTTCGCATCCACCGCGATCCCGCGATCTTAACCAGGTCGTCGCTCTATCTTGCCAGCCAAGCTGAGATTTTGGCTGGAGCAAAATTCTATTTAATGCTTACAAATTGAGGCAATATAAATTTAAAAGGTCAAAAAGTATCAGGTCGGGTATAACAATACCGTTCGCTCAACAGATACCAAAGGCCTTGTTTTGGAGGACATTTTGTTCAAAATACGAAGTGTTCACAAAGTAGTAAGTTTTGTCTCCTCTTATCTCTCAACATGTATATAGAATATTGAACCAAACATTGTTTAGTTTTGTACCATAAGTAGACCGAGCTCTTACATAACAATTTTATGGAAATTTAATAATAGTTAGAAGTTAAAATACATCATAATTAGTCCTCAGTTAATACTTGACTGGAACAGATCCCTTGTAGAGATAAGATTAATCATACTTATATTATATTCACATATACAACTAAAGGCACAGATTTCGTAGGAGTGAAATAATAAATTAGTTAAAAAATGTATTGTAAAAGTAGATGTCGTTAGTATGGACACTGTTTGATTTAAATTCAAAGCTAGCACTTCATTTGGCGTTTCGTGCTCATGCTATTGACATTTCCGTCTTTCACGCTAGAATCTACAAGTAGATATCTCTCTCGCACACCAAGTGTTTCGTGAAATACGTTAAGTCAAGTACTAGCAAATATACAGTAGTATTTCGTCACTACTTTTACGATGGTATTTTTTTCCAAAATAAAACATTGAAACAAACAATTCTCCTCTTTTGTCGCAGAAAGTTATTAATTTTATTAAAATCAGTGAGTTTCTGTTGTCGTTCTAGACCTAACCCTGGGCACCCTAGATTCACCCTTGGTCTAAGTTCTTAGTAACCAAACTAGGTTAGAGCAGATCAAACTGATCACTAGCTCTGTCTGTACTATCATCCGTTTATTCTTCTCTCTGGTCTAAGATACTATCTCACCCGCAACTCTTACCATTCCAGGGTCATGACTCTGCTCCCGGGTGACATCATCCTGACCGGGACCCCCGGAGGGGTGGGGATGTACCGTTCCCCGCCAGAGTACCTCAAGGCTGGTGACGTCATCCACAGCGAGATCGAGAAAATTGGCACGCTGGAAACTAAAGTGGAAGATTTTCGCGTATAGATCGATAGTTCTTTGTGAGCGCTAGATGTAGGGTTCCATATCCGAAGTGTGGCAAACAGAACCCTATTAATGTTGCTCCACTGTCAGTCTGTCTGTCACATGGTTGTAACTAGAGAATTGTAATAGATAGACAGTTGAAGTTTATACATCGTTGCAACAGGAAATAATAAAAATAAAATTACACAGGTAATTCAAAAAGTAAGTCAGGACCCAAAACTCTCAAACAACCAGTATGAGATGACACACTACATATATATTTATCATAAAAGCATTTAAAACTTGAAATTCGAAATAAAGCCAGTTCTAGTGGTCAGCACAACAAAACTATACTGCTCAAGGGAAAAGGGCCATATGGATTTCATCGGTGAAATTAAAATACTAATAAATATGATTCTTTATAGCATTCTTTGTTTAAAAATATACGCAACATAACGCAATATAAAATACTTTTAATTCAATCAAATGTATTAAATTAAGAACGCCAACATATTTTTGATTTATTTTTTACTAGTAAGATTCAAGTGGCCCTTATACTCTTTTGAGTAGTATAGTATCCCAAATGAGATTTTTACTAAAAGCTTATTGAAATCCTCTTCCATAAATCGAGTCAACTGTGCCGTACAAATTTACATTTTTAAACGTTAATGTATAAATTAAATAACTGGTATAATTAAATAACTGCGTTTGTAAAGAATTATTATAAGTAACTGCATTTATATGTAAGTAACTAATACATTTTGTAAAAAGTCATCTAAGTTCGAACAAAAGGATGTGATTTTTAATTTAATTTGTGTAGATATAGCCAAGGGAACTGAATCATGTACCAGGGTGGAACCTTTGTGCTACTAACGTCACGTTGACATCCCATACAGCTGCCAAAGAAATCACAGCGAATTTGCTAATGAAAAGGTTCCACGTGACTCAGTTTCTCGTCTTTACATTGTGAATGACAATATAGCCATTGAGTACATAATAAATGTCCGCTTCCAAAAAGTGTTAAAAAAGTTTTATACATAACTCTCATATTGGTATGTGCTATGTAAAAAAGTAAATAGGTAGGTTATTTACTACTACACAGTGTGCCTTTTATCTAGGTATTACCCAGCGTTGCCAGATTTATGTTTTTGGAAGTCTGGATTTTGAAACTTTTTGAGTGAAAAAAAAGCGGGATTCTTTCGCCGAACGCGGGACATTCGTAATCGTGCGTTTTGCGAAATATAAATTTATAAAAAAATGGGAATGAGAAAAGAAGTACCAGCAGCATGCTTGAGCCTGTCCCGCGCGGAACATTTAACTTTCATTTAAAAATCGGGACGTCTGGCTACGCTGGTATGTCCTTCACCCAGTGTTTAAATAATCATTGTAATATGTTATTTAAGTACAGCAATCTTATTATATCTATCATATCATAATCGTAAGTGAGAAAATGAGAATTTTTACCTTATACCTATCTAGTTAAAGTTGGAACAGAGATATACATAAGCAAGCAATGGTTGTTTTGTGCATTAAGAATTAATTGTTGGTCTTAGATTTTTTTTGTTATTTTTTTAGCATTAAGTTTATTTACAAGTGCAATAAATAAATACAAATGCCACGTTATATGTTTATTTTGAGTACCTATGTTGTACCTTAATCGTTTCGGGTGAAACCGCGAACATTTTCCTACAACGCGCGTGCGTGAGCTGGTTTATGAATCATCGTACGTACCAAGTCTAGGAAATTTAGGTGTAACAATAGTTATATTTGTCAAGTAACTGTGGCCCACAGGAAATCCATACTAATATTATAAATGCGAAAGTGTTTGTGTGTTTGTCCGTCTTTCACGCCGTAACGTAGCGACGGATCGACGTGGTTTTTGGCATAGAGATAGTTTATGGCCCCGAGATTGATACAGGCTACTTTTTATCCCGGAAAAATTCACAGTTCCCGAGGGAACAGCGCGCGATAACCGAATACCACGCGAGCGGAGCCGCGGGCAAAAGCTAGTATAAAAAATAATTTGATTGCAAATTTTGTAAAGAATACAAGTTCGTAATAAGCCGCGGATTCACTAGAAAAAATTTAAGCTACTTTCACAAATAACAAAGTTATAAGGGTTCGAAATAATTTCTAAATGAATGCAAGTACAATACTGCTAAAACAAACCGCCGCCAAAACAAGTCCTAGTAGCTGAAGCAATTCGTCGCCGAGTCCTATTTTCTCGCTTATTTGCCCCGCTAAAAGATGCCGTGAACTGTACCTATTATCTAATTTTGAGCGATGCCAAGTGGATTCGCTGCTTTACGGGTCTTCAAATAAGGAGTCCACTCTCAAAGGGCAGACATAGGTAGGTATATTTTCACTTATGTTAAGGGTCTCTTCGATCGATGGCAATGGCTTTCCATCACCTAATCAACCTGCAAAGAAAATTTAATTGAAAAATTAGAGAGAAACGCAAAGGAATTTAGATTTTTTAAAATCCCATCTGCCCTGTTCTGTACGTACCTAAACTACTACTTTGTTAGGTTAATTGAATAGGTGTATATTATTTATTGCTTGGGTGAAACTGGATAAATTTAATAACAATGGGTCTAGCTCGTACATTGGGTGAGAGCAAAAATGCCTGTAGCACTAGTACAAAATGGGACAAGCAAACCTGACTTTGACGTATGCTGTTTACCTAAGGAAACAATATAAATCCAAGTTTTCTGAGTCTAAGTCCTTGTGAGTTGTAGGCGCGAGCTAGTTATCTTGAATTGAAGGTGCTAAAATAAGCTATTTCTTTAAACAATGTCTCTATAGTTAATTGTTTGACAAAAGGGTACTAACGCATCTTCCTCGTTTTGTCTCCAGCGTGATGACTCTACTCCCTGGCGACATCATCCTGACCGGCACTCCTGGAGGTATCGGGACGAGCCGTAAACCGCCAGAGTTCCTGAAGGCAGGTGACGTCATCTGCAGCGAAGTACAGAACATCGGCGTGCTGCCGACTAGGATCGAGGATTTTTGCGAATGCTAGGCTGGTATACTTTAAGAGCTGTGAAGCTTTGAATTGCTAATTGGCTACGACTATTTGCAAGAGGCAACGCGACGAACTTTTCCCCTGTTCACTGCGCGTGTGCTGCCTCTTGTGGTGACTCCTAGCGCCATCTAGTAAACAAATATAGAAACTCTAACATACTGCTTTACGCCATCGAAGTTTCTCAACTTGCTGATGTGCTTTGTGAGCCTTTGAATGAAGCTGATTGGCGACGTCTACGTGAAAGAGTCGACGCGACCAACATTTTCTTGGGTTATTGTGTGTGTTGCCTGGCTGGTGTGGCGAGTTTTAGCGCCATCTAATGAGCAAAAATAGTAACTCCAACCTCCTGCATAGCGCCATCGATGTTTCTCAATTCGATCCCCCAGACTTTTTTAAAGAAAAAAAGCTTGTAGAGTTATATGGACAGCAGCTGTAGGTACCTAATCGTTTACTGCCCCATGAGCCTGTTGCTTAATTTTGGTTCCTCTCCTGCTCTGTAAAACAACTGTTCAAAATATGATGATGATAAAAAAATACAACCGAATTGAAATGATAATGAAGATATTTTTGAAGTCGATTAAAAATGAAAATATAAGTATTAGGGATTTTTTTATTGCAACACTATAAATTTCAAATAAAACCTAATAATTAGCAATTTTAAGCTGGTTTTTGACAGGAGTATTAAAAAGTGTGAATAAAAATAATAAGTACAGTCAAGGGCAAAAATATGTTTAGGTACACTTTAGTACCTTGCCTAATTTTCGTCATATTTGAACTGCGATATATGAACTGTCACAGTGGTTGAAGTGATAAGGTAGTAAAGTGTACACATATTTTTGCCCTTGACTGTACTTAAAAAATCAAAATCCGACTGACTTAAAAAAAAACTAAAAAGGAAAAAACAAGTTTATAGTTCAGACTTCTAATAAGTAACTTAAAATTCAACAGGAATTTTAGAGCTGGTCATGATTTTGAATGCGATTTATTTGAAGATTGTTAATGGTAAAAGTTTGGATACGATGTTATGATAAGAGATATGACAAAATGTGGCTTCTGCCTTTATCACTGCCTATTTTAAGTTTTAATTAGCGTATAGCTTATCTACTATTAAAATATGGAGTGCTTTTTGTCCGAGTGTATTTGGATTATTTTTAATAATTTTAATAATAATATGTTTTATATTATCGCTTGTTACGTGTGACAATATTTAATTTATATAAGATCTCTTGTTTATATTTTACAATTTGTATTGCTTTTGTCAGGGAAAATTTTATTTACACATATTCAATACACATAAAATACATTAAATGGAAAGAATAAAAATAAATAAAGTGGAATTTACGAAATTAGTAAATTTGTGTATAACATGAATATATCTTATAATTATAATTCTCTAGAGGCTAGAAAGAAACTAAATTAAGGTAGTTTTACAGGTAGAGCTGTGGCTGGGCACCGGGCATTCGGAGCGGCCAAGGTGGCTTAAAATATCGGATGATGATGATAACCTACGATTTAAAATTGTTCCACGTCAAAAATTATGTAAGAATGGAAAAACCAGAGACCATTAATGTAGACATTTACACTTGGAATCACATTCGTTTTTAACCCTTGACGCAAAAAAAGGGTGTTATAAGTACCGCTATGTGTGTCTGTGTCTGTCTGTCTGTGGCACCGTAGTTCTCTAGCTCTTAAACGAGTGGACCGATTTGAATGCGTTTTTTATTTGATAGCAGGTTTTCTCGCAATGGTTCTTAGCCATGTTTTATCAAAATCGGTTCAGCCGTTTTTGAGATATTGAACTTTGAAGCGACAAAGTCGGGGGTTTTCCAACTTTTTCTTGGTTAGGTTAGGTTATAACCATTTCTTTCTGTCACACGGTATAGCACGAGGTTAGAAAGAGATCGTGAATGCGATCAGCGATCACAAACGTCAGTGCGTTAGACAACGGCCTCTGAACTAACTTTCGTCATCAAAAAATTATGTCACCCAGCAACTTCTTGACCGTTTCAAATTACGCCAAAAGCAGACGTTAACAGCTCAACGCTGATTGGTGAATGGGCCCGCGCAATTGAGCCAATCGGCGTCTTCCGTTCGCTCACAGGAAGAAGCATTTGAGCGTGCGCCGTCCCTTTCATAGACTATTAAATTTAATGCCAGCCAAGGGGACTTTTATTGAGTTAAGTGGCTTATACGGGCATGCAACCAATGTTATATGACCTCCACAAACGTTGTACTTATAACACGTGAGGGACTAATTTAAAATGGTGCCCGCAGATTCTAAATTTGTCTATTCGCGACGGATATGTGTCGTTATGAATAGATTCTGAGCAATTTTGTTATTGAGATACATTGGTTATTATGTCGTTATTGGTTATTGAGTAGGCTGTTTTGTGTCCATCTGTAGTCTGGGTTCAGTTGAGTCAGCTGTCGTCTTCTCAAGCTGGCTACTCCGAAATTCGAAGTTCGTGTCGTGCGGTCCCTCTGACACTTATACTATTCAATACGAGAGCGAGAGGGACCGCACGACCCGAACTTCGAGTTTCGAGTTTCGGAGTAGCGCTGCTGGTGTTTTGACAAAAAGAATACGCGACACGAGACAAGATGATGGATGGTTTCTAAAGTTACTAGCCAAATATTGTGCACTGTGGAATTTAATAGAACATGCGGCGGCAGACAACGGCTATACGATAGAACTTGCCCACAGTGCTTATGAAAATATTGTACCTATCCTAAATATGGGTGTTGATGTGTATAGAAAAGTAGAACGGCTTATGATTTTTATACTGGACAGCTTAATTACAGAGACCAGATTGATCAATTAGGATACAAGAGCGTCGCGAACATGTCTTTAGCTGACGGCCAGGGGAGGGAGAGGTTTAGTTATTGTTATTGTAATTAACTATAACCTGAATTCCACACACAATAAATGTTTATTATTAACTACCTATGTTAATATGTGAAGTATGGCGTGAATCGTAAGTTATAGTATTTATAGTCAAAAACAGTCAGAGTATCTAGGGTGGTCAGCCACCTCCGCAACCTTCTTGGTGACTCCTTGGTAGGATATTAAGACAGCGATTTTTAAGCATCGTCGTAGCGTGTATTTCCCTGTAAGTATTATATATTTTTCAAACAGAAATACAGGTTTATCAACTGGAGCGGTATTCACAAACCGCCTGGACTTAAATTTACATACAATACTGTTTATAACGATGGAAAATATTGGAGGTAAAGATAAAGTATAGGTTACAGATTTACACATATACTTACCTGAAAAACATACCAGAGTTCAAAATAAATGATCACAATAACAGTAGATAGATCTAATCTATTAAGCAGTCCAATTGTCATTTCTTCTACTTTCCCGGATTCTTCGTTTCCCTTTTCTCGAATTACTTGTCTATTCAAGTCTTCTTTCTTGTTCTGTGGGGCACTAAACACTCATTGATAAGCACTTAAGCAGCAGGAGATATGGCAACCACTCCTGCGGCACTAGTACTTAGGAACAAGATTTAGTTTAGTTCTTCTTTCTTCATAGTTTTGTTGTAACTTTCGACCATTCCGTGTTCAGGAGGATGACTTGGTGCACTGGCTGGATAACATAAAACTGTGTCGTAAAGTAGGGTAAAGATTATAGGTATAGGTGGAGTATTTACCACAAAAATTGTTAAGACTCTCAAAGACCACAATACATTAGCGATGATGCCGTCATTGGCCAAAAATGTTCTTTAAGTAGACAATAGTGACAATTTTACATTGCATTGTTGTTATCGCGTAATAAAACATGCCTACACTTTTGCTGTAGTCATGAGCTAATTATATCCAATCCAATACTCGTATAATCTAGGTTAAGTAGGGGAGACCGAGGATAGTTGTGACAGAGAAGAGTTGTGACATCATCCATTTTTGGGAACTCACTTACTGCTAGCAAGCTCGCAACAGCTCTCGTTTGATAGCTCGAGACTTGAACTAAAAACGCGCTATTGCAAGCTCGCTATAAAAAATCGACGTTGTTACTACTCTCCTCTGGCACAACTCTCGTTGATCTCCCCTGTTCAAGGTGACTTGGAGACGTGATCAGGAAGTAATCCTCACCAGCTTAATAATAATAATTTTAGTTTTATGTTTTGTTGATTGTAACGTCGCACGCATCACACCCCCGCATGGAGTGGAATCAGTGTGTTATTGTCACATCACGTGGTTTTGTATATAAATCAATTCAAGATTATATAGTGCGATCTGCAGAGGGATGCGACAGTGTGATAACTAGCCGCCTTAACGACTTGTATAGATACATTTACTTACTAACTTGTAGAATTAATCCTGGTCACGGCTTCAAAATAAACCTCTATTAAGTAAATATAACCTTCTCTTCGTACTCTTTTACATTCGTTCTTACTACTAAATACTTGTAAGATGTCGCCACAATCGCTCATTTTACACCAGTCAACTACACAAGCCGACTAAAGATAGCCATAAAGCTCAATTAAGATCGTCTGCAATCGTAATCATCTGTATTAGTGTACCATCTAACCAGTATCGTTTGAACCCTCAAGTGTATATCGCTGCACACTAGCGAAAGTTCTCTTATGTTGGTCTTGAATTGAGAATATTTAACCCTGGAATGCATTAAATGTTGTCCTACTGGGTGAGTAAAGGAACGTAAAGCATAGAGGCGGGAAAAATTCGCGCACATTTTTCCATTTCGATGTATGTGACTATCTGTTGACGAATAGCCTGGTTGGTAGGTTACCTACTGACGTAGGAATCATCAGTCATGGTTAATCCACGAGCGTCTCAACCGCTGTCAGTCCCTAGCTGTTTATATTAAGAAGTAAATAATTCATATGCATTGATTTTTGTATTGAAATAGATCCTGGCCTTAGTAAGAAGTTATTTACGTCATAATTAAAAAACAATCTGCCTTCCAATTCTTAAAATCTCAGGCACGGGACTGACAGCGGTTGAGACGCTCGTGGATTCACCCGTCAAATAAGTGGTCTATCAACCTTTAAACAAGTTTATCAACTGAATCTGTCGCTAAAGTGGAACTTTAAAGTTGACAGACACGTCTATTGGCATTGTTGTTTCATGATATGCAAGCGATTATCAACTTTAGGGTGGTAGACCACATATTTGGGTACTTATTTAATGAACTATAAACAATTAGGTAGGTACTTTGTTTGCTACGTCTATGCAACAAATGTGTTTTTTCTTATTCGATTGGATGGAAAACGAGCAAGGGGTATCCTGATGGTAAGAGATCACCACCGCCCATAGACACCTGCAACACCAGGGGGATTGCAGATGCGTTGCCAACCCAGAGGCCTAAAATGGGATAATTTAAGTGCTAGCAGAGATATAGATTGTACTAGATAACTCAAACATCTCAATGTGTATGAAAACCAACCGCGTCACTTTTTTATATCTACTGTAACGTCTCAAGAGCGAATTAGCGATGTGAATTCCCCGATGTCCGCGCAAAATCGATTCAAATGCGCCGCCCGCCCGCGCCGTGGGGCTCGAGTCAGTCACTAGTCATGAATAGTCAGTTAGCGGTCAGTTTTGTATGGGGCCAACCCCGACATTTGGTCAAGGTTCGGACACGCGAAGTAGATGCATTTGCGTAATCTAGTGTAATCTATATCTGTGAGTACCAGTAATTTCACCGGCCGTCTTACTTTCCACGCCGAACCACAGTGCAAGCACTGCTGCTTCACGGCAGGATTAGCGAGCAAGATGGTGGTAACAATCTGGACCTTGCACAAGGTCCTCTATAATAGGCCTTGACATCTATTACAGATGATCTAAGTAGCATCGCGACGACACTTGCGCTCGTGACTGAATAGGCCGATTCGGGATAGGATCCCCCGGCCGCACACGCGACAAGTGTACTCCCCTCCAGGTGGTCGGGGGTTGATGGCCTGCTCAAGGCGCCTCGTACGCCTTTCCTTTAATGTGTGAAACCAGCCCTCATCGTGCAGTGCTCGACCTTTGTGAACAAGGCCCCGCCACTTGCTACGATCTTCAGCTAGCTCCTCCCATTGGTCAACAACCACCAACACAAGGTCCTACCACCTGCAAAACTGTTCATGCAACTCCACCTCCACACTATGGCTACTAATATTATAAATGTAAAAATAATTCTGTCTGTCTGTTACTTTCACGTCGAAACCACTGAACCGATTTTGATGAAATTTGGTATATAATATAGGTAGTTTGAATCCCAAGGATCAACATAGGATACTTTTTATTCCGGTAGAGGGCGCCACCGCGCGATAACCTAGATCCGCGTAGACGAAGTCGCGGGCAAAAGCTAGTAAAATATACACAAATCACAACCTATCACCACCACACAACACTGACGCATGTCGAACTCAACCAAGTTCATCCTCACCTCAGAGCAAAAATATTATTTACTTTGTGATTCGTGGGGTCACAATGTGATAAAATAAATAATTAGAAGGAAAAGTGGTCCAACGATCGCTTTCTAAGTATTACATATGTCGCAAGCAAAATATTTTGCCGATTTTCCTTCCGTGACCCGATTGAACTCATAGTTATATTTTATTTATTATAGAATGATTTAGGCTGTGAGTTGTGTCTTGTGTCTATCTGTTACTCATGTTACTCATTTTAGATACCTATATACAGCGTGTATTTTTAATACTACCTCAAACTTTAACGGCAGTTAGTGAAGGCCCTAATAATCACATTTTATTATATTTTAGTAATAAATTTAGAATTATTATTTTCCTTACAAAATTAATTAGCACGCAATGTATCACTACGCGATACTACTTTGTTTTTATTCAAAACGTCGCACTTGTTGACATGACAGCTTTCACAGAACGGTTCTCTCTCGTATCAAATTGTTGTACCCATTACATTGCTGTTCGAAAATATTTCAAAAATTAATTACACTCTGTTAGTTAATTTTAAATTAACAATTTTTTTGCAATAGATTCACATCACTTAAATCTTCGTCAGGTTACAGTTTGAGGTAGTATAAAAAATACACGCTGTATACTCGTATATTTATGGATATATATGGCAACTCGTATATTCATGGCGAATAACGTTTGGCAACCTGTTTAATTTCGGAACTTTTCATTGGCTGACTGTTAAATATTTCTGAAACTGTAAATATCTCAGGATTTTTGTAAAAGTAACTTAACCTAACCTTTTACACCATGCAGAGCCGGATTAAGTCAGCGCGGGGCCTGTAGCAAATTTTATTATGGGGCCCTTGATTTGCTTCAAGTTTATAGTATAAGTAAAATATTATATTTAAGTCGATCATATTGATACCATCTCTTTCTTTGGCGGTGTTTTGTGTTGGTTTTGTTCTATTTACATTAATTTAGAAAAAAACATGCTTCTATCTGAATTGACGTTTTTTACGATCAGAAAGCATTGGTCAGCGGGGCCCCTAGATGCGCGGGGCTCGTAGCATTTGCTACTCTTGCTATATGCCTAATCCGCCACTGACACCATGGCCCTGAAATAAATCCTGAAATAAGTATTTAAGTACACTTTTAGAGTTGAGACTTTGAGAGTAATGAAAAGTTGTGAAATGAAACTGGATATTCTACTTGATTTCTAATTGTACACTCGTAATAATGTACTTGTCAGTTACGCTTCCCGTTTCGCCGTTCTGAGAAGAACATCAAACTGACAGGAAAACGGCAAGTATTAAATTATCTAAATAACAACTAAACAATATGGAATTCGATAAAATAAAATGGGTTCGAATATCGCTTAGACGAACCTATATGTTGCATTCGTAACTTTTAGACTGGGCACTGGGCACAGTAAGCCGGCAACTTTCCTTGTTCGGTAAATATACAAATAAAAATATCACAAATTTGATTAAAAAATTTAAGGCATAAATTTCCTTTCCGTTGAGAACTTAAAAAAAAAAAACAAAAAATATGTAACAAATGTTTTGCCCCGGCATACCTACCATAAAGGCACGTCCAGACGATCAATTAAATGAACTTCTATTGACACAGTTCAAAACCTCTTTAAATTTGCATGACTGCAATGTGTGGGAGCGCTTTACAGCTACTTGAATTTAATAATAATAATCCAAAATAACCTCAACCTTCACTCCGCGCCAAAGTCTAGTAAACAGGGGTCATTGTATACTGGTTGAATTTAATTGCTCAATTGATCGCATCCGTGCCATAGAGCGACGTAGCTGTTAGAACTGACAGTGGGCGGAAATTTTCAATCAGAACAATTAGGTTTAACACTTGTACAATTCGATAAACTGCAAGACGTGATTTAAATGGCGACTTTTATTTAATAAAAGCTGATGCTCGTTTGAATTGGTTAGAAACCAAGAAATTTTAATTTATAAATGTCAAGGACGTACTGTACCTACAAAAATTGCACGGTGTTTTACGATGCTATCTTTATTATTGAATGAATTTAAGCAGTACATTAAAAAAACTTTATTAGTCGTCACGCTGAGTAAAATAAGCAGTAGGTAATTAGGTATAATTACAAATTAATATTAACACAGTCATATTTACCTACTATCTATTCTACTTATACCATGTCTTTAGGTGTATTTAAACAACGTTAAACTGCATTGCTATTTACACTCGTAGAGTAAACAAATACTTAATAATCATTAAATTTATCTATTTACTCGATCGTTAATAGGTTTGTTTGGGTTATTCCGCGTGCATCAGTACAAAGTGTTTACAAGGGTGTTCGGTCAAACTAACCCAATCATATGCTGAAATAATCTAGATTTATTAGAAGTTTTCACTATCTATGGTTGTGGGTCCTAAGACATAAAAATATTTGAAATAACATCGCGTGTTCACAGTTATAATGTTGTCTTTCATTTTTGAAAGTCTACCTTGAAAATATTTCATTCTGGGCCTTATGCGACGTGCATCAAAATACATAATAAAATTCCAGATTTAATTAAAAGCCTAAAAGGCCAAACATATAAAACTGCACTTACTAAATAACTTCTAGAGAAATCCTACTATAGGTACTACATGAATTTTTAGAAGGCAAGCATTAGCCAGCAGTATAGATAGGAAAATATGTAATACTATCTTGCGTTGTACTATAATTATTATGTTGACTATGTGCTATCTAAGTTTAAGGTTATTTTAATAACTACATTATTGCAATGCCCTTACAGGGTTTGATTCAATTTTGTGCTGTTTTTAAGGCAAATAAATCATTTTGAGTTTGAGTTTCATACGTAACAAATTCTTGCATCTGCAGCTCCGTAATCAATTAAAAATCACTTTTCATTCATTATTTTACAAAATAAACCGATCTAAATAAAGAAACATCTCTTCACCTCGCTCTTTTTTTTTAAGCGGTCGTGTAAAACGTGAAATAGATGCAAATGCACGTCACTTCTAATTCATATTAATCTTAACACTACGTGCCCTCACATATGGGCGCGGGATGAACGACCAACGCTTTCGGGAGCGGTGTTCGTAATTTGAAATTTAAAAACATTTCGTTTTTAATTGCCCTGCAGTGCTCTGTAAGCGGTGAGTATTTTATTTGCGCAAATAGGTCGAATACAAATTTCTGAGACGCTTTTATGGGTAGTTAACTGCGTAGTTGGTTGGTGGCGAGTGCTGCTAGGTATATTGCCTACAGTACCACTACCATGAGTTTCCAGTAACCGTACTAGATAGCGACGGCGTAAATTTATTTGTAGGTATGGAGTATTGTACAGTGCTCTTAGGGCCTGTTGTTTGATCATTAGTTAAACTAACTAATAGTTAAAATGTATGGCAAAAATAACAATAGTTAACACATTTCAACGGAAAAATTTAACTAAGTATAGTAACTTTAACTACTGATCAAACAACGGTCCCTTAGTGTAAGTTTTCGGTTACCTACTAGGTAAGTCTCGATCGCGTTCGCGTTAAAATCTCAATTTTTATGGAAACACGAACAGCGCATCCGGCGGAACGTTTGCTATATTCGTGTTTCCATACAAATTGAGATTTTAGCGCGAACGCGATCGAGACGTATTTTGTTACCGAAAACTTGCACTAATGGCACAGCACCTCTAAAGTACAATTCAATAGAATCTAACAATTTTCTACACATTTAACACACCCTGACGTGGGCACGCTTGATTATATATGTCCCTATTGTTGCACTTATCATCTAAAAGGAATCAAAAAAGAATAATAGTCACATCACAAAGTCTTAGGCAGCCCGGTGTTCATATTAGAAGGCTGGAAGTGTCTGCAGGATTGTTAGATTCTATTGAATTGGAGTATACAAATAATTTACGTCATCGCTATCGAGTACGGTCACTGTAAAGTCATGGTAGTGGTACAGAGCTTTTAATCTGTTTAATGGTTCATCTCATCAAGTCTGATTATTAGTAGAGGATACGATCAAGAATGACCTTCAGTCATCTGTTTAATTGATAAAAAACAGAATAACAAAATTTAGTATGAAAAACATATCGCCAGTGGGTTGCTTAAAAATTCCTGGCCAAATATGAAAAAAAAAACTAAGTACCTACAATTGTTCTAGTTCAAACCGGATTTTTACCGATAACCCTAAATTATCATGTGAAAATGATGGGGTATTCATAGGTACTTTTGATTGGTGTTGAATTTATTCATTATATTCACGAGTGCAAAGTTTAAAAAATAAAATCTTTTGTATGTACATAATTATGTGGCCAGGAATTTCTTAGCGAACCCACTTACTTACGCAATTTTTTTAACAGACTAAATTTGATATAACTACTACTTTTCATTTTTTAAACAGATTCCCATCTGTTCAAAAAAAGGAGGAGGTTCTATGTTCCAATGATTGTATTTTTTTTTCACGCTTTCCACACCGCTGCTAAAAATACGCAATCGTTTCGGAATCGCAGTGACATGCCGTAAACATCACGAGTTTTGTTCGGTAAAGTCCTGACGTTTACGGTACGTCACTGCGATTTCGTACCGACGTCGTTTTTTAAGCAGAAGTGTGGCCGCTCCTTTAGGCTACGACAAGCACTTATGAATGGTACCGGTTCGGAAAAACTTCTGTGAAGAGAAATCTAGCAGTAAACTCAACATAGTACTTAGGTAGAGTCATAAATATTTGTACCTATGATACCTACAGTGGTGGACAGAAACATAACATATTACTTCTGAATTTCTAATTAAACTAACTTGATGTATTTTTTTTACTTAGCATAATAGGGTTCGTTTTCGTTTGTCTATAAAGAATCATCGCTTTTGTGTATTATTTCGGCGGTTTTGCGAAAATCAAACAACGGTTCTGCGATAATTTTATCAAATTATAATTTAAAGTAAAAAAACAGTATGTTATGTAGTGGACAACTAATTAGAAACATGACATTTCCTTAGTAATTAACATGAGCAAAGCGAAGCAAATAAAAGAAAGGGTAAGAGGGTAGGTTTGTCACCTTATCCATAGAATTTTAGTATATAGTTGGGTAGCCGTTGTTATCTATTACAGCTTTACAACGACGTGGCATTGACTCTATCAACTTTTCACACGTTGCCACTGGAATAGTTAACCAAGCTTCAGCAAATGCGTCTAAATTTCGTTGATGCTGGTGAGTTGTTTATTAGACAATGTTTTCTTGATGATGTGCCACAGATTTTGTATGGTATTTAAATCCGAGCTGTTGGCGGGCCATTCCAACACTGTCACCAACTGTTCGCTAAGGATTGCTTTCACGCTTTTTGCTGTATGCTTTGGATCCTTGTCGCGTTGAAATATCCATGTGACTGGTAAATTACTGTCGGAAAGTGGAATCACTGTCTTTTCTAATATGGTTTTATATTGGAACTGGTTTAACATACCTTCAATGCTTCTCACAGGATCAACCCTGTATCCCGAAAAACATCACCACACTACAATATTTCCACCACCATGCTTTACTGTCTTTTAAGTGATTTTTTTATTCAGTGCTTCGTTAACTGAGCGACGTAAGTACCGTTTACCGTCAGAATTTATCAAATTTATCTTAGTGTCGTCCGAAAATATTTTTTTTTCCATTGGCATACTGTCCAGCTCCCGTATTTTCTGGCAAAGGCTAAACGATTTTGCCTGTGCTGTCTTGAGAGAAGTGGCACTTTCTTAGCAATCCTTCCGTACAACTTGGCTTCCACCAACCGCATGTGCGTACAAGTCTAGCGAATACGTTTCGAGAGTCGTGCTCAGAAAAAACGTCTTTTCGGATCAAATTAGAGCTATTAAATGGATCCTTCTTAGCTAAACGAATGATGAGCTTTTCTTCATGTGATGTAGTCTTCCTGGGCCTAACTTTTCTAGGAACATGTTCTGCTGTTCTGTGTTGTTTGTAACATGTGATTGTATTAAACACCATCTTTAGTGAACAACCCAGATGGTCTACAATCTTCCTATGCGTCCATTTTCGGTTCACATTCAAAGTAACTATAATTTTTCTTGTCGAAACATCACAAATTTTGTTCTTACCCATTTTCAACTATTAAATCACGCAACAATTTATGATAAACAGTTTGAAAAAGGCCGCAAAATGCGTAATGCTCCGGAAGTAGTGTTGTTTTTTCTAAATATTCAAATTTCGAACGTAAGCCATTCTTTAAATTGCTCTGTTTCTAATTAGTTGTCCAAGCCGCCAATGTAAAAAAAAATTGATAATTGTTATAATATCGGGTTTTCTTTCTTAATGTTCATTGAGTGTGAAAAATGTTATTTAATTTTGAAGCTAGATCGGTTTAAATACTAACAAGTATTGAATATTCTTTGATGTCACACAAAAAAGCTCTTAAAGTATTGCTTGAATTCAGAATTTATAAATTGTACTAAGTGTTTCTAATTATATGTCCACCACTGTATATATATGCCAAATATATTTAAATCTACATGAATGAATCCAGAGGGAGGGGCGGGGGTTATTATAGGTGCCATTGCCCCCCCAGGACCCTGAACTGTGTCTCCTTTTTCATACAAAATATATTTATCAATGTACGCGATTCTAGAGTCAAAATTCATGTCGCCTGTTCGCTATTACAAACATCAAAATGTTGTTTTACATGAGTGAACTACAATATAATAGGAATAAAATCCATACTTAATATTGTAAATGCGAAAGTGTGTTTGTATGTTTGTGTGTTTGTCCGTCTTTCACGCCGTAACGGAGCAACGGATCGACGTGATTTTTGGCATAGAGATAGTTTATGGGTCTGAGAGTGACATAGGCTACTTTTTATCCCGGAAAAATTCACAGTTTCCGAGGGAACAGCGCGCGATAACCGAATACTACGCGGGCGGAGCCGCGGGCAAAAGCTAGTACTTAATTATTTTTAAAACTCGCTGAATTAATTTCATTCAGTTTAAGGAATACGATCTGTTTTAATTATTTGCTTATGTATTTTTGTGGCTGTATAGATTTACGCCCTTGACTTTACCTTACTCAAATTATTGATTCAATCCAATTCATTTCAGTTTATAAATGTCTATTGATCGAATACCATCAATGATTGGTTCAGTTGGTGCTGAAAACCTATTATTGATTTTATTTCCGTAAAATAAAAATCCGGAGTAACGATTTAGGAAAATGAGGTGATACACTGGATTAGGCGATAGAATCCGGAATACGGAAATTCGTCGAAGAACTAAAGTCACTGACTTAGCTGGAAAAATATGCAAATTGAAGTGGCAATGGGCGGGCCACATCGCTCGAAGAACTGATAACGGTTGGGTGAGAAAAGTTCTCGAGTGGCCACGAACCGGAAGACGAAGCGTTGGCAGGACTCCCACCAGGTGGACTGACGACATCGTGAGAGTTGCGGGAAACCGGTGGATGCAAGTCAAGTGGCGAGTTGTCATTCATTATGGCGTTCTAGGGGGGAGGCCTTTCTCCAGCAGTGGACGTCTTCCAGCTGATGATGATGATGATGATGACACTGGATTAGCAAGTGTTTGTAGGCCGTCAATTGCTTACCTTGGGAAATTTAGTCAATCTCATAAATAAGTGATAATTTCTGTCGTTATTGTCCTTGTCATTTTCAGTCGTTACACAATTTCGTATAGCTTTCAAACATGTCGTTAAAGTGACAAGGTACAAAAGTGATCTCTTATTTGTGTCGTTGACTGTACCTCTGTTCTCTGGATTGCTTAATTTATTCATCATCATCATCATCGTCATCATCATCATCATCATCATCAACCAGAACACGTCCACTACTGAACAAAGGCCTCCCCCTTAGAACGCAACAATGAACGACAACTCGCCACTTGCATCCATCGGTTGCCTGTAACTCTCACGAAGTCGTGACCACCTAGTGGGACTTACTATATTACTAGCTTTTTCCTGCGGCTCCGCCCGCGTGGTATTCGGTTACCGCGCGCTGTGCCCTCGGGAACTGTGCATTTTTTCTGGATAAAAAGTAGCCTATGTCACTCTCAGACCCATAAACTATCTCTATGCCAAAAATCACGTCGATCCGTCGCTCCGTTACGGCATGAAAGACGGACAAACACACAAATACACAAACATACAAACACACAAACACACTTTCGCATTTATAATATTAGTATGGATGAATGGTGTTCAGTAAATAATCATTGTACCTATTGTATATATTGTATATGTTGTGTTTGAACCTCAAATATCTTAGTCAAATGTGTAATATGTTTTAAAGAAATAAACCAAAGTACAGGTGCCGGTATTGCTAGTAAACGTTTTAATTATTATTTGGGCACAAACGGTACAATTTAACTTAGATCTAATAAACTTATATCTAACTATCTAAGATGCCACCGAAACACCTAAGATGCTGTACATAAGTAGACAAAAATATCACACATTTGACTATACTCCAATTCAATAGAATCTGACAATCCTGTAGACACTTTCAGCCTACTAATATGAACACCGGGCTGCCTAAGGCTTTGTGATGTGACTGTTATTCTTTTTTGATTTCTTTTAGATGATAATTGCAACAACAGGGGCATATATAATAAAGCGTGCCCACGTTAGGGTGTGTTTAATGTGTAGAAAATTGTCGATTTCTATTAAATTGTACTTTAAGACATTTATGGTTCAAACTCTTCCTAATACTGCAGTGTACCATTTTTCCTGTATAAAGTAGAGTCAGTCAAGGAACTCGCTGCGCTCGTTATAAATTAACCAATAATGTAGATAAATTAAGCGGGTAGAAGCGGACTCTCATCAACGTCAAGAGGGCGTTGACACCAGGCAACATTATAATTATTTAAGTACGAATGCTTTTGTTAAAATTAATCCATAGTTCTCTAATTCTATTAGGATTCCGTAGTCCTAAAAGAACCCTTATAGTTTCGTCATGTCCGTCCGTCCATCCGACCGCGGTCTAGCTTAAAGACTTCGACCCTAGGAGCTATTTATACCTGCTGAACTGGCAACGTTGCATTCTTGCTTGTTTTTCTCGATTATTTCATAAAAAATTAATGAAAATTAATAATGTGGTCTGATAGAACTGTTCGTACTACATGAGTCTACTCCAATAATTATTCGTAATAGATTTTTATTTTCTGTAAAACCGTTAATAAACATTACTTAATTTGAAAATCTATAATTAATAATTATTTGAGTGGACACATTAACTTATATATTAAGAAGACTTCTATCAGACTACATTTTTAATTTTCATTAAATTTTTATAGAATAATCGAGAAAAACTAACAAAAATGCAACGTTGCCAGCTCAGCAGAAATAAACGCTCTTAAACACCATTGTATTCACCTAGCAGCTGGCTTACCGCCGGCCGGCGGTCTTAACCACAGTCATATAGAGCTCATTTTCGAGTGACAAATTACTGAAGAGAATAGAATCACTACGTGTCAACGATAACGTGACGAAGTACTTTGCACGGAGTGACGAATCACTGACGTAACAGTTAGGATTTTTAGGGTTCTTCTACCTGTTGGCGAAAATGGAACCCATATATCACTTTGGGGTCATCCATAAAGTACGTCACACATTAAGGGGGGGTGGGGTCAAGCGGTTTGTGACACAGGAACAAAATAATTGCAAATTTCATAGCAATACGTGTGACAAGGGGGGGGGGGGGGGGGTTCTAAAAGGGTCAAAACTAGTGTGACGTATTTTATAGATGGCCCTTTGCTGGCTGTCTGTGTGTGTGTGTATCTATCCATCTGTTTGTCAATACCCTTTTTATCAGAAACGCATGGAGTTATCAAACTGAAATTAATCACATTAAATACCCAGTTACCATAGGATGGTACGTGTACCATCTTAGGCCTCATCTTCGCCTTCCATCAAGCGAGATTGAGGCCAAACGTAATCCTATTTTAAATGAAAAAAAAAGTTCGCTAGTCCATGGAATAAGCTTTACGAGGAAAACATACACTAGTGAAGAAATTTAATTTAACACGTGTGAAGTTCTCAATTCGCACTGGGCCCGCGTGGGAACTAAGGCCCACGCCCTCCCATTCTGAGAAGAGGCCTTGTGCTCAGCATTGGGACGAATATTGGTAGGTACACTGCAGCACTGGGATAATGATGATGGTTAAAAGCATAGTACCTACTTCTATATCGATAGCTAGATAGATTCTGTACCCTTCGTAGTTATCGGTTGCAAAATACGTCTCGTCGAAACACGAACATCTCAAACGTTCCACCAGAGGCGCTATTCGTGTTTCCATACAAATTAAGATTTTAACGCGAACGCGGTCGAGACGTATTTTGTAACCGAAAACTTACACTAAAAAGCCGAAAGTTTCTCGATGAGGGCTACGGCATAGATGTCGCTAGCGTCACTGCTTAAGTGGCTAAATAAGAAACAAACAAGCTGAGATATGCGGTGCATAGGGGAAATTCGTGTCTGTACCGTTGTCCAGCAGTGTTGTAGCGGTATAGCACGCGGCACGGAATGCCGAGGGCCTGGGTTCGATTCCCAGTGCTGGTCTTATTTTTCTGGTTTTTCTGTGCATCTATATTTCAGTTTATATTTTCAATTTGCACAAGGGTACTTTTCATTTTGAGGTTGCCATAATACCCACGCTTGGCAGGCGGCTTGGGAATCGCAGTAGGTACTATGCTGATGGTGTACGCAGAAGACGCTGCTGCCCGTCCTCTGGATTTTTCCCTTAGTCGCCTTCTACGACACCCAACGGGATGAGATGGGGGGGAGCTATTCTTGTCCGGACACCCCACGGACCGGTGGATGCAAGTGGCTGACTAAGGGTACTGTCGTTCCGTAGGCAGCAACAATTGTAGGTACGCTTTAATCCCAGATGAGACTACCGTCGACCGATAACCGGTCTGTTAACTATTGTTCCGATAACAGATCCTCCCACTGTTTACTTGCAAGTTCAGCACCCCCCGATACGGCTCACAGCTGACCCCCCTATCTAAGGTCGGCGAGTTATCTTCAGAGCTCTCTTGTTTGTCCGCCTAACAATAGTTTGGTTATGGAATTTGGAATTTGTTGCGGATAACGCAACGTGTACGGAGATGTTGTTAGTAAGGTGATTGCAAGATCATATATCACAATCCATACTAATATTATAAATGCGAAAGTGTGTTTGTGTGTTTGTATGTTTATCCGTCTTTCACGCCGTAACGGAGCGACGGATCGACGTGATTTTTGGCATATAGATAGTTTATGGGCCCGAGAGTGACATAGGCTACTTTTTGTCCCGGAAAAATGCACCGTTCCCGAGGGAACAGCGCGCGATAACCGAATAACACGCGGGTGAAGTCGCGGGTGCAAGCTAGTATATATACGAGTATAAGCTAAAACGGTGTGGATGCTACGAAGCTACGATCGAAACGAACACACTCTACATGGTACTGCAGTACCGCGAGGCGAGACCCCCTTAGAGGCCGTGTAGAGCGCGCCTCTGTGTGAGTGTGTTCGTTTCGATTGATTTGTTCGTAGTTTCCGTACTGCTTTAGCTTATAATAATATATGCTGTGATCATATTATTATGGTCATCGCTTTGGCTAAGTTACTGGGCATTTTTAACTTCGCCGTGAAATCGCTAGATCGACCATTCGCGGCTCCATAGAAAGTAAAGTATACCGTGGCCGATATTGCCATTTACGCTACAGTATGTGCAATTTGGCAACTTTTTTTGGGATAAACAATAAATATTAAATGATATTGTAACGGATAACTCACGTCTTAAATCGAGTTTAGCTAGACATGTTTCGGGCTATTTCGTAGCCCTTCTTCAAAGAAGCACGCGATCCGGTGGCTGCCGCAACATACGCGCACTACGCGCCACCGCTCTGCTCGGAGCAATATAGTTCAATATCTCAAAAACGGCTGAACTGATATTGATAAAACATATCTAAGAACAATCGCTAGAAAACCTGCATTCAATTAAAAAAACCGCATTCAAATCAGTCGATCCGATAAGAGCTAAGGTGCCCCAGATAGACAGACAGACACACACAGACACACTTAGCGGTCAACGGTCAAACTTATAACACCCCTCTTTTTGCGTTTTACGGTTTTACTTTATTTAACCTCTGCATTTAAGTCCAATTGGTCATCGAACGATAGTTTTTAGTTTCGTTTAGTTTATTTATTCATTCAATACATCACTACATAAATAAATAAATGGCGAATACATTCGTTACGTCTACATAGATAAGTATTTTGAATGAAAACGTTCCATCATTATCATTTTGTGGCCGCCGTCAGAACCAGTAGCAACACTTGATGACGGCACCTTTATGACATCTGTCAACGGCTCTCGCGCCAAAAACATCTCTCAGTGAAAAACAGAGTTTTTATGTGCTATCATTATTGTAAATATCAAGGAGTTCATTATAAAGCTTCCTTATTCTCAACATCTGCTGTTTCATTGACCGTCGAGGCGTTAAGCTACGCCAAAATTTTCAGCCAAAAAGAACGATACAATGATCACACCTATCAGACACGGGCGAGCTACACAGGTCATTTGGTCTTGGTCTACTTTGTGGAGGGCCTAGAATCCATTAGGGTGACGGCTCCAATCATGGACATGTTAAGCACAGTAGTATCCAGTAATGGACAGCAAGGATTTAATGCCTTATAGCTCACCATTCATGAACTTTACCAGTTATGATTTATGATCATCAGTTATATGCACATAAGTGTTATTAGTTTTAGAAAAAGTAGCGTTCGTTTCTATTGGGTTAGCGGATAAAATATTCCATTATTGGTTCCTGTCCAGGTGCCCTCCCTACACTGTTTTAAATCTGTTTGTGTCTGTGTTTCTAAATGTTACAAATGCTATACGCCGATTAAATGCTTAGCAAGGTTGCATGTTGTACTATTTAGACAGTTGAATGTTGGCCGTTTTGCTGTGAGGTTGACTTTCTTCTGAAACTCAACAAGAGCCACTGACAATTACTAATGAAATTACGAGTGTACTTATAGTTTTCAATGAAGTAGCATCACTGACTAAAGCACACGACACGAATATTTAAAATAAAATATTGATTCAAATATCAATTAATTTTATGAAATAATAGCTCAAAAAAATAAAATGTTACAATAAAAAAAAAACAATTAACTTAAAATTAAATAACTTCTTGGATTGTCTGGGGTTTTCAGTTATTTAAATAATTTATTGAGTCAGGCGTTACTTTGCGGAGGTCCATATAATATCAATGAACTAAAATAATTTCTTTGCTCACCCGCGACCTTATGATAGCCAAGTTTATGCAAGATATGCGTGTTCATGCAGTTCCTCCACCTCCACACTGTAAGAATACATAAACCACACAAACCCATCTATCACCAACACCACAATATATAACATCTGGTAATATGGTGTACGGTTGTGTTACTCTGAAGTTGAGCTCTAGTTCAGTTCGAAACGCGTCAGGGTATTGTGGTGGTGGTGATAGATGGGTTTGTGTGATTTGTGTGTGCTGTTAAACTTGGCTATCATAAGGTCGCGGGTGAGCAAAGAAATTCTTTTACTTCAATTCAATGATTTAATGGACACCTTGTAATTATTTAATAAATAAACATTACGATGTATACAATAATTAACAATGAAAAAATTTGTACTTAGCTCTTGTAAGTACCTATATGTACCAAAAAAGGTGAAGTATGATTGTTTTTATTTTTAAACCCAAGTCGTTCTCAATGCGCGACATTCTCACCCAGAGTTAGTAAGTCAGTCTTTGTTCAATGTTCATATAAGACAATTAATTAATCTATGATTCACCCGGCTCCGCGTCACCCGACATAAGTAAGCTAAGAGTTGACGACTCGTTTATATCATTTCAACGATCCTAATTTTAGACTGACTCAATGTTCAGTAGGCATAAGTTACTACCTACACTAATTCTTTTGATTAAATGGAAACCGGGAATAATCAGAAACTTATTTGAAAACGATGGGAACCTGTGCAGTTATGTTTGAAACATGAGTACCTTAGTAATTTAAAGGGAAATTACGGCTGAAATAAAATTTCAGGACAAGCTTAATCGACCTTTCATTTATTTAAATTGTAATTAAACGCTACACTACAAACAAATCTACATAATTGTAAATACAAGCCCGAATTTTTAAATATCAACTGTTTCAATTATAAATACCTACTATTATTTGAGTTATTGGTTTTGACTTCTAAAGTTTGTTGGAGTGTGGTGAGCTTATACATCTTATATTGACCTAGGTAAAATAAAAGAATGTGGTGCTATCAGCTCTTAGCCTATAAGTACTTCGTGCGAATGGTTAGTAATGTTGTTTAGGTCATACTGTTATTATTAAAGTGTTCGTAAACAACAAACACTTAGACATTTCGTAGAAGGAAAAGTCAAGTTTATTTTGCCTTTTCATCCTAAAGATTAAATTGCTAATTAAAAGCTAAATTAATACTAACAATAACTTTTAGTAAATTTATATACCTACTTTATCAAGTAATTAGTAGGAATAGTAATTAAGTGAGTAAATAAGTCTTGTGTAAATCAATGTTTACCGTCGTATAATGTTATCAATATTTCGTTGCTAGGTCACCGAAGCGGAATTTGAGTTTCTAGTTTTGTTCTCGTATTCTTATTATATTTAAGTAACTTGAGTGATCAAGTTTCACTCGCGCTAAAACTCGAAAGCACACGTTTTCCCAGAGATAAGACTAATCTTAATCTACATACGAATCCACCCCTAAAACCTCCACAACAAATAAAATTTCATTAAAGTAGAGCTGTCTTCATGATTCCAAAATAAATAAATCAAGAGTTGATCGTTTGAAGGGAATTTGAATCTCACTAAAAGTGCTTCAGCTGAAATTCCACGCAGTCAAATCATAACCAAATCCCTCCGACTTACCCGCCACGCGTAAACTTTGAAAAAATATCCGTTTGCAACTGTCACTGGTTTACGTCAAACTGAGCACTTGAATTTCGAACGACCGCCGCGTTCCCAATTCGAAATCGTACTGCAAAAAACCATCATGGCCGACTGACGTACCGCGTCGCTTGCGCACGCTAACCGACTGCGCCTTAACAAGAGTTGATTACCTTTAAATAGAGCCCACATTATCGGGTCGTTCAATGAGTGACTCGGGGCGGTGTGGGACTCATTCAGGACTCGGGACATTATTGTAGAGCTTCCGCTGTTTGACGGGACAATTATGATTTACTTTGACTTAATACCGCTTGTTTTAAGAATGCATACCTATAGTCTAGTCTAGAGCCGCCTATCGCTTCTACGTGGATGATGTTATAGGCAGACAATGCTATATTAGGTGCTTTTACGTCGAATTTGGGCGCATTTTTTCACAGTAATACGTTTTTTTCTCCTAGTATGATACGTTGTTCCGTGTCGTGGCAAATACTAGAAGTGTCCATTGGCTTAAACCCGCGTTTAGATCTGTAAGAAAAATTGTGCAAGCTGTGCACTGTGAGGCCATAAAGCGAACGAGTTTGAAGCGGGCAATCGGCGCCGCAGTTTGTTGCGACTTACAGGGTTTTTATTGCAGCTCTGAATTCAGCTTACACTGGAAAATTCCCCGATACTTTTGTCAAGCTTTGTTAGTCTTAACTTTTTAGGTAGAGTCGAAAATTATACCTCACTCAAGGATATAGGACCCCATCGGGATTGCGGCTATTGGCTGGAAATTTTACCAAATTCTCATGGAAACCCTCGAAAAGTAGATTATGTTCTTCTTTGACTTCATTTTATATTTTACTAGCAGTTACCTGCGACTCTTTCGGCGTAGAATTCGGTTTTCACTATCCTGCAAGGACTATGCAATTTTCCGGGATAAAAACTATCCTATGTCCTTTCCCAGGACGCAAACTATCTATATACCGAATTCCAACCAGAATCAATTCAGCGATTGATAAAGTAACAAATAAACAAACAGACTTCCAAACTTTCGGATTTATAATATTAGTGGGATGTAGAAATAATTATTATGTTTTAATTTAGGTACCTGCCTAACGCCAATAACAAGCACCCTATATCAAAATTCAGGGTGTAACCACAGTATATATATAAGCTAAAGCAGTACGGAAGCTACGAACAAATCGATCAAAACGAACACACTCACACAGACGCGCGCTCTACACGGCCTCGAAGGGGGTCTCGCGGTACTGCAGTACCGGATCGTAGCTTCGTAACTTCCTTATCAAGCTAAAGTAGATTTAGCTTATATATACTGTGGTATAACCTCGTAACAACAAAATCCTAAACTAGCCCAGATAAAGTCCCAGTACGATTGGAGCGACTCTTAGGGCCATCTAGCGATCATATACAGCAACTCCAATATTCTGCATCGCTATATCGTTGCTTCCTTCGGACTGTCACGCATACTCGTACATACACACCATACATAATGCAATTATCTTTTATGAAAATTCCACAACGGTAAACCAAGGGTAAACAAGGGGTAAATAAGCGCTAGGTAAATAATGGAGGGTAAAAACTAAAGGTGATATTTATATCACAACTAAGTTTTTTTACGGAATTTTTGGTTATGAATTTACTTTAAAATTGTAATCTAATACGGAAATAAAAGTCTAGAAACATCTTGAAGATATTAAATTATAAATGAGGTCGCGCTAATAATATTACTTAGCAACATAATTACTATCACAAATTTCGGATAAAATAAATTGCTATACATAATTAAAAGATAATAACGACAACTGAAGACGACACAAAGAATTGTATTCATTTTTAGCTAAAGAAGCATTCTATACAATAAACGAATATTTGAATAGTTAAATTAGTTAATAAGAACTACAGGTGTCTTAGTTAACTGACATTATAATTTGTACGCCTTACAGCCCGACATAGTGATACAATAGTATATTTTTTATTGAGAGACTAAAATAAGCCAATACATACCCGAGGCTGTTAGCCACCCGAGAGCTTTAGCGAGGGTGGCTATTTATCCGAGGGTTTGTATTGACTTTTAGTCTCGTGGTGAAAACTCTATTTTTCACTTCGATTGCGAGAAAAAAATAGTCAGTTTGGTATAAAAAGATTAAATCAAAAAATAAAAATAAATCTTTCTAGATTTCGGCGACAAAAAATTATCAATTATGTCTTTTGCTCTAATTATTATTTCCCTTGATTGCTCGACATCATAATTTTCGCTATCACTTGACGAAATTGTGAGAATAATCAATTTATTTTAATCGTTTACGATTTACGCTCTACAACAATGTCAAAGTTTTCGCGGTAAGTATTTTTTTCCAAGATACAGACATAGCAAAATTGCATCGATGAAAAGGTCCATACACAAACGGAAAAATAGAATGGCGCCACCTTCTATGCGGAATAAGCAAGAACTAAGACCACGTAGACTAAGAACGTAACATTTTCGTCATTAAAATGGTCCACACACAAACTTATTTTTTGCAAGTAACTGGCTGTTTGAGTTTATCTAAGTCACTCGAAAGTAAATTAAAAAATTAATTACTTTTACTCCCTAGGGAGTAAAGTGCTCACTTTACTCCCGTCTCGTAAGGCTATATTGACCCACTTTTAGAGCATGAGAAGTGAAAAACATTTTACCTATACGACCTCATGTACCTGTGTTGAACAAATAAACGATTTTGATTTGATTTGATTTGAACTGGGGCTATCGTTTTTAGGGTTCCGTAGCCTAAATGGCGAAAACGGAACCCTTAAAGTTTTGACGTGTCTGTCTGTCCGTCCCTCCGCGGCTTTGCTCAGGGACTATCAATGCTAGAAAGCTGTAATTTTGCATGAATATACCTATATGTAAACTATGCCAACAAAATGGTACAATAAAAAATTGAAAAAAAAAATTTTTGGAGTACCTCCCATAGACGTAAAGTGGGAGTAATTTTTTTTTCTCATCCAACCTTATCGTATCGTTGGATAGGTCTTTTAAATTACCTATCTATCTATCATTTAATCTTTTAAATATAAGAAAGTAAGTAATTTTAGGATTAAGGCGTTTTACACAATTATATATTTACAGCTAACCTAAATAAACACTACGAGTAGTAACATTTGAATCTATGTTTATTTTCACTTTATTTTAATACAATTGAAATAACTGGCACTTGAGGTATCCCATCTTAGACCTCTAGGTTGGCAATGCGTCTGCAATACCCCTGGTGTTGCAGATGTTTATGAGCGGTGGTCATCTCTTACTATCAGGAGACCCACTGGCTAGTTCGCCACCCAGTCGAATAAAAAAAAATCAATAACATTTCTGTATCTTCGTAGGACATAAGTTTGCTGAAGAACTTCTAGAACAAACCCATACTTGAGTTATCCGGGTCAATATACTCTAATACATATCCATACTAATATTATAAATGCGAAGTATGTGTGTTTGTATGTTTGTCCGTGAAAGATCACGTCAAAACGGAGCGACGGATTGTCGTGATTTTTGGTAGGTATAGGTAGAGATAGTTTATGGGCCAGAGAATGACATAGGCTACTCTTTGTCCCAGAGGGAATAGCGCGCGATAACCGAAGTCCAAGCGGGAAAAGCCGCGGGAAATAGCTGGTTATCTATACTTATTTGCAATAACTTAGATAAAATATTTTTGAATTTGTTATACTTAATATATAATTTACTGTTTAATTAAAACAGGAAAGACTGCAGCAGTATTTTTCACTAAAGACTTATCGATTTGATAAATAATTTGAAGTTGTTTGTAGACACTTACTTAAGTATTTTTCTTTAACTGTTTGATCAATTGGGATGCACTAAAAAAAATAACCTATACTTTTTATCTTATTTTTGGAAAGAATAGGATATTTTAAGATACCATTTTATTATACGTTGTCAAAAATTGGGACATCCCAATTGTCGTTTACTTTTTGCTTTTAATAGGCTACTGTGGACCTATCGGAATCACCAAAATGTTAACCTAATTAAATTTTTCGTAAATGTATCGTTTGCGATGAAGGAAAACATCGTGAGGAAACCTGCACAACCTGCGAATCAATTCAGTGGTGCGTGTGAAGTTCCCAATCCGCACTGGGCCCGCGTGGGAACTATGGCCCAAGCTTTCTTGTTCTGAGAGGAGGCCTGTGCCCAGCAGTGGGATGGATCGTTTGCTCGACGAGCATTGTTTTTCGATTCTGAGGCGATGGATACAAATTAAGTGTACTCTTTCGTAATTTTATCTCCATGTTTTTAGGGTTCCGTGCATCGAAGTGACAAAATTGAACTCCTGCAGGGTCACGAGCTATGGAGAGAGTATCTGCCTGGACTTTCTTTGCGCGATAGAATCCGGAATACGGAAATTCATCAAAGAACTTAAACTCTCCTCGCTGGAAGGACAAATAACTTTGGGGGGGAGAAAAGTTCTCGAGTGGCGTACATGAACTGGAAGACGAAGCGTTGACAGGCCTCCCTGCTCACAGGTGGACTGACGATATTGTAAGAGTTGCGGGTTACCGGTGGATGCATGCAAGTGGCGAGTTGTTGTTCATTGTGGCGTTCTAAGAGGAGGTCTGAACAGTAGTGGACATTTTCCGGCTGATAATGACGATGACGACATGATCACTTGTGAAATAAATAGATAATTAATATTTTGAAGTTGTTTTGAATAATTTAGCAAGTTACCTCAACTTATTACCCATAAACTATCTATCTCTACCTATACCAAAAATTACGACAATCCGTTGCTCCGTTTATGATCTTTCACGGACAAACATACAAACACACACACTTTCGCATTTATAATATTAGTATGGATTCTCGGGGCTCCTAACAATTTATTAAAATAAATATTTTTCATTTTTTTTTATTTCATTTTTTTATTTTATTACCCAACAGTTTAAGAAGAAGAAGAAGAAGAAGAAAGACATTTATTCACGTTCACAAAGACACACAAATACAACAAAAAAAAACAACAATAGACAACAAACACAAACAAAACAAAAAGGAAATATCAAAACCGGCCAAGAGCGTGTCGGACACGCCCAAAATAGGGTTCCGGAGCCATTACGAAAAAATTAAGTAATATTTTTCTAAGGATTTCGTACTTTATACGGAATCTTCGAAGTATAGGTATATTTTATACCTTACGCTGCTATTTACTCATAAACTACTAATAATTCTCAAGCAAACTTAGCCGCTATAGTTTTCCTTGGAAGTTTAATATACTGACTACCATCCTGAATTTTTTCAAATTTTTCCACCCACCGGTTTAGATTTTAGAGGGGGGGGGACGCTCGATTTTAATGAAAATTTGCACTTTAAAGTTGAATATTTCGCAAACAAATGACTGAATCGAAAAATCGTTTTAGCAAACCCCTAATGGTTTTAAAATACCTATCCAACGATACCCCACACTATAGGGTTGGATGAGAAAAAAAAAATCACCGCCACTTTACGTCTATGGGAGGTACCCTAAAAAAAATTGTTTCTGAATTTTTAATTGTACTGTTTTGTCGGCATAGTTTACTTATATATTCGTGCAAAATTACAGCTTTCTAACATTGATAGTCTCTGAGCAAAGCCGCGGACGGACAGACAGACAGACAGACATGGCGAAACTATAAGGGTTCCGTTTTTGCCATTTTGGCTCCGGAACCCTAAAAAGTAAAAAAAAAAAGGTAAAGGTAAAGGTAAAGGTAAAGTTTAAAAGGAAGATGATTAGATGGCACATAGTAAACGGCACGAAAGTAGAACTAGTAGAATAAAGTCTGAAATGAGCGAGAAGGAGATATGATTCTTGGTTCTACTTCGTGTTCTAAATTATATTCAATTAATTAAGGCATCTTTCTCAAAATTAGTCACGAACACTTGAAAAAAAATTAAGGATTTATTAAAACGGAACTTCCTTATTATGTCGCTATATCGCTTATGCCGGAAACTGACGTCCTTAAGAATTGAATTTAATTGAATCAACTCGAGGATTGACACCGTACCGCCAACGATTTAACTGACTTTAAAGAAGTGGTCTTTCGATAAAAAATAAACATATGATGAGAATTTTTTTTTTTAAATAAGTAGATTCGATTTATTCAATAGAATAGGTACTTACCCAAAACTTGGTCACAAATAAACTTCAACGTACCCAAACACGGTACCGGTCACTACAGCTAGAAACTTGAGTTCGGTACCTAAACAAATTCTTTACGGTTCATAGAGGTACAGGGTTTTTCGAAATTCCCAAGAAATAGACTCTTTTTTTAACCCCCGACGCAAAAAGAGGGGTGTTATAAGTTTGACCGCTATGTGTCTGTCTGTGTGTCTGTTTGTGGCACCGTAGCTCTTAAACGGGTGGACCGATTTGAATGGGGTTTTTTTAATTAAAAAAGCTGGTTTTCTAGCGATGATGGTTCTTAGACATGTTTTATCAAAATTGGGGGCTTTCCAACTTTTTGTTGGTTAGGTTATCTTCCACGGATGTCTATCTCATCTGGCCATCTCGTCGGTGGTCGTTCTACGCTGTGTTTGCCGATCCAGAGTCTCTATTCGAGAACGTTTCGGTTCCAACGGCCATCTCTTCTCCGACCACTATTATTCTTTCACTAATGTGTAAAAGAAGTCATAAACTTCTCATGTATAATATTGGTAAGATTATAAAACTATTGCGAAACTGAAGTGGCAGTGGGCGGAGCACATTGCTCGCAGGACTGATGGCCGATGGGATCAGAAGGTTCACGAATGGCGTCCGCGGATTGGGAGACGAGCTGTCGGTAGGCTTCCAACAAGATGGAGCGACGACCTAGTTAAGATCGCGGGATCGCGGTGGATGCGAAAAGCACAAGACCGGTCTGAGTGGAGAGCCTTGGGGGAGGCCTATGTCCACGGCTGACATGATGATGATGATGATGATAAAATCTATGGATGCAACTGTGTGACAAACGCACTCTGAGTCTCCGTTAAGTGATCATTTCCTCGTTGCCTTTGTGATTTCATCGCGGCTTGTTGCTGTGCTGCTGCACGTCTCGTACACTTACCTAATCATATGTATTAATCCGTACTAATATTATAAGTGCGAAAGTAACTCTATATAGACATACGTCTCTCTGTTACGCTTTCACGTCGAAACCACTGAACCGATTTTGATGAAATTTGGTATAATAGGTAGTTTGAACCCCAGGGATCAAGTCGCGAGCATAAGCTAGTTATTTATATAGGTATTAGCTTATGCCCGCGACTTCGTCTGCGTGGATCTAGGTTATCGCGCTGTGATGCCCTCTACCGGAATAAAAGGTATCCCATGTTGATCCTTGGGGTTCAAACTACCTGTATACCTAATCTCATCAAAATCGGTTCAGTGGTTTCGACGTGAAAGCTTAACAGACTGACAGACAGACAGACAGAGTTACTTTCGCATGTATAATATTAATATAGTAGGGATTGGCTTGGACAAACATTAAACAAAAATCAATTTAATAAATTAACTGCCAAAACTCGCTGAAACCGTAAGCTTCATCAGACACTAGTAAAAATATCAATACCAGTGATGGCTTACTGACGAAGGAGATAGGGTTTCACCCCGAGGTACAGAGGGTCACAATTAGAATGATCATTAGTTAAATAAATATAAACTATCTAATGAGTAGAAACCTAATTGATGAACAGAACAAATAATTTTTGTAACTTAGATAAGAATCAAATCTTCTTAACAAATAAAAAGTCATTAGAGTTAGTATAATTACTGAAAAAACATCCTCAACATTACTGCTTTAAATCTGTCTAATTACCAAACATAATTAATATTTAAAGCAAATTTCTTAATGCAAACAAACACAATTAAGTGTGTTATCACTTGACCAGCAAATAATAACAAATATTATAAACAATAATTTGCTAATAGCTTTCAAACTCCAAAAATGGGTATAAAAGTTCAGACTTCCCGAAGAAGTTATCATTCAAATGAAATCTGGTGCAGTGGACAGTAAAAAAGTGCAGTTTACAATTAGAGTGTTTTCGAAATTAATACATTTTGTCGTGAATTTAAGTAGATAAGAGCGGCTTTTGTTTCAATTAAAAGCAGCTCTTACTTTACTTTAATTCACGGCGAAAAAGCTGCTTCAAGTGCTTCATGGGTGCTCTTGCTCACGGGTGTGTCATCATCTGGAATTTGGTAGTAGGTACAGGAAATAAATAAATGCAGTATAAAAGTAGCGAGAGTATCATCAAAATTTGTAAATTTTGTCGTGAATTTAAGTAGATAAGAGCGGCTTTTGTTTCAATTAAAAGCAGCTCTTACTTTACTTGAATTTACGGCGAAAAAGCTGCTTCAAGTGCTTCATGGGTGCTCTTGCTCATGGGTGTGTCATCATCTGGAATTTGGTAGTAGGTATAGTAAATAAATGCAGTATAAAAGTAGTGAAAGTATCATCAAAATTAGTAAATTTTGTAGTGAATTTAAGTAGATAAGAGCGGCTTTTGTTTCAATTAAGAGCAGCTCTTATTTTACTTGAATTTACGGCAAAAAAGTTACTTCTAATGCTTCACGGTTTGAATGCATCATAACCGTGAATTTGGTAGTACATTCAAATAGATTTTGATTGGCTTTTGTTCATAAAAATCTCTTCAAGTTCTATTTTATAAGTTACTAAATCTATCTAACTAATCTAACACAGTGTTAAGTAGGTTCTAATCGACTTTTTGTGATCAAAGTCATTTATTACCTACTTTTTATTGTGTTAAATATTATCACCAATGTTGGATAGGTATTTCTTCTTCATCTGTGTTTTCTAATTTATAAATTTACATTGTTATCAATTTTAAGTACGATTTTACCGGCTGTTTCATTAACATACAGCCTTTCAAGTCGTATTTAAGTCGATGACTGTGTGGTCTTCAAAAATTTCTTACATAAACTAATGCTTATGAGATTTTTTTTTAATGAATCATTTGTCTCGTGAACAGACATCATTTCTTCTAATAACACGTACCTATCAATATATTTTCTAAGCTTTTTCTATTTGTTACCGCTTATTCTGTTGTTTTACTTACTTATTTTTTTTATCTGTGTGCATTTCCATTTTAAAGGGTACGTATCTTTTTTTTTTCAAGCCTGATGCAGTACACAATAAACAAATGTAGCTTAAAAGTAGCAGGAGTGTCATCAAAATTTGTAAATTTTGTCGTAAATTGAAGTAGATAAGAGCGGCTTTTGTTTCAATTAAAAGCAGCTCTTACTTTACTTGAGTTTACGGCGAAAAAGCTGCTTCAAATGCTTCACGGGTGCTCTTGCTCATGGGTGTGTCATCATCTGGAACTTGGTAGTAGGTACAGTAAATAAATGCAGTATAAAAGTAGTGAGAGTATCATCAAAATTAGTAAATTTTGTCGTGAATTTAAGTAGATAAGAGCGACTTTTGTTTCAATTAAAAGCAGCTCTTACTTTACTTGAATTTACGGCAAAAAAGTTGCTTTAAATGCTTCATGGTTTGAATGCATCATAATCGTGAATTTGGTAGTAGATTTGAATAGATTTTGATTGGCTTTTGTTCATAAAAATCTTTTCAAGATCTATGTTATAAGTTACTAAATCTATCAACATTCTTATTTTGTCTAAACAATGTTTTAACACAGTGTTAAGTAGGTTCTAATCGACTTTTTAATGATCAAAGTCATTTAGTACCTACTTTTCATTGTGTTAAATATTATCACCAATGTTGCATATTTTCTGCATCTGTGCTTTCTAATTTATTTACATTGTTATCAATTTTAAGTACGATTTGACCGGCTGTTTCATTAACATACAGCCTTTCAAACCGTATTTAAGTCGATGACTGTGTGGCCTTCAAATTTTTTTTTATTTAAACTAATGCTTATGAGACATTTTTAATAAATCATTTGTCTCGTGAACAGACATCATTTCTTCTAATAACACGAACCTATCAATATATTTTCTAAGCTTTTTCTATTTGTTACCGCTTATTCTGTTGTTTACTTACTTTTTTTTTGTCTGTGTGCATTTCCATTTTAAAGGGTACGTATCTTTTTTTTTCAAGCCTGATGCAGTACATAATAAACAAATGTAGTATAAAAGTAGTGAGAGTATCATCAAAACTAGTAAATTTTGTCGTGAATTTAAGTAGATAAGAGCGACTTTTGTTTCAATTAAAAGCAGCTCTTACTTTACTTGAATTTACGGCAAAAAAGTTGCTTTAAATACTTCACGGTTTGAATGCATCATAATCGTGAATTTGGTATTAGATTTGAATAGATTTTGATTGGCTTTTGTTCATAAAAATCTCTTCAAGATCTATGTTATAAGTTACTAAATCTATCAACATTCTTATTTTTGTCTACAAAATGTTTTTAACACAGTGTTAAGTAGGTTCTAATCGACTTTTTAATGATCAAAGTCATTTAGTACCTACTTTTCATTGTGTTAAATATTATCACCAATGTTGCATATTTTCTGCATCTGTGCTTTCTAATTTATTTACATTGTTATCAATTTTAAGTACGATTTGACTGGCTGTTTCATTAACATACAGCCTTTCAAACCGTATTTAAGTCGATGACTGTGTGGCCTTCAAAATTTTTTTTATTTAAACTAATGCTTATATGAGACATTTTTAATAAATCATTTGTCTCGTGAACAGACGTAATTTCTTCTAATAACACATTTCAATATATTTTTTAAGCTTTTTCTATTTGTTACCGCTTATTCTGTTATTTTACTTACTTATTTTTTAATCTGTGTGCATTGCCAATTTTAAAGGGTACGTATCTTTTTTTTTCAAGCTTGATGCAGTACATAATAAGCAAATGTAGATTAAAAGTAGTGGGAGTGTCATCAAAACTAGTAAATTTTGTCGTGTCGTCGTGAATTTAATTAAATAAGAGCGGCTTTTGTTTCAATTAAAAGCTGCTCTTACTTTACTTGAATTGACGGCAAAAAGTTGCTTCAAATGCTACACGAATTGAATGCATTGTCATCTGGAATTTGATAGTAAATACAAATTGATTGGCTTTTGATTTAGATTTTGAAAATATCTTCAAATTGTGATTAACTAAACTACTAAATTTATCAACATTCTCATTTTCGTCGGCACATTTTTTCGATACAGTGCTAAGTAGGTTCTAATCGACTTTTTTCTAATCAAAGTCCTTTCGTTCCTACTTTTCACTGTGTTAAAAATTATCAATACATATTTATTTTTTCTTTATCTGTGTTTTCTAATTTCTTTACATTGTGCATTGTTATCAATTTTAAGTACGATTTGACATGCTGTTTCATTAACATATAGACTTTCAAACCGTATTTAAGTCGATAGCTGTGTTGTCTTCAAAAAATTCTAATGTAAACTGTTGTTCATGTTTTTTTTGTATTTAAAACATTTTAGTGAAACATTTGTCTCGTGAACAGATATCATTTTTACTAGTAGGTAATACGTGGTAATATAATTTTCAAGTTTTTTTCTATTTATTACTGTTGCCTGTTGTTTTATTTAGGTACAATTTTGTTTGATCTATGTATGTGAATTTCCATTTTCAAGAGTTAGTACCTTTTTTAATTTGGTACAGTGTACATAAATAAATGCTGTCGAAAAGTAGTGACATGTGTCATCAAAATTAGTAAATTTTATTGTGAATTTAGGTAGATAAGAGCGACTTTGGTTTTAAGTAAAAGCTGCTCTTACTTTTTAACAAGAAATTGCTTCACATGTTTCACTTTAGTTGGACGTATCATCGTCTGAAATTCAGTAGTAGATTAAAATAGTTTGTGTTTAGCTCTTGCTTGATCATAAAAAGTTCTGCAAATTCTATGTGATTAATTATTAAATTTATCAACATTCTCAGTTCCGTTCTTTTGATACAGTGCTAAGTAGGTTCTAATCGAATGTCCTAATTCTCAAGAAACAGTACAATGCCTATTTTTAAGTACTTACTTATAAGTATACTTACCTACTTACACTATTAAAATTAAGTCCGCCGTGCATGGTTTGGTTGCTGCTAAATAATTAAGTAAGTAAATCTATATTTGCTATTTATCTGTCTTTTTTCATTTTTCATTTTTCATCTGAAGCTTTACACCGTAGAATATCGTCAAGCGAGTTCATTTTGCGATCGTCAAAACGAGCAAATTACATATCACTGCCCGTTAGTGACGGTCACAAACCAACTTCGCTTAACAGTTCCGCAGAGAAGATCTTTACTGCTTACTACTTTGTCTTCATTTTTATTTTCAACTTCATTGTCCACTTCTTATCCTTAATTTTTGTTTTCATCTTTAATGTTCACTTCTTCATCTTCATTTTCATTTTTAGTTTCATCTTCATGTCTTCGGTTGACTTCAGATTAATCCACTGTGACTCCTTATTCTTGATATGCCTTCGATTGCTGTAATAACAGGCAAGTGAGTAACTGGTCAGTTTGTACCTCGTTTGACGAAAGATACGAAAATTAAATACCTACGGTTAAAATATCTATGTTTAAAATATCGAAAATGAAAAATATCGATTGTATTATTATTATTATTAAGTTTTTATAGTTTAATTCATTTCTAAATGTATTATTTGTTCCTCAATAAATATATATTTTAATATTGTATCACGATATCGAAAGATGTTAGGTATAGGTACCCATATGGTCAAAATGTGTATATGTGTATTGATTAAAATATCGAGTGAGTAAAATATCGAATAAAATATGATGATGTATGAACATACTTGAATGTCGAAAATTAAAATATCGTACATACCTACAAATCTGTTTTATTTATTGCTCCTTTCTCTTAATAGCATTTATTTTATGTAATCTACTTATTTTTAGCACTAGCCGGCCGCTGCCGCGGCATGCTTGCTTCGCTCGCTCGGCTCGTGCGTTGTGGTGGTCACAGTTCCAACCTAACCGAACCAAATATTTTTGGTAATTCATGCTTGGTTAGGTTAGTATTGTGTCAAGTCGCGAAGCGGAAATGAGCGGAATAGGAGCTCCGTGAAGCGGAGCTCGTCGACCCTGTCACGTGATAGTTCATACATAGGACATTCGACACTCTGTACTTACTTCGATATTTTGGACTTCGATATTTATATCTTTCGATGTCACTTTTGTAGATAAATATATTTTATATATCTATTGAAAGTAGGTTATTTAACCACTCGGCGTTTGCTATATTAATTTTTAATATTTTGAACATCGACATTTTAGCCGTACGTATTTTAACTTTCAATATTCAAATATGTAACCATTCGTTTGATAAAAAAATTCACAAAATTACTAAATACTTTGCGCGCTTCTTATAGGTACTATCATATTTTTAACAGTGTGTTTCAAGTACATTTAATTCATTTAAAGCTGTGTAATTAAAATCACTTAATTTTATTTTATCAGATGACGGGCACATAGCGGCACGTAATATCAGACGAGGTTATCCTGAACAATAGCACCAACTGAACAAACACTGGAAACATCTCTCACTAGCTTGACTCATTTTGAATTACTTCTACAACGTTCATTGCATCATAGTCATACTTACATATATTTTTTTAAATTTGTTCTAATAATTCATTGGTAGATTATAATGAACACCCAGCTCAAATGAAGGTTTTGTTTTTAGTTCTGAAATTCTCAGAGCAAAGATTTCAGTTTTTGCCTTCTACGTTACTTGTAATTATTTACTTCAATTTGGTTTTATGAATTTTGACAAACTAGTATTGACTTAAAAGGAAAATGGATTGGACTTTAATAGATACAGAGGCAGTACTGCCTAACGTTTCTGACGCTCGCGATCGCAATTAAATGACAGTTTTTATATGCGAAATCTGTCATTTGATTACGATCGCGAGCGTCAAAAACGTTAGGCAATACAGCCTCAGGATTGACAAAATGATCGGTGAATCGGCATTTGGCGATGAGCGAATTATATAGTGATGCGCCGCATTATCAAAAAGTTACCAGCAGCGCTAATACGAAACTCGAAACTCGAAGTACGTGTCGCGCGATCCCTCTTACACTTATACTATTAAATACGAGGGCGAGAGGAACCGCACGACACGAACGTCGAGTTTCGAGTTTCGTGGTAGCTCTGCTGTATCTGCGGATACTCACGCATACGTTCTCAATAGTTGTAAATAACGTATGATACCTTGAACTGACACTTGAAAACGTTGCATTTTCAATATTTGCATTTTCTAAGCTTATCCTATCTACATAACCGTACCAAATTTCAAAACAATTGGACCACTAGAAGTGGCTGAATTCCGATTTTCCACATTTCATGTTGTTTAACCTACACAGAAAGTTAATAAAGGCTTGTAAAAAGTAATTTGAATTAATTACCTTTGCGTTTATATTTTTGAAGTAGGTATTAGATAAATTAAATGAAATTATGCACAAAAGATCCGGTTTAAGTTCTCCTAAAAAGATTTTTTCTGCGGATATCCGCGGATATTGATACGATAGATACCCGGCACATCACTAACAACGGCTAATCTGATAAGTCGGTTGCTCTTCACTTTTCCATCGCACTCTCCAGGGCTACTACGAAACTCGAAGTTCGTGTCGTACCGTCCCTCTCTCTCTCGTATTAAATAGTATAAGTGTCAGAGGGACCGCACGACACGAACTTCGAGTTTAGGTTTCGTAGTAGCCCTGCTGGCTGGTATATAGATACGAAGTGCAAATTTCGAACTTCGTATGTTACGGTCCCGTTTACGTTAATTATTATTTAATATTAGAGTGATAGGGAGGGTACGATACGAACTTCGGTTTTCGTATTTCGTAGAAGCTCCCCTGCCTTTGTACACTTTACCACGAATCAGGTCCAGGTTTGCACGTGGTAGGACCTTGCGCAAGGTCCGCCCTGGATTGCTACCACCATCTTGCTCGCTAATCCTGCCGTGAAGCTGCAGTGCTTGCACTGTTGTGTTTCGGCGTGGAGAGTAAGACAGTCGGTGAAATTACTGGTACTTGATGTATCCCATCTTAGGCCTCTAGGTTGGCAACGCATCTGCAATCCTGGTGTCGCAGGTGTCTATGGCCGGTGGCGATTTCTTACCATCAGGAAACCAACTCGCTCGTTTACCATCCAGTCGAATAAAAAAAAGCAAAAATATCTTAGGGTCATGCAGTACGGATAGTCCCTTTTTTACTTGCTAGTCAGACGGTAATTCAGGATAGACCGAAATAATAAAGGGAATAGAATTGTCACGTGAATGTGCAAGTGTGCTAAGTTCCGCTTTTAATAAAGTTAATTACTCAAAAGTAGGTTATAATTACAACAAGAATTGTAATTTAAAAAGGTTTGAATTTTAAATAGTAAACATGTACCGTTTGGTAAAACCAAGTAAAACCTACGAAAACACAAAAAACAATATCATTTCTGTTACTGTTACTCTGTTTTCTATATTCTCACCTTCCGCCTGGCTGCAACGTCTCTTGCACTTTGCACGCTGCAGTTGATTATAATAATGCACGTGGTCTGTCAATGGTGGTGGTAGTTAGACTGACGGAGGTAGCGCTCGGCGCCTCCGATGTAGGCCTCACGGGTACGACACAGCCTTCGGGAGGCAGGGCTGTACTAGGGTCATGCTAACTCACATATAGCCTTTACATGTGGCTTTAAATTTCACGCGTAAGCCTAAACCTTATTAAGATTGTTTTTTTGGAATTTTTTTGTATTTTTTATATCAATTCCAAATTTTTAAACCTATATTGAAAATACAAACCGAAATATAGATGCACAGAAAAACCAGAAAAATAAGACCAGCGCTGGGAATCGAACCCAGGTCCTCAAGGCTTGCCGAAATGGTAATGACAAAAAAATGACACAAAAACGTTGAAAATTTACCCTCTAATGCTTCCCACTCATCAATTAGAATAGTAGAATACTGTAAAATTGCATAGTACCTACCCAGGGGATAGGTAGCAATAAACGATTTATTTTAAAGCCGAAGTCTCGAGCCACATCTAGTCATTCATAGTTCACTAAGTTCACTGTTAAGCAACTAACGTTTGGCAACCTGATTCATTTCGCAACTGTTTAATATTTCTGTAACTGTAACTGTTCTGTACTGTATTTCAAATTTTTTATGAAACTAATCTAACCTAACCTAAACGGATCTACACGATGGCCCTGAAGTAAATCCTGCAATATTTACAGTTTTAGAGTGTGCCATTACTGATACCGTTATTCATCCATACTAATATTATAAATGCGAAAGTGTGTTTGTATGTTTTTGTGTTTGTCCGTCTTTCACGCCGTAACGGAGCGACGGATCGACGTGATTTTTGGCATAGAGATAGTTTATGGGCCCGAAAGTGACATAGGCTACTTTTTATCTCGTAAAAATGCACAGTACCACGCGGGCGGAGCCGCAGGCAAAAGCTAGTCTTTTTATAAAACCCAGTTGGTATTCGTTATTGTCGAGTGCGTCCCTGCCACTCTGTGGTATTCTGTGTGTTCAAGTGTGAACTCTTATTTGTTCTAATTCCTGCGTAAGTACAACTCGGACAAAATCGTTTAATTCCCTCCTATTGTCATCGCCGGTTATTGACGGTTTATACCTAAGCATTTTTGGATGATGCGTATTACTAAGTATCAATATATTTTTCATACAAGCTTTTATTTAACTAGTAATGTATGTATTCGTATACTAATGTATGTAAGTATGTATGTATGCGCGGATCAAATCTTGCAAGTTGGATTAGACCGACTTCCAGTAGTTGGATTGAATGCCAATATATATATTTTTCATCTCTCCTGTTCGGAAAGTTTAATTTTCATGGGTAGATACATATTAGCCGGGTGGAAAATTGCGTTTTCTCCTCTAGGGTGGAAAGTATTGAATTACGACAATGACATTTTTTTTTAAGTTTCGGCATGGCCATCTAGATGCACGTCGTGACCAACTCGATTTTTTTTTATAGTCGGCCAGGGCAAGTTGCCTGTCGAAAAGGTACCGTTGGAGATTGGATAGTTAATAAGTAAATTCAATTTATTATTATTCTCCTTTTTTTGTAGCATTTTAGTTTCCTCACAGTCGAAATGAAAAGTAGTGTCTAACTCAGGTGAAATAACCCATTTCCCCTCGAACTATTGGCGCTCTCACTTCGTTCGAGCGCCAGAAATATTTCGGGTGAAATGGGTCACTTTCCACCCTTGGTTATCAATCTACCTACTATTTTATTCGACTGGATGCTATTAGCTTTGTTGGTTCACGCTGTAGGTACTATCTGTCAGTTAAACTGTAACGTTACTCTTTTATATCAAAGATTATAAACTTTACAGATTATAACAGGTAAGTAATAAAGGCAAGTTTATCGAAGAATTTCTGAAACATATAAGTTTTGTGAAATGTTTGGATACCATCTTATATTGTCAAATAACCTCAAAAATATACTCTGAGTTTATTTAAGAAACATATGCCGCTTGTTGCAAGCTGCAAGGTAAAGGAGACATTTTCCTTAAATTTATGTTCAATAAAACAAGAACATTTGGGTCATTCATTAGTAAAAATTCAAATAATCGATTATGTGCCAGACAGCCAAACCCAATTGTCCAAACATGGCCATTTGTGTACGCCCTCATTTGGACAAAGGTCTTCTATTGTAACCAAATACCTAAACGACTTTGTGTCGGCAACTTGGAAAAAAAATACATTATATTTGAACTAAATCTTGTTTATTTAATACTTAATCATCGAGAGCAGGGGGAAGCAACACCGAAGTTCGAAGTTACAGTTCGAAGTAACACTTTTGAGGGGTAGATTATAAATCATAGAAAATAAAATAAAAAGTTTTCCAAATAAAATCGTGCGACATATTATTATCAAAAGGGGCTCGTTGTAAGATAAATTGTTGAAAAATTATGTAAGAAAGACTAAAATAGTTAATTTCATCCTCCCATTATCTGAGCAAGAGCACGCAAAATTAAAAAAAAAACTAATTAAGAAAATAGTTCTAAGTATACCGTAACCGTATAGATGACAAGACTGTTATGTAAACGAAGTTCTATTATATAAAACCCACGCAATAAAATCATGTGTAACTAAGCTTCAACTTAAAAAAATCGGTCTGTGAATTCGAAAAAACTGACTGACTGAAAGTCGGACAGACATACATACATAACGTCCTTGAAGAGTACCATTATTAATGCTTATTTATGATGGATTGAATCGATTGTTATCGGTAAGTACCTACTTAGACAAGCAATATCTAATGAAACAGGGCTGCGGTCTCCATGAAACCGCGTAACGCTAGAAGCGTGCGCTGGTTATAGGTAACCTAGAAATATCCACTACGATAACCTCTTTTAAGGTTCCTTACTGGAAGAATTCAGACGAAGCCTTCTAAGAAGGAAAAAAAAATATTCGGCATATAAACAAAGTTGTAATTAAACAAGGACAAAGAGGTATGTTCCTTTTCATAGAACAAACCCATATGATATTTTAAAAAAATATGTGTTATCCATACTAATACTTAATATTAAATGCGAAAGCGTGTTTGTGTGTTTGTATGTTTGTCCCTCTTTCACGCCGTAACGGAGCGACGGGTCGACATGATTTTTGGCATAGGGATAGTTTATGAGCCCAAGAGTGACATAGGCTACTTTTTATCCCGGAAAAATGCACAGTTCCCGAGGGAACAGCGCGCGATAACCGAATACCACGCGGGCGGAGCCGCGGGCATAAGCTAGTAAGTTATAATTATAACCCTCACATTAATCTCATTATAGGATATCTTGAACCCTGAGTTGTACCCTGAGTTTAACTCCGATTTCAACAAAATTTGGAAGGTAGACTCGGTCCATGATTCTGAACTGAAAAAACAGACCTCCGGATGTAGGAACGTCCCCAAAATATTATATGGATGTGTCCGTTTTGATACGAAAATTATTAAGAAAAATTCGTAACAAAACGGACACACCCATACAATGTCTTTGGGACACATGAGACCCTGTTTTTCCAGCTCGTAATCATGGACTGAGTCTATCTTCCAAATTTTGTTGAAATCGGAGAGATAACCTTAGGGTACAACATGGTACAACGGTAGATAGAAATGCCCAGATATCTATATAAAATTTGATAAGTAGGGGTTTTCGGGGATGACAAATCCATCTAGCTTGGTCTTATCTCTGGGAAAACGCATTACTTATCGAGTTTTAGCTCGAGCAAAGCTCGGTAGCGTAGCAGCTTATAGTATTAAACGTAATAACCTAATAAAATCATTGGTAGGATGAATATGTAAGTATTATGAATATACATATGCACACCTGTGGCTGGTTTTTTTTAACATAAACGTCACAACACGTTGTTGCCATATTAACACGGTACCTACCTATTGCCATTACGGAGTGTACGTAAATATAGTAGAAAATAATAAGCGTCTTTAAATAAGTAGTTTAAGTAGCTGAAAATGTGAAACAAATTTCTTTTATATAAGTACTGAATGCATAATAAATATACCTAAGTGTTCTTTGAACATAATTGGTAACACAGGAAAGAAAACAGTGAGAAATAAAAGCGTGGCTGTTTTACGTAGGTGCTATATATAATTAGCAGTTGTGTATAAATTTCATTCAATTTATTAATAATTAGTACTTGTGGTCGTACTTTCGTTGAAATTAGAGATTGTTTTACCAATTTAATTACGAGTATAGGTAAGTATTTAGAAATTAATGAATAATAGTAGTTTTGTACTTTTAGGTGATAGAGCTTTTAATTTACCTACTCAAGTAAACCAACCAGCAGGGCTACTACGAAACTCGAAACTCCGAGTTTTGAGCTTCGTAGTAGTCTGTTTCTCTCACTGTCTCTCTCTCTCTCCTCATTGTATTACTATTACTTATATTTGTTTCTTTATTAGGTCCAAGAGCACCGCAGGAAACCAACATGTGGTCTCAATCAACAGTTCTCCCGTTTTTGGGGATATTGGTGTTATGTGCAGCTCAAGGGGACTACCGGGGCTCCGATGGGTAATTACCATTAATTATTTACCCTACAATCAAGGCTGGCCTGTAGCTTTTAGGTGGGCAAATTTTCAGGTGGGAAAATTGTTAGGTGGACAAAGCTTTCGGTGAGCGAATTTTAGGTGGGCAATTTTTTGCGTCGGCAAATTTGTTTAAGTCTGAGGTGGCGTAGTCGGACCACTATTTTTAGAGGTACTTAACTACCTAGAATTATGTACAAAGAAAGGCTGGCTGATCGGCGCGTTGGCGGGCAAAAACCTTTGTGGGTTACTTGGTGGCCCGCTGGGCTGGGTTTGGCCAGCTTTCTCCTAGCCTCTACCAGCGGTTTTGTTTACATGGACCAATAGGTAGTTCGGGCTGTTGAATTATAATTCCAAAATTTACTTATTATTGGGTTGAAGTCGGCGCATCCGTTTGAGAGCCACGATGCCACAGATAGACAGATAGACGTTGGCGTCAAACTGATAACACCCTCCTATTTCGTCAGGGATTAAAAGCAGTTTAATAACCTCTTCACTTCCACAAAAAAAACGAAGTGACGTGCTCTCTGTACGCCACAGAAAAACCAGCGATAAATTAATTTTTTTAATTCCATTGCAGAAAGATTAGTTTCGAGTTGAGTATTAACCATGTGTAGATAACCGTGGCGTGTGAGGTATTCCATTGGCTATTACGACTACGAGTAGATGACTGGGGTAGTGAAGAGGTTAATAATTTTACAAGATGAGGACGCACGTCATTTTGTTACGAAATTTTTCAGGGAACCTAATAGGAAATTAACTTTTCCTAATATGTTTTATTTTGGAGCGGGATCATCAAGCTACCAGATTGAAGGCGCTTGGAACAAAGGAGGTAACTTTATAAAACTTCAATATATTACGCAATTTTAGTGCATTATAGGTAAATAATATTCTGACCAAAAAACTTGATTATTTGGATAAGGTAAACGTAGGAGTGCTCGTCAGTGTCCTAATAGTTGGCATCTTTAATCTTATGTCATTCATTACCCATAGAGTATAGAGATGGCAGCAGGGTGTCGTCTATTGGGCATTAGCGTGTCGAGCACTCGGACGTTTACCTTACATGGCACATTTTTTTGAATTTAAATAAAATAATTGCATTGTCATGCAACATCTGAATAATACCAGCGAGATTGTCGTAGAACAAATGGTTTTTAGTGCTATTTAATCAGATAGGTGTTTTTATGCTGAATCCCACGAAAAAAATGTATCCTGTATAATATTTTATATATTTAGGTACTTAGGGTTTATATATGCATTCAAATGTTTTGCTCTATTTGTCAATCCTTATCTTTTTTCGATTGCTTTTCTCTACCACTCAAAGGTTGACTGGCAGAGATCCCTTCAGGGATAAGTCCGCCTTTGTACTTAGCACTTTCTTTTTTTGTGTTATTTTTGTATTTCCTTTTTGTACAATAAAGAGTTTAAACAAACAAACAAACAAAATATACAAGTCTTTAAAAAAATTCCAGGTAAATCTCCAAGCATATGGGACGACTTTGCCCACAAGCCAGGAAACATAAAAGACAACAGCACCGGGGACGATGCCTGCAAATCATACGAGTACCAGAAACGCGACATCGAAATGCTAAAGTACTTAGGCGTTGACTTCTACAGATTTTCCATACCTTGGTCGAGAATCTTACCCACTGGGTTCCCAGATAAAATCAATCAAGAAGCCATTGATCACTACAATGACCTCATCAACGAGTTACTACAGTACGATATTAAGCCATTCGTGACTATCTACCATTGGGAATTGCCTGCAAGAATTCAGGACGATTTTGGAGGCTGGGTGAATCCAGCAATAATCTTCTGGTTTAGAGACTATGCTGAAGTTTTGTTTGAGAATTTTGGAGATAGAGTGAAAATCTGGTCAACTTTCAATGAGCCTTCGCAGATCATTAAAGGTTACAACTCCAAAATCTTCGCTCCGGGGAAAGAATCTAGTGCTGGTATTGGCGACTATTTGGCAGTGAAGAATATAATCATGGCACATGCTCATGCATATCATTTGTATGTCAAGAAATACAATCCGAGGCAGCATGGTAATTAACAGCTTACGAATATAATCAGCAGGGTTACTACGAAACTCGAAACTCGAAGTTCGTGTCGTGCGGTCCTTCTGACACTTATGCTATTTAATATGAGAGCGAGAGGGACGGTACGATACGAACTTCGAGTTTCGAGTTTCGTAGAAGCCCTGCAGGGCCAGATTTAGGAAAGGCATCCGGGGCACACAATAGGAAACCTATTCGTCAAAGGTTAATTACATTAAAATTTAGACGGGTTACAGGTTTTTAAATATATATGTACGAGTATATTTCAAACCTATTTTCAACCAGTCTTTTTTCGCCTCCAGAACTCTAAATCCGGCCCTGAATAAAATTATTGCTTTAGACATATTTTCTGAGATCACATCGCGATTGATCTTACACATGACCATACACGTCTACCCGCAATTTTTATAAGTTACTATCGTGATCATGATACACGTAAGTGAACTTTGGAGGATAAGTACTAGAGAATTAGAAATCAGCAGTGAAACATTTACAATCGCTGTAGTAACAATAATTCCAAGACGCGTCTTTAAAAATAGGGATTAAAAAAACTGATTTACTCCGAGTGGCTTCCACAATAGTATTTTACGTTTCTTCGAAGGATATACTTAATATAGTAACGTCAAAGGAAAGCTATTACAGCTAAGCAAATAACAGACTTTATTTATAATAAGTTAACGAATATTCGAAACAGTCGATTAAAAATTTATATTGAATATTTACTGCATATTAGTACGAAACTTTCCACTAAATACATATGTCCCCCGACACATTACTAGTAAAATAAGTTCTGAAAATAATGTGCTTGTTTTAATATGTGTACCTAAACTTCCTTTGAAACAGATTCTAAAATGCCTTAAAGAAATTCAGTAAGACTGTTGTTTTTGTTCAATAGATTCGGTAACTCCAACCTCCAACTGAGCGGCAAAAAATCTGGCCCTCAAATGTATGCAGAATCGGTAATTTTGTATGAAGGGTGGGCCAAATGAGTATGTTTTCGCTTTACCATTTTAGCCCACTTTTACGACAATATGGCGCAAAGTTGTACCTACCTACCACTGTTTCGCTCCCATAGTGTACATTTTTTCGACACCATTGCGTCATTCGTGGCAAAATTTTCTCACTCATTTACTTATTGATTGCAGCTATTATCGGAATTACCCTGGCTACGGATTACCACGAAGGCTTGTCAAATTCAACCGAGGATGCTCAAGCAGCCAAAGACGCCTACGATTTTGATGTGGGATGTTTGCCAATCCCATATACTCATTACATGGCAAGTATTATAACATTACTCATCTTACTGACCAGTAATGAAAGTAGTGTTAAAGAAAATCAATTATTATGGACACATGATGGACACCAACGGACGGCAATGTTGCACTAAGTTGTATGCTTCAGGTTTGTAGAAATGTTTTAAGGAGTAAGATGAAACTAAATAATTTATAACAAATATCAGGTAGACTCTACCTTGTTGTTAATGTCTTTCGTAAATTCTACCCGGTAGAGTTTACGAAAGACATTCAATCGTGATTATGATCGTTTTACCCATGTTTTAGCCTTCTCATATAAATTCACGCCTAAATATACTGAGCGGAAAAAAATCTAACCTTCAAATGGATGTACCTAGTAATAGGTGATTTTGTATGTAGAGTGGGTCAAATTTTGTGCCGCTGAGTATATTTGTCGTGCTTGGCGATGTTTGTCTGGCTGATCATTCAGCTCACATTTTTAGGGTTCTGTAGTCAACTAGGAACCATTTTGTCTGACCATTCCTTTCACCATGTATGTCCGTCTGTCTGTCTGCCCGTCCGCGGCAAAGCTCAGAGACCATTACTACTAGAAAGCTGTAATTTGGCATAAATAAACATATCCTATATAAGTGATAACAAAATTCTGCTAATAGTGTTATGGGAAAAATAATCGATGAAACAATTATCGCTAAAGTGATGGATTACTTACCCATATAGATCTGTTCACTCACGAAGGTGCGCAACTATTATAATATGGTAAACCTCGTACTTACACGTTGTTTTAGTCTCAGTGTGCGTGACTGACGGTACGCTTGTGACTAAGGATACGTTCGAGCTACTCACACATAGACTTGCCGTACGGATACGTTTACAACTACAATTATAAAATATGGAGGGGTGGCCCTTCGTGCACAGATCTTTAGGTGTCCGGAAGCACTGATGTGCTGGGTTGATACTACAATTTCACTGTAAGTGACAAGGTACCTAATGAAGAAGGAAATGCACAGTAGTAGACCGCCTTTCGATGATGTCGATGAAATTTAGACTTTCGGCGGGAGGTGCGATGGTGGAATTTCGCAGCAGATAGCAGATCAAGTAATTCTTCGTAGTAGTGTACTTGTAATTGCGTTGATACATTAATTCTGCGTTACAGGAGGCTTCCCCCCGAGAGTTGTGGAGCTGGTGGCTGCAAAGAGCAAGGAGCAAGGATACTTCAGGAGTAGACTGCCTGAATTCACTGATGAAGAACGGAAGTTTTGCCAAGGTATTCTTTAGCATTCCGTACCTACTCGTTGGCCATCCGTACCTACCTATCTCAAGCTCCGTACCTCACTGAAAAAAAAGGATAACTGTACTAGTTTGGCTACTTGACGTTTAGCCAATATTTACTAATTAGGAACCAAAATTATGCTAATAATACAAAACGATTTTGTAAGACATCACCTAACTTTTAGCTACTAGTAGGCCTTAGTTTTGTAGTCACTCAAGTTATGTCACAAGCTAATTTTTTTTTAGTTACTGTTAGTAAATCTTTTTTTTTTTCAGTGTAATACAATACATACAAAAACAATACAACAATAAATAATAAAAATTGAATGAAATTACAGCAAAATCGAGAAAAATAGTTCAATTGGCTCTATCGCCAAGAGTAGTAGAGAAAATTGGGAAAATGTCCAATTTACTCTAACTAGTAGTAGATACAATCACAGAACATTTGTATTGTATTGAAATAAAGTACCAGTGACTAGTGTATATATGACTCAAATTGAAACATATAATGATGTGAATTTACTATATGAATAATAAAATAAATAATAGGTATCATATTGCACAAATTTAATTGAATTTATTATTATATTACTATTATTGTTAGCCCATTTTATCCCACTGCTGAGCAAAGGCCTCCCCCCAATACTTCCACTGCTCTCTGTCTCCTGCATACAAGGGCCAGTCCTTCAAGAAGAAGTCTAGTTCATCCCGCCATCGTCGTCTAGGTCTGCTAGGTCGCCTTTTTGAGTTTGTGGGCGTCCACTCGGTTGTTATCTTGGCCCACAACTCATCTGGCATGCGGAAAATATGGCCAGCCCAGTCCCACTTCAGCGTAGATGCTGCACGCTGTTCGACCTACATCAGTGATTTGGGTCATCAGTGAATTTAATTTACATTAAAAAAAAATTCTTGATCTGTATTTACAGGGACAGCCGATTTTTACGGCCTGAATCACTATACTACGCATTTCGTCACCAGAAAAGGCTACAAGCCTGACATCAAACGACTGCCTTCGATGATAGACGACTTGGGAGTCGTGAAATCGTTCAAGAACTACCCCAAGACCGAATCTGAACACATCGCGGTAAGAATCGACGTCAAGTAAGGATAAGTAACTAAGGTCCGAGTCCGAAATGTCCGAGTATCTGTCACTGACCAAATAGTTGCCATCTTTAATTTTATGTAGCAATAAGACGTTACAGCCGGGTGTCATCTATTGGGCATTAACATGTCGAGCACTGGGACATTTACAACATTTGCCAAGAACGCTATATATCTTTTGTTACCTATGCGAAGTTTCGGAGCTTTAGCGCTTTATTATGAATACGTACCAAATTTCAAATCGATGTCATTAATCGTTGAAGAATTCCGTCCTGTGGAGATGATCCTGGCACTTTTTTTTTTTTTATTCGACTGGAAGGCAAACGAGCAAGTGGGTCTCCTGGTGTTAAGAGATCACCACCGCCCATAAACATCTGCAACACCAGGGGTATTGCAGATGCGTTGCCAACCTAGAGGCCTAAGTTGGAATACCTCAAGTGCCAGTAATTTCACCGGCTGTCTCACTCTCCGCGCCGAAATACAACAGTGCAAGCACTGCTGCTTCACGGCAGGATTAGCGAGCAAGATGGTGGTAGCAATCCGGGCGGACCTTGCACAAGGTTCTACCGCCTGCAACTAGCAGGATGTCACTATAGATTATTGTATTGTCACCAGATTTACATAAGTTTACCAAATTTCAAATCGATCGGACTACTGGAAGTGGGTCAAATTTAACTTGCAAAATTTGACATAAATAAATAAACAAACGTACAGGGCAATTTAGATAAAAGCTTGTGAAAAATGGCTAAATTGCCGAGAAATGGGAAATGAACGCAAGTGATTTTAATTAACTAATCCCAAGGACACTTTTTGCTATAGCTCTCGAAATAAGGTCGTAAATTAAACAATTCTGAAGACGAACCAGAAGGCCTACTCCGAAACACAACGTTCGAAGTTCGTGTCGTGCGATCCCTCTCGCTCTCGTATTAAATAGTATAAGTGTGAGAGGGACCGCACGACACGAACTTCGAACGCTGTGTTTCGGAGTAGCCCTTCTGCAATAATCGAAATATTCAAAATTTGGAGATGTGGCCGTATTAGCAGGCATAAAACGAATGTTAAAGTTGCTAAACGGATGTCTCGGCACTAGCGACTAGACTGTCTATTTTGTGGCTTCTGCCTTCATTAACAGGAGGTCCCTCATGGCATACGAGGAGCGCTCAAATATATAAAAGAAGCTTACGGTGATGTTAACGGTGTTGACCCACCGATACTGATCACTGAAAATGGCGCAGCGCAGGCCGCTGTCAATGATACACAGAAGATAGATTACCTCAAGAAGTACATAACCAACGTCCTTGGCGCTATGATTGAAGATGGTGTCGTTGTTTATGGCTACTCCGTCTGGAGTTTGATGGACAACTTTGAATGGAGTGACGGGTATAAGTAAGTTCATAGCGTGATAATACAGTACAATACAATGTACAGTACAAGAATTGCGAAACGGAAGTGGCAGTGGACAGGGCACATTGCCCGCTGGACTGATGGCCGATGGGGTCAAAAGGTTCTCGAATGGCATCCGCGGACCGGGAGACGAGCTGTCGGTAGGCCTCCAACAAGATGGAGCGACGACCTGGTTAAGATCGCAGGATTGCGGTGGATGCGAAAAGCACAAGACCGGTCTGAGTGGATAGCCTTGGGGGAGGCCTATGTCCAGCAGTGGACATCTTTCAGCTGACATGATGATGATGATGATAACAATACAATACAAAGACTCTTTATTGTAACATCAGCCAAATTAGTGGTCTATCATTTTTCAAACAAGTTCCTATCAAACGAATATATCGCTAAAGTCGAACTTTCAAGACAGTCGCGTCTATTGACGTTGGCGTTATATAAAATGACCCCACGCTGTTCGGAGAAACTAGGGCTCACACTGGGTATTCATAGATAGGTATGTACAGTCAGCTGCAGAGAAAAGGTACCCCCCTGTAACGGCGGTATCCATACTACCGCCATTACAGGGGGGTACCCTTTCTCTGCAGCTGACTGTACCTACACTTACCCACAAATTTGTTCATACTTGTATGAGACTCGCACTTGGCCGGATTTTTTTCACTCGACTGCTCGAAAGAGTGTTATATTTTTGCTTTTCCGCTCTAGGTGCGTACTGTGCTAAGGTAATAATAATTTTCTCATCCATGTTTACAGGCCCAAGTTCGGTCTCTTCAAAGTTGACTTCAACGATCCTGAAAGGAAGCGTACAGCCAGACTCTCCGCAATATGGTACCGACAGCTAGTAACGAACATGACTTTGGATCCGAAATACGAACTAAAATACGAGAAAATTGAATTCTAATCAGAAAGGTTTAATGTGTAGTCAGCGCTACACCTTCCGCCGCTTAAATTTGCCTTAAAGTTCATTGCCACGACTTACAAAGACTACTTATAAAGGTATAATTCAATTCCAATAATTGTATTAGGCTCTATAGTAGAGTCTATACCGTTTAGCGATTCGAACACAATCCGGGATTAACGTCACAGAATATAATAATATAATAGTAACTACTAACGTAAAGACGTCGCATAAAAAATGTATCTCAAAAATGCTTCAAAACTAAGTATTAAGTACTTAATGAACTTTTAGGCAGATTTACCTACTTTTAATGAAGAAAATATTATTTTTGGCGGTAAAAATATTTGTTTTGATTTTTATTCTCACTTAAATATATTATCTTATGGTGCTATTTCTTAACTCCCTCCCCGGTCCTTTCTTGAATAGCTACCTCCAGTGGCGGATTAGCCACGTAGCAAGAGTAGCAAATGCTACGGGCCCCGCGGATCAATGCCTTCTGATCGTAAAAAGTAAATTTAGATGTATTTCTTTTCTAAATCAATGTGAATACAATACTGCCACCACAAAATCAAAACAAACCGCCGACAAAGAAAGAGATGGTATCAAAATGATCGACTATTACATTTTACTTATACTATGAACTTGAATCAAATCAAAGGCCCATGATAAAATTTGCTACAGGCCCCGCGATGGCTTAATCCGGCTCTGGCTACCTCACCAGATCGGGCTTGAATATGTTTCGTATTAAGCAGCGTTTCCATCAATAATGTGCGAAGATGTGTTGCGAGGGATGTATTTTTCATTAACCAATAGAAACGCTTCATTTACCCCGACTCGCTCCGCTCAGCTGTTTCCACCGGAGATGTGCTGTGCGAGGATATGTAAATAAAGCGTTTCTATTGGTTGATGAAAAACATATTCCTCGTACCACAGACTCGCAAATCTCTGGTGGAAGCGCTGCTTAATAATTGTACCATGATTTTAGTCATTCACCGGCAGCGTACTATTTACATATTATTATATCCTTTATTTTCGTAAATCTTGCGCGAGGTTTTTATAATCATATTATTAAATTGTGTAATATGTTAAATTTGTGGGTTTGGGTGACCTGATGTTTATTTTCTTCTGTATTTCATTAAAATAAACGCTTTTCAAAAAAACTATTAATTTATTTTTATCAACACAACTTATAGGCTGCAGTGTTAGCAGGGCTACTACGAAACTTGAAACTCGAAGTTCGTATCGTGCGGTCCCTCTGACACTTATACTACTAATACGAGAGCGAGAGGAACGGTACGATATGAACTTCGAGTTTCGTAGTAGCCCTGCAGGTTGTGTCTATTACAGTCGAGTTCATTTGATCAAAAATATGTGAACAAGACTATAGAGTCTTGTTCACATATTTTTGATCAAATGAACTTGACGGCGTAGAAGCAGATTCAAATGTTTTTAACCGACTTCAAAAAAAGGAGGAGGTTATCAATTCGGTTGTATGTTTTTTTTTTTTTTTTTTTTTATGTTTGTTACCTCAGAACTCCGTCGTTTGTGAACCGATTTGAAATTTTTTTTTTGCGATCGTCTAGGAATGCTTTCAATTAGGAGTGATTGAAGTCTAATATATAAAGTATGGGTATGTATATGGGTATGTATAAGGTATGTAGGTGAAGAAGACGACTATAGGTCCACTCCTGCTGGCTCGTGCTGAGGCACCGACTTCAGTTTCGTCCCAGCCTATATACGTCCCACTGCTGGGCACAGGCCTCCACTCAGAATGAGAGGGCTTGGGCCATAGTTCACTCTTCAGACTGGTAGAAAATTATTTTCATGTTTTTTGTAGTCGGTTCAATTTTTTGTTATAAAATTTTTTTTGAACAAACGTTTGCTCAGAAGTTTACTAACTCGACTCTACATAAACACATTGTCATTAAAATTGAACAATCATCCAAAGTTTCGTTCTTTTTTTATTCGACTGGATGGTCGGTCTCCTGATGGTAAGAGATGACCACCGCCCATAAACATCTGCAACGCCATGGGTATTGCAGATGCGTTGCCGACGTAAAGGCCTAAGATGGGATACCTCAAGAGCCAGTAATTTCACCGCCATTTTTGTGCAAATAGTCTCTTCCATGGATGCCACTACAGTGGATGCGATTTCTTTTTTTTTTAATAGCCTGTAATAGTGTCCCACTGCTGGGCAAAGGTCTTTCCTCTTCTCTGCTCCTCCTCTTCTCTTGATATCCACCCCTCCCGGTCTAGCGCAATGTCGGGCCAATCCCTTCCATACGCGTCCTAATCACCCCGCCATCTCCTTTTCGGTCTAAATCTTTTTTTAATATTAAAAAATAATAAACTTACCTATGTTGAGTCGGTATCATAAAACATTTTTTAAATCTAACACAACATTAGCACTTTTTCGAAATAATAGACAGCGTTTTTTTTTACAAAGTTATTTATTATGCTGTACTTATAAAATCAAAATGTGTCTAAAAATTTCATTTTTATTTTTTCGCATGCGGAGTCTTAAAATGTATAATTCTTTTTATTTTTATTAGAACTAACTAACAGTAATTTATATATAAAAAAAATACAGTTACTGCTAGAATTATGTCCAGGTTTTCCTTCTTTTCTTGGCATAAGTTAAAGTATTTTTAATAAAAATGGTTTCGTTCCATGATAAATTATTTATGTTAATGATGTTTCCAAGTTATTTTCCGCCAAATTCAGGAAAAGAGCGACTAATTAGTCGCAGCTTATTATTATTGCTCTAAAATTTCACACAATGTGCTGCCACCTAGCGTGGAATAGCGGAAAGATAATTAATTCAGAGCTTTTAATAAAATTGTATTATAAAATTAATTATATAGATGTCAAAAGCCAGGTCAGCACTGATGTTACTATTATTATTACATAAATCTAAAATTAAATTTGGCAATGATGATTACAGTGTGGTGTGACCACGGACCTCCAAAAACCTTGCAAAACTATCACTTTCGATTCGACAGTCCACCGTGAATAACGTTAAGTATTTGTATCTTGTTAGTACCTAGTTTCTAGTTAACATTTTGAGATAAAATCATCATGTCAGCAAAAGACGTCCACTGGTGGACATAGGCCTCCCCCCCAAGGCTCTCCACTCAGACCGGTCTTGTGCTTTTCCACCACCACCCACCGCGATCCCGCGATCTTAACCAGGTCGTCACTCCATCTTGTTGGAGGCCTACCGACAGCTCGTCTCCCGCCATTTGAGAACCTTCTGATCCCATGGGCAATTAGTCCTGCGGGCAATGTGCCCTGTCCACTGCCACTTCCGTTTCGTTATTCTTCGGGCTGCTATGTCGGTAGGGCATGCACCCGGTTCCACAAATTCATACAAAAACCTTAAAGGAACCGGGTATTACCCGGTTCCTTGATGCACTCGCAGAACCGGGTGCATGCCCTATATGTCGGTAAACTTAATTCTACTGTGGATATCATCATTTCTGATTTTATCCCGCAGAGAAACCCCGAGCATAGACCTCTCCATAGCCCTATACGTGACTTTGAGCTTCCTCACGAGGCCCACGGTAGCGTCCCCGCGTCTCATCCGTATGTCATTACTGGCAACACACACTGGTGGCAAACACACAAGACTTGACTTCAAACACTGCGGCTTGAGATTAAATAAATTATAATAAATAAAATAAAGAGCGCCTTTCTACAAATGACACCCACGTCCACGCACTGTAGAACATTCATTATTTAAAAAGCTTTTATGAGTTATTATTTTACTCAAGCTATTCCAGTCAATGGTATTACCGTCAAATAATTTTCAAATGTCAAGGGCTAATGTCACTGTCACTGTCAAAAATTTTTGTTTTGCTGTCTATCTCGCTCATATGTGACATACTGAATGAATTCTGACTCTGACTGATTCTGACATTCAGTACTCAGTAGAATCAGGACAGACAGGTAGTCATCTGTCAGATGTGTAAGAAGTTGGTTGTTTGTTTATTTGCGCACACGCATCGTCTATCGTGTCAATAAAGTTAGTGTAGTGCCAGAATGTACATTTACCAACTACCGTTCGAAATCAACAGGGAACTCTGCAGGTTTCTGGACCATGACGATATTTGGAAAGACTTGGCTGGTCGAATGAATTATTCGGCATTTGACGTAAGCGTAAGTATAGTACATCGTTTTGTATAATAGATGGGATTTTCCCCGGCAAAGGAAGGCACGGTATTGGATTCTGGGTATTTACGCACGAACTTTTATGTAACGTGCAGATATAACCCGTTTTTATCGTTTGTTATGGCCATTTATATCAACACGAAATCTATCGCCGTACAAATAACGTCTCAAATAAGAATGACGACCGAAAACAAACATGTAATGGCCCATGGCATGGTTTTTTCGGTCGTCATCCTTATTTGAAACGACGTTATTTGTACGGCGACAGATTTCGTGTTGAAATATCTAGTATGACCAAATATGTTGAATAGAAACATTATGATTTCTGCAATTTAGTGTCGGAATACTTTAGTTAGAAAGTAAACTCGTTTTAGGAAATTTACAGATTAACAGAAAGGGGCAATAAACACGTCTTTGTTTTTGGTGCCAGAATGCATTATCAAATCCAATGAAACTCAAGTAGACCTTATTTTATTTGAGCTATTTTTATCTTAAAATAAATGGTATGTCTAATAATGTACATAACATATTATCAAAGGGGAATCAAGTGATAGTGTTATGGTCTAATTGAACAAAAAAGTTAAGGGCTGATGGTAATTAATTAAAGAGTGAATAAACTAAGCTTTTGAATCCTGCTGTCAATTTAATTTTATAAATTGAACAGATTTGTTTGTTTGTTTGTTTATACTCTTTATTGTACAAAAAGGAAATACAAAAATATCACACAAAAAGAAAGTGCTAAGTACAAAGGTGGACTTATCCCTGAAGGGATCTCTGCCATTCAACCTTTGAGTGGTAGATTTTACCTGTGGCTTCACTGTAAAAAAAAGTAATACAGATATTTGCATTCGCATTTGTGAATGTTATAAAAATTACATTTGTTACATCACTATAACAGACACATAACATACCCACATACCTTCATAGGTATATAAGTACATTTTTTTATGTCCTCTTTAGATACTTTTTTTTTGCTAAGCTAACGCCTAACTGTTGTAGCCCTCAAACAAAAACCCCCGCCCCCTGTGTTGAACTGGAACCAAACGTCTCCATTGCCCCTCCTTCCCCTCTGAATGGCTATGGAGACCTGCTGAACAAGTCGTGACCCTGAACGAGGATCACACCAACAATTCCTTAAACGATGACCCAACTCACTAAAAATAATATAATAATATAATATTTTCTATGAGGATTCTAATGATACTACTTTTACTCTTGCTTAGGAAGTAGAGCAAACTGCAAAGCGGCAGGCCACATCTCCCACAAGCCTGCTCCTCATCCGATGGGGCCAACTCAACCACAGAGCAGAGGAACTGTTCATGCTGCTCTACCGAATGAAGCATGTGCCAGCCATGCGCTGCCTTGTACCGGCTCTAGATGCCAAGTACCAGAAATTGCTTAGTAAGAAGGATAGCTGTCATGCTGAGGGACAAAAGAAAACTGCTACTATTGAAGGTATTGTTTGGGCATGTTGTTTAGTTTAGAACCTTTGCACACTGAGTCTCACTGAGTCAGAGTCAACCATTAAAAAAAAAAAAACAGTTATTTGTGGGGAAAAAAATCCCCGGAGATAACTAGTTATACTGGAAGAAAAAAATTCTTCACAGATTACCAGTTACCTGGCCATGGTTATCTGTAAGGAACAAGGGCAAAATAAGTCCATAAAAGTTGCTGAATCTTATTTTAGCTTTAGATCGATAAAAATCTTTTTAGGTGGTAGGACCTTGTGCAAGGTCCGCCTGGATCGCTACTACCATCTTGCTCGCTAATCCTGCCGTGAAGCAGCAGTGCTTGCACTGTTGTGTTTCAGACACAGTAAGCTGGTGAAATTACTGGCACTTGAGGTATCCCATCTTAGGCTGCTAGGTTGGCAACGCATCTGTAATACCCCTGGTGTTGCAGATGTTTAGGGCGGTGGTGATCTCTTACCATCAGGAGACCCACTTGCTTGTTTAGCATCCAGTTGAATAAAAAAAAATTGAAATAAATTGGTTCAGTTGACCTGGCGCCCCGGGCAACCGCCACGATTGTGCAATAAGTATTGTAACAAAGGTAAAAATGATGGATGACTGTCGTCAGAAACAGCCACAAAAATGTCTCAATATATCTGTGATTTGTAATCTTACGCCATTGGATATCTTCTCAGGCATAGCTAAAGTAGGTAATTTACGCCTTCATGTCTTCTTATTTACTGACAAAAAATAATTGAATAGTAAATTGATGTTTCTAATACCTCAAGCTATAATTACGGACGTCTTTTACTGGTTGGTGAGTCACTCGCATTACATTATGAAGCCATCGACCTCACATTATTGTTAGAAGTGATTACAATGTTCTTAGTATTTATAATAGTCACCCTAGGCTTACTTATAAACCATAGTGGCTACAGTCAATACAATGAAGTATGTATCTGTACTATTTATAATACTTACTATAACTTTTTACACATACAGGGTGGAAAGTTGAGATGGGGCAGCAAGGGTAGCGACTAGATCCTTTGCTGCTACACGAAGATGCTCTTAGGAGACCTTTACTAACTTTTTGAGTGATGACAATCAACATTCACAGATTTTTGATAAAATGTACAGTTCTATCAAAGATCAAAACACTCTTTGAGACCAACTAAGGTTAGAGTAGGTACTAGAACACACACAAATAAAAAAAAAACTTTTTCCATACAGTTCGTAGGGTACTAATTTGCAAAGTGAAACTTTCGCATGTTGTTTTTTTACGAACAACAACCCTAGACAACTAAAAACTGAACATTTTAACTAAAGTTTATTTATTTATTTCACTGTAAAGTCATGTATATTTCAAAACGAAAGTTAATGTCATAACCCAATATTGCTGCCCCATCTTAACTTTCCACCCTGTATAATATTACTTCAAATGTCAACTGGCCAAAAACGGTGCTAAGGTGGCATTCTACCCTACTTACCGAGTTATATTATGACAAAAATAGTTAGTACTTATTTATTGTTCTCGTCAGACATTTATAAGAACTAAAAAAAATGTAATAATAAAACTTAGTTTTGTTGTATAAAAATATATTTTTTTAATGTACTTGTATTTTTTTTTCAGATAAAGTAAAAAGACACAAGGCTGCTACAAATAGTGAAAGTATCCCATTACCAGTCATGTTAATTGAAAAAAAAGGAAACATGCCAGTAAGTTAACTTGCCAAATAATTTTAAAAAATCCCATGCAATTTTTGGGGCACCCTGGAATTTGGTATGTAGATAGCTGGAAGTCTGGATTAATACACAGGATACTTTAGATCCCGTGATCCCGTCGGGATCGAGATGAAATTTACAAATTTAAATCCCTAAGATTAAAGATATGAAATCCGGCACGGGATTTTTTATGAAATCTGGGCCTAATAAGTAGCTTACGCGTGCGAAGCCGCGGGTAAAGGCTAAGTTAACAATTTCAAATAATTTTCCAGGATATCCAGTTAATGCCTTTGCCAGCATCTACTGATGGTAAATCCCCCATAGATGACTCGAGCAGTGACATGTCAAGGGTAAGTTTTAGATTAGTCTCTGGAATATGATACAAGGGCCAATCAACTTTTTTACCGGCACTTTTGGGCGTCTCCTGCGGTACCAAAATTGTCTCTGGTGTTACCAAAAAATCGTACTTCCAACAAGATATTTCACGGTTTAATAGGTTGAACTTATAGTCCGCGCGACGGTTAAAGACGGCTCGGGAAAAGTGGAAGGGGCATGCGCAGAAGTCATTTCTTCCGGTCTGCTTTGCGGGGTACAGGAGTGAAGGGCAGGTGGGCGTCGACGCCGTCACGTTATTGGTTAGTCGTCGCTCTCCGCCGCGCTTATTGGTGCATGCGTTTCGTGTTCCAATAGGGCCTGGACACATGTCGCCGGTACGGTGCCGCGTACGGTGCCGTACACGGCGCCGCGAACGGCGTCGTACCACGGCGCGGTGCCGTGGTACGACGCCGTGCACGGTGCATCGCTTGGTAGTTTAACTAGTTTTCGTTTTGCTGCTGAACGCATAACACGCAAGTACAACCATCGGTTCAAATATACAAAACAATTGTCGTTTTAAATATATACAAGTATACAGTTTTTGCCTTGACATGGACCAAGAAAAACGTATTCTCCTGCTCCTACTGCTAAGACGACGAATGAAAAAAAAAACAGAAACGAAGATATTGGGTGAATCCATACATGTCTTTAATGAACCATGATGGAGATCATTTTTTACTTGCATGTTATGCGTTCAGCAGCAAAACGTAAACTAGTTAAACTACCAAGCGATGCACCGTGCACGGCGTCGTACACGGCACCGCGCCGTGGTACGACGCCGTTCGCGGCGCCGTGTACGGCACCGTACGCGGCACCGTGTTTCGGCACGACGCCGTTTGACGGCGCCGCGCCGTGACACCGTAGACGGCACCGTACCGGCGACATGTGTCCAGGCCCTTACGTACTGTCGCGCACAAATTGTTTAACTTTATTTTCATTTCGTCGTAGTGAAAAAATGCCGAAAAATAAAGTTTTAACTAGGCAAGCCAGAAAATTGGTTTACGACGCGAACTGTTCTTCTTCAATCTTTTATCTCCATTTTTGTCTAACGGATTTTGAAAAAAAAATGAATACTTAATTTTGTATTTTTTTTAAACATCCATCCATACTAATATTATAAATGCGAAAGTAACTCTGTCTGTCTGTCTGTCTGTTACGCTTTCACGCCAAAACCGCTGAACCGATTTGGATGAAATTTGGTACAGAGATAAAATAGACCTTGGGAAAGGACATAGGCTATCTTTTATCGCAAAAAAGAGGCTTTAAGGGGTTAAAATAGGGGGTGAAAGTTTATATGGTGGAAGTTCGTCGCTGTCGAAGATAAAACTATGAAACTTGGCATTTAGGCATTTAATATACTATCCATGTCGATACTAATATTATAAATGTCAAAGTGTGTTTGTATGTCTGTATGTTTGTCCGTCTTTCACGCCGTAACGGAGCGACAGATCGACGTGATTTTTGGCATGGAGATAGATAGTTTATGGGCCCGAGAGTGATATAGGCTACTTTTTATCCCGGAAAAATGCACAGATCCCGAGGGAACAGCGCGCGATAACCGAGTACCACGCGGGCGGAGCCGCGGGCAAAAGCTAGTTGTCTATAAAACACTTATTTCGTAGTCAAAATACCTTAACGGGACTTATCACGCTATTTGACCCAATTATTATTTACCTCGACGTTTCGGCAACATTTCACTTATTTCACTTATTTCGTGTCTCTATTGACGTGAAAGATCTAACATATACGAAATCTACATAATTTTAATTTATTCGATGTAAAAAGTTCAATTAATAATATTCCGTTATTACCTACTAGCTTTTGCCCGTGGTTCCGCCCGCGCGGTATTCGGTTATCGTGCGCTGTTCCCTCGGGAACTAACTGTGTATTTTTCCGGGATAAAAAGTAGCATATGTCACTCTCGGACCCATAAACTATCTCTATGCCAAAAATCACGTTGATCCGTCGCTCCGTTACGGCGTGAAAGAGGGACAAACATACAAATATACAAACACACAAACAGACTTTCGCATTTATAATATTAGTATGGATTACATTATCTTGTTAAAATTACACTTACCTAAAATTTACTTGTGTTCTTTTTTCTGATATATGTATTATTTTGTTAAAAGATTTTGTGCGCGATTGTACCCATGCGCCATTTACCCCCACCAGATTCCCTGAGCCGTCTTAAACCGTCGCGCGGACTATACGTAGGATGGCATGTATCCATGTACACCATCTATTAAATTACAGAAAAAGCATGTTTACTTACAAAAATCTGCATTTGTTGGAAAAATTTCGCAGACAGATTAGTGTCAATGTCGGTAAAAAAGTTAATTGGCCTACAAAACAGTTGAAGACGGATGCAAAATAAGTTTTAAATACCTACAAAGTAGGTTCTTTATAACCCATCCAATGGTAAACACCATGCTGTGTTAGAATGATATTAGATGTAGTCAAATACCACAAATATGATAGCAGGACTTATAAAACACGAGTAAAATTTACCTCGATGTTTCGACCATATTCCAGTGGTCGTGGTCACGAATGGACTGGGCTGTCAAGTGTTCTGTTGAATAATTGAGTTGAATTAAATCACTTTCCCTCTCCCTGTCATTCTGAGAGGAGGCCTGTGCCCAGCAGTAGGACGTATATAGGCTGGGATGATGACGATGCCCGAAGAATTGCGAAACTAAAGTGGGAGTGGGCAGGGCACATTGCTCGCAAAACTGATGGCTGATGGGGTCAAAAGGTTCTCGAATGGCGTCCGCGGACCGGGAGACGAGCTGTCGGTAGGCCTCCAACAAGATAGAGCGACGACCTGGTCAAGATCGCGGGATCGCGGTGGATGTTAAAAGCACGAGACCGGTCTGAGTGGAGAGCCTTGGGGGAGGCCTATGTCCAGCAGTGGACGTCTTTCGGCTGACATGATGATGATGATGATGATGATGATAAAATCACTTTCAGAATGCATCAACGACCGGCGGCGGGGTGGACCTGAACGACGAACTGTTGAAAAACGTCAACGCCATTCCGGTCATCAGCTATAACGACTTGAAGGAGATCACCAACAACTGGTCTCCTGACAACTTGCTCGGGAAGGGGGGGTTCGGCCAGGTCTTCAAAGGTGAACATATGGAATCCTATTATAAATGCGAAAGCTTATGCTAATTTATGGCCCGACTCACCATTTTCTCCGAGACCAAAAAAATTTTTTCTGTGTATTTACAATACAATACCTACAGTAACTCTTTATTGCACACCAACATATAGCAAACAATTACAGAAAACAGGTATATACACAGAGACTTTCTGAGGTAAGCAATAGCAATAGGTAGGTACGATTTTATAGAACATAGTAGGTTTGTTTTATGAAAGTTCCGAAAAAATATATGGTTTCAGGGAAAATCGTGAGTTGAGAAATTAAAGTTTGACAACATTAAGATTGTTTTTTTGGAATCTTTTTGTATTTTTTATTTTAATTCCAAATTTAATTACTTTTGTTTTTTTTGTTTTGTTTTTTTTTTTGTTTTTTGTTAATTTTGAATGAAGTAGATACTAAAAACAGCTCTGTAAACTTCCAAACAAAAGTAGTGTGTTAAGGCAGGGTGTTCTCAATTTAAACTAACGATGGAAGATTTCGATAATGCTGATTTTGTTTTATTTGCATCATGACAAAAAGTCATATTATATTAAAATTAGAAAAAGATAAAGAAGCCTAATATTATTACAGTAAGGTTTATTTTGTACTGATGATGGTTATTCTTTACATAACTTTTTACGGTAACTTTGAAATGTTTTGCAAGTTTATAATAGAACAAAACCCGAAGCATGCTTCTAAAATTTGAAGGTTTTTTTTTAGAGCTCAAGGAGTGTACGTTTTATAAATATGTTTTTTTTCGCAGGCGAATGGAAGCTGCTACCAGTGGCGGTAAAAAGACTTCTCGGCAACGACGCGAGCAATAAGGAGCTGATCAGGGAACTCTGCCTGAACCAGTACCGGCATGACAACATACTTCCCCTGTACGGATACAGTTTAGGAGGTATATCATACAGTCGTACAGAACTGGCCCTACACTTCGAAGTGCAAAATTCAAACTTCATATCTTACCGTCTCGCTGGTGCTTCCATCCCAGCCTATATACATCCCACTGCTAGTTCAGAGACAGTTGTTGTCAGTTGTTTATTCTAACAACTGATAGCATGGTGTATGGTTGTGTTACTCTGAAGATGAGCCCTGGTTGAGTTCGAAATGGTCAGTGTGGTGTGGTGGTGATAGATGGGTTTGTGTAATTTGTGTGTGTTCTTACAGTGTGGAGGTGGAGGAACTGCATGAACACCCATATTTTGCATAAGCTTAGTTATCGTAACGTCGCGGGTGAGCAAGGAAATGCTTTTAGTTGATTTATATTATCTAACTTAATATTCAACAGGGCCCGAAGCTTGTTTAGTTTACCAACTAATGCTGGGTGAATCACTCGACCACAGGCTGAGGTGCAAAACACATCACCCCCCCTTGTCGTGGTGCCAGCGGTATAGGATAGCGCAAGGCGTTGCCAGGTAATAAACACTGTTAAACAAACATTGTTAAATCTTATAAGTATAAAAGGAAGTTATGGACTCTACGCCGTACATCATTCCGTACAACAGAACTAAAATACAGACAGGTCAAAACCCAAATACACCCCCTATAGTAGGAGAGCCCATGATGCTAACTGGGAATTTACTCGAGTGTCGTGGGGACTTATTAGATCTTGAAAATAACTTAACCCCCCCACTTTAATCTGTCGCGTTTTAGTATCTCTGACGATTGTTTTTTTTTTTCTAATATAATAGGCTACCCTAAACGCACCGTCCTTTACTTATATACGGTAAAGGTAGTATGTTCTAGAATCTAGAGCTACTATGTTTATCTGACACGCTTGAGTAAATCCCAAAATCCCCTCTTGGGCTCCCCTACTATAAATGTAAATGCAAGATATAACGCGCCCTCCTGAAAATAATCACACTGGCGCCCACGAATGGGGCTACTGCAACCGAGAAGAAATCAAACTATCCTTAAATAAACCAGTATGTGGTCTACTCGTGATCACGGCAACTGCAACGTTACCGAAACGCCGAGGTAAATATTACTGGTGTAAAAATAGCGTGATAAGTCCCGTTTGTGGTATTGTGACTATGAGTGAGAATCACGAAAGTTTAAAACGTTATATCCTTAAATAACACCGAAGATCCTGAGTGTGGTTTGTATTGACCCAAGGTTAAAAATATAAAAAAAAACCAGTCGTCTCGTGATCATTGCGCATGTGTCGAAACATCGAGCTTCTCTAAAATCAAAATACGCGGAACGAAACCCGAATTGAAATCACATATACAAATTGTTCCAGAGGTCTAGCATTTCTCCACACTATGACCGGCACCCCTCTGATACACGGTGATATAAAGCCAGCAAATATCCTCCTGGACACGTGTTTGATGCCCAAAATAGGGGACTTTGGTCTCGCCAGGAAAGGGCCCTATGGGGACGACAGGACACACTTAAAAGTATCCCGGTGAGTTGTTTGCAGATATCAGAATTACCAGTAGGCACAGAATACAGGCGACCGACTATCAATCATCGAATTTATTAAGCGAACCTAGCTTTTGCCCGCGGTTTCGCTCGCGTGGAATTCGGTTATCGCAAGTGTTGTCTCGGGAAATGTGCATTTTTTCCGGGATAAAAAGTAGCCTATAGTCACTACTGAACATTTTATTAAGGTTCAATTTGCTGGCATATTGATTTAGATACGAGATTTTTCAAAGTAGTGTCGCTATGTCACTCCGTCATTTATGAACCGTTTTGAATATTTTTTTTGGGATAATAAATTAAATAATAATAAATATCATGGGACACTTGACACCAATTGACAATTGATCGTCAAGGGATGCCTTTAATTAGGTCCCATAAGCACCAAATCAGGATATGATAATTGGATCCTAAGGAAACCAAGGGAACTCTTCAAATGTAAGGACCAGCCAGCAGGAGTGATTGAAGCCCAATATGTATTGCGTGGGTGAGGTAGGCGACTATAGATCCACTCCTGCTGGCTCGCGCTGAGGCACGGACTTCAGACTGGTAGAAAATTATTTTCATGGTTTTTTGTAGTCAGTTAATTTTTTTGTTAATCCCTATTGCTTTCTTCCTCGACCGACTTAGCCTCTAGTGTTATTTTACAAGTCAGTGAGTAGGTATGTCAGTGACAAAACTGAGGAACTTTAACATGTGATAGTTCTTAATCTACGTGTTCGAACTGAATGTTATTGATAATCTATCTAAATCCCATTAGGCCCTATAGGTAACTGAAAATTCAGGGTTCTAGCTTTAGCCATAACAAAAATACAGGGTGTTGAAAATAGCCTGAATGGCTTCGAGAAAAGTATGGTACGGCCGTGCCTTTGTTTTTTTTTGCTCGACTTGGCGGGGGCACTGCCGTGCCCCCAGATATGCTCACCTACCTACATATTAAATTTAATCTAACGCCTAACCCTATTCGTGGCCTTTCAGCGTCCACGGCACGCGTGCCTACCTCCCCGAGGAGTACCTCCGTTCGGGGCTTCTGTCGCCGGCAGTGGACGTGTTCAGCTACGGCGTGGTGTTAGCAGAGGTGGCGACGGCACAGCACGCCACCGCCAAAGACCGTGCGCCCGCGCCGCTCAGCCAGTACATAGAAGCCAAGGCCAAGGAGGGAATCGACCTTGGTGAGTTGCCTTAGGGTTGGGTACGCATCTGAATATCGAATGTTAAAACTATATTAAAAACTAAACTATATCTAAAAAAGGCCCCTGCGGCATTGTGCCGAAAATGCTGGGAGCATTTCCTGGTTGAATCGCTAGGCTAATTCTTTGAGCGAGGTAGCTGCCAGCTCTTCGTGTCACCGGTGGCATCGATGAGGCTTCGTGCTCCTGGGCCCCACGGACCAAGGGTCTCGACACCGAAAGGGACGAAATTATATGCGGCGCCGAGACCACTATATTTATTTGCTTATCTTAAAATGTACATGTTAAAATATCGAATATATTAAAATATCGAATATATTAAAATATCGAATGGGTCATAATATCGAAACTTTTATTTTCTAAGACCGAAAACTTGTCAGGATTGATTAAAATGGCATCGTATAGAACCTCTTAGGTTAGGTTAGGTTAGATTTATAACAATCTAGAAAAAATACCTTTTCGATATTATGACCCATTCGATATTTTAACGTTCGATATTCAGATACCTGTGTGTGTGTGTGTGTGTGTGACCTTAGGGATATAAGGGCCAATCAACTTTTTTACCTACACTAATCTGTCCGCGACATTTTTCTAACAATAGCAGATTTTTGTAAGTAAACATGTTTTTTCTATAATTTAATAGATGGTGTACATGCATAAAAATACATGCCATCCTACGTAAGTTCAACCTATTAAACGGTGAAATATCTTGTTGGATGTACGATTTTTTTGATAACATCAGAGACAATTTTGGTAACGCAGGAGACGCCTAAAGTGTCCGTAAAATAGTTGATTGGCCCATAATTCGTCGCGTCGTGACATTCGTCGCTTGCACCTCGCTGTGGGTTGATGTGTGCATCGCTTGCTAGGACTGCTCATAAATATTAAATACATAATTGTAAAAATTGTACCCTAAGATCATCGTCGCATAGCTCAAAATCGAACAGTGAAGTTGTGGTGATTGTGATACGCCGTGCGACTTACCTATCAGCTACTGCACAAAAAAAGGTACGCCTGCACAGTATACGTAAAATTCACCGAGCAATCTTACAAGATGATGCGCTCGCCATCTGACAACAGATATTCATCTCAACCGGAGCTTTCAAGCCACACTGAAGATATTTGTAATATTACAAACAGAAAACGTAAAACAAATCCAGAAATGCACGATTTGATAGCTTTCAAGCAAGAGATTGGTGATATGTTTGACGATTTTAAACTGTCTCAAGAAAATCAGACTAGTAAACTGCAGGATTCAATAAATGAGCTACATGCACAAAATAAAGAGATAATTAAAACAAACTCGAACATTGAAAAAATTCTTCTGCACACTACCACCTTATATGAAGACTTGAAGCAAAAATATGACAGCCTGGCAGTGAGCCACAATGATGCTCTTCTGAAAATCAACATGCTCGAAGAACAAGTCGAAGAGATGCAAAGAAACCAACGAGCTACTACATTAGAAATTAGAAACGTACCAGAAACAGAGAACGAAAACTTGTTCGAAGTCCTAAACAAGATACATGATACTTTGGATATCTCGGTCCCTACTGAACAGATTAAACAGGTCAAGCGAATTAAAGCCAGTCAAAATAAAGTTATTGTTGTGGATTACCCGAATACTCGGACCAGCTTGTCAGTTTTGAAAGCCTTAAAATTGTACAATGTGGCTCACAAAGACAACAAATTGAATACAGAATGCCTTGACATGCCAGGAGCAAAACGCTCAATATTCATTGGAGAATCGCTTACACCGGCAGGTAGGAAACTGCATTTTCTTGCACGTAGCCTGCGTAAGGGGCATGGATACAAATACTGCTGGACATCGATGGGACGCGTCTTTGTGAAACTTGCAGAAGGTACCCCCGTCATCGAAATAAAATCCATCCAACAAGTAGAAGCTATGAAAGGAGCACCCACGGCTGCATTGTGACTCTTCTTTGGCTACTGGTCGCATAAGTAAATTTTTCTTCTTATTATTATTGCTTACTTAGTAGATGCACACACTAAAAGAGAAAACACTATCCACACAACATTTCACACACCATTACACACAACATTACACACAACCTTACACACAACATCATACACTACATTGCATAACTTTTACACACTCACAATAAGCCATTTATTTATGAACTGCATGCTGCTCTGGATACTGGTGCCATTGTCAAATACTTATAAAATACAAAATTTTCTTAATAATAAAGAGGGTTATGTCTAATATTGAAATAGTATCTGACGATATTGACAAAAGCGTCAATATCGGAAATGCAATGGCCCTGAATGTTCCCGAGCAATGCAAGAGTGTCTTCATACAATCTAAAAATACGCTGAAAATATTTACATTAAATATTAGAAGCTTAAATAGAAATTTTGATGAACTACAAGTGCTCTTGGAGCGATTGGATATTAATTATGAGGTTATCATACTAAGAGAATGCTGGTTATCTACTAAAGTAATGCTACCTAAACTAAAAAACTATAAGTCGTTTGCTACTACTTTAAATATCAATCAGAACGACGGAATAGTAATATATGTAAAGGATAATGTAATGTTGGAAACTACAGAACCTACTGAATATTTTGAAGCTAACTGTCTTATTAGCACCCTAGGACTAGAATATGCGATTGTTTCTGTCTACCGACCCCCTTCGTTTAGAAATATAGACATCTTCTTACGGGGCCTGGATCAAGTCTTGGTTAAACATAAGCAATTCAAAAACATCATCATTGTCGGAGATATGAATATTGATATTAAGGAGGGCAATCAAGATGCGCGATCATCTGAGTATCTAGATATGCTAGCGCTTAATGGAATTTTACCAGCACATGTATTACCTACAAGACTTAATAATTGCCTTGATCATTGTCTGATTAAAACCAAACTTCCAGTAACAACTATTGTATGTCACTCGACAATTACAGATCACTCTTGTGTGATGATATCAGTCTCCAACCACCACATGCCACAACCAAAAATTTTACGCAAAGTTAAAAAAATTGATTATACGGCTGCCATCAGAGATCTTGAGCTAGTAAACTGGACAGAATTGTTGAGGGACACAGATGTAAATAGTGCAACTAATATTTTTCTTTCGCATATTACCCACTCCTTAAATAAATGTACTAAGTATGTAACCGTTTCACACCGAAAGAATAATATTAAACCGTGGATCACTCCAGGGTTGATTAGATGCATGAAGAATAGGGATAATCTACACATAAGATTGAGAAAAAATCCTGAAAATAATATAATAAAAATCACTTATCGTAGATATCGTAACACCTGTAACAATATTCTTAATAAACTAAAGAGGGCCTATCAAAGATCTCAAATAAAAAAAAATACAAATAATTTGAAAATGCAATGGGCGTTAATTAAGGACATCTGCAATCTTGACGCCAAATCGGATAATTCAACGCATCTACTAAACTTGAAAACAAAGCCTATAGAATCCTTAAACTATGTCAACAAGTATTTTACAAATATAGGCAAAAAATTAGCTACTGAGATTATCGACAAAACTCAAATTTCCGAAGATCAAAGAGCTAAATCAATAAAAATTTCGAATTGTTCTTCAAGTTCCATGGTCATGCTTCCTACGGACATTACAGAAGTGAAACAAATAATATGTAACCTTAAATCAAGTGCCGCTTGTGGATGGGACGGGATATCCGCGATATTTTTTAGAATGGGCGTTGATGTTCTGACTTATCCAATTACTAAAATATGGGTAAGTAATAGAATATATAAAAACAAAACATATAATATTCATTATATATAACTTCACTTTCTCTATTTTTTTAAATATAATATACGTTTGCTATAATGCTCATAATATATAATGATAAAATATATAATTCCATTATATATAATGATCTATGGAAATAAATACTTTGAGTATAACGATCAAATAATATAATATTCACAACCTCTAACAACCAAAACATATAACATTCATTTAATCTTACAACGGAAAATATAACGCTCAAAAATATAAACGTGAAAACAAAAATATAAAACCGAGTATTCCGAATGTGAATTCCAAAGCAATCGCTTCATGTTTAAGCTTTTTGTCGATTAATTTATTGTGTATTCTTTGTATATTTTTATTTCACTTTAGCGGTTTCCTCGCTGCTATAAAAAAAAAACCTAACACCGAAGGCTAAGGCGGGAGCTACGCTCCGCTTCGCTCCCGCCTTAGCCTTCTAAACCTAACCTATCCGAGTCGCTTCTGCTCCGAACCGTCTTGCTCGCTCGCTTCGCTCGCTCGCACAAATTTTGGAGTATAACTTTCCAATACAAAAATTAAAGGTTGATAAACATCTACTTTTCTGGTTTTAAAATTTAAAAATTTAACAAGAATTTTAGAAACAAAGTATATCACTTGATATTATATCATTTTAATGTTATATAAAAAGTTATTACGTATTATGAGCGGTATACTTTATGTATGTTATATAATATGAATTTAGCCCATAAACATGTTATTTCTTATGAAAGTATATAAAACAATTGTTATACTGATCGAACGTTATACTTATTGAAATTATAGTGTTTCATGTTATACATAATGTAATTATATATAATGAACGTTATATAATATGAAAATATATCTAACGTTTTTATATATCTTGGGACGCACCCCTAAAATATGTAACCTATGTTTTCAAGAGGGCAAGTTTCCGGATGCTTTGAAGAAGTCAGTTATTATACCTATATTTAAGTCTGGGGACAGGGACTGTATATCGAATTATCGACCAATCTCACTATTGCCAACTCTATCAAAAGTAATAGAAAAACTAATAAACAACAGACTGAAACAATATTTAACTAAAAATAATATACTGGCACCTAATCAGTATGGATTTAGGGAGGGTAAATCTACCACTGATGCTGTGAAACACCTAACAGCTCACTTGATTGAAAAATTAGATAATAAAAGAAAAGCTCTCGGTATATTCTTGGATTTAAGGAAAGCCTTCGACACAGTCTCTGTTCCCATACTCAGAAAGTTGGAAGGTGTAGGTGTACGTGGTTTGCCACTCCTGTTACTGGCTGATTACTTGAAGGGACGGAAACAGTCAGTTAGGGTAGGCGAGCACCTAAGCTGTGAAGAGGACATTTTTTACGGAGTGCCGCAAGGTAGTGTCTTAGGACCGACTCTTTTTTTGATCTATATTAATGATTTATGTGGCCTGAAACTAAGAAATGCCCAAATTATAACATTTGCTGATGACACAGTTATCCTTTTTCATGATAAAAATTGGTCCCAGTTAAATAAAACGGTACAGGAAGGATTTGAGCTAGTGACTGATTGGTTGAACTATAATCTACTTACTCTTAATACCATGAAAACCAAATACATTACTTTCAGTATTCGCAATACTACTCAACCACAACCTGGAACAATAGTAGTTAAAGTACATTCCTGTACTCAGAAGTCTGACTGCAACTGTGACCTGATTGAAACTGCTGACTGTGTTAAATATTTGGGTATTGATCTGGACCAAAACCTCAACTGGACTAAACATATCACTAATTTGACCAGTAGAGTCAGAAAACTAATTTATATATTTAGAAACCTTCGATTTGTCTGTGACAGTAGGTTGCTGACCACGATATACCTTGCACTTTGTCAATCAATCGCAACTTACTGTATAATAGCATGGGGAGGAGCTTCAAAAACTACTTTGTTACCACTGGAACGTGCCCAGCGAGCCGTTCTCAAAGTCATGACATTTAAGCACTATAGATATCCAACACAAACCCTGTATAAAGATACTTCAGTGCTCACGATAAGACAATTATTCCTCAAAAATCTGATACTTGATCAGCATCGCAAGCAACCCGACTTTTCCCCAACTCGACGTAGAAATGATTTAGTTTATTCCATCCCGAAATTTAAGACAGCTTTCTCTCATAAATTCCAAACCTTTCTAGGACCGTTCATTTACAATCGTATTAGCAAAAATCTGCACATAAGGAACCTTAGTTTCTATGAATCCAGGAAAGCCCTAGATAAATTTCTGAATGCACTTAATTATGAAGATACGGAAAAACTTCTAAATAAAATGGCTTGATACACATATAACACACACACCCTTTCACTCACCCTTCCTCCCACACATGTATACACAACTTATCTCACAAGCGCATATTCATACACATACATACATACACACACACCTTTCATCCATAGATACACAACTCATCTCACACACACGAATACACATACACACTGATACATAGTTCAAATAATCATGCACTACTCACCTACTAACACTCGATTACGAGCATTCCACACTCATACATCTTGATACACAGTACCTACCTATTGTTTAATTTGTAAGATATTATGTAGCTGCTGAATGTTACGTTTTGTTTAGATAGTATCTAAAATGCATGTGTGATTTTTGCATATACTACTTAGATTCTCTTTTACGCACTGCTGCCACGGTTATACCCTCAAATTTATAGTTATGTTAAAATCTTGTTTTGTTTAACGTACATTGGTCCACACATGTCTAATTTGACTTCACGATTAAGAATGACGAATCTTACTTCACCGTGATACAGTTTATAACTAGTACGGGGAGTAAAGGACATCATTAATACTCGAAGTAAAAACCTACAACATATTATGTACCTACCCACCTTTAGACTTAAGTAAAAATGTACTTACTGTGCGTGATTGTTAAATATTTTGTTGTTGTTGGTAAAATAAAGATTTATTATTATTATTATAATCGGTGTGTCCCCACTAGTCCTATTGACAGTACTATTTTAGAACTCTATTCCAGCACTGTGAATAGAACTAGTGGGAACACACCATATAATCATCGGAAGACTGACTGTTAAATAAACTAACCAACAAAAAGTTGGAAAACCCCGGACTTTGTCACTTCAAAGTTCAATATGTCAAAAACGACTGAACTGATTTTGATAAAACATATCCAAGAACCATCGCTGTAAACCTGCTTTTAAATAAAAAAAAACCGCATTCAAATAGGTCTAAGAGCTACATTGCCCCAGACAGACAGAAACACACACACATAGCGGTCAAACTTATAATACTCCTCTTTTTGACAAACAAAAAATGACGAGGATACAGTGCTTAGAAGTTTCGAGTGACGTCACTATATGGCAAGATTTTTACCTTATAGTGACGTCACAAGCCCCCACTCCGGAATTTTGATGATCTATACCTTTGTCGATTTTTAATAAATAGATAAACCAAAAAATACGTGTCCCATATTTTTCCATAGTCTAACTGGACTACATAGAATGATGTATTTTTAACCCAGTCGTCATCCCTATTATACCCAACTAAAGGTAGGTTATAATTATAACCCAACTCACCACTCTTTACAGCTATCCTGGAAGATCCGAAGCTGTACGGAACCGCGAATTCGTTCCCGTGGCTGTGCCGAGAGTTCATTTTGCTCGGCCTGCACTGCACTCGCGCCGCGCGCTCCGAACGTCCCACCATGCTTGAAGTGTACAAGAGACTGGACGCGTTAGACGTTCCCGGGAAAAACTTTGTTTGACCCCCAATTTATGCAAACAATGGTATGAAAACTGAGGCCTTAGGGCGGTTTCAGACTAGCGTTTTATACGCGCGTTTGAACTCGTTTTTGAAAGCGTTTACGCGCGCACCGGTGCAGTTTTTTTTTCTTCAAGCGTTGACACGCATAGTTCGTATAAGCGCGAGCGAGAACATGACCTTTAGACCAAACACATGAATGAGCGCGAACAGTCAAGGACAAAAATATGTACACGCTTTAGTACCTTGTCTATTTTCGTTATATTTGAACTGCCATATCTACTGTCACAGTGATTAAAGTGACAAGGTACTAAAGTGTATACATATTTTTGCCCTTGATTGTATACGTGTGTTCGATTAAATGTAGCGCGCGTGTAAACGCGAATGTCAAAAACGCTAGTCTGAAACCGCCCTTATCTAACACACATTTTATCATGAAAAAAAAATTAATCTACCAATAATGGATAATATAATAATAGTATGACTGACCCTCCAAATGTACTTAGTGAAAGCTAGTCGGATAAAAAATCCTTGCTCCCTTTTGATTCTCGAAATATAATGTATTTTAATTTAAAATATTGACCTTAGCCTACTCCTGGCGCATTTTTTTTATTCGACTGAATAGCAAACGAGCAAGTGGGTCTCCTGATGGTAAGAGATCACCCTATCAACCTAGAGGCCTAAGTTGGGATACGATACCTCAAGTGCCAGTAATTTTAGATAAATTATTAAGAATGTGAATCCTGTACTTGCTGAATAAAATCTTGATTTAGTTAAATGAGTATTTGCAAAAAAAGTTATTTAAGCTAGAAACAATTACGCCAGAGGCGGAGCGGTGCCGGTTGTAATATTCGAGCAAACGTGAAACGGGCCAAAAATACCGCGCAGTGTTCCATGTGCTCTCTTTCATGTTAGCTCGAATATTACAACTGGTATCGCTCTCTGTGTGTAGCTTTAGGCGAATAATCATAAATGACAAATAACTTGTTTTAAATAATTTTCGTAGTCAGTGCAGTCGTAATGTTTCAAATTTAATTTAATATGATTATCATCACAATCATTATCATTTGTATTTATTTTGAGATCAATGTTTTTTGTTTCTGTGTCCGCCACCTACGATTTTGTTTGACAGTATCTTAAGATCTATGTACCCAAATGGTTGTCTGGCAGAGACTGCTTTTAAGCGATAAGACCGCCTGTTGTCTACCCTAAATTTATTTATAATATATGGATTTTTTGTACCTACTGATTTGTAGTGCGCAATAAAAGATATTTGTATTGTATTGTATCCTGTAGCATCTGTTACGTTGTATGTTTTTTAAACAAATAGGTACTGAATGAGCTTCTATACATTTCGACATTACTTAAACGTGTCTGAGCTTGACACCAAATCAAGATGAATTTTTTGTTGACTGTACGAGACAAGATAAATAAAACCTTATGGTCAAAACGTAACTTGACGCAAGTCCCGTTATACTGTAAGTATTATATTTATTTAAACTAGTATTTAACGTATCCACAACTGTACTTAGCCATATTTTTATAATAAATGTTTTTTACTAAATATTTCGTTTCGTTACTTGTTTAAAGTGTAACAAAATTACAGGATGTTAAAAATAGCCTGAATGGCTTCGAGAAAAGTATGGTACGGCCGTGCCTTTTGTTTTTGTTTTGCTCGACTTGGCGGGGCCACTGCCCGCACAATACGCGATAGTATTTAGAGAGATGAAAATAATGTCATTCAACCAGAGTGAAAAGGAAAGGACAGTAAATTAAAATATTTATTTATCAATAACACTGACATTTTCTTAACTATTGAGAGCATCACACAATTTCATTATATATCCGAATAATTCAATTATCTTTACATTTCATTAAAATACATTAAACATTTTCTCAACAATTTATAAATTTCTATTTACGGTAACTTTTGTAGCGAACAATGTCATATGGTCACTACTTTGAAAAAATCTCGTATCTAAAACCAATATGTCAACAGAATTGAACCTTAATGTCTATAAAGTTCACTCAGAAAAATTATCTATTTTGAGCTACGAGTTTTTTTTAAAGTAGTGACGATATCATAAGATAGGGTATACCTGATGGGCCCTGTAACAGTGCCAAAAAATTAAAATCCAGGTTCTGCTACTCAAATGAAACTACTTTAGTTCTGCAACTTTAAAAAGTTAAGTAATTTTATCATTACGTTTATTCCAAACAAATTAAATGGTATTTTCAATGTACGGCTTCTAATCCTCCATTAAGTGTTCTGATATTGTTGATCAAATTTTTGCTCACAAGTTTACGAACTCGACTGTACGAGTGTTTAGATAATTTAATACTGGCCGTTTTTATGTAGTCTAATTTTTTTCTAACGGCGAAGCGCAACTGAGTACTGACAAAGTCCAAATTATGAGTGTAGAGTTAAAAATTAAGTAGAATTAATGACTTAGCAATTTTTAATTATTAAACTATTAAAAAAGAGAATTAAAATAAAATAAAAAGACTGTTGGGGTGCCTGAGATTTTCAGTATATTAATCAACACATCTGTGTTGAAACAGCCATTGAAATCTTTCAATGGCTGTATCTCAGTCACATACAAGTTTCGAAAGACCGTAGCAGATAGCATTTTAAGTAAATTACAATAAGTACCTATCATCAATATATTAAATTGAATCGAAGCAAAAGTTGCCGTATCTAGAACCAAATCATTCATACATTCAGTCAAAAAATATATCTCTCCAAGGGCCTGTTTTACCACTCATTAATAATTTTCGTGACATATCTGTGATGCCGTCTCTATTTATTTTGTCTATATAAACAAAGACGGCATCACATAAAATTTATCAATGAGTGGGCAAGAAGGCCTTAAATCTTAACGCATCAAAATCTAAATAAAATCAACAAAAACACGCAGATTGCTAAAACGTAGTCCTCGAATACCGTTTGAGCCGCCTCTAGGCGCTCTGAACTCTACAATATGAAGGCCAAAGTGAGGTCAAACATAGAGAATCAGTGATAATCTCTAAAACGTGCACGCAAACCAGACGCAGATTCAAGACGAGCAGACCAGACCAGACCAAACCAGAGGCCGTATTGCCCAACGTTTCAGACGCACGCAATCGCAATCAAATGACAGTTTCTCTCGTTCCTTTTTGTATGCGAAATTTGTCATTTGATTGCGATCGCGAGCGTCAGAAGCATTAAGCAATACGTCCTCGAGTTACAATTAATTAAAAGCATCGATTTACAAGTGGTCTCGAGTTTTTTTCGGAGCATTTCAACAGGTGGTTGGATTCGTTTAATAACACACTGTCCACGTTTTCTCACATCAGTTATTTTAAGACAATATTTACTTAATTATTTTTAGACACTCTTGCTACTCAAGTGCAACTTTCGAGGGATTTCGAACTATTTTTTACAGCTTAAAGGGACTTTTGCAACTTTTCCCCCGTAATAGATTGTCATCGATCCCTCCACAAGGCCACGAAAATACTCGCACTTTTATCTGCCCCTTTATCATGGTGCCCATGCCTCTCTTTGATCTGAAACATTTAGACCAACCAAACTGTGTCTTTACCAATTTGGCAATAATAATATGATCTTTGAGGTTGGAAACATTCCCATTTAGGAAAAAGCGTCTTTAAAAGTAGCACGTACCTCCTCCCCGTACTAAAATTTAATTAGCTAGAGGTCAAACTTGTAAATGAGAGAAAAAAAATCATTACTAACAATAATTTTGCGACCGATTGTGAATAAGACCTTATTCCTAACCCCCTTATTCATAAACGACAATCAAACCTATTGTAGTTAAAATGCCGCTAAAATTAGTTTGTCCTTATCTGTCACTTCGACATTTGTATTTGTTAGAAAGGGACAAAGCATTTGTTAGTTAACATAGGCTTGTTAAGTTTTATGAATAAGGGGGTAAGTCTTTTTCACATACTGTCTATAAGTGATGTTTAAACTTCAATCCAACCCAAACAAACAAGAAGACCTCTGTAGGAAGTCTCGAACTAGAATGTTGTAAGGTTTTGTAAACGTTCGAGGTGATGTATGAATGGAATTTTAGTTAGACCATTATATGTATTAACCTTTTAAATTATATCTTTGTAATATGTGACATAATTTACCTTACATCACACATGATAAATACAACAAAAGGCTGATGTTTCTAGAAAATCTATAGCATGATCCACACAATACCTTTCACAAATTTATTTAAAAACAACAACGGGATTGAACAAGAAATTCAAAACATTCTTCGTGGAAACAACACAATCGTTGACAATGGTTTTAAACAATTCAGAGAATTTCGATACGGATGGTGCTTTCGAACTGATTGTGCCTCTGGCATCTCTGCATTCTAAGCAATTTATTTCGTATCCTTGAACGTTAAGGTTCTTAGTTCCGATGTTGTATTGGTTTGGTTCGTTGGTGATGATACCTCGGAACCGGATGCGCTCGTCGGAGTGTAGCAAGCGGGTGTAATTGGTGAAGTAATGGTTGTATGTGATGGCTATTTCGGCGTGGCGCTTTAGGAGACCACCGCTTGCTTCCATGATGACTTTTATTTCGTACGTGTATCTGTAATAGAAGAAAAGCTAGGTTAGCTAAGTAGTAGAAACTACCAAATCTACACTTCACTTGACCAAAATTATAAAATGAAAACTAGTATTTAAAACAGGAACTTAGTTTAATTTTGTCAAATCAGTTGTCAAAAAGAAAGACTTTTGTAGTAGTTACTTTTAAACCAAAGAGTGTTTGAAAATCCTCATACTTTCCGTTGGTTCTCATTTAAAATTGAAAGAAAAACTACTACTCAAAAGGTAGAAAAAAATTATGATTTATTCTTCCTCAATTTTTTGTTTCAATAAAGTTTTTTTTTTGTTTAGTTATTTAAGATGTAGGTGTATTTTACTCGAAATTGATTATAATTAAAAAAAATCACATTCACATTCTTAAGAAGAAAATTTGTAATAACTAAATAAATCATACTCACTCATTATACCGGTTCAAATGACAAATCTTGCCGCTATGCCTCGCAACGTTCCTCACAAACTGGCACTCCTTGACTGAACTGTCGCTCTGACAAAGCGTCATATACTCATCCCCGTAATAACACTTGAAATATTCCTGCAAAAACCCAGGCAACCACGCAGCAAAGTCATCCCACCTGTTGTTTATTGACTTTAATTCAATCTCCTTTATGTAACCCTCCCAATTAACATGCGCGCCGTCTAGTACAGAACACTTCATTTGCGTCGCCGCCATGTTGGATTCTATCCAAGATGGCGAATTGCAGTTGTTGTAATAGTCCTCCCAGCTGATTTGGTAGTTTTCTTCGTAGTCCGCTACAAATTCGTTCTTTAGCAGGTTTTTGATGCTGGATTTATCGGGGCCTATGAGTTCGATTAGGCCGGAAGGCAGGCCGCCATCTTGGACATTCATAACGAACTGGTTGCCGAAGTACAGCAACGTTATGAGGCCGGATGCTAACTGGAAGTAAAATAAAACAAATTTAACTATAGTGCGACTTTAGGGTTAATAACGGTTTGAGATAATAAATAAACTAACTTTATCATAACCGTGTCAAGACGAAAGACGTACTGCTAACAGAGGTCTCCCCTAGAGTTCCACAACGATCGGTCAGAATTATTACCCACCATTTTTAATTTTTTTACTTAACTACCTTCTAAATCAAATTTTCTTATTTAATTCTGAAATTTCTGAATTATTGTTGCCATGCTAAGAATCGGGAATTCATTTATTTTATATAATTACTGGTTTCTTATTGGTTCAGTTAAATTGTTTTGTTTTACAAAAGATAAGATCGATTAATTAAAAAAAAAGTGAATCTTACCTGGAAAGGTGTGACAAATTTCTTAGTTGATTCCGTCTTGGCGAGTATACAAGTCACCCCCAGCGTAACACCAAACCCAACCACCAGCGTCGTCGTATAAAACAAGCGCGATATCGTAATGTACTGGAGAAACGCAAATATCGGCAAAGTCAACGTAACCACCCCAATCAGAGGGATAAAAAGGAAAGAACAAACCAAACCTAATGTACCGCGTATCAAGCCGTATGTGGTACAACCGTGCGAGCACATTATAAACATCTGCAACCAACTTAAAGTCACGCAATGAGGCAATGCATATTTGAAAAAACCTTGCCAATTACTCCTCCTAGCCATGAAGAATACAATAATAGGCACAAGTAAAGAGAAGAACATGCGAGCGTTCAAACAAAACTCTATGCTATTCCCCAGTATATAAGACGGATAATTGGATATGTGAAGATCCAAAAACCGCCAACCTTGGTGCACGACTGTATCCTTTTCGTAAGGGTATTTGGCTAACACGTTTATGCCAAAGGATAGTAAAGCCAGCATATCTGGATATGGTTTTCCGTTCGTACCGAACGATAACAGAGATAGAAACATCAGGGAAAACGAGAGCACGCAGAATTCAGAGAAAGGCACCCATTGCGTAGCTATAAAAGGATATAGAAACAAATTAATAAACAATGCTAAGAAAAACTTCAAAAACGGCCCTATATTGTTCATGACAAACAAATTCTCGGATTCGTCCGGTTGTAGATTTCCGTCGCTATATCTCAGAAACAGACCGGACCATTTCCTAAAGTCTATAAACTGTCTTTTCGCGTGGAACATTTTGAAGGTACATATAACCATGGCGATGAAACTAACGTAGTACAAAACTAATGGCACCAAGTGGTATAGGCTATCCATACTGACGGATAAATATGCTATTAAAACTAGTGATAATTCAATATTGGATAATCTAAATTGGAACGAGCCGAAGTAATCGAGTAGTTTCAAGTATAGGACTTGTATGAAAACTAAGGGGTGTAGGAATGCTTGCTGGAGCAATGGGACATGATCTAAGGATTTGACGCTGGGATCTGTCAGGGTGAGCTCGTATCCTACGAGGGGCATTTCCCCTTGACAATAGTCAACGGCGGCTGTCACAAGATTGTCAACTGTCAGGTTGCGTATTTCCTCGCTGGGACCGCCCGTGTCTTCGTAGTCTGGAAAATAAAGTTTAGGTTAGTTACGGCATGACAGTCGTAACCGCAAGCATGAATGGAAACTGTCGCAGCGAGAAGTTTTAACCTTGAATTTTAACATTAACATTTTGAGCATTTTGAGCATTAAATAACGCTGACTAATCATTTGACCCAAAATTAAAATAATAACTTGGTCTGGCAAACATGGATTTCTTTTTTGTTTTTGTACCTTTGCTCAATCAAGTAGCGGGTTAGAACGCTTTACCGAATAGCAGGTTTAGTTTTTGGCTCTAATTTTTCTCTTCTCCTGTTTGTTTTTACTGTGTTTTTATCGTGATGTAGTGTGTTTTTTATGTCAATAAACGTTGTGAGTTTAAGTTTTCCCTTTTTTTATTTGACTGGATGGCTAACGAGCAAGTGGGTCTCCTGATGGTGAGAGATCACCACCACCCATAAACATCTGCAACACCAGGGGTATTGCAGATGCATTACCAACCCAAAATGGGATACCTCAAGTGCCAGTAATTTTACCGGCTGTCTTACTCTCCACGCCGAAACACAACATTGCAAGCACTGCTGCTTCACGGCAGGATTAGCGAGCAAGATGGTGGATTGTTGTTGATGGTGGGTGTTTGGAACAAATTCAACAGGCTATGTGACTGTGTCACAGTACCTTCCTCCGAGGGTTGGTGTGTCCTCAGCGCGCCGTTGCCGTGGCTGTCACCTGCCTCGGCCTGCGGAGCCTCCAGGGCTTGCCCGTCGTCCAACGCGCGGGCCTCCTCTGTGGGCACACAGCATAAACATTGGTTGGGGCGAAAGCATGAAAGATTCCATTCGGTCTAATGATTCTGAAAAGATGCCTATTCTATTGGTCAGGATGTGAAGATTCGCGAATGGAGTCCAAAAAAATGAGAACAATTCAGGTCGATGTACCTATGGAGTTTTTTTTTTCTCGGAAAGTTGCAGTATATCGTCACAACTTTGAAAAAATCTCGTATCTAAAATCAATACGCCAACAAAATTTAACCTTGATGTAATATCTTTAAATATTACCATGGACGAAGTATAGTATGGACGTGCAGTCTCCATACATAAGATAGTTCCTCGTTGCTTAGTACGAAAGAACGAACTAGATTAATACATAATTTTAGTGGCGACATTGCTCTATCTAGCATGGTGGCAATAATGTTCAACTCTTTAAAGTACCTCTGTGAGTTTACTAAACTTCGTTATGTTGTAGAAGGTAATACTAGATGGCGTTATATTCCTTCAAGCGCCAAATTTTTTTCGCAGCAATTACAGAATTGTTCACGATTTACGTGTGAGCTTAACAACTATGGAGTTTGATTTGAATCCGCAATCTGACATATTACGAGGGCTGTTTGAAAAGTACCCGGTTATGGAAAGAAAACACTTTTTTTTTGTATTTATGCATTTATTTTTCTACGTAGTCACCTTTTAACTCTATACATTTGTTCCACCTATACTCAAGCTTTATTAAACCATCTAAAAAGTATGATTTTGGAAAGTCATTAAAATAGGCCTCTGTGGCGGCAATGACTTCGTCATTTGATCCAAATCGCTTACCACCAAGCCATTTTTTTTTAGGTTGGGAAACAAAAAGAAATCGCAGTCACAACTCTGGACGAATGAGCCGGGGCGTTGTCGTGATGAAACAGTTCTTTTTTCTTTTTTAAATGGGGTCGTTTGTCTTTCAACACGGAGTCAAATTTAGCCAATAAATTGGCATAGTACTGTCCTGTTATCGTTTTCCCCTTTTCCATATGTATAATACCCTGGGAATCCCAAAAAATACTCGCCATGACCTTTTCAGCCGATGGGACGGTTTTCGCTTTCTTTGGAGCAGGTTCACCCGGTAAAATCCACTGCTTCGACTGCTCTTTCATTTTGGGGGTGTAGTGGTGAACCCACGTTTCGTCCACGGTCACGAAACGACGCAGAAACTCCTTCGGGTTACGTTTGAACACGACCAAACACTGCTTCGATAGTCAGTCAGTTCCGTTTTTGCTCCGTCCGACTCGTAATCATGGACTGAGTCTATCTTTCAAATTTTGTTGAAATCGGAGAGATAAACTCATGGTAGATAGAAATGCCCATTAGGGCATTTACCGTATTATTATTTATTTAGCGTATTAATGCTACAGCTAGAGATGCATCTGTCAAATTATTGAAGAGAAAAATGTGAGACAGATGTATGTGATGACAATACTGTACTGTTTTCGATGATTGTCACATCGCTTACCTGAAATTAGCATAGATATTTTTTTTATCAATGTTCGACCTATTTTTCTATGTTGTTCAGATATATTTGATGTGTTGACCTTTTTGGTTGACTGCATAAAGATAAAGGTGGTTTTTTGACAGCTAAAGTATTTACGTGAATAGTGCCATCTAGATATAATGTCGGAAAAATCTCAGCTCCGTTTCCCTTGATTAAATGCGTTATTATTTTGCGTTTAGTGCCATCTAGATATAATGTAGTAAAAGTCTCAGCGCCATCTAGCATTAACACTGGATTTTGGCTTTGTTCCGGTGAACGTTTTTTAGTATGGAGAATAACAATCCATACTCTATTTCATCCATGATATTACTCAGAAAAATTATCTATTTTTAAAGTAGGTACGAGTTTTTTTTTAAGTAGTGACGATATCTCTGCATCCTCTTATTTATTATACAGAAAAAGATTTCTCAAAATCAGGACATGGAACAATGGGCGATGGATGAAATTTTTAAAAGTGGCTGATTTTTTTTTTATAAGTAGGAATAAGGTTACTGATCAATGGAAAAAAATATCAGATTTTTCTGTTGTACCAATTAATTTTAAAAAATAAAACAAATTTTTATCCCGCCAAATTGAGCTAATGCGATTGAATATGGATTTTGTTAGTCCTAATGAAAAAAATTAAAAAAAAAACCTAATGTCAACGTCATTAACACAGTGTTTTCACTTCCTTATAGTTCGATGAAACACAACACGAGGAATAGTACCGCCTATCCTCAACAGAGGGCGTTGTTCGGAGAAAAGCTTGTAAGCATGGTAACCCTGATTGAAAGAAAAAAAGAAAGAAGGAAAGAAAATATTTAATTTTAATATATGGGACAAGAAAATAAATAAAAACAAGAATAAAATATAAAACGCACATGCCAAGATTTACGATTTTTTTTAATGGTTTTAGTGGTCCTGGCAATTTTTCACATTTTACGTTTCGTTCCATGAAGTTTTTTGCATCATTAATGCTTATTTTATTGTCATTTTCTGTCTCATATTTATACTACATAAACATAAAAAAAAAATAAAGATTGTTTAAGGTTGCCGAAAAACGAAACGGAAAAAAATTTGAAGTTTCTGTGTATCTCTAAGTAGTCTGTGGTTTCTGTTTACCTTTTAATCATCGAAATAGATGCTTTTAATACTTTCTCTTCTGTCTGCCTCCGCTCGAAGTTGAATTTCCGTGTTTATGCTGCTCTTAGTGATTCTCATACGACAGTTTGCTTGCTTTTGGACTCCGACGACTCTACTTTTTACGTTTTACTTTTGCTTTTCATACTGGACTTTGATTTTCCTCGCGTTTTGGCTACCGACTAATATGGCTGGCAAAGCTGATAAAAAGTGTTGTGTTCCGGATTATTAGTTCTGTGCATTGTGGTATAAGAACATAAAACAATACGAGTTGTTGATTAAAATGAATGGTGAATTAAATTACGGATTGTCAGCCTGTTTGTTTTATTTTCGAATCCTTTTTCCAACCTTGTCTATAGACAGACACATAGGACAGACATGCGGGTTATTTCGTTTTCATTACATTAGTCTTATGACATTAGTCATTAGACTAATGTAATGAAGGCGCAACATCCCGCAAAAATTTGTTATCTAATTTTCCCGAGCGCGCGCCATATTTGCAATTTATAGGTAAAGTTATGTTTACCCTTCCGGACCATAAAGTTGGATTCCCATTAAGTTGGATTCCCCGAAAGTTGAATTCCCATTATGTTGAGTCCCATTATGTTGAATTCCCATTATGTTGAATTCCCACTATGTTGAGTCCTATTATGTTGAATCCCCATTATGTTGAATTCCCGTTATGTTGAATTCCCATTATGTTGAGTCCCATTATGTTGAATTTCCATTAAGTTGGATTCCCATTATGTTGAATTCCCATTATGTTGAATTCCCATTAAGTTGGATTCCCATTATGTTGAATTCCCATTATGTTGAGTCCCCTTATGCTGAATACCCGGGTCTCGGTCCCGATCCATATCGTCGTATGTCCTAAAGTCAAGTGCCATACCAATTTTGTCCTAAACGCTCTTGACATATCGTTCATTAGTCATAAAGATTATAAGCCATAATGTTTCTTATGTCCTAGGAGTCATAATCCATAACATTACATTAGCTAATGCTCAAAATACCTAATTACTTTAGCCATAATATAACATGACCTAATTTGTTCTGTGCTAATATTATAACACATAACATCTTATGTCCTAATGTAATGTTCGTCCTAATCATCATTTGCCATAACGATTTTTTCTCTGAAACCGTAATTTTTTCAGGGTTGTTATAAAATAAACCTATTCTAACCTATACAGTTCTACAGAATGGCCACTTCAAAATTTTTGAAATATTTATGGTTTCAGAAAAAAAAACCGTTATGGCAAATGAGGATTAGGACAAATATTACATTAGGACATACGATGGTATGGATCGCGAATGGCACCCGAATTGCGTCCCCAGTGGAAGCGAACTGCTACCAGAAAAGTAGGTTAGGTTAGAACTGCGTCCCCAACGGAAGCAAACTGCTACTAGATAAGTAGGTTAGGTTAGGTTAGAATTGCGTCCCCTACGGAAGCAAACTGCCACTAGAAAAGTAGGTTAGGTTAGGTTAGAACTGCGTCCCCAATGACATTTAAACTAGGACGCACATTGCCGAACAAAATCCCCTTCAAAGAATATCAGAACTATTGATTTGTTTGCGTGACAAATAAAATCATCTCACAAAAAATAATTAAAATAATACGAGACGAAATTTGAACCTAGTCTTTACTCTATTGCGGGCGAATTTCGCTAGCGGCAAAACTCCACAACGCTTGACACTTGACAATAACGTACTGAGAAAAAAGAAGGCCAGTTTTACCAAAGTGGCAGGCGAGCATTCTACCAACTTATCTACCTACTATCGACCTACCGATCGACCTATCGACCAACCTATCGACCTAACCTATCCCGGTGATCTGAACCAGTGATTTTAGGCCAGTGATTCAAACTGGCGCTCATTTGGCTCGGACATATTTGAGCGCGCGATTGTGAATCTACAGGTATAATTCATCAAAGTGCGTCCCCAACAAAAACGAACTGCTACCAGAAAAATATGTTAGGTTATGGCAAGTGATCATTATGACCAAAGTTATTAGGAAAAATACATTTAGGACAAAAGACATTAGGGATTCCAATATAGACCCATGGTTATGGCATTCACTATTAGAATATATAACTATTAGGACATATGAACATTAGTACTAAAGACGATAGTGCACATATGTATTAGGACATACAATACTAGGGCAAAAAAAAGTTATGGCACTTACATTAGGGCAAACGTCGTTATGGCAAGAGATCATTATGACCAAAGTTATTAGGAAAAATACAATTAGGACAAAAGACATTAGGGATTCCAATATAGACCCGATTGTAAGCAACAAAACAGATACTAACTGAAAGTATGATATTCCATAACATTTGCTTCGTTTTCGCGAGCGATTTTTGCACTTTTTAAAGACACACGTGGGCATCGTTACACTTGCACTGACAACGTACTGAGAAAAAAGAAGGCCACTTTTTACCAAAGTGGCGCTCATTTGGCTCGGACATATTTGGGCGCACGACTGTTGTTTTTTTTTTTTTATTCTACTGGAAGGCAAACGAGCAAGTGGGTCTCCTGGTGGTAAGAGATCACCACCGCCCATAAACATCTACAACACCAGGGTTATTGCAGATGCGTTGCCAACCTAGAGGCCTAAGATGGAATACCTCAAGTGCCAGTAGTTTCACCGGCTATCTTACTCCCCACGCCGAAACACAACAGTGCAAGCACTGCTGCTTCACGGCAGGATTAGCGAGCAAGATGGTGGTAGCAATCCGGGCGGACCTTGCACATAGTCCTACCACCTGCAACCTGCACCTGATTTACGGTTATTTCTTATTTCATCAAAGATTTTGAAGGAAATCTACCGCTAAGGCCCTTCCGATAGGAAGTCCGCGTTGCTCTAAGACTAAATTACATACCAGCATTGGTACCTATGGGCCAAAGTATTTCCTAAATAAATTAGGCTCCGGCGCTTCGCCGGCCGCTACCGCTAATGCTCGCAAAAGAAAATGCTCTCACTCTCACTGGGGCGCTCCTAATAAAAAAAATCTCACTATTTGTGTTTATTTATTAAAGCTGAACAAAAAATACCAAATACAATTTCTTTATTTTTATTACAAGTACGGAAGTAAAATATACATGATATTGCGTCATATTATTGTGTCTTCTGTAGCAATGTTGAATTGCAATTAAAAATAATTATGATATTTCACAGTGGCAATATAAAATACAAATAAAAAGTAATCTCGTCTAGTTCAACAAAAACAAATCCGTATTCTTAGACTCATATTTAAAAACCGGCCAAGTACAGTCAGCGCTCAGCGTCATATTGTAAAATAGTAGATTGTTCAACAAGGGACTAAAACAAGCCATAATGACGCAAGATGTTTATCTCTATTTATGTTTCCTATTTACGAGATGTTTATATACATTTATATATATATTTTAGTCTCGCGTTAAGCACTCTACTTTTCCCTTTGAATGCGAAGGGAAAAAACAATGTTTTGTTCAAAATTACGATATTACTTTTAAAAACACACGCTCGACTAATGGACAGGCCGTCGGTTCAAAATTGAAATGGCAAAAAAAACTTGTTGCGCGCTTTTATCTTATCTTTTATTAGGGATCCTGCCGTTTTACCAAATTTATTTTGGTCAAATTTCATTTCCCAAACAATTTTTAGCAACTTTTTATTTGGCAATGCAAACTTTACACATAATACGAGAATGACTAAAGGTTGAGTGCGATGGCCAAGTCATTATGTGTTTAAAAATAATTTGGTTTACGCTTTATTTGAGAACTATAAACTGTATTTTTGTATGGTTTTAAAATAAGCATGTTGGTGAAAATCGAGTTCTATGGAAACCCCCCGGTACTGACAAAAATAACCGACTTGGTATAACATTGCATCTCAAACCTTTTTAGCATTACAAGAACTGCATTGCGTTGCGAGACTTGCAGCTTTTTACATGTAATGTTTTTGGTGGGATCTCATCACTTTTTGTAGGCAGTTCTTTTTTTTTCGGGTACTACTTTTTGTAATAACGCATTACTATCTTCATTTGTTCATCCTTCCTTGTCCATCGTCCATCGTCCATCCTCGTCTATCGTCCATTCTCGTCCATCGTCCATTCTCGTTCATCGTCCATCGTCCACTATCGTCCATCGTCCATCCTTGTCCATCGTGTGCCATCCATCGTCTATCCTCGTCCACTATCCATCATCCATTCTCGTCTATCGTCCACCGTCCATCGTCTATCCTCGGTTATCGTCCATCGTCCATCCTCGTTCATCGTCTACAGTCCATCGTCCGTACCGATGGTCGTCGTCGTCTTCGTCGTCGTCGTCGGTCGTCGGTCGTCGTCCGTCGTCCATCGTCGCCCATCGTTGAACTTCCGTCGTCCGTCTACCGTCTGTCGTCCATCGTACATTGTCCATCGTCCACCCACCATCATCCGTCGTCGATCGTCAGTCGTCGTCTTTTGTCCGTCGTCGCCATCGTCTATCGTTCGTTGTCCGTCGTCTGTTGGCGTTCATCATCTGTCGGCGTTCGTTGTCTGTCGTTGTCCGTCGTCTGTCATCGTCCGTTGTCCGTCATCGTCCGTCGTCGAACTTCCCTCGTCAGTCATCGTCTGTCGTCCGTCGTCGAACTTCCGTCATCCGTCGTCGTCCGTCGTTTTCTGTCGTCCGTCGTCGTCCGTCGTTCATTCTCCACCATCCATTGTCCGCACTGGGCTCGCGTGGGAACTAAGGCCCAAGCCCTCTTATTCTGAGAGGAGGCTTGTGCCCAGCAGTGAGACGCATATAGGCTGGGATGATGATCCATCGTCCGTCGCCCATCGTCCATCGTCCACACTCCATCGTCCAACGTCCATTTTCTACCCATCGTCCATCGACCATTATCCATTGTCCATCATCCATATTCCAATTTCCATCGTCCATCCTCGCGTCCACTCGCATCGCACACACATTCACAAACAAACGAACTTTGGTACTTATTACATTAGTAAGATAAACAATTTCATTTTAACCCTTAATACTCAGGTATTAAGACTCAACATTAATACATATACAATACGACTACGTTCAATAAAGTCATTGCTGTGTAACTTTGTAATTGCTAGTATTTATATGGGATTACAAACTTACTTGTGCAGTTTGTATAACTTTGAAACGTGACTGAAATTGCAACATTTTGGATTTTTCTGTGACCATGTAGGGTAAAAACTAACTATGTTTAAAATTTGGAGCTTGTGGGTCTGCTAGAAGTACCTTAGAATTATGATGATCAAGAGTCAGTGAGTAGGTATGTCAGTGACAAAACTGAGGAACTTTAACATGTGATAGTTCTTAATCTACGTGTTCAAACTGAATGATAATATATCTAAGTCTCATTAGGTCCTATAGGTAACTAAAAATTCAAGGTTCTAGCTTTAGCCATAACAAAAATACAGGGTGTTGAAAATAGCCTGAATGGCTTCGAGAAAAGTATGGTACGGCCGTGCCTTTGTTTTTTTTTTGCTCGACTTGGCGGGGGCACTGCCGTGCCCCCAGATTTAACGTAATTTCTACTCTAGAATGGTGCATGAAGTGGTTATGATGAAAACCATAAAACTGATGCTGAGTCTGAATTCGATAGTCTGCCGCGGCGGAACTTGCCGAAAGGTCGCAATCTTAGTTATAACATTATTTATAATCTGTCTCTCTGTTCGTCCGTCTGTCCATCTGTCTGCCCGTATCTCTCTGTGCGTCCGTCTGTTGTCTGTAGGTATATTCTCGTGCATTTTCCTTCAGTCAACTTAATGGGAATCCAACTTAATGGGAATCCAACTTAATGAGAATCCAACTTAGTGGGAATCCAACTTAATGGGAATCCAACTTAATGGGAATTCAACTTAATGGGAATCCAACTTAATGGGAATCCAACTTAATGGGAATTCAACTTAATGGGAATTCAACTTTCGGGGAATCCAACTTTCAGGGAATCCAACTTAATGGGAATCCAACTTAATGGGAATTCAACTTTCGGGGAATCCAACTTAATGGGAATCCAACTTAATGGTCCGGAAGGATGTTTACGAATAAAATAGTTACGCCTATACCCGCTTGACGGCGCTGTAATCGGTTTCCTTGACTGACAACTCTATTCCTATATATACAATGTACTCTATGGTCATTAATGTCAGAAGGGCTATTCCGAAACACAACGTTCGAAGTTCGTGTCGTGCGGTCCCTCTCACACTTACACTATTTAATACGAGAGCGAGAGGGATCGCACGACACGAACTTCGAACGTTGTGTTTCGGAGTAGACCTTCTGACATTAATGACGTTGACATTAGGTTTTTTTTTAATTTTTTCATTAGGACTTTGGCAAAATCCATATTCAATCGCATTAGCTCAATTTGGCGGGATCAAAATTTGTTTTATTTTTAAAAATTAATTGGTACAACAGAAAAATCTGATATTTTTTTCCACTGATCAGTAACCTTATTCCTACTTATAAAAAAAAAATCAACCACTTTTAAAAATTTCATCCATCGCCCATTAGAGTAGTTCAATATAACGTGGAAAAAGGTATGCGTTCTAAGATTCCAGTAGTAGGTAATCAATTTTGTTAAGAAATTTGTAAGCCTTGATCATCAATAGAACGTTTCAATAATATTTAGTGACGACGAGCTTGGCGAAGACTCGTAGAACTTCTTTGATAGAGAGTGAATGTTCTCGAACAAAAACCACAGACCGCAGCGTAAGTAAGTCTGGTGGTGACCAGGATAGTTGTTGAAGTAGAAGATGTATTGTTCGCAGTCAAAGCGTGTGGTATATACCTGTTTATTTGGGCCAATCAACTATTACACCGACACTCTGGGCGTTTCACGCGTTACCGAAATTGTCTCTGGCGTCACCAAAAAATCGTACTTCCAACAAGATATTTCACGGTTCAATAGGTTGAACTTAAGTAGGATGGCATGTATTCATGCACACCATCTATTAAATTACAGAAAAAACATGTTTACTAACAAAAATCTTCAATTGTTTGAAAAATGTCGCGGAGAGATTAGTGTCGGTAAAAAAGTTGATTGGCCCATTTGTCTACAAATGAACAACTCGAGTCGGGAATGCGTCAAGAGGTTTACCTGGCGAGTCTTCATCGGTGCTGTCGTCTTGTTTCTGGAGCGTGGTGTTACAGATTTCTCGGATGCGTCGCTCCAGCTGCGCCGTCGTTATGAACTCTTCGCCGTTGGATAAGCTTTAAAAGAAATATAGCATCAGTTATACCATTATACATATCGTCACTACTTTGAAAAAATCTCGTATCTTAAATCAATACGCCAACAAAATTGAACCTTGACGTAATGGTCATAAAGTGCACTCGGAAAAATCATACATTTTGAGATACGAGTTTTTAAAGTAGTGACGATATTGTCCATGTAGGTACTTTCTCAACCCATGACACATTCGATATTTTATCATTCGATATTCAGATGCGTACCTACCCTTCCTAACCTCGTGCCTACATCCTTCCTTTGGGAAGGACATAAGAAATAATTAAAATTGGACACTGACGTCTTTTGTAAAGTACATCGTGAAAAACTAGTAGGAAAAGCTGAAGATTTTATCCTCTATTTTCCTTGAACATCTTAAGCTCTAAGCAATATCATTCGAAAGTTACCAAAAAATTCCAAAAAGTCACCTTTGGTAGGTAGGAGGCTAAAGCATTCACTCACCTTGCAAACAGATCGCGAGCTGCCTTGCGCGCCACGGTCTCCTGCCGGCTGGCAGCGAGGCAGGACTTGGCACGGACTATGGCCGCACTGTCCTCCTCAATCACACCGCTGCGGATACACCTGTAGGGAACAATGACTACTTTTAGTACAGAGAAAACGTCCACTGCTGAACAAAGACCTCCCCTCCTCGTCACTTGTATATCCACCAGTTGTTTGTAAGTCTCACGATGTCTTCAGTCCATCTAGTGGGAGACCCGCCAACGCTCAGTCTTCTGTTCGTTTTTTTCTCTCCCAACGGTTATCTGTCCTTCGGGCGTGTTGCCATCGTATTACGTTGGGAAAGGTCGTATTTATTTGTTTTTTCAACTAGCTTACTGAAGTCTACTGAAGCTATCTGAGAAAGCAAGATAAATACGACCTTTCCCAACAAAATACGATGGAAAGACTAAGTGAAAACTGCGGAACGGAAGACGCAGCATAGGTAGGGCTTTCGTTATCCTTTCCATCCCATCCCAGCCTATATACGTCGCACTGCTGGGCACAGGCCTCTCAGAACAAGAGGGCTTGGGCCATAGTTCCCACGCGAACCCAGTGCGGATTGGGAACTTCACCCGCACCACTGAATTGCTTCGCAGGTATCCTTTCATTTTGAAAAAAAAAAATTAACAAAGAAGTCTTTTCGTAAATGTTTTGTTTGGCCAAATGCATTTTATTCTGAAACGGAACTATTCGGGTTTATTTCAAGACCATGGGTTTCTAACCCTTATAGGTGGGTAGTATTATAAAAATCCTGAAACATTTACCGTTTCAAAATAAAATGCATTTAACCAAATAAAAGGACGAAACGAATAACTCGTCGAATTTCGTAGTAAAAAAGCCATTCTTTGAGTAGCCTGTCTATTGCACTCAATCACTTAATTTATCTATATCACATAAGAAGGTCTTTTTAAGATTAATTACATTCTATACATAAGTTCATCTCGAACATGACCCCATTTGACCTTCCAAATTGCAAAATTGGTTAATTCCGAACTCATTTTATATTCTTATTTACAAACGTTCATTTTAACACTAAAAAAACACAGATGCGAAAGTTCAATTCACTTAATCATGAAGACTCTTGAATTGCCTTCTGAGAATCTCTAATAACTAGTCTTCATTCTGATAATTTAGGAATGATTATTTAATAATAATAGGTCAACTTAAGTACACTCCGTTCGGGGTTCACTAGGCTTGTGCGTCTTAACCCACCTTTTCAATAAACAAACAATTATTTTTCTAACCGACTGACCGAGGTATGCGAGTCATGTTTATGCTTATTGTTCCTGTTATGACAATATCGTTTAAAATTCATAGCATCGCCGCCCTGTTGTATACGAATACGGTATGCTTATGGTGAAAATTTAAAGTAAGTATGCTGTGAGTATAGTGCTGTCACTTTTGAAATTAGTTTTGATAAACAGTAAATTTATTTTATTGATTATCGGTGGCCAGTCTTTTTGGAACTTGGAAAGAGGTTTCATTATTCATTACGAATTGCGATAGTCTTATAGCGATAGTTGATATTTGGTACAGTCACCTGCAATAATATCTGCCACAGAAAAGCGTGCAAAAATGACGGCCTACCCTACCGGCCGTAGAAATAGAGTCCTACGTCGTTGCGTCAAATATTGGTGCTGTTCACTGTATACAGCTATGTATGTATGTAAACTCTTTATTGTACAAAAGAAAAGAAACAAAATACAATTGACAAACTTTAAGATACTTGTACAGTCAGCTGCAGAGAAAAGGTACCCCTCTGTAACGGCGGTACCCATACTTACCACCATACAGGGGGGTACCCTTTCTCTGCAGCTGACTGTACAAAAGCGAATTTATCCCTTTATAAAATATACCTAAACTTGGAATATTCCGGACGAAATTTTTAGAAAAATATTACTTAATTTTGTCATAACGGCTACGGAACCCTATTTCGGGCGTGTCCGACACGCTCTTGGCCGATTTTTTCTCCATAAACGCTCCACCCTACTCCCCAATTACCTGCGCAGCATCCTTCTGGCTTCAGGATGCGCTTGTTCAGTAGCACAAATCAGCCAATCCAAGGCTTGCTTGAAGTTTGATACTTTGTCTGCCTCTAATTCTGCAAGATGGAGAAAATTGATTGAACCACATGTTACCTTGCTTGTCCGCAACCACACGTGCAGGATAGATAAGTCTGTGCGACGCACATGTCGCACCTTCAATATTAAACTGAAGTAATTCGAAATATTCTCATTTTAAAATTCAACAAGGTTGAATTGTATTTAAAGTATATTTTGTAAATGTGAATATTTCGAATTGTTTCAGTTTTCTTTTAAAGGTGCGAGGTATTTATCCGAAAACCGGTCTACCTCTTCTACATAAATCGACAGACGTTGGAATGATGGTTTTGGCTCGAAAATATTGGTATTGCTGGTTCTAGTTGGTGAACGGAGACACTTCTTTTCAACTATTTTACTACAGTTAATGTCTCATATAAAATGGTGGTAAAAATAAATCAATCAATACTGCTGTTAGCTGTCATCTACTTGATTAATTATGAATGAGATGCAAACATGTCACTTAAAAAAATAGGTTTACCACCTACTAAATTACAATTGAAAGCAAATATTATTATACCGTTGCCCTACTCAATACCAAACTATACAATCAATAGCTCTTACTCTTCATACTGAAAATGAAACTCATATCTAGATTATGGGGCTGTTTCACCATACATTAATTAGTGTTAACTGATGCTTAAATGTGATACCGTTTTCGTCTATTCGAACAAAACAAATAGAGACGGCATCACATTTAAGCATCAGTTAACACTAATCAATGGATGGTGAAACAGCCCCTTAATATTCCAATCACTATCATCATCATGATATCAGTCCGTCTTTGACATCCACTGTTGAACATAAGCCTCCACCAAATCTCTCCAGTTAAAAAAGCAGAAAACAGCCTACATCCACTGTGAACCCACGGCTTTAACTAAGGTCAATCCGTCCATCTCATTCCAGCCACTGAATTCTTTGCTAATACATCTTGTAATAATAAATAAATAATAAAAACTATTTATTTCGGGTAATAATGCAAGGCAAGACATGAAGGACAGGATATAAAATTATTGTACATCTATCAATTTAATAATAGTATATAGGTACTCATCTTTATCTTTATATCCACAATATTATATCCACAATTTCTTAGTAACAAGGTTATATAACACACACGCACGCACGCACGCACGCACGCACGCACGCACGCACGCACGCACGCACGCACGCACGCACGCACGCACGCACGCACGCACACACACACACACACACACACACAAACATCACACCTGTATTCCCAAATGGGGTAGGCAGAGCACACGAAACGTTACCACTTCGGATCCACTTTTAGCAATTTTAGGTTTAAAGTTTGATAAAAACGGTACAATAGTGACAGGTTGCTAGCCTGTCGCCTACAGTATACCTTAACCTAGATATCCTCAGTCGCCTCTTACGACATCCACGGAAGAAATGGAGAGATGTAATTCTAACCCGGCACCACACGGAGTATTATAATACTATGTTAGTTAATTATAATCAAGTATTATATAAATACACAGAAATTTAGTGAAAGAATTAGTATAAAAAAGAAACCAACCACACTTTTCTTCCAACAGTAGTTTAGCGAGGACAAACTGGGACTCCGCACATCCATCCTCAGCGAGCACATTGCGCAGCCTCCTGAGGGACCCTTGCGGCCCATCTGAAACCAACCGAGACCTCGTAAAAGCATCATTTTTGTTGTACAGTGGATCTATTTAACCTTTCCAACACCATATTAGGTAAATATTATTACAATCAGAATTACTACCTAATCCAAAGGTAAACTATTGCATCTGGTATTCATTTACAATTTACCATCCAAATGTGTGGTGAACCAATACCAACAAGCCTTATATCATTGGAAAGGTTTTTTTTTATATTCTAAAACTTTTTGTACGGTGGGCAATCTCGAATTGCTGTGTAAAAAATATGAAAACTCATATAAAACAAAATCATGATACAAAATCATTAGGGATGCATCCGATACCGATACCGATACCGATATATCGGCGATACTTCGGGTTAGCCGATATATCGGTATCGACGATATTTTTATGACCGATTCAACGATACTTTTTAATTTAAAAATGTAGTGTAAACGAGCGTGTTGTCTCATCTATTTCGTTGCAAACGATGCATGAACTATGCTCGGGGAAACCCCGCGCTTGTGAGTGTGTTGTTTCTCCCGCCCGCTTTGGCCTCCCAATATATCGAGAGATGCAGATCCATTCGTTTTCTGGCGCAATGACGTTTTATACCCAAACTTGAAAAAAATTGCGCAGAAGTACTTTAGTTTCCAAATGAGTTCTGGTGCATCTGAGAGACTATTTTCCAGCATAGGTCTTCCTCAAACAGACTTGCGAAATCGCCTTTCTCCGCAAAACTTAAGATTACTTTGTTTTTGAAACAATTTTGTTTCATTTTATCAATGTTAATTTTAATTACTAAAATTTTTAATTGCCTAATTATTAACCTATGTCTCTACTTTTTATATTAATAAAAGAAAAATCTGACTTGGGATTTATTTATTATACCTTCATTTTTGAATTCACAGCAAGCGTATCGGTATCGGTATCGGTATCGCCGATATTTTTATAAGAGTATCGGTATCGGTATCGTATCGGCGAAAAGGCGTATCGATGCATCCCTAAAAATCATCAACATAAAGGAACTTAGTATCAAAAAACCTACTTTTATGCAGCGGTAACTTTTTTCACACAAAGATTTGGGACTACCTGCCATAGTAAAAGTTATAGAACATGGAATAAGCCATCTAGGCCCCTAAGCAAGTCATGCCTTCTAGATGTGACAAGTGACAAAATGACAGGTTTTATTTGCTAGACATGGAATACAGATACTCACTCCGACGAGCTAATTCAATAAAAATTAATATGCTCAAGCTTAGATTTTCTTTAGATTGATAAAAATTCAAACCTATAACCTATTCAAATTTAGTGGTAAAATTGAGATGGCGCACACGGTGCTCTGTAGAGCCTGACACCTCAGCAGCCACCTGCCTATCATAGCATGCATGCATAACACTTACTTAGCACAAGCAGGTGTAGCAGTACATTAAGATTTTTTTATTTGTTCTGCATTAAATACATGCAAATTGGAATATTTTACTATTAATATACGACTTCAACAAAGCACAATTTTCTAGTGCACCCATACAAGGTCATAATTTAAAAAATATATTTTCAAAGCAATTAGATGAGAAATTCCTCTTATCAGACCATCAAAAAAGTAGGTAGTTAATGCACTGAGAAGCTTAACAGTCTAAAATGGGTATTAAAATAAAGTATAAGTTCAAAGTAATAGTTTATTTACTTACCATGAATATGCCAGCGTTTCCGACCACCCGGTGGCATCACTGAACGTAAAATAAAGAAATTCTAATCTCGTACTCTATGTAGGTATTCATTAATCTGAATCAAAATTTAATAATTACTTTTTTTAACACTATTTGAAGAATTACTTTCATGTTTTAAAGGTCCTCTCATAAATTTACCAATTTCACCAAATTGGTTTGATTATTTTGATTGTCAATCAGACATTTGCGAATACGAATAGACCATAGACGTTAATATACTAGCGTAATAGACGAACAGACTCCCTATTTCCCGCGTCACCAAACCAGAATCGTCTTAGTGTGCGTGATTTTACAAGTGTGCGATAAATTTTAGTGATGTTCCTACATTATCGATGACGACGACGACTAAATATCGATGAATAAAGTATGCTCTATAACTCTGTGAGGAAAATTATGATATGTACTATACTAGCTTTTGCTCACGACCTTAGATTATATACAACACTCACGACTTCGTCCGTGTGGAAGTCGGGAAAACGTTATTACCTACCCATTTATTCCCTATCCCGTGAGAATTTAAAAAAATCTCTTCTTAGTTCACTGTAGGATACTCAAGGTATATGTGTGCTAAGGTCCAGTGGTTTAAGCTGTGCGTTGCTCGTCAGTAACCCAGTAAAGGAAAAGTCTTATAAATATTGATAATTGACATAAAATTCCGCACAGAACTTAGGCGTGATTCCGCGCAAGACATAGCATACAAAGCGTGGTCAAATAAATAAAAAAACCATTTTCCTTTCTCTGTGCTTGTAACATATATACAGAAAAACATTGTTTTCATCACGATGATATAGCGTACGCCCCCGTTTGAGTACCATACAATACAAGGAAAACTGACAAAATTCACATTTCTTTCGTTTAGGTACTAGCGCTGTACTGTCACTTAGGTTTTAAGCTCCGTCGCGTGAGAAAGGTCAAGGAGTAGCATTCATCCATCCATCCATAATATCATAAATTGGGAAGTTTGAATGTTTGTTACTCAATCACGCAAAAATGGCTGAATGGATTTCGATGAATTTTCGACACACAGATAGCTTATTACCTGGATTAACACATAGACATAGTTTACTTTTCATCCCGGAAAATTGCATAGTTCCCGCGGGATAGCGATAAACGAATTCATCGCAGACTGAGTCGCGGACACCAGCTAGTCTCTAATAAAAAAACAAGATTGTTTTATCTATAATTATTTATTTAACATTTTTATTGTCCTTTAAATAACACAATTTTATTTAAATGATTTCGCAAAGTCACTTGAGACAGATTTTTTATTGTAGTTTCATATCGTAAACGAACCGTTATGAATGTTTCAATTATACATTTAATTAAAAGATATCTATGACTTTCAAAAGTGTCTTGCTCGTAAGAATGTACTGTCAATTGTACAAAAACATTGGAAGTATCAATATAGTGTAAAAGTTTCAAAACTGTTTCGTTATATAATCGCTTATTGAAGTTGAAGTTCGTTTTTATAAAACGCCTAAAATAATGTTCACACTGTTCACAAACAAAGATAACATCATTTGATGGATATATTAAAAAGCCTTCACCATATAACGCAAAATCTTTTTTACTAATTAATGATGACATATAATTATTTCGAGTTTGCAAGAGAGATTGTATACATTCTTCACAATGAATGAGCTTTTTAATTTTTTTTACCACAAAGCCAGCTATATAGTGAACAACAGATTTGACAAACATTGACAAATCTTCAATATTATTAGGAAGCTTGTTCAGTAATAACGATGAAGACTCTTCGTCTTGCTCCTCATTATTCAATTCAAATTCTTTGGTGATTTTATTATATTTCAAAGACGTATTAATGCGGTCAACAGTGGAAGTAACACCTGAGAGAATAGTGACATTATCGAGTGGTACACAATTTCCACTATCACTTATTCTTACTTCGGTATGGCACAACAGTCTTTTATATGCAGATATGAAGTTCCTTGCAGTGGGGTTATTATTAAAACCACCCCTCGACCGGATTGCACTAAAAAATGTCTCAAGGTGGTCTTGCGAAAGTTTATATAACGGTAAAAAGCGTAAAATACCCTTTTCAATGTAATTAACATACAAACACTTAATAGTTTGGATATTAATTAAAAATCCAGCCAGGCCTAACCGTCTACCCGATTTCACTACTAGTGTACCATCTTCAAATTTTAAATTACTGAAATAGTTATATACATCATCAAGCTTTTCAAATATTTCTACTTTATTGTTTACGTACAAAGGCTTTTTGAACCCATAAGAAAGAAAGTTTTTTGAATTAAAGATATCAAAAAGATCATTTGTCAATGATATAAACAATGTGGTAGCTTGTGAATCTCTGAATTCGGGCAAATTTAAAGTGGTATTACAAAAGTCGATGGCTGTTGCAACGGATCTAGAAAGCAATTGGGCTGCTAACCGTACTTTCATTTTCTGTTTTAAATAATTAATATGCCTGTTTGTTATTTTATTGGCTAACCTCAACCCTTGTTGCATTTGCAAATTATGTAATAGCAATATATAATTATATTTAATTTGCCTACCATTGCCGTCAATCAATATTTTTTTGTCCCCAATCGTATTTCTAATTAGTTTAAGTAAGTGACAAGCATCAAATAAAATGAAGTATCTCTTTGATTTATAATTAAAATATGGTATAAATGGTTCGGAATTTAAATTTGCGCCAAGTAAATTGCACATTGTCAAATTTGATGAAATCCCATCAAACGTTATGCTCATAACGTCGCACCCTGCACCAAGTAACAATTCAAGACATATTTTTAATAAATTAGCTTTTTGAGCAGCTGTGAACCCTCTCCCAAAAAAATAACCCACTGGCAACTTCCAGAAACTGTTAATGGCCACGACCAAAAAAACTAACACCTGATTTGCAATAGCCGTCGCGTCACTCGCCAAATTATTGCCGATGTTTACACAGCCATAATGTTTTCCACCAATGAATTCCGAATGTTCTCTTATACTCATTTCGTCAAAAGTAACACTTACAATCAGTTTTTTTTCCTTACTAATTTCTTTTAAAGTATTAAATGCCTCTGCAGTAAAACCAGGTTCACAGTTTACCTGCTTGTACCATGTGCGTAAAGTGTTTACGTGTGGTAGACACAAACCAAATTTTTCCCTAATATAATTGTAGCACCTTGGACTATAAAAATGCAGAGTAAGTGCAAATCGTTTCAATTCCTCGTTGTACTCCTTTGAGTGGCTGATTTTGCCTGTATTTTTTTCATTTACACGGTCTACTAAATTTTGCAGCATTTCATTGCTACAGGCTAATGAAATTTCATTCAAATGGTTTTTCAATCCTGGTCTTTTTTTTAATTCATCTAATACAGACTGCAATGTGACAACTTTTTCCTTCATTCTTTTATTTTTTGCTTTCAGATTTCGAATGTTTCGCTGTTTTTCCGTCAGCTTGTTCTTCAACTTTGCACATTTTTTTATTAGTTTTTTCTTTCTTGGAGTTAATTGTGGTGCTTGAGATGTAGATGGCTGAGGTGAAATGTCTCTAAAGACATAGGCTGAGACGGGCCTTATGGGCTTCAAAGTGACCTGAAAAGAATAATGGTTTAATTATACATTAACTAACTGCTCCCAATCAGGAAAGGAAAATTACGAGTACATGTAAAGACGGCAAGCCCAGAGACAAACTTCAGAGAAATGAATAAAATATAGCCAACAAACTACATCCTCGCAGTGGACTATTTATTACATAAATTTGTAATACCCATTTTACAAAACTGTAATAAGATAAAGGACTGTGTCCAGCTGATACCTATATTATTATTATTCAGATATTTAGTTTAATTCACAAGATTAGTTTTTTTACAATATTATTTATTATTATGTCGGTATGTCTTTTGACTCACAGGTCCATAGGGGCCCGGTCGTTTGATAGACATTCATGGGGCCAAAGCCAACAGTGAAGAGGCCTTTTATACCTTTTAATTTAGAATTGTGATGATTACGTCTACGGAGGCCTGTCCCCCATCATATCATTAATATTATTATTATTTTTTAATAATGCACAAGCAGCTTTAAGCTGATGCGTGCATATCAATGTCCATTATTTTTTTTTTAAGTTCTTTACAATGCTGAGCTAGTCTATTAGGCTTATGATATAATGTGATTTACTTTATTTTGAATCAGCTCTATTAAACTCAGCCATAAGTCAGGAAAAAAAGAGGCTGAGACCTGTAACTACGTATTAGAAGTACCTGCTCAAATACGTAAGGCCTTAATTACAAAGGAGAGAGTGTTCGTGCACTGGTCATCCTGTCCCGTTAGAGATTTCACCCTGGTAACGAGGTGTTTTAAGTGCCAGCAGTACGGGCACGCCGCCAAGTCCTGCCGACAGGAGACATCCACTTGTGGACACTGTGGAGATACCGGGCATGATATCAAACAATGCATCAGGAAAATCGAACCACCAAAATGTGCTACTTGTCTGCATTTCAAAAAACCGTGCGGGCACAAAACGGGTGACTCCGAATGTCCTGCTAGATTACTTGCAGAGAAGAGGTACCTTAATACCATTGACTATGACGGCGTCTAAGAGCGCCGTACTTAAATCAGTAAATATAATACAATTTTGTTATTTTAATTTTGTCTATTTCTACGTAAATACTACCTATTATATTACACCGAACTTTGTTAACTTTGTTAATTCTTACTTAGTGATTATTTTAGTATGTAAATGTTAGCTCGTTTAGCCTGAGATACAGGAATTATCCTAGTTCAGGCACACGTGTTACATAGATTTTAAGTGAAATATTGTATTTTGTTATTTTGTACCGAAATGAATTTGAATAAAATTTTATTATTATTATTATTATAATTAAAGGGTGTAAAACTAAGCTGTGTGTGAATCTAGGAAACAAACTCTTCTGACTTAGCCGTGTCTAGTCTAATCTACTAACAGGCATACAAACTTAAATACAATGTTTCACTTTTGTATATCAGTATGCAATGATGACAATAAATTGCATTTTACATAAGTATAATATAAATAAAATCATACACACCGGTACAAACTTTGTAGGGACGGAGTCCTTTTTTAGTATACAACGAAGTTTGCGTTGTATAAAACATTTTGGTTCAAAATGCTTACTGCATACTGTGGAGTATTTATGAGGTGTCCAGTTTGGTTTGTTTAGGACTCTAACCCATTTTTCTTTCAGCACAGCATCAGATGGAAATCTGAAAAAAAGTACCTTTACCTATAAATATGAACTCCACTAAGCATATAATCACCATCTGACTACGTTTCAAAATAGTCTGCATTTATAAGAACAAACGAAAAGATATCGATATATTTATTTACATGTTATATTCAATCACTACCCAAATTATGGAAATTTTCACGAACACAATATTTTGATTTTGTATTTATATTAATGAAAAATATGTATAAAACATAAAATTACAGGATATTTTATATTTATTACACAATTTATCGCATTCCTTGGACCTTGAATACATTAAAAATAAGACCTCAAAAATCATCATTGTGTGGATCGTAATTACCTGTGAAATGTCTCCTTATCTGGATTATTCCTGTGATTCACTTCACAATCAGGCACTGAACAACACACCATTGTTATTTCTTAGATTAGTTTTGTTCAATTCACAAGGATTCCTCGAAAAATTAACAAATACTGAAAGACGCTATCCGCAGTGTGACGCTAAGTGACGCTATGATCTCTCAAACCGGTTCTAACGGCTTATCTTTTGCTGTCCCTTTCGCACTCGTATTCGTGCCATAGGAGCTGGCGTTCTCGCTTGCACACTCCCTGTGTCTATTACGCTAGTATAATAACGTCTATGGAATAGACCGATGTTAAAATTTGCGTTTCGTAAACTTATAAATGATTTGTTTTAAACTTTTTTGAAAAATTATTTGCATCAAAATATGATCAAAAGTGACAAACAAATAACTATAAAAGTACTGATTAATGTAATGGTTGAGCGAATTAGGTGAAAGAATATTGTACACCTACACAGTACGCCTACGCGAGTTGAAATAGATGATGGAAAAAGAAAGGGTTCCGGCCGTGTTTTAAAATAGGCACCCCCTAAAATACAAAAATATCCATGGTTTCAGCATCCTGTGTGGGAGGATATTTTTGTTTACTTCTTATTTTGGTTTTTAGAGAAACGGTCTAGGAAGTATCTTTCATTTTCAAAATCATTAAGAGTGAACGAGTGAACAAAACGCTAAGTGCTAAGCACGCACAAAACGCTTCGTGACTTCGTGTTGAGAGAGTTGAAACTTTGACTATAGTAACTCATAAAATTGGCGTTTTAAAAGAATTAATTTAATTATCATGGTTTTGAGTTATTGCTGTGGCTGTACTTAGTACTTTATACTTTAGCAGTATTCGGCTTGAGCTGTTGGTATTTTCGTCGCACAAGAAGTAAATGATATTAAGGTGGAAACACACTTACTAACACGCAATGCCACGTGACATGTTGACACTCGATGCGATCACTTGTGTGTTTTATATCAAAAGGGGTTACTACTAAATTTGACAATCGAAGTTCGTATCCTACCTTCCCTCTCACCCTCGTGCTAAATAATATTAGCGTCAGTAGTCAGTCAGTGCAGTGGGTGGGTTCGAATTTGGCACTTTGTACTGACACGCGTTGGGTAGCGTGGCGTCGCTTTTTAGTAGTGTGTTTTTACCTTAAAATCGATAGGTATCCCATCTCAGCTGTCACTGTCACTGCTGTTAGTTGTCGTTGTCACTTCACTAAGTCAAAAAAAAAATCGGAAGTGCTTTGGTGTGTTTTGGTTTTTCTGCTGTAAAATTCAATAATGGTCATAAACTTCCTCATATAATAAGTTGAAGTGATATTGGGTTTTCGTATGAACGAATTGATGCCAAAATGTTGACTCCACGGTTCAAGTTGACCCAGGACGAGAACCACGTGTATATCAATGTGCACGCACCTTACACAAACATCGGCGACACAGAAATAGATGTTGACGGCGAGAATTTCCTGTTCGTATCAAGTCCTTATTTCCTGCGACTACGCCTCCCGGGTAGGATCATCGAGAATGAACGCTCCAAAGGCTCTTACACTTGCGATTCAGGTGATTTTAATTTAACTTTCGACAAAGAAAATCCCGCTGAACATTTCGAAAATCTTGACATGATCACTAGCCTTTTGGCCCCTCGTGATATTCCCAATCTTAATCCCAATTTGGTAGAAAGCCTTGAAGAAGATGGCATTACTATAGAGGACAGCAGTGAGAATGATAATGGAAACAGTTATGCTTATGGTTTTGCTGACAAAGTGACTATTGAATTCCATGAGATTGGCAGTGAGTTCCCCCAAATATTTGAGCTTAAAGTGCCTGAGAGAGTACCAAAGGAGGAGCGGAATGGTTTACGCATAGAATATGAGGACAGTAAATTTTCCTCTGATCATTATTTAGCTGATTTCTTTGATGAGGAATTAATTGCTCCTTACCTGGCAGCCAAGATGCATTGGAATGATCCTGAGTTTGACAAAGATGCTGATTTTAATGAAGAAGAAGTAGCTATTTTGAAGGAATTACCAAACAAACACTATCTTTTCAGTAAGAATGAACACAAACAAGTTTTGCTTGGTCTAATAGACATTTTGTTTGGATACTGTTATGATAAGAGAACAACTCTAAATGACAGTAATGTAGAGTCAAGCTGGACCATAAATAAGCTGTCTTCTACCCTGAGCTGGTTCTGTTCATTCAAAGACACGAAACAGGTATTAATTGCTTGTTACCGTAGAGCACTTGTTTATCCAATATTTAGAAATTTTGAACTCTGCCACAAAGTAAAAAATGATGTTGCATCTATGTTCCGTAAAGGCAAGAAGCTAATTATAAAATGCATGATAGAGATCCATCAAATGTTCAACACGAGCAATGATGCTCGTTACATTCTCAACCAACTCTACATAAAAGACTATTTGGTGTTTCTACAAAAATGTAGAACTGAAGAATTTACAGAACTTTTTAACAATATTGCCAACATTGAAATAGTGAAAGGAGATCTGGAATTGGACTTGGAGGAGTTAGAAGCTGCTGCTGACATGGTGCAGCAAGAAGAAACGGAAGTAATGGAGAATGAGATGGCTGTTCGCATGGCATCAATGTCTTTGTTAGGATTAAACAAAAACAATGATATTTATGAGGACAGTGATGAAGAGACTGATTCATCATCGTCTTCAGACTCCAGTTCTGATTCTTCTGATGACTCGTCAGATCTTGATTCTGATGATGATCCATCTTGACCCTTGCATGAACCCTAGAAGGTATGCAGAGAGTCTGTAAGGATGTATCAATAAAGAAAGGCTGAATAGTTAAGTTGATGTGAAAGTTAAACTGTTTGTAGAATTTTAATTATGATACAGTCAAGGTCTATGGTATCTTTACGCTACTACCTTGTCGCTGTTATTTGTTTTCACATTTACTATATAAAATTGACAGATGGCATACAGTGACAATGTACTAAATTGTGAAATTGTCTTTGGCCTCAACTGCATTACTGTGAAACTAAAATGTTAAATTCTGTGATAAAATAACTGGACTGGTCTGAAAATAAAATAGTAAACAAAAATCAATTTTAAAAAATAGGTATACAAGTAATATGTTTATCTATTTTCAAGATATATGCTGGACATTGTTTAATGTAAGAGTCTCATTTTATGGGTAGTTTTTTTCCATATTTTGTTCTTAATGTGCATATTAATCAGTATGAAAAGTAAGAAAAAGTGGAAGGAAGCCCGTGTTGCTCTAAGTGTCTGGGTTACTAATGAATACAAAAATCGTTGCCATATTCCAAACATCTTAACGCATAAATGGGATTTACGATAATAGAGAATAATACCAACCTTTTTGTTTCATTTGACTGATCAATTGTTAACTGCAAACTGCAAAGTAAAGTAAAGAAGTAACTAACCAAGTGTTTAAAGAACAATGTTACAAGTATATGTTTAGTAGAAGATATGAATATTTCCAGAATTAAGGATTCTACATGTGATTAGAAATTATATTACTCTTGATCATTACTTGTTAGCAAGTACTCAATAAAACCCTATGAAAACAAATAAATGTATTTTATTAAATTCAATGACAATGGCTTTACATTTATTGCCAGTTTTTTCTATATTTATTGTGAGCGAAATAGATAAAGTATGTGCATGAAATTAAAGTAATGGTCTGTGGTAATGGTAATATATTCTTGCAAATTGGGAGTCGGAAAATACGGTTAAATATAGTCAAATTTTTTTTGTTAGATTTGAGAAACAAAATATCATTCAAAAATTATTTCATTTGCATTTATTATACCGATTTTTTTGGGTTAAAAATAATTATTCTATTTAGTCCATCTATTGAACAAGCATTATTTGTTTTGTCATTCAAATCATCATCATCATGTCAGTCGAAATACATCCACTGCTGGACATAGGCCTTCCCCAAGGCTCTCCACTCAGACCGGTCTTGTGCTTTTCGTATCCACCGCGATCCGGCGATGTTAACCAGGTCGCCGCTCCATCTTGTTGGAGGCCTACCGACAGCTCGTCTCCCGGTCAGCGGACGCCATTCGAGAACCTTTTGACCCCATTCAAATAAAAAATGACAAAGATAAAGCGTGTCAAAGTTTAGAACTGTGAAACCGTGCCCGTGATGTCACGCCGTGCATTATTAGGTAAGTATGTGTCGCATAGCGTGACATCATGCGGAACTTTCTGGCTTCTTTTTTAAATTGATGGTTGGAGAAAGGCGAAGATGAGGCCTAAGATGGTACACGTTTGCCTAGAAGGTGTCTGTTCTCTTTGAACTTAACAACACCTTTACCTTGCTATGAAATATCTTCATACGTGTAATGACACGTACCTATAATTAAAACATTTTTGTTTTTCAATGATGATTTCAGGATTCCTTTCCCCTTTTACTATGTCGCTTTGCTTTGTCGTTACCTGCTTGGATTCACGAATTGAAATCAAACAATCAATTAAGTACTCTAAACTACATATTTATTATCTGTTACATGTAGGTATTACGAGTATATTCCTGTACAGTTTATTTTCACTTCTTTTGTTCGTAAGGATCTGGATTATAGTTGTAATCTATGACGCCCGATCGAATGATCTCCTTGTAGACCAGAGCTGATTTACGTGGGGTCCGCGGGCGGGCCGGGTCGTCTATGTCCACTTGGTGAAGCGCGAATCTAATTCTGCAACAGTAAAAATATTTATATACCACTAGAACTAGTAAAATATGGAAGTTGCAGGCGAAGAGTCCAAAAACCCAATTAGATGGAATTAATTTAATTAAAAATTACATTAAAAGAAGTTCTTAATACTAACTTAACCTAAGAGTCTGAGCCAATGCGATGTTAGCAATTGACTAACACTTGGAGGCTGCGTCCGCCGCTGACGCGCGGTGCTTGGTCAGCGCCTCGTGCTTCGTGCTCACGCGGCGCTGGCATGTTCGCTTCGTCAGCTAACGCAGCACGGTTGCGATGTCACTAGATTTAGAGATCCGCAGGCACGTAGCGTACGTAACAAGTAGACGATCAGTCCCAGCTTCCTGGGACAGTGTTTCCGGAGCGGTAGAGTTTAGGGATCTTTAAAAAACCGGTCAAGAGCGTGTCGGATACGCCCAAAATAGGGTTCCGTAGCCATTACGAAAAAATTAAGTAATATTTTTCTAAGGATTTCGTATTTTATACGGAACCTTCCAAGTTAAGGTATATTTTATACCTTACGCTGCTATTTACTCATAAACTACTAATAATTCTCAAGTAAACTTATCCGTTATAGTTTTCCTTGGAAGTTTGATATACTGACTACCATCCTGAATTTTTTCAATTTTTTCCACCCACCGGTTTAGATTTTAGAGGGGGGGGGGAACGCTCGATTTTAATGAAAATTTGCACCTTAAAGTTGAATATTTCGCAAACAAATTACTGAATCGAAAAATCGTTTTAGCAAACCCCTAATGGTTTTAAAATATAAAATTGTTTTTGAATTTTTAATTGTACTGTTTTGTCGGCATAGTTTACCAATATATTCGTGCAAAATTACAGCTTTCTAGCATTGATAGTTCCTGAGAAAAGCCGCGGACGGACAGACAGATAGACATGGCGAAACTACAAGGGTTTCGTTTTTGCCATTTTGGCTCCGGAACCCTAAAAATAACCCTATATCAGTCCCTCAAAGGGCTGGCATCGCACCAGGGATACCCCTCGTGTTGGCTGGTATCCATGGGCGGTGGTGATTGCTTCCCATCAGCTGACTCTCATGCTCGTTTTCTCCCTTTAAAAATATATAAAAAAAAAATTTTTATTTTATTCGACCGTCTCATTTTTCTGAACACTTCTGTAACATGGCCGAATATTTTGATACGGTTTTTAGCCGACTTCAATAAAGGAGGAGGTTATCAATTCGTTTGTATTTTTTTTACTTATCTGGTAAAAATACAGGAACTCTAACAAATAATCGAAAACAACATCAAAATTTGCCGTGGTGGCCTAGTGGTTTGACCTATCGCCTCTCAAGCTGAGGGTCGTGGGTTCAAATCCCGGCTCGCACCTCTGAGTTTTTCGAAATTCATGTGCGCAATTTACCACGAGCTTTGCGGTGAAGGAAAACATAGTGAGGAAACCTGCACAAACCTGCGAAGCAATTCAATGGTGCGTGTGAAGTTCCCAATCTGCACTGGGCCCGCGTGGGAACTATGGCCCAAGCCCTCTCATTCCGAGAGGAGGCCTGTGCCCAGCAGTGAGACGTATATAGGCTGAGATGATGATGATGATGAACATCAAAATTTACAGCAAATCCGTAAAAAATGTGACCAAATAAATGAGGCGGTTTAAACGCTGAGTGTTGATATAGGTACTTACTTGTATCCGGATGCCCACTCGAACGTGTCCAGTAGAGACCAGTAGAAATACCCCTGTACGTTAGATCCGGCGGCCTTTGCGTCCAACAGCGCGTCCAAGTAGGTCCTCAGATAGTCCACTTTCCGATCATCGTACAGGTCTTCCGCTAACGTCTCAGAGAAACCATTTTCAGTAACATATAGTTCCGGATTGCCGTAAACTTCTTTTATGTAGAGCAACAAATTGTAGAATCCTGGTGCGTAGGCCTGTGGGAAGGATCAAAACATTTATCGGACCTGTTTCTTTGTGGGGGTACGTCTTTTGAGTATTTCTGTTTTCCTTTCTATCGCACGTAATTTTAACTGTTTGCTTATCTCGTTTTAATGAATTGTCTTTCATAAATAGGTTAGCTGGAAGAGATCACTTGTGCCGTTGTGCTTTTCTGTGTGTATGTGTATTTCTATTTTATTTTATTTTTGTCTAATAAAGAGTTAACATATAAGTAGGTACATAGGTACAGTCGAGGAAACTGAATCCCATACCAGAGCGGAACCTTTGTGTAATATGCCATGTTGACTACACATAAATTTTCCAAAGAAATCGTAGCGAAATTTATTACAAGGCTACGGCTTCAGCCCAATGTAGAAACTAAAAAAAAAAAACTAGTTTTCTATCCAGAGGGAATTTCGAAAATACTCAAGGCATTATGTATGACTGTCAATTTTCAAGACTCTACCTACAGTGGAAATTGAGGCTGCACTACACGTTGTCTACTTATTGGTCAATCAGTCAGTCAGTCAATCATGCTACTGTTTTATATGTATAGAAAATAACAGTAACACTATTTAAGCTTATATCTTAGCGGAAGCCGGATATGACGTGTGGCTGGGCAATGTCGCCATATCTCCTTAAAACCCACATCGTTTTCCTCCTGGAAGTTCAGCTGGCACCGTCAAAAGGTTCCACCGTGGACGTGATTCAGTTTTCTCGACTGTAATCATACATATAGATTTGAAATCTTACAATTGCGCGGTCGTGCTAAAAAATACTTCGTGTGGCACCGACCACCCCTTAAAATTACCTTATGAAGATTAATACACGAACTAATTGGGAAAATTCCTGGCTCTCAACCTTTCTTTCCTGGTTTATAACCCCCGACACAAAAAGAGCCAATGTCTGCCTGTGGCATCGTAGCTCTCAATAGATGGACCTATTTCGATGCGGTTTTTTTACTTGAAAGCGAGTTTGCATGCGATGGTTCTTCTTAGCTGTTCCATTAAAATCGGTTCAATTTTGAGATCACTTTGAAGTGACAATGTCGAGGGTCTTAAATTTTTTTTATAGTTGGTTATTTAAAATAAATAAGTACCTATTATAAATGCGAAAGTTTGTAAGTCTGTTTGTTTGTTACCTCATCACGTCTGGACCGATTTAGATGAAATTCGGAATACAGATTTGTAGTTTTGAGTCCCCCGGAGAAGGACGTAGGAAAGTTTCGGTCCTAAAATGTATAGTTTCCTTGGCATAGCGATGGGTACGAACTAATTCTACGCAGACAAAGTCGCGGGCAACAGGCTCGTATTTATAAATAGTGAAATTACTTACAGTCATTGGAGGAAAAGCGCTCTGTGGCCACGACGGATCAGAAAATGTGGCGTAGCCAGCATCATCATCAAACGAAGGCACCTCGTACATTCCAACTACTGACGCATTCCTATAGACGTAGTTGCTAGAATAGTGGTTTAACCCGACGAAGTCAGTTGTTCCTTTGATGAAATATTTCTGTTCTTCTGTGAACGGACGGAGCCGGGAGCTGTTGTAGCCTTGTCTCAAACTTGCTGCTGCCACTCTATCGACCATACGATAAGGATAGTCTCCTCGAAATATCGGATCCAGATATTGTCCCAGCTGTGAAAATAAAATTGCGATTATTTGCTGAAACTTGCAAATGTTTCTGTTAGGGCCGGATTTCGAAGCGTTGGTGGAGCAACGAAAGAGCGAAGGCGTAAAAGGACTGGGAAGAGCTGAAAAGTTTCTGATCTGTCGAAATTTTACTTTAAAGCTCTACTGCGGAGGACCTTGAGGCTGCAGATCCGGGTGCCCTCTCTAAATTCTTCCCTGGTTTCAATATACCTAACCTATAGTTGTAGTGTAGGCTCGATGTAATGAATATACCTAACCTAACATACATATAGGGTGAGTGGGTTTTTTTTATCTAAAAAGAATTTTAGTTTCATGAAATGTGTACCCACGTATAGGTAAAACTCATTTTGAGTCACTTTGTGCCATGTGGTACAAATTTTTTTTGGACTTTTGTATGAAACCGAGCGCAGCAGAAATTACGCGACAGAAAATACACGACTCACAACTCAAAAATTACGCTCGTCTTCTATGGCTTCATCCCTAAGGCGTCACCTGCCTTACTTAGGTACTTCTTATATAACATTGGTAATAATAATGTTACGTTTACGTACATGGAAAGCTTGATAATCCTCAGTTGCTTCGATGTCATCTATCGAATCAGAAGCCGGGATAGGCCAATTATGATCCAAAGTGATGCCAATTTTACCTCTTTGAAGCACTCTAAACTCTTCATCATAAATGTGATACGCTTTAGCATGAGCCAAGAGCAAGTTCCTCCCGCAGTCATAATAGCCTGTGGCGGGTAACTTCACTAGCGGAGGTTGTACTCCATAACCATAGGCAAAAGTGCAGTGTATGTTTGGTTCGTTAACAGTGATCCAATGTTTGACTCTATCCCCGAATGCAGCAAAGGCAACTCTTGCGTTGTCCGCATACTTATCTGCAATCTCATCCGTCAACCAACCTCCTTGGTTGCTGAAACTAATGGGCAAGTCCCAATGATATATTGTCACGAAGGGTACAATGTCGTTTGCCAGCAGTTCGTTGATCAGGTTGTTGTAATAAATGATGCCGTAGGGATTTATGTAGTCCGTTGTGCCGTTTGGTAGAATCCTAGTCCATGATAGCGAGAATCTGTAACTTTTGGCGCCCATTTCTTTGAGTAATGCTACGTCTTGCTTGTACAAGTGGTAAGAGTCTGCAGCAACATCGCCGTTGGTGTGATCGGAGACTAAGTCCGGTTGTTGGTGCGAGTACCAATCCCACATAGACTGCCCTTTACCTAGAAATATAAGCGCGCCTTTACCGTAATCCTAGAACACAACTGAAGTCGCCTGTCATGGTACAAACATCAAGCATTTTGCTTTACATTACTTGGACGGGCAGCTAAAAAAAATACGTGTCCGTTATTTTAGACTACTCTTTAACATATATAAAAATAAAAGAAATCTAAGCTGGAGAGTTGGGTGCCTTTCCTTGTAAGTTAAAAGTAAAGTACTCTGTCATAGTTCAAAAGACGGTTCAAAATCGAATGAATACCTCGAATGTTGAAAACCGTCCAGCCGCTTAGGCTCTAGAGAGGACAACAGAAATAGACATACATTAAATATGTAGATAGATACGCTCGAAAAACATAATCCTCCTTCGGGCAGTCGGGTAATTAGAAAAAGCCGTGAAAATGTAGAGTTCTTAGAACCTCAACACAGGGTTTTTTTTTGTGGGTGATAGAGCATAGGATGTCATTTTGTCATATCAATGTGGTGTGCGTACTTTATCACACACGAATGTTATTCATAATAGTAACTAGACCATGGAAACTGTGGAGATAAAGCCGGTCGGGAAAGACGTGTAATGAGGGCTATCGTTTTTTGTGTTTCTAGATGGCGTCACTTGTTGAGTGTGGCTTTCAAAGTCTGTTTTACGGGCGTGAAAACAAAGTTCAGTTTAAAACCGTACCATAAAAATATCGAGCAACCACAGTGTTGCGTAGGTAGTCCCGTTTTGTTCGGAAAAAAAGGGAGGATAAAAATTTCCGAAAGACAAAACTGTCTCAAAACACAGACATTCATTGCCCCGTAACGCATAATTGCCGTACTTAATTAATTTTAGGTACTTAATGCAAAATATTCACAAAATTATTCTAATCCATACCTAGTAATATTATAAATGCGAAAGTGTGTTTGTGTGTCAATGTGTTTGTATGTGTTTGTCCGTCTTTCACGCCGTAACGGAGCGACAGATCGACGTGATTTTTGGCATAGAGATAGTTTATGGTCCCGAGAGTGACATAGGCTACTTTTTATCCCGGAAAAATGTACAGTTGCCGAGGGAACAGCGCGCGACAACCGAATACCATGCGGGCGGAGCCACGGGCAAAAGCTAGTTATAAATAAACCCGCGTAGCTTACCCAAAAACTATGACATTTGACATTTCGGAGACCTCACGCTACAGGCGCCTCTAGAGGCGAATTCATACACGATAGCCCTCATTGATGTTCGTTCATTATCTGCAGTTATCCTACTAATAATTATTCGTAGCAGTTATCACAATATAAATTAATGACTAGAAAATATCTACATAAGCACGTTTCGTCAAGGCTAGGCGGGCGTGCTAACTAATTGGTAGCAAATAATGATTACTAAAGTTACTTAAGTAGGTAGTTTTTCCAGTATTGTAACAGTACCTAACTATTTACATCCGCATTTCCGTTATTTAATTAAAGGCTGGGTTCGATGCATTTCTTATCTTAACTCATTGTGTCTTAGCGTGTTTTATTTTTATTTCTTTTCTTGACTGTAACTAAAATACTGGTTACACTAATGATGTATTTACCGGAATTGGTCATGCTTCTTTTTTTTGGATGGTTATTATAATTTATTTGATAAATATAGACCATTTTAAGCAACTAATTTCGGTATTTTTGTTTTTAATTAATCCTATCTACATTAAAAAAATATATTAATTTATTGCTGGCGTGACGTCATCAAATCCACAATGGATAGTGTGGCCTTTGACTGCAAAGTTAGCATGGCTAATTGTTGGTTTCGATTTCGAGCTTTAATGACAGGTTAAGATTTATAGCATGGGCTTACCGTCCGCATTCCATCCACCTTCGATTTGGTAGGCAGAAGTTGAAGCACCCAGCAAGAAGTCGCTGGGAAATTTTCTCCCATGCTTACACTCAGCGTTCACCAACATCAACGTCCTGGAAAACGAAAATATTTATAAATTTCATACAGTTAATGACAGAAACCGCCGAAAAAATGATACAGACAGCGAAGACTTAGGAAAAATTTGAAAATTTTTTGGGTCAAAACATCCAGATAATCATTGGTCAAACAAAATAATTCTCTACCTTTGGTCATCTCTACTGTTTTAATGATTTAATCAGGTCATATAAATAAGCCAGGGACAGCCGCCGGCTACGTCCAAACCGTCAAGTCCAAAGGACAATTACATTTTTGTAGCACTTGGGATCGAAATATTGGGGAAGTGGTCGTCCGCCGCAAAAAAAAAAAAAACTAAAAATGTCCGTCAAACTAATCGGCATCTCTGGCTAACTCAGAAACAGACAATTTTCTTCGCCGAAAGAAAGACAGCCTTGCGGGCAACGCGTCCATACGTGGTGTCTTGGGTACAATGCCCTGCGCTACGTTACCTCTGGAAGAGGGTGCCCGATTTTAGTAACAATCTTATGTTTTTTACATACTTTATAACATTATTAACTTATTTATGTCCCAAAAGGATGTAAACCAATGTAAACGATCTAGGGATTGACATGATAACTGACAAGAATAATTAAAACGTATCATTTCTATGGTGTTTAGCGGGATTATTATTATCAAATACAATTTATTGCTGTTGCTGGACAGTTTTTTTTTATGAAATGGAGTGGCAAACGAGCGTAATAAAAACTTCTTAAGAAGGCTCTACATGATTTAAAACGCCATTATACCACTATCAAATCCAATTTGTTTGGGATATAGAATTAATTATTATGACAAAACATCGGGTATAAAGATCACCACTGATCGAACAAAGTAATTTATTTACTTACATCTATTAAAATATTTTTTTTCAAATTATACCTACCTACTATATATTTTTTTACAAAAAAAAAACAAAAATCCTACCGTTCCTTTGTCTTTTAAACTAAAGCAATGCATTTTCGTAGTTTTCATTGTTAAATAAATTTTCGCTGTATGTTTATTATTTATAATGTACTAATACATAAATAGTCAAGTTTGTGAAGATGTGTGTGTTTATTATCCAATCACACAAAATAACGGATCGACGGATTTAGTTAAAATTAGGCATGCAGATACTTTATGGCCTGGATTAACACACACTTTTATACCGAAAAAGTGCATTAGTTCTCGAGGGGTCTAGATAAACAAATTCACCGCCGACAAAGTCACGGGAAATGGTTAGTAATAAATTTAATTAGCGATGTTCCCCTGCACCGTGCGGGGATATTTTTAGGGAAAGAAAGATAAAAAGCGTAAAGTTACTTGACTTTGTTTTTTTTTTCACTTTTTTTTTCAAAGTACGAGTGCGAAGCTGGGGCAGGTTGCACGTAAAAAAAAAACTTTTTTACCAAACAGCCAGTAATGTCAATTTTCCCGCCATCGTCGTGGTCTTGCACAAACGTAGAACTACCAGGTGTGACCAGGTATTCTGTTGTGACACATGTGCCAAGTTCAGTTTTATAGGAAACACTGAGCATTGAGTAGCTATAGCTAATGAGATCGAGTAACTAATCACTATGTATTTTTCGAACACTTGACATTATCAATTGAATAGCATTAGGTAAGTTTAACTGAGACAGTTGTACTAATATCACAGAATAAATAATAGTAGGTACTACGGCTTCCATAGAAATGGTGCTAGTGTAGGTTTTGAATACAATAAGTATGTTAATTTTCTTGCTTGCCTTTTAGAGTGCCGCAGTCAGATAGCAAAGTCAAAACCCCTAATTTTAAGAGCGTTTGTACCTGCTGAGCTAGCAACGTTGCATTTTTGTTATTTTTCCTCGATAATTCCATAAAAATTGAATGAAAATAAAAAATTTGGTCTAATAGAACTGTTCTTAATATTTGAGTTATTAAAGTTAGTCTCTACTCCAATAATTATCCGTTATAGACTTTCGTGAACGCGACGTGACGTCGAGAACAATACCTACCTGGGTGGAATCTTTTCACATAAGTACCTAATTCAATTCTTGAAAGTTTATCTCTATCAGTACTACTTATTGATGATTCCGCCAATGTCGATGTTGGAAAAGACACTATCAAATAAGTAATTTATTGAATCAGACGTTAGTTTGCGGAGGTCCATATCAATGAACTAAAAGAATAACTTTGGTCACCCGCGACCTTATGTTAACTAAGTTTATGCAAGATAATGTGTGTTCATGCAGTTCCTCCGCCTCCAAACTGTAAGAACACACACAAATCACATAAAACCAGCTATCACCACCAACACAACACACTGACGCGTTTCGAATTCAAACAGTGTTCATCTTTAGAGCAACACAACCGTACACCATGCCACCAGATGTTATTAGTCCTACTTGTTAGAGTCAAAATGCTGCACTTCATGATGAAAGCAAGCCGCTTTGCACAGTGATAGTACAGACTAAACTGAGTGATTTGACCCGCAGCAGCGGAAGTTTCACCCCTTAGGAACAGAGATGGCGCCACTTCTTTAAAAAATGATTCAAAAAATTCTACAAGCTAAAGTAATAGACCGATTTCAACGTTTGATATCTCAAATGAAAGCTTATTAAATACGTTACTTATAAAAAAATACTGAAAAAATATATACTGTAAAATTCTGGCAAAACACGGCATCTTAAGTTTTTTTTTCTTACTTTATTTGTAGTTTTTACTTGATTTCTTAAAAAAACTGTATGCAACATGAATGGTTTAATGCATATACATATTACAGAGTAATATAACAAGTATAATGAAAAAAACCCGACACCAATACCTTTTATATTCCACGAAATATGAAAGTTTAAATGTGAGCACAAATTTCTTTAAAAAATATTTCAAAAAATTCTACAAGCTAAACTAACAAACCGATTTCAATGTTTAATATCCCAAATGAAAGCTCATAACATTCGTTATTTACAAAAAAATATTAAAAAAATCTTTACTGAAAACTTTTGGCAGAAAACGCCATCTTAATTTTTTTTTCTTATCAGATTGGTAGTTTTTACTTGATTGCTTAAAATATTGTACGTTTTATGCAACATAAATGGTTTAATGCATACCTATATATATTTTTGAGTAAATAACAAGTATTATGAAAAAACCCGACACCGATACCTTTCATACTTTACGAAATATCTAAGATTAATTGTGCACGCTTTTCTTACAAATAAATTTCAACGAAATCTTCAAGTGAAACGAGTGCTCTGATTTTAATGTAAGTATAATATTAAATGAAAAGAAGAAAGAAATTACCTATTTTATTAAAAAAAAAACGAATAAAAAGTTTTTTCCTGGTGTTACGAAAATATAATTGCTTTAAAATGTGTAATTGTTTTTATTCAAAAATGACTATATTTGAAGACAAAAAATAAAAACTATATCGTTTTCGGCATAGTTGGTTCTTAAATATATTATATGCTGCTTAGTAGTTGGCGAATTTATTTAAAAATTAGCTTTTTACTGATAGGACCTCAACTTATAGATATGTCACATTTCAAATAAAAGACTATGTACATCAATGTTTATCAAATATTTTAATTATAACTTATAAGTCCTCTTCGGGTTCATCGGCACAAGTAGAACTGAAAAGGAAAAGCCGTTTTGAAGTACTTGTGCTATTCCAATACTACAAAATCACAGATCTTTTAGACATGTAAAATTTTGTACATACAAAATAACCCTGCAACGAATATTATAATATCTTGCTTTTGATTTGTACAACCACCTTACAGGATTTACACTGGGCAGTGCATGGTAAACTGACCTGACGACACCCACAACGCATGGTATCGCAGCCAGATTTGCAGCCACAATAGTCCAAGAGGCTTAATTGCGACCATCGCTGTAACTGCCGACCATTCTGGAGTCCAACTCTCTTTTGTCTTAGTCCATCCCCAACAAGATGGACATGGTACGGAATCTTCTGGTTTCAGAGCGTTTCCCCATATGTGGCCCGCTTGGTGAGCTGCACGCAGTACATGTTTATGGAGAGGAGCTATGGTAGGTAGCTTATTTTTTGAAGCAAACAAGTATTTACGAACTTCATTTCAATACATGTGTTCCGTTTGAGCATCATATCTTCAAAAAACAAGCTCGTGACAAGCCTGCCACCTACATCAGCTGCTCTCTATAACATGCACTGCGTGCAGCTTATCAGGCAGGCCATAATTGGGTACCTAAACGCTCTGAAATAAGAAGTTTCCTTACCATGTCTATCTTCTTGGGGATGGACTAAGGCAAAAAAGAGTTGGACTCCAGAACGATCGGCAGTTACAACGATTTGGTCGCTATTAAGCCTCTTGGATCATTGTGGCTGCAAGACTGGCTGTGATACCATGCGTTGTGGGTGTCGTCGGGTCAGCTTACCATGTACTGCCCAGTGTAAATCCTGCAAAGGAGGCTGTACAAATCAAAAGCAAGTTAATTATAATAATCATCATCATCATCATGTCAGCCGAAAGACGTCCAAGGCTCTCCACTTAGACCGGTCTTGTGCTTTTCGCATCCACCGCGATCCCACGATCTTAAGCGGTCGTCGCTCCATCTTGTTGGAGGCCTACCGACAGCTCGTCTCCCGGTCCGCGGACTCCATTCGAGAACCTTTTGACCACATCAACCGTAATATAATAATCGTTGTAGGCTTATTTTGTATGCTGACCACTGATTTCCAGAGGTAGGCACAAAATTTTACATGTCTAAAAGATCAGTGATTTTGTAGTATTGGAATAGCCCAAGTACTTCAAAAGGACTTTTCCTTTTCAGTTCTACTTGTGCCGATGAACCCGAAGAGGACATATAAGTTATAATTAAAATATGACGATTAAATATGTTGACGAAGCCTGTTGCGGATCTACAATTTGTTCTGTTGACGAAGCCTGTTGCGGATATTGCGTTGTTTTGAACCCTAAATTGAATGATTAAAATATTCGATAAACATTGATGTATGTGACATATCTATAAGTTCAGGTCCTGTCAGATAAAAAGCTAATTTTTAAATAAATTCGTCAACTACTAAGCAGCATATAATATATTTCAGAACCAACTATGCCGAAAACGATGTAGTTTTTATTTTTTTGTCTTCAAATGTAGTCACTTTTGAATAAAAACAATAACACATTTTTAAGCAATTATATTTTTTCGTAACACCAGGAAAAAACATTTTATTTTACATTAAAATCAGAGCACTCGTTTCACTTCAAGATTTCGTTGAAATTTATATGTAAGAAAAGCGTGCACAATTAATCTTAGATATTTCGTAAAGTGTGAAAGGTATCGGTGTCGGGTTTTTTTTATAATACTTGTTATTTACTCAGAAATATATATAAGTATGTATTAAACCATTCATGTTGCATAAAACGTACAATATTTTAAGCAATCAAGTAAAAACTACCAATCTGATAAGAAAAAAAAACTTGAGATGGCGTTTTTTGCCAAAAGTTTTCAGCAAAGATTTTTTTAGTATTTTTTTGTAAATAACGAATGTTATGAGCTTTCATTTGGGATATTAAACATTGAAATCGGTTTGTTAGTTTAGCCTGTAGAATTTTTTGAAATATTTTTTAAAGAAATTTGTGCTCACATTTAAACTTTCATATTTCGTGGAATATAAAAGGTATTGGTGTCGGGTTTTTTCATTATACTTGTTATATACGCTGTAATATGTATACGCATTAAACCATTCATGTTGCATACAGTTTTTTTAAGAAATTAAGTAAAAACTACAAATGAAGTAAGAAAAAAAAACTTGAGATGCCGTGTTTTGCCAGAAGTTTACAGTATATATTTTTTCAGTAATTTTTTATAAGTAACTACTAGTAGTATATAATAAGCTTTCATTTGAGATATCAAACATTGAAATCGGTCTATTACTTTAGCTTGTAGAATTTTTTGAAACATTTTTTAAAGAAGTGGCGCCATCTCTGTTCCTAAGGGGTGAAACTTCCGCTGCTGCGGGTCAAATCACTCAGTTTAGTCTGTACTATCACTGTGCAAAGCGGCTTGCTTTCATCATGAAGTGCAGCATCCGGCCAAAAAATGGTCCTAACAAGTATGACTATATAGTTTACATCTGGTGGCATTTATTGTGCTTGTTTAGGACGCGCGGCATTCTTATTTCAATTAAGTACTATGAAACTGTTTACATATTTGAATATCGAAAATTAAAATACCTACGGTTAAAATGTCAATGTTCAAAATATCGAAAGTTAAAATATCGATAGTATCACAATGGACCCGATTCCACAGCGGCCGCTAAAATTCCTAATTTTATTTAGACGTCGCTAAATCACTTTGCTATTCTATGAGCACCTGTCATAATCAAATGACAACGCTAATTTAATCTGACGTTTCTTATTTTAGCCGATCTATCTAGCCGGTTAGCGTGACTTTCTGGAATAGCACTTGTTAAATCAGCCGTCTAAATGTCAATTAAAATTTAGAAAATTTAGATTTAGACAATTTAGCCGACGTGCGCGTAGAATCGCATCAAATATAGAAAGTTGTTATACCTATGGTCTAAATATCTAAGATTGAAACGTCCATTGATTGAAATATCGAATGAGTAAAAATATCGATATCACTTTTGTAGATAAATATATTTTCGATTATTGAACGTAGCGTAACGTTAACCATTCGACCTTAGTTAGTTCCCACGCGGACCCAGTGCGGATTGGGAACTTCACACACCGTTTATTTTCCTCAAGATGTTTTGCTACACCGTAAAGCTAATGGTCAATTTCAAATGTCATTTTGTATATTAAGTTCCGAAAAATCAGAGTTGCGAGCCCGGGTTCGAACTCACGATTCTATCCTTGCCTTGAGAAGGTATTTACGGTGCAAATGGGTCTGGTGAACCATCAGTACCAAAATTTGTCTGTCAGCCTGCCTAGCTAAACTATTTTCACGGTCACGTTCACATATAGTCTCAGATAATATAATATTATTTACTAGCTACGGGCAGTTTATATAAATTGTCTCAAGATTCAAAAATTAACGACATTTACGTGCGTGTTACATTGCAACAATGAAACAATTAACTTTATTAGACACTCGCTGTTACCCGCGACTTTGTCCGCGTAGAATTCGTTTATCACTATCCCGCGGAAAGAATACTTACACTTTTTGAGGGTAAGTAGGTAATAGTATATTACTGCAGAGGGCGGGAAAAGTCATTTCGTGGATGAGTATGGTTTTGAAGGACGAGGCGTAGCCGAGTCCTTCAATAGAAACGAATCCACGAAATGACATTCCTGCCGAGGCCTGTATACTGCTTTTCTCCAAATATGCGAGGAAAAAAACCGAAAACATTATATTTATTCGGCACAATATATTTGTATAACAATCTACCTACAATCTAAACAAAATTAACACTTTTATAGTAATAAAAATAAACCTTACTGATAAAAGATGCTGCATGCCCATTAGGATATTTTTATCACTAATTATAGAACTCATTTTATTTTCGTAAAAATAACACGGCCGAAAATCTTTGACAAAATGAAATTCACGTTCCCGCCTCAATTTCGATATTAAAATTTGGGTCCGAATCGTATGTTTGGTTCCAGATAAAATATAGTAATCAAAATAAATTAAAAGAAAAACTTATAGGATTAGTAATTATAAATAATATACATTTTTACTTTTAGTTTAAGCGGCAATCCCTAAACGCACGACAAAAAAAAACATATCTTTTTGTTGCAAAATATTTAGTAGTCCGAGAAGATAATTAAGTAACAATACACCTTATTATGATTTGGACACAATCATTTAGGCATTAACTAAACGCAGATCTTTTTTTTAATCTCGGTTTTGTACGTGATTATTGAACAATTGGCTGGCTGTTTGGTGAATTTTTGGTCTTGGATGAAATTAAAAGTAAAAAAACCTGCTCGATAATAAACACTTCCCGGACATGTCCAGGAAGTAATGTCACTTTTTTTTTTTAATTTATTATTGGATCAACGCATATAACGATGGACTTCCCGGTCGATATTTCCAACATTAATGAGAACATTTCCGAGCAAGTTGGAGAAAATAATTTAATTTCTGAAACATGATATGAAATATTGTCGTTGTATTACAAGTAATAGGCCAGGAAGTAGCGCGTTGTAGGCGCTGCGGCTGGCCTGCCTGCGCGCGGTCACTATAGCGGCCTGCAAAGACATTTCATACAAATTTCCCGCCCTCGGCCGGCAATGCGACCGTCCTTTGTTAAAACAGAAGCTAAAACGCGAGCTGCGGCACGGCACCACCGCCTGCAGCCACCGCGCCAGCAGCCACATGACACGGCGACCAGACTAGCGTGCTGTTTTTTTTTTTTATTTCATGTCATCTTTGAGAAAATATCTATCCACTCGCTAAGCTCGGCCGTCTATATTTGCTTGGCCGGCAACTCTCTACTTCTCGGCTTCTACAGTAATGTACTAATTACCCACATTTGAAAAGAGCCCGCGACATGATCAATAGTAAACCGCTCGGGGTGCCAATCTACCCTAAGCCGCCACTGCTAGCTAGACAGGTCACTAATTAAGTACCTACTATGTATTTAAAATAAGATGACGTGAATAACAAAACATCGTTTATTAAGTAGATAATATTATTCTACACACACACACACACACACACATATATATATATATAGCAATTAGATAGGGTAGCATTATATATATATATTATATATATATATTATTATTATATATATATATATATATATATATATATATATATATATATATAATGCTACCCTATCTAATTGCTTATCACGATATGTCTTTTAGGCAGGTACGTATCTTTTCAAATCGTTTTGATATTATCTTTTCATGATCCGATGTTAAATTGCTATTTATTATCTTTTTTCGATTGTAGTCGATTTAAGAGGAAATGCAATTAAGTAAATCATTGTCCTTAGTTTATTGAATTCTCTTCGTGTGTCTATATAGGTACACAATGCATTTATGTAACAATGTTACAGAACGATTATAATCTAATAAGTAGTTATTACAGAATTATATGACTAATTCTCGTTATGTACATAACTCGTATGTTCTATAAACTGTTTTTTTTTCTTTAATTTCTATAAGTCGTACCCATGGAAAAATAAAACGAAACATTAAATTACACATTACTTATTTAATTAAGTTTTCAAAATTACCTACAGATTTATTTCAGATGCATTCCTTTTATTATAACTCTATGTTGTACACCAGAAATAGTAAGCGATACAGAAAACAGGTAACACACACAGGCAGGTATAGGCTTGATACATGACTTCATTCTTTCTAACTCGTACTGATCTTCAGTTGTTGTTAAATAAATAAATTAATGTGCCTCTTCATTGCAACTCTTCATAATTGCCCGTTGCTTACCTTGGAAAATCTTCATATTATTAAACTTACCTATGTTTTCCGTACTACATACTATATGTTGGTGTTCAATAAAGAATTATTGTATTGTATTGTATAACTCTATAAAGGTTAAAAGGTTAAAACACAATATTGAAAACAGCGACACCTATCGTCATAATAACGGAAGCGCTGACGGTAAAGGCTCCATCGGTATCGTAGGGGTCGGGATTGTAGTCATAATCGATCACTCGACTACTGATGATCTCTTTGTATACAAGTGCTGATTTTTTCGGAATCCTGGTTCTTTGAGGGTCCTCAATGTCCACTTGGTAAAGACCAAATCTTTGTCTATAACAAAGGAAAACAAATAATTTAGCTAGAATTAAAAATAAGTACACCCGTTGATGTAGTGTCTGTAAGACCCCTAAATTTTGGTAGAACTCAGCAGATCTCATTTCTAGTACCAAGATAAAGTTATAAACAAAAATTCATTGATACATACTTTCCGCCAAACAGTCACATTTAGCCTTACTTTACCTGTAGTAAGTCGGTATATAAGAAAACATTATATACTTACGTGTAGCCCATCGTCCATTCAAAATTGTCCATCAAACTCCATGCGAAATATGCTCTTACGTCACAGCCTGTATCAAAAGAAAATATCATGAATGCTTCTTTCAAACACTGAGAAATTTGGAGTCTATTTATATTGACAGAAGTGCCAAAAGATATTTTTTTGTTATAAAGGTTTAAGACAAACCTTCAGCAAGGGCATCAAGAAGGGCACTCAGGTAATTTCTGTGGTAATTTGTTCTTCCATCATCGATAAGACCGGTGGTCGTCGCAATACCATTCTCAGTGATGTAAACAGTCGGGTTGTTGTAAGTGTCTTTGATGTATACAAGGAGATTGTAGAAGCCTGGCGCATGTTCCTGAAAAATAATTAAGTTATTGGAGGCCCTAGTATAACAGGGCTCGTCACAGATATATTTAAAGCGTCCATTTTTTCATAGCAAATATTCATCAGCATGAGACTATATTCAGAATATTTAATCGAACGTCTAGTACAAAATTGAGATTAATAAATATTTAATATTAACTATAATTTGATTGATAGCGATCTTAAGATGATTTATCAGTTGATTTGTAGCAATTAGTACTTAATATTAATCGCATTGATAACTAGTTAATCTATTTACCAGTTTTCTTCCCTGACCCCCATGCAATAATTTTATGACAAAATATTATCTTCACTACATCATATTAAATACTCTAAACACACTCACCCTAAGCCATGGACTTGCACTTGCAGGCCACGAGTCATCCATGTATGTATCCAAAAATGCGTCATCATTATGAGAGGGTACCTCAAAGGTCCCCGTTAAGGAACTGTTTCTGTAAGCAAATTTACTCGTGTAGGAGTTCAGAGCCAAGAAGTCTGAGGTTCCTTTGATGTATTCGATCTGCTCTTGAGTGAATGGACGAAGCCTTGAGGCGGTCAGGCCTTGAGCAGTGCTGGCGGCATGCACACGATCGATCACCGTTTGAGGATAGTTGCCTTGTGCTGTGAAAATCGGATCCATGAACAAGCGTAGCTGCAATTAAAGAAAATAAGGCCTGTCACTTGGAATTAACTCATTATACTTTTATCTCTCCTATGAAAAAGCGACGAGTTGAGTCATTGTATCTGTATTGTACTTATAATTTTCCTTATTGTATCTGCAAAAAAATCAATTCGGTATAATCTTTTGAAATCATCAATGATTATTCAGTACCTGGAATGGAAATAGATTCACCGGATATGGCAAAGTTGGACGTTTAAATTAATGTTATAAAAAATATTCCATTCATATAGATGATTACTGGTTAAACTTAAAATTTTATCATAAATTCCTTATTAAAATCTAGGTTAAACTAGCAGAACAACTTACATGAAAAGCCAAATAGTCTTCTGCAGCTTGGATATCATCAGCGGAGTCACTGGCAGGATACACCCAGTCGGAGCTCAAAACGATACCAACTTGGCCGTTTTGTGTATTTCTGAACTCTTCATTATAAATATGATAGGCCTTAGCATTAGCGAGGAGAATATTTCTTCCACACTCGTAGTAGCCCTCTCCTGGGGAATGAATACGAGGGGCGTGCTGGCCGTACCCGTAGCCAATGTTGCAATGGATGTAAGGTTCGTTAATAGTCAACCAGTACTTGACGCGGTCACCGAAATTCTGATACAAAATTCTAGCATAATTACCGAACCAGTCTACAATCTCTTCGTTTGTCCATCCACCAAACTCACTCAAGGTTTGAGGCAAATCCCAGTGGTACATCGTTGCGAAAGGTATGATGTCGTTTGCTATAAGTTCATCAATGAATGCGTTGTAATGATCTATTCCCCGTTGGTTCACATAGTTTGAACGACCTAAGGGAAGGATTCTTGTCCACGATATCGAGAACCTATAGTGGGTAGCGCCCAATTCTTTCAGCATTTCAATATCTCTTTTGTAGTTATAGTAAGAGTTTGCTGCTATGTCTCCATTGCTGTTATCGACGATGTGGTCTGGTTCCGTGCGGACCAGGTAATCCCAAATTGACATTCCCTTGCCTAAAAAGTGCATAATAATATTAATGTGATATTAATAATAATCAATAAGTAAGTGCATGAACATACGATAAAACATTTGCATATAGATTGATAATAAGTGACATGTAAGTGTCCCATTTTATAGTTTAGTCAGTTTTGACTGACACTGTTTTGAATTTACCGAACAACCTTTACATGATTGCCAACAGATTAACCATCAAGAATCAATTTACTAGATTAAATTGTTTTGTATTTATGCCGCCTGTAGCTTTATATGCCTATTTCATTTATCATCATCACCATCGGTCAGAAGACGTCTACTGCTGAGCAAATGCCTCCCGTTTAGAACGCTACAATGAACGATAACTAGCCACTTGTATCCAAAGACTCCCGCAATTCTCACGATGTCGTCAGTCCACCTAGTGGGTGGCTTTCCAACGCTTCGTCTTCCGGTTCGCGGTCGCCACTCGAGATCTTTTCTCCCTTTTATTTTTTTGATTTTTAACCAAATTTTATTATTATTCTGAGGCCTGTTCTGAGAAAATCTTACCATCGACATCCCATGCCCCTTCAATCTGATATGAAGCAGTGGAAACACCGAAGCCAAAGTTTGCGGGGAAAGACCTCGCCACTGATTGTCGTTTGTTTCTGATATTGGACGCTCTCGCTGTTAGCAGGCAACTGAGGAATATCAAACTTTTGTACTTTCAAGGGCTTAAAAAATGCTTAATCGTAACTTCGAACGGTTCATCGTCAATACAGAGTTCATTTAAGAGAATATGCAGGTTCAATTTGCTGAACTTGACGTCGTTATTAGAACACTTAACTTTTTAATGCAATAATTTGCAATATTTTTAAGCGACTTCAAAAAAAGAGGAGGTTGTTAGTTAATTTGGTTGAATTTTTTTTTATGTTTCCTCAGAACTCCGAAATTTATGAACCGATTTGAAAATTTTTTTTCAAACATGAAGCGGATTTTAAGGAAATCGAGGGAACTCTTCAAATATTGTAGGAACGCCTATAGTAATTTCGATATATTTAGGAGTAACTTGTGCATTTGCTCTTGAAAATCATAATTTGCTAAAGTGGAACTGATGATGAATTGAGACCAAATTTGACCAATCGAGCGACTACCTACTCAATAACACATACTTCACGGGTTGAATTTCAATTACTTTAACACAGTTGGTAAGCAATTTAAGCTCATCGTAATTTATATGGTGAAATGGAACTGGTGATGAAGCACCAGGACTCCTCAATAACGAACGTCTCTGTATCGCAAAAAGAATTTCTTCGTAAAAGGTAACGAGCAGTTGTCATTAAACTAATGTATCTTAGATCTTTTAGACTAATAAGCACGAAAAAATATTTTAAAACAAAAAATAAAACCGACTAGATACAAAAAACCATGAAAATAATTATCTACCAGTCTAAAGTCGGTAACTTCTCTGACCACTGTAACTATACGATCATATTGGTAATATATGTATGACTCTGATCGTGATGTGTGATAAAAAAGAACTAATTGACTTATCAAAGTACATTAGTTAATCCCATTTTCCCATTTAACACCATTAAAAAAAACATACCACAGTGCAAATATATAACTGAAGCGCGCCATTTTCGAAAGCTCAATAGCCAACTCAAGAACTTAGGCCTCTGGCATCTATTAAATAAGATCTCAAATCGATAACAAAAGGAATAAGAGGGTTATCAGGACAATGATTTAGATAATTTACAATAAACTGTCTGATATAATATTTCATTGAATCATGATACTGGACTGGACTGATTAAAGATAATGTAAATTAAGCCTCTTACCGACACCGCGTTACTACGTACTCTTCTCTTTTTCCTTCTCCTATATTTAATTAGAATCTAATCTGGGGGCACGGTAGTGCCCCCGCCAAGTCGAGCGCGAAGCAAACACTGCCGTCCTTCCTGGAACCATTTCGCCGCATTTTCACGCCCCTATTTGAGAACCTCTGGATAATACCAGAATGCAGAAATTTTCGTCATCCAGTAAGCTATAATCACATACTTAAAATCCAAAATTTCAAGTCTGTAGGTCATTTAGTTCCGAAGTTAAGCGAAAGCAAAGTTTCGCATTTATGACACTCACTCATGATCATCAAAATAGAACTAGTACTTCCCATTAACTCAGAGAGCTGAAATTTGGTACAGAGTTAGGGTTTAATGGCTACATAAAGGGAAAACTATAAAAACTAGGATAATCGAAGAAAAAAAAAATGTTTCTACAAAAAGAAGTGAAATCCCACCAAAAACATTCTGTAAAAAACTAGCCAAGTCTCGATGGAGCTGTGTGTGTGACTTGGCCGTTGACTTTTACCCACTAACGTATAAAGAATAATAATAATAATAAGACTTAAGACTCAGCTTTCTTTATACGTGAGTGGGTACAAGTCAACGGCCAAGTCACACACACACCTCCATCAACAATTTACAAAATGTTTTTGGTGGGATAACATTGTTCCTTAATATAATGTTCATGACATTAAAACTGTCATTTTAAGTGCGTTCTACGTTTCCTTCTCTTCACATGTCTGCGCGCACGAACCACCGTTGCAAGCAAGCTAGCCGGTGCTACAATGTGAATAATAAAGCATGACCCTTTTTCCCATCTAGGTACCTTAAAAAAAAAACTGGCCAAGAGCGTATCGGATTCTCCCAAAATAGGGTTCCGTAGCCACTACGAAAAAATTAAGTAATATTTTTCTAAGGATTTAGTATTTTGTACGGAATATCCCAAGTTTAATCTTCGCAGGGTGGCTGGCAAGAGCTGGATGAGAGTGACCGAGGATCGTGCTCAGTGGCGTGCCATGGGAGAGGCCTATGTCCAGCAGTGGACGAATATAGGCTGATGATGATGATGACTAAGGTAGGTCTGGTTAGTTAGCGAGGTAGGAAGCGAGGAGGAATGTTAGGCAGAACTGCGACCCTCAGAGCGTGAGCGAAGCGAGCGTGCTGCGGCAGCGGCAGGTGAAGTGCCAGAACTGAAAATTTCTTGCCAATACTTGTATCATGAATACGAATGTTTGTAGGTACTCGAGTCTTGAATGTTTGTACGTATTTAAGTATATAATATAATACATATTATGTACGTCTATCCGTTATTTAGCACCCATAGAACAAGCTTTGCTTTGAGGCTGGATCAATTGGTGTATTTTGTGAGAAAATATTATTATTATTATCATTTCATTCATTGTAATAAGTACATACATAATATGCCATATCTTCAAATTTCAGTTAAATTTTTTGATGTTCAATATTTTTTTCCAGTGATTAGGTACGATAAACTTTTAGGTACGTAGCCATTTCTGTATTGTTTGGTGATTCAGTTTTAGTGACACATTTCTTATTTTGGGAACCAACATAAGTAATTGTTTGATGATCAATATTATTTCCAAGTAATTTTTAATTAATATTTATGTAACCGTTTTAATATTATTTGGTGATTCAATTTAGGTGACAGATCTACTATTTTAGGAACAAATATTATTTATTAGGTCACCACACCAAAAACGTATTTATTAAGTAATCAATAAAATCATACCTACCCAAAACAAAATAGTATCAGGTACAGATAGGTACGTTGCGTGCTAATTTGTTTTATAAGGAAAATAATGTCTAATTTTTTTTTACTAAAACCTTATAGAATGTGATTATTAGCAGGGCCTTCACTAACTACCCTTAAAGTTTGAGCTTGTATCAAAAATAGGTACACGCTGTCTATCAATGGCTGATCCAGGATTCTCGTTTGGGAGAGGTTTGATCCCGTTGCGCAAAGATTTTAACATTTGTCATGATCTTGGAGCAAAGGATGGGGTCTTTGAACTCTTACCCTCGTTCATGGTTCCGCCACTGCACTGCTAAAGTAGAAGTTGCCTGGAGGTTTTGTTTAGCACGACAGTCGCTAGACAACTCGAGGTAATTATAATTGGTGCAGCACACTGGTGTTATTGCTGTTGAATTCGGGTAGGAGACTACTTATATTAATTTACATTAGCATCATTATCGATCTTTAATAGAATATTAGCTAGCTTGGTTTCTATACGGGATCGAATCAGAAATGAGGTGATACGTAGAAGAACAAGTGTCACCGACATAGCCAGGCTAATTAGCTCGTTGGAGTGGCAATGAGCAGGCCATATAGCACGGAGAACGCAGTGGTCGTTGGGGCCGAAAGGTTCTCAAGTGGAGACAGCGGATCGGCAAGCGCAGCGTAGGACGTCCACCAACGAGATGGACGGATGACCTGGTTAAAATAGCGGGTTCACGCGGAGTGGGTGCAAGCCATTTTCCTACCGAGGCAACTGGAGGTCTAAGGAGGGAGGTCTATGTCTAACAGTGGACGTCCTACGGCTACAGCTGATATGATGATGGCTAAATCCGGACGAATTTAGCAGGTGGTTGGGTTAGGTTGACTGGACTGCATTCATTTTTCATGTTTTTTGTTTTATATGTATGTATGTATGTATGTAGGTACAGAGAAGATTTATGATTATTGACATTGTGAAATTTCATAATTCGGAATTATAATCGTTAGTAACATAGACATCGTTAGTAATAATAGGACTAGTATTTGTTAGGGTACAAAACTTCAAGAAATTATAATAATTAAACCAATGACTGGCGTACCTAATTACATGTGAATTTTGGCACGCCTGTAAAAAACAATCAAACATAAGCTGCTTTAGGCCTAAGTAGATTAAAGAAGCGATAAACCTGATTTTTCGATGTCATGACATTCATCATTCAAAACTGCTTTGGAACGTGACTACCCAGGAAAATGCCAATCACGCCAGCTACTTACTCATTATTTGTTTATGTGGGTATCAATTCATTATGCATGTGTTGTTTATGTCAGCGGGCGATCGTAAAATCCGCCAGATCACGAAATTCCTAAGCATATCGTGAAATGGCAGCTAAAAGTTAGCCAGGCATATCACGATGTGCCTGAGAACAATACGGCAGATCGATTAAAGCAACGCATTCGTCGATATTCCTAGCTCTATAGGGGTATATCGTAATAAGTATGCCGAAAAAAGAAAAAAATTAAGTACGACGAGCGAAGCGAGGAGCGGTTAGTATGAATTGTGAGTGTGACCACAACGCACGAGACGAGCGAACAAAGCGAGCGTGTCACGGCAGCGGCTTGTGAAGTATCAGAACCAATATGACGGCATCTCATAATATGCGTAGGAATTTCATGATCTGCCTAAACTGGCCAAACCATAAAATGGCGGCGTATAATGATATGATCATTTTAAACATCACTAGGCAAATCGTTAAACGGTAAGTTTCGAATGATGTGGCGGATGTTTCTTAGCCAATTCATGAAATGGCGCCATTTCACGATATGCTTAGGAATTTCGTGATCTGGCGGATCTTACGATCGGCCGCCGACATTTATGCTGGACGTGAATCAGCACGTGATTTATCGAAGTCGGGAGCGCCAAAGTTCACATATTCTTCGCTAGTCATACCGTAATTTTTGTCGGAATCATTGTTTGTCATAATTTTTTTCCCACTGAAACCTTAAACTTTTCTGATTTTTTTTTATAAAACTACAGGTATGTTAGGTTAGGTTTGTTTTATAACAATTCTGAACAATAATTAGATTCGGATAAAAAAGAGTTATAACAAACGATCATTCTGACAACCATTACATTCGGACTTCCAATAAGTATGCGAACCGATATGCACCCGCGCGGTTGAACGTAAGTAAATGAAAAGTTAGTAATTCAACTGTGTAAAATTTCTTGTATTAGCTAACTCTTTATTTTATTGAATCACTACCATGAGTTTACAGTTACCTTACTCGATAGCGACGGTTTGGAGAATTGTATGGAGAATTGTACCTACAGCGCCTCTACAAATAATTTACGCCGTCGCTATCGAGTACGGTCACTGTAAACTCATGGTAGTGGTACAGGCGTTACTTTGCAGAGTAGTGAACTAAACAAATACTTAGCTCACTCGTGACCTTATGATAGCCATGTAGACCTATGGCGTCTCAAGCAGATCCGAGAGCCGTGGATTCAATCTAGAGCTCTCACTCCAGAGTTTTTCAGAACTTATGTGCGAAGTTACAATCAAAATGTATCATGGGTAAGCTTTAAGGTGATAGAAAACATCGGTAGTAACCACCTGCGAAGCATTTCATAATCTGTGAAGCTTCTCGTCCGCACGGGGGCCGCATGGGAACTACAGCTCTATCCCTCTATTCTGAGGAAACGGTATGAAAACGTCCAGTATTAAATTATATCGAACAGCAAAAATCTGGCCCTCAAATATATGCAGTAGGTACAGATAAGTAATTCTGTATGTAGAGTGCCGCTATCTTTATATCTAAATAAATAATGCAACCTCGCTTGACGATTGTTGCATTTGTAAACTTTTAGACCGGGCACAGTACAATACAATACAAAGACTCTTTATTGTACACCAAAAATAGTAAGCGATACAGAAAACAGACACAGAGAATATTACAAGGTAAGCAATAGGCGGCCTAATAGTAAAAGAGGGATTAAAAAAAAAACATTGTTTCGAATATAGTTTAATTGATTCTCCTCTCGATTATGAACAAAGTAATATTTACAATTATTTAATTAATAGATGCAGTCGAACCATTTGATTAATAACCCACCGTAGAGTGCTCTCACAGGTGTCATGATGAATTCTCTTGTCATGCTCTCTTGCGATGCCACTACACGACTTTTTCTACGAAAGGTACCTAACCTACAAAAGTACTTACATAGTTCAACAAACGAAAAAGGGTGGGGTAGGTATCTAGCTAGATATAGTACCCATAGGTACCATTTTTCGGTATATCTAGCTAGATGGCCTAGCCAGGCTGGTCTCTTATTTTATTAGGTACTTATTTTTTTAAATAAGGATAACGTCATTAACAAACATCGATTATTTATTACCTAATATTATTTTAGATACTTATTAATTTTGCCCTATCTAAACACTGGCTTATCCACGATATGTCTTTAAGGTACATATCTTATCAGATCATTTTCTTATTATCTTTTTATGATCCGATATTAAATTGATAAATATTATAATTTTTTGCGTCTTAACTTTAATTTTATTAACAATTAACGTTGGTATCGATTTAAGAAGAAATTAAATGAAATCGTTTTCTTTAGTTTAATAAATTAACTATATTACTAATTCTCTTTATATATAAAATACATGTATAAGTTATACCTATGGCAATATAAAATATTATATCAAATATTAATCTTAGTATTAACATTATATGTGTTTTGGATACGTTTCTTTTCTTAACAAGCCTTAGGTTAGGATTTTAATTACAATAACTCCATTCTTTCTAACCAACTGACCTTCATTGGTTGTCGAATAAATTAATTAATATACTAAATCTTCATAACTCTATCAAAGGATAAAAGGTTAAAGTACCATATTGAAAACAGCGACACCTATCGTCAAAATAATGGAAGCGCTGGCGGTAAAGGCTCCATCAGTATCATAGGGGTCGGGATTGTAGTCGTAGTCGATCACTCGACTACTGATGATCTCTTTGTATACAAGTGCTGATTTTCTCGGGGTCCTTGTTCTTTGGGGGTCCTCCATGTCCACTTGGTAGAGACCAAATCTTTGTCTATAACAAAGAAAAACAGATTATTTAGCTAGAATTGAAAAATATGTACTACCGTAGATGTAGTCTGTTAGATGAACGACCAGAAAATAAAACGCTGTTTTTATTACTTTAACTAATCTTTTCTATACAACGCTCTTATAAGGATCAGGTATAAACATTATAATCTCTTGCAAAACTATGTAATTAGTCCTTATCGGGATTATGCATCACAGGCAACACAAACGTGTAAATAACTACAATGTAATTTTAGTTTCTTACCAACAATGTAACCGTTAGTTCAGTATGTTCATTTACAAAGGTGATAATTTATTCATAAACAAACAAACATGTTCATTCAAATTTAAACTGAAGTTACTCTAGTAGCTCTTAAATAATGCCCCCTACCCACACTATCTATTTGTCTTTTATCATGGTAATTATCTAAACATTCAATCATTCTTATCGTGTTATATCCGCTTTTATCAACAGATTATGCCATTTCTGAATCCTAATTTATGACCATTGTACGCAACGAAATAAAACGCTAAAGTAAGAGACGGTATATTATACTTACGTGAAGCCCATCGCCCATTCAAAATTGTCCATCAAACTCCATGCGAAATATCCTCTTACGTCACAACCTGTATTGAAAGAAATAATCATAAATTAGCAATATTTCTGTTCATATATTGAGAACGAGTGAAATAAATGTATTTTGGTTAAATAACCAAAATACTTATTTCGCTAATTCCGCTGATTAATTATAGGCTATAAATGATTTGAAAGAAAAGCCTCACGTTGTTAATAGACGACCCCCTTTGGGTGTCTATTCATATTGACAGAACTACTAAAGAGATACATGTCTTTCTTTTTGAAGTTTTATTAATCATGGTTGACTACTATGTTAAATATAAAGATTCAAAACAAACCTTCAGCAAGGGCGTCAAGAAGGGCACTGAGATAATTTCTGTAGTAATTAGTTCTTCCATCGTCGACAAGACCGGTGGTCGACGAAAAACCATTCTCAGTGATGTAAACAGTGGGGTTATTGTAAGTGTCTTTGATGTATACTAGCAAGTTGTAGAAGCCTGGGGCATATTCCTGAAAAATAATAAAGTTATTGGAGGTTCTAGAATAACAGGGCTCGTCGCAGATATACTTAAAGCGTCCATTGTTTCTCATACAAATATTCATCTGGATGGGATTATATTCAGAACATTCGGTTGAAAGTCAAGTACGACATTAAGATTAATAAATGTAATTTAATCGATAGCGATCTTAAGACGATTTGTCAGTTGATTTGCTGCAATTAGTAATATTAATCATATAGATAACTAATAATCTATTGTTGACACTGATTTGTTTTTCGTTTATCACTTACAAGTAGTCCCGGAACCATGAATAGCATCGTCTTATAAAATATTGCTTTCACTATATCATATACACTAACACACTCACCCTTAGCCATGCACTTTCACTTGTAGGCCACGAGTCATCCATGTATGTACCCAAAAATGCGTCATCATTATGAGAGGGTACTACAAAAGTCCCCGTTAAGGAACTGTTTCTGTAAGCAAATTTACTCGTGTAGGAATTCAGAGCCAAGAAGTCTGAGGTTCCTCTGATGTATTCGATCTGCTCTTGAGTGAATGGACGAAGCCTTGAGGCGGTCAGGCCTTGAGCATTGCTGGCGGCTTGCACACGATCGATCACCGTTTGTGGATAGTTGCCTTGTGCTGAGAAAATCGGATCCATGAACAAGCGAAGCTGTAATGAAAAAATCAAGTTATGTTAGTTGGAATTAATTCAATATATTTTTATGTCTCCTATGGGCTTCCTCAATTTTTAACCGACTTCAAAAAAGGAGGAGTTTGTATGTTACAACGTTTGTATTTTTTATGTATGTTCACCAATTACTCAGTCAATAGTTGTGGACCGATTTTCAAAATTCTTTTTTTATTCGAAAGAGTACTCTTCTGGGGCCACCCATTGTCACCAAGTCAAGATCTAATGATGCACACTTATGGCGATTTTAGCATTCTTAACATTAAGATAAGCATTTACATTCAGAAAGTATCATTTGGTAAACTGGACCTGATGAAGAAAACCGTAGATGACCAATGCAACTCGTCAAAGCTAAGTAATGATCACTCGTCCATAAACGATCATGATTAATATACCTAATAATATAAGCGAATAAAAAGAAGCTTTAAGTTAATGATTTTTTCGAACTGAACTGATGCTGAAGCCGGAAGGTAGGCAACGGAACTCTGTTATAAGACAACGAAACTGAGACGTATTTGGGCTTAAAGGAATCGTTGTGAAATGTATTTTTGCTACGAATCACTAAAAAGTAAGATATAAAGAAAGTCTTCAACAAAAAAGTAAAACGGACTCCAAAAAATTAAAAAAAACAATAAAAAATGGTACCAACTACACAAACCTTGAAACTATTTTTCTAGGTACCTACTAGCTCGAATTCGGTGACTCAGTACGACCCAACAGGAGGAATCGAAACCCTCAGTATGTAGGCGAGGAAGACGACTATTATTCCACTCCTTTAATCTTTTGTTATTTTTTGGAGTCGGTTATACTTTTTTATTAATTTACTGTCTCATATTTTTGTCTTTATTCTAATTGCAAAACATCAGTTAGGTATAATCATTTGCAATCATCGTTATCATTGAGTACCTAGAATGACTAAATGATTTTTACATAAATTCAAATATATCGGATATGACAAAATTCGACGTTTGGATTAATATGATAAAATTGTTCTGTTCATAACAGATGATTGATGGTTAAACTCGATTAATCAGGAATTCATCAGTAAAATCTTATGTTTCAATTACCTAGCAAAGCAACTTACATGGAAAGCGAAATAGTCTTCTGCAGCTTGGATATCATCAGCGGAGTCACTGGCAGGATACACCCAGTCGGAGCTCAAAACGATACCAACTTGACCGTTTTGTGTATTTCTAAACTCTTCGTTATAAATATGATAGGCTCTAGCATTAGCGAGGAGAATATGTCTACCGCACTCATAGTAACCTTCTCCTGGGGACAGAACACGAGGGGCGTGCTGGCCGTACCCGTATCCAAAGTTGCAGTGGATGTAAGGTTCGTTAATAGTCAACCAGTGCTTGACGCGGTCACCAAAATTCTGATACAAAATTCTAGCATAGTCACCAAACCAGTCTACCATCTCTTCGTTTGTCCATCCACCAAACTCGCTCAAGGTTTGAGGCATATCCCAATGGTACATTGTTGCGAAGGGTATGATGTCGTTTGCTATAAGTTCATCAATGAATGCGTTGTAATGATCTATTCCCCGTTGGTTCACATAGTTTGAACGACCCAGTGGAAGGATTCTTGGCCACGATATAGAGAATCTATAGTGGGTAGCGCCCAATTCTTTCAGCATTTCAATATCTCTTTTGTAGTTATAGTAAGAGTTTGCTGCTATGTCTCCATTGCTGTTATCAGCGATATGGTTTGGGTTAGTGCGGACCAGGTAATCCCAAATTGACATTCCCTTGCCTAAAAAAATGCATAATATTATTAATGTGATATTAAACTTGTATTAAACAGCCAGTACCTGGGCGACCCAGCTCCGCTTAGGCTAAAACTCGGTACCAATCGTGTTTCCAGAGATAAAATCAAGCTAGGTAGATCGATTGTTCATCCCCGAAAACTCCTACGTGCTAAATTCCACCGAAATCGTTGGAGCCGTTTTCGAGATCCTCGAAGTATATATACAAGAATTGCTCGTTTAAAGATATTCGATTGATAGATACACACACACGTGAACATACATAAACACATTGCATAAAGGATAATTTTGACTCATATTTCTTTGAATTTAACGAGAAATCATCACATGCTTCTACGAGGGGCGTTCAATAAATTCTCGGTATAGTAATGAAAACAAAAGAAAGTGAAAGTGAGTTTTTTTTATTTTTCAATGTTCCTCCCTTACGTTTATACACTTATTAGATCGGTCGATTTTTTTTTTAAATCCTCTTAAAAATATTTTTCGTCTTGGGTGTCAAAATTCTCCTGAACTGCTGCCTTCAGCGCTTCATCGTCAGAAAATCGGTTTCCTTAAAGATCTTTTTTGAGATTGGGAAACAAAAAGAAGTTGCTAGGGGTTAAATCTGGACTATACAGTGGATGAGTAATACTTTCGAACCCAGATTCAAGAGCAGCGGCCTTGGAAATACGAGCACTTTGCACCGGGGCGTTGTGATGCAGCAGCAGAACTCCGTTGCTTAACTTTTCTCTCCTCTTTTCTTCGATTGCCTCCCCTAATTGGCGTAGAATGTTAGCGTAGTACTCCCCGGTAATATCTACAGCCTTTGATTTTAAATCGATCAGCAATATTCCCTCACAATCTCAGAATATGGTGGCCATGACCTTACCAGCTGAAGGCATGACCTTGAACTTCTTGGGATGAGGTGTTCCTTTAGTGTGCTACTGCATGGATTCTTGCTTGCTCTCAGGATCATAATGATGAACCCAGGTTTCATCTCCGGTAACAGTTCTTTGAAGTATCTCATCAGGATTGTCACCGCACATCTCCATAAAGTCGGAACAACAAGCTACACGCGTATTTTTCTAAAGTGGTGACAGCATTCGCGGCACCTATTTTGTACTTACTTTTGACATATTGCGGTGGTCATGTATAATATCATGCATAGTACCAATAGAAAGATTGGTCCTCTGTGCTATAGATTTCACCTTCACTCGACCATCTTCTAATATTATTTTTTCCACTTTATTGACATTTTTTGGTGAAATAGCCCCGTTTGGCCGACCAGCTCCAGGGTCGTCTTTGATGCTCTCCCTCCCACGCTTAAATTCACTAGACCACTTGTGTATCATAGATAAAGAAGGAGCAGACTCGCCGTAAACAGAATCCATTTCATCTTTTATGGTCTTTTGATTTTTCCCCTGTTTTGTCAAAAATTTAATCACGGCTCGGTGCTCTAATTTTTCCAACATTGCAAAATCGTTCACAGTGATCACCTTTATTCTGCTGTTACAAAGAAACAAAAGAAGTTACCAGTTTGAATTTTACTTTTTTATACTGTCAATGAAAGATACTTAACGACGAGTATTAAAAAAATAACGGAAGAGGTTTAAAATATATCAATACCGAGAATTTATTGAACGCCCCTCGTAGATAAGGACAAATTTGTCAGCAGATTGCCCACCTAGAATCAATTATATATATAAAATTGCTTTATATTGATGCTGTCTGTAACTATATGATAGAGACGCTTGTTCTGAGGAAATCTTACCATCGACATCCCATGCCCCTTCTATCTGATATGAAGCAGTGGAAGCACCGAAGCCAAAGTTTGCGGGAAATGACCTCGCTGCTGATTGTCTTTTGTTTCTGATGTTCGACGCGCTCGCTGTTAGCAGGCAACTGAGGAATATCAAACTTTTGTTCTTTCAAGGGCTTAAAGTAATGCTTAATTGTAACTTTATAGGGTTCATCTTTAATACAGAGGTCATTTAAGAGTATATGCAGGATCTATTTGCTCAACATATTGAAATAAAGTCCTTATCAGAATACACCTTATTAATGCAATCATTTGCAATATTTTTTTGCCAAGAATTTACCTTACAAGTACAACCAAGGTCATAAATATCTACACATAGCTATAGCATCAAAAATATGTATGTCACTGAGCTACTGTTTTGTAGGATCAAAAGGTATTCAGATAAAATAATACATATCACGGGACACGTGTTACGAGTGCTAAGCAACGGATAAACATACTTAAATATATATTATTCAAACACCTAGGGCTCGAGACTAAACATATCTGCTGTACCATGGATCAAACCCGGGACCTCAAGCTTCGCAGTCATATTGTAACTAGGTCATATTGGTAATATATATTTATAACATCGACTGTACAGTCCCACTTTAAATTATCGGTATTTAAATGAAAATATATTTTAGTTAAGTATGCCTCCTACACAACAAACAGTAAGCAGTACATGGGTAGTAAGAAGTGTCAAATTTATGTATTAAACGCACAATACATATAGAAATGATCATTAATTAATATGTATGATAAAAAGTAACTGATTGACTTTTCATAGTACATCAGTTAATCCCACTTAACACCATTAAAAAACATACCACAGTGCAAATATATAACTGAAGCGCGTCATTTTCGAAAGCTCAATAGTCAACTCAAGAACTTAGCCCTCTGGCATGTATTAAATAAGATCTGAAATTGATAAGGAATGGCGTAAATAGGGTTATCATGACAATTATTTAGATAATTTACAACAAGCTGTCTGATAAAATATTTCTTTGGATCATTATACTGGACTTTATAAAGATAAGGTAAATTAAGATATATAGCGGTGTTTCACACGCTTAGAGATAGAGATTTAGGGTTGCATGAAACCAACTACAGAAATTCGGCGGTCGCAGTCGGTTGTCTGTCTTTTTGCGAAATCGCTTAAAGGCGCATGGGGTTGGCAGTTTTTCTTAGAGGGGTGCTGTGTGTTTTCCGTATTGTTAACCGGCTAAAAAAGGTAGAGAATCTATGTTCGATTGCTTATATTTTTTTAAGTATTTTTTCTGATTAATCCACCAAATATTATCGAAATCGACGGCAATCCTCAAATTTTCTAGGCACACGTATGGCGATTTTAGCATTTTTAGCATCAAATAAAGCATTTACATTCATAAAGTATCATTTGGTGAACTGGACCTGATGAAGAAGACCGTAGATGACCAACGAAACTTGTCAAAGCTAAGTCATGCTCGCACATCTATAAATGTTCATGATAATTATAGACACATTATCTAAATAAGAAGAAGCTTTAAGTTAATGATTATTTTGATGTAATATGATGCTGAAATCGGAAGGTAGGCAACGGAATTCTGTTGTAAAACAACGTAACCAAGTCGTGTTTGGGCTTAATGGAATTGTCGTGAGATGGACTTTGGCTACAAATTACTACAGTGAGAATAAAGATTTTTTTTAAAAATAAGGGAAAACCGACTCCATAAAAAAGTTTTGACAAAAAATGGAACCGACTACAAATACCTTGAAAATTATTTACTAGGTACTAGCTTAAAGTCGGTGCCTCAGCACAATCCAGCAGGAATGATTGACGCCGAATGTATAGTATGTAGGTGGATAGACGACTATAGATCCACTCCTGCTGGCTCTTGCTGAGGCTCCGATTTCAAGCAAGTACCTAGTTTTTTTTTTGATTTGGTTAGTTTGATGGGTTTTGTGAGTGTGTATTTCATATGTTAAATTTTTACAAGCGGTGTATTTACCTTAATATGTATTTATATTATTATACCTATTTAATATATACCCGTAAACCTAGTAATAGCATAGAGCAAGCAGATGGCTTTTGCTAATAGTAATCAGTAACTGCAAATTTGGGTATGTTCATTTTGGTGCTTGGTTCTTTTAAATTTATTTGCCATGTCTGCTCTTCCTGATGTCTTCTCAATTATTCAGGGGTTAACTGGAAGAAATTCTTTAAGTAGTAGTAACCAATATCGTAAAATCAATCAATACACGTATCATGCAATTCTCATAACTTTTACTAAAGATACGTGGGCCAATCAACTTTTTTACCGACACTAATCTGTCCACGACATTTTTCAAACAATTGCAGATTTTTGTAAGTAAACATGTTTTTTCTGTAATTTAATAGATGGTGTACATGAATACATAACATCCTACGTAAGTTCAACCTATTAGACCGTGAAATATCTTTTTGAAAGTACGATTTTTTGGTAACGCCAGAGACAATTTTGGTAACGCAGGAGATGCCCAAAGTGTCGGTAAAATAGTTGATGTGCCCACGTAAATAAAATATGTATTTATAGTTTGTGTAACTAAGTTAAAATAGTTATATTTTTCTGGAACTTAAGGTTGTCTTAAATTAATTGAACGATATTAATAAGTCCTCGAGAAGTACTGGCTATAAATACAGTCGTTTATTCTTCACAAATTCAAATCAAAGTACAAAAAAACATAGTTTAAACTAATTATTTGTGATGAGTAAGTATTGAGTAATTTTAAGATTCTGCGCGGATTTAGTTTATCGCGTGCTGGCGCCCTCTACCGGAATAAAAGGTATCCCATGTTGATCCTTGGGGTTCAAACTATCTATATACCAAATTTCATCAAAATCGGTTCAGTTGTTTCAACGTGAAAGCGTAATAGACAGAGTTACTCGCTTTTATAATATTATAGTAGGGATAGTAGGGATTATAATTCTTTCTTACTTTCAAATGAAAAGGTACACGTTATTGGTTCAATAAACTTTATTGCATATTTTTACAAATAATAAATAATAGTAAATGAAAGGCGGAAATGTCTCTCTCATACACTTAAAAGTTAAATCGCTATCAAATGTTAAAAAGGTTAAAGCATCATATTAAAAACAGCGACACCTATCGTCGTAACGATAGAAGCGCTAACGGCAAAGGCTCCATCGGTATCGTAGGGGTCGGGATTGTAGTCAAAGTCGATGGCTCGACTACTGATGATCTCTTTGTAAACAAGTGCTGATTTCCTTGGAGTTCTCCTTCTTTCAGGGTCTTCCATATCTACCTCGTAAATGCCGAATCTTAATCTGAAATGATACATTTAACCAATTTAGATTATACGCCACCACAAAATCTTGTTATTGTGACAATTTACAAGCGTCCGACCGAACATTCGGTTTTGGTTTCGGCAGGTTTCGGCATAAAAATAGTGTTTCGAGTTTTCGGCCCAAGGTTCAGCAGTTTTTTGACCGAACTTTCATCATCAAGAATTTAGATAATTGAGATTAAGTGTTTTTAACTCACATCACAAAGTTTCACAAGAGGGTAAAAAGTGAATTTTTGTGACGTCTTTCTTGTATCACGACATTGAAGTCACTCGTGAAATTTGTGAATTTTACGATAACCTTTACCTACAATGACTGTGAGATTATACTATGTAGGTACCTACATAGCTATAGGTATGAAAAAAAAAATCGATTTCGACAAAAACTTAACTGCCTACCAAGTACTTCATTTCTATTAATTAACTGAGCCGTAGTAAAACATGGTCATAATTCACGGTTACCTTTATACTTAGTTTAGTAGCAAGCAACTATCAAAATAAACATTAAATTTTATCATGCTTTATCTAGAATAATTATTTTATATCCGGAATTTCATTAATGACCAATCAACGCTGCAGTCAAAGATATTAAAGCAAATAAATAATGATTTCACTTACATGTAACCGAAGGACCATTCGAAATTGTCCATCAAACTCCACGCGAAATATCCCCTGACGTCACAACCTGAATAGAAAACATTGTAAATTTCCTACATAGTTTCTTATTATATTTGTCTTATCTAATAGTATCTTGAAAATATATGTATACAATCGAGAAAAGTGATTGACGTTCTAGGATAATACCTTTTCACAGTCAATAGTCTAGATTCCTAAAAACATTTGTCCTTGAATTAGGTTATAAAAAACAAAAATCGTTTCTACCTATATTTTACTAAGGACTGAAGAACTCCTGAACTTGAATTTAAGACCCATTTCGTCCAAAATATCCTTTGAATTGTCATACGAAATGACAGATCTATACTTACTCGATCTTACAAGTAATTGGGTCCCAAATTAACGATCGTAACCGTACGTTATCTTTGTAATTTTTGTTTGATTGATGAAAGAAAAAATTACGTGTTCAACACTTTTGGATACTGAAGTGACGTAGTTAATAGAATATTTATTTTTTTATACTAGGAATCAAAAATGATGATATCCGCAGTAGAACTAAGGCTACCGACATAGCCCGAAGAATTGCGAAACTGAAGTGGCAGTGGGCGGAACACATTGCTCGCAGGATTGATGGCCGATGGGCTCGAATGGCGTCCGCGGACCGGGAGCCGAGCTGTCGGTAGGCATTCGACAAAATGGAGCGACGACCTGGTTAGGATCGCGGGATCGCGGTGGATGCGGAAAGCAAAAGACCGGTCTGAGTGGAGAGCTTTGGGGGAGGCAGCAGTGAACGTCTTTCGGCTGACATGATGATGATGATGATGATACCAGGAAGCTACCCAATTATACGATGATTTAGTTGGCAGACGTATGGAAAATCAACAAAATATTGTCAAGTGAACCTGTTTCTTCGATTGTACCAATTTCAGTTTGCTCAACATTATACTAACCTTCAGCAAGGGCATCAAGAACGGCATTGAGGTAATTCTTGTAGTAACTGGTTCTGTCATCATCATTAAGACCGGTGCTTGTCGGGAAACCGTTCTCAGTGACATAGACAGTCGGGTTGTTATAAGTGTCCTTAATGTATACAAGTAGGTGGTAAAGGCCTGGTCCGTGTTCCTGTAGAATGACATTGGGATATCAGAGGCTAAAAGGTAATATGGAATTCGGATAAAACTCTGACATTCAAGTCCGGGCTCGAACCCACGGCTCTCTGCAAGAGTCATAGGTCAAATCACTAGGCTACTACAGTTTTAGGTGACACAGATGGCCGTTGGGGTCGACAGATTCTTGAATGGAGTCCGCGTATCGGCAAGTACAGCGTAAGACGTCCACCATTGAGATAGACGGATGACCTGCTTCCAACCGAAGCAAATGAAGGCCTATGGTGGAGATCTAGGTATGTCCAACAGTGGACGTTCAACAGCTGATTATGATGATGATGAATGACATACACCAACAAATTTTCGCCTTCTATTAGCAAATCGAATATTTTTTTAAAGACGCTATTATGATTCAACCTAGTCAATTACTTCTGATTGTGCATTTGACTTGAACCTTGACAATTACTCGTTGATGTAGTTCTGATGTGATGATAATAATTATAATAATACTAGCTTTTGCCCGCGGCTCCGCCCGCGCGGTATTCCGTTATCACGCGCTATTCCCTCGGGAACCCATAAACTATCTCTGTGCCAAAAATCACGTCGATCCGTCGCTCCGTTACAGCGTGAAAGAGGGACAAACATACAAACACACAAACGCACAAACACACTTTCGCATTTATAATATTAGTATGGATGGATAATACCATTGAGCTAATTCGATAATGGAGCCGAAAGCTAGGCTCTGGAACTTTAAGACAGAACAGAACCATAACCTAGCCGTGGTTAGGCTTCTGTGTAAGATATATGTAAACTCTTTATTGTACAAAAGAAAAGAAACTAATGTAACCGACAAAATTTAAGGCAGACTTATTCTTTAATTGCTTATTAGAATGGTCTTAGGGTGTTCTTTGATCTAAACAAAAGTAATGGTACCTTTAAAAAAATACTTTATATTTATAAAAAGATTTAGAAGAATAGTATTTACCCTGTGCCAAGGACTTATACCACCAGGCCACGATTCATCCATATATGATCCCACAAACGCATCTTCGTTGTGTGAGGGCGATACAAACGTTCCAGTTAAGGAACTGTTTCTGTAAGCATATGCGCTCGTGTAGTGGTTGAGCCCCAAAAAGTCGGCGCTGCCTCTGATATAGTCTATCTGTTCTTGTGTAAAAGGTCGAAGTCTTGAAGTGGCCAGGCCTTGAGCGGTACTGGCTGCTTGAACACGGTCAATCACCGTTTGAGGATAGTTCCCCTCCGTAGAAAAGATTGGATGCATGTATATCCCAAGCTGTGGAGAGAGCACGTAACTTTTCAAAAGGTAACTTCTGTAACAGTGCAATATGTTTTCATAAATATTTCATACGATAAATTTTTCGGGTCCTACATGGCAAAACTACTCACATGGAAAGATATAGAGTCTTCCGCAGCCTGAATATCATCAGTTGAATCAGTAGCAGGATACGTCCATTCGGAGCTCAAAACTACACCAACCTGACCGTTTTGCGTGTTTCTAAACTCATTATTGTAAATATGGTATGCCCTAGCATTAGCTAGAAGTATATGTCTCCCGCACTCGTAGTAAGCTTGCCCCGGAGAAAAAATTCGAGGGGCATGGTCTGCGTACCCGTAGCCAAAGTTGCAGTGGATGAAAGGTTCATTTATAGTCAACCAGTGCTTAACGCGGTCACCGAAGTTCTGGTACAGAATTCTAGCATAGTCTCCGAACCAGTCTACTATCTCCTCGTTGGTCCATCCACCAAGCTCACTCAAGGTTTGAGGCAAATCCCAGTGGTACATCGTTGCGAAGGGTACGATATCATTGGCCAGAAGTTCATCAATGAATGCGTTGTAGTGATCGATTCCCCGTTGGTTCACGTAGTTTGAACGACCCAAGGGAAGGATTCTTGTCCACGATATGGAGAACCTGTAGTGGGTTGCGCCCAGCTCTTTGAGCATTTCGATATCTCTTTTGTAGTTATAGTAAGAGTTTGCTGCTATGTCTCCATTGCTGTTATCGGCGATGTGGTCTGGATCCGTGCGGACCAAGTAGTCCCATATTGACATGCCCTTGCCTTAAAATAGAGTGACAATTATAACATTGTGGATAGTCTTCTGCAATAATAAAAAAGGTTAATATAACGGTTGTAAAAAAATCATCACCAATACTTTCTTAATTATTTATCACTAAGTTTGTGTCATTATTTAATAATATTAAATTATTTATAAAATTATAATATTGCTTCGAAAGAGACTGAAATTTAGACAGTTATTAGCTTCTGACTGGCTGTTGCCTCTTATCGTGCGCTGTTCCTTCGGATTTTTCCGGAATAAAAAGTGGCTATGTTTCTCTCTGGCCCATAAACTATATACCTATGCCAAAAATGACGTCAATCCGTCGCTCCGTTTCGACGTGAAAGACGAACAAACATACAACATACACACACACGCTTTCACATTTATAATATTAGTATGGATGGATTTACTTTGGCGTCAATTCTATTATGTTAATTGGCTGATTACATTTTAGAATTTTTTATAACTATTCGCGATGGACATCTGATAGAATGGTGAAGGTATCAGTGGCAAGAATGCGGCATGTTGATACAGTGTTGAAAACTTGAAAGTTTTTTGTCATTTGAAGAAATTTGACGCAGACTGCCTTTATTTAAGGAACAGAACAGCGTGGCAATGTAACAACTCGATTACCAGATGATCGTCATTTTTTTTTACGTTACCTATACCACAGAATAAGTAATAGAGTTGTAACAGAGGAGAGTGGTGACAACGTCGATTTTTTGGAACTTATTAACTGCTAGCGAGCTCGCAATAGCGCGGGTTTTTTAGTTCAGGTTTCGAACTATCAAACGCCTGCTGATGCAAGCTTGCTAGCAGTTAATAAGTTCCCAAAAATCGACGTTGTCACTACTCTCCTCTGTCACAACTCTCCTCGGTCCCCCTACTCTCTTGCGGGGTTGCTCAACGAAAGTGTTCGTGCTACGCTACTGTTACTACTTAAGGTGTTTTAGGGGATGCTTCTCACCATCAACGTCCCATGCTCCTTCGATCTGGTAGGACGCAGTCGCGGCGCCGAAGCTAAAGTTGGCAGGGAAAGTATTCGCCACTGATTGTCTTTTGTTTCTGGTGTTTGAAGCGCCTGCTGCTAACAGCCAACTGAAGAAAGGAATATTACACGTGATAGGGTCTCTCTTATTACTTGTCTTAAAGTCAAAACCTCTTTATTTTCTTTATTTCTTATGTCAGTACCTATGTGCGAGATCAAACGAAAGTAATTTATAGGGTTTCGTACCTCAAAAGGAAAAAAACGGAACCGTTATAGGATCATTTTGTTGTCCGTCCGTCCGTCCGTCCGTCAGTCTGTCAAGATTTTTTATCTTAGGAAGATTCCTAGATATTGAGGTATCGAGTTTAAATTAAAACCACATACTCATGTCATGTCTATAATAGCTTTTGAAGCCCTTTGAAGCTGTGAAAAGATCAAATTTCGAAATTACCGTAACCAATACGGCCGTTTATGACGCAAAAATGGGTTTTTCGACACTCAATTCAATTCAATTCAATTTATTTCAAATAACAATGTACATTGTGTTTGAAGTTAGAGGTACTCTTAAGGGAATCAAAATTAATAGGGTATTTTCCGTTTATACAAAAGTCCTTTTCGTGTAGAACTCGTTTTGTGCCGCCGTGTGGCACAAATTGATGCAGCGACACAAGAAATCGTCACTACTTTGAAAAAATCTCTTATCTAAAATCAATATGTGAAAAATTATCTATTTTGATGTAAGTACAAGGTTATTTTAAAGTAGTAACGAAATGCAGTAAAAAATAAACGGGACTGAAAATACGCGACCCACGAAAAAAAATTACATACGTTCGTTTATCCCACGGGTTTATCCTAGCGTTACCCTACACCTAATTATACTTACCTAGCAATTCACCGACAAGAAGGCTATATCTATAACCTATATCTAGCTTATTTCGAATTTATTTTCACAATAAAGCGTAGAGTAGTGCCAGTAGTATTATATTTTTTCGAATTACGTGTATTTTGAACATAGTAAAACACACACACACACACACACACAATTTTAGTACCTAACTATGTATATTTATGAACCTCGAGGTCTTTATATTGTTTTTAGTTTACCTGCATACTCATTAATTGTATGACTGTTTGTGTTCTTAAAATAAATAAATAAAATAAATAAATAATAAATAGTAGAGCAAGTGAGGTAAAGTATCTTCTCTATTTTAATTGCAAGTTACAACTTTTAAGTACAAAATAGAGAAAACTTATACACGTTAAATTGTAATTTTTAAGTATATCATCAACTCAGAACGCAAAATTAACTACAATACGTCATGCGAGTTAAAAAAATCCTGTAAGTAGTATAATTTAACCAACATTAAGGTTAATAGTTGAACACAAACGAAAACTGGAAGGAGATAGCATAAGATATTGGCGTGAAATCATATTGGAGGTCTAAATCCACTTCAGGTCGCTGAGCCAGCGGATTAGGAAACTAAATAATAAAGTAATACAATAAAATAAAATTTATAAAATTAGTAAAAAACATACCATACTGTAACAACAATGGCGAGGCGCTTCATTTTCGTTAGTGCCAATACCGACTCAATAAATTAACCCTTGTAATATTTTAAATAAAGTCTTTAATCGATAAGAAATCGCATATGGGGGGTTTATCTGGTTAAAGTTTGTAATTTACGACATGTCATAACGATAACTTTCGCGATTAGTGCGAGCACACTGAATTAAACCACGTCAAATGGATAAACCCTGTTTAACAACTATATTTATACTAAAGACTACGCAGCAAATACCACCCATTAAAAAAAAGTTAGCGAATGTGACTTAGTTGCACGATTGCAAAAGATTAATTATTTAATCAATTAGGTAACTGCGTCCTCTGGATGTTTTGCCACGAGCCATTTTGTTTTATTAAATATCATCCGCATTATTTGGATAACTTTCCATAATTATACGATTTCTTACAATGTGAAACAGTCTTACTGAATGTGGTAAAAAATGTAACTAGCGCGGCTATCATAAAAAATAATTAGTTGATTAATTAATTATTATTTCCAGTGCGGAAATATGGGGACTCTTCCGCAAGGCCAAGATTCAGGCGAATTGTTTGGAATTGTTTTTAGGTATTCCAATTGTACTCTCATCAGAATAATTTTGACAGAAAGAAAAGAAAATACATAACTGTTCATCTCATGTTTAGTTCTATGCTCGAACCTTTAATAAAAATTGAATTTCCCATACCAAGTACAGTATCTATTGTTTTGATATAATTAACAGACTCGATAGGGAATGCAAAAGATTAAATACGATAATGAGGAAAAGTTGATAACACTGATTACAACAGGGCTATAATAGGTGTAATAAAGTATGAGATATTTAAATTATATATCTGCATAATTTATCTTATCATTAGGTTATTACATTAGGTATGTCATAAAGAAAAACTCTAAAAATTGTAAACAATTGAATAGTAATCCAGTAACTTTGTCGCCTGAAAGTATGGGGGCAGTATGCGTCAAATCCGGTAGTTCTGAATTTTTGCAGACTTGTTTATGATGTTGGCCTAATGAATAATTCAAGTTTGTGACCTCGAGCGCCGAACGCAACTTTGTCAAAAATCGAAAAAACCGCGAAAAAATAGATATTTTTTTTAAATTTTGGCGATTATAACCCTAAAAGACTAGTGTTTGAAAAAACTTTCTTAGAACGTTTTAAAGAAGACTAAATTTGCTACAATATGATATTAAAATTGTCTCTGTGGACACAATAGTTTCCAAGATTGAGCCTTTCAAAGTTTATCATTTTTTCGAACTTTGCAATTTAGGCAACCACAACACCTATAACCTTGACGAGCTGCGGTACCGACTATTCGCCAGGGCTGCGACGAAAACCAGCTTCAATCTAGCCAGGTTACCTCCTACAAGAGACTCTGCTCGATTTCACTCCTTGCGGACATACCATCAGGTTAAATTTTGTCTTTGGATCAGTAATTCACACTACATATCATTCATCATTTTCTATTCTCATGTACAATCTTCTTACAGGTACAGGCGTGGTTGGGAGTCACACTTAACCCTGGGGGTAGATATATACACACCACAAAGCCTCAATCCCAAAACGATGACCAGAGATGCAGCCCCACAACACCTCTTGCAGATGATTACTTGCGGCTGCACGAAGGGTTGTGGGATCGCGTGCAGCTGCAGGAAGACAGGATTAAAATACTCATCAGTCTGTAGGCACTGCAGCGAGGCCTCTTGTGACAATATACCTGATGTTGCAGTAGTAAAATCCTAGAAGGCGACGATCTGTCCGATGTCGAAATGGAGGATGACTTGACGGCACAAGACGTCGACGATTCATTACCATCCCCTGATGGGGATATGCCATCCCAATACGTCGATCCAGATACAGACGAACCTCAACCGGGACCTTCCAAGAGGGCCAAATTAATTTGATTTTTTGATTTTGAATATTACTCAATTTCCTAACAAATAAACTTATTAACTTCTGTTGTACTTTTCTTTTTTATTTACTTCATTATTCGTAGCTTAGGTTTAAGATCATCGTTCACACTCCTCATTATCTTTTTTAACATCCCATCATAAAAGTACAGGGCTTTGATAGTATAATCACGGTCAAAATTCATTCAGAACGACTGAACCGCAAAAAATTGCGAAGTTCGTAAAAATGATAAACTTTGAAAGGCTTAATCTTGGAAACTATTAGGTCCACAGAGACCATTCTAGTATCATATTGTAGCAAATTTAGTCTTCTTTAAAACGTTTTAAGAAAGTTTTTTCAAACACTAGTTCTTTAGGGTTATAATCACCAAAATTTGAAAAAAAAAATACATTTTTTTCGCGGTTTTTTCCATTTTTGACAAAGTTGCGTTCGGCGCTCGAGGTCACAAACTTGGATTATTCATTAGGACAACATCATAAACAAGTGTGCAAAAATTCAGAACTACCGGATTTGACGCATACTGCCGATGTATAAAGTTACTGGACTATGGATCTGATCGAATATTACAGATAAGTTCCTTGTTTTTGTGATAGTTTTCTTTCTGATTCCATAATATTAATTAACATACTCGTTGTTATACTTGATGTTGTCCGTGCATTGAAATGAACTGAGCATATTTAACAATTTTTCACTTCTCATGCACTTAAAATGTTATTTTAGTCTCTGCATATTGGGACTAAAGCTCCTCATTAATCTCTAGGGATTAATGTATTTTTTTAATTTACGTTGGATTGGAGAGTCCTAAACAGCCGAACGGTGTTTGCGAATGGAGGATTTTCGCTATTTTCAGTGATTTCAATTGTCTATAGACAATTTTTAGGACGTGGAAAGAATGGGTAGACATATACGTGGGATCTGAAAAGAAATCAAAGCGTATCTACATACGCAGAACATTTTTACGTTGTCGTTTATTAGTTATTTATAGAGCACATTAATGCAATGATTTGATTATATAGCTAACTCCGGTTTGGAGCAATTTATTTGCCACAATGTTTTATAATAACATATAATACTGTTAACTTTGCTCGTAGGTACGTCGTAACTGCATGGTTAAGATTGTATCATAATAAACATCATTAACCAACGATTCCAGGAATCAATTAAAAACAGATCACCAATGACATTTAAACCAGGACGCACATTGCCGAACAAAATCCCCTTCAAAGAATGTCAGAACCATTGATTTGTTTGCGTGACAAATAAAATCATCTCACACAAAATAATTAAAATAATACGAGACGAAATTTGAACCTAGTCTTTACTCTATTATGGGCGAATTTCGCTAGCGGCAAAACTCCACAACGTTTGACACTTGACCACAACGTACTGAGAAAAAAGAAGGCCACTTTTACCAAAGTGGCAGGCGAGCATTCTACCAACCTATCTACCTACTATCGACCTACCGATCGACCTATCGACCAACCTATCGACCTAACCTATCCCGGTGATCTGAACCAGTGATTTTAGGCCAGTGATTCAAAGTGGCGCTCATTTGGCTCGGACATATTTGGGCGCGCGATTGTGAATCTACAGGTATAATTCATCAAAGCAGATCACAGTATAAACAAACAAAATCAAGTACAAATCAAAAACAATTGAATAACGGCAATTAATAATAGAAAAAAATGTGCGCTACCTAAGTACTTAGTCAGTTTTAAATCTGTGCCCCAGCACGAGCGCCTTTTACGTTAATTCATTTAAGTATTTAAGTATGTATGAATACAGAGTTAAATACATATGAAACATCCAAGACCAGAGAACAAACATTCGTATTATTCATACAAATATCTAAACCGGCCGGGAATCGAACCCGGAACTTCAAGCTTCGTAGTCAGGTTCTCTAAGTATTTGGCCATCCGGTCGTCCAGTGGGTCGTTTATTTTGTATTATCGATAATTATCCGCTAGATGATTATTTGCATGTATTATACTGGATTTTTTTTCGTGGATGTTATTTATTACTATTAAATAGTGCTATTAGTAATACTTCACGATATTAATTAATTTTTGTTTTTGTATATACCTACCCGTATTGGAAAGGTGTGATGTTATTTACTTTAAATTATACGATTTTTTGAACATTTCTATTTAAAGTTATATCTACCATCTACCTATAAATTTTCAAAGTATATAAAACTTACTACGAAGACATTTCTTTTTAAGGAAAATTAAAGGAAGACTATTTCTTTCTACTATAACACCTTGTTAGCACCTTGGAAGATTCCCCGATAAATAAAAAATCCTTAGGAAAAATATTACTTGATTTCCTCGTAACAGCTACGGAATACTATCTTAGGCGTGTCTCCGACACACTCTTGGCTGGTTTCTATTCCTTTTTCTATCTACCCGTGCTGTCTTGTAGGACTTCACCTCGAGCCGAACCATCTTGCATATCTCTTAACCCTTAATTTGGCAGTGTATGCCATAATGAACATGATGCAAGTGGTTTTCACTTCACTTTGGTGTTCGCGATGCGACCCCAGCAAGCCTGGCAAACTTCGGCCAATATTTAACGCCGAAGCTCCGACGAAGAGGTTTTCCTTGAATACGGAACCAAGGAGTGGACCGGATCTCTTCAACTCAGTGCTTGGATGGCAATGGCGTTCAGGGCAATTGAAGTGGCTGATGGTGCGACCAGACCAGAAGGGCTACTCCGAAACACAACGTTCGAAGTTCGTGTCGTGCGGTCCCTCTCACACTTACACTATTTAATACGAGAGCGAGAGGGATTGCACGACACGAACTTCGAACGTTGTGTTTCGGAGTAGCCCTTCAGAGCAGAGGTTACTCTCCTGCGAGCCGCCGACAACGAGCCCGCTGCTGCAGGGCTACTCCGAAACTCGAAACTCGAAGTTCGTGTCGTGCGGTCCTTCTCGCTCTCGTATCAAATAATAAAAATGTCAGAGAGACCGCAAGACATGAACTTCGAGTTTCGGAGTAGCTCTGCTGCTACTGAAACTACCAGCTGCTGCCACCACAGACGCTGCTCTCGCAGCGAGGGGAAGATTGTTGCAGAACCTTTTTGATACAAACCTGTACCACGTTTAAAATCATGATTCTTGTTTATATTATGACACTCGTGACTTGACAATAAACCGTAAAAGACTATCAAAGGATTTTTGTTTGATTAGATTGATTTATATACAATTTTTTGTATTTTTTTTAATGTAGAATTTTTCGGACTATAAGACAACGACGAGTTTGAATCATGATCTTTTTTTTCAAGTTTTAGTAAACGAATCTCTGGTGTTGTGGTGTTACATTACCATGCATATTACGTTTCTTCACTTCATTGTGCTTTCATCATTATAAAAATCTGATAGCTTAAATTTATTTCGTATCATAGTTCTTTATGTTCAAATTGTTCAAATATTTTACGCCCGAAATATTTAGGCTTCAACTGAAATATGTATACTTGCATATATTTAGACCGCAGCAACTTTTTTTGAGTAAAACATGATCAAGTATCACCCGCACCATGGTATAACGAAAGCACTGTAGGTAGGTACTGCCTGTCATTAGTATTTATTGCTATATATTTAATTACCAATTAAGGCAACCTCGGCCATGTTAGGTATACAAGTATTTTATTATTTTTCAAGGATATATTTAATACCTGTGTGCGTGTAAAGTAGTTATCATAATTTGTTCCAATAAACCGATACCAACGTAGGTACGTATGATGGAAAGGTTTCTTTTATGATGTCAATAAGTCTAAGATAGCATTTATGGCATAATAGCACCCCTGGCATGCTGCCGTCGCGTGTGGTAAGTAAATGTGTTAAGTACAAAAAAACTTATTAAAAACTTCATCAAAAGTAAAAGAAAAAAAGAAGACATTTATTCACTAACACTGAAGACACACATATAGAGCAAAATTTAAAAAAAAAAATTATAATAATAAATCAACATGAAATATTATATAAGTACGTATTCAATTTTGTATGTCCCCGCGAAAGTGAAACGGTCGCTGACTCAGCATTATGCTGAAGCGTTAGACGCCTGCAGCGCTTTCGTGTACTCACTTTATCTTGTGATAATTTTTTTAATTTTTAATAAACGTTGAATGTTGCTCTAAGGTTTGTCTTATTCTCCTTTTATATTACCCAAGATTTTCAGTTCTGAAGGCTTAGAAAGTTTTATGTTCTTTGCAAGGGACAACTTAATTGGATACTGATGTCCTTTGTAAAGTAGGTAGGTACATAGTGAAAAACTAGTAGGAAAAACCGAAGATTTTTTTCTCTATTTTTCCTGAACATCTTAAGGTCTAAGCAATATAATTTGAAAGTTTCAAAAAGATATTCCAAAAAAAGTACCTCTGGTAGGCAGGAGGTTAGGGTGAAGCCAGACGACCGTAATTTTTTGAGTTTTGCGTCGCGTAATTTCTGCTGCGCTCGATTTTATACAAAAGTCCACAAAAAAATTGTGCCACACCGCAAACGGCGATTCAAAATGAGTTGTACTTACTACACGTAGGTTTGGTCCCTATATTCATTGCATAGAGCATTACACTAGGTAGGTACATCTATTAAGGTTAGGTATATTGACACCAGGTAAGAATTTAGGGAGGGCACTCGGATCTACAGCCCCAAGGCCCGCCGCAGTAGAGGTTTTAAAGTAAAATTTCGACAGATTAGGAACTTCCAGCTTTTCTCAGTCGTTTTTCGCCTTCACTCCTTCGTTGCCCCAACCAACGTATCTAAGTAAATGCGGCCCTGATAGAAACACTAGAAGTTTCAGCATAGGTATAATCGCAATTTTATTTTCGCAGTTGGGACAATATCTGGACCCGATATTTCGAGGAGACTATCCTCGTCGTATGGTCGATAGAATAGCAGCAGCAAGTTTGAGACAAGGCTACAACAGCTCCCGGCTCCGTCCGTTCACAGAAGAACAAAAACACTTCATCAACGGAACTACAGACTTCGTCGGGTTGAACCACTATTCGAGCTACTACGTTTATAGGAATGCGTCAGTAGTTGGAATGTACGAGGTGCCTTCGTATGATGATGATGCTGGCCACGCTAAATATAAAGATCCGTCATGGCCTAAGAGCGCTGCTCCTTCTATGGCTGTAAGTAATTTCACTATTTCTTACTTTTAAATATACCTACTTGAACTAGATCCACGTGCGGTCCCGCACGATACTGCAGTCGCGAGACCCCCTCAGAGGCCGTGTAGAGCGCGCGTCTGTGTGTGTTCGTTTTGATTGGTTTCTTTGTAGCTTCCCTACTGCTTTAGCTTATATAAATAATACTAGCTTTTGCCCGCGGCTCCGCCCGCGCGGTATTCGGTTATCGCGCGCTGTTCCCCCGGGAACTGTGCATTTTTCCGGGATAAAAAGTAGCCTATGTCACTCTCGGGCCCATAAACTATCTCTATGCCAAAAATCACGTCGATCCGTTGCTCCGTTACGGCGTGAAAGAGGGACAAACATACAAACACACAAACATACAAACACACTTTCGCATTTATAATATTAGTATGGATATACTGTGACCTGGTTAAGATCGCGGGATCGCGGTGGATGTGAAAAGCACAAGACCGGTCTGAGTGTAGGTAGAGTGGGGGAAGCCTATGTCCAGCAGTGGACGTCTTTCGGCTGACATGACGATGATGATGAGTAGCGCAATGGTAGCACAAAGATCCCACACTGGTACGTGATTCAGTTTCTTCCACTGCACCTCCGCATAGTCCCGCCAGATCCTATACATGTTTTGATCTTTCCCACAGGCCTACGCACCAGGATTCTTTAATTTGTTGCTCTACATAAAAGAAGTTTACGGCAATCCGGAACTATATGTTACTGAAAATGGTTTCTCTGAGACGTTAGCGGAAGACCTGCACGATGATCGGAAAGTGGACTATCTGAGGACCTACTTGGATGCGCTGTTGGACGCAAAGGCCGCTGGATCTAACGTACAAGGTTATTTCTTCTGGACACGTTCGAGTGGGTTGCTGGATACTAGTAAGTACCTAATTAACACTGGCCTGGTACAGGACTACTGTACAGAATAATAAAATCCGCAATAGGCCACGTCAATAAAATTAAGCTCGCAAGTGATTTGTAACACAAATAGTAATTTTTAGTAGTCTCTTACCACCAGGAGACCCACTTGCTCGTTTGCCAGTCGAATAAAAAAAAAACCTATACTTAACGAACTTGAGGCACTTGTACATGCTTGTACTATTAGGGCCTGGACACATGTCGCCGGTACGGTGCCGTCTACGGTGTCACGGCGCGGCGCCGTCAAACGGCGTCGTGCCGAAACACGGTGCCGCGTACGGTGCCGTACACGGCGCCGCGAACGGCGTCGTACCACGGCGCGGTGCCGTGTACGATGCCGTGCACGGTGCATCGCTTGGTTGTTTAACTAGTTTACGTTTTGCTGCTGAACGCATAACACGCAAGTAAAAAATGACCTCCATCATGGTTCATTAAAGACATGTATGGATTCACCCAATATCTTCGTTTCTGTTTTTTAGGGTTCCGGAGCCAAAATGGCAAAAACGGAACCCTTATAGTTTCGCCATGTCTGTCTGTCTGTCTGTCTGTCTGTCTGTCCGTCTGTCTGTCTGTCTGTCTGTCTGTCTGTCCGTCCGCGGCTTTGCTCAGAGACTACCAATGCTAGAAAGCTGTAATTTTGCACGGATATATAGGTAAATTATGCCGACAAAATAGTACAATTAAAAATTCAAAAACATTTTTTTTTAGGGTACCTCCCATAGACGTAAAGTGGGGGTAATTTTTTTTTTCTTATCCAACCCTATGGTGTGGGGTATCATTGGATAGGTATTGTAAAACCATTAGGGGTTTGCTAAAACGATTTTTCGATTCAGTCATTTGTTTGCGAAATATTCAACTTTAAAGTTCAAATTTTCATAAAAATCGAGCGTCCCCCCCCCTCTAAAATCTAAACCGGTGGGTCGAAAAATTTGAAAAAATTCAGAATGGTAGTCAGTATATCAAACTTCCAAGGAAAACTATAACGGCTAAGTTTGCTTGAGAACTATTAGTAGTTTATGAGTAAATAGCAGCGTAGGGTATAAAATATACCTAAACTTGGAAGATTCCGTATAAAATAAGAAATCCTTAGAAAAATATTACTTATTTTTTTCATAATGGCTACGGAACCCTATTTTGGGCGTGTCCGACACGCTCTTGGCCGGTTTTCTTCATTCGTCGTCTTAGCAGTAGGAGCAGGAGAATACGTTTTTCTTGGTCCATGTCAAGGCAAAAACTGTATACTTGTATATATTTAAAACGACAATTGTTTTGTATATTTGAACCGATGGTTGTACTTGCGTGTTATGCGTTCAGCAGCAAAACGAAAGCTAGTTAAACTACCAAGCGATGCACCGTGCACGGCGTCGTACCACGGCACCGCGCCGTGGTACGACGCCGTGTACGGCACTGTACGCGGCACCGTGTTTCGGCACGACGCCGTTTGACGGCGCCGCGCCGTGACACCGTAGACGGCACCGTACCGGCGACATGTGTCCAGGCCCTTACTTATTCTGTGCTTGAGATGAAGTTTTATGACGTTTGATAGGTACGTCATGTTTCCCAAAGCCTTCAATATCCAAATTTCATAGTTGGGGATCGTACTTACCTGTTAGTACCATTATAATATAAAAACTTTCAGCCTTTATTCTATAACGAAGGAGTGGCTGCCGCGGGCACTAGGTCAAAAAGCTAGAGTGTTACATATATATATTTTTAATATTGCAGCTATAGATACGGGCTTTACCAAGTGGACATAGACGACCCGGCCCGCCCGCGGACCCCACGTAAATCAGCTCTGGTCTACAAGGAGATCATTCGCTCGGGCGTCATAGATTACAACTATAATCCAGATCCTTACGAACAAAAGAAGTGAAAATAAACAGTACAATAATATACTTAGTGGCACAAAATTTGGCACACTTACAAAATTATCTATTACTGCATACATTTGAAAGCCAGATTTTTTGCCGCTCAGTATATCATGTCATGGGACACTTGACACCAATTAACCTAGACCCAAACTAAGCAAAGCTGGTTCTGTGGATACTAGGCAACGGATAAACATACCTATGTAGATAAATACATAACTAAATACATATTACACATCCAAGACGAGAAAAAAAAAATGCGTGGCCTCAATTCTTTTGTACCGCTGAAACTGTGCAGGATAATGTTCAAATACCAATCAAACTTAAAAAAATGTTTATTCCTTACTACCTATTATAAATAAACAAAGTATTTCGAGAAAAGTAACATTCGACCACTCAAAGTTTTTACAATACTTTATAATTTGAATATCACAACTTTATTACGAAGTTTCCAGTGGTTTTTTACAAGTCTGTGCTGGGACAGACATAAATAAATGCCTCACATGCGTGGGAGACTACGAAATTCGAAAATCGAAGTTCATGTCGTACCGTCCCTCTCACTCACGTATGAAATAATATAAGCGTCAGCGGGACGGCAAGATACGAAGTTCGAATTCCGCACTTCGTAAATAGGGCCAGGCGCAAGTTTTTCGATTTTAGTTAGCCTTCTGAAAATACTCCTTGCTTTCTTGAGGGCTCGGTTTGATTGTGGCGTTGTTGGTGTCTGGATTCCAGTTTGCGGGACAAACTGCAAAGAAATAAAATGTTTTAATGTTTATTTGGGCAAAAAACGGTACAACATAAAGAAAAAACCTTAAGAAAATAAGACTTAAATAAATAAATATACTCAAAAAAATATGACCCACCCAAAACAGTTCCTAACGGGAAACAGTAAGGATAAATACACCAAATCGGGAAGTGAAATTTTCGAATTTAATTTAATAGTTTTTATCTTCCATTCAGATTTTAAGGTGCTGAGCTGATAAACTTGAGCATGTTGGTAACAAAACATCGATTTTTTTCAATTTGTGTAACTGAACAGCTAACAGAGCCAAGCATTGATACAAACATGTTTAGACGATCATTCTAGGAAACCCACAGTCTAGTAAATGCTCGTCAAAAAGTTTACTATTTACGATGATGGCGGTCGGATGCTCGGCAACAAGCTCGAAGTAATTTACCGTCATTTCGCTTGAATGCTCACAAAAAACTGTTTATTTTGTGAGTTTACCTGTATAGGTAGAGTCATTCACGATGACATGTGCCGTAGTTTTTATTACAATGTCATTGATGTCTTATTTTGTCAAAATCACGCGTCTTCGGGGATGGTACTAGGTATAATGGGTTTTCTATCGTTTGCCCGAATGTATCGTTTTCTAGAATTTTCATTTGCCATAAAGTAATTTATTTGTGAAATACTAATTTCTTCAGAGTTATATTAAACTAACCTAACCTACTGCATTCTATATGATGGCATTTAAAAAAATTCGGAAAACAGCACGGTTCTATATATTTTATGGCAAACGTTGGTATGGCAAGTGAAATTCGGGCAAATGAAATTCGGTCAAGTAAAGGTAAATGGCTATAATGTACCTACCATTCGCAACAATGCTCATTATAAATGAATGGTCAAGTTTATCAGCACCTTTAAACTTCATTTATCTAACCTTCTCCATGCTTGTCTGCGAACTGAAAAGCCTTCACGATCCGCAGAGTTTCGTCCACGGACCTGCCGACCGGCAAGTCATTGATCGACATATGCCGCAGTATGCCATTCCTATCGATCACGAAAAGACCTGAAATTATAACAAATACAATCAATTATAACAAATACAATCGATTCAGGCTTTTTTTGTTGACTATATTTTTTGGTGCAACACTTGCATTGTTATCCAAACTACATTTCCGTACCAAATTTCAAGTCTACATAGCAATAAACAATTAATTACTAATGACTATGCCATGAACCGTCGAGGAGTTTCTTCCTGCGGAGACGATCCTGGCTGGACCAGCAGGATGTATTGTTACCAGATTTACATAATTATGCCAAATTTAAAGCAAATTCGACCACTAGAAGTAGCTCAAATTTAGCTTCCAAGATATGACCCAAATAAATAAAGAAACCAACAAGACAAGCTAAATAAAAGCTCGTAACATTTATTCAATAAGTTTTTGTTAGTCATTTCAACTCATTTCAGCTTTTTTTGATGTCTATATATTTCCGCAACTACCTACACTTCCGTACCAACTACATTTCCGTACCAAGTTTCAAGTCAATGCCATTACCAGTTGAGGAGTTCAAACTTTACCATTGGAAGTACAGGGTTCAGATAAAGTTGGTACGTAATTACCTCTGAGTGCGAAACCTCCTTCAAGGAGGACATCATAGTCTTGCGAAATCTTCTTACTGTAGTCAGCCAGAAGAGGAATCTCTAGTTTCCCCAAACCGCCATCCTGCAATCAAAACACCAGCAATCACTTTAACACAAATATTTCTGATGCAGATTACCAATTTATTTATTTATCCATGAACATTTTACAATACTATATAGTTTATATTGATGCCCCGTAAATTTATAAATAAATATGCCTACCTACTATAAATACCAAACAATTACAAACAATAATAAAAATAATGCAGAAGGTGAAAAAGTATTCAAGTTTTTTGCTTCCCTAAATCGACAGAACACACACCCTCCGGTCAGGCATTTGGAGTCTAGAAGAGTAATAATTGAGCCCTGTTAGGTTCGAGAGACTCAGACCCCTATAACCAACCCTGAACTACTTGCAGATGTGCTCGAAAACCTTCTCCATGCACCTTAGTCATCTTGTCTAACCAAGACAAGTAGATATCTACCAATCTGGGTAACACTCTTTCCTGGCCCGGATAACACCGACATGTAAATACCGGCCCTGTTTTTTGTGTACTCGCCCATAGAAACTGACAGGAGCTTGTATGGACATGTACACGAAAAACAGGACCGGTATTTCCATGTCGGTATTATCCGGGCCGGGAAAGAGTGTCACCCAACCAATCTTACCAATGCTACTGCATCTTGAATGTCGCATAGATGAAAATGTAGGAAAAACTAGTAAATGATTACCTTCCTTGGAGTATTGATCCAGGCAAGATGGCTGAATTCAGAATCTGTGGACACACCAATCACTTGACAGTCGATGCCGGCGAAGTCTTTGGCTTTTTCGCTGAAGGCTATTAGCTCAGTAGGGCAGACAAAAGTGCTGGAAAAGAAATGTATTTTTTAAGAAAAGTGACTACAGGATCATTTGGATTCAAAATACTAATATAATATTGTTGTCACTTTACCTCTATTAACATTAAAATCATATAAACATTCTCACTTTTTCGCAATTAAGATTATTTTGCTCTCAATGAAAATATTTTATTAATTTGAACCATGTTAGAACCTTGGACAAATGATAATCCATAGACGAATAGAGATAAGGGCTTGATATCTAAAGCCCTATCAAAGCCTAATTAGATGTAGACATGAAATTTGATTAAAATGTGCCAATACTTTTACATTTAGTGTCTGTTTCATCACACATTGATAAATTTTACATATCTGCAATGCCATCTCTGTTTTATCTGAATAAAAAATGAGGGCATCAACCTGTTATCCTACTTCCTACTTCATCATATCATAAATACGAAAGTTTGTGTGTGTGCGTGTCTGGAATAACACAGGCTACTTTTTATCCCGATATTCCCACTGAATAGGGATAAAATCTCGAAATAACAACCACTAGGCTTAGTCATGACACGAAATTTGGTATGTAGGCTGCTGGACGTGTGGAATAATACATAGGCTACTTTTTATTCCAATATTCCTACATAATTGAGATGAAATCTTCAGATTTCAATCTCTGGGTCAGTCATGACATTTTGTACAGTTTTTCTTAAAACAACCTCAATGAAAGTTACGATATAAATTTGGGAATTTGGGAATTCCCAGGGGTATTTTGTAAAATTCCGGAATAACAATTGTAACTACCAGATTGTTTACACATGTAAACTCTAGTATTTATATAATTTATCAATAAGTAGTGACACCAGCCATTAAATAAATTTAAATGGAACAAAATAAATACTCACAAGTCTAATGGATAAAAGAGGAGGACAACATATTTTCCACTGAAATCGGACAACTTCAGTTGGTTGAATTCACCGTTAACAACGGCTGTGGCAGCAAAATCTGGAGCAGGCTTCTGGACCTTTGGGGCGAAGACTGCAGTGGCTGCAATAAGGATACATTGTGGTTTTAAAACAAGCTAAATACATGGCACATTCAGGCACTGAGAGTTCTGTGCATCCTTGTGCACCCAAATGCGCAATAGAATGTACACAATTAGTTCATGGGAATTACGGACTAGTGCAATGTAACAAAGTAGAAATTCTTTTGTTTCTCTATGTTTTAAAATATATTTTTTTAATATTATTTTTTATATGGTGGACTTCAGGAGGATAAAGCAAGAAAAAGGAGTTTGTATTTCTATTTAAAACAAAGTTATTTATTCTAAAATGTTTGTTTCTGATTTTTTCCTCATTTGTGCTGAGGCTTTGTTAAAATTTCAGTTCTTTATTTTATTTTATGTTCTAATTGGCAAATACTCCACAGATTTAGATATAAACGATCTTTGTGTGAAAAAAATAGCTTCGATGACGACCGGATGACCAAGTGGTTAGAGAACTTGTCTATGAAGCTTGAGGTCCCTGGGTTGATACCCGGTTCGGGCAGATATATTTGTATGGATAATATGAATATTTGCTCTCGGGTCTTGGGCGTTTAATATGTATTTATCTACATAACTATGTTTATCTGTTGCCTAGTACCCGTAGTACAAGCTTTGCTTAGCTTGGGATTAAGTCAAATGGTATCAATTGTCCCATGATATTTATTTAATGATTTCTAAATCTGATTGTAAGAACTCTCACAATTCAACTTTCTGTAACGAGTATTTTTCCCAAGGACATTACATGAACTCCAACTATTCCAAGCATAAATCAGTTATTGAGAGGTTATATAACAAAACAGGAGATAAAATGGTGTAAACAACACACAAGAATAGTTATTTGACTTACTGGTTGATAAATTAACTTTTTTCACAGCGGAAATTGCTGGCATCAGCGCCTGGAAGGAGAAAAGTCTAATTTGTGCATGAACTTAAGACGCAATAAAGTGATACTTTGAGATTATGAAATACAAACCCGCCTGCCGAATTGTTTTACTAGGAAAGACATGTTCTTTTCGTTTAATGGAAGATTTTCTGTAATATTTCCGGCGCTCAGATCAATTGGAAAATTTGGAAATTTGCCAGTCAGTTTCAATGTGATTTTGACACTGACTGACAGTAGTGACACTTGACTGACACTGACGTGAATCGTGACAGTTTGGGGTTGCATGGTGCCGGTTAGAAAGTTCCCCAACTAAAAAAAATACTCTGTGAATTTGCCATGATCCCATATTCTCAAAAAGTTTTTGTCTCGGGGTAAAAGTGTAAAATAAATTATCTGAATATTTAAAGTCATAAGCTCGTGCACAATTTGCAAATAATTTAAAAGAATACTTGCATTTTAATTTTTAATTTTATTTTTGAAGTGGCTCGGAAGCGGTAACGTTATGTGTTCTCTACCTACCCCATCTTTGGGAATAAAATACAGGTGTGATATTTGTGTGTGTGTGTGTGTGTGTGTGTGTGTGTGTGTGTGTGTGTGTGTGTGTGTGTGTATGTGTGTAATAATTTTGCATAAAAAAGTTGTAAAGTGCATGTTGAAATAACGCACTAAACAATTTATTATACTTGTACGGCCAGAATGAGTTAACTATTCTAACTCCTCGAGGCATTGCAGATGGTTCACAGTTTTAAAGTATTAACGTTTCTTTTCTTATTTCCCAATCCGCGCCGAGGTTCACTACAAGCACACGTACGTGGAAACTTTTTTGCATGGCAACACCGTCGTTGAAACTGTTCCAGTCATTGGTATAACCGGTTAGGTAATATAAAAACAATCGTGAAAACTTTAACAATAAAAGCTGATAAAAGTAATCATTTTGGAATAGAAATCTATTAAAACCCCTTATTTAGACCTTAGGTACTTGTGTTGTTTTCGTTTTTTTAAGTCATTTCAAGCTAAAAACAATGGGTCGTATTCTATTTTCGTACAATACAACCTACCTAGCAGGGTAATTGTTTTTTTCACAATCAGTCTTACAATGATTTTTGGTTGCCAGCATGTTGCCAGAGATTATTCAGTGTAAACATGACAGACTGCACTTGAAAAGGTTCCATGCTGGAACACGATTCAACCCCTTTAACTACGACACGCACAATTCGAACTTCGTATCCTGCCGTCTCGCTGACGCTAATATTATTTAATAAGAGAGTAAAAGGGACGGCCGGTACGATACGAAGTCCGATTTTCGAAATTCGTAATACTTACCTAACCCTCCTCCCCCAGTTTTTTGACTATTCGTTGAACTTCACACGCATGCAAACTTGCAAACATGCTATAGACATGTAAGTAGGTATATGTTCAGCTTCTTCTCGTTCTCGTGTCACCTCCACAGACAAAAAAAAAACTTAAAGTTACTTAAGTAAGATAACCTTAATTGAAGATTTGTCACTAACAATGAAACGGTTTGTTAAACCGTTAATTATCACATCAAATGCATTCCAGACGCAAGTAAACATGCTAATTAGTAGACAAGCAAACCGAAGCTGCGCTCAGAATGATTTAATATTTAATTAAGTGTTAATTGGGCAACCACAATTTGTCCGACCGAGGTTCATTGGATAGGGTTATGTTTGTTATTTTTCAAGGGGGCCTGGCTTGGATTTTTGTTTGAAGATATCAGTATTAATTATAGAATTTTGTATCAGTAGCCTTGGGGTGGGCATTAGAACATTCTGGGGTGGGCACGGCCCACCCGGCTCCCACTCTATATAGGCCTATGCCGATGTTATCGAAAAGCAATAACATATTTTTACGGAATGCACGGTGCACGGCGGTTCCGCACGGCGGCACGGTCTATGGCTATTGCAATAAAAAATAAGCACAGCAGGGCTACTACGAAACTCGAAACTTGAAGTTCGTATCGCACCGTCCCTCTCGCTCTCGTTGTAGTTATAGTATATAAGTGTCAGAGGGACCGCACGTCACAAACTTCGAGTTTCGAGTTTCGTAGTACCCCTGCAGAAAGGTACAAGTCCATTTCCATTCCATTCCATATCCTACTAACTAACTAACTTGGCTCAGCGACCCAAAGAGGGTCTTAGCCTCGAGAGAAAGCCATCTGCGAGGCTATACTACCACGAAATTCGAAAATCGAAGTTCGTATCGTACCGTCCCGCCTACGCTTATGTCATTTAATACGAGAGTGAGAGGGACGGCACGATACGAACTTCGAATTTCGTGTTTCGGAGTAGCCCTTCTGGCCCGATCGTGCGCAGCCTCTTGCCAGTCGCCGACTTGAAGACCTACTACGACCTAGGTACTACTTGATATCCTACTATGGGTCCATTATCGGCAGGGCTACTAAGAAACTCGAAGTTCGTGTCGTGCGGTCCCTCTGACACTTATACTAATTAATACGATAGCAAGAGGGACGGTACGATACGAACTTCGAGTTTCGTTACTACGAGGGCTTACTGCCCTGCGGCTCGCATCGAATGTAACGTTTGTCGGAATGATTTTGGTCGCATGACGCTTATTCTCTGAATCCAATAATTGTTCAGATTTTTTTTAATTTAAGAGGGGTAAACGAGCGTGCGGGTCACTTGATGGAAAGCAATCACCGCCGCCCATGGACACCTGTCAACACGAGGGGTATCATAGGTGCAATGCCGGCCCTTATAAAACAAACTTAACCTAACCTATAATTTTCTACAGGACGACCATTTTTAATTATTAGAAAAAAATACAGTTTAAGTAGTTTTTAGGGTTCCGGAGCCAAAATGGCAAAAACGGAACCCTTATAGTTTCGCCATGTCTGTCTGTCTGTCTGTCTGTCTGTCTGTCTGTCTGTCTGTCTGTCTGTCTGTCTGTCTGTCTGTCTGTCTGTCTGTCTGTCTGTCTGTCTGTCTGTCTGTCTGTCTGTCTGTCTGTCTGTCTGTCTGTCTGTCTGTCTGTCTGTCTGTCTGTCTGTCTGTCTGTCTGTCTGTCTGTCTGTCTGTCTGTCTGTCTGTCTGTCTGTCTGTCTGTCTGTCTGTCTGTCTGTCTGTCTGTCTGTCTGTCTGTCTGTCTGTCTGTCTGTCTGTCTGTCTGTCTGTCTGTCTGTCTGTCTGTCTGTCTGTCTGTCTGTCTGTCTGTCTGTCTGTCTGTCTGTCTGTCTGTCTGTCTGTCTGTCTGTCTGTCTGTCTGTCTGTCTGTCTGTCTGTCTGTCTGTCTGTCTGTCTGTCTGTCTGTCTGTCTGTCTGTCTGTCTGTCTGTCTGTCTGTCTGTCTGTCTGTCTGTCTGTCTGTCTGTCTGTCTGTCTGTCTGTCTGTCTGTCTGTCTGTCTGTCTGTCTGTCTGTCTGTCTGTCTGTCTGTCTGTCTGTCTGTCTGTCTGTCTGTCTGTCTGTCTGTCTGTCTGTCTGTCTGTCTGTCTGTCTGTCTGTCTGTCTGTCTGTCTGTCTGTCTGTCTGTCTGTCTGTCTGTCTGTCTGTCTGTCTGTCTGTCTGTCTGTCTGTCTGTCTGTCTGTCTGTCTGTCTGTCTGTCTGTCTGTCTGTCTGTCTGTCTGTCTGTCTGTCTGTCTGTCTGTCTGTCTGTCTGTCTGTCTGTCTGTCTGTCTGTCTGTCTGTCTGTCTGTCTGTCTGTCTGTCTGTCTGTCTGTCTGTCTGTCTGTCTGTCTGTCTGTCTGTCTGTCTGTCTGTCTGTCTGTCTGTCTGTCTGTCTGTCTGTCTGTCTGTCTGTCTGTCTGTCTGTCTGTCTGTCTGTCTGTCTGTCTGTCTGTCTGTCTGTCTGTCTGTCTGTCTGTCTGTCTGTCTGTCTGTCTGTCTGTCTGTCTGTCTGTCTGTCTGTCTGTCTGTCTGTCTGTCTGTCTGTCTGTCTGTCTGTCTGTCTGTCTGTCTGTCTGTCTGTCTGTCTGTCTGTCTGTCTGTCTGTCTGTCTGTCTGTCTGTCTGTCTGTCTGTCTGTCTGTCTGTCTGTCTGTCTGTCTGTCTGTCTGTCTGTCTGTCTGTCTGTCTGTCTGTCTGTCTGTCTGTCTGTCTGTCTGTCTGTCTGTCTGTCTGTCTGTCTGTCTGTCTGTCTGTCTGTCTGTCTGTCTGTCTGTCTGTCTGTCTGTCTGTCTGTCTGTCTGTCTGTCTGTCTGTCTGTCTGTCTGTCTGTCTGTCTGTCTGTCTGTCTGTCTGTCTGTCTGTCTGTCTGTCTGTCTGTCTGTCTGTCTGTCTGTCTGTCTGTCTGTCTGTCTGTCTGTCTGTCTGTCTGTCTGTCTGTCTGTCTGTCTGTCTGTCTGTCTGTCTGTCTGTCTGTCTGTCTGTCTGTCTGTCTGTCTGTCTGTCTGTCTGTCTGTCTGTCTGTCTGTCTGTCTGTCTGTCTGTCTGTCTGTCTGTCTGTCTGTCTGTCTGTCTGTCTGTCTGTCTGTCTGTCTGTCTGTCTGTCTGTCTGTCTGTCTGTCTGTCTGTCTGTCTGTCTGTCTGTCTGTCTGTCTGTCTGTCTGTCTGTCTGTCTGTCTGTCTGTCTGTCTGTCTGTCTGTCTGTCTGTCTGTCTGTCTGTCTGTCTGTCTGTCTGTCTGTCTGTCTGTCTGTCTGTCTGTCTGTCTGTCTGTCTGTCTGTCTGTCTGTCTGTCTGTCTGTCTGTCTGTCTGTCTGTCTGTCTGTCTGTCTGTCTGTCTGTCTGTCTGTCTGTCTGTCTGTCTGTCTGTCTGTCTGTCTGTCTGTCTGTCTGTCTGTCTGTCTGTCTGTCTGTCTGTCTGTCTGTCTGTCTGTCTGTCTGTCTGTCTGTCTGTCTGTCTGTCTGTCTGTCTGTCTGTCTGTCTGTCTGTCTGTCTGTCTGTCTGTCTGTCTGTCTGTCTGTCTGTCTGTCTGTCTGTCTGTCTGTCTGTCTGTCTGTCTGTCTGTCTGTCTGTCTGTCTGTCTGTCTGTCTGTCTGTCTGTCTGTCTGTCTGTCTGTCTGTCTGTCTGTCTGTCTGTCTGTCTGTCTGTCTGTCTGTCTGTCTGTCTGTCTGTCTGTCTGTCTGTCTGTCTGTCTGTCTGTCTGTCTGTCTGTCTGTCTGTCTGTCTGTCTGTCTGTCTGTCTGTCTGTCTGTCTGTCTGTCTGTCTGTCTGTCTGTCTGTCTGTCTGTCTGTCTGTCTGTCTGTCTGTCTGTCTGTCTGTCTGTCTGTCTGTCTGTCTGTCTGTCTGTCTGTCTGTCTGTCTGTCTGTCTGTCTGTCTGTCTGTCTGTCTGTCTGTCTGTCTGTCTGTCTGTCTGTCTGTCTGTCTGTCTGTCTGTCTGTCTGTCTGTCTGTCTGTCTGTCTGTCTGTCTGTCTGTCTGTCTGTCTGTCTGTCTGTCTGTCTGTCTGTCTGTCTGTCTGTCTGTCTGTCTGTCTGTCTGTCTGTCTGTCTGTCTGTCTGTCTGTCTGTCTGTCTGTCTGTCTGTCTGTCTGTCTGTCTGTCTGTCTGTCTGTCTGTCTGTCTGTCTGTCTGTCTGTCTGTCTGTCTGTCTGTCTGTCTGTCTGTCTGTCTGTCTGTCTGTCTGTCTGTCTGTCTGTCTGTCTGTCTGTCTGTCTGTCTGTCTGTCTGTCTGTCTGTCTGTCTGTCTGTCTGTCTGTCTGTCTGTCTGTCTGTCTGTCTGTCTGTCTGTCTGTCTGTCTGTCTGTCTGTCTGTCTGTCTGTCTGTCTGTCTGTCTGTCTGTCTGTCTGTCTGTCTGTCTGTCTGTCTGTCTGTCTGTCTGTCTGTCTGTCTGTCTGTCTGTCTGTCTGTCTGTCTGTCTGTCTGTCTGTCTGTCTGTCTGTCTGTCTGTCTGTCTGTCTGTCTGTCTGTCTGTCTGTCTGTCTGTCTGTCTGTCTGTCTGTCTGTCTGTCTGTCTGTCTGTCTGTCTGTCTGTCTGTCTGTCTGTCTGTCTGTCTGTCTGTCTGTCTGTCTGTCTGTCTGTCTGTCTGTCTGTCTGTCTGTCTGTCTGTCTGTCTGTCTGTCTGTCTGTCTGTCTGTCTGTCTGTCTGTCTGTCTGTCTGTCTGTCTGTCTGTCTGTCTGTCTGTCTGTCTGTCTGTCTGTCTGTCTGTCTGTCTGTCTGTCTGTCTGTCTGTCTGTCTGTCTGTCTGTCTGTCTGTCTGTCTGTCTGTCTGTCTGTCTGTCTGTCTGTCTGTCTGTCTGTCTGTCTGTCTGTCTGTCTGTCTGTCTGTCTGTCTGTCTGTCTGTCTGTCTGTCTGTCTGTCTGTCTGTCTGTCTGTCTGTCTGTCTGTCTGTCTGTCTGTCTGTCTGTCTGTCTGTCTGTCTGTCTGTCTGTCTGTCTGTCTGTCTGTCTGTCTGTCTGTCTGTCTGTCTGTCTGTCTGTCTGTCTGTCTGTCTGTCTGTCTGTCTGTCTGTCTGTCTGTCTGTCTGTCTGTCTGTCTGTCTGTCTGTCTGTCTGTCTGTCTGTCTGTCTGTCTGTCTGTCTGTCTGTCTGTCTGTCTGTCTGTCTGTCTGTCTGTCTGTCTGTCTGTCTGTCTGTCTGTCTGTCTGTCTGTCTGTCTGTCTGTCTGTCTGTCTGTCTGTCTGTCTGTCTGTCTGTCTGTCTGTCTGTCTGTCTGTCTGTCTGTCTGTCTGTCTGTCTGTCTGTCTGTCTGTCTGTCTGTCTGTCTGTCTGTCTGTCTGTCTGTCTGTCTGTCTGTCTGTCTGTCTGTCTGTCTGTCTGTCTGTCTGTCTGTCTGTCTGTCTGTCTGTCTGTCTGTCTGTCTGTCTGTCTGTCTGTCTGTCTGTCTGTCTGTCTGTCTGTCTGTCTGTCTGTCTGTCTGTCTGTCTGTCTGTCTGTCTGTCTGTCTGTCTGTCTGTCTGTCTGTCTGTCTGTCTGTCTGTCTGTCTGTCTGTCTGTCTGTCTGTCTGTCTGTCTGTCTGTCTGTCTGTCTGTCTGTCTGTCTGTCTGTCTGTCTGTCTGTCTGTCTGTCTGTCTGTCTGTCTGTCTGTCTGTCTGTCTGTCTGTCTGTCTGTCTGTCTGTCTGTCTGTCTGTCTGTCTGTCTGTCTGTCTGTCTGTCTGTCTGTCTGTCTGTCTGTCTGTCTGTCTGTCTGTCTGTCTGTCTGTCTGTCTGTCTGTCTGTCTGTCTGTCTGTCTGTCTGTCTGTCTGTCTGTCTGTCTGTCTGTCTGTCTGTCTGTCTGTCTGTCTGTCTGTCTGTCTGTCTGTCTGTCTGTCTGTCTGTCTGTCTGTCTGTCTGTCTGTCTGTCTGTCTGTCTGTCTGTCTGTCTGTCTGTCTGTCTGTCTGTCTGTCTGTCTGTCTGTCTGTCTGTCTGTCTGTCTGTCTGTCTGTCTGTCTGTCTGTCTGTCTGTCTGTCTGTCTGTCTGTCTGTCTGTCTGTCTGTCTGTCTGTCTGTCTGTCTGTCTGTCTGTCTGTCTGTCTGTCTGTCTGTCTGTCTGTCTGTCTGTCTGTCTGTCTGTCTGTCTGTCTGTCTGTCTGTCTGTCTGTCTGTCTGTCTGTCTGTCTGTCTGTCTGTCTGTCTGTCTGTCTGTCTGTCTGTCTGTCTGTCTGTCTGTCTGTCTGTCTGTCTGTCTGTCTGTCTGTCTGTCTGTCTGTCTGTCTGTCTGTCTGTCTGTCTGTCTGTCTGTCTGTCTGTCTGTCTGTCTGTCTGTCTGTCTGTCTGTCTGTCTGTCTGTCTGTCTGTCTGTCTGTCTGTCTGTCTGTCTGTCTGTCTGTCTGTCTGTCTGTCTGTCTGTCTGTCTGTCTGTCTGTCTGTCTGTCTGTCTGTCTGTCTGTCTGTCTGTCTGTCTGTCTGTCTGTCTGTCTGTCTGTCTGTCTGTCTGTCTGTCTGTCTGTCTGTCTGTCTGTCTGTCTGTCTGTCTGTCTGTCTGTCTGTCTGTCTGTCTGTCTGTCTGTCTGTCTGTCTGTCTGTCTGTCTGTCTGTCTGTCTGTCTGTCTGTCTGTCTGTCTGTCTGTCTGTCTGTCTGTCTGTCTGTCTGTCTGTCTGTCTGTCTGTCTGTCTGTCTGTCTGTCTGTCTGTCTGTCTGTCTGTCTGTCTGTCTGTCTGTCTGTCTGTCTGTCTGTCTGTCTGTCTGTCTGTCTGTCTGTCTGTCTGTCTGTCTGTCTGTCTGTCTGTCTGTCTGTCTGTCTGTCTGTCTGTCTGTCTGTCTGTCTGTCTGTCTGTCTGTCTGTCTGTCTGTCTGTCTGTCTGTCTGTCTGTCTGTCTGTCTGTCTGTCTGTCTGTCTGTCTGTCTGTCTGTCTGTCTGTCTGTCTGTCTGTCTGTCTGTCTGTCTGTCTGTCTGTCTGTCTGTCTGTCTGTCTGTCTGTCTGTCTGTCTGTCTGTCTGTCTGTCTGTCTGTCTGTCTGTCTGTCTGTCTGTCTGTCTGTCTGTCTGTCTGTCTGTCTGTCTGTCTGTCTGTCTGTCTGTCTGTCTGTCTGTCTGTCTGTCTGTCTGTCTGTCTGTCTGTCTGTCTGTCTGTCTGTCTGTCTGTCTGTCTGTCTGTCTGTCTGTCTGTCTGTCTGTCTGTCTGTCTGTCTGTCTGTCTGTCTGTCTGTCTGTCTGTCTGTCTGTCTGTCTGTCTGTCTGTCTGTCTGTCTGTCTGTCTGTCTGTCTGTCTGTCTGTCTGTCTGTCTGTCTGTCTGTCTGTCTGTCTGTCTGTCTGTCTGTCTGTCTGTCTGTCTGTCTGTCTGTCTGTCTGTCTGTCTGTCTGTCTGTCTGTCTGTCTGTCTGTCTGTCTGTCTGTCTGTCTGTCTGTCTGTCTGTCTGTCTGTCTGTCTGTCTGTCTGTCTGTCTGTCTGTCTGTCTGTCTGTCTGTCTGTCTGTCTGTCTGTCTGTCTGTCTGTCTGTCTGTCTGTCTGTCTGTCTGTCTGTCTGTCTGTCTGTCTGTCTGTCTGTCTGTCTGTCTGTCTGTCTGTCTGTCTGTCTGTCTGTCTGTCTGTCTGTCTGTCTGTCTGTCTGTCTGTCTGTCTGTCTGTCTGTCTGTCTGTCTGTCTGTCTGTCTGTCTGTCTGTCTGTCTGTCTGTCTGTCTGTCTGTCTGTCTGTCTGTCTGTCTGTCTGTCTGTCTGTCTGTCTGTCTGTCTGTCTGTCTGTCTGTCTGTCTGTCTGTCTGTCTGTCTGTCTGTCTGTCTGTCTGTCTGTCTGTCTGTCTGTCTGTCTGTCTGTCTGTCTGTCTGTCTGTCTGTCTGTCTGTCTGTCTGTCTGTCTGTCTGTCTGTCTGTCTGTCTGTCTGTCTGTCTGTCTGTCTGTCTGTCTGTCTGTCTGTCTGTCTGTCTGTCTGTCTGTCTGTCTGTCTGTCTGTCTGTCTGTCTGTCTGTCTGTCTGTCTGTCTGTCTGTCTGTCTGTCTGTCTGTCTGTCTGTCTGTCTGTCTGTCTGTCTGTCTGTCTGTCTGTCTGTCTGTCTGTCTGTCTGTCTGTCTGTCTGTCTGTCTGTCTGTCTGTCTGTCTGTCTGTCTGTCTGTCTGTCTGTCTGTCTGTCTGTCTGTCTGTCTGTCTGTCTGTCTGTCTGTCTGTCTGTCTGTCTGTCTGTCTGTCTGTCTGTCTGTCTGTCTGTCTGTCTGTCTGTCTGTCTGTCTGTCTGTCTGTCTGTCTGTCTGTCTGTCTGTCTGTCTGTCTGTCTGTCTGTCTGTCTGTCTGTCTGTCTGTCTGTCTGTCTGTCTGTCTGTCTGTCTGTCTGTCTGTCTGTCTGTCTGTCTGTCTGTCTGTCTGTCTGTCTGTCTGTCTGTCTGTCTGTCTGTCTGTCTGTCTGTCTGTCTGTCTGTCTGTCTGTCTGTCTGTCTGTCTGTCTGTCTGTCTGTCTGTCTGTCTGTCTGTCTGTCTGTCTGTCTGTCTGTCTGTCTGTCTGTCTGTCTGTCTGTCTGTCTGTCTGTCTGTCTGTCTGTCTGTCTGTCTGTCTGTCTGTCTGTCTGTCTGTCTGTCTGTCTGTCTGTCTGTCTGTCTGTCTGTCTGTCTGTCTGTCTGTCTGTCTGTCTGTCTGTCTGTCTGTCTGTCTGTCTGTCTGTCTGTCTGTCTGTCTGTCTGTCTGTCTGTCTGTCTGTCTGTCTGTCTGTCTGTCTGTCTGTCTGTCTGTCTGTCTGTCTGTCTGTCTGTCTGTCTGTCTGTCTGTCTGTCTGTCTGTCTGTCTGTCTGTCTGTCTGTCTGTCTGTCTGTCTGTCTGTCTGTCTGTCTGTCTGTCTGTCTGTCTGTCTGTCTGTCTGTCTGTCTGTCTGTGTCCGTCCGTCCGTCCGTCCGTCCGTCCGTCCGTCCGTCCGTCCGTCCGTCCGTCCGTCCGTCCGTCCGTCCGTCCGTCCGTCCGTCCGTCCGTCCGTCCGTCCGTCCGTCCGTCCGTCCGTCCGTCCGTCCGTCCGTCCGTCCGTCCGTCCATAAGTAAACTATGCCGACAAAACAGTACAATTAAAAATTCAAAAACAATTTTTTTTAGGGTACCTCCCATAGACGTAAAGTGGCGGTGATTTTTTTTTTCTCATCCAACCCTATGGTGACGGGTATCGTTGGATAGGTATTTTAAAACCATTAGGGGTTTGCTAAAACGATTTTTCGATTCAGTCATTTGTTTGCGAAATATTCAACTTTAAAGTGCAAATTTTCATTAAAATCGAGCGTCCCCCCCCCTCTAAAATCTAAACCGGTGGGTGGAAAAATTTGAAAAAATTCAGGATGGTAGTCAGTATATTAAACTTCCAAGGAAAACTATAGCGGCTAAGTTTGCTTGAGAATTATTAGTAGTTTATGAGTAAATAGCAGCGTAAGGTATAAAATATACCTATACTTCGAAGATTCCGTATAAAGTACGAAATCCTTAGAAAAATATTACTTAATTTTTTCGTAATGGCTCCGGAACCCTATTTTGGGCGTGTCCGACACGCTCTTGGCCGGTTTTTTTAATGACAAACGATGATTCGGACAAATATTACGGTATGACAAGCGAAAAGTATGCTAACTTTGGCGCTCTCACCTACCACACAAGTGCCTAGTACCTAACTATAATTATTATAATTAAGTAGAGCCGAAATAAAGGAACCGTGGCAACCTACTGTGATGTATTACCACAGCGCTGATTTTCATCTGCAACCAAACTAGTTTAAGCACTAAATTAGGTGTATTAGGTATGAATTTGAAAGCCCCTAGTCACGGTAAATCCTATTATATCGACAAAGCACTACTAACATGCTATTTATTAAAGCTCAATTAGTTATTAACAGTTTAAGCGGGTTATTAAAACAAATATAAAACCAATCAAACCAAGTAGAATCGACTCTTATCCTTATCCTTCTTTTCTAATATTATAAATACGAATGCCACTGTCCGTCAGTCTGTCTTCGATATGGATCGATATGGATGGGGGCTACTACGAAATTCGAAAATCGAAGTTTATATCGTACTATCCCTCTCACTCTCGTATAAAAGCGTCAGCGGGTCGGCAAGATAAGTAGTTTCGCACTTCGTAGTAGGTATAGAGGTGGTTTGAGAACCTGGGAATGACAATAAAATAGCTCTCTCTCATCACGGAAAATTGCGTAGTTTCCGCGGGATGGTGAAGGCGGTAGATTTTTTTTTTAATTCATCATCAGACTCTCAGCGGATCACATAGACAGACACGCACACACATAATAGCGGTCAAACTTAATTTTGATTTTGATTTTGAGATAAGCGAATTCGATAGAAAAAAGTACATACCTCTTAGGCCTCTAGGTTGGCAACGCATCTGCAATACCTACCTCTGATGTTGCAGATGGTTATGTGGTGAGCTCTTACCACCAGGAGACCCACTTGCTCGTTTGCCTTCTAGTCGAATAAAAAAAATAGCTAATTAGAAATATCCGACATAGATATCTTCATTTTGTTTTTGAGTGTTTAGTCAGTACCTAGTCTAACATCCAGCAGTGTATGGTTGTTAGACTACATACTACTGTGTACCGGTGAACGGGAACGGTTGTGTTGCTCTGAGGATGAGTTCTGGTTGAGTTCGAAACGCGTCAGTGTAAGTGTGATGGTGGTGATAGATGGGTTTGTGTGTGCTCTTACAGTGTGGAGGTGGTGGAGGAGTTGCAGTTGCATAAACAAGGTAGTATATCTTCATCACCATCATCATCATCATCATCAGCCGGAATCTGTCATCGTATATCTTGCATAAGAGTAATTAAGCTAAGCTGCGGATGACCAAAGTAATAGTTTTAATTAGTTCATTGTTTAGTCGGTGACTGTACAGGTAGTTGACCCGTAAAAGATGTTACAGTTTATGAAATCGCTACACCGAATTCGATTTCGTATTCAAAGAAACTTCAAAATCAGATATTCTCTTGGCATCTAAGTAATTAATTTTATACAGCTAGTTGTTTAAATTTTAATCAAACTTAACAAACTTTAGTTTAGAAAGTCTGTTGTTTTCTGATGGGTTCACGGTGATATTGGACATTTGCAGGGCTACTACGAAACTTGAAACTTGAAGTTCTATCGTACCGTCTCTCTCGCTCTCGAATTAAACAGTATAACTGTTAGAGGGACCGCACGACACGAACTTCGAGTTTCGTAATAGCCCTGCTGGCCCTATACCAAGAAGTGCAAAACTCTAACTTCGTATGTTGCCGTCCCGCTGACGCTTATGTCATTTAATACGCGAGTGAAAGGGACGGTGCGATACGAACTTCGATTTTCGAATTTCGTTGTAGCCCCTCTGTTTGTTTTCTATTACCTAAAGGAATTAATGAGATAGTTTCTGTTTTGAGACAATTTTGCTTATATTTAAAGGATTTATTGTGCTCAATTTCTTTCGCAAAATTAAATTTATCTTAAATACAGTTAGATTTATTTTCGCTCAAGTTATTATTCTCTATTGATATCGGTGCTAGTTTAATTATAATTCGGTATGACCAAGATGGAAAAAAGCAGACAGAAAAAGTAGGTTAGGTTGAGTTAGGTTAGGTTAGGTTTGAAACTGCGTCCCCCAACAAAAACGAACTGCTGGCTGAAAAACTAGGTTAGGTTAGGTTAGGTTTAGGTTAGGTTTGAACTGCATCCCCTAACAAAAACAAACCGCTAAAAGAAAAAGTAGGTTAGGTTAAGTTAGGTTAAGGTTAGGTTTAAAAAATATGAACACACACAACAAAACTGCTTTTTTATTTCCAACAACATTATCTATGTAGGTACTAGGTATACGTTTTTATTGCTTTTTCAAACTTAAATTTGACGCCATCGCACGAAGAAATTCACAGAACTCGTATTCATCTTTTTGTTTTAATATATTATCGATTCTTCGTTGTTATTATATATTATGGTGTTAGATATATTGTATAGTATACATTATAAATGTGAGATATTATGAACGTTATACATAACGATGGTTATATACAATGATATTATACTTAAAAAACGTTATGCTTAACAAAAATAGATATTTTGATATTATATGAAACGTTCGTTATACACCTTGAACAGTATACAAAACAAGCTTATACAATATGAGCGTATATAATCTGAATATTATAGTATACGTTCTTATATCTTTTATTACTTACCCATGTCAAAAAACATTCATGTATATTCAAGCTTTTTGCTGACTGTATTTTTTGTTGACTGTACTTGCGTTGTCATCCAAAGTATATTTCCGTACCAAATTTCAAGTCGATGCCATTAACTGTTGAAGAGTTCCGTCCTGCGGAGAAAATCCTGAAATTTTACTACCATGTTATTGTTTTGTCACCAGATTTACATAAGTATACCAAATATCGGCTTAATCGGACAAAAATAAAAAGTAAAAAAAAAAACGTTTCCAAATATCCAACAGTGTGTACTTTTTATCCAAATTTTCCCACGGCATAGGGATAAAATCCCAAAATCTCAGCTGTGGTTTATAGAGACAATAAATTATGCATGATATATTTTTTGGGAATTCTCACAGGATTTTTAATGGAATCCCGAAATTTCAATTCAAATGATAATAATAATAAATAATTCATTTATTTATCCAGACAATAAAGATCCATACATTATTAGTAATTTACTTATAACTATGTTAGTATAACCAGACCAAATGGTTTCCGCGAATGAAACCGGGGGCATAGACTTGTTATTAATATAATTTCTTAGAGTAAATACCTATATAACAGGCATTAAATATCAAATTATGATTATAACGTTCCATTAACGTTACGCTTTAGGATAATGGTTTAGATGGCGTCTAATGGATGGTAAATCTAATTGATAATGATTTAAAGGACTTTTTTAAATGGTTAACCCTACTAGGAACTAGGTATTATGGGGGGGGGGGGGGGGGCTATGGGGAGGTCTATGTCAAAAAGTGGACCTTCTTTGGCTGATAATGTTGACGATGATGTAAGCCTGTTGCTCGCATCTACGTCTGCGTAGAATTCGTTTATCAATCATCATCATCAGCCGGAAGACGTCCACTGCTAGACAAAGGCCTCCCCCTTAGAACGCCACAATGGACGACAACACGCCACTTGCATCCACCGGTTGTCGTCGGATGTCGTCAGTCCACCTGGTGGGAGGCCTGCCAACGCTTCGTCTTCCGGTTCGTGGTCACCACTCGAGGACTTTATCATACCTATATCAAAAAACTTCCCGCTTATTTCCGGCGCGGTATTCTGTGTGAGCTCTTTTATGTTACTTCGAATATTACAACCGGTAGCGCCTCCGCGCCGCACCGCTCCGTCACCGCTGTCAGTGGGTTTCAATAGGGGTGATGACGCCATTAAAAAATAATTCGAAGGCACAAATCCAGTAAAAAACGCTTTAGTTCAGCCCTGAAAACCAGATTAATTTTCGATCTACTGTAAAATAGTTAATAGGTACTTAAGTATCTTAAAATTTATTTAATAAATAAATATACAATTCCGCCATTTCGCGTCGTACCCGGCTCAAACGTGCCCATAATGCCAGCCGAATTACCCGCTGAATGGCCAGCGCTACCTACCTGCTGAACCAGGTACGACCCGAAGCGGGGGTCGCAACCTCTGTCCCGTAGACTACGGCCCAGCTCCCACACCAAAGATTTTGCCTTAGGCCCCCAAGGACCAGCCGTCTCAACCGCAAAGGGCACGAAGTCATAAGTTGGCTCCAAAGCTGAGTACTTGAGGTGCTTAGACCGCGCGGCATTCTCAGCCGCGGCTCCAGCTGACCTCGACGTGCAACCCAAGTGAGATGGCGCAAAGGTACTCACGCACGTCGCATCCCACAAGAGGCAACGTCCCCTCCGCCAAGGAACCAACGTAAGCCCATCGGGCCTCTTGCCGTCACTACAGTAGTATAATATTGGGCATTCTAGCCCACCTATCATTCGATCGGGCGAAATTTCGCCCTCTCTCATTTGCGGTGAGCCAGATGCCCAATATTATAATGAATGACAAACCCTGCTGCAACGATAATGACTTGATAAAAGCATTTTGCGTTCGGGTTGATAATCGTTTTCCGTTTTGTCTGAATGGAATCTGATTCTATCGCATTGCTTTAAACGCTGCGTTTTTCTTCCGTTGAACGAAAATCTGTTTCAATCTAATCGTTTCACGAATTACCAATCAAGACTGTTTTTCAGTATGACTTTCGATCGGTTATAATATGGTTTAGAAATTACAATAGCATTTTTATTAACTATCGAGTACCTAATCTCCTTACATGATTAAAAATCAAATTAATTACGAGCTCCTTCAAATTCCGGTGATAGCAATGAGTTTAACTGTTTCTTGAATGAAACAGCAAAAGCTTAACGCTACACACGATCCAAGGTGGCCAGTCTCAGATGTGTGCAAGGGCGGACCCACATAGAGTTAACTATGGCGTTTCCAACACAACGTGTTTGATCAGCTCGTCAGCGTCACAGACACGAATGAACCTCTGGGGCGGTGAAAACCCCAGCGCCGGTCGCATTTTACGTGCTTCGTGAGTTTAACCCCTCCGGGTGTGGGAGTCCATATCTATCGACCGCGTAGATACAGAGTTCCCCTAAATAGTCTAGTCAACAATACACACAAGTCGGGTGGCCAGTTCCGATATGCATGATTTACATGTTGAGGTAATTCGGTCGTCATTACCCGAGAGACTAACCACTAAACTTTTATTTATATGAAGCAAAATAAAAAACTTCGATAGTGTGATGCAGACCCAGTGTTCTATTGGATATAACAAATGTCATAAATTAATAACTGAGATAGTACAACAGTGTTCTTTCAAGTAAAACAGTAAAGTCTAAAACTGCAATTATTTATACATCGTATTACGTTAAAATGCTCTAGCAAGCAGATCAAATTTCTTGTCATTTTTATTATTGCGAACTCTAGTGGAAGTATAACCATTTAATGTACCAAACGTGGTAAGTCAATCGCCAGGGTTCATTGTTAATTACATAGAGGGCATCACGTTTCACATGGATTATGTTTGACTAAAATTGATTTTTCTTTCCCTATTGGATTATAACAAATAACGGATCATGAATAATTGTGTTCTTTCAAATAAACCAGTAGGTAAAGTATAAGCAGCTGATATTTATACCTACGTTCGTATTACGTTAAAAAATGTGAGCAAGCGTCATTTATTAATGTGTACTCTATTGGTAAGTTGTGGAACTAACTTAAAGTGCTGAACCCGAACCTAGGTAAGGTATGTCATTCACTTCATGCATGTTTGTCTAGGGTTCTTCGTTTATTACATAGATGGCGCACGATTTACATGGATTATGTTTTGACTAAAATAGATTTTTCTTTTCTTGTTTATCACTAAACAATGTACAAATTGCCGAATATTCTCAAAACGTGGAAACATTCTTGCAACATTAAAAACTTATTGTTTAATAAAGAATAATGTTCTTCAATAAAGTTTAAATGTGCATAATAAATAATACATATTATTTGTGTATTTGTTTTAGTATGATAATCTAATTTGTGTGACCATTTAACAATAAATTGACATAAGAAGAAAAAAAAACGTGATTGACAAATTCAATATCATTTAGTATCAGCCTTGTGGCTTAATGGATACCATCATCGGCTGTGATCCACAGGACGCGAGTTCGAACCACCCACCGGCGCTTTTTATTTCAGATTTTTGCTTTTTATTAAAACCTTTTCTAATTAGTAATTCCGCCGTCGTTTTGATGTCTATATTTTATAAAAATATTTTTAAAATTTGTAAGAGAAAGTTGAAAATAAATAGATAGATATATATCGGTTCATACTTTATAATTCCGAGGGTTATTTATAATTTTATATCGATTACGCAAATTGATAAAAACAAATATAGTAATTTCATAATTGTAAACCGGATGCACCTAATTAATTAGTTATACGATACCTGCGCTCATATAGCATCAGCATAAGTATAGGGCTGTCAACACATAGGTATCTTATTCAATTATCCTATTAAGTATTACTGAACACTACGTTTAATTGATTTATTTTTACCCGACTGCGAGGAAGGAGGGTTATGTGTTTAACCCGTATGTACGTATGTTTGTAAGTAGGTATGCATGTAAAGTCTTTATTGTACAAAATACGTAACAAACACAATTGACACACAGATATTGAGATATATGTACAAAAGCACTTATCATTTTAAGGGATTAGTCAACCTTTGAGTGGATGAGTATGTATGTCTATTCTTATGTCCTCGCGTAACTACTTAACAGCTCAATTTTGATAAATAATACGTACGCATAACCACTTCACGCATGATTTTCGATTTTCATTGATACCTAAGTTAAAGTTCAAATCAGGGTTTTCGCATTATGTATTAATTTAGCTTAACCAAAATATAAACCAGTGTCTATAAAGGTCGCATATTTAACGTTTGACTTGTTAATTATAAATAGTAACTTAATAAATTATGAATATAAAATACCTTACATGTATTTATTAAAGTTAAAATATGGAATGTACAGCCCTGAATCGTTTAGTAAAATCAGCAATAAACGGCTATTAATTATCAGTCGTTCTAATTGTTTCTTCCTTTGTGACTTCGTACGCAACCGTGAATATTACGTGCTCCATATTCACCTTCAACTGAACGCTGTGCAGCAGTCTTCTAGTACTACCTTTATACTCCAGTCCGTCTGCATATAACATTGCGTTAAAATGTACGTAAGTGTTGTCTTTTATTTTTTTATAGATTATCATACTCTCATATCTAGCTCAAACATGTTAATTAATGTTGTGTTTAACTTTTAGGTCTGACTCAGAGTTTGAAAGCATTGTAGCCGCAAACAACAAGGCGGGAGACCTGAAACTGAAAAAAGCAGGACAGAAAAGGAAGCCTGATGTTGCTAGGTAAATTTATTGACACATCTATTATTTAATCCAACTGTCTATTTTAACATTCATTAAGTATTGATATTGTACATTTTCGTTGGTTTTTCCTATATAAAAAGTTTTAATTTATTTAAAATAGTTTCAGGTCTGATTCGGAACTCGAATTTGGGGAAACGATCACAAAACCAAAAGTGAAAAAGCCTGCGCAAAAAAAAAACGTACAGGTACTTATTGTTTTGCAATATTTTTTTTTTTATATATATATATATCAACGGGTTAGTTTAAAACACCGATATTGTTTTCTGTATAGTGTGCTGTAATAAAAAATTAATTATTTTGTTTCCATTTTATTTTATTGTATCTATTTTTTATTACAGGACTATCGCCGCGGCATCAAAGAAAAAAGAAGCTCACCACCCGTTCGAGCTATTTCCTGAGGATGAGTCTTTGGTGAAGAATTACTCTGCACAGGATCAGCTGGGTTCGTCTATTACTCAACGCGTGGCTGATGGGATAACGCGGCGTGCTGTCAATCTTGAAGGAGCGTTTTACTTGGAGCTTCGAGTTTACAACACCGACGATATACGCAGTGAGTTAAAAGAAGACAGATGGAAAAAAGCCCTTCTTGCTGTTAAAGCACAAATTGATACAGACACTCCTCAATGGGAGTATCTGCAAAAACTAAGCAAACATTTGAAAACTCTGTTTGACGATGCCGACGTTAAATATTTTCATAACAAAAAAGTTTAAAAATACCTACGCCAGGCTTTCAAACGTACTTAGTAAAGACAGTTTAAAACGGCAAAACATATTTTGTTTATTTAGAAGCCTGCTTTCCATGATTTATCAATAGTTATTAGCACATAATAATAAACGTCTTCGAACGCAAGGCGTAGTTATTTTATACACTTATTCTGATCGTGATCACTGATTATTACGATGTTTTATTGTTTAAAACAAAAACCATCAAATTAGTATTTTTACGTTTACTATTTTTAATGTAGATTTCAAATTTTGATATAGGTAATTATTTTGTATACTTACACTAAATATGCCTTTTTGCTCGGCTTGTTCAATCGATGTTCAGAAAAATAAATGGTCGGGTCATTTAAGGAGTACTAAACACAAAAATAACTCGTTAGCAGCGTTAACTGATGGCGTGGTTGAAATTTCGTCTGCATTCAGGGGTCGAATATCGTCATATAGAGTTTTTGGTTCGTCAGAGTTAGAATTTGCTATACCAGAACTGTTTTTGCATAATTTAACATCTAAATTAGTGAGCATTATAAAAAACTCTCTGCTAAGGCACGTTTGCTTAAAAATCAACTTTGAATATTTTGGCAACTTTCTTTTATTTAAAGACAACAAAGAAGAAACAAAATCTTTTACCACAAAAAACTTTACAGTACATCAAAATCATAATTTTATTGAACTGTATCAAAAAGTAATAAATTATTTGAAAAAGAGGATTGAAGAATTTGAAGAACGTGATAGTGGATGGGCTTTCCTATCCAATTTATATTTAGAGATTAATATTAACAAATACCAGCCCATGAAAGGATCCTCTTACATAGATTTACCTACGTCTATTAAAAACAAAAAAGCTTGTATTAACATACATAACAATGACGATTACTGCTTTCTTTGGAGTATTGTTGCGTCACTATATCCAACCAAAAAGCACAAAGAGCGTACAACATCATACCCACACTTTAAGGATGTGTTAAATGTTGCTCATCTCAGTTTTCCTATGACTCTCTCAGATATTTGTACATTTGAGCAAAATAATATAGATTTAAGCGTTAATGTGTATTCCTTAAAGAATAATCGTACTGTTGTTGGACCTATTTACAGATCAGAACAAAAAAGAAGCAAAAAAATAAACTTACTTTTAATTGAAAACGGAAATAAATCACACTACGTTCTAATTAACGATTTATCGCGTCTTGTTCGTTCTCAAATTACTAAGCATCATGGTAAACTTTACTTTTGTGAAGACTGTCTCATATTTTTTGCTACTGAAGACAACTTTGAGAATCATATCTGTAGTGGAATTGCCACTGTACTCCCTGACAAAGGTACATATCTTCAATTTAAAAATTTTGAGCGGCATCATAAAGTACCTTTCGTGGTGTATGCCGACTTTGAAACGATTCTGAAACCATTTCAGACTTGCGAACATTCGCTCACGGAGAGTTTTACTTCAAATAAACAAATACATATACCAGCTGCGTTTGCTTATTACATAGTCTGTTCTTACGATAAAAGCCTAAATCGTTTTGTCCAATATCGTGGACCTGATTGCACTTCTAAGTTCTTACATTATTTGTATAAACATGTATCGGAGATATATACAATCTTAAATAATGAAGTTCCAATGATTTATACCGAAGCGAATGCTCTAGCACATAAGCAAGCTAAGATTTGTCATATTTGCGAGAAACTTCTCTTTTTTGACAAAGTTAGAGACCATTGTCATTTAACAGGTTTATATCGAGGCGCGGCTCATCAATATTGTAACTTAAACCTTCGTGTACCTAAATTTATCCCCGTTTTCTTTCATAACTTGTCCGGTTATGATTCACACCTATTTATCAAAGAATTAGGTAAATGTTCTGGTCCAGTAAAAATAATTCCAAAAAATAAAGAGAACTATATAAGTTTCACAAAATTTTTAAAAATGTCAGATGATCGGTATGCGAGAATACGATTCGTTGATTCCTTTAAATTCCTGGGAACAAGTTTAGAAAAATTATCGAAGGGCTTGAATAAACAAGACTTTTTCTGTTTAAGTAAATTTTTCCCACAGGTAGAAAAATTTGATTTACTAACTCGCAAAGGAGTTTATCCTTACGATTACATGACTGACTGGGATAAATTTAAGGAGAATAAGTTACCTAAAAAGGAATTATTTTTTAACTCTCTATCTGCTGAGCAAATTAGCGATTTAGATTACAATCATGCTCATTCCGTATGGAACACATTTAATGTAAAAGACCTGGGTGAATATACTGACCTCTATCTTAAAACTGACGTCTTGCTTTTATCAGACATATTTGAAAATTTTCGAAACATTTGCATGTTAAATTATCATTTAGACCCAGCATTCTATTTAACAGCTCCCAGTCTATCCTTTGACGCAATGTTGTTAAAGACCGGTGTGAAATTAGAGTTAATATCAGAATTGGAAATTATTCGTCTTATTCAAAAAGGCATTCGAGGAGGCATTTGTATGTGTTCAACCAGACATGCACTTGCCAATAACAAGCATATGAAAACTTACGACGAGAAAAAACCCGACACGTTTCTCATATACATAGATTGTAACAATTTATATGGCTACAGTATGTGTCAGCCATTACCAATGTCAAATTTTCGCTTTCTAGATCGCACTGAAATAGCTCAATTAGACATTATGTCTGTGTTGAACGACGCAGAATTTGGATTTATACTTGAGGTGGATTTACTATACCCTACATATTTGCATAGTACTCATAATGATTATCCCTTTTGCGCGCAGAAGTTTGTTCCTCCAGGGGGAAAAACTAGCAAATTAATCCCTAATTTGTTTGATAAATACGAATACGTTATTCATTATGTACATTTAAAAACGTGCTTGCAGAATGGATTGATTCTCGATAAAATTCATCGTGTTCTAACGTTTCGCCAGAGTTCCTTTTTAAAGGGATACATCGATTTAAATACTGAATTAAGGAAAAATGCAAATACCACATTCCAACAGGACCTTTTTAAATTAATGAACAACTCCGTGTTTGGTAAAACTCTTGAGGATAGTGAACGGCGCGTAGATGTTAAATTAGTTAATCAATGGTATGATGAAAGAAACAAAACTAAAAAGTTTACTTGTGCGAGTACATTAATAGCTCGACCAAATTTTCACAGTGCTACAGTACTAACAGATAATTTAGTCGCGGTGCAAATGAAACCAGAGAGAGTCATTTTGGATAAACCGATATACGTAGGGTTCGCGGTACTAGAACTGTCTAAAAGCCATATGTATCAATTTCACTACTCCGTAATAAAGCCTCATTATGGTGATCGTGTTAGTCTTTGCTACACTGATACCGATAGTTTTATTTATGAAATAAAAACCAAAGACTTTTATCTTGATTTAAAAAATCATTTTTTAGATTTTTTTGATACTAGTAATTATAATTCTTCGAATGAGTTACAGATTCCTTCTCGAAATAAAAAAATTCCTGGTTTATTTAAAGACGAGCTAGCAGGAGAACTGATAACAGAGTTTGTAGGATTACGTTCCAAATTATATTGCATTAAAAGTGAAAAACACATTATAAAAAAAGCAAAAGGAATAAAAAAGCCTTGCATTCAAGAACTCACATTAAATAATTATAAAGATGTACTGTTAAATGATACAATCATAAGAAAAAAAAATATCTTGTTTAAATCTATTAAGCATGAGATCTTCACGCAGACGGTTAACAAAGTTGCTTTATCTAACAAAGACGATAAACGACTCACTTTATCAGATAAAGTTTCAACTACGGCATGGGGTAACAGTTCTTTTTTGTAAAAGTTTCAAGATACTTAGATAACTGATTTATCTAAAGCTAAAAGAAAAAAGTTTAATCCATGTAATACCTAACATTATTATTTATTAATATGTTACTCTTAATTTATATTTGTACAATGAAATAGATATATTTAGTATAACAATTTTATGTGCTATAAATGTGTGTTTTATTTACTTTAATAAACTTGTAAAATGCCTACTGTATGTTGTTTTTTATTTTCTACTCTCCCTATACCTCATTTATATAGGAGCCTGAAAGCCTGATTGACATAATTCAATTTTCTTTTAAGGAAATTCAAACTTATATATCATACTAACTAACTAACGGTTGCGCATATGCTCCGTGAATGTTCAGATACAATAAACTTTAACTAAGAAATATAAGTTTTAATATCCTTAGTTAGATAAAATATGAGTGAGTCTCACGGTAGTTTCATGATTAAGATTGGTATCAATTATAACATGTTCTTACGTGTTCTAAGTAGCGAGGCGGTATGTAGCGCGTGTTCAGGATATTTGCTGACACATGAATATGCAACGTATTCACATTTATTGCATTTGATACCAATTATAACATGTTCTTACCTGTCGTTGAAATTTGACGACATTAAACAGCGCGTGTTAGGGTAATTTGCTGACGCACTGAATTACTACCAGTATAAATAGCAGCTGTTATAGTAAGTTACCATTCTGCATCTGCACGTCCATTCATAACTGAATAAGTACATTCGTTCTAGTTTTGAAAATTACCACGAGGTGATACCGATTTGGTAAGTAAAATTGTAATTATATTGAATGCAGTACCTACCTTTATTTTTTCTTAGACCGAAATATCATTTCTGTTATTTTTTGTTGTTATTAATGTTTTATATAAATGTATTTCCAGATGAAAAACAGTGCAAGCATTGCTTTAATTTTATTTCTTTAGTTTCAGAATATGGAAGGAACGCAAGACACTCAAATAATATTTTCTCAATATGCACAGGATCCATTAGGATTCCGAGAAGATGAAGAAGAAGAAGAAGTTAGTGAACTATTTAAAAAGGTGACAAGTGCTAAAACCAAAGCAAAACCTAATAAACCAAAACCAAGGCTTAACAAAATAGTAAAGAGAAGTGCACGAGGGCACCCGCCGTCGTTTGTTATAAATAATGAAGCAGCTAAGGGAAATAGACTTGTCAAAATCCAAATAATTAACATAAGTGACTCCGTGCCAGATCAAAACGACGAAACTGGAGAAAACGTCCTGCTTAGTGCGCAGTATGTGGCAAGTGACGGATACGATGAGATTATAGACAGTACAGAAAGTGTTATAAATAAGATATCAAAAAAGTTGTGCGGATATAGTGTTAGTTATTAATTTTTAATTGTTTTATGTATAACTTTGTTAAGTAATAAATATGTTCAGCTATTTTGTTGTTTTATTCCTTTAATTTAGCGATATAGCCGACTAGAAAGATTTTTCTTGTATGTCTATGTAACAAATAATTCTAACGAATAAATAATATTATGATTAAATTTATAAGAGAAATCTTTTCAGTGGGTATCGCTTAGTTAGATTAACTCTTATTATTAACCGCAGGTATGAATTGTTATCATTTATTTTATGTTTAAATAAAAAAATAATTTGAAAATCGATTAATATAAAAACTTGTTTATTAAAATAAATGGTAACCAATTTTGAGTGGGTAAAAAATAAAAATAAAAAAAAAAATAAAAAAAAATAATAATAATCAAACAATTAAATATTTATTTTTTAAAGTAGTTTATTACAATTTTAAATAAGTATGCAAAATATCGAAATAACATTTTTTAAGACATATAACGTTTTTCAACGCACAATTTTTTTTATGATGTAGACAATTATAAGAGCGGTCGTTGATACAATACTCTTTATACATTAATTGAAAATTAGGACAACCTTTCTCTCCCAAGTCTATTACAGTACAATCAGCACATAAGTCATTAATCCATCTAATTTTTTCAAAACCTTTTACAAATATTTTTTTGCCTTCCAAGTAACTACGAATCATTCTCTTAAATTCTCTATGGTCGATATACCCCTCACGCCACATAATGCCAAGGTTTTTCTCTATCCATTTCACTTGTCTTTTTTCGTTTTCCGTTAAATTAGAAAATGAGTATGGGGGTTTTATTAAAAACGTTTGCGTGTATTCATTGGTACTGTATGCAAATTCTTTAATAATAAATTCATTTTTATATGATTTGAACCCCTGAACATCTACGAATAGATGGTCTAGTTTCATGATATTTTCTTTGTTATATTGGTCAACGGCTTATATTCTATAATACTATCATTTAAAATAAGACAGTAAGCCGCGGTGTGGTCAGGTATATCGGTGTCACACTCTAATTCAATCCGAACATCGACTGAACCCGTTTTTAAAGTTTCATTTTGACGAGAACAGTCGATAACAAACAGAGGTGCTTTATTTACAAAGTCTTGCGGATTCAACAACGGTGCTTGGCTGCGGTTGTAATAAGACTGTTGGAACTTAGCGTACTGTTCATATAATATAGCAAATTTTTTAGTCGAGAAACTGACATTCAAATTTTCGTAAGGAAAATAATTTGAATTTAAAAAAACTTTAACGTCACGCAAATTACAATGATCAAAATGCGATATATCTTTATCAGAAACATTTTTCCTGTTTGTTTTTAATCCAATTATAACATATCGAGGTTTCTCAATTTGAGACGAAGTTTTGACGGCCCAAGAATGTTTTGATGTTTTAGGTAAAAGCGGGTATTCGTACAAATCCCAGTTCCTAAATGCTACTTGAATAGCTCGATCTCTTTCCAAATATTTAAGCAAATTTAATCTTTCTCGATCAGAAACCTTAATGTGGGGCATACGCCATACTATTTTAGATATAGTTATATTATCTATATACTCATTTGTGTTCAGTATTACGCTATTTAAATTAGTATTGGATCGTAAAAGAATAAGTTCATGCTTACAGTTTATAATAATTTTGTTATAATCCTCTGCGAAGCCAAGAATCTTATTTAAAGGAATAGATACAGAAAATAATCCATGCGAATTTTTTGTGCCATCAACGTCCCAGCCCCATAACTTTGACATCGATGATTCAAATTCATTCATCGACACAAGAGATTTCATTGTTGTTGTGATCCCAGCGTTTTTAATTTTATCTATTTCAATCCCATTCAGCTCATATCGAATATCTTGAAATAAATGAAGTATAGGATTATTTGTGAAAAGAACACTGGACACCTTCGCTTTTGATTCTCTGTTGAATACTTCTATAGTACCCTCTATGTATATAGTACTCGCCGATGGTAATAAGTATAGATCTTGCTGGTTAATAGGTATACGGATTTCATCATTTAAATTGAAACTTGTCACGTACGGTTTATACGAATGATATTCAAAACTTTCAATCGTATTATCAAAATAAGTGTCTGATAAGTTTAGTATACTCATTTTATTAATCCAATATTTTTTAAAAATTGTTTGTTTTCCTTTGTAAGTTGACCTTTAGGTCTTCTTTTCTTGATAGCACAATGGGCACTAACCATTTTGCTGTTTGAGACCGTACTTTTATTAAAGTCTATCATTTTTTTCTGAGATGTAAATATATCTGAATCTCTTCACCGCGCAAATTCACTAAATTGTCGTTTATATCCAGTATTCTTATTTTAAGAGAGTTTAAGCTGTTTTGAGTAACAGGAAAATATATAACATTTTTAGGAGTTTCTATAATCCTGTAACCAGGCGGCACATTAGGCACAAATTCGTGAATTATATGACTAGGTTTTCCGTTTATGAATGACCCGCTCACAATATCACATTCAACCCGCACTATAGTTGTAGACAGAATGGACACAGGAAAAGGGGACTCAGTTAATATATTCTCCTGAACTGTTTCTTCCCCAAAACCAAGTAACTGACCAATCGAATTCGGTTTTTTAAAATATACTGGTTTGGAACATAAAATAGATGTCTTTAGCGTATTATTATTGCAGTTCAGTGTAAAAGTGCATCCTTGGAGGTGCTTTTTTAGATAATCATCAAGATCTTGAAGTTCATATGACCCTTCAGGAATTTCTACTATTTCGTTATCACCATAATAAAACTTATTATTTCTGTAGTCTATATTGGGTATCGAGTTAAATGTTGACATGTATAGCAACCCGCATTCATATTCACCATCTAGTTGAAGAGCTGGTGAGTGATTCGTAATCAGGGTTGAGGAAGACCCCGTTATGGACAAAGTGAAAGACATCGTGAGAATGAGAAGCTATTTATTGATCACAGATATTTAAACGATTATTCCAATATTTTTTTAAATATTTTAAACATAAATGACCACAATTAACAGTATTAAATTTTTGATAAATATTATAATTGTACGAAATATTATGATTTTTCAAATACTTTATTAATTCTAGCGGCGGTGGAAGATCACCATAACTATTGAAATATTCGCAATAATTATTATCTTTGACATAGGCTACCCAGTGAGTCCCTTGGTTTTTAGAGCTATCTAAATTTACGATTGCACATTCTACTCTTTTCGGACGCTTCGGTAATTTGTCTCTCATGTAAACACCACGAGAATGAGGAATATCTGTTGAATGTTTTAAAATATCAACATTTGTAAGAGCACGTCTGGGTAGCCTTTTGTTTAGTTTTTTAAGCGTTTTAAACACAAACCCTTCCCATTTCTATACTGTTTAATGTATAACCCTTTACCCAGTGCAATAGATTCCATCATTTTATTATGACGTTCTGATTCGGATAAGCTTTTTCTTGCAGCTTTGTAATCACCAACAGCTTTAGCAATCCCAGCTGCTCCTCCTGCTAATGATCCTAACGCAGAAAGGCCGGCGAAAATAGGTATTAGTGGCAATATACCTCCAGTTTTAGGGATCGGTATTAATCGAGGAACCCGCATTTTACTCGTATTGTTATTAAGAAATACTTTACTTGCTGCAGCAAAAGCTCGGCTGGTTGCGGTACCATCTTTTTTATTAGATTTGTTTTTTTTCAATTCAGTGCGTATCTTCGAAACAAAATGTTTAAATGATTTTATACCTGCACCAGCTTTCATTTTAGATTTCATCACTTTGCTAACTATCCACGACGCAAGTTTTTCTCCTTTTCCAACACCTTTTGACTTCAATCTTTGTTTAGCCATTTTATAGAGTTCTAAATCTGCCCGATGTCGATCTGTTAGGTTAGAATATTTATCGTATGCTATATCGTGTTGCATACACGCGTTGTCTAATTCATTAACTCCTTTATCACCTCTTTGCAACCGCTTATGTAATTTTGTTCCTGGCCCGCAATAATTGTAGCCAGGTAAGTGCAGTTCAAACGGTAAGTGATTAATTATACTGTTTAGGAGTCCTCTTCCTTTCATATCCATTAAGTGAATGACTTTGTGCGAGAAAGTTTTGAAATATATTTATACAATAGCATCTTTATCAATCCAACTATTTTCGCTATCGTTAAGTCCTAGCCATTTAACATACAATTTTTTCCCTCTTTTTTTGATGACTTTTTCTATGAGGTAAACGTCTGGATACTTAGTTTTCTGCAGTTCTTGTTCATAAAATGTACCAAGTATAGTGTTTTTTCGTTGGTCTTCAATATGGTAAGTAACAGGACGAGTGTCATTCACCGTTTTAATAGTAAAAAGCTCAGTTGACCAATTAGGTGTATAACCTTTATGAAAGAGGCTTTTGTACTTGCTTATACGCACACGATCTCCTACATTAAATTTATTTAATTTAAAACGTCGATTGCATTGTTTTTTATCAATATTTATCTTTACTTCAGCTTCATTGTTACGATTAACCTCAATTGGTCTAAATTTTGTTGTGCTGTGCATAGTTTGATTATACGATCGGACTATGTCATCTAAAGGTTTTCCAAGCCATTTGTAATTTCCAATGAAACTGAAATATTTGTAAAGTTTGTTTTTTAGCGTTTTTATTACTCTTTCAACAATAGATGCTTTTTTAATTGAATACGAGGAATAATGATTTATTTTTAAGGATTTCACATAGCGATCGAATTGATCGTTGTAAAATTCTTTCCCAAAGTCTGTCTGTAAATTTTTAGGTACTCGTTTTGCTGATTTGACAATTAGTGCAAAAGCATTCTTTACTTCTGTTTGAGTTTTTGATTTTGTTGGAATACACCACGTGTACTTTGAAAAAGTGTCAATAACAACTAAAATGTATTTGTATCCCTTATTAACCGTTTGTAACTTCTGTAAGTCAATCAAATCTGCTTGCCACAAATCGTCAATTCCTTTTAATATAACTGCACGACGCTTGAAATTTTTCCTGGCTGATCTATGGATTTCATTCACGACTTGTTCTTTTGCCATCTTTGGAATTACTTAAAAAATTGTTTATCTCCCACTTTGTATAAAAGTTTATTTTCAACTGATTTGCAAGCTGTTGGATTTGAGAATTTATAATTTCGATTTGAGAATTTATATTTTCAAACATAGAATCAAGTTTCTTCTTTTCGAAAGTGTTCTGAACGAGCTGATCAACGTAATGCTTATTAACTGCATCATTAGGTAACGAAGGATCCGCTACCCCCTTTAATCGCGATGATTGTAAATCGAAATCACCATTATCTGAACGCAGCAAAGTTTTATTTTCAAGTTCAAAAAATTCACATACACGTAAACGTTTATGAACATGGTGACCGAATTTGTCTATGTTCATTTTTACTTTTTATCTTTATGTATTTGTCATCAGAAGTCCGGCTTCAACTGATGGTAAAATTATAATAACAGTTTTATATATCATTAATTAACTAAGCCCGCTTCACGCAGTTCTTCAACAATTGATATTATTTCATTATCTAATCCAGTATTACCAGCATCACGGGAAGCAATTAGTAATTTCAATCTTTCAACTAATTCATTAGGGTCGTCCCAATATACATACGAAACATCTCTTTTTACTTTTTTCATTGTTGGTAACCCCTGACCATGAGTACTTCCATCGCTTATTAAACGTTCTTTAGATAATTTGAAAAGCGGTTTTATAATGTACAAATATTTCTTGCCTTTGTTACTTTTTATTGGTTTATTGGGGTTAAAATCTCGTCTGTGGGCATTCGTTTCTAGTAGCAACATTTTATAATAACGTTTATCATCTTCAGTTATGATACCTAAATCTGGCAATTTCTTAAACAACAAATCATATAAACCGGGTGTTAAATTGTAACTATTCCCATTTACTTTTAGTTTTTCGCCGCTAACAGAAACTGAATAAGATCCTAGCATTAGCTTGTCACGCTCTGTTCGTACGCCGAAAGGAATATTTAAGTTGTTATTATATTGTTTTTTCCAAGCAGGGTTTTCACGAGGAGATGCAAACGAATCAGTCGTCTTAAATGATGTATCGGTTACGGATTCCAAGCCATCTCTGTTATCACTTTCGCATGACATGCTGTCATCATCTTCACTGTAATCGCTACCATTTGATATGTCATCATCATTGTTCGAACCAGATTCAGAAGATTTATGTACAACTGTATGATTATTTATACTACTTCTCTTCTCATCATCAGGGCTAAACTTTAGTGTTTTTGCTGTCTTTTTCCATTTAAACGCATCCTCATCAAAATCTGTTTCGTTAGTATTAAAAGAATTATTATTATTACTGTTGCCGTTACTTTTCACTATTTCATTAAGCGGCTCTGTAATTGGTTTCAACACTGATTCCAATATAATATTATCGTTAGTTTTCATGTCACGAAGCAGTTTAACTTTCTTTTTGACTGCCTCAGCCGACTGAATTACCTTTTCTTTCAAAATTTTCTCTTCATTTATTTTAGGAGCCATGTGTCCGATCTTGATGGTGTCATATGAAGCAATAAATGTATCTTGAAATTAGAACTCATTAAGTATCGTAGTTAATCCAAAACGATGAACGTATCAAATCCCATTCTATAACAACCTGAGTTTCTGGCACAATCTTTGTTTATTACTAAATAGTTAAAAGGTATGCTCCATATTTTTGCACACATTTCCTGAAACTGCGACCAGGACATATCTGACCCAACGTGCTCGTCATAAACATGACGTAAATTAACACCATCTTGTTTAAAAAGGATTACTAAATTAGCGTTATCCCTTATTAATTGTTTAGGTATTTTACTGTAAGTTTGATTCAAATAAAAGCTATCAATATTCTTATGTCTTCCCATTGCAAAATAATCCCTTATGTTGTTTTGATTTTCACATGCAACATCAACAAAAATAAAAATTGAATTATTCTCAGCTTCATGTGGACTTAGTATTTCATCATTTTCGCGATATTTTTGAAATTTTACTGACGGAACTAACATCAATACTTTTTCTAACAACTGGTACATAGGTTGAAAAAGGGTTTTTGAATATACATATACATTTTGGAAACGTAGTCCTCGTTCATGCAGTAAAAGCCCTACAGTTAAATTAGTTTTTCCGCAATTAGATGGACCGCAAATAATACAGCGAATTGTATCAGGTAAAAGCTCACCATGACGAAAACTACGATTGATGCGATCGGAACAAAGGACATCCAACTGCAAGCTCTGAGCTTGTTTTACGAACTTCATACTTCTTCAAGATCAATTCGCGTGTTGCAAGCATGAAAGGTTTATTTAAAATGACCACAGGAGCAAATATGATTCGTGATATAAGCTTGACGAAATACGTTTATCATCAATCCGAATGCAAAACGCTTTTATCAAGTCATTATCGTTGCAGCAGGGTTTGTCATTCATTATAATATTGGGCATCTGGCTCACCGCAAATGAGAGAGGGCGAAATTTCGCCCGATCGAATGATAGGTGGGCTCAACCCCGGAGGCTCCATCCAACATACAGGGCACATTCGCCTGCACCATCGCTCGGTGAATGAGGCCGAAAATGATTCGGAATGTAAAATTAGATTTTTTGTTGTTTTAAAACAAATAAATAGTTGATTGAGTTGCCGGATAGTGACGTCATAATTCGCTATTGCCATTGAAACTCTATGGGAGAATTGTGTTTTGACAGCTCATAAAAAGTACGTCAGTTGATTGGTGGTGTCAACATCCCTATTCAAGCTTCTAAATGTTGCACGGGTGTTCGTCATACAACGTAAATGAAAATAAAGTAACTGAAATTATCTTTTCTCATAAAATATTTATTTAAATAGTAGTGGCTGTGGACTTATTCGTTTAGATACATTTTAAGCGGTAGTGTACGAATGAATAAAGTTGCTTCGGCGGTATTCTGCTTCAGACTTTTATATCCGACGTTCAGAGTTCGGGAAGCCTGCACAACCCGATAAACTCCCTAGACGCGAAACTTGCTCGCCCTTATACTTCTGAAGTATTTAGTCTAGAGTGACACTTTGGTGATGATTTTTTATAAATGTCACAACTTTTAAGCAGAAAAAAACGTAACAAAATCATTTCAATGGATTGAGGAAAGTTAGGTCATGTAGAATAAATATTTTCTTTCTCTCTTTCTAGTAGAAACGGGCCATTAGCCTAAGTTGAACAAACGCATGTCATTACCATTTAAACCCTATTACACACGAGGGGAGCCGCGGGAACGTCTAGTATAAATAATGCAGGCTAATGTCGCCGGAGGGTGGCCACACTTTTCATGTAATGGACTTTGCATTATAAATGGCAACACTCTTACTGAAGCGGATACGCTTTGGTTTGGGACAAGTGGGTTAATGGAATGTAGAGTTTGGTACTTTCGAAACTTGTTTGGAACTTTGATAGTCTGCTAGTAGTTTCAATTGGTTTGATCGAATAAAGGTATGGAGAGATTCATTCTTAGTTCTATTGTCTGAAGTAACCTAGTAACTAAACGGGATTTAAATTATAGTTTTATTTATTCATTCAACATCTCTACAACGACAATAATAATGGGGTAATTTTCATGGCCTGGAAGTAGGCAATTGCTGGCCGAGTATGAGAATTAAATGGACGAGCTAGCGAGCTTGCTATTCCAGCCGAGACTAATATAAAGCTTCTCTCAAAAATGGTGAAGGAAAAAACTAAACTAGAATAGGTAACTGTTTTTTTTACATAAAGGTAAAGTTACAAGAATTAAACTCGTCATAATTATGACGTAACAATTCTCAACCTTTTTTTTTATTCGACTGGAAGGCAAACGAGCAAGTGGGTAAGAGATCACCGCCCATAAACATCTGCAACACCAGGGGTATTGCAGATGTGTTGCCAACCTAGAGGCCTAAGTTGGAATACCTCAAGTGCCAGTAATTTCACCGGCTGTCTTACTCTCCACGCTGAGACACAATAGTGCAAGCACTGCTGCTTCACGGCAGGCGATATGCGACTCTGTATTCGCCGAACAGACATAAAAGTATAAAAGCATTTTCATCCGAGGTGAAACGGAGATGCTTCGCTCGCTCCGTCAATTAGTCTACCGGTTATGTTTCAAAACTCCTTGAAGCAACGCAAAGAAGTTGTAAGAGTGGTGTTTGCCGTAATTTGCAATACCAGCACGTGATACGTTCGCGGGGCGGCATATTTGCTTAAGTAAACTGGAAACTTAATCCTGACAGTGTTTCCATAACACTTTGTTTATATAAATTTATTGTATACCTCGAACATACTTTTATTAGGTAATAATTACTAAGTGAAAGACCGTACTTGTGACTGGGTCAACTGGGTGACTAAATCACCGACTTCAGATTTTCACATTCCTAATTTGGCTGAACATGTCATGGGAAGCAATATATACTACAATAACAATATCGTCACTACTTTGAAAAAAGCCCGTATCTTAAAATCGATAATTTTACTGAGTGAACTTTATAAACATTCTTTTAAGAGTAAATTTTGTTGACGTATTGATTTGAGATACGAGATTTTTTCAAAATATTGACGATATACAACTACTAATCTAACTATAATATGTTCATTGTGAATAAACAAATCCCACCAAAAACATTACATGTAAAAAGCTGCAAGTCTCGCAACGCAATGCAGTTCTTGTAATGCTAAAAAGGTTTGAGATGCAATGTTATACCAAGTCGGTTATTTTTGTCAGTACCGGGGGGTTTCCATAGAACTCGATTTTCACCAACTTGCTTATTTTAAAACCATAGAAAAATACAGTTTATAGTTCTCAAATAAAGAGTAAACCAAATTATTTTTTAAACACATAAATGACTTGGCCATCGCAAGGCTACATAATGACATAAGAATTATAATCATCAACGTCAGCTATTTCAAGTAATTATAATTAAAGATAGCGCTAGCCCCAGCCTTGCAGTTTGAGTGATACACATAATACGAGAATGACTAAAGGTTGAGTGCGATGGCCAAGTCATTATGTGTTTTAAAAATAATTTGGTTTACTCTTTATTTGAGAACTATAAACTGTATTTTTCTATGGTTTTAAAATAAGCAAGTTGGTGAAAATCGCGTTCTATGGAAACCCCCTGGTACTGACAAAAATAACCGACTTGGTATAACATTGCATCTCAAACCTTTTTAGCATTACAAGAACTGCATTGCGTTGCGAGACTTGCAGCTTTTTACATGTAATGTTTTTGGTGGGATCTCATCACTTTTTGTAGGCAGTTCTTTTTTTTTCGGGTACTACTTCTTGTAATAACGCACTACTATCTTCATTTGTTTATCCTTCCTTGTCCATCGTCCATCGTCCATCCTCGTCTATCGTCTATCGTCCATTCTCGTCCATCGTCCATTCTCGTTCATCGTTCATCGTCCATCGTCCACTATCATCCATCGTTCATCCTTGTCCATCGTGTGCCATCCATCGTCTATCCTCGTCCACTATCCATCATCCATTCTCGTCTATCGTTCACCGTCCATCGTCTATCCTCGGTTATCGTCCATCGTCCATCCTCGTTCATCGTCTACAGTCCATAGTCCGTACCGACTGTCGTCGTCGTCGTCGTCGTCGTCGTCGTCGTCGTCGTCGATCGTCGGTCGTCATCCGTCGTCCATCGTCGCCCATCGTTGAACTTCCGTCGTCCGTCTACCATCTGTCGTCCATCGTACATCGTCCATCGTCCACCCTCCATCATCCGTCGTCGATCGTCGGTCATCGTCCGTCATCCATCGTCCGTTGTCTTGTCCGTCGTCGGTCGTTGTCTTTTGTCCGTCGTCGCCATCGTCTATCGTTCGTTGTCCGTCGTCTGTCGGCGTTCGTCTTCTGTCGTCGTCTGTCGTCTGTCATCGTCCGTTGTCCGTCATCGTCTGTCGTCGAACTTCCCTCGTCAGTCATCGTCTGTCGTCCGTCGTCGAACTTCCGTCGTCATCCATCGTCTTTCGTCGGTCGTTCGTCTTTCGCCCGTCTAACTTCCGTCATCCGTCGTCGTCCGTCGTTTTCTGTCGTCCGTCGTCGTCCGTCGTTCATCCTCCACCATCCATCGTCCGCACTGGGCTCGCGTGGGAACTAAGGCCCAAGCCCTTTTATTCTGAGAGGAGGCTTGTGCCCAGCAGTGGGACGCATATAGGCTGGGATGATGATGATGATGATGATCCATCGTCCGTCGCCCATCGTCCATCGTCCACACTCCATCGTCCAACGTCCATTTTCTACCCATCGTCCATCGACCATTATCCATTGTCCATCATCCATATTCCAATTTCCATCGTCCATCCTCGCGTCCACTCGCATCGCACACACATTCACAAACAAACGAACTTTGGTACTTATTACATTAGTAAGATAAACAATTTCATTTTAACCCTTAATACTCAGGTATTAAGACTCAACATTAATACGTATACAATACGACTACGTTCAATAAAGTCATTGCTGTGTAACTTTGTAATCGCTAGTATTTATATGGGATTACAAACTTACTTGTGCAGTTTATATAACTTTGAAACGTGACTGAAATTGCAACATTTTGGATTTTTCTGTGACCATGTAGGCTAAAAACTAACTATGTTTAAAATTTGGAGCTTGTGGGTCTGCTAGAAGTACCTTAGAATTATGATGATCAAAAGTCAGTGTATAGGTATGTCAGTGACAAAACTGAGGAACTTTAACATGTGATAGTTCTTAATCTACGAGTTCGAACTGAATGTAATTGATAATATATCTAATTCCCATTAGGCCCTATAGGTAACTGAAAATTCAGGGTTTTAGCTTTAGCTATAACAAAAATACAGGGTGTTGAAAATAGCCTGAATGGCTTCGAGAAAAGTATGGTACGGCCGTGCCTTTGTTTTTTTTTGCTCGACTTGGCGGGGGCACTGCCGTGCCCCCAGATATTCATTTCATTTTCACTGTTGGCGATTTTAAATAAAATGAAACCATTTCACACTCGTATCATATTTACGAGACATGCGATAAGTGACTGGCAATTTATTTCAAATTGTGTAGTTAGTTGATATTTACGGAGGCACCGAACTTCTAGCGCAAATCAATGCCTTTGTGGTAAAAGAGGTTGGGGGGAGGTTGTCGGCCAGAACGCGCGCTTTTTCAAGTATTTTCTCCGTCTTACTAACAAATACATATTTTAAAAACGTAACATAACGTAGAACGCATCTACTTTTCTTATCATTAAAAAAACTCAGGTTCTGTTACGCAATATTTACGTCGTTCTTTGTGATTTTTTTTCTACAAATCTAACCAAGTCAAATCTTGAACTTACACATACATCCCAACTGAAATAAATGCTTTGTGTAAATAATAGTCTGTTTGAATTTAAGAATTTATAAACGACCAATGAAAATGAGCGTTTATTGTCGTTGTAGTATGCGAACGCGCTCTAAGTCGAAATAGGTTTCGCGGTATTAGGTGAAAGTTGGTAAGGCTTGAAATTTTCCCGTTCAGTAGACGTTAACTACGCAAGTCGAGAAATTACCTACACGTGGTAACGTTTAACCAACTAATAATAATCCATATCCATACTAATTATAATCATTTATAATAAATGCGAAAGTGTGTGTATGTGTTTGTGTTTGTATTATGTTTGTCCGTCTTTCACGTCAAAACGGAGCGACAAATCGACGTGATTTTTGGCAAAGAGATAGTTTATGGACCAGAGAGTGATATAGGCTACTTTTTATCCCGAAAAACATGCACAGTTCCTGAGGGAACAGCGCGCGATAACCGAATACCACGCGAGCGGAGCCGCAGGCAAAAGCTAGTAAATAAGAATGGACGTATCATCTCATTGGTATTATTTATGATACAGCAAACTTCCCTAAGGGGCCTCTACGTGTTGAATTCATGTCCCCACTAAAAGACCGGGACGTTTGGGTCCCGAGACTCGAAAACGAGAAACACAATAAATAATAATAGACAATAATAATAATAATAATAAATAACAATAATAGATGGTTGAGTGTTATAAAAATTAAATTATAAATAAATTAATTATAATAACACTAGCTTTTGCCCGCGGCTCCGCCCGCGTGGTATTCGGTTATAGCACGCTGTTTCCTCGGGAACTGTGCATTTTTCCGGGATAAAAAGTAGCCTAATGTCACTCTCGGGCCCATAAACTATCTCTATGCCAAAAATCACGTCGATCCGTCGCACCGTTACGGCGTGAAAGACGGACAAACATACAAACACACTTTCGCATTTATAATATTAGTATGGATGTCTAAGCCAAGGTTGGCCAAGTTGTTAGTGACTTTGATTACGAAGCTAGCGGTTGCGGGTTTGATTCCCGTGACAGGCAAATATTTGTATTTGAGTCATCTTGTATTCGAAACATCCTGAGTAAATCTAAAAGCCTGCAAAGCAATTCAATGCATGGTGTGAAAACTACAGCCCAAGCCCTCTTATTAGGAGGAGGCCTGTGCTCAGCAGTGGATTCTGTACACGAGATGATGATGACATGTCAATCCCGAGGCAATAATGAGATAAAAAGTATTTGATACCTCAAAGCGTTCCCGACAAAAGGATCTGGTAGAAACACAAGCTCGACTTCATCAGCACCTTAAGGTATTGAGACACGGAACCCTGAACAAAACCGTTTGAGTCCATGTAAGAACCATTCAAACTTTTCTTTACTACATCCTAATAACGTTTATGTTATACCAAATCTATTTATCTGAAAATAGGATGTAAACTGAGCCAAGTTTTGTAAGATGTGCAAAACTGCTTTTTTCTTGTACACGCGAAACTTTTTCAATAAGTTGGCAGCCTATTACAGTTCGGTTCACACTCCATTATTTTGTTTACTACTTTTCGGGGCATAGTTTGGGGTTAGACACTGTGTGGTCCAAAAATAAATGATGATATTGAAGATTATTTCATTTACTAATTTCATTTAATAAATATCATGTTGTAAAGTATTGCCGCAACAGCGAGGATAGGTATTCTAAAAAAAAAGCAAAATTAAAAATTTTGAAATAACCCACGACGGTTCCTAATAGAAAAAGGGTTAAATAATTTTTATGAACATCCCCCGACTAAAAGTGATTACAAACGCAAAAACATCCGTCGGGGGCTGCCATTACCTGCACCGAAATGAACTTATATTTTGCATTAGTATGAATTTGTGATGAATTATAATTGTGTGGGGAATGTAGTACTTTATGAGGGAAAGATATTTATGGTAGTTTTCTTAACATTATAACTGAAATAACATTGGATGAAGGTAGTTGTATGAATTTGTGATTAATTAAAATTGGATAGTTATGTTTGTAGTAGAGTCTGGCAAATGAAAGATGAGAATGAGTTTTCTTAAGAACTTTCTACATGGTAACAAAAAAGTCGATTGTCAACCCACGTCAAACATCATTTCTTCGTCTTGATACTGAAGCTTGCTTGTGGTACTTGATACGTCTTTAAGTGTTTATCATGAAAAAAAAACTACCAAAAGTAATGTGCGTAAACTGCTGTTTACTATGATATGTAAATTAAACAATAAACTGACTTTTATTTTTACCATCCCATATTGTATGTATGTATATTGACGCCGGAACGACAAATTAACTATCGTGTATTTTGCAAACTATCCAGCACAGCGATTTAACGTTAAAAATTTCAGAAAAAACACATTTCTTCTTTCCTATTTGTTATTTTGAAAAGTGAAGTACTGCTAAGTAGAATATAATGTAATTAATGTATTTAGTTATTCATAAAACAGTGGTAGTTATTTATGTTTTACGAATATTGCTTGTTATTTGTTTTAACTTTCCGATATTATTTATTGCACAGTATAGGTAGGGTTTACTACGAAACCCTACCTATACTGTGCAATAAATAATTACAGGTGGACCTAATAAAAGCCTTTAAAATATTGTATTAAGTACATAATATATATCACAAGTATCAAAACTATTTTTAGCACTATACGTCAGGGATACCACACGTTGATTTTTGAATTTGCCGCCATTTTTTCATTCTCATCTTTCATTTGCCAGACTCTAGCTTTTCTTAACATTTTAATTTAAATATAACAGAGAGATGGTAATGGCAGCCCCCGACGGATGTTTTTGCGTTTGTAATCACTTTTAGTCGGGGGATGTTCATAAAAATTATTTAACCCTTTTTCTATTAGGAACCGTCGTGGGTTATTTCAAAATTTTTAATTTAGCTTTTTATTTTAAAATTTGTAAAGAAATAATTCATCTCACCAAAACATTTTATGTAAAATCAGAGGCTAATATTCACAACACTTACTAACAAGCTCGTAAATAACGCTTAAATTTTAAAAAGGTTTTCAAACGCTAGGAAAAGCCAAGTGGCTGCATGAGGCTGCGTTTCCACCAGAGATGTGCGAGGTTGTGTTGCGAAGAATGTGTTTTTCATGAACCAGTAGAAACGCTTCATTTCCCTATTCTTGCACTCATCTCTGGTGGAAGCTGAGCGGAGTGAAGCGAGGTAGGTAAATGTTATGTTTCTATTGGTTCATAAAAAACAACAAATCCTCGCACATCCCTGGTGGAAACGGAGCCTGAGCCCTGACTTTATTAGCCTTACATCTTGATTTAAAAAGTATTGCTTGGCCGTTCATAGATCTATTCCATGGCATTATCTAGCCCTCAATTTTTTACCATACTCGTATCGGTCAGACTTTCTGATAGACCTACTTACGGTAGGAAATTACTTCACGGGTCTTAATTGACATGTCATACGAACAGATTTAAATATGAAACGGTCAAGTCATACAAAACTTTAGCTTTCTTGAAACTCTAGGGAAGAGGAGACAACCCTAGCTACAGCATCAGGTGTTGTATAGGCATATAATGTATTGTCATTGCAATTGAATAATCGTGCAAAGTTTTGTATTTGTGCTATTAACCATCAAGGAGTTCCTTTGTGGGAAGACGACCCTAGCTGCAATATCAAGTTGTGTCTATTCTATCGTACAAACACAGTGCCAATAAAATTTAATAGGTAATTCTGTTAAGTTCCGCGCCTGTGCCGTAAACTATTGAAGAGTTTCTTTCTGTGGAGACGATCCTGGCTGCATAACCAGGATGTCACTACCAGATTATTGTATTATTACAAGATTTACATTAGTGTGCCAAAATTCAAGACAATACGATAACTAAAAGTGTGGCAAATTTAACTTGCAAGACCCAAACATGCAAACAAACACACATATGTATATTATTTACATAGGTTCCTACATACATTGCAGGTCAAATAAAAGCTAGTGTTAAGACGAAACGGTGTGAAAATAGTTAGTTAGTGCCCAGTCTTCTTTTTTGTTTATCTTGGCGGGGGCACTGCCGTGCAACCTCCTTGATATACATATGAACACCTTTCTAAAACTATTACAGACAGTCATCAAACCCCTTAAAGAGACCCATATCAAAGACAGTCAAATCTTTCTAGAGCTAAGTGGAAAATGTTTACTATAGCGCCCCCTTGCGGGTTAATACTACAACACCTATCTAAGAACCATCTTAGATAAACATCAAATCCATTACGGAAAACCACATCAAAAACAGTCAATCCGTTCTCAAGATAATTGGGAACATTCGATGGTGTGAGCTAACTTTGGGGGCGGCAGACGTGAGCTTGCCTTCGGAATCCAAAAGCTTAACGGTTACTTGACCTGAAATGTATATTTCAGAATTAAATTATTATTATTTTTAATTTTGACAGTGGAAGCATTCTACACTTCCGCTGAACGTAGATATAGTTAGTATTTAGTTTTGTAACTAAGGGACCCCATACATCCCTGTATTATTATTATTTTGTAATTTTTTTTTCTCTTTAATTGTATACTGTAGTTTTTAAGTATTTTATTTGTAATTATTTTATGATGAAAAAAACACTTTCTGCCAAGTTTCTTGCGGCGCATTCTTCTTGGCAATGATGGTCTTTCCGAAAGCGCTGGTAGTTTAAAAAAATGACGTGTAAAAGTGCCCATTGCGGCCTATTTGCTGAATAAATGATTTGAATTTGAATTTGAATTTGGTCTTTTTTCGAGTGAAAAATGATTACTGTAGCGCCCCCTAGCGGACAAACGCTATAACACCTATCTAAGAACCACCGTCGATAAATTACGAAGCCATTACAGAAAACCGCATCTAAATCAGTCAAACCGTTCTGGAGATAAACGTGAACATTTGTTTGCGCACAAACAAACAAACAAACAAACAAACAACCTCTCACCCTAAACGCATATACCTTCTCCGTTCCGTCGTGGGTAAAAATCAAGCAGACGGCGGTGCCGGAAAAGCTGGATTCTGGCTTTTCGCGAATGATTAAATTTCCAACTGTTTCATTATGAACAAACGTTTTATTTCGGATAGTATAAAGTATCCAGAGCAGTAAGTATGCAGTAGAACCCTGTATATAATGTAACAAAAGGTTTGTTTTATAATTATCTAAAAATACACACGGGTTAAAAAACTGTTCATCTATATGAAACAGTAAGAAAAAATAGGTTTGGCAAAAATAAAAAACAAAATTAAAAATTTTGAAAAAACCCACGACGGTTCCTAGTAGAAAAAGGGTTAAATAATTTTTATGAACATCCCCCGACTAAAAGTGATTACAAACGCAAAAACATCCGTCGGGGGCTGCCATTACCTGCACCGAAATGAACTTATATTTTGCAGTTGTATGAATTTGTGACGAATTATAATTGTGTGGGGAATGTACTACTTTATGAGGGAAAGATATTCATGGTAGTTTTCTTAACATTATAACTGAAATAACATTGGATTACTAATATTGTGTAGTTTGTGATTAATTAAAATTAGATAGGTAGTTATGTTTGTAGTAACTTTTCTTAACATTTTAATTTAAATATAACAGAGAGATGGTAATGGCAGCCCCCGACGGATGTTTTTGCGTTTGTAATCACTTTTAGTCGGGGGATGTTCATAAAAATTATTTAACCCTTTTTCTACTAGGAACCGTCGTGGGTTTTTTCAAAATTTTTAATTTTGTTTTTTATTTTAAAATTTTCAAAGAAATAATTCATCTCACCAAAACATTTTATGTAAAATCAGAAGCTAATATTCACAACACTTACTAACAAGCTCATAAATAACGCTTAAATTTTAAAAAGGTTTTCGAACGCTAGGAAAAGCCAAGTGGCTGCATGAGGCTGCGTTTCCACCTGAGATGTGCGAGGTGTGTTTCGAGGAATGTGTTTTTCATGAACCAGTAGAAACGCTTCATTTTCCTATCCTTGCACTCATCTCTGGTGGAAGCTGAGCGGAGTGAAGCAAGGTAGATGTTATGTTTCTATTGGTTCATAAAAAACACATTCCTCGCAACAAATCCGCGCACATCCCTGGTGGAAACGGAGCCTGAGCCCTGACTTTATTAGCATTACATCTTGATTTAAAAAGTACAGCTTGGCCGTTCATAGATCAATTCCATGACATTATCTAACACTCAATTTTCTACCATACTCGTATTGGTCAGACTTTCTGATAGACCTACTTACGGTAGGAAATTACTTCACGGGTCTTAATTGACATGTCATACGAACAGATTTAAATATGAAACGGCCAAGTCATACAAAATTTTAGCTTTCTTGAAACTCTAGGGAAGAGGAGACAACCCTAGCTACAGCATCAGGTGTTGTGTAGGCATATGATGTATTGTCATTGCAATTGAATAATCGTGCAAAGTTTTATGTATTTGTGCTATTAACCATCGAGGAGTTCCTTTGTGGGAAGACGACCCTAGCTGCAATATCAATGTGTGTCTATTCTATCGTACAAACACAGTGCCAATAAAATTTAATAGGTAATTCTGTCAAGTTCCGCGCCTGTGCCGTAAACTATTGAAGAGTTTTTTTCTGTGTAGACGATCCTGGCTGCATAACCAGGATGTCACTACCAGATTATTGTATTATTACAAGATTTACATTAGTGTGCCAAAATTCAAGACAATACGATAACTAAAAGTGTGGCAAATTTAACTTGCAAGACCCAAACATGCATACAAACATACATATTATTATGTATTATTTACATAGGTACCTACACACATTGCAGGTCAAATAAAAGCTAGTGTTAAGACGAAACGGTGTGAAAATAGTTAGTTAGTGCCTAGTCTTCTTTTTTGTTTATCTTGGCGGGGGCACTGCCGTGCGCCCTCGTTGATATACATATGGACACCTTTCTAAAACTATTACAGACAGTCATCAAACCCTTTAAAGAGACCCATATCAAAGACAGTCAATTCTTTCTAGAGCTAAGTGGAAAATGTTTACTATAGCGCCCTCTTGCGGGTTAATACTACAACACCTATCTAAGAACCATCTTAGATAAACATCAAATCCATTACGGAAAACCACATCAAAAACAGTCAATCCATTCTGAAGATAATTGGGAACATTCGATGGTCTCTTTTCGAGTGAAAAATGATTACTGTAGCGCCCCCTAGCGGACAAACGCTATAACACCTATCTAAGAACCACCGTTGATAAATTACGAAGCCATTACAGAAAACCGCATCTAAATCAATCAAACCGTTCTGGAGATAATCGTGAACATTCGTTTGCGCACAAACAAACAAACAAACAAACAAACAACCTCTCACCCTAAACGCCTATACCTTCTCCGTTCCGTCGTGGGTAAAAAATGAGAAAACTCAAAAAAGGACAGCAGTATATTTTTACAGACACAAGTCGGTTTTGGAAGAAGTCTTGTATTCTTCTTGTATTTCTCTTGTCTATCGAGTAGGGCAATATTATCTATAGACTGTTACCGCTATTGGAATCGCTGTCTCCTTTCACATAAGCCATCCTTACCGTAGTTGGCAACACGATAGACGCGAGAACGCGAAAGGGTCTAAGCCTAAGCGAAAAGTTTAATGAAATAACCGTCAAAACTCCGGCGCGTCAAATTAGGTTCCCCGCAACATCAGAACTTGACTAGTGAACTGCACTACTCCATAACAGCGCTTTACAGTTTTTACGTCGAGTACTTAACGTATTTCTGTAACTTGAGCCATGACATTATTATAATTTAATGAATAAAATAAAATTCAGATATTTTTAACTTTCTAACAAAACTATAATTACGAGCAAATGTAAAAAAAGAAAAAAAAGAAATTCTTGGACCAAGAGTATTCATAGTCTCAGGATTATTGTTTAAATCCAAGTAATTATTTTCTTTAAGAAAGACAATAGCTGTAACCCAAAACAATATTTGTCTTCATCCAATACAAGATGGCGTCCGGCTATATACGAAATATTATTGTCTTGACCAAGGTATGTCGTCTTTCCTTCCTTACTTTCCTTTTTTCCGTGTACACCAAAGTAAATGGACAAGTAATAATCAAAGTATCTGTCGGCTCTCATTTAAATTTAGTTTTAGGTACGGTAAGTACATTGCTAGCAATTATAATTTTCTTAGAAAGTTAACAAAGTCTGAATTTTAGTTTATTAATTAAATTAATGTCCAGGTAAGGTTACAGAAATACGATTAACCTCCCTCAAAAAAATCCTGGCTGCTGAAAACACACTGGATGCGATTCTACGCGCACGTCAGCTAAATTGTCTAAATCTAAATTTTCTAAATTTTAATTGACATTTAGACGGCTGATTTAACAAGTGCTATTCCAGGAAGTCACGCTGACTAAATTTAGCCGGGTTTTATCCGTATTCTAAAATGTCTAAATTGAATTGAGTGTGTTGCTACTTGGAAAAAATAAGTGAGCTAATGAATGAATTAAATCTGTAAAAAGTATAGGATTTTCTCAAATAATTTACTAAAATTTAAGTTGGCAACATTTAAAACAAAGGCTTCTGTCTACCTCTGTCCATGTCATTTGATTTGAATTTAAATGTCGCGAAAACGAATAAATAAAATCCAGCAGGATTCGCTCGTGGAGCACCTGCACTCCAGTTTGGGTTTAGCGAAAGGTAAGCATGTTTATTTACTAAGGTGACAAAAGGTGAAAATCACAACGATTGGAGATGAAAATAACAGAGTCACATGGGACTCAATTTAGCGTGCATCGAGCTCGATCTAGCTGGCGCATCTTAGACTCCTAAACTGGAATAACTATTTACGTGACGCATCATTGCGTTGCTCTGACGACTGCACTATTACTTTTGTGGAAAATAGGCGCAAATTTCGTTTCGGCACCGTAACGGCAACGTCTCACCACATCTTCTGCACTGAAACTGAAACTGCCAAAATAATCAGATAAGGTCCATGAAAGTAGCTGCAGATTCTGTTGTAAGAGCCTCGGAATATTACCCGTGTTGTAATAAACTACATACACTCCATACATATACACACAAAGCAGAGAACACATAACATCTTTTAAGGAGAACTGTCAAGCCAGTACTCCTTTAAGCGACTCCGTGGGCTGGCGACCGACTGCGACCACCTGATTTCACTTGGAACCGATTTCACAAACCGACAGCACGCATGGAGAAGGACCTGGACTAGGATTTGGACTTGGTGTCTGGAAAAGCAAGTTAAAAGATTATCACCCGACCGCAACTGGTTCCCGGACCCAGCAGCCAAGTAACTAAATCTTTCAGAAAGATAGAAATGGGACTGTGGATTAAAAAAGACATTAACAGGATGTGAACATTACGAGGATGACACATGTATATACTTATAAAATAACTGTGTACCTATCTTTACAGGAGATATGATTATAGCAAGCCCCCAAATGGCAGCTTTCTGGGCGGCCCTAACTATCACTCTAAATGGACATGGCTGTCGAAGGACCGTGGCGAAGTGGCAGAGCGTAAGTATTGTTGGAATGAAAAGGTTTATCAACTTAAGGTTGATTTTAGTTTGCACGCATCTAGGAACAAGAACAAACATGGGAGCAATCTTTATGGGATTAATTATGTCAGCTGTTAGTATGATGGCCGAATAATAGACTGAAAATATGAGAAATATCTCTCTAATACCCGTGCAAATATATATTTTGATTTTGATTTTGAGTGCGAAGATATTAAATTAAACTATTTTCCTACCAACATCTAGAGCCCGTAACAGGTTACTCTGTGATAGAGGAACATACTTTATAGGAGGAGGGTAATACATATTTATGTAAATCCATACTAATCCATACTCCATACTAAAATTATAAATGCGAAAGTGTGTTCGTGTGTTTGTGTGTTGGTCCGTCTTTCGACGATCGACGTGATTTTTGGCATAGAGATAGTTTATGGGCCAGAGAGTGACATAGGCTACTTTTTATCCCGGAAAAATGCACAGTTCCCGAGGGAACAGCGCACGATAACAGAATACCACGCGGGCGGAGCCACGGTACTGCACCGACATTTTGACATTATCCAACAATTAGATTCGTCATAAAGTGCTAGAACTCCTAAATATAGAGTCACTTACATCCATACTAATATTATAAATGCGAAAGTGTGTTTGTATGTTTGTGTGTTTGTCCTTCTTTCACACCGTTAAGGAGCGACGGACCGACGTGATTTTTGGCATACAGATAGTTTATGGGCCAGAGAGTGACATAGGCTACTTTTTATCCCGGAAAAATGCACAGTTCCCGAGGGAACAGCGCACGATAACAGAATACCACGCGGGCGGAGCCACGGGAAAAAGCTAGTAAAATGTAAAGCGAAAGAAACTCTGTCTGTCTGTCTGTTACGCTTTCATGCCAAAACCACTAAACCGATTTGGATGAAATTTAGTACATAATAGATTAGACCCTGGGAATTATTTTTTTAAATTTAAGTACAGGAAAAAAAGGCTTGGAGGTGTTGAAAAAAGGGGATGAAGGTTTTTATGGAAGTTTGTCAGTATCGAAGATGACACCGTGAAACTTTGTATTTAGGCACTTGATAAGAAATACCTACTAATAATTATTTTATTATTACTATTATAAATGCGAAAGTAACTCTGTCTGTCTGTCTGTTAGGCTTTCACGCCAAAATCCTGAACCGATTTGGATGAAATTTAGTACGTAGATAGACTAGAGCTTGCAACGGGAGTTGACCATAAATTTCATCTCTGCGCGGACGAAGTTTCCGGCAAAAGCTAGTCCCTACTAATATTATAAATGCAAAAGTAACTCTGTCTGTCTGTCTGTTATGCTTTCAGGTCGAAACCATTGAACCGATTTTGATGAAATTTGGTAAATAGGTAGTTTGAACCCCAAGGATCAACATAGGATACCTTTTATTGCGTGCGGTAGAGGGCGCCACCGCGCGATAACCTAGATCCGCGCAGACGTAGCCGCGGGCATAAGCTAGTAATATTATAAATGTGAAGGTAATCTGTCCAGCGGTTTAAGCTTGAAAGCGTAACAGACAGACATGTCTGTTACGCTTTCAAGCTTAAACCGCTGGACAGATTTAGATAAAATTTGGAATGGAGATAGTTTGAGACCCTGGGAAGTATATACATAGGATAGCTTTTATCCCTGAAAATAGCAGTTTCCGCGGGCGCGCGATAATAGAATTATTTGCGGATGAATCGGTGGGCAACTCTATTATTAGGGCTCCGCTGTCCGTCTGTCTATTACAGGACTGTATATCCTTACAGTCACACATCCTTATTTTGACAAAGTGTAAATAACTTTAGTTATGCTTGCTTGCTTGATTGCATGCTTGCTTGCAAAGATGCCGGAGATCATACGCCTTCAGAAGATATTCTACATATATTTCAAATTACATGATGTTTTAAAATTCCTTCATGATTGCAGATTTGGTCGCAGTGGGCACAAAAAGTGAAATCTAAATATAGAAAATGTTGAGAACAAACCCAAGGCACTGGTGGAGGTCCTGCAGTAATCCGCCCACTGACAGACACCGAACTCAAGGTTTTGGAGGTTGTAAGAACAGCTTCAGTGGGTGGATTTGCCAATATGGAGATTCCAGATATATCTATCTATCTATCATGCTTGCTTGATGCGTGCTTGATTGCATGCTTGCTTGCTTGCATGTGCTTGCATACTTGCATTAGGTATTGCTTGCATGCTTGCTTGCTTCTTAGAAAATGCTTATGATTCACACGAGCGAAGCCGCGGGCAAAAGCTAGTCCTACTAATATTATAAATGTGAAAGTTTGTGAGTGAGTGAGTGAGTATGTTTGTTACTTGTTCACACCGAAACGGCTGAACGGATTTAGATGAAATTAGATGTTTATGGGCGGTGGTGATCTCTTAGGTACCACCAGGAGACCCATTTGCTCGTTCGCCTTCCAGTAAAATACTTAAAAAAAATTGGTAAAAAGTTAGTTTATAACCTGGATTAAAACATAGGATACTTTTTATCCCGATATTCCCACGGGATAGGGATAAAATCTCGAAATAACAACCGCTGGGCTTAGAGCCATGAAATTTGGTATGTAGATAGCTGGAGGTCTGGAATAACACATAAACGACTTTTGAGGGATAAGATCTCAAAATAACAACCACTGGGCTTAGAGCCATGAAATTTGGTATGTAGATAGCTGGAGGTCTGGAATAACACATAAGCAACTTTTGAGGGATAAGATCTCAAAATAAGAACCACTGAGCTTAGAGCCATGAAATTTGGTATGTAGATAGCTGGAGGTCTGGAATAACACATAAGCGACTTTTGAGGGATAAGATCTCAAAATAACAATCACTGGGCTTAAAGCCATAAAATTTGGTATGTAGATAGCTGGAGGTCTGGAATAACACATAAGCGACTTTTGAGGGATAAGATCTCAAAATAACAACCGCTGGGCTTAGAGCCATGAAATTTGGTATGTAGATAGCTGGAGGTCTGGAATAACACATAAGCGACTTTTGAGGGATAAGATCTCAAAATAACAACCACTGGGCTTAGAGCCATGAAATTTGGTATGTAGATAGCTGGATTTCTGGAATAACACATAGACTATTTTTCACATCGCTAATTCCACGGAATAGGGATAAAATCTTCAAATAATAACCGCTGGGCTCAGAGTCATGAAATTTGGTATGAAGTTAGCTGGATGTCTAGAATAACACATAAGTGACTTTTGAGGGATAAGATCTCAAAATAACAACCACTGGGCTTAGAGCCATGAAATTTGGTATGTAGATAGCTGGATTTCTGGAATAACACATAGGCTATTTTTCACATCGCTAATTCCACGGAATAGGGATAAAATCTTCAAATAATAACCGCTGGGCTCAGAGTCATGAAATTTGGTATGAAGTTAGCTGGATGTCTAGAATAGCACATACGCTAATTTTTATCCGGATATTCCCACGAGATAGTTTTGTAACTAAGGGACCGCCTACCGCATACTGTATTATTATTATTTTATATTTTTTTCTTTAATGGTATACTGTAGTTTTTTAGTATTAAAAAAAAAGACTTTCTGTCAAGTTTCTTGCGGTGCATTCTTCTTGGCAACAATGGTCTTTCCAAAAGCGCCGGTAGTTTAAAAAATGACGTGTAAAAGTGCCCATTGCGGCCTATTTACTGAATAAATGATTTGAATTTAGATAGGGAAAAATTTTGAAATTTCAGCATTGGGTTTAGAGTCTTGAATTTTGTACAGCTATTTACAACACAACCTCAATGAAGGAAGACCACGATATAAATTTTGGAAATTTCCAGGGGAATTTTGTAAAATCCCAAAAATTTCAATTGCAACTACCAGACCGATTAGTTTACGCGTGCGAAGCCGCGGGTAAAAGCTAGTCCTACTATCTTACTTCCTACTTATATAATATTATAAATGTGGAAGTTTGTGAGTGAGTGAGTGAGTGAGTGAGTGAGTATGTTTGTTACTTCTTCACGCTGAAACGGCTGGACGGATTTTGATAAAATTTGGAAAAAAGTTAGTTTATAACTTGGATTAAAACATAGGATACTTTTTATCCCGATATTCCTACGGGATAGAGATAAAATCTCGAAATAACAACCCCTGGGCTTAGAGCCATGAAATTTAGTACGTAGGTAGCTGGACGTCTGAAATAATACATAAGCGACTTTTTGACCCGATATTCCCACGGGATACCTAGGGATAAAGACCGAATAGTTTACGCGTGCGAAGCCGCGGGTAAAAGCTAGTGACTAATAAAACTAATGAACACCTATGTACGAGTACGTTTGTAATACCAAAGATATCACCAGGGAAAACCTCAACAGGCAACTCTGTCCACAGATTTATGGTCCTTGGAAGGAAACACCTTTGAAACCGGGCTGTACGAGACCATTGCGGCTCTAGACCTTTCTTTAGTTGTAGTAATGTCGAAAGTAATTAACTGAACTACTTGTCGTTTTGTTTAAGTCTGCTCCCGTGGAAAATCTAACACCGACACCTGCTGTGGAAATACTTGGGCTGCCACCACCAGTTATAGAAGAGACATCAGTTGCTGCCCAGCCATCAGTCGCCGTTTGATTTATAATTCTATCTGTGGTGCAAAAGTAGGAGATACGATTCAAAACTTGTCAAAAATTGATGAAAACCTCGTGTAGCCCTTTAAGAAAAGTGTCACTGCCGGTCGCGCGGCCGCGTTAGGTATTCGTTTGGGATGTTGCTGTCTTTATCGCACGTGACATAACCGCTCGCAGCCGTCCCCCCATGTCTTCCGCAAGGACGTCCGTAATTTATATCGAGATAGCTGTAGGCTTTTCAAGATTTGGGCGGTTGAATTTTGCGTTTCGTTGTCTTCATATTATATGAAAAGCATAGCACAGAAATCATTGATATTTTACAATCAATACATAATATATTCATCATGTTTTCTACTAGCTTTTGCCCGCGGCTCCGCCCGCGTGGTATTCGGTTATCACGCGCTGTTCCCTCGGGAACTGTGCATTTTTCCGGGATAAAAAGTAGCCTATGTCACTTTCGGGCCTATAAACTATCTATGTGCCAAAAATCACGTCGATCCGTCGCTCCGTTACGGCGTGAAAGACGGACAAACATACAAACACACTTTCGCATTTATGATATTAGTATGGATGCCTGTGGTTTTTCGATTTTTGTAAAAATGCTTTATTAGTCTGTAATTCTTGTGCAAAGTTGACATGTTTTTTTTTTGTCAACTTTTGAGCTCCTGTAATTCTGATATTACACATTTATATGAAAATCTGAAAAACCACAGGCATAGATAATAACGTGTAGTCCATTCTTACAAACCTTCATCTATTTCTATTACCTAGTTTTCAAATGAGACCAGGACTACGTTTGTAGGTATGGAGAATTGAACGAAGAGACTTCTCTTAATGCGTTGAAGACATACTTAGGGCGAACGTCACTTAATATTATGAATTCTGTTTTCTTATACTTCAGCTCGCGGAACAGAAATTAATGTTCTCGTATAATAACTATAATGTGAAAGAATGTAACCTACCTAGCTGTAATAAAAGACTATAATGAAGTTCACTTTGTTTTAATCAGCTTTTTCTGGGCTGTAATGCAGAGTAGGTACGGTGGCGATGAAGGCATCTAAATTTATTTTTCAAACCCCTAAAGTACCTACATCTCTATGACCCCTCTCGCCTGTGCATGGCTTTTATTAAATCTTGCCTCCGGTGACTCGGTAACTGGGTCAGGATGAGGAGTTATCAGCCACGGGAGAAGTGGGTAGCCTTTGTCTCCAAGAAGCCACTCCATAGCTTGGTGCTGAACATATTGGCCTTCAAGGTGCTGGTGCATATTGCTACTCCTCCAAACAGCAGCATCATGGGTTGAGCCAGGAAAATTTGGGTTAACGCTGGTGATCCGACCAATGGTGTCGCACACCACTTGACTATTAATGCTATAGAACCCTTTTCTGTTAAAGAAAATGTTACCTGGGGCTCGTGGGTGGTTATTTGGGGGTTTATGTATAGGGATGTGACTCGCATCTACCGCACCCAGTGTATGTGGCATTCCAAAATGGGTCTGAAACTCCTGCATTGCCCTCTCTTTCTCCAGTCTAGTCACTGGGAACTTGATCCACAGTGGGGTCAATCTTTCGATTGTTATAGTACAAACAGCTGCCAGACTGCGGCTTATGGTTGGTTGGCTTTGAGCTAGAATACTAATTTCTCCCACAGCAGTTTGGTAGCTGCCATGGGCAAAAAAAAGCTCAGGGCACTCAAAACTTTTAAATATTTCTAATGGATGATACAGTACGATACAATACAAATATTTTTATTGCACACCACAAATCAGTACAGTGAATTAACAAAAATACTAAAAAGTATGGCAGACACAGGCAGTCTTATCGCTTAAAAGCGATGTCTTGCAGACAATCAATTATGAAATACGCATGGAATTGATCCAGCACAACTTGACTTTTCGAAACCTTATTTTAAATGGGACTATTTTAGTCGCCGCTAAAATTAGCCAATTTAGCTTGACTTTCGCTTAAAATGGACATGCAAAGAATAGCATTTAAGCAGCTAAACCTAAATTGAATAGACCGGCTAAAATAAGAAACGTCAGATTAAATTAGCGATGTCATTTGATTATGACAGGTGCTCATAGAATAGCAAAGTGATTTAGCGACGTCTAAATAAAATTAGGAATTTTAGCGGCCGCTGTAGAATCGGGTCCACTGTATAATTAGTATTAGGGCGTTTATTCGAGCGTTTCAACCGTCTAATTTTTCTGGACACTTTTCTGTAAAAATGGCCGAATATTCTGATACAGTTTTTTTAGTTATCTGGTAGAAATACAGGATCACTTACAAATAATCGTAAAACCGACATCAAAATCTAGAGCCAATTCGTAAAAATGTGACCAGATAAATGAGGCGGTTGAAACGCTCGAATAAGTGTCCATTAGTGGTTTCATATTAAATGATATTGTAACGGATAACTCACGTCTTAAATCGAGTTTAGCTCGACATGTTTCGGGTTATTTCGAAACCCTTCATCACTGGAGCACGCGACTCGGCGGCTGCCGCAACACGCGCACTACGCGCCACCCTCGTTGGCAGCCGCCGAGTCGCGTGCTCCAGTGATGAAGGGTTTCGAAAAAACCCGAAACATGTCGAGCTAAACTCGATTTAAGGCGTGAGTTATCCGTTACAATATCATTTAATATGAGTGAGTCTCACGGTAGTTTCATGATCAAAATGAGTGGTTTCCCAAGAAGTTTACCAGCAACGTACTCAATATAGGTCTAGTACTTCAACTTTCACAGAAGGTAATTACTGGGTGAATCGTAGTGCCGGAAACGGCAACGGCTTAACGCTGGCTCCCAATTTCCGGCGGCCGCCACGGCACGGTAAACATACCAAGACCCACGTGCTAAATACATGCGAGGACAAACAAACGTACCAGTAATCGTGATTAGTACGTGAGCTCTTAAAACGGGATGAAACTAAGGACATAGCAGTGGCGAAGCGTCCATAGAACTCTATTCCCACCGGCCTGCCCAATATTTAAAAAATACAACAGGACATACAGGATTTGTGAAAGATGTAAGGGGTCTTTGCTACGGGTTTACCACGGGTTTACCAAATATCTCACGCCACGCACTGGTACATAGATAGGTATAGTCACAATAGTTCCATAGTTCCTACGCGGGCTGGTGGAAATTGGAAACTTCACATATATTATACTCCATTTATTTTAACATTTGAAACTTAACGGTGAAATTTGCACACGTTTTTAAAAGAAACAATTAAACAATTTAAAATTGTGTTAACTTCTAAATTAAAAATAGAATAATAATAATACATTTATTTATTTCGGGCAACTTAGGTCCATACAATAAATACCTTACAGACTTACATACATATTTCTAATGAATACTATTTAAATCTAATTTGGTGACAAAACGGCGTGACCCCGTTGAGTCACCATCCCCGACGAATAAATACCGCTAATAAATATCAAACATAAAAAAATACAACCGAGTTGATAACCTGCTTCTTTTTTGAAGGCGATAAAAAAACTCAAATCTTAGCTGTCAAGAGCAAAAATATCATAAAACCGTACGAGTAGGTACTGTAGGGATTAGGCTGTATACCGCTGGCAGGTGGTAAAAATGAATTCCAGAATTATAAAATACAAAAATACTATAATTATACAAAACACATTCAGTCTAGCCTGCCAGGCGGTCATTTTTACCACCTGCCAGCGGTATACAGCCTAATCCCTACAGTACCCTGAATGTCTATTGCCCCCAATCCCTCTGACTAACGCCACAGTGTGACCCAATTCCAAATATCTGTGAGGTCAGTAGTCGTAAGCGTGTGTAGCTCATGATTGGAGGGAGAAATATGAGGCGATTATTCAAAAAAAAAAATGGCTAAGAAAATTTACCTTTACATGTTTGTATACCTAGAACAGGGGTGGCCAATTTGATTAGACCCAAGATCTACTATTATCTGACGAGACACTGTGCGATTTCGAAAATACAAACTGAAAGATAGATGCACAGAAAAACTAGTGTCGCTGCTAAGTGCCTAAATAAGAAAAAAAAAAGCTGAGATATGTCTTTCGTTTTCGTTCGTGTTTGTAGGTACTCTGGTCGATGTCCGGACGACGATTCATTTGACAGACAGTGTTAAAAATCTTGTCACTCGAAAGCACAGGGTAATTATGTTCGGGCGGAGTGAAAATTTGTTTATTTTGTTCACAAAATTAAAACAAAAACGTCGTATAAAAAGTTTCCTCCGATTTTACTTAAGGTTATGTTTTGATCTAATTTAACTTCTCTGGATATAATATAATCAACTGTTTTATTATTTTTTAAGTACTTATACATAATTATCAAATTCCCTTTGCTGTTTCTCACACACTCGCATTTTCTACACACACACTTCGTCAAACTGAGCCAGTCAATTAAGTAATCGTATTGGAGTAAGCCCTCAGTACTCTTTGGACCTTTTAAGGGCTCCAGCAATTCGCATTACTAAATTCCGTAGCTCCTCGGGGACGGACTTTGATACTTATGTCGTCCTTTGTTTTACTTGAAAAGTAACAGGGATTTGGAAAAGGAGACAAGGGAATAAGGTGCTTACGCATGTATAAACTGTCTTTAGATGCAGTAACTTGCTTTGTAATCCGATTGCTCGCGCAGGGTTATGTTTTTCGACAGTATGTAGTTATTGTATGGTACTATTATAAATTTCAGTGCAATGCAATGATATCACACTATATATATACTAATATTATAAATGTGAAAGTTTGTGAGTGAGTGAGTATGTTTGTTACTTCTTCACGCTGAAACAACTTAATTCATAAGTTGGATGAAGACTAGAATACTTTTTATCCCGATATTTTCAGGGGATAGGTGTAAAATATCTAAATAACAACCGCTGGGTTTAGAGTCATGAAATTTGTAATGGATGTTTTAATTTAACGTCATTGAAAATTGACGTAATTTTAGGGAATTCCCACGAGAATTTAATGAAATCCCAGAATTTCAATTCAACTGCTGTATCTAGTGATTTACGCGTGCGAAGCCGCGGGTAAACGCTAGTCAAATATAAAAAAATACTTTGAACAAAAGACAAAAAATTGCATAAAGTTATTAGTATCGATTTTTGTTCAACTTGTATAATCTAAATAGGCCTGGCAACATTTTGTGCCAATGATCCACAAACTGACGACTTTTTCAACATCTATAGCGTTTTCTACAAAACTACAGTGGCAACACCGCTGAACAGAACACATCAGGACAGCTCTCACCAACAAACTTGGGGGCGTTAAGACTGTTAAGTACTTTGGAAGAAGATAAAGTTATAAATGGCCTCCTGTCATGATTATCTAGATGTTTTACTAAAACAAAGCTTTGCTTGTGCCTGTTTGTGATTTATTTAACTCGTCGACACAAAACTTGATATCTTTGACTTTGATTGTTTAGGTTTTTTCATTCCAATTGTCACACAAATCGTGTAAAATACCTAAGTGCATATCTCTGTAATTGAAATCTTTCTCTCGTTCTCTCTTTTCTTCTTAAATTCGGAACTTTGCGCAAAAACCGGCCAAGTGCAGGTTATGCTCACGCACAGAGGGTTCCGTACAGTCAGAGACAAAAATACTGCGTAAATATTTATACGAGTACACAACAAAATGAACTTAAAAAATCCGTAAAACCCCCACGTTGTCATTTTAAAGGTCAGTACGGGTCTAGTACTTATAGAGCGGAGGCCGCCGATGAACCGTAATTGAAATATTTTTATCATCATATCAGCCGAAAGACGTCCACTGCTGGACATAGAGGCTCTACACTCAGATCGGTCTTGTGCTTTCTACCGCGATCTTGCGATCTTAAAACCAGGTCGTCGCTCCATCTTCTTGGAGGCCTACCGACAGCTTTTTATTTATTTATATTATATAAATATTTTTCTCTTCTTTTCAATAAGCTAAAAGAAAAAGCATAAGTCCATATGAGCACGTCATTAACACACCCAATTGCTAGCGATTGGCTCATTTAGTTCTTCTTCTCTTTTAAAATATGGCTTCTGTCCTAATTAATATGACAATTTCGCCAATGTCAAAGTATTCTCTTTCGAGAGACGTTGTACGGTGATTGTAGTTTTTGTAACTTGATAGTAAAATTCCAGAAATCACGTGGAGACAACTTGCGCATTAAAAAATGTCAGACACGAGAGAATATTGAATATTGTGATCACTGTTCACTGTTAAGGTTAATCGCCGCATAAAACACTATCAAAATTATACTTCAACTAGCCAAAGAAACAGAAATAGCAAAATGAAATATTGTCTACATCCGCCATGTTCGAATGCCACAAATCGAATCCCCCTCATTTAGTTTTAACCAATCACGAGCAAACGTCAAACGTCAAATGGAACTCACGATACTAACGCCATCTAGCGATATTTCGCCACTGTGAAAACCCTCCTGTAACATCGTTCGGAAGTGAACATTATTGTTTGTATGAGGCAGCGGCACTGTTTGTAGTTGCCTTATCTGGGAGCGATCCGCGACAGGAAATTATCCCAACGTCGCAGTGATCGGTTTAATTACTTTTCAATATAGCTTGTACAGTCGACGGCAATATGGCCGTAAAATAAAATGGATAAAATAATACTATCCTATTATTGCTTACCTTGGAAATTTTCCTTTATGTATGTACTAGCTTTTGCCCGCGGCTTCGCCCGCTTGGAATCCGGCTATCGCGCGCTGTTCCCTTGGGAACTGTGCACTCTCGAATTAGAAATGAGATACGTAGAAGAGAAGAACAAGGGTCATCGACATAGCCAAGCGAATTAGCTCTTTGAAGTGGCAATGCGCGAACCATATAGCACGGAGAGTGGATGGCCGTTGGGGCCGAAAAGTTCTCGAAATGGAGGCCGCGGATTGGCAAGCGCAGCGTAGGACGCCCACCAACGAGATGGACGGATGACCTGGTTAAAGCCGCGGGTTCACGGTGGATGCAGGCAGGTGAACTACTGACAATACAAACAATAATTTTTAATGTGCAGTTGTCACAAAAAAAGGTCATCATTAAGCATTTTATTGTGCCGATTGTACCTACGTGTTAACACGACGCTGATTTTCAATGAATACAAAAGTCAACTTAACTCGTGCGGACTGTACATACAGAGTAATTACTCCACCCTCCTTTTGACAGTGTCGGGTAAAAAGCTGGATGTTGTCGTAACGTTTTGAAGTAAAAGTAAACAGAAAACTGATCCAACTGGGAAGTCTATGCCTTTGCGTAATCAGTATTCAGTAATTGTGGAGAAAATTACTTCCGATGATATTTATACTTAAACTACTTTTTTCGGTTTCACTCATGCTAAATATCTTTGTTAAATTTGTACTATAAATCAACAAGGCATATTTTTTACAAAGTCGAAATATACGGGTTGTCTCTGACCATGGGGATTAAATTCAATGTTTAAATCCACTAACAATTTCTACCTCTGCCTACCCCACTTAGGTATACAGGCGTGATGTTTGTGTGATATTTTCCCGATGCTAATTCGTTCTTGAGACGTCACAGAAGTTATTAAAAAGTGACACGGTTGGTTTTAATCTTTGATGAATTATAACTGGTTTTAATACAAATTGAGGCGTTTGCGTTATCTAGTGTAATCGGTATCTGTGGGTACTAGGCTAGAGTGTACTATGGGTATAGTAAAAGCTTCGCTTATATTTATAACTCCAATTTAAATTCAAATCTGGAGTTTTGACGTCTTCGTTAGGGTACGTCAATTTTGCAGGCAACCCTAATTCTCGGTTAAAAGCAATTAATATGGTGACTCGTTAATTTATAAGAAAACATTCTAAATATTCCCCGCAAAATAGCTATTTAGTACGTGACCAGCATATTTTCTCTTTGCTTAGCTTATCAAAAAGGTTCACGCTGTGGCTGGCACTTTGATGGCGTATCGTTGGACTCCGTAGAGTGCTACGGTTTCGTAGAGCTGCTACGCCGTAGCCGTCGTAGTTGTAACTAATTAGCAACGCGAAACGTAAACACGAAAGTTTGTATGTGTGTGTGTGTTTGTGTGTGTGTACGAGCGGGTGTGCGTGTGGTATACTTTATCACACTAAGGGGCCATCCATAAATTACGTAACACCTTTTAGACCATTTTAAACCCCCTCCCTCTAACTTCGTCTTATACCGTGTCGTGTGACAGAAAAGTGATGACAACGATTGTGATTCCAAGTGTGTTAGGCAAAAACTGGCCAAGTGCGAGTCGCACTCGCGTCTGAAGGGTTGCGTACTATACAATACTCATTGGATATTAGCAAGAAACGGCAAAAAAATAACATTTGTTGAATGGGCTTTAATCTTAGTAATAGGGTTTCTTTTTTTTACCCTTTAGGTTCGGAAGCCTACTTAATAAGGCGAGGGCCTTTTTTAGACGCATGGCGCTCAGTAGATTTGTACAGCTTATAGTGGATAGACAACTCGCCACTTGCATCCACCGGTTTCCCGCAACTCTCACGATGTCGTCAGTCCACCTGGTGGGAGGCCTGCCAACGCTTTGTCTTCCGGTTAGTGGCGAGTTGTCGTTCATTATGGTGTTCTAAGAGGGAGACCTTTGTCCAGTAGCGGACGTCTTCCGGCTGATGATGATTATAGTGGATAGAAAGTTTTTGATGAGTGTCATTGTATCTTACAGTGTCTATTGTTTGTATTAATATCCGGGTCAATGGCGGCACTGTCGTGTAATGAGATTGCCAGCGACGTCGAGAGGCGACCCGCCTCAGCCGACAGACAAACTCTAAACTCTTGTATTGGGATGTCGCTTGCAGTATTCAGCTACAGCGTATAAAGAAAAACAGAGGTTTTGAATCACCATTAATGTTATATTTGTCTCGGTCTGTACAGGTGTTTTCATTTCTTTTTTTTTATTCGACTGGATGGCAAACCAGCAAACAAGTGGGTCTTCTGATGGTAAAAGAATACCATTGCAGATGCGTTGCCAACCTAAAGGCCTAAGATAAGATACCTCATGTGCCAGTAATTTCACCGGCTTTCTTACTCTCCACGCCGAAACACAACATTATTGCAGATTGCCTTTTTTTGTCCCTGGTGTTGCAGATGTTTATGGGCGGTGGTGATCTTTTACCATCAGAAGATCCACTTGCTTGTTTGCCATCCAATCGAATAAAAAAATTTTTGAATCTTTTATCAGGTTATTGTTTTTTTTTGGGGCTTGAGTCGCCTTAAGGGCCAAAGAAGCATCTTTTGATTACTTGTTTTAAAAAAATGGCCAAAAACGTAATTTTCAAAAATCTGCTAATTAAACCGGCCGCGGTGGCCTAGTGGTTTGACGTATGGCACCTCAAGCTGAGGATCGTGGGTTCAAATTTCGGCTCGCACTTCTGAGTTTTTCGAATTTCATAACTAAATTTCGAAATACATACATTTGAAATTTGTCACGAGCTTTACGGTGAAGGAAAACATCGTGAGACAAAATACGCCGCGTCGTGAAGCAAATCAATGGTGCTTGTGAAGTTTCCAACCCACACTGGGCCCGCACGGGAACTATGGCCCAAGCACTCTGATTCTAAGAGAAGGCCTGTGCCCAACAGAAGGACGTATATAGGCTGATGATGATGATGATGAAATCTTGATGAAATCTGCTAAAAACAGTTGCCACAACTGAAGTAGCAGTGGGCGGAATGGCGTCCACGGACCGGGAGACGAGCTGTCGGTAGGCCTCCAACACGATGGAGCGACGACCTGGTTAAGATCGCGGGATCGCGGTGGATGCGAAAAGCAAAAGACCGGTCTGAGTGGAGAGCCTTGGGGGAGGCCTATGTCCAGCAGTGGACGTCTTTCGGCTGACATGATGATGATGATGATGTGTTGTCACAAACGGAACTACTGTTCGTTGCGTTTTGCTGCGACCAATTCATTCTCGTCGTTTAATCCCAGCCCTACCAGACCCAGTATCGACTCCGCTTATTAATTACCTTAGAGTTTTCACCACGCCTTGAACTTTAATTGGTTATTCCGAGGGAATGGAACTGATCGATGAGTGATTTTTTATTGAAACTGCAGAGCGAGGTCATAAAAAATTGCTAATGGCTAAGATGTCGGTGTGTGATAGTTCTCAAAGCATTTCATGGATATTCTGTTTTGAAAACATCGCTTCTAACAGGCATCGTGAGAATAGGGATGATGACTGGGTTAAATATCATTATATTATATAGTCCGAGAGTTAGATCATGGAAAAATATGAGACCGTATTTTTTGGTTTATCTATTTATTAAAAATCAATCATCCAACTTCCGGAGTGGGGGCTTGTGACGTCACTATAAGGTAAAAATCCTACCATATAGTGACGTCACTCGAAACTTCTAAGCACTGTATCCTCGTCATTTTTTGTTTGTCAAACGAAAGAAAAAATATGTGCACTATATTTTTAAATTATCCACCTGACGGACTGAACAGTTTTTTTAGTCGTCTAGACTATTGCTGGAAACCGGTGGATGTACCTAAGTGGTGAGTTTTAGTTAGGAAAAAATATTGTGTCACATTGTACCATCGCGATCTGGGGTCGAAAAATACGACCACAACATCGCAAAGATCACATACAACATCACATATATCCAAAATAATATTAAGACTTGTGAAAAGAACCTACTGTATGCATCTATACATTGTAGCATCAGTTTTACTTTTGTTTACGCAAATAAAATTATATTATTTTATTTTATCCATCGAGACGTCGATGTTTCAGTTACCACTATCGCCTAGGTGCCATCGCCGTCTAGTTGGATTTAATTACCAACTCGCTGCTATTATAGATTAAAACCTAACTTCCCTCCAGTGCCCGGAGCCATAACTGCCAGTAAACTTTCATATTTACTGCCGAGAGCTATTAAAGAACGCTATATGGAGCAGAGTTTTGCGATGCAGAAAGTTATCGCTAACGGGACTTTTCTTTTTTAAATTGTTAATCGAAACTGTTTGTGAGCGAAGAATAAGGGATTTTTTTGCAAGCAGTTTGCACGTGGTATGTAATCCGACTAAATAAAGAAGAAAGAGGAACAAGAGGAAAGAGAAATGAGGAATTACGTAAAAGAATGAGGGTTACCGACATAGGAAACCGAATTAGTTCGTTGAAGTGGCAAAGGTAAAGGTAACCTATGTCAAGCGTCTCAGAAAAACTAGCCATAACTTTGTTGTAAACTTTGCTCTGTACGTGCAAGTGGATCTCCATGATCTCATCGATCGATCTTAGTGATCGAACTTAAGTAGCTGAATCAAGACCAAAAGTACATCACAGCACTCTGAGTTGTATAGTTTCTGTAAAAAATGAAAAGTGTGAAATCTAATATTACTTTCGCTCTCGTAAGACATTTGGAAAATTACAAAAATTAAACGATTCAATTCACGATTATGAGTCATAACAGGAACGGGACAAGTCGCGATCTTTGCGGAAGATTTTTTCCGGGGCAATCTGATGCAGTTTGGCAACCCAAGGTCTAAGGCAGGGGTGGCCAACTTGATTTTTTTTTATTTTTTTTTATTCGAATGGATGGCAAACGAGCAAGTGGGTCTCCTGATGGTAAGAGATCACCACCACCCATAGACACCTGCAACACCAGGGGGATTGCAGATGCGTTGCCAACCCAGAGGCCTAAGATGGGATAACTCAAGTGCCTGTAATTTCACCGGCTGTCTTACTCTCCACGCCGAAACACAACAGTGCAAGCACTGCTGCTTCACGGCAGGATTAGCGAGTAAGATAGTGGTAGCAATCCGGGCGGACCTTGCACAAGGTCCTACCACCTGCAAACCCAAGATCTACTGTTTACTGACGAAACCCTGTGCGATCTACCAATTACATAGTTCAGCATTTATATTTTTTGCCTTGCCACGATCGACTGGACTTTGTAGGGCTTGATTTGTTATGAATTTCCATTCACAGAAACCCCGAAAAACGGTGCCATTGTCTTTAGAACAAGCAGTCTGAAAGGCTGGCGGGTAAATATTCGAGCGTTTTGACCGCGCGGTCAAACGTCATTAGCGTCCCACGTTTATATACCACAACGGAAAAACAAGTCACAAGAATTTTAATTGCGCTAAATTCAGTATTGGTGTTGTTTTAATTTTTCATAAGAAAACAACACTGGGCATCACCCCTTTTAATAACGCCGGCGAAGACACCAATGAAAAAAAAAACGCTGCAAAAACGCTGAATATTCGCCCTGGCGGAGGTGGAGTAGGTCTTTATTGACAACAGATGGCGTATGTTTTGATCTGACAACAATACGGCGTAGTTGGATTCAAGATGTTGACTAATTTCTGTCTAAACAGCAGGTATTTAGTTGTTTTGATTGTGGTGTTAGGCGCTTAATTAGTCTAACACAGAGCTGCAAACTTCGCTCGTTAATCTTTGCTCAGTAGTTAGTTTCAGACTGCGGTCTGCGTAGTCTAGAACTGCAATTTACTAAATCGATGTGCATATTTCATAAAGATCATAAGCAAGTTAGTACCGCAAGTAGGCGGTCGAAGGCACAGTAATTTACACAGTACTTGTTTATTTATAGGGACGTGAGAAAATATTAAAAAACACTGTTTTTTTTTAATGTTCGTGTTGGGTAGGGCATGGTACCGGTTTTAAAAATTAAGTAATATTTTCCTAAGCATTTCGTATTTTGTACGAAATATTCCATTTAAAGTTCCAAGACCTATCCAACAATAACCCACACTATAAGGTTAGATGGGAAAAAATCACCCCCACCTTACGTCTATGGGAGGTTTTCTAAAAAACATTTTTTTTAATGTACCATTTTGTCGGCATAGTTTACATATACATTCGCCCAAAATTACAGCCTTCTAGCATTGATAGTGCCTGAGTAAGGCCGCGGACGGACAGAGAGACAGACATGGCGAAACTATAAGGGTTCCGTTTTGCCATTTTGGCTACGGAAACCTAAAACCTCACGATACTAGGCTAGCGCCATTTCGCCTGTCCTTTAGCGCGGTTCCCCAAAGTATTTAAATAAGCAACATGTTTATAATTAACTGCCTCGCGGAAAGACAGAACGTGTGATAATAAGAGGATTAATTATTTGCAAAGTGCTCTCTGGATTCTAGGGGTGTGATACTGGAAGGAGATGCCGCCGCCAGCTCTGTCGGCACAGTAGAACCTTTACATATTCAATTTCGCTATGATTTCTTTGGCAGGATGGGATGTGAATATGACATTAGTAGCACAAAGATATAGAAGAAAAGAGAAAGAAGGGTGGACCCTCGAATGTGATTCAGTTTGTTCGATTGTATAAGAGGCCGAAAACGTAGCAACACTGCTTCAGTAGGTAAAGGCTTGTTAACTCTAACGTCATTTGACAATTTTTTATTTAATGAACTAAAAGAATTTCTTTGCTCACCTGCGACCTAAATAGAACCTAAATAGAAGTAGAACCTTTACATATTCAATTTCGCTATGATTTCTTTGGCAGATGTGTAGAATGTTAACATGACATTAGTAGCACGAAGGTTCCGCCCTGGTACGTGACTCAGTTTCCTAGTGCACGTATTTTGCCCCCGACGCAATACCTAACCCAGTGTTTTTCAAAGTGTAGGTCACGACTCCCACACAACTAGTACAACTAGTACTAACTGGTAGTAGTCTAACAAACTGATGGACATGGTGTACGGTTGTTACTCTGAAGATGAGCTCTGGTTGAGTTCGAAACGCGTCAGTGTGATGTGGTGGTGGTGATATATGGGTTTGTGTAATTTGTGTGTGTTCTTATAGTGTGGAGGTGGAGGAACTGCATGAGCATTTGATCACAGGATGACAGACAGACAGACAACCGGACAGGTGAAACTAAATAAAAGCTTGTACTCGTAATAGGTTCCACTCGGCACATGACTCACTGGCCCTTAGATAATTTCACTGGTCAGTTAAAATAAAAGAAACTAAAACAAAAATTTAAAAGTTTTCTTTTTACAGTTTCTTTTGGGTTACAACGACGTACGATTTAAAATGCTACTTATTTCTTTACGTCCAACCAAAAAACGTTCATGATTTATTCCGACTTGCAATCTCTCAAAGAAACACTTTAGCCTGGCTAGCAAGTTAGGAAATAAAAGCAGAACCAGTTTTAGTCAGATATTCTGTTTGATACTGTCCTTACATAAGATACTTTTAAAGTACTTATTTTCAAAGGACTTTTTAATTACAGACGTGATTCTCGGTAAAGATAAAATGGAATAAATGCTTTAAGAATTTTTACTACACCTAATATTTTTTGCTGCGACTAAATAGTGACATTTTCATGAAAAATCTAGTACATACTTTTACTTATGCAGTAACATTGGAAATGGATTGAGTAAATTATTTCTTTTCATCTAATTCCCTACATTATTTATCATTACATTTATTATCTACTTAATTCACATTCTAAATGAGCTAGAAAAATTACGTGGGTAGTTGTACTGGCGTTTCAACTATTATGAGTTTCCCTTCGCTTAAACAAGCACTTTATTTTATTTTATAAAAAAACCGCTTGGTAACTCTCAGTGAGCTTCTACGTAACATATAATATCATTGGTAACTCTGATTTCTTTAATATCTGTGACAGGAGACTGAGAGTGGTCGAGACGCTAGTAAAACTACCTACATTTCACGTTTAAAAAGAACTGTCGCGATTGTAGTCTCTACTAAAACTTACCTATAAACCAATTCCTTGAATTGAGTTAACTTTAATTTAAAAATATTCGTTACGAATACGTTAATTATAATCTGCTGACTACCAACCGCTGTAATTTTTCTATAGCTACCAAACTTCACTCCAAACATAAATATTATCTTTTCATCTGTAACCGGCGTGACAGTTCAAAAAGTCATAAACCTCTCAAATTAACTTTAAATACGCGTTTGCTCAGCAAACAAATACAAGACAAACACTTGGCAATCCCGAGCTCGGGCAATTATTTGCTTTGCGAAATCATTTTTTGTTAATGAGAATTTTATTTGCACGCATCTTGAAGTAAAAAGAGAGTTTAATAATAGAAGATTACTTTCGTTATTTGTTTTTCGTCTTTTTTAGAGTCTTCGAGTTTCCCACTTTAATTGGGGGACGGCCTCAAATAAGGATCAGTTCGGTTCCCGTTTGTTATTTCGTTTTCTTGGAACTGCTACCGTTTATTACGTTTTGAGAGGTCCCATAGACTGTTACTAATTTTAGATACAGGGAAATGTGTTTTGGAATTGGGTGTCAAAGTAAAACTAAATTTAAAATAAACTTTTGTTAAGAAATAATTTTTGATTCAAGGCTTTTTTCGCCAATTGCATTTTGTTGACTGCACTTACATACTTTCCAGGGTTTTAATAGTCACAGTCAGGAAGTCCTTAATGGCGCCCACTTGAAATTTGGCACTGAAATAATATTTCTGGCCGGACCAACAGAGTTTCACTGATTATCCTTCGGGTTTCAACCGAAGACGATTATAATTATTACAGTGCAGCTCGTGAGATGGTGCTATCTTCCTCACACCTTTAAAGCTATAAAACTAAAAAAAATAAAGCTTCCTTTCCGTTTCCGCTCCCCACCACTGCGCGCTAGCAACTCTGCGCCCGCGTCGTCTAGCCTCATTACGTGTTTTTGTGTTATCGGAATCACACCTCGATCTCGGAACGAGAAATCTGGTGCTCCATAAATGGCACAGTTTATGCCAAGAGTCATTGGCTATGATAATATTAAGTGAAAAAAGTGAAGGAATCATTGGAAAAAACCACGTTGTTCAAAATCATTAGAAAGTGATGGCAGGTAATAGTTACAACACTAGCCGGGAACATGATCATTATGATGCTAGCGAGTCAGGTAAAATAATCATTATTACTATTTGTATTTAAAACAGCACTTAAATCGTACCTACTTGAATACAGCAGTGGGCAGAAATTAGGTGATGATAAAATACACCTACCCGCATATTTTGACCGTCTTGATTTGGCCGATAAAATTATGATGTAATTATTAATACTAATACTACGTGCAGCACGTCCCAAATTCAAATTAATACTGATGGTATTTATATTCTCAATTTAAATAGTGTTGAATCACGAGTATCACAAAATGACTCGAATATTGTTAAAGATTAACTAAAGTCCTACTTACATTTCACTCTAATAATGTCTCGGCCTTGGTACTGTACGTAGGTACACAAGTGGCGTTAAGGATAATAAATGCATAATTGTTCCACTTTAAGAGTGTTGAGGCTCTGTTAATCCTCCTAAATTGTATTGAAAATGCTAAATAAAGTACATATCGACAATCCACTTTATTACTTAGTATGGAAATGGAAGTCCTGTTACTACACGTACATCGTGTAGAGGACGCTTAACATATATGTATGTACATACAATTCATTTTAATAATGTACCTGCCAGCAGTGTCGATATCTTGTTACCCCGCTTTAATAGTGGCAGCCTTTCTTGTTACTCCGCGTAAATCGCGTCAAAAACTCATAAATACATAACATGTACAATAATACTCCACTTTTATAGTGCGAGTCCTTGTTCCTCCGCGTAAATCGCGTATGAGGGTAACCATATATGACATGTGCAACAATACTCCACTTTTATAGTGCGAGTCCTTGTTCCTCCGCGTAAATCGCGTATGAGGGTAACCATATATGACATGTGCAACAATACTCCACTTTTATAGTGCGAGTCCTTGCTCCTCCGCGTAAATCGCGTATGAGGAACCATATATGACATATGCACAATACTCCACTTTTATAGTGCGAGTCCTTGTTCCTCCGCGTAAATCGCGTATGAGGAACCATATATGATATGTGCACAATACTCCACTTTTATAGTGTGAGCCTTTGTTAATCCACGTAAATCGCGTCGAGGAATAAATACATAATATGTCTAACAACACTTTAACAGTGTTGAGTAACCTATACTGCACGTAAGTAGAGAGCGTAGATGATGTAAGTACCTATGCTTAAACCTAATAATCAGGTCAATCATTTTAAGAATAATAGGTGTCTTAATAAACTCCTATTGCCTTATACGAGCCACCTACAGTAAGAAGATCGCGAGGTGCTCTAAACTCTGGGGGGGGCGCCGCCGCGCATGTATACCAGCAACGACCGAGTGTCGGGCGCCCCTGCCCGTCGACCGCCGCGGGACTACCGCGCCGAGCCGCCGCCGCCCGCCGGACCAGCGCCAACAACGGAGGAGCCGCTGAGGAACGACGAGCCATTGGACGAGAAGTCGCCGCAGGTAGCTGTAACCGGCCTTACTCTTACATACTTTTACTTTTACGATGAGTGATGCATCACGAACTTTTAATACTCAACCCTAAGCTGAAATAATTGATGACTATATTTCTAATACTAAAACTATCTAAATAATATAATTCTAAATTAATTAATTATTATTAATAATATCTATAATTAAAAACTGAATTTATCTTACCCTATACGGTGTTGGTAGGCCAGAGACCTACCGACTCTAGTTTCTGTACTACCTAAATAGAATAGAACAGAAAAGAATTGAATCCAGAAGGATAAAAGGTGTATCAACCTACCACTCATCATACACCTACTAGCCCGAGTTGGCAGCAAATACCCGGTCAGCAAGCAATCTCCACCGTCACCGATCAGAGCGTTCTCGCTGACCTGCTGGTGTGTGACGCATGTGACGAACAATTCGTCTTATTAATTCTCACAATACTTAATCCAAACTGATTTACTCTAAATTGAAAAGAACTTATAAATTCAAATTTAAATTCAAATTCAAAATCTTTATTGCTTACATAATATGTAGTGTCTGTAGAGGACAATAAATATTTTACCATGGGTGAATATGGTACAACGCTTAAGCTATTACAGCACGCCAAAACTAATCTTTAAATGTATGTACTATATACATAATACATATTTATAAAAATAAAAATGCAGACACAGAGTACGACTTTATTGCAAGTAGGAATGTGAAAGAAAAGTTTGTACCTACTCACATAACTACTTAAACCAGCGCTTGAGCACTTAATTTAGGTATGTCTGGTTTACTAGATATCTGCGAACTATTCATTTATTTATTATAGACAGACAGACATCCTATGGAGAGGATGTTGCCAACTTAATTACTACCAGCAATGAATTAAAGAAATTACCAGTATTACCTAGCACAAACTAAGACGTTACCGGTTACTGCCTTTTCGCAACGTAACGTTTGGCAACCTGTTTCAGCTCGCAACTTTTCATTTTGCAAACTCTGTGTGTGTACATGCAATACCACAAACATGGTGTTTTATGTTATTTTATTTTTCTTTCAAACTAATAAAAAACTGATTAAAAATCGAGACGAAGCATTCATGCTTAATAATTGTATTGCAGAATTCTTAGCCTTTCAAAGCTCCGCAGGCCCCGCTGTCAGCTACGACTCTGGATGTACAGTAAGTTATAGCTTTTAGCATTGATGCTGTACTGAAAATAACAACTAATAAATGAATATCGGTCATTATTAAAATTGATATTTTGTATGGCGGCGAGATAACATAACCTCATGCTGCCCAATTTGTAAACCGAATTACTTACTACATTGTCTTCATGAAGCACCCAACACCCTATTGGGTGTGGTGTGGTAATGCATGTGGGAACCAAAAATACCAACGGTAACCATACAGGGACTCAATTGTTTTTTCTTGTCATATAAACACACTCGAGTCAAATACCGCGTTTTATGACCAAAAAATTTTGAAAAACTAAAAAGATGATGATGTTCTGTTAGTTAACAATTGATAACAACACTACTACATTTATTACATTTACACCGAATGAATAACATAAATTATTAAAATTTCACGGATTATAGTGATGTGTACATTAGAAACATTTTGGTTTTTGCGTATTATTAGATATCTTGTGTGATATAAAGTGACTGGTTCATATTATATACACGAAACCTTAGGATTAGCGCGAATGATAGAAGAATCGATTTAGACGTCACGGAAAACCTCTTAATGGTACCATATCGCTTTTACCGGTCATAAATAATTTGCTTTTTGGAACTGTTAAATCTTTGTTTTTCCTTACAGAAAATGCCACCTACTTCCTGCGAGTCAGTCCTGGTGGCAACCAAAGTATTAGGATATTGATAATCTAGTCCTTAGATGTAGTAATGGCCCCTTTTGCAATTAAAACTTTAAATGAACCTAGCCTGGTGGCACTTCTGTAAAAACTACTAGTCCTAATTTAATTTTTTTTTTTTTAACATTAAAAATTGAATAAAGCGATAGCTTACAGCAGTTTAAACACTTGTAGGTCTGCCTTGTATATTATTCTTGGTTTGAATACCTACTACTAAAACGAATATCACTCGATTTATAAAGAGTTTGGAGGTTTTTTCCTCCAAACCAGATGTAATACACCTATTGAACCAATAACAACATAATATCCGTACAAAAATGTGACCTTATCAAATTTGTTTTCTAAAACCTTGGCTATTGCCGTGCTCTACCGAAAGAATACAGGCAAATCTTTTAATCAAAATAGAAAGTGTATCAAGACATCAAAACGATATTTTATTGTGATTAAAATAGGATATATTATTAAAACCTCCAAGTCTGGGGCTCATCAACTGTTAATGAGATTACCTAACATCCATAAAATCTCCAGTAGTCGTGCTGCACGTTACTGGATGTACAGACGTACATAATTAAAACCAGATCAAAGATTAACTAGTTACGCGATCGCTCTGAGGAATATCCCTTTTTTTTGTTAGGACTCATAATATCATATACACATAATAAGTAAAACTTGGTTGTCTAAACCCTGGTACATTGGGTTAAAAAGGTACTAAGATATTGGTATCGATACCACTGCCCAGTCTTTATATGTGGTTCGCAAGACTCCCGGCTGGAGTTAAGCATATTCTATGTGCTAGGCTAACGCATAGGAGTCGAAAAAGGTTTTTTGGGTTGCGGCAATCAAGCATTGCCATGTAAGAATACTATTTTAATCTTTCTTTTAAACATTAATAAAGGTAGATACAATAAATACAAGTTTACACCTATTCGTAAAAAAAAAAAAAAAAAAAAGCTTAATCTGTATACATGAGAATCAAATCAACAATATAATACAAGTACCTTCTTGTCTAGGTAGTTGATTTATTCTTCTACCTTAAAATATATTTTTATTATTTTCTTATTAACAGCCTTGGCCAACATTACTGGGCTCTGAACATCTGCACTGTAATAATTATAATCGTCTTCGGTTGAAACCCGAAGGATAATTAGGAATTAAACGAACTTACCTTGTGAAGTTCAATTCCAATTATGCGAGGGTTTCAACCGAAGACGATTATGTACATCGTCCCATCCCTCCCATCCCATACAATAAAAAATAATAAAAAATATTTGTAACCTGAATATAACACAAAAATTGCTCTAAAAAATGAGGCTAGACGACGCGGGCGCAGAGTTGCTAGCGCGCAGTGGTGGGGAGCGGAAACGGAAAGGAAGCTTTATTTTTTTTAGTTTTATAGCTTTAAAGGTGTGAGGAAGATAGCACCATCTCACGAGCTGCACTGTAATAATTATAATCGTCTTCGGTTGAAACCCTCGCATAATTGGAATTGAACTTCACAAGGTAAGTTCGTTTAATTCCTAATTATTGTATCTTCAACGAACTAATGTAAATACATCAAACTGCAGCTCAAGTTTGGTAGATACCAACATTAGATATAATTCCTATTCTTACGCCAACCAACCAACCAACGGTACGGTAAGGTACGGAGTGGCACGTAAGCGAGCGAGCGAGCGAAGCAAGCGAGCAAGACCGTTCTGAGCAGAAACGACTAGGATAGGTTTGGTTTACAAGGCAAGGCAAGGTTTTAGACTTCTTAAGGCTTAAATGCTTCCGAGCAAAGCTACCAATAGGAGCAATAAAAATTCGGCCTTGTGTTTAAGGGTTTATAAAATTAGGGCTAGTAAAATTAGGTTCAATTTTTTTCGGTCTAACGGAGGGGAACCGAAATCCCGAAGTTTCAACAAACAGATCGTAACTAAAATCCAATTTTACAATGTCAAAACGGGCTTCATCAATCTTTTATAGTTCTTCATATCAACCCTTCTAACCCTCTAATCTGTGTAGACCTTCCGGCACTGCATAATTCAATCTGATCTCGTTAAATTTACATGCTGAATATTCCGGACCTTTATTTGGGAGTAAAACCGGGTGTTTTGACTGGCAATTACTTAGCACCTCGTAAATTACCGACTGAGGTGAATAAGTATTTGGCACGTGATAGAAATAAGAACTTCCTTGTCCAAGGAGTGACATATGATTCATACAAGTAATGTGCGGTTAAGAGTCTTATAGTACATGTCTTTTTTTTAGCTTAACGCCGTTTAATGTCCTTGTTTTAGCAGCAAGAATGTGTAGAAAAAAATCCATACCTAACACAGTGGGCGAACGGGGAGTACTTCAAAAAAGCAATAGGTATATAAAATATATGGAGACAGCGAAGCTGTTAAGATATCAGAAGCTGACCCGTTGCATACAGTACTCGTACACTCGCGGTCAAAGAAAACGGGTCGGTACGAAAAACTTGAATATTTCCTAAAATAATAGAGCTATGAGCATGAATTAAACTGTATATTGTAGATAATTCTATAATTAATTAAACGACATGATAGGTGTGAAAGTTATTCATTTGTTTATTCTAATTACGTACAAAACAAAATATTTACAAATTTTACGTAGAAAAATTAACACTTGGTACCTCACATTACAACAGAAAAAACTAACTTTAAACCAAATTAATTCTTCGTATTGCCTTCACGTGCTCTTTTTAAAGCTTCCAGATGATTGGGCATGCACTTCATTAGGTTTCTTATGCGATTTTGCGGGATATTGATTCATCCTTCCACTAACGCATGTTTCAGGTCTCTAAGTGTAACTAGAGCGGAGTTTCGATTTCTTACATGCCTTCCAAGCTCGTCCCATACATACTCGATCGGATTTAAGTCCGGAATTCTCGAGGGTCAGTTCATAAAAATGATACCAACGTCGTCAAAGTAATCATTTACAATCTGAGCTGTGTATGGCCTGGCGTTTTCATGCATGAACATGGGATTTTCACCCATATTAATTAAGTATGGACCGTCATGCTCATTAAGAGTCTCTTCTACATATCTTGCACTAGTTAGCGTACCATTTTTTATGAAGACTTACTCCATGTGAGTCTCTGAAGAGATTACAGCTCAGGCCACAATACACCCACCGTCAAACGACACTTTTTCCTCAAAATAAGCTCGAGTGAAACGTTCACCTGGCCGTTTGTAAGCTCTTCGCCACCCATCATGTGCATAGAGCATAAATCTGGATTCATCAGAAAACATATTTCTTACCAATTCTTCGTCTGCCCACCATCTGTGTTCGCGGGCGTAAATCAATCTTGCTGTTCGCTGCCCCTTTTCAAGTTTTGGGCCATTTGCCGGTCTACGTGGGGTCAAATTAGCTTCTTGTAGCCGCCGCCTTACAGTCCACTCGCTTATGTCATCTTTTCGAGTCTCTCGAAGTTGATTTTTGACTTCAACAGCCGTGAGGTGCCGATTTCGGAGCATAGTTGTAACAATAAATTGATCTTCTCGAGCTGCAATACATCTCGGTCTGCTGGTTCCTGGTCTTCTAATGTTCTGCCCAGTTTCTCGGAAACGTTGGACGACTCTCTGCACGGTAGAAAGTGACATGCCAACAGTTCTCGCTGTTCTTCTCTGAATTCCGCCTTCTTCTAACATAGTGACGATACGTGTACATTCTTCTGGTGTCAGCCACATGATAGTAAATCAAGAATGATCAAGAATGGCAACAATGAATGCCTTTTATCATTATGCTTTGACAGATTGAAAATAAAAGTGAGAAAACAGGCAAAAGTAAAACAAGTGCAATTTTAATTTAGACCCTAATTAGAGTTTTTTTAAATTTTAACTTTTTCCAGCAGCCATGTAAAACATTTGAAGGTTGTATTTAATACGATATTAAATTCTCTTTAATATAGAGTTAGTTTCGTATAAGTAAACCTTTTCATTTTCAAAATTTTAAGGTTTTCGTCACTGACCCGTATTATTTGACCGCGAGTGTATTAGTGGATTCAATCAAATACTACATAGTTAATTCGACTTTATTATCCCCTAACCAGGCTAAAGGAGATTATAGAAATAGAAATAGGAATATATCCTCCACATACATGTATTTGAAAGTTAACATTATTCTGAAACAATATTTATTTTATTTAATTTACCGTGGGATCCTAGCGCTCTAAAACTTTTTAAAGAAATTTCCAAAAAGATTAGTAGACGTTACAGGTGACCGAAGAGCTGGCAGCTTCCTCGGACTAAGAATTAGCCTAGCTATTCAAAGAGGAAACGCTGCCAGCATCTTCGGGCCCTTGCTAAAGGAGTATTCTTTAGATAATTTGTTTTAGTATTAGGTAATATTTTTATTTTATGTAAATTTTTTATTTTATGTAGGTAAGTTTAGTTAAGTTTTTTTAGGATTTTTTTTATTTCATTTGTACTATTTTTGCATTGACCATTGAAATAAATGACCGACAGACAAGACCGAATTGAAGTTAAATAACAAACAAATCTCACGCGGCGCGTACCTGCAATTCATACGTAACTAAGCGGCACGTGCAAAAGTGCATATCTTTTTTTTACTACCGACACGTGTAGAAACGGCTACCTAGACTCACTGTCAAGTCTTGTTATGGAACAGAAAATATTTCTTTTACTTTATTATGTAAAAAATAATTAACAAGATTTTTGTAGATGGTATTTGATACTGGAGCGACGACCTGGTTAGATCGAGGGATCGCGGTGGATGCGAAAAGCACAAGACCGGTCTGAGTGGAGAGCCTTGGGGGAGGCCTATGTCCAGCAGTGGACGTCTTTCAGCTGACATGATGATGATGATGATGATGTGATACTGATACTTTGTCATAAGAGCTGTATTATCATCATCATCAGCCTATAGCAGTCCACTGCTGGACATAGGTCTACCTCAAAAAGCGTCATCGCGCCCTGTCCTTAGCTAGATGATCTGCGAAACACTGATGGTAGAGCTGTATACTCAATGATTATCTTTTCTTCGAGTGATGTGGCCCACCCATTGCCACTTCAACTTACATTCTAATATTCTTCAACATTTTTTTTATTTGACTGGAAGGTAAACGAGCAAGTGGGTCTCCTGGTGGTAAGAAATCTCCACCGCCCATAAACATTTGCAACATCAGGGGTATTGCAGATGCGTTGCCAACCTAGAGGCCTAAGTTGGAATACCTCAAGTGCCACTAATTTCACCAGCTGTCTTACTCTCCGCACCGAAACACAACAGTGCAAGCACTGCTGCTTCACGGCAGGATTAGCAAGCAAGATGGTGGTAGCAATCCGGGAGGACCATGCACAAGGTCCTACCACCTGCAACATGATACCTAAACAAGTTAAACAAAAGATTGTAATGAAATTGGCAATACAAACGACGTCATTCTAAATCGAGCAACTTAAGCTAAAACAAGTGAATAGTAAAACAAAAGCTCGCCAGTTGGCGCGCGACCGCGGCCATATTTCGGCGTAATTGGCTCCCAGCCAACTAGATTAGGTTAGTTATCACTGCACTCATTCACAGGCTCGTGTGTAGCGTGCTTTGTTGCTAGTTAATTTACCGTTTAAGTCCTGTGCGAGAAAAATTGTGCAAATGGCACATTGTATCCTAAAGCTCAGTTTAGACTTAGGTACAATAAAAATTGTAAAAGTTGCAGTTGCAGGGCCGTAAAGCGGACGATTATAAAGTGGCCAATCCAGCGCCGCTATGTACCTAATGTAACTTGCATAATATTTTTTCCAGGTCTAAATTGAGCTTCATGGGTGGTAAATAAGGAATCACGAACTATAGTCTATTAAAACCCCGAATTCGTAGACAACTTTAAGTAGATGTTCGTAATTAGAGCACCGCTCGTGTGCTATACAAAATTTGTTTCATCACATTTGTGAGTAAATAAATCCATACGTGTTTGAGTGTTTGTGTGTTTTTGTGTTTGTGTGTTTGTATGTTTGTATGTTTGTCCCTCTTTCACGTCGTAACGGAGCGATGGATCGACGTGATTTTTGGCATAGAGATAGTTTATGGACCCGAGAGTGACATAGGCTACTTTTTATCCCGGAAAAATGCATATTTTCTGAGCGCGAGGGAACAGCGCGCGATAACCGAATACCGCGCGGGCGGAGCCGCGGGCAATAGCTAGTAATGTATAAAAAGACAAAATTTGTAATACAGCTTAATATTAAATAATAGCTCTACTGTAACTTTGCAATTCCGCAGTAAGTCGTTTCTCTTGGCTGCCATTAATACAGAATTACAGAATTAGAATTACCTGCCAATGCTACTCATCGTACCAATAATTTTAAGTACCCACTAATAGTTTTACGATGTCATAAAAACGTTTCGATACCATTATGTCTAAAACAAGATTCTATTTATACTCAAACACGCGTAGCCACTAAGTATCCAATCTATTAATACAAGGACACGCATTTCCCTGGAGACAAACCGCGCACGCATCGCCATCGCCAATACAAAACAAGTCCAAGATGGAATTACTTGACCATCCATAGATTACTTAAAACTACCTAAAAATTACCTACCTATAATAATTTTTGGAAAATTCGAGAACGCTGGTGAGAGGAGATGATGATGATGGATGTAATGAGGGTACTTCTACCACGCCGTCAGTATGAGTTCATGATTTAGGTACTTCAGTAAGAACAGAGTAAGAACAAGTACAGAGCTAATCGACAGACGAACCGACAGAATCATTCGCCAGGTGTTGTCGTCCCTACAGTCCGAAGTAGAATGACGCTCCGGCCAACGAGCCCGTCCACGCACACCGCAACCGGTAGTTACGTCATAACTAGATCTAAATAATTTTCTTTTAAATTTCTCTAACACAACTTTTTTTCATGACTATGTACTTAATTTGACATTCAAACATAACTGCATGGGTTTCAAATTATATGGTAATCCATTGAAGGTAGGCTTCCAACAAGATAGCGATGACTTGGTTAAATATCGTGGGATCGCGGTGGATGCGGAAAGCACAAGACCGGCCTGAGTGGAGAGCCTTGGGGGAGCCGTTCAGCAATGGACGTCTTTCGGCTGACATGATGAAGATGATGATGATCACATTGAAATAGCTCATCGTGCTTCCTCTTGCCCCCTCTTAAACTCAAAATATACTACTACGAGTGAGTTTTTTTTTACGAAGACCTATTTACATTATGAAGTTCATGAAAGGTTCCAACGTGGCGTAAGGAGGTCGACAGTTTAAGCGACCAAGCCTCCTGTCACCTAAATGCAAAATACACGACACATTTAATAAATAGACCCAGTCCATGCATTTAGTATTGTAATTAATCATCTATTCCGTTCCGGGTAGCAATTACCCACTTTTGTCTGGGCACAATTAGGGAGAACCGCGAGTCACCCTGGCTTAAGGCGTTTTCTTTCTGCTTTTCACACTAAATTTACTTTTGACAGTCATCCTTGTAATTTCGATGGTAGAGATGTTTTTTAAGTCATCGAACGAGTTTTTGAACAGTTTTGTTTTAGCTGATTGTTCTGTTTTCAGCCGCTTGGAAATTTTTTTTACTAAATCAATAAGTATAAAGTATTTACGATACAAAGGAAATTGCTAAAATTGCCGGCCATTTTTTTAACCGACTTCAAAAAAAGGAGGAGGTTATCAATTCGGTTGTTTTTTTTTTTTTTTTATTTTTTTATTTTTTTTTATGTTTGTTACCTCAGAACTCCGTCGTTTGTGAACCGATTTGAAAATATTTTTTTGCGATCGTCTAGGAATGCTTTCAATTAGGTCCCATAAGCACCAAATCAGGATCTGATGATTGGATCATAAGGAAATCGAGGGAACTCTTCAAATGTTGTAGGGACACCTGTGGTAATTTGGATATATTTTGCAGTAACTCGTGCATTTGCTCTTGAAAATCATAATTTGGTGAAGTGGAACTGATGATGAAGACCACATTTGACCAACAGAGCTACTACTCAATAACAAGTACTTCACGGGTTGAATTTCAATTACTTTAACACAGTTGATAAGCAATTTATGCTCGTCGTAATGCATATGGTAAAATGGAATGGGTGGTGAAGCACCAGGACTCCTCAATAATGAACGTCTCTGCATCAGAAAAAGCAATCTTTCGTAAAAGGTGTCAAGCAGTTGACATTAAGCTATTGTATTTTAGATTATTAACACTAAAAAGCGTGAAAAAAAAATTTTATAACAAAAAATTGAACCGACTACAAAAAAACATGAAAATAATTTTCTACCAGTCTGAAGAGGGAACTATTGCCCAAGCCCTCTCATTCTGAGTGGAGGCCTGTGCCCAGCAGTGGGACGTATATAGGCTGGGACGAAACTGAAGTCGGTGCCTCAGTACGAGACAGCAGGAGTGATTGAAGTCTAATATATAAAGTATGGGTATGTATATGGGTATGTATAAGGTATGTAGGTGAAGAAGACGACTATAGGTCCACTCCTGCTGGCTCGTGCTGAGGCACCGACTTCAGTTTCGTCCCAGCCTATATACGTCCCACTGCTGGGCACAGGCCTCCACTCAGAATGAGAGGGCTTGGGCCATAGTTCCCTCTTCAGACTGGTAGAAAATTATTTTCATGTTTTTTTGTAGTCGGTTCAATTTTTTGTTATAAAATTTTTGTGTTAATCAATCACAGACGTTGAACTAGATGTATAGTATAGAATTGTATAGGATTTCACTTACGCGTGTTTAGTTAGTACGCCAGGAAATTACAAGCTTTTGGTCATTAGTCGTTTATTGTAACCATAGTATAATTTCAACGGTATACTTATATATAGGCTAAAACAGTAAGGAAGCTACGAACAAATTGATCGAAACGAACACACTCACACAGACGCGCGCTCTGCACGGCCTCTGAGGGGATGTCGCGGTACTGCAGTACCACGAAACCCTCTTAGAGGCCGTGTAGAGCGCGCGTCTGTGTGAGTGTGTTCGTTTCGATCGATTTGTTTGTAGCTTCCAAACTGCTTTAGCTTATATATATACTGTGGTCCTGGGGAAGGACATAATGATAGTTTTATCCCGGAAAATTGCATAGTTCCCGCGGAATAGTGATAAAATTACGCGAACGGAGTCGCGGGTAACGACTAGTAATTAATAAGCAAGGGTCAAATGACTCGAACCATTCATCAGAGTCCACGTGCTAGTAAAAAAAAGGTTTGGTTCAATGTATTATTTGTTAATTTTCTGTGACAGTAGGCAATTGGGAAATTGATCATTTCGTTTTTTGTGGAAAAGATTGTCGTTTATAGGTTTTTCTGATCTACTGCGACATGTCTGCTCAAAATAAAATATGGGCCACATGAGAATCTCATCGGTAAAATGATAAATATAGTTTGGGTTTTCAACAATTTACATCTAGCAATAAATGTATCTAAGCTAAGCCGTGGACGGACTGACAAAGAGACGGACTTTTGAAGGACGGATTTTTTTGGCTATGGAATCCTAAAACCCTATAAATGAGCCTTCGCACTTGAAAAATGGACCATAGAACAGATAAGGGTAGCTGGCGGTGGTTGTCATACATGTGAAAGAGCCTCTTTCTTTCACCATCCATTGATTAGTGTTAACTGACGGTTAATAAATGTGATGCTGTCTCTATTTGTTTTGTTCGAATCGAAATTGCCAAATATATTTTAGCAAAATGCTTCTGGCAACTGTGGTTGCCAACAACTGTCTCATTAGTTTTCCTTATGTTGGTCAACGTGTATTGAGACATTAAAAGTATCATTCATACAGAACGATAAACTGGCAACATTAAAAAAAAAAAAAACCGTCATGGCCGTTTTTCTTTCACGCGAGCAACTGAGTGGCTAAATGGTGGTAGATGTTTTTTGACATTAATCAGTGCTTGTATTAGCCTAAATTGAATAAAGATATTTTGACTTTGACTTTGATAAGTGCCAGCCACAGCCCTAGTTACTCGTAGCGAATGCCTTAAACTATAATATCCAAAATATAATCGTAAAAGTCTCAACCGCCGAACAAAAGTTGACCCACGTCCAGTCGGCCCACTTTGAGCCATATTATGAGCCCGTCCTTAAATACATTCTTTATAAACGTTTGTGAAGTAAATCCACGTATCGCCCGCGACCGCCGATTCATTTGACAAAACTAGGGCACGACATATAGCCTTAGTATATTTATAGCTTTAATATATATAGCCTCAATATTTTGGGCGGCTTAGTGCCACGCGAGTGGACCGCACAGAGTTAAAGTTCCATACAATTGCATGTATATAACATGTCATGCATGTCATAACAAACAGGCCAAACGTAGAGTTGGTATCTGTGAGGTTGGGAAATAAAACTAAACATTTTCATTTTATTTATTTGTTATTACTAGGTATGTATAGTTTATAGAATATGTGTAAATAAAGATATTTCACTAGCGTTAACTCCTTTTAATAAGTTGGCGCGTGATCATTCGGCGAAATGAAATTCTGCGAAAAGATGGTTGGGGAGTAATATTTGGCGAAAAAATTTTCTGCGAAAAATTAGAGAACCCGGCATAGGTTGTACTTAGGTACCTATTAGTGAAGCGTAATTCAGATTCCGCAAAGCTGCGTCTCTGTAGGCTATACACATGTCACATAACAGAGTCGATATTAGGTCGGCTTCATGGCGGTCTCACAAATTCATACAAAAAATGTAATATCTTGGATTTTGTGGAGAGATTCATTCATAACAGGGTGTTAGAAATAGTTTTACATTAAGACGAGTCACTTTGTGATGTCTTCCTCAGAAATAGAGGATTCATTCCATTTAATGTTAATAGCCGGTTTCCTACTAGGGTATGCTAAGGATTCCTCTTCCACTTCTTCATAATGCGGAAGTTCCGTATATAAAAAAAAAAAAGTTCCGCAATATTTTGAGTTCCTCAATCGTTACCGCATCCTAATAAATAAAAATTAAAAATTCCTCTTCCGCTATCGCTTTTTCAAAATTTAAGAGGAATTTAAGAGGAGGACCGATTTTGATGAAATTTTTTGTCTGTGTTCAAAGGGATTCGAGAATGGTTTATATTCGCGATTTGGTTCACTGAAAAATGCTCTTTTAATTAATTTTTGTGTCTGTACGTACAGGAGATCCTGATAAGACCTGGCTAAGATCGCGGGATCGCGGTGGATGCGAAAAGCACAAGACCGGTCTAAGTGGAGAGCCTTGGGGGAGGCCTATGTCCAGCAGTGGACGTCTTTCGGCTGATATGATGATGATGATGATGATGACGTACAGGAGCGACGTCTGTCGGGTCCGCTAGTATTTATATATTTCATATCATCCTCTTCCTCATCCGATTGCTCTTCCGCTTCCTCATCCGCATCCACTTCCTCCTTCTCTTCCTCATAATCACTTCCTCAACCACCCTAGTTCCTACTAAATGATTTTCATGGAACCTTTATACAAATACTGTACAGATTCAGGGGATTCAAGGATTTATATAAATGTCGCAAATAAAAAAAGCGTAATTATTAAAACAAAATGCACGGGTCACTCACGTGTTGTTAATAGTCGAGGTATGCGTATATTTCGAACCAATTTGTGGTTCCCTTTTAAGGAGAGCTCAAATAGAAAGCTAACCGTGAAAAGTAACTAAAAAGAAAAAATCTAGCAGAACTGTAAAAAATTTTTTTTTAATTAAGACAGACGGGCGTTCGATTTATCGATTTTATTAAAATTCGGGGATAGTAATGAAACACATGCGTGCATTAGGAAAGAGACAGTCAATAACGTAGACTCCTGAGTTTTTGTTGACTGTTTGTCTTTTTGACTTTTTGTAACAAACGTAGTACTTACCTACCTACTTACTTAAGACCTGATTCACCAGTTTTTTTTTAAATATTTTTTTAAAATTATTTATTCAATGAACAATTTGTACTTTATAAAGTATATTCGGCCGTTATTCTTAATGTTAATTGGTCCTTTATAAAGTACAAGAGCGCTCACGAGGATATTTCTAATATTGTGTCTAACCGCAGCTCCATGCGAATAGAAGATGTTTGTGAAGCGGTTTTATTAAGGTCGGTGGACCTACCCTTTTTGTCTAGTCAAAATAGAGGGCCATAAAAAGATAATGGCCCCCAAACCTTTGATGTGACCAGCCTAGTAGGATAAGGCAGGGAGCAAGACTGAGAGTTCCATTATAACGTAAACATAATTGGTACATTGACAAAATAACTGTTATGACTCTATATATCTAATAAGGTTACAGGTTAACATTACAAACAGAAAATAGTACATTTTATTAATCGAAACTAAGGGGCTGTTTCACCATCCATTGATTAGTGTTAACTGACGGTTAAATGTGATGCCGTCTCTGTCTATTCGAACAAAACAAATAGAGACGCCATCATATTTAACCGTCAGTTAACGCTAATCAATGGATGGTGAAACAGCCCCTAAGAATACACATATTAAGAAAATATAACCATAGATAAAACTATAAACTAAATACCTAACTTAAAAAACTTAATACTTACTAAAATAAAAAAAATATATCGATTCTATTTACCTACATTATGCCCTAAAGAAACTAAAACATTAATAAATATCACTCTTTAGTTTATCACTGAAACAACATCAAGTATAGATATAGGCAAAAAGCCTCATCCCTTTGCCCCGAACGCAAAAGTGCTCATCAAACTTGCTGCTTTATCCTGGATAGCGATGGACAACCATGAATTATGAAACGTACCTATGCTTTCAAAACTGTAACTTTAACTGGCATGTAGTACTCGTATTTAATGTAACGCTGACAGCATATGTGAAATATTAATATTGCAGGAGCAGGAATAGAATAGTCTCTTGTCTTATCCCCTACCTATGTATCTAACTAAATATAGCCTTTGACGGCTTGTATCATCGTCACCGACAGCCAAAAGACGTCCACTGCTGGACATAAGCTTCCTATATCTGCATGGCATATGAACATGTTTTAATGCATCTAGGTTTTACCATAGCTACTGCTATACCTAATGATTTCTCTAAGAGGTATCAGTGATCCTAGAAAATTAAAAATAATACTTAAATTTTTCCGATTAGCATTTTGTTTTAAAACGCGGTCATTCTAAGCAATTGTAGTCGCTTATCGCTCTGTGCTTTATGGTTACAATGCCGTGGACGGATTTAGATGACATTTGATAAGTAGATAGCTGGACGTCAGGAATAACTCATAGTTATACTGATTATAATAAATCTCGATTTTCCCGCAGAACAAAATCTCGAAACTTCAACCGCTGGGTTTAGAGTCATTCTCATTACATTTGGCAACATTTTCAATGCAATTTTGGGAACGATGTAATTTTTAGAACTTACTCGTGCGAAGCTTTACCTGCGGTTTTGTAATCTATTATTAAAATATTCTCTTTATATATTGTCTTGATGGGGGAGGCCTATGTCTAACAGTGGACTTCCTACGGCTAATGTAATGATGATAATGATAATAACGTTATCTTGCAGCGAATTCTCTCAGCGCGTCTCTGCCGGCGCATAGTTTGACATGACGGACGTTTCAGTTTTGTTTGCATTTCCTTTTTACGAGGCTTCCATTTTGAATCTTTTAGAAGGCTTCGCCACATTCTATGAATACCTTATGTATTGAAGGATCGACAACGTTAAAGGTCTACGCTGACGCAGCGTAATTTGATTAATAGCATGAGGCATTTACTAATAAATGCCTGGAAACCACGGGATCCCAATCCGCATTGGGCCCGCGTGGGAACGACGGCCCAAACCCTCTAGCTCATTTTGAGAGGAGGTCTGTGCCCAGCAGTGGGACGTATATTAGTTGAGATGCATTAGGCTAAATTTCATTGGGCTAATACGAAAGTTTGTGAGTGAGCTACTCTCTACTGGAGTCTACTCGTTGTTAACATGTTGTCCAGGGGTGGACGTCTTGTTGACAACGAGTGGACCTCGCGTGGTCCACGAATTTCCTAGTAGTCACTATGACGGCGAACAGCGGACTATCACCGAGTGGTCCACTCGCCATCTCGCGTGGCAACTAGGCGATCCTGTGACGCTACGGAGTTGATGTAGTGAGTGTATTATTAAGAATACTAACCCCTCGAGGCGAACCGGTGCTGGTCGGATGCCGGGTGGCTGGAACGAGCCACGGCTCATCACGACTTTAACCCACAAATAGGCTTCTTTAACCTGATATTCTCAAGAAACCTGTAAAATCTCAGAATCGCAACCGGTAATATTAAATACTTACCCCCTTATTCATAAACGACAATCAAACCTATTTTAGTTAAAATGCCGCTAAAATTCGTTTGTCCTTATCTGTCACTTCGACATTTGTATTTGTTAGAAAGGGACAAAGCATTTGTTAGTTAACATAGGCTTGTTAAGTTTTATGAATAAGGGGGTTAGTCTTGCTTGAGTATTGTATGTTACTAAACTTACATAGGTAAGTATGCAAAATTTCGGCTCAATCTGTTACTACAAAGTGGTTAAAGAAATGCTTTACAATTTTCAAAATCGAACAACATACGAACGTTGCAAGTTCAACAAAAGCTTGCAACATGTATTTAAACCAATCTGAAGGCTTGCCGTCTCCATCGATTACTTTCTTTTGGATATGCAACAAATTCCAATTGACGCGGCCTCCCGCCGCATCGTATCTCGGGAAGCATATTTTGTAATGAGATTTTTCAATCGACTGTTGTATTATTATTAATTTACAATGTAAATTTTGCTCTTTATTCACGCAGACATAAGGCAGTGGCATCTAAATTCGCAAACTAAATGAACGACACAAAGACGTGAACTTTAAAAAAGTTATACTACTCGTAGTTTTGAATCATTATTCATCGTTGTACATGCAATAATGATTTTCATGGGCGTATTTTTGTTGGCATGGTATAGAAGATTCTGTTTAAGTTTTCCGCATATTTAGTAGAAGCAGGTATAGGGCGTTTAAAAAATAATCGAAAATATCATCAAATTCCCTTTCATGAAAAATGTGGCCCCGAAAATGCAGCGGTTAATACACTTCAATTTTTCCTTCGAACTCTTTTACCCAGTCCAACAACGGTGTAGAGTGAACGTTGTGTTTGTTGTGTTAAGTAACCCAGAGAGTGAAAGAAGCGTGACCAGGTCTGTCTTTGCATATAATCCACTGAATTGAAAACGCTTAAAAATGTTTTCACTATCACAACTTACCTCTAATAAATTGTAAGGTTTAGTTGGTACAATTAGGTAAGTGTATTAATTTATTAGTAACATGTGTGACTTGTTCCGTGATTTTACATTCAGTGTTGGTCGAATACCGACTATATAACATAGCCGAAAAGGCCGAATACCGAATAGTAACAAAATATTTGTGGCATCTCTAAAAGAAGCCGAGTTTATTGAAAGCCAAGCTTTATAAATAACAGCTGTAGCGCTGCGCCGTCGTCCGAATGCAATTAGTGCAGCAATGGACAGAAGGGCTACTCCGAAACACGAAATTCGAAGTTCGTATCGTGACGTCCCTCTCACTCTCGTATTAAATGACATAAGCGTAGGCGGGACGGTACGATACGAACTTCGATTTTCGAATTTCGTGGTAGCCTTGCAGCTGCCTTTGAGGCGACCGTATAGTATACAACGATGTTTGGGACAAAATTGCGAATTGCATTATAGCGTTGTTTGTAGCCCGCCCTATTAACTCGTTAATAGTGCTGTAGTATATAGTGACTGCTGTAATAGGCAATATTGCTTCAGTTCAGGGACGTTATGGATATAACATTTCGGATCTGGATATGGATACGGATAATATGTCAAACATAATAGGTACGGGGTTCGGTTACGGTTACGGATGTTAAAATATTGCCGACAATCTGATTGTTTTGGTTTCAGTTTAGGGACGGATAATGGATTTTTAAGGAAGTGTAAAAGTAAAATACAAATAGGAATATAAATGACGACTTATATTTAACAGTTACGAGTCGTAATTTACGACTAAGCAGTAGAAATGGACCGGAAGACGAAGCGTTGGCAGGCCTCCCACCAGGTGGACTGACGACATCTTTTTTTTTTATTCGACTGGAAGGCAAACGAGCAAGTGGGTCTCCTGGAGGTAAGAGATCACCACCGCCCATAAACATCTGCAACACCAGTGGTATTGCAGATGCGTTGCCAACCTAGAGGCCTGAGATAGAATACCTCAAGGTGCCTCAAGTGCCAGTAATTTCACCGGCTGTCTTACTCTCTACGCCGAAACACAACAGTGCAAACACTGCTGCTTCACGGCAGCATTAGCGAGTAAGATGGTGGTAGCAATCCGGGCGGACCATGCACAAGGCCCTACCACCTGCAAAAATCGTGAGAGTTCCGGGAAACCGGTGGATGCAAGTGGCGAGTTGTCGTTCATTGTGGCGTTCTAAGGGGGAGGCCTTTGTCCAGCAGTAGACGTCTTCCGGCTATATACAATAGATACCGCGCGCGGCTGTTCTGTCGGCTCAACCGGGCGAAGACAGAAATCTGTCACAACTATGTCGCATTTGAACTCCGCTCGTGTCCGAAACTATCCGAAATTTTTATATCGGATTCGGAAAAATTTCGGATAGTCGACAACCGCTGGGGGAATCTAGAAACTGCAGAATTATTCTGTGACAAAAATAATCGATAGATACAGTCTACCGATATGATTTTTTCTACTGTAGACCGTAACCATATCGGTAGACTGTATCTATCGACTTTTTTTGTCACAGAATAATTCTGCAGTTTCTAGATTACCCCAGCGGGCGTCGACTTAAGCTCCCATATTAAACACCGCTCCTGAATGCTCCGGAGGATCAGGCGGGACATAAAGCGACTCATTTCGGGCGGCCCATGGTGAATTCATTAACAACGTGTAACCAAATATGAACCGAAATTATATTTGACTCCGCTGAATTCTGAACGCTTTGTTGGCAGTGAGATGGCGGGATTAACTGCCACTGTCTGAGGCCTTTATTTTTTGGCCAATTTTTTAACCGACTTCAAAAAAAGGAGGAGGTTATCTTAGATTATATACAACACTAGATGGACCGTAGGCGGCATGAAAACGTCCCCAAAAAATATAAGCCAATTGTTGGCTTATAAGTCATTTTCCTCCCCTCAGTCTGCATTGTGACACCGTAGGTGACGTATGCGGAGCGCGCAATACAAAAGTGCCGAAATATGACCAAATGTGCTATAAAAGTGTGCCGCAATTATAAAGGCAGGATTAAAAATCCTAATAATGTGACTTTCCATCGGTAAGTACTCCAGAATCCATAAAATTTCGTAAGAAAAGATTGAATTATTTAGGTTAGAATTGTGTGACATTTTTTATAGGTGATACCAGTTTCCAGTGCAAAATTCCCCACAATTCAGTCAAAATCGTATTGAAAAGTTTGTATTGGGCACAAAGTCGAAATATATCGATTTCACGCATCAACCTGTACAGTTAACCGTTTGAGGTGTATTTATGAAATTTGGAGCAAATGTATTCCGTAAGTCTCAATGAGCCAAATTTGACCTGTTGGAGTGAAATAGTTTTTGAGTTATGAGGGGGTCAATAATGGCTCCATATGGTTCGTGTAATATTACATACGGTGCTGGTCGTCAGTTTTGTTAGCTTGGACTTATCGTTACATGCTACCGCGTGTCTAGATCCCACCAAAAATATAAACGTGAAAAATAATAGCCAAGTTCTGCAGATAATTCTGAAATCTATTTCTAAAAACGCTACAACAGTGTTTGATATATAAAAAAATATATATTTTAATTGAACTATTGAATAAATTATTGAAGCCGTGGTGGATTAGTTAGCGGTTTGACCTATCGCCTCTCAAGCAGAGGGTCGTGGGTTCATTCAAACCTCGGCTCGCACTTCTGAGTTTTTCGAAATTCATGTGCGGAATTACATTTGAAATTTACCACGAGCTTTGCGGTGTAGGAAAACATCGTGAGGAAACCTGCACAAACCTGCGAAGCAATTCAATGGTGCGTGTGAAGTTCCCAATCCGCAATGGGCCCGCGTGGGAACTATGGCCCAAGCCCTCTAATTCTGAGAGGAGGCCTGTGCCCAGCATTGGGACGTATATAGGCTGGGATGATGATGATGACGATTGAATTAATAATTTATAGAAAGTCGATAACTTATTTACTATGTTAAATTAAAGATTAACATTTAACTGTCGTGGCGCTAGGTGCTACTTATTCAAATCGATTGTTTGGAAAATAATCTTTAGTACTAAGAATTCATGTAATATTATTGAGTTTAATATTCACGAATAAAGCATAATACTGTCTGAGCGGTACAAAATGCGGCTCTCAAATGTATGCCTAAATATAATAAATGGATAGTATAAAATAATATATAGTAAGTATCATAAACAGTTTATAGTTTCGCCATGTCTGTCTGTTTTAGTTTTATTAATTCATTTTTTATTTGATTACATTCGCCATTACTTTTACTAGCGTCTATCGTACTCTAATAATTTCCCCCCAAATTTTGGGGGATTTGACATTACGTGGTATCATTTAGAACGCACACAGTGACAACCGGATTGACGTAACTCGAGTGTAAAGATGAAGCTGTCACGTGGTCGCCACGCACACAAACAAGAAAAAGTTGGGACCTTTTCAATCGCATTGTTTCTTACTGAGGCTCGGGTCTAGTGTTGTATATAGTCTAAGGAGGTTATCTAATCGGTTATATTTTTTTTGTGTCGAGCAGTTGACGTTAAACTATTGTATCTTAGATTATTAACACTAAAAAGCGTGAAAAATCATTTTATAACAAAAAATTGAACCGACTACAAAAATCCATGAAAATAATTTTCTATCAGTCTGAACTGGAAACTATGGCCCAAGCCCTCTCATTCCGAGTGGAGGCCTGTGCCCAGCAGTGGGACGTATATAGGCTGGGACGGAACTGAAGTCGGTGCCTCAGCATTGTAATAGTTCGTATTTGTCTCTAAATCAATTAGTCAAGAGCATGTTATTAACGTGTGTACCTATTTCAGCACAGTTACTGAAAGCCTAGGATGTGTACGACATTGTCGTATACAGTAATTAAGGCCACAGGCGGATCCATAGGCTCGCTCACGGGTAATGAACTTACGATATAGCTACTGGGGTATCATCACTACATAGTATTTTAAAACAAAGTCGCTTTCTCTGTCCCTATATCCCTATGTATGCTTAAATCTTTAAAACTACGCAATTGATTTTGATACGGCTTTTTTTAATAGATAAAGAGATTGAAGAGGAAGGTTTATATGTATAATAACATCTATCATCATATTTAGTATCAGCATTGCATCCGTGCGAAGCCGGGGCGGGTCGCTAGTGTATTATAATACCGAAAAACGGAAGGCCGAATATGAAAACGTTTTGTACTTTCGATCCTCTCAGAACAAGAGGGCTTAGGCCATAGTTTCCACGCGGGCTCAGTGCGGTTTGGGAACTTCACACGCACCATTGAATTGCTTGGCAGCTTTGTGCAGGTTTCCTCACGATGTTTTCCTTCATCGCAAATCTCGTGGTAAATTTCAAATGTAATTCCGCACATGGATTTCGAAAAACACAGAGGTGCGAGCCGGGGTTTGGACCCACGACCCTCTGCTTGAGAGGCGTTAGGTCACACCATGGCTTTTAATCCCTCTCATTTGCTATAAATTGCACCACCTGTTAAAATGGTTGCCTGAAAAAGATTGTCCTTATATTTTTTTATCTATATACCTATTTCTTGTGTTGTTTACTTTATGGTATTCAATAACATCGCATTGTAAATTTCTAATCCTGCATCGAACTCGCTTAAGCCAACTACTATTTTGTCGAAAGCATCTTAAATATATGCAGCGTAGGCGAGAAAATATCAGGCTATCACAAAGCAATGTTTTATTCCCACAGGCCACATGTTAAGATGTATTGTCGGGGCCCGCATCTCCCAGCGACCCGTTCTTGGAAACTTGCCGTCGACACTAAAGAAAAAGGATTCGGAAAGAAACTTGCTGATAAACTGGCCTAACGGACCTTGATAAAGCTCAAATGGAAACAATTAAGTGAGTTTTCTACTGAAGTTTGTAGGTACAATACGGCACAAATTTATTGTTGTTCATGATTGAGCGAGATTGAAAATGAAAATGCACTTTAAAATAAGCTGTATTTTTAGCTCCTAGCTCAGTAAAGCTTCCTTCCGTCTTCGAAATCTTTGTTGAAAAGTGCGTTTTTCCTGCAAGCGTAGAAATGGATTTTGACTTTTAAACTTGGCGATCGAAATAATGCGGTGCACCTAATTTTCCTGGAGATTTAAAAAGATAGCTTTTAGAAATCCATACTAATATTATGAATGCGAAAGTGTGTGTTTGTGTGTATGTTTGTCCGTCTTTCTTTTTTGGCATAGAGATAGTTTATGGGCCAGAGAGTGACATAGGCTACTTTTTATCCCGGAAAAGTGCACAGTTACCGAGAGAACAGCGCGCGAGATAACCAAATTCCACGCGAGCGAAGCCGCGGGCAATAGCTAGTATACTTATATTACTAGATAAACGTTTTTTTCTTGTAATGTGGTTAAAAATTGTGTGTTTTCCTCGGCATCATAGTTGAGAAATTATTTACCTAGTTGAGAAATTCGATCTATAAATATAGGAGAATCGCCGGATATCCATCCTATGAAAAAGAATTAAAAGAAAAGTTGTACAAAGATACCTACCTTAGAACGTATTTTTGTCCAAACTGAAAATGTTACGCTAAGGACGAGTTGTTCGGTCAATCACAATTATAAAATTTATTATGTTATGAAAATGATTATTATAAGTTGTTACATGTAGAAAGAAAAAGAAACTGGTACAAAATTAAACTATAAATACTTAATAATAATAATTAAAAACTAATATAACTCTAAAAAAGGCCCCTGTGGCATGGTTCCAAAAATGCTGGCAGCATTTCCTCGCTGTATGGCGATGCTAATACGCTGTGCGAGGAAGCTGCCAGCCCTCTTGTCTCCGGTGGTGTCGACAACTAATTACAAAATAATTAGTAGTTCAAATGATTAAAAAATCTTTATAATGGTTATGGTATTTATAGCGTGTTTTATTTCCATATCGAGAATACCAACTGAAACATAGATGCACATCCGCTTGACTGTATTCTAGCAAATAAAGTATATTTTGATTTTGATTTTGATTTTTGATAAAAAGAGACTAGCGCTGGGAATCGAACCCAGGTCCTCAGGCATTCCCTACTGCGTGCTATACCCCTACATCACCACTGGACAGGAATACAGACACCAATTTCTCGTATGCACCACATAATCTCAGCTTGTTTGCTTCTTATTTATATAGTCCTCTAGCGCTAAGTATCATCAGACTCAATTAGACAGGTATCTATCTGTCTCTGTCCTTAACATCTGTGGTCGTCTCACCGTCTTATCAGTTAACATAGGCGTGAAATTAGCTTTGAGTCTAGACTTCCACAATCCACAAAGCACTACGTTAGACTAAATTATTACTTAGTTAGGAACCGTAAGTTTCCTTTGAGAAAACCGTAACTCGACCACGATATTTATCAGCATCTCGGGATTCCCGGGATTGAGTCTCTCGTAGTTAGGGTTGCCACATGGAAAAACGAAATGTCCTGACAAAAATTCTGAGATATCCCTAAAAGTCCGGACATTTCCTGTATCAGAAATTTGGCGTAGCTTATACGACGCATTTAAGTTTTAATTAAGGCAAGAAATAAGATCTTTCTACAAGCTTTTATTTAGTTCCATCTGTCCCGTTGTCTGTATTTCTGTAATGACATCTTGCAAGTTAAATTCGACCAATTTTTAGTAGTTAAATTGACTTGAAATTTTGTATACTTATGTAAATTGCGTGACAATATGGTGACAATACAATAATCTGGTAGTGACATCCTGGTAATCCGGCCAGGATTGTCTCCACACGACGGAACTCTTCAACGGTTAATGGCATCGACTTGACAATACAAGTACAGTCAACGAAAGTACAGTCAGCAAAGAAAAGCTTTTATCAAAAATGAAATTTTTACTAAATATTAGGCAGCTGTAATATTCCATTTTAAATGATTTTGCAAGAAAAATTATTGGTTTTTTTGATTACCTACTTACTTACCTACATTTATCATTTCATTCATTAAAATTATCTATACTTTGTAATAAGTGTCTCTTCTTCTTCTTCAGCGTGTTTTTGCCCACCGTTGGGCATACGCCTCTCCAACCTTTCTCCATCCAGGTCGACTATCTGTCTCTCTCTTCCAGACCGGTCCTGCTGTCTTCACAATGTCATCGGACCATCGAGCAGGCGGTCTGTCCACATTTCTTTTGCCTAGCCGGGGTCTCCACTCCAAAACGCGCTTACACCACCGTTCGTCGTGTCGTCGGCACACGTGGCCGGCCCAAACCCATTTCAGCTTCGCGGCTCTATGTCCAACATCGACCACTCTCGTGCGTTTTCTAAGATAGATAGATAGATAGAAACGTTTATTTCTGTTCAAAGTTACATTTTTAAATTACATTTGTTGTGCCAAACTACAGAGCAGTTTGTCGGCACTTTAGCTCTTGGTTTATAAAAATACAAATTACAAGTAACGCTTAACATAGTATAGTTAGTATTAAGACTTGCTATGGTATGGTTAGTGTTATTTTATGACTTATTTTTATACTAATAGAAAAACCAGACATTTTAATTACAAAGCATGCCATTATACCACGACTTATCATTAAATAATTAGTATTTTAATTATCTATAAGGAATTTTTTCAATTTTAACTTAAATATATGTTTTTTTGTTTTTTTCCATATCTCTAATGAGTTCACTCGGTAGTTCATTGTAAATTTGAGGAATCAGGTAACTACTAGTTCTACGACCATAATAGTTGGTGACGCTCGGCGTAACATATGGTTTAATCATTTTAGGACGACTTGAGTAGGTACGGGTCCTTTTCAACACAACATCTAAGCTCGTTACGGACTCGATTGCGTAGTGTAAGTGTGTTATTTCTAAAAACCTTAAAAGCCTGACACTTGTCAAGTCCGGCCGCAATCCTGGCAAAGAGCCAAAAACCCCGACCTATGGCAACCCTACTCGTAGTGTTGTTTATAGTTTAATCAAAATAATCCCGGCCCTAAGAGAATGGATATTTTTGGTGCGTATCCTTACGTGTGATCACTATCGGATTTAGTTTCACAAAGAAATCCGACTTGTTTTATGATTAACTCGTAACCTTTGAAATAAAGGAACTAACTTTCTTTTTCCGATACCTCTAGGTATCTACAGATTTTTAGTGTTTTTATACGACTGCGCGAATATTTTTTTTTATTAGGATACTAGCCTGTTACCCGCGACCCGTCCGCGTGGAATTCGGTTTTTCACTATCTCATGACTATACCCGGCGGATGAGATTTTATCCCGACACCGTAGGAAATTTGGAAATAAAAATAGTAAAAGTATTTTTAGGCCTACCAACACACACACACACCAACACCAACACACATACACACACACAAACACACAAACACACACACACACACACACACACGCACGCACGCACGCACACGCACACGCGCACACACACGCACACGCGCACACACACACACACACACACACACACACACACACACACACACACACACACACACACACACAAACACACACACGCACGCACGCACGCACGCATACACACTATAGGTACTATCAAACTTTCAAATTTATAATAAGTATTTGTAGTATTCATGAAGTTCCACTGCAATTTCTTATTCGACCAGCTCATTTACTAATGCAACAAATGCAAATCTGTTATAACTGAAAACATTTCGTTCCCCTGTTTATTCCTCTAAGCTTAATTATTCACAGATTTCCCGAGCTGAGTAATTAAATTAAATCTCGGAAGGAATAATATCTTCGTTTGGAGCGCGTCAAAATTCCACTGCTACATCCGTGCAGCGAGCAATTTCATTAGTTTTAAGTCCACCTCCTGTGGTACAATTGCTGTGAAATAGCGGTGATTAGAACTCTGCAAATGTGGATGATGTTTGTGAAGCCGTAGTGGCCTAGTGAAGCGTTGGCAGGGCTCCCACTAGTTAGACTGACATCGTGAGAGTTGCGGGAGCCGGTGGATGCACGTGGCGAGTTGTCGTTCACTGTGGCGTTCTAAACGGGAGGCCTTTGTCCAGCGTGGGTCTATTCCGGCTGATGATGATGAAAGGCATAACCAACATGAGTTGCCTCACATTACTGTGGTTAAGTACATACAATAGAGTTCAGCTTAGTGGCAAGAGCGTCGCGCGCATGGATCTCTTGGTTCTATTAAAAGAGATTGTCAGCGAATACAGGGAAAACCACGGGAAAACACAGAACATTTTTATGAAGTAAAAGAGACTAGCATCTATAGTCCGATTTTGTGTCTCAATCGCTAAATGTTTGCACTTCTGTTCTTCATAGATGAGAATGAAAACTAAGATGAAATTCACGTGGGAATTTAAATTCAACTGTCCAATCTACGAGTAATGTTTCACGTGAGCAAAGCCGCTGGAAAAGTCCACTGTTTTTAACATTTGTTACAAACTATTTGATACCGCGACTACGCCTGCAGAGAATTCGTTTACAGCTGCTCCACGGAAATTACAATACAGTTTCCCGGGATAGAAACTATCTCATGTCATGATCTTCCCCAGGTCTCATACCATCTCTCTACCAAATTTCACCTGAATCGGTTCAGCATGTAGAGGTAACAGACCAAGAGACAGCTAAAGTTATTTTATAAAAAAATAATTTATAAGTAATTGAAATGCAAATTTTATGGAACTTCATTTTTGGCTTATTTTAGAATAGAATAGAATAGATTTATTTGGTGTTAAAAAGTTTGTACATGAAATCTTAATCTAAATGAAACGGTAGTTAACAAAGCACCAAAATGGATGCCACTCAGCAAATGCCGATGTCTGAATTTCTTCAGTCATGGCGCTAGTTTTCAGGGCAACCAAGAATACAACAGGATAATATTATAAAGCTAGACTAACTACACATGAATAAACATTTTCTGAAAAGTTTCTTATTTTATTTGCATGATATTTTTAATAACCTCAGGCACTTTCGCTATGCAACATTTCACTGCAAATGTCCAGACAGCAATATAAAAAGCATATAAAAAGTAAACTTGTTTTGTTTCAAACCGCTGGGTTCTGAATTCTGAATAAGTTATTAAATTCATTTTTAAAGAGTATTTACTGAGAAATTAATATTTAATAACAATGAAACTAACTTTTTCAGCTATCTTGCATTTACGGTACGCTTAAATAAAACATGATCAGTACTAACATAAATGATGCACAAATATGCGACTAAATCCATACAGCTGATCATTTTAGTTTTCTTGACAGTCAAAAATGAATAAGCATTTGCTAAGAAGAAAACAAATTTTTTCATGGTTTGAATTTGACAGTTTTGACATTTTGACAGCACTAAACTAATAATAACAATGAGGGTTTCTGAGACAGGCTAGGTAGCGCTAATATCGTGAGGTCCGTTTCATTTTGACATTTGTGTCAGATTTGTGAGGTTAAATAATTAAATGAGCCGATCGCAATCAGTCAAGCATATTATTCCATTCCCTTATGTACAGTGGCGTAGCTAAGTAACCAAATGCCCTGGGGCAAAAAATAAACTAGAGTCCCAACTAAACTATTTAAAATCGCTTGTTTCGTATTCGTCGTGTTCTGAACTCGACGTACTCTAGATTTGTCCTTTATAGTTTGTAAGTCAGAGTCTGAGTGCCCGCTGAGACATTTGACAACTGACAGATGTCAATCCGATCTCTTTTTTTATTCAAACAGACCAAGGCACAAAACCTGTTAATCTCACAAAACGTGTGGTTTTCTCAAATAAAGTTTCAATTTATTTAAAAAAAAACTGGAAACAAAATCTATCTACGATGGTAAGCTACATTATACGTCTAGTATCAATAAAAAATATAACATGGACTATCCTAGAAAACTTAATGTACTTATCCAATTCGGTTGGTCCGCACGAAGCAGTTCGCTTTATCTTTCATGATGCGTCGATAGGCTGTTACTGAACCAGTGAGAGACACCTTTGGCCTCATCTTCACCTTTCATCAGGTGAGATAATGGCCAATCACGGGTCAGTTATTTATGTAAAAAAAACTGTTGTACAGTTTTACCATACTATCATTGATGTCACGTAAACAGCTATGTGACCTATACGGAAAAATTGATAGGCAACCCTGTGGGAATCGAGTTGTTACCACAACGTCACTGGTGAGGTAATATTGAATACTCTTTTCTATATAAAAACCGGCCAAGAGGGTGTCGGACACGCCCGAAATAGGGCTCCGTAGCTACCTATTACAAAAAAATTAAGTAATATTTTTCTAAGGATGTCGTATTTTCTACGGAATATTCCAAGTTTAGGTATATTTTATAGGTTTATTTTATACCTCAGGCATTCATTTTTAAACTACTAATAATTCTCAAGAAAATTTAACCGTTATAGTTTTCCTTGTAAGTTTGATATACTTACTACCATCCTGAATTTTTTCAAAGTTTTCCATCCACCGGTTTAGATTTTAGAGGGGGGGACGACGACGCTCGTTTTTATTGAAAATTTGCGCTTTGAAGTTGAATATTTTGCAAACATATCACTGAATCGAAAAATCGTTTTAGCAACTCCCCAAAGACCTATCCAACGATACCCCACACTAAAAGATTGGTTAAAAAAAAAAACACCCCCACTTTACGTCTATTATGGGAGGTACTCTAAAAATTTTTTTTAATGTTTTATTGTACCATTTTGTCGGTATAATTTACATATATATTTCTGCAAAATTACAGCTTTCTAGCATTGATAGTCCCTGAACAAAGCCGCAGACGGACAGACACACAGACATGGGGAAACTATAAGGGTTCCGTTTTTGCCATTTTGGCTACGGAACCCTAAAAACTGATGATGTCTTACATAATGCATTGTAGTAATAACATAAAAGGCACTCTTCTTTTTATGTTTGTACTTGCTCTTTTTAGATAGTCATAAGACTAAAGGTAATTCCCTGAGGTATGCCTGTACGTGAGCCGGTATAGTATCCATTACAAAGTTAAATGTGCAGACGTTCAGGTCGCCGTCGTCAGCGATAGATATAAACTTGGTACGTGGATACATTTATTCTAGTTTTAGCCAATGAAGAATAAGTTTGTAACGGAAAATGGAAACTTTTAGAATCTTGTTAGATATTAGTCTAAGATAAAATAAACTAGGTACACCATTTTACCCTGCTTCTCTGCTGTAAATCATATACTACATTTACGTCAGTTTGGCACATAAATAAATAAATAAATATCACGAGACAATTCACACTAATTGACCTAGTTCCAAAGTAAGCTTAGCAAAGCTCGAGTTCTGGATAAGCAACGGACAAATATAATTATATAGATAGATACATACTTAAATAAATATTAAAGACCCAAGACCCGAGACCAAACATTCGTATTTTTCATACAAATATCTGCCCCGACACGGGAATCGAACACGGGACCTCAAGCTTCGTAGTTAGGTTCTCTAACTACTAGGCCATTTGGTTGTATAATATATACATACATAACACATATATAAATACATACATTATTGTAAACACGCCGAACGCCCTCGTCCTATAGTCATCTATCTCAACTACGCACATATTGGGCTTCAATGACTCCTGCTGGCTCGTGCTGAGGCACCGACCGACTTCAGACTGGTAGAAAATAATTTTCATGGTTTTTTGTAGTCGGTTCAATTTTTTTGTTATAATTTTTTTTTAGATTTGAGTTTCGCGACAGGAGCCGCGATCTAAAAACGCCCCGTGGTCGAGCTGTATCAGCTGTATCATACCAATATACATATAAGTACGCTTGCAACTTGTTACTTGAAAAATAATTTCAAAGTGGGTGCAAAACTGCGAACTAACAGAATTTACTGAATTCTATTTCTGCAGCGATGCAGCAGGTGTCCTCAAGAAATGGAAATACTTCATTCGAATGTCTTAAAATTTCCACATTAACAAGTTTCAGAGCTTTCTCAAGTGGAATATAGCTACTAGCTTTAATTATAATATTGTAATATCAAACAAACTAAGTAAAAATTAGGGGCACAGAATAATAGCCGTTAGATTAGTGGCATAAAGTTCGTTATCGCAGTGAAGAATATTGTGTCGTTGACTTTATGAAATTAAGTACAAGTCTCCAACTCTTTTTAAGTTTTGTTAATTTTCGTACTTTTACGCAAGCCGTTATTTGGAGTGAAAAATGAAGGTGTCATTTGTACTTAAGAGAACCTTTTTGAAGTTCAGGCGGAGTTATTAATTAGTTTTTTCTGACTCATTCTAGTAAACGAAACAACGCGGTATTTTTCATAAAATTTGCCAGTGAAGTTTTCTGCCTCTTAGACTGTATTCAAAATCAGTGTTGTTAGGTAGCTAAGGCCGGCCTTAGTTGGACATAGGCTACCTCTGTATTATAGGATTATTGATAAAATAAAAAATGGGCTGTCATTTCCACAAGAGGACCTCTGATCAAAGTGCTTTATTTATTTTTATAAAACATAACATATCTCCAAGGCTGATTAGCCTAGATTAGCTTAGATTTCATATGACACAACCTCATGGACCTTCAGTAGTTAGGAAGGCCTGCATCCACCATGAACTCGCCAATTTAACAAAATCGCCCGTCCATTTTGTTGGATATAAGTTTAAACTTTATATGGAGCAACTCTTATATATGCAAAATAACGAACCTTCGTGTAAGTTGTAAACATTTTGCTGCGCAGATTCTGTAAAAAAAAATCAGTGTAACGAAGGCCAAAGGAAAAACATGAACGAAAATACCTCGTCGGGTCTCTTTGTATGTATAAATGGGACGTAATTTTCGGTCGTACCGTTTCCTAAGGTGAGCTGGTACTGAAGTGCTGACGATTTGATTTCTTTGACGACTTGATTACATTTACAATCGGGTTTGAGGGTTCCATGATGATATGAAAAAGCTTAGGTACTTGAATCGTTTGTACGCTGAATGCAACGGAAAATATTCTAGGTACTCATACATAAAATCCATACTAATATTATAAATGCGAAAGTGTGTTTGTTCGTCTTTCATGCCGTATATGCCATATTTCATAACGGTTTACGCGCAAAGCTGCGGGTAACCACTAGTGTTTAAAATAAATTATCTCGTTATAAAAACAAATAGCTATCATGAGAGCTGTTTTCTAGAATATATCTCATTTTAAAACCAAAACCAGCGCTTTTGAAGATAAATTTGTTATTCTAGATTATCTCATAAGCCCATAAAGCTAAACACCCAATTTATTACGTCGACCATTTCTCTAAGCGGTTTATCAGATGGGATCCATTATCAAAATGCAACCAACAAAATGCTTTTGATTAAAAAATATCACAGTGTAAAAGAGAAACAGAGGCAGCAATTTACTCTTTAGGGAGACAGATATCTGTTTAACAATAGGCTGGTTACAGTTGAAGAGAACGACAAGATGCCGATACGATTTAAGATGCAACTTTTTCTAGTTTTTGTGTGCGCAAAACATCCGTCTCTTTACTGATTAGAAACGGACATATGCATGCTTCACGATCGTAATAAAAGTTTGCATGATATATCCTTTTTCGTGCGATGTTTTTTGTGATGCTTTACTCATTTCCGTGGAAAGTTATTGATGTGGGACTCTCTCACTTTAGGGAAGCAAATTCACTTGGTTTCAATATTTATTTTCGACGTTATTTCTTGATTTAAACAATGTATTGTATAATCTGTAGTAGCATAGACTAGCATAGAGATGGTAAAAAATGCGTCATTTTTAAAATCGATTAATACGTGTATGATTAAGCGATTTTTATTTACATTCCTTAAAATTAAAAAAAAATGTTACTGCATTTATAATTGAATAAGCAGTCTTTGGAATTAAATGAAGTATTGTAAGTAATAAAATAGACAAAAATACGTTGATCTATTCAATTAATATATAATCAATTTGCCTAAGAGGTACTCTTTGGACAATTTGTTTTAGTTTTAGTTTAAATTTTTATTTTATTTTAAGTTATTGTTAGAAAGTTATGTTTAATATGTATATTATTTGGTTTCTTTTATCAATAAAATGTTTAATATCAATTTACTGAAGAGATTAATTATTTTACAATAGGTTCTAGGTTTTCACATCTCTAAATGTCTATGGAGGAGTTGATGATGTCTTTGTTTACGCTTGTCATAAATTGGATTGGAATACAATATAGCCTAACATCAATGAACACCTCGACCATTTTAAGAATTCCCACTAGTTGTTTTATAATTTTGTATTCGTCTCGCAGATTATAAAACTGGCAGCACTAATGAAAATCATTTGTTAGCCGAGGAAATAAATTCACTTCAGGAGGCGATGCGACGAAGAATCCGGCGGCGATTTGTCGGACACGCTCTATTTATTTTGGGAACGTTATCTTTACTGGACCCTAATTGTTTTGAATGCAGCAACAATAAAGAAACACCTTCCACCACAGCACAAACACATTCTCCACTTTCTTTACGGCATTCTCTTTAACCCTGCAACTCTTCGCTCGCTAACTCAAAGAACGATTCCCTATTCAATGCTCATAGAACTGTCTCGTTACCGTGCCACTTTGTAACTCCAAATTCTATGTCTATTCTTATTCTGTCCCGGCTATCCGGTTGTGGAATTCCTTACGGATTGACTTAGGATGCGCAAAATCTTTGCCAATCTTAAATCTTTGCTTAAGGAGCACTATCTGTCACTGTCATCTTGTAATGATTGACTTTATCATAATTTATTTATTTATTTATATGTAGCTGTTTATCCCACTGCATCACTGCCTATATTTAATTTGGACGTGTATAATTTGTACAATATAATAATATAATGTATGTGAAGATGTATTTTTGTTGAGTTTTAATATTAGTCTCTCCTTCTTTCTGTAAAAAAAGATTGCCTGGACGAGATCGTTCTTGAGCTATAAGACCGCCTATTGCTTACCTGTTAATCTTCTCTCTGAGTACCTGTTTTCTGTATCGCTTACTATTTCTGGTGTACAATAAAGAGTATTGTATTGTATTGTATAATAAAATCTGTAGCCGATTCCATCTAATCTGTGAAGTTAATAATGCCTGTGATAATATTAGTAAGTATTTTAGCCGCTGTCTAGTTATAAAATAATAATAATTCCCATTTCACAGATAATTAACTAGTGCAAGTTAATTAACGTCAGCGTCAGTTGGAATAAATGACGTCAAAAATATATTTACTCGCTAGTAATTAATGAATGAGTTGGAGGACGTTTTAAATCTTTTGAACTGGTACGGGTTTGGCATCAACATAACCCACCTTCGTTTTGCCGACGATTTATTTATTTTATTTCGTTTATTATTAAGTAAGCGATACAGAATACAAGTACACAGAGAAATTTACAAGGTAAGTAATAGGCACACATACACAATACAACACACACCACACACATATACTTAAAAAAGAGCTAACCTAAGATAACTTAACTAACTATATAGCAATGAAAATTATTATAAAAAGAATACCCCGTCTAAAATGTCTGCTTTATTTTATTTATTTATTCAAACAAAAAATTACAACTAATAGTGAGATGAGTAACCAACAATAGGTATTACCTATCAATGGCGTTCATAGAAGCATTCATATTTCCATCGACTTGCCCAATATTTACAAAATAGGACTAGGATATACATGATCTATGAAAGATATATGAGATCTTCGCTTTGGCTTTACCATGAAAATATCTGACTCTATGCCACTGGTATCAATAAACATAAGGGCTTGTAATACTACCTACTAGATTTTAACTTGGTATCGATAGTTAAACACTTGTTTCTATACAAGTAATCTAGTAGGCGGCGAAAACTTCGCTAACAAAGAAGAACTCACCGTTGTAATTACTGAGGAAACGCTTCGTGGAAGGAACACAGAGAAAGTTGGGATTGGAGAACTACTATTTGAACAAGTGAGTTACTGATAAATGAAAACAAGCGTCTTCTAATATTCGATATGTAAAAGTTTGTGTTATAAGAACATTGCAAATATTATAATGCATATTATGGTTTAGGTATTATGGTTTAGGTAGCGCAAAGAGCGATGGAATGCGCAATGCTAGGAATCTCCCTGCGGGACAAGATAAGGAACGAGTACATTCGCTAACGAACCAAAGTTACCGACATCGGTAGGAGAGTGGCGCAACTTAAATGACAATGGGCCGGTCACGTCTGTCGCGCGGGGGATGATAGATGGAGCCAGAAAACGCTACACTGGAGACCCCGAACTGGAAGCCGAAACGTAGGAAGACCACCAACTAGATAGGCGGATGATATCGGTAAGACATGCAGCAGGACCAACTTGGACCAGATTTGCTGCATCTAGGTCAACATGGAAATCCATGGAAGAGGCATATGTCCAGCAGTGGACAAATATACACTGAAAAGAAGAAGAGAAGAAGAAGAAAGGTTTGTATATCCAAATAATAAATGAATACGCACTTGTTGCATTAGAAGTAGCTAATATAAAGCCGAGTTTAGACTTCAAGAAAAATCATGCAAGTTGCATTACATTGCGAGGCCGTAAAGCCAACGAGTTTGTAGTGGTCAATCGAGCGCCGCAATGTATGATGATCGCAGGTGAGCAAAGTAGTTAATTGTTTATAAGTATTTCATTGATATCGACCTCCAGTTCCATGTATATTATTTGGATATACTTACAAACTTTTACATATCAAATATTAGAATATGTTTGTTTTCGTTTGACGACCAGATGACCTAGTGGTTAGAGAACCTGACTACGAAGCTTGAGGTCCCGGGTTCGATTCCCATGTCGGGGCAGATATTTGTAAGAAAAATACGAATGTTTGTTCTCGGGTCTTGAGTGTTTAATATGTATTTAAGTATGAATCTAAATATCTATATATTTATATTTATCCGTTGCTTAGTACCCATAACACATACAAGCTTTGTTAAGCTTACTTTGGGACTTAGTCAATTGGTGTGAAGTGTCCCGTGATATTTATTTATTATTTTTCAGTAACTCAATTGTTCCAATACTAGTTTTCCAACCCCAAGTGGTATTGAGCAAACTAATTGTTTTTAGTCCATTTACTCTACCTTTTCATTAACCATCTGCAAAACTCTTTCATTCACATCTATACCTGTCCATGCGTCCACGCAATGTGATACGCAATGGTAATCCAAAACAATAAAATAAAATAACATGCTGTAAGCTATTTATTTACCAACATAACAGCCCACAAACTTTTAAATAACTCGTGAAAGGGGGACTTAATTACGCAATAAATGTTACATTCACATTCGCCTGAGCTTGCACGAACGCGAGGGAATTATACCTTTGTATCGTGTTCGAGTCCCGTTTGTTATTTTAGTTGATATCACGACTTTATAAATAATAAAAAGTACTATTTTAATTTCAGCTTCAGAATTTTTTTATCACGGGACACTTGACACCAAATTGACCTAGTCCCAAAGTAAACAAAGCTTGTGTCGTGGTTGCCTAGGCAACGGAATAAATGAAATAGATAGATAGGAACCTACATATTAAGCACTCAAGACTCTAGTACAAACATTTTCGAAATAAAAGTTTCAAATAAAAGTTAGATATGAGCAGGAGGGTGTCACTACGCCATTCCGCCGCCGAGCTAAAAGTGCGTACCGGGCCTCCCCAACGTTGAGGCGATACAGTGGTTGCCGCGCACTGACCCGTGGCGCACGCGCGCGCCTCTAAAGCAGTACGACTCAATTTACGTCGCAAACGCGTGTCATAATTTTAATTGGCAATATGTATCCAAAAAAATACTGCATTGCAGCCGATTGTCGGAACAATGAAAAAAATAGTAATTGTCAGTTTTTCTCGGTTCCGGCAAGTGAGGAAGATAGCGAAAGGTACGGTATTCATTACTCATTTATATTCTACTGTCATGGTACCTAAATCTATAACAATAATTAATAAATATACACACAAATGTTTTATATCATATACTTATTTAAAATAGGTGGTAGGTAGCTACATATACATATAATCCATACCTACATCAAAAGAAAATCACGTGTCGTGTATACCTCTGTGTAAACTGATTTATATGTTCGGTATTAATTTACCTAATAGGTAGGTATAACAGTTTCTGCATGTGTACCTTGCGTAGTATTTATACTTATAACACTTACCAGCCATTCTGAAGCAACTGTAGCATGTGACTATTTCTCGCATGAGATGTACATATTACCTGTCTCTTTCTGTGCACTACTGTGAGAAAGTGACGGGTGACGTCTCGCAACGAAAGTCACTAAGCATAGTTGCGCTGGACTAGACTGGTACCTAGCTTATTCTTACATAATATTCGACCCTGCGCCATAGAATAAATAAAAGTGCAACCGCTAAGTAAATATTATAAACAGCATACCTAAATCTGATAGTATAATAGGTATTCTATTAAAGTATCATGACAACCCTATTTTCGGAATATCTGACAAGGTGTGGAATAATGTCGACCTTCGCGCGGCGCCAGAGAGCTCAATGTCGGCTGCTCGCGTGCGGTCCGTTTGTTAATAATAATTATGTAGGCACATAAAAAGGCGGCATTTGTGAAAATCAAAACAGAGAGACTTCTGTACTTGTACTATTATCTATTCTGTGATATGAGTAAAAATCAGTTTAAAAATTAAACGGTTTCAATGTGAAGAAACTGTAAAAAATCATGATTCACATTTAATAAATTCTTGTTTATTATTCATTTCAGTATTTGAAATTAAGTTGAAAAAAATCATTGATACCACAGTACAAACAATCTGGAATACTATGTAAGAACAATTTCATTAACTTAACATTAAAGTCCTGTCTACATAATTTTGTAATTTTTACCATATCGATATCTGACAAAAAATCAGCGCTGCAGGCGTCTAACGCCTCAGCATAGTGTCGAGTCAGCGGCTGTGTCACTTTTTGTGTTTTTTCATTCGTGTGTATTTTTTAAATTTTGTTGTATTTTTGTGTCACTGTTGTACCGTTTTTATCAAACTTTAAACCTAAAATTGCTAAAAGTGGCTCTGAAGCGGTAACGTTTCGTGTGCTCTGCCTACCCCATTTGGGAATACAGGCGTGATGTTTGTGTGTGTGTTTGTGTCTCCTTTCTTTCTACATAAATTTGCTATTATTCCGAATCATTATTTGCAATTCAACAGAATCGCAAATAACAATAACATGCATCTAAGAGACATGGATTTTAATTAAATTTAATAAAACGGTCTACCAAATAAGTCAGCTTTCTCGTTTAGTTTTCTTATAGCAAATAGTAGGGCCTTTTGGTGACCACTTCTTTAAAAGTTTTCAACGAACTACTTTATTATGAATAGAGGTTTGGAGTGTCTGGGTTTTGTAGTATTGACGTTGAGTTAACGAATCCAGTTAGTTAATTATAGAAGTTGTCGAAAGAGTAGGTCTGTTTAAATAAGAAATAAAAAAACCGGGACAACTTATATTTATCATTTGTGGCATGACGACATGTTAGTAGGTATGTAAAGACTAACATTTAAAAATATATGAAAAAAAAAACAGTTTGACGAAATTCTAGTCACAGTTGACAACAAGTGTTTAGCTCGAGTAGGTATTCAGTTTTGACACTAAAAAATATAGAAACTTCTTTGTTTGTGGCTGTTTATACTTAATTGCCTTGGTCTTGGAAGAAGATTTTACTTTATGCACTAGAGCATAAAAAGTTTTTTTATGTCGCCTAGATCTAGCATAAACGCGAACTTAACGAGCATGAGAAGTGAAAAAGGTATTTTCATCACAAAGATATGACGCACAATGCGTAAAAATAAACAATTAACAATCATTACTTAAAAAAATAGGTAACATTTATGATAAGAAATATCTACAGTTGGTTCATAAAACATTTTTCTGTTGAATTAATTTTTTTTTAATATATACCTAGCTATGCACATGCACCCTATGTTTTAAGTGGTAGGGTAATAAATATGTTGAATTCTCCGAGTTAGTTAAAACATTCATAAACACAATGAATACCGAATGGTATTAATATTAGTTAAAATGTTGTCAGCGTAATTATAAAAAATTCGAAAGAAAGTCGGGTCATTATTTTATTTTAATAACGTATACACATAGTTAAAGAGCAGGTAAAAAAAAATTGAGTCTTGAGATCTTTGTTTCTAAACGGACAGAAAATTTATGTAGTTCAATAAAAATAAAAAATAAAATAAATATCACGGGACAATTCACACCAATTGACCTGTCCCAAAGTAAGCTTAGCAAAACTTGTGTTATGGGTACTAAGCAACGGATAAATAAGATTATATGGATAGATACATACTTAAATACATATTAAACACCCTCGGCCCCGACACAGGAATCGAACCCGGGACCTCAAGCTTCGCAGTCAGGTTCTCTAACCACTAGGCCATCAGGTCGTCATGTTAAAAAACAAACAATTAAATTAAATTTCATTCGAAACATGTTAAAAATTTCAGAATATGTAAACTATTGAAATAAAACAAACAATAACAACTTCAGTGACCTAGCAATTTCAGACGGAAACTTCATTTTATGATTTTTATATTTCACAAGACTCAAGTTAGTGTAAAGGGCAACAAGGAGTCGCAAGACCTTTTTGCTAAAAATGTCCTTAACGCCAATTAAACATTTGAGTACCAAAACGCTGTATAAAAGCAAAAAGCCGCACTCCAATTTGAATCTTCCACCAATTTATTTACGTCTAAAATTGCGTCCCCAGATTTTCTTTCCATTCAGCTTGAGCACCTTATTAAGAACATGCCACGTGTACAGTGAAATACGTTAATTAATTTAATTTTAGACTCGATCGCTTGAAGAATGGCATATAATAAATTTTGGACGCCGCCGAATCACGCCCTGGGGAGTGATAGATCAAATTGCAGGATAACGGGTGCGGAACTACGCCGGGTTGATCGATTGTGCAGCTGTGTCTATTTTTTGTATTTAATCTATTTTATTGGAAAAACAAATGATCCATTATTGTTTCCTCATTAGAATGAAAGGGCGAAACTCAGAATACTTTAAGCCCTACTCGGTTAATTTTAACCTTGAATAGGAACACCTAGTTATTAAGCTACGAGGTATTAAGACTCAACCTACACGTGTAGTAAGTACAGAAGTTTAACCCTTGACAAGGTAAAATTTGAAATTGCAATATTTTTAGTTTTTTTTTTTTTTACTTTATAAGTCAAAAAAGTTCGTTGGGGCCGAAAAGTTCTCGAGTGGAGACCGCGGATCGCTAAGCGCAGCGTATGACGTCCACCAACGAGATGGACGGATGACTTGGTTAAAGCCTCGGGTTCACGGTGAATGGAAGCCGCTGCCAACCGAAGCGACTGGAGGTCTATGGGGGAGGACTATGTCCGAAAGTGGACGTTCTACGGCTGAGAGATGATTACCTAACACACAATATATCCGATAAATACGACATTACATAAAATAAGAAGATACCTATAATTGGAATATAAAGCCTAAAATAAAAACCCAATTTCTGTTTATCGCATTTTACGCAGCTACAACTACGCAGATTGAATAATCTCCAAATTTAGAATTGAACAAACATAAACATCATTTGAACTGAATAAACAGTGTAAACTTATTCATATTCCAGCTAAGGAATTAACTCTATAAAACAATTGAGACAATCCGAGCTTCATACTCTGCTCGTAGCTTTAGTGCTAGTAAAACAAAATAACGATGCAGCGCTTTTAAAATGAACAAGACGCAGGTGGGTATGAATTTATACTTTAAAGTTTATGTTTATTGAAAGTTTTCTTTACTTAGGTACATTATTAGAAGCCGTAACGGACCAAAAAGTTGGTCTAATGTAATACTTGCTTGCATAGAACAACTATTAACAACGATGAACGTGAGACGGTACTAAATTAACTTTAGGGAACCCTGTTGTCAGATTTTTAAACTTAAAATTTATTTCATTCGTAAGTAACTAACTGACGCAATGAAGATTACTAATTAAGATTTTTAACACACATTAGCTACACTTTTAACTAAGTAGGTACTTAGCAATTGATAAATTTCGCAACAATTGACTAGCAGTGGAACAGTATATTTATACTTTTACTAGCTTTTGTCCGCGGCTCCACCCGCATGGTATTCGGTTATCGCGCGCTGTTCCCTCGGGAACTGTGCATTTTTCCGGAATAAAAAGTAGCCTATGTCACTCTCAGGCCCATAAACTATCTGATTGCCAAAAATCACGTCGATCGGCGTTACGGCGTGAAAGAAGCCCATGGCGTCACCACGCGATAATCTACATCCGCGCAGACGAAGTCGCGGGCATAAGATAGTCTGCTATAAAAGCAAAGCGTAACAAACTATAAAGGGCCACACGTGCCACGTTCACCACGTAGAGCTAGCACTAGCAAATAAAACGTTTTTGAACGGTAATCCCCTTTAACTGTTTTCGTCACTAGATAACAGAAAAACTAGTTTCTTTTGTATTTTCCGTTTATATAGGTAGGATATATCGATGCGTTTGATTTCTTGATTAAATTTGATTAAATTGAACATGTAAAAGTCGGTATTCCCTTGACTTGTCTAAAAACGTTTTGCATAATTTCACTTTGTCTAACAACTTCTACTATAATGAATATTAGTAACGAAAAGCGCGTCAATTCTTTGTTAGCGCGCGACTGCGCATTGCAAACTGAACTACGTAATGATAATCAGTCCGTGTTACCCACCCGCAGCGCGGAATTCTGTGACATACCTACAGTTAATGATGGAAATATCTGTAAGAATGTTAATAAAACCCTAGTATTTTCTGATAGGATAGGAAAGGGATTGGGCAAATTATTGTATAATAATATATCAAACAGCTGTGTCATAAATAACTGTATGCCTAATGCCTCATTCAAACAAATAATTGAAAAAATTATGCTCACTCAGGTGACTAAGCAGTCAACCATTGTTTTAATGTTAAGTGACGGGTCCGACGTTAGGTATTCGGACATAAAAACTGGGTTCGATTCCCTATCAAAACTAGGTGCTAAAAACATTATTATAGGTGCGTTTCCCTATTCTGCTTCTCTAAACAAATCCAACAATAATTTATATCGTTTAAACAAATTATTGTTTAAGATGACGAGCCGTCATAGTGACGTTTTATTTTTTGACACTAATAATGTTATTAGTGACTACCGACTGACCCCCGACAAGCTTGCTAAATCCTTAGCATGTTTTATTAATTCCGTATTCGGAAATCACTCCCCCTCCCCCAGCCCCGTTAGGACGACACATTCAAGCGCGAATGTGTCTTTAAACTACCTACACCGACAATAGAGAAGCAAAGTAGTCTATCATTCCTACATCAAAATATAAATCGCTTCACTGGCAAAATATTAGATTTAGAATTACTCTGTGAAAAGTTAAACTTAGATATTATCTGCTTAACAGAAACCTGGCTAAAAAAAGATTCAATGCAATTTAATGTAAATAATTATGCAATAGCTAGCGCCTTCTGCAGAGAATCTGCAGCAGGTGGCGGGTCTATCATATTAGTGAAAAATGGTTTAAAGTTCAAAGAACGCAAAGACCTGTCCAGCCTTTCTGTTGAACGTGTATGCGAGATCGCTTCTGCGGAAACGGAACAGTATTTAATTTTATGTATATATAGACCACCAAACTCGAATATTACTTTGTTTATAAATACTATGGAAGATGTTCTAAGGAAATCAGTAAAACGTAATAAAGCGCTGGTGGTTTGCGGGGACTTTAATATCGATATTTTATCACAATCCGTTGAAAAAGACCAGTTTATTTCTGTTTTAAAATCTTTTAATTTAAATTTATTATTTAATGAACCCACCAGAGTCACAACCACTTCGACCACATGTATAGACAATATTTGCTTAACTTGTAAGTATTTAGAAAAAGCTGTAATCAGTGGAGTACGGTCGGATCACAAAGCTCAAACAGTGAAGTTACCTCGGGCTAGGGGCGGTGTTAATCAAACCATAGAAATTAGGCCGTTGAACAAACAAAGACTTGACCGTCTCAAAACAAACATCGCGCAAAAAGTGAACAATTTAAAAGTATGCACTAAAAACCCAAACGAAAATTTCAAAATATTGTTAAATACTGTATGCGAAGAATACGATAAAACGTGTAGTAAAAAACGTATTAAAATAGGAAACAAACTGTCATTCAATGAATGGGCTACGCCTGGAATACGTAGGAGTAGGGACGTCTTATATGATCTTTATGATAAGAAATCATGTACTACTGATGAACGTTTCCACCAGTATGTTAGGGATTATTCAAAATTGTTCAAAATTATATGTAATAAAGTAAAAGCAGCCCATGTAACTAATAAAATTAAGTCCTCTAATGATAAAATTAAAACAGTTTGGAAAATTATAAATACTGAAACCGGTCGACGTAAGAACGCGGAATCCTCTATATCACTAAAGATTAACAACGTATTAGAAACGAACGCGGTTAAAGTAGCTAACGAGTTTAATACCTACTTCTCTAAAATCCCCATCGAAACGACAAAATGTCTCGCGTCTTCCTCAAAGCTAGCTGAATCGCTCTTAAAAGAAAATGTATCTATTCCAAACATAAGTAACTTTAAATTCACGCATGTCTCTCCCGGTGACATCATTAGGACTTTTAAATTATTGAAAGTAAAAAAAACGGAAGACTTGTGGGGCGTCTCAGTTAAGGTTCTACACTCTATTTTAGATGTCGTTGCTCCAACTTTAGCTTTTATTTTCAATAGCTGCATAGATGAAGGTGTATTTCCAAATTTGATGAAATATAGTAAAGTAGTTCCTATTTTTAAATCAGGTGATAAAGATAATCCCTCTGATTATCGTCCGGTGTCCATCCTATCAGCGTTTAGCAAAATATTCGAAAAAATAATGCTGACGCAAATGATCTCGCATTTTAATACTCATAAAATCATGCATCCACAGCAGTTCGGATTCACAAAAGGCAGGTCTACTACAGACGCGGGTCATAGTTTAGTTAAATTCATTTTGCAAGCTTGGGAGGAATCACATGACGCTATAGGTGTATTCTGCGACCTCTCGAAAGCTTTTGATTGTGTGGATCATGATACTTTAATTTGTAAGTTAAATTTTTATGGCATTCGTGGCCTCGCTTTAGAACTCATTAAATCTTACCTCACACAAAGAAAGCAAAAGGTAGCGATTAACGGAGCGGTATCGGAGGAATCTGTGGTCGAAATGGGAGTGCCTCAAGGATCCATTCTTGCCCCATTCCTGTATCTTATTTATGTAAATGACCTAACTTATATGGTAAGCCAAAAGTCGGGTATCGTTATGTTTGCTGACGACACGTCTTTACTGTTCAAGGTTAGTAGAAAAGATACCGACTTCACTGAACCCAATGAAACCCTGTCCGTGATATCCGCATGGTTCGCTGCCAATAATTTGTTACTAAATCCTAAGAAAACCAAATGTATTAAATTCTCATTGATAAATTCATCTAACTCGAATTCAATTTCTAATATAAAGTTAAATGGGCAAACTATTGAATTTGTAAAATCAACAGTATTTTTAGGAATAACACTCGATTCTAAACTGCAGTGGGGACCTCATGTCACTGCAATCGCGGGTAGATTGAGCTCTGCTGCTTTTGCAGTTTGGAAAATACGGCAGCTAACCGATGTGGCGACGGCACGGTTGGTGTATTTTGCGTACTTTAATAGCATTATGTCGTACGGGCTTATTTTATGGGGATCTGCTGCAGACATCGAATCAATTTTTATCTTGCAAAAGAGAGCAGTTAGAGCAATTTATAATTTGAAGACGCGTGAATCTTTAAGATCATTTTTTAAGGAAACTGGTATCCTAACCCTGCCGTCGCTTTATGTTTTTGAAATAATCATGTACGTTAGGAAGAACATATGTGATTTTCCCACTAACGTCGATAAGCCAAAGGCTACTAGAAACACAGGGAAGCTTAAAGTACCATCTTACAGACTGGCTAAAACCAAAAAGTCGTTTTTGGGAAGTTGCATACGTTTTTATAATAAAATTCCAAAAAATATTACTGAAGAAACTGATACAAAATTTAAATCTACTGTCAAAAAGACATTAATATCTAAGGCTTATTATAAAGTTAACGATTATATCATGGACAGGGATATTTGGAAATAATTCCGATCCGCACTAGCGATCCCTTCAAATAGTGAACCTACTGTGTTAAAAATAAAATTGTGTTAAATACTTGTAATGTATAGTACATAGATGTCATTTATAAATATTGTGAATCTGTTTTTAAAAAAAAATACCTCGTTGAGTTTCTTGCCGGATTCTTCTCAACAGAGGTTTTTTTCCGAACCGGTGGTAGATTAAAAAAATGACGTGTAAAAGTGCCCATTGCGGCCTATTTGCTGAATAAATGATTTGACTTTGACTTTGACTTTGAGTTTGTCTAAAGTCAATTTGTATAATTTCATTATACATAATTTTTATTTTGTCGAATTTTCATTTTAACTAAATTATCATTTGCATAACTCTTGTTTTGTCGAATATTATTTTATCGAAAACCCACATTGTCGATTGTCATTTTAACTAATCATCATGTAGCCGAATAACGTTTTAACTAATATGACTTTGCATAACTCTTGTTATGTCGAATATTATTTTATCGAAAACTCACTTTGTCGATTCTTATTTTAACTAATCATCATGTAGCCGAATAACCTTTTAACGAATCCAAATATTCTTCTAACTTTTTATTAGGTTCAAGCAAATAACAATACTAAACATGCAGGGAATAGGTGCGACGACGAGCGAAGCGAGGAGGAGCGTTAGGTAGAACTGCGACCCCACAGCGCGCGAGCCGAGCGAGCGAAGCGAGCGTGCCGCGGCAGCGGCCGGCGAAGCGCCAGAATCGACTTTATTTTATAGAACTAAACTTTTTAGAATTAACTAACTATATCGCAATGTATTTGGATTAACCGAGATTAGGACAAATGAAATTATGCGATATGTATGTTAGACAAAATATAATTATGTCAATCGAACTTAAAACAAAATAAGTTTATACAAAATGAAGTTTATGTGACATGTACGTTAGACAAAACATAATTATGTCAGTCAAACATTATATTAAATGAGTTTATGTAAAATGAAAATTAGGTAATTTAAAATTAGGCAAAACAAAATTATGTAAAGTAAGTTGTATATAAAATGACTTTCATTGAAATGAAAATTAGATGAAATGAAACATTAGGTTAAGTAATATTAGTTTATTTAACATTAGGCAAAGTGAAAATAGGCAAAAAGTTGTTATGCAAAACAAGGTACAACCGTAAAAGTCAATCCATTACGAGTGTTAAAAAATTACAATCCAATACAATACAAAGACTGTTTATTGCATACCAGAAATAGTAAGAAATTATAGGAAACATCCAAATACTCCGAAATATTTTATTCCCAATTTGCTAATTCCGATTTTCAAAACTCCGATTTTCACAATTCCTAAGACATATAATTCCGATTACTTAAAAACACGAAAATATTTTTTTTGAATTTCAAAATATCGATTTTTTTAATATCCGGTTTTTAAAACTCCGAAGAATGAAAAACTCGAAACGTTATTGGCCCGAAGTACAGTAAATATTCCGATTATCAATTTTCCGAAATGGCATCGCTAATTCGGAAATATGACATTCGGCAAAATAAACTTCATGGTTTTAATAATCTTTTTTTTATAAATAAATAAATCGGAATTTTGATTTCGAATCTCGAATTAATGTCAATCAATTTAGGTAAATCGACTTGCATACTTATGTTAGGTTAGATTAGAAGTGCGTCAAGGCGCGAAGCGCCTTAACTGCGCGGAATAGGAGCTCATCGTCGTCCTCATCATCATCAGCCTGTAACAGTCCACTGCTGGACATAGGCCTCCCTCAATGAGCGCCATTGCGCCCAGTCCTCGGCCCGATGCATACAGCTCCTGCCATCAGCCTTTCACAGATAGTCGCTCCACGTGGCGGGAGAGCTTCTTATACTAAATACGTTGTGAGACGAGGCCGTATTGCCTAATGTTTTTGACACTCATGATCGCAATCAAATGACATATTTCGCATACAAAAACTGTCATTTGATTGCGATCGCGAGTGTCAGAAGCGTTAGGCAATAAGGCCTCGAGTCCGTATTGCCTAATGTTTCTGACACTCGCGATCGCAATCAGATGACATATTTCGCATACAAAAACTGTCATTTGATTGCGATCGCGAGTGTCAGAAACGTTAGGCAATAAGGCCTCCGGTCTCCACTCAAGCACTCGTTTACTCCACCGGTTGTCGGTAAAAGATTAAGTAAATTTACCTAATTTCGAGTAAATATTTACCCGCGTCTCCTTTGATTAGAGATCAAAGTTCGATTGTTTGCGTTACACGACACAATCTGCTTACGGAAATGTAAACAGAAATATCGGAAAATATTGAGCTTGACGTAGGATACTTTGAGTCTAAGTTGGCGTTTAGAAAGAAACGAAGAAAGAAAGAAAAAAAATTTATTCGTGACAATTATAAAAAAAACAGAAGAAAACTAAAAAGTACGTATTACAGTCACGAAATGGTCCCAGCATAATGCCGCCCGTGTAAAGGTAAGGAACGCGACAATCAAACACAACGTTTAAGCCATGACTGCTGTTTATTATTTGTCTCTTTCTACCCTACACATGCATTAATGTAAATCTACCTTCACTGCTTACATGATAATATTATGACAGCTCGTGCGAACGGCGCTGGTTTTTCTTTGGGACCATCAGGACTGCATACATTTAACAAAAATACTTAAACAAAACAACAAACAGTGACCACAGCAGAAGTGATAGCAGAAATGGATATAAGCGGTTATGATGCTCAAACTGATCTATACACACACGAAATTTTTGCCAAGGTATACCTAACAAGAGAGTGTTTAGATCATAATAATTTTGAGCACCATATGACCATAGGCTCTGTGGCTACTTCTGTGGACCTCTTCATTTCTAATGAGGGTTTTTAGAGGCAAAATATTGCTGAAATGATTGATATCTTAAAAACTATTTGACCTAGAATCGTACAGTTAAATACAACATTGGATTTCGTACGACAAAACACCCATTACGCGCAATTTTCACAAACGTTTGGTTGTCACGCAAAAAAAAACCTAAACCATTCTCACATATTGGCGACGAATCGAAATTGATCCAGTTCATTGAACTTTACAAATTATTCCAATTTCGGGGTAACACGACACGACCCGGGAAATTCCGGCTAAGCGTGAGTCGGGTCAGTTGCCCGCTCGGCGGACAGCGGCGGCGCGGTCGCCTGCTAATCCCAGTTGACCAATAATTTAATCTGGAGGTTTTACCCTTTTAAAGGTAAATCGACGTTTATTGGGTAGCTATTGGAATACGTAAAAATATTTGTAAAGTATTAATAATCAGCCGATGCAATCGCATTTAAATGAGACCTTTAGAAATGGTTACCAGCAGAGAATTGTCTTTACAGCAAACTAGCTTTTGCCCGCGGCTTCGCCCGCGTAGTATTCGGTTTCCTCAGGAACTGTGCATTTCTCTGGCCCATAAGCTATCTCTATGCCAAAAATTACGTTGACCCGTCGCTCTGTTTCAACGTGAAAGACGGACAAACATACAAACACACACACACACACACATGGTATGAAATGAAATGAATTTATTAATCAATCAGAAGTACATGTGAGAAGGTTAGGGATCTTCTAGTAGGTATGCGGGATACCTGTATCAGAAGACCCCGCTTCTCCAGATAACAATGCAGCAAGATAAAAAAATAGACAATATTATTATTTTAATAACATTTAAGCCTAAATATGGTATGGATAGTGAATATCTAAATCAAAGTAGTAAAAATAAAAAATAAAAACTCCTTCATATTTTTTTGACGGATGATAATTTCGAAATTTGTTGAAATCCGTCCAGCCCATTAGGCTACAGAGAGAATCAAACAACTAGACATACCTACATACATACAAACTTAATGTATACCATACGCTCGAAAAATAATCCTTCTTCGAGCAGTCAGGTAAAAAACAAGATAAATCTCGAACTACCGCAATCCAGTTTAAACTAGTTCAGACTAGTTCAAACCAAATTGAAATGCAATTTTCTAAAGAAACTCCAAAGCCAGACTGTTTGTACCGTTCATTTGAATGCGACGCAACGCAGTGAAGTAAAATGGAACGGGGAAATATCCAAGTGAAATTTTATTCGTATTTGCATAGAGCTTGTAAATGCGAGATTTTCTCCATCTATATATATAAAATTCAAAGTCCTGACTGACTGACTGACTGATATATCTATATATATAAAATTCAAAGTCCTGACTGACTGACTGACTGATATATCAACGCACAGCCCAAACCACTGGACCTAGAGACTTGAAATTTTGCACATAGATACCTTATACAATGTAGGCATCCACTAAGGAAGGATTTTTGAAAATTCCCACGGGAACGGGATAAATGAAGATTTATATATTCGATTCTGAGTGACCATATCTCAGTAACAATAATAACTAAACTCTTCAAATTTGTTACACAAGTAGGTATTACATTAATAAAAAACATCAATTTCAGGATTTTTGGGAATTCCCACGGGATAAGGAAAAACATGGGATTTATATATTCAGTTCAATGGAATCCCATGAACAATAATTACTAGACTCTTCAAATTTGGCATAGAAGTAGGTAATTATAGGTAGTGATTATAGGAAGTAGGTAATTTAAGGATTTTTGGAAATTCTCACGGGATAAGGAGAAAACGGCATTTATATTCAGTTCAACGGGATGGTTTTATCGTTTTAACTGATATTTAGTACCTATTTAGGTTCCTTGGGGGGGTCTAGGGGTCTATTACAAAAGAATTTCCCGAAATTCTGACGGGAACGGGAAAAAACGGGATTTTTCGTTTTTCTGGTCGTAGAAAGCTGAAATTGGGCACGTAGGTTGCTTGAGGAGTGTAGAAATTTCTACGGGAAAGGAAAAAAAAACGGGATTTTTCGCTTAATGGATGCAGAAAGCTGAAAATGGCATGTAGATTGCTTGGGGAATGTAGAGGAGCATAAAGAGTGGAGTTTTCGAAATTTCCACGGGAATGGGAAAAAACGGGATTTTTCGTTTTACTGGTTGTAGAAAGCTGAAATTTGGCAAGTGGGTTCCTTGGGGAGTGTAGGGGAGCGTTGAGAGAGAATTTCCCGAAAATTATTAACGGGAATGGGAAAATTGGGACTTTTCTTTTTCTTTCTTATTTATTTTAAAAATATTTTTTTTATTCGAAAGAGTATACTCCCAAGGTGGTCCACTGTGACCAAATTAGGATCTGATGACGGGATCTCAGGGAAATCGAGGGTAAACTTTAAATTGTGTAGGGACGCATTACGTTTTTCATATATTTTCTCAGTATTTGCGTCTGATAGACATCATCTCATGTTGATGAGCTGATGATGGAAGGTAAATTTCCATAACGGTTAGGAGTTGAGGTTTTTTTTTCAAATATTATACCTAATATGCAGGTATAGACGTTTAGTTGTTTTCATTCTGGTTAATCAGGCGAGCTGATGTTGGAAGGTATAACTCCTTAACGGTTAGGACACATTAATACCTACGCCAAACCAATCAACTGATTAGAAAGAAAGAAAGAAGAAAAACTTTTTAAACTTTGTCTGTTAAACTGTGTTTGTTTATTGGGGGTAATCTCTGAAACAACAGCTTTTTAAAAATCGATACCCTAAATAATAGAAGCCTGTTTCAATTCAATCGCGGATAGTGTGGTTTTCTATTGAACTCACTTATTTTTATCCCACGGGAATCCTATGTCGCACAGGTACGAAGTCGCGGGCAAAAGAAACAAGTAGGTATTCTAAAATTACATCTCTGACCTGAAGATGTGAAACAAGGCTTCAAAGTCGATTTTTAAATTCGAAAATTTGCAAATATAATCCTCCGAAAAATCAATTAAAACACGAAAATAAATATCGTAAAAAGTAAATCTGTGTTACCCCAAATTTAACGCGGGCGAAGCCGCGGGCAAAAGCTAGTTATCATATATACAAGCTTGACATTGTATAACAGGGGACAATGTTGAAAATGATGTGCGAATGATAAAATTTAATAAATTTTGTGTATCTTAAAAAGCATTAGAAATAAGTCATATGAGAACCGTTTTACAAAGACAGTGATTGACGTGGTTTAAGAAAAAACATGTAGTTGGAAAGACATGAGATCAATAATTATTTATGACATGGATCTTTCATTGATAAGATTATTATTTATTAGGTTATGTACAGTCAGCTGCAGAGAAAGGGTTCCCCCCTGTATGGCGGTAAGTATGGATACCGCCGTTACAGGGGGGTACCTTTTCTCTGCAGCTGACTGTACCTACCTATATGTTTATAATATTGACAACTTAAACGAAACGTGTGGGAGATAAAAAAAACTAATAAAAAATAAAATAAAAATAAAAATAGTTTATTGAAAAAGTATCGCATTACAAAATTGCATTACCGTTGGTCCCACACTAGGCAAAGCCTGTCACGTGGCAACCGGGATTCGAGTACAAAGCACTTTACATGATTTAGCTTAAAACTTAAAATTTAAACACACTGGGTAATTTCAAGAAATGACAAAAACGGAATAAAGAGAAAAACAACTTAAACTAAACTTAACTTAAACAGGTAAAGTGACAAAACAGGGGGGGGGGGGGGAGAACCAAATACTACAATGTCAAGTATTTACTTCTCGGAACACAAAAAAAAAGTTCTTTTGGTATTCAACTTTCACGGTCTTTGAAACGTCCTGTTTCTTCCTGAACAACGTCTACCTACAATTTTAAAGTTTTCTTTAATTTATTTTTAAACTTTTATTTTAATTTACCAAACATGTATTTAAGTTGTCTTCATAATGAAGACTTCTTCGTAATTTATGAAGACAACTTCTAGCAATCGAATTAATTAAAAATCTAAATCATCTGGATCAATCATCCAAAAAAAACCACAAATTCGATGATTTTACAGGGCTACTTTAAGTATTCTGCATGCCATTAAATTTTAGCAAAAAAAAAATTGCAAACCATACCTTAGTCATAAATATTATAATAACTAAAAATACAAAATTAAAAATACACTTTTGCCCGTCTGTGAATGTCAATCAATAGAATTTTAATCTTTGCGAAATTGAAACCCGTTTTCTATTAAGCTATCAAAACAAAAACTTTGCGTGACCCTTTCAATAGGTATCTCAATTATGTAAATTCTCGCGAGTCTCGATGTAGAAATAGAAAGGTGATCAAGAAACTCGTTTTGTCCTTATTTTACAGTTACCTACCCTTATATTTCCCATTTCAGAACTTTTATTCTCTCTCCCTTATTCTTTTTTTAAGTTACCAAGGGAAAATTTATGTCAAATTTTCAGCTATCTAGGGTCAGGGATTTGGCTGGTTTGAAATCCTGCGGAGGACATTATGGCAGTTTTATCTCCGAACATTTATAGGGAGAAACGAATTACTTACTGAGAAAGTTGCGGGCAACAACTAATTATTAACCTCAATATATTTAGCAATGATGATTGGTGTTGATGTCTTTTTTTATTCGACTGGAAGGCAAATGAGCAAAGTGGTTCTCTTGGTGGTAAGAGATCACCGAACATAAACATCTGCAAAACCGGGGGTATTGGTAATGCGTTGCCAACCTAGAGGCCTAAAATGGAATACCTCAAGTGCCAGTAATTTCGTCGGCTGTCTTACTCTCCACGCTGAAACACAACAGTGCAAGAACGCTGCTTCACGGCAGGATTAGCGAGCAAGACGGTGTTAACAATCCGGATGTGACTTGCACAAGGTCCTACCACCTGCAGATGTAATATAAATGTAATCTAACAATCACTAGAATGCTCATTACAAGTGAATGCTCGACTTCATCAGCACCTTAAGTTGAGTCCCGGCGAAGGACATAGGATTGTTTTTATCCCGGAAAATTGCATAGTTCCCGCGGGATAGCGGAAGCCAAAATTTACTTTCCTTTATGCTATTTTTTACTCGACAAACTTATCAAAGAGTAGACTTTTTTGCCAATAAAATACTTTATTTCAATAATTTCACTTAAGAACTGCGAGCTCTATGAGAGCCAGGGTTGCCAAAACCGTGCGATTATGGGAGCAATTTGTAAACGCGTATATATCTGAGATCGTGGCAGACGTGCGCGGAATGTGGATACACTGCGCCTGATGACCGCGCTACGTGGACTAATGGGAATAGTTCAGTTAATACCGAAAACCAATGAGATTTATGTTCCTTTCTGCCGTGTGGCAACCCTGCAATTAACACTGTACTATAGTATTGTACAATATGAGCATAAAACGAGCTATTTTACCCAAGGCGTTTATATGGCCGCCCGAGCCGGTATGGCGAGGTTGGATAGGCACGTCGAGGAGAAAATGGGTTTGATGCTCAAGTTTTACACTCTGCTTTTCGCTTCGATTGCGAGGAAATGCAAATACAAACTTTCTTTTTTTTTGTGTGTTATTTTTGTACCTATTTCCTTTTTGTACAATAAAGAGTTTAAACAAACAAACAAACAAACAAACAGTGGTAATAATATTGTTCACTTACAAATACAAATATTCTTTATTGATCACCAAAAATAGTACAGAGACATCACAAAAATAAAAAAAAATCAGGTAGACAATAGGCGGTCTTAGCGCTAAAAAGCGATTTCTTCCAGACAACCAACCACTTACTAACTGTGTACCTTTTATTTTTCATATGCATTATTTTATAGATTTTTTTAGTTTTATTGCCTTATTTCGATTGATTTGAGTGTTTTTTGAGTTTTATATAAATAAAAAATTATAAAAAAAAGTATATAGAAACTTTGTCTGATGCTGTTGACCTTGGTCTCAAACGAAGATTTTACTGCACTAGAGCATAAAAAGTAATTTTATGTCGTCTAGATCCAGCATAAAAACGACCATTACGAGCATGAGAAGTGAAAAGGTAATTTTTCGACAGACCGTAAAATATAAATTGTGGTAGCTTTTTGGATTGACGCACTTTTGGGGTTTTTTGAAATCCATGCGCGAAGTTACATTTGAAAATTACGAAACGAGAAGCAATGCAATAGTGGGTGTGAAGACCCCCAATGATCCCAATCATTAAGTTTAATTATTTAGGGCCTGAGGTAAAACACTTAATAAAAAAAAACTGTACTGACCTTTTTTATCTGTGACTTGTAAGTGCTTCTGGCCGCTTTACTCTGCTGAACTTTAATTCATATCACGTGTCTCTCTCCAACAGCTGCGGGTAATAGAGACAAAATATGTCGGTAGTATTCGATTGAGATGTTTGCACCAATAAAGTTGGGGACACTTGGGTGTTACGGGTTTTAAGTTGGGGGAAAGGTCGGGAAATATTTACTAGTACTAGATGAGTAAATTAGACACAAGTATTTAAATACTTCGTACACGTTTCGTGGGATTAATAGGTTTTGTGCCTTGGTCTGTTTGAATAAAAAAAAGAGATCGTATTGACAGATGTCAGTTGTCAAATGTTGCCATACGTACGTCCGTGTGTGTGTAGTGTCGTTGTACGGTGACATTTGACAACATACCTTTAACTTACGTGTGGTTTGCTGAAATTTCAATTTATTTTTACAAAAAAGCGGCATGTGAAAAAAAAACTATCTACTGGAGTGAGCTTTATTATAAGTCGTATCGTTAAAATGTATAATAATTATGAATCATCCCAGAAAACTTAAAGTGCTCAATCTTATGTACCTACTTACGCTATCAGGGGACGATTGACACCTCAACGTATTAACAGTCTCGAAGTAAGCAAAGCTTGTAAGTATTATGGGTACTAAGTAACGGGAAGATCGATTAAAAAGGTAGATAAATACTGAAATACATTAAACATCCAATCCAAGACTTGAGAATAATCCTTCATTATTTCCGGCTAAATTAGACAAACTATTGCTGTTTATCTTCAAGTATCAAACTCAACTTAGTAAAAATACTTAGTGAAATACTTAGTAAAAATACTAGCTCCAAATAGATGCTTGTCGTATAAATCAGGGTTGTCAATGGATTTAGGCCAAGGTTTGCGTTTTATTCCTCTTTGGGTAAATACTACAGGGATGATGAGATCTAATTAGATGATTAGATTAATTGGTGTAGTTAAAAGGAGGGTAATTTGGCTTGAAGATCCTGACACATTGACTTATCAAGGTGAGTGTTTTCTTAATATCTTCTGAGCATCTGTAATTGATTTCAGAGAAAAATTTCTTTATAAGATAGAAAAAAAAAATGGTTTTTATTTTTGAAAAAAAATGGCTAAGCTTAGGTTTTTAAAAAAGGTTTATATGGGACACGTTTTATGAAAAAAAATAACTCTTTAGTTTAAAATTTAAGTCATGAAATTAATCCGGTTCAGCAAGTTCATTGACTATCCTTTTAAAGGTTTTTTTTTCTAAAATGCTTAATTTGAACAATTGGGATGTCCCAATTTTTTACAAAGTATAATAAATTGAAAACCATTTGGAGAAATAGGCTTTGTGAAGCGTTTTCAGAAATCAGATTCCAAAAATATGATAACCTGAATTAAATAAATAAAATTTAAGTAATGACCTTCATTTGACCCCTGCAGTGTTATGTTACAAATGCAGGTCTAAAGGAAAGTCTACACTTAAAGCAAATTGACAGTTTGAAATGTTGCTGTCCTGCTTATAATAGTAAAGAGTGACAAAGATGGAAATTTAATCACATGATGCGCATTCGGCTTTAAACAGTTGTCATTTTATCGTAAAGTCCGAAATGTATACGAGTATTACCAACGTATTTTCACAAATAAAAGTATTAAATAACTACGTTAAAAGTGAATATAAAAGAATTTAAATATCAGATTTTAATAAAAAATATGTATTTACTATCACACCATTAAACAAACCTACGAATAATCGAAGCTAAAAGAAGAGAAATAAATGAAACTATTTGTCATGGTTCATTTAGGACCGTGCCGTGCTTGTATGATTGTTGACTGTCACTTGACTTTGAATAATGCCACAGATTATGTTATGTACAAACTGAATTTTTCTAGGCAATGGAACGTGGCTGTCTCACTGTGACGTCATCCAGCTTATTTCGTAAAAAAAATATAAAAAATTAAATACTCATCCAAATTCAAAATCGATGAAAAAGGTATCTTTAAATATCCTATTCTTTCCAAAAATAAGATAAAAACTATAGGTTATTTTTTTTGGGACATCCCAATTATCAAAGTGTGCCACGTCAAGTTTGTGACTGCAGTTTGAATCGAAATTTCAAGTGGAAAACCTTTAGATGGGTGTTCAACCAAACTAACCCAATCACCCAACAAATATTTTAATTTTAAAACACCTTTTATATTTGTATAATAACTGACTAACTCTAACTACTAATAAAATGTAATTCACAGATGTATTTAGTAAATAAAATGTACATGGGCGTCAACATAGATGCGTTTTTCTAGAGAAAATCCCACTCTAGATCGATTGTTCAAAAATTCCCACAAAGCCTATTTAAGCTTTATCAAACCGTTTTCAAGATTCTCGAAATAAATAAATAAGTATAACAGGAATTTCTAACGGAAATAACGAAACTAAAAACCAACTCAATCCATCAAATCTCACCAATCTCAATTGACAGCCCTAAACCTTGCCCTGCATAGCCGTTAATTAAAAAAATATTTAAAAAAAGAACTTCAAAACATTTAAATTGTACCTTAAACTCTTTACAATAGCGTCAAATATCATTAAAAGCTTTTTGCAAACAGCCAGTATTGACGAACCGATCGCCTATTGGCTGATTAATTGATTGCCAACGAAGTGTGCTTAAGCGCCTAATGGAACAAATGCCTATTCGTGCAAATGTTTTCCTTTGTCCATAATTTGCGTTCAATATAAAGGTACAATCGAAGGGGAATTTTTGGAATGTGTTTAAAATTATATTAATTTTATTATCTAAGTAAAAATTTGCTTCTTATCTCTTTAATTAAAGGTATAGAGAAATACTATATACCTATTCAAAAGAAAAAACCGTCTCGAATAGTTTAATTGGTAAAATGACAAAATTTTGATTTGTGTTCTACAAAAATTGACTATTTTTTTTATCAATCAATGAAATTTAACAAATTAAGTGTTAATGTAGAAAACCATGGTTGAAATTGAAGAAAAACTGAAAATGTTTTAAATCATAAAAAATTTAGAAGCTGTTATAATTTATGACAGTTAGTACCGAGGTTCCTCTTTTACAAGTTCAATCATTATTTAGTCATAATTAAATGAATATAAATATTTTTATAATAATAATGAGAAAGGCCCTCATATTTTTTTGGTTAATGCACCTCATAATAAAATGCTATATGTTCACATGTAATATAATAATGGATTTAATTCTCTGTGTAAATATATGCAACGATGGTAAAGGCGTAATTTCTTTTTTAATAGAAGTTCACAAGCTTCAGAGTTTGGGGTTGAGGATAAAAAAGCAATTTAACCACCTAACAAGTGGGATTCGATTTCGTTTTCGGGATTCGGGCAACCGATGGCCTTAGATGACATAATTCAGTCTACGCGTACGAATAAACTAAACTATAAACAGACATGTCATGTTGTTGTTAATAAAGTGCACTTTATTTCTGGCAATCTGTTCACAAACCATTTAATTAATTGTAAACCAAATTAATTGTAGTAGGTAAAAGGTCTTTTTATTGTACGATGCCACTCTCTACATCCGTGATCGTAAGTAGTTATAGTACCTAACTGGATGTGAACTGATTTGAATGAAACAATATAAAGGCTATTTTATTTCGATATACTCTTAAATCTAATTTAGCTCGACTGTTTCGGGCTAATTTGTAGCCCTTCTTCATAGGAGCACGCAACTTGGCGGCTGCCGCAACACGCGCACTACACATACATTACGCACCCATATAACGCATGTAGCGTGCTCCTATGAAGAAGGGCTACGAATTACCCCGAAACATGGAAAGCTAAAGTCGATTTAAGACGTGAGTATGAAATCGCGTTTTCATAATTTTCTATCCGTCCGAATATTAGCGCACCGTTATTTATTCCAAACCATTAGAGCCCATTAGTGAGCGATTAGTAACAGTTACGTGTTATTTGTACGTGCGCCCGATCGTGTTTGGGGACCGCGGCCTGTGTCACACGTCGTCACCTGCCGCTCGTTAATATAGCAACTCGAGGGTCGGCTGGCCTAAGTTTGAGAAGCGGGCGTAAGGGGTCACGACCATTTTTAGTAGGTACCCCCTCCTTATCACTCGTATTGCTATGAAAATCGCAATTATTTCGTTCCTGTCTAACAAATATATAAAATATAATATATGTATCCATACTAATATTATAAATGCGAAAGTGTGTTTGTGTGTTTGTCCGTCTTTCATGCCGTAACGGAGCGACGGATCGACGTGATTTTTGGCATAGAGATAGTTTCTGGGCTCAAAAGTGACATAGGCTACTTTTTATATCCCGGAAAAGAACACAATTCCCGAACACCGAATAATTATCACGCGGGCGGAGCTGCGGGCAAAAGCTAGTATGAGTATAACAGTTACGTGTTATTTGTACGTGCGCCCGATCGTGTTTGGGGACCGCGGCCTGTGTCACACGTCGTCACCTGCCGCTCGTTAATATAGCAACTGGAGGGTCGGCTAGCCTAAGTTTGAGAAGCAGGCGTAAGGGGCCACGCCAATTTTGACCATTTTTAGCACCCCCCTCCTTGTCACACGCATTGCTATGAAAATCGCATTTATTTCGTTCCTGTGTCACAAATCGCCTGACCTCCCCTGTTTATAATATACATATATCTAGTATAGTGTTTGGGGACCGCGGCCTGTGTCGCACGTCGTCACCTGCCGCTCGTTAATATAGCAACTGGAGGGTCGGCTAGCCTAAGATTAAGAAACGGGCGTACGGGGCCACGCCAATTTTGACCATTTTTAGCAACTCCCTTCTTATCACACGTATTGCTATGAAAATCGCAATTATTTCGTTCCTGTGTCACAAATCGCCTGACTTCCCCTGTTTATAATATACATATAGGTATCTAGTGTAGTGTTTGGGGACCGCGGCCTGTGTCACCTGCCGCTCGTTAATATAGCAATTTGGGGGTCCGCTGGCCTAAGTTTGAGAAGCGGGCGTACGGGGCCACGCCAATTTTGACTATTTTTAGCACCCCCCCTCCTTATCACACGTATTGCTATGAAAATCGCAATTATTTCGTTCCTGTGTCACAAATCGCCTGACCTCCCCTGTTTTTAATATACATACTAGCTTTTGCCCGCGGCTCCGCCCGCGCGGTATTCGGTTATCGCGCGCTGTTCCCTCGGGAACTGTGCATTTTTCCGGGATAAAAAGTAGCCTATGGCACTCTCGGGGCCATAAACTATCTCTATGCCAAAAATCACGTCGATCCGTCGCTCCATTACGGCGTGAAAGAGGGACAAACATACAAACATACAAACACACAAACATACAAACACACAAACACACTTTCGCATTTATAATATTAGTATGGATATCTAGTGTAGTGTTTGGGGAACGCGGCCTGTGTCACCTGCCGCTCGTTAATATAGCAACTTGGGGGTCGGCTGGCCTAAGTTTGAGAAGCGGGCGTAAGGGGCCACACCAATTTTGACCATTTTTAGCACTCCCCTCCTTATCACACGTATTGCTATGAAAAGCGCAATTATTTCGTCCCTGTGTCACAAATCACCTTGACTTTGAATAACCGGAACAAACAAAAACGGTAACAAACCACTCACGTGTGTCATCTGTCCGTTTGTATGTCCATCGTCTGTCATACAGGTTTTACAGTCAAAAAACGCCGATAAAAAAGGCAACTAAAAAGTAAAAAATTATTATGCACTACCTAGCTGTTGCCCGCGACTTCATCTGCGAAGAATTCGTTTATCCATACCCCGCGGGACTATGCTAATTTCCCGCAGAATTAGCCTAAGTTAACTTAGTATAAGTACCTAGTAATATTTTTTTTATCTAAGCTTCGTCGGTGTCGGGGGATCGCTAAGGTTAACAGGAAACTAAAGTACATTATGTTGTATTTTTTAAAATCTAAGAACCATCGCACCTCAAACCGCAAACCTGCTTTCGAATAAAAAACCGCATTCAAATCGGTCCACCCGTGTAAGAGCTACGGTGCCACTGACAGACACACAAACATACAGACACACATAGCGGTAGAACTTATAACACCCCTCTTTTTGCGTCGGGGGTTAAAAATTAGAGATGTAGTCTTCAAATTTTCACATTGAACGAAAAACCACCAAAATATTGTTCTACCTCTCTCTCTACTTACATAAATAATTATATTCGAAAATGAGAATCAAAGTATTATGAAATCTTGAACCAAGCGTGCCTAAGCGTGCTCTTAATAAATAAGGTACTAGCAAAATGAACGCTCTTAAACATAAATTGGTGTCAGACTAATAATGAGTATCCTTTTTAGCTCAAACACGAAACAATGCCTAAGCGTCATAAATTATTCACAACAATGTGCAAAAGTAGAGGTATAAGTTTACTGGAATTTTAGCCTTTATTTAATAAGCTGTTTGCAAAGAAGTTTTAATCCGTGCCTTTTTTACATGTTTGTAAAAAAATGTGTTTTAACGTTGTACCTAATGGAATGGGTACGATAAAATATTAATTTTTTATCAAAATCTTTTTCCCTTTAAGAACAATTTCTGCCATATATTTTACCTGCTTAGTCCTAATTATCGGAAGATTATTGTAACGTCTATTTTATTATATATAAGTATGTTATATTATAATAATTTGTAGGCATGTGTTAGTACAATATGTAAATTAGAGTAAGTATAAAATTAAATATTGTTATTTATAACTATTGCGGAATGCAGCATCAATACAAACCGTGATACGGTTTAAAGATGCCATAAATGATTAATTGTATTTTTCTTATATTAATAAATAAATAATAATAATAATAAATTACAAACTTCTATTTAATTTTGTATGAATGCCTCTATGTATATATATATGCGCGGGTCAAATCTTGCAATTGATATTCAACCAATATACAGTGGTTATGTAAATTGTGTGACAGTACAATCTGGTACTAAAATCCTGGTAGGAACCGGGACTGTCTCTGCAGGACGGAAACCCTTCACGGTTGATGGCATCGACTTGAAATTTAGAACGGAAATGTAGTTGAGATGACAATGCAAGTACAGTATTATCAAAAAGTAGCCAGCTCTTGTGAATCTAGCTGTACATGATATACATATACCTTTATAATACTAGCTTATGCCCGCGACTTCGTCTGGTCGGACCTAGGTTATCGCGCGGTGGCGCCCTCTACCGGAATAAAAAGTATCCTATGTTGATCCTTGGGGCTTAAACTATCTGTATACCAAATTTCATCAAAATCGGTTCAGCGGTTTCGACGTGAAAGCGTAACAGACAGACAGACAGAGTTACTGTCGCATTTATAATATTAGTAGAGATCTAAAACTTCTACGCGTAGCAATCAAAACAAAATGTATGATCGATGTATTTCATTGCAGTTACTCCACTACAAACAATCATGGTCTGCTGAATCCTCATTAGCAATATTGTCATATATACAAAGCCCATTTATCGGCACGCTCCCACGTTGCAGCCAAACCACAGATAAAAATTACACAAGATAACGCAAACATCTCAATCTGTATGAAAACCAACCGTGTCACTTTTTAGGGTTCCGTACCCAAAGGGTGCCAACGGGACCCTATTACTGAGACTCCGCTGTCTGTCTGTCTGTCTGTCTGTCTGTCTGTCTGTCTGTCTGTCTGTCTGTCTGTCTGTCTGTCTGTCCGTACGTCCGTCTGTCACAGGGCTCTATCTCTTAAGCCGTAAAAGTTAGACACTTGAAATTTTCACAGATTATGTATTACTGTGGCCGCTGTAACAACAAATACTAAAAATAAAATAAAGTTACAAATTAAAGGGGGTCGTCATACAAGAATCGTGTTTTTTTGAGCGTTTTTTTGTTGCTAGGCATTATTAGTCGTTGCTAAGACAATCGAGTCGGTATGTATGTATGTATGTATGTAAACTCTTTATTGTACAAAACAAGCAAAACACAATTGACAAAAAACAAATATGTACAAAGGCGAACTTATCCCTAGCCGTACTTAGTCGGTAGCTATGTCGTTTGAATATTTACCTTTAGGTTAGCGATATTAATGATTAGATTTTAAGTTTCGATAATATAATTAGTGTCTGTCTGATTTATTAGTTTTTGTGCAAAATTAATGAAGCAATTTATGAATTACAAACCTCAATGAAGCCAACTTTGATAAAGCGCTGGTCAAATCCGCTCTGTACTAATCACTATGTTTAGTTATTGTTTTTTATACTATTAAAAATCATACTAAGTATTTAACACTATTTACAAGGTTTATAATACAGTTTAAAATGTATTCACACTAAGTCGAACTTCTTATTATTTAATTACACAACATACGAAGTCCGCAGAATTTTCCGCGAATAAACCGCATGACAGCCATTTTTTTTTTAAAACCTTTGGGTGGTAATAGCTTCAGAAGCAAACAGCCAGAACCAAAGAGGTTGAGAATTCAAATTATTTTTTATTCGAAATACTTGTACAAGTGCTTAAGTAAATGTTGTTTTTTTTTTAAGCTAGTTTGAAATACTTGTACAAGTGCTTAAGTACATTTTGGAATTTTTTTTAGAAGCTTTTCTTTAGCTTGCCCTGTTTGTTTATTTATTTTTTTCTCGTTTGTTTGGGTCAAATCTTAGAAGCTAAATTTCGTCCACTTTCAGTGGTCCGACTGACTTGAAATTTGGCATACTTATGTAAATTTGGTGACAATACAATAATCTGGTATGGCATCTTGGTGGTCCTGCCAGGACCGCCTCTGCAGGAGGGAACTCCTCAATAGTGAATAGTACCGACTTGAAATTTGGTACAGATATGTAGTTTAGATGACAATGCAAGTACAGTCAACAAAATGTACATTCGGCAAGAAAAACTTGTATTAAAAATGATTTTTTTAACAAAAACTTATTGTGATGAGGTACCTATGTTTGCTCGGGTGGAATCTTTCAACTCAAATTTGAAGTGGATATCTTTAACCGATTGAGCTTAAATTTTACACGCATTGTATAAATCCGATGACAATGCAATATTATTGTGACATAGAGTTGATCTGATGGTGAAGTTAGATGTTGGCCATAGGAACTCTGTAATAAAACGACACGACCGCATCGATTTTGGTCTCATTTGATTCGTCTTGACGACTACCTACTTTGGTAACCGGGGAGAAAAGTACCACCAGCAAAAAAGCTTGTATTAATTTTTTTTAGAAAAAAATATTACTGAACTATTTGTTTATAAAACATTATACGGAGGTGCGGAACCCTTCATGCGCGAGTCGCTAGCACTCGCACTTGACCGATTTTTTTTATATCTACTGTGACCTCAAGAGCGAATCAGCGATGTGAATTCCCCGATTTCCACGCAAAATCGATTCAAATGCGCCGCCCGCCCGCGCCGTGGGGCTCGAGTAAGTCACTAGTCATGATTAGTCAGTTAGCGGTCAGTCTTTGTTTTTTTTTATTCGACTGGATGGCAAACGAGTAAGTGGGTCTTCTGATGGCTAGAGATACCACCGCCCGTAAACTTGCAACAACCGGGATATTGCAGATGCGTTGCCAACCTAGAGGCCTAAGATGGAATACTCAAGTGCCAGTAATTTCACCAGCTGTCTTACTATCCACGCCGAAACACAACAGTGCAAGCACTGCTGCTTCACGGCACAAGGTCTTACCACCTGCAAATGGTAAATGGAGCCAACCCCGACGTTTGGTCGGGGTTCGGACACGCGAAGTAGATGCATTCGCGTAATCTAGTGTAAGATTGTTTTTTTTAATCTTTTTGTATTTTTTATTTCAATTACAAATAGCAGTGGTGTAGCGGTATAGCACGCGGCACGGAATGACGAGGACCTGGGTTCGGTTCCCAGTGCTGGTCTTATTTTTCTGGTTTTACTGTGCATCTATATTTCAGTTTGTATTTTCAATTTAATCTAGCGTAATTTATATCTGTGAGCCAAACTGACCGCAGCCTGAACATGCAGAACTTCCGGCGTGCACCGGTGACCGTATGACCCAAGGCTATAAACTGAATCTATGTCAAACGCATTATGCGTCCGTTTGGCTGTCAATTTTGTATCGGACTTGAAAACATTGGTTAAACAGTGTATCTTGAAAATACCAGTGCTGGACTTACTGAATTCTTTAAAATTATGAAATCATTTTTAACCCCCGACCCAAAAAGAGGGGTGTTATAAGTTTGACCACTTTGTGTGTCTGTCTGTGGCACCGTAGCTCTTAAACGGGTGGACCGATTCGAAAGAAAGAAAGAAAGAAAGAAAATAGATTTATTTAACGCCATAAAACAAATATAGAAACAAACATAGAACAAATAAAGACATACATGACGCTAAATAGGTCCCCACTCCGAATAATGCCACGGCAAGCCGTGGCGTTGATTTTCAGTGAGGACCTTATTATGTAAAACTAATTAAAAGAATATATATATATATATATATACATGTATATATAAATTGTATTAAAAATATATATGTATATATAAATTGTATGGCAACACCGGCTTAAACAGTTCAATCGTGTGCAGTTGAATTGTTTTAAGTTACTGCCAAAAGTACGAGTATACTTTGCAAATATTATTTGAATGCGTTTTTGTTATTTGATGGCAGGTTTTCTAGCAATAGTTTTTAGATATGTTTCATAAAAATCGGTTCAGCCGTTTTTGAGATATTGGACTTTAAAGTGACAAGGTCGGGGGTTTTCCAACTTTTTGTTGGTTAGGTTATATTGACGAAATGTTACATAACCAGGTCTTAAAGTTAGTAGGTGTATCATGTTTTGTCCCCATGAAAAACTATATATGTTGTATATTGCAGGTGGTAGGACCTTGTGCAAGGTCCGCCCGGATTGCTACCACCATGCCGCCACGCTACCTGCCGTGAAGCAGCAGTGCTTACACTGCTGTGTTTCGGCGTGGAGAGTAATACAGCCGGTGAAGTTACTGGCACTTGAGGTATTCCACCTTAGGCCTCTGGGTCGGCAACACATCTGCAATACAATTGTAACATAATATGTAATTCTACAGGCTACATTTTGGAGAATGTGCCTCGGAATTGCACGACCTTATTCCACCTGCTCCTTTCTTCCACAGGTCGACCAGAAGTGGGCGGGGTCTCCACCCTAACATTGTCAGTATTCCAAAAATCCGCACAAAGCGTTTTCGCTCTTCCTTCATCAACCGCACAGCAAAAGAGTGGAATTCCCTGCCTGCGACTGTGTTTCCTGAACACTACAATTTGGCCGCTTTCAAGTCCAGGGTGAATGAGCATTTACTAGGCAAGCGTGCTCCATCGTAGGCCTTATCCTCGCTTTCCATCAGGCGTGAATGTGGCCAAACGCGCCTATATTGTATAAAAAATAAAAAAAAATTAAACAATACCTCTGGTGTTGCAGTTGTTTATGGGTGGTGGTGATCTCTTACCATCAGGAGACCTACTCGCTCGTTTGCCATCCAGTCGAATAAAAAAAAAATATACGAGTATATATAACCACACATTTTCTTAAAAGAAGTGATTCAAAAACCTTTCTTCTTTCTTTACCTCATAAGTTTATAACTTAAACTATTCTGATCGAAACATGTCCAGAAAACCAAGTAAATATGGATCTTTGTGTTAAACAAAAATAAATCTTAAGTTCACTACGTTAAGAACGATACCGTGGAGTGTTTTAAGATGGTATTTCTTTAATGCCCCAATAGTTGTTTTGTCGGTCATTAGACGATTAGTTTTATGAAATATTTGTCGGTGACACGAAATTAATGAAAGGATTTCGTTCGGGTAAAATATTACTTAATAGCAACAATAGATTTAACCTTTCGAATGCGGAATGTTAATAAAACCTGCATACTAGCGCCCTCTATGTCAAATTTGCAGGTTTTGCAGATGGTAGGACCTTGTGCAAGGTCCGCCCGGATTGCTACCACCATCTTGCTCGCTAATCCTGCCGTGAAGCAGCAGTGCTTGCCCTGTTGTGTTTCGGCGTGGAGAGTAAGACAGCCGGTGAAATTACTGGTACTTGAGGTATTCCATCGTAGGTCTCTAGGTTTGCAACGCATCTGCAATACCCCTGGTGTTGCAGGTGTTTATGGGCGGTGGTGATCTCTTACCATCAAGAGACCCACTTGCTCGTTTGGCATCCAGTCGAATAAAAAATAATAATATTAATAACTTGGATCAAGATAAAAAAAACCGAAAGGCATGTCTGACTTTGTGCAGTAGGGGTTCCGTAGTCGTGAAAAAGTATTTAACTGATATAATTACTTTGCTTAACCGCAACCTTATGATAACTTATGAATTTATGATTTATCATAAGGTCGCGGGTAGCAAAGTAATTGTCAGTTCATTAATATGGACCTCCGTGTCGTAGGTAACGCTTTATTCTAGTTTTTTTTTTTGCTTATGTACCAATTCTATTATTATTTCTGTATCATTGAATCTGTCCCTGCAAAAAACGGCAAAAAAATGTAAAAAAAATTCGTCACTACTTCGAAAAAAATCTCGTATCTCAAAACGATACGTCAACAAAATTTAACCTTTAATTAATGTTTTAAAAATTTCACTCAAAATTATATAGATTTCGAGATACGAGTTTTTTTTAAAGTAGTCACGAACTGTCATTATACCTGAAGTCTTAGGGGTTGTTTCATCATCCATTGATTATTGTTAACTGACGGTTAAATTTCTCTCCGTCTCTATTTGTTTTGTTCGAATAGATGGAGATTAATTGTTAACTGGGACAGTAGAGCATACGGGGGCTACTCTACAAAATTCTAAAATCGAAGTTCGTGTCGTACCGTCCTTCTCACTCTCGAATTAAATAATATAAGTGGCAGCGGGACGGCAAGATACGAAGTTCGAATTTTGCACTTCTTAGTATGCGGGGGCGAACCTTAATATGTTATTACTAGCTTTTGTCCGCGGCTTCACCCGCGTGGAACTCGGTTATCACGCGCTGTTCCCTCGGGAACTCTGTATTTTTCCGGGATAAAAGTAGCCTATGTCACTCTCAGGCCCATAAACCATCTCTATGCCAAAAATCACGTTCCGTCGCTCCGTTTCGACATGAAAGGCAGACCAACATACAAACCCACAAACATACAACACGCACTTGTAACACGGGTTCACTTGTAACTAATAAACTGACACAAAAAACCGAATTAACTAATTAACAAACTGACCGACAAGCTGAATAAGAAATTGTCTAACAAAATTACTGCTAATTAAAATAATTAAAAAACGTAAAAACAAATTATCAACTAAGTAACTGGCGAAGTAACGAACAAACTTAGTTACAGTATAAACATAAGGAAAAGTTTAACCAATCACAAAAGTAAGGTACTTACTTAGTTAATTCCGAATAACTTACTTGATCTGTAGTTTTTTGTTAATACTCTTAATTATAATAATAATAATAATAGTATTATATGTCAATACAAGGCCTATTGACATTATAATACTAATACTCTTAAGCATCTTGATAATTGCCAGTCTAGTGCCGTGCGTTTTAATCGAAACTTCTTTCTTCGCACGACGAAGATCTGGAATCAGCTTACTGCGGCAACATTTCCGGAGTATCACAACTTAGGGATCTTTAAAGAACGAGCCTACCAACTCCTATATGGGTCGACAACGCACCTGTGATTCCTCTCGTGTTGCGATTGTCCATGGGCGACGGTGACCGCTCTCCATCAGGTGGCCCCCTCTTTTATAAAACAAAACCCAAAGTTCGTCTCTTGAACTCTGGTCTGTGGAAATGGCATTAAAAATCTGTAACGCACTTCGATGACGGACAATCATCATTAAAAATGCTTACAAAAAAAAGTGACTAAAAAGTTAAAATTTTGCATCACTGTACGAACTTTTATATCTTTTTATTTATCTCATTTTTACTATCGCTGAAGTCTCATTGATCACGTAAAGAACATAAAACTATACCTATCAAAGTCTATTTCACAGTTTTATTGGTAATGCAGTAAAACGGTTTATTCCAGAGGATCACATTGATATTCCAAGTAATAAAACACTTGAATATTAGGACAAGGATAAAACAGGTAAGTACTCTTTATTTTATAGTCAGAAAGAGACTAGCTTAAGAGAAGTCTCTTCGTTCCATTCTCCATAAAAACGTAGTCCAGAGGCCTTATTGCCTAAGGTTTCTGACACTCGCGATCGCAATAAAATTACAGCTTTTGTATGCGAAATGTGTCATTTGATTGCGATCACGAGTGTCAAAAACATTAGGCAATACGGCCTCTGGTCTCATTTGAAAACTAGGCAACAGAAATAACAGGCATTTCTCACGATTCATTCATTCATTTCTCCTTCACCGCAAAGCTCGTGGTAAATTTCAAATGTAATTCTGCACGTGAATTTCAAAAAGCTCCGAGGTGCGAGCTGGGGTTTGAACCCACGACCCTCTGCTTGAGAGGTGATAGGTCAAACCACTAGGCCACCATGGCTTCCTTAGGCCACCATGGCTTCATGGTATACTTAGGTACATACATTAATTAGTAACCTTTATGTTATTCTAGACTTTCAGCTATATATATCAGATTCCAAACAAATTGGTCCATCAGATTTAGCGTGAAGGAGTATCAAACACAAATTTTCGTACCTATTTAAAAAAAAAAAACAGTAGGGTAATTAACTGTGTGGTTTAATACTAAGAAAGCTTTCAAGTTTTCGTACCATAAGTAATTTTCTGCTCTAGGAATAAAAACCATTTGACACAAAACATTTCGTTGCAAGTATAATTTCCCTTTAACTAACCAAAACCCGCGTAAGAACATAAAAACACAACCGCAGAACAAGCTTTCTAACTAACGGATACGAACTGATTGTACCCACATTTCGTGCAATTTGCAAACTTTTTCCCTCCAAGGAGCTAATGCGACTCCCGTTACAGCCGTTTTATTTACCCTAGAGAATGTTACAGCCATCAAGACTTTGCAAAGAGTGTCGAATGTGTTTGCTCGCACGGGCGCCGCCCGCCCGCGGCAGTAGACTTACAGGCGTCAAACCGATCGCCCACCAGTTGAGCGCGCTAAGTTCAAGTTCGAATTCAAAATTCGAATCAAATATCACCCATCGTCGTTTGTTTTTTAAAGTTTTTTTTTAAGTGTCGTGCGTTTTGTGCCAAGATTAAAAAGTGTTTCTGACTTTGGCGCCAAGAAGTTTGAGATTGCGGTTGCGAGCTGGATTATTTTCAGGTAAATTAATTTAATTTCGATTTTGTTTTAAACTCGTTTTGGAGTTCGGGATCAATTTTCAATGGGTCGGAGTTGAGACATATTTTAATCTGCTTTAAGGAATTTGGGTTGTTCGTTATTTTAATTAGTTGGAGTTTATTTTCATGTTTTATTTTTGAATTGTGTGCCTTAGCCTTGTTTTACCTATACATTTTTGGTTTTTATGATTAACTCCTAAAAATTATAAAGCGAAGTTAAGAGTTATTGTGTTATGTTGAGTCGTGTATTTAGATTAATTTCTAAGCTGTATGGCGGAGAGTTTTAATGTAGTTGTTTTTATTTTACTTAGTTATTTGCTATGGTTTCCTGTTTCACAAATATAGAAATACCTAATAATTAGTGAAATTTTTGTACTGCCTTGTTCGAAAAGTAATTTAAAAAATCCATTAAAATTTTCAGTTTCTGTCGGACGATATTTGTTATTTCACGATCAAGATCAACGCTTTTATTATTTTGTATCTCAAGACAAAATTAAAAAAAAGAGGTAAAAAATGTAATAAACAAGCTTTTAATTAAAACTCAAGAAGAAAATACACTTTAAGTAAACCAAACACTTTAATTTATTACATTATACACAATTATTTTGATACGAAAATTATTGAACTAAAAGAATTTTTTGCTCACCCGCGACCTTATGATAGCTAATTTTATGCAAGCTATGCGTGTTCATGCAGTTCCTCCACCTCCACACTACAAGAATACACACAAATAACACAAACCCATCTATCACCACCACCACAATACACTGACGTTTCAAACTCAACCAGAGCTCATCTTCAGAGCAACACAACCTTACACGCATAAACTTAGCTATCATATGGTCGCGGATGAGCAAAGATATTCATTTAATTCATTGATATGGACTTCCGCAAAATAACGCCTGATTCGATAAATTATGAAAATTGGTTACAAAATTCACTTGTGTAGATAATCGTTATAAACTTAAGTAACCGGATGGCCAAGTGGTTAGAGAACCTGACTACGAAGCCTGAGGTCCCGGGTTCGAATCCCGGCCGGGGCAAATATTTGTATGTTGAATACGAATGTTTGTTCTCGGGTCTTGGATGTTTAATATGTATTTAAGTATGTATTTATCTATATAAGTATGTTTATCCGTAGCTTAGTACCCATAACACAAGCTTTGCTAAGCTTACTTTGGGGCTAGGTCAATTGGTGTGAATTGTCCCGTGATATTTATTTATTTATTTACTTATTATTTATTTTTTGTTAATCTTGCGCCAATCTTTTTATGTCATATAATTTGTGTGATGTAATAAATTGATGGGTAAGGAATACAATGCAATACAATGATTCTATATTATACACTACAAATAATAAGCTACACAGAAAATAGGTAACTACGCAGAAAGAAAGTTCCAAGGTAAGCAATAGGCGGCCAGTACCTACCTAAATACCAAAAACAAAAGCTTAAAGCCTAAACAGTTAATTCCATCAAGTCATGTATAGCAAAAATGTATCATTAAAACAGAACGTTTCTTTACTATCCACCATTGAGAAGTTCCTCTACGAGGATATAGCCGTGACTGCAGGATCTGGTCGATTCTATCAATTTCTATCATATTAGCGGATTTTTACCGAAATAAATCTTTGGTAGGTAGGTGCAAAGATTTGGTAGGTATGAGGTAGATCTGTGCCATCAACTATTGACAAGATGCCTGCAGATGCGATTCTGGCTGGGCCAAAATTGGAAAACAAGAATACCTACCAGATTTTTGTATTGTAACCGGACTTACACAAGTATGCCAAATTTTATATCAATTTTCCAACTTAGAGTGGGTCAAATTTGACACGTATGATTCAATTACAGACTGTTCAAGATAAGTCTAGTGAGTGGTGAAATTAGATAGAAAAAATTTGTAATCCATACTAATACTAATATTATAAATGTGAAATTGTGTGTGTTTGTCCGTTATTCACGTCGAAACGGAGCGTCGGATCGACGTGATTTTTGGCATACAGATATTTTATGGGCCAGAGAGTGACATAGGCTACTTTTTATCCCGGAAAAATGCACAGTGCCCGATTTAGGAGTGCGCGATAACCAAACGCCCACGTGGGCAAAAGCTAGTAAATAATAAATTAAACAACAAAACAAAAAGTGCACCAAAACAAATAATCGCCTTTGTTAAACCAAGTCGCCATTGAATTTATTGTGTAACTTTTGAATTAAGATAATAAACGCGGTGGCCTGAATCTGCTATCTTTTTAATAAATTACGACTAAGTTCAGCAAGTTTGAAAACAATAGCTACGGGGCGAATTATCTTGCTTGCATTTTCAGTATTCAGTATTTATTTATTGCAATACCTTTTACAAAAAATATAAAAAATCATGTCCTATTGGAGCGTAGCAATGAGGGCTATCGCGAATTAATCTTCCGCTAGAGGCGCTAGTGTAGCGTGAGGTCAACGAAATGTCAAATCTCATAGTTTTTGGGTGAGCTACGCGGGTTTTTTTTTAATTAGAATAATTTTGTGAATATTTTGCTTTACCTGAAATTAATTATGGCAATTATGCGGTAAGGGGCAATGAACGTCTGTAATTTCAGACAGTTTTTTCTTTCGAAAACTTTTGTCCTCCCTTTTTTCCTAACAAAACGGGATTACGCAATACTGTGGTTGCTCGATATTTTTATGGTACTGTTTTAAGATGTATTAAATATGATTTTAATCTAAAATTTGTTTTCACGCCCGATAAAACAGACTTTTAAAAACCTCACGCAACAGTGGTGCCATCTAGTGAGATAAAAAACGATAGCCCTCATTATTATAATTAATTACATTAATTAACTTATATATTTATAACATATTATGCTATTTTATTTAACCACATGTACTCTTTAGCAAGAGGTAGGAACACTTATAAATTAACTTTATGTAAGGTATCTAAATAAACTATACATTTACTAGTACTAACATAGACTTAGGACTTATGTGATATCACACAATGAGTTGATAATAGGACAAGTAATACCTAATGCAATGAGATCATCTTTGATTACCTTTATTTTTAATCAACAGTGATCTATACTGTACTTTCTTTTGGTAACTGTTATTTTCATATATTTCACGTGCAATAAAGAGTTACAATAAGTACAATACAATAACATAAATATAAAATAAACATTATCCGCCGCTTCGGTCGTGTGAACCATCCGGCAGTAGAAAATTACGGGATTTTACTCAATACTACTTTAAGATATTGCCAAAAATTATATACAACATAATTCTTTAGGATTGAGTTGTCGTATGCAACGGAGAATACACATGTTTTCTCCGTTGCATACGATGAATCCCGTGCCCGAGGATCGTGCTCAGTGGCGTGCCATGGGAGAGGCCTATGTCCAGCAGTGGACGAACACAGGCTGATGATGATGATGATGATGATGATACGATGAATCAAACTGCGTTCCATATTTTTTTACAAAAACGGCGCTTAAATCAATTAGGCTTTCAACCGTCAAGTACTTAAGTGGTTGGGCAAATTCAATTTTATTGTGAATGACTTAATATGTTTGCGTAATATTGGCCAATGTTCAAAATCTACAACCTCAAAGGCATAATAATATTAACTAGTTATGTCTAGAATAAATGTTCAGTCAAGCTAACCCAACCACCTGCTGAAATATTCTGGGTTTGTTTTAAAACACTTATATTATTACGCTTTTACTTGATAATAATAGATTGGTAAACTTTGTCCATTTTTTGCGTATTTAGTCGCACCTGACGTGGAAGAAAAATATAAGTCGACTTACATCGTTCTTCCACGTATGGTGAAAATTCGATTCATTTTATGTATGTACTCTTTATTGTACAAAATAAGTAAACAAACACAATTTGAGAAACATTAAAAAAATCTTTCTTCCAAATTATAAAAATACATTTAAAATAAAGTACCCAAATATACCCAGAAAGTACCCGGGTATGTCCAGAAGTAGAATAAGACGGCAGATGTATATACAAATACAAATTATAAGGATAAAAAAATTATCAATGAATTTATAAATTTCTCAAAGGTGCGAAACAAAAGAAGATGATCAACGCCCAGTGGAATATTCATCCCTTATTAATTTATTTGCCAAACGATTATAATTCCTTTGATGCCTGTATTATATTATTCCAGAAATAAATTAATTCATGGATAAAAATTTAAAAGATCGTGCCGTTTAAATATCGGTCTAATAAAAGTGGATGAAAATAACTTCACAGAAATACTTTTCACCCGAAATATGGAATAAAAAAGTGCTTTACATTTAATATTGAACGTAAATAATTGTCTTGGGAACGCGAGTCTCTGTGATACTTTCTTAACACCTGTATGGCATTATTAATTAGATTCTTAATTTTCGGGATGTCTATTAAATTCCTTTTATAATTAAATTTGTAAAATAAATTACTAACTTTCAATTCTGATTATAAGGTTTAATTAAGGATTAATTTAATAAAATAATATTAGCAAAATTGATGCAATTCACGTGGACAATACCTTATTATTTACTTATTAGCGTATTTCTCGACAGCAAGTACAGCATCTTTACAAAATTAACAAAAATTATAAGTAGTATTGTATTAAACGATATTTAAAGCAATAGTTTTCTTTTGAAGTGGAGTAAGTAACCTTTATGCTTGAACTTGAACCTGTACCGTGTCAGTAACTTCTTAGTGCTACAAATTAAAAATAAACCAAAAGCACTGAAAAGGGCTGTAATGAAAAAAAGAGCCCCACGGGTTTTATTTAGACCATTGTATATTTACAAGTCAACCTACTTGTTAGGGCGCTGTTTACGAGCAAGTATGGTGAAAAGAAACTCCTATTGAGGGTTCATCCTTTTGGACCCTCCGTTTTTCTTTCACTTCTTACATATATTATTATTCGAATAAATTTTGGCTTTACAAGTTTTTGCCATTATTATCTTTGTCACTGTGGTAACATGTTTTATGTATAACAGCATCTAAATTAATATTTGTATAAAGAATTCAGAAAGCTGACGCTTGATGCAATAAATCACTTAATCATTTATAAAAGAAACATAGTCTTTTTAATTACTTTATTTCATAAGCCAAACTTTATCCTTTTAACTGCCAATACATTTTCGTTCGTAAGTGCCTGTATCGCTACCTACGCCGAAACTATATAACCTTTTGTCTTAATTATAAGACTCTACAATTCAATGGTGCGTGTGAAGTTCCCAATCCGCACTGGGCCCGCGTGGGAACTATGGCCCAAGCCCTCTCATTCTGAGAGGAGGCCTGTGCCCAGCAGTGGGACGTATATAGGCTGGGATGATGATGATAAGACTCCGGCGAAATCATTTATTAATATTGTGAATCTGTTTAAAAATATGAGTATATATACCTCGTTGACTTTCTTGCCGGTTTCTTCTCAACAGAGGTTTTTTCCGAACCAGTGGTAGATTTTTTTTGACGTTCATAAGTGCTTGTTATAAATAGCCCAAATTGAATAAAGATATTTTGAATTTGACTTTGAATGGGCTGGATAATTTGTATCTTATGATTCAGACAATGGCGGTTAAAGGGTTAAGACATTTACCCCCTTATTCATAAACGACAATCAAACCTATTTTAGTTAAAATGCCGCTAAAATTCGTTTGTCCTTATCTGTCACTTCGACATTTGTATTTGTTAGAAAGGGACAAAGCATTTGTTAGTTAACATAGGCTTGTTAAGTTTTATGAATAAGGGGGTCAATATATAGTAGATCGAGATATACTTTTAGAAGATGTTATTTCGATATGAGATAGGAAATAACTATCGTTTCCAGTAAGTCGTGGGATACCGGAATTAAAGAGCGTATCATTTAGATTTACTGGCGGGCCGAGGGTTCTTGACCCTTATCCTAGATCATGATACTGTATCAAGTGTATCGGGACGGATGGTCCTTAGAAGCACTACTGTAGATTGGCCAAACAGATGGTGAAACTGTAGAAACAGCCATACTTTTATTTTCTCTGCTAAGGCTGTAGCTTTGACTAATATTAAAAAAATATATATTAATTTTATTTAAAATTTACATAGCTAATATTTTTTCAAATAGAAGAAGAGGAGGATAAGTTAGGATTAGTTAAGAAGGAGTGAATAGGTTAAGGTATACCGTAGGCGACAGGCTAGCAACCTGTCACTATTGTACCTTTTTTGTCAAACTTGAAACTTAAAATTACTAAAAGTGGATCCGAAGCCGTAACATTTCTGTTGATTTATTTGTAATTATTTAATTTCTTTGTATTTTCAATTGTAAAATTTTGTGACATTTTAATCTTTTTTGTATTCTTGATAATTGTGTGTGTGTGTGTGTGTGTGTGTGTGTGTGTGTGTGTGCGTGTGTGTGTGCGTGTGTGTGTGTGTGTGTGTGTGTGTGTGTGTGTGTGTGTGTGTGCGTGCGTGCGTGTGTAACGGTGACGAAAGTTTTTATTGGCTTGAAAGTTTGTCTTTGAAAATGCAATGTATACCAAAATTCAAGTCAGTCGTGCAATCTGTCCAGTCTGAATGGGTTAAAATGAACTTGAAATATTTGATCTAAACAAAAAACAACAAGAACCCCAATAAATGAAATAAAAGCTTGTAAAAACTAATAATTTTGCTGAAGCAGACAATTGTGGCTATAATATTATTGCTTAACCATCTGTTTAATGAAATAGCAATTACGTTGAAGCATGTATTGTGATCATCTCGTATCTCGTGCAAATATCGATAAAATACCAGTTAGGCTCAATTCCATCTCGTATTGGACATTCTTTTAGATGTAAGTACCTAGAACGTGGGTAGAGATAGAGATCGGTGGGTAGAGCTATGTTCTTAAATACTCATTACTTAAGCCTATTTTGATAAAAGCAATATATTGTGAGAGAACGCAGTAATCCACCTATTCGACTTAAATATCTTCAAAAGTTTTTGGTTGAAATTTCGTTCTAAATACAAGTTTTTTTTTTGACCGTACTTTATGCTGAATTTGAAAAGAAAGAAAGAAAATACATTTATTCATAATACAAAACATAACAATAATATTAAGTACAAATAGATAACACGAAGGAAAGTATACGTATGTGTCATTGTGGTTATGAATCGGACGCTGGCTCAGCATAATGCTCAAGCGTTAATAAACACCCCAGCCTGATTTTCAGCCAGCACCGTTGGTGATCCTCGAATTTCGGACTTTTCTTGCATTGTCATCTAAAATTTTCATTCAGCTAAATCTACCAGCTATATATAAGTAGGTTCTCTTTAATCAAACTGCATATTATTAAAACCTCTCTTTTCGCGTCAATGGTTTAACAGTTAATTTCCAAATGGAACCATGCAAGGGACATGTACAAATGACCAATAAGTCGAACTTCGAAAATACAGAGTAAAACGAAACGTATTGGCGCTACCGTTCGAATACACTAGAGAGCCGAAAATATACTTGTTACGACGCTCATTGTTTTCGAACAAATTGGGAAAATGAGTCCGGAAAACTAAGGTCAGGAAATTATGTGACGGAATAGAAGTGATAAAAGTCAGATGGTGAAATAAGTAGCGCCATATGTTTTGTGTTATGGCGGACTGTAGTAGATAACAGCTTCTTTGTTAGGTTTAGGTTTACTTTTTGTTATATTCTTTTCTATTTATAGTTTGTTTCCAAATAAGTACAGTGATAGTGAATAATGTTTTGTCATCGTATTTTGTCGGAAAAGTTCGTTTTTAAATATCTTGCTTCCTCAACTACCTTACTGAAGTTTACTTAAGCTAATTGGGAAAGCAAGATAAAAAACGAACTTATTCGACAAAATACTATGGTAATCATCATTTAATACATCTGTAATTTGACTACGAATTACGAACTAAAGAGTGGCTAAGAATTTAATTTATTAACCAATTAAGTAAGAATCACTTTTTAGTAAATTTTGTTGATTTTTGTAGTTTTTACTTTTTGACAATTGAATTTTCACTGCCGACGGAAGGGATGGTGGTGTTAATCTGGTAGATGCACATTACAGGTAATAAGTAGTCGATAAACTGGGTGTCGATTACTGGAGATTCAGTGTCGATTATTGGATATTTATTCACTTATTTACTTTTTCGGATTTTTTTCTAAGCTGTACTTTTACAATACAAGGAATAGGCAGTAGTTTGACTCAACCGTATTCTTAAAATTTATACCTACAGCTGGGCGGAGCGCTAGGGTTGGCGTCTACAAAAAGAAAAACAGACTTGTGTAGATTTTTAGTGTATGTGTGTAGTTATAGGATAGAAAAAAAATTGCATCTTTTGCGGCAACTTCGGAACGACTTATTGTTGAATTTTATAACATAAAAAATCTCATTATTATGAAGCTTTTTTTTTTTTTTTTTTCGGACGGACTGTTGCTGTTGGCCTCAGACGGCCTTTACAGCTTACCGGAGAGAGGGCGAGCTGCCAGATGGGCTGCTCAGCAAGTGGGTTATTTACTTAGCATGCCAAAGGGTGCTCCTATTGAGCCGACCTCGGACTTTGGACGCTAAAGCCGACCTCGGACTTTGGACGCTAAGATTATGAAGCGTTAGTATCGAGCGCTATAGCCACGTTACGGAATCAGAAACAGCAGGACTACCACGAAACTCGAAACTCGAAATTCGTGTCGTGCGGTCCCTTTCGCTCTCGTATTAAATAATTAAAGTGTCAGAGGGACCGCACGACTTGAACTTCGAGTTTCGAGTTTCGTAGTAACCCTGCAGGGGGGATAGAGCGGGCAGCGCGGCACAGCACTCGACCAGCGACCGGATGGCGCGCGCGTTGTGTGGTACTGCGTAGTTCTGTCTTGCGATGATTGGTTAGCGACGGTGTAAATGACGCTTGGCTGTGTGCGTGCGTCGATTCAGGCGCTAGTATGAAGTCAAATTACTGCCTATTACTTGTATTGTGCTATTTTGTATCTCAGGAATATACCTTACAATGCTCAATCGGCACTTTTGGTTTAAAGATGATTTTAATTTATCAAGAAGCCCATTATCTGATAAAAATGTCGATCATTGGTACCACTACGTTAAACATAGGACTGCCATAGACTGAACTGATTTTAAACCTTAGCTACTCTTTTATCTCAACCTCTGAGAGCACATTCAGTCCAACTGTACCGACTAACAAGCCGGCTTTAACTTTACTGCAGTCTCGACAACAATAGTCTTTTGTGCATTCATTGGACGTCCACGCATTTAGTGGCCAATCTTTGACTCCCGTTGCGTCATTTGAATGCATTTAAGAAATGGTTTTGCATAAAATAGCAATTTAAACGCCAAGTAGGCAACATCATCACTATTAGTTTTATACCTACTTAACTGTCAATATAGCATAAAAACAACAATACCTAGGTACTTAATAGTGGATTGTTCAACGAGGGACTAAAAAAAATCATTATGGTTGTTTGGTCTCGCGTTTACTCTACTTTTCACTTTAAACGCGAGGAAAAAAACCGACGTTCTGTTAAAAATTAGAATATTACTTTTTATGCTCTACGACTTGAAGACCAAAATCAAATATAAAGAAAAACTTACGCGGTTTTTTCTTTTCTTTCTTTTTTGTAAAGTGACGCTTTAATCAAATGTTCAACAGTTTCAAATTTGAAAACTATTTTAAAACTAATCTAAAAAAAAATCGTACTATGCATAATAAATTAAAATGAATTCATTAACATATTTGAACAGATTCATATTCTTAATCATTAATTGTGTTTCACGAAATTGAATTGTGTTTTTCAAATATTTTCGCACAGTTGTAATTTTGAATAATTCTACGCCCTAAAAATTGTCTATAGACAATCACTGAAAATGGCGATGATCCTCCATTCGCAAACCGCGATTGGCTGGTTAGGGATTTCTAACGTAAATAAAAAAAAATCCCTAGAGATCAATGAGGAGCTTTAGTAGATATGCAGAAACTAAAGTAACATTTTAAGAGCATGAGAAGTGAAAAAATATTTACATCACATTTTGGCGTATAAAATATACATCCCACTGCAATTCTTGTGCGCACGCGGGACCAGTGCAGATTGAGAACTTCATACACGCCATTGAACGCCGCAGGTTTGCTGACGATGTTTTTCTTCACCGTAAAGCTCGTGGTAAATTACAAAATATATACTAACGTAAAAATTAAAAAACGCCACCGAATCGACAACCTCTTCGTTTTTTGAACCAGTAAAAAATGTCTTTTGAATTAATTACCTGACTTGTGTATAGTTAAGCAGATAAATAATTTATTCGTCCAATTTATAACTTATTTTTACCTTTTCAAATACGTAAGAGTAAAGCGGATTCCACTACTGTTAGGCGTAATACCTATATAACCTCGTTTTCAGGATTAGCGATTCAACTCTAACGGGTCGGTAGCTACCACATGAGACCGAAGGCGCGGCGAGCGATTTCGCTGTTCATTGCGTGTTTGTGACGCTCACTGAGAAGTTTCCCTGCCGGCTGCGCGGCCGCGAAGTATTCGTTTGGGATATTGCTGTCTTTATCGCTCGTGACATAGCACTCGCAGCCGTCCCCTCCCGCTTCCCCGCTTCCCGCTAATGTATATTCAATATAGCTGTAGGCTTTTCAAAATTTGGGCGGTTGAATTTTGGGTTTCGTTGTCCTCATATTATACGAAAAGTATAGCACAGAAATGAATAATATTTTACAATGAAGATCTTCATTATATTTTCTATGCCTATGGTTTTTCGATTTTTGTAAAAATGTTTTAATAGTCTTTAATTCTCGTGCAACGTTGACATCTTTTTTTTTGACGACTTTTGAGCTCCTGTAATTCTGATATTACACATTTATATGAAAATCTGAAAAACCACAGGCATAGATAATTACGTCTAGTCCATACTTACAAAAGAACCTACAATAAGTGGCTTCGCCGGTCCTCGCAGCCTGCCGCCCAGCCGTGGCCCCCTGGACCCTAGGGTAAATATCGTCACTACTTTAAAAAAAACTCGTATCTCAAAATGGCTAATTTTTCTGAGTGACTATTACGTCAAGGTTCCATTTTGTTGACGTATTGATTTGAGATACGTGATTTTTTCAAAGTAGTGATGATATGCCCCTGAGAATTAGTCCACGTCGAGAATTTGAGGTTTAGAGAATCACACCTCTGACACGTAATGAACGGAGAAAACGCTACTCGCGACGCTGATCGAGCATCAACGTAACCGACGCATCATGCCTGCGAGGCTACCACGAAATTCGAAAATCGAAGTTTGTATCGTACCGTCCCGCCTACGCTTATGTCATTTAATACGAGAGTGAGAGGGACGGCACGATACGAACTTCGAATTTCGTGTTTCGGAGTAGCCCTTCGCTGTGTTTAATTCCAAGTTGTTTCGTTTAAAACAACACTGCGGCTCGGCTCAAACCCGGCTGGAAAAGTTTTGCCTTTGTACGTAGGTGTGTAACAATAAGTAGCTTAACATTATGCATACATGAAGCTGGTGACGAATCGACAGGGTATATTCTCACATCGATTTTTAGGGTTCCGGAGCCAAAATGGCAAAAACGGAACCCTTGTAGTTTCATCATGTCTGTCTGTCTGTCTGTCCGTCCGCGGCTTTGCTCAGAGACTATCAAATATGTAAACTATGCCGACAAAACAGTACAATAAAAAAATTCAAAAAAAAAATTTTTAGAGTACCTCCCATAGACCTAAAGTGTGGGTGATTTTTTTTCTCATCCAACCTGGTAGTGTAGGGTATCGTTGTATAATAAGTCTTTTGAAATCATTAGGGGGTTGCTAAAACGATTTGTTGATTCAGTGATTTGTTTGCAAACTATTCAACTTTAAAGTGCAAATTTTCATAAAAATCGAGCGTCCCCCCTTCTGAAATCTAAACCTTATAAGGAAAATTATAAAATTATAACGGTTAAGTTTTCTTGAGAATTATTGGTAGTTTAAAGTTTGCGGAACCCTATCTTGGGCGTGTCCAACACGCTCTTGGCCGGTTTTTTGATTTTTGATTGGACTGAAATTTTCTTGATACTAGCGACTAGCGACCACAACTACGTCTGCGTTACTTACATAGATAAGTACCTATTGTTTATTAAAGTGTTGTCTTCATAATACGACGTGCATACATCTCACATTTCTATTTTCATAAAACACTTCATGCTTTAATGTATTTTACACCCGCAATTTTACAAGACATGATAAAATACAATATTCCGCGAAGAAACTCAGAACATAGCTCTATCTATATCGCGCATGACTCTTGTGTCTCTCCAACAAGGCAATAAGCAAAGAATCACATCTATCACACACAATATCACACAATAATGTTACTTGTCATATTACTTATTACCCGACTGTAAGGAGTGGTAATATAATTATTTTACTACTAGCTTTTGCCCGCGGCTCCGCCCGCGTGGTATTCGGTTATCGCGCGCTGTCCCTCGGGAACTGTGCATTTTCCGGGGTAAAAAGTAGCCTGTCATGTCATGTCACTCTCGGGACCATAAACTATCTCTATGCCAAAAATCACGACGATCCGTCGCTCCGTTACGGCATGAAAGCGTAACAAACAAACTCACTTTCCCCTTTCTAATAGTACCTAGGGATTCACATTTTTATGTACGCAAAATACTCATGTTAGCAAATTGTGAGATTGATGGGCAGGGCAGCCTTTGCTTAGACTGCCCACTAACCTTTACCAACCAACAACTTATCAACCTTCAAAGATAGTCAAATTAAAAAAAGAAAAATGAATCACACCAACCAACTGCTGAACCGGAAATATCCTGCCCAAGTGCAAAATGAACGCTAGCTTTTCTGTACTTGTTTACGCGACATCCATTTGTACTGTGATAGGCCCATCGATCACACTGTCCCTCGTATAAAATCACAGGTTCGCACAGAATTGCCAATCGCCGTTTTGATTTCGCCCTGCGACTACTCCATTTGCCATGAGCGTCATAAATTTTAATATTTCCACAGTTCAGTATTAAAAGCACGTACGAGCGCCCACTATTTCTCATTTTAAGGGATGAGGGAGTTAAATCACTGTTTTATTGTATTTATACTGGGAAGTCTTACTTTCTGCTCCGTAAGAATAAGTTTCAATTTTTAACGTGGTTAAGTGTTTCATGAAACTTTGTGACAAGTGAAGGGGTACACTGTTACGCACTTAGTCCCAGAAATTGAGAAAGTTTTCTATTGGAAATAAAGTATTCATTGAATCGATACTAAGATTATAAATGCGAAAATAACTGTCTGTCTGTTTTTTACTTCTTCACGCTTAAAACATTGCATAAATTTGATTAGGTATGGATACAGTTTGACAGCCTAGAAAAGACATAGTTTTTATGTCGGAAAATTGCGTGATTCTCGTGGGACATTGCTAAGCAAAATTTTCGCACACAGAGCCGCGGCCAAAAGCTAGTAGTCTAATGAAATGAAATAAATCATTTATTGTTTTGAAAACTTAAATCATTTCATTCAAAACTTTGAATTGATAACTTTTAAATAGTATTGCGAACAGACAGACTTTTGAAAGTTCGAAACGAATTAAACTTATTCATCAATCAAATTTACTTACGCTGAAATCTGATTAAAAGTGTTTTTTAAATAAGAAATTTAGTCAAACGTTCTTTTTGGAGGTCCATGCACTTGCATTAAATAATTAAATTCCTCTGTAATATATATGAAAATGTCACTCATTTAATACAATAATTGATTGATACTTAGGGTGTCGTCGTATTTTGATCGAGATTCGACTTTTCTCGATGGGAATACATTATACCTGTGCTATGCACTACATTATAACTATCTTCTTACTTACCTAATTTCATTCAAATTCCTCCATCTGTTTTAGACAGTATGAAGGTAACAGAGCTTATCAAGTCTTGTTGAATTTTCAACTTTTTCATCAAATTCGTTAAAAAAATCAGTTAAAATGTTCAATTTCCAAATATCCACTGTACTTTTCTCGCAGTCGCACAATATCTTAATTTGACGTTATAATACTTATTCGTGCTTATACTTACATAGTTCTCACAGTTTAGTGAATTAGTGTTTTTATAACCAGTCAGTTTTTATAATCAGTGTTCTTAAACTTGAATCCTGTTTTACATAACCCTATAAGGGACCTTGAAGGCACAATCATAAGTCCTACAACATTTTTAACCCTTTTAACTTATTTACAACGTCCAAATTTGACAGTTTTTATATTAAATTTCTTTTGTGTGCATTGTTACAGGTGCCTTCTGTGTTACTTTTAAAATAAACATCCTCGAACATCATCACCTGTCTTTACTTCATCTCTACCTCATCATCTGTCGATTGTATCATGACAATTAACGCACACGCACTATACACAAGCACACACACACTTTTATAATATTAGCAGAAAGTAGGATTACTTGGATTGGTTCAAAATTTTTGTTTTGAGGCATTGCCGTATTTCCGACGAAAAGACGCTACGTCGCTTACCTAATGCTGGAGGCACATCATGTAATAAGGGACCGAATTCATATTTCTCCTTTACGACTAGAGCCTTAACTCGTTTGTAAAGGGTTTTACATCGCAGGATCTTGTCAAAAGCAATACGTCTGCAAGGGACGAGGATTTCTTTTGTATATTTTTTTTTTCATGTTTTTTTGTTAAAGTGGCAAGCCAGCCGGCCAAAGCGACGAGATTGGCCATTACTTTTTTTTATAATTATAAAAGGAATGCATAACGTTTTTTCATCGAATTTTATTGCAAAAGTTCATATTTATCGTGCTCTGTCAATTAGCTTCAGTACAGTACCCATCGTACCTACAGCCGTTTTGACATTTCACGCTAAATAAAATCAATGGATATGAAAATGTCACTCATTTAATACAATAATTGATTGACAATGCGAGTGCCGTCTTATTCTTATACTCTATACTCTTATTACTCTTATACTATTTCTTATTTTGCTTTCTAATTTTATTACGAACGACGAAAAAACACGACTGGTAAAACTTATTGTCCTCTCATGGACAATCATATTTTCCAATAAATCTAAACGACAAAACTATTTCTTAGAGTCAGCATCAATAGTATACCTATTCGTTTTACAGCCACGTACTAAACGCCATGCAAGATTGTCAATGTAGAATGCGATTGTCAATGTATGCGGAGTAAAAAAGTAATTTCGCACATGAATTTCGAAAAACTCAGAGGTGTGAGTCAGAGTTTGAACCCACGATCTGCTTGAGAGACCGTAAGTCAAACCACTAGGCAACCACAACTCTATAGGCTGGGTAGAGATAGGTCCGTCTCATTCTAAAACCGGCACATGTGGTGCAAAAAACGTCAAAATTAGATCACAGACGTATTAACTTGAATAGGATCCTATAATGCGATGCAGTTCCCGTAATGGCGCAGATTAGTAACATCGAGTTATACTAATGCGGGCTATTAATGCCGCAGTACGCGTTTAACGCTAACGGTTAAAGGTTAGCGGATGATACATTGGAACATTAAGCCCTCCTTTTATTTCGAGAAACTATGTTTAATCGTTTAACCTAGAAATGTTGAATAAGCCCCGACATTGTCATTTGAAGCCTAAAATCTGCCTGGCGGCTTTGTCATTTATATAATCTAATCTAATGCAGGTGGTAGGACCTTGTGCAAGGTCCGCCCGGATTGCTACCACCATCTTGCTCGCTAATCCTGCCGTGAAGCAGCAGTGCTTGCACTGTTATGTTTCGGCGTGGAGAGTAAGACAGCCGGTGAAATTACTGGCACTTGAGGTATTCCTACTTAGGCCTCTAGGTTGGCAACGCATCTGCAATACCCCTGATGTTGCAGATGTTTATGGGCGGTGGTGATCTCTTACCATCTGGAGACCCACTTGCTCGTTTGCCATCCAGTCGAATAAAAAAAAATCTATTTCAAAAACGACTGAACCGTTTTTTCTCAAATATAGCTAAGATCCACCGCAAGCTCTAGCTATCATGTAAAAAAATACATTGAAACGGTCCATTTGTTTGAGAGCTACAACGCGCTGACGGCGTCAAACTGAATTTATAACACCCCTTTTTTGCTTCGGGGGTTAAAAATGTGTTTTAAATAATTGATAGATTTTGGCGTTACTTTGTGGAAGGCGTCCTACGTTTCACGTGTTAACATAGTAAAATAGGACAAGTATACACACTCCGACCTTTTAGGAGACTTAATTACCTAGTCTGGCGCGGACACTTAGGGTTGTCGATGTCTATTTTAGATTCATTAATTACCTAACGGAAAATAATTTTAGTATGAAAGTTAATTAAAATTATCTAATATCCTGTGTCTAGAGAAACAAAATTCTTTGCCGCTCTATCATTATTATACTTATACTCCAATTCAATAGAATCTAACAATCCTGTAGACGCTTCCAGCCTTCTAATATGAACACCGGGCTGCCTAAGACTTTGTGATGTGACTATTATTCTTTTTTGATTCCTTTTAGATGATAAGTGCAACAATAGGGACATATATAATCAAGCGTACCCACGTCAGGGTGTGTTAAATGTGTAGAAAATTGTTAGATTCTATTGAATTGTACTTTACTATTTTTATTTTTATTTTTTTAAAATTAAAGATTAAAGATTATATAAATGACAAAGCCGCCAGGCAGATTTTAGGCTTCAAATGACAATGTCGGGGCTTATTCAACATTTCTAGGTTAAACGATTAAACATAGTTTCTCGAAATAAAAGGAGGGCTTAATGTTCCAATGTATCATCCGCTAACCTTTAACCGTTAGCGTTAAACGCGTACTGCGGCATTAATAGCCCGCATTAGTATAACTCGATGTTACTAATCTGCGCCATTACGGGAACTGCATCGCATTATAGGATCCTATTCAAGTTAATACGTCTGTGATCTAATTTTGACGTTTTTTGCACCACATGTGCCGGTTTTAGAATGAGACGGACCTATCTCTACCCAGCCTATAGAGTTGTGGTTGCCTAGTGGTTTGACTTACGGTCTCTCAAGCAGATCGTGGGTTCAAACTCTGACTCACACCTCTGAGTTTTTCGAAATTCATGTGCGAAATTACTTTTTTACTCCGCATACATTAAATAAAATATTATTTATCAATTCGCCGAAGTGGTGATGGCGACTAACTGTGTACATACTACTCATGTTCCCTACACATAATACTATAACTATATTGTTTATAGGTAGGTAGGTCCTTGCACGAAACTATCACACTATACACACACTATATACTCATATATGGGTTCGATTCCCAGACGAAGCAAGTAATTCTTAGAAAGTCTTTAAATGCAGAATTACTATTTTTTAAAAATAACATAAAGTCTTCTTTCAGCAAAATATCCTATCTAGGATATTTCATGTACTTTCCCTTGGTGTCCCATAGTCTTGGGACACCTGTATAGGTCATGAAAAAAGTGACGTAGCTAATCACCATTATGCCATGAAAGTCAGTACTGCAACAGCTGACATTTCGTCTTCCGTTTTTCCAAGCAAAGCTTTCACAACAACATATTGGCAAAGTTTGGCGGAAGTAGCCTACATAGCGCGCAAGCTCGCTACATGACTGGCCCGTTGTCACAGTATATATAATAAGCTCAAGCAGTATGGAAACTACGAAGCTACCATCGAAACAAACACACACAGACGCGCGCTCTTCACGGCCTCTGAGGGGACTCGGGGTACTGCAGTACCAGTGCAAATTACTTCGTAGCTTCCATACTGCTTTAACTTATATTTATATACTGTGTCGTTGTGGTATTGAAATAATAGTTGTGCTTTTTTTTAGAAAGGATTTTGTTCCACTGATGATTACCGTTTTAAAATCTATGTTTATTATACAAATAACTACGTGGAAATAGCAAGGAGAGGAGACAGAGCACATGGACTATTTGGTGTGGTAGTTACAATTGAATTTAAGGGATTTTACAAAATTCCCCTGGAAATTAAAAAAATATATATAATCATGGTCTTTATTGAGGTTGTGTTAAGAACAACTGTGGAAATTTTCAAAACTCTAAACGCAACGGTTGAAATTTCAAGATTTTATCCCTATCTTGGGGGAATATCGAGATAGAAGGTAGCCTATGTGTTATTCCAGATTATAAACTAACATTTTGCCATCACCCAAATCTGTTCAGCCGTTTCAGCCGGTGTTTTAAAATTGAATATGAAATTTTAGTAAAATTCACGATATTACTTGCAATATTCATCAGAATTAAGTAAAATAAAAATTTCGAAATAATTCTAATGTCGTATTTAAAAAACTCAGTTTTGAACATGTTCCAACATGTTCGTAATTTCGTATTAGTCCAACAGTGGTTCAACATGTTTAGCCATGTCTAACTGGCTACAGTGCTGCGGTCGCAGATGTTATTGCGTGCGGTCGCTCGCGGTCGCTGTGTTGGACGTGTCGTGACGTCACCACACGACATTGTGCAGTAATATTGCGGAAATGACCACACAGGCGAAAATTCGTTGCCGCGCGATTTTTTTATGTAGGTGCTCTTTAATGGAAATAAAAAAAATACACAGTGGAAGAAGTTCAATTTGTGAATGAGAAGGATCTCTTCAAGCTTTAGTTAAGAAAAGAATAGTACATTGTACAACAAGAGCATAAAACGAGTCATTTTCCCCGCGTTGTTCATATAGCCACCCGCGCCGGTATGGCGAGGGTGGATAGATACGTCGAGGGGAAAATGTTACGAGTTTTAATACACTCTGATTTTCACTTCGATGTAGGACAACTACGAGGAAATGAAATATCAACCGTGGAAACAATCGTTCATTTACTATGTATACGTTTAAATATTTGACATGTAAAAATTTTAATTTTATAAATAAATGAATATGAATAGGTATGCACCTTTTATTGTTCATGCATTACTTACTATATATGTAAGTAATTAGAAAATTTTAGTTTTATTGATTTACTATAATATAATTTTATTACATTATAGTTGTTGTTTTCATTATTTTTTTATTGTATTTTATTGTTATGTAACAGTATGCTATGTAATTACTTTTCTTCAGTGAATTACAATCTAAATTGATAATTTTCAAAACATTGGTGTAAAATTTCCTTAAAACAAAAGGGTGTATCCACAGAGCTTACAGCAGAAATTTCTTTGTTATTGTATGCTTTTTAATAAAAACGAATTAAAATATTTAACTCGCTTTATCGGACAAGAGAACAATGCAAAACCCGGCTTCAGTTTTTAACGTATAAGCGTCATGTTGAAAATTATGTAAAAGAAACAAAAGACTCGTCAAAAGATGCTTTATTAATTAGATTTCTGCAATATTTTGAGATAATAATGATAACAAGTTTTGCATAATAATAATTTATTACCACAAGCTTGTTTGCTTACTCCATCCATCCATACTAATATTCTTACTAATTTTTAAGTCAAACCAATCACTTGAAGTAAATGAAATCCGATGTAAAAGATTTGATCCGTACACAAAATTTTGCTGGTTTAAAGCTTATAAAAATCATGTATTTTAAAATTATCCAAAAAATGTTTACTATCGCCGATGTTAACTGGTTGTTCGAAGACTAAAGAACCAAGGAAAGGAATGTTAATTTCCAACGAGATACGGCGAATTGTTGTACTTTAAACAATCGGACGGCCGCCGGCTGCCACACCTCGGAATTACGCAGCTAATTTTGTTTTTTAGCAGAATTACACACCAGCCACGGAAATAGGAAAATTCAAATAAAGCCGACGACAAATTGCTTATTAAGTTACGCGCAATCCCGCCAGAACTGTTTGGACAGATTTACGCTTAAGCGTAGCTGTATGGATACTTTTGAATAGCAATAAAATAAATAAATAAATATCATGGGACACTTGACACCAATTGACCTAGTCCCATACTAAGCAAAGCTTGTACACTAGGCAACGGATAAACATACTTATATAGATAAATACATACTTAAATACGAGTACATATTAAACATCCAAGATCCGAGAACAAACATTAGTATTAGGTATTCATACAAATATCTGCCCCGGCCGGGATTCGAACCCGGGACCTCAAGCTTCGTAGTCAGGTTCTCTAACCACTCTGCCATCCGGTCGTCAAACAAATTGTACAGTCACAATAGATTAGATTAGATTAGATTTATTTATTACCTTTTGAAAAAATACGTTATAAAAACATGTCAGTTAATTACAAGAAATTCACAAAAAGATCGTCAAAAGTATACCAAAAATATATCTTATTACAATAAATTGTCAGACAAAATAAATAAAAAGAATTTAGAATGACAAATTAGAGTTCGAGTCAATAATAATAATTAAAATTAAAAGCAAAACAAGAATATACTTAAAATCTAAGTCAAATTTATGCAATAGGAACAATCAATCAAACGAACAAGAAAATAATGAAAATGTCAAAATCAATAAAATTAAATATAAAATTAAAATTGACTTCACAAAACTGTGACAAATGTGAATAAAACAAAAACAAGAGTACAAAACAAGGTAAGTACATAAAAACAAAAATGAAACATAAAATCTCACTGTACTCTTTTAAAGCGTACCATGACTTGTCTAAAAGAAGTTTTTTTTAGTGTGTGTCCAAATGTCTCATCCGAACATTCATAATGCAGTTTTTTTAGTGTGTGTCCAAATGTCCCATCCGAAGATTTGTAATGCAGTTTTTATAGTGTGTGTCCAAACGTCTCATCCGAACATTCATAGTGCAGTTTTTTTAGTGTGGGTCCAAATGTCTCAACCGAACATTCATTGCAGTTTTTTAGTGTGCGTCCAAATGTCTCATCCGAACATTCATATTGCAGTTTTTTTAGTGTGCGCCCAAATGTCTCATCCGAACGGTTGTCTATTGTTTGACCGAAAGTTATATGCCATAATTTCATTATCCCGAACTTTACATGCCCGAAACTTCATTTGCTCGAATGTTTCGTTTACCAGAAAATTTATTTGATATATTCTTATTTTCCCGAAACTTTGATGCCATAACGATACGAATGCAATAAGTATTGTTTTCCATATTATTAAGTGCAATAATATCATTTAATAGAATATTCAAACGCCATACCAAATATTGTTTCTTTCTGAATTCATCGTGGCTACGTACGTGCGCGGAGCTCCTATTCCGCGTAGTTGAGATGTTGGTTTCTATTACTAATCTATCTATTATCTTTGTTATCCGGGCTGTTATAAAAAAAAACCTAACATCTGAACCTAACCTATCCGAGTCGCTTCTGCTCCGAACCGTCTAGCTCGCTCGCTTCGCTCGCTCGCACAAATCAAATGTCGCAATTCTAACCTAACCTAATCTATGTGCTTAAAATTTACCTGATTCAAAGGCTTGTTTGACGTATGGGATTTATCAGTATATTGCATGCTTAGTAATAAACGGTCTTAACTCAAAAATCGTGAATTTTGGCAAATCGAGTTTAAAGTTTAAGTAATTTACACTTCTCGTTTCGTTTAAATTATTTGGTAGGATTTAATTTTGTTTACTATGTTTTTTATAATTCCTAACGTTGTATATAATGTCTACTTGCGCTTTTTTCTTTTAAACCAATTTATTTTTATATATGTAATAATATTGCTAAGGTTTAAAAAAACATTGCATTGATAAATCACTTTATTACTAAATGTAGCAAAATGTAGTGAAATAATAAAAATAATAAATGATGCATGTCTTAATAGAACAACAAGTATTCAAGGATTCTTTTTGATAAAACGAGGCAATCCGAATTACATCACTTCATTTTGCGTTTGATTTTGTGCTAAAAAGAAGTAAATTCAAATATGCTTTTATTTGCTTAAAAGTTGTTCAAAATACTCTTGTTTTCCTTATTGCAATAACGATCTATCTCCAAATGGCTCACGAAAGCCAACGTCTTGCTCGCAAGTCAGTCGGAACATGACTGAAGTTAGCTGCTTTAGCACCAAATCAAATTTGCAATTTTGTTGAAAGTAAAACGCACCAAGTCGTACTATCTCTTTATAATATCCGATTTAGGCTGGTTTAAGAAAGAGAGCCGATAGTGCTGTCAGATATAAGCCGTTTTAGTACAATAACTAATTTTACGCCAATTTTGAGTTAGGCCCGTTTATTACTAAGCATGCGAATATCCTCTTTACGTCCAAATGATATTATGGCATGTGATACTTATGGATTACAATGATTATAAAAAATGAAATTATTGAAAGTAACTTTATAGGAAACAAAGATTCTGCCATTTGATTAATATGGTAAAAATGAGTAGTGATAATGAATTTATAGGAAACAAAATTATGACGTTTGTATATTATAGCACATGAAATTCGTGCAAATGAAGTTCGGTCAAGTAAAGGGATACCCATACGAACATTCATATTGCAGTTTTTTTAGTGTGCGTCCAAATGTCTCATCCGAACAATATGGGATTGTTGAGTCACTTGCCACTGTCCGTGATTTGGCCGTGCAATGTTAATCGGGTTTCCTAATGACAGTACTTTTATTTCCATTTGGCGTATGTACTACTAGTATATGTATTACCTACTCCGATAATTTATGAAGAGTGACAACTTGACATTCTCGTGGTGTGCTTGTACAGAGCTTATCAACATTTTTTTTATATTATTTTGCTTTCGTAAGTTGTAAATTTTGACATAAATACGGCGGTGGTGATGTTTTCCAGCAGGTTAGCTTCTTATCATTATCGAATTTCAATTTGTTTGAAAACGCGAACATCGCAAATGTTCCGCTAGAGGCGCTGTTCGTGTTTTCATACAAATTGAGATTTTAACGCGAACGCGATCGAGACGTATTTTGTAACCGAAAACTTACACTAAGGAAAACTTACATTAACAGTTCTCGCGGTGGTGTGCGGGGCGGGGCCGTGTGGCCAACGCCAATTACCAGGCTCTAGTCCGTATGTCTTCAGTGCGTGCAGGAATGCCATGTTAACACTAAGACAAAAACAATAAATTAAAAAAAATCAAAAAACGCGACTGCCTTAAAAATACTAAAAAGAAGAAAACAAGTCTAGTGGGCTAGAACTTTCTTAAGTAGCTAACTTAAAGTTCAACAGTCGGGACCCATTAGGTAAGAATTTTTGAGCGTCACGAATTAAATGGGTCCCGACTGTTGAACTTTAAGTTAGCTACTTAACAAAGTTCTAGCCCACTAGACTTGTTTTCTTCTTTTTAGTATTTTTAAGGCAGTCGGGTTTTTTGATTTTTTTAAATTTATTGTTTTATTTCACACTTTTTTAATAGTTCTGTGAAAATGGTAGTTTAAAACTATAATAAACCATATACATATATTTAGAATGTGCTAATTATTACCTTTCATTTGATACCACACTCGATAGGTTTAAATAAAAACATTTTTTGAAAACTTACTATTTGGCGCCAAAAATCCGCCATTTTGATTTTTTTAAGAATTTCATGTACTCAGTGTCACTCACGCCATCAAGACGAATCCAATGACGTGCCATTTATCAAAATCGGTTCAGTCGTTGAGTAGTTACAAGAGGACATAGGAATAGACATACATACATACATACGCGTCAAACACATAACCCTCCTTCTTCGCAGTTGGGTAAAAAGAGTGTACCCACTATATTATGTCATACTATCGCTGTATAAGTCGCCATCTTGAGGAATAGCAGACAAAACTAAAGGCAGACTCGTTATAATTTTGTCGCCTAGGATCCGAGTCTTATTTACATGCCAAAACTAGTAACATTATTCGCTTTGTGGATTTTATTTCCTATGAAAAAGTAATTTCTTTTCTAATAATGGCCTGTTATAAAATAACAAGCAGCTTTGTCCAAACATCATACTATTCCGTGTTATCTTAGAATTTGAACAAATAACGAAATACCTCACGGTTTGAGAATGCTTTGAGACAAGGAATAGCGTTCTGCTTGCTCGTTTCGGGAATTGCTGAGTTTATTGAAATGCTATTTATAGTTCAGTGCAAGCAAGAAGAAAGATGTACAGCGAATTAGCTTATTGTATGCAATTTCGTCGACATCCCGTGAAAAATTTCATTTTTAACCCCCGACGCAAAAAGAGGGGTGTTATAAGTTTGTCTGTCTGTACCACCGTAGCTTTTAAACGGGCGGACCAATTTGAATGCGGTTTTTTTAGTTGACAGCGGGTTTTCTAGCGATGGTTCTTAGATATGTCAAATCAGTTTTTGAGATATTGAACTTTGAAGTGACAAAGTCGGAGGCTTTCCAACTTTTTGTTGGTTAGGTTAGGTTATTTCCAGATAAAAACGTAAAGGTAGCCAATTAATCAAGAATAGTGTATAGCTTTTTATTAGTAAATAAGTAAGTAGGTTCTAAAGATTATCGCATACGTGCAAAGAAACGCAGTTTTTTCATATTGACATAAAACATAAATATTGGATAAAGTTAATAAATAAATACAAACATAAGTCTAAAATGGTGGTTTGCAGTGAGGCAGCATTACATAGAATTTCACTGTTGGTCTTTTTGTACAACGAGCACGCGTACAAAAATAACCAATCTAGAACGCATCAATGCCAAAGAATTATTCCTTTACTACACGCTTTAACAAAACATTAGTATTTTAGAAAAAAATATCTGAATTCAAAAATGTTTTATACATCTGACTTAACTGTTTTGATTCCGAACGGCTTTTGTTAAGTCAGGGGTAAACAGCAGTCCGTGCCATTTCAAAAGGTCTGCCAGGGCAGCCTCTGTAACTTTTATTGCAAAAGTTTTATCAAGCTAGTCCGTGTCGCTGCATAATTAAAACAAATAAATTACACCCTTAATGAACTAGAATGACCATTGGAAGACTTCTGGGAGTGTAAAGATTAAGTTTCAAAGTTTTAGTTCAGTGATTCAATTTAATTAGTAAAGTGCTGTGTAAATTTTTGATCAATATGCACCCTAAGGCCGGTGAAATTACTGGCACTTGAGGTATTCCAACTTAGGCCTCTTGGTTGGCAACGCATCTGCAATACCCCTGGTGTTGCAGATGTTTATGGGCGGTGGTGATCTCTTACCACCTCATTTGCCTTCCAGTCGAATAAAAAAAAACCTTCTGGTAGGTAGGTAGTAGGTACTTTTGGTCAGTCTTATTACGTTTGAGAAAAAAAACAATCAGTTTTGTTCAAGATTTCATATTTAAAACAAGCTTTCATTACAGGCTGTTATTTTTGTTGTAGGTAGTACTTACTGAATTTAAAGTAAATGCTGAAGAGCTTTCTTTAGGGAAGGCGGCCTAAATGGATCACCAGGTTTTCACTACTAATGTGGTATTGTAATCTATCCCTGCGTTTTATCTTTATCTGTTAAGTTATTGTACAGATTTGTGGTGCATACCAAAGAATATTTATTATTTGTATTAGCTTTTGCCCGCGGTTTCGCCTGTGTGGAATTGGGTTATCGCGCGCTGTTCCCTCGGGAACTGTGCATATTTCTGGGATAAAAATTAGGCTGTGTCACTCTCTGGCCCATAAACTATCTTTATGCCAAAAATCACGTCGATCTGTGGCCCTTTCGACATGAAAAACGAATAAACACAAACACACAAGCTCGCACACTTTCGCATTTATAATATTAGTAAGTATGGATGGATTGTAGTATTACGTTTCGACAAAGGAGAAACTGACTAAGCGACATTTTTATATTTTGAATCAGTAAAATTTACTGATTTCAAACATGTATATTATGTATATTCATGTTTGGAATCAGTAAGTTTTACGACAATATAACTCACTACCTACCTTAAAAAAATGTCGCTTAGTCAATTTCTCTTTTCAAGCGTCGATATATTTTAAGCTGTATTATACGCCACTTGATACAGCTACGTCGAGCTAAATATCCTAATACTTTAGGCTCGCAATCACAAAATAATTCCATAATCCAATCAAAATCACCATTACAATTAGGTATTATACGCTATCTAAATAATTTTGCATAATGTTTGAAACTGACACGCTCAAATACGTTATACCAAACAAATCAACATTTCAGCCTCTTTAAGTCGAGATTATCTGATAATAATGCTTAAATGGATTGGTTACAATAAAAGGTATCAAGTATCTATCCCGAGGGATTACTGATCCGATTTGGGATAGAATTTCAATATTTTACCAACAAATGTTCGGGGATTCAAATTGGAAATGTATTGGTGTTGATTCGATTGAGGATGTGTGATATCATGTTTTTTGAATAAATACTTTGTATTTCTACGTATTTTGTTAGTTTGTGTACGTTAGAGTATGTTTGATTCTATTTGAAACTGTTTTGCGCCAAGTTTTTTTTTAAATTATGTTTCAATAAAACAAAAAAATAATTATCAAAGGTATAAAAAGGAAGAATTAGCACAACAAAGTAAAAATAAAACATAGACGTGCTCATTCGTGTAAAGTTGAGGAATCTTTTCACAATAAACTTCATGATGATTTTTTTGGCAGATATGTGGAATGGCCAACATGAGCATGTAGCGAAAAGGTTCCTTCCCGCTAAGTCCCGCTTATTCCTAAATATTTCTATAGGTTGTTTTAAATTAAAAATATACCTCGTTGAGTTTCTTGCCGGATTTTTCTCAACAGAGGTTTTTCCGAAACGGTGGTATATTTCTTTGACATTTATAAGTGCTTGTTATAGCCTAAATTTAATAAAGATATTTTGACTTTGACTTTGATTGTGTTTGAAACAATGTTTTAAATAAATAAAAATTCTAAGAAAAGCCCTCAAAGAGGTATCTAAACTAATTCGACTATCAGCTGAATCATTCTGGATTCAATTTAAAACACTAAAACAAAGAGGTACTAACTGTTTTGAAGTAATAATTATACCTAATTCAATTAATTTATTCAGACAGTTAGGTACATCCACTTTGTTAGTAAAAAGCATACAAATACTTATCAATCTATTGTTAGTACAATTATAGTTAAATGTCAACAGTTTAAAATTAAAATAAAAATTGATTACAAAATTAACAAAATAAACGACTAAGAAACAAAATTAAATGAGCCGTTAGAATGGAGGCATCGGTTCGTGTAGAGAGCTAGTGTGTCTCATGAAAAGAGTGATTGGGTGACACTATTTAGCGGCCCGGATAATACCGGTATGGAAATACCGACCCGATTTTTCTTGTGCCCATAGAAATTCATGTCAGTTTGGCACGAGTTTGTATGGTCGTGTACACGAATAATCGGGTTGGTTATTTCCATGTTGATACTCTCCGTAAACAGTATTACACGCAGTGGCGTAGCTAGGCGTGGGTGGAGTGGGCCCTCGCCCACGGCCTCGCACTTAAAAGGGCCTCATGAGGCCTCTTAAAATGCGATGCGACCATAGAAAAGGGGCCTCGCTGATATGACTTCGCCCACGTCTACTCTACGCCACTGGTTACACGAAAGTCGTTTATATAATTGGTATTTTTTTAATTAATTCCTTCTAAGCCAAAAGCGATATTGTTAAGCTACCTATGGGGAGAGCTATGCTTGAGGTTTTTCTACGGAATCGAATCAGAAATGAGGAGATGCGTAGAAGAACAAAAGTCACCGACATAGGCAAGCGAAGTAGCTCGTTGAAGTGGCAAAGGGCAGATCATGCACGGAGAACAGATGGTTGTTGGGGCCGAAAGGTTCTCGAGTGGAGACCGCGGATCGGCAAGCGCAGCGTAGGACGTCCACCAACAAGATGGACGGATGACTTGGTTAAAGTTGCTGATTCACGGTGGATACAAGCCGCTTCCAACCGAGGCAACTGGAGTTCTATGGAGGAGGCCTATGACCAACAGTAGACGTTCTATGGCTAATATGATGACATTGAAACCTAAAGCAAAATCGCTTAAAGAAATATATCGAATTATAAGATCATAAGCATAACATTATATTCCCAAAATGGGCTTTCTACATTCTCTGGTGAATTGTAAGAAGTTATTAACGTGTGAGACTGTTCGGGACAAAGCTTAATTGAAGTCAAACATTAAACTAATGAGAATTCGTTGGCTCTCGATCCAGAAGATTGAAATTCGAGATCTTTGTGATACCGAGACGAAATCTTCATATTGATTTAATAATTTTAATTAAGATCTTACAGGAAATATTAAACCGAAGCTGAAGTTAAGAAAAACAATATTATTCAAACAATTTCCGGTTGAGATATTTTGAAATATGTCAAGGTTCAAATTGGATATCCAATCTGCGTTTTAATTTTTTCCCTTGTTTAGAAGATTCTTTATATAGATTTTTGTGAATATAAACATTTATAAATAGTAATAAAATTAACTTTTTGTAACTAGACGAGTTTGGTTAGCAGAGATGTGCAAAATACTTTCAAAAAAGTATTTAAATACAAAATGCAAATACTTTTCTAATTTTGGTATTTGAAATGCAAAATACAAAATATTTTTGCTTTAAGTATTTTAAATACAAAATACAAAATAGGTATTTTCAAAATACTTTATTCAAATAAAATACTTTTATATGAAACAAGATTTTGCGCGCGACTTAGCACGCGTAAACTATTCGATCTGGTAGTTAGTGTTGCAATTGAAATTCCGGGATTTTACAAAATTTCTCTGGGAATAGGGCGTATAAGGCAAAGCTCTGCGACAGACAAAAAAGTATTAATACCTATAGAACTTATGACATAGGTACTTAGGTGAAAACCAAAAAGTTGCACACCGTTAAAGCTGCGTTAGCAGGTAGTTTAAATTTCCATTAACTTTTTCAAATGTATGATTAATTTTCGTGTCACAATGGAAAAAATAATTGTAATTATAAATACCTGCTGACGCAGCTTTAACGGCGTGCAATTCTTTGGTCTTCATCCATTTATTAGTAGCAAAATAACATGAAATTTACATCGTTTGTCACGATAGGGCTATATGTCCAAAAATTTAATTGAAATAATTATGATATTATGGCTTATGGCAAAATACTCGAAAAACTGTTTACGGTTTTGTGCTAGTGCTGCACTCTGACGGCAGAAAATTGCAGTAATATTCCCTATTCCCAAAATTTTTATCATGATCTTCATTGACGTTGTAACAAGAACAACCTATCCAAAATTTAATGACTGATCTTTGGGTTTACCCAGCGGTTGAAATTATTAGATTTTATCCTTATCCCGTGAAAATATCGGAGTAAAAAGTAGCCAATGTGTTATTCCAGACATCCAGCTACCTAATACCAAATTTCATCCAAATCCGTCTAGTCATTCTGGCGTGAAGAAGTATAAAACAAAATTTTCCGTGGGAATTTCCGAAAATTACATCGTGTTTTTCATAGACGTTGCATTTAAAAACAACCGTAACAAATTTCATAATAGCATATATAATATTAGTAGGGTAAGTTCTTTATTGATTATTTACTAGCTTTCCGTCCGCAACTTCGTCGGCGTTGAACTATTTGTTTGCGCGAAACACAATCTTCTACCTAATACTTATATGAAATTCTCGTGACACAGTGTTTGTGACCAAACTAGTCCAATAGTTCAGTACAATTAGATCAAAATTTGGCAAAATTAAAGCAAGAGGTTTATCTATCAGGATATGTAGGTTATAGAGAAAAAATAAATTTTACCCACTCTCCCCCCCCCCCTCCGGGGGGAGCGTCACCCCCCCGCGCCCCCGAATATGTCCCGGATCGCGGTATTTTCCATTATAAAAGAAAACCGTACACGATACATAAAAAGTGTGTAGGAACGAAATAATCCTTGATAAATTTACTATAAACCTTTCATACATTTAAAAGCGATATCACTTATAGTTCCAGCGCAATATGATACCAAATACTAACTTTTTTTATAATTAATCTATTTTTTCGGCTAAAAGGTTAGTTTTTCTCAAATACTTCACATTTTACCGCCAAGATATGTATGACAGAAGTAAAGAATGGAATATTTTCTTTATAAAAAGGTATAATTAATTTCTAAAATCTTTCATTTACCATTGCTATGCTATTTTTTTAATTTAGTTCATTTGGCCATTCAGCGAAATATAAATGTTCATACTGGTTAAATGGTGTTACTTTAAATACCATTAGATTCTCATATGTTTTCCTATAAGCTATAGGTATGGACCTATTTTCTGTACTTAAAAAAAAAAATTAGGCCCTGCTGGGCTTTTAGGAGATAGGGGCGGGGAAATGGTTAATTTTCACCTATTTTCTTAAATAACTTCAAAACAGATTAATTTAAAATAATGAAAAATATATATTTGAGATTTTCATAATGTACCCTTTCATTTGATATGTCACATGATATAGTTTCTACATTTTTTTTTCTAATTTACCCCCCCCATCCCCCCAAACTGGCCCCCGTGTTTAAAATTAAGTAATTTACTTTACACGTCCGTGTTTGGGTCATCAATTTACATAGGTGAACTAAATTTGAATTCAATCGGTCTAGTAGTTTCGGATCAAATTGGCTATGACAGACGGACGGTTTAGGTATATTTATACCTTAGGCTGCAATTTATACTTAAAGTACTAATAATTCTCAAGAAAACTTAACCATTATAGTTTTCCTTGCAAGTTTGATATACTTACTATCGTCCTGATTTTCTTTTAATTTTTTCTACCCACCGGTTTAGATTTTAGAAGGGGGGACGCCCGATTTTAATGAAAATTTGCGCTTTAAAGTTTAATATTTTGCAAATGAATCACTGAATGGAAAAATTGTTTTAGCAACCCCCTAATGATTTCAAAAAACCTATCCAACGATACCCCACACTACAAGCTTGGATGGGAAAAAAAAAACATCCCCACTTTACGTCAATGGGAGCTACTAAAAAAAAATTTTTTTTTTAATTTTTTATTACACTGTTTTGTCGGCATAGTTTACATATATATTCGTGCAAAATAACAGCTTTCTAGCATTGATAGTCTCTGAGCAAAGCCGAGAACGGACAGACAGACAGACAGACAGACATGGCGCAACTATGAGGGTTCCGCTTTTGCCATTTTGGCTACGGAACCCTAAAAAATGTGTAATATTTTATTATAATCTTACTTACGGACTAAATAGTTTTTTTTTTGGTACTTTTTCCTAAGTTAATGTCGCAGTAGCTGATTATGGTGAATTTTCAAAATAGCATAGCAGCGTCAAATGAATGAGTTTAGAAATGAATTATACCTTTTTATAAAGAAGATATCCTGTTCTTTACTTTAGTCATACATATCTTGGCGGTAAAGTGTGAAATAATTGAAAAAACTAAACAATTAACAAAAAAAACTGGATAAATTATTAAAAATGTTCGTATTTGGTGCCAGATTGCGCTGAAACTGTAAGTGGTATCGCTTTTGTATGTATGAAAGGTTTATAGTAAATTTATCTAGGATTATTTCGTTCCTACACACTTTTTATGTATCGTGTACGGTTTTCTTTTATAATGGAAAATACCGCGATCCGGGACATATTCGTGGGCGCGGGGGGGTGACGCTCCCCCCGGAGGGGGGGGGAGAGTGGGTAAAATTTATTTTTTCTCCATAACCTACATATCCTGATAGATAAACCTCTTGCTTTAATTTTGCCAATTTTTCCATACATTGCAATCTAATTTTCTTCAACTACAATACGGCTTGTTTTTAGAGTTCCGGAGCCAAAATGGCAAAAACAGAACCCTTATAGTTTCGCCATGTCTGTCTGTCTGTCTGTCCGTCTGTCTGTCCGTCCGCGGCTTTGCTCAGGGACTATCAATGCTAGACAGCTGCAATTTTGCCCGGATATATAAGTAAACTATGCCGACAAAACAGTACAATTAAAATTTAAAAAAAAAATACTAAAAAAACTACTAAAAACTACTAAGTGACATCTTAAGATAATCTTAAGATCATCTTATTTTTTTAGGGTACCTCCCACAGACGTAAAGTGGCGGTGATTTCTTTTTTCTCATCCAACCCTATAGTGTGGGGTATCGTTGGATAGGTATTTTAAAACCATTAGGGGTTTGCTAAAACGATTTTTCGATTTAGTAATTTGTTTTCGAAATATTCAACTTTAAAGTGCAAATTTTCGTTAATATCGAGCGTCCCCCCCCCCCCTCTAAAATCTAAACCGGTGGGTGGAAAAATTTGAAAAAATTCAGGATGGTAGTCAGTATATCACACTTCCAAGGAAAACTATAACGGCTAAGTTTGCTTGAGAATTATTAGTAGTTTATGAGTAAATAGCAGCGTAAGGTATAAAATATACCTAAACTTGGAAGATTCTGTATAAAATACGAAATCCTTAGAAAATATTACTTAATTTTGTCGAAATGGCTACGGAACCCTATTTTGGGCGTGTCCGACACGCTCTTGGCCGGTTTTTTTTTTGTGTACAGTCGCCAGCACCATTATCTGATGCAACAAGTGTGCATAAATATCTGATATGACTCTTATTTGTAAGGCCGGATTGACGTGTCAGATATTTTTGCACGCTTGTTGCATCAGATATTGGTGCTGGTGACTAGTATATATATTCGGTAGGTCTGAGAATGGACGTAAGTAAACTATTTGTCATACTTCTACGCGGACTATTTTCATAATTCCAGCATAAAAGTAGCGTATGTCCTATTCACCAAAATCAGCCACGCGGATTAGGCTGCTTCCATCAGAGATATGCGAGGAAATTAGATAGAACACAAACATACACAATTAGTCAGGGACGATTCATTACTTATTTATTTATACAAACTAATTTTTTGTTATAGTGGCCCGAAAACAAGATATAGTTCAGTGTTGCCATAGTAAGAATTAAACTTATTAAAAAGTATTTTTTATTTTGCAAATACAAAATATGTCCTTAAATGTATTTCAAATAAAATACAAAATGCTTTTCTAAAAAAAGTATTTAAATACAAAATGGAAATACGTATTTTGTATTTTGTATCTTGTATTTTAAATACTAGTATTTTGAAAATGTCCCATCTCTGTTGGTTAGGTGTCGATGCTTGCAAATATGTATTTACAATTTATTATTTTAACTGTACATTTTTCCGGGATAAAAAGTAGCCTATGTCACTCCCGGGCCCATAAATTATTTCTATCCCAAAAATCACGTCGATCCGTAGCTCCGTTGCGGCGTGAAAGACGGAGAAACACACAAACACACTTTTGCATTTAGTAATATATTAAGTATGGATTAATATGCAAATGCTTTGCGGATTTTTGCCGGCAAAACAAATAATTGCCCATACTTTCCTACAATAAGTATCTCTTTATCAAGCAAAACTTCATTACAAAGGTTTACAAACGAAGCAAACATCAGGTATAATTTAAAATGCAAACCGTATTCAACTTTAACATCCTACATTGAATCTTATACCGCTAGCAATACGTGCAAGTTTCGAATGGTAGCACAGTGTTAGTCCGATGAAAAACAACAATAAAAAACAAACAAAAAGGAAAGTTTTTTAATCCCTTTTACCGTTGCTTTGTCGCCTGAGAACTGTTAGGAAATGTTCGGAAACTTTTGAATATTCACCATTAGCTTTTGTTTTTCGTTTTAAAGGCAATATTGCCAGGCACTGGAGATATTTAGTAAATTAGCCTGAAGTACAAATAGAACATGAGATTAAATGCAAGGATGCAGTTAGAGAAGGCTATGATATCGTGCCACTATTAGTGAGATTACATTTTTTTAAATGTTGAAAACAAAAAGTATTGAAATATTTACTAAGTCCAATGGTCAATTGCAATTCAAAGTGATGGGGTTTTACTAAGATATGATTGTGAACGATCCATTATCAATTACTGAGGGTGTAGGTTTGGTGCTGCTCACGTCTCCCGAATCACCCAGGAGTCCCGTCTTGAACCAAACAAGATATGAACCAAATGTTCTAAGAAAAGTAAGTTACTAACAGACCATAGCTAACAAATTCTTGAAGTCTGAAGCTGAATAATGCCATAATTAGGCAGACGAATGCCGCAGCATGCATGCCGGATTGGTGCGATGATAAACGAGCGTTAAACGCACCGTGAAATGTGAAATGAGCTTACTCGGGTATAATTACACCGTTTGAAGCTGCGGTAGGTTAGAAAATGGCGTGAGTTTACTACGTACCTATATTATATAGCTATTGAAGATAGAAACACAAAACCATAACAATAGACACAGAAAAGAAAAAAAATATTTTTAACCTGGTTTAAGACAGGAAGTTAGTTTATCTTTACAAACATAGGAAAGCAATTAAATTATGCGTAATTTTATGTTACTTACCATGTCTTGGAGTGGTGATGTAAATAAAGTCTCACGTAGGTATTTAGTCACCAAAAGTCCATTGTGGGTTGGGAACTTAATACACTCCATTTAAATAAAATATTATTTTATTGAAATATCAGTATGCAGATAAACAAAATACATCTCATATCGTATAATAATCTACAAAGTCAATAAAAACACAATAACAAACCAACAAAATTTGATACCAATAAATCTAAAAGTCAGGAAGCATTCTAGTCAGAAACAACCCGCACTCCACCCGTATCAGTTACCAAATATAACATTTCTCACCCTCACACTTCGAGCATACAAATGCTGTCCACACCAGGCCTTCGCATACCGTATCAAGCTTTCCTAGAGACCACCCAAACGGGGTGACTTGAACCTTTTTCCTTCCCCCTAAAGTCAAAATTTCAAATGCAAACGGATAGAGTCTGAAAATTACTAGTCGATATGTGCAAATATATGTACATATTTATCCGTATCGTCTGCTATCGTCGTACATGTCTGTTAGTAAAATGAATGTGAAAAAAAAACAGATGTACTCCATCATGTTTCGTGGTAATAAATTATCATGATTTTATTTTGTGTGCTCAAGCGTGTGAAGATTTTGCTTAGAAAAACATTGGGTTAGAAAGATAGACCTATTTCTTTGGAGAGGTAATGCATCACTGGTAAAGTTGTCAAACATCCGAGGTTTGGAGTTTTATCTTTCTAGACTCTTAGACTACTCTTAGAAACTAAGACAATATTAGACTGAAGACTTTGAGTTCCAGATCGAGTAGAGCTCAAGTCATCGATATGATTTATATAAAAATTCAATATTTGGATACTGCTCTCTCTATCTATATCTCGCTTCTCACTTGCAAGTTATATTTATGTTTTGCGATTGTAATTGTTCATCCCGCTGTTTTAGCGTGAAGGAGTAAAAACATAATACACACCTACCTACTCACAAACTTTCATATCTATATTATTAGTAGATAATCTAAGCGTAGCGGCTAAGCTAAGAAACTTACCTTGTGAATATCCATCTTAGCTACTTCATTTGTAAAACGTCGAATGTTCAAGAGTCTTCTCCATAACCAAGTTTTCCATATAACCATGTACCAAAGAGCAAGCATCAGAACTCTAGAGGGTTTCATGATACGAGTCTAGAAATCTGGAATGTTCACAAAGTTTAAAGGGAAGTGCAACGGAACTTTGGACTTAACAGTTTTCATAGTTAAGCATTAAGAGCATTTATTGTATAACTTTTGACGACGACAGTCTGCTACTGACGTAAAAATCTGTGTAGTCAAATAAGGTTTCAAAAAGGAAAAAGTTTTTTAAAATCCAGTACATAATGTTTCCTCACTTTTAATCCGCGCGTAAATTTTTAACAGAACTAAAGAAAGAAAGAAAGAAAATACATTAATTTAACGAAAAGAAAAAAAAAGTATACTTTACATAATTCCGAAGATATAACTTTTTTTTCCAACTAAATAAGTTATTTATGTTTTAAAAAGAAGTATCCATTTGATTCTTTTTTTTAAGAGTTTTTACATTCAATTTCAATAAGTCTCAATTTTATATTTTCTTTTCATTTAATTTTATATGTTTGTTACAGAGATTTGATCCTTATATGTTAAGCCTATTATTGATCGATGCTATAAAAGTGTATTTTTTTAGCCTGTTGGATCCCCGAGTGGAGCTGTTAATTACTTTTTTTTTTCTACTTAATATTACTATCTTCAGTAGAGTACTCCTCAAGATCCTAAATTCTTTTCTTTCAGGTATCCTTATCGATGTCCAACCTGTATATCTCACTTCAAAATCATCTTTAAAGTATTTGAATTGAACAGTTTTGCTTTGTTGAAACTGAATCTACACTTTTGTTCTACACAATCAACATAAACCAAGTTGCTCACAGGTGCTTGGTGCTCCATTTAATTTGTCGTGTCTGCACTACATAAATGATGTTGGCGTAATCTTCACATCGATCCCGCTTGTATTAATAGCCTTACATCCATACCGGTTGGCTGCCCATCGCCCCAACTACGCCGGGGAGTGAGTTAGTGGGTAATATTAGGCATGCGTATACGATTCTGCACCATTAGTACTTCGAGAAGGCTGTCTTTAAACTTTTTAGAAAAATGCAGGCATATAAATATTTGATCCCGTTTAATCCCGATATTCCCACGGGATTGGGAGAAATCCCAAAACTTGAGCAACTAGGATTAGGAACATGAAATTTGGTACATGTATGTACATCGTCACTACTTTGAAAAAATCTCGTATCTAAAATCAATATGTCAACAAAATTGAACCTTGATGTAATGTCTATAAAGTTCACTCAGAAAAATTCTCCATTTTGAGCTACGAGTTTTTTTTAAATTAGTGACGATATGGTAAGTTAGTGAAATCTGCGATGTATTTTTTGGGGATCCCCAGGAGAATTGAGTGAAACCGTAGTTTCAATTCAATTGCCGCATCTAAAGGATTACGCGTGCAAAGCCGCAGGTTACCACTAGTAGTTTTATAAGTAAAAGTTATCTCAGGTCAACCACGTATCCTTAACGATTAGTTACAGTACTTTCAATGTGGCGTAGTGCGGGTTCTAGCTGTCAATATCACAAGGCTACAGGGTCAAAGTGTCGAAACTTGAGTCGATAAAACTAATAATTTAATATCTTAATCATAATTAATGTCATCATGAATCCTTGACATAATTATTACGCTAATTTTGATGAGAATATTAATGAAATTCTAGGTTGGAATATTATTTACCACTTATGTATGACTAAACGGAGTTTGCAAGAATATTCGTTACTTAGCAATTAATAAGTACCGATATAACTCAAGATCCATTAGGTGCCATCACTAAACGAGTGTCTGGTGTTACGTTACATGCATATTACGTTTCTTCACTTAATTGTGCTTTGAATTCATTTAATCGATTTATCAAAATCTTCTAGCTTAAATTTATTTCATATAACATAGTTCTTATGTTAAAATATTTTACGCCAGTCATATTCAGGCTACAACTGAAATATACTTCCATATATTATTCAGACCGCAGCAACTTTTTGAGTAAAACGAAACGTGCATCAAGGTGTCACCCGCACCATGCTATAATGAAAGCACTGTGAGTGCTATAAAACCCATGTCTAGTTCTCGTCGAATCAAAAGAAACTTGACTAAATTTAGTTGTATCTTGATATTCCTAAAGTTGAATTTGGATTTAATTAACAAGGCTTCTTGAATTTCAGGTAAAACCTCTCGGGTGTAAGGATTAAAATATCTAACGTGGTAAGGTTTCTGATTTATGTTTAATAAAGGTAATTTAAGGCATATTTATAAAGACTGTGACATGTTTACCAGTTCTGTAAAAGTAATATTTAAGACTAGTATTATACGTTGACGTTGATGTCATAATCTAAAGTAAACCAATAAAAGTAGTAGGCTTGAGTGACTGGCCAACTTCTCACAGTAAAATAGTTTAGTGTATGAAATTGCTCATCTTTAAGTTTACTTCATCATAACTTAGATTTGATCTAGTGAGGTAACTTGGTCGTCTACGCAGAGCAACTGTGTCAGTGTCACAGATATTCGATATTTTGCACGTATGTCGTATATTCTTCGCTAGGACGATGACCTTAGGTATACTTTATATCAATCACATTGGATTGAAATAGAAAGGGTTAAACAAAGACGCCATTAACCCGACCACGGACATTTAATGATGTGAAACCTAGGACCTATTTCAAAATAATTATAATACAATACAAAGACTCTTTGCTGTACACCAGAAATAGAAAGCGATACAGAAAACAGATACACAGAGAAAAAAAATTACAAGGTAAGCAATAGGCGGTAAGGAGTTATTGGTATTAATTGTGACCACAACGCACGAGCCGAGCGAGCGAAGCAAGCGTACCGCGGCAGCGGCCAGCGAAGTGCCAATACCGATATGGCGGCGTTTCATGATATGCCTAGGAATTTCATGATCTGCCTAAATGTCACTAGGCAAATTGTTAAACGGTGAGCTTTGAACGATATGGCGGATGTCCCTTAGCCAATTCATGAAATGGCGCCATTTCACGATATGCTTAATAATTTCGTGATAAGGCGGATTTTATGATCCGCCGCCGACTTTTATCTAAAAAAAACATTGTCAAATTCGTCAAAATCGCAGTAAGTAATCGTAGCATATAATTCTAAAACAACTTTGCCAGTAATTTAAAACAGTCACTCCCATCAGGATATTGGATATTATATTACACTATATCGTAGTAAAAATGTTATAAAAACAATATGCGCACATGAAAAACGAATTTCATAAAGGCAAGAGAGTATATCAGTACCACGTCTTCGTGTAAGGCAATAGAAATAAAAATTTCAGCATAACGGCGCACGTAGCGTTACGTATAATAGAAGTAATCTAACTTGAAACCCCGTGTCAAATCTGTACGTTGCTTTTTATGTTCGAGTTAGTGTATGTATTTTGCAGCTTTGTGCTGAGGCGGAATACCTAATATTATAGTTGTTTGAGTTGAGGTTTTTGAATGAAGACATCGGCAACAGCAGCGTAGGATATTCACCAACGAGTGCAACAAAACACTGCACTTCGGAGTATAGGGCCAGGTTATCCGTCCCTATACTCCGAAGTGCAGTGTTTTGTTGCACTTTCAATTTACCTGTGACATCTCTCTCCACATGTTTTGTTTAGTCTAGCTTTATAATTATTCTCTTGTATCCTTGGTTGCCCTGAAAACCAGCGCCATGACTGAAGAAATTCAGACATCGGCATTTGCTGAGTGGCATCCATTTTGGTGCTTTGTTAACTAGTGTTGTATTTAGATTAAGATTTCATGTACAAACTTTTTTAACACTAAATAAATCTATTCTATTCTAAGTGCAAAATTCGAACTTCGTATGTTACCGTGCCAGTGACGCTTATGTCATTTAATAAGCGAGTGAAAGGGACGGTGCGATACGAACTTCGATTTTCGAGTTTCGTTACTGCCCCTCTGGTCAAAGCTGCAGTTCGCGGTGAATGTTTTCCGCTACCAACTGAAGCAACTGGAGCCCTATAGGGGAGGCTTATATGTCGAACAATGGACGTACTACAGCTAATATTACGAGTATGAACAAGATGATAATAGAGTTGATTTGAAATTAATTTGGAATATTTTAGCTAGTGTAGCTTAGTTTGATTAAGCACAAGGCTGCAGTGTAGACTTTCATTGGAATTTTAAGTCAAGTTCTCAATCCACCAGCTTAAAGACATTAAAAGCTTAAAGGCATTTTGGGTGCAGCTGTGAACTATTTGGGAGTTAGAGAGAGAGAGGGAGAGAAAAATTTTTTATTTACACGTATTAGATACACATAAAATACATTAGATGGAAAGAATTTTGATGTTATTTTTTATAACATCGAATAGTGGACCCCACTCAGCGTAATGTTACGGCAAACCGCAACGCTGTTTTTCTGTGGGACCCATTTAGGTTATGTTACGTTAGTTATGACATCTCCTTGTCGCACTCCACGCTCTGCAGTTGCATTTTCATAATTTATTCGTCATTAAATATCGTTAAAAGTAGAATCGGGATGATGAAAAAAATTAGACATGATTTAAATATAAGGAATTAGGTGATGCCGATTAACGATAGGTAAGTACTTACATTCTAAAAAAAATTAGAAATTACTGAGTTTTAAAACCAACTTAATTTAACTTCTTTTAATTTAATAAAAAACTTTATCGACGTGCTTAATCGAAATAATCTACAAAATAAACTTAAGGCACAAAACAAGTTTAATAATGAAAATCTCGTCAAATGTCGGTCTTTTTACGCGTAAACTTTTTAATTCGTTCAGCTGCGAGATTGGGACTTGAAAAAACACGATGTTATGGTAAAAATGTGTTTTTTTTTCTGTATAACATGATACTGACCAGAATGAGGTATTGTAGATATCGAAACGGAGGCACACGAAAGCAGACATTGCGTGGTTTAGGTGCCTGTCTAGTAAGATGGAAAAAACAAGTGTACCTACCGCAGACGAAAGCGGAGTTGCGAAAGGGCACGGAGGCTTTTGCTTTTTTGAACTATCTCACGTTCAACCTTTAAGTTAGGTCGTTAACGTTACATGTCAAATAAAAGCATTTTAAAAATAATATAATACAACCTCACATAAGACTCTTGAGCTTATTTCCTAATACTTGTATGGATCTAATTATGTATGTTGGGACTGGCAGCAGCGGAGGAGGAGGTGAAATCACGAGAGGTCTTTACTTCAGAATAGTATAATGGTGCCAAAGGTGCAAATTACATCTTAAACTAAGGTGTCCTAATCCGACTGCTGCCTCTCCCAACATACATAATTGGCGCAGTCGGTAGGATGATGCGATGATGTGGCGTAATACGTAGGGTGACACGACGATTGCGACGTATGAATGGCGTAACAATCTTATAATGACTCCTAGGACAGGGAAGTTGTTAAGGCGAGAATTAGCTCCCAGTAATCTTGTGCGCATGTTTCCCAGCGCGCACTGTATCTACCCATTTGTCTTATATTAATTAAAATCTGATTGTCCCGCTCAGAGATCAATGTGTAAATAAAACCGAAAACAAAAACTCCAATTGAATGAACGTATTACGCAAATAAATTAAGAAAACGGGTAAATTAAGTAGGTACCGGGTGGCAACACCGTTAATACCGGCAACCGTGTCATACGAGCAAATAATTAAAATAGATCATAATCCTCAATCGAAACGACATTAGTTCAGTGACTTTTAAAAATAATGTTTTTTTTTAAGTTTTATTAAAATTTTAAGTTTATTCGAAGAAGCAAAGTAAAGCAAAATGCTTGATGTTTGTAGCGTGACAGGCAACGTCAGTTGTGTTTTTGGATGGCGTACATTGATAGCAGTATTTAATTTGTATGAAAAAAGGAAAATTCAAAGACTCCATTATTTTTAAAAGTCGCTGATCTAATGTTGTTCAGTTTGACGAGGACGATCTGCGTTTTAATTTTTTTGCTTGTATTATTGGCCACGCCTGGTATAATAGTTATAGCATTGGTATAAATATTATTAAATAAGCAGTGATATGAATAATTAATACAGAATTTTTCATTTTTCCGAAATATTATTGATGATTTAAAGATTGGCGTAGGTACTTACTTCAGTAGGTACATATGTTAATAATGAAATGTAATGAATTAAAAATAAAATAACAATTTCAAATCAAGGACACAATTCAATAAAATAAAAATAAAAATATAAAACCTACCTACTTTATCTACCTACCTACCTGCGTACCTACTTTATATAGTTTTTGATCGTATTGGCACAAAGTTCTCTTCCAAATTATAGCTACCCGTATAAGATGTTTAGCGGGTGTTAGCACTGCTGTTGCATGAGATTATAGAAAAATGTACCCGATATTAAAACATACATTGTGGTGTTCTTACAATGTAAAAGTATGTACTTTGTATGTAATATTACAACCACTAAGCGAATGTTTTTATGCATAAAACTATAGATTTTATGGAAGTAACCGACTTAATTTCACATCGGGTAAGCCAGCAACAAGGAAATAGGTTTAGCGTATCGTATAACATTATTCGGCGTTGGGAAAAAACCTCTTCCCAAAATGTGCACTAATAGTAAAGATGCAGTTTTTTAGAAGGTTTTCTTTTGCGGAATTTGCATAATCTCCGAAAGAGCACTTTTAAATTGTTGCACTTTTCCAAAAAGCGCCATTTCTCAGAAAGAACATTTTCCCAGAAGGTATACAGTGTCTGAGGATCGTGCTCGTATCAGGGATACAACTGGAGCCGATAATCTCCCTACACCGGTTCCTGGGGGGCTACGACGAATTCGAAGTTCGTATCGTTCTGTCCCCCTCATTCTTGTATTAAACAATACAAGCGTCAGTAGAACGGCACGATACGAAGTTCAGATTTTGCACTTCGTAGTGTATAGGGCCAGTCCAGTGAGTCTCTTACAACCGTGTAGAACTTGCCTGTATTTAAATACACTAAATATATTATTCTAACAAAGTTTAAACATAACGAAATTTCTCACCTTAAGCCTTAACCTTTGATTCTCCAGAGCAACAAAGCACACTGATTTAATAAACTCGGGCCTCGTTAAGAAATCAGAACTTTAAATATTTGATATAACGCCTTTCCTTAAATTGTGAGAAGCTTCCATAAACTTGAAAGCACTTTACATTCATTACGGTTTCTGGAAGGAAGCTTTGGTAAATCGAATCTTTATTTAGTTATGTTTCCCAGATTGTTAGGACGAATTTCATTTCGTTAGATTTTTCCGTGGGTATGAAATTTATAAGAAACTAGCTTATGCCCGCGACTTCGTCTGCGCGGATCTAAGTTATCGCGCGGTGGCGCCCTCTACCGGAATAAAAGCTAGGACAGACAGACAGACAAACAGAGTTACTTTCGCATTTATAATTATTATAGTATGGATTTGGCTGTTGAGAATTTAGTTCAAACCTCACGAGATGCAAGGTTACAGGTAGAGTTACTTCCACCGACATCTGCCACAAAAATACGTGCATAAATATCTGATACGACTCTATTTCTAGAGCAGGTATTTTTCATGCAGATTTGCATGTCAGATATTTTTGCATGCTTTGGTGAGACAGGTGACTGTATAGGTTAATTTTTATCCTTACATTTTCTCGAAATTGGAATTTATACCCTGTGCAATTTCAAAATTTCTACGGCAAAGTCGAGATAATATGAAATTTTGTACCAAATGTTTTTAATGCCACCTAAACAAATACCACGATACAATTTATGTTAATTTCCAAGGGATGTTAGTAAATACCCAGAAATTTAATTTTACTGTCAGATCGATGCGGTTGAATCCCGGTTTTTATACATGGTGTTTTTAATTAATCCGACATATATCAAAACGGTGGGATAAGTTTGACTGAGCACCCCTATAAAGGATGGGCTTAGGGATGGACAAACAGCCAAGCATTAACAATACGGTTCTGTAAGGTATTATTATAATCCGCTTGGGTAGAGATTTCTTTTGTGGCATACAAGAATGTTTTAAATTTCAGACCCCTATTTAACCAACGTGACAATTGTCAATGACATAATTATTTTTATCTAAATTCAATTATAACTATGCTGTGAAACTAGATTTTTCCTATCCGACAATTAATAACTAAATCTTGTACATACTTGTAAATCTTGACATGAAATAAAGGGGCCGTTTCACCATCCATTGATTTGTTTTATTTAACGGATAAATGTGATGCCGTCTCTATCTATACGAACAAAACAAACAGAGACGGCATGTCAGTGTGGTGAAAAAGGGCTCAGATCCCATAACATTGATCAATTAATGGTGGAAAAGGCCCTTCTTTTCCGAGAGATGTCGCGTGTAAATAATTAAATTAATTAGTAAGTATCTTACTTTTACATTTTACATTGGTTATAGAATATCATATTGCACTAAGTATATATCGCCATTACGTTATTTATAGACAGACTCAGACTAACCAATCTAACTACAATTATCTTCAATAAAGCCCTATCTTACCTACAGCGACAAACCAAATTTGTACCTTATACAGTTGTAGTTAAAGTGTGAATCAAATGTTCGATACTAAACAAGATACGCCCTTTTTGATGCTCAATTCAAGTATGACACAACTTAATTTCGCCTACACCTTCGTTACCCTAGAGACAGATTGACAGGGCGTAACTGGCACTCGAAATAATGCCTTAGCCTCAACTATTCAAGGTTCAATAGAGTAAGCACATGAATTATTGTCTAGCAAATTAATTATGAGGTATTCAAAAATTAATATGACTGTGATAGGTTGGGAATTGGCTTTAAGGGTGATTGTACACTGCTTTATGATAATTAAAACTTGTTAATATTAGAAACTTAAAATTTTGTGTACCTAGGTACAATTTGTTGTTCAACTTACAACGCGCGTAGTACGCTAAATTATCAATACCTACCAATTTGTCACACTGCTATTGTCACTGGTATTGCTATATTTAATTTAAGGCTTGCGTTTGGCCACAATCACGCTTGATGGAAAGCAAGGATGAGCCTACGATGAAGCACGCTTGTCTAGTAAATGCTCATTCACCCTAGATTTGAATGCGGCCAAATCGTAGTGTTCAGGAAACACAGTCGCAGGCAGGGGATTCCTCTCTTTTTCTGTGCGGTTGATGAAGAAATTGGTACACATATAAATTAAATGATAATGTGTCATGAGTGTTAGTTAAATATTTGTTTGGGTAAATTAAGTGATAATGATGAAAACAAGAGACACGGTGTGGGGATAGCAGGGGATGGGTGGGCTTTACACTGGTGAGCGGGGTCTTTGTGAAGAGAGCACGAGAAGAAACAACACAACAAATGTGACAAACAAACAAATACAAGTCAAATCTCACAGCTGAGAATAAGGAAGGGATAAAAACATATTGCGCTAAATGAGTAGGTTCGTAGGCAATATCACAAGGTAAACGAATTTAAATAAAAGAAACTACTTAATTTTCTGTTTATTTGAGTAGGTTTGTCTGATTTTGTTACCGCACGTAATTTTTACTGTTTGCCTATTCATATATCTTCTCTTTACTGGGTTAGCTAGAAATTTTCAATAAATAGTTTACATACATACAAAACAAACGAACAATGTAAAGATTTTAAAAATATAAAACTTATTAAAAAAAAGTAATTTTATCAGACATAAATGTTGGGAACATTGAAATAGATATCACTGCTCGTGACGTCACGCGTGGTAGGTAAATTTCCAGCAATTGATCCCACGTAATGGAGCGGAGCTAAGGGTTTGAACCAATTAACGTTTAAGCCCGCGCCGGATTGGTGTTGCTGTATTGCTCGATGTAATGAGAAAATGCGGTGTACATGATGATAAGTGATATATTAGATTAGTTTAACGTACATCCATACTAATATTATAAATGCGAAAGTGTGATTGTGTGTTTGTCCATCTTTCACGCCGTAACGGAGCGACGGATCGACGTGATTTTTGGCATAGAGATAGTTTATGGGCCCGAGAGTGACGGCTACTTTTTATCCCGAAAAAATGCACAGTTCCCGAGGGAACAGCGCGCGATAACCAAATACCACGCGGGCGGAGCTGCGAGCAAAAGCTAGTGATATATTATGTTGTTAAATGGGCCGATAAACTTTTTACAACATTGACAGTTTTTAATGATTTGTTTACTGGAAACTACCGGTGACCGTAACTCTGTGTAGTAGATATATTCAAAGTAGATATCGTCCATATCCTGCATCAATGTCTAATGTATCGATGGAAGAATAAGGTAAAATTCCGAGTGCTCGACACTCTAATGCCCAATAGACGATACCCTAATGTCGTCTCTATTGCTAATGAATGACATAAGATTAAAGATGCCAACTACCGGGACAGTGGCGAGCACTCCTACGTTTACCTTAGGTGATTTGAAAAAATCTTATTATTTGATAGTTAGTATTTTTAAATAAAAATCATAAACATGCTGGTGAATTGCGTTTGGTTAAGTGAAATTAATTTTAATAACTACCCACCCCCCATTAATAATACCCTCAGACATTTATTTGCGTTGTTAAATTTAGAAGTGTTTGTAGAGAATGCATCTATTCTGAAACGAAAAAAAAACATTCACATTATTAAACCAAGAGTAAGGTGATATTTGTCTAGATTTGGCGCATGAGATTGGTAGCAATTTAGTCAACCTTTATTCTTCTTCTTCTCTTTTAAAATATGGCTTTCTGTCCTCATTAATATAGGGCAATTTCGCCAGTGTCAAAGTACTCTCTTTGAAAGGGACGGTGTTCAGTGATTGTAGTTTTTGCAACTTGATAGTAAAATTCCAGAAACCACGTTGGAGACAACTTGCGCATTAAAAAATGTCAGACACGAGGGCAATATAGAATTTTGTGATCATTGTTAACTGTTAAGGTTAATCGCCGCATAAAACACTATCAAAATTATACTTCAACTAGCCAAAAAAACAGAAATAGCAAAATTAGATATTATCTACATCCGCCATGTTCGAATGCTACAAATTGAATCTAGTCAACCTTCATGACAACATTCTTTTAAAATAGCATGGTGGTCTTAAATCGAATCTTTAATTGTATATATTAGTAAAATGAGCTTACCGATGAAATGTTATGCCATCTTTAGAGTAACTTGATGTTTGACTGCATTTTACTGTACACGGAGCCATGTTTAAGCCGATAAATATTTTATTTCCTTCTAACGCAGGAGATGTATACGGGTCACATACTGGTCTGTACTAAAGTAGCTATCGCGGTCGTTGTCTTGAGTAAGACAATGGTAAGACGTATAAGTCTCACTAAGAGCTTGAAAGTGTTCGCCTTGCATTAGGCGTCTAGTAGGTTATAAAGTCGATGGTTGCAGCCCACTCTGACATCGGCCCCGTAGTCCCTTTTTACAACACCTTCAACAACAGATAGGTCAGGTCCTGTTTATTTCTAAATCAGACTCGGCACGACCAGTCCGTTAATATTATCAAATTGTTCTCATGCTAATTTAGCGACTATATTACACGCACGGCTTGCTGCAAAAGCACTGAAATCTTTACACGCCCCGCTTACCAATTGTATTAAAATATCATTTGCTTTAGTATTCGAAAAGCCATTTACTACGTTTACTATAGAATTTATGGCACTTTTATGGTAGTAGTGGCACTTTTAATGGTATCTTTACGATCTCTGTCCACCCTTAGCCTGGTCTATAAAGGATTTTTTATTGCATAATGCCTGCGAAAGCGAGGAAGAATTGAGTCTATTCTTTCGTGGTTACAATTAAATGACAGATTAAGAAAGCGAATAAATTGTGGCTATTATTTTCTATTAGGTCAATCAACCGACCTGATACATTATATGGCCTTTTTCCGGTTCCTGTTTATTCACCTACCAACCACCCGGTTGCCCGACACTCAACGGAGATTTTTTTCAAAATGGCCGCGGTACTTGTCAGCAAATTTAGAAATATAGCGCTGACACCCGAAATGTTTTTATTTTACATTTGAAACTTTCCACTACCTTTACGGTGACGGAAAACTTCAGGAGGAAACTTGCACAACCTGAGAAGTAATTAAATGGTATGGTGTGTATGAAGCTCCCAATAACGCACTGGGCCCGCGTGAACTAAGGCCCAAACTGGCCAAGATATTGAACTTTTCATTGACAAAGTCGGGGGTATTCCAACCTTTTGTTGGTTAGGTTACTGGTATTTGTACCTAATAAAACCCAAAACAATATTTGTATGTGCTATCAAAAGACATAAAGCCTAAGTCTGTTCTAAGACTTGAGCAGTGAACACTAATTTCCGGCACTCAAAGCTCAGTTCGCAGTAAACCTTTATGGGCGACCTCACGCACAGTTTTATGGCCTATCACGTGGCACTAATGACTACTTTGCTTTGAACAATCCACAACGGTTTGTTCTCATTACGATTTGTGTTCTTAATTATATGTGAGCCAATTGTGGATAAGATAGGTAAGTAGGTTAGTTATTTGGGCCATTGTTTGTAATACACGGATATAATAATATACAGCGTTAAATCAGCCCTTGTTAAACCTACGAACTACAACGAAAAAAAATTATCAAATTGTTATAAAACTAAGAAGACTGAAGTACGAGTCCGACTCGCACTTGACCGGGTTTTTTTTTGTCTAACTCACGAATCCTCGTCATCACTTTTATTACCATCTCTTTCTGTTACCATATTTAGCTAGACAGAAAGAAATAACGAATGCGATAGCAAGCGTCCGCGCGTTAGATAATACGGCCACAAGTCCTTTAGTCGCCTTTTACGACACTCACGGGAAGAGATTTCCATCTCATTCTAAAACCAGCCATAGCACAGAATTTTTAATTATACATTTTACTATAGTCTTGCTTCAAGTATATCCATGTGTATATAAAACGTATATAATACGTGTATATAATTTTGCTATAGCATGCGTTTATTGAAATTCTTGGTTGTATCAGCCTTAGTTTGAAGCGTGTTATATCGAGTATCCGAAGGATATCAAAATTTGGTGAGGCTACATTTTCCGATACAAACAACGTGTGTATCTAAAATGTTCATTATGTTTTCTACATGGACGCAAAGGTCGATTCAGGAGAGCTAGCACAAATGGATTAAATGAGTGTATGAAAGAACGGTGTTTAACTTATTTGTATACAATTTATGCAAATGTTAAAATGTCATGCATCTGTAATTTTTCTACAAAAATGTCTAGGTGATATAAGTTACTTTCGTACAATCCATTCGTGCGAGTTCTTGTGAATGGGCCTGTACATACACAGTACAACTGGGTGGATCAACTATTCCTTGCTGTTTATTCTGTCCCGTCAACCAAGGAACAAAAGTAGTACAGTTTAATAGAATAAATGGTGTGCCACATTATACTAACATGCTTATCAGATGACCAGTAATAGGGCTTAAAACAACCACAAAAATGCATATTTGGTAAATTTTAATCCTATAAACTTACGGTTTAAAGAGTGACTCAGGAGACCGTAACTATAGCAACGGGTGGCAAGAAAAAGTTGATCGACTCAACTACGAGTACGGTTATAAAGAGCTTGAATTAACCGAAAAAAATATGTTACATCAAAATTATTCACACTGAAGTTTGTAGTCCGCAAGTTTTTGTCATTTTTTATCAAATAGCTGGCAAACGAGCACGCGGAGAATATAATGTATTGTATTGTATTTTTTGAACTTATTTAAAATAAGTGAGGAAAACGTTTTCCCCTACTAAATAAACGTCGAGATTCTAATCTCTCCCAAAAACTTCTCAGCGTTAAAAATTATAAGCATAAGTTTTATTTTTGTAACTAATAAGTACTTAAAATGTTTAGACAAACTAATTCATAATTTTTGAAGCAGATATGTCTCCTCAAATACCAGAACTACACACTCTACCCACCCACTCATCAACGAAAGTCGCACCAAAAACACATTTCTAATTTTGTAACCACCATTCAAACTTTAAAGGCAACTATTCAAAATAATTTTTCGAAACATGTCCCCCCCAATAACCAAAACTACGCAGTACCCCCAAAATGTTCAAACGGCGGCATGAATGGCACGCTGAATGGCCGGAGCGCCGCGACCAGTCTTCTGGAAAATCCTTCCATTCCAATGGATTTTCTCACCCGCCCGAAGCTTTGAACTTATTTTCCGCTCTGCTATTTTCTTGCTCTGGCAAACGTTTTTCTTTAACGCACCTTTGTCGGTCAATTCGGAATATTGACTAACATGCCGTGTCGTGCCTTAATAGAATAAGCCGACGGATTGCTCCGAAATAGGGCCCTAATAGCATGGGATCGGATTGCGAGTTTGCCTATGTTACAAGGGCACTCTAATTTTTCACTGGAAGCTTATTTACCGAATATTCATTTCCCAACTGCTTCAAATGGACAAACGCTTTTTATTAACTATAGTAGGTACAACTATAGTATTTCAAGACTGTTATTAAACTTATTTATATTAATAGTATTTACATAAATTTATCAGAAAAAAAAATATCAGAAAAAAACGTTCATCCAAAAATATTACAATTTGAAAAATATCGTTTCTAGTATATAAAGAAAAAAAGTAAGAAAATACCTAGCAAATATCTAGCAAGCCCATATAACCACCCCAACGGTACGTAAAAAAACATGCTTGCCTAATTTCCATTAGCCGGTTTGAAATGTTTAAAATTACGTTCTACTCGTATGTTTACCTGATCGATAAAAGGGCTGATCACTGGTCAAACAGAGAAAAAAAAGTCTGCTATGTAATGCCTATGGTGGTCTGTTAAAGCCGTTATTTACGCCGAGAAGCGTCATATTAAAACTTAAATATTCCAAGGTTCCAATATAAAAATCTACCTCGATGTAATAGTCCGGAAATGCCTGGTCAAAAAATCTAGATGATAAAGTAGCTCAACGCGGCCAATGGAAAAGGAAGACTTGGAGTCTGTTTAGGTAAGCCTATACTTTTACCCAGGTACACTATGACATAGGTAAGCTTGCAATCCGATTCCGTACTAGAAGTGGTCTTTTTCAAAGCTCCGTGTTTCCAACTAAATATTAGCTCTATAGTTTATTTAGTTTTGTATAGACTATGATTCAGATTTTAATTTGAGTACCTCTACCTATTCAATCGACAAAAAGGTGTGGTAGTTGAATCGTTTGCCCTATGACCTCTCAAGCAGAGGGTTGTCGGTTCAAACCGGGCTCGCACTTCTTGAGATTTTTGCAATTTATGAGCAAAATATTTCACATTCTTCACCACGAGCTGTACGGTGTAGGAAACCTGTGCGTCGAAGTTTCCAATCTGCACTGTACCCGCATAGGAATTACAGCCTAAGCCGTCTCATTCTGAGGCGAGTCCTGTGTTCGGCAGTGACACGCGTTAAAGTTGGAGATGTGGCAATCGAAAACGTTGAAAATTTATTGCACTTAATTTAGTCTACTAAAGTAACTAACTAACTTACTTGGCTTAGCGACCCAAAGAGGGTCTTGGCCTCCGAAACGAGAGAATGCCATCTGGCCCGATCGTGCGCAGCCTCTTTGCCAGTCACCGACTTGAAGACGTCGAAGATCCGCCTGTACACTGTCCTCCCAGCGGTACCTGGGTCGCCCAACCGGGCGGCGACCAGTCGGTCGTCCCAAGTACGCTCTCTTGGCAGCCCAATCCTCTCTTATTCGTAGTAGGTGGCCGAACCAGCGAAGTCTGTGTGATTTTACTAAAGTAAGGAAAATCTATTCCTTATCGCCTTTCTATAAAATAACACGCAGTAAAAATCAAATAGAAAGTATTAGAGGTCTTTTCTCCCGCTACGCAGGAAATTTTAAACAAGTGCTAATAACAGGTCTTCAAAACAAGGCTTAGGAAACTTTAGAAGTATCTATTACCTTATTTTGCGATGTAGGGACGAAAAGGCCGGTAGTGAATCCCTTCGTTAGGAAAAACGTTCGTTCATTTTTTCCCGTAATCTCATTAAAATTAAGTCTCATTATTTTGTTTCAGATTTAATTTTTCGAGGGTTGCTTTTGTTTAACATCCAAAAATACATTGTAATTTCATGAGGAGTATGATAACGAAATTTTGTTAACAAAGGCAAGGGAAATTAGTACTTTTTAAAAATAAACTGATGAACAAAAATTACCGGTCAAACGATGCTGCAAGGGGCAAGTAACAATGGGCAGGCCATATAACACGGAGCACGGAGAACAAGTGGCCATTGGGACCTAAAAGTTCTCAAATGGAGACCGCGGATCGGCAAGCGCTGCGTAGGACGTCCATCAACGATAAACTGAGATCGTATTGTCTAAAGGCGAGTGTAGACATGCAAGATAAATAGTGGAAGTAGCATAGTAGCCAACGAGTCTCTAGTGGTTAATCGAGCGCCGCAATGTAATGCAACTTGCACGATTTTTCTTGCAAGAGTTGAAAGTCTAAACTCGGCTTAATGCGCTGTCGTTCGCGATCTTGTTCACCATCTCTTTCTAACCTCATATACCGTGTGACAGAAAGAAGGATGAAAAAGATCTTGATTTAAAGTACGTTAGCCGCGTTGGATTCGGTGGAGCACCGGGCCTGAAGGCTATTGGGTGACAGTCCGTTTTTCGGAAACAGGCTGCAGAGCCTCGAGCACCGCCGTAGAGTTGCTTGTCTGTTTTTTACCGGATACATTTTGGTGTGTGCGCAGAAATTACATGATCTAATCCTCCATCTCATTTTGTCAACGGACTTCCAAGCAGGTGGAGCGTCTTCACTATGTTGTTAGTGTTTCATTGGCTCGCACGAAGCGGTTTGCTTCATCTTTCATAATGCGAACTGCTAAGGAATGGGATTCGCTTCCGTCATCTGTATTTTCGCAACAATCTATGGCTCTTCAAGGCTAGAGTGAATAGGCTATTACTGAACCAGTGTGATACACCTTTGGTCACATCTGCACTTAACATCAGGTGAGATAGGGGTCAAACACCGTCAGCTGCATATAAAAAAAAAGTTAGAAAATAAGGCCTTTGATTAAAGCCGCAGGTGGACGCCAGTCGCTTCCAAGCGAAGTAAATAGAGCTCTATGGGAGAGCTTTGTCCAACAACTGGACGTTAATGATGATAATTTCTGTACACCTGCCTGCCTGAAATATTTCTGAATTATTTTAAAACTAGCTTTTGTCCGCGGCTCCGCTCCGAACTGAGCATTTTTCCGGGATAAAAAGTTGCCTTTGTCACTCTCGGGCCCATAAACTATCTCTATACCAAAAATCACGTCGATCCGTCGCTCCGTTACGGCGTGAAAGACAGACAAACACACAGACACAAACACACTTTAGCATTTATAATATTTGTATGGGTACATATGTTGATACAAATAAGTATTGGATAGAGAAATCTGCAGCAGATAATTACCCATAGATATATCCTTCAGTTTTATAAAAAGCCAGAAGAATCTGTCTAAAATTGTAAAAAAGAGACAAAATCTTCTATCAAAACTTCGTAAAACTGTCACAAAACCAACTTTTACATTTTTGTCGTTGAAAAAATTTTGTGACGGACGTCGAAAACAGCAGCGGATTTAGTTAAATATTTAATTTAAAGCGAGTCTAATGGTTTGCTGAAACCGGGCCTCGCTCAGTTTCCAGGCCAGATTAGCTCGTAATCAACGATTTCAGAGGTAATTGGTACTCCATGAAAACAAACTTAAACAATTCAGAAAACGGTTGAATGATTACTGGGCTATTAAACATTTACTGAAAGAAGCAATCGAACAAGAATAATTTTAAATGGCGACAATTTGTTCAGAGATTGTTTTATGTGAAGATTTATGCCCAAATTAAAGTAAGCTAAGGTTATTCTTTATGGAAAGCTAATAAACTAGTTTGTGCTATAGTTTGACGTGTTGTTCTCGTTTTGAAAGTCAACCCGTGCGGAGTTTTAAGCGTTGTATGCAGTGGTTTGTTTAGGGTGTTGTTTGAGTCCTTATTTTGCACGTACATATTATTAATTATAAGTTTAGAGTTGTTACTAAGTTCATTAATTACCTTAGTGTAACGTGAGTGTCACGAGGTTGTGGCAGCGGTATAGCTAGCTAATCATTTCCTTTAAGATTGACTATAACTTGGATCCAATTTCACAAAAATTGCTAATGTGCTTAACGGACATCCTGCTGTCATCTCTGCTAATGTGCTAATAATATAAGATTGAAGATACCAAATATTGGAGCAGTGAGGAGCACTGGTACGTTTACCTTATTTACTTGTATTTTGTTATGCGATCGCACCCTGCTATCAAGAGCTAGTTCTATTTTTACAAGTTCTTATACCGGGTGTGGCGTGTAATGACCAAATAATTAAAACATATATCAATATCATACTCGTCAAAATAAACAACAATAGTTAAGTCACTTTTAAAAATAATTAGTTTCTTTAATTTTTATTAAGTACACTTTAAAGTTTGTTAGAAAAGACGAGGAGACTGCTGAATCGAGCTTCTCTAAAATCAAGCGAAAAAACCCGAGTTGAAATAAAATTAAGAGTTACTATCCTTAAAAAGTTGGATACGTTAAGCTTTTTACAGTCGGCTGTACTTATTTTGGTATAATGTCTAAGAGCCCAAGCACGCAATTAGCCCTAATCCCGACTTATTTCCTCCCCCATTCATCCTACGCTTGCACGTTGATTTGAAAAGCTTTTAATTTGCCCTTTTTCAGTACATCATTAATTTGGTCGATGTTTGCGAGGGACACTCTCGGCGGATTTATTTCACTGGTCTTACTCGTCTTGGAGAAATGAGATTTTTAAAATACACAGGATAACTAACTTTTGCCCGCGGCTCCGCCCGCGTGGTATTCGGTTATCGCGCGCTGTTCCCTCGGGAACTGTGTATTTTTCCGGGATAAAAAGTAGCCTACGTCACTCTCGGGCCCATAAACTATCTCTATGCCAAAAATCACGTCGATCCGTCGCTCCGTTACGGTGTGAAAGACGGACAAACACACAAACATACAAACACACAAACACACTTTCGCATTTATAATATTAGTATGGATTTGTTAGTCGTCCGTCAGTACAACCAACCGTACACCCTCAGTAATTGATAATAGATCGTTCACAATCAAAAAGAAAAACCCCCTCACTTTTAATTGCAGGATGACTATGTTTTTAGTAAAACTTCTTACTTAAACTTCTTGTTTGCTTATCGATTTTGTTTTATATGCTAAAACAAAATCGTTAATCTCACAGGTGATATATTACGGTAATATAGTAGTCCTAACAGTAATCGGTAGGGTTGGTCCTTCTCGCGTCGGGGGGGTTTTAAAAAAAATTTACCCGTTTTGCCTAAATTATCCTTCATTTTCCATAAAAAATTATTAGTCAGTTTTAAGGCGACCCATACAACATGTATTACTATGGTTAAATGCATCACAAAACTGACAATAAAAAGTGGGACACTTTTTTTGTCGCTTAAATCGTTAGTGCTCGTGATTTTGAGTAGAAATAATTCAAAATTTGTTAGGTTTAAAAAAAGTACAGGGTACACTTTTTTCTGAAAATACCCGTCTACGGTATCACCCTGTTTTATTTTGTAAATATGTGCATAGTTTCTACTGTTTTACTATCAAATTAGCTAGCACCACCTTTCATGGATACCTACAGTACTTTGGGAATACAGGTGCATTGTAGACTTTGCACCGAGTGCAAAAAGTGGCCCAATCGCCTTTTAAAGGCACGTACTACATTTTGTAGCAAGACAGGAAAACCTGAGCTGCCAGACCATTCCAAATTTAAAAAAAATCTACTTTTTCCTTATAGACAACTAGCTTTTGCCCGCGACTCCGTCCGCGTTGAGTAGTTATTTTGGGAAGTATTTTTCCTTCCTTCCATATAAAATTTCATCCCCTATTTCATCCTTTCACAGGCCGAATTTTCAAAAATGCTAAAGTTCATTATGTTCTTGACAAAATGGCTAAACATTAGTAATACCTAAAACCATATCTTCATGGTTTGTTTTGTGGCTGAAAAACACACTGCGCCCGGCCGCCATTTATCCAAAATGTCGGGGCAGACACGGGCTTTTCTCGCAGAAAACTGGGACAGACAAGTGAATTTTAAAATAGGGTAATTTTTGTACCCAAGGTCATATGAGCGCACATGTTTTCGCTATTTCTTAGATTTTAATTTAATAATAAATTAAAATACTCACCAATGACACACAATATTTTAAATACAATCCACACACTCGGAAAGCACTTATTAAGCTGATTTTCCATTAGAGATGCGTTGTGATGCGTTACACGGAACGTGCTTATCATGAACCAATACCATTTTTGTTGTATTTGTGTGTCTTTGTGAACGTGAATAAATGTATTTCTTTCTTTCTTCTTTCTTTCTTCCTTCTTTCTTTCTCGTACGCGCTCTCCAAAAATGTCCACGAAAAATTCGCAAGATTCCCGCCAATTTTTTTTTTCAATTTCTTATATTTTTTTGGCAGAGTAGAGTAGAGAGGTGCAATTAAAAAAATTCTAAAACAATGCAATTAAGGATTTTCATACATACGTACCGCAGCAAGAGAACCTGTTGATACTTGCTTGAAACTAAAAAATCTAGCGAACTATTCGTGGAATGTTGGTGGCATGTATGAATAAAAATAGGGCAAAGTTATGTCGAAGATGAAACGAGACAGAGATTATAGATGGTTGTATAGGGAAGACGAGGATAAATATATTTTAACAAGCTAGTGCTCTGGGATATTAAAGTACACGAGGGCAAACAACTCCTCTTTGATTTTGGGTATGAAAAGTAACCGCGGGCAGATAAGTGTCGTTTTTTCCAAATTTCGGGTCATAGGAGCGGTTAACAATGAAATGCGATGTTAAAACGACTACTAAGTTCCATTTTAATTATTGGAACTATTTTAATTAGCATTGCCTTTGCATAAGAGGATTATTTTTTCTTCTCTTTCTCGTCGTACTTTGTTGCTTTTATAGGTAATGATGAGTCGAAGAAAATTAATTTCAACTTGAATGAAATTAATCAACGTTAAGAACTTACTTTGTATAATAGTCTAGATGCGGAATTAATTGTTTTTCTTCCAACTATGCTTTAATTTCATCATAACCGCACTAAATACCCAGCACAAAGCGGGACTTTTCTGCTCTAGAGCAGAAAAAATGTATGAAAATCCTTAATTGCATTGTTTTAGAATTTTTTTAATTGCACCTCTCTACTCTACTCTGCCAAAAAAATATAAGAAATTGAAAAAAAAAATTGGCGGGAATCTTGCGAATTTTTCGTGGACATTTTTGGAGAGCGCGTACGAGAAAGAAAGAAGGAAGAAAGAAAGAAGAAAGAAAGAAATACATTTATTCACGTTCACAAAGACACACAAATACAACAAAAATGGTATTGGTTCATGATAAGCACGTTCCGTGTAACGCATCACAACGCATCTCTAATGGAAAATCAGCTTAATAAGTGCTTTCCGAGTGTGTGGATTGTATTTAAAATATTGTGTGTCATTGGTGAGTATTTTAATTTATTATTAAATTAAAATCTAAGAAATAGCGAAAACATGTGCGCTGCGCTTAAAGCGAAAGCTGAGTAGCTATAGAAACGTAATACAAACTAGCATTTTTAATATTGCATAGAGATAAAGTCTAACACAACAAGACACTGCTTGTGACGCAACTTTTACTACACACAAAATGTAAAACCGAGTTAATGTTTCACGCGCTATAAACTTAGTTTCTTTGCAACAAAACCCGCAACAAAATTGATTCTTACGTCATCTTTGGCAAATGACTTTTCCGACCTTGACCATTTCATTTCTTACTGCTTTTATGAATTATGATTTTAGTATTTAGGTCGACAGGTATGCAAACAAAAGGCTGGTGATGTCATGTCGATGTTTGTTCCCTATTCAAATATCATCGCTAGACGGGCTCAGTAAGTTAAGGTTATACTCGTATTATTTTTAACTAGTTTTAAGGGTGGCGCTGCCATCATTCATCCACCATTACCTATTTATTTATTTATTCGACTGGATGGCAAACGAGCAAGTGAGTTTCACGATGGTAAGAGATCACCACCACCCATATTTCGTTTTCTAGACTTTTTTACCGTACAACGGCAAACTACTAGACACTGGAAAAGTTGTCCACCAATGGACAGAACATACACATTTACATTTGAAATTTTCCACGAGTTTTACAGTAATTCATGTGCGAAGTTCCCAATCTGCACTGCCTGCGTTGGAACTACAGCCCAAGCCCTCTCATTCTGAGAGGAGGCCTTTACCCAGCAGTGAGAGACAGAGCCATATTTACTTAAAATAACAACAACAACTAGCTTTTACCTGCGACTTCACACGTGTAAACTACCATTATAACCTTTATGGTCTTCTAGACTCGTACCGACACAAAACGTTCCAACAATGGTACTTAAAAATCCAACCGGTAAAACATTAAATACCTGCTTTATTACCTACAGTAATAGCAGCAGACGCCGCGGAAATGAAAGAAAATTCTTTATGCATCGCTAGCTCGAAATATGAATTTTATTGTAATGATCCTAGCTGCAGCTAAATGCAGCGGGTGCATTGCATAATGCCGGGAGCTGACTTAATGTGGATAGGTATGAATATTGCAATCAAACTGCATCTAGATTCATTCATATTGAGTATGCTTTATGTAAAATAGAACGGACTAATTTATATGAGTTTGTGAAAATATGAAATTGAAACAATAACGCAGAAAATTCTTGAAGTTTTATTTTTGAGCGCGCTAATACCAATTAGGGTTTTCACGGAGGCGAAATATCACTAGATAGCGTAAATATCGTGAGGTCCGTCTGACGTTTGACGTTTGCTTGCCATTGGCTCATTTAATCAAAATCATAATCATTTATTTAGTAAATAGGCCGCAATGGGCACTTTCACGCGTCATTTTTTAAACTACCAGTGCAAGAATAGAATAGAATAGAATAGAATAGAATTTATTTATTGTCAAACTGTGTACAAAAGATGACTTAATATTATAGTTCCAACAGAAGTCTCAAAGAAGAGTCTCAGAGTTGTCAAAGAAGTCTTCTCATTTATCTGCCTCTTTGACAAAGTGGCGACCGCGACAGCACACCGAAACTGCAGTTTGTGTCGGCCGACCTTATCCGTCACAGCGGTCGAGTAACGGAACTGTGGTCATCAGCAAAGCCTAGCAGTTGGAGACATGGTCGTACTAAAGGAGGACAACTTGCCACCGTTACGTTGGCGCCTGGGTCGCGTCAGCCAACTATTCCCTGGCCCAGATGGAGTTAGCAGAGTTGCAGAGATAAACACCGCCAATGGAATAGTCAATAGGGCTTTTCATAGGATATGCCCACTTCCAACAACCCCTGATCCGGAAGAAGAGGCTTGAAGATCTACCTTCAAGTGGGGGCAGTGTGTTCGCGCGAGAGCAGCGCGATGACAATCTTCTTTCTCTTTTTTCGTACGGACTCGCGAGGAGAAAGGCACGTTGAGCGCACGCGCCTGCGTTTACGCTAATTTACCTCTGTAATACGTTATTTTTTTATTAAATCGACATCGTTGTCAAAGAAGTCTTCTCATTTATCTGCCTCTTTGACAAAGTGGCATTCGGAAAGACCATCATTGCCAGTGAGTGAGCTTAGTAACATATAATAGAAAATGCGCCGCAAGAAGTTTAGTTATGTAACCAATCACGTGCAAACCTCAAATGGAGCTCACGATACTAACGCCATCTAGCGATATTGCACCTTTTTTTTTATTCGACTGGAAGGCAAACGAGCAAGTGGGTCTCCTGGTGGTAAGAGATCACTACCGCCCATAAACATCTGCAACACCAGAGGTATTGCAGATGCGGTGCCAACCTAGAGTCCTAAGATGGAATACCTCAAGTGCCAGTAATTTCACCGGCTGTCTTACTCTCCACGCCGAAACACAACAGTGCAAGCACTGCTGCTTCACGGCAGGATTAGCGAGCAAGATGGTGGTAGCAATCCGGGCAAACCTTACACAAGGTACTACCACCTGCAGAAACACCTCTGTGTAAACCCTCATTGGCATGCATTGGGTGGATTCCAGGGTAGGCAGTTGGTAGATTGCGTCGCAGCAGCTCGCCACCACTACTAGCGCTGACTACTCAATGCACGCCATTACCAAATCTACCTATGTCATTACTGCCAGTTGAATCACTGACGATAAGTGGTAGGTTCACCCTATTTTCTCCGAGAAAATTTTATAAGATAAGGTAAGATAAGATAATGATTTATTTACCAAAGTAGATTTCACATTTTATTTATTGAATATTTTTCGAACTCGTAATAACACTCCTGTAGGGATGCAGGTATTTTTCCATTGCCACCGACTTCTATAACATGACCTGACTGATTAAATTATAAAATGGTACCCAACTCCCATTGGTTGCGCAAACTAACTCATAACTCAGCAAACACAATTGTTGTACAACTCAGAGATATCATTATCTCTCTAGTTCAGGATTGTGCAGGGCGGGGTTGTAGACTAAAGTTAATAGAAGCGAAACTCGACTGTATGTATGTAAATACTTTATTGTACATAAAACACAAAGAAATAAATAAAGAAAACAACAAATCAAAAGAGTACAAAGGCGAACTTATCCCTAAAAGTGATCTTTTCAAGTTAACCTAAACTAGAAAGGAAAACTCAAAGATAGGCGAACAGGAATTTACAGTAATTTTATTTTATGTAATTTACTGTCACATACAAACTCATAGAACAATCTATCGTTCAAATACTACACTTGAAAAGAAATAAAGAGAGAAAACACCAATTCGTGATGAGAAGATAGTGAAAGTAAAAAAATAAAAAACGTATTACGCTCAGGAATGCTCCCAAACCCAAGTGAAAGAAAGAATGGTTCGAGCCTACTTTACGGACGGCGCTGGTCTTCCTTTAAAACCATCAAAACTTTAAGACATTAGGTACCTACCCATGCGCGTTGTAGGTACTTGGCCCTAACGTATACTCATCATCTCAACGGCATAGTTTGCTGCACGACCAACGCGATCTGCTATAGAATAGACCACTTTACCATTTTAAGCAGGAATCAAAAACGTAAAAAAAGAAATTACAAACGTTAGACAAAATTATGCTGCATTCGACTTTATTAGTTTCGCTTCCGACAGTTTTTATTTATAGCTCCAGTCCAGGCTTTATAATAATGATTACCAGTTCTTTAATAAACCAGTTTTCATTAAAAAAGCGGTTTACATTTCTAGTTGAGTTAATTCGCTTCTGAGTGCAATAAACACGACGATTCTTTTTCTTTTTCGGATTCATTTGCGGTTCGCGGTGTTTTAGTTTCACGTTTTTCTAGTGGGATGGTCTGATTTATAATAATGCTTTTATAGTTGGTTTGGATAGATATTTAACTAAATGTAAACAAAATAACGTCAAATTGGTACATTACTCTCGTGTGAAATCTAAAAACGTAAACAAAAATAAGCAATATATTTGTAAATTGAAGAGCACAAGGTCTAAGCTGCGACTCTGATCTATGGAGATAGATTGTGAACATGGCACGCTATCGACTTGCTCAAACGATGTCACAGTACACACCAGCAACTAATCTACAGACAGCACGCGCTGAAATTGAACGCACATTGCTTATTCGTACGCAATTCCTTTAAAGGCAGCTGTGTAATCTCTAAGCGAACGTCGTTCGTGGAATCGTTATTGCGCTCGAAGGGCAATCATACCTTAACCAGTTTGGTCTTAGCCACTGACATAGCCAAGTGAATTAGCTTATTGAAGTGGCGATAGGCAGGTCATATCACACGGAGAAGATATGGCTGTTAGGGTCGAAAAGTTGTCAAATGGAGACCCGAGATCGACAAGCGCAGCGTATGATCCATGAACGATATAGAATAGATGGATGCCCTGGTTAGAGCAGCATTCTGACGGTGGATGCAGGCCGCTTCCAACCGAAGCAACTAGAGGTCTATAGAGGAGGCCTATGTCCAACAGTGTGCCTCCTATTGCTTATATGATGATAATGAGTAGGTATACGGGGTCAGGTGTCTTTTTTGGTTGCGCGTTCATATTCAAATCGACCAATACACACGGCTTCGTATAAGTTATGCTTGCAAACAAATGTATCAAACGAGCATATGATTGGCAGTTAAGCTTAGCTCCGACTCGACGGTTGAGATTCCTTCAGAGAATCACAGTTCTTGCACACAGCAAAGCAGAGGAATTAATTTGTGTTATAATCATCTCGTTATTCCTGGATTGTTTATTTGTTTACACTGTGACGAGTGGTTTGTGGCAAGCCTATTTATGTACTGTACTAAATATAGCCTTTCAGATCCCCTCGCTTAGGCAGGTGCTTCTTTCAATAAAACATTCATTTGCATAAAAAGTACAAGGTCGAGTTTTATTTCGATGCAATGATATGTACAGTTCTTGTTTGTGGAGGAATATTTGTCAATTTGAACCGCTCAAAAATATTTTTACCACGGCTTTATTAAATTAGTACAAGAAGTCTGTGCTATATTTTTCAAAGCGTTATCAAAGTTTACACACGACTGTAGGAAAAGAGTTGCAAATTATTATCAGCAGTGACATGATAAAATTATTATAATGTTTTAAGCTTCCGCGACTCGCTCTCACAACTAATATTTCCAAGAGCGTAACCCACAAGAGAGAGAAAACAATTTTAACTCCACCCTTCCAGAATCCAGAGTGCATAAGTAAATAAGTTAAGAGCTAGAAACGAAAACTTATGTTTTAGACCGTTAATTTAAGCATTTCAACCGCCTTATTTTTCTGGTTTCTTTTTTTAGGAATTAGCTGTAGATTTTGATGTCGTTTACGATTATTTGTTAGAGCCTCTGTATTTCTACCAGATACCTAACAAAAGAACTGTTTCAGTATCCGGCCATTTTTGCAGAAAAGTGTGCAAAAAAGCAGACGGTTAGAAACGCTTAAAATCATCATCATCATCATCATGTCAGCCGAAAGACGTCCACTGCTGGACATAGCCCTCCCCCAAGGCTCTCCACTCAGACGGGTCTTGTGCTTTTCGCATCCACCGCGATCCCGCGATCTTAACCAGGTCGTCGCTCCATCTTATTGGAGGCCTACGACAGCTCGTCTCCCGGACCGTGAACGCCATTTGAGAACCTTGAACCTTTTGACCCCATCGGCCATCAGTCCTGCGAGCAATGAGCCCCGCCCACAGCCACTTCAGTTTCGCAATTCTTTACAACAAAAGTAAAAATAAAAGCAAAAATTTCGATGATTAGTACCTCGTGTAACGTTCAATATAATTTAATATGCTCACAGCAAATTATTGTAATTTGGAATTCGCCGGAAAGAATTGAGGGGGCAGCAAACTTCGCGAACTTCGCGGATTCCATTTTGTAAATACTTGTTGAAATCGTCGAACCCTGACGAACCCAAGTTTCTGGGTTCAGCAATTTGCTAACCCCTTTTAGGTTCATAACGTATTTGCTATCCCTTTGGTATTACGAGTGTGGATGGGCGTTTTAGGTACCTTGCTTGTCTAAAAAACCTGAGAAGTGCGTGTCAGACTCGCGCACGGTTCCGTATAAATTTATAGGTATCTATGAATGTTTTGTGTTAGTATCGCTGCTCCTATGCAAAATATAATCACTGTGGCGTCATTGTTAGTAGATTGATTTATGATATACCTACATAAAAATATATCTTTAGATTTTTCTTCATGATCGTGCTTTGGACAACCTTGAAACCAAATTCCAAGTTTCTAAGATAACTGAGGGTATACTTAGTAATCCCAAAATCTCAATCCCTTCAGTGTCCTGACATGAAATTTTTCACAGATTTCTTTCATTCAATGTAAATAAACATTAGTATGTAGTTTGGGGGAATATAAACATCAGCAGATCTAACGGTTTACGTGAATAGCCTCGGGAAAAGGCTAGTAACAAATAGTAAAACAAATATTACATTTGTAATGTCATATGAACTCTATTTCATTGAATATCGGTAATTAGTTAGATATTAAATGATATTTTAACGGATAACTCACGTTTTCAATCGAGTTTAGCTCGGCATGTTTCTGCGGGCTATTTCTTAGCCCTTCTTCAAAGGAACAAGTAAGAAGAAGAGGAAGGAAGGAGGAAGTTTCGTCGGACAGTAGCGCGAGCAGATCGGCGGCGTGCAGTGCGCGTGTTGCAGCAGCCGCTGAGTCGCGTTGCTCCGGGGAAGAAAGGCTACGAATTAGCCCGAAACATGTCAAGCTAAACTCGATTTAAGACGTGAGTTATCCGTTACAATATCATTTAATATGAGTGAGTCTCACGGTAGTTTCATGTTCAAAATTAGTTAGATAGCAATTTTTAAACGGTTTTTAAAAATTCATAAGAAGGGAGACCTTTGCCCAGCAGTGAGATACACACATGGGCTACTAAAAAAAAAAACTAGATTTAATAATTAATTAGATAACTATAGTTTTGAGTTTTTTTTTTTTTTTGCTTTATTTGTAATTATCTTAATTAGAATAAATTAGATAACAACTTATAAGAGAATTTTAAAAATCTCTACTGACTTTTGCGAAAAATATTCTGATCTTAACATACAGACCACAACGGACCATTATCTGTCTGAAGTCGGTTAAAAATAAGGGACTACCGCATTATCCTAAAATTAACAACTTTAAAATTATTGTCCCGTTGGTTGCCCAGTATTAAAGCCTGCCGTCCGCTACGGTACTTACAGTTTGTTTTGTTTTAATTAAAAGTAAACATCATCCTAATTAAATAAAACCCACAGCTGGGGTAAACAGGAAACGGGCCGCCCAGAAGTCACCAAGTAGGTCGTGATAAGTTGGAACTCTTCAAAAATACTGTGTTATAAGGACTTGAAGAACACTCTCTGCCATGCCACACGTCAGTAAATTTTAATGGGTATTTAAGTTTTTTATTAAATTTACATAGGTTAGTAGCAGTAGCTGTGAAATTTGGAGTGTTACAGTGTACCTAAGATGAGACTGAAGAGAGACCCATGATAGATAGATGATAGATGGCTCCAACCATGGATAAAAACCAATAATGGATTATTTTTCCATTAAGCCTAATTTTAAGCAACAGACTATACTTTTTAAAACTATATAATATAACACTATAATACTCAGGTAACTGATGATCTGTACTAGATAGTAAAAATTAATGCATGGTGAGCTATAAGGCATTGAATCTTTGATGTTCATTACTGGGTACTACTGTGCTTAACATGTCCATGATTGGTGCGTCACTACGCTTAACATGTCAATGATTGGTGCCGTTACCATATAACCCATCCATCACGACCACATGTATTGTTCTTCGAAGGACCAGGCGTAATCGTTGATTAAGAGCTTTCACAGTAAAAATTAGAGTTTCATCTTTAAACACTCACTACTTTTAAGCACTAACATTACAAAGTGACCTCCAGTTTGCCATTTTATGGTGCATACGTGGGATTTGGCCTGAAATAAACTTTATCTTCAGTCCTAGCGTGCAGAAGCGTGCAACCTCACCGTATTGGGTAGTCTGTTTTTGCCAAGAAGCAGACTTAAAATAGTTTTAGCCCAAAAGATTTTTAATTAAAAAAATAATAATAAGCTGGTACGTTGAATAGGTGAGCAAGAATTGGCGCTTTCCTCGGTCAATGTATTGGCATTGCCTTACAATGAGTAAATGCAGCCAGACTTTTTGGGCACTATGCCCAATGTTAGCGATCTGGGTGATATTTGTAATTAAGCTTCAATTAAATAGTTTTAGTTCTATTTTTATTTGTTTTTGTAGTGACGTCATCACACCCCAGCCCATATACGTCCCACTGCTGGGCACAGGCCTCCTCTCAGACCAAGAAAGCTTGGGCCATAGTTCCCACGCGGGCCCAGTGCGGATTAGGAATGCACCATTGAATTGCTTCGCAGGTTTGTGTAGGTTTCCTCACGATGTTTTCCTTCACTGCAAAGCTCGTGGTAAATTTCAAATGTAATTCCGCATATGAATTTCGAAAAACTCAGAGGTAGCTTTGTAGTGTTTGAGTGGTATTTGTAGATAATATTGTGTTAATATTTAAATACTTATTTGTCTTGAAATAAAAAGCAAACTTTAATTTGTAAAACTTTAATTATCATTAAAACTTAATTACTGGTCAAAACTAGACCAGCCCACTTGTGGCGGTATAGTTTTGATTATAACCAAGGGTCTGGCTTCGATTTCCGGCGAGATAAGAGGTTTGGGTCCGGACTCAATGACGTATTGTCACCCTCGGTGTGTAATGTTTCCGGCACCCTCACAGAGAGGTAATTCTGCTGAGAATACATTATATCTACAGGATGATTGCAAACATGTTATTATTAAGCTAGCCTTAACAAGTGCAGTTCGGAGTTTCGCTATTGATATAATTTTGTTCTAGAATGTAATCTTTATAATTTCATAATTTGTTGTTCCTTGTTGTAAAAATGATGTATTAAATATTAAATAAAATTATTTTTTAATTAAAATTCTCCTAATTTTATAAATTCACTTTCACGCTTAAAATTCTGAATCAATAGTAAAATTTGGTAGGTAAGTAGTTTGAGATCTTGAGAAGGACATTCGATTTTTTTATTCCGGTAAACTGTCAATTCCAGTAGGCATAAAGATATCGTTTTTATAGGAATATCAAAAAAGTGTGGTATAAAAAAATATAAAACACAATTTGCATTAAAAAATACTTTAAATAAGGTAGAAATTAAAAGGACTAGCCCAATAGTCTAAAACTCTGTAAGGTAACTAAAAACAGCCGAGGTCCGTTACTCGAAACTTAGGTTTGAATAATGCAAAGAATTTTTTGAAAAATAAAAATCGAGGAAACCTACACACAGCACTCATGTAATTCAGTTTGTATCATTCTGGCAGGGTGCCTGTTTACCTATCTTCCACATACCTACAAATAGTTTTTTCCAAGCGAAAATATTAGGTAATCTTTTGCACAGGCTGCTTAGAATTGGTTAGGTAAAAGGTTGCGAGCCCGGCGCTCGTTCGTGAATATTTAAAACCATATTTATGTCTGCAAGTAGCTTAGCGGCGTGATTAAAGTTGCGATGTCTTAAAAATCATACAATTTCAGCCACAACTGATACTAGAGCAATAGCGTCATTTTAATTTTAAACGACAATCATCAAAATCATAATCATCAAAGCTTAGAAATACTTTGTCATCAAATTTAATGAAACAAACCATAATATTTTGTCAAAATGTTGGTCGATAGTGGAACTTTATGTTTGTTTACAGTATTATATAAAAAATAAATGTTAAAGAGTTGTCAAACATAAAATAATACATTTTCAATAATAAAATGATTTAAATCTTAGTCACTAATGAAATAATGTCAATTTTCCGATACGATCTGGACTTTTGTACCAAAATATAAAGTGACACTATTCCCCTGCTGTATCTTATCTATTATAGACGTTGCCCCGACTCACCTTAGACTGGTGACATCGTGAGAGTGGCAGGCAACTAGTGGATGCTTGTGGCCAGATGGCGTTCATAGTGGCGTTCTAAAGAGGAGGCTTTTGTTCAAATTTTGACGACCGGATGGCCTAGTGGTTAGAGAACCTGACTACGAAGCTTGAGGTCCCGGGTTCGAATCCCGGCCGGAGCAGATATTTGTATGAATAATACGAATGTTTGCTCTCGGGTCTTGAATGTTAAATATGTATTTAAGTATGTATTTATCTATATAAGTATGTTTATCCGTTGCCTAGTATCCATAGTACAAGCTTTGCTTAGTTTGGGACTAGGTCAATTGGTGTCAAGTGTCCCATGATATTTATTTATTATTTATTTATTTATTAAATTGGACGTCTTCCGGCTGATGGTAATGATAATAGTGATGGCTTGATTAAATGCACGATATCAAATCCTATTCATCAAACTACAGTTTTAGGGCACCCTGTAATCATGAACCCAAATAATGATTACTCACTTCACTACACATCGCTTAATAGTACATTAAATCGAACGTGTTAATTGCTTTTAACTTGGTTACAAATCGGATCACGTTTTCGCTTAATTAATTTTATTTCAGTTGAAATTTAGGAGCTTTTGAAACCCACAATTATTATTACTTGTCTGTTTGAAAATTAATTCAGGCATTCCTTTGAGGGATAAGTTCGCCTTTATACCACTGATGGTACTTATTTGGCTGACCAAATAAGTGGTCTATCAATTTAAAAAAAAAATCCTATCAAACGAATATGTCACTAAAGTCAAACTTTCAAAATGACAGACACGTCTATTGGTTTTATTGTTTTATGACATGCAAACGATTTTTTTAGAGCTTATTGATCGTGATTTGATAACTTTAAGTTCGCGTTATTTAGAAAATAAAATCACCAATTTACGTATAAGGAAGATATCAATCCTATTTTTTTGTTGAATTACTTTTCTGCATAATTAAGATACTCAGGCAAAATAGATACTACCCCTTTTTAGCCCTTACTTAACAGTGTCTAACCTAAACTACGGACAGACGGACTTATAAGGATAGAACTCTAACAAAAAAACGGATTAAAAAGTCTTTGTACAAAATGTGAGTAAGTGAGACAGCTGCTTAAGAGACTAAATAAGAAAACAACAATCCGAGATATGTGGTGCATATGAGAAATAATTGTTAAAAATTGTGTTTGTGGAATGCTAAGGAGGTGTTGGGGAGTTCGATTCTCAGCGCTGGTCTCTTTTTCTGGTTTTTCTGTGCATCTATGTTAAGATTACGATTTGGAGTCTTTTTGTATTTTTTATTTCAACTCCAAATTTTTGTTTCTTTTACGGTCATCCCGTGAAAGTTTATATAAATTTCACACGAAAACACAAGCCGAAACATGAATGCACAGAAAAACCAGAAAAAATAGACCAGCGCTGGGAATCGAACCCAGGTCCATCTAGGTCATCTATGTTTCAGTTTGTATTTTCGATATGGATTTTACGGGATGACCGTAAAAGTAACAAAATTTGGAGTTGGAAAAAAAATACAAAAAGACTCAAAAAACCAATCATGACTAAATTAGAAACAAACAAGCTGAGATAAGTGGTGGAAAGGAGAAATTTGTGTCTGTACTCCTGTCCAGTGGTAGTGTAGGGGTTATAGCACGCAGCACGGAATGCTGAGGACCTGGGTTCGCGCTTTTTTCCCAGCGCTGGTCTCTTTTTCTGGATTTTCTGTGCATCTGTTTCAATTTGTATTTGCGATATGGATTTTGCGGGATGACCGTAAAAGTAACAAAATTTGGAGTTGAAAAAAAAAAACAAAAATACTCCAAAAACCATTCTTAAGTGAGACAAAAGATGCTTTCAGGGTAGAAAGAATTCCTCATCACTAACACTTGCGAAGCAGCAGCTGGCTATTAGTGTAAAATGTATACGTGACAATAGAGTAGAAAATTACAATTCAGATTCCTTTACAATCGACTATTTCGTTAATATCGTATGAATTATTCATTTCGCTTTTATGAGTCGCACTTGAGGAGAGTACTGGGTGTTGCTACCATTTAGTACCGTTTAAGAGCACTTACTGTTTTATTGTACCTTTACTACGACTTTACGGCGTTGTTACAATCTTTTTGAGTGTTGGAACGTGTAATAAGGTCGTGCATGCCGATAAGTTAAGACCGTTTCTCTAAAATTGTACCTATCCATTTATTACAAAGCTTTATTTCAAAGTCAAAGTCAAAATATTTTTATAAGTTATAAACGCCAAACTTTAATTCGATCGGTATTTTTTTTTATTCGATTGCAAAATGCATATTAATGATTATTATAAATGCGAAAGTGTGTTTGTGTGTTTGTCCGTCTTTCAAGCCGTAACGTTTTAGGCATAAAGATAGTTTATGGACCCGAGAGTGACACAGGCCCGAAAAAATGCAGTTTCCGAGAGAATAGCGTGCGATAACCGATTACCACGCGGGCGGAGCCGCGGACTAAAGCTAGTATATTATAGTACTTAAACCGAATACTATTTTGAGTTAAAATAATGCTAGATTTATTTAATTATAGGTATAGGTTTAATTTTCTGCGGTCGCCAACCCGCCTGCCAAGCGTGGCGACTAAGGCATTTTCCCCCCAAATGGGGGAGGCCTATGTCCAGCAGTGGACATCTTTTGGCTGACATGATGAGGTAAAATTTATGAAAAAACCATTGGTATAGCGGAACCACTTCAAACTGTAACGTCATCAACCAAAACAGCTTCAATAATCATTTAAAATGGAGTGTTTTTTTTTAATAATATTAAAATTGGTTTTATATGAAAGTATAATAAAAAACCTTGGTATTTTTTAGACAATCCCAATTATTCATATTCATATTCATATATTTATTCAAAAAAACAATACAAGTATTGTGTTTGAAATAACATAAATAAAAAATTGCACATACATAACAGTTTTAACATTACAAGAAGCTTAACCTATATCGACACATCATTAAATATTTCTTCCACGCTATAAAAACAATTTCTTAACAAAAACTTTCTTAACATATTTTGGAACAAAGAATCATTTGTAATAGTTTTTAACTCAGTAGGCAGCCTGTTAAATAATTTGACAGCCTGATGACAGGCGGAATGCGCCACGACTTTCAGTCTTGGACAAAACTTAAATTTCCTATTTTTGGTACGTGTAAGTATACGTTCCGTTTGTTCCTCTCTGATCTCACTCTTGAAGAACTTTGTGAGCAGTACTAAGACGTACAAACTAGGCACCGTAAGGATTCCTAGTTCTTTAAAATAATTTCTGCATGAAACCCATGGAGGAATGCGAAACATAGTCCGAACAGCTCTTTTTTGTATTACGAGTGCTCTATTTATATTATATTGGTAGCTATTTCCCCAGAGTTTAATGCTATATCTCAATTTAGATTCTATCAAGGCATAATAGACTGTCTTGAGCTGCTCAATTCCCATGACTTCCCTAAGACATCGTATGGCATAGCATGCTGACGCAATAGAGCTCTCAACAACCTCCAGTTCATGCTTCCAATTAAGATGCGAGTCAATACGCACACCAAGACAAGTTATATGATCTACTACATCAATGATAGCTCCATTCATTAACACTTCAAGTTTGTCAGTATTTTTAGAGTTATATTTAAAAAATAATAATTTAGTCTTATCCGTGTTGACCCGTAAATTATTTTTTGAGAACCAGAAACTAAAAGCAGAGGCTGCATCGTTAGCAATTTTATTTAGTTCAGCGTTACTATCGGCACAAAGAGTTGCACTAATATCATCAGCATATACTGACAACTTACAATTTTCAACTGTATTACTAATAAAATTTATGAGGTCGTTGGTAAATACAAGAAATAGCAGAGGGCCGAGAATGGATCCTTGTGGGACACCGCGTTTAACATCAACAATATCAGATTTAACGATTTTTTCATAATTATTTTCAACGTTAGTTATTTCCACAAATTGCTTTCTGTTTTGGAGGTAGTTTAACAAAAGTTGGTATGCATTTCCCCTGATTCCATAAAATTCAAGTTTTTTCATGAGTATTACATGGTCAACGGTATCAAAGGCAGAGCTTAGGTCAATAAATAGAGTCGCCACTCTTTTTCCCTTATTAATCTCACTTATAATATCATCTACTAGAGTGTCAATAGCATCAGTGGTTCCTAAGTTTTTTTGAAATCCAAATTGCCGAGAGTTGATGATACCATTTGAAACAAAGTGATCTAAAAGACGCGATTTAATAAGTTTCTCAAATATTTTCGAGAGAATCGGGAGCAGCGAAATCGGTCGATAGTTTTTAAGGTCGGTCTTTATTCCTTTTTTATATATAGGTAAAACCCTAGCCACTTTTAACTGTTCAGGAAATACTGCAAGATCGAAACATGTATTAAAAAAATATGCCAAAGGGCCTGCCAACAAGTCTATACAATCTTTTATCACCGAAATCGGCATTTCGTCAGCTCCATAAGATTTTTTGTTATCCATGGATTGTACTATTTTTATAATTTCCGTTGATGTAACTGATTTCCAGGATATGTTATTGAATTTCTTATTGGTGGATTGTTCAAGGGCATATACGGCAGAATGAAAATCACCTGTGCTTGGGTCATTACTGTGATCGAAACCTTTTGAAAATAAGTTGACCACCTCCTGAGGATTTCCTACTACATCATTATTTTCCTTCAGGATAAGCGTACCAACTGGTTTATTTCGTTTTTTTTTACGATGTTTGTTTACAATATTCCATATGACTTTTGAAGATCCCTTGGCATTACTTATCTCTGATTGGACTGCCGTCCTTTTTGCGTATCTGACAACTCTTCTGAAGACATTTATATATCTCAGACGATATTCTAGTATAGATTTATCACAGGTTTCTTTATTTAAATTTGTCAAGATTCGCTTCATTTTGCTAGCAACTTTTATGCCCTTTGTAATCCATTTAATTTTAGAATTTCTCCTTAGTTGAATTTTTTTCTTTTTTTTTTTAAAACTATGATGAAAAGCTTTTAAGATTTCTTTCAAAAATTCATGTGTGCTCAGTTTGTACCAGTCAATAGCTTTTAACCTGCACCTAAAAGACTGAAGGCTTACCTTACTGCTGACAAATCTTTTTTCCCTGACCACAAATATTTTTTCTGTGTTATTGTTTTTAATAGCGTTAGTAATAAGTTCACAGAAAATGGCAGCATGCCCGTCAGCTATACCATTGTGATCTACTTCAGTGGATAAGATGGAATCCAGGGGTAAATTCGTTATGTAGTTGTCGATACAAGAATGAGAATCGTTCCTTTTAAAGGTTATATCATCAATAAGGTGCCTAAAGTTATAAGATTTTAACAAATTTAGAAAATCAATTCGCTGCTTACTATCTATTAATAAATTGATATTAAAATCCCCACAGATTATAGCCTTTTTATTGAACAGCTGCTGCAACAGCAGTTCAAATCTTTCCATAAAAGTTTCAAAGTTTTTAATATATGGGCTTCTATAGCAGCAACAGATATGAACATTTGTATCTGTGTCTCTAACGCCACAAATTTCAAACCCTTCGGCTGAATACAAATTCTGACACCAAACCAAATCTTCCGTGTCCCTGTCATTAAGTGCCAATATGAGAGTACCACCTCTTTTTTTTGTTGGCCGTGTGTTATGACAAACCATTTTATAATTTTGTATATTTAGAGAAGTAACCGAGTCTTTGTTAAGAAAATGTTCACTTAAACATACATATTGTATTGGTTTATTTTGTGCCTCAAGATATATCTCAATTTCATTTATTTTATTCGAAATGCCACACACATTTTGATGCAGTAAAATTAGGGTATCGTTTTGCAAAGAGTTAATGGGCACGAAAAAAATCATTTTGGCTAGTATTACTTACGACAGAATCAGAGCAGTTTGAAACCCAGGAAATATTATGTTGTAGGTTTTTAATGATGTTTTTCATGCCACGATTATTTAATCTACCGCTTCCATCTGAGAACATATCAAATGTTAGGTTTACATTACAGTCATAGACAAAGAAGCATTCATTGTGATTCTGCAAATCTTTTAACAAGAAATAGTTAAATCTTTCTACTCTTTCATTAAATAGCGGTCGACCACATATAAATGTTGGACAAGATACAATGATATTAGTGAAGTCTATACTTTTTACAGCTTCTTTTATATGAAGCACAAGTGCGTTTATATCAGTCAGCTCCTTAAAATCTTCTTCCCCTAAAAGGATCACGCAGTAGTCCTTCTTCGTCATGGTTTGAAGTCGCATTGGTAATTCTTTAAATAGCTCCCTCACGCCTGCACCAGGTATGATATGATGGCAATAAGAGAAATTTTTAAAACCATCATTGTCTCTTATAATGTTGACTATTTTATTTCTGTTATTGCTACTCAGAATAAGAAGCTTATCCTTGCTAGAGAAACACAGGTTTTTCTTGTTTCGAGGGTCATTCATCGCTGGACTTTGCTCATCAGTTTTAGACTTTTTACCGTCATTAATAGGCGTCGATGTTGACCTCGCTGTATGTCCTTCAGCCTGCGCATCAGTGAGTTTAGTCGTCTCCGAAGGGAAGGCTAATCGAGAACGCTGTTTAGGTGATTTCTGTTGTTTTTCGCGTTGTTCCAGGGCAAGTACGGGAGTAGAAGAAATAGATGTCGAACTCTGAGCGAGATTTCTATACATAGTACATTTTTTACGTGTCTCTGCCAGAGTGTCCTGTAGCTCATAATTTTCGCCAAGCAGTTTTTGTATTTCATTGTCAGCGCTCATGAGCTGATCTTTTAATTCTCTAACTTGTGCTTTCAGTTTCTCGACAATAAACCCATGCAATTGTGAGTCTAAATTCGGCAAACTATGTATACTAGCGAAGCTGGTTTGTTCTTTATTTGTAGTAAGTTTGTTCACATGTTTTTCTGGGATTACTATACTATCAGTGCAAGTTAGGTCAGGACAGCTTTTATTTGCAAAACTATTATCACAAGATAGCGATGAAAACGAGTTGCACACTGGTACGTTGTATTTTCTTACCGTGACATATTCCACGGACTCATGAAGGCTTCGAGTAGAAGATGGATATTTACATTCGGTTGAAGCTGCTCCTGTATGAGACTCAGCCTTACTGTTATCACTCGCACAATCAGTAGTTGGTGTTATAGGCAACTGCTCAGGGCCACTTGTCTGCGATGACGTTAACTTATTGGTTTTTGCCTGTGTAATTTTCTTTAATTGTATCTTAGGCGTACTTGTTTTTTTCCGCTGTAATTTACTCTGTCTGCACTCTATGCAGGCCCAAGTAGCTTTACGATCTTTATCGAGTAAATTAAAACGCTTTTCCATATTTGAGCAAGACAGGTCGTAAGCTTGCTTGCAGAGTGCACATGTAAGATAGTGTTTCAGTAGAATTACTTTTTTACAACGTCCACAGATTGGGTTCGGTGCCATTATTAATAGTTTAGAAGCACTTCGAAAGCAAACGCAGAAGAGAAAAAAAAAGCGAAAGAAAAAAAAATACAAAAAGTTATTCCGGACTCGAGATTTGATCATGCGTCTGCGAGACCACAGTTCAACACACTTCAAACTGAGCTATCGTAACAGTACTAAACCACGCGAAAAAGCCGTATAGAAAGAAAGCATTCTTTGCACTCTGTGTTTGCATGCGCTGATTGGCTGATTCGTAGAAGCGGTCACTTCGCGAGTCTCACGAAATTCGGCAGTTATTATTGTTTTAAATTTGTTTTATCGATAACTCACGATTCAACTGGCGAAATTACAAGCACGATGCACCAAATTGAAGCACTATTTATAAGCTGTACGTTAATATGACTGTATTTGTGAAACAATTGGTTTAAACAACACTTTTATTTTTTTAAGTACGGAGCAAACTGACATAGATGTTGCCTCTAAGACGCTTTGCGCGCGAACGAAACAATTTGGCTGTGAGAGAACAATGTCGATGGACAACGCTAGCAATCCTGTAAGGGTACAGTTTTTTTTGAGGCACGAAACACTAATAAAGTACTCGTAAGAATTATGTCTAAATGCCGAGAGCGCGAAGCTTAAAAAAAGAATTAAGTACAAAAAAGAACCTCTGAAGAACTTTGCCGCAGCCAGCCAGTAATAATTTTCTCTTACACGGGTTTTTATAAGAACACTAGCTTTTGCCCGCGGCTCCGCCCGTGTGGTATTCGGTTATCGCGTGCTGTTCCCTCGGGAACTATGCATTTTCCGGGATAAAAAGTAGCCTATGTAACTCTCGGGCCATAAACTATCTCTATGCCAAAAATCACGTTGATCCGTCGCTCCGTTACGGCGTGAAAGACTGACAAACACACAAACATACAAACACACTTTCGCATTTATAATATTAGTATCGATGTTTGTACTCCTAAGTACCTACTAACTGCACATGTTACTAGTATTGCATACTATATAAAGTACAAATCACCTATTTCCCCCATATCCATCACAGCACGCCTGCCGTAAGCCTCAATATGTGAACACGGTATTGAGTTTCCGAGTCGCTTTGTAAACAGCTTAAGAACTCTTTCTTCCGTCATTCTCAGTTGTGTGTAAGACGCTTTATTTTTTGCCTCATTATTTTGCCTTTTACGGCTTTCGAGCCACGATAAAGCACCTTTTACTGCATCTTGCTTCCGTACGAAGCGTTTGAGGGCAAAACTTTATTTTTTATGCATTATCTAGGAATTTTGCGGAAAATGACCGTCTAGGTTTCTTCTGTTATACTTAATATATTTTTTTACGCGACTGGATGGCAAACGAGCATGTGGGCTTCCTGATGGTAAGAGATCACCACCGCCCATAGACACCTGCAACACCAGAAAGAAAGAAAGAAAGAAGACATTTATTCATTAACACAGAAGAAACACATATACAGCAAAATTAAGAACCAGGGGGAATGCATATGCGTTACCAACCTAGAGGCCTAAGATGGGATACCTCAAGTGCCAGTAAGCAAGATGGTGGTAGTAATCCGGGCGGACCTTGCACAAGGTCCTACTACCTGCATAAATAGGTACAGTGAGGACAAATAATAATATCTGAGCTGTAGTTAGGTACCTGGTCTAATAAATCGTAAAAGCGGTATGGTGAATTTTCCAAGGTACCTACCAGACAAGCAATTGTCCAATAAGTGCCTGCTATCATCTCTATTGGGACAGTGACTAGCAAGCGGATGTTTACCTTATCAACTCACACACGCAAATACACACGCACACAGACAAGTACCTGCGACTTTGTGTAGGATTCATTTGTCAATCAATATTGCGATCCGATTATTGTTATTACGAGTATTCTCACATATGATTGCTGTCGCCAGTCTCCCTTGTTGGTTTTATGTTTATAGAACTTTATTTCTCAAAAGAAATTGTTACATTTCACTTAATGAGAACACCAATGTCGATCACGGTACCTACCTACCCTCACTCAAAGAACTTAGGTACTGCGTCAACCTACAGACACTAAGTACCCATTTAACTCACAGGCCCACAGATTTTAATTGCACTAAGCTTATCATTGAACAGTCTAGCCACATAAACAGACCAAAACAGACAGACTGTTAATTAAACCTTCGAATAGTGACTGTTACCAAGGCCGTGGCTTATTTGCTCGTCTGTGCAGCATTATGTCTAAAGAACAATTATTGAATAACATACCTCAATGAAGCCGACTTCGATGTATGACGCTTGCTAAAGTCCGTAAAGCCGCAATAGTCCGCACCGTCACTTAACTAGCTAGTTTTAAGGCGTACAAAGTTTTTTATTATTTACACACAAAAATATTTACAATGTCTATAATCACAATTAATATTTATTTTACAAAACCGAGCACAACCGCACCAATATTATATCCGCCGAGAGTTTTTTTTTGTGAAGAGCGAGTCCGACTGCCGCTTTTTTTACGGTCGAAGGCGCGCGGCAAAGGCTTTACGCCAATCAGCCACCGACAGCGAAGAGGATGAAAATTCAAAAAATTGATCGCCATCCAAAATACTTGCACACAGACCAACAGACAAAATAAAACTCACAATAAACCTAACACCATCTCCAACAGTATACATATCTTGCAGGCCACCGCAAATGGTCAGCTCTAACGACCCCTCGGGGAGTTGCTGGTACAATCAGAATCTAGCTTCGAAGAGGGTAACGAGAATCAATGGACTCTTAAACAATTTATTGGCTCTTAGAGAAGACGAGACGGCTGGGACTGACCGTAGTAGCGGTGAAGTTTCTTATAAACATAATACGTCTCTATTGTGAAGGGAATTCGTTGCTCAATATTTTGAGCATGTTGGTTGTTCCTCTATATTAATAACCTAACCAACAAAAAGTTGGAAAACCCCGACTTTGTCACTTTTAAGTTCAATATCTCAAAAATGGCTGAACCGATTTTGATGAAACATGTCTAAGAATCATCGCTAGAAAACCTGCTATCAAATAAAAAAGAGCTACGGTGCCACAGACAGACATACACAGCGGTTAAACTTATAACACCCCTCTTTTTACGTCTGGGGTTAAAAGATAATAGCTTCGCCCGCATTTGAATATAACCTTCAAGCTTTCAAGAAAAGAGCGTACTCCTACCTTAAAGGCCGGCAACGCACTTGTGACTCTTCTGGCGTTGCAGGTGTCCATGGGCGACGGTAATCGCTCATCATCAGGCGATCCGTCTGCTCGTTTGCCCCCTATACCATAAAAAAATATATCTTAATGTAGTCTTAACTGTAACTGTTTTATTACCGCATATCAATGCAAAAAACTCGCAATAGGTCAGTGGTTTGATTTATAGCCTTCACAAGCAAAGATTCATGGGTATGGAAGTATGGATAGCCCGATAGGTATGATTAGGTAATACGAAATCCTACACTGTGCGTAGACTGAGCTGACACATAATAATATTTGGCCGGTTTTTCTTTTAAACGACCAAATTATATAACGAATAAAAATCACCAAATACGCAAGGGGACCTTTATAAGTTAGGGCCAGTGGTGATAAACCTTTTTGACTACCGTTCAGTATAAAAGAGACAATCAAAATTTTAATTACGTTATTACAAGGGACAGAGGTCGTATTCCGAGGGCCAAATTCAGTGGTCGCAAACGGCTAACATCGTAATTTCTGCGTGATAAACTTTACGATTGCGAATGATTTTTATTAAGCCATTTTGAGAATCGTAATTGATGTTAATTAAATATGGACCAAAGGTTACGCTCCTGTTGAACGCTCCATTCAGTTCGAAAGCTTTGAATTTAACGAAGTTAGTGATGAAATGAAAAGTCAGCGAAAACATTTTACTTCTTTGAAATTGTTGATGACTTTATTGTTAGGTTTTATCAAACGTTGGTTATGCTTTTTATCCACAAATATTTTACGTTTCAGAATTACATATAACTAAACCTATTTGCATGCAATATGTATGTATGTATGTAAAAACAAAAGAAACACAATTGACAAACTTTAAGATACTTGTACAAAGGCGGACTTATCCCTTTAAGGGGTCTTTAATAGTTAACCTTTGAGTAGATGAGAGGAGTAACCAGTTAGGGTCAGACAAAAGAGTGAGTTTAAAGAAATAATAGAATATAATATTATAATGAAAATTAATGAAATTATAGAATATAAGCATTACGTATTGCAATTTTTATTATGACTAGTGAATGTTATATTACTTAAAGCTTATGTTCGGTAATATGAAATTCGTTTTTATGATAAATGAATATTATGATTTTTGAACGTAGGTAGTAAAATGAAATTATGCTAAAAGTTTGTATGACGATTGAACTGCACCCCAGCTAAAGGTATAATTAAACACAGATGTTAATAAAGATATTTGAATATGGTTATTTATAAGCAGGCGCAGAGGCACAAATTAAACGAATCCTGATTCCCATACCAAATCCATCTCCATATTTACGAAATATGGAGATATTCATTTGAATTTTCTGCTCCGAATTCCCCTCGCAAAATCCTAAATATACGTATAATACAGGATGTATTAAAAACGCTTCGCACATTATGTCTACACTCTCGTGACAAATTGCTTAGACTCCTCAATTTTCGGGGTAAAAAACGTATGGGGAAATACGCGAATTTGCAAAGAAATGTGGTTTCTTTATGCTATGCGGGTAATGGTGTGTTTGGTAGAAAATTTTCGGGGGATTTTGTGCTAAGCGCCTTGAGTTACGTCACTTTTGAAAGTCTTTACTTCAGCTGATGCGACTTGGTAAAAATTGTTCGGGATTTTATAGTCTTACGTGTAAATAATACTTTGTACCGCATATTTTGAGGATGCTTCCATAGTTTGAAGCTTTAGCGTAATTTTTATAGTTTCAGCTTAACCCAGCTATTTGTTTTTGTTTTAGATTATTGCAGTTAAAAATCAAGGTACGCGAAACAAAATCCGAATTTAAATAATAAGTTTAAAAGAAAATAGGGAAATTCAACTAAGCATAAAATATTTTTTATTTACTTATGTATACTAGCTTATGCCCGCGACTTCGTCTGCGCGGATCTAGGTTATCGCGCGGTGGCGCCCTCTACCGGAACAAAAGGTATCCTATGTTGAAAAAACGGACTTATTTCTTATTAAGTGTTTCAATGCCAAGTTTCATGGTTTTATTTTCGAAAGCGACGAACTTCCACCACTTAAACTTTTACCCCCTATTTCAACCCCTTAAAGCCTCTTTTTCGCGAAAAAAGATAGCCTATGTTCTTTCTCAAGGTCTATTCAATGTCTGTACCAAATTTCATCAAAATCGGTTCAGCGGTTTTGGCGTGCAAGCGTAACAGACAGACAAACAGACAGACAGACAGACAGACAGAGTTACTTTCGCATTTATAATATTAGTAGGGAAGTAGGGATTTATGTTGGGTACAACATGGTTGGTAAGTAATCGATTTGTAGCCTAATTAGTCTCGTATATGTAGTTTGGCATTAAAAAATAACAATAAGTTATGTCACAATAAGAATAAGAATACGAAACATTTATTGCGCATAAAAAATAAATATTTGTGAGAAGGTACATACATGATGGTACAATGACATGACATGTTTATCAAGGAAACCCAAAATCAGTTTTTATTGTATGGGCAACACCGGTTTTCCGGTTTTTCTGCATACAATAAAAACGATTTCTAATGCCCTATTACTCAACACACCTCTTCCTTTCGGAAATAACCGGATATTTTGTAAGCGGTTTTGGCTGGATATTTTCTTCACACCTCCTTATGCATAAACGTTACCAACTCGTTAAGGCACAGTGTGTTTTGTTTGTGTCTGGTAAAGGCAAATGTCGGCATGATAGACAAAGACAAATTACTGTTCATTTAACGTAAACTTAACAAGCGTTTATAAATTATAAATCAAATACTAAGTCAACGTATTATATATACTAGCGATTAGTATGTATGTATATAAACTCTTTATCGTACAAAAGAAAAGAAACAAAACACAATTGACAAACTTATTATAAGAAACTAAACTAAACCCTTATTATTGGATACATTATTTTAATGGAATGTATTACTTACAAAATACATATTTTAACACCGTCGGAAAATTATTACTCTCACAGATATTGACGCCTTAATTTTTTTTCAAATCTGCCAGATTTTATTAAAAAATAACATATCGTTTTTAATTTTTAATTTTTATTTATTTGACTGGAAGGCAAACATGCAAGTGGGTTTTTGTTTCATAAATAAATAGCCAAAAGAAAATAAATTTCGTTAGCTAAATTTTGTCCATTTTGTTTCTTGGGAAATAACTATAATGTTAAGACTGAAATGCCAGTATATTAGCAAAAGTTGCAAAAAAATACACACAATTTAATAACATTATACAAGACAGTCATTAACTAAAAAAATAGCACACAGTGTAAAAACACTGAAAAAACTTCCTTAATTAAGTAGCTTTCTAATGGCGCTACAAAGTTTACAAAAATAATTAGGTTATTCAAATAATTGACATGTTATTATTGAAAGATAGATAGAATAATTTATTACCTTCTGAAAAAATGCATTGTAAACATATATCAGGTCATTAAAATAAATTTACAAAAGGTTCGTCAAATGTATACAAACAAAAATAAATAATGCCAATAATAAAATTACGATGTCAAATTGGGATCAAATTTAAAATAATAGAAAACAATAATGAATAGGAACATCAAGGAAATCACTTTAAATCAGGATTTGTTCACTATGTTATTCTAATTACTACTTGATTATTTAGTTGAAAATGAGGAAGAATATTCCCCTTTTCTAAAAGAAACGTACTTAATTAGCAATCGCCCACTATGCATAAGTCATAATATACTCGACTTCAACATTACTAAGAAAAAGTAAATTTTAATCTGGTACAATTTTGTACGACGCGGATGTCCTTCCTCAAACAGCAAAACCCAACGTGCAGATTAGATCCATGTTCTACTTTTCTCTACTTCTTACATAGTATTTATGAAAAGAATAGTCAAATAGCGGTGATGTATGTGTTGTAGCACGCAGCACGGAATGCTGAGAGGACCTGGGCTCGATTCCCAGGCCTGGTCTCCTTTTCTGTGCATCCATGTCTCACTTTTTATTTTCGACACGGAAAAGAATCCCTACTAATATTATAAATGCGAAAGTAACTCTGCCTGTCTGTCTGTTACGCTTTGACGTCGAAACCACTGAACCGATTTTGACGAAATTTGGTATATAGGTAGTTTGAGCCCCAAGGATCAACATAGAATACTTTTTATTCGCCACCGCGCGATAACCTAGATACATGCAGACGAAGTCGCGGGCATGAAGATAGTATTATGTATAAATCATATCATGCAAATACGGCAAACCACTAAGCAGACATTAGTCAGTTGTCATCTAAATAAGACGGGCGATTTATCACAGTCAAGATTTCAATTTATATAAATCTTATCAACTACTTTCACATTTTTTATTGATATTGATAGCGATGGCAATTTGACAGAATAAGTTGAATACAATTCTCGATTCGTCAACCAAATAAATTGATATCCAGATGACAGCATTTACTTTGCGAACGGAAAGAAATTTTATTGATAGCTGAATGCTTAGGTATTGTTTTTTAAAAACCGACTATACTTTAACTTTTTATTTTAACATTAAAAACTTAACGGTGAAATTTGCACACGTTTTGAAATGAAACAATGAAACTATTGTCGGTGCACTATTGTTAGTACCCATAACACAAGCTTTGCTAAGCTTACTTTGGGGCTAGGTCAATTGGTGTGAATTGTCCCGTGATATTTATTTATTCATTTAAATTTGAAATGAAATGAAATATTTATTTATTCACAATGAACATATTTGTACTATACTAAAAATATACCATGTATAATAAAAATATAATAAATACCGCTAAGTATATAAATGAAAAATATCTAAATGTATATGTAGGTATAAAATCAATTTGTGTTCAAAATACCGAGAAACGTGTATTACAATTGAAGCGTTACTTCAAATCTTAAATTAAATGGAGTGTAGCAGAGAGTGGATTCGGACCCCGGCTAGTATCTCTTGAGTGTTTTTGACTTCTATGTGCGAAGAGAGGGGGGAAGTTTGAAATTTAACCATGAGCATTTACGTGAAAAAAATTTGCAATTCAATGTTATGTGTGGTCAAAGTTCACGACCTCGATTGGGCCTGCGTGGGAATAGCCCAAGGTACTATTAAGAGTTGTCCTGTGGCCCAAGCCCTCTCATTGTGAGAGGATGCTTCTCAACCGAAGAAAAAATATATACCTCGTTGAGTTTCTTGCCGGATTCTCTCGACAGAGGTTTTTCCGAGCTGGTGGTAGATTTTTTTTACTATGACAAGTGCTTGTTGTAGCCTAAATTGAATAAAGATATTTTGACTTTGACTTTGAATGTATATGTAATGGGTACTGATATAGTAATGATGACAATTGATGTCGTAATGCGTTTTAAAATGAAAATAAAAAATAATTAATGAAAACAAAAAAAAAATGACAAAAGTTTATTGGTTTGAATAAAAACATAGTTACCATAGAACAAATTTGGGGCCTCCTTTTAAGCAAAACAATGCTTGTGTCAGGGGACCCCGCTATTCCACACACTTCTTAACTTCATTAAAGTTATCAATTAAATACCCAATATTTACTATTATAGTTACTATTCAAGTAATATTAGGCCTTCAATAACTTCTAACTTCGCTTCGCGATAATTTCTAAAAAAGTATTCCACGTAACTGGTGGAAGTAGCTACAAATTTAATAATTCCAGTGAAAAGCAGGTAAACAGTATATAGAAATAAAACAGTACATCAAAAGACAGCGTTTCTTGTAATATCAATTTGTCAAGGATTTTCCGGCTTAGCAAATTAAATACATTTCAATTATCTCCTAAAACTGTCATATTTGTTAATACGTTCCATTACTTTGGGTGTTCAATGAATAATATTTGTGTTTGTAAGTATTATATGGCATGAGTTATTCGTTTCAGTTCAGGTTAAAATGCTTTTGTATGTCTGTACGGCTGTCTGTTTTCTTGTACAGGTAAAATTTCTGTACTGATTCTTTTTAAATTTGACCAGGTTTGATAATTAAGCACATTGGCCTCAACGGCCATCAGTTTTTCGAAAACATCAGTAACATAATGCGCTGGCTCAGTGACCGAAAGTAGATTTTGGTCTCCGGCACCAGTTTCCGACATTCTCAGTATCAGTATGGTATGTTAGCCGCCTGCATGGCCAACAAGTATCTATATATATAAAAATCAATTGCTGTTCGTTAGTCTCGCTAAAACTCGAGAACGGCAGGACCAATTTGGATAATTTTTGTTTTGAATTATTTGTGGAAGTCCAGGGAAGGTTTTAAAGGTGAGTAAATATGAAAAAAAAAAACAAATGAGGCGGTACGAAGTTTGCCGGGTCAGCTAGTTTTTTATATATAATTATCTCTTGAAAACCACATGGATAATTAAAAAGATAGATAGAAAGAAAAAGAAAGAGAAAGGTAGGTAGTGCGATCTCGTATCCTCTGATATTTCGGACATGTGACTGACTCTACGTGGGGAGCACTCCATAGAGCGACTTGAAGCTAGGGTAAATGGGGAAAGATCAAGAGGACGTTCTCCAATGCGCTGTACTGACCAGATAAAAGCCCTAACAAATACTCCTCTCAACACGTGCGCTAGAGAAGCGACAGCCAGGGAGAACTGGCGTAGAATTGTTCGACGTGCTACGTGACCACGATTACTCTGGCAAAAACATCCGACAAAGAAGAAGAAGAATTAAAAAGAGTAAAAATGGCTTACTTTATTTTATTCGGTTACTGTCGTAAACCTGCGTACTGTCTCAGCTTTGCGTTTATTCAGGACGCCACTGAATAGGCCAGAATCGATAGGCGTTATTGAAAAACCTTTGATACAGCCCTCGTGGAATTTAAATCGGCCGCAAGTTCCGCGGGACGAGATCCAATTTGCAAGATTGATAACAGGTACAAATCAACATGACTTTGCAAGGAATTATAAAACTTGGCACTACCTTAAATTAAAATATAATTATACGAGAATAAAGGGCTTTTCACCATCCATTGATTCATCATCATCATCATCCCAGCCTATATACGTCCCACTGCTGGGCACAGGCCTCCTCTCAGAATGAGAGGGCTTGGGTCATAGTTCCCACGCGGGCCCAGTGCGGATTGGGAACTTCCATTGATTACCTAGTGTTAACTGACGGTTAAATGTGATGCCGTCTCTATTTGTTTTGTTCGAATAGACGGAGACGGCATTACATTTAACGGTCAGTTAACACTAATCATTGGATGGTGAAGCAGCCGCAGCCCCTAAAATCTTTCCCATTTAAGCGTTAGATTAGAATATATTTTGATATGAGGCGTGGAGCTTCAACTTATTCCACTTCCACATTCCACATATAAAATGCAATTTTGAAATTTTGACATCGGTCAAGGTTATCTTGTGTAGTAAGGGAATAGGTACTACATAAAAAAATACTTAAAAAATACGAGTTTACCAGCAAAAGAGTTACTTACCTATGTCCTTTGGTTGAGAAATGCAGTTATTTGGCAATAATTAACTTAAAGTAACGAATACGTGCATCGGTCCGATCATGTTGAAAATTATTGTGTTTGAAAGTATTTATCAAATGTTAGGTTAGCATGGCATACTGTTTGGAAGATAATAAAAAGATAAGATGACTCTAGTTAAATTACAGAAGACTGCTAAATCTCATAGCTCGTATCTTCTTTGGTGATCGCAACCTGTCAAACGCAAGGCGGATCTCATCAAATCCCGGATATAAATGAAACGCCTCACAAAGCCTGTTTAATTATGAATGGAGTTTGTAGTTTACGTAGAACTTTAGCCGGCACAATACCGGTATTTTGCTCGTAAATTTTGTATTAATTTAGAATCAAGGCCTGCATAACAATTGTATAGGTATTAGGAAAGTTGATGTGAGATATTCTGTTTATGAACTAAATGTTGCCTATGACATTATTACAGATTTAAATCCATAGCTTTGTTAGTAGATACAGTAATTCTTATAGACTAAGGGTTAGTAAGTACAAGTCCTATTTAAGTAAGTCTCGCAACGACTCAGCCAATGTTTTATTACTGGGCTATCCCAACGGTGAGCGACCGTGCTCAGGATGCGGTTGGGGCTGGCGCGCGCGCGCTGCCTTTGCCTGCGACGAATTCGTTATTGCACGCACGCGGAAAATATTATTCCATGTTTTTTACAGCTTTTTAAACTATCTCCATACTTTTCATCGCGATTGGTTGACTACTTTAAGAGTGAACGCGTAAGAAAGAAACATTACCTGCATTTGCATTAAATGCTAACGAAATCGGGTAATATTATAGTCCTTGTAGGACTATAATTGTAGTATGATGTATAGTCCTAACTAATGGTGGTAACTGAGGTGGTACTTATGGAGCCAAAATAATTTTTTCTTTCTTTCTTTCTTTTTAATGCTATAAATTTTATAGCATTGGTTGGGACTATAATGTTAGTCAACATCATCAGCGAAAATTTTGTTTGTAATCTTGCGAGAATTATATAATTTGCCAGATTTAAAATATATATATATCTGTTCTAGTTGTAAATTACTAGTGGGCTATATTTCAACTAAATCGTTTCACTCGTTTTTAACGTGATTGAATGCTTAACCAACATTCATGATAACATTCAATCTTTCTAGTAGGACTAGACCAAAATGAAATCCATAATTAGGTCGGTACATAATAACATTAATAATTCTGTCGTTCTATCTATCTGATTGTCACAGAATCACGGGCAACAACTAGTCAACCATATTTAAAATCCTCGGTTTTATATGGCTCCAAATCATCCCACTATCCCATTTTCAGTCAGCAATTACTTATATTCCACTGAACTCAACATCTAGCAATAAAGCCCAAAGTTGTATGTCCACTTACGGCAGACATGACAATGCTGCATGAAATGCTTCCAAAAAACTGGAAAGGCCACGCTGCGTATGCTAATCATATTAATGATTCCAAATTACCTATAATGTTTTATTTTTGTCCGCAGACATGTAAGGTTGCCACAAAATGGCGTCGCTACGCATCGCCTGGCGCACCCAACTGGAGAGCTTCCTCATAAAGGCTGACACAAAGACCTGAAGCAGCATGCACCCGGGGTGCGGACTGGCATAAGATGGAGTTCGCCTCTTTATTACCTACCAATGTAAGACTTAAACTAAGGATATATTTACCCATACTGAACCAAATTCACATCCACACTTAACACATCCATAGTTAAAGCAAAGTATGTATCTATTGGGATTAGTATGTCAAATACTGGGGGTTTGGAGAATGTACAGTCGGAGTAAAAAAAGGTTCGTCACCCTAAGATCTATTTTCCTTTGCTCAGTATGAGCGCTAATCTGCTTTACCGATTGAGTAGGACATACTGCGTCAATCTGTCAACCTGCTAAACATAATCAGGTGACCATAGCAACTCTACTACTACATCTTGGCACTGACAAACACTGACAATTAAATGGAACAATATTTGATTGAAACTTTTACGAAGTTGTTTATTAAAAAGGTTTTGTATTGATATAAAACTAGATATATGTTAGAGGTGTATACTATTTTGACCCTTCTTATTATGTCAAGTAAGTATAATTTGATATGCACTTGTCAACTTAGTACTTTGGTTTCAAAACGTACTAAGAGTCTATGACTTTGTAAAGGAATCAATTTAATAACTGACGAAGGTTTTCCTACCCCCACTGTACTTTAGATGTCTTATGACTTTTTTTATCTTGTGGTAACAAAGGGCTTTTTCGTGGAAATAACCCCAGTTAAGTGATAGTAGGTGCATGGAGAACGGATGGCCGCTAGGGCCAGAAAGTTCTCGAATGGTAACCGCGAATCAGTACAGATGTACTGTAGATACCAACGAGATGGACGATGGTTAAAGCAGCAGATTTACAGAGGATGCAAGCCACAGATATAGATTACACTAGATTACGCAAATGTAAATCTACTTCGCGAGTCCGCACTCCAAATAAGCGTTGGGATTGGCCCCATACAAAGACTGACCGCTAACTGACTAGTTATTTATGTTAGGTATATATTTCTTTCTTCTCACTGTGCATAAATTACTATTCGCCTATATTTGAGTTTTCCTTTCTAGTTTAGGTTAGCTTGAAAAGATCCCTTTTAGGGATAAGTTCGCCTTTGTACTCTTTTGATTTGTTGTTTTCTTTTTGTATTACTTTGTGTTTTATGTACAATAAAGTATTTACATACATACATACATACATACTGACTAATCATGACTAGTGACTGACTCAAGCCCCACGGCGTGGGCGGGCGGCGCATTTGAATCGATTTTGCGCGGACATCTGGGAATTCACATCGCTAATTTGCTCTTGAGACGTCACAGTAGATATAAAAAAGTAACACGGTTGGTTTTCATACAGATTGAGGTGTTTGCGTTATCTAGTGTAATTTATATCTGTGATGCAAGCCACTTCCAACCGAAGCAACTATAGAAGTCTACAAGGTCTATAACCAACAGTGGAGGTTGTACAGCTGATATGATGATTAATGATGAATCTCTTGTTCCTCGCAGGTAGTGTTTGAGTTCAACGATACCGCAGTGGACTTCAACGATGGAGAAGACCCAGACGCTGTTACACTGCTATCGGTGCTGCTTGTCGGTCAGTATACTTTCATAGAAGCTGAACTAAAGTAGACGTGTGAAATTGACGACCGGATGGCTAAGTGGTTAGAGAACCTGACTACGAAGCTTGAGGTCCCGGGTTCGAACCCGGCCGTGGCAGATATTTGTATGAATAATACGAATGTTTGTTCTCGGGTCTTGGATGTTTAATATATTATGTATTTAAGTATTTATTTATCTATATAAGTATGTTTATCCGTTGCTTAGTACCCATAGTACAAGCTTTGCTTAGTTTGGGACTAGGTCAATTGGTATCAAGTGTCCCGTGACATTTATTTATTTTTATGAAATACGTATTCAAAATAACGGGTCAATTAGCCTGCGTTTCCACCAAAAAAGTGCGAGGATGTGTTGAGAGAAATGTGTTTATCATGAACCAGTAGCATTGCTTCATTTACCTATTCCCGAATCTGGTGGAAACGGAGTCTTAAAGATATTTTTTCACTTCACTACCTTGTTGTTGTCATTTTGTATTTGAATTTGTAAAGTGTAAAGATATCTTCGACTTCGATATCTACTTGAAAATACGGCCAAAGCGATTGCTTAGAAATATCTTGCTAAATAACTTAATTATTGGCAATTTGTGACGGGCTCTTTAACGTTTTTTTTTAAATCATGGGACACTTGACACCAATTGACGTAGTCCCACACTAAGCAAAGATTGTTCTATGGATACTAGGCAACGGATAAACATACTTATACAAAATACAAACACATACTTAAATACTTAATATATTAAACATCCAAGACCCGAGAACAAATATTCGTATTATGTTTTCCTAAATATGTTCTTTGCATCTTTCTAGTCATTTTAATGTGTAAAATATCAAACTCAAATATACTTACTCGCAAACTTTGTAGTATTATAAATGTAATACTAAATAATACCTAGTTAATACTAGCAAACCCAAAAATGAACTGTTACCTAAGTCGGGACGTCAGCCCTAATCTCCAAATGGCACAATAGGACACTGTGGGTTCGGGACACAACAAATATCCGAAATGAAAACCTTTTCCATCCCGCCAAATTATTTTACGAACGATAATGCCATCCAGTTATTCAATTTATTTCCAACAAAATTGTAGAACAAATAAACAAACGGAATCTGGATTCCAAAATCGTAATTAGATTACCAAAGTTTTATTTCCAACTAGCCTTTTCCTCGTAGAAATCATTAAGGTCTGCTCTGGAACTTGAATTGATATTTTCGCATGTTACTTAGTAAATTCTCCAGAGATTTTCCAAAGATTTTATCGTGGTCATAACAATTAATATCTATATATATTAATATTTTTATAGCGGCAACGCCTTTTTCCTAACCTTAATGTGTCATTGCTGTTATAAATAAATTACCTATTTTCTTTCTTTCTTTCTTTATTCAATTGAGTTGGATAGAGAACACTCGCTGAAATTTTAAATCTCTACTCTCTCAATTTCTACACAGACAGTACACCAACGAGACAGACAGATGACCAGGGCAGGGGGGCTACTACGAAGCTCGCAAATCGAACTTCGTATCGCACCGTCCCTTTCACTCGCGTGTTAAATAACATAAGCGTCAGCGGGACGGCAACATACGAAGTTCGAGTTTTGCACTTCGTGGTATAGGGCTTGGTACAAGCCGTCGGTTCACGTAGATGCGGGCCGCTTCCGACAGAAGCAACTACAGGTCTACGGGGGAAGCCTATGTCCATTGTCCAACAGTAAACGTCCTACGGCTGATATTATGATGATTAATGATGATATTTTGGGATTTTATACGCGTGCCGATATCCCTATCTCATGGGAATATTACCAAATTCCACCAAAATTCAAAGGTGTTCAAACAACTTTAGACGAAGATCAAGCACGATGTAATTTTTAGAAACTAACCAAGGGAATTTATTAAAACTTTAGAACTACAGTAGAACTAAAAGACCTACTAGAACTACTAAAAGATAAATGAGCAAAAGTAAGATCGGGGATTATTAATGACTATTGTGAATAGGCCATTACTGAACCAATGAGTTAACATCTTCGACCTCATCTGCACTTACCATCAGGGAAATACCAATCCCTGGTTCGTTACAATACAATACAAATTAAAAAACCACCCACGTTAAAAGGTTTGTAAGATTACTAAACATTTATTCTTCCAACAGGCATATTCCTCTCCCTCCTGATATTCCTGAGCGTCGCCGGCAACATCCTGGTCTGTATAGCTATCTACACCGACCGCGGGTTGCGGCGAATAGGGAACCTGTTCCTGGCATCGCTGGCTATCGCTGATATGCTGGTGGCCGCGGCTGTCATGACCTTCGCTGGAGTCAACGATCTGTTGGGGTAGGACTTTGTATCCTTGTTATTTAATTTATGTTTAGTTACGGTTATGCAATGTTGAAAATGAATGCGAAATATTTTAACTACCTACTATTTTGTTAAGTTGCAATGAGAATGAGAATTTCATCAAACCATGTTTATTGACGATGACAAATAGCAAATATCACACCTTTACCTCGTACCGTCGAAAAACTGAATTGTTTATCAGACTGGAACCTTTTCGCTGTAGATTTTATGTGTCGATGTTCAAGAAATTATCGTAAAATCGACTATGAAAAGGTAACCTAGTGCGAAATTCAGATTCCCCGGCTGAACGTAGTTGTTTTTATGACAATGACAAATGTTCCTAATTTCTACAGATACTGGGTCTTTGGCGAACAGTTCTGTGACACATGGGTGGCGTGCGATGTCATGTGTTCTACGGCCTCCATCCTCAACCTTTGTGCCATCTCGCTGGACCGTTACATACACATCAAGGATCCATTGAGGTAACTAAATTATCTTCTTCTTCTTGAATCTAAAAGCTACGCTCTTATCGGTGGAGTAACCACAACTCTGTCCGCACGGTCTTCGGTCAGCTGTTTGATTTCCTGATACGACACGACGCCCACTTCCAACCTGATCAAAATAAGTAAATTTGTCCATCCTCTACCTCGTCTTCCTTCTAATTTTTCCTTACAGTTGATTTAAAAGTAATTTTCTTGTCGCAATTAAATGGTATGCCACGAAAAGACCTTTTTTTTTGACGGACATAGTTAATTTGTTCATATGGTGCTGGGGTGACTGCCATAACGATACACTCTGTCTTTTTCCGATATTGACGTGGAAAATAAAAAAACTTTCACAAAAAATGGAACCGAATTCAAAAGCCTTGAAAATAATTTTCTACTAGTTTGAAGTCGGTGCCTCGGCTCAACACGAGCGAGCCAGCAGGAGTGGAACTATAGTCGTCTACCTGACCTACATACATACTAATATATTGGGCTGCAATCACTCCTCCTGGCTCGTGCAGAGGCACCAACTTCAAACTAGTAGAAAATTATTTTCAAAGTGTTAAAAGTCGGTTCCGTTTTTTGTTAAAAAGTTTTTTTATCATGGTTTTCAGTGATTTGTAGCCAAAGTGCATCTCACAACGATTGCATTAAGCTCAAACACGGCATAGTTATATTATTTTATTACAGAGTACCGGTACCTACGGTCTTCTTTATCAGGTCCAGTTCACCAAATTATACTTAACTTGGTGTTAAGAATGCCAAAATCGCTATAGGTATGCTTTAAAAGTTAAAGGGTTGCCCTCAATTTTTCTAAGATCCCATTATCGATCCTGACTTGGTGTCAGGAAAACCTCGGAATTATGTACTTTAGAACAAAAAAAGAATTTTTGGCCGACAATTGGCGGAGTTATCGCATAACAAGCACAAAAAAACAGACAAATTAAGAACCTCCTCCTTTTTTGAAGTCGGTTGAAAAGATGGCTATTACTTTGCGATAGCCTACGATGCATACTATTTCAATAGCCAATTTGCATTGCAATTAGTTAATTAGTAAGTCGAATCTTAACACCATCAACTAGGTATGGAAAGTATGGAAATCTGTAGTAGGTGTGGAAAGTCTGTGTCATAGTTACAGAGCTGCGGAACCTAGAGTAAAATAAAAGGCCTTTTTTTTAATCTTCCTTGTCTGTAACTACTATTAGAAGCTTTTTTCAATAAAGTCAAAGAACAAAATTAAAAAAAGTGAAATGCAAATTACGAGAAACATTGATTGAATTAATGCCACAAGCTTTTATAAAGTTTGTGAGGAGGCTTCGCAAGAAAAGCTGACAAGAAACTCACTTTGCCTACTTAATTCCCAAACCAGCTGTCAAGGGGGCATATCGAGAAGTGTGTCCCGGGAAATATAATACGAACCATTAAGAAAAATATCAACTTTCGTCCAGAAAAATATTTCTAAAACTGATATCAGATTAAAGCGTTATTTTACTAGCGACTTTCTATCTAGGATTTGCAATCAATCATACATTTCGTTCTAGCTTGAATATTTTAGTAGTAGTCTGTTACAAGAAATATTGCGTCATATTTGCCAATCAATTATATACTTATGTTGACATTGTTATGATTCGCGGAAGGGAGCTCCTAATTCCCAATAACAAATTAAATAAAAGTGGATACTTACACATATTTTCTTTTATATCATGTCGCAAAAGATTATAGCTTGTAAGTACGGGAAATAAACTGTTTACGATAATCTCCTATTACCGAATCAATATTCTATTCAGCCACGAACTCAAAGCGTAATTCATTCATGTTATGATTTGCTATAATTAGGCCTTAGATGTCAATGCCTTTGATCCTACAAACTACCTTTGAGCAATTACGACAACTTATGAGTAGATATCAGAAACTGTAAACAAATATCATAATATCCTGATCATCCGTCTACTGCTTCCTGTTCTTCTGTGGTGGAGAGTTGATAGATTCAAGGAAATTTTCGACAAATTAAGGGAGAATTTGTGAATGGTTCCCAGCGGACACATTTTCTTTTCGCTTTATGGCTGAGGCCTAAAAGTTATTCTATTATTGTTCTTTGTGATTTTTAAGTGATAAAGAATTAAACGTAAGTGGAGTTTTGCTAACATAAAAATAAAATCAAAACGAATGTTCTCGAATTCAGCTTTTATGGGACAATGCATCATAGCATTCAGAAAGTTTTCTCTCACGGGAAGCACTCTTAAGGTTTTTTTGCGATGAAAAGTAGCTTTTGTTCTTTTTCCCGGTAACCAATTTGTGGAGAAGCTTATGTAATTATTTGTAGTAATCAATCGCAGCGCGCGCCGTGGCCAAACAACGAACTTTTCGGTGGACCAACTATCACGATTTACTAGTGAAATTTATGTATTGGTGCATTATTACGCAAAAATAAATAAATATATGCGTTACGAAACCTGCTGCACAGTTAACTGCAAGAACAATTGCAAAAACAGAGATCACAAATTCTATAAATTTCCACAAGAAAATGGTTTGTATGGCGTCAATGTCATTGAAATTTGACGAGCTTCAATGGTGTAACTCGTTATGAATTGATCTTAACATTTGGTTTCTTTTAGATCTTGGACATATTGAGCCAAAAATAATTGTTTTCCCTTTATTATTGTTTGTGGTTGTAAAGCGATGTCGTAAGTACAGGTGCTCGAAATCCAGTTTTAATAATTAATTTGGCCATATTTAACTGAAAATACACAAAAAGTCTGCATTACTAACGACCTATTACAGTCATAAATAATCGTCTGCAATAGGTACCTATGTATGAAATGCGTTATTCGATTAACTTTGTTTATTTCTTTACTTTTCGTGAAGACAGTCATAAGAAAGTCCGTCTCCTGGAATTAATTGATTGTGGCATTTAACATGATCGAATAGAATATTATGTAAATTTCGATATTTATAAGTTTATATATTGATATAAATAAATTATGAGATTGTGTTTTATTTGGGTTTTGTGTCATTAAAAATAGTCCAAGAGCGGTACCCATTTTAAACAAAAAATAATCAAGGCTGGAAGGAAAGTAGTTTTAAAGGAATAGAAAAATATGCTGAAATAATGATTTGTTAAAAAGATTTTGAAAATACACTCGCCACATCAGGGTACACACTGACAAAAATGAAAAAAATTTGCCGTACCGCCGGCAATATTAACGCAGCTACTCAAAAACCTCACCGTGCGTGGCAAAAAGTTCAGTGAGAATCAAACTGCGATTGACTGCCGATGGTTAAAGTGGAAAGACAGTTGGTACGAGATACTGAAAATACATGATTTATTATAACTTTTTTTTTTATTTATTCCACCAGGTACGGCCGCTGGGTCACCCGCCGCGTGGCCGTGGTCACCATCGCCATGATATGGCTTCTGGCTTCTCTGGTCAGCTTTCTGCCCATCTCGCTGGGCTTGCACCGTCCTCATGAAGAAGCCACGGCTACCCAGAAGCCTCCTCGTTACCCCACCTGCGCCCTGGTGCTCACTCCGACCTACGCTGTCGTCTCCAGTTGTATATCGTTCATCCTGCCTTGTATTGTGATGATTAGTATATATTGCAGGTAAGAATTTATGCCACTGATATATTACAATATTGTTTAACACCAAAATACATTAGATATCATTTTTATTCTTAGCTAGTTTTTGTCCGCGAAAAATTCAATTACTGAGAACTGTACAATTTTTCGGACCCAAACCATCTTAATACCAAAATTCACCTAAATTAGTATAGCGGCAAGTAACAGACAGATACATATTTATTATGATTATTTTATTAATAAAATATGGTTATAGATTGTTTTATTGATTAAAGAAATGGTTACATTATAATGCTTCAACGTACAATATTTATTTACCTACTCTCGAACCACAACAAAATCATGGTGACATGACATTGCTCGACAAGAGATCATTCAGAAATTTATTGTGATAACATTTTAGCCTGGGTCAGGAGCTGGTTCTTAAATAGTACTTATTTAAGAACAAGCATGTCAAATCTACTTTCGTATTGTTGTTGCCCTGATCGATTTGAAGAGAGAGTTTACGATGAAAACATGCACAGAATGATTGAATCAACAGATCACGTTTACCTATCCCATTACACGCGCGTGAACGATTTAAATTTAAAATGTACGAAGATATTTTGAAAGACGTTTCAGTGCGTAGTCTGAATAAATACAATCGTTACGTCAATATAAAGTAAAGACAAAATCAAATCGTATTGTATCGTATTGTAAAACTCTTAATTGTACATAAAAACATACGAAATTAACAGAAAACATGATAATACGTCGTTTAAAGGGGGGGTAATTGGTTGTCGTGTAAAATAGTGAAAGCTTTAATTACCTGATGATTTTTTTAATAAAAGCAGCCATTTTATTTGAACCACAAGATGGATTCATTACCAATGGGAACGTAAACTGCAGAAGCGCTAAACCTGCCGAAGCGATTCTGGCCGGACTATTAGAATTTCCAGCTAGATTATACTTAATCAAAAATGTAAAGGGCCGGCAACGCATGCGTAACTCAGCTTAAGTTATGGATGTCCTTGGGTGGCGGTGATTGCTTTTCATCAGATGATTTGCCTGCTCGTTTACCCTTATATGTATTTATTATGAAGCCAAATTTACATACGATCGTTACAACTTAAAAGAAAAAACTTGTAAAAACAGAGGCCTGGCTGAATGATAGTTTAGTGTAGTTTTCTCTTAACACACAATTCAAACATCTACTCTTTAAATTGTCTACCAGCTCTCGGACTATTTACGTACCAAGTTTGTAAAGTGTCTACTATTCTTCATTAAGTCCTCTTAGCATGTCTCGAGTCCTGTTCTATTTGACATCTTTCTTTGTAATAATTGTGTTGGAGCGAGTTCGTCTAGACCAATACTATGGCATGTGTTAGTTGAAGAGAAATGTGTTTCGAAACAACTGTTAAGAACTCGCAAAAGTTTCGCTCGATATTATCTTTTGTGCTATTGAAACAAGGATTCTGCTTTTAGACGTTACTGGTATCTAATAATAACGAGAATGGCAGTTCTTGTTTAAGTACCTAACTGTATTAGGTTGGATGGAAATACAAAGTTTTAATGCATTTTTTTTATTTCATTTTAGTAAAATTTAGACAAGTAAAAACACAGCAGTTATTTTTTTGTAAGATTGTATCATAACAGGTCGTTTTTGGACTTTATTTGAGGTTCGCCATTTATGGACCAGAAAGTATAAAAATGTTAAAGAAAGTACAGAACTACAGGGGAAATTTTACTAATAAGCAATATTTAAGTAGGCGGCCAACCTGAAATACTTAGTTTTTAAATAAATAAAAAAACACTGAGTCTAGTAATGTACCAAAAAGAAGTCAAAATGTGGTCTTAATACCGATTTATTTTAGAAAACTTGATTTAAATGTTAATTTGTTCACTTCTGTAATGCTCAAGTAGTATGTTTTGATTCCGCATACTTTGCTTTTTTTTCTAATAATGAAATGTCTTGCGCACAGGTTGTATTGCTACGCTCAGAAGCATGTCAAATCAATCCGGGCAGTTACCCGGACAGTCCAATTGCCGGACAACAGGACCAAATCTGTCCGGACTAGAGTCCACACGCACGTCCAGTCATCACCATACCACGTGTCGGATCATAAGGCGGCCATAACAGTCGGGATCATCATGGGAGTGTTTCTCCTATGCTGGGTCCCTTTCTTCTGCGTCAACATCGTTGCCGCTTTCTGCAAAACCTGCATACCTGGTATGTTGGTTTGTTTGCTACCACTGGTTTTCTAAATCTGTCTATTTCTAATTCGCTATAAGCTTTTGGTCACTTCACAACGGTGGTTCTGTACCTAAAGTAAACCAACGAGAAGTGATATACTTTTCATCTCTGTCTGATTCGTCATTATTAATATTTCGCTCCCTATCTGTGTCATGACATAATTTATCTCGTTTCATTGATTTTCCTTTGTATGATTAATTTTTATTTGTCATGATTGTAATTACCAGGAAAATAATGTATGTAAATAAGGAAACTGGATATACCTAAATACTTTAAAAACTGGGTTAATGTATTATATATTTTTTGTTTCAACTGAACGAATTTTTGAAAAATCTAGTTTCATATTAAAACAAATAAGTAGATGCCATACTTCATACTTATGTGCTATATTGTTACAGACCTTGCCTTCAAAATCTTGACGTGGCTCGGTTATTCAAACTCGGCCTTCAACCCTATCATCTATTCAATATTCAACACTGAATTCCGGGAGGCATTCAAGAAGATTCTCACATCAAGGTATCCCCTTTGTTGTGGGTACCAAAGTGTTAGGGCCAACACGCCGACTCGTAACGAGAACTTCGTTACTGACTATGGGACAAAGACTCTGGTGGTGCGTAGAAGTGGTTCCCTAGGGCTGTCGGGAGTTGATCCCACGCCTAGATCCTCAGCGGAATCTGTGCGGCCGCTCAGGGATCATCACATCTGACAAGAAGACGGGGGTAGCAACAATCAGCTACTCGACGGCAGCGACGTGGTTTAAGTTGAGGTTGCTCAAACAGCTTGGTGTCCTAGTGCGCTAGTACTTATCGCAAGTGAAGTTGCAATGCTTTAAATATAACCTGTTTGGTATTGAAGTCTTTTGGGTTAAATAAGATCTTAGAAGGATTCCGGAATGTTTGTGCGTCAACTAAACGTATAAAAACATCTTAAAAAAAAGGTATCTCTGGTTAAACTAACCCAAACATCTGCTGAATTATTACACATCAAGTTTAAGACACAGTGTACATTTAAGATTGTAAAGTAGTAACTGATACGACTATAGACCTTAATTTCTACAAAGCATTTCAAACGTATGGCCATGAGATGATATAATCAATGGCTATAATATGTAACAGTGTTATTTTTACTTAAAAAGATCTTAACAATGATTATTGTACAAATAGACAACATCTAAGACAAAATTTTAAAAAAATGACATCAACATATTTATAGCGTGGCACTGATTGAACAGTAGTACTTACAACATAATAACAGATTCAGCAGTTGCATATGCCATATCGCAGACAATATTTGTAGCCACACAGAATTCATTTTTGAGTAACAACTGCCAAATACAACATGATTAAATGTCAACGAAAGGAATGGAGCAACTTCGCAAATCCAGCTATTGCATGAAACTACTGATGCTTTACTTGTACTATGAAGTAACGGCATGTTGTTCATAGTCTCTCTTTGAAAGTGAACTGTTGATTTCTCGGTAACTTTGAGCGTAAGAAGTAAACAATAAGATCTATCTATGTTGCAGATACCAGCGATAAATGCTAGCGTGCTTTTGGAGAGTTTTTGTCCAATACTCATATCGTAATGAGGAACGAAATTTTATTGTAAATTAAATCCAGTCCCAACCAAAGAGCTTGAGCTTTAAAGTATTTGTTTATAGTTAAACCTGATTTAATTTCAGATAACGTTGATTAAATGAATTTCGTGTCTGTTTTGTTCCAACGACATTAAACGTATTTATCGAGCTATTCAGAGACTTTTCATTGTGATGGATTTAGATTCTCACTTTGGTAATGGAGGTTTCATAAAATCAATAACGTTTCAATTGAAATGCGCTTCGGCAAGTTCACTTCTATTATTCACGGTGGTGTGTAGCAGACTACTACATTGTCCACTAAACGAACTGGTTTAATCCGGTTCTGTCAACTACATGGGCTCATTAGTGATTGATCAACATAAACACCTCTGTACCACTACTATGAGTTTACAGTGGCCGTAGTCGATAGCGACGGCGTTAATTATTTGCAGGGGCGCTGTACAGTGGGGGTAGGAAAACCTTCGTCAGTTATTAAATTGATTCCTTTACAAAGTCATAGACTCTTAGTACGTTTTGAAACCAAAGTACTAAGTAGACAAGTGCATATAAAATTATACTTACTTGACATGATAACAAGATTCAAAATAGTATACACCTCTAAAATATATCTAGTTTAATATCAATACAAAACCTTTTTAATAAACAACTTCGTAAAATTTTCAATCAAATAATGTTCTATTTAATTGTCAGTGTTTGTCAGTGCCAAGGTATAGTTGTAGGGTGTCTATTGTCATTTGATTATGTTTAGCAGGTTGACAGGTTGATACAGTATGTCCTACTCAGTCGGTAAAGCAGATTAGCGCTCATATTGAGCAAAGGAAAATAGATCTTAGGGTGACGAACCTTTTTTTACTCCGACTGTACAATTCTCCATACAAATAATTTACGCCGTCGCTATCGAGTACCATCACTGTAAACTCATGGTAGTGGTACTGAGCCTTGTAGAAATAAGAGTCGCAATGATTAAAATTCTTGATAGATGAGAATTAAGTTCTTCTTATATCATCATTTAAGAGAGTGTCGAAGTTGATTTTATGAAGCTTTGTCTTTAGAGTTGTCGTTGAAAAGGTAGGAAATTTTTCAGTAAATAAAAATATCAATTATCATTGTTTATGTTTATTTTGTTTTAACACTATTTTTGCACCAATTTGTTCTACTTTCGAAATTCCTGTGATACTTTTGTAAATAACTTAGTCTATTATGAATGAATATAGTGTAAATAAAAAATATGTAAGCAAATACATGGTTACTTAAAATTATCAATTTAATTGAAATAGAAATAAGTGTATTATGGAAGCCGGTGTTATGATCAATTTGTAAATATGTACTTGATTTTCAAATTGAAGTCTATCATTGTTTTAATTATAGGTATAGTTTATTTTGTTTTAAACTGTTAGAAATATGTCATTCAATCAATCATAAAGTTTAATAAATATAAGAGTAGAATGGTCCCTCATTCCCTAGTACAAATGAAGCCTATATAGAGTGGTAAAAACCAACATATTTGTCGTAAAATGAACTTAATATAAATATCGAGCATAAAAATGAGCTTAAAAATTTATTTCCATGACTTAACCTAGTGTCTACCCATTGACTGATACCTCATACCTCACACTATGTTACCTATCTTTTGCTTTATCAATAATGCCTTTGGTAAATAATAATCTCACACTCTGATACAAAATTTTAAACATAAATTTTCATTTATTTACTTATTATAGATTTGTATGTTTCGAAACTAACTCTTGTATGTTTAAAATTTTTACTTTTAGCAATCTTCAGTTATTCTTAACTACACCAAATATGATACAATTTGAATTAACTAACCAGCGCTTCTATTTTGTGAATTTTAATGACATTAGCTTCGATGTAATAATGTGACTCTAATACATAATTAAAAACAAAAATGATTAAAGGGACGGAAAAAAACACCAGGATCTTACCTCTAACAGTCCTCGTTATGTAAAATGGTTATGAACGAGAGACAAGGAAAGTTTTATTTGGTGATTTTCGTATTCTAGTAAATTCTTTGAAAAAAGGAATAAAAGTTACTCAGGCAGCGGAATAGCAAGAGCGCGTAAATCAAGAAAATTTCTCCGACCCTCCATTAAAAATAAACAAGAGCAATATTTTCAGCATAATAATCTGTTTACTACGTCTTGAAAAGATGACCAGTATGCTTTTTGTCTAAATAACTCGCATTATCGCAACCGCATTCCCTATATCTTTCTTTCCAATGGTATACATTATGATAGTAGAATGAAAAAGTGAGTAAGATTGTGGCTGTACGCGCATAGAGAATAACTTGTTGGTTGCTTAAACGTTAAATATTTTCAGTTTTCCCTTTTATGCACCAATGTTTATTATAGCACACAGGGTGATGTTTATATAGATGATATTTTAATTAATGGGGAAAAGCGCTACTGAACTTTATTAAAAATTGTGTAATTACTAGATTGTAGATAACGTAGTATCATTTACAGTGTCAAGTATTGTCGATATCGTAGAACATATCAAATTAATAAAATTAAGTTTCGCAAAAATTGCCACGGTCTTAATGAATTGTGGTTTTAAATTTGCTGCATTATAATTGTGTAAAACTAGATAAAGTATATGAGTAAATATTGAACTAGACATTATTTTAGCTGACTTGAAGCAATAAGTACATAAAAGAAGTTTTATAACTGTTGTAAATAATTTATACCTATGAAAATGTTATTTGAAAAAAAGTAGTTTAAGTAATGGGCATGTTAATTGTCTGTATAAATTGCTGTTTTGGTCAATCTTTTTTGTTGTTCCCTGTAAGTTTTTAATTAAATAACACAAGCATTCAATACTCAATTTGCAACTTCTTTGTTTATTTAGCTGCATCAATTTATTGATATACATAAGTAACCTGTTTTCTTATAAGTCTTTATGTTATATTGTTTGAAAATTTTGTTTGTTCACTTATTTTAATATAATACCTAATACAGAAAGTAACCGAACCCGAGTTCTGTACCTTTGATTTATGACTTCTGAATACGAGTATGTTATGTGATGTAAATTTTCTGATTACCTAATATAGAAAATTCGAATTAGAGAGTTAAATATAAGTCGTAATTGACATGACAATTATCTTTTTACTTTTGAATCCTAAACACTTTTAACCAGTCATTTCGCAGATTTAGAAAATCAAATCGAATTCGAATTCAAAAATTTATTAGTAGCAGTATTTTTTTTTCAGTTGTAAACTTGCAAATCTTCCACTTTTTGTATGAAATAAGTAAAACTAAACTTTATTTAGTGTTATAGTAAATCCTCGCTATTCCACTTTTTGTAAAACAAACTTTCATACAAATTATTACAAATTGGTTACCTATAGGCGCAACATAATAATATACATTTAACGGTCGTACAAATTATTAAAAATTAATTACAAGCTGTGGATGCTATCGTACTTATTTACATTTTCGTGTAAAAACTGTTCGTTGTTCAATTCTGAATGGTTATCGGAAAACTCTGATTCCGATACATGATTGCGCTTTTAATATATTCCATGTTGAATATGAATTTCATTTATCATAGCGGCATCCATCGATGACAGTCGAAAAATGCTTTCGTTGAAAGCGAAAATAACAATTTCAACGGGAATAATATTATTTTACGTGTTTCAATGGGTCACATAAAAAGTGTTATTTATTGTGTGACTTTGAGAATGAACCGTGGGGAGTGTGAAATGTGTTAACATTTTGTATGCTATTTGCGACAATTAGGACTGTGTGACGTTAATTTTTATGTTGGATCTGTAGTATTATGTATGTATTATTTTAATATTATGTATTACACAGATGCAGCTACTGTGCACGGCTATGACCATGCTTTCGAGTGGTAATCCACTTAAAAGCACATAATTTAATCGAAATAATTTTATTTATTGTCAAGAAGATATTGAGACATTGTGAACCGGTGTCGTAAAAAAAGAGCTGTCCTGTAACTTATTTTTGTTATTGAACCTAAATGATATTGAATTTGTAAAATATAGTAAGTAGTTATAAGGCAGTGTTAGTTATATTTTCTAAAATCTACGTGTTTTGCTGCAGCTTCTCGAGCCCTTGATGGGTTGATAACCAAAGCTGGTATTTGGTATGTTACTCATAAGGTTCTAGTCAAAAATAAATATGTTTAAAGACTTCTCTTGTAGTTTTCTTTTAGTTTTTTTTTAATGAATTGTGGTTTGTCTAATAAATACCTGGACTATCTTTATTTTTATCTATTGAAATTTAACACTAAAAAAAGTTATGAACGAATTTCTCCACCCCTCAAAGGAGGACTGGCAGAGCTTCAGGGATAAGTCCGCCGTTGTACTTAGCACTTTCTTCTTGTGTGATATTTTTTTATTTTCTTTTTGTACAATAAAGATTATAAACACTCGCATCAGTTCAATTGAAACTCTGAACTTTTGATAAATTTCCATGGAAATTTCTAAGATTTAGGCCGTGGTTCTTCATACAAGTTAAATAACTTATATAAATAAAGAACACGCTTGTAAATTTCACTTCGGATGAAATTTTTGCTAAGTACAGAGTTCTCCAGCTTATTATCCAGGGGAACATTGCCGGAAAGAGAAGCGTTTGTAGGAGAAGACACTCGTGGCTGAAGAATTTACGAGACTGGTTCAACTGCAGTACCACGTCCTTGTTTAGAGCAGCGACCTCCAAAATTAGAATCGCCATGATGCTGTCCAACCTCCGATAGGAGAGGAATGGGAAGAAGAAGAGAAGAGATTTTTGGTATCCCCGAATCCAAGAATCCCGATCCCATGGGAATATCAGATTGAAAGTAACCTTTGTGTTTACAAGATTAGCTATCTAAATACTAAATTACATGTAAATCCGTCCTATCGTTTGAGCGTGAAAGAGCAATAAAAATACACACGCACGCCCAAATAGTTTTTCACAAAAACTGATAGAAGCGATTCGAAAATATGCTTGTCACAAACCAATGTTACAAACCGTTTAAATCCCCAGTCGTCATTTGACAGTTCGCATGACTATGACACAGTTCTATATCCCACTTTCTGTGTATTCAAAATTTAACTCTATACAAACAGCTACAGAATTTAACTCTGATTGAGTTGGAATTGCAACTAGGTGCAAACGTAAACCATCGACGTGTACAGCCATTTGATTCCTGTTGGAATTGAATTCCTGTCGAAAATTTAATCCAATACTAAAAGCTCTTATACACCGGCCTGTGACCAGTTCACGGCACTAATGGTATTGCAGAGAAACTTAAACTAAATGCAGTGGGACATTTCGATTATCGATACAAAATCCGGGTGGCTTATCAATGACGCTTGTTTTAGCGGGCTTTTATTTGGCACATTGGCCGCCCTGAGTATTACTGGTGAAATTTACAGTGCTAATTTTTAGAAGGTTTTAATTATCTTGCGGAGTTGCAGCGTTCGTATGGTGTGGTTCTAAAATGTGTCTATATATGACCAAACATGGTCACACTATTAATCTCCGTATTACACAAAATTATATAATGACACCTATTGAAGGACGGTTATTTTCGATAGCGCACTGATCGACGACCTGACAATAATAATTTCAGAAATGATCCACTAAATTTTAGTTCAGGTATTTCTCAACACAACACCTAACGGGTAATCAAACACCATTTTATAATATTAAAACCTATTAATCGTCGCTATACGTGACAAAATGTTTAATCTATCCCGAATTTCCTTCCCGCCGGAATCTATTGGGCAAGTTCGGAATTCCAATAATAATCGAATACCATTGCCAGGGAATTTGGTACGCGCACCAACTTTGCTAAGAAAATGTTATAGATGAAAATTTACTGATTATTTCGATAGTTCAGTAAGTAAATTTGGAGTTTGTGACTGTTGGATGTTACGTGGGTAGTTTGTAGGCGTCGCACGTACGTTTTTGCTGTCAAATCTTAGTTTAGGATTTAGGATCCGTCCTTTATCTTCGAGTTACATGATTGCGGAACTTTGTCTGTTCCATTTTGTCAGCATCTCCTTGCCTGTATAACTCAGGCACATAGTAAGGTTGTAATATTCTAACTTATTTTAGATTTACTAGACACTCCACACTGGGCCCGCATGGAACCTATATGACCCTGCATCGGTTCAGTGGTTTCGATGTGAAAGCGTAACAGACAGACAGACTGACAGACAGACATACAGTTACTTTATCATTTATAATATTAGTAGGGATTGTATTAAATCTTTTCGTTTTTCAGTCCCAATTATTATAAACAAAAGCGTTTTATTGCCAGATTATTGTATTGTGACGCAATTCCAGCCGAAACATCATAACAAGAAAAATAGAAAAAACACATTTACAAAATAATAAAGAATACAAGAATAAACAAATTTTGAACTATTTTTATTTCCATATAAAAAAAGCTTGTTTTTTAATAGATTTTTTTGAAGCCAGTTAAAAAGAGACAGAAGCAAGGGAATCCCACTTCTCAGCTGCGGGATAATAAAAGACTTTAGGGAGTATTTAAATCGACTTCTCCTTGAAACCGAGAAAACACCGTTCGGGTCGGCGATCCGCTATACTCGAGCACATCTCAATTGTTACCTTTATCTTAGCATTCCACGGCGCTGGGGTTAGGATAAATCTTGGGTTCTGACGGTTTAAGTTAAAAGGTCCTGGCGTTTGTAGGTTCATTAAATTTATAGGAGAAACAAAAGAGATAGAGTTATACAAAAACATATTTACTTATGCTACAGGTAACCTGAAAAAAAAATGTACCTCCTTACCGATTCTCACCAAAATTATATTCCGATCATGTTAACAACAATAATTAGGTACGCACTAAGTATTACCAATAATAGTACTTAACAGCAGGTTAAAACTAAATCTAGTAATAATCCAAAAATCAGAGAATACGTACTTACTCGTACAATGGGCGAATGCATTGTTTTCATTTACTGGGAAAGATGATTTGCAACACCAATTGACCTAGTTTCAAAGTATGTAAACCTTGCGTTATACTTAAATAGATTCATACCTAAATATATTATATTAAACACTCGAGACTCGACAACGATTATTCGTACTTTTTAACACGACGACGGTGATGACAAAGTACCAGTACTGATACCAGGCATTCAGTCCTTGTCAAATACCGAGCCCGGGCTAGCGAGCCCAGGAACCCAGTTTGTTCTAGAATGAATTGAGCGTGTTGTTTGAAACAATGCACACGCAAACACCGTTCTTTGTTTTGTTCAAAATGCTTGTTTTTGTTGATAAATAATTAGCATGCCGTACTTGTAAGGAGCTTGTAAAAAGCTTCTGATTTATTTATCAACTTACTGATTCGTTTATGATTCGTCATATTCTTAATAAAATTGATCGTATTCCTGATTCGACACTTTCCTAAATCGTCATATTCCTAATTCGTTTCTTAACTCGTCATTGTACAGTCAAATGAAATTACGAATACGTACTTACAGTCGGTTAGATTAAGGTATTTTTTTATGAGCACCCAGAACCGATGTAATAACTGCTCCAAATCGGTTCTGGGTGGTCAGCCAAAAGACCTCCACTGTGTTGTATAGTCTATGGTCACCTGCGTTTCGTTTATAAAGCAGCGTTCAAATAAATAAATCATTACTTGATCTACCATCTACAGCAAACGGTTGTTTTACTGCATCCTCCAATCATTTAAATATAAACTCCCAAAACCCGCGTCTAATACATGGTGTCAGAAGTGGCCCATGGTGTTAAAAGTAACCCATATTACAAGTCTGAAGAAAAATTGAAGAAGTCAAGAAAGAAAAAATACAGTCAAAATGGGAGAAAAGGTACATAATGTTATTTTAGCTAATAATCTGAAACCTCTATGCTTATCTAAGGATAATGGAGGAAAAGACTGTGCTAATTCCGAAAAATGAAAGCTGTGGAAACAAAAATTCCTAATTTATTTCGAAGCAAATGACATAGAAAAAGTACCAGAGTCAAAACAAATCGCTATATTCCTTAATGCAATAGGCGATGAAGGTCTGCAAATATTTAACTCTTTCAATGTCGAGTCCAAAGATGAAACTTTAACGTCCATTTTGAAAAAAATTGATTTAAAATTTAACGAATATAAAAATGTAACGGTCGAAAGATACAATTTTTTCACCCGTTACCAAGAACAAAACGAATCTCTAGATGAATATGTGACTTATTTAAATAATTTGTCGTCAAGTTGCAAATTCGAAACATTAAAAGAGTCTCTAGTCAAAGATATGTTCATAATTGGCATTAAAGACAGTCAAATAAAAGAAAAACTTCTTCAAAAAGAGTTTAAAGATGTCAACGAAGCAGTCGAAGCAGCTAAAACAATCGAATTATCATGCCAGAGATCAAAAAAGCTTGGAAATAAAGAAAATGATCTTCAAGTACAAGCCATTTCCAAAAGAAGTCATATTAGTAGAAGCTCAACACCGACGAGACATAAAACAAGACATAATTTCGACAGCCAGCGCAAATATAGAAACAATAGTCAAAGTCAAGAAAGAAGAACCAACAATTTCTTTTCAGGCAATTTCAGGTCAAACAGTAGTTCACGAGGCAATAAAACAGTCTGTAAAAGATGTGGTCAGCAGCACAGAATAAAATGTCCAGCTCAAGGAAAAATATGTTCCATCTGCAAGAAACCAAACCACTTCGCGGCATATTGTTACTTCAGCGACAGAAACAAAAACAATAAAAATGTAAGTTCTATAAATACCAGTAATTTGAATTTGAATGAAACTGACATTTTAAATTTAACCGACATTTCTGATAATGATAATTCTTCTAATGATTTTGTGATTAATTCAATAAATAATAATAGCCAGAATAATTGTAATTCATCTAATTGGAAAATAAATATTAATTTCTTTGACCATAAAATTAACTGTCAAATTGACACTGGAGCTGACATCAATGTAATTTCTTTGGAAACATTATATCATTTAGAGAACATTTGTAACATTAAAATTCCTATAAAAAAGACAAAAGATAGAATATTTACATTTTCAGGTCAACTTATAGAAAATGTGGGTAGTGTCGCATTAGCATGTACTTTTGATAACGGTCAAAAAGTGAATATTAATTTTATAGTGGTAAATTGTAAATGTGCTACTATATTAGGCTGGAAGACTTGTGAGGAATGTGGCATCGTGAAAAGAATGTTTAAATTAACGAACACACCAATTATTAACCAGAACCAAAGGTCAGTACAAACAATTATCGAAAATTATTCAGATACTTTCGAAGGGTTAGGATGTTTACCATTCGAAGCGCATTTAGAGATAGATAATAGCATCACTCCAAAAGTCTGCCCAGTTCGCCGAATTCCATACGCATTGCACCCAAAACTAAAGTCAGAGCTAGACAGAATGGAAAAATTGCAAGTCATTCAAAAGGTAACTAAACCAACTAATTGGGTTAACGCTATAGTTCCTGTAGAAAAACCTAACGGTCAATTACGCATTTGTTTAGACCCAAGAAATTTAAATAAAGCTATTAAAAGACCTCATTTTCCATATCCTACTTTAGATGATTTACGCTCAAAGGTTGCTGGTGCTGCAATATTTTCAAAATTAGATGCGAATTCAGGCTATTGGATGATTAAACTTGATTCAGAGAGTAGTGACCTATGTACATTCAATACTCAATTTGGTAGGTACAAATTTCTACGTCTACCTTATGGCATAAACTCGAGTGGTGAAATTTTTCATCGAGTCATGACAGATTTATTTGGTGAATTACCTGGTGTTTTAATTTTCGTAGATGATATACTAGTTTATGGCTCAAACCAAGCAGAACACGACGCTAGGTTAGAAAATGTTCTTAAAAAGGCTAGAGAAATTAATTTAAAATTCAATAAGTCAAAATGTAAATTTAATAAGACCGAAGTTTCTTATGTAGGGCATATTTTTAATAAAAATGGCATATCGGCAGATTCTTCAAAAATAGAAGCTATAATGAAAATGCCAAAGCCGGAGAATGTCAAAGATCTCCAACGATTTCTCGGTATGGTAAATTACTTAGGTTCATATATTCCTAATTTGGCTCATGAAACAAGTTTACTGAGAGATCTACTTAAAAAACAAAATATTTGGCAGTGGACACTAAACCATGATAAGCAATTTGTAAATTTGAAGAAATTAATTTGTCAGTCACCTGTCTTGGTTCACTATGATGTAAATAAGCCAGTTAGAATGTCAGTCGATGCAAGTCAGAAAGCAGTTGGGGCAGTCATTTTCCATGGGAAAAACCCCATAGCTTATTCATCAAAGTCTTTAACTAAAACTCAAGAAAATTACGCGCAAATAGAGAAAGAATTGTATGCAATTGTTTTCGGATGTAAAAAATTTCATCAATATATCTATGGCAAAACAATACAAGTCGAAACGGATCATCAACCTTTGATCACACTGTTTAAAAAGCCACTTTCAGATGTGCCGGCAAGACTTCAAAGAATGATGATCACGTTACAATCATATGACCTAATTGTTTCATATACAAAAGGAACTGAAATGTATATCTCAGATACTTTGTCTAGAGCGCCTGTCATTAATACCGAGGTAGAGAAATTAGATTTGGATGAATTTGAAAACAATATTATTTGTCAGGTAAGGTTGTTGACTTCAAATTTGGCAATAAGTGAGGGTAGGTTACAGCAAATTGTGTCTCATACAAAGTCAGATAAAATCTTACAAAAATTAAAAGAATATCATAAAATAGGATGGCCTAATAGTAAACAACATTGTGATCCTTTAACCCTGCCATATTGGAATATTCGAGATGAAATTCATGTAGTTGATGAAATTGTATTCAAAAACCAATCAGTAATCATTCCAAAGTCAATGCGGTCAGAAATATTACAGCAGTTACACGAGGGTCATATGGGCATGGAAAAAACTAAAAATTTAGCCCGTGGTATTGTATTTTGGCCTAATATTTATAATGACATAGAAATGAAAATCAGACAATGTGAGACTTGTATGACACACAGTGCAAATAAAACGAAGGAAACTTTATTAACTCATGAACAACCAGTATTGCCATGGCAAAAGGTAGCAACAGATTTATTTGAATACAATAATAAAAAATATTTGCTAGTCGTTGATTATTATTCTAACTACATTGAAATAGCTCAGTTAAATACAGATAGTAGAAGTCAAACAATAATAACACAATTGAAGTCTATTTTTGCCCGTCATGGAATTCCAGTACAATTGGTAAGCGACGGAGGTCCGCCATACAGTTCCAATGAATTTCATAATTTCATGAAGGACTGGGATATTGAACACATAATGTCTAGTCCTCATTTGTCAAGGTCGAACGGACTCGCAGAAATTTCTGTGAAAATAATAAAAAACATATTAAAAAAATGTGAACATTCAGGCACAGATATTTATACAGGTTTATTACAGTATAGGACAACACCTAGAGGTAATTTAAAGTCACCATCTGAATTACTCATGTCAAGAAAGTTAAGAACAAAATTACCCATAAAAACTAGTCAGTTAAAACCTAAAATAGTAAAATTTTCTGATCATTTCAAAAATAAGACTGAAATGATAGAAAAAAGTAAGTCTTACTATAATAAAAATGCTAAAATGTGTCATGATTTTCAGCTTAATGATGAAGTATATTTTAAGAAAAACCCCAAAGATCTGACATGGTCTAAAGGTTATATTGTGTCTAAGACTAAATTTCCTAGGTCATATATAGTAAAAAATGAAAATGGTGTAACATACAGAAGAAATTCTCAACATATTAAATTGTTTAAGTCAAATATGTCAAACCTGAATAGTCACAAGCCATATTCCAATCAGTCAAGCCAAGTAGTTACAAACAAAAATAACAAGTCAAGTTTTACTGAAAAGTCGAAAGGTCAAAGTCCGAATAAAAATCAAAACTGTCTAAAAGAGGATGATAAAATGAAATATTATTACATTCCAGAGTATATTGTGAATGCTCAAAACCAAGTGTCAAGTAACAATTGTAGTCAAAATTGTTCAAAAACAAACTCCATAAATGAAACATTTATGTCAATGGAGTCAAGTCGGTCAAGTGCAGATAGTCCATCTAATAAAAGCAATGTATCACAAAATAAGAACAATGAAAATAATATGTCAAATATTTCAGATATTGTAAGTCCTATGTCAAGTTTATGTAATGATGGGGATATAATATTGTCTCCATTGTTTGTCGAAATGAATGAGAACAATCAAGATACAGAATTCTTGAATGAAAATCAAATAGTCATGTGTCAGTCCGATAGTCAGTCAGAATCAAGTAATAATGTTCAAAACTTACCAGAAATGTTAGACATTGCAATTGGTAGCAATACACCTGAAATAAGATACAGTTCTAGAGGTAGATTGCTGAAGAAAACAAATAGATTGGACTTGTAAATAATTTATTATTGTAAAATTACATATTTAGACATAGCATATAATTGTAAATAATTGGAAATTAATTGTATTGTATTATTATGTATTGACATTGAAAAATTGTATTATGATTGTTTATTGTTATGGTATTGTATTAACGGATTAATTAATTAATAATTTTAAGGCATGTTATTATTCTGTAAAATTAAATATTGTCAACTGTCAAGATGTCGAAATGTCAAGTGTCAGATTTATTTATTTTTTAAAGAAAGGGCATGTTGTATAGTCTATGGTCACCTGCGTTTCGTTTATAAAGCAGCGTTCAAATAAATAAATCATTACTTGATCTACCATCTACAGCAAACGGTTGTTTTACTGCATCCTCCAATCATTTAAATATAAACTCCCAAAACCCGCGTCTAATACACACTGCTGGACATAGGCCTCCCCCAAGTTCATAAAAAAAAATAACTTAACCTAACCGACTAAGATTTTGTCCAATAAAAACTTTGATCTGTTTCTGGCACTGTATTATGGTTCTTATCATTTACCACAGAAGATTTAAATATGTACTCGTATTATAATTAGTTCTGTGCATGCAGGAATATGGCGAATCAAGGCCAAATCAACTTACTGACTTAGCGAACAGATTATAATCTGAAAGCTAGACCGCACCTGTAAGAAAGCAATCAAGCAATGGACCGAAGCGAAGCGGGAAGAAATACCAGAGTCGATGTAATATGTGTTACGCAACACCTAATGCACTCCATACTTTATGAAGCATAAATGTCATGATTTACCGCCCGCACCCAGAGTTTGTACCAACATGGGAAATAGGGGTGTCACGCAGCAGATTTATATACAGAATTTATATGAAAAACTGTCATTTCTTAACCATATAATATTTCAAACTATTTTTTAAATTTATTTATGTAAAAGCTTTAGGTGCTTTTGAATTCGCCAACACGGTTAGTTAATACTAGCTGCTGCCAACGACTTTGTCTGCGAAGAATTCATTTATCCCAATCGTTGATGCAAATTCACGGGATAAGAAATAATACTTTGTGTCTATTCACGCCATAAACGTTTGACGTTTGCTCGTGATTGGTTTAATAACTAAATGAGCCAATTGCAAGCAAACGTCAAACGGACCTCACGATACTAACGCCATCTAGCGATATTTCGTCTCTGTGAAAACCCTCATTCTATGACCCAGTTGACGGGGCTGCTATCTAGTACAGTCAGCTGCAGAGAAAGGGTACCCCCCCCTGTAATGGCGGTAGTATGGATACCGCCGTTACAGGGGGGTACCTTTTCTCTGCAGCTGACTGTACTATTACTTATTCTGTGGTGCTATGCCGTGAGGCTGACACGCTTCGCGCTTTGACGCAACTCTAACCAAACAAGCTATGCAACTAAACTATGGTGTTTCATGCTTCCGACCCCCACAGAGTAGAACCAATTGCTGTTTAGACCGACCACTTGCTACTTATACTGCTTAGTAGGTATGCCAATTTTTTTCGACTGGATGGCAAACGAGCAAGTGGGTCTCCTGATGGTAAGAGATCACCACCGCCAATAGATTCCTACAGCACCAGGGGGATTGCAGATGCGTTGCCAAAATACAGGCCTAAGATGGGATACCTTAAGTGTCAGTAATTTCACCGGTTGTCTTACTCTCCACGCCGAAATACAACACTGCAAGCACTGCTGCTTCAGGGCAGAATTAGCGAGCAATTTAGATCAAAATCCTAACCGCTGAGCGGTTTTGACGTCTAAGTAAATAATTATACTTAACAATAAAAAAAAAAAATCGAATCTTTATTCGAATTTTTAACTGAAGACTAAGGTAAGGTTCCTATAGGATTTACGATAAAATTTATCGATTTCACTTACTAAAATTGGAAATAGGGATACAGCTACTCCATGTCATATTTTTGCATGGCAGCCGTGAATTTCCGGTTTTGGGCGTCTCTCAGCCCTGTGAATCCTGTTTTACGGTTGTTTTATTCTCATCGTAAAGGAACAGCACTCGCTTCACTCATTTTCTCAGAAATTCAATGTCACACGATCTCTGAATCGAGGTAAAAGTGTAATTTGTAATACGCATACTTTTGTAGAATGAAGCTGCGTTAACCCCAATACGTCTGCAATGAAATAGAGAGGGTGGATGGATGGCATAAAATTGTTAGTCCTATAATTTATGCGCATTGCCATTCAACATTATGAAAACACAATGCATTATCTGCCTAAAACTTACAATCTTTCGCATTTATAATACCTATTAAGGGGATACTTTTCGTATATACGTAAATACGTTGCAAGTGTAATCATTTCAGTTTTAGAATAGACGATCTCTTTTTCTTTTTATGTTTTTAACCCCCGAGGTATAAAGTGGGGTGTTATAAGTTTGACCGCTATGTGTGTGTGTGTGTGTGTGTGTCAGTCTGTCTGTCTGTGGCACCGCAGCTCTTAAATGGGTGAACCGATTTTAATGTGTTTTCTTTTTATTTGAAAGCAGGGTTCTAGCGATGGTTCTTAGACATGTTTTATCAAAATCAGTTTAGCTGTTTTTGAGATATTGAACTTTGAAGTGACAATGTCGGGGGTTTTCCAACTTTTTGTTGGTTAGGTTATTTGCTTTGTTGCTATTCATAATCTGACAAATTGCAGTCGTATTGGGTGACACGAGGTTTTATGTACATTATGTGTCATCTGAAGCCTTAAGATCGAGAGTACGTAATGTCCCGGGGGGATGCTTGTTGTTTTGTGATAAAAGTATTTCTTTTGACGGATCACTGTTGTAGCGGGTTGTGCGGGGATTGTGTTTTAGAAATAGTTCTATTTATTCAACAGAAGTCGTTTTAGAGGTACACTCAGGTCCGGTTTAACCATGAAAGGGCAACTGTTAAAGGAGACATGATTGTTTTCGTTGTTTTGTTTTTATGTTCATTATTTATAAAAAAAAACATATTATGTTAGAAATTTGGTGGCGGTCATAATATAATTATATTCTAATCTTGATCTGAAGTTGATATTTTTGTATGTAATCATTTGTATGTAAGTAATAGGTTATACATACCCTGAAAATATCGTCGTCTAATTTTCTAGCACATTATATTGTGGCAATATATGTATATACATAATAAACCACCGAAGCAAAAAGAAGGGTGTTGTAAGTTTGACGCCGCACATAGGGATGAAATGCAAATTCCCTCTCATTCTGAGAGGAGGCCTCTGCTCAGCAGTGGGACGTATATAGGCTGGGATGCTGATGATGATAGGGATGAAATCCGAATTTAGGCGGCCAAAATTATTTTGTTGCTCCAATGTAACAAAAATACATTCTACATTGTCTACCCTGTATCTGTGTCTATATTTAAGTTTTTGTACTGCTTTATGGTGTGCAATAAAGAATATTTGTATTTGTATTTGTATACATTATTGTTTATTGTTAAAGTCAACAAACATACAAGAATATTCATTTTCATTAAAAAATTACAAATTGTTATAATTTTTTTATATTTCATACAAAAGTTAAATTAAGCAGTACAATAGTTATTAATAAATATCCTACATTTAAAATTATAAATAAACATTAAATAAATTAATTAATATCACGGGACAATTCACACCAATGGACCTAGTCCCAAAGTAAGCTTAGCAAAGCTTGTGTTATGGGTACTAAGCAACGGATAAACATACTTATACAGATAAATACATGCTTAAAATACATATTAAACACCCAAGACCCGAGAACAAACATTCGTATTTTTCATACAAATATCTGCCTCGACACGGGAATCGAACCCGGGACCTCAAGCTTCGTAGTTAGGGTCACTAACCACGAGGCCATCTCGTCGTCTACATTACATTAACATTATTAATTTAAAAGATCTAAGCGTACATACGGCGAAAAGTGACTTTATTTTATACTATTTATGGCCACTTGCAGGAAACACATAAATCTCGAGTTAGCGTTAAGCTTAGTTTAGTAGTGTCAAAATGTATGGAACTGTCAAGCTTAAGCCAGGCTTAACAACTAAATCTAGATTTATTTTTACCTGCAAGTGGGTCTTAAACATGTAATGCTTTCACAGATTCCTAATATATTAAACGTCTTTTCTTTATTTCAGGAACAGCTAACCAAATGAATTAAACTTCAATGCGTTGCTTGAAAACGTTTTGCTGCAATGAGATTGGCATCCAAATTACGTTTACAAAAACCCATTTACGAGTTATGTCTCGTCCAAATAATGGAACGAAAACGGTCATTACATTAAACCAAAACGGTATCTAAATTAAAACTAAGCTTAATGCCTTTCCTTTGTCGGCTTATCTGGCAGCTAAAAATGGCAACAATGTCGGTGTGGCGGTTAACGGATTGCGATTCGGTAAGGCCGAGACCACATTCGGTATGAGAAGTTTGATGTGTTTTTAAACTGATTGCGAAAGCCCAAATGTAAGGTTACGTCTTTGACCTTCATAATACGTCCTTTCCTATAACTATCTACGTACGTGCTATGCCATGACAAATCAGCTGCTACAACTTATAGACTAAGATTTGGCAGGATTTTTTAAAACGATCATGGAAACGGTTAGATTCATTTTAATGGGTTGTAGAGTGGTCTGCTAATGTGAATGATTTTGGTCTGCCTGGTCTCAGTGGTTGCGACTTTGAGATATAGAAAGAGAATACATTTATTTACAACACAAGACACAACAATAGTATTAAGTACAAATATAGGTACAATACATAGGAAAGTATGCGTCATTGCGGTTGTGAAAAGCGCATAAAAGAGGCTTCATTGTTGCGAAAAAAAAAACGATAACAGAAATGGTTAGTTTCAGTACATATTCAAAGTATGGCGTCTCCGCACGTGAATCGAAATGAATCGAATGCACAAAATATAGGAAAAACGGAAGGTAGAAGAAATCATGGTTGGGATCAGCGTACTAAGGAGCTGTTACGACTGCTCACTACAGGGACAAATTTGCAGAATTTAACGGCCAACGGGTAATAGAGGGGGTTATTAAAGAAGAAGAAGAATGTGATTTACCTAATATTTTTATGTATTGGCTTCATAAGACAGAAAAGAGTGTTAAAATGTACAAAACAATTGTCCCTCTGACACTAATACTGTTTAACACGAGAGCGAGAGGGATGGTACGATACGAACTTCGAGTTTCGTAGTAGCCCTGCAGGTATTATAATCAATGTGGATGTATTCGGGTCGCGACAGGTCGTGACAAGGATAAAAGCTAAATAAGCTAAATAAATAAAAGCTTGTAATTATTCCACCGCGATGTAGACATAGTTGCGGGCAACAGCTTTTAAATTACAAACACTAATTATCATTAGCCTGATCTAGTTTTTAGAACGTTAGTCAAATCTGATTAAAAACTTAATTTGTTAACAGCCGGGTGTATCCAAACCCTTGCTTGAAGCATTAGCGAGTCGCTTTTATCACTTCATCTAAGTGATTGATGGCCTTTTTATTGGATTAAAACATAGTTTGGCGAACTTTCTAACGGCCACGATAGTTTTTTGGGCGCAAAGATTGAACGCTCCTTTTCGAACGGAGAACGTGCCAAATTCCTCTTCCGTTAATCTGGTAGAAAGGAAATCTTTCCCTTCTATTTTTGTATCTCGAAAAAGTAATTCATATAAACGTGATGCTGTGAAATATGGAGGCGAAAAGTGAGAGTCACTCATAATAATGTATCTAATACGCGTACGATCGCAATAACCTATGATGGCTTAATCGATAAGTTTTTAATCGCTTTATTACCTCCCTCTTTTACTAGTGGATGAAGTAAAGTGAAATGTGGAAAGAGTTATTGTATTGTATTGTATTGCATTGTATAGTACTGTATTATATTGTAAGGTAAAGGTAAAGTAGGTACATACCTTTGACAATTTGTCACTAATAATGTATGTATGCTTGTAATTTTCCGTCTCGACAGTCAGAAAACTTGGCCTTTCACAAAATAACGTTGTACTCACAGGAGTTCGATAGGTACAGACCTATCGAAGTATCCATGACTGATTTTATTTTCACTCGCGCTATCAATCATTGTGTTTACTTTGTCATCCGTTCTCCGGTTGGACATCACCAAACGGAAGTATAAATAGAAAAAAAACATAACCCTCCTACCCTACGGGCAGTTGGGTAAAAATCGATCAAATGCAATTCGGACTAGTGTACCTACGTTACGGCACAGTATATAATAAGCTAAAGCAGTATGGAACCTAGGCATATTTTTTGAGATAAATACCTACGCTCCAATGGAGCCTTAGGGTTGTCTACTTACCTACATCATACCAATACTTACTCAACAAATAAACCCTGAGTCGTCTTTTAGACAATTTAACACCAATTTGTAGACTTTAACTCACTGGGCAATACCTACCTATCACCAATCCACCAAAAGTTTTCAACCGATATTTGACAGGTATTCATTGATGATTACAAAGGTGTACAAGTATTTAAAAAATTCCCACGGTATAGGAGACTAATAAACTTTTCCTTATATCAGGGCCAAAACTGCAAGGAAAACCTGGTTTCTACTATTCCTTGTTAGTCCGGGTGTACACATGCCTGTAATTTGTACGTTTTCATGCAACTAGCTTGCACCCTTTTGTCATAAATAATTGTATGAAGATTGACGTACATGTACCAGCTACTATAGTATCAAAATGTGCGAGCTAACATGTGTATTTCCAGCCTTATTGTCTGCATATTTCTTACATATTTTATACATTTTGTGAAAATTTCAAGCACCTGTTTTTCTGTTCAATATGTATAACCGTGTGACAAACGAGCAAATATTCGGGCGAATATTCAACAAAAACCTTATTGAAAGGATCTAAATTGAGCCCGTATTGAGTACGGAACCCTAAAATATCGACCAAGTTCACCCTAATCAAATGTCAATTCGGTAAGACTCAGCCACAAAGCAAAAAGGCAAATGGCGCTTTGGCAAATGCAATCGGAGATGTTTGGCAAAACGTATCTCATTTGTGGAGGTTTTGTATCAAAGAGTGGAGAACGGAAGGGATTGGCGACGGGCAGAGGTTTGAATCAAACTATGACGTTGATCAATGGCGATCTGAGCATTGTCAATTGTAACCAAGTTTGCTGAAAGGTTTGGTAGTTGGAACTTACCTAAATGGATATACACTCATCAAAAGTACCATGAGACATTATTTCTCCTCAGACAGTTTATGAACATTCCAATATCCAACGTTGCATTTTTATTAGTTTTTCTCGATTATTCCATAAAAATTGACTGAAAATTAAAAGTGTGGTCGTACAAAAACGTTCTTAATAAAGTACAATTCAATAGAATCTGACAATTTTTTACACGTTTAACACACCCTAACGTGGGCACGCTTGATTATTATATGTCCCTGTTATTGCAATCTATCTATATATATAAAATTCAAAGTCCTGACTGACTGACTGACTGACTGATATATCAACGCACAGCCCAAACCACTGGACCTAGAGACTTGAAATTTTGCACATAGATACCTTATACAATGTAGGCATCCACTAAGGAAGGATATTTGGAAATTCCCACGGGGACGGGAAATATCGGGATTTATTATGTTCGATTCCGAGTGACCCTATCTCAGTAACTATAATAACTAGACTCTTCAAATTTGATACACCAGTAGGTATTACAATAGTTAAAACATTAATTTTAGGATTTTTGGAAATTCCCACGGGATAAGGAAAAAACTGAATTTATATATTCAGTTCAACGGAATCCCATGAACAATAATTACTAGACTTCAAATTTGGCATAGAAGTAGATGATTTTAATAGTTAAACATTATTTTAAGGATTTTTGGAAATTCCCACGGGATAAGGTAAAAACGGGATTTATATTCAGTTCAACGGGTTGATTTTTCGTTTTACTGGTGGTAGAAAATTGAAATTTAGTATTTAGGTTCCTTGGGGGGTGTAAGGGAGCACTACAAAATAATTTTCTGAAATTCTGACGGGAACAGGAAAAAACGGGATTTTTCGTTTTACTGATCGTAGAAAGCTGAAATTTGGCGTGTAGGTTGCTTGGGGAGTATAGATGAGCATTGAGAGTGGAGTTTTCAAAATTCTCACGGGAACGGGAAAAAATGGGATTTTTGTTTTACTGATCGTAGAAAACTGAAATTTTGCATTTAGGTTCTTTGAGGAGTGTAAGGGAGCACTACAAAAGAATTTCCCGAAATTCTGACGGGAACGAGAAAAAACGGGATTTTTCATTTTGCTGGTCGCAGAAAGCTGACATTTGGCATAAAGGCATTCCTTGAAGATGTGAATGCTTCCCGGCATTAGGAGATAATTTCCCGAAACTCCCATGGGAAAGGGGAAACCGGGATTTTTCATTGTACTGGACGCAGAAAGCTGAAAATCGGCGTATAAATTGCTTGGAGAGTGTAGAGAAGCATTGAGAGAGGACTTTACAAAATTCCTACGGGAACGGGAAAAATAGGATTTTTCGTTTTACTGGTCGTATAAAGTTAAAATTGGGCAAGTGGGTTCCTTGGGAAGCTTTAAGAGAGAATTTCCCGAAAATCATTACGGGAACGGGAAAAAACGGAATTTAGGTTTTCTAAAATTACACCCCTGACCTGAAGATGTGAAACAGGGCTTCAAAGTTGATTTTTAAATTCGAAAATTTGCAAATAAATTCCTCCCATAAATCAATTAAAACATGAAAATAAAGATCGTAGAAAGTAAATCTTGTGCTACCCCAAATTTAACGCGAGCGAAGCCGCGGGCAAAAGCTAGTTATCATATAAAAGGTATCAAAAAAGCCTTAGGCAGCCCGATGTTCATATTAGTAGGCTGGAAGTGTCTACAGGATTGTCAGATTCTATTGAATTGGAGTATGTATAAGTTACTTAACAAGCTTTTGCCCGCGGCTCCGCCCGCGTGGTGTTCGGTTAAACTGAGCTCAGTAAAAACGTTCTTAACAGTGGACGTCTTCCAGCTGATGAGGATGATGATAAATGAGTATTCCAAGACGTTTTTGATGTGTGTGATCAGTTTTATTCGTTATTCGTCATTCGAACAAATTTGGCTGATCTGTAAAGGGAAGTCTATGAAATCCTTTACTTACACTGACTGTAAATAACTTCACTTAATATAAGGCATCCATCAATGAGCGTCCGTGATCGTGACCGACGTAAACAAACCCATAATTATTCTCTTCTGATTGGTTGCAATTAGCGGCTGAGCCCATTCGTTAGCCGGATCATCCACTAATGAATGGGTAACATTCTGTGACCCCCAACGTAAATGAAGTGTAGCAAATGTTTTAGTGTACTGTAGGAATTAGGCTGTATACCGCTGGGAGGTAAAAATGACCGCCTGGCAGGCTAGATTGACTGTGTTATGTATAATGTTGATATTTTTGTATTGTATAATTCTAGAATTCGATTTAAAAGAAGATTGACAGCGGTATACATGCCGGAGCACAGATTGCTCCCGACAGCCTGTGTAGCTGGACCTATCTCTGTAAAAGATAATATAAAATGAGTACTGAAGAAATATCATTTTATTTCAACTGAGTTTAAAGTCACGCGCGTAGATCCCCTTTACCTAAGCTCTTACCAAGTTACAGTCCCCACAGTAGGTAGGTACACACGTGTAGCATAACGTGAACATTTTCCTTAGGCAATACGGAGAGTAAAAAAATCGTGAGGTACAAAATAAATAATAAAATAAAATACATTTATTTTACACCTTATAAAGTGGTCTATAGAATTGATATTAAATACAGAACTTAAATAACTAATTTATTTTCAGGCTTCATTCAATGATATCGCTGACATCATGTAAAATAACCTAACCAACAAAAAGTTGGAAAACCCCCGACTTTGTCACTTTAAAGTTCAATATCTCAAAAACGCTGAACCGGTTTTGATGAATCATATCTAAGAACCATTTCCAGAAAACCTGCTGACAAATAAAAAAACCGCATTCAAAAAGGTCCACCTGTTTAAGAGTTACGGTGCCAGAGACAGACACACAGACACACATAGCGGTCAAACTCATAACACCCCCCTTTTTGCGTCGGGAGTTAAAAATGAAGGAAGCCGGTGGGAATCGAATTGTTATGATGCCACGCTATTGGCACAGGGCGACAAAAATCTGAATGAACGCGAGTGTCTTTTGCATTTTGTTGGTTCGGATTCCCGATCACAGGCCCAGGGCAGGGCAAGACCCGATCATTTACAAAGCATTTCAGGGGCCGAAAACCACATAAAAAGATGGTACCATATAATTTTCACTATACTTAGTTTTAATTTTATTTAAATGAGTGGGTGATTTGACACATGCTCGGTTCGGTTTACAAATTTGCCTTTACACGTAACAACGTGAAATGTGTTATCTAATTTCGTAGTTATTACTATGTCCTCGTCGTGTTTATGAAAGTTTGTGCTGTGGGAGTGCTTAATCAAGTTTTTGTTTATGTTTTGACTGTAAATACCAGCTGCCCCGTTCTGTGAGAAATTATAACACATTCGTGAATTAATCTTCACTGAGTTTTTGGTGAAGAAACACTTAAAAATCTTAGGCTATATGAAATACTTGGTAATTAACGATATGTTAAATTACTAAAAGCTGGACAACAGCCCAGCGGTGGTGTAGCGGTATAGCACGCGGCACGGAAAGCCGAGGACCTGGGTTCGATTCCCAGCGCTGGTCTTATTTTTCTGTTTTTTCTGTGCATCAATATTTCCTTTTTGTATTTTCAACATAGGTTTTACGGGATGACCGTATAAGTAACGAAAACTTGAAATTTAAATAAAAAATACTTACAAAAAAAACAACTAATTTATCTAAAATTTATGGTGCAGAATGATAGTCAGAGACCCTAGAAAATACATAACTAGCATAATTATGATCAGCAAATATCAACGTAAACATTTTTACAAAATTTTAGTAGACTAACTAAGTACATTATTTACTAAACGTAAGTCTTCTTCTTTGAATAAAAGCGTAGACATGTCATTTTACTTACAAATTTCTAAGCTAACATAACACTTTCAATTCTAATTTCAATTTCCTTCAAAATTATAATAAACATTAAAAAAATGTAACATTCCATCTAAAAACCCAAGTCATTGCATAATATTATTAACTAACTAATACCTATTTATCATAATTTTATAAGACAAACACGTCGTCAAGAGATGTCGCTGGCATGGACCCTAGAACGCAGGCCGCATTACCTCTTTGAACAGCAATCCCTATTCTTTGCGCGAGGTAACCGCCAGCTCTAGAGTCCCCCGAGGCCAAAACTAACCTCTTAGACAAGTCTTTTCGACAATTTCCTTCATACTTTTTGAACGAAAAAGTTGTTTTTAAGATTCTTGATATTTATTTAAGCCAGTATCTGTAGTTTACATGATATTAAATAGTCTAGCTAACCTAAAAAAGACTAAATTTCTATTTCTTTTCGAAGAACTATGAAATTACAGTTGTCTTATCCGTGAGCAGTAAATCTTCTTCGCTACAGTGACATTGTGTAGCTAGCCAAGTTGAAACTGAAAAACGTTCCGTGTAAAAAATTGCCAATTTCATGGGTTAAGTATTTCATTACTCTGTGTATCGAGCTGGGTGAACAGTTTGATATTACGTTCGCCCGACTCAGACCAAATATCTTGGAGCCACTGGCCACGTGGCATCCTCAAAGTATACGGAAGTACTAAACGAGTACGATGCGATAATAATGACCTATTATAAAGCAGGTGGAGGTTTTTGCAGGTGGTAGGACCTTGTGCAAGGTCCGCCCGGTTTGATACCACCATCTTGCTCGCTAATCCTGCCGTGAAGCAGCAGTGCAAACACTGTTGTGTTTCGGCGTGGAGAGCAAGACAGCCGGTGAAATTACTGGCACTTGAGGTACCCAGTCTTAGACCTCTAGGTTGGCAACGCATCTGAAATACCTCTGATGTTGCAGATGTTTATGGGCGGTGGTGAATTCTTACCATCAGGAGACCCACTTGCTCGTTTTCCATCGAGTCGAATAAAACAAAAAATATTGGTATAGGCGTTAATTTGCGAAGGGCCGTATTAGTTAATCCTACTAATATTATAAATGTGAAAGTTTGTGAGTATGTGTGTGTATAATTGTTACTCCTTCACGCTAAGACGGCTGGACTGGAGGTAGCTTGACATCTGGAATAGGGATGATGACGCCATTAAAAAATAATTCGAAGGCACAAATCCAGTAAAAAAAAACCCTTTATACGCCCTGACAACCAGATTAATTTTCGATTTACTGTAAAATTAGATTTTTGGTTGCTTTAAAACAAATAAATAGTTAGTTGATTGAGTTGCCGGATAATGACGACATAATTCGCTTTTGCCATTGAAACTCTTCTTCTTCTTTTTTTAAAATATGGCTTTTGTCCTAATTAATAAGACAATTTCGCCAGTGTCTAAGTATTCTCTTTCGAGAGGCAACGTTGTACGGTGATTGTAGTTTTTGTAACTTGATAGTAAAATTCCAGAAACAACGTGGAAACAACTTGCGCATTAAAAAATGTCAGACACGAGAGCAGTATAGAATTTTGTGATCACTGTTCACTGTTAAGGTTAATCGCCGCATAAAACACTATCAAAATTATACTTCAACTAGCCAAAGAAACAGAAATAGCAAAATTATATTATATTGTCCACATCCGCCATGTTCGAATGCCACAAATCGAATCCATTGAAACTCTATGGGAGAATTGTGTTTTGACAGCTCATAAAAAGTACGTCAGTCGATTGTTGGTGTCAACATCCCTAATAGGGATAGGGAGTTTCAACGGAAATAGCGAATTATGACGTCATTATCCGGCAACTCAATCAACTAACTATTTACACATACGAAATTATTTATCCCGGTATTCCCACAGGATAAGGATAAAATCTTGAAATCATAACAGCTGGGCTTAGTGTCATGTCAAAAAATAAGAAACATACACACAGACACATACACATACTCATATCACATAGGAATAATTGACAATCTTAGGCTAAAGATACCTACTTGGCAAATAACAAAGCACGTGAGCATTCTGCCAAGTGATTTACGAGAGCGATAATTTCACTTTAATTTGTGTGTGTCTGCTATAAATTCTGTTATATTAGAAGCGTAGCTTTAAAAGTGAGCCAAGTTCTGAAATTCGTAAACATTTTGAGGCAGTAAGTTTTGATTCATGACAATATTGTTTGGAAAGATTTTGTGCTAAACATTAGTTATACACAACATGCTCAAGAGACAATTATGAAAAAATATAAGTAAGTATTTTCAGTGTTTTTTTTAAAGGTTTTATAGTAAGTAAGCTACGGTGTTAAAGTAATTCTTATTTACCGACTTCAAAACTGGAAGACTTTGCATCACCCAATTTTTTAGTTATTAACTCGAACGAACGGTGTGTGTTAGTTCAGAAGTACCTCGTGGTTTCGTATAATCTATATTTTACTTGTATCTTACTATTTGCCTCTCATGTTATCAAATTGTTTCTAAAAATATATATTCTTAACAGTTACCTAACTAAAAAATTATGTTACTTAAAGTACATACAACTATATACCCTTTACTCATACATAAAAAAAACATGAAAAACTATTATGCTTAATTATTTAAAGCCTTAGTGCTGGCACCGTCGCCTCGTGCCTCTTTGATTAGCTAAGCATTCTTTGTCCGATAAAGCTGCCAGAGTTTATAATCATTTTATTTCCAACTTGGCTCTAACACTCCTCGGCGGCTTATCAAGCGCGCTCATGACAATATGAGTGGGGTGATTACATGCCTGCGGTTTTGGTGAAATTTACCTACGTCTATCACGAATGCTTAAATTGTTTTGTCTCGTTTTAGCTCTAAACTTGAGGTTTACTGGTTTGCTCAATTATCGTTACAACGTTTTATAATCTCTGGCCTATACCGGGTGTAGTCTGTAACACGAGCAAATAATTAAGACATAAGTCGTTCTTGATAAACTGAACAACATAAAAATAATTTATCATCATCATCATCATCTCAGCCTATATACGTCCCACTGCTGGGCACAGGCCTCCTCTCGGAATGAGAGGGCTTGGGCCATAGTTCCCACGCGGGCCCAGTGCGGATTGGGAACTTAAAAATAATTAGTTTTTTTTTTTAATTTTATTACACTTTAAAGTTTATTCGAAGAAGCAATGTAATGCAAAATGGAACCTTAATCTTCGTTTCATCTTGGGCCAAAGGTAAGTTCGATAATACATGGATTTTCTGGCAATACAATTTTTTTGGAAATGGCCAAACCACGTGGGTTTTAAAATTAGTGGTTAACATTTATATAGTTTTAAGCTGTATACAGACTAACGCGAGGACTACAGCTCACCAAAGCCACTTATCCTACTAATTATAAATGCGAATGTTGATGTGTGTGTGTGTGTGTGTGTGTGTGTGTGTGTGGATAACTGGACATCTGTAAACCGTACCCTGTCTTAGCGTCATTAGAGTAATAAGAGTAATATAAGTAATATAAGTACGTCATTAGAGTAATATAAGTACGCAGTGTAAACCCATGACCGAATATCATTCTCATACTGACGACCATTGACTTATGTTAGTACGTACATATACAGTTTAAACATCGCAAGGCAGTATTCACCAGAAAATAACTTAAATACTATTTAGGTCACCGTCATCTAGGCTAAGATATTACTTTTTAGGATTCCATACCTCCATAAGAAAAAACGAAATTTAAACTCAAATCACGAGTTGTAATCATTTCTTGAGATCATATATAAATGAAAAACGATGCACAGTTTGAGCACCGTTGCCTTTATTAATATGTCTATCAAAACAGTCACTTTATTCCGAATCTACTGAAGCGATTAAAAAATGTATATATGTGGTACCTTCACTTTGCAAAAATCTAATTTTTTTTTGTTTTTTCTGGCTTCTCAAAAGTGAGGTGACCACTATATGTGAAAGACGCGTCGTGTACCTACCATATTTCAAACATCTTAAAAGTAATTTAATTCTTGAAAAGTAATAAATCTCAGACCATAATAATCTATGTGTTTTATTATGTTTTTTTTTTCGTCTTGGATATTATTGAAGTTGGATGTATCGCATTTTGGAGCATTAGATATTCAAAAGCTACAGCATTTTATATCAATTTCAAAAGAAAATGAAAAAAAAAAAAAAAATAGTTGAATAAAAAATTATGTTGATTTCGGATATCCTGGTCTATTGTAGTTATACCCCCTTATTCATAAACGAACCTATCAAATCAAACCTATTTTAGTTAAAATGCCGCTAAAGTTCGTTTGTCCTTATCTGTCACTTCGACATTTGTATTTGTTAGAAAGGGACAAAGCATTTGTTAGTACGTTAGTACTATACAGGCTTGTTAAGTTTTATGAATAAGGGGGATAATGTCTACGGAACCCTCACTTGACTGACTCGCACTTGGCCAGTTTTTAACTATCGGACAAGGATGATTAAAAGTCTACAAACGTCATTCTTAAGGCGTCCCAGACTCCGCTCATCTTTTGTGAGGGTTTTGCAATCTGCCATTGTACTTTTTAGGGTTCCGTAGTCAAGTAGGAACCCTTATAGTTTCGCCATGTCTGTCCTCGGCTAAGCTCAAAGACCGTTATGAATAGGTATACAAATTAGTAACGCCGACAAAGTAGTAAAATAAAAATAAAAATTTTAGGGTTCCTCTCATAGACGTAAAGAGGGGGTGATTTTATTTTCGACTAACCCATAGTGAGGGTTATCGTTGGATAGGTCTTTTAAAACCATTGCAGGGTTGCCGAGACGATTTTTCGATTCAGTGATCTGTTTGCGAATTATTCAACTTGAAAGTGCAAGTTTTCATGAAATTCATGGCTTGATTAGTAAAGAATTGTTACTAGTTTAAGAGTAAATAGCAGCTATTAAATAAAATATATCTAAACTTGGAAGATTCCGTACACAATACAAAAACCTTAGAAAAATTTTACTTGGTTTTTCGTAGTGGCTACGGAACCATGGGCATGTTTGACACCAATGATATTATATGTTACTATCGTATGTAGAAGCTCACTGTTTGACACGCTCTTGGTCGTTTTTTTTTATGTTGCGCACAGCCTTCAGGCCTGGGCATATCAGCACGGCGCGTTATCATAATATCACGTTATATCGTACCTATTCGTTGCTTTGAAATCAATCGTTATTGCTGTACAGAATAGATAATAGTACAAGTTTCTGAGAAAACTCAGCCAAATTTTAACTTTTTCTTGGTAATTGTTATTAACATAAAAACTTTTTTGGCTGAACCTAATTTGGTACTGGCCATCAACACAATAACGCCATGTTATACTTTAAAAAAGTTCTTCTGTTATAAGAAAAGAACACACACACACACACAGACAGACATACATCACGGCTGTATTCCCAAATGGGATAGGCAGAGCACACGAAACGTTACTGCTTCGGAGCCACTTTTAGCAATTTTAGGTTTTAAGTTTGACAAAAACGGTACAGTAGTCACAGGTTGCTAGCCTGTCACCTACAGTATACCTAAACCGATATCCTCAGACGCCTCTTACGACATCCACGGGAGAAATGGAGAGGTGTTGTTCTAACCCGACATCACACGAGCTTAAGAAAAGAAACACGTATTTTATTCAATAAATTAATATTATTAAATGTTGTTATAAATTATTATAAATAGTAATTACTACAAATGCAAAGGCGGAAAGTCAATTTGTTTACTGACTAAAGCTCAAAAACTATATAAATTTTTCAAAATTAATCTTGTCCGTTCAACGGGCCATACGAGTTGATAGGGCTGGTTCTTTTCTCGCTCAACTTAGGCATTGCCATACGACGAGGAAACGCAGCCGGTGTGTTCCCACTAGTTCTATTGCCAGTACTAGAATAGAGTCCTAAAATAGTACTGTCAATAGAACTAGTGCTAACACAACACACAGCCAGCCTTATAGGCTTGAGCACTCTTCCCAATAGTAGCGATCTGAGTGACAGTTGAAAATATAAGATTTTAGGCTTAGAATAGGTAAATTAGTATTAGTTTCACTTTCTTTGTTTTAAAAATACCTAATGTATAATTTGTAAAGCAGGCCGAGGCCGCGATGGCGAGATGACCTGGACGCGGAACTGAGTGATTGGCCAAATATAGCTCTGGATAGGGAGATGTGGAAGTCAAGAGAAGAGGCCTTTGCCCAGCATTGGGTGGGACACAGTTATATGCTAAATATAATAATAATAATGTATTTGTTATTTACTGCATTATAATATAGTCTGTAAAAAAAATCTTTATAATGTTCAGATATTTTTGACCATCCATACAGCGCCGATGTTGGTGATGATGCGATGGCATAAACTGCCAATCTAAGGGATGCTGTAAGTTTTCACAGACGATATCTGGCTCTTAGCATTATTATCAGCAAGTTTCATTCCAGAGAGTAACCCATTACTAAATTCGTAACCTCCTGGCCAAGCAATACAGGTTTGCCTCTGGAAATGGAACTCCCAGCTTCTTCCATTATAATGCATGTAGGCAAATGCTCTGCGGTTCTCCAGGACTGGATGCACATCCGTGTTGTACCCGTAGTCAACATACTGCATGGCATATGTAGTATCCCCTCCCTTTTCAGCTTGTGATTTGCTGTTAAATTGTGCATATTCTTGGCCGCCTGTTACATGTCTTATACGTAAGTTGCCGTTGACCATGGGAGTAACCGTCCATGAACAACCACTGAAGTCAGCGGAAAAGACGTACTTGGGTTGCTGGTGGTTGGGATGCTTTGGTATATCAATCACACCGCCTTGGGGTAGCCAGTACGCTGGATCACCTGCCGGGTCAACAGTTAACGCGTACATAGTCTTACTGCCAGTTACAGTAGTAAATTTGAAAGTCCCCTGAATTCCTGATACTCTTGGAGATTTGAAAGATCCTAAAGGACCGGAGGTAAAGCCATCCTTTTTGAAGTTGGAAGATGTTAATGCTTGCGATATGCTTTTTCTTGCTCCTATCACTGCATTTTTGTGAACAGTCGCGCCGCAGTCTAGCTGAGCGTGTACGCCTGGCAAGTTAGTAGCAGCTCCTTCAAACAGTCGGTTGTCTCGTAACCTTGGTAAATTGACGGCTCCCACTTCCACTTTGTACAGCTGTATGATAAGTATCACTACTGGAATTAACTGCCGCAACCCCATCGCTGTGGCTTGTGAAATCTTACTGTGGAAGGACCATGTCATCATCGACATTTTATACTGCTTTATAAGGAAAACCAGAATTTGTTGCGGTTATGATATCGTCAACTTAAATGTGGTGAGTCACCACTGGTGATCATTTTACAATTATCAATCATAGCGGCGGTTGTATTATTAATATTGTAAGAACCGATATTAGTTTTCCTGATTGAACCTACATAATGTTAAATACTCGTACCTATGTAAAAGATGTCCTGTAACGAATTAGAAATTAGTTAAAAAATTATCTACTCCTAGCTACCTATGATAAAAATAATGTTTTTCTACTTTCGATTTTTAAATGTTGTTGATAATGAAATATAATTGTCAAACACACTCGCAACTACAGTCAAATTTGCCGTATTTTCATCAGACATAGCTGGCACAGGTTATAAATTACCTACCTGGTCAAAAACTTGGCTTATGCTCGAATTAATGTAATATCTTTGCTCGAATCACAGAAAAAAAACCTGACTGCGGGACGAGAATAAGGTGCTGTTTTAATTGCGCTTAGGTAATTGGCAATAACAGTAATAGAATCGTCACAAACGGGTAATAATTACCTCCACGTTTTGACCACATTGCAGTATTAAAGGAGTAAAAAATAGGTATAATTATATTTACAAAGTTTCGTTACATCCTGTATAAATAGTTCACTTACCTATTGACTTGTATTGAAATTTCCCAAGACATTGTCAACGATGCATGAGTAACAAGTTTATCAATTGGGTTTTTCTAATAGACATTTACTTAATTGTATTTACGGTAGCAAATATTAAATGCTTAAAGTTTATTTTTTATTTTCAACAGAACATTACTTACCTATTATAAAATAAAATGGATTCAAAACGAGCAAAATCTCCTGATGGTAAGAGATCACCACCGCCCATAAGCATCTGCAACACCAGGGATATTGTGTGCGTTGTGATGCGTTGCCAACCTAAAGGCATAAGATGGGATACCTCAAGTGCCAGTAATTTCACCGGCTGTCTTACTCTCCACGCCGAAACACAACAGTGCAAGCACTGCTGCTTCACGGCAGGATTAGCGAGCAAGATGGTGGTAGCAATACGGGCGGACCTTGCACAATGTCTTACCCCGAAACACTTGCTCGTTTGCCATCCAGTTGAATAAAAAAAAAACTTGAGCTTCCCCCAATATACCTCATTTGCATCGGTTGGAAGCGAACTGGAGGCGGCCGCAGTTAAAATCTCTTTGATGGACGTCCATTGAGAACTTTTCGGGCCCAACTGCCATCTGTTCTCCGTGCTATATGGGCTGCACATCCACTTCTACCCTGGTTCTTCTACGAATCTCCTCATACATAATATATCAATACAAATATTGTTCTCGAGATAACCTCCCAGCAATACACCATTTTTAGATCTTCCAGAAATAGTCATGATGTCAGCCGAAAGACGTCCACTGCTGGACATAGGCCTCCCCCAAGGCTCTCCACTCAGACCGGTCTTGAGCTTTTCGCATCCACCGCGATCCAGCGATCTTAACCAGGTCGTCGCTCCATCTTGTTGGAGGCCTACCGACAGCTCGTCTCCCGGTCCGCGGACGCCATTCGAGAGCCTTTTGACCCCATCGGCCATCAGATGGGCTACTCCGAAACACAAAATTCGAAGTTCGTATCGTACCATCCCTCTCACTCTCGTATTAAATAACATAAGCGTAGGCGGGACGGTACGATACGACTTCGATTTTCGAATTTCGTGGTAGCCTTTCAGTCCTGCGAGCAATGTGCCCCGCCCACTGCCACTTCAGATTCGCAATTCTTCGGGCTATCTCCAGAAATAGTATTGTGTAGGATATGGCCTGGGTCTTGCGACTTACCGCTTCAATCTTCCCACAGCCACGTCCGAGGGTCCTGGTAGAAGATCGGGGCAGCCGGCAAATCAGTCTATCAATCCTTAACACTATCATGCATAAATCCATAGGTCACTGCACTATTTTCCAGTCAATGAAAGGGGAATTTTAACACTTTTAGAACCCAATTTGCAAACACTTAATTTTTGTGCATGCAGACGCGACGATGGCGGTTTAGCGACTAGATTGAATAGTTCCTTGCTTTGGCCGCGTTACAGGGCCGGCGGTGGCGCTAGTGTAGCGCCGAAGAACCATTTCCCACGTAAATGGTGCGTTCCGATTTACACAGTTTGTCGTAGACCCAGTATAAAATAAAACGCAAAAGAAACGAATAATATGAACCAAATTGTGTCGCATTATGTACTCATACAAAAAAAAAGAAATTATTTTATAAATTAAACATTTACTGTTCCGGTACGGAACATGCCGCTCACCTTAAAAGCACGTAGTGGCTTTTAACACTCAAAAGTTAAAACTAATATTGAAAGACGTAGAACTTAAGAACTTACACAACTAATAAATTCGTAATCATTATAATTACTCTAAGGGAAGCGGACATATCTTCACAACGGGTCGTTTGTAAAGGGAATTTCCCATCTTAACACTTACAACGCGCGTGACATTGTCAGAGCCGGGATGAAGTGCGTGGATGCGCGCCAACTTCCATTGCAACGGCGGCAAGTGGTCGTCGCATACCACCACAACAGTGCCTTCTCGAAGGGCGGTGCCTCTGTCTTGAAGCCACTTGTTACTTTGTTGAAGCTCATGGAGGTATTCTTTACTCCACCTCTTCCAAAAATGCTGGATGGTTTGTTGAACCCAGCGCCAGCGAGTTAGGCGATTCGGAGATTCGTCTAACAAAGAAATCTCAGGCAAAGCTGTCATGGGCTCTCCGATTAAAAAATGGGAGGGCGTTAATGGAAGGGGATCCGAAGCATCCGAACTTAAAACGCAAAGTGGGCGCGAATTTAAGACCGCTTCGACCTGACACAAGAGCGTATGCATCTCTTCGTATGTTTGGGTGCGAGTACCCACTACGCGATAAAGATGGTGTTTAAAATTGCGCACCCCTGACTCATGAAGTCCTCCGAAATGGCTCGCGTACGGAGGTTGAAAGTGCCACGTAATTCCCTGTTGAAGGGTTTGTTGATTAAGTGCACTTTGCACAGAGTCGTTTCGTAAAAACTCGTAAAGTTCTTTAAGATAATTGTTACAACCGATAAAGTTCTTTCCACAGTCGGAATAAATATCTGTGCATAAGCCACGTCGGGATGTGAAGCGCCGTAGGGCGGCTAGAAAAGCTTCTGTGGAAAGTTCCGAAACTAGTTCGAGATGTATGGCCTTTACGCTCATACACACGAAAACTGACACGTAACATTTTATTATTTTTGCATTACGCACCTTGTTCGCACGCACATAGAATGGACCGGCAAAATCTACCGCGGTCTTTATGAACGGTCGCGCGGGGCGGAGACGCACTGCAGGGAGTGGTCCCATGCGCGGTTGGTTGCGCGTCGGGCGCGCGCGGAAGCACGGCACGCAGCGATGTATGCGCTGCCGCACGATGTCACGGCTTGACAAAATCCAATAGCGCTGTAAAAGCGCGTGGCGAACGGACTGCGGTCCGGCATGTAAATTACACAAGTGTGTATCGTCAATGATAAGATCAGTTAAAGGATGTTTTTTAGGCAAAATTAATTGATGTTTGGATTCAAACGGTAAAAAAGACTTGTGGATTCGACCGCCTACTTTAAGCAAATCGTCCGTACTATCCAGAAATGGCGTTAAACGTCGCAAACTATTTGATGGTAATTTACCCTGTCGGATATTAACGATGTCTTCGCTAAACACAGATTGTTGTGTAACTCGAATAAGTCGATTTATCGCAAAGTTATATTCCGGCACGGTAATGTACTTTGAAAAAGATTCTTTTGTCTTTTTACATTTGTTAAAAAATCGAAAGATGAGTGCGGTGACACGAACAAGTTTCCCGAGCGACGAAAATCGCGTAATAAAATCAACATCCTGTATAGGCGGCGCCGTTGACGCGCTGGAACACACCGATACGTTACGTTTTTCTTCGCACGTGTCAACCACGGGGGTTTGAGTCGGCCAGTAGTCTTGATCAAGACGGAGCCACGAGGGTCCGTGGTACCACAAATCATGCTGTACGAGCGCTGCGGGCAGCAGGCCACGAGACGCAGCATCGGCGGGGTTATCGGCCGACGGGACGTGGCGCCAGCGGTCCGCGGGTACGCGGGACAAAATCTCACTGACACGGTTCGAGACGAAGGTTTTCCACTCGTGCGGAGATGATCGTAACCATGCTAACACGATAGATGCATCGGACCAAGCGTAGACCTGGTCGAAACGGACACGATTACTGTAGGTAAGTATTACCTTTTCCAGTAATTTAGACAAGAGGACTGCCGCCATTAGTTCGAGGCGAGGAATAGTGAGGCACACACTCAACGGTGCGACGCGAGTTTTGGCTATAATCAGGTGAGTTTGAATGGAATCATCTTGATCCTTGTAACGAATATATACACACGCTCCGAAGGCCTTTTCGGAAGCATCAGCAAAACCGTGAATTTGTACCAGTTCGGAATTATTATTATTAAAAATGTGACGCGGAAATGAAATTTGTGAGATGAGTGGAAGCTCGTTAACGAAAGAAGACCACGAATTTACGATGTCAACGGGCGGCGCCTCATCCCAATCGACCTTGGCTATCCATAAGAGTTGGATCAAATGTTTGGCAAACAATGTGACCGGTGATAATAACCCGAGGGGGTCGTATATTTTTGCTATCTCAGAAAGAATGACACGCTTAGTACAATCAAGCGATGAAACTTGTACTTTAAAATTGAACGAATCGGATTTAGGGTTCCACTGTAAACCCAGAACCTTAACCTTTTTGTCATTTTCCATTTCAGCAAAAGGAACATTCTCCGGCCGCTCACCATGAGAATCTAGTGGCAGAACCGCAGCGAGTAACGCTGGCGAGTTGCTGTGCCACTTACGCAATTCAAACCCGGCCGCCCTACAAATACCTATTAACTCTCGCTGTAGAGCGAGTGCGCTGGCTTCAGAGTCTTCGCCAGATACCACGTCATCAACGAAGACATCGTGCAGTAAAACCGGCGAGGCGAGTTTGAACCGTTCGGCTTCATCATGAGCGAGCTGTTTGATTATACGCAACGCGAGATAAGGCGATGCATTCACGCCGAATGTGACTGTACGCAGCCGGTAGTCACGTATAGGTTGGTCCGGTGACGTGCGCCACACGATACGTTGAAAATCTCTGTCACTTTCACGAACAAGTATATTCCGATACATCTGTTTTATGTCGGCCGTAAGCGCGACGGAATGGACACGAAATTTAAGAAGGACGTCCACTATGTCCAGGTGAAGCTTAGGACCCGTTAGTAAAACGTCATTGAGCGAATACCCACTAGTTGAGCGACAACCGGCGTCGTACACCACGCGTGTAGGCGTCGACTCACTCGATTCTTTGACCACGCAGTGGTGCGGAATATAATAGCTTTCGCCAGCTGGAGGTTGATCATCGACAGGCTCCATGTGGTTGAGGTCCACGTACTCCTGGAGGCACGCGTGATAATCAGCCTTCAGCTTAGGGTTGCGTTCTAAGCGATACTCCAGTTTATGAAACCGGGCTAGCGCGATAGGCCGCGACTCGCCGAGAGGCGGTGCGTCGGGCTTAAACGGGAGGGCGACGACGTATCGCCCGTCCGCCTCACGAGTGTGCGTCTTTTGAAAAAAGGATTCGCACAGCTCCTCATCGGGAGTGTAACTCCGCTTCTCTGGCATTGACTCCAGCTCCCAAAATCTCTGAAGGTTGTCGTTGTCAAACGAGCTAAAACACACTTGGAGTGAAGTCGGAACAGAAGTGTTAAAATCTAATTTACCTAAAAGTAAATAACCGAACACACTATTCATAGCGATCGGCGTGCCCGGCGGGCCGACGATAGTGTTGCCTAGTAACACGTGGGATAGTATATCCGCTCCTAACAACATCTCGACCGGCTGGGGCGTATGATAGCCCGGATCAGCCAACTCTAGATTTACCAAATGAGACCACCCGGTATAAGACAAGGGCACACTAGGCATTCTTGGAACTAATTCTGGCAAAATTAAGGCATTTACCGGAATGACGGGTTGTTGTTTACCTTTAGGCGTAATGAAACACGAAACTAAACCTTTTGGATGCACGGGTTCGGTGTCACCAATACCAAACACCGGCACGTTACTATGCCTGCGCGCTAAACCTAAGCGCTGTACACAAGCTTCGGTAATAAACGAGGCTTGGCTACCCGTGTCCACCATACATCTAACAGCTGATATCTTCGTATTACCTACGCAAAGATCCACCAGTGCAGTCGATAACAAAACAGTGCCCGTGCGAGCGAGAGGTAAGTTAGACGCGCAATTTCCGTGGATCGCGCCAGAGATCGGCTTCTCCTGCATAGGAGTGAGCGGGACAACAGCAGGTTGCGCGGTTTCGTTTACGACCGGCAGCGATTGAGCCGATTGACTCGTAAAATGAATTAAACTATGATGTCGTTTGTGACACGTTTTACACACGAAATTAGATTTGCAGTTTTTTACGTCGTGCCCGACGTTTAAACAATTGTAACAAACACTTTTGTTTTGCACGAAAGAATACCTATCCTGCGGAGAAAGATTTAAAAACTCGGAACATTTTGTCAACATATGTGAACCGTTGCAGTGCAAGCAAGATCGTATCTTATTACTATCGACCGTAGGTCGAGTTTGGTCTGATGACACGTTCGCGGCAAACGACCGTTTCACCGGCGCGAAGTTGTTCGAACTTGCACTGTTGCTACGCGGCTGCGATGGCAGCGCATTACCTACCCGAAGGAACTGTTTGTTAGCGTGTTGCGCGGATGTACTTGTATAACTAGAAGATGCCATTTCTTCCGCGGCAATTTCGCGTTCTAAATATGAAATCAATGTGTCAACTTCGGGAATATCGGATGGCTTGTTCAACGAACGTTCGAATCCTTTTCTCATACTACTCGGAATTTTACGAAGTAAAATGTTTAGGAGAACGAAACTCCACTGATCAGTCGGAAAACCTATGACCTCTAACGCCTTTATGTTTTCCTGATAAATGTTTAATAATTTACGCACACTATACGGAGATTTTTCAGAGCACGATTCGATGTCTAAAATTCGATCTAGATGTTTCGATGCGATTACCCTTTTATTTTCGTAGCGGGTTAGCAAGATATCTAACGCGATCGTGTAGTTATCTTCCGTGATAGGTATGGATTTGATCAAGTTGTACGGTTCGTTTTTAACTGCAAGTAATAGGTATCTAAGTTTCTCGGCATTCGAGTAGGCACTGTTGCTATGCACTAGCGATTGAAATAAATCATAAAATGATGGCCAATCCGTAGGATCGCCTTTGAATTCGGGCAAAGGTAAAGTAGGTAAATTTCGTCTATCGTTACCTATCGCATCAAAAGAACAATTACTTGACCGATTCAAACGGCGTTGGCGCTCATCCATCGACTTTAACGAATTTAAGTGACCGACTATTTCGTAGTACAAGTCGTTAAAATCATTACGAACTTTTATGTTATCATCTTTGTTAAATGATTTTGATTTGATGAGCGTCTTTTCAATCTTAGTCTGAACCTTTGTGAACTTTCTTTGGTGAGCCGCTAGGTCTATAGTACGCGAGCGAAATTGTTGTTCATTCGTCTTCGCGAGCAAAATGATACGTTTGAGTTCGTCAAGAATTAAATCCCTTTCGAAAATATCTTGTTCACACGGCGATAATGCCGATAATTCTTCGCCTTCCGACATTTTTGCGAAACAAAAGATGGCGGGGGACGCTAAGAATCGAACGCGTGAATTTACAATTTGAAAATGAGTACGTAAATACTGCTAATTTAACACGACACAAACTGGAAAATATTAATCCGGTGGGAAGGACCAAATTTATGTGTAGGATATGGCCTGGGTCTTGCGACTTACCGCTTCAATCTTCCCACAGCCACGTCCGAGGGTCCTGGTAGAAGATCGGGGCAGCCGGCAAATCAGTCTATCAATCCTTAACACTATCATGCATAAATCCATAGGTCACTGCACTATTTTCCAGTCAATGAAAGGGGAATTTTAACACTTTTAGAACCCAATTTGCAAACACTTAATTTTTGTGCATGCAGACGCGACGATGGCGGTTTAGCGACTAGATTGAATAGTTCCTTGCTTTGGCCGCGTTACAGGGCCGGCGGTGGCGCTAGTGTAGCGCCGAAGAACCATTTCCCACGTAAATGGTGCGTTCCGATTTACACAGTTTGTCGTAGACCCAGTATAAAATAAAACGCAAAAGAAACGAATAATATGAACCAAATTGTGTCGCATTATGTACTCATACAAAAAAAAAGAAATTATTTTATAAATTAAACATTTACTGTTCCGGTACGGAACAAGTATAGATAGTAAATATCTAAATAGTGCATTACTTTGAGTCGTTGTGCTATTGATCTGGGAGTGCGGTATTTAAATTTAAGATATTCGCCCGACTTCGCCCTAAAAAACCTAATCTCTGTTTCTCTTTCGGTTAACACCTCGCAAAAAACGATCAAGCTCCCCCGGGTGTAAACTCAGCATAAATGTTAAAGCATAACGCGTGATTTGAACGATTTATCAACCTGTCGCAGCCCACAATAAACGGCCGAGTCACGGTTCATGCCTTCATAATTACCCTGCTAAGTATGGCAAAAATACACGTGAACAATGTGGGGTGACTTGGCAGTTTTTTCACGCGTGAGCGTTATGATTTCTGTTACGACCTTTCTTGGCATTAAAAAAGCCATGGTGGCCTAGTGGTTTGACCTATCGCCTCTCAAGCAGATGGTCGTGGGTTCAAACCCCGGCTCGCACCTTCGAAATTCATGTGCGGACTTACATTTGAAATTTACCACGAGCTTTGCGGTTAAGGAAAACATCGTGAGGAAACCTGCACAAACATGCGAAGCAATTCAATGGTGCATGTGAAGTTACCAATCTGCACTGGGCCCGCGTGGGAACTACGGCCCAAAACCCTCTTGTTCTAAGAGGAGGCCTGTGCCCAGAAGAAGGGCTACGAAATAACCCGAAACATGTTCAGCTAAACTCGATTTAAGACTTGAGTTATCAGTTACAATATCATTTTATATTTTGACTTCGAGTTTGAGTTGGAAAATTCTCTGAGGGATAAAGCCAAAAAAACTACTAACTAACATTTCTATTGCTCTTATGCCATGATAACCAAAGTCACTAAATGTAAGAAAAAATAATGGAATATTAACCTTACTACGCTATGCATAAGTTTGATTATCCCTCTTGACTTTAGGTGTTAATTAGTGACTTATATTATATGGCATGAATCCACATTTCCACTCCAGAACATTCACGTTCTTTTCCGATTGTAGTTTTCGAATTTCAAACTGCGGATCGTTATCGAGTTGCGTCAACGTTTGTTCAACTGCATAACAAGCAGCGCTGACCGTTGGTCTGTTTCACCCATTTTCTCTCTGTCAAACTGTCAATCTTCATGTTAAAAATCTGAATATGCAGGTTTTGAAATATTTGGCTCGTCATTTTTCGGTTTTTCGATAATATCTGCAGTGTACCAGGGATAGGGTTGAAATTTGATTCGAATGCGGGTAGTTGATAGAACGTTGTGGGATCGTGGTCGCGCAACGTTTTCGTTTTTGCGGAAATTGTATTTGATGTTACCGAAATTATTAAATATCGGAGCATCACACAATGATGATCGATGCGAAATTTGTTTACGGAAACTTTAATTAAAGCATGACTGAAGTTTTTATTGTATCACCTTTATGACTTTGTCATAGTCTGTCGTATAGTCTGATATAGCCATGGGTTTTTGTAGCAGTAAGTATGTGTATTATAATATTATGAACACAACAATCACTTCTGTACTGACTGTCAAGGAAAAGATAAGAACACATAGTCTGACAGTGCGACGGTAAATATTCTAGTTATTAGCGCAGCAGCAATTTGGGCGGCATTAATTTTATTTTGTACAACATTATTTTGATTTACAGTCGAATCAATGCATACTCTCTTGAAAACACCATCGTAGATTTATTAAGATCTTATGAAGATCTTTTTTTAAGGAAACAGGTATCCTAACCCTGCCGTCACTTTATTTTTTTGAAATAATCATGTGTACGTATTTATAATAAAATTCTAAAAAATATTACAAATGAAACGGATACAAAATTCAGATCTATTGTCAAGAAGACTATACAATACAAATATTCTTCATTGCACACCACAAATCAGTACAAAAAACTTTTATTATAAACACTTAAGACATTAATATCTAAGGCCATTATAAAGTTAATGATTTTATCATGGACAGAGATATTTGGAAATAATTCCGATCTGCATTAGAGATTCCTTCAAATAGCTTGTGATGTATATAGATATCATAAAATAATATTGTTAATCTGTTTAAATAATGTATACTTCGTCGAGTTTCTTGCCGGATTCTTCTCAACAGAGGTTTTTCCGAACCTTTTTTTGACTTTCATAAGTGTTGTTATAGCCTAAATTGAATAAAGATTTTTGACATCGCTTAGTTGTTTCGCGTCTTCATCGATATGTTCTTAAGGAATATTAACCAACATAATTACAGCTAACAAAGTATATACAAGTTTCAAACCAATATTTTCTATATAAAAAATAAAATATATTAATAACGATAATGCATATTATCGAGTAGGTATCGTTGTTTTCATAACATCAAGAAATTCCTTCAAGAACAATACCGCCTGTATCTCGAGGTAACTCTATCCATTTTCAATTTAAATTTTTCGGTAACCGCCGATCGATTCGATAAGCGGAAACCCTCTCCCTAATAGCCCAGCGACCTGCCAGAATTGAATCAACGCTACCTTCGAGACCCGAGTACCCATTGATGTATATGTACTTACTAGATTACGCCATCCGAACACTCATTGTGTTCCACTGCTTTGCACCTTGCACTGTGCAAAGGACTTTAGTATGACTTTGACATTCATGAGCGGCGGACGAACTAGTTTTTGATTGAGACTCCGAATATAGGCGTGAACCTGCACGTAAGTAACAATTCACTACTCAAGTAAGTAAAATTACATCTTGTACAAGTGATTAAGCAACTAATAATATTGTAATACCACAATAAAACATTTTTTTAAATAAGACGTAACGCATCGAAGGTTATAAAGTCGTTGACATTACGCCATCTTACAATCATAGACTAAAACGTGCAGACGTTCCCATTCAGAATTGGTTGTAGGTAAAAAATTGTGACTGAACATGAATGACAATTCGTTTAATTGCTTTATTTATACCTGTCATTCTTTTTCCATGTACTAATTTTTATGAACGTCAATATGTCACGCGATACGCATTTTAGTAATAGTTGAAGTATGGTTGAAGTATAAAGTACTACATCCAGTCCTTTCCCTGATCCCTGTAGGAGATGACGTCGTGCGTTTTTCGCTACTGTAAAAACACGGCAAAAAATGACAGCGAAGGTGTCAGTTTTCATAGGTAAGTTTATAGTTAGAGGTAAATGTGTAAGTATAGGTTTTTGTTATTTTTTTATTTTATATTATATACACCTACATATTATAATCACTAATGTTCACATTATTACTAAAATGAACTTACTATGAACAAAACATGATTGAGTTTTAAAATGAGAACATTTTGAATTGTGTCAGTTTCATTCTAAAGGTTTCAATCACATTTCTAGTGCTTCAGCTTTTTTTCAAAACCTCATTCACTATCTGCCTATTTATTAAGATAATTTCTTTCAATTGATTAAAAAAATGCAGTTAAAAGTTTCCGTTTTTTTTTCGAAAATATCTATTTTGCGAGATGCAAAATGATTACGTTTTGTAGGTAAAATAGCTGTGTCACGTCTGCGGTGTATAATCTATATAGCGTTGACGTCTTGTGACAGTTCGGTATTTGAACATATTGTTGACATGAACGTGCGGGTCCATTAGGTCAATGCGAGTACCCTTCAAGCGACAACCAACGCTAACACCTCCACGTAGAACCTATAATGCTACTCTTTTATAACCCCCTATCGTTCTGGCTTGAAATCGAACTTGCAGGTAACATACCAGCCAAGGAATCTCAACCGAGAAATAAGGAGGTAGGGTCGAAATTGATGGAAGGTTTAAGTAAGGTTTGTTTAAGTTTTTTGGCAAAGTGTCTCCGATATTACAGCACTTGAGAGCAGTTGAGCGGGAAATAAATTACATATTAATTAGGATTTAAGTCGAGCAAAAGCTGCTAACTTTTAGAAGTTCAAAGCTTAAGAGTAATTGGCACTTTTTTGTCGAGCTTTCCGACCCTTTTATTAGAGAGCTGGAATTACAACTTGTAGGGAAACCGGGGATATTATGCTTTTCGTTCGAACAGCCACAGATCCGGTGAAGTGTAATGAGTACCTTTAACGTAAAATTTGAAGGCCGGTTCTTATTAAGTATGAACTGAAAATAGCTTAAGGTACTTTGAGCGTACCTTCAATGAGTTATTTGAAAGAAAAAGTACCCTTTTTAAGTGTATTCTTATGTGACCACGTACGGAAGATGCACTTTGAGTAGACCCACCACAAAGTGGTCTCTAACCCTAGTAAAAATCGTGGAAGTATGACGGATACGGGTGGTACAGGGCAGATTGTGGTCTTCTTTGAGGAATCTCTACATTATCTAGTAGTAGACGTCTTTCGGGTGATAATCTTTGCTACCTCGAGAAAAGCGTACCAATTCCAATCTGTTTATTTCACCGTCAGGTCATGTTTTTAATTATACAAACTGATTCACGTCTACTTGATTAAAATTAATTATCACTATCTATATACGTCCCACTGCTGGGCACAGGCGTCTTCTCAGAAAAAGAAGGCTTGGGTCGTAGTTCCCACTCCGTCCCAGTGCGGATTGAGAAATCTCAGAGGTACGATCCCCACTATCCTCTTCCTTATCCTCTGCTGTAAATCTACTAGTCCACCACACCTGTATTCAACTAAATTATATCACTGAAATAAGACACTCGGTTTGCCAAATCTCAACTTCGTAACATTTTAGTCGTCAGTCCATCTTGTACAAGTCTAAGCTACATTTTCCTTATCTTCAATCAACTTTTCTTTAGGTACTGAAATTCAACAGGTGGCCAGAGAGCTGGGCTCTTTACGACTTACAGTTTTTGCTAAGCGAGAACATAATGTCAAACTTCTTTGGCATACAGCCACGGCAGTATTATTTCACAAATTATTTACTCTATGGCATCAGATGGCCTTTCTACCCGCACGTAGAATGGATTCGCTGCTGGGGTTCTTCCATCTAGCTATGATTTGGGTACCTTAAAAAAGCGAGTGTATCGCCTATTGCAAGGCAGACAACCTGCGGTCCTAATAATGCTGTAGGAGTTCATAAATCACAATTTGACATATAGAATGCTTTCCTAAAGTAAACGGAAAAAAAGACACCCACCAAACGTATGCCAATATATGTAATGAAATGAGATACAACTCTAGACTTAACTAAATAATTACAGAATAAAAAGCACCAAGAAATAAATTAACTATATTCTATCAAAGGAAGGAATAATACTTACCCATTTTCACGTATTTGCCGTAACAATGATACCGGTATTTGTTCAGACCCTTACTGGGGCCTATATCGCTTATTTGGTGGGCGATATCCCGCAAAATATTCAAGATAACGTGCTAGCTCACGCATATTTGTATAGGCTATATCCTTTGGCTAATGTTTGTGCACCGAACATATTATTACTAGGCAAGAATATCTCTAGGAACTCATCATCATTCATCACCATCATCATCAGCTGGAAGACGTCTACTGCTTCCCCCTTCCACCTTCCTTCCGTCTCGAGCATGCCACTAATCCTCGATAGTAGCATGTCCTGTTCACACATGCTACTAGGTAGCATTTGCTTGATAGTATCATGCTCTCTTGCTACTAATGAGTATTATATGTATAACAGTGCTTTTAATGGACGACAACTCGCTTGGATCTACCGGTTACCCACAATTCTCACGATGTCGTCAGTCCACCTGGTGGGAGGCCTTACAAAATCATCATCATTACACACACATCTGTATGCTCTCTGCGTACAAACTTCCTCTCGGAACAAGAGGGCTGGGGCTACCTATAGTATAGAACTTCACACACGCTATTGAATTGCTTCGCAGGCTTGTACAGGATTCCTCAGTATGTTTCCTTCGCCGTAAAACTCGTGATAAATTTTACTAAACAACTTTTATTAAACAACGTTAGCTTGGTTTTTCGCCATTTTGATAATATGCCGCGTTAACCGCCGCCATATCGCAGTTCAGTCACTTCCCTTAATTGACACCGACATACTATACTTATAAAGTATTTTATACGAAAACATTCGGTCGTCACAGTGAAGTAGACGACAGTACGTATTATCCAAAATTATGAAATTCTCGCGGTAATTTCAGGTGATTATATCTTGGAAAATAATTCCGATCTGTATTGGCGACACTGTAACGGGTATACGATATTTAAATACATTTGTAGATCTATAGGAATTATGCCTTTGCCCTGCCGAAAAAACAATAATACTTATACCTTGATGAGTTTCTTGCCGGATACTTCTCAACAAAGGTTGTTCTATAGTGATAGATTTTTGCCATTCATAAGTTCTTGTTGTACCATAATTAAACTAAGAAATAGAACTTAATTTTTGACTTCAAATAACCATAGCAAAAGTTCTTTCATACTCAGTCTCTGTTTTACTCACATAGGGCAGTAAGAGCGCAGTGATCTTATCTGAAAATGGCGTTTAAATACATCAAATCACGTCATGCCATACAGCTTGTTCGTTTCCGCTTTTATGCACGGCGCAAAGACGTGGTATCATTATGAAAAGTCAACACCCGTAAGAATAAAATCTCAACATGTTCACTCAAGAACTACGGACATATGTAGCTCTATGTACCGACGCAACTGTAAGAATTTATAACATTTGATGAAGAAATAAAAGCGAACCAGAAGACGCAGTGTTGACAGGCCCACTGTGGACCGACGAACACTTCGGGAGAGTTGGAAGTGTAGGGGAGAGGCCATAATTATAGAGACATATCTCGCGAGGCAGATGTTATGCCTGGAAGTTAGAAGGAAGGTCGAAAGTTGTATTTAGGTACGAGTTAGTAAGTATTGCAGCATTACAAAGAGAATTCAGGAACTCAGAAGGAGCTCGTGAACCTTAAGCAAGCTGGCATAAATTAAACGTAAAATTAGCTGTAAAAACACTTTTATTGAAAATTTAAGCCGCACAATATACAATAAATAGAAACAACACACAAATAAGTATACCAATAAAACATGAATTGGATTAGCTTTTGTACCACATGTTGGAAAAAACGGCGCTGTTTTGTGAGTTTTACCTACACATTTATCTTAAGTAACAATTTTAAATTTGAAAGGTTATGAGGGAAAAATCATAATCAGTCGCAAGCCAAATAATTACCAATGACGGTGTGAAAAGCGCTTATGAAAAGCCTTATTTTAGAATTTTGAAAAGGTTAACATACCCTACTACCAGTACAAAAGACAAATTAGAATTCCAGGGTAATTCCTGGTTTAACGGACCTGGTTAGTTTGCTAGTATTAATGCCTACATGCATGTATTCACTAAGTAACTAACGTATAACCTATAGTAACGAAAAAACAACTATTAAAATATCTTTCGCACGAGGTAGGTAATTATTCGAAAAAAACTTTTAGCTAAGGAGCGTATAGGAAAAATATATAGATAATTAAACAAAATTCGCAACGAAACGGTATCCTCCTCAGGAACTCCACGCCGACGGAACACACGAAGCAGTAGGCGACACACGCACCAGGCTCACGTGACTAAACGTGCGGACAATACCACAAGTCGGCACCCATCACGAGTAGGTGGTAGATCAGGATGTGAGTAGGGGTATAGGTAGGACTGAAAAGAAAATTTTAATTAGCCCACAACAAGAAAAATAAACCCAAACAAACACGACCCCCTAGGCAACCACGGAATAAAGACTTACCCGATGAAAATCGGCAGTATCGGAAAATTCGATAAAACGTCCCGTCGCACGGGCGTGCAGCAGAAAAGCAGCGGGCAAACGCTTAATAACACGCGGCACAAGCTGACCACTTGGTAAAAACACTTAAACTGGCACTGGAATCACAATACTAAAGGACAAACTGGTCGCATAAAAAATTCAGGATAAAAATTTCAACTCGGACGAGAGCTCCGCGCTATCCAACATGTGATCAAGGAATCGAGGCCAAAACAAAAACATTAGTCGAACCAACGAAACAAAAATTAAATTTTCAAATTTCAAATCAGAAACCAAAACTGTAATACGAAAGAGTTAACTGCCAGCATACAACCGGCCAGTAAAAATGCTTGAAAAAGTTTGCAACATTTAACGTACATGCAGCGATGTAATGCTGCAGTATGTTATGAGTCCGAGTTGAAAAACTTCAATGACGCGATACATGATCTTGAAGTTTGTTATTTTATCCTAAGATGGCGCTAGGTGTCACTACACATGCGACCAGTGACAAGTTTTAGTTCATTGTGACGTACTAAAGCATATCATCATCATCATATCAGCCGATGGATGTCCGCTGCTGGACATAGGCCTCCCCCAAGGCTCTCCAGTCAGACCGGTCTTGTGCTTTCCGCATCCAACGTGATTCCGCGGTCTTAACCAGGTCGTCGCTCCATCTTGTTGGAGGCCTACCGACAGCTCCTCTCCCGGTCCGCGGACGCCATTTGGGAACCTTCTGACCCCATCGGCTATTAGTCGGTGGTAGATTAAAAAAATTACGTGTAAGAGTGCCCATTGCGGCCTATTTGCTGAATAAATGATTTGAATTTTGTTTTTTTTTGAATTTTGAGTCCCGCGAGCAATGTACCCCGCTGACTGCCACTTCAGTTTCGCAATTCTTCGGGCTATGTCGGTAACCTTAGTTCTGATTCTATCACCAAAGCGTCTGTGTTGAACAATAATTATCAAAATAACAATTCTAAACTTCATTAGGATCTTCCAAAAATGGCATCGTGGTGACTTGTTAAAAGCTGGTGTCTGACTCCACTGCGTTGACTGGAGGGCGCTGATACACAGACAATAGGTATTGTAATGCGCGCCCATTGTCACGGGAAACCACTTACTACGCAGCCGTTGTCATTACATAAGTGATTACGCTGCTTGTGGAAATATCTTGAACATGATCACACAATGAGAATTTAGTGAAAATCTAAGAATTTAGGCAACTGTTCTAAAACTATGTAATTAGTCCCATCCCAAGTCCCATCAGTTGGATTATCAGAAAATATTGGACATGTATTTTTAGGGTTCCGTAGCCAAATGGCAAAAAACGGAAACCTTAAGGACTCGTCGTGTCTGTCTGTCTATTATCCGTATGTCACAGCCACCTTTTTCCGAAAATATGTATAAGACTAGGTAAGTAGATGTATTCTGTGAATTGCATTACTATTTTCACACAAAAATAGAAAAAAAAAACAATAAGTTTTGGGGTTTCCCATACGTGTGGGATATCTATGGATAGGTCTTTAAACCGAAAATTGGTTTGATGAGGTAGTTTTTTTTAATACGTCATAAATTGTAAACCGCAATTTACCTTTCATTCAATCAACTGAAATATAAACACCGATCAAAGTTACAAACTACAAGAACTTTTATACTATGTTACTTGCTGCTACGGAACCCTTCATGGCCTTAATGGGCGAGTCCGACTCACACTTGGTCGGTGTTATTTCTTTTGTCAATTAAACAAAAATTATGAAGATATATAGCTAGTTAAAGTTTCGTGTGATGTCACGCCGTACGACACTTTTAGCACGCGTGACGTTACGTTACCTTCACTCACGAACTTTGACGGAAGCACTGTCTTCATCTTTGTCATATTTCGTTTCGTATTCATCATACCAATATTTGCCCGTCACGGGGATCAAACCCGTAACGCTAGCTTCCTAATTAGGGTCACTAACAAATTAGCTATCCGGGCATCCAATAATCCGACTGATGGACTAAATTACTTCTTTTTTTCCAGGAATTTATCCATTTGGCCATACATTTAACGAACAAACAAATAATAAGTCTACTTGTTTGTAGCATACATTGCTGAAATAAAGACTCGTCTTAAACCGGGCTGAAGCTACAAAAGGACCCTGGACCTAAAGTACGGAAAATCTGGTTTCAATTAAATATCCTGAGATTTTGATATGTTATAGATTTCAAAGTTCTGAGCAAAAGTCTCTGAAAAACCCCTACGCACAACATCCTTAGAGACTTTTGATAAGGCTTTGTTTAGATCGAATTGTCAGTATCAGGGCGAGTATTCAGCGTTTTTGCAGCGTTTTTATTTGTCATTTGTGTCTTCCCAGGTGTTATTAAAAGAGGTAATGCCCAGGGTTATTTTTTAATGAAAATTTAAGCCAACACCGATGCTGGATTTAGCGTGATTAAAATTGTTGTGACTTGTCTTCCCGTTGTGCTATATAAACGTGAGACGCTAATGACGTTTGACCGCGCGGTGAAAACGCTCGAATATTCGCCCATGACATGAATGACACGATTTTGAAATTGGGCGAGATACCGAACTGGCTGGAATCATTAAAAAAATAAGGTACACAGCAGTGTTAATAAAACAAAGAAACTAAAGTTGAACTGCAGTAAGAAAGTTAAAGCTATTAGCCCGTCGGAACAGAAGAGAAAAAGAATATGGCGACAGAACGAGATTACTCTAATCAGAGCCGAGCCCGGTCGACAAATTATAGGAAATTTGACAAGTACGATTGGGAGTTGTAGTCGGGTTCCGTGTTAAAAAGTTAGCCTACTACCTACTGGTGCGAAAATAATTTTTATTTTTAGGCTACCTTTTTGAAATGCCATAATTACAAATCTTTTCTTTACCTTGCCGTATTAGCATGAGAAAAATTTTGGAAGTAACATTCAACCTACTTTCAGTGATCGGATTGGCTTGACTATGATTATATACCTTCATTAGCTTTTTCCCGCGGCTAAGCCCGCGTGGTATTCGGTTATCGCGCGCTGTTCCCTCGGGAACTGAACATTTTTCCGGGATAAAAAGTAGCCTATGTCACACTTGGGACCATAAACTATCTCTATGCCAAAAATCACAACGATACCTCGCTCCGTTACGGCGTGAAAGACGGTCAAACACACAAACATCAAAACACACTTTCACATTTATAATATTAGTATGGATGGATGGATTTGAGAGGTGCAAAAAGTTTCAAAATTCTTTCTACCGCCGGGATGTTCTTTTGCTGTGAGCAGGCATGTTCTTCTACTTACGTCAAATCTCAGTTACAAGAAATGTCAGGACTCTTAGGGTGGTGTCAGGATTTTTGTCAGGACTTTTCATTTTTTCAATCCTGACGTATGGCAACCCTAACGCAGAAGACAAGTTTTTTTTTCAATTAGAACAGTCCTATAGCTGTTTTACTAGTAATGGAACCACAAAATTTGCTCGTGGACGGAAACTCGGGCATGGTTGAAAAGTTAAATTGAAAAATTGATGCAATTCCGAGTCACAGCAATTAAGTTACTCGGCTCGTTATTTTTGTCGTCGGACCCAAAAACAACATTCCATTTCTATTAACTTGTTATGAAAAATTTAAACGATCAAAATACACAAAGAAAATAATACAAGTCGTGTTTTATTTCATAACATTTGTTCCTTTAGCAATATGCTAAGTCAATGAAAAATCTAAGTTGTTTTAAAACTAAAACGATTTTTGCCTACTATGGAATTACGACGATGACTCCTACGATTTTCGGCTGATAAACTGAATGAATGAATGAATGAACTGATCCCCGATTGTTCAGTTGGTATGCCACCTCTGGCGCATAAAGCTACAGGAGGTCTAGGTTCAAATTTTACTTGCATGATTTTACCCAAAAACAGGGAAATTTAAATAAAAAGCTTATATTAGAATATACGTACACGACCGCATGGCCTCGTGATTAGAGTACCCGACTACGAAGCTTGAGATCCCGGGTTCTATGATTAGTCCAGAAGCTAAATCACCTTGTATAAGCTTAGAGTACAGAATACACCTGAAAGTTTATCTATCACTCCTCTTACACTAAGACCTTTCCGTTTAGTGCTCGTAAATAACACCATTTGTTATCTCTGTTAATGTGTAGAGGCGAGACAAAGGTAAATGGAAAGGACTAAACCTTTTACGTTTCTGTTAAAATAACTTGAATGAAGAGAACTGGCGCTTTTCATGAATATTTAAGAGTTTTATAAGGTTTGCTGCAGACCTTCTCTAAGAACGAGATTACTTGGGTCGTAGTTCACATCCAGGCGTGTGCGGATTGAAACACAGAAGATATAGTACTTTACGAGTATTACAACTTCTATTATGTAAATATTTAGAACTAGGCTTCGCACGCGTAAGACTTGATACCAAATTTCATGGGTCTACGTACAGCGCTTGATATTTCCAGATTTTATCCATATTCCGTGGGAATATCGGGATAAAAAGTAGCCTATGTGTTATTCCAGATGTCCTGCTATTTACAGTCCAGCCGTTTTAGCGTGAAGGAGTAACAAACACACACACACACACACACACACACAAACTTTCGCATTTATAATATTAGTAGGAGTTATCATACAGATACATAATACCATAGTAAAAGAGGACAAGTAAGCTCACTACGAACAAAAGTACATCCATCCATCCATCCTAGCCTATATAAATCCCACTGCTGGGCACAGGCATCCTCTCAGAACAAGAGGGCTTGCGCCATAGTTCCCACGCGGGCCCAGTGTGGATTGGGAACTTCACACGCATGACTGATTTCTTCGCAGGTATGTGCAGTTTTCCTCACGATGTTTTCCTTCACCTCAAAGCTTGTGGTAAATTTCAAACTTAATTCCGCACATGTATTTCGAAAAACTCAGAGGTGCGAGCCGGGGTTCGAACCCACGACCCTCTGCTTGAGAGGCGATAGGTCAAACCATTATGCCACCACGGCTTCAAAAAAAAGGCATCAAAAAGTACATCGCGCGGCACTTTCATACTAAAATTTCATTTGCCGGTAGGTAATTAATCTAAAATAGACGTCAACAACCCTAAGCGTCCGCGCCGGAGTAGGCAGTTAAGTCTCCTAAAGCGTCGGAGTGGACTTACTTGTCTTCTTTTACTATGATAATACCCCCAAGATAAGGGAAGAACTTAGTCTGTGTTCCAATCAAACAAAAGGCCGTAGAAGGTTCTCGAATGATCTGTACCGAAGTTCGAAGTTTGTTTGCGGTTAGGCCTAGTTATACCAGTAATTAGGGATTTGTTTCACAAAGTATTCGCCAAACTTGGTATTTGGATACAAACAGGAAATTTCTTAAATTACCTACATTATCAACATTATAATAATACGGTATTTGACACTTTTAGCCCCCGATGCAAAAAGAGGGGTGTTATAAGTTTGACCGCTATGTATCTGCGTGTCAGACAGACAGTCTTTTTGTGGCACCATAGCTCTTAAATGGGTGAACCGATTTTAATAGTTAAGTCACCCGACATGATTAGATTAGATTTATTTATTATCTTTTGAAAAAAATAAATTATGAACACATGTCATAGTTAATTACAAGAAATTGACAAAAGGATCGTCAAAAGTATCAAATCAATCAAATCAAATCGGCCCACATCCACCCACTGCTGGGTAAAGGCCTCTTCATTTTCACGCCACTTTGCCTGGTCCTGTGCTGGTCTCATCCACAGTTTACCAACCGCCTGCCAGATGTCATCCGAACAACGGGCCGGTGGTCTGCCCACCGTTCTTCGACCCAGTCTTGGCCACCACTCCGTTACTGCTTTCGTCAAAAGTATACAAAAAATAAATAATATTACAATAAATTTTCAATCAAAATAAAAAAAAATGTTTAGAATGTGAAATCAGTGTTCAATTTAATAAAAATAATTAAAAACAAAACAAGAATATACTTAAGTTTGAGTTTTAGCCGATTTCTTTAATCTTTCAGTGCGTCGCGAGTTACACATAAGTCATGCAACTCGTTACAAAAGACGGACAATGCAAGTAAGTAGTGCATAGGGATCACATGTTTTTTTTCCGTCCACGGATTCAATTCAATCCGGATTCCACTCAATACTTTGAAACGTCTTTTACTTTGTCACGGGATGCACTTAAAATAATTTCATTTGACTTGTGCAGTTAGATCACAAAATTAAACTCGTGAGGTTAATTTTACGCTTGGTTTTTGTAAAGTTCACGCTTTTGCGAGTTTTGCAGGTGGTAAGACCTTGTGCAAGGTCCGCTCGGATTGCTACCACCATCTTGCTCGCTAATCCTGCCGTGAAGCAGCAGCGCTTGCACTGTTGTGTTTCGGCGTGGAGAGTAAGACAGCCTGTGAAATTACTGGCACTTGAGGTATCCCATCTTAGGCCTCCAGGTTGGCAACGCACCTGCAATACCCCTGGTGTTGCAGATGTTAATGGGCGGTGGTGATCTCTTACCATCAGGAGACCCACGTGCTCGTTTGCCATCCAGTCAAATAAAAAATAAAAATAAATGATAAAAATTTTATTAAGAGCGTTATACCTGCTAAGCTGGCAACGTTGCATTTTTGTAAGTTTTTCTCGATTATTACTTAAAAGTTGAATGAAAATTTAAAATGCGGTTTGATAGAACTGTTCTTGATATATAAGTTAATGTGTCTACTCCAATAATTATGCGTGATAGTATTTTATTTTCTTTAAAAACCGTTAATTAACATTTGATCGTTTTTAAAGAAAATTTGGAGTGGACACATTAACTTATATTAAGTGTTATGAAGAGTTCTATCAGGCCACATTTTTAATTTTCATTATTTAGTATGGAATAATCGAGAAAAACTAAATAAATGCAACGTTGCCAGCTCATAAACGGTATAAACGCTCTTAATAGTAGATAGTTTACAGGTCCATGATTCTACTTTTCATCTACAGCAGGGGTGACCAATTAGTTTCTTCACGAGTCTACTTTTTTTTTAGTAAAATAATCATCGTGGTCTGGTCGTCCGTTGTGGAATTGACGGCAACAAAGACAGTTAAAGTGCGGGATACATTTTTATTAAACTAAGTACGTCTCAGTAATACAATACAAAAGTTACCGTCCACACAAAATAGGTCGGCGGTCCGGATCCCCACCGCGGTCCGCCATTCGTTTACCCCTGATCTAGTCTATAGGTACACGTTTTACTGCCGGGAATACCTCCTCTAAGAATGAAAGGGCTGAATTCCCCACGCGAAACTAGTGCGGAAACCCTGTCATTCTGAGAGGAGGCCTGTGGCCAGCAGTGGGACGTATAGATGATACCCAGGTTCGGAACAAATGCTTTATGATTTAATTAAAATACTCAAGTCAGGGTACAGACAAGGTACCTTTTATAACTCCTGACTTGGGGGAATTGTATATATAGTTGAGATATTTTTAGGATAGTTTAGTATAAGTACTTCAATTGTGCATTTTCTATAATGCGTTGAAATAAAATTTCTATTTTGAATAAAAAGAAATGAACTGCATACTCGTAAAACTATTCTCACTGATTCACTTGCACTTAGATATCGTTTTGAGAAACCTTCAAATATAAAACCATCCATTTTCCTATCAGCCGTTCTGCTCGAGTGCATTATAGAAAATAGAAAACGGACAATTCAGTACGGAATGAAAAATAAACTCGGTATTTTCTTATTTTGCCGACACTCCTGTCCGGCGGAACTTACAAACGGGATACGAGTAAGTACATCAATTTCTGCACCGACAACTTTAGAGATGGTAGTTTTCAGAATTTACGGTGAATAAATTTAAAGAAGTTGGGAATAGAAAAGAAATAACTTTGTAGGTATAGTAAAATACGAGTACGTATTGTAACTCTTTATTGCACATGAAACATATGAAAACACTTCACCCGTTCTTGTCATTTTGAGTTCTAGTTTTAGAGCTTTGTGTCCAGTTTTGGAGCTTTGCTAATCACCTGTCCTTTTGCCACAAGTTTATAAAGTATGTATGTATTTTAAACCAACTTTATATTTTATAGTTGAATTAAAAGAAATCGTTATTTGGCGAATCGCATGTTGTTTTGTTTGTTTTATCTATCGACTGTAGAGACTCATTTCCCGAAAATTTTCTTCCCCAGTATATTTTTATCCGTTCGTTTTTTTCCCCAATCTTTTTTTTGCTATGCGAATAATTCCCTTATAGATTGTTTACCCATTCTAATAATTTTCTAGACGTTTTTCATGCCAAACTATGTTTTTACCAGTCTATTAAATTGCCAGTCATGTTTCGTCATAATAAAATAAATTACCCTTGTTCCCCGTACATAACCAAGTTACATTACCAGCACTGGGAGAGGATATTAATGGACACCGAAACAATGTCGACGGAGCTCCGCTAACGCGGAGCTCCTACTTTTGTGTAGTTTTGGCCCTTCGGGCCGATGAAAACCTAACATAACCTAAACCTACCTATGTTTATGTGTCGATTGATCTTGGGGACAAACGCGATTATTAGAATGGGTAAACAATCTACAAGGGAATTATTCGCATAGCAAGAAAAAAGATTGGGGAAAAAAACGAATGGATAAAAATATACTGGGGAAGAAAAATTTCGGGAAATTAGTCTCTACTCTCTATCTATCATTCTTCTATTTTTCTTCTTTGTTAAGAACGAGGAGGAAACTAGGAGACTGGCCTATGCCAACTTCTTTTTCTCCTCTGGCAATCCATATTGTACTTAATGTTAGGGTTTCTTTTTATTATTTAAATAGGAATGTATTTTTAATTGAAAACTGTATCGGTCTCAACCATCGGACCACACCAGTTTCGCAAGACCGGCAGATTGCTGATTTAGGACCATTTCATGACATGCATAACTATTTTTCATTTTTTATTCTTATCCATTCTTACCATGATGTCACGAATAAATGTTTTCTTTCTTTCCTTTACACTGTAATACAAAAAGTTAAATAAAATAAAAAAATATATATATCACGGGACAATTCACACCAATAGTTGACCTAGTCCCAAAGTAAGCTTAGCAAAGCTTGTGTTATGAGTACTAATAAAATAAATAATAAATAAATATCACGGGACAATTCACACCAATTGACCTAGTCCCAAAGTAAGCTTAGCAAAGTTTGTGTTATGGACACAGGCAATGGATAAACATACTTATATAGATAAATACATACTTAAATACATATTAAACATCCAAGACCCGAGAACAAACATTCGTATTATTCATACAAATATCTGCCCCGGCCGGGATTCGAACCCGGGACCTCAAGCTTCGTAGTCAGGAAACTAAGCAACCCAAGACCCGAGAGCAAACATTCGTATTTTTATACAAATATCTGCCCCGATACGGGAATCAAACCCGGGACCTTAATCTTCGTAGTTAGGTTCTCTAACCACTAAGCCATCTGGTCATTTGGTGGTGGTGGTGGTAGTATATTAAAGTAGTTACTTAGGTCGCGATACAACAACCAAATTTTAGAAAAAAATATTGAGATATGTCATTGTTTTTAAGCTCTACAATACAATACAAATATTCTTTATTGCACACCATAAAGCAGTACAAAAAACTTATAATATAAACACTTAGATTCAGGGTAGACAATAGGCGGTCTTATCGCTTAAAAGCGATTTCTACCAGACAACCATTTGGATACAAGAAACGATACTGTTATGATGACCTTGATACTGCTTGGTGGTGATACGATACGCTAAATGATACAAATGGGACCCTACGAGTAAATGAGGCCTAACAAACAACGCACAGCAAAGTACCGCCCGATTGATCTTAAATTTATTAGCTCGGGTCAGACTGCGTGCGCTTAAATGGCTAAATATAGCACGGGCGACTCCATGACAGTTGAATGCACAACCGGGTCGCCGGGTGCAGGCCGATGTATAATATATGTAATAGGTATATTAGATTATGTCTTGTCATAGACGCCTTTTGCATCTTGCGGCTTCCGTTTGAGACTGTCAATTGTTTATTTATAGACGACCTTTTGCCCGCGGCTTCGCCCGCAAGGAATTCAGGAACTGTGGAGAAAATCAAACCTATGTCACTCTCTGGCCCATAAACTTTCTCTATGCCAAGAATTATAACGATCCGTCGCTCCGTTTCGACACACTTTCGCATTTATAATATCAACTAGCTTTTGCCCGCGGCTCCGCCCGCGTGGTATTCGGTTATCGCTCGCTGTTCCCGGGTGCATTTTCCGGGATAAAAAGTAGCCTATGTCACTCTCGGGCACATAAACTATCTCTATCCTAGTAGGGTGGCCAAAAATATTATTACATTACATGACCTTTAATTTAATTTAATTTAGTTTTAATTATTAAATTAAATTGTGTGCCCTTGCAGGGCGTCAATTGTATTGACTTATGTACCTAACTGTAACATCGTTTTGAAATGTACATGACTTTACAGTGAAATAAATAAAATAAAATAAATAAAAATAAATTAAATTTCGGTTTCCATTACGAATTACTTTCAGTTAGACTATCCAATACATTAATCCCACAAATAAATTAATTAACAAATCTCCAATCATCTTAATCAAGTAAATTAAACACAAAAAGATTCGGACAATAGCCCGGGCCTAATTTTACTGTAATTTAAGGGTATTGCGATGTTGCAAAGGAAGTTAATTCGACAAAGTACTTCTTTGTCAGCTTATTCGGCATAAATGTTTAGCCGATTAATAATGATTAAAACTTTTCCAGTCGCTTCTTCGTTTTATTTGAGGATTACCGCTTAGACCAGATAAATATTAATAACTTTGAAATCGCTTTGTTGAAATATGAATGCTTTTATTAAATTTTTCGACCGATTAAAGGGTTTAATCACTTTCAAGGAGAAACTACTCGAAACTGAGCAAACGTTTAATGATTAAATGATATCTTATTTTATTGTTTAAATCGTTTTTTTATACGACTGGAAGGCAAACGAGCAAGTGGGTCTCCTGGTGGTAAGAAATCACCACCGCCCATAAACATCTGCATCACCAGGGGTATTGCAGATGCGTTGCCAACCTAGAGGCCAAAGTTGGAATACCTCAAGTGAAAAAATCGTGTTTTTAAAGCCTTAAAAACCTTACTGTCAGAGCCTTTGTAGCAGGCTGCTAGATTTGTGCACGGCGGAGTGAAATGATAGTCTACTCGTAACTAGCAAAAGTCGGAAAACACCCAACTTTGTCACTTCAAAGTTTAATATCTCAAAAATGACTAAACCTATTTTGATGAAACATGTCTAAAAACCATTGCCGGAAAACCTGCTTTAAAAAAAGAAAACCGCATTCAAATTGGTCCACCCGTTTAAGAGCTACGGCGCCACAGATAGATATACAGACACAAATGATTACTCCTCTATTAGGCTATTTAGACCATTCTAAAAGTCCTGAAAATTAGTAAGTATGCTTAGTGTATTTTCCCGTTCACAAAATACGTCTCGATCGCGTTCGCGTTAAAATTTCAATTTGTATGGAAACATACAAAATCGAGGTTATTATTATTCGTTATTTAGGGTAATGTTCCGATTGTGTTAGTTAATATGTTCAGAGTTATTAAAATTAATTCACAAACCTCAGTTTAATAAGAGTTATATTGTTAAGCATTAGTTAAAAATCTTATTATTATTATTAAATATCTTATTATTGTTAAATCATCATCTCAGCCTATATACGTCCCATTTCTGGGCACAGGCCTCCTCTCGGAATGAGAGGGCTTGGGCCATAGTTCCCACGCGGGCCCAGTGCGGATTGGGAACTTCACACGCACCATTGAATTGCTTCGCAGGTTTGTGCAGGTTTCCTCACGATGTTTTCCTTAACCGCAAAGCTCGTGGTAAATTTAAAATGTAATACCGCGCATGAATTTCGAAAAACTCAGAAGTGCGAGCCGGGGTTTGAACCCACGACCCTCTACTTGAGAGACGATAGGTCAAACCACTAGGCCACCATGGCTTTTTATTGTTAATTATCTTATTATTATTATTAGTTTAACCAGGAAAACTAATGTTGAACGTAAAACAATTGAACCTGTACACTTTTAAACAATGTCCTCACGACGTGTCCTCAACAAACTTTGCACAACGGAAATTGAAATGGTAAATTCAACGTTTAAACTTGTAAAGATAAATCCTTGGAAACGTGAGCGTAGAACGTCAATGGGGGAGTTGAGAGTTCCCATTGAAACGTCGGATGCTTCGAAAACAGTGAGCGGCGGTGGGACGGCAAAGACAGGCTTTGTTGCCGACGAAAATAAAATCGGCGATGTGAGCTAAGGAATTATGTGATGCGATGCGAATGTGTGTGATGCGAGTTGCTCAAAGAACCTGTAGGTAATAAAATAATATAAATTTTTGTTTCTCTTACAAAAGAACACAAGAGTTAATAATAAACTTACTATTTCTGGTGTATATAACCACAGGCATAGATAATTACGTCTAGTCCATACTTACAAAATTTCATCAACTTCTGTTAACTAGTTTTCAAATGAGACCGGGACTACGTTTGTATGGAGAATGGAACAAATAGATTTCTCGTAAGATAAGGGTTTGTAGGTGAATATTGAGCAACAATCTGTCTGTAACTAAATCTATGTAATCCAAACCTTGCAGCAAACACTCTGAAACTGTGTCGAGCATCTTCGGGCTTCGTTACCGTCTCAACACAAGGTGCATTGATTGCATGACGTACACGCGTCAACAAAGCTTGGCTTGACCAGAGTATGCATTGTTGTGTTATGTAGCTCCACAAAATGATACGAATAGTGCTAGTGTACAGGACGGACAGCTATGCCACATGGAGAGAAAGTACCTTAATGAAGATCTAAAGTTTACTGAAAGAAGACTTCATTTTGATTTTTAAATTAATTTAAACTGCATTGAAAGGTTTAACATTTTTTTTGTTCACAATTGTTTGTTATTTGTTAGAAGCACGGCAAAAACATCATCATCATCAGCCGGAAGACGTCCACTGCTGAACAAAGGCCTCCCCCCTAGAACACCACAATGAACGACAACTCACCACTTGTCTTGCATCCACCTGTTACCGGCAACTCTCACGTCACGATGTCCCACGCTTCGTCTTAAGGTTCGCGGTCGCCACTCGAGGACTTTTCTTCCCCAACAGTTATCTGTCCTTCGAGCGATGTGGCCCACCCATTGCCACTTTAACTTGCATATTTTTACAGCTATGTCGGCATCTTAAAAAAACATAGCCATTACCTTTTTCTTCTTTCATTTTCTGTCTTACTAATGCTTCATTTTTGCCACTTATCTACTTCTTTTAATGTCAGCATTGTCCATTCAGTCTTGCATTATGTGCTCTTGCTTCAAACCATGGTGATTTCTCAATCAAAACACTACCAGTGTCTCTCTTAATCCAGTGTTTCTGCATGTTAATTAAAACCTCGCTCACACCGCAAACACCGTAAATTAACATTGCCACGGCTACCGATAGCTATACAGAAAGCGCTAGTGTACAAAGCTGATTGAACGTCCGCCGCCTAATAAATTTGGATCGTCCAATATACTAGAGAGATAGTTCGTTGAGGTGATATATTGAAATTTGTCCGATGGATACAGGGGTTGATTGAGGTAAGACGTGTATGTAGTATTATTGTAGTATATAGGTTTTTTTCCGGTCATCTCGGCCTATTTTTAACCCACGGCGCAAAAAGAGGGGTGGTATAAGTTTGACCGCTGTGTGTGTCTGTGTGGCATCGTAGCTCTTAAACGTGTGGACCATTTTAATGCAGTTTTTTTTATATTTGAAAGCAGATTTTCTAGCAATAGTTTTAGACATGTTTTATGAAAATCGGTTCAGCCGTTTTTGAGATATTGAACTGTGAAGTGACAAAGTCGGGGGTTTTCCAACTTTTTGTTGGTTATATAGGTATGTAGTGTATCATCTCTTTGCAAGGCAGACAAACCTCCTCTCATTTGTTAAAAAGTTTGCATACGTACAGTACGTCTTGCAACTTGCAACTGGCTACCAAGAAAGTTATAAGGCTATAATAATCATAATCCATAACTCTTTTTAGGGTTCCGGAGCCAAAATGGCAACTTATAGTTTCGCCATGTCTGTCTGTCTGTCTGTCCGTCTGTCTGTCTGTCTGTCCGTCCGCGGCTTTGCTCAGAGACTATCAATGTTAGAAAGCTGTAATTTTGCACGAATATATAAGTAAACTATGCCGACAAAACAGTATAATCAAAAATTCAAAAACAATTTTTTTTAGGGTACCTCCCATAGACGTAAAGTGGCGGTGATTTTTTTTTTCTCATCCAGCCCTATAGTGTGGGGTATCGTTGGATAGGTATTTTAAAACCATCAGGGGTTTGCTAAAACGATTTTTCGATTCAGTCATTTGTTTGCGAAATATTCAACTTTAAAGTGCAAATTTTCATTAAAATCGAGCGTCCCCCCCCCCTCTAAAATCTAAACCGGTGGGTGGAAAAATTTGAAAAAATTCAGGATGGTAGTCAGTATATTAAACTTCCAAGGAAAACTATAGCGGCTAAGTTTGCTTGAGAATTATTAGTAGTTTATGAGTAAATAGCAGCGTAAGGTATAAAATATACCTATACTTCGAAGATTCCGTATAAAGTACGAAATCCTTAGAAAAATATTACTTAATTTTTTCGTAATGGCTCCGGAACCCTATTTTGGGCGTTTCCGACACGCTCTTGGCCGGTTTTTCTCTAAATTTTAAATGGTCATCCCGTAGAGCTTTATAGGTCAGGTTCAATATTTATCACAACTCTTCTTTTCCTCATAATCCACATAGAGTTCTTATGGTCTATAACATTACTATTTAAAAACTTCTAAAAAACAGCTACGGGGAGAAAATATTATGGTCTACAAAATTTAGAACATTATGACTTTTGAAAATTATGCAACTAAGATATGTACTCACCCGATTTGATTACTGGAAATGGTAAACATGAAGTCCGTTCTTGAGAAGAATTCACTACTGAAAATCTCACAGGTAACAGATGATACGAAAATGCACATAGTTATTCATAAAATGCATTTTCTTAGACTATGTCAGTTCAACGAGCAAATTCTGATGAAAATTAATACCATCATTTTGAGTCTAGACAGCAAAGTTTACTGATCCAAGAAACGTAGAAATATTTTCTGGAATATGTACATAATTTATGACACTAAAAATATTAAAATTTTCATCTCCTAAAGTGTTTCTTTCAAACTAACAATAAGTGTCAGCTCTTATATTAATAGTACGGGGTGTACTGTACTCTGTGTATTTAAAAAAATTAAGTTCAGATTATATCTATAAAAACACATCTTACTGAGAAATTTAGTAACAAAGACAGACCGAGTTGCCAAGATTTCATTTTTTAAACACCTGTAAATTACTACAGGAATCGAAAGAGATGTGCCTCCTGAACATGGAAAAATACTTATTATAATTTATTTCATCATATTAAAAAAAAAAATTGAAATCATATAATATATAATCTGAATTTGCCAACACTACCGCAGAATAGATAGCTATATTTCCTTTGCCTTTTTCACCAGAAAAAGGAACTGTCATATTTTGATAACTTCTAACGTCAGATTTACGTGATCTTTTTTATAGTGAAGACTAGACAAAATCTATTGTGTGTTATCAAATCTATTTTATGGTAGTTTTGGAGTTATGCCCTTTTAGAAGAAGCACATCTTAATTTTTTTTAATAAATTTATTAATAATTGTAGCGAAATGTTTAAAATATCACGTCTTTCTCTTTTCAAACAGAATACAGAGAACGAATCAAATTATAGTCTTAGAAATATGAAATCTTGTCAATTGAACACCAAAATACAGTGCGAACAAAGCAGATATCGGTTTTTTTTTCAGTTTCTCTGAAACACTACTGAATATTTTTCTACCATCATTATTACAATAACAGTAGGTATTAAGTATACCTGTAAGTATGAATGGTAAGATCTAGCTTCGGTCCCTGATGAGTGCGATTTCCATAACGATCATTGTGTTCGGTGCACAAAGCCTTTGTCGTCGAGATGCCTGATGCAGATCTCGAAATCAGACTTCAGACAGTGATATACATTTATAGTTGTGATCAGAATTGGAACAATGCAATTGAAAATAACTAAAATCGCATCACTAGCGAAGTCAAGGAAGTAAGCTTCAGCTAGTTTAGTTTATTTGCAATCCATACTAATATTATAAATGCGAAAGTGTGTTTGTATGTTTGTGTTGCTTTTGCCCGCGGCTCCGCCCGCGTGGTATTAGGTAGGTTATTGCGCGCGGATTAAAAGTAGCCTATGTCACTCTCGGGCCCATAAACTATCTCTATGCCAAAAATCACGTCGATCCGTTGCTCCGTTACGGCGTTTCGCTGTGCAAAGCTGAAAAACGCTGCTATGCGCTACGAGCTATAACTTTTTATTATAACCCTATTTCATTTTATTACTTAATTAGGTATTTTATTATAAGTTCTAGCATGTTCTAGCGGCTTCAGTTATAAAATTTTAAAAAACAACGATAACATGACGAACTATGGACTCATAATAAATATACTTATCTAAAAAAACAATGCTTAAAAAAACCAGGCCATCTATCTGGTTGTATCGTATTATTCTGACATTGAAATCAAAACACACCTGCTGTTAGAACTTCTGGGAATTTTGTTTGCTATTCTAATAAAATAAAGCTACAAGTAAATTCTAGAGATTGGAAATAGCAGTATGTTTCGTTTGGGGAGAGAAAGTATGTAAATTGTACGTTGTTTTTCGGGTTCCGTAACTCAAAGGCGGGTGAATTTTTTGGCCAATTTTTAGCAGAGGTAAGTATTTCTAAACCAGTAACTTTCTTTTGACGTGCAAACAAGGTTTGGGAAACAAATATGTTTCGGGGAACTTCAGGTGTGAATGACATAACCAGTAACGAGATATAGAGTGACTGATTGCATAAAAGGAGAATGAATTAAAGTTATGAGTGAATGTAACCCCGCTGTCATTACATAGCGTTCTTGTGTATCTTCTCAACTCTAGTGGCGCTACCTATACCTATCGGGAGTTCATTTCAGACAATTGTGGTCTACACTCCCTAGAAAATATGGCTATAATAAGCACTTGAAGGTCCAAAAAAGGAATGAACCCGACAAGAAACTCTACGAGCGAGGTATATTGTTTTTAAACAGATTAGCAATGTTATTCTAAGACTTACATCACAAGTATTTAATGCTACTCGTACCTATCCCGCTATTTATTTCATACTAGCTTTAGCCCGCGGCTCCGCCCGCGTGGTATTCGGTTATCGCGCGCTGTTCCCTCAGGAACTGTACATTTTTCGGGATAAAAAGTATCCTATGTCACTCTCGGTCCCATAAACTATCTCTATGCTAAAAATCACGTCGATGCGTCGCTCCGTTACGGCGTGAAAGCGTAACAAATAAACAAACTGACTTTCCCCTTCATTAAGGATAAGTAATTTCAAAATCCTTGTTATAAACAACAAAATATCTGTCATTCTTCCAACTCGTTCTTGACTTATGTAAAACAGAAGCAAATATTGGTATTGTTTTGTGAAGACGAGCGTCTTGATTTATATTCGATATTCACTTTCTTCGATTTACCTTATTGCTTCAAGATTTGGAACTTTGACGTCTTTGATGGACATTTACTCGGGAAATACATTTTTGATTACTTAATGCAGTAGAATCATTTTCACGAGTTAATACCACCTAATTCTGTAGGGTAAATAAGGAGATACGTAGAAGAATAAGGATTACCGATATTCAAGCGAATCAGCTCGTTGAAGCGGCAATTAGCACGGAGAATGGATGGCCGTTGGGGCCGAAAGGTTCTCGAGACCGCGGATCGGCAAGCGCAGCGTAAGACTTCCATCAACGTGACGGACGGATGATATGGCTAAAACCGCGGCTTCACGGTGGATGCAAACCGCGGTCAACCGAAGCAACTAGAGGTCTATGGGGGAGGCCTACAGTGACGTGCTACGGCTGAGATGATGATAAATTCTCTTAATTTTGTAACCTGATTTATTTTGTAGTAATGGTAATCTTGGGTGTAACAAAAATTCGCTCACTTCATAGTACTTAAACAAGTCTAGCTTATAATAATTTTACTAACTTTCATCTTATCTACGACAAGAATAATAGTTTTTTTGACTCCCCGTAGTCAGTAAAAGTAAGCAAAGTTTTAATCACACCCCATAAATGCTTAAGCATTGAGATTTTCGAACTCTGAAATGACAATATCGGAAGTTTCAAGCTTTTCTAAGTTGATTAAGTTATTATTATTATTATTTTTTTATTATTATTGGTACTCGTATATTATTATTGGTACTCGTATATTTACATAAGAAATTAGTCAGCTGCATTTATGACAAATTAAGAACCCAAGCTTTTTTTTTATTAACTCTCAGCAAACAGACAGCAATTCAAAGTAAACTATCTCATTGCCAATAAATTCCATAGGAAACAATATTGCCTCTCCTTTTGCCGTTGCAACAAAAATGTAAGCTTTAACTACTTACAGGCTGCAATAGTTATTGCAAACAAAGCTAAGCTTTCTATCTTATCCATTTGACTTGCAGTGTTCTAACCCTAGTACCATTGCTATCTAACTGTAAGATCCAACTTTGATCTTAGTATCTCGACTCTTAGCATAGTTTTGAAGTTCAGTAATCTGTTAGAGGATTCATAACGCCACTGAATAGTTTTCGAAGTAAGTATAGAGCTCTAATACCGAATACACTATTGAAGTATTTTGCTATTTTATTATTTTAAGAAACTAGCTTTTGCCCGCGACTGTGCATTTTACCGGGATAAAAAGCACTAGCCTATGTCACTCTCGGGCCCATAAACTATCTCTATGCCAAAAATCACGTCGATCCGTCGCTCTGTTACGGCGTGAAAGACGGACAAACACAAGAACACACAAACATACAAACACACTTTCGCATTTATAATATTAGTATGGATGTTGCGAATTGACCGTGCATAATTCAGTGCCTCCAGTGAAAAAGGGAATAACTCAAAATCACTACTTTTCAGTAGAGGCAAGAAACCTTTCGTTCGTCGTTTTTTAGGTCTTTAGATATTTTTTATGGTTTCAAGCTTTAGGTATAGGTTACAACTGTCGTTTAGTGGGTATTGCTTTAACATTTAGTTATTCTATACATATATTTTTTAAGTTTTGTTTGAGTTATGCTCTTAGTCACAAAACCATAATGGCATAACATGAATTGTGTTATTTAATACTGTAATACCTTAAACATAAGACGACTTATTCCCTTAAGTACGACTGTTCTATGGTTACAACAATACTTATTCTACCCCAGTTATGCCTTTATGTACTATATTTATGTCCAAATTGTTAAGGAACAACACAAGTTGTGTCTTTTTGTAAAAAAAATAACTGCAGACGTGTCTTTAGGATGTATGTTTTTTTGAGTTAAAAGCACTTGTACCTTTAGACTTATAAAAAAATGCAGATAAGTAGAAATATGCCTTTAGAAACGGTGAGTTATGCCCATAGCGTAATCGAAAAAACTAGGTGAGAGGATAGCTAGAGATATGTCCTTTTGTCACAATATGTAACCAAACACGCTGAATCCAATGGTGTAATAAAAGCATAAGGGCATAACTCGTCTTATCCCCCTTTTCACTGGAGGCACTGAATTATACCTTAGCTATGCGCGTAAAGAGAGCGATAGTTTTCTATAGGATTTGACCAACTTATTCCATTTTTTAGGTACTTAGGCTGGGCTTAGAAATATCCGTGTTAGATAGAACCCTTAAAGAAGTGTGTAACTAAAAGATAGATATTTTAGGTAGTATGATAATTGGGTTACTATCAAAGTATCACGTCCGCCTCTGCACGTACAGAATGAAATCGTGTAAATTGTCAATGCCAATTCAATTGGCAACCCGAATCTATTCTGATTTAATAGCCTCAGTACGTTTCGGAAGCCCTTGAACGGGCACGTTTTGACGATTTCGTGATAGATTTAGACGTTCAATTCATCCTTTAGACATTGACGAGCAAAATTAAAGAGTAACTTCGTTAGGAGAGTTCAATGCTCCATAAAATGAGGCTTGTTTTCTGTTCATCTTACGTTACTTACGTAGGTAGGTAGGTGTAGGTAGGTAGGTGGGTTACCTCAGAAAGTCTCTGTGTATATACCTGTTTTCTGTAATTGTTTGCTATATCGCACCTTCGGTGACACAAGGGCATTACTACACTTTTTACGATTTTACAGGAGAGCCATTTTAAAGATTTTTTTGTGTTCAATGTTGTATTATTTTGCTCGTATAGCTTTGAAGTAATTTATCTTCGCATGGAACAAGCCTTATAGTTTTATGGATCGCGAAATATTGCTTATAGGAATCAGGAACCCTTCATTCATTTATTATTAATTTTTTTTTAGGCGAAGGTGTACATATATGCCTTTGTTCAACCAAAATTTAATTCAATTTGTAATTATGACTGAGTTCAAACTAAAACTACGACTAATTATTCGTTAAAGAAACTCTTTTATTTTCATAAAATATTTATTTTTTATTACTTACATTAAGTCTAGGAACTTTGTGTTTACTTTACTCAAGGGATCAATAGAAATAGTCTTTGGAATCAACTCAACATCTTGTCTACTATAATAAAGCAACGCTGCTTAGTAGATTTTACATTTTTATTACAATAAAGTTATTTAAAAACAAATAATATATTTTAATTAAAAACAAAAAATATATATTTTTCACAAACAATTACTGTTATAAAGTTTTTCTGTCATTTTCATAGAAAAAAATCTTAATACACTCGCCGGCAAAAAATATGGCCCACAGTCCTTTCATACAAACGAGGTCACTTTGATGTCTTGTTTCTTCACTAGGTGGTGCTTTGACTGTGGTCTGATGATGGCTACTCCGAGCATTGATAAAGGACATTCAGAGTTCCTAAGATACCCACCTGATTGAATCTCCGTATAACACGGAGATTATACACATTTAGAAAAACAGCTGAAATGGCAATAAAATGAATGAAAATCTCAGTGCTGTACAAATTCTCTCGCTGTGGTGTAAACTGGTTGTTGAATCAGTTGTGTGTGTTAAGCAGGCCACTGACGAACCTTCCAAACGGATACCATTACAATGGATTTATCCAAATGGACGGCATCCAATTATTTAGTACATTGACGATGATAAACATCGTGATCTGCCATCCACCTGATAGAAACATAGCTGTATGTTGGAATGAGATAGGTACTTAGTTAGAGTTACTTTCGCATTTATATTATTATAATATTAGTAGGGAAGTAGGGATTATGACTGCTCAAATAAAAATATAATTGGAACTAAAATGTCATTAATAGTCATTATTTATTTTATTGCAAGCAAATATTTGAATAATAAGGTCATAATTGTTTACACGACGTTGTTTTTTTTTAATGGAATGGAATGACAAGGCCGCATTTGAATTTAAGACTATAAAGTTTTAAGGGTATTGGAGGTACAAAGTCAAAATTGCTTTGAGCGACTTTGTATCTCCAAATGCGTGACCATTTTATAGGCAAAAGTACATCAAATGTGACTTTGTTCTTCCAAAAATTTAAATAGCAAAAGGCATATTTACCTTTACGCCCTCGTTGCTCCAGCAAACATTCTCTTCACTCGCGGGCTGTCGGCCAATTGGCCAATAAGACTTTGTCGTGCCAACATACACCAAAAAACGCACCAATGCGACAAAGTCACTGTCGCCCTTTGGCGATTTAACGCGGAATTTAATGGATGTCTTTGTTCCTCCATGTAAAGACATAGTTTTTAGAACTTTCTGTATACTTAACTCGTTTTTGGGTTTTTCGACAATTGTGCCCTTGTGTCACCGAAGGTGCGATATGTTGGTGTGCAATAAAGAGTTATTGTATTGTATTGTTGAGTTGATAAGTAGGTATGGTGACGTTAATGATAACGTTATGGTAACGTTTCGGAACAGCGACAGTCGTTTTTGTCGTTTAATTTTCGCATACTGTTGACAAACATTCTTCGTTACCGCCCGAACTGAGTTTCATGGTAACGGGCATTCAGCGTAGACAGAGAATCCCTAGACGAATTGATAGCTTCCGTCGCATTCGCACAAGAAAAAGAGTAACTTACGCCAAATGTGTGTAAAGAAATGAGATGCAATGATTCGATTTTTTGTTTCGCCACGCGTGCCGGTTTTTTCAAGGTCAGGTTTGTTTAGCAAAGTAGTTTGCTAAACAAACTTGACAGATGCTCAGCTGATTTTCTTCGCGCTTTTAGAAAAAAGCTAGGAAAATACTCATAAACGTGATAAAATATTCACAATATTGCGTTAAAAAGTTTGTGGTTCAATATTCTAAACAATATTGAAGAAAAATATGGTGCGGTGTAGTATTTTAGGGTGTAAAAGTGATAGTGAAATGAAACTGCCCGACATATCTTTTCATTCGTAAGTATAAACGTTTTTAACAGTTATTAGGCCTTTTTATTATGTGCTAGATAGTATTCTAAAGAATGTCAAGTAAAATAAAGTAAATTAAGTACATAATACGATCATTTTGCATAATATACGAGACAGCCATACTGACGTGTTGGAATTAGCTATTTCCGATCATACTGCTCAGTTGATAGAAATTCCTGTTAGTAAATTAAAATCTTTATCTTATTGGTATGTAAGAAAAAGAGACTTTAGTTCTGAAAATATTGCAAAATTTACGGACTGCTTACAAAGTTTAACTTTTAATAATGTATTTACATCTAGCGACCCAAATGTTTCTTTTGATTACTTTAGTCAAGATTTTGAACTATTCTATAACCTTTGTTTTCCATTTAAAAAGATAAAAATTACTTCACATAATAAACCGAGGTGGATAACAAAGGGAATAAGGAAATGCTGTAAAATTAAACGGGATCTTCTTTGGAAATGTAGGTTGAATCCAGATCAAAAAAGTCAAAATCAACTTAAAGAGTATGCTAATCGGCTTAAAAAAATTATTCGACTAACACAAAAGTCTCAAAATGATTATTTCATCAAAACCTCTACCAACAAATCCAAGGCGACGTGGAAAATTATTAATAACCCAAAAACCAAACACCCGAAAGAAAATATTACACAAATCAAAGTTGAAGGAAAATTGATAAACAACCCGAAGGAAATCGCTCAATATTTTAACGACCACTTCATTGATCAAATTAAACAAAATAGTTCGATTTCATGCACTAATACAAATATTAATTCTATCCGTGACTCTTATTCAAATTCTAGCCGTACAACAAACATTAATTATAATTCTAATTCAAATCAAAATTCTAATTACAACATTAAATTCAATTCTAATACTAATTTCAATTCTAATTCTATTTTTAATAATAATTCTAACTATAAAAATAATAAATGGACATATAATTCGCCACATTCTATATTTATGAAGCCTACAAGCTCCACTGACGTGTACTTGATTATAAAGTCATTAAAAAACACAAACAGTACTGGATATGACGGGATTGCCACTAAAATAATTAAAAAAGTCGGTCATATTATATCACACCCTCTTAGTTACATAATTAATCAATGCATTGAAAGTGGAGTATTTCCGGAAAAGCTGAAAATTTCTGTTGTAAAACCAATTTATAAGAAAGGAAATAAGGAAGATATTAATAATTACCGACCAATAGCTTTAATCTCCATATTTTCTAAAATTATTGAAAAAGTAATATATAATAATTTGTACCAGTATTTTGAGAATAAAAACTTATTTGCACCGGAACAAAAAGGTTTTCGAAAGAATAAATCTATCGAAATGGCTATTTTTGACTTATTAAGTGCTATAATGACAAAGGTTGATAACAGAATACCTGTCTGTGCACTGTATATGGATATGTCGAAAGCTTTCGATTTTGTAAGTCATAAAATCTTGCTTGATAAACTTTTTCGTTATGGTATTCGTGGGAACTCAAACGATTTAATAAAGTCCTACTTGAGTAACCGTAAGCAAATCACAGAAATTAACGAACTTTGCCTCAATACTAAAAGTGAAATCACCCACTCTTCAGATTTTCGAGAGATTATGTATGGTGTACCACAAGGAAGCGTATTGGGCCCATTACTTTTCCTAATCTACATAAATGATTTACCAAGAGCCGTCGAATATCCCATGGTACTCTTCGCTGATGATAGTACAGTTATATTCTCAGGTGAAAATTTTAATACATATCAATCGGACATTAATAAATCGCTACATTCAATAATACAATGGTTAAAGAATAATAATCTCAATATCAATTTAGACAAAACGAAAATTATGAATTTTAGACAAAGAACTACACCGATTAAGTTGACAATTTCTTATAATAATCAAATAATTGATGAAACTGATGTAACGAAATTTTTAGGTTTAAGTCTGGACAGTAAGCTGACATGGAGTAATCAAACTGAAATAATTTGCAAGAAACTTAACAGATACTCTTATGCTTTGTATAACTTAAGTAAAATAGTAAATCGCCCTGCAGTGCTTACAGCATATCATGCTTATGTATCTTCCACTCTAAAATATGGTATTATATTCTGGGGTAACTCCTCGAACAGAGATATGGTTTTCAAAGGTCAGAAGAAGTGTATTCGTGCGATTTGTGGTATTTCATCCACTGACTCATGTAGACCTCATTTTATTAAATTACGTATACTAACCCTGACCTGCATATACATTTTCGAAATATCAACTTACGTTAAATGTAATAGGAATCAATTTCCGGTTTTTAAAAGTGCTCGCCAAAAAGGTAAAATAAACAAAAGACCATACAAAACAGCATTGCTTGCTAAAAGCGTATTCGGCATGGCATCAAAGATCTTCAATAAACTTCCGAAAAATATACTGATGACCGAAGATATTCACGATTTTAAAAAGCAACTGTTTAACTTTTTGGCGGATAAGGCCTACTATTCAATGGAGGAGTATATGCGTGATAGATTGTCAACTTTTTAGACTTTACTTAGTGTACTGCATGAGTGAATGTGCTTACCTATATCTATATTTGTATGCCCTTGGGCGCAGCATAGTGATACAAGTCTATGATTAATGTACCAACTATTTTAACCTATGTTTGACAAATAAATTATTTGTATTTGTATTTGTATTTGTAATAAAATAATCAAAAACAAAATAATCGTAATCATAACCTACAAATAAATTTTGTCCGGTGTTGCCAAATTTTCAATATTTGTTTTCCCACAATTTATGGGTATTATTTTCTGTTGTGCATCTAATAAATATCATTAAATATTTTTAAGTATTAAGTAACATTTTAATTCCATTATAGTTTCCCGGAAAATCCTAATTTACACCAGAAGTGGATTGCAGCCAGGGGAAAGGGGGTGTTTGAACATAAGAGCCACTACGTCACTCCGACTTTAACGATAACAGTATCCGTTGGATGCGGGGGACGCAGGACCGACCACTGTGGCGCTTTTTTTATATAATAAAAATATGTTATGGTTTATATGCATGTTTTATTTTTATCGTTTACACTAGCCTTTGCCCGTGTGTGCCAAGAATTCATTTATCGGTATCCGTTATAAAATTCAGTCTGTGAAATTTCGATTTACGAATGAATCCGTTTCTTTGATAGGCAAAAGTACCGGCTTTGGCCACCTTAAGCCCGTTTTTGGCCAGTTGACATTTGGAGTCATATAAAAATAATATTTTTAGTGAGTTTTCAAAAGTTAATTCTGAAACGAATAAAGTTTGTAGTGATTTATACATTTATTTCAAACGTATATTTAAACAATAAATGGCCATAAACGGTGCAGTAAAAGGCGGAATATTTATTCGTTTTGAAGGGAAACCAGAGTTAATAGTTGACACCGAACAAATCAAAAGCCGTGGTGGCCTAGTGGTTTGACCTATCGCCTCTCAAGCTGAGGGTCGTGGGTTCAAATCCCGGCTCGCACTTTTGAGTTTTTCGAAATTCATGTGCGAAATTTACCACGAGCTTTTCGGTGAATGAAAACATCGTGAGGAAACCTGCGAAGCAATTCAATGGTGAGTGTGAAGTTCCCAATCCGCACTGGGCCCGCGTGGGAACTATGGCCCAAGCCCTCTCATTCCGAGAGGAGGCGTGTGCCCAGCAGTGGGACGTATATAGGCTGAGATGAAACGGTACAGTGGCCAAAAACGGTACTTCTTAAATGTACATATTAAATCATGAAATGCCTATTATTTCATCATTTTCTTTTTATCTACTTAGTTAACTTTAGCTTGAATTATAAATATGTACCTTCCTGTATTAGTTGTCTATAAAAATTTAAAACTTAGAAAAAGATCGCATGTGACGTGGGGTAAATTACTTTGAGAGGGTAACCCTAATTATGCATGTACTCTTGTCTTCTGTCCCTTTCAGCGGCACGCTGAGCCGCCGTCTATAGTGTATTATAAGTCTATGGCATTCAGCTTTTGTCAAATGCGCGGCCCGTCAAAATTGTTGTTATTTCGTTTTGAAATGAGCTTCGATTGTGTCAGCTGGGTGTTTGTGTAAGTTGTTTTCTTTTTCTGTTTAAAATTATTGTTTTTTATCGGTTAAAATCATTAATGGGCCCCATTGTATTATTAACTGTATCCGGCTGCAAGGCGGGTATCATGCTGAGTTGGAATCATTTCGTATTAATTGGCCTCTGTTTCCGTTTTTCTCCATAAAAAACTTTAAATTCAATGTCAGGAATAAATGTTTTTCTTTTTCATTTTTATATTTTTTTATCAACTGTCAGTGAACATACTTGGGTACAGTTAGGTGGGTAGGAAGGAACTTTTAAAATGGATCAGATCGGAACAAATTACGTTTAACTTTAAACGCCGATTCCGGACCCACCACAGTCGACTTTTGATTCGATTTGAGAGCTTTTACCGCAATTCTCTTTTTATTGAGCCAGGTTTGTTAAATGGTTTTAAAGGAGTCTTTATAAAAAGTTTGAATTCATGGAATAAAAGTGTTTTAATTCATTTTTTGGATTCTATATACTGACTCTGATCCGTGGTCTTTGGTTCCATATCTCAAAAGGAATAAAGGAATGTAAAAGTCTTTACTGCGTTCTAAGAAACTTTCCAAATAAGAAATTACTTCGAAAACTACGTTGTTTATCGATAATTCCCGTTTCCGACGATGGGTGAAGGTATACTTAGGCGGCCCCTAAACGGTCAAATATATTGTGCAATATCGCGAATTGTGCAATATTATTGACCGTTTAGGGTTAATATTGAAGATTGCACAGTGATTGATCAAAAGTTTGAGCGAGTTTAATTTTTATTGCACCATATTTTTATATTGCATCGTGTATATTCAATACTATACTGAACACGAAAACTTTGTGCAGTTCGTATTATTGTGCAATACAATTGCTCGTTTGGATTCAGAGCGCCTTTCAATCTTATTGTGCAATAAAAAGTATTGTACAATGTTATTGTAGGTCTAGGGGCCGCCTTAGGCTACGTTTTTACTTTGTACACTATAATTTCCAAAATAGATGTTCATGTTTTAAATCTAATGACATTCAAATTGTGAAGAAAATGGGGCAAAAATGGTGAGCGCTGGGAGCGGTACTTTACCCGATTTTATGGTATGCAGAAGGCAATAATATTATATGTTACCATCATTACTTATAAGCTTACTGGTAGAAGATCACACAGCCACCTTCATCATCATCATCATCAACATCATATCAGCCACCTCAGCCACCTTAACTTCGAATTAACCTATTAATTAAAAACCCGTCCCGCGTCTTAGAGACTATATTAGTCCCTAACTTTTTTGTGCGGGAAATGTCCTAGATACTCCAGTAGTACAGTATAGTAGTCTCTAGGACATTTCCCGCCCACATACTGAAAAAAAAATTGCTAACAGTAAAAAAAAATGTTCCTTATTAACACTACTTGAGTGACTACAAAACTGCCTACTAGTAGCTAAAGCTTAGGTGATTTCTTACAACATTGTTTTGTAATATTAGCATAATTTTGGTTCCTGATTAGTAAATTTTGGCTAAACGTAAACAAATGTCAACTAGCCAAACTAGTTCAGCTATCCTTTTTTTTTCAGTGATAAAGTTAGAGACTTATTTAGTCTCTAGGACGCGGGACGGGTTAATGCCTATCGCTAAAGTTTAAAACAGCAAACTATACGCTCGCATTTAAGATAATTACCATTGGCATAAACTATTTCTATGTCAAAAATCATTACAAAACAATTTTGTAAGACGTCACCTAACCTTTAGATACTAGTAGGCCTTAGTTTTGTAGTCACTCAAGTAATGTTACAAGCAACATTTTTTTTGTTACTGTTAGCAAATCTTTTTTTTTTTCAGTATTTGTGCGGGAAATGTCCTAGATACTCCAGATATACAGTAGTCTCTAGGACATTTCCCGCACAAATACTGAAAAAAAAAAAAAGATTTGCTAACAGTAACAAAAAAAATGTTGCTTGTAACATTACTTGAGTGACTACAAAACTAAGGCCTACTAGTATCTAAAGGTTAGGTGATGTCTTACAAAATTGTGTTTTACCTAATATTAGCATAATTTTGGTTCCTAATTAGTAAATTTTGGCTAAACGTAAACAAACGTCAAGTAGCCAAACTAGTTCAGCTATCCTTTTTTTTCAGTGATAAAGTTAGAGACTTATTTAGTCTCTAAGACGCGGGACGGGTTAATGCATATCGCTAAAGTTTAAAACAGCAAACTATACGCTCGCATTTAAGATAATTACCATTGGCATAAATTTACGTAGTTATACGTCTACATGATATGTTAATGTGTGGTATTATTAACAGTTCTTAGCAGAACATCAATCACTCATACGGGAGTGACTTCAGTACTGCCTTACTCTCATACATATTCAAATCAGTTTGATTCACCTCTGAATGCCCACGGCTCCTCGACGCACAATTTTTAATACAAATATTCATCCACCGGGAATATTCGATTTAATAATACCTAGCTGTTATAATGTTAATTACAGTTGAGATGCAAAACGAGGTACGTTAATTTTGCTCATTTTTATTTCATGAGAATATGGCGACCTATTAATTTAGAATGCAGATGGAGCAATTTTTGTTTAGAAAATTGAAGTTTTTTGTAGGTATTTAGTTTTTAGGGTTCCATAGTCTACAAGTTACCCTTATAGTTTTGCCATAGCTTACCTCAAAGACTCTTTGCGAGAAAGCAGTAAAACAAAGTGGTAAAATAAAATATGAGAAAAAACATGTTTTGAGATACCTCCAAACATGTTCCATGGAGATAAGGCCGACCTATAACGTCCCACTGCTGGGCACATGCCTCCTTTCAGATTGATAGGGCTTGGGTTGTAGAATCCACGTTAGTTCAGCACGGATTGGGCACTTTACACCGACCATTGATTTCTTAACAGGTGTGTTTAGATTTCAGAGTCATACATATAGATAGCTGGATGTCTGAAATGACTCATACCTAAGCTACTTTTTATTCCAAAAATTACCACTGGATCGGGATAAAATATCAAAATTTTTAAATAATTTATTTATTGACTCAGGCATTACTTTACAGAGGTCCATATCAATCTTATGATTTTGAATGAGATTCTTTTCATCAACATTTCAAACGCTAAGATTAGAGCATAGATATCGATGCGAGTTTTTTATGCAATTATTAATGAAAAAAATGGAAGAGTGGAGAGAATTAGCTAATGTCAAATAAAACAAAATAAGATTGATTTTTGGAATCTTTTTGTATTGTTTATTTCAACTCCAATTTTTGTTATTTTTACGGTCATCCCGTAAAACCCATATCAAAAATACAAACTGAAATATAGATGCACAGAAAAATCAGACCAGCGCTGGGAATCGAACCCAGGTACTCGGCATTCAGCGGTGGTGTAGCGGTATAGCACGTGGCACGGAATGCCGAAGACCTGGGTTCAATTCCCAGCGCTGGTCTTATTTTTTACCCGACTGCGAAGAAGGAGGGTTATGTGTTTGCCTCGTACGTATGTATGTATTTTGGTTTTTCTGTGCATATACATTTCAGTTTGTATTTTTGATAAATAAAACAAAGCCTGAATATACTTTTACAGCGTTACTTGCGCTACGTGTCTGCCTGCTAATGAGTCTTATTATTTACCTATATAAAATACGCTGTTCAGTTGAACGGTAATGACAGGGCATTACATCGTCAACGTACGCGAGTTTAAAATAATGACAAGCTGCTGTTACCATTTTCCAATACATTTTCCTTAATCATTTATAAGGATTAATTCATAGAATGTTGTAAAAAATGACTTTGGTGGATTCTCATTCGTTCGTTTTTAGGGTTCCGTACCCAAAGGGTGCCAACGGGACCCTATTACTGAGACTCCGCTGTCTGTCTGTCTGTCTGTCTGTCTGTCTGCCCGTCCGTCCGTCTGTCACAGGGCTCTATCTCTTAAGCCGTAAAAGTTAGACACTTGAAATTTTCACAGATTATGTATTACTGTGGCCGCTATAACAACAAATACTAAAAATAATATAAAGTTACAAATTAAATGGGGTCGTCATACAAGAAACGCGTTTTTTTGAGCGTTTTTTGGTTGCTAGGCGTTATTATCCGTTGCTAAGTCGCCGAGCAACGGCTAGCTATGTCGTTTGAATATTTACCTTTAGGTTTGCAATTTTAATGATGTTTTATAAAAGTTTCGATTATAATTAGTGAATGCCTGGTTTATTCGTTTTTGTGCAAAATTAATGAAGCAATTTTTAAACCACAAACCTCAATGAAGCCAAGTTTGATAAAGCATTCGTCAAATCCGCACTGTGCTAATTCACTGTTTACCTATTGTTTTTTTACACTAAAAAAATCATACTAAGTATTTAACACTATTTACAAGGTCTATAATACGTTTAAAAATTTATTCACTCTAGTCGAGCATCTTATTATTTAATTACACAACATACGAAGTCCGCCGAATTTCCCGCGAATGAACTGCGGCTGACAGTTTTTTTTTACAAACCGCGCCCTGCGCTGCGGGGCAAAGATTTCAGAAGCAAACAGCCAGAACCAAAGAGGTTGAGAATTATTATTTTTTTATTCGAAATACTTGCACAAGTGCCTACATTTCGGCGATATTTTTAATTTATAAATCATAAATCATTTATTTGCATAAAAACATGGTACATATTTTGTAGTGAGAAAGAAAGAGAAGCTTTTCTTTAGCTTGCCCTGTTTGTTTATTTATATTTTCATCGTTTTTTTTTGGGTCAGATCTTGGAAGCTAAATTTCATCCACTTCCAGTGGTCCGATCGACTTGAAATTTGGCATGCTTATGTAAATTTGGAGACAATATAATAATCTGGTAGTGACATCTTGGTGGTCTTGCCAGGATCGCCTCTGCAGGAGGGAACTCCTCAATGGTTAATAGTACCGACCTGAAATTTGGTACAAATATCTAGTTTAGATGACAATGCAAGTACAGTCAACAAAAAGTACATTCGGCAAAAAAGCTTGTATTAAAAATGAAATTTTAACAAAAACTTATTACAAGCATTATACCTAATATTTATTTGCAGTGTGATGTGACTAGGTATGTTTGCTCGGGTGGAATCTTTCAAATCAAGATTACGATTTGGAGTCTTTTTGTATTTTTTATTTCAACTCCAAATTTTTTGTTTCTTTTACGGTTATCCCGTGAAAGTTTAATATTTCACACGAAAACACAAGCCGAAACATGAATGCACAGAAAAACCAGAAAAAATAGACCAGCGCTGGGAATCGAACCCAGGTCCTCAGCATTCCGTGCTGCGTGCTATTCCCCTACACCACCACTGGACAGGAGACTAGACACGAATTTTTCCTATGCACCCATATTTCAACTTTGGATTCTTTTTCATTTGTCACTTTAGCAGCGACACTAACGCCATCTATGGATCTACGTTCTCAACGAGAAACATTTTTTCCACTCCCGTCGAAGCTATCCGCTCACCAGGGACAAGAGATGTCGCTATTAAGCAATCAAATCAAGATTACGATTTGGAGTCTTTTTGTATTTTTTATTTCAACTCCAAATTTTTTGTTTCTTTTACGGTTATCCCGTGAAAGTTTAATATTTCACACGAAAACACAAGCCGAAACATGAATGCACAGAAAAACCAGAAAAAATAGACCAGCGCTGGGAATCGAACCCAGGTCCTCAGCATTCCGTGCTGCGTGCTATTCCCCTACACCACCACTGGACAGGAGACTAGACACGAATTTTTCCTATGCACCCATATTTCAACTTTGGATTCTTTTTCATTTGTCACTTTAGCAGCGACACTAACGCCATCTATGGATCTACGTTCTCAACGAGAAACATTTTTTCCACTCCCGTCGAAGCTATCCGCTCACCAGGGACAAGAGATGTCGCTATTAAGCAATCAAATCAAGATTACGATTTGGAGTCTTTTTGTATTTTTTATTTCAACTCCAAATTTTTTGTTTCTTTTACGGTTATCCCGTGAAAGTTTAATATTTCACACGAAAACACAAGCCGAAACATGAATGCACAGAAAAACCAGAAAAAATAGACCAGCGCTGGGAATCGAACCCAGGTCCTCAGCATTCCGTGCTGCGTGCTATTCCCCTACACCACCACTGGACAGGAGACTAGACACGAATTTTTCCTATGCACCCATATTTCAACTTTGGATTCTTTTTCATTTGTCACTTTAGCAGCGACACTAACGCCATCTATGGATCTACGTTCTCAACGAGAAACATTTTTTCCACTCCCGTCGAAGCTATCCGCTCACCAGGGACAAGAGATGTCGCTATTAAGCAATCAAATCAAGATTACGATTTGGAGTCTTTTTGTATTTTTTATTTCAACTCCAAATTTTTTGTTTCTTTTACGGTTATCCCGTGAAAGTTTAATATTTCACACGAAAACACAAGCCGAAACATGAATGCACAGAAAAACCAGAAAAAATAGACCAGCGCTGGGAATCGAACCCAGGTCCTCAGCATTCCGTGCTGCGTGCTATTCCCCTACAAAAGGAGTGGAAAAAATGTTTCTCGTTGAGAACGTAGATCCATAGATGGCGTTAGTGTCGCTGCTAAAGTGACAAATGAAAAAGAATCCAAAGTTGAAATATGGGTGCATAGGAAAAATTCGTGTCTAGTCTCCTGTCCAGTGGTGGTGTAGGGGAATAGCACGCAGCACGGAATGCTGAGGACCTGGGTTCGATTCCCAGCGCTGGTCTATTTTTTCTGGTTTTTCTGTGCATTCATGTTTCGGCTTGTGTTTTCGTGTGAAATATTAAACTTTCACGGGATAACCGTAAAAGAAACAAAAAATTTGGAGTTGAAATAAAAAATACAAAAAGACTCCAAATCGTAATCTTGATTTGATTGCTTAATAGCGACATCTCTTGTCCCTGGTGAGCGGATAGCTTCGACGGGAGTGGAAAAAATGTTTCTCGTTGAGAACGTAGATCCATAGATGGCGTTAGTGTCGCTGCTAAAGTGACAAATGAAAAAGAATCCAAAGTTGAAATATGGGTGCATAGGAAAAATTCGTGTCTAGTCTCCTGTCCAGTGGTGGTGTAGGGGAATAGCACGCAGCACGGAATGCTGAGGACCTGGGTTCGATTCCCAGCGCTGGTCTATTTTTTCTGGTTTTTCTGTGCATTCATGTTTCGGCTTGTGTTTTCGTGTGAAATAGGAATCTTTCAACTCAAATTTTCAACCGATTGAGCTGAATTTTACACGCATTTATAAATCCGATGACAATGCAATATTATTATGACGTAGAGCTGATCTGATGATGAAATTAGATGTTGGCCATAGGAACTCTGTAATAAAACGACACAACCGCATCGTACGGAGGTTCGGAACCCTACATGCGCGAGTCGTTCGCACTCGCACTTGACCGATTTTTGAATGTACTTTAAAATACAAATACATTTTTATCTATCAAATGCAAAGATACCTCACTCTATGGAAAAGGTTAAAAAAAATCGCAAGAGCCCCTTTTTAAATGATATAAAAATATTTTTTGATATTTAGTATTGCTTTAAGATGCGAAAATGTGAAGTTATAGCACCAAATTTGGCTGCATGCAAGCCACACTACTGCAGGGCATTTCGTCGTCGTCTTCTTCATATAACATGTAATGCAGAAGCACGTTGTCAACCCCTTGGTGCGCGTCCCCCCCCCCCCCCCCTTCGCTGCTACGCTGCACGGGTGACAGTAATTTATAGGGCTGGCTCCGTTGAGAGCCTTCGGGTACAGAAGCCTAAAAAGGATTAAAGTGTAACAGTTCTTGTTACCTTGTCACATTAAAATGGAGGCCTAATTTTGGTGTAGATATATTGCCACAATACAATAAAAGAGAGAAAAGAGAAAAATTGATTTGATTTTGGTGGCAAAATTTTTACCACCAAAAATATTTTTACACACTAACACAAAAAGAGGAATATCAACTCCTTGTAGCGGAAAGGAAGGTCTTGCGTAAGATCTTGGGACCTGTCAAGAGAGACGACGGCACGTGGAGGATCCGTAAGAACATAGAGATCCAGGAGCTGGTGGCTGAACCCAACATCATCGGCGTAACAAAATCGCACAGACTTCGCTGGTTCGGCCACCTACTACGAATGGGAGAGGATCGGGCTGCCAAGAGAGCGTACGTGGGACGACCGACTGGTCGCCGCCTGGTTGGGCGACCCAGGTACCGCTGGGAGGACAGTGTCCAAGCGGATCTGCGACGCCTTGAAGTCGACGACTGGCAAGAGGCTGCGCACGATCGGGGCAGATGGCATGCTCTCGTTTCGGAGGCCAAGACCCTCTTTGGGTCGCTGTGCCAATTTAGTTAGTTAGTTAAAAATATTTTTAAGTTTTTGGTGGATAATTTTAAATAGTTCTTGTATACGTTAAATACTATTCAATTATTATGATGTGGCTTGTGTAAGGGTATCAATATCTTACATTCTGGATAAAACGGTTACCAACCGGTGCTTCTAAATTAGCTAATCGACAATGTTCTCTACTCGGCAACGTTAAATATTCACTACACTGAGATTTAGGCCGCCGCTTCACAGTATTATGGAGCGGGTATTATCCATTTATTTGCATTGGTATATTCGTGTTTAATATTTAACAATTGATAACCTTGTCAAGGTGACATTTTGATATCAAGTTTGCACACACTATCCTGAATTTGCCATATCTCAATATTATTATGAAAATATAGATATATACAGACAGTGTTTAGCGAAGAGAAAACTTAAGTCGGTTGAGAATTGGATTTATAGTGATTTTTTGTAAAGTCTATATACCTGTCTCTTTCTCAAACGTTTCCTCTATGCAGCAAGTATGGCGGTACGGGCGTGTGACGTCACATGCCATTATCTCTTTCTCTGTTTAATCTTGAAATTCGGGTGGTGTCGTGTTCTTGTTCATCGTTTAGCAGTGAACGTCTTCTGGCTGATGATGGTGATGATCAATATGTAATAGATTGAGGTAGTCAAAATACCACAAGCGGGACTTATTACGCTAACACACGTGAGTAAATAAAAATTACCAAGTGCCGGTACAAGATACGAGTGCCGCTACTTTTTGTGATCAAGCGCGGGTAATTCGAAGGACTCGAGCTACTAGGCAGACTTGACCCCCCACACTTCAGTCTACTCGTGACCACGACCACTGTAATGTGGTCGAAACGTCAAGGCAAATATTACTGGTGTATGTTAGCGTGATTAGTCCCGTTTGTGGGATTTCTATGAAATTGTATAGAATAGCTGCACAGGTATATAGAGATTTTACAAAGTAACCAATAGATAGATAGATAGACAAGAAGATTAGATACAGGGTTACAAAACATCAGTCCAGACTTAAAAGTAAACAACAATAAGCGACCTTATCGCTTCAGAGCGATCTCTTCCAGGCAACCTTTACAATAGAGAGAAGTAAGTAGATACTCTCCCTATTTAATATCAAAGCATTCCTAATAAATCCAAATAAATCTTTCAACATACCACGTCCATGTTCCAAAGAGGACTCGCGAGCAACATCGGGGCGTCGCTTTGTTAAATGCAAATGGGCTCGTGTTCCGCAATACACGGCTGCCCCAAAAATTTGGTTGACGAATTTCCAGGGGCCCCGTTTCATCTTTAACCGGACCAGGAGTTCTGGTTAATGAGGTTTGTTGACGACATCCTGCTAATATTGTTAACGCGAGATTTTGTGTTTCTATTCTTTCGGGTTTGATCGTTGGTCGGAGCAAGTATTTCGCACCTCTACACCCTATACAATACTGTCGTAGATACATCACCTTTCCACGCAGATTCAATGAAAGACAGAAAGAAAGAAAGAAAGATTTATTTTGGCTCCATAAGTACCACCTAAGACTAAGACTAAAACTAGCACTAAAACTACTACTAAACTACTAGCAATGTTGACTGGGATTTCGCACAAATTCAACTTCTTCGCATATAAATAAGCACAAGTTCCCTCAAAATGTTCTTCAAAATAGTCATGGTATGTTTCAAATTTTATTTAGCACATACATTCCAAAACACTAAAAAGCTCGAACCCAGGCTCAAACTCTTGACTTTCTGCTTGAAAGACCATAGATTTTCATAGCAGTTAGCCCTAAGCTGCCAGGGCTCACGCAGACCTTGCTGTATAAATAGCAATCTAGATACTTTTTACAAGGAAGCTGCCAGCTCTTCGTTCCCCAGTGCTATTCATGAGTAGTTTTGTGAGTTCCTTTTATAGAACACGGGCACTGGAACCCCACAGATTTAAGCTCTCAAACTCGATTGATACCTACAAATTGTACTTAGAGTCAAGACCTAAAACAGGATCTCCAAATGCTCCAACGATAAAAATAAATCTCGTTCAAGCGCTCAATACATTACAGCATCCATAAAGAATTTCAATTTTCAAAAGACAAATCAATTTCCAGATTTTTGCCTCCCTTATAATTTAAAGGGCAAAATGTTTGAAACGTTCGGCAATAAGCAATGACTCCATGCTTCAGTAGCCACCCCAAATTGGAGTAGCGTGAACATATTGGATAATTTATGCTTTACCGTTCTAACGGTGCTAAGGAAAAATCTTTTCCAATCGTTTTCGTGATTTCGATGCATTAATTTTATTCTTTAAGCGTTTGTTTAAATGTATATTCATTCTCTGTTTCATACATAGATATGAGTTTCTACATTAACTATGAGTGTTTTTACAGAATTTTATACAACTTGCATTGTGTCTTTGAGTATTTCTGTTTGTTAAGTTTTTTTCAACGAGGATTCAAAAACCACTTAAAATGAATAGTTAAAATAATTCCGAGCGAAGGGAAAACACATTTTCTTTTCAAAGAAAATCTCAATGTTAAACACAATCACTCATTAGTGTTTATAAACCCAGAAATATTACAATCCAATCAATTAGTGCATAAAATCCAAAGCAAACATGCAAATATCAGTAAATTTACCCTTCATTACAAAAGAGCACATTTTCAACATTGATATCATTTTAGAAAGAAAAGAAAGAAAGAAAATACATTTATTTAACGCCATAAAACAAAGATATAAACAAACATAAAACAAAAGACATACATGATGGTATGATGATGATGATATTTTAAATTGAGACCTGATTGACTTTAGGTTTAATTAAAATGGAGATAAATCTAGAAAAGCCGGCCAGGTGGGAGTGGATATTGAGCACGAAGGGCTCTGTACAAACTTAAAAGTAAACAAAAAGTAAGTGTGTCCTTAGTATGTATGTTTTGGACTATATCATTAAACTTTTCCTTTATTTTCCTTAAGAGGTTGAACTTCTTACCAAATTCCATTATTCTACATTATAAGTTTTTCTCATATCATAATAGGCGGCCTCTCAAACAGAGAGTCTTGGGTTCGAGACCGGGTCGCACCGAATTTATCTCTGAAAATACATTTGAAATTTAAATTGAATCTTATACATACTTGCGTGGAGGGAGACTCAATGGTGTACGTGTGTGGTCCGCACTAGGCCCGCGTTTTAACGGCCCAAATCCTTTTATCCTGAGAGGATGCCTGGGCACTGCGATGTATATGGGCCGATATGAGATGATGATGATATTAAGTTTTGATTCCCACGGTTTACCATGAAAACATATATTTTCTGAAGGTGTATATTTTGGTCAAATGATTGCACCAAAGGAAATCAGACCTGTATCACACACACCATTGAATTGCTTCGCAGGCTTGTGCAGGTTTCCTCACGATATTTGCCTGTAAAGCTCGTGGTCAATTTAAAATGTAATTTCGCACATAAATTTGGAAAAGCTCAGCGGTGCGAGCCTAGGTTGGAACCCACGATCCTCTTCTTGACAGGCCATGGGTCAAACCACTCGGCCACCACGACTGTGTGTATTAATTTGAATTTAACTGATACCTCCTTACCACGTGTTCCCGGGAAAGAGGGTTTTACCGGTAGGTAGATGACCTTTCCTGATACGAAACTCTAACAAGTGTCACTAAAGCTATCTATAAATTAATATAAAAAAGAAAATCTTCACCCTGTGAAGTGAACGTTATAGTTCAAAGGCGGTGCATTAGAATTCTATGCATTAAGAAATGGAGTATTATGACCAAAGGAAATTGGTTAGGATTGTATCAAGTCACTATAATAGTGTTGCACTGAACCTTCGACTTTCAGATTCGGTTTCGATGAGTTTCGGTATTGGTGCATCATGATTTTTTATACAAACACAAAAGTACCTATGTTGAAGCAGCAAGTGGTACGTGTATAAAACTCAGTATTAATACCTGCTTTTTTATACTTACTAGGTGTGTTGATGTACAATAAAGAGTCATATATATATCTTGTATATCATCCATACTAATATTATAAATGCGAAAGTGTGTTTGTAAGTTTGTGTGTTTGTCCGTCTTTCACGCCGTAACGGAGCGACGGATCGACGTGATTTTTGGCATAGACCCCGGAAAAATGCATAGTTCCCGAGGGAACAGCGTGCGATAACCGAATACCACGCGGGCAGAGCCGCGGGCAAAAGCTGCATTGTAAATAGACGTTGGTTTTAGTGCTGTTGAAAAAATATTGCAATGAATTTTATTTTTAGTTTAGAAAACGGGAGAAAAGCGCGTTTTCGACTTTAAATTGTTTGGACTTGCAAATAAATATAAAAAAACGATATTGGTTTCGGTTATACTTCCTTGTTTTGGTCGAGCTCTAAAAGTCAGACGAAGCAGTCAATTGAGTCAAAAGAGCCTTTGATGCTTCAGTAAAGTAAATGCTGTCGTCTTTACTTTACTGGCTCGTTGAACGACCGGAGTTTTTAACTGAGAAGGAAAGATTTCATTCATTATTTACAGAGAGTTATATTTATTTGCGTAGCTCAACAAGCGTTTCAACAGCTATTAGTTTCTGTCGCTTATAGTAAAAAAATTAGGGAGACCTAGGAGAGTTGTGACAGAGGAGTGTAGTGACAACGTCGATTTTTGGGAACTTATTAATTGCTAGCGAGCTCGTAACAGCTAGCTTTTTATAGTTTGAGACTTGAACTAAATAACGCGCACTATTGCTAGATCGCTAGCTGGTAATAAGCGCCAAAAAATTGACGTTGTCATTATTCTCCTCTGTCACAACTCTCCTTGGTCTCCCCTAAGATAGAATAGAATGTAAGGATTTTACAAAACGATATATATAGTGTGCAGTGCATGCGCGGTATAATAATTACAATTCAACTAAATTTCTTGCTTACGGTCTCTCATTTCTTCAATATATGCGACAGGAAACTCATAGCGGTTGAAACGCATGTAAAACTACCCATTTACTAGCCGCACAATTCAACTCAAATTTCTGGGGCTACATTGTCTTTTTTCCATAGCCAAAATGGAGAAAACGGAACCCTTATAGTTTCGTCATGACTGTTTTTAAAGCGCAAATTTTCATTAAAACCGAGTGTCCCCACCTCCTTGAAAATCTAAACCGGTCACAAGAAAAATTTGAAAAAATTCAGGATAGTAGTAAGTATATCAAACTTACAAGGAAAAATATAACGGTTCAGTTTTCTTGAGAAATATAAGTAGTTTTACTTTTAAATTAAATAGCAGCCTAAGGTATAAATGTACCTAAACTTGGAATATTCCGTACAAAATGCGAAATCCTTAGAAATATATTAAGTACTTAATTTTTTCGTAATGGCTACGGAACCCTATTTCGGGCGTGTTCGTGGTTTTTTAAATAAAATATGGCTCTGTCTAACATAGAACTAACAGGACAGACATGCTCAAAAGACAAAATTCCTTCTTCAGGTAGTCACGTAGGAAAATGTGATATCAGTGTCAAACATGATCACAAGCCCATGGTATTTCGTTGTTCAACGTCTAAACAAATTTCCCGGCGTGGAGGATAATAAAATTGGCGAAGCACCCAAAAATCGTTGTAACATCGCGATTATGATAATCTGCATAATCTGTTTACGTTGCCGCTGTTTATTTTCACTTAGCAAAGAATTGTTTCTATGCCGAAGTGGTCTAAATCCATTGAAACTGAAATTTATTTCTGTTCATTTCATTATTCATCCATTAACTGATTTACACAGTAAAACGTGCAAGCTGAGTAAAAAACCTGAAAAACCGGCCAGGATTATGACAGGTCCAGGATTTTCCGTAGCCGTTAGGAAGAAATCAGTTTTTTTTTTGTTTCATACTTTTTGGAGCGCGTTTTTTTCCGTATTTTGGTTTCAGTTTTTTAAACTTATTATTTTATATTATTAAAATAAAAAAAGCTTGTGTTCCTTACACAAATATTATATCGAGATAGACGAAAAGAGCGCTTCAAACTGTATGAAAACCTACCGTGTCGAATTTTTCGTACCTACGATGACGTCATGACCGAGATTTAGTGATGGGAAATCAAAAACGTACGGTACCGATTAAAAGGCGCGAGGAACCGATTCAAAGGGGTGTGCGGGCATCGCACATTTAGGTCGGAAAAAACTTTGACCGTGGACTTTTTAGACGCAAGGTAGGTAAACTCTTGAGGTCTATCTCGATATAAAACCTGTGGTTCCTTACTATACACCTGTATATTCTCAAACTCTTAACTGCTATGTAGGTAAGTCTACAAACAAACAAATAGTGTTATCTAAAAGTCACACGAATATGACACTTGAACTTAGGTTATCTGTGCACATATACTAGTTGTTTCCCGTGACTTCCTCTTTTGAGATTTCACCTGACGGTATCCCGCGGTAGCTGTGATTTTTGAGATGAAAACTTACCTTATGAGTTAATCCGGGATATAACTATATATGCATCAAAGTTCACCCAAAACCGTTATTGCGTGATTGAGTAACAAACATCAAAATATCCAAACATCTGCACAAACTTTCACATTTATACCATTAGTAGGATAGGATACGTGTATAAATAAAGGTAACATTAAATGACTTTGTCCACTGAATTACGATCATTACTGTGGGTAAGTCAGGTTCTTTCTTAATTAACCGACTTTTCTTAATCTCATCTAACTTACTAACTTAAATACTGTCTGGCTTTAAATTCAGGAATCGATTTGAGTCGCATAACTGAGCTACTAGTGTTCTGCTACTTTTGTGTTTGACCCGTATGTATACACCGTGGGCCCGAATAACCCGAGGGATTTTAACAGGGTATTTCTGACGATAATACGAGTAAAAAATGTTATATGAACATAGGTTCAATTATGTACTTTAATTAAAATTATTTTTTAGAACAAAATAATTCAATTAAGCTTAGCACGGCCTTGTGAACAAGTCTTTAGTTAAGAGAGTGAGTAAGAGGAACCAATCTTTAGTAGAGAAACAGAGTAAGCGAACATGACACTTCACTTTGATCTGACGTGACAATCAGTAATCATTTTTAACGTTGACATTTAGTAACATCTATTTCATGATATCGGCCAGTTATTATAGCATAGGTAAATACAAATAGTTTGCACTCTCGCAACTCGCGATTCCTATCGCGATAGAAACAATCTTAAGTTTTAGCGATAAGTGAGGAGTACTAATTGTGATTAAGTAAAGAAAAAGATATTATAATTACACGGCTATGCAGCAGTCTGTTACTCAACTCAGTTTTAAGTCGCATCTTCAATATCGGTAGAAATAACCATGATAATGAAACCTACTTGTAGTTGGATATCAAACTTAAATACTGCCAACTGGCCAGAAAGCATGCCATTAGTATGTCTGCGTTTAAAAATATTAAGTGGTTAAACATACTACGTCACATACTTAGGGTGTATTACACTTGAGATTTTTCTACTTATGATTTTTCTTAAATAACGATTATCTCAAAAACGGGTTGTTATAGGACTACATGTTATACTACTTTATATACTCCAATTGGGCTCTAAAATCGATGGTTAAAATCCCTCGGGTTATTCGGGCCCACGGTGTATATTAAAAATATCACCACTGTTAATTTAATTTTTTTCATTCAAATTAAATGTAATTTTCTATGTATGCGATACAATACTAAAATGACGGTACATTGATAAATTTTTATCTTAGAAATGTCGACGAAATTTCAAAAATTATTTCAGGGCCCCATAACAAGAGACAGCGATACCACCGCCATTTCCGATGCACTGATTTAACAATGAAACTTTGAGTGATAAATTTGAGTTTTATGAAAATGTTACAAAACAAAAGTAGGTTAGTTTCATGAATAGAATCGAACCTTGAATCAAAAGAAGAAGGTCTCAAAAAAAAAAAAAAAGGAAAAAAAGAAGGAAGAAGGTTGAAGGTCTCATCGTCAGAGACACTCTATAGGTATATTGATTTGTTAAGAAATTAGAAACTATTGACTAACTTGTATTTTGTCCAACCAACAAACAATCATAATAAAGATCATCAAATACGGTTTCATCGTTTGAATCAAGTTAAATTTAATTCAAACGCAACAACAGGAATACTTAAGCATTTAGTTTCTTAACCATCGTTGTTCATTTAAAAAAATAAGAACCAATTATTATTCTGATGAATTTTGTGTAATATTATCTGCCAAATTTATTTGTTTCTTGTTTTCAAAGAAAATTATTTTCGAGCGCTTCTTTTCGTTTAATTATTTTTAATGTGTATGTCTGTTTCAGAAATGATGCTACTAACGTCCATTATCTGTTTCTTTCTGGCAAGCTGCTCAGCAGCACCATCTAGAAGGCACAATATTGTTGTGACGGAAAACTTCTTCAGCCAAGGCAGCGTGTTATATACCGGGAAACATGACATCGTCAGGATTTTTGTTCCATTCAACCAATTTAACTTTGAAGATATCTCCATTGAAGTAACTAGCAGCAGTAGCAGTGAGGAAATTGAACACCCATACACGCTGTTCTTTGTTGAAGGTGATTTTAAAAACGACGAGGTGATAAACCAAGGGTTGTATATATTTAAAGACGGTAAAGCTACTAAGTTACTTGATAACGGCAGGGACGCTACAGCTACTCGAACAAACACAATTATCCTTGGAGCTAGCGATGGGATTTACAAGTACGATAACGCAACTAACACAGCAACGAAACATGGCACCGTCACTGATAGCATTAGTCAATTAGCATATAATAACAAAACCAATTCTATTTACTATTTAACTGATGATTCTGAAGTCTACAAACTGAACGATGATGCGACAGCCAGTGTCAAAGTACCAAGTCTGGTAGACGTTCAAGAGATGGTTTTTGGATTTGAAGGCAAGTTATACTACTACAATTCTAATAAAGAATTCTATGTGGTTGATATCGAAGGGGATGGCGTTCAAAAGAAAATAAAAGGTTTACCTGCGAACATGGATAAAACGGTATTGATTTCGCCATTCTATGGACTAGATCGTGGTGCTATTTTGTACGTTGATAAAATGGTTTACAGTCTGGAATCCAATCAAGCTGAAAAGTTACCGATAAAAATTGATGTCCCTTTAACAGCACAGGCGCCGCAACCTACTTTAATTCAATTTTATGCTAAAGACAAAAAAATATATGAATTTAATATAATTTCGATCATGCTGAGCAGTATTTATGAAGGCCTGCGAGATGCATTGAATGAATACCATGATGTAATTTCTTCTGTAAGAAAATCCTCTTTCTGATTTGATCATAGTACACTTTTGTTTGGATGTGGATTGTTGTTTGTTTTTTATACAGCGATATCTTATGTTTCTTTAAGATTGAGCGTTTCATGGCACTTTAATACCAAGTTCTTTAATAAGTATTTGCAAAAAATATACTTACCTAACATCATTACTCGTTTTTTACTTCACATCAAATTTCAAGGCAATACCGTTGCAAATTTGGGTGAAATTCAACCTGCAAGATTTAACCTGAACAAACAAATATTGTAAGTTTGGTAAAATACGAAAATACGATAACCTTTTCACAAATAACTCAAGATACATAAACTTTTCAATTCATTTATTACAACCACGATAACACACATACGTAACTTGATAACATGCATGAACTTCGTTGTCTTGGTGATATTACTTATAACGTAGGTTGACTTAATTAAAATATCGGTTAGTGAACATTGGCACAGTTACCGAAGCTTTGTAAGAGCGTTTTCACATTATCCGATTCGATATCGATATCGCACGATGATAGACGACATCCAATAGCTGTACACCATGTGTTGCTTTCTCATATTTCCGACAAAATCGTTCCAATATGGCCGGCTCAAAATGACCGCCACGCATCGGGACTATTTAGAGCCTTTTGTTTGATCATTAGTTAAACAAACTAATAATTAAAATGTATTGCAAAAATAACAATAGTTAACACATTTCGATGGAAATTTGACTGTTAGTAACTTTAACTACTGATCAAACAACGGGCCCTTAGATACACGCATAGCACACATATACAACTTTATCGTCCGACAGCCCACGAGCGTCATTATCAGTGTCGGCTCCGATATCCGAAAAGATATCCGAAGCATTAAACACATTTTACCCTCGACATGTCTATCCACCCTCGCCGAACCGGCTCGAGTGGCTATATGAACGTCTTGTGTAAAATGGCTCGTTTCATGCTCTTGTACAATCTATTATTTTTAACATAGAGGCTACTTTTGACGGATTAGTTGCCCAAGTACATCAGAAAAATAAAAAATGTTACTAAGTACCTACTGAGCGGTAAAAAAATCTGGCCCTCAAATGTATGCATTAATAAGTAGGTACCTAATTTTGTATGTGGAAATTTTGTGCCGCTGAGTATATTTAACCACCTGAGCTCTTTACAGCTCGATTAGCAGGTGCGTGCCCCGAATGGAAGAGTGGTAGAGGAAAGCGATAGCTTTTACCCAGCAGTTGTTTCCTACGGGCTACAAAAAAAAATTAAGCACCCGAGACTGTAAACCAAACATGCCAATTTTTCGCCGGGATTTTAGGTAGTAATTTTTTTTTTGTTTCTAGATAAAGTTGAGTCTTATTGTTTTATAAATAAAAACTAGGTACGTAAGCTTATCAGACAGTCAATTTATGACTTTACAGATACCGCAGCGACCTCGCTTCGGAAGCATTAATAATTCCTGTGAGATCCTTTGCAGTTTGCGGTGCAGCCGCGCGGGTCTCTTCTGACAGCGGTTTTTCAACCCCCAACGGAAAAAGAGGGGTTTTATAAGTTCCACGCCAATCTCTGTATTTTTATGGCATCGTAACTCTCAAAGCAACGAATCCATACTAATATTATAAATGCGAAAGGGTGTTTGTGTGTTTGTCCGTCTTTCACGCCATAACGGAGCAACGGATCGACGTGATTTTTGGCACAGAGATAGTTTATGGGCCCGAAAGTGACATAGGCTACTTTTTATCGCGGAAAAATGCACAGTTCCCGAGAGACAGTGCCCGATAACCGAATACTACACGGGTGAAGCCGCGGTCAAAAGCTAGTAAATTATAAGTCAGGAATTATAACTGCATTACAAAAATAATCTTCCGTGTCCTACTACACTGAAAAAAAAACATTTGCAAACAGAAACAAAAAAATGTTGCTTGTAAGATTACTTTAGTGACTATAAAACTAAGGCCTACTAGTGTAGCTAAAAGTTAGGTGATGGATTACAAAAGTGTTTTGTAATATTAGCATCATTTTGGTTCCTAATTAGTTTTGGCTAAACCTCAAGTAGTCAAACTAGTTCAGCTATCCTTTTTTTTCAGTGTGGGCGGGGCTTAAAACCGTGTTCTACGCGTCATTTGAATGACTTCTGACATTGCATCGCGCGAAAAACAAATCCCTATTTTCTTTCTCAATTTTAACCAATCAACAAGCGCGTCTATTCGCAACCTCGAAAATGATTCGTACTCGTATTTGAATCATAAGCTGTTTTGGTTTAAGGTTGGTACCTATGGCAACTTTTTGTTTGGAATTTGTTCTGACTTATTATTTATTCGTAGTCTTATTCTTATTCTTATTCTATTTTAAAATATGGCTTCTGTCCTAATTAATAAGACAATTTCGCCAATGTCAAAGTATTCTCTTTCGAGAGGCAACGTTGTACGGTGATTGTAGTTTTTGCAACTTGATAGCAAAATTCCAGAAACCACGTGGAGACAACTTGCGCATTAAAAAATGTCAGACACGAGAGCAATATTGAATATTGTGATCACTGTTCACTGTTAAGGTTAATCGCCGCATAAAACACTATCAAAATTATACTTCAACTAGCCAAAAAAACAGAAATAGCAAAATTAAACATTGTTCCACATCCTCCATGTTCGAATGCCACAAATCGAATATATTCGTAGTCTCAAAGGGATGAATTGATGTCAATGCAATTTATTTAATGGAAATACCCTCGATTTTTCATTTTAAAGTTAATTATTACTCACTTTCAAATAAACAAAAAACTGTTGATGTTTTTCTTCATTGTTCATGGTTTTTTTACTTACTAAATCGACCTGACGCTGGCTCAATGTCACATAGCCAAATTAAAAAATAAATGCATTGAAATCGGTCCATCCCTTTGAGAACTACGATACCACAGATAGACACAGACAGATGGACATTGCCGTGAAACTCCTTCCCTCCCTCTTTTACTTTGGGTGTTAAAAAGGGTAGGGTGTTGTCCAGCCAAAATACAGTTCTAGCCAAGATCGCCGATAGAATCGATTGCAATTATGTCTGATCACCGATATGGACACGGCACGTTGATGCGAGTTAATTTTTTTTTTATTTCTGTTACATGTATGGAGTACCTCCCCCCCCATAAATATTTATTTTTGTAATTTAACTACAAAACTAAATAGCGGCTTTGACAAGACATCTGTACTCCAAATTGCATTACGGACGTACAGACAGACAAACAGACGGACTTGAGGAAACTGTAAGGGTTCCGTTTTTGCCATGGCATAGTAATAGGTAGAGTAGGATCTATTGATCAATTATTGTTATCAACGTTATTTAATTGATTTTTTGCAGTATTTATCTACATAACAATGATTTTTGTTGTATCTATTGTTTTTTAATATCGCCTGCGGTATTCCCGGACCAACGTGACCTTCTAACCTTCAAGAAAAGAGCGTACTCCTAAAAGGCCGGCAATGCGCTTGTGACTCTTCTGGTGTTGCTGGTGTCCATGGGCGACGGTAATCGCTTACCATCAGGCGATCCGTTTGCTCGTTTGCTCCCTATTCCATAAAAAAATACATACTCGTAAGTTACATTTCTTTACTTGGAATAAACTATTTGAATTAAATAAAAAATGCCCGCTTGCAGATCCTCCATGCTAACTTTTAACGTGATCACCTTCTCACTCACTCGTATCTTTTAACGCTGCGTGTAAGTGAGACGGCTTCTTAGTGATGGTCTACAATTTTTCAGTAGAGAATACTAATGGAAATAGTAAGTAATAATATAAATTTCTCGAGGAATTGCGACACAATGCATTTTGCCCCGGTATACTTTGTGAAAAGGAAAGGTTTAGTCAGCGTATAATTTATTTAGCTGGCCGAATTCTAGGTTTTATAATCTTCATTTATCTACCTACTAACGCAGGGTAAGTACTATAAAAACTAAAGATAAGAAAATTTGCTCAAAATGAAACGTTTCTTTACTTGTATAATTGTATTATAAGGAAACAATATCCCATTTCTATATTTGAAAATACGCTTGTCACGCTCGGAAATACTTTGTTGTTCAGTTTTACCTAATAATTTCATTTCGGATAATTTTTGAAATTCATAATGTAATGTTTATCATTCATAATAATATTATTGTCTGTTTATTACAACAATTGTTCAGAATTACTTATTTATTACTAGCCGTTTCCCGCGACTCAGTTCGCGTAGTATTCGTTTATCGCTATAAAAACTATCCAACGTCCTTTCCGGGGACTCAAACTATCTCTATACCGAGCTTCATCTAAATCAGTTCAGCGGTTTAGACGTGATTGAGTAACAAACATCCAAATATCTAAACATCTTCACAAACTTTCACACTTATAATATTAATAGGATAAAATAACCTAACTTACAGTATTCTACAGATGACTACCTATTTAATTTAGAAAATTTCAAGAATGTATAGTTTCGGCGGACTTTTTATGACAAATACTAGCTTTTACCCGCGGCTTCGCACGCGTAAACTAATAAAACGGGGATGTATTCGGTCCCTTAGTTATAAAACTATCCCGTGGGAATATCCGGATAAAAAGTAGCCTATGTGTTATTTCAGACTTTCAACTCCCTACATACCAAATTTCATGACTCTAAGCGCAGCAGTTGTTATTTCGAGATTTTATCCATATCCCGTGGGAATATCGGGATAAAAAATAGCCTATGTATTATTTCAAAGGTCCAGCTACCTACACACCGAATTTCATGGCTCTAAGCACAGTGGTTGTTATTTCGAGATTTCATCCCTAGGTATCCCGTGGGAATATTGGATCAAAAAGTCGCTTATATGTTATTCCAGACTTCCGGCTACCTACATTCCAAATTTTATGACTCTAAGCCCAACGGTTATTATTCCAAGATTTTATCCCTATCCCGTGGGAATATCGAGATAAAAAGTAGCCTATCTATTATTCCAGAGGTCCAGCTATCTACATACTAAATGTCATGGCTCTAAGCACAGCGGTTGTTATTTCTAGATTTTATCCCTAGGTATCCCGTGGGAATATTGGGTCAAAAAGTGGCCTATGTGTTATTCCAGACGGCTAACTACCTACATACTAAATTTCATGACTCCAAGCCCAGCGGTTGTTATTTCGAGATTTTATCCCTATCCCGTGGGAATATCGGGATAAAAAGTATTCTATGTTTTAATCCAGGTTATAAACTAACTTTTTGTCAAATTTCGTCCAAATCAGTCCAGCCGTTTTAGCGTGAAGAAGTAACAAACATACTTACTCACTCACATCCTCACTCACTCACTCACAAACTTTCACATTTATAATATTAGTAGGAAGTAGGATTATAATATTAGTAGGATAAAATTATGACTTTCTGACTTTTGTGACTAATACGCACCTAAACTCTGTGTTATGAGGTGTTTGTGTCAAATCCTACTAATATTATAAATGTCAAAGCTTGTGAGTTAGTGAGTGAGTGAGTATGTTTGTTACTTCTTCACGCTGAAACGGCAAGACGGATTTAGATGAAATTTGGCAAAAAGTTAGTTTATAACCTGGATTAAAACATAGGATACTTTTTATCCCGATATTCTTACGGGATAGGGATTTTTTTTTAAATAACAACCTCTGGGCTTAGAGTCATGAAATTTGGTATGTAGATAGCTGGACATCTGGAATAACACATACTTAGTCACGAAAACCAAACGTCAATGAAAACCACGATGTAATTTTAGGGAATTCCCACGAGAATTTAATGAAATCCCGAAATTTTAATTCAACTGCTGTATCTAATGATAAACGCGTGCGAAGCAGCGGGTAAACGCTAGTAATAAATAATAATAAATCTTTATTAAATACAATAAACCATTATTTATTAACAAATTTATTCTATCGTGTTAAATATAATCCCAATATAATTTAACTGTTAACCAGGCATTTGAACGTTTAATTAACTCCACTGGCTCATTGGGCACCGTTGCGTGAACGCGGTTGGAATTTCCATCACAACTGATTAACCAACGCCGCAATCCTTTCCGCAATGAGAATCTAATACGATAATTAAAATATTTACTCCATCATCATCATTATCATTCGTAAAACCACTGTAGGGCACGGCCCTCCCCTATTGACCTCCAGTAATGCTCTGATGAAAGCGGCCTGCATCTATTGTGAACTCGTGGCTTTAAAACAAGTCTCTTCGTTTCCTTTCTCCATACAAACGTAGTACCGGTCTCATTTAATAACTAGGCAACAGAAGTAGATGAAATTTTGTAAGTATGGACTAGATGTAATTATCTATGCCTGTGGTTTTTCAGATTTTCATATAAATGTGTAATATCAGAATTACAGAAGCTCAAAAAAAAAGAGGTCAACTTTGCACGAGAATTACAGACTATTAATTCATTTTTACAAAAATCGAAAAATCACAAGCATAGAAAATATAATGAAGAGCTTGATTGTAAAATATCATTGATTTCTGTGCTAAGTTTTTCGTATAATATGAGGGCAACGAAACCCAAAATTCAACCGCCCAAATCTTGAAAAGCCTACAACTATCTCGATATACATTAGCGGGAAGCGGAGAAGCAGGGGGGGATATGCATGGGGGGACGGCTGCGAGCGCTTATGTTGCGAGGGATAAAAACAGCAATACCTAAACGTATACCTAACGCGGCCGTGCGGCCGGATGGGAAACTTTTCTTAAACAGATCATCCGTCCATCACGTTAGTGGATACTTGTCTAAAGGGGAGGCCTCTATCGAAAAGTAGACGTCCTATGGCTGATATGATGATGAAGACAACTTCTATTTGGGGTTGAAAATGCACAGTTCACATATTATAACGCTTCATCTAAAGGTAGTTCCGGGATTGAATGCAATGGTTCAGTGAGTTTAACTCAGCGCGTCGCGTGCGAGTGCCAGGTGCCGTAAAAAGTTATCAGCTGCGTGTTTCGAGTTCAAAGAGGTCGCGATTGCGCCATTTGATCTCTTTGTTTATTATATATTTTACCAAAGCTAAATCAGATATATGACAAAATTTTATTGTAATCGCGGGACTTTATTAAATTCCCAATAATTACACCGTGGTCCTCAATTAAAGTTGTACCGCGAACACTCACAAAATTTCATGTTTCTAGACTTAACGAATAAGATGTTTTCGATTTTACAGGGATTCTGTGGGAACACTAGGGATAAAAAGTAGCCTATTTGTTATTATAGACATCCACCTGTCTGCATACCAACGTACAAATTCTTCGAGTCGTTTTAGCGTGAAATTGCGACAAACATGCACGGACGCACGCAGCACGCATATACTATATACAGTCAAAGATATGAATACAGCCAAAGTGCAAAAAAATATGTATCATCATCATCAGCCCACAGTAGTCCACTGCTGGAGATAGACCTCTTCCATGACGCGCTACAACACTGTCTTCAGCCCCTCGCATCCATTCGCTGCCAGCGACCCTCTTAAGATCGTCCGTCCACCATGCCTCAGGACGAAAAATATATATTATACACCACCTTAAAGTTCAGGCAATAAAGTCCTGTTGTATACATATTTTTGACACTTTGGCTGTACTCATATCTTTGGCTCACTGTACTCAAAAATAATTGTTTTCAAGGAATCACGTCCCAAGGTGGAACTTTTTCTTAATCTATTGCACTATATTTTTTTTGGAAAATGTATGGGATATCACCATGACATTAGTAGCACAAAGGTTCCATCCACTCTAGTACGTGATGAAGTTTCTTAGACTGTACAATAAACCGTTTATTACCATCCGCTGTCACCCGTAAGTGGTACCAGCTCGTAAACATCGAGTCTAGGTACCATTCCGTGTACCATAAAAATGTAGGTACATTTATTAGGTGCGAACGTAGACTGAGCTACCGACATTTATTCGGCGTTGGAAGGAACATTGTTGCTAGAAATAAATCCAGAGCTCGCGCTGTTCCTGGATTTCTAGGTGCAATTTCGAAGTCTGCAGATTCCTGAGAGACTTCTAACAGGGAATTTAGATTGCAGAGGTTTAAAGAGGCGTTAGATCAGCTGTGTGATTTTTAACGTCCAGTGCGCCAGTCTGGGACTAGCTCATCTAGAAAAATAATCATACTAAAGTGTGAAAGTGTGGCGAGTGTCGTTGCAAAAAATTTAACCGACTACAAAAAACGTCTGAGTGGAGAGCCTTGGGAGAGGCCTATGTCCAGCAGTGGACTTCTTTCGGCTGACATGATGATGATGACAAAAAACCATGAAAATATTTTTTTACCAGTCTGAAGTCGGTGCCTCAGCACGAGACAGCAGGAGTGATTAAAGTTTAATTTACTAGGTAGTTTAATTTAGTAGGTATGTACTCGTAGGTGAAGTAGACGACTGTAGGTCCACTCCTGCTGGCTCGTGCTGAGCTGAGGCACCGACTTCAGACTGGTAAAAAATTATTTTCATGGTTTTTTGTCATCATCATCGTGCCAGCCGAAAGACGTCCACTGCTGGACATAGGCCTCCCCCAAGGCTCTCCACTCAGACGTTTTTTGTAGTCGGTTCAATTTTTTTGTTATAAAATTTTGTAACCGAAAACTTACCCTAAGGTTACAGTTTCTGCCACAGGGCGACGCAAAATGAATTTTAGGTACACAAATAGGACTTTAGGAGGAAAAAAAATGAGCGACCGAAAATACAACTCACGATTCAAAAAATTACGTTTACATAGCCTTACCCTAAGGACACGTTAATGAAATCATAAATCTTAGTAAAATTTTGTTGATAAATTCCGAATTCATAAGGTAGAGTACCTAGGACACTATAAATAATCGGACGAGCCAATACCTTTGACTATCCCAATTTAAAAAAAATTTAAGTACCCAATTTAAAAAAAAAAACTGAATATTTACACGCCGCAATAGCGACAGAATATGTGATACTACTTACTATTATAATATCTACTTTGCCTACCATGTTCTTGGTGAATAAAGAATTTGTTTGTTTGTTTGTTTGTTTGTTTGTTTGTATCCTGCTCAAAGGGTAGATAATTATTAGACAACCATTTTGTCCATTATGGCTCCAAATATAGCTCTGCGACGTCATTTTCAACTTGCGTGGGGTAGAAATAGGCTCAACCCCAAATTACATTACCTCAAGACGCAAACATTGACGTTGCAGGCTATTTATAGATTTTTGGGTACCGTACCTGAAACATGACATACTAAATTCGCTTAGTTTCACCATTACTGACAATCTGTCGATCCGTCTATCCGTCATAGAACAGAACTCTAATAAATAAACAGCTGAAAATCCATACGTAATATAATAAATGCGAAAATGTGTATTTTTACGTTTGTCCGTCTTTCACGTCGAAACGAAGCAACGGATTGACGGCATAGACATAGTTTAAGGGACAGAGAGTGACATTTATTATACATGACATACAGCTACTTGACGTTGAGCCAAAATTTACTAATTAGGAACCAAAATTATGCTAATAATGCAAAACGATTTTGTAAGACTTCACCTAACTGTAAGCTACCAGTAGGCCTTAGTTCTATAGTCACTCAAGTAATGTTACAAGCAACAATATTTTTGTTACTGTAAGCAAACCTTTTTTTTTTCAGTGCACTAACTCACTCACAAACTTTCGCATTTATAATATTAGAAGTACAAGAACACATTCCGCGCACAGTTACAGCTGACGGCTGACGGCCATCCATCGTGGCAAATTGAATACAAGCGGCAGTACGGGATCTCGAAAATATTTGTTTAGGGGCGGAAAATAGAGTCACGTTCCCGTGTTTTCCGTGTAAACAGGGGAAGGCTCAGCCACATAGCGAACCCGATACGATAATAACGATAATAATTCCACAACAGGCGTCATTCCAATAACACCATGCTAGCCTCCAGGCTCTCAACACACACCCACTTGTATACCTTACCTACACACTTACTACCAACAGAAAGCAGTCAGCCCTAACGCATGATGCATTCCACTTGACAGTCCGGTGCGCGCGACCAATATGCCTCAAACTGTCCGGGTTTTTTATCGACGGACGAAACGCGCTGTGTCCACAATTTTTTAACTACAAGGTTTTGAATAAAAAAGAAATACTTAGACGTAAATTATTGTTTACCCATTCAAATACTAGCTAAAACAATAGCTTGTAATTTATGATTTATTCACAAAGTCAAAGTTAAACTTCACGATACTAAAGTATCCATGGACGGTTTGAAGCGTTTTGGTTTTGGATACCATGGTATCGTCGGACTTTCAAGTGGTTAGCATGCAATTTTTATCCGTGTCACGGTTTTATATCTTCTCTACATAGTATAAAAGCTCGCTGTATAAAAGTCGCTACCCGCCGCCGGTCAATACATTTTTTTTTATTCGACTGGAAGGCAAACGAGCAAGTGGGTCTCCTGGTGGTAAGAGATCACCACCGCCCATAAACATCTGCAACATCAGGGGTATTGCAGATGCGTTGCCAACCTAGAGGCCTTAGTTGGAATACCTCAAGTGCCAGTAATTTCACCGGCTGTCTTACTCTCCGCGCCGAAACACAACAGTGCAAGCACTGCTGCTTCACGGCAGGATTAGCGAGCAAGATGGTGGTAGCAATCCGGGCGGACCTTGCACAAGGTCCTACCATCTGCAAAACTACCACATACAAGAATAACAACAAGAATAAGAAATATACATATATTTATTTCATTACTAACATAATCTAGAGATAGTTTGGAACGATAATGATGATTTCTTTCTTTGTTTGTTGCGCTTTCACGCGTAATTCGCTTATTTACTTGCTGAAAAAACATAATTTAAGCATGACAGTACCTGGGCATTTCCAAAAAAAAGCGTACCCTTTCTTTTTTTCAATTTTGGACTTGCATTGAAAGCACAATCGATTTCGATGGTTTTAAAAAATAAATGTCCTAATCAAGACTGACTTATATAATTTGTATGAAAAATTAAATTCATTTTGAAAGAAAAGGTACACGTTTTAGTGAAAACGCCCACCTACCACATACCCACCTACACACACCCACCTAACACACACCCATCTACCACACAGCCACCTACCACACGTATTGACATGTCATGAATAATAAACTGAGTTCAGAAAAAAAATATAGTTTCTGTGTTAGACTAGTTGGAGCCAGTATCGTAAGGTTCGATGGACATTCGTGTCACGTTCGCGATTGCTATTATAGTTATTTATGCAACTGTATGGTAATAGGGGTCCTTAAAACACGAATGTGGTGTTTTAAGGCCTAATTACGTCCAATTGCATACAACATTTTATCTACATCCATATATTAAATCCTTTATCATGCGTTCAAGAACCATTGAGAATGGCCTGCTTTAACTACTCTAACTAAGTAGGTATGTCTGCCCCACGAGCTGCGCGGGGCCTGCTCGTGCGCTCTGCACCCCCTACTGCCCCGGTGCTGTAATGATGTATGAAATCTCATTACGATACAGCCGTGTTCATAATAAAATCCAATGTCGTAATGCTAGTCATTATCTATGGTTTTTGAACGCATAATGGAGGATTTACAATATGGGTGTAGATAAAATAATATTTAAATGAGCCATCCACAATCAAGACTACTTGATGCTGACGCCATCTAGGGATATTTCACCTGTCAAAAACCCTTACTTTCCATACATTTTGACAGAAATAATCTAAGCGTCACATAATTGGTATGCACGGCAGTATCAACATTATGATACTAATAACCTGACTTTTAAAATAAACTTAATCTTAAAATAATCTTGCTTTATTTTTTCCGGCAAATTTCTATTAATGTTTATTTCCTTACCCAGTTTTTGACCTGCTAACGCGGCAAAACTTATCTTCTTGTAATTAACTCCTAACTTGGTTATTTGTCTTTGTTTGTTTATTCAGGTTGGGTTTCGCTACTGTTTGACGCTCAAATAATGATTTAAGTTGAACTAGAAGCCTTTATTATTACAACTGTAACATGTAACAGTTATTTTATGTGCGTATGTTTGAATTTAAATTACGTAAATGGATTAAAAATGAAGCATTTTATTCAATAGTAAGATAGTAAAAATAATGTAATTAATAAAACGACAATAAGTGATCAATATTAAAGTCTTAACGTAAATTTAATAGTCTTGCGGTTTCACTTACGTTTACGTACTTATTAATTAATAAAAAAATACTTATTATTATTAATCGTAATTATTTCGCTGTTACGTTTACATTGAGACTTTATGACGATCATGAAATTGTGGTTTAAAAATAAACATTATTTGGTTCGGGTACTGACTTTTCGCAACGTAACGTTTGGCAACCTGTTTCATTTCGCAACTATTCAGTTCGCAAACTCTAAAACTGTAAATGTTTCAGGATTTGTTTCAAGGCCATCGTGTAGAACCTTTAAGGTTAGGTTAGTTTTATAAAAATCCTGAAATATTTACAATTTCAGAAATATTAAACATTTGGAAAATAAAAAGTTGCGAATTGAAGCAGGTTGCCAAACGTTTTTCGCCGAAACATTAGTAAACCTTTTTATTCCGTAGGGAAATCCATATTGTCAGTCTTAAAATAGATGATGCAGTTATTTAATTCATGTCACGTGAAATTCTTATTACATTATGTATCCTTAAAAGCTCTAACTTATGATAGCTAGCATATTTTATCTAATTTCATATTTTAGTGCCTTGGTGAGTGGATGATTTTCTTATGATAATTGGAATGGACGCATTAGCCCCGTAGATGACATAGCCCCGGTTAACCTTATTTGCAGTCTAACCCCCTTATTCATAAAACTTAACAAGCCTATGTTAACTAACAAATGCTTTGTCCCTTTCTAACAAATACAAATGTCGAAGAGACAGATAAGGACAAATGAATTTTAGCGGCATTTTAACTAAAATAGGTTTGATTGTCGTTTATGAATAAGGGGGTTAGTGACAGCGCAGTGTCGAAGTTCCATCTCTATCCCGGCATAATACTCGTGGGTGAGGCTGCAGCTAGTATCTCGGAGTTGTAGCGTCAGAACACACCACAATTAACACAATAATGATAATTTAACGTCACAAGTCACAAGATACCTACTTAAATATGTTTACAAATTAATTATTCATGTAGTAGTTAATAGTGAATAGTATTATTGTATCTTTATAGACATCCGATTGTCACCGATGATGCTGACTGAAAATCAGCAGGGCTACATACGAAACTCGAAACTCGAAGTTCGTGTCGTGCGGTCCCTCTGACACTTATACTATTTAATACGAGAGCAAGAGGGACGTTACGATACGAACTTTGAGTTTATAGTAACTCTGCAGCGCTGGGTGTTTTAATGATATATTATTACTAGCTTTTTCCCGCGACTTCGTCCGCGTATTCTTTAGTTTTCAGGGCATACCCATGGTTCAACTAACCCCCGTTATAATTGTGACATCTGTATATCTGTGTGTATAGCGAAGTACTGCCGTAAACGATAGGTGACAGTTTACTATAGTACTTACTTCGCTATAAACAATATTTTTTATCAGTTTTGAATTTTAAATTGTGACCAGCCATATTTTTAGTGCAGAAATAAGTTAATCTCAAGGAAACTCCCCCCTAATAAATCTAACGCTACTTCTTTCTTTATCTTTGCCTACGCAGATCATTTTTATTTATTATCAGGACCATGTCAGTATACCAATTTTCATACTGCTAAGTCCAGAAACTATACAAACTTTACCCCCCATTTTACCCTTTTAGGGGGGAATTTTATCCATTTCACCAACACAAATATTTTTTATTGTAATCGAGAACTTATATATACCTATTTTCATACTTCTAAGTCCAGAAATGAGAAAATTTCCATACAATCTTTACCCCCCCCCCCCAATTTTACCCCATTAGGGGGGAATTTTATCCATTTCATATACGCAGATAATTTTTGATTGTAATCGTGAACTTATATACCTATTTTCATAGTTCTTAGTCCAGAAATAAGAAAATTTCCATACAAACTTTACCCCCCATTTTCCCTTTTTAGGGGGGAATTTGATCCATTTTACTTACACAGATAATTTTTAATTGTAATCGAGAACTTACACACTTATTTTAATACTTCTAAGTTCAAAAATAAGAGAATTTCCATACAAACTTTACCCCCCATTTTACCCCTTTAGGAGGCAATTTTATCCATTTCACTTACACAGATAATTTTTAATTGTAATCGAGAACTCATACACCTATTTTCATAGTTCTAAGTTCAGAAATAAGAAAATTTCCATACAAACTTTACCCCCCCATTTCACCCCTTTAAAGGGGTATTTTATCCATTTCACCTAAACAGATCATTTCCAATTGTGATCAAAAACTTATACACCTATTTTCATACTTCTAAGTCTATAAATGAGAAAGTTGCATATTAACTTCACCCCCCTATTTCACCCCCTTAGGGGATGAATTTCCAAGAATCCTTTCTTAGTGCTCACTTGCATCACAAAAGGAACCCCTGTATCAAATTTAAAGTTTCTAGGCCCAGCGGTTTGGACTGTGCGTTGATATATAACCCAGTGAGTCAGGTTTGCCTTTTATATATATAGATGTTGAGTCAGTATTCGATTCGCAACAGTGTTGTCTAATTGTTTTAATATTGTTGTGTCTTGTGTTGTTGTATTTTATGTCTTTCTTTCTTCAAAGTTCCGCGTGACGTCACACCGAGTGACACCTAGGTATATCAGTAATAGTAGAAACGTGATTTGACGTGAATGGTGTAATTTTCAAGACCTCTATGTAAATAAGTGTTAGGAATTCCCGTAGAAAATTACTGAAAATCCCATTGCTTTAATTCAACTATAGAATTAAATAGAAGCATCTGAAACCATAGGAGAAGGCTGCGAGCGAAGCGATGTGAAAACTTCGTGTTTTCAGCGAAAAATAAAAACAAAAATTATCTGGGGGCACGGCAGTGCCCCCGCCATTTAATTTTCACTAACAAATTTTACCTGACAATTTTTAATTCTTAAGCTTGGTAAAGCCTGTGTTAGGAGGCCCGCTACCGCGTAGTTTGCTATCTTTGCCAACGGTATGCAGCAGGTCGGGATTACAGTGCCAAACGGCTGTAGAATTATTGGCAACTACTCCCAGATTTGCATAGTCTAGATGTTCTAGTTTATTAGTCTGTCTGAAGTACTAACTAGATTGCTTAGGAGCTTTTAGCACTACCATGGCATTGACGTGTAAGTAGTTGCGAGTTTTTTTTTAGATGAAACTGACAACGACTGACCCCTATGTCACCGTTATAGAGTTATTTTTTACTAATCTCTTCATATGCGTGGTGGCCTAGTGGTTTGACCTATGAGAGAGAGAGAGAAAGAGAGAAACATTTATTTACACATATTCGATACACTAAAAAATAAATTCAATGGAATGAAAAAAAATAACATCGAATAGTATAAAGGCACTTAGCGTAATGCTACGGCAAGCCGCAACCCTGTTTTTTGTATGTTGTTGTTTTTGTGTTTGTTGTATGGCGTCTCAAGCACAGAATCGTGGGTTCAAGCCCAGGCTCGCGCCTCTGAATTTTTCTAAATTATTTTTCAAATATACATTTGAAAACTTTGTGATGTATGAAACTTGCACAGATTTGCAAAAATAATAATGGTGTGTGTAAAGTTTTCAGTCCGCACTAAGCCCGTGTGCGAGTTATAGCCCAAACCCTTTCGTTCTGAATGAAAGGACTGTGCCCAATAGTGGGACTTATATAGGTTGAGAGCTGAGATGAATGATCCTTTTCAAAACGACTCGTATTTGTATTTCTTACATTGTCACGGTTCCATAAGGTTTGAAAAGAAGCAAAATATCGGGTAACAAAGTTGAAATCCGATATGTTTCCTCCGAATGGTCCTGGTTAATCAATTTTCAAGGAACTTCGCAAAAGTATTTGTTACGTCTCTTGTTCAGCTTCCGAAAATATATTTTGGAATTTTCTGTATCGTATTTAAGTATGCAGTCAACGTTTCGGTTATATGATTGAAGCCTGTGGTTAAAAGAAAAAAGTTTAGCTTGCTAGGTCTTCTAAAGAAAGATTAGAAGACTTAGCAAGAGCCAAGAGGTAGCTGGGCATTTTTAGTTTAAATGACCCTACTTTTTTTCTCAGAATAAGATAATCCTGGGTTCTCCTTAGAGTCACGAGCACCTCAATTTTCCATTAAAATTTTTTGTGTCCATTTCGAAACGACGAGAAGTAAACTGTATAAAAAAAAAAAAACAAAAAAAATCTTAGATAGATAGATAGATAAAGATAGATAAAAACGTTTATTTGGTACTGCAAACACACACAATCAAGATTAGATACAAGGATACAAAACATCAGTCCAGACTTAAAAATAAACATTTCATATTGCTTGTGTGCGCTGCAGTGCAAAAGGGCCATGGCTCAGTGGTCAACATTGCTCGGAGGAGCAAAACACTGATTTTACGCCACAACCCAGAGGACCGGGAACAAATGTTTATTACTGCTCCAATAATAATTATACCATATAAATAAAACAAAACAAACAATGTGAAAGCAAAATACTAGTTGCATTTTCAATTAAGGGAACAAGAATTTTTATTTGATTGTGTAGACAGTATTTGTGCAGGTTGCACCAAATGATAGATTGAGTTAGTGACAAGGGAGAAAAACAATCATGGTAAATAAGTAAATACCAAGCATTAAGCAGCCCTCAAACTGAACCATCACAACAAACATGCAGCCACCCAGCATCTTACCCTAAATCTTAAAATTACACTCGAAGTCGAGTACCGAGCAACCGCCTTGCTTCTGCAAGAGCAATAACTTAAGATGTCACTCTTGACACTTTTCTGCGTTTTACTTGATCAATAGTACATACTCTCGACGACCGGATGGCCGAGTGGTTAGAGAACCTGACTACGAAGCTTGAGGTCCCGGGTTCGAATCCCGGCCGGGGCAGATATTTGTATGAATAATACGAATGTTTGTTCTCGGGTCTTGGATATTTAATATGTATTTAAGTATGTATTTATCTATATAAGTATGTTTATCCGTTGCCTAGTGTCCATAGTACAAGCTTTGCTTAGTTTGGGACTAGGTCAATTGGTATAAAGTGTCCCATGATATTTATTATTATTATTATTATTTATTCTGAGTAAGGAGTGTCCAGAATTACCTAATTCTGAAAAAAAAAAGATTTTTTGAATTGTGTGAACCTGACTGCAAATACTGCAATAAGTACAGTCAGCTGCAGAGAAAAGGTACCCCCCTGTAACGGCGGTATCCATACTACCGCCATTACAGGGGGGTACCCTTTCTCTGCAGCTGACTGTACAAGCATACCCTATACTTATTTTTCAGAATCATGAAAGCACCGTTCTTAATGACTATACATATTCTACGAGTTGCGTTAGTTGTTTTGACTAAGAAATTTGATTTTCAATGCTCATCATAGTAGACATGAGTAGGTATGTCAAAATTATTTCCACTTGATACCTATACATGTTCCTGACAAAAAGGGTCTTGACAGGCTGACGGACGGACAGACAGCAAAGCGATCTTATGGGCTATTTCTTGAATTTACTTTCAAGGCAGATGCATGTAACTTAATTTTTTTATTTCCATATTCCCCACCTCTAAATATATAGCAAGTCTTACGTGTAATTAATGGAGTCTCTTTGTTTGTTTGTTTATACTCTTTATTTTACAAAAAGGAAATACAAAAATATCACACAAAAAGAAGTTGTAAGTACAAAGGCGGACTTATCCCTGAAGGGATCCCTGCCAGTCAACCTTTGAGTGGTAGAGAAGAGCAATCGAAAAAATAAGGATCGACAAATAGAGCAAAACATTTGAATAAATATAAATGCATATATAAACCCTAAGTACCTAAATATATACAGTCTGCTAGGAACATGACACAGAAAAACCCAAGATGGCCAATGTCTATTGAAAATCTATTTTAACCGTTACGAAAATAAATTTATCTTTTAACCTATATTTACCTTCTTTGATAACAGAACGGCCAGCAACCCCGGAAATAAATCTCCAAGCGGAAATAGAAGTGTAATATAAAAGCCAAAATACAAATATTTAGTTTACTATTTCTGTAAATTCAGGTGACCCGCAAGCTTGTTTTTTCCCTCTTACATAAAAAATATATATTTTAATCCAATTCATGGAATAGATTTTCAATTCAATTGTACCTAATATTTAGGGTTCCGGATTCAAAAGAAAACGGAACCAAATATTTAGTGCGCCAATCTCTTCTTACTAGTCTTACGAAGGGTATAATTAGAAAAGAATACTTACTTACTTGCTTTCAACAACTAAATTATTATTATTATTATCTTTATTTCTTTTTATTCTTAGGATTAGGTTTTTATAATAGTTATAAAAAGTAAAATACAGAAAAGTACATACAAAATAAAAAATATATAAAAACCTAACCTAGTTTGCCGCCGGTAACGGAGCAGGGCCCAAGTTATCGGTGGTCAGGGCCGCAGAGTGAGGAACCTCCGGACGATGCGTGCCGTGTCCAGAATCCAGAAGTACCGCCTTCTGTATCTGGCCCTATTATTATTATTATTACAACAGAATAAGATTGATTTATTTGATGTTAAAAATTTTGTACATGAAATCTTAAACTAAATATAACAGTGTTCAGTAACTCGGTACCGAACCGATCCGGAGCGGTCATAGACAAAATAATCGCTCGAAAGAACCGGAGTCAATAAAAAAATCGGAGTCGATAAACGATTTCGGTACCGACACCTGAGCTGGACTTAGTGAATCAGATCCCTTCTCGGAGTCGAGATTACCCATGTCTACCCTGCACTATTCTCAGCATTTAAAAAAAAATAATTAAAAAGTTGCTTTGTCTCACGGAGTGAGCAAAATGAAATTTTGCTCACTGATTTTGAATAGCAAAACCTGCCTGTTTGAGATGCTGAGGTGAAATAGTTGTTTGTGTCACAAGGGAGCAAACTGGTGTATTTACGGCGAGGGCGTACATTGAATCCTGAGCGTAATGAGGGATTCAAGTGTAAACGCCCAAGATGAAAATAATTTTGCTCCCGAGTGGCTCATACAACTTTTCACACCGAGCATTATAAACTTGAAAAAAAAATCTAAATATTATTAAAGAACAACCACCATAGAAAATGGCATGGCTGTACAATTATCAACTTCAAAAAATGGTATTTGCAATAAAACACTAAGAAAAGCCCTGAACAGAAAAGTTGCACTTTGCTCCCTCTCGTCAGGGAGGAAAAGTAACTTTTCTGAAGGAGAGGTGTGAAAAATAAATTAAAGTCATCTTCCTTCATAACTGCTTCGTGCGTAAAAGTATCAAAATAAAAGGTACGTGTAGCAATTTCCCTTCCCGGATATCATTCAATAGCAATTCGAGATTATTACACAACTCTATTACGTCTCCAGTTTTACCCGTACTTATCTAAAATTGAAATCCTCGCCGCGCGCTTGTAGTGCAGTTGTAATTGTTTGACCGGGTTCTAAATGGAGTTTATAGGTGGCTAACTCAAGGAACATGGAAAGGCAAGAATTAATTACTTTCTATTAAATATATTTTCCCGGATAACTAACGTCTTAAATCAAGTTTAGCTCGACTGTTTCGGGCTAATCCGTAGCCCTTCTTCCTCGGAGCAACACGACTCGGCGGCTGCTGTAACACGCGCACTGGGTAAATATATTTAATATGAGTGAGTCTCACGGTAGTTTTATGTTCAAAATGACTTTCTACGCAGCAATCGCTGTGTGAAGAATTGAATTGGTCATAGTTCATACAATCCTACTAATATTGTAAATGCGAAATTTCATGAGTACCCGCGCGTGTGTGCGTGTGTGCGTGTGCGTGTGTGTGTGTGTGTGTGTGTGTGTGTGTGTGTGTGTGTGTGTATGTGTGTGTGTGTGTGTGTGTGTGTGTGTGTGAGTGTGTGTGTGTGCGTGCGTGAGTGTGTGTGTGTGTGTGTGTGTGTGTGTGTGCGTGAGTGTGTGTGTATGTTTGTTAATTTTTCACGGTAAACATTGGAAAGTAAATATTTGAAATAACACATAAGCTACTTTTTTATCCTGATATTCCCCCTAGATACGAATAAAATCTTGAAATTTCAACCACTCTGGTTAACATACAACGTTACTGCAATCCACACTATTTTATTTGGAATTCTAATGATAATTAAGTAAATGCCGGAATTTCGGATTTAGGTTAAGGTATACCGTAGGCGACAGGCTAGCATCCTGTCACTATTGTACCGTTTTTGTCAAACTTAAAACCTAAAATTGCTAAAAGTGGCTCCGAAGCGGTAACATTTCGTGAGCTCTGCCTACCCCATTATGGGAATACAGGCGTGATGTTTGTATGTATGTATGCCGGAATTTCAACTCATCTGTTGGTTTTAATGTTTACGCGTACGATGCCGCGGTAAACACTAGTGTAACACTTTTAAACGAGTAATTTTAATTTATTTCACGTCCGCTCTTATTATTTGATAGCATAATATTTCATCCCGTTTATCTCGTTCTTTCAAAAAGTGGCCATTTAATTATGCAAGTTATTAACAAACATGACTTTTGAACTTCGTTATCAAAACATGTAAATTATTTATATGAAGATAGCACTCAAAAATTATGTTTATTGAAGCACTAACTGCAAAGAGAGCAGGTAAGTACTCGTAACGTTCTTAGTAATCCTCATTTACCAATTTCAGTTTTTTTTTGTCAATCAAGTAATTATTATTCATATATACCTATGTATGTATGTATTTAAACTCTTTATTGTACAAAAGAAAAAAAACAAAATACAATTGACAAACTAATAAACAAATTATATATAGTTTGAATTGGTTGCATCATTTTAATAAAATTCTTGTGAAAACTGTTGCAACAAATAAATACTGAATAATAACTTACCCAGTCATGACTGAAATCTTTCTCACAAATTTCAAAACAGCTAGTATATTTTTTCACGTCTCTTGTTACAGAAATAATGCTGCTAACTCTCATTGTGTGTTCATTCCTGGCAAGCTGCTTTGCAGCCCGTCAAGATAATTATGAGATTGTACTGAAAGAAGACTTTTTCAAAGATAACCACCTGCTTTACACAGGTGAACATGACATCGTCCGTATATTTGTCCCGTTAAACCAATTCAATGGCGAAAGGGAACCGTATACCCTATTCTTCATTGAAGGTGATTATAAAGACGACTTGGTTATGAGTAAAGGATTATATGTGTTCAATAGGGGTAACGTTACTAAGATACTTGATAACGCCAGAGACGGTATAGAAACTAAAACGAACACAATTTACTTTGGAGCTGAAGACGGCATTTACAAGTACGATAGTGCTACTAAGGTAGCAACAAAGCATGGCAACGTCACTGATAGCATTAGTCAATTAGCATATAATAACAAAACTAATTCGATTTATTATTTAACCGATGAAAATGAAGTCTACAAACTCAACGAAGATGCGACATCCAGCGTCAAAGTAACGAGTCTGACGGACGTTCAAGAAATGGCTTTTGGTTTTGAAGGCAAATTGTACTACTATGATTCTAATAAAGTATTCTATGTAGTTGATTTAGAAACGGGAGGCATCCCAAAGAAAATAACAGGTTTACCTGCGAATATGGAAGAAGTCGTATTGTTGCCGCCAGCCCGTGGCAGTGAAGAAGGTGTTATGTTGTTTGCTGACAAAAAAATGTATAGTATAAAAGGCGATCAAAATATTGTAGGGTTGCACGAAAGAATAGAAGTTCCTATAACAGCACTGGCACCGCAACCCGGTTTGGTTCACTTTTACGCTAAAGATAAAAAACTCTATGCATTCAGTTTCCGGGTTTTCATGTTAAGTGGCGTCATTCAACGTATTGAAGAAACAGCTAATTAAGAAATGATTACTTCAATATAAAATCTTGATTGAATTATTTAATATACTCTATTTTTTTGTACTTTTGTGTTTATTTCCCTTTTATACCTAATTAATACAGTCGAGTTAATAAATTATAACCTACGTTAAACTAGGATACTTTTGTCCCATAAAATTGCGATTTCCGCGGGATAAATAAACTAAATCGCTTACGAAGTCCCGGATAAAAGTTAGTTAGGTATCAATAGATAATGAATTACTTACTATAATATCAAAAACTTCCTTTCCCCTGGCTCTCACCCCGGTAATATCATATTCTGTAAATATAGTATACAACTTTAGGGTTTTTGCTGTGAGGTATAATGAAGATCCTCATAATGCACGTTAAAATTCGTCTAACTTTGATTGGCTCTATCAGCAATATCTCACTTGAAAATCCTAATGCTTCTTAATTTTGTATTTGAATACAGTACTCAGTTGCAGGTAGTAGGACCTTGTGCAAGGTCCGCCCGGATTGCTACCACCATAATCGCTAATCCTGCCGTGAAGTAGTAGTGCTTGCACTGTTGTGTTTCGGCGTGGAGAGTAAGACAGCCGGTGAAATTACTGGCACTTGAGGTATTCCATCTCAGGCCTCTAGGTTGGCAACGCATCTGCAATACCCCTGGTGTTGCAGATGTTTATGGGCGGTGGTGATCTCTTACCACCAGGAGACCCACTTTCTCGTTTGCCTTCCAATGGAATAAAACAAAAAAAAAACCTGCGGTTTTCCCGTAATCTGCACTTGAGGGGTGGGGTAACTCAAACGGGTGCGGGGCGAAGCGTGGCCATTCTGTACGTTAGTACTATTATATATTCTGTGCATTTACAGTACACACCCAGTATAATCTAAGTTTGAACCCGGAAAATTGTGAAGTTTCCACGGGCGCGTGAAAAAAGCTGTTGTCAACTGCCGTGTTACTTAAATTTTGAACGAACTTGACATTTGAACCTGGTTATCACAATTTATATTTTTATAAAGGTATCACCAAAAAATTCCGTTTACTACAGCGCTAACACTGATAATGATGTAAGTACCTAACGTTTAAGTACTAAATTATTTTTATTTAAAAACTGTATATTAACTAGGAAAGAATACTAAACTAAGTTTTTATAAAGTTGAAAACAACGTATTCTATTCATTCACACGAAAAAAGGCTGTAGTATAACAAAAACTTACTTAATTCATGTTTATTAGAACAAGCAGCACTTGAGTATATAAAACTCAATTTCAGTTTCTTAGCCATGATGGCTTTCTGATTTGACCTGCAGCCCTGAAGCAGAGGGTCTTGGGTTCGAACCCAGACTCCCAACTCTATGTTCTGAATTTGCATGCAAAATTAAGCTTTATGGTGATCGAAAACATCGTGAGGAAACCTGGACACTAGAACTTCAGCGGTGTGTTTGGTGCGTAATCCGCTTTGGCTCAAGTCTTTTCAATACTAGAGGAAGCCTGTGTCCTGCAATGGGAGTAATAGGTACTTGTACTATTATCAGAACAATACGAGAGGAAGCCTGTGTCCTGCAATGGGAGTAATAGGTAGGTACTTGTACTATTATCTATTCTGTGGTATAGGCCGAGATGAATAGAATGTATTAAAGTATGTTTTTGCAAATGAGTGATTTTGGATGTTTTTTTTTCTTTGGTTACTTGGTTTTAAAGATGACGCGCGTCGAAGTACGGAAGTAGGGACCCGTGATGTCACGCCGTGCTTAAAAATTTCGCACGTTGCAACAAAATGTTCGTCTAAGACCAAGGCAATTGGGTCTAAACAGCCACAAACAAAGAAGTTTCTACATATCGTCGCAGGAAAGCAGAAATGATGTAACCCTTAAAATTGAAACTTTACACTAGAGGCAAAATACTGAAGCCAAAAAATTAAAAAATTCTTATCTTCTAAACGGTACAAAGGTTTTTAACCCCCTTTAGAAATAACACCAAAATAAACGCCGTCTTTCAACCAGCAGTCGCAATTTTGATGCAAACTATATTTAAGTGTACTTTTCACAGGGTTACCGCATTTTTGCATTTTTCTTTATCCCAGAAGAATGCTGTAACCCATCAAACAGTATGGAGACAAGTCAGTGAGAGAAATTTTAAGGTGGTTTAAATTGCTGTACATAAGTCAATAGTATATTTTTTATCGAGAGACTAAAATAAGCCAATATATACCCGAGGTGGTTAGCCACCCGAGCTTTAGCGAGGGTGTCTATTTATCCGAGGGTTTATATTGACTTTTAGTCTCGCGGTGAAAACTCTATTTTTCACTTCGATTGCGAGAAAAAATAGTCAATTTAGTACAAAAAGATTTAACAAGAAATAAAAATAAATCTTTCTAGATTTCGGCGGCAAAAGATTATCAATTATGTGTATTACTCTTTGGTCAACATCATAATTTTCACTATCACTTGATGACATTGTGAGAATAATCAATTTATTTTAATCGTTTGCGATTTACGCTCTACAACAATTTCAAAGTTTTCACGGTGAATATTTTTTTCCATCCAGACACAGATACTACCAATACAGATACTAACAAAATAGCACCGGCGAAATGGTTCATACACAAACGGAAAAATAGAGTGGCGCCACCTTCTATGCGGAAAAAGCATAGAACTAAGACCACGTAGACTAAGAACGTAACATTTTCGTCATTAAAATGGTCCACACACAAACTTATTTTTTGCAAGTAACTGGCTGTTTGAGTTTATCTAAGTCACTCGAAGTAAATTAAAAAATTAATTACTTTTACTCCCTAGGGAGTAAAGTGCTCACTTTACTCCCGTCTCGTAAGGCTATATTGACCCACTTTTAGAGCATGAGAAGTGAAAAACCTCTTTACGTCATTTCTGGTCAAAAAATATTTGGAATTAAAGATTTTATTGATTTTTTATCTGCAGTAAGTTAATTTCTGAATAAAAAAGGGAAACAATGAAATGCTGTAAGTACAAAAATAAACTGTTTAATAGGACATTTTACAGCGCATTGGTTTTTTACTGCAATGCTGTATTTTTTCTTTGAGAAATAAATCAATATGTAAATTATAAAAGCACTCTTCTCTCTTCTCATTTATTCATACAAATATTTGCCCCTGCCAGGGATCGAACCTAAGCAACCTCAAGCTTCATAGTCAGGTTTTCTAACCACTTGCTATCTGGTCGTCAAACACACACACACACACACACACACACACATTTGACACTTGACCCTGGTTATCACTAGAGATGTCACAAATATTTGTATTCGCATTCGCATATGCGAATAATTCGCATCATTTTAAACATTCGCATCAACATTCGCATTCGCATAAAACGATGCAAATATTTTGCGAATGCGAATGTGTGCAAGGTGTGACGTGTTTCGCCTGCGCCGGCCACCGGCCACCGAGACGCCGACTGGCGCATGCGCAAAGCGCGCCAACCCGTATTACGTGATTAATTTTGACCAATAGAAAGCACTTTTACTTGTGACAGTGGCTTGTGATTGCTTGATTAGGTTTGTTTTTGAAGCTGAGTTTTTACTGTACTGCCTTAATATCCGCATTCGAATTCGCACATTCGCGTCCTAAATATTCGCATCCGCATTCGCATTAGCGAATGTGATAAAAATGACATTCGTGACATCCCTAGTTATCACATATTACTTATATAAAGTTATCAACAATAAATTCCGTTTACTATAGTGCTAACACTAGTCTGGGTAAGTAACGCTATAAGTATTATTTTTTAAATAGCTGATATAGTGTCCCACTGCTGGGCAAAGGGTCTCCCTTAACTCCTTCCACGCATCTCTAGCTTCTGTAAAATGTTAATACTAAATCGATACCGGAAATCTCAATTGGCGTAAAGGACATTTTAAGACTTTACAGTACAAGCAAAAAACGTTCACTTTATTGAAAAAAAAATTATAACTCATCTGTTTATTATTGCATAAAAATAATGTTAAGGGAGATTATAGTTTTTTTTATCTCTTCTATCAGATAGCATTATAATTTTTATTGGAAAAAGCATATTTACGGAGATAATGTCTTTTACTACCCCCAATTTTAGATGTTGTGTTCTTTACGCCTGTTGATAACGTGACTTTCAAAATATAATCTTCGGTCGTAAAGGTCCCTTTAGCAAAATAAAAGGGCATTATTACTGTCGTAAGAGAAGGAAATTGACAGAAAACGGGGTATAAAGAACATGAAATGGTACAAATTTAGATTGAAATAATTAAAATGGGTTGTAATTCATGGAAAAAATGCAACACTTTTATTCATTACTGTAAGATTTTTATTATTCTAAGTGCAAAACTGTTTTTTAGTTTACCAAAAATAGGCCTTATACCTGTTATCACACATCAAATTTTAGTTTTGTACTTAATAATCAATATTTTTTTAATAAAGTTTCTTAAGTAAAATATCTAAACACGTAGGGCCGTGTTGCACGACACGACATTTTTTTATTTATTTTTATTTTAAGTTTAGTTTAGTTTTAAGTTAGTTTCTAGATAAGATCCTCACTGAAAATCAGCGCCACGACTTGCCGTGGCATTATGCTGAGTGGGGACCTGTTTAGCGTCATGTATGTCTTGTATTTGTTCTGTTTTTATTTATGGCGTTAAATAAATGTATTTTCTTTCTTTCTTTCTTTAACCCCTTTCAAAATGGAATAGTAACATTTAAATGACACTTTTTAGGTAGTTTAACTTTAGTTTGCTTTATTTTTACGAGTACTTTAGTTCTAATTATAATTTTTCCACCATAAAAGATATAATTATTAATTTTTCTTTCCACTTGGAAAATAGGATAAGTATTTAGTTTAATTTAACCACCTATTTACATGCATTTTAAAAACAAAACTTACCTAATATAATAAGTAATCTATTCATAATCAAATATGAAACACTGTAGCGAATCTTTACAACAACATAGTGAGTAATGAAAATAATGAAAAATTCAATAGGTAAGAAAATAATTTACAAAATTGTGTGTATGGTTTAGCAAAAATAGACCATTATACCTGCATCAAAAATATTTTTGTAGCATAATTATCAGTCAAAAATCAACATTTTATGATTTTTTCAAACAACTAAATAAACAAGACCTTTAATATTAAATAGAAACTTAAGTACAAAAGGTATCGATCTCTTAATTTTAATTTGTTCTTTTTATATCAGTAAGTATTTTAGTTATAATAATATTTTTTCCATTATCATGAAATATTTAAGTATTTTATCAATGTCTCCTTCTACTTATAAAATTGTATTTAGCACTGTTATTCGCTATTCTCTTGTTGTTTAATATACAAGTATTTTAGATGAACTAAAATTATAATCAAAGTAAACTAGGCAACATTGTAAATAATCTTTTGGATGACATACTTAAGGTGACCGTCTCAAATATAATTAATACTTAATCAAATCTTAAGAAAACTTTTAAAATCGCACATAAGTAGTTAGTAGATTTTTTTGGTTCGGCATTGTGTGACTACTTGTCACAAAGTGAACTTAGTTACAGCCACAGAATAACGTAAAAAACACAGCAAAACTGCATACAAAAAATCGCGCGGAGCGGCGGCGGCGCAGGTGGACGGTATGAACCTGTTTGTTTACGTTTGTTCGCTTAGCTAGCCCTTACCCCGCCGCCACGCTCCCCACTCGTGCCCTACGTACACCGCTCCACGTCGTATTATGTCTCTGATATTATTGCGATACATTATTACGTTATAATTTATATATAGCGTACTCTGTCTCACACAGTATCTAATATGAACTACGAGTAAAATCATCAAAGTAGCAACAAAGCTTGGGTTGTAAAGTCATTTAAGGACATCATTTTAGTCATTTTAATTATTTATTCCCATATTAGCTTGGGTTGTAAAGTCATTTAAGGACATCATTTTAGTCATTTTAATTATTTACTCCCATATTTTTTATGAGTTGTAACAGTCTTTTAGGTCTTAATGGACACACGTAAGTAGCATATAAATTACGTCAAAAGTAAACTAGGTAGTAAAGGACATCAAAACAGAGAAATCTCTTACCACCCAGATACACTATGTAAATAAAGGTTTACGTCCAAGCAAAGTTTATAAAATGTCCTTTAAATCATTTTTTTCATAAATAATCTTGAATAAGTTGTCCAAAATGAAAGTGGCAAAGGTCAATTTTTTAATCGTAGCGTTGCTTGGAATATACCATTCGATAGAGAAAAAAAAGCTGTATACGATGGTACTTAAAACTCATTTTCGCATTTTTGTCCTTTACGCCATTTGAGATTTCCGGTATCGAAATTATGTTTTTATCTTAAACTGCATATTAACTGAAAAATAAAACTATAATTAAGATTTCATGAAAAATAATTTATTTTAATAATTCACAAGAAAAAACGCTTAAATGTCTCTGCCCAGTACACCGTATCGTACAACGACCGCAATAGGACCGTGTCAAGCAAAAATATTTCTATTGAAAAGTACTTATTAGTCTATGCCCACTAGCAGGTTCCTTGACCAACCGTCGGCGCCCCGTGCCATGCATGCGCGTTACATTCCGTCCCTGGCACGTTCCTATTACGGTCATAGTACAATACGGTGTAGTGGGTAGATATTAAGTAGAACAAAAACTCAAGAAAATACCGTGAGACTCACTCATATTAAATGATATTGTAACGGATAACTCACGTCTTAAATCGAGTGCGCGTTTTGCGGCAGCCGCCGAGTCGCGTGCTCCAGTGATGAAGGGTTTCGAAATAACCCGAAACATGTCGAGCTAAACTCGATTTAAGACGTGAGTTATCCGTTACAATATCATTTAATAGAACAAAAACTTACCATCAGGAGACCCAATTGCTCGTTTGCCATCCAGTCGAATAAAATAAAAACTTATTTTAAATTTATTGGAGACAGGAGCACTTTACTATGTTAAATTCTAAACCGATAGAAGAAAAGTACGCGTCCCATGTTTTCTGAAAATCAAATTCACGGACTTACTTATAACATTTTTTTTTGGAAACTTGCCCATTGACCTGATTTAATCTGTAATTATTATTATTATTTGAACATTTTGCACGTTTCTTGTTACAGACATGATACTGCTAACGTTCATTGCCTGCATATTCTTGGCAAGCTGCTCTGCAGAACCTTCAAATGAATTTCACATAGTTGTTAAAGAAAGCTTTTTCAAAAGCAAGTACCTGCTCTACACCGGAAAACATGACATCATCAGAATATTTGTTCCATTACACCAATTTAAATTGGGTATCAAACCAGCAGTAGCTGTCGACCAGGACAGCAGCAGCAGCAGCAGCAGGAGCAGTAGCAGTAGCAGTGAGGAAACCACGCCCCCATTTACACTGTTCTTCGTTGAAGGTGATTATAAAAATGACGAGGTGATAAATAAAGGATTGTATATATTCACTAGAGGTAAAGCTACTAAGTTACTTGAAAATGGCAGAGATGCTGTAGCAACTCAAGCGAACACGATTTACTTAGGAGGTAAAGATGGTATTTACAAGTACGATAGTGCAACTAATACAGCAACGAAGCATGGCAACGTCACTGACAGTATTAGTCAGTTTGCATATAATAATAAAACAGATTCGATTTACTATTTAACTGACGATAATGAAGTCTATAAACTCAACGAAGATGCGACAGCCAGCGTCAAAGTAGCAGGTTTAGCAGACGTTCAACAAATTGCTATTGGCTATGAAGGCTCGTTGTACTACAATTCTGCTAAGGAATTTTATTTTATTAAATTACAAGATGGAGATGTTCCAAAAAAGGTAACAGGTTTACCAGAAAATTGGAATAAGACCGTATTGGCGGCACCATTCTGCGTAACGGAAGTACCTGGTGTTCTCTTGTATGTTGATGATGTCCTTTACATTTTGGAAGAAGTGCACTCTCGAAAGGGACCGATAAGAATAGAAGCCACTGTAACCGCGCAATCATCACAATCCACTCTCTTTCATTTTTTCGGTAAAGACAAGAAAATATACGTATTCCATGATATGGAATTATTCTATCTGTATAGAAATTCTATTTCTGATATGATTTAAATAGATACATCGTATTTTTTACGTACTGTCGTACCTATAGTCATTTTTTAACTATCTCGGCGATTGACCAGGTCAACAAATCAATCAAAACTACAAAATATAAAATGTTAAAATGCAACTTTTACTCGCTGTACTATTTATTGATTAGTTTAATGTGACAGATATCTGTTTTACCCTCTCTGTGTGTTTTGTCCCAATAAAGAGAGATTGCATCACATTTATTTCTCACTAATTTTATTACTGGGAAGATGAGAAGGGTCTTTAACTTGGAGCAAAACTCTGGAATGAACTATTGTCTGCGGTATTCCCGGACCGATATAACCTTCAAGCTTTCAAGAAACGAGCGTACTCCTACCTTAAACGCTGGCAACGCACTTGTGACTCTTTTGGTGTTGCAAGTGTCCATGGGCGACGATCCGTGTGCTCGTTTGCCCCTATACAATAAAAAAAATAACTTGCAAAATTTTAACTGTACTTACGTATATACATTGCAAGTAGTAATAGGTAACACAGATTGTCATGTCGGAATATAGATCGATGTTTGAATGTCTGGCAAAATTACTGAAATGCACATAGCAGCAATAACGACACCAACATTGGCAATCTCACCGACTTTTATATCTTAAGTTAATGTATTATTTTTATTGTGAATTTGTTTATCACAATAATGAAAAGGTTATCTAAACTTTGTGTATTTGTCAGATTTATAACACTTCAAATGTGTAGGCAAATAAAATTCAAAATCTAAACATAGCAATAAATACACACGTATTTTTAATGACTGGCATAAAACGCGTACCTAGCATAAAAAAGAAAACCTTGTAATAGGAAACATGAATATTTCTTGAGGGTCACAGAAGTGGACTGAAATCATTGGCTTGCGAAGCCGACTAGCATTGGTCCGATATTTTTACAAAATACTTACAGGTAGGTACTACTTTTCATCATCATCATCATCATGTCAGCCGAAAGACGTCCACTGCTAGACATAGGCCTCCCCCAAGGCTCTCCACTCAGACTCGTCTTATGCTTTTCGCATCCACCGCGATCCCGCGACCTTAACCAGGTCGTCGCTCCATCTTGTTGGAGGCCTACCGACAGCTCGTCTCCCGGTCCGCGGACGCCATTCGAGAACCTTTTAACCCCATCGGCTATCAGTCCTGCGAGCAATGTGTCCCGCCCACTACCACTTCAGTTTCGCAATTCTTCGGGCTATGTCGGTAACCTTAGTTCTACTACTTTTACCTGCACAAAAATTAGTAAGTACCTAGGTTTCTAAGCTACTAAAAAAATAGCCGCTATATTTTCCTTTACTTGCTGGTGATCAATTTTACCATCTGTTTTATAAATGTACAGATGTACAACAAATACGTCATCACATCAAATTCCTTAACAAAATGATAAACTATGTAATTTCGAAAAGAAATTCCAGGGGACAATTTGTCTGAATGAGTGACAGAGACAGGCATTCATCAATTCGTTCATTCATTCCCCTGAATGAATGTGTCACTCGTGTCGAATGAAATGAAATATTAAACATCGCAATTTTCAAGCAATGCCGATAAACATCGTAATGTTTTTTTATTCATAGATGTAGTTAAAGTGGCAGTGGCACTCAAAACACAGAAAATTCTAAAGTGGCAACCACGTAGAATCATATGTGGGTGGGTAAGTGTACGCAATCACATACCATGAACTGAAATGTATGGCTTTGCGTACTACCCACATATGACTCTATCCTACGATGCGGCTTAGGCAGTTAGGCCTCCTACTAGGTGGCCCGATGACATCACGTGTTGTCGTTTTTAGGGTTCTGGAGCCAAAATGGCAAAAACGGAACCCTTATAGTTTCGCCATGTCTGTCTGTCCGTCCGCGGCTTTGCTCAGGGACTATCAATGCTAGAAAATTGTAATTTTGCACGGATATATAGGTAAACTATGCCGACAAAATAGTACAATTAAAAATTCAAAAACAATTTTTTTAGGGTAGGTACTTCGCATAGACGTAAAGTGGCGGTGATTTTTTTTTTTGTCATCCAACCCTATAGTGTGGGGTATCGTTGGATAGGTATTTTAAATTAGGGGTTTGCTAAAACGATTTTTCGATTCAGTAATTTGTTTGCGAAATATTCAACTTTAAAGTGAAAATTTTCATTAAAATCGAGCGTCCCCCCCCCCCTCTAAAATCTAAACCGGTGGGTGGAAAAATTTGAAAAAATTCAGGATGGTAGTCAGCATATCAAACTTCCAAGGAAAACTATAACGGCTAAGTTTGCTTGAGAATTATTAGTAGTTTATGAGTAAACAGCAGCGTAAGGTATAAAATATACCTAAGCTTGGAAGATTCCGTATAAAATACGAAATCCTTAGAAAATTTTACTTAACTTTTTCGTAATGGCTACGGAGCCCTATTTTGGGCGTATTTTTAAATTTTATGTGTTTCATTGGTGAACACTTGACTCTACATATGCCCTAGATACACACAACCATATCTTTGCGGAGCCCCAATAGAAACTTTGCAGACCCCCAGGGTTCCGCGGAGTACATTTTGAGAATAGCACACTTATAGAAGATTGATGACAATACAAAAATTTCCCTCTTCCCCACTTATATAAAAAAAATTGGTTGTGAACTTGTGAAAATTTGCTGGTCTTGCCAGATTCGTCTCCGCAAGAGAGCTCTTCAGCGGCTTTAACTACTTGAATTTTGGTACGGATATATTCCGACAATTATTTACTAAAACTATCAAAATAAATAAAGAAACAATAACAATTTATTTAAATAAGTTTACTGTTTTGTGCTAGTGCTGCACTCTGACAGCAGAAAATTCTAGTAACATTCTCTTTTCTTCTATAATCCACGATAAATACATATAGCTTTCTAAAATAAACCAAATAAACCAGTCCCAGCCATTAAGACACATTTAAACACACGCTGAAACTTAATTAACCGGAATTGGAGAACATCAAACGCGGGTCGATTCAATTATAGCATAAATAAACAACGTACCTACCCAAATAAAAGCTGGTAAGAGCATTCGAGATTTGGTAGGTTACACGCGTCGCTGTATGGGTTGATGCCTATTATGAAATTTCATATATTTTCGCATATTCGTAGAATTTAATCTACTAATATTATAATTATAAAGGCCGAGGTTTATGAATTTCTGATAGGTTTGCTGGTAGAAACTGAATGCGTCAAGCCGGGGACAGTGCGCAATGTCGTTCATTTGGGGAGACCTATAATCAGCAGTGGATTGCTATAGGCTGATCAATGATTAATATTATATTATTACCATTATCTTGTAGACATGACAACTTAAAAACATTTTTACCAAGCTGCTAAGCAGTTTGTTGGTGAAGACAGTAGGTACTCTTTTTTTATAACCAATTACTAAAATAAGCAGGTTATAAAGCTTATATGTACCTATAACTACCTTGTTTGTGCATGTGTACGCATGTAAGTAAGCGTGCGTATGTTATCTGTGCTCAAGCACAACAAAACTGTGTCCAACAAAAACTCAAGTATTTGTCACACTTTCACACTCTAAGTCAAAGTCAAAATATCTTTATTCAATTTAGGCTATAACAAGCACCTTATGAATGTCAAAAAAATCTACCACCGGTTCGGAAAAATCTCTATTGAGAAGAATCCGGCAAGAAACTCAACGAGGTATTTTTTTTTACTTAAACGAAACGACTTCAGCTTTGGATGATGTGTGAAACATGTAACGATCTCTAAAATAACACATAAGCTACCTTTTATCCCGATATTCCCACGGAATCGGGTGGCACGCATAAGTTAAGTCTGAAGACATGGAATATTGAATAGGCGCTCTTCAATAAACAACACGATTCAATGGAGACGTCGGCACACCTCGGTGTGATTCTTGGTAGGGAATTCAAAACCGGTTTTTGATGTATGGAGAAAAACCGAAAACCGGGTTTTCTCCATACAATAAAAACCGGTTTTGAATTCCCTTCTTGGGGATCCAGTACAATACAATACAAGAAACAAGGACTCTTTATTGAACGCCATAATATTCGAGTATAGTATATCAGTACAAGTGTAGAGTGTCAGTTAGAATTGCCATGATGTTGTCCAACCTCCGATAGAAGATGAATGGGAAGAAGAAGAAGAAGTATATCAGTACAGAAGACAGAGGCAGCCTTCCTCATTCCCGTGGTAGCACAGAATAGACAATAGTACAAGTACAGAAGTCTCTCTGTTTTGATTTTCACAAATGCCGCCTTTTTATGTGCCTACATAATTATTATTAACAAACGGACCGCACGCGAGCAGCCGACATTGAGCTCTCTGGCGCCGCGCGAAGGTCGACATTATTCCACACCTTGTCAGATATTCCGAAAATAGGGTTGTCATGATACTTTAATAGAATACCTATTATACTATCAGATTTATGCTGTTTATAATATTTACTTAGCGGTTGCACTTTTATTTATTCTATGGCGCAGGGTCGAATATTATGTAAGAATAAGCTAGGTACCAGTCTAGTCCAGCGCAACTATGCTTAGTGACTCTCGTTGCGAGACGTCACCCGTCACTTTCTCACAGTAGTGCACAGAAAGAGACAGGTAATATGTACATCTCATGCGAGAAATAGTCACATGTTACAGTTGCTTCAGAATGGCTGGTAAGTGTTATAAGTATAAATACCACGCAAGGTACACATGCAGAAACTGTTATACCTACCTATTAGGTAAATTAATACCGAACATATAAATCAGTTTACACAGAGGTATACACGACACGTGATTTTCTTTTGATGTAGGTATGGATTATATGTATATGTAGCTACCTACCACCTATTTTAAATAAGTATATGATATAAAAAATTTGTGTGTATATTTATTAATTATTGTTATAGATTTAGGTACCATGACAGTAGATATAAATGAGTAATGAATACCGTACCTTTCGCTATCTTCCTCACTTGCCGGAACCGAGAAAAACTGACAATTACTATTTTTTTCATTGTTCCGACAATCGGCTGCAATGCAGTATTTTTTTGGATACATATTGCCAATTAAAATTATGACACGCGTTTGCGACGTAAATTGAGTCGTACTGCTTAACAGGCGCGCGCGTGCGCCACGGGTCAGTGCGCGGCAACCACTGAATCGCCTCAACGTTGGGGAGGCCCGGTACGCACTTTTAGCTCGGCGGCGGAATGGCGCAGTGACACCCCCCTGGTGGTAGGTACATTCAAGGGCATAAATATCTATACAGCCATAGTGTCAAATATAAATACATCGACCTTATGGATAGTGATATAAAGTGTATAGATATTTTTAACGTCTTGGTAACGTACATATATTTATACTTTTGACTGTACTTTAGTAAAATTCAGGAATTTCTATTCACATCCCACATCTGATGATGGACGCGAGCAAAGCAGCAGGTAAAAGCTTGTGATTTCATGTTTACGAAACATGAAAATGAATTCATTTCAAAGCAGATAGGTAAGTACGTCAGATTCATTAAAACCTTAATCCAGCATCAAAAAGGCGCAATCAACATCTCTATGATACAAAAATCAAATCAATTTCCAGAAAAGTCCGCTGGAGTTGATAATTATAAAACTACGCTATTTTCTATTCTGGTTGCTCTTTAATTATTGTTCCGTACTTTCTTATATTTTTAATGCCTTTCTTTATTTGTTTTCGCATTGTTTAGCACATACAAATTATTCATTTGTTTCTAAACGTTATTTTTAATTTGTAACTGGAATGATGCAAATTTGATTTCCGAACGAAGCGCCGCGACAGTGCTGCCCTCCTACGGCGTTTTTGTGTGGCTGTTATTAGCAAGCAACTTCGAATGGCGGCACGCACGTCCCTTGAAATTAATTCGTTTCTATTCTTATTACAATTTCTCCTGAAATCCTGAAAGCTTCATTAGCACCGCAGTGTTTATCTCTGACCAGTTCAGCCAGTGACCTATGCAATACAGACGGGGGCCCCCAGGAAACCATCAGCTCGTCGGATTTGGTGAGTTCGGATTTTGTATTATTCCAGGCTCCTTCATATCATTTATTTCTTTCTTACATAAAAAGTTGATCCATTCGAACCGGATAGGATCGATATATTGTGTGTGCTAATAGTTTCAATTACATTACGTACTTAATTTACGAGTATAATACTATAACATTTTCTAGAAAGTACCGACTTGCTACCGTCTTTGAAGTGTGTTTTTTAAGATAATTTCCGATTTAACTATTGATATTCCACCTAAGACTCTTTTTATAAGTGGTTAGGTAATCAATTAAATCATTATTTCCGAGTTTTACACCGTAATTCTCAATTTCCATTTTTTATTTCGAACACCGTGTGGGTAACTTCGCTGCCCGCCACGGCGGCGCCTAGTCTAGCGTATAAGCGCGACTCCCGAGTTTACGTGCTTATTTCGGTATTCTTGCATTTTCGTGCTTAATACTATTTCATTTCAATATTATAATAATAAGTGTTCTTTCGAGCATTACATATATTTGCGCACTACGTGGTAAATAATTAATTATTATTGTTTGTTTGTTTGTTTGTTTGTTTAAACTCTTTATTGTACAAAAAGGAAATAGAATTGTAATATTACTTCCGCTCCAGTTCCAAATTTCAAATTCCTTTTTTCCAGTTTTGTGACGCAAATAATAATATTTCGTCACTAAAATTATAATATCTGCAGACTAGTGCTAAATAAATACGCATTACGGCGTAATAATATTTTCAACTAACAAACACATATTTGTTAATTTTTCTTATTAGATTTCATACACTATGGAAATCGAGCAATTATATTTCGAGCGAGACATTCAATTGAATACTTTACAAAAAATGGCAGATTGTTCCGAATCCGATGAAATGCAATTTCGTTGTAGAATAAAAGAATTAAATTCAATTAAAAAAGAATTTCTTAAAATACAGGTCAAAATTGAAAAATCTTTAGCTAAAAGTAATAGTTTTTCTAAGGAGGAACAGCTTACTTTTCGCAATAAGTTCGATGATTTATATTATCAGGTTCAAGTGGCAGCAGACACTTACAAGATTTTGCAGCGTCGCAGTAGTCATACGGGCAACAATAGTGATAATAAAGACGGTGTCGTGTCTCATTGTTCCCGCGGGGCGAGCTTACCTCCGCTGCCGTTACCATCATTTTGTGGGCAGCCCACTGAGTGGGCCGCGTACTACGATTTATTCAAATCACTTGTCCACGACAATGCCGACCTGATGGATGTACAGAAGTTTAGGTATTTGTTGCTAACGTTAAAGGGCGAACCTTACAACCTGATAAAATCACTTCCAATTACAGACGCTAATTATAATATCGCTGTAACGATTTTGAGCAATAGGTACGAGAATAAACGGATTATTGCTACGAAACATTTAGACCACATTTTAGACCTGGAACCTCTTACTGATAAAAATACCTACGTTGGTTTACGTAATCTTTTAAATGTGTTTCAAGAAAACTTAACAGCACTCAGTGCCTTAAACCTGCCTATTCCGGAATGGAGTTTTATTCTTTTGAATATTTTGTTGCGAAAAATGTCTCCCAACATTCGTCGACGTTTCGAACTATCCTTGTCATCGTCTTCAGAGATGCCCGATTATAGGGAATTACTTGAGTTCCTAAGACGTGAGCTGACCGCTCACGAGGTGATGTTAGGCACGGCCGGCGGCCCGTCTGGGGGCACGCGGCCGCTCGCCGCCGCGCCGGCGCCGACGCGCCGCGCGCCGCCGCCGCTGCGGCAGCCTTTCTTTCGCGTGCAGTCGGATAATACAACTTCGCCCGCGCGCAATCGTTCTTTTTCTAATGTTTCTACGAAACAAAACCCACCCCGGTCGGTACAATTTAACGTCGAGTCTTCGACTTCTGGTTCGTCAAAGTCGAACAAAATATGCATATTTTGCAAATCAGTTTCACACATTTTAAATAAATGTGAAGATTTTCTTAAACAATCAATTAATGACCGTAAGCGTTTTATCAGTGAACACAAAGTGTGTATCAACTGTCTTCACGTCGGGCACGACACTAAAAATGGTATCTCGAGATTTTCGTGTAAAATTTGTTTGCAACGTCATCATTCCTCGTTACACGAAGATGGGCAAGCGCCGCACTCTTGTTCGCCTCCGGCGGCCCCGGACGCTGCGGCCGCGACCCCCGCGACGCCCCGCATGACGCACTGCGGCACGCGCGCGCACACGCCGTGCAACGTGTTGCTCACCACGGCTGTTGTCGACATCCGCTCTGCGGCGCCCGCGCCGGCGCCCTGCGCTCCTATCGCCGTGCGAGTTCTTGTGGACCAGGGCTCTCAGGCTACGCTTATTGCAGAGTCTTGTGTTCAGCGTCTGAGTTTACGACGTTTTCATGCTGCGTCTGACTTAACAGTTACAGGAATAGGTGACAAGGATCAAAAATCTCGGGGCTACGTCTTAGTCGAGGTGACGCCTCGCGGTAAACTTGAGCCCAAGTTGTTAATCGAAGCGCATATATTGCCTAAAATCACAAGTTACGTGCCCAATGTCAACTTTTCGGTTGAAAACCTTCCGCATTTGCGAAATTTGACCCTCGCTGACCCCGAGCTGCGCTCGTCGCGACCTGTAGAACTCTTGTTAGGATCTGATTACACCGGTAGCGTCTTGCTTCAGGACAACGTTGTCGGACCTCCTGGGACTCCTGTTGCGATGAACAGCATTTTCGGTTATTTATTGAATGGTCGGCTTCCTGCGAGGGACACGAAGTTTCAGTTACATGTCGGTGTCAATTCATGTCAGAGTGATTTCGATCTTCAAAGATTCTGGGAATTAGAATCCTTACCAGAAGTGAAACCGCTGACGCCAGACGAGGCTAGGTGCGAGTCGATTTTCGTCCAAACTCATTCGAGAGATGAAACTGGCAAATTTACTGTTGCTCTTCCCTTCAAGCCTGACGCCCCTCCCTTGGGCGAGTCGCGTGACATTGCTCTTTCGCGTTTAATCAAGCTGGAACAAAGGCTTGAGCGCAATCCTGATTTGAAGTTAGAGTATGTAAAATGTCTCCAAGAGTACATTGACCTCGGTCACATGGAGCTAGTTGACGAGTCTTTGATACCTACGTCGAAGCCTTACTATATTCCTCACCACTGTGTGGTTAAGTCTTCCAGTACCACAACAAAAGTCCGTGTGGTATTCGATGCCTCATGTAAAACCACTAGTGGCCGTTCCTTAAACGATAATCTTCTTATAGGACCGAAACTGCACCAAGATATAGTGCAGGTTCTTCTAAAATTTCGTTTGCACAAAGTGGTGTTTACTGCAGACATCAAGATGATGTACCGTTTCATTTCCCTGCGACCAGAAGACCGTGATTTTCAGCGTATCCTCTGGCGCACCAGTTCTGATATGCCTGTTCAGGAATTTCGATTATGTACAGTGACATTCGGAGTCGCATCGTCTCCTTTTCTTGCTTTAAGAACCCTTCGTCAACTCGCTATTGACGAAAGTGCTTCTTTTCCTAAGGCGTCTAAGATTTTACTTTCGGATGTTTTCGTCGATGACGTAATTTCGGGTACGAGTTCTCTTGATGAAGCGTTGCTTCTTCAACATGAGCTTATTTTGTTATGCCAGAGAGGATCCTTCGACCTCAGAAAATGGACGAGTAACCGTCCAGAGTTAATGTCTTCTATGACTAACGCGGAGCCCAGCGAAGCGTTAGCGATTTCCAATTTGGATGGTGACACTTCGGTCAAAGTGTTGGGTCTTAAGTGGTTTCCTAAATCAGATACCTTTAGTTATGAGGTCACACCAAGCCCTGAAGCTTGTTCAAAAAGAATCATTTTGGCGGAAATTTCTAAAATTTTTGACCCGCTTGGCTTTCTTTCTCCAATAACGCTATTCGCGAAACATTTAATCCAATTACTTTGGATCTCGGGAATATCGTGGGACGAAACCCCACCGAAATCAATATCTGATGCTTGGTTTACTTTCATTTCTGAGTTACCCCTGCTTAAATCCATTTCCATTCCGCGTCATGCATTTCCTGAAAGCAGGTGCGTACAAGTCCACGGTTTTTCGGACGCCTCGGAAAAGGGATTCTCTGGGACAGTGTACGTACGCGTCATAGACACTCACGACAATGTTCATGTTCATCTCGTTCTAGCAAAAACCAAGGTAGCACCGTTGAAACGCATTTCAGTACCTCGCTTGGAGCTTTGTGGGGCTGTACTTCTCTCAAAACTCATTGAGACCGTACTCAGCACCTTTTCGGGTGTGATTTCGAATAATGATGTATATGCGTGGAGTGATTCTTCGATCACTTTGGCCTGGTTACGATCTGCGTCATACCAATGGCGTACGTTTGTGTCCAATCGGATCACGGAAGTAACGAGTCGAGTCCCGGCGTCTCGGTGGCGCCATGTACGCTCAGCAGATAATCCTGCAGACCCCGCGTCACGCGGCGTTTTACCGTCCGAACTTGACCAGGAACTTTGGTTTCACGGTCCCTCTTGGCTTAAACGTCCTGAAGCTGAGTGGCCCGTATCTGACCTTGATTTTGTTACGGATGAAGAAAAGCGAAGTAACGTTCTAGTTACAGCAGTGGATAGCACTGACAAGGCTAATACGCATTTCATTTCTAGATTTTCATCACTTTCTAAACTTTTACGTGTGGTTTCCTATGTTGTCCGCTTCATTAAAAAATGTCGCAAACTTAAAATTGATACTAAACATATTACAGTTCAAGAAACTAAATACGCACTTTTGCGTCTAATCGCCCTTGTTCAAAGTGAGCATTTTTCTGATGACCTTTCGAAAATAAAATGTAATAAAAATTGTTCAGACCGTTTACAAAAACTGAAACCTTTCGTCGATAGTTTGGGCCTTCTCAGGGTCGGCGGCAGGATTGATCGAGCACATACATCATATAGTGCGAAACATCAAATTTTACTTCAAAAGGGACATCATTTAACGAATTTAATAATTGATCATTATCACAGGGTTAATTTACACGTAGGACCGCAGACTTTGCAATTCATTCTTTCTCACGAGTATTGGATATTGTCGGCACGCGATGCGGTACGCATGCGCACCCGACGCTGCGTACAATGTTTCCGAGCGCGGCCTCGTCCCGCTCCACAACCACAGATGGCGGCTCTTCCCGCAGCGCGGGTAAGATCGTTGCGTCCTTTCTTACACGTCGGCGTAGATTTCGCTGGTTATTTCCATTTAAAGTCTAGTACCTTTCGTAACGCAAAACTGTTTAAAGCCTATGTCGCTGTCATGGTTTGCATGTCCACAAAGGCGTGTCACTTGGAGTTAGTTCCAGATTTGTCCACCGAATCTTTTCTAAACACATTAAGACGTTTCGTGTCCCGACGGGGACTGTGCTCAGACATATATTCAGACTGCGGTCGTAATTTTGTTGGGTGTGATAGATATTTAAGAGAACTTTTCGATTTTCTAAAGACAGACACGACTCAGCTCGAACTTAATGAAAAATTAAGGGACACCGGAATAACCTGGCATTTCAATGTGCCTTACGGAAGCCATTTCGGTGGAATTTGGGAGGCTTGCGTAAAAAGTTTTAAAACACATCTTCATCGTGTGATAGGATCACAAACTCTTACCTATGACGAGTTCAATACCCTTCTGTGTCAGATTGAGTCAGTACTCAACTCTCGACCACTTTGTGTCTTAAGCACTGATCCAAGTGATCCTTTACCCCTTACTCCCGCGCATTTTCTCGTTGGCGAACCACTGACCGCGTTGCCAGAGTATGACTTTGGTGATGAGCGTCCCAGCCGTCTTCAACGCTCGCAGACCATTCAACAGGCTGTTCGTCACTTCTGGAAGCGATGGAGTGCCGAATATCTTTCTCAATTACAACAACGTGGCCGATGGTTCCGCAATGAAGGCGCGTCCCCGATATCGGAGGGCTCTGTGGTGGTGGTGCGCGACGACGGCCTGCCACCCCTGCAGTGGCGCCTCGCCCGCGTGCACGAGCTGCATCCGGGTGGTGATGGTGTTACCCGTGTAGTTACGCTACGTATGGGTAATTCTTATACGAAAAGACCTATCGTTAAGATTTGTCCATTGCCTGTAGACTAAGAGTCTTAGGTGCCTTTTACTTATAGGTAATATACTTATAGGTAATACTTACGTCTAGTATTAGTTAAAATAATTAACTTATTTTAAGGCCGGCGGCATGTTCCGTACTTTCTTATATTTTTAATGCCTTTCTTTATTTGTTTTCGCATTGTTTAGCACATACAAATTATTCATTTGTTTCTAAACGTTATTTTTAATTTGTAACTGGAATGATGCAAATTTGATTTCCGAACGAAGCGCCGCGACAGTGCTGCCCTCCTACGGCGTTTTTGTGTGGCTGTTATTAGCAAGCAACTTCGAATGGCGGCACGCACGTCCCTTGAAATTAATTCGTTTCTATTCTTATTACAATTTCTCCTGAAATCCTGAAAGCTTCATTAGCACCGCAGTGTTTATCTCTGACCAGTTCAGCCAGTGACCTATGCAATACAGACGGGGGCCCCCAGGAAACCATCAGCTCGTCGGATTTGGTGAGTTCGGATTTTGTATTATTCCAGGCTCCTTCATATCATTTATTTCTTTCTTACAATTATTATTTAGAGTTGTTTTGTTTCAATTTTCGACTTACTCGGTGTAAGAACTTTTATGAGTCACTCGAGAGCAAAATTATTTTCATCTTGGGCGTTAACACTTAAATCCCTCATTACGCTCAAGTTTATATTTTTGAATCCCTCGCTACGCTCAGGTTTCTATTGTAGAATCCTTCGCTATGTTCTTTATTCAATGTACCGCCCTCGCTTTAAATAGCTACATCATTTTGCTCTCTTGTGACACAAATAACAATTTATTTCAAAGAGTTTGACTTAAAACCTAATTTCAATATCAGCGGTAACAAATGCCTAACTTAGGGGTTTAAATTGCTGATCACGTTTTTGATTACAAGTTCGGCAGCCAGTAAACAAAAACATAGTTAAATTAAATTAAAATCCAACAGTTTGTAACTGGGCACCTCAGGTATACAACGCGTTATAACTTTTTTCACTTGCTCCGTCCTCTTTCAATTAGACTAGTCAGAAAGGGACGGGTAAATCTACAAGGGAAGTAGTTGCCACATCGTGGGAGCGCGCAGGTGGGTGATTATTTTTAATCCTTTTGAAATCACGGGAACACGGCACTGAACTGATTTTATGTACAAACAGGGTGGCTAGCTGTAATTTAGTATTAAAGTGGTAAATAAAGAGATATAAAAAAAATATTTTTTAGGGTACCTCCCATAGACGTAAAGTGGGGGTGATTTTTTTCCCCTATAGTGTGAGGTTTCGTTGGATAGGTATTTTAAAACTACCATGCCTTAAAGATTTTCGATTCAGTGATCTGTTTGCGAAATATTCAACTTTAAAGTACAAATTTTCATTCAAATTGAGCATCCCCCCTCTCTTAAACTATTGGGTGGAAAAATTTGGAAAATTCAGGATGGTAGTAAGTGTATCAAATTTGCAAGGAAAACTATAACGGCTAACATTGCTTGAGAATTATTAGTAGTTTAAGAGTAAATATCAGCCTACGATAGTTATACCTACAATTATACCTAAACTTGGAAGATTGCGTACCTACACAATACGAAAGCCTTAGAAAAATATTACTTCATTTTTTCGTAATGGCTACGGAACCCTATCTTGGGCGTGTCCGAGACGCTTTTTACCGGTTTTTTAAGAATACCGTTGGCATTTTATAAGTTTCAACCAGCAGCAACAGTTCCTTTGACGATTCATTCAATTAACGTCATAGGGACTGTTTCACCATCCATTGGTTAGAGTGACGATTAAATGTGAAGTCGTCTCTATTTGTTTTGTTCGAAAAGACGAAGACGGCATCACATTTAACCGTCAGTTAACACTAATCAATGGATGGTGAAACAGCCCCTTAGTCTTGGCACTGCCACATTGCCACTACGTTCTATTGAACTTTACCTCGCAATGCCAGAACAAACTTAAATTATCTAAAGCATTATTAGAGGCAAGAGAACCTGCGAAATTGTACCTGTGATGTGCCGCAGTGTATAAAAAAGATCAGTAGAACGTAGGAAATCTCCGAGCAACTAGCTAGGACCCGGTTGTCATGAATTCCCACAAGATATTGTAGTTTTTTTATCTGTGGTTCATTTCAATTTGTACTCGTATCTGTTTACTAAAGTTTACCCGCGGCTTCACACGCATAAACTATTAGATCTGGTAGTTATAATTGAAAATCCTGGATTTTACAAAATTTCCCTGGGAATTCCCAAAATTTATTTCGTGGTCTTTATTGAAGTTGTGTTAAGAATAACTGTCCAAAATTTCAAGACTAAACCCAGCGGTTGAAATTTCTACATTTTATCCCTAACCCACGAATATCGGGATAAAAAGTAGCCTATGTGTTATTCCAGAGGTCCAGCTACGTACACACCAAATTTCATGACTCTTAGCCAAGCTATTGTTGTTTCGAGATTTTATCCACAGCCCGTGGGAATATTGGCCGCTACAGCTACAGGGCGTTTTAAAAAAAAAGTGTACCTTTTACGTTTTTTTGAAATTCTGGAAAAAATATGGTATTTTCTACTCAAAATCAAGAGCACAAATTGATTCCGATCATTTAAAAAAATGTTCCCAGTTTTTTATACAAATTTTATGAGTCACTTTTGTCACGCCTATACTACGCAAGTGTATGAAAAAAATCGTCGCATAACTGACACTTTTTGGAAATTTTTTTAATCAATCGGAATCGATTGTGCTCTTGATTGAGAGTAGGAAAGAGTTTTCCAAAATTTAAAAAATATGAAAGGGTACACTTTTCTTTTAAAACGCCCTACAGCACTGCTGTACTATTATGGCAAATTACGAGTACAGCTTTCTAGTACTAACGGTCTCTGAGCTTAGCCGCGGACGGACAGACAGACAAACGAACATACATGGTGAAACTATAAGTAACCCTAAAGAGGGGCTGGCAACCCTAAATGTCAGTCTACTGTTAATTCTAGCTAGACTGTGACACTTGGTCTAACCGAGATCAATTTGTGAATTACAAGCGGACTGACAGAAGTTCGCGAGCTTAATGGTACGTTCTATCTCACACAGAACACTCAGGAAACTTGGAACTTATGTAAGCTGTTATAATAGACATTCTGTAGTTTTACCGTTAGTCTTTTTTATGAATAAGGTAGGAGAACGAATAAAAAATTCCTACTGTGAGGTGGGCGTGGGTTTGCACAATCGATTTCTATCGTTGTTTGTCCATATTTTTTCATAAAAAATTTTGTCACGCTTATTATACTGAGTGAATGAAAAAAACCGCGCCAAAATGACATTTTTTGGAGACATTTTTATATTATCGGAATAGATCGGAATCGATTGTGCTCTTGATTTGGAGTAGGAAAAACTATATTTTTTCCAAAATTTCAAAAAAAGAAAGAATGCACTTTTTTTTAAAAACGCCCAGTTATCGTTACTGCCGTTAGCATTCATCAAATATTTAATACCAATGGCTAAGTGCGAGCCGGATGACTTACAAATGTAAAACAAATATTGACAAGTTTTGTAAAAAAAATATATCTTATAATTAGGTATATAATTTTGTATCATTTACTCAAAAATGTGATAAAAACATTGTATGTCAAATGGTCGGGACTGGAATTACAAAAATCGACTGACTAAACCCCTCTCAGTCTTCTACTCCGGCTTCTGATACACTCTCGTTCGTAATTTTTTATTTATCCTCCTTAAGACTCAATGTACTATTTCAGTATTTCGAGACACCGAGTGCACGTATAGTGCAAAATCTTCCACCTGTGCCTTCTTTATTTACTGTAACTTTCTTATTAGCTTATTTTTTTATTAGTTAGTTCATACAGTTATTACAGCATTTGTTTGTCAATGCACTCTTTACAAGAAAACTTCTAACACCCTTTCCGCTTGGATTGACATATTTTCACATTTGTAATATTTTTTGGAATTTTATTATAAAAGCGTATGCAATTTCCCAGAAGCGACTTTTTGGTTTTAGCCAGTCTGTAAGATGGAACTTTAAGCTTCCCTGTGTTTCTAGCAGCCTTTGGCTTATATCGACGTTCATATAGTCAGGTTTTTTAGCCACTATAGGCCATCCGGTCGTCAATAATGTTTACAACTGTGTGTATTTCTGATTGTGATCCCAATTTTCTGGCTTGAATAATTTATTTCTAAGGCCTATCGATTGGCCGCGGGACTCATTGGATATTAGAAGGGTAGTGATGTGTTGGAGCGGGGAAAATCGTTACCTGCTCCCGCATTATACAAATTAGGGATGTGGCTAAACTATGAACAAATATCGATGAATAGGGATGACAACTGGGTTAAAAATATATAATTCTATTACTCCGATAGGTTACGGAGAAATATGGGACACGTATTTTTTAGTTTTTCAAATTATTAAAAATTGACAAAGGTATAAAATAGATCATCAAACTTCCGGAGTGGGGACTTGTGACGTGACTATCAGGTAAAAATCGTACCATATAGGGACTTCACTCGAAACTTCTAAGCACTATCCTCGTCATGTTTTGTTTGTCAAACAAAAGATAAAATACGTGTACAATATTTTTTAATTATCTAACTGACGAACTAAACAGTTTTTTTATCGTCTAGCTGTTTCAACAACGAGAATCCAACACCGATGAGAACGTCCCTAAGATTTCTGTAACTGTACCTACTCTCAATAATTTGCACGCCTGCATGCAGGCTGAATACATTGGATAAGAAACTATAACATAACATCTTTGTAACTGTGTTCTAACAAATAAACATTTCTAATTCTGATTCTAAACAACACACTTTCATGAGGCACTGAGGAATTTTAGGTTTTAAGTTAGACAAAAACGGTACAATAGTGACAGGTTGCTAGCCTGTCGCCTACAGTATAATACCTTAACCTACATCCTCAGTCGCCTCTTATGGCATTCACGAAAGAAATGGAGAGGTGTAATTCTAACCCGACACGTTATGGGTATTTTGTTAAATATCTTTAAAAATACATCGAATTAAACGGTGAACGACACATTCTGATCGTAGGATTTTTTTTGTAGCGTTAGTGGACCCTATTAAAGTTTGCGGTTAAAACAAAAATAAACGCTGTATTACAACAGTCACTATTAGCGAGCATTATCAGGCAGCGATAAAAAAACCCAGTAACAAATAGAGAATTCCCAGAAATGCATTCCATGCTGTTTGTTATTCAATATGCGATAAAGCATCTGCTTACTGAAATCAGTCAGTTGACGCCACTCCACACCGACATCTAGTCGATGAACGTCTTGTAACTAATGTTATAAATAATTATGTTGTTAATAATCTTGTTTAAATTACTAACGTGCGTAGTATTGTGCTTCGGACAGCAGGAACCAACGCAGCAAGATGTGAGCCCTTCCACATATATGCTATCAAGCGAAGCAATTGGCAATTTTTCTTTGGAGTTGCTGTACCACAAAGCCAAATCGCAGACGGATAATATCATAATGTCACCATTTAATGTATGGTCTGCGCTCGCAGTGACGGCCGAAGGTGCATTAAGAAACACACGGATAGAACTTACTGGAACTCTACGGATATTAAATAACAGGAACCGTACAAGAATTATGTTCCAAGAAATCGCGCGAGAGTATAGCCTCAATACAACCACGATAAAACTTTACTGGTTCAACGGCATATTTCTTCACAACTCCATAGTACTAGAACGTAATTATCGAAGGATTGCAAGAACGTTCGACACGTTTGTCCTTCAAGTGAACTTCACAGATCCTGCAAACTCAGCTAGCCTTATCAACCGAGCAGTTTCTTTCGCCACCAAGAATCAAATGAATAAATTAGTTGATGAAAATGATTTCAGTGAAGCAGAGATGCTTGTCACGAGCGCTGCGTATTTCAGAGGGCATTGGACCACACATTTTCATGTTTTATCTTCTGCGAGACAACCATTTTATGATATCAACGGTATCCAAATAGGCGAAGTGAATATGATGTATAGTCGGCATACGTATAGGTTTATAGACGTACCAGGTATAGAAGGCAAAGTTATTGAATTACCTTACGGGGCCGAAGAACAGGTATCGCTGATTGTCATGCTTCCGTACCCAGGAGTCTCCCTTGTGGACATGTTTAGGAAAATATCAGAAGTGCCTCTGAACACCATATTATCTAAGTTGAAATTGTATCAACAGGAACACGGACAAGTAAAAGTAGACTGCTTCATCCCACGATTTAGTATCGAGTCAAGCTTAGAATTTAAAGATACTTTGAAATTGTTGGGTATTAAAAGCTTATTTGATGACACAGCTAATTTGGGACGAATGACTAGAACTCCAGTGCACGTGTCAAAAGTTGTACACAAAGCTTTAATAGAAGTTTCAGAAGAAGGAATTAATGCTCCAGAAATTGATTCACAGTTTGCGAATACAACTGGTGTTCCAAGATTTTAAGCAAATCGTCCATTCGCATATTTCGTAATTGGGAACAAATTAAATACTATTTTGTATCAAGGATGTAAAATATCTTAGTCCAAGGCTACTGTAGGATGACTATCAGGATCACCGTTATTAAAACACAGCTGTTTAGGGCAACGTGTAATCGAAGAAGAAAGGTCAACGACAAGTCATCTTAAATGACAGTTACGAACTTAGTGCTACCCTCGATATATCACACCCTTACACTTATTAAACCCCACATCCCTTAACTCTAATGAAAACAATTATAACTACAAAAAATTAATCAAGCACTTACTTAGTTAACACACTACAGTCAGCGTATATTCTAATATAAACTAGGAGATAACAAATAATGTACTATTACTACTACACATCATACTACTACTATAGCTCAGGCTCTGGGTAATACCTAACCGGCCTGATAGGGCGCCCAAAACGACTAACGGGCATTGGCGCTGCCACCGCCGCCGACGCGGCCCCCGGCCCAGGCGCGGACGCGCGTCTTGGACTAGCGTCTATTGCGCCCGCGTCGCTCGACCCAGACGGCGCATCATCACTCGAAAACGCGCCCCAACGGGACCACACCAATTGATCCTCAGAATCTACTTTGTGCTTTAATTGATCTACATGTTTTTTAACTACAGTGCCATCCGGCCTCTCGATCACATAATTCCTAGAACCTACCCTTTCTCTGATCCTACCCGGCATCCATCTATCTGGATTGGCATGTTCCCGCATGTAAACTTCATCATCAACCTGTAGTGTGCGGCTGCGGCCCCCGGCTGCCAGCACCTGTCGCTCCTGCGCCCGTTGCACCCTGCTCTCGAGGGCATGCGTGCCGCGCAACAGGTCGAGTCGGCAGCGTAGCCGGCGCTTTTGTAGCAGCGACGCTGGTGATTCGCCCGTAGTTGAGTGCGCAGCGTTCCTATACGCCATTAAATATTCCTGTAACGCTTCGTCTACATCTACTTTTTCCCTCCGAGCCTTTTTAATAGCTTTTTTACACAGTTTTACAGCATTTTCCGCCGCACCGTTAGACGCAGGATGATAAGTAGGTGTTAGCATTTTCTGTATGCCGTTACTTTTCAGGAAACTATCGTATTCTGCACTGCAAAACTGGGCAGCATTATCAGACACTATGATTTTTGGTAAACCAAACCTAGCAAAAGTTTCCCGCAGAACTTTTATCACCGCCGCGGAAGAGGTTTTACTCATGTGAAACGCCTCAATCCATTTTGTCGTCGCGTCGACTATTACAAAGAATATTTCCTTGTCTATCGGACCCAAAAAGTCAACATGAAGCCTCGTCCAAGGCTCTGCCGCGTATGGCCACGGCTGCGGGGGCGCGCGCGGCGGCGCGCTGCTCTCGGCGACGCACGCGGCACACGCGCGACACGCGCCCTCGATGTCCGCGTCGAGGCCCGGCCACCACACATAGCTGCGGGCTGTGCTTTTCATTTTCACCATACCGACATGCCCTATATGCAACTCCTTCAGAATTTCGTTACGAAGACTCGTCGGGATGATGACCCGATAACCCCAAAGCACGCAGCCCGCTTCGATATACAGCTCATTTCTGCGGAGAAAGTATGGCTTAAGATTTTCGTCATCGCAATACGTCGGCCATCCCGAAGTAATGTACATTACGACTTTTACTAATATCGAGTCCTTACACGTCGCTTTCTTTATATCTTCGTTTTTAATCGGTATAGAATCAAGTACGTAATGAAGATAAGTTACTTCCGGTTTTGCTGGTCTCTCAGGCCCCGTTATCAATCTTGATAAGGCATCCGCGCCGTTCTCTTCACTTCGAACGTACTCTATGTCGTACGTATAGCCTGACATGATCACTGCCCATCTTTGCAGCCGGCTCGCAGCCATTGTCGGTGTTCCTGTTTTATCGCCGAAAATGGTAACCAGCGGTTTGTGGTCTGTTTTCAATAAAAAATGTCTACCATATAAAAATTGATGAAACTTTTTAACGCCGTAGATAATCGCCAGACCCTCCTTTTCGATCTGCAAGTACGCTTTCTCTGCTGAATTGAGTACTCTAGACGCGTACGCGATGGGCCTTTCGGTGCCGCCGGGCTCGCGGTGCGCGATGACGGCGCCCACGCCCGCGCTGCTCGCGTCCGTCGTCAGCACCAGCGGCGCCTCGCTCGAGTAGTGCGCGAGCACCTCGCTGGACTGCAACACAGCCTTAACACGCTCAAATGATGCCTGACATTCATCACACCAGACAAATTTTACCTCTTTCCGTAACAACTTGTATAAGGGCGTTAACATTGTACTTATGTTTTTACAAACTTTGCATAGTACATTATCATGCCTAAAAACGATCTTAATTCGGTAATATTCTGTGGTCCAGGCATTTTAGCGATGGCCTCTATTTTACTGGGGCACGGAGACACTCCCTTTTTCGAAATTACAAATCCCAAATAGGTGACTGACTCGGCGAGAAATACACACTTTTCTTTTTTAATTTTTAAGCCGTATTTCTGTAGTCTATCAAAAACTTGACATAATATCTGAACATGCTCCTTATCATTTTTCCCTGTAATGATGACGTCATCGAGGTATACCCCTACCGTTGGCAAGTCAGCGAACATTTGTTCCAGTTTGCGTTGGAAAATTCCCGGACTCGAAGCCAGACCATAAACCAAACGGTTGTATTGAAATAGTCCTTTGTGCGTATTAATAGTCGTGAATTTCCTCGTATCATCTAGTGGGAACTGAGCATAAGCCTGACTTAAATCAATTTTAGTGAATTTGTCCCCTCCATTCAATTTAGCTAACAAATCATCGATTCGCGGTACCGGATATCTATCTATCTCTAAACATTTATTAAGCGTCAGTTTATAGTCAGCACAAATGCGAATGGTGCCGTCGGTCTTAATCACCGGTACGATTGGTGTGGCCCAGTCGGAACAGTCGACCGGCGTGATGATGCCGTCACTCACCATCTGGTCGAGCGCGCGCTCCACGGGCGCCCGCATCGCGAAGGCGAGCGGCCGCGCGCGCATGAACACGGGCGCCGCGCCGGCGCGCAGTCGCAGCCCCACCGGCGAGCCCGTGAATCGTCCTAGTCCGTCCTCAAAAACCTGCGCGTATCTGGAACTGAAAACGGCTAAGTTTAATTTTCCCTGCGTATCGATATAATTACAGAAAGTACCTGGCACTATAATTTCTAATTTTTCGAGCCATTCTCGTCCTAGTAACGAAGTTCTGGCATCCTTCACGACATACAAATTTAATTTTTGTTCTTTATTTCTAAATTTTACAGTGGGTTGAATTTTCCCAACTACTTTAACTTTCTCACCAGTATAATACCGAATAAGTAGGTTAGAATCTATCAGCTTACAATTTTTAAATTTTTTATAAAAACAATCAGTGCTAATACACGATATAGTACTACCTGTATCTATTTCCATCGATAACTCTGTGTTATTCAACATTAAATCTATTTTATATGGCTTATATTGTTCCAAACAATTTAGATTATTTACAGAAGATATTACCTCTAAACTTCCATCGCTGTCATCATCATTTACGTCTTCGAGATAGTTGCCATCCGCAAAACTCGCACCGCTCGTGCCGAGTTTGGGGCACATCCTTTTGAGATGTCCTTCACGATTACATACTCTGCAAACGTAACTGCGGAACTTGCAACCCGCCGAATCATGTTGCCCGCCGCACACCTGGCACAGCATCCCGCCATGCTGAGCGGCTCGTCCGCGGCCCCGCGTGCCGCGGGCACCCCGCGCCGGCCGCGCGCTCGCCGGCCGCGGCGCCGGCCCCGCGAGCCGCGCCGCGCCCCGGCCGCCGTCGCCGCCGCCCACCGCCAGCGCGCACCCGCGCTGCCAGGTCTCCCCGCTCTGCCGCTCGTGGGTGATCGCCTGGCACACCGCCGCGCTCTCGTTGCTTCTCCGATTCCCGTTCACGTCCGCTGCATCCTTCTCTGCCGCCTCTAACCCCTGGGCTAAGGTGACCGCCTTAGCAAAGGTTGGGTTGGTCTCCGCAAAAAGCCTTTGTCTCATGCCATCACTAAATAGACCACAAATAAACTGGTCTCTTAAATTGTCATCTAAGACGGTACCAAAATTACATGTTCTGGCCATTTTCCTTTAAGTACCGCCACGTACTCGACAATAGTTTCGCCTCTGGTTTGAGTTCTTTGTCGAAACTTAAATCTCTCTGCTAAGATGCTCGGGGCCGGCTGTAGATGATTTTTCATTATTGTGTTGATTTCAGCAAACTTCATATCCGATGGTTTCGTAGGCGAACATAGTGTCACTAAAAGTTCATACGTGGGACCCCCTACTAGCGTAATGAGCATGGGCACTTTTAAGGTGTCTTTCACATCATTTATTAAAAAATATTGTTCGAGTCTTTCCATGTATAACGACCAATTATCACTATTTAAATCGAAAGGTTCAATCTTGCCGACCGCCATTACAAAACACGGTAATAGGTATGTACCTAACAAAACACTGCACTCAGTTTCGTTGATCGCCGCACCGACGCTAATTAGGTACACCACTCCCGTTTTACTGCACAACGCAAGTTCAAAATCGTCGCCAATGTAAAATATCTTAGTCCAAGGCTACTGTAGGATGACTATCAGGATCACCGTTATTAAAACACAGCTATTTAGGGCAACGTGTAATCGAATAAGAAAGGTCAACGACAAGTCATCTTAAATGACAGTTACGAACTTAGTGCTACCCTCGATATATCACAAAGGAATATTCCAGCGGCCGTACTTACATTAATTATTTAGCAATGTTTTTTTTACAAACTTTTATTATCTTGTAATTAGAATTCAACCCACTGTTTCTTATCGGATTGACTTGAAACGTGGTACTCAATTTTCATTAAATACTTTGAGAAAATCACGTATCTGCTCAAGTCAATGCGTCAACAAAATTGACCCATAAAATATCGTTCGTTAAGTTCACTTAGAAAAATCGTGCAGTAAATATCATATTTTTCAGTTAAAGTATAAGATTACTATATTTTTCTAAATAATTTTGTCAATAAATTTTCTGTCTCTACATTTCATAGTACCTAATCCCAGTTAAAAACGCATTTAATATACCTGATTACGTCTTAATTTTATAAATACGAGCAAGATGTCAGACATCACAATGACTCAAATTTAACAAATAAAGAACGCAGCAAAGCAGTTTTATTTTTATTTTAACTCCTTTTATTCAGATCTCTCAATAGTGTTGAATGACAAAAATAACCCCTGGTCCATTAAATTTTTTATTAATTATCTAAAACAATGCCTATTTTGGAATTTTACACGTAAATGAAAATAAATATTTCAGGTTCACATAATGCTGAACAAATGTAATGCATTACTTCAATTTTTAAAATTAGTTTGTTTCACTTGGGATTTCACTTTAAACAGGTGTACTATATAAAAATACGACTTCAGCATGACCTCTTTCAACTATTTACTTGAAAAAATTTATTCCTGATCACAGATTAAAAATTGTTGTGTATTTCATTTTACCAAAAGTGTTTTTATCGATAAAATCATAACTATCCCATCTCTATGATCGTAGAGCTTATAACCTAGTTATGTGAGATGTCCCGTCAGTGGTATCGATAAATCCTGAATATTGTGCCTGAGTCGGCTACTTTACGATGATATGTTCGTAGATTGCCTACTACTGACAAAGGCCAAGTTCTAAACAAGATAAATGATCAAGTCAAAATTCGCTACCAATAAACAGAAATCGTAATTAACATGTTGAATGTAAATATACTGTTAAATATAAATATTTGTGCATTCGTTTAGGTTTGTTTAATGTACTTCTTTGCTAATACCTCAATAATTGCAATAATATATTATTTTGCTATCTCAGTAATTCTACTTGATTTCTGAATGGATTTGTTCTAGAAAGAGAATGTCTTGTTGTGATTATAATCACTATAGGTACTTACCTAAACTCAATTTTCATCCGATGTTTTTTATTCGCTTAAGATTGGCTACATATCTATATTTTCATAAAAATATCTACAATAACATGGCAAATTAAGGAGTTTTTACATACCATAATTATCTTTAAGCTGCACATCCACCAGAAATGTGTGGTAGCTAAGCTTTATCGTGTAAATCAATCCGTCAATACTTCATTTTCCTAGCTTTTTTATCACTGCTTTCCTATTGGTCGCTTAGCTACCACACAGATCTAGTGAATGAGCAGCCTAAAGCTCAGTTTAGAACTGCAAAAAAAATCGTGCAAGTCGCATTCATTGCGGCACTCGACTGACCACTTCAAATTAGTTGGCTTTATGGCCTCGTAAGGTAAGGCGGTTGTTACACTGCTCCGGACATCGCCGCGGCATCCGGTGCTGCGGTTTTTAACTTTAAGTGACTTTATCTGTAGAATCTTGATTTGTACTCAAATACCGCATGGTGTAACACACTGGCTCCATCTCTCCGTGCGGACGTGCGAATCTCACGACGGTTCTGACTCCCAGACGGCGATGTGGTGCGGGATGTGGTATTGAGTGCTATAGAAATGAATATAAGGAACAAGTTCGTGTAAACCCGTATGGTGATGCGACGTCACCGCACGCGAATTGGTCGCTCCGCACGCCGCAAAGGGATGCGGCGGCAGTGTGACAACCACCTAACGCAACTAGCAATCTTGCACGGTTTTTTTCGCCGGTCTAAACCGGGCTTAAGACAGCATAATATATTAACAAAACTCCTGACATCTCGGGTCACAAAGATGGATGGAATTCTTCCTCGTTTTCATATACAGTGTGCACTACAATGTTTTTTTTCTGCTACTAACCGTGCATCATAACTCTACCCTTCTATGCGACACATTTATGTTAACTTACGTTGGTGGACGTCCTACGCTGCACATGCCGATCCGCTGTCGCCATTTAAGAATTTCTCGGCCCCAACGGCCATCAGAATCTCTTCTCTATGCTATATAGCCAAAAAAAATACGCTAAACGAATTAGATCCCTAAGTTGCTTTTTATAACTGGCTGAAATAGTCAGATCTATTTAGCCAACGTGACAATCACCAGTGACATAATTATTATGTCGAGTCACAATCTATTAGTTGTATTAAAATTTAATGATATGTTGTGAAACAAGTATTATTTTTCCTAGTCAAAATTTATTTGTAGATTTGCCGGTAAAACTTGACATGATATCTCAGATCTCTGGTTTGCATTACAATTGTGGTATTTTACATTTACATTACAAGTGTGGCATATTTTCAAAATAACTGTCTATGAAAGTAGTTGTCGCATCAGTCAGCGTGGTTAAATAGGGTTCAGATTATTATGGTAATGTTTAGACCAGTCAGTGCTCCACCCTGTATGTGTCGTCACAACACAATATTCTTGTATGTATTCACACATAAGCATCCGCAGTTTGTTGCTTGATGCCTCATCAATCAGGATTATGGAAAAGGAGAATTATAAACATGCGAAATTTGTACGGCTTAAGATTTTCCACTTGGGCCTTAGCGAAAAAATGTAATGTAAAACTTTAAACATAATCTGTTAGCCGTCAGTTGAAAAAAATGTAATGTAATAAAATTCTCGTGTCACAGTGTGTGTAACAAAACTCCTCCGAAACGGCTTGACCGATTTTTATGTTTTTTTTTGTGTATAATATATGGTAAGTCTGAGAATAGAAAGTATAATTTTTTCATACTTCTACGTGGATGGAATCGCGGGCAACAAAATAGACACGCGCGAAGAATAGTTCTAATATTTAAAAAAAAAGTTTGTTGCCGTAAAGGGCTTTTTAAAATGTCATTTTTCAAACTACCAACCCCTTTCCAACCCAGCCGAGTACCTATGAAAAGAGTTACAGTGGATTTTAAGTACAATCCATGTCTAATTCTAAGTCAAATGTAACCCAAACGATTGTATCGGCTAGGTTCGAAAGGGCGCTTTCGGAAAGACCATCATTATCAAGAACAGGGATGTAACGGATGTGGTTTTATCTGAACCAGAAACGGAATCAGAACTGAAAACGGAATCGAAACCAGAATCGGAGCCTGTGTGATAGGTGGACGAGATTTGTGAACCACGTAGCAAACAGGACGAAGAGCGAATGACTGGTATAAACCCAATGACAATTAAACCAGGACGCACATTGCCGAACAAAATCCCCTTCAAAAAATGTCAGAACTATTGATTTGTTTGCGTGACAAATAAAATCATCTCACACAAAATAATTAAAATAATACGAGACGAAATTTGAACCTAGTCTTTACTCTATTACGGGCGAATTTCGCTAGCGGCAAAACTCCACAACGCTTGACACTTGACAACAACGTACTGAGAAAAAAGAAGGCCACTTTTACCAAAGTGGCGCTCATTTGGCTCGGACATATTTGGGCGCGCGATTGTGAATCTACAGGTATAATTCATCAAAGTATAAACCTGTTGGTTTTTGATGCCACTCATGTCCCACCGCCACACTAAGCTTATAAATTCTGTTTCAAAAGTAACGGAACCGGAACCGAAACGGATGTGTAATACCTAAAGGAAGTTCCGACTTAACGGAAACGGAACCGGAGCTCCGTAACATCCCTGTCAAGAAGACAACGCCGCAAGAAACTTGCAAATTACAGTTCCCGCGGGGTGGCGATTACCGAATTCTTACCAGACGAAGTCGCGTCCAGAAACTAGTTTTATGTAACGTATATCATACACAGGGCTCTATTACATTACTTTATTTTAAGTTATATGTATTTTTTTTCCTGCATGTTAACGCTTAATTCTAAAGTATTACAAATCTGTTAATCGCACTTGCAGACGTCCAAGATACAGGATCAGCCTAGTTTGGAGTCTGATAGATATGTTCTGTGTTGTATCAAATATGTTACTGTTAATAAAAATATTTGTATTTGTATTTGTACTAACATGGGATTTTCTAGATACATACAAATTCGCACAAAACCCTCGGTAAGTACGTCAGTTAGACTAGCGTCTCCTAAAGAAAGTCAATCTTAGGAAATATAGAAAAAGATTTTTCTTTAATCTACAAAAATCTCTCAGATTTACTGCCCTTTTCTTTACCCTCATCGGGGCAACCGAATGACACCTGTCATTTATGCAGTCCATATTGACAGAGGTAACTCTGTGTGACCCTTACTAAATGACCTACCGTCTGGAAAGTAGGTATACGAGTATGATATTCCAGATAGCGCACTACTGTAAAAAAAACTCTTACCTGCCTCAAAATAAATATTTTTCTGAGTGAACTTTATAAACATTATCTCAAGGTTTAATTTTGTTGATATATTGATTTTAGATACGAGATTTTTTCAAAGTAGTGACTATAGATAGCTGGACATCTGGAATAATACTTAGGCTACTTTTTATCCAGATATTCCCACGGGTTTTAGCGTGAAGGCGTAACACACACGCACGCACGCATTGGACACAGGCTTCCTCTCAGAATGAGAAGGCTTGTACCGTAGTTCCCACGCGGGCCCAGTGCGTATTGGCACAGAGAACTTTACGCACACCATTGAATTGCTTCACGCTTCAACGTTTCCTTCACATGAATTTCGAAAAACTCAAAGGTCCGAGCCGGGACTTGAACCCACGATCCTCTCCTGAGCTTGAGATGCCATTTTCAGAAAGTAAATGCCAAATGACTTTCAACATTTATCATGTGCAGTACGGTGCAGGAAAAACGTGATTAAACCTGCACGCACCTGCGAATAAATTAAAATGTGTACGTGTGAAATTCCTAATCCGCACTAGGCCTCCAGAAAAACGACTCAAGCCCTATAATTCTGCTAGGAGGCCTGTGTTACGCTTAAAAATATTTATAGGAGCGTTCAACGAGAATTACTAAAGTATCCACTGAAATATTCGGATTAGCTTTAAGAGCGTTTTACCTGCTGAGCTGGCCACGTTACATTTTTGTTAGTTTTTCTCGATTATTCCATAAAAATTAGTGACAGTTAAAAATGTGGTCTGTTAAAACAGAACTGTTCTTAATATTTAAGTAATAATAATAATAATAATATTTATTTAATTTCTCCACCACCGGTTACAACATCAGTATTGATCTTACAAAAACAATTACAGTCAGACCCGTGTGGCAGAGACTGGTGCCCGAACTAGGTAGGACCTGTGTGCCAGGTCACCAGGTCTCCGACCCCCAGATGTCTGTAACTACTATTTAACAAAGTAATCTAAGGTTAATACAAGGTATATAAAAAATAAAAAAATAAAAATAATAATAATCTAGTAGTGTGTGTGTGTGTGTGTGTGTGTGTGTGTGTGTGTGTGTGTGTGTGTGTGTGTGTGTGTGTGTGTGTGTGTGTGTGTGTGTGTGTGTGTGTGGATGTGTGTGTGTGTGTGTGTGTGTGTGTGTGTGTGGATGTGTGTGTGTGTGTGTGTGTGTGTGTGTGGATGTGTCTACTGCAATCATTATTCGTGATAGACTTTTTTTCTTTAAAAACCGTTAAGTAATAAACATTTGTTCATATTTAAAGAATATAAAAGTCTATAACGAATAATTATTGCAGTAGATACATTACTAGCGACTTATATATTATTATTACTAACGACCCGCCCCGGTTTCGCACGGGTGCAATGCTGATACTAAATATGATGATAGATGTTATTATACAGATTAATTATAAACCTTCCTCTTCAATCACTCTATCTATTAAAAAAACCGCATCAAAATCCGTTGCGTAGTTTTAAAGATTTAAGTATACATAGGGATATAGGGACAGAGAAAGCGACTTTGTTTTATACTATGTAGTGAAGACTATGAAAGATACTATGTAGAGAGACTATTGGGCATCTCTGGAGGAGGCCTTTACCCTCAACTAAGAGGGGTTCCGCATGATCTCTTACCACCAGGAGACCCACTTGCTCGTTTGCCTTTCAGTCGAATAAAAAACAAAAAAAAAATGATAAAAGATAATATATATTTTTTCTCTTTTTTAACTTTTATATTAATTTTATAGTACTATAGTGATTATAACCTAATTGTTTCGAACTGCTGCTACTGGTACGAGTATGCGAGAAATAAAAGGCTTTTTTATTTTTATTTTTTTACCCACGACGGAACGGAGAAGGTATATGCGTTTAGGGTGAGAGGTTGTTTGTTTGATTGTTTGTTTGTTTGTTTGTTTTATTTATTTATGTAGTGAAGAACAGTTCTTACAGACCACATTTTTAATTTTCAAAATTTTTATGGAGTAATCGAGAAAACCTAACAAATGCAACGCTGCCAGCTCAGTACCACTACCATGAGCTCACAGTGAGCGTACTCGATAGCGACGGCGTAAATTATTTGTACGGAGAATTATACAGCACCTCTACAAATAATTTACGCCGTCGCTATCGAGTACGGTCACTGTAAACTCATGGTAGTGGTACAGCATTGTACAAACGCTCTTAAGTCTATGTTTACCCTATTAATTGTATGGGAAAGCAACCAACACACCTACACGGAAATCATCCCCACTTAACCTTACCAGTAACCTGTGAAGCATCACGTTATCAATTACAGAGATATCACTATGGGGCCAACAATTCAACTATGTTATTAAGAAAGGGCGTAAGTGCCTTAAACGGTTAAGGATCTTAAGACCTTTTCACTGAACGTACAACTATTAAGCGAGGTCTAATCTGTCGAATGTAATTACACTGCGCCGTATCAGCATACGGGTTGTCTTAGTCGGGTTCACTATGTAAGGTACAGGTTACACTACGAGAACTAAATATAAATGAATACCTACAAAACTTCAAATGTAACACTATACCGGGTGTTGCCAGCAATACGAGCAAATAAAAATAATAATTTAAAAAATCAAAAACCCGCCTGCAAAAATCAACTGAAAAGATCGAAACAAGACAAACAAAATAGAAATATCAAAAGCCAACGGAATTGAATGAAAGAAATCGATACAAGACCAAACAGAAAAAGGCTTAACTTTAAACATGTCCATGGTAGTCCTTGAAAATCTAATGCAATGATATGAAATGAAGGCGGAGGCATGAAATTGAGTGATTTATATAGGTAAAAATAAAACATAGATAGTCCTCGTCAATCTGAACAACATTAATTCAGCGATTTTTAAAAATATTGGAGTCTTTGAATTTTCCTTTTTTCATACAAATTAAACAAACCTAACCTACTCGATTCTTAATACTTGCTAACTAACATTTTATTTTTATTTTTTATCATTTTTGCATGAGATGTTATGTTAAAGATTTTATTATAGGAAATTTAAGTTTGTACTCCTATCTTTAGGTAGAAAGTGGAGATTCAAAATGGTTTTAAGATCATTTATGTACCTACACATCTATGCATCAGGTTGAACACCAACATTACATTCGTTAGTGCCAGTTAAATACTCATCAGTTTAATCGTTGGATGTCGACGAAAGAAATATTAAAGACAAATTAACGATCCAATTAATTTTGTCTGTATAGGTACAGTCACCAGCATTAATATCTGACACGTCCTTCTGGCCCTAGAAATAGAGTCGTATCAGATATTTATGCACGCTTGTTGTATTACATATTGGTGCTGGCAACTGTACCTCTATTTATGTATAAATAAGGAATCATTGCATTGTATTATACAGCGTGTATTTTAATACTACCTCAAACTTTAAGGGCAGTTAGTGAAGGCCCTAATAATCACATTTTATTATGTTTTAGTAAAAAATTTAGACTTATTATTTTCCTTACAAAATTAATTAGCACGCAATGTATCGTTACGCGATACTACTTTGTTTTTTTTTTTCAAAACGTCGCACTTGTCGACGTGACAGTTGTCACAGAACGCTTCTCTCTTCTTGTACGGATTACATTGCTGCTCGAAAATTTCAAAAATTAATTACGCTCTGTTAGTTAATTCTAAATTAACAATTTGTTTTGATATCGGTTCACGTCACTTAAATCCTCGTCTGGTTACAGTTTGAGGTAGTATTAAAATACACGCTGTATTGTATCAAATTGCTTGTTTAAGTCTGTATGAACTTGTGTGCCCAGAATTGTATGTATTTGCTCTGATTACACTTAAAAGACTAGGTAGCTTTTATACCTAACATGGCGCAGAGTGCTTCAAAGCTAATCCGCTAAACCTATCACCATTTCACTATTAACTTGAGCAGTTTAATTCAATTATACCACACAACAAGTTAATGCCCGGGTGTGATATGTAATAATACAAATTGACGAAGTTTGAGGCACGTGTGTTGGCTTTGGTTGTCGAATATTTGGGCCAATGATTGATGAATTGGGTAATAGAATGACAAAGATTTGTTATAGGCTTCGCAAGGGCACAATAAAAAATACCGGCCAAGAGCAAGTCGGACGTCGCACGAAGGGTCCCGTACCTATAAAACATTAGACATTAGCAAAGATCGACAAAAAACACGTTTGCTGTACAGAAGCCCCCCTTAAATATTATACGACTGGAAGGCAAACGAGCAAGTGGGTCTCCTGGTGGTAAGAGATCACCACCGCCCAAAAACATCTGCAACACCAGGGGAATTGCAGATGCGTTGCCAACCTAGAGGCCTAAGTTGGAATACCTCAAGTGCCAGTAATTTCACCGGCTGTCTTACTCTCCGCGCCGAAACACAACAGTGCAAGCACTGCTGCTTCACGGCAGGATTAGCGAGCAAGATGGTGGTAGCAATCCGGGCGGACCTTGCACAAGGTCCTACCACCTGCAATTTGTTTGCGGTATTTGTTGTCTTAACTTAATTATTTATTTTTAAAGTGAACAACAATGGAACTCTTCGTTTTTCTGGTAATAAATATAGCCTTCTAGTATTTGCCTGCGGCTTCGCCCGCGGTTATTGCGCGCTGTTCAAAAAGCAGCCTATGTCACTCTCTAGCCCATAAGCTATCTATCCGTCGCTCCGTTACGGCGTGAAAGACGGAGAAACATACACACAAACATACAAAGACACACTTTCGCATTTATAATATTAGTATGGATTTCACGCCAAAACAGCATGTAAGACTGATATGGACGACATTTTTTGTGTACACCTACTTACAGATAGCGCGCGAGTTGAATGCAATCGGGGCCCGAGGTGAAGAGCGGGAGCCTCTCCCCCCGCTATCCACACGCCTCGCCTCAGTCGCCTTTGGTGTAGTGCTGTCCTTGATAGCTGGACCTTTGGAATAAATTTTGAATACAAACTAAATGAACACGATGTAATATTTGGAAGTCCCAATGACAATTCGGCAAAATCCCGGATTGCCAATTCAACTCCCAGAACTAATGATACACGCGCGCGAAGCCGCTAGTCAAGGCTTGTTTGTTATACATTAGAGATGGGCTGAGTACTCGTTTACTACTCTGTATGCGGCAGTTTTTTGATACTCGTACTCGGCCGAATGACTCGGTTCCATTGACGAAGTATTACTCGGTCTAAATAAAATGATTATTTAAGAATAGTCATATCCCTACTAATATTATAAATGCGAAAGTAACTCTGTCTGTCTGTCTGGTCTGTCTGTTACGCTTTCACGTCGACCGCTGAACCGATTTTGATGAAATTTGGTATAGGTAGAGATAGTTTAAGCCCCAAGGATCAACATAGGATACTTTTTATTTCGGTAGAGGGCGCCACCGCGCGATAACCTAGGTCCGCGCAGACGTAGTCGCGGGAATAAGCTAGTGTATTAATAAAACAGGCTGGTTTAAAATATTATTAAGATTTATTAATTAAAAACACAAAAATTTGAATTATCAATTGTAAATATTTTAGGCAATTAATGCGCGGACCGAATGCGATTTTCTTTAAAATACTTAACAACTGTATGCTTAGTGTATTTTCCCGTTCACAAATTAAATATGATGATGATGTGATCGCGTAGGCGTTAAAATCTCAATTTGTATGGAAACACGGACAGCGCCTCTAGCGGAAAGTTTGCCCAACAACTTTTGAGAGAGTAGGTTTGCTACGTAAACTATTTCGCGTATCGTAACGAAAATGGGTGACGACGCCGCACCGTGGACATGTGGCGGCTACGTATCGACGCTCAAATTACGTCTTCGAATTAGTAGGTAAACAATTGTTTGTGAAAACGCCACACTAGAGGCACTGAATAATGTGCGGGGGAGAAGGCGGGGATGCGACGTTCGCCGTGATGAACAAAACATGTTTTTGCGCCCCAAAACTGAACCGAGTAACTTGGCCGAGTACTCGACTTGAGAAACTTCGAACCGAGTATACTCAGTACTCGGTTACTCGGTAAAAGTTGAACTCAGCGCATCTCTATTATACATAATACGAGTACAACGACCCTACATTAATCTGGTATTTTTAACTACATGGCAGTGTGTCCTTACCGCAAAAGGGCGTAACTGCCACGAATTTCCTTTGAAGATACGCCCTTTTGTATTGCACTTGGCCCACCTTAAATACAGTATCGGGCCACCCTCGTCCGTTCGACACCTTTTGTTGGCATCATCCATCATAGCTTATCGTATTGTGTTTCAAAAGAGAAATATACCAAAGTTACTTTAGGCTTTTGTGCTGGGTACCTGAGATGTTTGATAATGCTAAGGTAAGGCCTGAGGCATTAGCATTTGGCATTTAAGATATCGTCAGTGGATGACTTGAGTTAAGTATATAAAAAAAAATCTACTTACAAGAATTCAGGCAATACTACTTACAATATTACTTATCATTTACTACTTAATTATGATTGGTTTTTTTTTTGGTTAGTTCCGAAGGAGATATTGAAGGCTTCTCGTTGAGAATTAGACAATATAGATGGCTCTAGGTCACTGCTTAAGTGAAAAAGTAACAAGCTGAGATATCTGATGCATAGGGAAAATTCGTGTCTGTGCCGTTGACCAGCAGTGGTGTAGCGGTAGCACGCGGCACGGAATGCCGAGGACCTGGGTTCGATTCCCAGTGTTGGTCTTATTTTTCTGTTTTTTTCTGTGCATCTATGTTTCGGTTTGTATTTTCAATTTACTACTTAAATACTTAATTTTTAATTTAATACTTTCTGTAGAGAGAGACCTAGTTGGAGCCGCGCAACGAGGGTTCCACACAAATTTGTACGTCAGTAGGTATGTCAAAATTAGTATCTAATTAACTATAAGCCAGACACGCGTATTTTTTTTTGTTGTGAGTCGCCTATTTTTGGTCTCGTAATTCCTGCTAAAGTCCAGTTTGTGTACGATCTTGACATTCTACTACTTGGTTATATTACGATCTTGACATTCTACTACTTGGTTATATTACGATCTTGACATTCTACTACCTGGTTATATTACGATCTTGACATTCTACTACCTGGTTGTATTAAGATCTTGACATTCTACTACCTGGTTATATTACGATCTTGACATTTTACTATCTGGTTATTTTACGATCTTGATATTTTACTATTTGGTCATTCTACTTCTACAACCTGGGCACCTGGGCATTTTACGATTTTGACGTAAGACGCTTGACGTCAGCTTTAATCAAAATGGTCGAAGTGTTGGTTTATTTTATTATGTTTATTATTTATTGTTGTAGAGACAAATTATGTATAAGATGTTACGGTTTTTGAGATACCTACATCCCCGTGTCAGACAGACAGACGGACGGACTTTGTAACGACGTTAATAGGGTTCCATTTGTCTTTGAGGTATGTAGGTACTTTTTGAAGTAGCATAGCAAAGTAACAGTGGTCAAAGAACTGCTACAAAATACTAGGTGTCCTCTTGATTTAAATAGACCTTAATTGACTTTAAAAAAACATTTTTTTCCTCTTACCGGATACCGACTAGAGCCATCGCAAAAAAACAAACCCATTCATGAAAGCTGAAAAAATAATTTACCTTTTCGCTTCAAAGATTTTTATTTCAATTTCTTTGCACACGGCTTAATTTATACGCGAAGGGCCTTTAGGGTTCCGTGTGCTTTTTTTTTGCTTTTTCGTTTATAATAAAATGCCCGTGAACCTGTGAAACTGCTATAGGAGATTGTACAACAAGAGCATAAAACGAGCCATTATACCCAAGACGTTTGTATAGCCACCCGAGCCGGTTTAACGCTCGAGTTTTACACTCTCCTTTTCACTTCGATTGCGACGAAATAAAATAGCAACAGTAGAAACAATAGTTCACTTACTAATGTAATAATATTTTTTTAGTTTTATTGATTGATTATAAATTGATTTTTATTTTTATATAAATTAAAAATATATACATAAGTACCTATAGAAACTTTTGTTTGTGGCTGTCGACTTAGACGAAGATTTAACTTTATGAACTAGACCATAAAAAGTAATTTTATCTCGCCTAGGTCCAGAATAAACACGAACTTTACGAGCATGAGAAGTGAAAAAATGTTTTTTTAATGAACCCCGGCACTACAGAACAGTTCAATTTTAGCGCCCTTTCGGACCAGACTATGTTGTTCAAGCAAATTTATTACAGAGGTCGAATTAAACGTGGCAGGTGCATGATTTTAACGAAAATTAAGGCCATTAACACGCTAATTGGAGTGGCCAACGATTTACGGATGAAGGAATGAATTAATTTTCTACATTTTTAAAGGGTGATAATAGCCTAAATTAGTCATTTATTAATTATGACGCTGGAGAGTTATGCATTCTGGTTATTTTTTTTGAGGGGAAGGAGTGGAAGCAGAGGGAAATCTGCGTGTCACAGAACGCTTTCACGATTTGTACCTACGTTTTTCGCTTAGCTGTCGGTAAGCCTCCAACAAGATGGAGCGACGTCCTGGTTAAGATCGCGGGATCGCGGTGGATGCGAAAAGCACAAGACCTGTCTGAGTGGAGAGCCTTGGGGGAAGCTTACGTCCAGCAGCGATCGTCTTTCGGCTGACATGATGACCTACGCTTTAGGGTGGGAACAAAAATCAGGTCGCTTCCAACCAAACCAATAGCAGGTAAATACATAAATATAATGGGACGATAGAATCCGCAACGAGGCTATCCGACACAGAACTAAGATCATCAACATAGCTCAGAAAATTAGCACGTTGAAGTGGCAGTGGGCTGGTCATATCTGTCGCAAAACCGACAACCGCTGGAGTAAACGAGTTCTTGAGTGGAGACCACGTCTTGGCAAACGTAGTGTAGGACACCTTCCAGCCAGGTGGAGTGACGATCTGCGAAAGGCTGCTGGTAGTAGCTGGATGCGTCTAGCTGAGGACAGGATGTAATGGTGCTCCTTGGGGGAGGCCTTTGTCCAGACAGAGGACTACTATAGGCTGATGATGATGATGAAATGTCATGGGACACTTGACACCAATTTCTACGTAGTCCCAAACTAAGTAAAGCTTGTACTCAAAGTCAAAGTCAAAATATCTTTATTCAATTTAGGCTATAACAAGCACTTACGAATGTACCACCGGTTCGAAAAAAACCTCTGTTGAGAAGAATCCGGCAAGAAACTCAACGAGGTTTGTTTAATAGATTCACAATATTAATAAATGAGTAGGTTCGCTATACTATGGATACTAGGCCACGGATAAACATACTTATGTAGATAAATATATACTTAAATACATATTAAACATCAACAAGCATTCGTATTATTCATACAAATATCTGCCCCGGCCAGGAATCAAACCCAGGACCTCAAGCTTCGTAGTCAGATTCTCTAACCACTTAGCCATCTGGTCGTCAACATGTGCAAGGCCTATTATAAGTATGTCCAAAAGTAGAAATCCTCCGACTGGTATAATTGTGGTATGTAACCAACCATTACACAAACCTAACTGAAATAAAACTTTGCCTCGGGGCTTTTCATACATTCGGCTTACTCCAATTAAGACCATGATCCTGTTCGGTTGTTACATGTCAGAACAAACTCCAGCTTACCTACTGATCCCTGATCGGAATTTACTCAGCTAAATGATGCGTAGAAGCTGCCTGTACATTTCAGGCTCTTGTTTAATAGCCCTATTTGCGTGTTAACGTTACGTCTTTAGTCAAAGTTATCCTTCCTTACTATTATAAAGGGGAAAGTGAGTATGTTTGTTTGTTATGCTTTTACGCCGTAATGGAGCGACGGGTCTTCGCGATTTTTGGCATAGAGATAGTTTATGGGCCCGAGAGTGACATAGGCTACTTTTTATCCCGGAAAATGCACAGTTCCTGAGGGAACAGCGCGCGAAAACCGAATACCACGCGGGCGGAGCCGCGGGCAAATGCTAGTTATTAATAAATGTTATGAAAATACAAACTGAGACATGTATGCACGGACAAATCAGAAAAAGACAGCGCTGGGAATCGAACCCAGGTCATCAGCATTCCGTGCTGCTTGCCATACCCCTACACTACCACAGTATGGAACGAATTTCTCCTATGCACACATATCTCAGGTTGCTTTTTTATTACGCTACTTAAGCAGCGCAAATTTGGAGTTGAAATAAAAAATACAAAAAAACTCCAAATAACCAGTCATAAATAATTATGTTATTCAAAAAGGACTACGGAAAAATATGCTTCATCAGAATAATTATACAGTACAGAATATAAATAAGAAAAACAAGTAATTTTGTCGCACTACAAGACATAGTACAAAACACAAAGCACATAGGTAGCTGTGATAGTTTTCATTTCAATCTCGTGAAAAGTAGGTACTGTCATAAATGTTTTCCGGACACAGTGTACCGTTTTTCAAACTTTTATCTACCTAATGTTTTAACTGTTAATTAATTTTATAATAAGATAGCGAAATGACATTTTTGCAAAACAATGCATGAATATGTATCCAAACCTGTTCCACTGATATTTTCATCATCATCATCATCAGGCTACAGCAGTCCACTGCTGGACATACATAGGCCTCTTCCATGGCGCGCCACAACACTGTCTTCATCTCCTCGCATCCATGTGCCGCCAGAAATTGTCCGTCCACCGTGCGTAAGGACGCCCTACACTAGGTTTTCTCGTCCGTGGTATCCATTTGAGACACAGTACTGATACAGAAGCATCCCATATATTTCCTACAATACATACAATTTGAACTCCGTACGATTGTAATAAAAATACTCGCTACGCGCAGAATACTCGTCGAATCCAGCCCGTATGGCAAGCGGAAAATTGTAGATTGCACTACATTGCGTGACTGTGAAGCGAGCGAATCGAAAATGTTTCATCCAAAGCAGCATTGTAAAGCGGCGAGTCGACTTATCTCGCAGATCGACACTGTGCTTTATAAATTGGTACACGGTACAACGGTGAAAACTGAAATCTAGTTCGAATAAAAACAAAAACGCATTTCAAATCGAACGATCGTATGCAGAAGGAAATAACTCTGTAATTGGATTGCCTATTGCATGTTTGTATGGGCTTATGCATTGGACGTGTTTTTGATCAAAGTAGAGATAAAAACCGGCCAAGAGCGCGTCGGATTACCCGCAGTTTACAGTTCCCTGTTAATATAGACCTATATTCATATTTATCGTACCTGTACGATAAATATGAATATTTTAATAGGCACTTACTAGCTTTTGCTCGCGATAGGCATTTATCGCTATGCCGTTGGAACTATGCAATTTTCCGGGATAAAAACTATGCTATGTCCTTTTCGAACTACATTCATACCAAATATAATTTAAGTAAATTGATTCAGCGGTTTTTATTAAGCATGAAGCCCAACTAACAATAATGGCAATAAAATAAGTTCTGTAACCGTAGTTTATTAGTTCTACTAAAATCCTATAGCTCTAGCACAACCTAAAAATTAGCGATTATAGCACGCTATACCTCAGTCCGATTTTGGCACAGACCTTAATACTAAGAGGCTCTTTAGTAGGTCGAATTAACTCCAATAGTGGTAAACAAGTGGTGTAATAATACTACAGCAGCGACGCATATTACCGCCGTACGCATATGCACATCTGCATATTCACAAACTTTAGCATTTAGTACTAGCTTTTGCCCGCGGCTCCGCCCGTGTGGTATTCGGTTATCGCGCGCTGTTCCCTCGGGAACTGTGCATTTTTCCGGGATAAAGTGTAGCCTATGTCACTCTCCGGCCCATAAACTATCTCTATGCCAAAAATCACGTCGATCCGTCGCTCCGTTACGGCGTGAAAGACGGACAAACACACAAACATACAAGCATTCAAATACACTTTCGCATTTATAATATTTATTTATTATTTATTTATTTATTAGTATGGATTAGCTTTGCAGGATAGTCTTTTTTTGCAGGAAACAAACTTTTACGCCAAGAGCAGCCTCACCATAGACTCTAAGAAGAAAACCTGTCCAAATAGACTTACGTCAATTTATCCGCCGCGCGGGCTTCGCTGGCACGATGCCAAAAGACGTCAACCTTAAATTTTAAGATTTAACCGCCAGCTGCGCCGAATATACACCCTCGCGTTATAGACGAACGTCGATAACTTATGCTGAAAGGCGAGTGGAGTTCATAAATACATAACTCTACTAGCTGTTACCCGCGACATCGTGTGTGTAGAATACGTACTGTAGTAATAATACATACATAGTCAAATACCTTAAACGGGACTTATCACGCAGACCTACTCGTGACCACGGCAACTGAAATGTTGTCGAAACGTCAAGGTAAATAATAGTTGTATCAAATAGCGTGATAAGTCCCGTTTAAGGTATTTGACTATGAGTGAGAATCACGAAAGTTTAAAACGTTATAATACATACATATATATACACATACATAAAATCACGCCTCTTTCCCAACGGGGTAGGAAGACTACATCCTTCCACTTGCTATGATTCTACCATACAACTCTCGCTTCCTCTACATTCATCAATCTTTTCATGCATGCACGTCGGTTTAGAGTACTCCTGACCCGACCTTTCTTCGGAATGTCCCCGATTTGATCGTAAAGTACGTTCGTCTAGGCCTTCCTCTCCCAACATTCCCATTCACGCTCGTCAATCTGCTTAGTCAATCTGTTTTCATTAATTCATTATAGTAATAATAATCCCATCAAAACATAAATCGAGGGTACTCTGGCAAAAAAGTCGTGGTGGCCTAGTGGTTTGACCTATCGCCTCTCAAGCAGAGTGTCGTGGGTTCAAACCCCGGCTCGCACCTCTGAGTTTTTCGAAATTCATGTGGGGAATTAAATTTTAAATTTACCACAAGCTTTGCGGTGAAGGAAAACATTGTGAGGAAACCTGCACAAACCTGCGAAGCAATTTAATGGCGCGTGTGAGTTCCCGATCCGCACTGGACCCTCGTGGAAACTATGGCCCAAGCCCTCTCGTTCAGAGAGGAGGCCTGTGTCCAGCAGTGGGACATATATAGGCTGGGATGTTGATGATGATGATTTAATTAGCTAAATACCATCTTCTGCATCATCTCATCAAAGCATTTGGAGTTAAGGGTGCGTGAATACCAGCATTTCTGTTAAATTATTTCCATCCGCCTTTAAAGGTAAACTACGGAGTGTTTTAGACCAATCTTTGGTAATCCACTAAACCGTGCAAATATTTTTGGTCCTTCGAGCCAGATTTAAACCTGCGGCCTATGGATATACAGTCCACGCAAAGCTATGAGTGAAAATCACGAAAGCTTAAAACATTTTATTAGGGCTTGTAGCACTTCATCTATAAAGCCTGTAGCAGTATTTTAAGCCAAGTTCGCTTGGTCTAAACCCTGCACGAACAGAACGTGTGTACACGGCATTATAAAGTTTTACCAGCTGTTGGTACACCAACAAGTGTAAGTATATTCACAGTAAAATTTAAAACAACATGCTAACGATAATGTTGAAGAAATAAAATTAGAATAGCCTTTGAATTTTAATATACAATAAGTACAATTTTATTGAACTCCACAAAGCAGACCAAAAAGCAGGTAATATGATAGTTGTTTTATCGCTTAAAAGCGATCTCTTTCAGTCAGGCTTATTATCTCAGTTATGAAAATATTATAGAAGAACGTTTATTTCAGACTACATGGCCTATACTTACAATAAATACTTAACAGATCGACAAACATTAAGTAAAAACAAAATTACTTAAGTGGCTGGTGGTAGATAGTAACTAGGTTCCTGACATGTCCTTCTATAGTCGTTCTATAGAATCTATACTTACTATTGATTATACTGTCTTGTTTGAGGTTCCCATAACCAAGGTTTTCAGGTAGGGAGGGTCTCCATGTGGATAGCCACAATTTGACCGCTACATTACTGGCTGTCCTTGCGGAAGGATTGTAGCATCTCTATACATATATTGCATACCACATTGCTCTGAGGAGTTGTTAGATCTATCGTTCGCTCGTTTGCTCTCTATCGCTATTAAAAAAACCGGCCAAGAGCGTCTCGGACACGTCTGAAAGAGGGTTCGGTAGCCATTACGAAATAATTGAGTACTACTTTTCTAAGGATTTCGTATTTTGTACGGAATATTCCAAGTTTAAGGTTTAAACCTTAGGCTACTATTTACTCATAAACAACTAATGATAGTAATAAATCTCAAGAAAATTTTACCGTTATAATTTTCCTTGTAAGTTTGATATACTTACTGCCATCCCGAATTTTCCCAAATTTTTCCACCCATTGAAAATTTGTACTTTAAAGTTGAATACTTTTCAAACAAATCACTGACCCGAAAAATCGTTCTAGCAACCTCGCAATGGTTTTAAAAGACCTATTGAACGATACCCCACACTACGAGGTTGGATGATAAAAAAAACACCACCCACTTTACGTCTATTTGAGTTACTCAAAAAAAAAATTTTTATATTTTTTTATTGCACCATTTTGTCGGCATAGTTTTACATATATATTATATTAGTGTAAAAATTACAGCTTTCTAGCATTGATAGTCCCTTAGGAAAACCGCGAAAAGACGGACAGGCAGACAGACAGACATGGCGAAACTATAAGGGTCGTATTGGTCGTTTTTTTAATTAAATGTCCATTTGTACTGCTTCTTTATCTGCTATGTTGTGTAAGAAACTCGAGCGGTTCGAATGTTACCAAGCATGTTTGAGAGTGGCAAAAGATAAACAAAGAGAGAGTACCCTCAAACGGAGATCACGTGACGGAAGCCGAAGGGTTATCTTAATTTTAACAACAAACATCAACGCAGTGTATGTTACATCGGTTAGTTTGTTCGAATTACTGAAACTAGTACCCTTAGTGTAAGTTTTCGGTTACAAAATACGTCTCGATCGCGTTCGCGTTTAAATCTCAATTTGTACGGAAACACGAACAGCGCCTCTAGCGGAACGTTTGCGATGTTCGTGTTTCCATACAAATTGAGATTTTAACGCGAACGCTATCGAGACGTATTTGTAACCGAAAACTTACACTAAGGGTACTGAACCCAGGCGACCGAGCTTTGATGAAAGTTCTTTTTTTTTTGTTAATCCGTATTTTTAAGGTTTTGTACCTCGAAAATATCTCATCATCATCTTCCCAGCCTATATATACGTCCCACTGCTGGGCACAGGCCTCTCCTTAGAAGGAGACAGCATGGACCGTAGTTCCCACGCGCGCCCAGTGTGAATTTGGTACCTCACAAACAGCATTGATTGCTTTTTACGCCTAAATTCTAAAATGATCAGTGCCGTTTTCTAACGTTCGTGCCGTTGCGGCACACTAGTAGTGTTTTAAGTTAAAGGGTCATAATGAAAACCAACGCTGCGGCTTGCTGTAGAAATACGCTGAGTATGGCCCTTTTTACCCGACTGCGAAGAAGGAGGGTTATGTGTTTGACGCGTATATATGTATGTATGTCTATTCCTATGTCTTCTCGTAAATACTCAACGGCTGAACCAATTTTGATAAATGATACGTCATTGGATTCGTCTTGATGACGCGAGTGACAGTGGGTACATGAAATTCTTGAGAAATCAAAATGGCAGATTTTTGGCGCCAAATTGTAAGTTTTCAAAAAATGTTTTTTATTACTTCTTTCGGCACAATGTTCATTTCTTTTCTTTCTTGGTGCCTAATATATAAGATTGTCTGTCTTTTAGCTGTAATTTTATTTATTTTTGCTGTGCCGAATTTAGGTAAAGAAATTTAATAAATTTGGCTGGGTACCCAAAAAATGAGCATCATAAAAAAGTTACAGGTTTCTTTTCCTAATCACTGTCATGAAATAAAAACATACATATTAAAGCCATGGCTACATAAGTAATTACTTAAATTCTTTTGTTCTTCTTTATTTTTAATATATTTTCGAAGCGAATAAATTTATTATTTCTTTCTTTCTTAAATTCAGAAAGAAATGCACGCATTGGCTGACTTTTTATCAAAAAAACTGAAGGATAGGATTCGATTAAAGGATAACCATTGGATTTAACCTTCGGGGTTTGATGCATAGAATACAATCAGCTGATCGAGGCCACGGAGCCTTTGATCTAAAATGCCGATACCAGGCTTCACCCATCACAACAAGCACTCGACGTTTATACTAGCTGCTTCCGGCGATTTTGTCCGCACAATGTAACAGTATCCTGCGGAAAAGTCGTGGCCCACCAGTGGGATGTACCATCAGTAAAATATGTGGTCTACCACCCTAAAGTTGATAATCTTTTGCACATCATACAACAATAATGCAATAAGGCTTATTTTAAAGTCATTGATTATGTCATGGACACGGATATTTGGAAATAATTCCGATCCGCATTAGCGATCCCTTCAAATAGCGAACCTATTGTGTTAAAAATAAAATTGTGTTAAATACTTGTAATGTATAGTGTATATAGATTTCATTTAACTACTAAATGTTACTTAAAAATACTCGGAAATAATATTGATCATCAAATAATTATATTGGGTTCCAAAATAATAGACGTGTCGGTAAAACTGAATCACCAAACAATATAGAAATGGCTTCCTAAAAATTAATTATAATCACTGGAAAATAATACTAATCATCAAATAATTGCACTGAAATTTGACGATAATAATATACAATCAATTAAGTAATAATAATAATAATAATATCTTCTCAAAAATTACACTAATTGACCCAGCCCCAAACTAAGCAAACTTTGTTCTATGTGTGCTAAATAACAGGTAGACATACAAACATACTTAAATACAAACAAACATCCAAGACTCAATAATACCTACTAAAACATCTATATTCATGATACAAGTATTAGCAAAAATTTTTCAATTCTGGCACTTCGCTGGCCGTTGCCGCAGCACGCTCGTTTCGCTTGCTCGGCTCGCGCACTGAGGGTTACAGTTCTACCTTACACTCCTCCTCGCTTCGCTCTTCGCCGTACCTAACCAGACCTCCCTTAGTAGAATAGATAGAATCATCGAATTAAAGAACTACGAGTATTAGGTGACATATCTATTATTTTGGTGATCGAATTTTGATGATCAAACTATAAAATTAAGGATGTATAGGTTTACATTAATCTGATGAGTCAGACTTAGAGACAGATTTCATTAATTTTATGGCCAATATATTAGGGATAGAATAATAATTAGGTTATCGCAGTTTAATGACAAATCTAAATTTAAGTGTCAGAAAATATAGTTCCCGATAAAAACTAGCCTATTTATACCCTTAATGTTCATACTATCATCATCAGCCGGAATACATCACTGCTGAACAAAGGCCTCCCCCTAAGAACTCCACGTGAAAGACAACTCGCCACTAGCATCCTCTATATACACTTCATCATCCCAGCCCATATACGACCCACTTCTGGGCACAGGCCTCCTCTCAGAATGAGGGCTTGGGCCATAGTTCCCACGCGGGCCCAGTGCGGATTGGAAACTTCACACGCACCATTGAATTGCTTCGCAGGTTAGTGCAGGTTTCGTCACGATGTTTTCTTTCACCGCAAAGCTCGTGTATACACTTATAATCTTGTCAAATACAAAATTAGAAAAGAAGAGGATTGAAAAATTGCAAACAGACGGACAGAGAGTTACTTTCGAATTTATAATATTAGTAAGTATTGGCCAAGTTTCTACAAGCAATCATGGCGCACTTAAAAGATTAAATTGATGGCACAGATTGCTTTTTAATGGATCACTTAATTCAAAAGGTCTGGTTTTTATAACCAAACAAGTGTGCGTTTAAGGGTGGATCCAGGCGACCATAATTTTTTGAGTTGTGAACTTGTGAGACGCATATTTCCGGCCGCGTAATTTCTACTGCATGCAATTTTATACAAGTTTATGCCACACGGCGACTCAAGATTGTACACATAGTATGAAATCAAAATTACGCGGCCAATACACGACTCACCAGTACAAAAATTGCGTTCTTCTTCACTCTTATTCATCATCCCAGCCTATATACGTCCCACTGCTGGTCAGAATGAGAGGGCTTGGGACATAGTTCCCACGGGGGCCCAGTGCGGATTGGGAACTTTACACGCACCATTGAATTGCTTCGCAGGTTGTGTAGGTTTCCTCACGATGTTTTCATTCACCGCTAAGCTCGTGGTAAATTTCACACACATGAATTTCGAATAACTCAGAGGTGCGCGAGCCGGGGTTTGAACCCACGACCCTCTGCTTGAGAGGCGATAGGTCAAACCACTAGGCCACCGCGGCTTCACTCTTATTTACCGAAAAGTATTTACGCAACCGAACATTCAGTTTCAGTTTCTTTAACTTTTCTTCTTATCGAGCCACGTTTTACGTTGAACCGATTTTTCCTCATAAATTATTAAGCAAGCATTTTTGAAACGACACAGTTGTGCCCTAATTCCTGGTCCAGTATTGGGCCACGTCAATAATTTAGCACCCGTGCCCCAATAAGGGTTAAGTATTCGAATAAACGACTCCGAGATCGTTACACAAAAGTTAACCATTATTCATCATCATCATCATAATAGCAGTTGTAGGATATCCACTGTTGGACAAAGGCTTCCCTCATAGATTTCTAGGTACTTCGGTTGAAAACGGCCTGCATCCATCGTAAATCTGCGGCTTTAACGAGCAGGGCTACTCCGAAACTCAAAGTTCGTGTCGTGCGGTCCCTCTGACACTTATACTATTTAATACGAGAGTGAGAGGGACCGCACGACACGAACTTCGAGTTTCAAGTTACGGAGTAGCCCTGCAGGTCATCCGTTTATCTCGTTGGTTGACGACTGGAAGTCCTACGCTGGACTTGCAAAAAAAGTGGAATTACTAGAAATTTAATTTGTTGCGATTTATAAAGTTACGTTTTATTTTAATTCATTCTCGATTAGGCAAGTAAAACTGAAGTGATTACACACTACAGCTAGCAAAATTGTACTTAAATAAAAAATGGCGTCTACTTTCTAATTTAGGCTATCAAAACGCCATTTTGAAACTGTAAATAACAAAGATCGCGGGATTGTTTTCCCAAGTTGTATTATTGAAGTGCTGATTAGGTTTTTATTCAATCATAAAGTGATTTTTTGGATAAATTTGTTATAACAGACTTGAGATTTCACGCCTTTTGTTGAATTTTTTATGAAAAATCGAGTGCTTTTCTTTGGCTTTTCTACAGTTTCTCAGGCATGTGGTTGTGGGATCGAACCCGAGCGTAAACAAAATGGCGGATTTGTCGTCAGGTAATCTGTTTTGACGTTTTCCTCTTTGCTTTCCTACAAAATCTTTAGAAACCTCAATGTACGTCATATTAAGGAAAAAGACCGCACACCTCTCCGCTTATTAAGCAGGCTATTCAAGGAAAGAAAAATTGGACCGAGTCGAGATTGAAAATAAATTCAATAACGCATACAATAACTAAGGAACCATGGCGTGGAGACGCGAGCGGAGATGACGCACCGGCTAAGTGCGAGTTGGGGTCTCGCATCGAAGTTTCCGAATGTAGGCTTGACCGTATGTTGTAGGTATTTATGTATGTACTCGTAAGTAACTCTTTATTGTACTGACAAAAACAAACAGCGGCAAATTTCACGTCTCTGTACCCAGCGAATGAGATTTTGAGATTTTATCCTAATCCCGTGCTAATATCCAATTTCCAGCAGTTCCAAGTGTCCAGCTAGTATACGAGTATACCAAATTTCATCCAAATCCGTCTAGCTGTTTTATCGCGAAGGAGTAACAAACATACACACACATACAAACTTTCGAATTTGTAACACTAGTAGTCTGGGCTCCACAGAAAACCAGCGTTGCTGCACATAATGTGCGGCAACACAGGCTGAGTGGAGACCCTTTTGGTGTCCTGTCGTGTCACCAAGTATTTAATATAGTTATAGTGCTAGTTTTAGTCTTAGGTGGTACTTATGGAGCCAAAATATTTTTTTCTTTCTTTCTTTCTAGTAGGATTGTTGACATCCTCCGCTTCTTTCTCACTCCCATGGCATTCAATCGACACAGGACTTTTCTAAGGCGCCAGGTGTCATCTTTGTCTAATAATTACATTTAAATATCGATTTTAAAACATTTGATGAATTTCCATTTTTAACCCCCGACGCAAAAAGAGGAGTGTTATAAGTTTGACCTTTATGTGTGTCTGTCTGTGGCACTGTAGCTCTTAAACGGGTGGGCGAAGCCGCGAGCAAAAGCTAGTTGAAATTATGTCACAAACTAAAAGTAACAATACAGTCTACATTACAATACAATACAAATACATTGTGACCTTCTAAGGGACAGTACCACTACCATGAGTTTACAGTGACCGTACTCGATAGCGACGGCGTAAATTATTTGTATAGAGAATTGTACAGCGCCTCTACAAATAATTTACGCCATCGCTATCGAGTACGGTCATTGTAACTCATGGTAGTGGTACCGGCCATTGTGCCACACTGGACGTCTTCCAGCTAATAATAATGATTCCCTTAGCTACGCGATAATTAAAAAAAAATAAAAAAATAAAATAAAAATACATTTATTGCCACAAAAAAAAAATATACAATGAACATAACTGACAGAAACACAACAAATAAAACATAAAAAAAAGACATACAAAAATAAAAACAACAGATATGTGGCAATAGGCTCAAGCTCAGCATTAAGCACTTATATCGCGCGTACCAACTTTTCTCTGCTAAACATTTATTCACAACATTTTGTGTGGGTTTCAAACATTAGCAACATTATTTACTACAAAATACTTTTTAGAGTACTTACGGGTAAGTAAGTACTCCTTTTTCGTACGTAACACGCATCATTATTTACATGACACAGTACATTATTAAAGACAAAGCTTCGGATTCTTTTTGCAAGTATAATGTGCCGACAAGCGAGAAAATAGTCATAATATTTCATGCCAACAGTGCTCGCGCTAAATAGCGGTATTATACTGTGAATCGTGCCATCAGCGAACAAGCGCACAGTAAAGTTGCCAACAGTATGGTAAAATGTAAAGATCTAATTGATTGATTCAGATAATTTCTGTTTATTTCAAGCAAGCCTCGTTTATAACATGTCTTACAAAGTCAGATAATAGCATAATAGGGGCGATATGGTGATGCATGTAAAGCCATCATGCGTGGCCTCCAGTGCGCCTGCTTTGTACCTACTTATGATTTTAATTTATGTATTTTCTTTTCCTTTTGTAATTGTTTTGGGTTGTGGGTTTAGACGTAAAAAAAACAAAAAAAATATTTTGCAGGTGGTAGGACTTTGTGCAAGGTTCGCCCGGATTGCTACCACCATCTTGCTCGCTAATCCTGCCGTGAAGCAGCAGTGCTTACACTGTTACGTTTCGGCGTGGAGAGTAAGACAACCAGTGAAATTACTGGCACTTGAGGTATATATCTTAGGCCTTCAGGTTGGCAACTCATCTGCAATACAAATGTTTATGGGCGGTGGTGATCTCTTACTATCAGGAGACCCACTTGCTCTTTTTCCACTCAGTCGAATAAAAAAAAAACTTGAAGAAGAAGAATATAATATTAGTAACCCATCTTTTTATCGTAGTCGGTTGATAGTAAAAGATCTAACGCTGACTAAAATTGAGTTGTTGGTTTCTTCTATTGGAAACTCCCTCGGCGTCCAATTTTCTTTTATTAAGTGATACCAAGTTGAAAGTGAAAAAAATCCGTGTTGATCCAAAAACTAGTTAAAATTCAAAGCCCCAAGCACTTTGTTTTCAAACTACGCGGGCTTTTTTAATCGTATTAGTTCGAAGCTTTGGTTAAAGTTTTACTAGAAATTTCAAAGCTGTATAGATCTTTCGTTGGGTGCCTAACGTTTGGTTTTTCACGTTTTTGTGTTAAGTACATGTTGTTTTGAACTCTCCATGCGACTTAGGTACTTTTCAGCTACGAAAGGGAAGGAAATTGTTATTTTTGTTTCTCCTACTTTGTACTTACTTTTAGGTTGGTTCTTTGTCCCGTGGGAACATTGAAAAATCACTTTTTGGATCGATCAACTTTATCTTGTCACTCGTGCTATAGTTAGGTTCTCCTGATTCACTCTTTAAACCATTAATTTATGTATTTTTGTGGCAGTTTTAAGCCCATTCTACAATTGGTCATCTAATAAACATGTTAGTATAATATGTGGCGCAACATTTTCTTCTATTGAACTGTACTAACCTTTTGACGATTTCAATACACATTCTTATAACTGACATTTTATGTAAATTATAATGTAATGATGTATTGAATGAATAAATAAACTATATTAAACTAAACTACTTTTGTCCCCTCACCGACGGGACGGAATAACTAGAAATAATTGTTCCACCCTTTTAATTAACTTAGGTACCTAATAGAATAATTATAGAAACACTTTTGTTGATGCGTGCCGTGCGGTTCCGATCTGTTCACTCAGGAAGGCCTCGCTCCTCTACAGCTAATTATCAATGTGCACGAGTAAACCTCATTCTTACATGTTGTCTTAGTTTAGTGTGCGTGACTGACGGTACGCTTGCGACTGAGGGCACGTTCAAGCTACGCACACATTGACTTGTCGTACGGATACATTTTCTGTGCCGAGTCTTAAAGTTTACAAATGCAACATTCACGGCTTGAAGTTTTAGCGAGATTGCATTTTATTTAGATAATTTAATATTGGTCGTTTTCTACCTCTCTCTTTCAATATTGATTAACAAAATAACTGACAACGAAACCACCACTTCAACACTAACAAAAGACATCCGAAAACTAACGCCAAATTCAACAATTCACTTTCCTAATCTAAATGTCTTTTATAGCCGTTCAATTAACACTAAATTATCAAACACTCCAATTTAATTAGTTGTAAATTATGACCTCAAATCGTACTCATGAATTATTTATCCGCCCTCCGTCCCACGAGATGATAATTTGACAAATGCTCCTGAAAATACAACTTCTGATTCAGTATTGCGTAGAAAATTATATACATATATGCATAATACTAGCCTTCACTCGTGATTTCGCTCGTGAACCATTGAAATTCCTGAATTATATTTTTATTGAACTTCAAAAAATGTAATAGTGGTCTTTAAGTTGTATACAGAACAGACATGCAAAGATTTATATGATTAGATTTATTGATGTCATCGGACGTACAAATGTCTCTAAACATAGCTGTTACGTTGCAGGCGTATTAATAGTTTCAACCACACATCATATCTCGTCACCCTTGCTATCGGAAAGACGCATGCGTGCACACACACATACACACACAAAGAGTAAGAGAGGAAGAGAGACGCACGCAGGCACACAATTAATTAAACCTCTAATCGGTTTTTCCGCAAAAATCGTGACCAAACATTTTGATTTTGGCGCTTCTTACTACCTGGCACCTAAAGCGGTTGTTCCAATCGTTCTTACCTAGCTCCGGCTCTGCGGTAAAATGTCAACCCAGATTTCTAGAATAGGCATCTAGTGACTTTAGTTCTGTAGCTATTTAACCACTATTTAACCTTTATGTGCCAGAACACTACAAAGCTAACGCCAAATAAATAGCAGGATTAAAGAGTTAGACAGTGGTGTGGTTAGCGATGAATAAAGATGTATTTATTTACCTACTGCAATTAAAAGAAGAAAAGAAAGAAAGAAAAAAATATTTTGGCTCCATAAGTACCACCTAAGACTAAGACTAAAACTAGCACTAAAACTATATAGGTACTTGGTGACACGACAGGATACCAAAAAGGGTCTCCACTCAGCATGTGTTGCCGCACATTATGTGCAGCAACGCTGGTTTTCTGTGGAGCCCAGACGGTAAATATGCATGCATGAGCATGAGCCAGTTCCCTTGCCCCAGTCAGACAAAGAAATATTAAAAAAGAAAAAAAAATCTATTTTTTTTAAACCAGAGACAATTGGGGGTAAAGATACAGAGTTTGTTTTGTTACAGAGCTAAAACTACGCCCCTTTCAACCATGACGTATTAAAAAAGGAACCAATGACAAACCAGCACACCGTCCGGGACCAAAATCACAGTAGCAAAACAGAATCGGTACACGGACAAGTAAATTCTAATTGATGAGTCGCGTTAACGAAGCGATGGGCCACGTCGCAGACTTATTCGCAGATTGATGGCTCCGGCAAATGAGAATTAATTCACTGCGTTTGTAACTGTCTGTGTAAATGCTGATCTTTGTTCTTTCGATGTCAAAGTTTAGGTCATTTGTCAGTTTTGTGGTGGCTTTTATTGTCGAACGGAGCAGAAGAAAGGCCACCAGGAACGCCGTAAGTTCGCCAGAGCGTTAGAAATAATGGACCTTGAAGATACAGTTAAAACATAGCGTTATTAACGGCATAACAGTGTAAGGACGTCACACGCACATTACAAGTTGTAAGAGTAAGTAGGGCCCTTCCACATGACGTTTTTTACGCTCTGGAGACACGCGTTTTTGATGCGCACGTCCTCTGCGTGCTTTCTTCGCGTTTTGCCAGATTTTAATTTTGATTTCGCTTGTTGAGAGCTGACCTGATATTATCACGATTTGTAATCTCTAATTGCTTTTAGTAATTGCTTGTAAAACATAGGCATCTTTTCATATTTGGTAAAGGATACTTATTTAATACTATCCAAATAAATTATACAGTTATCTATAAGGGAGCTGCGCTCCACATTTTAACGAATAGTATAAGTTATGCATGTTGTGTTTGCCTGTTATTGGATGAACACTCTGTTTATGTTACCAACAGATCGACTTTCTGCTAATTTGATGTGTTATATCTGTTGGCAAACCAATAAATAAAATCTCTCTCAGCGTAACTCCTACCAGTTTTCTCAAAACTTTCAATAGAATATTTTTGCCTGGCACGTTCCTGTTACGGTCATGGTATAATAATGGTGTAGCGGGTAGAGACCTTTAATTACTCTCCTCTCTTTCTTTCACAGTGCTAAGGCCGTCTATTTTATTCATTCATATCCGTGACTTCTTAATTAAAACCATTTGTCACGTCGTAGTAAATTCAGGGGCGGCTATGTCAAAGCTGAATTATGCTGTCGGGCAATGGACAGGCTTATTCAATTTAGGCGATTAGATGAGCGGGTGAACGGACTGACATTGTGGCAGGTGAGGTGTGTCATAGTTCGCCTGTTAAGCTGTCTTGCTGGAAAATTCGAAATGACTTATAACTAAAGAGTGCCCTTGACCAAAGGGGCTTTGTATTCAAGGTTTGATTAAATTCATATGTTTATGTAATTAAGCTACGAGTACAGTGAAAGGCAAAAATATGTATACACTTTAGTACCTTGTCACTTTAACCACAGTGACAGTTCATATATGGCAGTTCAAAAATGACGAAAATAGACAAGGTACTAAAGTGAAGGTATACATATTTTTGCCCTTTTTTGTTTTGTAAAAACGTCACCCATCCGTAAAAAATTTAGAAGCGGCATGAGCATTTACTTCAACAATAGATTACCCCCTCGAGGGGGTAATCTATGACTCCAAGCCTACTTAGGTACCTACTCTATTTTAGGCTACAAAGTTGGACTGATAAAGTGATCAAACGTGGCGTTTGTTCAACCATCGTAGCAAAACGGTAAAGACTTGTTTTTGCAGAAATTATATTTGTAAAAAACACTGATTAGAATTCGTAGATCGCATAGACTCTAGTTAGTGACCGTATTTACCTATTTTATCTTGACTCAAAATAAAGTTAGTGATTTTGAAAAGACCTATTTATTTATTTACGAAGCCTGTTGCTGCTTTTATTAATATAGCGTCAACGAATCCCACATTGTGTAGGTGGATTATATTTTCAACCGACTTCAAAGGAGGAGGTCCTAAATGCGTCTCCATGTTTTTTTGTGTTTGTTATGCGGTAACTCCGCCAGTTGTGAGCCGTTGTTAAAAATAAATCTATTTTTTGTCGGTTATGGTTGTTTCAAGATCAAAGTAAAATCCTGTAACTCCTTCGTTAATCCATATAACCCTTGTCATGACGTCACTTCAATAAAAAGAAACTTACGGTGTTTTTGTTTTTTTTAGGATTCCGCAGACCTAAAAGAAACCCTTATTACCGCTTGTCCCTCCATATAAGAGTAACAACACACGCTCGCACACAATACTCTCATAATTTTTCAACATTTTAAAATATGATTAAGATTATTATTCTAGAATTCAATATGACTGTATATCCATATTTATCTGACTACTAGTTTTTGATCACGGCTTCGTCCGCGTGGAATTCGATTATCGCGCGCTGTTCCCTGGAGAACTGTGTATTTTTCCGGTAAAAAAAGGAGCCTATGTCACTCTATGACCCATAAACTATCTCTAAGTCAAAAAACGACGGGCTAACATACAAACACACACTTTCGCGTTTATAGTATTAATATGTATTTATTTCCAATGTCAAGGATTATCGACTAACACAAGTATCTCAAATAAATTAATGGTCATTGGACGTCAAATGTCATAGGTACTTAAGACATGACAAATGACTAATTTGTATTCATTAATCATTAATTCCGTATCTGGCTGACAGTAGCAAAACAGTTATTTATGATATTAAGGTTTGGTTTGTAGGCATTTGATTTGTTTCACACCCCACAAATCCCATACTAATATTATAAATTATAAGTAAACGCGAAAGTTTGTAGGCATGTTTATATTTTTGTTACCTCTTCAAGACTTAACTGACTTAACCGCTGTTCCGATTTAGGCGAAATCGGTATAAGTACAGATAGTTTGAGTCCCGGGTAAGAAGATAGGGTAGTTTTATCCCGGAAAATTTTATAGTTCGCGTGGGACAGTGATAAAAACAATAATTTTCGAATGACGGCACCGAATGAGATAATTATTTTTTGTTGTATTCGTTATTGTCAGTACAAAGTCCAAGTGAAGTGAAGCCGCGGGCAACAACTAGTACTTAATATTAATAAAAAAGGATGAGATTTATATTAAATAGCGTTTATTTTTATCCCGGTCCACACATTTCATCACTAATGTAAATGTTGAGAAGTATACAAAGGTTTCAAACCTTTACAGGATAATTAAAAATGGACAACTATTCTAAACTGTATCCACCGAGATTCCAATAGTCGTCGAACAAACAAACTAACAGTACCCTTTGACGCGGTTACGCGAGAAACTTCCACAGAGAACTGAAATGAAACGTAAATAAATGGCATAAAATAAAAACAAATATTATTGCCAAGTCTAGACTCCACCAATCCGGAGGCCCTATAGTGCATAGATAGGCCCTCCACGAGGTGGACTTATGACCTGATAATGAGGGCTATTGCGTATGAATTTGCCGCTAGAGGCGCTAGAGTGTAGCGTGAGGTCTCCGAAATGTCAAAAGTCTCTGTTTTTGGGTGAGCTACGCGGGTTTAAGTATTTATAATTAGAACAATTTCGTGAATATTTAGCAATAACTGAAATTAATGATGGCAAATATGCGTTACGCGGCAATGAATGTCTGTCTTTTGAGACAGTTTTGTCTTTCAGAAAACTTTGTCCTCCCTTTTTTCCGGACAAACATAACTAGGTACGCAACACTGTGGCATGCTCGATATTTGTATGGTACGGTTTAAAGATATTAAATATGATTTAAATGTACCTAGGTAAATTTTGTTTTCACGCCCGTAATAACACACACACACACACACAGTACAACAGTATATTTCAGCCAGGACCTTTTTATTTTATTCTTTATTTATTACATTTTAGTTTTTAGTGATTTGTTGTCAAAGTGCATATCACAGCGATTCCATTAAGCCCAAACACGTCACAGTTACATTGTTTTAGAACAGAGTTCCGTTTTATAATCCCTTTGATGCCCAACCATTGTCACACCCACCGCTGAACGCTGCCAGACGCCCGGATATATTAATAATGATACTATAGCACAGTAACTAGAGGAATTTCGTTGCTCTATAAATTGCAAACCTATTCACATAGCTCTCCGGTAAATACAATACCTTTGCTATAACAGCCGATAAGAATTCTATTACAAAATTTCAAACTCCGTTGCCTTATAAATAAACACGGCACTGAAAATCCATCGGACCATTTCAGAGTAACTGCCTGTTACAATGTACTTCGAAAATTCCACTCCAAAAGCCAATCTTTTATGTTCCTTATCTGAAAAGGTCCAGCGTTCCAATCCGGGATCGAATGTGTCGATTTTTGTTCCTGTCGCACTTGAGGGTTTGGTGCTAGAGTAAAAGAGAAGAAATGTTTTGTACAGAGTTGTTTTAATATTGTATAACTTTAAAACTTTTATTGAGTTTGTTGTTCGTATCGACTTGTCGGCGTGGATGGAGAATAATAATTGAAGTGTTTGGAAATAACGCTCAGCGTTCGTGTTTATTATTTTGTATTGGGTCATATCTCAAAATTACCTAATTTTTAACCCGTGACACAAAAAGAAGGGTTTTATTAACTACGACAAAGTACAAGACGTTATAGGTAAAAAACTTAAGTAAAGGACCTGTTGTATGTAGTGGTGCACAGAATTGATATGGAGCTTAAGTCATTTTGCGAATTTGGAACGTCAATTTGTTTATATGGACAAGTTACTACTACAACATACAACAGATCCTTTACTTAAGTTTTCCACCTATACATTCGTTATTTAGGTAAGTACTGTACTTTGTCGTAGTAGCTTAGTCATTAAAAATATGGCCTCCCAAAAAAAAAGTTCGAAACCAGACTTGACGGACTTGTCGGAATTCATGTCCGACATTACAGTTAAAAAAATTACTCGTCTACAAGCTCAATCGTCAATACGCTCCGGACACTCATGGAAACCACCTTCCAAGATCACTAATTCTGAGAGGAGGCCTATACTCGCTTGGTACGTGTACAGGAAGGAGATTTTATTTACCATCACTCATAATAGACAATACATTAGATAATTGCTTAGGGGATAAAAATTATTTAATACTTAATGGAACATTGAGTGTACCGCCAATCAAAAACAGCAGGTTTTTCCTCAATCAAAATTATTGTAATCCAAACGAAATAGCAATAAGTCTGAAGCGAGCAATCTCGTTACCCCCTGTTTTATTTATTAGCCCGCCAGATGACGTGGATGGCTTTCCAATAAAGGTATGAAATTCGATAATGCCACTTTTAAAATTTATATTCTTTACGTTACTTTGTGGTTTAATAATGTTTTTAACCCCTGATACAAAAAGCGGGGTGTTATAAGTTTGATCGATATAAGTATCTGTCTGTGGCCCGTAGCTCTTAAACGGATGGGCCAATTTGAATGCGGTTTCTTTTATTTGAAATCAGGTTTTCTAGCAATGTTTTTAGATATGTTTGATCAAAATCGGTTCAGCCGTTTTTGAGATATTGAACTTCGAAGTGACAAAGTTGGGGTTCTCCAACTTTTTGTTCGTTGGGTTAGTTTTTTGAGTTTTTAACCCCTAACATAAAAAGAGGGTTATTATAAGTTTGACGCCAAATGTCTGTCTGTGGCATCGTAGCTCTTAAATGGATGGATCGATTTTGTAGCGTTTTTTTACGTGAAAACGAGTTTCCTTGCGTTAGTTTGTAGCTATGGGTCATTAAAATCGATTCTGCCGTTTTTGAGTTCATAAGTTTTTTATATCCAACCTAAATTGAACAAAGCTCAGACAGTTTAACTTTGACTTTAACTAACTAAAAAAAATAGGTACAGAATGAAACACTTTGTTATTTAGTAATTTTAAAAATAATTTATTTTAATAACCATTCATATTAACTTATTTGAGAAAATATTGAGCTTTCTTATTGTGAGAGGAGGCCTGTGCCCAGCAGTGGGACGTATACAGGCTGGGAATCATCCCATCACCATCCCATCAAGATGGTGAGAAAGTATTATTGCCATAAGTCTGGATTTTAATAAAGTGACCAGTTAATAATTGTGTTAGAGATCGAAAACCATAAGGCCCTCTTTTGCTGACCTTGGAAATTTTCTTTAGGGTAACATACCTCAGTCGGCAAACACGAAACCCTTATAAAATCACTTTATTTTCTGTCCGTCTGTCTTAAACGAACCCATTGGAACAACAAAATTCTAAGTCGAAAAGAAAGTGTTTTCATACTAATTGAAGGGGAATTAGAACCTATATATAGGTACGTATTTATATTTAGTTGGCCTAGAAACTTTAAATTTGTGTAAAGTTCTAGCACAACCTACAAAATAACTAAAAATCTATTAAACAAAAATGCACAAAAGCGTGCAGCTACTTTTCTTGCTGACTCTATTACGACTCTATCATAATGAAAAGTAAGCAGGCATGTGTTACGCTATCAGTGTGTGTTACGCTATCAGCGTGTGTTACGCTATCAGCGCGTGTTACGCTGTAAGGGTGTTACGCCGTGGACATCAAAAAGTTGTTAAGTTTTTGTTGCTCCATTTTTCTATATATTATCTATTATTTAATTGTTTAACACTTGTCACTGAACTCAATTACTTCCATTATTTATGTTAATGTCTCTATTTGGTTGAATAAATATATCTGTCACATGAAGATGGAACTCCCAACTGGAAACTTAACAGATTGGAAAACGCCTTTAGTCCAATATTTCATCATCACGGCGGTATTCCGATACGCTATGGAGCGGCAACTGTGGTCTAAACTGTATGTTTTCATTATCAGCGGGTCTGAAAAAAGATATAAATATAGTTTACACAGTAGCTATATGGCAGATTTGTCACTGAAAATAGTTATACACTATTTTGTATTGAGTAGGCAGCAGGGTAGGCATGTGCTAGTGATAGTGGTACGCTGGTGTGGCGCTGAAATCGACTCATGCTCGCCAATTGTTATACCTGATCCATCAAATTGTTACATTAACTAGATATAGACTTTGAAACAATACCTACTATGTTTTGCTACTCTGATAAATATTATTATGCCTAAAGTATATAAAGATAATAAAATCTACACCATTGCGACTAGAATTTTTGCATCTACTTCATCCACTGACAAATGAAAAGGTAGAGAGTACTGTTTAAACAGAATAAATGAGCGGAAATATCTGTGCCCCTTTCTTGCTAGAACATAGTTCCTCCGATATTGCTCCTGGTTCGCACCTCAATTTCTGTTTATAAGCATTGTAGTAGCATCTAAAGTGCGGGTGAGTTTGTTTATTGCTTAATACTTTAAACTTTCGTGATTTTTCACTCATATTCGTCAATATTACCTACCACACATGGAACTTATCACACATACATTGGTCTATTCGTGACCACTTTACTTTAAAACTTTACTTTATTACTCACTAGTGTTTACCCGCGGCTTCATTAAATCCAGCAACTGAATTGAAATTTAGGAATTCATAAAAATTCCCGTGGGTATTCCCGAAAATTAAATCGTGGTTTTCATTGATGTTACCTACATTAAAAACAATTATGTCAAATTTCATGACTCTAAGCCCAGCAGTTGTTATTTCGAGATTTTATCCATATCCCGTAGGAATATCGGGATAAAAAGTATTCTATGTTTTAATCAAGGTTATAAACTAACTTTTTGCCAAATTTCATCTAAATCCGTCCAGCCTTTTCAGCGTGAAGGAGTAACAAACATACTCACTCACTCACTCACTCACAAACTTTCACATTTATAATATTAAGTAGGAAGTAGGATAGGATATAATAAAATATAGTAGCATTGTTCACGTGATAAGTCCAGCGTGGTTAATTAATAGTTTATTATTCTTTTGTGCCTTTGTTTGCTAATCCTCTACTTAGTGCGGTTACAAATATTGGGTCCGCTGATATTTCCGAAGCTTAAGTAATATAGTTACCCATCAGGATGTCCCATCCAGGACACGTCTCGCTCTGAAAGAGTGATTCCCTGCTCTTTCAGAGGACGGTCGCACTCTTCCCACCGACGAGTTGAGTTTATGTTGTCGTCTTCTTTCTCTGTACTGCGATAAAAGATTACAGATGCAGTGAACAATATTTTGCCATCGTATTATATCGGAAAACTTTGTACCTATATTTATCTTGCTTTCTCAATTAGTTTACCTACTGAGAAGTTAACTGAAGCTGATTGATGCAATAAATACGAACATATCCGACAAAACACGACTGAAAAAAATCACTATATCTGTGTAGTCAGGGGTTGACTGTATGTCTATTAGAGACATTTACAACAAAGTCGTTAAATATTATAACAAATAAGATTATGACTGTTTAAGCTCGATGTACGTTTTTGTAGAGGGAGACCGAGAAGGAAATGGTGGGGGTTACTATCATTTCGTCTAAAAAGCAGATGGTCTAAGCACCCAAAGTGGTCTGAGAAGCAACTGGTCTAAATAGCATTTGGTATAAAATTCCTTGACTCAAAGTCGACAGAGCTCCGTTTATTCGGGGACCGATTCAGATATGTACCTACGCTAAGGACTGGCCTGACATAGCGTCAGAACGATACTTATGGAAATCAAAAGACCTTTGCCTAGCAGTTGGACCCAATACAGGCTATTTAAAAAAAAACTCACACAATGCAATGTAAAAAGGCACTGCTGCACCATGTGCTAGTGAAAAGATAAGGTCCGATGCATTCAGAGGTGGTCGAGTTGATCCGAAATACAGAAGCCACGCCGATGAGCATCTCGTGGCTCCCTATCCACGTAACCAGTGGGCCTCCATGGTCATTCTGAAAGAGAAATAAGCCATCGAGGGATCTTTAATCTTAAAGCCCACTTCAATAGTGGGAATAGTTAGCTGTGACGTCACTTATTTGGTTCTTTTACTCTCAGCTACTAAAACAGCCCACACAAATACAAATTGTACAAACGAAAGTTAGATTTAATTACCTGACAGATGCCAATTTTGCGTGATAAAAATCTACGTGCATTTTTAGTTCTGTTGCCTTTATTATATGTAGTAGTTCCATTGGTTTTCTTGTTTTTGGAAGTTCCATTAGCCTTATTCTTAGCAGTTCCGTTACCCGTATTCGTTCTTCTATCTATAACATAATAGTCATACTCGTCCACGTCCATACACTAAAACAAAATAGTTATTCCATCATCTGTCAGCCGTAGGATGTTCACTGTTGGGCATAAGTCCTCCCCCTTAGACCTCCAGTTGCTTCGGTTGGAAATCGACGGCTTTAACCAGGTCATCCGTCCATCTCGTTGGTGAATGTCCTACGCTGAGCTTGCCGTTCCGTGATCACACATTTAGAATGAAATTGGAACAATTATATATACTCAAATTTCCAAATTAAACATTATTTATATTAAAAATCTGGCTGAATTTAAAAATGAGCATACTTCGAATTATTTCAGTTTCATTCTAAGCTACTTATACAGATCTAGTGAATAATGTTTCGCCATTGTATGTTGTCGGATACTTTGGTCGGATAATTTAGTTTTTATCTTGCTTTCTCAACTACCTTCAGTAAACTAGTTGAAAAAGCAAGATAAATACGAACTTTTCCGACAAAATGCGATGGCAAAATATTATTCAATACAATCTGTACTATATCTATTCTGTATCTCATCATCATTATCAGCCGGAAGACGTCCACTGCTGAACAAAGCCTCCTCCTTAGAACGCCACACTGAACGACAACTCGTCACTTGCATTCTGTGTCTAAGCGTAGATAAATTTTGGGTCCCAACGGCCGTCTGTTCTCCGTGCTATATTCGGATTTATAGCAAGTGAGGGGGTACAATAACAAAGTCTCTAGCACCAATATTTGCACCAATGTTTTTCTGTATCGCTTATTATTTCTGGTGTACAATAAAGAGTATTTGTATTGTATTGTATTGTATTGTTTGCACGTTCCGCTGTGGCAAATAATGCTGATAACTGTACCTACAGCAATACATACCCTTTCACTCCTTATACCGTATGCATCCACACAACCGTCTGTCATATTCATATTCTTCTCTATCAGTTCTCCCTTCGAGTCTATGTTCCCATGGCTCATCGTACAGATCATGTATTTGTCGATGATTGGGTGGAGTTGCTCATAGTGGCCGGTGTATTGCGACTTGCATGTTTCTTTGTCCTGGATTCTTACAGGGCCGTATAGGAGATCCTGACTGTTATGGTCTCCAAGGTCTTTAGTCTATATTTAAAAAAAGAATATCAAAAATAAATGTCTAAATGTACTTTAGTTTACTTTTAGTTTAAGTTAATATCTCAAGTCAAGTCAAACCAAGTAGAACAAAACAAAGGTAAAGCCAAGGTATGTTCTTTTTGAAGCCATTCAGACTATTTTGTTTTTGTGCTGGCTCCTAAGCAATCTTACTAGAACCCTAAATTTTCAATTTACCTACTTTATACCTATAGTGCCCAATAAGAATTAATTGTCGAGAGATAAAAAACAGCGGTTGTTACTCTCTTACGCATTCACTACCACCTGACTTGACTGACCACAGGTGCCACCGACGCACATGCGCGTTCAAAATGTATGAATAATTATGACAGCGGCACTGGGGGGAAGTTCCATAAAAGCATAAATGCGTCGGTGACAGTGAATGTGTTAAAACCCGGCAAAAAAAGCTAACGAAACTACACACTTACCAGTGGCGTAACTATAGGGTGGCAGACTTAGAGTATACATAAGCATATATATACTCTAAGGTGGCAGAGCTGGCAAAATGCCACGGGCCTCCGACCCAAGAGCACCCGGCCCAAGAGGCCGCGAGGTCAGAAATAATTTTAACATTGTACCTGAGTATTTTATTTCACTTAAAATTAAACTAAGTACAACGAGACGATTTTTACTGATAGGACCCCATCAAAAGCATTTACCACGGGCCCCATATGGTATAGTTATGCCACTGGCACTAGCATTTGTTGCTAGTATCTAGTTTGTAGCTATACTCGCTTCTTATTCATCGTTGGCGGTGGGACAACTGCCTTACACATAAAACCAACTAACTACACTCAATTTTGCAAGGATTTGGTATTTAATTTATAATAGAAACCGGGGTCAAAAAATATGTGAAATAAAATGTAAAGCCGGCGCGCGATCCCAAGTGATGCCAAAGGCAATAAAGTTGTCATAAAGTTTTGAACTGGCGTTCTGAATTAACGAGATTCCATTCCAATACTTCTGATAGCACGTGTTTGTGTTATTACTATTAATAAATAAATTTCAGATAAATAGAGACCTTGAATATTTTTACTGGTGCTTTGGAATGGTGTCTTTTCATTCCTCAATATTCTCTGTTAACTTCACATATGTGAAGTTACTGATGTTTGATTTTTAGCACAGCGTATTTTTATGCGACAACAGTAAAGTCAAAAGAACGGTTCTAACTTTAGCAGTCTATGTAGGTATGGATCAGTGGCATGAATCTGAACATGAAACTACCGTGAGACTCACTCATATTAAATGATATTGTAACGGATAACTTACATCTTTTACGTATCTCGTCTCTTATCGTGAGTTTAGCTCGATTTAAGACGTGAGTTATCCGTTACAATATCATTTAATATGGCATGAATCTGTGTGCAAAGAAACTCCGAGCATAGCTCTCTCCATAGCTCGTTGTGTGAATTTACGCGTCTAAGAGGCCTACAGTTCGTCTATTAAAAATAATATTAGTCAAACTCACATCCCTCCATTTGTCCTTGTGCCCCCACCCTAACACCAAGGCATCAACTCCGGGTTGCTGGTACTTTTTCTCGTAGCTGATTTCGATCAGATTTGGAATGTAAGAGCACACCTTCTTGTACGACTCGTCGTTAAAATCATAAGGGGATTCCACTTTGGCCACTGCCATGTCCAAATTTGCCCATTTCTGAACATCAGGATAGGCGAATGTGTACGCTAAAAAAAAATCATTCGTTTCGTTATAATATCATAAATGCCTTTTCGCAACGTAGGTATAAAGTTTGGCAACCTATTTAATTTCGCAACTTATCATTTCGCAAACTGTAAAACTGTAACTGTAAACTGTACTGTTTCAGGGCCATATGTCATGAAATATTGATCCCAGAGAAAAAAAAAATAGAATATTTTTTGTAGATATTTTTTATGTAGATTACCTACCTACATGTTCCAGAACATTTTATGTTATGGGCCACATCGGCCACAGTTTACGAGTTATTTACGAAAAACTAAAAAGGGACCTTTACATCCCCCTCCACCCGTTAGTTTCACCCCCACCCTTCAGTACTGTTAGTATTTAACAATTCTGAAACTGTAAATAATTCAGGATTTTTATAAAAATAATCTAACCTAACCTAAAGTGTTCAGGTACACATGGAGGGAAGAAGATGGATTGAAGTCAGCCGTTCATTCTGTCTTATTATACAGTATAAGACGAGAAGCCTTGTCGCCTAACGTGTCTGATGCTCGCGATCGCAATCGAATGCCAGATTTCACAATACAAAAACTGTCATTTGATTGCGATCGCGAGCGTCAGAAAAAGGTTAGCAATAAAGACAGTCAATGCGATCGCAAATGGGCTAATCAACAATTTTACCGACACTTTGGTCGTCTCCTGAGTTACCAAAATTGTCTCGGGCGTTACAAAAAAAAATCGTACTTCCGACAAGATATTTTACGGTTTAATAAGTTGAACTTAGGAAGGATGGAAAGTATTCATGTACACCATCTATTAAATTACAGAAAAAACATGTTTACTTACAAAAATCTGCGATTGTTTGAAAAATGTCGCGGACAGATACTTAGTGTCGGTAAAAAAGTTGATTGGCCCAAATGTCACTGCTTTAGGCAATGAGGCCACAAGTTAAATAGCTATTCAGAAGGCAAGCCTTTTCCATCTCACCTCTGGGTATACACACATAGATAACCTTCTTTTTCTTCTCCTTAGTACAAGCGTCCGAATTAAGCTGCTCGGCAGGCACATATTTGGTGTAGCCAGCTATAGCGTACATATAGACGACGTCTTCCACGCAAGCAGCAGACGTCACGATGTACAGTGGAGTCACTAGGGTCCCTCCACAGAGCCAGGCCTTGTACGCCTGTTTGGAATTTTCTGCTTGTACTAGGTATACCTGAAAGATGTGCATATGTCAAGGAAGCCGTATTTATTGCAGGTAGGACCTCGTGCAAGGTCCGCCCGGATTGCTACCATCTTGCTCGCTAATCCTGCCGTGAAGCAGAAGTGCCTGGACTGTTGTTTCGGCGTGGAGAGTAAGACAGCCGGTGAAATTACTGGCGCTTGAGGTATCCCATCTTATGCCTCTAGGTTGGTAACGCATTTGCAATCCCCCTGGTGTTGCAGGTTTCTATGGGCGGTAGTGATCGCTCACCATCAGGAGACCCACTTCCTCGTTTGCCATCCAGTCGAATAAAAAAAAAATTTAAATAAGGAATCCGTGGCGGGCTAGTGGTTTGACCTATGGTCTCTCAAGCAGAGAATCGTGGGTTCAAAACCGGGCTCGCACATCTGAGTTTTTCGAAATTGCATTTGAAATTTGGGGGAGGCCTATGTCCAGCAGACGTCTTTCAGCTGACATGATGATGATGATTTGAAATTTACTACAAGCTTTGAGAAAAGCGACACAAAACTGCGAAGCGATTCAATGGTGTGTATTTCCGATGCGTACTGGGCCTGCTCGGGAGCTACGGCCCAAGCTTTCTCTTTCTGAGAGGAGGCCTGTGCCCAGCAGTATAGGCTGGGATGATGATAGTGATGATTAGGGACTGTAATCGGGAACGGGACGTCGTAATTTGCTATTTGGGAAACAATGATTAAAACAATAGCCCACAACCGCTGCATAATAAATAAATATTGTCACCCTATTTTGAAAAAATCTCGTATCTCGAATCAATAGGTTAACAAATTTGACCCTTAAAATAATGTACATTAAGTTAACTCGGAGAGATCATGGACTTTGAGATACCAGATTTTTTCAAAGTAGTGACGATATATCACGGGACAATTCACACCAATTGACCTAGTCCCAAAGTAAGCTTACAAAGCTTGTGTTATGGGTACTACACTCGCGGTCAAATAATACGGGTCAGTGACGAAAACCTTAAAATTTTGAAAATGAAAAGGTTTACTTATACGAAACTGACTCTATATTAAAGAGAATTTAATATCGTATTAAATACAACCTTCAAATGTTTTACATGGTTGCTGGAAAAAGTTAAAATTTAAAAAAACTCTAATTAGGGTCTAAATTAAAATTGCACTTGTTTTACTTTTGCCTGTTTTCTCACTTTTATTTTCAATCTGTTAAAGCATAATGATAAAAGGCACTCATTGTTGTCTTTCTTGATCATTCTTGATTTACTATCATGTGGCTGACACCAGAAGAATGTACACGTATCGTCACTATGTTAGAAGAAGGCGGAATTCAGAGAAGAACAGCGAGAACTGTTGGCATGTCACTTTCTACCGTGCAGAGAGTCGTCCAACGTTTCCGAGAAACTGGGCAGAACATTAGAAGACCAGGAACCAGCAGACCGAGATGTACTGCAGCTCGAGAAGATCAATTTATTGTTACAACCATGCTCCGAAATCGGCACCTCACGGCTGTTGAAGTCCAAAATAAACTTCGAGAGACTCGAAAAGATGACATAAGCGAGTGGACTGTAAGGCGGCGGCTACAAGAAGCTAATTTGACCCCACGTAGACCGGCAAATGGCCCAAAACTTGAAAAGGGGCAGCGAACAGCAAGATTGATTTACGCCCGCGAACACAGATGGTGGGCAGACGAAGAATTGGCAAGAAATATGTTTTCTGATGAATCCAGATTTATGCTCTTTGCACATGATGGGCGGCGAAGAGCTTACAAACGGCCAGGTGAACGTTTTACTCGAGCTTATTTCGAGGAAAAAGTGTCGTTTGACGGTGGGTCTATTGTGGCCAGAGCTGTAATCTCTTCAGAGACTCACATGGAGTAAGTCTTCATAAAAAATGGTACGCTAACTAGTGCAAGATATGAAGAAGAGACTCTTAATGAGCATGACGGTCCATACTTAATTAATATGGGTGAAAATCCCATGTTCATGCATGAAAACGCCAGGCCATACACAGCTCAGATTGTAAATGATTACTTTGACGACGTTGGTATCATTTTTATGAACTGACCCTCAAGAAGTCCGGACTTAAGTCCGATCGAGCATGTATTGGACGAGCTTGGAAGGCATGTAAGAAATCGAAACTCCGCTCTAGCTACACTTAGAGACCTGAAACATGCGTTAGTGGAAGGATGAATCAATATCCCGCAAAATCGCATAAGAAACCTAATGAAGAGCATGCCCAATCATCTGGAAGCTTTAAAAAGAGCCCGTGAAGGCAATAAGAAGAATTAATTTGATTTAAAGATAGTTTTTTCTGTTGTAATGAGAGGTACCAAGTGTTAATTTTTCTACGTAAAATTTGTAAATATTTTGTTTTGTACGTAATTAGAATAAACAAATGAATAACTTTCACACCTATCATGTCGTTTAATTAATTATAGAATTATCTACAATATACAGTTTAATTCATGCTCCTAGCTCTATTATTTTCGGAGATATTCTAGTTTTTCGTACCGACCCGTTTTCTTTGACCGCGAGTGTAGTAGTATCTAGCCTTACTTATAAAAAAACTTACCATATATCTTTTATCTTCTTGAACTTTCTCGCCATTCACTATTCTACGTTGACCCTTTGTTACTGTAAATAAGGTTAGATGCAGATGTGCATAATGGTTTTCGTAGTTATGCGAAAATGTTCCAAAGCATCGTCATGTTATTCTTTTATTTCGCTTTTAATGTTACTGACACAAGTTCCAAAATATAAAAAAAAATGTTGAGGTTTGGAACATTTTGGCATTACCGAGAGATACTTTGACTATTACTTGTCAATTTACTTTGCTGTACATTGCTGGCAATTACATTTTTGTTAGAAAGTTAACAGTCTGAATTTAAGTTTATTAATTAATTAAATTAATGTCATGGTTAAGTAAGAGTAAGATTTAAAATTTAAATGTTCTAACTGACAATACCTACCTACATCTATTTTGATTTTTATCACCCACCCACGCTCAAGTTAGGTCATCGTCATCACAGCCTATATACGACCTACTGCTGGGCACAGGCCTCCTCTCAGAATGAGAGGGCTTGGGCCATAGTTCCCACGCGGGCCCAGTGCGGATTGGGAACTTCACACGCACCATTGAATTGCTTCGCAGGTTTGTGCGGGTTTCCTCACGATGTTTTCCTTCACCGCAAAGCTCGTGGTAAATTTCAAATGTAATTTGTAACACATGAATTTCGAAAAACTCAGAGGTGCGAGCCGGGATTTTCGAAATTCATGTGCGGAATTAAGGGTCAAGGGCCAAGGGTCGTGGGTTCAAGCCCCGGCTCGCACCTCTGAGTTTTTCAAGTTAAGTACTCACATTTTATTAAAAACAAACATATAACAGCACAGGTGAATGCGCGACGCAATAACATTATCAACTTGTGGACATGACGTCTTTAATTTCAATCACTACAAGCTGATCGGTGCAAAAACGTACGAAGCTATAATACTAAAGCCACAATAACTAATAACACGGTACAGTGAAAGCATTGATGGCATAAGTCAAATTGTATTGCTATGGTAGTAGAAGAAAAACAAAAACTGTATTTTATAAGCTTTTATTTAGTTTCTGTCCCGTTGTCTGTCTGTCTGTAATCACATATTGCATGTTAAATTCGACCAACTTCCAGTAAGTAGTTGGATTGACTTGATATTTGGTATAGTTATGTAAATTGTGTGACAATACAATAATCTGTTAGTGACATACTGGCATTCCGGCCGGGATCGTCTCCGCAGGACGGAATACTCTTCAACGGTTAAAAATGACAATGCAAGTTAAGTCAACTAAAAGTACAGTCAGAAAAAAAGCTTGTATTAAAAATTATTTTTTTATCAAAAACTTTTGTTTGTTGCTTCTACACTTAAGTTTACAGCTATCCGTATAGGTAAAGTCCAGTGCTAAAATAGTTAAGTATATATTCGAACCAGTCACAAATATATTACCACAGCCTTATTGCGTTGGACTAATAAGAGTCTATGGTACGTATTTTTGAAACTTTGAATAAGTTCATATTCGTCATTTCAATAAGTATATAATATTGAATAAATACATATAAAAACACTATAACACACAAGTACTTACTCAAGTTTTACATAATTCAATAAGTATTACCTACATTTATTTTTTTTGTAATAAAAAGAAAACCAGAATAGTAGGAAATTCATAAACATTGAGGCCCGGTTGAGAACTGCTTGAAAAATATTTCAAGACTTCTATAAAATTTCATAACTGTTTATAAAAATGTTCATAATAACTTTAATAATGTTTCTTGGATCTGTTGGCGTCCCTAATTATGTAATCTAAGTATGCCCATGGTACGGCAAAGCAGATATGCGATGTAAAGGTAAGATCTTCCTAAGAAAATATTTTTTAATTCCTTCTGACTTATCAATCTGTTTTAAAATTCAGCATAAGCGGATTAACAAGGTGACCTTTGACCGGTTAAGGCTATTTTTATAATTAACACCGAAAAGGTGAATGGATGTTTGAGACTAAAATAGCAATTAGAGCTGTGTATTTTGGGTGAACGAGGTTATTTATAACTCGGGTGAATAAAGTACTAATCCAGTGAAAACTCCGCGTCACCCGCCTACCTGAAGACAGGATTTAGACAGCGATTACTTTTACCTTCCGACATGGGCAAATATTCGAGCGTTTTGACCGCGCGGTCAAACGTCATTAGCGTCCCACGTTTATAGCACAACGGAAAGATAAGCCGCCGAATAGACCAACCACATCTCTGTAACTTCAACATTGTTGCTCTACTTCAGGTAGTTGCCAGAACGATTTCTTGGCAAAAATTCTAGGAATAGGCATTTAGAGATGTCATTTCTATAAAACAAATCGTCTCGGTCAAAATTAACCCTTGAAATGATCTTAAACTTCAGTAAAATTATCATTTTTTTTTTAACATTTCAAAACCCGAGCACTACCAAAAGAAAAGTTCCTACTGCCAAAAGAAATAGGTATGTACATAATAAATTCGAACACAGTCAACTGGCTCCACAAGGAGCCAGCGGGAGTTGACAGTACTTTTTTCGCTGACTCCTCCGGTAGCCGGTAAAAGGTAAATTAAAGGTAAAAAGGTAAATTAATAATAGTGTGAAAATGCCATTAATGAAAATGGAAGGGGTGTTCTAAAAAAAACATCCAGTTAGCTAATAATCTGACATTTATTATACACGATTAAAATATGTAACTGTTGATTATCACTTACTCTTTCGTGGTCACCGGAATTTCTCATAGGATCGAATACTTAAATACAAACGCTAACAGTCTACACACCGTTCAGGGTATCTGAGCACTAGAAATACATAACTTTTACAAAATTTACATACACATATTAACATTACTTAAACTTAAAATAATCCTAACACCGTCCATTACAAAAGTGGAATATTTAAAAGGGATTTTATTTGATAAAGTTAAAGAGGTGTATTTTATGTTAAAAATATAAAAGTTTTTAATGTATTCATAAAATAGGTTTTTTTTTTCTAACATCGCTACTTAGCCTATATTGAATTCTGTTTTGGGGCTACGCGTTATTCGTTTGCAGTCACGGAAAAAGTACTTAAAACTAATGGCCGGTTCCTACATACTAACAAAGTTAGTCACAAATTCAAGTTCAAAAATATCGCACGGCTATCTGTCCTTTACTAAAAAAAAAAGGTAAAACAGGGCGCACTGAGCAATAACGACATACAATATGACATGCGATAGGTGATACAGCAGAGGCATGGCGCCGTAGAACTCTATTCCCATCGGGTTGCCTGAATATTACAACGTTCCTATTACATCAAAATCCTCCTGAGTCCTGACATTTTTTAACAAACTTAGCGTTATAACGTTTTAAACTTTCGTGATTCTCACTCATAGTCAAAATACCACAACGGGACTTATACAGCAACAGAACTGTAATGTTGCCGAAACGTCGAGGTAAATATTACTTGCGTAAAATAGCGTGATAAGTCCCGTTGTGGTATTTTGACTATAAACTTAGCGTTTAAAACCTAGGCGTTGGTGACCTGCTTGTTATTTTGGACATTATTTCAAAAATTTTAATTATTTATTCAATGAACAATTTGTACTTTATAAAGTACATTCGGCCGTTATTCTTAGTGTTAATGAGTCCTTTATAAAGTACGCGAGGACTTAGGTTATTGATGAGGATGACAAGTATGATAAATTTATCTTATAATAACGGGCCCCTTCGTCAAGATTGTTAGGTTTCTCTTAGTAAAATGTTGTACTACGTAACTTATGTGGTACAGGGCGTTAGTGCTTAACCCGAAGACATACCTAATCCACGCATCACTTTTCGGGTCGCCATACAAAAATATTCACTTCACGCCACTGTGATACAGATAATTCGATATACGTAGCCAATGAATCCCTATCACGGAACTCGTCGTCAACTTACAATTGATTCAAAATTGTCATAGTCTTTTCATTCTAAATGGGCTTTAGATCTTATTATCTAACTCACTTGGAATCACAGACGTTTTCACCACTTCTTTCTGTCACATGATGTAGAATGAGGGTAGAAAGAGAGAGAATGCGATAGCGAGCGTCCAAGCGTTAGACAATATGGCTTCCGATATTTATTTATATTTAGAACAAAACGCGACGCATCAATCATCAATATTACTTTGAGGGTGACACTTTCCCGACCCGGATAATACCGACATGTAAATACCGGCCCTGTTTTTCGTGTACACGCCAATAGAAGCTCCTGTCAGTTACTATGGGCGTGTACACAAAAAACGAGGCCGGTATTTACATGTAGGTGTTCTCCGGGCCGGGAAAGAGTGTCACCCTTACTTTGACATAACCCCTGTCACGGACGTCAACAATATAGTGAACTGTTCACAAAATGTTCACAAGATGTCAATGTCTATTCCCCATAACAGTTCTGTGGCGTGTCGATTCTCTTCTTTATGTTAGTAACAAAACGACACGACGTGTCAAGACCCCATGCACTGCTAAGTTTTAGGCTGATAACAAATAAATACAGAAACAAAATGCTCATCTCTATTTTCACATTACATCGCAACCTCAGCGTCTCCTGAAACGTGTGTCACAAATGTTTTGGTAAGAAAACATTCCATAAGAATAAGAAAATGCTAATTCGGAAAAAAAGGGTCATTCAAGAATTACGTAAGAAGAAGTTTAGTAGTTTGTGACTCTTCCTTCTTAAGCTGTTCGCGTTTAGTTATTGTTATAGCCTTCAAGTCTGGAAAAACAAACAATTTTGAGAACCATAAAGTATTTTTACAAAATTATATTTACTTAGCTATTTTTTTGTTGCCGACGTAATTCAATGTCATCAAAACATACAAAGCAAGAATTCCCCTCTCCCCCCTTACGTAATACTTGCATGACCCCAAAGTTAACGTTCAAAAGCTCCCGTTTAGATATGAAAAAAAAACATTATTTTGATCTGTAAGAGTGACTGCAAAGAATATCGCTTTTATCTATTATGCAATAGGTATAATCATGCACCGATAACACTTTTAAATATTCATTTATTAGAGAGCTACCTATGACAATCGAAAAATTTTATAGAATTATTTAATATTTTGTTTTATATCAGTCAATATTGAAGAATTATACCTATACATAATTTGCTTTAACAGAATATCATTTACAATTTATCCAACAATCTAGATGGTACTAAAATATTTTTTTTGTTTAAAAGTTACTTTTGGAATAAACTTTGAATATGATAAAGGTAATAAATGTTTCTTATTAATAATATTGGTAGATTTACAACATGACATCGCGACATCGCAGTAGTCATTGTCATAAGTGTCATGTCATTTTGACTTTGTTTTCGGTGAGTGTCAATATCCAGGACGATTGCAAGTTGCTTATACAAGCAAAAGACACAAGTTTCAAATAAACTCGTGTACAAAATTAGGTTTTAGGCACTAATAAATAAGGCTGATTCTTGAGCTATAAGAACCATTGGCGGCATCTATACGAAACACTTAATTTAATATGTGATGAAAATTACTAATAATAATAATCATTAAAGTATTGTACTGCGAACCGACAATACAAGCTTAGCAGTAAACCAACTTTAAACATAACTCTTCCACTTCAGTCTCCCCTAGAATGATTAGTTACTGTTGAATACGACAAAAGTTTTTCACACCAAGATTTGCTTTCTTCCGTCTCACCGACTTCAACACGCGTGGTGTTGTGGTGGTTACGTAGAAAAAGGACGGCAAGAATTAGTCAATATCTTTTAATATCTATAATTCGCTTTTTTAAGAATAGAACTGAGAAACCAATCTTGATCTGTCTTTTTATTTTTTATTATATTTATTAGAAAAAGATCGTTGCGGCCAAAGGTACAAAAATATGTTTGTCACAGTTTTAATGACTTAACATTAAAGTCATGTATACTTACATATTTTTGATGGTATGTTTGTAGTTTACTGTACCAATAATTCATTTTTAAAGAGCGTTTTTAATAAAAGCTCTGGTCAAGGTTGTTTAGTCATTTATTTTACTTTAAAAACCCGAGGTGTAGTTTAGTTAATTATAACTCAATGACAAAGCAGACTAAGGAATGTTCCAATACCCATTGATTTTATTTGAAGGATAAATGTGATGCCATCTCCGTCTATTCGAACAAAACAAACAAAGACAGCATCACATTTATCCGTCAGATAAATTTAACCGATGGTGAAACAGGGGGTAAGACTGTCCGATAATATTCTAGCCTATTTTAATAGTGCCTAAAACCATACTTATATAGCCGACAGTTTTCACCGGTGTTGCTGTGTGCGTCGGCAGCTGTGCGCGATAGATCGGAAGCACTCTTCGCACACGCGGACAGGCTTCATCTGGCCGAAGCGTGGGAGCGGGATAGAGTTAGAGCTGCACGAAGCGCAGAACACTTTGCCTGTGGAAAAAAAGAATATGAGTAAAATGCTTTTTTGTAGCAGATTTATTAAATGAAATTCTTAGGTATAATATCTATAATCTCACTAATATTATAAATGCGAATGTCATGTCATGACATCGCCATCGCATACATCTGCCAAAGAAATCATAGCAAAATTGGCTATGAAAAAGTTCCACCCTGGTGTTCAGTTTCCCAGTCTAATAAAATCCTTGTATTGTATTATATACTAAAGCCACTGACGTTGCTCAAATAATTAGTTCGCTGAAGTGACGTAGGGCTGGCCACGTCTGTCGCAGGACCGATGAACAGTGGAGCAGACGAGTCCTCGAATGGTGACCACGGACGGGAAAACGTAGGGTAGGGCGTCCTGAGGCACGGTGGACGGACGACCTTAAGAGAGTCTCTGGCGGATGGATGCGAGGGGCTGAAGACAGTGTTGTGGCGCGCCATGGAAGAGGCCTATGTCGAGCAGTGGACTGCTGTAGCTTGATGATATGCATACTAATATCCACACTAATATTATAAATGCGAAAGTGTGTTTGTATGTTTCTGTTTGTCCGTCTTTCACGCCGTAACGGAGCGACGTATCGACGTGATTTTTGGCATAGAGATAGTTTATGACCCCGAGAGTGACAGGCTACTCTTTATCCTGGAAAAATGCATAGTTCCCGAGGTAACAGCGCGCGATAACCGAATTCCACGCGGGCGGAGCCGCGGGCAAAAGCTAGTATTATAAATGCGAAAGTGTGTTTGTATGTTTGTGTTTGTCCGTCTTTCACGCCGTAACGGAGCGACGGATTGACGTGATTTTTGGCATAGAGATAGTTTAGGAGCCCGAGAGTGACATAGGCTACTTTTATCCCGGAAAACGCACAGTTCCCGAGGGAACAGCGCGCGATAACCGAATTCCACGCGGGCGGAGCCGCGGGCAAAAGCTAGTATTATATATGCGAAAGTGTGTTTGTATGTTTGTGTTTGTCCGTCTTTCACGCCGTAACGGAGCGACGTATTGACGAGATTTTTGGCATAGAGATAGTTTAAGAGCCCGAGAGTGACATAGGCTTCTTTTTATCACGGAAAAATGCACAATTCCCGAGGGAACAGCGCGCGATAACCGAATTCCACGCGAGCGGAGCCGCGGGCAAAAGCTAGTACTTAATATTATAAATGCGAAAGTGTGTTTGTATGTTTGTGTTTGTCCGTCTTTCACGCCGTAACGGAGCGACCGATTGACGTGATTTTTGGCATAGAGATAGTTTATGAGCCCGAGAGTGACAGGCTACTTCTTATCCTGGAAAACGCACAGTTCCCGAGGGAACAGCGCGAGATAACCAAATCCCACGCGGGCGGAGCCGCGGGCAAAAGCTATACTAATATTATAAATGCGAAAATGTGTTTGTATGTTTGCGTGTTTTTCCGTCTTTCACGCCGCAACGGAGCGACGGATCGACGTGATTTTTGGCATAGAGATAGTTTAGGAGCCCGAGAGTGACATAGGCTACTTTTTATCCCGGAAAAATGCACAGTTCCCGAGGGATAACCGAATACCACGCGGGCGGAGCCGCGGGCAAAAGCTAGTTGTGTATGTATCCGCACTGGGCCCGCGTGGGAACTATGGCCCAAGCCCTCTCATTCTGAGAAGAGGCCTGTGCCCAGCAGTGGGACGTATATAGGCTGAGATGATGATGATGATGGTATATATATATTACCGCAGTGACGGCAGTGATGTCGGCGGCGGAAGGCAGTGAAGGAGGCGGCGCAACGCATGCAAGCCGGCGCCGCGATGTCGGGGACCCACTCCGGCGCACGCTCCGGTCCGAGAGGCGGTGTGCGCGTCTCACGCTCCCTGCTGCAAAACAATCATAATAATAATAAATTCATTTATTTCGGGCAACTTAGGCCCATACAATAAATACCTTATAGACTAACATACAGATTTATAAACAATAACATTTAAATCTAACTAGGTGACAAAACGGCAACACATTAGGGGTGACAATACATTAATACAGCTGTAGTTATGATTTTCCGTCGGGAAAAGTCGGAACTGAATTATAAAGCGACGGCACCTGAAGTGTCAGGCAATTGTACTTGTTAAATTTTATGTCGTATAAAGTATTATGAAGAATTGCGAAACTGAAATGGCATTGAGCGGGGTACATTGCTCGCAGGAATGATGGCCGATGGGGTCAAAAAGTTCTCGAATGGCGTCCGCGGACCTGGAGACGAGCTGTCGGTAGGCCTCCAACAAGATGGAGCGACGACCTGGTTAAGATTGCAGGATCGAGGCGGATGCGAAAAGCACAAGACCGGTCTGAGTGGAGAGCCTTGGGGGAGGCCTATGTCCAGCAGTGGACGTCTTTCGGCTGACATGATGAAAGTATTATGTCGTATAAAAAATCCCTGACTTTTCCTGAACACATTTCTAAACTTCCCGGACCAATTATATACTCGAAAGCATGTCATATGATTTTTTGTTTTACTGTCCGAGATACTAAGCTAGACCCGATCATGGGAATTCACTGCACACCAAACGTGCTCACTTTTTTGTTGACTTTTTTATGGTGCCACTCTTTAATACGTCGCCCAGAACTGGAACGACAGTATCAAAATATCGAGCGAAATTTTGGGCAATCACGAGATTTTTCTCTGGCTTTTTGGATTTCTAGCAAATTTCCCTAACTTTCCCTGACCACCTTGAGCTTCCCTGACTTTTCCTGACTTTCCAGAAAGTGGATACCCTGCGACTCTATTATCCTTGTTCTATTACCGTGTCGCGATTGTTTTCCGATTACCTGTCCGAACTATGAATATAATAAGCATAAACTTAATTTACGCTCGTAATATTAAGTTTATGATAATAGGGATGTTGACACCACCAATCAACTGACGTACTTTTGATGAGCTGTCAAAACACAATTCTCCCATAGTTTCAATAGCAATAGCAAATTATGACCTCACTATCCGGCAACTCAACTAACTATTTATTTGTTTTAAAGCAACAAAAAATCTAATTTTACTGTAAATCGAAAATTAATCTGGTTTTCAGGGCTAAAATAAAGCGTTTTTTTACTGGAGTTGTGCCTTCGAATTATTTTTTAATGGAGTCATGATCCCTATTTGCCACGGCTAACCTGTAAGTGAGATCCCCGGTAGACACCGAGCTCTGCAGGCCGGCGGGTCTTTCATTGGTCTTCCCGGGCTCGGCGCCAGCGTTACTGTTGACCGTGTTACGGCGGCAGAGGGACCCTTCCGACGGCGTATCCGACGTGCTGTCCGCGTACACCTCTTCGGCTGAGTACACGCTGTCGAACGAACTGCCTGTAACCGACATGTTTTAAGGTTAAGAATCAGGGGAGCGCCAAAGTTCGCATACTCTTCGCTAGTCATACCGTAATTTTTGTCCGAATCATCGTTTGTCCGATTTTTTTTACACTGAAACCTTATTTTTTCTAAAAATTGTAAATGGTATTCGTATAGAGAACTATAGGTTAGGTTAGGTTTATTTTATAAGAATTCTAAACAATCATTAGATTCAGAGAAGAAAGAGTTATAACAAACGATCATTCTGACAAAAATTACATTCGGACTTTCAATAAGTATGCGAGCCGATATGGACCCAAGAATCAGTATAGTTCAACATTGCAACTCTAAGAGCGCTTTCACAAGTATGCGTTTTTGTCGCGCGACTGTAGCGATTTTAAGTCGCGCTGCAGTAGTGCGACTCGTATCCATACATATCTAAGTAGCGCTGTCTATACGTCGGTCTGTTTGCGCGAGTGTCACAGGGGTGTATCTTTTGAACCATAAAAGGGATACACTTGGGAGTTTTCACATCACAAAACAACTTTTCTGATAAAATACGATGGAAAACCATTATGTACTTAGATCTGGACGCTGTTGGGCTAATCAAATATTTTACCGACACTTTGGGCGTCTCCTGAGTTACCAAAAAATCGTACTTCTAACAAGATATTGCACGGTTTAATAGGTTGATCTTACGTAGGATGGCATGTATTTATGTACACCATCTATTAAATTACAATAAAAAATATGTTCACTTACAAAAATCTGCAATTGTTTGAAAAAGTTCGCGGACAGATTAGTGTCGGTAAAAAAGATGATTGGCCCTTATATGAAAAATGTACAGCTGTATGATGGATGCTGAAGTGAGAGAGCACGATAAACGAACTATTCTGATAAAATACGATGGAAAACCACTATGTACTTACATCTGGACGCGCTGGAGTACTCTAAACCGACGTGCATGCATGAAGAGATTGATGAATGTAGAGGAAGCGAGAGTTGTATGCCAGAATCGTAGCAATTGGAAGGATGTAGTCTCTGCCTACCCCGTTGAGAAAGAGGCGTGATTTTATGTATGTATGTATATATGTGGGAATGAGGGTGGATTAATGTTTGAATGATGTAAACGAGCGACCGAATGACTGAAGAGTTGAAAACTGATGTGGAGTGAATGAGACGAACGAACAAGTAAGAAAGATGGGAGTTAAGATCGGGGGAGCCTATGCCCTAGTTGTGTTTTCTGTTCTATTTGCTTTTTATTTCATTCACTATTCATCTATTGCACTAGTTTTAATTTTTAATAAACTTTTTCTTATTTTATAAGTTATTTTATTTTATATTTGAAAAGTTTGTTTATTTCCTTCGCACGATCCCACATGTATGTATCTGGACGCTGTTATACAAACTCAAAACTCACCATTCTGTATAACCTGATCCTCGGTAGCCGCGTATTCAATATCACACTTTGTCTCCGGCACAGGCTCCGGTTCGGGTTCCGGCTCGTCCGGCGTCTGGTTCATGAGGAACACGGACTTGAGTATATTCCGGAGGTCCGCCGCAAAGTTCGTCTGGAGCTGGTCGGCCACACCCGCGATGCAGACGAAGAGCCGGTGGATTAGGTCCTCACTCGACCTGGAATGACATTATGTTCACTTAAAACCTTTCAAATACAATAAAGTTCTTCCTTTCTTTAGATTTAATAACTTTTCGCAGAAACCGTTTATCGCAAATGAATCATTTCCAAACAATTTCACACGAACAAACGATTTTTTTGAAATACTTCAGGACAATATTTAATATCTATCTATCGCGGTCATTACTAATTTTATGAATTATACTCGGGTTTTGTTCCGCGACTAGAGTGGACGTGAAGTCGTCTCGTGATTATGGCACATGCAACAGTGCCGAAATATCGAGCTGCTCTAAAATCAAGGTACGCGGAACAAAACCCGAATTTAATACATAAAATTAGGTATTTCAGGTTTGTTATAAAACTAACTTAACCTATAGGGTTTTACAGAATAGTCCTCATATATTTGAGGATAATTCTGTAAAACTGAATAGTTTTAGTCTCAGAAAAAAAATCGTTCGTCCAATATGAAACCGATGAGAAATTTAATCACTTAGTATACTAACAAGACATAACGCTTTCCTTTTATTTATCTCCTCATATTATGATCCCTGCACGGCTGGCATGAGAAGTCCCGACTTTCTTCTTCAATACCTCATGAATTACCAATATTCATTCAAATAGTAGGGATCGCGGTGGATGCGAAAAGCACAAGACCGATCTGAGTGGAGAGCCTTGGGGGAGGCCTATGTCCAGCAGTGGACGTCTTTCGGCTGACATGATGATGATGATGATTCAAATAGTTAAAGCACTTACTTAAATTTCCCCCTCGCTTGCTGTCTCGCAGCCAGTTCCTGCGCTTGCAACGCCAGCGCAATTTGTTCGTCGTCGGCGCACTCTGAAGTAGCGCTGGAATTGTTTGAAAGACATTTATTTCGCATAGTTAACCTCTATAATAGGCTAGACGAGTAAAAAAAACTGTTTAGTCCGACAGGTGGATAATTTAAAAATATTATGCACATTATTTTCTTTGGTTCGACAAACAAAAAATGACGAGGATACAGCGCTAAGAACTTTCGAGTGACGTCACTATATGGCACGATTTTTACCTTATAGTGACGTCACAAGCCCCCACTCCGGAAGTTTGATGATCTATATCTTTGTCGATTTTTAATAAATAGGTAAACCAAAAAATACGTGTCCCATATTTTTCCATAATCTAACTGTCGGACTAAATAGAATGATATATTTTTAACCCAGTCGTCATACCTATTGTGAAATTGGTAAATGATTGATGGGAAGAGACAATTTTCCTTAGCTTCTTTGAATTAAAAAGTGAAACACTCACTCACGTACTACGTAGATTAACCATTAACAATTATAGAAAAGGACGATATTTAATTACAAAGGAGAACTGAGTAATGTAAGATGACAAATGAATTTGTCTTGAAACTAACCTTTCGTCAACTAAATGGTCTAAATTCAATCTCAGCGGGATCCGGCTCTGAGCGGACCGATTGTCCAATATCACTGTTCCTGGAGACCACATTTTAGTCTTCTTCTTCTTTTTGGAAGTTGACTTCTTAGTCTTCTTCTGTCTCGAGCTGCTCCCGTGTGAGCAATTAGGCAGGTCGGAATTATTGTCATCTAGCGAACTAACATTCTTATCTGCTACCCTATGTCTTCTCAGTTCCGTAACAACCTCGTCTATCGTCGAATATTCTTCATCGGGAGCGTTCGCACCCCAATCTTGTAACTTATCATTAGAATTTGAACTCTCTTCTTCTAACCTATCTATATTTACATTTATATTCGATGACGACGCTTCGTTCTTCTGAGTATCTTGCTCTACGTAATTTATATCTACACAAACGTCACCGTTATTTACATTTGAAAAGGAACTTTCTAGAGTACTTCGGTCCTTGTCCTCTATTCTGTCGTCCTCAGGACTTTTTAGTACCCTGTTCTGCTGCATGAAATGGTTTTCTTTAATTTCCTTGCTCTGGTCGGTGTCAGGCGATCTATCTAAACTAGTATTTTCAGTACTGACGCCTGAATCGACCGGTGATTCGTGCTCGCTCTCATAACCGAGCATAAACTTAACCCTCTCCTCTTCATTCTCTTTGTCCAAATGAGTATTCGCTGACAGAAAACTCGTGTTGTCATCCGTCACTTCGTTATTATCAATAAAGTTCTGCCGAAACTCTTCGTTTGTTAGTAATAATGAACTCAAATTGGCGTTAGCTATACATATGTTAGTATTGACAATGTCAGCGTCGATATTGTCTGGTATTATCAGTGGGAGATCAGTATTTGGTATTGCACCATTAGTGTTGTCTTCTTCTTGGTTGAAGACGGCGGAGTTATTATGTGATAAGGATGCTAGAACTACTGGTTCTTGGCTGATTGCGTTTGGTATGAGATATCCGTGACTAGTTGAGGGCATACAGCTTAATTGCTCGTTCTTGGGTCCACTGAAACTGTACGGTTCCGCTGGTTCAGTGGAAATAAGCGTGGGCACGTCGTTAGTTGAGAACGAATGCATTTGATTATGTTCTAGTATATCTACGTCGCTAGCGACTATTGATGACAACCTATCAGCTATTTCTGTGACCTGTTCGTTAAGTGACGTGACCAGGTCATGATCGGGTAGTTGTCTGTTGGCGTTGTCTCCCGAATTTCCAGCGTTTATAACTAAAGGATCAAACATCATGAGACCGTTAGTCGATAGGTTTCTTAATGAGGACAAGTCGCTGCTTTCTGCTCTGCTTGTTTTTCTGGTTTTGGGGTTCGCGTCTAAGAAGTTATCGTTGGTTTGGAATGTGTCCGTGCTGGTTGTGTCTGTGGAATAGTGTCTGTCGGCCTGTTTGCAGTCGTCGGATTCGTGTTCTGTTTCAACGGTGGTCTCGCTGAGACGTCGGAGCCCGTCGATGATGGGGGTCATCACTTCTATGTAGTCCGGCAGGTAGTCGCTATCAGTAATTGTGGGTTCGCTGGAACTGTAAAAAATAAACAAAATAACTATCGAGGACATCAGAGATAATTTGATTTTAAATTGAAATAACATGGGAATTACAGACATGCAGATACGTGATTTAATTTTATAGTATTCGGATGCATGAAAAACTAGAATAAAATTATCTAATTTCAACTAACTGTAACAATCTTCCTTTTTCCAATAATCAAACGCAACTTTATGAACAATATTTTTCTACTCTGCAGCGGCTAACAAGCTGGTAGAAGGTTTGGTTTATAACACGCTTTTTAGCAAGATGTATTGGTAAATTCGCGCACGACCAGCCCTGCCCCTTCAGAGTGATATTGTTCGCATACAGCCACATAAATAATATTTTTTAACTAATATTTGCAATTTCACTGACCTCTGCGTGTAGAGATCGCGACAGTGCGCGTGATCTGCATAAAAGCGGGACACGAATTCGCCAAGATCTGGGTATTGACACGATGGATCCTCTGGCTGATCGGTGCCTGCGAAATAACCACAAAACAATACAATACAATGGCTCGTTATTAGACACCACATAGTAAACCAACACAGAAAACAGGTATACACGTGTATTTCGAGAAATGTGTTGATACTGATTTAACTTTTTACTGTTTAAAAGAGCACCAACAATAAGATAATTTATTATGCGCAGTAAAACAGCGTAAAGGTATATTTAATTCAACATATTTGACAAATTCTTTGTCCGAGGAAGCTGCCAGCTCTTCGGTCACCAGTGACGTCTTTACTATCCTTGCCTAAGGGTTAGTTTTAAGTCATTTTTATTTTAGTTTTATTTTTTATTTGTAATTTTTTTAAGTCTAGGACAGTTTTTTGTTTAATTTAATATTTATTATCTATTTTATTATTCTTAATAGCCATTTGACAAATTTAGTTAAAAATATGAGTTTTTTTTTATATCTCTCTTTTGTCAACATCAACCACTCTGAAATCATACGTGTTTTCAATTTGTCGTAAAGCTATTTACTATATAGTTTCTTTCAATTAGAACAGTCCATTTTAAGCGATTTTGACATAATTAAATACGAATACGGAACTCGACGCGCGATTCCGTCTCGCACTTGGCCGTCGACCTCCCCATCCCAGCCTATATACGTCCCACTGCTGGGCACAGGCCTCCTCTCAGAACAAGAGGGGTTTGGCCATAGTTCCCACGCGGGCCCGGTGCGGCCGTCGACCTACCTTGCGGTATATCCAGGGTGGCAAGACTGGACACGTCTTCGTTGGTGCACAGTAAACGCTCGAGCGCTACCAGCTCGCGTCTGTCCAGTGTCCATAGGAGAGAGCGGATCTTGTGCAACAGAGTGCGGAAGGGACGGAACATGTCCGACATCTCCTCTGAAATTAGAACAAATAAACATTTATAAAAAACACTGACTGTCGTATTTTAGTGCATCACTTTCGAGCGCTTATTTGATAAATTCTTGTCGAGTTTGTAATTCTTAGGCTGCGTTTTCACCAGAGACGTGAGATGAATGTGTTTTTCATGAACCAAAAGAAACGCTTCATTTACCAAAACTCGCACAGCACCGCTTTGGAAACAGCTGAAGAGCGAGGCTAGGTAAATGAAGTGGAAACACAGCCTTAGAATTAGGTTCGTATAAAAGATTTTTTTTAAATATTACTGCATGCATTTTACTTACACACCTGTCTGCTAATCAATACTGCTTCACCGTAAAGGTCAAATATAAAAACCAGAGGTGCAAAGCCCGGGCTCGAAACCACGTCCCTCTGCTTGAGGGGCCATCTTGACAAACTTACTACTACTACTTACCTGGTGATTTGTCTATACTCAAGGGCCCGCTGGAGTAGATCAGTAGCCCACTGACGATAGCAAGTCGAGGCACAGCGAACATCAACGCTGGGTCGTATGCATCCACCTGAAATTATCAACGAAGTAAGTAAATAGTACATGGCGGATGGATACAAATAGCAAAGGATCGTGAGAAATAGAGAAGAGGCCTATGTCTGAAGACGTGTGAATTACAGGCAATGATGATGATGATTATGACAACAACTCACCTGTTCCTGAGTAAGCAGAGACTGCTTCAACGCCCGTCGCAGACTCTCGGAGAAAAGGACACATATCAGCTGCTGCGCTTCGAACTCATGAGGAGTCTTAACGTTCACCATCGCGCTTACGTAGCACAACTCGAACTCTGCGAATAGTCTGAAAGGTAGAAAGAAATTATAATTAATGCAAATATTCATTTCAATGGACGCTACACGACTGGAGCCCAAACACTGCTACACTTGTCAATTGATCTTAATCAAAAATATGTCGCAACAAATTCTAAGCACGTCGATTGCTTTCTTTTGCATCATCGCTATAAACCATCTGGTACAAAACTTCACTCCTTTAAAAAAAAACTCGTACCTCAAAATAGATAATTTATAAGAGTTAACTTTATGAACATTACGTCAAGGTTCAATTTTGTTAACGAGATTTTTTCAAAGTAGTAACCAAATGTGACTATGATGCTCTTTCTAGGAGGTTCCAACCTAGAAGTCAAAACAAAGAGTTTCAAGACTTCGGCCAGTTGAAGCAAAGTTTCTGAAGGTATTTCCCACTTTAGGTAGAGGCTCCAGCTACATAGAAGGTTCCTCAAGTGAGCAGATCTTATCTAAGACTCTCAAGCAGCATATTGTGCTGTAACTCCAAGACAGCGCTTTGGCATGGGATGTCAAGACAGCCCTTACTTCACGACTTAAGTCAACAGCTTCTCGGCATACTTACTTGTCAAATATCCTGAGACTCTCATGCAGCATATCGTCGTGTTGCGACAGTGCCAACCCTCGCGGTCGCAGACATTGCTCTCTCAGCAACGACCTCACCGTTTCAAGGCTCCGAGTCAAAGCTTTGGCGAGGGGACGCATGGCGGCTGACTCTTCTTCGCGATTCATTATCGATGAACCAGCGGCTAGACACTGGAAACAACATGTTAAGTTAATAACCCTGAAAGACTAAATAACGGAGGTCTATATTAATGAATGGTGACGGAGGAAACAGATTTGAGGTGGACAGGCTGTTTAAATTTGGATCTGCCGTAAACACCAAAAGTGAGTAACACCAGCGAGACTCTAAGACCACAAAGCGCAAGATACACGGGTAAAGGAACGGAAGAATTTTCGGAAAAGCTGTCAAATACCAACCTCAGCCCCAAACCATAGCTGCCCAGCCAAATTATCTTGAAGGACATCCTCAGGAAACTTGACGCGAAACCCTCTGGCAACCCGCTCGTCGCCCAACAACTGGTCCATTATCTGACTGATGATGTTCAGCACCCGGTCCTGGAAAGAAAATTTTTGGTAAGATTAATTTTGTTAGTAGCACATAACAACAACTACAGTAGTAGAGTTGATAGTTGGGCGAAGGATTTGTGCCTGTTTTTGACACGATCACTCAAATCACACTAAAAGCGCTCTAAATCTTCTTGCTTTTTCCGGGAAGCCGAGATTTGATTAAATGCATTCTCCATTAAGTCATGTGATTGGAAAAAATTATAAATTAAAGAAGTGTGAGGGACTTGTGATCTCCCAATCACATGCTTCAATAACGAACTATGTAACTTTCTGTTTCTGTGTGTGTTTCAATTAATTGGACAAGGATCTCACAGACGGTAATTCAATGTCAATAGGCCACACGGGTATTTCATAGCCTTCGATATCTAGGGTAGCAACTGGTACGAGTCTTTTCTACCGTCCGGAAAAAAGCACGCACAAGACAGAAATGTCTGTGCTAGTTTGCTGTTCAGTTATGTGATTATCATTATATGGTGATTACCGATTACGGTTTAGAAATACATAGGTATAAGAATCTGATGTATCATCGCGAACCGTGATTATTGAGCCACTCGCCACTACACATTATTTAGCCGGGTTATACATAATCGTAGTAAATATTGTCATTACAAACCAGACTAACATTACACAGGCAAATTACGAACAGTAGCAAGTGGTTCGCCACTGTACCTAGATTTATTCACATTTGACTGTTAAGTGTGCACACATTTATATTACGAGAAACAAGCACATGAAGGCGCACTTATGCAATTTATCGATACACTACTACTATGATGTATAGTAAATACTATTCAACGAGATTAACATTAACAACTGATTGGTCGCGTAACTGAGCATGACTCATAATAACAGTCATATACCATTTACACACACATATATAAGTACTCGTGTGTATCAGCGCTGTCAGTCACAGCTATGAAAACAAACAGACGTCAACCTTGAATAAGTGACATTAAATTTCAATTCTGATCTGCGTCTACACGTGCTGCTGTCAGGTTATAATGTCAACTATATCACTATATGAACAAAGTCGTTTTTATTATTAAAGGATGATGTATTTTAAAACAATGTATTTTCTTATAATTATGCAAGAGATAAGTATAAATTAGTTACAAACCTTGAATGTCAAGCGCATAACATGTAAACACAATGCATATTTAATTGCGCGACATTATGAAGTAATAGTTAAATTTAGTGCTTTTATATAAGTAGTGATATTCGTATGACTACAAAAGTACAATTCAAATTTTTGGTATTTCTAACTGGTGGTACAGTGAGTGATGGTATACTTAAGCTACTTTTTATCCCAATATTTCCACTGGATCGGGATAAAATCGCGAAATCTCAACCGCTGGGTTCATAGCGAAATTCAGCACAATTGCTTTTAGTTCAACGTCAATAAAGATCACAATACAATTTCTAGGAATCTCCTTGATAATTTAGTAAAATCCCAGAATTAAAATTCTACTGCTGGATCTAATGGTAAACGCTAGTAATTAATAAGTCTGCTACAGATCCATAAAATAATAAACATGTAGCATACCAGAGAACTATAGGAAAGCGTAGGATAGCTTTCTACAGTTTGTGATCGAGCCAAACTGGGTGTGGAGTCCCACAATTGGAAAGTTGCGGAACAAGTGTATTTTGTACCAATCTGAATCAACCATACAAGTGTACGTTCATGAAATATACGGTTGATCCAATTCTGTCCCTATTGAATCCGTTTCAAACGGTTATTGTGTATCTGTGTCTACTCTATTTGAATGGAAAACAGTGACGACTATGCTTAACAAGCTACTGGAAGTAGTTGTTTCATCATCATTATCTCTAACTTCCAAAAGTGTGTACATATTTGTTTTATTCATATTTAATTTACGCTTTAGCTAAAATTAACTTATAATAGGTACATAGGGTACAGTAATTAGGAAACAGTAAGTGGCCACGTTACAGTAATTGCCTACTTGATTTTTAAATATGAAACAACAATAATACAAATAATTTAATAATAAAAGCGACAAGTGACTAGATTATTATAATTAGCACGATATTTGTTATGATTTATCACCATTTTTCTTTGTAAATTTTTGTTTTCATTCAAGTGGGCGATTGCTGGACCGTGGCGAATTACTGTATGGTTAACCCTACCTATTCCTTTTCGACCCGAAAATTAGCCTCATACAATAGGTACACAACGAAACTTTTTTTGATCCCTACCCAATTTCTGGAACGCCTATTTTGCAAATAGACGCTAGCAATATGTGTCTTGCATACGCTGTCATTGCTTGCCATTGCTCTTTGGTTTTAACACATTATAATGCTGGCCGGAATATCACAATCAACGTGGAAGCAATAACTACTTGGCAAAGTGCAAGGTGTGTACCTGATGATGTACTCCATGATATATCCATCAACGGCCCTCTTATGAACTGTTTTCGCTCGTATGAGCGTATATGACCCGCGAGTCAGCAGCGAAAATTTAATTTAAAATCGATCGCAAAACGCGAATTAGATGCCTGGAAGAGTAACGCACACCAGTTTATGCCCCAGGCTTGGCTTTCGTGAAAAATAATAATAAAGCTTCCAAATCTGAGTCGAACTTGCGCACGCATAAATTTGTAGCCATGACACAACATACACCATAAAAGGCTGTATCTATAATAATCCATCCAGTGTTAACAAATGTTTTTTTTTTGAACCGGATCGTCAGTATATGTTATTATTAATACATGTACTTACATATATGCTACATTCATCAATAATGACGTCCTAAACATAAGAGCAAATAGTATAAAGGTGACAAACTTGCTCTATTCTTATAAGGCATGATTAGACTGAACTAGACACTTTATGTAAATCAATGTATTTGCTTAGAATTAAATGGAATACCCAACCCAGTTGTATACTAATGAGTTAATGTCAAGTCAATCTAATTAATAACTGTGAGCGGGGCACTTAAAAATATATAAAAAAACTAAGTGAGTAGATTTATGTAAAAACGAAATCGTGCAACATTAAAACCGGCTTACCCATTTTTTTTTTTCAACTACTTAACAGTTATTCATGTTATACCTAACCGTTTCAAAATTATCGCTCAGTGACGTCACAGCCTTACGACTCATTCGGCCTCCCTGAGAGTTGCACACACGAGGCAATGGAAACAAAAGTACGCAAACAGCACAGTTCAAGGATTACGACATTGTTTGCAAGCCCATTTGCTATGGCCAGACAGCATCCATGTGTACAAGTCTATAGTAAGTGACGAGTAAACACACTTATTAATTCTTATGTTTTAGGGTAATTTGATAGTCAAAACAGAACCCTTGGGGGTTCTATCTGCTGTCCGAATTTTCTCCCAATTTACTGGGCCAATTAAGTCGTAATTTAGTATAAAAATATTTAGATATATGACTCAAGCACAGACATGGAAGTAAATAAATATTTTGTCATTAGTTACGGAGATCACATCTTAGAGGGGAAATTCAAAATATTCAGAGTGGCATATATATCTAAAGAAAGAGCTTGTCGAGTTAATTATTTATTTTTTGTAATTAAAATTTCAGTCGCATTCAGTATTGTCACATTTAATATCATCATCTTTAGTACCACTGCGATTTACTGTAATTCAGTACAAATGGAAAATCGTTGATATGAATTGATTATTTTGAAATCGGACCGAAAATAATAGGTCGAAAATGAATTTTGTCAAAATATATTTGTGCTGAAATATATTTAGACCCAAATTGTTATACAAGGCTACATAGATAGACATGATTCCATTTTTGATGACATTCAAGATGGACAGTTTTCCTTGTTGTTGTGTTTCGAATCGACATTTTTTTTGCATGGGCGTATAATTTCGAGCAGTCGATTTTCCATTTGTGCTCAATGACAGTATATCGTCTGAGAGTATTAACTTTTTATAATCATTTAAGAATTCTGAGCGAAAGAAAACCGTTACCTACGACAAAATAATAATGTACATATCTCAACTCTATGTGTGTTTAGGTAAGTAAGTGAGTATGTCACCTCTGTAGAATAGTAAAGAATTTTCATAAACATGTATGGATACTTATTCAATAAGTAGACGACTAAAGAGGTATCAAAACTGAGTTCAATAACACTTTTAAGTAAATACTTTTTAGTTAGATTACAAGGCCGTTGTACTTAATTATACTCAAATTTAATTATTTGTACAACTGTATGTCGCTATTTTGGTGATCCGCAGAAGAAATAAAGTCACTGACGTAGCTCGGAAATTTGCCAGTCTTAAGTAGAAGTGGGCAGGGCTCATTGCTCTTAGAACTGACGGCTGATGGCGCAGTAAGTTCTGGAGTGACGACCGCGACCCGGAAGACGTAGAAGGCCCCCTTACAAGATTGACCCACAGGCCAGATCGCTGAGGGATAAGTACTTTGGGGGTTCCTTCGATTCAACTTACATTCTACTCTAAACAATTGTAATAACGTTCCTACTTCCTAAACGACACAGGTGGTAACCTTGTGGAAGGTCCACCAGGATTGGTACCACCATATTGCTCGCTAATCCTGCCGTGAAGCAGCAGTGCTTGCACTGTTCTGTTTCGGCGTGGAGTGGAGAGTAAGACAGCCGGTGATATTACGGGCACTTGAGGTATCCCATCTTAGGCCACTAGGTTGGCAACGCATCTGCAATACCCCTGGTGTTGCAATGTTTATGGGCGGTGGTGATCTCTTACCATCAGGAGACCCACTTGCTCGTTTTCCATCCAGTCGAATAAAAAAACATTAGGAAAAAAGTGGCCATTGGAGGTCATGTATTCTTCAATGGACGCCACGTACCCCAAGCTCCTCTGCTTAAGACGCCATAGGTCAAACCACTAGGTCACCCCGGCTTTTCATAATCATAACATGTTATTAGATTCAGTTTGTTTGTCACATCGACACCGACCAAACATTGATAAATGTGTCTATTCCGTGCCTAGAGGATCTAAAAACAGCCACAAAAATAGACTATCAAATTAATACGCACATTATTCTAATTAATTAGCACTTAACTACTCTACGGTTTTCCAGATCGATGTGTCATACTTTAGGTAAATTGAGTGAGTCCATTAGGTACTGACCAGTCATGCATTGGTTGTTTTGAGCATTGTGTGCAGTGCGCTAATTTAAAACTTTCAAAGCGATGTTTAAGAGCTATGATTATCTGCCTAGTGCAGCTATAAATTAATATAATCAAATTAATCATCATCATCACCATATCAGCTGAAAGACGTACACTGCTGGACATAGGCTTCCCTCAAGGCTCTACACTCAGGCCGGTCTTGTGCTTTTCGCATCCACCGCGATCCTGCGATCTTAACCAGGTCGTCGCTCCATCTTGTTGGAGGCCTACCCACAGCTCGTCTCCCGGTCCGCGGACGCCATTCGAGCACCTTTTGACCCCATCGGCCATCAGTCCTGCGAGCAATGTGTCCCGCCCACTGCCACTTCAGTTTCGCAATTCTTCGGGCTATGTCAGTAACCTTAATCAAATTAAATAAACTATATTTTGGAGTGTGCATCCATATCGACGACCGGATGGCTAAGTGGTTAGAGAACCTGACTACGAAGCTTGAGGTCCCGGGTTCGAATCCCGGCCGGGGCAGATATTTGTATGAGTAATTCGAATGTTTGTTCTCGGGTCTTGGATGTTTAATATGTATTTAAGTATTTATTTATTTATATAAGTATGTTTATCCGTTGCCTAGTATCCATAATACAAGCTTTGCTTAGTTTGGGACTAGGTCAATTGGTGTCAAGTGTCCCATGATATTTATTTATTTATTTTATTTATATATGACAGGAGGGGGCATATATAACGGGAGGACCACAGACAGGAAAACGTAGTGTAGGGCATCCTGAAGGACGGTGGACGGACGACCTTGGCGGTTGAATGCGAAGGGCTGAAGACAGAGTGTTGTGGCGCGCCATGGAATAGGCCTATGTCCAGCAGTGGACTGCTTTAGCCTGATGATGATCCATATATGTACAATAAATAAATATATGTGATGGTAACAACAATAACTTATAAATGATGTTAGTAGGCAATTATCTAAAGAAGCCTTACAAACTAATAACCATACTGCAGTATCGAACGCTAGCTGAAAGCCAGATGAAGGCTGCAGCATGGCTGGAATCCCATCTATATTTATCTATCATGTATATATTTATTTATCTATTATGACACCAGGAAGAGATTTTTTTAGGGAACCATGTCTCTGGTGGATACGCAGCCTTAAATCTAGGAATTTCGCATAAAGCCTACGCCTATGGAAAATAATCATCATCATCATATTTGCGCAAGGACAGTGACGAGTTTAACATATTGTTCGAAAAGAACGAGCGTGAACGCACACGTGCTTGAGGTACGCGATTTGAATCCTGCGCAAGCGTTTTCTCTCTATCCTTGTCCGTCTTTACATGCGCGCTCTTTTCCACGCGAAAGCTGATTCACGCAGAAAGAGTAAGTGTAATGGGGGCTATTCATTTTACAAAAAATATTTTAATATTCTTCTGTCTGATATTTAAAATTAAGAGCTTGGTAGTGTAGTCGATGGAGCAACGATGGACAAGATGGAGCGACGACCTGGCTAAGATCGCGGGATCGCGGTGGATGCGAAAAGCACAAGACCGGTCTGAGTGGAGAGCCTTGGGGGGAGGCCTATGTCCAGCAGTGGACGTCTTTCGGCTGACATGATGATGATGATGATGATGAGTGTAGCCGAAATTGTCCGAAATCGATATCGGCCACTTGAATTTAACCTTGGCTGCCGTTCCAACTAATCCACTTATTTATAGGAAGCTGATATTTCAACAAAAACCATGGCTTATTCTTATTTTATTCATAACAAGCCTTCATTATCATTACTCCGGCTGTTGAATTAAAATACGGGGGATTTTTATAATTTCCCATTGGAATTCCACAAAAAATCATGACTATTAGGATACCGTGAAAAGTTGGAATAATAAGTAAGTAACCTAAGTATGTTGTTATTCGCAAGACCCACATCCCAGAAATAAATTCACATACAGACACACATACATTCACTAACTTTCACAATTGTAGTATTAGAATTAAATAATTGGCGATATGAAACATCTGCAAACGTTTGATTTCTATTAACAGATATTTTATTTATTTTACCCAACGACTCATCCCCGTTTTCTGACACTTAAGCCTAGCCTAGATATTTATAGCGATTCTTCATTCACTTCATTACCTAGCATATGTAATAAATACGGCATGCCCAGTTTTTATAGGTTGGAAAAACCGATATCTATCCGTGGGTGTCGTCAAATGCGACTGGGGAATCTCATGTGAGACTGAGCAACTCCCTATTGCCAATGAGGGTTTTCACAGAGGCGAAATATCCTTAGATGGCGTTAGTATCGTGAGGTCCGTTTGACGTTAGCTAGCGATTGGCTCATTTAGTTATTTAACCAATCACTAACAAACGTCAAATAGACCTCACGAAACTAACCCCATCTAGCGACATTTCGCCTCTGTTAAAACCCCTTATTACGAACAGACTCCGTCACAGGTGCGGAAGGCGAGGGAAAACCACCACACTATTTTCCCAAGAAAGTCGTCATCGACCTCGACTATTCTGTCAACAACAACAACAATAACTTAGAAAAGAAACATCCAATTATCTTCAAAAGCTTTCTCATATTAGTAGGATTGGGTTGGACAGGTTTAGTTCAAATTGCTATGAAATTAATTCATCATCATCATCATCCCAGCCTATATACGTCCCACTGCTGGGCACAGGCCTCCTCTCAGAAAGAGAGGGCTTGAGCCGTAGTTCTCACGCGGGCCCAGTGCGGATTGGGAACTTCACACACACCATTGAATTGCTTTGCAGGTTTGTGCAGGTTAATAAATTAATTCACTATTTCAAAAGTATTCTGTATAATATCATCACATTATTTTTCCAAGAATATCGTCACGAAATTTAGGCCGCTGGACACGCCTTTGAGCGCACCGCTGCGAGCGTTTTCTCAGTTCATTGCGTGTTACCTGTTAATTACTGAAGAGCGTTCGCCTTAGCCGCGCAATGGAAGAGGAAACTCTCACATCGTCGCGGCCTGTCCCATTTCCCGCTGACGTCTATTTAGCTGCCTAAAGAATAAGATCCCAACCCTCCACTAACAACCATCCAGTCAAGAGGGACTTATGAGATAACTAATACAACTTTTGATTTTATTACACATGGAGAAATTTTAGTCGGGGCATAACGCGTCATAAGAAACCTTGGACATTCTTACACGTTATCCATAATTTAATAAAATCACTGTCACAAATAGCTACAGAAAATTTTGTACTATTAAACAAGCCGAGAGATGTTCGTGTTAAAAAGAAATAATCAAGGAGACAAGGTCAGACGTAGCACAATCCAAAATAGACTTCTTAATTCTCTGCATCTGCGAATCTAGATTGCTCTTGAAACAATTCCAAGCCAATCTTCCTTTCGACTATAGCATAGTTCTTTCCGATGACGTCACTCGAGTGATAAGCAATCAGTTACACGCAAGGTAAACTCCTTCATAAACAAAAACTATTTACGTAGCAGTGTTGTTTTGTTCTACTTCCGAAAATGACTAAAAGCCAACACCGTGAAGTACACTATTTCAAATGTAAATATCATCTTCATCTTGAGCGGTTGCTGGTTGAGCAAGTTTATTATGTCAAAACAGTGTGCGTTAAAGAACAAGAGCGAGAAACTACAGTACGTTTTAAGGGGAACTTGTCAAAATACATACAGTTTAATAACCTAACCAACAAAAAGTTGGAAAACCCCCGACTTTGTCACTTCAAAGTTCAATATCTCAAAAACGATTTTGATGAAACATGTCTAAGAATCATCGCTAGAAAATCAAATTTAAAATAATAAAAACCGCATTCAAATCGGTCCTCCCGTTTAAGAGCTACGGTGCCACAGACAGACACACACCCCTCTTTTTGCGTCGGGGGTGAAAAAGAACGGATAGAATTCATAATTGTCACTTCACATAAAATTTTATTTTCGGTGAAACTATTAACAAGACTAACGTTTTTGATCGTTTTACTACACATTGCTTCATAACTCATTTTGTCCATTATAGCTAATATTCTGAATAGCAGTTTCCCATAGTACCTACTACCTAGTTTTCTGTGTGCGCTCCTTTGCACTGCACGAACGATAACACCTACCTACTGTGACTTATGAATCCCTAGTACATTCAATAATATACTGCACTCTTTCATAGAATTTACTCATAATCCCATCTTGACTGAAAAGCCACGACCAGAATAAATTGGCCCTGATGTGAATGTTTCCAAGAATAACGACATGCGTCCAGAAGTTAGCCAGCATTTCGCTCTTCAGACCTTTGGCTATCCCAAGCGTATCGAGTAAGCTACACACTCGATTAGCCAATGACTACTAGAACCACAGGAAGGCTTACTTCCATCTTACAGACTGGCTAAAACCAAAAAGTAGATTTTTGGAAGTTTAAGAAGTATTAATCTTTATAACAAAATTCCAAACAATATTATGTTGAACAGATAGAAAATTCTCATTCATTGTAAAGTAGACATTATTATAATAGGTATGTAAGGAGTATACCTAACAAAATTATTGATTATGAACTAAACATAAAGCCATGCGATTAGGTTTTAAATTTCAGAAAAAAATACTAATTAGGAGCTATAATTTTACTACTAATACAATACCTAAGTACTGTCAGATGATGCATTTTTCAATCGATTCCTCTGTCCAAAGTTTGGTGGTCAAATGAAAATAGACGATACCGTTATTCTTTGTAACGAAAGATAATTGTTATCTCTCGTTACAATCACTATAGATATGAAGGATATGTATTCAAAACATGCCAAATGCCGTAAATACTTGTTACACTAATCGCTAATTTTTTTGTCACTAGTTTCGTATCCGCTCCGGTTGTGGTCGGCTATGGGTCTACAATAATAATGCGTAAAACGAGCCTTGGAAATTAAAATGTGCTGGAATAACATAGTCTTAGTTTACGCTTGTAATCAGATTAGACAACGTATATGTAAGTAGAGATGTTAAAGAGGACAATATTGTTCCCGGCAATGATTATTAGCCTTTTATTTAACTTGCTATCAAAGGATGTAGGACTCGCGCCAACAACAGATTTTTTTAAAATTTGTTATAACATCAGACTTGAGAAATAAAGCCACTACGAAAATGGTAAGTTTACTGGCACGTCGCTATACCATCTCAATAAAATTGTAGATACTTACTTGAGCATGCCTCAGCTGGTTGACGAGGGTAGAGCACCGCTCAGGGTCCTTCCGGCCATCGAAAGAGTCCAATTCGGCAGCTACCATGTTGAGGGCATCGTCCGCGAAGAAGAACTGAGCGAGCAGCGACCGGTCGTCCCTCTGAAGAAAAAATAAATAGCCTCAGATACAATCAGTTTGCATTCGGAAAACGGGTATGGGTACCGATTTTTTAAATCTGTGAATATTTTAGAAAAGAAAAAAAACAGCATTAATTTAGAAATAGTATTATCTATTTCCTCTGAGAGAAATATACCATGAGACCAATGGACTGTAGAACCTTTTCACAAAAACCGGCCAAGAGCGTGTCGGACACGCCCAAAATAGGGTTCCGGAGCCATTACGAAAAAATTAAGTAATATTTTTCTAAGGATTTCGTACTTTATACGGAATCTTCGAAGTATAGGTATATTTTATACCTTACGCTGCTATTTACTCATAAACTACTAATAATTCTCAAGCAAACTTAGCCGCTATAGTTTTCCTTGGAAGTTTAATATACTGACTACCATCCTGAATTTTTTCAAATTTTTCCACCCACCGGTTTAGATTTTAGAGGGGGGGGACGCTCGATTTTAATGAAAATTTGCACTTTAAAGTTGAATATTTCGCAAACAAATGACTGAATCGAAAAATCGTTGTAGCAAACCCCTAATGGTTTTAAAATACCTATCCAACAATACCCCACACTATAGGGTTGGATGAGAAAAAAAAAATCACCGCCACTTAACGTCTATGGGAGGTACCCTAAAAAAAATTGTTTTTGAATTTTTAATTGTACTGTTTTGTCGGCATAGTTTACTTATATATTCGTGAAAAATTACAGCTTTCTAACATTGATAGTCTCTGAGCAAAGCCGCGGACGGACAGACAGACAGACAGACAGACAGACAGACAGACGGACAGACAGACAGACAGACATGGCGAAACTATAAGGGTTCCGTTTTTGCCATTTTGGCTCCGGAACCCTAAAAATGACACATTGACATCACATTACCTGAAAAGGAAAATCAAAGTAATTAGGTACAGTAAGAAAATTCTACGATGAGTCAGCAATCAAATGGTTCTATAATAATAAATACGTACTACGTCCAGATTTACACCACTTCTATCAAAGAAAATAATTTGTAGTAGAAATATACAAGTGAGATTTTTTTGAGTTAAACTTTTTATGATCGAAAGTTGTACAGGAAAATAGGAAAACCCTACCTTGTATCATTCTAACGACGGAGACATAACATTTATTTAAAGACGCCAAAACAACACGCACAGAAACAACTATAATGACCATAAATGTACAAGGAAACAGAAGGTGGCGAACACAACTCTTTGTCAGGTTTAGGTATTGTTATTTGTGGTATTGTTGGCATAATCAGTGAAAGACATGAAATCAATCGCGCGTGTCTTGGCCATGACTTTAAACCGCTCACTCGATCCAACAGTTCGGTGATTCATACTTTATATGGAATTGCCTTTATAAATGATGGTCATATGAAACTAGGTCAGGATGAGCCTGAATGTCCAATGTTTACACAAACCCATTTATAGGTAGTCATTCACGATGACGCGTGCAGTGGTTCTTATTACAATGTCATTATCATTAATATCTTATTTTGATAAAACCCCACGTCTTCGTGGATGTTATTTTAGTGAGGCAGATAAAACTGCAATTATAATGGTTTTAGCAAATTTTCTGCCGAAACCGAAAAAAATTAAACACCGAAACTCGCTAGAACCGAAATTGAAACCGATTGTTCGATCGGGCACTAGTGTTAAGTTTTAACCTTAGGAGAAGTTAAAAGTTCCATAAACTTAGTAACTAACTACTTACATTAGATGGATCGACATAAAAACGATTCCTCGAATCTCAACGTTTATAATAATAGTGTTTTCAGTGTATATGTGTCTATTACAAAATAGACACATATACAAGGTATACCTAGGTCAGTGAACTCCAACTTGACACGATTGATCTAATAAACACTATACTGAACGTTGAGATTCGAGGAATCGTTTTTATGTCGATCCATCTAATGTAAGTAGTTACCAAGTTTATGGAATCTTTTAACTTCTCCTAGGGTTAAAACTTAACACTAGTGCCCGATCGAACATTCGGTTTCAATTTCGGTTTTAGCGAGTTGCAGTGTTTAATTTTTTTCGGTTTCGGCAGAAAATTTGTTAAAACCAGGATAATAATCTATCGTTTTACGTACCATAATTGCAGTTTTGTCTGCCTCGCTTAAATTAGGTACGCATCATACGGTGCCTAAGGCTAACTAATAATTATAAACCAGTGGAGTCTTTAAAACGAATTAGATAAGGCCAATATAGAATCTTACCTTAATAAATATTTTTTATTTGTTTACGACAACAGTGTTTATCGAAATAAGATCGAAATACGTAAACAAAAGTCTCGATGACAAGATTTAAGGGCTGCTTCACCATCCATTGATTAGTGTTAACTGACGGTTAAATGTGATGCCGTCTCTATTTGTTTTGCTCGAATAGACGGAGATGGCATCACAGTTACCTGAGCAGATGCGATTTTCTTTCTGACAAGTAACAAACATCTTGTGATGCGTAGAATCCACGGGAATGATCTAAAACTATACCAATGAATTGCCGACGATTTTTTTTAATACAAATAATCTCCGTTTAGCCTAGTTGTCAAACGAACAGAGCCGATTGTTTGGGAAACACTATAGCTAGTGGCCGATGAAGTATACAATGCTTTCCGGCAGAGGTGTCAACCGTGAAACAATAATAGGCAACTAATAAAGCGAATCTGGTCCGCGAATTGGCTAACATAAAATAAATTTCAGCATAAATATAGGCGTTGACATGCCAATTAAATGAAGACGATACGAAAAGAGATACAAATAAGATACAATAAACTATCCCTAAACCGTGGTTTTGCGTGTGTAAGTAATTTGGCCCGGGCGGCGATTTCATAGAATTTTTGATTTCCGTTAACTTTAAGGGAACATTTAACAGGTCAAAATGAAGTTAAGTTCTCCAAGACACTAGTGCAAGAATGAATCTTGCTGTTTAAAAGATGAATGAAGGAAGAGGAAGATATTTAACTATGCCCAGTATAACTGTGTAAAGGGGTCTTAATTTATGACGTTTTTTATTTAAAGTCCGTAACTAAAGTGTCTGCGTGACATCAGTGATGACAAGTACGGCAAAGGTTGTGTACACTATCGGGGAGTTGTACCTTAAGACATACCTAACACACCCTTCTCGAACTATCTTACTACTTTGGGTTGACTCTCAGGTCTGAACTCGCCTTAATATTTATAGCCCGATGTGTCGCGCAAAAGCTAGCAATGAATAAGGAAAACGAGCAATGCCATACCACCTTTCCTTAACTTAGTCTACTACAGGAAATCCCTCAGTTTCCCAAGTAAAGTGTTACGAACGAGTTTAATATATAACATCACCATGAAATAAAAAATATAAAAAACCTTTTTTTCAGGCCACCTGACCTATGTAATTCTTAGAACATATTTAATTTATTTATTTATTTATTTATTTATTTATTTATTTATGTATTTGGGCACAAACGGTACAATAAAACTTACATTATAAACAATAACATATAACATTGACCAACAAAGTTGCCACATTTATACTTAATTGATTATATTATATTTATTAATTTATTACTGTAACTGTAAGCACATTTAAAACATTCAAATTAATTTCATTGTATTTATTTATTTCATTTCAATTGATAAAGGTTGCCTGGAAGAGATCGCACTTAAGCGATAAGGCCGCCTATTGCTTACCTTGTAATTTTCTCTGTGTACCTGTTTTCTGTATCGCTTACTATTTCTGGTGTACGAGTACAATAAAGAGTGTATTGTATTGTATTGTATAATTTACCAAAAGAATAGTATAAATAAACTTTAAAATTATATCTTAATAAATATCATAATTATAGTTGACTTGACTGTTTAATTGGAATACTTTGTATGCGTTCTTTAACTAAACACAATTTCCCACAGATGTTGCATGATAATATTGAACTGTGGGTGGGGTCACCTACCAGCAAACTTAATTGCCTAGTTATCTATTTATTGTAAATCTACTAAAAATCTAATACAATTTATTGAAAACTAACATATATAAAAACACAGCTATATGACTATTTCCCAAAAAGTTGTCCATTTTCAGTTTTTCAGTTGTCCGCTTAGGTATTTAAAATATATATATATATTCCTGGCGCTATTTCATCACAAAAAATAAGTAATTTGTTCTTAAATATGTATACACAAAACCATATCTTTTGTATGTTTGTCCGTCTTTCACGTCGAAATGGAGCGACAGATCGAGGTGATTTTTGGCATACCTAGAGATAGCTTACGGGCGTTATGGGCTAGAGAGTGGCAGACTACTTTTTATCCCAGAAAAATGCACTGTTCCCGAGGGAACAGCGCGGGATAACCGAATTCCACGCGGGCAAAAGCTAGTAAGTAAATAAACTCGCCGTGCCCCTGCCCCTTGGCATCTAGTCCACGACCTTACCGCAATGGGAGCGTCAACAATAACAACTTGCAATGCAATAACAAGCTTGATGACAATAAAGTCTTAATTTAAATCGTCGACTGCCATTGATCCGCCTATTAAATCTTACAAAACAATGACATCACAAGTCATATATATCATAAATATAATTATGGATATTAAATAACAACAAAAATGTCTTGTACAGTGCATTATACCACAGTTTTTTCCCCCCACAGAATACTACACAATGGATCTATTGAATTTTCAAGGCTGAAAAGAATGAGGCCAACTAAAGCAAGAGGTAGCTTCTTTCATACCGCGAATATATTTATAAATAAACTGGCGCGATAACCTGGAAAATGGAAATCGCTTTTTCCATTGAATCCAAATCCTGTGATATACAGAGCTATTGCAGAATAAAATAAAGCACTAATTGATACCTATTAATCTAGTCTAGACTAAACCTGAAATAAGCACAGTTTGTCACAGGTCCACAAGAGCTGGCATGAAAGGATTGAACGAAAGTAATGAATGTCACTTAGACATTTTTGTAGAAGGGTTTGTAAGGGGTATATTCAAATACATAGGTAACACACAGATACTTCCATTCACTCATTCATTCGTGCAAGCTCTTCTCAATTACTACAATTACTACAACCAGTACTACAGGCTAAATGCCAACAAATAAACATACTAGTTATGGGTAAGGCCGCGAATTTTGACCAATGTGACATAGAAATAACATAAAAAAAAATACGTAACGTTATCATAAAACGTAACGTAAATTTTGATAAAGCCTAGATCATACTGGCAAATATTCTCATTAGATAACGTATCTATAAAAAAAATACATGTCATATAATAAAGTGAAGTTATTATTTTTACTAGAACTTTATTTTTGTTTTTTTTTTTCAACAAAAGTTGTAGTTGATAGGCATAACTTATTAAAAACACATTATACATTTAATTATCCTAAAATTGACACCATTGTTCCACACACAAACATATACAAATTATCTATCTATTATAGTTTCTGACCTGATCCTAAACCTGTCCTATATGGAAGCTATAGAGTTACTAGCTTATGCCCGCGACTACGTCTGCGCGGACCTAGGTTATCGCGCGGTGGCGCCCTCTACCGAAATAAAAAGTATCCTACGTTGATTCTTGGAGCTTAAACTACCTCTATACCAAATTTCATCAAAATCGGTCTAGCGGTTTCGACTTGAAAGCGTAACAGACAGACAGACAGACAGACAGACAGACAGAGACAGACAGAGTTACTTTCGCATTTATAATATTATATAGTAGGGATAACACGAGAATGTAGAAGTACCCTCTAGTTGACAAATATCTTTCCAAAAGTGTCTCTTTACATGCTTCTATAACACTGACCATAAAGTGCACATTTATAAGCATAATGAATTTGGATAAGTGGTTGTGAGCATGCTTGTGACTTCGACTGTACAAGCTATTAAATTTATTTAACTTCAAAATATCAATTTAACTAACTTACTGTGTAGTTATTGGAAACCTAATAATAAACTGGTGTAAGTTAGAATTTTTCTGTGTGCATTTCCCTTTACCACATTTTTTCGTTACGTTATGTAAAAAATACGTTGCATTTTGTAAAAATGTAACGTAATCGTAACGAAAGTGTAACGTATTTTAAACAAAAACACGTTTATCATGGTGAAATAACAACATTTTGAACATAATAATACATGCTACTTTCATGGAAAAGATTACCCTATCGTATGAAAAAACAACCAGTTAAAAATAATCACTACTTACCCTTAAAATCGGACAAGCACTTTTGACGTTATTTCGAAAAACTTTCTCCGCGTCACGTTTGATGGCTGTTTGTAAACAAACTGATGACATTTATTTATCTCTTATGTGTTGCCCTATTAGGGTATTAGTTTCTAGTGCACAAAAACATATTTCTATCAAAATTGGCGTTAAAAATAGCTTTAAAAAGCGTCACCAAAGTATTTGTAACGAAAACGTGGTTTTTTGGCACGTGAAAAGAAATAAATATAAAACAAGAAAATTATTTGATTATCATGATTCCGAAATCGGTAGAGCTATCGCTATATCATTAAATTTCGTTCAAACAAAATCATGATCATGAGAAGTTAAACAGCACGAAAATAATAAGGTATTAAGTACTCGCGGCCGAAAAAAATAGTCAATTTTCGTTACGTTTTGGACGGAAATATATTTTTATTATTTTTTTAAAAGGGTTTAAATGAATTATCTCATTTGCGACCTTGAGAATTTATACCGCGTAATATAATAAAAAAAAATGAAACCTCTAGGGGTTACCAGTATTTTTTTTATCAGCTTTCCAAATTTGAAACGTCCAAATTCGTCAAAATTCGCGGCCTTACCCTTATACTATACTATAATATAGACAAATACATCCTCAAAAACTTTTTAAATATCCATTTAAAACTCAAAAGCAAACATTTGTAGTATATTTCATACAAGTAATGTATCTATCTGCCCAAACCAGGAATCGAGCCCCGGACTTCAAGTTTTGCAGACGAGTTTCTCAGACTATTTAGGCTACCCGGATGTCAAGAGCAGGAGGGCTACTACACTACGAAATTCGAAAACCAAAGTTCGTATCGTTCCGTCCCTCTCACTCTCGCGTTAAATAATACTATCGTCAGCGAGACGACAAGATACGAAGTTCGAATTTTGCACTTCGTAGTTAGGGTCTGGCCCTACGACACGAAGTGCAAAACTCGACTTCGTATGTTGCCGTCCTTCTGACGCTTATGTCATTTAATACGCGAGTGAAAGGAATGGTGCGATACGAACTTCGATTTGCGAGTTTCGTGGTAGCCCATCAGAATTTACCAACCAGATAAGCCCGCTTTCTGTTGAGCCAACATCAGCCACCTTAAAGTGAGAAGGTGATTATTTCCTTAAATACTCTTCTCTTTTAAAGGACTATCTATGAGTTTGCGGCGCTCGCGGTGGAGACAATGGGTCCCTGGTCGGCTGACATGAAGGCCTTCAGGGGGCCTTGTCGTCCCGGCTGATAGAGACCTCAGGAGACCCCAAAGCTGGCGCTTACCTCTCCCAGCGAATTTCTCTGACTGTACAGAGAGTTAATGCCGCCAGTGTGTTGAGGTCTATGCCGCAGGAGGGCCTCTTAGGTGGTGTTTTCTTTTTATAGTTAGGTATCCTTGCGTAGTTTTTATTCATTTTGTTCCCTATCATATTGTTGTATCTTGTGTTATGAATAGTATGAATGACTATTACTATACAATGTGTGGCCCAGAACCGTGGATAAAATTAAATTATGATTGGTTATTTGGAGTCATTATTTCCTTTCTGGTGAGTATTTCCTAACAATTTAAGGTAGGGTCAAATATAGGTATTGGGGAAGACAAACCCTATTTTCAACGACAACTAAGTTACATTAACTGGACGGTTTGGACGCCACAAAACAAACAGTGACTTCACAAATATGTTCACACTAACTAATGGACGGGCGGATTAATCATAACATAACAGCATTGACCTAGCCCACGTCTTAAATAAAAGTAGGCAAGGAAAGCTCATAAAATAAGTCTGTGGGGTTTATGATAGACAGACGTGACGTTAGTATTATTGATTATTTGATTAACAACATAACTATCCTAATAAAATAGACGTAGAATGTTTCATAACATCTAGACATATATAGAAGGTGATACATCCACGTTTAAATTGTTCTTATCTCGCAAACGTCGCTTGTACTCGTAACTACTTATAGTTACAATTAAATTAGATTATTGTATTTACATAAAACAAACTACTTTTGTAGACCGTGTTCTAAATTTAAAATTGGCCTAAAATTACGTCACCCTACGCCTGGCTAACCTAAAAGTTAATTTTGCAAATGGTGTTCTAAAAATAAAGTTCAAAAAAAACTTGAAAAGTTGATTACGGTATTATTGCTTACGTTGGGACTAGGTCGGTTGGCGTGATATTTATTTTTATTTTTTATTTATTTTATTACCATGACAATTATTTTACATGTGGTAGAGCCTTACTGTAACCACTTGCTGGCTGCAGTTTGAATGGGCCGGCTCGACCGGGTTAGTACCACACTCCCACAGAATACCGGCGTGAAATACCTAGTAGTTTTGCTACTGTGTTTCGTACGGTGAGTGGGAGATCCGAAGGCCCAACTCCCCTCCCCCCTTCCCACTCCTCAATCCCCCTCCCCTTTAGGCCGGCAACGCACCCGCAGTCCTAATTATGCTGTAGGTGTCTATGGGTGGCGGTGATTACCTGTGTAGGATGGAGATGACCAATGCAATTCAATTAGTTAATTAATATTTGTGTACTTTTAGCAACTAGTTAAATGTTTAATAGAACTTATGCATATTGTATACAGAATGAAATTAATCGTGATATAATGTTAGTGTTTTCTAAGCTGGAAAATCTTCTTTTTCATTAATTGTTTAAAGAACTTTTGACTTTGACTAGCTACAACTACTGTAGGCCTATGTATTTACAATCACCAATACCTATCTGACGCAACAAGCGTGCATAAATATCTGATACGACTCTATTTCTAGGGCCGGAAGGACGTGTCAGATATTTTTGCACGCTCCGCTGTGGCAGATATTAATGCTGGTGACTGTACATTGGCGTTTCCCCCAAGAGAAAGACGATTTTCTGAGAAAACTATGACATCATGTTACGAGTAGCTGATTACATTATAATTATAATTGTCAACAGTGAGGCTTTATCACATTAACATTTTAACGTTGATTCAATTATCTTCTACATAGCTAGTTTCCTAACACTATAAAAGAAATTAACTTAATGAGACGTAATGTACAACCTCATAATTAAAAAAAAAAGTCTTGAGTCAATTTACTAAGTAAATGGTAGATGCCTGTGGTAGGTACTTCGGTGCTCTTTATGGTTATTTAATTACTTGCACATTATTTACTGTGCGGCAGAGTATATATACATCCCAGCCAGCCTGTAATATAATTACGTCCCACTGTTGGGCACAGGCCGCCTCTCCGAATGAGAGGGCTTGGGCCTTAGCTCCCACGCGGGCCCAGTGCGGAATGGGAAATTTACACACTCCATTGAATTTCTTCGCCACGGTATGCCTTTTTATATATTTCTAATTAATTATCTAGGACCTTTAGCGTTTGTAATGTAAATAGGTAGACTTATATGTAAAGCAATGCACTAATGAGTAGGTGATTGTCCTCATACACTTTTTACATGGAAGTGCTTAGAGTATAACATCTACCGGTACAGGATTGCATTGCATCTGCGACGTAACTGCAACTGTAATAGGGATGTTGACAACACCAATCAACTGACGTACTTTTTATGAGCTGTCAAAACACAATTCTCCCATAGAGTTTCAATGGCAATAGCGACTTATGACGTCATTATCCGGCAACTCAATCAACTATTTATTTGTTTTAAAGCAACAAAAAATATAATTTTACACTAAATCGCAAATTAATCTGGTTTTCAGGGCTAAAATAATACGTTTTTTTACTGGAGTTGTGCCTTCGAATTATTTTTAATGACGTCATCATCCCTATTTGCAGTCGGCAAAACTACGTAACTCACGCTAGGAGCGATTCTCCATACCGAGCACGGTATAGGCAATCGGATGTCGCATTTACGATGCAGTTAAGATACAACCGTCGGAATAAAGTGCATAAGTATATCTCTAAATAAACATAATGGTGATGTTTCTGAGGTACTACCTAATACCTAATACAACCTCAAGGCTGAGCCAGGGCGTGCAAAATACATTAAAGTTGTGGCTAGCAGCCATTTAGAGCCATTAACAAACATTAAATGAAAAAAAAAACAAAGCACAAGTTCAAGCCGGTATTCGCCTGGCAACATTCGCAAACATTTGGCATAACGGCCGAGTTTCGCTTGCCACCTATTGGGAAAGCGACAAAAAAAGTGAAAGCGACGAGCGAGAAGGCGAGATGCGGCCGACGGCGCGCCAGAGAGGGACACAGGGTGACATCAATGTACGAAATGGTGATTTGATTGCCATCGAGGATATTCAAGAATCGATTGCTAATGTTGCTAAGATTATGGAAATTAAGTAAGTTTGGTAAATTATACTTAAATCAGCTGACAACTACAACTTCGTCTGTGTTTCCGCGGGAACTTAGCACTTTCCAGAGACAGTTTTGTTTTATAATCCCTACTAATATTATAAATGCGAAAGTAACTCTGTCTGTCTGTCTGTCTGCCTGTCTGTCTGTCTGTCTGTCTGTTACGCTTTCACGTCGAAACCGCTAAACCGATATTGATGAAATTTGGTATAGAGATAGTTTAAGCCCCAAGGATCAACATAGGATACTTTTTATTCCGGTAGAGGGCGCCACCGCGCGATAACCTAGGTCAGCGCAGACGAAGTCGCGGGCATAAGCTAGTTATTAGTAAAAGGATGTTCAAAATCGTTTCAATAGTTCTGAACATTATAGACCGTTTACACTTGGCCACTAAAGTCGCTCGTTCTATTATAATAGAGCAGTAGCATTACATTATGGCACTCGATTGGTCAGATCATCAGATGTAACTCATTAGCCTGGCGGCCAAAGCTATGTAAAGCTACTGGCACATTACTAGCCTCGTGTAAATGGCCCATTATTAGCGGGGGTGCGGTTAAAATGAGACTTGCATATCGATAAAGAATTTAAGATATAATACCTGATAATTAAAACCAAATTGTTGAATATCTATCAGGGCCCAATTGCATAACAAATTATAAGCTAAATAGTACATATTAGCGATTTTGTATTAAAATTCACTAATACTATTTCCTTGTATACTTATATATAATTTATTATGCAATTGGGCCCAGGTCGTAAATTACTATTTTTCATTCCGGATCGACAAATACGGGGTCGTACACTAATCAAACAATAGAGATAATCGTTATCATTATCAAAAAGGTATATCAGCCGTAGGATGTCCACTGTTGGACTAGTAGGGAGAGCTATGCCTCCTCCCCCATCAGCAGTAAAAAATAGGAATAGGACATGGGTAACTAACATATGTAGTAATACACCAAATATAGGAGTCTACAAAGGTATGGTGCTCTGCCAAATAGAAGCAAGAGCAGTTTTTCCGACATCTTCGCCTATTTCTGTTGATGGCTTTACAGTAAAAAGAATGTCAAATCTACGGAACCACTCAAAATAGTTACCTACTTTTAAACTAACTGTTATAAGGAACAATAACAACTCCCAAACTGAACAAAGACCACAAATTTACACAGATACCGCATCTCGTTGAATGTTAAAAACAAACACTGTCATATAAAGAAAACAAGCCCATCAAATCTGCTTAAACCAACACTTATTACATCTACTGCCTATAAAGTAACCATGCCATAATATTTATCTAATAACGTAATTATACAACACATAAAAAAACTGACATAAACAATGAGCAATGTAACAAAAACTTCAACAAATCTGAGCAAGTCCAGAAAATTTATTCTGATCTGAAGTAAAGTGAGTCGGAGTCTGGCCAAGTGATTAGTAAATAAATCATCTGTGGTACAAGATAAGAGAAGAACGCGGAAGCGGGGAAGATAACGTACTTAAATGCGACAATTGTGAATGTTTGCACTTAAGACTGATTGACGCCGTCCAGTATCGGCATGTTATCTTCATAAGCCGTTTCAAAATGATAAAACTTGTGCAATTTCATTCATTGCGGTGTCGCGAGGCTAGAGTTATATATGTGAGCGATCGAGCGAAGCAATGTAATTTAATGCTATTTGCACAATTTACAAACATGCAAGCAAACAAAATATGCAAACTAAATCAACTTGGTACGAGTATAACAGCCCACCAGCGCAGTGAGAGTTTTCTCTGTCCTTTGCGTGAGCGAAAAGTGTCTCGGTCATGCAATAATAACAATAATAATAAATCGTTTGTTTCTAAGTCTCTACATCGAGTTAGTTACAAAGAAAAAATTTAATGTCTATGTTAATAAACAAAGGAAATGCTCGTCACGCCGTGAGTCACTTTATCGATAGCTAATATTAAGCCAAGGTATTTGATGGTTAGGTACTTGTAAACAAAGTGTTAATTAAATTACTTGTATTTGTCGATTTAATACCATGGTGCAACTCAGGCTTAATAGTATAGTCAATTCATCTTCATCAGTGTAATAATAGTACAAGTAATAGTGGTAATAGCGCAGTATTTAAACTCGTCAATCTTGTGACTTGTACCTCATTTGATACTAAATTACTGTTGAACGAATGATGTTGTAATGGAAATATACTAAGCAACTTTGAGCATGATTCACTGATATCACTATCTTAGCTGATTGTGATTATGTGATTGTCATCTAACAGTTTATTTATATTGTACCTATATGTAACAAATATCGCATTAAAATATGATTCTTATGCTTATTGTTCAGTCACAATGGCTTGTATAGGTAAAATCGTATACAACCCCAGTCACGTAAATATATCGGTGACCGTTAATGCGAAGTACAAAATAAGGTATCATGGGGGACTGTGGTGCGCGGGGCGGGGGGCAAGCGTACGCGCTGATCTGATTGGCGTGCGCGACTGTCAAATGTGTTTTTTTTTTACGGCAGACAGTGGTTTGTGCTGTAATCTTTTTTGAGTTTTGCAAGTAGACTCTGGCCAGCGAAAGCTGTCCACGCATTTTTATTTTTAACGATACTTTAATCTGGTATCATTTTAAGACTGTCAAAATTGTCATATTGTAGTTCTAGCCCGGCTCAGATAATTTTGATACTTCTGCTATAAGAAATAAATATTTTTTTTTATCGAAAATACAGACTGAAATATAAACAAAAACCAGAAAAATAAGACCAGTGCTGGGAATCGAACCCAGGTCATCAGGATTCCGTGCCGCATGCTATACCGCTACACCACCACTGGACAGTGGTACAGTCAGCTGCAGAGAAAAGGTACCCCCCTATAACGGCGGTATCCATGCTACCACCATTACAGGGAGGTACCCTTTCTCTGCAGTTGACTGTACAACAGACACGAATGTCTCCTATGCACCACATATCTCAGCTCGTTTGTTTCTTATTTAGTCACTTAAGCAGCGAAACTAGCGACATCTATGCATCGAGAAACTTTCAGCACTGCCATTGGAACTAACCGCTCACCCGGACAAGAGATGTTATTATTAAGCAATCAAATTAAGATTGGTTTTTGGAATCTATTTGTATTTTTTATTTCAACTCCAAATTTTTGTTACTTTTACGGTCATCCCGTAAAACCGCAATACAAAAAAAACCCGTGAACGTAACAAAAATTCGGAGTTGAAATAAAAAATACAAAAAGATTCCAAAAACCAATCTTAAATATTTTTTTGTTTAATTTAACCTCCTACCATCCTCAAAATTTAATGAGAAATTAATGAGATTGAGCGCATGGGTGTTTCATTTTTGTGCTAATGATCATTAGTAGAAAAACATGATGAGTAGCACTAGCAATAATAATATCTTATTTTAAAATAAGTACCTAGATAATGTTATCAGCAGATAAATATCAATAATTATTCAAATTACACAGCTACCTAATGTTGTCAAAACGCTTCTTTATGTGAAATAGCTACAAATTAAATAACAAATCAATTAACCATTAAAATTGCATATCGGGTGCACTTAATTTCAGAATGCATTAAGTACAACAAAATAACAACATAAATAATACCTACACATCACAGAAATTTCTAAGTATATAATGTTTTCTATTACCAATCCATCCATATTGGTAAGATTAAATAAACAAGCATAATTCATGCTAAACCAATATTTATTTATTTAAAACATAACAGTTACAGTTTCTTTTTGACCTTATGGTCCCTGCCAATAATAATGAAATCAAAGTTGTCCACGGTCAAAACCTAATAGAACTACTGACCTAAAACAACTGGTGTTAAAATACATCAATCTGACGACCCAAGCAGGATCAATTAAGCAAAGGTCAATCCATGAATTGGCTGCTGGGAATCCCAGATTACTTCCAATTATGAACAAAAGCCGTATTGTTTGATGCAACAAACTAAATTTAGATCCAATATCTAATGTTGACAGACTAGAGGAGACTGTGTGATCTACTTATTATTTTACACAAACAGTGGTTTTCATAAACATTTTCTATAGTGACTGGACCAATAGTCAAAATGACATAATATCTGCCTACATTATGTCCTACTGCAAGTCACAGGTTCCTCTTAAAATAAAACAGCTGGGGCCCTAGTTTCCATGCGGGCCCAGCCCGGATTGGGAACTTCATGGATTCCATTGAATTTAACAGGTTTATTTGTGTTTTCCATCATCATTAAAGCTCATTTTAAATTCAAAATGAAAATTCACAGGTAAATCCAGAAAAACTGTCAGGTGAGCCCAGGGTTGAACCCACAGCGCTGCTTGAAATGCCATAGGACACTTGACCACCATGGATGGGTTGTTTGTACATTAAAATTAATAAATGTATGACCCACATACCCTTTTACTACAAGTTAATTACAAGAGTAATAAAACAGGGCATTGAAATGCATATGGTTACTTATCTGGGTCTGAATTGCGTACTTATTAACCAATATTGATAATATATAGGCAACATAATGTCTATTTGATGATAAGACTAGACCACAACTATTTTGTATGCACTTTAAATACTACAAAGGTATAGCAGACATATTTTCATATTTGCACATTGCACGCAGGACTGATGGCCGATGGGGTCAGAAGGTTCTCGAATGGCGTCCGCGGACCGGGAAACGAGCTGTCGGTAGGCCTCCAACAAGATGGAGCGACGACCTGGCTAAGATCGCGGGATCGCGGTGGATGCGAAAAGCACAAGACCGGTCTAAGTGGAGAGCCTTGGGGGAGGCCTATGTCCAGCAGTGGACGTCTTTCGGCTGATATGATGATAGCAGACATATTTGACCCACTAAAGGAAACGGAATGCGGGAAATAATAAATCCTACAATTTAGTGTCTTTTGACTCAAATATTATGAATCTTATACAAAAATAGAAAAGGATAGGCTTAAATTTAGCCTGAATTACACAAAGGCAGTTGCGGATATTGCAAACCAGCTTATCTATCAGATGTAAATACTGCATATCTCCACTACAATTATATCTCCATTACAGGGAATGATTATCTTCATATTTCATTTCAATATTTCAAATAATTTGGAGTAAAAATTGTATATTGGCAAAATTTCCCACATATGCAGAATAAGCCGACTCGGCTGGGCAGCGTTCGGGAAGCTTCGCAGTGTTTTTTCATCCAAATTACCGCAGTGTTTGAAGTCAAAAGTCTTTGACCAGTGTGTGTTGCCAGTGATGACGTATGGATCCGAGACGTGGGCGCTAACGATGGGCCTCATAAGGAAGCTCAAAGTCACTCAAAGGGCTATGGAGAGGGCTATGCTCGGGGTTTCTCTGCGGGATAGAATCAGAAATGATGATATCCGCAGTAGAACTAAGGCTACTGACATAGCCCGAAGGATCGCGAAACTGAAGTGGCAGTGGGCGGGGCACATTGCACGCAGGACTGATGGCCGATGGGGTCAGAAGGTTCTCGAATGGCGTCCGCGGACCGGGAAACGAGCTGTCGGTAGGCCTCCAACAAGATGGAGCGACGACCTGGCTAAGATCGCGGGATCGCGGTGGATGCGAAAAGCACAAGACCGGTCTAAGTGGAGAGCCTTGGGGGAGGCCTATGTCCAGCAGTGGACGTCTTTCGGCTGATATGATGATGATGATGATGATGATGCAGAATAAAGCTGTTTTTCAATTAGTGTTAGCGATTTGCATGCATATTTGCATTCAATACAAAATCTAAAGTAGATTTTTTCCATTTAATTATATCTATTCATTCCATACACATAATAAACAATAGAATAAAAAAAAATCTAATGGCCAGCTCTCCAAATGAGACGATGAATTAATCATGGGGTGTAGTTCCCAAACAGGCCCAGTGTGAATTGGGAACTCCACAATTCTCTGCTAACTATGCCATACAGGTACAACAAGTACTAAGCTATCACAGCTTTTACATCAGCCCATTGAATGCCACCAGAGACCGTATTGTCTATGTTTCTGACACTCACAATCACAATCGAAAAAGTTTTTCAAGTATGTATTTGGTATTTTATTACAAGTTTTATAAACTGTCTAATCTAGAGGTAATAAAGCAAAATAACCCAGAGTCTATTAATCGCAGAAAGGACCAAACATATTAGAGAATAAATACCTGGTTTTTTTGTCTATATGTTCGCACTAATCTTGAAAGATAGTGAAATTATTTTCATAGCTTTTATACACAGATAAACTAAGCCTTTACCCAGAAGTGGGACACCTAAAGGCTATTAAAAAAAACAGCCTGAAGTAACATATCGCCCCCTTACTGCTAAAAGCGACTAACTGCATCAATGAGTTTAGAGAAAAATGCATTTAAAGGTTTGACTTTAAGGTTCAATTTAAGGTTTTTATTGATGCAGTTAGTCGCTTTTAGCAGTAAGGGGACGATATAGGCTGTCTCATCTTGCTTACTTCAACTTATGCAGCAGTTTCATCAAAATAAAATGGGAAGACAAGATACTGTTTGTCATTCAAAGTCTAAATAATAATCTGTACTTCATCACTGTCCTAAAAGGGGAAGTCCTTACAAACCAAGTCGGAGGTGGCAGCTAGTAAAAAAATTTACTAACATCTTATATCTTTATGTGCTTCATGATAGATACTTAAAGTGAAATAGATACTGCACTGATAGTCTCAAAAACAACACAAAAAGCATTAGGAAAATAACCAAACAAGTTTAGCGTTATAAAATGATAACAAATACAAAACGATCAGTCCGAGAGTAAACAAGATTGTTAATTTATTCTAGCCGTACGCATAATACCTGTCTAAGACCGACAAAAGGGTAAACCAGACAGCGAAATCGTACCACTTCCAACACATGACGTAAGGCTCTTCAACCGAAGTTTAAAACAAATATTAAAGTTATATTAATAATTCACGCGGCTCAGCAGGAAGTGAAATAAGTCTTGTACCCACTAACATGCGAAACAATGGTACATAGAAGCAAAATTTAAGAGAAACAACGTCTGAATCATACCCATCTGTGACAACAAAGACGAAACATTGAGATGCATTTTAAAACAACAACGAACAGATAACAACACAAATAACTACAATAACAGCGTTCTCATGCCCAAGTGCTCCAAAAAGAACGTGTTAAGTTAATGGGGGCTATCGCGAATGAATTTTCCGCTAGAGGCGCTAGTGTAGCGTGAGGTCAACGAAATGTCAAATCTCACAGTTTTTGGGTAAGCTACGCGAGTTTATTTATAATTAGAATAATTTTGTGAATATTTTGCATTATCTGAAATTAATTATGGCAATTATGCGATAAGGGGCAATGAACGTCTGTAATTTGAGACAGTTTTGTCTTTCGAAAACTTTTGTCCTCCCTTTTTTCCGAACAAAACGGGATTATGCGATTACTGTGGTTGCTCGATATGTTTATGGCACTGTTTTACAATGTATTAAATATGATTTTAATCTAAACGTTGTTTTCACGGCCGTTATAACAGAGTTTTAAAAACCTCACGCAACAGTGGCGCCATCTAGTAAGAGAAAAAACGATAGCCCTCATTGCGACACACTACATAAATCAGGATGGACAATTGTTTTGACATACCTTTGGTTTGTAGAACCATTTTCTGAGAGACTCCATGGGTCCAGTTTTGTACAGCAGCCGCATAAGAACAGATCACCACACAACCACACACATAATAAAACGTTTATAGCACCAAAAATCACAACGCGAACGTGACCACAACTTTAATTTTTGCCAATATTTACGTCAAACAACATAAACGGCAGACATGTTTCCACGATTCGCGTTCGCGTTCACTCACTCATGCAGACTGAATAGGTAGGTGAATGAATGAAGGAAGAGAACAAACGTTTTATTATTACATTCGTTCCTAATGGTTAGCAACACTGCGTAACTTGAATCACTAATGCCATGCTAATGACTTTTGATTAAGGTTTCGATTAGATATTCATTGCATATTATTTATAAAAGTGTCTTAAATAGCTTTTCGATTTGGTGTAATTATTTTAATTACATTTCAGGACTTACCAGACTTAATTCGAAATGATTTCTCAAGCCCGTTCTATTAAAAAAATTAAACACCAACGATTAAATAATTATTATGTTGGAGGACTGATCCAGACAGTTTTAGTCATTAGTTATTTTAATATATGTACTTCTTGTGAAATAAACAAAAAGCAATGTATGTCGAAAATTAGACATGGATTACACGAACGTTAGCTATTAGGAAAAATGAAGTAATGAAATAAAATAAAATTATGTATTGTGTCGGGCTTTGGTGTTGGGAGAAGATTCGGAGCATTTCGGAGCAAAGAATATATGAAAAATTGGGAGTCTTTATAGCGCCATCTCTTGTCGAGTAGGAACTACCGAATACCCGAAACAAAACGGCAAAACAGACAGCAGGGCTACTATGAAACTCGAAACTAGAAGTTCGTATCGTACCGTCTCTGTCGCTCTCGTATTAAATAGTGTAAGTGTCAGAGGACTGCACGCACGACACAAACTTCGAGTTTAGAGTTTCATAGTAGCCCTGCAGTTATCATCATCAGAAGGGCTACTCCGAAACACAACGTTCGAAGTTCGTGTCGTGCGATCCCTCTCGCTCTCGTATTAAATAGTATAAGTGTGAGAGGGACCGCACGACACGAACTTCGAACGTTGTGTTTCGGAGTAGCCCTTCAGAACAAGGTGTGCTTGGAATAAGGGCTATCCAACGCGTATGAATTCGCCGCTAGAGGCGCTAGTGTAGCGTAAGGTCTTCTTCTCTTTTAAAATATGGCTTTTCTATCTCATAGTTTTTGGGTGAGCTACGCGGGTTTATTTATAATTAATAATTTTGTGAATATTTTGCATTACCTGAAATTAATTATGGCAATTAAGCGTTATGTTTTGAGACAGTTTTGTTTTTCAGAAACTTTTGTCCTCTTTTTATTTTCGAACAAAACGGGACTACGCAACACTGTGGTTGCTTAATATTTTTATGGTACGGTTTTAAGGTGTATTAAATATGATTTTAATCTACTTTGTTTTCACGCCCGTAATAACAGACTTTGAAAGCCTCACACACACAACAGTGGCGCCATCTAGAAGTTCATCATCATCATTGAGGGCTTGATGCTTCTACGCCATTAACAATACAAGGTGGGCCCTGTAACAAGAGCAAAAAATTAAATCACAGATTCCACTCTCATCTTGAGCTAATTTAGTTCTACAACTTTTGATAACCTAACCAACAAAAAGTTGAAAACCCCCGACTTAGTCACTTTAAAGTTCAATATCTCAAAAATGGCCGAACCGATTTTGATGAAACATGTCTAAGAACCATCGCTAGAAATATAAGCTATCAAATAAAAAAACGGGATTCAAATCGGTCCACCCGTTTAAGAGCTACGGTGCCACAGACAGACACACATAGCGATCAAACTTATAACACCCCTCTTTTTGCGTCGGGGGTCAATAATTTGTATTGTAATTTTTATTACAGTATAAAGTTTAATTGGACAAGCAAAGTAATGCAAAATCCGTGAGGAATAATTATAATGATGAAATTACTTAATTTTTGAAAGTTGCAGAACTAAAGTACAAGTAGGTAGTTCCCGTTGAGTAGCAAATGGTAGCAAGCACCTGTGTTTTAATTTTTGCTCTGTTACGGGGCCCATCCGGTATAGTCGTGTTCTTGTCCATCCATCCATCCATCCCAGCCTATATACGTCCCACTGCTGGACACAGGCCTCCTCTCAGAACAAGAGGGTTTGGGCCATAGTTCCCACGCGGGCCCAGTTTTCAAATGCTACAACATTTGACACCTATGGTGATTTTGATATATTTAGTAGTAACTCGTGCATCCTCTTGAAAATCATCATTTGGTGAAGTGGAACTGATGATGAAGACCACAGTTAACCATCGGAGTTACTGTTCAATCACACGTATTTCATGGGTTGAATTTTAATTGCTTTAACACAGTTGCTAAGAAATTTATGCTCCTTGTAACGCATATGGTGAAATGGAATGGGTGGTGAAGCACCAGGACTCCTCAATAAAGAAAGTATCTGCATCGGAAAACGAAATCTTTTGTAAAAGGTGACGAGCAGTTGACATGAAGCTATTGTATCTTAGATTATTTACTCTAAAAAGGGTGAAAAAAAATTATAACAAAAAATTGAACCGACTACAAAATTATTTTCATGGTTTTTTTGTAGTCGGTTAAATTTTTTGTTATAAATTTTTTTGATAAAATTTTTGCTCACTTCATTATGAACTCGACTGTACATCTCTTTCTCTTGTTAACTGTTATTTTCATATGTTTTATGTACCTACAATAAAGAGTTATAAAATACAATAACGATATTTCGGTGCGAGTGTTTTTGCAACGTTAATGATGATCATGGTGTTGTTGGGATTTCCCTACGGATTTCCCCATTTTTTTTTTTGGATTACCGAAATTTGAATTCTACCCCTAGAACTAATGCTTTTCATGTGCGAAGCTGTGGGTAGAGACTATTTATAAAATTACGTTGTAGTGAAGTTTTTGCGAGGTTATTATACTTAAGGAAAATAGGTAGTTTAAGGTTTTAAGGTTCCTTACCTTAAGGTTTTAAGCCGTGGTTTGTCGTAGTTTGTTTGTTGTTTTGACCCATGGCCTCTCAAGCAGAGGATCGTGGGTTCAAACCCCGGCTCGCACCTCTGAATTTTTCGGAATTCATGTGCGAAATTATTTTTGAAATTTACCACGAGCTTTACGGTGAAGATAAACACCGTGAAACCTGCAAAAACCTACGAAGCAATTCAATGGGTGTGTGTGATGTTCCCAATTATTTGTTTTAATACGAGAGCGAGAGAGACGGTACGATACGAACTTAGATTTTCGAATTTGACTTTGACGAACTTAGACTTTCGACTGACCACGTCCCTACTGATTTAATTTACCTATTGAATTAGGAGTTACTTTGATGATCCACGACATATGTATATATATTTAAACTTAAAAGTATTTAAAAGTTTAAAGTACTTTGTATTTAAAAGTATGAGACTAGCCACCTACCACGTTACCTAACCAATCGTCGCCGTCGCGTGTCATGTCGTCCCGTTCCTGACACGTTCCTATTACGGTCATGGCACGATACAGCGTAGTATGTATGTATGTAAACTCTTTATTGTACAAAATAAGTACTTAAAACAAACACAATTGACAAAAAATTAAATAACAACAATGTTATGTACAAAGGCAAACTTATTCCTTTAAGGGATCTCTACCAGTCAAACTTTGAGAGGATGGGAGGAGCATTCAGTCAGGGACAGACAAAAAGTGAGTTTAATAATTAAAATAGTTAGTGGAAGCTACAATAAATTGCTTTCAATAATATACTTAATACACAAATCGGACCAAAGGCAATGCAATTTTGTAATGCGATACTTTTTTAAATAAACTATTTTTTTTTTAGGTGTAAACCACATCCTCTTCAAACCCTCCCTGAACGATCCTACGGTGCGAGATGTGTAGTGGGTAGAGACCTTGGGTAAAAAAAACTCGTCTCGCTCTTGGCAGGTTATTTCTGACTATCAAAACTAACAAGGTTGTTAAACGGGGTATCACACTTTATGCAAAAGTATGGGACACAGAGTCAACGCGGTGGTATGACTTTTTCTTTTACTAAGCCTTTACCTATCTTTGCTCTCATCGCTCTACTTCAGGGGTACTACGAAATTCGAAAATCGATGTTCGTGTCGTACCTAACTATAATGTACTACATTTACAGCAAATAAATTTCATTTCATTTCATTTCATTACCGTCCCTCTCACTCTCGTATTATATAGTATAAGCGGCAGCGGGACGGTAAGATACCAAGTAAGTTCGAATTTTGCACTTCGTAGTATACCTAGGGCGTGGGCGACGCTGCCGCAGATGAATTGCAATGACTGACGTGATTCTAATTAATATTGAGAATCTGTTAAAAAAAATATATATACAAAACTCGTTGAATTTCTTGCCGGATTCTTCTCAACAGAGGTTTTTTTCGAACCGGCGGTAGATTCTTTTGACATTCATAAGTGCTTGTTATATTATAGCCTAAATTGAATAAAGATATTTTGACTTTGACTTTGAATTTGATGCATATGGTTTCAATATGTCGTCAGCGTGCTGCACTATCACATACCATATGTTTATGGTTAGCTTTTTTCAGTATCTTAATCTTAAATGTCGGATGCCGTAATATAATTATTATTTGATTTAAATTTTTGGGAATATAGCTCTACTAGTAGGAAATCAAATTTTGGCTAGCTTGTTTGTGTGCTTCGTGGTCAAATTCGTCGATTGGGTTTATGATTATAGTTTCGTTCTCCAACCGCTAAATCTGTATTACACGTGAAACTGATAGCGTAGTACCTACCTACGTATAATGATAGAAAAATACAATAACATCGAATTTAACAGGAATAGCACAACAATATAAGTTACATAGAGTGTCTTCTAACTGACGTATCGCGCGTATTTTTACTACTACGTACTATTTGCCTCAAGAAGTTTGATGTCGTCAAAGGAATGAGGCAGCGGTTCGCAAGCGGTCTGCTTTTTTTTAGATGGATTTAGGCTAAGGATAACTATTTGATAATTAGACATGGAGACAGTGACATAATGCTCTCGGTAGGCCTCCAACAAGATGGAGCGACGACCTGGTTAAAATCGCGGGATCGCGGTGGATGCGAAAAGCACAAGACCGGTCTGAGTGGAGAGCCTTGGGGAAGGCCTATGTCCAGCCGTGGACGTCTTTCGGCTGACATGATGATGATGATGACAGTGACATAACTAAAATAAAGTTGTATCCAGGAGAGCCGTCCAAAGAAACTCAGTCACTATCCAAGTTACCAGTGTATTTTAACTGCTCTACTGAATAAGACGTTTTATTTTTAGTTATAGGTAGGTTCAACTAAAACAGTGCCAATTCTTTCGGCATTTTGTTTTAAAACCCATACAACTTGCAGTTAAAAATTAAAATTAAAAATCACAATCAATACTTACATGTCATAATCATAAATATCATAATCATTAACATTTCATTGCATTACATTAAATCATAATCCTGAATTAAATAAATAAACAAACAAAAGTTAAATTAAATACTTAATTAAAATGGTAAAATTAACATGCAATTAAAATTATAATTAAAATTAAATTTAATGTATAGGTAGAGTCATTCACGATGACGCGTGCCGTGGTGGCTGAGGGAGACTCTTTGCACCCCTGCGCTGATCTAAAGACTAAGTGCGACACCAGAGATAAGAGTTAACATTAATTCCGGAGGAGCTGAAGACGTCGAGCCAACGTGCCCGTTACCGACGCCCTAAGATCCCGCCCCACAGTAGGCGATAGGAGTTCTCAGGTGAGAGTTTTCTACAGTAGCCATTCTTCGCGTGATTTACTTATTTTATTTATTATTTTGTCGCGAGACGCAATATTTTGCTTCCGACCCGTTCCTTCACCATTCCTTTTCCTCTCGTCGCTGTTTCGCAAATTTCCATACAGTCCAGAGGATACTCTTTCTCGCTTTTGTCTTGTTTTGACAAAATCATGCGTCTTCATGGATGGCACTAAGTATAAATCTGGGGACCTAGTGAAAAAGGGGTTAATTCTGCAGAAGTTGAACAGCTGATTTCGACTTAAACCCCAATACACATAAAATAGGAAATAGCTGTGTAATTTCTGCAGACTTGACGCCTTTTTCACTAGGACCCCAGAAATATGAATGTACCTAAACAACAGTGTGTAGTTCGATATAATCTATTTTATTTATAATTTTTATTTTTAAGTTAGTTTTTAGATAAGGTCCTCACTGAAAATCAGCGCCACGGCTTGCCATGGCATGAGTGGGGACCTATTTAGCGTCATTTGTCTTTATTTGTTCTATGTTTGTTTTATGGCGTTAAATAAATGTATTTCCTTTCTTTCTTTCTTTCTATTAAATTTATTTCTAAATTCTTTATAAGATTCCTTCATTTTGTACTATAATAAAAAATTCGAAAATTTTTCACAAGTAAAATAACTCACAATTTAAGTGAATTAATAACATTTCAGTATCAAACAAGTTCGTTAGAACCATTCGTTTGCAGTTTGTAATTAACGTAGGAACCTTATAGGCAAGGAGATGAATCACAAGAAACAGTTAATTATTTTACTGCAGCTTTTGCCTAAAGTTTCAATGTCGTAATGATGAATTCGTTTGATTAGGTACGGAGACGACGTGATTTTTGGCATAGAGATAGTTTATGGGCCCGAGAGTGACATAGGCTACTTTTTATTCCGGAAAAATGCACAGTTCCCGAGGGAACAGCGCGCGATAACCGAATACCACGCGGGCGGAGCCACGGGCAAAAGCTAGTAATTAATAAATACGCTACGGAACCCTATCTTGGGTGTGTTCGACACGCTCTTGGCCAGTTTTTAAACCTTTTATTGAATAGCTGTGCCTTAATTTATAAAATAAAGATAGGTATATGAGGTACCCATGTCTTTGCCTATTGAATGTTTTATACATAGGTAAGCTAAATAAGCTATATTGCAGTCGACTAAAAGGTTATGATGGAGATTTGTTCCAATAAACAATGTGATCATTATCCATCTAGGGAATACGAATTTGTTCACATTTGTAGCGCGGCAGGGAGTTCTGCGTTAAACAAGGTATTCGGGGATATTTCGCAAATTTTCTGAGAAAGGGAATAACGCGGGAAAATGTGATAGTCATTTACCTCAAAGGACGCGTTGAGAAAACAAAAAACCTACGAACTTTTCATGTATTATAATACCTACATATATGATATTGAAACATTGAAACTAACAATATAATAATATTTACATCTATACCAACTACTAGTACGGTCAAGGACTTTAATTCATAAATGATAAGCCGCCAATGGAACCGTTTCACAGTAAACGTCACAGTGACATCGGGTTGTAGACGTCCATTGTTTTCACCGGGTAACGGACCGTTTTTTGCGGTGTTGTTGAATTCATCGCCGGACAAGTGTCCGGCCAGCGCTGACTCCATCCGAGGAGTCTACATTTATGCTGAGGTGGGACCATTTAAAAATAATAATAATAATAATCCATTTATTTCAAACACAATGTCCATAGATGGTTAGTAATATTAAATCTTACAACTATGTTAGTAGATTTACAAATAGATAATTCCATAATATTCAATAAATTATATTTATATTACATTAGGTAAATACAATTTCGATTAAACCCGACTTCGACTGAAGGGAGGTTATTATTTTTGAGCGTATACTGAACAGAAAGCAAAGAGAAATGGATTTCGATTATTAAATGAAATGAAATTATCAATTATTAATTATTTCGGGCACGTAAAATAGTTTCATATGTAACTTACCCTTTCTTTTCCTTTTTTTTAATACCTTTTTTTATGTCTCGAATAAATGTTTTTCATTTCATTTCACTTAAATAAGATAGGATACGACAAATTCATAAATTTTCAAATAACCTATTTCAGAAAAACAATGACGACAAGAAAAAGGTCGCACAATCGGAAAAACGTTTAAAAAACCTAAAGAACAGAATGGTTAAGTTAATTAATTTCTAAAATTAACCGGGTCATGTATTTCTTTAACTCTTCAATTGGCTCTTATCGAGTTCTACTCAATTTCTATGTTATTGTTATTCCAATTTGGGCGACTACTGCCAGAGGGGTCGCTTTAAATTGTGACGTTGTGACGCAAAATGACTATCGCAGGTGTAAAAAACCGGGCAAGAGCGTGTCGGACACGCCCGAAATAGGGTTCCGTAGCTATTACGAAAAAAACTAAGTAATATTGTTGAGAACCGGCTTGACTTGCACCCGGGACGAGGCGCGCGGGAGGACGACACGGCGACGACATGATCGTCGCTACGACCGGCAGCGAGCACTCGCCATACGGTCTCCACCGCCGTTAGACGAACTCCTATTTAATTTTTGTTTGTTCAAAATTAAGAATTTTTTATTGTAATTAGACGGCGATTAAACCAGCCTTAATTTACAGTCCACGATTTTATTTAACTTTCCGTAGGAACCTAACAAATATTTTTCTAAGGATTTCGTATTTTGTACGGAATAAGTATTCCAAGTTTAGGTATACTTTATACCTTAGGCTGCTATTTACTCTTAAACTATTAATAATTCTCAAGAAAACTTAGCCGTTATAGTTTTCCTTGTAAGTTTGATATACTTACTATCATCCTGAATTTTTTCAAATTTATCCACCCACCGGTTTAGATTTTAGAGGGGGGGGGGGGGGCACGCACGTTCGATTTTAATGAAAATTTGCACTTTAAAGTTGAATATTTTGCAAACAAATCACTGAATCGAAAAATCGTTTTAGAAACCCCCTAATGGCGTAAAAAAGATCTATCCAAATTCCAACGATACCCCACACTACGAGATTGGATGAGAAAAAAAAATCACCCACGCTTAACGTTATGTCTATGGGAGGTAGGTAAGTAACATATTATTATTTTTTTAATTTATTGTACCATTTTGTCGGCATAGTTAACATATAATTATATTCGTGCACAATTACAGCTTTCTAGCATTGATCGTCCCTGAGCAAAGCCGCGAACCGACAGACAGACAGACAGACATGGCGAAACTATAAGGGTTCTATTTTTGCCATTTTGGCTAAAGAACCCTAAAAATACGTTTTTAATTGGATTCTCTGTACCTACTGATGAAACGTAAAACTAGGGTGACAACAACCTTTACGTATCTATGTTTCATAAATGCAACAAAATGTTAAATTTCATGCATACTATTATTTAAAAAAAAAAGGGAATTCCACATTGTTCCTGATTGCCAAAAATCACATCAGCCGTGTGGCAGTACCCTTATGAGATCTACGCAACCAGTGGGCGAAATGGCGCGAAAGCTAATGAAATAATATCTACCCTGTAACCCGTTAAGTATTTGTAGTTATTAATTACTCGATTCAGTGTGGGGCGGATTGTAATCAGTGAAATGATTACAAGCCATCACCATAGATCTTTGGCGCCATCGAAGATATAGGCTGGCTGGAAACACAAAAAGTCGCTGTATCTGGGCCAATCAACTTTTTTACCGACACTAATCTGTCCGCGAATTTTTCCAAACAATTTGCAGATTTTTGTAACTAAACATGTTTGTTCTGTAATTTAACAGATGGTGTACATGAATACATGCCATCCTACATAAGGTCAACCTATTAAACTGTGAAATATCTTGTTGGAAGTACGATTTTTTGGTTACGCCAGAGACAATTTTGGTAACGCAGGAGACGCCCAAAGTGTCGGTAAAAAAGTTGATTGGCTCATCTACTGAGTACTGGGGGAATTTGAAATTCGAAGTTCGTATCCTACTATCCCTTTCATGCTCCTATGAAATGCTATTAGCATGTGGAAGATACGAAGTTCAAATTATTTTTATTAGCAATACAATACTATAATATTACCAGTACCATTTTTTGGCTGCTATACTTATTAGTGGATTAATTAGTTCCAGTTTCATTTTCATTTTTAACATAGATATTTTTTGAACAAAGTGTGAAAGGGGCAAAAATGGTGAGTAGAGATGATGTGAGTATAAGAATTAGAAAATTTTAAATATAAAAAAAAAATAAAGAAAAAACACAAGTGCAGTGATCTAAGAGCTGCGAGTGTACTGTATGAATAATAATAATAAATTATTTTAGTTCATTCATACAAATTTTTGTTTCAAACTCAAACTACAACTCAAACTCACAACATTTATTGACAACAAAAACACACTACATCACAACAAAAACACATTATAAACATAAATAGAAGAAGAGAGAACAATTAGAGACGTTTTGCTGTAGTGTGATGCCAAAAAGACAGCTCAGCAATGTGTCGTAGTCCTGTAATTGTGTCTTGGAAAAATTCCATACGAAAATACGAATACCACATCGACTTATTTTTAACCCCCGACGCAAAATGTTTGTCCGTCTGTGACTTCGTAGCTCTCAAAAGGGTAGACCTACTTATTTCGATGTGTTTTTTTTTTCTTTGCGATGTTTTTTTGAGGCTGACACTTTTTTTTAGGCATAGTTGTCTTAACGGCCAAATACATCCTTGACTTTGCTTACTTGTTTTTAGTTTTTAAATTTTATGAAAGTGCTGCTAAGCTGAAGTGGGACTGGCCTGGACATGTCTGCCGCATGTATCCAGACCGATGGTCACGAATTGTTACCGAATGGGTTCCGAAGGATGGCCAAAGGAGCAGAGGCAGACCCAAGAGGAGATGGCGGAACGACCTGAGCACTTTTCAGCTCGATTGGCAGGTGCATCATGATAGGGAAGAGTGGCGAAAGAAAGGGGACGCCTTTACCCAGCAGTGGGACATATTATTTCGATATTCATTTCCAAAGGATTTGTTTGGCACTTCCAGCAACAATTTATAGCGAATCAAAGCGTATTAGACGTATAATTATGTGTTACAGTAATTAGAAGGACCAGGACGAATTGACTTATTGAATTTCGACCTTGATATTGGTAAAATACTAACCTTTACCTGCGGATTTGCTCGCGTGAACTGTTAGGTATTTCTACGGGATTAAATGGGCTAATCAACTAGGTACCTATTATACCGACACTTTGGACGTCTCCTGCATTACCAAAATTGTCTCTGGCGACAGATTAGTGTCGGTAAAAAATTTGATTGGCCCAAATAAGAAATGAGGAGATACGTAGAACAATAAGGGTCACCGACATAGCCAAGCGAATCGTTGGCAATGGGCATGCTATACATATAGCACGGGGAAAGGCTGTTTGAGCAGAACAGTTCTCCAATTGAGACCGCGTATCAAAATTCATCATCTTAGTTCATTTTAAGAACTAGTCAATATTTTGTACCAGTGCTCGTCGCTGTCCGAGTGGTTGTCATCATTAATTTCATGTCATTAGCAATAGAGCTAACAGCAGTACCGTTGGGCATTAACATGGCGATCACTCGGACATTTACTTACTGTTTGAATAGCATTTCCACAACTGTGATTTCAATTGTCCTTCTATATCGTGACAATCGTGCGTGATACTCGATAGAACCTTGTTGTAGTCAACATTTGCCGCAAGAGCAGAGGCTCCCTGCGACAGGGTTCTACCGAGTGTTACATACGAACTTGTTGTAGTCTTTAATTTTATTGAAAAACACATCGCGTTTCCTTGCACTTTTATGCAATTAACTTCACCTGTATGGGTTGCGTATATTCACTATTTGTAGTAATGAGGTGGAGGGAACGTTTTCTAGTTTAAAATAACGAAATATGGGGCCCGGTGGCACTGATCGACGGTTAAACTGTAGTTAAGGGTACAATTTTAATAATTTAGCTTACTTAGATATGAGTGCAAAAAATGTACCGAGGAAGGTAATATAAGTAAATTATTGAGGTTTTATTGAGACAATACTGCCGACTAAAATCTAAGCCTATTCGAGGAACGTAAAGTACTTTGCATTTCTGTGAAGGTATTGCTTTGGTATATCACTTTCGTAATATACATATGCGTAGGTATATCAGGCAGTGCCTTGGGAAAATTAAAAAAAAGGTTGATAGAATTTGTTATAGTCCTCTTTCTTCCCTTTTTATTTTATCATTTTTGTGTCAATGTTTACTAGTGTAACTAAAAAAAAATGAAAAATAACGATTGTAGCTGCAATTAAGCCCGGCAATGGACCAGCTTTCCAAAGTGATCACCTTCAGGTCAACCACTGGCTCGTTTGTCGGCTTTAACATAAGAAAAAAGAAATGATAATATATAAAATCCAAGTAAAAATTATATTAACTGTAACAATCTTAAAGGATTAGTTAAGTAAACGTTTCATGTTTTTATTTAACATTTAACTGTGTATTTTTTTATTTCTTTTTAAACATACAAATACACCTGTTCAACTAATCTACTCATCTTTTTATGTCAATAGTTAAAAGCAAGTCTTCTGTTAACTATGAATTTAACCAAACGTTATCTTGTTTGTAACACCGGCCCTCCACGTTTTCAGAGAAGGGCGTAAAACAGCGGGTGCTTCTACAATGGCCTTCACAGGGTATAACATATTTTAAAATATAATATTCTTATACACGCTGCATTTTAATAATGATTTCCTTCAACTTTTAATCATACGGATCATGCACGTACCTATGTGTTTTGCAAAGGTCAAAATAAAAGTTACTAGTTTAAAATGAAATAGTTTAAATATCATGTTTTATGTAACAATTTCTTTTAAATTGTGTTGTATGAATCTATTATTTTGAATATGGGTCACCTTATTTTTTGCGCGCATATATTTTTGACGTTTTTTTTTTCAATTTGTAAAAAATTATGTCACGAATTGAAATTAAAAATATTTTACGAACTAGAAGCGTAATATTGTAAACTGTATTTGATTGCTTAAGTACTCTGTTACTTAAGTACTACTGTAATTCTGGGTTTCTGGTTGAGCCTAACCTTTGTTTCCATGGTAACCTCTCCTTTGGTATACCAATAATAATAGTTACATTTACGTTCTATTCATAATATATTCCTAAGTGTTCCTAATTACTTATTAATAACTTATCAGGTTCTCTAATTTTTCACCGAAAATATGTTAAGTACCCAAATTTTTAATTTCCCATCTATTTCATACGGACGACAGATTTTTTTTACTGTAAGTAATTCAGGATTGTTATATTTGTTACTAGCTTTTGTCCGCGGCTCCGCCCGCGTGGTAATCGGTTATCGCGGGCTGTTCCCTCGGGAACTGAAAGGCTACTCCGAAACACAACGTTCGAAGTTCGTGTCGTGCGGTGCCTCTCACACTTATACTATTTAATACGAGAGCGAGAGGGATCGCACGACACGAACTTCGAACGTTGTATTTCGGAGTAGGCCTTCTGTGCATTTTTCGGGATAAAAAGTAGCCTATGTCACTCTCGGACCCATAAACTATCTCTATGCCAAAAATAACGTTGATACGTTGCTCCGTTACGGCGTGAAAGACGGACAAACATACAAACACACTTTCGCATTTATAATATTAAGTAAGTATGGATAAAGCAAACCTAACATAACCTATAGCGTAACCTATAGGATAGTCCTGAATTGTTTATTTACTTACTTTTGTTTAGGAATATGTCGATATAACCTTGTGCAGACGCGAAATGATCAAAAAAATAAAAATAAATGTTACTATCATGGTGCAGTGACCCAAAGTGTGTCTTGGCCTGCAACACGATCTTGAGCCAGTTCTTGCCAGCTTTCGACCTCGAGATCCAAAAGGTCTTTCAGAACCTGGTCCTTTCAGCGGTGTCTGGAACGTCGAGCCGAATTTATTGTTTACGGTTCCAGAATAAAAAATCGTTCGTTCATATGCAACAGTTGCGAAATGAATCTTTGCGAAAAATATTTTCTACATAGAGCCAGGATCCCACTTATTACAATTGAAATTAAATATAAAATTTACTATTAGATATTTCTTAAATTCCTTCGATCTCACGCTTTTCTGACCCCACTGTGGACCAGCCCGATTGCGTCTCATATAAAAGGGAGCGATTCTATCCCCACAGCATAGTCAAACCAACCGTCGTGCGAAATAGTCTTCGAAATTCGAAATTGTATTCCATTTTTGAAAAGTTTATTTTTAATTTTTGAGGCCAGTGTTCGGATTTGTTTTTAAAGGTAAGTTTTTTTTTATTTAACTGCAAATCTTAATTTGTGCTTATGTACTCGTAATTAAAAATGTAATAAAATTAGAAATTATTCATGGAAAAAAACTAAAGTACCTAACTAAAAATTGCCAATATTACTGAAACACTGACTTTAAACACATTGAGTATTTAAACAGTACATTGTACAACAAGAGCATAAAACGAGCCATTTCACCCAAGACATTCATGTGAGACGCTGATATGTGTGTGTATGTGTGTGTGTGTGTGTGTGTGTGTGTGTGTGTGTGTATGGTTCTGAGAGATGATGAATGACCGTAACGTCAGACCGCAATGTCTAATTATGTATAGGAAAATTTTGAATTGTTAGCTGATACGGCTAATTGAGCTGCTACGGCGAGGGTGGATAGACATGTCGAGGGGAAAACGGGTTTAATGCTCGAGTTTTACACTCTGCTTTTCACTGCGATGGCGACGAAATGAAATAGAAACAGTGGAAACAATTTTTCATGTACTATGTACCTTTTGTTGTTCACGCATTACTATTATAATTATCTAGTTTGATTGCTTTCATTAATTTTTAGTTTTATATAAATATATGTAGAAAATTCCTTGTTTGTGGTTGTTTATGATTGCCTTGGTCTTAGACGAAGATTTTACTTTATGCACTAGAGCATTGAAAGTCATTTTATGTCAGCTACATAGATCCACCATAAACACAGTAACTTTACGAGCATGAGAATTGAAAAATAAAAAAAAAATATTAATGTAATGTTTTAAAAGCAATTTACACATTTCATCCAAATTCACAAACGCACATACTAACAAACTCTCTCATCCATAATAATATTATAAATGCGAAAATGTGTGTTGGTTTGTTTGTGTGTATGTTTGTCCGTCTTTCACGTCGAAACGGAGCGGCGGATCGACGTGAATTTTGGCATAGAGATAGTTTATGGGCCCGAGCGTGACGTAGCCTACTTTTTATCCCGAAAAAATGCAGTTCCCGAGGGAACAGCGCGCGATAACCGAATTCCATGCTGGCGAAGCCGCGGGCAAAAGCTAGTTTAGAATAAGTAGGTTGGATTAAGGAATTTGAAATTGATTTATCTGAATTCATTCGGAAAGATTAATTAGACTTAAGTCCGGATGATCCTCTCAAATTGATTTAGTTTATATTCAATTAGTTTGCAACTCCACTGCACTAAAGTTTTAACTACCTTATTAGTCAACATTCATCATCATCCCAGCCTATATCCATCCCACTGCTGGGCACAGGCCTCCTTTCAGAATGAGAGGGCTTGGGCAGTAGTTCCCACGCGGGCCCTGTGCGTTGGGAACTTCAAACACACCATTGAATTGCTTCGCAGGGTTGTGCAGGTTTCCTTAAGATGTTTTCCTTCACCGTAAAGCTCGTGATAAATTTTAAATGTAATTCCGCACATGAATTTGGAAAAACTCAAAGGTGCGAGCCGGGGTTTGAACCCACGATCCTCTGTGAGAGGCCATAGATTTAACTCGGCCACCGCCACGGCTTGCTGAAAAAATAAAAAATAAAAATGGAAAAAACGGAACCCTTGTAGTTTCGCCATGTCTGTCAGTCTGTCCGTTCGCGGCTTTACTCAGAGACTATCAATGCTAGAAAGCTGTGATTTTGCACGAATAACTATGTTAACTATGCCGCCAAAACAGTACATTAAAAAATTAAAAAAAAAACCTGCCTGTAACGTGGGGTGATTCTTTTCTCATCCAACCTTGTAGTGTGGGGTATCATTGAATAGGTCTTTTGAAATTATTAGGGGATTGCTAAATCGATTCAGTGATGTGTTTGCAAAATATTCAACTTTAAAGTGCAAATTTTCATTAAAATCGAGCCCCCCCCCCCCCTCTAAAATCTAAACCAGTGAGTGGAAAATTTTGAAAAAAAAATTTCGTAATCGCTACGGAACCCTATCTCGGGCGTCTCCGACACGCTCTTGGCCGGTTTTACGAATATGGAACGTCGACTTACCAACACGGAGACGTTACTACTACACTAAATGCAACAGGCCATCATCTTAAGTTTTTTACCTATGCGTATACGCCGTTTTCGTATTGCCACTAAAAGGGGAACCTTTTTTTTTTTCGAACGGACTGTTGCTGTTGGCCTCAGACGGCCTTTTCAGCTTACCGGAGAGAGGGCGAGCTGCCAGATGGGCTGCTCAGCAAGTTGGTTATTTACTTAGCATGCCAAAGGGTGCTCCTATTGAGCCGACCTCGGACTTTGGACGCTAAGGGAGAGTCTTTGCAACCAATCGGAGTTTTTTATGCTACGTCGTTTCGGAAAGACTACGTTACGTCCTGACTGAGAAGAAACGACAAGAAACTCAGTCTGGTTGAGGTCTGATTGGGGAATAAAAGGGGAACCGCTGCAATTTTTAGCTATGACCGTGTTGAGTTATGAAGACCAATATAAGTGATTAGACAAAAGCATTCCCAGTATCGAAGCGTGTCATCACATGTAAATATGAAGCATAATGAATCAGACTTCCCATAATAATGTCTGCTCAGAAGGCGAGAAGGTTGTATTCAATTTGTTGACAGAACAAATAGTTTGCTTTATTTTATAAAACTTCTTATATGTGTGTGTGTGTGTGTGTGTGTGTGTGTGTGTGTGTGTGTGTGTGTGCGCGCCTTTGCGATGAAATGTGTTCCACATGTAACAGAACATGGTTACTTTTTTATCCCGATATTCCCACGGGATTAGAATTTAGGCATTTTTATATCTCGGTAGATACAAAACTATTTTAACTGTTGAAATCCGAGAGATAAACTCAGGGTAAGTGCAACAAATTTTTTTTGGAGTACCTCCCGTAGATATTAAGTGGGGGGTGATTTTTTTTTCTCATCCAACCTTGTAGTGTGGCGTTGTAAAGGTCATTAATTAAAACCATTAGGGGGTTGCTAAAACAATTTTTTAATTCAGTGATTCGTTTGCAAAACATTCCGAGCGTTCCACCCCCCTCTAAAATCTAAATCAGTGGGTGGAAAAATTTGAAAAATTCAGGATGGTAGTAAATATATCAAACTTACAAGGAAAACTATAACGGTGAAGTTTGCTTGATTATTATTTGTAGTTTAAGAGTAAATAGCAGCCTAAGGTATAAAATAAACCTAAACTACATATATTCCGTACAAAATACGTAATCCTTAGAAAAATATGACTTAATTTTTTGTTACTACAGAACTCTATTCCGGGTATGTACGGCACGCTCTTGGCCGGTTTTTGTAAAATAGCAGATATTATGTTCATCTTGGTTCTTATGCCACGAATATATAAGTATACCACGCGCCATATAAATCTGCCTAAAAGTTCATTACTTAATACTCAGTTTTCACACATTTTTGAGACACATTTTTTATGCGACGTCTTAACGTTACTCCCGGATTGTGTTCGAATCGCTTAAAGTTATAGTGCCTCTTCAATTATTGGAATACCTACCTTTATAGTTTTTGTGGTACGAGATGTAGCAATTAACTTTTAGGCAAAGTTAGGCGGCGGAAGGTATACAGCCTTAGGGCTACGCGAGTCCTAGTTATAGGTACTAGATCTCTACTGGAGCTACTTTTTTATCGTTGATCCAAGCACTTACCTTACGAGTATGGTAGTTTTTCCTTCATCCTAGGGTAAGTTGACGTTGCGTACATTATGTATTGCCTCGTAAACTTTATTGACAGTGGCAAGTTAGAACTTCGCTACATACTGGTCATCTAAAATGTAAGTGCTTTAGTACAGCTGTAAAACACGCAAGGGATTTTTTCAACAAAGTCTTAGTAAAATTGTGTGTAAAATTGTTAATAGTCGTGGTACAGTCGAGGGAATATCTATACAGCCATAGCGTCAAATATATGTACTTATACATCGACCTTATGATTAGTGGCATAGAAGTGTATAGATATGTTTGATGCCTTGGTAACGTACATATATTTATGCCATTGATTGTATCTAATACTTGATATATTTCGTGATGTGACGTGACAAGTCCTACTTACGATGCTTAAATATATTTTATTTTATTTTGAAAAAAATGACTTTTTGCCATGTTTCTTGCGGCGCATTCTTCTTGGCAATGATGGTCTTTTCGAAAGCGCTGGTAGTTTAAAAAATGACGTGTAAAAGTGCCCATTGCGGCATATTTACTGAATAAATGATTTTAATTTTTTAATTTTTAAATAGATGGATAGATACATAATTAGAATACATATTCAACTCCTAAGACTTAAGAACAAAGATTCGTATTTTTTATACAATAAATATCTGCCTCGACCGCGGATCGAACCACAAACATTGTAGTCAGGTTCTCTAATCACTAGGTCATCGAATTGCTTATTTATTTAAAAATAATATAATTCTCAATAAATAACAATAATCTAAAACGACCGATAACCATTGGGGTAGACGACTCCTTGAGTGGAGACCACGGATCGGCAAACGTAGCGTAGAACGTCCTCAGATTCGGTGGTGCGATGATCTTCGCAAGGTGGCTGGCAAGAGCTGGATGAGAGTGGCCGAGGATCGTGCTGTGGCGTGCCATGGGAGACGCCTATGTCCAGCAGTGGACGAACATAGGCTGATGATGATGATGATGAAATACTCTATCACTTTTCAATACCTAATCTAAAACGCTAGCTGAAATGGCACAAGCGCTCTTATTTTGAGAAGTGGCCTGTGTTGCAGTAGGCGAGTGGGACATAATTATGTAGGCCGAGATGAAGTTACCTATCACGTTCATTAAATATGGCCAGGTCAACCATCCCACAGACAATAAATCGCCAAGTTTTGTATTCGCGACACCGACGCTCCTCGCTTTACTGAATACTGTATTTAGAGTTAAATTAATTAAGACGCCCGAAAACCCTCCGTTAGGAAGAGTGTTCCGTGTTTGTTAATTATATCGTTAACAGTCGCTTCAGATAATGACAATACTTTTAATCTACCTATAACGATACAAACGCAACAAAGAGTTTAAACAAACAAACGCTTTTCTACGAAGTTGTTCTTTACCAAAAAAATTTTGAAAAATAAATCATTGTAATTTTTTTTCATGTTTTTCTTGCAAAATTGGTCGAAATGTGTTTTTTTTTTCAATATTTATTCAGGAACAAATAATACATTTACAAATAATTGAAACAATAAAAACTTAATAATAATAATTAAAAACTAATATAAGTCTAAAAAACGCCCCTGTTGCATGGTTCCAAGAATGCTGGCAGCATTTCCTCGCTGTATGGCGATGCTAAGACGCTGTGCGAGGAAGCTGCCAGCCCTCTTGTCTCCGGTGGCGTCGACCAGTCTCTTTGCTAGTTGGCTGAAGAGATCCCTTGCGCCAGGGCCCCATTGCATTAGGTACTACCCAGAAGACAAAAAAGCTGGAAAGGCGGCTAAAGAAATACCTTTTAGCTTTTTATTCGAAGAGAAAAAGCTGCCGGTACCTTTCTAGAAGACAAAGGGACTCCATTTCATAATAAGTAAGTTTTAGTTTTCGTTTTTCTATGCACTTTAAGTTTGACTACAAAAGAAACCTTGTCCTACGCAACCCTTATCTACCCTAAAGCATTAATCGAGCACGTAACGGGTTAGAACCTTTCCTTATGACACTTATAAAATACAAACACTTCCGGACGTTTTCATAGTCATAATTTAAATTCGCAGTGTCAACCTTATTGCCGAAAATTACTGACTTATTATATTATGCTTTAAGTGAATTCATAAGGATAATAATAGTAGGTTTTTAGTAGGTATCTTTATTATTATTTTTTTATCTGTAATAATAATAACTCATTTATTTATTCAGACAACAAAGATCCATACATTATTAATAATTAACTTATAACTATGTTAGTATACATATTGGACAAGTGATAGTGTGCTATTAATTAAATTTTGCATTATAGAGCACTCATCTCTTACAGCTATCATCTTCAGGAGGCTGATAGTGCTGCCACGTATTCTTGTCAGAAGCGATGCCTTTTTTTTTCGTACAGCATTAAAGCTATCTACTCGCGCTTCGGCAAACATAGTGGACGCACTGCAGAACCGTGGCAGCCCTAACAGCGCCCTGAAGGCGTTATTGTATTGTAATGATAATTACAATACAATAAAATGAACCGGTAATCCGCTGGTACACCCGCTCCGCCCCGGTACCATGTCATGGCCTTAGTAAACATCGAAACATAGAAGATGCACTATTAAAACTACCTTCAAAGAATTTTGTAATATAAGTTAGTAATATAAGATAAGTAATTAAAATTGTTAAATAACGTAATAAACCTACTTGCATGTATACTCGTACTCTAAGATGGGTACGCACTGTTTTCCAAAACATTTTTTAGAATTAGTGTTTTCTCTGTAAGTGAATGTTTATATTCTTTTGAGAAAATAAAAATCTTAAACCATACATAAATATTACCTATACTCATCATAAATATATTTTATACTCATTTAGATTGGTCGGTTTGAGAAACTCTAACACAACACTAAGAAAGATAATGAAGATGAGTTTGACAGAAAAACCGCATTCATAGATAACGTAAAACAATATATTTACATACTTTTTATACCTATTTTGTGTATTCGATTGTACATTATTTTTATAAATTAGTCCCAAGACATTTATTTAAAAAGTTTCTTTTTGTACCTTCCAAGTCTATTTTTTTCCCTCTTGGTAATTCTATGTGCCTCAATTATTCTAGAAACGGAAGTTAAGACTTCAAGAGGTGCTCTTTCTAAATTTACATGCATAAGAACCTCGGTCGTAAAATGTAGAAACCATATTTTATGGCGATGTCGCATGATTTACCATCGGACCGATCTGTACGTAATGCCATACCATGAATGCGTTATGACCGAGAGAAAAATGTTCAGACCTAGCATAAGTCAGTGTTGCCACCTGAGATATTTTTTTTACCCTAACGCTACGCTAAATTACCCTTAATTAGGCACTTTTATCTATTTTTTAACCTTAACATTTTTTGAAATAAAAACAAAGCAAATAAATGCGATTTATTAATAAACTAATAGCTAAACTACTACACCGTTTCGAAACATTCTTAAAATGCATCCATTATAGTCTTGGCTTCTATGTCAGCTGCAGTTTTTTTTTTTTGAATTCGTACATTTTATTCGAAAACTTTTACCCCAAAAAATATCCTAAGTATTTTTCTACCCCAGAAAACGCGTAAAAACACTCTAAATTTAGAGTAAATTATCCTAAGGTGGGGACACTGGTATAAGTTTCTAAATTCAGTACCTATAAAGCCGAGTTTAGACTTGCAAGAAAATTCGTGTAAGATACATTACATTGCGGGGCCGTAAAGCCAACGAGTTTGTAGTGGGCAATCGAGCGCCGCAATGTAATGCAATAGTGGTACGGAACCTTAAGCTTTATATTGCTAATCGCATCCCTGATTAAAAAAATGTTTTTACAAGTTTATAAATTTTTTGATAGAGCTATCCAACGATAGCCCAGACTATACCTAGAAGACGCATGATTTTGTCAAAATTAGTCATTAATGACATAGTAATAAGAAAAAAAACACATCGTTGAGTAGTTCTTTCTTGCCCAATTCTTCTCAACAGAGGTTTTTTCCGAACCGGTGTTAGATTTTTTTGACGTTCATAAGTGCTTATTATACCTAGCCTAAATTGAATAAAGATATTTTGACTTTGATTTTGACTTTGACTTTGAACCACGGCACGCGTCATCGTGAATGACTCTACCTACCCATACCTATGATGTAAAAGAAAAAAATCCTCTGCACTTTAAAGAAATCAAAATTTGTCCTGACGTTTCGTGAGTGTATTTTATTGTAGCCAAATTACAGTTTTGTATTACAATACAATACAAATATTCTTTATTGATCACCAAAAACAGTACAGAGACATTACAAAAATAAATAATAATTTTCAAGCAAACTTATCCGTTATAGTTTTCCTTGGAAGTTTGATATACTAACTACCATCCTAAATTTTTTCAAATTTTTACACCCACCGATTTTAAAGGGGGGGGACGCTCAATTTTAATGAAAATTTGCACAATAAAGTTGAATATTTCGTAAACAAATTACTCAATCGAAAAATCGTTTTAGCAAACCCCTAATGGTTTTAAAATACCTATCCAAAGATACCCCACACTATAGGGTTGGATGAGAAAAAAAAAATCACCGCCACTTTATGTCTATGGGAGGTACCAATGGAGGTACCCTAAAAAAAATGTTTTTGAATTTTTAATTGTACTATTTTGTCGGCATAGTTTACCTATATATACGTGCAAAATTACAGCTTTCTAGCTTTGATAGTCCCTGAGCAAAGCCGCGGACGGACAGACAGACGGACAGACAGACATGGCGAAACTATAAGGGTTCCGTTTTTGCCATTTTAGCTCCGGAACCCTAAAAATACTAAAAGTAAAATATTACTATCGTGCACTGCAAAAATGGTGAAGCTAGAATTTCCATTTTGTCATTTTACTACGGAATCCTAAAGATGCAAATTATGTTGTAATGGAGATCAAATAACAAAGCTACCCCCAACGACTGTGCAAAAGCAACGAACCAGCTAAAAAAGGTCGCAAAGTTAGTTTAATTGCCATAATTATAGGAAACCGACTAGACCGTACTAATTAGTTTATCTTTAGAATCATCGATTGTCCCTTTGTAGACAGACGCTAAAAATGCCAGTGTTTTTCTGAAGTATTTTTCTTTGGAGGGAAGTTAAAGGGTTTTGAGATGATCGAAATTTTCGGTGTTGATGTAATTTTTTACAGGGCCCATTCGGCTGCTCGGTTTTATTACGAAATGAGGGCGGATGTCAAAGGAGTTATTGAAATTAAAAAATAACACAATTAATTACAATTATGACAAGACTTTATCTATACTATGTATTACTATGTATAAGAAATCTACAAAAAAATATTTTTCATGGAAGTATACTATAACATGTACAATGGTGACCTAGTGGTTTTGTTGCCAACACCACTTAAAATGTCTCTTCAATTGGATCCAACATGGCGAACCATTAAGTTCTGTCTAATTGTGGTCGTGCATTTTTATATTTTAATAAACCTTTAACGCTACAAAAAAGACTTTCACTGTGCATAAAAAAAGGAAATTCAGTCCACTACAAAAGAAACATCATTCCTTCATGGTCCTTCGAGCCGGACCTAAGCTTTATAGCAGATGATCGTGAGTTCAAATCCGTACATTTGCAGCGAGCAGAAAGAAACCTATTTTATTCCATCTTTCCAGTGTCCGATTCACAACCGCAATGACACATACCTTTGTGTTGTTCAATTGTACCTAATACTATTGTTGTCTTGTGTTGTGAATAAATGTAGTTTCTTTCTTTCTTCTTCCAGCCAATAACCATGGGGTCAAACATCAGGACCTCGACTCTGTTCCTGATCTTCGTGACCTTCACGACCGTGGCTGCCCAGACATTCCAGTACTCCCGCGGCTGGACCAACGGGAAGAGGGCCCACAAGAGAGACGACGGCAGGGAACTGGCCGGCAACTTGGAGAAGATCCTCAGTCCGTGCCAGATGAATAAGCTGAAGTATGTGCTAGAAGGACGGCCCTTGAGCGAGCGGGTAAGTTACCCCTTAAACTGTTTTTTAAGCTCCAGCGCAAAAAAGAGGGGCGCAATGATTCTGTCTATCTGTTTGTGGCATCATAGCTCTGAAACGGATAAATCGATTTCGATGCGGTTTTTCATCGTTAAAGCGCGTTTTCTTGTGATGGTTCTTAGCTATGTTTGATAAGAATAACCACAGCCGTTTCTAAGATATTAATAACTTTGAAATGACAATGCCGATGGTTTTTGTAACTTTTCAAAGTTGGATAGCTTAGATTATAAATATTGTACTCTGTACTGTCTGTATTCTTGTACACAAAACGACACATTATGTCACACAGGTGCGACTATCACAAACACCATACAAAACACTGACACGTTTCGAACTATGTACTAATCAACTAACTTCCAGTCGTATAAAAAAAAAAATTGGTTAGTTAATTACCACTACCACAAAAGTGAATGCCATCATCATCATGCCAGCCGAAAGACATCCACTGCTGGACATAGGCCTCCCCCAAGGGTCTCCACTCAGACCGGTCTTGTGCTTTTCACATCCACCTCGATCCGCGATCTTAACCAAGTCGTCGCTCCATCTGGTTGGAGACCTACCGGCAGCTGTCTCCCGGTCCGCGGACGCCATTAGAGAACCTTCTGCTGACCCCACAGCCATCAGTCCTGCGAGCAATGTACCCCGCCCACTGCCACTTCATTTTCGCAATAGGGATGTTGACGTCATTAAAAACTAATTCGAAGGCACGACTCCAGTAAAAAAACGCTTTATTTTAGCCCTGAAAATCAGATTAATTTTCGATTTACTGTAAAATTAGATTTTTTGTTGCTTTAAAACCAATAAATAGTTAGGTGATTGAGTTGGCGAACAAATAGCGACTTATGACGTCATAACTCGCTATTGCCATTGAAACTCTATGTGAGAATTGTGTTTTGACAGCTCATAAAAAGTACGCCAGTTGATTGGTGGTGTCAACATCCCTATTCGGGCTATGTCAGGTAACCTTAGTTCTACTGCGATTATAGCGAATGCCATAATATGGATAAGGATCATGCCCATCCGATTTACTGTTTTCTCTCATAAACAATAGTTTATTTATCCACAGTTACTCGTCCCTTGCGACTACACCGAGGAAGAGGACACACCGAAAAGGTACAAAAACGATCGCCAAGACCTATTCGACAGTTTTCTTTGAACTCCTTCACACAACTCCGACAAAGGGCACGGGGAATAGACGGTTATCTGAGACTTGTAACATTATAGCTTTGACAGGTAAATAAGCGTCTATGTGGGATTATACTTATTTTTAAATAAACAACATTTTGCTCTGTATTCAGCCGTGGTTTGATTGTTTTGTTGAACTGTTTCTTGCCGACAAACTGCTTTGTAGTTTGGCAGAACAAATGTAATTAAAAATGTAACTCTTAGCAGAAATAAACCATTCTATCTATCTATCTATCCTTATGAATACTTCAAGCTTCTGTTAAAGTTAAGTCTGAGTTCGACATGAAATACAGATCGTCATAACCATAACTTTGAAAAAATCTCGTATCTAAAACAAGTATGTCAACAAAATTGAACCTTGACGTAACATTCATAAAGTTCACTAAGAAAAATTTGTTATTTTGAGGTACGAGTTTTCTTCAAGTAGTGACGAGATGTATTGCATAATGTTTTTCCATCGGGGAAAGTCCAAAAGAAATAAAAATATTATATAAAGTTTGTTAAAAATTAAATTGTATTCTGTGTAACAGGAAAAAGTAGAGCTTTTTTTAAATTCAGATAAATAGTAGTAATAAAAAGTCGTTGAAAAAAAAAAGTGAAACACTCAATGTCAATTTACTTTGTCATTTGTTATACATAATTGTGAGAATGAGGTGGATCCGAGGGTCAGAAACTTCGTTCATCTAGGTACGAGTTCTACGACCTAAACAATGTCATTACATATATTATAGCAAAATAAAAGTGTTTTTTGAATGAGGTAATTTTTCGAGCGTTTTTTTTTTCATGGGCACATTTATGCTGACATGGTAGAATAGTAATATGTATATTTAGTTAAAGATTCTCGAGTGGAGACGCGCGGATCGGCAAATGCAGAGTGGGACGTCCACCAACGATGATTCACGGTGCCGCGGCGGATGCCGCTTCTAACCCAGGCAACTAGAGGTCTATAGGGGAGGCCTATGTCCAACAGTGGACGTCCTATGGCTGATACGATGATGATGATATTTAGTTAAGGTATCTTAGGTTAGTTCTTTTCGTCTTCTTTTTAACAGTTAATTTTATGCTATTTTAGTACGTAGTTGTTAAATAAATAAAATCTAAAATGTAATCTAATTCTACTGCCTATTCATAGAAAAATGTGACCAAGAAAAGTGTGTCGGTGGAAACGCTCGAAAAATAACCCAATATGATTATTTTTTTGGAACATGGAGTAAAGATAAATCACGAAAAGAAAAGCCTGAAAATGTTCTAAATGGTTTGGATAACCCACTTTATTGTTCATAGCTTCCAAATTAAAGAATTCTAGTCTATTCTATTCAATTTTTTATTATGTTATGGTCCAATTTGAAAATATTATTCTCCAGGGTAGAAAAAAAATATTGGCCCTGAAAAACTGCCTTATGTATATCCTGCAGCTTGGTCATTTTACTTAAAGGAAACATTCTTTTATGAAAAAAAAGAAACAAAACTGCATTCATAGACTTTCTAAAATTACTTAATAAAAATTTTCTCTACCATTTTTGGGATTTTTTCTTACCTAATTATAATTTACCTACTTAGGTAAGTACTAATTATGCAACTGGCTTGGCGTTTATATTTAATATAAAAATACAAGTTTTATAATAATTATTATAAAATACTTTATAATTATGACATTGTTTGTGGCAACACATGTAAGGCTGGACATGTGATTTGCTATACAAATGATAACAATTATATTTGAAGTACCTATGTATAAAGTAGCTATAATAATCCTATAACTTGTGTTGTTATTTCAAAATAATTTATAAGGAAATCGATTTTAAAAGAGACATAAAAAAAAAAAAGTAAACAAATACATACTTTAAAAATGTTGACAACAATATTTCGCATTAAAAGAAGTGTTGATAGAATTGTGTTTTATTCCTGTTTGTTAATAAATCCCTACTAATATTATAAATGCGAAAGTAACTCTGTCTGTCTGTTACGCTTTCACGTCGAAACCGCTGAATCAATTTTGATAAAATTTGGTATATAGGTAGTTTGAACCCCAAGGATCAACATAGGATACCTTTTATTCCGGTAGAAGGTGTCACCGCGCGATAAACTATCGCAGACGAAGTCGCGGACACAAGCTAGTATCTTAATATATGTAATTTTTCTGTATGTACCTACTTGTGTTTGTCACGTAACTCCTTCTAAACGGCTGGACCGATACGGATGTTTTATGAGTATATTTTAATAGGCGCAGCCTGGAATTGGGGAGGGGGGGGGGGGGGGTCACGTCATAATAATGCAATACCTAGTTAAAGTCTGTCCACGATAAAATTTGGGATCTGGTGTACTACACCTATTTTTGTAATGAATGCTAATTTTTAAGCAGTACTTTTATTAAGGTTTTTATTTTTATTTTGTACATTTTTAGAAAAAAAAATCAATCAATCGAAAAAAGAATCAATTTGACGTGTACGATTTTGGAGGGGGGGGGTCAAATCCCCTGTCACCCCCCCCCCCCCCTCTCGGACCGCGCCTGGATCCTGAATGGTTTGAAAACATAATTGGACGCAGTAGGTGGCGATGTCGCTGCTGCCTGTCTTGACTAACTGGACTACACCATAAGCTTGAAAAAAGCCTGAAAAGAATATAAGGGAATGGGTAAAATATAATAACACGAATTTAAAGCGTAAATTACCTTAGTAGTTAGCAGGCTTTATAAATTCACGAGTAACAGTCGATCAGAAACGTATTGAATTATTGCCGCTTGTTATAATAGGTACTGCGCGTGGCGTATCACGCTTTATGGTTGGTTTTTATTTGTTTTATGCGTATACTTACTGTTTACATTTTCGTTAGCGCTTGTGTTTGGAGTTTCTAATACAACAGGCAAGTTTAGATTTTAACTATAACGCCCTCTGTCGACTGATATCAGAATTACAAAGCACAAATCTTTCACTAACAGTGAACTCTTAAGTTTTCTGTGGTTCAGCTACTTCCCGGTAGAGGGCGCAAAAATCAATTTAACAATTTAGTTCTGTATTCTGCTCATAGATGTCACTGTGTTGCTGTTTAAAAATCCAGTGCAATGTAAAAACGACTACTACTTGTATTAAATTTATAAGTAACATTTACATTTACTTAATTTAAAAAGTATGATACAGTTCCTATTGAAAAAGTAAAAAATTACGTTTTTAAATACGCAATAAAATCAAAATCAGTTTAAATTATAGTTTAACATTCCTAAGGTACGTAAGTACCTATGGTACGGTACTTTTACGTTTTCAAACATTTTTTCAAGTAGGTATCTTTTGCATTTACTTTTTATTTTTCAATCTTAAGATACAACAATATTATGTTTCAACATTAAGTCCAACAAAAACCACCCATTTTATTTTTAATCAAACGTACCGAATTAGTGCGCTACATCGCTAAGCGAAAATACTCGTGGTCTTAAACGAGTATCGTAAACGACCCGAGACTCAACATCGTTTAGTATAACTTCACTCGGGTTCTGTTCGTATCAAATTAGCCCGCCAGGGACGGAGGAGTGTCGATGAAAATATCGATAGATTTGTTTAGTCTTGACATTCGTTTGACACGTGTCTTTACTTCCTGTAGAAGTCATCGGAGCGTCTGCCAAAACAGGTCAGCTTGACAGTAACTGATTTCCAACCAGGCAACGGACCGACCGGACCGACAGGACCGGATTTAAATATTTCAGAAGTTGAGCGGCAGGCCTCCTCTTAGAATGAGAGGGCTTCGGGCGTAGTTCTTAGTCGGGCCTTAAGCGAGTTGAAAATTCACACATAACATTGGGTTTCCTTACGATGTTTAACAATAAATATAGGTGAGCAAGAACATTAACGTAAAACATTATCTTATCTTATCTTAATTTAGGGGTCCTTGCGAATACACTTCGACCCGTAGGGATCTTTTGTGTAATTACCCCTCCTTCGCACTTACTCCATTGCTTTTATCACCTCATTCACGTAAAATATTAATGAAACGTTTGAAAATACGATAATAGTGGAATCATTTTTTTCTATTTGTTACCTTTTAATGTTTAGCAACGATCTCATCGAATGGTACGGGTGTACTGACAAAGAATCAGGAAAGTTAAGGTATTAAATAAATTATAGTTTAAGAAAGGAAAGCGTCTAAACCACTGGAATCTCTTGACTTTTCGATGGTATGTTTTAAAAAATCCATATTGTTAACTTAAAGTGAACCTTCGAGCAGACGGAATTCCACCGTCCTCTGCGAGCGCATGAATCGGCTCCATAGCCGACCTTACCTCTTACCCCCACCTATTACCCCTTACCTATTACCTTTTCAACCCCAGAAATCAGTCAACGATCTACTAATTCCAATAAATTAGTTAGCTATTTTGCCCAGGATGCACCAGGCCCAAGCTTCAACCTTCCCCATGCGGCCGCAAATCTTGGATAGAAGGGAGTAATGCCCGGGCACTCGGATGGGACTTCCGACGTCGCACCCCGGCACTATTTAACCTTTAGTTAGCTCTTAATACGTCTTCGTCGAGTTTAATACGTCTGCTCTGGTCCGTGCAAGTCTGCCTTAGTTAAATAACAATTGTATTACGTGTGGGGGGAATACGTACAAACTTGCGTAAATAATGAAATGATTGAAACAACTTATTTACTGTGTCGGAAAAAAATCACAAGTTAGAATCTTAGTAACTTTTTGTCATAATCAAAAATCGACAAATGTTTTTCCGTTTGATATAGTACGGTTTTACAGATTATTTTAAATTGTATACATTAATCATGACTATTTTTTTTAATCTAAGAGGCTGTTTCACCACCCATCGATTAATTTTATTTGACGGATTAAAGTGATGCTCGGAGATAGATCTCGTTCGAATAGATCTCCGTCAATTCGAACAAAACAAAGAGAGATGGCATCACATTTATCCGTCAGATAAATTTCATCAATAGATGGTGAAACAAGTGGTAGGTAAAACTTTTGTTTTAGGCCCGTCTAACTTTACACGAATATTTAAAGGTAAATACATATTTTCAAGCGATCATTTCTATCGACATCGATGAATTAAAAAAACGCGCACACCACTTTTCCACAGAAAGAATGAGATGCCCTAAACTTCTCGAAATCCGTTTCCCGCCATCGCACAATCTGTTCGAGGCAGCCGACCAATCACGGGGCAAGAGGGCGGCGCGCGGACGCCGAGCGCGCCGTCCGATTGGCCAAAACGCTAAACGGGGTTGCCCGTAATAAAAAAAAACATCAGCGCGTAAACCTTACAATTGAGTGCCATTTTTTGTTCGTGTTAAATTGATGAAAAAAAAGACTCCGAAAAATTGGTACCGAGATGAAATAAAAAATGATTTATTGTGTGCGTCCGCTTAACTTTTTAACTTATTGGACATTAATGACTTTTGATTTTGCACGGCGTTTTTAAATTTCAGTTTTTTATTTTATTTTTATAAATGCCTTGTCAGCCATGGCAAGATAATTGTTGGAAATAAGATAGACAGTGGATTGACTTTTATTGTTCTCGCGAATGAAATTGATAGAACAGAGAGGCGTGTTTAAAATTAACTTTTATTATTTTGTCTGCTTTTTGTTTAAATTTCGCCTATTCTGATTGTGAGTGGCTGTTTTATTATTTAATTAATTTGTCAAGTTTAATGGAATTTCAACTTATCCTCAGTTATTTTGGAAAAGCTGTAACTAAAAAGCCTGTATTTATAATCCGTCTCTTGTTGCCACTTTACTTTAAAAAAATCAGGTATTTACTAAATAATAGTTAGAAAATGTTGGTTGGGCTATAAGTGCCAGGGATGTGCGGCCTAAAAATGTCTTTTTGACGCATATTGTATGCATCTGAACAAGTGGTATGGCGATTCAATAGGGATGTTGACACCGCCAATCAACTGATGTACTTTTTATGAGCTGTCAAAACACAATTCTCCCATAGAGTTTTGTTGTATTCGTAGAGACAATAATAAACAGAGTGACAAAGTCAAATAGAACAATAACAGTTCTTTCAATATAAACATAAAAAAATAACTTTTGATTAGCCAGCTTTTGATATGCCTGCAGATGTTTTAACGAAACCTCTTGGGCCTGTCGCACATAAAAAATGTACAATTAGCATAGGTTTAGTTGTATAGTTTATTTATTGTTCTTTTTATAACAGTTTTTTGATTAAGGGGGAGTGTTGTAACTGGCTAATCAAAAGTTCTTTTTTATGTTTATATTGAAAGAACTGTAATTGTTCTATTTGACTTTGTCACTCTGTTTATTATTGTCTCTACGAATACAACAAGTTTCAATGGCAATAGCGACTTATGACGTCATTATCCGGCAACTCAATCAACTAACTATTTATTTGTTTTAAAGCAATAAAAAATCTAATTTTACAGTAAATCTAAACTTAATCTAGTTTTCAGGGCTAAAATAAAGCGTTTTTTTACTGGAGTTGTGCCTTCGAATTATTTTTTAATGGCGTCATCATCCCTCATAAAAAAAAATAAAAAAAAATTATGATATCGTCAGTCTACGTCATGACGTCAGGCAACGCCTCGTCTACTAGTTCGTGGTCGCCAATCGACGTCTTTTCATTACTACTACATACTACATCATCATCATCATCATCATCTCAGCCGTAGGACGTCCACTGTTGAACATAGGCCTCCCCCATAGACCTCCAGTTGCTTCGGTTGGCAGCGGCCTGCATCCACCGTGAACCCGCGGCTTTAACCAGGTCATCCAGGTAGTCCAGGTCTACATAGTACCTACATACAAAAGATCAATAAATTGTTACCTAACGGCAAGAAATTACTATCCTCAATTGAAACATGACACTATAAAATAACTAAAAAAACATATCCCATTGTTACAATGTATTTGACAGCACAAAAGCCGTCAAGCGGGTCGCCCACGCGCTCGTTGCATTACCCGCCGATAAGGCTGAACTTGGACCTAACTCAGGGACAGACGACTTGATCCACAAAGTCGGCTGGTGGCACACTGGGCTGGGTTCACCCGTTCGTGCAAACCACATAAATAAATCATCATCATCATCATCAGCCGGAAGACGTCCACTGCTGGACAAAGGCCTCCCCCTTAGAACGCCATAATGAAAGACAACTCGCCACTTGCATCCACCGGTTTCCCGCAACTCTCACGATGTCGTCAGTCCACCTGGTGGGAGGCCTGCCAACGCTTCGTCTTCCGGTTCGTGGTCGCCACTCGAGAACTTTGAATATAAATAAAAAATAAAATAAAATAAGCCTTTATTGCTGTTTGCTTTTAACTTATTTTTGACAATAATTAGTGTGAGTTGCAAAAGAGGTAAGAAAATAATTAACTTTTACTACTTATTACTACATCTCCTTCTCGGGATTCGGTCGATCCTCCCCTCTTAACAGCTTGTCTTTCGACAAAGGCCTCCTCTAAGGCTAACTACATATTAGGTAATAAATATTTTTTTTGCGTTCGTCTAGGAATGCTTTCAATTAGGTCCCATAAGCACCAAATCAGGATCTGATGATTGGATTCTGAGGAAATTGAGAGAACTCTTCAAATATTGTAGGGACACCTATAATAATTTTGATATATTTAGTAGTAACTCATGCATTTGCTCTTGAAAATCATCATTTGGTGAAGTGGAATTGATGATGAAGACCACAGTTGACCATCGGAGTTACTACTCAATAACAAGTATTTCATGGGTTGAATTTCAATTACTTAATTTAACACAGTTGCTAAGCAATTTATGCTCCTCGTAATGAATATGGTAAAAGAGCTCGGGCGGTAAAGCATCAGGATTCCTCAATAATGAACGTCTCTACATCGGAAAAAATTATCTTTTGTAGGTGACAAGCGGTTGACACGAAGCTATTGTATCTTAGATTATTTACACTAAAGAGGGTGAAAAAAAATTTATAAAAAAAAATTAACCGACTAAAAAAAAGCATGAAAATAATTTTCTACCAGTCTGAAGTCGGCGCCTCAGCACGAGACAGCAGGAGCGGACCTATGTTCATCAACCTCACCTACGTACTTTATACCTCTATTGGGCTTCAATCACTCCTGCTGGCTCGTACTGAGGCACCGACTGACTTCAGACTGGTAGAAAATTATTTTCATGGTTTTTTGTAGTCGGTTCAATTTATTATTAATTTTTTTTTTACTTTTCTTTATACCTACCTATTGTTATTATTTTTTCTCCCAAATCCACGAGTCCAAATGGGAAGCACGGGTCCCCTATACCGGGTGTGGCCTGTAATACAAGCAAAAAATTAAAACATAGACCGTCCTCGTTAAACTGAACAACATTAGTTGAGCGACTTTTAAAAATAATGGAGTCTTTGAATTTTCCTTTTTTCATACAAATTAAATACTGCTATTAATGTACGCCATCCTAGAACACAAATGACGTCGCCTGTCACGCTACAAACATCAAGCATTTTGCTTTACATTGCTTCTGCGAATAAACTTAAAAGTGTAATAAAAAATAAAAAAATAATTATTTTTAAAATTCGCTGAACTTTATGGCCACTTGCAGGAAACTCATAAATCTCGAGTTAGCGTTAAGCTTAGTTTAGTAGTGTCAAAATGTATGGAACTGTCAAGCTTAAGCCAGGCTTAACAACTAAATCTAGATTTATTTTTACCTGCAATTTGGTCTTAATTTTTTGCTTATATTAGGTACAGTCCACACCCGGTATACAAATAAAGGCTGCGCCCTGTACACCGCAGCTCTAAAACTCCTCTCGCTCCTCCATCTCGTCCATCGCGGTCGTAGGCCGCGACGACTCCGATACGATATCGTGACGACTTTATTTATACGCGATGATTTACAATTGGTGCGCGGAACTCGTTGCGATTGCAATGTTTTGTTTCACTAGACGTTGGTTTACTGTGACAGTGGTGAAATAAAATAAAAACAGGCCAAGTGCGAGTGGGCCTCGCGCACCGAGGGTTCCGTATAAACCTGTAGGTGTATAAGTAAAAATATTATTATTATATGATGTAACTAAAAATTTTGGCTTTTCGCAATTTGTCCTTTAAGTATATGTGCTATAAGACAATTTTTCGTACCAAATTTCAAGATTCTGAGTTCACGGGAAGTACCCCGTAGGTTTTGATTCCCTTGAGAATTTCAAAAATGTAAACTTGAAAGATTCCGTATAAAATACGAAATCCTTAGAAAAATATTGCTTAATTTTTTCGTAATGGCTACGGAACCATATTTTGGGCGTGTCCGACACGCACTTGGCGGGTTTTTTTACTTAACATCCTTTCCTGCGGTTTTACCGCACATTTCGAGCAGCAATGTGGGCGGGTAGTGCCGCGCCAAGTTCCGAACATAACAGCGTGTAGGACACGAGGCGCGTTCATTAATACGAGCCTTATCGCGGCTTCATTTAAATGCCTTCGTCTTGTAAGTCGTGACGTGTACGGGCCGAGAAAGTACGAAGCGAGATGTGGCCGTCGTAAGTAATTTCAATTCAATTTTATGTTGCAAATGTATGAACTGAAACAATTAACTTTGCTCACCAGCGACCTTAATGATGGTACGTTTATGCAAGAAATGTACGTTCATGCAGTTCCTCCACCTCCACACTGTAAGAACACACACAAACCACACAAACCCATCACCACCACCGCACTACAGTGGAGCGTTTCAAACTCAGCCAGAGATCATTTTCAGAGCATCACTACCGTTCACTATTCTACCAAATGTTCGACTCAAATCTTGTCAGTTCGTTTCACTCACTTCCTGTGATAGTGAAATTTAGCCGGATCTGTAACAATATAAATTCAGTCAACAAATTTTTTTTTCTACTGTAGGATTTGGGTGTCGCGGCGATAATGATAAACACGTTTTTTTTTTAAAAACTATAGGTGTATTACGATACCAAAATCGTTAAAAAGCTCAAAATTATGACAACTACAACTCATGTTGAACATTAAATTATCTTTTTTTTTTTTACAAGCGCGGTGTCGCTCGCGGATAGCTTTATGGTTTCAAATATATTTTTTTAATATTGGCATTTCTGCTGGGATATTTTTTTTTCATATTTCATATAATTGTTCCAATACGTTACATGAGTATGTCTGGTGAAGAAAGTTTGAACGGAGCATTTTTTTTTTTACTGTCAAGTTTTTTTCGGGCTGAGGAATTACTGTTGGGGGTCACTACCTTTATTTACTCCACTATTAGAGGACTGACGTGTGTGCACCCTTACTAATAACATTTGTACCTGCGTTGACTCTGCCTATATCTACCCTTTTTACATTATAAAATAAAATAAGTTAAAAACTAAATCAAATTTTTGAACACGTCGCTAACACTAACTTTAATGGCTGTACTTTCTGCCTTCTAAACCGGACCTGGTAATAAAGTTTGAACAGAACATAATATTAAATAGCTTTTAACATTCCTCGCGCTATCTCGCTCACCCGGAGACATTTATATTTAGCCCAATACGTGTCCAATGTTTACCTTTCGGTTCTTTATCGGTTTTTTTAACCGTGTCTCTTTTGGGGTCCGTACGAAAAGAACCATCAGTATTTATTGGTAAATTTTTATGTCCATTGTTATAAAAAATATACTTACGTTTGGCCTCAATCTCGCTTGATTCAAGATGGTGCACGTTTGACTAGAAGGTGTCTCTTCACTTTTTTTTTATTCTACTGGAAGGCAAACGAGCAAGTGGGTGTCCAGGTGGTAAGAGATCACCACCGCTCATAAACATCTGCAATACCTCAAGTGCCAGTAATTTCACCGGCTTTCTTACTCTCCTCGCCGAAACACAACAGTGCAGTTGGTTGGTAGCAATCCTGCAAAAATGTTAATGCACTTTGACCTGATTACAATACATGTTTTAGTGAAAATGCCCTCATACTTTTCAATACAAAGAATATATTTTCGTCTGATAAGTTCGTATTACGGTCATAGTATGACATGGTGTGGTAGAGAGTAGATACCTTATACAATACAATACAAATATTCTTTAAAGCAGTACAAAAAACGTATAATATAAACACTTAGATTCAGGGTAGACAATAGGCGGTTTTATCGCTTAAAAGCAATCTCTTCCAGACAACCATTTGGGTACAAGAAATTATGTACGGGACCCAAACGCTCCAGCCCATAACCTTTTAATCTGCAGAATGATTTGTGTGGATTCGCCTCACGAACGAAAGTCCTAAAACCTTTTAAGTTCCAAGTGTACTGATAAAAATGTTATAAAACTATAATTAATCGGCCATATTAAACGAATGTTAACTTGGGGCTTGACGTTAAATGATTTACATTAAGAGCTTTTCTAATTAAAGGTTTAAATCGTTGTTTTGTAACGCGTGATGACAGTTTACAAGTCACTTTTAATGTTAGCTATGCCTGTCACGTGGTGGCCTGATTTAGTTCCACAGTGAATTGTTAACATTAGGAAAAAATATAGGTACCGCGTGTATTTTTGATACTTACTCAAACTTTAAGGGCAGTTAGTGAAAGCCTTAATAATCACATTTTAATCGAGTTTAGCTCGAGTCCGAAACATGTCAAGCTAAATTCGATTTAAGACGTGAGTTATCCGTGTTACAGTATCATTTAATATTCATATTCATATTCATTTATTCATTGTAAAAGTCATGTACATAGTTATAAAAGGTGTTATATTATTGTCTTTGATTATATGTAGTGAGTGATATATATGTATATATATATGTACGAATTAGGTGACCTTACGATATATTATGTTATAATAATCATTGTCAGTACTTTCGCGTTTCCTACACTAGGTATCTATGTTACTCGTGATTGCCGCAAGAAGCCATCTATAACATTACTATTAGATTCGATCTATGGATCTAACAGGCCAAGATTGCTCTGAAGCTTTGCTCGATATGACACACGTAAATACAACTGAACGATATAACTTTTATGAGATCTTCCATTCGATTGTAGAAGGATAAAACGGTTTTGATACCAGTACCCTTAGTGGAAGTTTTCGGTTACAAAATACGTCTCGATCGCGTTCGCGTTTAAGTCTCAATTTGTGTGGAAACACGAACATCGCAAACGTTCCGCTAGAGGCGCCGTTTGTGTTTCGTTACAAATTGAGGTTTTTTTGCGAACGCGATTGAGACGTATTTTGTAAACGAAAACTTACACTCCACTACTGAACCGAGGCCGCATTGGGATTACTAATGTATGGCCAAAAAACTTTTCCCAAAGTATCACATCCCAAAAAATTTTACCCAAATTATCATTTGGCAAAAAATCATTTGGCAAAAAAACTTATCGCAAATTTACAGTTAATAAATTTTTATTTGGCAAATTATTGTTTCGCAAATAATTACTTAGTCATGTTTCATATTGCCAAGTAATATTTGGTCAAATGTATCGTTTGGCATAATGTACTCTTCCCAAAATATCGCATGACATAATAACTTACTTTTCTGGGAACAGTTCGTTTCTGTGGAGGGGCGCAGTTCTAACCTAACCTAACCTACTTTTTTGATAGTAGTTCGTTTTTGCGGGGGACGTAGTTTTAACCTATAATCTAACCTACTTTTCTGGTAGCAGTCCGTTTTCTGTGGGGGACGCAGTCTAACCTCATCTACTTTTCTGACAGCAGTTCGTTTCTGTGGAAGACGCAGTTCTAACATAAGCTACTTTTCTGGTAGCAGTTGGTTTTTGTGGTTGGTTTGTGCGAAATGTCATTTTGAACAAACATTTTTTTGGAATACAATATTTGCCAATATAAAACGTTTGCTTAATAAACGTTTGTCGTAATAAAATTTGACAAACTAAAATTATGCCAAATGATAATTTGACCAAATGAATAAAATGCGAAATGTAAATATGCCAAAGATTCGTTTGGGAAATGAAACTATTGCGATAAGTTTTTTGGGAAGTGAAATTTGGCGAAACATATTTTGGCGAAACGGCAGTACACCGCCGCATTGTCTTATGTGCTGTAGATTGCATTCACCGTCTCTTTCTACCCTCATCTTACACCGTGTGAGAGAAATAAGTGGTGAAAACTATTATGATTCCAAGTGTGTTAGACAGTAAGGCCTCTGGTATTAGGTAATAGTAACTTGAGGCTGTATTGCCTAACGTTTCTGACGCTCCCGATCGCAATCAAATGTCACATTTTGCATACAAAAAATATCATTTCATTACGATTTCAAGCGCCAGAAAGGTTAGGCATACAGCCTCTGGTATTAAGAGATCTAACCAACATAGAAAAGTCGATAAACCCTCGGCATTCACAATTCAAATTGAATAGGCAAAAATGACTAGAATCGATTTTAATGAAATATAGCCGAAAATCACCGCAAAGAATCTCGCTTTCATGTAAAAAAACCTCATCGTATTCGATCTATCCGTTTGAGAGGTACGTGCGATGCCACATATAGAAAAGACGTTGGCATCAAACATATTATAACACCCCTCTTTTTCGTTGGGGGTTAAAAATCAATAACAATATTTATAACAATGTTTATATATTACACATAGTAACAGCGTTGTTAGGTATAGGATAGTACCCAGTGGCGGATTAGGCACATAGCAAGAGTAGCAAATGCTACGGGCCCCGCGCAATTAGGGACCCCGCTGACCAATGCTTTCTGATCGTAAAAAACGTCAATTCAGATAGAAGCATGTTTTTTTTCTAAATTAATGTAAATAGAACAAAACCAACACAAAACACCGCCAAAGAAAGAGATGGTATCAATATGATAAACAAAAAAAAAATGATCGACTTAAATATAATATTTTACTTATACTATAAACTTGAAGCAAATCAAGGGCCCCATGATAAAATTTGCTACAGGCCCCGTGATGGCTTAATCCGGCTCTGATAGTACCTGCAATAGATATAGTTACATAAATCAAAATGATGATTATTTTTCAAGAAGGCCTAAAAGAGATTTCCGTACATACCTATGTTGTTTTGATTTTAATCAAGGTTTTGGAAATATTAAAAAAAGAACCTTTATTTAAATGCATTTGATAATTTTTACTTAAGTGTACTTAGAGACTTATTAATACTTGGTATAAAAAGTTTTCCATTTTTACGGTTTCCTTTTGAACAAGTATCAAAACCTATCCTACCGATAACTTGAAGCTTCAGCCAAAAACGTTACCGGGACGTGACCAGTTTGCGAACGTGTGCACACCCCACTAAACCCCCTTGTTATTGTTATGTAATTTGAAGGGGACATTTACGATGCTGCGGTGACCATACTTTGTGTCTGCGTGTTAAGGTGAGGATAGACTGGTAGTTTTTCATCGTCATCATCATCAGCTGGAAGAGATCCACTGCGTTACAAAGGCCTCCCCCTTAGAACACCACATAAATGACAACTTGACACTTTATGAATACTTTTTGCTACCAATATTTTTTGTAATAGGCAACAAGAAAGGAAGGTTTTATCAGTAAATCAGGATATTTTGGGTGATTAAAAACGTTATTTCGAGTACCTACTTAAGTCCAAGTTACTTTAAATGCATACTCTACTGTGTAAATAATTGTTTTTTTTTTTTAGGAAAGCTCATTATGCTACCAATATTTTGCAGTAAACATGATATTTATGCATTGTATTTAGTACTTGGCTTAAATGACTTTCTGTCAGTTCGTTACTATAAAAAAAGCTAGAAAAATTGGTTTTTCTTAAATAAATAACCATGAAAAAAATATTTTAGCATCATAGGTATCGTGTTATGTTTACTTAAAGCATACAAAAAACATACAAATACTTAAAGCTCAAACATCTTTTTCCATTACTAACAAAATTAAATAAAAAAACATTCATTCTTTCAGTTCATTCATTCATTCACTGCCTCATCCAGTGTACAACCTCCCTAACACATGAACCATCCACGCGCTTGATATTCGCATGATGTTGCCAATGAAAAATTGATACGGAACCGTTGCAGTGATTTCGATTGGTTCCGTACGTGGTTCCTTGCAACGGGCCCCTGATTTTATAAGAATCTATGATCTAAGAAATGCGGTTTGGGATTTGTCTGAGTTAGGAGTTATTAGATTCAGATATCTTGGTACATAATAAAATAATAAGATGGACTGACCTCAGATACGACGCAGAAATAATAGGAGGCAAGGAATAGACTCACGAGGCGCTTATATGGCTAACAAGTCATAAAATATACTAGATATATCTAATATCTATCTAATAATAGTACTTAATAGACTGTAAACCGTAAGTAAATGATTCTGGCTTAGTATAACGTCAAAGATATCTTTACATTTTAGTACCTTGTCACTCGCCTTCTGACAATCCTTACTATCATAAAAGGGAAAGTGAGTTTGTTTGTTTGTTTGTTAGGGTTTCACGCCGTAACGGAGCGACGGATCGTTGTGATTTTTGGTATAGAGATAGTTTATGGTCCCGAGAGTGACATAGGCTGCTTTTTATCCCATAAAAATGCACAGTTCCCGAGGGAACAGCGAGTGATAACAGAATACAACGCGGGCGGAGCCGCATGCAAAAGCTAGTATAAACATATCTTCGACCACGACCATGCTACCGACATAACTCTCACTAACATTTGTCCGCCTTTGTAGGTAGGTACAAGTATCTCAAAGTTTGTCAATTGTGTTTCTTCTCTTTTTGTACGATAAAAAGTTTACAAACATACATACATGCGTCGTAGCGTCGTTACACTGGCTACACTTTCGTAGTAGCCCTGCAGATGATCCGTCTGCTCCTTTGTCTGCTATTAATTACATAAAAAACATACAAAATAAAATACACATACATAACTTATGAAAATTGGCTTACATGCTTAGAACCATTTAGAACCTGTACCTTTAGACTAAGATTTTTTGACTGTAAATTGATAAATTGATAACATACGTACGTATTATATACGTACGAGTCATATTTTTTTATCAAAATTAAGAGAAACAGTATAATGCCCAAAAATAAATACCGACGCTCGTGACTTTCCACCGGACAACACTATTTTAATCATCCAATAACGTCATCTGAAACAACCCTCATTGTGTCGCTGATTAATGATTATCGTTAATATGATATATTGAAACAATACTTACATGTTTTCATGATTCATTGTTACAATACAGGTACTTTGTTGTGAGTGCGTGTTACGATATAGTGTATCACAGGAAATTATGGAATTAAATAAATAAAATAAATATCATGGGACAAAATTGACACCAATTGACCTAGTCCCAAACTAAGCAAAGCTTGTACTATACCAGGCAACGGATAAACATACTTATGTAGATACATACTTAAATACATATGAAACATCCAAGACCCGAGAAAAAACATTCGTATTATTCATACAAATATCTGCCCCGGCTGGGATTCGAACCTGGGACCTCAAGCTTCGTAGTCAGGTTCTCTAATCACATGGCCATCCAGTCGTCCATTCCGGGATGTTACTAAATTCCCGCGGAAATTCCCAAAAATTACATTGTGAATTTTATTAATTAATGTTTCGCACGATTATCTATGCCTAATTTCATGACTCTAAACCTAGCGGTTGGGATTTCCAGATGTTATCTCGATTCTGTAGCAATATCGGGATAAAAAGTAGCCTATGTGTTATTCCAGATGTTAGGCTACCCTGTCGGGAATCGAATTAGGTCGTTCTGGAAACTAAAACAGACGTTATTTCTATTTGGATATCGGTAGTGCGTAGGTCATAGGCAATAGATGTTACTGTTAAACACGGTAAGTACCTGGAATGAATAAAATGGATTGTGTTTCATATTTTATAATGTTATGTTTTATTTTTCAAAACATCCGGGTGCGATTCCCGAGCTGAGAATACAAGTTTTTCAAGTTTTTTTTTTAAATATGAATGGAGTTTTTCTCGTTAGCGAAATCGATGGCATGGTTCCAAAGAATGACCGGATGGCCTAGTGGTTAGAGAACCTGACTATGAAGCTTGAGGTCCCTGGTTCGATTCCCGGCCGGGGCAGATATCTGTATGAATAATACGAATGTTTGTTCTCGGGTCTCGGGTATTTAATATGTATTTAAGTATGTATTTATCCATATAAGTATGTTTATCCGTTGCCTAGTATCCATAGCACAAGCTTTGCTTAGTTTGGGACTAAAGTACAATTCAATAGAATCTGACAATTTTCTACATATTTAAACTTAGAGTACATATAAGCAAGCTTATGTATACTGTAAGCGTTTAACACACCCTAACGTGGGCACGCTTGATTATATAATGTCCCTGTTGTTGCAATTATCATCTAACAGGAATCAAAAAAGAATAATAGTCACATCACAAAGCCTTAGGCAGCCCGGTGTTCATAATAGAAGGCTGGAAGTGTCTACAGGACTGTCAGATTCTATTGAATTGGAGTATATGTCATTGGTGTCAATTTTTTTTTTTAATTGACTGGAAGGCAAACGAGCAAGTGAATGATATGTTCCATGATATTTATTTTATTTATTTGTTTAAAGAACAGATCTTTGTATGTTTTATAGTTTCAAACTGTCCCATACTGACCGATATTAAAATGCACCCTGTAGATTCTATCCTCCAACACCATCCGCAGATAATAATTTAGTCCTCCATAAAGCAATGAACAGACGTCGGTATTGGTATTTAATCGAGTTAATATTTATCAGGGGTTGGGGCTTATCGTACTGTTTGACGAATTAAAAAGGGGGCCGTTATGATTAGGGGTGGTACATTGATTCTGCGAATATGAGCGAGAATTGTTTGAGTACTGAAAAAACGGGCAAGAGCGTGTCGGCTATGCGTAGTGTAGAGTTTTGTACTATGCCTGAAATATTCAAGATAGAAGCCAACAAAGACCCATCCTTGTGTGACAGATAGATGGAAAGATGGATGAATGGACGGACGACACGTCAGAGAAAAAATTTTTTTTTGACTGGATTGCAAACGAGCAGTGGGTCTTTTGATGGTACGAGATCACCACCGCCCATAAACATCTGCGTTGCCAACCTAGAGGGCTAAGATGGGATACCTCAAGTACCGGTAATTTCACCAGCTGTATCTCCACGCCGAAACACAACAGTGCAAGCAGTGATGCTTCACGGCAGGATTAGCGAGCAAGATGGTGGTAGCAATCCGGGCGGACTTTGCACAACTATCTTGCCTACCACCTGAATTACCGAGCTTTTAATTAAATACATATCTACGTATATGTGTGTGAGTCTGTATTCCATTAAAGGTGGTAAGGCTATTACACAAAAAGACGCGACGATATACTGCACAACATGTTTTTTTTCTGTTAAATAATGTACATAGAAATCATGCAGACAGAGGTCTTGATAAAACCTCTCTTACCTAGGTATGTTTCGATTTCATTTTAACAAACAAACCATTACCCTCTTTAACATCCATAGTCGGTTAGCATCCAGCCATAACCATAATAACGGGAGCTGAAACAAAACCACACTTAACGAGTGCCGGCCCCTTTCCGCGCCAACAATTAACTTATTGCAACAGTTGAGGGGCACTTCAAGAGTAGCTTAATAAAAACAGACACGCCAAAGAACATTATGCCTATGGTACTTGGCAAAATCACACATTTAAAAAGTACAAACATTGGAACATAGAACCTCCTCCTTTTTTGAAGTCGGGTAAAAATGTCATCATTATATCAGGCATAGCCCAAGCTGAGAGGAGACCTGTGCCCAGCACTGGAACATGTAAGGTGGGTGGGATGATAATGATGATCAGTCATAGAATGTGCACTGTTGGCCATATGCTTTCTCAGTAAAATGTACCATGAACTTTTTGGTGAAGTGCTAGTACTCGTGCAAGTAATTCAGTGGTGTGTGAAGTTTCCAGTCGTCACTGGACCTGCGTGGAAATTACGGCCACCCTTATTTTGACAGGAATGTACCCAGCAGAGGGACGTACGATGAAATGATTAGGGGACGGACCCTGCAGAGGGACATATAATATGATGAAGTGATCTACCCCCTTATTCATAAAACTTAACAAGCCTATGTTAACTAACAAATGCTTTGTCCCTTTCTAACAAATACAAATGTTGAAGTGACAGATAAGGACAAACGAATTTTAGCGGCATTTTAACTAAAATAGGTTTGATTGTGGTTTATGAATAAGGGGGTTAGGGTTTTAGGGATATAGGGCTTTCGCCAAATTAAGGGATCACAGGGCCTTAAGACTGAACATCCAAACGCATAGAAACGTGCGATGTTACAGAGTAACGTGACAATGAATCCACCTACGAAAATACTACGAATATCAAGGGTAGAGAAACGGAGTAGGTAACTCTATTGCTTACCTTGAAATATCTCTATATTATATACCTGTGTTTTCTGTACTGTTTGCTGTATTTTGGTGTTCAATAAAGAGTCACTGTATTGTATTGTAGAGACTTATTTCTGGCTAGCTCTGACGTAGCTTAAACCTTGGTGCGCCGGGTGCGGGCTAGCCCCAACAGCATCCTGCGTATGATAGCGGACAGGGTTGACTGCCCTTACATGGCTCACTGCAACGGCTTGCACCGACCTGCTACCGTCATCATGTGGTGACCCTCATTGTTTTATTTTTATTGTGTATGTGTTGTTGTGTTACTAACTATTGTTTTAAATGTTTTGTATTACGAACTAAATGTGTCAATGTTAATGAAACAAGATTTTATTATTATTATTATTAAGTCAAGGTCACACTATCTTACGCATTGATCGATATTTTGCAAAAAAATATGGTGACTTCAATGCATAGCCATGTGAGTGTAAACTGAAGTAAGACTGCGTAAGTCATGTCTACTGCAAGCTTTCAGAGAATTTAGTTTCTTAGCAACGATACCCCCGTGTCGCATCTACTTGAAATTACAAATAATCTTTGCCCAATCCATATTGCTGGACCCTCTATTGAGTTTTAACGCGCTTTTGAGGGTTAACTAATGTATCCAGCGTAATCGGATCTATGAGGTCAGTCTGGCCCTTTGACTTCACAAAAGAGCAATAGCTCATCTTTCGCTGGTCTGGTGATAAAATTTATTTGTGTGCGATCGAATTATAATCGATCTTGTTGCGTGATAGGAATCTTTGCGAGGCGGTTTTGTTAAGTAATTGGTTTGTATTTATTGAGATGATTTTAGTTTCATTGATTGTTTTTATTTCTAGTGTTAAGTTGCAAGTTGCTTTTAATTTTAATTATTATTTTAGAATTGAACTCTAATTTGATACCTATTCTAAATTCTATTTATTTTGTTTGACTATTTATTGCAATAAGATTTATTTTTTGTATACTTTTGACGATCCTTTTGTGAATTTATTGTAATTAACTGGCATGTGTTTATAATGAATTTTTTCAAAAGGTAATAAATAAATGTAATCTAATCTAATCTAAGCAAGAGTTAAATAAAATTATTTGTAGGACTTTAAAATGTATCTAAGCAGATTTTCTACCGATAATCACAGAAATTCGGTGTTAAAAAATCCTGTACTATAATTTAACTCACATTAAGGTTACTGATTACTAAACGAATACGATGAAAGTGGTAAATATTTTAATTCGAAAACAAATAAATAGTTTTGTGTATACTCTAAGATGGAAGCTGAGTCACATGAAACTTTATCTCCATTCAAAACTATTTTTTAACCCCCGACGCAAAAAGAGGGGTATTATTTATTTTCGAATTTCAATGGTTTTCCACGTTTTATCGTAATTAATAGTACCTAATCAGTAGCCTTAAATAGATTGTTCAATTATAGTAAAGGATTTTTAAAACCATATATACCTAGTTGTTATCATTTACAAAGATAATCAAATGATGATGATGTTTGTTCTCGGGTCTTGGATGTTTAATATGTATTTAAGTATTTATTTATCTATATTTAAGTATGTTTATCCGTTGTCTAGTGTCCATAGTACAAGCTTTGCTTAGTTTGGGACTAGGTCAATTGGTGTCGAGTGTCCCGTGATATATATATAAATAAGTCAATTTTCGAACATCGTGAAAAGTGAGTGACGGCCGCGGTACAGTCACCTACAAGACAAGTCCTGTCGGCCCTAGAAATAGCGTTGTGTCAGATATTTATGTACGCTTTGCTGTGTCAGATATTGTCAGATATTGGTGGTGGTGACTATACGAACTTCAAATTTGGAATTCGTAGTAGCGTCCCAGTTTCACAGCGACAGCAAATGAGGATTTCTTAATAAATGAAATATTGGTAGATAGTATTCGTATGGTGAGATTCGTTTGTCGTTAGAAAAGATTTTTTGCAGACAACACCACATGCAACAGCTAGCTATCATGCCTCCTGCCTACCAAAGGTAGGTACTTTTTTGGAATATCTTTTTGAAACTTTCAAGTTATATTGCTTAGAGCTTCTTTTTATTCGACTGGATAGCAAACGAGCATCTGGGTCTCCTGATGGTAAGAGATCACCGTCGCTCATAAACATCTGCAACACCAGGGGTATCGCAGATGCGTTGCCAATCTAGAGGCCTAAGATGGGATACCTCAAGTGCCAATAATTTCACCGGCTTTCTTAATCTCCACGCCGAAACACAACCGTGCAAGCACTGCTGCTTTACGGCAGGATTATCGAGCAAGATGGTGGTAGCAATCCGGGCGGACCTTGCACAAGGTCCTACTCCTGCAAGATGTTCAGGAAAAATAGAAGAAAAAATCTCAGGCTTTTCCTATTACTTTTTCACTATGTACTTTAAAAAGGACATCAGTATCCAATATAATTATTTCTGTCCTTCCCAAACGAAGGATATAACCACAAGGATAGACCTTGAAACTGCAAAACAAATGTCAATCAGTGTACATAGTACACAAACAATTGACAGTCACTCGACCTAATAAAAAAACAATTGACATCCTAAGTCGCGAGCACTTTGCGCATAAAACAATCTGTTGTGTAACAAACAAACAAGCAAATAAAACACTTGAACGCGCTGTCAGTGATGCGAGTGACAGCGAATTAAAATATAAACGCTAGGGTTGGCTGCGAATTAGGACAGGGTTGGCACTTATTTGTTTATTTAGAGCTGGGAAGCTGAATCTAGATCGAGATATTTTTAAATGAAGCTTCGCATGTAACAAACGTACAACAATACAGTGATAATTATTATTACTCACGTGGTTTTCCATAGTTTTGTTTTTTTTTAAGTTTATGTGGTTGAAATTGAATTAAACTGTCAAAAGGTAGAATTAAATTTGACCAGACTCCTGGTAAGAGGGAAGTCAATACTTAGGAGCTGTTTCACCATCAGCCAGACGGGCTGCTCAGAAAGTACCCCATTGATTAGTGTTAACCGAGTTACTACTAAATATATCCAATTTACCATAGGTGTTCCTACAACATTTTAAGAGTTCCCTCGATTTCCTTAAGATCCAATCATCAGATCCTGATTTGTTGCTTATGGGACCTAATGAAGACATTAAGAGACGAACGCAAAGAAAATTCAAACCTGTTCATAAATGACGGAGTTCTGAGGTAACAAACATAAAAAAACAACCGAATCGATAACCTTTTCTGAAGTCGGTTAAAAATAAAACATTATTTGGCAACCCTAGCTAAGTGACATCGCAGGGGTGACGCAACAGAGCCCTGACAATAAAAACGCGAGGGATCGCATCATCACTAACAATAATGTATATCCCGTGAACAACGTCGTAAGTGTCCTCGGTAGCCTAACACACTTACGCCCTTTTACCTCTACGTTGGATAATAGTAATATTTGCCAGACGTTACGATTGTGAGAGTTTATTTATATGGTTAGGTTTTATGCCTATTAAATTATTTAGCTTTTAGTGTAATGTATACAGTGTTATTGCAGTGATCATAATGATTTTAACTGGGCGTTTAAAAAAAAAATGTGTACCATTTCCGTTTTTTTGAAATTTTGGAAGAAATATGGTGTTTCTTCCGATCGTTCAAAAAAATGTCCCCACTTTTTCATACGAAATGTTAACTATCGGAATCGATTGAGTTCTTGATTCTGAGTAGATAAATACATATTTTACAAATGCGCAATTATGATTAAACTGCTAAAGCTAAAAAATATCCTACCAGAAACATAAATGTGGAAATGGAAGCCAAGTTCCATAAATAAATCAAATAACTTAGTCTTAAATTGGAGCTCAAAATTTTACTTGGCTGAATTTTAACAACAAACCAATTTGAAAAGTAAGACGTTGACCTTCCAATATAAAACCACTAACTTGCTTATAACATAATTATAGAAGATAAATTGATACAAAAATACTTGTAGGTATGGGATTTCAAGTAAATATAATTGAAAAATATTAAAGAAACTGAAATTTCTTAGCCTCTTAGTCTTTTGGATGCAAATACAGCTATTAAACAAAGAAGAAAGCGTAAAAATGACCATACGGTCAGTCAAACCTAAATCCAAACGAAAACATAGACAAACAATTTCACGTCACATTGACTTTTAATCCACGCCAAACGGACCGTGAGAAAGCAAGTGTAATTCAGACATCAACCAAGGCCTCTGGGACAGTCTATCTATCGCCCCTTCTAATTCATATCTCTATGGAACAAGATGTTATCCATTTATGGGCTACGCTTCTATACCAAGTGCAAAATTCACTTCACCAACGCATTACAGATTATGGGAATCACGCCTCAGATCAACATGGTAGAACGCTGTAACCGACCCATGTTTCATCAATCTCATAGCTGTTTTAGTAAGACCAGTTACAGTTGAATTTGCTGAGGCATGTGGAAATGCTATAGCAATTACGCTCTCTAGAATTAATACGACTTAAACGTCATCTGTACCTCCATTGGTTATAGGATCTGGTTTGTTTGGAAGAGAGTTCAATTTGGGTTGTAGAGTAGAATCAATATCAAGTGCCAGTTAACGCTCTGGATCCCCAGGGGTTTTAACCCCACGCGTTGTGTGGTGCAGATCGAAAGTTTATGAAGGCACACTTGTTACGGGATTGCAAAAAGTGTTGTTTTCCACGGGGGGTGATTTTACGAGCTAATAAAAAGTGGGATGTATGTCGCGCTTGCTTAATTGTATTGTGATAAATGGATCGTGTTTTGTTTAATGTTATTAATGTTGTTTACTTTCTGCTTCATTTAAGATATTAGGTATCTTATGTATATAATTATATTTAAGATCTTAATCTTGCGAGATTGCCCTTGTAGAACGCTTAAAACAGGCTCATTCCATCTCTCGTAAGTATTTCTAGAAATCTCTTTTTTGTCCAATTTTTGGCTTTGAATTTCTCTGTAGCTTCAGTGGTTAAGGTTCTGCATTGTCACTTTGCAATAACAACATAGTTATTGAATAGTACTTTCTTATAGCTTTAGATACAAAGTTCAGTGATTACTGTTTAAAGGAAATCCTGGATTTAGTGGTTATACAGGGAGGATTTCGACGAGAGACTTTTACGGAGATATTGCATTGTTTAAGTGATACACAGTTGATTTATAATGTTTAGAAGCTTAAACAAAGTAAAAAAAAACACAAAATTCACTAATTTTTAACTGTGGTGATAACCCTATAATTGCATCCGCACATAACGACACGATGGCTAGATTAAGGAGTCGTCGTCGGGAAAACTCGGGATATTACGTTTATTTCCGAGAGTTGTTGTCATCGTACTGATGTAAAAATGACACAAAGTCAAATAAATCAAATAAAATGCAAAAATACGATTATCAGTTACTTTATTACAATTTTTACATACGGTGTTCAAATGTTCCTCCGTTATAAGGGTGAAGGCGGGCACGTTTAAGAACTTTTAGTACTGCGGTATGACTTATTTCGAAATGTCGACCAGCTGATCTCGAACTTTTTCTTGGATTCCGCTCAAAATACCTCAGTATTCTTTCTTCAAGTCTAGCCTCAAGACGAATAACGGGTCCTCCACGTTGATCGTTCTGAGCTGTTCTTGGTACAACGGGCTGATTGTTGGCGACACGATCAAAAGCACGTAAAATTGCCCTACGACCTGTTGGGTGTGGTGGTGGATATGTTTCCCTGTAACGTCGTAAAGCTTCAGCCGCATTATAATTGCAGCTCGCGTATAACATGAGAAAATTTAAATATCCACGTGCATCTGACAGACGCATTTTCATGTAAAGTAAATAAAATGAACTTAAATGTCAATTTCATTTCAAACATCACATTTATGTAATGTTTATGATCGATTTTCAATCATGCAAAGAGTTTCGATAGTTGTAAAAAATTACTACAACTTTAGTGCAATATCCGTCAAATAATGTTAAGTATTAAATTTTTTGACGATAACCGAAATAAAAAAAGGACAGCCTATTGTATGAATTGCTGATCAACTGGGGAACAATTTCAATTCATTCGAAAATAATTTGCTGAAGCAAGTTAACGAACTAAAACCTTTTTATCATTTTAGGTAGGTAAACAGAGACATTTTATTTATGATGAAAGAGGTTACTATCTTCTTTAATTGTTTATGACGGTTGAGTACATTCAAGTGAATGTCAGTGCCATGTCATATCATGTGAGTTATTTGTTGTGGTTAGAATTATTAACTAAGAAATTACATAAATACTCTAGAGACAATCACCTCTGCAAATCCTGCAGTGATTTTTTTAGCGTTGCACGCAGACCTCTAAGAATGGACAAATGGCAAAATATTAATGTAATATCCTGACGTCTAAAGATTGTTTACAAGTAAGAACATTGACCCAGCCATCTGTTTAGGGTTGGCACAAAGTAGTTTTTGGTATGAATGTTTAAAAGGCTATAACTTGAAAACGGTAACATATATTTCCATAGTTTCTATGGGGGAAATATAGTTCTAAGGTTGAACTATCTGCCTCTTTCGTAAAGATCCCTCGTCAAAATCCAGCCTGTATATAATGTATGAGTTTTAACTAATTTACTAGTTTCGTTGTTTAACTAAGTAAAATCTAGGTAAAATAATGTTGAAAAAATTTTTTTTCCTCGGCAACAATACAAAATTTTGCAGGGTTTTTGAACGAGCTTTTTATTTAATACCTACAATTGACATAAATATAATTTCATATTTAAAGACAGGGATTTCACTATTTTTCTATCTTATTCCTTTGGCACAAATAAAATACTGTAATACACTCCCATGCATTTTCTAACAGTTAAACGTGGGAGTATACTAAATTATAATCGTGTGACGATTCCAAAATATTACAATTTGTCTCTAGAGACTTATTTTAGGGCCAACAATAACCAGTTTTACATAACCTTCTAGCCCCTTTACTATCAAACAAAGTTATTTGTACAATGAGAATTCCAAGGGGTCTTGTGATACTGGTAGTCGTTGGCCTATTCGCACGGATATTTGATGGTTGACGAGATAGATTCGGATTTTGAATCAGTGACAGATGTAATTTTGTGATTTGGTAGCATTGGGTCAAACATTTGTAACTGGATACGAAGAGGTAGTAATAGAGATAGTAGTGATAGTAGAGTCGAATCTTTTGAGTCGTTGATGTAGAACTGTCTCACAGTAAATGTTATAATGATATATGATGCCGAGAGGCATTGCGATGTTATTATGACATTACATAATGCTTAAGCTTAAAGGGCACAGTGGCTCACGGTTCAACTGGTTTAGTAACACTGAAAGAATAAAGAATTTACGCTAGACAAATTTGCTAAGGATTATAGGCCACTACCTGCACATGCAGGCCTGGAATACGAACCTAATGTCTTAACAGTCTGTGTTGTGTGCTTCACTGTAAATCGACCTGAGCAATTGGTTCAAGAATACTAGTTTTGTTGTGTACATAATATACTGAATTGGTAGGCTGGTCACGTCTGTCACATGCATCTTCAAAGGTACCCAAGGCCACTTGATGGTTATCAGAGAGTGGCTAGCGACCACGAAGTAAATTAAGAAAGAGATGGAAGGACGATTTGGACATCCGTGTAGAAAAGAATATGTGTGAAAAATTTTCGAAAGGACAAGCGCAGCGGGTTGGCAAGCGCAGCGTAGAACGTCCTCTAACGAGATGGACGGATGACCTGGTTAAAGTCGCGGGTTCATGGTGGATAGTCGGTTGCTTCTAACCGAAGCAACTGGACTTATATATGGGAGGCCTGTGTTGGATAGTGCATGGAAAGAAAGAAAGAAATAAAATACATTTATTCGGAAAAGTAACTTAAACGATACATAAATGCAGGCACAGCCAAGGAAAGCAGTTACTAGGTATTCACGAAACGGACCCACCTCAGCATAATGCCGGCTCAGGAGCTAGCGCTGGTCATGGATGTCCTTCAACTGATTTAATGATTATGATGATGTGAAAAGAATGGCGGAAGTTCGAAGATGGCTCTTGGAATGGGTCATCCATAAATTGCAGCCTCAAATCGTGAAACAAAATCCTTTATTCGAATACCAAATTGTTCACAGTCACACACATAAGTCACACGTCAAGTGTTGACTCCTCTTAAATATTTGAGCGCAAGACGAAGGGTCAGCGACTGTCATCCGTCAAAGCCAATTGTGACTTTAAATTCCCGTTTATTTCATTTTTTAGGGGGATATAAAAGCGTTATCGGGTAGCGTTGAAAATAATAGGGGAGTTTTTAACACTGGAAAGTTGCTTCGTTAAATATTTAAGCTTCGATTTGATCGCAACGTGGACGACTGGTTCCTTTTTGAGACTAACTTTTAAAGGTATTTTCGCGTTACATGTGTGAATACGTTATTAGTTTTATAAGCAGAGTCAAAACGCATTTGCAAATAAACACTTTTAGGTATATGGCGTTAACTGAGCACTTATAAAAAAGCAAATTAAAGACGCCCTAAAAATATTTTTTTAATTTTAACTGAATTGATAGAATTTATTTTTGAATATCTTCATTATAACTACCGTGAGACTCACTCATATTAAATATATTTTTCGGATAACTCACGTCTTAAATCGAGTTTAGCTGAACATGTTTCGGGCTAATCCGTAGCCTTTCTTCTTCGGAGCAACGCGACTCGGCGGCTGCTGCAAACCGCGCACCAGCACACGCGCAGTCAGTGCGCGGCTTGCGGCTTGTACGATACGTTCGATTTTCGAATTTTGTACTAGCCCCTTGTATTGGCAGGTAGCTATTAATTTATTCAATTATTTTAGCGCCTTTCTTATGCCGAGCTGTGAAGTGTGTGGACACAAAATAAATATGTTTTTTAATTTTTTTTCCTTCGCAATGTGATAAATATAAATATCACGGGCCGTAAGAGGATTACAAACTCGAGTCATTATTTACTCTCGTTAGTAATCCCCTTCTTACGGCCCTTAATGCGCAATGTACTATAACTTTAACTAGCAATAACCATATTTTCCACTAATGACACCAAAACACGCATTAATTTGTGTAAAATGTTTCAAATTCAATACATTCTAGGCGGTGCTTGGTATAAGCTGCGGTGCGCTAATGAGCCCGCTAAATCCCATCACAAAGCTCCGCAAAGGTTTAGAGAAGGTATTTTGCATTGAACAATTCATAGCGCACGAATGAAAAAAAATGAGTGAGTGAGTGAATGGTGGAATGAATTCATAAACGAATGGATAAATGTTTAGTTTAGATTAGATTACATTAGATTTATTTATTACCTTCTGAAAAAATATTTTAGCGAGGTTGCATAAGCTTTTTATAATTTAATACTGGCCGATTTACTGTCACTATGATTTTCTTCTAAAAACGTCAAAGCGCAACTGACAAATACAATAAATCATGAATGTAGAGTTAGAATAAGTAGAGTTACTGACTTAGCAGAATACACCAATATCTTTTAAAATAATGAAGAGATATTTAAAAATAAATTCAATCAATTGAGTTAAATGAAAAATTATTTTGCATTGAACAATTCATAGCGCACGAATGAAAAAAAATGAGTGAGTGAGTGAATGGTGGAATGAATTCATAAACGAACGGATAAATGTTTAGATTAGATTAGATTAGATTTATTTATTACCTTCTGAAAAAATACATTATAAACACATGTCAGTTAATAACAAGAAATTCATAAAAGGATCGTCAAAAGTATACAAAAAAAATCGTATTAGAATAAATTGTCAGCCAAAATAAAAAATAGAATTTAGAATGTCAAATTATAGTTAATTCAATAAAATAATTAAAAGCAGTACAAAAATATACTTGAAATCTTAGTCAAATTTATGCAATAGGAACAATCAATCAAATGAACAAGAAAATAATTAAAATGTCAAAATCATAATGAAATGAAATAGATACCTATTAACTTGAAAAGATCTTAAAGCGAGATCAGAATTTTTCTTTTTACTAAAAAATCTCTAAAGTAAGCGTCCGAGTGCTCGTCACGCTAATGGCAATGGCAAATATAAGGAAGATGACGAGCATTCTTACATTTAACTTAAGGATAATTTCTGTTTATGAATAAACAAATAATATACAGCAGACAACAGGACAGGTGAAACTAAATAAAAGTTTGTAAAATACAGAATGAATCAGCTCCAAAATGTTCCATTAAAAATTATATCTTACTAGTTTTTGCCCGCGGCTCCGCCCGCGTGGTATTCGGTTATAGCGCGCTGGTCCCTCGGGAACTGTGCATTTTTCCGGGATAAAAAGTAACCTATGTCACTCTCGGGCCTATAAACTAACTCTTCACCAAAAACCACGTTGATCCATCGCTCCGTTACGGCGTGAAAGACGGACAAACACACAAACACACTTTCGCATTTATAATATTAGTATGCATAATATCTAGTAACTTATCACAACAAACTCAAACAAATTCATAGCTCCATGTGAAATTGCGCTCGCGTCCCGGATTACCCCACACGTGGGCTAATCAGCCCAGCTAATTGCTTCCACGGCACCTAAACATTCAAATATCATGCATTGTGTTGACAGCAAGTACTTAGATCCTACAATGCAGCTGTATCGCCAAAATATCGGCTCTTTATATATCATTTATTATTTATTTATTTATTTATTTATTAAATGCAATTCACATGTCAAAAGTACAATATAGCACTAACATTAACATTATGAAACCCGTTAATCCGTTAGATATAAACTATGTGAACTAAAACAATCACTTTGCTCATCTTCGACCTTATGATAGCTACGTTTATGCAAGATATATAGGTATGTACCCCCACAGGTTCGCCTCTGGTGTAGTTTTTTTTTCTAAATCTTCTTTTATACCTTCTCCTGACAATAATAGCAAATACAATAAAAAAAGAAATAGCGAAATCGGTCCAGCCAGTTCACGCGTGATGCCGTGACCAAGGGAATTTTTATATCATGTTATTTTTATTATAATTAAATTTACCCATTTTTATATTATAATTAAGATTATGTGAGGTAGACAAACTATACCGATAACGATTTAATAATCAATTTCATTATTATTTCTTTGTCAAAAGTATGGGATGTCAATCAATATGACATTAGTAGTGCTATATTATGTACTCTGTGGTAGCGCAAAGCATGATTCAGTTTGTTCGCTTGCCAGCCCGGTGACAGACGGACATAGTAGCGACATTAAGGGGCTGTTTCACCATCCATTGATTAGTGTTAACTGACGGTTAAATGTGATGCCGTCTCCGTTTATTCGAACAAAACAAATAGAGACGGCATCACGTTGAACCGTCAGCTAAAACTAATCAATGGATGGTGAAACAGCCCCTAAAGCTCCGTTTCCAATCCTTCGGGTACTGAGCCCTAAAAATTGCAAGTTTCATATCAGTCCTGTGCAAGAACCTTTTTTTAATTTTTTACCCATTCAACGCCAATAAAGCCATCTCATTTTCTCGGAATATTATTTGAAAACTTGCAGTATTTATTATACATTGGTGCTTCATAATAATGTAATCGTTATGACGACCATCAAACAATTCGAAACCGATTCGTCCATTAAAAGAGCTACAATTCTTTCAAAAGCTTTAAACGAAATCGATTTCCAGAAAAACCTTATTTCCGTCGTCCAAAGCGGTCGATTTAACGTCATTTAAGGCGGCCATTACAATAATATCTACAATTTTAACGTCCTTTTCCCTAGTATAATGACAAAACATTATAAGGACGTGACTTCTGTACTGTCATTAGGATCTTTTGTTTTACAAACCCAAAACAATTTTGTGAACCCTTATATTCCGATAGCCAACAGCGTGCGACGAAATTCACCGCAACGCTTCCATCGCCGTTTCAACATTATTAAAAATGTCTACTTCACTATTTAAGCGAGCAATGCACTTGGAAGTTAGAGATAATTAGGTGGTATCTCCTGTAGCTTTTGCGGTATCATGAAGGTTATTTCAAATGATATTTTAAAGGATGTCCCTGCATAATCGATGTTTAAACGACAAAAAATTAATGTATTTCACATCATTTTGGTCACGCCACCTTGGTCAATGTCGTTCAATGATCAACGATTTAGATACCTTTCAAATTTAAAATAAACCTTTTGATAGAAGTTTATTGTAATTCTCTAGCTACTATAAATATTAAACTGTTTTGAAGCCAAAGATAACCCTGAATACTAAAACAGTAGGTCCGATGTTTTATCCAGGTCCTCAAGATACAAGCTCAGACTGGTTTATAGACCGCCTGATAGTTCATTCTTATTTAATTTGTCTGTGTCTTATGTTTTAAGCGAATAAATGATTATTAATAGTATTCCACAAAGTTTACTTTATTACGATAAGATAATTCATTTATTCTGGAAATAGGCCGCAATGGGCACTTTTGCACGTCATTTTTTAAACTACCAGCGCTTTCGGAAAGACCATCATTGCCAAGACGAATGCGCCGCAAGAAACTTGGCTATTTTGGATTCGATTAGGTACCAAATTTTTGTTTGCAATGTGTCATTTAGTCGAATTACATATAAATATCGCAAGATCGCGGGATCGCGGTGGATGCGGAAAGCATAAGACCGGTCTGAGTAGAGAGCCTTGGGGGAGGCCTGTATGTCCAGCAGTCAACGTCTTTCGGCTGACAGGATGATGATGATGACATATTATAAAGTAGAATATCATAATGACTCAAAAAGTTTGGAAATCTTATCATTTGTCAAATCTTTCACTAGACCAAGCAACTATTAAACGACGTTTCGTCATTGCAACAGTCTCCTTTTCATACATGCCAAGCAGTTAAACTTGCCTGAAACAAATAAAAGTTTTGTAATAAGTATATCAACAGAATTCTAATGTGTGAAAAAGTCCAGTAAGGTGCGACGACGAGCGAAGTAAGGAGTTGCGTATTAGATTAACCGCGAGCAAACAGCGCACGAAGCCGAGCGAGCGAAGCGAGTGTGCTTCGGTAGCAGCCGGCGAGTGCCAGAATCGAATTTTTTAATATTTCTTTTTAAATATCCAAAACATGAGTGTAATGAAAAGTAACATTGTACTCGTATTTAAATTATAAAATAAAACCTGAATATAATTTGTTCCAAGTGGAAATGGCAACATAGTTACTACACGAAGCTAAAGCTAACAAAAAGTATCATGTGTTCAGTATAGCAGCATGTTTGCTAGCACTGCTTCTCCTAGATCATTTAGTTCCAAGGATAAAATCGTTTGTGAAAAAAGCAATTTTTTTGTACAGTAAGATATAATAATTTGAAAAAGTCTGTAAAATACCTAAAATTATCCGTCAACGGTCTAATAAAAAACTATCCGAAGTTAATTCTTTTTTTTTAATCGCGTGACTCTACTCCAAATTAGCCCTCGAAGGGTAAGGTTTGTCGGGGATCGAAGTGACGACTTATAATCGGCGTAGCGTGTAACTGAGCTACTGGAGGACAGTGCCGTTGGCGTGAGCTGGCGACTGTAGAAAAATCAGTCAAAATCAAAGTCAGATTATGATTGGTTTTTTGGGTGAACGGTTAGTTCCGAAGGAGATATTGAAGGCTTCTCGTTGAGAGTTAGACAATATAGATGGCGCTAGGTAACTGCTTAAGTTACAAAGTAAAGTAAAAACAAGCTGAGATATGTGATGCATAGGGAAATTCGTGTCTGTGCCCTTGACCAGCAGTGGTGTAGGGGTATAGCACGCGGCACGGAATGCCGAGGACCTGGGTTCGATTCCCAGTGTTGGTCTTATTTTTCTGGTTTTTCTGTGCATCTATGTTTCGGTTTGTATTTTCAATCAAAGTCAGAGTCAAAGTCAAAGTACGCTGAGGAAATAACTTAAGCAACTTATAGCAGTTGAAAACCCACCGACATTGTTTTTGTTAGAGTTAAATATCTCAAAAACGGCTGAACCGATTTTAATCAATAAATATATTGTATAAATAACACAAACAAAATGATTCTACTGTCAAATGAACACTAAAATTTAATTTATTTTTTAAACAAACTGTATTTAATCTAGGTTTCAACATAATCAATGTAAATATTTAATTCGATTCAGCTTAATGAGTAAATCTTTTTTAGAATATAAGACAATGTTTGCATGCCAATGTACCTGGCTAGGCATGTCATAGCACATTAGCACTATTTTATAAGACCATTTTACCATGTCTAAAGCAAAATAAACTATTTCATTTCATTTCATTTCATTTTATAGCTAAGAAATACCGTAAGGAAACGCATCAAAACTATTCCAAACGTTTGAGAGCTACGATGCCACGTCTGTGTGTGTCTAGCCAGCCTAGCCTAGCCAGATCGAGCCAGACAGACAGACAGACAGACATTGGCGTCAAACTTATAACACCCCTCTTTTTGTGTCGAGAGTTCAAAAAGGTTCTTTGAGGTTCTAAAAAGCTTTCATATGAAACTAATTTCATCAGTGGACGCCGATAGCCCAATTTGATCATTCCCATTCGAGGGCATTCGGTGGATATAGGCTCTAAAGGATAGTCGTCACAATTATCTCCAATTAAAATGGCAGATTTACCCCTTGTTTCGCCATCCATTGATTAAATTTAATTAATGGATATATTTGACGCCGTCTCTGTTTGTTTTGTTCGAATAGACAGAGATGTCATCACATTTATCCGTCAAATAATGAATGGATGCTGAAACAGCCCCTTAGAGACTCGTTTGACATTCTTTATTATAATAATAATTTACCAACGGCTTCAGGATATCTAAAAAGCAACCAATTTTCATCAATCCTACTGACTAAACAACACGACTAAGTTGACAAGCGCATTTTTGTGAACAATTTTGGTGTCACGTCACGTCATTCCAAGACAAACTGTTATTAGTGTGTAGTTGTCATTATACCGACATAATATCTCCGGTTAAAAGTATAATTTAAGTGATTTGTTAAAAAAATCTTTTTTTTCAGAACAAAAACATTAACCTACTTCAGAAATAATTAGAATCATGATTGAAAGAACTATGAAGTCGTCGCGTCGTATATCGCTATCACGCGGGGACAGTGCAATTTTCAAAGATAATGCTATGCTATATTTCCAGGATATTAAATTATCTCCATTTCGAATTTCATCACAGTCGGATGAGTTAACTTGAGATATAATAAATAGGTACACTAAAGATACAAAATACAGACCTATAGAACTACTTCTTAACGAATTTGGAAGGTTGTACGACGACTTACCTGATTGAAAATAACTTGGACCTTTCCATACAAACTTTTTTAACTTATCCCACCCTTCCATGAGCTAAAAATAGACAAGTCTGCGTTATTACCGCCTCTACATGTCAAAACTATGGAAACTAGCTATGATTGATAGCTCCCAATTACCTCCAAAGCGGGGAGTAAGTGGTGTTTGTCAGAAAACCATTTTGTTTTTAGTTGACAGTTACCTTTACCCAGAAGTATGAGCGATCGACGACAGACTGGAGTTTTTTTTAATACATTGCGTGTTTTGCCTTCTAACTGCTTTGCGGTAAGTATCAAAAGCAAGCAACGAACAAAGAATGAATGAAAAATAAGGCCGTTGGTCGCATGATTGAAGTTGTAACCGGGACATTAGGCCTGTCTAATGTCGTCGTTCATGAATTTAATGACAATTTAACAGTGGCTGTGAAAAAACTAAGTTTCTGTCCATAACCGCAATTCTGCTATTACCTACTACGTAATGGGTCCCACTGAAAAACAGCGTTGCGGCTTCCATTTAATGTATTTTCTATGTATATCGAATATGTATAAATAAATGTTTCTCTCTCTCTCTCTCTCTCTCTCTCTCTCTCTCTCTCTCTCTAATAGCAGCCTATTGTGGAATGTCAATGCTTAATGCGAAAGTTTGTGAATACGTGTGCGTACGACTCTATTTTTTAACTTTCCACGCTGTTTCACCATCCATTGATTAAATTTATCTGGCGGATAAATGTAATTACGTCTCTATTTGTTTTGTTGCAATGCAACGGCGGCGTCACATTTATCTGTCAAATAAAATTAATCAATGGATCGTGAAACAGCCCCTAAAACTAAATACTTGTACCTACTAATTTGTATGTTCTGCTGGTCTAAACCTTTCTTAATATTTAATAGGCAGGCTCTCTAAAAAATTCTCAAAAGTGTTTGCGTATACTAAAGTTTGTGTAGCGCAAAGTTATCAGATTTGGGGGCTGTTTCACCATCCATTGATTAGTGTTAATTGACGGTTAAATACCGTCTCCGTCTATTCTAACAAAACAAATAGAGACGGCGTCACATTTAACCGTCAGTTAACACTAATCAATGGATGGTGAAACAGGCCCTTAGAATTTTGTTACTGCAGTATCCTCTTAGTTGTAAATAGTGTAAGACAGCGGACCGGCGCGCACATGTATGCATGCACCCTAAGCACATCACTATCTCAACCCATTTCTTTTATTTCAGCCCTAAATAAATCTAGCGCCTGCATCCATCATTTACAGTGACCATTCTTTTGAAAACCGTGGACTTCCCTACATTCATTAATTCTATGAAATACCAGTCTTTATAATGTGAGATGGCGCCATTTCATGAACTGGCTAAGGGCAAGGGACATCCGCCATATCGATCAAAACTCACCCTTTAACGATTTTCCTAGTGGCATTTAAGCAGATTATAAATTCCTAGGCGATTACGAAATGCCGCAATTTCATGATTTGGCCAGTTTAAGCAGATCATGAAACGTCGCCAAATCGATTCTGGCACTTCGCCGGCTGCTGCCGTAGCTCGCTCGCTTTGCTCGCGCGGTTCGTACGTTGTGGTCACAATTCATACTTCGCTCGTTGTACCTAATTTTTTCCTTTTTTTGGGCATATCACTATGTGCCCGGTATAGTGCGGTATGTGCTAGGAATATCGATGAAAGCGTTGCTCTAATCAATCTGCCATATTATTTCTCAGGCACATCGTGATATGCTTGCAAACTTTTAGGCATATCATGAAATGCCTACGAATTTTGTGATCTGGTGGATCTTGGGACGGCCGCCGACATCGACACTGCCATATATACTTTTATCTACGGACATTTATCTTCTTGCTATTTTAAATATCTGCTATATCATCACCATTCTATATAATATTCGTCTACCTTTTCTATGTTGAATCAATAGCAAATCTGTAGTACTTTCCTTACATCACTTCGGCACTGGCCACACCAACATTGCATATGAAGGGTCCACGGAAAGAACATGTCTAGTCACTTAAGCAACTTTTTGAGTCATAACGGTTTGAAAGTTAGTCATCACGAACAATTACAATGGTTGCCATTTCTTTAAAAGTGAAAAAAAAACAACTAAGTTTCAATGGTAAGTCATAGTACTTTGCGAGCTCTACATTTTGAGATTAAAATCTCAATATAAAAAAAAGGTGACTAGACATGTTCTTTCCGACCCTTCATAATATTCCATTGCAGTCATAGCGACGGTCAGCGTTCGCAGTTAAAAAGGTTGTTTGAGAAGTAAAACAATTTAAATAAAACTTTACAAGTATATTTATTTAACGCCCATCTGAGTTTCCGGCACAATGAAAACTGATAATACTCAATAATGTATAATTTATAATACATAATTATGTCTTTTTAATGGATAGGGTTCATGGAGACGCTTCCTTATTCTGCGTATTGCGTTGCGTATTCTATTTTATAAATATTTTACTTAAAGATTTTTTCATATTGCGTGTTTTTTTTACATACCTACGTATTTAAAAAATAAAAATAAAGGAGTAGTACTTCCTTTGTGTTGTGAGTGTGTAAAATTTGTATGAACATGAACTAAACTCAGAACTATGTCAAATAAGTAAATTGATTACTTTACGTAATTGAAAACAGTTTTATGTTTTTTCTGTACTTTTTTATTTATTTATATTGAGTACATTTTTATTCACTTTAACACGACCGATATTTACAACGGATATTTATATTTTAGCGTTTTTCTAACAAATTCTACAGATTTAAAGCGAGATCTGGAAAAAGAACAAACAAGACTTACATAAATATAAAAGTATCTATACTATTTACAACGCATACTATTTCAAAATTCAGTACTAAGATAAGTTTACAATTACACATATATATTTATAGTTTCATCAATATTACTAAAATATTATGTTAAATATTTGTAGTTGAAATGACGTCATAATACTGTTTCATATTTATTTACAAGAGTCTTATATTAATGCCATTAATGTACAGATTAGCTATCTCCTTATGTATACTTTCGTGTGTACTACATTTACTTCTTCAGCTGATATAAAATACCTAATCAAAATGCTAATTAAAACCTAAGCGATTAAGTTATCTAAAACATAGTTACTTAACAATAAACATTATTTACAATAATTTTGAATTTCATTTATTCCTTTTTTAAATAATAGTATAATTTGAGCGGAATTATCCAGTCAATGTCATAAATAATAATTACAATTGTATACATTCCCAAGACGCAAATCGTCACTACTTTGAAAAATCTCGTATCTCAAATCAATACTTTAACAAAATTGAACCTTGACCTAATGGTCATAAAGTGCACTGAGAAAAATTATCCATTTTGAGATATGAGTTTTTTAAAAGTAGTGACGAAATACATTTATAAACCTTCGTGCTACTATTATTGTTAGTCGGTGTATACATTTATTTGATACGATGGATGTAAGATATTTATGGCTTTGACTGTATATTTGAAATTTGTGTGTAATTCGTTATTTATAGTTATGTAACGAAACCAGAAAAGGTTACAGAAACAGTAGATAACGGAATTACATATCGCTGGCCGAGTGTAACAGTGGCACAAGTCAAAATATTGAAATTTCGAGAAAAAGCACACCAAAGTTTTGACAACTGGGCTTATACAAGTAATATGAGCATTAATTTCAATATTTTGATTTGTGCCACTATTATACTCGGCCAATATATAAATATTATTGTTACGTAAGATGGTAAAATCTTCGGTTGTGCCCAAAAATATTAATCGGAAAACCATTTTCATAAATTAATGGGTACCTCATTTCGTGACTTGAGAAGAAAGTGACCAAAAATTATAGGTAATTTAATTTGGATTTAAGTACAAAATACCATTTTTAAAGTTTTACACAAAATAAAGAGCCCTTTTATTATGACCTTTTAATGTTTATCATCTTTAAATTTACAAATCTCTCGGATGAGGGTTTTCTGATAGTAAAATATCGCTAGATGGCGTTTTAGTATATTTTAGTATAATAGGGTTGTGTATAGTTTAGTGAATCCAATGACCATTCAGGGAGGCCTAGCTATGTCCAACAGTGGACGTCCTACGACTAATAATGATGACGAATGTCCAGTCATTGGATTAATTAAACCGCTCAACACGGGTTCTTGCCACATCATAATGTAGACATACCTTTAGACTAAAGCCCACAGACTAAATATCCGTTATTTAAACTCAGAAACATTCAAAATTCGAATTCAACAGATCGGCGAAGCGACAGGCGGCGGATGCGGCGGCGGTGCATTCGGTGCCGGTGCGTTCATAAACCCTTGATTGCCAGCCCAAGGCTGTAAGTTCTGTAAAGCGCTTAACGCTGTGTTGGAGGGTGGCGCTTGGGATGTACTGTTTGGGTTTTGATAATGAAGCGCTGACAGCGAAGCGGAAGGCGGCGGTTCGGGGATGTAGCCTTTGCTTAGCGCTTCAGCTTGGAGGGATAGCATGAGGCGGTTCGCTGCTTGCCGTTCAGCTTCGCGCTCTTCGGCTGTTTGACGTCTGAAACAATTGAGAATCGAATTAATACAATTTCTTTTTAAAATTTAAGTAATACCAACCTAACACAGGTGAAGGTTTAAGGTCACAGCCGACCAGCCAGAAATGAAGAAATGAACGGTTTCATTTCATATAATGTCACTTTTCATATAAAAAAAACTGCCTCAGCCTCTTTAGGGAGGCCGCGAGGCCCCTAGTTGCTGGGTAAAATACTTCAGTAAAAAAAAAATAGCTTAAAAGCGCCTGGTTGACACTACTGGAGACCAAAGGGCTGGCAGCTATCTCTCTCAACGAATCGCCATCGCCATTCAACGAGGGAATGCTGCCAGCCTCTTGGGCACCATGCCACGGGTGCCTTTTTAGGGTTCCGTACCCAAAGGGTGCCAACGGGACCCTATTACTGAGACTCCGCTGTCTGTCTGTCTGTCTGTCTGTCTGTCCGTCTGTCACAGGGCTCTATCTCTTGAGCCGTAATAGCTAGGCACTTGAAATTTTCACAGATTATGTATTACACTGGCCGCTACAACAACAAATATTAAAAACAAGATAAAGTTAAACATTAAGGGGGGTCTTCATACAAGAAACGTGTTTCATTCAGCGGTTTTTGGTTGCTAGGCTGCTAAGATTCGGCCGTCAGTTGCTAGGGGCAACGCGAGTGACCCTATGTTGTTTTTAATGTTTAACTACTTATTAATTTGTGATTTTATTTGCGCTATTTTATAAAATCTTCGATAGTATAATAATTATCTCTAAGGCCGTGGTTTATTTTTGTGTGCAGCATTAAGACTAAATAACAATTTATGATCCACAAACCTCCGACACACACTACACACACTTCACAAAATCAGACTTCAATAAAGCACTCACAGCAGCTACGTTTAATGTTTTTTACACTAAAAAATGTCCGTTGTAATTTATACAAAGCAACACTATTTATTTACAAGGTCAAAATTTAAAATCAGGTTATGCTTAATTCACTAATAATAATAAGTACGCGCCGTGCATCGGCCGAAATTACCGCGCTAATTTTTTTTTTTAATTGTAAATTTTTTCCTGGCGCGAGCATGGCATAAGTTTGAAGCGCTATTCAGCCTACTACAGGGCGACAGCCAAAGAGGATGAGAATTTTAAATTATTATTTATTCGAAATACTTGCACCTAGTCCTAGTGCTTACATTTTGGTGACATGTTTTTATTAACTAGTAATGTAACTAGTTGTTTGTTGGGGTGGAATTAATATTTCAACTTAAATTTAAAGTGGCTATCTTCAACCGATTGAGCTGAAATTTTTGCGTGCATGTTTTTTTTTTATTCGACTGGAAAGCAAACGAGCAAGTGGGTCTCCTGGTGGTAAGAGATCACCACCGCCCATAAACATCTGCAACATCAGGGGTACTGCAGATGCGTTGCCAACCTAGAGGCCTAAGTTGGAATACCTCAAGTGCCAGTAATTTCACCGGCTGTCTTACTCTCCGCGCCGAAACACAACAGTGCAAGCACTGCTGCTTCACGGCAGGATTAGCGAGCAAGATGGTGGTAGCAATCCGGGCGGACCTTGCACAAGGTCCTACCACCTGCAGGATGATATGTGTATAAATCCGATGGCAATGCAATATTATTATGACGTAGAGCTGATCTGATGATGAAATTAGACGTTGGCCATAGGAACTCTGTAATAAAACGACACGACCGCATCGTACGGAGGTGCGGAACCCTACATGCGCGAGTCGTTCGCACTCGCACTTGACAGATTTTTTAGATTTAATTTAGTAGGTTATTAAGTTTTTAAGTTAGGTAGTTAGTTTATAGTTACGTTTTATGTGGTTATTTTATTTTAAATTCATGTATATTTTATTCCAATAAAGCTTAGTAAGCTTAAAAATATTTATTAAGAAAATGTATTTTTGTCACAAAATAAAATACATGAAAAAAAAAAGCAACGAGCAGGAGGGGTCGCGAAATATTTCTTCATACTAAAGGAGTCGTGCCATGAAAAAGGTTGAAAAACACTGCCCTACAGGTTATTAAACAACGTATTGCAATGCCTAAATGACCATTCAACAATTCAATTAACAATTGATCCAGGCAATTAACAGTGCACCTAACACCACAATGCACGCGGTTAGTCGCCCACTAATGGACCTGCATTATTTAATGGACAATGGACTAATTGCAATTGAATTATTTTATTTAATCAACTAGCTTTTGCCCGCGGCTCCGCACGCGTGGTATTCGGTTATCGCACACTGTTCTCTCGGGAACTGTGCATTTTACCGGGATAAAAAGTAGCCTAATGTCACTCTCGGGCCCATAAACTATCTCTATGCCAAAAATTACGTCGATCCGTCGCTCCGTTACGGTGTGAAAGACGGACAAACACACAAACACACTTTCGCATTTATAATATTGGTATGGATGGATATAGAACATGAATGAGTTTATTATTTTTTGTTAAATAGTACTTATTGTAACCGATAACTCACGTCTTAAATCGAGTTTAAGTCGATATGTTGGTTGCAGCAGCCGCTGAGTCGCGTGCTCCTGAGGAGAAGGGCTACGAAATAGCCCGAAACATGTCGAGCTAAACTCTTTTCCAATTTTTTAATGGTAACACCAGCAATGACAAGTGTTCCGTGCCTGGAAGGCTACTCCGAAACACAAAATTCGAAGTTCTTGTCGTGCGGTCCCTCTGACACTTATACTACTTAATACGAGAGCGAGAGGGATCGCACGACACGAACTTCGAATTTTGTGTTTCGGAGTAGCCCTTCTGCCTGCTTTGTAACAAAGTCACCACTTAACGTATTTAAGAGAAGTCTCTTTGTTCCATTCTCCATACAAACGTAGTCCCGATCTCATTTGAAAACTAGGCAACAGAAGTAGATGAAATTTTGTAAGTATGGACTAGACGTAATTATCTATGCCTGTGGTTTTCCGATTTTCATATAAATGTGTAATATCAGAATTACAGGAGCTCAAAAGTCGACAAAAAAAAGATTTCAACTTTGCACGAGAATTACAGACTATTAAAGCATTTTTACAAAAATCTAAAAAACCACAGGCATAGAAAATATAATGAAGATCTTGATTGTAAAATATCATTGATTTCTGTGCTGTACTTTTCGTATAATATGAGGACAACGAAACCTAAATTTCAACCGCTCAAATCTTGAAAAGCCTACAGCTATCTCGATATACATTAGCGGGAAGCGGAGAAGCGGGACGAGATGTGCATGGGGGGGACGGCTGCGAGCGCTTATGTCACGAGTGATAAAGACAGCAATTTCCCAAACGAATAGCTAACGCGGCCGCGCGTCCGCCAGGGAAACTTCTCTTAACGATAGTTAATATAATACGGCGAAATTTGCCACTTAAGGTACGCTAGACATATTAATAGCTAATGGGAATAGAATCGATCGACCGTCAACCGCCGTTTAGCCGGCAATTAGGGAAGTTGAGCGTTCACGCGTCAATACTGAAGCTTGGAGTTTAAGGGTTGCCATACCACATCAGTCAAATTGCCGGAGATACCCTATAACTTTGTAAAGAGTAGCGTATTTAATATAAGCGAACATTTAATGTAAGGTACAATGTATTTTAATTTCTTATTTAAATGAGTAAAAAAAAATTAAGGTCGAAAAAAAACAAAGTAGGTAAACTTGCATCTATTTTTTAAATAAAAACTTTTTTTGAGGGTGTAATTACAATGTGCCTGCAGAATATGTATATAATTTGACACTTGACTTAAAGGCTTAAAATATCATGATCGCACAGAAAGCCATTAGGTATTATTTAGCTAATAAAACCCCTTGCAAAAAAATAGGGCACCTATGGTTTTTCAGATTTTTAGGCATTGAAGCTTAGAAATTAAGCTTTCATACACATAAAATGCAAAAACCATAGGTGCCCGTTTTTTTGCAAGGTGGTTTACATGGAAAAATTTATCACGCAGCACCTACATCAATTTCCTGGTAGGTAAGGAATTATTTGACAAATAACCTTGGAGAATGTAGTACATAAAAGATTTTTAAATTTGAGGTAGAACTAAAAAGAGTTATACCTACTTACGTAATTATGAAGACTGCTTGTAAAAAGTGAGCAGTAGTCGAGTAGGTAAACTAAAAGAGTGTCAGTGAATAATACGGGAGCGCCAAAGTTCGCAGACTCTACACTAGTCATATCTACCGTAATTTTTCTGCGAATCATCGTTTGTCATAATTTTTTCCCAATGAAATCTTACAGTTTGCTGGAATTTTGAAATGGTCATTCCTATCGAAAACTATAGATTAGGTTAGGTTTGTTTTACAACAACTCTGAACAGTAATTTTGGATTCACAGAAAAAAAGAGTTATGACAAACGACCGTTCTGACAAACATTACAATACAATACAATACAAATACTCGTTATTGTACACCAGAAATAGTAAGCGATACAGGAAACAGGTACACAGAGAAAACACAAGAACATTACGTTCGGATTTCCAATAAGTATGCGAACCGATATGGACCCGAATAATACATTACGATTATTATAAGGAACAAGAAATACCTTCAAAGTCGACAAGCTCGGCGAATCCCGAAAGGAGGGCAACCCTAAATCAGTTATTTAACTGATTGATTCGATTAACTAATCAATGGTTAGCGACAGGTTGAGATTGATCGTTTTGAATTAGAGTTTCAAAATTGGCAATGTTTTACATTAATTACTAACTGGAAACTGTCATTAAACGTACTGACGAAAACAACATCATTGCTTAAGCAGCGTTTCCACCAATAATGTGCGAGGATGTGTTGCGAGGGATGTGTTTTTCGTTAACCAATAGAAACGCTTCATTTACACAGCCTCGCACAACATAATCGAAATACCACAAACGGGACTTATCACGCTATTACAAGTAATATTTACCTCGATGTTTCGGCAACGTTGCAGTTGCCGTGGTCACGAGTAGACTCCACACACAACACAACACACACACACACACACACACACACACACACACACACACACACACACAACACATCTCAGATGAAAACAGCTGAGCGGAGCGAGGATAGATAAATGAAACGTTTCTATTGGTTAATGAAAAACATATTCCTCGCAATACATCCTCGCACATCTCTGGTGGAAATGTTGCTTAAATCGCTTGAGTTGGTCATTTAAAAAGTTTGCCACCTTAATTTTTTTTTTTTTATTTCTTGTTGGCTATGGAAATTCACATTATGCAGCTGCAGCAGTAAAAATACAGCCATGTGAAAGAGAAATAAAATAAAATAGGCAGCAAAGCGAATAGGGTTCCGTTTGTAACCATTCGGGTTCAAAGCCCTAAAAAAAGTAATGTTTTAGAGAAATTAATGTTTTGACACTAACTTTTTAATTTAAAAACTTTTGACGTCTGCAGAATAAAAAAATATTGACAGCGTAATCTTCTTGCATCATTTTAATTCCACTGCCTTCCCTCGGGTTCAGTTTAAATTTAAAGCAACCCTCAAGTTGATTTCAAGAGCCAAGCATCCCAGTCTTGGTCGTAAACTTCAAGATAGGGATTTCATGTTTGACCGAAAAGATTTAATACCAAGAATTATTCGGCCTTCGGCTTATATTTGAAATATCATGAATATTGCTAGTTGAGCAAAAGCTCAGACAAGACTTTTGGAGCAAACTAACGAATACTTATACCATTTATACTTTGATTTTGTATTTATATTGCTCAAGATTTTTCTTCGATACTTTCCGGAATTCGTGGTTTTCAAGATTCTTAACACGTTGACGTACACACAAGATAACTTAACTTCTAATAATTCGTGATTATGTCGCAGAAACTTTCCATGCCAAAAGCCATCATGTCTGTCTGTTGGATGTCATATTATTACGTTATGATAATACATGTTACGGCAGTAGCAGCTACAGACGAAGACTGTATGTAAATAGTCTGACCACAGAAGCGTCATAACACGAGACATTTTTGTTGTGTTTGTGTGTCTGACAGAGATAACATGTGTGTAAGGAGTGTTTGAGGCACCAGCAGGTTGTGTTACAGCTTCAAGCAGCACAAAGTACGCATACAAAAAAACAGAGGAACAGATGGATAAATGTGTAGTTTTATGTTTCAATTTTTATAGGTACTGACTAGAATTCATCAAATTTATTTTAATTTTACGATTAATATTCTCGAGAAACTACCGTGAGACTCATTCATATTAAATGATATTGAACGGATAACTCACGTCTTAAATCGAGTTTAGCTCGACATGTTTCGGGTTATTTCGGGCGCGATCAGAGCGCGTGCGTAGTGCGCGTGTTGCGGCAGCCGCCGAGTCGCGTGCTCCAGTGATGAAGGGTTTCGAAATAACCCGAAACATGTCGAGCTAAACTCGATTTAAGACGTGAGTTATCCGTTCAATATCATTTAATATTAATATTCTCGCCGAATTTTGTCGGAGTATGTCACATCCCTAACAGTAACATAACTTACAACGATCTAACTTTGGCATCACGTGCATTGTGGATTTATTTATGAAGCCAGACAAATCCGACAACTTGTCGACGGAGTGATCTGTTAATCAATCGATATGAATAGTTTAGCTAACGATTATAATGTAGGATTGGACAGTGTCAAAATTTATTTGAATCTAATAACTCATGTGTCACATCGCATAGATGTACGTAACTCTCGTTGAGAGTTAGACAATATAGATGGCGCTAGGTCACTGCTTAAGTGACAAAGTAAAGTAAAACAAGCTGAGATATGTGATGCATAGGGAAATTCGTGTCTGTGCCGTTGACCAGCAGTGGTGTAGCGGTATAGCACGCGGCACGGAATGCCGAGGACCTGGGTTCGATTCCCAGTGTTGGTCTTATTTTTCTGGTTTTTCTGTGCATCTATGTTTCGGTTTGTATTTTCAATTTAGGTTTCACGGGATGATCGTAAAAGTAAAAATTTGGAATTGAAATAAAAAATACAAAAAGATTCCAAAAAACCAATCATAATTTTGCAAGTGCGGATTACCAAAATTGTAATTATTTTTTGATTTCTTTCGAACATCATTTATTGCGTACGATTATGCGCATTTTTCTTCTGACAGACTTTGTCACGTTAGGTACCAAGTACAGGTACGACAGTAACTGACCGTTAAATGTGATGCCGTCTCTATTTATTTTGTTCGAAAAGACGGAGACGGTATCACATTTAACCGTCAGTTAACACTAATCAATGGATGGTGAAACAGCCCCTAAATACAGTGATCCTACTGCGTGCTAATTTATTTTAAAAAGGAAAAAGAAATGATCCTATCCCATCCCAGTATCCCAGTAATTTAATAAATGCGTAAGTTTGTAATTCTGCTTGTTTGTTACTTTATCAGGTTTAAACCGCTAAACCGATTTTGATGAAATTCGATACACAAATAGTTTTGAGTCCCCGGGAAGGACATAGGATAGTTTTATCCCGGAAACTTGCATAGCTCCCGCGGGATAGCGATACTACGCGGACAGAGTCGCGGGTAACGGCTAGTTTTAAATAAAACATTATAAAAGTAGGTAGGTACATGTATTTATTAGGCACTTTACCAACTACACTTACAGTTTGCGGTTATAACTAAGTAAAATACGCGCTGTTCTATTCGGGTGCCTCAAAAGCACTAACCTAAAAGCCTAACCTAGCCTAGCCGAATAAGTAAACTATTAATTATTTAACATGCTTTTAACAGCCATCAATCTGGTACAACGAACTAGTAGACTTATTGAAGGATACATTAGAGTCTAGAAATACGAGAATATCTATTAGTTTTATTTATTTCAAGTTAAATGAGTTTGAAAGTTTTCGACCGTCGTGGATTTTATTTTGATGACTTTTTCCGTTTCTTTTGTTTATTAGTAATCAATAGTTTCTTGTCACGATACGTGATACGCGAATATTCAGGTACTTATATAATGAAGTAGAATAAATAGTAGGTATTTTTTTTTTGTTTGTGAATTGATTTGTATTTTTAACCCCCGACGCAAAAAGAGGGGTGTTATAAGTTTGACCGCTATGTCTGTGACACCGTAGCTCTTAAACAGGTGGACCGATTTGAATGCAGTTTTTTATTTGATAGCAGGTTTTCTAGCGATGGTTCTTAGATACGTTTCATTAAAATCGGTTTAGCCGTTTTTGAGATATTGAACTTTAAAGTGACAAAGTCGGGGGTTTTCCAACTTTTGTATGTTTCCATTGAATTGGCCAAAATTAATTTTGTTCTGAAACTTTTTATAGCTACAGAATTGAAATGAAAAAAAAATATAGAGCAACTAATTAACAATTAAAATCAAAAAATATCTTTAATATTGATATGATAATATGCTCAAATATGGCAACAATTTAATATAACGTTTTAAACTTTCATGATTTTCACTCATAGGCAAAATACCATAAACGGTACGCTAACTCACAAGATTAGTATTTACTCTGCCAAGGCTGCTAGAGTACCTACAGATAGTTCGTGGTACGAATGCCGGTACCAATGATATTATATGTTACTATCGTATCGTATTTAGAAGCTCACTGGCCGGTACTATAAGTGCGGTTAGTTCGAAGGACTTGACTAGACTTCCCACACACGCAGTCTACTCGTGACCACGGCCACTGTAATATTATGGTCGAAAAATCATGGTAAATATTACTCATGTGTTTTATAATAATTAAATTCATTTATTCAAGTAACATTATGACTCATTTTGTTTTAGCGTGACAAGTCCACGTTCTCCCATGCTCTGGACTGGCCAGATAAAAGCCCTAACAAATACTCCTCTCAACACTTGCGCCAGAGAAGCGACAGCCAGGGAGAACTGGCGTAGAATTTGCCAAGAGTATCCGACAAAGAAGAAGATAGGTAAGTCCTGTTTGTGGTATTTTGACTTACAATTTAATAATCGAAAAGTTGCTTCGTTCTTCGGTACTTCTTCTTTTATATCACTTCATATAGAACTCTACTTTAATAGAGATGTACTTATATTATATTCAACAAAAACACCTTGAAAATTCCAACGGACCAAGTCATCTTTAATGGCCATACCATCGCAGCCTTCAAGGGCTGAGCAATCACAGGCCACCGCAACCGCGGCCTCGGCTCACTGCAATTAGGGTTACCATTACGAAATTTCCAAAAGCCCTTATAAAAAGCAGGATATTGAAATAATTGAAGTAAGTTATTGTAAAAAAAAAATACAAATTATTTTGCTAACTGTACATGCATTATCATTTAGATTACCTACCTATATTTCCGATACCAATTTCAAGTAAATTAACCAAGGAGGAGTTCCATCCTGTGGGACCCTGGCCGGACCGGGCATATTCGAGCGTTTTGACCGCGCGGTCAAACGTCATTAGCGTCCCACGTTTATATAGCACAACGGAAAGACAAGTCATAAGAATTTTTCATAAGAAAACAACACTGGGCATCACCCCTTTTAATAACGCCGGCGAAGACACCAATGACAAAAAAAACGCTGCAAAAACGCTGAATATTCGCCCGACTACCCGAACGTCAGTACCAGTTTACCGAATTTCAAGAGAATTTGACGACTGCAAATTGCTCATTAAATTATCATCATCATTATCATCATCTCAGCCATAAGATGTCCACTGTTTTGTGGAAGACAGGTTTTCATTTTTTTTTTTTAATTTCTTAATTTTGGACATTTCTCTGTGAAAATAATAGCTTTTTAACCCCCGACGCAAAAAAACGGGTGTTATAAGTTTGACCGCTATGTGTGTCTGTGTGTCTGTCTGTGTGTCTGTCTGTGTGTCTGTCTGTGTGTCTGTCTGTGTGTCTGTGTGTCTGTGTGTCTGTCTGTGGCACCGTAGCTCTTAAGCGGGTGAACCGATTTGAATGCGGTTTTTTTTATTTGAAAGCTGGTTTTCTAGCGATGGTTCTTAGACATGTTTCATCAAAATCGGTTCAGCCGTTTCAAGATCATCAGCTCTTTTGTTCGCTGCGGTAGGAATCTTAGACGCATAATGGGTTTACTTTGCTTTCAAGCATATTTGGGACCTAAAACTTGAAACACCCATGTATGCTATGTAACTATGCAAGATTATGCAGTTCTCGGCCTGATGCTGCAGCCAGGATATCCAGAACACTAGTAGATACGCTCTTGATAAAACCATAGCAGATATATCGTGTTTGGATTCGTTTCGATCAGTATTTGATTCTACATACAATGCAAAAGTGGCAACAGGATGAGCTGATGCTGCAGCCAAGATATCCAGCACATTAGTACACTATAAAAAATAATAGCACATATGTCGTGTTTGGATTCGTTTTGATCAGTAATTGATTCTACATACAATGCAGTGATAGCAACACGACGAGCTGTTTAAAAAACATGAAATTAAAAAAAAAATGAAAATTTTAAAAACCCCCGACAAAAAAAGCCGCCAAAAAACGACAACTAAAAAGTAAAAAATAATTATGCACTACCTAGCTGTTGCCCGCGACTTCATTTGCGAACAATTCGTTTATACCTATCCCGCTGGGACTATTATGCTGATTTCCCGCAAAATTAGCCTAAGTTAATTTAGTACAAGTACCTAGTAATATTCTTTTTATCTAAGCGTCGTCGATGTCGGGGGACCGCTAAGGTTAATACTTAAAAAAATACAACATATGTACTTTAGTTTCTGTTAACCTTAGCGGTCCCCCGACACCGTCGACGCTTAGATAAAAAGAATATTACTAGGTACTTGTACTAAATTAACTTAGGCTAATTTTGCGGGAAATCAGCATAATAGTCCCAGCGGGATAGGTATAAACGAATTGTTCGCAGATGAAGTCGCGGGCAACAGCTAGGTAGTGCATAATTATTTTTTACTTTTTAGTTGTCGTTTTTTGGCGGCTTTTTTTTATATTTTTTACAAGGTAAATATGTGCGTATTATAAATTTTTATTTTATATATTTTTTTAAATACCTTAGAACTGGTTTTAGGCTCTGTCTAGGTGGCTAGCGATAAAATAAAAAGTAAAAAGTCTCGACGCGTCTTCACAAATCCTGACGCGTGGTATTCCTAACCCCGATGCGTTGGCGCATGGCTCGGTCTCAACTTACAATTAGATCATTTTGCAGCGATGACTAATTAGGCTTTGTTTTTAAACTCCGATGCTAAAAGAGGGATGTTATAAGTTTGACCGCTATGTGTGTCTGTGTGTGTGTCTGTCTCTGTGTCCGTCTGTGTGTCTATCTGTCTGTCTATCTGTGGCGCCGTAGCTCTTAAACAGGTGAACCGATTTGAATGCGGTTTTTTTTATTTGATAGCAGATTTACTAGAGATGGTTTTTAGACATGTTTCATCAAAATCGGTTCAGCCGTTTTTGAGATATTGAACTTTAAAGTAAAGAGAGTCGGGGGTTTTCCAAGTTTTTGTTGATTAGGTTATTAATATTATACTTATATTTAATTTAATAAGGTGGTTTAACATAAATTGAACTAGCTTTTCGCCCGTCTACGGAAAAGTCGTTTAAGGGTACCACATCTGCCGCCGATCAAAAAACGTTTAGGCGGCCCCTAGACCTACAATAACATTGTACAATACTTTTTATTGCACAATAAGATTGAAAGGCGCTCTGAATCCAAACGAGCAATTGTATTGCACAATAATACGAACTGCACAATGTTTTCGTGTTCAGTATTGTATAGTATATTGTGCAATACTGACCCTACACGATGCAATATAAAAATATGGTGCAATAAAAATTAAACTCGCTCAAACTTTTGGTCAATCATTGTGCAATCTTCAATATTAACCCTAAACGGTCAATAATATTGCACAATTCGCGATATTGCACAATATAATTGACCGTTTAGGGGCCGCCTATCCACGCAATATTTAATAATTGGAATGGAAGATTCAAATCATAAAGCCACGGCACGATTTGTTTTCTTTTATTTAAAAAGAATTCTCTATCTCTTTAATTTTATCGCAAAATTCTCAATTGACAGTGGCTTTAAACTTCTAAGCACCTTCCTGCTATCTAAGTCAACGTTACATTAATGTCCCCAACATACAACTTAAGTCTTATGGCCTTTACTTAAAAGGGGTGAACACACTTGGGCTAAGCGTCTTTACCGGAATTATTAATAAACAAAGGAGAATCTTGAACTCTACCACGAATTTATTATAAGCGGCAAAACTCCAAGGGAAATTCCAAGGAAATTTCGAGCAAGCCAAAGTTTTGAACGGTTTCTATTTTTAAAAACATGCAAGAAGAAAACAAACAATTATTACTGGCACGCAATGAAAATACTGACTGGAAATATGAAGAAGGCTTTTTTTTTTAATGCGGCCAGTATCTTTAGCAGCACTTATTTTTTAACGATTATCACGTTGGTAATGTTGGTGCGTCTGTAAAACGCTATGCATTTATTCCGTTTGTTATTAAAACACGAATTGTCATGTTTTTGAAAATACTATTATTTTTAATTGTAATTTAACGTGCGGCCTTACAAGGCAGGGTTACATATCGTTCTAATTAAGATAGCACCAGACCTGAGTACTCTTGTTTTGCATACAAAAACCAGCTTGCGTTCGCAATCAGTTTAACCCTTAGCGGGATGAGATATAGTCGACAGTCCTTTAATTAAGTAAGAAATAAGTTAGTAAAAGTAAATAAAGCTTTTAAGCGGTATCGCAAATGTTTTCAATTAGATGTGTGCTTTTATCGTAATTGGGGCTCGAGCTTAAAGGCATGATGGCTGTATTTAAGTTTTAGTGATAATTTGCATAATGGCGCGGTCAGGGAACCCTGTGCATGCTTTTATTACTTACATAAGTAAATATGTCATGTACGAAATAAAATATAATATATATTATATTATAATAGTGTTTACCCGCGGCTCCGGACACGTAAATCATTAGATCTAGTACTATAATTTAAATTTTTAAAAATTAAATTATATTTTCATTAAAACATTAAAGTTATTAAAATATTTTGGAATAAGATAACAGAAGTTTAATTTAAACATACTAGTAATGGTAATTTATTCGGTATGTACGGCGATTATTCAGAATACGCGTTGCGGAATAGAAAGCCGAGTTGGAATCTAAACATATAATTAAAATCCAAAACACGCACCAAACAAACAACCGAAAATATTAAACCGAAGCCAAGTCCGAAGTAATAATTCACATTCAATTAAAACCGACATTCGGATGAATATAAAGTTAATTTCGGAATCCAAACTTTCTGATATATGGCCACCCTAAAACCGCCAGAGAATGTAGAGCTCCCACCCCCTCTTTCTGTTCGAATTCGTTGTTCGTTACAAAGGGTGTTATAACGAGTTAAGAGGGGTCTAATTAGGTTGGACGGAGGAGATGAATGATTAAACAAAGCGTTAAGTCTATTATCGTAGCGAGAACTTTATTAGAACAGTTAATGTATGAGCGGTGGTAGGGTTGGGCAGATGTCGGTACGTTTTGGCAAAATTATCGATACTTTTTACAATAAATATACGGGAACAATTTTTCTAGTTCCTAGTCCTCTCAATCTGAGTTGCAGTTGGACGAATATAAATCGAGATGTGATATGAAGAGCAATTTACAGCAAAATTATTAGTAAAAATTTGATAATGGAATTTCTCGGGTCAAGTTGCCGTGTTTTTTGCTGTGATAGCTACCACCACTTTACCTGTTAGCCTTCTGCCAAATAGAGTGTTCACACTGTTGTATTCCGGTTTGGGGTAAGATAGTCAGCCAGTGAAATTACTAGCATAGAGGCATTCCATTTTAGTCCTATAAGTAGGCAGCGCATAACCGCGCATTCAATCACATGGACAGCGAAGTCGTCAATCTACTTAACTTAATAATAATTGAAAAAAAACATTGCATCAAAAATCGATACCAAGTTTTCATCGACACAAACACACCCCATTCTTACCCCAACAGAAGCCAGTTAAATTTTCGTCTTGATAATTAGGTAAGCGGTAAAGCCTCCAACGAGCCGGCGGCGGCGCAATTAGTAATTTCTGCCTGATTATAAAGCGCTGACAACGATATAAATTTAGTTGATATAATAGAAAATGACAGATGACTTCGGATTAAGTAGTTCGAGGCTTGGGATTTATCTGTCATTAAGGCGGGCCATTAGTTGTGGATCAATTGTTAGTATAGAATGATTTGGACTAATCTTAGAATACATATTTATAATGAGCGAAGAGGAGATAACATAATGACTTGGTTGCAGAAATTGAGTGACGAGGTGAGTACCTTGATAGACATTAGTAGTAAAAAAATAGGAGGACTTTGCTCAGAAACAAGGTCATATACAGTCAACAAGGAATATAGCCTTGACGTTAATAATACTCAAAAATAAAATAAAAAATTAAAAAATTGACAGCTAAAAATTTTTACATGAATGCAAACATTTAGTTCCAAAAAACTTCTACGATCAAATGTAGGGAAAAAACCGGCCAAGAGCGTGTCGGACATGCCCGAAATAGGGTTCCGTAGCCATTACGAAAAATTAAGTAATATTTTTCTGAGGGTTTCCACCTAGACGTGCACTTTAAAGTTGAATATTTTGCAAACAAATCACTGAATCTAAAAATCGTTTTAGCAACCCCCTAATGGTTTTAACGATACCCCACACTACAAGGTTGGATGAGAAAAAAAATCACCCCCACTTGACGTCTATGGGAGGTACTCTAAAACAAATTGTTTTTGAATTTTTCATTGTACCATTTTGTCGGCAGAGTTTACATATAATTATATTCGTGCATAATTACAGCTTTCTTGCATTGATAGTCCCTGAGAAAAGCCGCGGCCGGTCAGACAGACAGACATGGCGAAACTATAAGGGTTCCGTTTTTGCCATTTTGGCTACGGAACCCTAAAAAAGACACAGTTCAAGATAAAGGCATTTCATGTAACATTGTTCATTTTGTAATATTAACTGTAACATAAGTTCGAAACACATAATACTATAGAAGTTTACATTAGACTTGTCTAATTTTACAAAAGACACCATGTAATCCAATTTTTCATAGCATATTCTAGACAACTGTACAGTACATCCCTGAGTGGCAGGAGCGTTTCCATCCGGCGGTTTCCGACAAATTCGTGCCGCCTAATTAAGAACTGCTTTATTAATTACTTTTCTCGTTTCCCCCTTTTAACATTTAAAATTTCGCAAATTGTTGGTGAAATTCATCCCTCTCTGGATTTAAGGACCAAATGAGATGTTTAAGTTGTTACAGGTAGGCCTGTCAAATTTTAGAATACAAATAAGTAATCTGTCCTTTATAGTTTCTTAATCCCTACTAATATTAATAACTACCTGTTTTCACTACTGAAAACAGGATTTCACATAGAAAATTAAAATTATATTAATAACTCTGTCTGTCTGTCTGTCTGTTACGCTTTCATTTCGAAATCATTGTACCGATTTTGATGAAATTTGGTATGTAGGTAGTTTGAACTCTAAGGATCAACATATCCGCGCAGACGAAGTCGCGGGCATAAGCTAGTACTTAATATAAGACAGCAAAGAGAGAAGTATTTTTAATTAAATTAAACACTGTTTTGCAATAGCGTGTTAACCCTGATTAATTCTGCAATTCATAATTCATTTATTTGCAATAAGTGTTGGTTATAATGGTCTTAAATTTAAAGCAATAAAAATGTTCACACACCTAGCTAACTATAATAGCATGCAAAATATAAAGTGTACAATGTCAACCCTAAGAAAATATTTTTAAGTTGACATTGTATTGCAAAACATCGTTCATTAAATCTATTAAAAAAAGATTTGAGAATGTATATTTAAATTCTCTTCAGGTGTAAAATTACCATAATACTTATATTTCACAATCAGCGTAATGCACACCTAAGTAAATTTTAAAAATATTACTTTTCAACGAATATGTTGTCGATGTCGATAAAAACTTAATATATTCACATCACTGGTTTACCCTGGCGATTGTCAAAACAGTTGAATACCTAATGCGAGGGACTTTTACCAAGTTCCAGACATTCCCGTTTTTCCCATAAATAATAAATGACCCAGCTTGATTTCTTAAGATTCTAAAAACCTTTTCAAATATACTTTTTATTAATATTGCTGTTTTGAAAAAGTGCTTTTTACAATTAAAGGAAATTGATTATTTGTAAAGATTTCAATGAAATGAGAGTAAACGGGCAACACAAATAAGTAACTTTTAGTTGTCTTGTAAAACTGAATTAATTCAATTAAGTAAATTTATTTACAAGACAAATTTAATTATAAATCAATGGGAGAGGCCCATGTCCAACAGTGGACGTCCTGTGGCTGATATGATGATGATAATGATGACATTGTCAATTTGATGTAGAGTATCTTCTGTCAACCTTAAAACGACTTCATTGGCTTCTTAAAAATACCTTTCTTTAGTACCTTTTAAACTTTTTTTTACTTCACTCTACGTATCTTTAGAGTCTTTCTTGATTTTTTGCCATAAGCAATATTATTTGTCTGTTACATAATCATGAACTGGTGTAATTTAATATTGTAACGTTTCCATTTCAGCTTTGGCTTAAATTCATTCAACAAAAACATCGCATTGATCGTATTTATCGCCCAAACTTGCACCTTTTCCCTGAACAGACGTTTCCCCGAATCCCGTATCAATCAGCCAACGGATTTGTTTCTTAATTCCTAAGGAGACAGCCTACAAGCAGCAATTATCCGAAAGACATCCAAAAAAACAACCAACCAAGCAAAAAGCCGTATGCCCTCACAAAAACTTCAAACCATATGCCACCGTAAGCTAAAGAGACTAAAGTGATATTGCCATGGTTGTAGCACATCGTCACCAAAATTAAGTCGAAAGCAAACGCTGCCAAAATAGACTCTTTGCGACGAGAACAGCTCCAGTTTTCCTTTAACAGATTACAGCACCCTAATTCCAGGAGTTTTAATATTCACTTATACAAGGGAAAAGAATTACAGGAAGAAAATGAAGCAGGGTGAGTGAATAAGTAAACAGCGCTCTCCGTGTTCCTATTGGTCGGTACGTTGTGTTAGATCGTACGATTCCGATTCGATTTGTAGATTGTCGGAATATCGAATTGAGCACGATAGGAGGGAATGAACGACCTTTAGAACGTGTAAATAGTTCGTGGAATTACGTAGAAATAGCCCTTGTGGTTTGGTTTGTTTTCGTAAGAATCAGAAAGGTCGTCTCGTTTCGTGCCAACGTTTTGAAATGCGAAGCTTCTGTTAACGATTGTAATAATCGATATAAGAAACGGTATGTCACTTTCCGCTGGAAGTTATTGGTTTGTCATTAATAGAAAAAGCGAAAGTTAACTTTCGCAAGCAAAAAGCTAATAGCTAACGTAATCAATCAATTCGATGCGATTGGAAATAATATCTTCTGAACGTGACTTGCTTTAAAATTCAACGCCATTTTTAATTTTGCGTCACTTAGGTAGAGAGGAGCAAAATTTATCGATGTTTAATTCTATCGATATTTCATGCCGGTGGCGAAATTAATAAAGTATTGTCTCAAGTTATTTTAGGATTCTGTTTGAAAGTTAAAAAAAAAACAGTTTAATCAAGATTACCTATATTAAATTTAACTAACTAGTCTTATCTTGAAAATATAAAATGTTTCATTTAAACTGCCCATTGCCTTCAGATACTTTAGGATAGAATATTATAAAGTTAAAGCAATTCAATAGTAGGTACGAGTAGATAGGTAAGCAGGTTTGTAATTCATTGACCAAACCGCTAAGCCACCACGTAACTAAATCACATAAACGCGCAACAACCAGACCTCAATAATGAAGAGCCTAAAACTTCAACCCCCACTACAATAACTTAAACGCAGCGTGCGTAAAAGTCACCAAAATAGGCAATAAACCAAACAGGGAACAATGCATGCATGTAAAAATGGCGCTTCTTTCCCACCGCTTAATAATTGATGGTTCAAACTGCCGAGTTGTGTTGCTCATACAATATTTACCCCCCCAGCAACCTCGTGTTACCGCCTGTTTTCTACCTACATACGTATATCCACTTAGCTTGTTTGGGCTTTGAGCCATCAGAGTTTGGTTTTTGAAGGCAAGTAGTGAAATGGTTTAACCTTCTAGACGGTAGCCACGTCCACTTATTACTTCGTTGATTTGTAGTTAACAAAATCAATCAATTTCAAATCGCCGTGTGCTGAAAGCTCCGTACAAATAGAAAGCGAGCAAAAATAAGTTTGTATTTCATACGTAATATGTATTTTATCGCGCATGGGACTCGCACTTGTCCGGTTTTGTAGGAATAAAGTAGTAATATTGGTTTAGATATATTTGACATCGCGCTGCAAAGAGTCCAAACTCTAGACCTGGCGAGTTTTTAGAAGTGTCAGAAACGGTACATTTTACGTTTTAATATATTATTACGTGTTATTATCTCATATTATATGGTCCATCATTTTGGAAAAATTCCAAATATTGAAATGTCAAAAATTTCACGACAGTCGGTTGAGAAATGAAGAAGGTATTCGCTTTATAAATAGGGTATTTGGTAACTTGTTAATTGTGCTATTCTACATAACTATAATGAAAATGTAGACACATCTACACATAATATTTAGCGAAAAATAATTGGATTTTTGAAAACTCAATGTTTGCCTTCATCTTTATCTTTTTCTTCATGTTTATCCGTTACCTAGTGTCCATAGTACAAGCTTTGCTTAGTTTGGGACTAGGTCACTTGGTGTGAACTGTCCCATGATATTTATTATTATTATTATCTAAAACACTTGTATCTATGCGGTAGGTATGGCGCTACTGGCGAGTAACTTCATACGCTGATATTTATTTCTCTGTGCAATCTTCAATTATTAACCTTTCACTACAACTCTGTTACATGTAGTTATTTAAAAGGTATTTTTTTCCGTCCGAAAACATCCAATGCCAAGCTTTACACTAATAAAAATAAAGTCAAATGTAGTATATATCAAGTATAGTATTAACATTTAAACACTTTCTACACTCAATCAAACTAATCGCCAACACATGTAAAATACGAAATTTAAAAATAACCATATATCCTGAGTATCGATGAAACACAATGGATATCGAAATCGATAAACAAATTTATGCAACCGCTTCTATCGACATCTCATTTATAACGCTGTCACATGCTTATCGCTTAATAAGGGATATAGGCGTGGTATGTTCTATTGTTTGGATGCAATTGGGTGCTAAGTGTTAAAATGGATGAATGAGGTAGGTGTATGTTGTTTTAATGATTGCTGATAATGTTAGCTGATAATGTATGGTTTCTCGTATCGCCCGTGGATATGCGATGGATGCAAATGCATTTTTTTGTCATACAATTCCTATTAAATGCGCGTTGTAGTACGACAATACTAATTTTCTATAGAGCCTAAACCAAAGCTGCACAAAGGCAAAGGGATTTTTTTTAGTACATAGATATCATTTATAAATAAATATTGTGAATCTGTTTTTTTTTAAAAAATACCTCGTTGAGTTTCTTGCCGGATTCTTCTCAACAGAGGTTTTTTCCAAACCGGTGGTAGATTTTTTGACGTTCATAAGTGCTTATCATAGCCTAAATTGAATAAAGAGATTTTGACTTTGACTTTTTAATTATATGTTTTTGTTCGAACAAACATATATAACCAGCACTGGTAGGGGCCAAATTATTTCTTAAACTAGCTTTTGCCCGCGGCTCCGCCCGCGTGGTTTTCGGTTATCGTGCGCTGTGCCCTCGGGAACTGTGCATTTTTCCGGGATAAAAAGTAGTCTATGTCACTCTCGGACCCATAAACTCTATGCCAAAAATCACGTCGATCCGTCGCTCCGTTACGGCGTGAAAGACGGACAAACACACTAACATACAAACACACTTTTGCATTTATAATATTAGTATGGATTAATTAAGGTCTTGGTCGTGGCCTAAAGCTAAGGCTGTGGTTACAGCTAAGGTTGTGGTCGCAGTTGTGTCAGTTCTCCTCGCTTCGCTTATACAAAATTCGAGATGTGTAATAAATCCAATTTGAAGCGGCAATGGGCGGGCCAAATCGCTCGAAGAACGGATAATCGTTGGGGGAGAAGATTCCTCGAGTGGCTACCATGAACCGGAAGACGAAGCGTTGGCAGGCCTCCCGATAGGACTGAGGATATCGTGGGAGTTGCGGGCAACCGGTGGCAAGTGGCAAATTGTCGTTCATTGAGACATTTAGAGACGACAGCCGGATTGCCAAATGGTTAGAGAACCTGACTACGAAGGTTGAGGTCATGGGTTCGATTCCCGACCGGGGCAGATATTTGTATGAATAATAGTATGATTGTTCTCGGGTCTTGGATGTTTAATATGTATTTAAGTATATATTTTCTATATAAGTACGTTTATCCGCTGCCTCGTATCCATTATGTTCAAGCTTTGCTTAGTTTGGTGCTAGGTCAATTTGGTGTCAAGTGTCCCATGAAATTAATTATTATTATTATTATTTATTTTTAGGGCGCCTTTGTACAGCAGTGGACGTTTTCCGTCTGATGATGAAGATGACGTAATAATTTCAATTCAATGAAAAACCACTAACCGATGGCAAAATACACGTAAGTACTCTTGAAATTGTGTCGCGAATAAAACATGCAGCAGGTGATAGGACCTTGTGCAAGGTCCGCCCGGATTGCTACCACCATCTTGCTTGCTAATCCTGCCGTAAAGCAGCAGTGCTTGCACTGTTGTGTTTCGGCGCGGAGAGTAAGACAACCGGTGAAATTACTGGCACTTGAGGTATCCCATCTTAGGCCTCTAAGTTGGTAACGCATCCCCAACTAGCAAATTAAACCGTATAAGCTTCTTTCTTACAACCTTAAGTCGAAAGACACTCGTGTGAAAGATCTGTCACTATCAAAAAGCCGTTTAAAAGCAACTCTCTGGATTGTTTAGCATCGAATGCTTTTTTGCTGCATAAACATGTCTAGTAAACGTGCTCTCGACAAACTCATATCGCATTTACTCGATAGCTGTATAAAGATATCTCTCGATCACCTTCTTGTGACCGTATGTCTTATGACGGTTGTATAAATGTAACCAAATTGCTAATTTGTTGTCAAACTAACTTTTATAGCACCATATTTCGACATTCAATTATTACAGCACAATTGCTGAGTAAAAGTGGTTTATTCGACAAAATAGCATTTCAGTTACTTTTATAGCACTTAATGTCATATAATAGCTGTCTGCAAGATTTTCTTTCGACGTGAATATTGAAGTTGAGAAAACGCTTTAAATTAATCTATTACAGGGCCCAAGGTCGTGTAAATATTATTTAACGGCTATCACACAGCGTAATAATGGGATAAACGTTATTTGAAATCTTTTACAGCACGTAACAATAAAAACCGCTTTGCTTTACTTTAATTTAAAATTTATTATAACAAATGGAAAAAAAAAAAGAAGTGGTGGTTTCCGACGGAAAATTAATGAATTGTACACTCGTAGGATTCATCGTTACAATTGCTACATCGGGTTCAGCTACGGGTGAAGTGTCATCAAATAATTTTAACGAGGGTTCAGTATTAGAAAATATTCACGATTCTACTGAACATGACATTTTTGAAGCATCTCTTTCCAAGGCCATTTCGATTCCATAAGCTGCTTTAAATCACTTTATTTAAGAATTTGTCCACATCCAAGTAAACTACCATTTTACTATCACCTATAAAAGATAAAATGATAATGGTTTAACATTCACCACTAAAGACCCCTAAACTAATACAAAATGCCGCTGCTAAAGTCGTAAAAAGGAATTCTCAATTCTATTTTTCCACTAAAAAGCCGAGTGAATGCTTTAGGATGACGAGTGAGATGATATAATGACGAATTAATTTTAACTTTTAAATTAATATGATTTCTCACTAATTTTCTACTGAAAAATCTTGCGGCCCATGAAAATATTAACGAAAATTTAAGAAATGTACACGAAAAATTTTATTCCGCACATGAAAGTAAGACCTATGATCTAGTGTCAAGAGTTACCTAAAAATCATTATGGGTGGTATAAAATATAACATCAATGAGCAAAATACTTTTACTTATATTTTCTGTTGCTCCAATAAATTAATTTGCCGTTTGTTTGCGCTCTCACGACCAAAAAGTCGAGTGATTGCAACCGCGCTGCTATTTTACGATAAATAAGTCGAATGAAAGAGATAATACCGGCTTGTATAAGGCTTATGTGTGGAATAATGGCAAACTGATGTCTATCATAGAACTATATAGCATTCGAGTTGTGATTACTCTATGTTCTTTCAATTATTTGGCTATTCATACGATACTCTTACGATATTTACAGCACTTAAAGCTGAAAGAAGTGTGCCCAAATCGCGTTGAGAGAACGTGCACAGACCTTTCTTTCGACATTTTACAGATCTATCTTACGACCAATAGCTGAAATAGAAACGTAATGTTGACTTTTTTACGACATGATTTGCTAGTTGGGTCTGCAATCCCCCTGCCTGGTTTTGCAAGTGTCTATGGGCGGTGGTGATCTCTTACCATCAGAAGACCCACTTGCTCGTTTGCCATGCAGTGGAATAAAAAAAATCCTTGTATAACTAAGTTAGTATATCTACCGTTCAATTCGAGCATTCATAGACATACACTTATCTCGCATCCGACCGTTCAATCTACATTGAGTAGAGACGCAAATGAATTGCCTTTATCTATGACAAATGATGTGGTATTATCCACTCTATCGAATTAATGACTCGATGGAGTCTAAAGCGTCGACTTCTGATGATTTAAACGTATCAGGCAATGATAAATTTATTGAGTTAGGTTCGGAGCCTGAGGGTCTACTATGAAATTCGAAAATCGAAGTTCGTATCGTACCGTCGCTCTCACAAAAAATATGGAAAGGTAACGCTTAATAAATACTATCAACGAAAATTGGTTTCAGCATGATCGGATATACCATTTTTGAGCTATTGCCGAAAAACTCCGCTTCTCAACAACAACGTAAGTGCCGTGAAGATATGCTCTTTTTCTGGTAATAATTTTTAAGACTGTAGTAAGTATTTTAATTGTGTTATAACGCACATAATATTATTTGATATTTTTCGTAATGGCTACGGAACCCTATCTTGGGCGTGTCCGACACGCTCTTGGCCGGTTTTTGACTTATTATATGACCAGACTTGTCAAGAAAGGAATGCGAACTACTCACCACAAACATTTAACGAAACACATGTAAAAACTCTTTCATTACCATCATTACGCCAGAAGAATGTTAATGTTATACGTAAAACCAATATTAGAATATCTTAAACTGCACAATAAATCGTGTTTTATCTTTATCTTTGTTTAAATGAGTATTTTATTTTAAAGGTTTCGAACGGACTAAAGCTTTACCGGTGCAGTCCGAATTGTAGAAAGACATGTCCGGCTGGAATTCGAAATGGGGTTACAATGTGTTACATTTTTTACATAAATTTTTACTTATGGGCACTCTTCCATAAGGTCTTTTTAGGTTAAGTTTTAATTCAAATTGTATGTTATGTTTGTTCCGTTTTTAATTTAAAAAAAAAAGTCAAAAGTGAGTTGCATTTATTTTAAACTTTTAAACGACATTAGTTTTTTTACTTTTTTTTATAAATGGTTCTGAAATTTTTACTAAAAATAAATTGTTTCCAATGATGTATTTAACCCACGTTTTACCACCAAGTATTTTTTTTGTTTGGTGTCAAAAAGGCCTCGTTTACGTTAACTAATTTTGATCTCTACAACCAAAACATAACCTAAACCGCACACAGATCTAATTAAACCTCTTAAATATTCCTTCATCGTTAAATCCACAGACTAGACATTAGTCGGTGGATTAATCAAACACCCTATCGGCGCCTAGTCGACCCTCGTTAGCGATAAACATAGTTAATAAACAATAAACAAAACAATAAGTAGGAGTTAAGATAAGCACCATTAACACGCTCGCTTGGCTCACTGCCTCACTCAGAGAGGACAGTTAGGTAGTATTTAAGATTGTTCAAGATTTATTTAATACGAAAAGTATTTTAAGTCATGGTAGCCTAGTAATTTGAGCTATGACCTCTTAAGTAGAGAATTGCGAGTTCGAACCCTGGCTGACATTTCTGAGTTTGAAAACTACCACCCTAGATACGCTACGAATGAAGGAGAACCTGCCAAAAAATTCTATTGTAATGTAAGTATTAAATTCCTAATCCCCATTACGCCTGAGTCTGAAAACTATAGTCTAAGCAGAGAGAGAGAGAAAGATAGATAGAGAATAAGAGGCCGGCGTCAAGCATTGAGACGTATCTATACATAGGACAATATAAGGTGAAATATAAAAAAAGTTATTCGGGTGTGTTTACTGAAATTTGAACCCTTTTAACTCATGTTTTAGCATACTGTGCCAAGTCTGTAAATACAGTTACCTACTATTAACGAGTTTAATGGTAGAGTTAAATATCATCGGGTATTAACAGTTTCGTAAAAAAATATCTCTTTGTGAAAGGACTGAGCAAGATGTCAATTTGATACATATTTTTAAACTATTTCAACTAAGATATTAACCAATAAAGCATTCATAATTCAGTCACAACAAAATTGATAGCGCCTTAACGTTAAGCTTTGACTCTAACGATAATAAATTACACCAAGTTTCATACTGTGAGGCAATAATTGTATTTAGCTATAATAAAATTATTTAATACCGTACTTAAGATAGCGCCTGCAATACCATTAACACTTTCATTGTCATTACCATCAATAATGTCAATGCCACCAAAGGAATTTACAATCCAAACAATATAAATATTCCCCATTCAATAGCATAAACAACAAGTAATAAAATTCAATATTATCCTAGTAATATCAGAGAGTAGATCACGAGTGTATGTTTTTTTTTTCTTTTTTTAATCGTAAAGCAGTGGCATGGGCATGGCGCCGCGCGTATCGAGCACGCGTTATCGACGCCGAACACAAACACCGCTTGTCCATTAGAACGTAATCGGCTGTGATGCCACCAACACGATTCGGACTGCATTGTCTCGCAGTTTTGAATTTGGAATGTTTTTGTTCGCGTTCGAACGCTTGAATGCAGGTGTTTTTATTTTTTTAATAGATTTTCTGATGCTGTTTAGCAAGTTGCCAGTATGAAAAGTTCGTTTAAATAATCTGTCATACTTTCGTTTTCATTTTTAACCGACTTCAAAAAAGAAGGAGGTTCTATGTTCCAATGTTTGTATTTTTTGAGTGTTATGAAGTTAGGTAATACTTTAACTGTACCTACCTATTATAAGCTGCATTAAGAGCAAACATTTTAATAAGAACAAAGATGCAAGCAAAGGGCTATGTAAAAATTCAATGTCAGTTACCTAACTGCATTAAAAAAAATGTTCAACACACATGGATACAAAATATTATTATCTAGGTAGGTAGATAACTGTAGTAGATTTCTCAAAAAAAATAATTGTTTGCCATCTAAATTCCAGAATGCTTCTTATAGTTTTAAAACATAAAAAAACGTGTTGATTGCAAATAAATTGATGCAAAAAGCATTCATTTAGACAATATGTGCGGTAAAACTAGCCGTTTAATTTAAATATCGTATTCAGCCAGTGTCATCGTGTATGAATAATGCATGGCTCCATTTAAAAGCCTACCAACACGTGTATGTATTGATTAAACCGTTCTCATTAAATTATGTTAATTGATGTTCTGCCGTGTCTATGATCTTTATTTTAAAATGTTGATGTTTCATACCACTTTGTTTTGTTGTAAATGTCAATTTGTTTTTATGTGCGGTATATCATTAAATGAGTCCGTTATTTATGAAGGTTGTTCAGTAAATGAATAAAGATTATGCGGCATAGTCTATCACATCTCGTGTCATGAGTGAGACAGATAGATATGATAGACTCAGCAGCAAGTTTTCTTCGAGTATTAAATTCAGTTTTTCTTTTATACATAATGTGTAAATGTATAAAATTTTCCAAATATGGAAATATTTGGAAAATTTTAATTTTCGTGATTTGTTTATATTTTCACTAGCTTTTGTCCGCGGCTCCGCCCGCGTGGTATTCGGTTATCGCGCGCTGTTCCCTCGGGAACTGTGATTTTCCAGGATAAAAAGTAGCTTATGTCACTATCAGGCCCATAAACTATCTCTATGCCAAAAATCACGTCGATCCGTCGCTCCGTTACGGCGTGAAAGACGGACAAACACACAAACATACAAACATTCTTTCGCATTTATAATATTAGTATGGATTTAGTCAATAAAAGAATTCAGTATTACGGTTAAAAACTAATGCGCTGTAAAATTCAAATTATACACAAAACAATCAATTCCATTCCAGTCGTTCCCTCATGACATGACTGAAGATCATGGTCATCAACGGGTCGTCTATATTTAGATAGGATTATTTTGTTTCCATCGGCTTCTCTTCTGTCCCTGATGATGGAGATAAACCTCGAGGACCTAGAGTCTCTAATTTGATCGACCCATTTGCTATATCAGCCCCAGGTAAACAATAAAAAACGCAAAAAGACAAAAAAAAACTAATTAGGGGTTTTTGAAAATCGTCTAACTATTAAGGGAAGACTAAGACAAAATTGTCAAAAATGCCACAAACGGGACTTTCACGCTGTTTTTACACAAGTAATATTTACCTCGACATTCCGTTTGCCGTTTGTGGCATTTTTTTGACTATGAGTGAGAATCACGAAAGTTTAAAACGTTATAAGACAAAATAATACCTCCACTTGGTCCTTCGATTCTGGAACCAGGTCTTGACCTGGGCGTCTGTCATCTTCAAGGTCTTCGCCAGGCTGGCTCGTTCAGCTGACGCTAGATATTTCTGCTTGTGGAACCGCTTCTCCAGCTCAGCTATTTGGAGACGGGTGAAGGATGTCCTAGGCTTCTTACGTTTCGGCGGTGTTCGGTTCTGGTACGGGTGCCCGATCCGCCTTGTGATGGGGAATGAGGCTGGAAAAAAAGGAGTTGTGTGAATTGATTGACTATGAAGATGAACGTTATAATGATCTCGTCTTCATTATAACGTTATAATGTCTGTTTGTGGCACCATAGCTCTTAAGCGGGTAGACAGATTTGAATACGGTTTTTTTTTAATTTGTAATCAGGTTTTTTAGCTATGGTTTTTAGACATGTGTCATTAAAATCAGTTCAGCCGTTTTTGAGATATTGAACTTTGAAGTGAAGTCGGGGGTTTTCCAAAATTTTGTTTTATAGTCCCATGACGCTTCAATAACCTAACCTAACCAACAAAAATTTGTAAAAACCCCGGCATTGTCACTTCAAAGTAAAATATCTCAAAAACGGTTGAATCGATTTTGATAAAACATATCTAAGAACTATCGCTAGAAAACCTGCTTTCAGACAAAAAAAGCCGCATTGAAATCGGTCCGCCTGTTTAAGAGCTACAGTGCCACAGACAGACACACATAGCTGTCAAACTTATAATACCCCTCTTTTTGCTTCGAGGGTTAAAAATTACCAAGAACTAATCTCCGTCTATCGGCATATCTTCACGAGCGAGGCAATGGCTTAATCACTCATATCATTACAACAAACTCATGAATAAATAAAAATGTTATCAGTCTGTTGTTGAATTATGTATGTTAAATTACCCATACAATTGGCATAAAAGTATGGGCTATTACACGAAACGATAATCAAAGTTTTCTGCCTGTAATACATATTGAATTACATGATTTTGGAAGCACGGTATCGTTAAAATTAGGCTAGGCACGTTAAACACAGAAACATTTTAATACTAATGTATTGTAATGTAATGTTAATGATTATGATATTTATGATTATGACATGTAAATATGTATTGGTTGTGATTTTTAATTTTAATTTTTAACTGTAAATTGTATGGGTTTTAAAAAAAAGCCTAAATAATGAAATTTATTATTAATAATACATAAATTATGTAGCGGTAGCTGAAGGCGTGGTGGCCTAGTGGTTTGACCTATGGCCTTTCAAGTAAAGGATCGGTGGTTCAAACCCGGACTCGCAGCTTTTGAGATTTCGAAATTCATTTGCGAACATTCTAAATTTATCACGAGCTTTATGATGGAAAACTGCACAAACTTGCGCAATTGTGTGTATGAAGCTCCCAATCCGCACTGGGACCATGCTGGAAATACGGGCCAAGCCCTCTCATTATAAGAGGAAGCCTGGTACATGTACGTTGAATTTAAAAATGTTGAATAAAAAACATTCTTGATCTTATAATAAAGTATAGGATTGTAGCTTCTTAAATTTGTAAAAAAAAACCATTTATACGGTTCTGTTTTCCGTATTAAGTATATATACCTACAGTAAGTAATTTGTGGAAACGCCTAAGTAACATCGTATAGATATGAGTACTCATAATACCTACGTAACTAAACTAAACTAAATTGAAATGGAGTAGCGACTAGGTAGATTTTTTTGATGATTCAAGAGATTCATATCATGATCTTCAAAGTAAAAAAGCAAATTAACAACGGTATCTAAGATTAATCTCTAATTGACTACAATTTTAATTCATCAATTGCGTATATTCTCAGGACCAAATCGCTAGAAGTCATAATAATACACTCGTAACAACATAAAGCATTAAAACACGTAATCACGCTCAATCATTCAAAGTAGCAGTTACACGTTTTCAAAATTACAAAGATGGCGGACGGATTACGTTTTTAAAATTCGAAACTCAATAAATTACGTTTGAAGTCGAGCGCTGTGATTGGTCGGCCGTTCGGTAATCATCGGTTACCCCGTAATAGATCGATTTGTATTAAATGATCCGTGAGATGAGGTTCGTCGTTAAGTAGAGGTACATTATGTTCAATGTCAAAGATATAAAATGATGTTTATGGTGCCTATTGTAGTTTATATGTAATGGATCCATTTAATATTTATGTTTTTATGAGCCTAAAGTAGATATATCGATTACTGTTTGAGTTATTTTACAATTTATCGTAGTTTTTCGTGATAAAATATGTTATTACACCTCACACACTAACAGACTGATTGACTCACTTATCAACGCCTAGACTAGACCAAACCATTTGTCCTCAAAAGCTGAACTTTTGCGTAGAGGTTGCCTTTAAGTATAACGTAGACAAGGAATAAGAACAAAATTTTGAAAATGATTAGATTACCTACTGGATATGGAAAAAACTTGATTTTGGTATATTTTCGATTCAGTGACCCTAACTCTGCTCTGGTGGATGCGAAATGCACAAGACCGGTCTGAGTGGAGAGCCTTGGGGGAGGCCTATGTCCAGCAGTGGACGTCTTTCGGCTGACATGATGATGATGATGATGACCCTAACTCTGCCACAATGATTGCTAGAATGTTTTACTTGATTAGGCACAACAGTACCTAAAAGTTATGCAATCCTAGTCCACAAGTCTTGTTTTTATTCCAATAAAAATCCATAAGACCAAACTTCAATTATAAAATCACGAAGTTACCAACAATCATAATAAATTATAGCCTTCATCCGCCTTTGTCATTCCGCAAACCAATTATCCAGATGCCCTAGTCTGTCCTTAAATTGCTCTAGATTCGTGCAGGACTCGATTAGATCGTACAGTAGTACAGTCAAAATGGCGGTTTTGCACGAATTGCGACAAAGTATAACCTTAAAGCTACAGAAAAGATTTACCTACAAAATGATTTCAAGCAATGGTTCTCAAACCAATAGTCTCTAAGAGCCAAAATAAATAAGTGACGCGAATAATACTTGGGCCAATCAACTTTTTACCGACACCAATCTATCCGCGACATTTTTCAAACAATTGTAGATTTTCGTAAGTAAACATGTTTTTTCTATAATTTAATAGATGGTGTACATGAATACATGCCATCCTACGTAAGTTCAACCTATTAAACCGCGAAATATCTTTTTGGAAGTACGATTTTTTGGTAACGCCAGAGACAATTTCGGTAACGTAGGAGACGCCCAAACTGTCAGTAAAATAGTTTATTGGCCCACTTATTGCATTTAAACTTCGATTACTTAACCGCGCGTCGGTATGCCGGCGGCCGCGCGGGTTGTGATTGTGAACATGTATGGTACTCGTATTGACTGTGTGTTTTCCTGTGTATTATGTATTGTTAACGGTGTGCCAGTGATAATTACAGTTCTTTTTAACCCCCGACGCAAAAAGAGGGGTGTTATAAGTTTTCGTCAATGTCTGTCTACTGATTTTTCAACTTTTCTAAATTGGTTAGATTATTATATTATTATTATACCTTTGGACCTTATTAATAATAATCAAAATAAAGGTGGTCTCTAGTAAAAAGAGGTTGCGAACCACTGGTTCAAAGAGGATGGGTTGGGTAGGTATTTTATAATTAGCTGTGGCACAGTAAAGTTTATACGAATCGTTGCAATCGGAAAAGTCTCGCCTTCTCTGCCTTAGTCTTCAATAAAAAGACTGGACTGAACTTGCCTCCATTTTTAAATACTTACATAAGGCACTGGTATAAAACACAAACCTTCTTCTTAAAGTTAAACAGATGAACGAAACTTAGTAACGATTCAAAGCAACGAGTTATGTATTCCCGCGCAATTGCTACATAATTTGTGGTCACGTGAAGCCGCCATTACGTTTCGCCGGTCAGCCAATCGGAGCACGGCGTTTAATGCGGTTCCATATTTGAAAAGAAAAATATGAAACATGAATTCGTAATTTGAATTTGGAATAGGGAGCGCTGTTAAAGAACGGTGTTTAAGGAAGATTAATTTTTATGTAGTAAATTGCTTTGGATTGTTGTTTTCGGTCGAAGAAGTTATTGCTTTTGTGAAATCTTATATTTATTCAAATCTAAATTCATCACCGACGCTGGTCTATTTCGTCCATCTTACAAAATATCAGATAAAAAGGCGATCCGATAGTGCAGGGATATAAGGGTTGTGTTTTATGTCAGTCATAAGAACTTATTAAGTTTTTAACTCTGTAATTTTATGACTACCGAGATTATTTTATGCAATGAAACTGTTGGTGTTAACTTATAAATTTGTTCTTACGTAATGTAAAAAGCCCACTCTACTCTTTACATTTACCCACTCTACATTTTTTGTAATGATTGAATTACTAGGTATATTTGCCATTCATTATAATGAAATTCTACTATCAGTACCACTACCATGAGTTTACAGTGACCATACTCGATAGCGACGGCGTAAATTATTTGTATGGAGAATTGTAAAGTGCCTCTACAAATAATTTACGCCGTCGTTATAGAGTACGGTCAGTGTAAAGTGTAAACTCATGGTAGTGGTACTAAAGAACGTTTTTAAACGTTCTTCTGATAGTAAAGTAGGTAGGTACTTGCACGATGGTACAAATAACCTGCACAATAAAAAAATTAACAATTCTATAATAATTGTGTTCGAACTCTACAAAAAAAAAATCCAGCCACTTCCAGAATACCAACTTACCGAATAAAACTATAAATAGCGAGGCTCCTCAAACGCAGCCCACAGACCCCGTATAAAAGCGATTAGTTACGCACTGTCACTTGGGATCAGGCAGAAAAGGGTACGTAACGAGGTTCTGCCAACCGTAATCTGGTTAGGTATGATTCATGCGTGTTGGTAGCATTGGGGCTTTTAAAAACATAGGATATTGTTTATGGATTGACTGTAAAAAGATTGGTATGCACGATGAATTTAAATGTTCTAAATTCAAACTTAGCACGTATATGGGCTAAAATGATACAAATGTGAAATGTATCCTTTCTAGTACTATCCTTTTTTATTTGACTGGATGACAAACGAGCAAGTGGGTCTCCTGGTGGTAAGAGATCACCATCGCCCATAAACATCTGCAACACCAGGGGAATTGCGGATGCATTGCCAACCTAGAGGCCTAAGATGGGATACCTCAAGTGCCAGTAATTTCACCGGTTGTCTCTCTCCACGCCAAAACACAACAGTGCACACACTGCTGCTTCACGGCAGGATTAGCGAGCAAGATGGTGGTAGCAATCCGGGCGCACCTTGCACAAAGTCCTACCACTTACAAATAAGTAAAAACTAATAGTAAGTACTATAATTACTTCGGCATCTTCTCAAGAACTTCGAAATTTAAAATCTTAAAACAAAAGAAAAACACATTTAGCATCCCATTGGTTAATTTTCCCCGCTGAATTGGACAAAAATGTGAAACTTCTCTAAAAAGCGAAAATCATATTGCATCGTTGATAATTACAATTATCTAAGAGATTATCACGAAGAAAAATTAATTAAAAAATTAACATTGGAAGGCTTAAGCGGCTGAAAGTAATCCTTTTATGTATCTCAGGGGTACCCTTTTCACTCTTATTTGAGTCGGATCCGTTGACTAGCTTTACAAATTTTTAGGTTAAAAAAATTTTTTTTTGAGGGTGGATTCTGACCTAATAAATAAAAAATCCATACCGTGGTGGCCTAGTGATTTGACCTAACGCCTCTCAAGCAGAGGGTCGTGGGTTCAAACCTCGGCTCGCACCTCGTGAGTTTTTCGAAATTCATGTGCGAAATTACATTTGAAATTTACCACGAGCTTTGCCGTGAAGGAAAACATCGTAACAAAACCTGCACACACCTGAAAAGCGATTCAATGGTCTCTGTGAAGTTCTCAATCCGCACTGGGTCCGCATGGGAACTATAGCCCAAGCCCTCTTGTTCTGAGAGGAGGCCTGTGCCCAGCAGTGGGACTTATATAGGCTGGGATGATGATGATGATGAAAAAAAAAGTACCTACAACGAGCGAAGCGAGGAGTGCTTAGTATGAATTGTGACCACGACGCTCGAGCCGAGCGAGCGAAGCGAGCGTACTGCAGTAGCGGCCGGCAAAGTGTCAGAACCGATATGGCGGCGTTTCATGACATGCCTAGGAATTTTATATGGTGGTGTATAGAAATTTCGTGATTTGGACGATTTTACGATCGGCCGCCGACATGTACTTAGATTAAATATGTATTTATCTACTTATATCAGTGGTAAACACACTGCCAGTCCTTACAAAAGCCTCCTCCCTCCTATATTATTATTTAAAAAGTTTGCTATATTATATTTCGACAACCCAAATATAACGCTGGCCAAGAATAATCCAATCATAACATTCTCGCGTTCGAAAAACAAAACACAGTTCCGCTGTTCCACGTTCAAACATCCCCCAGCAAGACGAATGCTTGACGTCTAATTGGCCCGTCACCTGGGAATAGGCGTTCCATCACTCGCTCCTCGCATTTGTCCGCGCCTCGGTAAGATTTGAACCACTGTGTTGATTTAGTGCCGAGCGAATTTTAAATGGTTATGCTTGGCGAGTGTTTGTCTTGTCTGTGGGATATGGTGTTATGAATTTTAAATGTCTTGTGTACTGTGCGTTTTTTAGGGTTCCGGAGCCAAAATGGCAAAAACGGAACCCTTATAGTTTCGCCACGTCTCTCTGTCTGTCTGTCCGTCCACGGCTTTGCTCAGAGACTATCAATGCTAGAAAGCTGTAATTTTGCACGGATATATAGGTAAACTATGCCAACAAAATAGTACAATTAAAAATTCAAAAACAATTTTTTTTAGGGTACCTCCCATAGACGTAAAGTGGGGGTGATTTTTTTTCTCATCCAACCCTATAGTGTGGGGTATTGTTGGATAGGTATTTTAAAACCATTAGGGGTTTGCTAAAACGATTTTTCGATTCAGTCATTTGTTTGCAAAATATTCAACTTTAAAGTGAAAAATTTCATTAAAATCGGGCGTCCCCCCCCTCTAAAATCTAAACCGGTGGGTGGAAAAATTTCAAAAAATTCAGGATGGTAGTCAGTATATCAAACTTCCAAGGAAAACTATAGCGGCTAAGTTTGCTTGATAATTATTAGTAGTTTATGAGTAAATAGCAGCGTAAGGTATAAAATATACCTAAACTTGGAAGATTCCGTATAAAATTCGAAATCCTTAGAAAAATATTACTTAATTTTTCGTAATGGCTACGGAACCCTATTTTGGGCGTGTCCGACACGCTCTTGGCCGGTTTTTTACTTTTAGAGTTTTAGTAACGAGTAGCTTCAGGGACTTTCAAGAAGTGTCTTATGTACACTCACCAGCATTAATATCTGCCACAGCGGAGCGTGTAAAAATATCTGCCGCGTCTTTGCTGCCTTAGAAGTAGAATTTTATCAGATATTTATGCACGCGTGTTGTGTCAGATATTGGTGCTGGTGACTGTACTAAACGAACTATTTTCGCCTTCACCTTTATTTAATTACAAGTTTTATTAAAAAAAAGATAGGTTGGTACTACGAAAATTACAACTAGCATGGAGAAAAAAAAGCCGTGGTGGCGGTAGTAGCTTGACCATGGCATCTCAAACACAAGATCTAAGTTTTTCAAAATTTATGCTCGAAATTACATTCGAAATTTACCACAAGCATGCTATGAAGGAAAATATCGTGAGGAAACCTGCACCACCCTGCGAAGCATTTCAATAATGTGTGTGAAGTTCTCAATCCGCACTGAGCCCGTATAGTAACTCATTCTTAAAGCCGGGTTGTGCCCAGCAGTGGCAATAATAGAATCTTAAAACATTAAACGAAACAATAAGGCAAGTTATAAATTAACAAAAGCGTCCAGCCAAATTAAAGAAGCAAGATTGCTACAGAAAATAATAAATTTGAAACTAATCGATGTCCCAGCTCGACGCACCAGAGAATACAATTATAAAATTTGCAACTGCAGCATTTTCCAATTACAACTGCACGGTGGGCCGAACGAAAAAAACGACGGACAAAATCTCATACATATTGCACGCAACAAGCGACTACCAATTCCCACTAGTTACGTACCGAACGGGAATCGGGAAAACGGCGTACTCATATTATATTCAACGGTTGAAAGCGTAGTGCAATCGGGATACGGGTTTAGGCTGCATTTTGAAGCAACATTGCACTCGTTTGAGCGAACAAAGGCTTTTCGTGCGGGGATTTTAGTGCCTTACTTGGTTCGTTATTATCCTACAGTGGTCTTTTTTTTCAAGAAATTGCTCGTAAGTCTATCGAGCTTGTAATAAATGTAGCTCTCGCACTGAAATAAATTATTGGTCATTTTACTCGTAAGTAGCGTTGTAAAACAAATTTTATTTTTACATCAACATATTGGGAATGATTTTGACTTAAGTAATTTCCGGAACCATCTGTATGTCAGTGTTATCCAAAGTCTTGTCGTGGATAACAATAATCAAGCCTTATAGGATTGTCAATTGACTATTGCAATATCTTACAGGCTTGATTGTTGTTATTCAGTAGCGCACTCAAAATACCAAATAGCAAACTTTAATGACAAAACTATTACTAAAATATTCACTTTTAAATTAAACATCGAAATAGCGTGATTTCAAAGGATGTAAACAATTCATATTCTGTAAACCGTTGCGCTTTGTAAACATAATTGCCTTTATGTGTAATTTAAAGCAACAATAGCAACAGAAGTCGTTTTTATCTGCCGATCTAAAAGTTGAGTAATTTGACAGTTATACATAGCGTGTTGCGCATTAAAAAGTTACAAAAAGCATCAAGTTTAACTTTTGTACGAAAGAGACTCGTTTATGATATAGTTAATTATGTCCGTGAGAGGATCACATGAAACAGTGGGCGATTATCCGCACGCTCGCTCATTTCGCTCATTAAATTTTGTCCCCCACTGTCATCGGTCCGACCACTGTGTAATCTCCGAGGTTGATCTGTTATACGGAATTGTTTTCATGTAATTTTACCACATATTGCTGTTGTTAATGATCTTGTTGTTGGGATTTAGTCGCGTTGCATGAATTGCCATTTCACGTAACTTTAATATAGATGTTTCTGTATTTTGTATTGTAGTAGGGATGTTGACACCACCAATCAACTGACGCACTTTTTATGAGCTTTCAAAACACAATTCTCTCATAGTTTCAATGGCAATAGCGACTTATGACGTCATTATCCGGCAACTCAATCAACTAACTATTATTTATTTGTTTTAAAGTAACAAAAAGTCTAATTTTACAGTAAATCGAAAATTAATCTGGTTTTCAGGGCTAAAATAAAGTGTTTTTTTTACAGAAGTTGTGCCTTCGAATTATTTTTTAATAGCGTCATCATCCCCCTATTCTAGGTACTTATCTTGTAAAAAAACTGGTACACTCGTGTTGACCGTTGATACTTGGCCGTGTTTATAAATAGCTATAATTAGACTGCTATTTCTTTTAAGCGTTATCTGTGCTGTGTCTATTGTAAAACTTAATTAACATTTTCTCCTGTCCTTAGGATATGTCTCCAACAGAGATGTGCGAGGAGGATGTGTGTGGAGGAGGATATGTGTGTGTGTGTGTGTGTGTGTGTGTGTGTGTGTGTGTGTGTGTGGAGGTATTTTTTTTTGTTATTCTATGCTACTTTGTCACGAATAAATGATTCTTTCTTTCTTCTTTCTTTCAAGCTCAAGGAAACGTGAGAAAACCTGCACACAGCTGAGAAGAAACTCAATAGGTTATGGGACGTTCCCAATCCGCACTGGGCCCACGTGGGATCAACGGCCGAAGCTCTCTCATTCTGAGAAGAGGCCTGTGCCCACCATTGGAACTTAATAGGTTGGCATTATGATGGCGGCTCCTAAACACTTTTTTCAACATTTAATCCATTCGCGCGATATTTCTGAAGCCACATAAATAGCAATATAATATTTTACATCGGTCCCCTCTGGGCTCCTGTGTATTTACACTTTTGAAATACACCTCGCTTTATAGCCTCTCACGTTATGGATTGAACGTAAAATATATCAACGTGTATTTTTATGTAAAAATGTTTTAGGTTCGACATAAACGGATATTGATAGGAAGACCGCTTTAGCTTATAGCGGTAGAGTGGGACTTTCGTCAAAATAAGTTTCTATTAGAACTTTTTTCCTGGCTGTACTTTTTGTTTGTTGTAATTACTTGCATTGTCGTCCAACCACAGAATAACTAATAGTACAAGTACAGAAGCTTCTTTGGCGTACAAAAGTGACGTTTAATTACTTACAAGAATCGTGCTCACTTTATGCTTTTCTGTCTAAACATTGGTATATATTTTTAATTCTATACAGGTTTTTTTATTGTTATTGCAAAAAAAAACAAGAAATAATGAATAAATATTGCTGACGTAAGCACTATTTAGATCCCCCCCCCCCCAGCCCCCATGTCATCAAAAATAAGCAAAGCAAAGGCCACCCCCCTTCCGTGCTTACGTAATACTTGAATGGCCCCTATAAAGCTTGTAAATGGGTCTAAGTATATCGAAATCCATAATATCTTTTGTCCTAATTGTAAATTCCATAATAACTTTGGTCGTAATGAATGATCTTTTGCCATAATGACGTTTGTGAATGACTGACGACATTGTGAAAATTGCGGGCAACCGGCGGATTGAAGTGGCGAGTTGTCGTTCATTGTGGCGATCTAAGGGGGAGGCCTTTATTCAGGATGATAATCAAAAATGCATTCGCAAATCCAAATTAGGCCCTTGAATTTTTATAGCCAATCCACGACTTCTATTTCAACAAACCATAATCTCACTCAACGATTGTCAATCAAACTAAAAGTATCCGCGCCCGTAAAGCACCCAACGCATTTCGCGCCTCAATTTCAATAAAAGAACACGTAAAAACCGTAACAAAAAGGGGAAACGGGGCAAATATCGCTAAGAACATAACCCCTTATCGTATCATCGCATATTGGGCGCTGTCAAATTTTCATAACGCAGCCGCCTCCCCTAGGAAATGCGGCGGGAAGCTGGGGTGAGTTGGCTTTAGTTTATCGATGATCGGTGGGAAATATGAAAGTGTAAGCTCTCAATCGATTCTCAACCGACATTATTTTGTGGTATAAATTTGAAGATAGATATTTTTAAGGAGATCTTCCGTCTGTCAACTTATCGAACTGTCACAGGGCTGTATCAATTGACTTCTCTTAAGTATACACCTAAAACTGTCAAAATTTGCATTACTGTAGCATATATATCAAAAAGTATAGAAATAAAAGGTATATGAAAAAAAATCTTCGACATTTTTGCCATTGTAACTACGACGATATTCGCATTTGGCAGTTCTACAAGTTTTAAGAAATCCACGAATCATCATCGAAGCCCTCTTGTTCTGAGAGGAGGCCTGTGCCCAGCAGTGGGACGTATATAGGCTGGGATGATGATGATGATGATTTCATCATCGTCCAAGACGTCCACTGCTGGACAAAGAGTCCTGCCCCATTAGCATCTATCTCCTTCGGGTTCTCAGTCCACTTCTATCTAAGGCTTATTCACACTGCTTCTTTCAGAACATGGCCGCCACTCAAAAACATCGGCCTCAAACACAATGTCACACTTCATACTTCACTTTGGTAATTTTTAAGGCCTTCACTTCAGTTCTTCTGCGGATCCCCTTATTTCTGATTAAATCCCACAGATAGACTCCGAATACTGCCTTCCCCATTACTCTACCTTTTTTTTATTCGACTGGATAGCAAACGAGCAAGTGGGTCTCCTGGTGGTAAGAGATCACCACCGCCCATAAACATGTGCAACACCAAGGGTATTGCAGATGCGTTGCCAACCTGGAGGCCTTAGTTGGAATACATCAAGTGCCAGTAATTTCACCGGCTGTCTTACTCTCCCCGCCGAAACACAACAGTGCAAGCACTGCTGCTTCACGGCAGGATTAGCGAGCAAGATGGTGGTAGCAATCCGGGCCGACCTTGCAGAAGGTCCTACCATCTGCACCCTTCCTGTGACTTTGCTTTAAACCTCCATAAACGTCAGTGACCACGAAACAAATAAAATAGTAAATAATATATTTTATCTAATAAATTAATAGTATATCTTTTATACTGTTCTAACCTAAATTCATTATATTTATTTAAGTTTTAATTTGAGGGCAAACTGCTTTAATTAAATTTACCAGCATTTGCAGTTTTAAATGCATTTTGCAACGTTAAAGCCGCAATGCATTATTTTATTGGCTTAAATGGCAGTCATTATGTCAACAAACGTATTACAGCGCCAATTTAATAGTATTAATTTTACTACTGAGACTAGTGCTCTGTTTCGCGTGTTTACTTGCAGAATAATTAGATTTAGTTTGCTAGAGTTTGGTTTTCTGTTCGTAATAGTCGTTTAATATCGATGCTTATGCCTATTTTGTGCGACGTTTATTTGGTCGGTTTTTGTTTTGTTTACGACGCTGAAAAAGACTTGTAATCCTTGATATTTCAGTATTTTACGGAAAACTGAATTAAAGATCTTATCCTGCACTATAGTTAAATAAATAAACAAAAAAATGAAAAGAAAATGTTTATGATAACACCAGGAAATTACAATTAATCATTGCAGTGGATCCCGAACTAAGCTGAGCCTGTATTTTGAAATAAAATAACGCAATTGGGTGAATCAACTATTCCTTGCTGTTATTCTGTCCCGTCAGCCAGGGGACAAAAGTAGTACAGTTTAATAGAAGAAAATGTTGTGTCACATTATACTAACATGCTTAGGTATTAGATGACCAGTAATAAGGAGGGGCTTAAAACGACCACAAAAATGCAATTTGGTAAATTTTAATCCTATAAACTTACGGTTTAAAGAGTGACTCAGGAGACCGTAACTATAGCAACGAGTGACAAGAAAAAGTTGATCGACCCAATTGCAAGCGTAGGCATTCAAGCGTTTGTATAGGTTTGGAGCTTGTAAACACTTACAGGGTCTCGGCAAGCGTATAAACGTATCTACACGCCACAGAATATATTAAGTACATTATAATTTAATTATTACTTCCCGTAAGCTATTTTATAAAAGCATTTTTCGATAAATCGCCTGTTTAGTAATTTATATTGCTAAAAAAACCAACACTTAAAGAGTTCACCCATGACTGACCAATTCAATTTCCACAGCAGTTTTTTATACGGCATTGAATTAACAAACCGACAGACAACTTTTTCACTATATTAACAGCTGTAAAACACTAATGCTATTTAATTATATTGTCCTTACGACCCGGCTCTCCTCAAACGATTAATGAAGATATCAACGATTAGCTAATCGTTTTATGAAACGGGTCACTCACGTATTTATAGTCGGGAATTTGGCCGTAAAGTTTGAAGAGTAATATCAGCCATAGGATGTCCACAGTTGGAAATAGGCCACCACCATCATCAAAGGAAAGGCCTTATACACAAAACTAAAACATATAATATATTTAGATGTTATTTTATGTCTGTCAATCTACATAGGTAAGTGTTCTAATTGTAGAAATATGTGAATTGTCGTACAGACAATCATTTTTAACCTCCAATTCAAAAATCATCATCATCCCAGCCTATATTAATCGTTTTGTACGCCGGTTTAATCAATATTACACAATTTTCTCTTTGTAAGTATTCAATGTTAGTATCATCTCAGCCTATATACGTCCCACTGCTGGGCACAGGCCTCCTCTCGGAATGAGAGGGCTTGGGCCATAGTTCCCACGCGGGCCCAGTGCGGATTTGGGAACTTCACACGCACCATTGAATTGCTTCGCAGGTTTGTGCAGGTTTCCTCACGATGTTTTCCTTCACCGCAAAGCTCGTGGTAAATTGCGGTGAATGTTAGTATAATAAGGAGTTATGTCGAGGAATAAAAATGTTGCGACAAAAGTTATTTGAAAGGACTATATGGTGGAACTAAAGTTGATATTTTATTCAGCCTAGTGAACCCTTACTTACATTTTTTTTCCATGCCCTAACTTTTAAACGCAAAGGAGTTGTGATACAAGGATATTAAGAGCTACGAAATGTTTTTTTTCATTTCTTGTAAAATCATGATTGTAACCTAAATTTTGATCATGAAACTGCAGTGCGCGTGTTGCGGCAGCCGCCGAGTCGCGTGCTCCATTGATGAAAGGTTTCGAAATAACCCGAAACATGTCGAGCTAAACTCGATTTAAGACATGAAATCTCGATTTATCCGTTACAATATCATCTAGTATTATAACTCAAAATTTTAAAAAAAGTGAGTTACGATGATATTCCTTGCAGGTCCTCCGCAAAGTCTGATTCAAATTAGTTTCGAGACCGCTTGAGCTGACAAAATGAACAGTAATGGTCGCAAATCCTCCAGCATATAATTGAGGCAAAAGGCGCTGTGGCCCACTAATGGCCAGGAAACGGCCACCGCCATTAAGGTAACGACTGAATGACCATTCTACCAATTACTCCGTCTATTGATTTCGTGAAACGACTTTTTGTTAGCCCAGCGTTAGAAAGTTCACTTGAAGCTGAAGCTGACGGCAAAAAAAAAGTTTTTTGTTGTGAAAGGAAACAAAAGAAGTGAAATAACTTTGTTATTCCGGCGCCACACGCGTGAGAGAGCGTTCGTGCGATATATTTTGCAAATGTCATTATATCACAGCCATACGTGACAGCTTAGTGCTAAGTTTATGTTCTCGAATGGAGACCGTGGATCGGCAAGCGCAGCGTAGGTCGTTCACCAATGAAATGGACGGATGACCTGGTTAAAACCACGGGTTCACTGTGGATGCAAGCCACTTCCAACTTAAGCAACTAGAAGTCTAAGAGGAAGGCCTATGTCCAACAGTGGGCTTCCTACAGCTGATATTATGATGATGATGATGTTTTTGTAGTTTAACTAAGAAGATGCAAAAAACAATTCAAGCCCGATTTAAAATAAAAAAAGTTGTTTATGTTTTTGCAAAACCAATGCCGTCGGCATAAGTGACGTAAGTACCTAACCTGTGATAATCAAATCTGTGAGTAGGTAAAAATATCTTTTGATTTTTTTTTACAAACTGTGTTGTGGTTGTAATTGACATTTTAAGATTTACAGTAGGTTTTTAAGATAAGTACCTAGTTTTTTTTGGGTATTAACTTGTACCAATTTCATTTTTCATCTGTTAACTTTATCTAACTTTGAGTGACATAACAGACCTACGGACCGGTTGCATGCACCATTAAGTTCGGTTACCTAATCAATTTTTACTCGGCTTAAACAAAAAATGGTAATTCTTGTGCAAGGTCCGCCCGAATTGCTACCGCCATCTTGCTCGCTAATCCTGCCGTGAAGCAGCAGTGCTTGCACTGTTGTGTTTCGGCGTGGAGAGTAAGACAGCCGGTGAAATTACTGGCACTTGAGGTACTCCAACTTAGGCCTCTAGGTTGGCAACGCATCTGCAATACCCCTGGTGTTGTAGATGTTTATGGGCGGTGGTGATCTCTTACCATCAGGAGACCCACGTGCTCGTTTGCCATCCAGTCAAATAAAAAATAAAAAATAAAAACACCAAAGTTTGTATGTGCCTGCGTGCTTGTTTGTTACACTGCCACGCTAAAAGGGCTGGACGAATTTGGATGGAATTTAATGAATAGATTGGACGTCGGGAATCCGCGAAAAATTTAATAATCATAATCGCTACGTCTAGGTGCTGAAATAAGTTTTTAGCATTTTTGAAAATACTCATGGAAATTCCGGAATTTCCATTTAATTGCTAGATCTAATTATACTACTGAAAATAATAGAATATAAGGGCCAGTTGAATTTTACCGGTAAATGAAATCAAAATTATGTTTGCGTTTATAATTGAATACAATTTTAACTGAACGAAAAATCTTATTTGTAATTGTGGTTAGGTACATTAATAAAAACATTTTTAAACAAGAAATATTATATAGTATTGTATTTATTAGTATTTTCGTTTCACCAATGAAATTCTCGTGGCCCTTATATTCTTTTGAACAGTATATTTACGCGTGCAAATTTACCACCCAAGCTTTTACTTAGGATACTTGAAAATCGCAGTCTCCGATTAACTAACTGAACTGCAGGCAAACATTATCGTCATTATATCTGCTGTAGGACGTCCAATGTTGGACATAAGCCTCCCCTATAGGCAAATGATTGAAATGAGAAACAAACTGACTTCAAACAGTCCCTATTTATTTCAGATCCTACAAACAGTTTCAACATTTACATCGACTTGCGGATTTCGACTGTTAGAAGCAGTTAAAAATACATAAAATAAATAAAACAGTCGTAAAATCGGATTAATACAGTCTTACAGCTATAAAATAGGAAAAAACATAAAAGCTCACTTAGGATACTTTGTTAATTAGACATCTTTATAGCGTGCACCGTTGTTTTTGATACTATTGCCTTGGTATATAAAGACATGAGGACAACAATTTTTTATATCCTTGAAGGTTAAAGCGAGTACGGTATAATTTTCATTTATCCTTGGAACTTATATTAAATAGCTAGGTGCAATTGTTTTTTTTATTAAGTGAGCCGGTTTTAATCAAGGTTCCGACCATAAAATATATTTTAATATCATAATTAAGTAAGAAGTTGATTAACTAATAAATTATTTTAATTAACAGTCTTCTTTAATTATGTGAAATCCTCGTCCTTACTTAATTATGTGAAAAAATTATCGTACGTTTCGCTAAATCCTAATCCTAATTGTAATTGATTTCTAACTCTACACTCATCATTTGTAGGTGGTACTTGTCAGTTGCTATTCGCCATTTTAGAAGAAAAGAAAACTGATAGAAAAACGGCTAGTATTAAATATTTAAATAATATGCAACCTCCTAGCAATTTCGCAAAAACATTTAAGACTGAGCACAGCAAATAAGGGATTAAAAAAAATACACACAATAAGACAAGATTGCAGAAGTTATCAAAATCCTTGACACTGACCACAAAAAGGTTGGGTACAAGGCAATCAGCTGGGTACTATTTTAACCAGCCAAAAAAGTCAAGTCAATTCCGAAAGAACGGCGCTTACTGTTATGCTACTTCGCAAACACAAAAAAACTATTTTTTCGTGCAATGTCATGTCCAAATTGACCCATTCTGTCAAGTGTTTCCGGCCGTTGCTAACAGACGAAAAAGGACTTAAGTCAAAAATAAAAATTCCCAATTTACGACTTAACTTCTAAACATTCGGACGAACTGTGCCTATCGCATTTTTTCAAGTGTCAAATTGCCAAGTATCGTGACAATTACGGACTGGACATCCGTAGAACCCTAGGTGGTCGCAAAAAACGAGAAAAAAAGTTTTTTTTTTAACCGGGACTCACACGCGTCGGTGCCGCAATTAGCGGATGAATCACTGGCAATTGGAATTGAGTACGGTGTGATGCAAATTGGTGGAATTAAATATTTTGAGGATTACTTTAAATTGCTTGTTCGGATTGAATTTGAGTGTAAAAAGACTTGCTTTGTCCAGGATCTATTTTGGAATGTTATGTAGGTATGCTTAAAACAAAAATAGATAGCCTAGTAGTTGTAAGGAGCATGAGTATGAAATATTACTGAAGTTATCATGATCATCATCATCAGAAAGACGTCCACTGCTAGACATGCCTTCCCCAAGGCTCTCCACTCGACCGGTCTTGTGCTTTCCGCACCGTGACCCCCCAGACCTAGACCTAACAAAGGTTGTCGTTTTTAGTAGCCGGGCCTCGGCCGCTAGCTTTTGCCCGCGTCTCCGCCCGCTTAGTATTCGGTTATCGCCCGCTGTTCCCTCGGGAACTGTGCATTTTTCCGGGATAAAAAGTAGCCTATGTCACTTATATTACTTACGGCCCATAAACTATCTCTATGCCAAAAATCACGTCGATCCGTCGCTCCGTTACGGCGTGAAAGACGGACAAGCACACAAACACACTTTCGCATTTATAATATTGGTATGGACATTTTAATAAAAGCAAGGAATTAATTTTTTTCTTACATTGTCAATTATAGGTTGTTCAACGATTTTGTCAAAAACTGTATATTTTTTTTTAATTCTAACCAAAATAACGTCAGTAGAACAAAAGGCAGTCAAAAATTTACTGTTTTTTTTTCTTATGCGACAAAATATTACCTAGAACAAAAATCACACGAATCCCACCGATATTAAAAAAAACCCAAATCAAATTTTGGTAGCCTTATTTCCGGTCGCTTAAATCATAAAGCGGAACTATCACAGGCAACACTTTCTGTGGTCACAAAAAAGGGACCCTCGCGACAAATTACAGGCGCCTCAGACCAGACGCAAAAAACGAAAAAGAAACTTACGACGTTTTCGTGTGTCATCACACCCGTACCCGTGACCGATGATGAAGTCGTATAAGTATGTTAGAAATATTGTACCGTAAGTTTTATATTTAGTGTGCATTTTATGCCACAAATAAAATGTCTTAAATAAAAAGTAAGAGAAGATTATAATTATATAGAAGAGGATGAGGAAGTTACAGAGTAGGAAAGTACACGTTCAACACGCCGCTATTGTAGTATCCAAACTATCAAAAAAATTTGAGGGAGTTGATTGGGAATCCTGTAAGGGCCCATCCATAATGTACACCAACGTACGTTTTGACTCTTTTAGAACCCCCTCCCTCCCTTGTCACACGTATTGCTATGACATTTTCAATTATTTTGTTCCTATGTCACAAACCGCTTGACCCCTCCCCCCCCCCTAAATATGTGACATACTTTATGAATGACCCCTAATCTAGTTGGTAGGTCACTTGGGGCACATAGCCACAGAAGATGCTGATTCAAATCTCGCACGGAGCACCCGAAAACCTTTTTCATAAAAAAAAGCTTAAAATAAAATTTATTTCATAATTTGATTGGTGCAAGTCGACCCCTACAACGAATTCTATACTTAAGCCGAGTTTAGACTTGCAAGAAAAATCGGCAAGTTGTACCTACATTGCAGCGCTCGATTGACAACTACAAACTCGTTGGCTTGACGGTCTCGCAACGTACTGCAACATGCACGATTTTTTGCAAGTCTAAACTCGGTTTAAGATTGAAAGCAATTACTGTCGCCCATTGACAATGCACTCAAATTTTTAAGTGAATTCGGATAACATCTAATTAAAATCGATAATGTCGACTTTAACTTCAACAATGGCGGAATCATCGATAATGCCAACGAAGCTACATTCCCAAAAGAAATGCTATCGGATTAAGAAGTAACCTAGTTTTTTAAAGATCCCTGAGTTATATACAACACCCGGGACTTAAAGTAATAACAACCTTGACGTTTCGATCACATCACACTGCAGTGGCCGCGACCACGAGTGGGTGTTGTAATGGTTAAAAGCGAAAAGTTTAAAAGAAACGAAAGTTTAAAAGATATGTCTGAACCATTTATAGGGCCAGTAATGCTCCAAGTTAGTACCACAACTTAGAATCGCAAAAACTTCTAATGTCTAAATCAGTTCGTACGTTTTTATCGTGCGTGCGTTTCGTACGAGCGTGCTTTATCGATCTGAATTGTTTTGCAGGCAAAATAATGAAGCAGCTTGGACGTATGCATCTTCGTCTTCTGTTAACTTGTTTTATATAAATCTGCCCAGTCATTGATCTCTATCTTACCTGATGAAAAGCGGAGATTAATCCGAAGATGTAACTCACTAGTTAAGTATAGGAAGTACCACCGGAATTGAGTTCCAGCACACAAGAATATGTAATATAATGACTTTAGGATTTTGACATTCATTCATTCTTTTAATTCATTCTCCTTTTACGCAATCAGCTGTGTATGTAATCATTCACGCCATCTCTCGTGGCACTACCTAGACCAGCCAATACACTTTGACTCACACCTTATCAACGATTTAAAGTTGCAACTAGAATAACCAGTATGATTTTTTCTTCGCAAGAATCCTGTTTGTTTTGTTCTTCGTTGACAGCGTTGTTAGGAAGATTTACGACTGACCCTATTTTACTTTAAGTGAGTTGTGAGATAACGATTTTACGGCTAGTTAAGTAAACATCGAGTTAAGTGTGGCTTTTAAATGGTTATCTAATGAGATGAGGCGGGCAATATACGAAAAGGATAGATCTATAAGAGGAATTTTATAGTGATAGGGTTATGAAAGGATACAACTACACTGACGAGCGAAAATAAAAGGTCGGTTACCAAAATGACGATAACTTCGAAACCCGCTGTGATAGCTTCTACGAGTAAAATGAGTTTAATAAAGAGTTTTATTCTTTATTTTAAGGTTAACTTATGCGTAGTTAAATTAGCTTCAATGTACTTTTCAAATAAAGAAAATATATTTAATAGTTTAGGACCTATTGCGATTTTAGTAGCCATTCCTTTATTTTTCCTCGTCGGTCTATATTCCTTGTAGATTTCTTTGACCGTTATAGTATTTACTAGATTTTATTAACTTTGCTTAGAATTAGTTCATAGTGGTACCTAACTAAGCGAAGCAGCGTTAAAATAAATATAATTATCTAGAATCAAAAGCAAAAAACGCGCGCGGGATACACACAAACGATTTCGATCACTAAAGTTGCAATACGGCCGAGACGTTTGGGATGATATTGGCATATTAGGGCTTCATCTTCTTAAGTTGCTGATTTATTCTATTTCCTAAATTTTCTGGAACAATATTACCTAATACCCCAGTTCTAATAATAGGTAGTAGATATATTAAGGTGGTCCTGATACCTATATGTGTCATCGGTGTATTTTACGCTATTTTAATATTTGAAATTATAAGATATTTTTGGTTGGAAAAGGCAAATACCTAAAAGCAAAGTACGTGTAGATACGAAATTGGTAATTCGATGCCAGTTTTGTTGCCAGTTTCGTTTCAAACATTGAGATTATTTATTTTATCAGGAGTTGATAAACTATCAGACAATGTTAAGGAATAAGAAAAGAGCAAAGGGCAAAAGGCAATGATAATTGAATTAGAATATTACGAAGATGTTTACAACATGGTTAACTTAACATTGACGCAAAGTATGTATAATTGTGTAAATAACAGAAAATGATAGTAAATATCGTTTAGGTAAACTGTCAAGTCAGGCCTCAGTACACAGTTTAGCTTAAAAGCAGTTACAGAAACCGCAAATTGTTGAGCAAAACGAGCGCCAACGAATGATAGTCCAAGGGAAGTGGTCAACGCTGGAAGAGGAAATAAGATTGTAAATTGTTTTGATAGATTTGGGATTTGTAATGATTCCATGATATCAGATAGAGTCCTTGTCGGAAAACGTAGAATGAAATGATTAAAAATGGATGTCATGTTAAAAGTTCACACAAATAGGTAAATTGATTAGAGACCATACTTATGCATCGAAAGCTATTAAAAAACTGGATAACAAATTGTGAACTTTATGGTTTTGATGAAAGTAATTGAAAAAATCTAGAGAGAAGATTAAGAAAAATAAAAATATTACACTCATCACCATAATAGACGTAGTAGGTATGTTTGCGCTGAATAAAGCTTGAATCAGGGATTATGGCAGGTAATAGTGTAGAAAATTAAGAAGGCATATTTAAGGCAGAAACACAATTACAATGGAATGTTTGATTACACCTATGTAGGTAGGTAATGTATAGTTTTTTTTTTTCAGAATTTCTTGGATCACCGTATCGTCAACCTACACAGTCAATATGGGTATTTCAACGTTAGTTTAATCAAAGTGTTAACAAGTATAGCAGTTGGTAAACACTCACCATTCAATCTATCCTTAACGACTTGATGCGCGAACGCTGCCGCGGCAGCTTGCCGCATCGGATCAAGGGCAACTCCCCACGCACCCAGAGCACCCAGAGCCCTATGGGCCGGGACCCTCACCACCCCAGGGTTGTTGAACCCATATCCCCCCATACTCAGTCCTGGTCTTAACAACAAGCCAGAGTTAGGGTACAGACCGGGTGGGTGAGAAAAATTTAAAGGCATATTAGAGTCTTTCCCATCGTCTTTAGCACTCTCTGATTCAGTGTCCTCACTTCTGTCACTTTCGCCCGAGTTTCGCCGTTTCTCTATTTCTTCAAAATGTTTTCCTAGAAGCCTTGATATGCTAAAGGGTAAGTTGACCCTTGGTTGTGTGTCTGTCATATGGTCGTTCGGAGAGTCATGGTATCTTTCATGATAGCTATGCTCTGAATCTCGGTCTTCGGAAGCTATGCTTCTATCGCACTGCCCTGACAATCGACTGTCTGAGTCTACATTGATTTCTTCTTGATCATCATCAGAATGCACTGACGACATTTTTGCTGTTTATTAAGTCTTTATAATTTTAAAACACTGGCACTCAAAGTTGCTTCATAAAATTTGACAGTTAACGAACATTTTCCATTTTTATACACCAAATTTATAATTAGAACAAAAGTATGAGCGTTATTTTCATCGGTTGCTATCGAACTCGTACAAATTTGAATCGAGCTCAGTTCGCGCGACCGCCCGCGACCGGATCGTCACACACAATATCAAACAAAACGAGCCAATCAGGGGCGCCCCCACCGCTTCGAATTCGAACGCGATAGTTTGACCGCACAAACGCCTCAACTATGCCCGTTGAGTGGAACAGTTTCCAACAAAAGCTTAATACGATTTCCAAACATAAAAACTCGTTTGGACTCACTAACTTAAACAGACGATTCGTTCCGTCCTTTTCTTAGGGAGTCTCGCTTCAATTGGTTTCCCCCCATCACCTCTATTATTGACTCAAATTGTACTTTACCAATAACGTACAAAAGACTCAAAATGCTTACGAATCGACCAGCAGTTGCCACGTTCTGCGCTGCCTTGTAAAAGGTAAAGTTAACCAAATAGCTTCTGCTAAAGCGAGATAGCGGCATCCTAATTGGTTGAATCCTATGCATATTGAAAAGAGACGAGCGTATTTCTAGCAATGGGCGTGACCTTTTGTTCTGTAACGCGTCGTTCTAAATCTAGTTATGGCCTGACAAATGGTGTACATATTAAGGGGGGGCAATGTTAGGAAACTATTTTTGAATCTTTTAAGACAGTTAAATTATTTATGTGTGTCGGTCGACCGCCCTCTTCTATAGTAGACAATGCACTTTATAATAAAATAGATCCCGCGCGCTTGTTATTGTCCCGGATAAGGAAGGATAACGTATTGCAGAAGATAGCTACTTTATGGAATTGGCCGGGACAGTAAGGCTAGTAAAGGGTATATTGTTTGAATAGCGATTTGCTTTTACAATAATTTTGCGGGTCGTATTCGAGAATGGATTTTGTGATTGTTTGAGTTGTGGGAGTTTGCTGTGGCGCCGTTAGATTAGACTGTACTGTATTGTTTCACTGAGAATAGGTAGGAATACTAAGTGTCTGAAAAGTCTAATTAGGTACTTAGTACAGTGAATGTTCAATATGTATTTAAGTATCTATTTATCTACATAAGTATGTTTATCCGTTGCCTAGTATCCATAGTATAAGCTTTGCTTAGTTTGAGACTAGATCAATTGGTGTCAGGTGTCCCATGATATTTATTTATTTATCTCAGCTAATATAAGCTTTTCTCAAAAATAGTGAAGGAAAAGAAAATGAATTAGAATAAACTTTTCCTCAAAATATATTATGCTATTTAATTTTAATAAAATGTTTTTGCGTTCCCGCCTTTTTTCATGAAAAAACAACTGCAAGTGTTCAACGAAAATACCACAAGCTGTTTCGGACCGAATAAAAAAACCAGAATCCTAACAAAATACCTAACTGATAAGTTGTACCGGTCATTTGAGTTGGCTGTATACTTTAAAAAGTTTGCGACTCGAAAATAATGGAATTTGTATGCGACATTATTGTCGAGTTAGAGAGCCTGCAATCTTTTTTAACTTTTTTATTTTTTGTTTATGACTATAAACTTACTTCCCCTTCTGATATGTGAAGAATTATGTCAACTTGTACGGACATTTTTGAGAAAAAGAAAAAAAATACATGTTCAATATTTTCTAATAATGTAACCGGCAGATTAAATAGAGAATAACAAACAATATTTAATAAAAAATATTAAGAAAATACAAAATGTTCATAGAACTAAAACTACCTACTATTAAATTAAAATAACTAAAATTAAACTTCAATTAAAAAAGAGAGGTGGACCTCTTGGCATGGTGCCCATCACGCGGGCAGCATTCCCGCGTTGAGCTGCGATTGCCTTAGAGCGATTGAGAATTATATTTTTTACATGTTTTTTTATAATCACAATTATATGTATATCTGAGGAGAGTTGCATGTTAGTTAAACTATTAAAAGTTAAATAATTGAATACTCGCTGTTCTAACAGTTTTTTTACAAAATCGGCGAAGGTCAACAGAGAAGTACCTACAAACACCTAGTTACATACACATTTTTTTTTCTCTGTGTATTTGTTTTCTGTATCGCTTACTATTTCTGGTGTACAATAAAGAGTCTTTATATTGTATTGTATTGTACACACATAGGTCATAGGCACAATATATAAATACAATTTTGTATTTATATACTGTGTCTAAGGTGCCTAGTTAACTTTAGATTATTTACTACAAAAGTTGGTTTCCGGTGTACAGTGGAGTTCATAAATTTGTGAGCAAAATTGTGATAAAAATATCTGAACACGCTTTTACACCGTTAACAATAGAATCGTGTTTAGATATTTTTGATCAAACTTTTGCTATTGAAAATACAAACTGAAACATAGATGCACAGAAAAACCAGCAAAAGAAACCAGCGCTGGGAATCGAACCCAGGTCCTCAGCATTCCGTGCTGCGTGCTGTACCGCTACACCACCACTGGACAGAAGTACGGACACGGATTTCTCCTATGCACCACATATCTCAGCTTGTTTGTTTCTCATTTAGTAACTTAAGCAGCTACAGTAGCGACATCTATGCTAGCCCTCATCGAGAAACTTTCAGACTCCATTGGAACTAACCGCTCACCCGGACAACAGATATCGCTATTAAGCAATCAAATTAAGATTGGTTTTTGGAATCTTTTTGTATTTTTTTACGGTCATCCCGTAAAATCAACGTCCCAAAATTTTCTATATGGATTTTACGGGATGACCGTAAAAGTAACAAAATGTGGAGTTGAAATAAAAAATACAAAGAGACCCTAAAAACCAATCAAACTTTTGCCCAGAAAGTTTATGAACCTTGACTTGTACAGTCAAGTCGAGATCAAAGAGTCGAAGTCGAGATCTTTAACTTTACTATACTGAGCGGTAGTAAATCTGGCCCTTAAATGCTGTAACAGGTAATTTTGTATCTAGATTGGCTTTAGGTTGGGCCAAATTTTGTGCCGCAGAGTGCCTATATCTTCTTGTTGCTTGCTGTCGGGGACATACACACTTAACTTCTTTTACATGTTAACGTCTTACCATGTAAGTAAGTAAGTAAATAAATATCATGGGACACTTGACAACAATTGACCTAGTCCCAAACTAAGCAAAGCTTGTACTATGGACACTAAGCGACGGATAAACATAAGTACTTAAATACATATTAAACATCCAAGACCCGAGAGCAAACATTCGTATTATTCATACAAATATCTGCCCCGGTCGGGATTCGAACCCGGGATCTCAAGCTTCGTAGTCAGGTTCTCTAACCACTTAGCCTTTATATTGTGACTTAGCCATCCGGTCGTTAATATAAAAGCTAGCTTGCTGAAAGGCCCATGGGTGTGTAGGTTTTGATACATTTCTGTCATCATATCATTATAAATATCACTTGTAGGACGCCTGCTGTTGGACATAGGTTAAAATGACAAGGTACTAAAATGTTTACATATTTTTGCCCTTGACTGTACGAGACCGAGGGCCTACTTCGAAATTCGAAAATCGAAGTTCGTACCGTACCATCCCTCTCACTCTCGTATTAAATAGTATAAGCGTCAGAAGGATGGAACGGCACGAACTTCGATTTTCGAATTTCGTATTAGCCACGCTGATCGAGCACCGGAGTGTCAATGTCACTGCAGGGCTACTCCGAAACTCGAAACTCGAAGTTCGTGTCGTGCGGTCCCTCTGACACTTATACTATTTAATGCGAGAGCGAGAGGGACCGCACGACACTAACTTCGAGTTCCGAGTTTCGTAGTAGCCCTGCTGGAACGACTATACATTATTCCAATAATGTGAACCGGGCACATCTTAAACATCTCCTTCTAAATTTATATTTCTTTTGCTTTCTTTTTTTAGATAGAGCAAGATAGAGTGACAAAATTAATTAAAAAAGGCAATTGTTTGCCATCTTCTTACTTTACCTTATTGGTGCTTAATTAATTGAATTAATCCGTTTCGTTTATCCGCGGACTTAATTTTACTAAGTAAATCACTTTACTTTTGTATTTTCCCGCTTTATTTAGTTGATTTATTTTCTTCAGTCTTTTTTTACGCAGATAAAAACCGGGAAAAAACTGGATGAGACTCATTTATATCAAAAACCATACTCATTCATAAAAAAACTGTCTTTTATTGCAAGAAATAATAATAGTTTTTTTAGGTACATAAGTACTAATTCCGTAGTCCTACAAGGAACTGTCATAGTTTCGCCTTGTCCGTTTTCGCCCGGCGCGTCTGTCTGTTAACTATTAGGTAAGATAAAAATTAGAATAAATATTTTTTTTAGGTTCGCCCTGTAAAGAAAGTCCTGTAAAGCTTACGGGATTTGATTAGTACTTACACGTAAAACGGAGGTGATTTTGATGACCAATATTATTAAAGAAGAACACAGCCTACTTAGGTTTTTTTAGTAGCTAGTAAAACAAATAACCGTTCAAAACTTTATATTGAATATTTTCCGTATGCACGGAACCTTACAGCGCATGGCTCAAGACACACTTGGCCAGTTTTTTACTTACCTATTACCATCTATTACGCAAGTATTGTAAAGTTACTGAATACTGAATTAGCCAATAACGCCATCTGTCGACGAGTAGCGGCACTAGCGCAAGTAAACAGTGACATCTAGAGACGAATAGAATAACTACAAAAATGCTTTGCGCACTCATCTCCCAGACAAGCAAAGAGATTGGCATCGAACACGTTGAGTTCTAACGGTATAGTGGATGGAGACCTTTAAACTCATTTCGGGAACAATTTTGCGCCAGAATAATTTCACTAACAGGTCAATAATAAGCAATATTAATCAAACATGTTTATTCAGCCAAAACAATTGAAAAACCGATCACGACGAGGGTTTTTCTTCAAAAGTTCTAAGAACTACTCCTCCGTGTTGGACCGCTCCGTCATGAGGGTTTCGAGTGGAGCGGGAGTCGGAGCTGTTTCCACTGGAGTCGGAGTTGCTTTTGGAGTCGGAACTCGTTGCATTGGCGCTCAGTGTTTGGTTTAATCGCTTCTCCTCCTCCATCCTTCGCATCTTGGCTATCTCATTCTTGGCTGGTCTGAAAGCATGACAAGAGTTCCAATGAGAAGATAACCTAGCGGATTTGCTCTTAGGACAGATAATTATTGTACTTAATTGTTTTTGCAAGTAATCTAACGATAATAAAGTATGTACTTATCCATCTAAGTAGGTAGGTATATCTTTCTATCACCTGACAACAACACAAACATCATACAAACATCAGGTTGAGATAATAGTTGTCAATATCGTAATTTTTTTGTACTGATTTATGGTGTGCAATAAAGAATATTTGTATTTGTATTCAGTTGAATAAAACTACGTTAACATTCGTTATTTTGTAATCGATTAAAAAAAATTACCCATCAGGATGATCAGTCCAGCTCATTTCTGTCTCCGTATGGGTGATGCTGGATCTATAGAACTGTTTGCAGTCAGTCCTGAAATAAGCAGAGTTATTTTGATGATTGTAATTTTTTGAACAAAAAAAAGATAAATTAACTTTTTTGTTTACAATTTCATTTTTAATACCAGCTTTTTGCCAACTGTACTTTTTGTTGAGTGTGCATGCATGGTCGTCCAAATTATATTTCGGTACCAAATTTTAAGTGGATGACATTGATCGTTGAGGAATTCCGTCCTGCGGAGACGGTGATGGCTGAAGCACCAGGATGTCACTACATACTAGATTATTGTATTGTCACCAGGCTTACGTAAGTACGCCAAATTTCAAGTCGATCCGACCACTAGAAGTGGGAAAAAATCAACTTGCAAGATTGAGTTGCCTAGGCTCCAGAGCATTGCGTCCCAAACTAAAACAAGGGCGGATCCACCGTTGTGGGCACGATGGGCATGCCCACAACCCTAATAGGCTTTTGACGACACAATTTCCAGGTCTATCGAGATTCTTGGATGGCCTATGTCTTGATGCGCGGAAAAAGTAGTAATTAAACTCAAAAGTCGTTCATTTTTTTATTCGACTGGATGGAAAACGAGCAAGTGAGTCTCCTGATGGTAAGAGATCACCACTGCCCATAAACATCTTTGGTAACCAGATGCGTTGCGTATTTCAGACTTTGTGTCTAATTTTGTCTAATTTTGACAAAATCACGCGTCTTCGTGGATGGCACTAGGTATGTAGGTACCTAATTTAGATCACAATATGACATACAGTCAACAAAAAAATAGACATAGCAAAAAAGTATGTTCTAAAAATTAATTCGGTTGCAAAAACCTACTACTAAGTACTATGACAAGAAATCTCACCCTTTATCTTTGTAGATCGCACAGTCTAGCAGCACTCGGTTCCTATAGACGCTGGTGTAGAGGAACGGCCCGTAGCATTTGTTGGTGCGGTCCTTGACGAGGCAAGCCGAGATGATGCCGATGACCATGGCAGAGACTCCTTCGCCGGCGATCAGAGGACCTCCGTGGTCGTTCTTAAAACGTATCAAGCAATGAATGTAACGCTACACTTGATTTTAGAGAAGCTCTCTAAAATCAAGGTACGCGGGACCAAAACCTGAATTTAAATCATAAAACGGTAGTTTAGCCGTCGTGGGCTCTTGCTCTCCAAATCGCCGGAGTCAATTTTATACACATTATGTGCAATGATGAGACTTTCAAAACAAATCAAATGAAGGACAAAAAGAAGAGCGAAGAAGAGCAATATAGTGTTGTGTGGACTCAGGGCCTGTTTCATCATTATCATATCAGCCGTAGGACGTCCACTGTTGAACATAGGCCTCCCCATAGACCTGCAGTTACTTTGGTTGGCAGCGGCTTGCCACCGTGAACCCGCAGCTTTAACCAGGTCATCCGTTCATCTCGCTGGTGGATGTACTACGTTGCGATTGCCGGTCCGCAGTCTCCATTCAAGAATCTTTCGGCCCCAACTGCCATCTGTTCTTCGTATTATCATAGCTTGCCTAATTGCCCATGGCCACTCCAATAAGCTAATTTGCTTGGCTACGTCATGTCTCCTCATTTCTGATTCGACCTGTTTGGATTTTATGAAATTGGGGCCCTTGGAAATGAAGCTCCTAATAATGAATATGTCTACGAAAATACTTACCTCGCAAAAGCCGCCGCTGGTTTGGTCTTTCGATCGACGCGTTTCGTTGTGATAAGCACTGTGTAGACTAAGCGAGGTCGAATTCGGACTGATCACTCGCCTCGTTTCTTTTGAATCTTCTTCAGAATACATAACGTCCGTACAATCTACATATTTCTCCTGGAATTGCAGTTTTTTTATTAGAATACGGTTGATAGACATTTTTGCATCGATCATCCTTTTTTCAATCAAGCATTTTTGGTATTAAACTACCTACAGTAAACAATATGCTAAAATGATTGTGGGTTTGTAATAGTAACAGAGACGTTATATATGTATAAAATTTTATGAAATACTAGCTTTTGCCCGCGGCTCCGCCCGCGTGGAATTCGGTTATAGCGCGCTGTTCCCTCGGGAACTGTGCATTTTCCGGGATAAAAAGTAGCCTGTGTCACTCTCGTTCTCATAAACTATCTCTATGCCAAAAATCACTTCGATCTGTTGCTCCTTTACGGCTTGAAAGACGGACAAACACGCAAACATTCAAACACACTTTCGCATTTATAATATTAGTTTGGATAATAGGTAATGTATATAACGTAGTAATATACTAACATCGCAAAGTTCACTCATGTCGGGTACCAAATCCTTGGTGCAGATCATATAGTTGTCGATGATATTGTAGTACCGGGAGCCCCAACGCCGCTTACACTTCGTCTTGCTGATGACGTGGACAGGAGTTTCTAGAAGATTCACCGCAGACCCGGCAACGTGCTTGCGAGCGCTTACCCACTAGATCAAATTAAGTACCCAGGTAATTACGTACAGTTGCCATAGATTATTTTATCTACTTAAGATACACAGACACGTACGTGACGTACGTGATACGTGAGTCACAGACTGCTCTGGCAGAAAATCAGCGCTGTCGCCGTCTAACGCTTCAGCATAATGCTGAGTCAGCGACCGCTTCACTTTCGCGGGGACACACAAAATTGTGTATATATTTCATGTGCGATTTATTATTATTATTTCTTTATTATTTTTTTGGTTCGTTTGTGTAAATTTTGCTGTATATGTGTGTCTTTTGTGTTAGTGAATAAATGTCTTCTTTCTTTCTTTCTTTTTCTTTTACTTCAAACTCACACTACTCAAACTCACAACATTTATTGACAACAAATCACACTACATCACAACAAAAACACAGTATAAATATAAATAGGAGAAGAGAGGACAATTAGAGACGTTGTGCTGTAGTGTGATGCCAAAAGGACTCAGCTCAGCATGTGCCGTAGCCCTGTAATCAGAGCTGTAGCGATGGTTTTTAGCTGAACCCCGGTGAGTGTGCACCCACGTAACTGAACGCATAATTATTGCGAGTAAAGAAAAAGTATATATTATATAAATATATAGTACTTCCATTTCCATATTTTATATTAAATCCTCTATCATGTGTTCCGCGATTGAACGTGCATTGCAATGAGAACTATGTCTACCCCACGACCTGCGGTACTATATCTTACTCATAGGTATATGAAATTTCATTACAATATAGATTTCTGTATCGTAATAACCATTACGATACAGCCGTGTTCATAATAAAATCCAATGTCGTAATGCTGGTCATTATCAATGGTTTTTAAACGCATAATGGAGGGTTTATTTTATTATTTATTCATCATCATCATCATCATCTCAGCCGTAGGACGTCCACTTTTGGACATATATAGGCCTTTCCCATAGACCTCCAGTTGCTTCGGTTGGCAGCGGCTTGCACCCACCGTGAACTCGTTTTAGATCATCTGTCCATCTCGCTTATTTATAATTATATTTAATATATAACTGTGTCCCACCACTGGGCAAAGGCCTTTCCTCTTGATACCCACATCTCTCTATCCAGGCCCTGTACTACGAAGTGCAAAATTCGAAGTTCGTATCTTACTGTCCCGCTGGCACTAATATTGTTTAAGACGAAAGTGAGAGGGACGGTACGATACGAACTTCAGTTTTCGAATCTCGTCGTAGTAACAATTTAAGCTATGCAGATGACATGGTACTGCTGAGCCCTTCGGTCAGTGGTCTAAACCGATTGATTGGTATTTTGGTATTTTGGTAGTATACCCCGGAACTATATTTGGCCACTCTCTCAGTTCCGCGTCCAGGTCATTCCGCCATCTCCGCCTCGGGCTGCCTTGCTGTCGATGCCCAATGAGACTAGCCCGGGTATATATCGTCACTACTTTGAAAAAACCTCGTTCCTCAAAATAGATAATTTTTCAGAGTGAACGTTATGAACATTATGTCAAGGTTCAATTTTGTTGACATATTAATTTTAGGCCATCATCATCATCATCATCATGTCAGCCGAAAGACGTCCACTGCTGGACATAGGCCTCCCCCAAGGCTCTCCACTCAGACCGGTCTTGTGCTTTTCGCATCCACCGCGATCCTGCGATCTTAACCAGGTTGCCGCTCCATCTTGTTGGAGGCCTACCGACAGCTCGTCTCCCGGTCCGCGGACGCCATTCGAGAACCTTTTGACCCCATCGGCCATCAGTCCTGCGAGCAATGTGCCCCGCCCACTGCCACTTCAGTTTCGCAATTCTTCGGGCTATGTCAGTAACCTTAGTTATTAAATTTAGATACGAGATATATTCAAAGTAGTGACGATATAGTGGATGCACCCACAAAGATGGGCGCACAAAGCCAAAGGTGTGCCAGGGCATCCATAAAAGTTTTTTACCAGGTCAAAAAAAATAGTAAAAGTTGCATACATCATTATACTTCATCGTACTTCCCCAGCCAACAGTGGTGGCTGGTGTGTCAGGTGCCTCCAGGGAGTCGGTTTGATTGTTGTAGCAGATCCGTTGGGGAATGTAGTCACAGCCTCTGACGCGCTGGGTGAAATCAAATTCGTCCTCGACCTTAACCACCGCTATGTCATTATTCATCCAGCGGATATTGTCATTCTCGTGGCCGTCGAACACGTAGTCTGAAAAGATGACACATTTTTTGACATGCCAACAGACAGATCAACCCTGCTGTCACCTCTTTTCATCATCATCATTATGTCAGCCGAAAGACGTCCACTGCTGGACATAGGCCTCCCCCAAGGCTCTCCACTCCGACCGGTCTTGTGCTTTTCGCATCCACCGCGATCCCGCGATCTTAGCCAGGTCATCTCACCTCTTTTACTATGAAGTAATGTAACAGCATAAAATTAAAGATGACAACTACTGGGACATTGACCTATCTTAGTAGTATTTAGTGATCCACGTTAATTGGCATTAGTCGTTTAATTGATCTTACCCATAGCCATATTTTTGTTGTTGTTATTTTAATTGACGTTCTTTTTACTTTGATGATGTTTTTATTGTACGACGATCATTTTGTGAATACCTTATATTTTAAACTTACTTCTGGGCACGCATTTCCATATCGCTTTTTTAGCTCCGTTCTTGATACATTGGTTGTTATGGCGGTCGTATTCTTCGCTGTGTCTGTGAACAATAAATATGTAGGTACATAATGACATAATTTCGTTTCGAAATATAGATATTACTAGCTTTTGCTCGCGGCTCCGCCCGCATGGTATTCGGTTATCGCACGCTGTTCCCTCGGGAACTGTGCATTTTTCAGGGATAAAAAGTAGCCTATGTCACTCTCGGGCTATCTCTATGCCAAAAATCACGTCGATCCGTCGCTCCGTTACGGCGTGAAAGACGGACAAAGACACAAACATACAATATTAAGTAAGTATGGATAATACGGTGTACCTAGTGGACGAGACTTAAAGGCTGTTTGTTACCTACTGAACCAGTAAGTTACAGTCGAATCCGTTAACTACAATATCAGAATTAATGATATCTGAACACGCCGCTACGCCGCTAACAACAGTCGTGTTCAGATATTTTTGATCAAATGTTTGCTCAGAAGTTTAGGAACTCGACTGTACAACTTCCAGTCTCATCTGCACTCACTATCAGGCGAGAAAGAATTCACTGGTCTGGTCACTTTTAAATTAAAACACATCCTTATCTGATAGCTGACAGGCAATACAGATCTATTTTGTCGGATAAATTCCTGTTGATATTGCTTTCTCAATTATTATTTTTTTATTCGACTGGAAGCCAAACGAGCAAGTGGGTCTCCTGGTGTTAAAAGATCACCACCGCCCATAAACATCTGCAACACCAGGGGTATTGCAGATGCGTTGCCAACCTAGAGGCCTAAGTTGGAATACCTCAAGTGTCAGTAATTTCACCGGCTGTCTTAGTCTCCTCGCCGAAATACAACAGTGCAAGCACTGCTGCTTCACGGCAGGATTAGCGAGCAAGATGGTGGTAGCAATCCGGGCGGACCTTGCACAAGGTCCTACACCACCTGCAAGCTAGTACTTCAGTAAACCTTAGTAAGTTAGTTGAGAAAGCAAGATGACGAACTTTTGCGACAAAATACAATGGAAATACATTATTTTTACATCTGTACGCCGAAAGTCCTACTAAGTATTCCCAAAAATCTTTACTTGAATCACTCTTACTTATAGGTTCCAGAAACCACGTAGAAGTTTCTAGCATCCTCGATGCACGCAGCTGAAGTCAGAATGTACTCTTCATGGACTATAACTCCACCACACAGCCAGCGACGATAGTCCTTGTACTTTGGATTGTTAGATGGCAACTTGAGGTATACCTGCCATGTTTCGAAACGTTAAATGCATTTTTTGACGTTGTGCTCAAAATTTACTGAAAGATTATGGGGATTTCAAAGAAACATGATACGTTTCTTCGTAGATTTGTACAGTTACCAAGAACCAAAACTTGGTTGAAACACACTTGATTTTGGCTCGATACCTACATTTAAGTGTCGGGTCCATATCGGCTCACATACTTATTGGAATTCCGAATGTGTCTATATGTACCTAATGTTTGTCAGAATGATTGTTTCTCACAACACTTTTTTCTCTGAATCTAATAATTTGTTCAGAATTGTTATAAAACAAACCTAACCTATTTTTTCTATAGGTGATCATTTAAAAATTTCAGAAAAATGTAAGGTTTCAATAGGAAAAAAATTATGACAAACAATGATTCGGACAAACATTGAGGTATGACTAACGAAGAGTATGCGAACTTTGACGCTCCCAAATGTGTCTAATCACTGTTTATTCAGTTGCACGTGAGTGTGATAATTTCCGAGTTCTGACTTTTTGCAGAATTATTGTTTGCCAAATGTTTAATTTCCCAACTCTCAATTTTCTCCGAAACCAAAAATTTTTCTCAGTGTATTATCTTAGGTTAGGATAGGTAACACGTTAGAGATTAGGTTAGGTTTGTTTAATGAAAGTTCCGAAAAAAATATAGTTTCAGTAAAAATCCCGAGTTGGGAAATGGAACAGTTTGGGAAACTTGAGTTGGGCAGAGAGCCAATAATTTTTTTTTTATTACACTGGAACGCAAACGAGCAAGTGGTAAGAGATCGCCACCGCCCATAAACATTTGCAACACCAGGGGTATTGCAGATGCGTTGCCAACCTAGAGGCCTAAGTTGGAATACCTCAAGTGCCAGTAATTTGCAACTAATAACAACAACAACAACTAATTTTTTTTTACTAATTTCGTAACGTATGATGTATATAAAGTTCTTACCATATAAGGCCTGCCTGCTAGCGATTCTATACCATTTAGTATCCGCCTCGACTCATTAAGAGCCGATTTAACCTGGTTGATGTTCGTCTTCTTGAGAATGTCCTCCACATGTGGAGGCACTGTCGTCCCTGAGTCGATAATTGACGCATCTGTCGGAACTATTATGACATTTTACATTTATAACTCCGTCTAGGATTCGATTTGTAGCATTCGAACATGGCGGATGTAGACAATGTCTAATTTTACTATTTCTGTTTCTTTGGCTAGTTGAAGTATAATTTTGATAATGTTTTATACGGCGATTAACCTTAACAGTGAACAGTGATCACGAAATTCTATATTGCTCTCGGGTCTGACATTTTTTAATGCGCAAGTTGTTTCCACGTAGTTTCTGGAATATTACTATCAAGTTGCAAAAACTACAATCACCGTACAACGTCCCTCTCAAAGAGAGTACTTTGACACTGGCGAAATTGTCGTATTAATTAGGACACAAAGCCATATTTTTTAAAAGAGAAGAAGAACTCCGTCTAAAACGTCATTTCGACGGTGCGGGAAATATTGTGGGAGTTGCAGTACAGTCACGATAGTTAATTCACGAAATGGGTCCTAAATTAACGATTGCGACCGTACATTACAGGCGACAAGGGATCGATTCACCGCGGGGTGGTCCCACAATGTTACGAATTCGAACGATATTTCTCACACCGTTCAAATAAAGCTTTTTAATTGTTTAGATTTATTGTAAAAAAAAAAAACCTTAACGAGCTTTAAAGCAGGATAACTAATCAAAAATCACAGAAAAAAATTGGTTTCGACGAGCAAAAATTATGACAAATACATACATGTGACTTTTTGATTTGTAGATAAAAACAAAAATAATTAACATTATGTAATGGGCTGATAAACAAATAATTAATATAACTATAATTAAAATTGAGAATCCAATATTTAAGTAATCAAAATTAATGTAATAATTATTTATAGCTAGACATATTTGACATGTTATTTTAACTATCTCAATATTATTATTATCCTTTTAATAGGTACCTAATTAAGCGAGTATTGATTGATCGGATTGTAATAATAAATTAGTGAAAGAAGGTACCTAGTTAATTTAAAATATTGTTTGCCAAAAACTGGCTGATTGTGCTGGTTCGATTATAAAATACCTAATTTGTAACAACTATTAAAATTTGTGATGTACCCACAATCTAAATAAAATATTTGAATTTTTTTATTTAATTGAAAATTATGCGACTAGATTTTTGATAGCTTTGTATTACTTAACGATTTTGTTAGTATAACCACACTTTTAACCAACTACGAGGTTAAGGTGGTTTGTCACGGTCAGCTAGGCACTACAGCGCCAGTAGATGACGTTAGTGTGCAAATTCCACGTATTTTATTTTTTTTAGGAATGTAAATGTGGATATTTTTATAAAATAATGTACATGCCGCCAGTAGAGTGAAATTTGTGATATATCCTACCAAGTTTCAGATGTATTTTAATTTAGAAAATACTTTCATTTTAACTTATAACAACGCGGCAGCTGTGACTGAAATATTTTCGCACACATGCTTATAACTTTTAGTAAACAAAAGTGATTGCTAATTTTGACGTCTCGTTCAAACTGCAGAATGGCGTAGTTGTATTGGCGTCTATTCATGCTAGATACGGGTTAGAATCTTCGGGATCGAATCCGGTGTGTGAATGTATCTTTTTGTTTTTTTTTTTGGTATCTCAATTAATGATGTGAATGTATGAGCTCATTACTACCTTATTATTTTTTTAAACATGTAGTTAAAAATATTTCACCTAATTTGTAAACAATTCTTTTTCAGCTAATTTTATCCCCTGTCATAATATCAAGAACTACTATGTGGTATGAAAATATGGAAAATGTAGCTGGTGCCTAAAATACCACGTTACCAGAATAACACATGTTTCAAAATACTGCATTACCTATTTACCTAAGCTCATAATTACAAAATCGAAGATTACTCGACGAAGTATTTTTTTGTTAAATTTCTTCTTTTGGATATCAGATATAATGGGAATGTAATAAAAATGTAATGTTGTATTTTGAAAAAATAAGCGTTTCGGTAACGTGATATTTTCAGCACGAGCGAAAAAATTTGTCATCATCATTGTCCAGATCCGCACACATCTCACTGCTGGGCACACACAGGTCTCTAGCATTATTTTCCACACTGACCTAGTGCGGATTAGGAAACTTCGCAGCAGGCGTATAAATATTTCCTCACGATGTTTTTTTAATTGAAGGTTTTATTGAACTACAAATTAAAAACAGTTTATTATTACGTCAGTTTTTTATTTATTTATTTACATTTATATATCTATAAAATCAGCCTACTCCCACCCACTGCTGGCCCTTGCAATTTCACGCCAGCCTCATACACAGCTTACCAGCCGACTGCCAAATAACAATACCTATGTCATTCAACCAACGGTCCGAAGGTTTATCCATGGTACCTTGACCCAATCATGGCCATCACTCCACTGTTTATTTACAAATGTAGTTTGACAAAATGTACTTCGCAAGTGTCATACTTCCTGGCGGTGGCATGGTGTCGCATGGAATCCAAACTTACATCACAAAAATGCTCCAAAAATGTACTAAATTGTAAGCTAGTTAAAAAAAAAAATTACTACCCGTAGTTACAAGAAAAAAAAATGATCAATCTGTCACCGCGAGGAAGGATACTTCCTGATTGATCACTGTTTTATAACTGTAAATATACAAGGGTGGTACATTTTTTTAACTGGTGTACAATTTAGCACATTAATTTGAAAAATCGACTGCTTCATAGGGAAATTGATAGCACCTGCTAGGAAGTATCTTTCCTGGTGGTAACAGATTGATCTTTTTTTTCTTATAACTACGTGTTACTACACGTCCATTTTTTAATAAGCTTACAATTTAGTACTTTTCGTAATTTTTTTTTGATGTGAGATTGAATTCCATACCACACTATCTCACCGCTAGGATGTAGGTATGTCACTTTCGCAAAAACTGCACACATCTGCGCTCGTAGAACTGAATATCACATAAAATAATATTACTATACGGCCAGAGGCCAGTCCTGAATCATAATAGATTGCAAAAGCTGCACATAAATATGCCCTCGTAGAACTAAATATCGTATCAAATAATAATATGACCAGGCCAGTCCTGAATCATAATAGATTGCAAAAGCTGCACATAACATAGCTGCATGTGCCGTTTGATTAAATAAATTAAAAAAAAAAAAAAAAAAAAAAAAAAATGTGAGCTCGCAGAACTGAATATCGTATCAAATAATAATATGACCAGGGACAGTCCTGAATCACAATAGATTGTAAAAGCTGCACGTTCGTGTACCCATAAAACAAAAGGTCAAAATAAATAAAGGTCAAAGGAAAAGAAACAACAAAATTTTATAACAAAAAATTTAACCGACTACAAAAAACCATGAAAATAATTTTCTACCAGTCTGAAATCGGTCGGTGCCTCAGCACGAGCCAGCAGGAGTGGACCTATAGTCATCTACCTCACCTAGACCTCACTTTATATTGGGTTTCAATCACACCTGCTGACTCGTGCTGAGGCACCGACCGACTTCAGACTGGTACAAAATTATTTTCATGGTTTTTTATAGTCGGTTAAATTTTTTGTTATAAAATTTTTTTTCGCCCTTTCTGGAGTAAATAATCTAAGATACAATAGCTTCATATCAACTGCTCGTCACCTTTTACAAAATATTTCTTTTTCCGATGCAGAGACTTTCTTTATTGAGGTGTCCTGGTGCTTCACCACCCATTCCATATCACCATATGGATTACGAGTAGCATAAATTGCTTAGCAACTGTGTTAAAGGGATTGAAATTTAACCCATGAAATACCTACTTGTTATTGAGCAGTAACTGCGATTGTCAACTGTGTCTTCATCATCAGTTTCATTTCACCAAATGATAATTTTCAAGAGCAAATGCACGAGTTACTACTAAATATATCAAAATTACCATAGATGTCCCTACAACATTTGAAGAGTGCCCTCGATCTCCTTAGGATCCAATGATCAGATCCTGATTTGGTGCTTATGGGACCTAATTGAAAGCATTCCTAGATGAACGCAAAAAACAAATTTCTAATCGGTTCATAGATGACGGAGTTCTCAGGTAACAAACATAGAAAAAAAAAGATAACTTCCACCTTTTTTTCGAAGTCGGTTAAAAAAGGTCAGCACCTAACACAATGGAATGTCTAAACACTTTTGATTTTTGGCAACTTTCCGAAGTAATACTTCGGGTAAAATACAATTTTTATAGAACATGACCAATTTTGGTAACATCTTACAAATAAAATTTTCGTCACGCTCTATTTCTAATACTGTTATATCATATGCTGGAGAAATATATCCGACGAAGTTAGCATTTTTGCATTTTGCAAACCCGCAGTTGGCCTTGGATCTGGAAACATAAAAACCATTTATAATATAAACAACCGGCCAAGAGCGTGTCGGGCATGCCCAAGATAGGGTTCCGTAGCCGTTACGAAAAAAAGATAAGAAATATTTTTTGAACTATTAAAAAAACTAAATAAAAGCTTGTAGAAGTGGCTCTACTTCAAAGCAAAAAGATGTATGTTCAAATGAGGAATCTTTTTTGAAGTTGCAAATATATACTTGGTGAGTAGTTTAAATTCGCAAAGAAAGCGAGAATTGGTTCGCGCTTGTGCTGAATTGTGCCTGATATTACAGCTGATTCATGGCGGCATGGACGGCATTATGCAAGAAAGGATCAAGTCAATAATAACAATATCATTGTAAGTACTATAAACAATGTTTTATTTTTTATTATTTATAACTATAATAAAATCCAATTCAATGAGTTCAATGTCCCACAAAATTTAATAATTTATTCAATTTTTATCTAGAAAATATTAAAAGTGAATTTTTCATTGCAATATATTCTTACTTATCCTTTTCCCATAGATAAGACCAAGCTAGATCGATTTTTCATCCCCAGTAACCATGTAGGGGTCGAAATGACGTCGAAATCGGTAGAGCCGTTTCCGAGATCCCAGAAATATTATACATGTCGACGAGAGCGGAGAGAAGAAGTGAGATGACGATGGAATGAGAGTACTTCCGTCTCAGTTGTTTTATTTCACTAGTCGATAGTAATTAAATTACAAAACCAATCGGAGTATGTACAGAGCTAATTGTCACACGAACTGACAAAATCATTAGCCAGGTGTTGGTTGTCATTCCAACAGCCCGAAGTAGAATCACCTCCGGCCAACAAGCCCGTCCACGTGCACCGCAACCGCTAGTTACGTCACACGGCGTTCGATGCCATTTCGATACTGTAATAGTCAATTGACAATCCTAAAGGCTTGATTATTGTAATCTCCGACATACATATGTACGTACTAGCTTTTGCCCGCAGCTCCGCCCGCGTGGTATTCGGCTATCCCGCGCTGTTTCCTCGGGACAAAAAGAAGCCTATGTCACTCTCGGGACCATAAACTATCTCTATGCCAAAAATCACGTCGATCCGTTGCCCCGTTAGGGCGTGAAAGACGGATAACGCACAAACACACTTTCACTTTTATAATATTAGTATGGATATACCAGATTTGCTCAAAAATGGTATGAAATGTTACCGTCGTAATGAAAACGTCGCAGAAAGTAACGCACCCTGGAGACTAGGCTATTGTCCAGGAAGTAACCTCGTACTGTCCAGTAAATATGAAATTCCATTACATATCAAGTGTACTTATAATGATGGCGATGACATAATGGACCCATTTCAAAATATTAGTTAACTGTACACCCAACACTGCTGCTCGGCCCACGCGCTTTTTTCCAAATTTTTAAAGGAACCCGTTAATGTACAGTACGATCCCATCCCTTGCTATGTCATCATCTCAGCCCATATACGTCCCACTGCTGGGCACAGGCCTCCTCTCGGAATGAGAGGGCTTGGGCCATAGTTCCCACGCGGGCCCAGTGCGGATTGGAAACTTCACACGCACCATTGGATTGCTTCGCAGGTTTGTGCAGGTTTCCTCACGATGTTTTCCGTCACCGCAAAGCTCGTGGTAAATTGTGCACATGAATTTCGAAAAAGTCAGAGGTGCGAGCCGGGATTTGAACCCACGACCCTCAGCTTGAGAGGCGATAGGTCAAACCACTAAGCCACCACGGTTACCCTTGCTATGTAACTAATAGAATTTCATACATACTTACTGGACAGTAACGAGTATAGTTAACTAGTATTTTGAAATGGGTCCATGTCATCATCATCACCATCATCATCATCATCATAATCATCATCATTAACAATCATCATCACCACCATCACTATCAATCATCATCATCATCACCATACATTATTATCACTATCATCATCATCATCCTCACCATCATCATCATTTTTGAGAAAAGTACTACACAAGCTTCGACCAGTAATCGCCATCCTGGCCTCGCATAGATGAAGTGTATCTGACCGAGAAATTTATTAGTAAAACAAGTTTTAGCAAGTCTACCTGGTGGCAATCTAAATATTTTAGTGGAGTTCAATAAATATACGGTAAACATTTTAGATAAATCAATTTATATTTTGATCAAAACAAAAAAAAACTTTCAAGTGATGCATTCTGTGTTTTATTAAAAGCTTTATATTAGGTATATTTTATCAAACGCAACTCCAGTAACAGAAATTAGTAACCAACTAGGTATAGCATTAAAAAAACTTATTTTTAATGCTTTAGTAATTTCCTCAAGTCAAAAATGAAATCATGACTCCTTAAAAAATATCCAATAAAAAGAAAAAAAAAGTTGAAATCACCGTATTCCGCATAAGGATTTATTACCTGTTTTTTCCTTTTTATTGAAAGTTTTTATGCAGTCGGCTTATCAATTTTATCCACCATCTCGGTCTTTTGTAACGTACTCTAAGAAGAGTGAGAAAGATAATAAATAATTTCGTACACACCATTGAATTATATGTATAATGTATTTTCCTTCACCGTAAAGTTCACGATAAATTAGGGCTATTTTTTTATTGTCCTTAAATTTCTAAGAATATATTTAGATGAGAAATTCTCTTTCAAATGTTTTCTGGATAAAAACTCAATAAATTATTATGCTTCGAGGGATATTCATCATCATCATCATGTCAGCCAAAAGACGTCCCCTGCTGGGCATAGGCTTCCCCCAAGGCTCTACACTCAGACCGGTCTTGTGCTTCCGGCATCCACCGCGATCCCGCGGGATATTGAACTCATTGAATTGGATTTTATTATATTTATAAATAATAAAAAATAAAACATTGTTCATAGTACTTACAATGATATTTTTATTATTGACTTGATCACTTCTTGCATAATGCCGTCCATGCCGCCATGACTCAGCTGTAATATCAGGCACAATTCAGCACGAGCGCGAACCAATTCTCGCTTTCTTTCCGAATTTAAACTAATCACCAAGTATATTTGCAACCTCAAAAAAGATTCCTTATTTGAACTTACATCTTTTTGCTTTGAAGTAGAGCCACTTCTACAAGATTTTATCTAGTTTCACCTGTCCCGATGTTTGTCATCAAATCTTGCAAATTAAATTTGATTCACTTTTCGGTTACCAATTGAGCTGAAATTTTGCATACACGTGTAAATCGCGTGACAATGCAATAATCTGGTAGTGATATCTTGATAGTCCGGCCAGTATTGTCTCCGCAGAACAGAACTCTTCAACGGTAATTGGCATCGACTTCAAATTTGGTATGAAAATGTAAGATACCCTGTTCTAAAAACGGTTGTCCCACAGAGAAAAGTTTAATATACCAAATATGTACCATATTTGTATTGTATGGTTATTACCCGACTGCCAAAGGAGGGTTATGTTTTTTAGACGGTAAGTTTTTAAAAAACTTTGACGCCACCAGATATTTTGTCCCCGGCCCCTTGGTAACGGACTAACTTTTGAGTCCCATACCTCGTTAAATTAGGAGTTTACTAGTTATTTTATTTTTATATATTTTTATTCTGTTTTTATTTAATGTGTGAAGCATGAATAAAATATTTCTATTCTATTCTATTTTACAAAATATGCCTTTTTGCTATCGTGTTTTTCACTATAACTTTAATAAAATAAGTAAATCCACAAAAAATGTAGTTTAGTCATACAAACCTACATTCTGACCTGGATTGCCAGTCAGAGTAAAGGAATACTCTGGTCGGGAATTTTATAATAATTACTTAACTCTACCCGCGGAAAATTTCTTTACTCTTAAACCAGCAATTGATTGAAATTTCAAGATTTTATCCTGATCCTATGGGATTATTGAGATATAAAGTACGCTCTATGTTGTTTCAGATGTCTTACTACCAACATACCAAATTTCAAACAAATCCTTCAAGCCGTTTTAGCATGGGAGGAACAAACAAACACACACACCTACACACAAACATACTCACAAACTTTCGCATCGATAATATTATTACAAGTAGTATGCTTTATCCCAATTCCATTCGAATATAAAAATTAAAAGTAAGTAGGTAGGTGCATAAATAAAAACTAGCGTTTCGTCACTACTTAAAAAAACCGGCAAAGAGCGTGTTGGACACGCCCAAAATAGGGTTCCGTAGCCATTAAGAAACAATTAGGTAGTATTTTTATAAGGATTTCGTATTTTATACGGAATCTTCCAAGTTTAGGTATGTTTTATACCTTACGCTGCTATTTACTCAAAAACTACTAATAATTCTCAAGCAAACTTAGCCGTTATAGTTTTCCTTGAAAGTTTGATATATATACTGACTACCATCCTGAATTTTTTCAAATTTTTCCACCTACCGGTTTAGATTTTAGAGGAGGGGGGACGCTCGATTTTCATGAAAATGTACACTTTAAAGTTGAATATTTCGCAAACACATTACTGAAACGAAAAATCGTTTAAGCAAACCCCTAATGGTTTTAAAATACATATCCAATGGTACCCCACACTATAGGGTTGAATGAGAAAAAAAAATCACCACCACTTTACGTCTATGGGAGGTACCCTAAAAAAATTGTTTTTGAATTTTTAATTGTACTATTTTGTCCGAATAGTTTACCTATATATCCGTACAAAATTACAGCTTTCTAGCATTGATAGTCCCTGAGCAAAGCCGCGGACGGACAGACAGACAGACAGACAGACAGATAGACAGACAGACATGGCGAAACTATAAGGGTTCCGTTTTTGCCATTTTGGCTCCAGAACCCTAAAAACACGTACCTCAAAATAAGTAATTTTTCTGAGTGAAAATTTTTTCAAAGTAGTGACGCTATAATTATGTGTTATTCTAGGTAAGTACTAATTAAATTAGGTACTATATCATAGATTTCTATGATAATGGTCTGAGGTACTAACTAATCCCTAAAGCCGAGCATGAAACATACACACATACGTTATTATTCAAATATATACGCTCGAAAAACATAACCAATAAAACAATTGAAAAATGGTCAAAGTTGGTGTGATGTACTTCATGGATGGTCCTTTGGCATTTGCTTCGCACGCGTAATAACCGATAGTTGAACTGAATTCCAGGACTTTGACTAATTCCGGGAATTTCCAATACATAATTACATAGTTGATTTCATTGACATTGCACATAAAATACCCACGGTCAATTTGTAATATCAATGAACTGAAACAATTACTTTGCTCACCCGCGACCTTATATGATAGCTACATTTATACAAGACTAGCTTTTGCCCACGGCTTCGCACACGTGGAATTCGGTTATCGTGCGCTGTTCCCTCGGGAACTGAGCATTTCTCCGGGATAACAAGTAGCATATATACTACTATATAGTCTATATTGACCCATAAACTATCTCTATGTCAAAAATCACGTCGATCCATTGCTCTGTTTCGACGTGAAAGACGGACAAATATACAAACACACACACTTTCGTATTTATAATATTAGTATAGATGTGCATGTTCATGCGTTCCTCCACCTCCTCACTGTAAAAATTGATTGATATATGGACCTATGCAAAGTAACGCCTGATTTAATAAATAATTTGTAGTGTCTAATCGTAGGAATCTCGTGGGAATATCGTGACAAAAAGGAGCTTTCACTTTACACGCCCAGCTATCTACATACCAAATTTCGTCCAAATCAGTCTAGCCGTTTTATTTTTTTTCATATAAGAGGGGAAAACAAGCATTCGGGTCACCTGGTGGGAAGCAATCATCACCGGTCATGGGCACCGGCAAAACGAGGGGTATCACAGGTACGTTGTAAGTTTGATAGGCTAAGATCCCTAAGTTGTGCCGCTCTGGGAATGTCGTCCCGGGAAGCTGGTTCCATAGTTTAGTCATGCGTGGGAAAACGTTCTGCTAGAAGCGGACAGTGCTTGATTGCCAATCAATGGAAGAGGCTTTCAATTTATAATATTATCTATATACTATACTAGTGTGTGAAGGATATTTATGTTTCACTTACCCAGAACTCGAATTAATGTTGGGATCGTCGTCCATTTTCCTTTTTTTGCACCATACTTCATTACGACTGCAACAACAAGCAGATTAGCCAGGTTCTGGTTTCGAAATAAAGCCACTTTGTGCAATATGTTTTCCATGGTACTTACCTTTTGATTTCTCCGTGATGACGTTTCATTTGTTCCTGAACTCGTTTTCGATTTTTCCTGGGACCAGAATAATGATGATTTTTATAGACTTTTCGTGAAGTTCGTAGCTCCATAGTGCAATGCGAATTACAATTTAATTCAATTGAAAATATAGCTTCATCGATAGTGAATCAGAAAATCGCAGTTTGACTTGACAGTTAAGATGTTTTTGTTTTTTACTTTTATTGTACATATTCCAAATGACAACGTCAGTTCTCTTTATATTTTATCCAAAGAGTATTAGTACCTACAGAAATCATGTATTTTTGTATGAGTAACAAAATAAGATGATATTGACATCGATAATAACGATAGAGCTATATTTCCAAAAATTTAATTGAAATAATTATGATATTATGGCTTTCTACAGACATTTTAAGATACTCAAAAAACCATTAATAGTTAGTGCTGGTGCTGCACTCTGACGGCAGAAAATTGCAGTGATATTCCTTATTTATAAGACGTACTATCGAACCAACGGAATCGTGCCCCACTGTGGAACCTTTTCGTTGAAAAAGTCATACTGACATCACATTGCTTGACAAGGGCATTCATTATGGCACTTACTGTGAGAGCGTTCTACGGTGGGTCAGGAAGCAAAAAGTTTGACTGTATATGCAATATTCCATACTTGTTTGTTAGTAGGTACGCACGGTCGGTTCTGATCCGCGATAGGCTGCTGGTAGAAGCTGGGTGCGTCTAGCCGAGGACAAGGCATAATGGTGCTCTTTGGGGAGACCTATGTCCAGCAGTGGACAGCTAGAGGCTGATGATGATGATGATGACGTACGGTCGAGGACTTTAATTCATGAGCCACCGTGGAACCTTTTCAAAGGAAAACTCATTACTGTTTTCCTCGTAAATTAATACGATGTCACTGTGACGTTCACTGTGATATGGTTCCATGGTGGTTCATGAATTAAAGTCCTTGACCGTACGAGCAACGCAATTTTTTCTTTTCGAAAGAAATAATTCTTACGGAAATCAAAAAAAAATTCGACGTATTTGTTCATTTAGCTTCAGTCTTTTGACCGAAGGGCTTTGTAGTTTGTACCGATGGCCAGCAAAAATATAAAAAAAAATTACACGTGCCTCTAAATGGTTAATAATTATTATTTCATTTTGATCAGATAAATCAAACGAATACTGACAGTGGCGCCTAGCTTCGAATTGACGGCGACTTGGCGAATTAGTCGCAACGCACACTACTACCGAGCCTTTGGCGTACGATACTGTCGCCGTCCACTCACATATTGACAAAAATGAACCAAAATAATCATCTAGATTAAGCTATTATTCAACAGCTTTCTTTAGGTAAACCAAAAATGCCGCGATCAGAGAACGAAATAAACATCAAGAGATGTGATTTTAGTTTCAAAAAATCTTTCAAGCGCAAATGGTTGGAAAAATTATATAGTATGGAAGTCGTGCCACCTTAAAGTAGTTATGGTCACTAACATAAACACTGAAATTATTATGGTAGACATTTGCGCTTTTTGTGAACGAACGTACCTAGGTACCTACCAAAAACTAGAAAATAATAATCACGCAGAGTAACCAACTAGAAAACTAAAATAAAAACGTAGGATGAAAAATATGCTTTCAAACCCACCAAAAAATACATATACCTAATATGACAGAAGAAGATAGTGCGAGTGATTGTAATTAGAAAAGGCGTTTGACAATACAGCCTGAGACCTTAATAAATCTCTATAAAAATGTCATTTTCTTGATAACAAACGTTTCAAAACTTATATAACTATCCAATTAAGTGTTATTAAGTCATTAATAATTTCTTCCACTTACCTAAAATGTTGCAGAGGGCGTATAAAAAAATTGAAAAACACGCATTTCTAAACATATCTCTGTGGCCACGTATTTTTGTCCAAAAGGCTGATAAAACCTGGAAAATGCGAATAATAAGTTACGCCGGAACCATAATTTCACGCTGCGATGAAAAGTTGATTGGTTGAGATTATAATTCTGCTATTATTTTGAACAAACTCGAAGATTACGAGTTTTTACGAATACGAGTTTTATTACCGGCCCGAGTATGATTATTTTAAATAATTATTTTGGTAAAAAAACAAAAGTAGTCTCAAAAAATATTGTTTGAAATTGAACAAGTAATTTTAAACTTCAAATGAAAGCCTGATATTGTAAAAAAAATTACAGGTCATCTATTTACTTCTTAAAAAATCATCACCATCATCATCATCAACCGGAAGACGTCCACTGCTTAATAAAGTGGGAGGCCCCTTAGAAGGCCACAATGAACGACAACTCGCTACCGGTTCCGGTCTTAAAAAATAACTTTATACAAATATGTATTACCTAAAAGAAAGCAGGGGTCAAAGGAGTTTGATTGGTACATAACGAAGATTTTGTATTTTCGTTTTACGAATCAAACTCCTGTGACCACAATTCCTTATAGCACTCCTCTTCTAAAAATGGTTATATTAATACAACGTTACACAATACAAATACCTGTGTATTCAAATAAAAATGTATTTTTCGATTTTATTGTACCGGTGAAACTCTTGGCTACTACTTACTTACTCTTTTGGCTAGTACATAAATAAAAGTTTGGTGTGACATGAATAGGCTTTAATATTTATTATTCAATGTTAATTTTTATTTTACTTTTACCCACCCTAAACTAGACAAATTGTGGCCAGTAGCCATTATTTAGTTACAACTAAAATTAATAAAATCATGTTAATCAATCTACAATACTACCAACTATGGCCCAATGGGTATGTATGGTGGGAACTATGGCCCAAGCCCTCTCATTCCGAGAGGAGGCCTGTGCCCAGCAGTGGGACGTATATAGGCTGAGATGAAGAGATGAATCAATCTACAATGTGTATTAAAATTGATTTGAAATGTTAAATTAAATACCCCTGTAAATTATATTGAAATATTTTTCAATTTTTATTTTGCCTATACTATCTACCTATATACTCGTACAGCATGGAAAAATAAGTGGGGCCCTGGAGGGAAGCTACCTTAAATCCTTAAGATGGCTCATTTTACTTAAAGGAGAAATTCCTCTATTTTTAAAAAGAAACAAAACTTCATTCAAAGATTTTCTACAACTCGCTTGTCTCGCCCGGGACTCGAAAAAACTAAAATTAAAAAAAAAACAAACACTCGCTATTTTACTATGCTAATCCTTAGGATTATTATTCAGGGTAAATTTTATTTAACAAATAATGGTCTTACTCTCGTCTGTCGTACAAGATATCCATGAAGAATACCTATTTAGTACATTTTAATGAAATTACCTAGTACTTACTATTCACTTTCAACAAGTAAAAGACACGTAACAGGTCCCTGATCTCTCCAACATTCAAGATTTCGTATAAAGTACACGCTTTCTTATTTATTTCTTACCTTACCTACCCTTGAACCTTACCTTGTTGAAGTCATCGATAAAAAAAAACGTTTAATAGTATAATATCGTCACTACTTTTTAAAATACTCGTATCTCAAAATGGATAATTTTCTGAGTGAACTTTATGAACATTATGTTAAGGTTCAATTTTGTTGACTTATTATTATTTTAGATTACGAGATTTTTTCAAAGTAGTGATAAATTGCACTATGTACAATTAAAAGTTTACATACTTAATTAAAAAAGAACTAACCTAAGATATCTCAACTAACAATGAAAATTATTATAAAAAGAATACCCCGTCTAAAATCCGTCCAGCCGTTTCAACGTGAAAGAGTAACAAATACAAACTTTCGCATTTATAATATTAGGTATAGAATATTCAGAACGGGTTTCTTTTTTGTTTAAAAATAAATATCAGAACTTATGGAATGCTGAAAAACGGCTCTATCGTAATTTTGAAATAGGAACTATATAGGAAATGAGAGAACACCCACCTGGAGAGAATTGAAAAAAATATTGAAAAAACGGGGACGATGTGTTCGTATTTTTAACCGACAAATTACACAAGCGAAGCCGCGGGTAAGGGCTAGTCATTGTATTATTTAAAAATTACCTACACACATAAAACAATACGATATTTGACTATTTTTTATGTTTTATAAATTACAATTTCACAATACCAAATCCTACTATCCTACTATAATATTATAAATGTGAAAGTTTGTGAGTGAGGATGTGAGTAAGTATGTTTGTTACTTCTTCACGCTAAAACGGCTGGACGGATTTAGATGAAATTTGGCAAAAAGTTAGTTTATAACCTGGATTGAAACATAGGATACTTTTTATGCCGATATTCCCACGGGATAGGGATAAAATCTTGAAATAACAACCGCTGGGCTTGGAGTCATAAAATTTGGTATGTAGGTAGTTGGAATCTGGAATTACTCATAGGTGACTTTTTGACCCGATATTCCCACGGGATACCTAGGGATGAAATCTCGAAATAACAACCACTGGGCTTAGAGCCATGAAATTCAGTATGTAGGTAGCTGAACCTCTGGAATAACACATAGGCTATTTTTTATCCCGATATTCCCACGGGATAGGGATAAAATCTTGAAATAATAACCGCTGGGCTTAGAGTCATGAAATTTGGTACGTAGGTAGCTGGACGTTTGTAATAACACATAGGCAACTTTTTGACCCAATATTCCCATGGGATACCTAGGAATAAAATCTCGAAATAACAACCGCTGGGTTTAGAGCCATGAAATTAAGTATGTAGGTAGCTAGACCTCTGAAATAACACATAGTTTACTTTTTATCTCGATATTCCCATGGGATAGGGATAAAATCTTGAAATAACAACCGCTGGGCTTGGAGTCATGAAATTTGGTATGTAGGTAGTTGGACATCTGGAATTACTCATAGGTGACTTTTTGACCCGATATTCCCACGGGATACCTAGGGATGAAATCTCGAAATAACAACCACTGGGCTTAGAGCCATGAAATTTAGTAAGTAGGTAACTGGACCTCTGAACTAACACATAGGCTACTTTTTATCTCGATATTCCCACGGGATAGGGAAAAAATCTTGAAATAATAACCCCTGGGCTTAGGAGTCATGAAATTTGGTATGTAGGTAGCTGGATGTCTGGAATAACACACAAGCGACTTTTTGATCCGATATTCCCACGGGATACCTAGAAATAAAATCTTGAAATAATAACCCCTGGGCTTAGGAGTCATGAAATTCGGTATGTAGGTAGCTGGATTTCTGGAATAACACATAGCCTATTATTCACCCCGATATTCCCACGGGATATTGATAAAATCTTGAAATAATAACCGCTGGGCTCAAGAGTCATGAAATTTGGTATGAAGGTAGCTGGATGTCTAGAATAACACATACGCTACTTTTAAGCCAGATATTCCCACGGGATAGTTTTGTAACTAAGGGACCGCATACATCCGTGTATTATTATTATTTTGTATTTTTTTCTTTAATGGTATACTGCAGTTTTTAAGTATTTTATTTATAATTATTTTATTTTGTAAAAAAATGACTTTCTGCCAAGTTTCTTGCGGCGCATTTTTCTTGACAATGATGGTCTTTCCGAAAGCGCTGGTAATTTAAAAAACGACGTGTAAAAGTGCCCATTGCGGCCTTTTTACTGAATAAATGATTTGAATTTGGATAGGGAAAAATTTAGAATTTATAGCACTGGGTTTAGAGTTTTTTATTTTGTACAGAGTACTCGATAAAGGAAGACCACGATATAAATTTTGGAAATTTCCAGAGGAATTTCGTCAAATCCCGAAAATTTCAATTGCAACTAACAGGCCGATTAGTTGACGCGTGCGAAGCCGCGGGTAAAAGCTAGTCATCAAATAAAGAAACAATTTTTAAGTTACCTTACCAAATAACAAAATTATAAAGGTTTGATATTCATGATAAGACAGAGAAAGAAATACTGGCATGTAACGTCACACGCAAGTAACGCCATGCTTGCTGCATAGAGACAAGCATTTGAGAGAGAGACATAAATATTGATTTTTGAAAAAATCTGCACAAATCCAATATTCAACCGATTTAAATGTTCTCCTAGCTAAACTTTGTACCTATATTTTCATTAGGTATGGAGTCAAATCTTTATTCAATTTAGACTATAACAAGCACTTATGAATGTCAAAAAAAATCTACCGCCAATTTCCCAGAAACGACTTTTTGGTTTTAGCCACTCTGTAAGATGGAACTTTAAGCTTGCCTGTGTTTCTAGTAGCCTTTGGCTTATCGACGTTAGTGGGAAAATCACACATGTTCTTCCTAACATACATGATTATTTCAAAACATAAAGCGACGGCGGATAAGGATACCTGTTACCTTAAAAAAAGATTTTAAAGATTCACGCGTCTTCAAATTATAAATTGCTCTAATTGCTCTCTTTTGTAAAATAAAAATTGACTCAATGTCTGCAGGAGATCCCCATAATAATAGTTTATAAGACATGACAAATTCAGGAGTTGTCAAATACCGTATATTCGGATATTAGCTAGCAGATTGTGTTGCAAGTCCATGCTGCCAGATACCAGGTGGTTCGGTCTTATTATCAGGTGTACTATTATATATTCTGTGATCAGGTTGAGCTCGAAACCCGTCAGTGCCGTGTGGTCGTGGTGATAATTGGGTTTGTGTGTTTTACAGTGTGGAGACGGAAGAGCTGTATGAACACACACTCGTTGCATTTTTACACTACCTATACTATCGTAAGGTCACAGGTGAGTAATGGGGAAGGGATCAAAATTTAATAAAATTTAATAAATTTCTGTTAATTAGAAAGGTTATTCCTACCGGTAAAAAAAAATTAAGCGTTTCTAAAATTTTCATCCATTCCCGAGTATACTGTTCAAAACTTTTTTTTTTTTTTTAAAAGAAGCTTGCTCGCTCCAAAGGTGTACCATAGGACTGGCTCTTTCCTCGGTCAACGTAGCCAGGCTTATTGCCACCCTGCCCAATAGCAGCGACCTGTGTGACATTTGTAAATATGATTTTTAGGATTAGAGTAACTTACTTTCAGTTCTATTTATATTTATTTTTGTTAGTTATTTTATATATTGCGTGTTATTTATTAAATAAAATGTTTTCTTTATTAACTTATTTTATATCACATTCAAAGATCACTATTCAATAAAACTCATAAATCGTAAGAGTTAATTAATTTATTTAATTAAACGGTGACAGCTACGACTGCTTCAGGATTTTCCGTAGTTTTGTTTGCTGGGTTTAAAAGTGGGACTGCGCCATGGGAGCGCATGAAAGCTTTTTCTTGGTTGTCATTGTTTTTCTCAGGCCTGTGAAAACAATATATTTTTAAAATAATCGTGACACCTACAGTCGTGCACATACATTTTTAGGCCTCCACTGTTCATCCATCGGTATGTATGTGTATCTCATGAATCGAGATAGCTAGACAGGGGAAATTTTCAAAGATAATGCCATATTACAATCATAACATTTTTGCCGTTTTTCGCTCGCTGTTAATAACGGGAACATGTAGACGCTTGAAATATTCACAGAATATTTAATTTTATTTTCACTTTAAAAATAAATAATTAAAATAAAATAAAATAAATATTTCAGGGGCTCCCATACAACAGGACTAAGTAAGATTATTTTTTTAGTTACGAAGCTACCTATAATTATTTAATATAATTATGTTACCCGTCAGGATGTGAACTCCAGTCGTACCGCAATTCTGTAATTTGAGTATTGGTACTCCGCAACAGTTTTTTACACGTGACACTAAAAGAAAACCAACATTATTAAAAGTTGTTAAAAGTAACAGCTTGTAGATATTGTTAAGAAATTTTCTTTTCAATATTGCGAACTAAAAAAATCATTGTTCCTAGCTTAGGCTGCAGAAGATGCTCGAAAGGATTATTGCAGAGACGGTGATTCAAGAAGAATTACAGGGTTTTCGTAATGTAAAAACTAAGGAAAATGCAACAAAAAAATTAAATCCCATTGATAGTTGAATAGGCCAAAAACTGGCATCGATTGTGGAAGAAAATTTACATGATAACATTTATATTGTTGGTCGGATGATATCCGGCAGTCGGTTGGTTGGTAAACTGTGAATGAGACTGTCACAGGATCGGGCAAAGTGGCGTGACAATGAAGAGGCCTTTATCCAGCAGTGGGTGGATGTGGGCTGATTTGATTGATTAATGTTTTGCCATCGTATTTTGTCGGAAAAGTTCGGATTTACCTTGCTTTCTCAACTAGCTTACTGAATTTTACTGAAGTTGATTGAGAAAGAAAGATAAATATGAAATTATCCGACAAAATACGATTGCAGAAACATTATTCACTGTATCTGTACCGTAAACTGTTTCAACTTTGCCCTCTATATTTCTGCAATCGTATTTTGTCGGAAAAATTCATATATATCTTTCTTTCTCAATCAATTTCAGTAAAATTCAGTAAGCTTGTTGAGAAAGCAAGATAAATCCGAACTTTTCCGACAAAATACGATGGCAAAACATTAATCAACAGATTATACTAACCCCATCTCTTTATAAATAGCGCAGTTTATGAGATGCCTGTTCTGATAGACGCTGGTATACAGGAAGGGTCCGTAGCACTTCTGGGTGATGTCTTTGGTGAGGGACGCCGAGATGATCCCGATCACTACTGCAGTGGTCCCGTGGCCCACGATCAGCGGGCCTCCGTGGTCGTTCTAGAATCAGAGCAGAAGTTCATAGCTGGGAACTTGAAAGCCTAGAAAATCGTCGTATCGTGGCTCTTATTGCGTGGCCGTATTTTTGCACGCTCTGCTGTAGCGGATATAATGCAGTTAATACTATTTATACAAAGTAATACACCTAAATAGGTATTACTCACTTTAATACCTACCTAAACTATGTAAATATGTTAGGACTTTTAAGCTCGTTGATATTGACTTTTATAAACTGTTTTTTCTCACTGTCATTTCTATTGATATTTTAATTGTACTATTATGTAGTATTTTAATTGTATTTTATTGTACCTATACCTAGCCTAAAGTTAAATCGTAATTAATTACCTAACCAACTTATCGTTATGTAAGTGAATTCAACGGCAGATAAACCTTTAGTATGGTTTTGCTCGTTGCATTATTGTAAAATGTAGGTATATTGTTTCTCTAATTAGTAAAAAAATGAAAAAAAAAATTGATGTTGTTTCTATTTTCGTTTCGTTTTATTGTAATTTTATTTTCCTTGCCAATCTTTTTGTGTTCCCCTTATATTATTGACACGTATAAAATTATTGCGATTTTCATTTAGAAATAAATAAATCTATCGAAATCCCTTATTATGTTGTATTTAGATAATAACCTCACAAAATCCTCCAGAAACTACTGTGCTTTTTGCTCTTCTCGTTTCGTTGGCATTGGGTTTCGGATTCATCTCGAACATTTCAGGATTTGCTATGAGCCTACGTTTGGCTTCTGGGTTCTCTTCTTCCTCTTCCTCCGTGTCAGAATAAAGCATCTCCTTGCAATTGACCTCGTTTTCCTGGAATTATAGTGCTTACAGCCGAAAATCATCTTTCATTGATATGATGTAAGAACCCGCAACCTGTTTACCTTGTTCCGAGTTGTTCCTCTGTAAGTGTAAGACCTGTCTTATCATTGCAGAACCCGCCTCCACTACTATATCAGTCGACACTAAGTAGTGACTTAGTGTTCGTCATTCGTGCTTTTCAGAACTGTTCTATGTATGCTGGTTTTAACTAATCCCAGAGCTCAAAACACATATAAATTAGAATTTATCGGATAATTTACGTTCGAAATCATGTTTCGATCGACATGTTTCAGGCTAATCCATAACTCTTCATCTGGGAGCAACGCAACTAGGTGGCTGCTGCAACACGCGCACTCGAGCTAAACTCGATTTCAGACGTGAGTTATCCGGTAAATTATCATTTATTATGCGTGAGTCTGGGGGTAGTTTCAAGTTCAAAGTTCAGAACAAGTCAGATTTTTGTGATAGTTTTTTTATTTTTTTTTTAATCGACTTGATGGCAAACGAGCAAGTGGGTCTCCTGATGGTAAGAGATTACCACCGCCCATAGACACCTGCAAACCAGGAGGATTGCAGATGCGTTACCAACCTAGAGGCCTAAGATGGGATACCTCAAGTGCCAGTAATTTCACCAGCTGTCTTACTCTCCACGCTGAAATACAACAGTGCAAGCATTGCTGCTTCACGGCAGGATTAGCGAGCAAGATGGTGGTAGCGATCCGGGCGGACCTTGCACAAAGTCCTACCTGCAAGTTGTAGTTAGGACTTATGGTGTTTATTTAAGTGGAGGAGAGCGAGTCTGCGTGATACATAAAGGTGTCGCATTCTGAGTGCTGTGTTGCATGTACGGTAACAGAAGAGGAAGATAAAGAGAGTATAGTTTAGAGTCGTACAGTGCAAAGTTGATTCATGTTTTCGCTATCAAGCCCATCCTTCCCGCAGACCATATATCCATCTATTATGTAGTGGTAACGCTCTGGCCAACGCTTCTTGCAATTCTTCTTTGAGAGAATTACCACATCAGTCTCAAGTAGGTTCGGAGAGTTGCCAGAGATCCTCTCAGACGCCTGAAAAAGACTTTTGTTCAATAAAAAGTGCTGTTGAACCTTACTCCCATAGTCCACTGCCATCGGAGTGGACGTACGGACTCGGTTTAGCTCGCAATGATGACTCCATATGCACTTCCACTAAATAAGAAGTTTGAAGGTAGTTACTCCGGTCCACTCAACCCGCAATCTCCATTTTCACTCAATATTTTTTTTTTAGTGAAGGGCAGACATTTTGTGTAAGGGTTGGATTCTTAAAGGCCTAGCTAGAACTACAATGTTGTAAGGAAGAAATGAGCCAACTATAAAAGAGATAAATTGAGTGAGAATTTTTTACATCTGCATCTACAAAGCACGCACTGTTTCTACTGGCTTCCTTTCAGAATAAGAGAGCGAGGGCTGTAGCTCCCACGGGTAACTAACAAGGAATGGGAGCTTCACACACTATTGAGCTGGTTTAAGTGCGCAATTTTCTCCAAGATGTTTCCTTCACTAAAAAGTTCATGCCAAATATCAAAATTTTGCAACCCCAAAACTTATCGAAACACTATGCTAAGGCTGCAGCGACATAATAAGACAGTGATACCCGAACTTACGTCGCCATACCGATCCTTTGACCCCCAACCAGCAACCGAAGCTGTTGTCCCAGATTTCTCAAGATCAAGGGTCTGATTATTGTAGCTAACCATCTTTGGGATGAAGTCACAGCCTTTAACACGTCTTTTGAAGTTGAAATCTTCTTCAACTTTAACGACTGCTATATCGTTTGCCATCCAACGGATATTGTTGAAGTCATTGCCGTCGAACACATAACCTGTAGAAAATTTATCTAAAGATTAGCAATTATTCTCGCCTACTTAGTCTTTCTCTAGATTCACCTCATTTATGCTCTCAGCTACCAGTAAGGTTCATAGTTTGTCATTAACTAATAACACAGATGTTTCGTGTCAAGTGAGGCCGTATTGTCTAGCGTGCTGACGTTCGCAATCGCAGTCACCATCTCTTTCTGCCCTCGCCTTAGACACAGTGATAGAAAGAAGTGGTAAAAAGACGTAAAAACGATTGTTATTCCGAGTGTGTTAGACATTACTAATGCTTCTAGTCTACTTTTAGAACCAACTTCAGAACTCTGTCATTTATTATCCATATTGGAGTTTCTTTTTTTTTGTTTAGCTGGATATATTATGTCACGTTTGATCAGAAGAAAAATATCACCCCAAACGAATTTTTTTGAAGTCGTTCTTTTTGTTACAATTACATTCTACTTCTTTTTAACTTTCATCAACCAATCAAAATCCATCAAACAAAATATAGGCATCTTCGCATCTTCGAGCTTTTTCATTTTTCAAGCGAGACTCCAGTTTCTGCCATCCACTTCTACCGCATCTTTCCACCGCATACATGGCCCTTTCCGTGATTTTTTCCGATCCAATGGCCTCAATTCAAATAGTATTACGCATTTTCACAGCCAGCCATGCTTTTTGAATTGGCCTACCCATTGAAAGTACTACCTGAATAGGTATATTTTTTTTTCATAAACCTTTGAACATAAATATCTATTTTCATAAAATCTTACTAGGTACTTACTTTTAGGAACACATTTCCAAACAGCTTTCTTGGCACCGTTCACAATGCAGGGGTCACTTTTGTCGTGGAGCGGTATCCATCTGTAGAAAAAAGCATTATACTACAAAGTTCGAAATTTTAACTTCGTGTCATGGAGTATCGCTCACGCTAACTCGTATATAAGAGAGTGAGAGGGAGTGTGCGATAGTTTATCGAAGTAAAAACCAAGTGTGATTTTATGAATATCCAAATCATAATTCACTGATTTAGGATATGTGAATTTTGATGATAAATCTGAAACACCTATGGGTCCCTGAGATGACGTAGAAATGCTTCGCGTCTTCAATGCAGGCCGCTGAAGTCAGGATGTAGCGTGGGTGGATGATAACTCCGCCGCAAAGCCAGTTGGCGTCCGCCGGGGGAGGGCTGGGAGCTGGACGGAGGTACACCTGAAGGAACATATGTATGGACAATGTCAAATACGGGTATTCTGCCTTTTCGCAGAATTATTTTTTCCCAAATGTTTCATTTGCCAACTGTTTTTTTTTCCAACTCTCATTTTTCTTCGAAACAAAAAAATCAGTGTTTTTGTGGTTTTAAAGGGCACAGTAGGTTAGATTAGGTTAGTTTTATGTTGTGAAAGTTCCGAAAAAATGTGGTTTCAGAGAAAACCATGAGCTGGGAAATTAAACATTTTAAGGATAATATTTCTGCGAAAAGTCAAAGAACCTCAAATACTAAATACGATTATGCTATTACATTATATAATATTCGTCTACTTTTGACCAAGCATGAGAGTAAAGGCTTTTTTTCAAATTTTTGTCATCATTAACCTAATCGAAAGTTTAGACGTTATCCAGGTTTTTTGTTCTTTCTTACTGAAGGAATCTGCCGGCTTTTTTATAGAGATATAAAAAAATGTTGCATAGTATTCTTTGTCTTTAAGGTTTTATTTAATTTTCCCCGTTTGTTGTTGTTGGTCTTTTTTTTATCAAATCTTGCAAGTTAATTTTGATCCACTTTCAGTGGTCAGATTGACTTGAAATTACACAATGCAAATACAGTTAACAAAAAGATCAGTCAGCAAAAAAAACTTGTAAGTATCAAAAACTAATTTTTAATGAACGCATCTGAACAGCTCAATCAAATATCCTTGTGATAAACAATTTGTCACATGTCTCTTTCTTCCCCACTTAAAACATATATGTGCTCACCATGTAAGGCATGGTCTCGCCGACTTCGCGTCCATTTAAAATCCTCCTTGTCTGGTTTAAAACTTCTTCGATTGGCTCTTGTAGATTGCGGGATTCTAAAATCATCATAATTAAAAACAAATTGTGCATCGCTTACTATTTCTGGTGTACAAAGAGTCATTGTATTGTTGTATTGTATTGTATTGAATCATAATCAGGACGGAACTTTATCACAATCAATTATACTATGATTTCTTTGGCAAACATGGCATTTACATCAAAAAGGTTCCACCCTGGTATGCAATTCAGTTTTTTTCAACTGTACGGCAAGTAAAATTGTTCTTTGATTTAAACTACTGCAAGACTACTGGATAAATGAGTCAGATAGAATGGAAGGATGAATGGAAACAATATGGTGTGAGTGCATGGCGGTACAATTACAATTCATTAAATATCTTGCTTTAAACGGTCTCTCATTTCTTCAATATCCCGAGAAGCTGAAAGTGGGAAGGGATTCGGTAGTCCTACTAATCGCACTAATATTATAAACGCGAAAGATCGTGAGTATGTGTGTGTGTATGTTTGTTATCTTTCAAGCTTAAACTACAAGAAGGATTTGGATGGTATGTAGAGCTGGAGATCTGAAATAACACATAGTGTACTTTTTATCCCGATAACCATAGGGTCGAAATAATATATCGAAATATCAACCGTTCGGCCTAGAGTCATCAATTTGGCACAATTGTTTTATGTACAACGTTAATGAAATCCACGACGTAATTTTTGGGAATTAGGGAAAATCTTGAAGTTTCATTTTAACTGACGGATTTGATGGTTTTCGCGAGCAAAGCCACGGATAAAGTTTAGTACTAATAAAACATAATAGGTACGTACCAGCTGGACACAGACAAAAAATTATTAAAAAATAAAAAGACGCTGTCATGTTTCACGTTCTGCCGACTTCTGGAAAAGAAATAAATTGACCAAACTATAATTTCACGCAAGATTGAATTTGTGATTGGTTGCTATTCAGTATGAGATTACGAGTTAGCAACGAATGATCGTCGAGTTTTACGATTAACGAGTATTCCGAGTTTTATTGCTGGCCGAGTATGTTTTATGAATATTAATAATTACTTACATGAGTAGGTACTAGTATTGTTTTTTTTAATCTTTGTTTATTATGGATCAGTAAAATTAACTGTCAGTTCCAACGAGCCTTAAGTATAAAAACAATAGCACCCACGCGATGTAAAGTAGCAAAAATTTAAGTCAAATACTCTAATAAATACGCAAAAGATATAATATTTATTTAGTTAGGTACTTATATTATGTACCGGCGCATTATAATAAACAAGATTGAATTTTCATTCTTATGAATGTTGTAATCCATTTTTTCTTCTTTTTATTTGAGAAGTATATCATTAATATAATTATTTAATATTTTCTGTATTTTTTTTTGCAAAAAAATCTCAGTACTTTCGGAGATAACGGGGGAATAGCCAATTCGTCTATTTTCTTAAATACAAAAAAAATCTACAATAGAATTGCCAAAATGCACCTGTGATATAAACAATAGTGTATGTTTTTTTTGTAGTCGGTTCAATTTTTTGTTATAATTTTTTTATGTGACGTCTGAGATGAAAGGTAGGTATGTCAAAGGTTATGTTCACTAACTGCGAAATTTCGTACTCAGAAAGACCTTACTCTTATTTCTTCTCTTTCCGAGTTGCCAAACAAAAAAAATCACTCTTCTGGTACAAATATAAATTAAACGTAAAAAAAAGTTTCATGAACATTTTATTAAGCCTGAACATTGAACGGCAGATGAGCAGCCTCGACACGGGTTCCATCAAGTCCAGCGCTGTACTTGGTCACGTATGTCTTGCCGTCGTCACCGATGAAGGAGGTCTCGCCCTCAGTGACGAGTACGTATTTGCCATCAGGGGTGGGGACCAAGCGACCACGCTCGGAGACTACAGTACCCTCAGCTGTGACGTAGCGGAGAGCGTACTGGCCATACTCGTCGTGGATTTCCTCATGCTGAAGAGCCGGGAGGGCACGACGAGCTGCGGTCTCAGCGGGGCTGCTGGGAGCCGCCATGGCAGCAGCGATGACGCAAACGGCTACAATGAACTGTTAAGAAATAGAAATAGAGTAGGTTTTTATTATTTTGGTTCAAGAGTTTTATCACACAAGTTGCAGCGAGTCTCGTACAATAGAACAAGTTAATTTAACTAATAATAACTAATAATTTAACTAATTTCTGGCTCACTGTAGAACGTTTTCTCAGTAAATGTCATAACGATTTTCCATATCAGGTAATGCAATGTTAGCATATTGGTCAATCAAATTACGTGATGGTATACTTTGTAATACAATAGATAGTTACTTTTCTCAGCTAAACCGACAGTCAAAAATAACTATAGTATAGAATAGAATATTATTAGGTACTTACCAATTTCATTTTGACTCGTGCAGTTGTGCAGGTAACTTCGGAAAGTGACGTCTAATTTCACATTTCATTCCTTTTATATATTAAAGAATGCAATAATTACGACACGTCATAATTATACCTTAATGCGATGTTACACCCGTTGTTAAGTCGTAGGCAACACTCATTGAGTACTAATTGCTAATTGACGGATCCCCAAATTGAAAATCCCTAAAGTTTTAATTAAAAATATGCTTATTTGCTGCAAAACATTACCGGACAAACCGGAACAAATATTGCCTATTAGTACTCCACCAAACTTTGCAACGTACTTACACCATTAGGCAAATGATCATAGTTTCAAAGTCCATGAGTACTCGTAGTTATTTGTTGTCGCAACTGGGGAAAGTACCTAGTCGATTATAAAAAAATATATATTAAATGTTATGAAATTGATTCATCAATACATTTAATTGTTAATTAATACTTTATCTTTTTAATTATATTTACTTATTACACGCCCTGGAATTAATCACGTCTTTGTCTTTTGTAGGTAACTATTATTAAAATTTTCTCTGTATTTAAAAACAACCGTATTTTTAATCTTGTCTAATATTATACCAAAAATAAAACTAACCATTTTAATTTAAATTTTTCAAACACCCCAAAAAACAGTCCCCTGACATGATCCGAACCCAGAATTTGATAAGTATCAGATAATATTAGCCATGTGTTTCTCTATTGAACTTAAAAAGATGATAACACCATTAATGATAATAAAGTAGTATTTCAATTAATATGCATGTCATTTGATTAATATTTTTAATCAAACATTGTCCCAAGAGTACAAAAACAGTACCCTGTTACCTGATTATGATTAAATATAATAATAATTGATAAGATTGACATTTGTGCTTCATTTGTGCATACATTTATATAGGTCTACACAACACTGTAGTTATGGTACAAAACCATTTTTACTGTTCAATACATTATAGTTTGAAGAGAAAGTTGGCAGGGGGCTGTTCAAATTTTCCAATTAGTGGAAAAATACCCGTGTTAGATATACAACTTCCCACGTCCGCAGATCAGCACTTCAAGCTGGTGCAGCAGCAGAGGCGGCGGATAAACTCAAAATAAATAAATACAAAGGTCTTGCCTAAATACAACTTTGTTCCATTCGGGGTTGAGACCTTAGGTTTGTGGGGGCCGAGCGCAAAAAATCTTTTAAAGAATTATCCAAACGGTTTTGGAATACCACAGGGGACCAAAGAGCTGGCAGCTTCCTTGCACGCATTGCTATAGGTACAGCGAAGAAATGCTGACAGCATCTTTGGATCCACGCCGCGGGGGGGATACTATTATATATTTTTTCTAGTTATAGTTTAGTTATTAGTTTCTTTTACTTTTAATAGCAATTAACATTAAAACTTGAAGTTATTAGTGTTACTTACCTACTAGTTTAATGTTCACACACACACAAACATCACGCATATAAATATTCCCAAATGGGGTAGGCCACTTTTAGCAATTTTGGGTTTTAAGTTTGACAAAAACGGTACTACTGTAGCCTGTGCAGGTTTCCTCACGATGTTTTCAAAAAGTCAAAGGTGCGATCCCTAATTTGAACCCACGATCCTCTGCTTGAGAGGCCATAGGTCAAACCACTAGGCCGCCACGGCACAACATAGGTACAGTTTTATATTAGTACCTACCTATAACCTAACCAACAAAAAGTTGGAAAACCCCCGACTTTGTCACTTTAAAGTTCAATATCTCAAAAATGGCTGAATCGATTTTGATGAAACATGTTTAAGAACCATCGCAAGAAAATCTACTTTCAAATAAAAAATACCGCATTCAAATCGGTCATCCGTTTAAGAGCTCGGTGCCACAGACAGACACACAGACGCATAGACAGACACATATAGCGGTCAAACTTATAACACCCCTCTTTTTGCGTCGGGGGTTAGTAAAAAATAGGATCCAGGTATACAAGAACCCTATTGTACACTGGGTACCTACTACAATAGGTAGTTACACTCAAACAAATTGAATCATGCATGACCCAGGGTGGAATCTTTATGCTGCTAATTTCATATTGAAATTCGGTAAGTATGCAAATGTAGTTTGGGTGCGAATACAAGTACAGTCAACAAAAAGTACAGTCAGCAAAAAGCTTGTATTAAAAATTAAATTTTTACCAAAAAAATTTAATGGGTACGAGCAAGAGCGTGCTCTCTCCTGGCCGGTTTCGGCTACAGCGACTGCTATAAAACTATTGGACGAGAGAGTTAAGTTTAAGATTGGTTTTTTGGAATATTTTTGTATTTTTTATTTCAATTCCAAATAAAAAATACAAAAAGATTCCAAAAAACGAATCTTAATTTGATTGCTTAATAACGATATCTCTTGTCCGCATGAGCGGTTAGCTCCGATTTCCGATGGTGTGCCGAAAGTTTGTAGCAGCACGTAAGTACACCGTCAACGTAGTGGTAAAAGATGGCTATAGGCGGCTTAGCCTTGAGGGCGTCATATTTCATGTCCAGTTCAGACCGCCTCTGTAATTCGAATTCAGTCACCTGGGTACAGACACAGTGTGGCGCATTTGGTTTGGTCAGTATGGGCAAGTCTGAAACTATGTGTAAGACATACTTACAATGATCTTAAGAACCTAAATGCTTACTCGGATCGTGAATCGAACTCGGTCGTATTGAAAAAAAAATTGTGGTTGTATATTGATTGTGTAAGTGGGTCATTAACAATAAACGTTACTGTGAAGCATGATATCTAAAATGAATAAAATAAGTTGTATTTCATATCCTTTAATTAATAGTACGTATCTTTAAAAAAATCAATGCAACATTCAACTCGTGCGTTTCGGTGCATAAAATCGTCTCTATGGTTACTGGCAGCTTTTCATTGGGTAGGTATACCAGCTTGTTTCGTACACTGATTCCAATTATTTTATGCCATTTTTTGGGCATCCCCGGACTTCGGACCAAATTTGGTAAGTACTGCTGGAACTGGAAATCTGGAACAACAAAGGCTAAGAGGTAAGTAATTAATTAATTATTATTACTTACGCTGTTTGATTATCTTTTTAACAGCAAGAGTTGGCCCACTAGTTTTTTAGAGAAATTAACTTCATCGAACTGTTGATGCTCCCTTAAAGTTAACGGTCAATTAGACGATTTTTTTGACCGTATAATCTACTGATTGAGATAAGTTGAAACCCGGTGGTTGAAACATGCATTATCAAAGGAACGTTATACATTTTGACAATTATTATTATTATTATTATTTTTAAACGTTGTATGATTTAATACGTACCTACCAATAATTAAGTTACCTATTATGGGAAATTGTGTCCCAATGTTACCTTAAAGTAATCTAGTTTTATAAATAAATTGAAAATAAATATAAATTTTAAATTATACTAAATTAGTATCTCTATTTAGTATCTTGGTCAATTAATGCTGGACAGTTTATGTACTCGTAATGTATAATTTTATTTTTTAATTGACCTAAACAAATTCAGTGTATTAAAATCTATTCAAACTCAAAACATGGACAGCCTAAATTAAATAAGACTAATAAAAAGTTGTTAATGCATTACATTGCATATTTTCTAAATTAGCTGACTTAAGAACACAATTTTTAATCATTAAAAATATTACTGGTACGTATTATTTGAAGGAAATTGTTATGTCTTCATTTGATCTGAGTAATAATAACTTATCTAGTTGTAAGTCAAAATACATAAAAAAAACTTAAATTAAATCTTAATAAAGTGAGTTCTGAATAAAATATAAATATTTATTTATTTTAATCATACTCTGGCCAACTAAAACTCATATTCGTAAAAACTCGTAATCTACAAGTTTGTTCAAAATAATAGCAGAATTATAATCTCAACCAATCAACTTTTCATCGCAGCGTGAAATTATGGTTCCGGCGTAACTTATTATTCGCATTTTCCAGGTTTTATCAGCCTTTTGGACAAAAATACTAGAGATATGTTTAGAAATGCGTGTTTTGCTTTTTTTTTATCCGCCCTTTGCAATATTTTAGGTGAGTGTAAGAAATTAATTATTATTTTGATACTTATGATAACTATGTACACCTAGTATGTTTGAAACCTTGCATTCCAATTTAGACGAACTTCCAGTGGTCGGATTTGCTTAAAATTTTGCACATGTATTAAATATCGTATGAACTCTAAAGACAATAATACCTACTGTATCGTCACGAATAAACACGAGCAATATTTTTATTTTTTACAAAAAAGTTATTCCCTTTGAAACTGACTATTATTGAGAGCCCATAAATTCCATCCGTTATAGAAAAACTGTGTTCTTCTCTTCTGTTCAAAATTCTGCTGTGTGCTTAAAAACCTATATCTGTCTATAGTCAAATGTATAAAAGTAGTTTCAACAATATTTTACTCGTTCTGAGAGGAGGCCTGTGCCCAATAGTGGGACGTATATAGGCCGGGATGATTGACTGCAGCCCCTGAAAAGGTTTTTAATTGGAATTCTCGACTCAAGGTGGAGGCGAGTGCGTCACGCCTTCGACTCGAAATTTACACTTTGAACAACGAACAATGTGTGGAAAGAAATCATTTTTTTTAACCTCAATTAAAAAGTCCTGAAAACGATTGAGTGTTCGCCTAACCCAACCACTCATGAAATATTCCAAAAGCTACCTACATAGCAGTTTTTTCTTTTTTTAAATTTTATTTATTTTATAAGCAGGGTATTATTATATAATATGCCCTTCGTTTTTTTCTTCAATCTGTATGAGAACCAACCAACCAACAACTTTTTCGGTCTACTGTGATGTGATAATAGCCAATTGGTGATTTTCGGGTAAACTATAACTAGACGAACTTTGGTGTGTCCCAGATGCGTCAGTTATTGACTCCGCAACGACAGTGCCTCCAGACGTGGAAAACATTCTGAAGAAAACGAACATTAGCGAAGTGAGGATGGCATTGAATGAAACCAGGAGAATCATTCATGGCACCGAATCACTAGCTGGCAGGCCTTATATGGTAAGAAAAATAAATCTCAACTTTAATGGCCACTTGCTGGAAACACGTAAATCTCGAGTTAGCGTTAAGCTTACTTTAGTAGTGTCAAAATGTATGGAACTGTCAAGCTTAAGCCAGGTTTAACAACTAAATCTAGATTTATTTTTACCTGCAAGTCTAAATCAACTTCAAATTTATTGCATCAAAATAATAGAAAATTACAAAAAAATATATATACACACACATACATACACCATTAAAAAAACAGAACCACTAAATTTCAAAAATAAAAGAATACAACAAGTTTCGTCAGGTAACTAAAACTAAAAGCAAGAAATACACACCTCCCCACATCTGGCTCCATTAAAAACACTTTTCTTTATTGCATACATATGTCAAATCCCAAACCAACCCGCATCCGGTCCAAAAGTACTTTGCTAATTTTTGTTAGTCAAGTGTTTTCCCACGAAAAACCCGAACGATTTATAATTTTTAAAACCCTAATTTATTTAAAACTGGGTTCTGAATTTCAATGAAAAAAAAAAATGAAAAATGAAAAAAAAAAAGAAAATTCGAAATGTGTCACTGCTGTTATGAATAAATTATTTTCTTTATTTTCTTCTTTCTTTCAACGTTTAACATTTTAAAACATGGCAGGTATACCTCAAGTTGCCAAATAACAATCCCAAGTACCAGGAGTACCGTCGCTGGCTGTGTGGTGGAGTCATAGTCCATGAGGAGTACATCCTGACTTCAGCTGCGTGCATCGAGGACGCCAAAAACTTTTACGTTGTTGCTGGAACCTATAAGTAAGAACGATTCGGGTGTGTAATGATAGATGTAACAATATTTGCTACAGATAATCCTACATTTGTTTTTTTTTTTTTCGAGAAGAAAACTGAGTGTTTTATAAAATAAAATCGTTGGTAATAGAATCGTGTCGTGAAATAGTAGCGCCACTGAAAAACAGCGTTGCGGTTTGTTACAACTTTTTTCTGTGTATCAATTATGTGTAAATTAATGTTTCTCTCTCGTTCTCTCTTTACAACTATTAATCCACAGGCACAGTGAAGAATACGATCGCCATAACAACCAATGTATCAAGAATGGAGCTAAGAAAGCGATATGGAAATGCGTGCCCAGAAGTAAGTTGAAAATTATCTACTTAAATAACACTAGCCGGCAACACTGAAACTTTTAAAACCTTTTTATTATATATATTAATTTATTGAATCAGGCGTTACTTTGCGGAGGGCCATATCAATGAACTAAAAGGATTTCTTTGCTCACCCGCGACCTTATGATAGCTACCTTTATGCAAAATATGCGTGTTAATGCAGTTACTCTAAGAACACACACAAATCACACAAACCCATCTACCACTACAACTACTCTACACTGACGCGATTCGAACTCAACCAGAGCTCATCTTCAGAGTAACACAACCGTACACCATGCTACCAGATGTTAGACGATGTTGGGGTATGTAATTGTTGATCGAAGATGTTGGATATTTTTTGAGTATTGTAAATGTTAAATTGATAAAGTGACCAGAGATGTGCAAGGATGCTTTGCGAAAAATATGTTATATCATGAACCAATAGGAACGTTTCAGTTACGATTTACGGCTAGATTAGGACCTGATTTTGTAACACGTTAAGTTATTTAAGAGAAAATTTGCCTTCCATACAAATCCAGTGGTTAAAGCCGCGGGTTTCAGATGCAGGCCGATTCGTGATGATGTTGATGATGATGATGATAACGATATATTCACTATTAACATTCAATCAGCTAATCACTTTGTTTCCAGACTACGTGTTCGACGGTCACGAGAACGACAATATTCGCTGGATGAACAACGACATAGCAGTGGTGAAAGTGGATGAAGAGTTCGACTTCAACCGCCGCATCAGGGGCTGCGACTACGTGCCGAAACCGATCTGCTACAACAACCAGAGCGAAACCTATGAGGCGCCGGACTCTATGGCCACTATTGCTGGCTGGGGCTCCACGTTCAAGTATAATGACGTACGCAATGTTTTCTTTTTTAGCCGACAGCCCGAGGGATGGTTGTTTTTCTAGCGTACCTATGTATGTATGTGGACATGGATGTATGGGTTCGTGGGTCCTCTCCTCTCCGCTGTCTTAACCTATAGTCTAAACTAAACGGTCGGATGGATTACTCACACTATTTTTCAATACACACTCATGTTGATCATCAAGAGAAAAAAGGTAGCATATCTAGGACATGTATTAAGGCATGAGCGTTATCATTTACTCCAAACAATAATGATGGGAAAAATTGAGGGAAAAGACGCGTCGGAAGAAGAAAGAAATCGTGGCTCCGAAACATTAGAGAGTGGACCGGTATCGCTAGTGTGGAAGAACTGTTTTCTCTGGCGAGAGATAAGGATAGATATGTGGAGCTGACAGCCAACCTCCAGTAGTGGAGAGGCACCGCAAGAAGAAGAAGATTTTTCAATAGGCTGTGTAGAAGTTGAAAATTATAAAGAGTACCTACTGATGTTGTTTCAGTGGGTGAGCACTCGGAAACAAGGAATGTCGAGTGTAGCTAGTCTCCTTGAAACTACAGTCCATATCATCAGCAAGATGAAGTGCAAACGGCGTTGGGGCTCTCGGTACTACAATATCATCGACAATTACATGATCTGCACGAAGGACTTGGTACCCGATATGAGTGTTATTTGCGATGTAAGTACAAACCAATCGAATAATGTATTTTCATCGTATTTTGTCGGAAGAATTCGTATTTATCTTGCTTTCTCAACTGTTGCCCACGGCCTCGCCCCGTTACTTTTTTTATTTTGATTAACACAAACTTTGTTATGACAATAACGAACATAAAAAAAGAATTATCCAATTTGGGGCAGTCTTTCGGAGGTTATACGCGTACATACATTTCGGTGATTGATTTTTAGATAGATAGATATTTAAGAGCCTAAGCTCTTTTCGGTGGAGTGATTGGCATTCTATATGCCTTTCTGCCAATGCTTTGAGGTCCTGATCCGCCATTACGCTAACCCTCTAAACAGAAGGAAGCCATAGGGCTTGATCCATAAATGCACGTCTCGGTCTTCATCTGCCTCTCCTGCCTTCAATGATTGTTCTTATGTAACACATAATCCCTCTTTTATTCTCAATCGTTCTCAACAAAACAAATCGTTCTCTTCTCGCGTACTAAACTTAACACTTCTTCGTTTGTTTTTCTTTCCATCGAGCATTTCTTCCACAACGCAATTTAATCTTATAAAAACTAATTTTGATTTTAGGAAAAATACGTCGAATGTTCGGACGTGATGTATTCTGGCGAAAGTGGTGAATCAGAGAAGACGAGAAGAGTGATCAGCCCAGAGTCACTCTCTCTGCACAATCCATTTCACAACGACTCGCGTCGAAATATCGAAGACACCAACGGTGGTTTCTGTGAGGTAAGAGTTCACCTAAATTCGTTACAAGTGTGGGACAACTTTAAAACAAAAAAATAATTTGGTTGAAAGTTTTATTTTTAGTGATATTTTTTTAAATAATTACCTATACGAAGTGTTAAAACTGAATACCAGAAAGTAGTTTGCTCAGAATCAAGAGTAGAATCAATTACACTATGTCTTAAATCAAGTTGCGTTTATGTGTCTAAATCCTTCTTTTTACACATTAATAGGTACACCGCAACAGGCCATGACCTTTTAGTGTTTTTCCGTTCGATGGCACGCATCAACAAGCTTTGATTTGTAAAATAAATAGGTAGATACTCAGCGGTACAAAATTTGGCTCACTCTACCTCCAAAGTTAAGTTACCGTAAACTGCTTCAACTATGCACTCTGGCCCAAACATTGCCTGATCCTGTTTAGAGTCGATAACTAACACCCTTTTAGTTTTCAAACTTTTTGTCCCCCCGTAAAAATAATTAAATAAATAAATAATAAATAAATATCATGGGACACTTGACACCAATTGACCTAGTCCCAAACTAAGCAAAGCTTGTACTATGGGTACTAGGCAACGGATAAACATTCTTATATAGATAAATAAATACTTAAATATATATTAAACATCCAAGACCCGAGAACAAACATTCGTATTATTCATACAAATATCTGCCCCGGCCGGGATTCGAACCCGGGACCTCAAGCTTCGTAGTCAGGTTCTCTAACCACTTAGTCATCCGGTCGTCCCGTGTAGATAAAAATTTAAAACCTATAAGAATTTTAAGTTATCGACTCTAAATCAAATGAGGCAATGTTTGGGCCAGAGGGCAAAGTTGAAGCGGTTTACGGTACCTATTACTGTATACATTTGAGGGCTACATTTTTTGCCGCTCATTATATTTTTGCTTCTTTATAGAACGACCACGGAGGCCCTCTGATCGTCGGCGAAGGAGTCTCTGCCATGGTCATCGGCATCATCTCGGCTTGCCTCGTCAAGGACCGCACCAACAAATGCTACGGGCCGTTCCTCTACACCAGTGTCTATAGGAACCGAGTGCTGCTAAACTGCGCTATTTATAAGGATCAAGCGTAAGATTTGCTTCAAACTTTTTAGGGTTCCGTAGTCAACTAGGAACCCTTATAGTTTCGCCATGTCTGTCCGTCTCAGAGAGCGTTTCTACTAGAAAGCTGTAATTTGGCATGAATATACATATCAGCTCGCCGACAGTGGTAATTTTTTTTATGGTAAGTACCTCCCATAGACGTAGTGGAGGTGATTTTTTTTCGATTAACCCTTTTATCTTTTAAAACCATTGGAGGTTGCTAAGAAGATTTTTCGATTCAGAAATATGTTTGCGAAATATCCCACTAGAAAGTGCAAATTTTCATTAAAATCCCTCCCCCCGTCCTCATAGCAGCCTAAGGTATAAAACATACCTAAACTTGGAAGATTCCGTACACAATACTACGAAATCTTTCGAAAAATATTATTTGATTTTTGTTAGTAATGGCTACGGAAACGGAACCCTATCTTGGGCGTGTCCGACATGCTCTTGGCCGCATGCTCTCCGCATAATGTCGTGACGTTTACAGCACGTCACTGTGATCCGCACCGTCAGCGTATTTTGAGCAACGGTGTCACTGTGGCCGCATCTTTAAACTGCATCGTATGAGGTGGAATATTAAAAAAAAAACAAGTTAAAGATTTTTTTAACTCTGAAAATACTCCCGATTATATTTAGAACCGGTGTGATAACCACTTTGTATCATGCAAATTTTTCTGCTACTATTGCAGGACTGACTGCTCCAAAATGTATAGATCGAGCATCACGCACACAGAGACAGAAATGAGTTGGATTGATCATCCTGATGGGTAATTATATTTATTACTTTTATCTACACACATATCATTAAGTCCTCTATAATGCATTCAAAAACCGTTGGCAAAGATCAGCATTAAACAACCGATTTTAATATGATAACTTTCTTGTCTGTGGTAGTAGGTAACAATCATGTAACAACAGTAACGTAATGTACATTACAGTATGAAATACCGGGTGTGGCCTGTAATACGAGCAAAAAATTAAAACATAGATCATCCTCATCAAACTAAACAACATTAGTTCAGCGACTTTTAAAAATAATAGAGACTTTGAATTTTCCCTTTTCCATACAAATTAAATACTGCTATGAATGTACGCCATCCTAGAGCACAACTGACGTTGCCTGTCACGCTACAACATCAAGCACTTTGCTTTACATTGCTTCTTCGAATAAACTTAAAAGTGTAATAAAAATTAAACAACTAATTATTTTCAAAAGTCGCTGAACTGATGTTGTTCAGTTTGACGAGTATGGTCTATGTTTTAATTATTTGCTCGTCTTACAGGCCACACCCGGTATAGTACTGTAATGAGTTTCAAATTTGGAACACCGGTCAAAATCGACACAATTTAAATAGACTTCTGTTCTGGTATAGACACAACATTTTCTCATTACTAATATGTCACTTTGGTATGTTTTTAAATATAAATCGCACGACAGTTTGATCTCGAACGAAAGCAGAATAAGGATTGATTTGTTTGTCTTGAAAAAAAAATTGTGACAGAGATATGTCTTGCCGCCATTACGGTTGTCATTTTGTGTGTTGTTTTTTTTATACACGACGTTATTTTGTATACACGACCTTAATGTTCAGAAAATAAAGTCTTGTATACATATTTTTGGCACTTCAAACGTATCAAACGTATGTATATTTTTGTCGCTGACTGTACCTAGATAAAAATATTGTATGGAACTGTACGTAATTAATTAATCAGATTTCGCACACAAAAACTGTCACTTGATCGCGAGCGCTAGAAACGTTAGGCAATACGGCCTCTGGTCTTTGTTTTAAAATCCTCTTTGCATTTTCAGACCCGCTAAAAATGAGCTAGCCATTATGCGAAGAATGGAGGAGGAAAAGCGGTTGAAGGAAAAATTGAGTTCCAATGAAACTAGACTCGATGCCAATGCGACTATTTCTAACTCCTCTCATAATTCTCACGATGAGGCGATACGTCATGGAGGAGTCATTCTCAGGACCTTTGATGATCAACCGCCCTCGTGAAGTCAATCTGTTGCCTATATTTGTTTAATAAATTGCTTTAATTGAGATTTTGTTTTTTTTCACCTCGCATGCTCTTAAAATGGTACTTTAGTCTCTGCAAAAGCTCCTTTTTATTCTCTAGGGATTTAAGGTTTTTTTTTATTTACGTTGGAAACCCCTAAACAGCTAACACGGTGTTTTGAGAAAGGAAGATTTTTAGGCGTGGAAATAACCTCAAAATGACAACTGTGCAAAAATATTTAAAAAACACGATTTAATTTCGTGGAACACAATTAATGAATTATATTAAGGAATAATTCATTTTATTATGCATAGTCCAATTAGTTTTTAGTTTTGAAACTGTCGGCTAAATATGCAAGCTTTTAAAGCGTCACTTCATAAGAAAAAAACATTTTTTTTTACTATTTAAATTTTGAACAGATAGCCTGTCCATTAGTAGTTTAAAAAAAAGTAATACTGTAATTTTGAACAAAACAATGTTACTTTTTCGCTCTATCGCTCTCGCTCTGCTCGGGTAGCTAAACATCTCGTGTCATTATGGCTTGTTTTATTCCCTTGTTGAACAATCTACTATAAATTGAGGTTTTTTTTCTTTTTTACCCGACTACCCGAAGGAGGGTTTTGTTTTTCGAGTATGTATGAAGGTAAGATGCAGCTATATGTCTGTTTCTTTAGTCCTCTCTACAGCCTAAACGGCTCGATGAATATTAATTCTTCTAATACGCGTATTATAAAAACTTTACTGGCTCATGATTTGCTTGCATGTGTACTAACTTTACGTATTATTGTATAGCTGTTGTTTTCCTCAATAAAGAAAAAAAAATGAAGGTGTTCGTGAGGCTCTGGGTATGCGCGTGAGTGTGTATGATTGTAAGGTTACGTCTACATGTAAGTGTGCGTGTAGATTTCAAAGATCTCATTCAGATTTACAAACACAGTAATTAACATTTGGTGGTTACCTACTTACTTTTTACCTTATTGTTAATTTTAAGACGCACTGCCTTAAAATTAAATTAGGTATACGGGTATCTATCGCACTAGTATCTAACTATCACATTCTAAACTAAGTCTAAACTATGATGAGAAAACGGGTTCGATTCCCAGCCTGAGCTTATACTTTTCTGTTTTTTTTGTTTGTGTGTTTGTGTTTCTAACAGGAAAGTTGTAAAATAACGAGCATAATAATCGAGAAGACAAATTTTAGAGTTTAATTTGAAGAAAATATTCAATGTTACTGGTTTTCAAACATTTTATCAAAAAATTTTATGACCGGATGCAGCCATTGAAACATCCCAAGTACTACAGTTAAAACTAATTTAATTATTTTAGGTTTTTTCCTACAACTTCATTAATTTCAGAAGCAGTTTGCGTGAAATTGACTATTAAAAATTCAACTTCACTTGAAACAAGATATAGTTCTTTTGTGTGGCATTTTTGTATTATGATGAAGTCTGTATTACGTCTATTTAGTGCATTTTTGTACTTATTAGGTAAGAAATTGTTTACTCCCTTGGGTAACCCTAATTACGAAAATGTCTAATCTGATTTCAACAAAACAGAATTCTTCAACACTAGCACACCATCAACGAATACTCTACTGTCCATATTTCATACTCCTTTCATTATTCCACTAGATATAACAACAACTGTGCCCTTAGTGTAAGTTTTCGGTTACAAAATAGATCTCGAGCGTGTTCGCGTTAAAATCTCAATTTATATGGAAACACGAACAGCGCAAACGTTCTGCTAAAGGCGTTCTGCAAACGTTCTGCGTAATCGAAAACTTACAATAAAGGCACTGGCCTCCATATAAAAAAAAATGCTTTTACCAATAAACGATTAACTTTCATCATCACAGTATCCAGTAACTATAACTATATATAACGTATTTAATTATTCTTCTTCTTCTTCAGCGTGTTTTCGCCCACCGTTGGGCATACGCCTCTCCAACCTTTCTCCATTCAGATCGCCTATCTGTCTCTCTCTTCCAGACCGGTCCTGCTGTCTCCACAATGTCATCGGACCATCAAGCAGGCGGTCTGCCCATATTTCTATTGCCTAGCCGGGGTCTCCACTCCAAAACGCGCTTACTCCACCGTTCGTCGTGTCGTCGGCACACGTGGCCGGCCCAAGCCTATTTCAGCTTCGCGACTCTATGTCCCACATTGACCACTCTTGTGCGTTTTCTAATAAGCTCGTTCCGAACTCGATCGCGTAGCGTTATGCCGAGCATGACTCATCCATGTTCATCTTCAGAGTTATTCGCAAGGACGCTTGATATAGTTGCATATTTAATTACAGATGTTCAAAGTATAGAAGTAGCAACTCAATTGCCACAGAATGTTGCCAAAATTCTAAACGACAGCCGAAGAATCATAAATGGCGATCAAGTCACTGAAGGGATGCCATACATGGTATGTAACCTTCACTTAGAAAACAGTATTAGCTGCAAAAGCAATTTACTGTGTGCTAAACATAAACCAACGAATACTGCAGTTATACATTTAAGTAAAGTAACCTAGAATAAAAGAAAGAAAGAAAAATGGTTTATTTACGACTCCAACAGTACCACCACCAAACACTTAATATAATTTAAGTTATAAACAGCTACAGCAAAGTGAAGCAACGCTGATTTTCTGTAGAGCCCAAATGTATGCTTAGTGTATTTTCCCGTTCATAAAATAAGCCTCGATCGCGTTCGCGTTAATATCTCAATTTATATAGAAACAGGGACAGCGCCTCTAGCGGAAAGTTTGCGCAACAACTTTTGTGAGTGTAGGTTTGTTACGTAAACTATTTCGTCCGCGTATCGTAACGAAAACGGGTGACGACGCCGCACCGTGGACATGTGGCGGCCAGGTATCGACGATCGAACGTTCGATTTACGTCTTCGAATAGTAAGTGAATGTTTTGTGAAAAGGCCACACTAGAGGCACAGAGATTTTTGTGCCGTGCTCGATTTTTAGAATAGAACAGACCCAGCTTTTCCCGTTGTTAAAAGGCGACTAAAGGGCTTAAAGTGAGAGTAAGTAGCAGCATTCTGTTACCAACTATGAACTCTAGACTCAGCTCTGTGGTGAGGAAGCCAATGGGAACCTATCTCAATATTCTCCCAAGAAGGTTATCTTCTAATTCTCCACCGACAATCACGAATAATCACGATCGCCCTGTTAATAGTGTAGAAACTTAGATTCACAGGAAATTTTGATAATATTTGCTGTATGTGGGTTTCTGTGGCAAAAAATGTACCTATCAAACTGTTGGCAAATACCGTGCAAAGCTTATTCAAAGCATGATACACGATCGCCACATACTCGTGGTTTGTCCGTTATAAAAACAACGAATATGCTAATAAAATAACAGATTGTAATGTAATGCTGGATTCCGATGATCTCTCTGTTCAAAGCCAAGAAAATCATATTTGCCACAACTAAAAAATAATTGCATTATTATTATCAGGTCAGGGAAAATATATTTAATATGAATGCGTCTCACAGTAGTTTTATGTCCAAAATTATCAGGTCCATCTGAAGTTGCCTAAGTCCAATGAGAAAAAGTCGGCATACCGTAATTGGTTATGTGGAGGTGTAATTATTCATGAAGAGTACATACTCACGTCAGCCGCTTGCATTGAGGATGCTGAACATTTCTATATCGTATCTGGAACTTACAAGTAAGTTAAGATTACATTTAAGGACGTGATATTCCAATAAACAATTTGAGAGGTGGCAAAAGATCTGCGGGCCAGTAATTTTTGGATTTTTTCCTTTAATTGTGTTTATAGGCCTCATACATTTCTTATTATTTTAAGCGTATACAGTAACAATTTAAAACATAGGCTTTCAACATACTCCACTTACTTACCCTGTTTCTCAGTTAAGTTATCTGTTTCGGTCTCTATGTGCGATAACATGCAAGTACCCGCACTGTAAGTTGATGACTTATTAGATCACACTTTCTTACTAATTTCATTAACATTTTCAGCATATTCCTCTATACTACGCAGGTCTAATGTGTTTATTCTTACAGATATGCGAATGACGACGACAGATATAACAACCAATGCATTAAAAATGGGGCCAAAAAAGCTATTTGGAAATGCGTGCCGAAAAGTAAGTGTAGTGTACCAGTAGGTAGACGTCTTGTTTGGGTCATGTCCTCTATACTACCAATTTCAAAGGTTTTGATGTAGTATAGTTTGTTGAGAAAATAAAGGTTTCTAAAATCTTTGACCTTATTCCGGCTGCCAAGTTACCAAACATATGACGTAAAACTACTTTTAAACAATATCACATTTATGAATGGTGTTACTCTGATATTTGTTTGTTGTACCAATTACATTTATAATATTAACTAGGTATCATCTTTCTTGTGCACAAAATTTGTAATAGACTGGGATTTTCCTAAAAAGCTACGGACAGGGGTGCCTTTCAAAAGGCGAATGTGCCGTGTTCTGCATGGCCAGCAATGAGCCAACAGCTCCAATGGTGCTGGTAGCCTCTATAAACGGCGGTTATGACTTGCCACCAAGTGGCAGGAGTGTACTTGTAAAACGGAGACAAAGAGTCGCATTATAACTGATAGTCTGAATAATGTTCTTTTCTTAGACTATGTCTTTGATGGGCACGAAAACGACAACATCAGGTGGATGAATAACGATATAGCCGTTGTCAAGATTGAAGACGGTTTCGACTTCACAAGACGAGTGCGAGGCTGTGACTTCGTGCCTAAGCCTATTTGCTACAACAACCAGAGTCTGACCCTGGAAAATCCTGGCACCATTGCCACCGTTGCTGGGTGGGGTACCACCACTAAATACAGTGACGTGCGTTATTTCATATTAACTAACATACTTCTGGAGAATTCACACTGCCTGATCTGTTACCAAGTCGTAACGCGTCTTTAAGTATCTTTGCTTTATTATCATATCAACTATGAACGTGAATGGATGAAAGCAAACAATTTTGACCACAACTAGATAAATTAAGAGCCTAGTTTATTTTTTGTCCATTTTTCTTCGAATGTTGTGAGTAAGGTAAGTAGTTAAAGTAGGTAGTAGGTAGGTAAAGTATGTGAATGAAATTTTAATATGCTATTTAGAGCTTCAAAGTACTCGTAGCTTCCAAAAATATTTAATTTTGCAAACGATTACGAAACTGAGACCGTATAACACAAAATTTTCATGAAAGATATTTGTCTAGCAAATATATAGTTATTTGTATAGCCCACCTTTCCTGGTTCTCAGCTAAGTCGTACGCCTAGAAACTTGCAGTAATAAAATTGAAAGCCAATAACATTACTTTTTCAGTGGGTAAGTCGTAGAGCGTTGGAAAATCAGAATGAACTTCTGGAGTCCAGAGTCGAAATCATCGTCAAAAATAGATGCAAGAGGCGTTGGGGCTCACGCTACCACAATATCATCGACAATTACATGATCTGTACTAAAGACATCGGCCAAACTATGTCCGAGATATGCAACGTAAGTCATCTATATATATAAAAGGCAAACCTGACTGGGTTATATATCAACGCACAGCCCAAACCGCTGGGCCTAGAAACTTGAAATTTGGTACAGAGGTTCTTTTTATGATGTAAGTGAGCACTAAGAAGGGATTTTTAGAAATTCATCCCCTAAGGGGGTGAAATGGGGGGATGAAGCTTCTCTTATAAGCTGAAAATGGGTGTATAAGTTCTCGATTACCATTAAAAATTATTTGTGTAGGTGAAATGGATAAAATTTTCCCCTAAAGGGGTAAAATTGGGGGGTAAAATTTGTATGAAAATTTTCTAATTTCTGGACTTAGAAGCATGAAACTAGGTGTATAAGTTCTCGATTACAATTAAAAATTATCTGTGTAGGTGAAATAGATAAAATTTCCCTCTAAAGGGATAAAAAAGCGCGCGATAACCGAATTCCACGCGGGCGAAGCCGCAGGCAAAACCTAGTCTTAGCATATAACATAAGCACTGCTTACTTTGGGACTAGGTCAATTAGTGTCAAAAAGCCAACGAAAATGAGAAATGAGATGAGTATTTTAAATAGCAATAGCAATATATCTGTCCCAACCGCGGATCGAATCCGGGACCTCAAGCTTCGTAGTCGGGTTTTCTAACCACTTGACCATCTGATCGTCTAATTCTTGGTCTAATTTTTGGTCTTTTACAAATCTATCTTTTTATAATACCCCTGTTTTATCCACCAGGAGAAGTACGTAGACTGTCAAGACATCAACTATTCAGACGAGGAAGAAGTACGGAGGGCCAGCCATGTGGATCGAGTACCTACTAACCTGGTGATGCATTCCGCCTACCACAATGAAACTTCTTCGAGAAAACACAACTTTCAAGCTGATGGTGGATTTTGCGAGGTATTAAAAAGAACAACAAAATACAGTGAACACGATTGACTTTTAGACGCGCATTCTACTGTATTTTAAGACTTTAAAGTTAAAAGAATGATTTATTTACAAAAAATTACATTTTAAGAAGTAAGTCATTCTGAAGAGATCAGTGCCCGGCAATGGGCTAGCTATAGACGAAGATGATAAAATGAAATCATCATCGTCACCAACAACCTATAGCAGTCCTCTGTTGGACATATAGGCCACCCCCAATTAGCACTTTTGCGCCCTGACCTCGGTTCGACGCATCTAGCTTCACAGATCATCACTCGACCTGGGCGTAGGGCGTTCTACACTACGTTTGCCGAGACGCGATCTCTACTCATTCACTCCACCGGTTATCGATCTTTCCGCAGATATGGCCTTGGCCAGCTTACTGCCATTTCAAGTTGCTAATTCTCTGAGCTATGTCGATGACATTAGTTCTGGGTCGCCTCGTTATGGATTCTATTCTTTAGAGAAACTGCAGAGAGATGATGATTGTATTTTAAAATTTCAGAATGACCATGGAGGTCCCTTGGTTTACGGTGAAGGTGTTAATGCTGTAGTAATTGGGGTCATCTCTGCCTGCCTGGTCAAAGAGCGGACCAACAAGTGCTATGGACCCTTCCTTTACACCAGCATCTACAAGAACCGTCAGTTCATTTCCTGTGCGCTTTATAAGGATGTCGAGTAAGTAAAGTAAGGCCATCAGCTCTCAAAGTTCAAAGATTTTTAAATAGTCTCAAGTTTGCGCGCTGGAGGAGGTTTTTTTTTAGGAGGGATTACATACATAGGATGATGTACTAAGGCTTTTTTTTACATTATTGAGGAATCAGGACTTTATCAAGAGAACTTGCGGACATGTGCCCTCCGAAAAAGGAGGGTTGGGGGCGGGCGCCCCTTCCACCCCACTCTCAATCCGCTACTATATAGTCAGAAGTTGTCTATCTTTTCTCGACCCAATTTAAAATCAATATTTTAATTACAGACCAAAGTGCCGACGACAGTTCAGATCAGGCGAGACCCACACAGAAAAAGTGATCTCATGGAAGAATCATCCAGACGGGTAACAACTTTATGAATTGTTATTCTGTTAGTGGCACTGACAACGGCCATCCCTTCATTTCCCAAGTATACGTCTCTTCCCCGTTGCTTCTTTGACAAATGTGTCGTACCTATATAAATCTTCTGCATCTTCTACTAGAGTCAGAGCCCGCACCAGCCAGATCTTCTTTACCTTACCTATAGTAAACGGCTATATAGTTCTAACGCAGGTAATAACGATCCCCAACTATGAAATTTGGATATTGAGCGCTTTGGAAAACGTCATAAATTTTCACCTCAAATGTTATACTATAAAACTAAATTTTTAAACATTCTGTTCGGAATGGTGTGAGATGAGAAATGACTTGTTTTATTGCCAGACACTTTATAGGGAACCCCCTGCCAGGCGACCCTAAAATATATTTAAATAGACGCCTGACAGAATTATATGGCTTTGGCGTTAGACAATCAACCGCATCCAGCGCACTCCTGTGACCTTAACCAAGTCAACAGTCCACCTTGTCAAGGGCCTCTCACTCAACGCTGATCTCCCATTTTAAAATACTTACTTTGTTTTTTACGAGTAAGACCGGCACAGCATCAATGCATCTATAAAAAAGCGTATGTGATTCATCATCATCATCATCATCTCAGCCTATATACGTCCCATTGCTGGGCACAGGCCTCCTCTCAGAATGAAAGGGCTTACGGGTATGTGATTAAATATGTTTAATTTTCCAATAGACCAGCAAAAAATGAGATGGAACACCCTCCCAATAATGACGAAGTATACGAACCAGTAGCTGCCGAGCCGGTTAAAGAAGACCAGACAGACCAGGTCTTCGCGGGCAGAGGATTCATTGTGAGGGCTACGAACGACACGGCGCTTCCAAAACCATCGAATGCGTCTGCTGTTTAATGTGTACAATTTAGTTATAAATAAAGTTACAGGTTTTTGAAATGTTTTTTTTTGTAATACTATTCAGCACGTATTTTTGAAGCAACTACAAACTTAAGGGTAGTAGGTAAAGAAAGGCCCCAATAAACATATTTTCATATGTGTTAAGTATTAAAAAGCTGAGTTATTTTTTAAATGAAATAAATTAGCACGAAATATATCACAGTGTTAAAACGAACTTCTGATTAGTTTTTGTGGTTGTATCGAAAATTCACACTGTATAATGTGAAGTTTTTAAGACTCCGTATCCGAATGATTTACGAAAGGTTTACGAAGACATATAGGTACGAGTATACAAACACGTAAAAGAAGAAAATCTTAAATAAACGGAGCGGCTTCTTATCGTTCAAAATATATATTACTCCAGGGTTTCGCAACCTTAATTTCGTCGAGCCTCCATGAACCAAAAATAATATTTGCACTTAACGTAAGGCGAAACTTAAGTCAAGTTCGGAAGAGTCGATTCACCTACCTAGTTTTTTTTTCGTAAACGCAATCGTATCTACCTATTACGCCCCTCCCCCCACCATTTCTGTACACTCCCTGGGGGGTGGGGGGGGGGGCGCTAGCTTTACGATGAAGGAAATCATCGTAAGGAAACCACCGTTAAGACCAGCGTAGAAATTTAGTGTGTTCTCAATTTGCACAGGGCCTGTGTGTGTGAGAACTCCAGTCCAAACTCTCATTTTGAAAAGAACTCTGTGCCCAGCGATGGGTCGCGCATACTTAGAGGCTGGGGTGATGATGATGATGATGATGATGATGATGACTACTGCACGAATCATCCACCATCCCAGCCTGTATACGTCCCACTGCTGGGCACAGGCCTCCTGTCACAACTAGAGGACTTGGGCCAAAGTTCCTACGCGGGCCCAGTGCGGATTGGGAACTTCACACGCACCATTGAATTGCTTCGTAGGTTTGTGCAGGTTTCCTCACGAGGACTGCATGAACGCGATGACATATTTATGGCCAATGTATGCGATCCTCAAAACAAACTCAATCATCATCAACAGGGTGGAGCTAGGAGACATTCTTTATGTAGTGCAGTCAGTAGCAAAAGTAGATTAGTAGTTGTGCTTCTCAAAATGATCTACACACTCTTATTACCTTGGCAGTAAAGTCGTGTGTAGATCATTTTGAGCACTGTAACTGTTCATCCACTTCTGCTGCTGATTGCTGCTGCAAATTGTATTATGAATGTTGAAGTGGTACCAGAACTAAATAAAGGTGGAAAATAAAACAGTATGCTTATCTTCAAACATTATTCATTATCGTTACCTTCAGGGGGATTAATTGAACTCCAAGAGTTGATTGAAGATCCAGGAAATTGAATAATTAAAATCAACGAAGTGAAACGCAATTTAATGTTGAGTGTAAATTTAATTTATTTTTTATTCGTCTTGAGCGAATAATCGGATTCGATCCTTTTTGGGATCGCTTGAACGACAATGGTGAAGGCGAAACATCTATTGCTCCTGGTATCTTTAGTTTTACTTATAAGTAAGTGTTTTTTCATTATTTACTACTCACATCACTACTCTCATATACGTATGTAATCAAAATAAATCCAATGAAAAAATTATGGCATTCTCATCAATATTACATTGATAATATCTAAAATCTCGTTGGGGGAGAAAAGTCCTCGAGTGGCGACCACGAACCGGAAGACGAAGCGTTGGCAGGCCAGGCCAGGCATCGTGAGAGTTGCGGGAAACCAGTGGATGCAAGTGGCGAGTTGTCGTTCATTATGGCGTTCTAAGGGGGAGGCCTTTGTCCAGTAGTGGACGTCGTCCGGCTGATGATGATGATGATGAATATCTAAAAAAGATACTATCTAGCAGCAATACGTGTATAATGTAGAAATAATGATTATAAAATAGAATAGAATAAATACTCCAGTTTTCATAATAAAAAAAACTTCTAGATTTAGCGTTATCTCACCCAAAACACGACAAGGAAGATGAGATAGATAACGAAGATCATGAAAAGCACAAGAAACACGGCAGACATGACAATCACTCACCAGACTCAAAAGAGTTTCACAGTAGACACCAAAGTCATAGGGGGAAGAAAGACGTTAATGATAAAGACGACCACATAGATAAAGATGACAACGATATAGGTTGGGAATATGAAAATAGAACCAAGGTAGACACAAGACGAATTCTATATAGCAAGACTAGCAAAAGAGGAGCACGGCCATACATGGTACGTACACGATTAAATGTTATCGCAATATTGTTGGTGGTCTATTTTTGTGTACTTACAGCTGGGATAGCAACCACATACCTGGACCGTAGGTCGGAAAGAGGAAGGAAAGAGAAAATATAAAAAAAAAAATTTAGATAAGATAGTATTAATAATGTATGCAAAATCGTCTCTTTCTTCATCGTCAAATAAGCAAGCAAAAATAAAACAGCTGGGAAGTGGATCATTCAAAAATCTGAATTTTTGCTCTCCAGGTATACCTCCAACTAACAAAAGAGTCTGCCAAAGCCCACAAATACCGAGGGTGGTTGTGCGGTGGAGTTATAGTTGATCGCTACTACGTCCTAACATCTGCCGCTTGCGTTGAAGACGCAGATCACTTTTACGTCGTCTCTGGCACCACCAAGTTTGTCGATAGCTTTGACTATAAGGACAATGAGTGTGTTTGCAAGCACAGGAGGAAGGTTGTGTGGAAGTGTATTCCTAAAAGTAAGAATAATATTTATTGTAGAAATGATTTTATTCGATGTTTCTTTACACTTGTCTCCAGTGTCATTTATCCAGTTCATTTGGTAGATAAATTAGCTCCATCTTTTTAAATTCATCTTAAGTTTCTTTGATTCCTTACAGATTACAAATTCGACTTCCACGACAGCATCAAATGGTCATCAAATGACATTGCCATAGTGAAAGTCAACAAACCTTTCAAGCTTGGAGTATGCGAGAAGGGCTGTGAGTTCGCCACCGATCTCGTTTGCTACAACAATGTCAGCAGGGATCTCGAGAAACCGGGAACAAAAGGCGTTATCGCTGGTTGGGGAAGCGGCAGCAACTTTAGAGAGGTATAAAATTGTATTGATCGCTTTTCTAGATTTGTTTATGAAACTTTTACGTCCAACTATTCAAGAAAAGCAGATGTCGTAATTTCCACAGAATTCTCTTTATCCGGTGGAATATCATTAGTTTTAAATTTTATGGAATCCAACAGAAGGATTTATATGTATTTAGTAATGATAGCCGATCTTCTAGCGCATTTATTTCATTCGTTGAATCCTATTGAATTCCTTATTGTATCAAATTAAGGGAGGGGTTTAAAAACTAAATCATAACTAGTGAAGCTTTAGCTTTTAAACTCTTACATGTAGCTAAGACAAACATCATAAATTGTTGAAACACGATTACTTTTAGTTGGTTCTATCCCAAAAATTGCCTCGTCCCAAAAATGCTACATGTTCCTCAAACTCTTTCACAGGGTGTCTATCGCCGTCAAAAGCCATACACGCCGGAGAACGCCAAATGCCTCCAGGAGGCCAAAGTCTGTATTATGGACAACGAACAATGCGCCAAGAAGTGGTCGCAGCGATTCAGGAGCATCATCACCCAATACATGATCTGCACTAAGGATGTGATGAAGAGGCTAAGCGAGATATGCGACGTAAGATGTTTCCTCATATAATCAATAATGATGCGTTTGATTTAACACTTCAAACTCATTCACTTTACGTCCTTGTTATGTAAAGGTCCTCACTGAAAATCAGCGCCACGGCTTGCCGTGGCATTATGCTGAGTGGGGACCTATTTAGCGTCATATATATGACAAAAACATACAACAAATACCAGACATATGTCTGGTATTTGTTGTATGTTTTTTTTTTTCTTTCTTTTTTATGGCGTTAAATAAATGTATTTTCTTTCTTTCTAATGCAACTTGCACGATTTTTATTGCAAATGTAAACTGAGTTTAATTCTAAATAGAATAATTTTCCAGAAAAAATACGCAAATTGTACAGACGTCGAACGCAGAAGATACCAAATGGAACTGGAAGAACTGGATGATTCCAGGGAAAGTCGTAAATCATATGAGGTCGATCTAGGAAGGCATTTGCGTGACCCTGACGACTATACGGCAAGGCGGTCTGCTTCAACAGGAGGTTTCTGCGAGGTATGGAATTAATAATTTTCAAAATCAGTAAACGCTTTTACATCTGCTTATTCATCACGATACATCTAATCATTAGAAATTTCAATTCAACAACTACGCTTGATGATTCACGAGAAACTAGTAACTCATTATAATATCAAGAAACTTCTACTAAAGCTTGAGATTACCTACAATATGATATAAAAGTTACTTTCCTTCTATACTTAACTAGAATTCAGTATTTTCCAAAAGCATTTAATTGCTCCTTCTACATTCAAATCCATACTCCGTATTTCCACAGTAATATTGTAAATGCGAAAGTGTGTGTGTTTGTGCGTTTTTATGTTTGTCCGTCTTTCACTTCGAAACGGAGCGTAGGATCGGTGATTTTTGGGAGAGATAGTTTATGGGCCCGAGAGTGACATAAGCTACTTTTTATTTCGGAAAATGCAGAGTTCCCGAGAGAACAGCGCGTGACAACAAGTCCCTAAATATTACTTTCAATATTTTTATGTTGAGATTTCAAACTCCTCTTAAGACAGAATCTTAACGTCACTTATAATAATATTCTTTGACAACATCTCCACCAGAACGACCACGGCGGTCCCCTTATAGTGAAATACCAAGGCAAGGATCGTGTCATCGGAGTGATATCGGCGTGCAAGATCGACCCCAAGAGCCACAACTGCCACGGACCTTTCCTCTACACTTCCGTCTTCAAGAACCGCCAGTTTATCTCCTGCTCCATTTTCAAGGATACAGAGTATGAATATTTTGTTATTGATCTAGTGTTTACTTTTTAAACTGAAATTTCATGAAACCAATGTTAACGGAATACTCATTATTAACCATCGCCTCATTTCTACAACAATCTGCGTGAATCTTATATAAAAAATGTCAAGTGGGAAGTTGAGTAAGCAGATAATTCAAGCATTTCATAAGGTGGTCCTATTCTTAAACGAATGGGGATTTTTTATGACGAGGTTACTTATTTATTGGAGGTTCTGTAGTTCTACCAGATGATAGGATAGGAAACTATATTAGAATCTTCAGTCATTTCTGCAAAAATGTGTCCACGTTATCCGGAGCAAGCGCCTGCATAAAGACCCAAAAAAAAAATACGAGAAAATCAAAGATAATGATGGATTTTTTTGACGGTGTCTCATAAAATTTCTATGCGAGACTCTTAACTTTCTATTTTTTTGAAGCCCAGTTGTTTTAAATTTGAGTTAATGTTTCCAGAGAAAGCTGTAGAAGAGTTTTCCGTTCAGGAATCACGCATGAAGAATGGTCGGTTAATTGGGACAACGTGAAAGAGTAAGTATTTTATAATGACGACGGAAAATTCTTTATATTTATTATTAGAAGAGGCTTAAATACTTAATTAATGTGTTTTATTTCCAGAGACGATGACAGAGATGATAGAGCTGACAATGACGATAACAAAGATGAAAAGGAAGATAGAGATGATGACGATAAAGAAAAAGCAGCTAGGTAAGCAAATAATACAACTTTGCTAACTTTTGATGTTATACAATTTACTAATAATGACATTATATGCAACAGTGATGACGAAGACAAAGCTGACGATAAAGATGACAGGTAAACGTTTACATAATTTATTTTAAGTAAGAGATAAACAGTAAAACCTATTAACCAAAATTAACATAAACCTTATTTATTACAGTGACAAGGATAGTTCCAAAGAAGTACTGAGAGAGAAGTAAACATTTAAAAATATTTATCATTTCTTGATAAATGATGTAGATAGGTATATTTAATGAATACTCGATTAATTTCAGTAAAGAAAAAGAAGATAGGAAAAAGAAGAAAGACAAGGATGCTAAGAAAGGGGACAGCGATTCATCAGATTCATCCGATGATAAGTCCGAGTCAAGCGAGGAGAAAAAGAAAGAAAAAACTAAGAAGAAAAAGAGCAAATCAAAATCGGATGACAAGAAACACAGCAGTTCTAAAAAGAAGGATAAATCATCAAAGAAGGCAAAGAAGTCTAAAGACGGCTCCGAAGAACCAAACTTGAGAAGTCAAGATAGAAAAGAACTATTCTACGAGTCCAGTAGGGATGATAATGTGAATGAGCCAGATGAGGATGAATAGGTAATAAGTGTTTGGTGAAAATAAAATGTACAACTATTTGTTAAGATTTCATTTCAATATCTTCTAGTTTCATTCACTATACTAGCTGTGGTCATTGATGTAATCAAACTATTAGATCGAGAAGTTCTGCGCATAGATTCAAAAGACTTTTCTTCGAAGACTCTTATTTGAAAAAATATAATACATATAATGTAGCAAAACAGACTACATTTATGCACATGTATGTACATTAAGTCACTCACGTATCAGCAGCAGTCGAGGTATGTCCGATATATTTTTCGACGAAGTTTTCAAGACTTAGACGATTTAGTTCGAAACGTGTAGGTATATAGTCCTCCTCCTTCTCATCGGTTTTGATGACGGCGACCCCACAAAAAAACAAAAAAGTAAAAAGTAGAATAATTTCGCTGCATCTAACTTAGGTAATTTATGGTCCTATAGCTATAATGAGTGCTAAGTGTTGTGAAAAAAAGAGATGCCGACTCAGTATAAAGCTGCAGATACCGCTACCAACTGAGGGAGATCTGCGGAACACGTATATGGAGACTAAACAGAGCAGAGTCGATTACATACATAAATTATTGAAAAAATAAAGACAAAAGGAAAGGACCGGCGCACAAATCGCACAATACGAACTAGATACCTATAAATAAAGAGTAGAGACAGGCATCACAGGTATTTAAAATAAATGAGAAAGGAAGTTACGTAAATAATCAATAGGAATGAGGTTATAATTAATTATATTATAACTCAATGAAAGGTAGGAAAATAGATGACGTAAGTACAATTAGAAGAAATAAATAAGTCCAAATATATTATGTCTGGCACACCTTGACTACTGACATTTGAGTGACCCAGTATTTTAATTCGAACATGCCCATACCGAAATCAAGTCAAACCAACCACTGCAATAGTGGTGAAACAGTGGCCTTTTGATGCAATCAAATAACTTAAGAGCCAAACGAAAAATGGTAAGCATTTGACTCACTTTCGTAATCCTAACCGAATTAAAGTTCTTCAATGATGAAGTCGAGCTTCAAGCACCCAATGAACGTCTTCATGTTCTTGCAAGTGCCGTCGGGATTCTTGTAGAGGTTGATGTTAACCTGGTGGTAACAAAATATAGACTGAATACGTTGTACGTTGTAGTCGTTCCGTCTGCAACTTAGCTTTGAGACTGCTAGTGCTAAATAGAAAGTTGTAACTTCGCATGAATATACTCAAATAAACTACACATGTTAAAAATAGCCCGAATGGCTTCGAGAAAACGGTGTCGACCCCATATTAACAAAGTGATATGGGTAATAAAATTAAAAACAAATGTTTTTTTTTGGTTCCTCCCCTACATCTAAAGTGTGAATTATTTTTTCCCCGTCTTAGACCCACTTGCAGGTAAAAATAAATCTAGATTTAGTCGTTAAGCCTGGCTTAAGCTTGACAGTTCCATACATTTTGACACTACTAAACTAAGCTTAACGCTAACTAGAGATTTATGATGTTTCCAGCAAGTGGCCATTAATCCATATCTATATAATTAGTACGAGATATCGTTAGATAAGTATTTTAAAAACATTGTACGTTTGCTGGTTTTCAGTTTCAGGTCTGTTTCGTCTGGTTTTCTGTTCGTCTGAGGGGCCGATTCCTTATTCGTCTGTTTTCCCGTTCGTCTGTTTCTATACAATGTATAGCTTAGAGCTCCCGACATAGGTTAAGTCATAGTTAAGTCAAGGCGTGAAGCGCCTCAGCCGCACTTAAAAAAATTTTTCACTTCTCATGCTCGTAAAGTTCGTGTTTATGCTGGATCTAGGCGACATAAAATAACTTTTTATGCTCTAGTGCATAAAATGAAATCTCCGTCTAATACCAACTCAAGACTTTGAGAGAGGTAGGGCACGGCGGATAATCCCGCCACAAACTCAGCAGACCGTCTGTTTGCCACCGACGTGGTATAAAAAAAAAATAAAAAATAAAAAAAAAAATAAAAAAAAGACCAAGGTAATCAGGTGTCAACAGCCAGAAACAAAAAAGTTTCTACTTGAGTATAAAAAATAAATATATATATTTTTTTAATAATTTATATGAAACTAAAAATCAATCAAATCAATCATATTGAATCAATATAATTAAAATAATGGAATTATTATAATAATGCATTAAAAATATAAGGTACATAGAAAGTGAATCATTGTTTCCACTGTTGCTATTTCATTTCCTCGCCATCGAGGTGAAAAGCAGAGTGTAAAACTCGAGCATTAAACCCATTTTCCCCTCGACGTGTCTATCCACCTATGTGAACGCCTCGGGTAAAATGGCTCGTTTTATGCTCTTGTTGTACAATCTACTATTATTAGATTCAAATGTCCCCACTTAACATGCGAAAATGACTGTTGCCTTGAATATCTCACCTGATAGCGACCACTGGTTGCCGCATTTACCGGCATGTCAGCATCGTCGGGCTTAAGATCCTGGACGGAGTACGTACCCTGCAGAAATAGACAAACGTTGCGTGAAGATCCAAAATTACCAATAGAAATGAAGCTATGTTGCACATATTAAATGATGTCTTAAATCGAGTTTAGTTTGACACATGAAATAGCCCGAAACATGTCGAGCTAAACTCGATTTAAGATGCGAGTTATCCGTTATAATATCATTTAATATGTGTGAATCTCACGGTAGTTTCATGTTCTATGTTGCACAGTTGATATTGTCTAGAAACAGAGGTGGTTTTCATCTGCGGGGTGACTAAAAACACTTGCACTCCAAATTGATGTGTTTTATAGGCATTTGTTAATTCTTTTAATTAGGTACTTAGGTAAAGCAATTTAATTTTGTTTATTGAAACTAAATTGTATTTTATATAGAACCAGGCATTACTTTGCGGAGGTCCATATCACATTCAACTAAATCAATTACATTGCTCATCTGCGACCAAATGATAGCTACGTTTATGCAACATATATGTGTTCATGCAGTTCCTCCACCTTCACATTGTAACACACACAAATCACATACTTACCTACACACAAAGGGTATAGCCCTGTATGGATGGCGAAACTGCCTTTGACGAGAAAGTGGTTTTCCTTTGGCTCGGATAATTGTCTTTACATACGTTGTAATTTGACCAAATTTTAGCCCCAAAATGGGCGTGGTTTTTGAGATAATTAAAAAAAAGGAAAATCGTTTTTATTTTTTATTTACCAAACTAGTGGCCCGATTTTCACGAAATTTTTATATATTATGTAGAAAATTAAGAGCGTTTTTTTCTTTAAAAAAATCCAATTAATTTTATATTTAAGTAAAAAAAAATCATTTTTTTAATATTCATAATTTTTTTTTTTTACTTGCGAGGTGGCGACACCTACCAATATCAGATATATTATGACCCATTTAATACTCTAATACATATATTTTTTTCAAAAACATTCATTTGGATCATCAGGTTAAAATAAGCGAATTTGTAACATCTCATACATAGCCTTCCCTTTACTACGTACATGTATGGGCGTTTTCAAAAAAGTTGTTGAAATGACTTTTTTTTTAGAAGTGGATGAAATTTGGTATTCCTACTCAGAATCAGGTGCACTTTCGATTATAATAGGAGAAAAAAAATGTCTCAATATTTTTTATTCCATTACGTTACCGTTTTCATACGCGTATCTGTAGCGGTAGTGTAATGGATAACACAAAATTATATGAAAAACCTGGGACACTTTTTTTTCCTATTGCAATCGAAAGTGCTCCTGATTCTGATTAGGAATACCAAATTTCATCCACATCTGACAAAAAAGTCATTTCAACATCTTTTTTTTGAAAACGCCCACCTACGTAACATAGGATTCAATAGTAGGGTGGGTTGAAAATTTTTTTTTTTATTTATTTTCTTAGCATTGGGGTAGAATTTGTACCTTATGAAAAAAGAAAATTTTACAAAAAAAAAAATTTTTTTTATCTAATGTTTTGAGGTGGCCCACTCGCTTTTAAAATTAATAATTTATCAAATGAGGTAGTTCCAACAAAAAAAAATTTTTTCGGTCAAACATCGTGGAAGACGTCTAAAAATTGTCGATTGTGATTTTTTTTACTTTAATACAAGTCATTTTTGAGAAGTCATTTTTTGATTTTTTACATTAATTACAAAAATAATAGAATTTTTTTTTTTACTTTTGATTTCCAATTGGCTTTCGAGGGGTGACCCTACAGGTTCTAGAACACCTTTAATATATATTTTTTGGTACTACTTCATTTAATAGATTATTAATTTTAAAAGGGAGTGGGCCATCTCAAAATTAAGTAAAAAATTTTTTTTTGAAAATTTTTCTTTTTTCATAAGGTACAAATTCTAACCCCCTTGCTAAGAAAATAAAAAAAAAATTTTTTTCAACCCACCCTACTATTGAATCCTATGTTACGTAGGTGGGCGTTTTCAAAAAAAAGATGTTGAAATGACTTTTTTGTCAGATGTGGATGAAATTTGGTATTCCTAATCAGAATCAGGAGCACTTTCGATTGCAATAGGAAAAAAAAGTGTCCCAGGTTTTTCATATAATTTTGTGTTATCCATGACACTACCGCCACAGACACGCGTATGAAAACGGTAACGTAATGGAATAAAAAATATTGAGATATTTTTTTTCTCCTATTATAATCGAAAGTGCTGATTCTGAGTAGGAATACCAAATTTCATCCACTTCTAAAAAAAAGTCATTTCAACAACTTTTTTTGAAAACGCCCATGTACGTAGTAAAGAGAAGGCTATGTATGAGATGTTACAAATTCGCTTATTTTAACCTGATGATCCAAATGAATGTTTTTGAAAAAAATATATGTATTAGAATATTAAATGGGTCATAATATATCTGATATTGGTAGGTGTCGCCACCTCGCAAGTAAAAAAAAAAAATTTATGAATATTAAAAAAATGATTTTTTTTTACTTAAATATAAAATTAATTGGATTTTTTTAAAGAAAAAAACGCTCTTAATTTTCTACATAATATATAAAAATTTCGTGAAAATCGGGCCACTAGTTTGGTAAATAAAAAATAAAAACGATTTTCCTTTTTTTTTAACTATCTCAAAAACCACGCCCATTTTGGGGCTAAAATTTGGTCAAATTACAACGTATGTAAAGACAATTATCCGAGCCAAAGGAAAACCACTTTCTCGTCAAAGGCAGTTTCGCCATCCATACAGGGCTATACCCTTTATGAACACACATAGGTATGTGCTACACGTAACACATTTGTGACGGTTGTGTTTCATCATCCAGACATCAGAGGCGCTGTCTTTTACGAAAACTGGTGACGTTTTAAGTCTGCCCACTCAGTGGGCAATCTAGTTAGATCTATAGGTCTGTGACTAGGTGTTACAGTAGCACCAATTTCAAGATCAAGAATGGTTTCACGAAGATACTTACAGCTGCAAAAGGGCATGCATCTGGAAACCCAAAGTACTTCAAATACTTGAAGTATAAGCTGTCTTTTTTCCCAATCTCATTGCACAGGTTACATATCTCGTGGGAAATAGTCTTCTCGTACTGGCCTGAAAGCTCCTTGTATACTTCTAATTCTACCTATGAATCAAGAGGTCAACATCAAAACAATGGAATAGAATTTGTACTGTAGGAAATGATGTACCTACCTACCACTTCTATATTTCTAATGAATTTATTTAAAAAAATAAATTTGTCGAGCAAGGGTATTGATAGTAATGAGCTAACCTAACCAACAAAAAGTTGGAAAACCTGAGCATTTCTAAAAAAGTTTGTACATTTGATTTCTTCTTTTTTTTTAAATATGGCTTCTGTCCTAATTAATAAGACAATTTCGCCAGTGTTTAAGTATTCTCTTTCGAGAGGCAACGTTGTACAGTGATTGTAGTTTTTGTAACTTGATAGTAAAATTCCAGAAACCACGTGGAAACAACTTGCGCATTAAAAATGTCAGACTCGAGAGTAGTATAGAATTTCGTGATCACTGTTCACTGTTAAGGTTAATCGCCGCATAAAACACTATCAAAATTATACTTCAACTAGCCAAAGAAACAGAAATAGCAAAATTATATATTGTCCACATCCGCCATGTTCGAATGCCACAAATCGAATCATTTGATTTGCGATTCCGATTCTTCTCCTCCGAAACTTTTTTAGAAATGATCACCTAATGGTTTTGTTAAATCCATACTTACTAATATTATAATTGCCAAAGTGTGTGTTTGTGTGTTTGTCCGTCTTTCACGCCGTAATGGAGCGACGAATCGACGTGATTTTTGGCATAGAGATAGTTTATGGGCCCAAGAGTGACATTACGCTACGTTTCATCCCGGAAAAATGCACAGTTCCCGAGGGAACAGCGCGCGATAACCGAATACCACGCGGGAGGAGCTGGAAAAGCTAGTTGTCTTATTTTTTTATTTACTGTGGTTGTGGTATTTTGTGAAGAGCGAATAGATACTTAAGTATTTCTAATTTCAATACTGAAAGTACACCAACACCACTCTTTTGAAATTAGGTATTGCTCCCCTCCCTTCCCTCTTGTGTAAATATTGATGTGTGCAACAGGGTAAATATGGTCACATATCCCGTTATAACATCAGTAACCATTCATTGTGGAAGAGCAATAAAGTACCTATTGAATAGGTAGGTATCTCACCATTGTAGAGTAGTCCAATCCCTTAAGAAAGTTGATGGTACCGGTCATATACGCCGTGGTTTCGTTATACCTCACCACCTCCAGTCCTGAAGTATCCACCCAGGATTGGCTGTCCATGTCAGAGCACACGTATACCGGCGAGTCGAAGTTGAGAACGTATTCCTAGGAAATAATAATGAAATAGGGATGACGCCGGGGTTAAAAATATATCATTCTATTTAGTTCGACAGTTAGATTATGGAAAAATATGGGACACGTATTTTTTGGTTTATCTGTTTACTAAAAATCGACAAAGGTAAAGATCATCAAACTTCCGGAGTGGGGGCATGTGACGTCACTATAAGGTAAAAATTGTACCATATAGGTACATAGGTAGTGACGTCACTCGAAACTTCTATGCACTGTACCTATCCTCGTAATTTTTGGTTTGTCAAACAAAAGAAAAAATATGTGCACAATATTTTTAAATTATCCACCTGACAGACTGAACAGTTTTTTTTAAATCGTCTAGCCTATTAGGTATCTACTGAGAAAAGTCGCAGTGGTCTAAATGGTTAAAAGACGTGATGGCCAAGTCGTTTGTTATAGTGGTCTCTCAAGAAGAGAAATGGTTTTAAACCAGGTCGCAGGTCGCAGAAACCATGTATGAAAGATTTTTTTTTATTCGACTGGATGGCAAACGAGAAAGTGGGCCTCTTGATGGTTAGAGATCACCACCGCCCATAAACATTGCAACACCAAGGGTACTGCAGATGCGTTACCAACCTAGAGGCCTAAGATGGGATACCTCAAGTGCCCGTAATTTCACCGGCTGTCTTGCTCTCCACCCCGAAAAACAACACTGCAAGCACTGGTGGTTCACGGCAGGATTAGCAAGCAAGATGGTGGTAGCAATCCGGGCAGACCTTGCACAAGGTCCCTACCACCTGCTACATACGATTTAGATACATTCGAAATTTACTACGAGCTTTACGGTGAAGAGAAACATCGCGAGGAAATCTTCCAACGTAATTTGGCACATGCAAGCCGGGATTTGAACACACCCTTTGCTTAAGAGGCCATAGGTCAGGCGACCACGGTTTTTTTATGTTACAGAGGCCAGACAAACGAACTAGTGGGTCACCTGACGTTAAGTGATCACCACTGTCCATAGACACCCGCAGCGCTTTAAGCGATGCCAGTGCGTTGTCGGCCCTGCAGAAAATTATACACCCCTTTTAAAAGTACCCAGGTTGTAACTCGGTGGGAAGACCCCAGCGGGAAGCTCGTTCCAGATTTTGCAAGTTCGTGGCAAAAAAGACCGCTTAAAACGCACCGTCGAAGACTGCCATTCATCAACATGATGTCGATGAAAAGAACGCTTACGACGGGTTGATCTGTAATGGAACCCTGCTGGAATGAGGTCAAAGAGTTCCTCGGAGCATTCCCCGTTGTAGATCTTGTAGAATTGTCGCTGTTAATAATAATAATAAATTTATTTATTTATTTTGTTAAGATAGGCTTTAAGGATTATGGCCAAATACTTACATCGATAGGAGCCTGGCAATACACTCCGCCAAGATACAACAACAGTAGCACAAACATGTTTAAAACTAAAAATAAAATAGCGATAGAACAAACGACTCAATTTAAATACATTGGACATCGCGTGCGGAATCAGACGTGAAAGATAATGATCTGACATCGCGGCAAAACGTTGTACGATGTGTAAGATAATGTTGAACACATTATAAAAGCATTTAATATTAATACTAATAGGTACAGTCGAATACAAAACTGTTGTCTCCTAAATGCATTATAATTTAGTAATAGCTATAACATAACCAACAAAAAGTTGGAACACCCCTTTGTCACTTTAAAGTTCAATATCTCAAAAATGGCTGAACCTATTTTGATGAAACATGTTTAAGAACCATCGCTAGAAAACCTGCTATCAAATAAAAAAAATCGCATTCAAATCGGTCCACCCGTTTAAGAGCTACGGTGCCACAGACAGACACACAGCGGTCAAACTTATAACACCCCTCTTTTTGCGTCGGAGGTTAATTACTACTAAGAAATGGGCTATTCATCTGTAAGTATATATATACCTATACATACAAAGAAAGCATTATGTAAGTCTATAAGAAAGGTCGAAATTCAGTAAGCAAAAAGCAGTTCTTTCATGAAAACTTCGTCGATCCTAAAACATTTCGCAATTTCTCATATATCGTCATTTCGTGATTACTGCGTTTTCTTGAGGGCAGCATACCTACAGGCCCACAACGAAGTGTGGAATTCGAACTTCGTATCTTGCTGTCCCGCTGACGCTTATATTATTTAATACGAGAGTGAGAGTGAGATTTAATACGAGAGTAGTGTCTAGTGCAAAGCTATCGATAACGGCCAGTTACAAAAATATATACACGACTATTCACTTAACATTAAGGTCGTGTATACATTTTTGTAACTTTGGTTTTGTTGTGTTTGGTCGTGATTTTTAGCATATAGTTTATGGGCCCAAGAGTGACCATAAGTAGGCTACTTTTTATTCCGGAAAAATGCAGTTCCCGAGGGAACAGCGCGCGATAAACTAATACCACGCGGGCGGAGCCGCGGGCAAAAGCTAGTAACGAATAATTATTGGAGTAGGCACATAACATAAGTGTTCTATCAGACATTTTTAATTTACATTCAATTTTCAATTTTTATGGAATAATCGAGAAAAACTAACAAAAATGCAACGTTGCCAGCTCAGCAGGTATAAACGCTCTTAATAAACTAAAGTTCAGACTTGGTAAACTTTCTAACAAAATTATTTGCCAGCAATGTACAGTCAGGTGCAAAGATATCGACACACACGGCCTAAGTTACAAAAAATATGTATACACGCCCTTAATGCGAAGTGCATAAAGTCGTGTATACATATTTTTGTAACTTTGGCCATGTCCACAGAGTAGGCCATGTCGATATCTTTGCTGTCGACAGTACAGCAAAGTAGATTGACAAATAATAACCAAAGTATCCGTCGGCTGTCATTTACACCTACTTGTGCAGCATTTTTAAGGGCAATGAAAAAAAGGAGAAATCTTCTAGAAAAATACTGTTTAATTCGGCCCTTTACTATCTAAAACTCCAAATTTCTAAGTTACATAGGTAAATCACAAAGTTAAAAATATAAAAGAACCTAACATACCTTCAAAAATAACAACCAAAATAAGTGTTTAATAAATTTATTAAAAAAAATACAAAACAAAAAAAAGCTCATCCATGCCTGCTACCAACGTTATAAGTTTTACAAAATAAACTAAAAAATAGTACATTAACAAGTTATATACATATATTTTAAATATATTTTAAAGTGCTTAAAATGTATTGAAGGTGCCGTGGCAATTTTAGCTGCCACAATATATTATGCGAGTGAACACATCAAATAAAACCTGAAAAATGCTTATCATTTATCATATAAATGTATTTTATGCTGACCGAGTTAACTAAAAATTTCGAAAAATACACCATACATATTCGGTCTTTCTATAGAAAATATATCTTTATTTTTATGCTATAAGAGACCAATATTCGCGGGCATAGTGCCCGCGCAACTCTAAATAGACAGTTTAAATGTATCCTATTATGTCAATTATACATTGCTTTCAAGTCTTAAATTACGTATAACCTAATACTGAAAAAGTAACATTGACTTGCTACCATAGGAGTTCACAATATATACCAACTTACATCCATCGATATGTTAAATTAGTTCTAAATGTCAACCGTCCGATACAAACAGAAGTTAGCACTATCAACCATATCTATGCACTCAGTTGGCACATATACACTAGGCGAGCAGGCCCCAGACTTTCAATTTAAAATAAATACGCTTAACACTAATCAAATCCTTTCAAACTAATTCCTAACTTGGGGCTCCGCTCTTAAAAAGCACCTTAAATATTAAAAATATGTTTAAATCTGTTCTCTTCTATATTATACTAAAATATAGCTTCTTTCTTGTATTAATTAATGGAAGAATGCTTAAAATATTATTGAAAAAAACGAGGGTAAACAAAGCATTCTAAGATTCACGGCTTTAAAATTACATCTAACGTTAGACTAGAAAACAAAACATTCGTAAAGATATATTTTTTTGTTAAGTTTTTAATAAAGCTCACTCTCTCTGACCCGTGCCGGTCCGATGCAAATGAGAAAAACAAAAAACCATCGAGCGCACTCTCGTTCGAATCGGACAAAACTAAAATCGGACCATCGCCTATTCTGGTTAACAAGTATGATTGCATACCGGCAGATTCACGCTGAGCTTCATCCATTATGATCCCATTTTACCTAGCAGTTAAACCATTGTATACTGACAAAATATGTAATGAAACTAAGGAATATACTCTATTTAGACCATGTTCATCAAAATTTGGCTACTGTACTTTTTCTTACTATTGTCTTTTATCTTTTGTTTCGCTTTTATCTTTTGTTTCGCTTATTTGTTTACTAATACACTATGGATACAATGTTTGTCCGAAATAAAGAATTTGAATTTGAATTTTTATGGTCAGAAAATCAGTTGACAAAGATGCAGTTAAAAAGCAGTTTAATTTTTTTAATCTGTGATTATTTTTTCGGACAGAATTTTGCGAAATGACGAATAAAGGACAATTAAAAGTTTTTCACAATGATCAAATTAGGTACAGAAGTATTCGCTTGCGTGATGTTAAAGGATGGTTTTTGATATTAGTAGATTTTTGCACCAGTTGACCAGTGAGACTTCTAAATAATAATAAATCACTTTATTCAATGTTTTCAGAGTCCTCAGCGAAAATTAATCATAAACAGACATAATATTCGTCAATGGCTAAAGGCTAAAGACTAAAAGTATAATAGAACCGTTTGTTTCCTGACCCACCATATAACTTTCACATAGTAACTTTAATCAGTTCACTTGGAATCGTGAATCACTACTAGTCAGTTACTTCGGTGGAACATTCTCAGATAGGCAGGCAAAAGTGGGATCATTATGGTACAAGCCAAACGCTCGTTCCGAGTCGATGAGAAACTGAAGAGTCTCAAATTACTGGTAATACGCAACATACGTAAAACAATGCAAACATTCGTGGACCAGCACAAAGAAAAAATAAACCTTAACGCTAAATCAGAGTCGGAATGCGACAATATTGTCGTCAGCCAGTCCCATGTGCGACAAAGCAAGTGTTCAGAAATTAAAAAGGGGTAATCGTAATCGTTTACAAAATATCGAATCAAATTTCACGTCGATTGAAGGTGTCGTTGCGAATCAATGGACCTGGAATGAAAAAGAAATTATTAATGTTTTGTTATCTAGAGGCAGGAGAGTAAGCAAGTAGTAAGGGATAGGTTGTCCGTCCAAAGAAGATATAGGGGCTGTTTCACCATCCATTATATTTGTTTTGTTCGAATAGACGGAGACGGCATCACATTTAACCGTCAGTTAACACCAATCAATGGATGGTGAAACAGCGCCTTAATGTCTCTTATCTACGTAATGAAGGTTCTTCTAGCAGACTAAGTTCTGGCAGGCTTGGTGTTAATTTCGTGAGCTCTGTTTGCTTGTTATCGTTTGGGATTGGCAAACTAAATGAGACAATCTCAAACAAGACTAACGTCAAGCGAACCTCATGATATGGACAATGGAACAAACTGAATCATGACCCAGGTTGGAGCCCATTAATTTATTTATTTCACTATGATTTCCTTGACAGAAGTATGAGATGTCAACATGACATTAGTAGCACAAAGGTTCCACCCTGGGTCATGATTCAATTTGTTTAACTGTTAACTGCATGACCGTACGCCGGAGGGGGCAGGAGAGGGAAGCTTCCCCCCCCCCCCCCGGAAAATGTACGTTCTACAATATATTATGCCCCGTTTACCTATGAAGTAAGATCCCTTGCGGGTGTGTGACCTACACACTACATCTTGTGTTCCATGTAGGTGTCTTAGTGTAGTGTGTATGACAAAACAAGCGCGGGCAATCTGACCTAAAAAAAATCTGACTTCCCCCCCCTCCCCCTCCCTAGGCCAGAAGCTGGGTACGCCCCTGTTTGACTGCACTATCCAGTAATATTCCCACTTGTCAGTAAATACTCAATGCTACTGGCAGAGTGATGCAGATTTACGATGCCGCCGATAGACATCTCCGCGAGCGTGCTGATCACGCTCTCCCTGTTATAAAGGCACTTGTCCCACCAAGAACGAGTAAGCGATTAGCTATCGGCGATTTTCTCGCCCAAGAAACGAACAAAAGATAAGGATCCTGTGTTAATAAAAGAGACACATATATTAATAATAGTTCATCGCTGGCTGTTCACACTGCCGGCGAGAGCACTGGCTCTACAAGTTTGTCGCCGCGACAAGAGCTATAAAACTAGCTCAGCGATACTCGCTCAGCGATGTTAGCTTGGCGGCTGCACCCCTCGAGCGAGTGGAGCGAGTAATCGCCCGTCGCACTCGAACACTCGCTTGCAGCCGAGCGACAAAACTACACTCTCTTCTCGCTGCTCGCCCACTCGTTTCTAGTTACTCGCTCTACTCGCTGCTCGCTCATCGACGGCGGTGGAACAAGTGCCAAAGGGACTGACCTCCTTCTGCGGCGCGGGCTGGGCGGGCTGGGTCGGCTCGGCCGCATCGACAGCATCGCGCGGCTGGCGCGGCGGCGCGGGCTCCACGCTCAACAGGCGCGGCTTGTCGTCGCGCGGGGACTCGCCGCCGCTGCCGCCGACAGACATCTCCGCGAGCGCGCTGATCACGCTGTCCAGGTTTATGGTCGCGCTGCTGTCGCCTTCTCCCTGTTGGTTCATATTATTAGTTAACCTTTTGAACGTCAAGGACTTTTAACCTATTGCTCATCGGTCTTTGGAAAGAGACTCAGCCAGTTTCGGCTTGGTAGAGCGTTGTCACACACTACTTATGTGACGTTTGTCAATTGTTGTACAGGTGTAATATAGTACGGACACATTTAGATGAAAATATATAATAAAGAGTTGTTAAAACCCCCGAAAACATTAAATTGTACAATGGCGTCTTTAGGAAAAAGAGGGAACTATCCTTTTTCTAGTTTTTACATGTCATTAATTAGACGTAAACTAATTAAGCCCATAAAGGTGTACTTATTTATTTGATCTAAAACGTCACTTAATAATTACGATGACTGATGGACCGTGTTTTATAAAAAAAATTAAATGTTTCAATTGAAAGGGTTCAAAGGTTTAAATGGAGGATCGGCGATAATTTACTTAGCGGCCGTTCTCACGAACACACAAGATATTTTTAATATGAAAGTTTATATCAGTCTTTGATTTACCTTTTGTGGTCCAGGCTTGAAGAAATGTAAATAGCAGTATCCACGGAAACCCTGTAAAATAAAGTTTTGTACATGAAACTCATCTACGAAAAATAAAATTGAAATCTTTTTATAATTTACTGGCGCAAGGAAACAAATTTTAGTGTACCTACCTATTCTTATTTCAACTAAATTATTTTGTTAAAAAAACGACTTTGGTGACTTTCTCCCTTTTAGGGATATGTTCGCCTTTGTACTCTTGTGAGTTTGTTGTTTTATTTTGTGTTTTATGTACAATAAAGTATTTACATATACATACGTATTTCTCATTCATTTCCTTAGGTATTCAATATTATTTAAATCAGAAACATAGGCTTTTGTAACTTAGGCTACCTTATGAAATATCCCAGGTAAATTTTTAAACCGCTTTGTGCACTTACCTTCCAAACCATGATTTGAGGCTTGACGCCGCGCTCGGACAGCGCTTGTTTTAGATCACGGACTCGCGTGTTGGGGCTGATGTTGGAAATCTGGCAACAAAATAGTACATCACTGTAGAGGTCGGGAAATAGGGGGTAGCCGGCCAAGGAGATATATAGAGGGTCGAGCGCAGCGTGGCCGGATTGGGAAGCGAGGCCGGCAACCCTACGTTCCGGCCGAGGCTTGTACAGTGCTTTTCTCATATGACACGAAATAAAATAAAAAATAAGAAATCAAGCTAGCAGGACGCTGTTCTCTTCACCCTGTTGTGTGCGCGCGTATCGAGCTGGATGACTGGTACTGCTGGCGTAGGCCGTGCCGCAGAGTGCGCGTTGAAACCAAAGACGATGGCATTGCCGGCCAGCGGCCGGGAAAGTTGTATGAAATCTCTTTGCAGGCCGCTAGAGTAACCACCCCGTTGCTTCGCAATGAAGCGACAAGCATCCACCGTGAACCCGTAGCCTTAACGAGATCTTGTTGATCGACGTCCTACGCTGCGCTTGCGTCTCCATTCTCAATATATGAAGCTGAATATGTCATGGTGTTATACTTTTTTGCTTCTTGGGCCGCGCTTTTTTTGTTTCTTTGTTGTCTTTGGACGCTTTGTAAGGTTAGATCCTGTTTGTTATTGAGACTGCGTGAGTTTTGGCAATGAGTGATGAAACTACAGGAGATGAAAGATGAACGAAGAAAACAATGTCGGGACGCTGTCGCTTCTAATTAGTCTTTGTCCTCCTTGCTAGCACAACAGCGCAATGAGTAATGAAATGAGTCCACAGAAGATTAACGGCGTACTTAGACGAAGAAGTTGCGAGCGCGCCTGTGTGTGACACAGGATTGCTTAGCTTGCGATACGGCTAACACACGCCAGCTATAGTCCGTAGCCTCAGAAGGTCTCTCATCGGGCACGCATCTGAATATCTAATGTTAAAATATCGAATATATTAAGGTATCGAATGGGTCATAATATCGAAAGGTTAATTTTCTGAAACCGAAAACTTTTCAGGATTGATTAAAACAGCATCATATAGAACTGGTTAGGTTAGATTTAAAACAATCTAAAAAAATACAGTCTTTAACAGAAATATCTTTTCGATGTTATGACCAATTCGATATTTTAATACAATCGATATTTTAACATTCGATATTTAGATACGTAACCCTCTCGTTCATTTGGAATAACCATAAATCACTTGTTCTCCTATCCCGCAATTTAGCTCTATTGTGCAAGGAATGGCGAAACTGCAGGAGATGAACGACGGTATACCTTGACGGAGAAGTCAATGATGGGCCGTTGCTTCTTGGGGCGGCGCGGCTTCTGTTCGCCCTCCTTGTTCTCCTTGCCGGCAGACTTGGCGCTGTTGCGGCGTCTCGTGTTGCGTCGCACGCGGGAACCTTTGCCTTCTTCGCCTTCCGTCGTGTTGCCACCCTGAGATATTAACATGAGTGATGATTCAGTGTGTTAGACAATAAAGGTCATAGCTCATTAGAGCCACCCGGCACCCGACCAGCACCACCTCGAGTTTTGGCGTCCACTCGTTGTCGCCAGATGGCCCACGGGTAGACGCCGCGTTAAAAACGAGTGGACCTCGTGTGTTCAACGAGTGAAAGTCGCGTGGTCAACGAGTGAACGTCCGTGGTCAACGAGTGGACCTCGCGTGGTCCACGAATTTCCGAGTAGTCTATAATGAAATGAGGGTGGGGAGCGAAGCGCAGACCGCGCGCTGTTCACGCAAGACAAACGTACGAGCAGCGAGCTATCACCGAGTGGTCTACTCGCCGTCCGATACATATAAAGAAAACTCGTCTACTGCCTGATATCGTCCATATCCCATTTTGTCTACATTCCTATTTCGACCACAGTGCCAACTCGTTCACTTTCTTTTATAGGCAACAAACAGTACTACTTGATCAGCAGTACCAATTCATCCACGTTTACCAGATGTTGTCTCACAGAGATGGTCAATTTAAGCGTTTAAATAGCAAAATATCCCGAAAGTAATTTAAAAAAAAAGCCCTTTTTTAGTCTGGATAATGAACGATGCAATAATGTTGACGAGTTGGTACTGTGGTCTAAATCGAAATTTAGACGTGTTAGCACTTTAGTCGCAATAAGACTGTTGACGTGTTGGTACTGTGGCCCACGTAAGAAAGCAGACAAGATAGGAAAGTGACGATGTAAATGTTGGTGAAAAAGAACAGTATACTATATGAGAATGAGGACGATTTAAGAAGGTGACGAAATGGGACTGTTGACGAAGTTCTCCTGAGCCGTTGAAATGTTATTTAAGTAGTTGTTACCTCTCCTTCGCTCTGGCTCTTGTGGGAGCGCGTGCGGCGGCGCAGCCTGCGCGGGCGCTGCGCGGTGCGCTCCTCTACATCTGTATCGACCTCTTGCAGCGTGCACGCGCGTCCCGCCCTGCAACACCACACAACTTAGAACACAAATAGGATGTCACGCGAACTAAAGACGCGAGGCTTCTTTAAATACAGTCAAAGGCATAAATATTATGAACGTTACCTTTACCTTAACGATAAGGTCGATATATTCATGTATTTGAATGTTTAGCTGAATAGAATGGAAACAAAAAAAAATCGTAACAAATGCGTTAATATGTGCAGCGCACCCTGCTTGACATTCTGTAATGACATGATGGTTGTAATAGTAAATCGTACATTGCAAACTCGCGTCGTCAGCGGTTGACCTCATTTCACCGCTTACGTAAATTGTATTATTATAAGTTACTTCACGTTCTATATCAATAAAGTGCGCACACATTTAACAAGATTATAAAGATCTTATTTATCAAGAAAACCCTATCCTTTCACTAATCATCATATCAAGAATATACAAGCTACCAAGAGCTACAATGGTAAAAGAAAAAAAGGCAGACAGACAGGCTATTGCCTATATGACAAAGCTTGTTGTGAATATCTCGAGAAATAAGTCCGCCTTCGAACTTAACACTTTTTTTGTAACTTTTTGTTTTTCCTTTTTGTACAATAAATATTATAAACAAACAAATAAACAATATCTCTAATGTGGTTTGTGGTGGTTTAATTAAGAAAAGCGAAGACACGACTTGAACGAGGAAAGCGACAGAGTCAATGTACTCACAGCATCTCGATCTCCCGCAGCTGTCCCAGCACCGGCATAAGCAGCAGCCGCCGGTTGGACAGCAGATGCCAGATGATGCCCGGGGGCCGCTGGCTCATGCGCTGTGTCTCTATCACCTAGAGATGAAACGGATAGTGGTTTGGCCGGATAGCCGGATATTCGCCCGCCGGATATTCGGCCTAGTTTTACAATTAAATTAAGCTATGGCCTAAATTGGCCTATGTCCAGCAGTGGACGTCTTTCGGCTGACATGATGATGATGATGAAATTAAGCTAATTCGAACATGCGCATAACACTCCGTGTAGGTTGCAACTTGTAGAGTATAATTAATTAACTTAGGGGCTGTTTCAACACCCATTCTATAATTTTAACTTACGGATAAATATGATGTCGTTTCTGTTTGAATAGACGGGAGACGGTATCATATTTATCCGTCAGTTAAAATTAATCAATGGGTGATGAAACATGCCCTTAGAATAATAAACTAATAATGTCAATGATTGATAAATTCATAAATAAATACCAGTATCTGGCCGGATAGTACGGAACTATCCGGTATTCAGCCGAATAGTAAAATAGTGGCCGGATAGACCGGATACCGGATACTGGCCGGATATACGTAGCATCTCTACTATCACCTGCGCAACCGTGCATCATTATTACCATTATCATCATCATAACAGCCGTAAGTAGGACTGCCATCGGGCCTGTTGCTGATTGGAAGAAAGATCTTTACCTGTGTCGGTGTGACGATGATGTCAATGGGCACGTCATGGGGCCCGAACAGTTCTGCTGGTAGTGTATCGAACACCTATAAAAGAATGCAGCATGAGTATCAAAGACCACAAAGTAGGTACGGATTTTTTCGACATAAAATCCCACAACAGGCGAAATTTTATGTAAACGGTTTTACTGTACTACCTGATCTTAATATCATCCCAGCCTATATAACGTCCCACTGGTGGGCACAGGCCTCCTCTGAGAATGATAGGGCTTGGGCCATAGTTCCCACGCGGGCCCAGTGCGGATTGGGAACTTCACACGCACCATTGAATTGCTTCACAGGTTTGTGCAGGTTTCTTCACGATGTTTTCCTTCACCGCAAAGCTCGTGGTAAATTTCAAATGTAATTCCGCACATGAATTTCGAAAACTCAGAGGTGCGAGCCGGGGTTTGAACCCACGACCCTCTGCTTGAGAGGCGATAGGTCAAACCACTAGGCCACCACGGCTAAGCCATGATCTTAATATGAACCAAAATAAATCTCAACTTGAACTCAATACACGCAGCGCGGTTGCAAGCGTTCGGATATTAGTCTCATTTTACACACGCAATGTTAACATACCTACTCAGTTAATCTAATTATTTATTACCTCGAACCCTGCATAATTACGTTTTTCACAGCAAAACTATTACGGCCCCAAGTATTTATTATCCCACCAAAAACATTCTGTAAAAAACTAGCCAAGTCTCGATGGAGCTGCGTTTATCTCTAAAAAGTAATGAAATCTAGACAAAGACGTTCTTTATTATTATAATTATGCCGAGTACGCACCATGCGGCGAACCGCGCGGTTTTAGCGCACCGTCTCTTTCTCAAGCGATATTTTGAAGAGAGACGGCACGCTAAAACCGCGCGGCTAGCCGCATAGTGCGTACGGGGTCTTAATGTTGTGTGACTTGGCCGTTGACTTGTACCCACTCACGTATAAAGAATGTTGAGTCTGGCGCTTCGCTTGGTATAACTAGTGTATAACTGGCACTAGGTATAACTGGTACTCACCTGACAGTCGTGCACAGTGGTGACCACCACTGTACTGGGTTTGACAGCTTTCATGTGCATGATGAGACCGAACTCGAGGTCGCCGTAGCCTCGCCCCTTGCCGATGCGATATCCCTCCTTGGAGACGGCCACTGAACCCATCACCACCAGGTCCAGAGACACTGAGTCTTCGATGCCTAGAAGGTAAACATTGAGTTTGTTTTGTGCTTCATAATAAATAGTGAATGATGGAATCTAAATAAAATTTTAGACAACAAAAAAACTATGTAGTAGAGAAAAAAAGACACTTAACTTTAACCCGATTTTAAAGTGAAATTAATATAAAATAAGCTTTATAGTTTTCTCCAAATTTATCAAAATAACAGCACCTAATTTAGGTATTTGGTCATTGTTAGCCCAAAAATAACAAATACTCGCTAAAACTGTAACCACTTGTAGGATATCAAATAGATTTCATAGACAATAATCAACTAGTACTATCTAAACAGACTAGTTCATAGAGAAAAAGTTCATACTAAGTACTTTGTATGTTATAATATTAAATATATTGCAAAATTCCTTCTACTTATAAAACATCATCCAATTCAGAGATTCAGATGATGTATTAACTGTCAGCAAACAGACTAGAGCTTTATGAGCAGTTTTCATTTAATACATCAAAAATAAACTTCACGTTTACGTATTTCTTACCAATGGGTTTGCCAAAAGTCTCCATGCCATTCCTTGACACTGCCTTCCTGATGGCAGCGGGTTCGTTCTCTCCCTCTGGCAAGTCCAGACGGTTGAGAAAGCCGGTCTGGAGGCGGGGCACGGGCACGTAAAGGGTCTTCTTTTGCTCCAGGCATATTACTCTGCAAAAGAAAACAGTGGTTTACTTTACGCAAACTTACTTTATGCGTAAAATTGAAAGTGCTAGGATTCTATAGGTTACATGTGAAATTTGACAGGACTGTTTATTTTCAAAATTGTATTTCCCAACAGCTTGTAGATTATATTCAACAAACTTGCCCCATTCGGGAAACTGTTCATGTGATTTACCATCTCTAGGGCTGGTATGTATTTGTAAAACTCCTCATCCACCACCACCACTCATTGACAAATTGATAAATTTTATGTGACACATATCTGTGATGTCGTCTCTGTTTGTTTTGTCCGAATAAACCGCGACAGCATCACATTTGTCACACAAAATTTATTGATAAGTGGCGAAACAGGGGCACCTTAAAACTGTGAAAAAATACACGCATAGTTCTCTGCGTAAAATACACAAAAATTCATGTGTGTTTTGATATGTGCGAACATCACCGTCGCGCCAAAAAATTATCAGCATCTCTTATCGGTCATTACCACATCAAATCAAGTTTCTTTATTCAGTTTAAATAGCCATCCGTAACGAATGTGTAGTCACCTGCATTAAGACTTGCCACACCTGCGAAGAAACTTAATGGTGTGTAGAGTCCCCATTCCGCTACATCCTTTCGTTCTTAGCGCGGGTCAGTACCTCTGCCCGATGAATTATGCTTGTTGTCGCTTTTTAGAGCCAAAAATCAATATTCTACCTAAGTGATTCGGGAGACGAGAGGAGGACCAACTTTACACCCTAAATAATTGATAAGTACATAATTTAATACCTTTTCTATATAACAGTAGCTGTAACTAACTGAATCCGATAAGGTTGTTAAGACAAAAATGTAAATGTTTATGCGTATATTCGTCACACCACTACGTATTATACAATATTAAGCTAGAAACACTGACGCCGGAGCCGGAGCTGTGAGACGCGCCGCGGGAGCGGTGCCGGTTGTAATATTCAAACTAATGTGAAAGAGGGCACACAGAATACCGCGCCACGCTTATATCTCGCGCGGTATTCTGTGTGCCACCTTTCATGTTAGCTCCAATATTACAACCGGTACCGCCTCCGTACCGCGCCGCACCGCCCAGCCACCGCTCTCTGTGTGTTTAGACGGACTGAACTAAGTAACTTCACTTCACTGCATTGATCAATACCAAAGAGATTTTGAGCCTAAAAGTTTAGATATGCCTTCACAGCGAAAGTGTAGTAACATTAGACCATTAGACGCTATACTACGCCGCGGTACTGAGATAGTAGTGCCATCTCTTTCTGCTACAGTAATTGCCAGCACTACTTTCTATTCTGATTACAAATGAGTGAGCTCACTCATTTCAGAGTTGACACTTCAGCGCGGTCGTAATAAAAAATATTATTTATCGAAAGACAACTGCATTATCTACACATGTGCCTCATGGACGTACCAGTAAAGTCACGCATGAGGCACAATGAGTAAAATTTTGCATATTCATTAAATTATTATGGAACTTTGAGAGTCAAATGTCACGGCTATACGATGGGTATCAAAGCTAATTGAGAGACCATAATAAATAATAAAATACTAATCACAACGTCTGTACCTTAATTTCATCATTTCATGTTGATGAATGACAGTCTTCGACGGTGCGTTTTAAGCGGTCTTTTTTGCCACGAACTTGCAAAATCTGGAACGAACTTCCCGCTGGGGTCTTCCCATCAGTTACGACCTGGGTGCCTTTAAGAGGCGTGTGTATAATTTTCTGCAGGGCCGAAAACACACTGGCATCGCTTAAGGTGGCACGACTTCCATACTAACTAATTTTCCCAACCATTTGCGCTTGAAAGATTATTTGAAACTAAAACCACATCTCTTGACGTTTATTTCGTTATCTAGTTGCGTCATTTTTTATTTACCTTAAGAAAGCTTTTGATTAATAGCTTAATCTAAATGATTATTTTGGTTCATTTTTGTCAATATGTGAGTGAACAGCCGACAGTATCGTACACCAACGGCTTGGTTAGTAGTGTGCGTTTCAGCCACGTTGTCAACTCGCCGACAATTCGATGATAAGCGACGTTGCCAGATTTCGTTCGATTTGTCTGATCAAAATTACATAATTACCATTTTGAAGCTCGTTTCCCTATTTTTTTTAATATTTTTGCTGGCCATAGGTACAAAGTCCGTCAGTCGAAAGACTGAAGCGCAACGAACAAATGCATTGCCAATTCTTTGGATTTTCGACAGAAATTAGGAAGAAAATGACATAACATGAACGAATTAATAAATAAGTACGGAAAATTCCGTTAAGGATTATAAATTAGTAGTGATAAAATCAGACAAAAGCTGCATGGCTTGTGGCTTTAGCTTTTTCCAAAAAATAAAAATAAAAAAAGCATCTCAATTGTCAAATGTCAAGTCATAATTTTTTGTTCGTTAGTTGTCATGACATTGTAAAAACTAGAGTAACTTTTTCCTAAATTAAATTATCGTAATTTGTCCTCGAAATTGGCGGAATTATAATTATCTATAATCTATAATGTGAATGAAGTTATATTTTCAAGTATTGACCTGAATTATAATTCACATTGGAAACTATGAAGCCACGAATTTTGCGAATAAAATACATATAAAGCATCAATACTCGATACTCTAGTCTCGGAAAAGACGCATTATAAGGAAATTGAAAAGTAAGTACTGTAGAGACTGAGTACAACATACATATACTGCGCTCACCAACCCGCTTATCAAGCGTGGCGAGTACTTACCTAAGTATTGGCAACTCGGGAAAATATGTATGGAAGAGGCCTAAAGTCCACCGGTGAACGCCCTGAGGCTAATATGAAGATGATGACGGTGATGATAATGTTGAAAACCATATCCCTACTTCCATACTAATATTATAAATGCGAAAGTGTATGTGTTTGTTTATATGTTTGTCCGTTTTTCACGTCGAAACGGAGCGACGGGTCGGCGTGATTTTTGGCATAGAGATAGTTTATTGGTCAGAGACTGATATTAGCTATTTTTTACCCTGGAAAAATGCACAGTTCCAGAACCCTTACCCTTGGTAGCGGATTTAAATTTTGAGCTTAATATCTCGGTAATTTTGGAGTCAGAGAAAAGTTCATTTGACAAAATATGCTTCTTCAAAATATGTTTTGTTTTCATAAAAAAATATTTAATTACAGATGTGTATGAGACCTGGCACAAGACTGGAAAAGTGGCGTGAAAATGCAAGAGGCACTCAGCAGTGGTTGTATGTGGGCTAATTTGATTGATTGATGTAAATAAACAAATAAAAACTGCCTTAGTGATGGATTTTTTTAATTTGTTGTTCAATAGGGCCTTCGATTACTACCCAACCAATTAAATTTGAAATAAAAATAAACAAGTCTAATTTCATATGGTCACGTTTTTCGTAGAAGGAAAATATCGTAAAGAAACGTGCAACCCCCTGTAAAATAATTAATGGTGTGTGCTATATTTCAATTCACACTGGGCCTGCGTTGAAAACAACGTCCAAACCAAGCCCTCATTGTGAGAGGAGGCCTGTATGTATGTATAGGGATAATGATAATGATTATGACTAATTTTCCCATAGTATGTAAACTGTATTGTAAAAAATATATAACCCATATGCAACCCATGTGCTACTAATGTATTGTTGACATCCCATACATCTGCCAAAGAAATCACAGCGTAATTGAATATGAAAAGGTTCCACCCTGGTACGTGATTCGGTTTCCTTGACTTTGTAAAGAGGAACTTATCCCTGGAAGGGATCTCTACCAAGCAACCCTTGAGTAGATGTGAGGAATAAGTCTCATAGCAGGTATTGTGGTTGTGCATATTCATAGATAGATTCGCTTAAAATTAAAAAAAAATGTGCCTAAATTAGGTCTTATTAATTTTTTGCTACACATTTCAATAAACATTAACGTCATTAACAGAGAACTATAAAAAAAAAAAAACAAAAAAAGCTTAAATGTTCAACGGGTTTGAACCCGAACTTCCTAAGCTATTCTTAGGGTAAACTCGAGCCTTATACAACTAGGCCATTCTGCTCTTTGATCATGCCAGCGAAATTAACAAAGACTTTTGTTTACATCAAATTGCAAGCATGTGTGCGAAAATATCAGTCGAAACTGCAGCATTCCCAAATGAAAGTATTTTCTGAATTAAAATACATCTGAAACTTGGTAGAATATATTACAAATTTCACTCTACGGGCGCTAGGTACATTATTTTATAAAAATATCCACATTTTCATTCCTAAAAAAAATAAAATACGTGGAATTTGCACACTAACGTCATCTACTGGCGCTGTAGTGCCTAGCTGACCGTGACAAACCACCTTAAAGCGATGCGGGTGTCTATGGACAGTGGTGACCACTTAACATCAGGTGACCCACTAGTTCGTTTGTCTGTCCTCTCTAACATAAAAAAAATCTAAATCTTTGCAAGAGGGACATATTAAGCTTGTCGCGCAAACGACATTGACACAGAATAACAAGTTGATGGTAAACATTGGTATCACGAAGCTGGAAGGTTACTACGATATTAGAAAATTGAAGTTCGTGTCGTACCGTCCCTCTCACTCTCGTATTAAATAATATAAGCGTCAGCGGGACGGCAAGATACGAAGTTCGAAGCACTACGTAGTATATAGGGCCTGGGAGTCGGCGGCGCACGCGGTGACTTTGGGTTATCTCTGAGATTAGTGGCCGGGTCAAACGTAATCGGATGCCACGCTATCGGCCATTCCGACTGATAATGAACATTTTGCTATAATCAATCTTACCTCGGTTTTAGGATTTATTTACAATATTATTAGCTATGAGGAAAACAATCGCGGCGCCCACTGAAAAGTTGAAAACGCTATTGGCGTTGTGATGGGTGGCGAGTTGTTTAAAGTTGCTTTATTGTACAATTTTCTCAAACTGTTTTTTTTTATTACATGCTTTTCTTTAGCTTGCTTTATTTGTTTATTTTTTTTTATTTGTGTCAAATCTCTGGAGAACTAAATTTGACCCACTTTCTGTGGTCCAATTGACTTGAAAATTTAACATACTTACTTATGTAAATTTGGTGACAGACAATACAATAAATTGGTAGTGACATCTTGTCTGGCCAGGATCGTCTCCGCAGGATGGAACTCTTCGACCGGTTATGACATGACAAGTACAGTCAGCAAACAAAAAGCTTGTATTCAAAATGTTTTTTTTTTAACAGTAACTTATTTGTCTATAACCTCTCCCCATACTTACGTCTAGCGTCTATGTTTATTAATCTTTTACGTATTGGTTTATCAAATTTATTCAAGGCCTCCCCTTCGAGTCGGCCATCAAACTAACTCGTACGTCTATTGCTTACTTTCCAGCCTCTACAATAATACTATTCTTTGGTCCGTCAGTTAGATTAGTAGAAAATATTGGACACGTATCTTTTCTTTTGTCAATCAAACACAAAATGACAAATATGAAGAGCGTCAAATTTTTTGGGGTTTGTCGTGGAGTCGTACCTAGTAGCGCACGCGCACGGTGTAACGTCACGCGGAACTATAACTGGAAAATCCACATTTTTTGTTTAACCCTATCCCAGGCATAGTGCAAATAGGGACCACATAAATGTATACATACGAATATTCGGCCCTGCCAAATTTATAAATAATATGTTACAAAATCAATTGAAGTCGTTCTAAATATTATTCGTTTATTAAATTAACTAATCCGTCATAAGTAAACAACATAAAATAAAACTATGATTCATTTTGTAGTAGAGTACTTATCTAAATTAGCGGGGTCTGGAAAAGGGATAATTTTAATAATTTTAAGAACTTTGTTTTTTTTTTCTTGAGGTTTTATCTCTTGTATTTTTTTTGTATAAATTCAATTTTACAGTGCATTGGTTTTTAACTATAATACTGTATTCATTAATGATAAATAAATCCATACTTATATTATAAATGCAAAAGTGTGTGTTTGTATGTTTATACGTTTTTCCGTCTTGCACGTCGAAACGGAGCGACGGATCGACGTAATTTTTGGCACAGAGATAGTTTGTGGGCCCGAGAATGACATAGGCTACTTTTTATCCCGGAAAAATGCACAGTTCCCGAGGGAACAGCGCGCGATAACCAAATTCCACGCGGGCGAAGCCGCAGTACCTACTTTTTCGTAATTCCTTCGGAATAAAGAATAAATACAACATAAATTATACGACTACACAGACAAAGTCGCGGGTATAAGCTAGTTAATTATAGTAATTCAAGTCAACACGAAAGTGAAACAAAGCAGTGTCTTTCTAAAGGCACAATTTTTTTTATGTAACGCAGCCACTCGTAATAAAATAGGTGCAGACTGCATTCATCGAGTTACCCAAGTTATTGGTCACGGCTTGGATAACACTGCAATCACTGCCGATGCGTGCGAGCATATTTGAGCGAAACTACTGTAACTTATTAGTATTTTATTTACTAGCCTATGCATATCTACGAAATCCAAATAATGTTCTTTCATTTTCGTTCAAATAGGGTTCCGTACCTCGAAAGGAAAAAACGGAACCCTTATAGGATCACTTTGTGGTTCGTCCGTCCGTCTGTCAAGACCCTTTTTCTCAGGAACGCGTGGAGGTATCAAGCTGAAATTTATATCAAATACTCAGGTCTACTGTCCCTTGGAGCTGTGAAAAAATCAAACTTCTAAGCCAACGCAATCAAAAGATAAGTACAGCCGTTGATGCCGCAAATTTCCGCAAATCTTCGAAACTCGCAAGGGAACCAAAACGTGCAGGGTACTTCCCGTGAACTCAGAATCTAGAAATTTGGTACGAAGCAACGTCTTATAGCACAAATAAAGGGAAAACTGCGAAAACCGTAAATTTTTAGTACCATCATATAATAAAAATATTTTTAATAAGTTTAAAGTTACTACCTACAGGTTTGTAAGGAGCCCTCGGTACGAGAGTCCGACACGCACGTGGCCGGTTTTTTTTTTCAAATGAAGATTGAGTCAGTTTTCACTCTTCAATGTATGATGACCAGATGATCCCAAAGGCTAATCAGCGACGTTCGCAAGATAAAATCTAAGGCCATATTGCCTAAAGTTTCTAAGGCTCGCGATCGCTATCAAATGACAGATTTCGCATACCTACACAAATTGTAATTTGGTTGCGATTGCGAGCGCCAGAAACGTTAGGCTATACGGCCTCTGATCTGATTGGGGTCGGGTGCCTGGAGCGCCAGGTATTTCAGGGCGCTGCGCACGCCAATGCACCTTCACCATAGGTAGAGTCAATTACGATGACGTGTGCTGTGGTTCTTATTACAATGTCATTAATGTAGTGTCTAATTTTGACGTCTTCGTGGATGGCAGTAGGTATACCTACTTAATTTAAATACCTACCTCTACGATCTAGGGAAACTAGACTCAGCTTATTAAATTTTATAGACTTATCTCGTAGGAGTGAGTACGAGAAATGTGTAACAAACACGTGTAATTAGACGAACAGATGGCCTAGTGGATAGAGAACCTGACTACGAATCTTGAGGTCCCGGGTTCGATTCCCGTGTCGGGGCAGATATTTGTATGACAAATATCTCGCGTCTTGAGTTAATTAATATGTATTTAAGTATATATCTATCTATATAATTATATTTATCCGTTGCTTAGTACCCATAACACAAGCTTTGCTAAGCTTACTTTAGGACTAGGTCAATTGGTGTGAATTGTCCCGTGATATTTATTTATTTTATTTTGTAATTCTTTCGCTTGCCGTATAAAAGCGTCAAAGGCATGATACCTAGATGGCAAAGGCCAGCTCTGATGACAGGAAATCTGAAATATATTTTTGTAAACCTACCTGACAGGCTCCTGAGGCTTATCAGGGTTGACCTTGATATTCTTGGCATTCTTGAACACGTCCAGTTCAGCCAGCTTGGCCGCTGCCTCCGGAGCGCCCTTGAAGTTGGGGATCCGGTTGTAGACGGGCCGGGGGAACATGGCGAGGCCGTTGCTCTCCAGATGACGCCATACCTTCAGCCGAAAGGATTGCTTCGTCACCTCTTCTGGGACAGTCTTCTGGGCTGGAATAAACACAACATATGGATTGTGTACCTCCCAATGTGTATATGAAAGCTAATGTGTATAGCTATAATGCAAGGCCAAGGCCACAGGCCATTACTACAAAGTACAAAATTCGAAGTCGATCTTGCCGTCCCGCTAACGCTTATATTATTAATACGAGAGTGAGAGGGACAGAACGATATTTTTGAAAAACTTTTGACTTTTTTTTTTATACGAACTTCGTAGTAGCCCCCAAACACGGCATCTGGTAGGTAGGTATCTGAGAGGAAGCTTGTGCTCTGCAGTGAAACTTAGGTATATAGGTCTAATTGATGAGGAGTTAAAATTGAGGGTAGATTTTAACATGTGTATGCACATGCTGTCATTAGGTGGGTATTTCTCCACTAAATTGGAAAATTTGAACAGTCCCCTGCCAACTTTATCTTCCAACTATGATGAGAACAGTAAAAATGGTCTTGTACCATAACTACGGTGTTGAGTAGACCTATACAAATGTCTGCACAAATGTCAATCTTATCAATTATTTTTATTTTTATATTTATCATAATCAGGCAACAGGGTACTGTTTTTGTGCTCTTGGGACAATGTTTGATTAAAAATATTAATAAAATGACATGCATATTAATTGAAATACTAATTTACTATCATTCATGGTGTAATCATCTTTTTAAGTTCAATAGAGTAACACATGGCTAATATTATCTGATACTTATCAAATTCTGGGTTGGGGACATGTCAGGGGACTGTTTTTTGGGGTGTTTGAAAAATTGTAACAGTTTTTTTTTATTTTTGATTAAAAATACGGTTGTTTTAAAATACAGAAACATTTTTCTTTATCATTTATCTCAACACGTTTTTACAAAAAAGCCAAGGACAACGATTTTCTAATTAGTGGAGAAATGCCCAGGGTAACAAAATGCAATTGAGCATTATTTTTCATAAATTTCTTAAAGACAAGCATTTTTTTTTATTTGGCTTTGTCTATACATTAAGCCAGCGTCAGGTCAATTTAGTAAGTAAAAAAACCATGAATGACGAAGAAAAACATTTTTATTAAGGAGATCAGTTGCTATTCCTAAAAAAGCCACATCAAAGCAGGAAAAAAGGGATGGTTAGTCAGCAAAGTAAGTAATAAAGTTATTCTTCGCAAGATACCTTGATGTGAGTATGTTAGTAACAGAGAAGCATTTTATAGATGATCATTGTCACTATACCGGTTGAATTTCGCCTCCAAGTAGGCTCAAGGTGACTGTACCTACAGCGCTCAATGTAATTCAACACTTGTGTACATAAAGCCATACATACAGGTGTATATAACTAATGTGCTTGTATTTACTTACCACGTGATAATGCGTGAGTTTCAATAGAAGAGACAAATATTCGAATAATTTTCATACAAAGGCTAGGTAGGTACTTATTTTGAAAAAAAAAAATCTTTAGTATCCCATTGACTCTTCGCTTCACCCATTTTATTTTCTATTAAATACAATGCACAAACCCAAAAAAGGTTCCTTCGGAATGGTGACTTGATCATAGATTATTCATTTATGTTAAACTAGTGAGGTCATGATCAACTAAACAAACATTCATCATCTAAACTCAACACTTTAGGAATTTCAATTAAATATTTTTTTATCAAAAAATCTATGCCAGTGTCTAGCCAGTGAAACATATTAATTATCATTAAAATAATATTTATGTGTCCCAAAAATGGTGCATCACAATGACACTGGAGGTCAACCTTAGATTGCCTAACTAATTAGCTTAATATAACCATCTCATACTTCGGTTTCTATCACAGTTAGCTTCTTTTATGTTGTTAGTGACAACGGAAACATTTACTTGGTCAGGTTGCATTATTATATTAAATTAAGCCTTTTTCCCAAATTAAATATTGTTTTAGAACTCCATTATTTGTGCCTTCCTCTTTCTTTGTAGGTCTGGTTACCCTTCGGCAAAGGCCTCTAGGTTGCATACAATGTAAATAAAAAAACTAAAAGTGAGAGCTATCTGTTTGCGTAAATACTGGCACTAACATTTAAAAAGTTTTTTTTTACTGTTAATATCTAGAAAACTATAAGACTTAACTGACATCAGATTCCGTGTGTCTCAGGCCAATTCCTCACATGTCATTGTGATGGATGGTTATATTTGCGACACTGGCATTGTATATTTTTATAAAATATATAAAATTATAAATATTCCTCTTTGGTTCAATTTGTCCATTTAGAACAGATTTTTCTAACAAAATCTTATGAATTAAAACCAGTTATTACAGCTCGATACCCAATAAGAGAGACTCAAAGAGAGAATGCAACAACTAACAAAAACATCCCATCTTATTATCCATCGGTCAACTTTCTGAACTATGTAACTCTCACTACCCCAAATGGTACAGCAAAACACACAGCAACACTGGTACACAGTTTTCAGTGTGCCAAACACAGGGCGCTGAACTCTGTTGCCAAGTGAGCATTTAGTGTAGTTTGTACCAGCATAGTTACAGACATATGAACAAAGCAAAAAGCGACCACTTGTGTTCATGATGCAGATGTTTGCATTCATATTATTTCAGTAATGGATAAACACTTAAATATAAGGTTTTTGTTAAAAATTTCATTTAAATCAGCTTTTTTGCTAGAGGTCTTTAATTATTAAACTGTCATAGATGCTTGATTTTAAGACAATCCAAAATTGAACAAATAATTTACAAACTGACATTGAAACCTCATAAAATAAATATGTGGGTAACTGACATTAAAAAAAAATCCATTCAGCAAAAAGGGCAAGGGGTTTTTGTATTCAGCCTTGAGAAAACTATTGCAGCAGTTTCCATTTTTCCATATGTCTGTATCTTAACCCTATAGTTTTACTTATTTTTGCTATTAGTAATTTGTTATTATAATTAAATTTAAATCACTTACTATCAGTTGTCCCAGCTACTTCTCCCTTTTCTATGAATAGAATTAGGTAAAATGTATATTTAGAATTATAATACAAATGCTGAAGCACTATTTCAAGAGCTCAAGCATATAAATCGCGTGGGCGGGAATCTACCCAATCTTATATTTTCTGTGAAATTAATGTTTTTCACATAAATAAGAAGGTAGAATTTACTTTGGAAATCATTCCCATCAATATAACATTGCTTTTACTACAGCTTTCTCTTTAAAAAGAAAAAGAATCGTAGTTTTCATTCGGCAAAATGAATTCAGTGAAAAATATGTGTGATTTTTTTTTGCTGCAGGTGGCTACTTAAATATGTGAGTCATGTTTCACACTCCAATTAAGCTACCTACAATATCAATTGCAAGCGCGGAGCCAAACCGAATCGTTCTGATCAGTGCACGAAACAATCAAATGCAAGTGAAAATGACTGCACTACTAATTAGACAACATACAATCGGTTTCTTATTCCAACTATTTCAAGGAGGGTTTAGATTTAACAAAATGTGGGTACACCTAAATTAACCCGAAATTGGTCAAAAATCGATTAATAATAGGTTTTTAACAGCTGGAATGCGGAATAATCACTAAAATAGCAAAGAAAACAGCGGATTAAGACGATTGTTATTACACTATTTTTTGACAACAAAATGTGAAACTTACGAGCATCAGCGGCCACTGGGTTGTCGTCTCCGTTCTGCATCTTGAAGATATATCGCAATCGGGAGGTATTTCGAAATTGCTTCGCGGTTCTAAGCGAATATCATTAAAATAATCTGGAAATTATGAAGCTTTTCCGCCGGACGGCATAGAACGGAACCGTCACACACAAAAATAGAACGCGAATAAAAAACAAATGCAACCAACTTCGAGACGCAAAGAGGAGCAAGCTACCACAGAGCAAAAAATCCATCGAAATAAAAAATCAAAGTGAGTTTTCAATTGCAGATTACTGTCTGTGGGTGCTGTTATGTTGGCTATTATGTTAACTCGTACTTTTTCTTTTCGTTGTATTTATTTTATATAGTTTCTTCAAATACCTATTTTTCAAAATGCTCGCCCGTGAGGTACCGTGAGATATCCTCTTCAAGTTAATTTGTAGGTTTTATTTATCTATTTACTATTTTAAAATATTTTAATTCTTATTAATCTGCGGCCGTATTGCCTAATGTTTTTGACACTCGTGATCGCAATCAAATGACATATTTCGCATACAAAAGCTGTCATTTTATTGCGATCGCGAGTGTCAGAAACGTTAGGCAATAAGGCCTCTGGTATATTTACTCTTACTCTATGTGGTTGAATCACGTTGAATGAAACTCTTAGAGTATATATAAGCAAGCTTATGTATACTCTAAGATGAAACTTGTGTTAGAGCGTTTTCTGATTATCCGATCCGATGTCGGTGTCGGACGCCTATACGATATCGGGGCAAGTAAAATGTATAAAATATGATCCGATATCAGATCGAATAATCTGAAAGACCATAGAAAGAGTAAAACAGTGTATCATAAGTCTATGTGAAAGACAGAAGGCCTACTCCGAAGTTCGAAAATCGTAGTTCGTTTCGTACCGTTCCTCTCACTCTCGTATTAAATACACATACATGTGTCAGAGGAAGCGAACGACACGAACTTCGAGTTTCATAGTAGCCTGCAGGTACATTTCATGCGTTTTAGAGCGTTTTCACACTATCGGCTCTAAGTATATCGGTATTGGACGCCCGTGGATGTCGCACGTTAATGTTTGTACGTGTGCTATCCGTGTATCTAAATTGTGTGCGCGCAGAGCCCGATGCGTGGCGGCGGTTTGAGCCGGCCGTATCGGAAGATTTTGTCAGAAATATGTGAAAAAAGCACATATGTAGTCCAGACATGTATACACTATTGAACCATGTGAACCAGATACACGATTTTTGTATCACGTAAAAAATTGCACCCTGTATAGGGTGTAGTCCATCGTCGCCTGATACCGATATCGGATCGAATAATGTGAATCCGTGATGGCCTAGTGGTTTGACCTATCGCCTCTCAAGCTGAGGGTCGTGGGCTCAAATCCCGGCTCGCACCTCTGAGTTTTTCGAAATTCATGTGCGCAATTTACCACGAGCTTTGCGGTGAAGGAAAGCATCGTGAGGAAACCTGCACAAACATGTGAAGCAATTCAATGGTGCGTGTGAAGTTCCCAATCCGCACTGGGCCCGCGTGGGAACTATTGCCCAAGCCCTCTCATTCCGAGAGGAGGCCTGTGCCCAGCAGTGGGACGTATATAGGCTGAGATGATGAATGTGGTAACGCTCTAATAGTTTTGTTCTTTTCAAGATTAATAAAATAAACTACTTCATCGAATAAATTAGTAATATTATTTTCTAATATTATACAATACAGATAAAATATAAAATCACAATTAATAGGAAATTATCGTATAGTCTGTGACATGTGTAGCGGCGTGAGCATCAATTCGAACGCCGCGTCCTTTAGGTTGGCACCACGGAGATTAGCTTCGTGCAAGTCGCTACCAGATAAATCACAGCACTGGAAAACAAAAAAGTTAATATAAAATGAGAAATAAAAGAAAGAAAATACATAATTTAAAGAAACACAAACATTCATCACTACAGTTATTATTTCTACATTACGAAACCAAAAGCACAAAATCGTATCAGATCAATTGACGAGATTGACAGCTATCTACTAAACAAGACTGATTAAGTTTAAACTATACCGAACAATGTCCCTCTCAAAGAGAGTACTTTGACACTGGCGAAATTGTCCTAATAAGGACAAAGCCATATTTTAAAAGAGAAGAAGTTTAAACGATCACCAATAAAAAAAGACTACACCTATGATTACTGACGACCTTGAAAAAAAAAGGTTTAGTTACCTCTAAGTTGGCACCGGCTAAAACTGCGGTTCTGAGTACGCAGTTTTGCAGGTTGGCGTTCTTAAGTGTTGCCACTCTCAAATTGACGCCTGACATGTTGCTATCCTCCAGATTTGCACCTATAAATTAAATAAAGCCTGTTACTTTTTTTACCACAAAATATAATTCAGATCCAATTTCAAAGACGTATTTTGTGATCTAGAATCTATGGTTTGTAGAGCATGGCGAACAAACCTTTTAAATTGACTCCTTCCATAACAGCTCTTCCACCAGCAGGGTCTTCCATATTGCAACCCTTAAGATTGGCACCTGAAAAAGCAACAAAAAACCTGCATAATTCATATAATTAGTAGGAATTACGAACCAGAAAAAACGGATTTACAGAGGTAAAGTAATGCCTGATTCAATAGATTAATTACGGAGGAGCTCTCATTAAAATTGGTAAAGCACTTTCTTTGGTCAACTATACCTCTGAGTTTTTCAGAATGTAATGTGCGTAATAACATTTCTACAGCCCAAACCCTCTGATTGTGAGGTCTGCACCCTACAGCGGGATGTATATAGGCCAATATGATTATTTGAATATAATTTATCGGCCTACACCCAAGAATCTCTACTAATATCCCGACTAATATTATAAATGCCAAAGTAATTCTGTCTGTCTGTTACGCTTTCACGTCGAAACCGCTGAACCGATTTTGATGAAATTTGGTATAAAGATAGTTTAAGGCCCAAGGATCAACATAGAATACCTTTTATTCTGGTAGAGGGCGCCACCACGCGATGACCTAGGTCCGCACAGACGAAGTTAGTTTATTATAATTATGACTCACAGGGCATAATTAAATATTTTTTTTTACCTTCCATGTTGGCACACAATGCTTTCACACCAATAAGTTGAGCTCCCTCTAAGTTGGCATGTGACAAGTCTGCACGCTCAAGACAGCAGTTGGATAGGTTGGCACCACTGAGGTTGCAGTGGGACAGGCATGCATACTGAAATGATGTAGGTATATTATGTACAAGTATGGTATTTATTTTAACTCTTTTTGGGACATAAAAGTAAAAATTAACAGAATAGTACAAAGGCTAACTTATACCTTAATTAAAAAGGGAATCTCTTCCAGCCAATCCAGAGAGAAAAGACTAGTTAAGTATCACCTCTTGAAGTTCCTACATTGTTATTCCAGAATCCAGATATTCAGTATGAAATGCAATGGTTGTATACCACATAATATGTGGTATACAACCATCGCATTTCATACTGAATGTCTGTCTGTATATTATACCTATATAGTATTGATATTTATAATCACTGTCTTTTTGAGCAGTGTAAGTAAGGCAGAAAACCATCACCTCTGTGTGAGATTTGCCAGAAGGTAGATGACTTGTTCCATTTGTTGTTGGAATGTGCTCGGAACTCAGACTTGAGGATTGGGCCCTTGGGGGTTTGTGCCCCATGCACAATGGCCAAGTCAATTGTTGGCTCCCAGAGCCGGCATCTGACAAAGCCATTTGTATTTACAACATTTTTGTCAATGTCCTTTGCATAAGGAAAATGAGCAAGCACCCATGAGGCTGACATGATCACCTGGAGTGTTCAAAGCCTCTACAAAAAGAAGAAGAAAAAAAAAGTAAGGCAGAGATGTTCTCGGCTGAAGTAGTTTACACAAAGCCAGTACAATCTTGCCAGGAATATTAGAATACGGGCCCATGGGGCTAACTAGTTACAACCAATTGATCAAGCGCCACAAGGCTATGCTACTGGCACAATATTACTGGCAATGAACCAGCACTAATGCAGGGGGGTGTCACTACGCCATTCCGCCGCCGAGCTAAAAGTGCGTACCGGGCCTCCCCAACGTTGAGGCGATTCAGTGGTTGCCGCGCACTGACCCGAGGCGCACGCGCGCGCCTCTTACGCAGTACGACTCAATTTACTTACGTCGCAAACACGTGTCATAATTTTAATTGGCAATATGTATCCAAAAAAATACTGCATTGCAGCCAACAATGAAAAAAATAGTAATTGTCAGTTTTTCTCGGTTCCGGCAAGTGAGAAAGATAGCGAAAGGTACGGTATTCATTACTGTCATGGTACCTAAATCTATAACAATAATTAATAAATATACACACAAATGTTTTATATCATATACTTATTTAAAATAGGTGGTAGGTAGCTACATATACATATAATCCATACCTACATCAAAAGAAAATCACGTGTCGTGTATACCTGTGTAAACTGATTTATATGTTCGGTATTAATTTACCTAAATAGGTAGGTATAATAGTTTCTGCATGTGTACCTTGCGTGGTATTTATACTTATAACACTTACCAGCCATTCTGAAGCAACTGTAACATGTGACTATTTCTCGCATGAGATGAACATATTACCTGTCTCTTTCTGTGCACTACTGTGAGAAAGTGACGGGTGACGTCTCGCAACGAGAGTCACTAAGCATCAGTGATGTAAAAGTTACCGATTTATCGGTAGAACTCCCGACTTTGGCAAATAAATACCGATAAAACGATTTTAGGGTATAATCTCCCGATTTACTCCATTTTAGCACATTAAACTTAAATTATACTAATTCTGAGGTTTGTAACACAAAATTTAACGTGGAAATACAACTGTACATAAACGGTAATTCCCCAAGGCATTAGATTTACCTTTTATTAAACAAGCAAAATCTAAGCTGTGATTCATAGTCACAAAGGTTGAATATTATCGTCATGGGAATGTAGGGGCTACACTCATCCGCCAATGTAGAAAGAGTCTTTTCATCGATAAATTTGATGAAAACGTCTCAACGTAATAGACTATTTACAGAATCCATAATTGGATTGTTGCACACTAAAAGATATATTGGTGAAAATAATTGCCATGATTTCCCAATCGGGAAAGAATTGCATGTAAAAATGACACAGAAGGGTTGGTATGTACAAAATAAAAATGAATAAAGACCGTTATTAAACGTATTATAATTTATTTTATTTAAACAGCAATCTCCCTATTTCTCCCGATTTTTAGTTGGTAGCAACACCGATTTCACAAATGTCAGTTTTGCAACACTGCTAAGCATAGTTGCGCTGGACTAGACTGGTACCTAGCTTATTCTTACATAATATCCCTTTCAGACCGACGCCGAAACTGTACGGATTTGTTGCAAACAAAAAGTGACCTATACCTAAATTTTGGGTGTAGATTACGAATCTGATGTGAATTTTCCATTTTCCGGTCGCCATCTTGGAGAAAATTGACACAGCCAATTGTATCAAGGCGGCCCTTACATTTGTACAACACAATTGTGCGGGCGCACAATTGTATAGCACGGGGCCTAAATTGCAGTTGGCACGCGCACAGTTGTATCAAAGCGGGCTGAACTTTTACGGATTGAAGAAAATAATAATGATAAATTCATAATAAAAATAACATTTATTGGTCTCTTAACATGCAAAGTATTAAAGCAGACATGTAGTATTGATTTGTCGCAAGAGCAAACTTTTTTAATAATTCCGGTGTGAAATATTGCTCGAAGTCTTAGGCTGGTATTTTGACGGGTTGTGATTGAGCCGGCGTTACTCCTGGTACAGTTTTTAGATTTAATTTATTTTTCTTCCATCTGAAGTTAAACAAACGGCACGTCGTCATCGCTGTCAGACGAGGAAGAAGCTAACTGGCCGACACCACTCGGGCTCGGAATTGCTATCTCCTGATCAGTTTAACCATCGCTACCGTCGTCTTCGAAGCCGTTTAGGACGTCACATGTCCCGCTGCCCTTTAAAGTACGCGGCATTGTTGTTAATCTTGATAAAACGAGAAATTACATGTGGTAGTGTAACAGATTGTTAGTACATTACGGGACGACTTAATACAATTGTGATCTAAAAATCCGTTACGATGTAAAACACGTTTAAACGGTATTTACTAGCAATAATATCGCATAAAATTATAGAAAATTTATCCATTTTTATGATTTGAACTACATAAAAACAGAAAAATAACAAAAAGATTGAAATTTTCTACCTACATTGATCAAAAGCAGAGAATCGTAATTGCACCAAACTGTACAAGTCGAAACTTGTAGACCGACAGACCAACGCGCAGAATTTTGTTGCAAGGTGAAGGAACGTTTCCCGCACAATCGTGCCACGCGGGGCCCGTTCAGAACAACGCGTTAGTTTCGACATAAAATTCAACCTAATGAACCGCACAATTGTATTGGCTGGTTCTGAAAGGGATATTCGACCCTGCGCCATAGAATAAATAAAAGTGCAACCGCTAAGTAAATATTATAAACAGCATAAATCTGATAGTATAATAGGTATTCTGTTAAAGTATTGACAACCCTATTTTTGGAATATCTGACAAGGTGTGGAATAATGTCGACCTTCACGCGGCGCCAGAGAGCTCAATGTCGGCTGCTCGCGTGCGGTCCGTTTGTTAATAATAATTATGTAGGCACATAAAAAGGCGGCATTTGTGAAAATCAAAACAGAGAGACTTCTGTACTTGTACTATTATTTATTCTGTGACTAATGTCAAATTTGTCAGTGTCACATTTGTCGCGCAGGGGATAATAGATGGAGCCAGAAAACGCTACACTGAAGACCCCAAACTGGAAGTAGAAATGTAGCCCCAAACTAGATGGGTGGATGATATCCGTAAGACAGCATGACCAACTTGGACCAGATTTGCCGCATCTAGGTCAATATAAAATCCATGGAAGAGGCATATGTCCAGCAGTGGACAAATATATGCTGAGAAGAAAAAAAAGAATGACAAATTTAAAACAAATTAGGTGCCCTATTTATTTCATAAACAATGAATATTGCCAACCTTAAAATTAATATTCCTCAAGTCCAACTTATTCAGGTCAGCGCCAGCTAAATTCACACCCTGGAACCTCAGCTCCGAGGCTATAGGTGTCCTGATGAGGGCCTTGACCACATCCATACGGTTCAGAGCTTGGCTGCTGCTTCTTTGGGACTCTGACTTCTCTATCAGCTGATTTAAATGAGGTGTCATTGAGTCGATGCCTGAAAAAATTAAAAGTTGCCAGTTACAGATCTACGGTTTGATTTTGAGAAGTTTTTGTCTAATATTAGGGACTACCCAATCCTTTTTGGCAGTAGACTGGACTGTTAATAATAAAACTGATCCATAGTGTGTTGCAAACTGGTAAAAAGTGATACTAAATGATATTGACCGGATTACTCACGTCTTAAATCGAGTTTAGCTCGACATGTTTCGGGTTATTTCGAAACCCTTCATCACTGGAGCAAGCGACTCGGCGGCTGCCGCAACACGCGCACTACGCGCCACCGCTCTGATCGCGCGACACAGCGAGACAGCGACGCGGTGGCGCGTAGTGCGCGTGTTGCGGCAGCCGCCGAGTCGCGTGCTCCAGTGATGAAGGGTTTCGAAATAACCCGAAACATGTCGAGCTAAACTCGATTTAGGACGTGAGTAATCCGGTCAATATCATTTAGTATGAGTGAGTCTCACGGTAGTTTCATGATCAAAATTGGTAAAAAGTGTATGACCATATTTAAATTGGGGGAAATAATAGTTAAATTTTTTAAGGCACAGTTCTACAGACAGAGCCAAGAACTCCTTGTTTTGTTTGTATTTCTACATTTAAAGTTATTATTTCACTAAAAAAATTAAAAAATATAATATTACACTTCACTGTTTTTTTTACAGTTAATATGTAGTTTATGAAGAAAATAAATAACTATCATGGGACACTTGACACCAATTGACCTAGTCCCAAACTAAGCAAAGCTTTTACTATGGATACTAGGCAATGGTTAAACATACTTACTTATATACATACTTAAATACATATTAAACATAAAAGACCCGAGAACAAACAATTATGTTATTCACACAAATATCTGCCCGGGGCCCTCAAGCATTATGCTAACTAACTGCTAGGTTCTCTAACAACTTGGCCATCCAGTCATCAGAAGTCCAGGACTTATAGAAAGAAAGAAAGAAACAAATACAACAAAAAAAAAACAATAGACAGCAAACACAAACAAAAACAAAAAGGAAATACCTAGATAAAAATACATGATTTTGTGTGTTCCCACAAAAGTGAAATGGCCGCTGACTCAACATAATGCTGAGGCGGTAGACGACTGCAGCGCTAATATTCTGTCAGAACCGTCTGTGACTCACACTTATGAGGATATTATCCTCATTATATTATAATAACAGATTAAGTAGATAATCACAATTTAAACATACCATAAAAAACAGCTTCTTCAAGCACTCCCCTAGGATTAACATGAGAGTCCAATATTACTTCCCCATGCCTTAAATAGTTAAGTATCGGCTCAAAATAAACCGGGCTTCTATCGATCAAGTACGCGCCCGTAGCATCCATCGCGCTAGGACGCATTAAGTACTCATTTTCTCCGTTTCCAGCGAACATACGTGCCAACATAGACATCGGTTCTTTAGCCAGAAGTGTCGACCGCGTCGTAGTGAAATGTTTACCACCAACGTTAAGCGTTATCCAGTCGGAAACATTACTTGATCCCGCATCACACACCGAAAGATTCTCAATCGATTTCGCAGCCACAGACGCCGCAGTTTCATCAACAGAAATGTAAATCTTTTCCTCGTCTCTTATAGAACGTACATCATGAATTATACAGCTGTTTGCAGAGTGTAGTTGAAGATTTTCTAGAGATAAGTCAAACAATAGTGAGACTTGATTGAGTAATTCTTCCAACGAGTTTTCCACAGTAATAAGCTTCCCATTTTGTTCTTGTTTGTCTCTATAAATGTAAACACGTTTCATAATATGTTTGATAGGATCTTAAGTTAAAATTGTATATACGAGCACGTATTAAGTAAAGAAAAACTAGGTATCGATTTTCTTGTTGACAAAAGAGCTGACACTACTGAACTGACTGTCAAGTTTCAAGTTTGACAGATGTCATGTCATGACTGTCAAAAATAGTCAAAAGGACAACCAGAAACAAAATTCGAAGTTCATGTCGTACGATCCCTCTGACACATACCATTTAATACGAGAGCGAGAGAGACCGCACGACACTATATTATGTCACGTGACCAGATTTTACGGTGGAAACGAGCGTCGAGCGACTGCATGTGGCCGCACCTAACTTTCCATACGGTCCATTGTTATAACATAACAATTCTTTTAAGACGTTGCTAATTTTATTTTCAATGAGCTGAAGGCAATTCAAGGAACTAAGCTTTTTTTTTTAATACACTTAATGTCGTGAGCTGAAGCAGAGTTATCAAACCTAAATGTTTAAATAGAATAGATTCGATTTGTGGCATTCGACAATGGCGGATGTAGTCAATGTATAATTTTGCTTTTTCTGTTTCTTTGGCTAGTTGAAGTATAATTTTGATAGTGTTTTATGCTGCGATTAACCTTAACAGTGAACAGTGATCACAAAATTCTATATTGCTCTCGTGTCTGACATTTTTTAATGCACAAGTTGTCTCCACGTGGTTTCTGGAATTTTACTATCAAGTTGCAAAAACTACGACTACCGAACAACGTCCCTCTCAAAGAGAGTACTTTGACACTGGCGAAATTGTCCTAATATGGACAGAAAGCCATATTTTAAAAGAGAAGAAGAAATAGAATACTTAATGAGTAATACTTTATAGATGAACGATGATGTGTTGTGGTGAAAGGTGTAACATGGTAATTTTTATTTTGTAACCACACGCCTGTTATTTCTCCGTCCGGCTAGCCAGTTACAAAGGGAAAAAGAATCATTAAATTTTATTTATTTCTGGCAATACTCAATTTTTTTCTGGGAATAAAAACGCGGCAAATTAAAAAAACTCTCGTATGGTAATAATGATACCGACCCAAAATAGGATTAAGTGATTATAATGTTTCATTTATTTTGTTCAATTTGGCTGTTAGATCGTTCTTAAACGTATCCTTTACTAATAATAGCGATAGCCGATACCGCACACCACTTTTGGCGTATGCGATTATAATTTTTGGCGTGCTGAGCTGCTTCCCGGTAGATAAGTTGGAATGACATCTCTAAAATTAAATGACAGTTTTTGCAGGGGAAATCTGTCATTTGGTTGCGATCGCTAGCGTCAGAAACGTTAGGCAAATAGCAATACGGCCTAGCTTTGGCTTTGTAGGTAGGTACCTGCCTGCTGCTGCTGTGAAGTTCAAAATTCGTGCTTTGTTTCGTGTCGTCCCGTTCATGGAACCTAATAGCACAGAGAAGATAACTAATAGTTAGTATATCTCGTACTATAACGTACCGAAAATCGAAATTCTTTTCGGTGTACCTAGTCCTCCCTTAGTCCTCCTTTTAGTAGTAGTTTTCGCTAAATCTAAAATTGGTAAACCTACTTGATTGGGTATACCAATCTAATGGACATTGTTGTCCAAAACACTTCCTTTGATATCGGTTAACAACTCCTAGGTATCATTAGATATTTATAGCGCTGCAAATCTTTTGTTAGGCGTTTATCGTTAGGGTTGCCATCTTTAAATATCTTTTTTACCGGACTGCAAGGAAAAAATCCTCACAAAAATATTAAGTACTTAATTTTTTCACAATGGCTACGGAACCCTATTTCGGGCGTGTCCGACACGCTCTTGGCCGGTTTTTCACTTTAAAAACCTCAATAACATATTAGTCTCGCCTAATGAAGGCACAAAGGTGACGATTTTTTCTGGGCCCCTTACCGCCCTCTAGGCCTCCAACCCTTTAGGCCTGATGGTAAGTGATCACCGCCGCCCATGGACACCTACAGCATTATTAGGATTGCCACTTTGGGAAAGACTGCTATATGCAGGTGGTAGGACCTTGTGCAAGGTCCGCCCGGATTGCTACCACCATCTTGCTCTCTAATTCTGCCGCGAAGCAGCAGTGCTTGCACTGATGTGTTTCGGCGTGGAGAGTAAGACAGCCGGTGAAATTACTGGCACTTGAGGTATTCCATTTCAGGCCTCTAGGTTGGCAACGCATCTGAAATACACCTGGTGTTGCAGATGTTAATGGGCGGTGGTGATCTCTTACCACCAGGAGACCCACTTGCTCGTTTGCCTTCCAGTCGAATAAAAAAAAATATGCAGATGCAAGATGTAATGCATCCTTCTGAAAATAATCCTGCTGGGTCCCATTGGAGCAGCCCTAGTGCCAATAGTTACTCTCGCACAAAAAGTCAACATTATAGCTTCAGTAAACACATCGTTAACTATGGATTGATCGTGTAAAGCGGCAGATGGCCGTCGTAAAGCAAACGGTCTCTGATCTCGTCTATGACACAATTTGATGCCTATTTATAAAAAAGATTAGCTTTTGCCCGCGGCTCCGCCCGCGTGGTATTTAGTTATCGCGCGCTGCTCCCTCATTTTTCCGGGATAAAAAGTAGCCTATGTCACTCTCGGGCCCATAAACTATCTCTATGCCAACGGCATGAAGTGAAAGACGGATAAACACACAAACACACTTTCGCATTTACAATATTACTAGGCTTTTGCCCGCGGCTCCGCCCGCGTGGTATTCGGTTATCGCGCGCTGTTCCCTCGGGAACTGCGTTTTCCGGGATAAAAAAAAGTAGCCTAGGTATGTCACTCTCGGGCCTGCCAACTATCTCTATGCCAAAAATCACATCGATCCGTTGCTCCGTTACGGCGTGAAAAACGAACAAACACACAAACGTACAAACATACAAACACACTTTCGCATTTATAATATTAAGTATAGATCTATTTTAAAATGATTGGTTTGCAAACAGTGCGGCTTTTTGAAACACTGCACGTAAAAAAAAAGAAAACGAAACTGTTTATTTCTCTTTGACTTGTCTAAATGAATTAAACATAAACTTGCTCACCCGCGACCTTGTGATAGCCACATTTATGCAAGATACCAACGTTCATGCAGTTCCTCCACCTCCACACTGTAAGAACACACACAAATCACACAAACCCATCTATCACCACGACCACACTACACTGACGCGTTTCGATCTCAACCAGAGCTCATCTTCACTTCACACTTCAAAAGCCTTTACTATTGAAAATACCTAGTTAATTTTTATAAACAAGGAACTCTTTCTGAATTTCAACTTTGGCATCTCGCATCTTTTTTCACTCGTGCCTGTAAAATAAAAACATGATGAAACATGAAACGAGAGAAAATGTAACAATAAATTATACCAAATAATTATTTTGGAAAATTACATAACTTATCTAAACGGCTCAACTTCCGATTATGTCAGGAGCGGTCCCACTAGTGAACGCACTCGTCTTTGAAGAAGACCTTCTGAAAAGAACTAAACTAGTCGGACTGTTCCGGATTTATAATCGTGAGCTGAACCATTTAATTTTTTGAATTTTTGATCGCAATGTAGTTCAGCCTGTGACGTCATAGTACCTGTGGAGAATGAATGAAATTAATGAGTAAATGTAAAAGTCCTGCTGTCATTTCACGACATGTAGCTGTTCGTGTAATCATTCTTTTTTTTAATTGACTGGATGAAAAACGAGCAAGTAGGTCTTCTGAAGGTAAGAGATCACCACCGCCCATAAACATTTTCAATAACTACCAGGGGTAGGTATTGCAGATGCGTTGCGAACCTAAAGACCTAAGATAGGATACCTCAAGTGCCAGTAATTTCACCGGCTCTCTTACTCTCTGCGCCAAAACACAACAGTGCAAGTACTGCTGCTTCACGGCAGGATTAGCGAGCAAGATGGTGGCAGAAATTCGGGCGGACCTTGCACATGGTCCTACCACCTGCAAATTCACTTTTTCTTCATTCATTTCAACGCTCGTGGCACTACCTAAATAAATACGTTTTGAGCATTTCATCGCCCTCCAAAAGCACCGAATGGCGATACGATTTAGATTCAAGCAATAAATCAAAATTCACACCACAGAATGATACAAAAATGCTCGAAGAAATAAACATTGGTCGGTTTATGCCCTTTTATTAGGCCATAAAGTCACTATAAAAGAAAATGCTCGCTATCACTTTTAGAGATGTAAGGCTGCATTCAGACAATAGCGAGAAGTTACATTATAATTTTTAACCGAACCAAGGAGAAGTGCTACGCCGTGCTGGAAGGTCACGCCAATTAATGCAGACCATCAAAAAAAGGAAAGTTAAAATGAAAATACAAACCGAAACATACATGCACAGAAAAACCAGAAAAATAAGACCAACACTGGGATTCGAACCCAGGTCCTCGGCATTCCGTGCCGCGTGCTATACCGCTACACCACTGCTTTAAAACAAATAAATAATTAGTTGCCGGATAATGACGTCATAATTCGCTATTGCCATTGAAACTCTATGGGAGAATTGTGTTTTGACAGCTCATAAAAAGTACGTCAGTTGATTGGTGGTGTCATCATCCCTATTCAGGCGAGTCCGACACGCTCTTAGCCGGATTTTTTAACATGCTCCGCTCGAGACAACGCTGACCCTAGCCTCAAATAACTTGTTCCCTGAACCGTACAAGAAACAATACGAATTCCCAATGCCGCGAGGGACCAATAGGATAGTTTCCGAATACCGTACAGGCCTTGCTAAGGGCCAATGGGCGCAAACTCGATTGAAACTAACAACTTCAGTCATGCCTTCCGTATGGGACGCATTGACCTTGGAATAGTTACTTTTTGCAAGTGGCGTAGCATTGCTAGGCTGAATTGGCCCATATATCTTGTCACGCAAATGCACAGGCTGATTATGTTTAGGCGGAATGACAATTTATTTTGTTCAGGAAATAAAAATAAAAGTATCGTATGAAAAGTTTACTTGTTTAAATTAATAATTTCAAAGTTAGTTAATTGTTTATCTAATTTAACATCCCTTAAGATATTGAAGATATTGGTACTTCATTTGTTTGGGGGGGGGGGGGAAGTGGTGCACCGTCTGATGCCTCCTCTACATATCGACGGATGCGTCGGCAGATGGATCCGCAACCATATCTTCGGATAAATTGCGATCCGTCCACACATCGGGAGAAGTGTGGACAGGCGCGTTGCGTTCGCGCTGTCACCCTTTGATCCGTGTCGAAAAACCGACACCAAACGGATGAGTGGCAGATGCATCGGCCGACGTTAAATACCTACCACAGCAAGCAAAAACCACCCTCTACACCTCGGCGGATGCATCCGTCCGTCGATATGTAGAGGAGGCATGAGCCTGGAGCACCCTGCGGCGTACCTAGATGTAAGTTTCGGAAGTGCCCGTGGAAATTCAGTGAAAATTCGACCGCTAATAATAGAAGGTAAATATATATTATCCAAGTACATAAAACAATAATTTATCTAAATTATATGAGTCACTCCGTGCGCCGGCGTCAGCCGCGATTCGCTTTTTCATTCGCTCTTAAAATAAAGTGTTTTCAATGAAAACTGAGTGTCAGTGTTTGCTCGAATTTTCTTTTGATTCAAAACAGAAAGGTCAACGACACTAACAAATTTCCGTGTTTATTTCAGCAAAAGTTACATACAACGCGCATTAACAGGAGTGAAATAAAAAAATGTACATAAAAGGAGCCAAATTAAGGCTAATAGGCTGTATGTCACACGTTTTCAGAGACAGTTTTACCCCCGACGCAAAAAGAGTTTTCGAAGAAGTTTACGAAGTCGACTGTACGAGTATACGCTAAATGCATTTTTTGTTTTAACAATTGCCGAGAGGATCGGTTTTAGGTACTATATGAACTTGTGGATAGATCCATAAGGTCTTTTCCAGTAAACCTTTGACAGGACATCAGGAATAATGTTTGGTTGTCACTACATCTGGTTCACATACACCTGGTTCGCATACACACTGTCACACAGTTACACTTAACTGTGTGTATGCGAACCAGGGATGTTGCGAATATCCGCATCCGCATATGCAGAACATCCGCATCGATTTAGACATCCACATCTGCATCCGTACAAATCGTTGCGGAGCTGACGCGGATGCGGATGTGTAGCAGGTCGCGACGAGAAAGAAAGGGGTGGAACGGCGAGTGGCTTGTATCAACAACACGTGCTGAATGACCAATAGGAAAGCAATAATTTTGTTTTGTACTTCGGTGAATCGGCAACGGTGACGCGCCTCCACTGTCTTTTTTTATCCTACCCACACTTAATTTTTTTGTACAGATCCGCATCCACATCCGCATCCGCGGAAGTGAGCCTCTTAAAACCCGCACCCGCATCTGCGGATGTCAAAAAATCTGCATCCGCAACATCTCTGATGTGAACCCGGTTTATAGTGGACAGCTCGCCATAAGCCACCCTGCGATGGCTCACGGTGGCACCATCAGCGAGCGATGGGGTCGTAACTCCTCACTACTACTGTCCCCAGGGCTGGATTTAGAGCTCTGGAGGCTTTGGGGGAGGAGTGGAGCCATGAGGTACAAAGTCTACTCAATAGTGGCTTAGGCGATTGCCTACGGTCTCACATTTAAAAGGGCCTCGCGAGGCCTCTTTAAATGCGATGCCACTGCAGACTTAAAATCTCCGTTTGTTTATAAATTAAAAAATTGAAAAAACCGGCCAAGAGCGTGTCGGACACGCCCAAAATAGGGTTCCGTAGCCATTACGAAAAAATTAAGTGATATTTTTCTAAGGATTTCGTATTTTATATGGAATCTTCCAAGTTTAGGTATATTTTATACCTTACGCTGCTATTTACCCATAAAATACTAATAATTCTCAAGCAAACTTAGCCGCTATAATTTTCCTTGGACGTTTTGATATACTGACTACCATCCTGAATTTTTTCAAAATTTTCCACCCACCGGTTTAGATTTTAGAGGGGGGGGGGGACGCTCGATTTTAATGAAAATTTACACCTTAAAGTTGAATATTTCGCAAAAAAAATACTGAATCGAAAAATCGTTTTAGCAAACTCCTAATGGTTTTAAAATACCTATCCAACGATACCCCACACTATAGGGTTGGATGAGAAAAAAAAATAACCGCCACTTCACGTCTATGGGAGGTACCCTAAAAAAAATGTTTTTGAATTTTTAATTGTACTATTTTGTCGGCATAGTTTACCTTTATATCCGTGCAAAATTACAGCTTTCTTGATAATCTCTGAACAAAGCCGCGGACGGACAGACAGACAGACATGGCGAAACTATAAGGGTTCCGTTTTTGCCATTTTGGCTCCGGAACCCTAAAAAAACACAGATGTTCTGATGCCCTGCCCTAAATCCGGGCCTGATTCCAAGTCGTAATGCAATCCAAAGAAACAGTATTGATTGATATCTCCGCCAAATCGCATCTCAATGTGTGTAGGCAGTATATTTCAAACATCGCCTAACATATGTTTCACTATAAACTTCATTTCGAACTAAAATACTCTCTCCGTTACAATAACAAACAATAAACTGTTACTGCATGAAAGATTAACTTCTGGATTCACATCTGTTTACTTGTTATTTTTCAGCGGAGTCAGTGAAACTGAAACGGCATTGAGGGAACAGGTAGGAGTATATATGTAGTAGGTACCATTATGTATCCATACCAAGGACGATTAATACTAATATTATATATGCGAAAGTGTGTTTGTCAGTCTTTCACGCTGTAACGGAGCGACGGATTGACGTGATTTTTGGCATAGAGATAGTTTATGGCCGTGAGAGTGACATAGGCTACTTTTTATTCCGGAAAAATGCACAGTTCCCGAGGGAACAGCGCGCAATAACTGAATACCACGCCGGCGGAGCCGCGGACAGCAGCTAGTTTTGAATACAGCAATGATTTTTGGAAAATCATCAAGTTGCTTTGCGAAGGTCCATATCAAAGCAATTACCTACATTGCTCAAATCAAATGCACACACGATACCGCGACACGTGTAGCTACGAGTATCATAAGGTGGCTGGTGGTGGTGGTGATTAGAGTGGCTGGTGGTAGTTTAACAAATGATATATTTGAATGGTTCTACCATGTTCTACCCTATGGTCTAACTTACTCTTACTTACAGTTAGGAATAAAGACAGGGTATCTTCAAATCCTTCGGAACTCTTCTTCTTGGGACAGTTTGACTGAAAGGTGCTGTAAAGATTTTTCATCGGAATTTATGACTGAAAATGTAGGCACCACTTTGACGTGGTAACACTTTAAAAGTCAATCAACAATAATAATTATCATTCCATCATTTGATAACCACAGTTTAAAAAAACCCGAAAATATTTATAGTAAGTAATTTTACTCAAACGAACCCGACTTGCTAAAATATTTTAAAAGAATTCGAAGATACTTTATGTATGAGTATATACCTAATATGTATTATAAAGATACGTTAGGGGATCGATTTTAATGAAAATTTGCAGTAGTTGACTATTTCGCAAATATATCACTGAATAGAAAAATCGTCTGAGCAACCCCCCAATGAACGGACAGGCAGACGGACAAACATGGGGATACTATATAGGGTTCCTAGTTTACTTCGGAATCCTAAAAACAAAAAAAAAACAATCTTACTGCTGCTTCTAAATACTAGCCTACTCGTACAAATGAGTAGGTTAGGTTGGTCCTGATTAAAATTTCCTGACCATTTTCCCGGAATGCTTTGTATAGATCAGTTTAGAAGACTTACTTCACAATTTAATATAACTGTGACACTTTGTATTCTGGCAAGCCGCATTAGCTTCTAAAGAAATCAGTGTTCACAAGCCAATTACCAAAATTAAAGGGAAAATTGTGCGTAATGTGTGCGATGACACAACGGGAAGCGCTACTCCAGTTTATTTATAAAGTCAGTGTCCAGCCACTGCCAGCACCAGCGGACGTGCACGCATAATATAGTCACAGTGTTGTCGTCCACACCGAGACGCCGGCGCTAACGTGTTTGTGACATTAGTAAATGATAACGCGAAAATGGAGCTAGAACTGCCGAAACACGCGCCGCCACCGCCACCAAAACGCTTGAGTAGACCGAAGATAACTCTACAAATACCGGAGCCTCTCTACAGGGGTCCACCGTCAGCCGCTTCTAGACATTATACCCCGAATAAATACCACGGATGGCCCCCCAGCACCCCGGCTTCACACCATTCCCACCCCCATGTGAATCCAGAGTGGTATATGCATATGACCCATGCGTCGGATTTTATTATGAACACTGCTAAGAGTGGACTAAGTTTCGGTGAAAAAAGTGCGTTTTGGATCGTTAGCAAACTAAAACTGCTGTCGAAACGGTGGTTCACGCATTTCTTTTTGATGTTGTGCTTGGTTCTGTACAGTGTTGTTGGTGCAGGGATTTTCATGACTCTAGAGGGTAAGTTTTGAAGTGTAACACTAAGTGTAACTTTAACCTTCGGTTTTCCTTTTAGGAAAAATTAGGTCAGGCTCTTAAAAAAAATTACATCGTTCTTTACGTTGTATTACCTAAAACATCCGCGCAAATGACGTCTCTTGACTAAGCGGTTAAGATTTCACACTGTTACATAAAGATGAACGATTTTTTTGAACCATTAATATTTCAGGTTTGTTATAAAACTAATCTAGCCTAACTTACAGGGTTCTACAGGATATTCTGGAAAAAATCCTGAATAGTTTTAACTTTCAGAAAATAACCTAACCAAAAAAAGTTGGAAAACCCCGACTTTATCACTTCAAAGTTCAGGGAAAATATTTTCAGCGGAAAGTCAGGTTCCCATTTGTTTACCTCGTATAGTCTGAACAGTAGGGCTACTACGAAATTCGAAAATCGAAGTTCGTATCGTACCGTCTCTCTCGCTCTCGTATTAAATAATATTGCCGTCAGCGCGACCATACGATACGAACTTCGAGTTTCGTAGTAGCCCTACACTGGATACCTAACTTACTCGTAGTTCAGGCACATGTTTGTTACATAGATTATTTATTTAGTTCAAGAAAAAAAAATTACAGCATATTGAGAATTAATCGTAGAAGGGATTTTATTTATAAACAAACAAATAATATGTAACAATAATTAACAGAAATAAATAATAAAAAAAAAAAACTATAACTAACTTACTCTAAACCTAAAAATCTATATTTACAAATATCTCCCAAGTCGCTACTATTGGGGAGGGTGCCCATAAGGCTGGCTGCATTTCCTCGTTGTATGGCAATTCCAATACGTTGACCGAGGAAAGAGCCAGCCCTATATCGTAGATATTTATTGAGTAAATCTTGTGCTAACAATCTTTTTCACTACTCATGCTCGTAACGTTCCTGTTTATGCCGTATTTAGGCGACATAAAATTACTTTTTTATGCTCTAGTGCATAAAATAAAATCTTCGTGTAAGACCAAGGTGATTAGGTGTCAACAACAAACAAAAAGTTTCTAAATTTTTTTTTAATAACCTTTATTTTTTGTGAATTTAAAAATCAATCAAATCAATCAAAATAAATCAATAAAAGTAAAAAAATATAATAATGCATGAAAAATAAAAGGTGACACATAGAAAATGAACAATTGTTTTCACTGTTACTATTTCATTTCCACACAATCTAAGTGAAAAGCAGCACTAGAGCGTTAAACCCTTTTTCCCCTCAACGTGTATATCCACCCTCGCCGTACCGCCTCGGGTGGCAAAATCTTGGGTAAAATGTCTCGTTTTATGCTCTTTTCGTATGTACAATCTACTATTGAATACCTCAAAATCTCAAAAGTACACAAACAACAAACGCTCACTTTTCGTATTTGAAACATAAGTAAGCTAGGGTGTTCCGGCTTCACATGCTAAACTTCAAGATTCGTATCAACGTTCAAAGCCATGGTTTCAAGTTGTTTGAAACTCAGCAAGTACTTACACGGTTTCGCAGTGCTTACCTATTTACGGAATAAAGGTCTCAGAGTAAGAGCTTTGTCACACTGGCGAATTTCGGGCGAGTTAGCAGAATAAAATAATTTATTTGAAATTATAACCTAACCAACAGAAAGTTGGAAAACCCCCGACTTTGTCACTTCAACGTTCAATATCCCATCTTAGGCCTAGGTTGTTATCTAGGTTGTCAACGTATCTGCAATACCCCTGGTGTTGCAGATGTTTATGGGCGGTGGTGATCTCTTGCCACTAGGAGACCCACTTGCTCGTTTGCTATCCAGTAGAAAAAGAAAGAAGAAGAAGAAGAAGATATTTCAAAAACGGGTTTACCGATTTTGATAAAACATGGCTAAGAACCATCGCTAGAGAATCTGCTTTCAAATAAAAAAAACGCATTCAAATCGGTCTACCCGTTTAAGAGCTACGTGCCACAGACAGACACACAAACAGACACTTATAACGCTCCTCTTTTTTCGTCGGGGGTTAAAAAAACCTTACAATAATAGTTCATCGGCGGCCTCCGCGTGCGTGCGTGCGTGCGTGCGTGCGTGCGTGTGTGTGTGTGTGTAAAGGTACCTACGTTCAAAAAATCTGCATAAGCAAAAGTAAGATTAATGATATTTCGATAGCGTTTTTTTTATTCGACTGGATGGGAAACCAGCATGTGAGTCTCCTGATGGTAAAAGATCACCACCGTCCATAAACAATGCGTTGCCACCCTAGAGGCCGAAGATGGGATACCTCAAGTGCCAGTAATCCTCCTCCTCTGTCCTGAAGGACTGAACTTAGCATACCCTAGTTAAACTCAAACTCAAACTCAAAATCATTTATTTGCTTTGAAACAATACAAAATACTGGATCAAACCCTGTAAGGGCACTGCAATAATGTAAGTAATTAATAATTACTTAAGTATCAGCGCAGATGTAGATATGTGCTCTTGCCTCAAAATTTAGCTAAAAACATAGTCAACATAATAGTTCCAGTTATGCTTTTACAACAACAATGGTAACAGACATAATAATTTTAGTAAAATACAAGATATTATTATTATTTACATAATTTGTCCTATCTAGTGCTGGCTAGTGCTTATCCTCTAAAAATTCCTGTAATGTGTAGTAGGATTTTTCTATAAGGTATTTAGTAAGTGCAGTTTTAAATTTTTGACTATTTGAGCTTTTTATTAAATCTGGAATTTTATTACATATTTTAATGCACATCGCATAAGGCCCGGAATGAAATATTTTCAAGGTAGAGGTTGGCAAAGCTAATCGGTTTTGATATCGTAAATTAGAGCGTTATTATACACTGGAAGAGTCGAAAGCGAGGAAATCGTTACATGCGCTCGCGGCGAATTCGTTGTATACATACATACGTTCTGCGTGCTCGCCTCGCTTTTAAAGTCGTCCGCAAATCGCCAGACCGCCAGTGTGGTAAGGTTCTAAGGGTAAGCTAATTTCAGACCTTACGGGAACGGTATCGAAATATCATTAATCTTATTGCTTAAGCAGATTTTTAAAAGCGAAGCGAATTCTCGATCTTTTGTGTAATGTTTTCGTAAAAACGACCCGGTGGACGATTAAAACTCCGCCTGAGAAAAAAAGTACAGTCAGCAAAAAAAAGCTTGCATTAATCGCCCTCAAGTAATGAAACAAAAGAATAATACTGTAATACCTATGAGAAGATAAATAGAAAATTATGACTCCATTACAATCGTATCAACCAATCGAAAAATAATATGAGCTGCAATTTAATTTACCTAAATAAAATTAGAACTGTAATTAATTTTAGGGTTAATTAGTTTAATTCCGATTAAAATTATTTCAAAAATCACTTTCTTGAAGATTGAATAGGATGATTGAAGAGACAGTGCTCCCGTTCATAAAAACGGGAATTTCCCAAGATAATGTTATTGTTAAAAGCACGTTTTGTCATTTAATTCTTGAAATACAATGACGAGCGAAATAAAGAGTCACTCGGTATGTACAGTTTAATACCTATAAAGTAAACCATTTTATTTGCTCGTTAGTGTAGAATTTAGGCGTGCGTAGTTTTACGCTTGAGTGAAGTGAGGTGGCGCGGCGTTTTCAGTAGAATTTATTGAATCTAAAATAAGCATAACTTTGACTCTACGAATAAATTATCTTTGACTAGATAAACTGAATGTAATCTACGTTAGATATTGTCTTTACTATGATCAGAGTACATTTATACGAGGAGTATAATAATATGTTTTCTTCCAACTGTGCTTTAATTTTGTCATAACCGAACTAAATACCAAACACAAAGCGGGACATTTTTGCTCTAGAACAGAAAAATTGTATACAAATCCTTTATTGCATTATATTACATTTTCTTTAATTGCACCACCAAAGACACAAGTATTTTTGCTATAATATTAGCATGCATAGTGTATAGTGTAAATGTAAAAAAGTCTAGTGTTAGGTTGGTCGTCAAATTATTACCTAGTCAATTTACTTTCTTGTAGGAACATTGCTGGCAATTCTTTATTTATAAACAAACAAACAATACAATTCTGGCAATTATAATTTTGTTGGAATGTTAACAAACTCAGAATTTTAGTTTATTAATAAAATTTTGGTCATAGTTAAAATACATAAATACGTTACTTTAACCTTCCTTAAAAAACCTGGCTGCCGGTAACACACTGTATATAAACACTACCAAGATAGAAAAGATTAGGATACCTTACCTAACCAACAAAAAGTTGGAAAACCCCTAACTTTCTCACTTCAAAGTTTTTGATGAAACATGTCTAAAATCCATCACTAAAAAACCTGCTTTCAAATAAAAAACCGCATTCAAATCGACCACCCGTCTGAGAGCTACGGTTCCACAGACATACATAGCGGCCAAACTTATAACGCCCCCCTTTTTGCGGTGGGGGTTAAAAATTAAAGAATTATTGAAGGTATACGTATACCCCACACATGTTCCACGTACTTACTTCCTAAGACAAAGCCTTACACTTAAAGTTTACTGCATACTCACCGTTCAAAGTTTTTACAGGCTGTAAAATTTCAAGATTAATAAGTAAGCTACATCATTTTGGTTTTATGGAAACTTTTAATGCGGGGTAAAAGCTTTTTAGTTAAAGTTGGAGCTACCTTGTAGGCCAAGTTAAGTTATTAAAAGGGTGGCGGTTCAGTCAGGGTTGCCTGTATTAATGAAAAATTTTGCTTGAAGAATAAAACATTAGGTACAAATCCGGATATTATGGTAGCACAGCGAACATAACGAAACATTTAGGTTTTGTAACGTATGATATAAATTCCGTTGACTTAATGGAAAGAATAAAAAAACAGGTTTTGTATAAATATCGTCGTCGTATCGTCTATAAATTAAAATAAATAAATATCTAGATAAATGGACTTCCTATTTTAAGGTAAATTTTTGAGATTCACATTATTGTTTAGGGCAACTTGTACCCGTGATCACCACTTTAGCAACCAATAGTAAATTGAGAATACTTACCCAAAAAATATATCTTTTTCATTTCGGAAATTAGATCTTTTTCATTTTGGATCACATTCCAACAGTTTCGTTTTCAAGCTATCATGAATAGATGGAAAACGAAAGACCGAGACGAGAAAAAATATCGTCTTATCGTCTCTATCGTGCCCTTAGTAGGTATAAGTAAGTTTTCGGTTACAAAATACGTCTCGATCGCGTTCGCGCTAAAATATCAATTTGTATGAAAACACGAACATCGCAAACGTTCCGCTAGAGGCGCTGTTCGTGTTTCCCTACAAATTGAGATTTTAACGCGAACGCGATCGAGACATATTTTGTAATCGAAAACTTACACTAAGGCTACTGAAAGTGGTCGATAGAATGGTGGAACTTTTTCATAAACAATTTCGCTATAATTTTTTTGGAAAATGTATGGGATGTCAACATGATATATTAATAGCACAAAGGTTCCATCCTGGCACGTGATTCAGTTTCTACTACAGATGCATAATTAATAATAATAAGTATGTGAAATTGAATAAAATCTTGTAAAATTGCCCTTCAACTTTAGACGACAGGCTAAAATTTTCCACCTGTCTCGTAAATCTAGATGCATGGCATCCCCAATTTTACTTCAATTGAAAAATGTTTCGTCAAGTTTAGATTGATTGAAATGGTGGAAATTAAACCAAGTTCTTGTCAATTGAAAAGTCGTCAAATGCCTGAATTAAGGGATTAAGGAGTCAAGGATAAGTTAATGAAAGGTGAAATTGTAATAAATATTATTTAATGGGTAAGTCGTGGCGGCCTAGTGGTTTGACCTATCGTCTCTCAAGCAGAGGGTCGTGGGTTCAAATCCCAGCTCGCACCTCTGAGTTTTTCGAAATTCATGTGCGCAATTTACCACGAGCTTTGCGGTGAAGGAAAGCATCGTGAGGAAACCTGCACAAACCTGCGAAGCAATTCAATGGTGCGTGTGAAGTTCCCAATCCGCACTGGGCCCGCGTGGGAACTATGGCCCAAGCCCTCTCATTCCGAGAGGAGGCCTGTGCCCAGCAGTGGGACGTATATAGGCTGAGATGATGATGTGAATGGGTAAGTATAGTGTAGCTATAACGAGAAGCCGGCGTGGTGGCCTAATGGTTTGACCTATCGCCTTTCAACCAGAGGGTCGTGGGTTCCAACCCCGGCTCGCACCTCTAAGTTTTTCGAAATTCATGTGCGGAATTACATTTGAAATTTACCACGAGCTTTGCGGTGAAGGACAGCATCGTGAGGAAACCTGCACATACCTGCGAAGCAATTCAATGGTGCGTGTGAAGTTCCCAATCCGCACTGGGCCCCCGTGGGAACTATGGCTCAAGCCATCTCATTCTGAGAGGAGGCCTGTGCCCAGCAGTGGGACGTATATAGGCTGAGATGATGATGATGATAATGGGTGTGGCCTGTAATATGAGCAATTAAGTAAAACATAGATCATACTCTTCAAACTGAACCACATTAGTTCAGCGACTTTTGAAAATAATTAGTTTTATTATTTTTATTACACTTTTAAGTTTATGCGAAGAAGCAATGTAAATCAAAATGCATGTTGTGGTCCATAGATTGTGTTCTAGGATGGCGTACATTGATAGCAGCATTTAATTTGCATGAAAAAGGGAAAATTTAGACTCCATTTTTTTTATAAGTCGCTGAACTAATGTTGTTCAGTTTGACGAGTACGATCTGTGTTTTAATTTTTTCCTAGTATTACAGGCCGCACACGGTAGAAGATATTTCAGAATCTCTTGTTACAATCTGAATCAAGAATCTGTTGACACAGTGTGTAAAGATATCTTTGACGTCAACAAAAATTTGAAAGCTAGCTTTCTTAACTTTTAGATATCATCATCATTATCATCATCATGTCAGCCGAAAGACGTCCTCTGCTGGACGTAGGCCTCCCCCAAGGCTCTCCACTCAGACCGGTCTTGTGTTTTTCGCATCCACCGCGATCCCGCTATCCTAGCCAGGTCGTCGCTCCATCTTGTTGAAGGCCTACCGACAGCTCGTCTCCCGGTCCGCGGACGCCATTCGAGAACCTTCTGACCCCACTTTTAGATATAGTTGATGTCAAAGATATATTTACACTTTAGTACCTTGTTACTTTTAAGCCTTCTGTACCACTACCATGAGTTTACAGTGACGACCGAGTATTTGTAGAGGCGCTGTACAATTCTCCATACAAATAATTTACGCCGTCGCTATAGAGTACGCGGTCACTGTAAACTCATGGTCGTGGGTCTGTTAATTTTATACAGAAGTTCAAGCACCAAGTGACAGCGACAAGGTCGTAAAAAGGAAACATGGAGACAACACGGAGATAAATTAAACCCTGTGTGTGGTTTTTATGTAACTTATCTTTATATACTACATTATGTAACTAATTAACAGCCACGGACTTCATCATGTCTGTGTGAACAGCACAGCCATAACAGATATAGCAAGTACAGTGAAACTCATGTTTACGAGCTTCAGGGATTTGGGGATGGCAGCCGGGTTTTTTAGCTGTTAAGAATGCGGCACTCTGGGCGGTCCCTTCCCAGTTGTCCATAATGGATGTTTCCCAACTCGGCTCCATCTTCTATAAAAACATCTCATATACAATTTAAAAACTTAGAGGCTGATTCACCATCCATTGATTAGCGTTAACTGAAGGTTAAATGTGATGCCGTTTCCGCCTATTCGAACAAAACAAATAGAGACGGCATCACATTTAACCGTCAGTTAACGCTAATCAATGGATGGTGAAACAGCCCCTTAGACAAGTAAACTGTCTGGGCGCTTCCTAGTCGTCCATAGTTTATTTATTTTGTCAACAAAAAATTACAAATTACACAAAAACACACATAAAATACACAAAACTACATAAAAAACTTATTAGGGATTTTTACAAGTCCTCTTTGTCGCTACGCTAAAACGACGGAACACCACGCCCTCCGGCCAGAAGTTGGAGCACAGGATCATCTGCTGGTGCTTGGCAGGCATTTGGAGTCTAAATTAGCTGATGACTCGAGCGGGATGATGGACAGCTCTAGCTGGGCTTCCTGTAACCAGCCCTTTACCGCCTCGCGGACGTACTCGAACACCTTCTCCGGCGTCGTCTTCTTGTCCAACCGAGACAGGTAGATGTCCGTCATAGTCAAAATACCGACTTATCACGCTAACACACACAAGTAATATTTACCTCGACGTTTCGGCAACATTGCAGTGGCCGTGGTCACGAGTAGACTGAAGTGTGGGGTGTCAAGTCTGCCTAGCAGCGCGAGTCCTTCGACGTCGAGGTAAATATTTTTTGTGTGTGCTAGCGTGATAAGTCCCGTTGGTGGTATTTTGACTATAAGCGAGAATCGTGAAAGTTTAAAACGTTAGATGTCCATCGTCATGATGATTTTTTCTGAACTGCATGCTTCTATAAAGCGCTTCATATTTATCATCATCATTATCAACAGCCGTAGGAACAAAATCAACCAGGCTCTAGCCCTAAAAGCCCTGCCCATGCTTACGGGTATCTCACCTCGTCTGGTAGACTTGACGAATATTTTCTTAACAAATTTGGCTCCGTGCCCGCTCCCATGACATAAGGCACCGCGAGTGCGAATGCACTGAAAAAGGTAGTTAAAACGGCTTCACGACTGTGTGCAACCGCGCTAAGTTTTCTCTCAAATTATCACTCAGTCTTTGATGCGGTATACTCGTAATTTGAACTTGAACATTGACTTCATACACATACATACATACATAAAATCACGCCTCTTTCCCAACGGGGTAGGCAGAGACTACATCCTTCCACTTGCTACGATTCTGGCATACAACTCTCGCTTCCTCTACATTCATCAATCTTTTCATGCATGCACGTCGGTTTAGAGTACTCCTGACCCGACCTTTCTTCAGAATGTCCCCGATTTGATCGTGGTACGTTCGTCTAGGTCTTCCTCTCCCAACGTTCCCATTCACGCTCGTCTTATAGATCTGCTTAGTCAATCTGTTTTCACTCATTCTTTATGGAACATTGACTTTATGGAAATAAAAAGACATTTAAGCGTTGTTTCACCATCCATTGACTAGTGTTAACTGACGGTTAAATGTGATGCCGTCTCCATCTATTCGAACAAAATAAATAGAGACGGCATCACATTTAATCGTCAGTTAATACTAATCAATAAATGGTGAAAAATCCCCTTAGAATTTAGTAATACAGTTTTTGATGCTGAATGCTTATCCCCGATTGATATTTTGCGACAGTATAATTCAGACAATAATAAATATAATTCATTATCATCATCATCATATCAGCCATAGGACGTCCACTTGTTGGACATACGCCTCCCCCGTATATAGTTAGATATTAGCTCAGGTGAACCATTATCATTCATCAGCATCATCATCATCATGTCAGCCGAAAGACGTCCACTGCTGGACATAGGTCTCCCCCAAGGCTCTCCACTCAGACGTCTTGTGCTTTTCGCATCCACCGCGATCCCGCGATCTTAACCAGGTCGTCGCTCCATCTTGTTGGAGGCCTACCGACAGCTCGTCTCCCGGTCCGCGGACGCCATTCGAGAACTTTTTGACCCCATCGGCCATCAGTCCTGCGAGCAATGTTTTTTTTTTTTTTTTTTTTTTTTTTTTATGCGACTGGAAGGCAAACGAGCTAGTGGGTCTCCTGGTGGGAAGAGATCACCACCGCCCATAAACATCTGCGACACAAGGGGTATTGCAGATGCGTTGCCAACCTAGAGGCCTAAGTTGGAATACCTCAAGTGCCAGTAATTTCACCGGTTGTCTTACTCTCCGCGCCGAAACACAACAGTGCAAGCACTGCTGCTTTACGGCAGGATTAGCGAGCAAGATGGTGGTAGCAATCCGGGCGGACCTTGCACAAGGTCCTACCACCTGCAAACCCCCACTGCCACTTCTGTACTTATTATTAGCAGACCTATAAATAAAACAGAACTAATACATACTGTATTTTAATAACTACATATTCTTGAAGATTGAAATATTTCATAGCTAGTTTTAGATTAAATTTCTCATTTTTTTAAAAGACTTGCTGAAATTATGGAAGAATTTGTAGACACTTTGTATAAACCACAGTCATATATCATGTCATATTATTATTATTCACGTGACACGTGTGAGCTTGACTGTACTGTGTCTAGATTCAAATAGTGTAGCAGATTACCTGTTATTGTCACGTCATTAATCTTGCGGTCTAGATAGATTCGATAATTAAAGGCGTTGTCAGCACGATAGCTTCTCGTATCAGGTATACAGAGTGGTTTCGGAGATTGGGGTTCAAAATCACACAACTAAATGTAGATGTACAAGATGCTTGCCATTCATATTTTTGTTTTTTATGAACAGTACTGGAGCATTCTGACACGACGAAGAAAGATAAAAAAAGTGTAATTTTTCAGTTAGATTTTTTTAAGGCAGTCGATATCCCGAAATGCAGAAACTAAAGTAACATTTTTATGAGCATGACAAGTGAAAACTTATTTTTGCCTGCTGTATAATTTGCACGGAACCATTACTGCCCGAGTCCGACTCGTTCAACGCTGATTTTTCTCAATTATGAGCAAAGAACTGAGGTAAAGTCACTAAAATCCCGTGACTAAGTGTCTGAGAATGTATTATTTTAGGTGACAGTCACCTTTACTTTTGCTGGAATAGTGCCGCATAGTGAAACGTAAACGACGAAGTTAGGTTATAAGTTTTGGTTACTTATATCAATATTTTTTTATTTAAGCTTGTAGCTTGTAGGTACTTATTATTATCACCCAAACAATGCTGAAAAAAAATGCCGAAAGACAATATTGCAAACACTACTGTTAAGCGACTCAATGAGAGTTTATTGGCAGGCAAAATATCGTTAATGAAGTTACATTTGACGTTACAATCTTGCTCGCGATTGGCTCACTTAGTTAACCAACCAATCACAAACGTGATACAAATGTCAAAGTTGTCAAACGGACCTCACGACTTACGGTACTATTTATAGCACCAACTACGTATATACTTATATGACCTATGTATATGACTTATATTATGACCTCCTCATCGCTCCTGAAATCCCTCGCCCAGTCAATTTAAATTTCCTTCTTGCAAATAGCACACACCCCCCTTTTAACCGTACTATGTAAATTATTATATAAAACAAATTATTTTTGTAGTTAGTTGCTGTGCTGTGGCTTATTTTAGGTTCTCATCCGATTACCGCACACCGAATCTACAGAAATACGGCTAAACTGATAGTGTCTTTTCCAACCTCGACATTGGCGGAATCATCGATACGAGTAGAGTTACAGTATAAGCGTCAGAGGGACCGCACGACACGAACTTCGAGTTTCGAGTTTCGTAGTAGCCCTGCAGACAATCCATACTAATATTATAAATGCGAAAGTAACTCTGTCTGTCTGTCTGTCTGTCTGTCTGTCTGTCTGTTACGCTTTCACGCCAAAACCGCTGAACCGATTTGGATGAAATTTGGTACAGAGATAGAATAGACCTTGGGAAAGAACATAGGCTACTTTTTATCCCGATATTCCCACGGGATAGGGATAAAATTTCGAAATAAGAACCTCTGGGCTTAGAGTCATGAAATTTGGTATGTAGGTAGTTGGACGTATGGAATAACACATAGGTGACTTTTTGACCCGATATTCCCACGGGATAACTAGGGATAAGATCTCGAAATAACAACCGCTGGGCTTAGAGCCATAAAATTTAGTATGTAGGTAGCTGGACCTCTGGAATAACACGAAGGCTACTTTTTATCCTGATATTCCCACGGGATAGGGATAAAATTTCGAAATAAGAACCTCTGGGCTTAGAGTCATGAAATTTAGTATGTAGGTAGTTGGACGTATGGAATAACACATAGGTGACTTTTTGACCCAATATTCCCACGGGATAACTAGGGATAAGATCTCGAAATAACAACCGATGGGCTTAGAGCCATAAAATTTAGTATGTAGGTAGCTGGACCTCTGGAATAACACGAAGGCTACTTTTATCCTGATATTCCCACGGGATAGGGATAAAATTTCGAAATAAGAACCTCTGGGCTTAGAGTCATGAAATTTGGTATATAGGTAGTTGGGCGTATGGAATAACACATAGGTGACTTTTTGACCCGATATTCCCACGGGATAACTAGGGATAAGATCTCAAAATAACAACCGCTGGGCTTAGAGCCATAAAATTTAGTATGTAGGTATCTGGACCTCTGGAATAACAGGAAAGCTACTTTTTATCCTGATATTCCCACGGGATAGGGATAAAATTTCGAAATAAGAACCTCTGGGCTTAGAGTCATGAAATTTGGTATATAGGTAGTTGGACGTATGGAATAACACATAGGTGACTTTTTGACCCGATATTCCCACGGGATAACTAGGGATAAGATCTCGAAATAACAACCGCTGGGCTTAGAGCCATAAAATTTAGTATGTAGGTATCTGGACCTCTGGAATAACACGAAGGCTACTTTTTATTCTGATATTCCCACGGGATAGGGATAAAATTTCGAAATAAGAACCTCTGGGCTTAGAGTCATGAAATTTGATATGTAGGTAGTTGGACGTATGGAATAACACATAGGTGACTTTTTGACCCAATATTCCCACGGGATAACTAGGGATAAGATCTCGAAATAACAACCACTGGGCTTAGAGCCATAAAATTTAGTATATAGGTAGCTGGACCTCTGGAATAACACGAAGGTTACTTTTTATCCTGATATTCCCACGGGATAGGGATAAAATTTCGAAATAATAACCGCTGGGCTTAGAGTCATGAAATTTGATATGTAGGGAGCTGCACGTCTGAAATATTACATAAGCGACTTTTTGACCCGAAATTCCCACGGGATATCAAAGGATAAAATCTCGAAGTAACAACCACTGGGCTAAGAGCCATGAAATTTGTTGTGTAGGTAGCTGAACCTCTGGAATAACACATAGGCTATTTTTTACCCCGATATTCCCACGGGATAGGAATAAAATTTTGAAATAATAACCGCTGGGCTAAAAGTCATGAAATTTGGTATGTAGGTAGCTGCACGTCTGGAATAACACATACGCTATTTTTTATCCCTATACTCCCACGGGATATTTCAATTGCCACTACCAGACCGATTAGTTTACGCGTGCGAAGCCGCGGGTAAAAGCTAGTGATATTATATGTTACTAGAAGCTTACTGCCTGTAGATATTTGTACACGTGCGAAAGCTTGTAAATAGTATGAGATATATATTGGTTAAGGTCACTGGACTTGTCTTATTAGAAATTAGAACATGAGAATCACATTTATCTCAAAACTGTTTATTTTGGCGGCTGAGCAAATTTTTTACGACTGAACAATTTTTTTATGTATATGACATCTCTGGCAGCGAAAGTTGGCATAGGAATGCTCCAGATGAACCAAATCACGATTTCATTTTGTCCCTGACAATGCCCTACGTATAATATAGGTACTACGTATTTATATGTAGCATACTAGCGTAGTATAGTGAGTCGATTAAGAAATTTCTAAAATACTCTTGGTTTTTGTATGTCACGTGGTTACAAAACAGCCGAAAAAGCTCCTCCCAATGCAACGGCAGCAATACATACACATTTTATATCGTTTTTACCCAACTGCCCGAAAGAGGGTTATGTTTTTTCGTGCGTATGTATGTCTGACTATTTCTTTGGTAGAATGGATTTCAACGCATGAGGTATAATTTTTGTCAAAACTGTTGGAGTACTGTGTGGATAGGGTATTTAAACATAAACTATTTCAATGTCACTTCTGTGAAAAAAAAGGAGTGGTGTAGGTGTACATATATAACTAGCCCGAGTGCGAGGTGCGAGTGCGTAGATAGGTATATGAGCTGGTTACGATTTTGAATGGGTCCTGACTGTTGAAGTTTAAGTTACTTAACAGAGTTAGAGAACTAAAAGAATATCTTTGCAGAAAAAAATAGTTCATTGATATGGGCCTCCAAAGCGCTAAAGCCTGATTCAGTAAATTATTGGTTATTTCCTTATTCATTTTCACTCGAAATTTAAAGGCGATAGGGTTTTTGATTTTTTTAATCAATTCTAATCTCGAATCGTTCTGGCAATCATTTTGGTTTCGAACCCCGCGTCCAAAAACTACTCATTTTTGTAAAATACTTAACCGTTTACTTGGTTAAATCCAGTGTCAGCTCATTAATCGCCCACTCGCGCGACGATGGACACACTGGAATGCGAAACTATATTTTTGGAACTCTAACTGTGGAACAAGCTTTGAGAAACACTGACCTAGTGCACGTGAGTTTGAGTGTGTAACGGGAAAACAAATAGTTTTTAAATATGCTTTCGTTAGTATGTCGGCGAGGAGCCCGAAAGATTTTATCCGTGCATTCCTGAGCACTGATTTTTATTTTTTAATTTTGGCAAATAAATTTATTCTTTCTTTCTTTCACTGAACATTATCCTCCTAACGCCCAGGGTCCTTTATAAAGGACTTATTGTAATTTCATGTCCATACTAATATTATAAATGTGAAAGAGTGTGTTTGTGTGTAAGATTGTCCGTCTTTCACGTCGAAACGGAGCGACGGATCGACGTGATTTTTGGCATAAAGATAGTTTATGGGCCCGAAAGTGACATAGGCTACTTTTTATCCCGAAAAAATGCACGGTTCCCGAGGGAACAGCGCGCGATAACCAAATACCTACCACGCGGGCGGAGTCGCGGGCAAAAGCTAGTCTATCATAAATTACATAAAGTTTGATGATCATAAATCAAAAAATTTAGGTGTTAGGAGGTTATAGGGACAAATTCAAAATGTCGATGACATGCCATAGGCCCTGCATTCGTGGATCCTTTTCTATTGGTATTCACGTTGTGTGTCGAACGAGTTATCGACTTAAAAGTTTCACTAGTCGTTATCCCCGTATGCGGGGATGCGGAGTCACCGCATGCGGTATTTCAGCCGATTTATCGACCAACCAATGTAGCTGAGCCATAATGCACGCTGGGATCGGTTTATTTTTTGTAATCAAAGGCGTGATTTCACTACTTGCCTACACTTTACTTATGCTAGTCAAAAATTGCATTAAATAAATCATATACGTCTATTATTAAAAACATTGTAATTTAGATTTGTTTAATTAAGTAGGTATTTACTAACATAGTCGTATAGTTTTTTCCTATTGTTCTTTTAAATACTAACACTATTAGGGATGATCTTTTTTCGTCTGAAATAAATGATTATTATTATTATTATTATTCATATAGTCAGCTGCAATAAATTGGCCACAGCAGAGCGTGAAAAAATATCTGACACGTCCTACCGGCCCTAGAAATAGAGTCGTATCAGATATTTATGCATGCTTTGTTGTGTCAGATATTGGTGCTGGTGACTTTACTTTACTTTTCACTCAAAGGTTGACTGGCAGAGATCCCTTCAGGGATAAGTCCGCCTTTGTACTTAGCACTTTCTTTTGTGTGTTATTTTTTTACCTATTTCCTTTTTGTACAATAAAGAGTTTAAACAAACAAACAAACAAACTTTACTATAATTCAGTTAAAATTTGAAATCATCTGATCTGGCACTGCACTGGCTTAGCCGTACTTCTTGACCAAAATGTAGGCTTAATTGCGGTGGTACAGGTATTTCTAAAATTACCTTAACGATTCGGCTACTTTGCTAGGGCAATGGTCACGAGTACCTACTACATCAAGAGGGTAAACTAATGCCAAGGGCATCGTCAACCATGCCCCATGGGGGGAGGGGGGGGGACAAGTTGATATAGAGAATAAGAAAAGTATGAATTGTAGATATTTATTAAATAAATAACGAATATCACGGGAAAATTCACACCAACTGACCTAGACCCAAAGTAAAGCTTGTGTTTTGGGTACTAAGCAACGGATAAACATAATTATACAGATAGATGCATACTTAAATATATATTAAACACCCAAGACCCGAGAACAAACATCGTATTTATCATACAAATATCTGCCCCGACACGGGAATCGAACCCGGGACCTTAAGCTTTGTAGTCAGGGTCTCTAACCACTAGGCCATCTGGTCGTCGTGGAATTGGTGACTCCATTCGAATTTCGGTTTCGACGTACAGGAATCCCCGCTCCCCGCTATGGAGAGTCCACAGAGTGGACGGATGACCTGGTCCAAGCCGCAGGCTCACAGTGGATGGAGGCCGCTTCCAACCGAAGCAACCGGAAGTCTCGGGAGGCCTATGTCCAACAGTGGACGTCCTACGGTTATGAAGATTATGATTGTTGAAATATTTCAGACTAGCTTATGCCCGCGACTTCGTCTGCGCTGACCTAGGTTTTCGCACGGTGACGCCCTATACCGGAATAAAAAGTATCCTATGTTGATCCTTGGGGCTTAAACTATCTTTATTCCAAATTTCATCAAAATCGATTCAGTGGTTTCGATGTCAAAGCGTAACAGACAGACACACAAACAGACAGACAAAGTTACTTTCTCATTTATAATAATTATTAGGAGGAAATAGTAGGGATTAATTTTAAAACACCTTATACGCCTACAACGAATCTAGGACAAAACGTTGCTGGTTACGTTACGTTACGATTTTACGTCAACCGGTTACTTTAACATGTAGTTTTATTTCAATGCAATTTACCATGTCAATTTGTCACTGTCAATTTATCCATAGATTTTTGCATGACTCACTTCATTAGTGATTTTGTAATAGGTATGAAACACGTTAAAAATAAACACTATTTATGTTTTCGTTCAAAATTCTTTCGCGCCTCGTTTTTCTATGCGTGGGCTGATCACAGCTGTCCGAAGTAAAATTTGACATTTATCTTATAAAAATGTATGCCGTTATTCAAATTTAACGCATGTAACTTGTTATTGGTAGTTTAAATTTGGTGAATGTGTCATTTATTTGTACGGATGACTCATTTTTCAGTTTCGCAATGTTTTTCATGTTTTTTTTTTAAACGTATACCTAACTAGTTTGACGAAATATTTAGCAGGGTTAGTGAGAAGCTAATTGGAATATTAAGGCTTACATTGATCTTTATTTGAGCGTATATTTGTCATGTTTTGAAATAATAATGATTATTTAGCTTTGAATACATATTTTCTTTCATTTTTGTGAGAGGATTTTGCTGTTGATGATGATGTCATCTACGTAACATCTTCTGCGCTCTTAAGAATTACAACCAAAATATTTATAATGATTACTATGTACTACTAGTAAAGTATTGATGACATGAGAGAGAAGAAAAGTGGGATCTAAGAGTGGGACACTGTTAATGACGTGTCAGAAATAAAAAGCGTTGGCTTCGTTTTAAACAAGGTAATTAAACGTGATACAAAGTTAGTGTTTTCTAGCTTAGTTAATGCTGGTCAATAATAATGCATTAGTCTGATTGTTTTAATTACTCTGTGGGAACCTTTAATTAATTTGAGATTCTGTACATTGAGTTCATGATTTAATTTCAACGAAGTATGAACATTCCAACTTTACTTCGACAAATTTTTGCAATTGAGTCCAACATTAAATTACTTACGAGAATTTACTTACAAGGGGGCAGTGATTCGAAATGGGCTTTGGCCTCCAACATCAGACTACACCTTGTTTTGCGATCTTGGGCCAGGTCTTACCATCCTTCGACCGCGAGATCCAAAACATCTCTCTAGATCTCATTCCTCCGGTCGTCTGGAAAGTCCTCTCGTTTGTACCAATTCACATCAGCATGAACAGCGTAAATTTTCACCTTGCTCATTATTGTAATGAGACAGTAGACTATGGTAGAGTTACAAAATTGCCCGCACTCCGTTCACATCTTAAAGGTAATAATTACCAACTGCTTAATCATGGAGGAAAGAAGTAAGATGGATGAAAGAGTGTGCAATATACGAATTTACACCTGTACAGGTACATTATCGTTGATGTTGGCCATCCTAGGATGACCCTAGGACTCTTGAGTGAGCGAAATCAAAATAGTACATTTCTTTGACCTAAGTAGCTAACACTCGCAAATGAAGGCAAATAAAGGTAAAATTCTAAATTATAAAATTAATTAATTAATTAATTATTATTCTAAATTTATGTTGTAGGTATATAAGTATATATATTTCAGATATTTATGCCGATGGCTATACTTTCGATACTATGTAGGTTCCGTTATTTTATCTCTGTCACCCAAAACAAACCAGCTTCAAACGATCGCCAATAAAATTCGAAACTGCGGCCGACGATAATTAAAAAAGTAGCTGTTTACGTATTTTATTTGGTCGACTGGAAGCTTCAAAGTTACGAGTGCATAACCATTTTAACTTTACACTCGACATCAACGTTATTGGTTTAAGTTTAAGTTTATAATTCAGTGGTTTAGTGGGATGGCACGATTTCAGCAGTGGTTAAGGGCAGCCAATTATATTCATTGTTTTGGGCCAGATACTAGGCGTCTCAATGCGATATAAACCGATAGAAATCAAGATGGTACGTCTCACTCTTATTCAATAATGAAAGTGCGTTAGAGCTAGACAAAACACTGAAAACAGTGTCGTTAAAAAGAAGCTTTAGGTTATGTTTGAATAGAACTCTGTCATTTTGCGAAAATCAATAACAGTCACTAGAAATTTAATGGAAGTGTTTGCTAAATGGCGTACCTATTAATTAAATTTTCTGAGCGATTATCCTATAATTTTTGGAGGCCGCAGATGTCGTTGATCTTCTTGATTTTTTTTAAGATTTTCTGTATACGAAGGTACAGATGGAACCATTTAATATCACTACACTGTCTATCTATCTGTTATGGGGCTGTATCAAATCAAAAACTGTAATAGAAAGACAGTGCATCTGAAAAAAAAATTCAAAATAGTTATATATTTTTCTATGATCACTGCGACAAGAAAATAATAAAAATAAATGAAATTGAAAGGGAATCTATTTTTTTTTAGTTTCATACTACTTTTTATTTTATGTAAATTAAACTAAATAATATAATAATAATATAAAATCTAATTATAATAATAAAAATAAATTAAATTAAAAATAGCCCTAAACTACGTAAGTACATTTCACAACCTTTCATAATCAGTTTTTTACAGATTAAGATTCGACCGACATTCACATACATTTTTAAATAAAATAAAAAAGTTGTAATATACCATAAACTTTTCATTTTTTCATTTCTTGCATTGCATAATTGAGAAAAGAACGCGAATGTCCCCGTTATATTTATTTGCAATCGTGTTCCAATCCGAAAAAAATAGACTGTTTAAAAGATTTCAATAATATTAGGTACAAAAATAGAACTGCTCCCCTATTTTCACGAATATATCCCTATTATCCCTAAAAATACGAGGTTCCCGCGGGAAATACAGAAATCGTAGGCGGAACTGAGAGGCGGACAGTTCCGTGACAAACTAACAGCTCGAATATATATTAGTTCTTAAACTGTCTCCAGAAATTCTGAATCATGGTTAAAATGGTCTTTGACAAACATGTGACTAAAACTTGAAATTTGAGCTGCGGTTGATTTTGGTGATCCTAAAAGGTCTCTACATATTTCAGGTCAAAAATGTCGAAACATGCACCATGCTATTATTAAGATACTAGCTCTAGCGCGGTATTCGGTTATCGCGCGCTGTTCCCTCGGGAACTGTGCATTTTCCCGGGATAAAAAGTAGCCTATGTCACTCTCGGGCCCATAAACTATCTCTACGCCAAAAATCACGTCGACCCGTGGCTCCGTTACGGCGTGAAAGAGGGACAAACATACAAACATACAAACACACAAACATACAAACACACTTTCGCATTTATAATATTAATATTAGTATTAGTATATTAGTATTAGTATAGTATATTAGTATTAGTATTAGTATTAGTATATTAGTATATTAGTATTAGTATATTAGTATATTTAGTATTAGTATAATTAGTATATTAGTATATTAGTATTAGTATATAGTATTAGTATTAGTATGGATTAGAGTTCACGTATACCTACACCGTATAATGACATGATCGTATACCATCGCAAGTAAACTCGTTTTCCCATAAAAAAACCGCAACGACAACAAGACAGACAGACATTAGCGCCAAACTTGTAATACACAGTGTTTGCGGCAACAGCGAAGTTTTTTTTAGGTTAGAGAGGCCCGACAAACGAACTAGTGGGTCACCTGGTGTTAAGTGATCACCACTGTCCATAGACATCCGCAGCGCTTCACGCGATGCCAAATGCGTTGTCGGCCCAAAATACAAGATACAACCCAACTGAAATTTAATGTTTCCGAGGTATTGAAACTGTTAACGCTCTGGCGCTCGTGATCGCATTTATCATCTCTTTCAACCCTCATTTTATACCGTGCGAGAGAAAGAAGTGGTGAAAACAATGGTGATTCCGAGTGCGTTTGCCAATAAGGCTTTTTCACTATCATCATCCCAGCCTATATACGGCCATAGTTTTTACGCAGGCCCAGTGCAGATTGAGAAATTCACACACTCATTGGTTTCCTAATGATACATTTTATTGTATTTTCGCACTTTTTGAAAAACTCCGAGTTGCATGCAGGAGTTTGATCCTCTGCCTGAGGGACCGTAGGTCAAACCACTAGGCGACAATAGCGTTACTTTAGTTTGCAGCAGTAATGATTTCTAAGAATTTTACGAATCATTATTATTAATCATTATTTTTCATGATTATTGACGATCTCTGTGTATCTGTTTTCTGTATCGCTTACTATTTCTGATGAACAATAAAGAGTCTTTGTATTGTATTGTATTGTACGACCCTTATTTTAGGTCACTGTGTTGTTAATATAGTCGTTTACAATCAGCTGTTCAGCGCTGAGTGTTGGTACTAAGTATTTTGTTATGGTTCGTAAAAGTGATCGATTCTCATAAAACAGACATAAACTGTGCTACGCCGATAACAATATGAGTGATTTTATGACATGAATGCAACATCGGTAAAGAAATTGTCATGTAATCTATATGTTAACATAGTAATTTTAATATCTAGGCATCTTAGACAATAAATTAAATAACTGAAAGCTTAGACACATCAAAAATTTATTTTTATTTTTAGTTGATTGTATTTACTTTAGAATATCTTTACAAAATACTCATAATATTTTGCTTTGTCAACAATTCTACTTGTTGTTGTTTGTTTTTAGAAAACTACTAGCTTTTGCCTGCGGCTCCGTCCGCTTGGTATTCGGTTATCGCGCGCTGTTCCCACGGGAACTGTGCATTTTTGCCGGGATAAAAAGTAGCCTATGTCATTCTCGGGCCCATAAACCATCTCGATGCCAAAAATCACGTCGATACGTCGCTCCGTTACGGCGTGAAAGACGGACAAATACACAAACACACTTTCGCATTTATAATATTAGTATGGATGGCTCTGTCCATTGGAGGAAAATTTTGCCAGTGTCTAGTAGGTTTTGTCATTTGTACGGCAAAAAAAAAACTAGAAAACGAAATTATGAGAGGTAATGGTAGAACGATGACAGCCGATGCTTCTGTCAATAATTCTACTTGACTTTGTAACTCTACACTAGTAATTTGAAATTTTCAGTACGTAATAATATTAGTAGGAAGTAATGATCTTCATCATCGTCATCATCATCTCAGCCAATATACGTCCCACTGCTGGGCACAGGCCTCCTCTCGGAATAATAATGATCTTAATCAGTCCTTTTGGTTAAATTTTCTTAGATACATTTCTTCCAATCTTCCTAACAATATCCAAGTAAGCTCCTAAATCATTGAATATTTTCCCGAACATTATTAACCTAAGAAAATAAAACATTTCCCCACAATGTAGAGCGAACTTTGCATCAGGCCCCAGGGGGTAACATTGGCTTAAGTTTAAAATTCTCAGAATTCCCGGAACGGTTCGGTTAGGATCCAGTACAATACGATTGCCCTCCGGCAGTTACTAAATTTCGTGACTTTCCGGGATAACGCTTTATACACTGACGAGCAAAACAAGGCTAATTTCCATACTAGTTATACCTACTTACAACTCTGAAACTTCACACGCACCATTGAATTGCTTCGCAGGTTTGTGCAGGTTTCCTCACGATGTTTTCCTTCACCGCAAAGCTTGTGGTAAATTGCGCACATGAATTTCGAAAAACTCAGAGGTGCGAGCCGGGATTTGAACCCACGACCCTCTGGTTGAGAGGCGATAGGTCAAACCACTAGGCCACCACGGCTTTTTCACCACGGCAATTCAATGGTGCGTGTGAAATTCCCAATCCGCACTGGGCCCGCGTGGGAACTATGGCCCAAGCCTTCTCATTCCGAGAGGAGGCCTGTGCCCAGCAATGGGACGTATATAGGCTGAGATGATGATGATGATGATGACAACTCTGAAAAGTGATACGTTAGTTTTGCTTGTCAGTATTTTTTTTAATCGATTGGATGGCAGGTGAGCAAGTGGGTCTCCTGATGGTAACAGAACACCACTGTCCACATATGCAATACCAGGCGGATTGTAGATGCGTTGCCAACCTAGAGGGCCTTAGGTAGGATCCAACTGCTAGTAATTTCACCGGCTGTTTTACTCTTCACGCCAAAACACAACAGTGCAAGCACTGCTTGCTGCTCCACGGCAGGATTAGCGAGCAAGATGGTGGTAGCAATCCGGGCGGACCTTGCACAAGGTCCTACTAACTTTCAATGTCGGTTTTTTCTTTAAAGCCATACTTTTCTGAATGTTCGAAATTGTTTAGTTAACCTTATTGGAAAATTCTATTGTGACAGCTATTTTTCTTTCAAATAAGACGAACTGACAGATAAACAATTATAATTTTTTCCATAAAATATGTAAAAATAAAAATTTAAAAATTAATATAAAATCAAAAATAAAGCACCAGTTTTCACATAGCTCTTAAAGACTTAGAAGTATTTCGGGGTCACAAATTTTGTAACTAGGCCATACCAGGAACACTTTTAATTTAAAGATGGGTAAGCGTTTTTATTCTACTGCTAATTTATTTATAACTAACTATAAGGCATTGTACGTTTTTTTACCCGCTTCAGTGGTTGGCTTGACTAAAATTTCCCTTGACCAGGTATACCTTGTATATGAAATTTCAAGATTTAATACCTAATAATACACCGTTTCAGCTACACATCGTAAAGTATCGATATGCAGGCAGGTGGTAGGACCTTGTGCAAGGTCCGCCCTAATTGCTACTACCATCTTGCTCTCTAATCCTGCCGTGAAGCAGCAGTGCTACTGTTGTTTCAGCGTGGAGAGTAAGACAGCCGGTGAAATTACTGCCACCTGAGGTATCCCAACTTAGGCTTCTAGGTTGGCAACGCATCTATAATACGCTTTCGAATAAAAAAATGTAGGCTGAATGACAATTCAAATTCAGTCATAGTGAGAGCATAGTTTTAGAAAAAAAAATCGTATTAAAACTGGACTGGGCTGGACAAGTCTGTACCCTGCACTATGCACCCACAGAGGTGGGCTCACACAGTCACTTGGTGGGCACTGGAGGAGGGCCATCGACGGCGAGGCAGACCGAGAAGGAGATGGTGGGACGATTTAGGCAAGTATGCAAGGATGGCCTGACTTTGCGCTGAACCAGGAGGTGTGGAGATCAAGTCAAGAGGAGAGGCCTTAGCCCAGCAATAGGACACTATTGTAGGCTAATAAAAAAAATGAAAATTGACTTTTTTAGCGAAAAAATATTCCTGCTCCACTACCATCGCTTACTGCCGTCTGCCGAGGTTAACGAAAGGAAATTTCTGGAATTTTTCACAAGAAATATAGGAAATTTAAATTTGAGAAACGAAAAGTTTCAATCTTTTTTTTTTATTTGACTGGAAGGCAAACGAGCAAGTGGGTCTCCTGGTGGTAAGAGATCACCACCGCCCATAAACATCTGCAACATCAGGGGTATTTCAGATGCGTAGCCAACCTAGAGGCCTAAGTTGGAATACCTCAAGTGCCAGTAATTTCACCGGCTGTCTTACTCTCCGCGGCGAAACACAACAGTGCAAGCACTGCTGCTTCACGGCAGGATTAGCGAGCAAGATGGTGGTAGCAATCCGGGTGGACCATGCACACCACAAGGTCGTCCTACCACCTGCATCCAAAGCATCCTCCTGCATCCTGCATCTCCATACTAAGTTGTGAGAAGATTCCAAGATTTTCCTACGCGAAAAATACCGCAATTTTGGAAAGTTTCCTTTGGCAGATCAGTAGTTAACACTAATCAATGGATGGTGAAACAACCCCTAAATCTTTTATTCCAGCTCGAGGACGTATCAAGTATGATTTTAACCCGTGTTCTGGCGAAAAGTTACGGCCATCGTTTAAGAAAGCCGTCTTCTTACCAGGACTCGCATGGATAATACAATGCGTGTTGGTCTGCCTGCCATTCAGTGTCTATATTCTAGCAGGACTGGTTTACGTTGGTATAAATTGGCTCCTTTGTTTTTTGTGCATTTGCTAAGCCTTATGTCTAATCAACAGTTTTGTGAGAATTTGTGATTAAAAAAATTGGAAATGAATTGTTATTTGATTTTAAAATGTTAGATGCGTTAAGGGTGCTTTTCCACCAGAGATGTGCTATGAAGCTATGTTGCGAGGATGTGAAAACTACGCTACGAAATTGTGACCGTTTTAATATGTGATAAAAATTGTTTTTGCAAAAATACTCTTGGCGTCAAACGGGTAACGGTTACGGCTGCAAGCAATTTCAAAGAGTCATTCGAAAAAAAAAAATAGTGTATTTTAGAGTGTTTTGAGAACTATGCGTTATGAGAATGAAGTATTACGCCACCTACAGGTGAACACAATTTGGGGTATTTTGGGAAAGGTGTATTTTGGGACTAGTTCTCAATGGTTCTCGTGTAAATTGGGAATGAGCCTTTTTGGAAATATGGTGTTTTGGGCCTGGTTTCTTATGAGAAGAGGGGCTTTCGAAATTAGGGTGTATTGACTAATAGTGCATTTTGGGACTAGTGCATTCGCCACCGGAAGGACCACGGCAACTGTAACGTTGCCGAAACGTCGAGGTAAATATTACTTGTGTAAAAATAGCGTGATAAGTCCCGTTTATGGTATTTTGACTATGACTGAGAATCACGAAAGTTTAAAACGTTTTAGAGATAAGATACCTATCTGAGATCTATCTGAGAACTGTGTGTGTACTTTTTATTACATTGTTCTCTTTATTCACATTAATTTTTACCTATTTAAAAAAAAAACGACCTCATAGACAAAAAACTACGAGTACGTACAAGTGACATTTTCTCTACAATTATATCAATCATTGGCAATCATAAAATGGTCATAGTTCTAAAAATACCTACTGATAAATTAAAATTCATGTTTTAGTCCGATTTGGACTATATTTAATACAGATGATTTTGTTGAGATACCAAATTTGTACTCGTAAGTTGCCTGTCGAATTTCACAAAGGTACAGGAGTACCTAACCTTCAAAGATGAGTAAGTAGAAAACTGATCTGATTATATTATCGTTTCTGTATCTTTCCGCTAATATAAACCAGAAAGTTTGTGAGTATGTGCGTTTATTGGTGGATTTAAATCTGCAATAAATAAATATTATTATTATTATTTAAAAGCCGTGGTGGCCTAGTGGTTTGACCTATCGCCTCCCAAGCAGAGGGTCGTGGGTTCAATCCCCGGCTCGCACCTTTGTGTTTTCGAAATTCATGTGCGTAATTACATTTGAAATTTACCACGAGCTTTGCGGTGAAGGAAAACATCGTGAGGAAACTTGCACTAACCTGCGAAGCAATTCAATGGTGCGTGTGAAGTTCCCAATCCGCACTAGGCCCGCGTGGGAACTATGGCCCAAGTATATAGGCTGGGATGATGATGATGATGATTATTATTTAAGTACTCCTTTACGCTAAGACGGCTAGACTGATTTTGATGAAGCAGGATGAAGTTAGGTAACAGGCATGGAACGTTATTGACGAGCAAGTGTGATAAAAAGAAAGTTGTTTGACAGTAAATTATTTTTCAGCTAAAATCGATAAATTTCCCGCTGTGATTGGTAAATCTCCGAAGTCACCATTTATTGTTTATCCATCGTGTGGTTGTATTTGTCAAGGTATTGCCGTGTGTATAATGCCCTGTTGTGTTATCTTTTTCCTGGCTGTTATTTATTTGATTCTAAAGGCTGCTCCTTTTTTGATCATGGCCTAATGCAATTGCTAGTAGTTATTAGAAATTTTAATTAAAAATGTGAAGTAGGCACTGCATTTTTATTTAGTAACACCCGTATTTATAGAGAAGTAAAGGCCATTACTTGAATAAAAGTAATTACTCAAGTACTGAACGATTTTTATGCTATAGTTGAGCTTTTACTACAAAATGTAACTGTCAAATGTTAGATTTATTAGCCAAGTAATAGTACTTAAGCATTTACTTAGCAACAAGTAATGAATCGTTTATAAATACGGCTGTAAGACCCTAAGCAGGCAGAGCGTTCAGAGAGGCCGTATTGCCTAACGCACTTGTAATCAGAATCGTTTTCACCATTTCTTTCGACGCACACGGTAATGACGAGGGTAGAAAGAGAAGAAGAATGAAATATGAAGAGGGAATGATGTGATCAGAAACATCAGCGCGTTAGGCTACGGCTTCAATGAGGCGGAGACGCGCGAACCGAAGAGGAGATCACATTAGTTGAATCTACATCTCGTCTTCTCCTCATTGTAGTTAGACGTGTAGGGATTAACCAATCAGCAACACCAGCGCGTTAGGCTACGGCTTCAATGAGGCGGAGACGCGCCGACCGAAGAGGAGATCACATTAGTTGAATCTACATCTCTTCTTCTCCTCATTGTCGTTAGACGTGTAGGGATTAACCAATCAGCAACACCAGCGCGTTAGGCTACGGCTTCAATGAGGCGGAGACGCGCGAACCGGAGAGGAGATCACATTAGTTGAATCTACATCTCGTCTTCTCCTCATTGTCGTTAGACGTGTAGGGATTAACCGATCAGCAACACCAGCGCGTTAGGCTACGGCTTCAATGAGGCGGAGACTCGCGGACCGGAGAGGAGATCACATTAGTTGAATCTACATCTCGTCTTCTCCTCATTGTAGTTAGACGTGTAGGGATTAACCAATCAGCAACACCAGCGCGTTAGGCTACGGCTTCAATGAGGCGGAGACTCGCGGACCGGAGAGGAGATCACATTAGTTGAATCTACATCTCGTCTTCTCCTCATTGTAGTTAGACGTGTAGGGATTAACCAATCAGCAACACCAGCGCGTTAGGCTACGGCTTCAATGAGGCGGAGACGCGCCGACCGAAGAGGAGATCACATTAGTTGAATCTACATCTCTTCTTCTCCTCATTGTCGTTAGACGTGTAGGGATTAACCAATCAGCAACACCAGCGCGTTAGGCTACGGCTTCAATGAGGCGGAGACGCGCGAACCGGAGAGGAGATCACATTAGTTGAATCTACATCTCGTCTTCTCCTCATTGTCGTTAGACGTGTAGGGATTAACCGATCAGCAACACCAGCGCGTTAGGCTACGGCTTCAATGAGGCGGAGACTCGCGGACCGGAGAGGAGATCACATTAGTTGAATCTACATCTCGTCTTCTCCTCATTGTCGTTAGACGTGTAGGGATTAACCAATCAGCAACACCAGCGCGTTAGGCTACGGCTTCAATGAGGCGGAGACTCGCGGACCAGAGAGGAGATCACATTAGTTGAATCTACATCTCTTCTTCTCCTCATTGTCGTTAGACGTGTAGGGATTAACCGATCCCTAATCAAAGGCAGGTGGTAGGAACTTGTGCAAGGTCCGCCCGGATTGCTACCACCATCTTGCGCGCGAATCCTGCCATGAAGCAGCAGTGCTTGCACTGTTGTGTTTCGGCGTGGAGAGTAAGACAGCCGGTGAAATTACTGGCACTTGAGGTATCCCATCTTAGGCCTCTAGGTTAGCAACACATCTGCAATACCCCTGGTGTTGCAGATGTTTATGGGCGGTGGTGATCTTTTACAATCAGGAGAGCCAATTGTTCGTTTGCCATCCATTCAAATAAAAAAAAGGCCCCCTGAGGCGGATACGAGCTGAGCGGAGAGGAGACATTTGGAGATCAACCAATCACATTACTAACTAATGAGTGATTAGTTGAATCTACATCTCGTCTTCTCCTCATTATCGTTAGACGTGTAAATGCAATGCAATTGAATGGTTTCATCATCATCATCATGTCAGCCGAAAGACGTCCACTGCTGGACATAGGCCTCCCCCAAGGCTCTCCACTCAGACCGGTCTTGTGCTTTCCGCATCCACCGCGATCCCGCGATCTTAGCCAGGTCGTCGCTCCATCTTGTTGGAGGCCTACCGACAGCCTCGTCTCCCGGTCCGCTAACGCCATTCGAGAACCTTCTGACCCCATCGGCCATCAGTCCTGCGTGCAATGTGCCCCGCCCACTGCCACTTCAGTTTCGCAATTCTTCGGGCTACGTCAGTAACCTTAGTTCTACTGCGGATATCATCATTTCTGATTCTATCCCGTAGAGAAACCCCGAGCATAGCCCTCTCCATAGCCCTTTGAGTGACTTTGAGCTTTGAGTTGTTTTGTGACTTGAGAGATTGAATGGTTTATTATCCATAAAATATTGTCAAACGCCATTTTAGAAAACCAACGTATCAATCCGAGTACAAAAGAAACGTTAAACATTCTTAGTATTACTAAAAATAGCCGCAAAACTCATTACTTTTCTTAAAATAGCTGGTCATTTTTATTCGTCGCAGCTTCATCAAGGTAAACGCGTGACTGATCTGTCACGTCGACTGGTGCTTTTAGGACAATCGATGATGAATGGTCGGCATCACTCGCTGTTACAATTTTTCTCCATTATGGCCGAGAGCGCAGTACGGCTAAACCGCCGCGGTTTTTAACCGCGTGACTTTGTGAATCAATTAAACTAATGCAAGTGGCCGCACTGGCGGTTTTAAATTTACTTGTATAAACGGGAATTTACTAGAATGTATACCTAGTTGTTCATTGGCCCCTATTTCAGAAACGTGACAATTGTCAGTGACATATTTCGAGTGACAATGTAATATATTTTTTATAAGAGTAGACAATAAACGAGTATGTGGGTCACCTGATGGGAAGCATTCACCGCCACCCAAGGAAACTATTCAAAAAATTGAAAAATCTACTATGGACGACTGAGAGGGAGGGACCAGAGAGTTCCTGACCTAAAAAACCTGACTGCACGTTCTCGACTCCTTGGAGATTATTACAGGAAGGAGAGGATTGAAGGGGTTCGACACCAATTTGATTGCCATCTGTGCAACTGATTAAGCTGGTAAGATTTAAAAGTGTTCCTTGTCCTGGCTTTATTTTGGAGGCGACTGGGAAGCTAAGTTTGTTGCTGCTAAAGTCGCGATTGCTGCCCCATCTCAACTTTCCACCCTGTATTTAGGCTAAACTGTGTCCCACTGTTGGACAAAAGCCTCTTCCCTTGACATCAACATCTCCCTATCCAGAGCTATATTTGGCCACTCGCTCAATTCCTCGTCTAGGTCATCCCGCCATCTCTGCCGTCGGTGCCCGTTATGCGGTACCCACCATGTGGTTTTGTGCTTCCGTCTTTGTGGGTGCATCCGGCAGACATGTCCGGCCCAGTCCCATTTAAGCTTGGCGGTCGTTTTCCCAGCATCAGCTTTTCGAGTTTCGAAGCGCAATGTGGTGTTCCGGATACGATCAATCCTTTTCATCCCTATTATGCTGCGCTCCAAAGCTAAGATAAATATTTTTTTATTCAAGCGGATGGCAAACGAGCAAGTGGGTCTCCTGATGGTAAAAGATCACCACCGCCCATAAACATCTGCAACACCAGGACTATTGCAGATGCGTTGCCTACCTAGAGGCTTAAGATGGGATACCTCAACTGCCAGTAATTTCACCGGCTGTCTTACTCTCCACGCCGAAACAACAGTGCAAGTACTGCTGCTTCACGGCAGGATTAGCGATCAAGATGGTGGTAGCAATCCGGGCTCACCTTGCACAAGTCCTACCACCTGCAAGATAGATATGCGATGTAAAAACATTTGCGCTTTAACAACGTAACGTAAGAATTTTAAGATTATATTGTGTTCAGTTGCTACAATTCACATCTCAATGGCGACGGGACAATGACATTCACACGCAGCGTCTGAAGATTTTTATACACTTTATAAATTTAGACATGAATCAGTTCAATGTATATTTTATTCTGGTGTTTCCTCCGCTAAAAATATAATGGGAAGTTTTAAAAAACCGCGAACACACGCTTGGTTGGCTTTATTGTCTGCCATGTGATGTTGGATTATATAATGTCGCAGTGGGACTCGCTGGATCTATTGGGTTCTGGAGGATGTACTGAAGAATTGACAAGATTTCATTTTTTCAATAGCTGTAAATTACTGTAGGAATCGAAAGAGTTTTGCCTCCTGAACATGGGGAAATATTTTATTATAATTTATTTCTCCATATTTAAAAAAATACAAAAAAAAAATGAATTTGCCAATACTACGACAGAATAGATATTTTTCCTTTGCCTTTTTCACCAGAAAACGGAGCTGTCATAATTTTGACAACGTCTACGTCAGATTTACGCATGATTTACGTGATCTTTTTTTTTAATAGATACTAGACAAAAGTAATGGATCTATTGTATCGTAGTTTTGGAGTTATGCCCTTTTAGAATAAGCACATCTTAATAAATTTGTAATAAATTAATTAATAATCGTAGCGAAATTTTAAAAATATCAGCGTCTTTCTCTTTCCAAACAGAATACAGAGAACGAATCAAACTATAGTCTTAGAAATATGAAATCTTGTCAATTGTCAGTGTGGTTATATGTTTATATGTATGTAAACTTTTTATTATACAAAAGAAAAGAAATAAAAAATACAATTGACAAAACTTTGAGATACTTGAACAATGGCGGATTTATCCCTTTTAGGGATCTCTACCAGTCAACCTTTGAGTTCGACTAGTCCTATCAATATATTTGAATACTTAGTCAGTTTATCTTTGGGTACGCGAACTTATGAACTAAGTGCCCGCGACAGCCAGATTTTCGTTAATGTTTAACCCCCTTATTCATAAACGACAATCAAACCTATTTTAGTTAAAATGCCGCTAAAATTCGTTTGTCCTTATCTGTCACTTCGACATTTGTATTTGTTGGAAAGGGACAAAGCATTTTTTAGTTAACATTTGTTAAATTTTATGAATAAGGGGGTAAAGCTGGAAGTTTATTTATATGTTACTAACACACATAAGAACGATCCCCAACTATGAAAGTTGGAGTATTACACGGGATTTGGAAGTTGTCACGTATTAAACCTGTACAAAATTTCATCTCAAAATCGTTATAGTTCAGCTTAATTTCAGATAAACAACAACACATTTTTGTATTAAATGATATTGTAATGAATAACTCACGTCTTAAATCGAGTTTAGCTAGACATGTTTCGGGCTATTTCGTAGCCCTTCTTCGCGCGAGCAGAGCGGTGGCGCGTACTGCGCGTGTTGCGGCAGCCGCCGAGTCGCGTGCTCCTTTGAAGAAGGGCTACGAAATAGCCCGAAACATGCCGAGCTAAACTCGATTTAAGACGTGAGTTATCCGTTACAATATCATTTATATGAGTGAGTCTCACGGTAGTTTCAGGTACTAAACACATTTTTGATTTGAACAATACACAGGTTTAAAAGTGTTAAAATACTAATGTGGGTACTCTACTTTTGTGCCTGATTGTACCTGTTCTTAACAATAGTATGGATACAGTCAGACCCATAGAGCCCATTAGACGCAAACAAACAAACGCAGAATAATATTTTTTTTCAAAAACCTTGCCCTTCTAACATCCCAACGGCTCCTAAAAATGAAATGGCATACGTAATCATAATCAAAACATTTGTGTTTGGTTTACGTTCTCCTGCCGCCGTAGCTCGCAATGTTTGTTTAAACGCTTATCATTTACTGGCAGCAATATTTATTAAATACTGGAAATATTAATCAACTTATTCTTTCTAGGGTTTCGCCATGTCTGTCTGTCTGTACTGTACGTCCGCGGCTTTGCTCAGAGAATCAATGCTAGAAAGCTGTGATTTTGCTCGAATATATATGTAAACTATGCCAACAAAACAGTACAATTAAAAAAAAACTATTTTTTTAGAGTACCTCCCATAGACGGTGATGAAGGAAGTGTGTGTTTATGTGTATGTTTGTCCTGCTTTCACGTCGAAACGGAGCGACGGATCGACGTGATTTTTGGCATAGAGATAGTTTACGGGCCCGAGAGTGACATAAACTACTTTTTATCCCGGAAAATGCACAGTTCCCGAGGGAACAGCACGCGATAACCGAATTCCACACAGGCGAAGCCGCGGGCAAAAGCTAGTAAATAATAAAATTAAGATGCCTCGTGTGTCGTGGCTTCAACAAATTGGTTTAATTTCGTCACGCTGCATTATAATATTACACACAATTTCTGAAACAATCTTGTTTAGTAACCGTGCGATTTTAACGACGAACGCTCAGTATTATAAGTACAAAGCGGCAAATTGCCGCGACTTCAAAGTGCTCTTGCAAGTTAAATATGTCGCGCGAATTTCAGTTCGTGCTCAATTTGCCCGAAGTTGAATTATTTTGGCGAAACGGCTAGCAGTCAACGCGGAAGTGTGAAGCAGTTACTACTTGGAACGAGTAGCTTAATCGAATTACAGTATTATTGTTACACTTAGTTGTTGAATGAACTTTCCTTGGCTATGATCGAATGGCTTCGATAAAGAGGTCTCCAAAAAAGAGTATCTTTTTTAACCCTCTAACCTAACCTAACCTAACCTAACCTAACCTAGCCTACTTAACCAACAAAAAGTTGGAAAACCCCCGACTTTGTCACTTCAAAGCTCAATATCTCAAAAACGGCTGAAACGATTTTGATGAAACATTTCTAAGAACCATCGCTAGAAAACATGCTTTTAATTAAAAAAAACGCATTTAAATCGATCCACCCGTTTAAGAGCTACGGTGCCACAGACAGACACACAGAAACATAACGGTCAGACATATAAACACCCCTCTTTTTGCGTCGGGGGTTAAAAACAAAGGCACGGTCGTCATATTACAAGTCCTGAATAAATAATAGGATATTTTTTATTCCGAAAAAAATTGCCGTTCCCAAGGGATGGCCAAAAGTTTGTTTTGTATTCTACATAGAACTATGAATTGTATGAATGCACTTTACACAATTATTTTTAAATAATGTGTTAAAAAGCATGGTTGCTTGCATTCTGGCTTATATGCTTACTTGCATGCTTGCTTGCTTGTTTGCTTGCTTGCTTGCTTGAATGCAAATTTGAATGCATGCTTGCTTGCATGCTTGCTTGCGTGCTTGAATGCAGCCTTGAATGCATACTTGCTTGCACGCTTGAAAGCAGCCTTGAATACATGCTTGCTTGCATTCTTGAATGCAGCCTTGAATTCATGCTTGCTTGCATGCTTGAATGCAGCCTCGAATGCATGCTTGCTTGCACTATTTCACTTGCATGCTTGCTTGCTTGCTTGCTCGATTGCTTACTTCTTTGGGTTCACGCGAGCGAAGCTGCGGTTAAAAGCTAGTAAAATAATAAGTTTCAAAATGATAATTACATTTATTAGTTTTCGCATCGATTCTTTTACGATGAAAACTAACTTTAGACTCACCTTTGATGACATGCTTTGTTAGATGTTTTTAATTTCATGCGACAAATTAGAAAAGTTTTAAATTTTTCATTCACTTCAAGTTTTGTCTAGGGAAAAAAAATATTGCCAAAGAAATTATTGAATCAGGCCTTACTTTGCGGAGGTTCATTATTAAAGAACTATTTTCTCATTCGTGATCATCGACATAGATTACATAGATGTCAATGACCGCGAACTTATACGTAATAGCTAAAAATATAAAATGCAACAAAAATAAAATATATACAACAAATATAAAATGTTCATGCGAATATGAGCTCCTCCGCCTCCACGCTGTAAGAACACAAAACTAAAACACTTAAAAATGTAATCAGTGGAGTTAACCCGTCACGCGTCCTAGAGACTACATTAGTACCTAACTTTTTTGTGCGGGAAATGTCCTTAAGACTACTGGTAGTCTCTAGGTCATTTCCCGCACAAAAACGTTAGGGACTACTGGTAGTCTCTAGGACATTTCCCGCACAAAAAAGTTAGCGACTAATGTAGTCTCTAGGACGCGTGACGGGTTAAAAGAGAAGTTTACCCCTGTTCCACCTAATATACCTACCGGGGTTTCTGCACTGGTAGGGATCCACATCCACTTGAGCCTACTAGTGGTGAATAAATAATAATAAGTGAACAATTTTACTGTATCCACTGTATTTATTTCATTTCTCCGCAATCGAAATTAAGAGCAGGCTGTAAAACTTTCGCATTAAACCCATTTTTCGCTCGACGCTTTTACCCGTGAAGGGCTCGCATAAAAATGGCTCGTTTAAATGCTCTTGTTTTACAATTTACTATTTTAAAACTTCTATTCGTCCCTGAAAAGTATTAAAAAACTGAAATGTACCAAATACGCGGATACCAAAGTGATCCCATAAAGTTTCCATTATCTTACCCGACTGCCCAAAGGAGGGTTATTCTCTTGAGCTCGGTTCCTCTAAAACTCTTATATTGTTAATTGCAGATTACGATTTGTAAGACACGAGAAATTGAGCTGAAATACAGAGCCAGTCTACCTGAGGCGAGGCCAGGAAGTGAAATAATCGCCTTATTCAAATAGCTGGTAAATATTTAATTGGGGAGGCTGGCAATTATTTGAAAGATTGCTTGATTCCCGAAACTTGACCTTGCCAGAGGCTGTGGTGTTTAGCTCAGGGAGTGTTGAGACTGGTGAGTGAACTTGATGATAGTTGGTTGAGTTAGTACTGTCATGGCTAGCTAAGAGAGTCCAGTATGCATCCAGTAAGTAACTTACACGAAAAGTAAAGCTGTCTGTCTACTGGAGAAGAGCGAGGGGGTAATGTGGGTCGGAGTTGTGGACTGTGTCTGTCCATCGGAGCTAGATAGCGGAGGGGAGCAAGAAATAATTATAATAATGGTAATAATGATCATTTATTTGTGTACAATATGGTTACACAATATGGATGTTATACAATTTGACGTCCAGGCATAGTCTGCTTCTCATGCAACATACAAATATCAAATATTTATCTCATAGTTTAAGGTTACATTTAATGTGAAACTGGTTATAGTATAGAAGAAATGGTTATGTCGTCAGTAGGAATACAAAAAATATTAATGTCAATAATGAATACAAAGTAATGCGGAGAATGTATGTAAAGCGGAGCGGAGTTGCGAGATCTTTTCTATTCGCAGAGCTTCCTCGCTTCCCCGCTTACGCTAGTTTCTCCTTCCCCAATCTTCTTCATCACTCCGCTTCCCGAACTTGTATGAATTATTAGCTAGTAGCTAGTTACCGACTACCTCTCTACTGAAGAGGAGCGGAGATTTCATGCAATTCTATTGGTGACGATGCCTTAGGCTTGTCAACGTGAAATTTGCAACGAAAAGGTGTAGCACTTGGTACGCAATTCAGTTTCTTTAACTTACTGCGTGCAGTCAAGTTAACTCGCCTATCTCAACGCTTGCCAAGAGTAAGTCATCGAGTCATATTTCACCATTATTGTTGTCGGAGCGGAGAATGATCTAGTATTCGGTGAATAGGAGTAGATTCGTCTTGTCATCTCGCGATGTTTTGTGGATTAATGGCTTTGCGGCATAATGGGGGTTCGGACTGATAAAATTTATTCATTATTTTTAGTCAAACATTTGCAGAAAGCATTCCTTTTGCTTATCTTGGAACTACAATTTTTATCCCGCTTTTTGTGTGGGGAAAGGTATGCGCTGAATGAACTCGCTTCGGACCTTTAGCTTCGTAGTTAGGGATACTAACAACAATGCAATCCAATCCAGCTCTAGACTACTCTAAAATGTATTTAAAGAAAGACAGAAATAAGAACGAAAATAAATTTACTCACAGCAACACAAAACACAACAATCCTACTAATATTATAAAGGTGAAAGTTTGTGAAGATGTTTGGATGTTTGTTACTCAATATGGATAGATAATAAAGATTGTTTGAGTCCCAGGGAAGGACATAGGGTAGTTCTTATCCCGGAAAATTGCAGTTCTCGCGGAACAGCCCATCAATTGTTAAACAAGTTAGTTAAGTGTAATATGTCGCTAAAGTCAAACTTTCTAATTAACAGACACGTCTATTGAAATTATTGTCTTGCAACATGCAAACGATTATTAACTTTAGGCTGTTATTATTGTATTGTATTGTATTGTATTGTAACTCTTTATTGTACATATAAAACATATGAAATTTACAATTTACAAGAGAAAGAGATGTACAAAGGCGAACTTATCCCTTAAAGGGATGTCTTCCAGTTAACCTTTGAACGATTGAAAGGACAACAGAAACAAGAGTAGACACTACAATGGAATGATAAAAGCAACATACAAATATCAAATATCTCATAGTTTAAGGTTACATTTAATGTGATTATAGTACAGAAGAAATGGTATTATACTACATACAGAAGACCACACTAATATGATGAATTAAATTATCAAATCATCTAATTTTCAGAATTATAGTTACGAACGCAGACGTTATTGCATATATGTTAGCAGTTCGTCGGAACCCATGATCCTAGTTCAATAACCCCTAGATGTTTCTCAGTACTAACCGTTATGTCTATAAAGTATAACTTTGAGCTATAAATCTCGAATTAAAGGGCGACCCTATCGCTCAAAATAAGACCCGACTCCAATCATCAGTTGAAAGTTGAAAGCGAATCTCGTAAACTATAAAGGCAATGGACTGAGGGATCCTATTCAACAATGTCTAAAGGATAAGAAAATGAAACTAAAACTATGAGTATATGATACGGTCAAAGCTTTTGCTAACTGTATTTTTGTTGAGTGTACTTAATTGCTATCCAGCTTCATAATCATCGTCATGTCAGCCGAAAGACATCCACTGCTGGACATAGGCCTCCCTCAAGGCTCTCCCTCCACTCAGACCGGTCGCGGTCTTGTGTTTTCCGCATCTACCGGGACCAAATTCATACTCGTACTAAATTTCAAGTCAATCTGACCACTATCAAGTGGACTTTTAATTTTTAAGATTTAATTACGCCACAGAATAAGTAATCCCACCAAAAACATTACATGTAAAAAGCTGCAAGTCTCGCAACGCAATGCAGTTCTTATAATGCTAAAAAGGTTTGAGATGCAATGTTATACCAAGTCGGTTATTTTTGTCAGTACCGGGGGGTTTCCATAGAACTCGATTTTCACCAACTTGCTTATTTTAAAACCATAGAAAAATACAGTTTATAGTTCTCAAATAAAGAGTAAACCAAATTATTTTTAAACACATAAATGACTTGGCCATCGCAAGGCTACATAATGACATAAGAATTATAATCATCAACGTCAGCTATTTCAAGTAATTATAATTAAAGATAGCGCTAGCCCCAGCCTTGCAGTTTGAGTGATACACATAATACGAGAATGACTAAAGGTTGAGTGCGATGGCCAAGTCATTATGTGTTTAAAAAATAATTTGGTTTACTCTTTATTTGAAAACTATAAACTGTATTTTTTTATGGTTTTAAAATAAGCAAGTTGGTGAAAATCGAGTTCTGTGGAAACCCCCCGGTACTGACAAAAATAACCGACTTGGTATAACATTGCATCTCAAACCTTTTTAGCATTACAAGAACTGCATTGCGTTGCGAGACTTGCAGCTTTTTACATGTAATGTTTTTGGTGGGATCTCATCACTTTTTGTAGGCAGTTATTTTTTTTCGGGTACTACTTCTTGTAATAACGCACTACTATCTTCATTTGTTTAAATTCAAATTCAAATTCAAATTCAAAAAATCTTTATTGCCACCAAAAAGTAAATAAAACATGGTAAAACAAAATAATAAAAAATGATAAAAAATATTAGTAAATTAAGAATAACATAAAAAAAGAATCTGTACTTAAATTATGGTGAATGTGTGTGTATGTGTGTGTGACAATGGGTCCCGGTCTCAGCATGTGCTGGACATCGGTCCAGCGCTGATTTTCAGACTGGGCCCTAGACCGACCTCGGTCGGACGCGAACAGCAAGGAATTCGCGGAGCGTATGTGTGTGCGTGTGAGCTTGTGCATTATTTGTGAGTATGTGTGATGTGTCTATGTATTTTGTCCGTGCGTGCATGCTTATCGTGAGGGAATGTCAGGAGTTTTTTTGTGCTGATATCAGATGCTTATGGAGTGATTGTTTGAACTTTAAGAGAGGCATGGGTTCTCGTAAAGGAGGTGGCAGATCGTTCCAGATTTTGGTGGCTGCAAATTTGAAACTCCCTCTATAGAATGCTGTCTTATGAGGAGGTACGGCAAGTTTTGTGCATCGCCTCAATGGCCTGGTCCGTGTGTCTTTGACCCATTTTAGTTTTTCAAAGAGGTAGTAAGGCTTCTGAAACTCTAGAATTTTCCTGACCGTATAAGCCAAATGTGATCTTCTCCGGTTTTCCATATTTAACAGTTTATTCTCGTTTAAATAAGGTGTAATGTGCGCTCGTTTGGGAACATCGTAGCAAAAACGTACACACGCATTCTGCACTCGCTGTATGGACTTCTTTGTTACATTTAGTAGTCTAGGTCCGTAGACTATGTCAGCATAGTTGAATTGGGATAAGACTAACGACTCGACAAGAATTTCCCTGATTTTCACTGCAAGATACTTACGAATTCCATACAGAACTTTTAGCCGGTAGAAGGCATTCCTAATTTTTATGTTCACGTGCTCCACGTATCGCAACTGTTCATCCATGACTATACCAAGGCTTTTTGCGTTCTCTACCTGAGTGATAGACTCAGTTCCTATTGCAATACGAGGTTTTTGCTCATTAATTATTTTTTTTTATCCTTCCTTGTCCATCGTCCATCGTCCAGCCTCGTCTATCGTCTATCGTCCATTCTCGTCCATCGTCCATTCTCGTTCATCGTTCATCGTCCACCGTCCACTATCATCCATCGTTCATCCTTGTCCATCGTGTGCCATCCATCGTCTATCCTCGTCCACTATCCATCATCCATTCTCGTCTATCGTCCACCGTCCATCGTCTATCCTCGGTTATCGTCCATCGTCCATCCTCGTTCATCGTCTACAGTCCATCGTCCGTACCGACTGTCGTCGTCGTCGTCGTCGTCGTCGTCGATCGTCGGTCGTCATCCGTCGTCCATCGTCGCCCATCGTTGAACTTCCGTCGTCCGTCTACCGTCTGTCGTCCATCGTACATCGTCCATCGTCCACCCTCCATCATCCGTCGTCGATCGTCGGTCATCGTCCGTCATCCGTCGTCCGTTGTCTTGTCCGTCGTCGGTCGTTGTCTTTTGTCCGTCGTCGCCATCGTCTATCGTTCGTTGTCCGTCGTCTGTCGGCGTTCGTCTTCTGTCGTCGTCCGTCGTCTGTCATCGTCCGTTGTCCGTCATCGTCCGTCGTCGAACTTCCCTCGTCAGTCATCGTCTGTCGTCCATCGTCGAACTTCCGTCGTCATCCATCGTTTTTCGTTGGTCGTTCGTCTTTCGCCCGTCTAACTTCCGTCATCCGTCGTCGTCCGTCGTTTTCTGTCGTCCGTCGTCGTCCGTCGTTCATCCTCCACCATCCATCGTCCCAAGGCCCAAGCCCTCTTATTCTGAGAGGAGGCTTGTGCCCAGCAGTGGGACGCATATAGGCTGGGATGATGATGATGATGATGATGATCCATCGTCCGTCGCCCATCGTCCATCGTCCACACTCCATCGTCCAACGTCCATTTTCTTTTCTACCCATCGTCCATCGACCATTATCCATTGTCCATCATCCATATTCCAATTTTCATCGTCCATCCTCGCGTCCACTCGCATCGCACACACATTCACAAACAAACGAACTTTGGTACTTATTACATTAGTAAGATAAACAATTTCATTTTAACCCTTAATACTCAGGTATTAAGACTCAACATTAATACGTATACAATACGACTACGTTCAATAAAGTCATTGCTGTGTAACTTTGTAATCGCTAGTATTTATATGGGATTACAAACTTACTTGTGCAGTTTATATAACTTTGAAACGTGACTGAAATTGCAACATTTTGGATTTTTCTGTGACCATGTAGGCTAAAAACTAATTATGTTTAAAATTTGGAGCTTGTGGGTCTGCTAGAAGTACCTTAGAATTATGATGATCAAAAGTCAGTGTATAGGTATGTCAGTGACAAAACTGAGGAACTTTAACATGTGATAGTTCTTAATCTACGTGTTCGAACTGAATGTAATTGATAATATATCTAAGTCCCATTAGGCCCTATAGGTAACTGAAAATTCAGGGTTCTAGCTTTAGCCATAACAAAAATACAGGGTGTTGAAAATAGCCTGAATGGCTTCGAGAAAAGTATGGTACGGCCGTGCCTTTGTTTTTTTTTGCTCGACTTGGCGGGGGCACTGCCGTGCCCCCAGATCGTACAAGTATTACGCGCAGATACCGGGGCGGGTGAAACTAAATAACTAAGCTTGTAAAACATCGGTTACGCTTACTCTGGTATCACTTCAGTCCATCATTCTAGTCAGAATGAAGACAGAACTATTCTCTTAGACTGATAAAATAATCGTCCAGACTGCTGAAAATTAAATGTTTTGAATAATATTCGTCAATCGATACTTTAGGTACATGGGGAAGGCCTACGTCCAACAGTCAACCTACGGCTGATATATTTAGATGACGATGACGAATATTTGTCAATCCGATGAGAATGATGGACTGAACTGACACCAGAATGAGCGGGTTACCGAAATCGAAAAACTATGGTAACGTTACATCTGATTTAAGTCTCATTTGTTTATCGTTTAGCATTACAGAATAAGCCCGTAGGATAGCCAGGTCATTAACACTGAAACCCTAAATGAAATGTTAAACTGCCAAGTCTATAATAAATTCAAATTAATGTTCTAAACCTTTTAGGATGGCTCTATGAGACTTTTAGGGAATAATTAACAATTAATTAGTTACCACGTGCACGAGGAACTACTATGTTGAAGTAAAAGGGTAGGCTGAAAAAAGTAGTCAGCATGAATAAATAGTAGATTGTACAACGAGAGCATAAAACGAGCCATTTTGGCCAAGATGTTCGTATAGCCAACCGAGCTGGTACGGCGAGGTTGGATAGACACGTCGAGAGGAAAATGGGTTTAGTGCTTGAGTTTCACACTCTGCTTTTCACTTAGGTTGCGAGGAATCGAAAAAGCAACAGTGGAAACTTATGTGGAATTGAGTGAAAAAAAGAATTGGCAAAATTAAAGTTTCGTTTTATTTATAAACCAGACTTGCATGAGTACCTAACTAACATCATATTTTCAAAGCAAGCAGTTAGCAAAAAGTACAGTCATACAACTCGATCTTTTTCTTGCTTAGTTTAACTGCAAACCTTGACAACTACGTAGTATAACTTTATCCAAGTAATAAAATGACTGCTTTGAAACCCCCCAACCTAAAAATAGAAGCGCTTAAAGATGCTTATATCCAGGTTTGTAATTTTTGTAAAATACCAGGTCAAAAGACAAACTACTCCAACCTAGAAAATAAAAATTTAAAATACTCATATTTTCTTATGTTTCAACGGAAATTCTGAAGCAAGCTTGAAGAAAAATAGCTATGCGCTTTGATGAATTATACCTGTAGATTCACAATCGCGCGCCCAAATATGTCCGAGCCAAATGAGCGCCACTTTGAATCAGTTGAATCACTGGCCTAAAATCACTGGTTCAGATCACCGGGATAGGTTATGTCGATAGGTTGGTCGATAGGTCGATCGGTAGGTCGATAGTAGGTAGATAGGTTGGTAGAATGCTCGCCTGCAACTTTGGTAAAAGTGGCCTTCTTTTTTCTCAGTACGTTGTTGTCAAGTGTCAAGCGTTGTGGAGTTTTGCCGCTAGCGAAATTCGCCCGTAATAGAGTAAAGACTAGGTTCAAATTTCGTCTCGTATTATTTTAATTATTTTGTGTGAGATGATTTTATTTGTCACGCCAACAAATCAATAGTTCTGACATTCTTTGAAGGGGATTTTGTTCGGCAATGTGCGTTCTGGTTTAAATGTCATTGGCTATGCGGATATTTCAAAACTTTACATTCTTGATTGAGTACAAGTTAAAAGAATTTACTTGTTTATTTTACTTATGAATAAGCGTAATATTTTAAATGCCTCTATATTTTGAGAAAATAAAATACATATTGTTATTATTATGAACTAATGTCAAAATTGATAAGAATAAGTACAACCGAATTGAAAACCTCGTTTTTTATTCTAATAAAAAAGAATTAAATCGAGTTAAAAACAAAAAGAAGGTAGTCAGTTAATGGCCATCATAAAACCTGAAAAAGTAAACTTCCGAAAAACAAAACATGCTTTAAAATTCATTACAAGTGTAAGGTCCTTGCTTTGTCCAATATGACATGTACAAGGGCGTTTTAAATTTTTTTTTCCTGCTCAGAATCAAGACTAATCAAGAGCACAATGAATTGCGCTAATTTAAAAAAAATCCCCCAAATAATTAGTTTTGTGACGTTTTTTTCATACACTCAGTATGGGCGTCACAAAACTGACTCATACAATTTTATATACATATACACTTTTTTTGAAAACGTCCACATCCAAATAACAAACTAGGGACAAAATGGCTAAAAATCAGCAAGCAAGCAAGCAAAATGAAAACAGGTTAAAAATCAGCTCGAGTACCTACTGTGTAGTAAAATGTCAATGTCACTGGTACTATTTGATGTCATCCGTTAGCGGGCGCGTCTGCGAAGCTTTGCTGTGAATAATTCCCGCAGATTCCTCTTCGGAGAACGTAGAGCTTGGAAACCGGTTTAATAAAGAAAGAAAAATATATATTAAGGAGATAAACTTGTCAAAAACAAAATAAATTTTACTACAAACAAAAACATTTCATTTGTACGTTAAGGAAACTAAATCACGTACCTACTAGAGTGAAACCTTTTCATAATCAATATCGCTATAATTTCCTTGGCATTATATTAGCAAGGCGTAAGAAGGGATGTAACTACCGCTTTTGTTTTTCCTGATATTGTTATTTTTTTTTAGTAGAATTTCTGCGCAACATAGTCTAAGTTTTTTTAAACAATAAATTTTGTGATTCTCCGAATGAAGAAACAAATAATATTTGAAAAACAAGCAAAGATGCAACACGCAACTTTGGCATTGGTAATATACGGTAGGTATATTACTAATAATACTTGTAGCAAACTCCTTGGAATTTTTGTACTTTTTAATGTATTTTTGTAAAGTTCTTTTTTTGTATATTTTTCTTTACTTGTCATTATTGCTTATGTTTTGCGCTCGTTCGGTTGTGTTGGTTGTGTTTAATATATTTCAATTTCATCAATTATTCTCATTATTTTAATACAGTCCACTTCCCACGTTTCAATACTCATTCTTGTTCCTTATCAGTAAAACTAATAAAATTGTTAGTGACCATCGGTAGAAATTTAAACTTGGTATCGAAACCAGAAACCGAAATTTGGCGGCCATCTTGAACCTCTAGAGCTCCGGCAAAAATATTTCATAGACGTGCGGCAAAGGGGGCGAGCGCGAAGCTAAACATAGCGTTGAAATGTTGTCATTTATAATATGAAGGCACCTGTATTTTTTCGGATGCCAGAGGAATAAACGTTACGTTCTAAAGGTATAATAAGTAAATTTTTTATCGCGCAGAAAGAGAAAAACAAACAGTTGACAGTGATATACGAAGTAAGGAATTAGATAGTCAAAATACCACGAACGGGACTTATCACGCTATTTTTATCAAGTAATATATATTTACCTCGACGTTTAGGCAACGTTACAGTTGCTGTGGTCAGGTCACGAGTAGACTCAATGATCTATGAGTGAGCATCACGAAAGTTTAAAACGTTATAAGGAATTAGATGTATACTCGTAGTTCGATTTTTAAACTATTGATGTGCCAAAGGAAACTCCGAAATTATGGAACCTTTCACATAGGAAATATTGCGGAAACTTCTCACAATTTTGTATGGGGATTGAAAGTATGTATAAATAAATAAATAAATAAATATCATGGGACACTTGACACCAATTGACCTAGTCCCAAACTAAGCAAAGCTTGTAAGCTTGTAGCTTGTATGTAAAATCTTTATAGTTCAAAATAAGTAAAACACACAAAAAGCGCGAAAAGTAGCGAGTTTTCCTTCATTGTGGAGAGTTGTATGTATGTATGTATGTAAACTCTTTATTGTACAAAATAGGTAAAATACAGTTGACAAAAAAACAAATATGTACAAAGGCGAACTTATCCCTTAAAGGGATCTCTTCCAGTCAACCTTTGAGTGGACGAGAGGAGCATTCAGTCAGGGACAAACAAAAATTTAGTATATAATTAACATAGTTACATAGTGGAAGCTACAATACATTGCTTTAAATAATAAAATACACAAATCTACAAATAATCCTAACATAAAAATACACTACTACATACAAATATATGCATATGGAAACAAACTATGAAAAATATGTACCAATACAATGAGCAAAAATAATAACAATAATAATAGTCTTTAACATTTACGGAGTTGTCTAATGAATGAGAGGCCTTTGTTCAACAGTGGACGTCTTACAGCTGATGGTGATGATAATGTATTTCCTCTCCCACCCTCGTCTATGGCAAGTATACTCTTGCTATCCCGCTTCAGTCTGTCGCTATTTCCATGTCTTCTTGCTAAATAAATATCATGGGACATTGCCACCAATTCTGCCGCCTTAAGGAGAAAACCATAAGTGAAATTTTTTGCAAAATTGACTTGTCACCAGCCTCGTACTCAGGATAAAAAACTGAGTACGAGGCTGGTGAAAAGTCAATTTTGCAAAAAATGTCACTTATGGTTTTTCTCCTTAAGGCGGCAGAATTGACCTAGTCATAAACGAAGCAAAGCTTGTACTATGGGGACGCTAGGCAAAGGATAAACATACTTAAATATGGATAAAAAAATACTTAAATACATATTCAACATCCAAAACTCGAGAACAAACATTCGTATTATTCATACAAATATCTGCCCCGGTCGGGATTCGAGCCCGGGACCTCAAGCTTCGTAGTCAGGGTCTCTAACCACTTAGCCATCTGGTCGTCAAATAAAGAAATTGGATTCTTAAGAATATTATATTTTTTAAGTGTCACCGTTCTCTAGACATTACCTATGTAAGTAGGTCGAGTTACCTTGAAACCTGTGAAGTTCTTTTATCAGTGAATATGAAAATTACAAAAGCTCCCGTAAGCCGAAAGCTACGGTTTAATAATGAGCCGTGTCCCCTTTAAGTTAAACCGTCGGTTCTCAAAGTCAAAGTCAAAGTATTTTATTTGTTAAACATAGTTATAACTGTATACAGTGGTAAAAGAAAATATTATAGTCTCATCATGTTTTGCCAATTAAACAAACTCAAACAATATATTTAATCCTACCATTAGAATAGAATATAATAGAAATATATTCAGCCACCACATCATGACAAAAAAATGAGAAATTACATTTACAAAATGATAAAGAATGATATACAAGAACAAACAAATAATTATGTGAAGCCGAAATGGTCTCTACTCAGCGGTGTCATTGGCACAACTAGCGTTGTTAACGGCGCTGATTTTCTGCGGAGCCAGCGAGGTGTGCAGGATGCACTGAGCGACTTGCGTCAGGAAAATAATAATAAATAATAATAAATTAATAGTACTCGTGCATATAAATGTAACAAAGATAAATTATTCACACGTCCTGACACATATATTAATCGGTCCTATTTCCTGCCTGGATTCCGTAACACAGGGACTCCTAGCACTGGATCCAGAGCCGTAGACTCTTGTTTATAAGTTTTTTATGCAATAAATTATTTTTCATCTTAGTTTTTCATTATAAATCCGCAGATCGGCAAGCGCAGCGTAGGACCTCCACCAACGAGATAGACGGATGATCTAGTTAAAGCGTTCATAATAGATGCAGGCCGCTTCTAACTGAACTTGAGGTATATGGGGGAGGCCTATGTATAACTGCTGGCGTCCTACGGTTGATATGATGTTGATTAATGTACTTCCGTAAATTTTAATCACGTGGGAACATTGACTCGAAAGTAAAAGTACAAAGTTTTTCCCGTATTATCTAAGTACTTATATAACACGGAAAGTACATGTACCAAAGTTCCATCCCTCCGATCTCGTCCAGCCGTGTTAGAGTAAAAGGGTAACACTAACTCACGCACACAAACTTTCGTACCTATTTATAATGTTAATGCATTATTGGTACAAGTTGTGAATGAGACGATAAGTAAAACGAATACTATACTTAAGACTTAAGCAGCGTTTCCACCAGAGATGTGCGAGGATGTGTTGCGAGAAATATATTTTTCACTAACCGATAGAAACTCTTCATTTATCTCGTCTAGGATGTGTAAATGAAGCATTTCTATTGGTTGATGAAAAACATATTCCTCGCAACATGTCCTCGCACATTATTGATGCTGCTTTATACTCCTACAATTTTTTAATTTACCTTGTAAGCAAACGTTTGCCAAAATAAAATATAGGTAATTAAAATAATAGGTCTGCGACACTCAAAAGTTTGAGAGACGCTGAGCTAAATGGACGAACCTTGTATCCCTTCAGAGTTCATTGGAGATTATGAAATTATAATAATCGGAGTCATAACTCTTTTAACGTTTTTAAAAATGATTCAGGGAAGACAGACGCCTTTGAAGACGGAACTATAATAACAAGCATTATTATAAAATACCTATTCTAAAAACGTATAAGAAAAGAAAATGGAAGGGAGAATGGAGCATATTATTCTATTGATTATAATGGAAATTGACGAAAAAAAGTTCAAAAATAATAGCGGGAAAAATTCCACAAAACTTAGAGGTGCGAGTCCTGGCTCGAACCCAGGACCAGGACTTTAAATACCGTTAAAAAGTTGAAATCAAGATTACGATTTGGAGTCTTTTTGTATTTTTTATTTCAACTCCAAATTTTTGTTTCTTTTACGGTCATCCCGTGAAAGTTTATATAAATTTCACACGAAAACACAAGCCGAAACATGAATGCACAGAAAAACCAGAAAAAATAGACCAGCGCTGGGAATCGAACCCAGGTCCTCAGCATTCCGTGCTGCGTGCTATTCCCCTACACCACCACTGGACAGGAGACTAGACACGAATTTTTCCTATGCACCCATATCTCAACTTGGATTCTTTTTCTATTAGTCACTTTAGCAGCGACACTAACGCCATCTATGATCTACGTTCTCAACGAGAAACATTTTTCACTCCCATCGAAACTACAGTCGCTGCTAAAGTGACTAATAGAAAAAGAATCCAAGTTGAGATATGGGTGCATAGGAAAAATTCGTGTCTAGTCTCCTGTCCAGTGGTGGTGTAGGGGAATAGCACGCAGCACGGAATGCTGAGGACCTGGGTTCGATTCCCAGCGCTGGTCTATTTTTTCTGGTTTTTCTGTGCATTCATGTTTCGGCTTGTGTTTTCGTGTGAAATTTATATAAACTTTCACGGGATGACCGTAAAAGAAACAAAAATTTGGAGTTGAAATAAAAAATACAAAAAGACTCCAAATCGTAATCTTGATTTGATTGCTTAATAGCGACATCTCTTGTCCCTGGTGAACGGATAGTTTCGATGGGAGTGAAAAATGTTTCTCGTTGAGAACGTAGATCATAGATGGCGTTAGTGTCGCTGCTAAAGTGACTAATAGAAAAAGAATCCAAGTTGAGATATGGGTGCATAGGAAAAATTCGTGTCTAGTCTCCTGTCCAGTGGTGGTGTAGGGGAATAGCACGCAGCACGGAATGCTGAGGACCTGGGTTCGATTCCCAGCGCTGGTCTATTTTTTCTGGTTTTTCTGTGCATTCATGTTTCGGCTTGTGTTTTCGTGTGAAATTTATGTTAAAAAGTTGGTATCGTTACCTCTGTCAAATAGATTTAACGTTAAATAGTTAATTCATAAGTAACGGTAAATTATTACTTCTCAGTTCTCACTTTTACGGTCACCATTCTGCTAAATCAGAACATTTGATTATGCTATTAAATCTACTCAACAACGATAGGTATGTATGTGCTTGTAAGTTTGTAATTCGTATCAAAAAATAATAAAGAATTTCTATTTTTTACATGGTAAATTAAACTTGGTACTTTACGGACTACATCATGCATTCGCGATTATTATTTTGATCCCGAAGTTTCAACTCCATTTCAAATCTCATGGCCGCGGAAAATCAAAAACAAACATACCGATTGAAGTAGTGTTACTTTTTAACGTTATTACGAGGGTCAAACTGAAAGTTCTTAGAAAATCAAAAACTGAGCAAACTAGCAAGTTATTAGTTTTATTATATCTTTTCAAAATAGTGTCCATTCACATCAATACACAGCTGCATCCGATGGAACCACTGAGAAAAGCACTTAGCCCACTCGTCCTTAGGGGTCTCTTCGACGGCCTTTTGAAACGCACCCACTGCTTCCTCGGTGTTCATAAAAAGTTTTCCTCGAAGTTTTTCTTTTGTTTTCGGGAATAAATAAAAATCGCAAGGTGCGAGGTCGGGGCTATACGGCGGGTGACCCAGTAATTCCACGTCTGACGTCACTAAATAGTCGATCGTTCGCCTGGCGGTGTGCGACGAGGCGTTGTCGTGGTGAAGAAGGATCCTACTTCGAGGTCGCTTCTTCCGAACTTTTTCCAATACAAGTGGCAAACAATTGTTGGTGTACCACTCTGCAGTAACTGTTTTTTGATCCTCTAAAACAATTGTCGCATAGTGACCTGTCGTTCCGAAGAACGAGGCCACCATCTTTTTTCCCACGCTTCGACCTCTCTTCACTTTAGTTGGCAACTCCTCGAAAGGAAACACCCATTGAGCAGACTGTCTCTTGGTTTCTGGATCATAACAGTAAACCCAGCTTTCGTCACCCGTAAGTATGTCGAAAACAGCATTTGAGTCACCTCCGTTAAATCTTTGAATCATTTCACGGCACCAATCAACCCGACGGAGTTTTTGGGCCTCGGTCAAATTATGAGGTATCCACCTCGCACAAAGCTTCCTGACCGCTAAATGTTCTTGGAGGATTTTATGCACTTGACTCATACCGATGCCTAAGCTTGTCCGAATCTGCTGATACGTTACTCTTTTGTCAGTCTCTGTCATACGCTGCACAACACTGATGTTATTTTCAGTCGTCGCCGTAGAAGGCCGTCCCTCACGCAGATCGTCGGTGAGATTAGTGCGACCACGTTTAAACTCATTAAACCAGTTGTAAATGGTCGCACGAGATGGGGCTTCATCATGAAAGGCCAATCGAAGTCTATCATAGCTTTCTTGTTGACTTAAATGACATCGAAAGTCATAAAAAATCATTGCACGAAAATTTTCGCGAGTTAAATTCATGTTGACGTGACGCAGACAATTTTCAATTTGCCGCCAAATCATAAAACAAATGACAAATGAATGAAATACATACTCAATAATATTGGCAAAGAGTTCCATTTTCAAAATTTAAACTTACTTTTTTATTATATTGTTTACAAGTGGCCAGTTCTAAAAACTTTCAGTGTCGCCCTCGTAATAATGTGAATTAACCAGCTCTACTATTAGCTACCATGTAAATCAAGTTTACTGTTACTAAGTAACGTTTCATTGGGTAACGTTACCATAATGTTATTTTATCAAGTAACGTTATAATTTAATACCGTTACACGGTAGGTATTTTTACGATTTTACCGTTAAGTAACTTTACTTATAATGTGAATTTGGTAATGTTAACAAGCCTTGCCCAGTGACCCTCTACCTGAGAGACCATAGGTCAACCCACTACGCTACTTTGACTTATAACCAGAAAACAAAGTAGTTTTGGAAAATCTCCATATACCTGTGTTTTCTGAACTGCTTACTATGAGTTGGTGTTCAGTAAAGAGTTATTGTATTGTATTGTAGTTTTGTTCAGAATCGAGAGTAAAATCAGACACTGTAAGTTAAGGCAGATTGTTTGTGTGTGTTTTTTTTAAATTCCTCTTTTACTGTGCTCAGTGAATAAATCATCAATTTTGAAAGTACCTAATAAAATCCTTCTTTTTTTAACCTGTATCTTAGTACATTTACATAATCTCTAAGCTTTTATAGGAAAGCATTGGGTTAACAAATGCATTAATATTTACATGGAAATTGTATAGTCATATCGAATTATTACACAGCAAACAAGATACGGTAGATATAACGATACGGTAATGCCATTTCAACCAGATACATAGTGGTTTGAAACTGATTCATTGTTTATCAACTGCATAAATTATACTTCGATAGATATTTTTCGAAGTTTCTAGATTTTATTTTTGACAATATTGCTATGAGGGATACCTAAAAAAAAAGTTTAATCTGTTTATTTCACTGAATTAAAAAAACAATCTTTCACTTAGATTCTAATTTTAGTTTTTAAAGATTTTAATGAATCTGATTACCTGAGTTCAGTCAATTACGAAAAGATCGATAAAGAAAAATTTACAAAAATATGTATGTAAATTTTTTTTTTACATAAAACTGACCCGTTTGATTGACCCAATCACTCAATTTTTTAACGTTAAGATTTGCATACATTGTACTTACTTTTGTAACTTTGCCCGTATTAGTCTCTTTGTAGTCGACTGTTCGATAGTGGACGTCCTGGTTGCTTGATATGATGAAGATTTAGTATTATGACGGTAGATAATAAAATGTAAAATTGTCTGTTGGACTAAGCGTCACTATTGGTCATTGAAAATTGATGACAATGACTGAATCGAAAGTGTAAAGTTAAGGATACTAAACGTAACATAATGTGAGTTACAAGAACTAGTATGAGAGTTATAAAAAAAAATGTAAAATATCTTGCACATTGTATTTTTTCATCATCTGAACTACATATCCGTATCTTATCCAATCCCTAGAACAGAACAAAAGCGCTAGATTTTGTGCTAGGAATTACTAAAACTATTGAAGCGTTCAGTAATTTGAATACAAGATTAGATTCCCCAAGAATTAGGCACTAAACTTTAACTACAAAAACAAAATTCCATCATTTGGCAAGCTCAGTGCCAACAGTAAAATCAGTATCCATACTAATATTATAAATGCGAAAGTAACTCTGTCTGCCTGTTACGTTTTCACGCCAAAACCGCTGAACCGATTTTGATGAAATTTGGTACAGAGATAGACTAGACATTGGGAAAGAACATAGGCTACCTTTTATTCCGAAAAAAGGCTTGAAGGGGTTGAAATAGAGGATGAAAGTTTATATGGAAGTTCGTCATTTTTAAAGATAAAACCATGAAACTTGGCATTTAGGCAGTTAATAAGAAATAAGTAGATATTTGTTCAAGCGTTTTTGATGAAAGTTTATGTGGAAGGTCGTCATTATCGAAGATAAATTGAAAACCATAGAAGTTTCTATGTGCTATTATTGGCAGAATAGGTGTCCTAAATAAATTAAATACTTGCCAAAATTACTATTCCACGCGGACGAAGTCGCGGGCAAAAGCTAGTAAACTAATAAATTATTAGTTAGTTAACTTGCTAACGGTTTTAATTATTGATAATAAATAATGATGTGGGTGTCGAGACGGCTAAGCTGAAGTGGGACTGGGCTGGACATATCTGCCGCATGCATCACGAATCGTTACCGAATGGGTTCCGAAGGATGGCCAAAGGAGCAAAGGTAGACCCAAGAGGAGATAGCGGGACGACCTGAGTGCTTTTCAGCTTGATTGGCAGGTGCATCATGATAGGGAAGAGTGGCGAAAGAAATAGGACGCCTTTGCCCAGCAGTGGGACATATTACAGATTACATAAAAAAAAAACATTTAACAAGTTAATTTAAATCTGTCATTTACAATTTCATATTCCACAATTGATTTGTGATAATACTTAAGTAATTCTTTGGTCGAACTATCCTATCGCGGCCAGGCGTCATATAAACTTTTACCTAAAGTCTTCGCCGTAAAGTCGATTTTAGCGAGTTATTACAATCGAGATAAGGTGTTTTGAAATATAACTCGGATAACTAATTCTGAAATGCTGTCTGTCTGTCATTTTCTGTTCGAACCGAGGTTCCCTGACCTAGTTTCGATGTAGCATATTCTATGTTTAGTTTCTTAAAACAATAAGCATGTAATGCGGATAACAATTTGAGATAATAATGCTAGTATAATCTGTGGTAATAATGTCATGCTCGTAAACTGTAAACTAACTGGGTACTTATGCTATATTTTATGAGTTTATGGAGACAAATGTATGAGGTGGAGCTAAGTAAAATTATTTAATTTAATTTACATAGTTTATTTTTGTTATTATTACATATTACGAGTACGCATAAAGGTAGCTTAGAATTGATTTTGTGGCTACTGGCGCTGCCCATGAGCTGCGCCAGCGGTCTGTTCACTTAAAAAAATCTCTTACACATATACAATTTTACTCGCAAATATGATGAAAACACCTCTCCATTTCTTCCGTGGATGTCGTAAGAGGCGACTGAGGATATAGGTTAACCTAAGGTATACCGTAGGCGACAGGCTAGCAACATGTCACTATTGTTACTATTTTTTTTGTACTGCTTTATGGTGTGCAATAAAGAATATTTGTATTGTACCGTTTTTGTCAAACTTAAAAACTAAAATTGCTAAAATGGCTCCGAAGCGGTAACGTTTGTGTGCTCTGCCTACCCCATTTGGGAATACAGGCGTGATGTTTGTGTCTGTGTGTGTGATGAAAAATATTGTAAGTATGACGCACGGGCGTTACTGGAATTACAAATATCGACTCATTAAAGTCTTCGACTTCGGACCCCTAATACTCTCGTTTGTAATTAATTAATAATTATTTACCGCCCTTAACACAATGTACTGTGAGCGTATCGTATCTAACATGCGTAGGTACGAGTGCTGTCGGTGCTAATACAAAAACTAGCGAGAACATTTTTTTTTAATATTTTTTATTATACATTAGTTATGTAGGTATAAAGGTAGCTTAGAATGGTTTTCAGGCCACGCTTTGACATACTTTGATTATATTACTTTGCAAAATAATTTCCAAGTCCCTTCGAAATAGAGGCAATATACAACAATATATTACCTTCATAATGATACTCTAAGCATTGTATTCTATTCAAATAGAATGTATTCATTTGAAGATCTTTTGTACCGGAGAAGAATGCAATGCCTAGGTAGGCTCTAAGAATAACCATTGATACCCGAGCCTATTGGAACTAGTAGGATATAGTTTTATGAGATTTCATTAGGTATTATTCTGGGGTTAGATTTTCTTTAGTACCTGTAGCTGTACCTACTGTAGCCGAAATGGCATTAAACGGTATGTAGTTTCGTTTTAAACTTTCGTGATTCTCAGTCATAGTCAAAATACAAGATTACTATTTAGAGTCTTTTTGTATTTTTTACTTCAACTCCAATTTTTTGTTTCTTTTACGGTCATTCCGTGAAAGTTTATATATTTCACACGAAAACACAAGCCGAAACATGGATGCACAGAAAAACCAGAAAAATAAAAATAAATAAATAAATAATATATTTTTTCTGGTTTTTCTGTGCATCCATGTTTCGGCTTGTGTTTTCGTGTCAAATATATTATATGTATAGTCAAAATACCACCAACGGGACTTATCACGCTAACACACACAAGTAATATTTACCACGGCCACTGCAATGTTGCCGAAACGTCGAGGTAAATATTACTTGTGCGTGTTAGTGTGATAAATCCCGTTGGTGGTACTTTGACTATGAATACCTATGCATTTTCACCATGTCCGCGGCTTAGCTTTAGAGACTATCAAGACTACCAAGGCGGTTCTGCTCCGATCTCCGCAAACTTCTCTTGTCAGGCCTGTGAATGACCGAGCATGTCACTCTCACATCGGTATAGTCAGCCACAAAAGACGTGTGCACAGGCAACACGCCAAAATTAGTCTGAAACAGATAAAACAGAAGTTAACAGAAGAACGTCTGAAACAGATAAGGGACTCCCAAGTTTGCGAGATTTAGGTCCGTCGTCAGGGGCTTGATGGACAGAAACCGATGAGAAAGCTAATCTAACCACTTCACAGTCCAGAGTGCGCAACCAATATGGCTACAACCGTCCGGGTTTTTTATCGACGGACGCACCCACAAATTTCTAACTAAAAGGTTTTGAAAATACAAACTGAAATATAGATGCACAGAAAAAACAGAAAAATAAGGCCAGCAATGAAAATTTAAAATACAAAAAGATTTCAAAAAAAAAGATATAATTGTACTGCAGGGATACTCCGAACCCACTTGCTCGTTTGCCTTCCAGTCGAATAATAAAAAATAAATAAAAATAAAAATAATAAAAAAAAAACTTGAAACTCGAAGTGTCGTGCGGTCCCTCTCGCTCACGTATAAAATAGTAGGGAGGGACCGCACAACACGAACTTCGAGTTTCGCGTTTCGGAGTAGCCCTGCTGTTTATTGAACCGCTTTGTGGCCTGCTGCAGTAGACTATGAACTAAACGCAGCATGTTTTCATTCCAGGTCCACACGAGGAAAAGTATGACAGAAAGCTGGATGATCTCAGAAGGGAGTTGACGAAGAAGATACGAGAGATCGCGCTCAGAAATCAAACACAACTGAAAGTAAGTCTTTTTAGGGTTCCGTACCCAAAATTGCAGAAATAGCACCTTTATAGAATTACTTTAGCGCCTGTCTGTCCAACTATATGTGTCTGTTGTTTGTCATGGCCAATTTACTCCGAAAATATTAGATCGATTACCTTAATAAATAAATCCAAAATATAAATCGGTGACCTAAAGACGGAGATGTAACGATAAACGAATTTCAAACACGGACACGGACCATTTCTAGACGGTAAATTAGAAACTAAACAAAAGGCAAACTATATTTTGTGAATCATGAAATGAGAGGGCTTGTTGTGAGGATTTCTTTTTTTTTATTATTTAAGATATATAGGTAGTTCTGAAGACATTTAAGGAAAAGGGAAAAAATTTAATATTAACCTCACGATTAAGTATCTTCGAAACAACTAGGTTCGAAATAAAAAGAAAGTCCAAAAAAAAATTGTTCTTTACTCGACGTAAAACATAGAAATAGAAAAACTATTACAATATAAAATAATATTAATAAATAAAATGTAAAAACGATAAAAATAAGAAATGTAAAAGAAGAAACATTTCATCGTACCTACGGAACCCTCTCCACGCGAATTAGATTCGCACTTGTCAGATTTTTTTTTACTAAAAATCTTTCATCACGTAACTGTAATTATCTCTTTAACTAGAGCACCGAGCAGATCACTGAGCCAGAGAATGTCATTACTTATTTAATATATTTTGCTCTTATTCATTCCGTGAATTTCTTGCTAGAATTTCTTTTGGCTTAAGTTTCGTTTTATGTGTTGTGGTTTCCGTTTTCAAAATGACAATAACGATTTTTTTAAGGCTAATTTTAAATGACTGGACTTTGAAATACTCGTAAGAATGACACGGATTTTGGGTAATCTGTTCCTTTCTAACAATAAGTCAGTTTTCTAAGTTATAGGAGTTTCGATTTGTGGCACTCGAACATGGCGGATGTAGACAATATCTAAATTTGCTATTTCTGTTTCTTTGGCTAGTTGAAGTATAATTTTGATAGTGTTTTATGCGGCGATTAACCTTAACAGTGAACAGTGATCACAAAATTCTATATTGCTCTCGTGTCTGACATTTTTTAATGCGCAAGTTGTCTCCACGTGATTTCTGTAATTTTACTATCAAGTTACAAAAACTACAATCACCGTACAACGTTGCCTCTCGAAAGAGAATACTTAGACACTGGCGAAATTGTCCGCGGAGGAATCCCACAAATTAATTGCACAAATAAGAGTCATACTGAAAACTAGCGCTGCGGCTTGCTGCAGTAATACGCTGAGTAATCATAGGTATGGCCCTTTTTACTTATTTCGGCACAATGTTTTTTTTTTCTTGGTGCCTCATATATAAGATAGTCTGTTTTTTAGCTGTAATTTTATTTATTTTCCCTGTGCCGAATTTAGGTAAATTAATTCAAATTCAAATTCAAATTCAAATTCATTTATTTCGTCAACATAGGTAAATACAATTAGGTGATAAATAGGTAAGTAGAACAACTATGATGTGCCTGTCGGCGTACGAAATTTAACATAACAATAAAAATAATAATAAATCAAATTAAATGTCACAAAACGAAAATAATAATAATAATTAAATAGCTTTCTTTACTAATAATGATAAAGACATCAGTACATTATCATAATTATTAAGTATTAACATTTCATCAACCAATTATATATGTCAGATACAATTAAAAGTATGTCACATTTCCTTATCCATAATTATGGCAAATATACATTTTTCTTATTTAAACAAGTAGGTAAATTATATTTCATCATCCATGAATTCTTTAATGGTATAATAAGCTTTCTTAACCAACATATCTTTTAAACGTGACTTAAATTCTTTTACATTATTAATATCCCTCATTTCTTTAGGAATTTTGTTGTAACATTTAGGAGCCATCCCAAGTACCCCTTTCGATAGTAGTGCACTTTTTGATGGCACTGATTTTATTTTACCACATAATCTTGCACTGTTAAATGTTACAAACAGTCCCAGGTTAGATTTAACAAAACTGGCAATCTCATAAATATATAAGGATGGGAGTGTCAAAATTTTTAAATTTTCGAAATAGGGTTTGCAGGATTCAATAGGCTTTATGTCACAGATAGCTCTTAAACACTTTTTTTGAGCCCTGAATGCCTGTTCTCTTTCAGTGGAATTCCCCCAGAAAACAATGCCGTATCTAAGCGTTGATGTGACATACGCGTGATATGCAGTCAATACCGCTGTTTTATTAACAATCTTATTTAACATGTACAAGGCATATGAGTACTGGCTAAGTTTTTTGCAAACGTTATCGACATGTGTTTTCCAGGTCAAATTACTGTCCACATTTAGACCTAGAAACTTTGTTGTGTCTGTTTCTGATACCGGTTGGCCTTTATATGTTATATTCATTTGTGAGTTTGCGTGCCCTCTCAACTTAAAATGCATTATTTTTGTTTTCTCTAAATTTATCTTGAGATTATTTGTGGTAAGCCACTTTATGAGCAGTTTTAATGTAGTATTTATTTCAAACTCTACTGTATACTGATCTAGGCCCTTAAAAACGACTGTGCTATCATCAGCGAACAGTACCATGGGGTGATCTGTTATTTGAGGAAAATCATTAATATAAATAGTAAATAGAAGTGGGCCCAAAATACTACCCTGTGGTACACCTTTTACGATTTCTCCTAGTTCAGAGAAATAATTTACCTCTAATCCAGATTTACAACACAGTCTGCTTAACTGCGTCATTTGTTTTCTGTTTTTCAAGTAAGATTCCATCAAACGAAGGACGTTTCCTCTAACCCCGTATCTATACAATTTACCTAACATAATATTGTGATCTACATAGTCAAAGGCCTTGGTCATATCCATATACATAACAGTGACATGGTGTCTTTTGTCCATCCCGATAGTTACATTCTCGATCAGATCATATATCGCCATGTCTATAGACTTCCCCCGACGAAAACCCTTTTGTTCACTAGCAAACAAGTTATTATTTTCAAAATATCGATAAAGACTATTGTGGATAACTTTTTCTATAACCTTGGACAGGACTGGGGTCAGCGCAATAGGTCTGTGATTATCAATATCTTCTCTATTGCCTTTCTTATATACCGGCTTTATTATCGAAGTTTTAAGCTTCTCAGGAAAAACCCCGTCCTCAATACACAAATTAACTATGTGACTAATTATTGGTGCTATAATTTTTGCAGATTTTTTTATTACTTTCGTGGTGATGCCATCATAGCCTGCACTTGATGTATTCTTCAGCGAAATAATTATTTTGTGTATGTCATCAGGTGAGGTAGGCAGCATAAACATTGAATTCGGTTTTTGATTTATATTTTTACACGCACTAAGAGTTCTGTCATATGTATTTACATTTGTATTACTTGTATTATGGTTGACGTCATTATAAATGTTCATATCAGATAAGTTAATAAAATAATTATTGAAATTTTCTGCAATATCTTTAGGATCATATATTACCTTACCATCAACATTTAATTTCAAGATAGTTTCACTTGGAAGGTTACGCTTAGATTGATTTATTATGTTCCAAGCTGTTTTAGTTTTATTCGAAGACGTTTTAATCAGGTAATCATTTTGGATTTTTGGGTTAATTTCGTAATTTTTTTCAGTCTTTTAGAATAAAGCTTTAAACGTACTTTGTCTTCGTTTTTTGATGACTGTCTATATTTCCAGAGTAGTTGTCTTTTACGCTTGCAACATCTACGCAAGCCTTTAGACATCCATTTAGTTGTTTTTATGTTTTTTATTTTTATTTTTACAAAAGGAAAACACAAATCATAAAAAAGTTTAAAGTCATCATAGAAAAGACTGTAGGCCTCATTTCCATCACTTGCCATATATACCCCGTTAAAACTAAGTTTCTCTATACACTGCAAGAATTTATCAATATTTTCATCACTATAGTCTCTTTTCATTATGTACCAGTGTTGAAGTACGCAAGTTTTTTGAACGGGACACGTAATCAGCTGAGCAGTGTGATCCGAAAGACCAAAGTCAAGCACTTCACATTTACTTTTTGTCACGTTGTAAAAAATGTTATCAATGCAGGTATTGCTGCCCAACCTCGTGGCCTGTTTTATTCCTATTTTCAAATTATAGCCTTGTAGTAAGTTTTTAAATTCATTTGAAATTGTAGTCCTTATAGATAAATTTATATTAAAGTCACCACAAAGTATTAGCTTTTTATTTTTTAAGCACAGTCTACGCAAAATATCATTTAGTTTATTAAAGAAAATCCGAACTGAATCTGAATCCATTTTAGGTATACGGTAGATAGATATTACAGCTATTCCATGATCTATTAATTCAATGCCAGAGCATTCTACAACATTGGATATGCTAGTTTGGTTTATATAATCAAGAACCTTAAACTTAAGACCTTTCCGCGCAAGGATACAAGACCCACCTTTCCTATTTGTTCTACAAAAATGAGTACATAGATTATAATTTGGCAGGTTTAAGTGGATATCGTCACCCTGTTTCATATTATGCTCAGTTATACAGATAATGTCCACTAGTTTTCCGGAAGACATCAGTTCATGTATATGAATGCTCAATTCATCAGACTTTCCCACAAGGCCACTAATATTCTGGTGCAAAACAGATATTTTCTTATACACGAAAAAGACCAGAATTACTTTCACGCAGATCTTCCTGCATCTTTTTATCCATTTGAGTCGACAATTTGTCAACACTAGCAACGCATTTACAGTTAGCAGCATATGCGGTTGTTTGAGTATACTGTGAATCAGTTTGTGTACTAGTGGTCGCCAAGCGGCCTCTAAAATCAAAGTTTACAGTAGAAAACATGGGCTCATGGTTGGAAACATTTATTTTTTCTTTAAGGTTAAGTATTTGATTCGCTATTAAATGACAAAGATATTATTTCATTAAAGGGTTATTTGGCTTGCAGTGACCATAATTTACAGCAATATACGAAGCATTTTTCTTGTACATACCACATGCATATCGAAGCTCATAATTTAATTTATTTTCGTTTAAGTGTTTATTGAAGGGAATTTCCGATATAATAACATTTGTATGTGTGGTCTTTTTTAGCCAAGTTCCCAAACTAATTCTAAAATCATACGGATTAGAGTCATTCATACCTCCCAAAATAATAATGTAATCATTTGAATTTAATTTCTTAAATTCAGATTTTCCTGAATATAGAATATCCCCTAGTGTTGTTCCTGGCTTCCAGAAACATGTCACTGCATACTCATTTCCTAGGAGTTTTTGAAGTGTATGCCTCGCATGCCTCCCACGTTGGTCAGCCAAGAACATCACTTTTGTTTTAAATGTAGGAACCTCAGCCGTGGGAGTTTCCCCACCTTCTCTGTGGTCTAGATTTTGTATTTTATTAGATAAGGTTTCGGTCTGAGGCAATTTACAACCTTTTAATGTCTGAGTCGAGATGATGTGCTGAAAATCAGCAGATATTTGCTTGATGTTAGGTGATGTCAATATTTCTTCACTGTTTATTTCTTTAAGTAATGAATCATTTAAATTCATTTTAATTGGGCTTAATGTGCTAAGATTGTTCAATGGAGAAACCCGTGGTGTTTTCATGCAAATATGTGTGATATCCCTGTAGGAAGGTGTCACCGATGTATGTTTAGAATTAGGCGTCTGATTTACAATTCTGTTGCTAATATATTCTGTTGATAGTTTTTTTAATACCTCTATGTTCTTCGCTTGAATATTCACTTTCGTCTTAAGGTTTAAGTTTTCCTCGTTTAGATTATCAATTTCTTTATGTGCACTCTGTAGCTCACCGGTGATTTCATCAATTTGTTTTCTTAAAAATAATTTATTCTTTCTCTCTTTATTTTTTTCAAATAAGAAATATTCAAGAGCTCATTATACTGCGGGGACACAAAGCTGCGTTTCCACCAGCAATGTGCGAATATACGTTACGAGGATTGTGTCTATCACAAACTGGTGGATTTTGTTTTTTATATTTGTTAAATAGGGTACTTGCATTTTCTTAAACCTTCCCATCGTCCATCCTTCTCACACATGTGCACTTGCGTATGCGCCTGTCCCTATCGTCGCTACGTAATACTGCGTATGGACAATGATTTTTAAGACTTTTACTCTTCGTTCGACCTTCGTTGCATCAGCATCGATTTGTGATCATATATGTGTTTTTTGTGTGTGTGTTCATCCTTGAAATACCAGAACTTTTAGAAAAAGAGCTGTACAGACGCTAACAGTGCCGGCATTCGAAGAACACCAGGGATTTTAGGGTAAGTGCGCATGATCTGTTCCTCTTTCCCGTTCTTCGACCTATGTCTGTCCTTAAATATTGAAGATAATGCAAGTACTACATTTTTAAATAGATGTTATAACTTTCTGAAGTCATAAGCCGCATATACAGTCCATTATTTCCATCGCCTTGTGCCTAGGAGTTTCGAAACAATCTTTTTAAATTAATTTTCCCGCTTCCAATAGTGGAGACCGAACAAAGGCACCTCCATTATTTTATGGTCACTTCGACCGGACCGGATTAGAAATTTAAAATTTATAATATTAAATATTTACCTAATTGACTTATAATACCTACCATTGTGCTAAGTAACACAAACACGTAGTCAAAAATATCTTTTTGTATCTCGCACATCGGTAATTATTTCGCTATATTTCCGCAACGCATCGTTTTCTGCGACCAATAGTTACTTATTTCCTAAGTTATTTCATTTTTTCGTAATCAATTAGATAAACGTGTGTGTATTATTCCTTTGTTCATTTTCATTATACATACTATTACGGCCATTTTTAAAGACACGTAGCTCGGTTCGGTTCCGTTCGGTCAACTTCGGTAGTCATCGGTACGTTCGGATCAAACTTGCTTTTATTTGCCACAAAAATTGTCGGGTAGAAATAAATGTAATTAGTTATTCTATCCATCCGCTTGTATTAACGCTAAGATAGAATATATTTACCGCTACTTATTTACGCGTCGAGCGAAGAGTAATTTATTATTATCCCGCTTATATTTATTGCCTATTGCACCGCTTCTTTCATATTCAATTTACAAGCATTATACACATTTTACTCCGTTATTTTACATCCATTATATTTACACTTTTTACCGATATATTTTCGTAAAAATTTACAATGGTTAAACATGGGGGCAGTGATGATCCTTCTGGTGGAATCGAATATGATACTGATAAAAATCAGCTGACTATTTTTTCAATCAAACGCGAGGTGCTATTTAAACGCGTTCAGAATATTCTAGAACTTGCTCATAAAGCTGAAGCGGATCCCCAGCAGTATAGGTCATTTAGAACGAGTGCATTAACCATTGATTCAATTCGTAACGAATATCAAAATATTTTAGATTCATATAACTTGTTATTTCTAAAATTAAACCCAGATTCTGATATTGATTATGAAACATGGACTGCGTTTGAGGAAATGTACTGTTACATTAAAGAAGTTTTATTAGAATTAAATGACAATGATAAAAGCTTTTCTGAACCGCAAGTTCCAACCAGACAAAGATCTCACCTGCCACCAATTGATTTAATGTCATTTAACGGAGATGTGAAAAACTGGCCCTTGTTTTACGAACAATTTAAAAGTATGATTCACGATAATACCTTATTAACTGACAGCGAAAAGGTTTATTATTTAGTGGGAAAACTAACGGGCCGGGCTTCAAGTATCTGTGCGGGGTTGGCCCCGACGCCGCAAAACTATAATATTATTTGGGGTACGCTCGTCCAAAAATATGACGATCCCCGTTCTCTCGCATCTACATATCTTAATCAGTTGTTACATTTCAAACCGCTTGTAAACTCTAATTCCACTGGACTAGACTCATTTATAAATAATTTTAACTCATCTGTAGAAGCACTCAAGCAACTACAGATTAGTGATTTAACTGATTTTATTTTCTTGCATTTGGCGCTGCAGAAATTAGATGTAGACACTATTAAGTTATTCGAAATTACTCATCGAAAAGAGAAAATTCCCGCTTATAAAAATTTAATTGAGTTCATTAAAGAACAAAGTAAAGTATTATCTCGATCACCATCTGCTGGCACTAGTAAGCTGGCAGATAATTCTCCTTTTAAATCACATAGCACCCCCATACGGCAGTCCAATGCATTAACAAAAACATTCGTTAGCGCTAAGGATGGGGCCTGCAGCACAAGCACTAGCGATTATTGTGTTTTGTGCAAAAGTAAACAACATGATCATTTATATTTATGTCCATCTTTTATGAAATTAACTCCGTATGAAAGATTCAATTTTATTAAATTAAACGCTTATTGTAACAACTGCTTAAGTGTGAAACACAAAACATTAGCTTGTACATCTAAACATAATTGTTCGCACTGTTCTTTGAGGCATCATTCTTTATTACATTTTAATGTAAATGTCAAATCACATTGCAATATTGCGGCCTCGAAGCACAATCCCGCTACTAGTGAACCCGCCATTATTGTTGATAATATTGATCCCGCTACCGCTTCTGCTCAAGGCGTGACCCACACTGCGCGGGCGCCGCCGAGCGAGTCAGCTGTGACTCATTCCGCCATTATCGACCTTGCTAGCGCTGTAGATAAGGTCGACATTAGTTCACCGCACCGCAGTTCCGATCATAACGCATCAATATGCATAGTTGCTAATGATCGGGCGAGTTGTTTACAAACAACTACCTTATTAGGGACTGCGAAAATTAAATATCTTGATTCTTTTAACCGCACTCATTACTTGAGATGTCTTGTTGATCCTGGATCTCAAAGTGATTATATAACCGCATCTTGTTGTAAGCGTCTTTCGCTTCCTGTTTATAAACAAACCCGCTATTCAGAAGTTCAAGGTATTGGAGGAACTTCGCACAAAATTCTTGGAATTACTGCACTACAATTTACCTCTCGACTGGATGAGCAGCGTGAATATGCCGTTAAGCCTCTGGTAGTCGAGCAGATTACGTCGCAGTTACCTACCTCGCGCGTTGACCGTGCGTCTATTGAATTTATTTCTAAACTTCCGCTCGCCGATGATGACTTTTCGCAGCCTGGGTCAATAGACATGCTTTTAGGTGTAAATTTATATTGTGAAATTTTATTAAATAATAAAATTAAAGACTCAAATTATAATATTCCCTCCGCTTTTGAAACTACCTTAGGTTACCTTATTATGGGTGATGCTCCTATTATTGCACCGGAATCCGCTTCACACACGCTTTGCGCTTTTACTTCTGATTCGCTTCATCAATTTGTTGAAAAGTTTTGGGCAGTAGAGGAATTGCCTTCGCATACGTTTTTGAGCCCAGATGAACAGCAATGTGAATATATTTATTCTTCTACGACTATTCGTAATGCTAACGGTAGTTATTCAGTTGATCTTCCATTCAAAGACGACCCCAATAAATTAGGTAATTCTTTCATAGCTGCTAAAAGGCGCTTCTTATTTCTCGAAAGAAAATTTGCTAAGGATCCAGAATTAAAATCAAATTACGATCAAATTATTCATGATTATCTAAGCAAAGGTATTTTGTCTCGCGTATCCGTTGAAGAGCATTTTTCTTCCGGTTTTTATTTACCGCACCGTCCTGTAGTACGCAGCGATAAGACTACTAGCAAGGTTCGCCCCGTCCTCGACGGCAGCGCAAAGACGGACACCGGGCTATCATTAAATGATATTTTACACACCGGTTGCAATTTACAGGCTAATATTTTTCACATTCTTTTGAATGTACGAATTTATAAAATCGCATTTTTTGCCGATGTTAAACAAATGTATTTATGCATTTATACAAATGCTCATCATCGTAAATATCAACGGATTTTATACCGTTTCTCTGATACTGACCCGCTCGAAGTGTTAGAGTTCAGCCGAGTAACGTTTGGTCTTCGTTCTTCGCCGTTCCTAGCGCTTCGCACTCTTCGTCAGCTCGCAGCTGATGAACGGCATAAATGGCCTAAAGCGGCTTCCGTGCTAGAGAGGGACGTCTACATGGACGATCTGGCTTCTTGTGCTTCTTCTTTTGAGGAAGCTGTTCAGACAGCCAATGAATTGATCGACCTCTTCAAGGCTGGTGGGTTTGACCTACTCAAATGGTCTTCGAACTCGGTCGAGTTGCTCGAGCACATACCGGAGACGCACCGACAATCTGGATCTATTTCCTTCGACGACGGAAATATATTTAAGATTTTAGGCTTGCGCTGGTTACCTACTCAGGATACCTTTGTTTTCGACACCTCGTGCCCACCACCTATCTGTACTAAACGCGCTATTTTATCCGCGACCGCTCGTCTGTACGATGTCCTTGGACTAGTCGGTCCTATTATTTTATACGCTAAGTTATTAATAAAAGAGCTTTGGCTAATCAACCTTGATTGGGACGATGTGCCCCCTGGTCGCATCATTAATTTATGGCAACAATATGTATTTGAATTACCTCAGATATCGCAGCTTAAATTTACCCGCCATTTAGGTATCGAAAACGGATCCGATGTCTCGTTAGTTGCATTTTCAGATGCAAGCGAGTCTGCTTATGGTTGTGTAATATACGTACACGTTGTGAATAGCGGTCAATCGCCACAGGTTACACTCATTTGTTCAAAATCGCGCGTCGCGTCCGTTAAACCTAAAATTACTCTAGCTCGACTAGAATTAAACGGAATTTTATTACTTTCAAGACTTCTTAAAGAAGTTCACGATACTCTATCAAAAAGGCATAAAATAAATAATATTTTTGCGTTCTCGGACTCCGAAGTCGCTCTATGTTGGTCGGTGGCCTCGCCACATAGATTTGACACTTATGTTGCCAACCGCATTTCTCAAATTCAGACAAATTTGTCGACTGACAATTTATACCATATTTCTGGTTCACAAAACCCCGCTGACTGTGTGTCAAGGGGACTCACGCCCTCGCAGCTCATACAGCATGAGCTATGGTTCACTGGACCTTCTTGGTTATCGCAACCTGTAATACAGTGGCCTATACAAAAATTTGTACCTAACCGATTGTCGTCGCTACCTGAAGAGAAATCTGTGACCCACGTGACTACTACAGTAGTTGAAATTGAACATCCCGTTTTGACACTCGCTGCCAGGTGTTCCACATGGAACAAACTGCTCCGGACTTTAGTTTATGTCTTCCGCTTTACAAAGAAGCTTTCGCGAAATGTTGTAATAACTGCAGATGACTTAAACGTAGCTGAGTTAGAAATTGTACGAGTTGTACAGTCTAAATTTTTCTCTGACGACATAAAAAATATTTCTAGAGGTCAAGGATGTTCTTCAAAATTACGAAAATTGTATCCGTTTATTGAAAATGGAATTTTACGCGTCGGAGGTCGTCTCTCACAGTCGACCTTAGACTATTCGGCTAAACATCCCATGTTGTTGCCAAAAAAGGGACATGTTACGCAACTAATTATTGATTCTTATCACCGCGATAATTTCCATGCGGGACCGCAATTGTTATTGGGCATTATAAAATCTAGGTATTGGATTATTGCTGCTCGTGGTATTGTCAGGCAGCGGATAGCAAAGTGTAATTCTTGTTTTAGGGTAAATCCTAAAGGAACATTTCCAATTATGTCCGATTTGCCTAAGTGTCGATTGGAACAATGTAAAGCGTTCTTACACACGGGCGTTGATTATGCAGGACCGCTTTATGTCACTCCATATCGCAAACGCGGCGTTCGTAGTGTTAAGGCCTACATGTGTCTCTTCATTTGTTTGGTGACAAAAGCGGTTCATTTGGAACTTGTTTCTAGTTTAACTTCTGCTGGTTTTATAGATGCCTTTAAGCGTTTTATTTCGCGACGTGGGCCCTGTACTTTTTTGTACAGCGATAACGCCACTAATTTCGTTTCCTCAAAAGCGTACTTTAGTGAACTTCACGAATTTTTGTTATCTGACGATTATTACCGAACTTTCAACAATGAGCTAACGAAGAACCGCATAACATGGAAAATGAACCCTCCTACAGCTAGCCATTTCGGTGGAATTTGGGAAGGGAATATAAAAAGTACAAAATCGCTATTATTTCGTGTAATCGGTAACCAAATTCTCACTTTCGAGGAGATGTCTACTGTGCTTGCACAGATAGAGGCAGTGCTTAATAGCCGACCTCTCTACGTTTTAAGCTCTGATCCGTCAGAGCCGCTAGCGCTCACACCATCTCATTTTTTAACTACTTCTCCATTAGGATATATTCCCGCGATCAACTTGTCCAATGAACCAACCAATCTACTGTCTCGTTTTTCATTAATGGATTCACTTGTACAGTCTTACTGGAAGCGATTCAAAATAGAGTATTTACATAACCTACAGCAACGCGAAAAATGGAATACTTCATCAAATCCTATCACCGTGGGTACCGTGGTGTTGTTAAATGTGGATAACGCTCCACCTTTACAGTGGCCTTTGGGAATTATCACTAATGTATTTCCCGGCAAAGACGGAATTATACGCGTTGCAGAAGTAAAGACGAAAGTTGGAACGTATAAACGGCCCGTTGTGCGGCTATGCCCTCTACCGACTCAGTAGAGTTATTTATCTAATAAGTTAGTTTTAATTTTAAGCTCGTCTCTTTGAAGACATTTTTTAATTACCTTAAACTATTCTCTTATATAAAGGGTATTTCCTCGCATTTTTTGTGTTTGCTTAGTATAATTAGGTTATTATTTTATATTCGCATAAGGATTAAGTTCTACTCTTTGAGCTACCTTATGTAGAGCAGTCTTGTTTTTCTTTGAAGGGTTACTTCAAGGCCGGGGGGATGGTGGATTTTGTTTTTTATATTTGTTAAATAGGGTACTTGCATTTTCTTAAACCTTCCCATCGTCCATCCTTCTCACACATGTGCACTTGCGTATGCGCCTGTCCCTATCGTCGCTACGTAATACTGCGTATGGACAATGATTTTTAAGACTTTTACTCTTCGTTCGACCTTCGTTGCATCAGCATCGATTTGTGATCATATATGTGTTTTTTGTGTGTGTGTTCATCCTTGAAATACCAGAACTTTTAGAAAAAGAGCTGTACAGACGCTAACAGTGCCGGCATTCGAAGAACACCAGGGATTTTAGGGTAAGTGCGCATGATCTGTTCCTCTTTCCCGTTCTTCGACCTATGTCTGTCCTTAAATATTGAAGATAATGCAAGTACTACATTTTTAAATAGATGTTATAACTTTCTGAAGTCATAAGCCGCATATACAGTCCATTATTTCCATCGCCTTGTGCCTAGGAGTTTCGAAACAATCTTTTTAAATTAATTTTCCCGCTTCCAATAGTGGAGACCGAACAAAGGCACCTCCACAAACCAATAGAAACGTTTCATTCATCTACCTTCGAACCGCCGAGCTCTTTCCACTAAAATGCTTAAGTTAGAGCCTTACTGTAACCACTTCCTGGCTGTAGTACGAATGGGCTGGCTCGCCCGGGTTAGTACCACACTCCCACAGAATATCGGCGTGAAATAGTTTTGCTACTGTGTTTTGAATGGTTAGTGGGTGATCCGGAGGCCCAACTCCCCCTTCCCTCTCTCTCCCCCTCTCATTTAGCGCCCCCTTAGGTCGGTAACGCACCCGAAGTACTATTAATGCTGTAGGAGTTCATGGGCGGCAGTGATCACTTACCATTAGCAGCTATTTAATATAAAAAAAATCCGCTAGCGGGGATAAGTAAACGAAGAGTTTCTATTGGTTCGTGCCAAACACATTCCTCGCAACACATCTCCGGTCCAAACACACCCTAAGTAAACTTTTTTTTTTATTAGACTGGATGGCAAACGAGCAAGCGGGTATCCTGATGGTGGTGGTGGTTCCACTAAACACAAAGGTATTCCAAATCAAACACCTATTTCTTTATTTACAGGATGAGGGTTTCGACCATCTCAACTTGATCCTGAACGACCTAGAGACATATGAAAAAGAAGTCCAGGTGTACTTAAGTAAACTGCCAAACAACAAGACAAAACAAGACGACAAGACTTGGACGTTTATTAACGCGATGTTCTATGCTGGCACCATTTACACAACGATAGGTAAGAGTTTTAAGCTTTCGGCGTCCTTCATGGTCGCCGTTCTGTCTTGATATTATACATTAGAAATGAGCTTTTTAGGGTTCCGGAGCCAAAAACGGAACCCTTATAGTTTTGGCGTGTCTGCCTGTCCGTCCGTCCGCAGCTTTGCTCAGAGACTATCAATGCTAGAAAGCTCTAAATTGCACGAATATAAATATGTAAACTACGCCGACAAAACGGTACAATAAAAAAAAATTTTTTTTAGAGTACCTCCCATAGACGTAATGATTGCGTAATGACGTAAAGTGGGGGTGATTTTTTTTTCTCATCCAACCTTGTAGTGTTGGTTTTGTTGGATAGGTCTTTTAAAACCGAGCTGAGCCGAGAAATATTTATTATACTTATTTTTTTCGTAATGGCCACGGAACGGAACCCTATTTCGGGCGAGTCCGACACGGTCTTGGCCGGTTTTTCATATTGTTACTACACAGTAGTCGACTGTAGATATTAATTTTAGGGTGTACAGCTAAAATAATATTTAACAGGTTAGGTACAGTCAAGGGCAAAGATATCGACGCGGCCAAAGTTACAAAAATATGTATACACGACTTTATGCGCTTAACATTAAGACCGTGTATACATATTTTTGCAACTTTGGCCTTGTCGATATCTTTGCTCTTGACTACTACTAGGTACTACTCGTAACGTGCATCAAAACAGGGCATTTAAAAAACTTGCATCAAACTTGGTCAAGTATCATGCATCATTTGATGGCGATAAAATGCTAAACAATAAGACATTTAAGATAGTACAAGCTCAGTTTCCAAGACTTATCCTTGTGCTTTGTAAAGAAGAGTTCTTGTAAAACTGTCTGAGCAAGCTTTCTTTCGTGTGCATAAGTGCCGTAATAAAATGAGCAGGCGTCCAAAATAAAAATTAGAACAGACGTTTTTCCATTTTACAGTGTTTACTTATTGTATGTAATGCTAGAATTCTTGAGAGAATTATATGCAAAGCAATAGTCTATATTATATAAGCAAATTTTAGACAAAATATGACGATGATGATGATGATGGTGACTTTCCCTGGCAATAAAACTGGATCAGGCCTTGTGATTGGTCATTTTTGTCGGTCTCTGATTGATTGCTCCTCTCATCTACTCAAAGGTTGACTGGAAGAGATCCCTTAAAGGGATGTTCGTCTTTGTACAAGTACCTACCATCTCAAAAAGTTTGTCCATTATATTAATTTTTTGTTGCTTTTCTTTTGTACAATAAAGAGTTTAGTTACATAAAAGCTTAATAAAAATCTCGCCTTTCGTTAGGACGTTCCGCTCGCGTGCTCTTGTTTGTTTTCAATGCATTCTCAGGCGCCTCCAAAGGCTTTGAAGCTTTGAAGGCACGCAGGTTGTTTATTTTGTCATTGCAAAGCTGACGCTTCGGTAGAGGTTTGGTCTAAGTAAAAAATAATTTAAGTACAAAAAACATTTATTTATGACAACATGGGAAAATAAATGAAGTAAAATAATGATGAGTGAATGGTCTCAATTCAACAATCTGCAATCCTTACGAACGGCGCTGATCTTCCTTTGGGACGTAACGCTTCGGACGCTCGCGATCGCAATCAAATAACAGATTTCGCATAAAAAAACTGTCACTTGACTCAGATCACGAGCGTCAGAAAGGTTAGGCAATACATGATGGTACATAAAACATGAAAGTTACAGTTAACAAAAGAAAGAGATGAGAGAATAGTTTTACTGTCAGTTTTAGTTTTATTATTACTGAAAGTGGTGGTACTGATGAAACCAAAATAAAACCTTTATTTGTTACTTGACTCTGCCTGTCGTTTCTCACTTACGCCACACGTACGAGTATGAACATAATCCTTTTATAATCGGTCGATGAAACTTTACACAAAGACATTTTGCTTACTTTGGTTAAACGTAAGCGGGCTCTGTTTGCTCATTCGATTTTAATCGGATACAAATACACAATACTTACGCTGTTTTTAGAATAAAAAACTCAATTTATTCAATAAATACCCACGTATGAAAGTATGTATTATTTAGGTAATAGCTTTTGCCCGCGAGTTTGTCTACTTCCTGCGAGAACTTTTCAATTTCCTGAGACAAAAAGAAGCTAATGTTTATTAATTTGTGACATTTCTTTCTATTTTGCCATCTACTTACATTTTTGTTTATTCAATAGTTTTTTTCGTTAAACCCTACAACTACAAGATGAACGAATGAAGTTTTTGAGTCTTTCAATGAGGCTGGCATAGTCACACAGGTGCACTTAAGCCTCAAAAAAAAAAATAGAAGAAAAAAAAATGAAGTTTTTTGTTTTTTAAGCGGAGTTCAAAAAGTTGGGCACGAAAGCAATTAAATGTATGACTAATTTTTATGTCACAACGGAACTTTTTCTGCTCAGTCGTTTTGTGCAGTTAACAGCGATACACAATAATCTGTCTGGTGTTGTTATTTTTTTTATTCGACTGGATGGTAAACGAGCAAGTGGGTCTCCTGATGGTAAGGAGATCTCATTTCTGACCCAGAAGCTGTTTTTTTTGTTTTGTTTTTATAAGCTATTTATATTGCACTTTTAATTAATAATATCATGTACTAGCTATTAGATTTTGTCGTCATCTGATCTCTATCACATGATTATTAGGTTATTTATTTTGTTTGTCTCCCGCGGTTGACTGCCAAGAGAATTTTGCTAATCATCTATAAACAGATGCTTATAATCTTACTCTTTTACTCTCACGTTAATAAAAAGAGATAACAATTAACGAAACAAAATTGCAAGCCATGTAAACATTATCATCCCAACTATTTTGAGTTTCTATTTATCACTCGCAACGTTCAAAGTTCGAAGTCTGGCGATAAAAACGTAGCAGTAATAATGCGAGAAATGCTTTTAAAAACGTCCCGTGACGTATATTGTCTTTTAAACATTACGCGAAGATCTATTCGAAAAGATGAAAACTGTATTGATTGAACCACTTATGAAGATCTCTATTGTAGAGTTTCCGTACTCGCGTAGTGTGAGTTACTCGAAAGAGGAGTGAGAAGTCTGATATCACGTTATACTGGTTGGTCTTCTTTCGTGTTAAAGCGTGCGTACCTATATATTGTAGAAGTAGGTGTTTTAAATTTGGAACGCCGCCCGGCGGGTTTGGCGCACAGTCCCATGCGAGCGCGCAGCAGAGTTTAAATCGCGACACGATTCTTGCACCTCACAGTCGAACAAGGATAAAGAACAATCGAAAATCAATTTCGGACAAGAAAGTGTCTTCGGAGCGAGCTTGAAGTGACAAGGATGGATCGTCTTCTATTATTCCGAAGTTTGTTTACGCGAGTGCTGTGCCGTCTAAAATAGATTCTTTTATTAGATGTCGACCCACCCTGATACAATAAAGGAGTTTGTTATTGGATTGATGCTGAAGGTACGTTTCATTTCATTCATATCTGCTTGTTGACACCTTTTTAAGTATGTCATACGTATTGGCAGTTGTTATAATGTGCATTGCCAAAATGTGTAACAATAATTGCATGAGGATCTGCGATCTAGTTGTTACGGTTCACTGCTTATACTAAAGCTGGTGTTTATTTTTCAGGTCGACGATTGAAGACGGTGTTGTGGTAATGAGTGAAGAGGGTCATGAACATAAGAGTAGATTAACCCTTAAAATTCCCACTATCACCGCAAATTCCGAATCCCAAACCACAGGCGTGTTAGTATCCAGATCTCCTGAAAAAACAGAAGTAGCCGGAATGGAGGCCCAGTCACAAAACATGTCCATTAAGAAAAGGAGAAACTTGTCTAAGAATAGAGGACAGTCAGCAAGGCAGAGAGAGAAAACTCCTGAACCCGGCCGTTTTCCTACGCCTCATGAAGACACACCCACATCTGAAGATGAAGACTATCAACCTCAAAGAAACTCTAGAGAAATCGAAGCCGACAATACTTATGAAGAAATGAAACGTTTAGTAGAAGTACAATCTAAGATTAAAGACCCCGTTTACGACTTGGATACAGGTGAAGTTCTTGAAGCGAGAACAATAGCGGCAAACGAGAGAAGGCGTAGAAGTGTTTCACCATTTGCTGTACCAGAGAAGGAGAGGGAAGAACTTGCTACCAGATTAGAGCGCAAAGGAAGTTTCATAGATCCAACTAACAAGTTTCTTAGTACAACTTATACTTTAAGTCCAAAAGAAGATGATACAGGTCGCCGAGGTTCATTGACTATGGAACCTACTACAACCGAGCGAAAACGTTCTTTGACCCCTACGTCTCCAGTAAGCGCGTCTCCTAAAGAGAAAAATTTCCCTTATCCGTTACCCTCCACTCCAAAAAAACTAGAGGAAATGGTTTATGCTGACGATCCGTCGGCAAAAACATCTGAAGACAAACCAAAATTGCCAAAAACACCCGTAAAGAAAGATTCATTCACTTTTGAACCAAAAGATGATGAGAAAAAACCAGTTACAAAACCTAAAACTCCCGAAACTCCTGCTACTCCCGGAGAACTTGTGACCAAAGTGTATCAAATAGAGAGAACACCAAGCAAGAAGATGTTACCGGAAAATAAACCCGTTGTTGAAGTACGGGAAAGGATTGTTAGAACTCCGAGCAGAAAATCAACAAGCGAGGGTCATTCAAGCATAATTAGACAAGTTGCTAAACCAAAAGACGAACCAACACAAACTAAAGTGCCACCGGTAAAACCAGCACGGAGCAAGTCTGCAACAAGATTCGGGGTCAGTTTTTACGTTAAATTACTTTTGATTCTGTTAATTGCTTTGTTAATAGCGCTGTATTTTTTGTTGAATTAACGACAAATGAAATATGAACTCCATGTAAATAGTATAAAATAACATCGTAGTATAGAAGAAAAACTAATACTTTGCCTGTAATGATATTTACAGGGGAAAACTAGTGAGAGTGAGATGAGTGAGGATCAAACTAATCAGCACAATATATCTACCCAAGCAGTGCGACGTAAAGTCATGCCAACACCTCGGCGGTTCGTTAAGAATAGATCCCCTAGAGTCAATCGATCGCAATCTGTCACCAGGGTTGAAGATATCAGAGTTGTCGATAAAACGGGCGCAGGAATGACTCAAACCAGCAAAGAAATAATAGAACTAATGCAAAAAGCCAGAGCCAGGAGCTTGTCAGTGTCTAAGGACGACCCACGTTTACCTCCTGAGTACAGAAGAAATGCCAGTAAAAACTTGCAAACTCCAAACAAGACTCCAACAACACCAAGGCGGTCTCGGGGAATATCGTGTCCTAAAACTATTCAAATTATTAGCGATAAAGAAATCTTGTCAGGGTTAGCAACAGACCAAAAAGCTGGCATAAAATCTGAAAAACAAAGCAGACAAAGCTCAGGATATATCGACGCCAGCCAATCAGAATATACCTCAAGTTGTTACTCATCATCACCTAGTGAAAATGAATACGATTTTGATCTATCCGAACGTACTGCCGAATTAACGCGCAAACTAAATCTACTAAGCCAAGAGGTGGATAAAAGGGAAAGCTTGAACAATATAATTTTAGCAGACGATAATATAGCGCAACACGTAGAACATAAATCGGGCCTGCGAAAGAGGTCAGTCGCCGAAGCTAAAAACGGAGTAAAGAAAGAAAAGAAAGAAAAGATAGAAGCCAAACATATAAAAACAAAACCTGAAGAGAAACCAAAATCAGTTAAATCCAAGTGGAAATTTATAGCCAATTGGCAGCTATTTAAAGAAGAACAAAAGTTAGAATACAACCGCATAATAAGACTAAAGAATGAATGTGTTTGTGATTTCATTATGTTGATTATGTTATGCGGGTTAGGAGGAATGATGTTTAAGTCTCTAGAAGGATCATTCGAAAATGCTTATAAGTGTGGCACAAGGAATGTGAAACGAGACTTTATTGAGAACCTTTGGCGTGGTAGTCATTACATGCGAGAAGACGATTGGAAATCGATGGCTCGAAACAAGTTGCACGAATTCGAGAACCAACTCCATACAGCACACGAAGCTGGAGTGACGTCATTTAGCGGTCAGAGGTCTTGGAATTTTATGAATTCCTTCGTCTATTGCCTGACGTTAGTCACAACAATTGGTAAGATAATATGAATCATTGTAATATTCAGAAAAAAATACTTGCATATTCAAAAACAACTGGGTTTATTTTCTGCTTTCTAAACGTTAACATAATTTTTGTATAGGTGTAGAATATTCCTGATTGAAAAATTCTGTCTCCGTTTTCTTTGAGATAAGGTATTTTTCACAGCAGGTGATATTTTTTGAATGGCAAACATTTGTAATTTTATTATGAATATTTTACAGTGGTTTATGAGATGGGACATCATCAAAAACAACACGATTATTAAGTCATTACGCCTTTTTTATGATGAGCAATTTTGTTTTCTGTTACATGTACAACTAACGAAAAGTGGTCAGATTATAATTTATAATAGTAATAACATGTCCATACGTATCTAATTGCTGTATCTGACTAGATTACCTTCAGTTTCTGGTCCTTAGTCTGTTCCTTTTTAACTGCTCCTGAGTTACTGTTAATAAGCTATTCTTCCCAAAATCAAGAAAGAGATTACATAAATTCGTTCATATTTCAGGTTACGGTCACATAGCTCCAAAGACGACTTCGGGCCGGATCGCCACGATCGTCTACGCGATCATTGGGATTCCTTTGTTCTTGATCGTCCTTGCTGACTTTGGCAAGCTGTTTACGCGAATCATCAAATTCCTCTGGTCTTTCATCCGGAGATTCTACTACACCAGGAGCTGTCGAAGAGTCAGAAGGGTCACACATGTGGAGGTTCGTTATGTTTTTTTTTTGAGGTTGTTGAAAATGATCATAGGATAATTATTTACTGCCGAGCCGGTCTCAGCAGCATGTTTGACTCATCTGGGAATTGCTCACAAGACGCCAGGTTCGTTATTTTTTATTTGAAAATTTTTTTTTTAGTCGTTGAGTAGTTGAGAGAGGACATATAGGAATAGACATATATACATACATACGCGTCAAACACATAACCCTCTTTCTTCGTAGTCGGTTAAAAATTGAATTTGAATGAGTAATGAATGATCATTATAACGACATTTTATATAATTTCCAAAGATAGGAGCTTCACAGAATGTTTTTATAAAATAAAACTAATCCAACCTAACCCAAAACATCAAATCGAATTAATCCATACTAATATTACAAATGCGAAAGTGGTTTTTGTGTATGTTTGTCCGTCTTTCACGCCGACGTGATTTTTGGCATAGAGATAGTTATGGGTCCGAGAATAACATAGGCCACTTTTTATCCCGGAAAAATTCACAGTTCCCGAGAGAGTACCGCGCGATAACCGAATGCGGAGCCGCGGGCAAAAGCTAGTACGATATAAATAAGTTTGGTTTTTAAGATAAATTGCATTAAAAAAAAATTAAATTATATCAATTGTTGTTACTTATATCCTTCAACTCCAGGGTTTCGTACAAATTTGTTCCTCAGAAAAATTCGCGAGTACAGTCAATCAAATTGACACCTATGCCACCTTGGAACCTTGTCATAGTAAATAACATAGTAAACATTATTTATCGAATTACGTTTAATGTAATTAAATTACTAATTACGACACGGTTCAATAGACAAATTAATTCCTTTAAGTTTTTGTAAAACTCCATCTGCAATAATTATGAGATAACTTAGGCCTTGACAGAGGAGTTACGGGTGTTACCTAATATTAGAAAAGCCTGATGAAATAAAAAGCACTGGCCAACTGAGTCAATATTTTCCCAATCTCTGTAACGATACAAATTAAACGTCAAAGAACGCCCTTATTTGTAAGCACCTTGTTGTGGAAAATAATGTTTCAAATTACCGCCGTTGAAGAGAAAACAATGCGAATGTTTCTCTTTATTTCCAGACAAAGTTTTCCCTTCAAGCGTGTGCTGTCTTATATTTTTATGAGCCTTTTGTTATTTCTTGCGGTTCATAAAGAAATAACAAGCAAATTTTCCTTATAATTCCAGGATGTCGTGAAGGGATTCAACATCGTACGGGAAGTTGTGAGGAGGCCGTCGCAGTTGTTTTCAGAAGAGGATTTAGAAGCTAAAGGAGAACCTAATGGTGATCAACCCCCGCCAGTTGAGAGGAAATTAAGCGATGTTCCGCCACCTTTACCGCCTAAACCCGGTACTGCGGTCGAGGATCTCGTTGAACCTGAAACACCAGCACCTTCTGATTTTAAAATAGACGAAGAATTTAATCTTCCAATTTCGATTGCTATCTTCATTTTAGTCTTATACATAGTCATCGGAGCTGTCGTTTATAATCTGTGGGAGCATTGGAATTTCTTTGAATCTTTCTATTTTGTATTCATCTCAATGACCACCATCGGTCTGGGAGACTTCGTACCTAATCATCCTATGTTCATGATGTTGTCAATTTTGTATTTAGTTTTCGGTCTCGCTTTAATGTCTATGTGTATTAATGTAGTCCAAGTTAAGTTATCCGATACTTTTAAGACAGCTAGTAGGAAAATAGCTGATACTGTTGGATTGCAAATAGCTGAAGAAGATAGCATCTCGGGTACTACACCTGCACCAGCTACTGAAGTTGTTCCAGTCCATAAAACGAAAAGCAAAACGGATGATGAGAAAAGCAAAGAAGAAAAAGAAAGCGATACCAATGAGACTAATGAGAAATACGTGCAGATTAATTGTGATTGAGCTTGTCCTTTAATAGTATTTAATACCAACGTACGTGATATTGTTGCTAATTGTGTAGGTTTTATAGATTTTGTACAATTGCAAAAATGCAAACGTGTTATTCTAATTTGGATTGATTTAATAGGTACTGATAGACTATATAAATGCCCATATTATATAAAGTTACACATTCAGCTGGCATGTTTGTGGCTGTATTCTAGCAAATTAAATATTCTGATTCTGACGTGACCAGAGTTTGAGAATGAAAAGTTTTGGTGCATACTATACTTTATACGGTAGGCGAAAAAGCGAACATTAAAGATCTATATATTTGAATTTGTCCGATGCATTTTTTTATCATTTTCTCTTAGTATAAGTTTTCAAAGTATGGGCTGCTATTGGTAACTCAAGATAATAAAACTTGTTGTATTTATTACGTTTCAGAATGAGGTTGACAGATAGGTATGCGAAAGGTTGGCCATAATAAGTTTTTTCGCCTGCCGTAGAAACACAGTATAGGCAAATATAGATAATATTTGCATGAAAAATACGAATATTTGTTTTCGGGTCTTGGATGTTTGATATGTATTTGGGTATGTATTTATCTATTTATGTATCTTTAGCCGTTGCATAGTATTCATGGAACAAGCTTTGCTTAGTTTGGGGCTAGGTCAAAATTTGTCCCATGTTATTTATCTATTTATTTTTACATTGTAAGTAATAAATGGTAGTTTGGTACGGTCACGAGCGTTAATTTGGGGGTCCCGTTAATTTTGCAACGATTTAGAATACTTTATGTATTATTATGTATTCTAAATTGATGCCCACTTTTGTGAAAAAATCCTTTGAATTGTCTTACAAAATGACAGACATTTGATCATAAGTGATTCCCAATATAACGCTCGTGACTGTACCTAGTTAGCGTCATAAAAAGCGAAGTTTAAGATTTTTGTAGTGCCAAATGATGTGCCAAATGCTGAATAATTTAGGTGCTATTTTACAGTAGTCAATAAACACATTACTTTGCTACTTGCCACCACTAGTTCGAATAATTGTAAAACAGTTATTTTATAATCAATCTACGAACACTGTATCGATGGATTGTTTATAAACTAACCATTATCTAGATTAAGAATACGGAAAAGATGTGTTTATTGTTAAACTATGCGTAACTGTATTAAAATGTATATTTAAATAACATAGAAACATTTCATGTTCAGGATGTGCAATGAGTCAATGACAATGATCCTGAACTAATAAAACTATTTATTTAATTTTCTGATGTATTTGCGCAGTATTAATGTATTTATTAAAATTCATTGATTTAAAAAAAAGTGGAACCAGCATACGGGTCATTTACAAGCACAATAGATTCCCAAAAATATCCTGCCAGATTATAAAAAAATATTGAGCATGTATTTTATATTAAATCAACTAAATAAGTGAACAAAAAAACATACAGTTGAATAGTTAACACTCCAAACATAACTGCAGTCATTTAAAAATGATGAAGTAAAGTCCCCTTCTTTAAAGAGTGACGTCACGCCTTAAAACAGTCGAGGTCGAAAAAATCGTATTGTGACAAGGTCGGTACAGCCAACGTCATAAATATGTGATCATTTTTGTACCTTGTTATTTTAATGCCATGTTTGAAAATTCATACGAAATTGTGTACCGACTGAAAACGACAAGGTACAAAAGTGATCAATTATTTATGACGTCGAGTGTACTAAGGTGTTAATTAATCTTTCGCATCGACTGCACACTTCTTACTTAGACGTGACGTCACGGACGTGACGCCTTTACTAAACTTTGACACTGTTTATCTTCATAATTCTTTGTTTGACTGACAAAAGAAAAAAATAATTAGGTAAGGTAAACGTCCGAGTTCTCGAAATGCTAATATTTTTTTAATCACACTGACTATTTTTTTTAGCAAATGACTACCCTATTTTGAATGATTATAAACAAACTATTATCCGGTGGCTTCTGAAAACTTATTGATAGCCTATGCAGTTAATAAAATAATTATAACAGTTAACGAAAAGTTTGTTTTATTCTAATGATTACCACTAGGCCAAAAGTGAAAAAATAAAACCCGTATTTTTCCATTTGCAAATAAATCAAAATGTAGGTATGTAAAATGCTGATTTGCAGTTACATCACTTAAAAAAACCTGTTTTTAAACGAAATTTTCGGTGCCCTAATAGTTAAAAAAGAATACTGTAAGAGTTATTAATATTTGAGAGTACCTATACGTAGGTATTGTGTATAGAAATGAAATGAGCCGTGGTGGCCTAGTGGTTTGACCTATCGCCTCTCAAGCTGAGGGTCGTGGGTTCAAATCCCGGCTCTCACCTCTGAGTTTTTCGAAATTCATGTGCGCAATTTACCACGAGCTTTGCGGTGAAGGAAAACATCATGAGGAAACCTGCACAAACCTGCGAAGCAATTCAATGGTGCGTGTGAAGTTCCCAATCCGCACTGGGCCCGCATGGGAACTATGGCCCAAGCCCTCTCATTCCGAGAGGAGGCCTGTGCCCAGCAGTGGGACGTATATTATTATAGGCTGAGTTGATGATGATGATGATAATGTAAATGCCATAATATTTTTTGTCCTAATATTGAGTCTCAATTCTAACCTAACCTACAAAAGTAGGTTACTAGATACGGTTCGTTTCTGTTAGGGTCGTAGTTCTAACCTAACCTAACCTACTTTCCAGGCTGCGGTTCGTTTCTGTAGGGGTCGCAGTTCTAACCTAACCTAATTTTCTGGCTGCGGTTCCTTTCTGTACGAGTCGCAATTCTAACCTAGCCTACTTTTCTGGCGTGCAAGTCGCTGTTTGCCAACAAGTGCTTTGAATTTTATATTATGGATTTTACTATTATAACTCGTAAGTTTTATGTCTTATTATATTTTGGTACAAAATATCTTAGGGATTTCGAGTATTAGGACAAGTGATGTTATGGCTTATAATAAAATGTCTTACTCTCCGCGCCGAAACACAACAGTGCAAGCACTGCTGCTTCACGGCAGGATTAGCGAGCAAGATGGTGGTAGCAATCCGGGCGGACCTTGCACAATGAAACATGTCTAAGAACCATCGCTAGAAAACCTGCTTTAAAATAATAAAAAAAACGCATTTAATTTGGTTAACCCGTTTAATAGCTACGGTACCACAGACAGACACACAGACACACATAGCTAGCAGTTAAACTTATAACACCCCTCTTTTTGCGTCGGGGGTTCAAAACGAGCCTACTCTTTTCTCAAGGTGCTTGTCCATGGGTGGCTGTGATTGCTTTCCATTTGGTGACCCACTTGCTCGTTGCCCCCTATCATGTAGAAAAAAAACCAGTTGAAACTCGCTTAGGGTGGTTACAGACTAACGTTGTTTCTGCGCGTATACGGTCGTTTTTGGCACATGCAGTTATACGCGCACTAGATTAAACCGAACGCTAGAAAACCTTTTTTTTTTATAATTTGGAAAAAATTATGGTTTTTCCTACTCAGAATCAAGAGCACAATCGATTCCGATGGTTTAAAAAAATAACCCTAAATAATTTTCAGTTTTGATACGTTTTTTTCATACACTTAGTATAAGCGTGACAAAACTGACTCATAAAAATTTGTATGAAAAACTGTGGTCATTTTTTTAAACGATGTGAATCGATTGTGCTCTTGATTCTGAGTAGGAAAAACGATATTTTTTCCAAAATTTCAAAAAAACGTAAATGGTACACTTTTTTGAAAACGCCCACCTACGCGCGCTTCCAAAAACGAGCCTATACGAGCAAATAAAAACGCTGGTCTGAAACCGCCCTAAAATCACGGCCTAAAATACGCACAAAGCGTTTCGCTCGTCCTTTATTTATCGGGACATCTAAGGAGTGGATATTATGTATGTTTAATCAAACAAAACGCTTGTTTTTGAGTCTATTATTTCAAATCCTATGCTGACCGTCAGTTGGCGCTGGCAGGAATTTAATTAGGTATGCCTTGGCATAGTGGGAGCATGTTTATAAAGAGTCGTCTATTGTTTAAGAGCATGTTTTTTACGTAGAAGGTCTTCCTTTGTAGCTTTACGATGAGGTTGTTCTTTAATTAACATCCACCCGACGTGTTCAGAACTTCAGAGCTCGGATAAGGAGAGCGGAGCTCGATGGTAATGCGGAGCAGTATCTGCAATTCACTCTATCAAAATTACCGTGTTGCTGGTCTGAAATTACGACAGATGGTAGAAATATTACGGTAGACCAAGAAAATCGCCTATTCCCGGGTGTGGTTGGTGTATGACCCATGTTTGACGACCTGGAATGAACTACACCGATGGGCCTAATAGTTGAAACCCTTACGTCAATGACATGAAGGTTTGAATAATTGTCAGGTCGAGCAATTTTTGTTGTGCATTCCGGGTCTACAATCGAAGGTCGCACTTTAACCGCACGCACACTGCAGTGCTGCCCTAGTAAAATTGAAGTATTTGACAAAATCGAGTGTTGCTATTATAGAAATAAGGACACGGACAAAATTACGGTAGAATGTGGCACCGTGGACGTGGTTTCTCGGTGTATTGGTTCGCTGATTACAGCGAACTGTATTAACCGTGTAAACAAATTGAATAATAAATAAATAATAAATAAATTTATCGAAAGAAGATCAAAAGAATCTTTAACTGCTACCAAAAAGATCGTGTCGTATATAGTTTTTAAGGGATAGATAGGGCCTTTGCATTTTATTTTAGTAATTTCTTTTCACTATTTTATATTTTATGTACAATAAAACAAGGTATATAAATAAAATATTTTAATATACAAGGCATACTATATACTTGTTGACATAATGGACTTACCACCAAAAACTTAAAACACATCTTAGTCAGTTCCACAAAGGACAGCAGCAGGTCGGGAGCGGGTCGGGTCGGGAGTGCGGCGTAGACATGGGCGTTATCGGGTATTTTTGATAACGGTTACCCAACGGTTATTTGGTTTCAATATCGGTATCGACAACCGTTGTCGAATATCGGTACCATTTCTAACCGGGTAGGGTTGGTAACACTGCGTGATCGCGTGGCGTGCGGTTAGCGCAATATTCGCTCTATCTCATTTTTGCAACTTCATAGTCGATTAGAAAGAAAGAGAAAGCATAATTATTTTAGTTATCAATAGCGAAACTCGCCACGGCTGCCGTCAACGGGCGGGAATTGCCTTGTAAAGAATGTATGGTAGCTGATAACCGCTACTAGATTGTGATAACTCCGATAGCTAAGTTACTGGCTTGACAACCGTTTTCGGTTACGTTTCGATATATCGGACACATGCCTAGTGCGGCGGGTCTATTTACGTGGCTCACAACCCACCCTGCGCCCGACGTCGGTCGGTACGATGTTATTCATAAACAGCCACGTAAATAGGCCCGCTGTACTCCCGATCTAACCCACTCCTGACCTGTTTTCCGCTACAAAACAACCTAAGCTCAAATTACCCTATTACCTACACAGTACAAACTAATGTCAAAAACACATAGTGTCACATAAAAAAAAATCTAAATAGCCTAATGTCTCAAAAACCCTAAAACCTTGAAACCAGCTTGAAAGCTTTTGCCCGCGGCTTCAAACGCGTGGAATTCGATTATCGCGCGCCGTTCCTTCGGGAACTGTGCATTTTCCGGGATAAAAAGTAGCCTATGTCACCTTCTGGCTCTTGAACTATCTCTATGCCAAAGTTCACGTCAGTCCGTCGCTCTGTTTCGATGTGAAAAACGGACAAACAAACAAACATATAATAAACAACACACTTCGCCTTTATAATATTATATTAGTATGGGTTTGATGATCGATATTATTTCCAAGTACTCATAATATATAATGGTACGATTTTATTGAAAACCTAATAAATACATTTTTGGTGACCTAACAAATAATATTTGTTCCTAAAATAGTAGATCTGTCACCTAAATTGAATCACCGAATAATATTAAAACGTTTATCTTAGTATTAATTAGAAATTACTTGGATATTAATCATCATTATATTATAGTATATATATTTCCGGGATCTCGGAAACGACTCCAACGGTTTTAACGATTTCGATGAAATTTGGTATGTAGGGGTTTTCGAGGATGACAAATCGATCTAGCTTGATCTTAATAACTCTGGGGAAACGTTTATTAAAGAGTTTTACCCGAGTCGCCCAGGTACTAAAACTTAATCATGCTTAGATTCTGCTTGCATATTCACTTCATCTGTAAAAGAATTACTGTATCTCCGGGGCCAGTCATTCACGATATAATGCTCAGTCAAAAATTGGATTGAATCATAAAAACATTTCTCTAGCTTATTTAGCTTGAAAGTAATATATTCTTCTATGACATATTTATCAAAGTAGGGTTTCATTGATTCGACCACTTCACCTTCTAATACGGTTAGTTCTCGCATCATAGCGACGTTGAAGTCCAATGTGTCTTTAAGTTTTTCCATATTAAGATATCCTAGTTTCAAATCATCTAATCTAGAATCTTTTTTTGAATCATATATATCGTCGTTGTCGTCGTTAAACCTATTTATCAGCATGTGTTTTTCGTCTGTATATTTTGAAAGCAAAATATACAAGTCCACACCTTCAAATGCACAAGTCAAAGCTTCAAAGCTGGGGAGGTATCCATCAAAAAAAGTATGTTGACACATAAGTGCTGAATTTAAATCGTCAGTAATAAAATAACTTAAGTAACGCTCTTTAATAGCTTCATATTCCTTATCAGTCTGATTTATTCGACACAACGCAATGCCATTATGATACTTCTGTATTAAAATCAAATTAAGTATTAAGCTAGGAAATGCTACAGGCAGGAGTTCACACGGTGGCTCCATGTGGCTATACCGCGCCCTGCCATTGAGAATTATACCTTTAAAATTGTAGTCCATCGAGATGCTGCCGTACTGAACTATAAAATTCAACCAATGTATGTGGTTAAGGAAACGATTTTCCAAATTAGGTATCGTATTTGTTAAACCATCGGCGCCTTTGTACGCTGAGGCCACCCACAAATTGCCAAACATACGTTGGTGCTGGTTCATTGCTGATATCACATGACTATGACTGAAATTTGTAGTATACTCCCAGGTTACACTTTCCATGTTGGGAAATTTCACATCATCAAATTTCTCTAGATTCATAATTCTTAACATATCATCCCAGACTAAGATCCTCGTTTTCGGGCTCAGTTCCCCTAACACGTCGTTGATGAATTTGAGATGCTCTAAAATGATGCTTCTGTAAACAAATATAAACGCGCAAATTTAATTAGACATCATCCACCAGTGAGTCACATTGTTAACGGGTGCTTATACTCACATATTTCACACGAAAACATAAGCTGAAATATGGATGCACAGAAAAACCAGAAAAATAGACCAGCGCTGGGAACCGAAACCAGGTCCTCAGCATTCCGTGCTGCGTGCTAGAGACTAGACACGAATTTTTCCTATGCACCAATATTTCAACTTGCATTCTTTTCATAGTCACTTTAGCAGCGACACTAACGCCATCTATGTTACTAGTTTCTCATTGAGAAACATTTTTACATTCCCATCGGAAATATCCGCTCACCAGGGACAATAGATAAGAAAAAGAGAAAGAAAGAGAGAGAAAAGAAACAAAAATTTGGAGTTGAAATAAAAAATACAAAAAAGACTCCAAGTAGTAATCTTAATTTGCTTATACTCACGTTTTAGTTGACTTCTTTTTAGAGCAAATCTCGCATACTTTAATCTGGTGAACTTCGTCGCAACCAACGTGAAAGTGTTTTATCGGCGCCACCTTCCTATGGAATGCAATTACCTGCAAAACATTTTTGTCATAATAATTGTTAATTATTAAATATACTTGAAACGTACCTCGCTGACAGTATAATCAGATACCATTAATAATTAGACAAATCACGACATTAACAAAAAAATTTTATAACAAAAAATTGAACCGACTACAAAAAAACATGAAAATAATTTTCTACCAGTCTGAAGAGGGAACTATGGCCCAATAGTTGAAGAAAATTAGAATGCAATGTATGGAAAATTTGGCAAAATTAAAGCAAGAGGTTTATCTATCAGGATATGTAGGTTATAGAGAAAAAATAAATTTTACCCACTCTCCCCCCCCCCTCCGGGGGGAGCGTCACCCCCCCGCGCCCTTGAATATGTCCCGGACCGCGGTATTTTCCATTATAAAAGAAAACCGTACAAGATACATAAAAAGTGTGTAGGAACGAAATAATCCTAGATAAATTTACTATAAACCTTTCATACATACAAAAGCGATACCACTTACAGTTTCAGCGTAATCTGGCACCAAATACGAACATTTTTAATAATTTATCCATTTTTTTTGTTAATTATTTAGTTTTTTCAATTATTTCACACTTTACCGCCAAGATATGTATGACTAAAGTAAAGAACAGGATATCTTCTTTATAAAAAGGTATAAATTATTTTTAAACTCATTCATTTGACGCTGCTATGCTATTTTGAAAATTCACCATCATCAGCTACTGCGACATTAACTTAGGAAAAACTACCAAAAAAAAAAACTATTTAGTCCGTAAGTAAGATTATAATAAAATATTAGACATTTTTTAGGGTTCCGTAGCCAAAATGGCAAAAGCGGAACCCTCATAGTTGCGCCATGTCTGTCTGTCTGTCTGTCTGTCCGTCCGCGGCTTTGCTCAGAGACTATCAATGCTAGAAAGCTGTAATTTTGCACGAATATATATGTAAACTATGCCGACAAAACAGTATAATAAAAAATTTAAAAAATAATAATTTATAGTACCTCCCATAGACGTAGTGGGGGTGATTTTTTTTTTCTCATCCAACCTTGTAGTGTGGGGTATCGTTGGATAGGTTTTTTAAAATCATTAGGGGGTTGCTAAAACAATTTTTCCATTCAGTGATTCATTTGCAAAATATTCAACTTTAAAGCGCAAATTTTCATTAAAATCGGGCGTCCCCCCCTCTAAAATCTAAACCAGTGGGTAGAAAAAATTAAAAAAAATTCAGGACGATAGTAGGTATATCAAACTTGCAAGGAAAACTATAACGGTTAAGTTTTCTTGAGAATTATTAGTAGTTTAAGAATAAATTGCAGCCTAAGGTATAAATATACCTAAACCGTCCGTCTGTCATAGCCAATTTGATCCGAAACTACTAGACCGATTGAATTCAAATTTAGTTCACCTATGTAAATTGATGACCCAAACACGGACGTGTAAAGTAAATTAATTAATTTTAAACACGAGGGCCAGTTTGGGAGGGGGGGGGAGTAAATTAGAAAAAAAAAATGTAGAAACTATATCGTGTGACATATCAAATGACAGGGTACATTATGAAAATCTCAAATATATATTTTTCATTATTTTAAATTAATCCGTTTTAAAGTTATTTAAGAAAATAGGTGAAAATTGACCATTTCCCCGCCCCTATCTCCTAAAAGCCCAGTAGGGCCTACATTTTTTTTTTAAATACAGAAAATAGGTCCATACCTATAGCTTATAGAAAAACATATGAGAATCTAATGGTATTTAAAGTAACACCATTTAACCAGTATGAACATTTATATTTCGCTGAATGGCCAAATGAACTAAATTAAAAAAATAGCATAGCGATGGTAAATGAAAGATTTTAGAAATAAATTATACTTTTTTATAAAGAAAATATTCTATTCTTTACTTCTGTCATACATATCTTGGCGGTAAAAGGTGAAGTTTTTGAGAAAACTAACCTTTTAGCCGAAAAAATCGATTAATTACAAAAAAAGTTAGTATTTGGTATCATATTGCGCTGGAACTATAAGTGATATCGCTTTTTAATGTATGAAAGGTTTATAGTAAATTTATCAAGGATTATTTTGTTCCTACACACTTTTTATGTATCGTGTACAGTTTTCTTTTATAATGGAAAATACCGCGGTCCGGGACATATTCGAGGGCGCGGGGGGGTGACGCTCCCCCCGGAGGGGGGGGGAGAGTGGGTAAAATTTATTTTTTCTCTATAACCTACATATCCTGATAGATAAACCGCTTGCTTTAATTTTGCCAAATTTTGATCTAATTGTACTGAGCTACAAGCCCTCTCATTCTGAGTGGAGGCCTGTGCCCAGCAGTGGGACGTATATAGGCTGGGACGAAACTGAAGTCGGTGCCTCAGCACGAGCCAGCAGGAGTGGACCTATAGTCGTCTTCTTCACCTACATACCTTATACATACCCATATACATACCCATACTTTATATATTAGACTTCAATCACTCCTGCTATCTCGTACTGAGGCACCGACTTCAGTTTCGTCCCAGCCTATATACGTCCCACTGCTGGGCACAGGCCTCCACTCAGAATGAGAGGGCTTGGGCCATAGTTCCCTCTTCAGACTGGTAGAAAATTATTTTCATGTTTTTTTGTAGTCGGTTCAATTTTTTGTTATAAAATTTTTTTTTCACGCTTTTTAGTGTTAATAATCTAAAATACAATAGCTTAATGTCAACTGCTTGACACCTTTTACGAAAGATTGCTTTTTCTGATGCAGAGACGTTCATTATTGAGGAGTCCTGGTGCTTCACCACCCATTCCATTTTACCATATGCATTACGACGAGCATAAATTGCTTATCAACTGTGTTAAAGTAATTGAAATTCAACCCGTGAAGTACTTGTTATTGAGTAGTAGCTCTGTTGGTCAAATGTGGTCTTCATCATCAGTTCCACTTCACCAAATTATGATTTTCAAGAGCAAATGCACGAGTTACTGCAAAATATATCCAAATTACTACAGGTGTCCCTACAACATTTGAAGAGTTCCCTCGATTTCTTTAGGATCCAATCATCAGATCCTGATTTGGTGCTTATGGGACCTAATTGAAAGCATTCCTAGACGATCGCAAAAAAAAATTTTCAAATCGGTTCACAAACGACGGAGTTCTGAGGTAACAAACATAAAAAAAAAAAAAAAAAAAAAAAAAAAAAAAAAACATACAACCGAATTGATAACCTCCTCCTTTTTTTGAAGTCGGTTAAAAATTTAGATAAAATGGTTAAGAGACAAATGTTTTTACATAGTAAGGGATTTTTTTAGAATATACTTAACAATAATAACTAGGAATTAATTGAAAGAAAAAAAGAAAGAAAGAAAGAATAAATTTATTTAATGAAATTCTGCACTACAAAAATAAATAAAATTACAGCTAAAAAAACTGACTATCTTGTATATTAGGCACCAAGAAAGAAAATAATAATTATTGCATTCCTCGCGGTATTGCTTTCCTCGATTATATGATATTTTATTATGACATAAAAATATTTAATAGTATTAATGAGTTATTACCTATTTTTATTAATTCTTTGACATGTTTATGTAATTTTAGCTTGACGTTTAGTTTAAGGACGATAATTTTTTTATGCCTTAAAATAGCTAACCTAGAGGTCACAAAAATGTCCCAGTTGAAAGGACCGTTGAAAATGATGAATGATGATGAATGAATTTACCTGTCTAAGCATTTCTCTGATTAAATCTTGACTTTCCTTTTTACTAGGGCATATAGAGTCAGGGAATTTAGGATGTTCCCTCAAGTGTTGGAATTCCTTCAACTTCAGGGCAAATTCTAAGTGTCCAAACGTCGGAACGAGGGGTATGACCTCTAAGCCCATCTGCTCTACTGACATCAGAAACCGTTTGAGCTGAAAGGTGAAGAGATAACGTTAAACATGGAAATATGTGAGATGCGGTGCCATATCATATCCTGCTATCTTTATTTTTATTTTTATTTAGTTTCACATGTCCCGTTGTCTGTCTGTCTGTAATCAAATCTTGCAAGTTAAATTCGACCAACTTCCAGTAGTTGGATTGACTTAAAATTTGGCATACTTCTATAAATTGCGCGACAGTATAATAGTTCGGTAGTGAAATCCTAATAGTCCGGCCAGGATCGTCTCCGCAGGATAGAATTCTTCAACGGTTATGGCATTGACTTGAAATTTGGTATGCAGACGTAATTTAGGTGGCAATGCAAGTACAGTCAACAAAAAGTACAGCCAGCAAAAAAGCTAGTATTCATTTTTTTTTTATCAAAAACTTATTTTATTTGCAAAATTATGCACATATTAACGACAGTACACTGAAGGACGGGTCGGTTGAGAAGAAGAAGAAGAAAATACTGTTAGAGGCACTGTTGTCTAATGCAGTTTGTTAAAATGTAATACGAAATCGAATATCTGAAGCACTTTCTGATGCAGCCTGATGCAGGTAATATTGATGGGTAAAATACAAGGAAAATGGCAACAAGTTACAATTTATAAGCGGTAGTCTTTGTTTAACAGTATGCGTTGAAAAGAGACTACCACTTGTAAATTGTAACTTGAAGCTTCGTAAAATTGGGCTCTGCAAGTTGGAACAAATCATGGCTGCGGAATATTAGGGAGAGAACCGGGATCAGTGGTGCAGAGCAACTCTTCCGGGTGGGTCAAGATACGCAGAGCTAACGGCCAACCTCCAGTAATGGAGTGGCACTTTAAGAAGACGAAGAATAGGATCGATCACACAGTGATCTCAAGTTCTAAAATAATAATTTATTGTGTGAATAATTTGCAGTACAAAATAATAAAAGAAACAATAACTAAAACTAAACATTAATTAAAAAAGAGAAGTGGGCCTCTTGGCATGGTGCCCATCACACAGTAAACATTCCTGCGCTAAACTGCGATTGCGATTCTTTGCGCGAGAAAGCTACCGGCGCGAGGATTGCCTCTCTTAACCTATTGCTGAGCTCCCTGAGTAGCTCCAGCGCGCCCTTATCCCAAGGACCTAGAGTCTCGACGCCGAAAGCAAAGAAATGATATTGGACGCCGAGACAGCTATATTTTGTGGCCTTGAGGCATTCCCGGGAGTCTGCCGCCGCCCCCGCACGTTTGGTAGTTACTGGTAGGTGGGACGCCATCAGGGTGTCTGTACAGTAGAGTTGCGCCCGCTCGGTCTTTAAAAGGAACGCTCCGATCTCGGTCAATCGGTCAAATGAACTAGTACGGTCCTTTAGTTCCTTTAGCTCCGAGGAGCGGCTCCGACCGAAACAATGTTTAAGATCGGGGAGCGAGTTTAGACCGAGCACCAGGCAATGCCGTCCGCTCCGCTCTTTATTCGTTTCCTCGTTCAATCATCTATCGCTCACTCACTCCCACTCCCAGCTCCCAATGCTCGCTCCCATACTGTTTTATGCCGATTTCACACGAGGGCAGAATAGTGGGACAGAACAGTAGGCAGCACAGTACTGCTACAATTTGAACGCACACGCAGAGACAAAACAGTACAGTTCTGTCTCGGCGTGTGCGTTCAAATTGTAGCAGTACTGTGCTGCCTACTGTTCTGCCCTACTATTCTGCCCTCGTGTGAAATCGGCATTAGCTCCGACTCCAATCGATTGAAGCTAAGGAGAGGGACCGAGACCGATTAAGATCGTTTACGAGGAACTAGTTCTTTTCGGTCCGCGATGGGAATTCAATCTTTTTAGTTCTTAGTTCAGGACCTACTCAAGCCTGCTGTACAGGTAGCGTCCCACACCAGCGCACGGCCAGTCTACCCTGGTATCAACGTTCTTGATACTCTTGGTGTTTTGGGTGTTTAACAGCCACATTATTTTCCACCGTTTTATAAAGTGCGAATACAAACCTCAATTTTATCGTAGTGATTCCTTGCAGACAAATTAGCTAGTATGCCTTCATACGGAAACATGTCTTCATACTCAATTAGTAAAGCAGTGGTACCATGATCTTTTAAAGTCTGCAAAATGGAACGCAAGTACGATAGCAATGGAGGAACCCCCTTCAGATCAAAATGAACCACAATATACGGAACTTTCAAATTCCAGGTTTGTTTAATTGCCGTTATTTTTTCACTGTAGGATTTCCACGTTTCAATCAGTAAGTAGGGTAGTAAAAATAGTCCTAAAATTATTATTATGACGGCAAACACTTTCATTTTCACTGAGCTGCGTTTTAAAAAATGCGAACATAGTGTAATTTTTACACCGCATTTCATTATTAATATCGAGACTTCTCTATCGTATTTGTTGTTTGAGAAATTTCCATTAGACTTTGACTGACATTGACAGAATTTATGAGTTTTATTTTTAAAAATACAAGGCAACTAACAAAGTATTTGTACCATTCGAACATGGCGGATGTAGACAATATCTAATTTTGCTATTTCTAATTCTTTGGCTAGTTGAAGTATAATTTTGATAGTGTTTTATGCGGCGATTAACCTTAACAGTGAACAAGTGATCACAAAATTCTATATTGCTCTCGTGTCTGACATTTTTTAATGCGCAAGTTGTCTGCACGTGGTTTTTGGAATTATACTATCAAGTTGCAAAAACTACAACTACCGAACAACGTCCCTCTCAAAGAGAGTACTTTGACACTGGCGAAATTGTCCTAATAAGGACAGAAAGCCATATTTTAAAAGAGAAGAACTTAACGAACAAAGCAGCCGACATATGTCAAAATATTTTTTTTTAGGATTCTGTAGCAAAAATGGCAAAAACGGAACCCTTATAGTTTCGTCTGTCTATCTATCTGCCTGTTTTTTCACGGCTTCGCTATGCTAGAAAGCTGTAATTTTTATTCTTATTCTTATTCTTATTCTTTATTATCAGTTAAATAAAGATAAATATATTCTTCTAATTTTGCGCAAATATACGTAGCAAGTATGACAATGTGTTAAGAAGAAGTGCCTATTATAACAATATTATAATTTTACTTTGTTATTCTTTATGGTTGTTCCGATTTTCCGATTGGTATATTATAGGTAGTTTGAACCCCAAGGATCAACATAGGATACCTTTTATTCCGGTAGAGGTCGCCACCGCGTGATAACCTAGATCCGCGCAGACGAAGTCGCGGGCATAAGCTAGTTAACTTATAAGTATAAAAAACGACTACAAAACGCAGAAAGTAAAACACATTGTAAGGTATTGAATTATTAATTTACTTGGCTGAAGCCGTACGCAGCTTAAGTATATCTAAAGTATTGCAAGAAAGTTCACTCGTCACTAACGTCCATATTTTTTTGTACTTTTGTTTCACAAGAATAATTAAAAACATAAAAATATTCAGCCACATGCTTCGTCAAATTATTAATAAATAAAATATAGAAATAAGACATTGATACATCCGCAACAAGCCTCGTCAAACCTTATAAACTATACATATAAACAAAAAAAAAACCATAAATATCCATATTAAGAACTGAATTTATATGACGAATTCGCAGGTGCAACGGCAAACTGGATCGACAACACATTTCACATTTAATTTTAAACGAACAGAATTTTAAATGATTACTTGAGTATGATATGATACTGTAAATTTATTGAATCATTTAGCTCATTTATTCTACCGTACTTTGTTTATAACTATCATATGGTATTCTGAGTATTATCATATGGTATTCTGGGGGTTGCGAGGAAGGAACACACTGATGATTATTAAAAGCTTTTATTTAATTTTCTATTATTGGCTGTGATATATAAACCTCCTTACTAGTGCTGGCCTAAATTATTGTCGATGCCTTTTTATGTCCACTGTCAAGTTGTCATATGTATCTTTCTCAATATCGTATGTCGGATTCAAGCTAATTAAAACCAAATATCTATTGGTTTGTCTTTTACTATGCTACAATTTAATTAGCTTAAAATATGCCCGACTCAGATACGAAACTCTGCCCCAATATGGCAAGGTACTTACGACCCGAGAAGTTTGATGTGGATCCCACCGCGACTGAAGCGGACCTAAAGTGGACCCATTGGAAATACACCTTTAACAATTTCATACTCGAAGAGATCCCTGACGATACCGATTCTTTGAAGCTTAAACTTTTAATGAATCATTTGTCAGCACACATCTTTCCACACGTTCGTGATTCTTCCACCTATGACGATGCCCTGAAAGTACTCGATAAAATGTACCTCAAGCCAAAAAACATAATACTGGCTCGCCACTTACTGGCTACGCGTAAGCAGAAGTCTGACGAATCTATTTCCGATTACGGGAGATCACTTAAACTCCTGGCCCATGATTGTAACTTCGAAGCTGTCACTGCTACAACGCATGAAGATGAAGCTATAAGAGGTGCTTTTATTTCGGGAATAATGTCACTAAGAATCCGGGAAAGATTGCTTCAAGAACGTTCTCTCACTTTAGATCAAGCTCTCGATCAAGCTCTCACCTTAGAGACAGCAGAAAGAGACTCCCGGGCAATGACCAGCGGGGCAAACGATGTAAACCTAAACGCCCTGCCAGTAGCATCGCTGTCAAAACGCACAACTAGAAACTCCCAAAATCTCCGAAGAGCTTCGGAAGAGCCAACTAAATGGCGTTGTTTCTATTGCGGGGGAAATACCTCACACCGAAGACTAAAATGTCCGGCTTTCAACGCCCAGTGCCAGCTTTGCTCTAGAAAAGGTCATTTTGCTAATGTATGCAGATCTATAAATGCTACCAATAACGCCGTTACCGCTGAAGAATCTGCTGTGGACTCTGATGATTCTGAAGTGGCTGCTAATGCTATCTCAGCTGCCTCTCCATCGAGCCTATCAAAAGCCACTATACCCGTAACTCTGAACAACTATCACGCCGACGCTTTAATCGATACGGGTAGTTCGGTAAGCTTTATTGATGAGAAAATAGCGCGACTAATACAGCTGAAACAGAAGCCTCACAAGCAGACTATCACGCTAGCATCTCAAAATAACGTATCTTTCGTAAGAAGTGTTTGTTTTGCAACTGTCACCATGAACAAATACTCGCACAAACACCGACCACTTCTCGTCGTCAACAATCTTTGTGCCGATGTTATCATAGGCCATGACATACTTAAAGAACACTCTAGTCTCCAATTCAACTTTGGCGGACCCAAAGAACCTCTAATCTGCAATGTGATGCAAGCTTCGGTGCCTCCCGCCTCCATATTCACTAACCTATCTCCAAACATTAAACCAATCGCCGTGAAATCCAGACATTATAGCGAGCAAGACGAAAAATTCATCACCGAAGAAATCTCAAAACTGATGGAAGATGGTGTGATAGAACCAAGCGTCTCTCCCTGGCGTGCGCAGGTCTTGGTAGCAGGAGGAGGGGCACATCGGAAAAGACTCGTAATCGACTACTCCTTGACTATAAACAAGTTCACAGAATTGGACGCATACCCCTTACCTCATATCGAAACAATCGTGTCTAAAGTTGCAAAATATAATGTTTTCAGTCAGATAGACTTGAAGAGCGCGTACCATCAGGTGCCAATTAAAAATAGCGAGAAACCATACACGGCATTTGAAGCTGCGGGGAAACTCTATCAATTCACGAGAATCCCCTTTGGGGTTACTAATGGAGTTGCAGCATTCCAGCGTACGCTCGAATTCATTATAGAAAAAGAAAAATTAAAAGGGACATTTACTTACCTCGACGATGTCACCGTATGCGGAAAAGATAAAAGCGATCATGATCAGAATCTACTTAATTTTCAAGCTGCTGCAAAAAAGTATAACCTAACATTAAATGATCAAAAATGTAAATTTTGTCAGGATACCGTAAGTTTGCTGGGCTATACTATTAAGAATAACACGATCGAGCCGGACAAAGAACGACTCCAACCGCTCCTTCAGCTACCAGTACCGACCAACACTGCTGAACTAAAACGAGCTCTAGGGCTGTTTGCCCACTATGCGAAATGGGTGAAGGACTTTTCGAGTAAACTACAGCCTTTGACAAATGTAAGCAGCTTCCCGTTAACTGAAAGTGCTGTTGCCCAGTTTGAGCAATTAAAATCAGACATTAGTAAAGCTTCACTGGTAGCGATTGACGGAGATGAAATACTGACCGTAGAAACCGACGCGTCAGAGTATGCGATAGCTGCTACACTTTCTCAAAAAGGTCGACCTGTCGCATTTTTCTCCAGGACACTATCGAATGCTGAACGTAAACACCCATCGGTCGAGAAAGAAGCATATGCCATTGTGGAAAGCCTAAGAAAATGGCGCCATTTTCTGATGGGAAAACATTTTATGTTAATAACTGACCAACAATCTGTGTGTTATATGTTCAACCAAAACCACTCAAGCAAAATTAAAAATGAAAAAATACAACGCTGGCGTCTCGAGCTCTCCTGTTTTAAATATGATATCATCTATCGACCCGGCTCCCAAAATACTGCTGCAGATGCGCTATCTAGAGTTTGCGCACTAATGAATGATAACAAATTGTATGAGTTACATGCTCTACTATGTCACCCTGGTATAACGAGGATGTACCATTGGGCACGCTCAAAGAACCTACCTTACTCCATAGATGATATAAAGACTATGACGACCTCTTGTAGTGTGTGCTGAAATAAAACCCCGCTTCTTGGCGACAAAAGGACAGCTAATAAAAGCACTGGCCCCCTTTGAAAGACTGAATATGGATTTTAAAGGACCCCTTCCTTCAAATTCAGAAAATAAATATTTACTCACCATAATTGACGAGTACAGCCGATTTCCATGGGCTTATCCTTGTAAAGACATGACGTCTGCGACAATCATCAAATGCTTACGAGACCTTTTTAGTACATTTGGGCAACCGCTGTACGTCCATAGCGACAGAGGGAGCTCATTTATGTCTGAGGAACTGAAAACTTTTTTAAGAGCTAACGGAATTGCCTCTTCTCGAACTACTCCTTACAATCCACGGGGTAATGGCCAAGTAGAACGTTTAAATGGAACTTTATGGCGTGCGGTACAACTCAGTTTACGTTCCAACAACATGGCAGTAGAATACTGGGAACGAGTTTTGAAAAACGCCCTCCACTCTATCCGTTCGCTCATCTGCACGTCCATCAATGCTACTCCTCACGAGAGACTGTTTAATTACCCGCGGAGGTCGCCTAATGGAGAATCTATGCCTACATGGCTAGTGCCAGGACCAGTTCTCGTAAAGAACAATGTTCGCTCGAAAAACGATCCCTTAGTGGAGGAAGCTGAACTCTTGGACTATAACCCACACTATTCGATAATTCGAAGGTCGAATGGCACGGAGAGCACAGTGTCCAATAGACATTTAGCCCCACTTCCGAATGATTCTCGCTCTTCGATCGACCTTCAAGAAGAATCATTTGAAGATGCTTCCGATTCTTTGGCAAATCCGGATAGCCCTGTTTCAGATCAACCTCAACACCTAAGTCTTCCGACTAATGCAAATGAATCAAGACCAGAAACATCTTCCCTTGAAAGACCCAAGAGGAATCGACGGCTACCTTCTCGCCTACATGACTTTCTGGTAGGAGATGAAAACATAGACGGGGAGAATGATATATAAACCTCCTTACTAGTGCTGGCCTAAATTATTGTCGATGCCTTTTTATGTCTACTGTCAAGTTGTCATATGTATCTTTCTCAATATCGTATGTCGGATTCAAGCTAATTAAAACCAAATATCTATTGGTTTGTCTTTTACTATGCTACAGGCTGTTCGTATAGAAACATTTGAGCTGTCTTCAAATCTTTTATCCACATTGTGTCAATCAATTATCTTATGACTTAATGATGATGCAATAAATTATTATAATCGAGATTATTTTTTTACAAAAATACATATTAAAACAAACTTTGTAGATATATCTCAATGTTTGTCAATTGCGTTTGTATACTTATTTTGTACAATTAGGAGTTTAAGTACATACATAAAAACAGTTATTCTGATTTTAAATCATATATTTACTATATTAAAATTTGATATTTTTTCCAATACCACGCAAGAATACCAAGCGGGCGGAGCCGCGGGCAAGCGCTAGTACTATTCATAATCAGACTAGCTTTTGCCCGCGGCTCCGCCCGTGTGGAATTCGGTTATCGCGCGCTGTTCCCTCGGGAACTGTGCATTTTTCCGCGATAAAAAGTAACCTATGTCACTCTTGGGCCCATAAACTATCTCTATGCTGAAAATCACGTCGATCCGTCGCTCCGTTACGGCGTGAAAGACGGACAAACACACAAACACACACACTTCGCATTTATAATATTATTTAGTATGAATAGCGATTATATGATGATTATTTTAGTCCTCCCTCTGCGAGTTTTTTCGGACGCAAAATATTGTCTGTTACTTGATTACACCAAGTTGACAAGTTGACATAAAATGCTCCCTCTGGTGTTAATAGTTCTATGACTAAGCCGCATTAAGTTCTCTGCTCTATTAAAAAAATGTTTCTAGTGACCAACCAGGGCACCGGCAACGACAAGACGTTAATTTTAATTTGCAAAAAAGTTTTATACCTAGTGATACGTGATCCTACTAATATTATAAATGTGAAAGTTTGTGCGTGAGTGAGTATGTTTGTTAATTCTTCACGGTGAAACGGCTGGACGGATTTTGATGAAATTTGGCAAAAATTTAGTTTATAACCTGGATTAAAACGTAGGATACTTTTTATCCCGATATTCGTGACGTGCTGCAAATGTCAGGACAGGACATAAAAGTCGTAAAAGAAATCCAGAAATTCAGTTAGATTAAACTTTTTGTACAGCAGCAAAGGAGCTGACAGCATGCTAATACTCTTTGGCTTGACAGTTTCATGATACCTGTCAACCAAGCCACGGTGTGATGGTGTCGTCTATAATAAGATACAATCAAAATATTCTAGTGCCCACAAAACCAGTGAAAAGTGTAATTAAATATCAAAACCATGGGAATGTTTTCGTTTATTTTTAAAATGCGCTCGGTGAAAATGAAAATGTTTGTCGTCATAACATTGATCCTGGTGATATATTTAATAGTATCATACGTACTGCTTGAAAAATGGTACACGAGGTCACAGAAGGATCAAAATCGTGACAGTTTAGAACAGAAATGGAATATAACATTGCAGTACGTGGTTGTTCACTTGGATTTGAAGGGATCTCCTCCATTACTTTCTTACTTGCAATCAATCCTGAAGCAGTTGAAAGATCATGGGACTACTGCCTTGCTTATTGAGTACGAAGATATGTTTCCATTTGAAGGTGCCCTTGTTAACTTGACTGCACGGAATTCCTATAAGAAAGATGAGGTTTGTATTAATTCGTTTTTAAAGAATATAAAAGTCTATCACGTATAATTATTAGAGTAGACACATTAACTTATATATTAAGAAGTGTTTTATCAGACAACATTTTTAATTTTCATTAAATTTTTATGGAATAATCGGGACAAACTAACAAAAATGCAACGTTGCCAGCTCTGTAGGTACTAACGCTTTTAATGAAACTTCGTTACTTTTGAAAACAACCGAATTTTTCTTTTACCGTTTTTCAGCTAAAAGAGTTTTTGACATTTGCGGTCCAGATGGGCTTGGAGATTATTCCCCTAGTGCAAACCTTCGGCCACATGGAATATGCCCTGAAACTGAGAGAATTCCTGCATCTAAGGGAGGACCCTAAATTTCCAGACTCCATATGCCCAAGTGCCAACGAAAGTCAAGAACTTATCAGAGAAATGCTCAGACAGGTATACTTGGGTGGATCAATTATTTCTTGTTGTTATTCTGTCCAGTCAGCGAGGGAACAAAAATAGCACAGTTTAATAGAATTTTTGGGTCACATTATAACCAAATAAAAAGGGTTTAAAACTACTACAAAAAATGCAAAGGCCGGTTGAGCTAAAATACTCACAAACCTGACAAATATACCTGTATCATACTTGTCCAAGTTGGCTGCCGCACCAATGCTTCCCTCGCAGTACGATTCCAAACACATTCCTCTAATAAATATTGGACATCTTCTGTTATAACGCATTGTTGACACTCTGGCAAATCACTTTTTTCATCAGATGTGCAAACTTATTATGAGAAACATTTCCCGTTCACAGTATGTCATTATCATCATCATCATGTCAGCCGAAAGACGTCTACTGCTGGACATAGGCCTCATGGCTTAGCCAGGTCGTCGCTCCATGTAAAGAAAAGAAAAATATGAATCTAGGAAAATATGAATCTTAATAAATATTTTTTTTTTACAGGTGATTCAATTTCACAGCACCATTGCACCATTAAAACATATACATATCGGTTTCGACGAAGTTTATCAATTTAGAGTATGTGAGCTTTGCTTTAAAAAGAAAACAAAATTGTGAGTAAATTAAAATACTGAAGTTACTGACTGCAGTATTAGTGTCCTGGCGGTGACATATTCATCACTATTTCCTCGTAACTATGTGTACATAGTACAATTTATTTGATACAGCGTACAATTTTGTAAATTTCTCATATACTTATTATATTTTTATGTGCGTTTTAATTCTTTACGATCCGTAAGATACCATGTCACCGCTAGAAAGTATCAAAAGTATGACACTTTTCTTCGCCGAAAAGATTATAAAAAATTCGATTCTGATTTTGCAAAAGAGACCGTGTACGTCAAACCACCAACTTATCACTTTTTTTTAAGCTGGCAACAAATAGTAGCCTCAGTAAAAAAAACTTGTACGTATTAAGTAAGTAGTAATAATTTTTTTAAACAGACGTTTTTGTTCACAGAGACGTGTTATTATCCCATGTCAAATTTATAAGTGGAGCTATATGGGATCTTAGTCCAAAGACAACAATCCTGACTTGGGAAGACATGTTTAAAGGGATTAGGCCAACGCATGCGATTGATTTGAGATTTCCTAACATGGAAAGTGTATGCTGGGATTATTCAGGTTCATCCCTCGACACCTTACACCCAAATCTGTACATGTACCAACGGATGTTTGACAATCAATGGGTGGCTTCAGCTTACAAAGGCGCTGATGGATCGACGCGGATGATACCTGATTTGTACAAGCGTTTCGAAAACCACTTGCACTGGTTAAATTTTATAATGACATACGAAAACATTTATAAATTGTACCGTTTCAAAGGTATAATCCTCACTGGCTGGTCACGGTATAGTCATATGGAGCCGCCGTGTGAACTTCTGCCTGTAGCTATGCCTAGCTTGTTACTCAATCTGATTTTGATTGAAAAGTATCACAAGGGCATTTTTTATAAAGAAGATTTTAATAACCTTCCTTCGCAGCCGGGTAATAATATTGACAAACAACGCGATCACCGCCAACAAGAATACATTAATAATTACATTGCTGACGATCTAAATTCTGCACTGATGTGTGAGAACTGTATCGTCGACGGATCCCTCTCCAGCTTTCAAGCTCATACTTGTGTCTTTGAAGGTTCAACCTTATACGCTGTGCTAGACAGGTATAACAAATTAAGGAAAATTTATACATTTCAATTTTTCGGTGTGAGTGATTCAGCGATATCGTTAGAACTTAACATGGATGATTTAAAAGATGGTTATGTTAACATGTTTAAGGTAAAATCGATAATGGACACGAGCGTTATGATGATGAAGCAGCTGACCAAGTTAGAGTCTCAGATGGTTGACGCAATGGCTGTTTACTATGATAAATTTGTTATAGACGAATACGTTAATTTAAAATTAAGTAAGATGAAGAAAGATTTACATGAACTGATACAGTATTTGAAAGCATATTATGTCGTCAAAGATTGGCCTCGAAGACCTTATATTATTAACTCTACAATAATTTTTGATACCGAACCTGATGATTCCGAATTACGCTTTTATTAGACTTCCACGGTCAGTGATAAATTCCAATTAATTAGTAATGTAGTCGCTATCTAACATAGTAAAAGGGAACTTTATTTTCTGTCACCTAATTTTAGATGTGTCACTAATCGGCAAATTCCTAATTTTAACATGTGTACACTTTTATTTGTTATAAAAGTAAGTAGGTATAATGTAAGAAACGCATATAAAATTGTAGGGTTGAACTCAAATTAACATTAATAAACTAGTCAGTTACCAACTTGCTTTTCATTTAATGATCTCATCCTATCAAACTTTAAAGAAATTACTGCTAACATTTTTTAGCTTTTAGTTAATTTTTTTAAGTAGTCTTTTGATTCTTTTTTATTTCATAAATTTCATGTTTTTGCAAAAATGGTAGCTTAAAAATAATGTTATTTATAACATACATTTTTGTTTTGTTCCATGATAAAGGATCACTTAGACCTCTACCACAGAATATATAATAGTACTAACGTACAGAATGGCCACGCTCCGCCCCGCACCGGTTCGAGTTACCCCACCCCTCAAGCGTAGCCTGCCGGAAACCTGCCGGATAGCAGTCGGGCGCGCGACGCGATGTACGTCGGCCGCACGGCACTAAGCTCGGGACTCTCGGGAGCAATAATTTTGCGAAATGGTTATATACTGTGCATTGTATAGGTGTTTGTCAATTTGCAAGGCTACTACGAAATACGAAAATCGAAGTTCATGTCGTTCGTTCACTCTGACATTTATACTGTTTCATACGAGAGCGAGAGAGACGGTAGCATACGAACTTCGATTTTCGAACGTCGGAGTAGGCCCGCAGTTCATTGTTCGGTGCTAGATCGGTGACGGTGAGTTCGCGAGCAAGCGCCAACTTGTCAGTGGGCGCGCGAGAAATATGGTACACTTCCCTACCCTACCTACTTCCTTTTGTAAATAAATAATGCTTTCTAAAAGTATCGCGATTAATACATGAAAATCATGAAATAACTACTTAGGTACCGAATAATTCGTTTAAGTTTGTAGTCAAATATTTATTGTACCTAATTTAAAACAATAATGCTTAAATACATAGACAGACACATTTTAAGTAGGTTTAAATAAAAATATATGATTAACGATTACATTTATTTACACATCTAAGCCATACCTACATACCCTATAGTACTAAGGTTTTGCGATAGTCAGCCCTGTGTCACTTACGCACACATTGACGCGTGTACAGACGTCGTCGTGCCTATGTAGATTCCAGAACACGAATTTTGTATGGCGTGGCCGCCCTGTGCCTCTACCACAAATAATACAGGGTGGAATCTAGGACGTGATACAAAATTAGTGTTTCGTGCTCAGTTAATGCTGGGTAATATAATGAATTAACTATTTTGTTGAAATAAGTCCGTTGAAATTTGCAGTTTCCATACATTTTTCATGATTTCTTATTTCAATAATGTATGGAAACCACATTTTTTTTAGACTTATTTCAACAAAAGAGTTAATGCATTATATTACCCAATGACATTTATATTACCATGGATGAAATAGAGTATGGATTGTTATTCTCCATACTAAAAAACGTTCACCGGAACAAAGCCAAAATCCAGTGTTAATGCTAGATGGCGCTGAGACTTTTACTACATTATATCTAGATGGCACTAAACGCAAAATAATAACGCATTTAATCCAGGGAAACGGAGCTGAGATTTTTCCGACATTATATCTAGATGGCACTATTCACGTAAATACTTTAGCTGTCAAAAAACCACCTTCATCTTTATGCAGTCAACCAAAAAGGTCAACACATCAAATATATCTGAACAACATAGAAAAATAGGTCGATATTGATAAAAAAAATAGTTATTCTAATTTCAGGTAAGCGATGTGACAATCATCGAAAACAGTACAGTATTGTCATCACATACATCTGTCTCACATTTTTCTCTTCAATAATTTGACAGATGCATCTCTAGCTGTAGCATTAATACGCTAAATAAATAATAATATGGTAAATGCCCTAATGGGCATTTCTATCTACCATGAGTTTATCTCTCCGATTTCAACAAAATTTGAAAGATAGACTCCGTCCATGATTACGAGTCGGACGGAGCAAAAACGGAACTGACTGACTATCGGAGCAGTGTTTGGTCGTGTTCAAACGTAACCCGAAGGAGTTTCTGCGTCGTTTCGTGACCGTGGACGAAACGTGGGTTCACCACTACACCCCCAAAATGAAAGAGCAGTCGAAGCAGTGGATTTTACCGGGTGAACCTGCTCCAAAGAAAGCAAAAACCGTCCCATCGGCTGAAAAGGTCATGGCGAGTATTTTTTGGGATTCCCAGGGTATTATACACATGGAAAAGGGGAAAACGATAACAGGGCAGTACTATGCCAATTTATTGGCTAAATTTGACTCCGTGTTGAAAGACAAACGACCCCATTTAAAAAAGAAAAAAGAACTGTTTCATCACGACAACGCCCCGGCTCATTCGTCCAGAGTTGTGACTGCGATTTCTTTTTGTTTCCCAACCTAAAAAAAAATGGCTTGGTGGTAAGCGATTTGGATCAAATGACGAAGTCATTGCCGCCACAGAGGCCTATTTTAATGACTTTCCAAAATCATACTTTTTAGATGGTTTAATAAAGCTTGAGTATAGGTGGAACAAATGTATAGAGTTAAAAGGTGACTACGTAGAAAAATAAATGCATAAATACAAAAAAAAAGTGTTTTCTTTCCATAACCGGGTACTTTTCAAACAGCCCTCGTAATATGTCAGATTGCGGATTCAAATCAAACTCCATAGTTTAGCTCACACGTAAATCGTGAACAATTCTGTAATTGCTGCGAAAAAAATTTGGCGCTCGAAGGAATATAACGCCATCTATCTACAACATAACGAAGTTTAGTAAACTCACAGAGGTACTTTAAAGAGTTGAACATTATTGCCACCATGCTAGATAGAGCAATGTCGCCACTAAAATTATGTATTAATCCGGTTCAATACATCTGGCGACATCTAGTTCGTTCTTTCGTACTAAGCAACGAGGAACTATCTTATGTATGGAGACTGCACGTCCATACTATACTTCGTCCATGATATTACCCAGCATTAACTGAGCACGAAACACTAATTTTGTATCACGTCTTAGATTCCACCTTGTATGATTATAATTAAGTCGGGATCGTCCACCGTTTACAAATTTACAATGGATTGCTCATTGTTAACTCGAAACTTCCAAATAGTAATACTATTGGGAATTGTGCGATTTGAAACTTTATACTTTAGTCAGTTTATAATCGTTTTGAATAGCATTATCTAGTAAAACTAACTAAAAATATTCATACTAGTTATGTTAATTGATTATAAAATAAAATTAATATTAGATTTTTTTTTTATTCTAAGGCTAAATATTTTTTACATTTTTGTCCTGATCGAATAACCCTATCAATTATTATAATAAAATAGAGTGTTTTTTTTTTTAATTTTCAGATAAGTTGATTCCCGCGTGGAGCCAGTTTTAATGTTTCTTTTAAGTAAAATTTAAATAAATTTAATTAAAATTGACATTAGGTTGTACTGTACAATAGGGTAATTTGAGCTTAGGTTCTAATGCACCGGAAGGAACTAAAGCGTTTATGGCAGTGTTCCTCCAGGACCCACTAATTTTTTCCACTCTGTATTATAAATGTTATATATCCCTATCGCCTTACATATAAATAACAGGAAAATCCAAATTATGACACGACGACGTCTGCACAAAGATTCCGCGGAGCAACTCCATAAGTCTCAGGATATAAAAATGGTTAACGGATTTAAAAATGATTTATTTTTGTTCCGTTGTACAATCAAGGGCAAAAATATGTATACACTTTAGTACCTTGTCACTGTAACCACTGACAGTTCATATATGGCAGTTCCAATGTGACGAAAATAGACGAGGTACTAAAGTGTATACATATTTTTGCCCTTTACTGTACTAAAAGAGGTTTTACAATAGGTATAGGATGATTTCCAGAAAACTGGCATGAATTAATTGAATGAATGAATGGTACAGATTCTGATGATGTCCATGTGTGGATCATTTTTTTTTATTTTTTATTTTATTTTATTGGACCTTCAACAATAAGTATACTCATACAATGTGTTATTTTACATGAGCAGCTTAAGACTAAATATCTTATTAATTATAGAAGGACACCGCATGCACAAAATAACAGTGGTATTAACTTAAAATTAATAAATGTTGTATCTTATTTACGAATTCAACACAAAACCCCCATGACTGACATTTATGTAAATCACAATGTAATGATGTATTGAATGAATAAATAAACTAAACTAAACTAAACTATGCTCCTAAAGTGGAAGCTAAACTAATCTAATAACTAAAAATAAATGAAGTTTACATATTCTTTATAAGAGTGGTTTTTATGAATGGGAAGGTCGAAAAGTTCAGATCAATACAGTGCTGATATTCCTTATATATCGCATACATACGCGAGAGCGGACAATGCCTCTTAAGATCATACAATAAGTAATTACATAAGTACAGGTATATTCACTAAGTGACAATCGTGTATATTAAAAAAATATTGTTAAAAAATAAAAATAAACCCTGTTTAGTCGTTTTAGAGGAATAGGTGCTTGTAAGGTTCTTGGTATACAATATTTTAGTTCTTAGACAGGGGCCTGTATGCTGTAGAATGACACTTACACAGTGACGAACGATATTACTTTCGTTCAATTCATTCGTGCTAGCTCTTGTGAATCGACCTATATATAAATGTCGACATATTGTATTCTAATCTAAAACCATAATGAAGTTTCAAGGAAAGGAAAAGAGCTGTAAAAAAGTAAGAGAAAGGAATAGCTCAAGGTAAGTAGTGAGTTAAGTAGTTAAGTGGCAAGGTAAGTAAGGTAAGACTACTCTTTAGGTCCTTTCTTTTAATACTTACTTACGATCAGTTTATGTCATCAATATTGTCTTCAAATGTCTAAAGATTATACCAAGGAAAGTATGCCTCAGTACTTTCGGTAATTTTATTCGATTTCAATTCGACTCATTCAGACATTTCCAGATTACGTCAATTTATTTTGGAGAACGGCGGAAGGAAATTATCTTTTCCTAATCTTTATGGGGCCATTACGCCCGACCAGGGTTTAAGAAAGAGTTGCTTCAACATCTTCGATTTTCTGCCTTTTTCTAACTGGCCCAGTAAGAAAGGAAGGCAAAAAAGTGTGTGAATCGTGAATATGAAATGCTGATTTGTTACCGAGGTTCTCCATGAGTGTTGTTATAATAAAAATAATAATATTTTTTCAGACTTTTCAATCATTTTAAGATACATAATCACTCATTGACTAATGTTAGTAGCTTTCTATGTAAATTCAACTTAATTCAATTAAAACTATAAAGGCTCAGCAATCTATTTATTGTATCTTTTAATATTTGTAGTATCATTTATATAAAGCATGTATTTCCCTTAAAATATTTAAGTCACGGCATACCCACATTCGGTCGGTAGGCCTCCAACATGATGGAGCGACGACCTGGTTAAGATCGCGGAATCGCGGTGGATGCAAAAAGCATAAGACCGGTCTGAGTGGAGAGCCTTGGGGGAGGCCTATGTCCAGTAGTGGACGTCTTTCGGCTGACATGATGATACCCACATTGCATGAAGAAGGTTATTGTATTTTCAACCTTTTTTTCCTCTTTTATTCGCTCTTTTAGTCGATCTAATTAAATTAAAATAGCCTGGGACCCAGGTATGGAACATTATCATAGTTAACTGTAGAGATTGGTGTAGATGTCTCTCGTAGTTCAACTACTCCATTGCTTAATGTGTTGGCCACTTTGTAATAACGACAAATACGGGGTCCGATCCCTTCAATATGGGTGTCGTATGGGGGAGCTAAAACATCTAAGAACGCGACTGGCGCCTCTAAAGCCTCTATTTCATGGTAGTTAGACATAGTAGGTGTTAGAATACTAGTTTGATCACTTGCTTGCTGTATACCATCCTGTGATACTTTAGCAAAAAGTCTACGTTTCTTAAAACCTTGGACCAAGCGAGCCATTTTGTGTTTCGCGCGTACTGCAAAGCTCAAATCGTTCTTTTCTTGTTTAGAAAACTTAGAGAAACTAACGACATTTGCGGACCCAGAAATTACTTTGAGAAGTCCGTACATATGAGGATGATCGTGGAGCGGCAACGTAAAACCAGGTCTTAGCACTAGTATAAACATGTCAATTTCGGGATCATCATATAGTTGGATAACCTTGTAGGGTGGACCTAAGGGGTCGTTCCACGTTGCAGGATCAGTTAAAGTTCTGTCTAGTCCAAGGTCCTCGCTTTTTAGCCCGTCCATTAGGGTTTTTAGTTTATTTATGTTAGCAGGGATATCTCCAGCTGCTTTGTGGTGGAAGGTCTTTCTTGCTAGGCGGTACGTTGCCACGATGGGTGGTATGCTGTTTTCGTTCTTCGTTGCTTCCTCCATCATATTCACTTGAAATCGGTTCTAGAACTGATTAAATCTAGTCAAGCGTGTTCTTAACTTTGACTAGGGAAAAATTCTTTTCCTTCTTAACTGCGCCGATGAACAAATTTTCTTCTGCACACAAACAGGTACAATTTGATTTCTTCTTCTTCTTCTCTTTTAAAAAATGGCTTTCTGTCCTTACACACTAAACTGACAGTTTGACAATTGATTGCCAACGTTTTCATCTCTGAATTTTCATCTGTATTTGCCTAACCAAAGATAATAGAATTACTTCGCGCTAGAGATTTACCTGAGAACGCTGTCATCGTTCAACAGTAGAGCAAGATCAGCAAAGAGTTTATATAAGAGGAACGGTCGTTTTACAGCGTGTAATTTTTATACTACCTCAAACTATAACCAGACGAAGATTTGAGTGCTGTGAATCGATATCAAAACGAATTGTTAATTTAGAATTAACTACCAGAGCGTAATCAATTTTTGAAATATTTTCGAGAAGCAATAATTTGATACGAGAGAGAACTTGAACAAGTGCGACGATTTAATAAAAACAAAGTAGTAAAACGTAGTGATAAATTGCGTGCTAATTAATTTTGTAAGGAAAATAAAAAGTCTACATTTTTTACTAATACTTACATAATAAAATGTGATTATTCGGGCCTTCACTAACCTGCCTTTTAAGTTTGAGGTAGTATCAAAAATACATAGGTGCCAAATAGCAAGGGTTGCCATTTTTCAGTTTCTAGTGCAAAATAAAATGTTCTTGGCACCTTTTGAGAGGCACGGAAGCGGTATAGACAATCTCGCTCTACCTAGATCAAAGGCTCTAGCCGCGGTTGCGTTCATCCATCACTGCCCCTCATATTTTGTTTTCTAGAATTTATTTTGCCGACTAACGACAAAATACACTGGACATTGTAAAAATTGTCTCCTGATGGACAGTAAGGGCCGATTCACACCGAAATGGCAGTACTCGTACTGGTCTTTTAACGCATTCACTGCCGCTGACGTATATTTGCGTTTTCGGAACTTCGCCCAGTGCCACTGTCATAACTATTCATACATTTTGAATACACATGTGCGTCGGTGGCACTTGTGGCAGTTAGGTGCCAGTGATTGCGTAAAGTATGTACCTAGATAAAGTTCAAAATTGTTTCACACTGAAAGTGCTTGCCGCGCTGCTAACGGCCGCTGCCATTTCGGTGTGAATCAGTCCTAATGATGGATAGCAAATTCCGGAAAACTAAGAAGTTTGAGCCTGGGATCGAACCCACTATCTCTCTGGCCTCTACAATACAATACAATACAATGACTCTTTATTGTACACCAGAAATAGTAAGTGATACAGAAAACAAATACACAGAGAAAAAAAAATTACACAGTAAGCAATAGGCGGCCTTATCGCTTAAGAGCGATCTCTTCCAGGCAACTTTTTACGGAAAGAAGAAAGGACTAGTTTTCAATAGGTGGTGCATCAAAAGTAGATCAGAAAATTAAAATATAACAAAAATACATCTACAAACGAATATACGTCTAAAATAAACTACTCTACTTGAGAAGCCATAGTCTCATCGTTTCACTGTAGGTCTTCAGATCAATTTTATCACTTGAAAATTAGCAATGAGATATTTTGAACATAAAACTACCGTGAGACTCACTCATATTAAATATATTGACCCGGATAACTCACGTCTTAAATCGAGTTTAGCTCGACTGTTTCGGACTAATCCGTAGCCCTTTCTCTTCGCAGCAACGCGACTCGGCGGCTGCTGGGATTAGCCCGAAACATGTCGAGATAAACTCGATTTAAGATGTGAGTTATCCGGATCAATATATTTAATATGAATGGAATATTTTTTGCAAGATGAAAAGTAAAGAGAAGAAATTACCCCTCCGGTCGACTTTGGCCACTTCCTAATTTGTATCTTTCCAAACTTGTCCACTTCCTAATTCGTCCACTCCAAGATCGTCCTTTTCCTAAGTTGTCACTTTATAGATTCCGAAGTTGACTACTTCCTAAACAGTCATTTAGGGGCATGATTTTTTATGTCACTAGTGTGTTATATTAAATACAGGTAAAATGTCTAAATAAGGGGAAAATTTTCAACCGTTTTTACAAGTTTCTTTTAAATTATGTGAAATCTTTTGATTAAGGCTTTGAGGCATCTACTTTAATATGTTAGAAATTCGGTGGCGGTCATATGCTTTCAAGCAGTACCTAATAGTTAAAGTGATATTAAGTGACGTAGAGGCTAAACTAATGGCTCTGAAAATCTAGTTAGGACTAAATAACTAAGCTGTATGAACTTTAGCTGGACAGATGGGGTGCGGTTAATATAGTAATACATGTATGTAAATAATAGATTGATAACCAAGGGTGGAAAGTGACCCATTTCACCCGAGATATTTCGAGGGGAAATGGGTTATTTCACCCGAGTTAGACACTCTACTTTTCATTTCGACTGTGAGGAAACTAAAATACTACAAAAAAACGAGAATAATAATAAATTGAATTTACTTATACCTATCCAACCTCCAACGGTACCTTTTCGACTGGCCACTTGCCATGGCAGACTATAAAAAAAATCGAGTTGGTCACGACGTGCATCTAGATGGCCATGCCGAAACGTGAAAAAAAAATGTCATTGACGTAACTCAATTATCTTCGATGTCGTGGCTAGCCGAAAAATTAAAAAAAAATTACTTTCCACCCTAGAGGAGAAAACGCAATTTTCCACCCGGCTATCTACCCATGAAAATTAAACTTTCCAAACAGGAGAGATGAAAAATATATATCTCGTTGAGTTTCTTGCCGGATTCTTCTCAACAGAGGTTTTTTAGAGATTTTTTTGGCATTCATAAGTGCTTGTTATAGGCTAATTAAGGCGTGCATTAATAAGCGGTAAGTACGTAATGCATATGTAAGGCGTGGTGGCCTAGTGGTTTGACCTATCGCCTCTCAAGCAGAGGGCCGTGGGTTCAAACCCCGGCTCGCACCTCTGAATGTTTCGAAATTCATGTGCGGAATTACATTTGAATTTACCACGAGCTTTGCGATGAAGGAAAACATCGTGAGGAAACTTGCACAAACTTGCGAAGCGGTGGGACGTATATTTTATAGGCTGGGATGATGATGATGATGACGTAATGCATATTAAATTACTAATACCTAATCGTAGCTGTCGGTAGGCCTAAAAAAAGATAGAACGACGACCTGAGGCCTTATTGCCTAACGTTTCTGACAGTCGCGATCGCAATGAAATGACAGTTTTTGTATGCGAAATATGTCATTTGATTGCGATCGCGAGTGTCAGAAACATTAGGCAATACGGCCTCTGGTTAAGATCGCGGGATCGCGGTGGATGCGAAAAGCACAAGACCGGTCTGAGTGGAGAGCCTTGGGGGAGGCCTATGTCCAGCAGTGGACGTCTTTCGGCTGACATGATGATGATGATGATGACCTAATCGTCCAAGTGCGGTGCAGAGACCTCTCTCTGGATGGGCGACCTTCGTAGTCGTGTGTCGCGACCGCCGATCGCGATTTGGCCATCGACAACGGAACGGAATTGGCCAACAGAATGCTACTTTTAGATATACCTAAAATTTACGTGTTTATCACATGTTCAACGGCTGTCTTAGTTTTTGTGGTAATCCGGTATACATAATTTTTTATTTGACTGGATAGTAAACGAGCAAGTGGATCTCCTGATGGTAAGAGATCACCACCGCCCATAAACACCTGCAACACCAAGGGTATTGCAGATGTGTTGCCAATCTAACGGCCTAAGATGGGATACCTTAAGTGCCAGTAATTTCACCGGCTGTCTTACTCTCCGCGCCGAAACACAATAGTGCAAGCACTGCTGCTTCACGACAGGATCAGCGAGCAAGATGGTGGTAGCAATCCAGGCGGACCTTCCTCAAGGTCTTACCATCTGCACCTCATAATCTTGACAATCTGTTCATGTAATTTCATTGTTATTGTTAAAGTCTGCCACTGCTTCACTCCTGGATTTTTGGGTATGTCAAAATATGCGCGATACAACCGTACGGTAGATGCAGAAACGGACAATGTAGCGACATTTTAGGGATCCGTTTGTGACCTTCCAGGTACAAACTTTAAATGCGACAGTATGTAAGTCTGTTTGTTTGTTACTTCATCACGTCTAAACCGCTGAACCTATTCAGATGAAATTCGGTGTACAGATAGTTTGAGTCCCGGGAAGGACATAAAATAGTTTTTATCCAGAAAAATTGCAGTTTCTGCGGCCGCGCGACAAAAACAAGTTCTATCTAATTCCCAATTATACTCGTACACCTGTAACTCAATGCATGTCTACCATATTTAAAAACTCTAGCTCTTTTGGTTAAGGCTGTGCCATGTTTGTTAATCAGTCACATATCTATTGTTTTACAAGTATAGAAGATTTTGTGCATAGGTGGTGAATTATATTATGCTCTACCAATTCTACATTCAAATGATGCTGTAACAGAATTATTAACTATTATTTGACTATAGAAGTTTTCATTAATATTTTCCTTCCTTAAAATGTGGTTTCTGGCTAAGAAGCGTGTCATTCCTAATAATAATTTATGTTTTTATTTGTTTAAGACAAAATACATCCCGTAACAAATATATCAAGTGTTCGTTATTAGTCATACACTGATAATAAATGTACTTAACCATTTTAATGTCATTGTTAGTTATATATGTATGAAAAATATCCTAAAAATAAATTACCTACATGAACTTGTCAAAGATAAACATTGTTTAGGTATTATTGCGTGCGGGAAAGAACTCATGAGTCAAACAAACTAGTTATGATAATACTGTTATGATGTGATACATATTGGGCATTTTAAGTACATATTTTTTACAATGAAATTAAATCGCCGGAAGACTACTTCCTTAAACATAATAGTGTAGTTATTAAATAAAATACTCAAAAGACTTGGTTTTAAGTTAATATTCGAATAAATATTCTCGACTATTTTTAACAGAAGACGTAGTACTTAGGCGAGAGTCGTCAGTTTTTATTTTAGAAATTATTTCAACGTATACATTGCATAACTTGGTCTTAAAACGCTCGTGGCGTCTTAAACTCATTTTAAGACCTCCTTATACAACAGTTGCATAAAATACTATAAATATATTTCCGTAAAACAATATTATATTCACAAACTTGTTTATTCTAATTTATTATCAACGAACAGATAATACCTGCTAACATAACAAAAGTCAAGGACGTCTCTTGAGAGTTTTTATTCATTTATTTCTTCATTATTAATTCATTTGCGCAGACACCAGTCAGACGCATCGTTATAGTTTCGATTTCAAGGGACTTTGACGTTATATTAATACGCGAGTAAAGTGGTTGAAATAGGTGAGCAAAGTAATTGTTTCAGTTCATTGATAAATATGGACCTCTACAAAGTCACGCCTGGTTTAATAAGTTATTAGTATTATGTCATGTCATTCAGATCGTGCAGATCAACGGCTTATCAATTCAAAATAATGCTCCATTTTAACTTACACTTAAATACACATTTTGGACTTCTCAGAGAGGAGGCGAGTTTTATTTTCAAAACGTCCGGGTTCGATTCCCGAGCTGAGTGTAGTTTTTTTTATTTAAGAATGCAGTTTTTCTTGTTATAAAATCGATGACATGGTTCGTGATTCGACATTTGAGTCTTTGACATTTGTTTGACACGTGTCTTTACTTGCTGTAGAATTCATCGGAGTGTTCCTAAGAACGATCTGCGTATGTCTTATTGTTTCAGACTTTCCCATACTGACCGATCTAAACGGGCCACCCTGAGGCTGGGATTATGATGATGACAATCTTTGGAAGGTCTAAATTTATAAATGGTGTATTATTTTAAGCCGATACGCTGTTGGTATGAAAACGATTTCATAAAAAAAACCTAACAACACATCAAACTAACTATATCTAGTTATTTATTTATGATGTAATTTATCCATACTACTCGTAATATTATAAATTCGAAAGTGTGTTTGTATGTTCGTGTGTTTGTATGTTTGTCCGTCTATCACGCCGTAACGGAGCGACGGATCGACGTGACTTTTGGCATAGAAATAGTTTATGGGCCCGAGAGTGACATAGGCTACTTTTTATCCCGGAAAAATGCACAGTTCCCGAGGGAACAGCGCGCGATAACCGAATACCACGCGGGCGGAGCGCGGGCAGAAGCTAGTTTTAAATATAAATTCAATTTAAATACAATATTTATTCGTTAAACATAGGTCATGTCAATACATGTTACAATATGTAATTAATGAGAATGAATAATCACTGTCTCGCCATATGTATTTTTATACAAATATCTACAAATTTACATAATAATCAACATCATTAAACAGTCGAATATGATCCTCGATTCAAAATAACATTATTATTCGTAGACGCATTGTAATAAAAACCGGTCAAGGGCGAGTCGGACTCGCGCACGAAGGGTTCCGTACCTATATTAGAGATTACATTATCTATACAATATTAGACATTAGCAAAAAAAGCTCTTGGCCCGTTATTTTTTCTCGACTTATTCTATAACGTTGGGTATCGTTAGATAGTTTTTTAAAACACCATTGGGGGGTTGCCAGGACGATTCTTCGATTCAAATGAAATGATTTTTTTTTGCGGTAAATGTAGTACATTATAACTAACAATAATTATGACAAACATTACATTATGACTTATAAAATTGTGGCAGTCGAAAAGATTCCAGTCGTACGTACATTAACCGAACCCCCAATGATGATTATGCTTAATCGACATACAGCGCCATCTACTCTTGCGTGCTCTTTTTACAATAATGAGAACAACAAGATCATAGGCGTATGAACCATGGTATTTACGTGGACCATATAAAAAGTCTAACCCATAAATTATGGCGCCCATAATGGATGACTCAACCTTGGGATTATTGCTCTGCCGGTTTTTAAGGAACTTGTTTTCATTCCAACTCGAAGCATAATTAAGTCTTCTCAGACGCGGGGAACTAAGAAATTCGAAAATCGAAGTTCGTATCGTACCATCCCTCTTACTCTCGTATTAAATAACATAAGCGTCAGTGGGACGGCTTGATACGAAGTTCGATTTTGTACTTCGTACGAGACACTGATTCTTAGCACTTTAGTAGCATTTTGTCACTTCAATGTAGTAAACGTGTTTGTGTCACACAGGAGCGCTCGCGCATGCTCTTATCGACTTCGTAATAAAGTTCAAATTTGTCTTATCAATGCCAAATAAATTTAATAGGCGTAGTGTTTGTTTTTGTTTTTAAGTTAACAATGTACTTTTATAAAAGTGTTTTATTGAATTGTGCTTATGTATTAAATGTGTTGTTTACCTCATAGTGTATAATTTTATTCGAAATGCCTAAAGGTACGTGAATCATTGTTTTACTGAGTTTATAATTATAACCTGAGTTTATTAGAACATAAATATAATATCACGTATAAATATAAATATCACGGGACAATTCACACCAATTGACCTAGTCCCAAAGTAAGCTTAGCAAAGCTTGTGTTATGGGCACTAAGCAACGGATAAACATTATTATATAGATAGATACATACTTAAATACATATTAAACACCCAAGACCCGAGAACAAACATTCGTATTTTTCATACAAACATCTGCCCCGACACGGGAATCGAACCCGGGACCTCAAGCTTCGTAGTCAGGGTTTCTAACCACTAGGCCATCTGGTCGTCAAACATGGAGGGACGACTTAGATGCCTATAATGTGGGATGGCGGGAGCTCGCCTTAGATAGACAGGAGTGGAGCAAGAGAAGAGAGGCCTTCGCCCAGCAGTGGGACACAAAAATGGGCTAGTAAAAAAAAAATAACTATATTGATTTATTTTTAAACGCTTCATTTAATAATTTAGTACTAACCGGTGAAAGGTGAAGTGAATGACATAATAAACAAACTGCATTTCTTTAAGTTAATTTTACATGTCGATGGTACAGTCAACGTTAAATAAGTGATCACTTTTATACCTTGCCATTTTAATGTCATGTTTGAAAAGTCATACGAATGTTTTAAACTTTAGTGATTCTCACTCATAATCAAAATACCACAACGGGACTTATCACGCTATTTTACCTCGACGTTTCGGCAACATTACAGTTGCCGTGGTCACGAGTAGACTGAAGTGTGGGGTATTACTTGTGTAAAATAGCGTGATAAGTCCCGTTGTGGTATTTTGATTATAAGTCATACGAAATTGTGTACCGACTGAAATTACAAGGTAGGTACAAAAGTGATCAGTTATTTATGAAGTTAACTGTACAGCAATGCCGCGTAACCGACAAATGGAGGAGGCGCCACAGTTTCACACACTCTTCGCTAGTTATATCGTAATCTTTGTCCGGATCATTGTTTGTCATAATTTTTTCCTACTGAAACCTTACAGTTTTCTGAAATTTTAAATGGTTATCCTATGGGAAACTATAGGTTAGGTTAGGTTTGTTTTATAAAAATTCTGAACAATTATTGGATTCAGAGTAAAAAGTGTTGCAAGTGTTTCGGCGTTGAGATTCGAGTGAGACAGCCGGTGAAATTACTGGCACTTGAGGTATCCCATCTTGATCTATTGATCTTTTCAATAAGAATTATGGCTACAGTGCCGCAAGAGACATCTTGCAGACCCTTTTTCAAAGAATTTGGAATTCTCACCGTCCCCAGCCTGTACATTTTAGTGGTGCTTACGGACTTGATGAGCTATATCAACGATGTTGAAACTGCTGAACAGAATAAATGACTCGCAACAACGCGGAAGGACCTGCCTCAACCAAATAGTAGTAATCACAAAATGGCTAAGCACTCAAAAGGTTATCAGAGTATAGTTATGTTTAACAAATTACCTCTTGAACTAAAATCTATTAGTAACAGTCACACATTTAAACGAAAATTAAAATATTTCTTGTTGGAGAAGTGTTATTATTCAATAGAGGAATTTTGTAATCGTGCCCGGGATTATTGCTAAAAGCAATTAGTTAATTAATTGATAATTATAATGAATTTTTTTTTTTATTTAAATTGCTGATAAATGTTTTTGACATAAACATTAAATTAAATTTTTAGTTTTTATAATAATAACAATTTTCAAGTATTTAATTTGACTTGTTATATCGACGGGTGAAAGGCTATTTGTATTAAGCGACACTTTGGGCGATATTGAGTTATATACATCATTGCAATCAGCAGATTTTTCCGCGTCGATTGGGCTGGGTTTGGTAAAGATCTGAGCACTTTTTTGGCGCTTAAACCGGTCATAATTTGGGGACTAATTCAGAAAATCGAAGTATGAAACGCCATTAAATTTGCCAGTTTTAAGTAAGATGTTATTTCAGCTATATGAGAATGTGATGGGTTTCCGCTTGAACTGTGCTTATCTTCCTAATTCTAATACGCAAAGTAGCTTAAAACATTTTTCCTATATTTAAAATTCACTAACAACGTCGGTTAAAGCATGTAGCTTTCCACGAAAAATCAACCAACATGTCGCTTAATACATTTAGCCTGCATTTAAAACAAATAAAGCATGTCACTTGAACCATTTAGTTCTCACCTAATTTTCATACCACATATCGCTTGAACCATTTTTGAACGATGTCAAATTTAGAAAACGATGTAGCTTCAGCATTTTATACCCCACATTTTTTTATCCTCGCTAGTCATTGCAAGCGTTGAAATATTTTACTAAAGTTATTTAAACCTATACAAATCAATTTTAATAAAAATACGTTGTGTAGGTTAAAGCATGAAACTTTACTATCACCTCCTAATGACATGGCGGTTAAATACACAATGAAAGGAAATGTTTTTGACATAAACATTAAATTAAATTTTTAGTTTTTATAATAATAACAATTTTCAAGTATTTAATTTGACTTGTTATATTATTATAATTTGGACATGTATTGTAACTTCAAACACAGTGTACATTGTTATTTGAAATAATTTTAATTGAATGTTTAATATGTATTTAAGTATTTATTTATCTATATTTCCGTATGTTTATCCGTTGCCTAGTGCCCATAGTACAAGCTTTGCTTAGTTTGGGACTAGGTCAATTGGTGTCAAGTGTCCCAAGATATCTATTACTTACTAATGGAATTGTAAAAAGTAAGTTAGTATTATTCTTAAGCCATTGCGAAGCGGTTTCAGCTCAGCGTAGTGTTAGCCGTAGAGGCCAACGCTGGTCTTCCACTGTGACCGCTTGGCGACTTCACAAAATAAATTAAAAAAGAAACAAAAAAGTAGTAAAATTTAGATATAAAAAATTTAAATTCAAAACCAAATAAAACGATTACGATATTACAAATCCATAAGGTGTTCCCGGAAAACAAGTTCCTTGGAATGTCAGCGTGATGCAGCAATTAACACCGCGATCTTCGCCTAGACTAGACGTCTTAATTAAATGGCAGTAGATTAGAGATGGGCCTATCTACCGACAAGTCGGAGAAATCGACTATAATGTGACAGATATCCGGCAAGCCATCTCTGTTTGTTTCACCCGAATAAATAGAGACGACATCACATTTATTTGTCACCTAAAATTTACCAACGATTGGTGAAACACACCCTTGTGTAAGGCTCACCTTATAATGTAACACTATGCGATTGTACAAGTTATGTAGCACTACCTTATTATGTCTGTATTCAAGTAGAAGGGAATATTGTTTAATTCGTATGGCAATATGATAATAATCATGTGGTAATTTCTTGTCTATGCAATGGTAACACCGATACTAAATGTCATTTCGGTATTTTTCTGATTATTGGCGGTTACTGTTTTTTTGATATGTGGTGAAAACGCAAAATATATATAGTTTTTCAAGGCAATCGTGGTTTGATTCGAGACAAGTGTAATAGATACTTTATCTCAGAAGTGGGACTTGCTAAATAAGCTCACGATTTTGTTAAAATACTCGATATCTGAAAAGTGAGCTCAGGCGATTTTTTTTCTGTTCCTATCGTAAAATGAACGAAGATCGACAGTGTTCCTCTCTTCGAGGAAATCGCAGAAGCCGGAGCCAACGTGGAATTTCGAACTCGAGTGACAGAAGCGCAAAGCGTCTGCGTAAGCGTGATCGCAACAAAGGAAAATCGATCTCTCGCGACAACCGGCGAAACAGCAGAGAGTTTCGTACAAGGAGTCCCAGCTGCGAAAGGACTGAAGGTCGTAGAAGTCGTTCCGTAGAAAAACACAAGAATCATCGCAAGCGGGATCGAAGGCATAGCCGTAGACGTCACCGTAGTTACCGAAGCAGCAGAAGTATAGAACGGAGAACTGGTGAGAGAAGCCGTGATCGACGACATCGAAATCAACGAAGTGGAGACCGAAGAAGTGGAGACCTACGTGATGCAGGCCGACGAAGCGGAGACAGGCGAAGCGGAGACCGACGAAGCGGAGACAGGCGAAGCGGAGACCGACGAAGCGGAGACAGGCGAAGCGGAGACCGACGAAGCGGAGTCCGGCGAAGCGGAGACCGACGAAGCGGAGACCGACGAAGCGGAGATCGACGAAGCGGAGACCGACGAAGCGGAGATCGGCGAAGCGGAGACCGACGAAGCGGACACCGACGAAGCGGAGACCGACGAAGCGGAGGTCGACAGAGCGAAGGCAGTCGAAGCGGTGGCCGACGAACTGGAGATCAGCGGAGCCGGAGCAGACACCGGTCGAGGAGCAGTCAGAAAAGAAACGCGACGCCACAAGTGGTGTATGTTGGTAATAGCATACTGCAAGGTAAAGAAAATCAATTGTTTTTAACGGAAATAATCAAAGCTGTACGTTACATTGGGCAGATATAATTAGTAATATGTGCATTAAAACCTCCTGCACATATCAAAAACATACTGGCTGAATGAACTTTCCGCTTTCTCCCGCACGGCGGCGCCACCAGTCAGTTGCGCAAATTTGACAGCTCGAAATGAATGCCGGCCGGCGCGCGCTCTTTTAAATTATTCATAAAAACTCTGAAAGTGCTGTGATTGTGTCTTAAATGTGTCCCAAGGACTGAGGAAAAGAGCCAGAACAAACTGTAAGTGAAACCTATATCTTGCCCAATTCGGTTTTGCTAATTATTTTCAATATTCAAATGTCGTAGTTCAAACATTTTGGTCCTTCGAACCGGATCCTCAGTTTGCAAACTAAATACACATTCATACACATAAAACACACATTTCACGCAGTTTTAAGGTAACAGGCTTATTTCTAATCTAAGTTATTTACCTAGAATAATACGTATAAAACAAACGTTTTCAATTTTCGTTCTTTGCAACGCGTCGCGCGCGTCTTTTGTTTTTAATTCGAAATGGACGAAAAAGAATTCGATGTCGAACAACTTATTAACAAAAAAGAACTGCTTTTTATACGATGTCAAACGTTATTTGAACTATCCAAATCAACTCCACCAGAGCGTTTAACCGAATTTAATTTGCGACTCAAAGAACTTCATTCGACTCGGGAATGTTTTGAACAATGCATATTCGAGTTAAATTCTTACAATAAGAAACAAAACCCGAAATTTAAACCAAATTATCAGGAAATTCAAACCTTTGACGACATGTATTTCCGTATTCTGAGTGTAGCGGAGGCTAATAGCGACACTTGGCAATCGTGTGACGGCAGCGGTAGCGGACCTTCGTCGCGCTCCGCGGGCCGCGGCCCGGGCGCTGCCGGGCCAGACTCGCGGTCGGCTAAGCCGCGGCTGCCTAAACTAGAATTGTTCCATTTCGATAGCAAATTAGAAAACTGGCAAACATTCTATGACACGTTTACGAGTTTAATTCATAACAACAATGATATTACGAACATTGAGAAGTTTTATTACCTGCTCTCCGCAGTCAGCGGTTCGGCATTGACTGTGGTCAAAGGGATGCCAGTGACGGCCGATAATTATCCGATAGTATGGGCTTTGCTAGTCAAAAAATTTGAGAACACTCGTGCCTTAGCTACGAGCTATTTAGATCGGCTGTTTCAATTTAAGCCTTTGTCAACTGAGTCGGCTACTGGTCTAAACACATTTTTACAAACGTATCAAGAGTGTGTTAAAGCATTGAAACTTTTGAAAATCAGTAACCTATCGAGTTTCATACTGTTTTATATGGGATTGCGAAATTTAGACCCCGTCACTAGGCGCGAATTCGAACAATCTGTAGATCAAACCGATATACCTACTTACGAACAGCTGATTAATTTCGTGGAGAAACAGGCGCGTGTTTTGGAAATGTCTGAGGTTAAAATTAGTACATCAAAAATTCAGTTTACGCCTAAGAGTGTTCCTAACACCTCTGCAAAGCCGAATTTTGTTCGAACAAATAATAATAATGCTGCTAATTACAGTAGTGCACCGAAGCAGTTCCAAAAGCCGTGCTTGTCAGCTGTGAGTAAGAATAATAGCGAACGATCAAATAGATGTCTATTTTGCGACAAACCGCATTCAACTTATCGATGTTTCGAGTTTTTTGATTTAACACCGGTGCAGCGTCTTGACAAAGTGAAACAGCTTCAATTATGCGAAAATTGCTTTCGTCAGCATTCGTTGTCCGAGTGTACGTCAAAAGTGCGTTGTGTGCTGTGTAAACAACCGCACCATCACAGTATTCACTTAGATACAGTTCCAACTGTTCAAAATTCATCAATTAATCAAAACGGTTCAAATAGTCAAAACATTTCAAGTATTCAAAACGTTTCAAATGGTCAAAATCAAAGTCAAAGGTCAATGCCAAACGTCGGCTTGACTTGTTCGTCAAATTCAACCGTGCTGTTAGGCACTGCCATGGTGCACGTCGCAGATCGATGGGGAACTTACCACGCCGTACGTGCAGTCATTGACAGCGGTGCCATGTCCGGTTATATGACAAAAGAGTGTGCCCAGCGCCTGGGTTTGTCTCGACGCAAGTGTCAGTTTGAACCCATGGGTCTGGGAGGTGCGCCAGTGCAAGATTTCGGTCTGGTTACATGTTCAATTAAACCACGAAACTCATTTGGTCCGGTGCTTAGCACTGATACTGTTGTCGTAAGTAATATAACTAGCAACTTACCTACAGTAACCTTATCAAACAAAGTTATCAATAATTTCAAAAATCTAGAGTTAGCTGACCCGAACTACTTTTCGGCGGCTCCAGTTGACTTGTTGATCGCAGGTGACTTATTTCCCTACATTTATGACGGTCAAAATATACTACCACGTGACCCGGGTTTGCCCGTCGCGATGCATTCCATATTCGGATATGTCATTACTGGTCAGACAGTACTGAGTGACGATTGTGAGTCAAATACAGCCTCGCTCAACTTGTTCTCTGCTAATAAAACTAGTAGTATCGATAAAATCATGAACTCTTTCTGGGAGACTGAAAACGTGCCGTATGACGTCACTAAAAAACCAGAAGATTTGTATGTCGAACAATTGTTCCAAAACGAACACAGTCGCGATACTACGGGACGTTATACAGTGAAGTACCCGTTCAAACCCAGTTTTGATCTCGGCGATTCGACTCCACAAGCGTTACGTCGTTTCAACAATTTAGAAACAAAGCTGAATCGTCTTCCGGAACTTAAGGAAGAATATAATAAATTCATGTCCGAATATGAAAGCCTTGGTCACATGACTTGCGTAGGTGATTTTGGTACTGTGGATTCTAAGTACATAATTCCTCACTTTTGTATTCTCCGACCGTCAAGTACCACGACAAAACTCCGAGTAGTTTTTGACGCCTCATGCAAAACGACAAATAATAATTCTTTAAATTCAGTCGTTTACGCCGGTCCTAAGCTTCAAGCAGATATTAATGAGATTTTAATAAATTTTCGTATACATGAAATTTGCTTGTCAAGTGACATTTGTAAAATGTTTCGAATGACCTTGATCGAAAAATCTCAACGCAATTACCAACACATCTTGTGGAGGTTTCAACCTGATCAACCTTTAAAGGTGTATGAGTTAAACACGATCACATACGGCGTTGCTAGCAGTCCGTACCTAGCGATCCGAGTCCTGCATCAACTGGCTGACGACGACTGCGAGAAGTATCCTTTAGCGAGCAAGGTTCTAAAAAAGGGTTTCTTCGTCGATGACCTTCTGTGGTCAGTGAGCAGCTATGATGAAGCAGCTAGGCTACAGGATGAACTGTTAGAGTTGCTGAGTGGAGGAGGATTTCTGCTTCGTAAGTGGGCCAGCAACTGTCCCCAGGTACTGGCTCGGGTTCCAGCTGATCACCGCGAAACGCCCATTGCATTCGAGGATGACAAGGACCTATCCATAAAAGTTTTAGGTCTGCAGTGGCGACCCGCCGAAGATGTGTTTTCCTTCGTATTCCATCCACTTCCAGCTTCACAGGCGATCACCAAGCGTAGTGTTTTGTCACAGATTGGTCGTCAGTATGATCCCTTAGGTTTCGTGGCTCCTTGCATATTCTACGCGAAATGCTTCATGCAGAAACTCTGGCTCCAACAGCTGGGTTGGGATGAGCGGCTGCCTCCGGAACTGGAAAAGGAGTGGCTCACCTACATGTCAGAGCTCCCGCTGTTGTCGAATTTTAGCCACGAGCGCCAGGTTACTGTCAAACAGCACAGCTACTACCAGATACTAGGATTCTGCGATGCTTCAGTTCAAGGAATAGCTGCGGTCATCTATTTGCGTAGTTTTAACAATCAAGGTAATTCGAAGGTCAGTCTAGTCATTGCAAAATCCAAGGTTGCACCCTTGAAGACAGTGACCATTCCACGTCTCGAGCTAATGGCTGCGCATTTGTTAGTCAAGTTAGTCAAATATACGAAGTCAATATTGTCTGAACGAATTCCTGTTCATGAAATACTCTTGTTTACCGATTCCTCTGTGGTGCTGAGTTGGTTGAATACACCCAGTTATAATCTCAAAACCTTTGTGGCTTCGCGTGTTTCCAAAATTTTGGAGACCGTGCAAAGCGATTGTTGGTTTCACGTGAGCGGCGCGTCCAACCCCGCTGACGTGTGCTCGCGCGGAGCGCTACCTTCCGTGCTGTTATCGACAGCGGAGTGGCTCGGAGGACCGAGCTGGCTAGACGCACCAAGAGAGAATTGGCCAGTAAAATCAATTGATCAATTTAAATCGGCAAATGTGCCAGAACTCAAAATTCCATGCGCGACTTTGGCTCAAACTAGCGTGCAAAACACAACACGTGACTCAAATCTTGTTTATGATTTAACTGAAAAATATTCGAGTTTTAGCAAACTTCAAAAGGTCTTAGCTCGTTGTTTTCAGTTTATCAACAATTGTAGATCGACGAAGTCTAATAGGAACACGGGTCCTTCGTCTCTATCAGATTTAAAGAACGCACACGATGTGCTCATCAAATCAGTTCAGCGAGAGCATTTTGCAGCTGATCTCGAAGCAATTTCAAACGGTTACAGCTGTAGTTCATCACTCAAAAGGTTAGCACCTTATGTCGACCCCCTCGGTTTTCTCAGGGTGGGGGGTAGGTTGTCTCTCGCCGAACTACCGTATCAAAAGAAGTATCCATTATTGCTTCCCAAAAAGTGCAACTTTACAAATATTCTTATCGACTATTTTCATAAAATTTATTTACATATCGGTCCGCGTACATTGCACAGTGTAATCAGTCAGAAATACTGGATTATTTCCGGAAAATGCGTTGTAAGATCTCGTTTTAGGAAATGTATTAGGTGTTTTAAAGTCAATCCTTCACACATACAGCCTATCATGGGCAACTTACCGAAATTCCGCATTGAAGGTATCCATGCTTTTCACACTGTCGGTGTTGACATAGGCGGTCCCTTCTATACGAAAGAGAGTAACAGACGTAATGCGAAAATATCAAAGTCCTATCTTTTAATTTTCGTCTGCTTTTCAACTCGCGCGGTGCACACTGAGGTTCTCAGTGCACTTTCAACTGAATGTTTTTTCGCAGCTTTCGATCGTTTCACTGCTAGACGTGGTTTATGTCAAACCGTTGTATCCGACAACGGAAAAAACTTCGTGTCCGCTGGTAGGCAACTCGCGGAAATCACTAACTTTTTTAACCAAAGTACTGAAGATGTTTTAACCGGTTTCAATAATCGTAGTGTTAAATGGACTTACAATCCGCCTACTGGAAGCCATTTCGGTGGGATGTATGAAAGTGCCATAAAAGGGGCCAAGCTCCTTCTAAAGCGCGTCGTGGGTACGCGATCGCTGTCGTTCGAAGAGTTAAGCACTCTCTTTGCTCGTGTCGAAGCAGTGCTGAACTCTCGCCCCTTAACAAGTGCGTCGAGCGACCCGTCCGAGTTCGAGGCGCTCACGCCCGGCCATTTCTTAGTCGGTCGTTCTCTATTAGCCGTTCCAGAGTATGATCTCTTAGACGAACCAACTTACGGACTAACTCGCTGGCAGCTAGTACAACAAAGTTCCCAACAATTTTGGAAATTGTGGCGAAATGATTATCTGCACACGCTGCAGCAGCGACAAAAATGGCATAGGAATAGTCGTAATATTCAAGTTGGCGAACTCGTTCTTATTCATGCTGACGCTCCTCCGCTTCAATGGCCTCTCGGTCGCGTGACGGAACTTTATCCAGGAGCTGATGGAGTTGTACGGGTGGTAAAAGTAAAAACCCAGAATGGCGAATACACGCGACCCGTTGTAAAGCTTAGTCCACTTCCCATGGAATTGGATTCAGCATAATTTTTATTTTTCTTTGTTTCTTTGCATGAATTTGACGCAAGAAGGTGTCAAATTTATGACAATTTTAGGTTCGAAATAAGTCATTTATTTTACTCAATTAACAGCTACACGTGTTTAGTTCACTAAGTCAACAAATACTTACACTATACAGTCCACTTACCTTATTCAATACCATCCCTGGTTTGGTTTGTAAACTGGGGAATCTGGGGTAGATTCCCGGTGGGGGGTTTATGTACGTTACATTGGGCAGATATAATTAGTAATATGTGCATTAAAACCTCCTGCACATATCAAAAACATACTGGCTGAATGAACTTTCCGCTTTCTCCCGCACGGCGGCGCCACCAGTCAGTTGCGCAAATTTGACAGCTCGAAATGAATGCCGGCCGGCGCGCGCTCTTTTAAATTATTCATAAAAACTCTGAAAGTGCTGTGATTGTGTCTTAAATGTGTCCCAAGGACTGAGGAAAAGAGCCAGAACAAACTGTAAGTGAAACCTATATCTTGCCCAATTCGGTTTTGCTAATTATTTTCAATATTCAAATGTCGTAGTTCAAACAAAAGCTTTATCTAGTAATAAGTCTGAAGGTAATAAATTCCCTATGTTAGGTAACGTTGTACCAGAATTCGATCCTATGGTTAAGGGGCAGACCATACACGTGTGGTTAAACAAGGTTGATGAGTGCGCCAAGTTGTACAAATGGGGTGATGACCAGATAATTCATTACGCATTACCTAAGTTGACTGGTGTAGCCAAAACTTGGTACCAGGCGTTGCCGTCTATGTCTTATACTTGGCTTGAGTGGAAAATTAAACTAATCGAATCGTTCCCTAGTAGCGATGATTACGCGGAGCTGTTGACTGAAATGTTAGGTAAACGTGTCAAGTATAACGAGTCGTTAGAATCTTATTACTATGAAAAAATTAATTTAATCAATCGTTGTGAATTACGAGGTAAGCAGGCAGTAGACTGCATGTTGTACGGCATTGACGATCGATCAGTGCGATTAGGTGCCAAGGCGCTTAAATGCCAAGAACCCGAACAGGTATTAGAATATTTTCAGTCGATCAAACAACAATCACGTGAATCAGACAGAGTGAAGCATAACCTAGATATATCAGGTAGACGATTTAATAATACTACTATTACTAATTCAAGTGTCAAACAAAATATAACAACTAGTCATGATACTAAGGCGCAAAGTAAAACCCCGATAGTCTGCTACAACTGTAATGAACCGGGGCATTTTAGCTTTAAGTGTACAAAAAAGATCCTTAAATGTAATATATGTCATATTATTATTATTCTCCTTAATGGCGGCCTTTAAGGCTTGGGCCAATGTCAGTTAAAAAAAGATAAATATATTCTTCTTCACGTAGTACGGTGATTGTAGTTTTTGCAACTTGATAGCAAAATTCCAAAAACCACGCGGAAACAACTTGCGCATTAAAAAATGTCAGACACGAGAGCAATATCGAATTTTGTGATCACTGTTCACTGTTAAGGTTAATCGCCGCATAAAACACTATCAAAATTATACTTCAACTAGCCAAAGAAGCAGAAATACCAAAATAGGACATGGCCCACATCCGCCATCTTCGAATGCCACAAATCGAATCTCATATATGTCATAAGTTGGGCCATTTAGCCACCAGCTGTCCTAAACTACCCACAGGGAGTCTTGAGAAAAATGACAACCCTATTGAAAAGGTCGTCAGACGCGTTGATGTAGATGGTACACACGACAGTAAATACATCATAGACTTAAAAATAAATGGTATTCTCACATCCGGTTACATAGATATGGGTAGTCAATGTACCTTGTTGAGGCGTAGTGAGGCCGTGAGGATTGGGATTAATTGGTCTACCTCCGACCACTTGCCAGTTATGAGAGGAATAGGGAATAACGTTGTCATGCCTTTAGGTATAGCTAGTACTGAATTAGAGATACATAGAATTGTTGAGAAAGTGGACGTTTTCGTAGTGGATGACAACGTTATTAAATATCCCGTTTTAGTCGGTCACAGTTTTACCGAGAGACCAGGTGTTATAATAACAAAAACTGCGGACTCTTTAATATTTGAAAAACGTCTACCCAACAAACTGCTCCTATCGTTGCGAACTGAGGCGAAAATATTACCCTACAAAATAATGATCATACAAGTTAAGTCCTGTCCATCTTATTCAGGGCCTATATATGTCAAAGGTTCTTTACATGGGAAACCTAAGGCAGAATTTTACCTTTTACCTGGAGAATATAGCCTCAAGGATGGTGAGGGAGGACTATTAGTACAAAACGTGACTGATTCTCCAGTGTTGTTGGCTGAAAATGATTTGATAACTCGTGTTATTACTACTAGCCATAGCGTTGACGTAAACATGTTAGATTGTGATAGCGAAGATTCAATATTGAACTTAAATGTTAGTGAACACCTAAGTAATGACGAGGTATCAAAACTTAAACAGCTTTTATTGAAATACGATGTATGTTTCTCCAGTAGCTTAAAAGACTTAGGCTTTACAAATGTGGTCGAGATGGAAATTGAGTTGACTGACAAACAACCGGTAGTTTATCGCCCGTACAGACTCTCGTATCCGGAACGTGAGCTAGTGAGGACTATGGTGCAAGAAATGGTTGAGGCAGATATAGTTTGTGAATCCAACTCTTCCTACGCTAGTCCGATTCTACTTGTACAGAAGAAGACAGGCGAGAAGAGACTCTGTGTGGATTATAGAGCCTTAAATAATAAAACGAAAAAAGAACACTACCCTCTCCCCATAATCGATGATCAATTAGACAGGTTAGCCGGTAACTCTTTGTTTATTAGTCTCGATCTTGCTTCTGGTTATTATCAGATTCCGATCGCTGAAACATCACAAGATGTCACTGCGTTCGTTACCCCTGACGGCCAATATCAATTTAAACGTATGCCGTTTGGACTAGCGAATGCGCCGTCGGTGTTTCAGCGAACAATGAACAAGGTCCTAGCAAATGTAAGATACGTTATTATTTATATGGATGATGTGCTAATTCCAGCATGCTCTTTTGAAGAAGGTTTGACGCGGTTAGAAGAGGTTCTTACCATTTTACGCGATGCTGGGCTTACGTTGAAGTTAAAAAAATGTCACTTTTTCTACAGAGAGCTAGATTTCCTTGGTTTTCATGTTAGTGGAAAAGGTATACAGCCGGGTTCACGAAAGACTTTAGCTATTTCAAATTTCCCCGTTCCCCAAAATGTTCACGATGTTAGACGTTTTATAGGTCTAGCTAGCTTCTTTCGGAGGTTCGTAAAGAACTTTGCCCTGATTGCGCGACCATTAACGGACCTTCTGAGGTCGAAATTCGACTGGAAATGGTCCGAAGAACATACGCAGGCGTTTAACATCTTAAAGCAAAAATTGGTAGAACGGCCCATTTTAGCACTATACGACCCCAAGTTAGAAACAGAACTGCATACAGACGCCTCTAAGCATGGAATCGCTGGTATTTTGATGCAGCGTAGCGTAGATGGGTTACTGCGAGTTGTAGCGTATTACAGTCGAAAGACTACTGTCGATGAGCAAAAGCTCCATTCTTTTGAATTGGAGACACTCGCTGTTGTCGCATCGTTAAACCGATTTAGAGTGTACCTTTTAGGCTTGAAATTCAAAATCGTCACCGACTGTAATGCGCTACGTACTACACTTACAAAAAGGGACCTCATACCCCGAATCTCTCGTTGGTGGGTGCAGTTCCAGGAGTATGATTGTCAAATTGAGTACAGGCCTGGATCGCGTATGGCTCATGTAGATGCACTCAGCCGTGGCCCGATAGTCAACCCTGTTAGCGAGGCTGAAACACATGTTATAGATGTCTTGCACGTTGAATTGAAGGACTGGATCGCCACAGTGCAAGGTGATGATGAGGAAATACTTCGGATTAGGCAAATTTTACAAGATAGTGACACAAAATATATCGCCGACGTCCATAAAAACTATCAAATGAAGGGTAATCATGTGTACAGAGTGGTAGATGATGGGATTAGGTGGGTTGTACCAAGGGGTGTCAGATGGCAAGTGGTGCGTATGAACCACGATGATATAGGCCATTTCGGGTTTGAAAAAACTATTAACCGTATACGCAACACATTTTGGTTTCCGAAAATGCGACGCTTTATAAAAAAATATGTCGCAGCTTGCCTCGAGTGCGCTCATCATAAGGGTCCGAGTGGGCGCAAAGAAGGAATGTTGCACCCGATCCCTAAGATCGAGATGCCCTTCCACACAGTCCACGCAGACCACCTAGGGCCATTTGTGCGTTCAAAGAGGGGAAATTTTTATATAATCGCTATAGTTGATGCGTTCACGAAGTTCATCAACATTCGGGCTGTTAGGGATACGAAATCTTCTACCGCGATTAGAATATTCAAGGAGCATTTCAGTTATTTTGGAGCTCCGTCACGTCTTATCACGGACCGTGGATCGTGCTTTACAAGTGCAAAATTTAAGGAATTCATTGATAGAGTTAACATTAAGCATATTCTAAACGCCGTTGCTACACCAAGAGCCAACGGCCAGGTGGAGAGGTTCAATAGAACAATTTTAGACGCGTTAAGTACTAAGACACATGGTAAAAGCGACAACACTTGGGATGAACACATAGGAGATATTCAGTTAGGTATAAACACTACTGTCAATAAAACAACGGGCAAGAGCCCGTCCGAGTTGTTATTTGGCTGCAAATTAGTTACAACTGCGGATAATATGTTAAGTGAGGTAATCGATGAAATATCGGAGCGTGTTGATGGAGAAGATTTAATGAAATTGAGGTCAGAAGCTAAAAATAAAATCGATAAGCAGCAGGAGAGCTCAAAGAAAGCATTTGATAAACGTAGGACAGAAGGTAGGACGTACAATATCGGAGATCTTGTTAGAGTAGAGAGAACCATCAACGACAAAGAGCATGTTGGTAAGTCTAAAAAGTTAATATCGAAATTTAATGGACCCTATCGAATCTTAAAAGTGTTGCCTAACGATAGATTTTTGATTGAAGATACTCCTTTAACTAGGAAAGGTAATAAGAAATATGAAAATATAGTAGCGGTAGACAAAATACATCCCTGGCTGAATTTTAAGGGATATTCTAGTGATGATAGCGGGAAGAAAGATAATAAAGATTGTAGCAGTGATTCGGACCATAGTGAATAGTCAAAATTACATAAAGGGAATTTATTGCATTGATCATACATAAACTTACAATCAGAATATCAAAGTAGTAGATTTCACTGTTGCTACGTAAATGAATAAGATAAAGTTCAGGTAGCTAGTTATCTATGCAAAAGCTATCAGTGCGAAAGAAAATAAAGTATACAATATGTTTGATCGTATTGCACAAATGATCTTAGATCATAACTTAAGTTTAAGAGTTAAATGAATAATTGTGATGTTATAAGGTTAGTTATGAGCGGTCAGTGCAGAAAAGAATGACGTTCAATAACGTTGCATAGATGATCGCAGATCATAACTAACCTATTTCAGGAAACTGAATTTTGAGCGTAGGCTATGAGCGATCAGTGCAGAAAAGACTGGTATCGAGTAATCGGTATCGCACAGATGATCGCAGATCATAGTAGACTAACGCAAGACTTGTGACTTTAGAGAAAATTATTTCTATATTAAAATGATGCGTTAAGATTGTGAATCACAGATTAATTGATATCATCAGATTAAGCATTGACTGTAATTTTTTTTTTTTCTCTTTCTTTACTTTGTATACTTTACAAAAAAATAATAATAATGTAAATCTATAATATTCATTTGAAATGGGAGGACCCATTTTTAAACAGGAAGGCCGAGTTGTAAGGCTCACCTTATAATGTAACACTATGCGATTGTACAAGTTATGTAGCACTACCTTATTATGTCTGTATTCAAGTAGAAGGGAATATTGTTTAATTCGTATGGCAATATGATAATAATCATGTGGTAATTTCTTGTCTATGCAATGGTAACACCGATACTAAATGTCATTTCGGTATTTTTCTGATTATTGGCGGTTACTGTTTTTTTGATATGTGGTGAAAACGCAAAATATATATAGTTTTTCAAGGCAATCGTGGTTTGATTCGAGACAAGTGTAATAGATACTTTACTTGCACTATCTGGTTATAGATAATTCCTTTTTAGTTGAGGTGAATGATTACACACACAGCTACATGAAGTACTCATTGCAAAAAAGTAAATGAATGAAATGAGTGAGTGAATGTAAACAAAAACGCTTATACGCTTATATGTGAATACAATTTTAATAGCTACATAAATAAAGACAATGCAATTTACTACTTATTCTCTTTCGTTTCTACGATTAATATTATATTCATGTACCTACCTACGCAAATGTGACCTTTATTTGAATTAATATAAAGAAAATTAATCAAAATGTTGCATTTTCTGTTTTATTTAAAGTCGACGAAATGCTCTATATAATTCTTAACAAAAGAGGTTAAATAAACTTTTCGGTCTATCTTGCAATTCGCTGTTGAGCTTGCTATCGGTACAATAAAGGAACAGTAATTTCAAAATCTCGCTGTCATTACACGACAATGTTGTTGTGTGCGTGACCTCAACTAAGGTGAAACTAGGTATAACCAGGGAATCCGAGTATCCAGCTGAAAATTGTAATCGCTTGTACCTATTTGAATTTATTGACTTGTGGCGGTATTCATCGCAACTTACGGATAAGATTCTAATCACGAAAATATTTTTCGGTAAAAAATTATTTTTTGCCTACATTACACTGTTTAATTTTTATCGTCACATTTTTTATAATTTATACATAATTAACAATGTCAAATTGATAACAAAATGTCAACTATTTAACTGTATTATTATTTCTACAGGTAACTAAAGATAATCAACACTGTATTTATATAATATTTCGTAGCAAAGATGTCCATTGAATAGAAAATTTAAATATTCATGGGTCATAAGTTGTCATTTTTTCGAAGAATTGGTATTGTTCGAAATGGTAGCAGTGATATATTTTTTTCGTATTTTAAGTATAGCAGTTTCACATAAAGTTGCTATTAGAAAACATGTCAAAAATGCCGTACTATCACTTACAAACGGCAATGGATTTTTATGCAATTTCTTTACTTGTTTCAATCTTTCGTTTGACAGTCTTAAAATCGATTATTCGATAAAAATCGTAGTTGGCTCATCACTACAATAAACCAATTAGATTCAATCATAAGAGCTCACTTCGTTAAATGCATCGCCTTCTCGATTGTCAATCTGTGCGTCTCTTTCTCACGGGTATGTATAATGTAAAAAGCAATTTGAGACATTTGCCTAGATTTGAGAAACTCTGTAAGTAATATTACCTGTGTACCTTTTTGTTGGCTGTGATAATTGTCGTTGTATTACATTTTATATTCTGTGATCCGCACGCAGAACGTGATTTTCATTTTTCGCTATGGAACTCTAAAAATATAACGTCATCTTAAGTTTTATCAATTTATACTTAAATTAATGATTATGAAAGTGTAAGCGTAATAAAATTATTATCATTATTTTAATTTTGTGCAATTTGCTACTCCATGGCATTAAATAACTATAATGTATGTATGTAAACTCTTTATTGTACAAAATAAGTAAAACTCAATTGACAAAAAAAAAACAAATATGTACAAGTAAACAAATGTGTAAATGTAATGTGGAAATAAATAAAATAAAAAAGTCAGAAATTTATTCATTGCGAGCTTACTAATTACAATGTCATATCAAGTTTCGCTTCGATCTTTTCAGACGTAGAGCAGGGACTACTGGAGGTGACGCAGAGTATCCCGTTGATTCCTCTGCCAGCGAGGAACTCTGACTACTTCCCAGACCCCGTAGAGCCGGAAAGGTGCGTTTGCCTTTAAAAGACAAAAAACATTCACTGTACTATGCGTTGTGTGTACGAGAAATTGGTAATTCCAGAACTAATAATAAGAATAGAAACGCTATCAAATGTCATGTATTTCTCTCAATCGAAAATGCAACTTTTTCACCTCTCTTGTTGCAGTGAGCAGTCATTTTTTTGTGTTTTATAGTTTTTAATAGATTAAGGTTTATCGGTGAAATGTAATCCTTATTGAACCACTGATTATTTAAATGCCCATTTCTGAGTAAATTATTTCGTTACAGACTAGAGTTGTGTGTGTGACAATTCTTTATTTCTTAATATTTTTTTGTAATTTTTAATAATGTACCTATGATATTGAGTGGGTCATTATTCGAGCGTGGTACATAGAAGACTCATGAATACAGTTTTCGCTACGCAGATTGGCTGAGGTATATAGATATAAGCATTTCTGTAGTCCTGTTGTTTTTAAGTAAATAAAAGAAAGTACAAGACGTCTATAAATAATTGAAAATGACATCAAATTCTACAACTCATCCATAACAGAATGTGCCACGGAAATGAGGCTGTTGAAACTCTAGAATACTCGTAATGTCCCGGGTATGAATAAAATAATGTTTTTTTTTTTTCAAATGTTGAAAAGTTGATACGTTGATACGATTTAATGCCTTGTCTGTACCAGGGAGAGGGAACCTTTGCTCATGACATCGAAGCATAGTTCTCTTTACTCGAACCCGCCGTACGCGCAAGGGGCAGACAGCGAACCAACTAGCCCCACGGAATCCCAGTTTGCTGACACTGTGAGACGCAGGTAAGTAGGTAAAGGTAAATTAATGAGGGTTTTCACAGAGTTGGAATATCGCTAGATGGCGTTAGTATACTAAAGTCCGTTTGACGTTTGACGTTTGCTTGCGATTGGCGCATTTAGTTGCAGGTGGTAGGACCTTGTGCAAGGTCCGCCCGGATTGCTACCACCATCTTGCTCGCTAATCCTGCCGTGAAGCAGCAGTGCTTGCACTGTTGTGTTTCGGCGCGGAGAGTAAGACAACCGGTGAAATTACTGGCACTTGAGGTATTCCAACTTAGGCCTCTAGGTTGGCAACGCATCTGCAATACCCCTTGTGTCGCAGATGTTTATGGGCGGTGGTGATCTCTTCCTACCAGGAGACCCACTAGCTCGTTTGCCTTCCAGTCGCATAAAAAAATAATAATAATTTAACCAATCACGAGCAAACGTCACACGGTCCTCACGATACTAACGCCATCTAGCGATATTTCACCTCTGTGAAAACCCTCATTAAAAAAATCAAGCAACCCGACTGCCTTAAGAATTAAAAAGAAAAGCAAGTCCAGTGGCAGCTACCTTCAATTCTTGTCGTGTTAGAATTATTTTGCGATTCTCACGCAATCACATTACTGTTCACGAGTGTTAGCTCATTTTGGTGGCTTGATGAATAAAAATCAGTCCTATTCCATTGTTGTTGTGGTCAAATATTTTTAAATAAGTCTGATTTTATTTAATTTTTCACGACGCATGACATCTTTAAGGAATTATTTAATTTTTATTAACATTAATGAAGATTTAATTTAAATAATTACAAGTACAAAATTATTCCTTTACTAAAACCTTTTCTTAGATACGTAACCAAGCCAGAGTGTATTTCAAATTCAAATTCATTTATTTCGTCAACATAGGTAAATAAAATTAGATGATAAATAGGTAAACAAAAGAACAACTATGATGTGCCTGATGTGATTTCGCTTTACGAAATTTGAGGTTGCGTATTCATTACTCATTTAAATGTGTTAATGACTAATCCGTGACACACAAAACGAACAGTGTATTATGATACAATGAGGTTTTTCCCCGGTCATCAACATCTTCATTTTGCATTCCGAGCGCAACAGGTATTCCCCGAACAACTTTCTTCGGACCTGTTTGAGAATGCAGTTCTGTCGTCCAATGCAATGCTAGTGCAGTCATATACCAGCCAACCTATTCACGTCTCACTGCAGGGCACAGGCCTCCTCTCTGAATGAGAGGGCTTGGGCCGTAGTTGCCACGCGGGCCCAAGGGGAATAATAATGTATTATTTGGTGTTTTTTTGTGGCAGTTTTTTCCTTTCTTTTTATTTCTTTCAAGTAGAGTAAACAAAAAGAGAGTCCTACAAAAAAAAGGTTTTAATATGGGGAGTAAATTAGTCTTATAAGCTTCTAATTAAAAAAAATGCTGTGGTGGCCTAGTGGTTCGACCTATCGCTTCTCAAGCAGAGGATCGTGGGTTCAAACCCCGGCTCGCACCTCTGAATTTTTCGAATTCATGTGCGAAATCACATCAAAAATTTACCACGAGCTTTGCGGTGAAGGAAAACATCGCGAGGAAACCTGCACATACCAACAACAATTTAATGGTGTGTGTGGAATTCGGGAACACCCAAATACTCTGAAGTATTTTATTGAAAAATTGGGTTTTTATTTTTTTTATTTTTTGTAGTCACCTGCCGCGGTACCAAGCAGGATGGACGGAACTCCACCACGCAAGTGCTATGAACCTCGGCTTCCGCATTCGGGTTCTACTAAATGCAGGTAAAGTATCTAACCAAGTTAACACAAAGAGACCAACAATACAGTTACAATTGACAAGATTTCATATTTCTAAGACTATAATTTGATTCGTTCTCTGTTTTCTGCTTAGAAATAGAAAGACGCTGATATTTTTTAAATTTCGCTACGATTATTAATTAATTTATTACAATTTTTTTAAGATGTGCTTATTCGAAAAGGGCTTAACTCCAAAACTACGATATAATATATCCATTACTTTTGTCTACTCTCTATTAAAAAAAAAAAGATCACGTAAATCATGCGTAAATCTGAAGTAGACGTTGTCAAAATTATGACAGCTCCTTTTTCTGTTGCAAAAGGCAAAGAAAACATATCTATTCTGTCCTAGTATTGGCAAATTCAGATACATTATTATTTTTTTGTATTTTTTTAAATATGGAGAAATAAATTATAATAAATATTTTGCCATGTTCAGAAGGCAAAACTCTTTCGATTCCTGTAGTAATTTACAGGTGTTGAAAAAATTAAATCTTGTCAATTGTTACTCGCGTCCGCAGGGTTAACCCACCGCAACCCTGCACGTGTCCCCTGAGTGGTGCTAAATGAGTAACGCCTTTATAAGCAAGAGGCATACAGAGTGAATATACCTAATTAACACAAAGAGAACCCGTCCTTTTTTGCGATGTAAATATGCTTCACGAACCGGGAGACGAAGTATTGGCAGGCCTCCCACTAAGTGAAATGACGACATTCGTGAGAGTTGCGGGAAACCGGTGGATCCAAGTGGCGACGAGTTGTCGTTCATTGTGGGTTTCTAGGCGGGTCGTGGGTTCAAATCCCGGCTCGCAGCTCGGAGTTTTTCGAAATTCATGTGTGGAATTTTGAATTTGAAAGTTACCACGAGCTTTGCGGTGAAGAAAAAACATCGTGAGGAAACCTGCAAAAACCAAAAACAAAGTACATACGGGCACGAATTGTCAGGACGTAAATTACTGTCATTATATTCTGGATCGACAGGTTAACCGCATCTGAAAAGTGCATAGTAAATTGTTTTGTGATTGCAGGCCATGACCCGAACATCTGCGATGACCGAGGAAGGACAGCCCTTGACGTCGCCGGCTACGCACACTACCGACGCAAGAAAATCGTTGAGTGAGTTCATTTTTAACCGACGAAGAAAATCGGCCAAGAGCGTGTCGGACACGCCTGAAATAGAGTTCCGTAGCCATTACGAAAAAATTAAGTAATATTTTTCTAAGGATTTCGTATTTTGTTCAGCTATATTTTATACCTTAGGCTGCTATTTACTATTAAACTACTAATAACTCTCCTGTAAACTTAACCGTTATAGTTTTCCTTGTATGTTTGATATGCTTACTACCATCCTGGATTTTTTAAAGTCTACCCACCTGTTTTCTACACACTCGATTTTAATTATACTTAACATTGTAACTTAACTTAAATAATAAGATTTATTAAATATTAAGATTAAAACATATCCTTATTTATTAACCAAAATTTGTACGTCACATAGTGACAAAAACATGTGAAACTCTCTTATTTTCTTTTACCATAAAATATGTACCATGTTTTTATGCAAATAAATGATTTATGATTTTATGATTATGATTAATGAAAATTTGCAATTTAAAGTTGAATATTTTGCAAATTAATCACTGGATCTAAAAATCATTTTAGCAACCCCCTAATGGTTTTGAGAGACCTATCCAACTATACTCCACACTACAAGGTTGGATGGGAAAAAAAATCACCCTCACTTTACGTCTATGGGAGGTACTCATATGAACCCTTCAAAATCAAAGTTTTGCTCTTATTAAACTAAAATTCACAAATCACACGTACTTATTTGTTCTCTCTCTCTCTCTCTCTCTCTCTCTATCAATTGCTGTTTAGTTGACAATTACAACTCTCCTTTTTCAGTTTATCAGATGTCATCAGGATGCTCCTTGAGGCTGAAGGTACATTCAACACCATGAAAGGAATCATCGACAACGTAGATACTCCTCTCCATACAGCCGTGGAGATCAGATGTCTGTCATCCATCAGGCTTCTCTTAGACGCCGGCGCTTCTGTGGCCTGCCTAAACAGTGCTGGTTTGACACCATTACATCTCTGTGTGACGTACAAGCTGGATGAAGCTTTTAAGGTTTGTACTGTCAATTGAGAACGCCAAAAACAATATCCGTTCATGAAACTACCGTGAGGCTCACTCATATTAAATGATATTTTAACGGATAACTCGCATCTTAAATCGAGTTTAGCTCGATATGTTTCGGGATATTTCGTAGCCCTTCTTCTAAGGAACACGCGACTCGGCGGCTGCCGCAACACGCGCACTGCGCAGCTGCGCATTTTGGCAACCTGATTCATTTCGCAAATTTTCATTTCGTAAACTTCAAAACTCTAATTCAGGATTTCTTTCAGAGCCATCATGTAGAACCCTTTAGGTTAGAATAGGTCAGTTTTGTAAAAATCCTGAAATAGTTACTGTTTCAGAAATATTAGACAGTTGCGAAATTAAAAGCTGTGAAATGAATCAGGTTACCAAAGGTTAGTTGCACAATATTAGTGAACCCGCCTAACACTCGCCACCTGCGGTGCTATAAGTTATCTGTGCTCTAGGAATTTATTTATCTAGACACGTCAAGCCACGTTCAAGCTAACAGAACTGGCGAGTAGCACCGTGTGTAATTTTACTCTAACCATTTGAAGCCACTTTTGAGCCCCTCATAACACAAAAACTAAGTATTCCACATAATCATTTTAAGTTTTTTTTTGCGCAACGTTTTTAGAATCAACATCACCGCTCTCACTGTAGCTCTATAATACAATCAATTTACAGGTCTTATTAAGCCATAGATGCGAAGACCTGGTATCTTTAGCAGAACGAGCCAATACAAGAGACCAGGCCGGCTTCACACTCCTCCAAGCTTCTGTCGTAGCAGACTGGTTACCAGGCGTATGCACAGTTCTAGACGTTGGTGCTGATGTAACTGCTACCTCTAACTTACCATTTCACCGTTACAAGAATGTTACTCTGGAAGATGATTTGAATCTCATTTACCGCTTAGAACAGGTATGAAATAAGTATAAACGTTGATATTTTGTGAATTAAATAGCTCACGCTTGCATCGTTTCGATAGAAGAATTCTTTCTTCCCTAAAGTTTTCGAAAACTTCATCATTATTCTTTGTTTACGTTTGAAATTGTGGGTCAATAATTAATTTTCTAGGTCCAACAGTTTGGACGCAGTGTATAGATGAGTCAGTCAGAAAACAAATAAGATGACACACTTTGTAAAGACTAATATTTAATATTTTATCATTATAATGTTTAGCAGTGTAACATATAAGCTTAGTAATCTTTTGATATTAAACATCAAATCTGCTGCTTATGTTGACTTAACTAAGTACATATGTTATGATACCTACTAAAGTAGTTAAGATAAATTGTTATTGTCTCACGGTCTCTGACATTGTATTTGTAATCGTACCACAATAGAGCAATTAGATTACCAAGGTTTCCTGATAGATTAACGAAATTATTATATTTATAAACGTATTTCTACTAAGTTAAGGCATGAAGTAATAAATTGACTGCTTAATTAAAAGTGAATAAGAGGTAATTTAAATTAAACTACTTTTTAATTTTAACAATAACAGTAATCAAAAAATCTATTTAGGAATTGTTTCATAGTTAAAAAAAATACTTATGAGAATGTCATATTTGCAGATACATGAAACACCTTTGCATTTAGCAGCGGATCGCAGCGACCAAGAAATACTTGAAGTACTACTAGGCGCCTCAATAGAGTCCGTCGATATCTTCAACAAAATCGACCAGACTCCGTTATACATAGCACTCCGAGGTGGACACCTCAGCTGTGTTAAAGCTTTAATACGAAAAGGAGCCAACATTTACAGGGTTTCCACAGAAAACAATAATGCATTGCACGCGGCAATTCAATTTGGCCACAAGGAAATTGTAGAATACATACTTAACTATGATGATGAGGCAACTAATGTCATGATTAATTCATATGACAAACGCGGCTATGCTCCTGTACATATCGCAGCAATGAATAATCACCAAGATTGTATTAGGCTACTGTATCAAAGAAATGCTAATTTATCAGTTAAAACTAAGGGAGAGTTTATAACAGATTGGACGCCGTTACAAATAGCTGCTTCTAAAAACTGCTCAGAAGTAGTTGGACTTATACTTGATCTAGAACCAAGAGCTATTGATGATGTTGATGATAAAAATCGAACTGCTTTACATTTGGCTGCCGATCGGTGCCACCGTGAAGTGGTTTCAACTATTTTACGCAAGGGTGCTGTCTTGTCAAATCCTTTGGAAACTGATAAAAAACGGAAGACCGTTATAGAAACTATATCTACCAAGCTTCCTAATTCAACACAATTTTTTGAAGAAGTGTTTGATGAATTTATTGTATCCAAATTACCAGAATCAGGAGAAACTGGGTGTGAGATCAGTATAGACTATGGAGTTTTAATAAAAGATCATGGTACAAGCCAAATTAAAGTATTGGAGGAACTAGTCAGATGTGGCCAGAAGAAGATATTAATGCATCCACTGATAGAAAGTCTTATTTACCTAAAATGGAAAACTTTGGTCCCATTCTTTTACGTTATTGTAGCCATTTACGCAATATTTGCACTGACGCTAAACTTTGTTTTAATAGTTTGCTTCAGCGACAAAAACAAAGAATCATTTATTAGTAGTGACATGCTGTATGCTCCATTACTTTTAGTAACTATTCAGGTAATACTGGTTATTTTACATGAAGATGAGAAATTTGTCATTTAATCAGGAATTTCGTTGTTATAATGTTTTTTTATACTTTCAGGAAATTTTATTTATATACGTAAAGCGGCATCATTATTTTCTTGGTGTAGAGAACTGGGTCAAATTGGGCTCTCTTATCCTTGCCTTCATACTACTATGTGCTGATCAAGAAGCTTGGTTAGAGGATGAATGGCTGAGACATGTAGCCACCGGCGCCTTACTACTGTCTTGGGCCCACATGACTTATCTTCTGTCAAGATTTCCGTATTGGGGCTATTATCTGCTGATGTTTAGCAAAGTTGCCAGTAACATATTTAAGGTAGACAATAATTTATTTTTTCTCTCTCTAAGACTGGCAGAAGTATCATAACTAGTATTTGGAGGCGATTTTGTTTTTAAATTGCTGGGTTTCTATTTTTTTCTGCTTCAAACAGGAATTAAATAATTTTATAAAATTATTGTCAAATTACACCACTAACACGTCATGAATTTAGCTGGTTTTGTTAACTTCCGTAAGACTGATAAAAGAAAAAAAATGTTCAAACTTGTGAAAAACTTATGTAGGTATTCCTTTGTTAAGAAAGTAATCTCTAAATACTGATACTAAGCTTTTTCACGGAGAGTAAAATGTTTGAAATGCACAGAAATTATTGTAGTATTTTTTTTGTTTCAGATACTACTTACCTGCATATTTCTGTTGATTGCATTTTCATTAAGTTTTATGGTGCAGTATCACGCTTATCCACCTTTCGATGGCGCATGGGAGTCTTTCATTAAAACCATAGTAATGATGACATCAGAATACGACTACAAAGAGCTATTCGGCGCTGATCACAAGGAACTAACTTATTCCAAATTGATAGTTCACGTGTTATTTGTATTATTTTTAATATTGGTATCAATGGTATTTATGAATTTCATGATCGGCGTAGCCGTGAGTGATGTGGCTGATTTAAAAATGGCTGGAGACGTCCGAAGACTCAAGAAACAAGTAAAATTTCTAAGTTCACTTGACCTTTTCGTTTTTGGAGGAGTCTTTAGGAGCCTGGTTCATAAAAAGTTTCACTGTAGAAGGTTTATTAAGAAAATTCATATCAGGCCCTGCGTGATAAAACACTGGGAGGTTTTCTACGAGGTTCAAGCTGATACTGATGAGCCTTACTATTTCGCTAAAGAACAACCACTACCACCACATATACTAGATTCTATTCTACTAAAAGTAAAGACTAAATATCAACAAAATGAACGAGAAGTTAGTAAGAAAATGTACAGGGATCAAATGAATTTGCTTTTTAAAACCATAGTCACTGACGATAGGTATTCCCTTAGTGATCTGATTGAGAATTCTAAAGTTGGGAAAGGGTTGGAAATTAGAACTAAGTTTGGTGATATAATGGATAGATTAGATGCATTGACAGTGGCTTTAAATGATGTCAAAGACCAAGTAAAAGATGCAGGTAGAAATCAACAAAGCGTCTCAGATAAAAATACTCAGACAGATCCGATTGGTGATTCAAAGAACTTCGTGCTAAAATTAAGAAAGAAGAGTCACAATTAAGTCATTTTTTATTAATTAGTTAATATATTTATATTAAAAATACAGAGTGTATTTTATTTTGTATATGGGTTCCTATTTAATTTACCTGTCTACATTTGACGTCATAAAAATGACCTAAGTACAATTATCATGTCCAGATAAACGTTCTATGAATAAAGTTTTGTCATTCATGTCAACTATATTATGCAATATTATTGTAATAACGTTATGAACTGTAACGTTTTTACCCCTATGTTTTATTAAGATTATCATTCAATATTTTATGCAAAAATAAAAACTGTGTTCACCTTTAATACAATTACGATGTTTAATACATTTACTGCGGCGCTCTGCAGCAAACAGCCTACCACATCGTGGAGTGCCCCAACCGACGTTTTGCTGGCGGCTTCAGGGAGCTTAAAAGATGCTCTGGAGAGACTATAGACTGGCTGAATAATTTAGATTTAGTTTTATAAGAAACGCAGGACTTTTATTTTGAAAGGCCGTACGATAATAATAATAATGATGTATTTGATGTCTCTCAAGAGTATTTAAACAAAATTAGGTGATAGTGATAGTGATACTTAAATTTGATATACTACTAACGAGACGGATGGATGAGCTGGTTAAAGCAGCGAAGCGAGTTAAGTTCACGGTGTATGCAGGATGTTTCTGACCAAAGCAACTTGAGGTTTACTGTGGAGGCATATACCCTAGCTCGACAAACAGTGGACGTCCCAAGGTTAAAGTTTATAACTCAATATCGCCCAAAGTGTCGCTTGATACAAACAGCCTTCCACCCGTCGATTTGATGATGATGATGTTTCAAACAATACAAGTGTTACATGGAATATGTTTGACTCACAATATAGCGCCGAAAAGTTAAAGCAGTGGAATAGTAATGCATGATACATGAATTCTGAAAACAGGTTACAGTTTATTACCTACTTTAGACAGTCGTCTAAATAGTGCAATATCATTATCTGTCTAATTGCTCTGTACTTTTGAAAGGCGCTGACAAATTTTCTATCGACGAAGGATTAAGACGACGACCAAGAGGCGTTGAAGCTCAAAATATTGCACTGTTTTATATTGCAAAATAAACAGGTTATTCGAGTGGCATTCCAGCCTCGACTTAGTTGATAGAATCACTTATATGTCACCTGCCAGTTGAGTGCTTTTGATTGCGTTTTGCGTTGCGTTGCATTTGATTTTTTATGGTTCTTGAAGTGTTAATTATATAATGTAATAATTTACTTGCCATATTTATTGTTGTTGTTAATAATTTTAATCAATACGGATTACCTCACATTTTAATATAGACATCGATGATTCGCTGCGATGATTCAAAATAAGGAAATAGAAGACTTCGGTAAGTCGTGTCTCAATATACCTTTTAGATAATTCAAAAGTCCCTAATGCCGCGCTCTATAACACTTTGATTAGTTAATTCATATTTTGGTTTTTAAAAGCTACAATTCAAACCTACTCACATGTTACATAGAAGGCACTGTGTTAGATTAGGTAGAGTAGATACGCGTGTACATAGTATACCGGGTGTGGCCTGTAATACGAGCAAGAAATTAAAACATAGATCGTCCTCGTTAAACTGAGCAACATTAGTTGAGCGACTTTTAAAAATAATGGAGTCTTTGAATTTTCCTTTTTTCATACAAATTAAATACTGCCATCAATGTACGCCATCCTAGAACATAAATGACGTCGCCTGTCACGCTACAAACATCAAGCATTTTGCTTTACATTGCTTCTGCGAATAAACTTAAAAGTGTAATAAAAAATAAAAAACTAATTATTTTTAAAATTCGCTGAACTAATGTCGTTCAGTTCGAGGAGTATGATCTATGTTTTAATTTTTTGCTTATATTACAGGCCACACCCGTTATAAGAATGATGCTTGGTATAATTTTATTCCAAATAATTACAAATATTTATGACGTATTTACAGCGTTTTTGCTAGGTCCTAATTTTTCACATTACCCTTAATTTAGAAAGGAAAATAATTTTTAAAAGATATTTATTATATTATATGGTAAATAATTGTATTATGAAATTATGAAGTCAAAAATAAAATTAACAATTAAACTAGCAAATGGAATCAACAGTATGGTTCATAATCTAATTTAAAAATCAAATTAAAAAATTACCTCCATAATAACTATCCTTCAGATCAGAAATGACGACTAAAAGTAATTTCAGTGTTTAATAACGCAAATATAAATTGACTTTATTGATAAAAATATGAAATAATGTAAGTAATTAAAAATATCCTAAAAATAACAACTAAAATACTAAATATTACAAACTAAATTAAAACTATATTAAAAACTAAACTATATCTAAAAAAGGCCCCTGTGGCATTGTGTCGAAAATGTTAATATGAAGTTATTTTATAGTAATAATTACATTAAACCCGTGTTTTTCACTGTTTATGTCCAGAAATTGAAAACAATCCTCTTCTTCAAGTTTTTTTTGCATTGAATACACTATAATCTTAATAAGTAAACTATTTAAAAACTCTTGTTAACCTTTTGACCTTTACAGCTTTTTGAATTACCAATTTTGTAGACCTTTTTTATTTATGAGGATCTAGTTTTAATCAGTTGTACATTATTTTTAGATCTGGAAACAGGTTTGCTAGATAGTGATTCAAATATCGATCCACCATCATTGTCAAAACGACCAGATGAAGTTCAACTCAAGACATTTCGCATGGAAAGAGAATCCGAGAACAGGGAGCAAGAAAATACGTCTATAACTGAGTTTTTTGAAAATAAAACTGAATTTGACGACGAAGATAATGAACAAATTGCATATGAAAATATACTCGGGAATGTGATGGTGTACAAGAGGAAAATCCGAACCTTTTTTAATGCTGCTGGGTAAGTTAGAGGACACCATAAAAGTAGTCCTTTAATCCATTACTATGTTACTTACTTGCAACTTGCATCATGAAAGCAACATTTATTATCAACAAACTTAGTGCTTAAGATCTAGACGTGGTTGACCTGCTTTGTTATTTTGGATATTATTTTAAAATTCTTAGAATTCAATAAACAATATCTACTTTATAAAGTACATTCGGCTGTTATTCTTAGTGTTAATTGGTCCTTTGTAAAGTACACGAGGACTCAAGAAGATAGGGAAAATTTGTTATACCGTGGAAATGTCATGCTAGCTGAAAACAAGATCACACATGATGGTTAAAAAACCATATATTTCAGTAATGAAAGGTATAAATTCTAACTAAACACTATTTACAGGGCACTTAAAAGTGGCTTTGGTTCTAAACCAAATGCCAATCAAGCTATGAAGCACGAAAATTATCATCCCAAATGGACACCTCTACATCATGCTAGTGCTAAAGGTCTGTTTACTCTAGTTCAAGATCTTCTCGATTCTGGAGACGACCCTAATATTATTGACGATCGGGGACGCACTGCTATAGATGTCGCCGGTGTTGCCTTCTATCAGGGGCTATATATTGAAAGGTTAGTAAAAGTCTTTTTCATCTCTTCTGTTCGGAAAGTTTAATTTTCATGGGTAGATAGCCGGGTGGAAAATTGCGTTTTCTCCTCTAGGGTGGAAAGTAATTTTTTTTTTAATTTTTCGGCTAGCCACGACATCGAAGATAATTGAGTTACGTCAATGACATTTTTTTTCACGTTTCGGCATGGCCATCTAGATGTACGTCGTGACCAACTCGATTTTTTTTATAGTCGGCCATGGCAAGTGGCCAGTCGAAAAGGTACCGTTGGAGGTTGGATAGGTATAAGTAAATTCAATTTATTATTATTCTCGTTTTTTTGTAGTATTTTAGTTTCCTCACAGTCGAAATGAAAAGTAGAGTGTCTAACTCGGGTGAAATAACCCATTTCCCCTCGAACTATTGGCGCTCGAACGAAGTGAGAAATATCTCGGGTGAAATGGGTCACTTTCCACCCTTGGTTATCAATCTTCTATTTTAGTTATTAATAGTCAAAATACAGGATTGTGAGCCACACGCTACAGTTCGATATTTGGCCGTGTAATATCAATTTTTATTTTATTGAGAGAGGGAGAAAACGTGCAAGCTGGACAAGGAAAACCTAAAAAAAGCTTAGGAAGGCTAAGCAAGGAATATAGTTTAAAAATGACAATATTTACACCAAGTATGTATTACTCGGCTAAATCATGGTCAATAGAAGGTTGCTTAATATTTTCATGATATAATTGTACTTCTGAACACATAAATTGAACAATTGCCCATTTTAGCATTGTTTACTTTATATTACTTATTTAAATTTACTTTACCTAATTGTTTTAGCAAACAGAATCATCCCGTATGTGTTGATGAAGATGCGAATGGGAAAAACTTTTTTTTAATTATAATCTTTATTCAGCAATATTAAATACTTATATTTAATTGACCCGGATAACTCGCGTCTTAAATCGAGTTTAGCTCGACATGTTTCGGGCTAATCCGTAGCCCTTCCTCCTCGGACAGAGACGTGAGTTATCCGGGTCAATATATTTAATATGTATGAGTGAGTCTCACGGTCGTTTTATGTTCAAAATTTATTCAGCAAGTTTATTTTTAGTTTAGCAAAAGTTCTCCAGACTTTGCTTCAAGGGAACGGACGATTTAATATAATGAAAGAAAAAAAGGACATCTTAGATACGCCGCTACATACTGCAGTGGAGCTTGGGTGTACAGAATCAATTATGATATTACTAAATGTGGGGGCTTCTGTGGAATGCCTTAATAGCTCCGGCCTGACGCCATTGCACCTCTGCATTAAGAATCAACAAGAAGAATGTTTGAAAGTAACGTAAATATTAAAGATAACATTATGTTCAACCCTATTTATATATATTATAAACTAGCGACCCGCCCCGGCTTCGCACGGGTGCAATGCTGATACTAAATATGACGATGGATGTTATCTATATATATAAAAGGCAAACCTGACTCGCGATAACCGAATTCCACGCGGGCGAAGCCGTAGGCAAAAGCTAGTTATACATATAAACTTTCCTCTTAAATCATTCTATGTATTAAAAAAACCGCATCAAAATCCGTTGCGTAGTTTTAGCGATTTAAGCATACATAGGGATATAGGGACAGAGAAAGCGACTTTGTTTTATACTATGTGTGATGCGAAAGTTTGTCACGCTAAAACGGTTGGACGCATTTTGATGAAATTTGTTACGTAGATAGCTGGATGTCTAGGATAATACGTAGGTTACTTTTTATCCCGATATTCCCACGGGATAGGGATAGATTCTTGAAATTTCAACCGCTGGGTTTAGAGTCATTAAATTTTGTACTGTTGTTGTTAACACAGCCTCCATAAAGATCTCGTTACAAATTTTGGGATTACCCAGGGGAATTTCGTAAAATCCTGTATTTTCAGTTGTAACTACCAGATCGAATAGTTTACGCGTGCGAAGCCGCGGGTAAAATCTAGTTTTATATATAAACTGATTTATATGTTTTATTAGCAAGAAAACATCTGATGGCTACGAGTAAAAATAAATAATTTGTAACTCACAAATTCAATAAAACACTTTCCTGTCTCAGTAAATAAATAAGTATAAACGTAAGTTAATAAAAATAATCAAGTTACAAATAAGTTTCAGATGTATGGTCGTTTTGTTGCAGATTTTGTTAAAATACAGATGCAATGATTTAGAAAAGACATCAAAGAGAGCAAATACTAGAGATCACGCTGGATTCACATTACTGCAGACTGCAGTAGTCAATGAATGGGTTCAAGGTGTTAAGATATTGTTAGAATGCGGAGCTGATGTCACTGCTGCATCCGACTTGCCTTTTGACATATATAATAACGTAACTGTAGAAGATTTTACCAATTTAGTGTACAGATTAGAACAGGTAAAAAAAATAACAAATACCATTTATGATTGATAAGACAAGACAACATTATTACGAATAAACATAACTTTTATAATTGTTTCAGATACATGAAACACCAGTCCATTTAGCGGCTGACGTAGGTAATGAAAATATATTACGAAAATTATTAAATAAAAACAAGAGCACTGTGAATAAATACAATTTAATAGGCCAAACACCACTATATATAGCAATTCGAGGCGGATACATTGGTTGTATTAGGACTTTACTAAATATGGGAGCTAATCAAATCAATATCACAAATGAGAATGAAAACGCATTACACATAGCAATAAAGTTTGACCAGAATAAAGTATTCGCATTTTTACTTGATCACGATTGTGATATCACAAATAAAATGGTAAATTCTTTTGACTATAGTGGCTACGCTCCTATTCATAGTGCCACTATATGCAATCGTGTCGAATGTATCAAGTTATTAGCAGAGAAAAATTTATTTTTGCGTTTGCAAACAAAAGGAGAATTAATCGAAGATTGGACTCCTTTACACATCGCTGCTTCTAAAAATTTACCCGAAGTGGCTGAAATTCTTTTAAAATATGATAATACAGCAATTGATGACATGGACCAGAAAGGACGTTTGCCTATTCATATCGCAGTTAGTCGTCGTAATCGTGAAGTAATGGCTATGCTTCTTCGCAAAGGTGCAATTCTGTCAAGCCACACTGAGCCAGACAAGAGAAGAGGTTTAAATAATAATAAAGAAAATACTGCTTTGAAAATGATATCTACTGAACTTCCAAATCCTACGCATTTTCTCGAAGAAGTTTTTGACTCCTTTATAGAACCAAATAACAATACGGACGGCCGTAGATTAATCAGTATGAACTACGGATTATTTACTAAAGTAAACTCAGTAAGCCAAATAAAAGTTTTAGAAGAGCTGGTAAAATATGGCCACAAAAAACTGCTCATACATCCCTTGGTGGAGAGCCTCATTTACCTTAAGTGGAAATCGCTATTGCCTGCCTTTGGTATAATCATATGCATCCATATTTTATTTGCACTGAGCATGTACGGGCTAATTATAGTCGATTTTCTTAATGATGGCATTGAAAATACAGAAACAAATATAGTTAATAGTATGGTCAGTACAACTATGATTGCATCCCTAACTGTAGCAGTAACTTTGTTGGTAAGTTGTAAAATACTCTTAATTAGCCATACAATAATAAATAATTTGAACTCGATTTTGTTACGGGTAGTTTCACAGGCCAATTGACGACATTGCTAATTTGTTTTTTGGCAGGAATTATTGTATTTAAATAAACAAAGACGCCGGTATTTCTGCCAATTGGAGAGTTGGATTAAACTAGGTTCTATATCTTTGGCTGTTATTTTACTTTGTACGGGGGATACTTCTTGGACTAAAGAAGAATGGTCAAGACATGCGGCTACAGCTGCTCTTTTATTTTCATGGGCTCACATCATGTTTCTATCTTCGAGATTTCCAAATATAGGATTCTACGTTTTGATATTTGGTCGAGTCAGCTTAAATATTTTCAAGGTTTGTGCTTAGACATAATAAAATCAATGAATTAGTAAAACACGACTTATTACAATGTGTTCAGACATCTTTTTTTTTGCAGATCCTCTTCATGTTTAGTTTTCTTATATTAGCGTTTGCACTATGTTTCATGATACAGTACCATTCACAACCCCCTTTTAGCGGACCGTGGGAGGCTGTTATAAAAACAATAGTAATGATGACCTCGGAGTTTGACTATGGAGACATATTTGGTGAAGATCATAATAAGGAACTATCAAATTCAAAGCCAGTTGTACATTTGTTGTTTATCTTTTTTCTCATATTTGTTTCAATAGTGTTTGTAAATTTCATGGTAGGTGTGGCAGTTAGCGATGTTAATGATTTAAAAGTTGAAGGACACATAAGAAGATTAGAAAAACAAGTTGAATTTTTAAGTACATTAGATGCTCTGACTTTTGGTTCTAATTGTTGTGTAAAAAACTATTGCGAAAGCCAAAGTTTCATTTCTAAAAGATTTGTTAATAGTATGACAATAAAAGATGGCATTACCAAAACTTGGATGGTTTGTTACGAAACTAAAGCGAATGATGAAATTAGTATGTTTGAAAGGGAAATATCGTTACCTTCACATATACTTGATAATATTTTAAGTATAATTAAGTCTAAAAAAGAGCACAATAAAGAAGAGAAGAAGTTTCATGTATTGAAAGAACAAGTAAATTTTATATACAATTTTACCATGGGCTTTATTGATAAATATCTAACGGATAAAAAGGAATTGACAAAAGAAACAAGAATTGATAAAGTTTTCCATTGTTTAAAGCCTAAAATTGTTAAAGATATCCAAGAATCAAAAGATGTTTCAAATACAAAATATTGCTTTAAAGATCAGTGTACTCAGACAGAACCGACAGTAAAAAGAATTCTTGGTCCTAGATATATAGGAAGTCGGATGTATTTTACAAACCGATTAACTCGAAGAAAACGAGCCATCGAGAGAGATCGAATTATTCAAGAATTAAAATAAAAATTTACAGAAGAAGCAACCATTTTTAGAAAGTCCCAGTTAAAAAAATTCACGAAACTTAAAAGAATGCTGAAAAAAATATGAGATTTCTAAATAAAGCTTGTGAAAAATTCGATAATTTTATTTTTCTCCTACATTTAAAAGCGTAAGTAGTAATTAATTAAGATGCATAAAAATGAGCAGTTTGAATTTGTCTGTTCACTACGTGTGCTCCCAGGTAGTCACTAGGTAAATGGATTTTATCAGTGTAGGGTAGGTAAAAAAATCATCTCTTTATTTCACTGAATTACAAAAATCTTCCACGTAGATTCTAATCTTAGTTTTTAAAGATTTTAACGAATCTAATTATTATTTTTTCATCTAACTAATGAATTAAATGACATAACTGTAGGATACACTTACTAATCGAAAAGCTGTTTAATAGTATCAACTGTAATAAATATAATATTGAATAATATTATGTTTATTACAGTTAAAATTACTGGCACTTGAGGTATTCCATCTTAGGCCTCTAGGTTGGCAACGCAACTGCAATACGCCTGGTGTTGTAGATGTTTATGGGCGGTGGTGATCTCTTACCACCAGGAGACCCACTTGCTCGTTTGCCATCTAGTCGAATAAAAAAAAAAGAAATATTAAAACTGCAGAATATTTAGATATCAAGAAAGCTGAAAGCTGTGCACAAAAGCTCAACATCTAATCGCCAGTCTGTTTCAAAATTAACAATTGCTGACAAAGTAGCGGCTATTCGTTTAATTTCCATAGCCCAACTGGTGCCTAAATAAGCGCATATTAAACTGCAGGTTTCCCCCGGGTTGGAAATATTAAAGCAAACGAAATGGAATGTTTTGAATTTTCAGACGGGGCTTAAATTTTCATGCCCGCTTTTATAGTGTTGTATCTCAGCTTGTCAAAGGGAGGGTATTAAATAAATTACTGCCTAACGTAAGGATTCCTCGCGAGTGGGTCGGGTTGAGGCATACACTGTCATAGAAATGTGTCCTTTTTAGCCAACCGACTTAATGAAATATAGAAGATTTGAGAAGTCTTTCTTAATAAAAAAGGGGTTTAGCATCTTTTTGCTGGCCGACAGGTTGTTAATCTATTTGTATTGACAGAGCAATGATAACGACGAGATTCTTTCTATTAGCTGGCCAAAGGAAGGGCTGGAATGAAACACTCAGCGGCTGCAACCAAGCAGCACCATTGAGTCAATTTTTATCTTGCAAAAGAGAGCAGTCAGAGCAATTTATAAGTTGAAGACGCGTGAATCTTTAAGATCTTTTTTTAAGGAAACTGGTATCCTAACCCTGCCGTCGCTTTATGTTTTTGAAATAATCATGTACGTTAGGAAGAACATATGTGATTTTCCCACTAACGTCGATAAGCCAAAGGCTACTAGAAACACAGGGAAGCTTAAAGTTCCATCTTACAGACTGGCTAAAACCAAAAAGTCGTTTTTGGGAAGTTGCATACGTTTTTATAATAAAATTCCAAAAAATATTACTAAAGAAACTGATACAAAATTTAAATCTACTGTCAAAAACACGTTAATATCTAAGGCTTATTATAAAGTCAGTGATTATATCATGGACAGGGATATTTGGAAATAATTCCGATCCGCATTAGCGATCCCTTCAAATAGTGAACCTACTGTGTTAAAAATAAAATTGTGTTAAATACTTGTAATGTATAGTATACTAGCTTTTGCCCGCGGCTCCGCCCGCGCGGTATTCGGTTATCGCGTGCTGTTCCCTCGGGAACTGTGCATTTTTCCGGGATAAAAAGTAGCCTATGTCACTCTCAAGCCCATAAACTATCTCTATGCCAAAAATCACGTAGATCCGTTGCTTCGTTACGGCGTGAAAGAGGGACAAACATACAAACATACAAACACACAAACACACTTTCGCATTTATAATATTAGTATGGATAGATATCATTTATAAATATTGTGAATCTGTTTTAAAAAAAAAATACCTTGTTGAGTTTTTTGCCGGATTCTTCTCAACAGAGGTTTTTTCCGAACCGGTGGTAGATTTTTTGACGTTCATAAGTGCTTGTCATAGCCTAAATTGAATAAAGAGATTTTGACTTTGACTTTGACACCCATCCAAGTTTTGTTTGTCAGGCCTGAGAAATAAGGCTAAACGATACTTGGATTTATACTGGGACATGATTTTATGTGTAAGACCTTGTTAAATAATAAATAAACATAATAAATAATTATGATTATGATTATGAACATGAAACTACTGTGAGACTCACTCATATTAAATGATGTAACGGATAACAATAGCGACAGTTAAAATGACGATAAAAATGTGGGTAGTTGCGCCTGTGTTAGTGTCGTCGGACAGTCGCGCAAGCAAAGTGGTGGCGCGTAGTGCGTGTGTTGCGGCAGCCGCCGAGTCGCGTGCTCCTTTGAAGAAGGGCCAAGAAATAGCCCGAAACATTTCGAGCTAAACTCGATTTGAGACGTGAGTTATCCATTACAATATCATTTATTATGATTATGGATTAGGTTTTACAAAATATAAAAGAAACAAATGTTAGAAATAGAGCAAATAATATTTACAATACTTGCGTTAGAGGCAGCCCTTATATCACAAGTAGCTCAGTGAAATGTTTAGCTGTCACCAAGTAAAACTATTATTTATTTCCAAAAGAAATCAAATTTCGGTTTACGCCGTGCCAAGTAGTAAAGCCAATCGCGGGACAAAAACAAAAGAGTGCCCATTACTAAATTGTGCCCACTATTAAATTAAGTAATTCCTGTAAAAATGTTGTTGCATTGTGTGTTTCAAATAAAATTTTCTTCTTCTTCTTCTTCATTAATAATTTAGAATTTTGTTCTTCTTTTGTTCTGTAGGCATTACGAAAAAAATCGAGTAATTTTTCTAAGGATTTCGTATTGTGGACGGAATCTTCCAAGTTTAGGTAATTACATATCTTAGGCTTCTATCATTCGAGTTTTTAAAAAAAATCCACCTAAAAATTTAAATTTGCATTTTAATGTTGAATATTGTATAAACAGATCACTGAACCGGACAACTATAATCGGGTTCCTAGTTGACTACGGAATCCTAAAAATAACGTTTGTCTGGTTTTACCCTTAGAATGAGCTCGATATCATCTCTGATTTCGACACCTTGACAGCCTGTCATTAATTATTAGGCTGTTAAAGTTTATCCACCTTGCGGGGGAGCCAACAACTTTACTCCTACTAGAAGCTAAGTCACAATGTATTATTTTTTACTTACCTGCAAGCCAATAAAAAGGAGGTTAGATTTCAATTAATTAATTACAGGGGAAAATAATTTTAATTAATATGTAAAAACAACGCAATATCCGTAACAGGCTTCGTCAATAAAACAAATTGTAGATCCGCAAATCAATCGAATCAATTCAGTGATCAATGAGTGAGTTTCAGTGAGTGTTTGTTTCAGTTTCAATTTAACAAACCATAACTTCTGTAATGTATTGTCAGAATTGGATAGTTTTTGTATATCTTATGTATGTTAAGTTGTAAGGTTCACATTACATACGAAAATAAAAGGTTGCAGTACAGTCTACCAATTTGGTTCCTAGGCCACCACAGAACCTTGTTAATGTGACATTTTACATCATACAACAAGCATTGCTATTAGATAGATAAACTAAAATTATTTACTATGGCAAGGTTCTATAGTGGCCTAGAAATCAAGTTGGTTGACTGTACATTACAATCATTAATGGAATAATGATACTATGGGGCTGCTTCACCATCCATTGATTAGTGATAATTTACGGTTAAATGTGATGCCGTCTCCGTCTATTCTAACAAAACAAATAGAGACAGCATCACATTTAACCGTCAGTTAACACTAATCAATGGATGGTGAAACCGGCCCTATGTGTAGGTGTGAACACTATGTGGCTGTTTCACCACTTGTCGACTAACTCTAAGTGTCAGATAAAAGTAATGCCGTCTTTGTTTATTCGGACAAAACAAACAAAGATGAGGTATCTTCTATTAGGAGCACAAGGAAAGGCGCGTGTACGTATCTTGGCTATTTATTTCGGACTGACGTCACCGCTATCAATACATACCCGAAATATTATTATAATTGTAAAGTACCCACTTAAACACTACATCCCTCCACCACTATTTAATAATACTACTTATAACATATCCTATGTATACGGACTAGTGTTACATTTCCAGTGCTTCCTAAACACAAACAAAAACAAACTACTGTTGTACTGATTAACTTAGATATTACCTACTATGTTTTATAAGTAATATTTTTACTTAGTCTACATTGCCTTAGCGGTCGGGGCCGAGGCGGTACAAGGGCGGGCGGCAGCGTCGTAAATACCTCCTCCTCACCGCCACCATCCGACCCTTCATCGATGAGTGTTGACACCGGTGGGCCGTCGGCACGCGGCGGCGACACCGATGCCTCCGGCTGCTCCGACTGGGTCCCGAGCGGGAATGTATTATCAGGACCTTCTGCTGCTGGCTCCCGCGCTACGACACCTGTGGGAACTACAAGCGAACTCCTAGTCTTACGTCTTAGCTGATCGACATGTCGATGTACTTCTTTACCATTACCGTCCACGATTTTAAAATCACTTGAGCCTGACGAGTCGAATACCTTGCCAGGCAGCCACTTTTCGCCCTTTAAAAACTGCCGGTACCAAACATTCTCGCCCACCTTGAATTCCCTTTTCGTACCTCCTGCATTTTGGGCTTGTTGTTGTTGTGCTTGCTGTACTTTAGCCTCCATATTGGGTTTGATAACGTCTAGTTTAGTTCTCAAGCGTCTACCTATTAGTATGTGAGACGGACTGGCTCCGGTAGTACAGTGCTCCGTATTTCTATAATACAACAAGAATGTATTTAATGCCTTTTCTACATTCGTGTTCTGTAAAATGGCCTTCTTAATAACCCCCTTCAAAGTCTTGACGGCATTCTCGGCGGCACCATTCGACGATGGGTGATATGGGGCCGTAAATATGTGTTGAATGCCATCACCTCGAACGAAATTCGCAAATTCCGAGCTGGTAAACGGCGGTCCGTTATCGGTCACTAATTGTTTCGGAATACCCCACCTACTCCACAGCTCGCTCAGTCTCACTATCGTATGGCTGGCGGCCGTGCTCGGTACCTGGAATACCTCGATCCACTTTGATGTCGCGTCGATAACCACCAGGTAGGTCTTTCCAGATATGGGGCCCATGAAGTCAAGGTGGAGCCGAGACCACGGCCGCACCGGCCAGGGCCAAGGGCGCGGCGCGGCGCGCGGCGGCGCGTCGGCCTGCGCCGCGCACACGTCGCACGCGCGGCACTCGCGTTCCACCGCCTCGTCGATGCCGGGCCACCACACATAGCTGCGAGCCAACGCCTTCGACTTCACGATCCCCATGTGTGGCTCGTGGATGAGTCTCAAGACCTTTTCTCGGCAACTCTCCGGTACCACTACCCGATGCCCCCACATGACTACACCGAGCTCCTCATACATTTGAGATTTTCTATTGAAGTATGGTTGAAAATTAACGGTGTCAGCCTTCTCCGGCCACCCGTCTCGTATGTAGCCTAGTATCCTACTTAAAATTGGGTCTCTTTCAGTCTGCTGTTTAACCTCATTATACTCTAGTAACAAGCTGTCTTGAACGAAGTGTAGGTACGTTTGTTCCGGAATCGACTCCTCCGTTGGACTCGGGACGCTACTGCTCACCGGTAGCCGTGACAAGCCGTCGGCACAGTTGTCATCGGTCCTGATATATTCTATGTCGTAGTTGTACGCAGACAAGATAACCGCCCATCTCTGCATCCTACTAGCAGTCATCGTAGGTATACCGCTATAAGGACCCAGAATCGATACCAATGGCTTATGATCCGTTCGAAGAGTAAACTTACGACCATAGATGTATTGATGAAACTTTCGCATACAGAAAATTATCGCAAGTGCTTCTCGATGTATTTGCGAGTAATTCTTTTCGGCGGCGGAGAGTGAGCGCGACGCGTACGCCACCGGCCGCTCGCCGAGCGGCCCCGGCTGCGCCAGCACGCCCCCCACTCCCCGCGCGCTCGCGTCACATGTTACGATTAGCGGTTTTGTGGGCTGAATAACTCCTTATACCTGTCGAGGATATTACGTATTTCGTCATTAATGTGATTACAATTTATGACACTCAAATCGTTACATAAAAACTTAGGTATGTTAATATGAAGCTCGGCCAGCCACTGCCTCCCTATCAGTGATGTAGTACCATTTTTAAAAACAAACAATTCTAATTCCTTTTCCCTATTTAAGTATCGCACGCGTGGCCGGATAATACCTAACGGTGTAATTTTTGTTCCGTCATAAAATCTTAATACTGTGTCATCACTTTCGATATTAAAATGGGAAAAGTACTGTTTATAGGTGCAATTATTAATGCATGAAACGGCTGTTCCAGTATCGACTTCCATATACAGTATCTGATTTTCAATACAAATCGGCAAACTCACTGCTTTGTAATTATTTAGTCCAATAAGATTTAAATTTTCCTCCACGTCTTCTACCCGTTCTTCGCTCGAGTCACGTCCGGTGTCCACGAAGTGCACCCCCTGCCTCTGCCCCCCGCGACGTTGAAAGGGCCCGCGCGACCACTCGACGCAAATGTCCCGTTCGTTGACATCTACTGCAGATGTAATCCCGAAATCGACAGCTTGCATAGGTGTGATTCGTAGCTCCGCACGCTCCGCAGTTCATCCGATCAGCTGTTCGCGCCGCGCTCGAGCCGCGCGCCGCCGACCCGGAACCGGTCTGCCTCGCCCCCGCTCGCCCGCGCGCCGCGGCGCCTCGGCTTGCGCTCGCCGTAAATGCATGTACCGCACTCGTGCTACCCGCTTCCACTAATTTTGCTTTCGCTGCACAATCCATTAATGCTGCGTCTCTCTCCGCCGCCTCTAACGAGGTAGCTAACTGTACCGCATCTACAAAAGTTATTGTGTCCTTCTCCGCAAACAACCGTTGTCTAACGATGTCACTCCTTAGCCCACACACGAATTGGTCGCGTAGACTTTCGTTTAGATTAGCTCCGAATTTGCAATACCGAGCCAATTTCTTTAACTCCGCCACGTACTCCGCCACATCCTCGTTTTGCCCTTGTATTTTTTGTCTAAATCGGTATCTCTCAGCCAATGAAGAAGGTGTTGGTTGCAAGTGTTTACGCATTAATTCGTCCACTTCACTGTAGGTAAGCTCCGACGGCTTCTTAGGGCTCGCTAAATTAACTAGTAGTTCATAAGCCACATCACCCATTGTTGCGATCAAGGTAGGTAATTTCAAATCGTCCGTTACTTTATTTGCTATGAAATACATGTCCAATCTGTCAATATAGGAAGTCCACTGTCCCGATTTCACATCAAATTCACACAATCGGCCGATCGACATTGTTTATACACGTATTATAATGCACGCGAATTATTATTTTATTGGCCTGTCGCCACTGAGGTATCTTCTATTAGGAGCACAAGGAAAGGCGCGTGTACGTATCTTGGCTATTTATTTCGGACTGACGTCACCGCTATCAATACATACCCGAAATATTATTATAATTGTAAAGTACCCACTTAAACACTACAAAAGACGGCATCACTTATATCCGTCACTTAAAGTTAATCGACAAGTGGTGAAACAGGCCCAAAGTAACGCTATCTTCCGTTAAGCGCTGGCCCAATACTATGAAGTGCAAAATTTGAACTTCGTATCTTGCCGTCCTGCTGACGCTAATGTAATTTAATACTAGAGTGAGAGGGACGGTACGATAACAAATATGGTTTTTGAATTTCGTAGTAGCACCCCTGGTATCAAGGTTGGTTAAGGTACAGTTTTGCCGTAGTATTTCCTAAAAATTAAAATGGGACTGGGCGGGACACGTCTGCCGCATGCATCCGGATCGCTGGGCCAAAGTAATCACCGATTGGGTTCCATGCGACGGGCACCGGAGCAGAGGCAGACCTAGGAGGAGATGGCGGGACGACTTGGACCGTCCAGTCAGATTGGCAAGAGCTGGCCAAAAGTAGAGACGAGTGGAGTAAGAGAGGGGAGGCTTTTGCCCTGCAGTGGGACACATTATAAGCTACTAAAAAAAAAAAAAAATTTCCTAAAAAAGCCGTGGTAGCGATTAAACCTAGTGGTTTAACCTATCGCCTCTCAAATAGAGGGTCGTGAATTCAAACCCCGGCTCGCAGCTCTGAGTTTTTCGAAATTCATGTGCGGAATTACATTTGAAATTAACCACGAGCTTTGCGGTGAAGGAAAACATCGCCTTTGTACATCTTATTATCCTGTGTTCTGTTATTATCATGTGTTTTTATGTACAATAAAGAGTTTTACAATACAATACAATACAATACAATACATCGTGAGGAAACCTGCACAAACCTGCGAAGCAATTCAATGGTGCGTGTGAAGTTCCCAATCCGCACTGCGCCCGCGTGGGAACTATGCCCCAAGCTGTCTCATTCTGAGAGGAGGCCTGTGCCCAGCAGTGGGACGTATATAGGCTGGAATGATGATGATAATTTCTTAATAATTACTATAAGATAGCAGTCACGCGGAACTAATTTAAGAATGAAAAATATAGTTGATGCTACAAGTTTTTTGGTTTCTCGTGTTACGCGCATATTTTTTTTTTATTTTAATTAGGTGCTCAATTTTAAAAATTTACACCTACCGAATTGATAACCTCCTCCTGTTTTTGAAGTCGGTTAAAAAGTATCTATATTTGCATCCTGGTGAGGTGCCCCCTTAACTCGTCATCTAGATCCTGAGATTGCAGGACTAGTAGCAGATTAATCTGCCGCAAGCTCTGGACTTAATCTCCCAATCTACTGCCCCGGATATTCTAGTTAACCAAAGCTGCATTAATAATAATGGCGGCTAGATGGTGCCGTGATATTGTAGGTAAATTTGTTATCTCTTGGGAGTAACATTTTTGGGTTCTCTATCGTTTGCCCGAGTTTCATATGCCCGAATGCATCGTTTTCTAAAATTTTCACTGGCTATAAAGTAATTTATTTCTGAAATAGTAATTTCTTTTGAGTTGATATTAAACTAACCTAACTTACTGCAATGATATTGTCCCGTAATAATGAGATGCCCTTAATAATTAATATAGAAACGTAGATATTGTAATAATTACAACTGTCTATATAGACATAAATAATAAATCTGTTTAATAGTAAAATTATAGTCCTGGTACTGACAGACGGTATTTAGGTTACGTAGGACAATGTTTGTCACCCTTTGGGTACGGAAGCCTAAAAACAATATTAATAATTTATGTATGTACCTATTTACATTAGGGCTCCTAAGTCATCATCATCATCATCATATCAGCCATAGGACGCCCACTGTTGAACACAGGCCTCCCCCATAGACTTCCAGTTGTCTCGGTTGGAAGCGGCTTGCATCCATCGTGAAGCCGCAACTTTAACCTTCATCCATCCAGAGGCCGTACTGCCTAATATTTCTGACGCTCGTGATCGCAATAAAATGACAGATTTCGCATACAAAAACTGTCATTTGATTGCGAAGGGCGCTCTCAACTCCTAAGTTAAAAGCATTCAAGTCACTAACACTAATAACTATTAACTAACACCGCCTAACTATTGAAGTCGCTACCAAGTGTAGGATTAAGTGCATCTTCCTATATTTACACTTTAACTTAGGTATGATTCGATATTTCATTTTCAAAATAGCTTGGTTTTTCCGACCACGCAAGACCTTTGGCGTTTTAAAGACGTGGGCACAAAATCTCAAGTTAATACAGTATTTTATTATCTCTCACTAGATTTTGTTGCTTATCGAGTCAAAAGGAGTTTCTAAGATAAATGACCCGTACATGACTTTGTATTTATCCATTCACAATTAATTTAGCCCACTAAAGTTGAGTATTTTTGGTCTTTCACGAAATTTTTTTTCGGTATTTTCGTAACATGTTTTATACAGAAAAATCAGCGTTATCAATCTCCAGATTGCTACTTACTAGTTTTTATTTTTACGGTTTTAACAAAAATTATCTATTATAAAAATAAGCATTCAAATTTAAACCCAGTTTTATGGTCTTTCTATAGTCTATACCTAGGCAAGGAACATTTTGCATGTTGCATACCATTGAGAGGTCGAAAAGTAATCGACCTTTAAGTGATCCGAGTGCCGCAATGTAATGCAACTTGCACGATTTTTTTCATGCCTAGACTAGACTTTAAGCTGAGTTTAGACTTGCAAGTAAAACCTTGCAAATTGTACATTGCGAGACCGTAAAGCCAACGAGTTTGTAGTGGTCAATCAAGCACCGCAATGAAATGCAACTTGCACTATTTTTCTTGCAGTCTAAACTCGGCTTTAGAAGCTTGTTCTAAAGAGTTTGCTTAGTTAAAATGAACCAAATCTTACTAATACTCAGCGGCACAAAATTTGGCCCACTATAGATAGGTACAAAGTAACCTATTTCTGCATACATTCAAGGGCCAGATTTTTTGCCGTTCAATACCCTTAGTGTAAGTTTTCGGTTAAAAAATACGTCTCGATCGCGTTCGCGTTAACATATCAATTTGTATGGAAACACGAACAGCGCCTCTAGCGGAACGTTTGCGATATTCGCGTTTCCATACAAATTAAGATTCGAACGCGAACGCACACTAAGGGCACAGTATAATAACATTATCAAGCTTCAAATGAATGTGTAATTTATTAATGGAAATATATCTGTGAGGAAACGAATAGGAATAAGTCAACGAAACTGTCATTACTTAACTGCAAGTCAAACTAAGTTTTTACAATTAATTCCGAAGTCAGGTTCCCTGGAGATAGGATGTTTGCACAAGCCGTTCTCCATTTTGCTACAGTCTGAAGTAAGAGACCCTAGGGTACTCTAGTTCTGAGTTACAGAAGGCAGTTGCGCAGCGAAGTCTGTGTAACATATTATTTTTAACTCTCGACAAAAAGACGGGGAAGTTTTACGCCAAAGTCTATCTGTGGCATCGTAGCCCTTAAACGGTGGACCGATTTCGATGCGGTTTTTTATGTGAAAGCTACAATCCGCGAGCTTTTAGAAAACCCTTCGGGTTTCGGGGGAAATCGGAAGAATTCGTTAGTAAAAAATGACAATTGTCTTTTTGACTCAGTAGCAATCCATCACGCGTAGAGTGCACTCGTTGTGTTTTCATTGATGTATATAGAGCAGTTAAAACCACCAATTGCATAGGTATATTTATTTAGGTAGTTTGTTATTTTTCGGAAATTGATTTCCATGGCGAGTCAACTTAAGCAGGGTATGTATGTAAATAGCCAATCACTGGAAATTGATAACAATATATTTATAAATATTTTGTATATAAGTTGAATTTTTTAAGAAAAAAGTGGTCGTAAATATTTTAATAAGGTACTAGACCGTGTTATAGAAGCAACGGGGATTTCGAAAAGTGCATTAAAAAAAATATTAAACGAAAGCAGAACAAAAAAATTCATTTGACATAACCAAGAGAAGTAGATACAGTATAACAACAGCTCTATATAATTCCAAACAAAAGTACTGTGTTGAGGCGGGGTGTTCTCAATTTAAATTGACGATGGAAGAATTCGAAAATGCTGATTTTGTTTTATTTGTATCATGACAAAAAGTCATATTGTATTAAAATTAGAAAAAGATAAAGAAGCGTAATATTATTATAGTAAGGTTCATTTTGTACTGATGGTTATTCTTTACATAACTTTTTACGGTAACTTTGAAAAGTTTTGCAAGTTGATAACAGAACAGAACCGCGTATCACGATCGCGTGTCATCGTCAATACCCGAAGCATGCTTCTAAAATCCGAAGGTTTTTTTAAGATCTCACGGACTGTACTTTGAAGTGGCTTTTAGCTGTCATCATTATCATGTCAGCCGGAAAACGTCCACAGCTGGACAAAGGCCTCCCCCAAGGCTCTCCACTCAGAACCGGTCTTGTGCTTTCCGTATCCAACGTGATTCCGCGATCTTAACCGTCGTCGCTCTATCTTGTTGGAGGCCTACCGACAGCTCGTCTCCCCGTATTTCATTAAATTTAGGTTCTTAGCTATGTTTCATTAAAATTAGTTCACCCGTTTTTACGATATTGAAGTTTGAAATTGCAATGTTGGTTTATTTTTTCTAAGTTGGTTAGGTTAGAAGATTATCATCGTGAAAGTCAAATACCTATATATTTATACACTCATGTATTAATGTATCTCAATACTTTTATGGTTTATCCATAAATTTGTGGATTTCTAATGCTGCTGCAACAACGAATAATAAATAAGTAGAGCAAATCGCAAAGGCTTATTTTGACTGCAAATAAGGGTATGACCCGTGTATCCTATGCAGTCCTGGATTTATCAATAGGCCATATAGGCCGTGGCCTAGGGGCGGCAGCGTCCTAGGGTGGCAAATTTCAGAGGACGCTCAGTCGATTTCAGAGGATAAAGTCCAACAAGTACATGGGGCGGCGGAAATATAAAGTGGCCTACACTCATAAAAAATATAAATCCGGCACTGATCCTATGTTAATAGAAGTAAACATCAGTTATAATTTCCTTCAAATGTACTAGTTGAAAAGTATTTAAGCTGTGTCAAAAACGACGATTTAAAGTCAACTGTCCACTAAAACTTGGAGAGTAGGGAAAAGACAGTCCCATTCCTTCAGTGCAGTTTAACTTCTTCTTGATTGCATTCATTAAGTAACTTTCTAATTGTAAATTCGTTTGTTTGAGTTCCGAAGTTCATTTTCTGTTTTACCGTTTTCGTTCTATCTCAGACTGATTGGATTTTAGCGCTGTCATATCTTTTGATGAGGAAAAAGAAGATTTTGTGACTTAAGAGTCACGCGTTCCAAAAAAGGAGCTATTGACGGATGGACTGACAGATAGACAAATAACAAAGTAAATTCCGTTAATAAGGATAAAAACGTGTTTTTTTTCGCCGTTTTATGCTAATGTCTGATATGTTGTATTAGGTATGGAACCCTTCGCCATTTCGTCATTTTTTTTTTTTGCTTTGCCCGTGCGGGTCACTAGTCCTACTAATATTATAAATGTGAAAGTTTGTGAGTGAGTGAGTGAATGAGTCTGTGAGTGAGTGAGTATGTTTGTTCCTTTTTCACGCTGAAGCGGCTGGATGGATTTAAATGAAATTTGACAAAAAGTTAGTTTATAACTTGGATCAAAACATAGGTCACAACAACCGGTGAGCTTAGAGTCATGAAATTTGGTATGTAGGTAATGGACGTCTGGAATAACGTCATATAGGGTAATTTTTATCCCGATATTCCCATGTGATAGGGATAAAATCTCGAACTAATAACCGCTGGGCTTAAGAGTCATAAAATTTGATATTATGTAGATAGCTGGACATCTGAAATAAAACATACTCGTAGCCTACTTATTATTCCGATATTCCCACGGAATAGGGATAAAATCTTGAAACAACACCCGCTGGGCTCAGAGTCATGAAATTTACTATAATTGTTTTTAATGGAACGTTAATAAAAATCACGATTTAATTTTTAGTGATTCCCTCGGGAATTTATAAAAATCCCAAAATTACAATTCAATAGTAGATTGATAACCAAGGGTGGAAAGTGACCCATTTCACCCAAGATATTTCTGGCGCTCGAACGAAGTGAGAGCGCCAATAGTTCGAGGGGAAATGGGTTATTTCACCCGAGTTAGACACTCTACTTTTCATTTCGACTGTGAGGAAACTAAAATACTACAAAAAGACGAGAATAATAATAAATTGAATTTACTTATACCTATCCAACCTCCAACGGTACCTTTTCGACTGGCCACTGCCATGCCGAAACGTGAAAAAAAAATGTCATTGACGTAACTCAATTATCTTCGATGTCACGGCTAGCCGAAAAATTAAAAAAAAATTACTTTCCACCCTAGAGGAGAAAACGCAATTTTCCAACCGGCTATCTACCCATGAAAATTAAACTTTCCGAACAGGAGAGATGAAAATGCTGTATCTAATGTTTTACGTAAACGAAGCCGTGGGTAAACACTAGTTTCTAATATTTGAACGTAGCGTAACACTGCAGGGCCTACTACGAAGTGCAAAATGCGAATTTCGTATCTTGCCGTCTCGCTGACGCTTGTATCATTTAATACGTGAGTGAGAGGGACGGTACGATTACGAACTACGATTTTCGAATTTTGTAGTAGCCCCCCGGAATATACGTTGGTGTGCAAATACCGACCGGGTCTAACAAAAATACAGGTTGTTTTACTTGGCCGTGAAATTAACAGTGGTCGTAGAGGCTTGCTGGTTGCGTGATCTAACTTGTGTATGTATGTATGTATCTTCTACCTTTTATAAGCAATTCTTGTATATTGAAATATTTCAGGAATCTCGATGTTATTGGCTATATCGGAGTTTTCGAAGTCAAAGTCAAAGCCAAAGTATTTTATTCGTTAAACATAGGTATAACTGTATACAGTGGTAAAAGAAAATATTATAGTCTAATCATAATAATATCTCCACATTAAGGATTTGGGATTAAAAAAACTAATCTCTCTCGAGGCATCTGACACCTCATGGAATGTTTAACAAAAACTTTTTCACTGGTAGTTGGCTTGCGACACAACCAACACTAAACTTAAAAAGTAAAAGTTGCAAATAGAAGTGTTTTCTGGTACATTACGAGAAATACGTTCTCTCCAGCACATGCTGGAACTTTGCCATTCTACTAAACTTAGTCGCCCCCTAGAGAGCACGGAATCGTGAAAATCTAATCGTTTAAGTACTCACCTAGATAAAATGCTTATGAAACTTTTTTTTGTGTAATGAAACAAAAGTGAAAAATGGACTCTTCTATAAAATTCGACTAGAAATGAAACAAAAAAACTTAAACGTAACAGCCATCACAGACACTTCACATCACAGATACTTTTACACCAATACTTTTTTATCAATGCACGCCTTGTAGTTTTTAAGTTAAATTCCTGTAACAAAAGAACAGGACGAAACTATGACGGTCATTTTGACCGCAACCCCAAAAAAGTGACATGTTTTAAGTACAATAACGATTTATACAATATAATACAATGCAATACTAAAGCGGCTGCCATACGCGAGTCTGTCATGTAGTAATCTATATATATAAAATTCAAAGTCCTGACTGACTGACTGACTGACTGATATATCAACGCACAGCCCAAACCACTGGACCTAGAGACTTGAAATTTTGCACATAGATACCTTATACAATGTAGGCATCCACTAAGGAAGGATTTTTGGAAATTCCCACGGGAATGGGAAAAATCGTGATTTATATATTCGATTCTGAGTGACCCTATCTCAGTAACTATAATAACTAGACTCTTAAAATTTTATACAAAAGTAGGTATTACATTAATTAAAACATTATTTTCAGGATTTTTCCAAATTCCCGCGGGATAAGGAAAAAACGGGATTTATATATTCAGTTCAACGGAATCCCTTGAACAATAATTACTAGACTCTTCAAATTTGGCATAGAAGTAGGTGATTATAATAGTAAAAAACTGTTTTAAGGATTTTTGGAAATTTCCACGGGATAAGGAAAAAACGGAATTTATGTTCAGTTCAACGGGATGGATTTTTCGTTTTACTGATCGTAGAAAGCTGAAATGCGGATGGAGGTTGCTTGGAGAGTGTAGAGGAGCATTGAGAGTGGAGTTTTCAAAATTCCCACGGATACGGGAAAAAACGGGATTTTTCGTTTTACTGGTCGTAGAAAACTGAAATTTTGTATTTAGGTTCTTTGGGGAGTGTAAGGGAGCACTTCAAAAGAATTTCCCGAAATGTCTTACGAGGACGGGAAAAAACGGGATTTTTCGTTTTATTGGTCGCAGAAAGCTGACATTTGACATATAGGTTCCTTGAAGAGTGGAGGGAAGCATTAAGAGTTAATTTTCCGAAACTCTTACGAGAAAGGGAAAAAAACGGGATTTACTGGACGCAGAAAGTTGAAAATCGGCATATAGATTGCTTGGGGAGTGTAGAGGAGCATTAAGAGAGGACTTAACAAAATTCCCTCGGGGACGGGAAAAACGGGATTATTCGTTTTACTGGTCGTAGAAAGCTAAAATTTGGCAAGTGTGTTCCTTGGAGAGTGTAGGGGAGCGTTGAGAGAGGATTTTACCGAAAATTATTACGGGAACGGGAAAATCGGGATTTTTCTTTTTCTTTCTTATTTATTTAAAAAAATACTTTTTTATTCGAAAGATCTGATAACGTGATCACGTTACGATACGTTTTTCAGATATTTTCTCAAGCTATTTAAGTATTTGCGTCTGATAGATATCATCTCATGTTGATGAGCTGATGATGGAAGGTAAAACTCCTTTACGGTTAGGAGTTGAGAATATATTTTTAATATTATTATAGGTACGTATAGACCGATAGTTGTATTCTTTCAGGTTATTAAGGTGAGCTGATGATCGAAGGCTTAACTCCTTAACGGTTAGGAGTTAGAGGAAGTTTCTTTTAATATCATAATATGCAGGTCTAAGACCTTTAGTTGTTTTCATTTTGGTTACTCAGGTGAGCTGATTTTGGAAGGTAATTCCTTAACGGTTAGGACACATTATTACCTACGCCTAACCAATTAACTCAAAGAGAGAAAGAAGAAAAAAAATGTAAACTTTGTCTGTTTCTTTGTTTATTGGGGGTAATCTCTGAAACAACTGAGCTGATTTAAAAAAAAACTATTAGTGAAAGCTTTTTAAAAATCGCTGAAAGTGTGGTTTTCTATTGAATTTACTTATTCCTATCCCACGGGAATCCTATATCGCATAGGTACGAAGTCGCGGGCAAAAAAAAACAAGTAGGTTTTTTTAAATTTCACCCCTGTACTGAAGATGTGAAACAAGGCTTCAAAGTCGATTTTTAAATTCGAAAATTTGCTAATATAATCCTCCGAAAAATCAATTAAAACACGAACATAAAGATCGTAAAAAGTAAATCTGTGCTACTCCAAATTTAACGCGAGCGAAGCCGCGGGCAAAAGCTAGTTATTATGTAACTAGCTTTTGCCCGCGACTTCGCCCGCGTTGAATTCGGTTATCGCGCGCTGTTCCCTCGGGAACTGTGTATTTTTCCGGAATAAAAAGAAGCCTATGTCACTCTTTAGCCAATAAACTATGTCTATACCAAAAATCACTTTGATCCGTCGCTCCGTTTCGACGTGAAATACGGACAAACATACACACAAACAGACACACTTTCGCATTTATAATATTAGTATGGATATGGCCTCATTACAATCAGATAGTGGCTTTAAGAGACACTAACACAGTGATGCTATGGAATGTCACTTGTGCTAATGATTTCCATAGCTATCTTCATCATGCTGGAACACAATGCAAGCACTTTTGCTAAGTGGCTGGATCAAGAGTACGTTGGTACTAGCGATCTGAATGCACCTTTCATGTAACTTGCTGTCACTCGCTAACCGTTTCGCACTCGCTTCCTCTCGTTTTCTTTTTTAGGGTTCCTTTCTCGAAGGAAAGAAACCAGCCTAGTGTTTGTCGGGACAAAGGCAGTGTAGGGTTTGTTACTTATTAATATGCGGCAGATAATTAATATTACGCGTTAACTTGTAAAACTAGGGTGTGATAATTTATTGAATCAAGCGTTACTTTGCGTAGGTCCATATCAACGAACTAAAAGAATTTCCTTGCTTTTCCTTTGCTTTTTTTGCTTTTTATTTGTTTTTCCTTGCTTGAAACGCGTCAGTGTGATGTGGTGATGGTGATAGATGGGTTTGTGTAATTTGTGTGTGTTCTTACAGTGTGGAGGTGGAGAAACTGCATGAACACGCATATTTTGCATAAGCTTAGCTATCGTAAGGTCGCGGGTGAGCAAGGAAATTCTTTTAGTTTATTAGGATGTGATAGTTTTTATATTAAGTTTATTGTACGAGTAAATAGTCCCCACCAAAAACATTTTCATGTAAAATTTTGCCAAAACGGGACGATATGACCAAACTTCTAATTCTACACGCCCTAACTTTCCAAGGCCAACTTTACAAACTCTACACCTTAGTCAAAATATGGCTTGGACGTTTGGAGTAAGGTGAAAAATGTATCCACTGTTCTTACTTTTCTGTTATACAATACTAGCTTTTGCCCGCGGCTTCGCTCGCGTTAAATTTGGAGTAGCACAGATTTACTTTTTACGATGTTTATGTTCGTGTTTTAATTGATTTTTCGGAGGATTATATTAGCAAATTTTCGAATTTAAAAATCGACTTTGAAGCCTTGTTTCACATCTTCAGTACAGGGGTGAAATTTAAAAAAACCTACTTGTTTTTTTTGCCCGCGACTTCGTACCTATGCGATATAGGATTCCCGTGGGATAGGAATAAGTAAATTCAATAGAAAACCACACTTTCCGCGATTTTTAAAAAGCTTTCACTAATAGTTTTTTTTTAAATCAGCTCAGTTGTTTCAGAGATTACCCCCAATAAACAAAGAAACAGACAAAGTTTACATTTTTTTTCTTCTTTCTCTCTTTGAGTTAATTGGTTAGGCGTAGGTAATAATGTGTCCTAACCGTTAAGGAATTACCTTCCAAAATCAGCTCACCTGAGTAACCAAAATGAAAACAACTAAAGGTCTTAGACCTGCATATTATGATATTAAAAGAAACTTCCTCTAACTCCTAACCGTTAAGGAGTTAAGCCTTCGATCATCAGCTCACCTTAATAACCTGAAAGAATACAACTATCGGTCTATACGTACCTATAATAATATTAAAAACTAGCTTTTACCCGCGGCTTCGCACGCGTTAACTAATCGGTCTAGTAGTTGCACTTGAAATTTTCGGGATTTTACCAAATTCCCCTGGAAATTTCCAAAATTTATATCGTGGTCTTCCTTCATTGAGATTGTGTTGTGAATAGCTGTACAAAATTCAAGACTCTAAACCCAGTGCTGAAATTTTAAACTGTTCCCAATTCAAATCATTTATTCAGTAAATAGGCCGCAATGGGCACATTTACACGTAATTTTTTAAACTACCAGTGCTTTCTGAAAGACCATCATTGCCAAGAAGAATGCGCCGCAAGATATTTGGCAGAAAGTTTTTTTTTTTTCAAAATAGTTTAAAAGTACAGTATACCATTAAAGAAAAAAATATAAAATAATAATAATACAGGGACGTATGCGTTCCCTTAGTTACAAAACTATCCCGTGGGAATATCCGGATAAAAAGTAGCGTATGTGTTATTCTAGACATTGAGCTACCTTCATACCAAATTTCATGACTCTAAGCCCAGCGGTCATTATTTCAAGATTTTATCTCTATCCCATGGGAATATCGGGTTAAAAAATAGCCTATGTGTTATTTCAGAGGTCCAGCTACCTACACACCGAATTTCATGGCTCTAAGCCAAGTGGTTGTCATTTCGAGATTTCATCCCTAAGTATCCCGTGGGAATATCGGGTCAAAAAGTAGCTTATGTGTTATTCCAGACCTCCAGCTACCTACGTATCAAATTTCATGACTCTAAGCCCAGCGGTTATTATTTCAAGATTTTATCCCTATCCCGTGGGAATATCGAGATAAAAAGTAGCCTATGTATTATTTCAGAGGTCCAGCTACCTACACACTGAATTTCATGGCTCTGAGCCCAGTGGTTGTTATTTCAAGATTTCATCTTTAGGTATCCCGTGGGAATATTGGGTCAAAAAGTAGCCAATGTGTTATTCCAGAAGGCCAACTACCTACATACTAAATTTCATGACTCTTAGCCCAGCGGTTATTATTTCAAGATTTTATCCCTATCCCGTGGGAATATCGAGATAAAAAATAGCCAATGTGTTATTCCAGAAGGCCAACTACCTACATACTAAATTTCATGCCTCTTAGCCCAGCGGTTATTATTTCAAGATTTTATCCCTATCCCGTGGGAATATCGAGATGAAAAATAGCCTATGTGTTATTTCAGAGGTCCAGCTACCTACATACCGAATTTCATGGCTCTAAGCCCAGTGGTTGTTATTTCGAGATTTCGTCCCTAGGTATCCCGTGGGAATATTGGGTCAAAAAGTCGCTTATGTCTTATTCCAGACTTCCGGCTACCTACACACCAAATTTCATCACTCTAAGCCCAGCGGTTGTTATTTCGAGATTTTATCCCTATCCCGTGGGAATATCGGGATAAAAAGTAGCCTATGTTTTAATCCAGATTATAAACTAACTTTTTTCCAAATTTCATCAAAATTCGTTCAGCCGTTTGAGCGTGAAGAAGTAACAAACATACTTACTCACATCCTCACTCACTCACATCCTCACTCACTCACATCCTCACTCACAAACTTTCACATTTATAATATTAGTAGGATATATTCTCAACTCCTAACCGTAAAGGAGTTTTACCTTCCATCATCAGCTCATCAACATGAGATGATATCTATCAGACGCAAATACTTAAATAGCTTGAGAAAATATCTGAAAAACGTATCGTAACGTGATCACGTTATCAGATCTTTCGAATAAAAAAGTATTTTTTTAAATAAATAAGAAAGAAAAAGAAAAATCCCGATTTTCCCGTTCCCGTAATAATTTTCGGTAAAATCCTCTCTCAACGCTCCCCTACACTCTCCAAGGAACACACTTGCCAAATTTTAGCTTTCTACGACCAGTAAAACGAATAATCCCGTTTTTCCCGTCCCCGAGGGAATTTTGTTAAGTCCTCTCTTAATGCTCCTCTACACTCCCCAAGCAATCTATATGCCGATTTTCAACTTTCTGCGTCCAGTAAATCCCGTTTTTTTCCCTTTCTCGTAAGAGTTTCGGAAAATTAACTCTTAATGCTTCCCTCCACTCTTCAAGGAACCTATATGTCAAATGTCAGCTTTCTGCGACCAATAAAACGAAAAATCCCGTTTTTTCCCGTCCTCGTAAGACATTTCGGGAAATTCTTTTGAAGTGTTCCCTTACACTCCCCAAAGAACCTAAATACAAAATTTCAGTTTTCTACGACCAGTAAAACGAAAAATCCCGTTTTTTCCCGTATCCGTGGGAATTTTGAAAACTCCACTCTCAATGCTCCTCTACACTCTCCAAGCAACCTCCATCCGCATTTCAGCTTTCTACGATCAGTAAAACGAAAAATCCATCCCGTTGAACTGAACATAAATTCCGTTTTTTCCTTATCCCGTGGAAATTTCCAAAAATCCTTAAAACAGTTTTTTACTATTATAATCACCTACTTCTATGCCAAATTTGAAGAGTCTAGTAATTATTGTTCAAGGGATTCCGTTGAACTGAATATATAAATCCCGTTTTTTCCTTATCCCGCGGGAATTTGGAAAAATCCTGAAAATAATGTTTTAATTAATGTAATACCTACTTTTGTATAAAATTTTAAGAGTCTAGTTATTATAGTTACTGAGATAGGGTCACTCAGAATCGAATATATAAATCACGATTTTTCCCATTCCCGTGGGAATTTCCAAAAATCCTTCCTTAGTGGATGCCTACATTGTATAAGGTATCTATGTGCAAAATTTCAAGTCTCTAGGTCCAGTGGTTTGGGCTGTGCGTTGATATATCAGTCAGTCAGTCAGTCAGTCAGGACTTTGAATTTTATATATATAGACTTGTAAGAACGAAACGTTCATTTTTTTTACCATAGGTACCTATCTGGTAAAAAAGATTAACGCTTCGTTCCTTGTTAACATTAAAGGTACCTACTTATATTCTGCCGTCCTACCGAAGAAGGCGGCAAAGGGACTTTAGCGGCTTTTTAACTTTTTGATACGTGCATACTCAGAAAAAAATTCTGCGTCGAACGGTATTGACTTTTTTTTTCTATGACAGTTAGTTCTCGAGATACGCAGCAGTTAAACGACACATATTTTGATTTTTGTTAGGGTTTTATAATCTAAAAAGCCGTGATTGGTATTAAATAAGCTAAAAAGACGTTATGTATCATTAGCCGCCTTATATCATGCTTAAAATATAACACTTTTCTAAGCTAAAAAGCGCTTATCGATCATTCATACTTTAAAAAGCGGTTAAGTTCGTTTAACGAGGTTTTAATGAATTTGTCATAGCTGAATTTACATACTTGTTTATAGGCTTAAAAGCAGTATTCTTTAAATTAAACTCTATAATGACGTTAAGGGATCTTAGCCGCCTTTTTGCCTATAACACTTAAACACATTACGTAATACATTTAAATGTCAATAAAGCGGTGACCGCCTTTTTACTTCAGTCTCATAAGGTTGATATTTGTTCGATCATATTTTTAAAGCGGCTAAATAGCAATAATAAGTAAAAAAGCGGCTAGATTTTTGTCAATCCTTACTATTAAAAGGGGAAAGTGAGTTTGTTTGTTTGTTTGTTACGCTTTCACGCCGTAACGGAGCGACGGATTGTCGTGATTTTTGGCATAGAAATAGTTTATGGTCCCGAGAGTAATATAGGCTACTTTGAATCCCGGAAAAATGCACAGTTCCCGAGAGAACAGCGCGCGATAACCGAACACCACGCGGGCGGAGCCGCAGGCAATAAAAGCTAGTGTTAAATAATATTACTGCTTAATTTTATTAAAAATTAAAAAGAACTTAAGTATTTAGTTTTTGGTTAACGTCAATAACGTTACCTTAGTAGTTTTGTATATAGATTTAAGCACAATTTAGGTTTTGGGTGAACTTTGAAATCTTTTTTTTACGTTATTTTGGTGGGCATTATTTTTTTAATTTTTGGTGAAAATAATCACTCGTTGAAATGCTCTTCTGGATTAGAATTTCTATGATACAAGAAGCACCTACTCGTATTTAAATTCAAAAACTAAGTTAAAGCTATACGATATAGTGAAAAAACGTCGTTACCGAAATTACGATAGTGACAGTAAATTACGTTTTATTAATTACATAGGAAATTAGTTTGAAATTACTATAATTTATTTTATATACGTGTACATATCCGTGTATAACTTATGTTAATAAAGTAAAGAATTAAAGTTTTAAATTATTATTTTAAGTTAATCTTAGTTCCCAATACTTATTTGAATGTAGGTTCGATCAAAATAAATCGAATGTCAAATCGGTTCGCTTGACCTTTCAAAATTCATAATTTGCGAAGTCGCACTTGCACCTGCTGTAAAAGACAGACATAGCTATACTAGCATGCTCATTCGCAGACGCGTTCATACTTGTTATCATCATTCGTCCTTCCTCCCCTACCTCAAGTAGTAGGTAGGTACACTCAAAGATAGTAGGGTGATATAGCCAGCATGGGCAGTATGCTACTAAAAAGCATACCTACTTTAAATATCTCATAAACATACACGCTAGTATCACAGTAGTAATTGCTCATCAGATTTTGTGCTAGTAATGAGCATAATCTATCTGTACCTTTATATTTCACGTGAGCAAAACGCGAGTGAGCGAATCAGTTTCACGTGAAACTACCGTTAAATTCAGTCATAATGACCATAGTTAATAAAATATAAATATAAAATACCACCGGAATTACAGCACCGAATATTACGACAATAATGTATCTTTTGCGATTACTGCTAAACTGTATACATCAGTACTATTAGCTCTATTCTGTTAAATAAGAATCAAGACAACTAATAAGTAAAAATATAAACATTCAATTGAAATCATTGTACTCGTATATCGCATAACGGGAATCCACTGAAATTACTTTTAAGATGACTAAAACAAAACACATCGCGCGAAAGGCTTGTACCTACTTACTGATAGGCACACCAAACTCGGTAGTTGGAGGTTCATTCAGCGTGACAGCTAAAGCACAACTAATGTAATTTTCCATAAAAATGCGAACATAGTAATATGATCTTTCACCATTAAGATATTAGCAAGTATTTGTGCAAATAGATATTGCTAGCTAGACGATATTTAGAAAAGTGATCCACCTATCTTTTAAATGAAAATGTATTTAGTATGAAAAAGTAAAAATAGAATGCGTATTTAATTAGCTTCATTTTTATTTATGTTTATTAGGAAAATGACTCCTAGACACAAAGATATGGTCAATTGATTCAACAAAACCGCGCGTGGGACAGGCTTCACAGACTTACTGCAGTTAGTGTTTCTAAGTCTGTGATATTTTTAATTCAGCTTTAATTGAAGTCAACAATGTTTATTATGTTAAATCTCCGCTAGCGTGTATAAAATCGAATTGTGACGGCCAAACACGTTGCTCTGAAAATTCACCCTTTTTTATATCTCATTTATAAACTTTAGAGAAGTAAACAATGAACACAGTTCAATAATCATAATGTTAATTGAAAGTAATAATTTATAAGTTTTTTATTTTTGAACAATAAACAGTTGATTTTTATATAGTATGCCTTTTAATTTTTTGTCATTACCGCTTCTCACGCAGCATTACTCTTAATAATTGTAGTCCTATCATAACCTAAAATGCCGTTATTTACAGAGTGACTCACGTATTACGGCTTTTTAATGTATTGAGAGTAAACATTTCTGTTGCTTGATAATTTTGATTCAAAAGTTAAGAAAACATCTAAGCTTTAAAACGGTTAAAATACTTTAACTTCGTTTTTATTTATAACGCAACGTACATGTTCTACTAGCAATAATAGACAATACCGCGGCTATCCGTAGTAACGACCTTCTAGTGTATTAATCGCACCTAACTTTCATTTAAAATAACAACACTAAAAAAGTTATGTACCTAAGTAACTAAGCTTAAAAGTCGCTAAGGTATAGCTAACGGCCTTTTAACTTATTATTCTTCGTCGAATAATATTCACAAATCCTAAGCTATAACATAAAAGCCTCCATAATTATTACTATTTATAAATTTTTTTTTATGAAAATATATACATAAAAAGGCGTGATTTTTTATCTAAATTTTAATGTAATCAGAATTTTTGTAAGTCAATTTATGCCTGAGATACAGGTATTTAAAATTTTGAAAAGTTTTTGCCGTTTTTCTCGAAAGTTACTTTTGTCACTTTGCCGCCTTCTTCGGTAGGACGGCAGATATTCTATTCGTACTCTTGCCAAATATTCACCCACGAACTTCACCTTCTTTCTCGATCTTCCTCCTCTTTTTGCCCCCCTCCTTTCTTCTCTTCTTCCTCCCTCCTCCTCTTCCTTTTTCTTTCCTTTCTTCCTTTTTTCTTTTCTTTCGTACTTTGTTACGAATAAATAAGTTCTTTCTTTTCTCTTTCTTTTTCTTAAATAACGGCTTTGTAGCGCTACTACAGTGTCTAAGCTAAACCGCAGACTGACGGTAAACGGAACCCTAAAACGAAAACCTTAAACGATAATTTGTTATTCCATCGGTCTGTATCTTTTTCTTAGAAATGTGTAGATATAGGTGTCAAATTAAGTTCAGATATTATACATGCAATTAAATGGTGCCTATATTTTTTTTAAACATTGGGAATGTAAGTATAGTTATAGACTTTACGTGCTCAGATTTCTGGGTTTTGTATATTATAGAGCATTTCATGTTAACACAGAATTATTAAATTTGACAAAAAGTAAAGTCATACAGCACAAATTAAGCAAAAGTCCCAAAATTTCTTTACGAAAAAAAAAAACTTTGTTTTCAGAGTCATGCCTACCATGGAATACAAATTAATTGTTTGCTGGCTTTTAGTACGGAATGCTCAAATGTACGTCTGACTTACATTTGCCGTTTTTTGTCTCCTGTCCGTCGCAATTCATCTCGATACTATACACAATGTATCTACACGCACGCACATCGCCAATACCCCAATGCTTCCATTTTGTCAATGTCGCCCTCATATCACATTACACGCCTCTAGACACAAGTGGATGACAGTTGACATTTACATTGGAACTGAAACCTTTCTGTTCAATAATAAACACAATTCTGAGCCTTTTCCTCCATGATATCACGTTACATTTCGAGTTAGTTCCTGTCGTAAGGGAATTTGTGAGTAAAGAAAGATAACATGGTGTGTTCCTAGGTAGCTAATGATTCTTTCTCTTTCCGTCAATGGCTGAGAAAAGCTATATTAGATCCACTAAAGATTATTTTGGTTAGACAACACGGAGAATGCCAAAAACTTTAGTAAGGTTCCTTCAGCCAAATAAGTGGTCGAATATGTCGCTAAAGTCGAACTTTTTTTTTGCCCAGTGGTGGTGTAGGGGAATAGCACGCAGCACGGAATGCTGAGGACCTTGGTTCGATTCCCAGCGCTGGTCTATTTTTCTGGTTTTCTGTGCATTCATGTTTCGGCTTGTGTTTTCGTGTGAAATATATATAATATAGACTTTAACGGGATGACCGTAAAAGAAACAAAAAAAAATTGGAGTTGAAATAAAAAATACAAAAAGACTCCAAATAGTAATCTCGATTTTTTAAGTTGACAGACACGTCTACTAACAACTAATAGGCGTTATTGTTTTATGACATGCAAACGATTATCAACTTTAGGGTGGTAGACCACATGTTTGGCTGATTGGATAAAATACCTCGCATCTAATACAGTATGTTACCGGCGCAGCCAGGCTTTTTTTAAGGGAGGTTAAAGTATCGTATTTCTGTAACTTAAATCACCATACTATTAATCTAATTAACAAACTAAAATTCGGGTTTGTTAACTTTTTAATAAAATTATAATTGCCAGCAAAGTACAGCAAAGTAAATTGACAAGTAACGGCAAATGACAGCCGACAGACACTTTGATTATTATTTAACTTGACAATTTACTTTGCACTATATTGCTGGCAAAGAAAGCTAACAAAGTCTGAATTTTAGTTTATTTATTAAATTAATGTCATGGTTTGTTACAGAAATACGTTACATTAACCTTCCTTAAAAAACAATATCTCTCCTTGCAGTCGGGTAAAAAAGCCTGGCTGCTGGTAACACACTGTATATTTTCCTACATAAGATTTTCCAGACTAATTTAGTAGTTGTCTGAGCAGAAAAATAGTAGTTATTTTGATTAAACCGTCAGTTTGATAATCAAAAAATATTTGACACGTATTTATTTCGTGCGGTCCCTCTGACACTTTACTACTTAATACGAGAGCGAGAGGGACGGTACGATACGAACTTCGAGTTTCGAGTTTCGTAGTAGCCCTGCTGTAACGTAGAATGGACCTCGCAATACCAAACGATGTTTCACGTGTGAAAAAAATCATCATTAATTATGTCTAAAATTCTAAAATATTCGAATATGATCCTCGATTCGATACGTCGAAGTTGAGAATAAAATATTCAAAACAATCCCACATATTTTCAACGATCAGATAAGTGAACTCCCGAGACCCAATTGGAAACATTAAATTGCGCTCCCCAAACAAAAGCATTTTAACATTTATCATATGAATTCGGTATCAAGTTAGGAATCCATTTGCAATTTAAATTTGTAAGCACATTGATGTGGCCCGATGTTCAAATACGAAATCGAATATCGAAAATGATTACAACGAGCTCAGTGCCGCTTATTTCGATGCCGCAAAAAGTTTGTGACAAAAGTACTTTCGAACTTGGGAATCGCTATCAGTCCAAATTTTGCTTTGCGAAAATTCTGGAACAATTTCGGAAGCTGATTAAGTTACTGGTTACGAGTTGTCAAAGTAAAGACAGCGTGTTCACTGTGTTTAACTACGTTAGTCTACGTCTAAGGCTGCGTTTTCACCAGAGATGTGCGAGGATGTGTTGCGAGGAATGTCCTTGCATAGCTTTAGTGGAAACAGCACAGTGGAGCGAGGATAGTAAATGAAGTGTTTCTGTTGGTTTATGAAAAACACATTCCACGAAACGCATTTTCGCACATCTCTGGTGGAAACGTAGTCTAATACGACAGTTTTTGCTACTACTACAATTATTATTAATTTAGGAAATCAGGTATCGCTGGGAGGACAGTGTCCAAGCGGATCTGCGACGTCTTCAAGTCGACGACTGGCAAGAGGCTGCACACGATCGGGACAGATGGCATGCTCTCGTTTCGGAGGCCAAGACCCTCTTTGGGTCGCTGAGCCAATTTAGTTAGTGTTAGGAAATTTTACCTTCTTATAAAAGACTGAGTAAGTGTATTGTCTTTAAAATAATTAAAAATACTTTTGACTGCGCTAGAGCAAGACATTATTCAGCGAGATACACGCAAAAAGCAACAACCACAGTAAATTTTTTAACAATAAAACACATTATCTCAGCCTATGTAAATATCACTGCACGGCACAGGCTTCTTTTCGGAACTGTATTTCGCTCGCGGGCCTAGTGCGGATTGGGATCTTCACACACATCATAGAAATGCTTTGTTGGTTTTCGTCACCATGTTTTCAAATGTAATTTTGCATACAAATTTCGAAAAACTCAAGAGATGTTGGCCCGGGCTTGAATCCACGACCCTCTGCTTGAAAGGCCATAGGTCAATCCAATGGTCTACCAAGATTTTCAGTGCGCAGTAAATTACTGATGTTTCAAACGTAGACATCTTATAGTAAATAATTAAGGTGTGGTTTTTTTTTTGTACCTAAGTAAAATCTTTCAATTCTGTTTATCCATCAGGCGGTTTATTAGTACAACTAAAAAAGTGGCAAAATTCATTAGAGTTTTAAGTTGAATTGGCAACGTTAATCCTTTATATAAGTACTACGAGTTTTTACTAAGCTTTGCTGCTTTTAAAAACATCACTCTAATAGTTTCTAAGAAAAATGTTTTGTTAAGTACTAAATACAATTATAAGTCAGTTACATTTTGTAAAAGTATCTTTCCACAGAAGGATGATCTTTCCAACTTAAGTGCCTTATTAAAAATGTAATTCGAGAACATTCTCACTTTGTTGAGCTTATTAAGTACTTCTAACATAATTTTGAAGAGCCCTATTCCACAGAATGACGTCATTTTCCCTGACATCTAAAAGTGTCATCATCAAAATGGTGATGGCGTGATATCATTATCACTCGCAAAGTGTAACAAATTATCAGTGCCATTTTAGGTCCAATGTAGATGTAGAGTCCGATTTAACTTAATGATCGGATTGTAATCGGAGAACGCGGTAATTCTTATTTCACGAATCATAAAATTATAACGGGTGTGAAGACGCGGGCAAAAGCTAGTTTAAATTTGTTGTACAGTATCCCATTAATCATAGTAGGATAGCATAGCGGCGATAGGATAGCTGCATTAATTATAGTTGATAATGTTGAATGAAAAGTATTTTAACAGTACCTACAGCGTCATGTACGGTTAAAGACATAAGTATAGATACGTTACCAAGGCGTCAAAAATATCTACACACCCTTATGCCACTAAACATAGGTCGATGTATACATACATATTTTGACGCTATGGCTGTCTATATATGTATAAATTTGAAATAAAGAAAGAAAATACATTTATTCATAACACAAGACACAACAATAGTATTAAGTACAAATAGACAATACATAGGAAAGTACGCGTCATTGCGGTTGTGAATCGGATACCGGCACAGCATTATGCTGAAGCGTTAATAATAAACACCCCAGCGCTGATTTTCAGTCAGCACCGTTTTTTGCATTGGACTGTACTCAGATGCTGCCTCTGAATTTGAACTATTGTAAGACATTTAGAAATAAGGAAAACGATGTCGTTATACTTGTAGTGTAAAACAATATGGTTGACGCTTTAACAATCTGTCAGCCAATTCGAATGATATTTGGCAATTGTGATATTGTGAAGACGCGAGTTCTTCTGTACCTTTGTATGTTTTGGAATAAATTGGCCATTATTTTCACATCTAAAATAATAAGATTGATATTTGGTTCTATTTTTATTTTAAGTATGTAAGTTTTTTATTTTTTGTAGGTAACTTTAGTTAAGTTATTTTAAGGATATTTTTATTTCATTTATACCAATAAAGAATCCCTTCAGAAACGTAGAAAAACGGGCTAAAATATTGAAAAGCAAAAGAAATGAAAGTTAGAACGGGATTCTGCGAACAAAGTCAGGCTGGTAAAAATGCAACTGCATGTATACGATATTATAATGCCACGTTAAATGCATCTATGTACCTGTGCAAATCCAGACATGTGTTTTTTTCGTCATTCTTAGCTTCATTTTACTACTGGTAATAGGTTTGTGACCTCATTAGTTCTAATTAGTTTGTCAATTAGAGTTAAAGGCACCGTATTTTTTCTTTTGTCAATTAAACAAAATTGTGTTAATTTAATGAAAATGTTTGGTTTAATTTTATTTTGTTTTATTTTTATAGGCTTAACTACCTAATTTTAGTACATAAATAGATGTTTGTCTTATGGTGCGACCTTGAATTGATTAATTGATAAAAAAAAATAAAAAAAAATTTGAAGTATAAGTTCCAATGTTTGCGCGGCGTGCCGTCATAGGCCCTCGGAAGGGAAGGGAAAAAATTATGTACAGTCAAGTAAACCTAAGCAAACGAAACAACACTAAACTATTCCGACGCAAAAATATCGTAGTAACATATTTCCGAGTGGTTTAAATAAATAATTATTTTAGCACTTGACTATACCTATGATTTAGAATTAAAAACAATTATTTATCCCACCACGCAAAAACATTTGATGTTATGTCTTTATTGTACACCTTTAATCTTATGCCTTATTTCATAAGCGATAGAGAAGACGACAGAATGTCATCTATTGGGCATTAGTGTGTCGAACACTCGGACATTTACCTTAAAGTACTGTTTTAACATATACTGCGGCACTGGAAGCTTGCATTTAAAATACTAGCTCGACGCTGTGTTCGAATTAATTTACATGAGTCGAGTTTCGTAGGCCACCAGCCTTATTTTTGTTGTTAACCAGCTTTAGTACCTATAGTAAAGCAAACATTGAGATAACACACGTACTGAAACAGATTTTTAGTAATATGAAGCTCTCATGTTTGATGTCGATTTGCCAATTGAGAATCGAAAATGCCACTGAATTATGACCATTTTTGCATTATGAGAATTATTATTATTTGTAATTAGGTTAGTTTTAGTTTAAGTTTAATTTTAATTTTTGTATATAGTTCTTTTTTGTTTTAATATTGTTGTTATTTTGATTGTTATTAATAAAGTAAAGACTTATTATTTTATTTTATTATGAGCATTTATGGAATTGTGACTATTTGTGTGATATGAACTGCTATTGTAATTAATATGCAATTTATTGAAAATGAATTGTCGAAAACTTAACAAGAGCACGTTAACTTTTGATATCTAATCCAAATCAATTTCGATAAAATGGAACGTATTATCACTTTATTTATATCATCATACAGGTAATATAGAAGGTAAGCAATATCGACGTGTATTTTTATTGAAAAACACTTTTGAAGAATAAGTCACAGCTGTAACAATTATATAGGATAGCAAGGACATAGCGGTCACTTATTTCTTTTGTTTTCATAAGTAACTAATACCTACTATTTTGAGCATAAAACTACCGTGAGACTCTCTCATATTAAATATATTGACCTGGATAACTCACGTCTTAAATCGAGTTTAGCTCGACATGTCTGCTCGCGCGAGCAGAGCGGTGGCGCGCAGTGCGCGTATTGCAGCGGCGCGCAGTGCGCGTATTGCAGCAGCCGCCGATTCGCGTTGCTCCGAGGAGAAAGGGCTACAGATTAGCCCGAAACATGACAAGCTAAACTCGATTTAAGACGTTAGTTATCCGGGTCAATATATTTAATATAATACCTACTATTTATTTAAAAGTGTTTTTGAATAAAAAGACTCGTCAAAATTGTTAAACTCTTCTTTAATGCTAAAATAAACGAAAGATACATTCGTTTACTACCAATTGACGTTGAGTACAGAAGCAAGTATCTTAAAAAAAACACAGGAATTATGATATTAGAAGCATTTCAGTAAAGCAGGCATTTTTTACTCGTATTTCAAGGCATCAAATAATAAAATGCCTCTGAAACAAGGAGCCTCCGCAATCTGCAAAATGTATAAACGTTAATGTAAAATGACATTACATAAATGAGTTTGATTCAGAGAAACCTTAGATGTCGTTTGGGAAAGCCAATACAACGGGGGCAGCATGAATTTGAGTTGAAATAGGATTGGTTTGGGTACATTGCGTTTTAAAAGATGAAATTAAAATTTTATCTTCGGGATATTTTGCTGCTTTCAGGGCTAACTATTATTAAGGAGCTGTTTCAGCAGTTTAAGTGTTATTTGACGGTTAAATGGGATGCCGTCTCCGTCTATTCGAACAAAACAAATAGAGACGGCTTCACATTTAACCTTCAGTTAACCCTAATCCATTGGATGGTGAAACAGTCCCTAAATGATGTAAAATTACATGAAACCAAAAGTGTGCCGAATTTAAGCTAACCATATTGGATTGAGATTGTTTGATTTTACCAAGGACTAAATACTATACTATTATTAGTTATAAAATTACTATTAATATTAAACATCCGAGACCCCAGAAAAACATTCGTATTATTCATAATATATATCAGCCGCGACCGAGGGAACCCGGAACCTGAAGCTTCATAGTCAAGTCCTCTAGGTAACGACTTGGTTAACTGGTCGTCAAAGTAAATGAAGTTGAAGTGAATTACTCAAATATGTGGCTATATTCGGTCTTTTCAATGTAAATCTTAGGATTTTTTCACTACAAAAAAGACGAGCAATGGACATCACAAGTGATTTGAATCCAAAATCGTGTCATCAGATACTTATAGATTCCTCTCGGGCCAAGTAGCACCTTCTGTTTGATTTTATGATGGCTTCGCAATAAAGCCTTTTGCCATTAGTACTAAAAGCATCGTAAATTATATGCTTTATCTCTCCTACTTGACGAGTGCGATAGCGTTTCTTCACGAAATTTTCGTGTTTTATGTATATTTTCGGTAAAAAGTGACGGGGGTTTTAAACGGGTCGTTAAAAAAATCAAAAAAGGACCCGTTGATGGCTGATATGGAAAAGCGTGTATATCAAATACCTACCTATAATAACAAAAGTTTCAATGCTTACTTGTCAAGAAATACTCCTAATTTTTACTTAATGGTATAAATGCAGAAAAGACCATATTTGTTGAAGATAGTTGGAAATCCTGAGAAGGACAAAGATTTCTCCGGATCCCGGAAAATTTAATAATTCTTGATAGCCTAAATCGCTGGCAACAGCTAGTTATTATTACCTACTAGCTGTTAAAGTTTTAGCAATGAATGACAAATAAAAAAATCCCGTGAAACTTTACAAAAACGATACTGGGTCATCATGCACATAAAATAACTATGCCAAGTTCCATAACTAGATACCTAGCGGTTGAGATTTTATTCCGATACCGTGAAAAATTTAAGTAAGCCTATCTGTTATACCATAGCTAAAGAAGAAGATCCAAACATTCACACACACACGCACGCACGCACGCACACACGCACAAACTTTCGCATTTTGTAGTATAAAGTGAGAGCTAATTTTTTGTCGGCCAACAAAATATCATGCAGTGTGCATGGCAGACAATTTAGTTAAAACCGGCCAAGAGCGTGTCGGACACGCCCAAAATAGGGTTCCGTAGCCATTACGAAAAATTTAAGTAATATTTTTCAAAGGATTTCGTATTTTATAAGGAATCTGCCAAGTTTAGGTATATTTTATACCTTACGCTGCTATTTACTCATAAACTACTAATATTTCTCAAGCAAACTTAGCCGTTATAGTTTTCCTTGGAAGTTTGATATACTGCCTACCATCCTGAATTTTTTCAAATTTTTCCACCCACCGGTTTAGATTTTAGAGGGGGGGGGACGCTCGATTTTAATGAAAATTTGCACTTTAAAGTTGAATATTTCGCAAACAAAATTAAATGACTGAATCGAAAAATTGTTTTAGTAAACCCTTAATAGTTTTAAAATACCTATCCAACGATACCCCACACTATAGGGTTGGATGAGAAAAAAAAAATCACCGCCACTTTACGTCTATGGGAGGTACCCTAAAAAAAATTGTTTTTGAATTTTTAATTATACTGTTTTGTCGGCATAGTTTACCTTTATATCTGTGCAAAATTACAGCTTTCTAGCATTGATAGTCCCTGAGCAAAGCCGCGGACGGACAGACAGACAGACAGACAGACAGACAGACAGACAGACAGACAGACAGACGGACGGACAGACAGACAGACATGGCGAAACTATAATGGTTCCGTTTTTGCCATTTTGGCTCCGGAACCCTAAAAAAGATTATCATTACCATCATTAGCAGCAGTCCACTGCTGGACAATTGGCCTCTTCCATGGCACGCCACAATACTCTGTCTTCATCCCCTCGTATCCATCCGCCGCCACTGACCCTCTTAAGGTCGTCCGTCAACCGTGCCTCAGGACGCCCTACACTACGTTTTCCCGTCCGTGGTCCCCATTCGAGGACTCGTCTGCTTCACCGTTCATAGGTCCTGCGACAGACGTGACCAGCCCAACGCCACTTCAGCGAACTATAATTATTTGAGCAACGTCGCGTCTCGGTGACTTTTGTTCTTTGTCGAATAATGCAATTTCGGATTTTATTCTTCAAAGAAAACCCTAGCATTGCTTTCTCCATAGCTCGCTGAGAGACCTTTAAAATTTGTACTCTCTTAATTAAACAAAATAATAAAAAAAAGTAGGAGTAGAACGATACGCTTATTTTCTTTTTAGTAACACATATACGGAAAGAGGCCCGATGGTTGCTTTTGGTGTCTGGGCCGCCCCTTAGCGTGGGACGTCACCTGTGTGGACGCATTGGCTCCGTCTCGCGTTAACGGTTCTGCACGGAAGCCTGGGTCCGCCGCAGAGCATGCCCAAACTATTAAGTGTCGCAAATACGCATTTCTTTTGAATAACTACATATTTGCGGCACTTGCAATAGAAACTTTGGGCCCATGGTCGTCCGACACAAAAAAGTTTGTTAAAGAAGTGTCGGACAAACTCTTCGGCGTCTCAGGAGATCATAAGGCTGGTACCTACTTTGCCCAGCGGCTAAGTTTGGCGGTGCAGAGAGCAAAGCGGCCTCCATCCTGGGGACGATGCCCCAAGTGAGCGATCTCCAGGGTATTTTTTATTTGTAATTTTTAGTTTTGTAAAATTTTGGTTTGTTTACTTATTTTGATTTGTTATAAAAATAAATGACACATATCGAGTTAACTTGGTAGTCAATTTCCTGAGCTACCGCTGAGCGTTACAAGATTAACAAGAATGTAATGAATTCGAAGTAATGTAAAGCGACCCCGAGCTGAAAGCAATTTATTTGAAAAATATGAAAGCCCAGGTGAGAGTAATGTATCCTTACAGCGGACTGAGAATGTTAATACCGGCAGTTCATGCGTGGCTTTTTAGACATCTAAATTGTAAACAGTTAAACCTAGCGGTTGAAATTTTGAGATTTTTCTATATCCCATGGGAAAATCGGGGTTAAAAGAGGTTTGTCTGTTGTTACAGACGCCCAGTTAAATATTTATTAAATTTCATCCAAATCCATCGAGCTGTTTTTGCATGGATGAGTAACAAACATACACCCGTAAGCCCAGTGCACTATCCCACAAAACTTTACAAGTGTACAATTCGACAAAATTATGAAATTGTAAACAAAAAAATGTACCACAATAATTACAAATATGTATTCGTTACAAATTTGCAGTATACAAATATGTCACTTTTGTGAAAGCGTATCACAAAGAATAAAGGCATGTCACGACAGCTACATTATTGTAGGATTGTTGATTTGTAAATATACAAGCGAACCATTGTAACGTTATAACTACAAATATGTAACAATTTATTTAGCTTCTTAGATGTTGAAGGTAGTTTCACTTTATACGCAATATGCAAGAATTAGATTAATTATTATTATATTGCAGTATCTACGAGCACGAGCATTAGCTACGTACATAGATACCAATTAAAATTAAATAAATGATTGTTTATTTTTTGTTTAATTGATAAAGGCAAAGTCAAAGTCAAAATCTCTTTATTCAATTTAGGCTATGATAAGCACATATGAACGTCAAAAAATCTACCAAACTCAACGAGGTATTTTTTTTTTTTAAACAGATTCACAATATTTATAAAATGATATCTATATACTATACATTACAAGTATTTAACACAATTTATTTTTAACACAGTAGGATAGAAAAAATACATATCCTTTTTTTTCTAGTTATTCTTTAATTTTAGGCTTCTGGCCTAATTTGTGATAGAAAGAGAAATGCGAACTCCCAACATTTACGTTCTAGTTACCATCCCGTTTGCAATCCCGAATCGAGCTGAGTAATGTAATTTTTGCATTTCGTTTTATTCATTCATCAATAATTCGAAAACGTAAACCCCATTTTCTATTTAATACGGTTCAAAGTAAGTGCTTAGTCAATACTTTATAATACTAGCTGTCGCACGTGATTTCATTTGGGAACAATTTCCCTGTTCCGCGGGAAACTATGCAATTTCCCGTGATGCAAAGTTATTTGTTACTTCTTTAAAAAGTTTAAAATTAAAATAAAATTAAAAATTTTGAAAAACCCACGACGGTTCCTATAGAAAAAGGTTTAAATAATTTTTATGAACATCCCCCGACTAAAAGTGATTACAGCCGCAAAAACATCCGTCGGGGGCTGCCATTACCTGCACCGAAATTAACTTATATTTTGCAATCGTATGAATTTGTGATGAATTAGGTATAATTGTGTGGGGAATGTACCTACTTTATGAGACAAAGATATTCATGGTAGTTTTCTTAACATTGCAACTGAAATAACATTGGATTACTAACCCCGAAATTAACTAATATTCTGTAGTATTTTAATTAATCACAAATTCATACAACTACAGAATATTAGTTAATTTCGGGGTTAGTCAAATTTTGTAGTAGCTTTTCTTAACATTTTAATTGAAATGTAACAGAGAGTGCAATGGCAGCCCCCGACGGATGTTTTTGCGGCTGTAATCACTTTTAGTCGGGGGATGTTCATAAAAATTATTTAAACCTTTTTCTATAGGAACCGTCGTGGGTTTTTCAAAATTTTTAATTTTATTTTAATTTTAAACTTTTTAAAGAAGTAATTCATCTCACTAAAACATTTTATGTAAAATGAGAGGCTAATATATACACAGAACTTACTAATAAGCTCATAAATAACGCTTAAATTTTAAAAAGGTTCTCAAACGCTAGGAAAAGTCAAGTGGCTGCATGAGGCTGCGTTCCTACCAGAGATGTGCGAGGATGTGTTGCGAGGAATGTGTTTTCATAAACCAATAGAAACGTTTCATTTCCCTATCCTGGCTCTCATCTCTGGCGGAAGCTGAGCGGAGCAAAGCAAGGAAAATTAAATGTTTCTATTGGTTCATAAAAAACACATTTCTTGCAACACATCCTCGCACATCGCTGGTGGAAATGGAGCCTGAGCCCTGACTTTATTAGCCTTACATCTTGATTTAAAAAGTATAGATCTATTCCATGACATTATCTAGCCCTAAATTTTTCACCATACTCGTATCGGTCAGACTTTCTGATTGACCTACTTACGGTAGGTAACTACTTCACGGGTCTTCATTGACATGACATACGAACAGATTCAAATATAAAACGGCCAAGCCAAAGTATGTATAGGATTAGTAAGTAAGATCAGGGTTCAGGGGCTTAGCGTAAAATTTTACTAGTTTTTTGGCAAGTCCTGACCCCATTAACAAGGATTGGAGGTTGGAAGTCACTTTTTTTATTATTTATGTGCAAATCTCAATCAGCGTACAAAATTTTAGCTTTCTTGTAACTTTCGGGAAGAGGAGACAACCCTAGCTACAGCATCAGGTGGTGTATGGGCATATAATGTATTGTCATTGCAATTGAATAATCGTGCAAAGTTTTATGCATTGTGCTATCAACCGTCGAGGAGTTCTTTTGTGTGAAGATGACCCTAGCTGCAACATCAAGTTGTGTCTATTCTATCATATAAATACAGTGCCAATAAAATTTAATAGGTAAATCTGTTAAGTTTCGCGCCTGTGCCGTAAACTATTGAAGAGTTTCTTTCTGTGGAGACGATCCTGGCTACATAACCAGGATGTCACTACCAGATTATTGTATTGTTACCAGATTTACATAAGTATGCCAAATTTCAAGTCAGTACGATAACTGAAAGTGTGGCAATTTAACTTGCAAGACCCTAACATGCATACAAACATACATAATATGTATATTATTTACATAGGTACCTACATACTTACATTGCAGGTCAAATAAAAACTAGTATCAAGAAGAAACGGTATGAAAATAGGTAGGTAGTGCCCAGTCTTCCTTTTTGTTTGTCTTGGCGGGGGCACTGCCGTGCGCCCACCTTTATATACATGTGAACGCCTTTCGAGAACTATTAAAGACAGTCATCAAACCCCTTAAAGAGACCCACATCAAAGACAGTCAAACCTTTCTAGAGCTAAATGGAAAATGTTTACTGTAGCGCCCCCTTGCGGGTTAATACTATAACACCTATCTAAGAACCATCTTAGATAAACATCAAACCATTACGGAAAACTACGTTAAAAACAGTCAATCCATTCTAAAGATAATTGTGAACATTCGGTGGTCATTTTTCGAGTGAAAAATGATTACTGTAGCGCCCCCTGGCGGATAAACGCCATAACACCTATCTAAGAACCACCGTCAATAAATTACAAAGCCATAACAGAAAACCGCATCTAAATTAGTCAAACCGTTCTGGAGATAAATGTGAACATTCGTTTGCGCACAAACAAACAAACAACCTCTCACCCTAAACGCATATACCTTCTCCGTTCCGTCGTGGGTAATAAACCATTATAAAATGTATGTCAAGTCCGCTAAGCCGTTTTGAGTTAAAAGTACATACCCTAGCAAACATTCAAAACTTTGAGCAATTTTATTGTAATTTTAGGAAATTTGCACGGAAAATTTTGGGACTGGAAGTCTGAAACAGCACATTAGGTAACTTTTATCCCGAAATTTCCAGGAGATTTTGATGAAATTCCAAAATTTCAACAAAAGATTAGAGACATGATATTCAGCGCTAGTTTTTTTATGCAATGTTAAAGAAATTCGAGATGTTAATTGAGTGTACAGTATGAACATTATATTATAATGTTTACACTTTTTTTTGCGAAATTCCGGTGTTTCAACTCAAATTTCAGGCCTTATGGTTTACACGAGGAAACCGCGAGTAAATGCTAGATAAATATAAAAACCGGCCAAGAGCGTGTTGGATACGAAAAAATCAAGTAATGTTTGTAAGGATTTCGAAATGTCTTCCAAATTAAAGTATATTTTATACTAGCTTTTGCCCGCGGCTCCGCCCGCGTTGTATTCGGTTATCGCGCGGTGTTCTCTCGGGAACTGTGCATTTTCCGTGATAAAAAGTAGCTTATGTCACTCGCGGGCCCATAAACTATCTCTATGCCAAAAATTACGTCGATCCGTCGCTCCGTTACGGCGTGAAAGACGGACAAACATACAAACACACTTTCGCATTTATAATATTAGTATGGATGGATTTACTCTTAAACTCTAATAAAGCTCAAGCCTTTATAACTTTTCTTTTGATATTATACTTACTACCATCCCGATTTTTTTTTAATTTGCCACCCAACAGTTCAGATTCTAGGGGGGGCGGAGGGACGCTCGATTTTCATGAAAATTTGCACTTTAAAGTGGCAACTATACTCAACACTATAGGGTTAGTCGAGAAAAAAAATCACTACCACTTTACGTCTATGGGAGGTACTTACCCTAAATATTTATTTTTATTTTATCACTTTGTCGGCGTGACTGATATGTATATTCATGCCAAATTACAGCTTTCTAGCACTAACGGTCTCTGAGCTTAGCCGCGGACGGACAGACTTCTCTACGGAACCCTAAAACGGAAATTCCATAAATTTCAGTTAGATAGATATTTGGTATCAGTCTACGTAACGATTTTATACCAAATTTCGACAGTAGAAAGTGGATGAAAAATACTTTGCAGAATTTATTTCATACTTAGATTTCAAAGAATCTAGTAAAATGGTGTTGATTAAAAATATTAATTTAAAAAACACGTTGCCATTTAGGCAAAGAAAACTGTCGTTCTTCAGAAAATTGTTCTCGTTATTTTTTTCTAAACTTTTTTCCCTTTTTCCCTATCCCCTTGTCCACTTTAATTCCCCAGCTTTTAATTTTAAGTTAATAACGTAATTAAAGCTTCCAAAGAAATTTCATAACATATTAGTCACACAGTAGGGAAAGTTTTTATTTTTTTGATAGGTAATAATAAAAATAATTCGAACCACTAGAGTTCATAATATTTTGTAAATAATAAAAACCTTAACAATAAATTAAAAATATTTCAAAATGAGAGGCGCTATAGGGTGAAATCATGTTTTGTTTTGGTTTTCGCGAAAAGTAAGATTAAGTTTATATAGGGTTCCAAAAAAAGCCGCTGACAAAAATTCAGTAAACTCAAATAAATCACAAACTTATGCATTTATAATGATCGTCATCATCATCAGCCGGAAGACGTCCACCGATTACAAAGGCCTCCCTCTAACCATAATTACTACAATCAACGACAACTCGCCACTAGCCTCCACGGGTTGCTCGGAACTCTCGCAATATCCACTAATTGGGAGGCCTGCTAACGCTCTATTTTCCAGTTCATAGTCGCCACTCTAGGACTTTTCTCTCCCAATGGTTATCTGTTCTTCAAGCTATGCAGCTCACCCATTGCCCTTTCAACAAAAAAAGATGATATTATTACCTAGTAAAGTTTTATAGAAGCTGGCCTACTGTTTTTAGTACTAGAAGAATGTGTCAGGTTCCAAATTAATTACCTGCAAATGGAATGGTTTGAAAGACCTTTGTCCTAAGATTAGGGGGAAACTCGAAAAGATAAACGAAATAATTCCGTCAAATTACGTGGGCGCTTTTTTAGTTTTTAGAACTGAAGGTAAAAGTTGAGGTAATATTTTTAGCATACCAAGTAAAACACGGATTCTTTTTATGTTGACGATTACATATTTTTTGGGAGCTTTGAAGCATCTAGCGAGAGGAATTATTTTGGGAGTGTTAGATGTACCTAATTGTTTTGTACTAACTAATAGTGCGTCGGTCTCTATTAAGGGAGTCGGATCTGCAAGACTAGTTTGGATGAAATTTAGTATATACGAGTAGGTAGATAACTGCACGTGTCTGAAATAACACGTCAGCTATCTCGAACTATCTTCAAATCAAATTTCATCCCAATTACTTGAGTATTTGAGGCATAAAAGTTAAAGAAACTAACGACAATATTTAAAACGACGATATTAGTACCTAAGAACGACCTGGCTAAGATCGCGGGATAGCGGTGGATGCGAAAAGCACAAGACCGGTCTGAGTGGAGAGCCTTGGGGGAGGCCTATGTCCAGCAGTGGACGTCTTTCGGCTGACATGATGATGATGATGAGTACCTAAGAAGCTAAGAACAGTGAGGGCGGTTGTCTAACTTCTTGTTAAATAAAAATTTTACTATTTCATTAGTTACTAGTAGGTACGTAATTTGTGTGTATCTAAGCATATTAATTAATTAAAGTAAGAAACGCTTAAAGTATATTTTCCGTTAAACATAGAAATTGCATAATATTTCCTTAATGAACCAACCCTCTAGCTGTTGTCATTTACATTGGCATGGGAAATGAAAACAAAGGGACTTTTATGAAATAGAACCTTTTCTTGATAAATTCAGTCATCATCACCACCATCATCACCATCATCCTCACCATCATCATATTAGCTGTAGGATTTCTACTGTTGGACATAGACCGCAGTTGCTTCGGTTGGAAGCGGCCTGCATCCACCGTAAAGACGCGGTTATGATCAGGTAATCGGTTTGTCTCGTTGGTGGATGTTCTACGCTGCCCTCGCCGATCCACAGTCTAAATAAAATCATGATTGGTTTTATGGAATCTTTTTGTATTTTTTATTTCAATTCCAAATTTTTACTTTTACGGTCATCCCGTGAAACCTAAATACAAACCGAAACATAGATGCACAGAAAAACCAGAAAAATAAGACCAACACTGGGAATCGAACCCAGGTCCTCGGCATTCCGTGCCGCGTGCTATACCGCTACACCACTGCAGGTTTACCAGCAGGTAGGTTTGTATTTTCAATTTAAATAAAATCAGTAAAACAAAATACAGTAATAACTAATTGTACTGTAAATTTTGTATATTCAGTATTACCAAGGCGAGCTGGCATTAATAATAATAACTAATATCTACATACCTAATTGACTATGTTGTAAACCGCGAGTTATTTCGGTACGTTAAGCAAGCTCCGTGAAGCATACCTAGCATCTAAGCAAGTAATATGCAGATGTGCATATAATGCATGCATAAGACTCCTCCATAAATGCGTGATACATGCACTCGTTGCCTGCTCGCGCCGTGCATGCGTTGCATATCAACGCGGTCCTTTTGCGGTTACATGAGAAACATGAAGATGTTGTTTTCGAGGAACATGAAGATATTATTTTTGGCTTGCTGATTGTTGAGCCGGCACTGTGTATTAAATTATATGAGTTCATTTGAAGCTAGCTGGGATTTTAAATAAATAAAAACTATTAAAAAATAACCTTGAAAATAATAGTTTGAACTCGGTGCCTCAGCACGAGCCAGCAAGAGTGGAGCTATAGTCGTCTGCTTCACCTACATACTGTATATCGAGCTTCAATCACTCCTGCCGGCGCTTATGCTGAGGCACCGACTTCGTACGAGTAGAAGATTATTTTCAAGGTTTTTGAAGTCAGTCTCATTTTTTGTCAATTTTTTTTTTTTTTTTTTAAAGATAAAAGATTCATGGGTTCATTTTTTTCATGGGTTTCAGTGATATGTCGCCCAAGGTGTCTTTAATATATTTACATAAGCATGTTTATCCGTGACACATGCATAATTTACCGTTCAAGAACATTTTCGGCCTTAACGGCCATGTTATCCGTGGCGTGGGTGTTGTTGGCCGTGGCTTGCCCATTGCCATTTCAACGAGCTAATTCGCTTGGCTCCTCGCTTGGATCCTCGTTCTTCTACTTATCTACTTTTTTCTGATTCGAACCCTTAGAGAAACTCCGCTCTACCTGCCAATTGTAATTGAAATGCTTCTAGCTTGCTGTTTACAACAAACACACACACAAACTTTCGTGTTAATAATTTTAGTAGAATATTCTTCCATTGTATTCAGAAACACCTGACGTAATTGCGTAAGTAAATTATGTAAGCACACACAATTCAAAACAGAACGCGAAATGTACATCATTTAGCCTTTGTTAGCGAACATTCTCACATACCTGCCGCCATATTAACACAGATTAAATAATGAAAATGGCGCGTGCTTTGTGAAAAGCAGATGCCGGAAGCAAGGAGTGAGTAACAGGAGGTGGTAACTTCCGGTTTGAGCGGATGCGACGTCATTTGCACGCACCCGTACGGTATCTGGGTTAGGTTGGCAGCACTGCTTTAACCTGGCGCGTAGCTTTTGTCTTATTATGTTGGTAGTTTTATAATTAAATTGTTACTACATATAACTATTATTTTTTATTATTATCGATGACTTACCACTCTTCTTGTTGTAAACTATTTGCTGATGACATTTCAGTCGATATAGAGTGTTTAAACCTAACTTAAGAGTTTTATAGGATTTTTGTTTACACTTCATCTGTAATTTGATCGTGATGGTTTTAAAATCACAGTGTGATATAATTTAAACTTGTTTAATGTACTAGCCCGCGACTCTAGAACGTACACGGTTAAATATGATGCCGACTAGTTCCATTATTAGTTCCATTTGTTCACGGAATATTTAGTTTGTTTAAAAGCCCATAGATGTCGCTGGGATCGATTTAAATGGCGCTATCGTTTGGTTGTCTCAGATCTTATAAAACGAAGATTTCTATTTAATTTAATACTTTGCTACGAACGTAAACTGTATGGAGTTTCATTACATGAACCCTATAGTGGACCTCTTCTTTTTTGGATTGTAAGGGCATTGTACACCATTGATGGAACTACTTGGACTGTTACCCTCTCCGTTGAACGTAACTACTGAGGAAAAAGTCCAACTAGTTCCATTAATGGCACTAATCGGAATAGACCCTAGATGCGGGAGAGCAAAGTGGTTCTTTATAGTTCATTAATATGGACCGTTACACTACCTACCTATTTATTTAATACAAACATGTCACTTATTAATACAATAATGTTATTCATAAACAATTGGGCAGAATTCGCAAGTAGTCGTATTTCCACGATGAGATTTTCAGTATCAGTGTAGCATAGCAAATACCTACATTAATATTAATTTCATCTCTTGTATCTACTTATAGAGTCTCTAACTATTATGGGTTTTAACCTTCTGAGACCCGAAGTAAAATGTATGTTAAATTATATTATAACGGATAAACTCACGTTTTAAATCGAGTTTAGCTCGACATGTTTCGGGATATTTCGTAGCCCTTCTTCAAAGGAGCACGCGACCCGGCGGCTGCCGCAACACGCGCACTACGCGCCACCACTCATCATATCATTTATTATGAGTGAGTCTCACGGTAGTTTCATGTTCAAAGTTTATGTTTTCACAATTTGAACCGAACATCGATCAAGTAAAGTTCAATTTTTTTTTATGTCCTCAAGTGAGGACCAGGGGACCCAGGAGCTAAAGCCAAAGTTCGATTCTACACGCATAACTGAGCTACTAAAGTTCTGCATTTTTTTTTAAATACGACCACCGTTAATCATACAGATGAAATGTAATTTTCAATGTGAAATTGACAGCATATTGATAAATGTTTATCCATACTAATATTATAAATGCGAAAGTGTGTTTGTGTGTTTGTATGTTTGTCCGTCTTTCACGCCGTAACGGAGCGACAAAGGCAGGCATTTTGGCATGGAGATAGTTAATGGGCCCGAGAGTGACATAGGTTACTTTTTATCCCGGAAAAATGCACAGTTCCCAAGGGAACATAACCGAATACCACGCGGGCGGAGCCGCGGGAAAAAGATAGTCTAAGATATAAAAATTATAGCCCCGCGTACCAAGAGACAGCGATAACACCGCCATGCCCGATAGGTACACTGACTTTACGATTAAAAAAAATTGACGATCACATCACTAAATTATCTGAATTCAAGTTATTTGAAAATGTCACAAAACTAAAATAGCTTACGCAGATATTCTCTCTCTTTAACTGAGTTATACTCTTGTCGCTGGAGTATCATCCACACATCCCTCCTTTGAGCCATCTTTTCGACCTCTTGATACGACGCGACGCCGACTTTCTCCCTTATCTGATCGATATAGCTGCGCCTAGGTCGACCACTTCCTCTCTTTCCCTCGATCTTTCCTTCCAAAATTGTTTTGAAGAAGTCGTCACACAGATATTATAGATTGCAATTACGATTAATCCATACCAGTGCTATATCTGTGGCAGCTTAGTTATGCGAGTGGAATCAAAACTTTGAATTTAAAGCCCAATAGTCAGAGACATCCTGTATAGTTATTATGTTCTTTATCATTCTACAATAACCCTCCAGGTATTCTACAGTTGTATTTATATTTTGAAGCCCATTATTTATAAGAAGCCAGGATTATTTCAAAATGGCTTAAGATCCATGACATTATTCAAGATTACGTTCATCTTAAGTGAATTTACGCGGGACGGCGATACTTTAAATAATGTTAAAACTTCAGAAAATACAGGGATTATTAAGACGACATTGAGAAGGGAGTGAACAGAAGTTTTACAGGTATAGACATTATTTTCTTCCAAACATAATGTTTAAAATTTACGCCATTTTTAGGGCATGGCTACATGTCCACGGTGCTACGTCATGAACATAAAACTGCGCGGCGCTGAACGCGGCATAAATACAAATACAAATATTCTTTATTGCACACCATAAAGCAGGACAAAAACTTATAATATAAACACTTAGATTCAGGGTAGACAATAAGCGGTCTTATCGCCTAAAAAAAACTCTTCTAGACAACCATTTGTGTACAAGAATTTACGTCGAACAAAAATAGGTGGCGGAAACAGAAAACAAGAACAAACAAATAATCAATAATATTAAAATAAATACAAATTATATAATTATATAAATACGTACATACAACACTTATACAACACATAAACTACTAACATAAAATAGCAATATAAATACACGTTGCCGGACCATGCAGATATACGGCGTCGTGACGTGAACGTAAAATGGCATAGCGCCGGACGCGGCACGTTTTCGCACCGTGCAGATACCTATGTATAGGTTTCCGTGCCGTGCAGATACACCATTTTTTTCTGAAATTAACAATACAAATCAAATTAATGTTTATTTTTATAATGTCACTGAGCCAAACTAGTTAAGATTGCTTTTGGATTCTTTTTGTATTTTTTATTTCAACTCCAAATTTTTGTTACTTCTACGGTCATCCCGTGAAAGTATATTTCATACGAAAACACAAGCTGGAACATGGATGCACAGAAAAGCCAGAAAAATAGGCCAGCGCTGGGAATCGAGCGGTGGTGTAGGGGAATAGCACGCAGCACGGATTGCTGAGGACCTGGGTTCGATTCCCAGTGCTAGTATATTTTTCTGGTTTTTCTGTGCATCCTGGTTTCAGCTTGTGTTTTCGTGTGAAATATATCCAAACTAGTTAATTAGTTAGTTAGTTTAATGTTCAGCATCGCACGCGTTAGCTAAAATAGTGAAAGCGATTTTGTAATTTTATTCCGATCTCGTGGGAATGTCGGTATCGTCGGCGGCCGATCCTAAAATCCACCAGATCACGAAATTCCTAAGCCTATCGTAAAATTGGGTAATTTTGTGATGTAGCCAGTTTAGGCAGATCATGAAATTCCTAGGCATATCATGAAATGCCGCTATATCGGTGCTGGTACTTCGCCGGTCGCTGCCCTTAGAACGCCACAAAGAACAACAACTCGCCACATGCATCCACCGGTTGCCCGAAATTCTCACGATGACGACACGACATGACCCACGATCCACCGTGGTAGAACTGTCAAGGCTTCGTCTTCACGGTTTTCGCTTAACTTAAATACCTATTCATTAAACAGGTGGTGGTAGGTGGTAGGACCTTGTGCGAGGTCCACCCGGATTGCTAACACCATCTTGCTCGCTAATCCTGCCGTGAAGCAGCAGTGCAAATTTTCATGAAAATTACAATAAAATTGCAAAATGTATTTTAGCTACTTTCTATTAGATAAAACAATACATGTCAAAGATTTTAACGTTTGCTAGGGTAGGTACTTTTAACTCGCTAATCCTGCCGTGAAGCAGCAGTGCTTGCATTGTTGTGTTTCGGCGCGGAGAGTAGCTTAGGCCTCTAGGTTGGCAACGCATCTGCAATACCCCTGGTGTTGCAGATGTTTATGGGCGGTGGTGATCTCTTACCACCAGGAGACCCACTTGCTCGTTTGCCTACCAGTCGAATAAAAAAAAAGGTCCAGAACAAGCAACTTTATTCTTCTTAACATCAGTAAGCTCAGAAATAGTAATTTCGAATACGAAAATCGAATTATGTTTAATCGACAATATCACTTACTGTGCCGGTTGATTGATTGGATCCAATTACTTATCTACTTTAAATTTTGTCGCAATTTGTTTTAAATTAATTAAGTTTTTATTAAGACCTCGATTCGGCCGGCAATTTCAATTTAATATTTCAGCCAATCGCGATTTATTTTTAAATTAGTAAATAATAGCTTATGCCTGCGACTTCATCTGCGCGATCTAGGTTGTCACGCGGTGGCGCACCTACCGTACCGTTCTAACAATCTCTGTACTAAATTTCATCAAAATCGGTTCAGTGGTTTCGACGTGAAAGTGTACCAGACAGACGGACAGAGTTACTGTCACATTTATAATGTTAGTAGGGATGAAAATTTACAGCATTACAGTTCATACCAATGCACTGTAAAATATAAAAATGTTACTAGTTTATAATAGTCTTTGGCGCACACAAGAGAATATTACACATAAACTAACAAACTACAAATAAAAATTCCGAAATGTTGACTAACATTTTGCACGCTTGTCCCTTCATACAACGTACATGCTGGCCACGGTATAATTTTTGATTTAATAAATTCAAAAAAATAATTTCAGTCATTCATTTTAATTTTTGTCTACTGAAAATTTTACCTTTTCTTGTGTGAGTCATTTGTTTTGATTCAATTAATTTGAATTAATTTGGTTTGACATAGAGTTTAATTTGACGTGAGTTGATTGATTGATTTAATTACAAATATACTGAAATAAAATAGAAGTTAATTAATTTAGCAGTTGAACATGAAAGTTATGGAAATAAATTTATTTAAGTAATCTTATTTGCTCACTGCCGGTGTGAGTGGAGAGCTTTGGTTTGGTGGAGGCCTATGTCCAGCAGTGAACGTCTTTCGGCTGACACGCTGATCTGCAGGGCTACTGAATCTCGCGAAACTTTCTGTGTATCATCCCCTCTCCTTCTAAGAGGTCTCTGCCCAGCAATGGGACGTTTATAGATTAAGATGATGATAATGATGATTTCTATGTCGGTTTTCGAGTATCAATACCACTACCATGAGTTTACAGTGACCGTATTCGATACCGACAGCGTAAATTAGTTGTATGGAGGATTGTACAGTACCCCTAGTGTATTTTTTCGGTTACAAAATACGTCTCGATCGCGTTCGCGTTAAAATCTCAATTTGTATGGAAACACGAACAGCGCCTCCTAGCGGAACGTTTCCGATGTTCGTGTAACGCGAACGCGATCGAGACGTATTTTGTAACCGAAAACTTACACTAAGGGCACTGAGCCTCTACAAATAATTTACGCCGTCGCTATCGAGTACGGTCATTGTACTCATGGTAGTGGTACAGTAATGTGGGTGGTTCCCAATAAGCTTTACGTTATTTACGTGCATGTCTATCAATACAGTTCACTTCTGACATGCATTTCGGCGACGTGCACAGTCGCATGGATGCAGACTGATACAAGTCACAGTACACAGATATAAAAATTTGTTTTTTAATTTCTCCGAACCGGTATGCTTGTAATTTGTTATGCAATTGGGCCCCGTCTGTTGTATTGAAATTCCTAGATTTTACTATATGTCCATTACCAAAAATTACATCGTGGATGGGTGAGATGTGGTTGGGTGTTTTATATGCAACTTTAATGTACCTGACATTAAAGTTGCATATAAAACACCCAACCACATCTCACCAAATTTCATGTCTCTAATTGTAGCGGGCAAGATTTCGAAGTTTGACATTTAGAAAGATATTATTTTGTAAGAGTAATTATTATACACAATATGAGTAACATGGTCGGTGAACGCAGCCTAGGATGTCAACGAAATGGTCGGATAGTAAAAGCCGCGAGTTCACGGTGGATGGAGGCTTCCAACCGATGCAACTGGTGGTCTATTGGATGAGACCTGTGTCTACGGCTGATATGATGGTGATGATGATGATGATGAGTCATGATGAAGACTATTTCCACTTCGACTAGTTAAACATTTTAACCAAAAAGCAAAACTATGGGTGTTATAAGTTTGACCGCTATGTGTGTCTGTATGTCTATGTGTCAGTGTGGGTGTCTGTCTGTGTGTCTGTCTGTGGCACCGTAGCTCTTAAACTTGGATCGAATCAAGTTTTCTAGCGATGGTTCTTAAATATATTTCATGAAGTCAGTTTAGCCGTTTTTGAGATATTGAACACATTAAAGTTTCAAAGGTTTTGCAACTTTTTGTTGGTTAGGTGTTGGCAATTCGTCACTACTTTTAAAATCGATAATTTTACTGAGTGAACTTTATGAATATTATTTTAAGAGTCAATTTTGTTGACGTAATGATTAGAGATACGAGATTTTTTCAAAGTAGTGACGAATTATTCTGTGTACTGCGTCCGTTTGGTGGTATGGGGCCGACACACTTTGAAGTCGGTGCCAAATGCAAATGCAGTGTCGATTCCGCGAATGATAGCGGTCTTTTGCGTGATGCATCTAGCAGCGGTCTATTACAAAAAGTCTGATTTGATTTGACTTGGTTCCGTACGGGATTTAAAACGAAAGCTTTGCCTTTCTTAGCTATATCTACAGCGTGTATTTTTGATACTACCTCAAACTTTAAGGCTAGTTAGTGAAGGCCTTAATAATCACGTTTTATTATGTTTTACTCGTAGTAAAAAAATTGACTTTGTATTTTCCTTACAAAATTAATTATCACGCAATGTATCACTGCGTGATACTACTTTGTTTTTATTAAAAACGCCGCCCTTGTTGACGTGACAGCTGTCATGGAACGCTTCTCTTTCGTAACTAAGTATCAAATGGATTCGATTTGTAGCATTCGAACATGGCGGATGTAGACGATATCTAATTTTGCTATTTCTGTTTCTTTGGCGAGTTGAAGTATACTTTTGATAGTGTTTTATGCGGCGATTAACCTTAACAGTGAACAGTGATCACAAAATTCTATATTGCTCTCGTGTCTGACATTTTTTAATGCGCAAGTTGTTTCCACGTGGTTTCTGGAATTTTACTATCAAGTTGCAAAACTATGTACAATCACCGTACAATGTCCCTCTCAAAGAGAGTACTTTGACACTGGCGAAATTGTCCTATTAATTAGGACAGAAACCCATATTTTAAAAGAGAAGAAGAAGTATCAAATTATTGCACGCATTGCATACGCTCTGGTAGTTAATTCTAAATTAACAATTAGTTTTGATATCGGCTCACAGCACTTACATCGTCGTCTGGTTACAGTTTGAGGTAGTAACAAAAATACATGCTGTATAATGTTAAAATTATATCTACACATTTTGCACGTTCAAGAAAAAATCTACATTTGTGTCGAACCATTTTAGCATCAGATCCCTGGTCGAGGTAGATATTTATATGAATAATACAAAAGTTAGTTTTTGAGTATTGGACGTCTAATATGTAAACATTTTAAAACAACCAAACTATTTTTATACTCGTAACAAATCAAAATAACTAAACAAACCAAAATTTTACCAAACTATCCAAATTCTCCGAACCATTTTTTTTCCCAGTCTCTTTCTTATGGTTTTAGGTATAGAACACAGTAGTTTAGGTTAAGTTTGTTTTATAATATCAGGAGACCCACTTACTCGTTTGCCATCCAGTCGAATAAAAAAAAAAGTTCTGAAAAGAATATTCGGAGAAATTTGATAGTTGGGAAATAAAAAATTTGGTAAAAAAAAATGCATGCTCCTCTCATCCACTCAAAGGTTGAGATCCCTTAAAGAGATAAGTTCGTCTTTGTACATTTTTTTGTCAATTGTGTTTTACTTATTTTGTACAATAAAGAGTTTACATACATACTAGGTCCATTGGTGTAAATTGTCCCATGATAAATATTTATTCATTATTTGTTTATTATCTCAAGTACGTTGTCTAACTTGATTAACTACTAATACGGCTCTAAGACAAAAAGCCCTTCGCAGTTAATGACCATCAAGTTACCGACAATATCAATAACACGTATTAATATGAGTTATCCATTTATTAGAGGTTAGTTCCCGTAATGATGGAGAAGGGCCCGCAACCGGAAACCTTTCGCTATAATGGATACCCAGGGAAAAGGTGCCTTTATTTTTTCCTTGTTAGTGGGTATTAATACTGTGTTGCTTCGAATTTGTTGTTTCGTTTCAGTCTTCTTTTTATCAATGGATATCCAGGCGGGCGAAGCGCCTTCACCCTTGTGTAGTGATATAATTATAATCTCCTTCATGTCTTCGGAATCGTCGATGTTAAAGATTGACTTATGTCTTTGCTTTTTTTCGCTCAATTTATTTCATATTATACTTACGCCAAGTTCTAGCTAATTAAAGCCAAGTTTACAGTTGGTATGTCGTTTCTCCATGTATCAATTAAATTAGCTAGAAAAATTACAGCATCGAAGAAAGACTCAGAAGAAACTTTATCATCTATATATATGTAGGATCATGGATGTGTCAGGAGGGCGGTATATGATCTGGATAGGGGTATCCAAGCCCATAATTCGTAGTAAACCAAATAAAAGATCAAACTGTTGACGGTAGACACAACGGCAATTTATTAAACAAAAGGTAGGTGATTTAATAATTAATCATAATCACTCATGTTATCTTAATTAGAAACGAAGTAACACCACTAAAGGTGTAAGTACAGGGAGGCAGAGTAACAATGTACTTGGTTTCCAAAGTACCGTGCATCAACCTGTATGAGGGTGTATTAAACCCTTAGAGTAAACCGACTGGTTTGTCGGGAGCGAGTGCTCTTGAGTCGAGACTAAGCAAGACTGACGATATGACGGCTGCAGGCCGTTTTATAGGGCATCCCCACTCTCATTCGCTACCGACAACCCCGTCCAATGGCGCGTTCGAAGCGCCATCTGTTCACTCAGAACTTAAATCATAATAAACAACATTATCTTAGTGCTATATGCCTTAAACATAACGAAATAATCCAACATTAATTATCATTATCAAATTACAGCGATTTAACAGCTAGTTTCATATTACAATAACAAAATAACAACCTTTGGTTGGCTACACCGTATTTAAGAATGTTTATTACCGGAGTAAGTTGTCGATTCTAATTCTTAATGCTAAGTCAATCTTTTTAATTAAGTACATTAATTATGTAACTCGTATCAGCCAGATATATGACATTTTCAATTGTTTAATCAAAATAAGGAGGTCAAATTCTGTCTACCTCACATTCAATTGACAACTAACTCCGACATATAAAATTTCAAATTCCATAGTAGCCCCCTGTACTTATTTTCAGCTTATGCTAAGCTGCGACGTTTCCCCGGCAGTACGTCAGCACCTCATCCGATTTGTCTACGTCAAAATGACGAGGGACAAGGATAGCGTCACATTCTAAAACATCTTAAAGAGGGTGTCGAGTAAGTAGTTTCAATTTCAAAAGTGGATATACTTACTAGAAGTTATTGATATCACAATACAAGTAATAGGCAGTAGATTGACTCGGCCGTATTCTTGAAATTTATACCTACGGCTGGGCAGAGCACTAAAGGGTTGGCGTCTACAAAAAGAAAAAACTGACGTGTGTAGATTTTTACTGTAGGCATGTGTGCAGTTTTGGGTGAAAGAATAAAACATAATACCTATGTTAATTTTATGATTATTTATTTATTAATTAAATTATATATTGGTAATAGAAAAATTTGCGTCTATTGCGGCAAGTTCAAAACGACTTGTTATTGTTAAATTACCCCATTATTAAATATTATAGTACCTAGTTAGTCCAAGCGCTATAGCGTACGTTACGGAATTGAAACGGGGGCGAATAGAGCAGGGTTGTTGCTGATGCAGGTTTTTACTATATCAGCGGATGCTGATGCTGATGCTGATTTTCTCAGACCAATATCAGCGGATGCTGATGCTGATGCTGATATTAATAAATTACTTCAATAAATCATATCCTACTAGGAAATTAATAGTAAAACAATAAGGCAATTTATACATAAAGAAAACACTTTCATCTAATTGTTGACAAAACAATCAAATGACGGAACAAGTGACAGCTTTTATTGTATAACTGTCTGTGATTGGTCGAAACATCCACGTGCCTCGCGGTAAGTCCCGCCTTCAACAGACACGTTACGACTTGAATATCAGCATTAAAAATCAGCATCGATTGTTGCTGATGCTGATGCGGATGCTGATATAAAAAACCATGCTGATTATCCGCGGATGCTGATGCTGATGCTGATATTCGCAACAACCCTGGAATAGAGCGGGCGGTGCGGCATAGCACTCGACCAGCGACCGGACTGCGCGGCGCGCGGCGTGGCACTGCATAGTTTTGTTTTATGGTAGCACTTCACTTGGTATTGCGTATTCGCGTTACGTTAGTGACATCTCCGTCACTCACGCTAACAACGATATAGTGCATCTCTTTCACACACGCAAACATTTCTGCGAAAATGCCAAGTGAAGTGCCAGCATTGCGAAGATTGGTTAGAAGCCGATTAAATGACGCTTGGCTGCGTGCGTGCATGCATCGGTTCGGGCGTTAGTATGAAGTCGAATCGAACTACTGCCAATTAGTTGTACTGTGGCAATGCCTCATTACCAAAAAATTTTTTTTTCAGAAGAGGGTTAAAATTTAAGTACTTTATCTTTGTGTTCATAATAGGTATTTCATATTAACGAAACTCACGAGGCTGCACTTAATTTAAATGAGATTTGGTACAGTGGTTTGCACTCAGTACTGGATTTCCATACAAATACGGTGCTGGAACCGGAAATTCCCAAAGGATATAGTTTGAGACCTTGAAAAATACATGGGATAGTTCTTATACCGTAATAGCATAGACCTAGGTCCAGCGGGATAGTGTTAAGTAAAAATTTCGCTAACAAAGTCACAAGCAACAGCTAGTATAGATTCCACTTGTCGGACAAATATCCATTAACAAAGCCATTATTTAGTTTTCGAAAACAAACAAAACTTAACGCAAATGTTTGTTTTCAATAAAGTTACAGTATTCACATTTCTACCCACAGAGTAAGCATGGCTAAAACAAAAACAAAACATTTATTACAATTTGTTACCAACTTGAAGACCCGTTAGGATTTCATCCCAGCCTATGTACGTCCCACTGTTGGGCACAGGCCTCCTCTCAGATTAAGAGGGCTTGGGCCGCAGTTCCCACGCGGGCCCAGTGCGGATTTGAGACTTCACATACACCATTGATTTGCTTCGCCGGTTTGTGCAGGTTTCCTCACGATGTTTTTCATCACCGTAAAGCTCGTGGTAAATTTCGAATTTCACATGAATTTCGAAAAACTCAAAGGTGCGAGCCGGGGTTTGAACCCACGATCCTCTGCTTGAGAGGCGATAGGTCAAACGATTATGCCACCACGGCTTCTTAGGTTAGAATTTATTACAGTATCAATAAAAAAAAATGCAGAAATTCCATCTTCTGCACCTTCTTTTTTAACCGACTTTAAAAAAAGGAGGAGGTTATCTATTCGGTTGTATTTTTTTTTTTAATGTTTGTTACCTCAGAACTCCGTCGTTTGTAAACCGATTCGAAAATTTTTTTTTGCATTCTTCTAGGAATGCTTTCAATTAGGTCCCATAAGCACCAAATCAGGATCTGATGATTGGATCCTAAGGAAATCGAGGGAACTCTTCAAATGTTGTAGGGACACCTGTGGTAATTTGGATATATTTTGCAGTACCTTGTGCATTTGCTCATGAAAATCATAATTTGGTGAAGTGGAACTGATGATGATGACCACATTTGACCAACAGAGCTACTACTCAATAACAAGTAGTTCACGAGTTGAATTTCAATTACTTTAACAGAGTATGTAAGCAATTTATGCTCGTCGTAATGCATATGGTAAAATGGAACGGGTGGTGAAGCACCAGGACTCCTCAATAATGAACGTCTCTGCATCAGAAAAAGTAAAAGGTGTCGAGCAGTTGACATTAGTGATTGAAGTCTAATATATAAAGTAGGTATGTAGGTGAAGTAGACGACTATAGGTCCACTCCTGCTGGCTCGTGCTGAGGCACCGACTTCAGTTTCGTCCCAGTCTATATACGTCCCACTGCTGGGCACAGGCCTCCACTCATAATGAGAGGGCTTGGGCCATACTTACCACTTTAGACTGGTGGAAAATTATTTCAGGGTTTTTGTAGTCGGTTCCATTTTTTGTTATAAATTTTTTTAATGTACCTACCTACGTATCGGTTCTTTAATTTTTCACGTGAGCACGTGCCACGTACTTTTATTGGCCCACTACTACTAGGGGACCCAATTGCTCGTTTGCCATCCAGTCGAATAAAAAAAAAATTGGCAAAGTATACGCAGAAGGATGAATCATCATCATCATCATGTCAGCCGAAAGACGTCCACTGCATAGGCCTCCCCCAAGGCTCTCCACTCAGACCAGTCTTGTGCTTTTCGCATCCACCGCGATCCCGCAATCTTAACCAGGTCGTCGCTCCATCTTGTTGGAGGCCTACCGACAGTTCATGTCCCGGTCCGTGGATGCCATTCGAGAAACTTTTGACCCCATTCGGCCATCAGTCCTGCGTGCAATGTGCCCCGCCCACTGCCACTTCAGTTTCGCAATTCTTCGGGCTATGTCAGTAACCTTAGTCCTACCGCGGATATCATTTATGATTCTATCCCTCAGAGAAACCCCGAGCTTAGCCCTCTTCATAGCCCTATGATGGATAGATGAATGATTTGGAGAAACTTACAGGGTACTGTTTAATCTTCTTCTTCTTCTCTTTTAAAATATGGCTTCTGTCCTAATTAATAGGACAATTTCGCCAGTGTCTAAGTATTCTCTTTCAAGAGGCAACGTTGTACGGTGATTGTAGTTTTTGTAACTTGATAGTAAAATTCCAGAAACCACGTGGAGACAACTTGCGCATTAAAAAATGTCAGACACGAGAGCAATATTGAATTTTGTGATCACTGTTCACTGTTAAGGTTAATCGCCGCATAAAACACTATCAAAATTATGCTTCAGCTAGCCAAAGAAACAGAAATATTTGGAAATAATTCCGATCCGCATTAGCGATCCCTTCAAATAGTGAACCTACTGTGTTAAAAATAAAATTGTGCTAAATACTTGTAATGTATAGTACATAGATATCATTTATAAATATTGTGAATCTGTTTTAAAAAAAAATACCTCGTGTTTCTTGCCGGATTCTTCTCAACAGAGGTTTTTTCCGAACCGGTGGTAGATTTTTTGATGTTCATAAGTGCTTGTCATAGCCTAAATTGAATAAAGAGATTTTGACTTTGAAATAGGAAAATTAGATATTGTCTACATCCGCCATGTTCGAATGCGACAAATCGAATTCTACTGTTTAATCGATTCAAATTCAAGAGCAATAAGAAAACGAAGAAAGCACTCTTAGGGTAGTACAAAACTCTAAAAACAAGTAGTTAATTAAAGGCATAAGAACTTAATTACGAGTACAAGCCAGCGGAGTAAAAACTTCAAGACGCCATTAACCTACTTCGGCGTGTTCTGCTAATATGACTACGCGTAGTTATAAATTTATATTGAATTCAGGTGCGGGTGGTTTACTACTAAATTTATTGTTAGTGATTGCACTAAAATCTTATTTCTCTCAATACTAAGGCTTTTAAGTACGAGGGCGACACTGAAAGTTTTTAGAACTGGCCACTTGTAAAGAATATAATAAAAAAATAAGTTTAAATTTTGAAAATGGAACTCTTTGCCAATATTATTGAGTATGTATTTCATTCATTTGTCATTAGTTTTACGATTTGGCGGCAAATTGAAAATTGTCTGTGTCACGTCAACATGAATTTAACTCGCGAAAATTTTCGTGCAATGATTTTTTATGACTTTCGATGTCATTTAAGTCAACAAGAAAGCTATGATAGACTTCGATTGGCCTTTCATGATGAAGCTCCATCTCGTGCGACCATTTACAACTGGTTTAATGAGTTTAAACGTGGTCGCACTAATTTCACCGACGATCTGCGTGAGGGACGGCCTTCTACGGCGACGACTGAAAATAACATCAGTGTTGTGCAGCGTATGATAGAGACTGACAAAAGAGTGACGTATCAGCAGATTCGGACAAGCTTAGGCATCGGTATGAGTCAAGTGCATAAAATCCTCCATGAACATTTAGCGGTCAGGAAGCTTTGTGCGAGGTGGATACCTCATAATTTGACCGAGGCCCAAAAACTCCGTCGGGTTGATTGGTGCCGTGAAATGATTGAAAGATTTAACGGAGGTGACTCAAATGCTGTTTTCGACATACTTACGGGTGACGAAAGCTGGGTTTACTGTTATGATCCAGAAACCAAGAGACAGTCTGCTCAATGGGTGTTTCCTTTCGAGGAGTTGCCAACTAAAGTGAAGAGAGGTCGAAGCGTGGGAAAAAATATGGTGGCCTCGTTCTTCGGAAGGACAGGTCACTATGCGACAATTGCTTTAGAGGATCAAAAAACAGTTACTGCAGAGTGGTACACTAACAATTGTTTGCCACTTGTATTGGAAAAAGTTCGGGAGAAGCGACCTCGAAGTAGGATCCTTCTTCACCACGACAACGCCTCGTCGCACACCGCCAGGCGAACGATCGACTATTTAGTGACGTCAAACGTGGAATTACTGGGTCACCCGCCGTATAGCCCCGACCTCGCACCTTGCGATTTTTATTTATTCCCGAAAATAAAAGAAAAACTTCGAGGAAAACTTTTTATGAACACCGAGGAAGCAGTGGGTGCGTTTCAAAAGGCCGTCGAAGAGACCCCTAAGGACGACTGGGCTAAGTGCTTTTCTCAGTGGTTCCATCGGATGCAGCGGTGTATTGATGTGAATGGACACTATTTTGAAAAGATATAATAAAACTAATAACTTGCTAGTTTGCTCAGTTTTTGATTTTCTAAGAACTTTCAGTTTGACCCTCGTATTTATCTGACTAATTAGCAATCGGTAGTTGTTAAAGAGCTTTTTGGTAACTTTTTGACAACTAAATGTCACCCTCGTATCCTATAGCCGTTGGCAGGTGGTAGGACCTTGTGCAAAGTCCGTCCGGATTGCTACCCCCATCTTGCTCGCTAATCCTGCCGTGAAGCAGTAGTGCTTGCACTGTTGTGTTTCGGCGTGGAGAGTACGACAGCCGGTGAAATAACTGGCACTTGAGGTATCCCAACTTAGGCACTGGTCCCACCGGCGGCTACAAACTAGTAGCGAGTAAAACTATAAACTACAAACGAGTGGGCGAGAGGCGAGAAGCGAGTATAGTTTTGCTAGTTTAGACGCTCGGCTATAAGCGAGTGTTTGCGTGCGACGGGCGATTACTCGCTGCACTAGCTCAGCTCGAGTACCGTTGAGCTAGTTTTATAGTCGATAGCTTATCGCTGCGCTCAACTAGTAGACAGTGGTCCTACCGCCAGCTATCGGCGAGCTCGGCGGTCAACTAGTAAAATTCTGTACTAGAAACAGTTGACAATCGGCGGGCGGCTAGTTAACAATTCTATGGAATTATCGCTTATTCGCCGAGCGGTGGGAGAGTATCCTCGCCGGCAGTGTGAACAGCCAGCTATGAACTATAACATGAATAATATAAGAATATAACTCTCTCTTTTATGTACACGGAAGCGATTATCTTTTGTTCGTTTCTTGGGCTAGAAAATAGCCGATAGCTCATAGTTTACTAGCTCGCGGTGGGCCCAGTGCCTAAGGCTTCTAGGTTAGCAACGCATCTGCAATACCCTGGTGTTACAGATATTTATCGGCGGTGGTGATCTCTTAGCATCAGGAGACCCATTTGCTCGCTTGCCATCCAGTCGAATAAACAAAAATAGCAATTAATGTACCTAATTCTAGATCGCACTGTCATTTTGGTTGCCTCAGGTAGTATAATAAGCTGAGCACCTGCAAATAAAATACATACCTATGTATTTCATTGTTATTAGTACCCAAAGGGTGTCAACGGAACCCTGAGACTGAGATTCCACTGTCTGTCTTATCTGTCTGTCTGTCCGTCCATCTGTCGCAGGGCTCTATCTCTTGAGCCGTAATAGTTAGGCAATTGAAATATTCACAGATTATGTATTACTGTGACCCCTGTAACAACAAATACTACTAGAAACAGAATAAAATAAATATTTAAGGGGGGCTCCCATACAAGAAACGTGATTTTTTGCCGTTTTTTTTTTGCTCGATATTAATAACTGCATCAGGTAGATGCTTGAAATATTCACAGAATATTTAGTTGTATAATCACTTTAAAAATAAGTAATTAAATTAAAATTAAATAAATATTTAAGGGGGCTCTCTTACAACACACTTTTTTTGCTTTTTTTTATGCTAATGTCTAAGGTTGTATAAATAATGATACACCCTTCGTGCGCGAGTCCGACTCGCACTTGGCCGGTTTTAACATGTGAGGTACCATTATCTTATCTTATCTTAGGTTTAGGGGTCCTTGCGGATACACTTCGACCCGTAGGGATCTTTTGTGTAATTAACCCTCCTTCGCACTTACTCCATTGCTTTTATCACCTCATCCATGAATTGGAAGATTTGACGTAGCGGTAGTGCCTTAAAGTCTCCTGGCGCGGGGTATCCGACGCCAAAGAGTCTCATTCTTAATCTGGCGAGAGCGTCACATTCACACATAATGTGTTCTATTGTTTCGTCTTCCTCACCACATATTCTACAATCTTCATTGTCCTGTAGTCCCATCTTTACTAGTATGTATTTAGTATCGAAGTGACCTGTAAATGCCCCGACGATTTGTCGGAGTTGTTTCTTACTGAGTGTCCAGAGTTTTTTAGTCCAGCTTGTGCTGACATTTTCGATGAATCGTTATGAATGCTTCAGACCTTCCAGTGTTTTCCACTCTTGTTGGTGTTTAAATCTGGTGTGGTCGTTTATAGCATTCTTTATGGTACCCTGTGAAAGTCCCACATACGGTTCGGGTCCTATGTTTTTGTTCATTGACCCTTCCCTTGCTAGCTCATCTGCTTTTTCATTGCCGATGAAGCCTCTGTGTCCTGGGATCCAACCCAGTCTCACTTTGTTGCGTCTGCCAAGCTTGTTTAGGTACCATTAGACTCATCAAAATTATCGGAGTAAGATAGGGTGCATAATATTTCCAAAAAGTGCAGTTTCCGTTTAAAAATAACCTAACTAACATTCTTCTTCTTCTCTTTTAAAATATGGCTTTCTGTCCTAATTAATAGGACAATTTCGCCAGTGTCAAAGTATTCTCTTTCGAGAGGCAACGTTGTACGGTGATTGTAGTTTTTGCAAATTGATAGTTAAATTCCAGAAACCACGTGGAAACAACTTGCGCATTAAAAAATGTCAGACACGAGAGCAATATAGAATTTTGTGATCACTGTTCACTGTTAAGGTTAATCGCCGCATAAAACACTATCAAAATTATACTTCAACTAGCCAAAGAAACAGAAATAGCAAAATTAAATATTGTCTACATCCGCCATCGTCGAATGCCACAAATCGAATCCCCACCTAACTAACAAAATGTTGGAAAACCCTCGACATTGTCACTTCAAAGCTCAATATCTCAAATACTGAAATAATAATAGGTTAGATTTATAGCAATCTAAAAAAATACAGTCTTAACAGAAATACCTTTTCGATATTATGACTCATTCGATATTTTAATACATTATAATATAATATACAGCGTGTATTTTTAATACTACCCCAAACTGTAACCAGACGAAGATTTAAGTGATGTGAACCGATATCAAAACAAATTGTTAATTTAGAATTAACTAACAGAGCGTAATTAATTTTTGAAATATTTTCGAGCAGCAATGTAATGCGTAAAAGAAGAGAGAAGAATTCTGTGACAGCTGTCACGTCAACAATTGCGATGTTTTGAATAAAAACAAAGTAGTATCAAACATACAAACACACAAACACACTTTCGCATTTATAATATTAGTATGGATTATTACGTTTATATTTTTGAGCGTTATATTTTCCGTTGTAAGATTAAATGAATGTTATATGTTTTGGTTGTTAGAGGTTGTGAATATTATATTATTTGATCGTTATGCTCAAAGTATTTATTTCCATAGATCATTATATATAATGGAATTATATATTTTATCATTATACAGGGTGTCCCAAAACTAGCACGTCACAGTGACACCAGAGGTAGGCCAGCTCAAGAGGACCCTAACCAACCTAACATGACCCCAGTAAAAGTTGCACGGTTTTCGAGTTATTAACGAAATAAAGATTTTTGGGGATACTCCCCTTTGTCTTGACATTTTTAGTACCAGCATCGACTTCGAAAGCTCTTAATAACAGTTTTTTATGTGTATTGAATTACGAATAGTTACTTCAGAAGTACAAAGTGTTATTTTGGCAGTAACTACCGTAAAATGCTGAAAATAACTTCATTAATCTTGATTTAAGTTGTCTCAAAAACATGAATTTCAACTTTAACCATCTGCCATGAAAAAAAATTACTAGAAACGAAACAAACAAATAATGTCAATAAATTAGACATGTCATGCAGATTCAGAAATGGTATGACACATGTATCTTATTGCAACAACATTAGGCATTCTTACCACTTTAGCGAAGCCCTATCAAACCAACTTAAAACTGGAGCTCCGAAAGCAGTCCCTGCTAGTGGTACAAAAATACTGTGTACAGCGATGGCTCATCTATTATCTGATGCAATTATTTTTCCAAATGCACGAAGGCTAAATACTAATGTTTGTCTCCCTTTTCAAGGCTAGAACCGGATCCTAAAGAACCGGGTATAACATAAACAAAAAAAGTTGTAAAATCCCCAACTTTGTCACTTCAAAGTTCAATATTTCAAAAGCGGATGAAACGATTTTGATAGGACATGTCTTAGAACCATCGATAGAGAACCTGCTTTCAAATAAAAAAAAACGCATTCAAATCGGTTTACGCGTTTAAGAGCTACAGTGGCACAGACAGACACGCAGACAGACAGACAGATAGACATAGCGGTCAAACTTATAACACCCCTCTTTTTGCGTGGGTGGTTAAAAACAGGTTTATCTTTCATTCATGTATTGGAATAAATTTTCTTCACAATAAATGTTCAAATTGTCTCCCATGGAGTCTGATGCACAAAAAACATCGTTTAATAAAATTTGCAATCCATAATAATAAGGATGCATAAGTAGGATTTTATGCAAACGATATAATAAGAGTCCAGGCAGCAGTCAACATGTGCGTCGGAGTAGCAGCTCAATGATAAATCTTCAAAGGGATCAATTTTCCGTACTAACTAATAAAGTACCAGAACTTAAGACCCGGGTATAATTTTGTCCCAGTCGCTGTGGAGATGGCAGGTCCATGGTGTTCCGAAGCAATGATGTTCGTGAGGGCTTTGAGGTTGCGGATGCGCGAAAGGGGTTGTGATCCTAGGTCGGGCTCGGATTTGGTTCAACGAACATTAAGTTCACTCAAAAAATCATCGATTTTGAGGTACGAGCTTTTTTCAAAGTAGCGACGTTATTTATGCGATGATGCTACCAGATATTTAGTAGCATTGAGAATGATTGTGTTGCTTTGAAGACGAGCTCTGTTTGAGTTCGAAACGCGTCAGTGTAGTATGGTGGTGGTGATAGATGGATTTGTGTGATTGGTGTGTATTTTTGCAGTGTGGAGGAGGAGGAACTGAATGAACACACATTTCTAGTATAAACGTAGCTATCATAAGGTCGATGGTGAGCAAAGTAGGTGACTGTTTCAGTTCATTGATATGGAACTCGGCAAAGTAACGCCTGATTCAATAAATTAGTAATGTAACAAGTTTTTACTTAACAGTGACGGCTTGCGGCATCAGCAAAGTGATAATAATGCCCAATGTTATTGCAGTAAGATACATGTGTCATACCATTTCTGAATCTGCATGACATGCCTAATTTATTGACGTTATTTGTTTGTTTCGTTTCTAGTAATTTTTTTTCATGGCAGATGGTTAAAGTTGAAATTCATGTTTTTGAGACAACTTAAATCTAGATTAATGAAGTTATTTTCAGCATTTTACGGTAGTTACTGCCAAAATAACACTTTGTACTTCTGAAGTAACTATTCGTGATTCGATACACATAAAAAACTGTTATTAAAAGCTTTCCAAGTCGATGCTGGTACTAAAAATGTCAAGACAAAGGGGAGTATCCCCAAAAATCTTTATTTCGTTAATAACTCGAAAACCGTGCAACTTTTACTAGGGTCATGTTAGGTTGGTTAGGGTCCTCTTGAGCTGGCCTACCTCTGGTGTCACTGTGACGTGCTAGTTTTGGGACACCCTGTATATTATGAGCATTATAGCAAACGTATGTTATATTTAAAAAAATAGAGAAAGTGAAGTTATATATAATGAATATTATATGTTTTGTTTTTATATATTCTATTACTTACCCAAAAAAAACAGGGTGGCTGAGGTTTTCAATATTGACTAACACCCTTGTAGATGAAAAATTTTACTAACAAATTACTGGGAAAACATCTGAGCCAGTTCGTCTCAGAATAAAGCGGCAAAGATTTATTATCTACTCGTTCCTCCGCAACTAATGAATCTTAACAAGAACTTCACGACCTCAACAACGCTCAGACGAGGGAAATTCGGCTGGTTTATTTTCAAGACGATCTTTCTAATGAAAATATATAAATTTTCTATTTCATTTTACCTCTAGATGCTAACTGCATTTACTTTATCGCATTTATTATAATTTACCCGCGGTTTTGCACGCATAATCCAAAGATCTGACAGTAGAATTGAAAATTCCAGGGTTCTACGACAGAATATAAATACAAGCAGTAGGGAACCTTGGAACAAATCCATCGAAACGAACGCACTCACACAGACGCGCGCCCGACAGGGCCCCGGAGGGGTCCGCGCGGTACTGCAGTCGCGAGTGACGCGTCGAGACGAGCACTGCCCGCGTTGCGTTGTTAAATTGCGTGCGCTCGAGCGCGACAATCTGCGATACAAAAAATAAAAAAAACGTGCCTAGAAAATATTGTGCAGTGTATACTGGTTAAATACGAGCGATTCTAAACCAGCGCTGTCATTTTTTAAACTCCCCGTTGATGTTGAAAGCTAAGAATGATATATTTTACTATTACCTACTAAATAAAATGCTTTTTCTTTTAAATAAAACGTTTGGTAATTTTCGTGATAGGTAGGTAGGTATTGCCCAGTGATTTAAAGTCCATAAATTGTGTTAATTGGGATGTCCTAATTTTTTACAACGTATAATAAATCGAAAACCATTTGGAGAAATAGGCTTTGTGAAGCGTTTTCAGAAATCAGATTCCAAAAATATGATAATCTGAATTAAATAAATAAAATTTAAGTAATGACCTTCATTTGACCCCTGCAGTGATACGTCACAAATGCAGGTCTAAAGGAAAGTCTACACTTTAAAGCAAATTGACAGTTTGAAATGTTGCTGTCCTGCTTATAATAGCAAAGAGTGGCAAAGATGGAAATTTAATCACATGATGCGCCTCCGGCTTTAAACAGTTGTCATTTTATCGTAAAGTCCGAAATGTATACGAGTATTACCAATGTATTTTCACAAATAAAAGTATTAAATAACTACGTTAAAAGTGAATATAAAAGAATTTAAATATCAGATTTTAATAAAAAATATGTATTTACTATCACACCATTAAACAAACCTACGAATAATCGAAGCTAAAAGAAGAGAAATAAATGAAACTATTTGTCATGGTTCATTTAGGACCGTGCCGTGCTTGTATGATTGTTGACTGTCACTTGACTTTTTAAAATTTTGTTTTTTGAAATCGGTTCACGGTTGTAGTTTTTCCGTGTTTTCTACAAAGTCAAGTGCTATTTAAACGGACTCCGGCGGCCTTATCTTGTATTTGAGACCCACTGCTTGACCCTGGACGCCGGCACTTTACTCTCATTACGACGACCCTTGCCTCACGTTGACTAAAATGACTACGAATACTGGATTTGTAAAGGTTGACTACAAATCTACCAAGAATGGATACTATTATGATCCTCATACATGGGTGATAGTAGTAAACATAATGTCGCTGAAATAAGCCGGAGCCAAAGCTTACGCGTCGTATCAAGAGGTCAAAAAGATGGCTCAAAGGAGGGATGTGTGGAAGATACTCCAGCGACAAGAGTATAACTCTTAAGTTAAATAACTCGTGTTTTTTTGGAAACACGATGTCAACGTATATAACAGCTTCAGGCTGAGTCCAGGTTACAAGCAGAGGTCAGAGGGGAGCAAAATCAATTCGAGTATAGGAAAAAGCAGAGGTCACAACTAGCGAAAACTGCGATTCATTCAAACCAAACGGCAACAAAATACAAGAGATTGTGAGGTTAAGACAATGACACTTGGCAGTGACAAGACAAATCAGTAATGCCACAGATTATGTTATGTACAAACTGAATTTTTCTAGGCAATGGAACGTGGCTGTCTCACTGTGACGTCATCCAGCTTATTTCGTAAAAAAATTATAAAAAATTAAATACTCGTCCAAATTCAAAATCGATGAAAAAGGTATCTTAAAATATCCTATTCTTTACAAAAATAAGATAAAAACTATAGGTTATTTTTTTTGGGACATCCCAATTGTTTAAAAGACGACTCAGGTTTTATTTGTTAAGTACCTAAGTGTTTTTATGATGCAAGTGATTTTATTAATGATATTTTAAATTAGTTGTGAGGAATATGTACCTACCTATCGTTCTACCAGTTTCTCAGTTGTTGTTTTTAACCGACTTCAAAAAAGGAGCAGGTTCTATGTTCCAATGTTTGTATTTATTTTTTTATGTATATTCACCGATTATTCGGTCAATTGTGGACCAATTTTCAAAATTATTTTTTTATTCGAAAGGGTATTCTTCTGGGGTAGTCCCATTGTCACCAAGTCAAGATCTGATGATGGGATCCTAGGGAAATCGAGGGCAAACCTCAAGTTTTATAGGCACACCTGTAGCGATTTTGGCATTTTTAGCATTAAAATGAGCATGTACATTCAGAAAGTATCATTTGGTTACCTGGACCTGATGAAGAAGACCATAGGTGACCAATGGAACTCGTCAAGGCTAAGTAATGATCGATCGTCTATAAACGATCATGATCATTAGCTGATTAACATACCTAGATAAGCGAGTAAGAACAATCTTTGAGTAAATTATTCTTATGAACTGATCTGATGCTGAAGCCAGAAGGTAGGCAACGGAACTCTGTTATAAAATAACGTAACTTAGTCGTGTTTGGGCTTAATGAAATTGTTGTGAGATATACTTTGGCTACAAATTACTAAAAAGTGAGAAATAAATAAAAAATAACAAAGAAGTAAAACCAACTCCAAAAAAATAACAAAAAATGTAAATGTAAATATACATACAATTCCAATTAAATAAAACTTGTAACATAAGGCCTAATAAGCTAAGATACAGCGCGAACTAAAAATTTTTTTTTCAATATTACAAAAAATAAGTGGACAACCCTAGCGCTCCTTCGGAGCGTAGGCATTTATCTTTAAAATGATGCTTAGCTTCCATACTGCTTGTATTTATATACTGTGGTTCTACTAAACCCCCTTGCAAAAAATAGGGCACCTATGGTTTTCCAGATTTTTAGGCATTGATTTCCAGGCGGATCTGGGACATCTTCAAGTCGACGACTGGCAAGAGGCTGCGCACGATCGGGACAGATGGCATGCTCTCGTTTCGGAGGCTTAGACCCTCTTTGGGTCGCTGAGCCAAATTAGTTAGTTAGTTAGGCATTGAAGCTTAGAAAGTAAGCTTTCATGCACATAAAATACAAAAACCATAGGTGCCAGTTTTTTTTTGCAAGGGGGGGTTTATATTCCCAGAAAACAAAATATAATATGTTACCGTGGTTTTTATTGACTTCATTTCCAAGTCCATCTACTCACACACACACATACACACACACACACACACACACACACACACACACACACACACACACACACACACACACACACACACACACACACACACGAAATTTCACATTTATAATATGAGTGAAATAACGTATTTGAAAACATATCTATACCTGCCACGAGAGTTGAAATAAATTATTACGAGTACACACACATAACTACAAACATAACTGACTGCATAAAAGGAGAATAGATGAATGGTGAAAAATTCGCTGTCGCCACATACTTACATCTTCCTATGTGCGTGAATTAAACTCTAATGGTAATACCTATACTTCTAGCTTGCTTCTACTTCTACACTGCATACCCATATATGTAGAGATTAAAACTTAAAAAAAAAGTCGTCCACATATCAAAATCTTGTTACAGTTCACTAATTAAGCCATTACCACAAGCAACCTTGTTACCACGGCGCACAGCACATCTTCTAGTAGTAAATGAGTAGATTACCCGACGCAGGCGCGGTCGGCACGCCATTTATATTCATAAGCCCGAGTCCATCATAGTGCAGATTAGGTGCAACGTGCTACCCGATTGCTGTCTTCGCGATTTTTTACGACTCCATCATCGTAGAAAGAAAGAAAGAAAGACATTAATTCACTTTCACAAAGACACACAAATACAACAAAAAAAAAAGACAGTAAACACAATCAAAACAAAAAGGAAATACAAAAATAAAAATTCACGATAGACGTACATTTCGTTTATCGCTATCCCGCGAGAAATATGCAAAATTTTCAGGATAAAACTATCCTATGTTCTTCCCGGGGACTCAAACTATCTGTTTACCGTTTTTGATCTAAATCGGTTCAGAGGTTTAGAGGTGATAAGGTAACAAAGAGACTTACGCACATTTATAATATTAGTGCATCACTTCGGGAGACGAGCTGTCGGTAGGCCTACAACAAGATGGAGCGACGACCTGGTTAAGATCGCGGGATCGCTGTGGTTGCGAAAAGCACAAGACCGGTCTGAGTGGAGAGCCTTGGGGGGGGCCTATGTCCAGCAGTGGATGTCTTTCGGCTGACGGGGTAGTGTATGGTAAGTTGATAATTGTTTGCATGCCATAAAAAAATAATGCCGATAGACGTGTCTGTCGTTTCGACTTTAGCGACATATTCATTAGATAGGAATTTGTTAAAAAAATGATACACCACTTATTCGGCAGATTGTACAACAGTGGATGTCATACGGCTGATGACGATAAAAATGAGGTCACCATTGTCATAATGGATTATTTTCTAACTACGAATTTGTTCATTTCCCACCCTTAGTCATAAAAAAATATAACGAAAAATTTTCGGTGACAGTAACTGGTGTCTTTGATAAACTCAGTGGTGGTAGGGACAGAATCATGACACAGAATATTTTATAAAATATTGCAAAAATAACTCAAGACTAGAACTACTAGTACTTTGCACTGCGCTTCCAAGTAAGATTATACTTTGGCGGATACTAAGAATTAAGTTGAAATATGAATTTGTGATTTAAACATTTTTGTTGAGCATTACACAGAGAGGAGAGTCGAGGAGAGTCCCGGAGCGGCATGTTGGAGGAGGCCTATGTCCAACAGTGGACGTTCTGCGGCTGATATGAAGATGATGATCGCGGAGAGGAAATCCGGAATACGGAAATTCGTCGAAGAACTAAAGTCACCGACATAGCTGGAAAAATTTACAAGTTGAAGTGGCAATGGGCGGGCCACATCGCTCGAAAAAAGAAAAATTTTTCGATAGCTAATTGGAAGAGTTCCCTTTACGGGATAAATTCACCTTGATGTATTTGTTGCTCATTGCAATCTTTTTTTAATATATCTTATGTTATGTACCATAAAGAGCAATACATACATATTTTTTTATGGTACCTATCGGGGTAAACGAGCAGACGGGTGGCCTGATGGTGAGCGATTACCGTCTCCCATGGACACCTGCCACACCAGAAGAATCACAAGTGCGTTGCCGGCCTTTAAGGTGTACGCTGTTTTCTTGAAAACTTGAAGGTTATATCGGCCCCGGAATACCGCAGGCGATAGTTCATTCCAGAGTTTTGCTGTGCGAGGCAGGAATTTTGACAAGTTCTCAATAAAACACGTTTTTTACGCGGATTAAAGCTCCGTAGCATAATTTAAAAACATTAAATTTTATTAAGACGATATTGACCTCGATTTCCTTCAACAGCGTTAACATTAATTTGAAAGTAATTGCACTTAGAAAATAAGTTAAATTCGGATTCAACTCCGCACAAGTTCAACATTAACTTTTCTAATTGTTAGCTTTAAAGGCAATTTTGTACAATGTTATTTCAAGAGACCGACTTTGGAAAAGTTAGCAAATAGAATCTCGACAGCAGTTTAATGATCGTATTCTAATAATACATAAGTAACTTCTCTGTTTAATATAAGATACTTTCAGTCAGTTTTAGGAAATTGTGGGGAGCCAATGAGTTGATTTATCGCCTATAATTATGGAACAACATGTTGACTATGTAATAAAAAACCTGCCAATTGCGAGTTGTACCTACTCGAGCACCGAGGGCTCCGCATAAAAAATATACACTACAGTCGTATCAACAAAATCCATTGTTAGCAGGCAATTAAAGTTAGCAGGGCAAGCCCTTTTAAGTCTTAATTAAATTTACCTATAATATTTGTTGCTGTAGCGGCGACAGGATACACATTATGCATACGAGGGTCAAACTGAAAGTTCTTAGAAAATCAAAAACTGAACCAACTAGCAAGTTCTTAGTTTTATTATATCTTTTCAAAATAGTGTCCATTCACATCAATACACCGCTGCATCAGATGGAACCACTGAGAAAAGCACTTAGCCCACTCGTCCTTAGGGGTCTCTTCGACGACCTTTTGAAACGCACCCACTGCTTCCTCGGAGTTCATAAAAAGTTTTCCTCGAAGTTTTTCTTTTATTTTCGGTATTAAATAAAAATGGCAAGGTGCGAGGTCGGGGCTATACGGCGGGTGACCCAGTAATTCCACGTCTGACGTCACTAAATAGTCGATCGTTCGCCTGGCGGTGTGCGACGAGGCGTTGTCGTGGTGAAGAAGGATCCTACTTCAAGGTCGTTTCTCTCGAACTTTTTCCAATACAAGTGGCAAACAATTGTTAGTGTACCACTCTGCAGTAACTGATTTTTGATCCTCTAAAACAATTGTCGCATAGTGACCTGTCCTTCCAAAGAACGAGGCCACCATCTTTTTTCCCACGTTTCGACCTCTCTTCACTTTAGTTGGCAACTCCTCGAAAGGAAACACCCATTGAGCAGACTGTCTCTTTGTTTCTGGATCATAACAGTAAACCCAGCTTTTGTCACCCGTAAGTATATCGAAAACAGCATTTCAGTCACCTCCGTTAAATCTTTGAATCATTTCACGGCACCAATCAACCCGACGGAGTTTTTGGGCCTCGGTCAAATTACGAGGTATCCACCTCGCACAAAGCTTCCTGACCGCTAAGTGTTCATCGAGGATTTTATGCAATTGACTCATACCGATGCCTAAGCTTGTCTGAATCTGCTGATAGGTCACCCTTTTATCAGTCTCTATCATATGCCGCACAAGACTGATGTAATTTTCAGTCGTCGCCGTAGAAGGCTGTCCCTCACGCAGATCATCGGTGAGATTAGTGCGACCACGTTTAAACTCATTAAACCAGTTGTAAGTGGTCGCACGAGATGGGGCTTCATCATGAAAGGCCAATCGAAGTCTACCATAGCTTTCTTGTTGACTTAAATGACATCGAAAGTCATAAAAAATCATTGCACGAAAATTTTCTCGCGTTAAATTCATGTTGACGAGAGACAGACATTTTTCAATTTGCCGCCAAATTGTAAAAAAAATGACAAATGAATGAAATACATACTCAATAATATTGGCAAAGAGTTCCATTTTCAAAATTTAAACTTACTTTTTTATTATATTGTTTACAAGTGGTCAGTTCTAAAAACTTTCAGTGTCGCCCTCGTATATTTTAGACGTTTGTGTACTTTAAAAAAAAATATGATCGTAGGTACATTAAATAATCTACGCGTTGATTGGAGTCCTACTTTGTTAGTCGATTAAAAATTAAAATTTTATTATAACAGAAAAGCACAGTGTTAACATATACAAAATTAAAAATATTAAAAGAAGTTGCACTTAGTAATATAAATGCAAACATGTACCAAACTACACAAACAGCGTCACAAAATTAGGACTTAGTTTCGTAGCATGATAAAGTAGACACGTTTACGAGTAACTACGCCAAGTCGAGCGCGAAGCAAACACTGCCTTACCATCCTTTACTGGAACCATTTCGCCGCATTTTAAGGCCCCTATTTGAGAACCTCTGGATAAGACCAGAATGCAGAAATTTTCGTCATCCATTCCGTCGCCAACCTAGAGGCCTAAGATGGAATACCTCAAGTGCCAGTAATTTTACCGGCTGTCTTACTCTCCACGGCGAAACACAACAGTGCAAGCACTGCTGCTTCATGGCAGGATTAGCGAGTAAGATGGTGGTAGCAATCCGGGCGGACCTTGCACAAGGTCCTGCCACCTGCAATCGTCTCCGCAGGACGGAACTCTTCAACGGTTAATGGCATCGACTTGAAATCTGGTACGAAAATGTAATTTGGGTGACAATTGACAATGCAAGTAAAGCTAACAAAAAGTACAGTCAGCAAAAAATGCTTGTATTAAAAATGAAATTGGTACCAAAAACTTTTAATTTTCTTTTCTTAGTTCACAGATTAAGTAATGCAACTTCTGGTTTATTTTTTAGTCTAAGCAAAAGTTAGTTGTACAAGTAGCTTCGTCGTCTGCTAACAACGCGGAAGAATGTTAAAATGAAGCTTTCTGAACATGGTGCTTGTGAAGCGCTTTTTATGAAGCTGCTAAGCTGTGATTGGCTGTCGTTCGTGTCTCTAAAACGCTGTAAGGCGGTCTTATTAGATTTTGTTGCAAAACTTGTTAAACTCGCTTTGTTGGAATATTGTGTGCATCATATTTTACTTAAAAAAAGAAGTCTAATTTTTCGCCGATTTTTTTTTCAAAATGTTTTATTTCTAAACTTTTCCATATGGACGAACTTTTTTTAAACAGTGATGTAGGAATGAGTGATATGCTGAATGACTGATTGAATGTCATGATCGAATGAGGGAGATTGAGTGAATGAGTGTCGAGGTGAAAGACGTAGGACGTTTGCACGAAAGGACGTGGTTGATTTGATAATTTTAATTAAGATGTGTTTCTTTTTGAGCTTTTATTGAATTACAGCCTTATTCATAAAAAGTTAGAGCCTCCTTGAAGGTTCCTGGATGTCCCGATGCTAAAAAACGTGATTCATAAACGTCTGTTAGTGCTAATCAGTCGATCAAGGCTCTGCTAAAGTTAGAAGACCGTAGACCCTCCTTTATCTCCTTGCTAAGTCACCAAATGGCCGCCACAAATTTGAACAGCTGACTTTGACAAGAGCAAAAAACCATACCGATGATTTTTTTATCGAAGTTTACGTAAAGATTTTAAAAAAATCAGCAAAATTTATTTTCAGGAATTTGTATTTAAATATCCTCCAATAATATGTAAAAAAAAATAGGATGATTAACATAGTTACGGATTTTTGCACTTATTTTAGGTCTACTAAAACACGCGGATCGGAAATGGCGGGAAAACAAACATCTCTGCTGTCACTGCTGTCAATTTTTTTTTAATTCTCGATAATGCCATTTTTTGTCTTTGATTTGTCAAGAGTGCCATCATAACGCGTCTAATCAGTCTATCAGCAGCTCAACAACTAGCAGACTACTAGCAGCCGTTTATGAATCATACCTCTTGACAAACGTCAAACAAGCTTAATCAGTCTGTTAACTAACAGGCCGATCAAACCTCAATTAAGGATTTTTTATGAATAAGGCTGTTATACTTTATCTCGCCACTCGCCAACTAAGGTGTTTCCTTAAACTCTACAGTAATTACTTGAGGATTCTTATAAAACTAAACTAACGTAACAAATAGGATTCTACACAAGATACTGAATACTTTACAGTTCCAGTAAAAAATCTTCACTGCAGTAGAAACGTGCCACAAGGAGTTAAAATTATTAAAATACTTATACTTCTCGAGTCAGCGAAGTTTGTTACAACGTTACACGCGTGTTAATCAGTGCTTAAGTCTCTTGAGTAAGTTACCAAACTCGGTTCTCAAGTCTTAACAATCTACATAGGAATAATTATACCACATAATTTGTCAAGTACAATGAAGGAAACTGAATCACGTAACGTGGCGGAACTTGGGGGAATTTCGTGATGATTTCTTTGGGAGATAGGTACGAAAAATCAACATGACATTTACAGCAAAAAGATGTTTGTTCTCGGGTCTTGGGTGTTTAATATGAATTTAAGTATCTATTTATCTATATAAGTATGTTTATCCGTTGCCTAATATCCATAGTACAAGCTTTGCTTAGTTTGGGACTAGGACAATCGGTGTCAAGTGCCCCGTGATATTTGGGCGAATTAACTTTTTTACCGACAATAATCTTCCCGCGACTTTTTTCAAATAATGACAGATTTTTGTAAGTAAACATGTTTTTTCTGTAATTTAATAGATGGTGTACATGAATACATGTCGTCCTTCGTAAGTTTAACCTATTAAACCGTGAAATATCTTGTTGGAAGTACGATTTTTTGGTAACGCCAGAGACAAATTTGGTAACGCAGGAGACGCCCAAAGTGTCGGTAAAATAGTTGATTGGCCCTTATATTATTTATTTTATTCTATTTTGGATCACAATTACTTACATTTTTGATTTTATTTATCACTATTATACGAGCTACCTAAAGACCTTGCGGTACGATGTCTTGTAAACCGTTGATAACGGTGTTTGATCACGACTCAACACGACACATAAAACATGATCCGGGTTTAACACCAATTAGCGATATCCCTCATTGGCTAATACTATGAGGTTTGTACTGCAGTATCTAGGTAGCTACAAACGTAGCGGTCATGTTTCTTGTCCTAATCCCCAGTAGTCCATTTGATCAATTAAGCTGTATAGTGGACATTGCAAGCCGTTACAACTTAAGAGTCCATTTGAGATGAGGGTTGCCAAATGAAAAAATTAAAATTCCTGACAAAAATCCGGTCCACCCTAAAAGTCTTGACATTTCTTGTGGCAGAGATTTGATGTAGGCTAAAGGACGTGCTGGCGCTATTTTGAAACTTTTTGCACTGAACAAAAATAATATCTTTGCTCCCCCTTATGATAGCTAAGTTTATGCAAGATATCCGTGTTCATGCAGTTCCTCCACCTCCACACTGTAAGAACACCCACAAATCACACAAACCCATCTATCACCAAGACCACAATACACTGACGCGTTTCGAACTCAACCAGAGCTCATCTTTAGAGCAACACAACCGTACAACATGCTACCAGATGCTACATAGACTAAAACACGCACATACAAACATCACGCCTGTACTCCCAAATGAGTTAAGCGGAGCACTCGAAGCGTTACCGCTTCGGAGCCACTTTTAGCAACAAACCACAACAAACGTTTTAATTCTTTTAGTTCATTGATATGGACCTCCGTAAAGTAACGCCTGATTTAAACTTTTTGCACCTCGCAAACAATATAATATTATTAATTTTGTTGATAATTTAAATTACAACTTAATTTATCATTCCAGTCAAAAAAGACGGTGTAGGTAATACTTAAATGTATCATGAAAACAAATGCTGTTTTTTTTCATTGAGGTCATTTTAAAAAATCCGGACACTAGTGAATTCCGGCCGCAATCCTGACAAAGGTTCAAAAATCTGGACATGTCCGGACAAATCCTGACCTGATATGGCAACCCTTGTTCGAGAGGAATTTCGGTAGAAACTTGACCCGCTATATCGCCAAATTTTATAGGTCATTTCGTGGTGCAAATAGTTACATTACACGGCCATTTTGTATTATATTAACTTGTTTCGTTTTACGTTTATTCGTTTTGGAAATAGATATAGTTCGCTGTTAAAGTGTCTACAAAACTGTTATTGGGTATTTTTCTTTCAAAAGCAGTAATGGACTATTATGCGCTGTAATTTAACGCAGAGAAACAAAAAATTAGGAGCAGGCGTAAAAACTTTTAGTGACCTGCTGAAATAAAGGTAAGTTTTTAAAGTACCGTCACATTAGGTCATCACATCAAATCATGTTGCTAATATCTTACTTCTTACTATTTTTCTTACTAATATGATAACATGAAAGTTTGTTACTCTTTCAAGCAAAAATTACTGAAAGCTACCGGATTTGCATAAAATTTGACATACAGGTAATATATATATACCTTGGATTAACATATGGGCTACTTTTTATCCCGAAATAATTTATGGTCCCTGTGGGATTAAAAAAGGTTTAAGACGCGTACCAATTTTGTGCAAGTGAAGCCGCGGGCAAAAGCTAGTAATAAAATGATGTTATCGCATTATTTTATCATATTTTTAATCTTTTAATAAACTTTTATAATTTTCCCTGCCTTATTTTAATTAAAATAACAATATTCGTATTGTTAAATAGGTTGAAAAAAACCTGTAAGTATTTTTTAACTTGGCTAGTAATGAAATGATGTTATTGCATGATTTTATAATATTTTTAATCTTTTATCAAACTTTTGTAATTTTCCCTCCCCTATTTTAAATTGTACTTATTGTATTGTGTATTGTTAAATAAGTTAAAAAAAAACCTGTATTTTTTTGAAATCTTTTAAGTCAAATTTTACACACTTCTAGCGACAGAGTTAGGTTCGCATAGGCAGGTAGAGTCATTCACGATGACGCGTGCCGTGAATAGAATAGAATATAATAGAATAGAATCTTATCTTTTGGATCTTATTACAATGTCTTTAATGGCTAATTCTGACAAAATCACGCGTCTTCGTGGATGGCACTAAGTATACCTATCTACGCGTATCCGAACACAACTTGGTCGCTATGATATAATATTTAAAGGCTTTTTTGGTGAAAAATAAAAAAGCTGGAATTAGAAATATTTTTTACACAGAATTATTAAATTTATTAACCTTACAATTTGTACTAGTTAGTCATATATTTGTTAGCTTTATAATTTTGCATTTACCTCAATTTTTACCGACTGCAAAATGGCACTTGAAATTCACGTGACATTTTGTACATGCATAGAATGACACTGCAATAAATCAAGTAGTTACCATCATCAAAAAAAGCGTGCATCATAAATTAGTTTTTTTAACAAACAAATTAAAAAAATGTTTGTTCAAGAGCAAATTCTAATGCGGTACTCTAACAAGAGCTAAGTAATTATACTAATTGGTTTCGACACTGCCGGTAATTGGGGCTTATTTAACGGTAAACGGAAATATTTTCTAAGCAACTAATTTCGCGTACAACGTTCCGTTTTCATGATAAATGCGGAAAAAAATCACTTACAACTCGTTAACTCTACGACTTCGAAATAGCATGTAATGCAGCTAGTATGACTTTTTTGGACAATTAGCTTTATTAGTACGTAATAGAAATCAAAAGTTTTTTTTTGTGATGGTATAGATCAATATCATGTGCAAATAGTCATAACAAAGATAGCAGAAATTGACCAATCTTCGGTTATTTTTTTATCAGATATAAATATAATGTAGTAGCATCAAGAATTTTTTATTTAATTAACGATCAAAATCCAATATGCAACTTAATCATGAATTATTGTATAATTACATGCAGAAGAAGATTGAACGTTTCATCCATACTAATATTATAAATACAAAAGCGTGTTTGTATGTTTGTGTGTTTGTCCGTCTTTCACGCCGTAACGGAGCGAGGGATCAACGTAATTTTTGGCATAGAGATAGTTTATGGGCCCGACATTGACATAGGCTACTTTTTATCCCGGAAAATGCACAGTTCCCGAGGGAACAGCGTGCGATAACCGAATACCACGCGGGCGGAGCCGCGGGCAAAAGCTAATTTAATATATTCGCGTGGGGTTCTACTTGAATATTTCTTCGTTTGAATAATACGATTGATTAAAATGGAGAATTTTGTTTATTATAATCGTAGCTAGAATATTATGCTTATTGCACGAGTGGCACCAACAGTGGCAATCGGCTAATTAAGTTCAAACAACAACCTCGTTTGCATGTGGCCCCCCGCCGCGGATAATCGCGTTAGGTGAATTATGGGGGGTGTGGTCTTGGTCACAGCGTGTAGCGGGTGCTTAAGGGACCGGTAATTTAATAATTTACTTGACTTACCCGCGTCTTCGCACGCGTAATTTATCCAGAGGGAATATCGGGATAAAAAGTAGCCTGTTATTCCAGATGTTCAGTTATCTACATACCAATTTCATCCAAATCCGTCCAGCTGTTTTAACGTGAAGGAGTGACAAACATACACGTGTGTGTACACACCCAAACTTTCGCATTTATAATTTTAGTTGGATTTTTTGAAACCTTGCCTGAGGGGAACCTTTACATACTAACTTGTTTTATTTCTAATGTACTTTTAACTTACGATAATTGTATGCAAATCCCTACTAATATTATAAATGCGAAAGTAATTCTGTTTGTCAGTCTGTCTGTCTGTCTGTTACGCTTTCACGTCAAAACCACTGAACCGATTTTGATGAAATTTGGTATATACGTAGTTTGAGCTCCAAGGACACCTTTATACCTTTTTTTTTTATAGGATACCTTTTATTCCGGTAGAGGGCGTGATTTTTTTTTATTTGCCTTTTAGATTCGCTACTTCTGAAAATTAAAAGTATATTAAGGTAGAAATAAATCAAAACGTAGAAATAATACCAAATAATTCAAACTAAATTAAAAACTAAACTATATCTAAACACATACGTTTACGACATACGTTTTCCATCAATTGTTAACTTTAAAAATCAAACGCGTAAAACATCTGCCTTGTACCACATTCGTTTAGATACTTACTCATGTATGCAATGTAGTGCGGCGCTGAACGCCAGTTTCAGTGTTGCTTTTTCATGTTACCTCACATTCTGTGAAAAGGTCTACAAAATGTTTTACATTTCGGTATTCAGAATAATACGCTGCTTTAAAAACTATTTCAATTTTTTGCAACATAGAGGCTCACAGAGTGTTGTGGCGCGCCATGGAAGAGCCTTATGTCCAGCAGTGGACTGCAGTGTAGGCTGATGACGATGATGATGACGATGATGATGATGATGATGATGATGATGGTCTCCGCTAGAGAGAATTCTTCAACGGTTAATGGTATCGAATCGAAATTTGGTAAGTATGACTATATCATTCGGATGAATTGTACATTAAAAATAAAAAAGACGTGAAGTAGGTACAATAAAAAAGTACAGCAAGCGAAAGAAGGCTGTAAGTATCCGATATAATTTTTTTATCGAAAACCGAAAACTATAAAAAAAAATGAAGCAAGTTTTCAATTACTTGCGGCTGTATGATTTATAAAATCCATACTTTTTTTCTTGCAAATTTTGAGTGAAATTGTGTTTGCGTAAAGTTACTTGACATGTAAACAGATAAACATGAAACTATTATAGATGACCGAGCGAACAACAATATTGGACTGTTAATACAATTCGTAAATACGTTACATTTCATAAAATCGCCATAACTTTGGTTCAGACACAATAAAGCGATACTAGTGGGTACTTAAAACGTTTTATTATGTTTGCATCACCAAAATAGACATTAGTATTTAACGGTACTATAAATAAGACACCGTCTAAGGTTATTGATTTTCTTTAAACAAACTGTCTCCAAATAAATAATAATACCTATGTAGTTTTCAAATGGAAACTGGATTGAAGGATTTCATGTTGACTTCCAAATCATCATCGTCATTGACTGGTGTCTGACAATGGCGTACCCTTACAACGGTAGTAAATTTTTTTGATAATTAAACTTAACTAGCTTATTTTTTTTCCGGCCGATGATACATAGGATTTCGCGTTCCGATTATTCTGGTACTATTATTGCAGGCTGTAGATAGGTACTTACTTTAATACTGAAACGTTGGATAAATGAAGAGCTTTCTTTCAAGTAAAGACTAATAAAAACAATGGGCACGGCTTACGAGGCAGAAAATTGGATGCAACTTTTTAATTTTGGGGGTTAAAAAACGTTGAACATTTTGTGGCAGTAGAAGGTAAAAGAAATCCCAAGGTTTCAAGTAGAGAAATAAAGTTACTTTTGCCATAGACTATACAACTATATTCATTCTAGACTGTCATAGACTAGGTCACTTCTGTCACTTTTTATCCCGGAAAAATGCAGTTCCCGAGGGAACAGCGCGCGATAACCGAATACCACGCGGGCGGAGCCGCGGGCAAAAGCTAGTATTGATATAATAATATAGTGTGCTAGAAAATGGGATGCAAATATTTTGAGGATCGATTATTTTGCATCGTTGTCAATTAGTTTCAATTAATACATACATACGCTCAAAAACATAACCGTCTTCGGACAGTCGGGTAAAAACTAAACTACTATTTTTTTTTCTACTAAAGTGTCTATGGTTTCGTATTCCAATCTACTAATGGGTAGGCAGCGAAGGCAGAATATAATAATGTTGAAACTAAACGAATTAAATGAGCGTTGGAATGAAACATGAGCGACAGAAAAGCTAGACATTGCTCTCTCTGATAGATAATACCTACATGACAGATATGTCAAAGATAAACTGAACGAAGTCTAAGATAATGTACTTTATTTTGTAGTGTGATAAATTTCATATACTTGGGATATCGACTTTCAGAATAAGCTTCTGAAAATAATATCGTCACATTTTTAATAAAACTATCGAGTAATAAGTAACTTATTAATTAGTTTTAAAAAATAAAAGACCTTTAAACCTTTTTTTTTATATTTACATTAGTACTAATATTTATAAGTACAAGACTAAAAAATAAGGTCAATAAAATTAACCCATATCTAAATTCTTTGAAAAATACCTTACCCGACGAACCATTTCCTTTTTACAGGATTTATGACCAAAACATCTCACATTTCAGTAGGTAGCATCTGAAAATGGCTAGAAATGCAATTCTTATAATATTTCTTTGACAGAGAAAATGAATGAGAGAAAGCATTCGTAATTCATTTTATTTGTGAGGCGGTCCAAGAGTGTTTGTTAAAAAAAATAGCGTGCGTATAGTTTCCAGTCCGCACTGTGCTCGCGTGGGAGCTACAACCTAAACTGTATCAATATGAGAGAAGACATGGAGGATAAGGTATTCTCTCCTATTATTGAGACGATTTGTGCAAGCTTTCATTAATAACATGGAAGTTGCATATTGCAGCATTAAATAGTAAAATTTCAAGTGCATGCCCAACGCCACTTCAGCGAACTAATTCTTTGAACAACGTCAGTGACTTTCGTTCTTTGTCGGAAGTTCAAAGTGTTCTCTCAGTATTCATCGCTATGGCAGGTAAGGAAAGCAATTTCCCGAGAGCCAGGACTAGACGCGTTTCAAATGACTTATTTAAATTTCACATCCACCGTGAAAATTCACGATTTGCAAGTTTTCTCAGGACTAAAGTTAATTCTGTGAATAATTTATGACAAACTTTGCATACTAGTCGCCGCTGCAACTTTGAGCAATCGAGCATTTGGGTTGAAAATTATACTCGGTTAAATTTCCTTCCGGTATTTTTCTAAATAAGTACAGATTGCCCTGTATTAATATCCGACACGTCCTATGGGCCCTGAAAATAGAGTCGGACTAGATATTTAATAAAATTAAATTTTTATTACAAGTTTTTTCGCTGATTGTACTTTTTATTGACTGTACTTGCATTGTCATCCGAACTATGTTTCTGCTTCAAATTTCAAGTCGATGCCATTAACCGTTAAGGAATTCCATCCTGCACAGGCAATCCTAGTTAGATCACCAGGATGTCATTACCAGATTATTGTATTGTCACTATATTTACATAAGTAAGCCTAATTTCAAGACAATCCGACTACTGGAAGTTGGTTGAATTTAACTTGCAAGATTTAACTACAGACGATGGAACAAGTGAAACTAAAAAAGCATTATAATATCACGTTGTCTTATATTTTTATCTCATCTCCGATGTATATGTCCCATTCTGCTGGGTACTAGGTCTCTTCACAGATTTTGTAGATTGGCATAGCACACCATAGAATTGTATGGCAGGTGTTTAGATTTCTTAAAGATGTTTTCCATCACCGAAGAGCTCATAGATACAGAAGCAATTCCACGCTTAAATTCGAGCCCAGAATCAAATCTGCGATCCTCTCCTTGAGAGGCCACAGGCCAATTCTTTACAATACCATCTTCTGCTATTTCTTTTTAAACATTTCCTGTGGAACTCTGAACTCATCGGCAATATTTAAACACAGATTTTTAAGTTTGAGCATAGAATTACGAATGTTTTCCAATTCATTTTGCCAGCGGTCAAGCCTTTTCCTAATTGAGTTCGACCTTCAATCAAAAGCAAACCTTTCACCCTATTTCTGCCCCTGTTCCCCATAAGAGCCTGTTGATGTCACGGAAATGGAACTGATGGGGTACTGTAGAATGGGTATTCTACAGGAAGCACGGGAAATATAAGAAAAAGACTAGACGCATTTGAGACAAGTACTATTTTTACAAGCATTTATTTAACAAAAAAAAACTGTTTCAATAAATGGCAAAAAAATTCCATTTAGGTTTAATCTTAATGTGCAAAGATATTAATTAATCTAATTATCTTTTTAAAGTCAAATTCATCTCTTATTGGTTTGTTTATTTGCTTTTGATCCCCAGTGTTCATTTGACTTGAAATTTATTATCCATACTAATATTATAAATGCGAAAGTGTGTTTGTATGTTAGTGTGTTTGTCCGTCTTTTAGGAGCAACGGATCGACGTGATTTTTGGCATAGAGATAGTTTATGGGCCCGAGAGTGACATAGGCTACTTTTTATCCCGTAAAAATGCACAGTTCCCGAGGGAAGAGCGCGCGATAACCGAATACCACGCGGGCGGAGCCGCGGGCAAAAGCTAGTGTACTCGTAAGATAACGTTCGACTTTTCGCACTCAGTATAACATTTGAAGGTTAACCATAACGCGTTCGTTCGCAATTCGATTGACTGACTTTTTGGCGTCAATTGAATGAGCGGGATCTCATAACATTAACTCAGTCGGTTGAGATTTGATAACCTTTTTATGAGTTAAAAAGCTTTGATGCCTTTGGATATTTTTGTGCTAAAGTGAATATTGTTTGTCATTTCTTTGCTTGTACAATTATCAAAGAAGAAGCCGCCGGAAGCCGTGGTGGCCTAATGGTTTGACCTATCGCCTCTCAAGCTGAGGGTCGTGGGTTCAAATCTCGGCTCGCACCTCTGAGTTTTTCGAAATTCATGTGCGCAATTTACCACGAGCTTTGCGGTGAAGGAAAACATCGTGAGGAAACCTGCACAAACCTGCGAAGCAATTCAATGGTGCGTGTGAAGTTCCCAATCCGCACTGGGCCCGCGTGGGAACTATGGCCCAAGCCCTCTCATTCCGAGAGGAGGCCTGTGCCCAGCAGTGGGACGTATATAGGCTGAGATGATGATGATGATGATGACAATTATCAAGCAATGTGTTTGTTGTTTTATTGAGTGATTAAACTTTTTACTGCTTAGTTTCTTACGTCTACTTTGTTAATTGAGGCAATAAAAAAAAAACTTAGGTACCAAAAATGTCACATGCAACTGGCGCTTTAGATGAGCGCCTTTTTTATTTGGCCAAAGCTTACATTTTTGACACTGGTCATTGATCTTTAACTTATTCTACCAGAGGCCGTATTGCCTAATGTTTCTGATGCTCGTGATCGCAATCAAATGACAGATTTCGCATACAAAAGCTGTCATTTGATTGCGATCGCGACTGTCAGAAACGTTAGGCAATAAGGCCTCAGATTGGTATAGGTTAGGCTTGGTTCTACTCTACTATATTTCAGGCCCGTTTTACCGCTCTATAAAAGAGATACATATATTACTGATATGGTAGTACACGCTTGAGACATCGTATTTTGATTGAATTTCTATTTTATGTAACAGACAACAGTGCTGTCGTCCTTTTTAATCTGTTAAAATAAGCAGAGATAGTATGATCGCCACTTATTTGTCGTAAAGGAACATAATAACGGGCCCTTCATCACCCTCATTGCCAAATATGAGCTACGTACTATTGTTTTATTGAACGTGGGAGTTACTAATCGATATAACGAGTATTCTCGCCTCGGAAGTGCTCTTGGTGTTAAGTGGTTACTTTGAGAACTACGAATTGAGGTACGAGTAATTAATAGAATTCGGTTTCAAGATACCGTCTGCATAACAATTAGAAATATTAGGATAAAAAACAGCTTTTAATATTTGTTCTTTCCGATGTCCAGAGGCCTTATTGTCTAATGTTTCTGACACTCGCGATCGTAATCAAATGACAGTCTTTGTATAATGAATATGTCATTTGATTGCAATCACGAGCGTCAGAAACGTTAGGCAATACGGCCTCAGGTATCTACACACAAAATTTCGTCCAAATAATTTTGAATAGAATAGAAATATTTTAGTCGCACTTCGCAAATTACATAAGTACAACACAAAATAAAAACAAGTATTAAGTGGTAGTATTTGGTGGGTGCGTGTGTGTGTGTGTTTGTTATTGTTAATATTCCTCGCTAAAATAACTGGACTGATTTGGACGACATTTGGTAGATTGATAGCTGGGCGTCTGGAATAACACGTAGCCTGCTTTTTACCTCGATCCATGTAAAATTATAAAATTTATACAGCTACAAATGAACGACATCAAGATTAAAGGCAACAAAAAATATTTAAAAAAACCATTGGCATCTATAATACATATCGACGCTTGAAAGGAGAAATCGACTAAGCGAAAGAATTATATACATGTTTGGAATCAGTGAACTTTACTGATTCAAAATATGTATATGAATATAACTCACTACCTTAAAAAATGTCGCTTAGTCAATTTCTCCTTTCAAGCGTCGATATGTACCTTACCTTATAGCACTAGACTGGATGTTCGGAACAAACCGCGCGGCGCATCAATCCACACCTGACACCACGCTGTCCATGCTGGACTTTGACACCACACCTGTCACGGACATCAACAAACTATAGTGAAAGGTTCACAAATTCAAATTCGCGCTGTGAACAAATTTTATGCGTCGATTTGATATAAGAAACATGCAGTCTATACATAGATGTTGATTTAAAAAACCAATTAACACATTCGCGGCCGCATTCACTTCTCGCTACGCTCGTAGCACGTAGCAGCGTTTTCACGCTTTGTAGCGAAAACTGCCTACGAACAGAGAACGCGCCTAGCGGGTTCTTGGTAGTGAATATGTTAATTATGTATTTAACAAGAGCAATATAAATTGGAAATACAAACCGAAACATAGATGCACAGAAAAACCAGAAAAATAAGACCAACACTGGGAATCGAACCCAGGTCCTCGGCATTCCGTGCCGCGTGCTATACCCCTACACCACTGCTGGTCAGCGGCACGTGAACACGCGGCGGGTGAACGGTTAGTTCCGAAGGAGATATTGAAGGCTTCTCGTTGAGAGTTAGACAATATAGATGGCGCTAGGTAACTGCTTAAGTTACAAAGTAAAGTAAAAACAAGCTGAGATATGTGATGCATAGGGAAATTCGTGTCTGTGCCGCTGACCAGCAGTGGTGTAGGGGTATAGCACGCGGCACGGAATGCCGAGGACCTGGGTTCGATTCCCAGTGTTGGTCTTATTTTTCTGGTTTTTCTGTGCATCTATGTTTCGGTTTGTATTTTCAATTTAGGTTTCACGGGATGACCGTAAAAGTAAAAATTTGGAATTGAAATAAAAAATACAAAAAGATTCCAAAAAACCAATCATAAGAGCAATATATACAGGGGCTGCCAAACCCTGACAAATTTTTAAAGTAGTATTATAATACTGTGCAACTTTTATAGCCACGCTACAGGTCTCTACAGTCGCTACGAGCGCTACGACGTCATTTTTGCTACGAAAGATAAAACTTTGCTACGATTTTTCGTAGCACTCCAAAATAGAACAAGCTACGACTTTTGGAAAGAAATTGATATATTGCATGAATTTTCCCAAACGAGAAAGTTATTTCATCAGTATCAATTTTCTGTTCATAAAAGTTACCGACCTATCTGATAAAGATAAATTTTAAGGGCTGAAAGAGACTGTTATGTTAAAGTTTCTTACAAGTAGTTATTGAAAATATTGAGCTGTTATTTTGTTATCAAAACCTTACCTCGTCACCTTTTAACTAAGATAGAAAGTTTTTGCTCTTTATTAACCTGTGTTAAAATTGCTTATAACCATAAGGTTATAAGCAATTAGGTTAGCAGGAAATAATTGTATGTTTTTATAAAAGAAACATACAATTATTTCCTGCTCTAAGGATATAGAATATTTTTAACAGAAGTTATGAATGCTCATATTCCTATTCATACATTTTTAGTAACGAAAACCACAAATTTTACATTACAAAAACGTTTGTTTGTTGTGTGCTATGTTTTGAATGCTATCAAAAATACTACATTAAACTACATAAAACAAAATAATTTTGAAATTTTAATAATTAATTTAAATAATGATAATTATGTACTTAAACTTTAACATAAATACAATGTGGAAATTAAATATACTAATAATATATATTTAGGTAAGTTTTGTTTATCTTTTTTTTAATAAAAAATAGGCTTACGTTTGGCCTCAATCGGTATGAATGCGGTATGAATGAAGGAAAAAATAAAATAAAAAATGGTTCCGAATTGTACGAAATTGTTTTTTTGTGAACCGTAAAGCGAGCGAACGTATCAATGGAACTCAATTAATGTTATTACTTCAATATCCTACTGAAAAGACAAGAAAAAAGTAACATCTTGTCATGCCGTTAACATTACTACAATTCACCGCTTAAACTTAATCCCAGAACGGTTAAAATCAAGATGGTTGCCACCAAGATGTTTGATATAACTTAAAGACACGAACACTTTAAAATCTGATTGTCCAGTTACTCAGGTAATTAAACAATTCAAAAGGCCTAACCTTTAAATCCCACCGCTTATCTTGGACAAAGGAATGGATTTTTCCTCGTCCGATATTGAAATATCCGATGCATTTTTGCTACGGGCGTCCATTTCCTTCCCTTTCTCTCGACAATTGCAGACCTCTAGTCGGACAATTTTATTGTGCCTTTGTTGGAGTAAAATACGGTTTGAAATAAGATTGCTTTGGGTATAAGGTGACTACTTCGAAAGCATTGAGTTTTTCTTTTGACTTTTAACCGGCTATCAGCAATTATGATTTTAACAGGTTCCCTGTCCCATGAAGCACATGTGCTACGCTTCGCTCCCGCCTTAGCGTTCGATTCAATTGTTTGCTTTTATCAAAGTTTTTAATCAACAATAGGCTTGCGTTTCACCACAATCACACCTGATGGTAAGCTAAGATATGGGCTAAGATGGAGCACGCTTGTCTAATAAATTATTATTAATTATCTTAGATTCGAAGAGGCCAGATTGTAGCGGTCAAGGGACACAGAAGCTAATAATGATATAAAAAAATAACAAAAAATGGAACCGACTTCAAAAACCTTGAAAATATGTTTCTACTAGTTTGAAGTTGGTGCCTCTGCACGAGCAAGCAAGAGTGGAACTGTAGTCGTCTGCCTTACTTACGTACTATATATTGGGCTTCAAACCTATCACCGACTCCAAACTAGTAGAAAAATATTTTTAAAGTACCTACCGGTATCTACGGTCTTTTTTATCAGGTCCAGTTCAACAGATGATACTTTCTGCATGTAAATACTGACTTAGTGTTGAAAATGACAAAATCGCTATAACTTTGCTTTAATTCATAGGTTGCCCTCGATTTTTCTAAGGTCCCATCATCAGATCCTGACTTGGTGTCAATGAGACCACCTCGGAAGTATGTCCTTTAGAACAAAAAGGAATTTTGAAATTCAGCGCACATTTTGGCGGAGTTATCGCGTAGCAAACACACAAAAAAACATAGTACAGACAAATTGAGAACCGCCTTCTTTTTTGAAGTCGATTGAGAAACTAATCTAAAAAGTACAAATTAGCTGGCAGTTTTTTGCCAATTCTTATTGTTCCATCCGGCTTTTATTCTTCAAAACAAGAAAGAAAACTAACGTAAAATCGTAAATTTATTAGCTCGATCGTTACTTTAAGAAGGAGATTGGTAAATTGAAATTATTGCCAAACTTTCTTAGCTTGGAGCGGAAATCACATTTTTATGTTCAAAAAATGTTAGGCTCAAAACTGTGTCTAAATGAAAAATGTTTTTACTACCATTGAAAAAAGTTACAGCGCAGCTACAGAGCATAAATAAAAGATTAAGCAACAACAACAGTAAAGAATGTTTTTATTACTTCAATTTTTGACAGTAGCATAAGCAACTTGTGGACCTAAAAAGCCAAATTTGACTATTTCTTTGATTTTTTCTCATTTTTACCCCCAATGCAAAAAGAGGGGTGTTATAAGTTTGACCGCTATGTGTGTCTGTTTGTGGCACCGTAGTTATTAAGCGGGTAGACCGATTTGAATGCGGTTATTTTTATTTGGGAGCAGGTTTTCTTGCGATAGTTCTTAGTCATGTTTTATCAAAATCGGTTTAGCCGTTTTTGAGATATTGAACTTCGAAGTGACACAGTCGGGGGTTTTCCAACTTTGTGTTGGTTAGGTTATTCCTCTTCTTCTTCTTGGTCGTCACACTCTTGGCAGAGTGGTCGTGGTCGTCACATCAGGGGTGGTGGCAAGCTTTACAATCCGTCGCCATTCCTATATTCCTATTATTCCTCTTACAAACAACTTAATTTTACGGTCAAATACCATTTGACAGATTACTCAGATATGTACGGATCCCTCGGTGCGCGAGTCTGACTTATAATCCGCTGGGTTTTAGTCGGAGTAAAACCGTGCCCATATGTAATGGTTAAAAATAATAAAAATTTCAATGCTTAGGTACAAAATATTGAAATTAACCCTAGAGGCTGCGTTCGAAAAAATGGGTGCAAAATCGAAATAACATTGTAAAATTTCACCCATATTTTTATAGGACGTGGAGTCGTGGATGTTTTTTGGCATTATTTATGTAGGGTGCTTTCGAGGGGTCTCGAATTGTAAAAATATTTGTTTAACGTTGCTCTTGGGTGTTAATTGAAAATGCTTTCGGATAAATTTTGCTTTTCGGTACCTTTTGTGTGAAAGGACATAATTACTAGTTTAAACTCTTACGCAGAATGAGATGACAGAGATGAGAGGTGTTATCAGTTAGTCTTTGACTGTTTTTTGTTTATTCGTTTATTGCGTTATTTGCGGTTTAAGTCTTAGGGTAGGTATAGTCAAGTGCAAAAATAAGTATCTATTCGGACCTCTCAGTAATATGTGGTACTTATTTTTGAAACTTTGAATCCATACTTCCATACTTACTAATATTATAAATGCGAAAGTGTATTGTGTGTTTGTCCGTCTTTCACGCCGTAACGGAGCGACGGATCGATGTGATTTTTGGCATATAGATAGTTAACGGGCCCGAGAGTGACATAGGCTACTTTTTATCACGGAAAAATGCACAGTTCCCGAGGGAACAGCGCGCGATAGCTGAATACCACGCGAGCGGAGCCGCGGGCAAAAACTAGTATGTTCATATTTTTACACTTGACTGTAGAGTCAACGTCATAAATAAGTGATAATATCTGTACCTTGTCGCTTTCAGTCGTTACACAACTTCGTATGGCTTTTCAAATATGACGTTAACTTTTTCCGTTTTTCATTTGTTTTCATTAGCACTTATGGCATTACCAAAATATTGAACAGACACTTACATCCACTCATATAAATTAAAGAATGAAAGATAGACAGAAAGAAATCATTTATTCGAGACAGCCTTTGATGAAAGAAAAAGAAATAAAAAATTTATGCATGTCACGAAATGGTCCCAAATCAGCAAAAACTGCCGGTTTTGCGAACGGCGCTATTGTTCCTTTGGGACCAACTGTGTGCCATCTGTTTATCAACTTAACTTAAAAAGACAAACATGAAAACGCTAAACACTATCAATTAAGATTGGTTTTTGGAGTATTTTTTATTTCAACTCCAAATGTTGTTACTTTTACGGTCGGGGAAAAAAAAAGAAAAAAAATGCAAGAGAAATTTGTGCCTGTACTCCTGTCTGGTGTTTAAATTACACAGTATTCCCTCACGTAAAACAACAATATCGCGATGTTTTAAAGTCACAGTCAAATATTTTTATTCAATTAAGGGTATAGGTACTTATACTACACAATAGATTTGCTATATTTTATGAAGTAAGAGATTGGTATTTTTTTTTTGTATTTTGTAATCTCATTTTATTTTCTTTATTTTATATTTTGTTGTGCCTATTATTTATATTTGTGTGTCCCGAATAAACTTTTTCATTTTATTTTTATTTTAGATCGCCAATGCTGAACGGCATTATTTCCAAATCCCATGATATAATCATAAATGAATACTAAAGTTAAACTACTTTTGAGCTCGACGGTACCCAAGTTATATTAAACTAAACGCGTCAAATTAATTTACATCCCTGACCGTGTCAAACTGAATTCAAAATTAATTTCAAATTTGGAGTCATCGTGTTCCAAATGCTAACGTTTCCTATACGCGTCAAAGTGCCCCAACTTCGCGCATTCTGCCATAATTTATGCCTGAAGTTTGTTTTATTTGGCCAGAGCCACTTTGTCACAGATTAAATATATCGAATATTTATGCAGGTAAGTTTTGAGTGTGATTCGCGACTTAGTAGGGAGACTTGGGAGAAGTTAGGGTGTTATTTGTTTAATGGTTGAGCTTCCAGCCTAACTATACGTGGTTCGGATAGGTATTTAACTAAATGTAAACAAAACAATGTCAATTGGTGTTTTAAACATTGAAATTCTTCCATTAAACTATCTAAATATTTACATTATTGTATTGAAATACACTATTCTAGTTTGTATTACAATGATAGATAAATGAAATGTTCAAAATCCTTGAATAATACCAAATCTGGCAGCCAAGTATAGCGTCTGCTTTATTTGAAGTGTCATGGTCATAAAAATGTACAAACGCTACAAACGTTTCGTTTATGTTTTTATCAACGGTACGATAAACCTACTTATTGTGTTGTTTTATTTATTCCTTCACCCCTGATCATTTCAATATACATATTTTGTAAATCACCGATATTTTTTACAATCAATTAAAAAATTACAAATAAAATTAAAACCTAAATGAAAAATTAATAAAGGAAAAAAACAAAACATCAAAAACAAAAAAAAAATAATTAAATCTAAACTAAAAACTACTCAACACCCGTCCGCATCGTACTTGGCCCAAACGTACCCATCACCCCAGCGGCATTGCCCCGTTGTATGGCCAACGAGACCCGCTGGACCAAGTACGATATTTTTAGATATTAATTATGTAGTATTAAATGTAGTTAATGGTGTGGAGCGACGACTTATATTACTTAATTACGGACTGATGGCCGATGGGATCGGAAGGTTATCGAATGGCGTCCGTGGACCGGGAGACGAGCTGTTGGTAGGCCTCCAACAAGATAGAGCGACGACTTGGTTAAGATCGCAGGATCGCGGTGGATGCGGTTTCGTATGCTCTGCCTACCCCATTTAGGAGTAATGTTTGTGTGTGTGTGTGTGTGTGTGTGTGTGTGTGTGTGTGTGTGTGTGTGTGTGTGTGTGTGTGTGTGTGCGTGTTTGTGTGTTTAACTTACAATAATTTTACTTAGACCCCAAGCAACAATTAAAGCAACTATAACTTCCATCTAAAACAAACTGTAGCTGAACTTTTGTTCTCCAAGACTTTCATCATTATAACTTTGTCGTGATGTTCAGTTATCAATGGGCATACACACTTGACTGTTACTCGTACTTCACCGGCTTTAACAGTTTCAAGTGCTATTCAAAACATCTCATTGGACCTTTAATTGATTATTCTTCAAGTTTAGATGGCAAAGTTTATTTAAATTTAAAAAACTTCTTTTCACAAAACATCCAGTGAATGTATTATAAGCAATTTCAAAACCTTGTCCATTCTTGACCCAAGCTTTTGCTTGTGATTTCATCTACCACAATTTTTTTTGGAACTATGATTTTTTTCCGGGTTAACTGTCCTATGTCCTTCCTAGGATCTTAAAATACCTCCATCCTTTCATCTAAATTGGCCCAATGGTTGAAAAGTGAACTGGTAACAGATAAACAGAGTTACTACTTGCACATTAATTATTATTATTATTAATAGGTATTAGTAGGAATGCTACTTTTTACGTGTTACAAAAAAAAGAATTATCTAAATCGGACCACCATGTAAAAAGTTGTGCGTAAGTATTCATAAAAATATATTGTACCCTTTGACTGGAGATCCTCCTTTGTTTTTTTTCGTCGTTCAAAAGTTAGTATTAATACTAGAAAATATAAGCCAATAACTCAATTGTTTCAATTTTTTAGTTTTATTTGAGTACTGTACAGTTTTATTTCATTTCGTTTTGTATTGTTTGAACTGAAATTTACTTTATAATATGAATAAAAATTGATTGTGTTAGTTTAAATCAGTTAGGTTACATTTATAATATAATATGTTCATACTTTGTTAAAATTAAGTCACAAAAATAAAAGTAATTTAAAGCATTTTTACAGTTTCACAAACTTTCGCATTTATAATATTATTATGAGTAGGGCAGGATTCAAATTCAAAGTCAAAACCTCTTTATTCAATTTAAGCTTACTGACAAGCACTTATGAACGTCTAAAAATCTACCACCGGTTCGGAAAAAACCTCTGTTGAGAAGAATCCGGTAATAAGATTGCGGTAGATGCGAAAAGCACAAGACTGGTCTGAGTGGAGCCTTGGGGGAGGCCTATGTCCAGCAGTGGACGTCTTTCGGCTGACATGATGATGATGATGATGATACGAGTAGGTACTCAGTGGCAAAAATTCTGGCCCTCAAATGTATGCAGTAAGAGGTAATATTATATGTAGAGTAGACTAGATATGCCGCTGAGTATATCTACGAGTAGGATTAGGACTCTGTTGCTATTAGAATTCAAATACCTATTTATATCTGAAACTTGTCGTAGATCAACATGAGCTTGGGCTCGGCTAAAAATAAAATAGTGTTTTGGATTTAACACACGAACGATTCTAAGCGTTTTCAGATGCAGTGAGGCGGAAAATCAACCGAAGAGTTGGGTCAGACATAAATTTACTTAGCGCGGGGTAGTCGGTGGATTCAGTTGGTGCCAGGACTGCTCGTGATAGTTTGCAAACTTCATGCTTGACTGCAGTGAAAGTATTTGAATATTTTATTCAAGTGCAACATACAAACTCAAACTCAAACTCACAACATTTATTGACAACAAAAACACTGGTGTGTTTCACACAAAAACAGTATAAACATAAATAGGAGAAGAGAGAACAATTAGAGACGTTCGGTAGCCCTTTAATACCTATAATAATTATGATTGGTTTTTTGGAATCTTTTTGTATTTTTTATTTCAATTCCAAATTTTTGCTTTTACGGTCATCCCGTGAAACCTAAATTGAAAATACAAACCGAAACATAGATGCACAGAAAAACCAGAAAAATAAGACCAACACTGGGAATCGAACCCAGGTCCTCGGCATTCCGTGCCGCGTGCTATACCGCTACACCACTGCTGGTCAACGGCACAAACACGAATTCCGTTTCCGGTTTTTTTTCGAGGACCTGGGTTCGATTCCCAGTGTTGGTCTTATTTTTCTGGTTTTTCTGTGCATCTATGTTTCGGTTTGTATTTTCACTTTAATACCTATAATAACTTAAAAGTTGTACAGGAATTTGTAAATATGGCACAAATATTTTTGTGTACAATATTCAGAACACATGTTTTCTTTTTATTCTACAGGGCATTCACAATAATCTTTGGTAAAGTAAATATACATTCGATTTTGTACTATAAAAAAGTTTGAAAAATTTTCTTCAAGTTTATCTATCCCTACTAATATTATAAATGCGAAAGTAACTCTGTCTGTCTTTCTGTCTGTCTGTCTGTTACGCTTTCACGTCGAAACCGCTGAACTGATTTTGATGAAATTTGGTACATAGGTATTTTGAACCCCAAGGATCAACATAGGATACCTTTTATTCCGGTAGAAGGCGCCCCGCGCGATAACCTAGATCCGCGCAGACGAAGTCGCGGGCATAAGCTAGTAGGATATAATTGTGGATCCAGGTAAGAAAAGTTTTTACGCTAAAGTTGTGCCTTCATACAAAAATCTGTTTGGTTTGATGTACCTAAAAGATTTTATTTCCGATTTCAATTTTACTAAAAAATACACTTCTATCAACGGATAATTTTCCTTACCAATACAAAAAAATATAGAAAATGCGACAAGAGGTAAGGAAAACAAAGGTACGTACCGAGTAATCGTCACTGTCCCAATAAAGGTGACAGCAGGATGTCAACTACAGGAGAGGGTATTACACAGAGTAAGCAATAGATAGTCAAGTAGTATTACTGTATCGAACACTCCGAACGTTTACCTTATAGTGAATAGATTGGAACTGGTAAACAAAATAATAAATACCATCCGCATCTACCCGCGATCACGACGCAAATATAGTGGGGCGAATATTCAGCGTTTTTGCAGCGTTTTTTTTGCCATTGGTGTCTTCGCTGGCGTTATTAAAAGGGGTGATGCCCAGTGTTGCTTTTTATGAAAAACTAAAACAACACCGATACTGAATTCAGCGTGATTAAAATTCTTGTGACTTGTCATTCCGTTGTGCTATAAACGTGGGACGCTAATGACGATTGACCGCGCGGTCAAAACGCTCGAATATTTACCTAGTGAATAATGTTTTGCCATCGTATTTTGTAAGATACGAGTAAGAATTAATTTAGCTTGCTTTCTCAACTAGATTACTGAAATTTACTGATACGAAACGAGAAAGCAAGATAAACGTACTTATCCGACAAAATACGAGATTTGTACTTCTTATAATATAATAGATATGCAAATGTGTTGATATATCGGGCGTATTCGGAAGGTTATTAAAGGTTTAATCATGGCCTACAATCCGTAACAAATGTGTTTTAATTATAAGTAACTGTTCATCTCCGTAACAATATTCACCATTGATTGCAATTATTAAGATTTACGACGAGAATCATTAGTAGAATTAGCATTGCAGCGCTTGAATGATTTACGCCTGTCCAAACTACTGCTAGCAGTGCCAGTGCCAAATGCGCTGTATTTTCTATCTACGTGTATTTAGGGTCACCACAATATACGTGTATTTAGGGTCACCACAAATAAGATGGCAAAATGAGAATAAATAGTATATTACTGCCGAGGCCGGGGAAAAGCAATTCGTGGATGAGGAGAGTTTGTCAATAAATAGGAATCCACAAATTGCCATTTCCGCTGAGGCATGTATATGTTCCGTAGCCAAAATGGCAAAAACGGAACCCTTATAGTTTCGCCATGTCTATTGGTCTGCCCGTTCGCGGCTTTGCTCAGGTTCTATCAATGCTATAAAGCTGTAATTTTGCACGAATATATGTAAAACTATGCCGATAAATCAGCGTCGTTGCGCTATCTGCGGCGACACATGCTAGGTGGACTCCTTTTTGAGACCACAGTCAACACTGTAATAGCTATTAATATACTTAACTACTATTATATTAAGTAATTCCTGTAAAAATGTTGTTGCATTGTGTGTTTCAAATAAATCTTTCTTTCTTTCTTTCATAAAATAGTACAATTAAAAATTAAAAGAAAAAAAATTTAATGTATTTTTTTTTCACATAAGTAATTTTAAAAAAGGTGAATTCGAAATATCTACAATTTGGTCGATCTATTCAGTAACAAACAGGACGCATACTCCTTTACTACGTCTCCCAAACCGGTGCTTTTAAAAAAGTTCAACATAAATTCTCCTCTAGCATATAATTCATAACATGGTTACCCTTTGCAAACTACCCGAGTTAATAAAGCATTTCGTATGCATAGTTCATGCATACACGTTGTAAAACTCCTCAATGCAAATTACCGCTAGATTTGGTTCACGGTGCGAACGCTTCCGACTTAGGGATCCAATGTTGCCAAGATTGCAGATAATCAATTTCTGATCTTTTGGCTTCGATTCAAGCCAGTAATAGGTATGAGCGCTCGTGATTTTTCCGGTTAAAATATTGGTCAATTTATGAAATTGCACTAATAAAGAGTTGACTTACTGCGATGCGTCCTTACTAATGTTATAATTGCGAAAATAATGGTCTCTCTGTCAGCTTTTCACGCTTAATGCATTGAACTTAATATGGTTGAATTTGTTATGCAGATAGTTTGAGTTAGAGGATACCTGCACAAACTAGTGAAGCAATTCAATGGTGTGTGAAGTTCCCAATCCACACTAGGCCCGTGTTTGAGCTACAGCTTAACCCATCTCATTCTGGGAGGAGGCTTGTGCCTAGTAGTGGGACGTATATAGGCTGGGATGACGATGATGAGAAAGTTTGAGATCCCAGAAACGAGATAACGAATTCTTACTATTAGTAATTTGTAATACAAACTAAAACTAGTGGAACTAGTGTACCTATTTCAATTCTAAAATGTAAATGTTCAGATAGTTTACTGGGGGAATTTAAATATTTAAGACACCAATTGACGTTGTTCAGTTTACATTTAGTTAAATACCTATCGAAACCAAGTATAGTTCACACGGGACAAGGATAAACGAATTCTTCGCAAACGAAGTTGCAGAAGAATTTGCAGACTTCACCGAGCTTGAAAAAAGAAATGCTTTCGTAATCTTTCATCCAGCTGATGTCCAGATTATACTCTAGGCGGCATTTTTAACATATTCTCGTAAAAATTTGAGAGTAAGTTTAATCAATTATAGCGGACTAGCTTATGCCCGCGACTTCGTCTGCGCGGATCTAGGCTATGGCGCGGTGGCGCCCTCTACCGGAATAAAAGGTATTCTATGTTGATCCTTGGGGTTATACTACCTATATTACCAAATTCCATCAAAATCGGTTAAGTGGTTTCGACGTGAAAGCATAAATGACAGACAGACAGACAGAGTTACTTTCGCATTTATAATATTAGTAGGGATGTTTTCAAAACGGCGGAGACAAGGTCTTTGAAGACTTGAAAAATAATAATATTCCAGCTCTTGTCAAAGTCCCGAGGTCAGCAGTATACAGAGCATGGATGAAATTTGTCTATGATACAGAGTCAATAGAATTTAGGTTTGTCTCGATTGATTTTACGGTTTGTTGATTTTGGCCTAGATCAGAGACTACTTTGATTGACAGATTTACTTATGCATTCACTGCCAGCAACGCATATGCATTTTCATGGCTTTTGCCGAACACCCACAATATTGTAGGTATTCGATCGCAGTCTTTGGGTCGTATAATATTAACGTCTTTCCTTCTAGTCCGTGAGCCCAGCCCCTAGGTACCTACGTAACATGACATCACCATAAGATGCCTGGCAACATGTGGGGAAAGTTGTGCTGAGCTAGAATCAAAAAACTAACGCACTTAAAATTAGCCGGAAGTTTGAGAAAATCCTTCACTTCCGGTCAAAATTTTAAGGTCAATTTACGTCACGTGACATCATTACGAAACACGTGGCATCATGAAGCCCTTTATCCGTAGAGAGGGGCAACATAAGTCTGTCAGTTCTGAAATAGCCGGAAGTGCCTGACAGACTGCGACAAAGGTGACCCCCAAAAACGATTTCCTACGTCATATGACATCGTGACCAAAATTATTACAAAAGTTTCGTAATATTAGTGTCTTTAATAATATATAAGTCTGCCAAGCGTTTTTTAGCCGGAAGTCCTTTAAAAGTGTAATTTTAACTACACGGAAAATGTAACCGTATCATGTTAAATGAGAATAATTTAACGAATTATGATCGATTAACAAGGATTATCGACTAATTCGTCGTGGTCGGTATATTTAGTATGTAAGAAAATAAAAAAAATACAATCTTTTATGTTATTTCACCTGTCCCGTTGTCTGTAATCAAATCTCGCAAGTATAGTTATTTGGATCTAAGTACTGTCAGTGGTTGGATTGAGTTGAAATTTGGCATTGTAATATAAAATTGGTGGCAAAGAATCTGGTCGTGAAATTCCGGTGATCATCACCAGGTCAGAATTGTCTCCACAGGAGAGAACTGTTTAACGGTGAATGGTATAGACTTAAAATTACACGAATGGATTTCCGATAGCAATACAAGTAGGTACAGTCAGCAAAAAAACTTCTACTAAATTATTTTTTTACGGGAACTAATAGTTTCAGTGAGTTTCAGTAGTGTCAGTTCCGAAACTGCTGGAAGTGCCTGATAGACGATGGCAAAATAATAAATATAAATAATTTAGTCTGCAATAAAACTTCTACTAATATTTTAAGGTCAATTTACGTCATGTGACAACATTACGAAACACGTGGCATCATGAAGCCCTTTATCCGTAGAGAGGGGCAACATAAGTCTGTCAGCTCTGAAATAGCCGGAAGTGCCTGACAGACTGAGGCAAAGATGACACCCAAAAACGATTTCTTACGTCATATGACATTGTGACCAAAATTAATACAAAAGTTTCGTAATATAAGTGTCTTTAATATTAAATAAGACTGCCGAGCGTATTTTAGCTGGAAGTCCTTTAAAAGTATCTATCTGTCTGTCTGTCCGTCCGTTCGCGGCTTTGCTCAGACACTATCAATGCTAGAAAGCTGTAAATTTGCATGAATATATATGTAAACTATGCCAACAAAACAGTACAATAAAAATTAAACAAAAAAATTTTTAGACTACCTACCAAAAAAACTTTATTTTTTATTTTTAAATAATAATAATCAATCAATATCATGGGACATTTGACACCAATTGACCTAGTCCCAAACTAAGCAAAGCTTGTACTATGGGTACTAGGTAACGGATAAACATACTTACATATATAGATAAATAAATACTTAAATACATATTAATCATCCAAGACCCGAGAACAAACATTCGTATCATTCATACAAATATCTGCCCCGGCCGGGATTCGAACTCGGGACCTCAAGCTTCGTAGTCAGGTTCTCTAACCACTTAGCCATCCGGTCGTCGTTTTATTCTACTGTTTTGGTAGCATAGTTTATTATGAAATTATACCAAAAGTAGAGCTTTCTAGCATTGATAGTCTCTGACCAAAGGCGCGGACGGACGGACAGACAGACAGACATGGCGAAATGAGTCGATAATCCTTGTTAATCGATCATAATTTGTTAAATGATTCACATTTAACATGATACGATTACGCTTTCCTTGCAATTAAAATAACACTTTTAAAGGACTTCCGGCAAAATAACGCTTGGCAGACTTATTTATTGTCAAAGACACTAATATTATGAAACTTTTGTAATAATTTTGGTCGCGTGGTCATATGACGTAAAAAATCGTTTTTGGGGGTCATCTTTGCCAGTCTGTCAGGCACTTCCGGCTATTTCAGAGCTGACAGACTTATGTTGCCCCTCTCTACGGATAAAGGGCTTCATGATGCCACGTGTTTCGTAATGTTGTCACATGACGTAAATTGACCTTAAAATATTAGTAGAAGTTTTATTGCAGACTAAATTATTTATATTTATTATTTTGCCATCGTCTATCAGGCACTTCCAGCAGTTTCGGAACTGACACTACTGAAACTCACTGAAACTATTAGTTCCCGTAAAAAAATAATTTAGTAGAAGTTTTTTTGCTGACTGTACCTACTTGTATTGCTATCGGAAATCCATTCGTGTAATTTTAAGTCTATACCATTCACCGTTAAACAGTTCTCTCCTGTGGAGACAATTCTGACCTGGTGATGATCACCGGAATTTCACGACCAGATTCTTTGCCACCAATTTTATATTACAATGCCAAATTTCAACTCAATCCAACCACTGACAGTACTTAGATCCAAATAACTATACTTGCGAGATTTGATTACAGACAACGGGACAGGTGAAATAACATAAAAGATTGTATTTTTTTTATTTTCTTACATACTAAATATACCGACCACGACGAATTAGTCGATAATCCTTGTTAATCGATCATAATTCGTTAAATTATTCTCATTTAACATGATACGGTTACATTTTCCTTGTAGTTAAAATTACACTTTTAAAGGACTTCCGGCTAAAAAACGCTTGGCAGACTTATATATTATAGCTTTTGCCCGCGACTTCGTCCGCGTGTACTTTAGTTATCATATGTAAATTAAGTAAGTTTATGTAATAAAATGAGAAATAAATAATAAATAAAAAAAGACAATTTCCATATAACCTTTACCCCCCCCCCCCCCCCATTTACCCCTTTAGGGTATAATTTTATCTATTTCACCTACAAAGATAATTTTAAATTGTAATCGAGAACTTGTATACCTATTTTCATAGTTCTAAGTCCAGAAATGGGAAAATTTCCATACAAACTTTTCCCCCCCATTTTACACTTTTAGGGGAGAATTTTATCCATTTCGCTTACACAGATAATTTTTAATTGTAATCGTGAACTTATATACTTATTTTCATACTTCTAAGTCCAGAAATGAGAAAATTTCCATACTAACTTTACCCCCCATTTTACCCCTTTAAGGGGGTATTTTATCCATTTCACATACACAGATCATTTTTAATTGTAATCAAAAACTTATACACCTATTTTCATACTTCTAAGTCCAAAAATGACAAAATTGCATATAAGCTTCACCCCCCCATTTCACCCTCTTAGGGGATGAATTTCTAAAAATCCTTTCTTAGTGCTCACTTACATCATAAAAGGAACCTCTGTACCAAATTTCAAGTTTCTAGGCCCAGCGGTTTGGGCTGTGCGTTGATATATAACCCAGTGAGTCAGGTTTGCCTTTTATATATATAGATTAAAGACACTAATATTACGAAACTTTTGTAATAATTTTGGTCACGATGTCATATGACGTAGGAAATCGTTTTTGGGGGTCACCTTTGTCGCAGTCTGTCAGGCACTTCCGGCTATTTCAGAACTGACAGACTTATGTTGCCCCTCTCTACGGATAAAGGGCTTCATGATGCCACGTGTTTCGTAATGATGTCACGTGACGTAAATTGACCTTAAAATTTTGACCGGAAGTGAAGGATTTTCTCAAACTTCCGGCTAATTTTAAGTGCGTTAGTTTTTTGATTCTAGCTCAGCACAACTTTCCCCACCTGTTGCCAGGCATCTTATGGTGATGTCATGTTACGTAGGTACCTAGGGGCTGGGCTCACGGACTATTCTGTTCTCCATTACATATTCAATTCAAATTCAGAATTCAAATCATTTATTCAGTAAATAGGCCGCAATGGGCATTTTTACACGTCATTTTTTTAAACTACCAGCGCTTTCGGTAAGACCATCATTGCCAAGAAGAATGCGCCGCAAGAAACTTGGCATAACACTGTTAGATATTTCTCTAAGGAGCTCTCCTTTCTTCCTAGTCGGTACCCTCTTGACAGAGTGGTCATGTCATGGACTAAGGAGCTCTATCAAAAATACAAACTGAGACATAGATGCACAGAAAAACCAGAAAAAGAGACCAGCGCTGGGAATCGAACCCAGGTCCTCAGCAATCCGTACTGCGTGCTATAACCCCTACACCACCGTTGGACAGGAATCTAGACACGAATTTTTCCTATGCACACCATATCTCAGGTTGCTTTTTCTACTACACTACTTAAGCAGCAGCACTAGCGACATCTATGTTTCGCTCTCATCGAGAGACGTCACATTCTTTCGGAGCTAACCGCTCACCCAGACAAGAGATGTCGCTACTAAGCAATCAAATTATTTCGGCTATATATTATGCTGGTTTTTCTTGCATCCATATCTCATATAAATTTCACACGAAAACACAAGCCGAAACATGAATGCACAGAAAAACCAGAAAAAATAGACCAGCGCTGGGAATCGAACCCAGGTCCTCAGCATTCCGTGCTGCGTGCTATTCCCCTACACCACCACTGGACACCACTGGTTGGCTATTTTTTCTGGTTTTTCTGTGCATTCATGTTTCGGCTTGTGTTTTCGTGTGAAATTTATATAAACTTTCACGGGATGACCGTAAAAGAAACAAAAATTTGGAGTTGAAATAAAAAATACAAAAAGACTCCAAATCGTAATCTTCATCCATATCTCAGTTTGTATTATCGATAATGGTTTCATTTCTCGAGAAACCCGTAAAAGTAACAGTTGAAACAAAAAATACAAAAAGACTCCAAAAAACCAATCATAAGGAGCTCTAATAAAATTTATTTCTAAATAGCTTTTACCACGAATTTGCTATCATAAATCATTGAATCTAGGAGGTGGTAGGAGTTTGTAAAGGTCCGCCCGGATTGCTACCACCATCTTGCTCGCTAATTCTGCAGTGAAGCAGCAGCGCTTGCACTGTTGTGTTTCGGCATGGAGAGTAAGACAGCCGGTGAAATTACTGGCACTTGAGATCCCATCTTAAGTCTCTAGATTGGCAACGCATCTGCAATACCCTTGGTGTTGCAGATGTTTATGGGAGGTGGTGATCTCTTACCATCAATGGACGCACTTACTCGTTTTCCATCCAGTCAAATAAAAAAAATCTAGCAGATCAACTGAAATTCCAGAATTTAATTCCACTTGCTCGTTTGCCATACAGTAAAAAAAAAAAAAAATAACTAACTTCATTAACGTTGCGTTGCGTGAAATAAGCCTGTGAAAAATTGTTTATCTTTAGATCCCACGGATATGATTTCGTCATTTTACATGCATACGTTCCGACCTCGTGGAAATATGTATCCTGTATTTTATTCCCAATAATATCTTATTTTACCTGCATATCAAATTTTATCAAAATCTGAGCCGTTTTAACATGAAGGGGTAACAAACATAGGTAACACACAAAAAGGGGTAACACACAAAAAAAAATTAAAGATTATTTGAGAAAAAGTATCCTAAAATCGTTATAACAACGCCCCAATTTCTGTCACGTATTTCCCAATAGGTATGTAAAATTCCTCAGTAGCATTACCTCAATTCGCCTCTGAATACTCTGAAGTGCTTATAACGAAATTACGGTAATGTACGCGTGGGCATGAAAACGCGAACAATCGGGATATTGTTACCAAGTTTTTTTGTGTTATCGGTAACGATTTTCGACATTCTTCAGAAAGGAAGGTACGCTGATGCAAAATAACACATAACGCCATAAGATGCCTGAAATCGGAGACTGATGGGTTTAATGAGTTAATGTTTTTAAATTCCGGTCTGATCTATAATATTTTTTATATCACATTTGTGATGAAATAAATAAAATTATATTATCACTTAAGTTTATTCGAGAAAAAATATTATTTTTAATAAATTTAATTAAATTTGACAGTAAATGTTTTTGTTTTTAACTGATACCTGACTCTTATTATTGTTTTTGCTGTTTTTCCGTTTTTTTGAACTGCTTACTTTTGTGCTGCTCGCTGTTTTATGTAGTGGTACTCAATAAAAAGTCATTGTTTCATAGTAAAATATAAAAACGTGTTAAAAATGTTGCGTTCCAAAAAGTACAACGTAAGGGCGCATACAGCCAAGGTTACTTATTGAAAAATCTGCAATATTCTTCATGTAAAAACTTTTATTATTTAGATATTGTATAACAAACAAGAATCACAGGCATTATAACACACGTGGAATCACAATTGTTTTCACCATTTAACTTTTTTCTCACATGCGATAAAACTAAGTTAGAAAGAGATGGTGAATGCTATCGTAAAAATAAACTAATTGATAATTATGTACTTAATACGAGCTACAAAAATGTACATTACGTCCTTGGGTGTAATAGGAAAAAATGAGACGTTTTGTTTTACTCAGGGGTTTGCAACCAAATTAGCCTGCAATGAAAAAATATATCATTACAATTTATTTTAATATAGTGCACATTTCTATAAAGCTTTGATGTTATTGTTATTAGAATTATTTCCGGATATATCCATTGAAATCGATAAGTTTAATTTCCGAGCTGCCAAAATTGGAAATATTCCAAAGCTTCCTGAAAATAGCGTTCGGCAATAGCTATTTGTATACATATATAAATATACGTACCTATATTTCAATACAACACCATTAGCCTATTTAACATTTCTCAAAGTACATCTTTTTTAAATGTAAAAATGAATGGCGATTGACCCCTATCTTACATGACGAAAATACTGGTGAGATAATAATTATATTATTCTCTTTCACTAGAATATTGAACATAGAATATATAGATAGAATATTGAGTGGCCGAGGATCGTGCTCAGTGGCGTGCCATAGGAGAGGCCTATGTCCAGCAGTGGACGAACATAGGCCGATGATGATGATGATGAGAATATTGAAATATAAGGTAGTAAAATGATCTGTAAACTAACAGTTTTTATCTTTATTTCCTCTACATTGCATAAAACTATATTGTTTCCCGACACCCTACATACGCCGTATGCACGCTTAGATCTATGAAACTACGCAATGGCTTTTAATGCGGTTTTCACCAGTTATTTATAATTTTAAGATAGGGAATCCTTAAAAATAAAGCAAACCAAAGGTAGTGCCTAACACAAAAGTGAAATCATCTTTATTGTTCAAAATTACACCCGTGCGAAGCAGAGGTGAGTTGTTAGTCTTGAATAAAAATTATGTTTACTTTGTCTACGAAAAACTCGTTTATCGCTATCCTACAGGAACTAAGTAATTTTCCGGTTGTAAATTCTCGTCATAAACGGCCTGTGCACCAAATTTACGTCAAATCCATCAAAGAACTTTAGCGTGAAAGTATAAAGAACATAACTACACGTATACACTGACAAACTTTTGCATTTGTAATGTTAGAAGAATTTCCTGTTCGAAGCAAGGCTCTGTAAGTACTTATTTAAGCGCGATTACCAAAGCAAAAACAGAATAAGATGTTTATTTGTTTGGTGTTTGTTTGTTTGTTTGCAATAAACGTTTCATTCATTCATTCAGTCATTCATTCATTTAATTATTTATTAGACATGCCAACAGTAGGTATATGAACAAGACATTTTAAATTAAGTAATGTAAATTATAAGTTCCTCTCATTCTAAGAGGAGGCCTGTGCCCAGCAGTGGGATGTAAAATAGGCTGGGATGATGGTAATGATGAAATTATAAGTTATAGCCCCCGCTCATGCACCAATAACAGGCATGCAACAGCATTGCGTGGATTGAGTGGAGACCGCGGATCGGCAAGCGCAGCGTAGGACGTCCACCAACGAGATGGACGGATGGCCTATTTAAAATCCCGGGTTCACGATGGATGCAAGCCGCTTCCAATCGAGGTAACTGGAGGTCTATGGAGGAGGCCTATGTCCAACAGTGGACGTCCTATGGCTGATATAATGATGATGATGAACAGCATTGATCATGTTCGGGGAAATAAACTAACAAGTAAAACTAGAAGACTAATGCAATTAATAATAACTATGTAACTATAAGATGAATGATCTCAAAGTTACCAATTTTTTTCGCAAGTATATGCCTAAAGTAAGTTCGGAGTATATCAAAGCACCTAGAGAAAAAAAACCCTCGTTTTCTCCGATAAATTATACTTCCACCTGTCCGTCTGTCGCTTGAGTGTGTAGCCATTAATATAAATCCTTAGAGATAGTTCTCCGACCGGAGACGTCAATTACGGCCTACTTCTCCGTCAAAAGTATATAATCAGTGAAAATATGAAGATGAAAAATAACCAGTGGTTATACCCATATTATTATACTACGTATGAGATTGTATTTTGGAGCTCTGTACAACTACCATGAGTTTACAGTGACCGTACTCGATAGCGACGGCGTAAATTATTTGTAGAATTCTCCATACAAATAATTTACGCCGTCGCTATCGAGTGCGGTCACTGTAAACTCATGGTTAGTACTGGTAGTATTTAAAAATTTGGTTGTTTGCGTAAATACATCGAATAATTAATTGGTATTTTAGATTGACATTTTGCATACATGCGTCGCCTTGGCCCTCGTCAAAGCGACAAATTCATTTAATGTTTTTTTTTTAAAGATGGGCGTTCTTAGTTTGTTGGAATTTTTGATACAGTGTGTTCTGTGATCAATCTTAATATGACAATAATTTAGCTAAGATTAAAAAAAATATTGAGACAGTGAAAATACAGTGGTTACGTACATTTGTTGACTTTAAGCATTTCATAAATATTGCCACCTTGTGCCGTACGAAAAATAAGCCCGGACAGGGTTACAGCCAAGGGGCAATGCGGAATGTCTGAATAAAACTGAAAGTAGCTGTTGCTACACTGAAAATACATAAATATTGTCTGGAGGCGTGCTCTGAATAATTAGGGCTCTATCTAAAGGATATAAATTAAAAATGTTAGTATGTAAACACAATCTTTATTGCTCTTTCGACTCTATACAGCGTAAAGTTTTATAAATATGTGAAACCACTTGTAGTAGATTACCAGACAATTTACAAAAATAGTTTTAGCTCAGCCGCAAGCGGGTGTGATGCAGAAGGCGGTTCTTATATTCTAGTTTCACAATTTATTTAAGCCTAATGGTGTTAGTCCCTAAGGAAATCAAAAATCGCCATCAATTTCAATTTTCAACTACTGAATTTAAATCATAACTTCCCTAATTAATATACATAAATGTTTTACAGACCTGGCCAGAAGCTACCTCACTATGACACCAGTCCGGCAGCCGAAGGACGACCACAGTGTGAGACAAACGCGAAGCTCTGGGGCGTCGTCTCTATGCGCTGACCCTGGCGCTGGCCGCACGGGTCCCACAGGATGCAGAACAGTCTTCTGGTCTCAGCAACGGAAGAAAAGACGTGGCAAAAGCTGGGTGCAGAAGGCACAGCCAAGGCAATGATGCAACCGAAAAATGGCTAGTTCTCAGAACACAGAAATGAATAACTAGCCCGAAAATTAGAGTTTATCTAAACCTTAAGCTCTCAACTGGAGGTGCAAAAATATAAGGTCTAAACCCAAATGTGGTGCATCATCATGCCACAAAATTAATTTAGATGAAGGATAACTAAAAATCCCTAACCGGCGGAGTAAATCAACTGTAGCCCAGGATTAACTCGACGCTGGTCTTCCCACCCTCAGCCGCATGCAAGGAATCATGTGAGTTCACTTGCTGCACAAAAATAAAATTTAAATGGACTGCGTTTGTGCCATAGAGGCCACTAAAATTCGGAATGGGGGCTGTCACCCTCGTCTCTTCTTCGATGGAAAATGATCTAGCTCTCAAGCATGATGGAGGCCTAAGTCAAGAGGAATAGAGGCTCCAGTACAGCCCTACTCAAAGCCTGTATGAACATCGCTTGGACTATCAAAAACCCCTAAGAAATTCCCCCGAATCCCACCAATTGTGGGGAAAACATTTACTATGCCAAATTATGACTAGATGTTATTAGCCTTCGATTCTGTATCAAATCCTGCTGATTGTAAATTAAATAAATTTTATTCGCCTATATCTGGATTCATTTCTATTTCCCCTGAAATATGATAAAAATCCCTGAACTGACATCCCTACAAAATTGTTTACTTAAATGCTCCAATCAGAGATGACCCCGTCAACACAATCCTTCTTCCAGTTACCAGCTGGAAAAAATATATTGAAATAATTGCCAGATTAATCGAATCTCGGGCAGTTCGAGTCATGGAAGAAAACACAACGTTACAATATAGAATCTATAATAAATCTACAGAACAACTTTTATGCTCAGGTCGTTCGCTCGTTTGTCAATATTTTCATTGAAAAAATACCCTGAGTCACAGAAGAACATACGAGTACATGAAAACAATGAAATATTCTCTTCCTTTTTTTAGTCGCTTATCTACATCAATACGCTTTTGGCCGATGCAGAATCCCATAGTCAAAATTTAGGTGGTATAAATGACGACATCGATGAATGACCTGGTTAAGGCCACGTATTCACGGTGAATGTAGGACACTTCCAAAACAACTGGAGGCCTATGAGGGAGACCTATTTCCAACAGTGGATGTCGTGGATGAATGACATAATCAATTACTAGCTTATTCCCGTGACTTCGTCTGCGCGGATCTAGATTATCGCGCGGTGGCACCCTCTACCGGAATAAAAGGTATCTTATGTTAATCCTTGGGGCTCATACTAACTATATATCAGATTTCATCAAAATCGTTTCAATGGTTTCGACGTGAAAGCGTAACAGAGAGACAGACAGAGTTACTTTCGCATTTATAATTATTAGTAGGGAGATAGATGGTAGAAATGACGCCTCCGTGGCTTAGTACTCTAAGTACTGACCCGGTGTGAGGCGCCCTGTGCCCAGTTTTGTGGGAGGGCATAAATTTTTACGCAGTAAGGTAAGCGTTTGAGCTCCAGTCCGAGGGAATAACGATACATCACGTTGGATTCCCGCACTAGCAGTTAGGGAAACACGTAAGTTATAGTTGGTGGATCGCGATCGGTTTTATCGGTTTAAGGTGTCTAAGGGTTTTGAATCGGATTGATGGTTTGAAAGAAAGAAAGGGGGAAGACGTGGAAAAAATACGCTTGTCACAAAATATTAAAACATCAACATTATTGCCGGCACTGGTCTTCCTTTACGATTATTAGGTTATGATACATTCAATATGACATTAAAAACACACTTGGCACTTGAGGTATACCATCTTAGGCCTCTAAGTTGGCAACGCATCTGCAATCCCCCTGGTGTTGCAGGTGTCTATGGGCGGTGGTGATCTCTTACCATCAGGAGGCCCACTTGCTCGTTTCACAACCAGTTGAATAAAAAAAAGCAGTAAAAGCTATACATTTTTGGGTTTATGTAGGTATTCTAAAATTTGGTATGTATAAAAACATTTTATTTAATTTCACTTAGTATAAGATAGCAATGAAATTTGTCAAAAAACCGTATGTCAGAAAAATAATAAACAAAAGAAAAATGGACCGACTGACAGAGTTAACAGTACCTAGTAAGAAATAATGAGCCTCGGCGAGGTTTTTAAAAATAGGAAGAGATTTTGCTATGTTCTCTCTACCAAAAGAAGAGAGTTCCTCAGACAAATTGAAGAGTTAGTGACAGAGTTATAATAGAACTTAGAGGAAGAATCAGGAACAGTGAGAAGTAAACTTTAAGATGACCGAATAGAAGAAAGAAACTTAAAATATTACTGAAGATATTCGTAGGATAAAGAGTTTTCTTTATTAAAGAGTAAGGATATGAGAGCTACAGCAAAAACCGGTCACTTTATGAACGTACGATAGGGATGATAGGAATGGCGGTGATATTTTCATAATGCAAATATGAACCGAATACAGATATTTTGGACACGCTCCAGCTTATTCAATTGTTCTTGAGTGAGATCAAGATAGAAAACATCAACATAATCTAAAATGGGTATAAGAAGAGAATGCTGCACAGAATGCAAATGTGTGTTTACTTGTTTATTTATTTGTTTAAAGTACTCCACCGATCATGATAGAATTTCTATCTGGTTAGTTCAATGTATCCTTGGGAGTCCTTCCATACTCGTAGAATTAAAATAGAAATAATAATAATAATAGAAAGTTGTAAAGTTAATTATGTCTACTATGTGTATTTACTATGTCTTTAAAGTCGCACAATAAATTACAATTTATCTATTTATTTATTTAGTCTCATGTAGTAAATGGTGTGTATTATAGTGTGTCTATAACGTTCAGAGGGTTTTCGACGGTGCTAGCTGAAAATCAGTGCTGGGGTGTTTTTAACGCATTATGCTGAGCCAGTGTCCGACTCACAACCGCAATGACACATGTATACCTTTGTGTTTTTTATTTGTACCAAATAGTATTGTTGTCCTGTGAATAAATGTATTTTCTTTCTTTCTTTCTTTCTAATATTAGAATAGTTTTATTCCAGAAATAGCATGGTTCCCTTGGGAGTTGGGATAGCGATAAATTCTTTGCAAACTAAGTCGTAGCAACAGCTACTTTTGAATAAAACTATCCGATAAATTTATGAAGTTCAAATAATTTTGTATAATTTCAGTGTTCGATGAAATATAGAGCGATTAACTAAATTGATTTATCCTGATGGATCCTTCTTCTTCTTCTTCTGTGATATTTACGTCTAAGCTAATGTTAACTTCTGATGATTGATATGATTTGTAATTCTTTGCTTAAAATTTAAGTAGGTATCTAAGTTTATTTAACATAGTTATGGATATTATCATTAATAATTTAGGGTTCCGCGCCCAAAGGATTACAAATGAAACCCTATTAATGGCGCTACACTGTTCACCACTTTGTTAATACGTCTGTTCGTGACAGGACTGTATCTCAAAAACCATCATCATCATCATCATGTCAGCCGAAAGATGTCCACTGCTGGACATAGGCCTCACTCAAGGCTTTCCACTCAGACCGGTCTTGTGCTTTTCGCATCCTTCGCGATCCCAAAAACCATAATAGACTAAAATTTGTTGATAATATGTATTTCTATTGTCAATACAAATAAAATACGAAATAAATTTAACTATTTTGTTACGTTTCTATTTAGGAATATAAATAGGCAAGGGAAATATTTTCGATGTCCATCTTTGACCGGAGTCCGTGTTTTATCTAGAAATGATTCCGATTGTATATTGCTAAGCAATAAAGGTCCAGAGGCCGTAATGTCTAACACTCGCAATCGCAATCAAATGACAGATTTCGCATACAAAAGCTGTCATTTGATTGCGATCGCGGTCGTCAAAAACATCAGGCAATACGGCCTCTGGTAAAACGCACCTGCAAACTTGTGTGTGTTTTGTTTCAATTTCGAAAATTAAAATCATCATTTTTATTTCTTGTACTGCTCTAAGGCTGTAAGCTGCTGTAGCGACCAGTTCCACAGCAAAATCGATGCCCAGATTTATAGAGTCCGTTTCGTTTATCTGATCATATAAAATACATGAGGTGCGCGAAAAACCTTTTCTGTGAAGGCAGGTTGTTTAAAATTGCGCCCACTGTAGGATAACGTAGAAAAGGTATTTACAAATAATGTTTGGTATTTTTTGGTGTAAATTGTTCGTAGCTTCCAAACTGCTTTAGCTTATATGTCAGCGGCTGATCGTGAAATCCGCCAGATCACGAAATTCCTGGGCATATCGTAAAATGGCGGCATTTCATGATTTGGCTAGTTTAGGCAGATCATGAAATTCCTAGGATGATACGCCGCCATATCGTTTCTGGCACTACGCCGGCCGCTGGCGCGGCACACTCGCTTCGCTCGCTGGGCTCGTGCGTAGTGGTCACAATTCATATTATACTAACCACTCCTCGCCTCGCTCGTCCTACCTATTTTTTTCTTTTTTTCAGCATGTCACGATATGCCCGGTATAAAGCTAGGAATATCGACGAATGCGTTCCTCTAATCGATCTGCCGTATTGTTTCTCATGTACATCACGATATGCCTGGCCAACTTTTAGGCATATCATGAAAAGGCGCCATTTCATGATGTGCCTAGGAATTTCGTGATCTGGCTGATTTTGCGATCGGTCGCCGACATACAATACTGTGAAAATACGATGGCATAATATTATTCAGTATATCTGCGCATAGTAAATAGCGATCAATGGAGCAGCCAAATTGGCATATTGATAATCTCGATAGTTATCTCTGTGCTGAATTCTCCGTCTTCGCAAACTTAGTTAATGTATGAACACTCTGAAATGTAAATGGAATCCAAGATCGAACGTAGTTTTGATTTAGTGCTCTAACTGTTGGCAACATATTGAATATTAGTTTTGCTCACAGCTTTGTTACTATGCAAAGCTAAAAATAGCTATAACTGTGTCATAGGAATGCAACAAATTTGAAATTTATGGGTACAAATATTTATTATGAAAAATACGAACGTATTTATTTATCTATTTATAGCATCTTCGGTCTTGTGCAAGGTCCGCCCGGATTGCTACCACCATCTTGCTCGCTAATCCTGCCGTGAAGCAGCAGTGCTTTTACTGTTGTGTTTCAGCGCGGAGAGTAAGACAGCCTCGGCCTCTAGGTTGGCAACGCATCTGCAATACCCCTGGTGTTGCAGATGTTTATGGGCGGTGGTGATTTCTTACCATCAGGAGACCCACTTGCTCGTTTGCCAACCACTCGAATATAAAATTAAAAAATAACTCGTTACGCGCTTGCAGAGATATATACGTGGTCGCTTCGCTTTCAACACGCCCACAAATTGCCAGTAAAAGGCTCTAAAAGAAGGTAGAGACTTTAAATAAAGAACACATTTAAGATTCATTAAAGTTTGTTTTCATTTTTGGGTGTGGCAGTTAGTCTTCCGTACCAACCGCGAAGATAACGAACGATAAAGATCCACAAAGTCGTTAAAAGTATCTAAAATAACTCCGCTGACATTTGACTCTTATTTTGCCGCAAATAATGGAAATAAATAAATTTCATTTCCCTTTCTTTGATCAGTTAAGATGATGACAGGGTGAAATCAAAAGTAGGTCATGGGAAGTAATGGGTGGGTATTCCTTTTCATGACGCAAATATTAAAAAAATATTTTTGGGTCAGAAATGTCAATTCATGTTGAATGATTTTTATTTCGGCTGCGACACAGTTCATACTATTGCAGCTGCTTACGATCTAATTATTTTAAAACATGTATGTTATTATGTTCAACAAAAAAAATCTTTAAATCTTAAAAAAAAACTTTTAATGTTGAAAAATATTTATTAATTAAATTAATTAAATAAATTATTATTATTATTAATAATATTAGAACTGCTTACGAATATCGGTGTAGATTTTTGCAGAGTGTAATTAAATGACTGAAAACCTGTTAGCCTGTTTAAAATAGAGGTTGAAGGATCAATTACCTGCAGTATATATTTCAAACTAAGTAGCGTTTTTTTTACATGCCTCTTTTACCGTTCCCAATCAGTTTACAAATGCTGTTATTTAATATACGCCAAAACAAAGTCTCAACGAGGTTGAATTATTTAGACAATTTAATACTGGTAAATTTTTTGGCAGTTTTGATTTTCCCCAAAAAACGCAACTGAAAAGTACCTTACAAACAGTACAAATTACAAGTGAAAAATTAGAAGTCAAATAAAATAATTGACACAGCAAAGCATACAAAATATTTGATGAAATAATTAAGGTATTTGTATGTACCTATAATGCATCAAACAGATTTGATTAAAAAAAGACATTTGAGGTGTTTGAGTTTTAATAATGAACACCAAATGAACACTTTGTGTAATTCTACTAACGTGACATCGTAGTAATGTCACAGGTACGTACAGCGTAATTGACACGCTTATAATTAATTTGGTGATGTGACGTGGGCTATAATTAACAGTCGTGGCGGCCTAGTAGTTTAACCTATGCGCCATGGCATCTTAAGTCAAAGATCGTGGGTTCAAATCCGGCCTCGCGCCACTGAGATTTTCAAAATTCATGTGCGAAACTAAATTTGAAATTTACCAAATTAAACCAACGTGCGCGATGTACGTTATATTCCGTGCCTGATACGTTCCTATTACGGTCATAGTATGAGTGGGTAAACCTTTAAGCTATTAATGGGTCATTCCCGAAACGAGTTTTAAATGCATAAATTACCATAATGATTTATAATAGCTTCATTTTTCATTCGTTTTTCGTGTTTTCCATTAATCTGTTGGTCATCAACGTCACCATGATTTTCCGAAAGCAAATGACACTTAAACGCCATTAATTGCCAGTCAAATTTAACGCTTAATACTTGGTATTTGGTTTCATTTTGCTATAACTGAGGGTAGTATTGGTTTTAGATGAGAAATGGGTGGACGTGATAACTTCTGTTAATATCGATATTGCATGTGCTTGAAATACAGGTTTAGTAAAATTGTTATTTTGTGACAAAGCAATTGCTTATTTAGCTACGTTGAATGTTTACCATTGAATAAGGCTGACCATTGGAGCGACGTTTGAACGAGTAGTTTAAATCTGCAACTTTGCCTGTTTTCTGCGGCAAATTTGTATTTTCGAGGAATATTCTAACCAACTTAGAAAAGTTCAAAGTGACATTGAATAAGGATGTCCATTGACGCTAAGTTTAAAAGAGTAGGTATAGCCTGCAACTTTAACTGTGTCCTGCCCCACGGGAATTTTGTATTTTTCCGGAATATAACCTATTTTTTATAAATAAATGTCTTTATTGAACTATTAATATCTACATTTATATTATTATGGTGGAAAGTTATTTTTAAATCTGGAATATAACCTAACTAACTTTTACATTGGCGTCTTTATAAAATTTATAAAACAAACAAGCAACCCATAAAGTTTTCCTTTTTGTTTGTATTTAAAGTTAGAAGTAAATTAATTTTGCTACAATTATTTAGAAAAATTAAACTGAATTGAAAAATAATTCTAACAGTTTCGACCACGCACAGTTTCTTTCATTGGGTTGGGTTGTTTCATTGGGTTTAAACCCCGGCTCGCACCTTTGAGGTTTTCGGAATTCATGTGCGAAAATACATTTGAAATTTACCACGAACTTTGCGGTGAAGGAAAACATCGTGGGGAAACCTACACAAACCTCCGAAGTGGTGTGTGTGAAGTTTCCAATCCGCACTAGATCCGCGTGAAAACTACAGCCCAAGCCCTCTCATTCCGAGAGGAGGCCTGTGTTCAGCAGCTGAACGTATATTTTATAGGGTGGGATGATGATGACAATTTCTTTGTATACCGTTGTCTAATCTTGAAAATGTAATAGAAATTCGTGTAAATGGGAAATGTAACGTTTCCATCTCACTGACCCAAAATCGTCGTCAAAACATGACGTTTTACATGAGGCGGGTTGAGGATCCCCATTTATGGGACAAGGGAAAAGGAATTCGAAATTTCCTTTTTTTCACTCAAAGAAATTCACCATGGAATGTTTATAATTGAATCACAGAGAAAAGTACGGTGCGTTTAAATATACGAAGTATCGCAAAATAAATCGAAATATTTCTTTCAGTTGGAGTTTGTCAATATTTTTTTATTAATCAGATGACAGATGTTTTTGAATATAATTCAGGCGATTTTCATAGAGTAGGTAACGCGTCAAAAACCTGACATAAACACTGTATGAAAATTGCAATCTTAAACTAAGATCCTACGTTATTTTGTGCTGTATTCCAAAGAAATAAATACTTTTTTAGATGTACATAATCTTGAAATACCCTAGGTAGCATTACCTAAAAATTAGATACTTTAAATGCGAAAAAACATTGATCGCATAATTAAGACTGAAATCAGGAAAAGGGCTGTATTGTATTCCCGTCTTTTGTTTCGTCTCGAACCGAGCCCACATTCTAAAACACTTGAAGCTGTCAATTTATCAGTGTTTTCAATTAAATGAAATCACTGATAAGTCAATGAAGTGTTAGAAACAAAAGATAATGAATTAGAAACCGAGTGGAAAATGTCTTCGAATTCCAGTTGAGATCGGGATTCGCTTGACACGGCAGAACGGACGGCAGTAGGTGCGAGCGGACCGAGGGTGACGGACGCTTGCGACTTCGCTCGATATGAATCCGACATATAAAAATAAAAGTGTATAAGTGAAGTGGGAAGACAGTGACTTAGTAAATAAACTGTTCGTTTCGTAATATAGACTAGAATTGTAGTATAGTTTAGTGGATATAGTTTTGAAGTGACTAAAGTACTTAATTGAAGTTGGCTCCTGGAAAAGTTGTGTTACGGCGATATGTAAGTCTTTTAGTGTTCGATAAGTTTATGACTAGTTTTTCTTTAATAAAAAAATGAAATAACCCTTTTAACACCTATATTTAATCATTTAGATATATTTTAAATTATATTTGTAACTATTTTCCGCTGAAACGGACTGATTTGTTTGAAATTTAACGCACAAAATTTATAATTTGGATTAATAGTAGATATTAAGTTTTTTGTTTATAACATTAGTGTATGCAAAAGATTAAAATTTTCGGCTCGTTGGGTAGATCCCCGGTAGTGTAGTTGGTATGACACCTATGACGTGAAGCCACAGGCGGTGCGGATTCGAATCCATCGTGATTCGAAAATCATTTTCGTTTAAAAAAAATATGGGATTCTGTGACAAAGCACATTGCTAATAAAGTCGAATAATATTACAAAGAATACTTTATACATACACCTGAAAGGAATAAAGATTGGTAGATCACAGATATAGTCACAATATATGTATGTAAATACTATATGTATGTAAATAATACTTTATTGTACATAAACCCCCCTACCCCCCTACCCCCCCCCCCCTTACCCCTGGTGTTGCAGATGTTTATGGGCGGTGGTGATCTCTTACCACCAGGAGACCCACTTGCTCGTTTGCCTTCCAGTCGTATAAAAAAAAAACACAAAATAATACAAAAAGAAAACAACAAAACAAAAAGAGTACAAAGGCAAAGTTATCCCAAAAAGGGATTTTTTCAAGCTAACCTAAACTAGAAGGGAAAACTCAAAGATAGGCGAGCAGTAATTTATGCACAGTGATAAGAAAGAAACATATATTATAACGTAAGTATAAATAAATACACTAATATAATGGTAATAATTGTAATATCCGGTTATGATACTTAATTAAGAAAATCTCGTTGAAAAAAAAAATCGGAGAAAAAAAACATCGGAGAGTGAAACGTATGTAACGGGTGTGTTGTATTAACATAATTGATTTAGATTTTTTGTTTATTTAATCGTATATTTAATTTTAAATTGACTACGTTAAACGGCTATTGTTCTCTATTTGCCTCCAGCCCCTATAATTACGAATCAGAGGGTACTTCAAAGATGTTCGTTAAACATCTTTGACTCAAAGTGATTTGGATTTTCTGCCCTTCATTAAGTTCTCTTGGTTTAATTTACAATGTTTATTTTAACCCTCATCGTGTTTGTTTGTTTTAAATTATATTTTAAACGGTATTTAAATAACGGTTCTAAATTGCGGCAACTGGAAACTGTTAATGGTAATAGTGGTTAAAAAAAAAAAACAGTTTTATTTTCAACTAGCTGTAAGCTGTAGCCCGCAAGTTGCCGCCGGTGCCACACATAGCACAAAATGTTCACACACATATTTGATCACATGTGAGTGATCAAATATGTATTCAAACATTTAGATGTGCATTACACAAACTGTTTACTTGTTTTCGGGATCGAAACGTCTTTCTATAGTCACTAAACCTATCTTTCTTTTTGAACCAAAGTTAAAATAAACCGCAAGACGTCAAGATGCAAAAATTGGGGTTAATACAGCTACTCGCAACTGACATTTAATACAAATAAATGGTAACCATTATACCCACTTTATTACCTTCGTTTTCTATTCATTCCTTTAACATAAAAAGAACAAACAAAAACATCTATTTACGTCTTTAAGCTAAGGATGCGGACAGCGTAGAGACATCCATAATCCCTTAATACCTTCATCGAATGGGATGGGAACACAACTCAAAAGGATACGAAATATACGATTTAACAAGCTACGTATAGCTACGAATGACGTTAAAGCTTACCCATACCGTTAGAATACACATTATCCATCCATCATTATCACGGTTTTCTAGCTTTTCCCAACTAACAGTTCTCAATTGTTTCGTTTGCCAAACTGTTTCACGATTTTTTATGAAACCATTTTTTTTGGACTTTCATAAAACGAACCTTACTCAACCTACTGCGTTCTATAAAACAAAAGAAAATACACTGAGAAAAAATTTTGGTGTCGGAGAAAATTGAAACTGGAAAATGAAACAGCTAGCAAATGAAACTTCTGGCATAAAATAATTCTGCGAAAGTGCAAAACCTGCATTATCACATCATTATAAGCCGGAACTTAGTGCCGTGCGGCCGACATACATCGCGTTGCGCACTCGACGCTTTCCTACGGTTTTCCTGCAATCTGCGCTTGAGGGGTAACGTACTATTATAATATATTCTGTGGCTGAACAAAGGCTTTTCCCTGAAAACGCCACACAACGACAACTCGCCACTTGCATACACTGGTTGCTCACATTTCTTACAATGCCACCAGTCTATCTACCTAGTGGGAGACCTGCTTTACAAAGTCAAAGTCAAAGTCAAAATCTCTTTATTCAATTTAGGCTACAACAAGCACTTATGAACGTCAAAAAATCTACCACCGGTTCGTAAAAAATCTCTGTTGAGAAGAATCCGGCAAGAAACTCAACGAGGTATTTTTTTTAAATTAAATTCACAATATTTATAAATGATATCTATATACTATACATTACAAGTATTTAACACAATTTTATTTTTAACACAGAAGGTTCGCAATTGGAAGGGATCGCTAATGCGGATCGGATTATTTTACAACTCATCACTTGCATTCACCGATTGCCCGCCACTCTCTCGATATCGCCAGTCCGTATAGTACAGCCTTCCAACGCTTCATCTTCCGGTTCGTGGTCGCCACTCGAGGATAAGCGATCATAAAAGTTTGACTTGCATGAATTTTTCAATTTTCAAAGCGTACAGTCAGCTGCAGAGAAAAGGTACCCCCCCTATAAGGGCGGTATCCATACTACCGCCAATACAGTGGGGTACCCTTTCTCTGCAGCTGACTGTACAAGGGTGAGAATCAAAATTAATGATGAAAAGCATTACAGAAACGTTGTAATGGTCTTGAAACTGAAACTACTGTGAGAATTACTTGCTCACATAAAACTAACTTACTCAAATCCTAAGTATCCTCAATGGAAATACGGAACCCTAAAAAGGGGAATTAATATTGTAGGTATTTATAGACGGTACAGCTACGTGCCTGAGCCCGACTCGCACTTGGCCGGTTTTTGTTTTTGTTTGTTTGTTTTGTTTATACTCTTTATTGTACAAAAGGAAATACAAAATATCACACAGAAAGAAGTTTAGCTTAGTTTAGTTTAGTTTAGTTTTTAAACTAATGCTTCATGTAACAACCTGACATTACAGTGCACGTGCGGAGCAATTATTGATTGTAATAGCTCTAGCACCGATTAAAACGTCATTTGTCTTGATAAAGACTTATCATCACCATTTATTGCGATGCTAGTTATTTTAACTAAGACGTACTATTTTTAAATTGAAAATACAAACCGAAACATAGATGCACAGAAAAACCAGAAAAATAAGACCAACACTGAGAATCGAACCCAGGTCCTCGGCATTCCGTGCCGCGTGCTATACCGCTACACCACTGCTGATCAACGGCACGCAATCTATGTTTCGGTTTGTATTTTCAATTTAGGTTTCACGGGATGACCGTAAAAGTAAAAATTTGGAATTGAAGAAAAAAATACAAAAAGATTTAATGTTTGTTCTCGGGTCTTGGATGTTTAATATTTATTTAAGTATGTATTTATCTATATAAGTATGTTTATCCGTTGCTTAGTACCCATAACACAAGCTTTGCTAAGCTTACTTTGGGACTAAGTCAATTGGTGTGAATTGTCCCGTGATATTTATTTATTTATTTTATTTATTCCAAAAAACCAATCATAGTACTATTTTTAAATATTGACGTATCTAAAAACAAATGGAAATACGAGTAGATAAGTCGAAAATACATTTTCAATACTCAATAATAGTTGTTAAAGCGTAATGTATACCTAGGACAAACCATCCAACTAGGTAGGTCCAACTTCGAGAAGGAGGTCAATCGCCGAATCCAACTCGGATGGGCAGCGTTCGTGAAACTCCGCAACGACTTTTCGTCCAAAATCCCTCAGTGCATTAAGACGAAAGTCTTTAACCAATGTGTGTTGCCAGTGATGACATATGGATCCAAGACGTGGTGTTTCACTATAGGACTTATAAATAGGCTCAGAGTTGCTCAGCGAGCTATGGAGAGAGCTATGCTTGGGTTTTCTCTACGGGATCGAATCAGAAATGAGGAATACGTAGAAAAACAATGGTTACCGACATAGCCAAGCGAATTAGTACGTTGAATTGGCAGTGGGCAGGCTCTAAGAGTTATTTGACTTGCAGATTATCCCCTGAACGTTAACCGAAATCAAAAACACGGTGTACACCAAAAGTATAAGTAAGAAATAATAAAATTTCCTGTGCTACCTAATCTTCCGATTCAAATATTGAGATTTGCGATACGATATTAATATCGGGCCTATAAACATATTAGGAGTTACGATTTTGTAGGTAAGAACCTAGCTTTCCGTTAGATATATTATGTCGATACACTATGACGATATATTATAGTGAATTGTTACGGTTGGAGATATTATTTCTATATAATGCAATTACTTTCTCACTATTATAACGAATTACACATAATTTTTGATAACTTTGGTCAAGGTCTCAGTTTCAGCTTGAGCTAATTTTTTTTAAGATTTTTTTTTGCTTGTACCTACAGTTATGGGTTCGTTTTTTTTTTCATGAAATTTGTTTTTTTTTTTTTAGTAGTTAAAGCGGTGATTTCACGAATTTTTGGCAGCCGATTAAACATAGAATGTCTTACTACATAATTTCTTAGGTACTACATAAAAAATCATCATGTCAGCCAAAAGACGTCCACTGCTGGACATAGGCCTCCCCCAAGGCTCTCCACTCAGACCGGTCTTGTGCTTTTCGCATCCACCGCTATCCCGCGATCTTAGCCAGGTAATCGCTCCATCTTATTGGAGGCCTACCGACAGCTCGTCTCCCGGTCCGCGGACGCCATTCGAGAATCTTCTGACCCCATCGGCTATCAGTCCTGCGTGCAATGTGCCCCACTGCCACTTCAGTTTCGCAATTCTTCGGGCTATGTCAGTAACCTCAGTTCTACTGCGGACTACATAAAAAATACTACTAGTAAATACTTACTGAGCAAGTTTTCATTCTAATTACAAAAATAGTTATATCAAAAATGCGTCCATGCACTAGTTTTAGTGGTGTAGTTTTAGCAAAAGGCCGAAAAATCAGACAAACAACTTTCCTTTTACAATATTAGTGAATAAGAATTTGATTATCCAAGCTCAATACGCGGGTTCGAGAGGTGATCGAGTTAGGAAAAGTAATACGTCGTCCTTTTTTGTTATTTTATTACTAAATAGAAATCGTTATCCCGATTTTTTTACTTAAGCCAATTTCACTCAAGTGTACTGGCGCTGTTTGATCGTGCTAACATTTTTTTCTAGAAAATTCCTGTTTTAAGAATACAAAAAAGAATAAAAAGGGACAATGCCAAAAATGGATCAGACTTATTAATGTCAGTTTGCCGACACAGTTTAGGCTGGCATCGCACCCGCGATCCTAATAATGCTCTAGTTGTCCATGGGCGGCGGTGACCACTTACTATTCAAGCGACTTCCCCGCTTGTTTGCCAGCTGTTTGATAAAAGATAAAATATAGAAAAAATAGGGGCTTTCAAGTTATTAATTACCTACTTTTAGCCAATCGAAATTTCAAACTCTAAATGATCGTGATTTGAACAAAAAGCAAAATAAATGCAGAACCGTGTCCAAACAAAACGAATAACGTACGTTGAACATTTATGTACCGCACAGACGTAACTTGCGCAAGAGAATGGATGATGGAGCTGTAGATTTCACTATTAGGGGCTGTTTTACCATACATTGTTTGACGGTTAAATGTGATGCCGTCCCCGTCTACCTATCCGAAAAAAACAAATAGAAACGGCGTCACATTTAACCATCAGTAATCACTAATCAATAATAATAATAAAATCTTAGTTTCAGTTTAAGATTACATAATCTCATCCATATCATGTTAGTACAACCCCTTAACCTCGTCAAATTTAAATTATTACTATTTGACACTTAGGGACTGTTTCACCATCCTTTGATTAAATTTATTTGACGGATAAATGTGATGCCATCTCTATTTATTTTGTTCAAATAGACAGTTAAAATTATTCAATAGGTGGTCAATCAACCCCTTAATGTCTGTCAGTTAAAGTTGGCAATGACAAGTGCTTTGACGTATGTGCTAAATTTAGGACGGTGGGCCTTAAGAGGATAAATAAATTACTGTGAAGGAAAAGTCGAGGTAATTTTAACAATATACTAGACTAGCTGTTGCCCGCGACACCGTCTGCGAATAATTGATTTTTGTTAATCCAATTTATATAAAATGTAAATAATAAATAATAAATAGTAAAGTAACCGATTTTATCAAAATTTTTGTTTAAACACCCAGTGGATCACGTCAATAACACACATTTTTATCTATGATTTGTGTCTTTTAAAACACACACGTTTAGACGTATAATCACTTTTAAAAATCGATTAATGCTCGATTTAATAAGCGACTTGTATTTACTCACGTTAAAATTAAAAATAAAATTAGTTACTGCTTTTGTAATTGAACAAACATTCTTTGGAATTAAATCAAGTATTGTAAATAATAAAATAGACAAAAATACTTTGATCTATTCAATTAATAAATTACTTAATCAATTTACTGAAAAGATTATTGATTTTGCACTAGGGTCAGGTTTTCACATCAAATGTCTATGTTCGGGTAAATGGCGTCTTTTGTTTACACTTTTAATAAATTGGACAAGGATTGTCGTGATTAAATTCCGAGTGATATTAGTTAAAAAGGATAGAACGCTATTCTGCCACCTTAAGGAGAAAAACCATAAGTGACATTTTTTGCAAAATTTTCTTTTCACCAGCCTCGCACTCAGGAAAAAATACTGAATACGAGGCTGGTGAAAAGAAAATTTTGCAAAAAATGTCACTTATGGTTTTTCTCCTTAAGGCGGCAGTATTACCTATCTATATTTTTTGACAAAACCGTACCTTTTCTGGTCATAAGAGCTCTGCGGTTATGTCAGTACCTGCTGAATTTAGCTCCAATCACTTTCGGCTTACCTCGATGACAGTAAATAGTGATGAAGCCGCAGGACGAATTACGATTTCACGATTCGTAACCGTAAACGCTCTTGGGAATCGTAACCGCACTAGAGATGTATCGTTCGATGGGAGCGAGTATGTTTTGAAAGCGATAACCGAATAACTTTATTAAAATTGGAATACAAGCTTTTAAAGTGTTTGAACCAACATCTTCTAGTATGTTGCGAGATAACCGTATTTTTTTGAATTGTGAGTCTTTTATTTTCGGTCGCGTAACTTCTGCTGCATTCAGTTCTGTGCAAAAGTTCACTTTGTACCACACGGCGACTCCGAATGAGTTGTTTTGTACACAAATTAAATTGAAATTAAATTTAAATTTGTATGAAACCAAAATTACACGACTCTCAACTCAAAAACGTATGCTTGTTGGCTTCACCCTTATTAATATGTTGTAATATGCGCCGAGTTCATATACTACGCACTGTACAAGCTTTTTTTTTTTCATTTTTGAAAATGTTTAAATCCTTGAACAAACGTTTTTCTAATAAAAAGTTAAAACTTTATAACCCCTTTTGATCGTTTTCTCAAAGAGTCGCCGCATACACTTTTGCGACACTTTTTAAATTCGTTTAAAGCACTTTTCTAACTTTCACGAGCCCTTATAATATAAAATAGATAAGTAACTTAGTAAATTATTCGACCGTGCGGTCATGGTCAGCGACCGGAAGAGTCAATTGATCTGCTTAAGACGTAGGAAGACGTAATGGACTATAACGACATAAACGACAGCGTTTCCATCAATTTGTTGTGTGAACGGTTGCAATTTATGTTGAACTACGTTCATTTGTATCATTATCATCTCTAGCTCTATCCCTATAGACATACAGGATGGCTCATTTAGATAGGTCAGTCAGTATTGGAGATTCTGAAACTACCTACGAGTATAACGAAGTGTTCTTAGGAACCATTTTATCGATTTTAATAACAGGAAAAACTTCATTCATATGTAAAAAAAGCTTGTACTCAACTCGGAAACTGAACCCGGACGTTTTTACTAAATCTATATGTATAAATTTATTATAAAATTCGTTTCATTCTATTATCAGGTCGTTGAAGTTCGACTGAGAATCGTATCTTCTAATATTTAGTTATAAATAAATAAAAAATATTATATTTTTAGTAGGTATATTATTTAACACCTTCCATAGGCTGTGCGATACTAAGTAGCTACAGCAAAATGACGGGTGAATAAATACAAGTGCCTATCCTAAATTGTATTATTACGTTTTAAGCAGGAGCCATTTGAATTAACGAGAGTATTTTGCGACATCATTGCGTAGGTTGCAGTAGACGGATGGGGTAGAGTTGCTAGAGCTCTTCAGGTTAACGATTTGATGCGAATTAATTAATGTTTGCAATGACACGTTGCAAATAAATGAGATTATACAGTTGCCTCTGTTTCACGAAATCGGAATGCAAAAAATGTTATTAAGGAATATGCAAAAATCTGTGTACATATTTTTGTTAAAATTAACAATTCATTTTAAATTTACCTTAACTCGTGGTTATCCTACTTCTTAGGTACGTTTTACGGTCAGCATGTTTTTAATCAAGCTCTTTGTAGGTATTTTCCGGATGGAAACGTTAAAAACGACTACAATGACAATGTCATATCTGAGTAAGTACTTTAATCTACCAAACTTTATGTACAATGGGGTAACCATACGATTGGTAATTTTTACTAATGAAAATCGAATTAAAATCGATTAATTAAAGTTTAGTTGTCAGCTATAAGAGCGAATGCACAAAATTTTCCTAAAAACAAAATTTTGTTCACCATTAGGAGCCATCCTGTAGATATTTTCCTATTTTTACGGACATACCTATATCGCATACAGGTGGCACTTGGTGAAGAAAGGACTGGATAAATATAGATTGAATTCCTATTCACGAAAATGCCCTTTCTGTTTTGTCATTTAGAACGTGATACTTAATTATTTAGATATGTCATGATAAAGAGTTAAACGGAAGCAACGATGTTTGTTTTATGACTCACAAGAAATAAAAATATGGTGCAGTGTGAGACATAATGCTAAAATATTTGCTACCCACATACACTTTATCAATGATTGGTCATGGTTCGTTCGCCTATTATGTTGTACATATTTTCATCGGCCTAGTTAAAAATATAATTGATTGAATCAGGTGTTACTTTGCGGAGGTCCATGTCAATGAACTAAAAGAATCTCTTTACTGCCCGCAACCTTGTGATAGCTAAGTTTATGCAATTGCAGGAACTGCAAAGAAATTCTTTTAGTTCATTCATTCCGCAAGTAAATAATTTACTAGAAGTTAGTCAGAACTACTAAGTTAGTCGGAGAGGCTTTTTTTTTTATTCGACTGGAAGGCAAACGAGCAAGTGGGTTTCCTGGTGGTAAGAGATCACTACCGCCCATAAACATCTGCAACACCAGGGGTATTGCAGATGCGTTGCCAACCTAGAGGCCTAAGATGGAATACCTCAAGTGCCAGTAATTTCACCGGCTGTCTTGCTCTCCACGCCGAAACACAACAGTGCAAGCACTGCTGCTTCACGGCAGGATTAGTGAGCAAAATGGTGGTAGCAATCCGGGCGGGCTGTTTAAATATCAGCAATTTTTTATAAATATTTACCAATTGTTTTCCAGTTTCTTTTTTGCATTGAATCATATATGGAAGTCTATTCAAAGCACATGGCAGAGCGTGCGTCCACACTCTCCTACCGTAATAACTGCTAGCTGAAGGTATTATGAATATTGGGAGATATGATAGATTCCATAAATTATTATTCCGTAAATAGAGTATATTTAAGGTTATTTAAACTTTTGTTTAGTATTTGCACCATCCCACAACGATCTACAGCATTATTAACAAATTACTAATTTAACAAATTAAGTTTGTGACGATTGTATGTAGGGAAGTGTCTTTTACGCTAAAACTGCTGAACATAAACACTTACGTACATGAAATCTGATGCCTTGAATGTGCGCGAATATCTTGAATATTCGCGGTTGAATACCTTTAATAATTACTAGTGTAAATATCGGTATTCCCACTGGATGGAATCATAAAATCTTAGGTGTAGAAACGAACATTTTCATAGTATATGTATACATATAGGTATAGGTAGATGTTCTAAGCCACGAATAGGAATTCACATGGGATCGAAAATATAAAATGAGACAGAAAAACATATCGATATGGTGTTGGGATATGGTTTTACGGGATGACCGTAAAAGTAACAAATTTGGAGTTGAAATAAAAATTACAAAAATACTCCAAATAACTAGTTATAATTCACATGGGAATTAAATAAAAACTATATTATTATAGTAGTAAATAATAATAATATAAATTTAGAATTATTGTTATTACTTTATTTTTGACTATGAAGCTTCTTCTATATTCCTTGACGTCGCTTTGTAATTTATGTTGACATTGTTTCCTCAATTAATGTATTTTTTCTCAGGTGTTTTTTTTTGTTTTTGTAATAAATGTGTTAGTTTTTTGGTTTCGTACTGTAACCTTGCATGTGTTTTATTCAATAAATAAATAAATCATGTGACAAAATTGACATCAATTGACTTAGTTCCAAACTGAGCAAAATTGTTGCTATGCGTACACAAAAATCACGCTGTATTTACCACTTTTAGCAATTTTAGATTTTAAGTTTGACAAAAACGGTACAATAGTGACAGGTTGCTAGCCTGTCACCTACGGTATACCTTAACCTATATCCTCACCTCAGTCGCCTCTTACGACATCCACGGAAGAAGCCGAGAGGTGTATTTCTAACCCGACACCACTCGGGTACGCGTACTAGGTAACGAATAAACATAACTAGATAAATACACACTCGGACACACTATTATAATGTACAACTGAGACTCGAGCATGAATTTTTTTCAAATAACTAACTAACAGACGGACTAAATATAATATTTTCTTTAACAAAGAAACTAGCAAATTGACGGCTTAGGATCGGCTGTACAACCCATGCTCCGGTTGAACTGGAAAGCACTACAAAAACATTTCAGAATTTAGTTTCCATTGCGACGTTTTCATTGCTGATGTAATTACCATATTAACATTGGGCTAATTTAAATAGAGAAGTCTATTTAGTCATTGTTCAATTGTTCATCCCACCGCCCAGTGTCCGGTCTTGATTAAATATTAATAAATGGGTTTAACTGCTTAAGCCCTGAAACTAATTTTAATTAACTTCGATCCTGAATGTTGGGCCGAGTTAATGAAATACTATCGGATCGGTTTCACCTTATTATTAGTTATATAAACCAAAAGTTTTTGGGGTTACTACTCAATAATGATCTCCAACTTTAAGGGAACTAATAAATTGATATTCGTCAAACAGGTAAATCTGGTTCCTCGTTGATTTTAATGGCGGCGCCCCTAACTACAACAAATTTGAAACTTATTTCCTTTATTTCTATCTGTACATAGTATCATCATCATCATCATGTCAGCCGAAAGACGTCCACTGCTGGACATAGGCCTCCCCCAAGGCTCTCCACTCAGACCGGTCTTGTGCTTTTCGCATCCACCGCGATCCCGCGATCTTAGCCAGGTCGTCGCTCCATCTTGTTGGAGGCCTACCGACAGCTCGTCTCCCGGTCCGCGGACGCCATTCGAGAACCTAAAGTACATACAAAGTACATAGTATAAAGTAAAGTAACTTCACACCTTCTGTTCCTTTGTATCTATCTTTTATGTGCCTACTCAACTAATTTTTTCAAATGCAGTTTTCACCATCAGTTAAGTAATTACATACATAATTTTGCCCGAAAGAAGAAGTGGGAATCCCGAATATTATAAATGAATTCACACCTCACAATTCCCCGATGGGACCTGCAAAATTTAACACTTTTAGTTCCTTGTGATATGTCGTGACACCATCTCGTCCTATATACATACATGGTAATGTTAGACACGGTTACGTATCTGAATATCGAATGTAAAAATACCGAATGTATTAAAATATCGAATGGGTCATAATATCGAAAAGGTACTGTTAAGACCATTCATTCATTCAGACTCATTCCGAGAGGAGGCCTATGCCCAGCAGTGGGACGTATATAGGCTGAGATGATGATGATGATGATGATGACTGTTAAGACTGTTTTTTTTAGATTGTTATAAATCTAACCTAACCTAACCTAAGAGGTTCTATACGGTGCCGTTTCAATCAATCCTGAAAAGTTTCCGGTTTCAGAAAATAATCCTTTCGATATTATGACACATTCGATATTTTAATATGTTCGATATTTTAACATTCGATATTTTGATGCGTACCCGTTGGGCACAGCAAGGCTACCACGAAATTCGAAAATCGAAGTTCGTCTCGTACCGTCCCCCCTACGCTTATGTTATTTAATACGAGAGTGAGAGGGTCGGTACGATACGAACTTCGAATTTGGTGTTTCGGAGTAGCCCTTCAGGACTTCTCTCGGAATGAGATTGCACAGATTAAATATTAGTACAAGTAGCTTGGAATGTATTTCATTCGTGAGCTTAGTGCGGATTGTGAACTTCACATAGAAAATTGAGTTGTTTCTGTTTTTCCGTCATTCCTTCCATTCGTTTTTCCGATAGTGTAAGGAACAAGATGTACCCAAGATAAAGAATTTGTTAGTGGATGAAAATTGAATAATATATCTAAGGTATCTGAGCGAGTGCCGGATAGTGTTGTTTGTGGGGGCCGATCCGTTGTCACCTAGAACACAGATTTATTTGACAAGTAAATAAAGAGCTACTGAATTTACAGCCTGTAAAGATCCACACAGACTATTTTTACATTTTTTCATTATTAGCTTTACTTCTAAATATCTATTTTTATGTCTTTATGTTCGCGTATGTACTATGTACTCGTATGAATCTATGTAATTCGCATTTTATCCGATACAATTTTTTTTTTACTGTCACATTATTGTTCTGATGTTTCTGTATGATGAAGTAAAAACATCGTTGACAAACAAACTATTTTATTATCACAAGAAGTCATCATCATTCCAACCTATAAAATAATAATAATAATAATAAATTTGTTTATTTAGGCAATGATCCCATTTTGACAAAATACAATACAAAACAAATACAGTGAAATTATATTGAAATTAAATTAAATTACAATAAATTATCAAATCAAATTACATTAAATTACAATAAATTAATTGATTTATTTATATACGTCCCACTGCTGGGCACAGGCCTCCTCTCAGAATGAGCTAGGGCCGTAGTTGTCACACCATTGTATTGCTTCGCAGGATTGCGCAGATTTCCTCGCGATGTTTTCCTTCACCGTGAAGCTCGTGGTAATTTTCAAATGTCATTTCGCACATGAATTTTTAGTAGTAGTTTAGACCCACAATCCTCTGTTTGAGACGCCATAGGTTAAACCACTCGGCCACGGCTTCAAGAAATAAATCTACAATACTATTATGATGTAAAATAAAACTAAAATATTATAAGCCTACCAACCTACATATATTTTTAAAAAATCACCCAGATCGCTACTATTAGATAGGATGCCCTAAGGTAGGCTGTTTCCTCATTCAATGGCAATGCCAAAACGTTGACCAAGGAAAAAGCCAGCCCTGTGGTCACCTGTGGAACGGACAAGCTTTTATTTTTAATACTAAATTAATGTCATTATGTTGCAAAAAGAATCCATCACAATATTATATTATTATCATATTTATCATACATGCTCTGAAGTTCAATTTTTCAATTTTTTAAAATTGAAAAAAAAAAATTCTTAAACGGCTCGAATGAAAATAGAAACGTTTACAATGCCTTTGATTGATTCTATTTATTATTGACCACGGACATTAGCGGTCACGGTCGTATTATAATATTAACAGTTTCCTTGGACGAAGTAATTATGTGAAAGTTGTTATTCGTGAAGGTTTTCTTTTGGAATTTTTCTTCATCAAACGGATTGTTTTAGGGTCGGTTGCACGGTCTAGGATTAAAAATATTTACCGTTAAACGGTTGTTTCATGGCAAGACATGTTGAAGGGTTCACGCCTATTTTATTTAGCTTAGTTTTAGTGCTAGTTTTAGTCTTATTATACTCGTACTATAAGACGGTTATGGAACCAAAAAAGTCTCTCTTTTTTAACTTGAAAGTTCAAATTTTCTTTAAAATCGAGCGTTCCTCCCCCCCCCCTCCCTTTTAAATCTAAACCGGTGGGTCAATAAAATTGTAAAATTCAGGATGGTAGTAAGTAGGTATATCAAACTTACAAAGAAAACTATAACGGTTAAGTTTTCTTGAGAATTATTAGTAGTTTAAGAGTAAATATCAGTCTAAGTACCTACGGTATAAAATATACCTAAACTTGGAATATTCCGTACAAAATACAAAATCCTTAGAAAAACATTACTTAATTTTATCGTAATGGTTACGGAATCCTATTTCGGGCGTGTTCGACACGCTCTTGGTCAATTGTTCTTTCTTTCTTCCTTTTTATTTTACCTACTAAAATGGAATTGCAAAGACCAGAATGATACCTACGTAATAATATGTACTCCAGGAATATAAACCTAGGGTTAAGTTTTTTTTTAATAATACTATGATATAGGTAGAGGGCAAAATGAGCGTGCGCAGGTCTAATGGAAAGCAACTGTTCTCGGTTCTATTTGGCCTGTTCATTGCCACTTCAGCGACCTAATTCGCTTGGTTATATCATCTCTTTCTACCTTCATCCTATACCGTGTGTCAGAAAGAAAAGGTGAATAACCTGGAATACAAATAAATCCTTTACCTATGGATTTACTTGTAGTTCGCTTCCCAGTTATCCTCTAAATTGGGAAAAATCCGGGGAAATCCGGACGGCTGCTATCCCTACTTTTGTGATAAGGTCAACCGGGGCTAATGCGCCACAATACTTTAAACAGCGTATTTATCAGATTATCACAAACACATTATGTATCTTAAGAATGATACAAACTAGCAAATTTGATCTAATTTCATATTTAAGTGTCATTTTATGGCATTTTTAATAATTTAACTTCTACGTGTAAAAGCTGGGATTTTTAGACGCTATAACCCCAGGGGGGGTGAAAACGTCTTTTACTGGTAATGTGACCGGATTGGTCGGAATTCTTTTAATCGAGATAATTTTATAAAAGCACACATGATAAAGTAAATTATTAATAGTAGTTTAGTTTATATATAGTTTTAGTTAGTTGATTATAATTATAACTTACTTTCATCACCATCATTATTATATTGTACGCTAAATTCTGGCCTTAGTTTAGGGTACTTAGTAGAACAAAAATATTCGGGGCTATAGCGTCTGATTGACTTCATTGGCGGATTACTTTAAAAAAGAGCTCGGCCACGACATCTAGTGATAATTTTTTGTATTTTAAGTGCCAAAGCCTTTAAAAAATAGCGTGAGTATTATGGGATGTCTAAAGAATGTTGTTCTTAGGATAATTGGAATGGACGCATTAGCCCCGTAGACGACAGCCCCGGCTGTCCTTACTATATCTATATCCCTACTAGCCGTGCTGTTTAGATATTTACCCATCGCAAACGAAAGTGCAGTGCAGTGCAATAAAATACCAATGTGTTGTCCCCAGTTAAACTCGTGGACATTGCGGACAGTATTGTATTGCATTTGCAAACACGGCGAAATAAATTGAATCGACTCACACAAGCAAACAAGTGTGGTGTGTGTATGCATTCCTGGTGTACAATTATACTGTTAGTTATAGATACTATGTAATGCTTGGATCCAAGTTAGTATTAAATGATATTCGTTCGTTCGAGCCCCCCGCCACGCCACACAAGCTTGCCGATATTATTATGTACAAATGCACAAGGGAGCGGCTTCTTTGCCCGACAGTGAAAGGAAGGGTTATTTTTTTGGTCATGATGATGATGATTTTGATTATGTTTATCTGCACTATCTCCATTCCCGTAACTTAATTATTTTTGTAAGTAACCCCGTTCCAACAAAATAATCTTATTTTTTTTATGTGGATACTGATTACTGAAAATAGGACACACATTATTTGTACGAAGGAATTCATAATTGGTTGCCTATGTTTTTTTTTCTATTTTTCGAGTAATTCTTCAAATGAATTTCAGTAAGTACTTACTTATAATCTGTCCCTTGTTACAACGTGAAAAAACATGCACGAAATTATTTTTATTCTTGTGCAAAATTTATTTTTTCGCAATAAACGACTAAAATATCGAGAAGACTTTTCAGTGTTCTTTAATTCAACATACTTTGAAGTAGTCAACTACAAAGAGATTGATACAACCAAAGTTACAAAGATATGTTTAAATGAATTTTATTGAGTTAAAAACAATGCCATCTATAGATACATGCTTATTTTTACTTTGCCCTTACAAATACGTTTATTTTAATTAGATTGTACAGTAAAGCTTGAAGGTAGCAAAACTCTTGAATACTTTGTCACTGTCGCTATTTTGACACATTTCAAACTGCCGCAGTATTATTAAAAGATGACGCTACTTTTAAGCTTGACTGTACCTTATTAATATTGATAAATATGTAGAGTGTCTCTTAGATAACAGTTAAAACACACCATTAACTTTAAACATGCACATACACTGTTTATATAACACGACAAGGAAGTAAATACGACGCGATAATTATGATTATGTAAAATCGCAAACAAATATTGCGTTTACTCTACTACAATGAACGGTCAACAACAATACGTAATATACTATGTATATAAACGATGTATGTCACATGGATCTGTAGAATAGTCATAATATCACGTGGGAATTCATTATAGTGGAACCTTGCCTATTATATTACTAGAGTAGATAAAGACGTCTTGTAAGGCTATATACACAAACGCTGACATAGTTTATTGTGTTTACACATAAATTAGATTAATGTTATGCTGAGTTTGAAAAGGAAAAAAATTGACAGTCGTCAGAGTGAAATTAATATGAGGTAAGGTGAATGACACTTTGCGGTATTCTAAACTAGTTTAATTTAGTTTATTTGCTTGCCAAATAATAGAATATTATTGTATAGGGATTTTCGGCCCGGTCAACAACACTCATGCGAAGTTACAGCTTTTTAGCACTCAGTCGCTAAGCTAAGTCGCGAACGGACAAGCAGACGGATGGAAAACCAAGACGATATAAAGGTTCCTTGTACGACTGCGGAACCCTAAAAAAGGTCATTAAGATAATAATGTCACCATTTTTTTTTACTCAAAAATAACCTTATGCATTTCGAAAGGTTCCCCGTATATGACATAACTAGCCTTAGCCCGCGGCCCCATCCGCGTAGTATTCTGATATCGTGCGCTGTTCCCTCGGGAACTGTGCATTTTTACGGGATAAAAAGTAGCCTAAGTCACTCTCGGGCCCATAAACTGTCTCTATGCAAAAATCACGTAAAAATGGGTAAAATTGTATTGAGTCATTTACTGTTTACGTCGATCCGTCGCTCCGTTACGGCGTGAAAGACGGACAAACACACTTTCGCATTTATAATATAAGTATAGATTTCGTGCATATTGTCCTTTAGACAGACCTGGGAAATCTCCCTTTATTGTCTAGCACACTTGGAATTACAATCGTTTTCACCACTTCTTTCAGTCCACTCAGCATGTGATTAGGGTCGTAAAAGATTCGTGCCGTATTCTGTCGCTGTAACTGAATACGGCACGAATCATCGCCAATTTAATAAAACAGACGCCAGCATGACGTCACAGTTTATATATAAGCTAAAGTAGTATGGAAGCTACGAAGGTACTGCAGTACCGCGAGACCCCCTTAGAAGCCGTGTATAGAGCACGCGTCTGTGTGAGTGTGTTCGTTTCGATTGATTTGTTCGTAGCTTCCGTACTGCTTTAGCTTATATATGTCGGCGGCCGATCGTAAAATCCGCCAGATCACGAAATTCCTAGGCATATCATGAAACGCCGCCATTTCATGATATGCCTAAAAGTTGACCAGGCATATCACGATGTGCCTGAGAAACAATACGGCAGATCGATTAGAGCAATGAATTCGTCGATATTCCTAGCTCTATACCGGGCACATCGTAAAATAGTTTCTTTTTTGGCCACTGGTGGCGCTGCGTATGCTATGGCGGCCGTTACCAGCTGACCGGCCGTGTCGTCTGTTTTCAGCGCGTAAAAAATGTCGGCGTCGCAATTAAATTATCTTCTTATCTTATATCATAGTGTTCAAAAAAGTGTACAAGAAGCATTTCAACAAGAGCTCCATTCTTTTTATGAAAACCAAACGAATTCTGTGCGTAATGTAAAAAACCATGGACATCTGCCCGTATTTTAGAGGTTAGTATTTTGTTGATAGTAAATAAAATATTTACTAGTTGTTATTTATCTACTAGCTTTTGCCCGCGACTTCGTCCGCGTGTACTTCAGTTATCAGGCTATATGTTTTATTTAATTAACCTCCATATTGTATGAAAAACCCCCTCCCTTATTGAAGTCGTCAACACCATATGGATCATTTTAAATGGTGACCAGCCATATTTTTAGTGTAGAAATAAGGAAGTCTCATAAAAACTCCCCCCTAATAAGTCGAAAGCTATTTCTTCTTTCTTTATCTTTGCCTACGGAGATAATTTTTATTTGTTATCAGGACCCTTAATACCAATAGGTATATGTATACTTACCTAATAGCAATTTTCATACTGCTAAGTCCAGAAATCAGAAAATTTCAATACAAACTTCACCCCCCATTTTACCCTTTTAGGGGTAATTTTAGCCATTTCACCTACATAGATAGTTTTTAATTGTAATCGAAAACTTGTATGCCTATATTTTTCATATGTCTAGTTCCAGAAATGAGACAATTTCCATATAATCTTTACCCCCCATTTTACACCTTTAGTGGATAATTTTATCTATTTCACCTACACAGATAATTTTAAATTGTAATCGAGAAATTGTATACATATTTTCATACTTCTAAGTCCAGAAATGAGAAAATTTCCATATAATCTTTACCCTCCATTTTATCCCTTAAGGGGGGAATTTTATCCATTTAACCTGGACAGATAATTTTTAATTGTTATCGAGAACTTATACCCTATTTTCATAGTTCTAAGTCCAGAAATGGGAAAATTTCCATACAAACTTTACCCCCCCTATTTTACCCCATTAGGGGGAAATTTTATCCATTTCATATACTCAGATAATTTTTGATTGTAATCGAGAACCTATATACCTATTTTCATAGATCTAATTCCAGAAATGAGAAAATTTCCATACAAACTTTACCCCCCATTTAACACTTTTAGGGGGAATTTTATCCATTTCGCTTACACAGATAATTTTTAATTGTAATCGAGAACTTATACAACTATTTTCATAGTTCTAAGTCCAAAATGGGAAAATTTCCATACAAACTTTACCCCGCCATTTTACCCCATCAGGGGGGAATTTTATCCATTTCATATACACAGATAACTTTTGATTGTATCGAGAACCTATATACCTATTTTCATAGATCTAATTCCAGAAATGAGAAAATTTCCATACAAACTTTACCCCCCCATTTTACACTTTAAGGGGGGAATTTTATCCATTTCGCTTACACAGATAATTTTTAATTGCAATCGAGAACTTATATACCTATTTTCATACTTCTAAGTCCAGAAATGAGAAAATTTCCATACTAACTTTACCCCCCCATTTACCCCTTTAGGGGGGTATTTTATCCATTTCACCTAGACAGATCATTTTTAATTAAAATCGAGAACTTATACCCTATTTTCATAGTTCTAAGTCCAGAAATGGGAAAATTTCCATACTAACTTTACCCCCCCATTTTACCCCTTTAGGGGGGTATTTTATCTATTTTACCTAGACAGATCATTTTTAATTGTAATCAAGAACTTATACACCTATTTTCATACTTCTAAGTCCAAAAATGACAAAATTGCATATAAGCTTCACCCCCCCATTTCACCCCCTTAGGGGATGAATTTCTAAAAATCCTTTCTTAGTGCTCACTTACATCATAAAAGGAATCTCTGTACCAAATTTCAAGTTTCTAGGCCCAGCGGTTTGGGCTGTGCGTTGATATATAACCCAGTGAGTCAGGTTTGCCTTTTATATATATAGATAGATAGATAGATAAAGAAATATGATAAATATATTAATTTCTTGAATTTATACTTTTGCGTTCTCGGTTTATACTGAGCGGCAATTTTATTACTCGTACTTATAGTAGGTACCTAAAAGATTACTTACCAAAATAACTGCAATTGTAAACGCATTCGACGATATTCCTAGCTTTATACCGGGCATATCGTGATATGCTGAAAAAAAGAAAAAAATAGGTACGACGAGCGAAGCGAGGAGTGGTTAGTATGAATTGTGACTACTACGCACGAGCCGAGCGAGCGAAGCGAGCGTGCCGCGGCAGCGGCCGGCGAAGTGCCAGAAACGAGTTGCCGGCATTTCATGATATGCCTAGGAATTTCATGATCTGCCTAAACTAGCCAAATCATGAAATGGCGGCGTTTCATGATATGCCTAGGAATTTCATGATCTGCCTAAACGTCACTAGGAAAATCGTTAAACGGTGGGTTTTGAACGATATGGCGGATGTCCATTAGCCAATTCATGAAATGGCGGCGTTTCATGATATGCCTAGGAATTTCGTGATCTGGCGGAATTTACGATCGGCCGCCGACATATATATTACTCTTTATTTTTAAAAATATAAAATATTTTTTAAAAAACAGATTTACAATATTATTAATGTATAATATTACTAACTAATACTGATTTATCATTATTTTATAAGGCAAACACGTCGTCAAGAGATGTCGCGCCATGGACCCTAGAACGCAGACTTATATATATGTATGTGATGACGTGTTGGTCATTTGTGCTCCTAGCCTTACATGAATAGCTCTCACGACTCGACTTAGCATTTCAACACGCTGGTCCATTTTACTGCGTTTCCGTCCATATTATTGTGAAGATCGTATTGTAGTGAACTGTCAGATGATGAGACTTCGTTTAATGTCAGAATCATGAGATCGTTTCAACTCGCATAACAGTACCCTTAGTGAAAGTTTTCGGTTGCAAAATGCGTCTCGATCGCGTTCGCGTTGTAATCTCAATTTGTATGGAAACACGAACATCGCAAACGTTCCGCTAGAGGCGCTGTTCGTGTTTCCATACTAATTGACATTTTAACGCGAACGCGATCGAGACGTATTTTGTAACCGAAAACCAGTGACCGAAAACATACACTAAGGGTACTGAATCAATTTTCACTTCTCATGCTCGTAAACCTCGTATTTATCTATGCTGGATTTAGGCGATATAAAGTGACTTTTTATTCTCTAGTGCATAAAGTAAAATCTTCGTCTAAGACTAAGTCTATCAAGTCAACTGCCACAAACAAAAAAGTTTCTATATTTTAATAATTTTTAATTTATACAAAACGGTAGCACATTTTATACTCTAAATTTAATTATACAACAACCTCCAATGTAGAAACGAGAAACGGTCTCTTTCGCGTTACTCGTTAGTAATTAAAATTAATACATAACGTGAAATGCAGTGTCATTTCGTATTTTAAACGGTATCGTTTAATTTAATTTTCGTTTAAAGGAGCTTAAAGTCAAAGTTGAAACGGGGGCGACGCAGTAGCTTTGCTAAATGTGTCTTTATTATTAATAATTAAACTTTGTCAGCTGGGCTTTGTCGGGTTAAGTATAGACTATACCGTACTTAAACGAGCAATGGCTTGTTGTAGTAGCTTGTACACTCCAGAGCATAAATATCTATGCAATAGGTATGTAAGTTTTAACCCCTGACGCAAAAAAGGGATGTTATTTTAGGGAAGCAGAACTTCACTGAATTGACTCCTAACTCTTACTGAACTCTTAACTGAACTAATTTCACTACTCTTATTACAAACTTATATACCTAATGTTAATCTATTACCTATGCTGCTAACCTACGGAAACCTATCTGAATCAATGCGCGTGAGATCAATCGCACTCCTATCGGCATGATTCAGATAAGTCATGTGCCAGCCATGGCACAGTTATAAATTTGATGACTATGTCTGCCTGTGTGTCTGCCTGTGACGCCGTAGCTCTTAAACGGGTGGACCGATTTAAATGCGGTTTTTTATTTCAAATCAAGTTGTCTAGACATGTTTCATCAAAATCGATTTACCCGTTTTTGAGGTATTGAACTTTGAAGTGACAAAGTGGGGGTTTTTCCAACTTTTAGTTGGCCAGGTTATTTGTAAATAGGTTCCACGGTTGCGACTCAGTTAGTTCCATTATTACGATTTAAATCTTTTTTGGGAAGCCTGACCTCATCAAAAGAAATCTTAATAGATCGCGTCTCTATCGCGTTTGCATCGAAACTATATCGCGTTTGCTTCGATACTGTCTCGCTTCTCCTTTGATATCGTATCGAGTTTATATCGCGATTGAATCACTTAGTTCTCTTGTCTAGCGTCTGCAGCAATCTCTTGTGCATCCGCATATCTACAAAAATACACTGTATTTAATAAACCGTACTAAATCAGCGATTCAAGTCAATTCGCTGCTCTGAAAGTTATATTTACTCCTTGAATTACCAGATTTTTTATCGTTCACACGCAGCGTCACTTGTTTCAGTCGTAAATCTCCCCAAGTTTCCTGAATGCGAATGGTCTACTTTGTGGAGGTAATCAGGAGTTATGTTTATGAAGTCAACAGTAAACGTTTATTGGCTAAGTTAAGAAAGGTACTTATACGACTATTTATTTCAGCTACTTGTACTCTTGATTTCGCTGGAATCATAGAACGGGTTGACAGAACGATTATCTTGGAACAAGTCTGATGATATGCCCGGAGGCCTTATTGTCTAGTTCACTCGGAATTCAATCGTTTTCTACTTCTTTCTGTCACATGGTGTAGGATAAGGGAAGACGAGTGCAGAGCGTTAGACAAAACAGAGGTCGTCTTGTCCTATTTCATATTGTTTGCTCTATCGATAGTATCGAAGACTTCGTAGCGTCGAGGTTGGAAAAGACACTAAATAGTGATTAGCCGCTATTCGATAGCGTAAGAAAGATCCAGACAAAGTAGAACCCTTAAAAGACGAACAATGTAAGTGTTTATAATATTTTATTCAGTTTTTGTACTGCTGTATGGTGTGCAATAAAGAATATTTGTATTTGTAATCTGACAATTTAACCTTTTTGTACGCTAAGGGCGTATTTCACCACTCACGGATAAATTTTATTTCACAGATAAATTCGATCCATCTCTGTCTATTCGGACAAAAAGAATAGAGACGGCATCACAGATATCTGTCACATAAAATTAATCAATGAAGTGTACCGAGTAGTAAAGCCAGTTTGATACTTATAGTATCGCATGAATTGCAGGAGTTAAAAAAAGGTTCAAAAAATAAATAAATGGATGATAAAAGAATTGTAAATAAGTAAATAATGAATAACAGGAGAATCTTATCTCAAATTATTGGTGAAACTGCTGGTTTAGTTTCACCAATAATTTGCGAGAATGTGTTGCGAGGGGTGTGTTTTTCACTAACCAGTAGAAACTCTTTATTTGTATATCCTCGCACAGCACATCTCTGGTAGAAACAGCTGAGCGGAGTGGAGGAGAGGTAAATGAAGCGCTTCCATTGGTTAGTGAAACACGTATTCCTTGTAACACATCCTCGTACATCTCTGGTGGAAACGATGCTTAAATGAAACAAAAAATATTTTTTTGTCCTTAGTAAACGACCACTTACAAGCTCTACTTATAATTAAAAGTCCATGTTTTATCAAAAGTTAAGGTTATTTCATCCGTTATCACCAACTTTTTATAGCCGAAAAACAAGAACATGGTACAATTACGAATAAAAGTGCCTTTTTTGTAAGCTATAAATCACACACGAATTCGTAAGTGGAATCGTTACAATTTCCATACTACAATGTACAGCCGGCGATAAAACTGTTAGCCGGTTTACTAGGGGTCGTAAGAATAAAAGTTATTGTACGCATTTTGCATTTTAATATAAATCCACAACATTGTTGGAATACAATCGTGTAGCCTTTGTTGACTTTAAAAATCATTAAGTTTTGACATCAAAGAACACAATGTAGATCATCAGAAATCTTCTGCGTAGTTATTATTAAAATGGACTTAAAATAATTACGATACCTGCTCACTAACGCAATTAAATTGCCATGTCTTGAAATTTAATTTAAAATGTTTCTGCAGATAGTTATGTTACTTTGACAAAACATTCACTTACTTAAAGGTTTTTCAGCGAAATTTTCGATTCAAAACATAATTGGTTAGTATTAGAAAAAATAGTGTCTACAATTTACTTCTTGGAAAACATTTTATAGTAACCTAATTAACTACTGCAGGATAATTTTAAAACAATCCTTACTATTATAAAGGCGTAAGTGAGTTTGTTTGTTTGTTACGCATTCACGCCGTAACGGAGAAACGGATCGTCGTGATTTTTGGCAGAGAGATAGTTTATGGTCCCGAAAGTGACATAGGTTACTTTTTATCCCGGAAAAATGCACAGTCCCGAGGAAAGAGCGTGCGATAACCGAATAGCACGCGGGCGGAGCCGTGCGTGGGCAAAAGCTAGTATATTATAATTCTCTGACAGTTTGCGGATCCATAAAAGATCCTTAGTCATAAAATGCATCATGAGTCACAGCACAGCGCAGCGATTACGTTGGTGTTTAGATAACATTTAGATGCAAGGATAGTCAACAAAAAATGTAATCCGGAATAAATAAATTATTGAATCAGGTGTTACTTTGCGGAAGTGAACATCAATGAACTGAAACAAAAAAAAAGGTTTAAGGTCGCGGGTGAGCAAAGTAATTGTTTCAGTTCAGGAAAAAATGTAAGGTAATAATAATGATGGAATTTAAACATCATAAATATATTAATTTATATTCGAATACTGTCCCAAAACTTTGACACTTCACACCTCAAGCGTACTCGCCGTTGCTACATTGATTTATCTGAACATTTCAAGTCCCGTAAATATCCTGTACAGATTGATGCCCGCGCCCGTATTTCATAAGTTATTAATTAAATTTCAAGAGTTGGGAACTTGGGTGCCATTAATCTTTTTCGTGTGCACTTAGGGCTCTCATTGACAAGTTAAGCCGCTGTATTGACGATGTTTCAGGCCAATGTAGAGGATGATGTATGATAGAAAACGGCACGTCTTAGAAGTCTTTTGAAAATAATTTCTACTCGCACTGGCGTTACATTCAGTCAGACAAATGGCTTCGTGGATTTTTGAAACCAACTCGCGATGCTAGTAGCTCAGATTTGGCACTCACCGGCCGCTGCCATAGCACGCTCGCTCCGCTCACTCGGCTCATGTGTTGCTGGTCGCAGTTCTATCTAACACTCCTCGCTGATGATCGTAGTCGCACCTAAGTATATTTTGATGCCATTTGATAACTCTCCTTGTCGTGTTTCGGCACAGCTTGGTTAACTGAAAAAACTACAAAACAAATAATCGACTAAGTGTTTTTCAACCTGTGGGTAGCGACCTACCGGGGGTCGCGGATTACCCCTTAAGGGGGTTATTGTGTGTGTATGATTATTCAATGTTTGTATTATCAACGTAAGATATTAAAAATAACTGTAAGAAGAGGTAAGCAGGGAGTCGCCAAATATTTTTCACAACAAGTTCCCTCGGTGTGAAAAATATTTGGCGACCCCCGGCTACCGCGTCTTGAAAAAGTTTGTAAAACACTCTAAATGTACTCAACTCTGTAAATAGCTATTCTTCCGACCAACTACTCGGCGTAACTAAATTATACTAAACGTTATTTGGACCAAAGAAAGACCTGCCAATAGTTATCTGCAGAATAAAATCTGCGGATTTAAACTCGGTGAAACGACAGATCCTTGACCAACGCTTAAAACACTTGAATACATTTAAAACATTTTAAAACTATACTACGGTCATCACAAACGTGCAAAATGAGTCATAAATCATTTTAAAGGTACCTCTCGCTCGCACTCACAGGCCTGATAGAACTGTCCTAGTGTTGTGTGTAGTTTGTAGTATTAACCATAATTACTTCTAATGCAGGTAAAATAAGTTACACTGGCGCTGGAGGAGCGCTGCACTTAATAATTTAAAGAAGAACACCTGTCCCTTGCCACGATTACAACAATTTCCACGGGCCTTCAGAATAATAGTAGACGCAGGCTTGCCTATAATTATCTTTTGTGTTGCGCACAATTCACAATGGAAAAGTTTCCCATTGTACTGAACTTGTGTGACAAGAAAGTTGATAGTCAACATCCATTTAATTTTTTCGATGACTTTCATGACGATATTGTTTGGGGAGTATTTTTTTGTGTATTTACCTTACTTTTAATCAGAGTCCGGAATTCTCGTAGCCATTTTGAGCTGTCATAGGGACTTCTCATTTATCGACTACCGATTATGTCAGCCGAAAGACGTCCACTGCTGGAAATAGGTATCCCCGAGACTCTCCACTCAGACCGGTCTTGTGCTTTCCGTATCCACCGCGATCCCACAATCTTAACCAGGTCGTCGCTCCATCTTGTTGGAGGCCTACCGACAGCTTGTTTCCCGGTCCACGGACGCCATTCGGGAACCTTCCGATCCCATCGGCCATCAGTTCTGCGAGCAACTGGCCCACCCAATGCCACTTCAGTTTTGCAATTCTTCAGGCTATGTAGGTAACCTTAGTTCTACTGAGGATATCATCATTTATTTTCTGATTCTATCCCCCAGAGAAACCACGAGCATAGACCACAATCAATAGAACACATAGTCTCTATAGGCCTCCGAGTGCTTTGAGCTTCCTCATGAGGCCCATCGTTAGCGCCCACGTCTTAAATCCGTATGCCATCACTGGCAACACAAATAGACAACAGGTAGAAAAAAAATACACATACACGGTTTTCACGTGATGTTTTACTGAGCTAATAATATGGCTTGTAGATTGTTTGAAAACAATGTTACTTAAGTAGCCACATGCCCTCGGCAAATGTGTTCCTGCCCTTAAGGGACCGCTGTCGTCAATTTTCTTATAAAATACACTCGTATTTCATTTCAGATGTTACTTTATTGTTTCTGCGGTACATATTTTATTTTGAACCGGCTGAAATAATCTTTGCGTAGGTTGTTAATGGCCGTTAGGTTTTTGTTTTCTTTTGCAATGTCGGGCGGTTTTCATACGTATAAGTAACTTATTCATTTATTTTACTGAAATCGTTTTTAAGATAAAGCTAAAAGTATTAAATTAAAGTTATCAATTTAAATATAGGTACCTATTAGTATAAAATATACGGAATGATTTTGGATACGTAATCGGTAGGTATCTGGCGTACACAAGTTAGTAAATAAATGAAATCGCTAACGTATTTACAGTCTGTTCTTATTGTCTAACGTACGTACTTGTAATCATCAATTTTACTACTTTTTTCTGTCACACTACAGGTAGGTTGAGCGTGGATTACGAGCATATTTTACATACCAATAAAAAAAACTGATTGAAACAGAAAACTACACGCGAACACCTGAATAACATACTCGAGATACGTTTCAGAATGCAATGGGAATTAGGGTCGCCGTGTCTGCTCGTCCGCCTGGCCTAACGCTTGGCAAGAACTGCGTCTTTGTACCACGAAACTCAGTGCACGTGTTTATAATCGACGCCCGTCGTAATCACTTTGTGATAGCTAAGCAAAAGTCGCTATCCCTAGATGCTATGACAATTATAAATTTCGGCGAATAGCTTTACGTGAAAAATTCTTCAATGAACACTAAACAGGAGTGTCACTAACCAAACTAACTTTCATCTTACATGTGAAATTACTGAAGAAAAAAAAACTGACTTATAATTGCTACAAAACGGCAATTGGTTAAGCTGAATTCTGATTCTGACTATACTTTCAAAGCTGCCTTGAATTTTGTCTATCTCTATCTGACAATGATAAATTAGTGTAAAATAATAGACAAAAATGAATAAAGTTCAGTCAGCATGAGTTTAGAAAACGTTTATGAATAAGGTGGTTTAGGTAATATACCTTTAAAGTTAAAGCAAATCAATTTTTTTTTTTATGGTATAGGGGGCAAACGAACAGACCGATCGCCTGATGGTGAGCGATTACCGTCGCCCATGGACACCTGCAACACCAGAAGAGTCACAAGTGCGTTGCCGGCCTTTAAGGTCTCTACGCTCTTTTCTTGAAAGATTGAAGGTTATATTGGTCCGGGAATACCGTAGGCGACAGTTCATTCCAGTTATTATTATTATTATTTACACAGTGCGATATTATCCAATATCCAATATAATCACTGTTTGCTTTACATTGTGGATCCACGCGGCTATATAACTATGAATTTAAAACTGATAGATCAAACACAGCTATGCTAAGCAATACACATCAATATTTGTCACATTCACGTTACATTAATAATTTAACTACCCTTAATACTGGGAAAGCCACACATGGCATTTAATAAGCATTCCCAAAGTAAATTCATTTGACAATAATAGCCAAAGAGTCTCGGAACCATTAAATATTGCAACTCGAGCTTCGTTACACTACCTTATTATCGTGACAAATATCATGATATTTTGCAGTGTAACTAATCTAATTATCTATTGTGACTAACTACCTACAGGCACACCTTAATAACTTCTTTCTTCTTCTTTTTCTTCCGGTGTACTCAGCTATCGGAGTTCGGCGATCATTAGGGCTATTCTTACTTTAAATAACTATTTTAATTACCTAAGAATGAAGCGTTCTATGGCAACACCGTCTTTTGATTAATGCTGTATTCACAGGATCTATAATAATATAAATTCTGAAGACTTAACCGTTAAATAGTCTAGAGACATAAATAGAGACATGAGTGCTTTCATACAACGTAATAATAAACATTTAAAAACATAAAATGAAGAACAACAGTGCATGTTTCGGGAACTTCCATAGGAACTTACTAAAAAAACCGGTATTATAGTGCAACTGCCTGACTTTATGGTTTAAGTGAGCGAACCCTCGCCTAAAAGCTAGTGTATTATAAACCACGGGTTCACGATAAATACTGGTTGCTTCCAACCGAAATAGCTGGACGTCTCATGAGGGAGCCTATGTCCAGCAGTGGACTTCCTACGGATGATGATGATGAATGTACCTCAGCTCTGTTCTGTTAAATAGGACGACTTATTTAGTATAATTGACTAGGAAAGATAGAGTTGCCACAAATGTTTTTTAAAAGCCCCTTGCTTTTGTTTAATTGTATGTATGTAAATTCTTTATTTTACAAATAAAATACAGTTATACTACGCGTCATATAAATCTACCTAAAAGTTCATTACTTAATACTTATTTTTGACCCATTTTGAGAACCATTTTTATGCGACGTCTTTACGTTACTCCCGGATTGTGTCCGAATCACTTAGCTAGTGATAGTGCGTATGAAATTTTTGGAATTATATCTTTATAGTTTTTGTGGTACTAGTGTGGCAATGAACTTTTAGGCAATGTTAGGCGGCGGAATTTATAACAAACTTTGAGATACTTTCACAAAGGCTGACGTGTCATTGTTTTAGTTTTAGTTTAATTTAATATGAGGCACTTATGCCACAAATGTTGCTTAATCAATAGCTCTAGTTAATTCGTTAATTACAGAACTTTTGATTCACTATTCTGGGAACTGTAACGAATTCCACCAGGTTTAAAAAAACCTTCGAATTTTTCATCCAATTTGTGTCGACCGGGATTGCCATTTCCAAACGCAATTGGTCGATCAGAGCTTCGTTAGCCCGTGCTGATCGAGTCATACATTCATTAGTGTCCAATCTACAATACACATCTAACCGTAGCCGTGATGGCCTAGTGGTAGTGGACCTATGGACAATAGAGGATCGTGGATTCAAACAGGGGTCGCATGTCTATATTTAGAAATTCATGTGCAAAATTACATATGAATACCGTGAGCAAACCTTTTCTTTTTATTCGACTGGATAGCAAACGAGCAAGTGAGTCTCCTGATGGTAAGAGATCACCACCGCCCATAAACATCTGCAACACCAGGGGTATTGCAGATGCGTTGCCAACCTAGAGGCCTAAGATGGGATACTTCAAGTGCCAGTAATTTCACCGGCTGTCTTACTGTCCACGCCGAAATACAACAATGCAAGCACTGCTGTTTCACGGCAGGATTCGCAAGCAAGATGGTGGTAGCAATCCAGGCGGACCTTGCACAAGGTCCTACAACCTGCACCTGCAAACCTGTCAATACTTGTACATAAAATTAGAAATACTGAGAAGTGCGAGCCCGGGTTTTAACCCATGTTCCTTTGCTTGAATTTTAAGTATTAATGCAATTTAAAAAACTTTAAATTTCGGAAAACCACATCGAAATCGATTCATTAGGATTAAATGCTTCTATGCCACTGACAGACAGATAGACAAAAATCGGCGTCTGACTTATAACAGCCCTCTTTTTGCGTTGGCATTTAAAAATATATTGTAATAAGACAATTCATTCCAATGAGTTTAATTAGGTACACGTCAAAGCACATAATGCTGAAAACGTTTCAGTCATTTCAAAAATATTTCCTTAAAATGGAGTCTGCTTCAAACACGATTAAGCCGGTTTCAGAAACAAATTACAGATTAAACAATTTCAATTTCGTTTGTAGCCTCCGTCGAACGAAATCGCTGCAGGGGGCAATCACAATTTATTACTTCTACCTTTCCGTTTAAGGTAAGGTATATAAAATATGAGATTAGGCTTCGAACCTCAGTAATTGACCCTTGGGTACTCTTGTAGGAGAAAGAAACACTTGCAATAAAAACCTAATCAAAACCCCCCCAAGAATCCAGACATTATCATTTCGAAGTTGAATATTTCAAAAACGACTGAAGCAATTTTTATCAAAGATAGCTAAGAACCGCCGCAATGAAATTCACTTTCACTTAATAAAACGCATCGACATTGGTCTATCCATTTGAGAGCTAAGATGCGACGGACTGACAGAAAGAGATTGGCGTCAAAGTTATGAGACCCCTCTTTTTGCGTTGATCAATCCCAGCCTATATACGTTCCACTGCTGAGCACAGGCTTCCTCTTGGAATCACAGGGTATGGGCAGTAGTTCCCACGCAAGACCACGCACACGCTTTTGAATTTGTTTCGCAGGTTTGTTTTTCACAAGAATTTCAAAAAACTTTGAGTTGTGAGCCCGGATTAGAACTCACAATCCTAAATACCTATACAAAATAAAATAAAATAATTTAATATAGGTACTTACTTTTTAATTTATGATTATTGACTCAATTGGAAAAAGTAAATCGTTTATTTTTGACATGAACAAACTGCCTGTCACAACTAGGATAAGAATCAAATATACATTAACAAGTAAACCATTAAGTCGTTTTGATAGAATCACATACTCGTAAAAAAGCTGTCACTTTATTATTTACCTTCATTTCATCCAGATAAGCTTCCTAATGTTTCCAATATCGAATGAAATCTGCTGTTTATGTGGCCTCTAAAATCCTTGTTTTATTTCCCGCTATTAAATAAAAGTGATAGTTCCCTGAAGTGGCGCTGGGCTGGCCAAGTCTGTCGCGGGACCGTTGAACGGTGGAGTAGAGGAGTCCTCGAATGGAGACCACGGACGGGAAAACGTAGTGTAGGGCGTCCGGTGGAGGATCGCTGGCGGCGGATGGATACGAGAGGCTGAAGACAGTGTTGTGGCGCGCCATGGAAGAGGCCTATGTCGAGCAGTGGACTGCTGTAAAGTACAATTCAATAGAATCTAACAATTTTCTACACATTTAACACACCCTGACGTGGGCACGCTTGATTATATATGTCCCTATTGTTGCAATTATCATCTAACAGGAATGAAAAAAGAATAATAGTCACATCACAAAGCCTTAGGCAACCCGGTGTTCATATTAGAAGGCTGGAAGTGTCTACAGGATTGTTAGATTCTATTGAATTGGAGTATAGACTGATGATGATGAAGAAAAGTGATAGTGTTTATAAATTTAGCAGAACTAAGATTATGCAAGTACCGATCAAGTTCTTATACTTCGAGCAAAAACTTGAAGAGAAATATGTGAACCAGTACTATTGTTAATGACGTAGAAAGGTGTTTAGATATTTTTGATTGAACTTTTGGTCAGAAGTATTGGAACTTGACTGTACGTTACTAATTAAAAGTTCAACATTAAACTTGTCAAGTGTGCCTGGCCCGACGCAACGTAGGGTTCTATTATACTAATATGCGATAAAAATATTAACCTATTATGTAAATGCTGATGTTTTCAAGCCAACGATTTAGCTTGTAGATGGGGACACTACACAAAAATTAGCACTCGAGAGTGGCTCCTAAATCGGAAAATGATCTTAGCAAAGAACTTATAAAATTTCAGAAATTGATAGAAAATACGACACGTGACTAAGATACGGTAGATACGTGACTGTTTCACGGGATTAGGTAACTGACATTCAAAAATTAAGTTACTGTCATATCTTTTTTTCTCAGCGTTTAACTGAACATTATTTTTATTTCTTAGCAGTCAGGGCGCTGGCAACAAGACGCAAAGATCTTATTTCTTTCATAACTTATAATTTATCACAGTTCAACGGAATAACCTTGTAAATCCATTTAGCATATTTCGTACTTTTTCATAATTCATTCCGACCTATTTGACAAATTAATATATATGAATTCGCCTAACTTTTGACAGCAAAAACAAGCCTGCCTCAGTTGAAAGTCTGGACGCGAAACCTAATTTTCTTTTGTATTTTTCTGTGAAAAACTGCTCTCTGAAATTTCGGCCTTTGTTATTTTCATTTTTTTGTGTTAAATCAGACAGCAGTCAGATGTTCTTGAAATATGTCTCTCTGTACTGCTTTTGGTGATCAATAAAGAATATTTGTATTGTATTGTACGAGTACGTATGTATGTATGTAAACTCTTTATTGTACAAATAAAACAGAAGAAACAAAATACAATTGTCAAAATTTCAGATACTTGTACAAAGGCGCACTTATCCTTTTAAGGGATCTCTACCAGTCAATCTTTGAGTGGATGAAAGGAGCAATCAGTTTAGAGCTATATATTGCTATGCCAGACGCAAAAAGAAGGTTGTTATAAGTTTGACGTCAATGTGTATCTGTCTGGAGCACCGTAGCTCTCATATAGATGGACCGGTTTCGATGCGGTTTGTTAGGTGAGAGCGATTTACGTAAAAGCTAGCCGTTTTTAAGATTTGAACTTTGAAATGACATTATCCAGGGTTTTCCAACTTTTTTTCTAAAAACGCACAGTGTAAGTACAGTTACACAAATTTAATTAAATCACAGAAAAATCAAATAAATAGGTACACACACAATTAGTCAAAAAACCCGCCCGCGTCATACCAGGCGCAAAGGTGCCCAATACACTCGCCGCGTTACCGCAAGAACAGCGATGAACAACCTCATTGAAAAAGGTTCGACCTTACTATTATATATTCTGTGACTGTACCTAAGCATGATGTAAAAAAATGTGGTCTTTATAAATAAATAAAATACTGGTTGAAATATTGTAGATAATTTTATAATGCAGTGTATAATTAAATGTAATTTCACTACAAATACTAGGATGCTCGGCTACCGTACAAGAAATACTTGAAGACAGATCTTGCACTGGCCCGATATTTATAACTAAAAAACCTTTTCTTTTTCAAGAACAAACGAGTACATATCTACCCGACAGTGTACCTCACTTAGCAATATATTTTCCCTTCTTTACTTCACTGTCATCTACAACAGTGCACTGGATTCTAAGAGGTCCACAAATTCACTTCACATTGTGTCATCTCCACCCCACACGTTTTCTCAACTATGCGATAATTTCCTTGGCAAACCTGTATGCTTTGTAGTTTCGCGATGCATTGTGACTTAATTCAGCATCAAATACAGTTACGGTTAAAGCTTTCGGTTGGATAGGCAACGAAGAGGTTTCTATTGCTCATGTAGCAAGCTACAATTTGTCACAAGTTACAATTGACATTCTGGGATTTTATAAAATTCCCAGATTTGCGTTTAAAATTGCCAAGTCATAATTTATTTCTATGATTCACTGCACACGCTTAACGTGTTTTAATTTAAATAGATGCTATAATATGGTAACGATTGATAACGTTACAATACATTATCATCACTATAAATTGATCTAAAGTTAAGTATTACTTGTCGTTACTGAAAAAAATATTTCTATCAACTTAACAAAAAATAATATTTATCTATCCAGAACATGATCCGTATTTTGTTTTGTTTTATTTGGTCCTTATTTTTATGAATGTTTCACTAAGAAAACAAACAAAAACAAAATAACAGAACTACATACTTTCAAAAGAACCGAACCGAATTAGAAGTTCTTTTTTTGAAATCTCTTCCTTAGTAAATGCTTAGTAGGAAAATAAGGAAAACAAACAATCCAGGGAAAGATAACGGTAACATTCATACCATTGTATTAATACTGAATGAGTAAAGCAAGTCAAGTGTAGCAAAAATCGCACGTTGCGGCATTTCGTCAATATCGTAAGCACTTATATCTTATCATTTATTATGAATAAGCGGTAGCTTGTAGTTGGCTAATCTATTGTAGTACCTACTCAGCGATAAAGCCTATAGTATAAGCAACTTATTATTATCTATCAACTAGATCATAGTTGTGAGGATATTTTCGCTTTGTTTATAGATGTGATTAGACATAATTCGGCCATTCTCATTTTATACCTAGTGACACTGTAATTAGTCTTGCGTGCACAGATAAATGCAAATGGCAGCCATTCGTTTTTGTTTTTTTCCCTTATATTTTATTTTAACCAATATTAATTATGAACATCGTAATGGCTGCTCCCATTATATTGCAAAGTTGCGTTTTGATTCGTAGTACTCCTTGTATATTAGATAAGTGTGAAAATGTGTCTGTTTGTCCGTCTTTCATTTCGAAATGGAACAACGGATCAACGTGATTTTGGCGTAGAGATAGTTTATAGTCCAGAAAGTGACATAGGCTACTTTTTATCCCGGAAAAATGCTCAGTTCCCGAAAGGACAACGCACGATAACTGAATTCCACGAAAAATCTAATAATTATTAAAGAAAAGTTTAAAAATCTACGCACTATCGGTCACTTTTACACCTTCGGCACCGAGGGAGAGGTAACACAATTATGGCTCCCTCTCTAACAAGATTACCTCTAATAGAAAGTTATCGTGTAGAGACAACGTCGTGAATTTCTGACATAAATATCGGGGGCACTAAGTGCTGACGCGTTCGTTCAGGGGTAATTGTGGATAAGTGATAACTTAGTTTTTTATTACTAATTTTAACTCGAGAATTTGTTCGGGTAAACCAGTTTTGGCAGTTACAATTCTGTGATTTTACTTCTCGTGGGAACTTCCATAATGATACACGGTCGAGGATTTTGATTCATGGGCTACCGTGGAACCTTTGGAGGCAGGCAGGTTGCTCTACTAGTGAAATAAATTATCCTAAAAATAATAACTAAACTTAAATACATAAAATAACCCCCCCCCCCCTTATTCAAGGTACCGAAGACGCTGGCAGCGTTTCCTCTTTGAATAGCTAGGCTAATTGTTTGTCTAAGGAAGCTGCCAGCTCTTCGGTCACCTGGTACTAATCTTTTTGAAATTTCTTTAAAAAGTTTTATAGCGCTAGGAACCCACGGACCGAGGGTCTCTATTAGTTATTTCAAATTCAAATTCAAAATTATTTATTTGTTAAACATAGGTAGGTATTTCCTATTATTAGTCAAATATCATTGCATACCTTCGATATAAACATTTCCCTTGGGTAACTTAGTAAAGTGGGGCCGACAAATGGAAACTATCGACACATAATTGCCCTGAGATACCTTTGGTACACCGATTAAATCGTCAGAAGAAAATTGAGTTTGCAATCCCACTATCCCAGTAATATTATAAATACTTAGGTTATTGTAAGTCTGTCTGTTTGTTAATTTGATTGTTTGTTACCTCAAAACGTCTAAGCCGCTGAATCGATTTAGATGATATTCGCTATATAGATAGTTTGAATCCCAGAGAAGGACATAGGAATTTTTATAGACATTTTTATAAATATAAAATGATGGGATACTCAAACACAAGGGTCCATCCGAGCAGAAATATAAATTTAGAAATGTACACGCAGCAATGCAATATATAATGCAATGCAAATACGGCCAGTAGTTCCAGTAATTACTTCCCTACATACAAACAAACACTCTTTAATATTAATAGTGGATAGAGCACCGATCAATATTTTCAATCAATACTAAATACCTCTACATAGATATAGATAAAAATAATGATTATTTACCAAGAACCATCGCTATTTCAAGAGCACTTGGACTCAGTTTAAGTCGATGTTAGGGATGTTGACTCAATGTATTGCGAAGTTGACTGTAGAGCCGTCTTATAGAAATGTCAAAGAGCTGCTATGAACTTTATAAAAGAGCGCTTCAATTGTAATTTTTTTCTTCTAAAATAAATATTTATTTATTTATTTGGCAAAAAATACTTAATCAAAAATACAATTTTCCGTCAGACTCAGACGTCAGACACAGAAATTTAAATATACTCGTACATAATTTTTTTCAAGTCGATAAATCAGTGTATACTATTTTCGTAGGTTGTGCAAATTTTCTCACGGTGTTTACCGCTTAACCGCATAGGACACGGTAATTTCTTATGTAAAATCGCACATAGAATTTTGGAAAACTCAAAGGTGGGAGCCAGGACTTGACGACCTTCTGCTTGAAAAGCTACCAGGGACCACTTTTACAATCTATTTAGTTACCTACTTCCTAGACCCCCAGGTTGCTTTTGTTGGAAACTGCCTGCATCCACCGTGAACCCGCGACTTTAGCCATGTCATGCCGTCGATCTCGTTGGTGTATCCATACTTTAATATTATAAATGTGAAAGTGTGTGTGTTTGTATGTTTGTCCGTCTTTCACGTCGAAATGGAGCCACGGATTAACGTGATTTTTTGGCATAGAGATGCTCTATGGACCAGAAAGTGACAAGCTAATTTTTATTTCGGAAAAATGCACATTTCATAACCTAATTCCACGCGGACAAAGTAGCGGGGAAAATCTAGTGTTTCTAATAATTATATATTATATGACTAATTTTATGGATGCGAAACATGGACACTGACACAGAATGATAGGGCAAGACTTTGAGATGTGGTGCTGGAGAAGAATGAAAGGCATAAGTTGGATGGAAAGGAAGACCAATGAGGAAGTCTTAGGAATGGTTGAAGAACAGAGAACAATCCTGAAAACTATAGATGCTAGACGCGGGAATATGATCGGGCATTTGATATGACACGACGACTTCTTCAAAACAATTTTGGAAGGAAAGATCGAGGGGAAGAGAGGTAAAGGAGAAAGTCGGCGTCGTGTCGTATCAAGAGGTCAAGAACATGGCTCAAAGGAGGGATGTGTGGAAGATACTCCGCCGACAAGAGTATAACTCTTAAGTTAAAGAAGAGATGACTAATTTATATCGTTTATAATTATTACTTATGTCATTTTTCCTATCACCTACCAATTTCTAATAAGTTATACAACTTATACAAAGGCACTCTTACACTACAAAGTTACTACCGACGCCTTTGTGCATATAATAGCTTCATAAAAGTTGTAAAGCGGCGACCGTTATCGCCAATGTGAAGTTTGTTAAGTTTCCGTGAGTCCCGGAGCATGATCGGCAGTGGGTCAAGTCGTGCAGCCGAAACTGGGTTATCGGAGTCCAAGATCTGGCTAACAAATTCAGGTTATGTATTGTCTCTTAAATCAAAGGCCCGATATATAAACAGACGCATCGGTCAAACGTTAATTCTGGCTTCAGTTCAGTCCATTCCGATAAGAATGACGAGAAAAATGCTCCGAACCGATGAAAAATATTTTTTTATTTATTAGACAGTGAAAATTTACAGCATCACAGTTCATACCAATGCTCTGTTTAAAAACAAAATTAATATTCTGTAATAACAATACCAACAAATAAAAAAAAATCAGGCGTTTAACGCCCATAGATCTCAAAAGGTGATCACAAACTTTGTTAGTAACAAATATTCTTTGTTAGTAATAAATGTATTAAATATTATTCATTTTGAAATCAGTGCTATCTAGATTTGGCAATTTTTATGATTTGACGACCGGATGGCTAAGTGGTTAGAGAACCTGACTACGAAGCTTGAGGTCCCGGGTTCGAATCCCGGCCGGGGCAGATATTTGTATGAATAATACGAATGTTTGTTCTCGGGTCTTGGATGTTTAATATGTATTTAAGTATTTATTTATCTATATAAGTATGTTTATCCGTTGCCTAGTATCCATAGTACTTACACTTACATTAGTGCTTAGGTGTGCTTAGTTTGGGACTAGGTCAATTGGTGTCAAGTGTCCCATGATATTTATTTATTTATTTATTATCACCCATTTCAGTTAACATAATGAAAAATGGCATGGTAAAAAAATATCGAAAGAATTGGTATATTTTCCAATAAGACAAAATTCACTTCACGTGGTTCTCATCGTGTTTTAAACTAAATAAAGTCACGTGTACATGTTGAATGCATACGCAATAATAGCCATGCATGTAAATACGCTGAGCTACAATTAATTAAACTCCATACGAATGTCATGCAAGCTTGCAACAATTTTATTGCGAATACAGAATTCAACGCTGCGAATTAATTTTTCAATTACAACAGCACTTGGAGAGGAGAATCTTAATTGCAATTTAATTACTAACTGTAGCATTTGTAACTGAAAACTCATTATTTTCTACGGTTAGTTTTTGTTTCCGTTCTTTTTCGTCTTTGTTGAAAACTTTGTTTTGAAGCCCAATATATTATTTATATTTTCAATTATTCGCATTTATAACATTAGTGGGAAAGCTAACTAAGGAAGGATTTAAGATGGCTTTCTTTCAGGACCCAGCGATTTTTTCCACCCTATATAGTAGCTATCCATTTTTATTGGAATACACATAAAAACGCCAGCCAGTCATTTCCAAACCTACATTAACCTCCATATATCCGTAACCTAGAAAACTTCTCAAATCTCTGACGACGTTTTGTAAAGATACATTTCTAAGCCTTTGTCCACTCCCCCGTACTTCTGAAGCGCTTCATAGCGCTATATGGCTGTTTTATTAAAAGCGAGGTATATTAGTTACCATTTTCTTTTTTAAAATGTTCAACCATCTCCTGAATATTTTACCTTTTTCTGCTTGAGAAAATTCCAGTGCGTTCTGTTCCATCCATTAAGAAATGTAAATAGGTCTTAAAATAGCTCTTTGTTTCTATCGATTTATAAAAAGAAAGGTAACGAAACCAAATAAAGCCAAAACCTGGAACCTGGAACGTACCTAAGCCTATTTTTTATAAAAAAAAACTTAGATAAGTAAAACTCGCATACAGATTTTCATAACAGAATATTCATAAGGTTTGTATGAAGTTTGTTTTTAAGGTATTTACTGTTGACAATTGAAACAAAAAAAGATGAAGATACAGCCGGTTAAATCTACTCAATTAAACAACCCAACCCACCCAATTTTTACTATCAACCCAATCGTGGCCATGGAGCCGGATGAAAACGTCGCTAGGGATCCTACAACAATCATACCATCATCGCCGACAACTTTATTGATACCGCAACCGCGGCTCTGCTGTAACTCTGGCCACTGCCGACCTTTTAGTTGAGAAGTGCCGTGGTCTAACCGAGATGCGCATTATTAATGAACGACCTTCCGCTAAACTTAGCACAAACAACCCATATGCTTCGAGTAAACTCTTTGAAAGCCGTTAGCCGTTTGCTTTAGGGTTCTTTTTAACTATAGAGTAACGGTGGAAGTGCTTCTGAGAGTTAAAATATTAATTTTAGTAAGCAATTGGAAATGCTATAGCTAAACGTTAATCTATTACTACCTAAATTTAAAATTATCTATTACATATCTGTGGTGGCCTATGGCATCTCAAACAGTGGATTGTGCGAAATTACATTTGAAATTTACCGCGAGCTTTCCGGTGAATGAAAACGTGACCAACCTGCGAATAAAATCAATGACGTGTTTGTAGTGTCCAATCTGCACTAGGTAGGTCTGCAAGTAAACTACAACTCAAGTGCTTAATTTCAAAAGGATTTTTGTATCCAGCAATACGAGGTATATAGATTGGGAAGATAAAATATATTTTTTTATAATTATATGGCGAGAAAATAAAAACATTAAATTTTATTTCTAACAAAAATTAAATTAATGTTTTCAATTTCTTCAAGTAATTGTTCGGCGAATTGATTTTTGTATGAAATGATAGTACCTAAATGAGAAAAATTTCAGGTATAATGAAATTCTATAAAAATATTTTGTATACAAATCATACATAATAATCATGTCAAAACTCATCAACGAAGTCAGTGATGTATGTATTTATAGAATAGATTAAATTACATTTAAGCCAACCTTCTCATGGACCTTCAAAGTCTAACTTCGATCATTAATAAATCAAACCCGACCAGGCAATTGGTCCATAGAGGCTTTTATAAAGAAAAATAAAACAGCCACGTTTCTGAAACAGTTTCATTAAGAGCTGAATTACAAAGTTGTAATCCTCACTGACAGAAAAAAAGATTTGTAGAGCCATAAATTAGATTACATTGTAATGAATCCGTGGATCACAAAGTTTGCCGGATTGATTGTTGAGAATTCAGGAAAAGGTCGTAATTTGAAAAATACTAAGAGGTCGGGATATCAAAGGAGACTTTAAATTCAGTAACGCTTTTATAGAACTTATTATAGTTACTGCTTATGTATACTCATAATGTAGAGATATTATTACAATATATTTCGACATTTTTGGTAAAAATTTATGTTGCGTGCGCTGTAACAGAATTCATGAAAATGCACAATAGAATCTCTCATATTATTAACGACCCCTATTTCATTATATTTTAAATAATACTATAATTCCATCAGAAGAAAAATAAGCACAAGTGAACGGAATAGTAGTAAACGATCGGACGTTGTTAGTTTTGTGTGTCGGTATGATGGGGTGACAAATAAAAATGACCAAGTGTGGGTAATTCGAAGGACTCGCGCTGCTAGGCAGACTTTTAACACCTCACAGTTCAATCTACTCGTGACAACGGCCACTGTATAGTGTTTCCGAAACGTCCAGGTAAATATTACTCGTGTGTGGCGTGATAAGTCCTGTGCGTGGTATTTTGACTATGAGTGAAAATTACGAAAGATTAAAACGTTAACTTGCTATTTATTTAAGCAATAAAAGAACAAAGATGTCACCTCAATTGAGTTATTGTAATATTTTTTATTTTACTACGACATAGACTTTCAAAAGTTACAAAACTGACTTCTGCTTTTATTTTCAAGTCAAATCGACAAAGCGCTCGAACTAGAAACTTTAACAAAGTACTAAGTCATAAAATACCTATTACAAGTAGTTCAGAATCACAATATAACAACGATGATGTCAACGCCTTTAGCGAGAAATGACGTAATTTGATACCGTGCCAGGAAAGTTCGGCGTACTTTGACACTGGGGGCGCGGTGGTGCCTCGCCAAGAAGAAACTTTTTATAAATTTTAGAGTTCTTTATTTATTTATTTGATGAAATTGCACAGTACAGTACAGCGACAAATTTAAAAACCGGCCGAGTGCGAGTCGGATTCGCGCACGAAGGGTTCCGTACCGTTATGTAAACAAAATTCGACATTATCAAAAAAATACGTTTGTTGTATGGGAGCCCCCTTTAATATTTATTTTATTTTAATTTCATTATTTATTTGTAGAGTGATTATAAACTAAATATTATGTATTGTGTATATTTCAAGTGTCTGCCTGTTGCTGTTGTTAATATCGAACAAAAAACAGCAAAAAAATCACGTTTGTTGTAAGGGAGCCCCTTTAATATTTATTTTATTCTGTTTTAGTATTTGTAGCGGCCACAGTTATAGGTAATCTGTGAAAACTTCAACTGTCTAACTATCACGGTTCATGAGATACGGCCTGGTGACAGACGGACAGAGAAGTTTGTTTGTTTATACCCTTTACTAGCTTTTGCCCGCGGCTCCGCCCGCGTGGAATTCGGCTATCGCGCGCTGTTCCCTCGGGAACTGTGCATTTTTCCGGGATAAAAACTAGCCTATGTCACTCTCGGGCTCATAAACTATCTCTATGCCAAAAATCACGTCGATCCGTAGCTCCGTCACAGCGTGAAAGACAGACAAACACACAAATATACAAACACTTTCGCATTTATAATATTAGTATAAATTATACAAAAGGAAAAACAGAAAAAAACGGACGAAGGAAAAGTCTTACTAATTACCTTTTCGGTACGGAACCCTAGAAACAGCAGCAGCACTTTATAGGCACAGACCCGTTTTCTTTGTTCTTTATTTACCGTTTTATTTTATGTTTCTTTTCTTAAGAATTATTTATTTTACATTTTTGATGATAACAAAATTGTATTAGCAATAATACAACCTCTCTCGCCTGTTGAATTAGTGTTCTCTCTATGGGACGGGAGCGGGTTGAAATTCAACGCTTTTTGCTAAGTTTTTGCTTTTAATTTTGCCATCTGCTTTTGTTAACTAGCTTTTTAGACGACCGGATGGCCTAGTGGTTAGAGAACCTGACTATGAAGCTTGAGGTCCCGGGTTCGATTCCCGGCCGGGGCAGATATTTGTATGAATAATACGAATGTTTGTTCTCGGGTCTTGGGTGTTTAATATGTATTTAAGTATCTATATAAGTATGTTTATCCGTTGCCTAGTGTCCATAGTACAAGCTTTGCTTAGTTTGAGACTAGGTCAATTGGTGTCAATTGTCCCATGATATTTATTTATTTATTTATTTTTATATAATCGTGTTTTTAGGGGTAAAAAACAAAACAAATTATACAGCATACATGCGACTTGGCTTCGTTTTAAAAAATTACATCGTACGAAGAATTATTTATGCCCCCTTGAATGCAATTACGTTACACGATGACGTAAGTAACGTAACAGCTGTCACTCAGCTTAATGAGACCATAATTAGATCTATTATTATTGTCGATAAAAGTTAGTATCATCATCGTTAGACTTTATTAATCTAATGTCAAGCAAGATTCGGATTTTCATACTATAATACAATTTTAAAACAAACAAAGCTTTAAAAACATAAGTAACTACATTAGGTACCTACATGTTTTATAAAAAAATGCAAATACGTAATTTTTGAAACTAAAAAATTGGATATACATTACCTACTGATAATGGTCTTAATAATTATATTAAATAACCTAACCAAGTTACCGAAGGGGAAAAACGCCCGAAATTGTCATTTTAAAGTTCATATTTCAAAAAGAGCTAAACAGATTTTTTAACATTGCAAAACCGTCGGAAGAAAATTTGCTTTCACGTAAAATTGCATCAAAATCGGTCTATCCGTTTGAGAGTTACGATGCCTCAGACAAACAGACAGACTTGCAATGTCAAACTTATGACTAGACTAGACTTCTTTTTTAATCGGGTATTAAAATATAACTAGTTAGTTTACGATTTTTAGTACATTCAGCAATAAAGATATGAATACCTACTTACAGCTAAAGTACCAAAAGTATGTACAGGACTTATTTCTTGAACATTAAGGTCGTGTATACATGTTTTTGGCACTATGGCTGTATTCATTTATGAATACACTAGCTTTTGCCCGCGGCTTCGCCCGCGTTAAATTTGGGGTAACACAGATTTACTTTCAACGATATTTATTTTCGTGTTTTAATTGATTTTTCGGAGGATTATATTTGCTTCGAATTTAAAAATCGACTTTGAAGCCTTGTTTCACATCTTCAGGTCAGAGGTGCAATTTTAGAAAACCTACTTGTTTCTTTTGCCTGCGATTTCGTACCTGTGCGACATCGACATAGGATTCCCGTGGGATAAGTGAGTTCAATAGAAAACCACACTCTCCGCGATTGAATTGAAGCAGGCTTCTATTATTTAGGGTATCGATTTTTAAAAAGCTGTTGTTTCAGAGATTACCCCCAATAAACAAAGAAACAGACAAAGTTTAAAAAGTTTTTCTTCTTTCTTTCTTTCTAATCAGTTGATTGGTTTGGCGTAGGTACTAATGTATCCTAACCGTTAAGGAGTTATACCTTCCAACATCAGCTCACCTGAGTAACCAGAATGAAAACAACTAAATGTCTATACCTGCATATTAGGTATAATATTTAAAAAAAAAACCTCAACTCCTAACCGTTATGGAGTTTTACCTTCCATCATCAGCTCATCAACATGAGATGATGTCTATCAGACGCAAATACTGAGAAAATATATGAAAAACGTAATGCGTCCCTACACAATTTGAAGTTTACCCTCGATTTCCCCGAGATCCCGTCATCAGATCCTAATTTGGTGACAGTGACCTTGGGAGTATACTCTTTCGAATAAAAATATATTTTTAAAATAAATAAGAAAGAAAAAGAAAAGTCCCAATTTTCCCGTTCCCGTTAATAATTTTAGGAAAATTCTCTCTCAACGCTCCCCTACACTCCCCAAGGAACCCACTTGCCAAATTTCAGCTTTCTACGACCAGTAAAACGAAAAATCCCGTTTTTTCCCGTTCCCGTGGAAATTTCGAAAACTCCACTCTCAATGCTCCTCTACACTCCTCAAGCAATCTACATGCCATTTTCAGCTTTCTGCATCCATTAAGCGAAAAATCCCGTTTTTTTTCCCTTTCCCGTAGGAATTTCTACACTCTCTACATGCCAAATTTCAGCTTTCTACGACCATAAAAACAAAAAATCCCGTTTTTTCCCGTTCCCGTCAGAATTTCGGGAAATCCTTTTGTAATAGACCCCTAGACCCCCCAAGGAATTTAAATAGGTACTAAATTTCAGTTAAAACGATAAAACCATCCCGTTGAACTGAATATAAATCCCGTTTTCTCTTTATCCCGTGAGAATTTCCAAAAATCCTTAAAATAGTTTTTTACTATTATAATTACCTACTTCTATGCCAAATTTGAAGAGTCTAGTAATTATTGTTCATGCGATTCCGTTGAACTGAATATATAAATCCCGTTTTTTCCTTATCCCGTGGGAATTTCCAAAAATCCTGAAATTGATGTTTTTATTAATGTAATACCTACTTGTGTAACAAATTTAAAGAGTCTAGTTATTATTGTTACTGAGATAGGGTCACTCAGAATCGAATATATAAATCTTGATTTTTTCCCGTTCCCGTGGGAATTTTCTAAAATCCTTCCTTAGTAGATGCCTACATTGTATAAGGTATCTATGTGCAAAATTTCAAGTCTCTAGGTCTAGTGGTTTGGGCTGTGCGTTGATATATCAGTCAGTCAGTTAGTCAGTCAATCAGTCAGGACTTTGAATTTTATATATATAGATGATAGCTACTGATATCGGGAAAACTACTTTAAAGGGTGGCGTAATGAGGAAAAGTTGTATAATTTATCAAAAATGCCAGTCAAATAGATGTATACATATTTTGGCAGTTTGGTTGTATTCATATATTATGAACCCATCCTGCCTATGATAACTAATATTAAGATGCCTGTACATCTGTTTAACTGGCATTTTTGATAAAATATACAACTTGTCCTCAGTAAATCACCCTGATAGCTAGTGGTGGACTGTATGAAAACTAATGGAAGAATTGATGGAAACACGGGTTAAACGATACTAATTTAATAAGCAAAACACAATATTATTTTACAGCAGCCGACAGATCGGGCAAACAAACACAACTGACAATAAAAGTAAAAACATATTTAAAAACAAGACATTGTCAAATGGTAAAAAAGGTCGCACCGCAGCCAGTCGCCAACATACCGGAACCCCAGTGGAACACTAAGAGCTGGTGGCTACTGACTGAGGTGTGGCTTCCAGTAAAATAAGTTTTCGGGCCGGTCGGCGCAGCGTGCCGCCTCTGGTGCAGACATCTGCTACGCGGACCGCTCCGTCAGGTCCTAAGTAGACCTTCGCTACCCTTCCTAATGGCCAAAGCCCACGAGGGAGGGTAGGGTCGGCAATCAGCACCACATCGCCCTCGCCAAGATTTACAGCAGTGTTTGTGGGTCCTCTCGGTCTGAGCGTTGGGAGGTATTCGTGTAACCATCTGGCCCAAAATTTGTCTGCGAGTCGCAGTGTTCGTCGCCAGTCGCAGCGCCGTAATAAGTCTGCGTCGGTTAATGATGAGGTCCACGGTACAACTGACGAGGAGCCCAGGATGAAGTGAAATGGTGTTATGGCTTCGGGGGAATCTGGAGAGGATGAAATGTAGGTGAGTGGTCTCGAGTTGACGATCGCTTCTGCCTCAAGAAGGAGTGTTATAAGGACGTCTTCCTTTATCGATTGGTTTGTGAGGCAGGATCCTAGAGCTGTTTTCACTGTCCGTACGAGCCTTTCCCATGCGCCACCCATGAATGGAGATGCAGGTGGGATGAAGCGCCAAACAATTTTGTGGTTGGTGGCATATTCCCTCACGGAGTCGTCATGTAGACAGCGTAGCTCGCGCGAGGCCCCAACAAAGTTCGTACCATTATCGGAAAATATGGTGGTGGGGGATCCTCGGCGCGCGATGAAGCGTCTGAGGCTCATTATGGCTGCATCAGTTGAGAGAGAATTGACAATTTCTAAATGTAAAGCTCTGGTTGTCAGGCAAGTATACAGTGCGACGTAGCGCTTTTCTTTGCGTCGATATATTGTTACTGAAATAGGGCCAAAATAGTCGAGTCCGACGTGTGTGAACGGCCTTTTGTGATGGTCCAGACGTTCTATTGGTAAGTCTCCAGTCTGTGGTTGGACAGGTTTCTTCTTCCATCTTCGGCAACGTACGCAGGAGCTTGCTATGCCACGGATTGTACTTCTTGCTCTCAGGATCCAGAATCTCTGGCGGAGTTCATTTAGTACGAGCTCGTTGAAGTGGTGTGACGCTCTAACATGTTCATGCAAGATTAAGAGTCGGGTGACATAATGACGGCCGTCGAGGATGATTGGTGACTTCATGTTGTCGTTTACTCCGGGGGCAGACCTTATACGTGAGTCTAGTCTTAACAAACCGTCTCTGTCTAGAACTGGTGCGAGTTTCTTAAGGCGACTATTATTGGGCACTGGCTTTGATGATTGCAGGGCTGATAAATCCTCAGGGAAACTCTCTACCTGTGCCAGATGAAAGATCAGCTTCTCCGCTTCCAACATGTCTACAGTCTGCAGTTGGTGAGGAGATGTGGTGCCGTCCATATGCAATTTCGAATTTGGATCTATTGGCCGAGACAGTTTTAGCCGAAATAGTCGTGCGCCCTGAAGAACGCGGGCGGTGGCGCGTAACAGTCGCAGCCAAGAGCTAAATCGCGTCGGGTTCGGTACTAAGGTCGAGGATTGTGTGGTGAGGAACAGAACCACCACGTCTGATTTCAACTCTGGGTCTAAGTAGTTCGGTTCCTCATCAGTAACGCACTCGGTCGGCCAAGTGCATGATGGCTCCGATAGAAATAGTGGGCCGGTGAACCATCGATGAGAAGCAATCAAATTTAATTTTTTTGGCTTTGTCGCGTCATCGGCAACGTTGAGAGAGGTCGGGATCCACCTCCAATCAGAAGGATTGGTAGTTTCCAGGATCTCTCCCAACCTGTGCGCTACGAACGGCTTAAACGCGCGAGCATCGCTCCGAATCCACTTGAGGACTGTGGTTGAGTCAGTCCAAAAAGTGGTTTTGGAGGGCTTGAATCGACGAGCTTGTAAAATTGTTTGTGCAAAACGCGACGCTATAAGAGCGGCTTGTAATTCCAAGCGAGGGATCGAGAGGGGTTTCAATGGCGAGACGCGAGCCTTGCTACCAATCAGTGCCGTGGACACGGAGTCGTCGCTGTACCTGAAACGCCAATAAGCCGCGCAGGCGTAAGCTTGCTCGCCACCATCGGCCACAACGTGCAGCTGAACATCCGACACGTCTGCCCTTGTCATATACCAGCGAGGAATTTTAATATCGGCCGCAATCCGCAACTGTTCGAACCAGTCCTGGCACTCGCTGACATAGACTTCGGGTAGGGGCGTGTCCCAATTAACGCCTGACCGCCATAACTTCTGGATTAAAATGCGGCCCCAGATGACGACTGGCATCAGGAGGCCGAGAGGGTCATATACCTTCATGACGCTTGACAGCAGGTTGCGTTTGGTAAGAGTGTCAGTCGGTATCTGGGGCACGGTGCGAAATCTTAGCGAATCCTGGCCGGGATTCCACTTTATGCCTAATACGCCGACTTCATTACTGAGAGGCAGAGAAACGTCGGATGTGGAAATACTTCGAAGTTCCTTCGGAACGAGTGAAAGCGCCTCTGGGTGATTTGACGTCCACGCACGCATCTCGAAGCCGCCCGCTTTGTGCACCGTGATAACATCAGCGGCTAGTTGTGCCGCGTCAGCAATACTGGGGTAGCTTCCGAGGTAGTCGTCCATGTAATGGTCTTCGATGATAGCCTTACAAGCGGTAGGGTAGCTGGGTTCTAGCATTTTTGCGTTTTTGTTTTTTATGTAGAGCGCTATAAAGGGGCTACACACGGCACCAAAGATCATAGATGACATGCGGAACTCTTTGAGGATGCCATCCTTGCTGCGCCAGAGAAAACGTTGCGCGTCCCTGTCTCTTGGGATAATTTTGACCTGGGGAAACATTTCCTTGATGTCGCCATTTAGAGCGACGGCACCTTCTCTAAAACGAAACAAGATGTCGAGAAGTGAGCACAAGAGGTCAGGTCCTTGTAGGAGGAGGCTATTGAGGCTTATGCCTTTCGTTGCTGCGGCCGCGTCGTGGACTGCTCTGAGCTTCTTCTTCTGAGGATGCAAGACACCAAAGATAGGCAGGTACCACCGAATTGAGCCGTTTGTGTTGACGCAAGAAGCGTTTTGCGGAAGACGCTGGTGGTAAGTGTCTGGGTCGCACTCCTCGGCGTAGCCTTTGTCAATTACGTCGTCTATAGACTTCTGAAAGGCTGTAGCGAACGCTGGGTCTTTTGACATTTGTCGTTCGAGTGTTTTGAAGCGAGATAGTGCCTGAGGGTAACTGTCGGGTACAATTTTCGGCCAATCTTTCTTCCATGGCAGACCAACTTCAAAATGACCGTCGTTGAGCTGATGCAATGAGGACTCTATAATGTCTAGTGCTCGTTGGTCTTCATCGTTTACACGGGGACACTTTTTCGTGATGCCTAGGGCATCGATGTCGTATTGACTTTTTATGAGGCTGTCCAAGTCGTCTGAAACGTGATTTATAAATTCGAGCGGCTTTGATGAGAGAGAAAGTGCACCATGGAGTACCCAACCTAACAAGGTTCTAGAGGCGACAGGTTCGTTCTTATTTCCGCTACGAACTTCGCGGCTTAAAGACAAATGCCAGTCTGGCGCGCCAATAAGAACCGTAGGAGAAACATCAGTACAGTAGGAAAGTTCGTTAGTTAAATCAGATAAGTGACTATAATCCGTGAGATTTATCGTGTCAGGATTTTGCGCTCGAAGCCCTAGGGGCTTAATAGCCCGTGCGTGTTTAATTAGGTAACGATCGGCATTTCCACGGCCTCGAATATAGAAGTCAACGTAACTCACGTCAAGTTCCTTGCTCATACCACTAACACCTTCGATGCGAAGACGCTCCTGACAGGTAGGCTTCACGCCAATGCATGCAGCTACTTCGCCGTCGATCAGTGTCGCCGTGCTGCCCTCGTCGAGAAGCGCCGTAGTCTCGAAGTCGCCGTTAGGACCCTCGAGTACAATCGGGACAACCTTCAGCAGGCCACGGGGGCGTGAGGTCGACGGCAAGGATCCTGTAGCGTTAATTATACAGTCAGAAGTATTCGCAATTTTGTCGGGCTGTTTGGTTGCGGCGTCAACATTATTAATGTTGACTGTACTAGGAGAGTCGACAGATGACGCTTGTATCATGTTGCATTGTCCACTTGACGTCGCGCTAGCATGGGTGTCGGCGGTCTGTGTGCCGTGGAGAAGTGCGTTGTGACGTCTTGAACATCCGTCAACTCCACAACGTTTCGCTCGGCAGTTGTTCCATGTGTGCGGGTTGGCCTTAAGGCAGCGGTAACAAATTTTTGACTCTCGTACCCAGCGCCATCTATCGTCAATAGCAAGCCCTAGAAAAACTTTGCAGGCCTTTATGTCATGAGGTCCTTGTTTACAAAATGTACAGCGTTCAGATATTTTGCCATTGGATATCGTAGCATGTACCGCTTCCTTTTTTAATTGAAATTTGGAATTATTTGTTCGAGGTAAATTGGGGTGCATCGGTTGAGGTGGCGCCTTAAATGTACTGTCAGCTACAAAATTATATTTTAATTGTTTGTCTGCCTCAGACAAAAGGAATTGTGACAGTAATTCGAGTTTTGTTATATTTTGTAACTCTGGTACGTGAATGGAGGCAAAATCTGTAAAGCGGGCTCTAGTGTGCTCGCTCAACTTAACCAAAATGCACCGAAAAAGCTCCGGGGAGCACAAATACTCGTGTTGATTAAGTAACTTGAGAGTCGTAACGAAGTTACGCAGTTTATTTGCTAGGCCATTTAAATCCTGTGGAGAACTTAGCTTAGGACTGTTGCGCAGCTCGGTGACCTCGCGGGCCACGAGGAGCTCCGGTCGAGCGTAAGTCTGTTCCAAGGCCTTCACGATGTCGTCGGGGTCGCCGGAAGTCCACATGAGCGACGCGACGGACTGGTACGCTTGACCGCGGACTGCGTTGTTCAAGCGATCTAAATTCTCTGAAGGAGAGAAAACAGATTTAGTTCTCTCGTAACTACTTTTGAACGCCATCCACTGGCTGATTTCACCCGAGAATGTGATAAGTTCGGGTTTCTTTGGCTTGTTGGACAGAGCGTTAATAGCTTGAGATAGTTTCGTTATAGGGTCTGAAGAAAAACGTTCAGATAACTGTTTTGTAATTGTGTCGTATTTACTGTTAGGAAAGCTGCACGCGTGAGTGGGTTTAGAGTGGTTTGCACGGTTGACATCGGGCGCGTAGAACGATACCGTGTTGGTAGGGGCGGCCGGCTGTGAACAGGGTCCTTGAGGATTACTCAAGGTGACAGTCGGCGCCTTACCAGGTATATCTACTTGGTTAGCCGCGGTCATGTTGACATTTTGTTCTGAAACCCACGTGGAGGTGCGCTTCTCTACATTGTGGTCAGAAAAATTCGAACTACGAGTACGAGCTGACTTATCTGATGCTTCCAAAGCGGCGAGTTTTGCTTGAAGCTCCGTTTGCTCCGCCTCGGACTCCAGGCGGGCAAGCTCGCGCTCGCGCTCTGCTTGCTGACGTGCGAGCACAGCTTGTTGGCGCGCGAGTTCAAACTCGCGCTCCGCTTGTTGACGCTCGCGCTCCACCTGGCGGCGCATCGCGTCAGCTTCTAACGCCAATTTCTGAGCACGGACGGTCGCCGACGAACGTGATGAGTGTGTGCGCTCGCTGCGAGATCGCTTACTGTGGACGCTAGAAGCGGTTGGTGCTTGGGTATTTCCGTCGTTGCGTGAGCTAGAAGGAGCATTTGGGCGATCGGCGGCGGGGCCAGGTTGTGCCGCGCTACCAGGGGCGTTGCCCACCGTGGGTATGCTCATTCTATCGGGCAATGCCGAAGCACCGACGTCGGTTGTGGTGGGACCCGGCCGGGTGCCGCGCGGTGACCGCTCGCGGCGATCGCGTTGCACCCGCTCGGATTCCGTAGTTGCAGGATCTGTCTTTGCCTTACTCCGTGTTTCGACCATAGTGAATACGTATGTAACTAATGTAAATAATGTATTCTACACGAAATGGAATGTATAATTCTACGATGAACTTACGTGGAGAAAATTTTTGACAGATGATTTTCGCTGGATGGTATTTTTACGGTGAGAATGGACCAAAATGATAGCTAGTGGTGGACTGTATGAAAACTAATGGAAGAATTGATGGAAACACGGGTTAAACGATACTAATTTAATAAGCAAAACACAATATTATTTTACAGCAGCCGACAGATCGGGCAAACAAACACAACTGACAATAAAAGTAAAAACATATTTAAAAACAAGACATTGTCAAATGGTAAAAAAGGTCGCACCGCAGCCAGTCGCCAACACACCCTTTTATGTAGTTTTCATATTATGAATACAGCCAAAGCGGCAAAAATATGTATACACGAACAGTAAATCTGTTTGACTGGCATTTTTGATAAAATAGACAACTTTTCCTCATTACGTCACCCTTTGAAGTAGTTTTCAGTAGCTATCATGTACGCAACATCCTGACACAGTCCTAATGTAACCAATTCACCACGGGAATCTATAAATTGAGCAAAATGGCAAGAACGGAAATCCACTCAGTCAAATTACTGCTAAGGTGGCCGGAAGGGCTATGCCATCATCTGCAGTGACGCAGCAAAATGATAGGCGTAGCATATTGGACTCGTCTGATAATGTGGACACAGAGAAGATGACTGTACACAGGTTTACATACATATATATCGTATTCTACAACGTGACGACGTAGCACTTAAGAGTATCATGATGTTTTTATTAGCAGAAGGGTTGCGTGTTCAAATCCGATAAGTCAAATAATTGACTATTGAAGAAAGAAACACTATTGTAAAAGTTAAAATTCGAAGTTTTTACGAATTATTAGACCAAATTATTGGGTTTGACTACCCTATGTATGCTTAAGAGAAGCTCCATACAAAAGTAGTCCCGGTCTCATTTGAAAACTAGGCAACAGAAGTAGATGAAATTTTATAAGTATGGACTAGACGTAATTATCCATGCCTGTGGCTTTTCAGATTTTCGTGTAATATTAAAATTACAGGAGCTCAAAATTCTACAAAAAAAAAGACAACTTTGCACGAGAATTACAGACTATTAGGTAAAACATTTTTACAAAAAAATTAAAAAACCCCCTACAAAAAAACGCCAGCAAAACTAAAAAACGCCGAAAAAAAAATCCGCCAAAAAAGTAAAAAATAATTATGCACTAGCTACCTAGCTGTTGCCCGCGACTTCATCTGCGAACAATTCGTTTATCCCTATCCCGCTGGGACTATGCTGGTTTCCCGCAAAATTAGCCTAAGTTAATTTAGTATAAATACCTAGTAATATTTTTTTTTATCTAAGCGTCGTCGGTGTCGGGGGACCGCTAAGGTTTAACAGGAAACTAAAGTATAAACGTTGTATTTTTCAATGTATTATGAACTGTCACAGTGGTTAAAGTGACAGGGTACTAAAGTCTATACCGTCACTGGAAAGGCAAAATTACTTAACCGCCAAATTGGGCATATTGAGTTATATACATATTCGGAATCAGCGAATTTTTCTGCGTCGATCTATCTGGGTAACGTAGCTATCGGAGCACTTTTGTGGCGCTTCAGTAACCCGTAAAAAGGCGGTTCTTTTGTTTTTTCGTTTACTGAAGAGCCATACTTTTTGGTCTTTTTTGCACATGTGTCGCATAAGTAATATCTCTTTACCGCAAAAATACAAAAACTGCAATTTAAGTAAAACTGTCTTCTTATCTTGTGATAAATAAAACTCTTTCAGTATTTGTGCTTTTCTTACAATATAACAGTAGCTCTATTAAAGTAATTTTGTTTTATTTTCATTCGGATCGAGCATGGCGTCTAAGAAAAGTTGCCTTCGTGTTTTTGTCGAGTGAATGACGTATACGTAACTGAGCCATCCAGTTATTTTTAATTTTGGGAACTAAAAGCAGTTTTTAAAAAATAATCCTATCCTTGACAACATCATATCAGTATTATTTAAATGAATATGTTTTGCTATTAAGATAGTTCACGCGTAATAAAAATGCGCGGGCGCAAGCAGTTAAGTCAGTCTGCTCGAATATTTAGCATTTATATTTAGTTCTTCATGGGAGCAAATCCTCTTAAATATGCCAGAACTAAATGTCAAAAGAAAATTATTTGTATTAATTAAAGTATTTATTTTATAGTAGTTTTTTTTTAAATACTGACGTAATATAAACACATTTTTTCTGATTTTATCCTGACGCCCACAACAAGATGCATGTTTGTATTTACTGATATTGATGTTAACCATTTTACAGAACTGACTATGTCGGAGAACACCAAGTAATGTGTACATAATATAAAAGAAGAAACTGACTGACTAGGTAACTTATAGATCAACGCACTGCCAAGACCGCTGACAGGTCTTAAGTAGAAACTTGAAATTTGGAATATATATGTTCCTTAATAGGTGTAGACGCGTACTAAGGAATTTTTTTTCGAAATTAATCTCCTAAGGGGATGGAATAGGGGCCCAAAGTCTGTATGTGGAAACAAGAATAGTTAGACAATTTTACTCTAAACCTCATAGGAGTACTCCTAACGATAAATGAATAAACACGTGTATCGGGTTTTTTGAGGATTCAACGCCTATAGGAGGGAAATGTGGTGACGAAGTCCGAAAATCAACATGGGTATGGTTACTATAGTTTATCGGGTCGATGATTACGAAAACAATAACGATTTTAAAATCCAATGTGGCGGATGTGAAATACCGTAACCCCTGTTGGGGTACGACGGGGCTGAAATGTCAATATGGGTATGGGCAGTGATATCTTGGTAGTATGGCCATGGCCGTCTCCGTAGGAGGGAACGTCTAAAACTTTAATGGCACATGCAAGAAACTTTGCGCGATCGTTCAATTTCAGTGATAATGCTTTTATATAATAGACACCACCTGATGCTGTATTCAGTCATGTGTTCTGCTCATAAAGGAACTCCTCAAAAGTTGATATCACAGATACCACATTGTTGCAAACGCAATTGTTTTTATTTTGTTATGTGTGTTACTTTTGAATCTGTACACAAGATTTAAACGCAATACAGAGGGCATGACGTTAAATTTTTATTTAACCAATTACAGCTTCGCACGCACTTGAATATAAAGCTCTGTAACCGTCAATTTTTTTGGCATTTTCCTCTGTAAACCAACTGGTTTGGTAAACCTCTGAAAAATAAGTACTTTCAGTCGAATTTTTATCGAAGTTTTACTCAAGCATTGCCAGAACACCCTCTACTTCAGCAGCTTAAGTTTTGATGTTACAGATAATTTAATGAAAAACTAAAATATACTTAAAAAGCTATTACTTAAGCTTGTTCTAAAAAACGAAAATAAACATTAAATACCTATGCCAAATTAATCAATACATTATGTAATATAATGTATCTAAACTTTAGATTCTAAAGTATCATAGAGGTGCCCTTAGGAAGGATATTTCGAAACATTAGATACCAATACCGTTGGATATTGGTTTTTTGGAACCGTTGGATAGGGAAATATGTAAACTTTATATGTTTTTTTTTTTTAACTTTTGAAACAACTGAGCTAATCAAAAAACAACTATTAGTGAAAGATTTATAAAAATTCAATTCCCAGAATAATAGAAACCTGTTTCAATTCAATCGCCAACAGTGTGGTTTTCTACGGAATTCACTTTTTCCTACACGCTGAAATGTGAATGAAGATGTGAAACAGTGGTTCAAAGTTTGTACAAAATTATGATTGTTTACGTTTATTTGTGAATTCAAAATTTTGCAAATATATTCCTCCAAAAAAGCAATTAAAACACGAAACAAAGAAAGTCAATTTTCCGGGGGAAATTTAATTATATATTTAATCAAAAAAATTCAATTATTTTTTTTCAGTACAATTTGTACTCAACTGATAATAATAGGTACCCACTCAACTTTATCTGGCGCCACAATTTTAGAAAGAAAGAAAGACAGAAGACATTTATTAACATTCAGAAAGACACACAAGTACAAAAAATAATAAAAATAAATAGCAAACACAAATAAAACAATAAATAAATAAAAAGACGAAAATGAAAAAACACGATTTTGTGTGTCCCCACAAAAGTAAAACGGCCGCTGACTCAGCATTATGCTGAGGCGTCAGAGGCCTGCAGCGCTGATATTCTGTCAGAACCGTCTGTGACTCATGGAATGATACACAAACATACTAAACTTATCCATGTCAATAAAATTAAGAAATAAAAATAGATTCAATTGTAAATCGACAAGAAATAAATAAATTACAATAAAGAATACTTAATTGACATTATTATAAAAAAAATGTTCCTATTAATGTTATGAATACCATACTATGATACATAATGTGAATACCATACTATGGTAGGTAAACATCGAGATAATTCGTTAATATATTCAAAAAAAGTTGAAACTTTCTTGTTTCATTTGTTGCAAAATAACTTCTTCTTCAATCATTACGACAAGTGTAAGAAATAAAACGTTCTTACTGAGTCATACTAGAAGAAGATACCTACTTCACGATGACTATTTTTTTATTTAAATACCTTGTATTAAGAACTGATAATTTCAAATAAACTAACCATAGTTAAAAAACTGGAAGCATTCATTTGTGTTGCAGTTGTTACGTAATTTTTTGTTTATTTCATGATTAGATTTTAACTACTTCAGTATAATGCCTTTTTTTGATTCAAACAAAGTTATCAGTAGTTTTATTGTACTTATAAAAAGAAAAATTTATCGCTGGAGTCATTTTCTTCGTATTAATAATTTTGCCAAACTTACTTTAAATGAATTTTGGCTCACTTATTAATTTATGTGTTTGCCTTTTAAGTAGTAATACCATACGTGTGAAAAAGGAACACGTTTAATTGCAGTCATTTTACTTCACCTGGACAGCATTAAACGAAATTTTCACGTACTTTTATATCTACATGTATGTGTTATCAGTACTTTCAAACTACAAAGAAAGTTTAAGCTGATGGTACTTAAGAAATTTTGACTTACTAAAAAAGAAGTTTTTATTACTCAAGCGCCACTTATTTCCTAAAATAGTGCACAAAATAATATGGAGCCTAGTGATAAACATAGATAAATCAAATAGGTTTTCATAAAAACTTCTTTTATAAAAATCGGATGATTAGATGAAAAGATATCTTTTTTTTTCGTAAAAAAAAAACTTTAAATGGGTTTTTCTCGAAATGTCATTTTGGCGTTTCAGTAATTTTGCCTTTACAGTGACGATACATATTTTTGCCCTTGACTGTACATACACAGCGAACAAAAACATTCCAATAAACAAAAATGCCTCTTTAGCCTCGAAAAATATAAACATCTAAAAAGCACATCAAAACGTTGGATGTACTTTTCTTAAATAAACCCTCCGTTGTATTTTATTTTAGGAGCGCATTATTTTCACTTTATCTACTTACACTTGATTTGGTGGATGAAATTTACTTCATATAACAAGGAAAAGAGCACGAAAGTGATACGGAATTATATTTATGCGTGCTTCGTGAGATTACGAATCTGCTCACTTGTTGAATTTAAAGAGGGAAGAATGTTTGTATTTACTCACTGTGACGGGCACATGTTATTATGGAACGGGGAATTTGTTCATTGCTAACTCACTGATTTTGGCGTTGTTTGTGATAAAAACTGGCCTGACATCAACTTTATTGTTCCCCGGTTTTTTGAACACGGCTGGACTGATTTGGATAATAATTTTTTATTTGAAAACGCATACTTTCTTACTAGGCCAATTATCATCAAATCAGAATCTGAAGAAATCATCAAATACCTAATAGAGGCACACCTTTTTTTGAATGTTATACAGTTGCTTTCCGAAAACGTAATTTGGCAACATTTACAATGCTTACATGCAATGCAACCTTACGATAGCTACGTCTATGCAAAAAACTGTTTTCATAGTCTATTGGCACTGTAAGAACACACAAAAATCAGAATTAGATTTGTATGTTGTTGATAGGTTCATAGAAAGGATCTCCGTAAAGTAATGCCTGATTCATATTTTTTTAATCTTGGCTAACAAATTTTTCCGTACATTTTTTGATGTTTAATAATTATAACTACCTAATTAGCATCAAAGAAGTGACATTTCACACCAATACTTCCGCTGAAAAACTTACCTTCTGATATAACATTTTGGAAAATAAACTAGGACCAATAAATAACAAACAGGTAGTGATGAAAACAAAATAAACAATTTACTATAAATATTCTGTTATAACTTCGCTAAGAAAAGGTTGTATATTTTGTTAGCTAACATATTGACACGCGCAAATATAATCTTTCCTTACCTTTCTCTGACATATTTGTATTTGTATTGTTATCTTCGTGCTTTCATTCGATTTGTGCCAAAAATTACGCCCGTATTATATTTACATTCGAATCTGAATAAGCGAGAAACGTTTATGATTCTTGCAAATCGAATAATTTTACATTTTTAGTGACACTTTATTTTCGTGTATTTATTGACTTGTTTACTTTATTTCAGATAAGATTAATACAATTGCGTAAAATTTGTCTAACGGTGGAACGTGCTACATAATTATATCAAGATGTGAGAGACGTTACTATCTCCTTCAAAAGCAAAACAAGAGAGCTAATTATGTGAAACTGTTTAAAAAAAAAATACCTCGTTGAGTTTCGTGCCGGATTCTTCTCAACAGAGGTTTTTTCCGAACCGGTGGTAGATTTTTAGACGTTCATAAGTGCTTGTCATAGCCTAAATTGAATAAAGAGATTTTGACTTTGACTTTGACTAAACACCTTAACATTCGATTCGTTACGTTTGAGTGCTTACAGAATAATAAGCGTCATGGTAGGCTACAGATAGATATCCTAACAGGACCGATGCAGACTTTACTCTCCCTGTTGCCTCGTCGTAATCGCACTCACTCCTGAATAAAATCTTCTAAAAAGGCTGAAACATGCCGATATGGTGTTTTTATATATTGGAGTATAATATTTTATATAATGAAAAATGTTATAGAAATTAATCATAAGTAGATACAATAGTGGTAATTAGGTAAAATTAGTAGGATTAGGTAGTTGAATTAATCTAGATGTAGAATGAAAGGGCTTGGACCGTGTAGTTCACACGCGGTTCCAGTGCGGATTGGGAACTTGTCTCATTCTGAGAGATGGCCTGTGCCCAGCAGTGGGATGATGATGATGATTAATCTATATACACCTTGTATACTGATATTTTTAATGGTAACTCCTGTCCCTGAATATTGACTAGACAAACGCGCGTGAAATGTCACCCGTAGGCGAAAGTGGAAAAACAGCGGCGTTATGAAAACACATAAATCACGAGTCGTAAGTCTTCGTGCAAATTTATCGTCGCCAAAATGTGCTGATACATCATAACTAGAAGAATTAGACAAGAACTAAACGTGAAGAATGTATTAACTAAAGTAAGATTTTGACTATAAGATGCCTGCTACTTCGTTTATTTTAATGGAGTCCTAAAATGTTTTTCATACAGCTTTATTTTACGTAATTATTATCGTTATTCATAACTAGTTTGTGTTAGTAATTATAATCATAATTAATTTTTATACTTATTCGTATATTATATTTATTGTCGTCTAACTCATAATTTATATAAGTACAACTTAACCAGAATCAATATACGCTTATTCAACCAACGTTTCCAACTGAAGCCACTGGAGGTCTATGGAGAGGGGAAGGGGGGTGCTATGTCCAACAGCGGACGTCCTAAGGCTGATCCGCGTTATTTTAAATCATAATCTTTTTTTATTGCTACTATTTTTTTATTAAGTGCTATTTTTAATAATTCAACGTCTACTCGTAAGTTTAGAAGTTAATATATTTACCTACTCAGGCAGTGGCACGAACTTTGACCCAATGTCCATATAAAATTACCCGGTGTACTGCCGTTTCGCCAAAATATGTTTCGCCAAATTTCACTTCCCAAAAAACTTATCGCAATAGTTTCATTTCCCAAACGAATCTTTGGCATATTTACATTTCGCATTTTATTCATTTGGTCAAATTATCATTTGGCATAATTTTAGTTTGTCAAATTTTATTACGACAAATGTTTATTTAGCAAACGTTATATATTGGCAAATATTGTATTCCAAAAAAATGTTTGTTCAAAATGACATTTCGCACAAACCAACCACAAAAACCAACTGCTACCAGAAAAGTAGCTTATGTTAGAACTGCGTCTTCCACAGAAACGAACTGCTGTCAGAAAAGTAGATGAGGTTAGACTGCGTCCCCCACAGAAAACGGACTGCTACCAGAAAAGTAGGTTAGATTATAGGTTAAAACTGCGTCCCCCGCAAAAACGGACTGCTACCAGAAAAGTAGGTTAGATTATAGGTTAAAACTGCGTCCCCCGCAAAAACGAACTACTATCAAAAAAGTAGGTTAGGTTAGGTTAGAACTGCGCCCCTCCACAGAAACGAACTGTTCCCAGAAAAGTAGGTTATTATGTCATGCGATATTTTGGGAAGAGTACATTATGCCAAACGATACATTTGACCAAATATTACTTGGCAATATGAAACATGACTAAGTAATTATTTGCGAAACAATAATTTGCCAAATAAAAATTTATTAACTGTAAATTTGCGATAAGTTTTTTTGCCAAATGATAATTTGGGTAAAATTTTTTGGGATGTGATACTTTGGGAAAAGTTTTTTGGCCATACATTAGTAATCCAAAATTACCCATTTGAGAGTCAGATTTTTTGCCACTCAGTATGATTAATTAACCATTGTTAGAAAACATGTACCTAAAATTTTTAATTTAAATTAAAATTAAATCGTGTTTTTAGATAACAATTTACTTTATTAAAATATCCACGCATGCCGATTTAACAATGTTTCGCTACAAACAAAAACCTCTTTTCGAATAACGAAATTTCTAGGAACTAGATAATCTGGGCGTTGATACATCGGCCAGTCAGTCCTTTTATCGGTTCCAGTAAATAACCTTTGTTGCCGCAAACAATACGATTCCTGAGCCTATATCTTATTTTTACACAAAACAAACGGAGGCACTTTTCAGAAATATTTATTAGGTTCAGATAGTGGTTAGCTTGTGGCTATACTAGCGTTTGAACCGAGGTCAGCCTCATGTTGTCATATTCAAAGTGTGTTTCCGATCCTATTTTTTTTATTTGCCCATTCCATTTACTCACGACTAGCTGGCCAGACTCTGGTGCACTGAAAATAAACTTAAAACATTTTTGCATCCGAACCAACATTTTTAAGAATTATTTTGTGAACAAATTATTAAAAACATGTAATCTTTACGTAAAGCTTTTTGTTTCTCAGTAATTTCAATGAAAATGGGCGAGATTTTTAAATAATTACCTACCAGAATCTTACCTGTTATTTTATCAACGCTCTTCAAACCAACAATTATAAAGGAACATGGCTGAAGAGATTTTTTTTTTTTCACAAACACATTTTTCAAATTTGGAACACTAATACCTCGAGTACCATAGCGGGGTACTGTTACAGGATTTATTGGCTATGGCTAAAGTGGCTATAGTATAGGAATTAATGGCTATAGTGTCCCTTTTTTTTTTCACGAGGTTACAAATAGAATGGTGTAACAATTTCACAATTCAATATTCTCATCCCTGACCTTGCCAGTATCATAAACGTGCAATATACATGACACGCAATGGTTATAAAGGGGGAATAAATGTACCTATCACGCGAAACCAACCAACCCTGAAGCTGACGCAATATTTTATTTACGCATAATATTTTTCACAGGACTTGTTTTGATGTTACGCGAGATGTCATTTACATTATGATTAATCAGCGTCAAAAGCATGTAATACATATCTAGTGAATAATCCTTTGCCTTCATAATTTTCTCGGGAACGTCCGTATTTTACTGTTCTGTGCGTACTGTACTGCTTTTGGTGATCAATAAAGAATATTTGTATTGCATTGTATTCTATTGTACAATTTTAGTCACCCTTTACTTTTTCCTCTAACTTTTCAATGGAATATCACGTCAATCTTATAATATTCTACTAACTAAATTTCTTTGACAAAAACTCTTCTTTCAAATTAAATCACTTACCAATCCAATTCTCTCATTAAAGAAACAAAACGACGTAATTTATTTCTGAAAACAATTTTGTCTCTCCAAATTGAAAGCGGTTGCAAACAATCAAAATAAAAGCAAATACGAAATATCTATCTTCATACCTTAGTTATTTAAGTACACGTTTATAATTTGTCTTTAAGACAGCCGCAGACGTAAATATTTGAAAAGTCTACTTTTATAATTTTATAATACATACATTTCTGTAACATTTATTTCTAGCTTTTACCCGCGGCTCCGCCCGCGTGGTATTCGGTTATCGCCCGCTGTTCCCTCGGGAACTGTGCATTTTTTCGGGATAAAAAGTAGCCTATGTCACTCTCGGACCCATAAACTATCTCTATGGCAAAAATCACATCGATTTGTCACGCCGTTACGGCGTGAAAGACGGACAAACGCACAAACATACAAACACACTTACGCATTTATAATATTAGTATGGATTGAATCAGGCGTTCATACCTACTTACACACTTTGTAGAGGTCTATATCAGTGAACTACAAGCAATTAATAATTAAGCAGCACACGTAGCGATCACACGTACCGTGTTAAAAATAAAGTTGTGTTAAATACTTGTGATGTATGTACATATCATTTAATAATATAAATCTTAAAAAAAATATAAACGTCGTTGAGTTTCTTGCCGGATTCTTCTCAACGGAGGTTTTTCCGATCCGGTGTCCGATTTTTTTTGACATTCATAAATGCTTGTTATAGCCTAAGTTGATTAAAGATATTTTTGACTTTGACTTTGACGTAGTTTCCATAAAATGTTATAATCTGAACCGTCTGCATCCAGTTACTGCCCGCAGAATAGAACGACGTGGAGAAAGCTGAAGAAGGCCTACACCAAATTGGTTGACAGAGACTTGACATGATGATGATGATGATGATGTAATAATCTAATAAATGAATATAACCGTAACAATTTACGACGAAGGAAATATTGACTGACGATGACGTCAAGCTTGTAAGTTCAAGGAAATAGTTAATGTATGTGTAAATACACAGAGGGAAATACAACGTCAAATGCCGCTTTATTTATTTTGTATAGGGCTGTCTTTCTTGTTAACTCAGTGGATCAACATAATTCAGTATGGCAGCATTATGGACATGGTGGTAAATTATTAACTTGATAAAAAAATCTAACAATATGGTTATTGGAAGGTCTTTTAAACTTGTAAAGTGTTTCGGGATTAAGATAATTATATTTTACTGTTAATAATAATAATAATAATTACTTGGCATGTGCCCGTATCATGAACCAAAAAAAACGACTTTATGTCGAGAGCATAATTGTATAATAGTAATAAATTCATCAAGGCAACTTGGTTCATACAATAAATACTTACCCAGACCAACCCAGACCCCAGATCCAGACCCAGAGATATACTGTACAATTCATCGTCAGCCAGAAGACGTCCACTGTCCACAACAAATAGCTCACCCTTAGAATTCAACAGTGAACAACTACTTTCCCATCTTCATCAACCGGGTGCCCGCAACTCGCGATATCGGTCTATTTAGTGAGAGGTTTGCCAATGCTTTGTCTTCCGGTTTGTGGTCACCACACGATAACTTTTGATTACCTACTCCACTAAAGGTTAATCACCAAGGCTTGGAACCGGTTTATAAAATAGCGGTAAATACCGGTTTATTTCCGTTTAACTCCGAACTTTCATAAGTACGCGAACGTTTTTAAGAACTTAACTATAACCGAATAAACCGGTTTATTTGATGAGTGACAGCTGGCCGGCCGGCGGCGGGCGGCGACGTTTAATCTACGCCGGAATAAACCGGTTTTTATTGTTCTAAACCGGTTAATCTGACAAGAACTTTATGGAAATGTTCCCTTAAAAATCGGTTTAAAAAGAACGGTTTCGCAAACGAAACCAAAATTAAAAGATTTTGCGCCAAGTACATGATAACGGTTTGGAAATTTAACCGGTATCCGAGCCTTGTTAATCACAAATGTTCTTCGTGTGATATGGCCTGCGCATTATCGCTTAAACTTAGGTACATATTCTTAAAGCTATATTGGTGGCTCTACTTATTCTGTAATAAATCCTGTATTCTGGATTCTAAATTGGACCATAATACATATTTACTTATTTCAAACTTAATCGTTGACATACTGCACCAATAATTTTACTGTTACCGACGGCCTTGTCTGATTCCTTTACCCGCGACAAATAGGATTGGTGTCCTTTGTCGCTAGCCCTCTCTAACTTTCGTTAAAATCCAGATTTCCTAAACTTTACACAAAAAAATCTGCCTTTGTTCACGCAATTCTAGTCGTTTTCAAATTCTTCAGAATAAGTTCAATTATGTTTATTGACAAATTAGCACCGCTTTTTGCTTGCAGATACGATTGGCAACTATCGAAACTAGTGACCAAAACCAAAACTTAATTTCAGTGGAAGTCTAAGCGTATATTTTTGTAAAATTCCCTTCATTTTAGCTTCGTAAATAACATTTATATTATGTTTACGTTTACAGAAGCGATTGATATATTGATAATTTGGCATGTCTTAAAAGTGGTATGTAGTATAATGGTTAAGTATCTGAATATGGAATGTTAAAATACCGAATGTATTAAAATATCGAATGGGTCATAATATCGAAAAGGTATATCTGTTAAGACTATTTTTTTAGATTGTTATAATTCTAACCGAACCCAACCTAAGAGGTTCTATACGATGCCGTTTTAATCAATCCTGAAAAGTTTTCGGTTTCAGAAAATAAAACTTTCGATATTATGAACCATTCGATATTTTAATATATTCGATATTTTAACATTCGATATTCAGATATAATGTGTAATAACCAATAATAACCACGCAGCTACAACAAATCAAACAAAAACGCGAGTCTTGTCTCCACGACACCGATTGCTACGGGCAGCAGCGTAAAAAGCCGAGAAGCCTAATTCGGCTTCAACTCCAATTTTCTCAGACGTATGATCTTGCAAAGAGAGCCTTTAATATCTATGGGCATGCTATGTAGTATTTCTTGCTCTAATTATTTTTCTTAATAATATAATCAGTTATGAGTTTTGAGAGCACTTAAGTTTCTTGCTTCATCGTCTTCAAGTGCTTAATTAATTTTATTTTCCATTGATCAATCATCGTTCTTCAGTTCCAGGTTACTAATTCTCACAAATTTCTCTCACAATGATATTTCTCAACTTAAATGTTTATTTTTATTTTTAAATGTGACTACATATTAAATTTCTCAACCGAAAACTATGTCATGCTACGATGCTACGATATTGATCTTTCAAAGGAAGCTCTTTGACAGCTCACCTGGAATGATTGAAAATCACCCCAGAATACCAACACACCCTGTTTTTTTTAAGGTGAAACATATCTGTACTCGTTATTATTTTAATTTCAATTAAATAATAATAGGTACTTTATTTATTAGGGCCAAAAATGTGTCGTTTGCGTTGCTTTGATTGATTGATTTGAAATATTTAGTCCAATTACTTGACCTCAGAGTTATTAAAATTTACGTAAAAATTCAATTTAATGTGTGCAAAGTGTAAAGTTCTCGAATGGAGGCCGCGGATCGGCAAGCGCAGCGTAGGACGTCCACCAACGAGATGGACGGATGACCTGGTTAAAGCCGCGGGTTCACGGTGGATGCAGGCCGCTGCCAACCGAAGCAACTGGAGGTCTATAGGGGAGGCCTATGTCCAGCAGTGGACGTCCTACGGCTGAGATGATGATGATGATGAAAGTTCTTAGTTCTCAATCTGCACTGGGCCCGCGAAGGAACTACAGCCCAAGCCCTCTGAATGTGACAGGATACCTGAGCACGACGGCGGAACGTATAATAGTTTGGAGACGATTTAATTTCCGATTAAAAGCATTAATATTTCAAATATTTTACCATTTAAAAATAATAATAATGTGTCAGTTACCCCAGTGAAAATCATTAGCGTTACAAATGAACAGAACCAATCCGAACTCGGTAACATTATCTTCAGAAAAGCTTTCTGCAAGAGCAAAAAAGGACCTCACAAATTGCAATTAACTTTTGCCAGTTCTTTAAATTAGATTTACAGCTTTTGGTAAATTTTCAAGTGCGCCGAGTTGAATTCGTAAAAAGGTTGTTGAATGCGTGAAATGAATGTGGAATTATTATGTGCCGATTGCTAAGGTTTTTCGCGAGTATTGTGATTTCGATTGTTCATGTTCGTATTGGCGACATAGTTCTGTAGATTTTTGTCGAAAACTTGAATGATGCTGATTTCAATTATCCGCCTTTGTTATTTTTAAAAAGGTACATTATTAAGCATTATACAGCGTGTGTTTTGATACTACCTCAAACTTTAAGGGTAGTTAGTAAAGGCCCTAATTATCACATTTCATTATTTTTTAGTAAAGAAATTAGACTTATTCCTTACAAAATTAATTAGCACGCAATGTATGACTACGTGATACTAGGTACTTTGTTTTTGTTCAAAACGAATGTTAACGTGACAGCTGTCACAGAACGTTTCTCTCTTGTATCAAATTATTGTACGCATTACATTGCTGCTCGAAAATATTTAAGAAATTAATTACGCTCTAATAGTTAATTAAAAATTAACAATTTATTTTGATATCAGTTCACAGCACTTAATCTTCGTCTGGTTACAGTTTGAGGTAGTATCAAAAATACACGCTGTATAGACTGGTAAATATTTATTTCAAACAAATCATTATAATTTGTTTTGTTACATTATTTGTTTTGATTAGCAACTATCTGTTGCCCGCGACTCCGTCTGTGACGAATTTATTTGTTGCTATAGTAATGACTTTTTGCCGGTTAAACCAGTTCTGTAGCTCCAGAGATTGTTTCTGCGTGTAAACAAGGAAACAAAGTTTCTTCACGATATTAGTCTACAAGTAATCCTATAGAACACCGTAATCCGTCATGGGTTTCTCACTAATGTCTCTCGTGCCGCCATCAATCAGGTTATGAGAGTCAGTCGTGATTTCCATTCGAGATTTATATACCAAAACTTCCTGAGTGCGTTTTTATTTTACCTGCTGATACATGTAATTTTTTACAATTCACATTTTAAATTTGACCTTTTTTTGATTTTGAAGTTTAATTTCGTCGTTTTCGAAGTCGGCCTAAAAATTGATATCAAGCGTTTTCCCAGAGATAAGACCAAACCAGATCGATTTATCATCCGCGAAAACCTTCTACATACCAAATTTCATCGAAATCGTTGGAGCCGTTTGCGAGATTCCCGAAATATATGACATACATACTAATAAACGCTCTATGTGTAAAGTAATGCACCATTTCATTATGTATCTAGGAATTTCGTGATTTGGCGGATTTTACGATCGGTCGCCGACATATACATATATATGTATATGTCGGCGACCGATCGTAAAATCCGCCAAATCACGAAATTCCTAGATACATAATGAAATGGTGCATTACTTTACACATAGAGCGTTTATTAGTATCTGCGAAGGAAATACGATTCTCACGATGTATCCACAACTATTTGTGGGAATCCATCGGTATATCTTAATTCGGGCTCCACATCGCCTTGCCTCACCTTTCTGGTGGAAAACCTTCTTTAACGAGTAATTTGCGATCTAGTAATCGAGTTCAAATGAACCGGCCAGTATTTCGCGGGCCTGACTCGCATTCCAATCGACGATTTAAATTTTTGCTCCGATTCGATTAAAGTGGGGTGAAATTTAATTACACGTTAGTTGTTTTCTAACGGGGTGTTTTTGTTTTGTTTGTAGCTTAGTTTAAATTGTAAGTAAACAGAATAATATTGGAATACGTCGCGTTAATGTTTTTATTCTATGCGTAAACAAACAAGGTTTCACAAAATGAATAAGTAAAAAAATACAGGGTGATGAAAATAGCCTGAATGGCTTCGAGAAAAGTATGGTACGGCTGTGCCTTTGTTTTGTTTTGCTCGACTTGGCGGGGGCACTGCCGTGCCCCCAGATAGAGTATTTCGTCCAACGCTTGAGAAAATTCAAAAGGGCGTTGACCTGCAAAGATTTTTGTATTTTATTTTCAATTATAATGACATCACGCCTTTGATGAGTCACACTTAAAAATCAACTCAATTTTTTATTACAATCTCATTTATTTAAACTATGGAATATTTTATGATACCTTGTAGATGTAAGCGTAGAAACCAATAATAGTTTCGTGAGGAATCAGGTCAAACTGTTTTATTAAAATTAACTAACCAATTTTTCTTATTTTTCAGATTAAACGTGGCTTGGACATTGGGATCCGAAGTAAGTAACGTTTATTACAGAAATATATACCTATAAAATTAGACTTTCATCCATGCGTTTAGCCACTTACTGCTATTACTAGAAATAGCCAAAATTTATTTGGATCAGATCAAGTTATCTTAAAATTTATTCTAAATAGGATTTGTTTAATCAAGCATATTTACATCACAACTAAGTACAACTAAGTATAGAACGTATCGTCGCTCGGGATTCGTCGATTTTCTTTAATGTCTTGAAGATCATAGGAAAGAAAAAGAAAATCGATCTATTGTTTCGAGTTTCAGAAAGTAATTTAAGTGCAAACTTCATAGTTCAAGTGGAAAGGTTTTTCGAGACTTTTTAATTCACGACTTAAATATCCCTTTTTGATGCCTTAAACTTTGAACATCGGTCAAAGTGGGGACACATGTTAAAACAAATAAAGAAAAAACTGTAAAATATTTATGGGTGTGTTAATTTTAAGTAATCTAGTCATGAGCTAAAAATTATAAATTCATTTTAAATCGCCTTGCATCGATTGATTTCAGGTAGTTTGCGTATCTGGTCGATTGCGAATTAATTTCAGGTCGTTTGCGTATCGGGTCATTTGCATGTCTGGCATGTTGGGCATTCGAAATATGCTCGTTTGCATGTAAGATAATTTGAGTTTCTGACACTATGCGTCTGAAGGACTGAAATCTAAACTAAGATTGGTTTTTTGGAATCTTTTTTTTTTGTCCGGGTGAGCGGTTAGTTCCAATGGAGAACTGAAGGCTTCTCTTTGAGAGCTAGACGGTATAGATGTCGCTAGTGTCACTGCTTAAGTGGCTATATAAGAAACAAACAAGCTGAGATATGTGATGCATAGGGGAAATTCGTGTCTGTCCTTGACCAGCAGTGGTGTAGCGGTATAGCACGCGGCACGGAATGCCGAGGACCTGGGTTCGATTCCCAGTGTTGATCTTATTTTTCTGGTTTTTCTGTGCATCTATATTTCAGTTTGTATTTTCAATTTTGAAATGTAAACATCAGACTAGTTCAAATTGAAGAAAAAGCCTACGCAAAAGTAAATCTAAAAACTGGAATCAGACCATAAACTTGTACTAACAAACCAAACACAATCCCGGCACGTACATGGCGCTAAATCCATGTTTATGTTTATTCGAATACGAGGCGTAAAATTCGAACAACATTGTGTCGTTCGTTTTCCGAGTAAAAATGGGCGTGTAGTTACACTGCTGAGGATATTTGCTAATGATGTACATGAATCCGCGAATAAGTATCCGAAAGGAAATGAATTTTTTTTTTTTCGCTATTGCACATTTTCTCAGCTAACAGTAGGTAGAGCAGAGTAGAGTAGAGTAAGAGTAGAGTAGTGGAGAGTTGGTTAGATGACAAAAATATACCATATACCAGTCCAATCCGATCTCCGGAAGTCTGTTGAATCTGACATTTAAGATTTAATCCACCCATGCTTTAAACGGCAGGTTAAATTAAAGCTAGTAAAAAAACAAAAAAATCGTATCCGTTAATTCATTTTATAGGTATCAGACCCAGGGTTAAATACTTCAAGTTTCGCAAGCACACATGCGTTTTCTATTGACTCCAAAATCAACAGAACAGCGCAAGCTAAAAATAACTGTGTTAGCTTTTAAAAATATTTTATTTTAATGCATCTAAAATTTAGATTTTTTTTGACAGTGCTTTAAACTCATATTCAGATTTATTCTCATGTCAGACTTTATGAAGTGCGTAATAGGCTACTGTGTATTGTTTAACGTATCTTTAGCAGCTATCCGCATATTTTTTAGTACACTAAACTAAACCATGAAACTGTTTCAAAGGCTGTATTAATCACAAACACAGACTGCGTCCATCTCATTAACATAAATTATCTTATCTAAAAGAGATGGACGCAATGAATCAGTTATCCAAATGTTTACTCCGTTGTCGCCTCTCTTAAGAGAATATTATAAACTTTGGCACATCACTTGTAAGGGTGTGTCACTCTTTATGCCGAGTGAAATTCGCACTCTGTATTGGAAAGTTGTGAATAACGGCTTGTTAGTTCAAAATTAATTTAACACAGAGTCAATTGCCGGTTTCTAGGAAGCCACGCCATTTTGTTTACATGGACTACGTTCTGGTGACGTCATTGACCGCTTTGTTGCGGCAGCACCGCTAATCCTAGGAAACCCGGGCTTTAGCCACCTTCTGCGACACCCACATTAATTCTGATCATGAAACTACCGTGGGACTCACTCATATTAAATGATATTGAGTGGCGCGAGCAGAGCGGTGGCGCGTAGTGCGCGTGTTGGTTGCGGCAGCCACCGAGTCGCGTGCTCCAGTGATGAAGGGTTTCGAAATAACCCGAAACAAGTCGAGCTAAACTCTATTTAAGACGTGAGTTATCCGGTACAATATCATTTAATACCCACATTAATGGTGATTTTCCACCGGCGAGGCGAGACAAGAAGAAGAAGAAGAAGACGAGAATTGAGTATGCAACCAAAGTTATTGACATAGCCCACCGCATTAGCACGCTGCATGAAGTGGCAATGGGTTGGTCATATAACCCGAAGAACCGATAACCGTTGGGGTAAAGTTCTTGAGTGGAGACCACGGATCGGCAAATGTAGCGTAGGATGTTCTTTAGACTCGGTGGTGCGATGATCTTCGCAAGGTGGCTGGCAAGAGCTGGATGAAAGTGGCCGAGGATCGTGCTCATTGGCGTGCCATGGGAGAGACCTATGTCCAGCAGTGGACGAACATAGGCTGATGATGATGAATTTCGCGAGTCCTCCAAGAGCCGCCATACAAATTACAGTTCTCGTCTCTCCTCGTCTTGTCTAGCTTCGCTGGTGGAAAATCTCCTTAAGAGTTCTTTCTATTCTAAAATCGAACACAAAAAAAAAGAAAAGAAATGCGTTTATTGCCAACAATTAGGAAGGTATATAATAAATAGAAGGGTACTTTGGTTGTATAAAAGTTCGTGAGACCTTTCTAATGTTGTTATTGAAGGGGTTAATGAACCTTTATAAAAATCCCGCCTTAACCTAAAAATATCCCTGCATGCTGCTCGACTCTTTAACTTCTTTCACTACATGAACATATTATACTGTGATCCAAAGGAATCGATTTCTACAATCGCGTTGTGTTGAATCCGCGATGTTTAAATTTAGTCGATATACCGATCACTGATGAAGCGTGCACAAGCGAAACATTTATAAATAAACTTTGTCTATGGTCGATAAGTTATCGGCGCAGTGCCGGTGGATTGGTTTCTATGATATACGTCGGTGCTGGTTCGTGCTTGCCTTTGGAACCATTTGTCAAAACGACTGCCTCAGCCTTCGAGTGTTGTAAAACTTTGTCTAGCAACTTGCTGTCTTAAAATGTAGAGTTAAATAAACCGTGTGTCGAAGAAAATTATTATGATAAAAATAGAATGAATTTTTATCAAACAGCACATGGTATAGAACAAACACATACAAAAATATCAGGTAAACAGGGTGAAATTTAGGACGTACCTAATGCAAAATTAGTGTTTCATGCTCAGTTAATGCTGGGCAATATAGTGCATTTACTCTTTTGTTGAAATAAGTCTGAAAAAAATTTCATCTGACTAATTTCAACAAAAAAGTTACTGCATTATACCTAGCAATAACTGATTTTGTATTACGTCCTAATTTTTCACCCTGAATATTTTTAAATATAGATTTGTAGGATTAGAGTAAGTCAGTTTTGGTTCCATTTTTCTCTTTCTACTTGTTAATTATGGCATAATATATTATGTGTTAATAAAATTATGCTACCTTTTGTAGTGGATGTACCAAACAAATAAACGCGCAATAAAAATACGTCTAACCCGGCCTTTAATTTTTGCCCGCATAACATTTTTTTAAAGACGACAGTGTGCTATATAAAAGTAGAAAGCTATTTTATAATTTTTTGGCTGTTTTGAGTTAAACTTGAATCTACTCCATAACGATAGAATTATTGCATTCCCACATTATCAGGATATTAAGTATTCTATATATCTTCATCTAAGTCTTTGTTTATTTTGTTGCTTAGTACAAGCTTTGCTTAGTTTGGGATTAGGTCAATTGATGTCAGGTGTCCCATGATAATTTTGTTTATTTATTTTACATCCAAGTTCGATCTAAATTGCGCGATTGAGTAAATAAATATACAAACGTCTTCACAAGCTTCCTCATATATAATATTAACTAGCTTTTACCCGCGGTATCGCCCGCGTGGAATTCGGTTATCACGCGCTGGTCCCTCGGAAATTGTGAATTTTTTCGGGATAAAAATGGCCCATGTCATGCACTCTCTGGCCCATACACTAACTCTATGAAAACATAAAAACACACACAATTTCGCATTTATAATATTAGTATGGATACCATTCTAATTTTGTAGTCTAAAGGGTCTGTTTCACCATCCATTGATTAGTGTTAACTGCCGATTAAATGTGATGCCGTTCTCCGTCTATTCGAACAAAACAAAGAGAGATAGCATCACATTTAACCGTCAGTTAACACTAATCAATAGATCGTGAAACAGCCCCTAAAAGTCACTTTATCGATGCATTTCATGTCAGATACAATGTCTGCGACACGAAACATATACGTCAATGTCATATTTTAACTAAGATTTATATTATTGTACTGCGAAAAGCTGTAAATCCTTACCTATTCCAATTGTAAAAGTGAGCGTTAAAACCTTTACTGGAATGGTTTTAACTACTTGCTTGATACTTTATCAGTTTTCTTATAACTTAACATAACTAGTTATACCTGACCTGAATCGGACTACATCTTACAACACGTAATAATTTTCTCCACAACAGAATGTGTTTGCAACAATAATAGATTGTAACTCATGGTTACTGGTTACTGTCTCACATTGTTTGTTTAGAGTTCAATAGTGTATACTTCAACTATCTTCGTGAATTACGAACATAATTTGATACTCATAAACCGCTACTAGAGTATGGAAATACATATGTAATATTTATTATTTCAATTGTAGTTCCGTATTATGATGTTATGTGTGTTGTGTATGTTAAGTCATACTAAGTCAGTCGTTTAAATGGTTCTTTGTAGTCTTCAAAGTCAAAGTCAAAGTCAAAATATTTTTATTCAATTTAGGCTATAACAAGAGCTTATGAACGTCAAAAAAAATCTACCACCGGTTCGGAAAAACCTCTCTTGAGAAGAATCCGGCAAGAAACTCAAAGAGGTATTTTTTTTAAAAGAGATTCACAATATTAATTAATGATATCTATCTGGGGGCACGGCAGTGCCCCCGCCAAGTCGAGCAAAAAAAAACAAAGGCACGGCCGTACCATACTTTTCTCGAAGCCATTCAGGCTATTTTCAACACCCTGTATTTTTGTTATGGCTAAAGCTAGAACCCTGAATTTTCAGTTACCTATAGGGCCTAATGGGACTTAGATATATTATCAATTACATTCAGTTCGAACACGTAGATTAAGAACTATCACATGTTAAAGTTCCTCAGTTTTGTCACTGACATACCTATACACTGACTTTTGATCATCATAATTCTAAGGTACTTCTAGCAGACCCACAAGCTCCAAATTTTAAACATAATTAGTTTTTAGCCTACATGGTCACAGAAAAATCCAAAATGTTGCAATTTCAGTCACGTTTCAAAGTTATATAAACTGCACAAGTAAGTTTGTAATCCCATATAAATACTAGCGATTACAAAGTTACACAGCAATGACTTTATTGAACGTAGTCGTATTGTATACGTATTAATGTTGAGTCTTAATACCTGAGTATTAAGGGTTAAAATGAAATTGTTTATCTTACTAATGTAATAAGTACCAAAGTTCGTTTGTTTGTGAATGTGTGTGCGATGCGAGTGGACGCGAGGATGGACGATGAAAATTGGAATATGGATGATGGACAATGGATAATGGTCGATGGACGATGGGTAGAAAAGAAAATGGACGTTGGACGATGGAGTGTGGACGATGGACGATGGGCGACGGACGATGGATCATCATCATCATCATCATCATCCCAGCCTATATGCGTCCCACTGCTGGGCACAAGCCTCCTCTCAGAATAAGAGGGCTTGGGCCTTGGGACGATGGATGGTGGAGGATGAACGACGGACGACGACGGACGACAGAAAACGACGGACGACGACGGATGACGGAAGTTAGACGGGCGAAAGACGAACGACCAACGAAAAACGATGGATGACGACGGAAGTTCGACGACGGACGACAGACGATGACTGACGAGGGAAGTTCGACGACGGACGATGACGGACAACGGACGATGACAGACGACGGACGACGACAGAAGACGAACGCCGACAGACGACGGACAACGAACGATAGACGATGGCGACGACGGACAAAAGACAACGACCGACGACGGACAAGACAACGGACGACGGATGACGGACGATGACCGACGATCGACGACGGATGATGGAGGGTGGACGATGGACGATGTACGATGGACGACAGACGGTAGACGGACGACGGAAGTTCAACGATGGGCGACGATGGACGACGGATGACGACCGACGATCGACGACGACGACGACGACGACGACGACGACGACAGTCGGTACGGACGATGGACTGTAGACGATGAACGAGGATGGACGATGGACGATAACCGAGGATAGACGATGGACGGTGGACGATAGACGAGAATGGATGATGGATAGTGGACGAAGATAGACGATGGATGGCACACGATGGACAAGGATGAACGATGGATGATAGTGGACGATGGACGATGAACGATGAACGAGAATGGACGATGGACGAGAATGGACGATAGACGATAGACGAGGATGGACGATGGACGATGGACAAGGAAGGATAAACAAATGAAGATAGTAGTGCGTTATTACAAGAAGTAGTACCCGAAAAAAAAAGAACTGCCTACAAAAAGTGATGAGATCCCACCAAAAACATTACATGTAAAAAGCTGCAAGTCTCGCAACGCAATGCAGTTCTTGTAATGCTAAAAAGGTTTGAGATGCAATGTTATACCAAGTCGGTTATTTTTGTCAGTACCGGGGGGTTTCGATAGAACTCGATTTTCACCAACTTGCTTATTTTAAAACCATAGAAAAATACAGTTTATAGTTCTCAAATAAAGAGTAAACCAAATTATTTTTTAAACACATAATGACTTGGCCATCGCACTCAACCTTTAGTCATTCTCGTATTATGTGTATCACTCAAACTGCAAGGCTGGGACTAGCGCTAATTCTTATGTCATTATGTAGCCTTGCGATGGCCAAGTCATTTATGTGTTTAAAAATAATTTGGTTTACTCTTTATTTGAGAACTATAAACTGTATTTTTCTATGGTTTTAAAATAAGCAAGTTGGTGAAAATCGAGTTCTATCGAAACCCCCCGGTACTGACAAAAATAACCGACTTGGTATAACATTGCATCTCAAACCTTTTTAGCATTACAAGAACTGCATTGCGTTGCGAGACTTGCAGCTTTTTACATGTAATGTTTTTGGTGGGATATATCTATACATGATATACTACACATCACAAGTATTTAACACAGTAGGTTCGCTATTCGAAGGGATCGCTAATGTGGATCAGAATTATTTCCAAATATCCCTGTCCATGATATAATTATTGACTTTATAAATAAGCCTAAGATATTAACGTCTTCTTGACAGTAGATTTTTGTTGCAATAAATGGTCTGCAATTCTTTCTTATCTGTGTTGTGACTGACGTCCAATATACCTAGATAGGTAGTTTCACAAAACGAATATTAATCGTGCTTTTAACATTTGTAATTTCGAATATAATCTTACATTTAGTGGTATAAATCCGAATAACTCAATCTTAAATCGATGTCGAGCTAAACTCGATTTGAAATGTGAGTTATCCAATTTTATTTCACTAAATATGAGTTAGTTTCACGGTAGTTTCGTGCTCAAAATAATTTTAGGTTTAGAAGTTCCTAACAAAACGTAATCTTATTGTACTAACGCTCTCTTCTTCTTAACTTACCGAACGTTCTCAGAATTCTAATAAACCGGCTAACTTTACTGAAATCGTTTTGATAAGACAGTGTCTCGGGGACTTTCTTAACTAATCGGTGTCCTTCAATTATCTCGAAGACCAATTTTGTGCCTACTGCAAAGACAAATACAACTCGACTTGAAGCGATACGGTGTATTACTGAGAAATCGGAAGAAATCAATATGATATCTGTTTAATTTATGTGTTAAAATCAATACGGTATTCTTAAAATTACTATATAACACTATGTATACATCCACAATTCACAATTTGAGAAGAATCAGTCAACGGAAACGTATTAAATTTGGTAGCAATAGGTGCTCGAAGTGTAACGTTAGAAACATAACCTTGTTTTTGTGAATCTTAACAGGAATCACGTCTACGTTAATTTTCAACTATAGTTGTGATAACTACAGTTATCACTTTACGCGGCATTTGATACAGATAGTTTTACGTAAAGAAATCTTGATTATTCACTTTTTGTCATGTTTAAATATGCAGTAACACAGATAGGCTGAAAGCGATATTTTTAAACTTCTTTTAAATATTTCTCCTGAAATGTAGCACTTTACGAGTTCTATCAGTCTTCACAGGAAGCACAAAATTGGCTATGTTAACTTACTGAAATACTTGCCTTGCACTGATAGTACTTAGATCGGATCTGTTATCTTAGATAACCTAGGCACTAGCTTTTGTCATGCTAATACAACTATAAGAACATGGAATTTACAGGTGACTCTTAAGTTGTGAACAAAACTTACTATTTTCTAAGAAAAAATGTAGTAATTTACTTAAAGAGCACTTAATTTGTATGTCAGTAAGTGTAACGGCATTTTTTGCTCTTTACGCGCGTAACACAGCGTAAAAACTGCAGGGCTACTCCGAAGCTCGTGTGAAACTTGAATTTCGTGTCGTGCGATCCCTCTCGCTCTCGTATTAAATAGTATTAGTGTCACAGGGACCGCACGACACGAACTTCAAGTTTCGAATTTCGGAGTAAAGTGCAGAATATAGCGGATTTTGCATAAAAGTGCTGATGATATAAGCTGTGCATCCACTGCATTGGAATCGGCGCGTACGCACCGTACGGAGTACATGGATTTATTGTTTTGTAAAGATTTCTATGGCGCAGAAATGCTGATCGAGTGTACGCACCACCATAGGAATCCATACAAAGCAACAAATCTGTCTGCTCCATACGCTCCGATCCCGATTTAGTGGACGCGCAACTTAAGCATTAATTTGTCCCAGAACATCGGCCATTCGTCGTTACCAAATTTCTCGAACTGAACAACGAACAGAGCCAAATATAGAATCAAACATTGCTACGAATATTAACGATCATTTTAGGGAACGATCAAGTAAAAGCTCGTCAAAAATCTTATTATTAATGATCATGTTGGTTGGATTCTCGATAAAAAGCTCAAACTACTGTTGTTTCGTTTGAAGGCTCGCTAGAACGCTTGCTAGAATGCTCGCTAAAATGTTGCTTATTACAAGTGAATGCGCCAGTTTATCAGCACCTTTGTGTCCTGTCACCTACAAAGCAGCCAATACGGCTAGTCCAAAAACCAGTTAATAATCTAAAGGACAAGTTCTTCTTCTTCTTCCCATTCCTCTCCTATCGGAGGTTGGACAACATCATGGCGATTCTAATTGGTACTGCAGTTGAACCAGTCTCGTAAATTCTTCAGCCACGAGTGTCTTCTCCTGCCCACACTTCTCTTTCCGGCAATCTTCCCCTGGATCAAAGCTGGAGAACTCTGTACTAGGCGTTTCTCATCACATACCCAAAGTAACACAACTTTCTTTGCTTGATGGTCTTTAGAAGCTCAAGTTACTTGCCCATTCTTTGCAATACTGCCACCTTAGTTACTTTGTCACGCCAGGAAATCTTTAGAATGCGGTGGTAAATCCACATTTCGAAGGCCTCCAACCACTTCTGCGTAAGGGTCCATGATTCGACTCCGTATAAAGGACAAGTTACTAAGCACCAAATAAAATGGCAAAACATTTAAGTAAACATTCACGAATTAACAAAAATATAGAGCGTAATTTACAAATCGAGACGAGCAAAATAAATGTGACCTCGAAAAGGATCCGGCTATAATAGGAAACCGCGAAAAATCCTCCCCCCTTTTAAAAAAGAGGGAAATGAGAAATGCGGATCCGATATCACTCGACCTTACAGCACTAAGCGAAACGGAGGTGTCTCGCGTACTAGTTTGAAACAGAATGTCTATCAATGCTAGGATATAAACAATTACTTTGCACATCCGAAGCCTTACGATCTTTGTTGGGTTCGTGTCATTTGTGTGTATTTTTACAGTGTGTGAAGGTGGAAGGGCTGCATGATCACATTTGTTGCATAGACCCAGCTATCGTAAGGTCGCGGGTGAGCAAAGTAATTATTTATAGTTCATTGATATGGACCTTCGTAAAGTAATACAAATAGTAAATTATTTATAATATCTGTTATTTCCTATAGGGGGACGGCGTCTGAATACGAAATGACAATACACACGTTTTTTTTTGCATGCTAACAGTTAGGTATGTAATTTTGATAAACAATAAATCGAGCTTCATGCATGTAGTCGTTTCGTATACTTTTGTTTTATCTACAGACTAGCTGACCCGATTTTGCTTGAGAATTCTAATGAGGAAAATGAGACTAAATCTCCCCTGCAAGCAACTTCTATCTCTCTCACTCTCTCGCGTCTTTTTGTATGGAGATTTTTAAATCACATTTTTTTGCTCTTTTTTCTCTCTATAGCCTCTTTCACACGATTAAAAAAAAACCTTTATGTACGCCTCCTCCTTAATTTATTTATGTGGATTGTTGGTCACTCCAGTTTGTTAAGTGCTCTAATATTTGTACTAAATGCGACGAATCACGGTCGAGCACGGTTTCTCGAGGATTTCTTACAAAATCTACTGAACAATAGATGAAATGAAATACAAAAGATTTATGTTTAGGTAAGACGGTGGAACAAGTGTGGGACTCAAAAGGTCGGTCCGACACTGGCTGAAATATGAGTGCTTATAGTTTAGGCTTTGTTGAACGAATTAAGGAAAAGTATACAAAATGTCTGACTCCACACTGCGTATATTACGTACAATTCGTGAAGCAAAGTAATTAGAGCGTTTATACTAAACTTGTAGCCCAACGAAACTCGAAACTCGAAGTTCGTATCGTACCGTCCCTCTCGCTCTCGTATTAAATAGTATAATTGTTACGACACAAACTTCGAAACTCGAAGTTTCGCAGTAGCCCTGCTGCTGAGCTGGCAACGTTGCATTTTTATTATTTTTTCTCGATTATTCCATAAAAATTGAATGAAAATTAAAAATGAGGTCTAATAGAACTGTTCCTAATACACAAGTTACTAACTTTTGTTTTCTTTAAAAACCGTTAGTAAATATTTTGTTCGTTTTTAAAGAATATTATAGAAGTCTATCACGAGTAATTATTGGAGTAGACATTAAATTACATATTACGAACAGTTTTATCAGACCACATTTTTTAATTTTCATTCAATTTTATGAAATAATCGAGAAAAACTAAGAAAAATGCGACGTTGCCAGCACAGCAGGTATAATACCGACTAATTCCACGAATCAGGAAATGCATCATCTGTAATATTTACCAATCTTAGAATCACGCAATAATAATTATGTAAATATTTTATTTATTTATATCACTTTATTCTTTATTTTAGCTAAGTACAGATATTAAATACGTTTTGTAAATAGTTAAAATAAACGTTAGTCGAAGTAAATTAAGACTTTTATTTGTCTGTCAACAATTAATCGTAATGCAAGATCGTATTATTCCCCATCTCAAAAATGAGTATCAAGTTTAAGAATCTTGGGAATAGATTGTATTAATAACTCCATCCATATTACTTCTTTCGGCAAAGGGTAGGTAAATTGTCTACAATTTTACTATCCCTATCTTGAAAATACCATCTAATTGTCAAATTTACCATAACTTTGGCAATTGGATGGTATTTTCAAATTCAATTTCGCATAACAATTTCGAAAACCTCAATACTGCGAGCCCGGGCTTGGAACCCATGACCCTCTGATTAAGAGGCTGTATGTCAAACCACTAGGCTACCTCACTAGCCCTAGCCTTAGGCCCAGCCTAGACTAGGCTAGGTCTCTTATGAAGTCTGAAGTTTATGATTGTATTATATTACTGAAAATTAATTAAACATAATGTTTCATAGTGTTCGGTATATTATTAAATACCATCCTTGGAAATGTTCAATCATAATAGGTTGTAATTTCATCAAAGTTTGTTAATAATAGGAATTTAGCAATATGTGGTACACCACAACCACCATGAATGCAACGCGTTAATTATTTGAAATTGTTTCAATTATTAACAATGTAATTATAATTAGAAAAGAAGAAGCAAAAAATGCTTTCTAATCTTAAATTCTACGAATGATTATAGATGATAAACTTACGTAAGTCCCTGTCTACGTAGCAGAAACGTATTATGGTTTGAGTCCCATAACAATTTTGCTAAGGAAACCAAAAACCAAACTCTGCAAAGCAATTCAATATATACTGCGCAAAGTTCCTAATCCGTATTGGGCCCACGAAATGACGTAGTTTTCCCTAGTTTTCGTCAAAATAATATCAAAATTAACTACAAGAATACCTTTTAAGTTTTATAAAATAAAAGTTTCGATATCTTCAGTTACTAATTTGAAATACAGATATTTCAGCATTAATTTGATACTTGTTATTAGTTGTTTTCTTCCCTGATAACCGCGTTTCCTTTTAGGATAAGTTCAGCCGAAAATAATCATTAGGAAAGTCATTACGAAATTTAAATTGAAATGTATTTTGAGGGACAAACAGAATGCCGACTTAATTCGACATCGCGTCTTCCAAACTCGACGCTGGTTACAAGGACAAACCAGAGACAAACAACTTTTAATTCTGTTATTGCTGAATAATGTATTAACTACAATTTTTTAGGGTTCCGTGCCCAAAGGGTGCCAAAGGAACCCATTACTGAGACTTCGCTGTCTGTCTGTCTGTCCATCCGTCTGTCACAGGGCTCTATCTTTTGAGCCGTAATAGCTAGCTACATTTGAATTTTTTACAGATTATTTAATCCCTATAATCAAAAAACCACTACTAGTGACCACGGCAACTGAAAACGTTATTTTATTTAATACCTACTTTTGCGGCTATAACAAGAAATACTAAAAGCAGAATAAAATAAATGTTTAAGGGGGACTCCCATACAGCAAACGAGATTTTTTTGCCGTTTTTGCGCAACATTCTACACGGCAACAGGTAGACAGCATGAAATATTCATAGAATACTGAGTAGCACATTGACTTTAAAAATAAATAATTAAATTAATATAGAATAAATATTTAAGGGAGCCGCAACATACAACAAACGTGTTATTTATTACCTATACTTACATAATTATTCAACACAATGTATGTACAAAATTAATTGAGTCTGTCAATTTGTTTGTGGAGGTTTTCATCCGTAAGCTAAAACCAAATACTTTTTTCTTGTTTGTTGACGGGGAGTAGCAAATTATTTGCTTCAAGCGCAACAGTTATAATTTTAGTATCATAAGATAGTTGTAATTTGCTATTCAACTAATTTCTAACGAAAACATTTTTTAGCAAATGATTTTTTTCACAAATGTTTCATTTGGCCAAATGCATTTTATTCTGAAACAAAATGTTTCAGGATTATTATAAAACCAGCCAAACCTAACCTATGATGCTCTTAACTGTTCTTTAAATAAATCCTAAATAGTTCGCATTTTTGGAATAAAATGCATTTAGCCAAATGAAACATTCGTTAAACAAATCATTGGTAAACTTTTTCTTGGCGAAATTGAAGGATACCGCTCTTATACATATAAAAATCAACTCATTGGACTTCTATTACAAAAGCTCATGTAAATAAATTCTCGTTATACTTGTTTTCCATCCCATAAAACATTGATTTATATTTCGTAGGCTTAGCTACTTACATCAAAGAAATATCGCCAAGTACATCCTACGCCCCAAAGAATCGGCCTCTACGTGTCGAGACTCAAAAATATAGGTCAAAGGTCTTTCGAGTGTGATTTGGTTCGGCGCCTAAGACTTTTGTTCGTCCCTTTAATGCGCATACACCTTGTGGGCATATAAAATGACGATAGACGTTCTGTTTACAGAGAAAGTTGGACGTTTATGCTGAAATTGCTGCTTCGTTAAATTCCTTAATTATTTGTGAATTTAATTTAAGTGGTTTAGAAAGCTGTTGTACGCTTATTGTGGAGCACAGATTTGAAAAAAATAAGAATATAATTACTATCGCTAGTATTTTCATTCAATGCCAATACTGCCCACACTTCTTAGTGAGGTTTTCTTAGTGATTCCCTAGATTTTTCTAAATCATGGCACTCACCTCTGAAATGTAATTATTTTAAATGCACTCTCTTTCCAATTTGTACCTAACCAATTTTTAGAGCTATATAATCAAGCTTTGCTTCGTTACAGACTGAACTTAGACAATAAATAAAACGTTCGATGAATTGACATTAAACCGATTCTAATTTATTGGGTGGAGCCGCAGTAGTAAGCTAGTTAAGAATGAAACCAGCTGCCCGGAGTATTTCAAAACCCCAAATATAATAAGGTTTCATGAAGCAACATCCCATGGGTGTTGCGAAACAAAACTCGTCAAAATTCACAAGTTTGGTCAAGTTTTTGAACAAAAGCCATGTGCTGGGGTCAACTGGGTCAAAGATATCCCCTCCTGGATTATGAAGCAATTAGGAGTTGACTAACAGCGTTCTTAATAAATTAAGAACCCGAGGGGCAGTGAATTATAATTAATAAGTCAGAATGACTTGAATTCTTGATAAATGCCCGTTGATAGGGGAACTGCGGGGTTTTATTGTACAATTAGAAGATAAACATCTGAAACTCGTTGTGTTTGTATTTTTATAGTACTCGTAAATAACAAGATTTTTTGTTAATATATGCAGACATCGATTTAGACCTTTTTTATTTTATTGCTTGAACTAATATAATTTTTTATTTAGGGAATAAGAAAATATATCAAAATTTATAAGAAAGAATTTTTAAATGAGCTTCTTGTATGTCCAAGATCTATAAAAGAATCAACCAAAATTTACTTTTGTCTGGATGTTTTAAAAAGCTATACATTTTTTTCATGGAGCCACGTAGTTACGTTTTAATTTTTGTTTAAAACTTGATATGACTTCGATCGACTTAAATTACATTTTTTAAAACTTACACCATAAAAAACAGAAGTTCATTTATTTGCCATCAGAAGATAGAGGTTGCTTCTAACAAGTCTGTCTCTATTGTGTAGGATGAGGTATGCAAAAATTTCGTGTGGGCAATCTGTTCCGTAGTTATGGCGTGAAAGCAGAGCAAATAAACGAACGAAAATATTTTTTTATAAATGACGTTATTCTTGTAAACAACCGTGTGTTTCTGAACAAATAAATTAAAAATAAACTGAATACTTAGGTACAAACTCGTTCTTTCGCATTTATAATATTAGTAGGGATTGGATACGTCGGCGCCCGATCGCGCCAGATCACAAAATTCCTAGGCATATCGTGAAATGACGCCATTTCATGATGTATGCCTAAAAGTTGGCCAGGCATACACGATGTGCCTGGGAAACAATACGGCAGATCGATTACTGCAACGCATTCATCGATATTCCTAACTCGATACCGGGCACTTAACCGATATGGCGGCGTTTCATGATATGCTTAGGAATTTTATGATCTGCCTAAACTGGCTAAATCATAAAAGTAAGTCAGTTTAATGTGATTGTAATATTTAGCTATAAGATAAAATTTATTAATTATATAAAAGCCGCCCTCTAGTACTTATAAATATTGCTGTGCCCAACAGGGTCCATGATGATCACATAATTTCCTTGTAACATCTGTAAAAGCAATAAATATTGAGTATTGAGTATTAAAATGGCGGCGTTTCGTGATATGCCTAGGAATTTTATGATTTGCCTAAAAATCACCAGGAAAATCGTTAAACGTTGAGTTGTGAACGTCCCTTAGCCAATTCATGAAATGGCGCCATTTCACGATATGCCTAGGAGTTTTCTGACATGGTGGCTTTTACAATCGGGCACAGATATATAACGAACTATCTTCCGAAGTATAAAATGTATACCTACAAATGTATTACTGTAGACTGGAACGTAACGAATAACGTTCTATTCTTGTAGTTGTACCTAGTACACGGTTGATCTGACATCGATTAAGTTGGCTTCCACTCACACTGTTGCCAGTTTATATTAAGTCGTTGTTCAAAACAATAGAAATAGAAATATATTTTATTGGCATTAAATGGGTTTCCATGATAGGCTAGTTGGCGCTATACCGTGAGGTTGACTTGACACTTGACAATTGTGTAACATTTGGTTAAATAAATAAATGAAATACCACAAACGGGACTTATCATCCTAAAAATAGTAATATTTAGCTCGACGTTTCGACCACGTACAGTGGCCGTGGTCACGAGTAGATTCCACTCTACTCGTCTACTCGTAATGTGGTCAAAACGTCGATGGTAAATATTACTCGTGTGTTAGCGTGATAAGTCCCGTTTGTGATATTTTAATTATGAGTAAAAATCACGAAAGTTTTAAACATTACGGGGCTGTTTCACCATCCCTTAATTAGTCTTAACTGACGGTAAAATGTGATGCCCTCTCTATTATGTTTTGTTCGAATAGACGGAGATCTAACCTCAGGATACTAAATTCTCATTAAATATGTCACCGTAAAAAAACAAAAATGACGGTGGTAGATTTTTTTGACATTCGTAACTGCTTTTTATAGCCTAAATAGAATAAAGCTATTTTGACTGACTTTTACGGTATTTACCATCATGCTTTGTAAATTGAAAACTTCAAATGTTTTGTTATTATTTAATTACTACATAATAAATACCCAGTTAGTAGGCAATAAATAGAAAGCATAAAGACAAACGCGGTGCGAGTAGCATCAACAATTCCTACATTCTGTTTATTTTTATAAGGGATTGTTTCACCACTTACTTGTCGACTAACTTTCAGTGACGGATATCAGTGATGCCGTCTCTGTTTGTTTTTTCCGAATAAACAAAGATGGCATTATTTTTATCTAACACTTAAAGTTAGTCGACAAGTGGTGAAACAGGTCGTAAATATGGAAGTTTATAGGAGTTTTTGTGTTTTTGTAACTCCATTAAGCAAATATTAGATAATTAGGTGGTTTATCAACAATCGCTCGAGACTTTGTCGTAGGGAACTTTCCAATTTTCCGAGAAAAAACTTATTTTACATCAGTATGTACTTAATCATTGATACTTATAAAATAAAATACAATTCCCAATCTTAAAATTTTAAATATAATGATAAGCTTTGAATCTTTAAGTAAATAATAATTGAAAAGAACGCTCTGCAACATTATTGTAACTCGAAATGTAACATTATTATAACTCACAATTCCTACTTAAACTTACAAGTTTAATCATACAAATTCGAATACAGTAAATCGTACGACACAATGTTTCAGAACATACAAAGGAGAAAGTTTCGTTTCTCACAATATCTGCGGATATTTGAAACGAAACCACACTTGAATTTTATTTTGCGGAGCTAGTCCACGATATTCTCAAGTACCGACCGCTGTGGCTGTTTCGAAATTAAACTTATATTTGATTTACAAAGTTTGGGACTGTGAGTGTTGCGACTTGCGAGCGAAATGTTGCAAGACGTCAGTGCTAGTTGAAGTTGAAATTGTTATCGTAAGTAGACCTGTGCGGTCTAGAATTAACTGCATATAGGTATTACTCCCATAGGTATGGGGAAGGCCTAAGGAATATTTTCTAATCCCTCAGACTTTTTTTAAAGCAAATACTTTTGTACTTTGTGAATCATTTTCCTTCCAAGGCTATGGATAATCTTCGGCATTTTAACGCACAAAAACACAAAATAACACTTTAAAATACCACGCGCAAACAACGTTAAACTTTGACAGCAATAGTCAGATGACATTTGAATTTAATGTTACCAGTGCAAGAAATTAGTTCTATTGGTTTTCCGCAATATACAGGGTTTTTCATTATATTTATTTTCGATATTCAGATACATCCCCTATTTAGGATATTATTTGCAACTCCGTACTTAATAGCTACTTTTTTAACCGACTTCAAAAGAAGAAGGAAATTATCAATTCGGTTGATTTATATATGTTTGTTACCTTTAAACTTTCAGCCAGGAATGCTACCTCGTGTTGAGACACAGGCTTCAAACTGGCAGAAAAAAAAATCCTGGTTTATTGCTGCCGGTAATTTTTTGTTTTGTCAAAACGTTTTTACTTTGAATTGCTTTATTTCATCGAGTATCGGTGTAACGTTCGGCCGCCTTATTAGGCCGGCCTGTCAGGCCCCTGGTTATTGGACACTGGTGGATGGATGGCCCATTATTGCGTTACGGAGTTACCTTGTGACATGTAGTGTCAGGTCGTTTGTGTGGGAGCCGTTTTACCCCCGTGGGAAGAGTGGTCTCGTAAAATATTGGGTAGCAGTATACTGGGGGCTGCCACGGGATTCGAAAACCAATTTTCGTATAGTACCCTCTCACTTCCTTATTAAATAATATAAGCGTAAGCGGGACGGCAAGATACGAAGTTCGGATTTTGCACTTCGTACCTTATGGCCTGGAAAAAGCCTCTCAAGCAGAGGGTCGTGGGTTCAAATCCCGGCTCGCACCTTTGAGTTTTTCGAAATTCATGTGCGCAATTTACCACGAGCTTTGCGGTGAAGGAAAACATCGGGAAACCTGCACAAACCTGCAATCCCTTCAACGGTGCGTGTGAAGTTCCCAATCCGCACTGGGCCCGCGTGGGAACTATGGCCCAAGCCCTCTCATTCCGAGAGGAGGCCTGTGCCCAGCAGTGGGACGTATATATATCCGAGTGGGACCGGCGCAAGAGACCGGGGGAGCACGCCCGCGCCCGCTCGTCGTGCGGTGTGCTCGGCGTGCGCTACGCGATCAACTGCTCAAGGCGGCGCGGGTGCGTCGCGGTATTGACTCCGGGAACATCGGCCTGCCACAACACAACCCACAGCTAATACATATTAACGAACGGTTAACTAAAACTAATCGCCGAATTTTTTGGAAAGCTAGAAAGGCAGGCAGCGCTGTTAATTGGAAATATGTGTGGACGAAGGAAGGGCGCATCTACGCAAAACGTACTGACTGTAATGCAAGCAGAGCTATACTCATTAGATCTGAAAATGATGTTTTGCGTGTTTTTGGCGTGGACCCTGCGGCCACTGGGAAAAAATAGATATGTTACTGCATCTTTATTTAATTATCATGATTTTATTTTAAACCCTGCCAAGTGTGTTCACTTGGAACTCTGTGTAAACTATTCGATTTCATGTAATTATTATTTCCTAATTATTTCACTGGCAAAAAATAGATATGTAACTGCATCCTTATATAACTATTATGATCATTTTATTTCAAACCCTGCCAAATGTGTTCACTTGGAACTTTGTGTAAACTGTTCGATTGCATGTATGTTTTATTTCCTAATTACTTTTAAGTGTCATGTTTCTTCCTTGCTAATGTTTATAGTTATTTTCTGTACTCACACTCATACACATAAAAATATAACACATACATATACACATAAACACATCATAACATACACACATGTTATGCATTTTTGGTGCCTTCTGCCTTGTTGGGCTCCCCAATGCCATCGTGCCATGCGGATTCCAGCCTTTTTAATAAATAATGTAATAAAGTTACGATTATATAGTCATTTCAATGGTCCATAAAAAATCCCACTTTTTGACCTTGGCTCTGCTTAATGTGCGCTCCCTGCGGACTGGTCATGATGAGTTTGTAGCTAATATGAACAGGTACAAGCCGGATGTTGTTGCTTTGAATGAGACGTGGCTTCGCGCAGGAGAAGAAAATTTTCTTCCTTCAGTGCCAGGCTACTCTTTAAAAAGTAACCCTCGGCAAAGCGGACATAGGGGCGGCGGTGTGGGGTTCTATGTGCGTCGTGGTGTACAGGTGCACATTGTGCAGCACCCGCCGTCCGCTCTGGAACAGATGTGGTTGGAGCTAAAGGTGCGCGGCGTTGGGAGTTTCGCGATAGGTACGGCATATAGGCCGGAGTCTGTTAACGTAGACAGTGCAATTGACGCTCTAAGTGAAACACTTGACATGTTTGGAACGTGCAGAGGCGTGTTTTTACTGTCTGACTTCAATGTAAACCTTCTGTCAACAAACAAGCCCGGCGTCGAGAAGCTTCTGACGTTTTTAATGCACAGAAACCTGGAGCAACTGGTAAAAGATCCCACAAGAATTACTGATCAGTCCGCGTCTATTTTGGACCTAATAATTACCGATTCACCTAAGCTCTGTAAAGAAATACACATCCATCATAATCCGAGCCTAAGTGACCACGCAATGATTCTTGCGAAACTATGCATCACCAAACCAAAATTGATACCTCAGTACATATATAGGCGTAACTTGGGCAAAATTAATTCTGAAGAGTTTGCACGTGATTTAAACGATATGCCGTGGAGTGAAATTCTAGCAGAAGATGATGTCAATAAAAAAGTTAAACGATTTAACGAACTGATAACATCTCTATTTGACAAACACTCACCACTGTGTAAACTTCGAGTCAGTCACCAATCACATCCATGGATCACAGATAACATTAAACGCATGATGAAGTTGCGAGATTCTGCGTATGCCAGAGCTCGCAGAACAGGTGTCCACTCACATCACGAGTACTATAAAAGTTTACGTAACTACATTAATGGAGCTCTTGAACGAGAAAAAACTGCTTATTTTACCTTCTACGTAAACAAAAATAGAAGTCATCCAGCACAAATGTGGAAACACCTGAAGAACTCTGCGGTTATAGGCGACACGGAAAAACCTGCTTTACCACATCATTTATGTGACCCTGACACAATCAATGATTTCTTCTTGAAGCTGCCAGGAAACTCTGATACACATCGAGATACGCAAGCCCGGTTTTCTGGGTGTAGGATGGGTTCTTTTGAGTTCCATATTAAAAAATGTACGGAAGAGCAAGTGTTTAAAAGTATCCAGTCTATAAAGACAAATGCAAGCGGCCATGACGGAATTTCAATGGAAATGCTCAGACTTACGTTAAACACCACCTTACCTATATTAGTGAACATAGTGAACACATCCATTGAACAAGGTATCTTCCCCGAAGACTGGAAGATCGCCAAAGTCCGGCCTATACCAAAGTCTAATAAGACAGAAAATTTAAGAGATCTACGTCCAATTAGCATTCTTCCTGTTCTATCAAAAATAATTGAAAGAATAGTTTGTGATCAGTTAACAAAATACTTAGAAAATAATGAACTACTCCCTATAGTGCAATCTGGCTTCCGTGGTAAACATGGTACAGCGACCGCCCTGGCGAAAGTCACAGATGATGTCATCACCGCTTCAGACAGGGGAATGGGCACCGTTTTAGTTTTGTTGGATTTCTCTCGGGCGTTTGACTGTCTAAACCCAGCTTTACTTATTGCAAAAATGAGATACTATGGAATTTCTGACTTATCATGCAAGTGGTTTCAGTCATTTCTTAGCAATAGGCAACAATTTGTGGAACTACAGACGGAGCAGGGAAGTCTGGTGGCTTCAAGTACCCGGAGTATCGGTCGAGGTACACCGCAGGGATCCATCTTAAGTCCCCTACTTTTTGTTTTGTATACTTCGGACCTCGTATCAAATTTAAAACACTGTAATGTGCACTTGTACGCCGATGACACACAACTGTATTATAGCCTAGCGCCACAGGAACTAGACACTGCACTGGAAAAAATCAACGAAGACCTGAGTATTGTAGATGACTGGTCAGTTAAAAACAATCTTGTGTTGAATCCTAGCAAATCACAGTTTATTGTCCTGGGTAGCAAAGGACAACGTGAAAAAATCAAAGCACAAAAGCCAGTCATTACCATTGGCAATGAACCGGTGTTGCAGGTTGATCAGGTGAAGAATCTGGGGCTTGTCATGGATGGGGAATTGAGGTATATAGAGCATCTCAACATCAAAATAAGAAACGCGTTTTACAGACTCAAGACCTTGTACAGCCTGCGGAAATACTTGTCTGTTAGAGTACGTGAAACAGTTACAGAGGCTCTCGTCCTTTCTCATTTGAATTATGGAGATATAGTTTACGGTCCTAGGCTTTTGGAAAAGACTAAGAAAATGATACAACGTTTGCAAAATGCATGCGTACGATTTTGTTACGACGTTCCTGGACGAGCCCACATCACGCCGTATCTTAATGACAGGGGTATATTAAACATGGCGAACCGAAGAAACCTTCACCTGGCTTTCACCGTCCGTAAGGTAATCGAATTCGAGAAACCTCGGTATTTGTTTAACGCGTTAAAATGGGTGAAAGATCAACGCAAGAAACCACTTCGGAGCCATAGAGCGACCAAGCTTATTGTACCGGAGCACAGGACCGTATCGTTCAGGGGAGGATTTAAATTTGCAGCATCCAAGATCTGGAATGATTTGCCTCCACCGATGCGGGAGCCTATGCCCTTGCTCAAATTTAAAGAAACAGTAAAATCATTCTATCTAAAACAACAGAAGCAAATTTAGGTCACCCGATGCTGTCACTCACACATTCATGAACCCATACAGCACACACATGCACTCACAAAGACTCGCATTCTCACACACACAACACGCACACACGTCACACGCACGCACGCACACGCTCAGACACACACATACCCACACACTTATCACACTTTCAACATATAATCAGACCATGCTTGTTTATTATTTGTAATTGGTTTTGTTTTTATTTGTTATTTTAATTTCTTTTTATAATGTTTTTGTGACATAATAATGTTACAACTAGCCTCCGCTAAAGGGGCCGGTCTGAAAATCAGCGCTGGGTGCATGCTGCCATGTGTCCAGCATTCGCTGAGATTGGTACCCATTGCCGGAACGTAGCTGGTTTATTTTATTTTATTTTACTGTAATAATGTTGTGGCAATAAATGATTTTTTATTTTTTATTTTTTTTATATTTTATATAGGCTGAGATGATGATGACCTGATATAGCGCCTGTAGCTGAATTGTGCACTTTTTTGTTACACTAAAATTAAGCGGTACTTCCAGGCTATTGAACCCTTTCTAGTTTTTTCCAAGTCACTGACATAGCTGTTAAAATATGAAAGTTGAAGTGACAATGGGCGGGCCACATCGCTCATAGAACAGATAGCCATTGCGGGAGAAAAGTTCTCGAGTGGCGATCGCGAATCGGAAGACGAAGCGTTGGCAGGCAACTAGGTGGACTGACGACATCGTGAGAATTGCGGGTACTTAACCGGTGGATGCAAGTGGCGGGTTGTCATTCATTGTCATGTGGCGTTCTAGGGGGGAAACTTTGTTCAGCAGTGGACGTCTTCTAGTTGATGATAATGATGAAGTTTTTACTTAGGTGTCAATGAACTGTCAAATGGACGGTAATCTTCTTCTTCTTTTATAGTTTCACTTCATCATCGACGACTAGAAAGTCAGCTCTTTAAATCTTGTACTGTCCATGGCCAGCTTAAATGGCTATTCTTTTGTTTTGATTCCGGTCCATTACCTTGTGATTCGAAGCTGTGACATAACTTGACATGGACAGTAATCGTCATCATATCAGCCGTAGGTCGTGCCTGTTGGACATTGGCGTCCCCCATAGACCTCCAGTTGCTTCGGTTGGAAGCTGCCTCCATCCACCGTCCACTCACGGCTTTAACTAGGTCATCCGTTCATCTAATATCATCAAAAAAAAAACGTAAAATTGCTAAAAGTGGCTCCGAAGTGTTAACGTTTTGAGTGCTCTGCCTACTCCATTTAGAAATAGAAGCGTGATGTTTGTGTGTGTGTGTGTGTGTGTGGTCCGTCCATCTCATTGGTGGGCGTTCTACGCTGCGCTTGCCGATCCACAGTCTCCAATCCAATCGAGAGCTTTTCGCGAATCTATTCTCCGTAGGACTGCCTGTTGCCTCTTCAACGAGCTAATTCGCTTTGCTAAAAAGTAAAGATATTTAACTCTCAATAAATCTATAGATCTTTAAAAATATACACTTTTAAGATAAGCAAAGTGTAGAAGACGTAAGAAGCCGCCGAGAAAACTTTTAATGTCTTTATAACTAGTAGCAGGAACTTTTTCGTTTTCCGGGTACGATATAATATCACCTCCTTGGTCTTAGTTTCCTTTTGTCTTTCAAACTTTCCAACATGGCGTCCTATTACTTAACAATTTTCTCCACTCACAGTCGTGACGCAGAAAGCCATATGAAAAAAATTACATGTACAAAATATGATCGAATCTACCTAAAGTAAAGAAAACGAACTTCAAGTTACTACATTTACTTACTTAATAAAACATAAGAATACTCGCATTTTATTAAGCAACTAGTTGTTGCGATTCCGTCCGCGTATAATTCATTTGTCGCTATTCCACGGGATCTATACAATTTTCTGGGATAAAAACTATCCTTTGCCTTTCCTGGGACTCACACTATCTGTGTACTGAATTTAATCTAAATCGGTTCAGCGGTTTAGACGTGAGGAGGTAACAAACAAACAAACAGGCTTAGAAACTTTCGCATTTATAATATTGGTGAGAAGTAGGATGTGAAACAAAAAAAAAATGGTATTTTTATTAACTGCTTCTTCTAGTCCAAGAAATTCTGTTCACAGCTGTATTGCCACTTTTAACCTTAATTAAACTAATATTAATAATAATAATCCATTTACTTCAAAGGCTATATATATCATCATCATCATGTCAGCCGAAAGACGTCCACTGCTGGACATAGGCCTCCCCCAAGGCTCTCCACTCAGACCGGTCTTGTGCTTTTCGCATCCACCGCGATCCCGCGATCTTAGGCAGGTCGTCGCTCCATCTTGTTGGAGGCCTACCGACAGCTCGTCTCCCGGTCCGCAAAGGCTATATCGCCGTTCAACGCAGCAACGCGGCAAGCGTGTTGGGCACCTTTGCGTCAGGAACGATTGGAGACGGACTTTATTTCAAGTATTTAACTATGCGACTTTTAAATAATTTATTTCCATGAAGCGAACAGACAGTTTTCAAAATAAATCGAAATGACGTCTGAAACTACTAAAGTAGTGACGATCTAATGCTATAAGGGCCTTATTTGGTAACTGAATCACTACTGCTAGTCATGAGGTTGCCAAACTAATTGGCTTGAGGCATTGTACAGAGTAGGAATGGCTGGCACGCTCTATTTAATCGATGCATGTTCGCATTAGACTGAGTGTTCCTTATTAAATGGATAGTTCATTTACTAATGGTACGTCATTTAGCTTATTCTGTTGATTTCAAGCATTAAGATGAGATGCAATAATGGTTTCCGGGGAAGCGGAGCAAAGGCCTTATTTAAGAGAAGTCTCTTCGTTCCATTTTCCATACAAACATAGTCCCGGTCTCATTTGAAAACTAGGCAACAGAAGTGGATGAAATTTTGCAAGTATGGACTAGACGTAATTATCTGTGCCTGTGGTTTTTCAGATTTTCATATAAATGTGTAATATCAGAATTACAGGAGCTCAAAAGTCGACAAAAAAAGATGTCAACTTTGCACGAGAATTACAGAATATTAAAGCATTTTTACAAAAATCAAAAAAAAAACACGGGCATATAAAATATAACATAAAATATAAAAATTAATTATAATATAAACATTAGTTTTTTCGATAGAACATCTTTTTATAGTCCACATTTGTATACAAAAAAATAGAAAAATATTGATATTTTTTTAGACAATACCAATTATTACTTATATCAACGTGTCGTCACTGTTACGTTCATACTCTGACACGAGAACGTAATCTACATTACGTTACATACTCGAAAGGAATGCCTAAGGAGCCTCACGTACCCATTCGTAAATATGTTTACTGCTTAGGTACTAATTGCGGAGAAATTAATAGCTTCATCGCCGATAGCCGAAGTAGCGTGCTTCATAATCATAATATATTTATTGTGATAACGGGTACAAAATACAGTTATATCAGAAAATTCTTCCCCTTATCGCCACTATTGAAGACAAGCCGCCATATCGATTTATCTCTTATTAAGTGCCTAATGCCAAGTTTCGTGGTTTTATCTTCGACAGCGACGAACTTCCACCGTATAAACTTCTATCCCCTATTGCAACCCCTTAAAGCCTCTTTTTAACCGACTTCAAAAAAGGAGGAGGTTATCTAGTAGGTTGTATTTTTTTTGTCGTAATAACAGATAGCCTATGTTCTTTCTCAAGGTCTATTCTATCTTTGTACCAAATTTCATCAAAATCGGTTCAGCGGTTTAGGCGTAAAAGCGTAACAGGCAGACAGAGTTACTTTCGCATTTATAATATTAGTATGATAAATGTCATGCCGTCTCTGTTTGTTTAATTCAAATAGGCGGCGATGGCATCACATTATTTATCCGTCAAATAAACCCCGGTTGGTCAACGAAGTTATACGAAGTCGTCAGTCCTGAGGCCTTAGGCCGTATTGCCTAATGTTTTTGACACTTGTGATCGCAATCAAATGACATGTTTCGTATACAAAAGCTGTCATTTTATTGCGATCGCGAGTGTCAGAAACGTTAGGCAATAAGAGGCCTGACACTCGCGATCGCAATGAAATGACAGTTTTTGTATGCGAAATATGTCATTTGATTGCGATCGCGACTGTCAGAAACATTAGGCAGTCCATCTAGTGGGAGGCCTGCCAATGCTTTGTCTTCGTGGTCGCCACTCGAGTACTTTTCTCCCCCAATGTTTATCACTGATTTATTTCATTTCGCAGATGGTAGGACCTTGTACAAGGTCCGCCTGGATTGCTACCACCATTTGCTCGCTAATCCTGCCGTGGAGCAGCAGTGCTTTCATTGTTGTGTTTCGGCGTGAAGAGTAACACAGCTGGTGAAATTACTGGCATTTGAGGTATCCCGTCTTAGGCCTCTAGGTTGGCAACGCATCTGCATTACCCTAGTGTTGCAGATGTTTATGAACGGTGGTGATCTCTTACCATCAGGAGACCCACTTGCTCGTTTGCCATACAGTCGAAAAAAAAATCAATAGACAAATTAAACAAAGCGGTGGTACAAACTGTCTAATTCTGTAACTATATAATTCGTAATCTTGTCTGCGGGTCCATATCGGCTCGCATACTTATCGAAAGTCCGAATGTAATGTTTGTCAGAATAATCGTTTGTCATAACTCTTTTTTCTCCGAATCCAACAAGTGTTTAGAATTGTTATAAAACAAACATAACCTACCTATAGTTTTCTATAGGTGTCTATTTAAAAAAATCAGAAAAATGTAAAGTTACAGCAGGAAAAAATTATGACAAACGATGATTCGGACAAAAAATACGGTATGACTAGCGAAGAGTGTGCGAGCTTTGGCGCTTCCCTTGTATGCCTATACTGCTGTGGACTAACGTCCTCTCGGACTTAGAGTCATGAAATTTGACCATGATTGTTTTTAATGTAACGTCAATGAAAACGATTTAATGTTCGGGAATTCCCACGGGAATTTTAAAAAGTCGCGGAATTTCAATTCAGCTGCTGGATCTAATGATTTACGTTAGCAAAGCCACGGGTAAACACTGGTGGACCATAATTTAATCTTCAATCTTTACGTTCCTTGTTTCGTCATCATCATCGGTCACATATGCCTCACTGCACTTGGGCCGTTGTTTCCACGCGGGCCCATTGCGGATTGGGATCTTCACGCACACCATTGAATTTAGCTTACTGTCTCACGTCGTAACGGATATTAATTTTCCTCTTGACTCATGCCAACAAGCTTAATCCGCGGTGAAACCTTTACCCAATAAACGCTCTAGGAAGGCTCCTTGAAGAGTACAGTGAGAGCATACTACGACAAGGTTGCACTGCGGGTCAAGCTTCGGTGGGTTACTTCTAAGTTGCGAAGTTATAAGTGACCTGAGCTTACTTAGAGGACTTCTGGTCATTTTGCCCCCAGAGGGACGAAAGGGCTGCGGTCGCCGTTAGAAGTTAAATTATCACTAAATTATCAATGGGCCGTGTTAAGTAAGGTAAGTTTCTAATTCCGGGAAGATCCGATACCGGGTGTTTCCTGTAACACGAGCAAATAATTTAAAAAAAATAACAAAAAATAGAACCGATTTCAAAAACCTTGATAATAATTTTCTACCAATCTGAAGTCTGTTCCTCAACACGAGCCAGCAGGAGTGGACCTATATAATTGTCTACCTCACCTACACTGTACAAGTATATTGGGCTTCAATCACTCCTTCTGGCTCGTGCTGAGGCACCGACTTTCGCTCGTCACCTTTTAAGAAAGATTGCTTTTTCCGATGCAGAGACGTTCATCACTGATGAGTCTCGGTGCTTCATCACCCGTTCCATTTCACTATAATGAATTGCGATGAGCTTAAATTGCTTAGCAACGTATTGTATTGTAAAAACCACCGTCGATAAATTATAAAACCGTAACAGAAAACCGTATCTAAATCGGTCCAGTCGTTCTCGAAATAAACAGAAACATTCGTTGCACACAAGCAAGCAAACCACCTCTCACACTAACACCGCGTGTATATATTTTTATCTACACTTAGTCAGTTCATTTATATTTTCAATCCGTTGTCGAAATGTTGGAGCACGCTTTCATTTCCAGCCCATTCACGGTCTGAAAATATAACTTCCAATGGATTTATTTACATTATTCAGTATATTGAGGACAACATGGAAACATATGGTACGTAATACGTGACGTTACCGTCGACGTTTCTTAACAAATTATTGCGCACTATTTCCGGGGTGCTCTAGCTTTGATATTTAAAAAAAAACTGCCTATATTTAAAAGAATTGCAAAAGTCTATAATGAATTTACGATTTCGAGTATACTCGTATTCGTGGGAAAAAGCTAACTAAGACTAAGTTTGAAGCCAGCGGCGACAAAGCTATATGATCCCCACTACTCCTCGGTCTTAGAAGTTGATGCAAGTACTAAACATATTTTTAGGGTTCTCTATCGTTTGCCCGAATTTCATATGCCATAATGTATCTTTTCCATAATTTTCTTTTGCCATAAAGTAATTTATTTCTGAAATAGTATAGTATTTTGGAATGCATTCTATAAGATGATATTTAAAAAAATCCTGAAAACAGCACGGTTCTATATTATATTTTATGGCAAATGTCGGTATGTCATGTGAAATTCGGGCAAATGAAATTCGAGCAAGTAAAAGCACACGTATTTTTAGCTTTGTTCAGAACTGTGATTTAAATTTAAATACAAATGTACAATATTGACACTCACAAAATATTGGTAGAAATAACAAAAATGTAAAATAACTAAGTAATTTGCCTTAAATAAGACATCTTATCTTACATTGTTGAGGTGGTAGGCTAACACCGCAAAACTTGAATATTTTGTGTATTTCGTTTTTAATGGGATAAAAACGCAGCGTGCAACGACGCAAGAAACGTCTGTATTTTTCTTTACTCATTTGATGTATTGAATAAACTGAAACAAAATATAGTTACGTTTAGCGGCTGTTTTACCATCCATTAATTAGTACTAACTGACAGTTAAATATGTGATGCCATCTCCGCCTATTTGAACAAAACAAATAGAGACGGCATCACATTTACCCGTCAGTTAACACTAATCAATGAATGGTGAAACAGCCCCTTAATCTAGTACGGCAGGTCAGTTTTTATCTGCGATTTGTTTTTAAAATATGTAATAGATAAACACCTTCTAACCCAATGGCCTTTTTTACCCAGAGGCTGAGCATAGCCGTGCAATGAGGGATAACCCCAGGTAGGCGAAATCCAGGGTTTTGACTTTTTAAATGTAGATAATTTCTAATGCATGCAGTATTATAATATACATATAAAATATTAAGCGCTTAATTCGAATACATAGTATAGAATAGGATTGTGTTTGTTTAATAAATAAATAAAATCCTGGATAATAAAAGATAAACCAAAAACATCGATGAAAAAACTTAAATTGTTGCAATAGTTGGAAAGGATTATTTTCACTAAGCTTGATAAATCTTGAAATAAGGAATACATCGATTAATATTTAAAATTGACATTCAAAATTGTAGTATCAAATAAATACAGTAGGCACCTATGTAAATCTACGAAAACCAAATATCTTAAGCTCTGTGTTTCGTCTTCCATCGCACAAGGCGAATAGCCGTTTATCGGCTTTAGTATACCTAAAAAAAGTAATAAAAAATATAAAAAATATGAAAATGATCATTTTTGGGTGGATGCCTACCTCGCAAAATTTCGGCCTTCTCTTTTCATTAGTGCCTAGATCAAAAAAGGTTTTATAACAAAACTTAGTATTTGCTTTTAATTAAAATTGTTATCAAGCAAAAACCAAATCCGACCGCCCTTGGGGGTCGTTACTGCTTAATTTAAAAGCTTGGCTGGTTACTAAAATGTTTGAACTGGAGATGAGATGTTTTTAGTAAAAATAAACATGGTATATTGCTAGGGTTCCGTAGCCAAAATGGCAAAAACGCGAATAGCGCGGAACTCTTATGGTTAGGCCATATCCGTCTGTCCATCCGTCGGCGACTTAGCTTAGAGACTAAAGTGCTAGAAAGCTGTACTTTTGCGTAGATATACACTCAGGGACAAATTTATAGGAACGCAAAAAAAAGTGGAACATTTTTTTTTTTTGTTTTTTTCCTGGTCAAGCATTCATCATCATCATTCTAGCCTATATACGTGCCACTGCTGGGCACAGGCCTCCTCTCAGAATGAGAAGGCTTGGACCATAGTTCCCACGCCGGCCCAGTGCGGATGGGGTCAAGCATTAAGTATGCGTAAAGCTAATTTTTTTTTATGGGTTCCTCTACATTTGTCCCTGAGTTTAAGACTTGTGCCGACAAAGTGGAAGAATAATTATATTTTAAAAAAATTTTTAGGGTACCTCCCACAGACTTAAAGTGGGGCTGATTTTTTTCTCATCTAAGCTTATGGTATTTTATAATTTAAAACGAGCTATACGTATGGTACGCGCAAATATACACACATGGGAGTAGAAACGGGTACATGACAACATAATATATACCTCGGGCATGCTGCATGCTCGTGTGTTAGAGTAGGAGAAAGATATTATTGATATCCTACTTGATATAAACCTACTACTCGTAGTAGATTTGATGACCTAAGCCTGACGCCTGAGTCCATCATCCTCATCATCTAGAGCTATACGGCCCACTGCTGGGCACAAGCCTTCTCTCCAAATGAGAGGGCGTGAGCCGTAGTTCTCACGCGAGCCCAGTGCGTATTGGGAACTTCATACGCACCATTGAATTATTTCACAGGCTTCTCACGATGTCTTTCTTTCGGTATCCCTTTACTTGACCGAACTTCATTTGCACGAATTTCATGTGCTATATATACAAACGTCATAATTTTGTTTCCTATAAATTCATTATCACTACTCATTTTTACCATATTAATCAAATGGCAGAATCTTTGTTTCCTATAAAGTTACTTTCAATAATTTCATTTTTCATAATCATTGTAATCCATAAGTATCACATGCCATAATATCATTTGGACGTCAAGAGGATATACTGATAAATCCCATACGTCAAACAAGCCTTTGAATCAGGTAAATTTTAAGCACATAGATTAGGTTAGGTTAGAATTGCGACATTTTATTTGTGCGAGCGAGCGAAGCGAGCGAGCTAGACGGTTCGGAGCAGAAGCGACTCGGATAGGTTAGGTTCAGAAGGCTAAGGCGGGAGCGAAGCGCAGCGTAGCTCCCGCCTTAGCCTTCGATGTTAGGTTTTTTTTTATAACAGCCCGGATAATAAAGATAATAGATAGATTAGTAATAGAAACCAACATCTCAACTACGCGGAATAGGAGCTCCGCGCACGTACGTAGCCACGATGAATTCAGAAAGAAACAATATTTGGTATGGCGTTTGAATATTCTATTAAATGATATTATTGCACTTAATAATATGGAAAACAATACTTATTGCATTCGTATCGTTATGGCATCAAAGTTTCGGGAAAATAAGAATATATCAAATAAATTTTCTGGTAAACGAAACATTCGAGCAAATGAAGTTTCGGGCATGTGGAGTTCGGGATAATGAAATTATGGCATATAACTTTCGGTCAAACAATAGACAACCCTTTCTTTCACCGGAAAGCTATTAGTTAGTTTAAAATGTTATTTCGCATATGAATTTCGAAAAACTCACAGGCGCGAGCCCTCTGCTTGAAAGGCTGTACCTAAGTAAAACCACGGCTGAATCCATAAATTATAGTAAAAATGCTCAATTTTCTTTTTACAAGATTGTTATAATAAGGTATTTATTTCCACTTAAAACCTTGACATGAAACAGGAATCAAGATAAATATTAACACGGATCGTACCTTTTACATTGAACTCACAGTTATTTACGTATAATAATAATAATAATAATTAATAACAATTTTATTCGATGTATGATAGACTTTTAAATAGATAAATGCTCGTCTTAAAGTTCCAGTTGAACAGTAGCACCTTCGATCAAAAATTAGTACGTTTTTGATCGAAAAGTAGAAGTATAAAATCCTGGTTTGCTCAGTATTCATGCAGTGCTTGGGAATCGCTTGATAAATAAATACTGTGTAGTGACAACGCGTCAGGACTCAGGACCGTCCGTTGACTGAATTTAAAACGTTTCCGAGCTATATTTTATTTTTAGGGGTTATCTAATTTTTGTTTCTGAGCGTGACAGGGATAATAAAAGTTTTAAGTTTCTAAAAGACTGGTTAAAATCGAGTTTTCATACAAATTCAGTTATCTTTAGAATACTTTTCTCCAGCTTATTTAAAAAAATACGCATTTAAGCAAATACCTAAAAAGTTTTTCCAAATAATCCATACTAATATTATAAATGCGAAAGTGTGTTTGTGTGTTTGTCCCTCTTTCACGCCGTAACGGAGCGACCGATCAACGTGATTTTTGGCATACGGATAGGTTTATGGGCCCCAAAGTGACATAGGCTACTTTTTATCCCGGAAAAATACACAGTTCCCGAGGGAGCAGCGCGCAATAACCGAATACCACGCGGGCGGAGCCGCGGGCAAAAGCTAGTCTGTTATATTCAACAAATTATTGAAGTAATGTAAAGGTATCTACGAACCATAACAATGAAAACAGTAGTTTATTGTTTTCTATTTTGGTACCTACTTTTACCGCATCACTTTCAACAAAAAATGTATGTACTAAGCGCCTAACGGACACACACACATTAAATTCAACGCCGAAAGTTAAATAAACTGTGGGCGAAATACAATTGAAATATTCAAATCCCTTAGCCATTTTAGGGAAGCAAAAACTCCCGTTGGATGGGTCAGCTATAACAAAAACAAACTCGACAAAACAATGGATTTAACGAAAATTTCATGTGGACTAGAGAGTCATCATCATCATCATCATCATCAGCCTATGTTCGTCCACTGCTGGACATAGGCCTCTCCCATGGCACGCCACTGAGCACGATCCTCGGCCACTCTCATCCAGCTCTTGCCAGCCACCCTGCGAAGATCATCGCACCACCGAGTCTGAGGGCGTCCTACGCTACGTTTGCCGATCCGTGGTCTCCACTCAAGAACTCGTCTACCCCAACGGTTATCGGTTCTTCGGGTTATATGACCAGCCCATTGCCACTTCAGCGTGCTAATGCGGTGGGCTATGTCGATAACTTTGGTTCTCTGTCGGATCACTAGACTAGACTAGAGAGTAGTGTTTTGCAATGATGTATGTCCACATATCACACACCATAGTGTCAGATACACTCGTATAGTATTCGAAATAATTTCTACCTTGATTTTCAGTGTGACTGAAATGAAATGTAATATCCAGGCTTATCTTAGAAGTCGAATTCATCCATTTTCAATGCTCAAATTGTGTGAATAATATCTTTGAATATTGGTGAAATTTCATACCTTGTACTTTCTTCATTCTCGTATCTTCAATAGCGAACACTTTTAGGTTTTTTTTTAGGAGTAAAACAATGCCAGTGAATATGAGTACTTACTCGATACATTTGTTCCGATACCACGTACTTTTTGTCTCGATACTTTTCTATCAATAACAGTTCAGAGAGGTAATGCTGCCAGTGTCTTGGGGTCAATGCCTGAGGCAATAAATTTGGATGATATTTTTTTTTTGTAATATTAGTTTAGTTTATATATAGTTTTAGTTAGTTGATTATAATTATAACTTACTTTTATGTACCTTGTGTTGTGAATAAATAAAGAGCCTTAAAATCAATACAGAGTAAATATTGTTATTTTATAACCGATGTTGCGTAAAAGTATAGATATCTCAGTGGTATGGTTCCATCCCTATTTTTGTTTATCAGTGTGTTGCAAATGGGCAGTAATTATTCGCTATCTCGGTTCATATCATAACACCAATATTATTGTTATGTTATGGATACTATAATCAGGTACTTCACAATATTGTTTCCTTCATAGCTCTACTGTAGTTTGTAATTTAATCACACTCCGATGGATTCCGTTTCCCAAATTGAGTGGCACAAAGCATTTTTGAACTGTCACATAGCAGCTTTTAATAAGCTATATGCGGCGAAATAATCCCTAGGCTGGGTTGGCTGGGGTGGCTTAACGTGGCCTTTTGTTTTGTTCTCGTTTTGTTTGTGGTACAAAGTCAGTCTTTTTTGTTTTAGGCGATTTGGTAAGGTTAAAGGGAACGCGTCGCATCAATACCTCGAAGCGAACTTTTTTCCATCTCTATAAGTAGGATAGTCTCGGTTCTCCCATTTTAGCTGGAAAAAATTTAATCACTAGCCCTAAAATTCAAAAGTTATTTTTTTATTTTCCTTACGTAATATCTCGTACTCTAATTTTAGCAATCCGAATTTTCATCGTGCCTAATTTCACTAGCCCTAATACCAAAAAGCAGAAATATTACTTCCTTAACTATTCATTAGCCTTAATTTTAGCATCCCGAATTATGACATACCTACAGGTTTAGCTGTATGACACTAGGGTAATGGAAATTATGTAAATAAATTATGCTTAAAACTTTTACGATGTTTGCTCTAGTGTTGGACTTATAATCTCATTATGAGCGGTAGCACTGTGCTCAGTAGTAAGATGTGTACAATCTACGTCATCCACTGTGCGGTTTAAGCGTTCCTTTTTACCGCGCACATGTCATTTATGGAACAGTTTGGCGACCGAGGTTTTTCCGACTCATTACGATATGGCTACCTTCAAAAAGCGAGTGTACCATTTCTTGCAAGGCCGGCAACGCATCTGCAGTCCTGATGGTGCTGCGGATGTCTATGGGCGACGGTAATCACATAACATTAGGTGAACCGTCTGCTCGTTTGTCTGCTATTACATAAAAAAAAAAAAAACTACATTCATCTTAATACTAACCCGGAACATTTCAGTAGATGGATCCATTGGTTTGCTTGAATATAGGTATTTGTCCTTTTTTTATTATTATGGTTGACAAATGCTTACATATTGATTGATATTTAAATTGCAAGGTAAGGCGTCAAATAGGTAACTCAATCCCTACTAATACGAGTATAATATTATAAATGCGAAAGTAACTCTGTCTGTCTGTTACGCTTTCACATCGAAACCGCTGAACTAATTTTGCTGAAATTTGGTATAGAGATAGTTTAAGCCCCAAGGATCAACATAGGATACTTTTTATTCCGATAGAGGGCGCCACCGCGCGATAATCTAGGTCCGCGCAGACGAAGTCGCGGGCATAAGCTAGTATTGAATAAAAATTCGAATGAAAAACTTTTACTTAGTTACATCTGATTAAATCTTTTGGATTATTTTAAAATACAAGGTATAAGCCGTACAGCATGATGGTACCACGCATTGACTTATATTCTATGGACACGAACGTTTATGTCAACAATATGTTCAAATACCGGACTGTCACAAGACGTCATCGCTATATAGATTATACACCGCAGAGGTGACACAGCTATTTTACCTACAAAACGTAATTATAATGCTCAGATGCAAAATAGATATTTTCGAAAAAAACTATGATATTATTTAGACCAAAAAGAAAGAACATAAAATAAATTTTCAAAATATCAAACTGGGTATAAATAAAGCAATTAAACGAATTGTCATTCATATTCAGTCACAATTTTTTACCTACAACCAATTCTGAATGGGAACGGAACGTCTGCACGTTTATAGTCTATGATTGTAAGATGGCGTGACAAGACGTCACGCATTTTAAAAAATGTTTTTATTGTGGTTTTACAATATTATTAGTTGCGTAATCACTTGAACAAGATGTAATTTTACTTAACTTGAGTAGTGAATTGTTACTTACGTGCAGGTTCACGCTTACATTCGGAGTCTCAATCAAAAACTAGTCCATTCGCCGCTCATGAATGTCAAAGTCATACTAAAGTCCTTTGCACAGTGCAAGGTGCAAAGCAGTGGAACACAATGAGTGTTCGGATCGCGATATCTAGTAAGTATAATATCGATGGTACCACGGAAAATATCTCTAATTTGGTTTAAATGAAGGTATAATAATTTAGCCATCACCGCAGCTACCTGTTGCCGAGTGAGTAAAGGTGGCGATTAAATGTCAGTGGCAGGATAATGTTATTGTAATATTATAATAGACTTTGACATGTTTCCAATAACATCAGAATTATTACATACACATAAACATCATTATAACACGGTGTGAGAAATCGATGGCCTCATTTGACAACAATATTTCGTAATAAATAAAAACATACATTCCAATCGAAAAAATGGCTTTATTTCAACATCAGTGATTTTTTTGCTATAACTACTTAGTTATAAGTGGCTAGTTCTCAGTTTGAGATATTTCTACGTTAGTAAATATAGGTACCAGTAAAAATGTAAGGCAAGGTGACACGTTGTTGTAGGTATCTACGTTAAAATAGCAAAAAAAATTAAACCGCCGAAAAAATTGAAAAGCAAAAAATAATAAACCTTTTTCTTAATTTAACCTTAATCTAGGTCCTAGTTTGAAGTCGAAGTGTACCTACGTCAAGTTAGTATAAAATTTTCTTATTATTTCGATGTTAACAATTAATTAAAAACCACTTTTTTAAATAATTAAAAATAGACTGTCCTTTCTTTTAGCAAATCCATTTCTAATAAAACATATTTTCTAATGTACTAAATTTATCATGAAATACGTTTCATTCTATTATTAGACCGGCGAAGGTCGATTTAAGTTCGAATCTTAGACCATATTTGACTGATTGCTGGTTAAAAAAAAGCTCAAAATTTTCACCTTGAAATAAATAACAACTTATAACTAACTAACCTAACACACACACATGCTTGCACTTGTCTATTTTTTCTTTCTATGTAGGTAATTTATGTTTTCTGTACTAAATATGGTTTTATTCTGTTTGTTTTATATTGTTTCACATATTGCACTCCAGAGTCAGCATAGTTTGGGGTCCGCTGGGCACAACTATACTCTAAACCTTGTTAATTAATAAGCATATAAATATGTTTGTGTTTAACATAGACATTACAAGAATGTACTTAACCAACAATGAATATGGTACTTCAGCCAGAAATAAACGTTTTGTAATTTGAAGCCTGAAATTTCGTAACTGTAATCATTATTTACGTAGGTATTTAATTTTTTTGGCATTCGAAAACATTCTACTACAATTTTATTTAGTAACTTTTCGTTTTGTAGATCTCTTAGCAATGATGTTATATGAAACTGTGCCAAACAGTTTGTCCTTGTAAGTTTAAGGGCAACCGATACTTTATTATGTATTCGGACATACTTGACAAACAAAGTGGTAGGTAAGTTATAGGTCAGCCGTAAAAAATAATGCTAAAATCTAAAGACAGGGTGGCCTCCGACCACGGCCCTTCCACATAATACAGTAAATATTAATGTTACACAGAATAAACGTGAAACAGCATACAACGGAGATAAAAAATCAATTTTATTGCAAATTGTAATAAGTATTTAAATTGTTAAAAATTTGCTTTCAAATTAAATAAATATAAACTTGCCCTGATAAAAATCTTTTACGAAATCATCTTACGAATACAATTTTGTTTTTTGCTTCATTTTTGGTGAATTATAAAACCAATTATTGCCATTAAATTTCTGTGGAACCCTCGCTAGGCCAAAACCAAGTTTCAGCAAATAGGAAGGTAAATTATTAACAAAAATAGGTACACTTCTACTGGTTTGCTCATGTCTTTCAAAACTTAAAATGAAAGATAAGTTAAGCTTTTAAGTATTTAGTTACACCTGTGCCGATGTCTGTGTGACTGTGATCAAATTTGGAAGTTAAATTCGACCCACTTCCAGTAGTCGGATTGACTTGAAATTTGGCATACTGATGTAAATTGCGTGACAATACAATAATCTGGTAGTGACATCCTGGTAGTTCGGCCAGAATCGTCTCCGCAGGGCGGAACTCTTCAACGGTTAATGGCATCGACTTAAAATTTGGTATGCAAATGTAGTTTGGTTCACAATGCAATGCAATGCAATACAATGCAATGGTCGGATCTAGCTTTAGGTTTAGGTAGGATTTAATAATTATATAGTGAGCTTGTTTCATATTACAAGTCACATTTAGGTCAACAAAAAGTATCCAAAATATTTTTTTTTTTACAAAGAAACTTATTATTTTCTTTCTCATTTGAATCTTCAGGAAAACGCGGGAAACCGACGATTCCCGAGCGGCATTAACATTCAATTTAGGTATACTGTAACCCCCTTATTCATAAAACTTAACAAGCCTATGTTAACTAACAAATGCTTTGTCCCTTTCTAACAAATACAAATGTCGAAGTGACAGATAATGACAAACGAATTTTAGCGGCATTTTAACTAAAATAGGTTTGATTGTCGTTTATGAATAAGGGGGTTAAAATACAGCGTGCTTTAACATTATTATAAAGGATACTTACACGTTGCTTATTCAACGAAAGAAGACAAAATACTATATCACTTTAGAACTTCTCGATATCATAAAAATCGTCCCGGATTTCTTTTCAAATTTTCCTTTCACGCTCTTAGACGTCTATTTAAATTTATCTCAGCCATAATTCAAAACAAAAATTCACGTCAAATTCAAGTCAATTGGCATCCGCTAAATTGGAATAGATGCGTATTAAAAGCATTGAGAGCTGTTGACTTGGCAAAATTGACCGGCGAAAAAGTGGATTGGATCCTGGGCCCTATACATTATTTGGCTTTTTGTTCCCTAATGAAGAATTGCCGGCACTGGAAATGGCGGTTGTAAGATTTGAGATCGTTAGGTATTTTTTTCGAGCAGTAACAGGATTTTTTTTCAACAGAACTGTAATAATACATCATGTTAGTTTTGATTTCTGTTAACTGTATGGGATCATTAGACGGGTTAATGTAGTCTATTTTCTCCAAGATACTACTGGCCTAACTGTTACTGTTGAAAAGATAATTAATAATTAATTAATTAACAGTAGAACATTTTAATACTATTTTGTCGTTTATAATTAATTATCTTAATTATTGACTATCCTTTAAATAACAGCTATTCCACTATAATGTGTTGGAGAAATTATCTGACCTATTCCGACATATCCAAGCGAATTAGCTCGTTGAAGTAGCAATTTGCAGGCCATATGGCATGGAGAACAGAAGATCGTTGGGGACGAAAGGTTCTCGAGTGGAGACCACGGATCGACAAACGCAGCGTTGGACGTCCACCAATGACATTGACGGATGACCTGGTTAAAGTCGCGGGTTCACGATGGATGCAAACCGCTTCCAACCGGGGCAACTGAAGGTCTATAGGATAGTACTATGTCCAACAGTGGACGTCCCATGGCTGATGTGATGATAATGATGATGACCTGTTGAATGTTCCTTTAAAATTAACAGAAATCAAAAACAACACAGTTTACACGAATTTTCCGATGATTTGGTAAAGGTCACAGAAAACAGTTGGGTACGAGCAGCGCAGGAGTGATCGGTGTGGAACTTTGTGGGCGGCTTTCGTCCAGCATACATTCCGGTTCGTACTTTCTGGGACTTATAATAACCGCATCCTTTGAATCGCTACCTTCATATGACTTGAAAATCCCGCTGTTGAGCCAGCATTTCTTCCCCACGCATTGGGCATTTACCCAATTTACTTGTTCTCTCTATTTACTTTTGGTCTCGTGTAAAAAAAAATACAACATTTTGCAGGTACTGACTTTATTTGAATTATCACCCTTGTAACTGCTAACTTGTAACTTGTAGCAGATTTTAAATCAATTCGACCTTTGAAAGAGGATAGCCAAACTTTCAAGATTTGATCCTTACGAATAATAATTTCTTATTCGTAATTTGATCCACAAAAACATACATTACTACTCGTAGGTAGTAGGTAACAATTTAAATAAAAGCTTATACAAAAGGATTACGCTAGAGCTATTTTTTATCATTCATCACTCTCTCCTTTCTCGGTAAATCTTTGCACGTTCCCTTTGAAGAATACCAATAAGACTGCGACAAACTATTAGCTTATATATTCGCATCAATGAATAATTCTGCGTTTCAACTTCTTTCAAGTCGAAATAAAAGCGTTATGTAAATTGACTGTTCCATATCAAAGCGTGAAATGGACCGAGAAAAATATACATCAGAAATTGAGATCGAGTATATCCTGTTTGTTTAGTATTGCCAAAAAATGTTACCAATTATGTATATTATGTAAGAAGACGATTTCGCCTACAGGGCAGAATAAATATTTTTGTTTAAGCATAACCATTTGCAGTTTGATATCCAGTTTTTTCTTTGCATTTACGGTTTGCTTTTGGATTGTTTTTTTTAAAGGGGAAAATATTTATTTCACATCAAAATAAAAACACATAACATAAATTAACTAAAACGGGCTTCCTCTTCCAAAAGCAGCGCAGCGCGGGGCATTGCACGCTGGATTTGAAGATTTTAAACTACCATTTCCAATATCGAAAAACAATACTGTAGCTTTATATGAAATCGAGAATGTAAAAGGCTAAATTTAAAAAAAAAACTCAACTACTTATTATTCTAATGATCACACGAAATTTGGCAAGGGAACAAAATTTGGAAACTCCGAACTTTCATTTCAACGTAGCCATCTCGTTTTGACTTGAGGCTTTTGCCCTGAAGTGGACCCAGATGATGATGATGATTTTAAGGTAGATTAGCGATTATGAACTTTGAGTTTCGAGTTTTTTTTTTATACGACTGGAAGGCAAACGAGCAAGTGGGTCACCTGGTGGTAAGAGCCACCCACCCATAAACAACTGCAACACTAGGGGTATTGCAGATGCTATAGAGTTTCTTAGTAGCCCTGCAGGGGTTGTGTCAAAGAAGTATGGATGATTGCGCCGCGTGTTTTGTTCCAAACAGCCAGTCTAGTGTCGTAAAGGATATAAATTTCAATAATATAACACTATGTGCCACATACGAATTTGTAAAGGTATATCCTGGACCTGCCATCTCGCCACCATCCATCTTTATCCACATCACACACTTATCCATTACCGATTAATAATATAAGCGCACAAATTATCGTTAAGTGCTAAGCTAATGATAACCGCTGACCCCAAATGGGCAGGCCAGCCATTCCTAGAGACAATAACAATACTGCGGAACCCTTGGCACCTGTAATAACAATTGTAATTACGTGCCGACCTCTTACACTGAGTATTAACAAGAGATACTGCGTTGAGAGGGCTTGGTGGAGATACTACTGCTATAGTAAGGTTAATTTATTACTAACAATTTTCCAAACAAGATATCTTGTTATATATGCTTTGATAGACTAATCCTGGTATTAAATGCTTAATCTAGATTCTAGACTCTACACCTAAGAAATTTTCCATAGTTTTTCATCATAATAATTTTGATTATTATAATTATAATTTATAATTATTATAAAGTACTAGCTATTGCCCTCAACTTTGTTCACGTAGAATTCCGTTTTCCGGTCAAGTGGTTTCGACGTGAAAGCGCAACAGACAGACAGACAGAGCTACTTTCGCATTTATAATATTATTAAGTAAGGATACGTCTAGGATTAAGTTTAAACGAAGTACTGTATTGTTTTAAGCGTATAAATCACGTCATGGCTTTATTAATGTGTGTAGCTTAAAAATAAAAACGTGTTTACTCTGAGATTGACAGATTTTTAATTAACGTTCCGTAACAATGCCTCGTTCATTCATCTATTGACCGTCATAAAATGTGGCAGGGATGAAGTGGCAAAATTTTGTTTATTGATGTTTTTCAGTAGGTACACTCCGTGAGCTGTTAAAAAAACCTTCGGATTTTAGAAGCATGCTTCGGGTATAGACGATGAAACGCGATCGTGATATGCGGTTCTGTTCTGTTATCAACTTGCAAAACTGTTTTTTTGCGTAAATCAACCTTTGAATAAACGTCAATCTACCGAAGTCATTGGACTTGCATGCTAGAACCAGCTTTTAAATAAAACAAGGAATTATGTTTATGTAAAAATACATCTTTATTCAATCAAAATCAAAATGGTACAATCAATTAATAAATTACAAATTAAATTAAAACCTAAATTAAAAATTAAAAAAAAAAATCAAAAAAAATCAAAATTCAAAAAACAAAAGGAATAAATCATAAAATAAACTAAACTAAAAACTATTGTTGTTGTTTATGTTGGCTGTAGTTCTGTTGAATTATAATTTCAAATCTCTTTAGTACACAGGAAGCTTAGTCAGATTATACTTGAGATGAAATTTTGTCGCGCCTAATGTTTTAAAAGTAAAATTTTACCTACCCGTTATTTAGCTGTCTCGAAATTTAATCAAAAATGTAACGTACGTGTTTGTCCATTATTTTAATGAGTAAGTGATTGAAATCTCCATGTTCTTCTACTTAATATCAAATAGTGTATTTATTAACACAATATATAATAAATAAAAATCACGTCATTAGAAAAACTTTTTTTTTTGTTAGAGAGGCCAGACAAACGAGCTAGTTGGTCACCTCATGTTAAGTGATCACCACTGGAAAAAAAATGAAAAATTTAACAAAAAACAATTAACGATGATAAAATATCCAGGTGTGAATTAACCCGTGGCCACATCTGGCATGATAAAACGTTTTCATAGTTAATTAACGTTTAGTCGGTAATTTATTAATAAGTACTTGCTCACCTGAATGAACCCTCCCAACAAATTGTTGTAGAAACTGTGTAGATTTTTAGTTAAATGAGATTATAAGTACGGTCAGGGCACGAATATACAGGGAGGATTTCGACGAGGGATCTTTGCGGAAATATTGCATTGTTTAAGTGATACACAGTCGATTTATAATGTTTAGAAGCTTAAACAAAGTAAAAAAAAAAAAACACAAAATTCACTAATTTTTAACTGTGGTGATAACCCTATAATTGCATCCGCACATAACGACACGATGGCTAGATTAAGGAGTCGTCGTCGGGAAAACTCGGGATATTACGTTTATTTCCGAGAGTTGTTGTCATCGTACTGATGTAAAAATGACACAAAGTCAAATAAATCAAATAAAATGCAAAAATACGATTATCAGTTACTTTATTACAATTTTTACATACGGTGTTCAAATGTTCCTCCGTTATAAGGGTGAAGGCGGGCACGTTTAAGAACTTTTAGTACTGCGGTATGACTTATTTCGAAATGTCGACCAGCTGATCTCGAACTTTTTCTTGGATTCCGCTCAAAATACCGCAGTATTCTTTCTTCAAGTCTAGCCTCAAGACGAATAACGGGTCCTCCACGTTGATCGTTCTGAGCTGTTCTTGGTACAACGGGCTGATTGTTGGCGACACGATCAAAAGCACGTAAAATTGCCCTACGACCTGTTGGGTGTGGTGGTGGATATGTTTCCCTGTAACGTCGTAAAGCTTCAGCCGCATTATAATTGCAGCTCGCGTATAACATGAGAAAATTTAAATATCCACGTGCATCTGACAGACGCATTTTCATGTAAAGTAAATAAAATGAACTTAAATGTCAATTTCATTTCAAACATCACATTTATGATATGTTTATGATCGATTTTCAATCATGCAAAGAGTTTCGATAGTTGTAAAAAATGCGTTGCTTGATTCTATCTCGGCTCGGCGAATGACAACCTATTACTACAACTTTAGTGCAATATCCGTCAAATAATGTTAAGTATTAAATTTTTTGACGATAACCGAAATAAATAAAGGACAGCCTATTGTATGAATTGCTGATCAACTGGGGAACAATTTCAATTCATTCGAAAATAATTTGCTGAAGCAAGTTAACGAACTAAAACCTTTTTATCATTTTAGGTAGGTAAACAGAGACATTTTATTTATGATGAAAGAGGTTACTATCTTCTTTAATTGTTTATGACGGTTGAGTACATTCAAGTGAATGTCAGTGCCATGTCATATCATGTGAGTTATTTGTTGTGGTTAGAATTATTAACTAAGAAATTACATAAATACTCTAGAGACAATCACCTCTGCAAATCCTGCAGCGATTTTTTTAGCGTTGCACGCAGACCTCTAAGAATGGACAAATGGCAAAATATTAATGTAATATCCTGACGTCTAAAGATTGTTTACAAGTAAGAACATTGACCCAGCCATCTGTTTAGGGTTGGCACAAAGTAGTTTTTGGTATGAATGTTTAAAAGGCTATAACTTGAAAACGGTAACATATATTTCCATAGTTTCTATGGGGGAAATATAGTGCTAAGGTTGAACTATCTGCCTGTTTCGTAAAGATCCCTCGTCAAAATCCAGCCTGTATATGCGTTACCAAGACGTCAAAAATATCTATACACCTTTAGGCTACTAAACATAAGGTTGATGTAGGTATACATTATTTTAATGCTATAGCTGTACACCGGGTAAAGCGACCCCACTAATATTATAAATCCGAAAGTTTGTGTGAAGTTTGATGTTTGTTAGGTTCTTCATTACGTCTAAACCACTGAATCGATTTACATGAAATTTGGTTTTACAGATAGTTTATGAACTAAGAAAATGAAATGAAATGATAAGTACATAGGATAGTGTTTTTATCCCGGAAAATTGCATAATTCCCTCGGGATAGTGATAAACGAATTCTGCGCGGACGGAGTAGCGTGTAACGGGTAGTAAGTTAATATAAAAACATAGTAAACATTTAAACATGGCCTATTGAATTATCTAACTGTGAAAATATAGTAAATTACTCAAATTAAATTCCAAACATGGTAGAGGGTGAATTAACCATTTAATGCGGTCTTAAACGAGAGGAAAACGCTTTTATTTTTGCCACAAAGCAAATTAGGTTAAGGGCTGAGTCGCAATTAAATATTACACGTTTAGGCTCCCGTCCAGAAAGGAAATCCGGTTGCCAAAATGTTTTATTTCATTCCCTCTTTTAATACGGCCGCGGAATTTTTCGTGGTCAACGGAGTATTTAAAGTACAGTCGAATTAAGCACCAAATCAGTTTCACGTCTTCTGAAACTGAAACTATATGGTACTAGACTGTTGCCCGCGACTTCGCACGCCTAATCCATTAACCCCTCCCCCCCCTCTGTTTCATCATCAATTTATTAAATTATCCGTCATCCTGTGGACATTCTTAAAAAATATAGCGTGGTTTTCATCGACGTTCCATTAAAACCGAGCGAATTCCTAAATTTAATTTGTACTTCAAGTCCTACTCGTAATAATTCCGATACTGTTCATTTTCCTCCAAAATAATCAAGTTTTTCTCGCCATCCAGCAAGACCTTAAGGTTAGAGTCATTTACAATAATCCTTAGGACACTTCGAACAGAGGCCTTATTGCCTAACGTTTCTAACACACGCGATCGCAATAAAATGACAGCTTTTGTATGTGAAATATGTCATTTGATTGCGATCACGAGTGTCAAAAACATGTGATCATCAAAAAAACCGATATTGTCATTTTGACAAAGGTTTTGACAACACTATAAGGTTTTGACAATACATCATTATATACCTCAATTTAAAATACAACGTTGAAATATAATATAAAGTTAAAATACCGAAATTTTTATATGCATAATTTCTATGAGATACATAAAAGTTGATTGCTGCCTGTCCACACTGCCGGCGAGAACTCTTTTTAAACTAGTTAGTCGCCACGACAAGCGCTATCAAACAAAGAACTCACTCAGCCTAATGCTCGCTTGGCAGTCAGAATTGGCTTTGATCACTTTTTTAGTAATAATAATTAGCAAAGTAATATTTATTCGAGTCTCCGACAGAACCGTGGTAGTCTGGTGGTTTGACAGTCCAAGCAATGGGTATAAGCTTGGGCTTACGAACATCTCTGGATTGTTTGAAATTTAAGCGCGAAATTACATTTGTAATTTACCATGAGCCCTCTCGGCACTTATGTTCTAAATCTGCATAGGATTTACATATTCTATAACAAGGTCTGTGTCCAGGAGTATGACGTATAGATCAGTGGTACCGTTAGCAATGACGACAGTAAAGATCTGATTCTGCAAAATGAATAAGACTTTTATTTCTTAGATCAATAATTAATCTCTCATTTTTCTTCCCAGTGAATGGCTACCGGAAGAAATCACGACTAACTTTGTCGTCACAAAAGTTCACTTTTCGTAACTATCAAAGGGGAAGGAAGGCGAGCAATGAACAAGGATATGTACCAGATATCAGAGACTATCATAAGCATATATGTGTATTTACATAATAACAAATTCTTAAAAAAAATAAGAATAAAAACGTAATAAAGCACAGTTGTCTAGTTAGTATAAAATATCGACGATTGAAAGGAGAAATTGAGTAAGCGACATTTTAGGCGATATTGAATTATAATAATGATATGACATATTTTAAAAATCGGCTTAGTAAGCCCATTTATCAGATACCACACACGATAAGTTTCAGAAATTTTTTTCCATATAAAAAAGATGACGTCATAACTACTCTCCTTTTTGTTTTTTTTTTCGTGTTATAGGTCAAATTGATTCTAAGGATCAATCGTTGCTATTTTCATGCTTTTAACACCATTTGCAGCTTTTTACTGAATTTTGGGGTGTACCGCTAGCACTATAAATTAACATAAATAAATAAATAAATAAATAAATAAATATCACGGGACAATCCACACCAATTGACCTAGTCCCAAAGTAAGCAAAGCTTGTGTTATGGACACTAGGCAACGGATAAACATACTTATATAGATAAATATATACTTAAATACATATTAAACACCCAAGACCCGAGAACAAACATTCGTATTATTCATACAAATATCTGCCCCGGCCGGGATTCGAACCCGGGACCTCAAGCTTCGTAGTCAGGTTCTCTAACCACTTAGCCATCCGGTCGTCAAATTATGTTTCATCATCATCATCATCTCAGCCTATATACGTCCCACTGCTGGGCACAAGCCTCCTCTCAGAATGAGAAATTATGTTTATCTGAGTTTTAGTTAATCAAACTATTCTGCGCTCCTATAGCGGATATTATGCGCCAAAAGGCGCTATCTCAAAAAAAATCTCTTTTCTGTCATTTACACTGTTTTAAGCTACACAATTAGTATTAATAACTCAAGAGTGATTTATTTTGAGATAGCGCCTTTTGGCTTAGGAGAGTATTGTACACTAAAACAAGATACTAATAACACTGACGTACTCTAAGAGGTCACCGGGCTTGCCCCATATTAATATTTCACCATCTGTCTATCACAAAGTCAAGACTTAATTCCCCAATTTCGTGTCCTGACCACTCACGTACTGCCAACTCTAATCCCGCTCTACATTATTCATGAATAGCACCGACCAATTTTATATTCACTTTCCTCTTTTGTGGCAAACTTTATGTTTTATGTTTTTCACGGCCTGCATTATGCAAAGTCATAAATATTTGGGGTATGAAGGGGTTGCTTCGTTATATGAGATTATTGTCCTTTTTGTTCGTATTGTACCGGGTAGCGAAAAAAGGGTATGATTTGAGTAGGTATCGACCCGGCTCTTGAATAGTGAGATTTTGCTCGTTATTTTTGATAAAAGAAGCTTTTATACCTAACTAGCTTTTGCCCGCGGCTCCGCCCGCGTGATATTCGGTTATCGAGCGCTGTTCCCTCGGGAATTGTGCATTTTTCCGGGATAGAAAGTAACCTATGTCACTCTCGGGCCCATAAACTATCTTTATGCCAAAAATCACGTCGATCCGTCGCTCCATTACGGCGTGAAAGACTGACAAACACACAAACATACAAACACACTTTCGCATTTATAATATTAGTACGGATACGGATTCAGATTGTGGCCAGATCTCATGACTGTGTCTATACATAGGTAATAATAAAATAATTCTAATTGTCTTAATGTAAATAATGTTTTATGAATAAAGGAATTAAAGATAATATAATAATGATAATTTATTTATTTATTAGACAACATAGATCCATTCATTTGTGAGTACTACACACTTATGTCAGTTCTGTTCAAAATTAAATTAAAAATTAATATAATCAGTGAAATAAATAAATCATGTTTTAAAATTAGAGTCACAAAAAATAAAAAAATATAACAGAATTAAAATAAATTCAGATCAAATTAAATGTCAAATAAGTAAAATTACAGTTACCGTTTATACGTTTATTACCTACCGTTTACCGTTACGGTATCACCGTTTTGTTTATACGTTAATAATAATACGTTTATTTTTAATTGTATTTAAATGTAGCCCCACGTTTGTCAATTTTGTCTGTTTATTTATCTTGTACAATAAAGAGTTTAATATTTTTACATATTCTGAAGAATATGTAAAAATTTATCGCGCTCTCACGGAAACTACACAATTTTGCAAGATAAAAACTTTTCCCGATCAGTTGAGTTTAGGCGTGAAAGTGTAACAAATAAACATACTCATTGTCGCATTAATAATATCAGTAAGTAAGTAGGATTGAATAGTACGATAATATTCGATTCCTTACACGAAAATAATGTTTTGGCTCATATTAAACTAAAACATTTTCCTAGTGGATAGTTAAATGTTTGCCCCTGATAATTATGTGTCCTTATAATTTATGCGTGTGTACTTAGTCAACAATTGCGATTTAGGTCAAATTTTAGGCCAACCAACGCTTGCACGAGGTCTTAAATAAACGTTATTTTGTAGCGACAATACCCTTTCAAACTTGATAAGGGTTTATGTAGTCTGGAGCACAATAAATCATAGGACAGTCCTGTTCCCAGGCCTTTTGAGGACCCGTGCCGAGATAAACACGCGCATATGCATCCTGTGTCCCTGTAACCACGACACTCACATTCGGGGGTTTGAATTATCACGCTAGTCTCGGTTCTTTGATGTTTCCAGTCAAATTGTTTTTGGAATACCACAAAACCTGTCTGTCACTCAGGACCCTTTTTGTCAGATACCTACTCGTGGATTTCCATTAATAGAAAAGTAATTCCGTACATATTTCACAAATTTTGTAGCAGGCAGGTGGTAGATGGATGCAGGTTGACAAGGAAGAAATGAAGAGGAGGCCTATTTCCGAAGAAGGGCTTATGAGTAAAGGCTGCTATGAAGATGAACAGATTTACAACAAAAATCAAAGAATCTTGTGTTTTAGATAAGGGAGTGCTTCAAGAAAAATTTAAATTAATATCAAATATTTAATTTATTGAATCAGGCGTTACTTTGCGGAGGTCCATATCAATTAACTAAAACGATTACTTTGCTCACCCGCGACATTTAAGGTAGCAAACCAATTTTTTCATTAGTAAGAAAAGTAGATCATTCAATTTATTTATCAAATATTTCTTGGAATTGAAAACAAATGAGGTACATAAAATTACTAACTTCACAATGTTCAATGATTAATTTTATTCGTCGAGTAGTTCTTGTCTGATGTATTAACAAACATCCATTCATCCATCCATCCTCACAAATTTTCGCGTTTATGATGTTAGTAGAATTGAAATACAATGCAAATGTCTCTTGTCTTGGTCACCGTAATGGTCATCGTAAATGACTACTATGAAGAGTTTTATCACCCACATATCCCAGTTATTATCTTCAGCAAGAGAATTTAATATAGTCCAGTTTTTTTTATTACAACCCTGCTATAGCTACCTATGACACGATGCTGCATTTTATTAAGCATTAAAAGTTTAACGGTTATATTCGCATAGGTTTTTAATTTAACGAAGATGTGACTGAAAATCGTGTATTGTTACTTGGATTATTTTGTCATGATTAATTCTGCAATACAATGTTAACCCTTAGAAAATATTTTTTCTCAAAAATGTCCGTAAAAGTTGACATTACTCTTTAAATATCAGAAGGTGAATTGTATAGTTTATGATCAGCGAAAAATTAAAAAGTTAAAAAATTGCAGGCGAGCTAGCTCGACAATAATAAATTAGGGCGCCTGAAATCAGTCACAAAAAAATTAAAAAGTTAAAAAGGCCATGGAAATGTTGGCACAAGTCGTATACAGCCTATTCTAATGGTCGCCGGTGTCAGATATTTTTTGTTGGAACTCCGGACTTTTTTTATTGGGTCTGAAACAGCTTGTGGTGTTTTCGGCGGAAAAATACACCTGCTGTTTATTTTTAATGAAAAAAAGGCGGGAAAGCATAAGAAAAATATTGGAATCTAATCAAATATTATAATATCTTTTGAGAAAAAGTTTATTCTATTTCAGAATTATTCACCATTTTTGAGAAAAGCTTTATATTAGTCTCGGCAGGAATAGCAATTGCTGGCTTCGTATTAGTTAAACTGAAACTCGCAAGCTCGTCCGTTTAATACTCAGCCCTATTGGCTACTTCCAAGCCACGACGATAATCTACTATAACAGTTGACATTGTATTGCAAAATGACAATGAGTTGACTCAGTATTCCAAAACAGCGTCCTATTATAAATGCTAAAGCTGGTAAATTTGTTTGTTTGTCACCTCTTCAAGTTGAAACGATTTACCCGATTTATATCAAATTTGATATACAGATAGTTTGAGTCCCGGGAAAGGCCGTTGGATAGGTTTTGTCCCTGAAATTTGTACAGCCTATATTTATTTATTTATTTATTTAAAAAAAAAAGATTATCAACATTAGATTATAAACAGAATTGGGCCAATCCGAGCCTTGGCCGATCGTAAAATAATTAGAGATCCCACCAAAAACATTACATGTAAAAAGCTACAAGTCTCGCAACGCAATGCAGTTCTTGTAATGCTAAAAAGGTTTGAGATGCAATGTTATACCAAGTCGGTTATTTTTGTCAGTACCGGGGGGTTTCGATAGAACTCGATTTTCACCAACTTGCTTATTTTAAAACCATAGAAAAATACAGTTTATAGTTCTCAAATAAAGAGTAAACCAAATTATTTTTAAACACATAAATGACTTGGCCATCGCAAGGCTACATAATGACATAAGAATTAGCGCTAGTCCCAGCCTTGCAGTTTGAGTGATACACATAATACGAGAATGACTAAAGGTTGAGTGCGATGGCCAAGTCATTATGTGTTTAAAAAATAATTTGGTTTACTCTTTATTTGAGAACTATAAACTGTATTTTTCTATGGTTTTAAAATAAGCAAGTTGGTGAAAATCGAGTTCTATCGAAACCCCCCGGTACTGACAAAAATAACCGACTTGGTATAACATTGCATCTCAAACCTTTTTAGCATTACAAGAACTGCATTGCGTTGCGAGACTTGCAGCTTTTTACATGTAATGTTTTTGGTGGGATCTCATCACTTTTTGTAGGCAGTTCTTTTTTTTTCGGGTACTACTTCTTGTAATAACGCACTACTATCTTCATTTGTTTATCCTTCCTTGTCCATCGTCCATCGTCCATCCTCGTCTATCGTCTATCGTCCATTCTCGTCCATCGTCCATTCTCGTTCATCGTTCATCGTCCATCGTCCACTATCATCCATCGTTCATCCTTGTCCATCGTGTGCCATCCATCGTCTATCTTCGTCCACTATCCATCATCCATTCTCGTCTATCGTCCACCGTCCATCGTCTATCCTCGGTTATCGTCCATCGTCCATCCTCGTTCATCGTCTACAGTCCATCGTCCGTACCGACTGTCGTCGTCGTCGTCGTCGTCGTCGTCGTCGTCGTCGATCGTCGGTCGTCATCCGTCGTCCATCGTCGCCCATCGTTGAACTTCCGTCGTCCGTCTACCGTCTGTCGTCCATCGTACATCGTCCATCGTCCACCCTCCATCATCCATCGTCGATCGTCGGTCATCGTCCGTCATCCGTCGTCCGTTGTCTTGTCCGTCGTCGGTCGTTGTCTTTTGTCCGTCGTCGCCATCGTCTATCGTTCGTTGTCCGTCGTCTGTCGGCGTTCGTCTTCTGTCGTCGTCCGTCGTCTGTCATCGTCCGTTGTCCGTCATCTTCCGTCGTCGAACTTCCCTCGTCAGTCATCGTCTGTCGTCCGTCGTCGAACTTCCGTCGTCATCCATCGTCTTTCGTCGGTCGTTCGACTTTCGCCCGTCTAACTTCCGTCATCCGTCGTCGTCCGTCGTTTTCTGTCGTCCGTCGTCGTCCGTCGTTCATCCTCCACCATCCATCGTCCGCACTGGGCTCGCGTGGGAACTAAGGCCCAAGCCCTTTTATTCTGAGAGGAGGCTTGTGCCCAGCAGTGGGACGCATATAGGCTGGGATGATGATGATGATGATGATGATCCATCGTCCGTCGCCCATCGTCCATCGTCCACACTCCATCGTCCAACGTCCATTTTCTACCCATCGTCCATCGACCATTATCCATTGTCCATCATCCATATTCCAATTTCCATCGTCCATCCTCGCGTCCACTCGCATCGCACACACATTCACAAACAAACGAACTTTGGTACTTATTACATTAGTAAGATAAACAATTTCATTTTAACCCTTAATACTCAGGTATTAAGACTCAACATTAATACGTATACAATACGACTACGTTCAATAAAGTCATTGCTGTGTAACTTTGTAATCGCTAGTATTTATATGGGATTACAAACTTACTTGTGCAGTTTATATAACTTTGAAACGTGACTGAAATTGCAACATTTTGGATTTTTTTGTGACCATGTAGGCTAAAAACTAACTATGTTTAAAATTTGGAGCTTGTGGGTCTGCTAGAAGTACCTTAGAATTATGATGATCAAAAGTCAGTGTATAGGTATGTCAGTGACAAAACTGAGGAACTTTAACATGTGATAGTTCTTAATCTACGTGTTCGAACTGAATGTAATTGATAATATATCTAAGTCCCATTAGGCCCTATAGGTAACTGAAAATTCAGGGTTCTAGCTTTAGCCATAACAAAAATACAGGGTGTTGAAAATAGCCTGAATGGCTTCGAGAAAAGTATGGTACGGCCGTGCCTTTGTTTTTTTTTGCTCGACTTGGCGGGGGCACTGCCGTGCCCCCAGATTTGTATAAGTGTCACATAATAACGTTTATTAGTTTACATGAGTATCTGGTACATTATTATTGTTTATACTGTCTAGACGTAACATAAATAATGTGTCAGAAATGATAGTACATATCATAATAAATGAACTTTTTAAACTACGAGTGGGTTTTTAGGGTTCCGGAGCCAAAATGGCAAAAACGGAACCCTTATAGTTTCGCCATGTCTGTCTGTCTGTCTGTCAGTCCGTCCGCGGCTTTGCTCAGGGACTATCAATGCTAGAAAGCTGTAATTTTGCACGGATATATAGGTAAACTATGCCGACAAAACAGTACAATTAAAAATTCAAAAACAATTTTTTTTAGGGTACCTCCCATAGACGTAAAGTGGCGGTGATTTTTTTTTTCTCATCCAACCCTATACTGTGGGGTATCGTTAGATAGGTATTTTAAAACCATTAGGGGTTTGCTAAAACGATTTTTCGATTCAGTCATTTGTTTGCGAAATATTCAACTTTAAAGTGCAAATTTTCATTAAAATCGAGCGTCCCCCCCCCTCTAAAATCTAAACCGGTGGGTGGAAAAATTTGAAAAAATTCAGGATGGTAGTCAGTATATCAAACTTCCAAGGAAAACTATAACGGCTAAGTTTGCTTGAGAATTATTAGTAGTTTATGAGTAAATAGCAGCGTAAGGTATAAAATATACCTACACTTGAAAGATTCCGTTTATAATACGGAATCCTTAGAAAAATATTACTTAATTTTTTCGTAATGGCTACGGAACCCTATTTTGGGCGTGTCCGACACGCTCTTGGCCGGTTTTTTTGGTACAAAAATTCTTCGAAATATTGACAAGTGCGAGTCGGACCTGCGCACAAACCCCTAAATTTTAAAAGCCAGCAAAAATATATTTTTAGTCCTCTCACAATAACTATGAATTACAAAGTTATTACTTGCAGTTCACTGGTTTATTCTGACTTGTATATTGAGGCCATTATTATTGGTAAATATTATAATGTTTTAACTAATGTTTATGTTAATGTTAATATTATAATGTTAATGTTTTTGACTTGGATTAAAACATACTTTCAAATAATTGTAAGTTTTGAGCGCGTAAATTTATAAAAATGTTTTTTATGCTACCGCTCAGCTTCTCTGTCACATTACGTCAAGCCTGTAATGAAATTAAAGATGTGTGTAAATAAATAAATATAACACCTGGCTTTGATGTTTTATATTAAGTTATTTCAACTAGATACTTTCACACGTCACTGATAAGTGATAACAGAGGAGTCTTGACAGACATACATAATATCCAAACAATAAGCAATGAAGTGATCATACAACGGTTTGTAACTTTCAAGATATATAGAACTCCAAAATACTACAAGTTTATCAGCAAATAACGTAAAGGAGCCATCGTCAATAATGTCAAAAGCCGCTGTTCACAACACACTACAAAGTAACTTAATAACACTCCCAACTTCGAACATTTGTTTCAAAAATAAAAGTTCTCAGAAAAAAATGAAGTCGCAAAACTTTCGCAACAACTAGCCAACTCTTAAACCCTCTCAGGGTATTATTACTAGTTGTTTTTTATTCAAAAAACTTGTTCTTACATTGTTTTTCTTTTCTTTGCAGATGGAAGCTGTCTTGAGCAATCAACGGCACTAATGAAGCAATCCGCAGAAGGGATATTGGACTAGCAACCTCTCGATCCACTTCCAAACGCAATAAAACAACACACCCTACCACTTCGCATCTAACGGCGAACGCGAGCAAAAACAAGTCTTATTACAAAAAACGGAAAGGAAACAACGGCGCAATCACGACTTCCAATGGCTATGCTTGAAATTGGAGAACCGAACGGAGCGACATGTCAATTAACAGCCGCTCTAAATCGTAATCAAGTCCGCCACACTAGAGGCGAGAGACTGCACGAGCTCATATTCCAAACTTGACTCAGCGATCTCGTCAGATCAGGTGACACGGGTCGCAATTGAAAGCGGATATCAAATAGGGAAAATCGAAACCAATGTATGGTAACGTCAAGAAAACGAACGTCACCCACAGGGACTCGTATGGCGACTCAAAGACATAACTGCCATGGTCCACTGCCTAGCTTCATTGCTTTACCTTCGTGTCTTTTCATACTGGTGTCTTTAGTGCTGCCGGCAGACGTGGCCCTCGCTACTATAGACGTCAATGACTCTACTCTTAATGTAGACTTCAGCATTATTAACCCAAACTCCACTTTCAATTGGACGCTGTTTGATGACAATTCCACGGTGATTAAGACACTTCACAACAGCATCAAGCACACCAAGTATTCCACGCCGGTCACAATTCTCATGGTCGCTATTTTTATGGTAGTCATCTTTGGAACAGTAGTCGGGAATATTCTAGTTTGCGTTGCGGTCTGTTTAGTGAGAAAACTTAGGAGACCGAGTAATTACCTGATAGTATCGCTTGCTGTTAGCGATTTGTGCGTGGCGATAATGGTTATGCCTGTCGCAATGGTTTACGACATACTAGGAACATGGCCTTTCGGACCTGTGGTTTGCGATTTCTGGGTATCAAGCGACGTATTATCCTGTGCAGCCAGTATTTTAAACCTCTGCATGATTTCCGTAGACAGATATTATGCGATCACGAAGCCTCTAGAGTACGGTGTAAAGAGAACTCCTAAGAGGATGCTTTTCTGTGTATTCATAGTATGGATGGGGGCTGCTTTCATATCGCTGCCACCTGTTCTGATACTGGGTAACGAGAAGACTGATACATCATGTTCTGTGTCGCAAAACCAAGGTTACCAGATATACGCAACCTTTGGTTCGTTTTATTTGCCGCTGTCGGTGATGGTTGTCGTGTACTATAAGATATTTAGCGCGGCAAGGAAAATTGTTATGGATGAGAAGCGGGCACAGTCTCACTTGGAAGCGCACTGCTACCTTGAAATCAACGTGAAAAATGGTGGGGCGGCTGAAGCGAAGCTCTTAGGAAGCCAGCCTGCGCCACCGGCAGCTCGAGGGTCAACGGCCAGCACTAATACTACAGTGAGTATAAAATAAAGCATGCTTACACATATGACCTAGTTACACCGGTCGAAGATTGATTGATGTCCAATCAAGTCATAATAGCCTAGCGATGAAAAGTATATTTACGATGGATGGAAAAGTTATAGCGTAGGCGGGGCAGACACGTATTTGGAAAATGAGTGAATGAAAAAGGTTTTCTCCAGTAAAGTACGCCTTTTATTGTTGACAACAAAAACATCCATCAGCCCAAGTTTGGTTTGAATATCGCAATATTAATAACTCCTAATGTTTTTGAGAATATAAAACATTCAAAACTACTTTAAATAATGAAATTGCCCTGTTACTAAACAACTCTCAAACTCAATGTTTTTGTCCCTTAATAAGTATCATAGAAGTAAACAAGATACCGTTAAACTTACATACACAGACCATATTTATCTTTGAAGGTAAAGTTTTTTGATTCGGGCATATTGATAATAAATAGGCTATTAAGTATCCCAAAAAAATCTGAATTAGTTCGTAAATGACATGAATTTATTTATAAACAAACAAATAATATATAGAATAATTAACAGAAATAAATAAAAAAAAGAACTAAAACTAACTTACTCTAATCCTAAAAATCTATATTTACAAATGTCACCCAAGTCGCTCCTATTGGGCAGGGTGCCCATAAGGCTAGCTGCGTTTCCTCGTTGTATGGCAATGCCAATACGTTGGCTGAGGAAATTAGATTACCAAAAATAATTGGGCACGTAATTTTTCTTTTGTCAATTGAACAGAAAATGATGATGATGATAATATAGCCATTCAAAGTGCGAAACTCTTTAGCACGGCGTAACGTCACGTCGGGGCCCCACCCCGTCTCTCAAACTTTGGTTGATTGACAAAAGAAAATAACGTATCCAATATTTTCTCATAATTTCACTGACAGACTTCTAGATTAATATTTTTTTATCCGGGCATACTATCCAACTCAATGTGTATTTTCCTTGTTACAGTGCAGTGTAGATAAAACAGAAAACAGTATAGGAAGATGTTTCAGTGGACAACGCAAATCTAACGAATCGCAGTGTCCAATGCTGCAGCAGCCAAAAACCCCTACGAAACCGATCCATACCATCAATAGGTCTACTCCTCAAATGGTGCATACCCCAGAAATAAGGCTACCAATCACCAACAACAGACGCCGGCCATCATTGGAGAGTAAATCAGCGACGAATAGAATTCGTTCGTCATTGTCAAACTTCGCTCATAAAAGTCATATCGCTAAAGATTTGTTGCATCCATCCCAGTCGCCACACCAGAAGAAACTACGCTTCCAACTAGCTAAAGAGCGCAAGGCGTCTACAACGCTCGGGATTATAATGTCAGCATTCGTTATTTGCTGGTTGCCTTTCTTTGTCCTCGCACTAATACGGCCTTTTGTTGAAGAGGGCACAATTCCAGACGCCGTGAGTGGACTATTCTTGTGGCTAGGTTACATAAATAGTTTGCTTAACCCTATAATTTACGCGACGTTGAATAGAGATTTTAGGAAGCCGTTTCAAGAGATACTGTTCTTTAGATGTTCGAATTTGAATCACATGATGCGGGAGGAATTCTACCATAGCCAATACGGAGACCCTGATCATCATTATTGCGTGAATACCACCAAGGTTCAGAACTATGATGAAGGTGTGGAGATAGTGTCTGCAGCAGATCGAGATGAGACACGAGCCTCGGAGAGTTTTCTATGATTGTCAATGCCGGAGGTCGATACGAGAGACCTAGATACTGTGATCTAATTAAGACTTTTTACGATAATAAGCATAAGAGTAAGCCAAGGTCTAACAGTGTTTTCGTTGTTATAATTTTAACATACTAGTCGTTATTACTTGTTAATTGATTTGTGATTGTCTAATAACGTAGGATAATAGGTAAATTATGTAAGAAACCATCGGGTTGGTTGTATGTAAGTTTCTAATTATTTAAGATGTTTCGGATTGACCAAAGATATAATGTAAAGGATGTTTTTAAAAACTGTTGTGAATTTGAAATGTGTTAATTTGTAAATAATTGGACGGTGTTTAACTTATTGACATTTAAATTAGTAGCCAAAAGTATTATAATCCATGTGATAGTAGTTATAGAAACACTACCTTGTGTCGTTTACGTTTGTAAATAATTGTTTCCTGGTTTTAGGTATAATCATATAATATATCAAATTGTTTGCCATATTTATTGAAATTACTTACAATAATATACTTATATTTTTAAGATTGATTATTTTCACTCTGTTACAAATTCCGATAGTTAAGTAAGTAAAAATGTTTTCTTCTTCAAAATCTGTCAATCTGTTTACCTTTAAGAAAGTAATTCTTTATTTTGTGTATTTCAAAAACAACTTTAACGATTTTTATTACATTTGTTATGTGAGGGTTTACTGGGGCGAAAAATCGATTACATAGATTATTTATTTAGTATAATCGGATAAAAACATCTGTTTATGAGTTTCAGCCTATTTGATATTTTTTTGCAAATAATAATTAACAGACACCAAAATAAATAAGAAATTGGGACTGCTCGATGAATAGTATTTTTTTTATATCAATGTTATATGAACGCAAAGTTAATAATTTGTTACAACACTTATAAAATGTTTCATAAAATTAATATAAAAAATTACAACAGATGGTTGGGTTAGTTTTACTGAACGTCGATATATATTTTTCAGAATTTTGAAATTGTGTGTGCGTGTGTATGTTTTAAAATGTTTCTTTAACATCAGTCGATGTTTAAAAGGATATAGCGTCAAAGGGGTGGTCTTAAAGAAAATGCGCATGTCATGGAATGCTCCCAAAATAGCATTCTGTCGGTCTTGCGTACAGCTTGGATCCTCCCTTGGGCCATCAATCATTATCATTCAATCAAAAATTCAAATAAAAATAGCTTTAGAGGGGCGTTCAGTCCAACTAATCTAACCATGTACCTACAAGGACATTATAGTGTGTTAAAACTCGTTTACGAATTTTGGTATCCAGTTTTCGTCTCTGATCTATACAATGTCCCACTGCTGAGTACAAGCTTCTTCTCAGATTAAGAGAGCTGTAGTTCCCAGACGGCGCACGCAGCGCGGATCGTAAAACTTACACACTGTATTTCTTTGCTCATGTATTATACAGGTTTTTTCACGATGTTTTCCTGCGCCGAAATGCTAATGGCAAACATTTCGCTACTCACAGGTGTGAGTCCGGATTTAAACGTGAGGCATGCCGTTTTAGAGGCCATGGGTCAGACCACTAGGTTACTATGTATCATCCAGTCCAGTTTTGAATTCAACATTTTATTTGGGTCCTCTTCTACATTTCTGGGGTCCTAGTAAAAAAGGAGTTAATTCTGCAGAAGATGAATAGATGATTTCGACTTAAACCCCTATACAAATAAAATAGAAAATAGCTGTGTAATTTCCGCAGACTTGACCCCTTTTTCATTAGGGACCCAGATTTTAGTTCATTAATATAGACCTCCGCAAAGTAACCCTTAAATCATTGAAACAGTCCAAATTTATTTATAATTTGATACGAGTACAGAAATTAATTTTAAACAGATTGGATCTTTGCAAAAAATTACACCGTAACTTAATAATTTAAACTTCAATACGTAAACCAAAGTCAATTTGTTTCGTTTTTTTACTAATTTGATGAACTCACTATTATTTCGTAGTATAAATTAAATTTAAGTAAAATAATCTGGGAATGTGTATAAAAGTGTAAATGTACATACTGTTAAAAGATAATTTATTAGAAATATTTTAAATAATAAATATAGCACTCAAAGTCACACAGAGAAACTCGCAAATATTACTGACGTTTGTACGTTTGTAAGTTTATTAAGTTTTTAACTGTGTGCCATTGAATGTTGGAAGCATATAAGTTAAATATAAAATAAATTGTAGATGAATATGATTCGCAGATACCGTGTGGGGAAACTACGCTTGGAAAAATAATAAGTCGACAGTTCGTTCATTCGATTTGATGTAATCATTGAATAATAGTGAAATTTCATTTATGTAGTTCCTTTCTATTTTTGAGACCATTTAAATAGAAGATGTGTAAACGGCTTAATAACATTAATAGGGATGGCGACCTGAAATTGATTAATCGAAGAATGTTTTTTTCTTAACCAAAAAATCGATTTTTACATAGAGTTAGAGTACTGAAACGATCTAGTGTATTTATGTTTCAATCTTGAACATCGGAAACCTCGAATCGTGTTGCGGGTATTAGTATCCATATTTTTGAAATTAGAACTTTTTATCGTGCCTCTAATAGTATTTCATAGTAGAGTAAACTTTCTAGCTTCAAGCTAGAGATGTTCCTTTTTTTCTTGATTGGATTTAAGTTCATACTGAAAATATGAGCTCCGAAATCAAATCGATTAAAGATCGATTTTCATAGAGGATCGTTTTTTTAATATGTATTTGAGGTCTCGATTCGAATGAATTCGAGAATCAATCTTTTGTTTTCTGGAAAGAATGGCCATCCCTAACTCACACATCGATAGCAACCAATCAAATGGCAGCATACCTACACACATGCCCGTCAAATTGGGTTTGCTATAAATAATTATAAAGCCGCTTACAGACTTACAAGAAATGCCTCTTGTAATATAGGTGTTTTTGTATCTATCACATATTATATTAATGGAACTTTCTTTTCCATGTTTTAGATGTTAATAACAAGATGTATCCGTTGATATTCTTGAATAGTAAGAATTCATGCCATGTTTTGCCATGTAATTGTTATGAAATAGAATAATTTAACAAAATGTTCCGAATCAGTGTACTTTGCATAATTCAACAGTGAGGTTTTATTTTTCTTTCAGCAAATATGTTTTCTATTAAACGTGTAAATGATAAATGTAAATAAAATTCTTAATAATTATTATATTTCGCGGCAACACATTTGTTTTCATAAATACATTACATATTATGTACGCAGTATAAAATATTATATGTGACTCTGCAATCTTGGTATCTGTAAATGGAACATGCGACCTAAGTAGTGAAGAACAAAATTCTCAACTTTTGGCTAACTGTATTTTTATTATGTAGGGTCCTGAGAGCGACGAAATAAAGTTAGATTTTGAAATCTATAATGTCTTTAATATTGTCTTGTCACCCAAAAACACCGCTTAGGAACTCCACATACCATTGAATTCGTTTAAGGTGTAGGAATAAGTATACAGATTGACTTACTAAAAAAATTACTTACCTAGAACACGACCTACTCCGAAAATGACCTTTCTAGAACATGAGCTACTCCAAAAATGACTTTCCTAGAACATGACCTACTCATAAAATGACTAACCTAGAACATGACCTACTCATAAAATGACTTACCTAGAACATGACCTACTCATAAAATGACTTACCTAGAACATGACTTACGTCATCCAAAGGGGTATTAATTAGGTAGGTACTTATATCATTAGAATTGAAGCGTGGGAAGTGGAGTGTATTAAAATGAATGCAAACAATGATGAAATTGAAATAATATATTAAACACAATCGTACGAGCGCATAACAAAAGCAATAATGACAAGTAAATAAAAGAAAAATAAACAAAAAAAGAACTTATACATCAAAAAAGTAGAAAACCTCCAAGGAGTTCGCTACAAGAATTATCACAGTAAATTTCAAAATTCATTTAGCAAAAAATTTCATCAAAACAGTTACAATGCGTGGTATATAACTAATTTAAAAGCAAAGATTCATTTGAACTTGAAAAGAAAAATTTGCGACCACGAATAAATGAGGTACAATAAGTGCTTGAGTGGTTCTAGATAAGTATCTAAGTAGAACCGCTAAATAGAAGTTGAATAAAAGTAAAGCAGGATTTAGCAATATATTGTGGTAATAGTCTATGTCTGTTATATACTGATTTTGTTTACGTAACCCTCAAACAGGTTAAATCACTTGTAAAGTCCAACACTCCAGCCAGCCGTCCCCAGAGACGTCCCTAGTCTGTCGTTTATTTGGGGGAATCGAATCGTCGCAGAAACCACCACTGGGGGCGAAACGATCCGTGAAGCTGTTTGGTAAACTGGTTTATCTGCTGGCGTCATCGTATGGTTGTCTTAAGATTATTGGCTTATAGTTTACGTAAGTACTTATATATAAAAAAATAGCAAATTGCAATGTTCGTATGTAAGTAAGCATGTATAGGTACATGTAAGATCTCTTCAAATCTTGCATCATCATCATAATTTTGTACGGTTGTATGCAATACAGGGTGATTCCGGGGTCATGAGCAGGAGTGAAAGGGGTGATGGGGATATTCACACTGAGCAACTTTTACGAAATGGCAGAAAAAAATCTGCTATTCCATACATTTAGGATAGTTTAGCGATCGATTATCTCTTGATTAGATGGTTTTTTTTTCGCGATTTCGTGGCTGTTCCACAGTAGATATCGCTCAGTGTGAATGTCCCCATCACCCCTTTCACTCCTGCTCATGACCCCAGAATCATCCAGTATAGATGACAGTCAGAAAAATGACTTAAATAAGTTTTTGTTGAAATTCTCCTTCCTAATACACGTTTTTTGCTGACTGTACCTGTTTTGACCATACTTGCATTGTAAACCATACAATAAAAAGGTAAAGGGTATTGAAACATGATTCCACGACGCTTTCAACAACTGCTTCCGTTGTACGATCAACTACAAAATGATCGATATGGCCAAAGTTACGAAAATATGTATCATTATCATATCTGCCAGAAGATGTCCACCGATGAATAAAGGTATCCCCCTAAAAAACCAAAACAAAAATGTATACAAGACTAATATAGGCTTACTTGAGGTGTGTACATTATTTTTATATCTTTGGTCGAAGATCTTTGTAGTGGACTAGAGACGGTGCGTATTTACGTTACCAGGTTTTGATACCAGGTATTTCCTTGCAAGTATACCAACCAGGTACCGACTCGATATACTTGCAAGACTTGAAAGTATTTTTCCATTAAAGTATACTGTCCTGTCCCTTCAAAGTAAGTACTCCTACGTGGAACTCGAACAAATCGAATGTATTTTTCTCGAAACTCGTCGTTCGTGAAATAAAATACTTTCAAAGTATTTTACGTCTTGATTGGAATATTTTGAATCTTATCTGTATAACAACAAGGTTTAATTTAAACTTGCATGTAAGCAAGTATTAGACTCGTTGCCTTGGACAGAAAATACTTTGAAAGTATTTTGATATCTGGTTTCTGCACATGGTATGAGAAGGTGGACGTACTTTTAATCCCTGGTACGCGATTTAGCAAGTATAACCCATCCTTATAGTGGATTGTACTGTCCGACGAACCATTTACCCAATCAAAGACACGACTACTTAATCGCGTGACCGCTAATGATTTTAAACCACGCTTTCGTCAGATCGTTTACTATTGTCACTGACATTGACCTTTCAACTGAAATAAGATCAAACTACCCAAAACTCGCGTGTTGAAACCAACTAAAGCAAAACAAACAAGTTGTTAGAATTAATTGAAAGAAATTGCGATACCGTTAATTGTCATGTGACAACGACATTTCTATTCTTGGAGTTAATTGTTTGTGGTTAATTTACTGTCCGAGGTAATTAAACATTCTTGCATGATACCAATGTCGGAAAGCCGCGCCTGCAGGGCTACTACGAAACTCGAAGTTCGTGTCATGCGGTCCCTCTGACACTTAATGTGTTTAATACGAGAGCGAGAGGGATGGTACGATAGGAACTTCGAGTTTCGAGTTTCGTAGTAGCCCTGCTGAAGTCCTCTGTCGGCGTGAATATTGTTGACATGTTCACATTAATTTGGGTGATTTATTTTTTGAAACGCCTACTTGGCCTAGGCCAACCCTATTCTAGTATAGGGTGCACGTTAGTCAGAGATAGGTACAATTATGTGAGTAAATGATGCTGATATTATTTTAATAGAGATGTTCTAGGGTAAATTTTTGTAGCAGTTTACTTTATAATTAAGCTTTGTCTATTATAAATTTTTAATAAATAATTGTTAGTGTGAGAATAAATCTTTCAAGTTAAAAATATCGATATAAAAAAAGAGATTGACTTTTTATTCATATTATGAAATATTTTTTTTTTAAGTTACGAGTATAGTATTTATTTATTTACTAAACACAATACAATATACATCACACACATACACATACTTAAAAAAGAGCTAACCTAAGATATCTAAACTAACTATGAAAATGAAAATTATTATGTAGTTTAAAACAGGTTAACACTGTCAAACCACTCTCTGTGATCTACTATGATACCGTATCTGTTTATTTACTTACTTAATTTATATTTTTTATTGAAAGTTAATTAAAATTCACTTGTGAGACTAGAAGATTAGAAGTGAATAGTTAAAATAAATCATACATATTCGATTTAAACCCTTTTCATCTCATGTTTCTTTTTCTTTTTCTTTGGTTTATTGAATCATTTTAGTTATTACCTTTTTTTTGACAGCTTTTTTTTTTTTGTTTCTGTGCTTGTTATTTGTTATGTTATGTTATCATTAAACTTAATCTAATGAATAAAAAAATATATGAAAATATATTTTAGGAAGGGTGTAATTAAAATAACTAATTAGGTACATTAATATAAAACCTGATGAATGAAGAAAATACCTTAAATTGCATTTTTACACAAATTATACATTAAGATTCTTAATGAACATTTTTATAATCCTGATATTTTATTATAATTTATAATATTAAACTTTCTGAAACTTTGAAAACTTTTTTTATAGACTAGAACGAATGGCTAAGAATTGAAAGAACTTTCCAGGTTTAGGCCTTTTACAAAGTTACTGGTGAGAATTTTCGAACAATAAATAGCTCGTCAAGACAAAACTTTATGAAACTTACAGTTACTGCTTTACCAAAAACTTTAGTATAAAAATAATGTACTTATCACTCTTGTTCAGTAAATATATTTATGATACATATATCATGAAAAATGTGTATTTGTTTTTTTTTTTCGTTAAACCCTAATTCACAGTAAAGTTTATTAAGAAAAGGAAACATTTAATTAGGTTTTTTGAGCATTAGGTAGACAATAATAAATTAACTAATTTAGAGAAGAACAAAATAAACGTTTAGTTTTCTCAAAAATGTTTGCCACCAAACCAAGGATAGGTAAAAAAAAAATATACCAGAGCAGATCTAAACTGAATTGAGAACCATAGAGTATCTACTAAATAAAAACAAAATTTCGAGAGCAAGTCGCCAAAAAATACTTTCATGGCTAACGTAGCCTAGAACCATAAGAGATACATAGAAATGATGTACTAGAGAATTGTAATTCTTCTAAAATCCTATAGAAAGTTCGGCGATAGCATTATATAGGTATAACTGTTACGGTCGACCCACAGTATGCATTTCTTTTTTGGGTGGGTCGTTAGTATTCAAATACATAGAGACAGCATCACATTTACTTATTTTATCCATAAAATTTAGTATTGAATTGTGAAACAAGCCATTACTTAAAATCGCAGACAAGTTCTCAGTTTGAGAACTTAATCTGATAGATTATGTTATTATGAAAAGTGAGCGACCATAATAATTTTTGACCAACAAACAAAATTACTGAACGTTTCGTAATAACTTAATAGGCCTCGTTCGTGCAATTTGTATAATATTTATTAATTCAGGAACAAACCGGACACGCTGTATAACAATTACCTGGTATCGTAATAAGCGATTCGGTGTAAATTCTCGGTAACGCGGACTTTTCGACGAAATGATGAATAGAAATAAGCCGTCACGAACATTTAGAACACGCGAAAATACAAATTTTCATAGCTCGAGCTGTCACAGGGTTAAATATTTTATTCATAAATTTTCACTGTATTTTTGATTTATTTTTAGGGTTTCCTACAGAACGGAAGATGGAACCGTTATACACTGTTCTCCGTCTGTCTGCCGTCTGTTCGTCCGTCAATCAAACTTTTTTCTCAGAAACGTGTGGATGTATCAAATAAATTGATATTACATACTCAAGTCTGCAACCCCTAGGAACAAAGAAATAATCAAACTTTTAAATCAACGCATTGTCAAAAGACAGAAAAGACGTTTTCATGACAGACTGTAAGGAGTTTTCGTACAGATTGACGTGGTCGAAAACTTTCATTTGTCCTGAAAATTTAAAAATTTATTATTAATTTTTAAAATTAAATATTTAGTTACTTAAAATACTACTAATAAGAAAGTCGGAAAATATTAATTCATCATGTCTATCTATCTATGTTAGTAGTCTGAGTTCATTGCAGAGTGGTTCTGCTGATTTACTCGTAAGTAGTACCTACAGGATATTCATAGACGCCTCCAAATTTGTTCGAAACTCTCTATGCGTGAGTCTGACACACTTGACTGATTGAATCTTTTCATCACATTGACTTTAAGGGGCTGTTTCACCATACATTGATTAGGGTTAACTGACGGTTAAATGTGATGCCATCTCTGTCTATTCGAACAGAACAAATAGAGACGGCATCACAATCAACCGTCACTTAACACTAATCAATGGATGGTGAAACAGCAACAGTGAAGAGTAATAAAGTTGCAAAAGTACGTAAGTAAGTGTTATGTGTGGTAAGTGTATTAGTTGTTGTAAAGTTGTTGTTGTATTTATTACCTTGTATAATGAAGAGATACTACATATAATAGAGCCTTAAGTTGAATTTATTTTAACTTAATCATCATGTCAGCCGAAAGACGTCCACTGCTGGACATAGGCCTCCCCCAAGGCTCTCCACTCAGACCCGTCTTGTGCTTTTCGCATCCACGCACCGCGATCCCGCAATCTTGCCAGGTCGTCGCTCCATCTTGTTGGAGGCCTACCGACAGCTCGTCTCCCGGTCCGCGGACGCCATTCGAGAACCTTCTGACCCCATCGGCCCATTTAACTTAATATTTTATCTCAATGTCGAGAAAATGTCTCGCCAGACTTACGTACAAAATGACAACAAAGTGAGCGTAAAAGGTTCCATTTCTCGTTAAGGACCTACACTAAAAACTGTATCATCGTTTTACCCATGTTAAACAGGTCATATGTTTATCAAACACGTGTATTAAGCAGATATAAACAGGGAGCAGATATCACTGCCGGCTCACTGCGCAAATATCGGCCAAAGAGCTATCAAACTTTCGATAAACACGAGGCTTTGTTATGTTTACGCGATAATTTCCGTAGTTGGAGAATACTAAGTGTTTGTTGTTAGGTACTATTACGATATATAAGTGGGTAGTATGAGTGTTAAGCAACTGCGTGTTGTTTATGTTAACTTGACTCAATACCCTTGTGAAAGCCGCTGGTAAAAATTATAGGAAAATTAATATTGCAAAAAAAAACTCTATCAGCCATAATTTTTATTGTTGTGAGTGCCACAATTGAGCAAAAAGTGTCAATTTTTAACGGAGCCAAGAAACATAAACAACTTTTGATTTTTGATGTAAAAACGTGGCCATACTAAATAAAGAAAAGTAGGAAATAGTACGACTTTGAGTTAAGCATCTGTATGCTTAACTAAAACTCGTACAATTTTCTAAACTACTACTACTACTCCACTACTACTACTAGTAATTTTTCTTTTTTCGTTATTTGAAATAAGCAACAATATTAAGATTGATAGAAAATAAAAGCTGGAGAAGTTCAACAATCGACTAAATGAAAATAAGTTTTATTTTATTTGATGTGTATCCAATACTGACTGGAACATTTCATTAGTCTAGAGTTCAGATTTTCGTTTATTCGAGTATCGGTTTCAATTTGTATTTTAGTTCTGCTGCTTTATTTGGTAAATTATGATTGGAATATTAAAATTAATGATCAAAAATCGACGAGTTGAGGATAATTAAGTTCGCAATCGAAAAAATTATCCTATTTTATGTTTCAGTTCTTTTTCAAGGTCTTCTTCTTACAAATCATAAAATATTTTTAAAGACGTATCTAAGTAGTCACTTTTTAGGGTTCCGTAGCCAAAAACGGCAAAAACGGAACCCTTATAGTTTCGCCATGTCTGTTTGTTCGTCCGCTTTGCTCGGAGATTATAATACTAGAAAGCTGTAATTTTGCACGAATATATATGTAAACTATGCCGATAAAGTGGAATACGAGTAAGTAATAAAAAAAAATTCTACAGTACCTCCCATTAGATATAAAGTGGAGGTGATTTTTTTCACTAGGCAAATCGTTAAACGGTGATTTTTGAACGATATGGCCGATGTCCCTTAGCCAATTCATGAAATGGCGGCATTTCACGATATGCCTAGAAATTTCGTGATCTGGCGAATTTTACGATCGGCCGCCGAAATATACATGACTTTATGCACTTGTCATTAAGGTGATGTAGACAAATTTTTGTAACTTTGGCCGTGTCGATAGTTTGTAACCCTTAAGAGCCTTATAGGTAAAGTTATTCACGATGACGCGTGCCATGGTTCTTATTACAATGTCATTAATGACTAATTTTGACAAAATCACGCGTCTTCGTGGATGGCACTACGTATAACACTCTACAACTAACCGAATCCGTCAAAATACCAGAGTAGTAATAGAACTATTTGTATGGTGAAATCGGGTGACAGATATCGAATGTAGTTCGCAAACTATCATACAAATAGTTCTATGACTGCCCTGGACCGTATTATCACGGATTCAGATCCGATTTGAATGGGACGTAGTGCTGTATTGCACAAATTTTTAATGTCTTTCATCTTTTGTTTCAACCATAAACTAGCGCTCTGACGCTGATTAGTTATCAAAACCAAAATCCGTAGTTAAATTTCTCTCAGCCTAATAAACGTTGTTGGCTAATTCTATGGTTTTATTAACGATGATTGATTGCAACTAATGATGTGTAACGTGATTAAATCATTTAATCATTAATCAGCCGCGTGTGGAGCGTTGAATCTAACACGTTACTGTGCTGTTGTAACTGGTGATGGGAAAAATAATTGAATTATGTTCGGTTTCATAATTTCAACGTTAAAGAGTTACCCATTTCGGATACATTATTGGACATAATAGACCCATTTTCATGCATTTTGTAACCAACTTCAACGAAGAAGTGTTCCTTGTTTGATCCAATACGTAAGTAGGTTTTGTCAGAATTGTCTACGTAAGTACTGCTCAGATTTGGATGTTGTTTCTGCTGTAAGGTTTCAAAATTTAACTAATAGTTTTTTGGATACAATCAAAGTCTCAAATTAGGTTTGTCAAAATTTCACGCCTTACTGTGTCAACTGTTAACTTGAAAGCAATTCGTCCAAGCACTGCAATCGTAATCCAATTTTTTTTCCCCGTGAGATCCGTTAAATTCAGGAACATTATCACCAAATGGAAGGGATAATGGAACGCTAACGTTTCACGCTTAACCAGAGACGGACCAAATTGATATTTATGGTCCATGAATACACTAATTTAATTCCGACTCCATGTTTGTACTGACAATAATTTCTACTGTTAGCTTTTCGCGTGCGCATTGGATAGCAGTAAATTGTAGAATCGATGGTTCAAATTTTATCAAATACGCGTATCCATACTTAGTATTATTAATGCGAAAGTGTGTTTGTGTGTTTGTTCATCTTCATGCCGTGACGGAGCGACGGATCGACGTGATTTTTGGCATAGAGATAGTTTATGGGCCCGAGAGTGACATAGGCTATTTTTTATCCCAGAAAAAATGACAGTTCCTGAGGGAACAGCGCGCGATAACCGAATACCACGCGGGCGGAGCTGCGGGCAAAAGCTAGTAATGTATATTTTTGTTCTCGAGTCTTGGGTGCTTAATCTGTATTTAACAACGTTTATCTTTTGCCTAGTCCGTTATCTGGAGATCTAAAGTCAATTTTTTTGAAAATAATACTATATGCAATTTTCACCTGTAATTTGTATGTAATTTCATCTGTAACACGTTTCAATATGGATGAAACGCCGAGGTTACAATAAAAAGCAATTACCAATTCCCGATAATGGTAGTATTACCTACAAGATTTTAATTAAGTAACTGAAAATTTTAGACACCCGAATTCCTTAACAATGACAAAAATATTCGTTTGTTTTGCTACATCCGTAATTCTACTCAATTTCAAAATCTGTTGAATTAATACGTAGGTACTTGTCAGTTGTTGCGCTTTGCGGCTTTTAGAAGAAAATCAAAACTCACCGAAAAATGGCCCATTAATACATGTAATTTTAATAGCATATTTTGCATTTGTAACTTTTAGAAAACACAATCTGCTTTATAGTAATAGCATAATCCGTACTAATATATAAATGCGAAAGTGTGTTTGTGCGTTTGTCCATCTTTCACGCCGTAACGGAGTAACGGATCAACGTGATTTTTGGCATATTGATAGTTTATGGGCCCGAGAGCGTCATAAGCTACTTTTAATCCCGGAAAAATGCACAGTTCCCGAGGGAGCAGCGCGCGATAACCGAATACCACGCGGGCGGAGCCGCGGGTAAAAGCTAGTCGAATCTATAATTTGATTTTGAAGAAACTAATCTCAGTTATCCAGTTATTTAATTAACATGTATAATTTTTCAAATAAATCTAACCTAATAAAAACTCCAGACATTCCTACATTATCCAACTAAACAAAGCCTAAATTTTAACTAAAACCTTTCGACAGCGCCCTTCCTTTTAATTGAATTAAACCCCCGTACCCTTATACGGAATTAACCACCCCTTCAAACCTTTCCATTCCAATACAATTTGATACCTGATGACATCTGATAGTGAAGCGTGTTGTCCCGTATTACCCTTTGTTCCTGATTTGGGAAATAGATTACACTTGGATTTGGGCACTCAACTGTTTCTAATTTATTTGATGAAATTTTACTCGGCAAGTTGAAGTAAATGTAGGTAAATGTAGGTGTTAGACTTATCCTAGTTTATTTATTTATTCATTTATTTATAAAAGATAAAAAAAAAGACAAAAGATAATTTAATGTTCAACATGAGTTTGATTACATATAGATGGCATATACACTCGAGAGCAAAAGTTTCGGGTCACTAAAATTTACTTCAATATCTTGAAAACGAATAAAGCTATCGTATTGAAATAAATTGAATATAGAATTATATTAGTCCTGCATGTTGTGCCTTGTGCCTTACGACCTTAGAATATTCCTATTTATCCCGTTGCCTATATTTATTTTAGACGTGTACGATAATGTGTATGTGTAGAGCTGTTTTTGTTGCGTTTTAATTTTCTGATCTGCTGTTAATGCACCACCTGCTGTTAACTAGTCCTTCCTTCTTTCTGTAAAAAGGTTGCCTGGAAGATCCAATTTTTTTCATTAATGATTTCTGTAAATTGCTAGGAAAGATCATGTTAAATTTCAAATGTAATTTTGCCCATATATTTTTTTTAATGTAAGAGAGCATTTCTCTAATGAATTTTGTACATTTGATTTGCGACTCCGATTTGGGTAAAAATTTGCAGCTAGATATAGAGTGAACGATACTGAGTTTAAATTACATAGTCTCTCGAAATGTCCCAATTAATTTGTATGGAAAGTTCCTTTTTTGTTACCGTAAATCCATAGAGTTTATACATTATTATTATTTATTATATTATTATATTTATTATTTTATTATACAAACCAATTGGGACATTTTGAGAGACTATGTTAGTACGACTCAGTATCGTTCAATCTACAATCAGTTCAATCAATCAAGTTCAATCGGAGTCGCAAATCGAATGTACAAACTTTTTTAGAAATGCTCAAAAGGGGGAAAACGAGCATACGGGTCACCTGATGGGAAGCAATCACTGCCGCCCATGGACATCGAGGGGTATGACAGATGCATTGCTGGCCCTTTGAGAGATTAATAAGCTCGTTTTTTAAAGATCTCTAAGTTATACCGCTCCGGAAACACTATTCTAGGAAGCTAGTTCCATACTTTAGTCGTACGTCTAAACTCCAAAAACCCAAGAAATCCAAGTACGGAGCAAAATCCCTGTACCCGAATCTGTTTGTTTCACCATCCATTGATTAAATTTATCCGTCAAATAAAATAAATCAATGAGTGGTGAAAAAGCCCCTAAATCAATTAAACAAACTCAAAACAATATTCCAGATGAGATAAATTGACAGCTTTAAAATATAAACAGATTATAAAGTAATTAACAGCCGGTTCACTTGTCAACAACTCTGGGAAATTTCCCTGTTGTGTGTTTGTTTACATCGTTTGTTTGACCTGGAAGTGACTTCGATCGGCCTAGATGTTCAATGTGTTGGAAAACAATAATTTGATGTCTATAACAACAGTAAAATTAATAACGAAATATTTTATTTCAGACATAATCCATAAAGATTAAACATATTCGCTACACCATGGCTAGGCGCTACGTTTGTAACCTGTAGCAGCGTTTAGCAATCAACGGGAAAGTGAGTTTGTTTGTTTGTTACGCTTTCACGCCATAACGGAGCGACGGATCGTCGTGATTTTTATGGTCTAGAGATAGTTTATGGTCCCGAGAGTGATAAAGGCTACTTTTTATCCCTGAAAAATGTACAGTTACCGAGGGAACAGCGCGCGATAACCGAATACCACGCGGGCGGAGCTGCGGGCAAAAGCTAGTTTGATATAAATTTAAGATTATAATAACGAAGTTTCATGAAACGTAGATAAGTTATAGTGTCATAGCTAAGCCTCTTTAGCCTGAAATGACGTACCTACTAACTTGTTCGCAAATTTTAAAACTAAACTTTTCCTCTCAGGAGGAAAAACTGTACGTAAATCCATTACCTCCCGCGGGAACAATTTAGGCCATTGTCCTTTAGTATATAGCATAGAATAACAGCATTGATGAGCAAGTATGATGAAAAAAAAATTAAGAGTTGTATTTTACTGGAACACAACTTTTTTAGAATTTATATGCGTTTATAATTAAGCATAAAGTGAAACATAAAAAGAAACCTGCTTACACCAGCGACAAAAACAATTGTATGCAATTATAAAGTTTCCAATTCGCACTATTATTCATAGAGGAGGCAGGCTTTCTATTTGTAGCATGAGAAGATGAAGAAATTATTATATTGAATCAGGGTGTTACTTGCGGATGTCCATATCAATGAACTAACAGAATTTACTTGCTCACCCGTGACCGTATTATAGTTAAGCTTATGCAAAATATGCGCGTTCATGCAGTTCCTCCACTTCAACACTGTAAGAACACACACAAATCACACAAACTCATCTATCACCACCACCACACCACACTGACGCGTTTGGAAGTTAGCTAACAACTGGTAGCAAGTAGTTGATTTCGAAACCCGTCAGTGTGGTGCGGTGGTGATAGATGGGTTGTGTGAATTGTGTGTGTTCTTAGTGTGGAGGTGGAGGAACTGCATGAACGCGCGTATTTTGTATAAGCTTAACTATCATAAGGTCGCGGGTGAGCAAGGAAATTCTTTTAGTTCCATGAAGAAATTTTGCTAAAAGTGGCTCCGAAGCGGTAACGTTTCATGTGCTCTGCCTACCCTATTTGGGAACACAGGCGTGATGTTTGTGTGTGTGTGTGTGTGTAAGAAATTTTCAAAAGCCACAAAAATCAGTAATGCTAGCATATTCACTTAACCAAAAGGTACGTAAGACGAATTACTTCCGCCATGGTGGGGGATCTAGGCCACGTATTTGCATATTACTAATCGCCCCAGCTGCCAGTCTGTTAGTAAATTAATATCAGAGTGAATTTGAATATAAATTAACTTTGATAAAATCAGAGTGACCTGTCCATCAGCTGGGTAGGGGAGATGGCAGCTAGGAACCACCATGTGTAGGTGTACTTCATCATCATCATATCACCTGTAGGACGTCCATAGACAGCCGTTGCTTCGGTCGGAAGCAGCCTGCATCCACCGTGAACCCCCGGCTTTAACCAAGTCATCCGTCCATCTCATTGATGGACGTCCGACGCTGCGCTTGCCAATCCGCGGTATCCAATGGAGAAAAAAAACAGTAGGTATGTAGATATCATCGTAGGCATTCCCATTCTTTCATCCATTTTCAAGTTTTTGCTGTCATCACATCTTAAGATCAAATAGTTCCGGAGAAGATTTTAAATAGTTCCGTTGTTTCATTTAAAAAAGTCCGTTAAGTTTCGAATGTTAAAATAATTGGAGTATAAAGCAATTTTAATATGTTTTAGGTTATAAATTTTACCGGTGAACAGGGGGTGATTTATTCAATTCAATCTAAAACTAGGTAATCTTTTGTTTTGGACAAAACTTCTATAGAAAAAAATAACATATTACATGTTGCTATAGTATTGTATTGTATAATTCTTTATTGTACATAAATCATGTGAAAATGTACAAAACAAAGAGATGTGCAAGGGCGAACTTATCCTTTAATGGAATCTCTTACAGTTAACCTTTGAACAATCCAATCGTATTCTTGTATAAGTCACGTATTATCACGGAAAACTTTAACTCTATTTATATACGTAACTTACTTGTTTTCTCTACTGTACTGTAAACTAAAAATACTACCTTAGATATAAGTTTCTCATGTAAGTGACAAATGAGAAATAAAGATTCTATAAACCGAAGATCAATTTCTGCGTGGGTAGAAATTGATCTTCTTGCAATAAACCTAACCTTCAGGCATGTCCAGGCTACTCGATAGCAATTTATTATAGTAAAGTTAAACACAATACCCCATACTTTACAGACTTTAACGAACCCATGTCATGTCAATCGATTCATCAAGATTCCTTGAGTTACTCGCGTAATCGATGTCTCGGATAAAACAAAATGGCCGCCGTGGATTGATGATGGCCATACTTAAGGCTGCCTGCAAACGGCAATGTTTTTTAGAGACGGCCCTAAAAAGACTTTCGGATGTACCCTTAAATGTAGAATATTGATGTTGCTGTTAGATTCCAAAGTGTCATTTTATCTTGATTCAGGGTTTCAGGTATCAAATTTCGTTTAACGAGCGGGTACATTTGTGTAGATATGGATATCTTTTTTTTAATGTTTCTATATATTTTTCTTTAATTTCTTACTTACCTTCTTATGTATTTTTTGGTACTTATGTTTTATTGCAGTGTGTTTAATAAATAACTGGTTGTAATTCACAAACTTAGTTTTCTTTGAAATCGTACTAGTTAAGGAGAGAGGTGCCTTGGGAATTTAAGTTATTTAGTGTTTTGCTTAACCAAATAAACGGCCAGACATTTACAAGGTGCTTTGAAAGCCACGTTACAGATCTTAACTTCTTAAGTTAGGATTATCATAACCACAATTTCCCCCGTTTTGTTCCTATATGAAAAAATCAATTTTGACTTTTTTTTTATTCAACTGGATGACAAACGAGCAAGTGGGTCTCCTGATGGTAAGAGATCACCACCGCCCATAGACACCTGCAACCAGGGGGATTGCAGATACGTTGCCAACCTAGAGGTCTAAGATGGGATACCCCAAGTGCCAGCAATTTCACCGGCTGTCTTACTCTCCACGCCGAAACACAACAGTGCAAGCACTGCTGCTTCACGGCAGAATTAGCGAGCAAGATGGTGGTAGCAATCCGGGCGAACCTTGCACAAGGTCCTACCACCTGCAAAGTTAGAAATATTTTTTTAATCACATCAATTCGTGGAACTGCGATCAGCCTAAACATCTTAAGCGCGCACGTGTGTACGAAACTTAATCCTCTTAGGCCGTGTACACAACGCAACTAATCCATTACGGCGAAAAAGTCTCGAGTGTCTTCGAAAATTTTAGGGGTTTGTATGGAAGTCGTACGAAAGTTCTGGGAGTATGGATATGTTGACTTTTCTTGGAAGGGAAAAGTCGTGAATCATAAAAAAATTAAGGTTTCTTGACAGGCGGATTATCGCTAGATGGCGTTAGTATAGTGACGTCCGTTTGAGGTTACAGTCTTGCTTGCGATTGACTTATTTAGTTATTAAGAGCGTTTATACCTCCTGAGGTGGCAACGTTGCATTTATGTTAGTTTTTCTCGATTATTCCATAAAAATTTAATAAAAATTAAAAATATGCTTAGATAGAACTGTTCTTAGTGTATAAGTTAATGTATCTACTCCAATAATTATGCGTGATAGACTTTTATTTTCTTTAAAAACCGCTAGTAAATATTTGTTTGTTTTTAAAGAATATAAAAGTCTATCATCGCGGGAGAAGACCGGGGCAACAAGAACCATTAATACTGCTGTGTGCCCTTGAAATGTTTGCTTCGCCTGTATTGCCTTGGTATTCTGGATACACACGGGTTTATGCGACATATAATAGATACCATTCAACTCGAAAATTTATATTATTTTCCGGGTCTAAATCTTTACTTGGACCCAAACGGTTAGGTAAAGTCCCCAGCTGAACATCAATATCTAACACAAAAAAGCTTGCGTAAGCTTATATCTATACGACTCTACTTCAAGGGCCGTTAGGACGAGTCAGGTGTTTCTGTGCACTCAGATGTGACAGATATTAATGCAGTTGACTTTAAAATACTTAAAGCTTAATATTAAAAAAACTGATTATTTTCAATATTATCTAATCAACGCAACTGCCAACTGGCACAGGTTGCTTAAAGAAAATCGTCATGAAGGTCCCATAATTACCCTCAACTGAAAGTCACTACCATCAAGAGTATTAGCGACTTAGAAGAAGAAGTCCTTAGTAAATGAAAAATATATGAAGACCATGTTGTAATTTTCGTGGATTCCCATGGATATTTTAGTAAAACCGCGGCACTTTCATCCAACTCCGACGCTGGTGATTCACATGAGCAAAGACTAGTTTTAAATCAAATCGCATTCTGTGGCAGCCTCAAGTTGTAATTTAGGCGTAATATGCAAAGGTCCATGTTAATAAACTACAAACAATTACTTTGCTCACCCGCAAATACCACAAAAGGCCAAACTACCAAAATGTCGCGTCTGAAAAAAGTACCTAACTGTTTATATGTGAAAAAACCAAACAAGAGGCTACTAAGAGGCTAGGTTGCCTGGAAGAGATCGCTCTTAAGCGATAAGGCCGCCTGTTGCTTACCTTGTAATTTTCTCTGTGTACCTGTTTTTTGTATCGCTTACTATTTCTGGTGTACAATAAAGAGTATTTGTATTCTATTGTACTACGAAATTCGAAAATCGAAGTTCGTATCATCCGCTTTTCAGCCTTCCCATCCGTATGTCTCTGGTAATGAAGGGGTCAGCAGTCCGCTGTCACTGACAAACGATCTCCGTGAAGACAAAAGGTGTCATCGTTGACGTCGCCCGGCTTGGCGAAATGCGATATCAGGTGGACCCTAATTATTTTACACGCGAGAAAACCTGGCATTTTGTTATGATGATCTGAGGTGAATGGGCTAGGGGCGGGCCACGTCGCTCGAAGGACAGATAACCGTTGGGGGAGAAAAGTTCTCAAGTGGCGACCACGGACTGGAAGACGTATTGTTGTTTGCGGTTGGAAGCGTTCGCACTAGGTGGACTGACGACAGCTGCGGGCCACCGGTGAATGTAAGTGGTGAGTTGACGTTCATTGTGGCGTTCTAAGGGGGGGGGGGAGGGCTTTTATCCAACAGTGGGCGTCTTGTAGCTGATGATGATAATGATCTGGAGTGAGAAATTTTAAGAGCCTGCGCACACAGAGAGCGGTCAGAGTTCTGCGTTCTAGTGACCGTTGACCGCCCAAGAGTTCCAACGCACACAAGTGGCGTGCAAATTCTCGCGTTTTGCATGGTTTCGTTTGGGTCTTTGCACATGCAACATGTCACTAACCCTAACCAATTCAATCAACTTTTCCGTGGTTTGCTAACTCAGACATCGCGGCGTTCCGGCGTTTCCTGTCTCGGCGGGAAAAGAACTCTTGGAACGCGACGTTCCGCTTTGACCGCCGCGGTCAGACTGCCCGCTGTGTGCGTTGTTGTTATAGTATAGACTAGGTACATTCTAATGAACGCTGAACGCTGAACGCTGAACGCGGAACTCGAAACTCCCGACCGCTGCCTGTGTGCGCGGGCTCTAAAGAAAGATTTTACGACAAGACTAAAACTAACAATAAGACTAGGATACGTCATGAAACGACCTAAAAGTCGCAAATTCATGTTGGATGCAGACTGCTTCCACCCGAAGCAACTAGAGGAATTCTCCTCGGAGATTTATGTCCAACAATGGACGTCCTTAGGCTGATATGATGATGATAATGAAGACCCCTCAACACACATCAAAATATTCCCAGATAACGTATTCAGTGATCTGCTAAAGCCATATATTTCTTCTTTGTGTGAAAACATAATGGCACACAAACACACAATGCACTTATAGCGTGAAAGCATCGGTCCCTTGTTTCCGAGGATTCATTTGTCACTGCCAAGGCAAGGGCAACCCTGGTTCAAGGCCGAGGTATATAATATAGACATTTGAGGAATCTTCTGTTCTGCTTAGTCATATTTACGTCAATAGGTTGTTTAATTTAAATGGCACTTATTAAAGGTTGGTATGTCGATTTGTTCTCCTTCCAAACATTTTTAACAATACTGAAGACCTAGAGAAGTAGGTCACCAGCTTTGTTGTTTTAAATTTATTCAATGAACAATTTGTGCTTTATAAAAAAATTATTTGTGCTTTTGAGATTTTATCTGCTTACTACCATAGGCTCAACAGAACATTGTATTACACTAACAATACTTAAATCTAAAAATAAATGATCTGCATTTGATAAAGTACCTTTTTTTGGTATAGGGGGCAAACGAGCAGACGGATCGCCTACATACATTCGGCTATTATTATTAGTTTTGGGTAATTTTGTTGTATTAAAAGTACGCAAAGACTCATGAGGTCATAACTGAGATGTTTTTAAGGTCAAAGCTATTTTGTATTTCACAAAAACCGCAAAGCAGGTACATAATAGTTAATTTATTTAGTGGCAATGGCAATTTGTCTACTTTTTTATTTATTTTAAGTGTGTTCTAGTTATTTTTTGTTAGTAAACAGTAAAATTTCTTAGTAGCAGCATATTTGCGTTGGCTCAGACTTTACTGAAACCTATTTTCAATCATGTTTATTAGTAGTTATTTAAAAAAATTACTTAATCCATCGGACGCCAATTTCAAGTAAAAGTTTCTAGCAAACGAACTACATTTAGGTATGAGAGGTACGTACGAGTAACATCATTGTTACTTATTCTCTTCTCTTTTATTCATATAAACGAAGATGCCTATCATCTCAAATGTTATATTTATTATCGTGATCGTTTAGAAGAACATGTGAATAAAAAGAACACCATTAGGAAGCCAATGACGTACTAACCTTTCTTACAATCGAAAAAAAACTGGCATAAAATCAAATGCTTTGTAAATATAAGAAATAAATAATAACCATCCAGAAAATTCTGAACTATTTTCGCAAGGTGATGAAGCAAATTTAGATATTGTTGATGGCGATCTAGCCCGTGAATGGACGTTAAGTTTTTATTCCCCATTTAATATGAATAAATCATGAAGTGACGTAACCATTGGCAGCAACTCTTTCCCCTAAGGCCAAGTGCGCAACCAGAGGCGGTTAGAGTGCTCTAAAGATGTTTTTTTTGTGATAGGGGGCAAGCGAGCTAGTCATCTAATGGAAAACAATCACTGCCACTTTAATAGACCAATGATGGGCAAAATACTGTCGCGCACCAACTCCGATCTGCCAAGGAACTAAAACCGGCTCGCCGACGTACCTTCGAAATTAATTAGTACCTACGCTGGCCCGTGATAAATATTATAATTTTAATCGCCCTGTAGCTACTTAATATAAAATAGAATAAGTAATAGACTCCCTCTGTCCGGGTACTATTTGTTTATCGCTATCCCGCGGGAACTATGAAATTTTCCGAGATAAAACTATCCTATATCCTTCCCCGGGACTCAAACTGATTGACTGAGTAACAAACATCCAAATATCTTCAGAAGATCAATGAAATCGGTATGTAATAAGTAGGTACGAGTATATGAGAGTAAAATAGAAAACACCCAAGAGCGTGTGGGACACGCCCAAAATAGAGTTCCGTAGCCAAACATTACGAAAAAATCAGGCCATAAGGTATATTTCTAAGGATTTCGTACCTATTGTGTGCGGCATCTTCCATGTTTAGGTATATTTTATACCTTAGGCTGCTACTTACCTACTTTTAAACTACTAGTAATTTTAGCCGTTATAATTTTTAAATTTATTGTACTTACTACCATCCTGATTCTTTTAAATTTTTTCCTCCCAACAGTTTATATTTTAGCGGGGGTGGAACGCTCGGTTTTAATGAAAATTTGCACTTTAAATTTTTTTTTTTTTCATTTTACCACTTTGTCGGCGTGACTGATATGTATATTCAAGCCAAATTACAGCTTTCTAGAAGAAACGATCTCTGAGCATTGCCGCGGACTGACGGACAACATAGCGAAACTACGAGTATAAGGCGGAAATATAAAAAAACATTATTACATTATAAAATCACACTGCTACTAGATAGACGTATTTTTAAACAATAAAGTAGTCCAAACGAAAATTATTATGTTTACTTTTAATACAATGTATTGCATCATTATAACAACAGTAGAGTAAATATGTTATTTTTTTCATTTCATATTTCTGTTTTTCTCCAAAATTCCGGATCAAATAAAAAAATTTGAAGTACTTTGAAATAAGCGACAGTATATAATTTTATAACTGTATGATATTGTATAAAAGTGTAGGTTACATTTTGATGAAAATGCAGCTTTAGTTTTTTTGCTGTGGTTAGTTTTCATCACCATTTATAATGTTACAGGCACAATCGTCTAATTAAATTTAATTTGGCAATCGCACCGAAACACTGATTTAATTTTAAACTTTTAATAACTCCACCGACTTGAAATATTCAATTGGATTCTTCTTGTTTCACGAATTTAATCGCTGAAATTACTTGTTTTAATTATTTACGATATAAACAATTCACGTCTTAGACACGATCTGAAACGAAATTAGTTTTAAATTGTTAAAAAGAACTACGCTTTTATTTTGGTGCTCTCTTTTTATTAAGATAGATAGATAATGATTTATTTACCAAAATAGATTTCACTGTCATAGAGATATACAATGCAATCTTAATCGCCATACTACTTATGAACTAAAGTTTGACTGTGGTTCACACACTAGGTCGAGCCTGTATCGTGTGAGCCCAACAAATTACCAGAGGATTTGTCTTCGTCTGTCATTTTGACATTTACCTTTGCTATGTTTTATCAATACTAGCCGTTACCCGCAACTCCGTCCGCAAAGAATTCGTTTATCGCTATCCCGTGGGAACTATGCAATTTTCCGGGATAAAAACTATCCTATATCCTTCTCCGGGACTTGAACTTTCTACCGAATTTCATCTAAATCGGTTTAGTGGTTTACACGTGATGAAGTAACAAACAAATAAATTAACAAACTTTCAAACTTTCGCATTTATAATATTACTGAGATACTTAATCATAAATTTTTCTGTGACAAGTTTTTAATTTTTTACGTAGGAATAAGGTTAAAGTTAAATAAACAAAAAAAAACAATGCCATCATAGTAGATTTCATCTAATATTTTTCTAATAACAATTGTTTCCTCGTGTATGCTTGAACATACAAGGAAAAAAACTATTATTCTGACCATTTTTTTCCGGAACACATTTCTTATATTATTTATAGAGTTGACATTATAATAACATAACATTCCGAGAGGAGGCCTGTGCCCAGCACTGGGACGTATATAGGCTGAGATGATGATGGCATAATAATAACTGTAATATTTTGTTATTGGCAGACTAAACTACACCAAAATTTTCCCACTGGAGTTAAAATTAATGAATTTGTTTAACCTCCAGCTGTCATGTTAATCGTTTTGTTCAACGACCTCTATTTTCTAGGAATATGCTTTACATTCTGTTCAGGGCTGATGAAAAATCGAAGACTTCACGATAACACTTGAATTGTATCCGACCCCTCTAAATTAGGGTTGTCTCGTTTCATACGTCAGTTTGGACACGTATCTGCTTTGGACACAATATTTATGTAGCAAAATACAAGTTTCCGGTCCCCAATTTCAGTACTTCCGCGATTTTCGTTTGAACGAGACTTTATTTTTGCTTAGTCCCAATTGCAAGTAATTTGTAATAAAGTTTGTTTATTGATGGATCCACTGAGCGTGTGCTACTTTTGTCTTTCGATTTTTAACCCATGACGCAAAAACATTGAGGCTCTCCTCCTTTTTCGAAATCGGTTGAAAAGAGGGGCATCGTACCTATCTGTGGCAACTTCGTTCCCAAACAGAGAGGCTACTACGAAATTTGAAAATCGAAATTTGTGTCGTACTGTCCCCCTCACTCTCGTATTAAATGATGTAAGCGTCAGCGGGACGGCAAGATACGAAGTTCGAATTTCGCACCACGTAGTATGGGATCGCCCCAGTTCATCCGATATGATTTTGTTTACGTAAAATCTAGTTTCCTTGTGGTGGTTTTGAGCTTAGTTTTGTGGAAATTGGTTGATCGGTTTTTGAAGTTTTCCCACTTCTCTTCGTTGGCTAGATTATTTTGACTATAAATTTTTGTTTGTACAAAAATATACGTATTTAAAAACAAATAAGCTACGTAAGTACGCAAGGTATGATGATATAAGGCATAATGAAATAACTGCACCTTTTTATAGTAACCTGAAATAATTATTTGTAGGACGCCAGTAAATTTAAATTAAATTAAATTCTATGTTTAAAAAATATTGGATTTTAAGTGAGAAAGAACATTTCTGTCTAGTCACCTTTTTTTTAAATTGAGATTTTAATCTCAAAATATAGAGCTCAAAAAGTACTATGACTTACCATTGAATTAAATAATCTGAAAACATTATAAATTGTATTTTTTTAACTTTTAAAGAAATGGTAACCATAGTACCTAATTGTTCGTGATGACTAACTTTCAAACCGCTATAACTCAAAAAGTTGCTTAGGTGACTAGACATGTTCTTTCCGTGGACCCTTCAAGTGAGATTTTAATATTTCAACATTGTGGCTTTCAGTCTCTGAATCATCAATTAATATCGCATCCAGTTAACATTAGTCGACATTATCTTTGTTTATAAAACAACGCAGTTTTCTAAGCTTTAGAGTTGATTGAAGTTTTTAAGAGACATTAAATGCAATAGCAGTCTTATCTCGTTCTGAATAAAATGCTTAGGATTTTCATCCAGCTAAAAGTTTGCTTTCTACCCAATTCCCACTCGGAGAAAATGGAGGGCTTTATAATAGAAGCCCGTGGAAATATGAATGATATAAGAGGCATTCCAGCCGGACGTGACGGACCGGAAAGCGTTTTCGCTTTAGCTGAGTTGCACTTCTTGCAATGTGTTTCTTGGGACTTCAAAACGAATAAAGGGTAGTAAAATAATCTAGCGTATAGTGCACATTGATGTAACAGAAAACTGATTAAAGTAATTATTACTTTGCTCACCAGCGGAGCAAAGTACTAATTTATACATAGTTTTTTAATTTGGACTTTCGCAAAGTAGCGCCTAATGAATATTAGCAAAGTGAATATTTTGTACACCAAACATACATTTTTTTGAAAATAATTAAGTAAGCCTGTTCAAAATTCAATAAGTAATACATTTTTTAATTAAGTGTTTTTTTTTCATAAAAGCCGGCTTGATATTGATATTTGTAAATGTGGAAAAATTAAAATTAAAATTCTTCATATTTCAGGTCTGAAAATATAGAATGTAGACACAAACAACATTGCCCATTACTCGTAACATGAAATTTTTTGTTCATGCAAATATGTAGTGTTAAGACGACACTGCGCATAGCAGGTTAGGTAGGTACAGACATCAACAAAATAAATTAAATAAAAGACAAAAATCTGTCATAACAACAGTTCATTGATTATGGACCTACAAAGTAACGCCTGATTCAATAAATTGTTTCTAAAACACATTCCTCGCAAGACATCCTCGCACTTCTCCAGCGGAAACGAAGCCTTGACGTTTAAATATTGAAAATTAATCTGCATATTAGATATTAAAGACATTCCAATGATTTCATCCAATTTGGCCCAGGAATTTAAACGTCAAAGGCTAACAAAAACACAATTGTTATTTTTGCTCTGGTGTAAACCTCTATTTTTTAGATACGTAAAAATTGCTTTCTACCATCGAAAACCTTTTGATTTGTTTGTGATATAAGTATAGGCAGGATAGAATATCATAACGGTGTACCGAAGCTAAAAAAATGCTTTTTGTTCGTAGGGTTGTATCAAATGAAAAATATCTCCAATTAAACTGGTGATATGTCAACCATGTCAACCTGTGTGATGGACGACATTAGTCCCTTGTCAACTGTCATTGTACCTTGACACGTGTAGCGACGCAATATTTTGTAGTCGACGTCCAAAGAGTATTAGTACCTATAGAGAAATCGACGTCGTTCAACTACTTAAGAGTACTTACATAATAATATTTATTTAGGTCCTGGTTTAAAGCTGTGGTGGCCTAGTGGTTTGACCTATCGCCTCTCAGCAGAGAGACGTGTGTTCAAACCCCGCCTCGCACTTCTGAGTTTTTTGAAATTCATGTGCAAAATTGCATTAGAAATTTACCACGAGCTTTGGGGTGAAGGAAAACATCGTGAGGAAACCTGCACAAACCTGCGAAGCAATTCAATGGTGCGTGTGAAGTTCCCAATCCGCACTGGGTCCGCGTGGGAACTACGGTCTAAGCCCTCTCATTCTGAGAGGAGGCCTGTGCCCAGCAGTGGGACGTATGCAGGCTGGGATGATGAGGTCCTGGTACTTATTTTATAAAAATGTGTGTACTTTGTAACAATGAGAAAGGATATTGACAAGGCTGTACTGTACTAATAAGTTAAGTATTTAGTTTCCGTCAAAAAAAATATGACTCATCGGTTATGTATAATAATACAGTCTAACTAACTAGTGTTAGCCTGAGGAGCAAAACACACTGTGTGTTCATTCTAGGCAACCTATTTTGGGCGTGTCCGACACGCTATTGTCCGGTTTTTATAATTATACTTTTTTTTGTTTCACACCACACTCACGAGTTAAAAGAAATTTTCACCTGTTCCAAATCTTACAACTTACATTTCCTCCGACCTTTCGCCCCACACATAGTAAAATCCCTTCATATTATATCGCTTGAACGGCTGACGTAGTGGACAGGGCGACCGCGAGAGAAATTGGCCAGAAAACCATCTCGCCACACAAGTGCTGCAAATGTAAACTATGTACCTACTGGCTTATACACCTTACCCATCATAAAGGCGTAAGCGCCACGGTTTTAGAGACTCATATGCCTTTTTAGAATGTCATATTGCCAACTGTAATGGCTTAAGCGCCGTAGATTGTGAGGCTGTTATACTCTTTTGGGATAGGACTGCAGCATAGAGGACCACAGCATTCTGATAGAAGCGAGTTCACTGATTTTAAAAGACGCTACTAAAATTTAAATTTATGAATCATTTTCCATTGCAGTGAATCTGAATAACATTTTAGGGGTAATTTAAAAAAGTTCGCTCGCTTCGGTCGCGTGAGCACTGGCAGTCCAATGGAAATTTCGGGATAATGACTATCCCGATGGGGCTTTACAAAATTCCTATAGAAGTTCCCGAAAGTGACATCGTGGTCTTCATTATCCATGCAAAATTTAATGTTTATAATTATAGAGGTTAATATTTTAAGATTTTACTTGAATCCCGAAGCAATGTTTGCAAGTGGTAGGACCTTGTGCAAGGTCCGCCCGGATTGCTACCACTATCTTGCTCGCTAATCCTGCCGTGAAGCAGCAGTACTTGCATCGTTGTGTTTCGGCGTGGAGAGTAAGACAGCCGGTGAAATTACTGGCACTTGAGGTATCCCATCTTTGGCCTCTAGGTTGGCAACGTATCTGCAGTACCTCTGGTGTTGCGGTGATGATCTCTTACCATCAGGAGAACCACTTGCTCATTTGCCATCCAGTCGAATAAAAAAAAGCAAAAGCAGGATAATAGGCAACGTGCTATTTCAAGCGTCCAGGTTAAAAAGGATTAAATGAAAAAAGTAGGCAGATAATGTGGCGTTTTATTTTTCAACTATCCATTTTGTCATGGTCTGCTTGAAGGGCCAGTTGTTTGAAGCGAGCAATTTGGGTACAGCGAGACCACGGAAGGCAATGTGTGTATGTTATTAACCTTGTCGAAATAAGCCGGCCCAAATTAGACCTGCTTTACAAAACCCTTTTCATTCTGTAGTGGAAGGCTCATTTGATTTTCATGGAACTAACGAATTTATTTCGGGAAATTGTGTTTTAAATTCCATCTAGAATTTTGTTAAAATTGTATAAGTAACTAATTAGAAAGATACATGGATAGATAGATTGCGATAGAAAAGTATGAAATACACTGACTTTTGATGTTTTGGGACTGACTAATAAAATCATGTTGTAGGTACTTACTCTGAAAATGTTCTAACGGTCAGCCACTTCAGGTCAGGAGTTGTCATTCATTATGGCGTTCTTAGGAGGACGCCTTTGTTCAGCAGTGAACGTCTTTCGCCTGATGATGATGATAATGATGAAACATTCCTCTCCTAAATGAGGTAGGTACCTATTATTTTCAAAAAACACTGAAATAATATCCTATCACAATTTTAATCAAAAAAAACCTAGAAACTTCTTGACATGACGCTCCAGGAAATTGAGTAAAGCAAGCATATATTACGGTAAATAATTTTACAAAGTATTCATTTAAATTTCCTATTACTTGAGGATATAAGAAAATCAAACAACTTTTCGATACTTGAATCTTAAGCTAGAACAAAAATTCAAGACATAACTTTACACCTCCCGAATTTCCAGTGAGATTGCGCATATTTTTATTTTCATAACTGTTTATGGTAAAATAAAAGTCAGTGAAACGGAAACGTAACGAAGTTGTCAGAATCTGAAACAAAGTTCCTTAAGATTTTGTAGGAAAAGTTTACCCCCGTGTTGTGCCTTTCGATTCCCCGCCAAAAAGCCTTCCGAAGTTGGTAGAAATTTCAATTATAATTCTTCTTTTGATAAAGAACCGTCACTGGAATAATGTACTTGGACGAACAATGTTTGATAGATCGGTTGGTCGGCCAGGCTGTTATGGTTTGGAGAATGAGTTAAATTGTTTCTGAGAAACATTGTGAATACTATAGCAAAAGCTATTCTACTGCCTGCTGGATGCATACTAAGAGAAAAATACATATTTATTCAAACCAGCGACCCGCTTCGACCTTGCACATGTTTTACTTTGAAAGAATAGAGATAAAAAATAATTATAATCCTTACTATTATACAGGGGAAAGTGAGTTTGATTGTTTGTTACGCTCTCACGCCGTAACGGAGCGACGGATTCTAGTGACTTTGGCATAGAGATAGTTTATGTTCCCGAGAGTGACATAGGCTACTTTTTATTCCGACAAAATGCACAGTTCCCAGGGGAACACCGCGCTATAACCGAATACCACGCGAGCGGAGCCGCGGGCAAAAGCTAGTTCATAATAAAAGGTGGTCATTTCACATTTTTCACCTTCGTTTCTTTACAATTACATCCGCGTGAAGCTAAATGCACACGCACACAAATATCACGCCTGTGTCCCCAAATGGGGTAGGCAGAAATGCAACGCTTTACTATATTATATACCTAACTAGTTAATGATGAAGCTCCCCTTAAGGCCCGTTGTATACATACATTACATGACATACTGAGATACAAACGGCGGGCAGCGACTCTGTATTTAACCCCAACGCAAAAAGGGGTGTGTTATAACTTCGACCGCTATGGGTGTGTCTGTTGGAGGTACCATAACTCCCATACGTTATTTTAATCAGAAGTTAGTTTAATTAAGATGATTCTAAGCTGAAATTAATTTATATTAATCCAGCCGTTGAGATTTAAAACTGTTAAATGATAATGTCGGAGATTTTTCAAGTTTTCGTAATATAACCTAACTATGAGTAGGTATGAGTAGGTAGGGTAACAAAAAGTAGGAAAAACCCCGACGTTGTCAATTTAAAGTTCAATATCTCAGAAACGGCTAAACTGATTTTGAGAAAACATGTCTAAGAAACGTACTTTCAAAAAAAACCGCATTGAAATCGTTCCACCCGTTTGAGAGCTACAGTGCCACCGAGAGACACACAGATACGCAGACAAACGGGTAGACATAAATAATAGTGGTCATAATTAACACCCCCTCTTTTGCGTCGGGGGGTTAAAAACTACTGAATAACACTAAAACCAGAACACTATTTCTGGATACCGTCTTTAGCATTAATAAACAAGGTGTATAGAAAAAAATTTAGAATATTTTAGCGTATGATCTGATTAGTTGGGTCTGAATATCCTGTAAAAAAAATCATCGGAATTTCTGATTGAAAATGTAGATTGGGTCTTTGATGCGATTTATTTTTCACCTCAATGTATGGACATTTAATAAATACAATTATAAAACCTATAAAAAGAACTATAAGTACAAACCTTCCTATTCCTAAGCGGGTCCATTACCTCCAACTTCATAGTTAAAGTCACTACTAAGTCTAGGTCCTAGACTGTTCGGCTTTCAAAACAGTTATTTCCATCTTAAAGAACTAAGTATAAACAAGGTATATACAGTTATTTTGCTTACCTACCTACGTCTTTGAAACAAATCGCAATCGTAAGAACGCGGGTGAGCAAAGTAATTATCTATTCCATTAGTTCATCAATATGGACCTCTGCAAACTTCTGATTCAATAAATTATTCAACTTAAAGTATATTAAACCTATATTTGACATGCCCTCTTAGCGCTGTGTTAGCAGAATGAACTAAACCGCTCTACGGGAAACAATATTTTCGTTCTGCAATTGCTTTCTTTATGGTCGTTTTTCTTTCACAGTGTCAACGCTGACGGTCGGGAAAATATTATTTCTCGCCGCTTCTATCGCCACAATTCTACCTGAAGCAGGTCAAAGCAGACACGACGCGGTTTACCGGTGGGAAACGCTTCTTTTTCCTCTTAAGTGCTTAACGTTTTTTTATTCTTTCAATAGGTACAATAAGTAGCAGGAATATTGTTCAGAGAAATAGATCTTTTTTAACAAACCAGCGCGGAAACGTACCCGGTCTTTATGAATATCCTTCAGCAGGGTTGTTTATAAATATACAATTGTATAGGTGAAAAACTTAAGTAAAGGACCTGTTGTATGTAGTAGTAACTTGTCCATATAAACAAATTGACGTTCCAAATTCGCTTAAATGACGTTCCAAATGACTTAAGCTCCATATCAATTCTGTGCACCACTACATACAACAGGTCCTTTACTTAAGTTTTTTACCTATAGTTAGTTTATTTTCAGCCGACTTCAAAAAAGAGGAGGTTCTCAACTCAATTCGACTGTATATTTCTTTGGGATAGTTTTTACTTCAAAGAATTGTAATATAATTTTATGGTGAAAAGATAAGTTGTACTTTGTAAGAAATAATCATCACAGAAGGAGTCGTAGGACAGTAACTTACCTTAGATCTAAACTAAGCAAAGATACTATTAGGCATTGGAGAAGCATCAGTGGTTAGAAACCCTGACTACGAAGCTTGAGGTCCCGGGTTCGATTCCCGTGTCGGGGCAGATATTTGTATGAAAAATACGAATGTTTGTTCTCGGGTCTTGTGTGTTTAATATATATTTAAGTATTTATCTATCTATATAATAATGTTTATCCGTTGCTTAGTACCCATAATACAAGGTTTGGTAAGCTTACTTTGGGACTAGGTCAATGGGGGCTATCGCGAATGAATTTTCCGCTAGAGGCGCTAGTGTAGCGTGAGGTCAACGAAATGTCAAATCTCATAGTTTTTGGGTGAGCTACGCGGGTTTATTTATAATTAGAATAATTTTGTGAATATTTTGCATTACCTGAAATTAATTATGGCAATTATGCGATAAGGGGCAATGAACGACTGTAATTTGAGACAGTTTGGTCTTTCGAAAACTTTTGCCCCCCCTTTTTTCCGAACAAAACTGGAATATGCAATACTGTGGTTGCTCAATATGTTTATGGTACTGTTTTACGATGTCTTAAATATGATTTTAATCTAAACTTTGTTTTCACGGCCGTTATAACAGAATTTTAAAAACCTCACGCAACTGTGGCGCCATCTAGTGAGAGAAAAAACGATAGCCCTCATTGGTGTGAATTGTCCCGTGATATTTATTTATTATTTATTATAGATGAATAAATACGTATATACGTATTGAATAGTTACCTATTTAACATTCGGGAACAAAATATTATTATTCTTCACACCTTCAATAGTAAATAATAACATCATATCAAGTTTTCAAAAATACTAGCGCACGGCAGCGGCCACACAGTGAAACTTGAGTAAACGATAGAACGAAATTTCTTCCATACCGCTGTCGCATCCGTTAATGAATGGCATCTTTGTCTATTTACGAACACATTTTACAAGAATGAGCAAGCCAGAAATAGTTCTATTCTATCAGTTATTATTTAGATTTAAAATACGTCAGAATCAAACGTCCGGGAGCTGGTCGCGTGCCTCTCGAGGGTTTAGATTTTTTTTAATGTTTTTTTTTTTTGCTTTAATTCTATCGTAATTGTAATTCAATGAATTTTAATTTAATATGTCATTGTGTTTTATAATAAGACTGTATGACATTGGATTTAAATTTGTTAAAATGCTAATTACAAATATTTATAATAAAAAAAAACATAACTCAAATATTTCAATTGATTTATCTCATTTTGTCCCACATTCAATAAATTATGAAAGCAATTTCGATAACCTACATAACTTATTACATTTTCTTTTATTTTTCCTTATTTCTTCGACTTCCAAATAATCGTGCAGTTGAAATAATTTCGGCGTTTTCAATCAAATTGAGCTCTCCTATGTTTTCCTCACATTCCCAGTCGGGATTATTTTCCTGTTCATGAGATATTAGATATCACATGTAGGTTGAAGCATAATATTTAAACACCTGGAACATTCGTTGGACCTACTTGCCATTTAAGCTTTTATATGGTTTCAGATAAATCGACTAGATTTTTCTTTCACTAAAGAAAAACTAAAGCTTAAGCTACACGATTCCTTATTAATAAATACACAATATCGATCGTAATAATTAAATGCGAAATTGTTGGCTTCGCATTCCTTTGTTTTCCAATATTTTTAATACAAAAAAATTGCTTTTTATCTAGGTAGTTAATGATCTCTAGTCGATTTGTAATTTCATTCAATAGGTAATAAAATTATTCGAGACTCAAAATCGACTCAAGTCTAGATTATTTGTGAATTAAAGTAACTATAATTGTCACTATCATTTATTGAAACTGGGGTTTTATGCCTAAAAACTAACCACTAACTCGAAAATGCGGGCATATATTATTATAGAAAACTTATTGTATGCATGTAAATAAAATTATGTCTGCGACTGTACATCATCATCATCGTCAGCCTATGTTCGTCCACTGCTGGACATAGGCCTCTCCCATGGCACGCCACTGAGCACGATCCTCGGCCACTCTCATCCAGCTCTTGCCAGCCACCCTGCGAAGATCATCGCACCACCGAGTCTGAGGACGTCCTACGCTACGTTTGTCGATCCGTGGGCACATAATTAAGCATTATGTCTCAGTTATATAAATAACTATAACGCATCGTAATTGGGGTTAAGTTGCTGAAGTATTTTTTTGGCTTTCAGGATAACTCTCTGCGTCGGACAGACTCTGATTCTGACCTGTGTATTGATGAACCGCAACCCGTACCTACTACTATAGATCCTCAGGTAATATAGTTACTGAACTATATATATACATATATCTTTATCTACATGCATAAAACACATAAAAATAACAACATAAAATTTATAATACATAACATACATAACATAACTAATAATTATTAGGTTAGGAATTCAACATACATATAATATAAAGCTGTAAGCACACTTATCAATCAGTCATCTAAAAGTTACCGTTACAAGAAGAATTTTCCAAGTAACGTTATTTGCCGACGTCGCGACAGGGAGCAGGTGCGTTAGGTGCATCATTAATCATAGCTTGTTATAGGGCCTTCTGGTTATATCCGGAATGACATCCTATAAATTTAGTTCTGTAGTTTCATAGACATGTTGTCTGCGCAGTGTTTAAATTGTGTGATAAATTAGGCGCAATTTTATTTAGTCGTAAATCTCACTAATGCATACTTAATACTATAAATGCGAAAGTGTGTTATGTGTTTATATGTTTGTCCGTCTTTCACGCTGTAAAGGAGCGACGGATCGACTTGATTTTTGGCATAGAGATAGTTTTGGCCCGAGAGTGACATAGGCTACTTTTTATCCCGGAAAAATGCACAGTTCTCGAGGGAACAGCGTGCGATAACCGAATACCACGCGGGCGGAGCCGCGGGCGAAAGCTAATATTACATATAAATATAAAGAAAAAGTTTAACAAAAAAGTAAAACCGATTCCAAAAAAAATAACCAAAAAATGGAAACGACTAGAAAAACCTTGAAAATATTTTTACTAAGTACCTAACCTACTAGTTCGAAGTCGGTGCCTCAGCAAAAGCCAGCAGGAGTGGGACAATAGTCATCTACCTCATCGACTTACTGGGTTTAAATCCCTCCTGCTGGGTCGTGCTGAGTCACGGACTTCGAGCTAGTAGTTACCTACCTAAAAATATTTTCAATGGTTTTGTATTCAGTTTCATTTTTTGTATTTTTTTTTGGAGTCGGTTTTACTTTTTTATTAAAATTTTTCTTTGAACAGTTCCTATCAGATAAATATGTCGCTAAAGTCGAACTCACAAGTTGACAGACACGTCCATTGGCATTATCATTTTATGACATACAAACGATTATCAACTTTACGATGGTAGAGCACATATTTGGCTGATAGTACACTGCTGCTCGTGTATGAAATACATAGGCTACATTTTATGCCGATATTCTCACAGAAATATTAGCGCGGTTGTTTCTAGTGCAACGCCAATGAAAACAATGTAAAATATAGATGTACAGAAAAAACAGAAAAATAAGACCACCGCTTGACAACGGTACAGACACGAATTTCCCCTATGCACCACATATCTCAGCTTGTCTGTTTCTTATTTAGCCACTTAAGCAGTGACATTAGCGACATCTATGCCGTAGTCCTCATCGAGAAACTATCAGCACTCTTTAATTTTTGGGGATCCCCACGAGAACTTAGTGAAATCTGGGAATTTCAATTCATTGTCTAAATCTATGGTTTGTAGATATTTATGAAGAAGAAGAAGACTCGTAGTCTGGCGTTTGAGGTGTACTAAACAACTTAAGATAATTCATTTTTCTGGAGTATACGGGTCGCGAATACAAACTTTATCGGGAGAATCATGAGGTACAAACGACCCCAACTTACATCCTTATACCTTGTTCGCGGTGACGGGGCAGGCAGCCCTTCAATTTATTCTGGAAATTTCCTGTTGAAACAGATACGACTGTAAGGATCTCATCACTAGCCTAATGCCCGCGACTCCGTCTAAGTAGCATTCGTTTATCACTATACCGCGGCAATTATGCGATGTTTACGTCTTAGGCCTATATTTACGTCCCACTACTGGGCACAAGCCTCTCAGAACGAGAGGGCTTGGGGCGTGGTTCCCACGCGGGCTCAGTGCGGATTGAGAACTTCACACAAACAATTGCATTGCTTTGCAATTTTGTACAAATTTCCGCACGAAAATCTATAATACAATATTAATTAAAAAAACATTATTCAATACATCCAAGTAGGTACCTATAGGTACTAGGTGGTAGGTGTGAGAGGCAAATAGTTTTATGCATTATATTTAGTGAAGCTCCATAGCAATAAACTATAAGCTAAGATTTTGCTTATTCGCTAAAAATCATATTTGGTAGCGGAATCCTAAGATATAAAAATATTTGTCCATAGTTCATTTATACCACTCAGTGTCCGGTAGACTAAACACAATCGGGCATATAAAAAACACTTTTGCCGGATTTAAATTCGCATATTGTTTCAAGTTTTTTTTTTATTTGACTGGAAGGCAAACGAACAAGTGGATCTCCTGGTGGTAAGAAATATCCACCGCCCATAAACATTTGCAACACCAGGGGTTGCGTTGCCAATCTAGAGGCCTAAGATGGGATGCCTCAAGTGCCAGTAATTTCACCGGCTGTCACAGTCGTAGTTACAGTCGTACCTGTGTGTACAAGGTATAACGTGAATCGTTTGTAACTGGATTGCGGCGGCGGGTTAGTTGCTCTTTGGACGACCATTTTGGTTCGAATTTGAAAATAGAATGTTTTACAAGTGTCAATCTTTAAGTGCCTACCAAGGCGAATCAACTTTTAATATACACCTGAGGCCGTATTGCCTAATGTTTCTGAAGCTCGTAATCACAATCAAATGACATATTTCGCATACAAAAGCTGTTATTTGATTGCGATCGCGAGTGTCAGAAACGTTAGGCAATAAGGCCTCTGTTCTGGGTCAGTCAACTTCTTCTTGTCAGATTTTTGTCCCGTTGTCTAAGAGAAAACAGTGACAGAGTTTCTTATGAAAACTCTTATAATTAGTTTCACCTGTCCCATTGTCTGTCTGTCTGTTTATAATCAAATCTTACAAGTTAAATTCGACCAACTTCCAGTAGTTGGATTGACTTGAAATTTGGTATATTTATGTAAATGGCGTGACAATACAATAATCTGGTAGTGCCATCCTGTTAGTCGAGCCATGATCTTCTCCACAGGACGGAACTCTTCAACGGTTAATGGAATCGACTTAAAATTTAGTATGCAAATGTAGTTTGGGTGACAATACAAGTACAATGAACAAAAAGTACAGTCAGTAAAAAAGCTTGTATTAAAAGTGTAATTTTTACTAAAAACATATTTTAATACCAATTTAAGTTCATATTACAACAAAAACAAGTGTCATACGGCTGTAGATCTGTAATTGTAGGTGGGTAAAAGGTCAAAGTTGCAAATGCTTTTATACATTCTGGCTAAGTTAAAATTTTAGAATGAAAGAAAGAAATAAAATCATTTGTTCGTTACATTTAAGGTACCTAGTGCAGGCGAAACGTGTTCGTGAAATATATAAATCATTTTTGCATTACATTACGTATGTTGTAATATATTTTTGAATATAATGCATATTTTAATTAACATTGCCTAATCTTACACAGGGATATTATTTTACGAATATTTTAATTGGTTCGCTATCGCATAACACCCACCTTTGTGAAATTAGAAACGAAAAGCCCTCAACAAAGGAGACAAAAGTTGAAATCTTAATTCCGGATTGTTCACACAGCGATAAACAAAGAACAAACGAGGGCCTAATTTGTTAAGAATATAATAACAATACAGTTCCCTTTAAACCGAGGGCGTATTTCGTAGAGATAAATGATAGCACTCATACATCTTTTGCGGAGTGTTGTCTAGGAGGGAAAATAGAGCACGAGCGGTAGCGACGTGAGTGGATAGTAGACCACCTATTACCTATTACTAATCTTATTTTTAACCGACTTCAAAAAAAGGAGGAGGTTATCAATTCTGTTGTATGTTTTTTTTTTTTTTTTTATGTTTGTTACCTCAGAACTCCGTCATTTATGAACCGATTTGAAATTTTTTTTTTGCGTTCGTCCAGGAATGCTTTCAATTAGGTTCCATAAGCACCAAATCAGGATCTGATGATTGGATCCTAAGGAAATCGACACCTATGGTAATTTTGATATATTTAGTAGTAACTCGTGCATTTGCTCTTGAAAATCATCATTTGGTAAAGTGGAACTGATGATGAAGACCACAGTTGACCATCGGAGTTATTACTCAATAACAAGTATTTCATGGGTTGAATTTCAATTGCTTTAACACAGTTGCTAAGCAATTTATGCTCCTCGGAACACATATGGTGAAGTGGAATGGGTGGTGAAGCACCAGGACTCCTCAATAATGAACATCTCTGCATCGGAAATAGCAATTTTTCGTAAAAGGTGATGAGCAGTTGACATTAAACTATTGTATCTTAGATGTTTTACACTAAAAAGCGTGAAAAAAAAATTTTATAACAAAAAATAGAACCGACTTCAAAAAACCATGAAAATAATTTTCTACCAGTCTGAAGTCGGTGCCTCAGCACGAGCCAGCAGGAGTGGACCTATAATCGTCTACCTCACCTACAACTATACGAGTAAATGGCTTCAATCACTCCTGCTGGCTTATGCTGAGGCACCGACTTCAGACTGGTAGAAAATTATTTTCATGGTTTTTTGTAGTCGGTTCTATTTTTTGTTATAAAATTTTTTTGGTTAAAAAGTTATCTTCCTAATTACTACTAACTTTTATTTAACTTGCAACGCATTTGTATTTTGTAGTTTAAAATAGGTTTCTGTTAAAATTTTCAATTTTAATACTTATAAGCTTTTTTATTTAGGGTTCCGTAGCCAAAATGGCAAAAACGGAACCCTTATAGTTTCGCCATGTCTGTCTGTTCGTCCGTCCGCGGCTATGCTCAGGGACTATCAATGCTAGAAAGCTGTAATTTTGCACGAGTATATATGTAAACTATGCCGACCAAACAGTACAATAAAAAATCAAAAATAATTTTTCTTAGAGTAACTCCCACAGACGTAAAGTTAGGGGTATTTTTTTTTTGTCATCCAACCTTGTAGTGTGGGGTATCGTTAGATAGGTCTTTCAAAATTATTAGAGGATTGCCGAAACGATTTTTCGATTCAGTGATTTCCTTGAAAATTATTCAACTTTAAAGCGCAATTTTTCATTAAATACGAGTGTCCCCCCCCCCCTCTAAAATTTCAGAATGGTAGTAGGTAAGTATATCAAACTTACAAGGAAAACTATAACAGTTAAGTTTTCTTGAGAATTATTAGTAGTTTAAGAGTAAATAGCAGCCTAAGGTATAAAATATACCTAAACTTGCAATATTCCGTACAAAATACGAAACCGTTAGAAAAATATTACTTATTTTTTTGTGATGGCTACGGAACCTTATTTTGGACGTGTCCGTTACGCTCTTGGCCGGTTTTTATTTACTGTACTTGCAGTGCTACCCAACTTACGAAATAAGTAAATCCGTTCACTGGCAGTTAACCCAACCAATAAGAAACAGGGAAAGTTAAATGAAAGCTTGTAAATCTAATTGAGCCCAAAAGCATACAGATCTATTGTAGGTATAATGTTTTGCCATCGTGTTTTGTCGAATAAGTTCGTATTTATCTTGCTTTTTCAATTAACTTCAGTAAACTTCAATAAGCTAATTGAGAAAGCAACACAAATACGAACTTTTCCGACAAAATACAATGGCAATAATACATTACTGTACAGGCCGGCCAAGCAGATATAAGCCGGATAGGGATGCGAGGCCGGTAACCGCACGTTCCGACCAAGACTTGTATAGTGCTTTTCTCAAATAAGATATGAAATAAAATAATAAAAAAAAAACAAGAAACCAAGCATGACGGGACGATATAGTCTGGTCGCACTGTTGCGTGCACGCGTGTCTTGCTGGCTGACAAGGACGGTGCTGCTATGGCACGCGGAGGTGAAACAAAAGACGGTCGCATTGCCAGCCAGCGGCCTGCAAAGTTGTATGAAATCTCTTTGCAGGCCGCTAGAGTGATCACGTGCAGTGAAGGCGAGCCGTAGCGCCTGCTGTACGATACTTCTTGGGCTATTATTTGTAACAACGTCAATATTTCATGTCATGTTTGAGAAAAACATTATTAATTACATCTGTATTCAGATAAGTTCGGTGACGATACACTAAACTGTACCCTTAGTGTAAGTTTTCGGTTACAAAATACGTCTCGATCGCGTTCGCGTTCAAATCTCAATTCGTATGGAAACACGAACAGCGCCTCTACCTATCGGAGCGTTGGCGATGTTCATGTTTCCATACAAATTGAGATTTGAACACGAACGCGATAGAGACTTATTTTGCAACCGAAAACTTACACTAAGGGTACTGGTTGAAATTCTGGTAACCCGGTCGATCGTCTTTGCAAGACAAAAACGGTTAGTGGCATTTTCGATGACAATACAACTATAGCCACTGTAGCCAGCATAAAAAAGCTTGCATTTTTTATATTGTTCGTTGTAATTTATTTTTATATATGTATAGTTATTTTTTTTCTTCATTTTATTTACTTACATAGATTAGTGGTTTATTTATTATATTTGTGTATCGTTCCGTGGATCACAGACGATTCTGGCAGAAAATTAGCAATGCAGGCGTCTAACGCTTCAGCATAATGCTGAGTCAGCGACCGTTTCACTTTCGCGGGGACACACAAAATTATGTAGGTAATTAGGTAGGTATTTAATGTTGATTTCTTATTACTATTTTTTGGTTTATTTTTGTATACATTTTTCTGTATTTGTGTGTCTTCTGTGTTAGTGAATAAATGTCTTCTTTTCTTTTTTTTTCTTTATTTAAAAATGAAAATTTTAACATTAACTTATTTATTCTCGCTGTTTTCCAACAATAACACCACACGCTTGCGGCCGTAACGACCCATATAACCGAGATAAGGCATGTACCGTCATTTTTGCAACCTAAAAAGGGTTATAGCATTATTATGTTGTCATTGTGTTTACCAAGTAATTAGGCGCCCTTACGTCTCTGAGTTATCTGTGTAATGTGTTATTAAATTCAAACATAAATTTTGTTTCGTGTTAAGGTTTATGAGATCAAAGGTTAACACTGAAACGGTTATTAAATAACATGCAGGATTAAAATATTTGGAATTGTTTTAATAGATATGTCTCTTTACTTAGTTAAGTTTAAACTATATCCAGCATATCGACATAAATATGAAGAGACATTTATTTTATTAAAACCTTGCACCTAAATAAAAAAAATAGTTTTACTTCGAATCTTCCAGAATTTATGTGAAAATCACGTTTGAAATTTACCACGACCTTACCGATGAAGAAAAACATAATGAACTTGCACCAACCTGTGAAGCAATTCAATGTTGTGTATGAAGTTCCCAGTCCGCACTCGGACCGCGTAATTCTATGGCCAAAGCTGTCTCATGCTGAGAGGAGGCCTGTGCTCTGCAATGGGACGTACTCGTATGGGAGCGCCAAAGTTCGCATACTCTTCGCAAGTCATACCGTATTTTTTGTTCGAAATTATCGTTTGTCACAATTTTTTTTCACTGAAACCTTACATTTTTCTGAAATTATTAAATGGTCATCCTATAGAAAACTCTAGGTTAGGTTAGGTTAGGTTAGGTTTGTTTTATAACAATTCTGAATAATTATTGGATTCATAGAAAAAAGAATTATGACAAACGATCGTTCTGACAAACATTACATTCGGACTTCCAATAAGTATGCGAGCCGATATGTACCTACCCCTCGTTTATAGAACGAGAAGGTGACGATGATGATGACATCGAGTTGAATTGAAAAAAAATCGTAGAGCAAATAAAATTGTATCTTATACAAAGATTTTTTTTAATTGTAGGCTTGTGTTAACCACTAATGTGAAAACCCATGGAAGAGCGGTGTCCCTGATTCCCTTAAAAAGAGGCATCATGCCACGATGTATATGTCGGCGGCCGATCGTAAAATCCGCCAGATCACGAAATTCCTAGGCACATCATGAAATGGCGCCATTTCATGATATGCCTAAAAGTTGTCCAGGCATATCACGATGTGCCTGAGAAACAATACGGCAGATCGATTAGAGCAACGCATTCGACGATATTCCTAGCTTTTTACCGGGCATATCGTGATATGCTGAAAAAAAGAAAAAAATAGGTACGACGAGCGAAGCGAGGAGTGGTTAGTATGAATTGTGACTACTACGCACGAGCCGAGCGAGCGAAGCGAGCGTGCCGCGGCAGCGGCCGGCGAAGTGCCAGAAACGATTTGCCGGCATTTCATGATATGCCTAGGAATTTCATGATCTGCCTAAACTAGCCAAATCATGAAATGGCGGCGTTTCATGATATGCCTAGGAATTTCATGATCTGCCTAAACGTCACCAGGCAAATCGTCAAAAGTTGAGTTTTGAACGATATGGCGGATGTCCCTTAGCCAATTCATGAAATGGCGCCATTTCACGATATGCCTAGGAATTTCGTGATCTCGCCAGATCTCGTATTCACAATTCATACTAACCACTCCTCGCTTCGCTCGTCGTACCTATTTTTTTCAGCATATTACGATATGCCCGGTATAAAGCTAGGAATATCGTCGAATGCGTTGCTCTAATCGATCTGCCGTATTGTTTCTCAGGCACATCGTGATATGCCTGGACATCTTTTAGGCATATCATGAAATGGCGCCATTTCATGATGTGCCTAGGAATTTCGTGATCTGGCTGATTTTACGATCGGCCGCCGACATACATAAGCAAAGGAATCTTCTTCTTCTTCTTACGATGCCTCTCCGACTAGCGAAGGTTGGCAGTCAGTTCTGAATATTAGTCAGTTGGTTAGTTATTACTTTGTTAGTCAGTTTTGAAGCAAAGGAACAAACGATTTTATTTATTACTAGCCTGTTGCCCGTGACTCGGTCTGCGTAGACCTAGTTTATCGCTATCCCGCGGGAACTGACGTTTATGGATGGTGGTGAACTCTTACCATCAGGAGACCCACTAGCTCGTTTGGCATCCAGTCGAATAAAAAAAGAAACGATGCAATTTCCTAAAAAACTATCCTATCTCCTTTCAAACTCTCTATACTGAATTCCATTTAAATCGATTCAGCGTTTTATAGACATGATATGGTAACAAACAAACAGACCAACGGTTTATAGACGTGATGTGCTAACAAACAAACTAACAATTCTCGCGTGTATAATAGGTATTGTATTGTATTGTAAAACTCTTTATTGTATTGTCTCTTTATTGTTTTTGTATTGTCTTTGTTTGTGGTATGTGGGATATATTTTAATCTTAATCGTATTTTAAGTATTTGCGGTAATGACTCTCGTGGCCACAGCCGGTGGCCAAGACCTGAATAAATTTCAACCATTTACAAAGGGTTTTCTTGTAATTTAATTAAGGTGAAGCCAGAAGATGGGGGTCGGCCTGGCCCGAATACGTGGTTTGCTCCTCTTAGAGCTTAGCTATGAGCACCTGTCCATATTGTTTTAATATTTAACGATGTGTGGCCGCCAGCCGCTTGTATTATGTATGTCCGTCCGTTCATCATCATCCCAGCCTATATACGTCCCACTGCTGGGCACCGGCCTCCTCTTGGAATGAAAGGGCTTGGGCCGTAGTTCCCACGCGGGTCCGGTGCAGAAAGGGAGCTTCACACACACCATTGAATTACTTCGCAGGTTATGCAAGTTTCCGCACTATTTTATGCACTATGTGTAGGAAAACCTTCACCGCAAAGCTTGCGGTAAATTTCAAATGTCCGTCCGTTGTTTGCACCGAACCACTGACCATCAATATTATATAATATCCTTGTAGTTATCGTACAGTCAGCATCAAAAGTAGCGGATATGCGGAAGCGGATTACGAAACTATGTGTGTGTGTGTGTGTGTGCGTGTGTGAGCATGAGAGTATGCGTGTAGGAGACACGCTAAAACGACTTAACGGATTTACGGATGTACCTACGATGTCGACAAGTAACGAATTAAATAAAATAGAGGTGTATTTCTTTTAATTCCCATTGGGATTTACTAAAATCCCAGAATTCCAAATCAACTGCCGTATCTAATGGATTAAATACGCTTGCGACGCCGTGAGAAAAGTTTTGTAAATAACAACGGGAAGATTCGGCCTCAAGTGGAATAACAGTGACGTCACGCTTCATCCCTTAGGGCAACCAAAACATCCCTAATTGGTCGCAAGCCGAGGAATTGCTATGCTAGCATGATGCCGTAATCCTTGCCAGCGGACTGTCGCCCGGTTTATAATGGATTCTGTGGCTTCATCTGCTTATTATAAAAAAAACCGGCCAAGAGCGTGTCGGACACGCCCAGAATAGGGTTCCGTAGCCATTACGAAAAAATTAAGTAATATTTTTCTAAGGATTTCGTATTTTATACGGAATCTTCCAAGTTTAGGTAGGTATATTTTATACCTTACGCTGCTATTTACTCATAAACTACTAATAATTCTCAAGCAAACTTTTCCTTGGAAGTTTGATATACTGACTACCATCCTGAATTTTTTCAAATTTTTTCACTCACCGGTTTAGATTTTAGAGGGGGGGGGACGCTCGATTTTAATGAAAATTTGCACTTTAAAGTTGAATATTTCGCAAACAAATTACTGAATCGAAAAATCGTTTTAGCAAACCCCTAATGGTTTTAAAATACCTATCCAACGATATCCCACACTATAGGGTTGGATTAGAAAAAAAAAATCACCCTCACTTTACGTTTATGGGAGGTACCCTAAAAAAATTGTTTTTCAATTTTTAATTGTACTATTTTGTCGGCATAGTTTACCTATATATTCGTGCAAAATTACAGCTTTCTAGCATTGATAGTCCCTGAGCAAAGCCGCGGACGGACAGACAGACAGACAGACATGGCGAAACTATAAGAGTTCCGTTTTTGCCATTTTGGCTCCGGAACCCTAAAAACTAAGTAAGTTCATGATTAAATTTTTGTTATATGCTAAGCTAAGTAGAAGATACTTACACTATTTTCCCAAAAAAGTCGTCATAGAGGTTCACACTGATAACCACTCTCTCATACCTAGCTACCCTGTCCAGAGTGGAGCGACGTCGAAGCTAATACAAGGATATCAGTACCCTTAGTGTAACTTTTCGGTTACAAAATACGTCTCGATCGCGTTCGCGTTAAAATCGCACTTTGTCCAAACACGAACATCGCAAACGTTCCACTAGACGCGCTGTTAGTGTTTCCATACAAATTGAGATTTTATCGTGACGTATTTTGTAACCGAAAACTTCACTTCCGAACGCGCGATCAGGCACGAACACGGCAATTCACGTAACCAAATTGTAACTTCATTCAATTTTTGCATTTTTTTGTCAACACCTGGCAAAAGAGCAGGCGGGTCGCCTAATGGTAAGTGACCACCATCGCCCATGGACACCTACTATTTACAAGGATGTTAGAACACTGATATTAACACGATCCACGTAACCAAATTGTAACTACATTTGCATTTTAATACGAATTAACGGTACGCTTTTATTTACGCTTTCACGCGGCCCAAGTCGTCGTTAATAAAAAAGAACTTTTTCGATTAAAAATAACAAGGTAAAAAAACGGTTCCCTCCGGGCCCGTTTTAATTCAGTTTCAATTTCTTCTTTTACCGGTTCTTACGGCGGGATCAACTTCCGGTATGATCTTATTAATGCCTCTGTAAATATAATTAAACTTGTTAAATTTCGACCATGGACTAACTAGATAATAGCCTAATAATCGACTAAAGGATTTGTTTCTATAGTACACAGAAAAAAAACTACTCTTTAGCTGATGAATTTGCAAGAAAAATCGAGCAAGTTGCATTACATTGCGGTGCTAAATTGTACCACTACATGCTTGTTCCATTTATCTGGCAAGTCTAAACAGGGCTTTATAATTGTTGATAGACATAGACATAGATATCATAGACATCATTTATTCATTAAACAATACATGATTGTGTTTGAATGTCTTACAGCTAACAATAAAATAATGAAATAAAATAAACAAAATATATCAAATAAATCCAACAGTTATACTCTATCTAAACATTTCATCAAATATTTCGTCAATACTGTAAAAACACCCTCTCAATAAAAATTACTTTAACTTAACTTTAAACATATTATATGGTACGATACCCTTTAGCTCAATAGGAAGTTTATTAAACAACCTAACAGTCTGGTTTCTAGTACATTGTTTTTCTATTTTAGACCTCCTGATCATATAATATATATTTAAGTTTTGCACTAAATAGTACTTAGATACCATTGTAACTGCACCCCTACAGGCACCTAGTAAGAACTGAACTGATGATGATGCTTCTTGCTGTTAATACTTATATCTATCTTGTGCTTATAATTAACTAATTATTTAACATACTTATTGATAAACTTAACAATTCTTAATGTAGTATAACTTAGTTCAGGTCAATGCCCTATTACTTATGAAAATTAGTTAAAATGGCCATGTGAATCGTCTAGTGATATATGTAGAACCTATGTTGTGAACACTGAGTAACCCAAAGTAATTTAAGTGAAAAGTAAGAATGGAATAACTATTATATAGCCAAGCAACTTATGTAGAAAAGTATTTTACTCGGGAACTTTCTCAAACTTTAGAATATGAATTGTAAGTGTATTACGGACTGATACCGGGGGCGCGATGCCCCCGGGGGTCCCACCTTTATGGTTTAAAGCCATATTCCATCCCCTATGGACCCTCCAGCGCCTCCAAATCTACAATACTTCCCTTTCAGAAGAGGCATATTGTAGATCAGAAAATCTACGCACTAACAATGGTGCATTATAAAGTCTTTAGTACAGATACAATTCCTATAATAAATATAATACTTAGCTTACAGTAGGCTACCAGTGAACTCGCCTAACCTTATGACTCATCCACAGCAACCCAACTGCAAGATATCAATGGAAAGCCTAACTTTATGACATTTCCATTGAGTCCCTACTGTTTACAATGAATGGCCTAACCTTATGACTCATTCATTGCCAGCTTACCAGTGAACTTGCCCAATTTTCCGACTCATTCACCAGTAAACTTTACCGTAGATTGATAATGCATATATATAAGTCCCTATAGTTACCAATAATTGTCTAATCTATTGACTCATTCAATCAAGTAGTTGAAATACTTCTATTTACTTTAATAACTCAAACAGAAAGCAGTCGATCACAGAGGCCACTCTCCAACGGAAAGTCTTTTATGCTATAGAGGTAACTATCACATCATAGATGATTCATATAGTACGAGCCGTGTCAGTGTCTTCTCCTACAGGCAGTAAGACAACCAACGGGGAGCCTCCCTGGCTGTACCAAATCCTCAATCTATAACTTTCAAGCTAGCTTTATAACATGATAAATTATAGTTTTATTGGAGCACATAGCTGTCTTAAGATAGAGCACTCTTAGGAGTTTCTTATGAATTCAGATTGAGTTTGTCAACAGAATCTACAACTCTAGGAATAAACAATGATGTGTATGAATTTAATCTGTCCCTAGCTCTGTGAAGATTACCAACCTAAGAGAATTGATCTCTTCAAATTAAACGTGAGGTGTGTGTACATAAGGCTCGTCCGGTGTAAGACTTGCCTCGCTAGCTATTCCTTATCCAAATTCCTACCTACATTTCCTACCAACCTATATTGTAATTTATGCTTGGCTCGAGCCCCCTAGCTTTGTATGAAGTTGGCAATACTAGGGAAACGTCTTTTCCCACATTTACATTTAGTGTAATGTAAGGCCGCGCGGTGCAATGCATTGCCTTGCTAGCTATCCTATAACGAAGACGGTGTGTTCCTGCCCTACCACGCAGACCTAAATGTTGCTAGCTCCCTGGCAATATAGCCCCTAAGAAGAGGGAGCCAGCGGACTGGATACTTACAGGTGTTCATAAATAAATATATAGATACGGGACCGCAATACTGAATTCCAATTATACAGAGACATGCGCCTAAAACGGCACGGTCTAGATTATAGTCCTACATGCTCGTTATAACGTTAGACAGTATTCCGTATGGGTGACTAGACAGATCGACTTTCATCTCTCTGCCTCTGAAACGCCCACTCATTTCAGGAAGACAGGTGACTTGTATTACCTTACGTTGACACCATGTTAGGTTTCGAGTCATACAAGCTGCCTAACTCACCATATTATGTTATGATGAGCCAGACGCCACCCGTTTAAGGGAAAGACACAGAAAATATAAATGGGTTAGTACAATTGCGTAAGAAAAATAATTCACTATCTATAGAAAATAGCAAATCAAATTCCCACAGAAAAGTTCCTCTAATAGGAACTAAAACTTAAATATTTCAAATATAAATGAAAAGGATAATAATTTACCACTATAAGCAGTAGCAAACTAAAACCCATATGACTAAATATATCCATTTTATAAGACAATACTCACTCAGCAATTTATATTACCTAATACCCAAATAGACTATCTAAAATTCCCAATAATAAAATGTGAAATAATTAAAACCCTAATTAAATTTATACTGCAAAGAACCCGCGTAAATTTAAATTCGCTTTAGACTGATACCCAATACCCGCAAATAATCTTAAAATAGCTCAATTCTAACGTCGATGCTCTCTCGCGCCCAAGCCCAAATGTTGAATGCCCCGGTCCTACAATTCCACCTCTATTTATAGTCTTCAGCCCTTTTCAGCATCTCAAGCATCTCAGTCGTCAACAGCATTTCAAGCATTTCAGTCTTCAACCGCATTTCAAGGATTTCGAGCCTCAACAGCCTCACTGGCCTCACCAGCCTCAGCCATTTTAATCAATACTTTTAACAATTCAACTACTTTTTTTTTATAATTTAAATAGATGAATAGTTTTTCCAATATTTGCTAAATGAAATCTAAATATATATCCAAAATCAAGTATGTAAACCCCATTTCTTTAATTAATTAATGAATATTTAAGATATTCATTCACTCTTAATAAATGTCCGCTACCCGATCAATAAGTACTAAATAACACCATAACTTTGAAGTTTAATTGTGACTTAACTACTGAACAGAATGAAACGAAACTTGGATAAAAGAAAGCTCATCTCCTATAAAATCTTATTTAATAAGAATTTTCCTTGCGTTTTGGGTGTATTTCGTGTAATCATGACAAATATACTAATTTCTGTTTCATGCATTTTCTACCTAAAGTATAATGTTTTTATAACCAATATTTTGCTGAAATTCATACAACAACCAATGCATTCAATCTGAATGTTTGTTTCCTCTTATTTTTCATGAAATAACTTGTAATTTAATGTTAATTAGTTTCCCATACATAACAGCGCCCCCTGACATTTAAAGCTGGAACTACATATGTAAACAGTATTCTTAATATCTTTGATTAAATTAGCGTCCCAGTAAAGTTACAGTTGTCTGAGATATTTTTGCTAGATAGCACTTTCTCAAACAATATTTTTATCAATATGATACTAATTGTGATTAAAAATGTATTCGCGCAATGATGGCTTTCAAATGTACTTTGAAACCGTTACATCCGACCCTCTCCATTTGCATAGATGCTAAATTTTACAAAAATTGACAATCAATGTAAATGGATCTAACAAAAAAATAATATCGCGAATACATGTTTTTTTTTTTATAATTTACCAATGTTTGCCTTCGAAATGTATTATGTTGTATGTTTTTAAACCATGATTTATCTATCATTGCCCTGGATGAAACCTTTGAAACTAAAGTGAATCATGTAATGAAATAAATATCGCCAAAGCCAGATCTTTGAATTTTTCCAGAGGCGCTGGGTTGTGAGGCCAACGTACTAGATGAGCAAAATGTTGCCGTCATCTCCCTTCCTTTGGTTCAGAAAATAACAACAACATATCCCCTTCCAAAACCAAAGAATCTGTTATGCATTACAATGCTATAATGATAAGTCTCCATTAATTCATCACCAATCTCAAAACTCCCCTCCAACACAACAACAAATAAACCTTGGAGAGTGTGTAGTGTGGGCCATAACGTTTTCGTACTAGTAGAGTAATGAACTATTTGTAAGCAATATTAACATTGATTATGCGATCTCGCCTAGCCTAACACCTTTCGAACAAATAGTTCATTTGTAAGTATAGTGATTCTTGGGCAAACTATTAGTAAATGATCTGTCTTAACTATAAAACTGATGAGATATTAAAACCCTCACACCTTTAAATATTATTCACTCTTTACCTTGCATTGGCTTGCACATTCAAAAGCCCCAGCCAAACTCTTTCATGAACAACCTAAACACAACACTAAATCGCATTGAACCACTCATCGTTATACACGCTGTTTTACAAATCATCAATCACCTTAGTTAGACAAATATCTTTTAACAAACTCGAAAACTTTGTTATGACTAAAGAGTTACTTAGTTATGAATAAAGTTTTAATCAATCAAGGACATGAATCCAAACACTGATTGTCAATTAACGAACATATACAAACTTATCACTTCAACTGTAATTGTATTCCCTATTGTAATTTTTTTCCAAAATTTAATTAAAACATGTCGATTGCAACAATTTCAAACCACAATTTTTTTTCTCAACTCAAGTTGCTCAAGTTTCGTCCCTCACTGAACTGTCAATGTCACTACCAAGGTTGTTCGAATACTCTAAATCCGCTACCAGATTAAATTACACCAAAATTTCTCCTAAATGTAATAAATACCTTTCTAAAAACAGCATCATAATCGGTTCAGCCAAACGCGAGACAATCGCGGACAAACATACATACATTACCGGTCAAACTAAAACCTACTCCCTTTTTTTTTAAAAGTCGGTTAATAACCGTATTACCACTTACATTACACGTATTACATCTTAACTTAAATTCTATTTTATTCTACAATATCTTACAGAATAATAACTATATATTAAATCTATTTTAATTACTAATGAAACAATAATAAAATTGACTATCACCACCATGTCCTTTATAAAAGGACTACCTCAACTAATTTACAACCGCCAACAATTACTAATCTGTGTCAAAGTTCCTTTCTTTTAGTGCCTATCTACCAATTTTATATTGGAGCATTTTCAGAGTATCCCCGAGACCCAAATCAGCCTCATACCAAATCCCACTCAAATCGGCCCAGCGGTTCGGTTCAAACGCGATGAAGCAACAAACAAACAAATCAGCAAACAAACAGACCGACAAACTTTCGCACCTATAAAATTATATTACCTATAAACATTGTACTTGTTTTTTTTTACCCTACTATTTCTAAATGAATAACATAAAATTCATACTTAATAGAATTTTTCCATACGAAAACAATTATTTCTTCTATAGTCTATGCACAATTAGGCTGCATGGCCATGATGCCTTTACTTTTCCGTAACGTGACAGCCGTCAAACATTAAAAATGTTGTAAGCAATGTGTTTCTTGTCTATGCTTTGCACCACTGTTCAACGTTGATAATTTTATTGGTGGTCGATATATTTATTAAAACCAAATCAACGCAATGTTCAAATCAAATTATATTTAATTCAAGCTTTCGAGTTTGACCAAAACATATCCATGGATCCTACATAACAGTGGTAATAGTGTTAGTTCAATTAAGAACTTGAACTACAAAGGTAATTAATGTTCCGTACATACATTCTATTGTTTTTACTAATATTATTCAAACAAATTCTTTCCCATTCTATAAGCATTCAATAGATAGCAGCTACTTATTATCTTTTATTTCATATTGAAACTGTTTATACTAATTGTAAGTTAGTAAATTTGAAGTAATAATGATATTTTGCTTTCAGTCACTGAAGAAGTTATCATGGATTATGAACCACTGACGTAGTTGGTAGTTTACCTATCGCCCTTTATAACCAATCAAGATGACATTTATGTAAAGTGAATCACCACTAATTTGTCTGGAAGACAACCTAAATAAAATCTCAACTACCTACACCTGCCTTCATAATGATTATTTTTGGTAAGTTATCCTATGTTATCAGTTTCTCATTTAATCCTTTTCATACATACATACATACTCAAAATAATAATCTTATAACTACCATCTCATGAACTAATTTTCCAATCTGTTAAGTTTTCTCAATATTAAAACCGCCATACTAAATCTCATACTAAATTCCGAACAAAACCTGTACTAATGAAATAAACTAACATAACTAAGCCAACCTTTCTGGCTGTTTTATTAATAGTACACTATCATCAAACCTTTTAGATCTCATCATAGTTGATTACCTATTTTTTTTTATTTGTTTTGTTTACAGGTAAAGCGAAATCCAATCTTAAAATTAAAATTTTCCTCGGGAGTAACAACGTTCCTACTACCTTTGAGCTAAACACTAGCAACTGTCAACAAATTTTAAAAATCCCAGCATGAAATCTGTCAAGAGTGAGGTGCTAACTCAAGATATCCTACTACCAGCCTACTGTTGTATTTCTTCCCTGTGCTTTATAATGAATAGAGTGAATTACCCGCCAGCAACCATTTTATTTTGATGAAATAAACTTAACATACTATCATACTCTGCAGTGAATATGCAACTAAAATAATTCCTTTATCTTATTGCATACTAATAAAAAGCTTACTTTCTTTTATTTATTTCCTAAAATGTCTATTGACTTTCCCTATACTGTATTGAAATAACTGCAACTTGAAATTTGCTCTATAACTACACAAGGTAACGCATTTCTTTACAAATTTAACTCCTTTTAATCAGGTGACCCCCATTATTTTAAAATATTGGCCAATTGTTTTCTATGCCTACTTCCCTATGATCTTGATAAACAATAGTCGTATTACCAAATAAATCTTTATAATTATACGCAAGTGACTTGAGTATATAACCTTCATGAAGCTAGTTTTTACTTGACCTCTTAACCGCTGTTTTCCTAAACTACACAAACTTTCATGATTTTACTATGCAGCCTATCTCTTTGCTATTGAATTAATCTTCCCAACTATGCTTGTCTAAGCCTCAAGTCAAATAAAATGCTAAGCCGATTTTGATAACTAAACTTGTTTTTAAATCTCAGTAGCTTCCTCGGGTTTCTGAACCTTTTATATTTGCATTATTTATTTAAGTGTGAGCCTATTTCCAGCCGCATATATACGCATTCCCTACCGCCAGGCACAGGCGTCCTCTGAGAGCAAGAGTGCTTGGATTATATCATTTTGCTTTTACTATTCCTAAATCAAAGTGAAAATTGTATATGCATAAGCATTGACATTTTTGTACATACATACTAATACTCTTTCCTTTTACTTTGAGCTTGTCCCTATTTCTAGCTTAATCATCATCATCCCAGCCTATAATAGTCCACTGCTAAGCACAGGCCTCCTCTCAGAATGAGAGTGCTTGGGCCAAATAGCTTTATAGAATTTCTTTAAGGGAAAATACACCTGTCATGAGTGACAATATTATAGCCTGCTAATCCCTAATTATTTTTAACATAACTTTTCATTTGGCCTAATTAAATTTCTACAAATGTTTGTTTAGCTCACATAATTTGTAAAATAGCCTACTCTGAATTTTAAGTTGCGACCCCCCGTATGTAAGACTTAAGACTATTTTATGCTACTTTTCTTGTGAGTAGATTTTAATCGACTGGAAGACAAACGAGCAAGCGGGTCCCCCGCCGCAAGACATCACCACCGCCCACAAACATCCGCAACACCAGGGGTACCGCACATGCGTTGCCAACCTAGATTCCTATAGGTAATTCCTGCCGATCCCCAGATTACCAAACCAATATAACATTTGACATACCTACTTTCAGCATTTATCTACCTATATTTTCCGGTTTCTAATAAAATTTAAACAGCATAGCTACTAATAAATAAATTATTCTCTATGTTTTAACTTGGATCTCTGGAAAACATCGCTCTGAAGCTAAAAGGCCGCCTCGCCTGTCATGCTGGTTAAGAAAATTACTATTTTCAGATGCCTATGTTCTTCATACCACTCAACACCTGCTGGTGCTCAACAAGGAGTCATTGTATTGTATTGTAATTTTTAATGACTTTCTAATAAAGATGCTAACAATAATCCAATTATGTGTAAAATTTAAACTCATTCTCTATCTATATAGGAAAATGGAACCATATGACGTATTTGATTCTATCTCGCATCTCCTTTCGGTTTCAGAAGTTTCAGAACATGCGCACCGCACGTCAAGTCACAAGTCACTGTCACTTTTGACTTTTCGGTTACTTTAGTTTTCTAATTTATCGTGATAAAATTGTGCTATAATTAATTATGATCCCGTATTAATAAAACTTAAAGAAACTAAAATCTGTCAATCAAAAACTTCCAAGTAACACGGCAACGTCAGCTGGCTATTGAACCATGGTTTAAAGTGAATCGTTCCAACGTCAAAAGTGAACTGATGAAATCTATCAAAATTTACAATATATTATTGTTTTCAGATGGAGATTCGAATAACTGTAAGTGCTACAACCGTGAACGATATAAATTTAAGTGAAGCCTACCTAAATCCTCATCCTACCTAGTGACAAACTGTACCATTTTCATTAAACTTCAATGTCTTGTATAACATTTTGTTGTGTCAACTTAATTTTCCTTACTCCTATTCCTAGTGTGAACTATAAATTTCCACTCTTACTTTCACCTCCATTCCACGAACAGCAAATTGTGACTGTTTATGAGAAAACAGTCACTTGAAACTTGACTAATGAACTTAATATCTAAACTAACTTAGCATGAAATTTACTGATCTAGTAAGTAACCTTAGTTTGCTATCCTATCTCATAAATACTAAGTATCAACAAACTGTCAAAGAACCTACTTTTTATCAAACAAACACCAAACACTAATTAAAATACAACTTTAGTTCATCCTGTCACGGCTAACCCATATTGTAACTGCACCCCTACAGGCACCTAGTAAGAACTGAACTGATGATGATGCTTCTTGCTGTTAATACTTATATCTATCTTGTGCTTATAATTAACTAATTATTTAACATACTTATTGATAAACTTAACAATTCTTAATGTAGTATAACTTAGTTCAGGTCAATGCCCTATTACTTATGAAAATTAGTTAAAATGGCCATGTGAATCGTCTAGTGATATATGTAGAACCTATGTTGTGAACACTGAGTAACCCAAAGTAATTTAAGTGAAAAGTAAGAATGGAATAACTATTATATAGCCAAGCAACTTATGTAGAAAAGTATTTTACTCGGGAACTTTCTCAAACTTTAGAATATGAATTGTAAGTGTATTACGGACTGATACCGGGGGCGCGATGCCCCCGGGGGTCCCACCTTTATGGTTTAAAGCCATATTCCATCCCCTATGGACCCTCCAGCGCCTCCAAATCTACAATACTTCCCTTTCAGAAGAGGCATATTGTAGATCAGAAAATCTACGCACTAACAATGGTGCATTATAAAGTCTTTAGTACAGATACAATTCCTATAATAAATATAATACTTAGCTTACAGTAGGCTACCAGTGAACTCGCCTAACCTTATGACTCATCCACAGCAACCCAACTGCAAGATATCAATGGAAAGCCTAACTTTATGACATTTCCATTGAGTCCCTACTGTTTACAATGAATGGCCTAACCTTATGACTCATTCATTGCCAGCTTACCAGTGAACTTGCCCAATTTTCCGACTCATTCACCAGTAAACTTTACCGTAGATTGATAATGCATATATATAAGTCCCTATAGTTACCAATAATTGTCTAATCTATTGACTCATTCAATCAAGTAGTTGAAATACTTCTATTTACTTTAATAACTCAAACAGAAAGCAGTCGATCACAGAGGCCACTCTCCAACGGAAAGTCTTTTATGCTATAGAGGTAACTATCACATCATAGATGATTCATATAGTACGAGCCGTGTCAGTGTCTTCTCCTACAGGCAGTAAGACAACCAACGGGGAGCCTCCCTGGCTGTACCAAATCCTCAATCTATAACTTTCAAGCTAGCTTTATAACATGATAAATTATAGTTTTATTGGAGCACATAGCTGTCTTAAGATAGAGCACTCTTAGGAGTTTCTTATGAATTCAGATTGAGTTTGTCAACAGAATCTACAACTCTAGGAATAAACAATGATGTGTATGAATTTAATCTGTCCCTAGCTCTGTGAAGATTACCAACCTAAGAGAATTGATCTCTTCAAATTAAACGTGAGGTGTGTGTACATAAGGCTCGTCCGGTGTAAGACTTGCCTCGCTAGCTATTCCTTATCCAAATTCCTACCTACATTTCCTACCAACCTATATTGTAATTTATGCTTGGCTCGAGCCCCCTAGCTTTGTATGAAGTTGGCAATACTAGGGAAACGTCTTTTCCCACATTTACATTTAGTGTAATGTAAGGCCGCGCGGTGCAATGCATTGCCTTGCTAGCTATCCTATAACGAAGACGGTGTGTTCCTGCCCTACCACGCAGACCTAAATGTTGCTAGCTCCCTGGCAATATAGCCCCTAAGAAGAGGGAGCCAGCGGACTGGATACTTACAGGTGTTCATAAATAAATATATAGATACGGGACCGCAATACTGAATTCCAATTATACAGAGACATGCGCCTAAAACGGCACGGTCTAGATTATAGTCCTACATGCTCGTTATAACGTTAGACAGTATTCCGTATGGGTGACTAGACAGATCGACTTTCATCTCTCTGCCTCTGAAACGCCCACTCATTTCAGGAAGACAGGTGACTTGTATTACCTTACGTTGACACCATGTTAGGTTTCGAGTCATACAAGCTGCCTAACTCACCATATTATGTTATGATGAGCCAGACGCCACCCGTTTAAGGGAAAGACACAGAAAATATAAATGGGTTAGTACAATTGCGTAAGAAAAATAATTCACTATCTATAGAAAATAGCAAATCAAATTCCCACAGAAAAGTTCCTCTAATAGGAACTAAAACTTAAATATTTCAAATATAAATGAAAAGGATAATAATTTACCACTATAAGCAGTAGCAAACTAAAACCCATATGACTAAATATATCCATTTTATAAGACAATACTCACTCAGCAATTTATATTACCTAATACCCAAATAGACTATCTAAAATTCCCAATAATAAAATGTGAAATAATTAAAACCCTAATTAAATTTATACTGCAAAGAACCCGCGTAAATTTAAATTCGCTTTAGACTGATACCCAATACCCGCAAATAATCTTAAAATAGCTCAATTCTAACGTCGATGCTCTCTCGCGCCCAAGCCCAAATGTTGAATGCCCCGGTCCTACAATTCCACCTCTATTTATAGTCTTCAGCCCTTTTCAGCATCTCAAGCATCTCAGTCGTCAACAGCATTTCAAGCATTTCAGTCTTCAACCGCATTTCAAGGATTTCGAGCCTCAACAGCCTCACTGGCCTCACCAGCCTCAGCCATTTTAATCAATACTTTTAACAATTCAACTACTTTTTTTTTATAATTTAAATAGATGAATAGTTTTTCCAATATTTGCTAAATGAAATCTAAATATATATCCAAAATCAAGTATGTAAACCCCATTTCTTTAATTAATTAATGAATATTTAAGATATTCATTCACTCTTAATAAATGTCCGCTACCCGATCAATAAGTACTAAATAACACCATAACTTTGAAGTTTAATTGTGACTTAACTACTGAACAGAATGAAACGAAACTTGGATAAAAGAAAGCTCATCTCCTATAAAATCTTATTTAATAAGAATTTTCCTTGCGTTTTGGGTGTATTTCGTGTAATCATGACAAATATACTAATTTCTGTTTCATGCATTTTCTACCTAAAGTATAATGTTTTTATAACCAATATTTTGCTGAAATTCATACAACAACCAATGCATTCAATCTGAATGTTTGTTTCCTCTTATTTTTCATGAAATAACTTGTAATTTAATGTTAATTAGTTTCCCATACATAACAGCGCCCCCTGACATTTAAAGCTGGAACTACATATGTAAACAGTATTCTTAATATCTTTGATTAAATTAGCGTCCCAGTAAAGTTACAGTTGTCTGAGATATTTTTGCTAGATAGCACTTTCTCAAACAATATTTTTATCAATATGATACTAATTGTGATTAAAAATGTATTCGCGCAATGATGGCTTTCAAATGTACTTTGAAACCGTTACACCATCAAACATTCAAAAGTTCTAAACTAATTCAAACTCTAATTAAGTGTTTTGTAATCGACCTACAGTGCCTATCTGACTATTTTCATTTTGTTAATTTTAATGCAAAAGGATTAAATCAATCAATTTAAATTCGGTAACCAAATTTTATAGACACTAACGAATCGAATAAAAATGCCGAGACTGAAAGATTTGTCGGGACGGCTTTATACGATAAGAGCGAGGTTATTTGAAATCAACCAATTTTATTTTAACCTTATTCGTTAAAATCTTCTCTTTTGGAGCAGGTAAAAATATTTATAATTTAATTTAACCAGGTGTGCTTGATTATTTAATGGTTGAAAATCACGATACAACAAACTTCACTGGGTAGTAAAAATGGCAACAGACTATCATGGACTGTTTTATTGATATTTAATTTTGTTTATTAAGCTAAAAATGTATATAGAATATAGAATAGAAATGTTTATTCGCACTTCACAAATTACATATAACGCAAAATAAACAAGTATTAAGTAAGTATTAATCTTAATTAAAAAATAAAATATGTCAAAAATTTAAAATTTAAATTACATCCAAAGTACTATTCCAGCCGCTATTTCCCAATAATACTGTATTTTATTTGAATAATCTACTTTTTTTTATAAAAAATACAAACAGAGCCAACAAAAAATATTAAAATGTAATTGACTTAAAAATATTAAAATTTACTTAAAACAAAACAATCCATGAATTTTTTAATCAAATGACATTTGCAGACAGTATTTTTATAACCAAAACACCTAACGCTGTAAGCAAGGCTACACAAGGCTAGGCAAGGCACAGATAAAAATGTTGTCGTTCCAACTTTTTTTATTGGTTTTGTATACCTAATATTTTTGTACGGGAAAAAGGGGACCCATTGAAAGTGCAATTCAATAGAATCTGAAAATTTTCTACACATTTAACGCACCCTAACGTGGGCACGCTTGATTATATATGTCCCTGTTGTTGCAATTATTGTCTAAAAAGAATCAAAAAATAATAATAGTCACATCACAAAGCCTTAGGCAGCCCGGTGTTCATATTAGTAGGCTGGAAGTGTCTACAGGATTGTCAGATTCTATTGAATTGGAGTATATATATCAGAGCGTGCAAAAGAGCATAGGGTCGCCTGATGGAAAGCCATCACCGCCGCCTAATGGACACCCGCAACACGATGCTAGATTGCCAGCCATCAAGGTGCTTAGCATGAAATGATAACGGCTGCGCGAAGTATAGAAATTATTTTTATACAAAACGCTTTCCATATGAATCAAACGTTTATCGGCTAATAAACTAAATAAAATCATTTCCCCGCAAACATTCAAAGCAAATCAATTCCCCGACGCAATTCACAACATCATTCTCACGCTTAACACCATCCACGTAACAAGATTATACTTTTTCTGGCATCCCCTGATTTGGTGGGAAGCAAGACTTGGTCCCTTGTTGAACGAAATTACTGCGTTTCTGCCAGATATGAAAATGTGCTTTTGAATAAGCCGTGCGTTCGGTGTTGGAATAATCTCGGTCTTTTTTAAGATGTTTTTCTTGTCAATTATTTCAAGAACGTGGTACAATCAGCATCAAGAGAAGGTGACTTTATAGCTGTAATGTCATATGCGTAAAATTGTGTGTCGTATGAACACAAAAAGGTAGTAAGTGACTTTTGACGCTTTATTTGTGCACCTTGTTTACCTTGGTTAAAGTTGTAGTGAGTGTGTTGTGCATCGCATTTTGTCACAAAAGTTCGTTTTTTTTTTATACGACTGGATGGCAAATGAGCGAGTGGGTCTCCTGATGGTAAGAGATCACCACCGCCCATGGATACCTGCAACACGAGGGGGATTGAAAATGCGTTGCCAACCTAGAGGCCTAAGATGGGATACCTCAAGTGCCAGTAATTTCACCGGCTGTCTTACTCTCCACGCCGAAATACAACAGTGCGATCATTGCTGCTTCACGGCAAGATTAGCGAGCAAGATGGTGGTAGCAATCCGGGCGGATCTTGCACAAGGCCCTACCACCTGCAAAATCCTGTATTTATCTTGCTTTCTCAATTAGTTCACTGAAGTTTACTGAAGCTAAGTGATAAAGTCTGTTACAACCTTAGACTTGTTAAGCAATTCTAATGGTGTGTGAAGTATCCAATCGCACTGGGTCCGCTTGGGAGCTATGGCCCAAGCCCTCTCGTTCTGAAAGGAAGCCTGTGTGGCATATTGACATATATAGCATTTCAAAATATCACCTAAAATTAATAACATCGAACATCAACGTGAAAGAAGGTCGTAAGTACATACAACTGATAAAAAATTTACTACGTATGGTAAAAACTCATATTTTCTAAACCACTTTACGCTTAGGTCACCGTATAACTTTACAGCCTTGTTAAAAGTTCCTTGCTCGCTGTCGGGCGATTCTTTCCCATTCAACCCATGTCGTTATTTGCAGTGAAATATTTTCATGTTTAGGTAAATATTCTAGAGATTTCCTTGATAATTACAATGATAGAATTTATGCGCAATATTATGTACTCGTCTACATTACCACTTTCCGGATTCACTTGTGAAATAATTCTACGATGTGAAGTTTGCAAATCGTACTGGGCCTAAGTGAGAACTAAAATCGAAGCCCTCTTATTCCAAGACGGCTAAGCAGCGAAACGAGCATTGGCCAGAATGAAACATCAACATTTTGCTTTCGCTTTTTTACTCGACTACGGCAAAGCCAAAAGAAGAGTAATAATTTTAGCAGTCTGTGTATGTTTGTATTTATTTCAGTTAAAATGTAGGTAGAGGATGCATATTTTAAACTTTAGGAATGACCCGCCATTTGCAGACGCATACGTGACGTGCCGGGCTGTAAACATGACGTTTATGCTGCCTGTGTAACAGTCCAATAATTCGTTTACCGGCCGCCTGAACTGGAACGATCGATTCGACCTGATTTAAATCTTTAAGGGGCAGTATTGGCTGTATTAACACTGTCGTCATACCGAAAAAATAGACACATCTGACATTTTGTTCAGATACAACTTTTATTGCAATTTCCGTTTACCGGGTGAGGCTTGTAATACGAGCAAATAACTCGTCAAACTGAACAACATTAGTTCAGCGACTTTTAAAAATTTATTTCATAACTTTTACACGGCATTACAGATATGCATCCAAATCACCGTAAAACTAAAAAAAAGAATATAAATATAGTAGAATCTTTAGATTTTTCCTTTTTCATACAAATCACGGTACAAACCTTTGCTTTACATTGCTCTGAATAAACTTTAAAGTGTAATAAAAATAAAAAATTGAACTTATTATTTTTAAAAGTTGCTCAACTACTAATGTTGTTCAGTTTGACGAGTACGATCTATGTTTTAATCATTTGCTCATAATTATTACTTACAGGCCACACCCGGTATATGAATCTAACTCGATTAAAAAAAAAACATAACGCTTCTTTTTTTCTCGAGCGCTGGTTGATTCGTCATAAGTCAGCAAAACAATATTATGACAAAGTAAAACACCTTATTCGTTATATTTAGTTTATATCTGCATTTTTTTACTATCATTATATCAGCCTTAGGACTTCCGCTGTATATAGGTCTCCCCCATAGACCTGCAATTGCTTCGGTTGAAAGCAGCTTGTATCTGTATCCAACGTCAACCTGAACCCAGGCCATCCGTCCATCTCGTTGGTGGACGTCCTACGCTGCGCTCACCGATCCACGGTCTCCATTCGAGAACTTTTCGGCTCCAGTAGACATCTATTTACTAACATGCGCCTACTTAAAAGTCGACCATTATGCAATTAGTATTAGGTGACACAAAATGTCAGCTTCAACAAAAAAAAGGACATATTGGAAAAAGTACGTAATTTTCGTTTTTCTTGACGAAAAATACTCTTTGCACGAATCAATAGAACCCCTGTTAAGTTGTCTCATCCTCTTTGAAACCACATAGAAAAAACTGGAAATAGAAAAACTAGTTTTTCGAGCATCTTTGCCTTAATAAACTCGCTTATGAAGTTTTGGTTAAAATTTCTCTATTACGAGTACCTACCTACTCATCATCACCTACTGCGTCGCATTATTCTCTGTTACTCTTTGAGTCTTTTTAACAATAAAATCTAAGTAGCAATTCGATAGAGTAAAAAAAAATATGCGCGTTAAATTTTGGTGGTAAAGTAGAAAATAAATAGGAGAAGATTCTGAAGTCACCGTTACGTATTATTTTAAAGGCGTGATAATTTTTTTATTCGAACGAATACGTAGGTACGCTTTCAAATTGGTCTCATTTAAAAAAAAACGCTTTCCAAAGAAGGTAACATAGTTCGTGGTGGCTTAGTAGTTTGATCCACAGACTGATATGAACAATGACATGAACAAGACACTATGTGGTTTGATCAATGGCCTCGCAAGCAGAGGGTCGTGGGCTCAAATCCGTGCTCGCACCTCTTGAGCTTTTCGAAATTCACGTGTGATATGGCATTCGAAATTTCCCACGAGCTCTACGGTGAAGAAGAACTTGGCACAAACCTAAAAAGCAATTAAATGGTGTGAAGTTCCCAATTCACACTGGGCCCGCGTGGGAACTAAGCCCAAGCCTTCTCATTCTAAGAGGCTTCTGCGTAGTAGCAGGACGGGTATAGGCTGGGATGACAAATGTTTTTTTTTAACAAAAAATTTTTTTTCCTGATTTTTTATGGCAATGTCAATTCGGGCACGTATTTAACACTCAAAATCTTCTACTTCGCGCGCTCTAAGCCAACATAGTTTCTACAGGTTTTTATTCACACCCAGTTTTGTGTATTCGGTGACAACACTTCACACTCGACAACAATGTTATGCATTTAAACGGCACATTACACTTCGGACTCCCGCATTCGGCTAAAACCTCTTAGACGAAATGGGGTAATCTTTGCCACCATTTGAATAATAGCTACTGATCGGATATTTGCGGTCCTCAAATTTATTTGGATGAGCTTCTTGAAAGCTCTTGGTCGTGATTGGTTCGTTTCTGTTTAAGTGATTGTTATTACCTTCGATGAATACTAAAGTTTAGTTATAATGCGTTACAGTAAATAATGCCCCATCAGTGGTGGAGTGAGGTCTTATTTTGAACTAGTTTTTGGCAGTTTGTACCAATATTGTTGTGACGAAATATTGGAAAAGTGAGATTCTTCTACGGATATTTTTATGGCTATTTTACTACATATTATTATGATGGCTATTAGGCTTACATTTTTAGTACGTGTACGGCAAATGGCTTTATGGCAAATGGATACCTAAGTTAAAGGACAGACAAAACTGGGCTGCGCATTATTGGGAAACTTCGTCGAATCTTCTCGTCATTTAAATGTCGCAGCCTAAAATCGAAAGTTTTTAATCAGTGTATTCTATGTTATGTATGTTATGGGTAACTACCCGTCGCATTTATAATATTATTCTTAAGACTTGGCTCTCCGTCCTTCCGTCCATCCGTCCGTTCATCCGTCTGTCTGCAGGCTGTATATCATGAACCATGATAATTGAAATTTTCACAGATTATGTATAACCGTCGCCGCTAATACAACAAATACTAAAAACAAAATAAAATAAATATTTACGGCGGAAGGGGGCATACATCCCATACAAAAAACGTGATTTTTTATCGTTTTTTGCTGTCTAATGAATGTTTTTATTTATTTATTTATTTAAGAAACAAACAGTCATTTACAGAAATTGGCTTAGTGTCTATTTCTTATAAACTAGACCTGGAGTTTCCTTAAAGTACAATAATACGGTATGTACTAACGAAATTAAATTAAACTAAATTACAACATTGCAACAAAATGCAAAATGCATGTATATTTCTTAATAGTTTTAATATTTCAAAAAGAGGAAAAACTAAACATTAATGTAGAAAAAGTGAAGAAAAAGTGAAAGTGGCTACCAGAAAACTTTTTTTATAGCGGAAATATTGCAATTGAAAAGGTCAATGTTTCTAAGTTTTTCATTGTCATTAAATAGCTTACACGCACGCCTCAAGAATGTATTTTGCGCATAACGTGTTCTGTATTGCGGAATCGAAAACAAACATTTTTTCTGACATTTGCGCTGACGTCTATTGGGGACTCTAAAATGGATTTGATGAAGAAGTGAGGGGGAATTTAAAATATTATTTTAAATTTTATACAGCAAAACTGAGTCTGCACAGTCTCGGCGGTCACTAAGTGTTTGGAGTTTATGGTGAGCAATGTTGTTTATGTTATAAGATTTGTAATGCAAACGTCCCTTTGGTTCCAACAAACATGACAGTAGGTATCTAGATGGCACGGAACTCTTCGTGCACGAGTCCAACTCGCACTTGGCCAGTTTTTTTAATTAATTTTTTTTTTCAGTAATAATACTCTCTAGTTATCAATTTACTAGCTTTTGCCCGTGGCTTCGCGAAACAGTTACGGCGTGAAAGACGGACAAATACACAAACATACAAACACACTTTCGCATTTATAATATTAGTATGGATATGGATTACCGCCAGCCGGGTCAAATCGACATAAACATAACTCGCTTTGGCCCAATTTCCATGGGATGCAATCAAACTCCGCTTTGAACATAAATTATGCAAAAGCAAGCCAGTATTAATCCGAGCCGATTACGATTAGGTTCAAAAATAATTGCTCCGTGGCTCTTCTGCTCTTTAAATTCTAGTTTGATCAGTAACTTTTCCTTTTAGAATAATAATAATAAGACTCAACGGCCAAGTCACACAACATTAACTATAATAATAAAGTAATCGCAGTAAGGAACCTTAGACTTGGCACGACTTTGTTTAGATTTAATTACTTTTTAGATATAAACAAGCAGCTCCATCGAGACTTGGCTAGTTTTTTACAGAATGTTTTGGGTGGGATAATTCTTTTTGTATCTTTTTTTCACCAAGCGCCATCTATTGTCAATCAATATCAGGAGATAAAACTTCCATGTTTGTTAATAATCAATAGCTGTTTGCGTAAAACTGAAACAAACGACTACTTCGATACATAAAGTCAATTTACGTTTTCAAAGCTAACAAGGTACCGATAAAACCACACAATACACAGCTTTCAGTAAGCTTACTAAAGGAACAATATCTTGTAGTTACGTGGTGCTCGGACTAGAGACATCTCGAGGGATAAACTCGGGACTTACAGGTCAGTGCCTCCGTCCAGCTAAAACGAGTTGTCTGTAAGAGCACTCTCTTGAAAAAAGAAAAATGATTTAAACTGTTTGAACGGTAGAAAAGTCGCAGACTCAGAAGTAACCATTTTATACTCATATTTAATATATTTAATATCCTTCTGATGTTATAAATGCGAAAGTTATGAATACTTCTGAAGGAGCTACATGAACACGCATTCCTTACGAACTTCATTACGTACACTTGGGAGTGTGTATATAGATACTTATTTAGTGCGACTCAATATTTTTAGACAAAAATAGGATAAAGCTAGCTTTAGTTAACATGTCCTTTCATAATTAAGATCTTAATTACTTCTAACGAGAAAGCTTCAATCGCCGGCTTTTGTCACAGTGTAGAGTTGCAAAACAGTATGGAATTAATCAGTGCGTAACGAAAGATATAACAACAATTGATATAATGCAACAATTGACATACTGAAACAATTTGATATAATTTTCATTTAATAGAATGTGATCGGTATGATTACACACCCGGAATTAATAAAGTTACTATGCGCCATTTTATTAGTTCTACAAAAATATTCATTCATAAAGGTGTTACCATATTATATCAAAGTAGCTGGAGGTCTATTATTGGGGAGGTCTATGTCCAACAGTGGACATCCTACTGCTGACAATGATCATGATGATGAAGATAATAAAACTATTCTAAGTTTATTAAAAAAAAATCTTTTCCTTTAACACGTAATTAATATGAATCATTGTTAAAAATCAACACCCTTCATTTTTTCATACTTTAATTTGATCTGTCACTATAAAATGGAAGTAGAGAAAAAAAATCCGGCATAGGTATTATATACTTTTATTATACACTTTAAAACTCTCTTCTTCAATGAAAAACCAGTTTTGACTTATCATAGCATACTTTGACGTTCAAATAAAAGAGTCAGAAATGACAACAAATCAACGTCTTACAGCGATTCATCTTGATAGTAGGACCATTTAAATCTACACAATATACATTGTTTAACGTTTGGGCTCCACAGAAAATCAGCGTTACTGCACATAATGTGTGGCAACACATCATGCTGAGTGGAGGTCCCTTTTAGTATCCTTTCGCGTCACCAAGTAACTTAGTTTTAGTCATTACTATAAAGTGGTGGTATTTATAGAGTCAAAATCAATGTATTTTTCTTTTTTTCTTTCACAAATTTACGCCGTTAGAACGTCGATCTCCTTTGATCTCAAAATCACTTACCTACTGTATAGATGCAGCCGTAGCTCTACTGTGAGATATCCTCGTATCCATTTTCCTTAAGACACTAGCGGTAATTAACAAAATCAATTTGTTTAATGGCACTAAAAGCTCACAATTAGGAGAAGATGTATGTGTTGTCCTTAGTTGCGCGATAACAGGAAAATGTACTAATGATTAATGTACTAATTTGTAAAAGTCAACATTTCCGCGGAATTAGTGACAAATGGGAACCTTTTGCTGGGAGCATGTGCTGTGTTTAGTGGCGTAGAAAATATTACAAGAGCAAAACTGTTTTCTTCCAAAAAAATATTTCCACGTGATGTATTTTGATATGGGTGGGTGGCTGAATTACTTTCGCATTTATATATTTTCTACGCTACTAAAAACAACACAATATTAGTTTGGATTTAGTCTAATATCCATACTAATATTACTAATGCGAAAATGTATCTGTTTCTTAACTCTCCACGGTCAAACCGATAAACCGATTTATGCGCAATTTTGGTGTATATGTTATGGACCAAGTGATAAATCGGTCATTATTCATAATGCCATATTCATAATCAGATAGCAATTTGATAATAACTGTTAATAATAAATAATTTAATTTCCTGGGCATTATCACCTATTGGGCAGAATAATAAAAATAACATACATTATGCTTCATTACTGCCACTCTGTCAAGACTGATGTGAATGACAGTAAATCAGAATTATGGACTGAACCGATGCCAAAATGAGAATATGATCGATGCATGCACATAAGATACCACCAAAATTCGAATTTAAGCATTCCAATTTTCCAAACTGTCTCTGGAGGATACCTCGTTTCGCGCTAACAAGATTTCACGAAACTGCGTCTTGGAATAAACCACTAGAGCGCTTTCACAACTACTAGGCCGTAACAATTTGGAATTTAATATCCATGGACGATCTAAAGTAGAGCGACGCTAAGTGGTGCTTGCTGCTTTAAAATGCTGGCTCGTAGAAGTTTTACGGCGTGACACAAAGTACGGGATGGCATGAAACAATCTTGTGTTATATGAAGGATATATTAAGCTAGAGGCTATTATAACGTTTTAATCTTTCATAATTTTCATTGTCATCATCACCATCTTAGCTTATATGCTTCCCACTGCTGGGCACAGGCGTCCTCTCATTCTGAGATTCTAAAAATGAAATACATCAAATATCTGAAATAGAAAGTATAACTACAAAGTCGTCCACGTAAACACTACCAAATCTCGAAAAGTACGAAACTCAGTTTTACTTCATGCATATTTGCTAGCATTTTCAATTCATGAAACGTTTAGGTAGAATAGGAGTGATATTAAACGTCATCTTAAGCTCGACGTCGCATTGCATGAATGCAAGCCGACGGATGCCGCGCCATGTTTGAAATATCCGCTTCGCGGGTCATGCTACTGACATTTCCGTGAAGTTATATAGACGCAGATACAGCGAAAAACCCTTGTCTCATTAAAGGAGAAAGTAAAACCAGTACATCGTCACTCTATACCATACTTGGAGTACAGTCAATGTCATAAATAAATGATCACTTTTGTACCTTTTTTTTATTTTTATTCGACTGGATGGCAAACGAGCAAGTGGGTCTCCTGATGGTAAGAGATCACCACCGCCCATAAATAACTGCAACACCAGGGGTATTGCAGATGCGTTGCCAACCTAGAGGCCTAAGATGGGATACCTTAGCTAGTAATTTCACCGGCTATCTTACTCTCCACGCCGAAACACAACAGTGCAAGCACTGCTGCTTCACGGCAGGATTAGCGAGCAAGATGGTGGTAGCAATCCGGGCGGACCTTGCATAAGGTCCTATCACCTGCGAAACTAGTCACTTTAATGCCATACGAAATTGAATCCTCTTATTTTTTGAAAATTATGTTTCATAAACAACAAATTATTTATTTTTGTAGTCTTTGCAAAGCTTAAAAGGCGGATTCGTCACTATCTGTAAACATATTGTTAAAAATATATATATATATTAGTGCGCTGCGGTATTTATAACGCTTCAGCATGCCAGTGCCCGATTCGCAACCGTAATGACATGTTCTATCCTTCTTATTGTATATCAGTAATAATAATTTTTTGTCTTGTGTTGTCGTGAATAGTGTATCTTCGTTTTTCTCCTTTGACAAAAGAGTCGATATTTTTTTAGTGGCAAAGTAAAAATTTCAATTTATGAATAAGAGTATTTTTACAATTATTTTTTCATTTAAAGCCTCTTTATTGCACACAAAACACATGAAAGAATAAGTTAATAAGAAGACAAAAAGAACTAATTTAAAATGGAAATTGTAGATGTCTAGAAATATTTTCCTAAATAGTGTTAAGTTCAAGATTTCGACGAGTTTAATTATTTTCTCCTATCAAAGGTACCCGGTAGCTAAACTACTTTCTTGAAGGCTCTCTTGTCGAAGCCATTCGAGAAGACCGTCAAGTGGAAAGTATTCTGGTCGAAATTACCAAAATATCACGGCTTAGTATAAAACGAGTGGAAAATGATTACTAGAGCGAGTTCCCGAGGGAAATCAGCTGCAGCAAGGTCACTCGGAAAAACGATCCGTCCATGAAAATTAAATGTAACCTTAAAAAACTAATACAGACATTTTGTGAGAGCAATATTTTTGTCGCATGAAGACTATTCTGTAAATATTTGACGTACCTAAATTGTAAATTGGTTTACATCTGCGGATTTTTGACTTCATCTCATTTCATTTCTCTCTCTCTCTCTCTCTGTCTCTCTCTCACTCTGTGTATGTGTGTGTGTATGTGTGTGTGTGTGTGTGTGTGTGTGTGTGTGTGTGTGTGTGTGTGTGTGTGTGTGTGTGTGTGTGTGTGTGTGTGAGTGTGTGTTTGTGTGTGTCCTCTCACTCTAACCTTGTCTTGTCATTATTCATCGTCTTCATCATACAGAGAAACTCGGAACAGAATTTCATTTCATTCTAAGCGTGTTAATAATAATTCAATTAATTAGGTCTTAGTAAAATTTAAATTAATACCTAGGGAAGGATGAAGAAACCCCACTGTTCGATGACGAAAACAGCACGACCAGTAACTACAAAAAACCTCTTTCTTGGAAACACAATATTTTTCAGTTTTATATAAAGGAGGAAATCCTTAACCATTCACTGATTTATCCGACAAAAGCTTGTTAGAAATTCGTTACCCGACGTAATAACAACTTTGACTTAACAGACTTTGAGGCGGAATCTGATGTGAAATTAAATTTAACACTGTTTTGTTAGGTGCGCCCGTTGATATGTAAAATTGGATCGACTTATCTTAAACTGAATATGGGGAGTCAACGGAATAAGAAATGGTCTGAGTTAAGATAGAAGCAGGGCGTCTAATTAAAAAAAATCTAAACTATTAAGCGGTAAAATGAGTGTCTGACTAACACACAAGACACATCCTGAACTCTGCAGTACTCAATGAAATCTGGCCGATTGTATTCCTTGAAAAATAACTTCTTACAGAACCTAGATGTAAATTCAAACTGGGACTTACAATATATTATGAAAATCATGAAAAATCCGAAATTACAATTTCAATCAAAATCAATGTCAAGCAAAAGTCAAAATATTGAGGCTATAACTGGCTATAACGAGCACGTACAAATGTTGAAAAAACTTCCCCCCACTTACATCTTTTCTGTCGGCATTTCGGATAGATTAGATATTGTATTCTTATTTTACCACATCTCATTCTAATCTACGAGACTGTTCGTGATATCCTTTATCACGTTTTACGACCCTCGTATGATAATAGAATTACTCGCATCAAACGGCGTGCGTTGAAAGTACCCGCGTTAATATATGTTTAAATGGGTACTTAACTTATGGGAAATTGGGTCATGTCAGATTGGGTAATTTGGACGATTTTGATATTTTTCCGAGGCTCGTTAAGACCTGCGATTAAAGTCAATTTGAAGGGAATTAGCTGTAGGACGGAATTCTCACTAAAACGGCGGATTATGAAGATAGGAAGCAATGCAAGTTAATGTTAGGGAAATAACAAATAAAGGTGAAGATTCAAACGTAAATGCATCTTATCAGTTAAGTATTGAAGAAGATTTGACTGAATAAAAGCTAATAGTCAAATCTTAGGACTAACTTAAAAATCTTAAGCTAACATTCTATACCAATTATTTTTGAAAGACAAAAATAACTCAATAAAGTTAAACGTTTTCAGTTAATGCATTTTACACTTTTTGATCACTCTATATCGTTAATATTGATGGTTGGAAGGCAAATTGGTTCAAGCGACATTTTTCGCGAAATTGAGTTGTAAATATTACATTCAGAATCAGCAACATTTTTCCGGACCATTTGAGCCAGATTCCGTTATTCTGAACAATTTTTTGAAGCTTGAACCAACAGCTACAAATGATATCATTTTGCGTTGAATAGGCTTATAGTTTTCTTAGAGATGAATACGCGAATGTTTCATTCTTGACTCACTGTAAAACATTCTCATGATAAATAAAACGTCGTGATGGTCTTTCACGTCAACCAAGTAATCTTCTACAACAAATGTTACAAATCTATTTCTTATATTAAAGTGTCTTTTCTAACTATTGGATCACTAGTTAGCATGTAAGTTTAATTATGCGGTTACAGACGTCACTATGTCAGCTGAAACATTAGTAATGTTCATTATATAAAAAGCATCATAAATAACATAAATGTTAATTTAATTAAGTGGATGGATCTCATCGACCTCTAAAATCACCGACCATGGGAAGCATTTGAGAAGCAACTATAAAAACCAACAAAAATCAAAAATTTCGCAAATAGCATTACATTGCTCCGTTTGAACTAAAGCTTACGAACTGTTTCGCTCCACGGTCTGAAATGTAACTCTGACACTTTTCACCTCTCACCAGTTTCCACATGTCGCTGTACAAGTACAACAAAGCTAAGCAACACACGTAGCCCATCTGCTCTAAAATGCCATCCGTATCCTAAGTGTCCTTACAGCTACACGGAACAATGTAAGCGGTGTAAAAGTTTATGTTTATCACTTGTTTATGTTCCTCGTTACCGGCTCGTGGGATTGCACGGCTTGGAATGCTTGGGCTAGAAATCTGCACGTGGTAAAAATGTACAGATACGCCTCTTTCGTCCCAAATTCACATTTCATCACACACGTTGACGTGAAAAGGGCTCAAACTGGTCTTTTTACACAATGAAAAACGGAAATAGTTTTAATATATTTTAATATATTTTGAACTGAGACTTTGCAATCGAGATAAAAGTGTCTTATACATTCACAAGTAAAAGTAGATACTTATATCACCTCTCACAAAGATTAGGAATAACAGTTCCGAGAGGTAATGCTGCCAGTGTTTTGGGGTCGATGTCTGTGGCGGAAAATCTGGACGACATTTTTGCTTTGTAATTATAGTTTAGTTTATAGTTAGTTTTAGTTTTGTAATAGCTTGGAATATTAGTCAAGTAAATATTTGTTTTAGGAGCTGTTAAAAATAAATGCAATTTTTTAAAAAACGTTTAAAAATTAAATTACTACTCGTTTCTGACGTCATTTTTCTGCCTCTTAAACATTTTTGTATTGAGCATGGTTGGTAAAGATCCCTTAAAAGAATAAGTTCACCTTTGTACCTACATGGATCTCAACGGTTTTCAGTGGTGTTGCTTAATTTATTTTTGTAAAGTGAAGGACTTAGTTTTTTTTTGATGATGAAATACAAATTTTTGATAGAATTTAAAATGAGCAGAAAACAATTAGTTTTGGACAAACACGTGTGTTTTTATCTGTAGGGTAGGGTAGGGTAGTATGGGGGGAACTATTATTAAGAAAAAAGGTGTGATTAAATAAGTGAAACCATACCTATCCCTAAAATATTGGAAGAAAAAAATAGCTAAGATCTTTCGTTACGATCTCGTAGAGTCATAAAAACGTTAAACGATAAAAATAAAACCCAGGCACCCTACGCCTTTTGGATAATTCACGCTAACCCTTCTTAGATTTTCTTATAGTAAAACTACATGATAAGCAAAATGTTCTGCTTAATAATATAAATGAAATGAAATAATATAATGACAGCTTCAGAATACAGAATACTTTGTGAAGTTCCCAATCCGCACTGGGCCCGCGTGGGAACTATGCCCCAAGCTCTCTCTGCTCACTCGCTCATTCTGAGAGGAAGCCTGTGCCCAGCAGTGGGACGTAAAAATAAAATTATGCGATCAGCTCTAACGGCTATAAGCAGATGTCATGTCAGTGGCGTATGAGAATAGAGAGATACTCTAAGTGGAGTACATGTACAGCCCTATATATTTTTGGGGTCAGTTTATGTTCCGACCATCATGATCAAAGATCTCTCGTCTCTTTTTTAGCCGACGAGTAAGTTCTGAGGCCTTATTGCCTAACATTTCTGACACTCGCGATCGCAATAAAATGACAGCTTTTGTATGCGAAATATGGCATTTGATTGCAATCACAAGTGTCAAAAACATTAGGCAATACGGCCTCTGGTATTGTTAGTTGACCTGCAAGTAGGTTTGGATGCTTTTGTAGTCTTCCTTTGTATTTATCGCTATAATAAGTGATTTCTTCCTTGACTGTTAGCATATCGAGGATTTCGTGAAGCTCTGTTGTATGGAACAAAATGTGTACTCGTAGCGGGTTTCTTACATTTACATTCCACCGGGAAACAAAATTCAATTCGCGTTTTTATAATGAAGGCACAAAAGTGCTTGTACTTGAAGTTTCTAAGCGATTTACCTGGTATCCTGAGGGTATGGCGAACGATACTCGAGTGCTGTATTCAATTGTTTTTTGTACATTGCCGGCTGGATATTTCAGTAAAAATGAAATTGCTCAAGGTGATGTCAGACGGTTAATTTTTCATTCATTTTCACCTTTCATTTGGTACTTTTCACTCAAAATGAAAATATCCAACACTGTTGGATCGGTTCATTTTGTGTTCAGACGAGTGAAAGAGTACTGTATGAAAGACGAAAATGAACGAAAAATGAACCGTATGATCTGACCTTCACCTTAAATACTGGCAGCTACTTATAATTAAAAAAACGGCCAAGTGCGAGTCGGACTCGCGCACGAAGGGTTTCGTACCATCTATACAACATTCATTAGACATTAGCAAAAAACGGTAAAAAAAGACGTTTGTTGTATGAAATCCCCTTAAATATTTATTTTATTCTGTTTTTAGTATTTTTTGGTATAGCGGCCACAGCTCTAAATTTCAACTGTTTAACTACTGTTCATGAGATACAGCCTGGTGGCAGTCGGACAGATGGATGGACTGCGAAGTCTTAGTAATAGAGTTTCCGTTTTTACCCTTTGGGTACCCTAAAAAGAAGAGGTACTTAATACTTGATTGTACAATTATAACATAAGGCGTCATTAGACGCTAGCGTTTATATCCACCAGAGCCGCAGGCGAGGGTTGATGATCAAGCATAAAATGGGTTTTATGGGTGAGCTATTTCTCAGCTTTTCGCTTCGATTGTAAGGATATTTAATAGCAACACTGCAGTCAAATGTGCATGCATAGCATTTATATCCTCCTAACGCCCAAAGACCTTTATAAAAGCTTTATTGTAATTTGAATATCAAACAAATAAAGTTTGATGTTCATAAATCAAAAATTTAGTAGGTAGTAATTCCACAAGCGTTTCAACCGCTATGAGTTTACTGTCGCATGAAGAATTGAGAGACCGTAAGCAAGAAATTTTATGAATTTATAATTATAGCGCATGCTCACTATATCGTATCGTTTTATAAAAACCTTACATTGTACCCGACTCATTTCTTCCGCGACAGGAAAGTGATAGCGGGTGAAAAACTCGTATTTACTACCCTTAAAGGCATCAATACTGAACTGAGGTGCCGCAGGTGTCCGGATGCTGATCGTTTTCCATCAGGTTCACTCATAAGTAAAAAAGAGGAGGACAATATTACGAGCAAGTCCCTTGCGGTTGACATATGCGAAAGCTGGGACGATGGGAAGACTTTTTCCATCTTGGATTCACAATGACGCTCATAATAATATGGGTACCTTCAAAATTGCATGGTCAAAAAAATTTTTTTTTCAGGATGAAGCAAAAGAAACACTTAAGAAGTGGTTCTTTTTTCGGTTGTACGGAAAAAAAAAACATTTTTCAGTTGTGACACATCCCACTATAGCAGTGAATATGATAATTATGTCAACTAATACTATATGATACGAGATTTTGTGAAAAAAAAACAAAAATGCAAAAGAAATAAAAATGATTACAAAAAATTGAACCGACTACAAAAAACGATGAAAATAATCTTCTACCAGGCTGAAGTCGGTTAAATTTTTCGTTATATTATTTTTTCACTCATTTTAGTGTAAATAATCTAAGACAATATTTTATGAAAGATCGATTTTTCTGATGCAGAGACGTTCATTATTGAGGAGTCCTGGTTGACTATGAGTCCTGGTGCTCCACCTCCCGTTCCATTTTAACATAATGCATTACGAAGAGCATAAATTGCTTAGCAACTGTGTTAAAGTAATTGAAATTACAATCTATAATACATTAGTTATGCCTCGCATTGAATATCTGGTTGAGCTCTGGGGTACGGCTGCAAAAACCAATCTGCAAGAATTACAAATAGCTCAAAATAAACTTATCAAAGTTCTCTTTCATTATCACTACCTAACTTCGACAAAGAAAGTGTATCGTGACACAAAAATAATGAACATTGCACAGATCTACCAGTATAAAACTTGTATTCTTATTTATAAAATACTTAATAATAAAATTCACACAGAAATATCTTTTATAAAAAGAAACCAAACTTCCCTCAAACAGCTAAGACGAGCTCATTACATTTGCACACGATCGTCAAGAACTCACAATTATGGAAGGAAGAATATTAAATGCGAGGGGGTAAAAATATACAATGCTCTACCTAAGAACATTCAAGAAGCTGACTCCCTAGCAATATTTAAGAAAAAACTGAAGTGTTACATCTTAAAAAGTACCCAGGATAAATAATTTTACCGCACAATCAGAACGCGCCCTTATACTTAATTACCTTCGGCTCGGCAACTGATTCTCGAACCTGTTATGATTGTCGACTAGTTGTCTTAGTTTAAGAATACCCTCAAATTGCTTTTGTATGCTCATTTGTGAATAGTTTAAGCAAATTATTGTTACTTATTTCTCGTTATAAGTGATTGTTATCTTTTTGAGAAATAAATAAATTCTTAACCTTAAATTCAACCCATGAAGTACTTGTTATTGAATAGTAGCTCTGTTGGTCAAATGTGGTCGTCATCGTCAGTTCCACTTCGCCAAATAATGATTTCAAGAGCAAATGCACGAGTTAATGCTAATTATATCCAAATTACTATAGGTGTCCCTAAAATATTTGAAGAGTTTTCTCGATCCTAATTTGGTGCTTATTATTATTATTATTACTAGACGAACGCAAAAAAAAATTTCAAGTCTGTTCATAAATAACGGAGTTCTGAGGTAACAAACATGAGATAACAAAAAAAATATACAACCGAATAGATAACCACCTCTTTTTTTAAGTCGATTAATAATAAATAAATATGGAACCTGTCTGAGCCTGTTCTGGTCATGCATTTTCGGAGCGGTACAATTTAGGGATCTTTAAAAAACCAGCTTATCAGTCTCTCGAAGGCCCGACAACGCACATGTGATACCCCTCGTGTTGGCAGATGTCCATGGACGGCAGTAATTGCTTCCCATCAGATGACCAGCATGCTATTTTGCCCCTTCTTACATAAAAAATCCACACACGTTCAAAAGTTACTTTTGAATGACTTCACACACTTTACGCATTTTACGTAATTAGCTCTAAAATGCCTGGTCATCATCATCATATCAGCCGAAAAACGTCCACTGCTGGACATAGGCCTCCCCCAAGGCTCTCCACTCAGACCGGTCTTATGCTTTTCGTATCCACCGCGATCCCACGATATTAACCAGGTCGTCGCTCCATCTTGTTGGAGGCCTACCGACAGCTCATCTCCCGGCCCGCGAACGCCATTCGAGAACCTTTTGACCCCATCGGCCATCAACCGATGCCTGCCTGCAAGTAAGTATTTCAAATAACCCGGCCGGAGAACATTGTTACAGAAGCCGTCCCTCACCTCGTAAAAGAGAATTATTTCAGTATAGCGCAGACGTCTTTATTGCTGGCAACATAGCGCGTGGACAGTTTAAGACGTTCCAGTGCACTTGTAATTAATCTGCACGGAATGAAGGGCTAATGAATGAATTGATAAGCAACAATAGCGGACCGGGCAGTCGTTGTCCTGCCCGAAAAAACACAACAGCGCACCTTCCAAGACCTATTGCGTTTTCAAACTATCCAGCGCAGTGCTATTACGAAACTCGAAGTTCGTGTCGTGCGGTCCCTCTGACACTTACACTATTTAATAAGAGAGTGAGAGGGACCGTACGACACGAAGTTCCGAGTTTCGTAGTAGCCCTGCTAGAACCTATTGAAGTAGGTATCCACTCATTTCATTAAAATTAGTACAGTCGTTTAGGATTTAGGTGACATACAAACGTACCTGAAGAATTATATTTATTAAGAGTAGTGTTTACCCACGGTTTTGCATGCGTAAACCAATCTGATGCAGAGAATATTCTGATGAAAAACTTATTCGTGCTCAATCAAACTAACACAACCATTTCAAAACATTTACGTCATATTTTGCTCTATTTGTAGATCCTTATTTAATTTATCTTCTATACTACTAAAAAGTTGACTGGAAGTGACCCCTCCAGACATAAGTACTAATTTTTACTTAACACTTTTTTGTAACCTTTTTGTATTTACTTCTTGTACAATAAAGAGTAATTACAAACAAATAAACAAACGAACATCTCTTGTTTAACAAGATAGTTTACATGAGATGTTACAATTTACGAACTCGAAAGCTTTTCATTATAAGTAGATATATTAATTATAATTTATAACAAATATGCTCAGGGCTCTATTTCACGACCATGACGATTGTCAGTGACATAATGTCGGGTGACAATCTATTATTTGTCTAAATTTAATCATTGTTAGTATTCGCGTTATCATCGGTCATTCTCTCCACCATTACCTCTCATATTTCGTTTTCTACATTTTTTTACCGTTCAACGGCAAAACCTACTTGACACTGGCAAATTGTCCTCCAACGGGTAGAGCCATATTTATTAAAAAAAAAAAACAACAACAACAACGACTGTTATGTTGTGGAACGAAAATTATTTTTCCTAGTCGATATTTACTTGTTGGTTCGTCATCGTTACAAAATTGTAGTGTTTCGTGATTAACATAAGCGTATTTTCAAAATGGCTCTTTATGAAAATCTAATGAAAGTGTAAGTACTAGTCGCACCTGACAGTGTGGTGAAATAGGCCCCAGCAGAGCAACTACCAAATTCGAAAATCCAAATTCGTGTCGTTTGATCCATCTGACACTATATTATTTGATACGCGAGCGAGAGAGACGGTACGACACGAACGTCGATTTTCGAACTTCGGAGTTACTAAGTTACCGACTTAGTTTCGTCAGATAGTCGCGCGAGCAGCGCGGTGGCGCGTAGTACGCGTGTTGCGGCACCCGCCGAGTCGCGTGCTCCTGGGAAGAAGGGCTACGAAATAGCCCGAAACATGTCAAGCTAAATTCGATTTAAGATGTGAGTTATCCGTTAAAATATTTTATTCTATTCTATTCTAAAACAAAGCTGCGGAGAATATCAGATAGGTAACAAAGGTTTCAGTGTTCTATCTTCTAAAGCAAGTTTCAATAAAAATCCGAATAAAAGCCAAACTTTAAACAAATCAGCCCTCCCTGCAGTGGATTCCTTTGTTCGCCCTGAAATTACTTTTGTGCTTCTTTTATATATTTATTTGCTTCAAGACCGCTATTGTGCATTTTAATTTGTCCGCTTTCGTATTTCTTCGTCCTTGTTTTAAGTAGTACCTTGGAAGTTAATTCTCGTCCTCCTTTGTTAAAACATTGGTACTTTTGTCTTTCTGAAGTATTGTAAGGTCATATAGTCGGGTCCATAGAATCAATGCCTTTATAATCGCATACAGAGTGTCCCTGACCGTCATGGGGGCTTTAAATTCAAAGTTCAATTCTACTGGCATAACTAAATTACTTTTGTTTGTAACATTTTTAAATAACTTGAATTTAGACTATTAATTGATCTTCAAAATTTAATCGTTAAAGCAGTGTATCGGACATGGCGGTGTTATCGCTGTCTCTCTCTTGATACGGGGGTATTTGAATAATTTTTGACATTTATTCGCCATCCCTAATAAACATTCATCAACGTGTTTTCAATTTAGTATTTTATTGCATGCATTGAAAATTACATTTAATCTATATAAAAAAAATAAAATTAACAGTGGTCATATTTTTAAAAAGCTGCCGAACAAAAGTATCTCAGTTATGCGAGCAGAATTAAACCTTGAATATAAATCCCCATGGTCAGTGACACCCTGTATAAGTGCGTGACCATAAAAATATTATACTGAGCGGCAAAAAATCTAGCCCTCGAATGTATGCAGTAATAGGTAATTTTGTATGTAAATTTGGCCAAATTTTGCGGCGCAAACTATATTTTGCGTCACACCCCTTCCGCTTCGTTTCATTTACGTACAAAACATCAATCCTCCTCACGTCCATCATCTCACACACTTCATCAATTTTATTATTCATTCCTCCTCTAATATTCAAAGTAGCAAAGCGGCTTTCCGCAGCCCGCTTTCCGCCCCCATTGTAATTGTCAAGCCTGGCAGAGCCCCGCATACCAGACTAAGGCACCAGTGCCATGGGAGTTCGGCAGGCTCTTGACTAGGCTCGCCCCTGGCCACGTATCCATCGGCACGGCAGACCTTGGATTGGCGGATGGGATAGAAAAAATCGGTCAAGTGCGAGTGCGAGCGACTCGCGCATAAAGGTTTCCGCACCTCCGTACAATGTTTAAAAACAAATAGTTCCGTAATATTTTTTTCTAAAAAAATCTAATACAAGGTTTTTTTGCTAGCGGTACTTTTTGTCCCTGGTTACCAAAGTACTCGTCAAGACGAATCAAACGAGTCCAAACTCGATGCGGTCGTGTCGTTTATCACAGAGTTCCTATGGTCACCCGCTAGCCTTATTATCAGATCAACTCTATGTCATAATAATATTGCATTGGCATCAGATTTATACATGCGTGTAAAATTTCAACTCAATCGGTTGAAGATATCCACTTCAAATTTGAGTTGAAAGATTCCACCAGAGCAAACATACCTAGTTACATCACACTGCAAATAAATATAATGCTTGTAATAAGTTTTTGTTAAAACTTCATTTTTAATACAAGCTTTTTTTGCCGAATGTACTTTTTGTTGACTGTACTTGCATTGTCATCTAAACTACATATTTGTACCAAATTTCAAGTCGGTACTATTAACTATTGAGGAGTTCCCTCCTGCAGAGGCGATTCTGGCAGGACCACCAAGATGTCACTACCAGATTATTATATTGTCTCCAAATTTACATAAGTATGCCAAATTTCAAGTCAATCGGACCCTTGGAAGTGGATGAAATTTAGCTTCCAAGATCTGACCCAAAAAAACGATAAATAAATAAATAAACTAACAGGGCAAGCTAAAGAAAAGCTTCTCTTTCTTTCTTACCACAAAAAATGTACCATGTTTTTATGTAAATAAATGATTTATGATTTATAATTTAAAAATATCGCCGAAATGTAAGCACCTGTGCAAGTATTTCGAATAAAAAATAATTTGAATTCTCATCCTCTTTGGTTCTGGCTGTTTGCTTCTGAAACCATTGCCCGCTCATTGGATTAAAAAATATGTCCATCATGCGCGGTTCATTCGCGGGAAATTCGGCGTACTTCGTATGTTGTGTAATTAAATAATAAGAAGCTCGACTTAGTGTGAATAAATTTTAAACTGTATTATTAACCTTGTAAATAGTGTTAAATACTTAGTATGATTTTTTTTAGTGTAAAAAACAATAGGTAAACAAAGTGATTAGTACCGTGCAGATTTGACGAGCGCTCAAAGTTGGCTTCATTGAGGTTTGTGGTTCATAAATTGCTTCATTAATTTTGCAGAAGAACGAATAAATCAGACAGTCACTAATTATATTATCGAAACTTTTATAAAACATCATTAAAATTGCAAACCTAAAGGTAAATATTCAAACGATATAGCGCTAGCCGTTGCTAGGTGATTCGGCCGCCTTAGCAACGGCTAAATACGCCTAGCAACCAAACAAAAAACGCTAAAAAAACACGTTTCTTGTATGAAGACCCCCTTTAATTTGTAACTTTATTTTATTTTTAGTATTTGTTGTTATAGCGGCCACAGTAATACATAATCTGTGAAAATTTCAAGTGTCTAACTTTTACGGCTTAAGAGATAGAGCCCTGTGACAGACGGACAGACAGACAGACAGACAGACATACAGCGGAGTCTCAGTAATAGGGTCCCGTTAGCACCCTTTGGGTACGGAATCCTAAAAAGAGTTACAAGTAAGGATCAAGGAGCTGAAGAATGGAGGGTGGGTATTGATAGGAATAGGGTGTTAAAAAACAGTACAGGTGTTAAAAAGTACAGATTTATGCGTTAAAATAATAACAGTAAAATAATACAAATAAATTTGAAATTTAATTACGCTAGTACAAAATTACAATTATTATTATTATTGTAATTACATTAAGTAGTAGTAGAGACGAGATGTGAGAAGAAGCGAATGCGGTTCTACGATATATAGCAAAGCTCGAACGGCCATTGATCCTTGAAGCAATGTGCCTCATCTACTACCACTTAAGTTAGCCGATTCTTCTTTTTATTTGGAATAAGTATTTCAAGTAAAATCAACTCACACCATTTCACAGCTGCTGCAGCTTGCAGGTATGTTGCTATCCTGGTACTGCATCGTATTTCTCACATTTCTAGTCATATAAACAATTAAAAATACTTTTGACTGTTATATATAGTAATTATTTGGAATTACCAACACTGAACCAGAGGTCCAACCAAGGACAATTCCATGAATAAGTCTTGCAAGTAGACCAAAGACGTATACATGTGCCGTAATCAATCGCTCGCCAATGTCCTGTAAAAATTTAATCTTGCTTACTATTTGGATGATTTATCTAAAAGTAAAATTGGCATAGATCACTTTTTACAATGTGGTTTAATTCCAAAACCATTTCGAGGAATAGATTTATTCAATCACTAGCTTTTGCCCGCGGCTTCGCTAGCGTTAAATTTGGGGTTATACATACATTTACTTTCTGCGATTTTTTTTCGTGTACACACTAAGTTATTCTTACCATAACTTCTTCTTACCATTTTAAACTTAACGATTTTTTGTTTAAACCTTATCAAAACTAACAAGTAGATTTAAGTTCCAATTCGGTTATGGTTTTGTGGTAATAAAATATTTATTGTAATAAACTAGCTGTTGCTCGCGGCTTCGCCCCCGTTGTATTTCTTCTATATTATCTTCCATGAAAACCTTCTCCAGACAGTAACAAACACAATAAAAAAAGAATTAGCGAAATCGGACCAGTCGTTCCCGAGTTTTGCGCTTAGCAACACATTTTACGATTCATTTTTATTTATATATAGATATATAGAAGATAGATATACAAACTATGTTTGCTAAAATTTACTACAAATGGGGGGTGGGCATAACTACAGTTACAGTCAGTGTTTGTTAAACATAAATCCACCCCGTCTATTGTTCAAAATTTAATTAAGTTAGCATAGTCATTAAACTATTTTTGGGGGGACATGTTGTGGGTAGATTTAAGTTATGATTGAAAGACACCTTCGAAAGAAAATAAATAAACCAGTTGTCTCGTACTCGCCGTGTTTCATTGATGTATTACAGTATATTATTATATGGATTATGATTGCTTTTATATATACATATAAGTAATAGTAATAGCAACGAAAATCTTCTATTCTAATAAAAAAACAAAGTAAAGTAAAATTACCAAAAAGATACTCACTGTGTCCTTTGAAGCAGTTATCCATGTACATGTCACAGATCGTTCTAAACACTCGGACGTTATTTTCGTGATCATGGTAGTTATGATAAGCGCAAACTGGGGGTACACCCGAACTGAAAATAATAATAGTATTTTAATTAGTTTCTCGATTTTTGTTGTAGCAGTAAGTTCTACAAATGAGGGTGATGCTATAATAGACCATATTCCCCGAAAGAAAAACGAGTTGATCGGACAGAAGACTAAAGTGAATAACGTAATATTTAACAGAAATGGAACGCAGAAAGTTTGGCGAGGAGAGTACAGGAGTGAAGAGTGAAGAGAGTGAACCCCCGTCCCGTGCTAACACCCGCGGTAGAGGACAATCGGCAAGTGCACCAATGAGATGGACGGATGATCTGGTTAAAGTCGCGGGTTCACGGTGGATACAAGCCGCTTCCAACCGAGGCAACTGGAGGTCTATAGGGAGGCCTGTTTTTTCTTTTCAATTATTTTCATATTCATGATTGCCCGGCGCTGGCCAGCAGGAGTGATTGAAGCCCAATATGTATGTAGTGAGTAGGTTAGGTTAGGCGACTATAGGTCCACTCCTGCTGGCTCGTGCTGACGCACCGACTTCAGACTGGTAGAAACAATATTTTCATGGTTTTTTGTAGTCGGTTCATTTTTTTGTTATAATTACATTGTGTAATTAGACTGACTCACAACTCGCTTTGACGCCCGATTATAATCTATTTATAAATTCACGTACGATAATGACGTTACACATTTGGTAAAGTCGTCGAAGCATTTTTCATCAGGGTTATCCAAGCCCATGTATTGCTCGTTCTCATACTGAAATATATAAGTGGTGTATTCGCCAGAATCCATAGTGACATCTTTAAAATCGCTTAAATCTTCGGTCGAAGTCGGTTCCTCTTCCGTTGGAAATTCCGTTGACTCCTCTACGTCTTCCTCTATAAACAAAAACCAAATGATCATACGTCTATTTATTACAAAGATCAACATCGCTGCCTTTTTTATTAACTAAGTATTAGTTTAGTCTGGCTAGGACTACCAGGTTGTAAACTACAGTCGAATTTGCCAGACCAATCCTTCCTTACTATCTATTATAAAGGGGAAAGTTAGTTTCTGCTGTGGTAACCTATTATTCGCCATGTAATATCTTAGTTAAGTGTACAATTGTTGTTAATTAAGGCTGGTTGGTTTCCTGAATAAATAATTTTAAAAAATATATATATATAAAAAGGAAAGTGAGTTTGTTTGTTTGTTACGCTTTCACGCCGTAACGGAGCGACGGATCATCGTGATTTTTGGCATAAAGATAGTTTATGGTCCCGAGAGTGACATAGGTTACTTTTTATCCCGGAAAAATGCACAGTTCCCGAGGAAACAGCGCGCGATAACCGAATACCAAGCGCGCGGATCCGCGTTCAAGGCTAGTTTAATATAAATTTAAGACCATTTTCTCTTATCTTTCTCAATAATTATGTGAGAAATGGATCGATGTACCTGCCGCTTAGTTAATTTGAAGTTGGTAAATCTAGTTTGGTTAAAGCTTACGCACTTGGGTAGTTTTTCGTCACGTCAGTGAGTTGCCACTACCATCCTCCACATACTTACCAGGTGTGGACTGAAACCAGCGAATTTGCTGAGTCCGCCCATCTTTGTACGAAATTGTTTTATTTTTTGTACCTCATTTTATTTTAATCTGTCTTTCTGATTTTATTTTATGAATATTTTTTTTTTCTAAATTAGGCTTACTTTTTTATAGCGTCTCCGTAAGGCTTCGTTTCTACCAGAGATGTGCGAGGATGTGTTTTTCATGAACCAATAGAAACGCTTCATTTACCTCGCCTCGCTCCGCTCAGCTGTTTCCACCAGAGATGTGCTGCGCGAGGATAGGTGGATGAAACAACGCATTTCTATTGGTTTGTGATAAAACATTCTTAGCAACATATTCTCGCACAACTTTGGTAGAAATGCAGCCTAACTATGAATAAATACCAGCACTCCTATCGTACTCATTTTGACCCCGGACGAAAAGAAGGAGTGTTGTAAGTTTAAGCGGCGCCCTGGAAAGCAGAAGAAATCATGGCTTCGGAATATTGGGGAGAGAGAGCAGTGCAGAGCAACTGTTCCGGATGGCTCAAGATAGGAAGAAATTTTCGGAGCTAACGGCCAACCTCCAGTAATGGAGTGGCACTTTCAGAAGAAGAGAAGAGGTTTAAGCATTTGTCAACTTTTCTATGTTCTGTGGCACCGATCGCAAAGTTCGCCAGATTGTGTAATTCTTGGGTATACATGAAACACCGCCATTTCATGTTATGCCTAAGGGTTGGCCAGGCATAAGTTGAGTCTAATAAAAAATACGGCCGATCGATGAGAGAGAGAGCAATATATTCGTTGATATTCGTAACAATATTATATTGCTGGGCATATCGTACCTAAAGCAGTTGCTTTCTTGACCACAGGTAGTTTTTAAAGTTCCGTAACGAAAGGGTGCCAACATGGCCCTATTAAATTACTGAGACTCCGCTGTCTGTATGTCCGTCCGTCTATAACAGGGCTCTATCTCTTGAGCCGTAATGGAAATTTTCGCAGAATATTATGTACTAGCTTTTGCCCGCAGCTTCGCTCGCGTTAAATTTGGGGTACACAGATTTACTTTCTACGATCGTTATTTTCGTGTTTTAATTGATTTTTCGGAGGATTATATTTGCAAATTTTCGAATTCAAAAATCATTTTGAAGCCATGTTTCACATCTTCAGGTCAGGGGTGTAATTTTAGAAAACCTTGCTTAGAATTCCCGTGGGAGGAATAAGTGAATTCAATAGAAAACCACGTTGTCCGCGATTGAATTTAAACAGGCCTCTATTATTTGAATTATTTAGGGTATCGATTTTTAAAAAGCATTCACTAATAGTTTTTTTTTAGATCAGCTCAGTTGTTTCAGAGATTACACCCAATAAAAAAAGAAACAGACAATGTTTAAAAAGACAAAAATCCTTACTATGTGCACTTCTATGATCCTTTATCCACTTACTTGCATGTGTACAAAATCCAGGTCTGTAAAATCCGTAGCTTAAGCTATGCGCTGTCTGTCAGTCAGTCAGCATGTCACGGTGTTTTTTCATAGCAAGGCAAACTGTTTTATAGGTGTGGATACATTTCGTTAAGTAACAAGTTAATTGTTTTGGCGCAGGTACTAATGTGTCCTAACCGTTAAGGAGTTTAACCTTCCATCATCACCTCACCTGAATAACCTGAAAGAATATAACTATCGGTCTATACATACCTATAATCATATTTAAAAAAATCCTCAACTCCTAAAGAAAATATATGAAATTAAACGTAATGCGTGACTACAAAATTTGAGGGTTGCCCTCGATTTCCCCATGATCCCGTCACTAGATCCTGATTTGGTGACAATGGACCACTTCGGGAGCATACTCATTCAAATAAAAAAGATTTTTTTAAATAAATAAGAAGGAAAAAGAAAAATCCCGATTTTCCAGTTCCCGTAATAATTTTTGGGAAATTCTCTCTCAACGCTGCCCTACACTCCCCAAGGAATCCACTTTCCAAATTTCAGCTTTCTACGACCAGTAAAACGAAAAATCCCGTTTTTCCCGTTGCCGTTTTTAAGTCCTCTCTCAATGCTCCTCTACACTTCCCAAGCAATTTGCATACCGATTTTCAGCTTTCTGCGTCCAATAAAACGAAAAATCCCGTTTTTTCTCGTTCCCTTCAGAATATTGGGAAATTCCCTTACACCGCTCCCATCAGAATTTCGGGAAATTCTTTTGTAGTGCTCCTCTACAACCCCCAAGGGAACCTAAATGCTAAATTTCAGTTTTCTACGACCAGTAAAACGAAAAATCCACCCCATTGAACTGAATACAAATCCCCGTTTTTTCCTTTTCCCGTGGGAATTTCCAAAAATCCTTAAAATGATTTTTACTATTATAATCACCTACTTCTATGTCAAATTTGAAGAATCTAGTAATTAATTGTTCATGGAAGTCCGTTGAACTGAATATATAAATCCTGTTTTTTCCTTATCCCGTGGGAATTTCCAAAAATCCTGAAATCAATGTTTTAAGTAATGTAATAATCTACTTGTGCATCAAATTTGAAGCGTCTAGTTATTATAGTTACTGAGATAGGGTCATTCCGAATCGAATATATAAATCCTGATTTTACCCGATCCCGTGGGAATTTCCAAAAATCCTTCCTTAGTGGATGCCTGCATTGTATAAGCTATCTATGTGCAAAATTTCAAGTCTCTAGGTCCAGTGGTTTGGGCTGTGCGTTGATATATCAGTCAGTCAGTCAGTCAGTCAGTCAGTCAGTCAGTCAGGACTTTGAATTTTATATATATAGATTACTGTGTTATGTATAGTTTAGTTATTTATTCATGGGTATGATTTAATTGATCACCTTCCACTTGACAGTCCGGAGCGCGCGACCAATATGCCTCAAACCGTCCGGGGTTTTTTATCAACGGACGAAAACATGCTGTGTGTCCATAATTTTACGACATACTTCACGACACTAAAATATCCACGGACGGTTTGCAGTATTTTGGTTTTGGATACCATGGTATCGTCGGAATGTCAAGTGGCCAAATGCGTTTTTACCGACCTATGCATTTATTATATTTGTTCCTAAAATAGTAGATCTGTCACCTAAATTGAATCACCAGATAAAGTTAAAACGGTTAGTAGTATTATTTTAAAATTATTATTATTTATTATTATATTATTATTATGTAAATTATCAGGCTGGCAGTTGCAAGCAACTGATAGGTGCCTGTATCTAGCTGTTCCGTGATCAAGTATTCTTATTCTTATTCAATTACTCGGAAATGTGTCACTAAAACTGAATCACCAAACAATATAGAAATAGCTTCCTAAAAATTTATTATAATCACTTGAAAAAAATATGCATCATCAAATAATTGAACGGAAATTTGACGATAATGATATAAGTACAATAAATGAAATAAGCGAAGAAAATGCTGCCAGCGTTCCTGGAACCTTGCCACAGGGGCCTCTTTATTTAGATTTATATTAGTTTTTAATTATTATTTTTAAGTTTTTATGAAATAATTAATACTAAGCAAAATGTGTTCTATGAGTGCTAACAATGGGTACACATACACATATTATACAAACATCCAAGACTCAAGTACCTACTACAAACACATTCGACGACCAGATGGCCAAGTGGTTAGAGAACCTGATTACGAAGCTTGAGGTCCCAGGTTCGGACCCGGCCGGGGCAGATAATTGTATAAATAATACGAATGTTTGTTCTCGGATCTTGGATGTTTAATATGTATCTATTTATGTATTTATTAATCTATATAAGTATGTTTATCCGTTGCCTAGTGTCCATAGTACAAGCTTTGCTTAGTTTGGGAATAGGGCAATTGATATTTATTATTTTATTACGTATTTTTTTAATTTTTACTCATTTATGTTATTACTCATCTATATATATAAAATTCAAAGTCCTGACTGACTGACTGACTGACTGACTGACTGATATATCAACGCACAGCCCAAAACACTGGACCTAGAGACTTGAAATTTTGCACATGGATACCTTATACAATGTAGGCATCCACTAAGGAAGGATTTTTGAAAATTCCCACGGGAACGGGAAAAATCGGGATTGTTCGTTTTTCTGGTCTTAGAAAGCTGAAATTTGGCATGTAGGTTGGTTGAGGAGTGTAGGAAAGCATTAAAGAGATACTTTCCCGAAATTCGTACGGGAAAGGGAAAAAAAGAGATTTTTCGCTTAATGGATGCAGAAAGCTGAAAATGGCATGTAGATTGCGTGGGTAGCATTGAGAGTGGAGTTTTCGAAATTCCCACGGCAACGGAAAAAAATGGGATTTTTCGTTTTACTGGTCGCAGAAAGCTGACATTTGGCATAGATACAGGTTGCTTGGGGAGTGTAGAGGAGTAATAAGAGAGGAAATTACAAAATTCCCACGGGAACGGGAAAAACGGGATTTTTCGTTTTACTGGTCGTAGAAAACTGAAATTTGGCACGTGGGTTCCTTGGGGAGTGTAGGGGAGCGTTGAGAGAGAATGTCCCAAAAATTATTACGGGTACGGGAAAATTGGGACTTTTCTTTTTCTTTCTTATTTATTTTAAAAATATTTTTTTTTATTCTAAAGAGTATACTCCCAAGGTGGTCCATTGTCACCAAAATAGGATCTGATGACGGGATCACAGGGAAATCGAGGGCAACCCTCATATTTTGTAGGGACGCATTACGTTTTTCATATATTTTCTCAAGCTATTTAAGTATTTGCGTCTGATAGACATCATCTCATGTTGATGAGCTGATGATGGTAGGTAAAACTCCTTAATGGTTAAGAGTTGAGGTTTTTTTTTAAATATTATAATATGCAGGTATAGACATTTAGTTGTTTTCATTCTGGTTACTCAGGTGAGCTGATGTTGGAAGGTATAACTCCTTAACGGTTAGGACACATTATAGTACCTACGCCAAATCAATCAACTGATCAAAAAGAAAGAAGAAAAACTTTTTAAACTTTGTCTGTTTCTGTGTTTATTGGGGGGTAATCTCTGAAATAACTGAGCTGATTAAAAAAAAACTATTAGTGAAAGCTTTTTAAATATCGATACCCTAAATAATAGAAGCCTGTTTCAATTCAATCGCGGACAGTGTAGTTTTTTATTGAACTCACTTATTTCTATCCCACGGGAATCCTATGTCGCACAGGTACGAAGTCGCGGGCAAAAGTAACAAGTAGGTTTTCTAAAATTACATCCTCCTGACCTGAAGATGTGAAACAGGGCTTTAAAGTCGATTTTTAAATTCGAATATTAGCAAATATAATCCTCCGAAAAATCAATTAAAACACGAAAATAAATATCGTAGAAACTACATCTGTGTTACCCCAAATTTAACGCGGGCGAAGCCGCGGGCAAAAGCTAGTTTATGTTATGCAAAAAAAAGATTACAATTATACTTCGCCAAACTGCAAAACAGTTTGTTGGCGAATACTACACTCCTTATCGATGGCAGCAAAGTAAAAGAAGACATCTACAAAATTGCAATTTTACAGGAGAGCGTATTTAGTGAAAAATAATGATAACTTTGAAACGAATGGACCAATTAACATGAAATTTTCTATGATGTATTAAAATAATGTTCTTTAGCGATTGTAAGACAGATTTTTTTGCTGTAGCATTATTTTACTGAAAAATTGTAGATGTACTTGTTTACTTTGAAAGAGCTTAAACGTAGAGGAAGACATCTGTCAGATATCCGCTTATGCATTGTAATTATTTGTAATGAAAAAAACGCCTATTCCATTATAAATATCGAATAAGCTGTGGTAAGTTAAACTTATAAGAGTATTTAGAGATAATCTAAACGACATGCAATGAGTATTCACCCTTTCTTTGATATTTTTTTGTAGATGTCTCTATTTACTTTGCATTTATCATTTTATTAATTCTATTAAATGAGTTATCTACCACTAAACTTCATGTCTATCTATCAAATAAATTCATTTATTTTGATTAAAAAACACGTAAAAAAAGGTCAAAAAAGCTAGGTACCCTAAAATAAAAATCAAAACATTCTATTATTGTATTTTTTTGGATATTCATAATTTTTTGTTTTTTCGTAGTCAAAAAATTAAATTAAAGATTCTGATATATTAGATATGTATTTAATAAATGAACAGTAGGTAAAAATAAAAAAAAATACAAAATAATATAATAATAGTATATCAAACAAAACAGTATAAACAATAGAAGGCTTTAATGAATGTGAATAACTGAAAAATTATCATCAATGGCCCATTGATCAGAGGTCTGTCATCGTTAGCGGAAATCTTCTTGAAGTTGTTTAGGAGTAGGTACACATACCTCGGCCAGATTTTGCAGTTTTAGGTAGATACAACTTTGAGATTAGAAGGAGGCCAAGAGGGGAATTCAACTGGGCTGGGCAGCATTCGGAAAATCACGCCGAAGTTTTCTCGTCATTTATACTACCGCAATATCTGAAAACGAATGTTTTTAACCAGTTCGCCCTATCCGTCATGAAATAATGACCTGAAACTTGGAAACTTATAGTACGGCTGATCCATCAGTTCAAGATCGCTCAGCGGGCTATGGGACGAGCTATGCTCGGAGTTTCTCTGAAGGATAAAATCCGCAATGAGACTATCCAACACAGAACAGAACTAAGGTCATCGACGTTGCTCAGAGCAAGTTGAAGTGGCGATGTGCTGGTCATACCTATGTGTTGAAGAACCAACAACCGCTGGACTTGTTGAGTGGAGGTCTCGGTAGGTGTAGTTTAAGACGCCCTCCGGTTAGATAGAGGGACGATCTGCGAAAAGCTGCTGCGAAAAACAGGTCGCAATAGTGCTCTGCAGGGTACCCTATGTCCGGCAATGAACTGCTATTGACTGATGATCAATACCAATATCTATACTTCTACCTATTAGAAAAAAACAGATTGCTCGTCATCATCAGTCAAGATCGTCGTCGGGTGTCGTTTCCAAAAAGCGGTAAGATGCAAGCAATAGAAACTTGAGTAGTTTAAGACTACATTAATTCATTTTCGGTGTCTGAATCAGAAAAAAAAAACAAGCAATTTAATGAAACCAATGCTAAAAACGTTCATAATATATCTATTTCTTTAAATATTATAAGAAAAAACAAAACATTTGCTCATAGCAATAAGAAATAATACATTTTTAGATTGATACATATGCAAAAAATATGACGTATAAACGGACAAGTGGCATATGTCCGTCATTGTCCGTGTTTACGTCAAAACAAAATTAATTTACTACGGTTACAATTTCATTACCAGGGCTGATATTTCAACAATTAACACTATAATATAACATGATTGTATCACAGGTACTAATTTTCGTAGGTATTTTGCATCGTTTTCTTAAAATTTGTCAAATCCGAATGTGGTAGGTGACAGATAACTTTATTGACGTGTCAAGCAGCCTGTCAAAGCGCCGGCGTAAAAGCGGATAAATTCAAATGTCCGTTTCTACGTCGATGTTTTTTTTAAAAGCTCGTGCAGATGTCCTCTTTTACGTCTCAAATTTTCTTAATTATTTAGAAATTTGAAATATTTTTTTAACAGACTTGTAGATATGGTTGAAATAAGTTATTTTTTGTAAAAAAAACTTTTTTGAAAAAATGCAGATATCCGTATCTACTTTGCTGCCATCGTTATTTTAGTTACATACCTCTTTAATTAGATCGTAATAAGTACTTCCAATCCCGCTACAATACCATTAAAAAATTGACATTAGATGTTTATAATTTCTTCATGAAAGGCATCCATCAAACACGCTTTCAATTTGTTTTTAAAGATTCCCTTGCTTACACATTCCTCCTCATCATATAATATATTCATCATACAAGTATTAGCAAAAAACTTTCGGTTCTGGCACTTCATGTAAGGATCCAACTCGCACTTAAACGATTTTTACTATCAGTTTAGATTCTCGTAAATTAGGTGGGTACGACAACGAACAGCGCAAGGAGTGCCAGGTGCAATAAAGACCGGCGCCAAGACCAAATTAAGTTATTAATCTACGTTATTGTCCTCTTGGCAAATTTCTTTGCGCGATAGAATCCGGAACAAGAAACGCTGTCGAATTAATGGGTACTTACGGTCAGGCACCACGTAAACATTGAACGCTCGAGTTAAACAAATCCAACTCAAAAGTAAAATCCAACACTTATCGTTTAGAAACATGTTGGTAAACAATTGACGTTTCAACCAAAGTGTGCGGGATACGAAGAAAATCCGACTTTTGTGAACACGGATAAAAGTGATTAATTCTTTTAATTACTGTTGAAATGATCTCATTAAGATCAAGATTAAAGTGATGAAGTTGTTAACAGTGACAATGAAAACGTAATTCAAAAAGTAATTTGATTAAGCATCAATAAGCTGTTGCCCGTAAACTGTCGGTTCCCGTCGGAAGTTTGCTTTTTGTGTGATAAAAGTAGGCGATGCTGCTGTGTTTCGACCGAAGCCTAAGGGCCCTTCCACACGACGTTATTTTTATGCCCTGACGATGTGCGTTTTATTAATAATTAGTTGGGAAATGTTAGCAGTGCGAAACTTTGAGATGGGTATATGGGTATTTCCCATCTCAACGTTTACTCACCTAAAATTATTTAAAAATATGGGGTAAATAATTTGGGAGCTAATAATTTGCTCAATAATTTTCGCTGAAAGTAAAGTAAACCCCACAAAATATGTGCATCCAAATTGTATATTTAGCCCACTCTACAGCCTTGGCCAAAAGTATAAGCATTAAAAATTAAAATTATAAATCGACAAAATTTGAAGATTTATATTTTTTATGGAGTACTATGCTAATACTTTTGGCCAAGGCTGTAGAGTGGGCCAAATTGTGCGCCACTGAGTCTACATAATAAAGATAAATGCATTATTTTTAAAAACATACAAATATCCAAGAGTCACGTAGGAACAAACATTCATCATAGAAATATTTGGCCGTCACGGGGATCGTACCCGCAACCGCTGGCATCTTAGTCAGGGTCACTAACAACTTAGTTATCCGGTCTTCAAATGACGCGTTTGCTTCGATACCTCGTGGGCATTCGCGGGCTCTGACGGCGCATATTAAACATTGTCACGTCGCTTAGGATTTTACAACTTCATCCTTCGTCTGTACATTTTCAACGACGTGAACGTGCATATAATTTTGATGTGAAACATGAAAAATTTACTGTATCATCATCATTGTCCTATATTATTTCGCCTTCTTTACCGTGGTACCATCAGATAGTACCATTGATGGCACTACGGTGTCTTCCGCTACGGGGCACTTCAGAATGAAAGGAGATTTTCTTACGATGTTTTCCTTCACCGTAAAAGTCGTGGTCAATTTCAAATTTAAATTAGCACATGAATTCCGAAATACTCAGACCTCTGAGTATTGCACCTGCAAGCCTGGTTTTGAACCCACATTCCTTTGTTTATTTAGATGCCTTATTGTCTAATTGGAATCAACCGATTTACGGAATATAATATTTTAGTTTTAGATACATAATCTGTAAAAATTTCAGGTATCTAAATATTACGACTCAAAAGATAGAGCCCTATGATAGACGGACGGATAGACAGACAGACAGCAGAGTCTCAGTAATAGGGTTCGGTTTAGCATCCTTTGGAGAAGGAACCCTAGAAATAACATTTTTGGTCTTTTCTGAGTGGTGGTGGTCACTAAAATGACATAGATATATCAATTCGCCAAAAATCAACCTTCTATTCATCATCATCGTCATCATCGGTCTATCTTAGTTCACTGCTAGACACAGGCCTCTCCAATTGCACGCCACTTAGCACGATCCTCGTCTACTCTCATCCCGTTCTTGCCAGCCACGTTGCGAAGATCATCACTTCCCTAGTCTGAGGGCGTCCCACGCCGCGCTCGCTGATTCGCGGTCTCCACTCAAGAACTCGTTTACCCCAGTGGTTATCGGTTCTTCGGACAATATGGCCGGCCCACGCTGCCACTTCAGTTAGCACGTTCTATTAGTTGCTTCCAAAGGCAATCAGAGCTATGCTTGGGGTTTCTCTACGGGATCAAATCAGAAATGAGGAGATACGTAGAAGAACAAGGGTCACCGACATAGCCAAGCGAATTAGCTCGTTGAAGTGGCAATGGGCGGGCCATATACCACGGAGAGCAGATGGCCGTTGGGGCCGAAAAGTTCTCGAGTGGAGGCCGCGGATCGGCAAGTGCAGCGTGGGACGTCCACCAACGAGATGGACGGATGACCTGGTTAAAGCCGCGGGTGCACGGTGGATGCAGGCCGCTGCCAACCGAAGCAACTGGAGGTCTATGGGGGAGGCTTATGTCCGACAGTGGACGTCCTAAGGCTTAAATGATGATGATGAAAGGCAATCATCTGAACCGTATCATAAAACTTAAAGAATACACGCACGGCTGTCATAAAGCCAGTCCACGCGACACGGCTGGCCTGGCGTCTTCGCAAAACCAAGACCGAAACGAGACACAGAATCAATGCCAAGCGAACTTCTAATCTAAAACTCAAACATTAAGTCTGAACTGAAAAAAACCGTCGCTCAGTTACAGCGTTTTTGCTCAGAATACGAGCTTTCTTAATCGAATTTACACCAGTAGTAAAAAGGCGTCAAATCTTTTACTGTATCTATTCAATTTCAGTCCTGCTGCTGCGGTATTAGGTTTGAATTTTAATGAGTTTACTATTTGCTCGTTGCTCTTTGGTTCAGGGCGAAGTATTTCTTAATCGAATCATGCCGAATGGCCGATACGTGAACAAAACGCAAGATTTCACACTGTTAAATCCATCGAAATGTACCTTCTTACGTCTTTTATTACCTGCGACTGTTTCATTATTCTTACAGGTGTTTATGTACAAATAAACGTTTACAAAAATTCGATTTTACGAACTACACTACAACTAAAATATAGTTCATTTAACTTTTACTTTAACTTTAACTCATACCACAGAGTAGATAATACACTCATACGGTTTCGAAATATTGTAAATTGAATCTTTATCAGGTATCATTCCTTTTTCCGCTTTACGGGTATTTTTGTAACACCGTTTATCCTTATAAGTAAGCCATAAAAGATGTGGTTGTGATAAGTGATTACTTCTTCATTTGTATAACAGAATGAATGAAGCCATCTAAGCCAGCAATTCAAACTTAGATGTCAAACTATAAAAAATGAAAATGAAAAATGTATTTATTAACATTACTATTAGTACAACTAATATGGTTAGAGACCTTCTAGTAGGTATTCAAGATACCTGTGACAGAAGGCCCCGCACCCCATTAAAAGTGCAACAAAGTGAGTAAGTAAGACTATGATTTTAGTTTCAGTGTTCTTCTTATCACGATATCTTGTGCTCCGAATACCTACCATTTTTCATGCCACTAAAGTGTATTAAAATACCTCTTTGAATTCGTCACATAAGATACAAATTCTCTTGGCAGTGAATGCAAAGTGCAGACTTACACCAGGCACTCGCTGAATGGGTAACTCAAGCTTCTTGGCACTTTACTGTCATCTGTCACACAGGTATTTTGATTATTCTAGTGCAGCATTACGTGTCGCGCCTTTAGGTCTTGCTACACGCTGTATTTTGGTGGTGAATTGTTTTATTGCAAGAGAATTCTTTGATTAACTAAGCTTTTGCGAGCGAGCTTCATAATAATGCTTGTTAATTAAAAATATTATCATCATCATGTCAGCCGAAAGACGTCCACTGCTAGACTAGGCCTCCCCCAAGGCTCTCCACTCAGACCGGTCTTGTGCTTTTCGCATCCATAGCGATCCCGCGATCTTAGCCAGGTCGTCGCTCCATCTTGTTGGAGGCCTACCGACAGCTCGTCTCCCGGTCCACGGACGCCATTTGAGAACCTTCTGACCCCATCGGCCATCATTAAAAATATAGGCTTGCTAAAAAAAACATTTATTTCAGATGCGAGATCCATACCATAATTAACAGTAGCTATAACTTACAGACTAGATGTTAATATACATATACATTATGCAATCATAATAACTTATTGACTTAAACTGACGTTTTGTGAGATGATGGATGACAGGCTAACCAGTGTTCCTACCTGATATTTTTTATATGTTTAATGTAGTTTCACAGTGTATTAGTACTAACTGTAATGCTGTGTAAATAAATTTATGTTCAATAAATAAATAAATAATTATATTTAGGGCTTGTTTTATCACTTGTCGACTAACTTTTAGTGTCAGATAAAAGTAATGCCGTCTTTGTTTATTCAGACAAAAAAAGCAGAGACGGCATCACTGATATCCGTCACTTAAAGTTAGTGTACAAGTGGTGAAACAGCTTCTTAAAGTGACCGCCCGTACCAATGCCCATACAGTACATTAACAAAAGGCAATCAAGACATCCAGCCAACATGTTCAGAATGCCTTTACTGCTAAAGTTTGATAATTAGAACAAATGTGTTATAAACCGTGCTTTAACCTCCGACGCAAGAGAGGGGTATTGTACAGTCGAGTTCAAACTTGTGAGCAAAATTCAGATCAAAAATATCAGAACACGACTCTATTGTTAACGGTGTAGAGTCGTGTTCAGATATTTTTGGTCAAATATGAACGCGTCTGTAAGTTTGACACCAATCACACGCAAGGTCTGTCTGTCTGACTTTCTGTCTGTCTGTCTGTCTGTGGCATCATAGCCCTCAAACGCTCAAGATGCGGTTTTTACGTGAAAAGGAGTTTCCTTGCGTTGAATTATAGGCTCTTAAAAAAAGTTAAGAATTATAAGTCAATAACCTAAGCACTGTTTTACTGCGTAAAATTAATCATCTTAATTTTTACTGTATTTTTAGCCCCTAACTCAAAAAGAGGGGTGTTATAAGTTTGACCGCTATGTGTGTCTGTCTGTGGCACCGTAGCTCTGAAACAGGTGAACCGATTTCAATGCGGTTTTTTTATTTGAAGTCAGGTTTTCTAACGATGGCTCTTAGACATGTTTCATCAAAATTGGGTCTTGGAGAAACTAACTCCATTTGAAATATTCTTAATGTTCCCTTAACTTAACGGAAATCAAAATTAATACTCTGTATTACGGACGACGTCCAAGATTACCAGCATTGTATATTTTCTCGTAGTGACTCCTTTGCAAAGGTATACATTTATTTCAGAAATAAATAAATTATTTTTCTAAGAACTGCTTACTGTATCATATAAATATTTGTATATTTAATTTGCTAATTGACTTATATTTCAGAAGTAGTTTTTGCCCGCGGCTTCGCCCGCGTGGAAATCGGTTATTACGCGCTGTTCCCTCTGTGACTTTACGTTATTTTGGGATAAAAAGTAGCCTATGTCTGGCCTGAATATAATATTATTGAAAAAAATAACTGGATAAAAAAAATGGATGTGAACGTACATTAAAGGCCAATATACATAGATTGGTACAGTCACCAGCACCAATATCTGACACAACAAGCGTGCATAAATATCTGATACGACTTCGACCGAACTAGGGCCGGAAGGACGTATCAGATATTTTTGCAGGCTCCGCTATGGCAGATATTGATGGTGGTGACTGTACGTTAGGGGGGGAGGCCTTTGTTCAGCAGTGGACGTCTTCCGGCTGATGATGATGATACATAGGTACCTACGTATATTTAATATCAGTATAAAGAAACCACAGAATTTGGTTTGTTTAAATTTATTTCAAAGTCAAAGTCAAAATCTTTTTATTCAATTTAGGCTATAACGAGCACTTATGAACGTCTAAAAAATCTACCACCGGTTCGGAAAAACCTCTGTTCAGAAGAATCCGGCAAGAAACTCAACGAGGTATTTTTTTTAAGAACAGATTCACAATATTTATAAATGATATCTATGTACATTACAAGTATTTAACACAACTTTATTTTTAACACAGTAGGTTCGCTATTTGAAGGCATCGCGATTTGAATTTTGTATCAGTATTTCTTCGGCTAACAAATGTTTTTATTTTCTTCAAGGGCAAATTGAACGCTGAAATCACCTTAAAACCTTGGAATTTCCTAACGGAAAGTCGAATGTTTGATCAAATACCCCATGACTTTTCGCTAAATCGCAAACAAGCAAAAGGGTCTCTGCAAACATTGTACATCCAAATTGACAACTATTTGTCTTTTTCTTAGGGACTTACTGGCTAAAGGCTTTAGATTACTGTCATGTTTGAGAGCCCTAAAAGTCGAATATTCTGTTTGTTCTCGAATCGTCTCGCGTTTCTGATTGCTATGTTTATAGTATTAATGAATTTTTGAATATATATTGTGACTAATGGATATTTATTATTGTTAATTTAAATTCTTTTTTATTATTATTAATTTATATGACTTTATTTGACATTTAACTAGAGTATTATTATTATAATATTTTGTTTGTAACCTGAAAAGGTAGAGAATTGGTGTATCTAATTTATCAAATTGCTATCTGTACCTATAATGTAACACAATCCTTACAAACAATAAAAGAATTTGATTTTTTTCTTTTTAATGTTTTCTTGTGTTTACCCAACTGTGCGTGTATGCGGTCTATGGTTAACAGTGGATGTCCTACGCAAGCAATTTAATAGTGTGTGTGAAGTTCCCAATCCGTACTGGGCCCGCGTGGGAACTACGGCCCAAGCCCTCTCATTCTGAGAAGAGGACTGTGCCCAGCTGTGAGACGTATAACGTATATAGGCTGGGATGATGTTTCCAATACAGTGTTACAATTATTAGGAAACAATTGGCATAGATCAATGTTAACTCTAAGCCTACAAGGACGACGGTTGTCATGTACCGTTTGGTTTGAATGTACAGCCTTTGAGTACAGCATTGCAATCGAGTAAAGGACACTTGGACCGCTATCTGCCTGGTCCCGGTCCGCTGGCTCGTCAAAAGCAATCACCTTATACGACACACTGTTGATTATTTCATACAACTTCATGAAAACGGTAAAGTCAAAGTCGAAATATTTTTGTTCCGTTTAGGCTATAACAAGCACTTATGAATGTCAAAAAAATCTACCACCGGTTCGGAAAAAACTTCTGTTGAGAAGAATCCGACAAGATTTTTTTTTGGATTGGATTTATTTATTTTAATTAATGCGACAATGCTTACTCGTATTGTCGCCCAGAAAAATACATAAGTATAACAAACAAAGTTATAAAGGTGAAAATGACGATTAAAAACGACCAGATGGCCTAGTGGTTAGAGAACCTAACTACGAATCCTGAGGTACCGGGTTCGATTCCCGTGTCAGGGCAGATATTCGTATGAAAAATACGAATGTTTGTTCTCGGTTCTTGGGTGTTTAATATGTATGTAAGTATCCGTTGCTTAGTATTACCCATAATACAAGCTTTGCTAAGCTTACTTTGGGACTAGGTCAATTGGTGTGAATTGTCCCGTGATATTTATTTATAAACATAGAAAGACGGACTTGTTGCTTGGTGATAAGCCAGATAGAGATGCTATACTTGGCGCATAGAGAAGAGCGTCTCAAAAACTGACAGATATAGATTTTTGAAAAATCACTGTAAATGCGATTTTCATTTCGTAATAATGGATATAGCAAATCCAGGAGTTCTCAAATACCGCATGGAATAGTTTTTTATTGTAAAACTTAATGGCAGGTCAAACAAGTGATTTAGGTACGCAAAATCTCAACGTTATGTATTACCCGCGACCCCTTGCGAGCAGAATTCGTTTATCACTATCCCGTGGGAACTATTCAATTTTCCGGGATAAAAACTAATCTATGTCCTTCACCGGGACTCAAACTATCTGTATGCCGAATTTCATGTAAATCAATGGCTTAGACATGATGAAGTAACAAACAAACAAACAAACAGACTTACAAACATTCGCATTTATAATATTAGTATTCACCTTCCAATGCAAACGGAGCGGAATTCATACGGACTCCATTCAACTCGCAACGATCAACTGCATGGAGGACTAAAAGGACACCCACTGAATTTTTATGAAGTTGATTGTTTGGGAGTTGAGTCCACCCACATGGAGAACACTCCGCTTGCAAAAGGGGGTATTATTTACTTTTGCAGTTAAGTATCAGTATTTTTACAAACTTTTATTTTTCTTGCCCCGTTTGTTTATTTATTTATTTATTTGGATCAAATCTCGGAAGCTAAATTGGACCCCACTTCCTACGGTCGATTGACTTGAAATTTGGCATACCTATATAAATTTCGTGACAATACAATAATCTGACAGTAACATCCCGATAACCCGGCCAGGATCGTCTCCGATGGAACTCCTCAATAGTTAATGGTAGCGACTTGAAATTTGGCACAGAAATGTAATTTGAATGACAATGCAAGTACGGTCAACTAAAAGTAAATTCAGCAAAAAACTTTGTATTAAAAACGCAAACTTATTGAGTCATAGGGACTGTTTCACCATCCTTATTATTAGTGTTAACTGATAAGTAAATGTGGTGCCGTCTCTGTCTATTAGAACAAAACAAATAGACACGGCACCACATTTAACCGTCAGTCAACACCAATCTTTGAGTGTCTTAGTGTCTTTGAGTGTCATTCTTTTGTTTCCTATATTACTCGTAGTGAATATTGAGAAAGATATCTAATGATCGTCACATTTCTTGGCTGCGTGTGACGTCTAAGATTGAGGTTGTCCCCGGACGGATTGAATGGTACTTGGGACGATTCACCTCCATGTTACCGACACTGCGGAACGCTTAATTTAAGTTAAACCTGTTCACTACTCAATGTGCCTTTAAATGACACCATTTGTTTTCTTACTATCTCACTCTTTTCCTGAAAGATCCTATACTCTGTTCCAACAGCAGGCGAAAAAACGAACATTAAAGAAGTATATATTTTGGCCGATGCACATGTTTATCATTTGTTTGTATTTATCTTTATCCGTTGCCCAGTATCCACAGGTACAAACTTTGCTTAGTTTGTGACTAGGTCAATCGGTGTCAAGTGTTCCATGATATTTATTGTTCGTTTCAGTATCCGTCTTTACTCGTTACTAAGCTGCTTCTTCCAAAATCTCTGTAAACGTGATAAAATACGACACTAACGACGTTAGTGTTCGCGAACGTCGCAAAAATCTTAGTATAGCACTTGATACAATACCCTCCGTTTGTCGAGACGTGAATAAATCAGTACCAGTACCATGAGTTCACAGTGACCGTATTCGATAGCGACGGCGTAAATTATTTGTATGGAAAATTGTACAGCGCCTCTACAAATAATTTACGCCGTCGCTCGCTATCGAGTACGGTCACTGTAAACTCATGGTAGTGGTACAGTACCACTGCATAGAAAATTGTACAGCGCCCCTACAAATAATTTACGCCGTCGCTATCGAGTACGGTCACTGTAAACTCGTGTAGTGGTACAGTACCACTGTATGGAGAATTTTACAGCACCCCTACAAATTCAAAAATTTTTTTCTTTCTTATTAATTATTTTTCGCTGTAATTTATTTATTTCTTTGTTTCTTATAGTTATTTTTTTTTCTCTCTTCATTTTATTTACTTACATATAGATTAGTGGTTTATTTATTATATTTGTGTATCGTTCTGTGAGTCACAGACGGTTCTGGCAGAAAATCAGCGCTGTAGGCGTCTAACGCTTCAGCATAATGCTGAGTCAGCGACCGTTTCACTTTCGCGGGGACACACAAAATTGTGTATATGTGCGATTTATTATTTTTATTTCTTTATTATTTTTTGGTTCTTTTGTGTAAATTTTGCTGTATATGTGTGTCTTTTGTGTTAGTGAATAAATGTCTTCTTTCTTTCTTTCTTTCTTTCTTTCTTTAAATAATTTATGCCGTCGCTATCGAGTACGGTCACTGTAAACTTGTGGTAGTGGTACAGGTTACTTGCCGTCCAAACTTGCCCCACATTGCGGAAAGACATAAATGGCGTTCGTACACATGACTCTGACGTTTTAGGAATAAGATTGAGGAGGAAGCGGGAAGACAACAATGCAATAATACTTACTTTACACCACAATACTAATGATGTGCCGGATATCCTTTTCCGCGGATATCCGCTGAAAAAGACGGATCCGTCCGTATCCGTATCCGTCACTTTTGCCTTGCTAAGTTTCAATACAAAGAGATAAAACTAAGGTAAGTACGAGAATAGGTTATTAGGTAGCAATAAGAAGCTATTAAATTCCAATCAGATTTAAAATAACTAAGAACTACCGCATCGAAACTCACTGTCAGGTAAAAAATCCGCATCGAAGTCAGCCCATCAATTTAAAAGTTACGATACAACAGCTAGCTAGTCACTAGCATCAAACTTATATAACACTCGTCTTTTGCGTTGGAGCAAAAAAATCATTTATATTTACTTAACAGAGTTTTGTTAATAATGTCTAATCTCCTTAAATTATTTAATGTTATGAGTTGCTTGGCCTACTTGATTCTTTGTCGTTCATTATTGCGTGAAATTAAATTTCAACTTTTATATTCACATGCTGGTGATGCCGGCGAGAGTGCTGAACATACTACTCATTTTTATGTGTACCAACCGAACATCTCTATAACCGCTGTTCAGGTGAATAAATATTATTTCTACTTGAAAAAATCGCTTCTGCTTGTTTTTTGTACCAAAACACGCAAGTAGTTTGACAAATAGCTCTCTCGATAGCACACCGAACTTATATTGGAAAACTTTAAACAAAGCTACTGGTGCAACGTAACTTTAATTGCTTGTGATAAAGCAAAGCTAAAAAACATAACCCTCCTTCGGGCAGTCGGTTAATAAGGCGGAATTTGTTACCGGCTAGTGGAAGATTAAGGGGCTGTTTCACCATCCATTGATTAGTGTTAACTGACAGTTAAATGTGATGCCGTGTCTATTTGTTTTGTTCGAATAGACTGAGACGGCATCACGTTTAACCATCAGTTAACAATAATCAGTGAATGGTGAAACAACCCCTAAATATTAAAGAATTCTAGCAATAGAAATTTGTTTTTCATTATAATGTACCTAAGATGATCAAAAACATAAATTAATAATTGTGACTGGGAATTTTATTTTGAACATGAAACTACCGTGAGACTCACTCATATTATATATCGACCGGGATAAGTCACGTCTTAAATCGAGTTTAGCCCGATATATTTCGTTTGGGCTAATCCGTAGCCCTTCCTCTTCGGAACAACGCGACTTGGCGGCTGCTGTAACACACGCACTGCACGCCGCCGCTCTACTCGCACGACTACCCGACGAAACTGACACCGGCACATAACTACCCACGTTTTTATCGTCATTTATTCATCGTCATCGTTCATATAAAATTTTATGTTTTTAGGACAGCCGTTGTATTTAATAATATAATTGTATAGAAACACCTTTTTTAATAACTGTACTTTTTGATTGCGCTAGCTTAGAAGTTTGATATTTTCACAGCTTCAAGGGACTGAAGACCTGAGAATATGGTTTTAATTTCAACTTGATGTGTGCACGCATTCTTGAGATAAAGGATCTTGACAAACGGACGGACGGACGGATAACAAAGTCCTAAGAATAACTAAGATCCTATAAGGGTTTCGTTTTTTCCTTTTCAGATACGGAAACCGAACCCTAAAACATGGCGAAATGAAAGGATATCCTCAGTAATCAATACAAATTCGCTGCAAAAGCGAACACCGTAATGATGGTGTTCGCTTTTGCTTTTCATGTGTTTGGGATCGAAGTTGTTTTAAAACAAACCCTCTTGTTTGCGTCCCGGTGCTATTAAAGTAGGCTTGGTCTTCTCAATTTTCACAATAAGGAAAGAGTATCAAATATTTTTGTTCAGTTCCCAATGCGTGCGAAAATTTAACAGAAATGTAATCATCATCATCATATGAGCCGTAGAACGTTCACTGGTAAACATAGACCGCTACAGACCTCCAGTTGCTTCGGTTGGAAGTGGCCTGCATCTATCGTGCACCCGCGGCTTTAAGTCATCCGTCTATCTCGTTGAAGCTGTGTTTGCTGATCCACGGTCCCCATTCGGAAACTTTTCGGCCTCAACAGTCATTTGTTCTCCATGTTCCTTACCACCTCAACGAGCTAATTCGCTTGACTATGTCGGTAACCCTCTTTCTTCTACGTATTTTCTCATTTCGGATTCAATTCCGTAGAGAAAGCCCGAGCATAGCCCTCTCCATAACTCGCTGAGCAACTTTGAGCCTATTTATAGGGCATACAGTGAAACACCACGTCTCGGATCCATATGCCATAACTATCACAGCTGGCAGTGAGACAGTGACAGTGGGAGAAATATAATCCGTTATTTCTTTACATGCAAGTGTAGGAAGAGAAACCGACACGCTGAAGTAGGACTGGGCTGGCCATGTTTGCCGCATATACCAAGAGAGATGGGCACATGCTACTAACTAGTGGGAGCCCCAAGATGTCAACAGCATCGTGGCAGATCGCAACTCTTCCGATGTCGTCAATCCATTTAGTGGGAGGACTGCTACGAGTAACGTTTCATCTCTACTCGATAACTTTTCTCCCCCAACGGTTATCAGTTCTTCGAGCGATGTGGTCCATTGCCACTTCAACCTGTATATTCTTCGAGCTTTTGTCGGTGATTTTAGTGCTTCGGCTACTTTCCGTATTAATGCATTACATTTTCAGTACAGAAAGCTAATGATAGTAAAAGCTCTATCTCAAAAATATTTGCAGTAACTGCAGTTGCCAGTGACGGTGGCTCAGCAGAAGACACAAATAAAAAATTGAAACCTTTTTTTACATAAAAAAGGATTATAGAAATCATTTTCGTAAAGAAAACTTAAATACAATCACATAGCGTCAGACTAAAAGTACTTAAGACGTCGTTATAGTATTCAAATTTAAAATGTCTGTCTACATAAAAACGGCAGGATTCCTCGCTCAACAGACTAAAGAAGCATTTGTCTTAGGGATATCTTGAAAGTAAAATGCATTATTGTATTCACGTTTCTTCGTCTGAGTGAAAAAGCTGCTTGATTCTGTCACCCATTTACGCACATTGAACGAAGACATAGGGTAGATATAGCATGAAAGAATAAACAAATGTATACCTACAAATAAATACCTACCTATCTGTTCATATAATTACACTAATTTCTCTCTGTATCTAAATGGATTGTAGAGATCGCTTTCGGGTGCTCTAACGACCTATTGTCCACCCTGTCTGCGTATTAATCTTTATACTTAAATCTAGTGTAATTAGTAAATAGCTAGTTACAGTGGTAATGATTTGTGGTGTACGTACTCTATGTACGTACAGTCAAGTGCAAGAATAAGTATATTATATTCCAACTACTCAAAAAATATGTTACTACGACCTTATTGCGTCGGAATAAAAGTCTGTGCTATTTATTTTTGAAACTTTGAATAAGTTCATATTTTTACACTTGAATGCAGGTACATTTGAATCATTGTTAAACCTGACGAAACCGGAAGTGTGATGTAGTAAATTTTAAAGGTAACCACGCAACGGACATGAAAACCAGCATCTTACAAATTTCCGTGGTCCTCTGGGTACTCGGTATGATAAGGGTCCCGTTGTTATTTGTCTTTGACATTAGCTCTAACCAGCAAATAAAGCGTATGTTTCAATAGGTACGGCCAAAGCATTGGTTTTTATTTAAAGATAGTGTTCGGTTATCGTTATCGCGCGCTATTCCCTCGGTAACTTAAACTCGGTAAGTTAAATAGTATAAATAAGTGTCAGAGGCACCGCACGACACTAACTTCGAGTTTTGAGTTTCGTGGTAGCCCTGCTGACGTGTCATGGTGGTTTGCGCTAGTGTCACCCCCTGCGCTGAGCTTTGCGTAATATTCCATAAGAAACACACACGCATACAAAAAAAGTGGGGGAGGGTTAAAATATACAAAGCGATAGAGAGACATGCACACATATCTACATACGCTGACAAGCGTCCCTGACATGCTGTTAGTTTTAAACTGAATCTATAAATAAATAAGTATATAAACACTTGACACCAATCGACTTAGTCCCACAAAATAGCAAAGCTCATACTAAGGCTCATATATTTTGGTGCGCAATAAAGAGTTATTGTATTGTATTGTATTGTAAGGATACCAGACAACGGATAAACATACTTACGAGTATATAGACAAATACGAGTACATACTTAAATAACTAAACATTAAAGGCTCGGGAGGAAACATTCGTACCTATTATTCATACAAATATCTGCCCCGGCCGGGCATCTAACCCGGGAACTCAAGCTTCGTAGTCAGGTTCTCTAACCATTTGGTCATCCGGTCGTCATTCTATTTCATTCTGTCCATCTATTTTGTTGGTTCGTGATAATAATGTAACGTATTTATTGAGTATCGTAAACTCCACTGTAAGTATATGTTTGTTTATAGGGAGGAAGGAAATAAAAAAACCTACTCAAACTCTTTGGAGGAAACGTTGAGGGTAGAAATAAACCGTTTATGGTGATTACCATGGCCTACCATTTGAATTGAAGTTGCATCAGCCTTCTTAACCCTTAATTTGATTTTGTTGTTGATGAATTAAAATAATTATTTTGCTTTGGTTGGTTCTACTTAGAACGTAAGTCCTACACTTATAAATTAATAGGCTATTACAAATACAAACGTTACAAAAAATATATATTATTATATGGTACCAAATATACTTCTTCATGTTCTCTATGACTGTGAAATCTATTTTGGTAAATAAATCATTATCTTATCTTATCTTATCTTATGTTGGCTTTGGTCCATGGACACCCTATCAAATAATAAAGTCTCCATCAGCCTGTAAACTATTATCCGTACGAACAATAATGTTTCTCATAATACGTCCTACAGGGGTACCTCGTATTTGGTACAGGCCTCCTCTCAAAATACAATGATGAATAACGACTTCTAATTCTAATAAAAGAAAGAATCATAAAATAACCCCCTCCTTTTTTGAAGTCGGTTAAGAACATGTAAAAATGGATGTGCTAGTTTTAATCAAAACCACCCACTCACATATCTATAAGTACTTTATAACTAATTCAAATGAAATTCTAAAGCCTTAAGAATTATTTTAAGAATAGTGGGCTCTTTTAACACAATGACAACAATCAAACAATCAATGACAAGGGAAATGATGTAATATTAATTGATTAAGAATGTCATAAAAGTAAAAAAATTAAAGTGATTGTAATAGCTATAAGATAAAATTTATTAATTATATAAAAGCTGCCCTCTTGTATAAATATTGCTGTGCCCAAACAGGGTCCGTGATGATCACATAAAATTCTATTGTAACATGTCTAACCATACATTGTGAAAGAGCAATAAAGTATTGAGTAATCCTTTTTTTTGTTGAGATATGAAGAGAAATTTACAAGTCTAGAAAGCGGCTACAATTCGAATTTTCAAGATCAAACAGTAATTCCCTGAGAGTACATTGTGTAGTAGGAACACCCCATCACATTTTCATTTAATTAACGCTTAATTACAGCAGAAACGCCCAAAATCACCCAACCCACAGTATAAACCGACTAACCCAAATTCACACCGACCATCCGCACCGTAAATTTTGGAAATTTATCGCCCAACCGTGTATTTAATAAATCTGCTAAAGACACATGAGAGACAATTAGAAAATTTACACTATCGTATTATTTTTGAAATTGCATATATAAACAAAACATCGAAATTGATTATTTTGTTAGAGCAATTGGGTGAATTTTCGGTCGTTTTGACGGCTGGGTCATCGTCAGTACATAATTATCACATGTTTATTAGGACAACGGAAGGACAAGTCGCAAGAATTTTGACCACGCTAGATTTAGCATCGGCATTATCTTCAGTTTTTATAAAAACATAGCCCTAATTATCATCAATTTTAATAATACTTGCCGAAACGTTGATGTCTAAAAAAAAAGCCACAAAAACGCGGAATATTTACACAACTACACAAAAAGCGAATGTTTTAGTTACCTATCACCTTTACGTCAACTTATTATGCACAACAAATGACTTTGCGTGTTCATCTTAGAGGAAATTATTCATCTTTTAACGGGAAGAGGAAAACTGTGTCGACAGTTATGATGAAATGGTGTACAAACTTAGCCTGCGGGCATGGAACAATGTATATGATAGAATAATGTACAGTGTATGTATAAATTTATTAAAAATATGAAGGAAAATATAAAGGACCTAGTTTGGAATCGAACCGCGCACAAACAAATTCACTACCAAAATTGCTATTACATACGAAACATGTTTTCTCTGTTATTCAGGCTTGGCAATTAGGTATGACTCTAAAGCACAAAACACAGTCCAGATCAATAAGTTAAGAAAATCAATCAAGACCTCAAGAGAGATTTATAAAAATATGACAAAAAGACGAATAATATTAATGGAACGTAATTTATATCTGAATGAACACGGGGCTACCGTGAGACTTATGAACGGCGATTTTTCCCCAAAAGCGGAAAATCAAAGCAACGAGCCATTTTACCATTTAAAAAGGCCTTCCCAAATATATCCTTGTTTGCAGAATAAGACCCGACTCATAAACATGTCCGCAAAAGCCTTGAGCGTACTGACCGCCGACACCACAAGCACTTTGGGACTAAAAAGTCTACATTACTAACTGAAAATCCCTGACAAACTTATTCTCCACCCCATCAACACGGTTCCATTCGAATACCTACATTGTGTTACTACCATACGAGCTCAAACGACGAAGCGAAGTGTGAAGTTATCCTTCCGCAAATGGCCACGTTGAACGCTGCCACAGGACAGTCTAGAATCGCTTTTACTCCTATTTATTTAAAGCGGCGTGAGATTTTTTTATAAGTTTGTTGAACTTACAGTTACTGAAGGGGTCTGACATTAAGATAGCAGAACATAAATAAATGAGAACGATCGAAATGCTCAGCTTCATACTTTGAAAGCGAAACTTGCAAATTTTCTGCCGAGTTTTTTGACACTTAGCTCCAAATTGAGTCGTAAAATATCCGTGTAATATTCCAACAGAATTATGATATTGGATGTGTCGTTTTAAGGGAATATGTTAGGTTTATCTTTTGTAAAAGATCAGTTAGAAGTTGAACGGATGAGCATTGTTTTTTGTGATTTGTGTAGATGTGTATGGAGATAGTTAGACTTAAGAGTAGTATGGCAAATGGTAAAATAGAATAAAGGGTTTCATGAATAATGCCTGAAAGGAAAATAATTCTTAGTGGAACTGTACTTTAAGGAGTGATGTCAGATTAAATGTCTTTTTTCACGACGGTTTCCTGGAGCTTGTAATCAAAAAGTTTTTACGTTACATTTCTATAATTTGGCCTCATTTGTTTCTAGGGAACTGAATATATTACTCTTCTATTCAAGCTTTATTTTGAAGTCTAAGCTTTATTTTGAAGTCTGTTAAAAAACTAAAAATTAACTTAACTACTAGGATTTTTCGAACAAAACACAATTTTAAATGGTGCCGACTGTTGAAGTTTGAAATTACTTAACAAAGTTCTAGACTAGACGTAAATTTCTAGACCTACTATGTACTTGTTTTTCCCTTTTCAGTTTTTATTTCCATTTTTTTTCAAAGCAGTTTGGTTTTTCGTTTTTTAATTTATTTTTGTTATAGTATCATAGAGAGCCTGACCTATAGACCCTGTACATCACAAACAACGATCAAAATAAATATTTCATGGAAAATTTTCGGCCTTTTCATTTGAGAATGAAATTGAATTAATGAATTTTCACGTTTGCGCCACATTATTACTTTCTCATAAGTTCTTACATTTCCATTCATAAACATTGTTTATTCAAACAAGCCCGTTCGAAGTTATAACATTGTATAACAGTGAAATAAGTCTAACTTTTTAAGTTTACAAAATAAATTCAAATTCAGTTTTAGCAAACGACGGTTTCCTGGAGCTTGTAATCAAAAAGTTTTTACGTTACATTTCTATAATTTGGCCTCATTTGTTTCTAGGGAACTGAATATATTACTCTTCTATTCATGTTTCATTATGCTGAATATAAATGTAAGTAATACTAAGATACTTTGTAACTTCGGGCTCATTTGAGACACAGGGGAAAGAACGAACAGAAATATCAAATAGGTAGCTAACGTCATGTGCTTGGGCAAGTACACTTATTTTTCACGTCGTCTCCATGACCTTTTTGCTCATTTTATGATATAAAGTGAACTAGGGGAAGCAAAACATGAGTGCAGAAGGTCATCGTGCTAAAACTTACACGTTCTTTCTAGTAAATCTATAAGTCACTAGACACATTATCAGTTTAAACAATTCAGATAAATTTTCGGAGTATATTGCGATTCTCATTAAAGATCATTACATTATTTTGCAAAAAAAAATACAAGATTCAACACCACTTTTTTAATAACACTTGTTTGGCTCAGCTCATAAGATTTTACTAACGGCAAATATTAGGATATAATTAATATTAGTACATAATACTACATTATGTACGGCATTATAAACCGCTCTATGTTTTAACATCACCCGAGAACCTTCATAATCCCTCACCCCGGCCGCCTAATTTTTCCAAGCCCCCCGAACATGTCACTTTGCTTTGACAAATGTCTGAACTTAAGCAACTACACTACAACTAAGTATGCCAAGGGAAGTGTTAACGCATTTTCCCGGGATATTGCCCATCAATCATGGCAATTTTTAACATTATTTTCTCTTAGCCTTGTAAGTCTGGCGACTTGTAAAGTATTAGGGTGTTATAACTCATGAGTCATGTGAAAATAAATTGTGGTAGTTGCTGGAAGCGAAGGTGGAACTAATGACAGTATTAAAACAGTGTTTAATATAAAATAAACTGTTCAACTCACCATTATAAACGTGTTTTATTTTCTATAGTAAAATTATTCTACTGTTCCAACTTGTTTCTAAAAACTGTCACTGACACGATTCCAATCAGCTAAATACTCGTATGTAACTAACTCACTAGTCAAGATTACGATTTGGAGTCTTTTTGTATTTTTTATTTCAACTCCAAATTTTTTGTTTCTTTTACGGTTATCCCGTGAAAGTTTAATATTTCACACGAAAACACAAGCCGAAACATGAATGCACAGAAAAACCAGAAAAATAGACCAGCGCTGGGAATCGAACCCAGGTCCTCAGCATTCCGTGCTGCGTGCTATTCCCCTACACCACCACTGGACAGGAGACTAGACACGAATTTTTCCTATGCACCCATATTTCAACTTTTGGATTCTTTTTCATTTGTCACTTTAGCAGCGACACTAACGCCATCTATGGATCTACGTTCTCAACGAGAAACATTTTTTCCACTCCCGTCGAAGCTATCCGCTCACCAGGGACAAGAGATGTCGCTATTAAGCAATCAAATCAAGATTACGATTTGGAGTCTTTTTGTATTTTTTATTTCAACTCCAAATTTTTTGTTTCTTTTACGGTTATCCCGTGAAAGTTTAATATTTCACACGAAAACACAAGCCGAAACATGAATGCACAGAAAAACCAGAAAAATAGACCAGCGCTGGGAATCGAACCCAGGTCCTCAGCATTCCGTGCTGCGTGCTATTCCCCTACACCACCACTGGACAGGAGACTAGACACGAATTTTTCCTATGCACCCATATTTCAACTTTTGGATTCTTTTTCATTTGTCACTTTAGCAGCGACACTAACGCCATCTATGGATCTACGTTCTCAACGAGAAACATTTTTTCCACTCCCGTAAAAAAAAAAAAAAAAAAAAAAAAAAAAAAAAAAAAAAAAAAAAAAAAAAAAAAATGTTTCTCGTTGAGAACGTAGATCCATAGTGGTGGTGTAGGGGAATAGCACGCAGCACGGAATGCTGAGGACCTGGGTTCGATTCCCAGCGCTGGTCTATTTTTCTGGTTTTTCTGTGCATTCATGTTTCGGCTTGTGTTTTCGTGTGAAATATTTAACTCACTAGTGGTGAAAGAGCCAAAAATGTTGGATTTCTGGCCGTTTGGCCAAAATATTTTTCGCACATGTTTCATTTGGAAAATGTTTAATTTCCCAAGAATCACATTTCTCCGAAATCATATTACTTTCGGAACTTTCATAAAACAAACCTAACCTAACCTACTGTGCTCTATAAAACCATAAGAAAATTATATTATTCCGAGAAAAAATTTTGGTTTCGGAGAAATATGATACTTACTTGCGAAATGAAAGATTTGCCAAATGAAACATTTGGGTAACAAGATTGTGCGCAACGGCAGTACATTTATATGCAGTAGGCATTCATGTAATTTCGGAGTAACCACAGAATCAGCGATGATGTTTATAATGTTAATAAATATAACATAAAATATTAAATATTAACAGTATAAAAATAAGAGAATTAAAAGACGCCAGTCTTTCTCATGGTGACCTTAACCTTCAGGCGTTGACCTTTTCCGCGGTATTGGACAACGAAAGTGTCAACATTATCAACAACTTTGTTCTCCTGATGCGCTGGGTAACACAGCTACAAATACATTTGGACTTAAAGTCAATGCGTTATGGTCCCCACAGTCTTGTTAGATCGGTCGTTTTTATCTTGACGACATGCTTGGGCTACAGGAAGCCATTTACCCTTTATATAGCCAATAACGAGTAAACTATTGCGGGCTGTGTTAGTATTCCTCGCGGGACGTATGGGTTTAGTTTGGATGCCTGTGACTCCTTGCGGAGCCAGATTTCTAGACAATGAACGGATTGTGGCAGTTTAGATGGGAAGAAGTGGGGCTATCGCAAATTTACAGTTTTATTTTGTGTGCTGTAGAAAAGATTACGTAATACGATACAGAGCCAATACTGAAGGTTATTCGAATCGGCAATTTTAAAAGGAAAGATGATGAGGTTGACACTGTGGAAATTTTGATGTTTGGGTGTGTAATGACTTGCTTAACAGAAATTCTACTAATGTTCACTTTGCGCATAAATAAATGAAATGTTTGAAATGTATTGAAATGTTTTTTCTCTATTGTTTTTTTTTCGACGGTGATCGCTTTCCATCAGGTGACCCGTCCGCTCGTTTGCCACCTTATATAAAAAAAATTGGTTCAGCCGTTGGTGGCCATTGGTACTATTGTTTGAATCATTTAGTAGGTTCTAATTTTCACAAAATATTTTACTATTAACCCTTACCTCCTAGTAGGAAAAAATAGGTTTTTTTTGTCTTACTTGAAAATTCAGAAAAATCCTTTATCTGTATTTTTATATGAAGCATAATTTCAGTTTCATTCTCTATATGTCAAATAATAATCCAAACAAACGCACATTATAAATTTTGGCAGTCGCAGCGAACGATAGTACAGTTCTGGTATGCTTACATGTCTGCCAAATTTTGAGTGCTTAGGTCTAGTTTAAGCTACTCATTTATTATTAGTCACTCAGTCAATCACAGTACTATTTTTCCAATTGCAGCGATAACAGATATATAACAAACCGGAATCATTATCACTAATCTTCGGAATCATTCCCAGTCAAAGTCTCAAATTCAAAGATCAAAAGACTTCGATCAATCCTTGTTTCTAACGACAATATAACGCCTCAACCAAAACTGTCTAACAACCCCAGACCAAAACAACATACTAGCAACTCTAATTAATAGTTAGTAACGTGTCTATTAAAATCTTGTAATTAAAGTGTATTCCTCAAGCCATCAAGGCATTCAAACCCAAGCATTTCTGACGCGCCGGGCATTTATCATAACCAATTCCTTGTGATGGATGACATGTAGGCCATGTTCACACTTATCATATCTCCTTGATGAGTTAATGCACTCTAACGAATGAGTTCTATCTCTAGTTAGTGTTGTCTTATCTAATTTAATATACGAATACCAAAGGTGTGTTTTGAAACGAGGTAATGTCCTTAAAATTACGATTATTCATGACAAAAAACAACGTAAGACCCTTGTATGAGTCGGCTGAAAGCTGTTGAACTTTTTAGAGAAGATTTTTGTATGACTTCCGATACTATCTAAGTACAAAAACACAGCCAGAGTAAAGTAGTGCTAAACCGATCCTAAATTTTTTTGAGTATATATGTGAATCTTTTTTCGTGAAAAAATCTTTAAACTACACATCCATACCTACCAAATTTGAAGTTAATCAGTTCATTATAAGAGGATAAAATTAAACTTGCAAGACGCATTGTACAAGCATTACAAGTAAAATTAAACCTTTTATGACTACCTACGCTCACATCGTAACTCACGCCACTCACTTTTTTGAACCCCTGTTATCTCCGACTGTTATAAACCTGTTGCATAAAATATTATTAAAAAGGCTAACGTTGTTGATTTCTTCAACCACTTAGCTCATGTTGAAAACTGAGAAGTGGAATGAACATCGCGTTCCAACTGCGTAATTTTCTGCGGCAAATGGACTAAGTTTTATGAATATTTTAGTCTCCAGGACTAACTCTTTAATTTATCATAAGTTTATAGCGATACGTCTTAAGAAACATACCACTAATCGCTGAAGACCAGACATTGAAGCTTTTGGGACAATTTACTGATTTATTTAACTGACTCGTCGATATTTCTCTTCTGCACAAATGATCTCATCCGGTTTCATTTGTTATCTATGTACTAAGTTAACAATAAATTCACTCAAATTTTTTATAACAATTTCATTTTCCGAATCGATCCCTGGTCCGAGCAGACATTACATATCAAAAATAAGATTGTTTATTCCAGTGCCTTTGGTGTTTAATATTGTAGTCAACCCGATATATTTTGTTTAACATAATACCGTAACGAATATATTTCAAAAATGTATCAAAGTATTATTCATGGAATACAAGTGTACAATATGTACCAAACCTTTTCTAATATCGAAGAAGACAGCAAAGAAGAAAAATGTTATTCATAGGCAGGTATTTTAAAATTCAATTCACTGACAAAACAAAATGCAATATCCCTAAAAATTCCAATGTCTACTTACACATGAGAAGGGATTCAAATACGTAAAAAAATACCTACCTATATTATCATATATGTGGATTTTCGTGATTTGTGAGAAGAAGCATCCTTTGCCGATTTTAGTATTATTTTCCACCTAAATTAGGCTGAAAAGTACTCTCTAATTGCTTTTAACAATCAAAATATTGAATCTTTTTCGCGCTCGGTCGAAACTAAAACGATTTCATTTAGTCTCATCAAACACTTAACCACTTCGTTAATAACCAAACTTTTTAGAACGAGATGGATTTTAACTAAACTTTTTAAATAATCTTTTTTAATTTAGTAGCGGCCGGCAGTCGTCTTTCAGCCAGTATTTCAGCCAGAACCTTTTCTCTGGCCAACTTTTTTTTTCGGTTATTTGTTTTGTACGCAATTTATGAGAAAAGTTTCGTTGTTTATCATTTCTGCACAACTGGTCTACTTTAGGTTTTATTCTGGGTATTTTTTGTTTCATGGAGACATGTAAGTGTTCTTTTCGCGAAAAAAGTATTATGTATAAGTCTAGACTTTAATAATAATAGAAAGGAGGTAAAGTTAAAGATCTTTCCGTGATTTTCACTCATAACTACTACAACACTTACTACGACCCGGGAGCCGACGCGGGATTCGAAAGACTCCCACTACTAAGCAAGTTTAATATATCCCTACACTTCAGTCTACTCGTGACCACAATGTCTACATAGGTAATTATTACTCGTTTCGTTGAACCTGATAAGTAAGGTGTTACTATAGTTATACCCGTAAGTTAAAAGCAGTTCATTAGCCGCTAAAATGATTCTATATTTCAAAATTTAACGCGAAATAACAATGTAAGTACACCCTAACCTAATTCTTAAAATTTGTAGGTTGTTCATAATTTCACCCACACCCACTCAAGCAGGCGGCAGGGTGATTGATGACGGCTGACTTCGCGGTGTTAAAGTTTGAGGATAGACACTTTTCTATGTACCTTAACCCTGTTACACACGAGATCATGTAAATAGCATTAAAATTGCGGTAAAGGCTAAGGGTTAGATATTTAACATATAACATTTTTATATAGTTTCATGGACTTCAATTTTTAAATTTTGTTTTTAATTACACAATACTCACTCTCTCTTGAACTCTTTATTAAATACCAATACACATAGTAAGGAGTACAGAAAACACAGGTATGTGGAGATTTTCCAATGTAAATAAGCTATGGCCGAAAAGCTAACAAAAAGACAAAATAAAAAACTTTTCATGTCTTGTCATGTTTGGATTTTTCTTCCCTATATATTTAATAAATATACTGACGATCACGAATAACGGATCAATTTTCATACAATTTTTTATGATACCGACCCATTGTTCTCGCTCGCCAGTGTATAACAGAGTGCAAAAAAGGCTAAGTTCTCTTCTAATTTACTTTACGACAACCCATGACGGAATAACGAACCGTAAAACGACGTGGCCGCGGGAATTGGGGTTAGTTTTACAATGTTATAAAGTCATAAAAACAGCATTGTTCTTTCGTGTTATTTATCAAATAATTATTTTCAGAGCCTATTTGAGATAGTCACTGTGCTAGTAATTGTCATTTTTTAATTTTATGTTTTTAGTACAGGTGACAGTATAGTAACTTAGGAATCAATGTCAAATACTAGGACATTTTTTCCTTACCAGTTGTCGCTAAGTGACAGCAAATATGACTAACACTAGAATTCTGTTGTGGATACCTACTATTAAAGTCGTGTCTGTAATTTGATGTTGTTATGAGGACAGGGCAGTCAAAATACTAGAGCAACTAAAATATTGTACTCGTACAACTTGCTGAGAACGATCCAATTTGTCACTGTATTGTATTGTATTGTAAAACCCTTTATTGTACATAAAAACACATGAAAATAACAGAACACAGGATAATAAGAGTACGAGACGAGATGTAAGATTGTACGAGTAAGTAACGTGTTTTAAATATCTCGATTAACGCAGAGGTGTATTCTATCAAAATTAATGGATTCAATTGAAAACTGAGATGAGTAAAGTTTTATATATTCAGGCGTTACTTTGCGGAGGTCCATATCAATGAAACAATAAAACAATAACTTGGTCGCGGGTGAGAAAAGTTATTGTTTTAGTTAATTTTAAGTGTTTTTTTTACATAAAATTGACCCGTGATTGACCCCAGGTGAGAGTATTCATCAGGTGAGACATCACCTGATGAACAGTGCAGATATATCTCACTGATTCAGTAACTCTAACCATGAAGACCCGTAGATTGTATTTACCCGGAAATACGGTTGTCTAAAGCCTATTCATAGAGATAGTACTATAACAACGCCTCGGAATAATAAACGCCGCTTAATTATCGCTAACTATAATGATGGGCGCCGCTTATTACCTACGTACTGTATTGTACGTATTGAGTTTTGTGGTACCTACTCAGTTGCTGTCAAACACGAGGCGAATTTGTCCTCTCGACTCGCACAATTAGAAAGTTTCATAGCCATGTCGGCGTTTTACTCACCAAGGACAATGAATATGGTGATATAAGCAGGGAGCTAAATTCATTAAAGTGCTAGGATTGTTGTAATAATTGTCATACGTCATTTCAATCGATTTTGCTTGCATTTTAATGGTTAAATAAGTCAATTATATCCTTTATGACACAGGATTAGTATGACAGGCTATGGGACACAACAGACTATTTTTAATAATAATCTATAAGAAATCGTTATTACCGTATCCTTTTCATTATCGTCGGTAAAAATAGTTAGGCACCGGACCCGTTTTGATGAACCTTTGTTCTCTAGTCTTTGCGAACAGATTTTAGTTGGAACTGAAAATTGGGAATTCGTAGAAAATTAAGCTCAGCTTCAAATCGCGTTCAAATTAATACCCTGGTTACTACTTCGAACTGGTTTATATCCACAAAAGCACAGAGGTACTAATTAAAAGTATACAAGATAAGTTAGTATCTAAGTACACTGTATATAATTATAGATAACACAGTCGTCAACATTAACATCAGTAATTGTCCAGGTAAATAATCAAAAATATTTATTTCAACATTCTTCGTTTTTTCTGCGAACTCTCTTCGTAGTACTATCATGTCAGTCAAGATATATAATATTAGCAGACTTATATTTGTCCGCCCGCACTAATGGGTTCGCCTTCGCAAAAAGTAAAGGTTGGTGACATTTTACGATCGACTTTTTCACTCGGTATAGCGAAGCTGACTTGAACAGCTATGACGTATAGAGTTATATATGAGTACAACTAGGGAATGATACACTAACCTTATCTATTAGGGTTCCGTACCTACCAAGGGTTTTACGTAAACTAAAGAAGGGCTTCGAACGTCAAACAACATTCAATTTAAGAATAAATAAGTTCACATTTCACATTACTTCTTTTGAAAGTCAAAGTTTTTTTTGCACTTGTTTGAACTCTTCATTGTACTCAAACATATATAAATAACACTCACTCACATACTTTAAATTGTTTATTAGTCTTCCTTTTAAAGAAACCTTTGTCAGTATACACACACCGAGCGATATTTCATTGTTAGTGAAGACCTATGTCTAAAAGTCTGTGGAAAATAAATTGTTTGAAGCAACCATGATTTATTTTGAAGTCAAGTTCAATATAGGTTTTAATAATTCATACTATTCATGTTGAAATTTGGCGTACATCGGCGTCAAAAGCCCAAACTCATCCAAGAAACAAACAAGATGCGGTTGTAACTTGCAATCTTGTTGCTAAATTCTAACAACATTTACATAGTTGATAGGAAACTACAATAGCCGTCTACTCCAAGTAGTACACCATATCTATTAACAACGGTTATCCCCTGGATTCGCTAACTACACTTCGTTGCAACGTGCTATTTTTACCTGACTACGGCAAAGCCAAGGAAGGGTAATGATTTTAGCAGTCTATGTATGTTTGTATTTACGTATGTTCCAGCGTAGCGTCTACACTACTCATCCGATTTGAATAAATAAGGTGTCAATCGATTCGTTATTATACTCCGGGTAACATAGGATACCTTTTAATATAAAAAAAGTATGAGTCGGATTTTACATAGCAAAAACTGGGCAACTAAAAAAAAAATCTTTGCGTAAGCTGGCGTGTGAGGCAGTTTTAGATAGGCCTTAAAAATTGATGTCGAGGTTCCTTAGTAGGTTTTAGGTTCAACGTAAGTGTTGAGGAGCTATTAGCTCTGAAAGTCGTCAAAATTGTATAAAGATAGAAATATAAAGTTATCTCGTATGAATTTCAGTTGAGCGGCAACATGGCATTAATTTTGTAGGAATATAGAGGTACAGTTTTAATAAACCGTTCCAATTCCAAACCAAATCCCAACAGAATTTACAATACAATAACTCTTTATTGCACATCAACACATAGTAAGCAGTACAGAAAACACAGATATATATAGAGATTTTCTAAGGTAAGCAATAGGCGGACTTATCGCTTCAGAGCGATCTCTTCCAGGTAACCTTTACAATGGACCGAAGTAAGGAATACATTTTAGCAGGTGGTGCAATTTACAGTAGATTAGAGCAATATAATACTAACTCATACAATATACATACACAACAAATCTAAATAGATTGGTAGTTAGATATATACATAACAACATATAATTTATTTGTAATAATATATGTTTGAGCCTATAAAGTTGGATGGAGTATTTTGTATTGAAATGGGAAGTATTTCGCCACCCATCCAACCTCCGCGCACGCCCTGCTCTATGACGAATCCTATAGAGCAAAGAAAAAGAAAGAAGTCGTCTGTCAATTGCGACAGCAGCGCTTCGCTACGTATTTTCCACCAAGATCTTTAATTATTATAAAACCATCTGAAGACCTCAGCTGAAGACTGAATCATACAAGACCGCATGCAGCAGTAACGCTAACAAATCTTCTGGAGTTAAGGGTGAGTGAATTACCATCTTTTCAATCGAAGTATATCCATCCGCCTTTATAGGTAAACCTACGGAGTGTTTTAGGCCAACCTACTACAGTCCACTCAACCGCGCAAATATTTTTGGCCTTCGAGCCGCACTCTTAGTAGATTTTCCTAATTTTCGGACTTCTTTCAAAATTGTCATCCGCCATAATTTATGTAATTATTCCCTTTAACTCCATTTTATACCTATAAGCCACTGAGGCCTGGGTTCTACCGCATATTATATACCTATAAGCCACTGAGGCTTGGGTTCTACCGCATATTAATATCCCCGCATACTACTTTACTATTTTCCCACATTCAATATTTTCAATTTCATTCATTTATTATTTCAAAATAAACCGCTTTGAAATTGTGCTTACAGACACGTCATTGTAATACGACCACGAGTAAAAGTTCGCAGTGCGCGACATATTATATTCCGTCTCGCTTACACCTATGGCCATGTCATGTTTGTTCTTTCTGCCCGCAACATATTAGTCAAATTATAAACTTTTTAATTTAGTAGCATTGTTGTGTTCCATTCTGTGTTCGAATTGTAACATTGTGTTCGATTTTTGAATAAAATGGTAAACAAAATTTCACTTTTGTCAAGCAAACGTGATTCGTATTTTCAACGTATTCAAAGCATTTACGATTCTATTCCCAAGTCAAAACGGGATAAAATTGCTTTGTTTTTAATGCAAGCTGCACACATTCAACATTTACGTGATGAGTTTGTTGAACTTAATGATTCGATTCATGCGTGTCATTTGGAATTGGATCCAAAGTATGAACCCAAATATGAATTATTGTGGCAGTTTGATGATATGTTCTATGCAATTAAATCTGTATTTAAGAAGTTAAGCGATTCAGACGATACCCCCGCTAGTGCAGCAGCAAGTGCGGCGTCCGCTTTCAAGTTACCGCGCATTGATATTCCTGACTTTGACGGGGACATACAAAAGTTTCCTTTGTTCATAGAGTCATTTCGCACGATTGTACATAACAACCCCGCTTTAGGAGACTCAGAGCGCATTCATTACTTGATTTCAAAATTGAAAGGAAAAGCTCAGTCAATTTGCGTAGGTATTGCGCCTACCCCTGATAACTACAGGGTGTTGTATGAAACCTTAGTCGATAAATATGAAGACAAACGCGCTATCGCTATTTCCTATTTGGAAAATATTCTAAATTTGAAACCTTTAAGTGCTGGTAAAGCAAACGCAGCAAATTTAGAAACTTACATCGATCAGTTTTCAACGTCAGTTGCTGCTTTACGTCAGCTGAATATCAAAGAAATGTCTGATTTCATATTTGTACATTTGGCACTGCGTAAGTTAGATAGTGAAACTTCCAAGGCCTTTGAAATGTCTCTCAAAAACAATGAAAAGTTTCCTAAATACGACGATTTCGTAAAGTTTATCCGCGATCAAACTAAAATATTGCAGCGCACTACTGCAATCGTGTCACCGCCGCATCCGCACGCCGGCAACCACGCTCAGCGCAGCCAGCCGTCCCCCGCGCCCCGCACGCATTTTGTGCAAAATAAAATGCAAACTTTTCTCGTAAATAATAATGAAAATCCTATCCGCGTTTGCAGTTACTGCAACAGTAACAAGCACGCCAATTTATATCAATGCGAACCTTTTATCAGATTGACGCCGATTGAAAAATATAATGTAGTTAAAAAGTGCAACGGTTGTGTGAATTGTTTAAGTGTCCGTCACACACTTTCTACATGCAAGTTGAACACCACATGCAAATATTGCAACAAGGCTCACCATAGCCAACTATGCCGCAACGCTTTAGATCATTCTAATGCATCTAAGCAGGGTGATTCTAATTTTAAAAATGGACATTCTTGTAATGTCAATAAGGGTCAGTTTCGACCTCCCGCGCCGCTCCTTGTTAATCAACCCGCGTTTTCACCCGCAACCACCGCCGCCGCGCCGCCAGCGCGCCCGCACGCCGCCGCGTCGTCGTCTTCGGTTCCGCACGCTCCCGCAGCCGCTGCTCCTGACTATACACGCACTAACAATAGTGATGTAGGTTTCTCAGGCACTGCTACTAGCAATCGAGATTCGTTCAAGACAGTGTTATTAGGAACTGCGATTGTTCAGGTTTTAGATGCCTTTGGCAATCGCCGCGATATACGAGTCCTGGTCGACATGGGCTCTCAGAATCACTTTATCACCTCGCGTTGTTTACGGACATTGGGGTTAAAACTATCGCCTGATGATAAAAATATTTCGGTACACGGTATAGGAGAAAGTTCCCAGTCCATAAAAGGAACATCGAACCTAACGCTATTCTCACGATTTGATGAGTCGTTTTCATTTGACTTACAAGCGTTGGTGATTGACAAAATATCTGGTAATTTACCTGCTTGTGAAATAAATACCGCGTGCTTAGATTATTTGAAAGATATTCCGTTTAGTGACAGTCATTGGTATATGCCGGAAAAAATCGATTTACTGCTGGGTGCTGAAGATTTCGTCAAATGTATTATGAAAAATAACCGCATTATTGGCCCACCTGGTTTACCCGATGCAATCGAAACTGTTTTTGGATATGTCATTTCTGGTTCCGCTTATACTACAGGTGTTCAGTCATCGTCTGTACAAACTTTCTTCACCGCGACTGACAAAGTTGATAATCTTTTATCAAAATTTTGGGAGATTGAGGAGGTTCCCATTCGCAAACATCTGTCCGCTGATGATAAGGCGTGTGAACAGATTTACTCACAGCAGACTACTAGAGATGATCTTGGTCGCTATGTGGTTCCTCTGCCGTTTTGCCGCGATTCATGTGATTTGGGCGATTCATTACCTACTGCGATGCGTAGATATAAATATTTAGAGAGGAGATTTAAACAAAATAATGTTATTCATCAACAATATGATGAAATCATCCGCGACTATTTACAAAAAGATTACATATCTTTAGTGAAGGACTTGGAAAGTAATCCCAGTGCTTATATTATACCGCATCATCCTGTTATTAAGGAAGACAGACTGACAACTAAAGTACGCATTGTTCTAGATGCTAGTGCCTCTACGTCTACTGACATATCACTAAATGATTGTCTGTATACTGGACCAAATCTGCAATCAGATTTACTCGCGATTATCTTTGATTTTCGCTTATTTCCAGTTGCCATAACCGCTGACATACGTCAAATGTACTTAAGAATCTTGGTTTCTCCCGAGTTTCACCGCTATCTTCGTATGATATACCGCTTTTCCCATGAGAGTGAACCGCAAATTTATGAATTTAACCGCGTTTGTTTTGGACTTAAATGCAGTCCTTACCTTGCAATGCGCACGGTCAAGCAACTTTTACTAGACGAAGGTCCGTCTTTTCCCGCCGCTGCATCAGTTGCTTCTCGCAATTTATACATGGACGATTTAGAAACATCTGTTATGGATGAATCTACCGCTATTGAGCTTTCTCGCGATTTGATTGCCCTATTCTCAAGGGCCGGATTAGAGTTGGTTAAATTTTCATGCAACTCGCGTTCTTTGCTTGAGCATTTACCAGAAGACAATCGCTTGTCCGCTATTGTAGACATCTCTGATGATACTGATTTGAGCATCTTGGGTTTAAGTTGGTGTTCAGTTGCAGACCAATTCTTCATATTTGTAAATTTTGATCCGCAAAACGTTGCGACAAAGCATTCAACTTTATTCACACTTGCTAGAATGTGTTTTTTGATAATTATCGCAACACCAATAATTTTATTCACGAATATATTGAGAAACACCCTCTGGTTATTGAAACTGAATTGGGATTTACGATTTTCAGAGCATATTCATGCACATTGTTTTTAGTTCAAATTGAGCTATCGCTTTTTTTGCTTTTCCTATTTACTTTCAATAATTCATATAAAATGTTAACAGTTTTAACACAAATAGAATCTGTTCTTAATTCGCGTCCTTTGACTCTATTAAATGCTGATCCATCAGAGCCTACCGCTTTAACACCCTCACATTTTTTAACATTAGGTCCAGTAAATTCATTACATAATGTTGATGTATCAAGTTTGTCATTGAACTTGGTAAAACGGAAATATCTTCTTGATAAGATTATCCAATCGTTTTGGAAACGATGGAAAGTTGAATATTTACATACGCTCCAGATGAGACAGAAATGGAATACCGCGTCTAATCCTATAACTAAAGGCACAATTGTCTTACTTAATATTGATAATGTACCTCCTCTTAAATGGCCATTAGGTGTAATTGACGACGTCTTTCCAGGTAAAGATGGAGTTATTCGTGTTGTGTCTGTACGCACAAATTCGGGTGTCTATCAAAGACCCGTGGTAAAGGTTTCTCCCTTACCATTACAATAACTTTTATTTTCTTTTCTTTCATGCCACAATGATTGCTTCTTGTGGTATAATTTCAAGTCAATTTTTATTTTTATTTTCTTTCATGCTCTTTGTTTATTTAGAAGAACAAAGAGATCTTTGTCCTTCTAGGCGGGGGGAATGTTTGAGCCTATAAAGTTGGATGGAGTATTTTGTATTGAAATGGGAAGTATTTCGCCACCCATCCAACCTCCGCGCACGCCCTGCTCTATGACGAATCCTATAGAGCAAAGAAAAAGAAAGAAGTCGTCTGTCAATTGCGACAGCAGCGCTTCGCTACGTATTTTCCACCAAGATCTTTAATTATTATAAAACCATCTGAAGACCTCAGCTGAAGACTGAATCATACAAGACCGCATGCAGCAGTAACGCTAACAAATCTTCTGGAGTTAAGGGTGAGTGAATTACCATCTTTTCAATCGAAGTATATCCATCCGCCTTTATAGGTAAACCTACGGAGTGTTTTAGGCCAACCTACTACAGTCCACTCAACCGCGCAAATAATATATGCATACAGCTTTTACTTCACTAGTTCGACATTAAATATCGCTCACAGGTGCAATCCCCATCCTACATCGCGCTGTTATGATTTTTCCTAACTTAATGGGGTAACCGAAGATAGTCAACATTTTAACAACTCAACCTCTAATAATTGTGGAAAAGCGTCGAAATTATCACCGGAAACGATAACCTACTCCTTTTTTGAAGTCGATTAAAAAAACGAAGGATGGAAAGTAATATAATCTATATATCTAAGCAACGAGCAAATTAATCCCAAACGGTGTACTGCCGTTTCGCCAAATTATTTTTCACCGAATTTCGCTTCCCAAAAAACTTATCGCACTAGTTTCATTTCCCAAACAAATCTTTAGCATATTTACATTTCGCGTTTTATTCATTTGGTCAAATTATCATTTGGCATAATTTTACTTTGTCAAATTTTATTACGACAAACGTTTATTAAGCAAACGTTTTATTTTGGATAATATTGTATTCCAAAAAAATGTTTATTCAAAATGACATTTCGCACAAACCAACTGCTACCAAAAAAGTAGCTTAGGTTAGAACTGCGTCTTCTACAGAAACGAACTGCTATCAGAAAAGTAGATGAGGTTAAACTGCGTCCCCCACAGAAACGAACTGCTACCAGAAAAGTAGGTTAGGTTAGGTTAAAACTGCGTCCCCCGCAAAAACGAACAGCTATCAGAAAAGTAGGTTAGGTTAGGTTAGAACTGCGCCCCCCCACGGAAACGAACTGGCTACCAGAAAAGTAGGCTAGGTTAGGTTAAAACTGCGTCCCCCGCAAAAACGAACAGCTATCAGAAAAGTAGGTTAGGTTAGAACTACGCCCCCCCCACGGAAACGAACTGGCTACCAGAAAAGTTGGTTATTGTGTCATGCGATGTTTTGGGAAGAGTATGTTATGCCAGACGATACATTTTACCAAATAATACTTGGCAATATGAAACATGACCAAGTAATTATTTGGGAAACAATAATTTGCCAAAAAAAAATGTTAACTGTAAAATTGCGATAAGTTTTTTAGTTGACGATGGTAAACGTGCTTTTGCGAAGGGTCAAGTATACGTTGCTTTAAGCAGAGTAAGATCATTGGAAGGTTTAATATCAATGATCTGAATCCGCGGAAACTTTTTTTAGATTAAATCAAGCAAAAAAATATTGTTTTCTGAAATTCTTATACTTACACAGACATCAAAGGAGAGCCGTGGTCGCATGCCACCTTGCCTTAAAGGGTTACTTAGCAATTCATTTCATGGTGGCATGTGACCACGGCTCTCCTTTGATGTCTGTGTAAGTGTAAGAATTTCAGAAAACAATATTTTCTTGCTTGATTTAATCAGGCGTTACTTTGTGGAAGGTTCACATTAGTGGTCACGGAGGAGCAAATTACCTAATTGTGTGTAATTCTTGACCATTTTCTTGTTTCATAATTTTTAGAGCGCTTTTTCCGTAGTCGGGTTTCAGTTTTTTAAACTTATTAATTTTTAACATCGCGTAAACAGAGTTAACAGGGGTTGTGCCGCATGCGTACCTACCAAATAACCTGAAAGATGCACGCTTGCAGCTTTCACTTTTGCAGTAGCACGTATGAATAAAAATAACTTGGAACGTTATTACCTGCGGATGCACAAGCTTAGTTCTTCTTGGGTATCTTATCTACTATGTAATAATAATATAATTAAATATTATACTTTAAATATTTACATCGATTGAAGGTGATGATGCCTCGGGAATTATAGATAGTGGAGGTGGTCATGGAGACTGTGGAAGCCGCAGGGGCCGAGGAAGTCGCGGTTGTAGAGGCAATAACAAAAATGTATCCCCACAAGTGGAGAGGTAAATTATAGTTAATGTGAGGCTCGTTCTTACATAACACAAATATTCTAAAATATGTACTTCTTTTTCAGATCAGACGTAAGCGACGAAAGCGTCAATAGTTATGATAGCCTTAGAGGCCGTGGAAGCCGAGGAAGAGGAAGTCGTCCAAGAGGTCGGGGGACAAAGAGAAAGGAGAGAATAGTAAAGCTATGCGTTATTTTCGTTCGTGTGACTCTCATGAATGTGCCTCCTAATTTTTTTTTTAGGTCAAAGAAAAACGACACAAGTCTTAATCGTTGTGATGCGCATGTAGGCCACAAAGCCGTGAAGGCCGAGGAAGTCGTGGTCATAGGGGCAAAACCAAAGATGCGGCAGTACAATGTGCCTCTCAAAAGTTTTCTTTTAGATCCTAATTAGATCAGACAAAGATGCAGCTGGTGCAAGCGTAAGTCATGATGTTGTGACCCGTGGCAGTCGTAATAGAGGACATGATAGTTGTGAAGGCATAACTACATCTCCCCAAAACTCCATCCAAGAAGATAAGTGAGTATTGAACTATGTTTTATGTATTGTTAAGTGTAATCTAAAATTCACTGTTTTGTGTTTCTGTCACTGCAGTGAACTCTCCATTATCCGTGCGCAACGAAAGCGCGACGAAAAACATATGGCGAATCTCTCCGTAGCTACCAAAAAGGAACTTATTGCGGAAAAACGTGACGCACAATTGGAGCGGATGCTACTTCCGAATGCAGAACCACGTAAAAAACGCACAACGTAAGTCTTTTTTTCCTTAAATATCTTTGAAAGCTTGCTTAATGTTAAATAGCAAATTTTTATTGTAGTTTACCATCGCCTGATCGGGAGGCGTGCATGTTTACACATGTGCAAGCACCAGCGCCTGTGCAAGACGTTTTTAAGAGTTTGCAATGCATTTTATTGGGAAATTTCTTTCTATAGCGAGAGAGAAATGCAGACACTCACCGAAATTTCAGGAACGCTGCTCCTGGAGGCCCGCGGTGTTTGGTCGTCCATAGGCATTATATCAGGAGTTGAGTACACTGATTCCTTGTTTGTGCTAGGTTTTTGGGAATTTTTGGAATTGGATTTTGAGCAGAGCGGTGACGCTGCACGCACTCAGAATAAAATTTTATGTTGGCAGCACTGTCTTAGAGATGCTGCGTTTCGTTGTTCCTTTTAAAAGGCGTTTGGTTCGTATCTACATACAAACTTGCTATCGATAGAAATCGTAAATCTATAGAAATACGGAAAACATTTAATTGGTTGCTAAACGTAACGGACGTTACTTGGCCAAATAAATGAATATGAATCGGTTCAGCGTCAAATGTCACTAACTCATTGCTAGTATACCTTAGCAATCCTGCTGTAAATATAACCACTATTGTTCCCACCTACAAGCTCTAAGATCGAGTCGCCACTTGAAAATAATTAATTACTCTTAGGTAGGCCGCCTAATTTTGAGAGTTGGGTATACTATAACACCACGCTCGCTGCGAGCTCATGTGGCGCGGGTAAACACTCGATTGTTAATAGGGCTCTGTTTGTCTTGAAGCGCCATTTTGGGAGACTTAGGCCGCACTCCCATTTATCTGCCGTGTTGTGTCGTTACGCGTCAGAACGGTATCAGTTTCATACATTTTATATGGTTTGTTCACATTAATCTGATGCAAAGGCAATCACCAACCCGCACTGGACCAACGTGGTGGGTTTATGGTCCCCTTATTGCACATGAAATGCACAAATTTTATTCGACAACTAAATGTGATGCCGTCTCCGTCTATTCGAACAAAAAAAACAGAGACGGCATCACATTTATCCGTCGATTAATTTAATCAATGGACCGTGAAACAGGGGGGTTGCGTATAATGTATTTTCGTCGGGAAAAGTCGGATCTCATTTGGTGTATGAGAGCCCCCTGAAATATTTACTGTATTGTAATTTAATTATTTATTTTTCAAATGAATAGAATATTCTGAATGAATATTCTGTTAATATTTCAAGCGTCTACCTGGTGCCGTTATTAGTATCGAGCAAAAAACGGCAAAAAAAATCACATTTGATATATGGGAGCCCCCTTAAATGTTTATTTTATTCTGTTTTTAGTAATTGTTGTTCATCTGTGAAAATATCAACTATCTAGCTATCACGGTTCATAAGATACAGCCTGGTGACAGACAGACAGACAAACGAATAGTGGAGTCTTAGTAATGGGGTTCCTGTTTTACCCTTTCGGTACGGAAACCTAAAAATGAATTCCAAAAGTATAGCTAGTTCTATCATACCGATCTGCAGGGCTACTATAAAGTCAAAACTCGAAGTTCGTGTCGTGTCGTCCCTCTCGCTATCGTATTTAATAGTATAAGTGTCAGAGGGACCGCACGATATGAACTTCGAGTTTCGTAGCACTGCTGCTTTCAGATTAAACAATGCACCTCGAAGAACCTTCTTTGTGGCTTTTACGTACCGTCCTCTATTGTCTTGGCTAAAGTAACTTCATCATTACCAAAGTTTTCAAAAGGTCTCAATTTCAATCGCTGTAATAACACAGTATTGGCTTGTATTGGGTCTTAATTTGAAATGTTTAAGCATCGAATAGGACCCTTCAGAACATCGGATCTTAATTACCGTGTTCTACTGTTGGTAAAGAAAATATTGTCGATATTAACCATTTGTAATAATTTGAAGCTGAATTAATATTAATAATGAACGAGTATGTTGCAAATTCTTTCGAAGATAATTTTGCGGTGTTACTGTAACAAAAACCAACATTATACCTTCAATATCTGCACTATGTAGGCACACTACATAAAGAAATATTTGAGAAACCAAAAACCTGACTGCCTTCAAGAAACTAAAAAGAAAAAAGTAGTTTAGTGGTGTAGAATCTGTTGAGTACATTAAAGTTTAACAGTCACACAGTCCTCAGTCAATCCACCATAAGGTGAAGAAAAATATCGTGAAGAATTTAATAGTACTTGTGAAGTACCTAGTCCTCACTGGGCCAAGCAAGCCCTGTCATTCAGGGAGTAGACGTATAGGTATGGTATAGTATAGCCAGATATGACGAAAGAAACAAAACGAAAGTATTTTTATGCGTAATATCTGTCGTGACCAGGGTTCGAACCCGGCACGTTTAAGTTCGTAGTCGTATTCTCTCTACTGACACTAGGCCGTCAAGTCGGCAATAATTTACAATTATTTTCTTCTAGCTTTTGCCCGCGGCTCCGCCCGCGTGGTATTAGGTATCGCACCTGCGATCGTACCTCGTATCGCGCACTGTTCCCTCAGGAACTGTGCATTTTTTCGGGATAAAAAGTAGACTATGTCACTCTCGGGCCCATAAACTATCTCTATGCCAAAAATTACGTCGATCCGTCGCTCCGTTACGGCGTGAAAGACGGACAAACATACAAACATACACACTTTCGCATTTATATTTGTATGGATTTACAGAATCATTTTGTGTTGCTAAGTGTAACGATATCATTTCCTTTGTAATATTTTCAATAACAATCGATTCCACTTAATTGGAAATCATCAATCTCAATTGAAACACCGTTAGTAAGCCTTTGTAAGTGTAGTTCTTTATGAGTAGAGGTTAATAATATTATTCCTAGAAAGAACGAAACCAGGGCCGGATTAAGCGGAGGGCATCCCGGGCTACAGTCTCGGGGCTTCTGCATAGGAGGAGCCCCCACGATAGAGACTTTGGATTTTTTTTTTCAATTTCCGACGAGTTAGCACTTGAAAAAACTCTTCCTTTTTTTACGGTATAGGGTCAACGTCGGCAAACGAGCAGACGACTCTTCGACGAGACGATTCTTCCTTCCTTCGATATTCTTTTCGCTGTTTTACCTTTACCTGTAGTAATTTGTACAAAAATAATTATATTGCTATGAAAGTATTTTTCTCCACTCCTTTGTTGCCGCAAGGCCCCTTCCTTCGATATTCTTTTCGCTGTTTTACCTTTACCTGTAGTAATTTGTATAAAAACAATTATATTGCTATGAAAATATTTTTCTCCACTCCTTTGTTGCCGCAAGGACCAGATCTCTAAATCCGGCCCTGAACGAAGCTGTTGGCGGAAGGTAGGTGGATAGTTACAGATACAGACAGGGATGGCTTCTTCATCTAACATCGTAATGATCAAGATTGGTTTTTGGAATCTTTTTGTATTTTTTATTTCAACTCCAAATTTTTGTTACTTTTACGGTCATCCCATAAAACCCATATCGAAAATACAAACTGATATATAGATGCACAGAAAAACCAGAAAAATAAGACCAGTGCTGGGAATCGAACCCAGTTCCTCGGCATTCCGAGCCGCGTGCTATACCGCTACACCACCACTGGACTGTGATACAGACACGAATTATTAGTGTCCCAGTGAGCGGTTAGTTCCAATGGAAGTGCTGAAAGCTCGATGAGGGCTACAGCATAGACGTCGCCAGTGTCGCTGCTTAAGTGACTAAAATAAGAAACAAACAAACTGAGATATGTGGTGCATTGGAGAAATTCGTGTCTGTACCACTGTCCAGTGGTGGTGTAGCGATATAGCACGCGACACGTTACGGAATGCCGAGGACCTGAGTTCGATTCCCAGCACTGGTCTTATTTTTCTGGTTTGTCTGTGTATCTATAGGTATAGTTTGTATTTTCGATATCGTAATGACCGTCATCGTAATCGAGCATATAAGATTTCCTACTTAAGGTTATTTTTATTCCATTATAGTGTCTACTTTTGTTTCTGATGTCCTATCAATTCTTCAAAGGTTAGCTTCAAAGTTCAAAGGTTGCATCAAATTACGCTCTCCTCTAAGTCAACACTCTTTACTTGGAGAAGATCGTAATTTGGTACAACTAACATCAAAAAGTAAATCCAACTGACAGGATCTTCACTCGGATGCATTTCACACTCCAACTGAAAAGAATCAAAAATCTATCAGAATTTCCATTGCAAAAACTAACAATAGTAGATTGTTAGCCAGTAGACACTCGAGAGGTATTCTCTCAATTTCCAACGAATAAATTTCCACGTACAAAAGAAATGGATAAGCACGAAATTCTTTGTTACAAGGGTTCCATTGAGTGAATGATACTGGGAATATTTCCATGTTTTTCAAGGGTTGGATGGAAGAAAATGTGATTGCGTTTCAATATTTGTTCCGTTTCGCTTCAGGTTTTCAGTTTTTCGCAGATTTTGATTGCTTTTTGAAAGCTTCGGATTTCGGAGGTGGAATTCGGAAGGGAATGTCTTTTTGTGCGGGTTTTTTCACTGAAAGTCATATCTGAGCTGTGTTAATATTTCGAAATTCGACGATTATGAAATTTTACGTATTTTTACTGGTTGCGTTATAGATTAAGGTAGAAGCGGCGGCAGGTGGAAGAATTTTTGCTTGAAAATATATTTAGCTGTTGTGCATACCTACGTCTTAAGTAATTGAGTTTCGTACTCATCATCTCGGCCTTTAAACTAAACATCCTACTGTAGGCCACAGACTTCCTCCCGGGATGAGAGAACTGGAGTTTTAGTTCCCACGCGGGCCCAGTGCGGATTAGGAACTTCACACACACCATTGATTTTTTTTACAAGTATGCCGGTATTTTTTTTGCTATTTTTTTTTCTTTCTTTCTTTCTATAGCTTGAGAACAGGATCCTCTGCTTGAGAGGCAATAGGTACCTCTAGCCCACCACGGCTCCGACATACGGCACGGAATTCAGTTTAATCGTAACGATGGTTTAAACCAGTGGTGGGCAAACTTTCTTCATGGGGGGCCAGAAAGTTACAGATATTTTAGAGAAGGGTTAGGATTACACCTTTCTATTTTATATTTTGTTTATGCTTTTTCCAAAGAATCCATACTTTAATATTATAAATGCGAAAGTGTTTGTGTGTTTGTATGTTTGTATATTTGTATGTTTGTCCGTCTTTCACGCCGTAACGGAACGACGGATGGACGTGATTTTTGGCATAGAGATAGTTTATGGGCCCGAGAGTAACATAGGCTACTTTTTATCCCGGAAAAATGCACAGTTCCCGAGGGAACAGCGCACGATAACTGAATACCACCCGGGCGGAGCCGCGGGCAAAAGCAAGTGAAATTATATTTATGGTTGCGGGCCACATAAGTACCTAGGTACTATTCACATAGAAGGAACGTCGGCGAGTCGGATTAAATTCCTTGGCGGGCCGTACTTTGCCCATCGCTGGTTTAAACATTACTTTTTAGGGTTCCGTGGCCAAAATGGCAAAAACAGAACCCTTATAGTTTCGCCATGTCTCTCTGTCTGTCCGTCCGCGGCTTTGCTCAGGGACAATAAATGCTAGAAAGCTGTAATTTTGCACGAATATGTAAACTTTACCGACAAAATGGTAAAATAAAATTTGCAAAACAAAAATTTTTAGAGTACCTACCTCCATCCCACTTTGGTGATTTTTTTTTCTCATCGAACCTTTTAGTGTGGGATATCGTTGGATAGGTCTTTCAAAGGGGGCTACTAAAACGATATTTCAATTCAGTGATTTGTTTGCAAAATTCAAACTGCAAATTTCCATTAATATCGAGCGTCCCCCTCCCCCCTCTAAAATCTAAACCAGTGGGTGGAAAAATTAGAAAAAATTCAGGATGGTAGTAAGTATATCAAATTTACAAGAAAAACTATAACAGTTCAGTTTTTTTTAGAATGATTAGTAGTTTAAGAGTAAATAGCAGCCTAAGGTATAATATATACCTAAACTTTTGGAATATTCCGTACAAAATACGAAATTCTTAGAAAAATTTTACTTAATTTTTTCGTAATGGCTACGGAACTCTATTTCGGGCGTGTCCGACACGTTCTTGCCCGGTTTTAATCATGAAAAGCCAGACTTCATTACCACAAGGGACTAATCACGCTTAAACATGTGAGTAATATTTACCTCCATCCGTTTGTGGTATCATACGTTATATTTCAATTTGAAAATATCTAAGAATCCAAACCAAATACATCGAACCCTGAAATATGAGAATGGAAGACACTCAGCAAAGTCGGCGAGCTGCAAATCTATCCCGATTCACATTGGGATTATCAACCCATCCCGGGGGGCGATTTCTCAAATCACGCCTTTAAAAATATCAGTAAGAATCAGAAACAATATTTCTTACATGTTTTTCAACTAAATTTTATTTCACATGCGTATACCATTTGATCCGATTAGAATGCTGAGATTTTACTAAATTCCAATGGGAATTTCCGAAAATTACATCGTAATTTTATTAAAGTTCTCATGTAATACACCACGCCAAATTAAATGTTTCTAATCCTAAGTTATGAGATTTCGTAATTTTATCTCGATCCCGTAGGAATATCGGGATAAAAAGTAGCCTATGTGCTAGACGTCCAGCTATCTACATATCAAATTTAATCTTTTGAGCCGTTTCTAAGATTCTGATTATTGATTGAGAATGGTTCGTTTAAAGGTTACAAAACTACAAAACAAATTACAAAACGTATGTTCTAACTGATAGAAAACACCAAGCTAATTTAGTAAAATATCTACTATTTAAGATTTTCGAGTGATGTTTTGTTATGCGTGATTTCAAAATCGCCCCCCGATACTTGATTTCATATCCTCGTCCACTCGTGAATCGAACGATTCTAGTACCTTCTTTAATTTATTTTTCATGTGCTTGCATCGTGTCTGCTCTTCCATTTGACTTAATTAAAAATGTATGAAGTATTGTCTTGTTTTTTTTCTATCGCAACGAGTTCTGTTTTTTAATCGACTTCGAAAAAGGGAGTGATTGAACTGTATGTTTTATAACCCCCGACGCAAAAGGGGTCAAAGGCAAAAGGGGAAAGGGGATTGGGGGGGAAATGCCTGTCTGTGGCATCATTACTCTCAAACTAACAGTTTGTAATACTAAAAATTCTACTCCGGTAAAGTACTACTCTTCTAGTCTAGAATCACAGTAACACCGTTGTTTAATTAGATATTCGGCTCACTGTTTTCGTACTAACAGTTAGTAGATTCGAATTTCGATAGCTGGCAATAGTCAAACTCGCTTTCTGTTCCATTCCTAGTATTTGGTCGTTCGTTACTTGACTATTATATAATTAAAGCGCTCGGGTGTTTGTAACAACATTCGTAATTAGACTCGGTAATATTCATAAAGTAATCCACTTCTATGAATGCGTAAGTGTGTGAGTAAATAAATCCTTACTATTATAAAGGGGAAAGTGAGTTTGTTTGTTTGTTACGCTTTCACGCCGCAAAAGAGCGACGGATCATCGTGATTTTTGGCATAGTGATAGTTTATGGTCCCGAGAGTGACATAGGCTACTTTTTATTCTGGAAAAATGCACAGTTCCCGAGGGAACAGCGCGCGTTAACCGAATACCACGCGGGCAGAGCCGCGGGCAAAAGCTAGTCTTCTATATAAATAAAAATGATTCGTAAAATGTGAACGGCTGGACCGATTTCACTACTTAACTCTTTTTTAGGGTTCCGGAGCCCAAATGGCAAAAACGGAACCCTTATAGTTTCGCCATGTCTGTCTGTCTGTCCGTCTGTCTGTCTGTCTGTCTGTCTGTCTGTCTGTCCGTCCGCGGCTTTGCTCAGGGAATATCAATGCTATAAAGCTGTAATTTTGCACGGATATATGTATAGGTAAACTATGCCGACAAAATAGTAGTACAATTAAAAATTCAAAAACAATTGTTTTTAGGGTACCTCCCATAGACGTAAAGTGGCGGTGATTTTTTTTTTCTCGTCCAACCCTATAGTGTGGGATATCGTTGGATAGGTATTTTAAAACCATTAGGGGTTTGATAAAACGATTTTTCGATTTAGTAAAGCGTTTGCGAAATTTCAACTTTAAAGTGCAAATTTTCATTAAAATCGAGCGTCCCCCCCCCCCTCTAAAATCTGAACCGGTGAGTGGAAAAATTTGAAAAAATTCAGGATGGTAGTCAGTATATCAAACTTTCAAGGAAAACTATAACGGCTATGTTTTCTTGAGAATTATTAGTAGTTTATGAGTAAATAGCAGCGTAAGGTATAAAATATACATAAACTTGGAAGATTCCGTATAAAATACGAAATCCTTAGAAAAATATTACTTAATTTTTTCGTAACGGCTACGGAACCCTATTTTGGGCGTGTCCGACACGCTCTTGGCCGGTTTTTTTTGTTGTGTTCGTTATGATCAAGAGAAGGTTTTTATGAAAGAAATTACAACGAGGGCGAAGCCGCGGGCAACAGCTAATAATAAATCAAAAATAACAATCATTTATTCAATTTCTTGAGGGTACATAGGTTATTCTGATTCTAGTTTCTAATATCCTGTTAATTTAGTAAAGTCCCCCAAACGCAATCCAAACATCAGACCTAACGACTCACACGAGCAAAACCGCAGGCAAAGGCTAGTTCTGCACAATTCTACGTCATTAAATACCACGTTTATTGGATGCAGTACATAAATGACAAAATGCGTAATTAAATCCCGGTTCGCCGCTGTTCAAACATAATTTTGGAGGTAATTATGAACATGTTCGTTAAGCGCCAGATGTGTTGTATAAGCTATATAATAATATACAGGCGGCCACTTTAGGCAGGAAATATACAACTTTAAGTAAATAATACATTTTTTTTTTAATGAAAGCTCGGAAAGGGTAAGCTGTTTATGTCATTACCGTCATGTGTAGATATTAATACGGATACACCCTAAAAATAAATATTATTGAAAAACATAAAATTTCACAATGTGATCAAACTAAAATAACAATGCATTGCCAGACAAGTACTGGCTCAGCTTTGAAATTTATCCCACAGTTTCTGTATATTTAAAAAAATACTATTAGTTTTTGCTTGTGTATTTTATGTTTTCAATTCATTTCTTCTTACGTTTAATATCTAGCAGATAGCGAAAAATCATGGAACAACTACCTACCGTTAAATGACTGGGTACGTCCATGTTATGCAAACTTTCAAAAGGCTCTCTTATACGTTTTATTTATTTACTATTTACTTTATTTAATTAAATTTTTGATAAGGAAGCATAATTTATTTTATGACATATAGTGTAGTGGTTAGTTGCCGTGACTGAAGACTCTTTTATTGACGGCGAAGAAGCGTGTTCAGATATTTTTGAACAAAATTTTGCTCACAAGTATATGAACTCGACTGTACAAGCGAATACAAACCTTTTTTTTTTATTCGACTGGAAGGCAAACGAGCAAGTGGGTCTCCTGGTGGTAAGAGATCACCACCGCCCATAAACACCTTACCTTACCTTACTACCTTTATTACAAATAGGTTTTAACTAACAAGAGGTCATTCATGTAAATTTGTATAGGTAAAGGCAAGGTCGACTCCAAGGTTCTTGTTTAATCAAATTAGTGATTTCATCAAAGATCCTTTAGGTTTGAGAGCGCGCATCTCAAATGCTGCAATCAATTACACGTACTCTGGTAGATTGGAAAAATTGTATTTATTGGGTGTGTAAAGTGTAGCTTAGATTAATTTTGGTTACCGCCTTTTTGCTTATGTCACGAGCGATAAAGACAGCAATATCCGATACGAATACCTAACGCGACCGCGCGGCCGGCAGGGAAACTTCTCTTAATATAAAGATGATGGAATAAATTAGTGCTATCCCCGCGCACGCTCTCCAAATTTTATATTTTTCCTTTTTATGCCATACGGAACCTTAACAACGAAATTTTCCGACACTTTATTTACAAATAAAATATAAATAACTCAATTTCTGAGCTCTCACTAATCCTCTGGAGTTCGGGTGAAATCAACACTGTCTGAATCAAATTACTTAACATTTCGATCAAAGGCCCGGACACTGCTTATCTCGGGCCCAATTAATGTAAATTTGATGGGCTGGTCTTGATTATAGAATAAAGATTTTTTTCTGCGAGGCGAAGGTCCTGTTTTTCCACTCGCTAAAGGTACTTACATTCGCTAAACATTTTTAAAGGGTGTAATTTGAAAGGAAATTTCTAAAACCAGTGGCGTATACAGGTAACCATAGCCAGGTTATAGCCTATAACCTATTTAGAATCGATGTTTCGTATTCGTTATGTTCCGAATTCGATGTACTCCAAATTTGTCCTTTATATATTTCATAAGTCAGAGTCTGAGTTGTTTCTTTGTTTATTTGTTACCTCTTCATGTCTAAACCGCTGAACCGATTTAGATGAAATTGGTAGGTATTGTTTGAGTCCCGGGGAAGGACATAAGATAGTTTTTATCCCGGATAAACAAATTCTACGTGGTTAGAGTGGCGGTCAACAACTAGTTGTTATCAAATATAAGTAAAAAATAATATTTTGAATAGTTGAAAAAGGTAAAATTTATTATTTATGTTGGTAATACTATTTGAAAAGTATAATTTTTACATTGATCCTTAACTTAAATACAACTGTAAAGCAAGAAATATATAAATGAAATGTAACCCTATAGCTAATCTAAAAAAAAAACTTGAAATTTAATATTATATTTTTAGGAAACATAGGTATAAATAAAATTAATAAACAAAACAAACGTGACATGTGCCTCCTTAAAGTCATAACAATAATATAATGTTTTCAACTTTCGTGGTTCTCACTTACCACCCACGGCAGCTGAAATGTGATCAAAAATGCAGGGATCATTTCAACTCGTTCTGAAACTTTATCACTATCATATTGTCATCACATCACTGGCAAATATTATACTGATCATAGATTGTAATCATCACAAACTCTAGTGCATCATTATTGTGAACAGGGGATTGTGAAAATCGAAAATTGAAGTTCATATTGTACCTTCTCTCTCACTCTCGTATAAAATCATATAAGCGACAGCGGGACGGCAAAATACTAAGTTCGAATTTTCCACTTCGTAGTATAGGGCCAGAATATTTCGAAGCGTCAGTTTATGAGAAAATCGAATCGAGCAACAAGTGACCCGGTTCGCAGGAAAACATACCGTAACACGGCGAGGCATCGCTGTGCGGTGAGCTGTTTCAACCGTAGTCTTAAATACAGTATCCCCTTAGTTGCGGCCTTAAAGCTAGGGCCAATGTCAGTTACGTACCCATATTACAAGTTGTGACTCTGACCTCAGAGTCACGGTGGAAGCAGGCCGCTGCCAACCAAAGCAACTGGAAGTCTATGGGGGAGGCCTATGTCCAACAGTGGACGTCCTACGGCTGAGATGATGATGATGAATACCTATTTATCTACAAGTTTCGTCAGGAAGTAAAAACTAAAGCACTATTTATTTTTTAATTATTTTAGGTAACTTAGTTATTTTTAGAATAGTTTTTATTTCAATTGTACTTTAATTATATAGTGAATTGAATACGTATTTTGAATGAAAACTGTTTTAATGTGTGTTATTTAATAAAGAACTATCTACTCGTATATTTAAAATACGCACGTTATTAACAAACATTTTATGTAACAAAAATATAACGAAACGTTATTTGCGGCGATGAATAGCTTATCTAATAAGATACAATGGGGCCCACTCTTTTGTTCTATTGTACGGCACAATGTAAGCCGGTGCTGAACTGCTGCGAACAATGGAAATACTTATTCCTGATCTGTAATAAAATATTGAAGCCGGTATAATTTCAAATTTGTTCTGAACAGTATTTGGACTAACCTAATAAAACAAATTTATCTACACCAGGGTTTCTTATAGTGGGGTCCATGTGTATCAGGGATCTAGGTCAGTCTCTTAACATATTTATTAGGAAATTTCCAAAAATATTTTTGACAGGGTTCCGTGGAATTGTTTTGTTTGGAAGTGGGCCGTGACTGCAAAAAGCTTAAGAAACCTTGATTTACACCCATATCCATACCAATATTATAAATGCGAAAGTTTGTGTGTTTATATGTTTGTGTATTTATCCATCTTTCACGCCGTAACGGAGCAACGGATCGACGTGATTTTTGGCATAGAGATAGTTTATGGTCCCGAGAATGACATAGGCTACTTTTTATCCCGGAGAAATGCACAGTTCCCGAGGGAACGGTGCGCAATAACCCACCACGCGGGCAGAGCCGCGGCCAAAAGCTAGCAGTAAATAAATCTTCCATTATGCGTTCAAAAACCATAGAGAATGACCAGCATTACGACATTGAATTCTATTATGAACCCAGCTGTATCGTAATGGTCATTACGATACAGATATCTGTATTGTAGTGAGATTTCATATATCACCAGCTTATGCCCGCAACTTTGTCTGCGCGGATCTAGGTTTTTAGCGCGGTGGCGCCCTCTACCGGAATAAAAGGTGTCCTATTTTGATCCTTGGGGTTCAAACTACTTATAGGTACACCAAATTTCATCAAAACCGGTACAGTGATTTCGACGTGAAAGTGTAACAGACAGACAGAGTTACTTTCAAAGTCAAAGGCAAAGTCAAAATCTCTTTATTCAATTTAGGCTATAACAAGCACTTATGAACGCATTTATAGTATTAGTAGGGATAAGTAAAATGTATGTTATCTGTCTTACTCTAAACTTGTTTTAGTATCGTAACCGTCGTCCATAACCAAACCGCAGCGGTTTTATTAAACCGCTCTGATCCATTTAGCGAGGCGACGCCGAAACCGAGCTCTATTAGGTTCCGCTTCGTTCTAGTGCATACCATCCGATGTAGCTTGGTGAAAAAACTATGCGCTTGAATTTTACGAATTCCGGTCATCGTGCTTTTATTCGATATGAAAATTGGACTGAAATGAAGGTTACAGCATACAGCCACCCGGTACCCGACCAACACCGCCTAGCCTCGATCAGTAGTATTCTTCATTTTTTTTCTTTTTTTTTTTATTCGACTGGGTAGCAAATGAACAAGTGGGTCTCCTGATGGCCGCCCATAGACACCTGCGTTGCCAACCTAGAGGCCTAAGATGAGATACCTCAAGTGCCAGAAATTTCACCGGCTGTCTTACTCTCCACGCCGAAAGACAACAGTTACTTCACGGCAGGATTAGCGAGTAAAATAGTGGTAGCAATCCGGGCGGACCTTGCACATGGGCCTACACTGTTAAAATTTTTTGTATAATTACAATTGTTTTACAAAACAAATATCAGCAAAATTCCAAATCAACGTATACTAATACAAAACATAACACAATTTGAGTAAAATTACAAAACATGTGAAGGAACTTACTATAATGAGTTGTAATTTTGGAAGCTTTATGCAATAACCCTACACGTATTGTAATTTTTCCTAACTGTTGGTGAATTTCTAATGAAAGGTTGTAAATTTACCAAAATTGTTTGTAATCCGATTTACAATACTTTTTTTGTGATATTACGAATAAATGTTGAAACTCAAATTACTATGAAGTCATTAAGAATTTACAAATAATTTTATTATTTTTGTAACACAAATTTGAAAATTACAATACGTATTATAATTCTATCGAAAGTTTTTATTTTTCTAACACGTATTGTTATTTTCTAAAACTGTTGATTAATTCGGAACAAAATGATTTGAAAATTAGAATAACTCTTTGTATTTTGATTTACAATACTTTTTTTATGAAATTACGAAAAAAGTTGAAACACAGATTAGTATGAAATCATTAAGAATTTACAAATAATTTTATTATTTTTGTAACTTAAATTTGAAAATTACAATACGTATTATAATTCTACCATAAGTTTTTATTTTTCTGACACGTATTGTAATTTTTTTAAACTTTTGATTAATTTCGGGCAAAAAGATTTAAAATTTACAAAAATTGTTTGTAATTTGATTTACTATACTATTTTTATAAAATTTTGAAAATATGTTGAAACTCAAATTAGAATGAAATTATTAAGAATCTGCAAACTATTTTATCATTTTTGTAACACAAATTTGAAAATTGCATTACGTATTGTAATTGTACCCAAAGTCTTTACTTCTCTAACACGTATTGTAATTTTTTCAAATTTTTGATTAATTTCAAGCAAAAAAATTTAAATTTTTTAAAAAATGTTTATAATTTGATTTACAATACTTATTTTGTGAAATTATGAAAAAATTTAGAAGATGAAATTATTAAAGATTTACCTAGGTATAATTTTACTATTTTTATAACGCAAGTTCGAAATTGCATTATACAGAGTAATTCTACTAAAACGTGTATTTCTCTTATACGTAATAGTAATTTTTCAAACCGTTAATTAGTTTTGAATCAAAAGTTTCTAAAATTCTTGAAATCTGTTTGCAATTTGCTCTAAAATATATTTTTTTTTGTAAAATTACAGAAAAATATTAGTATTGAAATTACTATGAAGTCATTAAAAATCTATAAATATTTTTAGTATTATAATCTTTAAATTGAATTTTCAAACCAAGTCTTTAAATAAGCTGTAGATCATCATTTTCAGAGCGATACGTTACCTGCGATCGCTACCATTCAACAAATGTTTTGTAATTTTTCGAGAATGAGTTGAAATTAATTACGTTGTGTAGTACGGGAGTGCACCGATAGATGGCGCTGCTCCCTAAATAAACTCGCTAACGATGTGTAACCTTAGAATTGTGACTACCGCGGCTTACTTAACGTTTGTTGTCTTTTGTTAGGGACAGCATTATACTTGGTTGGCTGCATTCAAGTTATTGAACACCTTCCAATATAATTCTGAACGTAGTACGACTCTGATTGCAGTACGGTGTCTCGCTCGAAACGCCTGCTGTTATCCGAGTGAATACTATAAAACCACTCAGTTGTAAGTGAAGTTTGTCTATTAAACCGTATAATTATATTTGTCGTTTCCGTCGCATCGTCAACCCCGTTATAGTTGTAAATTTACAACACATCATTTTAAAATTGCAAACCATTTTCAAAAGAATTTGTTTGGCAAAATTACATTATTTGTATTGTAATTTTGTTAAACGAATTTCCGATAGTCGTTTGGTAAATTTCAACAAAATGTTTTGTAATTTTTCAATAATGAGTTGAAATTAATTGTGTAGTAAATTTACAACACACCATTTTAAAATTGCAAACCATTTGCAACAGAATTTGTTTGGCAAAATTACATTGTTTGTATTGTAATTTTGCTAAACGAATTCCGATAGTCGTTTGGTAAATTTCAACAAATGTTTTGTAATTTTTCGAAATTGAGTTGAAATAAATTGTATTGTAAATTTACAAAACGGAATTATATTTTTACTTTATTGTTGTGCGTAAAAACTTCCAACACTTTATTTGTAAAATTACTACAGAAATTTTTAACAGTGTACCACCTGCATATGGATTTGTAGTCGTAGCGTTACCGGATCGCCTCACTCACAATATGGCGACGTCCCTACAGGGTTCATGGTATAGCTTCGCAATATACCTACAACTATCGCTATACACTAGTTTAATATGATCATCAGATGAACATTGTTCGTGAACTTTAAATATAACTTAACTTTATTTATTGCAGGTGGTAGGACCGTTTGCAAGGTCCGCCCGGATTGCTACCACCATCTTGCTCGCTTTATAAACCATGTAGAAATATAAATGGTCTGCTGCGGGTGTTATTACAAACTAGTCGGTTCAAACAGCTGAACCGGTTCAAAGGGAAACTTGTCGGGAATTACTTGAACAAACCAGGATAATGTTATACGGAGTGGAAGCAATTCTGCCCGGGAACTGACGTTCACACTGTTTCTATTGTATGTTTTTTTGCTTTATCTGGTTCTCCATTGTGAGGTGTTGGGTCGTAGTTTATATCCGAGTTATCGTTTAATCGTTTTATGTGGACGATGTGTTCAATGTTAGGTGTTAGGTTTAAAACAGCTGAAAATTTGAAAATGATGTTTTAGTGCCTATTTTGAATTTCAATTAAATTCAAATTACTTAATTCAGACAAAATCCATGTTAGGTTAGTAACAGCGTCCTAAAAGCTAGTGTTAGTATTGCACATTCAAAATAAAAAAATTGGCAGACATCTTAGCTATGAAGTTATCAGGGTTAGTTATAAGGGTATGAAGTTGTATCCATCTCCGCCGGAGTGGGTAGGATATAGCTACTTTTTTTAATAGCCTATACAGTATCCACTACTGGGCAAAGGTCTCCCTCTTCTCCTTCCACTTGTCTCTGGCTTCGGCAAAATGTTTCCAGTCCGGCTGGAATCGCTCCAAATCGTCCCACCACCTTCATCCAACCTCTGCTCCGATGCCCGTGGCTTGGAACCCAGTCAGTGGTGTATCTACTACAAGGGATGTAATAATTTTGTTTATTCACTGGTCTGTGATATTCTATTAAGATTTTGTATTTTATTGTAATGTAATTTTTTTTTAATTGAATAGACAACAATGTTTGTTTTGCTGGTGGTAGGACCTTGTGCAAGGTCCGCCTAGATTGCTACCACCATCTTGTTCGCTAATCCCGCCGTGAAGCAGCAGTGCTTGCACTGTTGTGTTTCGGCGTGGAGAGTAAGAGAGCCAGTGAAATTACTGGCACTTGAGGTATTCCATCTTAGGCCTCTAGGTTGGCAACGCATCTGCAATACTGGTGTTGCAAATGTTTATTGGCGGTGGTGATCTCTTACCACCGGGAGACCCACTTGCTCGTTTACCTTACAGTAGAATAAAAAAAATGTCAAGAAGATTACAAAATATTGTTGTTTTTTTTATGATCTTGTTGTTTTTGTAGTGTGTGTGTGTCTGTATCTATCTGATTGGAAATCAGATTCGCTATGGGAGCGTAGGTTCACATCCTACCGACTGCGCCAATGTAACGTTAGTAAAAGACAAGATACCAAGCAAGACTGTTCATTTACATAAAATGTACAACTAGTGACGCAGTTATAAGTCTACCCATAACACTTAGCCTTTTTTGAAGCTGTGATATTACGATCATCTTATCTACACATTGAATTTCCATCACTAATTTGTATCCCAAAACCAATTTCATTCTTCCTTGGTTCTGTATACTACACAATATCTTTACGAAGCGAAACACAAAAGGCTTTGTCCCAAATTTTAACTAACGTCGAATACAAACTTCGCCAACTTTTTTTATCTCAACTTTCGATATGAGAGAAACTTTGTGCGAAAATTTCGTACCTTGATTTCTTTTTTATTCTTTATCAACGTTATTCATACGCTTGTGAAAACATATGAATAATAATATAAACATATCGCATAAATGTTTAGTAGTTTCAGTTTTGTTATTATTAGAAAACTAAGTTACAAAGACGTAATAAGCGCACAACTTTATTGGAATTTGGTCTTAGTTTATCATAAAATGTTACAAATGGTACTGATGGTTTTCAATCTTACATTTCTATATATCCGTAAGTATACAAAAACAAAAAATGACGAGGATACAGTGCGTTGAAGTTTCGAGTGAAATCACTATATGATACAATTTTTACCTTATAGTGACGTCGCAAGCCCCCACTCCGGAGGTTTGATGATCTATACCTACTCTGTCGATTTTTAATAAATAGATAAACCAAAAAATACGTATCCTATATTTTTCCATAATCTAGCTGTCGGACTAAATAGAATGATATATGTTTAACCCAGTCGTCATCCCTATTATAATATATATATATATATATATATGCTTGTTTAAGGGTATTAGATTTATTATTAATTCTCATTTTATAAATACTCACATTCGTCAATATACGCCAGACTACATAATCAGTTCCTAAATACGTATGTGGTACCTAACTATAAGAGCTTTTCTTGCGCTACCTATTTACTTCTTCACCTACATACGATTTTATTGTCATTCTCACAACTGGTTTAAGTGAATGTCTTTTTATGAACTCAAACAATTACTTTGCTCACCCGCGACCTTATGACAGCTACGTTTAAGCAAGTAGAGCTTTATGGCTGCTAATACAAACGTTATGAATACCTATGAATTCCACTGGCGTAATTAGAAATTGTAGTACTCGGATAGACAATTTTAATGGCACAGTTATTATACAAAATTGTTTCTAAAGCGTATATTAAAGCGTATTTAACTGTTATGAAAGCTAGAGTCCAATTTAACTATTCCGTCATCTAAACAGCGCTTTGTCTAATAGAAATGTATTATAATCACTAAATGCCCCTAACAATGTTTCGGCGTACTTATTTCTGTGTATGTAAAAATCGTGTTCTTTTTTTTTACTGAAAAATAAAGTGAATGGATACTGATTAATAGTAAAATAATCACACACACACATACACACACACACACGCACAGAGAGAGAGAGAGAGAGAGAGAGAGAGAGAGAGAGAGAGAGAGAGAGAGAAAGAGACGCAAGCTCACACACACACGCATGAACGTTTTAAGTTGTTTGGCTTTCCATCAGGTGGTACGTATGATGGTACCCCTCCCTTTACACGAATAACTCGATAAACTTACATGTAATCTAATAGTAGGGGTCATTCAACCCTAAGTAAACAATACTGTTTATCTTCAATTTATCTTATACTAACTCCTAGGTCGACCTGGGAATCTACCAGCCTTAATTACTAATTGTTATACAGTATTAATGTTGATAGGATAATGGTGGTAATGGTGGTGGGTTTAATGGTGGGTTTTTTACCACAGTCCTCCCAACAAACAATTTGGCGATAAAAATAGACCGTATTGTAGCTTTGAGTGGTAGAGTAGCTTTACAAGGTCTACAGTTATAGCTCTTGGTGACACTATGGAGCTAATTGAATACATTAGTCAGCTGGCGATAGTAAAGTGATTTAATAGAAATTAGAAAAATATAATAACTTTAAGCTGCAAAGTGGAGCTATAAGCTACCACGTTATAGCTTATAGTTGCAGCTGTAGGGTGATTTTATCACTGAAAGCTCTTTTGGAGTGTCTATTAACGCGTCTTAATGCTGTCGCTCTGTAAGAGTGTTATGTTTACCTTCTAGTGCTAAATGTAGCCTTTAGTGTTAAATAAGCTCTAGGAAAATATTAAAGCTGTATAAAGGTTATAATGGCAATTCTAATAACTCTCAATGAGTGAGTGATATAACGGCGTTAGGGTATAGCTCTTTAAGAGCTTTAAGTGTTAATAAGATATGTAATAACTCTATTTTAGAGTTATCAGTTCTACAGTAGTAATAAATATGACTTTTTTAGTTAGCCTTGCGCTCCGAAGTGGTAGTATAGAGATATCAGAATGTTTAAGAGTTACAGACAACAACGCCATTTTCGTTTACAAATAATAACCTTAAAATGGCAAACATAATCATGAAAATTAAGTATAATTTACTGTACAGTCTTCAAAAATATAAGATCTAGTTACTTTACTACACCCATTTGCAAACCTAACCCGTTAAATTAACTTTTCGAAAAAAAAAAGCACCGTAGTATTTTATCGTCTAAAATTTTAATCAAAACGTATATTCATTAATTCTAAGGCGCTTGAAAATTGAGATGTAAAATATCATATATAATAACAGAAAACTTACAACCGCAATTGTTTTTCACGAATCTACGTAAAAATAACTGATATTAAAATAACGCACTTACCGTTTTCCGTCTTTCCCGTCGCCATTACAATAATATAGCACTGTTCGCGTTTTATTATTAAAAATGACACATGTTAATTTCCAAATAGAAATATTTCTATAAAATTGTATACAATAGTGTACACTAAGAGCTTGTATCACGCAAAGAGTTTATTTTCACCACTGTAGCTCTTTTGTTGCGCTTTAAGTGATATAAGAAATCATTCTACAGGTTTCATAGAACCCTTGGCGCAAGTTACGGCTATTGTGGCTCTTTATTATCTCCTTTATTCGCGGAGAGTTTATTTTCACCACTGTAGCTTTTTTGTTGCGCTTTAAGTGATATAAGAAAACATTTTACAGGTTTTATAGAACCCTTGGTACAAGTTACGGCTGTTGTGGCTCTTTATTATCTCCTTTGGTAATATGCGTCGCTGCTGTAGCACTATTATACCACTTGAAGTGATAAGGTCTGTGCCAAAATCGGACTATAAGAGAGTTATAAGAGAGTTATAGCGTGCTATATTGCTAATTTTTAGGTCGAGCTAGAGCTATTGGATTTTAAAAGAACTAATATACGGCGGTTATAGAGCTTATCTTATCGCCAAATTGTTAGTTGGGCTATAATGCATTTTCCTCGCACATCATAATGCATCAACACAGTTTCATCACGGGTGATAATAATACTATGTTTCATGAAAACAAATCGATACCAGTAATTTATGTGGAACAGTTAAGGTGTCGACAGCGCTCGATTTCCGCTTGAAGATATGTTGAAGATCATATCTTGTGGAACACATAATCTCGTCTAATTCATTATATGTTCGGTTAGTCTTCGGTGAAGTGTACGTTGGCTATAAATCATCACACATGTGCCTTAGTGAGATCTTTTTAGGGAGTAAGTGCATGTTAATTTTAGTCATAGCACTAAGAATACCTGTATTATCTTTTGTACACGTATTTCTGTTTGTTCTCCAAATAAATAAATAAATTAACAAGCTATTTTAAAAATAAAGCGAGTTCGGCGAATTATGATTATCATCAGCATCATATCAGCCGTAGGACGTCCACTGTTGGACATAATCCTCCCCCATATACCTCCAGTTCTTCAGTTGAAAGCGGCGTGCGTGCATCCACCGTGGCTTTGACTGTCCATTTCGTTGGTAGAACTTCACGAACTTGACGAGTGACACATGAGAGACATAACTTAACCAACAAAAAGTTGGAAAACCCCCCGACTTTGTCACTTCAAAGTCCAATATCCCAAAAACGGCTGAACCGATTTTGTTAAAACATGTCTAAGACTGCTTTCAAATAAAAAACCGCATTCAAATCGGTACACCCATTTAAGAGCTACGGTGCCACAGACAGAGATACATAGACACACATAGCGGTCAAACTTATAACACCCCGTTTGCATCGGTGGTTAATAAAATAGTGACTTTAATGTCACGTCGTAAATAAATAATTTTTCACATTGTGTCATTATTTTTCATAATTTTTCACGTCATTTAACTAATTACTATTACAGTAAGTCATGCCACGAGCGTCTTGAAGAGATCAACTTCATTTAAGCTACTGCATTTTCCCGTGTTAGCGGAAATCAAAAATAAAATTTTATAAATAATTATCTATTTATAATCTATTGGATTTAATAATTTAATCAGCAGTTGATAGCTATAAGTTAGCTCTTAACATTGCGAAGTTCCTCGTCTTTAATCTATGAGGCACGTGCAACGATTACCGTCGCGCCTTCGACGAGAAATACCGAACCGCACGGAGCTTCGTGAGTAATAAAAAAAGTTTAGCTCCGTACACGCTGGAAATATAGTATTGGAAAGTCATTTTAAATCCGATATAGATTAGTATTTAACACGACCACGACCAGGGAGCGTAATTTTGGTGCCGATGACAGACGTATGACATCAAGCTAAATACACAGTGTTTTCTCCAGACCTCTTTTAGTTTACTGATATAATCAATTTCAGACAGAACACAGTAAATTTTCATGGATGGTTTTGGGATTTGGAATTGCCAGAAATTTTACACAAAGAACTGTTTTTAAAATCATTGCCATAAAAAAAACTGATTTGTAAATCTGTATTTGTAAACATGAAGAAAGGACCTTCAATGCTCATATTCAATGAATGAGTCTCACGGTTGTTTCATGATCAAAAAGACCTTCAATGCTAGACGTATTGCCTAACGTTTACGATCAAGATCAAATGACAGATTTCGCATACAAAAACTGCATTTGATTGCGATTGCGAGCATCAAAAACATTAGGCAATACAGCCTCAGGTTACCTTCTCTAGTTTTTTTTTTACCTATACCTATTGAACACGTTAAAACCATTATTTCGCGGAGAGCGCTAAAACTTATCGTCAAATTGCATCGCTGCTCCACTCGTGCTCTTGGAAAGTATCGATCCGAGATTACACCGACCAAGAAATTCACCCTTATTAATATTAATAACAAGTAGAAAAGCGGATCGTGAGGCATTGGGTTGTCTAGGTCTTGAGGCTATTTGTGAAATGTGGAGCTTTCCGGATATAGCTGGTTCCGTGATTGTAGGCTTAGGGTCGCTCCTGAAGGGCTACTCCGAAACACAAAATTCGAAGTTCGTACCGTACTGTCCCTCTCACTCTCGTATTAAATAACATAAGCGTAGGCGGGATGGTACGATACGAACTTCGATTTTCGAATTTCGTGGTAGCCTTGCTGTGATTGATTAGGTTTCCGTGAACAGGGCCGAGAAAATTTCAGAACAAAGTCGTGTTTCCAAAGAAGTTGCGCATATGAAAAAAAAACTGGTGCGTATCTAATGGCATATTTTCGAAAGTCATAATTAAAGTTTGTCACAATTATTGTTGGTCACAATTTTTTTCTCGGCAAAACCTTAATTTTTCAGATATTGTTAAATGGACATTCTCCAGAACTCTACATTTAAGTTCGTTTTGTTTTATGTCACTTTCTGAACAATTAATGGATTCAGAGAGAAAAAAAATATCACAGAACCATTAAACCAACCAACGAACTATGAAAATATAAATGAACCATTAATGGATTCAGAGAGAAAAAAGTTATCACAGATAATAGGTACTTATGACAAACATTAAATTATGACTCTCAACAATTATGCGTCCTGATATGGACATCAAAGTTCCATATCTCTCAAACGGCTAAACTGATTTTGATAAAATATGTCTAGGAACCATTGCTAGAAAACCTGCTTTCAATTTAAAAAACCGCATTCAAATCGGTTCACCCGTTTAGGAGTTACGTGCCACAGACAGACGCACTGACACATATAGCGGTCAAACTTATAACACCCCTCTCTTTGCGTCGGGGGTTAAAAATAGGCACACTTATGCCCTGCACCTACTACTATATATATTATAATCCAATTTTTTGGGATATAAATAACACTAGTAAGTAGAAGCTATCCTTACTAACTAATATCATAAATGCGAAAGTGAGTTCATTTGTTTGTTATGTTTTAACGTCTAAAGTACTCAACCGATCGTGATGAAATTTCATATAGAGACAGTTCAAGACTCGGAGAAGAACAGAATAGTATTAGCCCCAAACATTTTGAAGTTCCCGTGGGCGCACAATGAGCAAATTCTTCTGAAATAAAGTAACAGGGAACAGCTATTTAGTACGGAGATAGTTTGAGACCCTGAAAAGAGCTTCATCATCATCATGTCAGCCGAAGGACGACCACTACTGGACATAGGCCTCCCCCAAGGCTCTTCAGTCAGACTGGTCTTGTGCGTTTCGCATCCACCGCGATCCCGCGATCTTAACCAGGTCGTCGCTCTATCTTATGGGAGGCTTACCGACAGGCGACAGCTCGTCTCCCGATCCGCGGAAGCCATTCGGGAACCTTTTGACCCCATCTGCCATCAGTCCTGCGAGCAATGAAAAGAACTTAGGATATACTCTATCCCGGAAAAATGTATAGTTCCCACGCACGCGCGATTTTGCAGACAAGCCCCCGGGCAATGAGTAAAAACAAATATTTTAACAATACCTCTCCTTGCAGTCGAGTAAAAACTCACCAAATGCGACTTGACCTCGCAGACCAAGGATTCGGTACAAAGTCTATCTTTGATTGTCCTATGTTATGAGAGCCCCTCTCCTAATAAAAATTCACGCAGTGTATTATTTTAGAATCACAAGGCTGTTCTTTGTAAGTGCTATACCTACGCAGCATTTGTATGGTACTCATTGAAGCACTCGAGAGGAGGGCTCTTCACGCGGTGTCCGGTTGCGATTGCTGGCGCCGCCATAAATAGAATGGAAGATACAAGTAGGTGGCTTACTGAGAGGGATTTCAGGGGAAGAGTAGGAAATAAGTATTTGCCAATGTGTTTGCAATTATACATTGCTAAGTATTATGAAACTATTCAGCGAACGGAAAGAAGATTGAACTTGTTTGGATAATGAAGAAACAAAATCGGGTCATCATCATCATCATCAGCAGGAAGACGTCCACTGCTGAACAAAGGCCTCCCCCTTAGAACTGGGGTTTGCAATATTCGAACCTTTTTTTATATTCGAATAAAATGAATAGTTCGATTTCGATATTCGAATTATTCGAATTTTTCGGATAATATGAATATTTTGTGAAATTAAATTAAATAATGCTCTGCAAGAAGGTGGGAAAGCTGATAAGGCGAGATCTCCCGTAGTTCCAATACCCACTCTATTATGGAGGCAATAGAGCGCAACCGGAGATCAAAAGTCTTTATCCAGCAACTTGGAAGAAGCAACCTAACGAAGGTAAAAAATTCAAATGGCCAACCAAACTGTCTCCACTAAGCCAGAAATCCTCACCGAGATTGATAGTTTTTACGGACAACTGTATGCTTCTCATGCTGCTTCCCGATCGATAACATCAAAGCCTCACTAACTCACCAGTCACCACTATACTAAAGATATCCTGGACGTCGAAATGAGCGTGATTATGAATGGCCTAGGGCAGCTTAAAAATAAGAAAGGTCCGGGTGAAGACGGTATTAATGCAGAGCTTCTCAAAGCTGGTGGCTTACCTGCACTCAGACAGCTTAAGAGGCTTTCCAATTCCGTCACTCACAAATGCACTACACCGGAGGCTTGGAACAGAAGCATAGTGGTACTGTTGAACCAATATCGCTTCTGAGCCACAAACTGTTCGCCAGCGTGATCACGAATCGACTTGCGGTAAAATTCGACGACTTTCGGCCCCCGGAGCAGGCTGGGTTTCGTAAAGGTTTCAGTACCATAGACCACATACACACAGTGAGGCAGATTATACAAAAGTCAGAGAAGATAATCAACCCCTGTGTCGTGCCTCCTGTCAGTGTTGTGTCTCCACTCGAAATTGTGTCTGAGTATGTATATCTTGGTGAGACTATACAACTCAGTACAAACAACTTTGAGGAGGCTAATAGATGAATACAGTTGGGCTAGGCTGTTTCAGGAAACTTCGGGATATCTTGTCGTCAGACATCCCTCAGTGCCTAAAAACGAAAGTCATCAACCAGCGCATCCTACCAGTTTTGACCTATGGAGCCAAACGTGGACCAAGACTGCGGGGCTAATCCACAAATTCAAGGTCGTTCAGCGAGTTATGGACATAGCAACGCTAGGGGTTTCTTTGAAGGATAAAATCCGAAATCACATTATCCGACAAAGAACGAAAGTCACCGACGTTTCTCAAAGAATTAGTTCTCTGAAGTGGCGTTGGGCTGGCCACGTCTGTCGCAGGCCTGATTCGTTGGAGCAGAGGAGTCCTCAAATGGAAACCACAGACGGCAAAACGTAGTGCAGGGAGTCCTGAGGCACGGAAGACCTTAAGAGGGTCGCTGGCTGGGTAGATGCAAGTGACAGAAGACAGTGTTGTGGCGCGCCATGGAAGAGGCCTATGTCGAGCAGTGGACTGCTGTTGGCTGATGATGATGATGATGATACACTCATTTAAAAGTAAAGTATTCCAACAATATAAACTCAATGAAAAAAGAAAATCAAAGTGACAACTAACAAGCAATAATTCAATATCGATATATATCGATGTCATATGTTTGCCGTCTTGAGTTTTTATACGAAACGTTTTGGGAGTTCAATTATGAACGTTTCTGTACTTAATGTAAGTAAAAGTACGACTCTATCGTTTTATTAAAGACGATACAGAATTATTTAATTCTTATTTTTGACTATTCAAAATATCCGTTTTATTCGAATAATCAACACTGCTAAATTCGAATTTCATTTCTGTCGGATATTCGAATAATATGAATATTCGAGTATTCGAATTGCAAACGCTACTTAGAACGCCAGAATGAACGACAACTCGCCACTTATCATTTATATTGCACACCACAAATCAGTACAAAAAACTTATAATATAAACACTCAAATGAAATAAAAAGTATCGGTTCCCCGCAACTCTCTCGATGTCGTAAGTCCACCTGGTGGGAAATTATTTCCAAATATCCCTGTCCATGATATAATCATTAATTTAATAATATGCCTTAGAAATTAATGTATTCTTGACAATATAATCTGAATTTTGTATCCGTTTCGTGGGTAATATTTTTTTGAATTTTATATACATAAAAACGTATGCAATTTCCCAGAAACGACTTTTTGTTTAAGCTAGTCTGTAAGATGGAACTTTAAGCTTTCCTGTGTTTTTCCTTTGCTTATCGACGTTAGTGGGAAAATCACACAGCTATCTTAGCATAACTGATTATTTTCAAAAACATAAAGCGACGGCAGGGTTAGGATACTTGTTTCCTTAAAAAAAAAAAACTTAAAGTTCTTGCGTCTTCAAATCATAAATTGCTCTAATTGCTTTCTTTTGAAAGATAAAAATTTACTCAATGTCTGCAGCAGATCCCTATAAATTAAGACCGTACAAAATAATGCTATTAAAGTAAGCAAAATATACCTACCGGCCTAGCTGGGCTAGACAAATCGATCTAGCTGGGTCTTATCTCTGGAAAAAAGCTTACTATCGAGTTTTAGCCCAAGCGTAGGCAATGCTAGCTCTCACAGACACACAAATAAATATCATGCCTGTATTCCCAAATAGGATAGGCAGAGCACACGAAACATTATCGCTTCGGAGCCACTTTTAGCAAGTTTAGGTTTTAAGTTTGACAAAAACGACACAATAGTGACAGGTTGCTAGCCTGTCGCCCATGGTATAAATCTACCGTACTATATCCTCAGTCGCCTCTTACGACATCCACGGAAGAAATGGAGAGGTGTAATTCTAACCCGACAGCACACGGGTACACATTGATAGCTCAAAACTCACTAAATCTAACTTTTAATTGAAATGTTGGTTGGGTAGCTGAGAGGGTATTGAATTAGTTTTTCCCTGAAGGGAGGTAACAAATAACATAGTCGAATGTTGGGTACGTATAATGAAAAAAGAAAATGAAAAGTGGATAGTACCTAGAAAGCAATGAAAATAAATGAACCAAAACAATTACTTTGCTCACCCGCGACCTTATCTATTAGGTGGGTACTTAGGGAGATAAAGTGACAAATTAAAACGTTTGTTGTGGATTATTAGTCTACCACCCATTATTCTAGTAGCATGGTGTACGGTTGTGTTGCTCTGAAGATGAGCTGTGGTTGACTTCGAAAAGCGTCAGTGTAGTGTCGTAGTGGTGATAGATGGGTTTGTGTGATTTGTGTGTGTTCTTACAGTGTGGAGGTGGAGGAACTGCACGAACACGCATATTATTATGTTGCTTAAGCGTAGGCTATCGTAAGGTCGCGGGTGAGTAAAGTATCAAATTGTTTTAGTTCATTAATATGGACCTCCGCAAAGTAGGTTACGCCTGATTCAATTAATTGATTTACTACATTGATTTTTTGATGTATATAAAATAAATTTTATTAAAAAAATATGTAGAAACTTCTTTGATTGTGGCTGTTTACGCCTGATTACCTTGGTTTTAAGATTTTACTTTATGTACTAGAACATAAAAAGTCATTTTATGTCGACTAGATCCAGCATAAATACGAACTTTACGAGCACGAGAAGCGAAAATTATTTTTAATACGTGCAAGCTTTTTTACTGACTGTACTTTTTGTCAACTGTACTTGCATTATTGCCCAAACTGAATACCAAATTACAACTCGGTCCGAATAACCGGTAGAGTTCCGTCCTGCGGAGACGATGCTGGTCGGACTACCAGGATGTCACTAGATACCTGATTATTGTATTGTCACGCAATTTACATAGTATTCCAAATATCAAATCAATCTGGCTACTAGAATTTGGTCAAATTTATCTTGCAAGATTTGACTACAGACAGACATAGACAGATAACGGGACAGGTGGAACTAAATAAAAACGTGTACTTATTTCATATTGTATTATCACGCAATTTACATAAGTATACCAAATTTCAAGACAATCCGACTACTGGAAGTTGATCGAATTGAATTTGCAAGATTTGATTACAGACAAATATCGGGACAAGTGAAACTAAATAAAAGCTTAAAAAAAGCATAGGTAGGAGGTTTGTTAACGAATAAATCTCAATATTTAAGAAATAATCGACTTGAGTGCCTCAATCTCACACCACGCACGATAAATTCAACTCGCAAGGCTCGAACCAGTGTTGCCAAGTCTATCAACGGCTACAAGTTACGTGAGATTTCGTACTTTTTTACAAGCTTTTTTTACAATTTAATACAAAGTGTCATTAGAAAGTACCTGCCAAATTTTGCATGCTGTACTATTAAACAAGTAATTAAGACTTAAATCTTGAAAACGATAACAGTTTTTAATTACATTATAATTTTAATTACAATGCCCTATGGAATTTTACACGCTAGAAAAGGCACTGGTAAAGGCCAACTAAGTTATAAATCTCAAATTAGAGCATTCTTATTTACATTATTTTTATTAATGGAAACTAAAAATACACATATTAAGAAAAAAATACTTCATAAACTAAATACCAAACTTAAAATTGAGTACCTACTAAATTAAATCTAAAAAGGTCCCGATAGCATGATGCCCAAAAAGCTGGCAGCATTGCCTCGATGGATGGCAATGTCGATTCCTCGAGAGAGATAGCTGCCAGCCCTTAAGTCTCCAGTTGACCAGGCGCTTTTGCACTTCATTATTTAATTTAAATTTACTTTATGAAATCAAAAGAAACTCAGCCCAGTTTCACTATGATGTACTTATGGCGCTGACAGGCAGCCGCACGCTAAAAACGGAAAAAACTACACAAAAATGAAAGCCTTTGTGGCAGGCAACACTGGCGGCACCTTCATAAATACCTGATAGGCCTCCCCGCGAGTAAACAGCACCTGATCCTGACTCTTTGACTTATTCGTGAATTTTTCATGGAATTTAGAATACCCACTCTTTAAGTCTTCAATTTATAAAAGAACCTTTGAGATTACGTTGTTATCCGGCCGGTGAGTCGCGGGGCGAAACGTGATGCATAGTTTATACACTGGCGAGCACAAAACAACCAGTCGCTTATAAAAAGTGGATATGACAAGTAGCCAGTTATTTTTGCTTGTTAACGTGACTCCTACGGTTTTATTGGTGTGGAAATATATTTTGAAAAATAAAGCTAGACGTACATATATATTTCAAAGCGGAACTTCGAAACTTAGGTTATTATTTCACAGCTCCAAAGGGTAGACCAGAGTATTTGACATTAATTAAAATTAACACCTTTCCGCCTTCTGATAAAAATGGTCTAATGGACAGACAAATAACTGGTTCCCTTTCGCTTCGAGGTACGGAATCTTAAGATAAATTTAAACTAAAAAACAGATTACAAAAATTTATCTTATTGTAAATTGTCATTTTTTTAATAATAATTTCTAAGGAAAAAGAACTTTCTAAATCAGTTCATAAATATGTAGGTACGAGTATGATATGTATATAAGTAATGAAAAATACAACATAATTTAAAACCCCAGTCACACCCCAGTATTGTAAACCGGTGATATAGCTGTCTCAATTCCACAAATAGATCGTCATTTATCTCGCTCTTCGATATCGACTAGATGAAGATCGGTACAATCGAAGTAAACGACGTCAATTTGCGGAGCATGTCTATGAGAATTACTAAGAAGGGTTTGGTGAAGTTAAGAGGGCAATTCATTTTTACAATTTATTGTTAAAATAAAAGTATAGCTGGAGAGAACTGCATATAAAAATTTTTCATAGTCATCGTTGGAGCCAAGTACCTCATTCATCCCAACTTACATAATGTCCCACTGCTGGCCAGGTTTTCTCTCAGATTCTTCGCTGATAAAGTTGGAGGAAAAAGCAAGTACGTAGATAATAATTAAACCTGCTTTCTTGAGTTGTCTGTTATTTTGAGCTGTGTAACAATCGCTCATGCACGCACAGACTCACAAACTTGCGCATTTATAATATTACGCTTAGAATGTATGATCCCCACTTAAACCCAACCCAATTACCTTCCCCTTACGTGTCAGTTCACCTCAAACAAGAGCTGTCAAACGGAGCAATTGACGGCAGCTTTGCAGATTATTATTAGTTTAAAGGTTGGTAGTGAAGATAAGCATGAATGGCATCCCTTGACGAGGGTAAGGAATGCTGAATTATTACACTTTATTATCTGTGCCTATAAATATTACATTTTGCTGCGGTACCTGTGTTGGTGCTAGGCGGTACCTGCGTAGTAATGTAATATTACTAGAGATGGGCTGACTACGGATTTTGCAGCGACCAGTACCACTACCATGAGTTTACAGTGACCGTACTCGATAGCGACGGCGAAAATTATTTGTAGAGGCGCTGTACCATTCTCCATACAAATAATTTACGCCGTCGCTATTGAGTGCGGTCACTGTAAACTCATGGTATTGGTACAGCCGACTATAGCCCGGAGGTGGTCGACAAAGCCGATCGTTGGTTTTGGCGGAATTCGGGAGCAATCAGTACCCTTAGTGTAAGTTTTCGGTTACAAAATACGTCTCGATCGCGTTCGCGTTAAAATCTCAATTTGTACGGAAACACGAACATCGCAAACGTTCCGCTAGAGGCGCTGTTCGTGTTTCCATACAAATTGAGATTTTAACTCGAACGCGATCGAGACTTATTTTGTAGCCGAAAACTTACACTAAGCGTACAAGAATATGCGTTTTGATCGGCTACTCATGCCAGCTTCATGAGTTAATTTTTTGAGAAGTATGTTTTGTTTACATTTTAGTGATTGTTTATTACGCCGCCGGTCAATATCTGTCATATCATAGCATAAAAACTAACACTGTGAAATTGCCAAATAGTTGTATTAAAAAACAGTTAACTAGTGCTTTTTGTTACTATAATTTTTAGTAAATCATAAAGTGCTAGTTTTAAAATTGAAAAGTGCGCTTGTTGCTAACGGTATTTTGATCTTCGACGATAACATTATCGTCTTAAATAGCACGAACTCATGAATTTCCTTATCAAATAATTATCCACGCAACTCGCATCTCGAACTCGTGATATTAAAAATTAATAGACGAACTTGGAGCAACTGGATTATTGTTCAAAAATCTTGAGCGAAACTTCGGCGACCATAAATCATTAAACTTTCATCCGAGCGGGCCTTACGTGTCGAACGGGGATTGTTAATTATTAACGTTTCCAATTTGCCCGTGGAATTCCAATTTCGCAACGAGAACACCCTTTACCTTAAAGGAATTAAGTCTTTACACGTTTTAGTACAAAACCTAATGGGTGCTGTTGGTTCTATAACTAGTACCTATACAGGGTGTGGATTAAACGAAGACCAAAAGTAGGGGCCTCAGGAGTTACTGAATCGACCCCCATGTATGTTCAGCGATTTTCATTTGTTTCAGAGTTATGACTAAAATTAGACAAAATTTTCATAAATGTCTGATTTCAGGTGTAATTTCTTAGTGGTAGCTAACTATTCGACCTACGACCCATAGATGAGAGTGTGTATACTGGTAACGACCGTGAATTTCTTTTCGAAAACAGTGATATAGCGAATCTAACTAATTTCTTATTTTTATCGCAATAGTTTTTTTTCTGCTAATCACTTTAAAAGCTACCTAGCTTATGAAAAATTTAACCAGTAAAATTCAAATTGTGTCCCTTCAAATTGAATAAAAATTTGAGGCATAAGATCATTTAGTCAAAATGAATAGGACACATGTACATTTGCAGCTCGTGAATTTGCCAACCGGCAGCGTACGTGTTAAAAAAAGTTCAATATCTCAAAAATGGCTGAACCGATTTTGATAAAACATGTCTAAGAACCATTGCTAGAAAACCAGCTTTCAAATAAAAAAAACCGCATTCAAATCGGTCCACCCGCTTAAGAGCTACGGTGCCACAGACAGACACACAGACAGACAGACACACAGACAGACACACATAGCGGTCAAACTTATAACACCCCTTTTTTGCGTCGGGGGTTAAAAATGGTCAGCTATCAAGCAAAATAAAATTGTTTAATCAAATCAGCTAAAGCGCACGAAACCTTTTACCGAAATTCAGAATCAACGACGGGACCATTTATAAAAGGTTCCCGATTGAAATATTATGAAGACGGTTAATTAAATAGCACATATATAGCTCTATACCTGGCGACGTATATGTGCCCGCTGACGGATTTACCCTTTTATCTTACCCTTTGTCATGCTGTAATGAGGGATGATTCGAATATTTCGTATCTTAAAAATAAAAGGAGCTTTTTGTTGTTGGATTTAATTTGGATAAACTAAGTTTTGTATGACAAGATTGCTACTGCGTGACATACTAGATCGTACACCCGTATTTGTAGAGAAGTAAAGGCCATTACTTGAGTAAAAGAAATTACTCAAGTAACGATTTTTATTCTATAGTTGGACTTCTGCTTGAAAATTGAACAGTCGAATGTTAGATTTCTTAGCCAAGTCATAGTCACCATTTTCTTTACTTAAGCATTTACTAATGACAACAACAAGTAATGACTCGTTTATAAATACGGGTGTTAATGTAAATGGATGACATTTGTACGGAAACGCTATTAGCGATTAGTATTAAAGATCTATTAAATAATGTTTTTTCATCGTATTTTATCCGATAAGTTCGTATTTATCTTGCTTTTTTTTTTCAACTAGCTTACTGAAGTTTTCTGAAGTTAATTGAGACTTTTGAGACAAAAAGATAAATACGAAAATTTGCGACAAAATACGATGACAAAACATATTTTTATGTAATAAGGGGAAAACGAGCATGCGGGCTCCCTGATGGGAAGCAATCACCGCAGCCCATGGACACCTGCCAACACGAGGGGTATCACAGGTGTGTTGCCGGCCCTTTGAGAGATTGATAGGCTCGTTTTTTAAAGATCCCTGAGCTGTACCGCTCCGGAAACATTGTCCCTGAAGCTGGTTCCATATTTTAGTCGTGCGTGGAATATGGATAGAGCAGATAGCGATGGATGAATGCGATTGCGTGTGAAACCGCGTTTTTTAGACAATGCGGCCTCAGATGCAAAAATTCGTCAAGCTCCAACCTCAAATAAGAGTATGTGTCTCAAAGTAAAATCCTTTCAAAATAATAATGTGTAATGGTAAACAGGACATGCATAATTAATTTTAATGCAAAATAAACTAAAACTAAGTGGTTTGGCCTATCGCCTCTCAAGCAGAGGATCGTGGGTTAAAACCCCAGCTCGCACCTCTGAGGTTTTCGAAATTCATGTGCGAAATTACATTTGAGATTTACGACGAGCTTTACGGTGAAGGAAGGTCTTCCTTTTTCCCCAAGCGACCCAGAGCGTATTCACCATAAAGTGCTATGTTCAGTCTATTGGGTAAATGATAAATTTACCCCATTAATATTGCAAGTGTGAAATTTTGTTTATTCAGTAATTAAGTAACGTGAATTAATTAAGAATGTAAGGTACACGGTTTTAATAACGTGTTGTGTACGTTTTATCGAGATTGCTTTTGTAAAGTAAATTACTTAGAGAATTAAACCAACTGGAGATACCTTATAAAGGAATAATTACCTTTACCAAGAGTACACGACCAGCGGGCGCGCTTGTGTACGTCAGAAAAGCCAGAAGCCACGACGTCAAAGTCAAAGTCAAAATTTCTTTATTCAATTTAGGCTATGATAAGCACTTATGAACGTCAAAAAATCTACCACCGGTTCGGAAAAAACCTCTGTTGAGAAGAATCCGGCAAGAAACTCAACGAGGTATTTTTTTTTTTAAACATATTCACAATATTTATAAATGATATCTATATACTATACATTACAAGTATTTAACACAATTTTATTTTTAACACAGTAGGTTCACTATTTGAAGGGACCGCTAGAGCGGATCGGAATTATTTCCAAATTCGGCGTCTATGTCTAACACAAGATTTAAAATATCTGTCCTGAATTATGTAATACTAGAAATAGTATATTTCATTTACTGCCACGTCTTACCGCCCTAGGAATAGAGTCGAGTCAGATATTTAAACACGGTTTACTGTGTCAGATATTGATTCTGGAGACTAGGTAGGTATACAATGGATCTCCTTTATAAAACGAGTTATTTTTTAACCCCCGACGCAAAAAGAGGGGTGTTATAAGTTTGACCGCTATGTGTGCCTGTGTATCTGTATGTCTGTTTGTCTATGTTTGTGTCTGTCTATCTGTGGAACCGTAGCTCTTAAACGGGTGGACCGATTTAAACGCGGGTTGCTTCTAGCGATGGTTCTTAGACATGTCTTATCAAATCGGTTCAGCAGTTTTGAGGTATTGAACTATGAAGTGACAATGTCGGGAGTTTTCCAACTTTTTGTTGGTTGGGTTACATCATTTGTATTCAGTGTCGCTGACCACGGGGCTTTTAATTGAAGGATCGATTCTACTCGCATAACTAAGCTACTTTTGTTTTGTAACATTTTCAAATAAGTTGAATTTAGATAATTTATTGATCCTGGTAGTTTAATCATTAAAGCAGCAGTGTATCGGACATGGCGGTGTTATCGCTGTCTTGGTACAGGGGCCTTTAAATAATTTTTGATATTTATTTGACATCTTCTCTGAGATAAACAGTTATCAATGTGCTGTCAATTTTGTATTGTATCGCATACATTGAAAATAAACTAAATAATATACATATTAAACATACCATTCTAACAATAACTTAAAATAAAATAATAAATTAACCTAAAACTAAAACAAATTGTCCAAAGAGTACCCCTTAGGCAAGGTCCCGAAGATGCTGGCAGCGTTTCCAGCGTTTCATTGAAAATTACATTTAACCTGTATGAAAAAAAAATGCAGTGATCATAGAAAGTTGCTGAACAAAAGTAGCTCAGTTATGCGAGTAGAATCCAACCTTGGATTTAAAGCCCCATGGTGAGAACCTGTATACACAAGTGACGCCTCCGTTTGGCTTGATGCTCTAAGCGTAAATAAGGTGATTCGTGTTTAATGATGATATGTTCGTGGCAATGTTGCTTGAAATTTTCCTTAGTTAAATTCAAAATATAATATTATATGTTGCCAGACTTGTTGTTCTTCCTATTTAGTAATCTATACCAACCTATATACCAGAGGCCTTATCGCCTAACGTTTCTGACAGTCGCGATCGCAATCAAATGACAGCTTTTGTATGCGAAATATGTCATTTGATTGCGATCGCGCGTGTCAAAAACATAAGGCAATACGGCCTCTGTACTATATTCTATGTCTGTTTAATACAAATGCAAGTATAATATAATAGTTTCTGATTGTGTATATTTGGTATGAAGATAGCTGAATCTTCGGAATTACAAAAAGGTTTTTTTATCCCGATATCGTTTTTTATTCCCGAGATCTGGATTTAAGCACATAATTTTTTTTAAATTTTATCAGTAAGTCTATAGACATTATAGCGAATATTTTCCATGCAAGTCAATTGAAGATATGGATGTAATTCCTATGGAATTCCTATGAAAATTCAGTAAAATCCCTAAATTTCAACCCAACTGTCAGGTCTAATGGTTCTCATGAGCAAAGCTGGGGGTAAAATTAAATTATGAATAAGGTCTACAAATATCAACATTTCGTAGAAAAGAAGGATCATTCTTGGGCTAGTTTTGCGTATTTGGCTCAGGGAACGGCCTTAAACTCTTGCGAGACATATCTGATGAAAAAAAATTTTTTTTATTCGACTGGATGGCAAACGAGCAAGTGGGTCTCCTGATGGTAAGAGATCACCACCGCCCATAAACATCTGCAACACCAGGCAGCAGGTTTAATTAGTAAATTAAACGTTCCTGACTTATAATCGTGAGATGAACCGTTTCATTTAATAATTTTATAAAAAAAAGGTGTTCCAGATGTTATAATACAAAAAGAAAGAAAGAAAAATAACTATTCATAAAAATATTAACGCATACGAAAATATTTAGATGCCGTTATAAAAGTCCCGGCTCAGCATTCTATACTATGTTCCACCATCCATACTAATATTATAAATGCGAAAGTATGTTTGCGTGTTTGTCCATCTTTCACGCCGTAACGAAGCGACGGATCGACGTGATTTTTCTCATAGAGATAGTTTATGGGCCCGAGAGTGACATAAGCTACTTTTTATCCCGGAAAAATGCACAGTTCTCGAGGGAACAGCGCGCGATAACCGAATACCATAATTATATCAATTAATTCCTCTGAATTCAAAGATCTCTAACGTCTGACGTTTGAACAAAGGGCTAGTGAAATGTGAATTTTCTAATATAAAATAATAGATGAAGATTCAGCTTTAAAACGTCGAGCATTTAATTTATTTAACACCTGAGTTCAGCACCAGCTGAACCGTGAGAGTGAAAACATTAGTCAAGCTTAAAATTAAAATTCCTGACATTATGAGTTTTCACTTAGAACTATCGTGCAGTAGGATGTCAGTCTGATGCAGTTTTTAGTTTTAATAAGGACTTTTGTCTTCATGTGAGCTTCTACTAAACTTTTATTGGGAAATTTCTTCTGATTTACTCTGTCACTTACATTGTTATAAAATATTGGACACGTTTTTTTTCTTTCAAGAATTATACATAACATAATAATAATTGTAGTAATTACTACAACATACATTTTTGAGATATTGAACTTTGAAGTGACAATGTCGGGGGTTTTCCAACTTTTTGTTGGTTATTTATTTATTTAAAAAAAAAAGATTATAAAGTGAACTCACAGTTAATACCAAAACATTCACAATATCAGTTATAAAACACAATACAATACACACAATACAATTGTAATTTAATATTTTATAACTGATATTGTGAATGTTTTGGTATTAACTGTGAGTTCACTTTATAATCTTTTTTAAAAATAAATAAATAACCAACAAAAAGTTGGATAACCCCCAACATTGTCACTTCAAAGTTCAATATCTCAAAAACGTATGTTTTATTTTTCTTTGGTTTATATCTCAAAAACGTATGTTTTATTTTTCAAAACGTCCGTGTTTCTATTCCCTAGTTGAATACGAGTTTTTTTAATGTCTGAATGCAGTTTTCTTGTTACTAAAATCAATGACATGGTTCCTAAGAACAGATCTACGTATTCATATGTCTTATAGTTGATACTTTCCCATACTGACCGTTATGAATGTTACACCCTGTATATCACATCACATCTCGGACTATATACATTCAATTACTGGGAACGAGCTTCCTCTAAGAAAGAAAGGGTTTGGGCTGTTGTATCATGCAGTCACAGTGCGGTTTGTGTGGGTACTACTAAGCTCGTGTTTGCATTTTTTTTCAAAAGGTAATAAATAAATCTATCTATGTATCTCGTAATGTGATTCGCACATAAATTCTTACAAGATTTTAGAGACTCCTTAACTCAACAAGTCTTTTTAATTTAAGATTAGAAGCTAAGGTTTATCAAGTAAATTATTCAATTTTTATTGAAATAAACAGTTTATTTTATTATTTTTTTAAACTCAAAAATGAGAACCAGGGCGTGAACTTTAGGCCCAAGTTCTAAGGGGCTGTTTCACCATCCATTGATTAGTGTTAACTGACGGTTAAATGTGATGCCGTCTCCGCCTATTCGAACAAAACAAATAGAGACGGCGTCACATTTAACCGTCAGTTAACACTAATCAATGGATGGTGAAACAGCCCCTAAATCTATTAAGCTGCCATTGCGTGACATCCAAACATCATCGCAAAGTTTCTCATTTATAATATTAATAGAATTATTCATTAAAAAAATCTTGTCTCATTAAACTTTATCTACGTTGCTTTCACAACGTGAAACAAGCTAACAAAAAGATAACATGATGAAATATACGCTGACTACATTTAAATATAATTATCCTACATAAGCCTTAGGCGGTGCCGAGAGCAAAAGTAAATGTAAAATTCAAACAGTCATGCATTATTAAAAATTTCCGCTCCTGACAGTTAGCTTCTAAAGAAACGTATACCTTTATTTACGGCTTCGTCTGGGTATACCACGGTAATATTATTATATACTTAGTTTACCTACATCTGTCCCACTGCTGGGCAAAGGCTGGATTAAGGAAAGCTGCGGACACCTGTGCAATCCGCAATACAGTCGGGGTCTAGATAGCAGGTGGTCAGAATAAGTAGCAAATTAGGAATTGTTCTAAGTAGCAAGTGGTGTGATATTTTTTGACTAAAAGAGTCGACGCACATGACGCGACTCTAACCTAACCTAACCCTAACATATCCGACACAAACATGTCAGGACTAGTTGCTTTTTAGATCACTTGCTACTTAGACCATTTGCTTCTTAGACCTCTTGCTTCTTAGAGGACTTGCTACGCAGATTAATTGCTCCTTAGACCAGCTGCTTTTTAAATGAAGTGATACTAACTCAAGCTATAAATGAACTAATTTAGAGTGATGTTGTCCAATACAATTGTTTTATTATTCAGTTCACAGATACCTGTCAACCATGCTGCCTTCGTCAAGTTCACCGTCCTGTCACGTCAGCAAGGGTCTCTTGAAATGTGCTGTGGAAATATTATGACAGGTGACTGGTGCTCCGTGAATAATTACTGCTATTTTGTTGATGATGCTTTAACTTATATGTTGTATACTTTATGTTTTCTAAAATTCGGACCATGATTGTTAACTTTAACTGACGTAGTCGCTCCATATAACCCGTACCGATCTTAATTATATCGGAGACCTAAGATTAAAAGAAGAAGAAAATAAGAAAGAAGAAAAAAAAACTAAAATAGAACCCGGGTACAACGAAACTGTTTGAACCGTTCCTGACTTATATTTGTAGTCGTTAAAGGTGTTTGCGAGATCATCGTAACAATTACACAATGTCAATTTCTCCTTTCAAGCGTCGATATAGTACTCGTAAGTAACTTTTACAATACAATACAATAACTCTTTATTGCACACCAACACAAGCAGTCACACACAATCAGTCGCGCGAGCAGAGCGGTGGCGCGTAGTGCGCGTGTTGCGGCAGCCGCCGAGTCGCGTGCTCCAGTGATGAAGGGTTTCGAAATAACCCGAAACATGTCGAGCTAAACTCGATTTAAGACGTGAGTTATCCGTTATAATATCATTAAATACAACACAAGCAGTACAGAACAACAGGTATATACACAGAGATTTTTACGTTCAGATTGTTTACTACGATACGTTTGTAGTTAACCAATTGCTATGTTCGTTACTAGTTCGTTGCCTACTTTTGTACCTAATATAGGTCAAGACCCTGAACATAATACGTCAAAGAGATGGCCAAGAAAACTACAAAAGACCTTGAACAAATAAAAGATCGAGAAATAAATAAGAAAGTGTGACTCGAATCTAGAATAAGTTGCTATAACTATTATTATATTGCAAAAGAGTCCACGCTAACTTCGCAAACTTTATCTAAGCTAAGGGAAACAAGAAAATGTCTGTTAAGTTTGGCTGAAGCATGTTTAAGTTGGAGGCGGAATAGCCTGATTATAATAGAGATGTTGTGGTTTGAATCCCGTTTAGAATAGATCTTCGGCAGTAATCACTATCCGGAAGACTACTTTTGAACAACGGCCCCTCGTTGAAATTGACCAAGGTCAAAACAGTTTCTGATTCACATTCAAATACATTAGATATTTTTTACGAAATGTAGTAGACAGTGATAACTTCATGCATCAAGACAGAAGTTTATTTATCTGAGTTTCTAAGCTTTAGCTGATAAGTGAGAACGGCCTAAAAAGAATCGAATGTACTTACTATTCCGCAGCAGGTATAGGAGTAAGATATAGAAGCAATAGGTAAGTGGCATCGCATAATTTTTACCCGACTGCGAAGAAGGAGGGTTATGTGTTGTACATTCTGCTAGCATTCTGCTCACTCCTTGAGCTGATAGACCCGTGCACGGTGAAGTATAAACGACATTTTATTAGAGTGGCACTTCACTTGGAGTCGCGTTGCGCTATTAACATCTCCATTGCTCATCATCATCATCATCATGTCAGCCGAAAGACGTCCACTGCTGGACATAGGCCTCCCCCAAGGCTCTCCACTCAGACCGGTCTTGTGCTTTTCGCATCCACCGCGATCCCGCGATCCTAGCCAGGTCGTCGCTCCATCTTGTTGGAGGCCTACCGACAGCTCGTCTCCCGGTCCGCGGACGCCATTCGAGAACCTTCTGACCCCATCGGCCATCAGTCCTGCGTGCAATGTGCCCCGCCCACTGCCACTTCAGTTCCGCAATTCTTCGGGCTATGTCAGTAACCTTAGTTCTACTGCGGATATCATCATTCAACATTCCATTGCTCATGCTAGAAATTAAATAAGAGTAGTACCTACACGGAAATATTTCGGTTAATGTACCAAGTGAATTGCAATCATAAAAACAAAAGCAAATACAAGACACAAATAACGCAAAGAATATGACTGACAGACTGGCATTAGATACCTATTATTACGTTAAAACTCATCTTACCTGCTCGGCCCAAGCAAAGTCAGTTAAAAGTTTTAATGAGTTCCACAAAAACTGTTTATCCTGCGAGATAAAGAGAAAAAATACTTTCCACAATCGCTTACTTCCCTTCGCGGAAAGGTACAGAAGTATAATAAATAAATTATCTTAGTAATTTAGCCACCGGTTCGCTTAATTTAAGTTTGGTTTGGCGAACGATTTGTTTGTTTACAAAGCGACGGTCCCCGCGAACAAACGTGTAATGGCTTTTACACGATTTTTTTTTAATTACGTTCTTTGAGCTATAACGGACCATCTATCAAAGTCAAACTCAAAATATCTTATTATTTCTGGTGTACAATAAAGAGTTTTTGTATTGTTGTATTGTATTTTATCTTTATTCAATTTAGGCTATATATAAAATAGCCTATGTTCTTCACAATTTCCAAGTGTTGGTGTGTATTTATTTTTGCATCTATAACTAGCAGGAATAAAAACTGCAAAACAGTTTGATAGCAAAACAGCTGATATCAAAAATTCACAAGAACATTCGTGCAAGCGTTTATTAACAATTCATTGTCAAAAAGAATTTTCCATTTGAATATTATTGTAACGGAGTAATATATTTTCGACCTTTTGCCGGTTTAACATGAATAAACAACGTCTAAAAAAAAAATAAACACATAATAAATCTTTGAAATAAAAGTGCAAATACTTTCCCACAAGAATAAAAAAAAAGTATTTTTTGCATTTTCTGGTTAATGCACAAAGTTCAAATTTCATTCTAGGCATATACCTAATCGTTGGAGTATTTATGCTCTTTATTTTCTTGATACATTGTTTCAAATTTAATCCATCAGATGAAGAGCTGTTAGAGTTTTTGCGTTTTTTATTTTTCCTGTAAAGTTGATGTTTTGATATTACACGTTTATTCGTGGGGACCGTCGAAAGAGTGTCTTGGCTATTACTTAGCTATTAGTAAATAAGTTTGGAATGGTTGGATTCCCTTTTTGCTTTTGACTTTTTTTCTGATTCTGGTGAGAGCCCTGTGCTCAACAAGTGCGATTACAAATACCAGAGAGGAAGCTTTAAAAGCCATGGACGATGAGCAATTTAAGGAAATACGTCATTATTGTTTACATCGTCCTGCCATTTTAGCCTATGTTTGCATTCGTCACATTTACCTAAACTCCCACCAATTTTTTATAAGCAGTAATTACGTCCAGTCTAAACCAACAGTTAGGCCGAGATAAGGTTTATGATAGCCCATTACAGTCGATGGTGGTGCACGGAAAACAGTAATCACGTTCAATACACGGCGGCCCAAGTCAACGTTTTGAGCGATTTCATCGTGTGCATAATTAGGTAGTGCCACCACAGTTGAGATCACGCACACAAGAACATGTCGTGTAATGACAGCGGGGTAATGACATTCATTTAACCACTTGAAAGTCCGGAGTGTGCAACCAATATGCCTCAAACCGACCGGGTTTTTTATCAACAGACGAAATGCGCTGTGCGTACACAATTTTTAACTACAAGGTTTTGAATAAAGAAAGAAATACTAAGACATTTATTAATGTTTACTCATTCAAATACTATTTATGAGGCTGGCATAGTCACACAGGTGCACTTAAGCCTCAAAAAAAAATAGAAAAAAAAAATACTATTTATAAAACAATAGCTTGTAATTTATGATTTATTCACAAAATCAAGGTTAAAGTATCCACGGACGGTTTGAAGCATTTTGGTTTTGGATACCATGGTATTGTCGGACTGCCAAGTGATTCATTCTTTCTCCTTTTGTGCAATCAGTTCTTCATGTAGCTGTGTGTGTAATCATTCTCTTCAACTCTCATGATACCATCTATACCAAACTATATAGAGTGGCTCATTTAGACCAGTCAGTATGGGATAGTCTGAAACTATAAGACATACGAAGATTGTTCTTAGGAACTATGTCATTGGTGTTAATAACAAGAAAAACTGCATTTTAATATTATTTTTGTTACCTCGCAAGTGTAGGAATGCAGTTTAGTAATGTGTTAAGACTAATGGTAGGACGGTGAATCCCGCCCGACCCACCGTGATACAGTTAACTACTAGTACGGGGGTCAGTTGACGCTTAATTGCCTTTGGATTTTACATGTTTATAAGCTTAAAGAATGTAAGTAGAGTAAGCACTTCTATTGCATAAATATAGTATTTGTATTTTTATTTGTATTCTTACACACACAGGCACACATAGCGCTCAAACACCCCTTTTTGCGTCGGGGGTTAAAAAATGAAACGCGTCAAAGTTCAGGAATGCGAGGCCGTGACTTCACGCCGTGCTAAATGCGAAACTTTGTAACTCTGTTTGTTTATTTGTTACTTGATCACGCCTAAACCGCTAACCGATTTAGATGAAATTCGGTATACAAATAACTTTCGCCCGAGAAAGGACAGTATAATTTGTTATCCCGCAAAATCGAATAGTTCCAGCGGGATAGTAAATACCGAAGTCTACGCGGACGGAGTCACGGGTAACGGCTAGTAGTTAAAAAGAAGCTGTTAAAAACTACACACTGTAATCGCTTGTCAACAATAAGCTTGCACCACGTTACATGTTCCCGCCGCGTTGTCTGCATTGCAGCGTATACCTTGCCTATACCTCAAGCATTACGGGACTATTTCGTCGAATTTATACGGCGATGCAATCGCTATAATATGGTGAAAAATTGCAATGCACCATAATGCATAATAAAGGAAATTGCTCAAACATAAATTGTACCTACACGGTTTTGTACAGTTTACTGAACGTGGCCAGAATGTGTTTTTCACGATTGTCGTTTTTAACCGATTTTAAAACGAGGTTCTCAGTTAACCGGATTTTTAAGAGAGTCTCTTCGTTCCATTCTCCATACAAACGTAGTCCTGAGGCCGTATTGCCTGTATACAAAAGCTGTCATTTTATTGCGATCGCGAGTGTCAGAAACGTTAGGCAATAAGGCCTCAGGTCTCATTTTAAAACTAGGCAACAGAAGTAGATGAAATTTTGTAAGTATGGACTAGACGTAATTATCTATGCCTGTGGTTTTTCAGATTTTCATGTAAATGTGTAATATCAGAATTACAGGAGCTCAAAAGTCGACAAAAAAAAAGATGTCAACTTTGCGCAAGAATTACAGACTATAAAAGCATTTTTACAAAAATCAAAAAAAACCACTGGCATAGAAAATAGAATGAAGATCTTGATTGTAAGATATCATTAATTTCTGTGCTATACTTTTCGTATAATATGAGGACAACGAAACCCAAAATTCAACCGCACAAATCTTGAAAAGCCTACAGCTATCTCGATACATTACCAGGAAGCGGTGAAGCGGGAGGGGATGTGCATGGGGGGACGGCTGCGAGCGCTTGTGACACGAGCGACAAAGACAGCAATATCCCAAATGAATAAACCGAAACTTAAAAGTTCTGTGAGTTCAAATATGTAAAGTGCACAAGACCGGTCTGAGTGGAGAGCCTTGGGGGAGGCCTATGTCCAGCAGTGGACGTCTTTCGGCTGACATGATGATGATGATGATGACCCCATGTGGTTGAATAGGTCTTTCAAGAAGATTACTGGTTTACAATAACTATTTTTCTATAAATAGGAGCGTTTTTATACAGCTAAATCAATGCTATAGGTAGTTAAATATTCTTAAAAATAGAATTAACATTCACCAAACGATCTACAGAATGTTTACAGTTTTTCCATCTGTATTAATGCGATCGAAGTCCGTTTGTTTGTCAACACTTGTTTACTTGCTTTGATTGAATCATTCAACGACACCTTTGAAAATAACAAATCTGAGATTTGACGGGTGGAATAATTTATAGGTTGTATTAGTTGGAACACAATTTTGACTTTAATTCATCACAATTTGAATAATTGATTGATTTGGACGTTACTTTGTAGACGTTCATATCAATCTCTATTATCGGCATCAATATTAAGATGTATAATATCTCATATCTCATTCACCGCGCGAGCGCTCCGCGAGTGAACGCGTTGTTTAAATACGTGTTACCTACGATTCGAGTACCTAAAGTCAAGTTACGCATAGAAATAAATAAATTAAGTACAATGGTGCAGTGTAAAAAATGCAAATTATTTATGTCTACTTCGAAAGACGACATAGTCAAATGCAAAGGATCCTGTGAAGCTGTCTTTCATAGGAAGTGCACTAAAAACTGTAAAATATTCATGGAAAAAGAAATGTGTGACGACTGTGGAAAAAAGGACGGAAGCCCAGGCCGATCAGGGCAGCAGGTGGGCAAGCCGAAGATAAACGTGAATCCTAACGAAACGTCCGTTGAAGTCCTGCTAAAGGAAATGAATAGTAAACTGGAAGTTATATACAAGATGGAGAAGAAATTGGAGGAGATTAGCGAAGCAGTAGACTTCTATGCTGAGCAATACCAGAAATTGACAGAGTTCAAAGATTCAGCGGAAAAGAAAATGAAAGCTTTAGACCAGAAAAATACCTACCTAGAAAAATGCAATAAAGCATTAGAAGAAAGAGTTATGGAGCTTGAGCATGAGAAGAAGCAAAAAAACGTAGAAATTATTGGGCTGGAAAAGAGAGATGGCGAAAACACTGTAGAAGTAGTGAAAATATTAGCTAAAAAGCTGAGACTAGATCCGGCTAACGTAAAAGAGGCAAAGAGGGTAGGCCGAGAATCGTCAGATAAAGCCAAGCCGCAGCCTATCATCGTTAAATTAAAATGCAGGGCGTCCCGCGACAAGTGGCTTCAAGTTAGAAAGACTTCGATCACAAATAGCGACGTTTATGGTAACGAGAGCACGAAGTCTATATATGTAAATGAGGACCTACCAAGGTTCAAGCGTCAACTACTTTGGTCAGCAAAATCCCAGCTCAAGGGTATATGCAAGTATGTATGGGTACAGGACTCTAACATATTGGCTAGAAAAGAAAACGAAAAAAAAATCTATAAGATAAAATGTGAAAACGACATAGATAAGATCCCGGCATAGTGTTTATAAAAAATACCTCTGTAGATACACTACGTGATTTCTCTGCGAAATAAATTTCAACGCTCTAACAGATATATCGCCGGAAGTGGAATATATACGACACTATAATATAGATCTATGGAGTAAATCAAATTATAATAAAACACGTAAAGCCCACATTTTACATTTAAATATAAGATCGCTGCGCAAGCATTTCAATGAATTGCAAGTTTTAATTAATCAAACTAAAGTCCAGGTGGATGTTCTTATTCTCTCAGAAGTGAATATTAAAGCAGATGAGGTATCATGCTATAAAATCACGGGTTATAATACCTACTCTAAGACTAGGCAGAACGCAAGAGGAGGGGGTTTATTAGTATATGTGAGACATCAGATTGATTTCCACGTCGAAGAAGTGGATCAACTGGGTATGGAGGTACTATATGGTATACTAAAAGTTGAAAATAGAAAAATTAATCTATTATCTATATACAGACCGCCCAAAAAGAACAAGAACGTATTTATACAACAGTTGAAACTGCTCATTAATAGTATACAAAAAAATGAAGACTTAATAATAATCGGAGACATGAATATAGATTTGTCCAATGACAAGATTAACGCATGTACGATCAACTATAAAAACACCCTGTGTGGTTACGGCCTACAGTGCGGCATACCAAGTACTGAGATAACGCGTCAAGCTATTGTTAGCGGGAGCGTTGAGCAATCGTGCATAGATCATGTATGGGTGCGAGAGAGACAACTACAAGTCAGGGATGCGCCTGCGACTGTGAGTGTGATAGAGTGCGGGATATCGGATCATCATATTGTAGGAGTAAGTCTTGACCTTGACCGAGACCAATGTTGTAATACCTTGCAAAACAGTAAGCAAATTGTGTTGGACGATGAATTAGTTAAAAATAAATTAGATAATATTGACTGGTCACAGCTGTTACTGATTATTTGCCCTCTACTATTATACCAAAAAATATGTCAAGTGTTTGAAACTATTTATTTAGAAAGTAGGATTGAAAAACACTTAAAAAAAGAAAAGAACTACCCAACCATGGATAGATAAACAACTTTTTATTAGAATCGTTAAAAGGGACGAACTTTTCCGGGCTTGGAAAGCGACACCTAATAATATGACTAGACGATTAGAATATACAAAATTTCGGAATAAGGTAAATAAATTAATAAATATTGCAAAAAATAAGTATAGAAGAGAGGAGATTAAAAAATGCCAAGGAGATTATAAAAAAATTTGGCACACTATTAATGGTTGGTTAGGACGAATAAAATTAAATGTAGATGAGACAATAATGAGATATTTAGGTAAATTTGATAATTTGTATAACATATGTAGTAAATTTTCTGAAACATTTACTAGGGAAATAACAAATATTAAACATCACTGTAACATAAAATTTTTAGATCGAAACTCATATGTAAAAAAAGTTGATTTATCATTTAGATTCACCAAAGTTTCGGCAAATGACATTGAAAAAATAGTAAATAACTTAAATATTAATAAGGCACCCGGATTAGACCAGATTAGAGTACAAGATATAAAATATGTCAAGAAGCAGCTGTGTCCAGTTCTAGCAAATTTTGTTAACATGTGCGTGTCAAAAGGTGTTTATCCAGAGAACCTGAAAAAGTCGTTTATCCGACCTATTTACAAAAGTGGAACTCACTTAGAATATACTAATTATAGGCCTATAGCTATTTTATCTGTAATTAATAAAATTGTTGAAAAAGTTATAGTAGGGCAGATAACGGGTTTCCTGGAAAAATACCGAATAATCACAGATACTCAACATGGATTCAGAAGAGGGAGAAGCACGGGGTCGGCTTTGTCACAGTTCTCAGATGTAATTAATAATTGGTTAAATGAAGGAAAACAGGTTCTCGCGCTCTTTATTGATTATAAAAAGGCGTTTGATACCTTGGATCACGACGTATTACTTCAGGCTATGAGAGAGTGTGGCATAGCGGGCCCAGTCAACGACTGGTTCCGCAGTTACCTATCCGGTAGGACCATACGAACGACCGTCAATGGTACCACCGGAGCGGAGTGTGACGTCACGCTGGGGGTACCTACCGGCTCGGTGTACGGTCCTGTCGGCTATGTAATGCTAGTCAACAGTGTGGTAAACGTTACTGAAAAGTGTAAAGTTTTTATGTACGCGGATGACATGTGCTTGTTGTATTCTGCAACAGATTTATCCCAAGCTCACAGTAACATTCAATCTGATCTCGATAATGTAGTAAAGTGGGCCCATGATAACGGAATTATAATTAACTTGTCGAAAACAAAATGTATGCACATATACTCCCCCTACAATCGAAAGGCCAAAAATGTTAACCATGATGACTACGGCGTGGTTGGCCACGGCTATGATTGCTTACATAACTATAAAAACAACTGCAATTGCGAGCGGCTCGAATATGTGGATAAATATAAATACCTAGGATTGGTTATAGATCAAAACTTTAATTGGAAAGCCCACACAATTGCAGTCTGTACAAAACTTCGAACAGTGTTAAGTAAATTCTACCACTTGAATAGAATGGTCAGTAGGCAAACAATGCTGGTGGTCTATTATGCATTGGCGGAATCAGTGATTAATTATGGACTTAGTGTATACGGTAGGACTTTTCAAACATACCTGGAGGAAATAAAGAAACTGCAATTAAGATTAATTAAATACCTAGTAACTAAGAAAAACAAAAATAATTGTAAAGGGGATTACAACAAGTTATATACATTATGTAAAATTCTTCCAGTACATATAAGAGTGCAGTACTTAATAGCTTTAGAAAATTATTTTGTGAGTGATTATAAGACGCTTAAGAATAACAAATATAATACAAAAAGTGTTAGATTAAAACAATATGTGCAAAGTCGTGCTAAAAATTACTATGGTAAACGAACTAATAAGTTCCTAGTTCCAAAGATATTTAACAAAATTGAGTGGCTAAGAGAAGGAAACCAGTGTAGCTTAAGGAAAGTTAAAAATACTCTCAAAAGGATTCTTTTGCAAAAACTGCCATAGGGTAAATTTTTGCAAAAGTATCCACATCTCTAAATATGTTGTAACTTTTGTTTTGTTTTTGTTTAGATGCATGCTTAAATAAATAGGTAGTTACATATAATTAAATTGTAAAGAGCGCATTCTCGCCAACAAACTGTAATATCAGTTTGGCGAGTGGATATGTAAATGAAGTAAGTGTATGTAATACCTATGAGAAATAAAAAAAAAAAAAAAAAAAAAAAAAAAACTGGTGACCGTATTATATAGTCTCTTCCCCACAGGGAACACTGGGCACGTGCCCCACGATGGATTACACTAATATACTAATACTAATGTAATATTATAAATGCGAAAGTGTGTGTGTTTGTGTGTATGTTTGTCCGTCTTTCACGCCGTAACGGAGCGACGGATCGACGTGATTTTTGGCATAGTGATAGTTTATGGTCCCGAGAGTGACATAGGCCTATTTTATCCCGGAAAGATGCAGTTCCCGAGGGAACAGCGCGCGATAAACAAATACCATGCGGGCGGAGCCCGCGGGCAAAAGCTAGTACGTACATATATAAGAACGTAAATACTATTTATTCAAGAATGTTTGTACATTGCCTAGTTTCCATTACACAAGCTTTGCTTACTAATACTTAAATATTTGAGCTAGGTATTTTAAGTCCTGAACAAATATCCCGATCTCCTCCTACACTAACAAGTGGTTGCATTCGAAGGCATACATAGGTATTATGTAACTCACGCTTCTCCCGCTTTCCGAAATGCCCAAAGAAAATACACTGAAAATACACTGCATGTAATTTTGAATGCAAAGGGGGCCAATTTTGTAATGCTGAGTATATTTTCTCTACGCTAAATGACAGTATTTTGGTTACAATACTCGCATGCATAATTATACGGTAGTGCATGAATTTCTTCCCCTTTTTCTTTCAAACTTCAAATTCGAAGATCAAGATCAAAACATCCGAACCTAAACAAAGAAACTGTCTGAAAAACACTAATACTCATTTTGTTGGTATCTAGGCTAGAGCAAACCCTTATCAATCATAATCAAACAAGTCTAGACTCTAGGTCAGCTCGCAGTGTTTCATGCCATTATAGGTTACTCGTAGAACTAAAGTCGCAGCATACAATACATCCATCACATGAGCTCGTCGTCGTATCTAATCTATTTAGATTAACGAAAATGTTACTTAAATTAGATAGTAGTAAAAGGCTATAAATAATAAACTACTATTTAGAATATACAAATTAAGTATCTATCAAACAAATCTCCATTGAATAAAAATACTGTGTAAAACTACTAATTTATTTAAATGGCATTTAAAACAAACTTGCAAAATATCACACAGGGCGACATAGTGAATATTTTCTTACTCTCTTCTTTTAGTTTTAGCACTTGTCATTTAGTACAAGTACAGGACGTCTTCAAATGATCAAAAATGTCATCAAATTCCCCAACTAACAATTTGGCGATAAGATAAGCTCTATAACCGCCGTATATTAGTTCTTTTAAACTCCTTTAGCTCTAGCACGACCTAAAAATTAGCGATATAGCACGCTCTAACTCTCTTATAACTCTCTTATAGTCCGATTTTGGCACAGACCTTATCACTTCAAGTGGTATAATAGTGCTACAGCAGCGACGCATATTACCAAAGGAGATAATAAAGAGCCACAACAGCCGTAACTTGTACCAAAGGTTCTATAAAACCTGTAGAATGTTTTCTTATATCACCTAAAGCGCTACAAAAGAGCTACAGTGGTGAAAATAAACTCTCCGCGAATAAAGGAGATAATAAAGAGCTACAATAGCCGTAACTTGCGCCAAGGGTTCTATGAAACCTGTAGAATGTTTTCTTATATCACTTAAAGCGCGACAAAAGAGCTACAGTGGTGAAAATAAACTCTTTGCGTGATACAAAAGCTCTTAGTGTACACTATTGTATTCAATTTTATAGAAATATTTCTATTTGGAAATTAACATGTGTCATTTTTAATAATAAAACGCGAACAGTGCTAATATTATTGTAATGGCGACGGGAAAGACGGAAAACGGTAAGTGCGTTATTTTAATATCAGTTATTTTTACGTAGATACGTGAAAAACTATTGCGGTTGTAAGTTTTCTGTTATTATATATGATATTTTACATCTCAATTTTCAAGCGCCTTAGAAATATACACGTTTCGATTAAAATTTTAGACGATAAAATACTACGGTGCATTTTTTTTTTCGAAAAGTTAATTTAACGGGTTAGGTTTGCAATTGGGTGTAGTAAAGTAACTAGATCTTATATTTTTGAAGACTGTACAGTAAATTATACTTAATTTTCATGATTATGTTTGCCATTTTAAGGTTATTATTTGTAAACGAAAATGGCGTTGTTGTCTGTAACTCTTAAACATTCCGATATCTCTATACTATCACTTCGGAGCGCAAGGCTAACTAAAAAAGTCATATTTATTACTACTGTAGAACTGATAACTCTAAAATAGAGTTATTACATATCTTATTAACACTTAAAGCTCTTAAAGAGCTATACCCTAACTCCGTTATATCACTCACTCATTGAGAGTTATTAGAATTGCCACTATAACCTTTATACAGCTTTAAGATTTTCCTACAGCTTATTTAACACTAAAGGCTATATTTAGCGCTAGAAGGTAAACATAACACTCTTACAGAGCGACAGTATTTAGACGCGTTATTAGATACTCCAAATGAGCTTTCAGTGATAAAATCACCCTACAGCTGCAACTATAAGCTATAACGTGGTAGCTTATAGCTCCACTGTGCAGCTTAAAGTTATTATATTTTTCTAATTTCTATTATATCACTTTACTATCGCCAGCTGACTAATGTATTCAATTAGATCCATAGTGTCACCAAAAGCTATAACTGTAGACCTTGTAAAGCTACTCTACCACTCAAAGCTACAATACGGTCTATTCTTATCGCCAAATTGTTTGTTGGGTCTACAGCCCATTCATAAAAATGTGACCACGAAAATGAGGTGGGAGAAACGCTCGAATATAAACTTAAATCACAATTTACTATTTCCTTAACCTAAACTCTAATAAATAAGATCGTGAGTCTGAACTCTCGTAACTAATAAACGACTAAACCGTATGAGACGAGTCATAAAACAGTTGTAAAACTGTCTGAGCTACCATTTCATCATTTCCCAAGTCCAAGGAAAATCTCCCATTCAGAACTTTTCACGGGCCGTTTAAGTTTTAATATTTTATTTTACTGGGATCTGCAAACTTCTACTGAGTTGGAAATTGTGAGATTTTATTTAAAATTTTCTCCTGGATTCGTGTTGTAAAACTTGCTGGATGTCGATGACGTTTTGCTCGGCAAAAGCAATTTTACAATTCACTACAAATATTCTGTACATTTATGACGAGATTACGAAAGATTGCTAAAAAGTAAAAATACAAAAATTCATTGACTTTTTATTTAACACCATAAAATAGTAAACAGCACAGAAAACAGAGAACTTGGTACAGTCAGCATCAAAAGTAGCTTAGCATATGAAATTTTCAAATTATTTTTACGGTTGAAATGACCGGAATTGTCTGACATAGCTGTTGAGTCAAAAACGAATGACCGTCACTAACTTCATAATAAACTAAAATTTAATTTCAAAAATAGATAATTTTAGAGAAGTTATAATTATTTGACCATGTGTCATTTCATAACTATCTGACCTGTGCCTAGATTTGTTAATCCATTAGGTATTGTTTAATTAATTAATGAAGAACCCAAGTACCTTTTACAATACTATACAATATTCTTTATTACAATCACTACAAAAATTTAAACTGAAACAAGTTCAAGGTTTTAATTACAAAAGCAAATCGTCATCAAAACTTAACTGCAATTTTACAAATTCAAAAGGCAAAAGTTAAACTGAAAGAACTGAAAAGCAAGTCTTGGAATTCATAAGAAATACTGATTAGGTCAAAAAGTTTATACCAGCCGACGAATCAATTATTTTAAAACGAGGACCACAATTGCTGAAATGCCAAATTTAAACTTTCTAGTGCGACTGGAAATATTGTTGGTTTTGATTCCCCGTCAAGTTGTACGGAAACTTTTTCCTTTTAATCGCGGCGACTTTTAAGTTGCTTTTTGGCGCCATGACGAAATACTAAGCCAGTAAGTACCTACGCCAAAAACTGAAAAAAAATAGGAATCTCTGGCATAAACTAACAAAAAAAATGTCCGTCAGAATCTCCTGCAGCATTGTCGCTACAAAAGTGCCTTCTAGCAGGTGACGTCGTCTTCAAACAGTGTAAAGTTACGGACAAAGAGAATGTTTGCCGAGTGCCCTTATCAAGCCCTCGTGTGTAATATGATCTGGTTATCTCTGTCTTTGGACCCTTGTGCTTTAAAGTGCTGTTTACGCATGTTTTGACAGGGTGTTCAATGTCTCAGTTATCTAATGTCGCTGTTTAATGGGAGTCGGAAAGTCGTCACATTTGAGGAGAGAGCTTGTGGCGCGAAGTGAAATAACATAATATTATACTTGTACATCGTGCTAATACGTTGTGTTGATAGAAAAAGTGTTGAACTAATTGTATTGTATTGTAAAACACTTTATTGTACATAAAAACACATGAAAATAACAGAACACAGGATAATAAGATGTACAAAGTTGAACTTATCCCTTAAAGGGATCTCTTCCAGTTAACCTTTGAACAATTGACAGGATATCAGACACAAGAGTACACTACAAGTAGAATGAAAAGGTCAAAGAACTGAAATTTAAATTACTCAAAAATTCATTATAAATACACATACATAGGTACACACTGATACATAATAATAAAGTCTAATAAGTGAACTAATTTTATATCGCCTCAGCAAAATGTGTTATTTGATCCCGCAAAAACACTCTCTCTTTATACTTCGTGTTGTATAAGTATTTGTTATAATATTGTTGTAAATAAATAAATTTCTTTACATAGAAATCTTAATTGGGAAGAAAGAAAAAATAGTAAAAAAAAAACTTTCTTCTTAATCTTAACATTACTCTTAAGTCGTCGTAATTAGTCCCGATTTCGAACACGCCTCTCATTATACCTTCTATAGCAATTCGAAATCTCTTTCGAGCTTAACAAACCGTCCCGCAGCTGGCACATTGCACGTTATAAAGTATGGTCGAGTATGCATCTAAGCCATTATGATTCTTGAGGTGCATTAGTAAGGTTTGAAATGGAACTGCATTACGTTTGCAATTACTACTTAGGATGTTACGAGCCTCAATGTACACAAAGACACCCCTACTATGCTTTTATTTAAATAAGACTATAAAATAACCAAAGAAATTACTTACAAAACTTATAAATTACAAATAAAAAAATCCCTGGAGATCGTCCACTTGGGGCATTGTCCCCAGGACGGAGGCCGCATTGCCTCTTTGCACAGCCAAACTTAGGCGCTGGGCAAAGAAGCTACCGGTCCGACGGTCCCCTGAGACACCGAAGAGCTATACTTTTTACAATTTTTTTATGTCAAAACTTCATTGTTGTACAGTTTTTATTTCAAACTAATCGAAAAATATTGTATGAGAAACACAAGAAAAGCTGAGAGAATGGTTCATAACTGCGTCCGTCCCTAAAACAGCTGTATACAAAAAAACCGAGTGCTATGAAGCTTTTTAATAAATTACCGTATTTACCGTGTAATATATGGTAATATGCAACAGTTGGGGGAGACATGTCCAGCAGTGGACGTCTTTTGGCTGACATGATGATGATGATGATGCAACAGTTGTCAATCTATAAGTTAAAAAAAAATGTGAACTGTAAACAAAAAAAATATTATGATTGTATGTAAACAAGAAAAAAACGATATATTATGAAAATTTGTTAGACGAACTGTAATTAAATCCCAATGCAATACAATGGAGCAGTGCGGCAAGTATTTATGGTACGTTTGGGTCTGGATTGCATCGGTCTGGGGATTGCTTTGGGGTTTAGATTAAGTTAGGTTAGAATAATGACGAAGCATGTGGCGGATTAGCATGTAGCGGATTTTCAATTTGTTTTGTTGACGAAGCCTGTTGCGGATCTACAATTTGTTCTGTTGACGAAGCCTGTTGCGGATATTCCGTTGTTTTGAAGCCTAAATTGTAAATTTGTTTTTTTTCGGTTAGTAATTAAGTTAATACAACATTTGCATACATGTAGTTGTGTTGCAGTAAAATTTACTGATTCCAAACATGTACGAGTATATAACTCACTGAACAAATCACTGGTTGGCTGGTTGGTTGGTTGGCTGGTTGGTTCTGGCTGTCGTTTTTATATTAAAAATGGAATAAAAACAAATTCTTCGTGCTACTGCGTGTATTATTGGAAGCCAAGAAAGCAATGTTGCCACTTACAAATAATCAAAATAAATCTTAGTGTTGTAATTATTAAAATGGATTTCAACACTCAATAAAGGAATAAGGAAAAGGATAGGAAAAAAGCCGTGGTGGCCTAGTGGTTTGACCTATCGCCTCTCAAGCAGAGGGTCGTGGGTTCAAATTCGGCTCGCACCTCTGAGTTTTTCGAAATTCATGTGCGCAATTTACCACGAGCTTTGCGGTGAAGGAAAACATCGTGAGGAAACCTGCACAAACCTGCGAAGCAATTCGATGGTGCGTGTGAAGTTCCCAATCCGCACTGGGCCCGCGTGGGAACTATGGCCCAAGCCCTCTCATTCCGAGAGGAGGCCTGTGCCCAGCAGTGGGACGTATATAGGCTGAGATGATGATGATGATGAAGTAGGATTATAATAAGAAAGTACTTCTAACGCTTACTGCTGGATAGCACTTTCCACAACACCATCAATGCTAAGTGTAAGCTCTTGTCAAAGATCTACCCACACGTACAAACGACTAATGCAAGGATAATCCCTAGTGCACTCACCTTGTATCGATTTGCCCTGGAATTAAACAAACCTTGCGATTCCTTCTAAAAGAAAAAAAGAAAATACGTTTATTTATTTATAATAGGTATTTTACGTATGTATGTCTTTCTCCTACTTTAAAAATTTACTCTTAAATAGTTTAGACGACCGGATGGCCGAGTGGTTAGAGAACCTGGCTACGAAGCTTGAGGTCTCGGGTTTGAATCCCGACCGGGGCAGAATAATATTTGTATGTATTCATATATACGATTCGATTGTTTGTTTTCGGTTCTTGGATGTTTTATATGTATTTAAGTATGTATTTATCTATACAAGTACGAGTATGTTTATCCGTTGCCTAGTGTCCATAGTACAAGCTTTGCTTAGTTTGGGACTAGGTCAATTGGTGTTAAGTGTCCCATGATATTATTATATATTATTATTACTCTTGACAATAGATTGATACGTAAGGCAATGAGGGGGCTGCTACTGTCGTGAACGTATCACCCTTGAAAAAGATCTCCGGTAAGGTCGAAACCGGTCGCTTTATTCTGTAATTTTATGAAATATTTTTACCTTGTTTATCTGCTACTAGCTCTGTCTGTCTTTGGCTGTCTTACTCTACAGACTGGAAACCAGCGCAAAGTACATTTTGATGATTTCATACAACTGTTGTCTACGACATTTGCTACGGCGTAGCTTGCTACATTGTATCGTAGATGGTCTACGAAGTTAAGTTGCGGTCAGAAACTATCTTACAAGCTTATAGCTTTCAATGTCAGTTTGTATCTATGTTTGTTGAAGAAAAATAATGCAAGTCGCATTTTACTTATGGTGATCGGATTTACTTGAAATTTATTGCAGACAAGTTTATATAACAATTCAAGTCACCAAAATAGCTTTGTATGAAAAATATTATATTATTGTCTTTTTTATGTGTGAAAGCGCATAATTTCGAATCGGCTACACTTATTTGACTACTTGTTTTAGATCGTGTTTGTAGTTGTTTGGACACAGTCTTTATGACAAAAAGTGACTGAAATTTTTGAAATAAAAAACATGTGAGTGAGTGAGACAGTTTTCTTCGTTACTGGTAGTATACCCGTGCAAATGCGAGCTGGTCGTGAATATTTTTTTATCGCCAGCAAAATTATGTCAAACGGTAATTCGTGCAAAAAAACGTTCGGGCAAACAATTTTATGCGACCATACCAGGTTACACCATAGGTAAAGCTTCATAATTCCGCGACTAAGTGGCGCACTTGTTAGAGCATTTGCGGCGAGTGCTCGTTACTGTACGCTGCACCCGTTGTTTTATAACTGGGTTCATTTTTAGCCTCTCATCATGCGCTTAGTGCATAAAACCTAACGATGACGTCACATGGTGTTTTGACTTTTTTATTAGAACTGTTGTGTTTCGGCGTGGAGAGTAAGACAGCCGGCGAAATTACTGGCACTTGAGGTATCTCATCTTAGGCCTCTAGGTTGGCAACGCATCTGCAATCCCGCTGGTTTTGCAGGCGTCTATGGGCGGTGGTGATCTCTTACCATCAGGAGACCCACTTGCTCGTTTACCATCCAGTCGAATAAAAAAAAAGTCCGTATTTTTGTAATCATCTTTCATTTCTGAGAGATGTCGCAAATGAGAAACTTTTGAAAACGGTGTACTTGGCGCTCTGTCAACCCATACTAAACTATTGTATACTTGCCTGGGGGGGGTCCTCCAAGTCCGCCCTGATAACCTTGGAGAGAGCTCAGAGAGCGGTTTTGAAGGTATATTTAAGGAGACCGCGGCGGTATTCTACTGTGAGTCTGTTCGGGGAGGCAGGTGTATTGAGTGTGCGCAGACTGTTTCTGTTGGGGGTTACAGCATAAACAAATCTTAAATTCGTCATCCTACAACGAGATGGTAAACAAGCGAATTTATAGGGCTCGGGTGCCTGCTGTGCGCTCTGGTTTCGCAAAGCGCTTCAAATCGTTTATTTTTCCTTTCGTGTACAACGCAGTCCATAAAAAGATAAATTTAAAGTTCCTTAGCCTCGCAGAAGTTAAGGAAAAGAGTCGCAAGTTTTTAATGTCCTTATCCTATAAAGAGGCTGAGGGTATAATAACTACTAGGTAATGATCCCAACCTTTTGCCCCAACCTTGATACGCACACACACACGCACGCACGCACGCACACACACAAATACACACACAAACACACACACACGCACACACACTTATTTGTTGTGACTTAGTTAAGTTATACTTATTACTATTATTAGGTACCTACTATATAACATCAGTGTCTCTGTTTCTTTCAAGCCGCAGTTTTAAGGTTAACCCTATATGTTTTTGACTCCCACGATACAGGCTCTGCCTAGTGTGGGTGTCGCCGAATTAGTGTTTATAACTGTTTGTGGTTTTTGGTAATAAATAATTTTTTCATTTTTCATTTTCATCTTTACTGACCAACTTTTTGCTCAGAAATAGTAATACTGGCTTATTTTTGCTTACTTTCAAATTTGTTTGGTTCTCTTCCAACAAAAAACAATATGAATGAGATGTACTTAGCGATAAGCGAGACGTAACATACTCTGTTACCTCATAAAAGCGCTTATAATCTCCAAACGTCGCTTTTTCCCTCCATAAGTCCAACGACGTTTTACCGGCCACTCTACGACGTCAAAAAAAGGTTTTCTCAATATTTTTACATCACCCCGTACGTGCTGTGATTTTCTAAAGCAACAAAATATTTGTGAAGGCCAAATATTATGCCGCAATATTCCCGAGGGCGTACTTAGAGAAACAATGAAGAACGTCTAATGTGCCGCTACCCTCATATCCCACGTTGGAGCATTACGTGACACTCCTCCAATGGGATAAATAAGCATCTTAAAGTCTCCCCACAGGTCTCCCTGTGATATTCACTAGCATAATTTACTCGTAGCTACAGTGGTTGGTAATTTTCATTAACTCTGTTCGTGTTGCCGGCAGCATAAGTGTTAGTTTTTATGCCGGCTATTTTGCCGAATATTTTTTATTTTCATTTCTGCTTCCATCTAAGATTGGTCCACCTTCGTGATATCGTATTTGTATTAAAAGCTATTTCCCTCCTTGCATTATAATCAGTGTTATGTTCGTAAATATCTTCAGCGAACAGTAGTCTTATTTTGTATTTAAATAGCTTTTACCCGCGGCTTCGCCCGCGTGGAATTCGGTAATCGCGCGCTGTTCCCTCGGGAACTGTGCATTTTTCCGGGATAAAAAAAGTAACCTTGGTCACTCTCTGGCTCATAAACTGTCTCTATGCCAAAAATCACGTCGATCCGACGCTCCGTTTCGACGTGAAAGACGGACAAATTTACAAACACACAAACATACAAATACACACTTTCTCATTATAATATTAGTATGAATTGATATGCAATCGGTGCTCCAAGCACTCCCCTAACATTTTAAATGCGAAAGTAGTCGGATTTGTAGGAATTTTACTATGATTATATTTAGCTGTACGCTGTCATAACACTTCGGCTACTTTTTATTCCGATTTTTCCGATTTTAACTAGGGATTAGAATGAATAAACGCATGTAAAACCCCAAAATCTCAACCGCTAAACATGTACTTTTGGACGAGTTTTCTTCATTCTACGTAAATAACGGCCATGTTTTAAATGTAGGGAATTCCGGTGAACAGATTTAACAAACAAACAATTTTAATTTGGACAACATTGTAAACGAAATTCAAATCACAAAATTTTTCAATGGAAGAGATTTAAAATGCGTAAAAATGCCAGTTTTGTTGCAAAATAATGTGAGCTCCAACAATAGACTGATTCCCAAATCGTACTGTGATGTGAAAATGAGATCCCTTTTGAAAATTGAAAACCCGAAGAATGAGCCAAGTTGTGCCGAAAATTAAATTTTCAATTAATGATGTTTGCCTCAAAGTCTCGTTGTCAGACAATTTTATTTTATTCCGAGGGAATGTAGTAAATTGCGTCTGCATGATATTTTAATTTCTTACTTCATTTTTTAACACTGCAAAGATAGTAAACAATCTCGACCCGGATTTTTATTGAAAAATCCATTTAACTACATAATATAATTAAGATTTTAATAATAGTTACTTTGGAGCTTAGTTTGAGAGACAGAGTGCGGAATGAATGCATCCAGAAACTTTTGACTTTTGACAGACATCTTGAGACGCATTGCACGACTGAAATGGAACAAGGCGGGGCATGTGGCACGCCGAGTGGATAACCGCTGGGCCCATGGAGTGCTAGTGTGGAGACCACGGGCCACAAATAGAAGTGTAGGCAGACCCCAGATGAGATGGTCTGATGATATAAAGAGTTACGCCGAATAGACGGAGAATAGGACTGAGTGGAGGAATTTAGGAGAGGGTTACATTCAGCAGTGGATAGATAAAGACTGAAAAAGAAGAAGAGTACAATATTTATTCGTTTGAATTAAATAAAAAAACATCTGGTTCTTATATATACATATGGATTTAATTGGATAAACAGTTTCAAAAACGCATATTTTTTATCATGGGACACTTGACACTAATTGACACTATACTATAATGGATACTAGGCAACGGATAAACATACTTAAATATAGATAAATAAATACTTAAATACTTACATATTAAACATCCAAGACCCGAGAACAAACATTCGTTTTATTCGTACATATATCTGCCCCGGAAGGGATTCGAACCCATTTATAAGTTTTAGTTATGTACCTACTTTGTATCATAAAATTTTTAATGCAAACCTTTTATACTTATACTTTTAGTTGTCTATTGTCATCCAAATTATATGTTCATCATCATCCCAGCCTATATACGTCCCACTGCTGGGCACAGGCCTCCTCTCAGAACGAGAGGGCTTATATGTTCATATCAGAATTTAAATAATCCGATTACTTGAAGAAGACCAAATTCCAGTTGCAAATTCCTGACAACATACATCCCTACAACAACGAACATTGCTGGCTAAATAAAAGTTTGTAATAAGGATCCGCTACAAATTTTGACAAAGAACTTGCCCAAGTCGCTGCCGGGCCCGGCCCCGATAAAAATCGAAATACATTGGGGAAACGATTTCCTCGCCACCATTATTCCTTTGTTAGACGTAGGGGGCCCACTGATGCGGAACGTCCTAGCCTAACCCACCGATTATTTGAAACCTTTCATTCGAGAAACAATTTGAATGTTACGAATTGGGAAAGGAAAGTAATGAGAGAGAGCGAGAGAAAACATCGCGAGATACTTAAAAGGATCGGGTTTGTGTTGTAAGTAGAATATGTACATGAGAGTAAATTAGTTTTGTAAAAAATTAACATTTTTACTTTGCATACCTACTCGTAAACTTCATATCAGCATGCCAGATCTAGAAATCACAAAATTGCTTTTATAAAACGCAGTTTTAATGTTGTGTTTTCTTTTTAAAAATTCGTGTAATTAATAAATTATCAAAGAAAAGCAAACCTAGTAGTAATCTGTTAAGTAACTTAAATTCAACAGCCGGGACACATCCCAAACCGTAATCAGTTTACAAATTATCAGCAAAAGGTCCCGGCACTATTGTTAAGTAGATGACAACGCAAGTACACTCAACAAAAACTACAGTCAGCAAAAAATATTGTATGCAAAATGACATTTTTAACAGAAACTCATTCCTTTTTAAATTTTTATATAAATACTTTTAAAACAGTCGGGTTTTTTTGATATTTTAGTTTCTTTAAATAACAGTAAGCAGGCTGTGATAGCAGGCAAACAGCTGAATCTTAAGCCGCTCCACTCTCTACAGAGATAATTCCATTTTATAACAATCTAAACCTCGTATCTTACCCAATCTCGTTTTTCTCAAACCGACACTATGCACCTCAATGCAAAGTTGTTTTTGGAATGAAATGGGTGTGAAAGATAGGGGGTTGGGAAAGGAGGCTTTTGATTTTAGCACAGCCTCTGGCGCGTGAAGCTTCTCGTAATGAGCGAGTTTGGAGTTCTGTTTAAGCCTACTTAGCCGCGGTTGGCCGCGCTAACGTATGGCCTTTGAGAACTTATGACAAATATAAGCCTAAGACCATAATCCTGGAGAGTGATTTGAAACAGTTCGCTAGTTTTGGCTCTTCGGTATTACTTTATCAAAATAATAATATGAGTACATTGTGAGTACAGACGCATTATATTAGTTAGTAGCTGTTGCCCGCGACTCCGTCCGCGTAAAATTCGTTTACCGCTATCCCGCGGGAACTATTTAATTTTTCGTGATAAAACTATCCCATATCCTACACCGGGACTCAAACTATCTAATTTCATTTAAATCAGTTCAGTAGTTTAAGCGTGAAGAGGTAACAAACAACCAAACAAACAGACTTACAATTTTCGCATTTATTTAGCGGGATAGTGATACTGAGAAGTGGGATTATTTTGATACTTTCCTGTAAATAAAAATGTTACAAACGGGACTTACCACTACACCCACGGCCATTGTGATGTGGTCGAAACGACGAGGTAAATATTACTCGTATATTTAGCGTTTTAAACACATGTCGAGCTAAACTCGATTTAAGACGTGAATTGTCTAATACAGTACGAGTATCACAGAGATGATACATGCTATATGGGTATCACATGAAAACCTAATGTTTGCACAGTCAGCAGCACCAATATTTGTGCAACAAACGTGCATAAATATCTGATACGACTCTCTATTTCTATGGCCGGATGGACGTCTCAGATATTTTTGCACGCTTGTTGCATCAGATATTAGTGCTGGTGACTGTACCACGTGTCTAATGTCATATGATTTGCAATAAATAATTTTGAATTTGAATTTGTATCATTGTTTCATGTTCAAAATTCTTGTAAAGTTCAGCGGGGTAGTGAAATATGTTTTTTTTTTTCAGGCGGAGTTGTACGAACAATAGTATAGTAGAGGTAGTTTACGTTGGAACTTACAGGAAAGAAAGCGAAGGTAGCTAGGGCTTACCCATAGTATATGTTGGACATACGTAATCCTAAAAAACCTAAAAGATTATCAACGTAAACAGAAATGAGTGTCGTCTACTTGGACCACTTTACAGCGTGTATTTTTTATACCAACATAAAATAACTGGACGTTGGTTTAAGTGCTTAGTTGGTTAATATTTTAAGCTTAGCATTCACGACCAGATCGTATTGTTCTGTATAATAAAACATTATAAAAGTAAGAATATTAGGACCCTTACTAACTACCCTTAAAATAATGATGATCTATATCTATATAAATAAAAATGAACCATAAAAATGTGTTGCTAAGCGTAAAACTCGGGAACGACTGGTCCGATTTTGCTAATTCTTCTTTGGTTGAGTTCATTACTGTCAGGAGAACGTTTTTATGAAAGAAAATACAGAAAAAAATACAACAGGGGCGAAGCCGCGGGCAACAGCTAGTAACCAATACAAATCTCATGTATACCACGTAAAAGCTAGTTACATAAGCTTCATTTTCTAATACGGGGACAAACTTAAAAAACCACATAGAAGAGAGTTATCAGCCTTCAAATATACACACACACACACAACGTTTATTACCATTACCACACTAGCTGCGCCCCGCATGCGTTGGGATGCTAATTCCCGTACATCCACCTCACGCTCGCTGGACCGTTTTTCTCCCAGCCTTCACAGGCTAGTCGCTATATATATGTGGGAGATGAGTTGTTTTTAATATATTTCGAATTTTAACGGTTCCAAATTAGCTCTTAAACAAGCTGGTCGCTAAACCGCTCCCACCCGGTGTGACGTCATTTGTTTGTTCGCTCTTATAAAAAGGGCCTACCTGCCGTCGACGGTTCAGATATCATTCAGTTGCGCTGAGCTGTTGACGTAGTCCAGGTAATGCTATTTTCCTATAGAAACTAGTTTATACTATGATTACAATCTTACTGTATCTTTATAGATGTGCTTCATACAAATTACTATACCTACCTGATGGTGGAACCCCTGTAAGTGACTTTTGATGATGATTATGTTGTATTGCTTAAAAGATTATTACACATAGTAATAATTAATGCTAATTTCATATATTGCATATATTGTTGTTCTTGGACAAATGCTTTATTTCTAAATAAATATGATGTGTTGATTTGAACGCTGTTTTACGTAATTATATCTTCCTTTAATCTCCCACATCAGAAGTGGGATCATACGTGTACCTACTATGTTATTAATGCATTTTTACTTTTATGTTTTTCATGGACTCCAATGCTGCATCTTTCGATAAAGTGCACATGCGCCGAAGTGGCGTACACATGCGCCGACGTGACGTGCACATGCGCTGACCTGGCGTACACGGGCGCTGATGCGGCGTGCACTGCACATGCGCCGATGTTGCGTGTACATGGTTCAAGGTGGCGTATACACACGCCGACAACGCAGCAACCTGACTACATCACCGACGCTCTCACCCCCACATGCGATGGTGGTACCGACGAGTGAACCTTCAGCGTTGCAAAGAAAAATTGGACGAGACAGCGTAACTACTTTACAAAGACCGGTAAATCATATATTGCGAACCTGCTTGGGTCACAGCGGTTTGACGATAAAATTTTATTTTGTCAATTGTGGTTCTAGACATTTTGTCTTTAGACATTTAATATTCTTGGTACCTATTTTAGACTACCAAACTTACATACTCTGCTAACATTACTGCTACCGATTAATCTTGTACGGCAATTAGTGACCTGTAACGTCACTTAGATGCAAATTCGGTTGACTATTTAATTCTTTCAAAGTTACTAAAAATCAAGTTTTACAGTTAATTATTATTTTGTTGTTAAAAGGGTTGCTTCCTAGAATTGTTGTTTCATGGTGTCAACTACCCTATTGAGTATTTAATTACTGTCTTTTTACACTAGATACAATTGTTTCCTAACAAGTTAAGCACTTCTGTGTTTGGGTACATAGATGAAAACCTTTGGGCGGTGCAAATTACTGCATTTATTTACGATAAATCTAGGCACCCTGCTATCGCAAGTATTATAAGTGTGTTTACATAAAAGTTCTTAGTAATCTTAGACTAACTCTTGAGAACATCTACCCACTACAATATTAAACAAGAAGCACCTGTCTAGTTTACAAATTCAGATTCATATTATGACTCGCTATTTGACTACTTTAACGACCTTGCGCCAAAATGTTCCTTCCACTTTACAGATCTTTGCGTGATAATAGTAATTAATAAAATTAATTAATGATGCTATAGTGATATTAATAATGACAAATAATTTTCAACAAGTACCCCCTGCAGGCGGGAAGGCTACTTCTTCGTACCTCTAATACGATTGCCTTCTTTTTGACTTTGTAACACGTTGCATGCGTGCGATCCGTGTTTAATATGTGTAAGCAGTTGCAACCAGTTGGTTTCGTTTGGTTTCCTACGTATTTAGCACAGATTACTACGCTATTGCTGTTTATTCGTCATCTATGAATTTATATATTTTTGTACTGTTCCTACACAGATTTATTTGTGCTGATTCCGGTCACATTCAGTTAGATGAAAAAAAAAATATGTAGGTATTTATTGAGAAACAACTCTGAGACAAGTTACTTTTAGACATCGTCAAAATATTTTTCTGTAAATTTTGTATCACTCTTATTTTAGGAGTGCGAGGTCGAATAAGGTTGTGTATGTTTATAGTGTACCAACGAAATTCAATTTCTTAATTGTGTTTTGAACACGGCAGTTGATTTATCTCATCACTAGTGACATGAACTTTTTTATTTCCTATTTGAGGGTAGATGAGATGGCGACGTATCGCCACTTTGTTTTGTTTATTAGCGGTTACTTCATTGGAACAAGTTGATTACTTGAACATATCTTTCTAACAATATTAGATATTATCTAAACCATTTTCGAAATGGCTAAAAGTTACCTAAATACATGTGCAAATGCGGTGCAGTGACCTAATAAAGTGATTCTATAAATGAGTTGATGAGGAATGAGAAATGATTGTTCGAAAACTGTTTGCAATATTGTGGTATGATAACACTATAACTACGAGCACACAGTGTAACCGGTCACTTAGCTCATTTCATCGATAATAGTAATTCTGTGACAGTATTCATATTTTTGTTGTTTTGGATTGGAGTAATCATTTTAATTATAAGAGCTCCTGCAATAATAAAACTTGATTGAACATCGTAAAGTCTAATTAAATGAACTAATATTTCCAGTTCGATCTATACAATTTTTATCTGATACTCGTAAAGTTGCACATTGTCTTTATTATACGGACGTGTCTGTATATTTTATTGTTTTGAACTTCCGCGACTTCACTCATAGTTATTACACCTGACAGTCTTCTTTTAAGCCAGGAGACTTTACCTTAAACTTTTGCGTTCAATTCCTGGATAATAATAGTATTGTATTGGGACATTAAGTATTTCGATAGCTATAAAATTCGCATTTTGTTGTAAGATTTGTACTCCACATAGTACGTTCGGCGTTATTCTTATAATGATTTGTACTAGGATAGCTATCATGGGATGATTGACACTAATTGATCTAGACCTAACTAAAGCTGGTTCTAGTAATCATAACGTCCCCTCAAGCGCAGAACAGTAAGATTGCGGTACATAAAGTATGTTCTGGCTTTTCCAGGAAGCTATGAAGGTGGCTTTATTAATTTTTCTCCTATTCAGTGAGATATCATGTTTATTTTGTCGTTTAATAGTTATAAAGGAACCTTAACCAGTTTAGAAGTTTTCCAAGATTCATACAATCTGGTGTGACCGGGGATTAAGCCCGTGACTTAGGGCTGCACTATGCATTACAATGATAAAAGGTTCTTTATTAGCTAACATTTCTAGGCTGTCAGTTTGGCCGAGTTATGTAGTCGGTTGTTTCTAGATGTAACGTGCTAATGTTACGACGAGGATTAAGACCGACGAAGAATAAACGTTTTGAATACTAAAACTACCCTCCACTACTACTCAAGAGCAGTCTAAAAGACTCTTGTCAGTAATCTGCGGTTAGTAACGAATGACTAAATTTCTATAGTTTGTCATTTCGTTCTAGGCATCATACCTAACAATCCTGATGATGGATGCGCTTGATTTTAGCTAGATGCTGGTCGCTCGATCGCAACGATAAAGTGGGAGTGATCGAATTAAATAATAATTTATTCGTTACATACAAAATTTGAACATCGAGTAATAAATTAAAACAAATTAGATTGAATTTGTAATTGATAAAATGAAATAAAAATAAATTGAAACTTAAAAATATATCGAAGCTGTAAGTTATTTGTTTTCACATTTTTCAGTTCAATCTTAGTAAATACAATAAATCGGCAAGACAATAATTGTGCATACTAGTGCTATCTTTTAAGACGTTTTTACGCAACTTTGAGTAAACGAAGTAATTAATTATAGATCTTTTTAACATTATAAAGGTCACACCTTTAACTTTGCTTCATTTCCTGATTGCATAAATTTGGTATAATAATATTACGAAGAAAGGGGTAGATATGCGATTACTATTTCACGTGCTACCCGCGTCGAATGTTGCAACATTTTAAAACTAAAATATGTACAATGAGAATATTGTAACTTCCCTTATTGTCTACTTACTAGTAAGTAATTTGGCATCGTGACAACCTGTTCCTTACTAGGTTACTTAACCATTTCAGTTGACGTCAGTTGTTCAACGATAAAAATTGTGTACACTAACCGTGAGGTGTTGTATCTAAATCACACCAACTCGCGACACTTCGAGTTTGTCAGCATCAAAAATCTAAGAGTTACACTCTCATTGGTGGATTAACTGCTACTTATCTATTTTTCGCCTGTTTTTTTGACCTTTCGGGTTGTCTAACAGGAAAATATTCACACCATGCTGCTACTAGTTCAGATTGCTTACAATAATTTGGCAACTGTTCTTTTTCTCCTTTTTATCCGGACGTCCTGTTCATTATATGATTGTTCATGCTACGTGTTGCCTGGCCAGCAAATCACGGTGCATGAGTCCATCATATATTTCTGAGCGAGACTGGGATTTTTTTTACTCGTGTACTACACGATCATCAAAGTGGATCCACGGTCATGCGAATTGACCACTGTCATGAGAATTGACACTCGGTCATGCGAATTGACCACTGTCATGTGAATTGGCACTCACGGTCATGCTAATTGACCACTGTCATGTAAATTGACACTCAATCGTAGGCTCATCAATGCAATTTAATTTCTTGCCATGTTAGTTGGACCGTTGAATCGAGACTAGCTCAGTTCAATCCAATTTTAGGAAATCGTCTCCATCGATACTAACGATGACTCTTAATTAGACAAATAATTAAGCTAAGCTAAGTTTGGCAGCTGCATAATCTATAAGATTAAGACAAATTTGTAATATTTCATTATTTTATTTGACAATAGTTATAAGAAATATTAATAAACTTGTATCAGTGAAAATTTTTGTGGTGTACAAAAATAATATTTGTATTGTATTGTATTGTAAAATATCGCGAGCCGAGTCGGCTGCTCGTCAGTATGGCCGTGTGGGAGATGAGTTGTTTTTAATATATTTCGAATTTTAACGGTTCCAAATTAGCTCTTAAACAAGCTGGTCGCTAAACCGCTCCCACCCGGTGTGACGTCATTTGTTTGTTCGCTCTTATAAAAAGGGCCTACCTGCCGTCGACGGTTCAGATATCATTCAGTTGCGCTGAGCTGTTGACGTAGTCCAGGTAATGCTATTTTCCTATAGAAACTAGTTTATACTATGATTACAATCTTACTGTATCTTTATAGATGTGCTTCATACAAATTACTATACCTACCTGATGGTGGAACCCCTGTAAGTGACTTTTGATGATGATTATGTTGTATTGCTTAAAAGATTATTACACATAGTAATAATTAATGCTAATTTCATATATTGCATATATTGTTGTTCTTGGACAAATGCTTTATTTCTAAATAAATATGATGTGTTGATTTGAACGCTGTTTTACGTAATTATATCTTCCTTTAATCTCCCACATATAATAACAATTCTAGCAAATAGTGTGATCAATAAACCTACGTTCTAATTCTATTGGGCTGGGTACCATACATTTTTGCACATCATTCTTTGTTGTTGAAATAAATATACACACTGTATATGAGAAAGAGAGAATTATGTCCTTTGTGTAAACTCAGCATAAAGATGCAGAGAATTAGAAGGGTTCGCTCGTATTGACCGGCTATATCCAGATTACTTTACCCACGATAAGTATATTCGTAATCATTGCCTTTGGGAGCTGAGATTATAGGAAATATCTAAAGATATAAAACATTACATTTAACGGTTCGACGCACAATTATAAGTCAGAAACGGTCCGACCGAACGCACTCACCTTTGAAAAAGATCTTTCGAAAAGATTGAAACTAGTCGAACCGTTCATGATTTATAATACAATACAATAACTCTGTATCGAATCGAACACTATCACAGTACAGAACACACATGTACATAAAGATTTTTTTTAAATAATAATCTCATTTATATTTATTTAATTTAAGCAGTAGGCGGCCTTATTGCTTCAACAAATCGTGAGTTGAACCATTTATACGTTTCTATTTTTTATTTTTGTATTAGATTTTTCTGTGCCTCAAGCAATTTATGAAATGGTTGCGTGACAATACAATAATCTGGTAGTGACATCCTGGTGCTCCGGCCAGGATCATCTCCGCAGAGCGGAACTCTTCAACGGTTAATGGCATCGACTTGAAATTTGGTATTCAAATGCAGTTTAGGTGAAAATGCAAGTTAAGTCGACAAAAAGTACGATCAGCAAAAAAGCTTGTATTCAAAATGATTTTTTTACCAAAAACTTATTTGTTCTCAAATAACCCTATAGTGTGGGGTATCGTTGAATAGGTCTTTTAAAGCCAAGGGGGGTTGCCAAAATGATTTAATTTTCGATTCAGTGATCTGTTTGAGAAATACTCGCGTCTTAAATCGAGTTTAGCTCGACATGTTTCGGGCTATTTCGAAACTCTTTTTCAATGGAGCACGCGACTCGGCGGCTGCCGCAACACGCGCACTACGCGCCAACGCTCTGCTCGATTTAAGACATGAGGTTATCCACTAAAATATCATTTAATATGAGTAAGTCTCACGGTAGTTTCATAAACTCTAGGATGTTAGAGAAATATTTTGGTCGATTATAACTTCAGTAACGTGAGCGAGCTATCCAGGAGGAATATAAAATTTTAAACGACACAGGTTGTGCCTTTTGCGCAATTTTACAAAGCGGACAAGCTTTTGCTGGTTCACGAAAATCGTTTTGTTTTTGGCTGTTGTTCGGGCCCCGCGGGAATATGTTTTTCCAACGATGTTTTATTTAGGTGTTCATTTCTTCTTGGCTCTTATCAAACGTTAATAAAGAGTTGGTATATACACACTTATATAATGTACAAAGAATAACTAAGCAGTTTCTTTTTAAGTTCTAAGTCTTTTTATTATTTTCGAAGTCAAAGTTGAAGTAAGTTCAATTAAGGCCTCAATTAGGAATATCAAAAAAAATGTGACATCGGGTCGGAAAATCCTCTATTGAGAAGAATCTGAGAAACTCAACGACGTGTATTTTTTTAATTTAATGACTTTTCTATTTCACAAGTATTTAACACTAGATTTTGCCCGCGCCCGCAGCTTCGCTCGCGCAGAATTGGTATGTAGCTTAAACCTATTTTGATCCCACAGGAACCATATTTCGGGATAAAAAGTAGCTTATATGTTAATCCGGTGTATATTACCTGTATACTATATTTCATGCAAATTCGTTCAGTAGTTTTTGCTTGAAAGAGTAACAAACATCGCAACATCCATACAAACTTTTGCGTTTATAATATTAGTGAGATGAGAAGTGAGATAGTTAGATTATAATATTAGTGAGATAACACACAAACAACACAACTAATTAACTAGTTATTTTGTTTCCGCGGAAAACAAAAACAATGCTGCTAGTCTATCTCATGGTCATCTTGATCTCGGCCTATACACGTCTCACTGCAAGACAGAGGCCTCCCCTCCCAATAAGAGGCTTGGGCTGAACTTCCCTTGCGGACCCAGTTCGGATCGGGAACTTCATACACTTCATTAAATATCTTCTGAAGATAAATATCAAATGTATCCTATGGTATTTAATTCCTTATATTCCATAGTAAAACCATGTAAAACCTTCTTGTTGTATACGCGTAGTCTACGAGCATCATGAAATATGGAGATATTTCAAGCTACCGTCATTTTTAGTCTCCAGACAATCATATCACTTATTTATAGGTATAACAAGATTTTACAGGGTCATACTGAAAACCAGCGCTGCGGCTTGCCGTGGCAAGACGCTGAGTATGGCCCTGTTTTGCTTCTTTCAGCACAATGTTTCTATTTATTTAGTATCTAAGAGTATGTAAGGTTGTCCTATATTATATATATTTCGGCAAATAAATGTATTTCTCTTTTTTTCTGTCTAATAGGTATAAATTACACACTGAAAATTTCAACTATCTGCTTATTGCTTATAAATTACAGCCCTGGATAGACCGAAAAACAGCAGAACCTTTCTTAACAGGATACCTATAGCATCCTAAGTACTGCTACGGAACTCTGAAAAGGACAGTTACACACTTCTGTCACTCAATCAATAAACGCGTCATAGAACTCTAATTAGCAAACAAGCCCGTTGTCTCGCCAATTAAACAGTGGAATTGAAACGGGGTCACCATAATCCTCTGTGGATAAATGCGTTTTTATCCATATTTACCTTCCTGTCCCTTTCGTTGTTTATTTACTGACCGGGGACTTGACTTAATTACGCAATAATGCGTACTCCCATTGGACGCTCAAATATTTGGGGATATTTGTACCTACGACATATTAATTTTACGGCAAGCTCTTAAAGCTGGGTATCTGGAACCAACCTATTGGTTCTATTTATTTTATAACGTTTTAATCTTTCGTGATTTTCACTCGTAGTCAAAATACCACCAACGGGACTTATCACGCTAACACACACAAGTAATATTTACCTCGACTTTTCGGCAACATTGCAGTGGCCGTGGTCACGAGTAGACTATTCTATTCTATTTATTATATACATCCAAATCCGCTTCTATTCGTTCACGTAAAATTATAAATCGTAGATTAAATAGCAAACGTTCTTGATTACTTATTTATTACAAAACGTTATAAATTAAACTGTACTTTACCTACTTGATCGGAAAAAATTGGAAAGTAGGTAAATCGTGGACTGTCCATTAGTTTTGCTGTTGGTGAAATATACATCCAAATGGAATTTAGTTGATGTTTTCAATCTAATACCGATAAAAGTTCAATATTCTAATGCTGACGTCTTGTTTCGGTGCCCAACTCTGAGGCCGTATTATCTATCGCGCTGATGTTCGCGAGCGCTTTCGCCATCTCGTTCTTTCCTCGTCTTATACCGTATGAGAGAAAGAAGTGGTGAAAATGATTGTAATTCCAAGCGCGTTTGACAGTAAGGCTCGAGTTTGGAGTACCTTGGGATAGGTAAAACGCAAAGGGTAATGACCGGACCGTATGAATGTGGAGAATATACTGTTGAATGTTCGAAGCACATAAAATGGAAGACGGCTCGTCAATAGTAAAATAGGATTGAATTTTGATTTCGACCGTCTGCGGTTGAAGCGTTTACCTATTCGTTTAAAATGAGTTTAGAGCTTTTATTTAAAGTGTAGTTTTTTAATACTTTTGAAAGTTTCCTTATCAAACTCATACAGGCATGAATTTCAGGTAAGTCTGTATAAATTGATTTTAATTATACTTAGCTTAATACCTCCACGCATTGACAGACTGACAACGAGATCCTATACCTTTTATGCCAACTATAGTACGGAACCCTAAAAACTTCAAAATGGTAGTCTGCCACTTTACCAGTGCGATTATTACCGTAAACTCATGCCAAATTACAGCTTTCTAGAACTAAGAGTCTCGTGGCAAAACCGCGAAAAGACAGACTGACTGCCAAAACTATAAGCCTACCGTTTATGCCATGTTGACTTCGTAATCCTAAAAAGGTATTCATAGGTCACTAATTCACTATTCATGCTTTTGCTGGCTGATAAATATTAAGATTTTAATAACTAACTTGATCGATCCTTCTGGGGGTCCAAGAGCTGGCGCGTAATTATCCCTTAAGCTTATACAAACTAGTTAATCTCTACTAATATTATAAATATGTGAAAGTAACTTTGTCTGTCTGTTTGTTACCTTTTCACGCTTCACCCGCCGAGCCGATTTAGACGAAATTCAGTATAGAGATAAAGTGTCGAGGAAGGACGTAGGCTACTAATTATCTCAAAAAAATGCATACCCCTACCCATGGTACCCGCGGGATAGCGATAAGCTAATTCTATGCAGACGAAATCGCGGGCAACAGCTAGTAGTTAATAAAGTTTAAGTATAAGGCTATTATCGAGGTATTTAGTGTAGTATATATCATTGTTGAACAACAAGATGGAGCGACGACTTGGCTAAGATTGCGGGATCGCGTTGGATGGGGAAAGCACGAGACCGGTTTGAGTGGAGAGCCTTAGGGGAGGCCTATGTTCAGCAGTGGACGTCTTTGGGCTCACATAATGATATTATTGTTGAGATAGTGAGTAGATTAAATAATATTTGTTTCTAATTCTTGCAATAGGGACTCGCTTTGAACTACGTCTTTTATTTCCAGTTGTGTTTATACGAGTATCTAGTTACCCCATAGACAGCTTGAAGACTTATCAGTTTTTATTTGCTATTATATATGTTAATTATAAAGTCACTAAATCCGGAAATATATACCTACGTATGTACATTCAGGGACAAAAATATGTATATACTTTAGTACCTTGTCTATTTTCGTCATTTTTGAACTGCCATATATGAACTGTCACAGTGCTTAAAGCGACAAGGTACTAAAGTAGTACCAAAGTGTAGGTACATATTTATTCCCTTGACTGTACTACATTCGTAAACCTATATCCAATCCTCTATCTAACGCAATCTGCGATAAAGTAAGGAAGATTTCATTGGTTCAATAAAATTTCACCGTTTGTTGAAAGTCAATTAAAATCGGCTTTGGAACTTGCCCGCCAAACTTTTTTCATAAAGACTTCTTTGATTCAATCTCATCTTTGTTGGAGTGTACTGGATTATTGAATACCATTTTATGAAGATAACTCCTAGTGTTTTAATTACGAAAAAATAACTTTATTAACAAAAATTCAAAATATTGGCTAAATTAAATAAATATATAAAAATATAACAACAAAATGTACACAAAAATATTCAGGTGCTCATTATCTTTGAAAGAATGAATATTTTGCTACTTCTAAAGCATTCCTAGCAATATTAACACTGAAATGTGTATAGAGGTATGCTTATCGGTTGCATAGCATTAGAATCATTGTCCCGTGATATTTATTTATCTTTATCCTTTGATGAATTATTGTCTTTATCATTTATACAATGAAACCAGTATAACGGTAGAAATAATGCAAAACAACTAAATATAAATTAACTATTAAACTGTTCCTGTGCAAAACTTAATTTTATGTAATCTGTAATGTCACTGTTACCATTTTTTTTTCTTTAATAGGTACTGTACAAATGACACCATCGAAAAAACACACAAAATATAAAACTGACATAAAGAACACTAAAACAAAAACTATAAAAATAGATAGTAAAAAAGTATAAAAGGCTATAAAAAAAGTTGTCTGTCGCCAACACTACTTGTCACGGAGTTCCATTTAGCAATTGGTTTTGGTTGCATTTTTTTTATACTATGTTTCACGCCACTTTAAAAACATTGTAACCGGCGGAGAAACCCTTATACAAAGCAGTAACTATTTGCCCCTTGCAAATACAGGGTGTAATAAAAATGGCCATCAAATAAGCGGGCGTAAATCTTGCCGGAATGCAATAAACTTGGCCGCGGTTCGTAGTAAATGCGGCTACTCATTAATTTTAGGCCATAATGTAAGACGGTTTGAAGTTCTGCTGCTAATAGAGACTGAAGACCCGAGGCTAAATTTACTGTTTTAAAAATATTAGACTCACTGTCCGCGCCTGTTTAAGCACAAATATATTTCGTAATTTTCGTAAAGGGTCGATGGGTGAAAAACGCGTCAATGGAGTGTTGTGGAGGTGATAGTTGGGTTTGTGTGGTGTGTGCTTGTGTTCTTACAGCGTAGAGGTGCACGTACCAGAGGGGCTACTACGAAACAAAAAATCGAAGTTTGTATCGTTCCGTCCCTTTGACACTTATACTATTTAATACAAGAGTGAGAGGGACGGTACGACGAACTTCGATTTTCGAATTTTGGAGTAGGCCCTCAGATGTTAGACTAACGTATACGTACTATAGTAGAGGTAAGCTGCTGAACGGTTGTGTTGCTTTAACGATGGACTTCGTTGAGTTTGAAACGTGACATCTCATCATAGAGTGGTGGTGGTGTTGACTGAGTAATTATGACGTGAGTGTGAACGCGGTTGAGCTGTATGAACATACATTTGATTTTGTTGCATAAACATAGAAATCATAAGGTCGCGGATAAGCAAAGTAATTGATTAAAATTCATTGAGTATTTTCTTTTTATGAGCTAAGATAGGTGTAATAATATATTTTTTTTTATCTTATTTTCTTAAGTTTTTTCCTATATTGTACCGTTTTTTGCCCAAATAAACATTAAACATTATATTTTTGCTGTACAGTACAATGTGTTGGAGATATCGTAAACTTTACGTGAACTTTATTTTGGTACTAGTTTTAAGTTAAAAGGTATTATTGTATATTTTCTAATGTACTTTGAGCTTTGTACTTTTTTAATAAAGATTCTATCTATCTAACACAGCGGAAGCGGAACACGGTGTATGAACCGTGCTAATCTCGAGACCGCCCCCGCGACAGACGCCTTACGATCGCGGTCAAGTACACACACACACATTTTGATTCTTGTTAGTATTAAACGTATGAACCAACTAAATTTGAAGTCATTGAAATATCGAAGAACCATCCTGAACATAATGTATTTAAAGTTCCGCAGAGTAAAAAGATTCATTTGTTCCAATTATGTTTAAAACAATACATTATTATGTTTTAACTAACTACACTTTTAAATTCATAAATCTTCATTAAGCTTCGTTGAGCTAAAATGACCTAACCTAACGACCAAACAGCAAAAACGTGCCCGGTCTCTCTTACAATTTAAAATGGTGAAAAGGAAAATGTTTTTGTTATTCTGTTACATGAAAGGGCTGTGCTAAAGGCTCTGAAAACGCTGACGCGTTGTGATACGCCGCCGGATGGTGCTTATTCTGAGAGCCGTCGCACGGATTATGGGAGGGACATTTTTAAGGGGTCCATATGTTGGCAACACCAAACTCATAGAAAGAACTCGGTTCTTTTATTCATTTAGTCACAGCCGTGTCCACGTTTTAAAAGGATAGTTCATTTTCTCTAATCTTAGGTATATCTACGGTGGAAACAAATGGTATTATGAGTTCTAAATAAAAAGCGATAACTTCTTAATTCAGTGCTTCTATATTTCTTTCAGTGCTTTCTTCTTAATCAGTGTTTTTATTAATAACGAAATAGCGACATAAATACAACTCGCAACACCAATGCATTAAAAAAGTCAAGTTCTTTTTTTTTACCTTTTTGGCTGTCAGACTATAGGTACTAATACTCTTTGCTGTCAGATTTTGACACTTATAACGGATGTGGTCTATAATATGAGCAAATAATTAAAAAATAGATCATACTCGTCAAACTGAACAACAGTAGTTCAGCGACTTTTAAAAATAATTAGTTTTTTAATGTGTATTATACTTTTAAGGAAAAACCTCTGTTGAGAAGAATCCAGCAAGAAACTCAACGAGGTATGGATGACATCATAACACTTTTAAACTAAAACACGTTCCTACTATAAAACCTTTCAGTGCTTTCATCCGAATACAGGTTCCCTCCGGCATTGACGGGCTTTTAGCGGATGTCAAAACAACGCCGCTCACACTCGCGCTAACCGGACGGCTCCCGACTGCACCTGTACTAGTTCGGTATGTTGCTTTAGCCAATAGCTATATTTTTTTTTTTAAGATACGTTAATGTCCTTTTTACCCTTGTGTAAGCTAATCATAAGGCATATTATAAAACTAGCTTTTGCCAGCGGCTTTGCCTGCGTGGAATTCGGTTGTCGCGCACTGTTCCTCGGGAACTGTGCATTTTTCGGGATAAAAAGTATATTCTATGTCACTCTCTGGCCTATAAACTATCTCTATGCCAAAAATCACGTCGATCCGTCGCTCCGTTTCGACGTGAAAGACGGATAAAAATACACACAAACTCACACATTTTCGCATTTGTAATATTAGTATGGATGAATGGTTATATCATGAAAAGAGATATGGAAGAGCAAAACTCTGGAATGAACTGTCGCCTGCGGTATTCCCGAACCAATATGACCTTTAAGCCTTGAAGAAAAAAGCGTACTCCTGTCTAAAAGGCCGGCAACGCACTCGTGACTCTTCTGGTGTTGCAGGTGTCAATGGGCGACGGTAATTGCTTACCATCAGGAAATCCGATTGCTGACTACCTCATGCAACGATTCACGTGAGCGAAGCGGCAGGCGAAGGCTAGTTGTATACGAAACCGATGCTCGATCACTGCCAGCGTTGTTTTTGTTCAGGAAAAGGAGAACCGTATATCGGCTTATCTGATGTATTACTGCGGAATACACAATTATGTTTATACTATTGTTTGTCGGTACTAGCTCTGACCAAAGCTCATGTCTAGTCCCAAATGTTATACACTAATAAACTGGAATTGTCCAAAAAATACCAACCCTTTTATTGTTATTTCTACAGAAAAGTCAATTAATAGAAATCAATTTCGATTTTTTAAATGTAAATCACTATTTTTTTTAATTAATTATTGAAACTATTAAGTTAACAACTTTATTATAATATGATAGTTTAATCTAGTTCTGCTACATCAACACTTATTCCATAAATTTTATAGGTATGCGTATGTAGAGCACCAGCTTTATTTTGTTTTTTATCTATGGTGAAGTGGTAAACTGTCAAAAATAACACTCAAGGATGACACTTACTGCCACGATTAAAGCGTCATAAAATATTTATGCTAACTTGCTAATCCAAATCGAATTTGCTATTGTAATCTACATTTAACTTGCGAAAGTCATAGTATTCAATGGCAAATAAAGATAATTACTTATTATTTCAATGTAATAAATTCGTTACATTGTATTGAAATTCAATAAGTACAGAAAACAATTTAAAACCCACTTATCTCGAAAATTATTTTCTATTTACTACCTATATGGTTTAAAAAACAGACAACAACAATTCCGTGAAACCCAGGTGTGTGAACCCATTTTTGATCATACAAATCTCTGCTTAAGAGTTCATAAGCCAAACCACTATGCTATTTTGGTTTTTAAACATGCACTACCAAACCATTAAGTACTAAATTTGTACTCATAATATTAACAAAAACCTATTTTAAGCAAGTCCTTTACAATACATTATTCAAGTCAAAGTCAAAGTCAAATCATTTATTCAGCAAATAGGCCGCAATGGGCACTTTTACACGTCATTTTTTTAATCTACCACCGGTTCGGAAAAAAACCTCTGTTGAGAAGAATCCGGCAAGAAACTCAACGAGGTATTTTTTTTTAAAAACAGATTCACAATATTTATAAATGACATCTATGTACTATACATTACAAGTATTTAACACAATTTTATTTTTAACACAGTAGGTTCACTATTTGAAGGGATCGCTAGTGCGGATCGGAATTATTTCCAAATATCCCTGTCCATGATATAATCGTTAACTTTATAATAAGCCTTAGATATTAATGTCTTTTTGACAGTAGATTTAAATTTTGTATCAGTTTCTTCAGTAATATTTTTTGGAATTTTATTATAAAAACGTATGCAACTTCCCAAAAACGACTTTTTGGTTTTAGCCAGTCTGTGAGATGGTACTTTAAGCTTCCCTGTGTTTCTAGTAGCCTTTGGCTTATCGACGTTAGTGGGAAAATCACATATGTTCTTCCTAACGTACATGATTATTTCAAAAACATAAAGCGACGGCAGGGTTAGGATACCAGTTTCCTTAAAAAATGATCTTAAAGATTCACGCGTCTTCAAATTATAAATTGCTCTAACTGCTCTCTTTTGCAAGATAAAAATTGATTCGATGTCTGCAGCAGATCCCCATAAAATAAGCCCGTACGACATAATGCTATTAAAGTACGCAAAATACACCAACCGTGCCGTCGCCACATCGGTTAGCTGCCGTATTTTCCAAACTGCAAAAGCAGCAGAGCTCAATCTACCCGCGATTGCAGTGACATGAGGTCCCCACTGCAGTTTAGAATCGAGTGTTATTCCTAAAAATACTGTTGATTTTACAAATTCAATAGTTTGCCCATTTAACTTTATATTAGAAATTGAATTCGAGTTAGATGAATTTATCAATGAGAATTTAATACATTTGGTTTTCTTAGGATTTAGTAACAAATTATTGGCAGCGAACCATGCGGATATCACGGACAGGGTTTCATTGGGTTCAGTGAAGTCGGTATCTTTTCTACTAACCTTGAACAGTAAAGACGTGTCGTCAGCAAACATAACGATACCCGACTTTTGGCTTACCATATAAGTTAGGTCATTTACATAAATAAGATACAGGAATGGGGCAAGAATGGATCCTTGAGGCACTCCCATTTCGACCACAGATTCCTCCGATACCGCTCCGTTAATCGCTACCTTTTGCTTTCTTTGTGTGAGGTAAGATTTAATGAGTTCTAAAGCGAGGCCACGAATGCCATAAAAATTTAACTTACAAATTAAAGTATCATGATCCACACAATCAAAAGCTTTCGAGAGGTCGCAGAATACACCTATAGCGTCATGTGATTCCTCCCAAGCTTGCAAAATGAATTTAACTAAACTATGACCCGCGTCTGTAGTAGACCTGCCTTTTGTGAATCCGAACTGCTGTGGATGCATGATTTTATGAGTATTAAAATGCGAGATCATTTGCGTCAGCATTATTTTTTCGAATATTTTGCTAAACGCTGATAGGATGGACACCGGACGATAATCAGAGGGATTATCTTTATCACCTGATTTAAAAATAGGAACTACTTTACTATATTTCATCAAATCTGGAAATACACCTTCATCTATGCAGCTATTGAAAATAAAAGCTAAAGTTGTAGCAACGACATCTAAAATAGACTGTAGAACCTTAACTGAGACGCCCCACAAGTCTTCCGTTTTTTTTACTTTCAATAATTTAAAAGTCCTAATGATGTCACCGGGAGAGACATGCGTGAATTTAAAGTTACTTATGTTTGGAATAGATACATTTTCTTTTAAGAGCGATTCAGCTAGCTTTGAGGAAGACGCGAGACATTTTGTCGTTTCGATGGGGATTTTAGAGAAGTAGGTATTAAACTCGTTAGCTATTTTAACCGCGTCCGTTTCTAATACGTTGTTAATCTTTAGTGATATAGAGGATTCCGCGTTCTTACGTCGACCGGTTTCAGTATTTATAATTTTCCAAACTGTTTTAATTTTATCATTAGAGGACTTAATTTTATTAGTTACATGGGCTGCTTTTACTTTATTACATATAATTTTGAATAATTTTGAATAATCCCTAACATACTGGTGGAAACGTTCATCAGTAGTACATGATTTCTTATCATAAAGATCATATAAGACGTCCCTACTCCTACGTATTCCAGGCGTAGCCCATTCATTGAATGACAGTTTGTTTCCTATTTTAATACGTTTTTTACTACACGTTTTATCGTATTCTTCGCATACAGTATTTAACAATATTTTGAAATTTTCGTTTGGGTTTTTAGTGCATACTTTTAAATTGTTTACTTTTTGCGCGATGTTTGTTTTGAGACGGTCAAGTCTTTGTTTGTTCAACGGCCTAATTTCTATGGTTTGATTAACACCGCCCCTAGCCCGAGGTAACTTCACTGTTTGAGCTTTGTGATCCGACCGTACTCCACTGATTACAGCTTTTTCTAAATACTTACAAGTTAAGCAAATGTTGTCTATACATGTGGTCGAAGTGGTTGTGACTCTGGTGGGTTCATTAAATAAGAAATTTAAATTAAAAGATTTTAAAACAGAAATAAACTGGTCTTTTTCAACGGATTGTGATAAAATATCGATATTAAAGTCCCCGCATATTCGGACGAAACCCTGGAGTTCGACGGCCCTTTAATTAAAAAAACATCACAAAGAAGTACAAAGGAATACCTCGCGGTCAAAAAATTCTAGGTGTTGTGAAAGGAGCTTATTTAACAAGAAGAGTTGAACTTTTTTACATTCTTGTTGCGATGAAATTCTTGGCATTATTCACTCTATTTCGTGGTCGGTCTACTTTCGATTGAAAATGTTATAAAAACATGACAAAATGCTTGTTTTATATTTTAGCTTAGGTATCTCTTGAATTAAAGCAGTTAGAAACTTAGAATTGCTTTTATTTCTAAATAATTAAAATCCAATGGCTATACAAAAGTTAAACACGGTTTAGACATCTCCAAAATAAGTTTTCTATGTACTTTGATGTGGTAAAGTCATGTTGAACGGTGCTTATGTTTTTGTGGAAACACGGTTCCATATCGCCATAGGGCATAAAAGAACAAAATAAGATTATCAGTTTTGAATTAATAAAACTTAAAATAAGATTTAAAGGGTTCAAATGCTTCTAGAATATTTCAGGAGGTTATTGGGTTAGTTTGAGTAAGACTAAGTAAAGGCTTTTCATCGACGTCTTTGATCCAAAACTAACTCACGCTTAAACACGCGGAAAAAATCAAAAAATCAATTGAGTTTTAAGGCAAATAAATCCGACCTGCTGAAAGCCTAAAATATTCCGGATGAATTCATGACCGTAAAAGAAACAAAAATTTGGAGTTGAAATAAAAAATACAAAAAGACTCCAAATAGTCATCTTTGATTTGATTGCTTAATAGCGACATCTCTTGTCCCTGGTGAGCGGATAGATCCGAAGGGAGTGAAAAATGTTTCTCATTGAGAATGTAGTTCATTTTCATCATTTTTTTATAATTATTGCAGTATTTTTAGCAATAATTACTAACTTAAAATAAAAAATACACCTTTGTGGGTATAAAAATTGTATTTATCCTAGGCTTCGAGCATTTTCTTTTTTTAATTTTATGCATTTTTTATATCTCCGCCTGACTGTCTCCTGTCATAATCCCCTCCAGCTTTAAATCGGTTCAAAACATAACAAGTTAGCAAAAAACCACCGCCGAAGCTGAATGAAATAACGTGTACCCTTTATGCACAAAGGAGCTGTTCATTCGCAGTGTAATATCACTCATACATAATTCAATAGTAAGATATACTGTGTAAGATACTTACAGGGTTAGCTTGGCTGTATTTATGATGCAGGAAGTATATAATATGTTTGAAGACCATGTTTGTGGTTTTATAACGGGTGTGGTAATACGTGAAAAAAATTAAAACATTAATCGTCCTCGTCAAACTGAACAGTATTAGTTCAGCGACTTTTTAAAATAGAGTGTTCGAATTTTCCATTTTTCATACAAATTACTAAATCCATTTTTTGGACAAAACATGCAAAAACTTAAATTATTTTGTGTTCAACAAACACTTCAAAGCTCAGCCACAGCAAAGGCAAGAGGGCTAAAAAAACAACTGAATAAAATATGGCTACCCGCCAATACCGGAGGCTACTACAAAATTTGAAAATCGAAGTTCATATCGTACCGTCCCTCTCACTCTCGTATTAAATAATATTAGCGTTAGGAAAACGTATGAACTTCGACGTATGTACGCGTCTCTATTTAGTCTTAGTTCTCTATTTTCTTTTATAAATAATTCAGATAAAGACATATTTCCAAACGAACTGCAGGTATAAATAAAAGGGCAATAAAATGATCAACATCTTTCTCGTCTTTGTTTTAGATTAAAATGAGTTCGACGTTCAAAATAGAAGTTAAATGGAAGCGCTGTTTTTTTTAACTGGGCTAAAATATATGGGCAAGAGGTGTTTCTAGGTTAAGGAAACTCTTCATCACAATTCTTTCTAGGTTAAACCTTTCCTATATTTTAACGTGGCTAAATGTATGTTATAAAGCTTAGAAATGAGACAGGACTCGCAAAAATGTAAAGTAGAGCTGGAATACCTTTATTTTTTATTATAGAGGACCTCTAAGCCTGTTGAGATTTTTTTCTAATTTTTTTTTTTAAGTTGGCCTATATTAACTAAGTTGGTTAGACATCGGTTACACGCTTGATCTGATATTAGGTCAGTCCATAATTGTGATCATAATTACGCACAGGATGAGTTTTGACTCTATAACGGTTAACTTACCTACATACCTAATATATACCCACTGTTGGTCAATAGCTGTGGGACCACTAATTAAAATCATCATACTCGCGATATTTTAAAGAGTTTGTATATCATAATCTAGACACTTAAGGAAACACTTCATGGTTAGGAGAAGTAGATCGAATTATTGTGTAATTGTCACTACCAGTAGAGATAAAGTCATAATATTTCGACGTATCCCCACTAAAATAAGAGCGCCTAAATAGGTTCCACCTATCCCTACCAGTGGAGATAGCCTGGTAAGGATAGGTGGACCAGGGGCAATTTTCCGGGATAAAAGCTATCCTATGTCGCCGGACTCAAACTATCTGTAAACCGAATTTTATCTAAATCAGTTTAGCGGTTTAGACGCAATAAGATAACAAACAAACAGACTAACAAACTCCCGCTTTTATAATATTAGTGGGATATGTGAATCATCTGAACATACAGGTATAATATTCCAGGTGAACCTAACAAGTAGGTCAATGATTTATTAGAGCGGTGCCTAGATAGCCGCGTAAACCCTTCATTTCCCTGCGGTATTACCGGTATTCGATCGAACGAGTGTTTAACCGATACCGGTTTGCCGATTCAGAGGAGATATGCATAAAATATTCACATCCTCATACATACAGACAGGGCTGCTACATATTTGAGTGAGAGAAAAAGTTGAGCTGCAAATTATCAAGCCTTTGTTTACCTGCATTGTTACCAACTTAGCGGATTTTAGCAGGTGGTAGGACCTTGTGCAAGGTCCGCCCGGATTGCTACCACCATCTTGCTCGCTAATCCTGCCGTGAAGCAGCAGTACTTACACGGTTGTGTTTCGGCGTAGAGAGTAAGACAACCGGTGAAATTACTGGCACCTGAGGTATTTCATCTTAGGCCTCTAGTTTGGCAACGCAACTGCAATACCCCTAGTGTTGCAGATGTTTATGGGCGGTGGTGATATCTTACCATCAGGAAACCCACTTGCTCGTTTTCCATCCAGTCAAATAAAAGAAAATTCTACTAAAAGGAAGGAGACGAGACGAGTGGAAAGAAAGAGGAAACCTTTGTCTGAAAAAGTGTTTGAAAAATTTTTACTTCGTTTTTCAACCATAATAAGGTATCCAAAGCAAACAAAACAAATCGAAAAACGACCCATATAGTTACTGAAAGAAATATCGGTAACGATATCGCTATCCTTTACAAACATATAACGAATGACAAAGAGGGTCTATGAAGTCGTTGATTCTTCCAAAATTATTTTTATTCATATTTGAGAGTTTAGTGTCAAATGAGGAGTCGTGAAAATAAAAGTTAAAAACTTTGCCTACTAATCAAATTCTTACTTTAAATTACAAAATAAAAATCGTAACTAAAATTATTTAACCGAATATGAGTTGGTTTGTTATGCTTTCACGCTTAAAGTAGACAGATAGTCAACTTTTTGTCGAAAACATTTAATTATAATGCCAATGCAAAAACAATTACAACAATTATAAATAGAAAAGACCTACTTTAATAAACTGGGTGACCTTAGCCTCTGGACAAATACGAATACTACTGGCTTAGCAAGATATTTAAAACCAAACTGATGGTATCATAACAATGAGTCCAATATTTACCGAAAAACTAACGGTTTTCAATGTATCACTTTGGAGCAGCCTGTGTATTTGGATGATATGATTTCATAGATTTTTTTTTGTCAAATAAACAAATAACTATTTTAAGATATTGCTAAGTACCAGTCTTATCCATGGATTCATTATTTCTCCGGAGGCTAAGGTCACCTTGAATAAGGTAAGAACCGTTTATTTCAAACTAAAACACAAATAATACCTAGGTTGCTGTCTTGGAAGGTTATCTGAAACGTAGTGTTACGTATATTATTTTTACCCCCCCCTACCCCATTTATTTTAACTACATTACTTTTTTATTTTGTTCAACTGTGGACGTATGGAAGTTGTGACCTTTGGCTTTTGTTTCAGTGCAGGGTTTAAGAAAAAGGTTCGAGTGTTGCTAGGTGCTAAATTGGTCGTTCGGTTTTCCATTTTATATTTCAGCCGGGATTGTCCCAAAAATTCAGTAAAAGCCTGAATTAATCATCCAAAATTGGCTTTAACAACATCTTTAAAATTGGGTTGAATTTGTTTCCTTTTTGCAAAACTTCCATTTAATTATTTCACATGTCATGTTTTGCGCTGGCATCCCTCCGGTGAGATGGCGTTTTCGCTATAATCTTCCGCCGTGTCGGCTGTGTTCTAATATAATATTCATAAAGGATTTACAGGTGAGCCCATGGTCACTCCTCAACTATCAAAATAATTGTTCTCGTAATGCTTGTAAAGCATCTCTTCATGTATGCGGTTGTTTTGCAGACCAAGGAAAATCCCCAGCCGACTCACCGTTCGACAAACGTGGCTCCATGCCTAGTACTACGTATTAAAAACCTGGTAAGAACCGTATTTCCAAATGCCCGATGGCTCCCTGGACTGTTGTTCGTTGGTCTAACTGTTTTCGACCATTTCAGATATAACGCAGGTGCTTGAAAAGCCCCGTTGGTTGACACGAGCTCATCTCTCGCGGCCTGGTCACCCGCACGCAGGAGTTCCATTCCCAATCGGTAAGAAAACACGTAAATAATGTTATTGTCTTAGGGGAGTCCATAAACTTGAATCTAATGTTTAATTTCCTTGTTACAGGGGTTTTTCTTTTGGGTTTACTGTAGTCTACTGCTTAGTCTGAAGCCGTGATCCCGGCGGTGAGGAGCTCGTCCCCTCGAAGACAGCTCCGTCGGTCTGCCTTCCAGGGTCCTTTTGCCTGGAGAGCCTCCGGACGATTCGGGTGAATTCCTTCTTTTTTTTTTGTTTTAAACTTGTTTTCTAAAATTTTACTTCGGTCGGCCTCCGATACGGCCGTGGCGCCCATCTGGCTTTTTTTTTTTTTAAGCGATTAACCAACAATCTGAGCAAAAGTCACCTCCTCAGCTCCTCTGACCCCCACGCCCTACTTCTATATGTAATTCGCTAGCTAAGCCGAGGCCGGTTTCCATATTTAACTTTTTAAAATAAATTTTTGTGTCCGCAGAAACCGCTTTTTATTTACTCCTTCTTCTTCTATCACTTCGCTTTAAACCCCGACTCTTCCAGTCGAGGTCAAAGTGTAACAGTAGGTATCAAGGTTACAACCTATTTACTATTTGTTCCTTCCAATCACAACCTAATAATGACTAAATTCTGTGATGGCCTACTAAGAATCAAATTAGGCAATTTTTTTAAAGCACTTATTGTACATCCGTTTGCATATTTCCACATCTTACACAATGGGGCCAGTGTCGCCGCTCTTTAAACGTCCCTTAACCGGTAATTAATCATGGCAAATTCGTTAAGCTTCACACGACATCCTTATCGGGCCCCCGCAGTCCGATCGGTGACTAAGCCAGGCTTCAACATTTCAGCGTTAAGGATCCGCTACACTAAAGCTTAGCACGCTGACGCAACTTTTACGTAGTCAATTACTGTGATTCCCGGGCCGCCATTTATATTTGCCATATTAAATCATTTTAATCAAATGACGCAAAAGTCACGATTACTACTAGATTCTGTGGTGGCCCGGAATTCAAACTGTTCGACTATTCCTGTACCTTCAATCGATGACATACGGATTGCTACCAACTTCACTCGCCACGTGTCAATTTCAAAGTTAATATATCTATGTAAATGCCTAACTTTATGGTAAAAAAGACGTATAGAGGAATAAAGAACTTAATTTTTTTAAGTTAATAAATATATAAATAAATTCTGTAAATTCTCCTTGCTGATTATCCTTTTTTGTTGGCTTTCATTGTCTTCAAATATGCATGCATAGTTATGTTTGCCAATCATCAAGTGCATTAAAAGTGGATTACTTTCGACTTCCAAGCTTTTACCCATATATGAATACTGACTCGTCAAATCAAACATTAAACTAGTAAAAACAAAAACGTGATACAATGGACGTGGACGAGGACGCGTCACTGAGTAAACATTGCGTTAACTTATTCCAAGCTTCAGTGTGGTCGTTTCCTTATCCAATCTTCAACATTTCAGCATTATTGGGACTTATCACTAACGCTCGCTTAAGTCGCGGTATTAGCATTTCACTCGAGTTTTCTTTTGACAGGTTTAACCCTCTTTAAAGTTCGGGTAATAATGTGCAGGTGGGCTTTGGATTCGAGGTTATTTTCGGAACTGATAAGAGGATCCATCTTTTTCGCTACATCTCCAGCTTATAAGCTTTTAAATTCACTTTAAATATTTATGAATTAAACTTTACCTTCGTGGATGACATTGGAGTAAAAGAGATAAAAGGTTGACACGTTTTGTAAAGATTTGTAAGGAATGGCTATTATATCAGTTTAAACAAACCTTGAGAAAGGACCGTAAATAGGTCTGAAACGTGCCAGGCATACTGTATATCCAAATTCTCAAAACAATCTGTTGAGAAATGCGACCTGTAGAGAACAGAGAGTCAGACATAGGAAAGCTTTTGCCCCAGCTAAATCGGAGACGCTTCGCTCGCACCTCGTGCTCGGTCAACAACAAGGTCTAAAAATAACACTACAATTTTCGCAATAAATCATCGTTAACATCAATAATTCTTTCCCACGAGCCGAATAAACGTTGACACACATTCAGGACGCCCACTGAACCGCTAAATCGTACCATGCACTACCCTACACTAGGGCAATATGGAAACATCAATGATAAATTGCTGTCGTGCGATTGTGAACACCTCAACTGTATTTGGCACGTAAATTTGGGAAAGCGAAACTAATTCGAAATCGGGCAATTTATGACTTTATTCATCGATTTTATCGCTATAGGCCTACACTAAATTGCGAATCATGCGATACAATAAAATAAAATAAATAAATAAATATCACGGGATAATGACACCAATTAACCTAGTCCCAAAGTAAGCTTAGCAAAGCTTGTGTTATAGGTACTAAGCAACGGATAACATAATTATATAGATAGATACATACTTAAATACATATTAAACACCCAAGACTCGAGAACCAACTTCGTATTTTTCATACAAATATCTGCCCCGACACGGGAATGGAACCCGGGACCTCAAGTTTCGTAGTCAGGTTCTCTAACCACTGGGCCATCTAGTCGTCACAATTGAAGATATATAATTATGTTGATTTTGTATCGATGATCAATTGTTCTGATTTCCGTGACGCTTGTCGTCAGTTTGATTACTTTGACATTTGTATCACGTTTGTGACTGGTAAAATAAATAAGTGAAAGAAAAGAAAGAAACTAACTAATTTGGCTCTGGGACCCAAAAGGGGTATTGGCCTCCGAAACGAGAGCATGCCATCTGACCAGCAGGGCGACTCCGAAACTCGAAGTTCGTGTCGTGCGGTCCCTTTCGCTCTCGTATTAAATACATAGTATAAGTGTCAGAGGGAGCGAACGACACGAACTTCGAATTTCGAGTTTCGTGGTAGTCCTGCCGATCGTGCGCAGCCTCTTGCCAGTCGTCGACTTGAAGACGTGGCTGATCCGAAAAAAAGAAAAAATAAATAAGAAAACAAAAACATTTATTCGTGACCTCATGTGAAGAATGGATAAAAAAAAGAAAATATTTTATAGCTAAATGAAATTAATGAACCATTCGCAAGTTTTCGTTTTCAAAACGTCCACGTTCGATTCCCGAACTGAGTACATACTAATTTTTTTAACCCACTTCAATGACCTACACTATAGATATCCAAATAGAAATAATGTAAGTTTTATTTTTCAAACTAACGGTTCGAGTGCAAGTTTTTTTTTAACACTATGAATTCTTGTTACTAAAATCAATGCCATGGTTCCTAAGAGTAGATCTCCTATGATTTATATAGTGGCAGACTTTCCCATTCTGCCCGATCTAAATTTACACCCTATATTAAATCAGTATCTTAAAAAAAATTAAATCCAATAAATCTAAGAGCAGCAAACCCGAACATTCACCCCTTGTAGAAATTCCAATTATTAATGAAGTGAACTTGCTATGAAATATTTTTGATGAAATCAGTTTGTTTACACTTTTAATAAATTGGATAGGCATAAGATATATCCCATCAAAAACATTACATGTAAAAAGCTGCAAGTCTCGCAACGCAATGCAGTTCTTGTAATGCTAAAAAGGTTTGAGATGCAATATTATACCAAGTCGGTTATTTTTGTCAGTACCGGGGGGTTTCCATAGAACTCGATTTTTACCAACTTGCTTATTTTAAAACCATAGAAAAATACAGTTTATAGTTCTCAAATAAAGAGTAAACCAAATTATTTTTAAACACATAAATGACTTGGCCATCGCAAGGCTACATAATGACATAAGAATTATAATCATCAACGACAGCTATTTATAGTAATTATAATTAAAGATAGCGCTAGCCCCAGCCTTGCAGTTTGAGTGATACACATAATACGAGAATGACTAAAGGTTGAGAGCGATGGCCAAGTCATTATGTGTTTAAAAAATAATTTGGTTTACTCTTTATTTGAGAACTATAAACTGTATTTTTCTATGGTTTTAAAATAAGCAAGTTGGTAAAAATCGAGTTCTATGGAAACCCCCCGGTACTGACAAAAATAACCGACTTGGTATAATATTGCATCTCAAACCTTTTTAGCATTACAAGAACTGCATTGCGTTGCGAGACTTGCAGCTTTTTACATGTAATGTTTTTGATGGGATCTCATCACTTTTTGTAGGCAGTTCTTTTTTTTTTCGGGTACTACTTCTTGTAATAACGCATTACTATCTTCATTTGTTCATCCTTCCTTGTCCATCTCCCATCGTCCATCCTCGTCTATCGTCCATCGTCCATTCTCGTCCATCGTCCATTCTCGTTCATCGTTCATCGTCCATCGTCCACTATCGTCCATCGTCCATCCTTATCCTTCGTGTGCCATCCATCGTCTATCCTCGTCCACTACCCATCATCCATTCTCGTCTATCGTCCACCGTCCATCGTCTATCCTCGGTTATCGTCCATCGTCCATCCTCGTTCATCGTCTACAGTCCATCGTCCGTACCGACGGTCGTCGTCGTCGTCGTCGTCGTCGTCGTCCGTCGTCCATCGTCGCCTATCGTTGAACTTCCGTCGTCCGTCTACCATCTGTCGTCCATCGTACATTGTCCATCGTCCACCCTCCATCATCCGTCATCGATCGTCGGTCATCGTCCGTCATCCGTTGTCCGTTGTCTTGTCCGTCGTCGGTCGTCGTCTTTTGTCCGTCGTCGCCATCGTCTATCGTTCGTTGACCGTGGTCTGTCGGCGTTCGTCGTCCGTCGTCGTCCGTCGTCTGTCATCGTCCATTGTCCGTCATCGTCCGTCGTCGAAGTTCCCTCGTCAGTCATCGTCTGTCGTCCGTCGTCGAACTTCCGTCGTCATCCATCGTCTTTCGTCGGTCGTTCGTCTTTCGCCCGTCTAACTTCCGTCATCCATCGTCGTCCGTCGTTTTCTGTCGTCCGTCATCGTCCGTCGTTCATCCTCCACCATCCATCGTCCGCACTGGGCTCGCGTGGGAACTAAGGCCCAAGCCTTCTTATTCTGAGAGGAGGCTTGTGCCCAGCAGTGGGACGCATATAGGCTGGGATGATGATGATGATGATGATGATCCATCGTCCGTCGCCCATCTTCCATCGTCCACACTCCATCGTCCAACGTTTATTTTCTACCCATCGTCCATCGACCATTATCCATTGTCCATCATCCATATTCCAATTTCCATCGTCCATCCTCGCGTCCACTCGCATCGCACACACATTTACAAACAAACGAACTTTGGTACTTATTACATTAGCAAGATAAACAATTTCATTTTAACCCTTAATACTCAGGTATTAAGACTCAACATTAATACGTATACAATACGCACTACTTTCAATAAAGTCATTGCTGTGTAACTTTGTAATCGCTAGTATTTATATGGGATTACAAACTTACTTGTGCAGTTTGTATAACTTTGAAACGTGACTGAAATTGCAACATTTTGGATTTTTTTGGGACTATGTAGGCTAAAAACTTACTATGTTTAAAATTTGGAGCTTGTGGGTCTGCTAGAAGTACCTTAGAATTATGATGATCAAAAGTCAGTGTGTAGGTATGTCAGTGACAAAACTGAGGAACTTTAACATGTGATAGTTCTTAATCTACGAGTTCAAACTGAATGTTATTGATAATATATCTAAGTCCCATTAGGCCCTATAGGTAACTGAAAATTCAGGGTTCTAGCTTTAGCCATAACAAAAATACAGGGTGTTGAAAATAGCCTGAATGGCTTCGAGAAAAGTATGGTACGGCCGTGCCTTTGTTTTTTTTTTGCTCGACTTGGCGGGGGCACTGCCGTGCCCCCAGATATAGCCGGTCGATACGATATCAAAGATCATGTCAGTTTGGCGCATTAACATTATTTTTAGAAATAATAAAAGTAGTCGTTCTTAAAAGCACGCAAGATATCCTTCGTTATAGCTGACACAAACTGCGAGATTGGGTGAATTTGTGAACGCGCTTGTCTATTCATACTGTATGATAAGGAAGTACTGATGTCGATAGTTTAATCTTATCAATAAATATTATAAACTTTATAAGCATGCCATTTCTTGGAAAACCGGCAGCTCACCAGTGATCAGTTACCAAAATCAAAATATTTATTCTGTAAGAAAGCCGCAAGGGCTCTTTTACATTTCACTTTTTATACTACCAGCGCTTTCAAAAAGACCGTCTCATTGCCAAGAAGAATGCGTTGTAAGAAACTATGGTAGAAAGTAATTTTTCAAAACAAAACAGTATTGTCAGATGGACCACGAGACCGTTTGTTGGCTTTAGTATAAAACAAAATCGGCCAAGAGCGTGTCAGACACGCCCAAAATAGGGTTCCGTAGCCATTAAGAAAAAATTAAGTAATATTTTTCTAAGGATTTCGTATTTTATACGGAATCTTCCAAGTTTAGGTATATTTTATACCTTACGCTGCTATTTACTCATAAACTACTAATAATTGTCAAGCAAACTTAGCCGTTATAGTTTTCCTTAAAAGTTTGATATACTGACTACCATCCTGAATTTTTTCAAATTTTTCCACCCACTGATTTAGATTTTAGAGGGGGGGACGCTCGATTTTAATGAAAATTTGCACTTTAAAGTTTAATGTTTCGCAAACAAATTACTGAATAGAAAAATCGTTTTAGCAAACCCCTTATGGTTTTAAAATACCTATCCAACAATATCCTACACTATAGGGTTGGATGAGAAAAAAAAAATCACCGCCACATTACGTCTATGGGAGGTACCCTAAAAAAAATTAAGATAAGATAAGATAATTTATTCATTAATTTCAGTACAAAATAACAATAGATACAATATTTTACTTAATTCTACGTAACACGTTTGCCTGCACTAGGATTTTTGAATTTTTAATTGTACTATTTTGTCGCCATGCCATAGTTAACCTATATATCCGTGCAAAATTACAGCTTTCTAGCATTGATAGTCCCTGAGCAAAGCCGCGGACGGACAGACAGACAGATAGACATGGCGAAACTATAAGGGTTCCGTTTTTGCCATTTTGGCTCCGGAACCCTAAAAACCCGAAAGCTCGTAAGTGGGTGTGTGTGTTATGAGCATGTATGTATATTTGTTACTGGTTTTTTTTTAATACCTTACTTTTCCTTTTAGGAAATTAAAATCTAAGAAATGAGTAGCCGCTAGCCTAGTGGTTTAACTTACGAGTACGGCCTCTAAAGTAAAGGATCGTGGGTTCAAGCACGGCCTTGCAGCTTAAGATTCTGCCTGAATTCATTTACGAAACTATATTTGAAATTTCATAAGCTTTTTGATAAAGGAATGCCGTGAGAAAATCTATAGCACCCTGTAAAACAATTTTATTGTTTGCTGACGTGCTTAATCCGCACTGGGCCCGCGTGAGAACTAAAGCCCTAGCCCTCTCATTTTGAATGGAAAGCTGTGCCTATCTGTAGGGCGTAATCATTCCGTGGATAAACAAATAAGAAACCTTTACTTTGACGATTCTTGAAATATTAAATACTTATCGATATTATATTTGATTGGTTTTCCCCTCACTAACGGGTAAAAGAAAGCGTTCGTTACCCGTAGATCCTTGCATACATATTCGTGAAATAATTCTCCCTCGGAAGTGTTGTTGCCTACCACAGTGCACAGATTATTAAAACTTACAGTACCCACGTTTATAATAAACCCATAAAGGGAAATGTATGGAGGTTGTTTGACGTCGCAAAACCTACTGGTCTAGGCCTGGAAGTAGACTATGAGTATTGCTGGCTGAGTATTGGTGTAAACGCAAAAGCTTGCGTCAAATACGATATGAGTAATTGCTTTTTCAGCCGAGACGAATATAGTTGTACTTTTTCTCAAAAATTTAAAAATAAACAAACAAAAATTTCTCAAATTTTAATTGATACAAAGTTTTTAAGCCTAACAAAACAATCCACTGCTGCTGTTTTTAACAATGTCACTCGAAGAGATGTATTTTTCTGACAAAGTGTTTTATGTTGTTTTTACCTTTTTCAAAAGGTCTACAACAATTGAATTTGTATGCAATGTTGCTGGAGAGCTTAACGCTCAAGCAAAATGAATCAACTTTGACTGTACGGTCGAACAAACTGATTCTTGTACCAGAGTAGAACGTTTTAATAATCAATTTGACTATGATTTTCTTGACAAAAGTAGGGATGTCAACATGACATTAGTAGCACAAAGTTCCTTGGTTCTTGATTCAGTTTCTTTGACTGCACATACAAAGGGGGGTCACGTCATTAGTGTAGGGGGGTCACGTAGTTAGTGTATTGTATTTGTGTGTTTTAGTTTTAAATGGGTCCCACTGAAAAACAGCGTTGCGGCTTGCCGTAACATTATGCTGAGTGGGGCCCAATTTATACTGTTCGATGTTATTTTTTAATTTCCTTCCATGTAATGTATCTTTATGTGTATCGAATATGTATAAATAAATGTTTCTCTCTCTCTCTCATGGAAAAAGATTGAAAAATCCATTGTTTCCATACTGCTGCTAACCTGTCCACTGCAATACACGGTGTATTGTGAATTGTGGAGCTCGTAGTTTCGCGATAATCTTCTGCAAGTTCCACGTTCGGGTTTCGAATCGCTATCTTATGGATTATATTATGAGGTGCTAGCGTGCATAATTTATGCGAAGTCTAATTTCTGATCACGTCTATTTCTCTTCTCTGTTATGCTTTTGTTTAGCGATTTAGATTAAGATGATGAGAAGATCCATAGGATTTAACTACAGAACTTGTACGAGTATTGACAATAATAGAAATGTCGTGCGAGGTAAAACCGCAAGACGCATAATAAGGATTATAATCAACTAGCTTTTGCCCGCGGCTCCGCCCGCGCGGTATTCGGTTATCGCGCGCTGTTCCCTCGGGAACTGTGCATTTTTCCGGGATAAAAAGTAGCCTATGTCACTCTCGGGCCCATAAACTATCTCTATGCCAAAAATCACGTCGATCCGGCGTGAAAGAGGGACAAACATACAAACACACTTTCGCATTTATAATATTAAGTATGGATTGATAAAAGTAGGTAGTTAGTGTGACAAAAATTAAGTATGTTCTTTACTTTTTGCCGTTTCAGGCGTTTCTCTCTCCAAAAATGCTGCTCCCTTCCAGTTTTCCAACAAATATGTGTTCATGCAGCTCCTCCGCCTCCATGCTGACACACACACATCGCACGAACCCAAGTATCATTTATTATTACGCGTTTCGAACTCCTAGTGTTCAGTTCATCATTCGAGAGAGCCCATCTAGAGCTGTCCATCATCCCGCTCGAGTCTCAAAGGGCTAACAATTTCAGCTCGTTTAGACTCCAAGTGCCTGCCAAGCACCAGCAGATGTTCCTGTGCTCCGACTTCTGGCCGGTCCTGTGTCCTGTTCCGTTCCGTCGTTTTAGGATAGCGACGAAGACGACGTTCAAAAATCCCTAACTATCCGTAGTTTTTTTTAAAATGTATTTTATATATTTTTGTTTTGTATCATTTTAATTTTATAGCGCATTGGTGTTTAACTGTAATGCTGTAATTTTTTTATTGGAAATAATATATAAATCACAGCAACATAGGCAACCGTTCACCATGCTAACTAATAATGTATTTCTATGTATGTGCTTTTAGTAAACTAATTAATTGCATTTAATAAACATTACAATAAAGAACAGTCACAGGGGAGGCCGTCGTATTGAAGCCGTGGTGGCCTAGTGGTTTGACCTATCGCCTCTCAAGCAGAGGGTCGTGGGTTCAAATCCCGGCTCGCACCTCTGAGTTTTTCGAAATTCATGTGCGCAATTTACCACGAGCTTTGCGGTGAAGGAAAACATCGTGAGGAAACCTGCACAAACCTGCGAAGCAATTCAATGGTGCGTTTGAAGTTCCCAATCCGCACTGGGCCCGCGTGGGAACTATGGCCCAAGCCCTCTCATTCCAAGAGGTGGCCTGTGCCCAGCAGTGGGACGTATATAGGCTGAGATGATGATGATGATGACAGGGGAGGCAAAAAATAGACATAGAAGGAGTCCTCTTCACGCTAATTCGACACGCCCTTGACCGGTTTTTTAAACGGTTCCACAGAACTCTAATACCTACTTTTCTTCTATTGTCGAACCAAAGACGATTCGAAGGGCAGTCACGTTGTCTTATAAAAAGGACATCACGCAGAAAAGTTTGTACTAATTCCGCTGAGGACGAACTTGAGGCCAGCTTTGAGCATAATGCCTCAATTTAAGTTGGTAGACGAGCCTCAGGAGATGGAACTTTTTAAATAATTATCATTAAGTCCTAGAGATGAGGATTTTCAACGGCTGCGTGGTTGAATTTACCTTTGGATTTATTTAAAGCCATATGATACAAAAATCAGGAATCTAAATACGTATGCTTTACTTCTTTTATTTTACCTAAAGGTTGTTTTTGCTAACCTTGGAATTTTTTCTCTATGTACAGCACAAATATTTGACACAACAAGCGTGCATATCTGATACGACTATATTGTGTCATAAATATGTCATCACTTTTGTACCTTGTCATTTCAACGTCATGTTTGAAAAGCCATACGAAATTGTGTACCGACTGAAAGCGACAAGGTACAAAAATGATCAGTTATTTATGACGTTGACTGTACGCGATTCAGTTTCCTCGACAATAAGGTTTTCCACCAACGCGGCACATCTCTATTTCAGTCTCGAATGTTGACCAGAGCTACTCAGGAAGTTTCTAAGTTATTTGCAAGTATTTGCTCAAGTCTGAACACTCAGGTTTTAGAAAGCTTTCCTTTGTCGCCTAAGTTTATGGTTAAACTTGTGCTACTAGTAATTAGAATTAGGCATTAGAGTGAGGTTCCTGAAAAATTACTATGGAAACATTTACAACAGATAAACTGCGATTGCTAAAATAAATATTCTAAGTTTGGTTGTGGTTGGTTGGTAAAGTAAACCTAAAACTATGATAGCTCACAAAGTAGCCACAAAATTTCGATCTCTGATAATAGCGCCATTATTATTTAAACTTTCTGTTTGCCGCCACCAATCTCTCTATAGCAACTCTGCACAAAACAAGTTTCTTCCAGTTTCACAACTTGCATCTTTTTCTATTATCTTTGCGAGAAAAAGACGCGTTGAGCGAAAGCGAAAAACGCTGCCGTTGTAATGCGGAAAATTGTTCTTTTTAAACTACTCTGTAAGTTACCATCTGCTCTGGCAACTTGGCAATCTTGCAATAGGGCTTGGTCTACCCGCATACCGCTACCGAAGTTCGCAACTTGTAACACTTTTTATAAGCATTTTTTAAACTTGCGACTTGCGATGTTGGTATGAATGCGTGCATGTATGTAGGTAAGTTATATTCGAATTTTGCAAGTGAAATTTCGCCTAGTTTCTTCGTTAGTGCTCGAAGTTTGCTTAAAATTTGATTAATATGTACCTAGGTAGTTAAGATGATGATTTACTATGCAGTGTCGAATATTGGACGAACGAACATCAATTTCGTGTTTAGTAGTCTTTTGTAGATGATGATACAAATGCAAGCAGCAAAAAGCACAGCCAACAAAAAAGCTGGTATTAAAAATGAAATTATTCCTTAAAACTTTAAAATTTGACATTTTCACTATTAAAGATATACTAGGCTTGCTGGCGGCAGATGGTTGTGAGGGGTTGAAGATAAAGTGTTGTGGCGCGCCATGGAAGAGGACTATGTTCAGCAGTGACTGACTGACTGACTGACTGCTGTAGGCTGATGATGATGATGATGACTATTAAAAACGTTTGAGCTTCAGCATTGTAATAGAGAGATGACAAATATGTAAAGTTGATCAGAACACATACTAAATATCTTGATTATTCATCCATAAAAGTTATACTGGCGCCCAATATGGGGCTCGAACTAAACGCTGTCATAATCGGCCTTAGCAATTTTACAGTGTTATAATAAAAGAGGAAATAGTAAATTTTGTAAATAAATTAACTAATTACTTATTCCTAAAATAACAACATCGTTGTACACCTTCGCTCGGATACGACCCAAAGCGTTTATTTCTTGTAATTCTTAGGAGTTCGATGTTTGAAATTACATAAGAGGTGAATGATAAATTAAATTAATGTTTTTTTAAAAGCAGTGAAATAAATCAACTAAATCAAAAAGTTTTTTCTATTGAGTTGTCGGAAAATCAAAACCTTGGTACTTCCGAGTTTTCTAACAAACTTCTTTTTTAAGTAGCCTATATAGTGTCCCACTGCTGGGCAAAGGCCTCCTCTCTTGAACGAACTTGTTTGGTATAAACAAATGTACATCAACATCATTAAGAAAAGTCTGAAATGCTTATCTGTCTATATCAGTAACCATCTAAAAATGCCTCACATTGAATTTCATAAATGGATATTCAAAGATACAAATTGTATGTAACATTTCAGTTTTACTTGCATTTGGCTGTTTTTTTTAAATTATTTATCCCCTATCGGTAAATAAAACATGACATAATCCAATTTATTGTCATCTGTATAGTAATGTGTCGATTAATCAAGAGAAATTATCTTTTAGGGGCTGTTTCACTATCCATTGATTAGTGTTAACTGACGGTTAAATGTGACGCCGTCTTTGTTTTGTTTGAACAGACGTAGACGGCATCACATTTAACCGTCAGTTAACACTAATCAATGGATGGTAAATCAGCCCCTTGATCTCTTTTATAAGTGGCCACTTCTACTTCTACTAGTAAAGCTTATTAATTTAATTTAATTTACACCTTATTTGGGACGCCACATGTGTGGACACATTGGCGCCGTCTCATCTTGCTAAGACATCATTGAAGGCTGGTGCGGCGGCTGCAACGGCTGAAACAGCAAAATGCCGTAAATATGAGAATCTGGCTAACAATTTCATATTTGCGGCTTTTGCTGTTGAAACGCTTGGTCCGTGGGGTCCCGAAGCAAAAACACTTTTTAAATTTTTAAAAAAGAAGCTTGCCCGTTCCACTGGTGACCATAGGGCTGGCTCTTTCCTCGGCCAACGTATTGGCATTGCCATACAACGAGGAAACGCAGCCAGCCTTATGGGCACCCTGCCCAGTAGCAACGAGTTGGGTGATATTTGTAAATATAGATTTTTAGGTTTAGAGTAAGTTAGTTTTAGTTCTTTTTTTTTATTCATTTCTGTTAATCATAGTATTGTATTGTTTGTTTATTTATAAATAAAGTTTGCAAGAAGAAGATAAATGATGCCTACGTCAAATTTTTCGGCAAGCGCAACAAAGGACGTCAACCAAAGAGATGGATGGATGACCTGGTCAAATCCGCGGGTTCACGGTGGATGCAGGCCACTTCCAACTGAAGGAATTGGAGGTCTATGGAAGAGGCCTATGTTTAACAGTGAACGTGCTACGACCAATATGATGATGATGACAAATTGTTGCATTAGCTATAACAATTCATGTAACATAGCTAAACTTTTTTGTAAAATTTTTAGTAGATCAACAAAAATTGCTCGCACTTATACTGAAAATGTCAGAAGTTTGCATCGTAACATTTTAGTGTCACATGTGTCGCAGACTTAGTATGATGCGTTGAATAAAACGAAAGTTATTTTAAGGGTCACTTATACACAACTGGTTTGTGTCGTTAAACCTTCAGTTTGACATTTTGACACATAAAATGAGCTAAAACTGAAACTTCTGAAACTAGAATTTTCCTGTAATAAAAACATAAAGTAGTTTTGAAGCTAATTTGGAACGTTTTGTTCGATTTCTGTCCCGAAATTGTCCCCGTCCTGTAAAGGCATAAAGGCAATCTGATGTAACAAAATTTAGCGCAGTCATAAAAACAGACGATTAAAAGATTATCCTGCGAGCTTACCGTAAATTTGGCAATAAATTAAACATTTTTATTTACGGCAACACCGTGCTGACCCTTTTGACAGTTAATTAAAATGGCGTTGGTTTTCAAGCGCAATCTGTAGTAGTATATGTTCCTTTTAAAAATGTTATTATGTAGGAAGGGGTATCGCGTAATTAAAAAAAAAATATTGAATACTTTGCGTCAGTTTATTAAAGAAAGAAAATTTGAATTACAATTAGGAGGAATACGAGGGCGACACTGAAAGTTTTTAGAACTGGCCACTTGTAAACAATATAATAAAAAGTAAGTTTAAATTTTGAAAATGGAACTCTTTGCCAATATTATTGAGTATGTATTTCATTCATTTGTCATTTGTTTTATGATTTGGCGGCAAATTGAAAATTGTCTGCGTCACGTCAACATGAATTTAACTCGCGAAAATTTTCGTGCAATGATTTTTTATGACTTTCGATGTCATTTAAGTCAACAAGAAAGCTATGATAGACTTCGCTTGGCCTTTCATGATGAAGCCCCATCTCGTGCGACCATTTACAACTGGTTTAATGAGTTTAAACGTGGTCGCACTAATCTCACCGACGATCTGCGTGAGGGACGGCCTTCTACGGCGACGACTGAAAATAACATCAGTGTTGTGCAGCGTATGATAGAGACTGACAAAAGAGTGACGTATCAGCAGATTCGGACAAGCTTAGGCATCGGTATGAGTCAAGTGCATAAAATCCTCCATGAACATTTAGCGGTCAGGAAGCTTTGTGCGAGGTGGATAACTCATAATTTGACCGAGGCCCAAAAACTCCGTCGGGTTGATTGGTGCCGTGAAATGATTCAAAGATTTAACGGAGGTGACTCAAATGCTGTTTTCGACATACTTACGGGTGACGAAAGCTGGGTTTACTGTTATGATCCAGAAACCAAGAGACAGTCTGCTCAATGGGTGTTTCCTTTCGAGGAGTTGCCAACTAAAGTGAAGAGAGGTCGAAGCGTGGGAAAAAAGATGGTGGCCTCGTTCTTCGGAAGGACAGGTCACTATGCGACAATTGTTTTAGAGGATCAAAACACAGTTACTGCAGAGTGGTACACTAACAATTGTTTGCCACTTGTACTGGAAAAAGTTCGGGAGAAGCGACCTCGAAGTAGGATCCTTCTTCACCACGACAACGCCTCGTCGCACACCGCCAGGCGAACGATCGACTATTTAGTGACGTCAGACGTGGAATTACTGGGTCACCCGCCGTATAGCCCCGACCTCGCACCTTGCGATTTTTATTAATTCCCGAAAACAAAAGAAAAACTTCGAGGAAAACTTTTTATGAACACCGAGGAAGCAGTAGGTGCGTTTCAAAAGGCCGTCGAAGAGACCCCTAAGGACGAGTGGGCTAAGTGCTTTTCTCAGTGGTTCCATCGGATGCAGCGGTGTATTGATGTGAATGGACACTATTTTGAAAAGATATAATAAAACTAATAACTTGCTAGTTTGCTCAGTTTTTGATTTTCTAAGAACTTTCAGTTTGACCCTCGTACCTAATTAAAATTAAGATTGTTATGTGTTCAAGTTGTTGTTTTTTTGTATATATTTACTTAAATAAAGATAAGGAAGATACCTGCCTACAGAATTTTATTATTTGATAACTTTTTTGTTTGGTACTTAATTTTTATGACAATTCGATAGACTTTCTAAAAATAAACGTCCTCTTTCTAAGTACCATTGCCATCTGAAATTCAGTTTTCGTAACAGTGTACATAAAAAAAATGTACATTCAAAGTATTATAAGCCATATATATTTAGAACGGGCTTTTTATTAATTAGCTTTCATTTGATACTCATATTGTTACAATACAAAAAAAAAACTTCCTCCGCTTTATTTGTTTTCGCAGACGCCATATTGAAATATGATATACCCTATGTCACTCCGACAGCTGTGACGACTCCAATGATACCTTATATGGTAAGATCCGTCCAGCCGTTTAGACTGCAGCGAGGACCAAAGAAATGGACATACATACATACGCTCGAATAACATAACCCTCTTTTGCGCAGTCGGATAAAATAAGTGAGAATGGCCGATGACAATGCACAAACGATTTTAAACTAGCCCCTTTGCCACCCGATGAACTAATTGTACAGTTTGTAACCACCTCAATCTGTCCCCGAGGCCGTAATGGCGTCTGGGGCCGCAAACCATATATTTATGGGGGCAAGGGTTAACAAGATGTACGGGCATCGGATTAATTAGAAGTGTGGTGAAGTGTGGGAGATCAATAAAGGCGCTATGTTTACGTTTTAAGGCCTTTAATGAGCGGTCTACATCCCATAACAAATATATCTAAAGTTGACTTTGAATATGAAATTAAAGTGAGACTCACTCATATTTAGTAAAATAAACCCGGATAACTCACGCTTAAATTGAGTTTAGCTTCACACGTTTCGGGCTAATGCGTAGCCCTTGTTCTGGGAGACACGCTACGGCAGCTGCTGCAGTTAATCACGCACCAGCACGCGCGCAGCTGCCACGCGTTTTACTGCAGCCGCGCGTAGTTTATTGCTTAATAAAAAATTAGTAGTTTATGCAACTGTTACGTAATAAGGGTCCTTAAAACACGAGTGTGGTTTTATGGAACAAGGCGTAGCCTCCTCCTCCTATTATGATTGTATATTTATTATGTAGTTTCATAACCACTGACTATTACAAAAAAGTGCTGCTTGAAAATTAGCATTCACTACAAAGACACACCAGATCAGGCATGAACGGATTTTGTCGTGGACAGTCTTTAGATGGATACAAAAAATATTCAAGATTCGAAGTTAAACATTCGTATTTTAGATACAAGTATCTGCCCCCACCATGGATCGGACCCAAGACCTTAAGCTGTAAAGCCAGGTCGTCTAACACTGAGCTGGTTGTCAGGTGGGTAGGCTAGAGTCGGTCCTGAACTAAGAACTAAAAAGAATGAATTCCCATCGCGGACCGAAAGGAACTAGTTCCTTGTAAACGATCTTAATCGGTCTCGGTCCCGCTCCCGGTCCGCGCTCCTTAGCTTCGATCGGTCGGAGTCGGAGCTAAAACAGTATGGGAGCGAGCATTGGGAGCGGGAGTGAGTGAGCGATATATGATTGAACGAGGAAACGAATAAAGAGCGGAGCTAAATAAACTCGCTCCCAGATCTTAAACATTGTTTCGGTCGGAGCCGCTCCTCGGAGCTAAAGGAACTAAAGGAGCTAAAGGAACTAAAAGACCGAACTAGTTCATTTGACCGATTGACCGAGATCGGAGCCCTCCCTTTAAAGACCGAGCGGGCGCAACTCTACAGGTGGGTATATGGCCATAGTATGTACTAATAATGTTTTAACATACATGCTGTTACTCAGCAATAGCTCAATAGTAGCATGTTTTCGTGCTATTTTTGAGCTTTACTGTGCCTTCCGGCTCATAAATTTATAACAATATCCCGCAGCTAAACATTTTATTAAGGTGACCTTTCCACTATCCCGATATAAGTTTTTACTATCTGCTCCAGTGTGTCACAGCCTGTCATAAAACCGATTTACATTAAGCTCCTACAAAGTACCGCCGAAATGTCAGCCGTTACGGCTACAATTTCAAGTCAAGTTAAGATTTTTATTATACTAATACAATGCTGTTACCGGGATTCGCGAAAATACGGTATTAGACTATATGCAGTACGTCAACTCTTTATTGCATAAAAGAAACTAGCAAAATTGACAAACGTTGAAGGGAACTACATAAATAACTTAGAGAAAGGATAAACCGTGTTTATATATATTTTCTTTCTACGACACTATTAAAATAGTACAAGTATACAAACGTCGCTTTTAAAGAACAATTCTAAAGAAGCTTTTATTAAACTAGCGACGTTTATATGTTTGTAACTTTGTCTACTTACCTACTTTCAAAATTTGCAAAGATTTATTTTGTTGTCTTATGATATTCTCTAAAATAGATACGTCTAAAAATAGAGTATTATCACTAGGCAGCAAAATATTTTTTCCTCGGGTAACTACATTGAATCCTTCGCATAGCTTACGATTCTACTTTAGAGTCCCTCACTGTGCTCAAGACTGTCCTACTTACGCTAGAATAGCTCGCTCCGCTCAGGATTCAAAACAGCGCGCTCGTCGTAAAATATCACCTTGCTCCTTTGTGATATCTGCATTAAAAGAGTATAGTAGTAGGTAGTATTTTGATAATGTTAACTTAGGAATTTAATTTTTTCACAGCTCCAAGGGAATCCAGATACTTGTTAGTAGGTACGGTAAGGTTAGGCACAAGGGTTCCTTTTTCTTTTTTAACCCCAGACGCAGATTTTTGCAGGTGGTAGGACCTTGTGCAAGGTCCGCCCGGATTGCTACCACCATCTTACTCGCTAATCCTGCCGTGAAGCAGCTGTGCTTGCACTGTTGTGTTTCGGCGTGGAGAGTAAGACAGTCGGTGAAATTACTGGCACTTGAGGTATTCCATCTCAGGCCTCTAGGTTGGCAACGCATCTGGAATACCCCTGGTGTTGCAGATGTTTATGGGCGGTGGTGATCTCTTACCATCAGAAGACCCACTTGCTCGTTTGCCTTCCAGTGAAATAAAAAAAAAAAAAGAAAAAAAGAGGGGTGTTATAAGTTTGACCGCTATGTGTGTCTATGTGTCTGTCTGTGGAACCGTAGCTATTAAACGGGTGGACCGATTTGGATGCGGTTTTTTTATTTGAAAGCAGGTTTTCTAGCGATGATTTTTAAATATGTTTCATCACAATCGATTGAGCCGTTTTTGAGATATTGAACTTTGAAGTGACAAAGTCGGGGGTTTTTTAACCTTTTGTTGGTTATTAACAAAACGATGTATAAAATGTATAATAAGTAGATCTTTTTAGAATTTTAGTTAAATGGGAGTAGGTATCTCCGACGAGTCTAGAAGTCTGAATAAATAAAATCGTACCTTTTAAAGACTATTTACCCTGATTTAAAGTAAATGTAAGCACGTCTAATCCTATGAATGGTTCACGAAGACTTGAATATCTTTTGGAGGCTATTCGGGTAGGGTCTGTGATGTAAGCACTTTGGTAAAATTACTTATTTTCAGGAATGATTTCGCACCGTTGCTTTTTAACATATATACTAGGTACGTTTCTGATTTTTTTTCTAATAATTGTGTTTAAATAGCACCACCTGTTGTTCCTGCGACCAAAGTTAGAAATGTAATAATTTTGCATACTCATCTCATCTCATCTCAGCCTATATACGTCCCACTGCTGGGCACAGGCCTCCTCTCGGAATGAGAGGGCTCATTTTGCATACTAATTCGCGCAAACCAAATTGCATCTAATACACTATTGTTATACATATAATATCTTTATTGGAATAAATTATTTTTAATCCCCGACGCAAAAAGAGGGATAAGTTTGACCGCTATGTGTGTCTGTGTGTGTGTCTATCTGTCTGTCTGTCTGTGACACCGTAGCTCTTAAACGGATGGACCGATTTGAATGCGGTTTTTTTAATTGAAAGCAGGTTTTCTAGCGATGGTTCTTATATGTTTTATTTTAATCGGTTCAACCGTTTTCGAGATATTGAACTTTGAAGTGACAAAGTCGGGGGTTTTCCAACTATTTGCTGGTTATTATAGGTACTTAATTTAATTTCCGACTTCTGTCTATGTTTCGAAGCGAAGATTTAAAAATCAGATAAAAAATTGATTGTTACGATACAATGCGTTAATTTCTACTAAGTATAATGCTGTAATTTATATTGATAAATAATCATTTAAGTTACTAATATTATAAATTCACAAGTAACTAGTAGTAGTAGTAGTAGTCGGTCTGTACACCAGTCTGTCTGTCAGCTCTTCTTATTAAACCGCTGAACCGATTTAATTGTAATATAGTTTAGAGCTAATTGGATACACAAATTCTTCGCAATTGGAGTCGCAGAAGTACCACAATAATACGCACCACAATTTCTAAAAGTTACGTAGTTTTGGGTAGAAACACGAGACTTTTTTTCACAAAAACTATTTAATGTGGTGGCTTTGGTGAACAGCTATGAACATAGCGAAAATTTTACAAAGTGTGATAAAATGTTCTACTATCAAATAGTTTAGGAAAGAAAAACGTGCCCAATTTAGTATGACAAAGGGAGCCATTAGTGCCTTGAGAACATGGATACGAGTACACGTGTAGCCCATTATTAATGTAGACGGGAGATTAACGTTAGCTCTCATATATAATGCAATAATACGCATTACAGCTCACCACGGCCATTAAGAAACACCTCTAATTACCGTAATTCCACCCCTAAATCAAGCAACCTTTATATAGCCCTTATAAACCTCATAAATAACTACCTCTAAACTAATAAAGTTGCCAGCCACGAAAGTCATGATTTATAGGATTGCCTCTTATTGACACCTGTGCCTCATGAATTTATTCAGGGTTTTATATTGCCTGAACTGGAGATCACAGGGTTTGAGAATGCTGACTCTTGGATTGCACTCCATCGCTATGATCATGCATGGAGCGATTTCGCACTGAAAGCAACGTGGCATTCCGTGCTGCTGGAAAATTGGATCTGAGGGCTACTACGAAATTCGTAAGTCGAACTTCGTATAGTATAGTACCGTCCCTCTCACTCTGGTATTAAATAACATTAGCATCGGCGGGACGGCAAGATACGAAGTTCGAATTTTGCACGTCGTAGTGTGGGGCCTGTTACGGAGAAAATTGAACATAAGCCTTAGAAGGCGCTGGTAGTTTTGAGATTCTTATGAAGACTGTAATAAGCATTTATATGCTTATAAGCATTTATATGCTTATTACAGTCTAAATTGAAAAGAGATATTTTAACTTGACTTAAATAATCGACGTTTCTTGGTCTATTAATAATGAAATAAAAAGAAGAGATCCCTTTATGGGATAAGTTTGGTTTTGAATCTGTTTCTCACCGTAATCTGTTTTTGTTGCATGTTTCACTTACAATAAAGAGTTAAGAATACAAGTATAGAAATATTCTTTACGTAATCATTTTTCAGAATTTGAATTTGAATCCTTTTGTAATCGTTGTTATGTCGAGAGCTTGTTCAGAGCAGACTTCTTGACAAACTAATCCATTTTAAATTTGTTCGATTTTTCTATTTTCATCAAAATTAACTAAACCAGAAAAAACAGCAACGTTAGGGGAGGACGGGGGAATTGCGTTCACTTAAGGAAAAACATGCATACTTTCTTAATCCTTTACTTTTATTTAAAATATTTAAACTAGTAACAAAGTTAAACTAATCGTCGCTTAGAATATGATCACAAAAAAATTCAAAATCTTACACACATTGAGAAAATTTTTTTTTTCCGAACAACACTTTTGAGCGCCATTGCCCATGCATATGGGTAATGCCACTCAGACAATGGGGTAATGACGTCCGAAATTATGTGAGATAATTAAGATCAAATTCCACTTATAAAAACCAAGTCTTCAATAAATCGACTCTTAAAAACTAAAAATAATAATAATCATAGTGCTCTTAATCTTGCTCTTTTATAACAATGGTGTCATTCTTTGTCGGAAATAGACGAACATTTGCGGTATAAAGTTTCCAGCTGCACTCATGGCGCACATGGCTGTTATGTTTCTGCTTCATTCGCCTCTGGTAACTGCTCCTGCTCGTTGCTGGCCATTCTCTGCAAGCACTTTCCCTGGATTTTCAACTGTAGTAATCCAGTATCGTCAGTTAGCATTACCTATATATATTATGAGAAAGAAACTTGTGCTTCTGCATTAGGTCACCAAGCATATTGTAGATCTTCTTCGCGCCATATTGTTTTGGCGGTAGCCCTCTGTCGATTTCTGATCATATCTGTCAAAGAAATATAGATGGGTAATAACGTTCACGCTGGGCCAATGCCGTTCACTGTAACGCTATTACCCCAAACAGACCGTTTAGTTTTAAAATTTGATTTAAAAAAAATGAAACAAAATTGCGAAGTTATATCTACATAGTAAAAAAATATAGTTGTCAAGCAATAAAAGTAATAATCTACGCAATAGAAAAAAGTTAATGTACGAAACTTACCGATCGAAACATCCAGCTAAAATTTACATCGAAATTGCTGCAAACGTACACACGCACCTCACTTGTACACACTTCGCGTAGACTGCCGCTACTTGTCGCCACTGGCTCAAGCACCGTTCCCCCCTCCCCGCGAGTCACGTGATTTTGTTCTAAGTACCTATTCGTTTTGTTAAGTTTATTCGCGTGAGCCCCATTACCCGGTGACTGGCATTCCCCCTGCTTCCCCTAGAAACGAGTTGGGGCCGTCGTGTGGATATTTGAAGGAATAAACACTTGAATTTTGAAGTGCTATTAATGTCCTTTACATATAAGTGCAGATACAGTGAGGTTTAATTATCACTAACTTAAATTATTGATCAAGATCGATCGCACGACCTTACGTTACAGCGACGGAAAACATAAGACACTCGCGACACATCACTTCACACTAAAGTCAAAGATGTGCAGTCAGCACTTTCGTGGGAGACCGGCAATCGATTATCGAGAAAAGCGGGTGACTCAAAGATGCCTTGTCGCCGCGTGGGAACCGTATGGCGTAACACTTCCCCTCCTAGATGAGCGACTATTTGCCAATGTCTAATGCAAATGTCGCGGCTCGACGTTCTTCCAGAGTTTGAGTACCAGTGGACATTCTTTTTAATTCGATCTCTGTTTCAGTTGAACTTTTCGGCCGGTGCTGGTAGACGTAGTATAGAATAATCAGTACAGTTGCACTTGATAAAATGATGCTATATGTAGGTATAGTTGTGTGGTAGATACTCGAGAAATCTTCTGTAGAAGCTACGTCAGGTTGTTCCATCAGTACTTGATGTTGAATGTTGTGTAAAGTATTTAAGTCGATTGTAGTCAAATTGTAATGAGGTAATTGTTTAGGCGTAATCGGTAAAAAAGCCGATTTGGGCAGCGTCATGATTTCGACAGCGTACCCGCGAAGTTTGTCATCCATGTTTATGATTGTGAATTCAGGTGTTCGTATTTTGCAATTTCTTGGGATAGTGGCTAAGAAACTTCCTTTCAGAAGGCGATGTTCTTCTTGTCTGCAAGATATAAATACTTTGGTTTCGATCGGTAATGAGATGATATAATGTTGACTATCGAGTTCTAGCAAGGCTTCCTTGGTAAGTGTAATTGGCGTGGGTCGGCATAGTTCATCCATTTCTTGTTCCTGTATAAGGCGGCTGACACAGTCTCGATGAGTTCGCGTCTGGTGGATAGTTATTTGCTTGCAGATGTACCATGTTGCAATCCTCGGGCATTCAGCCTCCATGTACACAAATTCCTTGGAATTGGTTGCCAAAAAGGGAGACGGGGGTATAATGATCTGGGAATATTTATTGGGAACAGGACATAGTTTAAAAAAATCGTATGTTGCTGGGGACAAAATAGGAAATTTAAGTGCTATAACAACCTTATGATCAATAAAATAAGATCCTAAATTAATCATGTCATAATAATATCTTATATCTATGTCTAGTGTAGAGTCAGGTCCGTAAAGAGACTTTATACTACTTATCAATTTGCTTAAATGATTAATCGTTAATAGTGAATGGTGCATAGAATTGGTGCGACTAAAGGCTAATATATTTTCTAGTCTAGTTAGTTCAGATGATAAAACTTGAATATCTTCGCTTAAGGTACTGAATATGTTGGATAGGTGAACGTATTGAACAAAACGGTTCTTATTTTCATTTGTACCGTTTAAGAATTTAGTTATAGCTTTTTCTAGCTTATTTTGGTTAATAGTTAAATTATTGAAAATGTGGGTTTGTTGGATACTCAAATCTTTGTACAAACTAATGTGCTTATTAAAACTAGTAGAAAGTGCTTGGCTATTTTTTCGTAAGATAGTCAAGGCATTTTCTAATCTTAATGCATCGTTGTTATCAAGATTTCCGGTCACACTTTTAATAAATGTACCGAGTGGGTCGATTAGGCCACGTTTTATACGTTTTGGTTCGAAAGATTCTAATTGTATCATAGTTTTATTTAATTTGGAAAATAGGTAAAGGATTTGGGTTTTAAAAAGTGGAAAATTTTGATTGCGGAGCTTATTTTCTGTTTGCGATAATTGAGTCTGTACAAGTTCTATCTGTGTTTGAATAATGTCGAGGTCGATTTCTTGTAGAAATGTATGCTCATGTAATATGATTTTCGTTGGTCCCAGCTTAAAGGGTAAAATACCAGGTCCGTCGGAGAGGTTGTCGAGTCGAATGTTGTCGAGTGTCGGAGGGTTGTCGGCTTGGGCCAGGGTCAGAGTTGTCACGAGTATTAGGGTCCTGTAACAATGCAGAATGCGTATATTTTTTAGTCCGTCTTATCCTGTTTTTCGCTATCGGTCCTCGTTTCCGGAAAGTATAAATATGTATAGGTGAATTTAATGCTACATTATCGTGAGTATAACGCGGCGCTAATTTCTGCCTAGACGCGGAGGGATCTTTTATGTATACTTCTTGGTTTTGATCGTAATTTATTTCGGATTCTCTGTCGCTATTTCGCCTATTCATTATTTCAGTGCGATTAGAAAAGGATTCGTCATGAATAATTTTGTATACTGACTCCATTTTTTCTTTATGCTGCTGCATGTATTGTTGCAAAAGTCTCTCAGTTAAGTTTAAGTCAGTTGGATTTCTGGGATCAAAATGTCCCGATAACAGGTCGTAAGGCCTACATTTAGTTAAGCTGTGGATCGAACTGTTATATGCAATAAGTGCGTAAGGAATTAAGTGTTGTGCGGGTTCATTTTTATGTTGAATTTTAAGTAATCTTAAGTGTTCTAAAAGGGAGTTATGAAATCTTTCTATCATCCCGTTTTCATTCGGTGCGTAAGGGGCTGTGGTGCGATGTTGTATTCTATGAAGTTTCAGGAATTCGCCAAATAATTGATTCGTGAATTCAGTTCCGTTGTCTGTGGTCAAGGTCATTGGAAAACCGTGATGAGTACCTAGTGTCATAAAGGACTTTATTATATTCGGGGCTGTGCAATCGGGTAGTCGGTATGCTTGTGCATACTTGGAAAAAGCGTCTATAAAGGTTAAATATTTCTCTTGTTCAATTGTTATTACATCGGCGTGCATATGTTCAAACGGTTTAGACGGTGGGGGAACTATTTGGAATTTAGGTCTTATTGGAACACGATCATATTTTGCGCAGTTACATATAGTGCATTGATTAATATATTTCGTAATAGATTCTTTTAATTTAGGCCAATAGTAGCGTTGGGACAAAGCAAGGTAAGTTTCATTTATGCCTCTGTGGTTTGTTTTTCCTTGATGGTATTTAGATATGATGTTTTCTTGGTTTGCAAGATCGATTATATCTTGCATTTCGCGTTTTACTATTACTAGATTCATGGAAGAGTTTTTAAACGTACGCTGCAGGATGGCAACAATAGAGAACATTTTATCTAAAGGTTGAACCAATATAGCTGTGCGTATTTTTGGATCGACATGCTCTGTAATTATTGAAATTAGGTCCTGTTCCAAGGTGCCTGTGAAAGCATGTGCTATGGTTTTTTTAAAAGTATCAAAGGGTGAAGTCACTTTTGGTTTCGTTTTAGAGGGGCTATCAGTTAACTTTATAATAAGCTGTCGTTTAAACTTGTTTAAGGGATCATCCGAAATGGGTATTTCTAATATTGGATGTTCCACACTTGTATGTGCAGTTTCCGTTGCAGAGTTACTTCGTAATGGTCTTAAACTAGGTGCAGTATCAGTCGAAGATTGACTCATAACGGGTCTATCGTCAGGCGCTGTAAGAGTTGTTATAGATGACCGTTCTGAGGGAGAGTTTACTATCATAGATGTAGAATCTGTTTCTTCATTGTGAATTTCTACTCGCGAGAGAGCGTCTGCATTTGTGTTACTTTTCCCTTTTTTGTAAACTATAGTAAAGTCGTATTCTGACAATTTCAGTCTCCATCTAGTGAGACGAGAATTAGGTTCCTTGAGATTTAAGAGCCATTGAAGAGGTTTGTGGTCAGTAACAATTTTAAATTTTCTGCCGAAAAGGTATGGTCTAAAGTATTTTGTGGCCCAGACTATTGCTAGGAGTTCCTTTTCTATTGTCGAGTAATTAATTTCACTGTCATTAAGTGTGCGAGATGCGTAAGATATCGGTCTGTCGGAACCCATAGGTCCTTGGGAAAGTATTCCACCAATTGCCAAATTTGAGGCGTCTGTCGTAAGTATAAAGTCTTTCGAAAAATCAGGGTACTGCAGAATAGGGTCATTTGTCAAAAGGGTTTTACAGTGTTCAAAACATCTCACATAGTCAGGTGAAAGTGTGATTTTAGCGCCTTTTTTGAGACACGCCGTCATTGGTTTTGTCAGTCGAGCGAAGTCTGGGATGAATCGTCTATAATATCCTAGGAGTCCTAAGAACCCTTTTATTTGTTTGGCCGTTTTAGGAATGGGGTACTTTACTATTGCAGATATTTTGTCCGGGTTAGGTTTTACGCCATCTGGAGTAATAACGTGTCCTAGGTAAGGAGTTTCATGCTTTAAGAACTCTGATTTGTCCATTTGAATTTTAAAGTTTGATTCTCTAAGCCTATCAAAGATTTTCTTAAGATTTATCATATGTTCTTGGAGTGAAGTTGAAAAACTAAAATATCGTCTAGGTAAACCGTGCAAATAACGTTTTGCAGGCCTCTGAGGACATTATCCATCACTCTCTGAAATGTAGATGGGCTGTTTTTAAGTCCCATAGGCATGCGTAAAAATTCGAAGTGTCCATTTCCATCGCAAACACTGAAACCGGTTTTGTGAATATCTTCTTCATGCATCTCCACTTGATAGAAGCCACTAGCTAGGTCTAGCGTGCTAAAGTACTGACATTTTCCAAGTTTGTCAAGAATGTCTGAGATATTGGGTATAGGATATCTATCGTCGATCGTCTTTTCGTTGAGTTTTCTAAAATCTACTACTAGTCTCCATTTAATTTTACCGGATGCATCACTTTTCTTGGGTACGATCCATATGGGAGCATTCCAGGCTGAAGATGAAGGCCTGATAATGCCTTGATCAAGCATTTTTTTTATTTGATTTTGGACCTCTTTCCTGTGTACATAAGGATATCTGTAAGTTTTGCTATGAACGGGAATTTCGTCAACTGTATTTATCCTGTGCTTAATTTTACTAGTAAAGGTCAAGGGCTCGTTATCTAAATAAAACACGTCATCATATTCTTTACAAAGTGCGAGCAAATTCGCTCTCTCTTCGTGATTCATATGGTCCGTGCGCAAGTGTGATAGCACTTCTCGGAATCGCTCGGCCTTGCTAACTGGCACTTTAACCATTTGACTGGACTGCGCGGGAATCGTAACCGTTATCGGCTTTAAGCTACCTGACTGATACATCTGAATGGGATTATCCGCAAATTCTGTTTTTAATAAGTGAGAATCAAGATCAATTTGTGATCGCCATTGCTCTAGCAAGTCTAAGCCAATTAATCCATCAAAATATTCGTGAAATTTGTAAATGTACAGCTTTATAGGTTTTTGGTCTCTAAATTCGGGAAAACACGGAACTGTAATTGAATAGTTATTATGGGTGGTTGCGTGAATGTTCGTGACAACAAATGGGTCATAGTCAAAAGTGTAGTTTGAAAAAAAATTTTCAGCGGCTTCTGGGCTTATAAATGATTTGTTTGCGCCCGTATCGATCAAAAGTTTTAACGGTGGGTTTGAAATTTGTATGTATGGAAGCTGTCGCTTATCTTGTAAGTTGAGTTCTATTCGGGGGATGTCACTTGAGGCTCTGAAGAAAAATTTTCCTGATCATTTTCTTTGGTTTCGGTAATTTCCGGCTCAGGATTAAAAATGTCGTTGTCATGGATCATATATTGGTCAAAAGTTTGGTCATAAAAATTGTCAGGGCAATATTCGTCATTGTTATACTGACAGTAAGGATAGAATGAATCGTTCATGTTAATTTGGTATTGTCCGTTTTGTGGGGTGGGGGGCAAATTTCTAGCAATGGGATGACTAACACCACTCATAGGTTTTGAAAAATTTTGTTGATTACTTGGGCGAGGCGGGACTCTAAATCCGGTAGTCATATTAGATCGTGGTAAGGATCGCATCATTTGCTGGGTCCTTGAAGGTCCTTGTCCATAGTGGGCAAAATTTGATTGTTGGGTGGGCGAAATAAATCTATTCAAGCTAGGAATTTGATTAAAACCGTATTGAGAATTGGGGTTAAAATTTTGATTAGCACGTGGTGAGTAGGGATTGCAATACCGGGTCCTTTTTTGAAAACCGGTATTTTCGGTATTGATATTTTTCTGATACCGGTTTTCCGGTATTTTCGGTAATTTCGGTATTTGTGCGATAAAAAGTTTTAAATAAAAGACAATGCGTATAAAATCACGAAAAAGATAGTATAACGTATCAACAAAATAAATATTCAAGTTCGCTTGCTTCTCGCCAGCTTGATCCCGATTCCCAATCCTGATTGGTTCGCTCGGCCGTGGGAATCGGTTCTCATTCTCGCTTGCTCGCTACGCCAGCGCTGCGAAAAATAGTCCTTCACGATGACGCGTGCCGTGCCGTCATGCCGTGGTTCTTACTTCTTATTAGAATGTCATTGTCTAATTTTGACAAAATGATGCGTTATCGTGGATGGCACAAGGTATACCTGTGCGAATCGTGCGACTAATCGTCGTGAGCTTGGGCTCTCGGGCTAGTTAGGCCGCCACCGCTGTGCGTACACCTTTGCCAGTTAAAAAATTGTAATAAATAATCATTTTACGCGCATAATTGAACGAAATGACTGTTAGTTTTTTTAATTTTTGCTAAAACCGAAATTACCGAAAATCCCGGTATTGATTAATTTAATACCGGTATTTAAAAGTTCATTTTTCTGCCCGGTATTCCGGTATTTTCGAGAATCGAGATCCCGGTTTGCAACCCCTAGTGGTGAGTTAAAAATTTTCATGGGGTTCTGTGGCAACATTTCAGGGACGTTAAATCTGTTAAAATTAAAAGGTTTCAAAAACTGGGCTGGTTTTGTAGACGTGGGGGGAGTCTGGTGATTTTTATTTTTCAGGTAAAGAACGTTTAATTCCTCTTGTGCGAATTCTAATGCCTTTTCCAAGGTTTCCGGACGCATACATCTTACTCGTGATCCAAGGGGCTCATGAAGACCTCTTGTATATGTTTGAAGGGCCAATTTTCTATAAAGTTCACGTTTGGCTGAAACTGTTGTAGGTAAAGGGTCATGTAACTCGCAATATGTCATTATTGTACTTAATAAATTTTGAACACGTTCGTAGAAAACGTGGGGGGTATCAGAACCTTGTGTTAACATAGATAAGTCAGTGTAAAGGGCAGATTCATCTCGGTGATCTGAAAATGAATTTATTAACGCATTTTTTATGCCGTTCCAGTTCCTGGGAATTCCGTTTGCTGCCAACGTAGTGGCGGCACGTCCGGTTATTTTGTTTAGTATGCCATTTAAAATAGCTGAATTGTTAAGGTCATTCCCGGGGGCAGGGTCAACATGAGTTAAAATTAATTTATCACATATATCTAAAAATCTAATAAGAACATTTGAATTTCCATCAAACTCAGGTACCAATCGTAATGCTTTCCAAATTTGATCAATCTTATCTTCTTTAATAACGTTACTAGTATTGTTACTAGAATCCTGCATATTCGTACCTTCCTCCTCTAAAATCTCTTCTAGGAATGAAAAATCTCTATAAAATCTAAGTGTTTGCCGCAATTCGGGCTTATGGCAACGATTTGCACGTGGGTGAAAAATTTTGTTAAAATATTACAAACTAACGGAATAAAATTTTACTAAAATAATACGGTTGTATAGCTAGCGCTGCAAATGGGTTTAACAGCAAAACGACACTAATGGTTATGATAGGATAGGAGTTGCAGATTGGATTGGCAACCAATAGGATTTATGTAACTTCTTAATTCTAAACTCACAGCATCTGCATGGCGACTGGTCACGGATGGCCACTCGTAGGTTCTTCTTGTGGACGAAGCGTCGGCGAAACGACTTTCAGCACAGCAGACTCGAAGTTTGAGACACGCACTGACTCGTCCACAAAATATTCGACTGCGCCAGAAACGAGTTGGGGCCGTCGTGTGGATATTTGAAGGAATAAACACTTGAATTTTGAAGTGCTTTTAATGTCCTTTACATATAAGTGCAGATACAGTGAGGTTTAATTATCACTAACTTAAATTATTGATCAAGATCGATCGCACGACCTTACGTTACCGCGACGGAAAACATAAGACACTCGCGACACATCACTTCACACTAAAGTCAAAGATGTGCAGTCAGCACTTTCGTGGGAGACCGGCAATCGATTATCGAGAAAAGCGGGTGACTCAAAGATGCCTTGTCGCCGCGTGGGAACCGTATGGCGTAACACCCTACTTCTTCCAATACAAAACAATATTTGTATTACTTTTTACTGCGTTTATTTATTTTTTATTATTACGTACGTCATTGTCTACGAATACAAAGTCGCTGGCAAAAGCTAGTTCTATTAATACGTCCTCAATGGAGATAGTTAGCTTAGTGCCCTCAGGGTCAAGTTCACGAGCCTTAAGGCATTCATGCCCCCCAAATCACCTTTATGCCCGCATATTCCCAAATGATCGCGCCCCAAACCCCTTTGTGGCACGGCCCTGCAATATCCACAGGATGCGCAATTCTACGACATATGAAAGGAAATCCTCGGTATTACAGCTACTTTATTATTTTCTTGGAATAACCTATTTTCCAAGGTATGACGTAGAGGCCTCAGAATAAGCCAATGCGAATGCTTTGCGCGTTCCGCGTTGTGAGAGAGAGATAGAGAGAGAAAGAGATAGCAACATCTATTTACACATTGTATTCGATTTGTATTTAAGAAATCAAACCGTAAATTTAAAATTTAAATCTTTTTAGGGTTCCGGAGCCAAAATGGCAAAAACGGAACCCTTGGAGTTTCGCCATGTCTGTCTGTCTGTCTGTCCGTCCGCGGCTTTGCTTGGATTATCAATGCTAGAAAGCTGTAATTTTGCACGGATGTATAAGTAAACTATGCCGACAAAATAGTAGAATTAAAAATTCTAAAACATTTTTTTTTGGGGTACCTCCCATAGACGTAAAGTGGCGGTGATTTTTTTTTTCTCATCCAACCCTATAGTGTGGGGTATCGTTGGATAGGTATTTTAAAACCACTAGGGGTTTGGTGAAATGATTTTTCGATTCAGTAATTTGTTTGTGAAATATTCAACTTTAAAGTGAAAATTTTCATTAAAATCGAGCGTTCCCCCCGCTCTAAGATCTAAACCGGTGGGTGGAAAAATTTGAAAAAATTCAGGATGGTAGTCAGTATATCAAACTTCCAAGGAAAACTATAACGGCTAAGTTTGCTTGAGAATCATTAGTAGTTTATGAGTAAATAGCAGCGTAAGGTATAAAATATACCTAAACTTGGAAGATTCCGTATACAATACGAAATTCTTAGAAAAAAAATACTTCATTTTTTGGTAATAACTACGGAACGCTATTTTAGGCGTGTCCGACATGCTCTTGGCCGGTTTTTTCTTGTAAATATGTCACTATTCTACTGAAATGCAATGGCGTTTTGTGAAACAAAAACAATGGTTAGTAACCGCAACGAAAAGCAATTACATGGGCAAATTTTACCTACTATTTAATAATATGTCACCTAATGTAATGAACATGACTTATAAATGAATAAATGAATATGAATATGAATATGAATATGAAGTTACATTAGTCTACATTGTCGTCTACATAGATGACGACTAAACTTGCATCAAAGAAGTTATCTAAACCCTTAAATTAATCTCTGCATTCTTGCTTAGCCAAACTGAAGTAGGTAATCGTCCTAAAGACATTTCTACTTCCACTAACACTTTTAGTTGAGACTCTATTTCTACTTGCACTAAGTACAAATGTTACAAAACTACGAAGTGTGGATAAGTCGTTTGGAATGTGATTCCTTGAGTTCTACCGCAGTATAAAACCAGTAAAGAAGCTACATTATATAACATGTACTTTCTCTAGCACAAGCGCGCCTGTCCGCCTGTACGTCTTCTCCTCGTAAAATCGCAATCGCTTTGGACAAGAATACTTTTTCACCAGTGATGTATGAGATACAAGTAGCGGCACGAGAGTGAGTGAACCGTGGAAGGGATAGCTGCGCATGGGGGCATGGGCGCGGGGGACGTAATGCGACTGGAAAGCCAATCGGCGCTACGCACGCCCGCCCTTCCCCGTGTGATACCTTACTTTTGACTTCTGCGCAATAACCGTCAGCGCTAAACTCTCGTGCCGCTACTTGTAGCTTCAAAGACGACTTCATTTCCTAGCACTTTGTTAGTAGAGGGTAATCAACTTTTTTCTTAAAGTGACAAGGTATATACTAAATTGTATACATATTTTTGCCCTTGACTGTATATATAATAATAATAAAATAGCTTCATTACATTCCACAAAAATAAATTGAACAATTAATAATTTAGTTTATTGGTTGCCTGCAAGCTACTAGGTATTTACGATTTTGTAAGATAAAATTAAATATTAAATATTTATGCATGCTCAATTTGTAGACCCTCTCAGGGTAAAAGCCTCCTCCAAAGAATTCCATTTTTTTCTATCTTTGGCGGTGGTCATCCAGTCTCTTACTGCGTTGGCCACAATCTCGTCCTGCCACACCGGGCGCACGGTCGACCTCTATTTTATCTGACATTTTGTTCTATTAATCTCTCTATTTTAAATTATTTTTTGATTCGATTTGTGGCATTCGAACATGGCGGATGTAGACAATATTTAATTTTGCTATTTCTGTTTCTTTGGCTAGATGAAGTATAATTTTGATAGTGTTTTATGCGGCGATTAACCTTAACAGTGAACAGTGATCACAATATTCAATATTGCTCTCGTGTCTGACATTTTTTAATGCGCAAGTTGTTTCCACGTGGCTTCTGGAATTTTACAATCAAGTTACAAAAACTACAATCACCGTACAACGTTGCCTCTCGAAAGAGAATACTTTGACACTGGCGAAATTGGCTTATTAATTAAGACAGAAGCCATATTTTAAAAGAGAAGAAGAAGAAATTATTTTTGTACGCCAATTGGCAAAACATGGTGAGACTATTATCATAGTAACTATGCTATAATACTTATTTTCTTTTACCTATTTACATTTACATTTATTTACAGTTATACCTATGTTTAACAAATAAAATACTTTGACTTTGACTTTGTACCTACATTAAAAAGGTGATTGACCCAGTAGGTTAATCACTGGTTTCATACTATGACCCGCCACAATGTGGCGACCGCGCTGTTTCGTGTAACTCCGAACTTCGCGTAGACATCTTGCAACTTTGGCTAAGATTCTACGTATTCTACTTCGGTAGTTTTGTTTTATCTCTCATCTGCGAGCCGCTGAAGTTTTCTAATCTCAGAAGTGAAGATTAGGTGCGCCATTAATAGTTGTTCTGGTATTAAGATCAAGTGTTAAATGTTAACTAGATAAGTCAAAGTCAAAATCTCTTTATTAAATTTAGGCTATGACAAGCACTTATGAACGTCAAAAAATCTACCACCGGTTCGGAAAAAACCTCTGTTGAGAAGAATCCGGCAAGAAACTCAATGAGGTATTTTTTTTTTAAAACAGATTCACAATATTTATAAATGATATCTATATACTATACATTACAAGTATTTAACACAATTTTATTTTTAACACAGTAGGTTCGCTATTTGAAGGGATCGCTAATGCGGATCGGAATTATTTCCAAATATCCCTGTCCATGATATAATCATTTACTTTATAATAAGCCTTAGATATTAACATCTTTTTGACAGTAGATTTAAGTTTTGTATCAGTTTTTTTTTATTTGCTCCTGTAAGTACTTCTTTCTGTGTATCAGCCATCTGTAGGCATCCAATCTGTAACAGATTAAGGAGCTATTTCACCATCCATTGAATAGTGTTAACTGACGGTTAAATGTGATGCCGTCTCCGTCTATTCGAACAAAACAAATAGAGCCGGCATCACATTTAACCGTCAGTTAAGACTAATCAATGGATGGTGAAACAGTCCCTAATTGTACGCAAGTAAAAAAGATCAATAGAAATGTGTGAATTTTAATCATCATCATCATCCCAGCCAATATACGTCCCACTGCTGGGCACAGGCCTCGTCTCAGAATGAGAGGGCTTGGGCCATAATTCCCACGCGGGCCCAGTGCGGATTGGGAACTTCACACGCACCATTGAATTGCTTCGCAGGTTTGTGCAGGTTTCCTCACGATGTTTTCCTTCACCGCAAAGTTCGTGGCAAATTTCAAATATAATTCCGCGCATGAATTTTAATAACAAGATTTAACTGGACAAACAAACGAGTAAAATAGCAGCTTGTAAAAATCAATATATAATCAATGAACCCGTGACCGCCTAGTGGTTTAACCTATGGTCTCTCAGGCAGAGGAGCGTGGGTTGAAACCCGGGCTCATTCATTGCGAAATTACATTTGAAATTTACCCTGAGCACTTGTACTATTATCTATTCTGTGCCTGAGCTTTACGGTTTCCCCGAGCAATTCAGTAGTGTGTATGAAGTTTCCAATCCGCACTGGGCTCGCGTGGGAACTGAGGCCCATGCCTTTTCATTCTGAGGGGAGGCCTGTGCCCAGCAGTTCTAATGTGATAATAAAAAAAAATAGGTAAGCTGTGCCATGGCTGGCCTGGCACATGACTTATCTGAATCGTGCCGATAGTAGTGCGTTATTGATCTCACGCGCATTGATTCAGATAGGTTTCCATAGATTAGTAGCGTAGGTAATAGATTAAGATTAGGTATATAAGCTTGTAGTAAGAGTTCAGTATTAGTTCAGTTAGGAGTCAGTTCAGTAAAGTCCTGTTCCCCTAAATAAGCTAAACAATGACATTTAAACCAGGACGCACATTGCCGAACAAAATCCCCTTCAAAGAATGTCAGAACTATTGATTTGTTTGCGTGGCAAATAAAATCATCTCACACAAAATAATTAAAATAATACGAGACGAAATTTGAACCTAGTCTTTACTCTATTACGGGCGAATTTCGCTAGCGGCAAAACTCCACAACGCTTGACACTTGACAACAACGTACTGAGAAAAAAGAAGGCCACTTTTACCAAAGTGACAGGCGAGCATTCTACCAACCTATCTACCTACTATCGACCTACCGATCGACCTATCGACCAACCTATCGACCTAACCTATCCCGGTGATCTGAACCAGTGATTTTAGGCCAGTGATTACCAAAGTGGCGCTCATTTGGCTCGGACATATTTGGGCGCGCGATTGTGAATCTACAGGTATAATTCATCAAAGAAGCTAAAGGCAGCTCCTGTCTTAAGTGCTTCTAGGACCACATTCGGCAGTGGGGTGACATAAATTAAACCTTCTGCGCACCGCAAACTAGTAGCAATAAGGCCGTATATTGCCCCGCGTGCCGTTACAGAGACTAATAAACATATGATATATTATTAATTAAGATATTAATCCTACTATTAAACGAGCAAATTCAGTAACTACACATGTGCATTATGCGTAATAATAAATTAATGAATTCACCGTCGTTACATTTCTAATCCATACTAATATTATAAATGCGAAAGTTTGTTTGTATGTTTGTCCGTGTTTCACGCCGTAACGGAGCGACGAATCGACGTGATTTTTGGCATGGAGATACATAGTTTATGGGCCCGAGAGTGACATAGAACATCGACTCATTAAAGCCCTCAGTCTTTAATAGACTCTCGTTCGTAATTCTTTATTTACCTCCCTTAAAACACAATGTACTATTTCATCCAGGAATCTACTCGATTCACGAAATAGACTCTAGCCTAATACGTTTCAGAACATGAACATGATTGGAAGCAACTCCCTTAGGCCCCACATTAAATTTAACTCAGCTCTCCTTGTAATAATAGATGGCGATACACAACAATCCTCCCCCAATATACCCAGAGGCGGTGTTTATTATTTGGAGAACAAATAAACATTGACCAATACTAGCACAATTCTATATTGAAGTTCTTTTACAACCTACACACTCGTGGAAGTGCAGTGAAGAATAAATCCTACTAATAATATTATAAATGTGAAAGTTTGTGAGTGAGTGAGGATGTGAGTAAGTATGTTTGTTACTTCTTCACGCTAAAACGGCTGGACGGATTTGGATGAAATTTGGCAAAAAGTTAGTTTATGGCCTGGATTAAAACATAGGATACTTTTAATCCCGATATTCCCACGGGATAGGGATGAAATCTCGAAATAACAACCGCTGGGCTTACAGTCATGAAATTTGGTATGTAGGTAGCTGGACGTTTGGAATAACACAAGGGCTACTTTTTATCCCACGGGATAGGGATAAAATCTTGAACTAATAACCACTGGGCTTAGAGTCATGAAATTTGGTATGTAGGTAGTTGGCCGTCTGGAATAACACATAGGCCACTTTTTGACCCAATATTCCCACGGGATACCTAGGGATAAAATCTAGAAATAACGACCGCTGTGCTTAGAGCCATGAAATTTAGTATGTCGGTAGCTGGACCTCTGGAATAATAGATAGGCTACTTTTTATCTCGATATTCCCACGGGATAGGGATAAAATCTTGAAATAATAACCGCTGGGCTTAGAGTCATAAAATTTGGAATGTAGGTAGCCGAAAGTCTGGAATAACACATAAGCGACTTTTTGACCCGATATTCCCACGGGATACCTAGGGATGAAATCTCGAAATAACAACCACTGGGCTTAGATCCATGAAATTCGGTGTGTAGGTAGCTGGACCTTTGAAATAACACATAGGCTATTTTTTATCTCGATATTCCCACGGGATAGGGATAAAATCTTGAAATAATAACCGCTGGGCTTGAAATAATAAGTCATGAAATTTGATATGAAGGTAACTCGATGTCTAAAATAACACATACGCTACTTTTTATCCAGATATTCTCACGGGATAGTTTTGTAACTAAGGGACCGCATACGTCCCTGTATTATTATTATTATTTTCTATTTTTGTCGGCATAGTTTATTCAAATTCAAATTCAAAAACATTTATTTGTAAGAATACAGTAAAACCAACCTACCTACCTATATATCCTACTTACTTACCTATATATCCGTGCAAAATTACAGCTTTCTAGCATTGATAGTCCCTGATCTGACAAACAGACATGCCGAAACTATAAGGGTTTCGTTTTTGCCATTTTGGCTCCGGAACCCTAAAAATGACGTGTAAAAGTGCCCGTTGCGGCCTATTTACTGAATAAATGATTTGAATTTGGATAGGGAAAATTTTTGAAATTCCAGCACTGGGTTTAGAGTCTTGAATTTCGTACAGCTATTCACAACACAACCTCAATGAAGGAAGACCACGATATAAATTTTGGAAATTGCAAGGGGAATATGGTAAAATCCCAAAAATTTCAAGTGCAACTACCAGACCGATTAGTTTACGCGTGCGAAGCCGCGGGTAAAAGCTAGTTTTGTTATAAATTCTTTATACAATTTTGTTTTGCTGTCTGTAATTTTTGACTAGTGTCCTCAAATGACCAAGTGCGGGTAGTTCGTGATACGAGTGCTGCTAGGCAGACTTGACACTCCACACTTCAGTCTACTCGTTACCACGGCCACTGCAATGTTGCCGAAACGTCGAGGTAAATATTACTCATGTATGTTAGCGTGGCAAGTCCTGTTGGTGGTATTTTGACTGTGAGTGAAAATCACGAAAGTTTAAAACGTTAATGTCTAATGTTGTACCTATAGGTAATGGTACGGAAACCTTCGTGCGCAAGTCCGATTCGCACTGGCCAGAGGCCTTATTGCCTAACGTTTTTGACACTCGCAATCGCAATTAAACGACAGTTTTTGTATGCGAAATATGTCATTTGATTGCGATCGCGAGTGTCAGAAACATTAGGCAATACGGCCTTTTTTGTAGTATATTCGTTGGTATGGAACACCCGCCCATTCAATTGGCGTATAGTGTGGAGGAACCGTTCTAAAACTGCGAACTTATTGTGAACATTCTATTCGCAGTGGAAATAATTAAATTGTTATTTTCCAATGTGCATAGCAAAATAATAACGGCTGAATTACTCAGAATAGCTCGTGGGTTTCTGCTGCAACGTTATATCTAAATGTGAACAATTATTACAGAAAAGAATAACTTAATTCTTATGGAATACAAATACATGTATATCATTGAGTAAATTTTGATACAGGACCCGTCTTGGGCAAGCTTCACCACTGCCTATAATGAAAATTTAAGCAACCAGAGGCCATTGCCTAACGTTTTTGACGCTCGGTATGGCAATCAAATTGACATTTTCGTATGCGAAATAATGTCATTTGATTGCGATCGCGAGCGTCAGAAGCGTTAGGCAATACGACCCTGTCATGAATCGAATTGTTACGAGGACACCTCTGTTACATAAATTTTGAATACAAGCAACCTCATAATCCTAAAATGAACTATTCTTCTGTCAGCAGAACGTAAATAAAACTGCATAGAAGACTAACAAGCGAACACGAGTACCTAAAGGCTTGTTTGGACTAGGCTAGTATTTTAGTCTAGTAGCAAGTAATTTAGTAGCTAAACTATTCACCATCCCAGCCTATACACATCCCACTGCTGGGCACAGGCCTCCTCTAAGAACAAGAGGGCTTGGGCCATAGTGCGGATTGGGAACTTCACACGCACCATTGAATTGCTTCGCAGGCTTGTGCAGGTTTCCTCACGACCTTTACCGCAAAGCCCGTGACAAATTTCAAATGTAATTCCGCACATGAATTTCGAAAAACTCAGAGGTGCGAGCCAGGGTTTGAACCCACGACCCTCTGTTTGGGAGGCGAAAGGTCAAACCACTAGGCCACAACGGCTTCTGGCGTGGTGGCCTAGTGGTTTGCTATGTAAACTATTCGCTACTGCCTAACAATCGTTCGCATTACAGTCGAGTATTAAAGTGGTTTCCTCGCTCCAGCGAAACGACATTTTCACGCCAACTAATGAAGTCGACTAAATCGACAGGTTCGGACTTGGTTAGCCGGCGGCCGAGTAAGCAGGGACGCGTAGTAGGGGGTGCTACTCACTAATACATTACTATAAAATAAATATGCACATCGCCGGAAGTGCGGGTAGCGCGGGTGCTATGACAGTTCTCGGGTAGTTGTGCATGGTTGTGCTTTGTCAGGCAACCGAAGCAGACCGTACTCACGGCAATGAGCTAAACCCCAAAAGGTGTTTAATTTCTACTATTAACTAACCCTGTGACGGGGGACGTCACAGATTGACTCGACTAAAGTACTTAATAATCTGCTCGACTATTTTTTTGATGTTCAGACACGTTTAGCTACTAAACTACTCGCTACTAGACTAGAATACGAGCCTAGTCCGAACAAGCGTTAAATCACAGTTCTTTTAAATTAGTACCGCGTCGACTGTAATTTTATGAATTGCAACAAAATTGCAAGTAAATGGGAAAGCTGAGCTCCCAGGATAGAAACTTGGTAAGCGTGACATTTTTATAAGCAATAGTTCCGTAGAATTTTTAGGATTCCGCTACGAAAAAGGTAAAAATTAATCCCTTAAGAGCGTTAATACCTGCTGAGCTGGTAACGTTGCATTTTTGTTGCAATATTTGTATTGTATTGTATTGTAATGTATTGTATTGTATTATATTGTACCTAATCCCAAGAAGGCTTGTGACCTGGCTTTACCATTTCACTTCTATTTTTAGCGACGAGATACTCACGTGGTGTTTCCTGTTTCAAAATCACGGGGGATATATTATTTTGCTATTCTATTTTTAACACAAGGAGATTGACAAGGAGGCAATGATATTATATGTTACTATATGTTATTACTAGCTTTTGCCCGCGGCTCCGCCCGCGCGGTATTCGGTTATCGCGCGCTGTTCCCTCGGGAACTGTGCATTTTTCCGGGATAAAAAGTAGCCTATGTCACTCTCGGGCCCATAAACTATCTCTATGCCAAAAATCACGTCGATCCGTTGCTCCGTTACGGCGTGAAAGAGGGACAAACATACAAACATACAAACACACAAACATACAAACACACTTTCGCATTTATAATATTAGTATGGATATGTTACTATCGTAATGTAGAAGCTCACTGCGAGGAGGGGTAATGTATTCTTGAACATTTTCTATTTGATTGTGGCTTTCTAGCATCAGATCGTATTAATGAATCGCAATGGTAGGTATGTGCACGTAGGCACAGACACGTAGCACGTAGGATAGAGGAACGAAAACAAAGATAGGATAACTTAATGATAAGGGTCAGAATTTTTTGGTCACTTCTTCCACCACTCAATTTTCTCACGTACAATCCCCTTGATGATTTTGAAACCGCTTGATGACTTGTTAGATGGAGCGAGTCAGTACAGTCACTAGCACCAATATCTGACTCAATAAAGCGTACATAAATATCTGATACAACTCTAGTTCTATTGGCGGTAGGACGTGTCAGATATTTTTGCTCGCTCCGCTGTGCCAGATATTAAGGCAGGTGACTGTACAGTCACAAAACAGGTAAGTTACAGAAATAAATAATCTACACGCATAGACACTGCTCACGGACACGATATCTCGGACATGTTGGGACGCAGCGCGAGCGCGAGTGCCATCCGCTTGAAACACGCGTCTGTGAACTTTTTGTGCAATAATGGAGAATGAGAATTTACTAAAGCAGGTTTTCTAGCGATGATTCTTACTCGTATTATAGATATAACACGATATTATTATAGATATTTTTTATCAAAATCATTTCAGCCGTTTCTGAGATATTGAACTTTGAAGTGACAAAGTCGGGGCTTTTCCAACTTTTGTTGGTTACGTTAGGTTATTAATGGGATAATTTCCACCCAGGACTTCGGAAAATCTCCAAATTCAAGAATAAGAGTACCGGCATGTCCAAAATTAATACACGCCAACGATACCTCTGCATATAGTAAGTATATGCTTCCTGCAATGTTTTTCAGAGGGTAATCTGTTCTTTGTTGTAGCCCGATTTTGATTAACTGGGTGCGATAACTCCCCGGGGCAGGCAAGGCAGACCGGGCATTAATCAATTAGAAGCTTTTGTTAGTGTGGCCTGACGCACGACTAACACTGCAGACCTTTGCATGGAAATAAGTCTGGTAAATCATTTATTTATTTGCACACAAAATAGACAAAAAATAAAAAAACAGTTTAGTAAAAAAGAATATTTAAAAAAAACTGAAATTAAGTAATTCTAAATCTAAACACTTATATTGGCAATCGAGGAAAAAATGGTCACCTGTGAGTGGACTGCGTGGTTGGTTAGTTCTTAAACGGGTGAACCGATTTGAATGCGGTTTTTTTATTTGAAAGCAGGGGTTTTAGTGATGGATGGCGTGATCTACACATCGCACCTTCGGTGACACAAGGGCACAATTGTCGAAAAACTCAAAAACGAGTTAAGTATACAGAAAGTTCTAAAAACTATGTCTTTACATGGAGGAACAAAGACATCCATTAAATTCCGCGTTAAATCGCCAGAGGGCGACAGTGACTTTGTCGCATTGGTGCGTTTTTTGGTGTATGTTGGCACGACAAAGTCTTATTGGCCAATTGGCCGACAGCCCGCGAGTGAAGAGAATGTTTGCTGGAGCAACGAGGGCGTAAAGGTAAATATGCCTTTTGCTATTTAAATTTTTGGAAGAACAAAGTCACATTTGATGTACTTTTGCCTATAAAATGGTCACGCATTTGGAGATACAAAGTCGCTCAAAGCAATTTTGACTTTGTACCTCCAATACCCTTAAAACTTTATAGTCTTAAATTCAAATGCGGCCTTGTCATTCCATTCTATTAAAAAAAAACAACGTCGTGTAAACAATTATGACCTTATTATTCCAAATATTTGCTTGCAATAAAATAAATAATGACTATTAATGACATTTTAGTTCCAATTATATTTTTATTTGAGCAGTCATAATCCCTACTTCCCTACTAATATTATAATAATATAAATGCGAAAGTAACTCTAACTAAGTATCTCATTCTAACATACAGCTATGTTTCTATCAGGTGGATGGCAGATCACGATGTTTATCATCGTCAATGTACTAAATAATTGGATGCCGTCCATTTGGATAAATCCATTGTAATGGTATCCGTTTGGAAGGTTCGTCAGTGGCCTGCTTAACACACACAACTGATTCAACAACCAGTTTACACCACAGCGAGAGAATTTGTACAGCACTGAGATTTTCATTCATTATATTGCCATTTCAGCTGTTTTTCTAAATGTGTATAATCTCCGTGTTATACGGAGATTCAATCAGGTGGGTATCTTAGGAACTCTGAATGTCCTTTATCAATGCTCGGAGTAGCCATCATCAGACCACAGTCAAAGCACCACCTAGTGAAGAACCAAGACATCAAAGTGACCTCGTTTGTATGAAAGGACTGTGGGCCATATTTTTTGCCGGCGAGTGTATTAAGATTTTTTCTATGAAAATGACAGAAAAACTTTATAACAGTAATTGTTTGTGAAAAATATATATTTTTTGTTTTTAATTAAAATATATTATTTGTTTTTAAATAACTTTATTGTAATAAAAAATGTAAAATCTACTAAGCAGCGTTGCTTTATTATAGTAGACAAGATGTTGAGTTGATTCCAAAGACTATTTCTATTGATCCCTTGACTAAAGTAAACACAAAGTTCCTAGACTTAATGTAAGTAATAAAAAATAAATATTTTATGAAAATAAACGAGTTTTTTTAACAAATAATTAGTCGTAGTTTTAGTTTGAACTCAGTCATAATTACAAATTGAATTAAATTTTGGTGGAACAAAGGCATTTATGTACACCTTCGCCTAAAAAAAAATTAATAATAAATTAATGAAGGGTTCCTGATTCCTATAAGCAATATTTCGCGATCCATAAAACTATAAGGCTTGTTCCATGCGAAGATAAATTACTTCAAAGCTATACGAGCAAAACAATACAACATTGAACACAAAAAAATCTTTAAAATGGCTCTCCTGTAAAATCGTAAAAAGTGTAGTAATGCCCTTGTCTCACCGAAGGTGCGACATGTTTAATCAAAATCGGTTTAACCGTTTTTGAGATATTGAACTTTGAAGTGACAACGTCGGGGTTTTCCAACTTTTTGTTGGATAGTTTATCATTACAAGTGTAGTTACTCCTAGCGCTATCTAGTGAGCACATATAGAAACTCCAAACATGTTCCACATCGTGCTATCGAAGTTTCACAACTCGGACGCGTACATACAACTACCGACGCTCGTCCTTCGGATTTCGGACCCCAGGCATAACACCTGCCTGGAGAGAGATCTCTCTATTGGATCCTCCCCCCACACAAGCTTTTATTTCACTTTCATATTGTATGTGCGGGTCAAATCTTGCAAGTCTTTGACAAACTTCCAGTGGTTGGATTGACTTGAAATTTGGAATAGGATGTCCTAATAATCTAGTAACAATATAATAATCTCGCAGTGACATGTTGTTGGTACGGCCAGGATCGTCTTCGCGGGACGGAACTCCTTGACGGGTAATGGCAGCGACTTGATATTTGGTAAAAGGTAGTTTGGATGACAATATTGATAATGCTAATACAGTTAGCAAAAAAAACATGTATTAAAAATGAAAATTTTAACAAAAACTTATTCATAAGTTACCGACTAACAAATCGATTATTCTCCTTGTTTGTGCATTTTGTAGATGAGAACACAACACCTTAAAGTTTCACGGACCCGTATGCCTGAGTTAGGTCTAAATTTAGATTGAATTCGTTAGAGCCAAGCTTTGGGCCCGTACCTATATTGTAATTAAAAAGCTTTGCGGGGGAGAACTTTCATCATAACCTCTGTGAAGTAAAGTACCTTCTGTTTAAGCAGATTAACAATTTCTAAAGAAACCAACGCAAATCGCACACACACAGCATATAAGTAGATAGTGCCACGAGAGTTGAAGTGAATTATTACACACACAGCTACGTGTCCTGTCAACAACAGGATTTTGACATTTACTCATTCATTTCATTCATTCTCCTTTCGTTCAATCAGTAAGAATCTGTTCTTTTTTAGCTGTGTTGCACTATCTATCATCATGTCAGCCGAAAGACTTCCTCTGCTAGACAAGGGCCTCCCCCAAGGCTCTCCACTCAGACCGGTCTCGTGCTTTCGCATCCACCGCGATCCCGCGATCTTAACGTCGTCGCTCCATCTTGTTGGAGGCTTACCGACAGCTCGTCTCCTGGTCCTCATGGCAATGTGCCCCGCCCACTCACCAATGGAATGTAATCCTTTTGAGGCATAATCTCATCAGTAACACATTTTTGAACAATTAAATAGCACGGAGCTTTGTTGCAGACTGAGAAAATATTTTTATCCATACTACAGGCTCCTCGGTCACGAAACATTAACTCTTGTTGCTAATTCCGAGGTTAAACCTCTCTGGCGTATTAACCCCAATCACCAGTATTACTGACATTACTATTACAAATTGGTAATATCAATTTCGAGGTAATTCAATGGGCAAATTCATATAATAGACGTATTGTTTCTGAGGGCTCTATTGGTAAGACAATGGCTGAGTTATTTTGTGTGATCAACTAGGTATATTGAAATTCCTCTTGGTTGTGTAGAGAAATTGTCCTTCAACTGTTTTCGTAACATAATTATTATGATCTATTTACAGTTAAGGGCATAAATACTTGTAGGGTTACGATAGTAACATATAATATCATTGCTTGTAGGTACGTTGACAAGACATGAAAAATATGGGTAGTTATCATTAGATGATATTTCTCCTACCTACTAAAGTGTAAAGATATTTTTAAACTCGACTTCACCTACTAAAACAAATTATCAATAGATAATATATATACTATATTCAGACATTTCAAATAGTCCAATAGGACTATTTGAAATGTCTGAATATAGTCTTTAGCTTTCATCAATACTTGCTTATCTTTAAGCCAGATGTTTTCAACCGGTGGTGGTATATTTTCAGGTGCGCCGCGACTGTCGCAAAGTATATGCTGCATTGTAATCATGAATAACTAGCTATTTTAATGATAAAACAGTACGAAAACAACCCGCTGTCCGTTATGTTGTACCTGTATACTGTATACAGTATATTTTTTACTGCGTCAAGGTGTGACGTTAAAACTTAAAGGTCGAAAGCGCCTGCTTTAAGTGCCGCCTCTACTTGAGGCACTGCCGTCACAAGGAGGTGACTTAAGCATAATTTTTATTCACGCCAGTGTTAACAAAATCATGGCACCTAAAGGTTGATCATTTACATTTTCACGTAAAAAGAAAACACATTTATCTTACTTTAGAAAATGCAGAACACGAAATAACGTAGCCCGATGAATAAAGTGATTAATGACGCCCTGTAATGCCCTATTGATCATTGTTTGCATTTGATTAGCTGCAGACCCTGATATGGTAATGACCTTTCTGGCTGAATCAGCTTTCTGCCTTTGTGTGGAGTAGTTGCTGCAAGAATTTGATTTTTTTTCGATAAGGCTGTTGCTACTCCTAGCGCCATCTAGTGAGCAAATAAAGAAACTCCAACCCTAACATAATAAAGAATGTACCTACAACAAGCAATCTATAATAATTGTATCTATGTATATATGTATGTATATGTGCATCTATATGTAGCTCATCAGTCTTTGAACCTGTTAAAAACGGCGTCAGTCCTACAGTTTCCATAAACATTCCATGTCGATAGAATTCAACTCGATTATGCTGCCCATAAAATCACCGTATCACGAGACATCTCTACTTAGATGGGACATCAAAGAGACGTCGGGTTATTGGTCTGTTTTAAGAGGGTAGCTACTTGTTTATATGGGCCGTTACGGTGACGCGTAAAAGGTATACGACCGGAGCTGAATATGGACGGGTAGCTACTGCAAGTCTTGCTGCCCTAGACACAGGGGTGTATCTACTTAAAGGCTTTTTGGGCTGCAGCCCGGGGCCAACCTGAACTGAAAACAATAGACGATATTGCCAATAATAAAAAAATATCTAGAATTTAAAAAATCCGATCATGAGGTAAGAGTAATTAGGTAGGACCCCTAAGCAGTATTAGCCCAGGAGGGCTCCACAAATTCAAGATCCGCCCCTGCCTAGCCAAGACGTCTATGAGCAATCGTACTACTAGGTACCTATACAAATGTGATAGTTTGTTTGTACGCATCATGGATGAAATAGACTACTATACTATATACTTCATCCATGGTACGCATGCACTATTTTGATACTTCGTCGCGCTAACTAAATCAACCAGGACAGCTTTGAATGAAATTTTGGTATGTTAATTAGCTTTCACTTGTAAAAATTAAAATATTATTTTTACGGAGACATTTTAAATACCTAGGAGACATAGGATACCTACGGAGACATTTTAAATACCTACTTTATCACTCGTACACATTTGACGAATCTATTGATAGTTCATTTATGTTGAAAATTTTATATCATCCAGCCGAGCTACAGAGATGACCAAAGAATTAATAAATGTAAGTATATATTCAGGCATTCGGGTTAAAAGCCTACTTTTTATCTCAGGTCATTCCCACGATATAGGAGCCATCATAAATGAAGAACACGATATAATAGTAAAATCCCAAAACTTCTATTCGACTGCCAGATTTAAAACCTAGTATACCTACATATATGCTCGCTGAATACGGACATAGTGATGTTATGTTTGAAATTGAAATAGAGTGTAGCTGCGAATCGGAAACCACCGGGAATTGTACGTGGGTCGGTAAATTGAACTGCTCCCTCGACACGTGTTTAACACCGATGCTAATTCGCTTCGGGGCTGCAGCGTGTCTGTCTGTTCATCACAACCTGTACAGATCTATTGAATAATATTTTCCATGGTAGTTTGTCAGATAATTCCGTATTTCTCTTTCTTTCTTAATTAGCTTCAGTAAGCTAAATTGACAAAGTGAGATAAATAAGTATTGTTTTTGAATTTTTAATTGTACTATTTTGTCGGCATAGTTTACCTATATATCCGTGCAAAATTACAGCTTTCTAGCATTGATAGTCCCTGAGCAAAGCCGCGGACGGACAGACAGACAGACAGACGTGGCGAAACTATAAGGGTTCCGTTTTTGCCATTTTGGCTCCGGAACCCTAAAAATAATTTAGTTTCGGGATAGAAGCACAGTACAATAGAGATTTCTCTCCAGGAATTATGTTGTCCATCTTGTATCATTTTAGCGCATCGAATCCAAACATATCGTATAAAGCGACGCCCACTTTCTATACAAGTTTTCATCTTTTTAGTTCTTTAAGGCAGTCGTATTTTTGTTGTTTTTTTTAACTCTCCACCCTTTCCAAAACGCGAGCTCTGTTATGATATTTCAAAACAAGGCTGGAATGTTGTGACCCGGTATTTTATTTTGATGCCCCGGTACCGGGTCGCGACCCGCAAATGGGAAACTCTGGTCTAACGCGCCAACATTCGCGACCGCATTCACCATCTCTTTCTAGCCTCGTGTTTATATCATGTGACAGAAAGAAGTGGTGAAAACGATTGAGATTTCAAGCGTGTTAGACAATAAGTTAGGCCTCAGCTAAATCTAAATATAGCGTGTATATTATAAGTTTTTTGTACTGATTTGTGGTGTGCAATAGAAAAAAAATTATACAGCGCGTTGCAGGATCGATCTTTTCGCGTCCAAAATAACGGTCATGACATTCATCGAGCGAAATACAATAGAAAATTTTATAAAATACAGATCTAGATTTTTTTACCAATAGAAAGAAGGTAAGCGGTCTTGATGTTTTTTTTTTGATTGGATGGCAAACGAGCAAGTGGGTCCCCTGATGGTAAGAGATCACCACCGCCCATAAACATCTGAACACCAGGGGTATTTCAGATGCGTTGCCAACCTAGAGGCCTAAGAAATTGAAAAACACTTGAAAAAATAAGTCACAGCAAATGTAAATTTAGAGGTGTAATTTTCTGTCTCTAGGTAATTTTCGAGTTTTTTTACCTCTTTCGAATTGTAATTTCGAGTGATGCGATTCCAAACATGGTCTCTATTTCCGCATCCAGATCGTCTAACCGTACAAATATATACAAAAACTGTGGCTGTTTACAACATTTTATTTGTACAGATCATCAAAGTGTACATCAAGAAATCCATACAAAACTAATGAAATACCAGAGGCTGATCAAACGGAATTACATAATATTCATTCTTTTAACAGGTTCCCTGCCTGCTTATAAGAATATCCAGAGCTTACTTCTAATCGGCTCCAATAGGTAAATATCCAAATTCGATTCAGAAATGTATCAGATCAGAAATAAAACTATTTTCACAAATCATATGTTATTCATGGGACAATGGACAGGGAACCTGTTAATACTTACAAAACAAAAAAGTTGTACCCTTTTACCACAATATATTTTGACCATAAGGTTAGAATTAGAACTACAATTCAGGAACAAAGGCTAGACCCCTGTTTATTTTGAGTTTTATTATGCTTTGCTTTGGCCAAGGGGCATTTTCTCTTTTCCTCAACTATAGGTTTTTTATTTTGTGATAAATTGAGGTACAAATTTTTAGTCAATATGTTGGTCTTTAAAAATTACAAAAACTAGAATAAGACGTGATTTAAAAATTAGTCCATGATATAAACTCTGTTCTTGTCAACCCTAACATTAGGAGCACTTTTCAATTTCTTAATAAATTTATCAGCAATTCTATCATCAATCTCTTGCCCTGTAGCTTCAGAATATTCTCCAAGAACCTTCTTTTGAAGCCTCTTGAATTGCATTTCCCCTTTCTTATCAAGGACAGACATGATTACAGCATGCCAGTCAAATTTATCCTTCCTAATATCTAAGTCTCCAATCTTAGCCACATTCTGATCATGGAGGCAGATGCTTTCATCAGTTTCCTCATTACTCTTGATTTTCTTCTTTTTCTGAGTTGCTTTGCTAACTGGACCATCATTCACAACATTTTCAGTCTCCATTTCAGCAGAGTCTTTAGATTCTGGCACCCCATTGACTGTGTCTTGCCTCTTTCGCTTTTTAATTTTGTTATCTTCTTCATTTAATTCTTCAGCATCAACATTACTGACTGATTCTGCACGATTTTTCTTCTTTTTCTCTTTTTTAGTCAGCTGGACTTCTTCTACCTCCTCTTCAGCTGGTTGTGCAGCACTCTGCAACTCGGCTTCATATTTCTTGCGCTTTTTCTCTTCTTTGCGTTGTTTTTTAGATTTCTTGTCACTTGTTTCTTCAGTTTCTGCATCTTTCTTATCGTCTTCTACTGTCTCATTTTCAGCTCCATTTTGTTCTTCAACAGTCTTGTCATCCTTTTCTTCCTTGTCATCATTCTCCTCATCTTTCTTTTGACTTTGAGGTCTATTCTGAGCACTCTTTACAGATAATTCTGCAAGTTTAACTGCAATCATATCCCATGCTTGATTCATATCATTTACATTGGTTTTTTGGCCACAAACATTCTTGACAAAGTTGATGAATTTTGGTTTCTTCCGAGGTGTATTGTTATGTTTGCTAACAGTCTCAATAATTCTTCTAACATTAGCTGGTGCATTTTGTTGCTCCTCAAGGACTTCCTGAAGCATTTCCACCCATACATTTTGTTTCTTTTCACCTTTTTTCTCTTTTGCCACAAAACCTTTACCAGAATATCTTTCCTCTTCAGTTATGCACTTTGTATGGGCTTCATAGTCATTACCCCTGAAATCAAAATTTAAAATAAATAAGTGATCTTGCTATAAAACAATATCTATCTTATATATAACTTATAGTCCAGCCAATTCTAAAAAATAAGGATTAATTATTAAAATAAGGATTAAATAAGGATTAACCAGTGTTATGAATTTGTTCTTATTAGTTGTACAGTCAGAGTAAAAAAAGGTTCGTCACCCTAAGATCTATTTTCCTTTGCTCAGTATAAGCGCTATCTGCTTTACCGATTGAGTAGGACATACTGCGTGAACCTGTCAACCTGCTAAACATAATCAGGTGACCATAGACACCCTACAACTACCCCTTGGCACTGACAATTAAATAGAAAATTATTTGATTGAAACTTTTACGAAGTTGTTTATTAAAAAGGTTTTGTATTGATATGAAACTAGACATATGTTAGAGGTGTATACTATTTTGACCCTTACTATCATGTCCAGTAAGTATAATTTGATATGCACTTGTCTTCTTAGTACTTTGGTTTCAAAACGTACTAAGAGTCTATGACTTTGTAAAGGAATCAATTTAATAACTGACGAAGGTTTTCCTACCCCCACTGTACTAGTACTGGTACTCAACAATGCAAAGTGCAATGTGGCTTTCGTTTATTTTGCATTTATCCAATATCCATCAGTAGTAAACTTATAAATTGTGTAATGAAAAATGTAATTATAAAAATAATGATAAAATAAAAAAATATAGTTTGACACTACCAGTCCAACACTAGAGAGATTAGGTGCATAGGTAAGTTATTTGTATATATAATGCAACATGTCTCTATCCAGTGGACACATGTTATTGTTAATTAGAATATTTGGAACCAATGTACAATGCCTCAAACAAAATGCAAAAGTATTAACAGAGAAATGACTAATTTACGACTTAATACTATGGAACATACATTGATTTTATATTGAAAATATTTTCTTTTATATTCAGCTAATCAAAAAATTTTTAAAAACAGATCATTCCTCAGAAGTAACAGTACTTGAGATTTCAGTCTTTGTCCAGAGGGTATTTTTTTATATTTTTGAATTCGCAAAAATCACCTGCAGATGGCCATGACACTCAACAGTAACTTTTGCAAAATGACAATCGTTTCTTTCAAAAACCACCTTTCTCACATGTATGTAAACATCATGCTTATATATTGGCATATCGCAGTAAATGTATTTACTTTCTTTTCTTTCAAAAAAATATTATCTTCAACCACAATGTGCTTGTAAAATCTGGTTAAGGTATCTGTACACATCCTTGTATTTACTTATTTTTAAGACTACCTACATTCAATTGTTAATGCTGAGAGTACTATGGGTACTACCACGATAACGGTCATACTTACTAATTCCAATAAGAATACTTACAGAAAGTCTTTAAAACAGTCCATACATGACAAATTGTATGCCCTGTTCCTACATTTTGTCATATAATGTTTCTCCACTTTAGGCTTCTGTACCGACTCCCCGCAATGGCCACATGTGAACACGACCATGACTCGAATCTTCAGCGCACGTGTACCGCAAAATACTATATGAGGCTCCTTAACCTTAAAATAAACAAACAAAATAAAAATGAGGCTAACACATTTTCTTACTTAAAAAAATGCCCTATACGGATAGTGCACCCTGACTGACCTCAAATCATAATCAAGAATGTTAAATGGAATGATTCGAATGTATTTTCATAGTCTGAAAAGAAGGTAAAAGAAACCAACCGATAAAAATATTTTCTCTTAAATTTATGCAAAAACCAACTATCTTTATGTCAACTGTCAACCGGGGTTAACCAGAGACAATAGCGAAACTTTTAAGTATCTTAGAGCGTTTTCACATTATCCGATCCGATATCGGATGACGATACTATATCGGGGTAAGTAAAATGTATGAAATTAGCTTGCTTATGTATACTCTAAGTATGAAATGCACGTCTTTCACATTGTCTGGCCCGATATTGTAATATGTTCAAGGCACCATGGATGGACGCTCGTGGACTGTCGGACAATAAAGTTTGTATGATAGGCTGCATGTCTTTGTTTTTCATAGCAGAAATAGTTTAAAAAATATGTAATGTCAACTATGACAATGACAACTAATTGTGACAAATTCGGTCGGTTGTGACTCGGGTGTGTCTTAGTTACAAAGTAGTTTTTATCAAACTTATTAATTAGTTTTTACACGAATAATGTTGAAGTGATCAAAAGAAAACATATCAAAATGAGAGTAATAAACAATTTCATGCTGCTTGCTGCTGCTTTTGGTAAGTTTCCGTTATTTACACATCGTTTTACACTTTACGCCAACATCGGCGTCATTTGAATCTTTGTTGTTATTCAAACGTTAATATTTTCAGCGTCTGTTGAAGCGAATTACTTCGAGAGCGAGGGGATCAATGGTGTGTTTACGGCTCCTAAAGTGGAGGGTCAGGATGTGGTAACTTGGTGCACGACTTCGATTCCAGAACAAGCGAAATGTGAGAAACTAATGAAGATCGCCCAATTAGACAGGGGGCTATTTGGACCGGACTACATTGAATTACAGTGTAAAAGGGTAATCATACTTTACGAAAGCGAAAAATATTACATTAATGTATAAAGTACTAACAAATTAGATACTAATACTTTATTTAAGAGATATTATCTTACATTAAAACAATAAATTAAAAAAAAAAAAATTAAATAATATTATGGGTAAGGGGTAAGGGATTATGGGTGGGCATAAGACAAAACGTACAATTTTTTTTCAGGCATTTGACACTGAAGAATGTATGTCCTGGGTAGACCAGGGCGAGGCTTCCCTGCTAGCCCTAGATGCCGGGGAGGTGTATGTTGCGGGCAGGTACCATTCACTGGTGCCTATCATGCAAGAGGTAAGCATTTTTAAATGAACTACAATATCTTGCTTTAGCTTCTCTTCTACTAAGCAAACATTTCAGTAAGCAAACACAAGTAACAAATTAATAAGTAGTAATTAATTAGTAATTCAGTAAGTAACATTTCAGTATGGACCTCCGCAAAGTAACGCCTGATTCAATAAATTATTTCAGTAAGCATTTTTCTTTACACTATGCCAACATGTCTGCAATGTTATAAAAATACTAGAGATGTCACAAATGTTATTTCTACCACATTGCCTTGTGCACTCTCAACGCAGAGGTAGCCCCTCTGTCAAATAAGTTTTACTCTACACATTATACTTTGTATGGTCTTTTGTATATAGACATAAAAAATCTTCATATTTTATTCTACTTTCCCAGTGATATAATCTTAAATCACAGTTAAAATCATTTCACTAACGCATTCACTACCACCTGACTTGACTGACCACAGGTGCCACCAACATGTGCGTTCAAAATGTATGACTAATTATGACAGCGGCACTGGGGAGAAGTTCCAAAAACGCATATATGCGTCGGCAGTGAATGCATTAACTGAGCTATTGAAAACTCAACAGCTGTATGGACGAGGTGAGCCGTACCAATACGCTGTGGCAGTCATCAACAAGGGAGGCCTACCGCACATTCAGCCGGGCGCAGGGCTCTATGGATTGAGAGGAGCTCGGGCTTGCTTTCCTGGCGTCGGTTCGCTAGCCGGTTGGGTCATGCCTATACATACTGTGAGTATCCTTACTTATGTTATATTTGATCAGATAGTCCACTGGTTAGAGAATATAACTATGAAGCTTGAGCTCCCGGGATCAAGCCCCGGTTGGGGCAGATATTCATACTCAGGTATTTAAGTGACAGAGAAAAGTAAACATTTTTTAATACAAAATTAATATGTACCTATATGTATGTAATTGTGTTAGTAATAAAGTATACCAGCTATCCTATTACAAATTAAGCAAGTATTTAATCAAATATTCCTTCTCACAGCTAATGCAAGAAGGCGGTCTGAAGATTACTGACTGCAACAACCATGTGAAGTCGGCGATCGAGTATTTTGGCGACTCCTGCGCTCCCAACTCTTTAAAAGACATGTACAATCCTATCGGAGATAATCCTGACAAGTAAGATATTTTACTAGTAGTACTATAGCAAAATCCGTGTCAAGTTCAAATTTAAATCTAAAGCCGACTTTAGACTTGCAAGAAAAATCGTGCAAGTTGCATTACATTGCGGCGCTCGATTGACCGCTACAAACTCGTTGGCTGTACGGCCTCGCAATGTACTGCAAGTTGCACTATTTTTCTTGCAAGTCTAAACTCTACTTAAGAGTTATGACCGTGTATGAATGAATGAATGATAGTTTATTCGCTGAATATGGTTACAACAGGTGGAATATAACAGTACTTAGTATCTAGCATATCCTACCGGAATCCGGCGTGCGAATTTAACATATTTATGTATGTACACAATGAATTATGCACAGTCATAATTATAATTAGGTATTACATGTCAATTTTACAATAATAATAAGGTACAATTTTGAACAACAATAATAGTAATAATTTAAATTATAAGCATTACAGTTGTCAGGTTTACAAAACTTTGTATTCAATATCTATCTATATCTATTATATCTACATGCACTCTTTGATAGGAATTCTTTTACTGAATAAAAACATTGTTCGGTTAGCCATGGTTTGAATATTTTGTAGAACTGATTAGCGGGTAAGCTGCTTATTTGTATAGGTATAGAATTATAAATCAGTGAGGCCATGTAATAGCAGTTATCCCTGTATAATTTTAGTTTTGGAAGAGGCATTTTAAGAGTCAGATGGGTTTCAGGTCTTTTATTTTTATTGTCTTTTAGTTCAAAAAGTGAAGTGATCTGTTTGACAAACCTGCCCATCTCGTAAATGTAAATAGCAGGCAATGACAACAGTTTGTGTTTTAAGAAGAGTGGTCTACAGGAATCGGAGCTTTTCAGACCCCAGATTGCTCTTAGGCATTTTTTTTTGAGCAATAAATACTTTATTGGCAACTGAAGAATTTCCCCATATTATAATCCCGTATCTGATAAGTGAACAGACATACGCATGATAGACTGTTATCGCGGTATCAACGGAACTTGTATTTTTTATTATTTTTAGAGCATATACAAGTTTATGCAACTTTCCACATACGGCATCGACGTGATTTTTCCAAGATAAATTTTGGTCAATTTGAAGACCCAAGAAATTTACTGTTGGTACCTGATTTATTTTTTCGTCTTGATAATGGACGTGAAGATTCAACGGTCTTGCTCGAATTGTAGAGAACTGGACAAATTTAGTTTTATGTGTATTTAATTGTAGGTTGTTCATGTGCACCCATGTTATCACGTCGTTTAATGTGTTGTTTATGGATGATTCGTATGATTTAACATTTGCAGGATCATTACATTCAAACATAACCGTCGCGTCGTCAGCGAAAAGTATGCATTTTCGGTTTATGGCCAAAAGGAAGATCGTTTATGTAGATTAAGAATAGCAAAGGCGACAAAATACTACCCTGAGGCGTCCCTTTGTTTATTGATTTAGTATCGGAATCAAAATTTTCAAGTGTATTTGTTGTTTCATCAAATTTCGCGATTCTTGTTTTTTGTTGCCTGTCACGTAAGTATGATTGAAGCCATTTATTCGCGTTTCCTCTGATACCATAATTATATAACTTACAGAGCAATATTTTGTGATCAACAAAATCAAAGGCTTTGCTCAGATCCAGAAACAAGCACGAGGTAGACCTTTTAGAATTAATATTATCCAATAAATATCTTACGAGTGCAAAACTAGCCAAAACTGTTGATTTGTTTTTCCTGAAGCCATATTGTTCAGGAGTTAGGATGTCGTGTTTCTCCAGGAATCCCATTATTCTTGAGTACATAATCTTTTCAAATATTTTAGATAGGACTGGAACCAAAGCAATCGGTCTGTAGTTGGCTAGATCTGTTTTTAAACCTTTTTTATACAACGGCTTTATGATAGATAGTTTAAGTCTTTCCGGAAAGTCCCCATGTTCTAATGATAGATTGATTATGTGCGCGAGTGGATTTGCTATTTTTGCAGCGACTGATTTAAGACATTGTGTCGTTAAGTTATCATACCCGGTAGACTTTTTGTTTTTAAGGGACATAATGGTCCTATAAATTTCTTGTGGAGACGTAGGTACGAGGAATAAGCTTGATGTTATAGTCTTAGATGGCCTGTGCCTCCAGGGGGTACTTCCTTTTTTGTTTTGGAAGCTGTTTTCAGTAGACTTAATAAAGAAATCATTAAAAGCATCAGCAATTTCAGATCCATTTCGCAAAGTGATGTTATGTTTATTGTTGATTTCGTTTATATTACCCTTGTTAGAAATCGATCCTAATTTTTGTTTAACAGTATTCCAGGTTGCTTTACCTTTGTTTTCAGAGTTTAAAATATACTGTTTGTTACATAATTTTTGCATATGATACATAACATTTTTTAGGTGTTTTGAGTATAATTTTGCTTTATTTTTATTTTCCGGGGTTTTATTTAAATAATATTGTTGCCTCAAGAATCTTTTAACTTTGCAACTCTTTCTGATGCCTTTTGTGATCCATTTTGGTTTCTTTTTTTTTTTTTTTTTTTTATCTTTATCACTGGGAAGCAAAGTTCAAAGAAAAGCGTTATAATGTCGTGAAAAAGATTGAAGGCAGTCTGTGTATTATTTGCTTCGTAGATTTCTGAGAAGGAAATATTATTAATACACTCAACAAATTTTTTCCTATTCTCAAGACTAAAGTCATACCCATATTTATAATAATACGTTGTCCTAATATTTGGAACACACCAGGTACAATTAACTTCTACGGATTGTGCTGTATCATGGTCTGATAGGTGAAGCTGATGCGTTTTACCCAAGACATCGCATGCATCTATATTGGACAAGATATTATCAATACAAGTGTTTATTCGAGTAGGTTGAGAAATGTGATAGTCGAATCCATGATTCGCTAAAACTTCACACAAGCGTGTTTTCCACAGACTGGACGTGGACCCTATCTATAATGGATGTCAAATTAAAATGTAATTAATTAACCCGCACCGGAATCAAAATGGCTATTTTCTTTAGAATAGTTGAGGTACGAGGGTTCACGACATCTTGTGCTGAATAACTTGAGCATCCAGTTGTAACGAGCATTCTAGCGAATAGCGAAAATTACATGATTTGTTTACAGGCTGTGCAAGCTTTGCGTGGGCGGCGCCGGCGTCCGCTGCACGCTGGCAGACCCTCACGCGGGCTACGAGGGAGCCCTGCGCTGCTTACTCGCCAACGGCACCGGCGACATCGCCTTCGTCCGCGACACGACCGTGCAACACGCGCTGCTGTCCCGCAAGATACTGGGTACGTGTGTATACTGCAAGCCGTGTGGAGTGCTCCCTGGCGCCCCACGCGGGCTCCGAGTGAGCCCTGCCACAGTATATATATATATATATATATATATATATATATATATAAGCTAAAGCAGTATCTGACCCCCGAGACCCCTTAGAGGCCGTGTAGAGCGCGCGTCTGTGTGAGTGTGTTCGTTTCGATCGATTGTTCGTAGCTTCCATACTCCTTTTAGCCTATATACATACTGTGGCCCTGCGTTGCTTACTCGCCAACGACACTGGCGACATCGCCTCCTAAAGACGAGGTTAGTTTTACGCCACTAACGGCCGCTCCTAGTATCCCAGCTGCGAGGTTGGCGTTCCGTTCGAGTTTTGTTTGACAAGGAACCACGGAATCGTTCAAAACGTGTTGGGCACATACTGCCCTCCTAAGCTAAAAGGCCACTAAAAAAAACACTTTGGAATTATTATTACAATAAAATTGTGTAGCTTAAGACATTCTGCATCAGGTAGTATAACTCAAAATTCTTCAAAATTATTTTAGTTCGTGTTTTTTTTTAGAAGCCGCCTTTTGGCTTAGCAGTGCAGTATATGACTAAATATAAGGATGATTAGTGTGTCTAATGGGTGACAACTCTTTCCCGGCCTGGATAATACCGGCATGGAAATACCGACCCTGTTTTTCATGTACAGGCCCATTGAAGCTCCTGTCAATTTCTATGGGCAAGCACAAAAAACAGGGCCGGTATTTCCATGTCGGTATTATCCGGGCCGGGAAAGACTGTCACCCTATCTAATAATAATTAATTTATTCCTTGTAATTATGATTGGTTTTTTGGAATCTTTTTGTATTTTTTATTTCAATTCCAAATTTTTACTTTTACGGTCATCCCGTGAAACCTAAATTGAAAATACAAACCGAAACATAGATGCACAGAAAAACCAGAAAAATAAGACCAACACTGGGAATCGAACCCAGGTCCTCGGCATTCCGTGCCGCGTGCTATACCGCTACACCACTGCTGGTCAACGGCACAGACACGAATTTTCCCTATGCAGCACATATCTCAGCTTGTTTTTACTTTACTTTGTAACTTAAGCAGTTACCTAGCGCCATCTATATTGTCTAACTCTCAACGAGAAGCCTTCAATATCTCCTTCGGAACGAACCGTTCACCCGGACAAGAGATGTCGCTACTAAGCAATCAAATTATGATTGGTTTTTTGGAATCTTTTTGTATTTTTTATTTCAATTCCAAATTTTTACTTTTACGGTTCCCAGTTCGATTCCCAGTGTTGGTCTTATTTTTCTGTGCATCTATGTTTCGGTTTGTATTTTCAATTTATTCCTTGTACCCAAAGGTCCGGTGTCGGAGGACCGGTTCGAGCTGCTCTGCCGCGAGGGCTCCCGGCGCGCCGTGACGGAGTGGGAGGAGTGCAACTGGGGCCGCGTGCCGGCCGACGCCGTGGTCACGAGCAGCGCCGCCTCGCAGCAGCAGCGGCGACGGTCAGTACTAAATAATAATAAATAATAATATCATGGGACACTTGACACCAATTGACCTAGTCCCAAACTAAGCAAAGCTTGTATTATGGATACTAGGCAACGGATAAACATACTTATATAGATAAATACATCATCATCATCATCATCATATCAGCCGAAAGACGTCCACTGCTGGACATAGGCCTCCCCCAAGGCTCTCCACTTAGACCGGTCTTGTGCTTTTCGCATCCACCGCGATCCCGCGATCTTAGCCAGGTCGTCGCTCCATCTTGTTGGAGGCCTACCGACAGCTCGTTTCCCGGTCCGCGGACGCCATTCGAGAACCTTCTGACCCCATCGGCCATCAGTCCTGCGTGCAATGTGCCCCGCCCACTGCCACTTCAGTTTCGCGATCCTTCGGGCTATGTCAGTAACCTTAGTTCTACTGCGGATATCATCATTTCTGATTCTATCCCGCAGAGAAACCCCGAGCATAGCCCTCTCCATAGCCCTTTGAGTGACTTTGAGCTTCCTTATGAGGCCCATCGTTAGCGCCCACGTCTCGGATCCATACGTCATCACTGGCAACACACACTGGTCAAAGACTTTTGACTTCAAACACTGCGGTAATTTGGATGAAAAAACACTGCGAAGCTTCCCGAACGCTGCCCAGCCGAGATAGATAAATACATACTTAAATACATATTAAACATCCGAGACCCGAGAACAAACATTCGTATTATTCATACAAATATCTGCCCCGGCCGAGGTTCAAACCCGGGACCTCAAGCTTCGTAGTCAGGTTCTCTAACCACTAGGCCATCCGGTCGTCAATATATAAATATCGTAAGTACTTTGAACAAATCTCGTATCTCAAATCAATACGTCAACAAAATTGACTCTTAAAATAATGTTCATAGAGTTCACTCCGTAAAATTATCGATTTTAAGATACAGGCTTTTTTCAAAGTAGTGACGATATGATCATTTGTTTCACAGTTGCAGACCCTTAGTTTTCTGTTAAATTGGAAATCTCGTTTATATAGTTCATAATTAATCATCATCCCAGCCATATACGTTCCACCACTGGGCTCAGGTCTCCTCTCACATAAGAGTGCTTTTGCCGTAGTTACCACTCAGGCCCAGTGCGGATTGAGAACTTCACGCACACCATTGAATTGCTTCGCAGATTTGTGCAGGTTTCCTTCACCGTAAAACGCATGGTACATTTCAAATGTAATTTCGCACATAAATTTCTAAAAATTCAAGAGGTACAAATCTCTCCGACATTTTCTTATTCACTATAAGTACTCGTATATTTGAAATATTATTATTATTCCTTATTATTATTATTATTCCTTATTATTATTATTATTAAAAACAAGTATATACTTACTAGGAAGTCCCAACCTTCTGTGTTCAAAATGTCATTAAAAAAAAATGATTTTTTCCAGTTGTGCTCCATAGATCATCAATATTTATGAGCAAAACTTAACAATGTGGTACCCTTAACCATTCTTCTCAAAGCAAGCTCTTTCACCTACGACGTAGCGTCTTAATTCCTTTTTTTTTTCACCACAGATACCAGACCATGATCCAAAAGCTGGTCCAACTCTACGGCGAGCCAAACTCCCTAAACAAGAACTCTAACCGCACGTCGGACTACCGTTCACGGGACGCTTACGGCAACCCGTATTCCACTACCGAAAGACCGTATGACCCGTACCGCCGGAATTATGAGCGCGGGTTTGACAGGGCTGACAACGAGGAGAAAGGACTTGGGTAAGCAATTTTCGATCCTTTTATCCTTCTATTGTAGTGTCTACTCTTGTTTCTGATGTTCTATCAATCGTTCAAAAGCTGGAAGAGACGACCGGCCTTTGCATCCAGAGAGTAGATTTCGGCACAAGAGAGTGTAACATGTATCTGAGGCCCCCCATGAGGCTGGCATAGTCACATTTAGTGTACTACTGAAGCCTCGTTAAATTACAAGATTAAAAAAAGGCTGGAAGAGATCCTTTTAAGGTATAAGTTCGCCTGTTTACATCTGTTTCTCCTGTTAACATTCAATTTCATGTGTTTGACCCTTCGGTTGGCATCCGCCATCTTTACAAAAAACCCTAGCAATGACGAGCCGTACTTCTTCAAAGAAAATGCTAACCCTTTATCGAAGCAAGCGACGCACTCGTAATAAAAATTTAGTTATGTAATAAAAAAATGCCTCGTCTGGTAATGGGTGACGGTAGATCTCCACCGGCTCTAGACTATTATGGGTGTCATGACCAGCGGTGGTTTTAAGTAAACCCGCCAGCTCGTTTGCCCCTTATCATATAAAAGTATCCCCATCATCAGCTGACATGTCCGATTACAGAATCAGCACAGAGTCGTCTTACCAGCCGCGAACTGATCTCAATGGACGCCCCATCGAGGCTGGCTTCCAGTTGTTTAATTCTAACGGCACTACGGATCTACTATTGCAGGTATATATTTTTTAATCCCACTAAATCACAAATGCAAAAGTTTGCAAGCCGTGTCTATTTGTACAGTCAGCTGCAGAGAAAGGGTACCCCCCTGTAATGGCGGTAGTATGGATACCGCCGTTACAGGGGGGTACCTTTTCTCTGAAGCTAACTGTACATGTTACTTGATCACGTCTAACCTATTTAGATGGAATCCGGTATACAAATACTTTGAGTTCCGGGAAAAGACATAGGATAGTTTTTATCCGGGTAAATTCCAGTTCCCGCGGGATAGCGATAAATTAATTCTACTCGGACGGAGTCGCGGGCAACAACTAGTCTTTAAATGCTTTACTTTTGGCCCATACTTACAAACTTTCGCATCTTCTATGAATAAAAATGAATCGTCAAAATTTATGTAAGCGCATAACTTCCGAACGACGGCACCAAATCGGTAATTCTTTTTGTGTTTGTTATTTTCAGGACAAGGTTTGTGTGAAACTTTGATAAAAAAAGAAACTGGGGCGAAGTCGCGGGCAACAGCTAGTTTAATATTAGTAGGCTCACTTTACCTTTGTACCAACACAAATAAAGTACCTTACCATCAAGGCTCGGATACCGGTTAAAGGGTTATAGCCCTGTATGAGTGGCGAAACTGCCTTAGACGAGAAAGTAGTTTTCCTTTGGCTCGGATAATTGTCTTTACATACGTTGTAATTTGACCAAATTTTAGCCCCGAAATAGCCGTGGTTTTTGAGATAATTAAAAAAAAAGGAAAATCATTTTTATTTTTTATTTACCAAACTAGTGGACCGATTTTCATGAATTTTTTATATATTATGTAGAAAATTAATAGCGTTTTTTTTGTAAAAAAAAAATCTAATTAATTTTATATTTAAGTAAAAAAAAAACATTTTTTTAATATTTAAAAATTTTATTTTTTTTAGTTGCGAGGTGGCGACACCTACCAATATCAGATATATTATGACCCATTTAATACTCTAATACATATATTTTTTTCAAAAACATTCATTTGGATCATCAGGTTAAAACAAGCGAATTTGTAACATCTCATACATAGCCTTCCCTTTACTACGTACATGGGCGTTTTGAAAAAAAGTTGTTAAAATGACTTTTTTTAGATGTGGATAAAATTTGGTATTCCTACTCAGAATCAGGAGCACTTTCGATTATAATAGGAGAAAAAAAGTGTCTCAATATTTTTTATTCCATTACGTTACCGTTTTCATACGCGTGTCTGTGGCGGTAGTGTAATGGATAACACAAAATTATATGAAAAACCTGGGACACTTTTTTTTCCTATTGCAATCGAAAGTGCTCCTGATTCTGATTAGGAATACCAAATTTCATCCACATCTGACAAAAAAGTCATTTCAACATCTTTTTTTTGAAAACGCCCACCTACGTAACATAGGATTCAATAGTAGTCAATATGTGTACTGATTAATGTCAGTGAACCTAAGGGCCGGGATACACGGACTGCTCGAGCAGTTATCCAGTGATCAACATACACGGACCGCTCTTGCAGACAGAGGCAACAGCTTGAAGCTGCCATTGATAACTGCTCGAGCAGTTAGGCCAACTGCTCGAGCAGTTAGGCCAACTGCTCGAGCCGGCACCGGCAGTAGCATCATGGATTTTGAGGAGGAAGCACTTCTGCTGTTTTTGCTCATACGACGACGACGACGGCGTAAAAAAAGGAAATTATGGGTTCATCCAATATTGGAAACACGGAATTACAATGGAGAATTTAATCACTTGTTTTCGGAACTACGACTTGACGAAGAAAAGTTTTTTAATTATTTTAGGATGTCAATCTCATCCTTTGACGAATTGTGTAATATACTCAAGGACAAAATTAAACGTGAAGATACCATTATGAGGAAAAGTATTCCACCAGAAGAAAGGCTAGCTGTAACACTAAGGTAAGTAAAAAAACAAGTGTTAACTTTTTTAATTTATTGTTTACTCATTCAAATGTGTGTGTGAAGTTCCCAATCCGCTCTGGGCAAGCGTGGGAACTATAGCCCAAAGAGGAGGCTTGTGCTCAGCAGTGGGACTGTAGTGGTTTACTCATTGAATATATTAGTTATAATATCATCAGATAGAACAGATGAAGGTGGAAATCTGTCTTCAAAGGATGATTGAGAAAACTCATCATTAGCTGAGACTGATGCGAAGCGCTGATCACTTGTTGATGTAGAAGATGCCGATTGATAACCCTTGTTGTAACTTGTACAGTTGTAACCACGTTGCTCATTAGTTAAAGGTGTAAAATGTCCCCTACTTTCACCATAATAGCTTGACTGTGTATGTTGGGATATTCCTTTAAAGTGTTTAATTACGTTGATGATTTCTGACCTTGCATCTAATTTATATTGATCTTTAATATGTTTAAACTCTCCAGCTAGTGATAGTAAGAACATTTTGTCTTCATCCTCTATTGGAAGCTTTGAACTGGGTTTTTCGTCGAGGCGTTTAGATAATTTTTCAATTAGTTCATCCTCAGTTTTATTAGTTAGTTTTCGTTTAAAAGTACTAGTACGTCTTATTTCAGATTCTTTATTATTATCGTCGTCGTTGTCTTCAGATATTTCTTTCAAACTATCTGATTTCTCTGGTCTAGCCTCAGTGACCTTTAAAAATAATAACTGCTCATAATATGGGTAGGGTCGTATCTTGGTGGCTGCTGAACCACTCTTTGGTTTAATTTTTTTTGCATACCTGCTATACCCATCTCTTAACACTTTCCATTTCTTTTGTAATGATGTGGCTGTAACAATGAAATACACATACATATCATGTTCATGTCAGTTGTATGGGAGCCCCCTTAAATATTAATAAACTAATGCTATTCTTATTATTATTCTTTTCAGGTACTTAGCCACTGGACAAACATTTATGGATTTACAATACAGCTTTAGAATTGCAGCTACTACAATTGGTGGTATAGTGAGAGATGTATGTGAAAATATATGGATACATATGAAAGATATGTGCATGGTGCCATTAACTGAAGACAGATGGAAAGAAATAATAAACGGGTTTATGAAAACTGCACAGTTTCCGAACTGCCTTGGAGCAGTGGACGGCAAACACATAAGAATAATAAAACCCGCAGAAAGTGGATCGGCATATTATAATTACAAAAAATATTTTTCTGTTATACTTATGGCCGTGTGTGACAGTAATTACATGTTTACTTTCGTGGATATAGGTTCATATGGAAGGCATGCAGATTCGACTATTTTCGAAGAAAGTACTTTTTACAAAAGCTTACTGGAAAAGAAATTAAATATACCTGCACCTTCTTCAATATCAAGAAATGGACCTGTTCTACCTAATGTGTTTGTAGCAGATGAAGCGTTTAGCTTGCAAGAAAATTTGTTGCGCCCTTACGGAGGAAACAATTTGCCAGGAGAAAAGAGAGTCTTCAACTATCGACTATCACGTGCTAGACGGTATATTGAATGCACGTTTGGTATATTTGCTAACAAATGGCGCATATTCCATCGACCGCTTAACGTAAATGTCGACTTCGCAGTAGATATTATTAAAGCATCATGTGTTTTGCATAACTTTGTAAAGCAACGAGACGGACACAAATTTGAAGACACATTTGAGGGTCTTCCAAACTCTATTACAGAACAAACTCGGAATGTTCGTCGAGGTGGACCTATATTGGCAACAATCAGGGAAGAATTTGCAAATTACTTTGTGAGTGAAGAAGGAAAACTAGATTGGCAATGGAATATGATATAAAAATGTATTTTAAAGTGCCAAAACAGTCATTATAACAACATCGCCAATGTCTTTTTGCTATCAAAATTAAAAAATACATTCATTTTAATAACTCACCAATTTTATTTTTATCCGCCACCGGTTTTTCTTTAAAGTTTTCTATTAGTTGTTCACAAACAGCTGCCCATGCATTATTTTTCTTTATTTTGTCACTGTGGTCATCAAGTTTATAATTCCATATAAGTTCTTGTGATTTTATTGCACTTATAAGCGCGTCACAATCGATATTGCCGTCCATTTTTCACAATAAACAAACGACGCGTGCGGGTGGGGAGCGTGCGCGTTGCGGAATGAAGAGCGCGGGCGGAGTTAACTGCGCTAGAGCAGTCGACAGCTCGAGCAGTCAGTGTATGCCCGGCGACTGCACGACCGCGCGATGAAATTTCACCGTGCAGTCAACCGCCCGAAGCAGTTGAAACTGCTCGAGCGGTTCGTGTATTGCGAATGAGAGTTTTGTATGGAAACTACAGATCACCCATCGGCGACCGCTTGAAGCTGCTGGCACTGACTGCTTAAAGCAGTCCGTGTATGGCCGCTCTAATGCTGAAAGTATGAGTAAGAGCGGCCATACACGGACTGCTTTAAGCAGTCAGTGCCAGCAGCTTCAAGCGGTCGCCGATGGGTGATCTGCAGTTTCCATACAAAACTCTCATTCGCAATACACGAACCGCTCGAGCAGTTTCAACTGCTTCGGGCGGTTGACTGCACGGTGAAATTTCATCGCGCGGTCGTGCAGTCGCCGGGCATACACTGACTGCTCGAGCTGTCGACTGCTCTAGCGCAGTTAACTCCGCCCGCGCTCTTCATTCCGCAACGCGCACGCTCCCCACCCGCACGCGTCGTTTGTTTATTGTGAAAAATGGACGGCAATATCGATTGTGACGCGCTTATAAGTGCAATAAAATCACAAGAACTTATATGGAATTATAAACTTGATGACCACAGTGACAAAATAAAGAAAAATAATGCATGGGCAGCTGTTTGTGAACAACTAATAGAAAACTTTAAAGAAAAACCGGTGGCGGATAAAAATAAAATTGGTGAGTTATTAAAATGAATGTATTTTTTAATTTTGATAGCAAAAAGACATTGGCGATGTTGTTATAATGACTGTTTTGGCACTTTAAAATACATTTTTATATCATATTCCATTGCCAATCTAGTTTTCCTTCTTCACTCACAAAGTAATTTGCAAATTCTTCCCTGATTGTTGCCAATATAGGTCCACCTCGACGAACATTCCGAGTTTGTTCTGTAATAGAGTTTGGAAGACCCTCAAATGTGTCTTCAAATTTGTGTCCGTCTCGTTGCTTTACAAAGTTATGCAAAACACATGATGCTTTAATAATATCTACTGCGAAGTCGACATTTACGTTAAGCGGTCGATGGAATATGCGCCATTTGTTAGCAAATATACCAAACGTGCATTCAATATACCGTCTAGCACGTGATAGTCGATAGTTGAAGACTCTCTTTTCTCCTGGCAAATTGTTTCCTCCGTAAGGGCGCAACAAATTTTCTTGCAAGCTAAACGCTTCATCTGCTACAAACACATTAGGTAGAACAGGTCCATTTCTTGATATTGAAGAAGGTGCAGGTATATTTAATTTCTTTTCCAGTAAGCTTTTGTAAAAAGTACTTTCTTCGAAAATAGTCGAATCTGCATGCCTTCCATATGAACCTATATCCACGAAAGTAAACATGTAATTACTGTCACACACGGCCATAAGTATAACAGAAAAATATTTTTTGTAATTATAATATGCCGATCCACTTTCTGCGGGTTTTATTATTCTTATGTGTTTGCCGTCCACTGCTCCAAGGCAGTTCGGAAACTGTGCAGTTTTCATAAACCCGTTTATTATTTCTTTCCATCTGTCTTCAGTTAATGGCACCATGCACATATCTTTCATATGTATCCATATATTTTCACATACATCTCTCACTATACCACCAATTGTAGTAGCTGCAATTCTAAAGCTGTATTGTAAATCCATAAATGTTTGTCCAGTGGCTAAGTACCTGAAAAGAATAATAATAAGAATAGCATTAGTTTATTAATATTTAAGGGGGCTCCCATACAACTGACATGAACATGATATGTATGTGTATTTCATTGTTACAGCCACATCATTACAAAAGAAATGGAAAGTGTTAAGAGATGGGTATAGCAGGTATGCAAAAAAAATTAAACCAAAGAGTGGTTCAGCAGCCACCAAGATACGACCCTACCCATATTATGAGCAGTTATTATTTTTAAAGGTCACTGAGGCTAGACCAGAGAAATCAGATAGTTTGAAAGAAATATCTGAAGACAACGACGACGATAATAATAAAGAATCTGAAATAAGACGTACTAGTACTTTTAAACGAAAACTAACTAATAAAACTGAGGATGAACTAATTGAAAAATTATCTAAACGCCTCGACGAAAAACCCAGTTCAAAGCTTCCAATAGAGGATGAAGACAAAATGTTCTTACTATCACTAGCTGGAGAGTTTAAACATATTAAAGATCAATATAAATTAGATGCAAGGTCAGAAATCATCAACGTAATTAAACACTTTAAAGGAATATCCCAACATACACAGTCAAGCTATTATGGTGAAAGTAGGGGACATTTTACACCTTTAACTAATGAGCAACGTGGTTACAACTGTACAAGTTACAACAAGGGTTATCAATCGGCATCTTCTACATCAACAAGTGATCAGCGCTTCGCATCAGTCTCAGCTAATGATGAGTTTTCTCAATCATCCTTTGAAGACAGATTTCCACCTTCATCTGTTCTATCTGATGATATTATAACTAATATATTCAATGAGTAAACCACTACAGTCCCACTGCTGAGCACAAGCCTCCTCTTTGGGCTATAGTTCCCACGCTTGCCCAGAGCGGATTGGGAACTTCACACACACATTTGAATGAGTAAACAATAAATTAAAAAAGTTAACACTTGTTTTTTTACTTACCTTAGTGTTACAGCTAGCCTTTCTTCTGGTGGAATACTTTTCCTCATAATGGTATCTTCACGTTTAATTTTGTCCTTGAGTATATTACACAATTCGTCAAAGGATGAGATTGACATCCTAAAATAATTAAAAAACTTTTCTTCGTCAAGTCGTAGTTCCGAAAACAAGTGATTAAATTCTCCATTGTAATTCCGTGTTTCCAATATTGGATGAACCCATAATTTCCTTTTTTTACGCCGTCGTCGTCGTCGTATGAGCAAAAACAGCAGAAGTGCTTCCTCCTCAAAATCCATGATGCTACTGCCGGTGCCGGCTCGAGCAGTTGGCCTAACTGCTCGAGCAGTTGGCCTAACTGCTCGAGCAGTTATCAATGGCAGCTTCAAGCTGTTGCCTCTGTCTGCAAGAGCGGTCCGTGTATGTTGATCACTGGATAACTGCTCGAGCAGTCCGTGTATCCCGGCCCTTAGGTGCAGGTAATAAAAAATATTCTTATTATACTATAATGTATAGAAATAAAAATGCTGAAATTCTGGCAGACTGTTTCAATATTTTAACGCTTCGTGAAAAATACTTGATTTCCCGCTACATTTCTTTTTAATTAACTTTTTTTAAATTATAAAGCCAAACTGCATACAGCCACGGTTATAATCGATAGCGTAGTCTAAATTCACATTCGAAATTCGAATTTTCTGGAACCTTGAATTCTACCTGTTACTTCGTAATGTGCTGACTGCTACTGAAACCTATACGTAGGTACGTAGTAAAGGGAAAGCTATGTATGAGATCTTACACATTCGCTTGTTTTAACCTGATGATCCAAATGAATATTTTTGAAAAAATATATATGTATTAGAGTACTAAATGGGTCATAATATATCTGATATTGGTAGGTGTCGCCACCTCGCAAGTAAAAAAATATTGAAACAGAGTCTGCCAGAATTTCAGCATTTTTACTTCTATACATTATAGTATAATAAGAATATTTTTATTACCTGCACCTAATGCTGAAAGTATGAGTAAGGTTCACTGACATTAATCAGTACACATATTGACTACTATTGAATCCTATGCTACGTAGGTGGGCGTTTTCAAAAAAAAAGATGTTGAAATGACTTTTTTGTCAGATGTGGATGAAATTTGGTATTCCTAATCAGAATCAGGAGCACTTTCGATTGCAATAGGAAAAAAAAGTGTCCCAGGTTTTTCATATAATTTTGTGTTATCCATTACACTACCGCCACAGACACGCGTATGAAAACGGTAACGTAATGGAATAAAAAATATTGAGACACTTTTTTTCTCCTATTATAATCGAAAGTGCTCCTGATTCTGAGTAGGAATACCAAATTTCATCCACATCTAAAAAAAAAGTCATTTTAACAACTTTTTTTCAAAACGCCCATGTACGTAGTAAAGGGAAGGCTATGTATGAGATGTTACAAATTCGCTTGTTTTAACCTGATGATCCAAATGAATGTTTTTGAAAAAAATATATGTATTAGAGTATTAAATGGGTCATAATATATCTGATATTGGTAGGTGTCGCCACCTCGCAACTAAAAAAAAAAAATTTAAAATATTAAATAAATGTTTTTTTTTTACTTAAATATAAAATTAATTAGATTTTTTTTACAAAAAAAACGCTCTTAATTTTCTACATAATATATAAAAAATTCATGAAAATCGGTCCACTAGTTTGGTAAATAAAAAATAAAAATGATTTTCCTTTTTTTTTAATTATCTCAAAAACCACGGCTATTTCGGGGCTAAAATTTGGTCAAATTACAACGTATGTAAAGACAATTATCCGAGCCAAAGGAAAACCACTTTCTCGTCAAAGGCAGTTTCGCCATCCGTACAGGGCTATACCCTTTCCAAACCGTTATCATTTACTTGACGCAAAACCTTTTCATTTTGGTTTCGTTCGCGAAACCGTTATTTTTAAACCGGTTTTTAAGGGAACATTTCCATAAAGTTCTTGTCAGATTAACCGGTTTAGAACAATAAAAACCGGTTTGTTCCGGCTCAGGATAAACGTCGCCGCCCGCCGCTGGCCGGCCAGCTGTCACTCGTCGAATAAACCGGTTTATTTAGGTTATAGTTAAGTTCTTAAAAACTTTCGCGTTCTTATGAAAGTTCGGAGTTAAACCGAAATAAACCGGTATTTACCGCTATTTTATAAACCGGTTCCGAGCCTTGCTGATAAATACTTCAAGCGCTAAATCATCATGTAAGAAACCTTTCCTTCTTCACACAGGATGCAACAATAAACTTCCGTATACTAGAAGAAGAGGAGCAAGCAGCCAAGCACATCCTCAGCAACCAATATGTGGGCGACCAGGCGGAGAAGGCTGTGACGGGCATAAGGAACTGCCCCGTCAAACGTATGATACTGTGCGTCACTAGCGAGCCTGAAATGGACAAGTGCATTAAAATGAGGGTATGTTGAAATGTTAAACTACCGCCCAGCGTTCTTTATATCGTGGACTCTCGCGTACTTTATAAAGGACCAATTAACACTAAGAACGGCCGAATGTACTTCATAAAGTACAAGTTGTTCATTGAATAAAGAATCAAGAATTTTGAAATAATATCCAAAATAACTAAGCTGGTGAACCATGTCTAGGGCGTAAGTAAAAGTTTGTTAAAGTTAGGTCCCAGGTTAAAGGACCTATTGTAATTTGATCAAAACACCTTAAATATTTGAGATCATTCCTTTGTTTTATATCCTCATGTATTACGGTTATATAAATAGAAGTTTTTTATGTAGTTTATGTATTATATTGTTGTATTATATTATAGTTTCCACTATTTTTCACCCTTAACTCACTCTTTGTCGGTCTCTAATTGATTAATTACATACATATAGCATACATACACATCTTCCTTCGCACATCTCTGGTGGAAAAGCAGCCTAAAAGCCCTCATTTGTCAAAATCAGTAATTTATTTCGGTGATACTCCTTCCTGGCCCGGATAATACCGACATAGAAATACCAACCCTGTTTACACAAAAAACATGATCTGTATTTCCATGTCGGTATTATCCAAATCGGGAAAGAGTGTCACACTATTTATTTAACTCCACCACTCCACCCCATAGCGTTCAGTTGAGCTTCAACCGTCTTCGCAGCTCTCACACTCCAAACTATCTCATCCAGGTGGCACTGAAAGCAGCGTTCCTCCAGCCACCCCTGATATGCTGGCGCGGGCACAGCACACGGCACTGCGAGCGCTCCGTGGCCTCCGGAGTCGCTGATATAGCCGTCCTGGACGCAGGGGATATGCTGCACGCCGCCCAGTCGCATAGACTTGTGCCTTTTATGCAGGAGGTTAGTGACAATGAGCGGATAACCTGTGGTAAAAGGGGGTGACACTCTTTCCCGGCCCGGATAATACCGACATGGAAATACTGACCCTGTTTTTCGTGTATACGCCCATAGAAGCTTCTGTCAGTTTCTATGGGCGTGTACACAAATACAGGGCCGGTATTTCCATGTCGATGTTATCCGGGCCGGGAACGACTGTCACCCGTAAAAGTGTTGGTTCGAAAAATCGTTATATCCTAGTAGCAAAATTTCCGTTCGCATTTTTCTGGAATGCTCTTTTTCCAATGCCTTTTTACTGATACTTATTTGCAGAATACTTACTCGCGTATTCCTTCCGCTGGTGTTCGTGTCGTCATAGTGTATTGTATTTATGTTTTAGTTTTAAATCGGTCCCACTGAAAAAAAGCGTTGCGGCTTGCCGTAACATTATGCTGAGTGGGGCCCAATTTATACTGTTCGATGTTATTTTTTTAATTTCCTTCAATGTAATTTATTTCCTTGTGTATCGAATATGTATAAATAAATGTTTCTCTCTCTCTCTCTCTCTCTCGCTCAGAATCGCGTTTTTTTTTTCATTTTTAATCGACACATAGACAAAGGTAGGTGTAGGTTATGTTAAGTTTGCATCGGTCCAAAGGGTCAAAACAAAAACAAAAGTAGGAGCTCCGCGCAAGCAGAGCTCCGTCGACACTATTTCTGTGTCGATTTAAATTGGAAAAAAAATCCAACGAGCTATTACTGTCAGCCTCAGATGGCTTTTACAGCTTACCGGATGGTTTTTACGAGCTGCCAGATGGGCTGCTCAGCAAGTGGGTGGTTTAAACTAGGCAGAGCCTATATCTTGGGGCCTTCAAGAGAAAAAGTAGCCTCAGTGTTATACCAGGCGTCCAGCTATCTACATACTAAATTTTATCAAAATTTGTCACGTTTTAGCGCGACGAATTAACAAAAATTTTCCATTTTGAATATAAGTAGGATTCACTCTTAACATGAATGTTCATCCACTTCATCCCAGATATATTCGAGCGGCAACAACTGGTACTATGCCGTGGCCGTGGCGAAGGAACAAGACCCGGACACCGACCTGACGTACCTTCGCGGCAAGAACGCGTGTCACACCGGAATCGGAATGGCTGCCGGGTGGATATTCCCGCTGGCTTACCTTATTTCTAATGGGTGGATACGGTAAGTGGCGCTATTGATTCCGGAGACTCGTTTACGCTGTAGTCAAAATACCACAAACGGGACTTATCACGCTAACACGATATTAGTGCTGGTACTATTAGTGATCAAGTGCGGGTAGTTCGAAGAACTCGCGCTGCTAGGCATACTTGACACCCCGCACTTCAGTCTACTCGTGACCACGGCAACTGCAACGTTGCCGGAACGTCGAGGAAAATATTACTTGTGTGTGTTAGCGTGATATGTCCCGTTTATGGTTTTTTCAAATTCAAATTCAAATCCAAATCATTTATTCAGCAAATAGGCCGCGCAATGGGCACTTTTACACGTCATTTTTAGGGTTCCGTACCCAAAGGGTGCTAACGGGACCCTATTACTGAGACTCCGCTGTCTGTCTGTCTGTCTGTCTGTCTGTCTGTCCGTCTGTCACAGGGCTCTATCTCTTAAGCCGTAAAAGTTAGACACTTGAAATTTTCACAGATTATGTATTACTGTGGCCGCTATAACAACAAATACTAAAAATAAAATAAAGTTACAAATTAAAGGGGGTCGTTTTTTGGTTGCTAGGCGTATTTAGCCGTTGCTAAGGCGGCTGAATCACCTAGCAACGGCTAGCTATATCGTTTGAATATTTACCTTTAGGTTTGCAATTTTAATGATTTTTTATAAAAGTTTCGATAATATAATTAGTGACTGTCTGATTTATTCATTTTTCTGCAAAAATTAATGAAGCAATTTATGAACCACAAACCTCAATGAAGCCAACTTTGAGCGCTCGTCAAATTTGCACGGTACTAATCACTTTGTTTACCTATTGTTTTTTACACTAAAAAAAATCATACTAAGTATTTAACACTATTTACAAGGTTAATAATACAGTTTAAAATTTATTCACACTAAGTCGAGCTTCTTATTATTTAATTACACAACATACGAAGTACGCCGAATTTCCCGCGAATGAACCGCGCATGACGGACATTATTTTTTAATCCAATGAGCGGGCAATGGTTTCAGAAGCAAACAGCCAGAACCAAAGAGGATGAGAATTCAAATTATTTTTTATTCGAAATACTTGCACAGGTGTTTACATTTCGGCGATATTTTTAAATTATAAATCATAAATCATTTATTTGCATAAAAACATGGTACATATTTTGTGGTAAGAAAGAAAGAGAAGCTTTTCTTTAGCTTGCCCTGTTTGTTTATTTATTTATTTATCGTTTTTTTGAGTCAGATCTTGGAAGCTAAATTTCATCCACTTCCAAGGGTCCGATTGACTTGAAATTTGGCATACTTATGTAAATTTGGAGACAATATAATAATCTGGTAGTGACATCTTGGTGGTCCTGCCAGAATCGCCTCTGCAGGACGGGAATAGTACCGACTATAAATTTGGTACAAATATGTAGTTTAGATGACAATGCAAGTACACAGTCAACAAAAAGTACATTCGGCAAAAAAAGCTTGTATTAAAAATGAACATTTAACAAAAACTTATTACAAGCATTATATTTATTTGCATTTGCATGTGTGATGTAACTGGGTATGTTTGCTCTGGTGGAATCTTTCAACTCAAATTTGAAGTGGATATCTTCAACCGATTGAGTTGAAAATTTACACGCATGTATAAATCCGATGCCAATGCAATATTATTATGACATGATCTGATGATAAGGCTAGCGGCTGACCATAGGAACTCTGTGATAAACGACACGACCGCATCGAGTTTGGACTCGTTTGATTCCTCTTGACGAGTACTTTGGTAACCAGGGACAAAAAGTACCGGTAGCAAAAAAACCTTGTATTAGATTTTTTTAGAAAAAAATATTATGGAACTATTTGTTTTTAAACATTGTACGGAGGTGCGGAACCCTTTATGCGCGAGTCGCTCGCACTCGCACTTGACCGATTTTTTTAATCTACCACCGGTTCGGAAAAAAACCTCTGTTGAGAAGAATCCGGCAAGAAACTCAACAAGGTATTTTTTTTTAAAAAAGCAGATTCACAATATTTATAAATGATATCTATGTACTATACATTACAAGTATTTAACACAATTTTATTTTTAACACAGTAGGTTCACTATTTGAAGGGATCGCTAGTGCGGATCGGAATTATTTCCAAATATCCCTGTCCATGATATAATCGTTAACTTTATAATAAGCCTTAGATATTAATGTCTTTTTGACAGTAGATTTAAATTGGTGTTTTGACTATGAGTCAGAATCACGAAAGTTTGAATCGTTTACGCTGTATGTTATTTAAAGCAGGTTGTGTTTATTTTTTTTAATCTCCTTCTTTACTGTGCCCAGTCTAAAACTTTCAGAATAACCATACGCTGATTAAATGTTTTAGCGAGGCTGCATAGAATCTAAATTTTAGATAATTTCAATTGCAGCAACGTGTCGAATCTGCGAAATAACGCATTTGAAGTTTCGGTACTGTATGCATGTTGTCACAGTCGATTTAATACTGGTCTTTTTTCTGTCAGTTTGATTTTCTTCTGAAAACAGCGAAGCGAAACTGACTAGCACAAAATGACGAGGATAGAGCTCAAAATTAAGTAGAATTACCGATTTAAAAAAACAACCGAATATTTTTTTCAATAATTAAAGCATTTGAAAATGAATGCAATGAAACAACGTACAATAAAAACTGTTGGTGTGTCTGAGGTATGTACGTCTGAGTAGGCGCCTCGGACGAGTAATGCTTTTGGCGCCCTTTTAGATACGACAAGCGACAAAATGACAGGAGAAATACAATACTCATACTCACGCCTACGACATCGTACCTATATAAAAGTTTGGTGATACGCTGACTCTTGTTTTCCATCGATAAACATAGGTATTCAAATTAAGTGGTTAAGTTGAGCTTTTCAGCGCCCCGGGCAGCTGTCACTGTAACACCTTGTATCTGTGAGCCACCTGTGCGCTTACCTGCGTGCTGCGCGCTTAGCTGTCGTGACATTCCATTCTTCTTATCATAACTGCTGGGTTACTTTACTACGAAACTCGAAGTTCGTGTCGTGCGGTCCCTCTGACACTTATACCATTCAATACGAGAGCGAGAGGGACCGCACGACTCGAACTTCGAGTTTCGTAGTAGCCCAGCAGTTCTGATAAGAAGAATGGAATGTCACGACAGCTAAGCGCGCAGCTACAAGTGGCTCACAGATACAAGGTGTTGCAGTGCCGGCTTTAGGGGCGGACCGGAGCGCCGAAAAGCTCGACTTAACTACTTAATTTGAATACCTATATTTATGATTGCCGTTTGTTGCAGTTCGTACGGGTGCGACGGGGCTCACGCGGCGTCCCAGTACTTCACCAAGTCGTGCGCGCCGGGAGCTCTCAGCACGGAATACGTCGACGCGGCTACTGTGCCGCATGATAACCTCTGCCATCTCTGCCATGGCGCTGCCTTCAGGTCAGTCTTACTGCCAAGGCCGGTTTGAAAGTCTTCGCACATTACGAGTATAACAACTCGACAGTCGCTCGACTCAGTTACAGTAAATTTTTCAAAATATATGTATAGGTAAGACGCGTAAGTACACTTTAGGTCAACTCAAACCCATTTGCCACTAGTTGCTCATACTTACCAGTGGCGGCGCTAGGCGTCGGCGACGTCGGCCACAGCCGACGGCCTCGCGCCTGAGGGGGGCTCGCAAAATTTCGCCAATCATCCTGGCTTAGGCACTTGAATTGAATTACTGCGAGGTAAAAGGGGCTTCGCGAACTTGATGTCGCCGACGTCCACATGTGGTCTAGCGCCGCCACTGTTACTTACCATGCCTTATTTTTTTTCATCTGTAAAAATAATTAGCGGGCCGCATTTCTGTAATTAGTTACCTAAGAACCCCTGACTTTTATGAACTCGAACAGACTACCCTTCCCTACACCAATTTCATTAATTTGAAGGAGATGCCGTCGCGACGCAAGCGAAGACTACTACGGCCACATCGGCGCCGTCCGGTGCATGGTGGAGGGAGGGGGGGACGTCGCATTCGTCCGGCACACGGCGCCGGCCGAGGTGTCCGGCGGCCGGCGCCGCGAGTGGTGGGCGCGGGACTTGCTGCCGGACGACTTGCAACTGCTGTGTCCGGATGGTGAGTGAGCCCTTTTACACTGAGACTATGGCTAAAGGGGACTATGGTTGGCGTCTTGACACTTGACCGTTTCAACTTCAACTTCAACTTTTTGCCTAAATGGCAACCGGTCCCTTTAGGTTAGCAACCATTACTGCCAATGACATCTGACAGCAGCAAAGTAAATATGTGTGACCGGTTACTAAAGGTTTCCAAACGGGGGTTGTATTTTAGTAGCGGGTTTGTTGCGTACCTGCAATAGACATACACAAAACATAGAGACAGCACAAAACGTAGAGGTACTTAGTACAAAACATTTAGACATTACAAAACATCAAAGGAAGTGACAGAAGCGAAAAAAGCACCTATAGTTTTATTTTTTCTTTAGTGATGTAATTAATTAACAGATTAAGGATTTTCTTGTTAGAGGAAGCTTGAAGTAGGAGGGATTTGAGGTTGGTGGGTTTGGGAATACAGGGAAGGATCTTGTAAAGGGAAACAGTTCTCATGGGGCAGTTAAATAGAATGTGGTCGGCACTTGACCGTTTCAGAACCTCAATATAGAAACTTGAAAATGTCACTGTTCTACTGCCACTCTTGTTACAGGTACACGAGCCAAAATGCACGAGTACAAGCATTGCAACCTGGGCAAGGTCCCAGGATCGGTGCTGATCGGTCGAGCCAATCATACCGAACTCGACACATATTCGAATCTGATGGTTTACGCGCAACAGCTGTATGGGGCCACAGCTACTGATGAGTTCAGGTACCTAAAGCTAAAATGCATTGCGAAAGGAAATGCTTGTTTTATTTTGCACTAAAATTTTTTTTCCACTTGCGGGGGAGATTCCAAATTTGTGACGTTGCTACAAACTCGTACCAAAACAAAACAATATAGTTACAGTAAGTATGACGCATTCCTTTGTCGCGGCGCGCACTGAAAGTCGGGCGGACTCTGACGGACGGTTAGTTAGACGTAAGGGAGTTTTTGCCCCACACCGCGTAGTTTCGTTTCTTGACAGCAGTTTCCTTATTGGTTGTCATTATTAATCTGTGATAACTGTTAATACAATTACGGAGCACACGTTACTAAACATTTGTCGTACATTTGATTAGATTAGCTGTTGTTTTTTGAAAGAGAAGAAACTGCGCGTTACAATGTATGAATTTATTTAGCATTATGAATTGGCAGGACCAAAATTCAATCGAAAAACAGTTTCAATGTATACAGCGGTAGTTAATCGTCAATCTTTCCCTTTACAGCTTCAGCATGTTCTACTCAAAGCCCCCATACTCCGATCTCATATTCAGCGACGCAGCCGTCCAACTCAAGCCTCTGCCACACAAGCACCGTTCGGCGGACATGATAGCCGGCACAGCGTTACTCCGGGCCGCTAAAATAGTATCCTGCGATGCCCCCCAAGCTTCGTACTATGTTGCAGCCGATGCGGACTTCTTGTCGCATGCGTATAAGACTGGGGCGGTGGGGCATTTGCTGGCTTTGACTTTGTTCTTTGTAGCAATGTTGCGATAAGGATAAGAAAATCACAAAGAAACCCCTAGGTCCTTATTCATGAAAATCTAATGCTTTTATCTGTGGTTCGCAAAGGCAAATGTCAAAGTGACAGATAAAGAATAATGTTTACCCACATGTCCAAATGTATGCCCAAAAAAAAATTATGAGAAACAGTAAATTGCATTGCAATATTAAATAAAAAATGGGCCAGTTGGGATCAACTCCACCTATACATATACTTCCAACTCTAGGCAAATGTACTTTCCCACATAAAATCCGAAAAGCTCTAAAAGTGAGAAGTCAGAGCTCAGAGGTGCCTGGGCTCGAACCTCTCTCTCTACTTAATAGGCCATAGGTCAAACCTCTAGGCTACCACAACTTTACCATGGATTATAGGGGATAATGGATAATAATTTTTTGGTTGTAGTATAAGTAACAATACCATGTAGAAGAGCTTTAGAGAAAATTATTATGACAGCTACACAATAGATATAGCATACGTATAAACAAAACACCAATTGTATATGCAGCTAAGATTGCAAAACTTGGGCCATATTTCTATAATCATTTTTTTCTAAGGAGTTGTGTGGCACGGAAGTGTTTATTTTATTTTATGTTATGTACTGATTTTACAACTATATTTAGAAATTGTTATACTCAGGAGAGCTACATAATTAAATGCGTACACTTCTGATTTTGACTGAAGTTAAGGTTTTTTTAAGTAAGTACGTTTTTTCTGTAGTACCTCTATGTATTATTGTAGTAGAAGTAGAATATAAGCATTTATGATTGGCTCTCTAGGCTGATAATCATGGTCTTAGAGCTATGACTTGAGTTACAAGTCTAACCACTCGTATGTCACGAGTAAAAAAACTGTATTCAAGTCTCACAAACAAAGTCTGGTTAAAAAAAATAAAAATTCTCCAGATTAAAATAAAAATAGAAAGAGATAGTCTTAAACTTGGCACATATCTGGGTCTGGACATACGAGACTAGTAAAAGTGAATGTTTTTCCGTCGTATTTTGCCGGATAAGTTGATCAATTTATCTTATTTTCTCAATTAGCTTTAGTAACTTCAGCAAGCTAGTTCAGAAAGCAAAATAAGTACAATTGTTTGTAACAAAATACAATGGGAAAACATTATACATATGTAGTTTTAAATTACTTAAAATATGTAGTTACAATCAGTGAAATTTATTTAGAATCTCATATTGATATTAACTATCTCAGATTCCGTCCACAAGAATCTTTTACAATATAGCTAGATGTTCTAGATTATAGCTTTTTACTTTTAGTAACAGTAAATTTATAACTTGAAAAGTTTTAGTAGTAAGGATAACAATGTCCGTCCAAACTTTATTTTTATGTGCCTTATCTAACAGTCTATGAATAAACTTATTTTTACAATGATTTTGTACACTTTTTTACATTTTTATTCTTAACTTTTATTCTTATTCTATGCTATTTCTATGTATCTTAAAATATATGGTATCAATAATTTTGTTCTTTTATTCCATTTATCCATCTAATATCTAAAGCAATGAGATTATTTTTATCACATTCAGAATCCTACCTTATTGTAAAAGCAATAAGACTTAAGTTTGCATATAACAAGAATTACATTAGAATTATTGTCAAAAAAATGTTACACATACATATTGAATGAAACTAACTTAAACTATTTTTATAACACTGAAAACCACATGGAAGAGTTTCAAACTTCTTTATGATCATTTTCAGATCTGCTCTCTTACATACTTCGCGCATGGCCAACTGTCTACTTTTACCATTCTCATCAATTCTACTAGAATGTTCTTTCCATTTTCCAAATAAACAGTTACACTTGGCCATTTCATCATTCACACTTGACACTAAGACACTACATTTAGAAGTCTGTTTTGCACACAAACTTAATGCTTTAAATGCAAGGTATCGAAAATGATTTATGCAGTATATAAACATGACTCCATCAGGTTTATTTCTCTTAATAGTTTCCAATATTGAGTTACAAAGTTTCACAGTTACTCGTTTCTTGTAAAGTGGGAGGTAGTTCAACATTTCATTTGGGTCACACAGTGTGGCCAGTATTGTGCAAAATTTATTAGCTGACAGGCAAAGTGTTGTGAAGACATGCTTCCATATTACTTCTTCAGTGTTGTGATGCAGATTAAAAATGTGCCCATTTACTGAAATGCCTGATTGACCAATACGGTTTTCAAGAAACTTGTCAAGATTTGCAATAGCACTGGAGAAATAAATTTTGTAGCTCATTTGTCCAGCATACACATTGCTAGCTCTACTGACTTGCATAGTTGTTGTATCATAACAATACCCAAGAAAGCATATTTCATTACTCCATTTTATGTGCGGGTGTGTGAAATTCACTACAGTTTTGTCATAGTTAACATTTCTGTAACTTGACAATGCTTCCAAAAACAAAAGGGCATCTTCAATTGAGTTTGTCACATACAAGTAGTCATCTACAACTCGTATGAATAACTTCAATAAGGATTTGGGCTCTCTGAAATGGTTGGAAAAATAGATGTCATCTAAGTGAGTGTAATAGAGCTCAGATAGCGCAGGTGAGTATTTGTAGCCCTGGACTAAACCCTCTTTCCATTCATAGACTGTAGAACCAGCACGGACTAGTAAAGGTCGACGGAGCTCTGTTACCATATCTTTATATTGCTGGGCAATTTTTTTCTTAAAGTTTAAATTTTTCTCTGTTTTCTGGAATATTAAATGTCTTTCACTTAATATCTTCATGAGTTTCTCTCTGTTGATGGAGCCAAAAGCATTACTCAAGTCAGTTTTTACAAAGTAAAGTTTTGGTTTGTTTTGTTTTACCCACTCTTTAAACAAATTATTAAACTGTATTTCAATTCTTTTGTGCTGCTTGCCTGTTAATGTCTTTAGAAACATCAATCTTTCTTTCATTCTGTATTTATCTCCAGGAGTCTGCATATCTTGTTTATAACGAACTATAGGCCGACAATCATTGTTTGCTTTTAAAATTAAATGTAATTTTGGTATTTCTTTCTTCATTTCTTTTAATTTTAATATTTCCTGCGGGCTGTGATTACGTTTCATTCTTTTACTCAAGCAATAAGGATCACATTTCCTTAGACTTTTAATGAATACCATTTTCGATATCTGCTTATCATAAAATCCTTGCCATTGATTTTTCCAGAAAAAGTGAAGTTTATTTTCATCTGCATCAAATTTACAAGTTGTTACATAGAAATTTAAACAAAGGATTGGTGACAAGATGTACCGTAATATCCAGTGCAATATATTGCAGAGAGTCAATTTCATTTTATCATTTGGTAAAGAATTCCAAGGGCTTACAGTCATGTCCCAATTTTGTACCAACTTTGAAAGTATTATATTCTGCCGCCTCATACTGAAGACCACAGTTTTCAAAAGTTTTCTGAATATCTTAGCATTGTGATTACTCCCGAATAAATTATTGGGTATTATTTGATATAAAGCATTTGAACAGCAGTTTAAAATATCCACTTTACTGACTGGTATTAAGAACTTTGTTTTAGTCAATTCAGAAAAACAATTTCTAAAGTCCAGCTGGGTTTTTCTTTTAAGATTACTCTTTATATTATTTAAAATATCAATCAATGCAGCTGATGACGCTTCTTTTACCAGGGATCCATCTTGGAGCACTTGTTCGGTGAATGTTGAGTCTTCAGTTTTCAACATTTTTAATTTAACACAATTACTGAAAGATCTAATATTCTGTTTATTCACAAAATATTGTGATATACAAATCGGTTCACTATAATTCATAGTTGTGGTTTTTAATTATAATCACAGAGTACATTATCATAATTATAACTGAAAATGTAAACTATCACACCAATTTAAATCTTGCGGTGACTTGTTGCGACTTGCGTCTTTTTTTTATAAGGCTAGGTGCTTTACGTTCCGTTTCTCCTATTGCATCTGACTTGGAACCAAAAGAAGTGCCTTAATATAATGCAGAGCAGAACAGAGCAAAACTCTGTTTTTTTGTGTCAAGAAAATCAAGGATGGTAAAATTTTCCATAATTATTTTATTTAAAAACGTGGCCGCTAACAAAAACAATTGCATTGTGTATTGAGAAATATGTGAATTCTGCGCATGCACTGCGCATGATCAGCACAAGCACAACCTTTTAATTTGACGTTTGTTGTGTGTCCACACCTTAGGGTAATTTACCCTAAATTTAGGGTATTTTTACGCGTTTAGGGTATTTTTTGGGGTAGAAAATTACTTAGGGAAATTTTTACGGTGAAAGTTTTCGAACAAAAAGGAAGGTTTCAAGCAAACAATTACTGCAGATGACAGAAGCCAAGACTATTAAGAATGCATTCCAAGAATGTTTCGAAACGGTGTAGTAGTTTAGCTATTAGTTTATTAATAAATCGTATTTATTTTCCTCTTTATTAAAAAAAAAATAGGGCATAAAATAAAAGTGCTTGATTTAGGATAATTTCGCGTAACGTTAGGGTAAAAAAAATATCTGAGGTCGCAACACTGCGTTTGTTTTGGTTTTGCTTGCTATCTTTTCGATAAAGTTATCATCAAGAAGCGCTAAACTTTATGTAACCCAACTTATCTTATTGAAACATTTAATAGGTATTAGTTTCTTATCTAACTTTTAAGCAAAACAGGGAGTACAGTTCTCACTGCCACGAAAAGTGTGAATTAGTCCATTGGTGGAAATTAAAAATGTCCAAAACAGTAATAAGTGATTTGCTACAAATATTTAAGAGCAGTGTATCTGCAGTGCTACCAGAGAACCTGATTAGGAACTCTGTTAAATACAACCCGGCGAACCAACAGCTTATCATTTTAAATGATACTTATAACCTACAGCACAAGAATGTATTTGTAGTTGGCACAGGGAAGGCTGTCCAAAACATGGCAGTAGAAATAGAGAAAATAATGGGGCCCAAGATCAAACAAGGGATTATTAGTGTACCACTTGGAAGCTTGAATCAAAAACTTTCAGAAAAACTAACCTACTATGAAGGAGCTATGAACAATTTACCCGATTGTAATGCTGAAAATACTGCAAAGAGAATTAAAGACCTTGTCACAGCGTTGAGTGAAAAAGACATTCTTTTAGTATTAATATCAGGAGGGGGATCAGCTTTACTACCTTTACCAAAAGTACCTATAACTTTACAAGAGAAGACCACTTTCATTAAGAAACTAGCTAATGCGGGGGCTGATATTACAGAGCTTAATTGTGTTAGAAAAAGAATATCGGATTTAAAAGGTGGCCAGTTAGCAATCAAGGCACAGCCAGCTCAAGTTCTGTCTTTAGTATTGTCTGATATTGTTGGAGATCCTTTGGATTTGATAGCTAGTGGGCCTACAACAGAAAATGAAGACAATGCATCTATGGCCTTGAATATAATAAAGAAGTATAACTTATCTAATGATATTCCAATGTCATTCAAAACTGTCTTATCAGAAACACCACGGTTTAAGTTTCCAAGAGACAATGTTAGGAATTATTTGATAGGGACAAATAGGCTGAGTATAACCACTGCTCTAGAAGAAGCAAAAAAATTAAACTATTTCTCTATTTATTTATCCCACATTGTAACTGGCAATGTAAAAGATATTGCACAATCTTATGCCAAATTAGCAAAATCAATCTGTGATTTTGTTGAAGGAAAAGTTGATTTAAATAAAGTTAAATTACAAATAAACACTTTGAATATACCTGGGGTGAACACTGAGTTTATTGACAAATTGATTGAAGGTAAAAATCTAAATATATGTCTTATTCTTGGAGGAGAAATCACTGTGGAAGTTAAAGGCAGTGGTAAAGGTGGTAGGAATCAGCAACTTGCTCTGGAATTTTCTAAATATCTACATAATGTCAAAGATGACTTAAAATCTTTTGATATTTATCTCCTTAGTGCTGGTACAGATGGGATAGATGGACCAACTGATGCTGCTGGTGCTATTGGTTATTTAGACTTAATTTCAGATGCAGTAAAAGATAATCTAGATATAGATAAATATTTGGATAATAATGATTCCTACAACTTTTATAAGGCATTCAAAAGTGGTAATCTTCATGTTATCACAGGGCATACTAATACAAATGTGATGGATATACATGTAATGATAATAAAAAGATGTAACTAAACTGAGTCATCCTTTATTGATCTTCCAATTTTTATTAATCACGATGATGTCTTCAAAAAAGCTAGTAATTTGTTTTCAGTTTTTGCCTTTTTATCACTTTGTGCATTTTTAATCTCTTTCAGTTTAGCAGATGTCAGCACTGCCTGTTGGCATAGACCAGCAAATTTGTCCTTTTTTCTTTTATTATTCTTTATAATTTTAGTCTCTTTAGCATTTGCCAGGGCATTGTTTTTATTACTTAGTGAATATACTTCTCTTGCATTGCAATAAATACTGCTTTCAGTTTTCCTTTCAGCTGGTGTTTTTACCTTTGATTTCACTAGATTTTGTTTACTGATTACTATATCTGCAGCTTTTTCATTTCTTTTCTTGGTAATTGCTTCTTTACCAGGCTTTATTAGAGGAGTTACTGTTCCATGCTTACAAAATGAACAAATTCTTTCCTGAAATTTAAAAATATATTTTTTTTCTGTACTAATTAATAGAACATCATTTTACAAAAAGAAAGTTACTGACATTTTATACTTACTAACTCATTACTATGAAGTAGTGATTTCAGATCACGATTTTTTTTTGTTGGAGTTCGTGATTTTATTCTTTTCTTTTGTCTCTTACTGAGTTTTATGGGTTTTATCTGTGGAACAGAAAAATGAAATTTAGTAATTGTTTAAACTCCGTTTCATTTAAGATTTGAATTAACAGCCAAAATTGTAACACCTGTTTCTCGGTATTTCGAACACAAATCTACAAAAATTAGCGACATGTACATTTATTATATTTTTATCATAAAAGTTGACACAATTTTAAATAGTTTCGTTGTTTTATTTAAAAACGTGTGCAAATTTCACCATTAATAATGCAAACTTCACTATACTCGGGGCCATAATTCGAGAGACAACTTTGACAAGTCAATGACAGGTAAAGGGTTACCAGGGTTCGACGAAATTAAATAGTGATGTAGCCGATATCGATATTCATTGTCGATTCGACTAAATGGTTTGCTAAGAGGGATTTTTTTGTACCAATTCAAAGTAACAAAGATATAACACAACGAAAATTTAACCAAACAAAACAAAAACGTAACAGATAAAATGCGCACAGTGAGCGAGAGATGCAGAAAACCACGATTCAAACACTCCGGGAAATGGAAGCCGAATGGGTTACAAAAGTTTGTTACACGAATTAGGGATGCACGTTACGATTCGATTTTTATGAAGATTGATTTAGCGATGGATACGACGTAGCGGTTTTTTAATCTATTCATTTCAATATAATCTTCAACCGATTCGATTCGGAAATAAAGTGAATCCTTCAAATCGTATTTACAGCCAATTTATTAATTTGTTATGATATAATAAGTAAGTATTGAATATTTACTATCTTAATGAAGACAAATCGATTATAAACGGATGCCGCAATAAAGTCGCATTACTAGTCCGCATTGCTTATGTTACTAACCGAAGCAAATAGATACATAAAAATAATGAAACAGGATGCGGATAGTTAAAAAAAGTCATACACAGCTAAATTGTATTTATTTTACATTCTTTATGCTGTAAGGAGGCCTGTGCCCAGCAGTGGGACGTATATAGGCTGGGACGATGATGATGATGATGATGCTGTAAGTATCGTCCTGTGTAAATAATAATTTCATTTTATTGTGATAAAAGCGATGGCTCTAACGATTAAATCCAATGTGTGGTCAGATCTAATATTCAAATTGTCAAAATAAATACAAATTTCAAATCAATTTTTGATACGATTTTTGTGAGAAGGATTCAAGAGCATACGATCCGATCCGTGAATCATTTCAGAGGGCCTACTTCGAAGTTCGAAAATCAAAGTTGATATCGTACCGTCCCTCTCGCTCTCGTATTAAATAGTATAAAAGGGTAAGAGGGACCGCACGACACGAACTTCGAGTTTTGAGTTTCATAGTAGCCCTGCTGAGGTTTACGATCCATTACGATTCAAAGTGAAAAATCGACGAATGCCCCGCACCGGCCCCCGCCCTTGGCCCTATATACTACGAAGTGTAAAATTCGAACTCCGTATCTTGCTATCCTGCTGGCGTTAATATTATTTAAAATGAAAGTGAGAGGGACGGTACGATAAAAACTTCGAACTTCGTAGTAGTCCCCCTGCCCCCGTTGACAAAATGGCGCCTCTTGTGAAGGTAATGGATAAATATCGATAGAAGCCAATGCCGTGATATTTTTTAATATCGACACGAACAGCACTACCCTGTCTGTGGCAACACTTGTGCACAATGAATTGTCAAAGTTGTCTCTCGAATTATGGCCCCGAGTATAATAATATTTCTCTTTTTGCTAGTGTAAAAAATAGAAACTACAACAGCATAAAAAACATTTTATATTTACTTTAGTTTCAGTGTGTTTTCCCCACTCAATGCAGCAATGAGGGCACCTTATGTTGGATGAGAAATGCTTGTCTGGTAGTCCATACCCTTTAGTTATCTGCATACATCGTGTTCTGTAAAATAAATATCAATGGTAAATTTTGTGTGAGAGATCATTAAAGTTCACAAAACAAACTATACCTACAAATAGTAGCTTCGCAGAATTTTTTGTGTTTGTGTTTTTTCAGTTCGTAATAGAGTCGATGCTGCTTTGTACAGAAAACCGATGCTAGCGTCTGACATATTTATCAATAATTTACAAATTTAAGATTTACAAATGCAATAACATTTTACATAACCTCAATCAACTTGTTACTTGAACTTGACATGTTGTCTTGACTTTAACTGACAGTAACGTAAATAGGAACGTTTGGTCGAATATTTCTTTCTCAGTCGCACTTTTAAGTTCGAGCAATAGAGAGTGAGATAAACTGCGCTATTGAGAACGTTCCATTTTCAGTAATAATTTAGCTTTTAGTTTTAAGTTCTGTTTTTATTTTATATAAGTAAGTTTGTTAAGTACAGGACAGTTTTGTTTTGAATTAATAAAATTTAATTTCCTATATCAGACAAACATGGTATAGAAAAATCCCTAAATTTACCCTTAAAAAAATTAAGCCTAAAAAATCCAATGCTTATTTCCCCCCCTAAATTTAGGGTTAAAATGCCTAAGTTGGCACTCTTGCTGATGGACACAATAGTTACACTGACAGATTTATTTACATGAACGCAGCTTTTACTTTGATTATTTAAGAAAAAATAAATTTGAACGCATCTTTTAGTGGCTGAGCTATTTAAGTAATAAAATCGACATCTGTGACAAGTGCTGCTGATTTTTTTATTAGTATCTCAAACATAATTGAAGCTTTTCCCGCGTAAATTCCGTAACTGTCACCCTCCTGCCAAGCGGTATCTTTGTTTATTACGCGAAATTTAGTTTTTATTGTTTTAGGTATTACATAGCATGTATTGTTATGGATTTAACGGAATAAAGTGAAATTAATAAATCAACAACCCGATATACACTAACACTAAGCTTTCATAGTGAAAAGTGACCTAACTTAGGTAAAACATAAACATGGATGTCGCAGATACCTATGCGACACAAAGTCAAGTAAAAGACGAAGTAGGAGTTCGCTGCCAGAAGCTTTTTCAAGACTTCTTAGAAGAGTGAGTACCTAAATGTACATTATATTACAAAATATCAATTTAGTTTGTTTACACTGCAACGGTAAACGAGATAGGCATCTTTTGAGGTTATGTTGTTTAACCTTGTTAATTTGATACTTTTTCAGGTTTAAAGAAGAAAATGACTTAAAATACGAGAAAAACGCAAAAGAGCTCCTCAAACCAGAAATTAGCACTCTGGAAATCAGTTTTGATGATGTGGAAAAATATAATCAAAATCTTGCAACCACTATAATTGAAGAGTATTACAGAATATACCCATTTATCAATCAGGCTATTCTTAATTATGTGATTAGTCTTGCTGACCCTGGAATGAAAAAGGATCTACAAGGCAAAGAGTGTTATGTTGCCTTTGTCGATGTGCCAACAAGGCATAAAGTAAGGGAATTAACCACGGCCAAGATTGGTACTCTTATCCGAATCTCAGGTCAGATTGTTCGAACACACCCTGTGCATCCAGAGCTGGTTTCTGGTACTTTTGTATGTTTGGATTGTCAGACAGTTATTAAGAATGTGGAGCAACAGTTTAAGGTAAATTTAGAAGCTTTTAATTTTTTTTATACTTAAATTGAGTATGTATGTATGTATGTATGTAAACTCTTTATTGTACAAAATAAGTAAAATACAGTTGACAAAAAAAAACAAATATGTACAAAGGCCAACTTATCCCTTAAAGGGATCTCTTCCAGTCAACCTTTGAGTGGATGAGAGGAGCATTCAGTCAGGGACAGACAAAAAGTTAGTTGAGTTTTACTTGTGCCACCTTTCTATGGAACCTGCATAAAAAGTAATTTATCAAGTTTCATTATTATGAAGCCAAACATATTTTTGGTCATTTTATTTCCATCATCAAGTTTTTTCTTTACCTAACTACAAAATTGCACTTATTAATTCTTCATAAGCTTGGGCACCTATGGATCTATGTGTTAGGCAGATCTTTTTAGGGTTCCGTACCCAAAGGGTGCCAACGGGACCCTATTACTGAGACTCCGCTGTCTGTCTGTCTGTCTGTCTGTCTGTCTGTCTGTCCGTCTGTCACGGGGCTCTATCTCTTGAGCCGTAATAGCTAGGCACTTGAAATTTTCACAGATTATGTATTACAGTGGCCGCTACAACAAGAAATACTAAAAATAAAATAAAGTTAAAAATTAAGGGGAGTCTTCATACAATAAACGTGTTTCATTCAGCGATTTTTGGTTGCTAGGCTGCTAAGATTCGGCCGTCAGTTGCTAGGGGCAACGCGAGTGACCCTATGTTGTTTTTAATGTTTAACTACTTATTCATTTGTGATTTTATTGGCGCTATTTTATAAAACCTTCGATAGTATAATAATTATCTCTAAGGCCGTGGTTTATTGTTGTGTGCAGCATTAAGACTAAATAACAATTTATGATCCACAAACCTCCGACACACACTACACACACTTCACAAAATCCGACTTCAATAAAGCACTCACAGCCGCTATGTTTAATGTTTTTACACTAAAAAATGTCCGTTGTAATTTATACTAAGTAACAATATTTATTTACAAGGTCAAAATTTAAAATCAGGTTATGATTAATTCACTAATAAAAATAAGTACGCGCCGTGCGTCGGCCGAAATTACCGCGCTATTTTTTTTTTTAAATTGTACATTTTTTTCTGGCGCGAGCATGGCATAAGTCTGAAGCGCTATTCAGCCTACTACAGGGCGACAGCCAAAGAGGATGAGAATTTAAAATTATTATTTATTCAAAATACTTGCACCTAGTCCTAGTGCTTACATTTTGGTGACATTTTTTTATTAACTAGTAATGTAACTAGTTGTTTGTTGGGGTGGAATTAATATTTCAACTTAAATTTGAAGTGGCTATCTTCAACCGATTTAGCTGAAATTTTTGCGTGCATGTTTTTTTTTATTCGACTGGAAGGCAAACGAGCAAGTGGGTCTCCTGGTGGTAAGAGATCACCACCGCCCATAAACATCTGCAACATCAGGGGTATTGCAGATGCGTTGCCAACCTAAGGCCTAAGTTGGAATACCTCAAGTTCCAGTAATTTCACCGGCTGTCTTACTCTGCCGAAACACAACAGTGCAAGCACTGCTGCTTCACGGCAGGATTAGCGAGCAAGATGGTGGTAGCAATCCGGGCGGACCTTGCACAAGGTGAACAAGGTCCTACCACCTACAGGATGACATGTGTATAAATCCGATGGCAATGCAATATTATTATGACGTAGAGCTGATCTGATGATGAAATTAGACGTTGGCCATAGGAACTCTGTAATAAAACGACACGACCGCATCGTACGGAACCCTACATGCGCGAGTCGTTCGCACTCGCACTTGACCGATTTTTTAATTTTATTTCATCTTTAAAATTAGTTTTATTTATGACAATGAAGACTGTAATTCTGGTTTTTGTTTTATAGTTGCTAGATATTAGAGAATACACAATATGCAATAAATAATAACTGAAAAATAAAACAATATCATCAATTTTACAGTACACAATCCCAACAATCTGCCGCAACCCAGTATGTGCCAACCGGCGCAGGTTCATGCTGGACGCAGATAAGTCTGTCTTCGTGGACTTCCAGAAAATCCGCATCCAGGAAACGCAAGCAGAACTGCCGAGGGGCTGCATCCCGCGGTCCTTGGAAGTTATATTGAGGGCAGAGGCTGTGGAGTCTGTGCAGGTGAGCTACTGGTGAAAGCTATACAACTGCGGAATAAATCTCTTTCTTTATGCCAAGTATATACCAGGGGTGATAAGAGATTGTTTATGTTCTGGATTTTCTAACAAATAAATAGATAACAAGCATTACTAAAGGGAAGAAGTCTAGAGAAATAAAGAATTTTAGAGACCCTAACTTAAGGGATCTCTACAGACATTTAATTTATGTATTGCTGACTTTATTACCCCCCCAGATGTCCAACCAATGTTAGCAAAAATAAGGCTATATCAAGATGCCCAAATTATTTTTGTTGCTTATGTAATACTTCAACAAAGCGAAACATAGACATTCATCTAAATATCATTTATGCCTGAAGTATATAGAATAAATAGAATAGAAATATGTTTATTCAGCCAACACATCATGACAAGAAATGAGAAAATACAGTATATCAACTAAAATTTAAATAAGAGTTACATGATTGTTACTTTTTCCAGGCAGGAGATCGATACGACTTCACAGGCACTCTAATAGTGGTGCCTGACGTAGGGTCCCTCTCCCTGCCTGGAGCTAGAGCGGAACTGACCACTCGTACGCGGCAGAACAACGAGGGGCAGATGGAAGGGATCAAAGGACTCAAAGCTTTAGGCGTGCGGGAATTACATTACAAGTGAGTACAATCCCTACTAATATTCTAAATGCGAAAGTAACTCCGTCTGTCTGTCTGTCTGTCTGTTACGCTTTCACGTCAAAACCACTGAACCGATTTTGATGAAATTTGGTATATAGGTAGTTTGAACCCCAAGGATCAAAATAGGATACCTTGTATTCCGGTAGATGGCGCCACCGCGCCATAACCTAGATCCGCCCGCACAGATGAAGTCGCGGGCATAAGCTAGTGTACATTATATTTAAGAGGGAGGCCTTTCAGCAGTGGATGTCTTCCGACTGACAATGATGATGATGATATTTATATTACTGTAGCGGCTACAGTGTAGCTTTTACCTGGGATGTCACTCTCTTAAGCCGTTAAATATATCTGGCAGATGAATTGAAATTCTGGAATTTCACAAAGCCATATTTTTATACCTCAAGTAAATCTAAGCATTTCTGACGCAGGCACGTCTGGTCTGTGCTTTATTTTATTTTATTTTTTTCTATTCTATTCACCACATTTGTATTATCGTCTGTTGCGATTTTCTTTCCTTTGAATCCCAATATTTTTTGCATCTGTGTATCCGTAATTCGCCATTGGCGATAGGCACAGACCTTATATCGAGATAGACGAAAAGAGTGCTTCAAACTGTGAGAACCTGGCGTGTCGAATTTTTCGTACCTACGATGACGTCACGAGCGAGATTTAGTGATGGGAAATAAAGACCGCACGGTACCGATTCAATGGCCCGCGGAACCGATTCAAAGGTGTGCCGTCACGACTCTAACATTTAGGTCGGCCAAAACCTTGACCGTGGATCAAACTTTTTACACGCAAGTTAGGTAAACTCTTACGGTCTATCTCGATATAAGGTTTGTGGTGTTAGGTAATGACAGTTTTTTATTCTTTTCAGAACAGCATTCTTAGCATGCAGCGTGCAAGCGATATCTCGAAGATTCGGCACCGCAGAGCTATCCACAGACGATATGACCACTGAAGATATGCGGAAACAGATGACTGACAAGGAGTGGGATAAGGTATACATATTTAATAAGGGCAGCTGAGGGCATCCGCTAATTAGCGCGAGTTGCGGCTTGACGCCAGCCTGGCGTATCTGTATCATGGTATATGCAGCTGGTAGGACCTTGTGCAAGGTCCGCCCGGATTGCTACCACCATCTTGCTCGCTAACCCTGCCGTGAAGCAGTAGTGCTTGCACTGTTGTGTTTCGGCGCGGAGAGTAAGACAGCCTGTGAAATTACTGGCACTTGAGGTATTCCAACTTAGGCCTCTAGGTTGGCAACGCATTTCCAATACCCCTGATGTTGCAGATGTTTATTGGCGGTGGTGATCTCTTACCACCAGGAGACCCACTTGCTCGTTTGCCTTCCAGTCGAATAAAAAAATAATAATAATAGAGCAGCGTCAACAACAACAGTCGGAACTTTACGAGCATGAGATATGAAAATTATTTTTATATATTCCAGGTATACGAAATGTCGCGAGATCGCAACCTATACAACAACCTGATCGCCAGCCTGTTTCCAAGTATCCACGGCAACAACGAGGTGAAAAGAGGAATCTTATTGATGCTATTCGGAGGTGTCGCTAAAACTACTATCGAAGGTACGTGTTGCGAGCAAAGTTTCGTCATGCATGTGTGTGTAGTGCAAATGCAAGCTAGATAAGATCTCAGGATTTTTAAACTCTTTTCAGAATTATCTCAAAATTTTGTAGATTTTTCAAATCTTTATTAAAATGCCACAAAAAGGTTTTTTTTTTATATGACCATATTAAAAGGCTATACTACAATTCTTATTATAAAAGTACAATTACATTATTTATTAATTGTACTATAGCCTCTTTATTCTATACAACATAAAAAAAATTATGACAAAAAATTTAACCAACTACAAAAACCACACAAAAACCATGAAAATAATTTTCTTCCAGTCTGAAGTTGGTGCCTCAGCATGTGCCAGCAGGAGTGGACCTATAGTCGTCTACTTCACCTACATATCTAGTTAGTTATATATTAGACTTCAATCACTCCTGCTGTCTCATGCTGAGGCACCGACTTCAGACTGATAGAAAATTAATTCATGGTCTTTTGTAGTCTGTAAAATTTTTTGTTATACTTTTTTTTTTCATGCTTTTTAGTATTCCTAATCTAAGATACAATAGTTTAATGTCAATTGCTCGACACCTTTTCAACGTATAAACTTTCTTCAGGCACTACCCTCCGTGGCGACATAAACGTGTGCATAGTGGGCGACCCGAGCACGGCCAAGTCGCAAGTGCTGAAACAAGTGAGCGAGATAACCCCCCGTGCCGTCTACACGAGCGGGAAAGCATCATCCGCCGCGGGTCTCACTGCTGCCGTCGTCAAGGTATACCAATGAATGATAAGTCTATTGGGTTCCACTGCCGCAATGTTATGCTGAGTGGGGCCCAATTTATACGATTCGATGTTTTTTTTATTTCTTATTTCCTTTAAAAGTGTTTTTCTGTCTCACTCTAATGGGTTTGTTCCTAAAAGATATTAATCAGTCTGTCAAGTATCAGAGAAGAAAAAGACTGGCGAAAAATAATATTGGGTAATTCGTCTAGTCGTTTGAGCACGGCGCGATGTAACGGTCTGCACGACGTCGCATTTAGTGATTGCTATAATGTATGGCATCATAGCTCCTAAACGGGTAGTCAGATTTGATGCGTTAATTAAAAGTAAACCAGATGGTTCTTAGCTAAGTTTCAGTGAAATCGATTCCGCCGTTTTTGAGATATTGAACTTTAACCTTTTCGACGCCATCGACTCATATATATACGCACCGCAGGTTCCACGCCAACGACTTATATATTCGTCCATTACTTCAACGCAAAAGCAACCTTCGTTTTATTGTATTAAGGTTTAATTTTGGGCATTGCAATATAGAAGCGTGTAGGTAATGTCTTTTGTATTTGACGTGGCGACGAAAAGGTTAAAATGACAACAAACCCGATCAGTTAGAATTGACTGTTGAAAAAATAAACTATGTAAAATGTTCTTCTACGGGAGCGAAGCAAACACAACCAAGTGAAGAACTAACGACGCAATTGTTCCCAGGATGAGGAATCTTTCGACTTCGTGATAGAAGCTGGCGCGCTCATGCTAGCAGACAACGGAGTGTGCTGCATCGACGAGTTTGATAAGATGGACCTGACTGACCAGGTCGCCATACACGAGGCCATGGAACAGCAGACCATATCCATTGCTAAGGTTTGTATACATTTGATTAGCCGGAATTAGTGTTTGGTGCTTCAAAACGTACCTATACGTTTTTACAAGCATCAAACTCACACTGCATATCGAATTAGACCCACCACTTCTGGTGGTTGGATTGCCCTAAAGTACATATAAAGTTAGAAAAGTTTTACCACGTTCATTTCCACAAGTGGTTGGTGTAAAAAGTTTTTTCACTACATCTTTAAAACTATATTTCCCAAATCTTTCCAGGCTGGTGTCCGAGCAACTCTCAACGCCCGTACCTCTATCCTGGCCGCCGCAAACCCTATCGGAGGTCGCTACGATCGCGCCAAGTCCCTCCAACAGAACGTGGCTCTGAGCGCCCCCATCATGTCCCGATTTGACCTCTTCTTCATACTCATTGACGAGAGCAGCGAGATGGTGGACTACGCTATAGCGAGGAAGATTGTGGACCTGCATTGTAATAAGGAGGAGAATTATGACTGTGTTTATTCGAGGGAGGATCTGCTGAGATATATAGCGTTTGCGAGGTCTTTTAAGCCGCTCATAACGGAGGTAAGTGTTGTTGGTTTTTGTCAGATAGTTGTAAAAAAACTGAATTAGAAAATTCATTGAAGAATTCGCTATTTTATTTTAGTAACTATTTTAGTTTATTATAGGTGAAAAATAGCAAATTTCTTCAACGTATTTTCGAAATAGTGTAAGTAATAGTGCTCGTTTGCCCCTCTTATAAAATAAAATAGCAAATTTTTAGGCAAACGCTAATAAATAATAAAAAAAATTAACATGAAAATCGTAAAAATAATAATAATTGGAAAGCGGAAATTTCAGGCTGATATTTTTGTCGCCCTCTAAAAAGAGGCCACTTACCACAGACCACAAACTGTTTTTAAATATTACATTTACATCACCAAAGCCTGCTACTGGTCTACACTATAACATACTATTTTTCAGGACGCAGGTAAACTCCTAGTAGAGTACTACACGACACTCCGTCAGCGCGACGGCGGCGCGGCGGGCGGCGGCGCGTGGCGGATCACCGCGAGGCAGCTGGAGTCCATGATCAGATTAGCAGAAGCCCTCGCCAAGATGCACTGCAGTGGACACGTGCAGCCGAGACACGTGCAGGAGGCTCATAGGTAAAGCAGAACGCGAAGTGAACGCGAAGGTGGTCCGAAAGGGGAAGTCACAAGGATCCCTACCCCCATTGCCTTTCATCATCTCAGCCGTAGGACGTCCACTGTTGGACATAGGCCTCCCCATAGACCTCCAGTTGCTTCGGTTGGCAGCGGCCTGCATCCACCGTGAACCCGCGGCTTTAACCATCATCCGTCCATCTCGTTGGTGGACGTCCCACGCTGCGCTTGCCGATCCGCCGCCTCCGCTCGTGAACCTTTGCCTGCTTGGTACCTTTCTTATATGACACATATCCCAAAAATATGCATAAAATTTTTCGGGATAAAAAGTAGCCTATTTCACTCTCTGGCCCATAAACTATCTCTATGACAAAAATCACGTCGATCCGTCGCTCCGTTTAGACGTGAAAGACGGACAAACATACACACTTTCGCATTTATAATATTAGAATGAATTTTACTATGACCGGGAGACGAGCTGTCGGTAGGCCTCCAACAAGATGGAGCGACGACCTGGCTAAGATCGCGGGATCGCGGTGGATGCGAAAAGCACAAGACCGATCTGAGTGGAGAGCCTTGGGGGAGGCCTATGTCCAGCAGTGGACGTCTTTCGGCTGACTGTTGTTTCGGCGACGGATTGTTGCAGATTGCTGAATAAGTCTATAATTCGCGTGGAGCAGCCAGACATACATTTGGATGAGGACGAGCCCACCTATGAACCTAGCATGGACGTCGATCAAGACGTACCTAATACCAATGGCACTGCAGGTATACAATATTATTATTAGAAAGAGATATAATAAAAACCGGTCAAGCATGAGGTATTAGGGAACACAAACACATTTCATCCCGGCCTATATACGTCCCACTGTTGGGCACAGGCCTCCTCTTAGAACAGGAGGGCTGAGGGAGGGAGGAGGGGGGGAGAGAAACACATTTAAACTTCACACATAAAATTAAAAAAAAAATCTCGTTTTCTGTATGGGTAATTAGGTACCCCCTTCATTTTTAATTAATTTTGTTTTTACCTGACTGCAAAAACAACATTTTTTTATTATTCGTTAATATAGCAGCAATAGATAATACATATGTGTAAATTTCAGCTGTCTATCTATTACAGGTAGGGTAGAGAACCTCAAAAAAGACATCGTCTTTTTGACGTCACTAAGAACTATTATTGCAAGGGATCAAACTTTAATTTTACGGTACTGTTTTTAATTCATAGAAACCCCAGTGAATGGAGATTCCGGAAAGAAGAAACTAACTCTTTCCTTCGAAGAATACAAAACGCTCAGTGACATGCTGGTCGTGTTCATGAGGAAAGAGGAAAATGAGGCGGAGACCAGGGGTAATTCAAATCATTTTTACTGTCTTCCGAAGACTGGCATCCTGCTTAACTTTATTTTTTAACCTTTTCGCCGCCACGTCACATACAAAAGACATCACACATACGCCAGGCTTCTATATTGCAATGTCTAAAATTGAACCTTGATACGAGTGAACTAAGGTTGCTTTTGCATTGAAGTAACGGACGTATATATAGGTCGTTGGCGTCGAAAAGGTTAACTCAACTACCATTAATTTAATTTTATCTATTTTGGTACTACAGGTATTTTGCACCTTATTTTATTTTTCACATACATTTAATTCTTTTGAAGATTTCGTTTAATTTTAAGTTGCAGTACCTGGGCGACCGAGCTTAGCTCGAGCTAAAACTTGACACGCATTTTCCCAGAGATAAGACCAAGTTAGATCGATTGCTCGTCTTCGAAAACCTCTACATACCAAATTCCATCGAAATCATCAACATACTAACAAATAAACCCAGTAAGGGGCGGTTTCGCCCTCTGATTAGTATTAACTGACGGTTAAATGTGATGCCGTCTCTATTTGTTTTGTTGGAATAGACGGAGACGGCATCACATTTAACCGTCAGTTCATGTTGAAAGTGCGTTAAGGCGGTTCGTCACGTTAGCTCATGGTAAAAGTCCCGTTAGATGGCGTTGAAATGATGTGTGTAATTTTTAGAATATCCGTTGAATACTAATGGTTGAGATTATTATTTGCGAAAACTATTTAATACAGCCGATTTTTTGAGACTACAGTCGAACGGAAATAGTGTGCCAATTCCAAGTACAACTTACGAATTAAGGTGTCAGTTACAGCCTTATACGGACACTAGGAGCTCACGCACACATGCAAATAGACAGCGCCAACTAGTGGAAAATTATTGCAACTCTGTTCTAGGCTTTCGGAAGGCTTTCGGCGTAAGCTACTACAAAATATTCATTTTTTTTTTCAGGTCACGAATTTTTGTATCAACTGTACTTTTGCCCTTAAATTATTCAAATTTCTAGATAATACTAGTGTTTCATATGCGACGATATAGAATTAGATGAATCATGATAGAGTCCCATGAATCTAGTCTTATGTGATTTTTGGCTTTTGAAGTTGGACTGCGTCGAGTATGTTTTTTTTTAATGATATTGTGCTCATGTTGTAAACCACATACCTACGATGCTAATTTGATAACCATGCATTCCATGGGAGTGTTACTCCTATCATTTCGAATATTGGAGACGAAGTCTTTCCGTGTTTCATTCCACCTACCAGTCTTGAATTGAAAGGCACTTTTGATTGCAGTTATCTTTCAAGTTGAAGGTTGCGATAATTCTTTGTATTGTATACCTAAGTACAGAAATGGCCATTCTGGAAATGAAGAACGGAAGGCCGTAATACCTACTCTATAAGCATGTCAACTACCCTGATGCGTAGCTACCGCCGTATCTGCCGTATCAATTATACGAGGCCCTTCGGGCTATGAGCCTCCTTTCTTTCTTTTATGCCATCCATCCCAGCCTATAAACGTCCCACTGCACACGACACAGGCCTCCTCTCAGAACAAAAGGGCTTGGGCCATAGTTCAATTGTTTCGCAGGTTTGTGCGGGTTTCCTCACGATGTTTTCCTTCACCGCAAAGCGCGTGGTAAATTCAAATGTAATTCCGCGCATGAATTTCGAAAAACTCAAGAAGGGCGAGCCGGGGTTTGAACCCACGACCCTGTGCTTGAGAGGCGATAGGTCAAACCACTAGGCCACCACGGCTTTCTTATTATATATATTTTTAATTTTATGCAAACATTTTTTTTTTCTTTTGTGAAAAATCTTTAATTCATAAGGGCCCCCAAACAAATTTTTATAAGGGGCCCCGCCAAGGCATGCTAAGCCACTGTGCGTAAAACATTTCATGTGTTACTCAGTGGCACAAAGAAGGCTGGAAAGGAAGCAGCCTCGTTGAAGCTATCGGTATGTATATAGAATCTTGGAAATTTATTTATACGTCGATAACACAATCATCATCATCATTATCGTGGCCTGGTTGTTTATGAAATTCGCATACTTATATCCATATCCATACCAATATTATAAATGCGAAAGTGTGTTTGGGAGTATGTTTGTCCGTCTTTCACGTCGAAACGGAGAGACAGATCGACATAGGCTACTTTTTATCCCGAAAAAATGCACAGTTTCCGATGGAAAAGCGCGCGACAGCCGAATTCCACGTGGGCGAAGCAGCGGGCAAAAGCTTTAGAATCTCATAAGATTTAGAATTTCCGTGTGATTCTTCAAGACTGGTACTGCTTTACGACGGTGCTGGCAGTAGGTACCATAGCAGGAGGAGCTAGCACAGGCTAATATGTTTTTCAGTTATCGTTTCTCGTGTCGTGGATGTGCCAGACAATAAAAATTCTTAGATTGTTGTGAATTTCCAGGTGTAGAACTTTATTGTCCTAGCTGCTCGAGGAAGACCCGAATGCGTTTATAAAAAAATGTTGCATTACGTTCGCGTTGTACTTATTAGCGATAAGATTATGCTTGAATTCCAAGTATATTCCTTGTTAGATCAGAACCAGTTTGTTTTGGAGTTTTCGACGGTAAATTCCGAATTTTACTTCCTATTTATTTGTAAATAGTATGAATAATGAGAATACAGGCTACATGTAGGCATCTACCTACATGTTTCTACAATAAATAAAGAACATTCTGACTCCAAAGCAAATCGAATCTCGGTTTTGAACGGTATGCCCAGTATTTTAACCAACTGGTAGGAATTCGTTGAAGAATTCCCACAAATTGGAAGAAATACAGAGATTACATCTGAATATACATATACTTACACAAGATACTTACCTATAGAGAGTAAGACGCCGTAGAGAGTAAGACAGCCGGTGAAATTACTGGCACTTCAGGTATCCCATCTTAGGCCTCTAGGTTGGCAACGCATCTGCAATCCCCTGGGTGTTGCAGGTGTGTATGGGCGGTGGTGATCTCTTACCATCAAGAAACCCACTGGCTCATTTGCCATCCAGTCGAATAAAAAAAACCGATTGCGGCTTAGAAACTAATCTTATGAATATTATTATTTTTCCCCCCCGAACCGTGGTCCAAAACTACTATGTCCAACTGATTGTACCACGGAAACGTAACTCTACTCATGGTCTAATCGGTTGCACCATGTGGAAGCAAGTTTACTCATAGTTCAACCGGTTGGACCACGGAGAAGTAAAATCAGTAGTCCAATTCTGGAAAGTATGTTTATCCATGGTCCAACTGAGTGGATTCAATTAGTTCAAACTAGTCGAACTACCACTTGAACTTTGTGGAATCGAGGTTCGGACTGTTGGTTCCATTGTATTTAGAATAAACTACATAATTTTTGGGTATCTTGCGACTTTTTATTTTATAAAAATGCAGTAATGATAGCACCTATTCTGATACACATGACCCAAGGTAATTTTACTTCCCCATGGTCCAAATGGTTCAACATAGCAGTTGTTTATTATGTCCGTTGGACAATACCCTTCAATTGTACCACGGGTCACAGGAATAAGTTGCAGAAAAAAAAGTATTCTGACAATTGAACCATGATTAAGGTTAGGTTCTCGTAGTACAACCAAATAGGAGTTGGACTACGGGTCGAGAGGGATTTTTTCCTTTGTACAGGACTGTAGCTATAGCCATGCAGCGATTTTCGCGGTATATGACGAATAAAATAGAGAGGTGCCCTTTATTGCTCGTGCCTACAATACCACATTTTTCAAAATACTTCATTACCTATTTATTAAAATTCCCACTATACCTGATGTCCAGAATAAGACATTCCACCAAAAAGATCACTTTCTTGTGTAACCTTCGATTTTGTAATGTGGTGCATGGTATTTTAGGCACGAGCGCCCTCTATCTGGTATAGCTTGGATTGTTCGAAACAGGTGCAAGGTCGTGCTCCTACTACAGTCTCCTACTGATAAGAGCACGAAGACAATGGGTATTGTACTGATTTTCCTACTAGTAGGAGCATGAATACCATTATGTCCTGATTTTCCTACTGAAAACCCGACGTATAGAATAGTATCATTTTGTTAAAAGACAGCCGGTCTAAGAAGCAATCGGTCATGCAGCCTATCAGTATATCTAACGCAAAAGTATTGAGATGTAATATTTAGCAACATGCGAAATAAAATTATGAACAAACTAGCTTTTGCCCGCGGCTCCGCCCGCGCGGTATTCGGTTATCGCGCGCTGTTCCCTCGGGAACTGTGCCTTTTTCCGGTATAAAAAGTAGCCTATGTCACTCTCGGGCCCATAAACTATCTCTATGCCAAAAATCACGTCGATCCGTCGCCCCGTTACGGCGTGAAAGAGGGACAAACATACAAACACACAAACACACAAACATACAAACACACAAACACACTTTCGCATTTATAATATTAGTATGGATGGATAGAGATGACCCTGAAATAGGTTTTATATTCTAAGAGCCAATGTGGTTGATCACATGTGTTACAATCATCTTACATAATGACATGACATTTCTAAAGAAATTGTAAATTTTTAAAACCAGCGCACTACACTGACACGTTTAGAACTGGACCAGATCTCATCTTTAGAGCAACACAAAAGTTCACTATACTACCAGATGTTACAGATAGTAAAAGATATATTATGAAAAAGGTCGCGGGTGAGCAAAGTAGGTAATTGTTTCAGTTCACCTATACAAAAATATTCTATGTATGTACAGTCACCATCATAAGCGTTGAAGCTGTAGCTGTCTAGGTGCTGATAAATATCTGAACTTGATTATTATATTTATTGTCATCATGTAAATGCGTGTTACGATATTTTTTAATGTTTAGACAGCTCCGCTATGTGTCGTGGCGTCAATACGAATATATCACGAAATAGAAGTATACAAATCACGTAAACCATGTCTTGAACATGAATGAATAAAACAAAGATAATTATAACACTTTTAATAACAGTGAGACTATTTTATAATGTTCCAAAATTACCCTTACCTGCTCACCTATAAAGTAGAGGCAGCATCCAAAATATCATATCATTATAAATATCATTATATCTGTATAGCGTAGTCACAATAATTGAAATTTATACCTACGGCTGCACGGAGCTCTAGGGTTGGCGACTACAAAAAGTAAAACAGAAGCTACGCTCATGCTTAGCCGAACTCTCCGTAAATTTTGAATTACTTGTATGTCATTTGTAACGAAGAGACAAACAACAAATCGAAAGAAATTTATAAAACCTAAGGGGCTGTTTCACCACCCCTTGATTAATTTTAACTGACGGATAAATGTGATACCGTCTCTGTTTATTCGAACAAAACAAACAAAGACGTCATCACATTTATCCATCAGTTAAAATTAATCAACGGGTGGTGAAACAGCCCCTAAGTCTATTTGTTTAGATAGGTAGGTTCTTAACAAAATGTAAAAAAATAAAGTATGTTTTAAACTAAATACGTTTTTAAAAATGTGAATCATTAGTTCAAATTCAAATTCATTCGGATTTTATATTTTGGTAAAAGATTTAATTCTATCAAAATATAATATTTAATAACAGTAGAATTATTAAAAAGAAAAAAACATATATTTACAATTACCTACATATTGTCTTTAGTGGTTATACGTCTATTTTTGTGACAATCTGTATATAAACAGGAATATACATATTCCTCAATAGAATCCACGAGACCTTGTAAAATCAAAAAATATTGAAAGTAGCTAATAAATATTCAAATCATATTATACTTCGAACAATTGACACCTCACTGACGTCACGCCCAAACTGAAAGAGACGTATATATTATTTGACAATATGGTACTGTTTTGGATGATTGTCATTATTTGAAATAAGAACGGTAACTTGAATCAATCTGTAAAGGTATTTTAGTATTTATGTAGTAAGAGCGTGTAAGTAACTGTTGAATCTTCGGCTCCATGATACTATCAGGGCTCAGTTGCATAATAAAGTACAAGCTATGTAAGACTACTAGTGAATTTGAGTACAAAATCGCTAAGACTATTAGCTTGTACTTTGTTATGTACGTACTTGCCTCAGAATAGTACATTACTGCAGAGGCCGGCAACCCCACGTTCCAGCCGAGACTTGTATAGGTAGTGCTTTTCTCTAACACGACATGGAATAAAATAAAAAAAAACAAGAATGAAGCTGGCGGGACGCTAGTCTGGTCGCCCTGTTGTGTGCACGTGTGTCGCGCTGACTGCTGGCGCGGCGGGTGCAAGGCGGGTGCTGGCGGGACGCTAGTCCGGTCGCTCTGTGGTGTGGCTGTTGGCGCGGCGGCTGCAGGGCGAGTGGTGCTGGCGGTGAGCGCAAACCGTGTCGCAGAGCGCGCGTTGAAACAAAAGACGGTCGCATTGCCGGCCTGCGGCTTGCAAAGAGAGAATGACCGCGCGCAGGCAGGCGAGCCGCAGCGCCTGCATCACGATACTTCTCAGCCTATTATTTGTAACACAACTTCAATATTTCATGTCATGTTTGAGAAAAATAATTTGGAGTCCATTATGAATCTGTAAAGTTACATATATTTAGTTGAGCAAAAACAGTAAAACGAAAGACAAAATATCAAAAACATTTATAATTTGAAGTTTATTTTTTATTCCATCCATTTAGATAAGTCAATTCACTGACGCGTAGCAGGGATTTTATCAAATCGCTAAACAAATGTGGTGAAATGAAAAAACCGGCCATCTGCGAGTTTGACGCGAGTGTCGAAGCAAAAGCAAACGAAGGGTGTCGCACCATCTATATCATCACATCACCATCATCCATCATCATCGTCATCATCATCATAAACATCACATCATCATCATCTTAATCATCATCATTAACATCAGATCATCGTCATCATTATCATCTCATCATCATCATAAACTTAACTTCATCATCATCATCATCATCATCCATCATCATCGTCGTCGTGTTCATCATAATCATCATCATCTCATCATCATAAGAATCGCATCTTCATCATCATCATTATCATCGTCATCATCATAATCTCATCATCATCATCATCGTCATCTTATCTCATTTTCATTATATCATCATCATCATCATCATCATCTTTATCTCATCATCATCATTAACATCAGATCATCATCATCATTATCACCTCATTATCATCATAAATTTTACATCATCATATTCATCATCGTCTCATCATAATAAGAATCGTATCTTCATCATCATCATCATTATCATCATCATCATTATAATCTCATCATCATCATCGTCTCATCATAATAAGAATCATATATCATCACCCATCATTATCGTTGTTGAGATCGTTGTCGTCATTATCATCATCATTATCACATTACCATAATCGTCACTATCGTCGTCCGTCATCGTCATCATCATCGTTGTTGTCATCATCATCATCTCATTATCATCACCCAATTACATCGTCGTAATGATCGTTGTCGTCATCATCATCATCATAACATCATGATCATCATCATTAATCATTACCATCGTCATCATCATCATCTCATCATCATCATTTCTGTATTGTACTTTTTTAATAAAAGCTTTTTGCTGACTAAAGTTTTTGTTGACTGTCATCCAAATTAGTACATTTGTGTACCAAATTTCCAGTCGATGCCATTTATCGTTGAGGTTTTTTTCTTTTTTCTTTTTTTTTAGTTTTTAGAGGGTCGCATATTCACACCGACCAAAGTACTGATCAAGACGAATCAAACGAACCCAAACTCGATGCGGTTGCGTCATTTAATTACCGGATTCCTATGGTCACCTTCTAGCTCCATCATCAGACCCTGGTTACCATCGAGTAGTAAAGTACTCGTCAAGCCAAATCAAAGAACCCCAAACTAGATGGGTTAGTGTCGTTTCATTACGGACTCCCTGTGGCTACCTTCCAGCTTCATCATCAGATCGACCTCATGTTATAATGCACTAGCTTTTGCCCGCGGCTCCGCACGCGTGGTATTCGGTTATCGCGCGCTGTTCCCTCGGGAACTGTGCATTTTTCCGGGATAAATAGTAGTCTATGTCACTCTCGGGCCCTTAAACTATCTCTATGCCAAAAATCACGTCTATCCGTCGCTCCGTTACGGCGTGAAAGACGGACAAACATACAAACACACGAACACACAAACACACTTTCGCATTTATAATATTAGGTTTATGCCCGCGACTCCGTTTTCGCGGATTTAGGTTATCGCGCGGTGGCGCCCTCTACCGGAATAAAAAGTATCCTATGTTGATCCTTGGGGTTCAAACTACCTATATACCAAATTTCATCCAAATCGGTTCAGTTGTTTCGACGTGAAAGCGTAACAGACAGACAGACAGACAGACAGACAGAAAGACAGACAGACGGAGTTACTTTCGCATTTATAATATTAGTAGGGATAGTAGGGATTGTCATCCGATTTACACATGCATGCAAAACTTCAGCTCAATCGGAAATCGGCAATTGGATCAAATTTAACTTGCAAATTCTTGGTAAAATAAAAAAAGAGCTTTTTTGCTGACTGTACTTTTTCTTGACAGTACTTGCATTGTCACATAAAATACATTTGTGTACCAAATTTCAAGTCGATGCTATTAACCGTTGAAGAGTACCGTCCTGCGGAGACGATCCTGGTTGAACTACCAGGATGTCACTACCAGATTATTGCATTGTCACGCAATTTACATATTTATTCCAAATTTCAAGTCAATCTGACTAGTGGAAGTTGGTCAAATTATACTTGCAAGAGTTGACTACAGACAGACAGACAGACAACGTGACAGGTGGATCTAAATAAAAGCTTGTAATAAAAATACACACTTCCGATACATCCTAAAATCCAAATAGATGCATCCAAATGTTGGAAAGTGAAAATACCTATAATATTAATTGGTATGAATAAATCTTACAATGCGTAAGTACACTTTTAGTAAAAAATCACTCAATTTTATAGCATTAAAATTGTGTTGCGACTATACCTGTGTCCGACTTCTCAGAAGAATTATTGTTGTTTTAGCGCCTTATAACTATATTTCCTCCAGACAGTAAACTTGTTCGTTTTTTAGAAAACTATGTCCATTGGAGGACAATTTTACTAGCGTCTAGTAGGGTTTGCCGTTGTATGCTAAGAAAAATCTAGAAAACATTGCAGCGCGATTAAAATTACACAACATGCGACATTAAAATTATTGAAGATGATAATAAACTTAAAAATTACTGACATACAAATAAATTTTTAGTGGTGATCTCGAAAGTCTCGATGACAATTCCATGACATAATATTTTTAATTATATAACCAGCCAGTACTACATTCTAAGTTTCTTTAAAACCTCTTCAGTCAGCCTATTTCGTTATGATTGCTAGACGAATTTTACAACCGATATAATCTAATGGTATCAACGAAACGTATCTTTGTAGAGGCTGTTATGAACAATACGACTTTTACAATAAATACTAAAAACAGAATAAAATAAATATTTAAGGGGGGCTCCCATACAACGAACGTGATTGTCTTGCCGTTTTTTGTTTGATATCAGTAACGCCAATAGGTAGACGCTTGAAATATTCACAATCTAAAACAAAGTCTAATGTGGTATAGATAATGGCGCGGAACCTTTCGTGCGCGAGTCCGACTCGCACTTGGCCGGTTTTTTTGTGATAGGGTACCAAGGAATGCCAAAAACTATGTTAGTTACGTACATGACGGCGGCATGGCGCTAGCGTCTACGCAAAATGTATATAAAATATTTAGTTCCATTTTACAACACGTGTGATACTTTGCCCGAGAACTATGAAAGTTTTGCTAAGTTCAGGACTGCCAATGAAAGTAAATAACTCTAGGCTGGGTATTTTATCCTAACATCAGGTTTTTACTAACTGTCAAACCATTCAACCCGACACGCCGCACGACCCGCCAAGTGACATTCTAACAAATAAATTATACTATGTTTTCTTTGATAAATACAGCAATTTTTTTACAAGATTTTTATTTATTAATAATAAGCATAGAACATTCTTGAAGATATCTAGTTCAAGCAAGTTTTCATGTAGTAGAAGCCTTACTGTAACTACGGTAGTACCTACTATTAGTTATTCTGTGATATAACCACTTGCTGGCTGTACGAATGGGCTCGCTCGACCGGGTAGTATACTTACTAACCTCCCACTGAATACCGGCGTGAAATAGTAGTTTTGCCCAACTCCCCTCCCCAATTTATTTAGGCCGGCAACGCACCCGCATTCCTAATAATGCTGTAGGTGTCCATGGGCGGCGCTGATCACTTACCATTAAGTGACCCGCATGCTCGTTTGCCAGCTATTCGATAAAAAATATTCGAGATTGATGACCCCAACAAAAAACATTACTTTGTTTAGTTTGACCTGACTTAAAAATACTGCATTTCACGATTAATCGCACTTTATCGAAGTGCCATTATTTATTCTTTGTAAATAAACATAAAAAAGTAAAAAATAAAATGGAAAAAGAATCATAATGCGTTATTGAGATTCGAACTCCTACTCTTACTACCTGCTTCTAAGTATTGGTAACATTGAGCCAGACTAGGTGGTCACGTGACCACCCGAAATAGTCAATACCTTTTTACACCAGATTATATTTGACATTAGCTACTCACACAACAGTAAAATGGATCAAAATTTACTGCATCATACCGAAATTTAGGTATGATAGATCCTCTCCATTTTGTGATTTGCGAACGTAATATGCCCTTAATTAACTATCCTCAAAAAATCGCGTCGAAATAACGTCTGTAGAAGAAATACAGCTACCGAAAAGTTTGAATGGAAGAGCAACCACCTTAAGGCGTGACTTTTAATCAAAAATTCTAAAGAACCTTCACAGAAGAAATTTTCCGGTTTAATTTTAAAACACCTTGAATCGCAAATGACTTTTTTGAATTTATGTCGTCTTCCGTGAAGTCGTCAAGCGGTCACAGCGGAAGACCAGCGTTGGCCTTTACAGCCAGCACTATGCTGAGCTGAGACCGTTTCGCGATTTCGCAAATACTGTCATTAATATTTACTTTATACTTGTTTATTTTGTGTACTTTTGTAATTTGTGAAATTCGAATAAACGTTTTCTATTCTATTCTAAATTAATCTGACTCTATTTGTCGATGTCAGGTGAAGAAAGTTCGGGCATGCGTAAGAGCGCAGTGGTGAGCTGGTATCTGGAGCAGCTGGTGTCGCAGGGCGCCATCGAGGACGAAGACGAGCTGCTGCAGAGGAAAACCCTGGTCGAGAAGGTCATTGACCGGCTCATGTACCATGTAAGTCTATATTCTATACAAGGTGTCCGAAATATCGATACGTTTAAGAGGTGATACATCATACAGTCGAGTATTAGGAAGAGTTTGAATCTTTTATATGTCGGTCAAATGCGTGATTTTTTATTTATTTACTATTATATACTACCGGCGCCTTTCCTTTTTCGGTGTATTTCTAAGAAATTAACCACACTATACTAACTACCGTGCCATCCCCCCCCACCCCGTCCCCGCAATAGTGACACGGTAATGAGAATTACCACCATCGTTTTCCAGATCTGTATACTTAATATATAATTCTACCGTGTCGCTTTTGTAGGAAAAATAAAACACGGTAATGAACGGTAGTGTTCTTACTAATATCTTTCTTACTAATGTCTTTTGTTACATGAAATAAATGATTTGAATTTTAATGCGGGCTACTTGATAGGCGAAATGTCGCTAGATGACGTCAGCATTGTGAGGTCTGTTTGACGTTACGATCAGGGCCGTCTCTCATCTATTAGAGGCCCTGGGCACAACGTGCTGCATGCATTCAGTAAGCCTGATATTCAGGCGAGAGTTGACTAGCTATCGGTTATCGTTTGGTAATGGAGTAGGGACTAGGGGGCCCCAATCCATCATGGGGCCCTGGGCACGTGCCCATTGTGCCCATGGGGAAGAGGGGCCTGGTTACGATCTTGCTTGTAATTGGCTCATTTAGTTATACTAACACACACACGCATTAAATGCGCCATATACACGCAAGACTGTAAAGTCAAACGGACCTCACTATCCATCTAACGATATTTCACCTGTCGAGTAGCTCTCGTTAGACTGGTGCACAGATAAATGAGAATCAAAAATCATCAACGACCCTAGAGTTTAGTAATATTAATTTTATTTTTTTGTAATATTAGTTTATATATAGTTTTAGTTAGTTGACTATAATTATAACTTACTTTTACGTAAGTACCTTGTGTTGTGAATAAATATAGTTAGGTACATCCAACTAAACTCTGTTTAGGTTTCTTTAGAAAACTCACTTTTTTTTGCAGGATCAAGTAATAATACCCCTGTCGACCACTGGCCTCAAGACCACGCAGAAGTCGTCGGATCAAGAGGTAGAGGACGACCCGCTGTTGGTCGTTCATCCCAACTATGTGGTCGACACATAATCTAAGTTTTATGTTAAGTGTTGAGCCCGCCTTTTTTTATTAAATCGATTTTACACTATCATGGTATTTTCATTCGCTCTAGGTTTATTATAAAATAGGGTTAGGTTTTAAAATAGGGCACCAGAATAGGGATGTTGACGACATTAAAAATAATTCGTAGGCACGACTCCAGTAAAAGAACGCTTTATTTTAGCCCTGAAAACCAGATTAATTTTCGATTTAATGTAAAATTCGATTTATTGTTGCTTTAAAACAAACAAAATTAAATAGTTGATTGAGTTGGCGAACAAATAGCGACTTATGACGTCTATTGCCATTGAAAGTATGGGAGAATTGTATTTTGACAGCTCATAAAAAGTACGTCAGTTGAATGGTGGTGTCAACATCCTTATTCGTAATTTAGAAAAGTAATAATGCCTCCTTCCAGAACTCTTTTTAGTAAAAATAATAAGGGTAAATAAATAAATTTAAGCTTTTCCGAATCACTTTCATGGACACATTTTGTAAAAAGCACAACAGAACCTCAAATACACAATCGAAAAGACCAAATTCTACAGCCAATTCATAAAAAGTGGGCCCACGGTAATGAGACGGTTGAAGCGCTCGAATAAAAACCCATAAACTGAATTTCATTAAAAAAATATAATTGGATTTTTACTTACAACGAAAACAATGACACATTAACATTCGTCAACACCTTTCAAACACTTTGTACAAATCTGGCAAGTTGGCAATCTGTAGTATGGCACCATTGCTCACAAAACTAGTGGGCGGCAAAAAGTTCCTTCTTATGGCAGGAAAAATAACGTGTTCTTGTTTCCACTGCTCGGACTTTACCGACTCCGTGGTAGCATCTGGGTTTGGCTGGGAGTAAAAAATGGCAGTTTGGCGGCTTATAGTGTCGAAACATGGCTTTTCTGCGTCCCAGTTTACTTCAGTGACCAGACGCACGAGGTATGTTGGTAGACTGCCCATGAACGGGGAATGGTTGTCTGAAAGATTACAATTTTAGGTGATTGGGTTGGAAGAACTACCAACAATAAGCATACACAACCTATGTTGTTATTCTTGTAAGATTTCAGTTGTGCTGTTGTTTACAATATGTAATTGTACCTATACTTGGTTTAGATAAGTATTTAAGTAAATGTAAACAAACTTCAGCTGCCTGATTCGACGCCAACGATTCGTTTATACGCACCGTAGGTTCCACGCCAACGACCTATATATCGTCACTACTTTGTGACGTTGGATTTATATCTTGATTATTATTTTGTTACTTATTAAAATAAAGAAACCTTTGAAAAAATCTTGGATCTCAAATCAATAGGTACGTCAACAAAATTGAACCTTGACGTAATGGTCATAAAGTGCACTCGGAAAAATTATCCATTTTGAGATACGACTTTTTTTTAAAGTAGTGACAATAGACGTCCATAGGGCCTGGACACATGTCACCGGTACGGTGCCGTCTACGGTGTCACGGCGCGGCGCCGTCAAACGGCGTCGTGCCGAAACACGGTGCCGCGAACGGCGTCGTACCACGGCGCGGTGCCGTGGTACGACGCCGTGCACGGTGCATCGCTTGGTAGTTTAACTAGTTTTCGTTTTGCTGCTGAACGCATAACACGCAAGTACAACCATCGGTTCAAATATACAAAACAATTGTCGTTTTAAATATATACAAGTATACAGTTTTTGCCTTGACATGGACCAAGAAAAACGTATTCTCCTGCTCCTACTGCTAAGACGACGAATGAAGAAAAAACAGAAACGAAGATATTGGGTGAATCCATACATGTCTTTAATGAACCATGATGGAGGTCATTTTAAGAGAAAATATGAAGCACTGAAAATATGTGGGGATGACAAACTATTTACTTGCGTGTTATGCGTTCAGCAGCAAAACGAAAACTAGTTAAACTACCAAGCGATACACCGTGCACGGCGTCGTACCACGGCACCGCGCCGTGGTACGACGCCGTTCGCGGCGCCACGTACGGCACCGTACGCGGCACCGTGTTTCGGCACGACGCCGTTTGACGGCGCCGCGCCGTGACACCGTAGACGGCACCGTACCGGCGACATGTGTCCAGGCCCATACTTCAATGCAAAAGCAACCTTCGTTCAATTGAGTTAAGGTTCAATTTTAGGCATTGCAATATGGAAGCCTGGCGTATGGGTGATGTCTTTTGTATTTGACATGGCGGCGAAAAGGTTAACCGAGAGCAGTAGAGTTATAATGCAAATTAAATGAAGAAAGACTTCTAGAAAACAACAAACCTAATAGTAACGGTAGGGCCAACAACTCTCCGCCACCGCTCAGCTCTAGCGAAAAATACTCAAGCAGCATTGCTCTTTTACTAGTCAGCAGCTGTGCCATTTGCTGAGCCATCTCCCTCATATCTCCTGTAAAAAAATATCTAGGGTTCAGTCAAATAGTTGGTCATGGCTAAGGCTGATGATGTTGAATAGAACATTGCACTTTTTACTAAAAGCTTTTGCCCTGCCCTGCTTGTTATTGAGTCAAATCTTGGAACTAAAAGAATTTCTTTGCTCACCCGCTGTTGAACAACTGGTAGCATGGTGTACGGTTGTTTCACTCTGAAGACGAGCTCTGGTTGAGTTCAAAAATAAATAAATAAATAAATAAAACGCGTAGGTGTAGTGTGATGGTAGTGATAAATGGGTTTGTGTAATTTGTGTGTGTTCTTACAGTGTGGAGGTGGAGGAACTGCATGAACACGCATAATTTGCATAGACTTAGCTATCTTAAGGTCGCGGGTGAGCAAAGAAATTCTTTTAGTTCATTGATATGGACCTCCGCAAAGTAACGCCTGATTCAATAAATTATTTCAAATCTTGGAGGCTAATTTGACCGGTCGGATTGATACATGTTAATGCAACATAAAGTACAGTCAGCAAAAAGTCATTAAAAAATATTCCAGAAAACTAGGCCAATCAACTTTTTTACCGACACTAATCTGACAGCGACATTTTTAAAAAAAATTGCAGTTTTTTGTAAGTAAACATGTATCTTCTGTAATTTAATAGATGGTATACTTTACATGAATACATGCCTTTATCCTACGTAAGTTCAACCTATTAAACCGTGAAATATCTTGTTGGAAGTACGATTTTTTGGTAACGCCAGAGACAATTTTGGTAACGCAGGAGACGCCCCAAGTGTCGGTAAAATAGTTGATTGGTCCAAGTACAACTGTCCCATGAAACACAAAGTCACGGACACTCTTTTACTTACCTAGATCAGGATCCCATTCAGACTCCTGCGCAGACAGCCCCAGCACAAACAACTCTTCAAGAGGCAGCGGGTTCGACAGCTTGATCAAACCCAAGTTCTGGAAGTCATACAGCACCGTTTCATAGAATAACTCTTCCCTGAAAAATGATAAAAAATACTGCATTGTCATATAGTATCGATTCGTCTGAAAAGCAAAAAGTTGTAATTGATTGATTGATTGATTAAAACTTTATTTTCACCATAACACAAAAAAAACAATATCAAACTATACATAAGTAGGTATTAATAAAGTTAAGATTAACCTAATAGGATTAGCTAAAACTAAAAAAAACCCCGACAAAAAAAGCCGCCAAAAAACGACAACTAAAAAGTAATAAATAATTATGCACTACCTAGTTGTTGCCCGCGACTTCATCTGCGAACAATTCGTTTATCCTTATCCCGCTGGGACTATGCTGATTTCCCGCAAAATTAGCCTAAGTTAATTTAGTATAAGTACCTAGTAATTTTTTTTTTTTATCTAAGCGTCGTCGGTGTCGGGGGACCGCTAAGGTTAAGAGGAAACTAAAGTACATCTGTTGTATTTTTTAAAGTATTAAAACCTTAGCGGTCCCCCGACACCGACGACGCTTAGATAAAAAAAAATATTACTAGGTACTTATACTAAATTAACTTAGGCTAATTTTGCGGGAAATCAGCATAGTCCCAGCGGGATAAGGATAAACGAATTGTTCGCAGATGAAGTCGCGGGCAACAACTAGGTAGTGCATAATTATTTATTACTTTTTAGTTGTCGTTTTTTGGCGGCTTTTTTTGTCGGGGTTTTTAAAATTTTTAATTTTTTTTATTTTTTATTTCATGTTTTTTAAACAGCTCGTCGCGTTGCCACCACTGCATTGTATGTAGAATCAATTCCTGATCAAAACGAATCCAAACACGACATATGTGCTATTATTTTTTATAGCGTACTAATGTGCTGGATATCCTGGCTGCAGCATCAGCTCATCCTGTTGCCACCATTGCATTATATGTAGAATCAAATACTGATCGAAACGAATCCAAACACGATATATCTGCTATGGTTTTATCAAGAGTGTATCTACTAGTGTTCTGGATATCCTGGCTGCAGCATCAGGCCGAGAACTGCATAATCTTGCATAGTTAAATAACATACATGGGTGTTTCAAATTTTAGGTCCCAAATATGCTTGAAAGTAAAGTAAATACCCATTATGCGTCTAAGATTCCTACCGCAGCCAACAAAAAAGCTGATGATCTTGAAACGGCTGAACCGATTTTGATAAAACATATTTAAGAACCATCGCTAGAAAACCAGCTTTCATATAAAAAAAACCGCATTCAAATCGGTCCACTCGCTTAAGAGCTACAGTGCCACAGACAGACACACAGACACACAGACACACAGACACACATAGCGGTCAAACTTATAACACCCCTTTTTTTGCGTCGGGGGTTAAAAACAGAAATAAAAACAAAAATCTAAAAACATGTGCTTAAGTGGATACCATGTGCTATGGGAAATAAAAAGGCGCTGACTCAGCATAAAACTGCGGGTAACCGCAGCGCTGGTACTCTGCCAGAACCCTAGAGAGATCTGTGGAAATGGTATACATGCCAAAGTATAAAGTTTCCAAAAAATAGATATAATTTATGATTAAAGTCAATAAGTGAATATAAAAATATATCAAAAACTAACAAATAAAGTACTAAATTAACAATGCACTGAAATTTAATTGTATAAATAGCAAAAGTAAATGCGAGAGTTTGTAAGTCAGTTTGTTTGCTACGTCATTACGTCCAAACCACTGAACCGATTTAGATGAAATTCGGTATACAAATAGTTTTAGTCCTAGGGAAGGATAAGATAGTTTTTATCCCAGAAAACTGCACAGCACCCCCGGGATATCGATAAAACGAATTCCGCGCAGACGGAGTCGCAGGCAATAGGCCAGCGATTGACAAATAAGGGGACATAATAGGACTGTTGACTCTTTTGTAAATTTAATAAATGCAAGCGATATTTTGTTTTAAAAGATTTTTTTGACTTGAGCTCACGAAGCGGCGGAGGTATATTATTCCTAATCATTTTTTTGTCGATTTTTTTTAAAACATATTTAGAGCAGCGTCAAGGCAAGCGCCTCAGCTGCGTGTAATAGGAGTTTCGCGAAACGGAGCTTCGTCGATTTTGAGTCAAAGAATTTTAGACCATTTGCTACTTACTTAGCCCTGTTTCTTCTTAGATCAATTGCTAATTTGCTACTTAGACCAGATGCTTTTGAAACGAAATCATTCGAATCCCATTGTTATACAGTCTACTTTTATACGAGTACCTGCCAAATTTCAAATGAATAATTCGAGAGATATTTAATATTTCTGGTGTACAATAAAGAGTATTTGTATTGTATTGTATTGTATCAATTCAATCACTGCCCGCCGACTTTATTTATGTTGCACTCTGAATTTTTCGGACTTTATGTCCGAGATTACATTTGAAATTTACCAGCTGTACGCTGAAGGAAAAAATCGTGAAGAAACCTGTGCAGTCCGCATTCCGAGGCCCGCGTGGGAACTATGGCCTAAGCCCTTTTATTCCGAGAGGAGGCCTGTACCTTGCAGTGAGACCATAGACCAAGATGACGATGATTATTAGCTATAGTCATATACTCACGCTAGCCTCGTAGTATCACACAAGTACAACTTAGTAGAATGCTGCACCAGTGATTTGTGCAAGTCAATGCATCCAATGAATATCAGATTCGCCAAAATCTCCCTCAAATTCGTATTACACTGCCTCTCTATCTCCATTCTCAGTTGCTTCACGCTCGTCAACTTGGTCTCGGTTCTTTCATACTGAAACGTTCTAGTTTTAAACGATTCCTTTGGATCTATGTATGTTATGTTAGCTTGGTCTGGAACCGGATTCTTCCATTTATCAGGCATTTTGTTGACCGCTACTGGTTCTTCCACAAGTGACATATTCAAATCCTCATTGTCATTTTCACATGTTACTTTGACATTAGGGTGGTCTACAGCTTTTGCTTGCTCTTCTGGTTTTGCTTCTGTTCTGAAGAACTTGTCTATCTTTTGGACGTCGGGATTCACTCTGACCATACTGTTGGCGTAGACTTTAGCTCCGTCTGTCGTCTTTTTGACCATTTCCTCGACCATTGTCGCACCAGGCAAACGGGCCTGAGAGTAATGAGACAATTTAATTAAACTTAACATGGCGTGGAGAGTAAGACAGCCGGTGAAATTACAGGCACTTGAGGTATCCCATCTTAGGCCTTTGGGTTGGCAACGCATCTGCAATCCCCCTGGTGTTGCAGGTGTCTATGGGCGGTGGTGATCTCTTACCATCAGGAGACCCACTTGCTCGTTTGCCATCCATTCGAATAAAAAAAAAATAAAAAAATAAAAAAAAAACTTAGTTAAGAACCATCTCTTTAATAGACTAACGGGCTGTTTCACCACCAATTGATTAATTTTAACTGACGGATAAATGTGATGCCGTCTCTGTTCGTTCTTACTTTCGATAAAAAAAAAGTCATTCAAATTGGTCCTTCCATTTAGAATATATTTGAAAACAATTCCGATCCGCATTAGCGGTCCCTTCAAATAGCGAACCTACTGTCTTAAAAATAAAATTGTGTTAGATACTTGTGATGTATAGATATCCATACTTCCATACTAATATTATAACTGCGAAAGTGTGTGTTTGTATGTACGTTTGTCCGCCTTTCACACCGTAACGGAGCGACGGATCGACGAGATTTTTGGCATAGAGATACTTTATGGGCCCGAGAGTGACATAGGCTACTTTTTATCCAGGCAAAATGCACAGTTCCCGAGGAAACAGCGCGCGATAACCGAATACCACGCGGGCGGAGCCGCGGGCAAAAGCTAGTAAATAAAAAAAGGTGACCAAACCTGCGTATACATGACTCTAGTGGAATTGCAGCTCAGCAACTTGGTCTCCATACACGCCTTTAGTTTCTCTATAATTTGTTCTTCGTACAAGAACTGCACTTCATGCTTTGTTGGATGGACATTGACATCCACATTTTTAGGATCTGGAAAAATTATAAATGGATGGATAGCGTTTTTGTGCCCAAACACAAACTGAACAATGTCATATTTGATTGAAGCAAAAAAAGCTTGATGTCAAACATTTAATAAAAAAAAACTTTACCATTCCCCCTGAGAAATGTGTCCAGAATCAAAACCAAAAAATTAAAAACTTAAAAAAAAAACAACTATATATACTAAAATTTCGGATCTGACCAGGTTAAGGGTTTGATCATGAAACTACCGTGAGACTCACTCATATTAAATGATATTGTAACCGATAACTCACGTATTAAATGGAGTTTAGCTCGACATGTTTCGGGCTATTTCAAAACCCTTCTTCTATGGAGCACGCGACTCGGCGGCTGCAACACGCGCACTACTAAGCTGGCCATCCGTTACAATATCATTTAATAAGGTTAAATATTTTATTTACGTCACCATCAAACACTAGTATGATATTGAATATGACTTTGATTCTCTCTAATACACCGTGTTTTTCTTCATTTCCGTTAACTTTAAGGGATGATTATTCAGGTCAAATAGAGTTAATTTCTCGAAGAAACTAGTGTCTTAACTCTTACTATTTTTAACAAAAATCAATATACCAGGTAGTTTCTGTTAATGTACCGAGCAACGTGTCGAATTTAACGGATATGAAGAAAAACACGGTGTATAGGTAGAGTCATTCACGATGAACGATGACGCGTGCCGTGGTTCTTATTACAATGTCATTAATGGCTAATTTTGACGAAATCAGGCGTCTCCGTGGATGGCACTAGGTATATTTACATTAAGAGCTGATAGAACTATCAAATTCATAACACTTACCCAATTCTATACTTAGGTAGACGAACGCATGCGAATTCTTTGGCAGATATGTAGAGTACACAGAGTCAACCGCTTTGCGAATTGCTAAAAAAAACATTTGAAAGTCAATAATAATATGTAATAATGTATTTTCGTCCAAAATTCCTCAGTGCCTTAAGACGTGTCTTTACGTAAGTCTTTAACCAATGTGTGTTGCCAGTGATGACATATGGATCCGAGACGTGGTGCTTTACTGTAGGCCTTATAAATAGGCTCAGAGTTGCTCAGCGAGCTATGGAGAGAGCTATGCTTGGGGTTTCTCTACGGGATCGAATCAGAAATGAGGAGATACGTAGAAGAACAAGGGTCACCGACATAGCCAAGCGGATTAGCTCGTTGAAGTGGCAATGGGCAGGACGGAGAACAGATGGCTGTTGGGGCCGAAAAGTTCTCGAATGGAGACCGCGGATCGACAAGCGCAGCGTAGGACGTCCACCAACGAGATGGACGGATGACATGGTTAAAGCCGCGGGATCACGGTGAATAATAATAAAATCATTTATTTTCAAACAATCGAGAACAGATATTCTTAAGGGTATACGAAATAGTAACCACATAAATTATGTATTAAAAACAAAAGCATCCTTTGTAAAATGTGCTTGGGCAAGATTTATTGCAACCTTCTTTAACCTCGCTAAGCAGAGGCCGTATTGTCTAAAGGGGTGACGGTCGCGATCGCATAGACCTTCTCTTTTTACCCCCGTCTTATACCATATGAGAGAATGAAGTGGTGATAACCTAACCGACAAAAAGTTGGAAAACCTCGACTTGGTCACTTCAAAGTTTATATCTCAAAGACGGCGGAACCGACTTTGATGAAACATGTCTAAGAACCATCGCTAGAAAGAAACCCTGATTACAATATTCATATATAGCACACACAAAATGGCTGCCTTTTAGTAATTCATGATACATCGTCATCATCATCATCATCCTGTATCCCGCCCACTGCTGCTGGGCAAAGACCTCCTCTCAGTAAGAGTAATTAATAAATACAACAGATTGCAATAAACTTAAAATTTAAATACATTTACTCACATGATGAATCAACAAGCCGATGATTGATGAACAACAACATCACTCCTTTCTTATGTGAATAGTTAACATTTGTGATGAAGCCATGGACAGACAGTTTCAATGTGTCATCCTTTATTTCTATTTCCATTAGCTCCCTCGCTATAGAGTTTCCATGAATCTGAAAGATTCCACATCATCATCATCAGCTGGAAGACATCCGATTATTGAAGAAAATACTCCATCTTAGAATACCACAATAAACGACAACTTGCCCACAACTCAATTTTATCAGTCCAGTGTCCATCTAGTGCAGTGGTTCTAGTGGGAGGCTGCTGATTCTTCTTACTGGTATGAACCAGTCACATCATGGTCACAACCCAGATTATAAACTCCAAAATTTGTAGGCACCACATGTCATACTCACAATTCTCACATTCTCCACAACTGAAGAATTGATTGGAGTCTTCAAATCAGTTTTCTCACCAAACTTCTTCAACGTGAACCCGACATGGCTATTATGAATGGCATATCCACCCACCACGTCCATTATATGGGTGTATTCCTCTGTAGGGCTTCGTAGGGCCTTCTTGCGGGCTATGACATTGTAGAATAGGTCTTCCACTGTAATCTGAGTACCATTGTTCCCCGCACACGCTTTTATAGGTCCTTTTAGTTTGCCATCTTCGTATGACGCCCTGAAAGGTGTAATATATAGGATTAAATTTAGAAAGTGGTAACAGAATGGTACCAAGACACAAGTAATGTAACAGAGACTAACAACACAGACAGTGGGAGAATGAAGCACAAGGAACTCCTCCAAGAATATATTGCACTCCCATATCAACAACCTACCTGAGCCAATCAACTATTTTACCGACACACTTTGGGCGTCTTCTGCTTTACCAAAAAAATCGTACTTACAATAACATATTTCACGGTTTAATTATTAAACTTTAATAGGTTAATAGGTTGAATTTACGTAGGATGGCATGTCTTCATGTACACCATCTATTAAATTACAGAAAAAACATGTTTACTAACAAAAATTAGTGTCGGCAAGGACGATTAATACCTGGACTGACAACCTCCATACAAAGAATCGTACGCCGCTAATTAGTATCTTTCTACGTCGCTAGATGGCGCTAAGAGTACCATTTCGTTCTAAAGTCGTAATTTTCCAATTTCTACAAATACGCCAGCGTGAATTAATACCATCAAGCGTTCAACCGCATTCCAAGTAATACAGTGAAAAGTGAATAGATGGCGTTAGCTGCCATGTTTCATAAGATGGATCGGCAATTCCATTTCACTTTATTCTGTCACAGTATGTATATAAGCAAAAGCTTATCTACACACACATAAACATATATATATATATATATATATAGTCTAGTCTTATTTTCGAATTTCGTAGCAGCCCCGCTGTTTATGTTCATAAAATAGTAATAATCGATCAAGCCCGAGTCTCTAAGCTTGCCATTTTGTTTACCATTAAAGCATGTTTTAAATAGTTTGAACCATTAGGTTAGCTTGGAGAAGATCCGTATTTTAAACAAATTTTTAAAGAACAAAGAAACCAAACGAAAAAATATTAACGAAAAAGATACCGCACATTAATTGGATTTGAACTCTGGCCAATTAGATTACTAGACTATCGCTCTACAAATTGAGCCATGATGCTGATATTATAACCTCTTAAATTATTCAATTGTATTGCGCCATGTTTTCACTATAAAACAAGCTATTAAAATTCGGAATCACGCGTTTCAGTGATAAACGGTGGCCGAATTTATCTAATGCCTCCGTCGACGTGTAGAGGATGGTTTTTGCTTGTCTGTGGTAGGTATTTAACGTCGGCCGATGCCGAGTCGGCCACTTATCCTTTTGGTGTCGGTTTTTCGACACGGATCAAAGGGTTACAGCGCGAACGCAACGCGCCTGTCCACACGTCTGCCGAATACTGCCGATGTGTGGACGGATCGCAATTTATCCGAAGATATGGTTGCGGATCCATCGGCCGACGCATCCGTCGATATGTATATAGGAGGCATAACGCGCCGACCACAGATATAGATTACATCAGATAACGCAAATACCTCAATCTGTATGAAAACCAACCGTGTCACTTTTTAGGGTTCAGTAGCCAAAATAGCAAAAACGGAACCCTTATAGTATCGCCATGTCTGTCTGTCTGTCCGTCCGCGGTTTCCTCATAGACTGTCTGTGCTAGAAATCTGTAATTTTTAACAAATACAAAAGGTCGTAAATATATCAAACTTACAAGCAAAACTATAACGGTTAAGTTTTCTTGTGAATTATTAGTAGTTTCAGAGTAAATAGCAGCCTGAGGTATAAAATATACCTAAACTTGGAATATTCCGTACAAAATACGAAATCCTTAGAAAAAAAATACTTAATTTTTTCGTAATGGCTACGGAACCCTATTTCGGGCGTATCCGACACGCTTTTGGCCGGTTTTTTATATCTACTGTGACGTCTTAAGAGCAAATTAGCAATATGAATTCCCAGGAATTCGCCGATGTCCGCGCAAAATCGATTCAAATGCGCCGCCCGAGTCAGTCACAAGTCATGAATAGTTAGCGGTGAGTCTTTGTAGGGGGCCAACTCCGACGACGTTTGGTCGGGGTTCGGACACACGAAGTAAGTAGATGAATTTGCGTAATCTAGTGTAATGTATATCTGTGGCGCTTACGTTCGCGATCGCATGCGTCATCTCTTTCTTCCCTCGTTTCCCATAGCGTGTGACAGAAATATTTTAATGAAAAGATAAGTTTTGAGGCTCATCATAATATAAATCCAATGACATTATTGACATTTCTGCACTGTTCTCTTGAAGTGTCAAATTACTTCTTACAATTCAGGGCTTTGCGAGAGATTGATAAGGTCTCCGTTCTTGCAGATAAAAATGACTAAATTTTATCACACATTTCACGAGCTCACCGACGCCATCTAGTTATTTTATGCAGCAAAACTTAGCGATCAAGCGTGCAACCAATGATGAGTGGTAGTGTCATCTATAAAACATTAATATAACTACTTTCTTGACGACTACAAAATATAATCTTTAAAAATCGTGTATTGAAGTGATATAATGGTATTGAAACAAAGTGGAATGATGTTTGTCCCCAATAAAACAAGAAAAACATATAAATGTTGGAGAAAAACACATTTTTTTCTACTTCCAGGCTATGAAGCAGCGCCATCTAGTTTTAGCCCGGAATTTGAGCTTTTTCAGCGTTACATTTTTTTGTATGAGATTGGCAGTCCAGGTATTAATCGTCCTTGGTGTCGGTAAAAAAGTGGCCCACCTATCAATTCTATAAGAAGTAGATAAATTACAACGGTGTATTATTTTGAATTTATTCTTTGAGTTATTTTGATGACTTGATTGAAAAGAGCAATATTCACAAGATTAGAGGAGTTTCAATGGAGTTTAAAGACTTAAAAGTGGAGAAACTATTTGAGGCGACTACAATTTCATAAAAGTGTTTATGAATATTCTTCTCTAGGCACTAAAATAATTTTGACCCAGTTACTTTTGTTTTTCTTTTGTTGGTAGTATTTCAAACTTTGGGTTGTTTTGTATGATTTGTTAGAATTCCATTATTTGTGCCTTGCTCTTTCTTTGCAGTCTGGTTGCCCTTGACAAAGGTATTTGATATATTTATTTATTTTTTTATTCCACTGAATGGCAAACGAGCAAGTGAGTCTCCTGATGGTAAGAGATCACCACCACCCATAGACACTTGCAACACCAGGCAGGGGGACTACAGATGCGTTGCCAACCTAGAGGCCTAAGATGGGATAACTCAAGTGCCAGTAATTTCACCGGTTGTCTTACTCTCCATGCTAAAACACAACAGTGCAAGCACTGCTGCTTTATGGCAGGATTAACGAGCGAGATGGTGGTAGCAATCCGGGCGGACCTTGCACAAGGCCCTACCACCTGAAAAATAACCTAATAATAGTATTGGTATTATATCTTACTTATATGCGCATTTTGCAGCCGCAGTTTTGGTAAGGATAGTCAGATGTGCTATGTGGCTGATGCTCGCAAGTGCCTCCCCTCGAAACCCATAAGTATTAATCTCCTGCAAGTCCTCGTACTGGCTGAGTTTGGATGTGGTGAAGCGTTCACAGACAATGTCCAGGTTGTCACTGCGAATGCCTGTACCATTATCTTGAATCTAGAACAGGAAAAAATCAACCAAGTTATGATATTATGATAAAAAATTAACTTGTGAAATTTGTCTTAATGTTGCCTATGTGTACCATTGATTTTTTTTTTTAAGTTTGCTCTTCAGTCTAATGTAAAAATGTTATGTTGTTAGAGAAAAAATAAGATTTTTTTAGCCAGAATAATAACAACCTACCTCACTTACTGGTTTTCTATTCAAATGAAATAATTAGTACATAAAGAAATATTCCAGGTCATCTAAAAATATTTCTAACATTTAATTGATATAATAAATAGAGTGCGGATTTAAAGTAGCAATCAAAAGTTTATTATGGATATGGCTCTAGTCTGATTGGTTAGATAGATCATCATCATCATCATCTCAGCCGTAGGACGTCCACTGTTGGACATAGGCCTCCCCCATAGACCTCCAGTTGCTTCGGTTGGCAGCTGCCTGCATCCACTGTGAACCCGCGGCTTTAACCAGGTCATCCGTCCATCTCGTTGGTGGACATCCCACGCTGCGCTAGATAGATAGATTTATTTATTAGATACTGAAATTTATGACATTACTAATTAATTGTTGCTACTATTAAATTTCTGATTATCTACATGACAATTTTAATGCTTATAATAATTATTAGTATTTACAAATTTAAATAACAATTATGATATGATCATATTTAAATGATTATAATGGATTAATATTTGTTTTTGATGATAGAATAACAGTATAATATGTAATTTAATAACAAATTGAATTTTGTATGCTTGCAGACAAAACAGCATTTTGATACTTACCTTATATTTGTTACCACCACTGTAATCAGTTACACCTATGATTGCAAATAAATCACTTTGACTTTGACATATCATCTTGTTTACTGGTCTTACAGTTATCTTATTACTTACTTACTTATCACAATGCAATCTTATGCTCCTAACACCCAAGAAATTTTTGATTTATGAACATCAAACTTTATATCATTTATGATAGTTTGATGTTCGAATTACGATAAATCCTTTATAAAGGACTCTGTGCGTTAGGAGGTTAGAGATAATTAAATTCTATAAATATTACTCTTGCAACTAACTATAAGTACAAGAAAAATATTTTATTTTAACTAAAGGAATTTTATAGAGCTCAAACATGTAGATGCTATTTATTACATACCTTTTTGATAAAAATAAATTCTCACTTATGCTAGTCTAGTGTTATCCATATTAAACTTGTAATCGCTACTTCCAATCTACTCTCTAATAATAAGTTGGTTAAAATGCTTGCTTGTCAAGCAATTCAACTATTGTAATAAATTACCTGTAAGTATTTTAAACCTCCGGCCTTCACAGTAATAATGATGTTAGTTGATTTGGCATCTAAGCTGTAACATTTAGGTACTTTTGTTAACAATGTATAAAAATAATATTTGAAATGTTGAAAAAATAATAAGAATCATACAAAGTTTACACTAAAAATACCTATTCTCAATCAATTCTTTCAAAGCATTCGCCGGTCTTTGCACAATTTCACCGGCTGCTATACGATTTACCACATCTTCGCTTAATTTTCTTATGATGCCAGGTTCACACATTGTATTTAGTTCACTTAGATTCGTAAGGCTATTACTCAAATATGAATTAATTGCATAACAATAAGCAAAAACAAAACCTTTACAAGTACAAAGAAACTTTGTGAACTAAACAAAATAATAACCTATTTTTTTTTCATAATTCAGTGTTTTTGAATAGCGAGAATAGAATAGCGCCACTGAAACCGAATGAACTGACACTACTGTCAGTGTCGCCAACAACTCGGAACCTGATGTAGCCATTTTTTGGAGCTTGAGTGAGTAGCCTAATGTAGCCAAATTTAAACAGGTCAATCAATCAATCAATTTTATGAAAAAAATAGCTCTATCGAAACTAGAGATGATTCCGCTAATTTTGAGGTTGAAAATGACACTATTGGTTGGTAGCTTCGGTGTTTAATACTTGGATGAGAACATAAAATAAAAAACACAAACAATTTCTTTGTGAAACTACCTACAAGTATAATTTGTTATTTTTTATAAACTTAAATAATATATCTTTAATTGTATAAAACGCGTGTGTCCTAGAGCAAGAAGGAAATTTATGTTTACGGGGCGCGGGAATCGGGAAGGGAGGAAGTAAACTAAGGAGTGGTAATTTTGAAGCAACGAAAGAACATGTGCTCGAGGGTACTCTCGTCCATGTCACATTCACAAATAGAATTGTCTTAGACCCGTATTTGGGCAAGGAAGACTGGAGAGCAAATAAACATGCCCCAAACGTCAGCGGATAATAGCGGACGTGAAATTTTTGGGGATCGACCTGGATTTGAAGAATCACGGTTAAGTGGGCAGATCTGGTTTAAGTTTCCCATAGTGTATGGCTCCACAAAGGTGAGCTGTCGCCTAAAAAAGTAGCCTATGTGTTATTCCAGATCAAGTGTCAAATTTCATAACTCTAAGGGACTATAAGATTAGTAAGATATGCAAAATATTAGTGCGACACCTTACATTGCGCTTGCTGAGTTTTACTGTTATTTTTGCATGTTATTTTTGATTATTTATACATATACATTTTTCGTAGGAGATATTTTTTTTTCTTGTGCTTATGTTAATTTGTGTTCTGATTTTTTCGTTCAATTATTATAAATACCTTGTCCTTCAAGTAGCCAAATTGCGACCAGTCGCCATTTAGAATTTTACGTCACCTATTTCCATCTCGATTAGCCTAATTGGCGACAAATTGCCTACGTTGGCAACACACTAACAGACTGGAGGGCTACCACGAAACTTTAAGCTTGAAGTTTGTATAGTACCGTCCCTCTCGCTCTCGTATGAAATAGTGTCTAAGAGGAACCGCACGATACGAACTTAAAATTTCGAGTTTCATAGTAGCCCTGCTGGACTGGCAGGGCTGACACAGATAGAGACAGGGTTAGTTTTTTTATTAGTAATGAAGGATAGAAATAAATTAACCTTTTGTATGTAACCACGTAACCACGCTTAAACAGATACAAATAATAGATAAAAAGGGGAGAATAAAATTTTTCTAGCATGAACCGAGCGCGGACTACTCAAATGCTAAGGCAAATCTTGTGCAATGCAAAATTTGCTTTAGTCAACTTACCTGGTTGCTACTGTATGGGATTAATTTCCTTTGTCTTTCCTGCTGCCTTTCTTTGACAGTTAGTTATAGGTAGAGCTGTGGTTGGTTAGTATATTATTGTTATTTCTATACTTTGTATCGGTGCGTGCCTGTTATTTTCTAATAATTCAAGTTTTATTAGTTTATTCGATATGATATTCCGAATCAAATCTTCGTAACAAGACGGCTTACTATCAGCCTCCTGCGGAAGAACATGGATACGGATAGTGACATCGACAGCGACCAAGAGTCGCAATTAAACGATTTAGCGCAACTACAGGCTGCTTTGGACGATGATGAGCCCACCTCAATGTTCCTTGAGCCGTACATGAGTCCTAGTGGTACTAACTCGCTACAATCTCAGTCCATACCTAGCACGTCGAGTGCAGATTCCGCTCAGGAGCACGCGAGAATCGACGCAGCACTAGGACTCAATAAATTACTAGATGAAAAGTTAAAGAGGCTTGAAAAAGTACTGGTCGGTCGCTTACACGAATGTAGACAAAAGTTACGCGATTTACATGAGCTAGCAGTCCCTATTGACAAGCAGGATCGCCAGGAAACATTCCGCTACGTAAACTGCGGTAAGCCCTATTTCAAAGACAAATCAAACTTTCCAGCCCCTGATAATGAAGACACCATACTCATGGCCAAAAGTAACATGTATGACTTCTCCGAAATCACTGCTGTGCCTGGCTGGACAGTCAAAGACAAGAGCAACTTTACCAACCTCCTTCTAAAAATGTCCATAGATATTAAAAAGAAAGAGTTAACTTCTAAAATTGCCCAGTTAAAACGAGACAACAAAGATATTAAGCCTAAGCGATTAGAAAAAGAAATTGATGCAATCAACAAAGAAATCACAGCTTTAAACAATAAATCACTAAAAGATGTAGCTTTGCCAATAGACCAAGAGTATGATTGGGATATTGTAGCCAACAAACTCAACAGACGACACAGTGCCACCGAGTATAGATCACTATGGAAAGTGTTTTTGCATCCAAGTATTAATAAGAGTGTTTGGGATAAAGTTGAGCATACCCGCTTACATGATATTGCAAATGAACACAATCTGCAAGACTGGGATTCTATTGCTAAGGCTCTCAACACAGGCAGGACTGGATACCAATGCTTTGTTTACTTCAGAACCAACATGAGCAACACATTTACAGGGAAAAAATGGACCAGAGAAGAAGAAGAATATCTCAGAAGACTAATTGAGTATTATAAAGAGGATGAATACATCCCATGGGGCAAAGTTGCTTCATCAATGGAAAACCGCACTAAAATCCAGATTTACAATAAATACTTTAGACTTGTTGAAAAAAGGAAAGGCAGGTTCCTTCCGGAAGAAGATGCTGTTATTTTGACATGCCTTGACAAGTTTGGGTTGAACTTCAAAAAAATGTCAGAGTATCTGCCTGGACGCTCTGCTACACAAATTCGTGTGCGCTATGGAGTGCTTGCAAAGAAGAGAATTTCCACCATCTGGACTGTTCAAGAGGACAAGAAGTTATTGCAAATAATGGCAAATGAAGATAGCCTCACAAATTATTCATATGTTACTGACCAGTTTCCAGGAAAAACTCGTGTACATATTAGAGGAAGATATATAACTTTGTTAAAATGGATGAAAAGGCACCCAAACTCTTCACTAGACAATGCCCCAAGGAGAGGCGCGCGCCGCCTAGGTCACGGTCTTGCATCTGACAATCTCAACAAAGCAACAGAAAAACTTAAAAACAGAATTGAATCTGAAATTGAGAAAAGAAAGATCAAAAGGATAACAAGAGAGTCACCTCTTGAAGTTATAGAAGATGCCATTGTTGCCAACCTTTTAACTGAAAAAGTCAAAGAGGAAGAATCTAGAAAAGCAGAAGCCTGTGATGAAGATTTAGTAGTCCTAAATGATGATTTTGTTATATCAGCACAATCCCTGAATGTCACAAATCTGCAGAAGCTAATCATCTTTTTGAGGGGAAAGTTAAATAAAGATAGATTTAAACATAGCTCTTTTGCTGATCAATATCCAGGGCTTTTGGACACACAGCAGGTAGTTAATCTCTTCCAGGTTAAGAGTTATTCTAAAAAAGGAAAAATAGCAACACCTGTGGTAGTGAATCCTCCAGACATATGGGGAGAGAACACCTTAGATTCCTTAACATATGTACTCCCACCACACTATGCTACAATAACTGGATGCAGAAAACTAATGGCATACATCAATCTTAAGACCAGAAAAGGTATTAGCATGTCTTCTATCAATATAGGCTCAATGATGAAAAGAAATCCCATTTTGAAGCAACAGATGTTTCTTTTGATGGAAAGATTCAATGCATTGTTCCTGTTTCCTATGGTGCTGTCAAATGAAGGTCCAGAGAGAGTAGGAAGGCATATTTTAAAGGATCAACAAAGTAAAAACGACAATGATTCACTGGAAAAAATTGAAATTGGGCCACCTTGCAACATCATTAGTTTAGACATTCCCAATGGAGCTAAGAACATCAAAGCTTTGAGTAGTGCAAGCAACAGTGCAATAGACCTGGCAGATCCCACTCCAGAACAGCAAGCCCTAAATTGTGTACAAAAAGTGGTTTTTGACAGCAATGCCTTCAGATTTGTTACTGTAAAAGAGAAAAAGATTTTTAACCCGAAAAAAAAAATTATGCAGCTCTCATGATATAAACTTGGTACTAAAGTTAGGATATGTGTTTAAGAAAAAAAATGGAGTGTAACTTATTTGTGTTTTTTTGTTTTTAAGTCTCATTTTAATTTTACTCTATTTATTATGGATAGCTACTGAAATATAGTTTAAGATACTTAAGTTTAAGGCACAAGTTTAACACATGATATGATGTTTATTGCTGATATCATCAAAGCATTCGGTGTTTTTTCTCCACAGTTAAATTCATGTTCATGTATTTAAAATATTGTTTCTTAATTTTCCTAAACTTGCCTGTGATTATGTAATGTAGTCATTCATTATTAGAATGATTTCTTTGCAAACTTAAAAAAAAACTTCATACTAAGTATACTTGTCTTTTAATTAACCCTCACATCTTCTCATGAAAAATGTCGCGGATCAGCAAGTGTAGTGTAGTTCAGTGAAAGATTTTTAATAATTTGATTATAAGTTTTGAGGTTTTAGCGAATCCCTATATACATACGCAGACCTTTCTTCTCTTACTATTTAGTTAGGCTGCGCATTCTTTTTTTTCCGTGGGTAGGTGCTAATACTCTTCGGAGTAAAACCCTTGCTCTTACTGCTACAGTTCCATGTCTTCCGTTATTTCATTTCATAAAAACACTACATGCGTGATGTGGAACGCAGCAATGTGACATTTAATTTGACATTGACTTGAATGAAAGAAACTTATGATAGGTCAGCAACGGGGCTACTATGAAACTCGAAAACCGACGTTTGTATCGTACCGTCACTCTCATTCTCGTATAATAATATAAGCGTCGGTGAGACGGTACGTACAAACTTCGAATTTCGTAGTAGCCCTGCAGAAATCGTCAATCATTTTGAGCAATTTTTTCTGCTTGATTGAGCTTCAAATAAAAGTTTAGAACTTATTTTAAAAATATACGCTACGATTCAAATCAAATTATGTCCGAAGAGAAGAAAAAAGCTCTTTTCATTTGTCTTGGTGAGTATATTTATATGAATATTAGCTACCAAGTTACAAAATTTGTAGCAAATTTCTTATCATAATATTTGCATATGTCTACATGTCGTGCTTTTTTATTTCAATAGAATCATTAAATTACTGGCTTCCTCCTGGCATTAGGTGGCTCCTTTTCATAAACTTGAATTCAATATTTTTGCTCCAGTAAAATCTTGGTTCAGTAACTATAATTCAGCAAACAATATTTTTTTTCTTTTATTTCCAGGAAACATTTGCAGATCACCAATAGCTGAAGGGGTGTTTCAGAAAACTGTGAATGATTTGAAAATTGGTGATAAATGGGAGATAGACAGTGCTGCTATTGGTGGATGGCACGTTGGGAATCCACCTGACTGGAGGGCTTTGGATACCATGAAGAATCATAATGTCCCATACAATAATCACTGTAGACAGGTAAAAATGATTAAAACACACCTACATTGGTAATTGCCGTATTAATTAATTTTATTAAGATGTGTGTTTTAATATGTATTTGCAGATCACTAAAGAAGATTTTAACTATTATGACTACATATTCGGCATGGATGAAGCTAACATGAAAGACCTTAACAAAAAAGCTCCCAAGAACTGTAAAGCCAAACTCCTCATGTTTGGAGACTTTGACCCTCAGGGTGATCGGATCATCAGGGACCCTTATTATGTGAGCTATTAAAATAAAATTAATTTCAAATAAAAAAATCTAATTCCATTCATAAAAAAATGTGATTCAGAATGCAGGTTTACCATTAGGTACTATAATGTAAAAAACAGGTATAATTAAAAAAAATGCTATTTGGTACCTAATTAAAAATAATTTTACCACTCCATACATGACATTACAATGTGGAGGTATACATGTTATCCGATTTACTGTTTCAGCGAATAACATTTGGCAACCTGTTTCATTTTGCAACTTTTCATTTCCCAACTGTTCAATATTTCTGAAACTGTAAATATTTCAGGATTCTTATAAAACTAACCTAACTTAATAAATAAATCCTGAAAAATTAACAGTTTTAGAGTTTGCGAAACGAAAAGGCACTACTTGCTATTATCCTGATTGTCAATATCAAAAAAGTGTATTTTAAATTACAATCAAATGTAAATTAAAGGGTAACTTCTTTTCTTAAAATTTGTTTTCTTTTTCAGGACAGTGATGCAAAGGGCTTTGAAAAATGCTACCAGCAGTCTGTGAGGTGTTCCAAAGGCTTTTTAGATCACTTGGAGAAGGAAAGTTAAGGAAATATTGTACAAATGTTGAATTTCAATTGAATACCTGAATTTCAATTGAATAACTACACTTTATTTTTCGTCATATATTATTTCTTGCTACAGTAATAAATTTAATTTTTGAATCAATTGTTTATTGTTGTTTTTTATAAGACCTTACAACCTGTTATTATGTAGGATAATGTGAATAATGTAGGATGATTTTGGTCTTGGAAGCTGATTTCTTATTTCTTAACCTCCTTTAGTGGCAGGCATGGCAATAGTACAGGTACAAATAAAAGAAATTAGAGTTAATGAAAACGAAAATAAGTAGTTGTTTTGAAATTGAACATTTTCTGCTTCAGCTTAGTCGTGATTATGTCACGTGACCAGATTTAACGGTGGAAACGAGCGTCGTGCGGCTGCATGTGGCCGCACCTTTACTATAACTATCTATTATAGTTTAGTCTAATCTGTGCACTGCCACTGCGTTCCATTTCCATTCACTCACTCCACTCATGTAATTTGTCTTGTCAATGATGTTGCGGCTGTTTATTGTTAAAATTATAATGATTTTATATACATAGCGACGTAATAAATTAAAGTCCTCAAAATGTTGGAGTTAAAAGCTTGCACAGCATGTTTCAGCACTAATGCTACGCTGTACAACATGGACTCCGGCTCCTTACGGCATGAATACAACTTAGTGTCTGGACTCAAGGTATAATTTACGTGTAAATTTTTGTAATTCCATGGAAAATTCACTTTAACTTAGCAATATTTTAATTTTTTTTGTGTAAAGAGTAGAATTATGTTTTATAATTTTTATTATATCTGTGTTTCACCATGTTCTTATTGGATAAACGTTTAACGTAGTTGGTATTATTTCAGACTGCTGATTGCTCTGGGATGCCAAAATATTTGTGTTTCGAATGCTCAGCGTACGTTAAACGCTTTATTAAATTCAGGAAAAAATGCCAACGCGCGCATTTTGCTTTGCAAGAAATTTTACTGAGACATAAAGAGGTGAGTCCGAAGATACTGTTTATCCAGATGCATAGTTTGCATTGAAGGCACAATTTTGACGACTTTCAGTTATAATAGCTCCTAAAATTTTCACTTAAAGCAAAAATTACGAAATTATCTTATTATCTAATGTAATGATAGAAGCACTTTTTAAGAATTAATGCTCAATACCTATGAAACTATATTAATATTAGTTCTTTGCTGTGACTTACTTTCTAATTTGAATAATATCTCATTTATCAAAACCAGACTAGTAGTTACGTAAATTTGAAGAATGGAATATGTGCAATGCAGGATACTTACCAAACGCATAATTTTTTTTCAGATTAATGTAGGAATACTAGAGGCTATAGACCGTGAATGTTTGGACATTATGCCAGCTCTATCTTTCGTAGATACAGACCACACAAAATATGAGGAAATACAATTCCAGTGGACTAAGGCTAACCGTCTATCTGTTTATGAAGGTGAACACATACCTATAATCCATCACAGCACATCCACCTCCCAAGTCATAGACATGCCTAAAGAACTAAAACTAGAATTTGATGATGAGGCCAGTCAAAAGGAGGAAGCTACTTCTGCTGAGCAGCAAGATTTAGAACAGTCAATATCAATAGTAAAAGATGATGAAGAATCTGATTATTTTGATAACAATGACAATAATCATAGTGATCATTCTGAAGAGATTGTGCCACCGGTGAAAGTTCCTCCTAAAGTTAAGAAAAAGGCTGTAAATAAATTAGAAGCTGATGGATCTAGTTTAGACGAGGAGTATGCCAGTATGGTAGCAATATCGGATCAGGAAGCGCAGGCTGCTGTTGATGTGTACCGGTTGTTTAGTCATGGTGCTTTTCGATGTCAGGTCTGCAACAAGGGATATCACACGGAGCAGAGGTTGACTGCACATTTACGTATGCATGATCAGGTGAGAAATACATATAAAAATCTTCTTTGATTTTTTTTTTGTGGTCTTACAAAAAATAATTTGATTTTGAATAATAGTCTCACTAAATATTCTTAATGTCTTTATTTTTCAGCATGTGAGTGGCAACTTCCTCTGTGCTCTATGCAACTACTTTTATAAGACGGAGTATCTACTCAAGACACACATCACTGAGAAGCACATGTATAAATATGAGTGTAAGAAGTGCAATGAAGTATCTTTTGATCGGTAAGTTCTACAATTTTACTTTTGGTGTCCACTTGATAGACAACTGAAATTTAGACATCATACATTCTTATCTTTATTATTGCTACAGCAAACAAAAATTACATAAATAACCCTCCTTCTTCGCAGTCTGGTAAAAATTAGGGGGGCCCAATACACATTCCATTTGGTATCTCTTTCTATGAAAATAATGGTGAACTTGATGGTGATTCTTGATGGTAGATCCGATTTTCGTCATCCCATTTGATCTTCATACATAAAAATAGTTCTTGATGTTTTTTTATAAAAAATAGGCTTACGTTTGGCCTCAATCTCACTTGATGAAAGGCGAGGCTTGAGGCTTGGAGGGTTCTTGTTTGTCTGGACCGGTATAATTTTTACCCAACTGCCACTGTCGAAATTATAAGACACAAAATATCCAGCTCCTTTCACTGCAGTCTTAGACAAAATGTCATATAGTTTTGGTGTAGGTGGCGACACGGGCACATACAAATGAAAACGTATTGGCGGTCAAAAGGTTTGTCGATTTATGTATGTAGCAACTTTTAGACAATATCATCTCAGGTGCTCTTTAGATGTAATTGAAAGCGTAAACCATAATACTAAGATGCTTATTCGTTGTTGAACAGTCTTTCAGCCAAGCAGCACTATATCTGGGCTCACCTCCAGCGCGGTAAGAAGAAGAATGCCAATTGGTACGAGTCCCGCCCCAAGTGGCTCAGCACTAAGGGCGGGAAGCGAGTCAAGGGAGTGGTCACCATCCGGCCGGTCAGGTATGTACACAATTGCGTTAGCTACCTTTTCACAAATGTTTCATTTGGGCCAATCAACTTTTTTACCGCCACTAGTCTCTCCGCGACATTTTTCAAACAATTGCAGATTTTTGTCAGTAAACATATATTCTCTGTAATTTAATAGATGGTGTACATGAATACATGCCATCCTACGTAAGTTTAAGCTATTAAACCGTGAAATATCTTGTTGGAAGTACAATTTTTTGTTAACACCAAAGACAATTTTGATAACGCAGAAGACGCCAAAAGTGTCAGTCAAATAGTTGATCGGCCCATATTTGAATATTTGTGATGAAAACGATTGGGATCCCAAGTATAGACGATAAGGCCTATTGTAGCATTCAGAATCACAATCGTCTTCACTTCTTTCTTTCACGAGGTTTAGGATGCAGGTAGGAAGAGATTGCGAATGCTATCCTAGGTACCCGCGCGTTAGACAGGCCGTATTTGTGTAACGCGCTGTCGTGCGCGATCGCATCCAAGTGTGATAGACAATAAGACCTCAAGATGGGTACGCACAGCTCCTCTATCTAATATAAATAATTGAGTAAGGGTGGTTTCAGACTAGCGTTTTATTTGCGCGTATAAGGTCCTTTTTGGAAGCGCGGTTAGGTGCGTTACGGCTTTGTTTTTTTTCTTCGATTATTGAACACGCAGGAATCAGCCTGTGAACGCCCATTCGATCAAAATCTTGCGCTCGTGGAGCGCATGCCAAAAAACGCCGTATACGCGCAGAAAAAACGTTAGTCCGCAACCACCGTAATATATTTACTTGATAATAATGTTTGAATTTCTCAGTAGTTTTAAAAAATTATATTTTCAAAAGAAAATACTATATGCTGTCTCCAGGAAGATCACAAAGCTACCAGCAGACTTCCCGGTCTACACTCCGGTGAAGCACGAGGAGCAGTATGACTTGATCCTGGAACGGAAGAAGTCCAGGAACTATATGGAGGCCGAGTACAAGTGCGAGTTCTGCTTCAGAGGCTTCCGGGCTGCCGCTACATACAACAAGCATATGAGGAAGCATGATCCTGTAAGTGGGCGTTTACACTTTAAATGACAAATGACGCTTTAATAAAAAAAAAATCAGGATTGGGTAATTCTGAGTTCTTCTTAACTAGAATCATGAGCACTGTTGATTCTATTTGAGCCACTTTGAGAATCTCTGATTTTTTTTTATTCGACTGGATGGCAAACGAGCAAGTGGGTCTCCTGATGGTAAGAGATCACCACCGCCCATAAACATCTGCAACACCAGGGGTATTGCAAATGCGTTGCCAACCTAGAGGCCTAAGCTGGGATACCTCAAGTGCCAGAAATTTCACCGACTGTCTTACTCTCCACGCCGAAACACAACAGTGTAAGCACTGCTGCTTCACGGCAGGATTAACGAGCAAGATGTTGGTAGCAATCCGGGCCGACCTTGCACAAGGTCCTACCACCTGCAAAACTCTGATTGAAAGTGTACTGCACTGTGTAAGGTGTGTGTGTAAAATGTAGTGTTGAGAGTTAGACAATATAGATGGCGCTAGGTCACTGCTTAAGTGACGAAGTAACAAGCTGAGATATGTGATGCATAGGGAAATTCGTGTCTGTGCCGTTGACCAGCAATGGTGTAGCGGTATAGCACGCGGCACGGAATGCCGAGGACCTGGGTTCGATTCCCAGTGTTGGTCTTATTTTTCTGGTTTTTCTGCACATCTATGTTTCGGTTTGTATTTTCAATGAAAGTGTACCGTTTGCAGGAGTACTCGGGCGCGTATCAATGCGACATGTGCAAACTGTACTTCAAGAGTCCCCGCAAAGTGTACCGGCACATGAACATAACGCACCTGTTCAAATACTCGTGCCAGCTCTGCAAGTTCGTCTGCTTCAATAAGTGAGTATGAGACAGCGAGCTTAGAATACAGATGCGGGCAGTGAGGTGGGGCCCTGGGTTATTATTACTTGTTAATGTTATTTGACGACCTAATCAATCAACTGGTGGTAGATTTTTTTGACGTTCATAAGTGCTTGTTATAGCCTAAATTGAATAAAGAGAAAAAAAACTGATTGCGATTTTGTCAAAAACTCTGCACGATTATGATATAATAGGTCTCCAATGGGGGTTGGGGGTTCTTTATATCCCCAGGGCAATAATATACTAACCCCCTTATTCATAAACGACAATCAAAACTATTTTAGTTAAAATGCCGCTAAAATTCGTTTGTCCTTATCTGTCACTTCGACATTTGTATTTGTTAGAAAGGGACAAAGCATTTGTTAGTTAACATAGGCTTGTTAAGTTTTATGAATAAGGGGGTTAGTATTTTCCTCTGTATAATATATGTATACATTGTTGAGTTTCTAGCCGGATTCTTCTCAACAGAGGTTTTTCCAAACCGATGGTAGATTTTTTTTGTTGTGGCCTAAATTGAATACAGATATTGTCTTTGACTTTGGCACTAGATTGCAACCCAAAAAGCTGTTATTACAGATCAACCCCTGTTAGAATATAGATAAATAAAATGAAGAAATTTATCTTCGCGCTTGTTGCGAGTTTATGTGACAGACTAGATGGCGCTAGTACCGCGTTTGACAACTTCGACATTTTTGTCACATTTGTGATTGGTTAAAAACATACATAGACTGCTAAAATCATTACCCTTCCTTGGCTTTGCCGTAGTCGGGTAAAAAAGAAGTGAGCCGAACAGACGCTATTTATTACAAAAAGTTGGCCCACTTTCGCAACAGGACTGTAATGTCAAACGGACGTCACGATACTCACGCCATCTAGCGATATTTCTTCTTTTTGAAAGAAAGAAAGAAAGAAAACGTTTATTCGTGACAAACATTAAGAATAATGGATAAAAAAAAAAAGAAAAAAAAAATAGTTATGCTTGTCACGAAATGGTTCCTAATCAGCAGTCCGCCGGTCTTGCGAACGGCGCTGGTCTTCCTTTGGGACCATCTGGTCATCATACATTTTTTGATCATTCTCTTATTTGCAGAGGTCAAGCGCATATGCACTATCGCTGGCATAAGAACGTTACGTACCAGTGCCCACATTGCGAGAAAGAATTTAAGTAAGTAACGTGAAATACTACCATTTTTTTTCGGTTTGTGGGATATTGTCAAAAAAGAAACTTATTGCTTTTTGAAAACTCCCAAACTGGCATTTATTCCAAATGATAAATATGGGAATTTTTCCTACGATCCGCTTTCACTTTTTCGCACAATAGCACTATTTCAGTAGCGTTACAACTGATTAGTTACGACTTAAAAATATATTGTTGTTGTTCTCTCTTGTTGTTGTCTATTGTTACTCTTACTAATTCACCTCTAAATTTGTATTGCGTTAATTCGACTATAATTAATGAAACCACAATTACAGAAAAGCGTCAACACGTCTGACCCATATCAGGATTAAGCATCCGTCCACGAACATCTGCAACATGTGTGGTCACAGCTTCGTGAGCGAGAACGGACTGTATTGCCACAAGCAACTGGCTCACAGTACTCAGGTATTCAATAGTAAATGTTTCCTAAGTTGACTATTTAGTCGGAATCAAACTAACTTATCGAATTGTCACCATTTTTATACCAAAAGCTTACAACTCTCGGTGGTACTCGACTAAATCTTTTGTGAATTTTGGTACACTACTGTAATATTTCATAAATAACCTATTATTTGTCAGTTGTGTAGGGTAGCCTATAACAGATGCGAAGCAAATCAATGGTGTGTGTATAGTTACCAATCCGCACTGGGCTTTGTGCTGGGACTACATAGCCCAAGTCCTCTCATTATTAGAAGAGGCACGTGCTTAATAGTGGGATGTATTCTGTGTCCAGAATTAAGTAAAAGGTGTGATAGTTTTTGTGTCTACATGCTATTTACTAGAGCCACCTTTTCTTGTTTCAGTATATATCAGATGATGATGATGATGACGATGATGATGATGATAATGATCACAGATATAGATTACACTAGATTACGCAAATGCATCTACTTCGCGTGTCCGAACCCCGACCAAGCGTCGGGGTTGGCCCCATATAAAGACTGACCGCTAACTGACTAATCATGACTAGTGACTGACTCGAGCCCCACGGCGCGGGCGGGCGGCGTATTTGAATCGATTTTACGCGAACATCGGGGAATCCACATCGCTAATTCGCTCTTGAGACGTCACAGTAGATATTAAAAAGTGACACGGTTGATTTTCATACAGATTGAGGTGTTTGCGTTATCTAGTGTAATCTCTATCTGTGATAATGATGCTGATGATTATGGCTTGTTTGTTCCAGGAGCGTGACATAATGGAGCAGTCGGTGGCGAACCCCGACGACCCGCTGTTCTGTGCGGACTGCAACATACAGTTTTTGAACGAGGCAGCGTACGCCACTCACCTTGGCAGCTCCAATAAGCATGCTTCTACTAATCTGTGAGTGATCCATTGCCATCTTTAGTTTCTATTGTTATCCATTACCATCTATAGTATTCCTTTCCCGTCGTATTTTTTCGGAAACGTTCGTATTTGTCGTGCTGCTTAAAAATCAGATGGCCTGATCAAGATAGCGTATGGGATGATGGTTTTAAGAACTGTTATTTACCGCTACTCACTACCCACTACCACTCACCACCACCAAAAAAAGTAGCCACTTGCTACTTTTCCCCCGTAAGAGTTTGTCATCCTTCCCTCTACACTCCACATTTTCTCATTTCAAGAGTATTTTTGTAACATGCATAGTTTATAAAAGTTCGATTTCGGTGTCGTAATGAACCGCACCGCAGACATAGTTCTGGTTGCAATGCAGGTCATTCTCAATGGTTTTTGAACGCATGATGATTTAATATATGGATGTGGGCCAACCAACTTTATTACCGACACTAATGTGTCCGCAAAAATTTTCAAACAATTGCAGATTTTTGTAAGTAAACATGTTTTTTTCTGTAATTTAATAGATGGTATACATGAATACGTAAGTTCAGCCGATTAAACAGTGAAATATCTTGTTGGAAGTACGATTATTTGATAACGCCAGAGACAATTTTGGTAACGCAGGAGACGCCCAAAGTGTCGGTAAAATAGTTGATTGGCCCATGTATGTAGGCTACGCCTAGTTTCATAAAACAACACTCGTGTGTTAAGGACCCTTATTACGTAACAGTTGCATAAACTTCTATTGACGCACAGGTCTATAGTGAAGCCGGTACGTCGCGGCGCGGGCGCGGCGAGCGAGCGGCGCCGGCGCGGCCGGCCGCGCTCCAACATTTACAACTCAGAAGTGCTCAACAACGGGACCGTTACTTCGACCAGCTGCGACCTGGTAAGTTGGTAACACTGACGATTATTACGTAGCCATTTTTTTTGCTACCTGAAAACAGAACTGAGTGAAAAAAGTTAAAACCGCCCATAGATACAAATACAAAATACAAATACAAAATACTTTATTTAAATAATCATAGCCAATACAGGAGAAATATCCATCAGACTCCAAACTAGGCTGAGCCTGTATCTTGGACGTCTGCGGGTGCGAGTAACTTATTAGATTAGAGAATAGTATAACAACATAAATACGCTAATAGTAATTATGTTTACCACAAACTGTCTTATTTACAATAAATACATACATACATACATACACAGATACACAAATACATAATACACAGATATACATAGATAGATACATAGGTTAATCCACTTGTTTTTTTATTTTATTTTGAACTTATGATGCGTATGTTGTGCTAGTCTAGTGGTTTATCGCCTCTCAAGCAGAGGATTGTGGGTTCAAATCCGGGCGCACGGCTCTGGGCGCTTCGAAATTCATGTGCGAAATTACATTAAGAATTTACCATGACTACCATGAGTTTAACGGTTAAGGAGAATATCAGGAAATTTGTGAAGCAATTCAATGGTGTGAATATAATTCTCAATCCGTACTGGGTCTACCGATGGGTGATGGCCGATGGGGTCAAAAGGTTCTCGAATGGCGTCCGCGAACCGGGAGACGAGCTGTCGGTAGGCCTCCAACAAGGCGGAGCGACGACCTGGTTAAGATCGCGGGATCGCGGTGGATGCGAAAAGCACAAGACTGGTCTGAGTGCAGAGCCTTGGGCGAGGCCTATGTCCAGCAGTGGACGTCTTTCGGCTGACATGATGATGATGATGATGCAGTCATCATCACCCATCAGACCCAGTGGTCTACGTGGGAACTACAGCCCAAGCCCTCTCCACACTGAGAGGCCTGTGCCAAGCAATGGGACGTTTAGGCGATGATGATGATGATGTTTGTTTGTCGCAGTGTTCGGAACACCTGTCAAACGACGTGCAAGCGCGGAAGCATTATGCCGAGCAGCATCCCGGCGCGGAGTTCCTCAAGCGGTACATGTGTGACGTCTGCGGACACACCACCAAGGTAGAACGCATATACATACAAAAATATACGTTTGTACACACACCGACACGCTAGCGTAACGCCAATTTATGTTTATCCGTTGCCTAGTACCCATGTTGAATTATAAGCTTTGCTTAATTGTCCCAGGACATTTTTTTAATTATTACGTATTTAATGTCTGACTTTTGATGAGTTCCTTAAATTTTGACCAAAGACTACTTACTGGAAATTATTTGATTGAGTATCTACATACGTTCTGTGTATTTGTTTTGTGTATCGCTTACTATTTCTGGTGTACAATAAAGAGTCTTTGTATTGTACGTTAAGAACCTCTATGTCCCATAGAATGAATGAATGAATGAATAGAATTTCTATGGGACATAGAAATAGGTAACTCTATTCTGTCACGTTTTATCGGGGACCAAAAAAAAGACGACAACTAAAATTTTGATCTTATCCCTACTAATATGATAAGTGCGAAAGTAACTCTGTCCGTCTATCTGTCTGTCTGTTACGCTTTCATGTCGAAAACACTGAACCGATTTTGATGAAATTTGGTATATAGGTAGTTTGAGCCCCAAGGATCAACATAGGATACCTTTTATTCCGGTAGAGAACGCCACCGCGCGATAACCTAGATCCGCGCAGACGAAGTCGCGGGCGTAAGCTAGTTACTAATAAATGAGTAGGTATGAGTATTGAAAAAAAAATGGCCCCTAGCCTGGAGCCAACAATATTGAAAACTCAGCCAACAGTGATTTATGTGGTGTTGCAGCAATACGCAAATCTGATGGTGCACATGCGCACGCACACGCTCGAGAAGCCGTACTCGTGCCCGCACTGCGAGCGCCGCTTCAGCATGCCCAGCAACCGCGACCGCCATCTTGTGGTAACATATTCTCTTCATTTATTTATCACAAATTACCAATGTGCTACAAAAATACCCAAAAAAATCATCAAAGCCAAATATAGACTAGTTCTATCCTTGTAGGACCCAACGTCCTAATTTTAGGACTACAAATAAAATTATACTCGTTCTGGTTCAAATACAGAAAATATAAATTATTCAAGCACATCATGAATACATTGTTATTTGCAAATGACAATTTTTTTACGATGCTATAGTGGTGTGCAGTGTTTGAAATGTGAAAGTCGAAAAAAAATTGGTTTCAACTATTTTATAGCACAACATAAATACATTTTGAGAAAATTCTTTTTATACCGTATTACTCGTAATTTCGGTCTGAATTCAAAATCGTCAATTCATTCATGTTGGCTATCCATTTGTACTGAATGGCAGTATCGTTAAAATTTGTATGTAACTTGAACGCTTATCGACATCGATACAATAATTCAAGCACCACGAAGATTAAGAAACAACTTTAAACTCTAAAATAAAAACTTGTCTTAAAGATCTTGTTACCACGCCATAATCACAGTATATATATAAGCTAAAGCAGTATGGAAGCTACGAACAAATCGATCGAAACGAACACACAGGCGCGCGCTCTTCACGGCCTCTAAGGGGGTCTCGCGGTACTGCAGTACCGCTAGTAACCCTCAGAGGCCGTGAAGAGCGCGCGTCTGTGTGAGTGTATTCGTTTCGATCGTAGCTTCGTACCTTCCGTACTGCTTGAGCCTATATATATATATATATATAGGCTCATCATATATATATATATATGTATATACTGTGCCATAATCTCCAAAAAAAACCTTACTAAAGCGCAATAACATTAACAGGTGCATACAGGCGAGAAGCGCTATCAGTGCCAACACTGCAACCGCCGCTTCACGCAGTCCACCGCAGTCAAGCTACACATACAAACCGTCCACCTCAAAATACCATATAAACCGTGGGAGAAGAAGAACAGGAAACGGCGCAAAGAGGACCCCATTCTTGGGCCTGTCAACTCCGTGAACGTCGCTGCCGTGGGCGCGGCGATGTTGCCGCAACATAAGTTATTACTTGAAACTCAAGGGGATTATTTGAATGCTTTTATTAGTTATAATGATGAGTGAATGTGCTGTGTGCCAGAATGCAGTAGTTTGGTACGTATTTATTTATTCGTTCATTTGGACTCCTACCATTACCACAAAAAACTAAACATGTTAGGCAAGCCTAAAAATTAAGTTTTCCAAAGTGACAGATTTACATGCATGTCTAGAGCACTGACTCGTTAGGCATGTTCAACGATTGTCTGAACTTTCGTGGTAATACGTCATATTTCCAATTACTACAGTCAGAGGGCACGAAATTGTAAATAGATATATTTTAACGAGAATTATTTTACTGATAATCAATTACCTATTAAAGTAAGCTACACAAGCCCGACCACGACTACAGGCGATTGGAGCCGCTCGTGCCTAAAATTTTAAAAATACTACATTACCTATTTATTACATTCCCATTAAGTTGGATTCCCCGAAAGTTGAATTCCCATTATGTTGCATTCCCATTATGTTGAATCCCCATTATGTTGCATTCCCATTATGTTGAGTGAGTTCCATTATGTTGAGTCCCATTATGTTGAATTCCCATTATGTTGAGTCCCACAGATAACTAAAATTATACATTCAACAAAAAAAAACATCCTTTGGTAATCTTCGATTCTATAATGAGGTCCAATGAGAATCTGGTAAGCTAGAAATGTGGTTAAAAGGCAATGTAGTATTTTGAAAAATGTGGTATTTTGGTAACTGATATTTTAGGCACGAGCAATGGGGGCTATCGCGAATGAATTTTCCGCTAGAGGCGCTAGTGTAGCGTGAGGTCAACGAAATGTCAAATCTCATAGTTTTTGGGTGAGCTACGCGGGTTTATTTATAATTAGAATAATTTTGTGAATATTTTGCATTACCTGAAATTAATTATGGCAATTATGCGATAAGGAGCAATGAACGTCTGTAATTTGAGACAGTTTTGTCTTTCGAAAACTTTTGTCCTCCCTTTTTGTCGCACAAAACGGGATTACGCAATACTGTGGTTGCTCGATATTTTTATAGTACTGTTTTAAGATGTATTAAATATGATTTTAATCTAAACTTTGTTTTCACGGCCGTTATAACAGACTTTTAAAAACCTCACGCAATAGTGGCGCCATCTAGTGAGAGAAAAAACGATAGCCCTCATTGGCAGCATTTTGAAGCTTGTTCTAGTACAATGCACGTGTTGATAACTCGACAATGAACCGAGAAATTAAGTTTACAATTTATTATTGTTTCTTTAAAAAATATGGCTGTCCATTGGGGGACAATTTTGCCAGTGTCTAGTAGTTTTTGCCGTTGTACGGTAAAAAAATTCTAGAAAACGAAATATAAGAGATAATGGTGGATGAACGATGGCAGCGTGAATCCCATCGCGTATTTAGATTTTTCTATTTAGGCGGAGTGCGCAAGCCGTGCGCGCCGTTCGAGGGGGCTAACCCGAGCTGAGTTTCCGTTCTCATTAGACAGGGAAAGGTAAGGGGGAGCCCTCGAGCGGGCCAAACCCTGTCGGGTGTGTGGTCGCCCGGACACGACTACGCGACATGAGACGACATAGCTGACTGACTTACGTGAAAGGACGGACGTGTCGTGGCGGCACAGCGAGCGAGGGCGAGGAATCCCGAACCCGCATTGCACGTGCCGCTCTGGCCGAGCGCCCCTAAAATCCTAGGGGTGCAACACCCCAATACCATATTCCCCCCCCCCCCCCAGTTTACAATTTATTATTTACAAAGAGGCTTGATATTTGCGTGACAAGTTTTGTTTTTACCATGCATACGAACGAACCGTTGACAATCTTGATTCTATGGAATCTAGGGGTAAGAACGACACTCTCTGTGTATGCAAAAGAGTCCGTTGAAAGGTGTTGGGTGGCACCACAAGGCATGCAAGCAAGGAGCGAGGAGGTACATACAGAAAGATCTATAACGATAATCAGAGTAAAATCACTAAACAATGCTTTTAACAGATTACGAAAATTAACGTCGTCAGCACTAAGTCCTAAACTTAGGACATATACGTCGAAGCAAATGTCAACTTTAACAGATTGACATTAAATTAAAAAAAAAAAAACGAATGTGACGTGACGTGGGTCTTACGTGACGAGGTTAAATCACCGTCCGCGTTTTCTCACGTCAGTTACTTTAGCATAATATTTATTAAATTATTTTAGACACTCTTGCTACTTTATTGCCAGTTTGGTGGGATTGGGAACTGTTATTTACGGCTTACTTTGCAACTTTTTCCTGTAAGAGATTTTCATCTTTCCCTCTACAATCCATACTTGACTCGTTAAAAAAAAATCGTGCATGTGACACGCACCACCATACGCTGAGATTTTAAATAATAAGGAATATGCATGGAACATAACTTTTTTCTTAAATAACTTAACTTTTGCAAACTGGAAATAAAAACGAATGACGTAAAATAATCAAACTTTTAAGTTCAAAATGGAGAGTTACGGGCAATGAAGCTTGCGTTAGGTACATCCATGGTACATCTCTCTATAGAACAATGAAATTTTATATGTATTTGTATAAACTTTTCGTGGTTGACGTGTCATATGTATGACACCGTGTTACAGTCGTGTCGAATCTCTCTGTATAATTATAATTTTTATCGTCCATATATTTTAAGACTTCGAGTCAATTTGTCAAATAACTAAGATATATTTGAAGAAATAAAAAAAATGCTTACATGTTCTCTATTAATTTAAATGGATTTAAATTTTCTACACTTTTATAGAAAATTGGTATTAAATATTCATTGTTTGTGAGTGCGGCGGTTGAGTATTTATTGAATGAAGTTCAGAATCGTGGTGTGAAATTTTGAAATGAATGTCCTTAGCATAATTTATTGAAAAAAATGTGTTCTAGGTCGCTTAAAATAATTACGTTTAAGGAAAAGATTATGTAAGATTGCTATAGAAGATCTTAAGTCTGTATTCATAGACCATAATTTCTAATTTGCCTTAGTAATTATATTTTAATATAACGATAATTGCAGATTATGTATTTTTATTTATAATAAATTAGGTATACATCCATTAAACTATAAAATATACACCAATTCAATGCTAAGAAAGAATAAAACATACAAATGGAAACACTTGCCCACATATTTATTTTGTACATCTCCGTCCAATTTAGGCTCTATTATCTAGTTACAGCAGTTCAACATTTAGCCTAAAACATAGCTCTTTAGAGCATTATTGTCTGCGATTATAACTATCAATTGACATATTCCTAAACCAAGTCCCAGCGTCCTTTTTAAAGGACAATCAAATTTCAACTTCAATGATTTAACAAAGTTCCAAACAGGACAGGAAATTGTTGACACCGGGGCTCGGGGGCTCCACACTCAGGGCAATCAAGCTCCAATTTATAACTTACTCTCATCACACAGCCCATTCGCGCATGAGTGTGGGGCCTTTAAAAAGCACAGAATGGCAGTGACCAAGCTTTGCTTATAGAGAACGTTTGACGTACAAAAACTAACCAAGCGTTCAGATCAAATGGTATCACAACCAAATAAAATTGAGCATTGTCCTTTTAAAAGGTCAACTCAGAAATAAAGCGTCCAAACTCCTCGCTACTTGTAATTTTCCATCTAAAACGTATTGAGTTCAAGAGCTATGGATAACGCCATTTCTGATCTATATACGCAAGGTAAAAAAATATCTAAAAACTATAACAATAAAATACCGCAAATAAAACGGTCGTAACAATATTCGTAAAATAAACACGAAATCATATACATTGCGTAATATAAACGGTTAAAAAACATCACTTTTAAGGAATGTATCTTTGGAAAAATGCGTCCTATCTACTTGATTTTTGTTGATTATACTCCAGTTGCTTCATAGTATGACTTACAGCCCTTTGTTAAAGTAGACTGTTTCTGCTTTAGGATACCTCTTCTTCATGATTGCCTGAAAAATAAAATTTAGGTCAGAAACAATCTTGGTTCATTCTCCAACAAGCATTAAACCTACGAATGTGGCTTTCGAGTCAAACCAAAAATTTATGTGTTTGATTGAATCAAACCTTTTGGCCGTGTGGAATCCGTTTTAAAGTATAGATTTGGGTTCTGTAGTATGTTAGATTGCAGAGTTTTGTATTAATTTTCACGGTTTTTCCTTCAGAAATTATTATTTCTGATTTATGTGGCTTCTGGACAAAGACAAAAATCTCAACTAAGATTGCTTCTCAGGAATATAGAATGCAGAAAATTCTGATCAACGTGACACTTTGTACATAGTGTTAGATAGAACTAGAATTTAAAGTCTAGAACACACAAAAAAAGTACAACGGGGGCTGGAAAAGTTCGCCGGATTATTGTTTCACCGGAATTTTTAGTTAAACAAAACTATGGAAATATTATGCTTTTACTCTTGTATTGATTATAAAGTAGACTTAGATTATCAAAAACATTTATTGTATTAATATAATCCATACTAATATTATAAATGCGGAAGTGTGTTTGTGTGTTTGTGCGTTTGTATGTTTGTCCCTCTTTCACCCCGTAACGGAGCGACGGATCGACGTGATTTTTGGCATAGAGATAGTTTATGGGCCCGAGAGTGACATAGGCTACTTTTTATCCCGGAAAAATGCACAGTTCCCGAGGGAACAGCGCGCGATAACCGAATACCGCGCGGGCGGAGCCGCGGGAAAAAGCTAGTTATGATAATAAAATTGGCATAAACCGTTTAGACATTCTATAAAAAATGTTTTTGTTCCATGTACTCATTGACAATGCCCCTTTTTTATATTTTGACATGTCGATTCGACTGCATTTAAATATTCAAGAATCCGACCAAACATAAACCCGGCGAAACAAGAATCCGGCGAACTAATCTCACCAAGGGCACTCGCCCGGGGCCCCTAGATGGCTAAGGCCTGGAGTTGAACAAACCTGCAGCTCTGGCTCGAGGCTGGTCACAGAGAGCGTCGCCTTCTGCTTGAAGAGCGCGCAGCAGAGCGGCGTCGCTATCAGCACGCAGAGCCCCACCAGCCCCAGCTGGAACGGCAGCACGCCGTTCGGGTAGTTGCAGAACAGGCCGCGCCGCCGGGCGTAGTTAGTGGCCAGGGGCGTCAGTGCTGAAATACACACACTATGTAGTCCACCAAGTAACCTATTTAACCTTTTCGACGCCAACGACTCAATACGCATCGCAGATTCCAACGATCAACGGCCTATATCCTTCTAAGTCTTCGCGTACTTTATAAAGGACTAATTAACACTAAGAATAACGGCCGAATGTACTTTATAAAGTACAAATTGTTTTTTTTTTATTCTACTGGATGGCAAACGAGCAAGTGGGCCTCCTTATGGTAAGATATCACCACCGCCCATAAACATCTGCAACACTAGGGGTATTGCTTATGCGTTGCTACCCTAGAGGCCTAAGATGGGATGGATACCTCAAGTGCCAGTAATTTCAACGGCTATCTTACTCTCCACGCCGAAACACAACAGTGCAAGCACTGATGCTTCACGGCAGGATTAGCGAGCAAGATGCTGGTAGCAATCTGGGCGGACCTTGCACAAGGTCCTACCACCTGCAAACTTAACCTTTCTGATGCCAACGACTCATATATACGCATCGCAGGCTCCACGCCAACGAAGTATATTATGCGTCCTTTATCTAAATGCAATAGCAACCTGCGTTCTATTGTGTCAAGGTTCAATTTTGGACATTGCAATAAGAACTATAAGAAGCCTGGCGTATGGGTGATGTCTTTTGTATTTGACGTAACTTAAAAAGATATAATATAACAGACTGTATACTTGGTGTCAAAAAAACCTGTTTTAACCCACATAAATGCTACTACGCTACCGGTGGATGCAAGTGGCGAGTTGTCCTTCATTGTAGCGTTCTAAGGGGGAGGTCTTTCAATTCAATTCAATTCAAATCATTTATTCAGCAAATAGGCCGCAATGGGCACTTTTACACGTCATTTTTTTAATCTACCACCTGTTCGGAAAAAAACCTCTGTTGAAAAGAATCCGGCAAGAAACTCAACGAGGTTTTTTTTTTTTTAAAACAGATTCACAATATTTATAAATGATATCTATGTACTATACATTACAAGTATTTAACACAATTTTATTTTTAACACAGTAGGTTCACTATTTGAAGGGATCGCTAGTGCGGATCGGAATTATTTCCAAATATCCCTGTCCATGATATAATCGTTAACTTTATAATAAGCCTTAGATATTAATGTCTTTTTGACAGTAGATTTAAATTTTGTATCAGTTTCTTCAGTAATATTTTTTGGAATTTTATTATAAAAACGTATGCAACTTCCCAAAAACGACTTTTTGGTTTTAGCCAGTCTGTAAGATGGTACTTTAAGCTTCCCTGTGTTTCTAGTAGCCTTTGGCTTATCGACGTTAGTGGGAAAATCACATATGTTCTTCCTAACGTACATGATTATTTCAAAAACATAAAGCGACGGCAGGGTTAGGACGGCATCACATTTATCCGTCAAGTAAAATAGTCAATGGATGCAACAGCCCCTAAGTGGTATACTCATACTCACTCATGCCCGGTACAGCCATGAAGCACCGCGACACGCACACCAGAAAGATGCCGAGCCGCGCGGCGTTCTTAGACTCTCCTATCTTGGTGCCGTCCGGCGCGAACACTGTCGCGCCGTGTATCAGCTCACTGACAAAAAGACCTCATTTGTATTGAATTGTTAACAAGCGTGAGTCAGTTATAGTGATATTTACCCCCTTATTCATAAACGACAATCAATAACTGTCCAATAATAACAATAAGCGGGTTAGTGTGTAGTGAATTTAGTGTTATGAAATGCCAACTTTTATAAAATAAACTAGCTTTTGCCCGCGGCTCCGCCCGCGCGGTATTCGGTTATCGCGCGCTGTTCCCTCGGAAACTGTGCATTTTTCCGGGATAAAAAGTAGTAGCCTATGTCACTCTCGAGCCCATAAACTATCTCTATGCCAAAAATCACGTCGATCTGTCGCTCCGTTACGGCGTGAAAGAGGGACAAACATACAAACACACTTTCGCATTTATAATATTAGTATGGATAGTAAATAATAAATAAATATTAAATACATATTATTACGTAAATAAAAGAACCAAGAGAAAACTACGGTGGCGACCTCTAGAGATCGTCTGTCAATCTGCTCAGAGATCCCAATTGAGGAAAGCGCCATCTAGTTTACGATGAGCTAACTAAGATGTCAGCGATCGACTTTTTGCATCGTGACATTTTACAGTCGAGTTCAACTTGTGAGTAAAATTTTGATCAAAAATATCTGAACACGCACGACTATTGTTAACGGCGTAGAAGCGTGTTTAGATATTTTTGATCAAATTTTTGCTCACAACTTTATGAACTCGGCTGTACACTCAAACCAACTGAATCATGGCCCACTGTGGAACCTTTTCGTAGGAAACGTCATAGTGACATCGCATTGCTTGACAAGGGAAGTTATCACGATACTGTGAATCAGAATTAGGCTGCGTTTGAACTAGAAATGTGCGCGGATGCGTTGCGAGAAATGTGTTTTTCATGAATCAATAGAAACGCTTCTTTTGCCTAGCCTCGGTCCACTCAGCGCAGCTGTTTCCACCAGAGCGATACTGTGCGAGGATAAGCAAATAAAGCGTTTCTATTCATCTCATCATCTCTCGGCCTATATACGTCCCACTGCTGGGCACAGGCCTCCTCTCGGAATGAGAGGGCTTGGGCCATAGTTCCCACGCGGGCCCAGTGCGGATTGGGAACTTCACACGCACCATTGAATTGCTTCGCAGGTTTGTGCAGGTTTCCTCACGATGTTTTCCTTCACCGCAAAGCTCGTGGTATCGTTTATGAATAAGCGTTTCTATTGGTCATGAAAAACATATGTATCTAGAAAGAAAGAAGACATTTATTCACTAACACAAAAGACACACATATATACACAACACACTACAGTAAAATTTACACAAATAAACCAAAAAAAAACACGAAATATATACACAATTTTGTGTGTCCCCGCGAAAGTGAAACGGTCGCTGACAGCATTATGCTGAAGAGTTAGACGCCTGCGGCGCTGATTTTCTGCCAGAACCGTCTGTGACTCACAACACATCCTCGCACATCTCTGGTCGCCTTAGGGCGCCGCGGGGCAGTTTGGGAACCCCTGTCTGTAATAGCGTGTCAGAATAGGTGTTAGACGACCAGATGGCCTAGTGGTTAGAGAACCTGACTATGAAGCTTGAGGTCCCGGGTTCGATTCCCGTGTCGGGGCGGATATTTGTATGAAAAATACGAATGTTTGTTCTCGGGTCTTGGGTGTTTAATATGTATTTAAGTATGTATCTATCTATATAATTATGTTTATCCGTTGCTTAGTACCCATAACACAAGCTTTGCTAAGCTTACTTTGGAGCTAGGTCAATTGGTGTGAATTGTCCTGTGATATTTATTATTTATAATAGGTATTATACTGACTTGCTCCTCATCATCGGTATGTTGATGAAGTTGGCGCCGCAGACCGCCGCGAACGGGACCATGCTCGCGTACACCGGCTTCATGTGCTGCCCGGAACAAAACAAATAAAAATAAAGCCCTCTGCAATCAGACGCGTGTCTTTACTTCCTGTAGAAGACTTGTAGTTGACTCAAGAGAGCTGATGTGCTGCCTTGCTAAGGGGAGACAAAGCTGCTTTGCCTTGCCAAACCTCAACCTCTAGATAAGGTCCTCACTGAAAATCAGCGCCACGGCTTGCCGTGGCATTATGCTGAGTGGGGACCTATTTAGCGTCATGTATGTCTTTTGTTTTATGTTTGTTTATATCTTTGTTTTATGGCGTTAAATAAATGTATTTTCTTTCTTTCTTTCTTTCAACCTGACTAAAAATCTGACTTCTCTCCCCCCCCCCCCCTTAGGCCAGAAGCTGGGTACGCCCCTGGATCATCGTGTTTTAACCTTCACGGACTGACACACCGATGAAAATTAAATGCATTTAATAATATTCGTCAATTAATTTTGAACGACAGAAAACCAGAATGAGGACTAAACTAACTGATGGATTTGTTTTTTTGCTGAAGTAATACTAATGGCAAAGATAATCTTCAGACATGCATAATATCGTAATCAATTAGTATAGCAGTGTAAAGTAAACTTTCATGCCATCTTCGTGACAAACACGATCTGTTTGATGACGTACCTATTTGATATGCTACGCCCACTTGTTAGCACCTGTTTAAAACTATAATAGCTAAATCGATGTTATTTAAGTTTATAACTTTATATGGGATTACAGGACTAAAGGTGGTCACCTTCATGTACTTATAGACATTGTACTGAAGAAAACATTTTTTTTTCACAAAATAAAAGAGATTATTGCATTTTTTACGTTATTCATTAAGTAGTTCATTATCTGTATATAACTAGAGTAACTGATGAACTAATGAATTACGTGCTTCGCCCCCGGTGTAGTTTTTTTTTAAATTTTTTAAAATCTTTTATAACAACCTTCTCCTGACAATAGCAAAGACAACAAAAAAAGAATTAGCGAAATCGGTCCAGCCGTTCACGCGTGACACCGTGACCAAGGGAAATAGGGATTAATTTTAAGATTCAAATTATTTAATGAATCCTCTGACACTTTTCATATACTTAAAGTTGTAAATATACCAAATTATGTAACGTACAATCTAAAATTCCAACTGCTCTTCATCTTCGCCCGTCTGTTATATAAGACAAGTAAATATGTTCGTCGACACACCTCCTTGACGTCAGCTGTTTACTGATAACAGTGATAATTTCCGAACTGATAAAACTATGATGTGTGAAAAATAGTGTTTTTCCTGCCCTACGTAGTGTATTTTGGTGACACGTTTAAAAATATTTTTACCGGTAAACATTACTTAACAACCTGATAATACACCAATCGCGTGATATACATAGGTACTGTACAAGGTGACCTTAGCCTCTGGACAAATAATGAAAACATGGATAAGACTATTTTACAATTTTTATTTGGTTAATTAGACAAGAAAAAAAATCTATGAAAGCAGATCATCCAAATATGGCTGCTTCAAAGTGATACATTGAAAACCGTTAGTTTTTCGGTAAATATTGGACTGATTGTTATGATACTTTGCATTTTGGTTTTAAATATCTAGCTAAGCCATTTAGGGCGGGGTCAGGTTTGTCCAGTGTTAGTTTGCGACCGGTCGCCAACTGGATTGGGTCTGTCCCTATATTAATTGCCTGTCCGGCAGTTAACTTGGCGAATGGTCTGGGGTGGAGCTCACAGTTGCAATGACATCCCGGGCAAGACTGTTTGGACTCCTTCCCGTGGTTGCCGCCCGTTAACTGCCTGATTCTGCCGTAGGAAGCAGGTAGAACCGAAACAAACAGTCGTATCCTGGAACATCAGTTACCTTCCCATCCTACTCATCCCGTACAATCAGCTGCAAGCGATGACGTGGCATGTCGCTGCGGGCTTCATATCCAAAATAATAGGATATGAAGCGGTAGAATGCCACCCGCGTGTTTGTGCCGTGCGCGGGGACCCGTACGGATGGAGAACGAGATCCTGGTAGGTTGAGCTGGACGGGGGTCGTGTCGCCCTCAGAAAGCAACACGCCACTTTGGCTCGGGATTCATCTCACACGGGCGGTCGGGACCTAGCCAGTCACGATCAATCGGCTGTCGTACCCAGTAGGTTGGATACGGGCGAGGGTTTTGGGGTGTGGAGGTCGGTAGTCGGCGGGGCACAAACCCAATGCAGTCCACAACAACCTGCAGCGGGGGAGGCAACGTGCGGACTCATCGGCAGCCTACTTTGGAACCCTATATCCTGCTGGTAGCCCTGGTGGGTCAAACCATCCCCAGTTGAGGGCTCCGTGGAGGGTGGGGAGCCAGCAGGACGAAAAACAACTGAGGATCCATGGACTCCAAAAGTTGTTGTACGACGAGTAGGGAGGCCGGACCCGTAGGGGATGAGGCAAAAAAGGACTGTGAGAAGGTGCGACGTGTCCCTGTCACTGACAGAGACGCGGGAGCCGGACCCAGTTCCAAAAAAGGACCCGTTGGGTTCTCTAAGGCGCGTGGCACTGGTGTCAAGGCGCATCGAACGAAGGGCGAAAAGTGCGGTGGCGCTGCTCCCCCGAAAGGTACAGCCCGACCTCTTCCCCAAGGGTCGAAGAGAGGGCGCACAGTTCCCCCTGCAAAGGGGTCGACCTGTGTTAATGCCGGTAAGGGGAAAAGTGTAGCTGCGCCTAGTAGCCGAAAGGCGGTGGTCCCACCACAACCAAATCCGGTTCGTCAGAATCCGGCCCCGGAGGGGGGTGCGCAAACACCTACGGGTACGAGCGCGCCTTCATACGAGGGTTGGACGAAGATGAGCAGGAGGAGGAAGAGGAGGGCGAAGGAAATCCTGAGAGCGTTGGGACCCCTGGAAGACAGCTCGTCTGAAGGCGGAACCCCGGCAGCGACCTCGGGAAATCCTGCACCGCAAAAAAGACCACTGGTGACAACTGACGGACCTTCTCAATCTGCCAGAGACTCCAAAAGGACGAAGGTGGCGGAGTCGTATGCGGAGATTTTGGCGGGTGAGAGGGCTGCCATTGTGCCGGTGGACTTTCCTGCCGAACGAGTCCTGATGGGGCATGTCGGGGCCATACAGGAGGCTGTGATCACACGCCTGCTGGATGCCCCCGACCCGCTTCCACAGTTCACTTTCGGCAACATCGTGGGAGGAGCACTGCATGTTGGCTGCAGTAATGCAGAGTCCTTCGCATGGCTCAGCTCAGCAATTGGGGAGGGAGAAATTGCTGGGATGAGCCTGAAAGTCGTGTACGCCAAGGATCTTCCGAAGCCGGTCAAAATGGCATGGAAGACGAAGATCGTTGGAGTACAGGACAGCAGGACGCTGCTGCGGCTGCTGCAGCGCTACAACCCGAGGCTGCATACGGAGCAGTGGAAAGTGGTTGACACCATAGTGGCGGAGGCCAGCGCCCGGCGCATCATATTGATGGATCGGGAGTCGGCTGAAGTCATTAAGGACGCCGGCTACTCTCTACACTCTGGCATCGACGTCAGCTCCTTCAAGCTTCTTGAGGACGCGGAGAAGACGCTTGGAGGGGGTGGCGACGATCAGGGTCCTGCTCGCGGCAACGCCAAAGCTAACCCTGGTAAAGCTGGGGCTGCTGCCGGTGGTGTTGAGGTGAAACCTGTGCACGCCAAGGAAGCTCCCGGTGATGCCAAAGTGGCTCCCGGTGACACCGAGGCTAGTTCGGGTGTAGCCGAGAACCATGCGGGTGGCGCCCAGGCGGTGCCGGGCGAAGCTGAGGCGGGGACGGCGGTGGTGATGGAGGTAGAGGATGTGGGGTCGGACGGTGGGGCTGATGGGGTGCGTGGGGTCGGGGGGTCTTCTGAGATTTCCCTGGCTGACTTGCGCGCCCTATCGGAGCTATATCTGGACGGCCCCACATCCCCTGCATCCCAGGAGGAGCCGCAGGAAGGGGCTGCTGACCTCAGCATGCCCAAAAATTAAGAGCCCAAAATGGACGGTCTAAGGTGCGTACAAATTAATTTACAACACAATAAAGCTGCTACTGCAATTTTAGCAAAACAGTTAAAAAGCGAGAAATTCGATATCGCCTTGATACAAGAACCTTATGTTTATAAAGGAGAAATTAGAGGCTTAGGCGGAACGGGAGGCATATTATTTCACTCCTGTTCCGAAAATAACGAAATGAGGACGTGCATATTTGTCAGAAATGGCATCAATGCCATGCCCTTGAATGCTTTCTGTTCCAGGGATCTTACGACCATCAAGATCCCGGGGAGGGGGGAGGGTAAGGCCCTTATATTCTCATCTGCCTACCTTCCCTATGAAGCGACGGACCCGATCACACCACTACTCCGGAGTCTCGTCGAGAACAACAGCAAGGCGAACACCGGCCTAATCATTGGCTGTGACGCCAATGCTCACCATGTCATCTGGGGGAGCTCGGACGTCAACAAAAGGGGAGAGAAGTTACTGGATTTTCTGGTGAGCTCTTCTTTACAAATTATGAATAAAGGCAATGACCCAACATTTGTTAACGCAAAAAGAGGTGAGGTTATTGATGTGACGTTAGCTACTAACAATATATGTAGGAATATCACGAAATGGCATGTATCCAATGAAACAACTTTATCAGACCACAGGTATATATGCTTTAGGTACAGAACTAACGAACCAGTAAAAACTGTGCTTAAAAGGAATCCTAGGAACACGGACTGGTTGTCTTTTAAGACAGATCTAAAAGTGGAACTAGGCGACCCTAAAGGTAAGCTCAATTCTATAATAGATATCGAGTTTGAAGCGGACAACATAGTCCGAGCCATCAATAACGCTTGGACCAAAAACTGCCCGGAGAAAAAGACTGGACCAAAGAAAGTCCCATGGTGGAACCCTGATATTGCGAGACTCAGGAAAGAAACCAGGGCGACCTTCAATGATGCAAAGGCTTCAAAAAACTTTGAGACCTACGCAAAAAAGCTCACAGAATACAATAAAGCTGTGAGAAAAGCAAAAAGGAAAGCGTGGAAAGACCACTGCGACCAAATAGGTTCGATACCAGAAGGTATGAGACTCACGAAGGCTCTAGCCACAACCAGATCAGTCCCATTAACTACCATAAAGGGTAAAGACGGGAACATGACTGAGACAGGCATAGAGACACTAAAGATAATGTATGAGACGCATTTCCCAGGCTCTATTATACATCAGAGCACAACAGAAAGTAACTCAATCAGTATTGCCGAACAAGTGGGTACTACCACAAGGCACAATTGGGATACTGCCAAAAAAGTAGTAGATCACGATAAGATAAAGTGGGCTTTATCCACCTTTCGCCCTTATAAAACACCAGGGCCAGACGGCGTTTATCCAGTTCTACTACAAGAAGGCGCTAATGTACTCATACCACACCTTAGTAGATTGTACAGAGCATGCCTAGCCTTCGGACACGTACCGCGTGTGTGGAGACAAGTTAAGGTAATCTACCTTCCAAAACCTGGTAAGGCAGATTATAACGATGCCAAATCATATAGGCCAATAAGCCTGTCATCATTCTTCCTGAAAACATTGGAAAAATTGGTTGACAGATACATAAGGGATGGACCACTTAAACGGCACCCACTGCATAAAATGCAATGCGCCTACCAACCGGGTAAATCGACAGAATCAGCGATACACCTGGTAGTAAACAGAGCGGAACAGGCATTAGAGAGTAAAGAACTCTGCCTGGCTGCGTTTCTGGACGTGGAAGGCGCATTTGATCGTACAACGTATCATGCCATCAAAACTGCTGCGGACAGACATGGAATCGAACCCACTATCTGCAGATGGATGGATAAAATGCTCAACAGCAGACTGATAACTTCAACCTTATTAGGAGAAGAATTATCAGCCACAGCCACGAAAGGATGCCCTCAAGGAGGAGTTCTGTCGCCTACGCTATGGAGCTTGGTGATAAACTCGCTACTAGAGGATCTCAACACAGGCCCAGTACAAACAGTGGGTTATGCAGATGACCTGGTAATACTTGTCAATGGGAAATTCCCAAACACAGTATCCGGAATCATGAATGCAGCTCTCAAAAAAGTGGAGAAATGGTGTAATGAATATCACCTCTCCATAAATCCGAGCAAAACGGTGGTAATACCATTTACCAGAAAAAGGGACCTAAAAGACATACAGACTTTAAAAATGTATGACAGGGAACTAAGACTTTCCAATGAGGTGAAATATCTTGGAATAATCCTTGATAAAGGACTCAACTGGAAAAAACAGGTGGAATACATTATGACCAAAGCAACGAGAGTATTTGGCATGTGTAGATCCGCATATGGAAAAACATGGGGACTCAACCCGAAAGTACTGAAATGGATCTACACCATAATGGTGAGACCTATCATACTGTATGGGTGCCTCGCCTGGTGGCCTAGAACACAATTAAGCACATGTAGGAATCTACTGGCCAAGATCCAGAGAACGGCCTGCATGGCTATCACAGGGGCGTTCAAAACAACGCCGACAGCAGCAATGGAAGTCCTACTGGACCTACCACCACTGCATATTGCTATAGAATCTGAAGCGCGTAAGTCGTTGCACAGAATGAAAATATACGGCCTGTGGAACGATTCCGCTCCGAGGACAAAGCACACCAAAATGGAACAGAACAAATACCTTGATAGTATAACGGCGATGGGTTGCGACAAAATGCAACCAAAGTACATATTCCGAAGGAACTTCAAGGTACATGTTCCTACAAGGGCAGAATGGACGGAAGGATTGACACTGCCCGAAGGCAGTGAAAATTCATGGTACACGGATGGATCTAAAATGAAATCCGGTACAGGAGCCGGCATTCACGCCAAGGACTTCAATAGTAGTGTAAGCATGGGTAATCATGCAACCGTCTTTCAAGCGGAGACGTATGCAATTATCTCTTGTACACAGGAGAATATAGATAGGAAGGTAAAAGAACAAACCATCTATATACTCAGTGACAGTCAAGCAGCTCTAAAGGCACTCACATCGCCAAAGGTTGACTCAAGACTGATCTATAATGGAGTACAAGCATTAAACAAGCTTGGCAGACGCAACAAAGTGAGACTGGTTTGGATCCCAGGACACAGAGGCTTCATCGGCAATGAAAAAGCAGATGAGCTAGCAAGGGAAGGGTCAATGAACAAAAACATAGGGCCCGAACCGTATGTGGGACTCTCACAGGGTACCATAAAGAATGCTATAAACGACCACACCAGATTTAAACACCAACAAGAGTGGAAAACACTGGAAGGTCTAAAGCACTCAAAACGGTTTATCGAAAACGTCAGCACTAGCTGGACTAAAAAACTCTGGACACTCAGTAGGAAACAACTCCGACAAATCGTCGGGGCATTCACAGGTCACTTCGATACTAAACACATACTAGTAAAGATGGGACTACAGGACAATGAAGATTGTAGAATATGTGGTGAGGAAGACGAAACAATGGAACACATTATGTGTGAATGTGACGCTCTCGCCAGATTAAGAATGAGACTCTTTGGCGTCGGATACCCCGCGCCAGGAGACTTTAAGGCACTACCGCTACGTCAAATCATCCAATTCATGGATGAGGTGATAAAAGCAATGGAGTAAGTGCGAAGGAGGGGTAATTACACAAAAGATCCCTACGGGTCGAAGTGTATCCGCAAGGACCCCTAAAACTAAGATAAGATAAGATAAGTAGGTATTCATATTTGTCCAGAGGCTAAAGTCACCCAGTATAGAATATTTGGGTACTTGGGAGATTTATTATGTAAGTATTTAAGAGTATTTTGAGAGTGGTATCATATTTAAAAATTCTACTTATATTGGAATGGGAAAAAAGGGGAGTGAGTGAGACACGTGCGCATGTGTGTGTGTGTCCATGTTTCTCGTTCACACTAAAACGGATTTAAGTAAAAAATATTAAATGATTTATTTATCACGGTCAGTTATATGTAAAAAAAAAAATTGTCATGCAGAAGCTAGATCCTTGGAATACATTTTGCACAGATATTTTTCATGGCAAATTAATTAAACCCTTCATGTTATTTTATAGAATTCGCGTCGGAATTTAACCCCGTATTTTCAATTCAATTGCTGTGTCTGATGGTGCACGTGAGCAAAGCCGCGAGCAAATGCTAGTGTATGATTTACCTTAACTTTGCTGTTGAGGAACAGAGCAGTGCCAAGGGCGCCGCCGCACGCGCAGCAGTAAGACGCTAGCAACTGTCTGGAATGAAATATCAAATCTTTGTAAAACTGATACCTCAATAGGAATCACAACCTCTAAGATTAGAGACATGAAATGTGGCACGAAATGTCTTATATTGCAAATGTTTTTCGGGAATTGGGAAAAATATGTATATTATAAAATAAATTAAGATTTTACTAGCTTTTTTGTGGACTGTACTTTTTGTTGACTGTAATTGCATGGTCATCCAACTTACATATACCAAACCAAAACAACCAACCAAATTTCAAGTCGATCCGACCACTAGAAATAGTTTAAACTCGATTTACAAGAATCAAGCTTCGTTTCCACCAATAATGTGCGAGGATTCATATCACCTCGCTGTTGCCAGCTGTTGCCACCAGAGATGTGCTGTGCGGGGAGGTGTAGATGAAGCGTTTCTATTGGTTAATTAAAACGATATTCCTCATCTTCGCATATTATTGGTGGAAACACAGCTTTAACCCAAACTAACTCACACGCGGATAGTTATTTAACAAGTTATTTACGCGTAATTAATGCAATCATAAACAAACCACAAACTTTCGCATTTGTGAGAACCGAACATTTTGGTCCTTAGAAACCAGATTACGTGGTCCTTCTAACCAGATAAAATCAATACAACAATTTACCTTGAATCTATCTACTTACCTACAGTCACCTACATCAATATCTGCCAGGAGCATGCGAAAATATCGGACATGTTCTACTGGCTCCAGAAATAGTCTTGTCAGATATGGTGAACCAAAATATGGACTCAAAAGGTCCAAAATGTTTGAAAATTTTGGATACTCGGCTTGATATAAAGTGAAACTTACGACTTTGAGATAGGAGTGGTCCCGGAGCGGTTGGTGTAGTTGACCACAGCGTTGAACGTCTGGTTAAACCACTGCCAGAACACGGTGGACGCTGTCGTCTTATAGAACGTTATCATACCTGGGAATGGAAGGGAACATACAATGCTACACTAAGTGCCGGCTTTAAGGGTGAACGGGGGGGGGGGGGGGGGCTAGCTTAACTTAACCACTTAATTTGAATAGGTACCTATTTTTATCGATCTAAAGGAAAACTAGGCGACAGGCTAGCAACCTGTTACTATTGTACCGTTTTTGTCAAACTTAAAACCTAAAATTGCTAAAAGTGCGTGCGTGCGTGCGTGCGTGCGTGCGAAAACTAGACTCAGTCAGCGCATTAACTTTTTATAGTATCGTAGGAGTGAGTATGAGTATATTCTATGTCTAACAAATACGACCTGTTACGTTTAGAAGGTTGCCCGTGGTGCCTAGACGGAAGGCCGGCCCTGGCTACACCTAATTATTACAAGCAACCCAGACTATAGCAGACCTAAAAATACAGCCAATCGTACCTTGCCAGGTTATAGAAACATACCAGTTGGAGACGGATGGAGGCCATTCCCTTAGTAGTAGGAATATTTAAAGATCAGGGTGGTCAAATTTATTTGAGGCAAGATCTTCGTTCACTGACCAGGTAGTAGATTCTATATATTTTTTTAATTCTACCACTGTGCCGGGGTGATAAAACATCTTCAATTATGCAAAATTACAGCTTTCTTGCACTAGCTATCTCTAAGCTAAGCCGTAGACGAAAGGAGACGACGAAAACGTTGCCAAACAACGATCGATGTTGAAACTACTTAGTTGTCTAAATGGCGCAAAGCTAAAGTACTCACAGCCTGTGATGAGAGTGTTCATGGGCGCCTGCGCAGCCATCCTGCCAAGTACAAACATTTTTTCGCCCGTGTCCGGGTGGTGAGCGCTGTCGTACAGATACTTCATGCTCCACAGTTTGTCTTCGTTGTAACCCTCTGGCATTCTTTTGGAATATCTGCAGAACATAGCATAAACATAGTGGCGATAACTAAAAAATCCCTATCGACGGATAAAGATTTGGATTTGAACATATTATCTTCTCTGTGGTGGGGCTAAAATTTCGAAAATCGAAGTTCGTATCCTACCGTCCCTCTCACTATCTTATTTAATATTAATATTAGCGTCAGGGGGACTCTTTGTAATCAAACATTCCGGTCAAAAATCTTTACATGGGCATTTATTCAGTCAAACTAAAACCCTCATACCACAAACGGGACTTATCACGCTAACACGCTAACACACAAGTAATATTTACCTCGACGTTTCGGAAATATTGCAGTTGCTGTGGTCACGAGTAGACTACGGCAACGGTGGTACGGTGCGGTGGTAGAGTAGTTTACTCGTGACCACGGCAACTGCAATGTTGCCAAAACGTCGAGATAAATATTACTTGTGTGTGTCAGCGTGATAAGTCCCGTTTGTGGTATTTTGACTATGAGTGAGAAACACGAAAGTTTAAAACGTTATAAACTAAAACCCTACCTATTTGTTCAAATATTCCAGAATAATTTAAAGATAGATATACTTACTGAACGTTTATTAGACGAAACCCGCACTATTAGATTTATTTGTAGTGTGTCTTTGTGAATTAAAGTTCTAAGTTATTATTTGACATAGACCAACAGTAAATTTAACTACTGCGTGTTGTAGGTACTTCTATTGATTAGACAGTGCGATTTGTTCGACTTGGCAAAGACATCCTGACAAAAAGGACGTTTTGATATGGCCATGAAAGGTACCTACATGTTTTCCAAACATCTCACTGCAGATTCGAAACGTCTGATAATGATAACAATGACGATGCTATCTCGGTAAACACAGGTGTATAATTACAAACGCATTTGGACGATGATTGTTCGTCACACGTCGTTTTTTTACAGTTGTTTAAAAGATAAGTAATTTTTGTATCTGAGGTAGAGTTTAAACTAGGTAGAGTTTACACATCTCACTATTGGGCACACTTCTCTCAGATATCTTTGGACCACCTGCAGTTTTCCAGGCGGACCCATGCCGATTAGTAGCTTCACACAAGGCTGAATGGCTTATTATATGCTATATCCAGTTTGTTCACGATATTTTCCTTCACCGAAAAAGCTCATAGTAAATTTGAAGTGTAATGTCGCACATAAACTTTGAAAAACTAAGGTGCGAGCCCGCGCTTTCGAATTTAGTACGTATATTCCTGTCGTCGATAGACAGCTCGGGTTCACTGCGCGGTGCTTCGCAGTCCTCTGCGGTCGTTAAGACGGGAGTAGGAGGCAACGAAAACACCTTCGAATAGTGGACTGTATTTATTTTTCCTGGTTTCTTAGTCGATTCGCGGTAGTAAATCGGAGTCCGGTACGATATCGCGGTAGTCGGTCGGTAAGGCAGCAGTCGTAGGTCCGTTGGGAATAGCAGGGGTCGATACGCTTCGCTGGTCGCTAGTCGCTGTTCTTCGCTGGAGACTTCGGAGAGAGGAGTGCTTCGTGTCGTGGTCCGCGTCGAACTGCCGTATCGCTGCGAGCGGCCCTGTATTTATACCCCGGCCGCCCGCTCGTGATTGGTTATAATTCCCCGATAATTCAGACGCTGTGATTGGTGGACCCAAATCACAAACGTACTAAATTATCGAGGAATTTTCACTATCGCTACCGGGGTATTTCGCGTTTATTTATTTATCGCTTATAATTTTTCCTAATCAACTATATACATTTCGCGTTTAGACTTATTATAAACTATTTACAATAATTCTTAACCTAATTAACCTACTTATTATATATTTACATGTGTATTTTAATTTACAATTTTTTAAAAATTCGTTCGTTCGTTGTATTTATGTGGCTGTCCGTAACAATTCTCCCCCCGCCGGATCCGCAGGGGAGGCTTCGTCCTTAGTCGGGAGGACAGCCAGTCGCGTCGTAGGGCGCCGGAACACTCCTCCCTTGGTGCGTACGTCCGCGCTCCGGATGCCGCCGTCAGGTCCAGGGAAGACTGCTTCCACGACGCCTCGAGGCCACACATTTCGTGGCAGGTTGGAGTCGACGACGATTACAACGTCGCCGACTTGCAGTGGTCGCTCGCCCCCGCTCGGAGATTTACGGGGGGCGAGAGTCGGCAGATACTCCCGGACCCAGCGGGCCCAGAAGTGGTTGGCCAGCGCTTGGCTGGCACGCCAGGCTCTCCGATCAGCTTCGTCGCAGGTGCCGGTAGGAGGGGCGCCTGCCGGGCCGCCGAGCAAAAAGTGGCTCGGCGTAAGCGCTTCCTCGTCGCCGGGGTCGACCGACACGTGTGTCAGCGGTCGTGCGTTGACGGTCTGTTCCGCCTCCGCCAACAGTGTCACGAGCACCTCTTCCTTTGGTGCCCGTGAGAAGAGTGTGGCGGTCAGTGCGGTCTTGACCGACCGCACCAACCTCTCCCAGGCTCCCCCCTGGTTAGGAGCTCCAGGGGGGATGAACCGCCATTCCATGCGGTGTCGAAGTCCGATGTCGCGGAGCTCGGGCAGCCACTCCTCGTAGGCGGCGCGAAGCTCCGTGTCGGCCCCGCGGAAGCATGTACCATTGTCACTATACATGACGCGGGGCCAACCTCGTCGAGCCGCCATGCGCCGCAGCGCCATGATGGCGGAGTCCGTCGATAGGCTCGCGACGATTTCCAGGTGGACGGCGCGTGTCGTTAGGCAGGTAAATAGCGCTACCCAACGCTTTTCGTGGCGCCGCCCAATCGTGACCGTCAGCGGGCCGAAGTAGTCCACCCCACAATTGGTGAAGGGCCGGCTGTAGGGGTCGATGCGGGCTCGCGGCAGGTCGCCCATCGCTGGTGGGCGCGGAGTCGATCGCCGCACAGCACATGTGCGGCAGGCGCGCGCCACCTTCTTGACAGTGGGGCGAAGGTGCAGCACCCACAGTCGCTGTCGCAGGTCGTTGACCACCCGTTCGTTCGACGAGTGATGAGCGTCGCGGTGCGCCTTTTCGATTAGGAGGCGCACGAACGGGTGGCGGCCGTTTAGGATTACCGGCCTCTTCGTCGCGTCCGGCACCGGTGCGGCATTTATGCGGCCGCGCAGCCGGAGCAGGCCGTCCTCGAGGACGGGGTCGAGGTGGAAGAGACTGCTCTTCTTTGGCAGCCTCCCCCCGTTTCGCAATATATTTACTTCTTCGGTGAAGTCATCCGCCTGGCATTGGCGGAGCCAGAGATGTTCTGCTCGTTCCAAGTGCCGCACACCTAACTCACTATTCTTATCGCGGCACTTGTCAATAAAAAGTAACACTCGCGCTGTTGTGTTGATTAATTTTTCAAATTTCGAAAATCGCGTAATGTCCGGTAACACACTCGCACTTGTGTCTTTCACTTTTTGGATTGTGTTCGCACTCGCGTTCGCACTAATATTATAAATTTCGCTGACGGTTTCCTGCGGCCATTGATCTTCCGGTAGCCGCAGGAAGTTAGGTCCGGTGAACCACCGGTCGGTGGCGGATATTTGGCGGGCACTGTCCGCCCGCGTCGCGTCGTCCGCTGGGTTGGCTGCTGTCGGTACCCACCGCCATTGCTCGGGGCGGGTGAGTTCGGCGATCTCTCCTAGACGATGCGCCACAAAAGGCGTGTAGCGCTTTGCGTCGTTACGGATCCACGCTAGGACAGTACGTGAATCCGTCCACAGAACGACGCGCTCGATTGTAAGTCGCTGTTCGGCAACAATGGTGGCCGCCAGACGGGCTCCAATGAGGGCCGCTTGAAGCTCCATCCGGGGCACGCTTTGTTGCCTCAATGGGGCCACCTTCGCCTTCCCCGCCACCAGAGCCACCGTCACGGTTCCGGATGCGTCGGTCGTCCGGAGGTAGATGGCCGTGGCGTAGGCGCTCTCGCTCGCGTCGGTGAAGGCGTGTAGCTCGTGTCGGCCCGTCGCGTAGCACCGCTCCAGCTGCAGTGCCGCTACGGCGGCTAGACCACCAGCCCACTCGATGAAGGCACCGCCGTCCTCTTGGTCTAGCGGCTCGTCCCATGGCGTCTGTTTGCGCCACGTCTGCTGGAGGGTCACCTTGGCGGTGATCGTGTAGGGCGACAGGAGCCCGAGCGGGTCATAGATTGACATGACCGCGCTCAGGGCCTCCCTCTTCGTTGGTGTGCGCGTCCCCTCGCGCACCTCCTTCGGCACCCGGTTCATCGCAGTGTTGAACCCGAGTGTATCGCTTCTTGGGTCCCAGATGAGCCCCAGGATCTTCGGCCCCTCGTTAGGGCCTAGTGTTGCGGGCGCTGTTGCCCGCAGTTCAGGTTCGATTCTTCGATCGAGTTTCGGAGAGTTAGTATTCCACCCGCGCAGCTCGAAGCCGGCTCGCGAGTGGACTTCGTCGACGGCCGTCGCTACGTCTACGGCCTCTTCTTCCGTCGCGTAGCTGTCCACTAGGTCGTCCATGTAGTGGCTCGATGTAATTGCGTATAACGCCTGCGGGAATTCCGCCGCGTGGCGCTCGGCGTTGTGGTTGCGCACGCTGTGCGCCAGGAAAGGGGAGCTCGCTGCTCCGAAGATCATCGAAGTCATCTTCATTATTTTGGGTTCACTTTCGCCCGGCTCCCTCCACAGGAACAGCTGCGCCGGGCGATCTTCGGGTCGAATCTTCACTCGTAGGAACATCTCTTTTATGTCTGCTGTTACTGCATAGCGGCCCTCCCGGAACCGTAGTAGAATGCCCGGGAGGGACTTTAGCAGGTCGGGCCCCTCCAGCAAGAAATCGTTAAGGCAGCGGCCTTGGCTGCGGCTCGCTGCGTCGAAAACCAGGCGAAGCTTCCCTGGTTTGTTCGGGTTCCGCACAGCAAAGTGGGGTAGCACCCAGGCGCGCGGGTGGCGCGCATCTGCTTCGGTGGCGGGCTCTGCGTAGCCCTTCGCTAACAGGTTGGCGACCTGTGCCGCATATTCTTGCGCGAAGTCTGGGTCGCGACGCATCTTGCGCTCGATGCCTTTGAAGCGCTGTAGCGCTGTCGCGTAACTTGCCGGTGTTCGCACCTCGTCCGTTATCCACGGCAGACCAACTTCGTAATGGTCGCCGTGGAATTTCACCGTCGCTTCAAAAACCTGTTTTGCGCGTTCCTCCGCTGGCCGGGGTTTCGTGGCCAGCGACACGCCCAGCGCGTCGATGGCGAAATGTTTCTTGACGAGTTCGTCGGTGGCGTTGTCGCGTAAGTTATAAACGTAGAGCACGTCTTCGGTTGTGCCGCTCGCTCGAATGGCCCGGGGCACTGAGCCGTAAATGACCCAGCCCAGTGCCGTCCGGACCGCCGCTGGTTGTCGTCGCTTGCCCGTCCGTGTCTCGTGGACGAGCATCAAGTGCCAATTATCCGCGCCAATGAGAAGTCGCGGAGTGGCATCTTCGTAGCAGGCATCGTTCAGCCCACTCAGGTGACGATAACGGGTGACCTCCTGACCCAGTTGCTGAGTGTGGATCCGGAGGTTCTCCACGGTGCGGGCGGCGATCTTGTAAGCCTCACCGCGGCCCTGCACCGTGATGTTGACACGTCGACTGTTCGGCAGCTCGGTGTTGCTGGCGATGCCTCTCATTTGCATAGGCACCGCCGGTCCCGTGGCTCCGATCGTTCGTGCCAGTTCTTCGTCGATGAGTGTCACCGTCGACCCGTCATCCAGCAGTGCGAAGGTGTCGACGGTGCCGCTGGGTCCGCTGACGCGGACTCGGCACATCTTCAGCAGGACCGGTGCCTTGTCGTCTTCGCTGCTGACTGTAGTCACCGTCTGCTTCTCGGGGATCGGCGCCGGCCCAGGAGTGGGCTGAGACGCCGATATCGTCGGGGAATGCGGGGCTTGCCCGCGGGGAGGCGTCCGCTCGCGTCTCGGTTCGGGGTGGCGCGGCACTTTTGCCGCGCTCGCATGCAGCAATGGATGGTGCACATGCCGGCACCCGTCGACTTCGCAGGTGCGGGCTCGGCAGGTTTCGCGTCGGTGCTGCTGGTCCATGCAGCGGAAGCACACGCGGTTGTCGCGTGCCCACTGCCAGCGATCGTTGACCTCCATATTGGTGATGCGCTTGCATCTCGTGGTGGGGTGACCGCCCCCACAGCAGAGGCATCGGCGCGCGTCATCGCCCTCGGTGGCGTAGACGGGCGCTCGCGGCGCGGGCCGAGGGGTGGGGCCGCGCATCGGCGTCGGACGGGGTGCTGGCCTGGCAGCGTCCCTCCGGAATGTCGGCGTAGTGGCGGCGGCGGCTGCCGTTGCTTCCGTCGTCGTGTAGGAGAAGCGCAGGGCGCGGTCGGCCTCGCGCATGAGGAACCGCGATAGCAGGATGATCTGCGGCTCCATGGTCATCTGCTCCGATGCGAAGTCCCCGAAGCGTGACCGTAGATGTGGGCTGAGCTTCTCCATCACGTCGCGTACCAGCAGGGGGCTGGCGAGGTAACCGTACTGGTCGATTGACGATAGCACGCTAACGACGTTTTGCAATTTAATTGCAAATGCGTTAATGTCGGTGGCAGTCGATCCCAAGCGCGGCAGTTTCTTCAGGTCATCGAGTGCTTTGGCAGCCAGAATCTCGGGGCGGCCAAAGCATTGTCGCAGCGTTGTCATCACTGCTTCAGGGTTGGCCGAGGTGTGGAGCAGCGCCTCCACGGCTTCGCGCGCAGTGCCGCGCAAACAGGAACGCAGCCGCGCCATATTTTCGTGCGGCGTGAAATTATATGCGCGCGTTGATTCGGCGTAGGCTGCTTGGAACGGCAACCATTCGCCCGCCGCACCGGAGAAAGCAGGCAACTCGTAGACCTGCCTCGGCGGCGGGCGCACTCGCGACATCTTCTCGAGGGCCTCGGCGAGCTTCTCGATCCCGCGTTGTCCGCTTGCACTTCGTTCGCGAGCGGGTGTAGGTGGCGGCGAATTGCGCCGCTTCGGTTCGAACGGGGGCGGCGGTGAGCGCCGCCGTGACTCGTGCTTCGGTGGTGGTGGCGTTTGTTGATTCGCCACGGTGCTGCGGAGCCAGTTATCCACCTTCGCGTGTGGTGCGATAACGCTTCCGGCTTGTGACTCCGCTTCTATGGTCGCCAGCTTCTGGCGTAGCTTGGCCTTCACCCGCTCCTTCTGCAGCTCCAGCTCTTGTTGCTTAATACGTAGGAGCTCCTCCTCGGCTTCCTCTTCAGCAAGCCGGATACGGATCGCCGTCGCATTTGATGCATGCGAAGGCGCCGGCGATCTCGCACCGGTTCGCATCACCGCCGGTTCTTCGTGGAAGGCGACGGCTCGCTGTTGTCGTTGCTGGTTGGCAGCCCAGTCCAATGAGTGAGGGAAGTAGTCGCTGGCTTCAGGCTGCGGGTTGTGTTGCACGCCCGCTGCCCCCCCACTGCTTCGCAGTTGCGCCCTATCGGCGGCGCGGCCGGGCTGCACGCCCAGCTCCCCCCCTCTGTTGTGGAGTTGCGCCCTATCGGCGGCGCGGCCGGGCTGCACGCCCTGCTCCCCCCCTCGGTCGCTGAGTTGCGCCCTATCGGGGAAGTGGCCGGACTGCACGCCCAGCGCCCCCTCTCGGTCGCAGAAGAGTGCTTCATCGGGAATGCGGCCGGGCTGCGCGCCCGGCTCCCCCCGATGGCCGCTGAAATAGTCGTCCTCGGTCGCACGGGGAGGCAGCATGCCCACGGCTCCCTCATCGGCTCGGCTGAGCGGGGGAAAATACACAGCGTCGCGATGTGTAGCTGTGATCGCGAGGTCACGCGGCGGCTCGCGTGACGTCACTCGCGGATCGGCGCGAGGTAATACCGCGGGCGAAGCGGCGTCGCGGCGGACGATTCGATCCAACTGCCGCTGCCAGATGTCGTCAGCGGTGGCCGTGGTAGCAGCAGCGGCGGTCGTCGTTGGAACTCGTTCGGCGGTGGGTTGTTCCTCGGGCGTCGGGGTGTGGCGGCGCTCTTCGCGGTCGCCCTGAGAACGCGTCACCACCATTGTTGTCGTGGGTCTTGAGTGATCCGGTTCGAAGGACCAAACACTGTCGTCGATAGACAGCTCGGGTTCACTGCGCGGTGCTTCGCAGTCCTCTGCGGTCGTTAAGACGGGAGTAGGAGGCAACGAAAACACCTTCGAATAGTGGACTGTATTTATTTTTCCTGGTTTCTTAGTCGATTCGCGGTAGTAAATCGGAGTCCGGTACGATATCGCGGTAGTCGGTCGGTAAGGCAGCAGTCGTAGGTCCGTTGGGAATAGCAGGGGTCGATACGCTTCGCTGGTCGCTAGTCGCTGTTCTTCGCTGGAGACTTCGGAGAGAGGAGTGCTTCGTGTCGTGGTCCGCGTCGAACTGCCGTATCGCTGCGAGCGGCCCTGTATTTATACCCCGGCCGCCCGCTCGTGATTGGTTATAATTCCCCGATAATTCAGACGCTGTGATTGGTGGACCCAAATCACAAACGTACTAAATTATCGAGGAATTTTCACTATCGCTACCGGGGTATTTCGCGTTTATTTATTTATCGCTTATAATTTTTCCTAATCAACTATATACATTTCGCGTTTAGACTTATTATAAACTATTTACAATAATTCTTAACCTAATTAACCTACTTATTATATATTTACATGTGTATTTTAATTTACAATTTTTTAAAAATTCGTTCGTTCGTTGTATTTATGTGGCTGTCCGTAACAATTCCTCTGTTTGAGAGGTTAAATTCACAGTATACGAATCTGCGATACTGCAGTACCGCGAGACCCCTTAGAGGCCGTGTAGAGCGCGCGTCTGTGTGTGTGTTCGTTTCGATCGATTTGTTCGTAGCTTCCATACTGCTTTAGCTTATATATATACTGTGCTATATAAGTCAAACCACTATACCTTGACAATCTCGTGCGTGACACTTGGTAGGTCCCTGCCCGCATTTTCCGCACTTATAAAAAAATTCTAGGGTTCTACCGCTTATAGGCAACACGTTTTTTTTCTAAAGATATTTTGTCAAATACTTACTGATAGGTCTCCACGACTTTTTTGGCCTCCTGGAGCTGCTCGGCCGTGGCGAATATGTTCATGGGGTTTGTGAGCATGAAGAAGTGCTTTGCACGGCCTATGTAGGTGTCTTGGTCATAGCGGGAGCCGTTTAGGTCGATTGGTTTGCTCATTGTTGATTTGGGAACTGAAAGAGACTAATTAATGAGTGTGCCACTCTGACGGTGGCAGTTCACATGGTTACTTAGGATTTCGGTCAATACGTTTACTTTGCCAATCTGGGGTCTACAGTCGTAGTTAGTAGGTACGTCCACTGTTGGACATGAGCCTCCGGCATATAGTTACCCCCAATTGCTTCGTCATGAAACGTCAATACTCGCCACGCTTAAATTGGCAAGAGGGTTGGCGCGCGATATAGGATGTGAGATGTCCAAGAAGACGCTGCTGCCCATCTTCTAGTATTTATCTCTCAGTCGGTTTCTATGGGGCCCACGGAAGGCGAAGGGGACATAACATTCTAATGCTGGCGCCCCACCGTACAATCTGGACCTAACTACACGGACGACATTGTTTAGAGGTTCCTTACGCGCCACGAGTGTTTTTTGTACCTATATAGAACGGTCAAGACTTAGTGCACTGAGGTTAATTGGCAACACGTAATTTGAGTAGGTATGTGTTCGTTAAAACGAAAGAAGGAGTTCCGCTATATATAAAACGGAAGAACGGATCAGAAATTTGGTATGTATTTACGTAACTAGATAGACAATACGTTAGATAGTCTGGGATTACACATAGGCTACTTTTTATCCAGGATATTCTCACAGGATCCACGTTCCACGCGTTAACTCCATAGGCGTTATAGTGCCCACCCCAGGATTCTTACGTAAGAAAAGAGTCATGAAAAGTTGAATGGGTGCTTATTACAGTCTTAAAGAAATGAAGACCACGAAAATTCAGTAAAATCTCGGAACTTTGTTTCGACTGGCATGTTTAATGATTTACGCGAACGAAGCCGCGGGTGATGACTAGTAAAACTATAAAATGTAAGTATATTATAGTGACGTATTTGAATATTTGACTACCTGCTGAGCGCCAAACTCCTTTTGTCTTGAATATTCACGTATATTAAGCAAACATAGATACAATACTTAAATTAATCAGTGATCTTTTTCAGTAGGTAACATATGATATAAACCACTCAATATCAACGCCACTAAAATACAGTTATCGCTTAACAAGACATGTGTATAACTGACTTTACCCTGTTTATATAAGATGCCGAAACGTAATCAAACAATGACAGTGCACTCTGCCCCGCGATAAGTCTAATAAAATATACATAGTTAATTTACTAACAAAGCGATAGCGTTAATTGAAGGACGAAAACCATCAGTATTCTATTTAAATTGAATTTTAAACACTCGTTAAAATTGTGTACCCACACATCACTTTACCACACAAAATTTTGGAGAATATCTACGCCGGCCTATTCTAAGTATAAAATTTGTACGCGTAAATGTGTATTTGAAAAAAAAAATGGCACTCATTTTACGTGCCTACAATAAATATTTAATCGCAATAACAATAGATAACAAAGGTAATAAATTAGTGATTTTTATTTACGAGAACATTATCCAGTTTTGAATCGTAATGATAAGAAACCACACTCGTAAAATATGATTAGGTAATTCACGATTCAAGTGCGATAAAGATAAAGATTTTGTTAACAATAATAAAAATCTGACTATTTTATCACTTCAATTTTTTGATAAATAAAATGTAATGCTGACAAAAAAGTACAAACTATTTTTACACTCGAAAATTTTATAAAAGGGGAATAATTTGACATTGCAGTGTGCAAGGTAGTTAAGGTGCAGTGCTCGAAATATCGAAACCACCTGATAACACACACTGTTTTTAACAAACCTTGGAATATTCACATCGTTTCATAATTTTTATGTGCATCAAAATAACAGTAAGATAGTGTATTAATTGAGCCGTGACCCACAACCTTCTTATCATACATTTTCTTTGATCGTCTAACGAAACGAGAAGACTAAATTTCACGATCAATATTGCTCACAAAACGATATAAAATACAAGACGTACACGGGTAATGAACTATTATAGATATAATGAAAGAAAGTAATATTAGAACAGCAAAATCAATAAGTATTGGGAGTGTGGATTATTTTTAAATACTTATTATTTTTTAGCGTAGACTTACCTTTGTACGACGGAATTGGGTGAAAGCTCAATGTATTTCCTTGGTAGATTTGTTTATTAGTTTTTTCTGACAGTGATTAATAACTACGGTACATTTTGATTCGATATTTACTGTTCTATGTAGATATTTTTGGTTGCTCGTGTTCAAATGTTGCGCCGTGACAAGCGCTTGAATAGTGACGTAAAATCAATTCTTCGCTGAAGGTTCTATGTTGGTTCTATGTTTACTTTGGTTGGCGCTGTTGTAAAACGGTGTTTCCACCAAAGGTTTTTCCGCTCGAAATAATATTAAATAATATATAAACTTAATTGAACATAGTGAATTTTTAGTTAAATCCAGTTTTTTAAGTAATATACGAACTTAATATAATTAATAATATCGTCACTAGCAATTGTTAATTTCTGAACGCAATATTCGTCTCATTATACGCAGACATTAGAAGGCTAGTTGTCGCTTTTTTCTTTAATTTTACAAGGAAAAAATTAAATTGCGAAAAAAATATTTTAGAAAGAAAATAAATATGTTAATTTCTTTTTTATAACATTCAGCTTTCACGCGTTGTATAATTTTTACATTTATTGACAATGGCAATAACTTAAATGTCACTTTACGTAAAGCGAAACCCTACAGAGTTACGTCTTTGGCGAGGGAAGACGTTCCAAAAATACATTTTTTTCTAAAATAGCCTTTTTAAAAGGTATAAATTGCTGTCGACTATGTCCCTCATTACCAGAAATATCATCCGAACCCTGGTTCAGGTATGACTTTGATTTTAATTCTTCCATAAAGTATTCGTCTACAGAATTGAAACTGCGAAACAATGTGTTTCGTAACGTATTTTCCTAACAATTAGGCTCGATATCAATATAACTACATGTCTACGCGGCATAATTCATTAAACTCATCAACACCTTGAGTGTCGTATATCAAGCTACATAATCTACGGCTACCCACGTGATATTGTGTTAATAAAGTACATTATGGGCATTTCAGGGTTCCCAACTCGCTGGAAAAGGTTTCCATACGACGAGCGCGGTTAACTCGGACACAAACGTATGTTACGCACCACATTCCATCAGCTCCCTGGTGAGAAATACTAACTGTACTAATAGCAAGTGTAAGTGGAACCTGAAGAGCCATGAAGCAGGAAATACCTTCCTTTAATGCTTAAAAGAAATAATTGTTGAGGTTCACTACAATGAAGGTTCTTTTTGAACTGAGACAGCGGACCAGCTGATTAGCGATTTTAACCATAACTTTTATACATAATAATAATGTATCTTCTATTTTTTTGTTATTATTTATTATTTTTTCCGCAGAAAAAGGCTAAGGTTGAACCCCACATAGCAATCATTGACTTAAGGTATAGATCCATGCGAAATTTATGACTACTATTTTTATTTCTAAAATTAGTATTAATTTATTAAGGAACAAGACTTCGAGTTTCAAATGAGTATTTATTTTTTTAAAGACATTTTCAGTATCTTTGTAGTTACAAAATGATTTTCATTTCAATCCAATGAAACCATTAAGTTTATGAAATAGGATGTAATATTTTTTTAAGTCATGTTTTTTACTAAATGAAGATTATTGACATGTAAATAAATAAAGAAGTAAACATCATTAACATTATGACTACCTTCATACACATCCGGTTTGTTGTTTTACTGTTGGATGAGTTGATAAACTAGTGACCTCTGCTGATAGGTTATTCCTGCTTCAATGCTCAAATCAATTATAAATATTCTCAAATTACTGTATAATAAAAAATTTGATTTAAATTGGCACCCAAATTTTCACATATTATTATTAGTTATTAAAATTGGCATCCAAATTTCGACTGCCGCAACATACAGTACTGAATCTGCAAATTTTAGTTTTTTTTTATTATTCTGCCACTCATAAGCGAATTGAATGTACACTTTACATTGGCCTTCTATAAATAACGTACTTTGTAGCTTCGATGCTGTATGTTTGTCACAGTCTATTTATACAACAAAAAATTATTTCTTAATTTTTTTTTAGTGTTAATTAAGTTTTCTGAGTTTTCCTCTAGATCTGCAGGTTCTACTTCTCAATGATACGTGAGATTTTTCAAACACTGCATGTTACTCAGTTAGATTGTAATTAAGCCATTCTATATATTAAACTGGGAAAATTAAAAAGCTTGACAAAACATAAAAGTTACGGAGACAATTAAGCGACTTAACAGTAAATTTTTAGTATTTCTAATGAATATTTGAGAATTAAGCAAAAGTAAACAAACAAGATGGTTGAATCAGCATCAATCTTTATACTTATTGTATTTTTCACCTAAGATGAGTTCTGTGACATTTGAAAATTATCCGAATTACGCATACTATGTTCGCAAAATATATTTTAAAAATAATTTCTATTTTGAAACAAATTAATCAAAAAAATTTAAAACTGTTATTTTTAATAATATATAGCAATATCAGTGTCTGTTAAATAGCCTCCATTGAATACGATACAAAAATATTTATTTTTTTATATAACGCAATGTGTGAAACGGAACAGAGTAGTGACGTGACACAACATTATCGGCAATTGCAGCGGTTCATTATTCGATAACAGTGAACTTAGATATTTTACATTTTTAAACAAAACTTGCAAAATTTTATAAACGCGGCTATTTGCGACGCGGCCGCAACCGTCTTGTGCCTCTTGTGGCCAGTACTTGTCAGTATCATTGTCATTAAGTACGAGTACGTCTACCGTGTATACGAGTTGAGTTTCCGTTGCATTTTCTTTGCATTGTATTTGTTATTGTTCATTTCTATTATTATTGTTGTTGACTTTTGTTACTGTTTCTCTTTAAGTTTGTTGTTATTTTTTGGCAAAATGCTGATACAGTCCAAAAAAGAGTGTTTTGAACTCCCAGAGTCGGGAGTTTGTAATTCGTTTGAGGGATTATTTCGAGCGAGAACGAGAGAGTGGCCCGGTGGGCGGAAAACTGGAAAATAAATATATATTTTTTAATATAATGCAACTTTTTCAAAAATAAGTACTAATAACTCTTAGAAAAATCTATGGTTCACTCGATCAATGATACATCTCTAAAACTGTCAAACTCGAAACGTCACAGAACTCATCATAGGTGAAAAATAATATAATGTTAAGTTATTTGACTGTCTCTGACACTCTTAACATCAATTGTTGAATCATGGTTACAAATAAATTCCAAAATGTATAATTCAGTACTTAACCTGATCTCAATCACTACACATCTTGGAAAGTTAAAATTGGGCTCGTATTCACTTTGGTATCCATTGGCTGTATTCATAAAAAAGAAAATAGAATGGCTCTTTACTTGTTTTTCACCTTAGCATGAGAAGATGCCTTTTATGTTAGTCCACTATAGCACTTTATTTATATGTTGTGAAATATAGCATGTGTCCTTTGCATATGCCCCTGTGATGTCCACAAATATATGGATTAACTTCTTAATATTTTATATCTGTATCTACCTGTTATTATTAAGTTTAATTTATATAGGTTCAAGCCATGGTAAGATCTAGGGTATTCTTGTTTTTTTTTTAATTTTTCTTTTGTTTTGAGACCTTTGCATTGCACACTTTCATTCGAGTACAAATCTATAAATTGTTCTTTCTACTGCCTATACACACCGCATTGCTGAAACTGAAGTTTTTTTTAAAAATAATACATTATTAATTACAAACCAGAATTTTGCAGAGTAGATAGGTGAATATTGGATCATTTTGACCTCTGTTGAAAGTCATTACCATCACACATTTTTAGCACCAACAGAAGGACAAGTCACAACAATTTTGATCACTCTAGATTTAGCATTGATTCTTCAGTCTTCACAAAAATGTAAACCTAAGCATCATCTCTTTTATAATATAAATTAAATAATACTTGCGGAAACAGTAATAACAAAAAAACGCCGCATAAACACAGAATAAATACCCAGTTATGTAATTTGTGAACTCATTAATGTTACACCTGCTAAATGATGACTTCTGATATAGAGCAAGGGAGGCCGCATAAAGTGCACCCTCATCCCCGGAGATGGAGTCGGGCCAGAGCTGGTCTACTCTGTACAGGAAGTTTTTAAGGTATGTAAATGTAAGTAAAAAATAAAGTAAATGTGATGTCTTAGTCTCTTTATACTATTACTAGCTTTTGCCCGCGGCTCCGCCCGCGTGGTTTTCGGTTATCGCGCGCTGTTTCCTAGGGAACTGTGCATTTTTCCGGGATAAAAAGTAACCTATGTCACTCTCGGGCCTATAAACCATCTCTATGCCAAAAATCACGTCGATCCGTCGCTCCGTTACGGCGTGAAAGACGGACAAACATACAAACACACTTTCGCATTTATAATATTTTACAATAATGATTTAACAATAATTTTAGAACAATTTCATATTAATTTCATAGAAATCTATATATATAAAAGAAAGTCGTGTTAGTTACACCACTTATAACTCAAGAACGGCAGAACAGATTTGGCTGAAAATTGGTAGGGAGGTAGCTTAGAGCCAGGAGACGGACATAGGATACTTTTTCTCCCGATATTCCCACGGGATACCTAGGGATAAAATCTTGAAATAACAACCGCTGGGCTTGGAGTCATTAAATTTGGTATGTAGGTAGGTGGACGTCTGGAATTACTCATAGGCGACTTTTTGACCCGATATTCCCACGGGATACCTAGGGATGAAATCTCGAAATAACAACCACTGGGACTAGAGCCATGAAATTCGGTATGTAGGTAGCTCGACCAATGAAATAATACATATGCTATTTTTTAACCCGATATTCCCACGGGATAGGGATAAAATCTTGAAATAATAACCGCTACCCTTAGCGTCATGAAATTTGGTATATAGGTAGTTGGCCGTCTAGAATAACACATAGGCCACTTTTTGGCCCAATATTCCCACGGGATACCTAGGGATAAAATCTAGAAATAACAACCGCTGTACTTAGAGCCATGAAATTTAGTATGTAGGTAGCTGGACCTCTGGAATAATAGATAGGCTACTTTTTATCTCGATATTCCCACGGGATAGGGATAAAATCTTGAAATAATAACCGCTGGGCTAAGAGTCATGAAATTTGGTATGAAGGTAACTCGATGTCTAGAATAACACATACGCTACTTTTTATCCGGATATTCTCACGGGATAGTTTTGAACTATTTTGAAAACAAATGACTTTCTGCCAAGTACCTATCATGCGGCGCATTCTTCTTGGCAATGATGGTCTTTCCGAAAGCGCTGGTAGTTTAAAAAATGACGTATAAAAGTGCCCATTGCGGCCTATTTACTGAATAAATGATTTGAATTTGGATAGGCAACATTTTTGAAATTTCAGCACTGGGTTTAGAGTCTTGAATTTTGTACAGCTATTCACAACACAACCTCAATGAAGGAAGACCACGATATAAATTTTGGAAATTGCCAGGGGAATTTTTTAAAATCCTGAAAATTTCAAGTGCAACTACCAGACCGATTAGTTTACGCGTGCGAAGCCGCGGGTAAAAGCTAGTTTTATAATAATTTGTGAAAAACTTCTTTTTTGACCCATTTTTTTACCATCCAACTATTTTTTGAAAAGTAAATGCAATTATGACGTTGTTGTATAGGTGCGTTTTCATGTGTCTATGTACAGGCTGCTGGTATCCCGGTGGACTTCGAGTCATTCTTCTTCTCCGAGGTGAACCCCACCCTGAGCGCCCCGCTGGAAGATGTCGTCAACTCCATCGCCAGAAACAAGATTTGCATCAAGGTACACTCACATTCCTATTTAACCCTTTCACGAATTTAGATCGCAACCATGTAATAAATCATAGTGTTATATTATTTACAATATAATACAATACAATACAATAACTCTTTATTGCGCACCAAAATATAGCAAAAAATTACAGAAAACAGGTATACACACAAAGACTTTCTGAGGTAAGCAATAGGCGGCCTTATCGCTTCAGAGCGATCTCTTCCAGGCAACCTTTACCTTTATTTACCTATGAGGGATTAATTTAAAAACGAATATTATTTTAATGACTTCAATTAATTTTGTACCATATTGTGAATTTAGCAAGGTCGAATATTTGTGTACATTTATGTGGTCGCTATATGCAGTGCACTATGCACGGAGAAGGGTTAACCCTTGACGGAAGATTATAACTTTTCTGAGTTGATTTATCAACTTTTCTGCGGACAAGTGGTAAAAAAAATCTGCTGTAAGCCATTACCACTTCGGTAAGTACAGTCAAGGACTTAATTCATTAGCCGCCATGGAACCATTTCACAGTAAACGTCATAGTGACATCACATTAATTTACAAGGAAAATCTTAATGACTTTTCCTTTGAAAAGGTTCCATGGCGGCCCATGAATTAAAGTCCTTGACCGTTATTTAAAGAAATGGTAATCAGGATAAAAACACCACAGAAAAATGAAATATTTTTCTTTATCTCTCGATTTCCAGGGCATCCTCGCAACCCCGGACTTCTCTCACACCGGCGAGCTCCAAACGCTGAACATGAAACTCCGCAACGCTCTCGACCTGTACGCTAACGTTGTGCACGTCAAGTCGCTGCCGAACGTTAACTGCCGTCACAAGGACGTGGACTGCATCATCATAAGAGAGCAGACTGAGGGAGAGTACTCTGCTTTGGAACACGAGTCTGTGCCAGGTTAGTCAAACAACTTATCATCATCATCATCATTTCGTTTATGTATGTCCCACTGCAGCATGCAGGGTCGTCCCACTCAGAATGAGGGAGCTCAGGATTGAGAATGTCACACACACCATTAGTGCCTCCGCTAGCTGGCTGGCTACTATGAAACTCGAAGTTCGTGTCGTGCGATCCCTCTGGCACTTATACTATTTAATACGAGAGCGACAGTTTAAAAGTTTTATGCACATGATAGTTTCATAAACTTTTATAAAAAAGTGTATATCAAAACCAAAATTCTCGAGAATCGTTTGAAATACAATTTTTTAATTGCTTTCTATTTAAAATAAACTCAAACTAGGTCTTTTTTTCTAAAATTTCCTCTATCCCCGAAAGGCTTTTAAGAAAAACCGTCTAGACCTGTCAATTATAATAATAAAGCTTTTATTTCCCGAAATTTTACAAATCATTTAAAATCCAATATAAAAATTAACGAAAATAAGATTAAATTAAATTAAAATCTACACTAAAATCATCACAAAATGTATATTACTTCGGTGTGCCTTTTGGCAAAGGCCTCCTCCAACTCCTTTTATTGCTTTCTGTCTGCCGCAATCCTTATCCATTGGGGTCCTATACCTGTCAATAGAGATGACGACTGGGTTAAAAATATAAACCCCCTTGCAAAAAAAAAACGGGCACCTATGGTTTTTGTATTTTATGTGCATGAAAGCTTACTTTCTAAGCTTCAATGCCTAAAAATCTGAAAAACCACAGGTGCCCGTTCTTTTTGCAAGGGGGTTTATCATTCTATTTAGTCCGACAGTTAGATTATGGAAAAATATGGGACACGTATTTTTTTTGGTTTATGTATGTATGTATGTAAATACTTTATTGCACATAAAACACAAAGTAATACAAAAAGAAAACAACAAACCAAAAGAGTACAAAGGCGAACTTATCCCTAAAAGGGAGCTTTTCAAGGGATCGTTTATCTATTTATTAAAAATCGGCAAAGGTATAGATCATCAAACTTCCGGAGTGGGAGTTTGTGACGTCACGATAAGATAAAAGTCGTACCATATAGTGACGTCACTCGAAACTTCTAAGCACTGTATCCTAGTCATTTTTTGTTTGTCAAACAAAAGAAAAAATATGTGCACAATATTTTTAAATTATCCACCTGACAGAGTAAACAGTTTTTTTTAGTCGTCTAGCCTATTAGCTGAATAAATATTGAATCCATTGTCTCCAGGCGTGGTTGAGTGCCTCAAAATCATCACGGCCGTGAAGTCAGACCGCATCGCCAAGTTCGCGTTCGACTACGCCGTCAAGATGGGCCGCAAGAAGGTCACCGCTGTACACAAGGCTAACATCATGAAGCTCGGAGACGGCACCTTCCTTAAGAGCTGTGAACAGGTGAGTGCAGCACTGTGAATAATTTATTGAATCAGGTGTTACTTTGCAGAGGTCCATATCAATGAAACATCCATATGAATCCGTCCATATGAATGATGTTAGACTAACATGTCTAACAACTGGTAGCATGGTGTACGGTTGTGTCACTCCGAAGATGAGCTCTGGTTGAGTTCGAAACGCGTCAGTGTGTTGTGGTGGTGGTTATAGATGGGTTTGTGTAATTTGTGTGTGTTCTTAAAGTGTGGGGGTGGAGGAACTGCATGAACACGCATATTTTGCATAAGCTCAGTTATCGTAAGGTCGCGGGTGAGCAAGGAAATTCTTTTAGTTCATTGCAGCACTGTGGTTATTATTTTACGATGTATGTAATACTAAACATTACCCACGGCGTCGCACGCGTAATTGGGTCTCTTACTCGTAAGTGTTCTGGGATGGTCCATATCATATTTTTTATCGATAGTCTACTTAAAATAACGTAGCTCACTCATGTAGAGATAGTTTTTTTTTCACTTGCCATTTTTTGTAAGAATAAATTGAAACTGTATCGGCAAACCGAACGTTTGGTGAGATTAATTAATAGCTTTTGTGCCTTGGTCTGTTTTTAAAAAAACCTCTTGTTGTCCTATTGACAGCTGTCAGTTGTCAAATGTCGCTGTTCAACGACACCTACGTACAGACGAACGACGACGACAACTGACAGCTGTCAATCCGACCTCTTCTTTTTTTAATCAAACAGACCAAGGCACAAAACCTATTAATCTCACGAAACATGGTTTGCCGAAATAAAGTTTCAATCTATTTTTCTCCCACCTTGAAAATAAAGAAAATAAGAAAGTTTAGTCACTGATGACTCCTGAGTTACGGGGCAGAATAACACACTTAAAAGTTGATTGACCCTTAAAATAATAATAATAATAATCTTAAAATAATTTCAGATGGCGGCCCTCTACCCGCGCATCGAATTCGAGAAAATGATCGTGGACAACTGCACGATGCAGATGGTGTCGAACCCGAACCAGTTCGATGTGATGGTGGCGCCCAACCTGTACGGGAATATCGTGGATAACCTGGCGAGCGGGCTGGTGGGCGGCGCGGGAGTCGTCGCCGGCGCCAGCTATAGCCCCGAGTGCGCGGTGTTCGAACAGGTAGAGTAGATATAGAAATAGAAATATATTCATTCATGCTTCGCATGATACAGAATAAAAATACAAAAAAAACAAAAAGCAATATGCGAAAGCACGAAACGGTCGCAGCTCAGCATAGTGTTGGCCGTGTAGGCCAACGCTGGTCTTCCGCTGCGACCGCTTGGCGACTTCACGGAAGGCGATCAAAAAAAAAAAGAAAAATTTAACAAATAAAAGAAGAGATATAAAACTAATTAGAAAAAAAAACAATAAAATAATAAGAGAGTACGGCGCGGACATGAAAGAAGAAGAAGAAGAAGAAAGACATTTATTCACATTCACAAAGACACACAAATACAACAACAAAAAAAAAATAGACAGCAAACACAAACAAAACATAAAGGAAATACAAAAATAAAAATATACGATTTTGTGTGTCCCCGCAAAAGTGAACGGGGTGAACAGTGGGGGGAATGGGTTGGGTTGCCATATGGAAAAATAAAATGTCCTGATAAAAATCCTGGTATAGTACGGCACGGACATGGGTTGGGTTGGCATATGGAAAAATAAAATGTCCTGATAAAATTCCTGGTATATATACAGCACGGACGGACATGGGTTGGGTTGCCATATAGAAAAATAAAATGTCCTGATAAAAATCCTGGTATAGTACGGCACGGACATGGGTTGGGTTGCCATATGGAAAAATAAAATGTCCTGATAAAAATCTTGGTATAGAACGGCACGGACATGGGTTGGGTTGCCATATGGAAAAATAAAATGTCCTGATAAAAATCCTGGTATAGTCCGGCACGGACATGGGTTGGGTTGCCATATGGAAAAATAAAATGTCCTGATAAAAATCCTGGTATAGTACGGCACGGACATGGGTTGGGTTGCCATATGGAAAAATAAAATGTCCTGATAAAAATCCTGGTATAGTACGGCACGGACATGGGTTGGGTTGCCATATGGAAAAATAAAATGTCCTGATAAAAATCCTGGTATAGTACGGCACGGACATGGGTTGGGTTGCCATATGGAAAAATAAAATGATCCTGATAAAAATCCTGGTATATTACGGCACGGACATGGGTTGGGTTGCCATATGGAAAAATAAAATGTCCTAATAAAAATCCTGGTATAGAACGGCACGGACATGGGTTGAGATGCCATATGGAAAAATAAAATGTCCTGATAAAAATCCTGGTATAGTACGGCACGGACATGGGTTGGGTTGCCATATGGAAAAATAAAATGTCCTGATAAAAATCCTGGTATAGTACGGCACGGACATGGGTTGGGTTGCCATATGGAAAAATAAAATGATCCTGATAAAAATCCTGGTATATTACGGCACGGACATGGGTTGGGTTGCCATATGGAAAAATAAAATGTCCTAATAAAAATCCTGGTATAGAACGGCACGGACATGGGTTGAGATGCCATATGGAAAAATAAAATGTCCTGATAAAAATCCTAAAATATCCTAAAAGTCAGGATATCTCTTGTAAGAGATTTAGCGTAGCTTAAACGACGCACTCGAGTTTGAATTTATTAAAGAATTTTAAATTGTTTGGAAAGATTATTGGTGTTGTTCAATACTAACTACCTTACATTTATTATTTCATTCAACAAAACTGTAGACTTTGCAATAAATGTATTATTTCTAATATAAAAACCCTGACACTTGCCAAGTCCGGCTGCTATCCTGGTAAAGCTACTTTGAAGCCACACACCATTGCCACTTCGAAGTTCAATATCGAACCAATTTTGATAAAACATTCCTAACAACCATCGCTATGAAAGCAGGGTTTCAAATAAAAAAACTGCATTCAAATCTGTTCACCCGTTCCAGAACTACAGTGCCACAGACACACACAGACAGACACATAACGGTAAACTTATAACATCTCTTTTTGCGTCGGAGGTTAAAAATTACATTAAAATTACAACGCTGCGTCTGATTATTTAAAAATTATAATTATTTAAGTATTTTGCGATTACTCAAGTGTTTTGTTTTATGCTAACTCGTTCATCTATCTATTGCTTATTTTCCAGAGGGGTGTTATAAGTTTGACCGCTATGTGTGTCTGTCTGTGGCACCGTAGCTGTTAAACGGGTGGACCGATTTGAATGCGGTTTTTTTTTATTTGATAGCAGGTTTTCTAGCGATGGTTCTTAGACATGTTTCATCAATATTGGTTCAGCCATTTTTGACACATTGAACTTTAAAGTGACAAAGTCGGGGGTTTTCCAACTTTTTGTTGGTTAGGTTATAATCACTTTTTTTTTACCACCTCCATGTCGCTTTGTCTGGCAGGGCGCGCGCCACATCTTCTCGGGCGCAGTCGGCAAGAACATCGCGAACCCGTGCGCCATGCTGCTGTGTTCGGCCAACTTGCTCGCGCACGTCAATCTGCACTCGTACTCCAAGATGATCAAGAACGCCATCAACAAGTCAGTACCTCTAAGCTAAACCCAAATGTATACACGTACAGTCACCATGCACTTCGGTCCCCAGGCATAACATTTGCCTGGAGAGAGATCACTGTTGGAGCCTCCCCCCACATCAGCAAAACAAAGTAAATCTATCCATATTAATATAATAAATGCGAAAGTGTGTTTGTTTGTGTGTTTGTATGTTTGTCCGTCTTTGACGCCGTAAGGGAGCGACGGATCGACGTGATTTTTGGCATAGAGATAGTTTATGGGCCCAAGAGTGACATAAGCTACTTTTTATCCCGGAGAAATGCACAGATCCCGAGGGAACAGCGCGCGATAACCGAAAACCGCGCGAGCGGAGCCGCGGGCAAAAACTAGTTAGAAATATATAGATAAAACCTAAAAACTCACAGGGAAATAGGGGGTCCCTTGGTTATGTACAGTCAAGTGCCAAAATAAGTATCTATTCGAACCACCATCAGGTATATCCGAGCGGTCAAGGTGATCAAAATATCGAAGCATGAACTCTAGTACCTTAATAATAGCGCATGTTCCGATATTTTTGAGTTTTCATAAAAAAATACCCTGAGCATCCTCTTTAAACCCTTTTCCAGGTGCATATAGCGAATATTCAAATATTCTACCTTACTAAATTTACAATACGGTACATTGTGATTTAATATGAAATTAATAAGGTTCAGTTTCAAACTCAATGCAAGTGGTCGCTAAATCGCCTCTACCTTAGGGTTAAAAAACAACCTCTAGATCTATTGCAGAGCTTAGGGCCTGGTAGTATAATATTTTAAGTGTTATTTGGTAGACAGCCCTTGTTAACTATGTTTTGTTATTTACAGGGTGCTAGTTGACGGAAAGGTGAGGACAAAGGACCTCGGCGGACAATCCACCACCAAAGACTTCACGAACGCCATCATATTCAGCCTTACACACCCTTGAATAAATCAACTAGCACAAATCCCATTCGAATCCTAGAAAAATAATTATAAGGATAATTTATTTATTATTATTTATTAATCACGATCTGCAAAATCAAATGCGATTAAAAATCGAATTATTAATTATGTTTTTTGAACTCCAGTATTCTGTAAGTATTGAATCAACCATGTACATAATATAGGTAAATAAAACCAAAAAGGAACTGTTACTATTGTTTTATTTCGGCTTTAGTTGCTTGGGGTGGGATACTATAATATTACACTGCTTCTGTGAAATTATACATCGAATTGGAACAACTTTTGATCAAGCTGTTTCTTTCGTTCCAGTCCATTAGGTATGATCAATCCTCTAAAATTTCCAGTCTGTCTCTGTCCTCCATTCTCTGAATGTCCAGTTCTCCAGATGTCCAATCAATCGAATGTCTAATTCCCCGATTTTTCAGTCTATTTCGTTCATCTCTTTCTATGGCTTTGTGTAACCTAACTTGTTTGTGCAATAAACTTAAAACATATAGGTCAGTCCTGGATTTGCCAATAGGCCGTATCCGTATAGGCCGCGGCCTAGGGGCACAAATTTCAGAGGACGAGAAAATTATTTTATTTTAGAAAGGTTCGTGGGACGGCGGAAATAAATTGGCCTACACTCATAAAGAATATAAATCCGGTACTGTTAGGTTAGTTGCGTCAAGGTGCGAAGCACTTCAGCCACGAGGAATAGGGTTCCGTTGACCATGAGTCATAGAATTGAAATCAACGAACCAGGAAATGGTCGAATGGAGACCGACTGGATAATTGGATATTCGGGTAAATAGACGTTCGGAGAATAGACATACCAATAAATATACGTCCGGGAATTAGACATTTAGGGAATTGGATCTAATGGACCGCCACAATTGTTCTCTGATTATGAAATGGGTATACAGTGGTGGCAAACTATATCTATATCCAAGTATATTTAGAGCTTATTTCTATGAGTTATTTACATGGTTAGTTTGCCGCTGGAGCTGGGCAGTAGTGGCAAGGGAGGTTCAGTACTCGGTCGGTATAACTCTGTGCGCAGCTAGCTTCTTCACTCTTTCTGATATCACGTACTTGAGAGCGCCACGGGGCACCTGTAATAACGTGAGAAAGGTTTGTAAATTCATATCGTGACGTTCTACAATACTAAACTACATAGAATCGTTAACCCTTTGCTTCGTTAAGTCGAAACTGACTGAAGAATAGGCATGTTGGAATGGCAGTGGACAGGCAACATCGCACGGAAATCATAACCGTCGCGACCACAAACCGCAAGACGAAGCGTTGACATGCCTCCCACTAGATGTACTGACGACATCGCGAAAGTTTTTTTATTCGACTGGATGGCAAACGAGTATGTGGGTCTCCTGATGCTAAGAGATCACCACCGCCCATAAACATCTGCAACACAAGGGGTATTGCAGATGCGTTGCGAACCTAGAGGCCTAAAATGGGATAACTCAAGTACCTACCAGTAATTTAACCGGCTGTCTTACTCTCCACGCCGAAACACAACAGAAGGGCTACTCCGAAACACAAAATTCGAAGTTCGTATCGTACTATCCCTCTCACTCTCGTATTAAATAACATACGCGTAGGCGGGACGGTACGATACGAACTTCGATTTTCGAATTTCGTGGTAGCCTTGCAGTTGCGAGTAAGTCTTTATTCAACAGTGGAAGTCTTCCGGCTGATGATGATGACAATGAAGGTAAGCAATATAACCCTGACTAATTTCGGAATAGCGTGTCTAAATTAGCGGGGCTTGAAAAAGGATTAATGTAAAACATTTCAAAATATATGTATAGATTGACACGATCCAGCGATACACACTCGCTGTAAGTCACTTGTCCCACCACCGACGATGACGGAGAAGCGGGTAGAGCTACAAACTAGGTACATCAGCATCAAATATATATGTAGTAGCTGCCAAAATGATCAAATAGGCACGCGATACAAAATAATATGGCGTGCCGAAGTATTTAAACACTGGCTGCTGGCAATTTGATGCTGACTGTACGAGCAGCGAGAAGAGAAACTGTTACTACGAGTATGTGTATCTCTTTTACTCATCTATAGGTATCTATTGTTCGTCTATTGAGCGAGAAAATAATCTATAGCTAGTCGCTTCCTCGTCGAGTAGCGAGAAGCGTGTGTTACCTATGACAATTTTATCGCTTCTCGCCGAGCGACCAATTTTTCATACTAAAAACACTTCTCGCTACTCTTAGGTAGTGAGTCCAGAGCCTATAAATTACCTTGATAGGATCTCTGTAGAAGGATTCCTGCGACAGACGCTTGTAGCATTTGAACTCCGGTAAGAAACTGATCTGGTTGATGCGCGGGAGCAACTGGTCAAGCGGCTTGCGCTGCCCTTGCTGGAAACAAACTTCAAGTTAGTATACGGTAAGTTTTAGGGCCTTGCGCTGTTTGTTTCATGTCATCTAAAAAATGGTAACAAAAGCAAATGGCCGATATGCTACAATTTTATTTAAATTTAAATTATTAAGTTGTCGTGTACTTGAAAAATAAAGGATTGCTGGAAAAAGGGCCAAAACTTTAAATTTTAATATCGTACTGAAGCATTTAATTAAATATCTTAATACTTTTGCTTCATTTCTTCGCATTATTGGAGAAAAGCACTATATGCCTCAGCAGAAATGGCAATACGTGGATTCGTATTTATTGAGGGGCTCGGCTACGCTGCGTCCATCAAACTCTACTCATTACAAAGTGCTTTTTCTCGGCTTCGGCAATAAGTACTATTATGTCCCCGTCCACTAAAAAGGCATACGTCTTTTTCGCTCTTATTGCGTAGAATAAAGCTTTTTGTCGTCGGCTATTGCTGATTCCGCGTCGGTAGATGTGCGGAGACCCTTACTGCGCCTTTTTTGTCGTGATTGCCTGAAGACACTAGCCTAGTTCCTGAAGAGCCTAGGCAGCTGCCTAACAGACCTCCTCGGTTGAAAGAGAAGGGAAATTTGAGTACCATGTCTACTGGACTTACTCTTTGCGGCACACTCAAGAAGTTTTTCTTCGGGTAGGCAATGTGGCTGATATAGTCCATGTGCTTCTTCCAGTCACTCTCCGTCCAGCCGCGCTTCTTCTTAACATCCTGAAATAATTTGAAAGTAAATTGGTCATCTATTTAAGTAGAAATTCCTTAGGTTATAAACCCCCTTGCAAAAAAACGGGCACCTGTGGTTTTTGTATTTTATTTGCATGAAAGCTTACTTTCTAAGCTTCAATGCCTATAAATCTGAAAAACCATAAGTGCCCTACTTTTTTGTAAGGGTGTTTAGTTTAGGTACTCATCATGCATTTAGCTGTTAAACTATGCAAGTTGAAGTGGCAATGAGCGGGCCACATCGCTCAAAGAACAGATAACCGTTAGCGGAGAAAAGTCCTCGAGTGGCGACCACGAACCGAAAGACGAAGCGTTGGCAGACCTCCAACTAGACGGACTGACGATATCGTGAGAGTTGCGGGAAACCGGTGAATACAAGTGGCGAACCGTAATTCACTGTTCTAGTTCTCATTCTAAGCCTGTAAGGGCCTTTGTTCAGCAATGGACTTCTTTGGCTGATGATGATAACTCAAGACACACGCACGCTGAATTTTGACCGTGATCAGACAGGTACAGTCAAAAGAAACAGTTGCGTACGAGGATGGAACCTTTATGCCACTGACGTCATATTGACATTAAATACGTCTGCCAAAGAAATGCTAGCGAAATCGAAATTGAATGGTGTTGCAGATGTTTATGGGCGGTGGTGATCTCTTACCACCAGGAGACCCACTTGCTCGTTTGCCTTCCAGTCGTATAAAAAAAAAGAATATCAAAAGGTCCCACCCTGGTACTCCTATAGGAACGCGATTCAGTTTAGAGACTATCAGTGCTAGAAAGTTGTAATTTCGCATAGCTATATGTAGCAATCATGCCGACAAAGTGGTCAAATGATATGTAGGTAGGTTTTTTTTACTTTAGGTACCTCTCCCATAGGTTCTATGTTCGACAGTGTGTATTTTTTTCTCAAGGTATAGTCTCTTAGCCTACCTTAGTGTCAGTTTTCTTGAGATCGAGCACGCAGTTGGCGAGCTTGCTGTAGCAGGTAACGTTGGCCGCCTCGATCATGCGATCGATACGCTCCAGACGTTCCTGGGTGAAGAAATTCTTGTACGCGCGCTTCAACGTCAGGAATTTGCTGCAGAGGATAGTGAAAATATGTATAAATTGAGTGAGATCATAAGAGATAACTCGGCCCTCTATACTTGAAACGTTTAGGTAATTAAATAAATGTAAACAAACTTCAGCTGCCAAATTTGGTACATTCAAGGATTTTAAACACTTTACTTATCTATTAGTATAAATACAAAGTAGACTATTGTATTCCTATACAGAAATGTAAATATTTAGATAGTTTAATGGGGGAATTTCACTATTTAAGACACCAATTGACGTTGTTTTGTTTACATTTTTTTAAATACCTATCCAAACCAAGTATAGACAGGGTACTGGTGAACATTCGAGCGTTTTGATCACTCGGTTAAACGTCACATCCCATCCCAGTTTCATTAGCAAAACAGAAGAACGAGTCCCAAGAGATTATATGCTAGATTTAGGGGCTGTTTCACCATCCATTAATTAGTGTTAACTGACGGTTAAATGTGATGCCGTCTCTATTTGTTTTGTTCGAATGGGCGGAGACGGCATCACATTTAACCGTCAGTTAACACTAATAAATAGATGGTGAAACAAACAGCCCCTTAGCATCGGTATTATTCTTAGTTTTCATGAAAATTTAACCCTGAGCATAATCTCTTTTAACCTCTTCACCGCCACAAAACAAACGAGTGACGTGCTCTGTACGCCACAGAAAAACCAGCGACAAATCAACTTGATTTTTAATTCCATTACAGAAAGATTAATTTCATCTGTCATTCATTTCGTCTGGATGACTCTGGCGGTGAAGTGGTTAATAATTCTTGCCGAAACGGTAATGACGAAAAAAACGGTGAACCCCAACGGTGTCTCATTTTCTCATACATTTATGAGACAAAACACTAATATTATTAGACTAATACGCTTTGAGAAACAGGACCCTGTAGACTTACCGTATGTAAGGCCAGGCAGCGTCGTTCACTCGATCAGACAGCTGACTCCTCAAAGCGGACACTCTGATGCCTCTAGGAGTGAGAGCCGGCATGCCTTCCCCAGTATCGACGATGCAGGGTCTCGGAACGCTCAGCATATTGAGCCTCTTGGATATCTTATAAGGGAACGTGGGCGTCGGAGGATCGTACTTCGGCTTACCCATAGTGATAGCTAGCCAATCAGAGAGTTATAGGGGACTATGGATTTTGGAGTTACATAGTTTTGTTACATGGTATTGGAGGACAGGAATTATTATTTCGTGGTCATTTTGGCTGTTTGTTGTTTGGTTTCTGATGGCCGTGATTGTGACAGTTTATTGATGGATATTTGACTTTGGAATTTATTCGTTTTTAAATTGTGTAATGCGTACTTTTTTGTGTAAAGATAAAGTTCTTGATCTATGGTCGAGTTTGTCATAAAATGTTGTTTATCATGTTATTTAGTTGTTTTTTTTTTCTTAATATGGCTCTGTCCATTAGGGGACAATTTTGCCAGTGTCAAGTAGGGTTTTTGCCCTTTGTTTTTACCGTTGAGAGCATTTCTAAAAAAGTTTGTACATTTGATTTGCGACTCCGATTTGGATAAAAATTTGCAGGTATGTAGATTGAACGATACTGAGCCGTAATAACATAGTCTCTCAAAATGTCCCAATTGGTTTGTATGGAAATTTCCTTTTTTGTTACCAAAACTCTATGGATTTACGGTAGCAAAAAAGGAACTTTCAAAACTCATATCGTTCACTCTATCTACCTGCAAATTTTTACCCAAATCAGAGTCGCAAATCAAATGTACAAACATTTTTTAAACTTTTTTCCACACACTACTTTCATGAAACAATCGAAGATTGCCTTTAAAAAGGAAATAAAACGACCACATTGGATTAAAAAACTTTTATTTCAATCTTAACGTTGTTAAATTGTTCATTATAACTTAACAAATACTAATTTCACACCGAGCTACCTTTCACATCTGTTTCACCTATAAAACGAGCCATGTGAAAAACCAACAACTTCCGACAGTGATCAAAAGTAATTTAACACAAAATGCATTGTTTTTATTTTAAAATTGAAAATATGTTTTTAATGATTTTAGTATCGATTATCACAATACCATTATGATTATGTGACGATACAATAAATTTTATTATTATTATTATTATTATTATTATTACCATGGAAACGAAAAACTATTGAATGATGATAATCATTAAATCTTTTCGAGCAAACAAATCTTGCCACTTACACAAAATATCAAGTATCTCCTATGTGGCTTTGAGAATTGAAGCACAGTGCCTTTTTGCGATATGTAAACATTGTGAATCAAGTTTGCTCATTGATTTTATCGATTTTTAGGTCAATCAGCGTGTTATTTGTTATTTAGTAATTGTTACTTTACCAACCAGTAACAATAATGGTTATAAAATTTTACTATTATTTGATGCTCTATAAAATACCATAGAAATAACTAAAGGAGCTTATTTACGATCGATCACTGCCGGGTAAACTGACATTGACATTCTTAAAAGAAGTTAAAATAGCAAAATTAATACCACGTTGCATTAAAAGCGATAATTAACATCAGTATCTACCGTCTTTACGACGCAGTCGGGTAAAGGGAATAAAACAACTGCAAAAATATTTAAATATCAAGTTTAGCATCAGAACATTAATTAATTTTCAAACATAGAATTGCAAACGTGGTAACAAGCAATAAGAGAAAATAAAAGAAACCTCTAACTAAATTGTTAAGACAACAGTACCCTTCCATTAAGTGCTTCGGTGAATTATACTCTTAATAATGTGACATACAATTTTATAGGTGAAGTTCATCCAAATAATGACAAGTAAGGAATGTCATTTTCAATAAATAATCGACAGAGCTGGCCAAAACATATGAAGGCCCCATGCCGTGATAAAATTAAAAAATATAACATTTCATGTCGTATTTAAAAATACGAATAATAATTAAAAACAGTCGGTTCAAAAAGGAATTGAGCACCAAAAATAAGTGTCGAAATATTTGAACTGTTTTCTCCAAAAATATTGTTAGTACACATTGACAATACTTTTTATTAATAAACTGCAATAAACCAGATCTCAAAAAAATACTTGTTGTCACTTTATTATAAAACTTTTTCACTGGCAACATTATTTTTCGTTGACAACACTTTACCACACCGAGATCAAAATGCCAGTATGCAGTAATAACGAACTAAATAACCACAGACAATAAATGAGCTTACAATATCATTCGAGCGAATATCAAACCTCTGATTGGATTCGAGAGAATATCAAACCTCTGATTGGATTCGCGAGAATATCAAACCTCTGATTGGCTGAATTTCCATATGATCTTTCTTTATGCAGTAAGCTATCGTTATACTACCTTATTTGCATATCAAACACTTTTCCACAGTATCTTCTATATTTTTCCATGCAATTGATCATTATTCAAGTAAAAGTTGTTTTTGCATCAATATTTTAACTGACGACACTTAAATATTTCAAAAATACGTACCTTATTCTCAAAAACTAGACGGCATGATCACCATGTTCAACACTTTTGACAAGCCAGTTCATAGAATACTAACAGTTAGGTTTGTCTTAGTGTAAATAAGGTTTATTTATATAAAGACCATTCTATTTTTATTCACATGCCTTTTCTTCAACAAAATTTACGTTTTAATTTACAAAGTTTTATAATCTCACATAGTTATTTAGTTCGTCAATGCTATGAAAACAAGACTATGTCTTATTACTGTGGTAAAGTAGTGTTAGGTTGAGACCTGGCTACTACACTGGACTACTTTTCGGCATCAATGGTTGCGATACCGATGACCCCGTTAGACTGGGGCGTCTCGGAGTCTGGTGTGATGTCTCCTTCGTCAATTTTTTTGTGTTTGCTTCTGTTGTCAATGCTGGAAAAATGATGGTATGTTATAATATTTGTACAGACGTGTTTAAGAAACTGAGAAGGGAAATGGAACCTAATTAATATGTTGTTCCATGTTGCTGTCAATACAGCATTATATATGTAACTATTTGTTTTGTATGATTGTTAAAGTCAAATCTTGCAAGTCAAAGTTCATCCAGTTTTAGCGATCCAGTTTAAGTGATTGACTGGAAATTTGACAGGGATATGTAGTTTAGAAAGATGACACTGCATGCAAGTATATTCATCAAAAAGTATAGCGAGCTGTGCTCGTTTGGAAAATTATTATTACAAAACCTTTATATTCAACGTTTTATCATCATCAAAGAAAAAGATTAGTGGCTGAACGATGTTGGCAATCAATAATGATTATTTACAGTTAATTAGTTTCAAGGTAATGTGGATTATTTTTTCTTAGCGGAGTTATATTATATGTCCTTTATAAGCGGCTGTCATAGACCTTTATTTCAATTATTTTCGAACCACCTTTCAGTGTTGATTTTCGTTTTAGAAAAACTCAACATTTCAATCAAGCAATAAGATCTAAATCTAACTTATATATAAACCATTAACTTATCCACCAAATCAAATCAACCGAAGAAATATAGAAAACCAAGAAGTCATTGCATTGGTGCAACACACCGCTAGAAAGAACTTTAAAGAAAGATATAGGAAGACCATTGTAGCTTACAGACAAAAGCGAGTAGTCACCCATATTCGTGAAATATACTTGGGAGTTGCTTCACCAATCTTCTAGAAGTTCAAGGAATTATGTGTGACGTATCTGGGATATGGGATCCTGCAGGGCTACTACGAAACTCGAAGTTCGTATCGTACCGCCCCTCTTGCTCTCGTATTAAATAGTATAAGTGTCAGAGGGACCGCATGACACGAACTTCGAGTTTCGTAGTAGCCCTGCTGCAGCCTTATTGTCTAACACTCTTGTCAATCACAACCGTTTTCACCTCTTCTTTCTGTCATACGGCATAAGGCGAGGGTAGAAAGAGAAGGGAAATGCGATCGCGAACCTCAGCGCGTTAAACAATACGGCCTCTGACTGAAAACATTTTTTCCACATGTTTCATTTCCCATCTGCTCATATGGACGAACGATTTTTTTTTCTGACTCTATCAAATATTCCGGATATATTTCAGGACTAATCTGTAGAACCCTATAGATTAGATTAGTTTTATAAGACACTGATGTAATTAAAGTTTAAAAAAATACGTTCGTCTTTATGAAAATCCGTCACATAAAATACCACTAACTTATGAGTGAGTGGTGAAACAAGGCCTTATTATTATAATGATAATACAAATAAATAATAAATATGTCGGGTGTTCAGACTATCAGTTAAACATATAAACATTGATAGTCCGATACGATAAGTGAAAAGCGTAGTGCAGAAATGAAAAGCCAAGTTAATAATGAAGAAATATGCACCGACACCAGATCCAATTTGTTAAAAAAAACCACATAATTCTTGTAAACATACCTCCCATACTAAAATCGTGATTTCGTACGGTAATGGTGGCGATGGAATGTTTATATGGAAATAAAAGAAAATGTTTTGTGAACAATTTTGTAAATAAATCCCGGCATTTTACTGCAACAAAAGCGTTGGTCGTCTTCACAGTCTCGAAAAAAAAAACTATAAGAGTTGCACTGAACATGTTCAACATTTGGCTGACTAAAAACAGTTGATTTACTTAACGCATTCACTGTCACCGACGCATATATGCGTTTTCGGTACTTCACCCAGTGCCGCTGTCATAATAATAATATAATAATAATAATATCATGGGACACTTGACACCAATTGACCTAGTCCCAAACTAAGCAAAGCTTGTACTATGGGTACCAGGTAACGGATAAACATAATTATATATAATAATATAATAATATTTAGTTTTGTATACTATATCATAAACTTCTCTTATTATATAATTAGCATGTGTGGGTTGACTGTAAGTGTTAATTATGAGATTAAATAAATAAATATAGATAAATACATACTTAAATACATATTAAACACCAAAGACCCGAGAACAAACATTCGTATTATTCATACAAATTATATCTGCCCCGGCCCGGAATCGAACCCGGGACCTCAAACTTCGTAGTCAGGTTCTCTGACTAGTTGGCCATACGGTCGTAAATACAATTATTCGTACAACTTGAACGCACATGTGCGTCAGTGGCACCTTTGAAAGCCAGGTGGCGGTGAATGCGTTAAAATCTACAGTACGGGTAGCCATTTTCGATCGCGACTATTAGTCCAGTCGATCGTGGCAAGGCAAAAAATATAAATACTGAACTATGCTGTTTCATTTAAGATTTCAAGAAGTATGTAATTGGTAGATCGGACAGGGTTTCGAGTTTCGCCAGTAAACAGCAGTTTTGTTTCCTTTTAAAAATAACCTATCCCACCAAAAACATTACATGTAAAAAGCTGCAAGTCTCGCAACGCAATGCAGTTCTTGTAATGCTAAAAAGGTTTGAGATGCAATGTTATACCAAGTCGGTTATTTTTGTCAGTACCGGGGGGTTTCCATAGAACTCGATTTTCACCAACTTGCTTATTTTAAAACCATAGAAAAATACAGTTTATAGTTCTCAAATAAAGAGTAAACCAAATTATTTTTAAACACATAAATGACTTGGCCATCGCAAGACATAATGACATAAGAATTATAATCATCAACATCAGCTATTTAAAGTAATTCTAATTAAAGATAGCGCTAGCCCCAGCCTTGCAGTTTGAGTGATACACATAATACGAGAATGACTAAAGGTTGAGTGCGATGGCCAAGTCATTATGTGTTTAAAAAATAATTTGGTTTACTCTTTATTTGAGAACTATAAACTGTATTTTTCTATGGTTTTAAAATAAGCAAGTTGGTGAAAATCGAGTTCTATGGAAACCCCCCGGTACTGACAAAAATAACCGACTTGGTATAACATTGCATCTCAAACCTTTTTAGCATTACAAGAACTGCATTGCGTTGCGAGACTTGCAGCTTTTTACATGTAATGTTTTTGGTGGGATCTCATCACTTTTTGTAGGCAGTTCTTTTTTTTCGGGTACTACTTCTTGTAATAACGCATTACTATCTTCATTTGTTCATCCTTCCTTGTCCATCGTCCATCGTCCATCCTCGTCTATCGTCCATCGTCCATTCTCGTCCATCGTCGCCCATTGTTGAACTTCCGTCGTCCGTCTACCGTCTGTCGTCCATCGTACATCTTCCATCGTCCACCCTCCATCATCCGTCGTCGATCGTCGGTCATCGTCCGTCATCCGTTGTCTTGTCCGTCGTCGGTCGTCGTCTTTTGTCCGTCGTTGCCATCGTCTATCGTTCGTTGTCCGTCGTCTGTCGGCGTTCGTCGTCTGTCGTCGTCCGTCGTCTGTCATCGTCCGTTGTCCGTCATCGTCCGTCGTCGAACTTCCCTCGTCAGTCATCGTCTGTCGTCCGTCGTCGAACTTCCGTCGTCATCCATCGTCTTTCGTCGGTCGTTCGTCTTTCGCCCGTCTATTTTCCGTCATCCGTCGTCGTCCATCGTTCATCCTCCACCATCCATCGTCCGCACTGGGCTCGCGTGGGAACTAAGGCCCAAGCCCTATTATTCTGAGAGGAGGCTTGTGCCCAGCAGTGGGACGCATATAGGCTGGGATGATGATGATGATCCATCGTCCGTCGCCCATCGTCCATCGTCCACACTCCATCGTCCAACGTCCATTTTCTACCCATCGTCCATCGACCATTATCCATTGTCCATCATCCATATTCCAATTTCCATCGTCCATCCTCGCGTCCACTCGCATCGCACAAACATTCACAAACAAACGAACTTTAGTACTTATTACATTAGTAAGATAAACAATTTCATTTTAACCCTTAATACTCAGGTATTAAGACTCAACATTAATACGTATACAATACGACTACGTTCAATAAAGTCATTGCTGTGTAACTTTGTAATCGCTAGTATTTATATGGGATTACAAACTTACTTGTGCGGTTTGTATAACTTTGAAACGTGACTGAAATTGCAACATTTTGGATTTTTTCGTGACCATGTAGGCTAAAAACTAACTATGTTTAAAATTTGGACCTTGTGGGTCTGCTAGAAGTACCTTAGAATTATGATGATCAAAAGTCAGTGTGTAGGTATGTCAGTGACAAAACTGAGGAACTTTAACATGTGATAGTTCTTAATCTACGTGTTCAAACTGAATGTTATTGATAATATATCTAAGTCCCATTAGGCCCTATAGGTAACTGAAAATTCAGGGTTCTAGCTTTAGCCATAACAAAAATACAGGGTGTTGAAAATAGCCTGAATGGCTTCGAGAAAAGTATGGTACGGCCGTGCCTTTGTTTTTTTTTGCTCGACTTGGCGGGGGCACTGCCGTGCCCCCAGATTTGATAATAAGATTCAAAGCAGTTTCCCTCCAGAGTCCATAAATTGTTACACCATTTATGTGACAAATCCCTAAATATGAAATATTATAAACTTTAAAAGTAAAAACAACTAAAAGTACCAAAATTGTTATGCTGGAAATTGGAAAGAATATAAAACAACTAATACTGTTTAATTTTGAAAATGAAACTCAATTATTGACACACGAGAAAAAAAAATGTGGATAATGTAAAAAGAAAATGACTCACCAGCTCATTATTTTCTGGACAACGAAGATACATGTAGGTATGACAGGTGTCATGATGGCGACAGATACTGGCACCACTGGAAATAAAATAAAGAATATATAAACACTGACTGTTATTCGCAAATACGTCTACGTCCCGGGGAAACTTTATCCTTTTTCCGGAATAAATAGTTATTATTTGTGTCACGAGGGAGCAAAATGATGTATTTAAGGAGAGGGCGGTACATTGAATCCCTCGCTATGCTCAGGATTCTACAATAGAATCTTGAGCGTAGCGAGGGATTCTCAAGTAGAATCCTGAGCGTAATGAGGGGAGCGTGCAAAAATATCTGACACGTCCTACGGCCCCGAGAAATAGAGTCGTTTCAGTCAGTTAATTATGCGCGGTTTGTTGTGTCAGATATTGGTGCTTGTGACTCTACACAGAGGGTAAGATATACCTATTTATTTTTCACTTCTCATGCTCGTAAAGTTCGTGTTTATGCTGGATCTAAGCGACATAAAATGACTTTTTATGCACTAGTGCATAAAATAAAATTTTCGTCTAAGACCAAGGTAATCAGGTGTCAACAGCCACAAACAATGAAGTTTATATATCTTATTTTTTCATAATTTTTAATTTATATACAATTAAAAATCAATCAAATCAATCAAAATAAATCAATAAAACTAAAAAATATAATTATATAGCAATGCATAAAAAAGAAAATGTACATAGTAAGTGAACAATTGTTTCGACTGTTGCTATTTGGTTTCCTCGCCGTCGAAGTGAAAAGCAGAGTGTAAAACTCGAGTATTAAACCCATTTTTCCCTCGACGTGTCTATCCACCCTCGCCATACCGGCTCGGGTGGCTATATGAACGTCATGGGTAAAATGGCTCGTTTTATGCTCTTGTTGTACAATCTACTATTTTAATGACTAAAACTTACCCGTAGTGAGATCAGCCTGCGGTTGCGGCAGAGCGTACCGCAGCAAGAAGATGGAGATCCCAGTGTTCTGCACACCGGTCTCCATGGATATAGCCAACGCGTCCACGTGCGGCTGACGGAAGATGCGGGCGATGCCGTAGCCGAAGCCGTAGCCCAGCCAGGGGAGGCCCATGCCCGCCACTATGATCTGAAGAGGACCAGGGTCACGTTATAAGAGAGAGAGAAACATTTATTTACACATATTCGATACACTAAAAAATATACTCAATGGAAAGAAAAAAAAACATCGAATATTATATGGTGTTACAGATGTTTATGGGCGGTGGTGATCTCTTACCATCAGGAGACCCACTAGCTCGTTTGCAATCCAGTCGAATAAAAAAAAATAACTTGCTACTTAGACCAGGTGATTTTTAGATCAAGTGGTACTACAAAATTAAACAAAACCTTGTAAACGACAACGCAAACCTTGTAAAACTAAAACGAATTCTTGCAGAACAACTCACCTGCCACGTGAACAGCTCAAATATATAAAGGTTAGTTATAATAGCGAACACGATGATAAACAACAGCAGCGAAGTGGACAGTGGCTTCAGTATTCGCACCAGGAACGCAGACAGCCTGGGGGTCCACTTCTGCATGCCCAAGCCTATGGCGAGGGGCACCAGGAGTCCGACCACGAAAGAGGCTATCCGCGCGTAAGGGACCACGATGTTCGCTTGACGGAACACCACCTGGCCGAGGGAGAAGAGCCATGCTGGCATGAATCCTGGAAGAAGGCATTTCAGTGGTTAATCAGCACGTATATCCATACTAATATTATAAATGCGAAAGTGTGTTTGTATGTTTGTCCGTCTTTCACGCCGTAACGGAGTGACGGATCGACGTGATTTTTGGCATAGAGATAGTTTATGGGCCCGAGAGTGACATAGTCTACTTTTTATCCCGGATAATGCACAGTTTCCGAGGGAACAGCGCGCGATAACCAAATACCACGCGGGCGGAGCCGCGGGCAAAAGCTGGTTTATTTATACATATACTAGACTCTACCTGCAGCTTCGCACGCGTAAATTAGATATGGCAGCTGAATTTAAATTCTGGGATTTTACTAAATTCCCGCGGGAATTGCCAAAGATTTAAGAAGATCTTAGATTCCATTATAGTTGCGTATAATATAAAACCGTACCCGAAGCCGTGGTGGCCTGTAGTTAGAACTATTGTCTTTCAAGCGGAGGGTCATGGGTTCGAGCCCAAGCTCGCACCTCTGATTTTTTCGGAGTTTATGCGCAAAATTGACGACCGGATGGCCGAGTGGTTAGAGAACCTGATTACGAAGCTTGAGGTCCCGGGTTCGAATCCCGGCCGTGGCAGATATTTGTATGAATAATACAAATGTTCGCTCTCGGATCTTGGATGTTTAATATGTATTTATCTATATAAGTATGTTTATCCGTTACCTAGTGTCCATAGCACAAGCTTTGCTTAGTTTGGGACTAGGTCAATTGGTGTCAAGTGTCCCATGATTATTTATTTATTCTTCAAATTTGCCACGAGCTTTACAGTGCACTGCACACACCGGCGAAGAAGTTTAATGGTGTGTGTCTAAAGTTACCAATCAGCACTGGGCCCGCGTGGGAACTACGGCCTAAGCCCCCTGATTAAGAGAGGAGGCCTGTGCACTGCAGTGGGACGTATATAGGCCGACAAAACACCCCAACTTGAGCTTGATGTGGACCCAATGAACATCAGGCTAAACAGCAAATGCTAAGAAAACCCGTTCCAACTTACCAAAAGAGGCCAGCGTGGATATAGAGGTCATGGCGAGCGACAAATTAAGGTTCCCTCCGAGCACGAACGTCCAGATGTTGGAGGCGCCGCCGCCGGGAGACACTCCCGTGAAGAACATGCCGAGACGCAGCGCGGCCGCCACGTCGTCACCCTCTGGGCCTGACGGGAAGATCAGGAAACCCAGCGCGAAAGACATCTGCAGAAAAAATTACAAATAATAAATAAATAAATAAATATCACGGGACAATTCACACCAATTGACCTAGTCCCAAAGTAAGCTTAGCAAAGCTTGTGTTATGGACACTAGGCAACGGATAAACATACTTATATAGATAAATACATACTTAAATACAAATTTAACATCCAAGACCCGAGAACAAACATTCGTATTATTCATACAAATATCTGCCCCGACACGGGAATCGAACCCGGAACCTCAAGCTTCGTAGTCAGGGTCACTAACCACTAGGCCATCTGGTCGTCAAATGGGTCAAATAATAATACAAAACATTTTTACCGCCGGGCAATCCGCAATCTTAGATTTCGTTAAGCAAGCATATTGCTACGATTGCGTACTGTCCGATAGCTAGGACACATTGATAGAATGCCAGCATACAGGATCGTGAAGAGAGCGTACCTCCCTCTCACAATAAGAAAACATATTATGGCTACGTTTCACTTAACGCCCGCAATGCCTTCGACCGCTGAAACTGTCGTTTTAACTGACGTAAAAAGGCCGCGGGCGTTGTAGGCAAATGTTATAAGTAGAACGCACATCTTGAACACTGTGTGCTCGCAATATGGCTGCATTGGCAGCATAGGGAAAACGTGCAGCTTTAAATGTTGCTGAGTAAATATTTCGCATGACTTTGAGTAAAATTTTATTCAACATGAATTCCCATCCATTGCAGGTGGTAGGACCTCGTGCAAGGTCCGCCCGGATTGCTACCACCATCTTGCTTGCTAATCCTGCCGTGAAGCAGCAGTGCTTGCACTGTTATGTGTGGAGAGTAAGACGGCCGATGAAATTACTGGCATTTGAGGTATCCCATCTTAGGCCTCTAGGTTCGCAACGCATCTGCAATACCCCTGGTGTTGCAGGTGTCTATGGGCGGTGGTGATCTCTCACCATCAGGAGACCTACTTGCTCGTTTGCCATCCAGTCAAATAAAAAAAAAACATTTTTGACAAAACGAAAGTTCATCAAGTTCTGATGACATTTAAATGAATACGTACGAGAGGCATGAATAGGAACTGTGCCAGCATTCCAATAGCGGGTCCCACGGGTCTTTTGATCACTCCTTTGACCGTGGGCCAGTCCATCGCGCATCCAAAGTTAATGAAGATCAGCGACACCTGAAAACAATAAAACAGTCAGACAAGCCACTCAAGAATGTGGCGGACATGAGCACTAGGGTTTTATAACGACAACATGTTATTTTCTTAGTTTTAGTGAAAAATGTCGTCTTTAGGTTCGAGTTCAGGACAAAAACGAGGTACAGTTGGTTAGTTTAGTCATGGTTGATTGATAACGAGGGGGGATTACGAGTATTAGGTTTCATGTCACCTAACCCTTATTACGTTAACATTATCAAATTTCAGCTTCGACACCTATCCGATGCCGTCAGAGTCAGAATTGTGTCAACGGTAGTTAAATAATTCTAAATATGTAACAGTCAAAAGCATAAATATCTATACATCCATAGTATCATAACGTACATACCTATATTTATGCCCTTGACTGCCATTCAAATTATTACAACACATGCGAGTTAATTTTAATTTTCATTCGGTCTTGAAAGTAAGAAAACTGATTTCTGTATACGTATACAGATTCCTGTACATCCATACTAATATTATAAATGCGAAAGTGTGTTTGTATGTTTGTGTTTTTGTCTGTCTTTCACGCCGTAAGGGAGCGACGGATCGACGTGATTTTAGGCATAGAGATAGTTTATGGGCCCGAAAGTTACACAGGCTACTTTTTATCCCGAAAAATGCACAGTTCCCGAGGGAACAGCGCGCGATAACCGAATACCGCGCGGACAGAGCCGCGGACAAAAGCTAGTTATTACATATATATTTTATGTATGTATAGTATAAGTAGTGCCACGAGAGTTAAAGTGAATGATTACACACAGCTACATGAAGAACTGATTGCATAAAAGGAGAATGAATTCAATGAATGAATGAATGTCAGACATGTTTTTGTGCGCGTGACCTAACACTGGTGGCAAGGCACTAGCTGTTGCTCGAAACTTCGTCCGTTAATTTGTTTATTGCCATCCAGCATGAACAGGAAGATTAGTTTAAGCGCGAAAAGGAGACTTACGAACGTACGAAAACTGACCCGTTATTTTTCTCTCTGTGCACCTATTTGTGTATCTCTTACTATTTGTGGTGTAGTAGGTAAAGATTCATTGTATTGTAATATTTACAAAAACAAATTATATTTAGCACTCACAAATAGCGCGACGCTGGTAACGAAGATGCGGTCGATGATGCGTTCAGGCCGCAACACGGTGACGGGCAGCTCGCCGCTCACCGGGTGCTCCACCGTGCCCCGCTTGGCGGCCACTCGGATTTCAGTCAGCCCTGAAAAATATCCAAAGATTCGTTAGTCTAAGGGTCTCTACACTACGCATTACACAGTACGAGTACGTACATGGCACGCGACGGTGACGGTTGGTAAGGAAACGTGCAAGTGGGCATAGTCTCACACTTTTCGATACAAAGTATATATTTTTGCTGGCACGTTGCTGTTACGGTCATGGTATGATACGATGTAATGGGTAGAGACCTTAATCCATATTTGGATGGAACGAGCATTTCAAAATCAAAAAATATCTTTATTCAATTAAGGCTAGGATATATAACGAGCACTTATGAATGCCAAAAAAAAACTACCACCGTTCGGAAAAACCTCTGTTGAGAAGAATCCGGCAAGAAACTCAAAGAAGTACATATATTTTTTTAAACAGATTTACAATGTTGTTTAACGATATCTATACATCACAAATATTTAACTTCAGATTTTTAGTTGACTGACATTATGAGTAGATTTCCGTAACACATACCCTGTTGCTCGCTGCCCACTAAGGGGATGCTGCTGTTGGCTTTGGTAGTTATGCACGGAACCGACTTTCTTTCCACCCTCACCTAAATACTGGCAGTCTACTAACAGTTTGTTTCTAGCAAAACTTTTCGCCACGCAAGGTTTGGAATCAGCTTGCAGCGCCAGTATTTCCGGACCAGTACAACTTGGGGATCTTCAAAAAACGAGCTCTGAAGTGGCCCGCCTGATTTTCACCCTACATACTGGGTGACCTTAGCCTCTGGAAAAATGTGAATTTAATACTACTGGCTTAGCAAGATATTTCAAACCAAACTGCAAAGTATCATAACAATCAGTCCAATATTTACCGAAAAACTAACGGTTTTCAATGTATCACTAAGAAGGAGCCTGTGTATTTGGATGATAATGATTTCATGGTTTTTTTTTTCTAATTAAGCAAATAACTAAGGTCACCTTGTATAAACAAACAACCTCTCACCCTAAACGCATATACCTTCTCCGTTCCGTCATGGGTAAAAAAAGTCTTACCTAAGAAGCTTCCCGTTATAGTGGCCACGCCGTCGAAGCGACTGCTCGCAACGTTGTCCTCTGTGAGCACGTAAGCTCCCCTCCAACTCGGCGTCGCCAAGTGGTCATCACGCGACGTTAATATCAGTTCGTCGTTAAGCTGCATGCCGGTACCTGAAGACAATATTTACGCTATTTAAGTTCCATTTTTGCAACTCAAAAATAGCTAATCGCTAATCCTGCCGAGAAGCAGCAGTTTTTTTTTATTCGACTGGATGGCAAACGAGCAATTAAGTGGGTCTCCTGATGGTGAGTGCTTGCACTGTTGTGTTTCGGCGTGGAGAGTAAGACAGACGGTGAAATTACTTGAGGTAAGGTAGGCCTCTAGGTTGGCAACGCTTCTGAAATACCCCTGGTGTTGTAGATGTTTATGGGCGGTGGTGATCTCTTACCATCAGGAGACCTCTTGCTCGTTTGCCATCCAGTCGAATAAAAAAAAAGCAGAAAAGCTCTGCTTTAGATAAGGTACAGTCAGGGACGATCTTAGCCATCTAGGTGCCCCCGGCGAGTCATTCTTTTGGCGCCCTTTTAGGTACGACAAGCGATAAATGACAGGTCGTGTTTGTTACGCCCACGGCTCACACTCACTTCTACGAGAAAATCTATAAAAGTTCACACGCTGAGTCTAGTTTTCCGTTAGATTTATATAAATAGGTATTCAACTAAATAGATTACGAGTAAGTTGAGATGGCGCGCGCGGGACCCTGCAGTACCTAGCTCCCAGGGTAGCCTTCCCACCAAAACTGGCACTGGGTACAATCGAACCATTTGAATCCCGAAACCGATGTATCACAGAACATTCTCACAATACTTAAACGTCAGTGGTTCTTCTGGTCAGGCAATGCGGTATCACTATGACAATTTCTGTGAAAAGGTTCCGGGGATTCATTGCGTGCGTTGCCAAGAATAAAAATGTGCGGCGAGTGTCTATAGACCGCGCATTGAACTGAGGAAACGTTCGCCGTGCTACCGCTAGCAAAGATATCAAAATTGTGTTTTACATAGCCGTTGCATGACCTATACGACCGAGCTTTTTTATTAAAGATAACATAATCAAAAAGAGCTACGTAAACATTTTTAACTAACTACGTAGACAGCTTTATAAACGAGATGATGGCATCGAAGAAATTATATTCAAAATGTAATTATAAACTAATTAGCTTTTGCCCGCGGCTCCGCCCGCGTGGTATTAGGTTATCGCGCGCTGTTTCCTCGGTAACTGTGCAATTTTCCGGGATAAAAAGTAGCCTATGTCACTCTCGGGCCCATAAGCTATATAGGTATCTCTAAGCCAAAAAACACGTCGATCCGTCGCTCTGTCACGGCGTGAAAGACGGACAAACACACAAACACACTTTCGCATTTATAATATTAGTATGGATTAGGTAATTTGACGTTTCGTCAACTCTATCTATTTGAATAGTTTACAGATATAGATAATAATTAATAAATAATTATATCATCTATTTTATGATATAATATTACTAAATGAAACCGATATCGACGACGGGTCAAGGCTGGACATAAATTAGTCGTTAACTGCACGACGCTGAGCGGTCACCTATTAAATGAACCGCTCTTATAATGTTGATAACAGAATGATTTGAGCTACGGTAAGTGTCTACACAGAAACTTTGATTGCGTTCGCATTCGCTCTTTAGTGAAATTTTATAAAAATTGTGGCCACATTATTAAGGTGCTAATAAACATTAGCTAATTTCACCTAACTAATAAAAACCGGTCAAGTATAGGGTTCTGAAGTTCCCGACATTCCCTTGGTTAACTTTGCCTTAGAAATATTTTTTTACAAAAACATTGTCTTTGCACAAACATCACGCCTGTATTCCCAATGGGGTAGGCAGAGCACATGAAACGTTACCGCTTCGGAGCCACTTTTAGCAATTTTAGGTTTAAAGTTTGATAAAAACGGTACAATAGTGACAAGTTGCTAGCCTGTCGCCTACGGTATACCTTAGAGACCCTATTAATTCATTCATCAAATACCCATCCAACGATACCCCACAATATAGGGTGTAAGTGAAAAAAAATACCCACTTTACGTGTATGGGAGGTGATCTATTTTTTTTCTTTTATTTTACCACTTTATCGGCGCGACTGATATGCATATTCATGCCAAATTACATCTAGGTGTACCTACATGGGCTCCGGTAATCGCTCGCCATCAGGCAATCCGTCTGCTCTTTTGCCCCCCTATACCATAAAAAAAACCTTCACCGGATTGAAGGATGAAAATCTAACGTACTTATTCAATTTTGTCAATCCATATTGAATGACATAAATAAAACCAGAACGATGCACTGTACTGACGCCAGAATGAGCGTGGAACCGATGTTAGACACCCTTTTTTTGCGTTGGGGGTTAAAAAGTGACTTTAGCCTCACCGGTGACAGTGACATTGACGTCATGGTATTCGTCCATGTTGACAGTCAGCTGGGCGGGCATGAAGGTCGCCGTCAGCTGCGGCACCGTCTGGCAGATCACCCAGAGCGGGCATATCGCCAGGATGTACAGCACTATCAAGTGCAACGGCCATATTGGGCACATGGTGGCCGATTATCTGAAAAGAAAAAAAAAATTAAATAAATATCGCGGAGCATTTGACACCAATTGACCTAGTCCCAAAGTAAGCGAAGCTTGTGTTATGGGTACTATGCAAGTGGCAACGGATAAGCATAATTAACTACAAATTAAACACCCAAGAGTCGAGATCAAACATTCGTATTATCGAACCCGAGACTTCAAGTTTCGTAGTCATGTTCTCTAACCACTGTCGTTGTAAAAAACATTAACACAAGGTTTTTTGCTGGCTGTCCTTGTTAATGCATTTGCACTGTCACATGCATATTGTCATCGGAACTAAGGTCATATTCGTACCAAATTTCAAGTAAATCCAGGAAGAGCATTAACTTCCATCAAAGTTTGAATAAACACATAGACAAGTAATATCAGAATCAAATTAGAAATATCAAGCACTGGTTTAACCTGTTTGTGCCAATCGTCATAATTATTTACTTATTTCTCGATAAAAATATTTACCAAGTTGTCTATACGTAGATACGAACTGGGAGATTCAACTTAAGACAAACATAATTGCTGACGACTGAAAAAAGACATGTTATGCATGTTATGGTATTCAATTCAATCAAACTTTCTTGTTAAGAGATTCGTTAGCTCGACAAGATGATCACCTTACAAATACTTGCGTAATAATTTAAACAGTCCCGGTTTTAAAACTTACACAATTCCCGATTGTAATTCAATTACTTTATAGTGATACAAACCACAAGTAAATAAACTGCGAACACGCGTTAAAACTCCGTACATAAAAGCGATTTGAAATACGTCAACATCACATGAATAACATTTTAATAAATTACTTCGCATAAACGGATACAATAATACGGAGATTTTAAATTCAAAACCACGTCAACACACAATTTGAAACGTAAACGGGAATTGTGAAACAAATTTTATTCACTCACTGATACAGAACCACATATATTATTAAAAATCCAGAATCAAGTCGTGCCGAATGAAAAACCCACCTAGCAAGATCGAGAGACGAGAACGCACTGACTAAGAATCTTTAAGCCTTATAATACAGTTCCTAAACGTTTATCACTTTTATCAGCGTGAATATTACTTTAAAGATACCAGTACAACGTCGTGAAGTCCGACGTCACATCTAGTCTACGTAACCAGGCGTAGTGAATGAACTTCTTTTATGGCGTTAATCAATTTACCAAACCTTATTTGCAGTAATAAAGATTGGCACTGTTTTAGACAACATTTTGATACTAAGTAATCAATGGAACGCTGTTAATGCTTAAATAATCGCTTGTTTATATGATAACAGTATTAAGGGGACTAAAAAGCGTCTGCCTCATTCAAGACAAGATGGTTCAGAGCTGGCTATCCGTTTATTTTGGTCCCTAATTATGCGTCTGTTAGGCCGCCTATCATCTAAAGCCTGATTTAGTTCATCTAAATGTAATCTCCTCCTGGGGTCAGACCTGGCGGGCGTATGTTAGAAGCAGAGGTGATAGCAGTTAAAACAGTAAGTTTGAGAAAAAACAAAACCTACTAAGTCTAGGTGAATAAAGAGAAGCATATGGTATAGCTAACGTAGATCACCGTCAACTACTAAATCAAACCCCCAAAGACAGAGTAACGTAACCGGTTCGAAGAGCTCCGAGTAACCTATAGTTGCTTTAGTTAGACATTTCAAAACTCTGATGAAATTTGGTAGCAACGGATGCTGTTTCTGGTTGTAAGTACACAGAAGCATGATTTTGCAATTTTATGGTTCGGTAATTGAGAAACACAATATTGACAGTACTGATATATAAAAGGCTCTTTCATTTTGTGGATACATCCTATCAAGATTATCATGTAGGTGACCTTCATCCTACTATTTTCATCCTGCTTCTAGTTACTTAGTTTCTTTACTTAGATTATCCGAGTCTAGTACATTTGAATATCGATATCGGAATCCTGGTTGTAAAGACAAGGATGACACTTTAATTACCATAAGTATCACTTATTGATATTAGTCGATTAATTATTTTCCGAAGCCAAATTTTATCATCTCGTGCGCTCAGTCACGTAGCGATAACGTTGATAGCATAATAGCCCTAATGATTACTACAATGATTATTATATAAGGCTAATCTAAATCAGGCACGGGGAACTGAAACGATTAAGATAGTCATTTAGCAGAGCTTTAAAATGAAATCAAGACGAAGTGGCAGACCAAAGAATATATCTCCAAAACTGCCAGTATCTACCTCCCCACTAGTCCCTACCGTCGCCTTCTACCAGCCCGAAGATGATTGAGTCTGTTTTGATGCATTTTAACGTTCATCCGTCCATTATTGGAAATTGTAGACGTCAAAGTTCATATCCATCAGTAACAGTGTGTATTGAGAATGATATCACAAAGTTGGCCCACCAACGAAAGAGTAAAAGCTTACGTGATGTGCAGGCAGATGCAGTTCGGTATCATCATCTCTAACCTATATAAGACGTATGTCCAATTGTTGGGCACTTGCAGTGCTACTACGAAACTCGAAGATCGTGTCGTGCGGTCACTCTGACACTTATACTATTTAATACGAGAGCGAGAGGGACGGTAGGGTACGAACTTTGAGTTTCGAATTTCGTATTAGCCCTGTAGACCTCTCAGAATGAAAAGGCTGATGGGTTGTAGTGTAGTTCCCACTACAGCCTGGTTCCAACTGGGGACTTTGTAGGTGCTGTTTAAGTTTTCTCAATGTTTTCCTTCACCGTAAAGTTCAGAGACAATTCTAAATGTAATTTAGCACATAAGTTCAGAAACTCAACGATGCAAGACTGTGTTTGAGAAGCCAGAAGTTAAACCACCAGATTACCATTTACCATAAATGTAATATAATAATCTAAAGCTGCGTTTCTACCATCATTTATTTATCCTCGCTTAGCGCAGCTCTAGTGGAATCAGCTCGGCGGAACGAGGATAGGTAAATCAAGCGTTTCTATTCATGACATGACAAACACATTCCTCCCAACACACGTGGTGACGCAGCCTCATACAGCAACCGGTACATTGAAGTGTAAAAGTGTCACACAGTGTGCAAAAGTCGACTACGCGGGTGAGCAACAAATTTTACGGTCATGAAAAGTAAAAGGATTTTCAAACATTTCGAGTAGAAGCAGTAGCAGACCGAGTTCCCCAAACCATTCGGTAGAGTTATTTGCGAAGATATCGTGACCTCAAATTTAGGAATAGAAACGTCATATGATAATGTGCTAATATGCGGCTTAAATACGTGACCACACGCACAAGTTAAGACTTAAGATGACATTGCATTATGGTTGATTATAGCTACAGCATAACATTAAGACTTTGTTTTGTACTTGTACCCATATTTTGTACTTGTACTGATTGAAGGTTCATATGCATAGATTAGCTAGAGATAAGACAATGCAATTAGGACAGAAAGAAGTCGTTTGAAGTGGGTGCCTCAGCACTACACGTAAATGTAAACGTCAAGCCAAAAGTACATGAAATGTTTATTACCTTAGAGAAATTAATCCCACTGAAAACTTTCACTCTAACTGTCTGCGTGGAGGCGGTAGTTCCCAGTAAAGTCAGATCAGGTAACGTAAAAACAAAACGAATTTTAATACAAATCCGAAAAAGCAGCGACCTCGGCGATATGGACTGTATAATTTATTAGGGCCAACGATGGGAATTTAATAGGGTGTTTTCGTAAATAACTGCTTAGTGGAAATGGATCGGACAAAAGATTACATGGTCCATTGGATGTTCGAGTTTCAGGTGACCGTTAGACATACTGATTAGTTGTTGCGGTTGATGGACTCTACTCTGACTCGTGTAACAATTTTACAGAGTACCTATTACGAATAGTTTAGTTAGACTATCATCATCATCATCATGTCAGCCGAAAGACGTCCACTGCTGGACATAGACCTCCCCCAAGGCTCTCCACTCAGACCGGTCTTGTGCTTTTCGCATCCACCGCGATCCCGCGATCTTAACCAGGTCGTCGCTCCATCTTGTTGGAGGCCTACCGACAGCTCGTCTCCCGGTCCGCGGACGCCATTCGAGAACCTTTTGCCCCATCGGCCATCAGTCCTGCGAGCAATATGCCTCGTCCACTGCCACTTCAGTTTCGCAATTCTTCGGGCTATGTCAGTCCAGACTATACTTAAACTTAAAGCAAGATGGTGAGAAGATATGGACGAATATGAACATTATAGATAGTCAAGAAAAGAAGTCTTAGCTTAATAGTGAGACATAATACTACAAGCTAAGAAATTAATAATAATACTCCAAAGTTTCATATTACTATTGACTGGTAGAGATCACTTAAAGGGATAAGTTCGCCTTTGTACTTCATTGTTTGTCAATTGTTTGTTTACTTATTTTGTACAATAAAGAGTTTATATACATACATACTATTATATTAATTAAACAGCAGAAAACTTTGAAACCCCTACCAATAAATTATAACTGTTAACTCGCAAAATAAAACAATACCTACTGGGGGTAACAGGTATTTACTAAAAATGATAAAGCTTGAATAGTAAATTATAAAGTTAGCCAATATGACACAATAACTGCCTATTACTCATACTTCTCATTCTATAGATGAGATAAGAGGACTTGATATAGTTGAGATCAAAGGCTGTCCGAATATTCTTTATATAATAATAATAATAATGGTAACTGAAATGACTTCGTGTATGGTAGATAGGAATAAAATATAGGCATTAGTAGTTAATCTTGTTTTTCTTACTTATACGAGGTATCGCAAAATGAATTCGAAATATTTTAGTCATTATGTTGTAATAGGTTCATTATTCGAGCGGTTATTTTATTTTTATTTTCATGGGCCCATTTTGGTTGACATGATCATTTAAATAGTTTCACAGGTTACTGCTACACACAAACCAACATAGTTTACTCGCTTTGCGTTATCTATCTATTAGTATCGATAAATTAACTTCCATTAACTCCATCCTTTTAAACTTAAACGCGTCAATAAAATACTTAATTGATATTCATTTCGATTCCGTTAATTACAATTTCCTTCCACTGCTGATACGAGGTTGAAAATAATTGCTCGCGCGTGTCTTTAAATGGAGTTAAATGTAGGTATGATGTTCTCGACATCCGTCTGCCAATTGTCTTTACCTTTGGATTAAACAATTAGTTTTTGTGATATCAAGATAAGGTTAATTGGGTAACGTAACATGTGAATTTTTAAAGGCAACGATATGACTCAGTGTCTATGAGATGTTAAATTAATGTCATCACTCTGAAAAAGTCCAAGTTTGTGAACAAAAGCTCCACTCCATATTCAGCATTTCTTTCACCACATCATACTGAGGCTCCGTTTCCGCCAGAGATGTGCGAGCATGTGTTGCGAGAAGTGTGTTTTTCATGAACCAATAAACGCTTCATTTTCCTCGCCTCGCTCCGCTCAGCTGTTTCCACTTGAGATGTGCTGTGCGAGGATAAGAAAATTAAGCATTTCGATTGATTCATGAAAAACACATTCCTCGCAACACATCCTCGGACATCTTATACTCTTTATGTCATTTCGTGACACGTTTTACATAATAAGTATTATAATTATTTTACACGTGACTCTGACATCAATGCAACATGATTTCGATAATACATTTTAAGCTTTTTTTAATCGCTCTCATGCTTATCACGCGAGAAATTATTCACGAGTAATCTTATCAATTAATGGTCGTTTAAGTATTAAAAAATAACATCAGTTATATCAACAAGCAATATTCACGATGATGGAGGTTGGTAGGCGCATACAGCTCGAAGAACTGATTTATTTGTATGTCACTGCGACAGTTTTAACGAATCTAATGATACCTTATATATGTTGAAAACCATTCAGCCGTTTAAGCTACTCTGTAGCCGCTACAGAGACGATAAAATAAACAGACATTATATACGGTCGAGGAACACAACCCTCCTTCGCGCACTCGCGTAAAAAGGGATGGGGTTGGAGAAGAGTGACGAAAAGTCCAAAGGAAAAGGCGTAGTTTTAGAGAATAGAATACAAAACATTTATTTTTGAACAACTAAAAGTACAATAATATAGCTAAAAAAAGAAAAACAAACAAATATACCCATACACACAGTTGGTTAAAAAAAAAGACACCCCTCAGCATGTGTCATTTTCAGTGGGTCCACACCACAGTAACTTAAAACTAAACCAAGTTTAACAAACACAAGATGATACACGACATACAATTAGACCTAAAAAGAGAGAAATGTGACATTACGTAGTGCAGCTTAGAGACAAAAACAAAAAAGAAGAGGATACTTTATATTAGCAAGGCTAGGGACTATTGTTTGGAACCATAATTGAAGTGTAAATAGCCATTTGTTGGTTCTATATCGATCCTGCCTGGGTCGGATAAGCGAAGTGACAGACAATGGACACTTAAAGTAAAGACCGTCAGCAAACAAGCCTTATTGTTCAAAGCTATGCCATAACAATCAATATTATGTTTCGATTCTGAGTAGAGTTACAACAGAAATTGTTTTAACCAGACTACGACAGACAAGATAGTATTAACGCCAGACGGGGAGGACCAATATTTATTAACCTTTTAACCGCCAAACGTTTACGTTTGTACGTGCCCGTGTCGCCACCTACACCGAAACTATATGACATTTTGTCTTAATTATAAGACTGCGGCGAAACGAGCTGGATAATTTGTGTCTTATAATTCAGACAACGGCGGTTAAAGGGTTAAATTTAAATACTAGGTGTTGTCCCAGGTACCGCTGGAGGGACGAGGTCCTGAAAGACCTTTTGGATCTCGGGGTCGAAGGCTGGCAAGAGCTGACTCAAGATCGTAAAGCGTGGCTTAAATCAGGTGTTGGAGGCCAAGACAAGACCCAACTTTGGGTTACTGCTGTTAGTAAGTAAGTAAGCTGTTGTCCGCGACTCCATCTGCGAAGAATTCGTTTATCGCTTACCGCGGGAAGTACGAAATTTTTCTGGAAATGACTATCCTATGTCCTCCCAAAGTTCTCAAACTTCATAACAAATCTTATTTAAATTGGTTCAGGGGTTTAGATGAAATTTGGTATGAAGCGTGAAGCGTAAAAGACAGACAGAAACAGTTACTTTAGCATTTAATAAAATTAGTTTGCATAATATTACACGTAAAGCTCCTGTGTTCCGTGTATTTAGGAATGTAATTATTACTAAAACAAACTACCTACAACATTACAACAAATACCTCGCTACACTACGAGTACCTTACGACTACACACACCAGGCAGGCAGCTACTTGTATATTCGCCCAGATATTATGTATGTATTATGTGTGTATTATGTATGTTTTGTATTTTCATGTGGCGAAACATATTTTTTCTTCACATAAAACGCTGTCACTTATACAGGGTGTCGCCTGTAATATGAGCAAAAAATTAAAATATACAGCCTGTAACTAATTAGTAATTAAATCTAAATGGTTTCAATTAATTAAAATTAATAATTAATAAGTTATGGACTTCCGCAAACTAACGCCTAATTCAACATTATATTTATGTAGGTGATTATTAGGATAAGGAAATTAGAATAACCGACCGTACCTACTTGGTGTATTTATATGTCACTCATTAATCAATCTCAAATCAATTCTCAAATAAGACCGGAAAATCAGCCCCATTTATGTTTTTTTTTGCTGAAGGTAATTTACGAGTAGGTGTACCTAATGATTGATCATGATGTAGAATCAGATTTTCCTGTAGTTATTGTTACATGATTTTAATTATAACCCTCCAAAGCTATTTAGAGTATAATAAATACCTAAGGCATGAAACAGTAGAAGACAGACGAACAACGATCGTCAAAAATTATGACAAAGACGAAGAAGGTTCTTTTAAGGTATACCTCTAACATTGCTGTTCCAATCACGTTAAACGTCATTGACATTAAAGCCTATCTTAATATATAGTTGACCAAACTGTTGCTTTACTATGTTTTATGATGGTTCCTGTATATAAAAAAAAACCGGCCAAGAGCGTGTCGGACACACCCAAAATAGGGTTCCGTAGCCATTACAAAAAAAATTAAGTAATATTTTTCTAAGGATTTCGTATTTCATATTCATACGGAATCTTCCAAGTCTAGGTATATTTTATACCTTACGCTGCTATTTACTCATAAACTACTAATAATTCTCAAGCAAACTTAGCCGTTATAGTTTTCCTTGGAAGTTTGATATACTGACTACCATCCTGAATTTTTTCAAATTTTTCCACCCACCGGTTTAGATTTTAGAGGGGGGGGGGGACGCTCGATTTTAATGAAAATTTACACTTTAAAGTTGAATATCTCGCAAACAAATTGCTGAATCGAAAAATTTTAGCAAACCCCTAATGGTTTTAAAATGCCTATCCAACGATACCCCACACTATCGGGTTGGATGAGAAAAAAAAATCACCGCCACTTTACGTCTATGGGAGGTACCCTAAAAAAAATTGTTTTTGAATTTTTAATTGTACTGTTTTGTCGGCATAGTTTACCTATATATCCATGCAAAGTTACAGCTTTCTAGCATTGATAGTCCCTGAGCAAAGCCGCGGACGGACAGACAGACATGGCGAAACTATAAGGGTTCCGTTTTTGCCATTTTGGCTCCGGAACCCTAAAAAAGATTGGTTGATTGCCACATTGACCTGTAAGTGAAAATAGTCTTCAATGTTTTAAACTCTACAAATGATATTGAACCATACAACGGTAAAGGAGTTTCAAGGTACACTATACATTAAGAATTAGACTTCTGTAGTATCTAAACACCATGAAAGTTCTGCATTGCAACGTAAATGCCTTACAGTAGTTCATCATCATCATCATCATTTCAGCCGAAAGACGTCCACTGCTGGACATAGGCCTACCCCAAGGCTCTCCACTCAGACCGGTCCACAGTACAGTAGTTCGTCTGTCTTCAATTAGGTAGAGCAGCAGCGTCGAAAGATCAAAACCCCTAACATCTTAACTTAACAATTCTAGAATGTATGTTTTCCACAATCTGCAAAACAAGGTGATAGGTCGTATAAAGAAAATTCCCCGTCTATTCTATAAACACGCTTCCTCACAAACTGCGTAGAACCGACCCCTGACTTCATTGATTTGTACAATCGGAATAGATTTAATAATTAAGTTATTGTGACGATTGTTGTAAACGTTTTGAGAACCTTTTGCACGGTTGAATGATTTACTTCACCTTGCCTTAGATAGTACAGGGGAATGACTTGTGACTAGCTCAGTGGTTTTAACAAATAATTGGGTATTATCAAACCATTGACGGTCTTCATAGGGCTACTCTTCAATAACAACTTTTTGCTGAAAAAAAAAAACTGGTATTGTCAAACCAAGGCTTTTATTTGTCAATGAATATTTACAAAGGACCGTTTAATGAATGTATCATATCATCCACGTATCGTAATTCATACATGATTACTACGATGATACTAATGGTTACACGTACGAAGACTCCAGGAAGTATTCGAGTGCGATCAATATAAATACCATTCATGACTATTTGCGTCAAAGTTCAAGTTCAATTCGAATTGTTGAGGAAAAAGATGGGTTTTCTCTACTAGTGGGATATAGAGTTGTAGTATGATGCAACTATTGTAATAATAAATGATACTAAGCCTAGTTTAGACCTGAAAGTTATATAAAACATGCAAGTAGCGTTACATTGCGGCGCTCGAATAACTACAATACAATGACTCTTTATTGTATACCACACAGGTACGCGATACAAAAACAGGTACACATAGAGAAAAATTACTTACAAGGTAAGCAATAGGCAGTCTCAAACTACGTCAAACGCGTCCGCTTTAGGTCTCGCATTGTAATGGAACTTGCACGATTTTTCTTTTATAACTAGAACTTTTACGAGTACAAATGCCTTCTATATTAGAAGGCATGAGTTTCGAGGCTTTCTAAAACAACTGATATTTCATATGATGTCACGATAACGATCGATGTGAAGTCGTGAATCAATTCTTCAAGTACTTACCTAACTCTTTATAATTTTACTTTTAATTTAAACACAATATTTTTCTGACAAATAGTAGCGTTAACAATAAAACATTTCTAGCTTTATGTTGGATTCTAAACGACATAGATGTACTTAGAGTAGATTAACTATGGCGAATAGAGGACAGCAATACCTAGTAGGTATATTTACTATGTAAAACGAATGAAAACTTGTTTCTTTGTTGTTGTTCTTCTTATATGCACCTGAATATCTTTTTTATGATATTTATATGTGTTAAGCTATCAATTTTATGGAACTTGTAATCAAGTAATGGATGCGATTCTACGCGCACGTCGGCTAAATTGTCTAAATCTAAATTTTCTAAATTTTAATTGACATTTAGACGGCTGATTTAACAAGTGCTATTCCAGAAAGTCACGCTGACCGGCTAGATAGATCGGCTAAAATAAGAAACGTCAGATTAAATTAGCGTTGTCATTTGATTATGACAGGTGCTCATAGAATAGCAAAGTGATTTAGCGACGTCTAAATAAAATTAGGAATTTTAGCGGCCGCTGTAGAATCGGGTCCAATATCGCTATATTCAATATCTTTTATTATTAACAGTTTGACAACTGGCGTCATTGTAGATATGCAAATTTTTCAGACCGTGACAATGTCTACAGTCGAATTCTTATACTTTTCAGCAAAAATTTTACGGAAAATATGTGAAGACGACTTTATTGTTTACGGCGCGGCGTAAAAGAGTATTTAGATATTTTTGATTGAATTTTTGCTCAGAAATATAAGAATTCGACTGTAGATACCACCGTTTCACTTTTGCGGGGACACACAAAATCGTGTATTTTTATTTTGATATTCCCTTTTTGTTTTGTTTGTGTTTGTTGTCTATTGTTGTTTTTTTTTTGTTGTATTTGTGTGTCTTTGTAAATGTGAATAAATGTCTTTCTTTCTTTCTTTCTTTTTTAGATACCGTACTGCATACTACGAAACTCGAAGTTCGTGTCGTGCGTTCCCTCTGACACTTATAGGTACTCTTCAATACGAGAGGGACCGCACAACGCGAACTTCGAGTTTCGAGTTTCGTAGTAGGCCTGTACAGACTTAAATATATTTACATGACGAAGAAAACCCTAGCTTAGAAAGCACTATCACATGAACAGGTAGGTATTGCGTGCTATTCCCACAGCAAAAATATATGACCACCTTGATCATGAAACACGTCATGATTTGAATTTGTGACTCTTTTAACTTTTGTCCGTGTGTGGCACCATAATACGAGTACATTTTATACGTATTCTTCCGTGTTTATACGTATGTCGCCCTCCTCACGAAATGAAAGAAACTGTTTTGTAAAGATGAGATAAAGGCACACAGTCACATCACAAGTAGTTGTGCTCTAGCTGGACTACATTATTTTAGTTCCAAGTACACCCGGCTTGAACGGTTGTTTCATTCAAGCGACATGAGAACATGGATACACTGCGTTAAGTGGAAAGGTGCCATAACGATATTCAAATAGAATGCAAATACGCACGGATTGCATGACGGCCAGGACCGATCCCCACCGGGGAAGTTACCGATCTAGGTTACACAACCTATGGCATAAGATTGTCTACGAACCGGGATTTATGTGTGAAACATTAGGTACATTCATAATTTAAATTTCGAAAAAAAAAGATTGGACTGTGTCGCTAAGATCCTTCCAGAGATGACTTACCATAGGTCAGTGCAAATGTAAAATCGTCCACATAAATAGACTAATTTGAGATCGTACCAAAATCAATACCGTCCAAAGCGAATTTTGTCAAAATGTAATTGTGCTGGAAAATAATTAGAATACTATTTATTTTCTTTGAAAATTAATAAAGCCTGAATTGAATTTAGCCTGATACAAATTCGAAACAAAATTAAATACCCAATAAGTAAATGTAGTCTGGATTAAGACCAAAATATGGCATTTTACTGCTTGGCTTGGACGTATAAATTTCGAGTTGTTAATTTTTCACTTGAACCCTCGGTGTATAAGAACGTAAAGAGCTTGGCCTGGTTTTTTAAGTAGAATTTTGCTGTTATCTGATGGCTCTTACAGATTACTGAAGAGAAACGAGCTGCCTACGGGCCGCTTAGCAAGATGATGGTCTAACTAAACTAAGCTTAAGTATTATTGCTATATTTTATAGCAGGACGCAGTAACGAGTGACGAATCTGACCAAGGCATTGGCCAACACTTTGAAGCTATTTCTGCCAATAACGTCAGACCTTACGATAATATTGTGCAAAGTCATCTCAATTAGTTTCGATTACGTTCTTAACAGATTACGTTTGGGCAATAATTTCGTTACTGGAACTCAAAGGCTGAGGTTAACTTGCACTTTAAAATATCCTACTGATGTTACCTACTACTCGTAATATTATAAATACGTATGTTTATATGTGTGTGAATGTTTGCTACTTCTTCACCGTTGGATGGATTTGGATGAAATTTGGTATATAGATACATAGCTGGTCATCGAGAATTACACATACTTAGGCTACTTTTTATCCCGATATTCCCACGGGATCGGCGGATTCCCACAGCATCAGAACATTGCAATTTGTCAAAGAGATAATATACATATAACAGCTTTATTGTGAGGCTGCGTTCTTATAATTTGCATTCAACATTATTACTATCAATGTTGTCTTTTCAACCAGTTATTCCTGTCTTCTATGTTGAAGTCTTGATACAAACATCTAGTAGGTAATTGCCTAACGTTTCAATTAAATATAACATTCATAATCATTGGCGTATCGGGTTAATTTTCAGGGGGGGCCTGGCCTGGATTTTCGTGTGAAGATATCAGTATTATAGAATTTTGAATCAGTAGCCTAACACATCCCGGGCACTGGGCACTAGACCATACTGGGTGGTAATATTTTCTGACGGACTAAATATAGTAAGTTTTTTTTTACTCAGTAAACTATCAAATTCTTCATTCTTTGTTGCTTGTCAGTGTCAAGGGGAAAATTAAGAGTGAATTAGGCGAAAGTATATATACCTAAGTATATTTTTTAATACTTATATCTTGATGATATATTTGTTATGATGATTGTTAACCTACGCGAGCCTTGTGCCTATTTGTAAAACTTTGCGTTTATTTATCAAATACTCAATCTTATATTGTAAACGATAACCGATAAGATGCCGAGAATAACAAACGACTTCAGTTAAAGTAGTAACCAGCATTATGTAAATTTAATTTGCACTATCTGTGTACAGTCACCTGTATTAAAATCTGCCACAGTTGAGTCTGCAATAATATCTGACACAAATAATAGAGTCATATCAAATAAAAATTCATCACTCTCATCTTAAGCCCGTAGTGCTGGGTAGGGATCTAGGGATCCTTTAACGGTCTCCATTGATTAACAATACACCTGAACAAACCGTCTACCGAGTATGAATTCAATTAACATAAGTAAGTAAGTACCTATACTCAAAAGTATTCATATTCCCGAAAGTGACACCAATAATCTCAACCACAATTTAAAAAGCCTCAATACCTATCATTAACAAGGTTCAATACTAAAACTAATCCAACCAACTGCTTAAAATACTCTTGAGTCCTAGGCCGTATTGAATACTAACACGTTGACGTTCGCAATCGCATTCACCATCTCTTTCTATTTCTACCCTCGTCCTATACCGTGTGATAGAAGGAAGTGGAACGACCGTGATTCCAAAAGTGTTAGACAATAAGGCTTTTAATGTTAAGATCTAGCTTATTTAAAACACCTTGTAGGGTAAACCATACAGTAATTGGCCACAGTACAGTAATTGCCCACTTGAATTATAATTTACGAAGAAAAGTGGTGATAAATCATAACAAATATCGTGCTAATTATAATAATCTAGTCGCTTTTGTCATCTCGATTTAAGGTTTAAACTGACAGTTCTTGTATGAATCTGACAGGACTTAAGACCACTTAAGCATAGATTATTTGAGGAGGTAAATTATTTGTATTACCTACTGTTGTTTCATACTTATAAAAAAATCAAGTGGGCAATTACTGTATGTTTACCCTATAGGTTACGTCATCATTTAGTATGGAAGTTCAACTTATGAATACTACAAAGTTAATTATATTACATCTTGTTTATTATTTATTTTCAATTCTTGGATCATGCGTCAGCGTCACACAAACGCAAGCGCATAGCACGGAAAACATATTCCATAATCAAATGGGAAGTCCAGATCACTGAAGCTCAAGACTTACCTAATTAACGCTTAAGTTCCGTTTTCCTTGATCAATCTTTTATTCATCCATCCATCCTAGCCTATATACGTACGTCCCACTGCTAGGCACAGGCCTCCTCTCAGAACAAGAGGGCTCGGCAACCTTTTTTTGCGATGTGAAAATGCTATAAGCATACTTTCCGTGGAAAATAATGTGGGACTCTCTTTATTTAGCATACATACCCACTAAAACACATCGACGTTAGCCCATTAACTTTAATAGTTATCTTTCCAATAATACAGGGAGATTCGGGAGATGTAACGTAACGAGCAGGACCTACTGGATTTTGGCCCTAAACTACTAAGTGCAAAATTCGAAATTCGTATCTTGCTTGCCGTTATATTATTTAGGACGAGTGGGAGGGACAGTAGGTACGATATGAACTTCCGTTTTCGAATTAGTAGCCCCCCAGTTAAGGATAAGGTTTTATAATGTCAACTACCCTATCGTTTATCGTTTTTTCTCGTTAAACAATGATCGGTAAGACTTTCGAGTTAACTCCATGTCAAGGTTCTATAGATTAAATGTAATGTAACAATTTTTAATGATGCCGCTATCGCAGAAAATGTGACCTCGGGTTGAGATTGAGAACAATAATATCGTTAGGTTGGCAACTAAATACAAAGTTGCACACTAAAGCCCCATTTAGACCGTTTAAGAACTTGCATACAAGTTGCATTACATCGCGGACTATTGAGGGGCAACGAATAAGTTGATCAAACGAATACCGCAATGTAGTGAAACTTGTATGCAAGTTTTTGAATGGTCTAAATGGGGCTTAAAGCTGCGCGTCTACTGCATACTGCATCGTAATCGGAGCGTACGCACTGTACGAAGCGAATGGATTTATTTATTGCTTTGTATAGATTTCTTTGGCTTGGCGCAAATCTATCTTTGCCATACAAAATCTATACAAAGCAAAAAATCCTTCCGCTCCATATACAGTGGGTTACGCTTACGCTCCGATTCGGATGCAATGAATGCGCAGCATAACACCCCCTAATCCCCCATTCCTTGTAAGTTCAGCATCTATTCGTAGTTTAAAAATAAGGCCTCATCACACTTGCGATTTGCGGGCGAGTTAAAACGAGGCGAGCGCACCGCACAGCGAGTTCGCTTGATTTCGCTGCGAGTTGCGAGCGTGCAGCGAGTTAGCTGCGACAAAACGCCATATTATAATACAAGCCATATTGCAGACTCCTAAACAATAATAAGGCCGGCTCCACACGTTAGCACGAAGATGGACACGGTTATACGATGGAATGAGATGTATATGTTCATCCAATGTATCCATCTCATTCCACCTTATAACCGCGTCCCGCTTCGGGTCATGTTGGTGCCAACTTGTAAGCCGGCCTAATGCGACACCGTTGCGCGCTCGCGGCGATATCGTTGCCCTCTCGCAGCCAACTCCCTACACGGTCGCCTCGCTTTGAACTCACCCGCAAATCGCAAGTTTTTGATAAGGCCCTTCATGGTAAAGTTCAGGTATGCCGTATGTACCAACCAAACCAATGAGTATAATGAAAATACGTTCCTTTTCTTACTACCATTCTTCACCATTTTTATTTATTTACGACATATTTTGGACTAAGTATACCGCGTGTTGAGATACAGCTACGATACGAACAGTCCGGACGCACGCACACTAAGATATTACGAAGCATTAAACAAATTACAGTTGTTAGGCACTAATATTTGAATGACGATGTTAGTAGGCAGCTATTTGATTGCACACTGATTCAAGATAAATATAAAATCCACGTGATGAACGTAAATTACATATTTGTATAGCATATATTCGCATGGGTTCTCTTAAAGTAGGTAAATACTTCTAAGTTAAAATAATTGTAATAGGTACCTTTTTTTTTTATACGACTGGAAGGACAACGAGCAAGTGGGTCTCCTGGTGGTAAGAGATCACCACCGCCCATAAATATCTGCAACACCAGGGGTATTGCAGATGTGTTAATAATTACCTACGTTAATAATTTTTAAAAGCAATTTAGAAGACGTTTGTGGACTGCGTAAGTACAATTTACATAAGTAGGTACCTATTATATTCTCAGCGACTAACCTGATGACCTACCCATGAGAAGTTCTTTATATGTAGCAAATTCCGTACATCGTAGGTATATACGAAAACGCAAATAATAGAATGTTTGTTAGGTAACCTAGCTACATCTCGTAAAAATCCCAAGCGAGAGCGAGCGTGAGAGAAATCATGTGAGCGAGACCGCAGAATACGTCTTATAAGTACATTACAACACACGTGATAAACCTTACCTACCGCTAAAAATACTCGTATCTCAACTATGATGCAATTGAACAGGAGTGAGTGAAAGTGTCACCATAAAGAACCTCGCGTTCGACGGTTCAAAAAACGCGGGAACGTACGTTTCGTACTCGCGCGGTATGAGACTGGCTGGTTGGTGTTTGTGAGTCCGTAATGGCGGCGATGAGTGGGAGGGGTTACAGTCAAGGCTATCAGGTGCCAGCGAATGTTCCGTCGCGGAGGTCACTTGATCCGCGTGCTTAGATACACGTATTTGTATCCTTAGGGGGAGTTGTGCAAGAACTAATGGTCCAAGCCATTAACAACTGATTGCACACTGTTTTCTTGCTTTATGCTTGGATGTACAGTTCTTGTGAACAACTTCTGCTGTGAGACTATGTGGAACATCGAAAGCAGGTCGAAAGCAAGACAGAAGGCATAGTAAAATACATAATACACAATTAGTTTGACAGGGATTCAATAAGCGACAAAGCCAATTGCAGCTTCTCCTGCTAATCAGCAAGGTGGAAAGTATGTCATCATTTGTCTTGGGTGTGACAGTAATATGTAAGACCACTGCAAATTGGAGAAAAGTTATTATTTTAAGAGTTCTATTCAACAATGTCCCACTAAAATTTTGACAAGTTAGATGGGGTTGAGTGATATTAAGAATATCTTAATGTCAAAGAAGTTTTAATGGGAAGTTACCAGCATAGAAATGGAGTTGAAAAAAAAACATCAATCTTGATTTATAATAAACAATCCAATGCATTTACTTCCATTACATATAGAGCATATTTATGTAGTTATATTATTATTTTTTAATTCATACCACATGTATTTGAACAGCTTTACCATTGAATCCATTGAAATTATAATTTAATGACAAGTTATACATTTAAAAGCCAATGCCATTCCAGTTATTCTATTTGATTTATGTATTTGATTAAATAATTCATTGACCCAAGCGGTACTTTGCGTAGGTCCATATCAATCAAGGACGATTAATACGTCCTTGATATCAATGAACTAAAACAAAGTAAAGAGCAAATTGTTTTACTTAATTTATTTTTTTAATTAAGACTGACTGCTGCAAAATGCTATGAATCTTAGTTTCTAATAATCTCAATCTCTAAGTTATTTGAAATTTATAGAAATAGAAATAGAAATAAACTTTATTGTGACTTTATTGTATAAAAATATTTTTTACAATTTAGTATACCTACTTTACTGTACCTACATAATAAAGTCATGACTAAACAAAACTTGATATTTTTATGGATTTTATGGCCTGGTTTCATAGACCTTGAATTGGTTTGGTGATTGCAGATGTAGGTACCATGCTATAACTGAATGAGTGTCAATGACTTAACTGTCTTATAATTACATACAGATTGATTCATAAGAGCTAACACAAATGCACTGAATGATTGAATGAAAGTAGCTATCTGTGTGTTACCTGTTTGAATACACTTCACACAAATATGAAAATGTCATAACTGTCATTTTTTTTCTTTTTTTTTGTAGAGGCTTTGAACACTCCTGATCATGTCAGCTTCATGGGTGCTTGCTCATTTTCCTTATGCAAAGGACATATGAAAAGAGTGGTAAATTACAAATGGCTTTGTCAGATGTTGGCTCTGAAAGCCAACAATTGACCTGGCCATTGTTCTTGAGGCCCAAACCCCCAAGAACCCTCCTCAAGTCTGAGTTCTGTGCACATTCCAAGAACAAATGGGAAACTGACATTTTACAACTAAAATGTCCAAGTAACATACTTTTGTTTAATCCATTTGAGCTAGTTCTTGTGAATCAACCTGTACCATTGCAGACATATATTAAAACAACAACTTGAAAAATCAATCATAATGTCACACTTTAACATTGATTAAAATAATACTAACCATTGCCAAAAAAAAAATTCATAATTACTGTATAAGGACTAATTAAATGTAGCAGAAAGTATATCACAAACTCCCAAACAAATTAATTTAACTTTACAAACCTGTTTTCATGCTTTAAATTTTAGGGTCTAAATAAATTTAAATTTATTTATTTATTTCGGGCAACTTAGGCCCATACAATAAATACCTTACAGACTAACATACATATTTATAAACAATAATATTTAAATCTAATTTGGTGACAAAACAACGAGTAACCTCGTAACTGTAAGTTTCATCTCCAATTTTTTAACTTTTGACTTTAATAAGTTCAGACAATCTCGTTATGTAAACCACCTGTTTTGTTTCACAATATGCGAAAATCAATTAACAAAATGTAATGTTTTAATGTATTAAAAGTATATTAAGTATCTTTTATCTGAGACTATGGAGCCAATAACACAGTAACGAGCTTTGTCTAACCTTTTCTCCAAAAAAGCAATTGTGCAACGTGCATACAGGTATGCATAACACGGATCTCAAATAATAATACAAATCTTCACTCACATTGTTGATTATATTTATCGCCACTGCAGCTCCCACACAATAAACAAAACTCCGACTGTCTATCAGCACAAGTTTATACAATAAAGAGCATTAGGATTTAAATTTATATTTAATTGAAACTTTCCTCGACTATCACACCCCGAGTCCGACCATATTTTGACTGACTATTTTTGACAGGTTCACAGATAACTAATATTATTATGTAGCTGACAGGTTCACGGCCTGTTGGTTGTCTTGTCTTAAAAAAATACTGGCATTGTCTCTGACGGTTCGATTATAGAAAATGACAGCTTCCACGACCCCGCGTCTCGTACCGCCTCATTCTTGTCACTTATCATAGTTATCATGTTGTCAATGCAAGCGACAACATCATTAGTACCTCTTATTTAGTCTGTGTTATTTACGGTTTCAAAGTTGATTGAATGAAGTTTTGTGTTGATTAATTTCTGTAGCATTATCATCTTAACGTTTGAAGGTGTAATAAGTAATAGCTTGCAATTATCTACAATAAGTGCCGTGTTGTCAGTTAAATGTGTGTTGAAACTTTTTATGTCAATAGGAATAACCTTTCTAAATAACAGAAAAAATATCAGATTTTTAAGTAGCATCAATTAAAAAAAAAAATGAAAGAGTTTTCTTTGCCGCCAAATTACGACAGTCCGGTCGGTTTCACGGGTAGTCTATAGTCCAGAATAAAAAATATTAAAAAAGAATTTATGTCTTTGACTCGATCGTTTTGACAGGTGTCACTCTTTACCGGGCCGAATAATACTGACATGCAAATACCGACCCTGTTTTACATGTACACGTCCATAGAAACTGACAGGATTCGATTTGTGGCATTCGAACATGGAGGATGTGAACAATGTTTAATTTTGCTATTTCTGTCTCTTGGGCTAGTTGAAGTATAATTTTGATAGTGTTTTATGCGGCGATTAACCTTAACAGTGAACAGTGATCACAATATTCAATATTGCTCTCGTGTCTGACATTTTTTAATGCGCAAGTTGTCTCCACGTGGTTTCTGGAATTTTGCTATCAAGTTGCAAAAACTACAATCACCGTACAACGTTGCCTCTCGAAAGAGAATACTTTGACATTGGCGAAATTGTCTTATTAATTAGGACAGAAGCTATATTTTAAAAAAGAATAAGAAGATAGAAACTGACATGAGCTTCTATGGGTGTTAAGATTAATTTTTGAAATGAATTGATGCTACTTAAAAATCTGATACTTTTTTCTGTTAATTAGAAAAGTTATTTTATTCCTATCGATAAAAAAAAGTTTCAAGCGTTTTTAACTGTTTACTAGTTTCTCATTAATGGCTACTGTTTAAATTGCGAGAGATTGCGAACTACGTCTTCATCCTAACGTTGAGATTGGTACAACATGATAAATAAAATCCTAAAAGGCATAGATGTGATTCGCCTTCAAAATGAGGTTATACCACCCATGCAAGCGATGGAAAAAATATAAAATGAGAATAAAAGAGTGCAAAAATAATGTAATGTTTTTTATTGTCTCGGATTGTAAATAAATTAAATGATTAATGTATCGAATGTGAAGCCACAAATCCTATTTGGCATAATAGAAGATATCACAGTTCCAAGAATTTCACTAGATTTTAAAAAAAGTAACTGTCAAAATCTATAAGCGATATTCACATTGCGGTTTTTTCTATGGAAGTCACTGCTCCGAACGTTAGTTCTCTGTGTAGTCTGTGGATAGGTTTGACGTAACTGCGCATCGAAATATACGTAACTGTGACGTGACGTCAGAGTGATGGTATGACGTGAAGTCAGTTTGACAGTTCACAGGTGTGCACTGGTGTAAAAATATTCCAGTGAAATCAAATATCACGAACATAAAAGACAGTTTTTTTTTTGGATTTAAAATATGTATTTTTCATTAATATGTAATATATAATAAGAATAAATCTTGCATCATACATGAAGTCCATTGCAACATTATTTTAAACGAGTTGGTTAGGGTTGCAAGGAATTCATTCAAGAATACTTGTAAAATTAATTATTTTCATTCAAAATACATCAAAACTTTAACATTATAATGTAATTTCCCTTTACCACTAATAATAATAGAGGTAACTGATAATAATAATAATATGTCGAGGTTAGGGGCTAAAATTCTTATTTCTCTAAGGTCAATCCATACTTAATATTATAAATGCGAAAGTGTGTTTGTATGTTTGTGCGTCTTGTAGTAATAAAAGTCTTCTTAGAATGTCTAATTTCTTGTTTTATTGTAGTAACACAAGTTCACTTGTTCGCCATTAAGCTCCAGTGCCGTAGCGCCCAAAATGCTGTCAGAGTGACAACCGCATCACGTTCGGAAACCTTATACTTAACCTAATCATTCTCACAACATCCTCCCTTTTCCATTTGGAATTAATTCGTTAAACAAATCAACATATAATCAGTCCTTTATCTGTAACACTTATCCTAGGAAACATAATCTTCCAACCACTTAGGTGGATTTCTTTTTCTTAGACTACGTTTAACATTTTCCGCATTCTCCTGCGTAATACAGTCATTCTCTCTTCCTAAATCAGAATTACAATCAGGATTAATTATCATATTGTCTCTTGGTGCCATGTGCGTTTTACAATTTTCTCCAACATTTTCTTTTAACCTTTCTTCACAGACATCCTTACGAACATTATTATTAAAATGACTATCATTACTGTATATTTTATTTTGTTCATTGCTTGATTGGGAATATGAGGGCAGACTTACATCTTTAACATGTGGAGATGGAATTAAATGCCACCTATTTCTACGAAACAAACCTCTTTCTGTACTGATTATATAAGACCTTGGTTCAGTTGCTTTTCTTTCTACAGTTCCATATATTCTTAAATCAATAACCCACACTCTTTCTCCCTTTACTAAATTTCTCAAATTCCTAGTCCTGTGCCTCTTATTATAATATTGCTTGACTTTTTCTTTTTTCTGAAGCTCTTTCTTTTTAAAATCTAATTTTGAAAACACTGTCTTTTGTAGTTGATCAGGTAATCTAGGTAAATTATCTCTTAGCTTACGCTTAAACATTAACTCTGCAGGACTGTACCCAAAATCCAAAGGTGTGTTTCTATAAATTAATAGAGCCATATGAATATCTTGGTTTTTTTTCAACAGGTTTTTTGCTATTTTTACAGCCGATTCAGCACATCCATTACTTTGAGAATAGTAAGGACTGCTGGTAATGTGTTCAAAATTGTATTCTTTGGCAAATTTCTTAAATCCTGCTTTAAATTGGGTACCACAATCTGTTCTTACCAATTCTGGAATGCCAAATTTGGAAAATATGTCTTTACACTGCACAGTGGTCCCGCGCTCTAAGAGTGGCGGTCATAGGGTTTCATGAAGGTAATGACTGGCGTTATCAATATTAATTGTTATTTTTATGCTTTTTTGTAATACTTTACGTTATAATAAAAATAAAAAAAGCAAATTTATTGTAAAAAAACTTATTTTTTTTGAAAAAAATATTCATTTATGATACTTGAAAAAATACATACTAAAATACAAGAAAAGAATTGGGACTTAATAAGTAATGAACTTAAATATTTACACTTTTATAATAAAAATAAAGTAAATACCTATTATTACTTAACTACAAACACAGTAATGGACAAAAAATATATTATTTACATATTATATTAATGTAAATCTAGTGTTTATTTATTATATAACTATTGACCTTTTTATGCTATTCCAACAACAAATTCAACACTTCCTTTGACAGACTAGACTTCTTCTTTTGTGGTAACCTTCTTAAAACAGAAATATAAGGATCCGAATTAAGAAGAAGTCTATGTATCAAGTCAGTGTTTGTGACAACCCGTGACATTTTCCTCGTGTTGTCACGCCTAAACTGTTTGACTAACTTGTTGCAAGATTCGACGGCCTCTTCTGAAAGCTCACCTATTGATAATAATGAATGCTTAATTACTTCCGAGCCATGGATGAGGACCTTATGTACAGACGAGGGCAAGTTGTACCATGAATAGTTAGCAACAAGCTTACGTGCTGTGTCTAGAGCGTACTCTTTAAAAGCCGTGCTATTAATTTTGTAACCCGACGAAAGACACTGGAGCAGATTATGACATCTGTCAATAAGGTCTTTGTCTAATCCAGTAATTTCCACTGAAATAGCTAAATTAGAAAAAAACCTTCTGGCAGTGTTTCCGTCGTTGGATGTACCACTTCCTACTTCGCGGTTTATCGACTATTAGACCAAGTCGCTGCCTAAACTATTGCTAGACACGTAGTTTTTTTCTGTACAAGAAGAGCTTTATCGTCTGATGAACGCGCCTGCCATTTTTTAAAACCTAATCTATTAAAATATTAAAAAAATCGGATATACGAATGAAGAGGAGATAGTCCAAATTGATATTTACTACTTTCTACAGTTTTGCTAAGTAATATATCAATATGATTCGTCTCTTTTGGAGTAGAACCACAAATAAAGCACCTACTACAAGATGCATCACTAAGAGCACCTAAAACAAAACAATAGAAACAGTTCAATGCAGATCAAAATACAATACATGTTTCGTAGCAAGTGCTACGCGCCCAGATACCCGGCGTAGACCCTGGCTGCACCCTACAGACGCAGCGTGATGCAACAAATTTTTTTTAAACCAAGTAGTTGAGATTTTAAGCGATACTTTTATACCACACTCAATGATACAAGTACGTACGAACATAAGTAAAAGTTTCAACATAAAAAAAGTGCAGAGATAAATACGTAAGAAATGCTGCAGCGTAGCACTCTATTAAAAAAAAAATGGTTGATTGAAATTGCAAAATAGTAAAGTAAATTAATAATACATACCTGTAACTTGAATATCCATTGCAAAATAATAGGTCACAGACAATTTTAAACATAAAAATACGCGTTGCGTCTTGGGCTAATTTTCGCTTAGTGATAACACGGTTGGCGACTAATTGATGCGTTCACTTCCGATGCCGAAAAAGGAATGTTGCGAATAATTAATTTTAAAATCTTTTCTACCCTCAAGTAGTATGACAAATAATGGGTAGTTTAGCCAAGTATCATGGCTTAACTTAAACATAGCCATCCGAGCCCTATGACCTACTACGGGACCACTGTGCACTGTTCAATTATATTAATTTCAGTAAGACTGTTTAATTTTTTTACTTCCAAATATCTTGAGTAAAAATCAATAATCACCATGTACCATGTGTTATTGAAATGAAACAAATCTATCCCCACCTTCTGCCAAGCTCTCATAGGTTGTTTTTCTAGCAATATATCTTCTTTACAATTATTTTTCTGTTCAATACACTGAGGACAGCTCTGAATCAATTTTTCAATCTGTGTAGCCATACCTAACCACCACATAGTTTGTTTAGCCCTATTTCTACATTTACTTATTCCCAAATGACCTTCATGTATCTTATTTAACATATCTAATTGCAATGTTGTTGGTATAACTATGCGAGACTTATATAACAGAATGTCATTTACTACACACAGATCATGTCTATACTGATAATATGGTCTTAATAGTGGTGTCAATTTTGATTGATTTGGCCAGCTTGTTTGACAAAACTCTATTATTGTTTTACATACTGAACATTTACCTTGTTCCTCTTTAATACCTTCTAAAAATTGATCATTAAGAGGAATATTTTTCAAGACCAAATTAATAAACAATTCAGAACTGTTCTCCAATGCATCATTGCCATCATTCAGTATGGGATTTCTAGACAAAGCATCAGGTAGAACTAATTTTTTTCCTGGTATGTAGCATACTGTGTAATTGAATCGTGTTAATCTCATTCTGAATGACATCAATCTTGGTGTTAACTCATCTATGTGTTTTGTCTGCAAAATCTGTACTAGAGGTTTATGATCTGTTTCTAAGATTATTTTAATGCCGTACACATAGTCTTTAAACCTTTCTACTGCCCAAGTTAATGCCAAACATTCTTTTTCAATTTGGGAATATCTCTTTTTTGTATCATTTAATGTTCTACTTGCATATGACACAATATTTCTACTGTTATCATCATTTTCCTGCATCAATGTAGCGCCTAAACCAAAAGAACTACTATCAGCCGCTATTATAATCTTTAACTTAGGATTAAAATGTGCCAATATGGGAGCTTGACGCAACTTTTCTTTAATTTTTTCAAATGCAGTTTGTTGTTCTTGATCCCACAAGAAAACATTCTCTTTTTTTAACAGCATATATAAAGGGTGTAGTAATTCTGTTTTGTTTTCGATGAACCTACCTACATAATTAATCATTCCTAGGAATTGCATGACCTGTTTTCTTGTTTTAGGAACTTCAAAATTAGTAATAGCTTCTATTCTTTTTTCATCCACACAAATACCATTTGCATTTATTACATGTCCTAGGTATTGAACCTCGCGAACCCCAAATACACATTTATCTTTGTTAATAGTTATCCCCTTTTGATTTAACTTGCTTAACACCTGTCTTAAAATGTTGTCATGTTCTTCAATCGTATCTGCATATATTAGTATATCATCAACGTGAGTTACTACACCTTTTATTCCCTCAAATAGCTGTGAAAATTTCATTGAAAAATATTCAGGAGCACAATTAAGCCCAAATGGCAACCTATTATACATATAGCGCCCAAAAGGTGTTATTATGGTTGTTAGTTTAGCTGACTCTTCAGTAAGTTGGATCTGATGAAAACCAGCAGTGGCATCTAATTTTGAAAAAAATTTTGACCCTTTGAGCAAGGCCAATGTGACTTCTACTTTTGGAATGGGAAAAATAGGTCTTAATATATTTTTGTTTAGTTCTGTATAGTCCCCACAAATTCTGACTTTACCTGCTTCTTTTGGCACCACTACAATGGGAGAAACATACCTAGTCGGCTCCTCAACTCTGGTCATTACTCCTAATTCACAGAGCCGATCTAATTCCTGTTTTACTTTATCTAGTAATGGTATTGGCACTACTCTGGGAGTACACTGAATATAGCTCTTATTTGAATCTATCAATTTAATGTCAAATGGTTCACTAAACACCCCCAATTCATTAAACAAATTGGGAAATTCCTTCTGAACCTCAACCCTACATTCTTTATTTACATTATTTATACCTTTGATTTGAATAATTTTCATAGCTTCTAATGCTGGCACCCCCAATATAGGCATTTTTAAATTTTTCAATACATAAACATCACCACAGTATTGTCCACCCTCATAGTTCAAAGCAAGTCTAAGTTTACCTCTGACAATTAATTTTGTTGCATCTGGTCCGCTAATACTTATCGCACATGGCTCCAAGCTGGCTAGATCTGCCACAAGTTCCTCTGGTATAGCTACTATATCTGCTCCTGTATCAATTAAAAATGTCACATTAGTTTTAAATTTTCCTTCTCTATAAACATCTACTTTAGCTTTATATTTATTTCCATTCATTAGACAAACCTTAAAACTGCTGGCAGATGGTTCTGTTTCCACTATATTGTTATTGTAGATCTGACCTCCTTTACAACATCTGGCAAAGTGCCCTGTCTTCTTGCATTTCATGCACTTTGAATGCAAAGCCGGACACTGCTGACGAGTTTTGTGCATTCGTCGTCCACAAAACCAGCACTGCTTGTCATCAATACTTACTTTATTCAATTCTTTGCATTCCCCGGCAAAACCTCCTCTAATCTCAAAGTCTTCGACATTTTTAGCAATTTGAACTGCTTTTTCTAAAGTAAGAGAAACATCTAGTAACATCCTTTCCCTCGCTTTCTTACTGGTCACACCTACCACTACCTGATCTCGTATCATTTCTTCTTTGAAGTTGTTGAAGTCACACACATCAGCCAACACATGCAGTTCCCTCGTATACTCGTCAATACTCTCTCCCAACTCTTGCCTCCTGCTATGGAATTTATACCTGGCATACACTGGATTCCGTTTAGGTGTAAAATGGTTGTCTATTTTCTTCAAGGCCTCCTCTATTGTACAAGTGTCTCCACTCTCAGCGCCGATATTGAGCTGGATCGCCAAATCCTCCGCCCTCTCCCCCATGAGGTAAAGTAGCATGTCCACTTTATCTTTGTCAGTTTTATTGGCGCTATCGGAGACTGCCATGTACCTATCAAATCTTTTCCTCCATTTAATCCAATTCTCCGGCACAAAATCGAAGGGATTGGGCGCCGCTACCGAGCAGGGCGTGTTAACATTGATAATTTGTACCTGCTCTTTTTCTTCATTCACCCTGCTTTGGGTGTCCTCCCTTTCTTCTGTCATCTTGCAAATTAAAAAATCTAAACCCCGCTGCCACCATGTAGTAATAAAAGTCTTCTTAGAATGTCTAATTTCTTGTTTTATTGTAGTAACACAAGTTCACTTGTTCGCCATTAAGCTCCAGTGCCGTAGCGCCCAAAATGCTGTCAGAGTGACAACCGCATCACGTTCGGAAACCTTATACTTAAACTAATCATTCTCACAACACGTCTTTCACGCCCTAACGGAGCGTCAGATCGACGTGATTTTTGGCATAGAGAGAGTATTCCGCAGGAGAACCAAGATTCGCGGCTTCAAACTGTCATTAGACTGATTCTGATGTACGGTTGCGAGACTCGAACACTAACGCTCAAATAAGAGTATCCTAGAGAGCTGCTCGTGGCAGAACGGAGGATTCTGTGGCTGATTCTGGGACCAACTCAGAGAGATGACGGTAGCTGGAAGATAAGGAAGAACAAATAAATTGAGGACCTGGTATCTGAGCCCAATGTTATAAGAGAGACCAAGGCGTTCAGACTCCGGTGGCTCGGGTACGTAGAAAGGATGGGAGAGGATCGAGCCGTAAAGAGAGCGTACTTGGGACGACCGAGTGGACGTAGGCCGGTTAGTAGTCCCAGGTACCGCTGGAGGGACGAGGTCCTGAAAGACCTTTTGGATCTTGGGGTCGAAGGAAGACTGGCAAGAGTTGGGTCAAGATCGTAAAGCATGGCGTAATCTGGTGTTGGAGGCCAATAATCAGTTTGAGTCACTGGTAGTAATTGACAAAAATTCCTTTTTTTGATTTTGTAAATTTGACGTGTACGATTTTGGGAAGCCTGCCCGCACCTTGAGTTTTTCGGAACTTTTGTGCGAAATTGGTTACATTTGAAATTTATCATTAGCTTAGCGATGAAGGAAAATATTGTGAGAAAACCAGCATACACCTGTGACCAATTTTTTTAAGTTCGGAAGAAAATGTATAAAGTTATTTAAATAGTTGACCGTTTGAAAAGTATCGAAACTCGGAAAAAAAATTACTTGCAACACTTTATCTGTCATTTTCGAACTATATCATTCATTCGTAAACTCAGAAATCGTCATTCTTTCATTCATTCGATTACTGACGTTGCGTTGAATTGAAATAGCAACTTGCGCAAAGGACATTTCCTTCCGTCAGACGTTTGACAAAAATATTTTCATCGTTTCGAGGGAAAATATTACAGTTTTGTTTTTGTTATTCAGTGTACTACCAATTGCGTTTATCTCGCGGCGCAGTAAACTCGTGCTTTAGTTATCTAAACTTTTTTATTGTTTATTTGTAAAAGACGCAATTTAACAATGTCTGTCGAGGAGAGATTACCTTCCGAGGTTCCACGGAGTTCTAGTGGTAATTCGTTGGTCATGCACGGGCCAGAGGACGAGAATGCGAAGTCTTGTTGGGTTTGCTTCGCCACAGAGGCTGACGATCGTCTTGCGGCATGGGTTCAACCCTGTAAATGCAAAGGAACCACAAAATGGGTAAGATAGTGATAAGTGCTTGGACCGTGACGTCAAACTTGAAATTATTTTGTAAGAGAAAGTTCACTGCTGAGCTCTATGTAAATGACTTGAGCTTGGGAATTTGGATCAGTATTTTTTTTCATACTTCAGTGTTTTGTGTACTGAAGTGTGTCTTGTCATGGCATTGACACAGTTTTAATGATTTATAATTGCTTTAATTAATTCTAGAACGCTGACAGCTAAAGTGCAAATTAATTGATAAAATATACATAGGATATGCTAGATACAATGCTCCTATAATTAAAAGACAGGGAAATAGTTCAAAAGAACCTGCATGTAGATATTTCACAATAAGGCATAAATCCTTAATTTGGCAGTGTACACTATATTGGACATAATTTAGGGCTTGCCTTTTTTTTATACATAGAATTTTTAGGACAAACCTGCAAAGCAATTCAATGGTGCGTGTGAAGTTCCCAATCCGCACTGGGCCCACGTGGGAACTATGGCCTAAACCCTCTCATTCCAAGAGGAGGCCTGTGCCCAGCAGTAGGACATATATAGGCTGAGATGAGAATTTTTAGGACTAGAAAAATACAATGAGGCTTTAAAAACAAACTTTTTAATTTTTGTGAAATTAAGGGTTAATGAAGACTAAAACCTGGTGAACACATGGCCTATATTGTATTAAAGGCTTATTACAAGTTAGGGTAATTTGTTTATGTTTCACTCTATAATTCAAAGCTTTCAGTGAAAATACAATACAATAATAATAATAGGTTCTTTGTTTCATTCAGGCTTAGAAGGTAAATTACAAATTAGTGGACGGTTCCTATTACATACTTTAAAATTAAATAAATGAATAAATATCACGGGACAATTCACACCAATTGCCCTAGTCCCAAAGTAAGCTCTAACTAACTAACACTAACTAACTAACTAACTACCTAACTTAACTAACTAGTAACTTTGTACCTGTATCAGGAGCTCCCACTCTTCCAGTTTAAGGTTTTAATCACTAACGTCAGAAATATGATTTGATGAACATTAATACAGTAAAAAGTACTTATGAACTAGACAACTAGTTAAGTGAAGAATATTAATTAAAAACATAGAAATATTCAGCCACATGCTTTGTCAAATTATTAATAAATAAAATATTGAAATAACACATTGATACATCTGCAACAAGCCTCGTCAAACCTTATAACCGGTAAGCGAAGTGTGTGTGTGAAAAATATTCTTTATTGCACACTACAAATGAGTACAAAAATGTGTATTTAAGTTAGGGGTCATTCAAGTATTACGTAAGCAGAATTTTAGTAATTCTTAATGCTCCTATTTCCTCCCCTTTGTCACTGAAAGTCAGCAAAACCCTACGCCCTTTCCCCCTAAGCTTACAGAAACATTGGTATATCGTCCCCATAGAGCGAAGTCACTAAATCGTATTTTGTTGTTTTGAGATTACAACATTATGTTTATAACTTTCAACATCCGTATCTCAAAACAGCAAAATACAACTTAGTGACTTTTCGCTTTATGGGGATGATATATTTTTAAATCTATTCAGGTTTCTTTATTGTTCTTACAAAAAAAGTTAAGTTTGTTAGATAGGCCTTTGCATCCAGAGACTTAGTTCTCGTACAAGGCAAATCACTAAATTACTAATATTTTTTTTATAGAAACAAAAAACAACATCAAAAATAATTTTGACCCAACTCACTTAATGACCTAAGTAATAAAATAAACTTTTTGGCAAAATTTCGCAGGAGATTCAGTCAGTGTCTATGAGATTATTTGTTTAAAAGGCTGACTAAATTTACAAAAAAAGAGCCATGGTGGCTCAGTGGTTTGACCTCAAGGAGAGGATCATGGGTTTGAACTTGGGCTTGCATCTCTGAGTTTTTCAAAATTTATGTGTGAAATATTTTCAAAATTTACCACTAGTTTTAAAGTGATGGTAAGCAATGCGAAGTAATTCAATGGTGTGTGAAGTTCCTCATGGACACTGGGTCTGCATTTCAATTACAGCCAAAGCCCTTTCATTCTGAGAGGAGGCCTATGAGTAAATAAATAATAAAGGGAAATATTTTTTACCACCAAAACTTCTTTAGGGGCCAGTCATAAAGTATATAGCCCCCTCACCTTCCTCCTTGTCACACAAATTGCTAAGAAAATTACAATTATTTTCTTCCTGTGTCACAAACCCCTGACCCCCCCCCCCCCTTTATATGTGTGATGCAATTTTTTATGAATGACCCCTTTGATTATATGATGTATGTATGGTGAAATCATGCAAGTAAATTTCTACTTTTATTGGCTTGATTGCCTTGAAAGTTGATATTTGTGTGTGGCTGTATATTCTTTATTTGTGATGTTTCTTTTAAATATATTTGAGTAAAGATTCAATCTGTCTCAGCCTTTATACATGAACCAATAAGTCTCTGCTTTCATAGTCCTAGATACTACAAATTTTAGGCTACAATGTTTTTCTAGGTGATATTTAGACGAACCATGTTACTTTTAGCACCTAATAATAATTCTTACTCTTTTTTTCAAGTGTTTGTTTACGACAAAACAAACTGGGGGATCCATCCTAAAAAATCTGACTCCCTCCCCCCTCCCCCTGGGCCAGGAGCTGGGTATTCTCTTGGTTGGAATGGAAAGGATATTGTTAAGTTATTTTTTTAATTTTTAGCAGCTTTATTGTAATTCTTTCATTAGAATGAAAATCATTTTCAGTTCTGTATTTAGTAATTATATAATATTAAGCCTTTTCCAGAATTAAAGTACTGTTTAAAATTATATTATTTGTGCTTTGCTCTTCCTTTGTAGGTCTGGCAAAGACCTAGGTCTCCTCTAGTCTTCTCCATTCATGTCTGATTCTCCGTCTTATTCCAAGTTCTGCCAGCAATCCATCATATGTCATCAACCCATCTTTTTTGTGGTCTACACTATGAATAAATATTGGTCTACATCTCTTTTGCTGACTTTTTCTTGGGTACCATTCTGTTATATTCTGCACCATTTTTCTTGAGTGTTTAGTAATGCTATGACTAATGACCTCTAGAAGTCAATTGTATCTGCCTTGATCTGTTATCAGACTGTTCATCTGTCACTTTTCTTATTGGGTTCAATGTATTAGACTTAGAGGTTATCTTTGACACGTAAACAAATAACATTGACTGAAAACATATATTTACTTTATTTTTTGTACTCTCACATGTAAATGTGAATATAGAGCTTATGATCTTTATGTAGAGATGATTTTTGATTGAGAGAGATTTGAGAAAGATATTTTCAACAGCTAAAGCCTTTGTTTTATGGAGGTATGGTGAATTGGGAAGAGGTCTGACACTCGTGTGAGTGCTTTACTTTCGCAAAGGTCCATCGCCATTCTATGGAATGTTCTATTCTGAAAATGGATTGTTTTCTTTGTATGTTTAGATTTTTAGATGCAATTAAGATTTCAATGGTGCGTATGAAGTTCCCAATCCGCTGTTATTTAGGTACAGTTGATTTTCATGATGTGTTAGGCTCTACAATAATATTATGTGGCATTATCAACAGACCAAACAGCATGACTAATTATCCTTAAAACTTATCAAAACTGTTTATTTAATTAATTCTGAATATTATCACAGCAGAGGACAGCTATCAATAGATAACATGTAATTATCTGCTCATTTATCAAAATAATTTAATTTGGTGGACTAATTTGCCATTTCAAAATTTCAATTCTTTGTTTTTGATACACATACGCTGTTCGCAAGCAATCTCTTCGGGCGAGGTATGTAGATACAGTTGATTAAACACAGGTGTTCAGGATATACAGTTTATATATAAGATAACCTACTAACTGCCTTACTCAGAGATGTCAAATTTTAAATAATTTTATGAATCAGGCGTTACTTTCCTCACCCGCGACCTACCTGCTTAGGCTGCGTTAGTGTAAGTCTCGATCGCGTTCGCGTTAAAATCTCAATTTGTACGGAAACACGAACATCGCAAACGTTCCGCTAGAGGCGCTGTTCGTGTTTCCATACAAATTGAGATTTTAACGCGAACGCAATCGAGAAGTATTTTACACTAAGGGTACAGAGATTTATGTGTGGATGTGTTGCGAGGAATGTGTTTTTCATGATCCAATAGACACGCTTCACTTACCTAGCCTCGGTCCGCTCGACTGTTTCCACCAGAGCGTATGTGCGAGGAAAGGTAAATGAAGAGTTTCTATTGGTTCATTAAAAACACATTTACTCGCATATCTCCGGTGGAAACGCAGCCAAAGATAAAGCGCGTCAAAGCTCGGGAGCGGGCGCCTGTGACGTCACGCCGTGCAGTGTCGCACGGGGTGACGGCAGCGTCACACGGTATTTTAACTGGCTAGGTACCATCAGCCAAATGTGGTCTACCACCCTAAAGTTGATAAACGTTTTTTTTTTTTTTATTCGACTGGAAGACGAACTAGCAAGTGGGTCTCCTGGTGGTAAGAGATTACTACCGCTCATAAGATTTAAATATTATTGTTTATAAATATGTATGTTAGTCTGTAAGGTATTTATTGTATGGGCCTAAGTTGCCCGAAATAAATAAATTTATTATTATTTATTATTATTATAAACATCTGCAACACCAGAGGTATTGCAGATGCGTTGCCAACCTAGAGGCCTAAGATGGAATACCTCAAGTGCCAGTAATTTCACCGGCTGTCTTACTCTCCACGCCGAAACACAACAGTGCAACCACTGCTGCTTCACGGCAGGATTAGCGAGCAAGATGGTGGTAGCAATCCGGCCAATAGACGTGTCTGCCATCTTGAAAGTTCGACTTTAGTGACTATCAGTCCTGGATTTATAAATAGGCCGTATAGGCCGCGGCCTAGGGGCGGCAGCGTCCTAGGGGCGGCAGATTTCAGAGGACAGTCAATGTAGGGTCAATGTAGGGGCGGCAAAAATTTAATAGCCCACTGGCGGAAAATTTGTAAATCCACCACTGGTGACTATCCACTTGATGGGAACTTGTTTCAAAATTGATAGACCATTTATTTGTCTGATGGTACATTTTCATTTTTTTTTGTATAATTGGCATTGCGCACTTTAGTTTATCCGGGGCACGGAGGTCGATTCTTTTAAGTTAGATTAACTCTGCTATTGTAACCTACGCTGACCTATTTTTATCGCTGTACAAAGGTTTCATTAACATGTGTTCACTGACTAGAGGTATTATCAGATTACATACATTTTATTGCATTCCTGCTTATTTGTTATTGTTGGAAATTTTGGCTGAACATGTTATTGAAATACCGAAGATGGGAAACTATTCTTTTGGGTGACACTCTTTCTCGGCCCGGATAATACCGACATGTAAATACCGGTCCTGTTTTTTGTGTACATACCCATAGAAGCTCCTGTCACCTGTCAGTTTCTATGGGCGTGTACACAAAAACAGTGCCGGTATTTACATGTCGCTGTTATCCGGGCCGGGAAAGAATGTCACCCATTGTTTTCACTTAATTTATTTTAAAATTTGATAATTTTTTTTTTTAAATAAGATTAAAGAAAAATGTCCAAGAACCCCAAGCTTTCATTAATTAATTCACGGTGTTATGTACCGTCGTAAAGTAGGTAACGTTTAAAAATCTGTTGGTAGGTGGGTGCTTCCACGAGCGTCTCAACCGCTGTCAGTCCCTTGCCTAAGATTTTAAGAATTGGAAGGCAGATTGTTTTTTAATTATGATGTGAATAGCTTCTGTACTCAGCCCAGGATCTATTTCAATACAAAAATCAATGCATATGAATTATTTACTTCTTAATATATAAACAGCTAGGGACTGACAGCGGTTGAGACGCTCGTGGATTCACCCAGGTATAAGTAATTAAAATGTTTAATGGGGATAATGGGAGAAAGTTACAGTTGGTTAAGGTTCTTTTTTTAATTTCTAATATTATTTAACTTCGTTGTGTTGTGATCGGGAATGTGTCAAGATAAATAAAGTAAAAAAAAAGTTTAAAAAGAACAATGGACGGGATAATGTAACTGATTTGATATAGGTAAATACATATCATATGGTCGAAGACCAAGAAATTGCGCAGCGTTAACGCTGCGTAGTTTTAATTAAGTACCATTAATTATTTCCATTGTGACACGAAAATTATCCATAGATAGGTACAAATGTATGATTAATTTGGAAATTAAAACGATATACCTCACGTAATTTTCGGTGAAACTAGTTATTTTATGTTTGGTTAGGTTTATTAGTTAACAATCCTGTAAATTTCTGAGACAATTGCATTAAGTATCTCAAATGACCATCGTGTGTTCGTTGTTGACCGTATCTAGTAGGCAACAATGTACGCTATCCCAGTAGCTGTTGCCCGCGATGCGTAGAATTCGTTTATCGGCTATTCCGCGGAAACTGCATTTTCTGGGATAAAAACTACCCTATGTCCTTCCCAGGGTCTCATTGTATCGTCACTAGGTACTTTAAAAAAAAAAAACTCGTATCTAAAATCGATATGTCAACAAAATTGAATCTTAGTGTAATGTTTATAAAGTTCACTCGGAAAATTTAACTATTTTGAGCTACGAGTTTCTTTTAAAGAAGTGACTAAATTTTATCTAGGTATATCGGTGCAATGGTTTAAGTGTGAAGAAGCAATATACAAACAGACAGAGCTACTTCGATTCGCGTTTATATATTTGTAAGGATTCTCTGAAAATTTGCCTTGTAATTAACATGCAACTTGTTGTTCCAGGTTCACCAAAGCTGCCTCCAACGGTGGGTCGACGAGAAACAACGTGGCAACATAACTCGGAAGGTTCTGTGTCCCCAGTGCAAGGCGGAGTACATAGTGGTGTTTCCTTCGATGGGGGCTTTCGTGGCACTGCTTGATGCGATGGAGGAGATCACGCACAAGATATGTCCGTTCATCGCTGGCGGCGTGCTCTTGGGTTCTATATATTGGATCGCGATCACATACGGCGCTGTTACTGTCATGCAGGTTAGTCTACCTTGGCTATAACCCCAGTCTACTCACACACACATCACGCCTGTATTCCCAAATGGGATAGGCAGAGCACACGAAACGTTACCGCTTCGGAGCTACATTTAGCAATTTTTTGGTTTTAACGGTTTTGGTTTTTGACAAAAACGGTACAATAGTGACAGGTTGCTTACGGTATACCTTAACCTATATCCTCAGTCGCCTCTTACGACATCCACGGAAGAGATGGAGAGGTGTTATTCTAACCCAGCACTAGATGGGTATTATATTATTATATACTCACTGCTGGGCATAAACCTCTCAGAATGAGAGAACTTAGGGTCGAAGTACCTATCTACGCGGGTCCTGTTCGAATTGGAGACATTACAGATACCATTGATCATTGAATTGCTTCACAAATTTGGGCTTAGGTAAAGCACGGATTTGAACCCACGGTCTTCTGTTTGGGAGGTCATAATGTGAAACCACCAGGCCACCGTTTGCAACCTTGCTATATAGAGGTAGGCTTGAAGTTTGGCCTGTGGCCTCTCAAGCTGAAGAAGGGGGTTATAACCCGTCCACGCACGGTAATTTTCGGAATTCATGTGTGAAATGGCATATTAAATTGCATTATAAATATTATTATAATGTGTAATATGCACTTAGTGATACACGTGCATTGTTCAAACCGTGAGAGTTTCTTTGTCATCCGAGATAATCGAGTATTGACCTGAAAATTGAGATTGAAACATCAGAAAGAATAATGAGACAAATGAGATCGAGAGGACTGCTCGGAGTTTCTTTTGCGAGATCGAATCTGAAATTAGATCTGCAGAAGAACCAAATTAAGCGTCTTAGCACGAAATATTGCCAAACTTAAGTCACAGTGGCCGGGGCAAGCTAAAAGACAAAGACCTGATTAATATTGGCCTTAGATGCCAATGTGTGCTTGAGTGGCTTCCCCGGCTTACCCAGCGTGGCTTTCCAAAACGTGGAGTAATGACCTAGTAACGATCGCAGAAGACCAATGGATAGGTACCTACGGGCGCCGCAGGACCGGTCATCCTGGTCATTTGGGGGAGGCATGTGTTCAGAAGTTGACGTCTTTCGGCTGACGCTTATGGTGATAGTGATTTTGATGGGGTCCAATGATTGCCGCCCTACAGCGTTCGGTCTGCCCTATTTCAGGAGGTTGCAAATAACCTAATATTAGGACCACCTGTGTGTTGCTACCTAATTTGGCTGCTGGAAAAGATTAATTTGAGTTATAGTTTCTTACTATTCTTGTATAGTATTTAATTTATAATTCAGAAAAATTTTTCGCTACTTAGGTATTAATATTACCTAATGGTATTTTCGAGTGATGTGATTTAATAAAAAATAGGTAAGAACGACTAAGATAAACGAAGCAAAACAAAGTAAGGTCATATAGCCAAGATTCGAAGGAATGAAAAAGAACAGTTTTCTGCTCTTGAGACATTCAATTGTATGTCATTTGTCCCACTTAAGTACACTTATTCAAATTTTTCGCATGTGTACAGTCCGATTCGTAACGGTTTTTAAACACGACAACCGTCACTAATTTAATTTGCTTTGCTTTTATGTTTTTTTGAACTTAGCAGGTTGAGTGTTAAACATCTGATAATATGAATTAGTTTTTTTTTATTTGAATGAAACATCGAGTTTTACCTAAAGTAGAGACTTAAATGTAGTGTAAGAAGAAGAAATATTAGAAGATAATATTCAATGCCAATCTGGTCAAAATGGGCCAAAAACTGATGCATCTGGACTGTACGTAAATGGGCACTGACAAAGGTCATAACATTGACTTATATTGTAAGTATATATCGATGGGTCATAAAAACTTCAGTCGCGCGATAAAAACGCCTATGTGAAAGCGCTCTTTCTCTTATACAAAAGTTCAAACGTGAAGTGAAACGAATCAGTTTTTTTTACTGTATTGTCTACAATAAACGGTTTAAATGTCTCACACATCTTTTATATAAAATATTTAGTAACTTAAGGTTTGCCAAAGAGGGTTAGAGCGTAGCATATTGATGGACAGAATCCGGAACACTACGCTGCGCTCAAAAACACGCATAACCGACGTTGGGAAAAAGACTGCTAAGCTAAAATGGGACTGGGCTGGACACGTCTGCCGCATGCACCCCAAAGGTGGGCTCGCACAGCTACTTGGTGGGTGCCGGAGAACGGCCAGCGACATCGAGGCAGACCGAGAAGGAGATGGCGGGACGATCTGGACACGTACGCAAAGGACTGGTCTGACATTGCGGCAGAACGAGAGTTGTGGAGGTTAAGAGGCCTTTGACCAGCAGTGGGACACTATACAGGTCATTTAAAAAAAATAGTAACCAATTTTGTGAAATTAGAAATTGTCTGTACCAACACATTTCCGCTAATTGTTTACTCAAACGCTATTGAAATTTGAAACCTGTTTAGTGACCGTTGCTCGGCCTAGATCGTTTTTGTCGTTGGATTATCCTTTGGCCTACAATTGTGATTCATTATACTGTGTTAAGATAATAGATAAACAATTGGTGATTAATGAGATACGAAGAGACAAACGTTTTTCAATAGGATGTTGACTCATGCCAATAGAAATTGAGGTATTACCCCGTCTATTTACTCTTGTGTGTTAGTTCTATGAAGTGCCTTGACCAAAGTTTGGGCTTGATTCACTTTGAAAAATTCCAAATAAACCTAACACGTATTGCACACTTCCTTAGTAACCTGAAGTCATTGTGGTTAATGTGTTAACTCACACTTAAACATGTCTTTAGCTCGGAACTTGTCATAAGTTTTCCCACTATTACATAAATTACAAGCTATAGGCTTGTGTATTCCCGGCATTATCATAACCTAACCAACAAAAAGTTGGAAAACCCCCGACTTTTGTCACTTCAAAGTTTAAAAAGTATCTCAAAAACGACTGAACGGATTTTGATGAAACATTGCTAGAAAACCAGCTTTCAAATGAAAAAAAAAACCGCATTCAAATCGGTCCACCCTTTTAAGAACTACGGTGCGTGCCACAGACAGACACACAGCGGTCAAACTTATAACACCCCTCTTTTTGCATCGAGGGTTAAAAAAGACAAAGAAGGTTAACAACTCGCATGGATCATTTGTTTTGACTCTCTAAAGTCGTTTACCGGATCTCTGTCAATATTTGAATTCTTATTTCCGTCCAACAAGGCAATGGACGCTGCTCAGCTGTTAAAAACAAAGGTTGATCGCCAAAAACACAAGTTTACAGTCATATTGATACAAAATGCCACCGATCTCACTAACGTACGTTTTTTTGCTATATCTTGGTGTGCAATAAAGAGTTATTGTATTGTATTGTATTGTATTGTAAGTACAAATAAATATACGAACCTGAGCGAATATTCAGCGTTTTTGCAGCGTTTTTTTTTGTTATTGATGTCGTCGCGTTATTAAAAGGGATGATGCCCTGTGTTGTTTTATTATGAAAAATTAAAAATACACCGATACTGAATTTGGCGTGATTAAAATTCCGCACTGGGCCCGCGTGGGAACCACAGCCCAAGCCCTCTCATTCTGAGAGGAAGCCTCTGCCCAGCAGTGGGACGTATATAGGCTGGGATGATGATGATGATGAAAATTCTTGTGACTTGTCTTTCCGTTGTGCTATATAAACGTGAGACGCTAATGACGTTCGACCGCGCGGTCAAAACGCAAAGTGCAAAGTTACAAAAATATGTATACACGACCTTTATGTTAATAATGTGCATTTTGGTACCTACTCAACAACAATACTGTACCTAAACTCATAATTCCTTCATGTATTAACCCGGCTTCGTCTTTTAGCGTTGTTAAATGAAGCCAAAAAGGTGGCAAACATCTGATTCTACAAACGTGTTCGTTAAATTGAACCCACGACCTGCACTTTAGCGAGCGTATGTTACGGCTAAGTCGTTGACACTTATGGTCACGATTTTGAAAGGAAAACGGTACAGCAGACGGCACAGAAATAGACTTTTAGACCGAGCACACAAAGTGTGAAGACCTGTTTGTAGTGTTTATGTTTCGGCCAGATTTTTATTTATTTACTAGCCGTTATCACTGACTCCGTCCGCGTAGGTACAATTCGTTTTATGCTATCCCGCAGACTTTGCAATTTTCCGGGATAAAGACCATCTGTGCAGGATACACCTATGACTGGTATTATGACTGGTATATATTTCAGATTACAAATGATGGCCTTATAAAATTTACATATCACTTATTTCTATACACTATATACACATGTATAACTACGCGCGGGGCGGCTATCCAGTGCGCGCGCACTGGATAGCGCCGTCGTCCGGAACACCATCCTATGTCATTCCCCGGGACTCGTAATTATCTGTACCTATACCTCGGTTCATCTAAATCGGTTTAGCGGTTTAGACGTAATGAGGTAAACAGACTTACAAACTTTCGCATTTGTAATATTAAGTGAGATCTACTTATTCTCCTATTCAGTCATTACGTTGTTTTTTAACTCTTACCTCTTTATCGCCCCAGTCATCTAATGCCAATGCCTCGCACGCGACGGCCGTCTATACATGACCAACATTCACAGGGGCGGATCTACTTAAAGGTTTTTTGGGCTGCAGCGTGCCCCGTGGATACAGAGGACCCCCAACCTGAACTGCAAACAATAGATGATATTGTCGATAATAAAAATTATCTAGAATTAAAAAAAATCCGATCATGAGGTTTGAGTAATTAGGTAGGGCCCCTAAATAGTAGAGCCCTATGTCCCTAATAAGGGATAACAGAATCATATCATCATCATCATCATTATCCTAAACAGTATTAGCCCAGGGCCCCACAAATTCAAGATCCGTCCCTGAACATTCAACTCGAAATCAATCCTTCTGCAAATGAAATTAAAAATCAAGTTGATTTGTCGCTGATTTCTCTGTGACGTACAGAACATGTCGTTGGTTTTGTGGCGGTGAAATAGAAATAGAAATATATTTATTTATAGAATAGAAATAGAAATATATTTATTCAAGCTTCGCATGATACAGAATAAAAATACAAAAAAAACAAAAAGCAATATGCGAAAGCACGAAACGGTCGCAGCTCAGCATAGTGTTGGCCGTGTAGGCCAACGCTGGTCTTCCGCTGCGACCGCTTGGCGACTTCACGGAAGGCGATCAAAAAAAAAGAAAAATTTAACAAATAAAAGAAGAGATATAAAACTAATTAGAAAAAAAAAACAATAAAAACAAAACACACAATTCAACTTAAATAACTACTTAAATGCTAACCACCTCCAACTTGCGAAGCAACCTGCAACCTGTGAAGAGGTTAAGTAAACCCGTAATTTCCAATTTCCAGGTGGTGGGGCACCGCGAAGGTCTGGAGATGATGGAGACGGCCGACCCGCTGGTGCTGCTGGTGCTGCTCCCTACCATCCCGGTGACGCTCATCAGCGCCAAGATGTACAATTGGGAGGAGTCCGTGCTCCTGTTCCTGAGGAAGTACTGCGCCAAGATACCCGCGCTGTCCTATATACTGCCGTTTGGGAAGTGAGTGACACTTTAATAAATAAATACCTAATATTGTAAAATAAGCTAGATTCATAAAAATATAATTAGTCCATTAGTTACATTTAAAAAAATATCGGACACGTATTTTTTATTTAGTATAAATCTGAACACGCTTCTACTCTACGCCGTTAACAATAGAGTCGTGTTCAGTCAGATATTTTTGATAAAATTTTTGCTCACAATTTTATGAACTTGACTGCACACTTTCTACTAAGGAGTGACGTGACGAACCCCACTCCCGAAATTTGGGTCTATTCCGAATAGTTCCATTGATGGAACTAGTTGGACTTTTCTGAGTAGTTACATTCAACGAAGAGGGTAAAAGTCCAACTAGTTCCATCAATGGAACTAGTCGGAATAAACTGAACTTTGACGCGCTTTATCGTCGTTTGATTGATAAATGAAAAAAAAAACCTGTCAAAAACTTTCTGACTGATGACTAAATTTTTTTTTTTAATTCAGGATTCTAGGCAATAATACCTAAGTAATAGTTAATTGAATTATCTATATGAAAAGTATAACCACCGCTTATCAAATAGGAGTAAGAGCCAGCAGGGCAAACCGTGACTATCATGATTTTTCATCAATTGGCGTATTGTTTGACGAATTCATATTGGAAACAAAAACATAATAATGAATAAGTTTTTGGTAAAAAAAAAAAAAAAAAAATACAACTTTTTTTTCTGCTGAATGTACTTTTTGTTGACTGTACTAGTATTGTTACCCAAACTACATTTACATACTAAACGTAAAATCGATGCCATTAACCGTAGAAGAGTTCTCTCCTGTGGAGACGATCCTGGCCAGACTACAGGATGTCACTACGAGATTATCGTATTATCACGCAATCTACATAAGTAAGCCAAAATTCAAGTCAATCCAACTACTGGAAGTGAGTCGAATTTAACTTGCAAGATGTGATTACAGACAGACAACAGGACAGGTATAAATAAAAGGTTGTAAAATACTGTCGACCTTCGCTTGTCGCTCGTCAAGTAGATTGATAGACATTTAGTGTGTTTTTTTTTTTAATTGTCACTCAGAAACTGTCCATAACATTGTTTTGTTAGTAACAAAATCCATACTGTGTGTTTGTTTGTGTGTATATTTGTCTGTCTTTCACGTCTAAACGGAGCGAGGGATCGAAGTGATTTTTGGCATAGAGATAGTTTATGGGCCAGAGAGTGACATAGGCTACTTTTATCCCGGAAAAATGCACAGTTCTCGAGGGAACAGCGCGCGGTAACCGAATCCCACGCGGGCGACGCCGCGGGCAAAAGCTAGTAATCTTATATAACTATGTTAGTAACTAAACTTATATGTAGAGAGATTTAAAGCGAGTTTACAATATGTAATCCTACTCTAGACCGCATCTAAATTTGACAAAACTTTTTTTCAGTGTGGAAGGCGATCGAGGCGCCATTGTTACGGGGCAGGCCAGTTCCCCGAACGCCAACTCCAGTTCTCATCTCTCCCCCACAAGGATATTCTGCTCTGCACTCCTCCTTCCCACCATATCCACGATCATAGGCAAAATCTTCTTCCGCTCCATACAGAATAACCTTCACAGGACCATATTAGGCGGCCTCACTTATATAACTATAAAAGGAGCTCTCAAAATTTACCACAAGCAGATGCTGTATATCAGACACTCTAGCAGAAAAATTTTGGACTACACGGAAACAAATTTAAAACTTTATAGGACTCTAGCGGCGGCTGCTGGCGACACGGTCGCTAGTACGAGAGATGATTCTGAGCAAGTCGTTTAAAGTATATACGCGCATTTTAAGAAATTGGTATAATTTTGGCCAAGGATGTTACGGAAGTGACTTTTTCGGAACCCGAATCGGTGGCAAAAAAAGTTTATAACAATTTTCAGGTTTTTTAGTTACAGTTAATATAATATTGGGGAGAGGGTTTTCTGCTCTGCGACTTCTTTTAGTGTCGGATTCGGAACTCAACCTCCGTAACAATCCCAGTTTTTATGTGTCAAGCGGTTTTTAAATACCTCTTTTTTAAGGTAAAGGGTGATCTTGATCTCACTCGAGTGATGAGGCTATTGACCGTGTTTGTGAACGCTAGAGTTTGTAGGGTTTTTTTTTATGATTAAAGGTAGATTTGGTTGGCTCACAGTGCAAAGACACTATTTTAAATTTTCCTTTCGATTCTTTGTAGTTGTTGCGATTAAAAATAAAAGTGACATGTAAAAGAGCCCTTAGTGGCCTACTTGCAGAATAAACATTTTGAATTTTAATATACGTAACCTTTCTTGTGATGAAGATGTGTTTTGCAACAACTATGCTTGGCGCTATCTTCATTCGGGGGATAGTATATCGTCGAGATGTAAAATTAGCTTTTGTCCCAGTACTTACCTTGTCTTTGTCTTTGTCGAAGAGAGAGACGGACTGCTCTTTAACCCGTGATGAAGTGAACTTATTACCGCATTATTATTTATAACATAAAAGTCATTTCTTACAAGTAGAAATATAATAAGCGTGACTAATTTTTTACAAGTAGATATTAAACTCTTCACCGTCAGTCATCCAGTCGTGACAGCCAATGGGATGCCTCACACGCCACGGTCTATACATGACCAACATTCAACTCGAAATTAATCCTTCTGCAATGGAATTAAAACTCAAGTTGATTTGTCGCTGGTTTTTCTGTGGCCTACAGCACATCACTTCGTTTATTTTGTGGCGGTGAAGAGGTTAATAAAATATCACGCAATGATTTAAAAACATGATTATTTTCGAATTAGAACTTGATTAAAATTTTTACCAGTGCTTTAAACAATTTTACTTTGGTTAAACATTTATTTTGCACTGCCAGCTTTTATTATTCTTATTTTAGAATTTCTGAGTTTGGAATACTATAGGCGATTTGGCTAAAGATATTAGGACTTAATAAAATTACTTTATTATCGATGCCGACAATGGGTGACAGCATTTTGTAAATAGTTTAGGTTAGTTATAGACTATGTAGCATAACATCATTATTGTGTATAGACGCTGTTTGTGATTTTTTAGTCTTATGAAGGTTTAAAAAAACAAGTTTGCCACCTCCGTTACCGTAGCGTTTCTATGTCAGTGAGTCTGTCCATACGTGTTCCGAAGACCGCTAGAAGACAATTTGGAATCTATAACCTGTGCTAGCCTATCATTTTTAATTAAACAATTTATCAGTTGTTATTACAAACAAGAAGCTCATAAATATTATCAACACACAGCAATTTTTGAATATTTTGTAGGTCGCAAATAAATACGTATATTATGGCTGGTGGCGATGGTAAGTCGACAGCAGCACATACCAGTTACAAATGTTTACAAAACTCTGAGGTCAGTAAGATCGGATATGGAGTGTATACTTTAACTTTTAATATGTGACTATAAAAAGACCTAGTCTTTTGTGTTCTGTTTCAAAGTTTTATACATGTTGTAATAAAGTAGCATAATAAATTAACGAATTGTTTTTATTTTTGTGATTCTGATAGGATTTGGCCTATTACGATGTAAACGATGGGAGTGCCTTTGTATGAAATATGTATAAAATGTAAATAGAGGATTTGTATCTAGTATCTTAAATGTCCATAACATTACTTTAACTGTACTTTTTGTCTAAATATTCTTGTTTAAATGTAAGTAGTTGTAAATATTAGTTTTCTTTTATATTACTCTAATCTATAAAGAAGCAGATATAAATATTTCTAACAGGAAATAAACATATTTTTTATATTTTAATTATTTGTTTTTTAAATTAATAGACAGAATTATCATGCATAAGAATTGCTCAGGACACGGCAATCATCGCACTCAGAGATGACCATTTAATATTTAATTGTATATTAGTAACAATATTCAAGTTACAAAAATTTTAAGTTTCGAATACATTACAGTTGATGTATCTGTATGTGACAGTTCAGAAATCAGATTAAGCTATGTACAGTCATGTATTTGATCATAGAACATGTGTACCGATTTAATTGGTTTGCCTTTACACCTAGCTTGTATTGTACAAGTTCTTGCCAATCGAGTAAATTTTGTAAGATAGTTAAATTGTTTCACAAGGCCAGTCAATGGGTAAAATAATTACTGTACTGACTAAATTTGCTAAAATGTTAGTATAATAATTAATCAAAAACGATACCTAGTTTAAATTGAAGGGTGTTATAGTCATTATACTATTAATGGATTTTTTGCAACATAAAAAACTTACAATAAAAAATTACAGATTAATCAGTTTCATTGTACCAATAACTTATCTTTTTTGTCAGGCTTCATTCAAAAATGTTTGTAAAATAAATATGAAATGGTGAAATAGTTAAAAGTGGCTAGTTTTGCTAGATATTGTTTTAGTCTAAATTGACAATATGTAAAGACGACGTTTGTTTATTTTGTCTATCGTGTACATTTTAAACAATTATAAATATTTTATTGAGTCTCAGTGTCACTGTTTCCTTTGTCTTCGAAGTATATCCTACTAATATTATAAATGTGAAAGTTTGTGAAGATATAACTTTTTAAACTTTCGTAATTCTCACTCATAGTCAAAATACCAACCGCCGAAACGTCGAGGTAAATATTACTTGTGTAAAAATAGCGTCATAAGTCCCGTTATGGTATTTTGACTATGTTTGTGAAGATGTTTTGGATGAAATTCGATATGCAGATAGTTCGAGTCCCAGGGATGGACATAGGATAGTTTTTATCCCGGAAAATTGCATAATTCCCGCGGGATAGCGATAAACGAATACTACGCGGACGGAGTCGCAAGCAACGGCTAGTTTATTTATAGCTTATTTTGTATTTGCTACGGGTTTTTACCTGCAATGAAAAGTTATTATTATTATAGCTACAGGTCTACTAATGACGTTTTTCCATTGTATTTTGTCGGATAAGTTCGTATTTCTATAGCTTTCTCAATTAGCTACAGTAAACTTCAGTATGCCAGTTGAGAAAGCAAGATATGAAGAGATGGCAATACATTATTCACTACATCTGTAAGTTGTGGTAGCCCAATGGTTTGAGTTATGGCCTAGAGAAGGGCGTAGTAGAGGGTCGTAGGTTCGATCCCGGACTGACATCTAAGTTTTTCGGAATATGCGCGAAATTACATTTCAAATGTATGTATTATGAACGAAAACATAGTGGGGAAACCTGCACACATCTGCGAAGAAATACACATACTATTGAATTTCACATATACTTGAAAGGTAATAAACTAAATTTAAACAAAACTGCGTCAATAGGTGTTAAATTTTGGAATTCCCCCATTGAACTTGCAGATGTTAGATGTTTATGGGGGGTGGTGACCTCTTACCATCAGGAGACCCACTTGCTAGTTTCCCATCCAGTCGAATAAAAAAAAAAATTTAAATATTTACATTTCTGTATTGAAATACATAACTTTTTTTAAATGCAGATAATTTGAAACAAGATAGATAAGTAAACTATTTTAAAATCATAGGCTGTACCAAAAGTATAGTAATAGGTAATAGTGGAGGGATATGGGAGAGGCCTATGTCCAAAAGTGGGTATGCTGCGGCGATATGATGAATGATGATGATGATGATGATGATGAATAGGTAATAGTACCTATTAACCTCTTCACCGCCCCAGTCATCCAGTCGTGACAGCCAATGGAATGCATCACACGCCGTTCACCTGTGACCTTACGATAACTAAGTCTAAATCGAAAATACAAACTGGAACATGGCACAGAAAAACCAGAAAATAAGACCAGCGCTGGGAATAGAACCCAGGTCCTCGGCATTCCGTGCGGCGTGCTATACCGCTACACCACTTCTGGACAAGGGTAAAAGTAACAAAAATTTGGAATTGAAATAAAAAATCCAAAAAAAGTACCTAAGTCTATGCAACAAATAATTTATTGAATCAGGCTTTACTTTGCGGAGGTCCATATCAATGAACTAAATAAATGCAACAAATGTGTGTTCATTCAGCTCCTCTACTATCACGCACAACTGTTTACCATGTTACGCTACCAGATAGTACCAGATGGTGGTGACAGTTGGGTTTGTGTTTGTGGTTTGTTGCATAAACGTAGCTATAGCTATTGAAGATCGTGAGTGAGCAAAGTAAGTACCTAATTGTTTATAGTTAATTAAGAGTTCTATTATTACGAAATCTAGCACTCTGGACAGCTGATAAATAAATATAACTACAATTTGCACCCAAGCCAATTATCACCTAATTAAAATTGGACACAAAGTCATAATTAAGCACATTAAGGTAGCGTTATCTTTGCAAAAAACCAATATAATGATCAGTTTGATAAAGAGCATATCATACGGTCATTATCTTGCTATATCGATATAATATACGTTATCTTATCTGATATAGAGTTTGGTATACAAGTAGGAACACAATGCAGTGTTGGTTTACCTTCGCCAAGTGCAAGAAGTGTGCACTTGCAAGCCTTATCAGTTGTTGAAAAGTGATTAGTGATTATAATCGGGTAGATTGATATCAGTTATTCAGGTAATGCATGTTGAAGGGAAGTTATGGTTGAAAAAAAAAGAGCTCTTACTCTGGAATCTAGTGAAATTAGCAAGCTCTTGGAAGAAAGTAGGTTCTATCTAGGATAGGCACTGCCTTAAGATTATGAATATACCTACCTAATTAGACCCTCCGGTTCCATTGTTGTAATTTTATCTCGCTAATTTTGTGGATATGACGAAAGTTAAGGGTATTTGTGATGGAAGTGGACGAGTTGCGATGCTCAGAATGCTCAGCAGAAGCGTGGAGTGAAAATTTTCTTTAGGTAACCCGAAGAGAATGTAGCGAGAGTTGGGTCATCATCATCATCATCATGTCAGCCGAAAGACGTCCACTGCTGGACATAGGCCTCCCCCAAGGCTCCCCACTCAGACCGGTTTTGTGCATTTCGCATCCAGAGAGAGTTGGGTATGCCTTCGGATTATCTCATAATGTAGTGTACCTAGGTACAAAAGCTTAAGTAACCGGTAAACCCGAGTGAATAGTTGTAGCAGCGCCAGGACTCTACTTCTTATTACCTTAACAATATAGAAGTCATATACTGATACTTTATTGCACATAACGATTTTACTAGCTGTCGATAGGCCTCCAAGTGGTGAGGCCTCCAAGATGGAGGGACGACCTGGCTAAGATCTCGGGATCGCTGTGGATGCGAAAAGCACAAGACCGGTCTGAGTGGAGAGCCTTGGGGGAGGGGAGGCCTATGTCCAGCAGTGGACGTCTTTCGGCTGACATGATGATGATGATGATGAACGATTTTACAGGTGGTAGGTATACAGGATGTAACATATCGGGCAGTATGGGAAAGACTGAAACTATAACACAAACGAAGATTTGTTTTTAGGAACAATGTCATCGACTTTATTAACAAGAAAAACTGCATTCATACATTTTTTGGTATAGAGATAGTTTATTGGACCCGAGAGTGACATAGGCTACTTTTATTCCGAAAAAGTGCACAGTTCCCGAGGGAAAAGCGCGCGATATCCGAATGCCTAAATTTAGGCGATTCTGCTATAAATAAATAAATATCACGGGACAATTCACACCAATTGACCTAGTCCCGAAGTAAGCTTAGCAAAGCTTGTGTTAGGGGTACTAAGCAACGGATAAATATAATTATATAGATAGATACATACTTAAATATATAAAACACCAAAGACCCGAGAACAAACATTCGTATTTTTCATACAAATATCTGCCCCGACACGGGAATCGAACTATTTGTCTACCTACATGTGTATATGTCGTGCTATATGTCTGCACAAACGCGTTGCAAACATCCTAACCGGCTATTGAGTTTCCAATAATCACCAAACAACAGAAACAACCAATGTTTTACAAACTACAAGTCGGCAATCACTAAGCAAAAGTTGCTTTTGCGATAACTAAAGGTAATTGGCTAGATTCCTGGGTTAAAAAAAGACTATTATTTATATATTTTAAGGACAATAGCCTATTATAAATAATAGGTAATTAAGACCCCAGACAATATGTCACATTTTTTTTTCATGTAAAATACAGCGCTATCGCGTTAGATCGTTGATAAAACATAAGTACCTATTATAATTCACAATGCAATAACTAAGTAATCATTTGCAGACTATGCGTTTATAACAAAAGCTATGGAGAAGTTGATATCCTTTTTCCAACCATCGGAGAAGAGAAAGCCGGCGAAGTATGAGGAAGAAAGTGAAGATAGAAGTGAGACCCCGCCGCCTGATGAACGGAGGAAGTGGTCGATATCTCGCTCTGGGCGGATGAAGCAGGCGAATAAGAAACGGAATAATGTCACTATCGATCTCTATGGAGAAGTAAGTATCGCGACTTAGAAATGTACCATCAGCCAAAAATGAAGAGTTTTGTTTTTCTCTTCCGTGATTTAGACAATTAAAAAAGTTAAGTTATTTAAGAAAATAGGGGTGAAGCTTGCCCGTTCCACTGGTGACCATAGGGCTGGCTCTTTCCTCGGCCAACGTATTGGCATTGCCATACAACGAGGAAACGCAGCCAGCCTTATGGGCACCCTGCCCAGTAGCAACGACTTGGGCGAAATTTGTAAATATAGATTTTTAGGTTTAGAGTAAATTAGTTTTAGTTCTTTTTTTTAATTCATTTTTGTTAATCATTGTATTGTATTGTTTATGTGTTAAAATATACGGGGTGAAGACCAAAAAGTTGCACACCGTTAAAGCTGCGTTAGAAGGTATTTATAATTCCCATTAACTTTTTCCATTGAGACACGAAAATTATCCATCCTAACGCAGCTTTAACGGTGTGCAAATTTTGGGTCTTCACGAAATAATTTACCACCCACTCCCCTTATCTCCGAAACTACGGGGCTTACAATTCTGAAAAAATATGAGTTATAGTTCAATATACATATATTGAGGGTTTTCACAGAGGCGAAATATGCTAGAATCGCTAGACGGCGTTAGTATCGTGAGGTCCATTTGACGTTTGCTCGCGATTGGTTCATTTAGCTTTTTATTCAATCACTAGCTTTTGCCTGCGGCTTCGCCCGCGTGGAATTCGGTTATCGCGCGCTTTTTTATCCCTTTAGAGGGAAATTTTATCCATTTCACCTACACAGATAATTTTTAATTGTAATCGAGAACTTATACACCTAGTTTCATGCTTCTAAGTCCAGAAATTAGAAAATTTTCATACAAATTTTACCCCCCAATGTTACCCCTTTAGGGGAAAATTTTATCCATTTCACCTACACAGATAATTTTTAATGGTAATCGAGAACTTATACACCCATTTTCATACTTCTAAGTCCAGAAATGAGAAAGTTCCATATAAGCTTCACCCCCCCATTTCACCCCCTTAGAGGATGAATTTCTAAAAATCCTTTCTTAGTGCTCACTTACATCATAAAAAGAACCTTTGTGCCAAATTTCAAGTTTCTAGGCCCAACGGTTTGGGCTGTGCGTTGATATATTATAACCCAGTCAGGTTTGCCTTTTATATATATAGAAGACTAGGTTTTGCCCGCGACTTCGTCCGCGTATTCTTTAGTTATCAGGGCATATGTTTTAACTAACCCCCGTAATTTTTGATTGTAATCGAGAACTTATATACCTATTTTCATACTTCTAAGTTCAGAAATGAGAAAATTTCCATACAAACTTTACCCCCCATTTTATCCTTTTAAGGGGGAATTTTATCCATGTCACTTACACAGATAATTTTTAATGGTAATCAAGAACTTTTATACCTATTTTCATACTTCTAAGTCCAGAAATGAGAAAATTTCCATACAAACTTTACCCCCCCATTTTACCCCTTTAGGGGGATATTTTATCCATTTCACCTAGACAGATCATTTTTAATTGTAATCAAGAACTTATACACCTATTTTTATAGTTCTAAGTCCAAAAATGACAAAATTGCATATAAGCTTCACCCCCCCATTTCACCCCCTTAGGGGATGAATTTCTAAAAATCCTTTCTTAGTGCTCACTTACACCATAAAAAGAACCTCTGTACCAAATTTCAAGTTTCTAGGCCCAGCGGTTTGGGCTGTGCGTTGATATATAACCCAGTCAGGTTTGCCTTTTATATATATACTAGCTTTTGCCCGCGACTTCGTCCGCGTATTCTTTAGTTATCAGGGCATATGTTTTAACTAACCCCCGTTATAATTGTGACATCTGTGTATCTGTTTGTATAGCGAAGTACTGCCGTAAACGTTAGGTGACAGTTTACTATAGTACTTACTTCGCTATAAACATAATATTTTTTGAAGCTAGTTTATGAAAAGTTCTATGCAAAGCGCGAGAGTAAATTAATTATTTCGTATGCTTCCGGCAAGAACCGAATCGTACTGTAGAACCCGAAGTATATATTCGAAATTGCACTTAAATAATATTTTGTAAATTAGGTAAAAGATAAATAAGAACGGATAATCACACATAAATTACGCTTCGTTAATGTTATTGATTTTATAGTGCACAGTAATTTTTAAGTTAGGTACTGCATAATTATTTGCAAATTTATTTAACAGATCGTTTTAAATATCAATTTAATTTCCACATTTTAGTTGTATATTTTGTATGAAACCCCTCCTCCTCCCCTATTGAAGTGACCAACACCATACGGAAGATTTTAAATAGTGACCAGCCATATTTTAGTCTAGAAATAAGGAAGTCTCTTAGAAACTCCCCCTAATAATTCTTAACCTACTTCTTCTTGCTGTATCTTTGCCTACCCAGATCATTTTTATTTGTAATCAGGACCCTTTAAGTATACCAATTTCCGTACTGCTAAGTCCAGAAATAACAAAATTTCCATCATAACTTTACCCCCCCCCCATTTTACCCCTTTAGAGAGGATTTTTTTCCATTTAACCTACACAGATAATGTTTAATTGTAGTCGTGAACTTATATACCTATTTTCATACTTCTAAGTCCAGAAATAAGAAAATTTCCATACAAACTTCACCCCCCATATTACCCTTTTAGGGGTAATTTTATCCATTTCACCTACATAGATAGTTTTTAATCGTAATTGAAAACTTGTATACCTATATTTTTCATATTATCTAAATCCAGAAATGAGACAATTGCCATATAATCTTTAACCCCCATTTTACACCTTTAGGGGATAATTTTATCTATTTCACATACACAGATAATTTTAAATTGTAATCGAGAACTTGTATACCTATTTTCATACTTCTAAGTCCAGAAATAAGAAAATTTCCATACAAACTTCACCCCCCATATTACCCTTTTAGGGGTAATTTTATCCATTTCACCTACATAGATAGTTTTTAATCGTAATTGAAAACTTGTATACCTATATTTTTCATATTATCTAAATCCAGAAATGAGACAATTGCCATATAATCTTTAACCCCCATTTTACACCTTTAGGGGATAATTTTATCTATTTCACATACACAGATAATTTTAAATTGTAATCGAGAACTTGTATACCTATTTTCATACTTCTAAGTCCAGAAATGAGAAAATTTCCATATAATCTTTACCCTCCATTTTTATCCCTTTAGGGGGGAAATTTTATCCATTTCATCTGGACAGATAATTTTTAATTGTAATCGAGAACTTAAACACATATTTTCATAATTCTAAGTCCAGAAATGGGAAAATTTCCATACAAATTTTACCCCCCAATTTTACCCCATTAGGAGGGAATTTTATCCATTTCATGTACTCAGATAATTTTTGATTGTAATCGAAAACCTATATACCTATTTTTATAGATCTAATTCCAGAAATGAGAAAATTTCCATACAAACTTTACCCCCCCATTTTACACTTTTAGGGGGGAATTTTATCCATTTCGCTTACACAGATAATTCTTAATTGTAATCGAGAACTTATACATCTATTTTCATAGTACTAAGTCCAGAAATGGGAAAATTTCCATACAAACTTTACCCCCCCCCCCCATTTTACCCCATTAGGGGGGAATTTTATCCATTTCATATACTCAGATAATTTTTGATTGTAATCGAGAACCTATATACTTATTTTCATAGATCTAATTCCAGAAATAAGAAAATGTCCATACAAACTTTACCCCCCCATTTTACACTTTTAGGGGGGAATTTTATCCATTTCGCTTACACAGATAATTTTTAAATGTAACCGAGAACTTATATACCTAGTTTCATACTTCTAAGTCCAGAAATGAGAAAATTTCCATACAAACTTTACCCCCCCATTTTACCCCTTTAGGGGGGTATTTTATCCATTTCACCTAGACAGATCATTTTTAATTGTAATCAAAAACTTATACACCTATTTTCATAGTTCTAAGTCCAAAAATGACAAAATTGCATATAAGCTTCACCCCCCCATTTCACCCCCTTAGGGGATGAAATTCAAAAAATCCTTTCTTAGTGCTCACTTACATCATAAAAGGAACCTCTGTACCAAATTTCAAGTTTCTAAGCCCAGCGGTTTGGGCTGTGCGTTGATATATAACCCAGTGAGTCAGGTTTGCCTTTTATATATATAGATAGATATAATATATAATAATAGATAAGCAAACGTCAAACGGAATTCTCGATACAACGCCATCTAGCGATATTTCGCCAAGCCGTGTACCCGCGCGAGTTAGCGGAAGCCCTTCTTATTGTAAATATCGTTTCAGACCTGCGCTCCTGTAGAGCGGCCGACATCAGTGGAATACCACGTCAATAGCCCCGTGACCAAACCAACTCAGGGACCAGCCGAACCTGAGTCTAAAAGCATAACTCCTGAGCCTAAAGACATAGTTCCTGAGCCGAAATCCCCTGAGGAGGAAATAGAAAGTGCCTTTGAAATACTGGACAAAGTGGACAAAACTTCTTAACAGTTGCCGTGGGTGATGTAGATAGATGTTTAACAATAAGGTACTTCGCTAGTTTTTTAAGTGTAGGTAGTTCAGCCTTCTTTTAAGAGCGTTATACCTGCTGAGCTGGCAACATTGCGTTTTTGTTAGTGTTTCTCGATTATTCCGTAATATTTCTTTTATTCCACTGGATGGCAAACGAGCAAGTGGGTCTCCTGATGGAAGAGATCACCACCGCCCATAGACACTTGAAACCAGGCAGGGCGATTGCAGATGCATTGCCAACCTAGAGGCCTAAGATGCGATACCTCAAGTGCCAATAATTTCACCGGTTGTCTTACTCTCCACGGCGAAACACAACAGTGTAAGCACTGATGCTTCACAGCAGGATTAACGAGCAAGATGGTGGTAGCAATCTTGCACAAGGTCCACCTGCTCCAAATTGAATGAGAATTAAAAATGTGGTCTAATAGAACTCTTCTTAATATATAATTTAATGTGTCTACTCCAATGTTTATTAACGGTTATTAAAGAAAATAAAAGTGTGTCACGAATAATTATTGGAGTAGACACATTAACTTATATATTAAGAAGAGTTATTATGGAATAATCGAGAAAAACTAACAAAAACGCAACGTTGCCAGCTCAGCAGGTATAAACGCTCTTAACGGGCCGCAAATGTGTTGCAGCTATGCATAATAGGGATGATGACGACGCCATTAAAAAATAATTCGAAGGCACAACACCAGTAAAAAACGCTTTACTTTAGCCCTGAAAACCAGATTAATTTTCGATTTACTGTAAAATTAGATTTTTTGTTGCTTTAAAACAAATAAATAGTTAGTTGATTGAGTTGCCGGATAGTGACGTCATAATTCGCTATTGCCATTGAAACTCTATGGGAGAATTATTGTGTTTTGACAGCTCATAAAAAGTACGTCAGTTGATATTGGTGGTGTCATCATCCCTATTGAATTTATCAAAATGGGTGAAAACCTATGTGATTATTGTGTTAGGTGGGCAACTTATAAAAGCTGGGAGGCGCATGTGGCCTTCGGTAATCTGTCCTAGTTATCAACTTATCACATGGTTTGCGGGCCCCAGGTTGAGTATAGCTGGGTAGTTAGTAACTTTATCTCGGAGACTCAAATGACAAAGAAAACTACTGACGAAGATAGTGGTAGTAAAGAATAGACATCAAAAGAGGGCGCTACCATCTTTGGAAATCTAAATTTTCTAGTGTAAATTGCTTAAATCTGGCAATAATTATGCATGAAATTTTTGGTTCCGCTTTCATTTCTTGTGTATTATTTACTGGGATATTCATAAGGACAAGGTTGGTGCTTTGCAGTCCCATAGATAACGCAGTTTTTAACGATTGCACAATATAACCTTTAGCTGAATGATTTAATATTTTCCGTCGAGAACTTTGTTAGAAAACACAAGTATAATAATGAGAAAAAGTTCAAGTTACATTTTAATTTTCAACGCTATGGTATCATTTTTGATGACTCCATGCAAATTGTAGTTAAAATTGTATTCTGCTTGCAAAACAGAATAAAGTACAATACAGTCTTATAATAAAACCAATATTTTTTGGCAAAAAGCCTATGGTATCATTTCTGATACCATACGCGTGCATCTAAGGGATAATGTGATATGGAAATGCAAACATGGAAAATATGAAAAATCATTTGACTCTCCGGGATAAAAAATAAGCTAGGTATAAGTTAGTTTTTGGTGGATAAGAAGGTGCTTATTTTAAATAATTGAATTATGCCACTCGCTTTAAATGCGACACATTCTTAGTTCCCATTTATGAAACCTATTGAATGGATATTGGGACCATTAAAAATATCCAGATAGTTAAAAGAGAAGCGTAGTTTCCTCGTAAGGGCCCATATCAAATTTTGATTATCGGAACCTAAGAGTGAGGGGCTGTTTCACCATCCATTGATAAGTGTTCATTGACTGTTAAATGTCTCCATCTCTATTTGTTTTGTTCGAATAGACGGAGACGGCATCACATTTAACAGTCAGTTAACACTATTCAATGGATGGTGAAACAGCACCTTAATGTCAATCAAGAATAATTGACATTAGTATGAAAGTGCGTCCTACATTTAGTACTGTAGGTTTTGCGAGGCTATAAGATTTTACGGCTATAAAAAATTGGCGGGTCAAAAACTCTCTCCATAATATTTATTCCTACTCAAAATTATATTTTTTTTACGTAAATTATCAACTATGTATGTAGTTATGAAAATTTCCGCACGCAGAGATGAAAATGTAATGTAATTACATACGACTATCATGACTAATTTTAGGGGCTGTTTCACCATCCATTGATTAGTGTTAACTGAGGGTTAAATTTGATGCCGTCTCCGTCTATTCGAACAAAACAAATAGAGACGGCATCACATTTAACTGTCAGTTAACACTAATCAATGGATGGTGAAACAGCCCCTTAGTCTGTCATGGATCCTCGCCTCGGTAACTCTGTTTGCGGTATATGTTAGCTAAGCTAACCTAATGCTAGGGAAAGCGAAGCATAAAGGTTACAATTTTTTTTTGTACAATTAAAGTAGATGTTGGTAATCTAATTGTTATTTTTTATCAATATGGTAAGCAATTGACTACATGTAGTACATTGTCCAGTCACAGTATATATATAAGCTAAAGCACTATGGAAGCTACGAAGCCAGGTACTGCAGTACCGCGAGACCCCCTCAGAGGCCGTGTAGAGCGCGCGTCTGTGTGAGTGTGTTCGTTTCGATCGATTTTTTCGTAGCTTCCATACTGCTTTAGCTTAGATATATGTACATATATACTGTGGTACAGTACAGACGTTGTGAATAATTTTCCATCGTATTTTATCGGATAAGTTATTTATCTAGCTTTCTCAATCATCTTCAGTAGACTAGTTGAGAAAGAAATATAAATATGAACTTTTTCGACAAAATATGACGTCAAAACATTACTCACAAGACACTATAAATTTAAGAAAACACGTTATTTTACCAGTCAACGCACGTAAAAAGAGCTCTGGGTGGCTAGTGAAGGGAATACGTTTGCGCATCTGTCAACTAAAGTACAATTCAATAGAATCTGTCAATTTTCTACACATTTAACACACCCTAACGTGGGCACGCTTGATTATATATGTCCCTGTTGTTGCATTTATCATCTAAAAGGAATAAAAAAAAGAATAATAGTCATTCCAAAGCCTTAGGCAGCCCGGTGTTCATATTAGTAGGCTGGAAGTGTCTACAGGATTGTCAGATTCTATTGAATTGGAGTATAACAAGCCAATGGCGTGACGGCCGCGCGCGCGCTTTTACGCCCCCTTCCGCGTCCCCCTGCTCCGCCGCCAATTTGGTCCACATTTCGCTCACTATATATATGTATATCGTCAGGACCTCTTTTTACGTGCGTTGATTTGTAACTCAAGCAGACTAGACTAATTTGAAATTAACTGTAAAATGTGATTTTTAGTTACTTTTAAACAACTAAATATCCATTTGAGGTTTTACTATTGCCTTCATAAGAAGTATGTTCATTGATTGGTGCTGTCATATCGTCACTACTTTGAAAAAATCTCGTATCTCAAATTAATACGTCAACGAAATTGACTCTTAAAATAATGTTGATAATGTTCACTCAGTAAAATTATCGATTTTTAGAAACAGGCTTTTTTCAAAGTAGTGACGATATATATTATTTGTAGGTACACGTGTAAGTTTTTAGCTAATTTGGGCTGTTTTCTCGTGGATAGGTACTCTCAAAATTTGTGATTAAGTGTGATCAGAAAAAAAGTTTAGTAGAATCAAGCTTAATGTAATTAAGTTGTGAGCATGGCAGCGACCCTATAATCATTATTATCATCAGCCTATAATAGGGTTAGGTAACTCAGGAAAACTTTTAAGATGCCGTAAACTTTTACAATTACTTGCTTAGTTTTCTATATTGTTCGTTTTGGGTCGCTTGCATGGGCTTTGGATGACAGTTTCATCAAAATGAAACATGAAACCTGTTAAGTACTAACTCAGAATTAAGTAAATAGTGTCAAAACACTATTTACTTAATTCTGAGTTAGTACTTAACACGGACGGAGATATAATTAATTTTGGTACGTGCAATGCAAGTCCGCTTTAGAGAGTAAAACCGCTTATTCCATTTCTTCCGCCATCTAATTTTTGAATTGACTTTAGTTTTGAGAAACTCCTCTAACGATACCTACGGATAAAGGTATACCTTCCCAGTTGAACTAAATGCATTTTATTGCGAATAAAATTCTTAATAAATATGCTGTTGCCCGTAATATCGGCAGTGTTCCGATTCTGTTTTTAAGCTAGATGTTCTATGAACTAAACTGATTGTTACATAAGACTAGGTTCTATTAATTCCACTTTACAATCAGACGTAAGTCCCTCACAATAAAGTTGTATAATTATGTATGTGTCACTTCCCAACTGTAAAGATAAACTAAATTTTGTATGCATTAAAACTATTAAAAGACTGATATAAGAAATTATTTCATTTATCTTTATTTACAAGCAAGTAATACAGGGTGCATTTCCGATAGCCACCGATAGCAAAGATAAATTATGAGTTTATCATTCATAGTCGTAAATGCTAATTTCAAAATAAGTGCCGCAATTCTTTGAAATTGATACGCTATCTATGTTTTTCGGTGGCAAATACTATCTTGATTTTGAACGATCTAGATCTTGGTAGCGAAAGCTTAATTTTAGATCATTTTTTTTAACATCAAGATATGACACGTCCTACCGGCCCTAGAAACAGAGTTTTAACGCTTTTGACAAAAGCCTTTTGTTGTGTAGATATCGATGCCGGTGACTATACAGTTGAACAAGTTGAATCATGATCCAGGGTGGAACCTTTTAATAATCAATTTCACTATGATTTCCTTGACAAATGTATGAGATGTAACTTACCATGCATTTTATACTTGCAATCTAACTCACTGTACTTGTTTGTATTTCTCTTCTACCCACATTGATTTTGTTAGCATGACCGTTTGCGCATGTAATTTAGTTGTTAAGAAAAATATGTTTTCTCAGTAAGTGATTTGTAAATCTTATGAGAAATAAATAATCTTAAACCATAAACCATGTGAACATGACATCAGTAGCACAAAGGTTCCACCCTGGGTCATGATTCAATTTGTTCGACTGTACCTTCAGAGAAAAATAGAACTATCATCATATCAAACGTAGGACGTCCACTGTTGGACATAGGCCTCCCCCATAGACCTCTAGCTGCTTCGGGTGGAAGCCTCCATTCACGTGAACTAGAGGCAGTATTGCCTAACGTTTCTGATGCTCACGATCGCAATCAAATGACAGATACCGTATACAAAAACTGTCATTTGATTGCGATCGCGAGCGTTAGAAACGTTAGGATGACGTTAGGCAATACGGCCTTAGGCCATTCGTCCATCTCGTTGGTGGACGTCCTACACTGCGCTTGCCGATCAGCGGTCTCCATTCGAGAATTTTTCGGCCCCAAAGGCTATCTGTTCTCCATGCTATAGATATGTTCTTGCCCCTTATCACTTCAACGAGTTAATTCGCTTGGCTATGTGAGAGGGGTGAAAGTAGAATGATGATAGGTAATGTATTTGATAATGGTTTTTTGATGTAGCAACTCTAGAACCTCCTTTTTGATGTGTCGGTAAAACTAGATAAAGTGATACAATAGGAAAGATAATGTGGAATCTTCAAAGCACTTGAACGATAGCAAATATTTATATCAATCAAGATTTGAAACTCAAGATCAAACATATGTTATACAAATTGTACAACAAAACTCACTTTATAGTCTTTTCCATGTCGCCTACAATTATTTATATTTGTTTCCAAGTTACAGGACTAAAGAAAAAAAGTTTTCAGAGTCAAATGTCAAAAGAAACAAATGTTCAGTTAGCAAAAACTTAACAAGCGTTCATTAGTACCTAAGGGAGTCAATTGTTGTTTTCCGTCATTGACGTGAAATGCATTCAGTGCGTCTCTTTTCTTCATGCTAAGTGAACGCCAAACATGAAATAGAATAGAGATACCTTCCCTGTTGTGCATGTCTGTATATTAGCAAGACATCAAAAATATCTAGGTATACAGGTTTATGCCACGAACCATAAGGTCGATGTATATCTGACGCTATGGCTGTATAGATATTTATCTCTTTGACAGCTCAAAGTCACTCAAAGGGCTATAGAGAGGGCTATGCTCGGGGTTTCTCTGCGGGATAGAATCAGAAATGATGATATCCGCAGTAGGACTAAGGTTACTGACATAGCCCGCAGAATTGCGAAACTGAAGTGGCAGTGGGCCAATGGGGTCAAAAGGTTCTCGAATGGCGTCCGCGGACCGGGAGACGAGCTATCGGTAGGCCTCCAACAAGATGGAGCGACGAACTGATTAAGATCGCGGTATAGCGGTGGATGCGAAAAGCACAAGACCGGTCTGAGTGGAGAGCCTTGGGGGAGGCCTATGTCCAGCAGTGGACGCCTTTCGGCTGACATGATAATAATGATGATGACTGTACATTTATAAGCGCGTGTTTATACCTCGTTTTTCTAGATTTCCTTTAACTAACATAACCCTCTGCATTTTCTCGATCTTTTTTTTAAAACTGCATTTGAAAAGTAAATCAAACAGTGTCTAATTCGTTTCCCTTTATTCAGCGATACACTTAAATTATTTACAATACTTATATTACTTACAGAATACTTATGAGGCTTCGCTATATTTTCATCTTCTTCTTCTTAGGCTTGGTTGTAAGTGGCCCGCCGATCTTGAACACAGTACTGTAAAAAAAGGAACTTGTTAATAAATTTAACTTCGAGATTTAGTTATGATAATATGGCTAGGCCTTCAACAAGATGGAGCGACGACCTGGTTAAGATCGCGGGATCGCGGTGGATGCGAAAAGCACAAGACCGGTGGTCTGAGTGTAGAGCCTTGGGGGAGGCCTATGTCCAGCAGTGGACGCCTTTCGGCTGACATGATAATAATGATGATGACTGTACATTTATAAGCGCGTGTTTATACCTCGTTTTTCTAGATTTCCTTCAACAAACATAACCCTCTGCATTTACTCGATCTTTTTTAAAACTGCATTTGAAAAGTAAATCAAACAGTGTCTAATTCGTTTCCTTTTATTCAGCGACGCACTTAAATTATTTACAATACTTATATTACTTACAGAATACTTATGAGACTTCGCTATATTTTCATCTTCTTCTTCTTAGGCTTGGTTGTAAGTGGCCCGCCGATCTTGAACACAGTACTGTAAAAAAAGGAACTTGTTAATAAATTTAACTTCGAGATTTAGTTATGATAATATGGCTAGGTATTTCAAAAAGAGCTGTCGGTAGGCCTTCAATAAGATGGAGCGACGACCTGGTTAAGATCGTGGGATCGCGGTGGATGCGAAAAGCACAAGACCGGTCTGAGTGGAGAGCCTTGGGGGAGGCCTATGTCCAGCAGTGGACGTCTTTCGGCTGACATGATGATGATGATGATTTTAAAAAGAAAGAAACCAATAGTAACCGTACATTATAAAAACACGAGAAAAAAAAAACTTCACAAGTAGGTAAGCTTTCTATTCAGCGGCAAAAGGAGCAAACTGCTGAACAAATGAAAAAAATACGTGTTGACTCCTACGCCACTACAGAACCTTATCACAATCACATTTACGTCATTCGATAACCGTTGTCACAGACAAATAAATTTGTTAACTACGAAAAAGTTCCATATGGCTTAGGAATCAAATTGGTGGATTGTAGATAAACAAAAACTTACTGGCACGTTGTGCATATGGGACTGAACTTGCAGAATACTGAAACAAAAAAGTAATTAGTCGTCACGAAGTTGCACGTACGGTCGATTCCCTAACTTATGTATCCACTTTTTCATACTAGTTGTATAGAAAAGTGGATACTTATGTTAGGGCACCGACTGTACATCAAATGTCTAGAAAATTTTCTACATTAGTGTGCGTAGGTGGAAAACTTAAGTAAATGGCCCGGCCCCTATTTAATAAAAGTTACAAGTGCAAATTTTACATAATTGTTAAGTTTCTCTTAAAATAAGTAATTGAAAAAAAAAATGTATTAATACAAGCTTTTTTCTGACTGTACTTATGTTGTCACCCAGCTAAATTTCAAGTTGATGCCATTAACCATTGAAGATTTCCGTCCTGTGGAGACATTTCTGGCTGGACTACCGAGATGTCACTCCCAGATTATTGTATTGAAACGCAATTTACATAAGTATACGAAATTTCAAGTCAATCCAACCACTGAAAGTTGGTCGAATTTACCTTACAAGATTTGTTTACAGACAGACAACGGGGCAGGTGAAACTAAATAAAAGCTTGTAAAAAAGTGACAATTATGTAGAACTAGCTTATGCCCGCGACTTCATCTGCGCAGATCTAGGTTACCGCGCGGTGACGCCCTCTACTAGAATAAAAGGTACTTATCCTATGTTGATCCCTGGGGTTCCAACTACTTATATACCAAATTTCATCAAAATCAGTTCAGTGGTTTAGACGTGAAAGCGTAACAGACAGACAGACACTTACTTTCGCATTTATAATATTAGTAAGAACTGTAGCATTTGTAACTTTTATTTAATAGGGCCCTGTTTGTGTCCGTAGGGATAACTCGTCGTTCCATATTAGAAAAATTACGTCCATTGACGACGAAAAATCTGCGGTAGATGATGATGACATGACTAATGACAGAAGCACGCGGCGTGGTAGTACAGCTAACCAGGGGCGGATCTTGAATTATTATTTTTTTGCATAAGAGGGGGCAAACGAGCATGCGGGTCACCTGATGGAAAGCAATCACCGCCGCCCATGGACACCTGTTAATACGAGGGGTATCACAGGTGCGTCGCCGGCCCTTTGAGAGACTGATAGGCTCGTTTTCTAAAGATCCCTAAGCTGTACCGCTCCGGAAACACTTTCCCAGGAAGCTGGTTCCATATTTTAGTTGTGCGTGGAAAAAACTTTCGCTTAAAGCGGACAGTGCTAGATTGCCAATCATCAAGGTGGTGGTGGTGGTGGTGATTTGTGGGGCCCTAGGCTAATACTGTTTTTTTTAAATTCTAGATAATTTTTATTATTGACAATATCGTCTGTTTTTAGTTCAGGTTGGGGGCCCTCTGTATCCAGGGGGCCCTGGGCTGCAGCCCAAAAAGCGCTTAAGTAGATCGGCCCCTGCAGCTCACTGCGTTAGCTGATGATGATGACTACTGACCGCTGAGACAGAGCGAGCACACGTAGCCGATGCTGAGAGGCTCGCGGTGGCAGAAGCAAGCAGCGCGGTAGTCCACGCGTCCTCCCCCCGGCAGCACCAGTTTACTCCGCTCCGAAGCTTCCGGGAGGAATACCCACTGATGACAGAAGAACACACATCAATATCGGGGCTGGTATGAAAAGTGCCAACAGCCGATCACGTAAAATAAACGCGTTAGAAAGATGTAATGCAAAGCGATTGTAATTCAGAGTGCGTTAGTATATGGCCTCTGTGATTTCGTGAAGGCTACTCTACTTCTACGGGGGAAGCCTATGTCCAACAGTGGACGTCGTTAAGGGAAGTGGAGTAGTAAGGGAAGATGGTGGACTATTAAAAAATTCAAATTCAAAATTAAAATCATTTATTCAGTAAATAGGCCGCAATGGGCACTTTTACACGTCATTTTTTTTAAACTACCAGCGCTTTCGGAAAGACCATCATTCATTGCCAAGAAGAATGCGCCTCAAGAAACTTGGCAGAAAGTCATTTTTTCAAAATAAAATAATTAAAGATGAAGCATGCTTGCCTATTAAATGCGTATTCACGTATTCACCCTAGATTTGAAGACGGCCAGATTGTAGCTATCAGGTAGCAGAGACGCAGGCAGGGAATTTCACTCGTCCAAATAACAAAGAACGATCGAAAACGCTTTGTGCATATTTTTGAAATGCTGACAACATAAGGGTGAAGACCTCGTCTACTTTCGGTCGACCTGTGTAACATCCTATCTCGTCCTATTGCTGATATGACGATGATGATGTCTCTAGTTGAGTACAAACTCACCAATAAGTACTGCAAGAGACCTTCAAGCGAAGGCACCTTCAGATACAGCCCTCCGGTGATGTCGCAGCCCTGTTGCAGCAAACTTAGGTGCTTGTCCAGGGAACATACGTCTATTAGTACTTGCTGCTTCTGGAAATGTAAGGCTGGTTTGAAGTATTGGTGCATGAGCTTTTTAAAAAGCTTTTATTTAACTTTCCACGTCCATAAGTTTGAAACTTTGCACTCCTCCCGTGGGTGTTGTAACAGGCGATTAAGGGAGCTAATGTGAGAGTTGGCAGCAGCGCTCTCTATTGCCAACTATGTAATAACCACAGTATAAATGTAAGCTAAAGCAGTAAGGAAGCTATGAACTAATCGATCGAAACGAACACACTTAAATAGACGCGCGCTCTACACGGCCTGTAAGGGGGTTTCGCGGTACTAGGTCTAGGTCTGGGCTGTGTAGAGCGCGCGTCTGTGTGAGTGTGTTTGATTCGATCGTAGCTCTGCTTTGTAGCTTCCATACTGGTTTAGCTTATATATATACTGTGCTCCCGCTCTGCCTTCCAAAGGGAAACCACCACACAATTTTCTCAAGAAATCTTTATGAATGTTTGTTCTCGAGTCGTGTTTTTCGTATGAATAGCTTCATAGTTAGGTTATAGGTTACAAGGTTCATTCGCAGTATTTTTTTTTTACCGAAATACTTTCCAGATTCTTCCTATATTGCACCTGAAATGTGGATGGAACCCTTTGTATGCGACCCCGACTTTGACTTTGACTATAGTTTCGCCATGTATGTCTGTCTGTTTGTCCGTCCATCCGCGGATTTGCTCAGGGAATATCAATGCTAGAAATCTGTAATTTTGCACGAATACATGTAAACTATGCCGACAAAATGGTACAATAAAATATTCATAATACATTTTTTTAGAGTACCTCCCATAGACGTAAAGTAGGGGTGCTTTTTTTTTTCTCATCCAACCTTATAGTGTGGGGTATTGTTGGATAGGTCTTTTAAAATCATTAGGAGGGGTTGCTAATTTTTTTTTTAAGTTGGCCCATACTAGAACATTTGTATTTTAACAATAACCTGTCTCTTGATAAAGAATTATTGCATTGTAAGAATTGAAAATTGAACAACGACAATAATCTATGCTTAACATTATCTAGTGCGAGTGAACCTTTTTTTTTTTATTCGACTGGAAGGCAAACGAGCAAGTGGGTCTCCTGGTGGTAAGAGATCACCACCGCCCACCTGCCTGCCTGCTGCTTACCTGCGCGGTGAAGAAAACGTTCATGTAGTTTATGTACTGGGCGGCGGTGTCCGAGCTGCCGGTCACGATGAGGATCCGGCTGCTCATCGTCAGGCCGGGAGACAGCTGTCGGCGCACCTGCAAAAAAAAATTTCCTAATGCCAAAAACTAACTCAATTATCATCATCGGCATCATGAACAAAGGCTTTGATCAATCCATGATCCATTCCTAAGAAGATGAATTTGACTTATAAGATCAAAAAGTATTAAATAATGTAGTAATTGCATGGTTGCTCTGCAATTAAGTGTGGGTGATTACTATTTGAAGCCTTTTTGTATTTTTTATTTCAACTCCAAATTTTTGTTTCTTTTACAGTCATCCCGTGAAAGTCTATTTCACACGAAAACACAAGCCGAAACATGGATGCACAGTAAAACCAGAAAAATAGACCAGCGCTGGGCTCCTATCCAGCGGTGGTGTAGGGGAATAGCACGCAGCACGGAATGTTGAGGACCTGGGTTTAGTTCCCAGCGCTGGTCTATTTTTCTGGTTTTTCTGTGCATTCATATTTCGGCTTGTGTTTTCGTGTGAAATAAATAAGTGTGGAAGTTCTACTTAAATTATGATTGTGAACAATCCATTATCAGTTACAGAGGGTGCAGGGTTGGTCCCGCTCGCATCTCCCGAATCAACCAGTATTCAACATACCCTGGAGATATAGCAGAGGGCCATAGCCAAGGCACCCGCCAACAAGGATTCCCCAGGCTTGTCCTCTTGAGGCTGGCTTTTGATAAGGTTCACTAATCTGAAAACCAAGGATAGAACCTGAGAATAGTCCCAATTATGCAATAATAATCATCATCAGCCTATGTTCGTCTACTGCTGGACGTAGGCCTCTCCCATGGCATGCCACTGAGCACGATCCTCGGCCACTCTCATCCAGCTCTTGCCAGCCACCTTGCGAAGATCATCGTTCCACCGAGTCTGAGGGACGTCCTACGCTACGTTTGCCGATCCGTGGTCTCCACTCAAGAACTCGTCTACCCCAACGGTTATCGGTTCTTCGGGTTACCTATATGGCCGGCCCATTGCCACATCAGCGCATAATAATAATAAATTCCATATTTATAATCAAAAATATATAAAACTAATTTGGTGACAAAACGGCGTGACCCCGTTGAGTCACCGTCCCTGGTGTCATATTCATCTGCTGAATGGTGCCCTGGAACCGCCGGACACGACGTCTTTCGGCAAGAAGGCAGCACTCGCGATGGTCCCTCCAGCAGCCGCGGCACGCGCACCACAAACGAGCTGAAGTGCACGTAGTGGCGCGACTGCAGCTGGAACACCCTCAGCGTGTATCCGCTCTTCCGACGGACGTATTCCACTATATGGCTGGTCATACCCAGGCCTGCAGGCTACATAATGGCCTGCCAAAGCATTTGAGTCTACCGACCAATATGTTATCCTATCAGCCTTACTGCTTTGTTTATAATTTTAGTACTTATGTAGGTACTTCTAAAAGTAGTGGCCTGACACTGTCTCAAATTAAAAAAAATTGCCTATTTTTATAATCTATTGGCCAGCCTTAAAGTACCATTAAAGTTGATTACTTAAAACTAATTTAATTCTTTAAGGTTCCATAATATAAGGTACTGTAATTCTTACAGACCTTAAGTCCTGAAGGTTATTTTAATCTGCAGGGAGGTGGCTCTATTTTATTGACAAATATCTTTGTGTTCTTTATAAAGAACAAATTAACATTAAGAACACGGGGGTGTTCAAGTAATATTTATGTAACACAATTTTTGGAGATTTTCCCACTTTTGAGGACTTTTTAGTATGTACTTGTTACAATAAAACTGATGTAACGCGTTCTTTGAACCCTCTGGTCCCTGTAACGCCATGTAACATTTTACTAGACCCCCTCCGCCAAATTGCGTTACGTAATACTTGAACACCCTGTAATGACCAAATCTAATTTATAAAGCACAAATTGTTCATTGAATAAAGAATTTTAAGAATGTTGAAATAATACCCAAAATAAAGCTGGTGACCCACATCTAGGTCTTATGTCCTACACCTGTTAAAATAAGTAATAAAACTTACCGCATCTTGATGGTCTTTTCGACAAGTGTGAAGAGTTCATATTGGCCATCAATCTGTCTCACGTCTAGTGGTTTGCCAGGAGACGGGTACAAGTATTCACTGCAATTAAAAATATAAAACAGGCTACCAAGGGGTAAAAACATGGTATTTTTCAATGCTGTTTCAAATTACTTTATTATCACCTTTATGGTATATGTAGTGATGAGTACAACCTAAAGATCTCTACCCATTATATTGTATCATATCATGCCAATGCGTCAGGAAGAAATATATACTTTGTATTGAAAAGTATGCCCACTAGCATGTTTCTTAACAACCATCGCCAACATGTATGCACTTGACATTCCCTTCCTCACATGTTTGAATTAGAGATGCAACAGGTACCCAGGTAGGATCCGGTACCTGGCGGTTTTGGCACTTTTTCAGGACTGGATAATGATGTTGTATAATGGGTAAGTAATAAAAAAAAGAAACCAACTGTTTTTACAGGAAAATGTTTATTGAACTTTGTATTTAAATCAACTTATAATTTTAACATTTTTGTACAAAATCAAGTCTTTATTTCTCATTTGTTAATCATTATTATAGTAACTAGTCCAGTTGAGATCCATTTATTTAAGTATTAATTTGTAAAATTTTTAATGTCAAGTGAATCAATAATCAAACTTAAAATTCGGCAGATTGTAATGTAAAAACACAAGTGCCTCACCCCACACTGCTTAGTCCTTCCGAGCTGTAGATTTTAAAGGCATTTTAATGCCCAGTAATTTGGCCGGTTACCAGACAGATTCGGCATAAATTATGCCAGGTACCCGTTATGCACTACCTTTTTAGTTTCAATTACAGTCATGGCTTGATACAATTCATAGTAAAACCCTCAAGTTTGTTACTGACCTTTTATGGAAATGACAACCAATTACAGCTAGCTGATTTTTGGCTTTCTGCATCAGATGCGAATTAGAAAATGCTATGACGGCATCAAGACAGTTTGTGAGCACTTTCGGGTCTTCAATGATATAGCGTTGGTTTGGGTTTGTGTCCACAACAACTACTAGCAGACTGCAATCTGTTGGTGCTGCAAAATAATAATGTTTTACATTTGTTATGTGTTAAGAAAGCCTGACTTTAAGTTTAAGTTATTATCTCAGGGTAAAATCTAATTCATTTTAAGGACCAAACTTTTTATTTATTTTGGCATTAACATTGACTGCAATAACACCATTGACTCAAGACAGTACCAGCCGTTTATTAATAAAGATAAATAACTTATCTTTTGGTGCAAATAGCAATAAAGAACAATAAACAATATTCAATAAACACAAATAAGTTTAGGTTAGAATTTCTAATTGAAATAGCAACATAGATCGCTAATTTTGGTTAAATGTAAATTACTACTTACTATTGTCATCCGCCATTGTTTATTCAATTTATGTAATTTGTGAATGTATTTTGTTTACTATATTTCAAATTAGAATATCAACATTTACAAGTAATTCCGAAAACAAACACCGGACTCAGGACTCCATGACCGTCCTGACATGACACTGACAGACAAGAGACAACGCTGACACTGACAAATTGAGTTTTTTTTAAGCGTATTTGTTGCAACGCGTGGAACATGCGTGGAACGGATTTTGCTAGGTGAAACCAATCTGAAGCAAACAGCAAATATAAACACGTTTATTGTATAAAAAGCAGATTATTCAATTAGGTAAATTAAATTTTACTATATTTTCTAAACACAGGCAATCATTTCAATCGTTCTGGCTGGAGCCGCTCATATTTTGAGGGTTGATTTTAGGAGGGGCAGTGGTCATGCTCCCCGCGATCCTCTTTGGATGATCACATAATGCTGGCAACGTAAGGTTGAAAAACTTTTGTGAATGTGTCGTCCTCGTGTCGTCGCCTTTTACTTACATAAAAATAAAAAATATATCTTTTTTTTTTTTTAGTCCTGTTTAACTCTGGTTTTGTAACCGTCCAGTTACTTTCTTCTTTTTATTTTAGTACCTATTTTTTCAAAGGTTGTATATTACAAGACTACCCTAATAATAATAAAGTGTATTTTGCATGTATTTTTACCTTGTGCAGGTGGTAGGACCTTGTGCAAGGTCCGCCCGGATTGCTACCACCATCTTGCTCGCTAATCCTGCCGTGAAGCAGCAGTGCTTGCACTGTTGTGTTTCGGCGCGGAGAGTAAGACAGCCGGTGAAATTACTGGCACTTGAGGTATTCCAACTTAAGCCTCTAGGTTGGCAACGCATCTGCAATACCCCTGATGTTGCAGATGTTTATGGGCGGTGGTGATCTTTTACCACCAGGAGACCCACTTGCTCATTTGCCTTCCAGTCGAATTAAAAAAAAAAAAAAAAAATTTTGAAAGAAAGTGCTCTTATATGAAATTGCTATTAAATTTTTGCAGGCTGTCACGAGTTTTTCTTGTTCAGTCAAGTGCAAAAATAAGTATTTCTCGGTTCGAACCACTTAAAAATATATTACTGCGGCCTTATTGCGTTGGAATAAGACGCTGTAGTACTTATTTTTGAAACTTTGAATAAGTTCATAATGTTTACATTTGACTGTACCTCACCTATGCTATGAATAGAAAACAACAAATTGTTTGAAAAACAAAGATCAAGCAATTATTTTGCGATAGGTAATCTAGCAGCACTGTCTTTTATTTATGCATTTATTCATTTATGCCTGCTGGCTGGGGCTTCCGATATTTTGATGGTTCATTTCAGGAGGGACGGGGGTCTTGTTCCTCGCGATCCTCTTCGGATCATCTCTTAATACATTAGTCCTAAGTGAACTGTATTTGTAAAACGTCGCGTGTCTTTAGTTGCCATTTGGGGGAGGCCTATGTCTGCGGACGCCATTTTAGCTGATATTGATAATTAATGGTGACGAGGTGATGATGTTATAATTATTTTGTTACATACATGATTTCCTTTTATATTTATAGTAGATTTTAACTTTTAACATACTGCCTACCTATTACAGTTATTTTTTTCTTAATACTTGGTTTTGGTTTCAGCAACAACTGAAACTAGGGGCAAAAGTTCGGTTTCAGGTGGATATTTTGTTTCAGCCGAACAATTAGGTACTTAAGTCCACAAAATTTACGTAGTATTAAACATTCAATTTGCCCCTGTCATCAGGCCCACTCTGATGTTTTAGAGATTCGTATTTCGTAAGGTACCTCGCTCACAGTAATAAATAGTAAACTGATACAGATGGTATGACACGAACTTGAAATGTTGAACTTGGCATTAGAACCCTGAGGCCTAACATCTAAACTTATGGTGAACAGATGTGTTGTTCTGATGATGAACTCTGCTTGAGTTCGAAACTGTAAGTAGCATGATGGCGATGATAGTTGGGTTTGTGTAATGTGTGTTTTTACAGTATGGAGGTGAAGGAACTGCATGAACACAAATTTGTTGCATAGACGAGCTATCGTATAAGGTCGCGGGTGAGCATAATCGTTTATAGTTCACTAGCTTTTGCCCGCGGCTCCGCCCGCGTGGAATTCGGTTATCACGCGCTGATCCCTCGGGAACTATGCATGTTTCCGGGATAAAAAGTAGCCTATGTCACTCTAGGGCCCTTAAACTATCTCTATGCCAAAAATCACGTCGATCCGTCGCTCCGTTACGGCGTGAAAGAGGGACAAACATACAAACACACAAACATACAAACACACTTTCGCATTTATAATATTAGTATGGGTTGATATGGACCTCCGCAAAGTAACGTCGGATTCAATAAATAGGGATGTTGCCACCACCAATCAACTGACGTACTTTTTATGAGCTGCCAAAACACAATTCTCCCATAGAGTTTCAATGGCAATAGCGACTTATGACGTCATTATCCGGCAACTCAATCAACTAACTATTTATGTGTTTTAAATCAACAAAAAATCCAATTTTATAGTAAATCGAAAATTAATCTGGTTTTAAGGGCTAAAATAAAGCGTTTTTTACTAGAGTTCTGCCTTCGAATTAATTTTTAATGGCGTCATCATCCCTATTATTGTTAGTAAGAGTTACAGCAACCGACAATTTTTTGTCGGCTTTTGTAGCTTTCTACACATCCAAAGAGCTATCCTATCAATCTAAAGCTTAGCTACCGATTAAAGATACACGTTAAAAACTAATCAATATTAATCAAATACGTTCCTAAACGCGTCCATCGAAACGCCCACAGAGTTTCTTATTAATTTAATTAATTGTATGTCTTGTGCCACTTGACAGATGTCACTTCGTCGCTGATATATCGCTAGTTCACTGGTACAAAGTCGTAAATGCTTGTAGTTGTATGTTACGTGGGACCTTGTCGTATTGTTGATGATACGTATTTGTCAGGAGACATTCCTTGCGCGCTTTACCGTCGAATTCATCATGTTTTGACGTTGGTGCATACGCTTGTTGAGGTTAGTTTTGGATCGCTGTGTTGGATCTAAAAGATGTGGCTGGCAGGAGGGAGAAAAGCATCTAAATCTATCTCATACGTGTGAACAAGCTATTTTTGTATGTATATTTATTTATTTATTTAGTGAATCACAGAAACGGCTCTTGACTTCGATGAAATTTGTTAATAAATAAAAATAAATTAAATAAATATCACGTGACAATTGAAACCAATTGAACTAGTCCCAAACTAAGCAAAACTTGTACTATGGATACTAGGTAATGGATAAATATACTTATATAGATAAATTCTTGATATAAAAGTAAAAGTAAAAAAGGTTTATTAAAAATAAAGGTTATAAATCGTTTACAGTTTCATATTGGGATTCACAACATCAGCATGCTGAGATGACTAAAATTATTTATATCTTTGTAGAATTGATCAAATGACTCGCCGGGCTGCTAATTTCGGGTATAGATTAAAAATGTAGTAGGTATTAAAGAATGTTCTTTTTCGGCCCGCAGTACCCGTCGAAGGCTTTTATATAACCTCCTTGTGTTTAGCCTCAGTCTTTAAATTTGAATGAAATTGTTATATATCTGTACGCCTTCCTCACCAATGGTATTCAAAAGGATTGTAATTTTTCTGGAGTCTTTACCGTCATCTAAAGCAGATGCTATTAAATATATACTCAACTCTTGTTTAAACCTTCGCCAGTTACCTACTCGGCAAGTCACCGGCAAGGCACAATTTCTCTGGCAAGTTAAAAGAAGCTGCCATTGTTATTAAGTATAATACGTTAAAGACTGCGCCATTTACTGTGATTTAAAAAAAATTCTTCTGTAAGTAAATTGCACCAGCTGCTAAAATTTATTCCTTACTTCTGTCCATTGTAAAGATTGCCTATATTGTTTTCTGTACTGCTTAATGTGTTGATGTGTAAATACCAACCCTGTTTTTCATCTACACATCCATAGAAGCTCATGTCAGTTTCTATACCTACGCGTGTATCTACATGAAAAATGGGTCGGTATTTCTATGTCAGTATTATTGCCCGGTAAAGAGTGTCGTCTGTCAAAACGATCGAGTCAAAGACACAAATTATTTTTTAATGTTTTTTATTCTGGACTATGGAGCAAAACAATCCATAACCGACCGGACTGTCGTAATTTGGCGGTAAAGAAAACTCTGTCATTTGCTAAAATTAATTGATGCTACTTAAAAAACTGATATTTTTTTCTCTAACTTATAAGTTTCAAGCGTTTCAAATTTTTTCAGACATTCCCCATTCGCCGATATTTGTAATTATCTCTTTTTTTTAAACGCCGGTGATCCTGTTACATATCGGCGGGGAGAGTTGCCGCGTGCGCGATAGCATCGCCACGACGCAGCTATGACCACTGACTGGACAGCTAATGTGTAATTGATGGTAGATTTGTCGGCTCCGCACCCGACTGCCGTTCCAGTTACGTTTACATTAAATTTTTACTACGAATAAATAACAAGACTTATTTATTTATTACGCATTAGCCGTTACCCGTGACCCCGTCGACGTAGGATTCGTTGATCTCTATCCCGAGGGAACTATGCAATTTTCCGGGATAAAAACTATCCTATGTCCATCTCGCTATCGGTGCTTCTTTAATTACTTTTCTAGTAAAGTGTCTTATAATCAATACCTACACAACCCATAAAGTGCCTTCCAAGTCCAACACATTGAAGGTAAGGTGAATTGGGGTTGTTGCGATAGAAGTTTTGACGAGTTGAGTAAACGACAGTATTTCAGTCGAAAAAGAGCTCATCTTCAGAGTAACACAACCGTACACCATGCTACCAGTTGTTGGAGTTGTTAGTTGTTGTGTGTTGTTGTAGAGTCTAACAACTGGTAGCATCGTGTACGGTTGTGTTACTCTGAAGATGAGCTCTGGTGGAGTTCGAAACGTCAGTGTGATGTGGTGGTGGTGATAGATGGGTTTGTGTAATTTGTGTGTGTTCTTACAGTGTGGAGGTGGAGGAACTGCATGAACACGCATATTTTGCATAAGCTTAGCTATCGTAAGGTCGCGGGTGAGCAAGGAAATTATTTTAGGTCATTGATGTGGACCTCCGCAAAGTAACGCCTGATTCAATAGATTTGTAATAAATCTAGAGAACAGCTTATAGACATAGCTTAAAAGCGAGATAGGTCTGTAATTTTTAAGAAGGGTTTTGTCTCCCTTCTAGATTAAAAAACAGAACAACCTAGCTCTCGTTCCATGCCTTTGGAGTTCTCCCGCAGTGAAGAGCGGTGTTGAAAAGGCCCCGCAGCTCCTATATAAGAGAGTAATGGTGCTAGTAATAAAATATCGCAACGTTTGATAGTTATTGTAAGATTTCGGAATTTACCCAATTTCGGAATAGCCCCAATGCACATTAAATTTTTGAACAAAAGAAGAGATTTACATAAAAAATGCTAACGAATAAAATCCTGACCTTTTAATATTAGTGTTAGCAATAAGAATGTAGATAGGTAAGGCCGTAAAAATAGGACAGAATCAAAGCATAAGCAAAGAATATTGAAAAGTAGGTACCTATGGGTCTCTTAATGTTAAGTTGACATGCCATTTGGAGAGAAGATGCCAGAAAATCAGATGGATCAATCTATTACTGGCACAAAGAAAAGTTAATCGAGCAAGCATTGACCAAGCACAAGAAAGCTGTCACAGTCAGCAAGACAAAATACTCACCGTTATCTCGTACAAAGCCATGAATGGCACCCGTGGTTGTCATAAAACCATTAGATATTTGATTTACACGAGCTCTGTATCAACACACGTAAGACGGGAGCTTGTTATTACATCCGAATTGTATTTCATCGCTAGATGACAGCTGATATGGCGCCAAACTTATGTCATCTGTCAAAATACATGTTAACAGTGCGAGCGATGAGACGCGCTGATAGGGGCATATGAATAATATTATACTAAGGATGTGACGGTCGCTACCTGTCATTTTACGACATTGTTTATACACGGCTAATGATATGGCTCATTTGAATGCGTTGGTGGTCTGTGGTCTGGCTGCATAGAAAAAACAGAGCGTTTTTGTTCAGGAAAAAAAGTGAAAAAGTGTTTTGACTCGCGACTTGCGGATGTAGGTAGTAATTCGAAGAGTCGTTTTTTCAATAAGAATGCAATTAACGGTTAAGAAAACTGATCAATTTTATTAATTAAATGAGCGCGGTTGGCAATTGAAATTTATTTTACGAGAACATTGTTTACAAGGGTTCGTGCCAGGGGGCAGCGTCGCCGCATTAGCGCGCGCTTTCGAAAATCGAACTGGAAAAAGAAAAAAGGCGGGAACGAAATAATTATGAACGTTCCGTTTCGTAATGGGCGTCGCGCTACCGTTTCGCTTTAATAGCTCGCTTGTTCTCGGAATTTAATTACGCCCCGCGCCCAGATTAGCTGGCGCGTTCCGTTTTGTTAATAAGTCTAATAATGGATGACGCTGTGCAAAGTGCATTAATAAGAACTGCGCTTTTGTCATTGCAATTTTATCAAACTTATAATATCACTTGTACGTATACGACTTGTATCCACAGCCCGTATTGGTGTTATTGCGAAACAAAACTGAATAATTACCACCAGGAGACCCACTTGCTCGTTTGCCTTCCAGTCGAATAAAAAAAATAAAATTAAAATGGCTCTTAATTTTGTGCGTAGGCACCTATTACTACTTATATTGTTCGACATAAAAACGACTCACTTTATATCTGTCATCTCAAACGAGCCTTCAAATTTTAATATTAATAATTCAATAACGAGCTCTCAAAAACAAATTGTCCAACCGATAAGACAGTGGTCTGATACAGACAAACAAAACATAAACGATCCGGCCTTAATAAGAACCGGAGCCCAGAGATGAACACAAAAGAAAAAGATAACTGCCTATTGTTTTTTTATCATGTTGTCAATATCGCGCGGCCAAATTTTCAATATTGGAATGCCACGATTCGCCAATAAGAAGCTTGGAAGAATTGATTTATTGTCCAATTAGCGTCGGTCAGGTGTGCCAACTGCCAAGATAGCATCAGGCTGGCCAACCTAACTCGGTTGGAACTACTATTTCTTTTGGCGCGTTTCGTTTAAATGGCATATTGGAATCAAAAAAGAACCTTTACACCGTGCTGGCTTCTGTATGGTACATTTGAAAGTCCGATCGTGCGGGGCGAGGGTTGCTTAAGTGGAAATCGATTTGAATTAATTGTGAAGCCGCTTTTTGCAGGGAGGAATGTTAATTTGATATACCTTACTTAGTTTTAGCTCACTCGTACATTGTAAGCAACATCTCTCATATTTCTGTGATCGTTTTCGTATTTAGGTATTTAAAAAAGGCCAGTACCTATTCTTTTCTAAATTGTGTGCAAAACTTACTTATTCAAGTATATCTTTCTGTAATACTGGGCACAGTAAAAGCTACTTTTATTCATGTCACATTGACGACCAGCAGGCGGCTAAGTGGTTAGAGAACCTGACTACGAAGCTTAAGTTCCGGGGTTCGATTCCCGGCCAGGATTATGTCAACAACACGAATGTTTGTTCTCGTTTCTTGGATGTTTAATATGTCTTTAAGTAAGTATTTATCTATATGTATAAGTATGTTTATCCGTTGTCTTTTATCCATATTTAATACAAGCTTTGCTTAGTTTGGGACTAGGTCAATTGGTGTTAAGTGTCCCATGATATTTATTTATATTTATTTCACGGACTGTAAAGCTTTCCACCACCCCTGATGTGACGACCACGACCACTCTACCAAGAGTGCGACGACAAAGAAGAATTATATCATAGTAAAAGCACACTTACACTTTTACTATGATTATATGTTTATGTTTCCAGTTTGTTGCATGGCAACACCAAAAATGAAAATGTCAGATAGACGCAAATTAACAATATAAGTGTTACGATCAAGCTCCGGCCTTTATACTCTTAGTACCCTACAATAGCTTTAACACAAATATAATAGTTGCAACGCAACACAGTTATTTTATTAACTCCTTGTACGAGTATATTGACTGCAGAAAGCAATACCTAGGCAAAAAAAAATGTATTTACCATAAATAATCCAACATTGATGGTATAGGGTGCCAGATTTCATTTTGCGTGTATGGCGGGTTGGATTCTCGCGGGAGGGGCGGGGGGGGGGGGGGAATAAATTAACGTCATTGGTAACCAGCGCGAACCTTAATCCGTATTGGCTTTACGAATAGTTTGGTTATTACTATTTACGAGGAGGCATTATTGATTAGCCCTTGCCTTCGACTCTAAGGATGCGTCTATCGTTTCTTGTTAAAATTATGATTTCCCGAAATAAATATGCCAAAAAATTATATAATTGACAAAATATCTTCACTGTATCTCCTACTATTACTTTGTCCAGTTGTAAAATCTGATTATTGTAGTTTACCGTTTGGTATACGTTATGCCTATCCAATTGATTAAAAGTGTAATGAAAACGAATTTCATCAAAAATCTTGTATTAAACACCAACTGGATCGAATCGATCACACATTTTATAATTCGTGTTTTTTAACTAGATGTCTAATCACTGTTTTCGCCAAAATTCACTTGATTTCAATATTTATTTTTCATTTGAAAAATCTTCGTCAAAATCTGACGTTGTTTCTTGATTGAAACGTGTATAATCTGTAGTAACATAGACTTGCGTAGAGATGGTGGAAAATTTTACATTTTTAAATCGATTAATGCGCGGATGATTATGCAACTTTTATTCAATTTCCTTAAAATTATAAAATAGTTAAGTACTGCTTTTATAATTGAATATACAGTCTTTGGAATTCAACCAAGTATTGTAAATAATAAAATAGACAAAACTATTTTGATCCATTTAATTAATAAATAACCGATTTACTGAACAGAATAATTATTTTGTAATAGATTCTAGGTTTTCACATCACTAAATTTCTATGGTCGGAAATGAAATATGCCTGAAAAAGAAATGAAAATAAGAAGAACGAATACATAATTCATTTTTCTACTATCTCTTTTCATTGCCGAGTCGAATGTACCTATATTGTCTATGGTACGGGTAAATGTTGACAAAGTTCTGTACAAACAACTGAAAAGTACACACAGTAGCTCTATGATTGATGTAGCGACTACATATTGCCCGCGACTTCGACGACGACGACGATATTTTCAGGTTCTTAAACTATTTCCATATCACATCTAAAAGGTAACAGATAGACAGACAGATAGAGTAGGTAAATTACGTTCACATTTATAATATTATCAAGTAGGTATATGTATGGTTTGAGAAAATATAATTTCGTTCGTTCTAAACTCTACATTCATTAACCGACATGTGCGGTCAGGTAATTCACACATACTCAGCGCATCCATCCGATTCAAAATTCGAACACACTCATATCCGTTGGCGTTTAAATTTAAACATGGAACAATGGCTGCTCTGTTGTCTCTTCCGTTCGCGCGGTAGCAAAACTTATTGCATTGTGTGTTGTTTTTCGTTAGGTGCTTTTTGCTATTTTACAGAAAAGTGTTTCGATGTCAATATTGGCTGATATTTTGAGTTAATTAAGTGACGGACGAGGTGGTGAAGTGTTTAACATATAAATTTCGACATCTAAATTTTTTATTCCTATCTAAAAATCTCTCCAAAGAATATTTTTTCATGCAAAGATCAATCAAAAACGTTAACTAAGTATAGTTATATAACTAAGACCGTTTCGTACTAGTACTAGTCTGTATATTACTCACTCATATCTAATGTAATATCTAATTTGTAAGCACCCTAACCAGGACTGAACAACGTTTAATATCTCTGTAAATTCACAAATACAGTGTTGCCAGTTAACACTATTACTAAACAATTTAGTAGCAGCGAAGTTGTGAATAGCGCTGCCGGGAATTGTCTGCGGGTAGTCGATAAATTCCGGTGGCATTTGACGCATCGCGGCCGCTCTGACATTGGGGACAGTTATGACACTCAGCCATTATTATTTCCATTCCCAATATTAAGCGGCCTCCCCATAACGAACTTTTAAGTGGTTCAGCAAAACGGGACGCGAATAAACAGTAAAATACCCAACCGTAAAAATATAGGAGACATTCTCCCCGAAATTTCGATGTCGTTTGTATCACGCACTGCCAAGTGCGAAGTTATCGTTTAAGGTTTCGCAGCGCCCTATTACACCGACCCCCTATTACCTAAACCGTAGCCGCATGCCAGAAAAAGACAGTATCACACCACCCCGCCGCCCGCCCTCGCAATAAATGTGCGGGAAAGAAAGAGACGTAGTAATAGCCGGAAATTAGCACTCGTCTATCTTTCATTTTACACCCCAAATTTTCTTATTCCAATTTCCTCTCGCAACGAGCCTCTCCATTCCGCGGGGCTCAACTGATGGACGCGAGCGCGGGGCGAAAAAAGCCGAGTGAGCCTCGGAAAAGGTTCCAATTTTAAACGACGCTTCGGAGTTGATTGCGACGTTTCAAATTTGCAGATCTTTTAGAACACTCTGTCATTTGAAATGAGTCATTTTCTGATAAGAATGCCCTATTGGCTGAGACGTGTGCGCTTCGGGCCGCTCGCCGATAATGCCATTTCCGAACGTAGATAGCGTAAAACTTGGGTGTCGGGTTTTTGCTGGAGTTTTAATAATAAAGCATAGGGGGAGAGCGGTCGAGATATGGAAATGAGCGTGTGGAGGAGAGGAAATTTGAATTTATACACCAGCTAGTTTTATTCATGAGGGTGCGAGAGATTATAGGCGGCCGGGTGCGGAGGAATATGACGTCCATTTTTTATTCGAATTTCGACAATGAGAATTAAGAGCGCGTAAAGAATTTAATTGTGTTTTGTTGGGGTTTATAATCGGTTGTAAGCGGCACCTTTGCTTTTTTTTGGGGTGCGTGGGAATAGTGACGCGCCACGTTTTTGAGAGCACTTAATAGTGACGTGAGTTGATGTTTTTCGCGTCATTTAGCTGTCATGGACGTTATTGGAACTCGTTGCGGTCACTCGGCCATATTTCAGGTCTTTGATGTTTTTTTTGAGAAATTGTGTGGGAATCTGTGAACTTTGTAGCAAGTATTTTTTGTTGACTCTACTTCGCGTGGATATAAGTAATTCGAGTAGGTAAGGTACTCTTGAATTTGACTAAACCTAGCTATTAATGTTTAAGTTTGATATCATATTTTATCTCGGCTTGCAATCACGGAGAATATTAATTAGTTCATTTCATTTAAGTTATCTACGAAATTTTACTACAAATATATATTTATGGAAATAATGCTCTATATACAGCCACAGCTCTACCTAATAGACAGTTGATAGGTCATGTGTAATAAACCATTTTCAAATTGCACTACATCTTAGTACTCTTATTACTAATGACCTAAACGTAAAGTAATTTGTTAGTTATCAATTTTGTCACTTTACTTCAATAGAAATAATAGTACATTATTCTATTACGAAATATTCATACGTAAACACAATTACCTACTGTAAGCAAAACACAAAATCAGTATTGGAAACGAAGAACAACATTTTTTTAAGATTTTGTTCATTCACTTCAAATCAAATAAATAAGGTTATAAAAATATAAAATTAATTTAAATTTTACTGCCTTTACAGCCACTTAAGCAGCAGGTATCGGCTCACAGCTTAATCCATTGATACAGATCCAACTTTTATTTCATATTCACGTCTTAATGGTCACTATCCCATTTTTTCTTAAATTCTACACCCCCATTCATAGTATCTAAGGCCATAAATAATAAACATTCAACAAAACAAATTTTTATCATTCAAAACTGCATGGTACAACTCTATTGTACAGGTGGAAAAAACATTCATTCATTCATTCACTGAGTACGCAAAACTGGAGATTTTGGGCATTAGTGAGGTGACTCTGTATTATGGACAGTTAATTTATTATGTCTTCATTCAACCCCGTGGGATTTCTGGATGTGATGATGAATTTGATATTATTGTAAAGACCAATGGGATATACCGTGAAATGGACAACTTATAAATTTTTACGACAATTTTTGGAATGTTTTCTAGTGTGTTTATGGCAGTAAAATTACATAAAAAAGGTAATAAGATAACATTTATTTTAATGAATTATGTAAATGTATCGTTCGTTGGTGTAGTGGCAAGAACGTTAGGCAATGAAAGATTAGGTAGGTACATTGGTATAGGTATACGTAGTGCCACGAGAGTTTAAGTGAATGATTACACACACAGCTACAACACGTCGTGTAATGACAGCAGGATTTTGACATTTAGTCATTCATTTCATTCCTTCTCCTTTTGTGCAATCAGTTCTTGTTGTATTGTAGCTGTGTGTGTAATCATTCACTTCACTCTTGCCTATCTATATAATACTTTAAGTACGAGACTCGCAAAACTAAGCAAAATCGAAGAAAATTATTTAAATAAAAAACATTTGTAACCTAATAAATAATACACTACCTACTGGCTAGGTAGTCTACATTACTATTACAAATACATCTTCTATATTTATAAAAATCAATTGCTGTTCGTTAGTCTCGCTAAAACTCGAGAACGGCTGGACCGATTTGGCTAATTTATGTTTTGAATTATTTGTGGAAGTCCAGGGAAGGTTTAAAAGGTGAGTAAATAGGTATGAAAAAAAAATGAGGCGGTACGAAGTTTGCCGGGTCAGCTAGTACTTATATACATACGTATACGTATGTATTAGTCTACCCACAACTTCGAAATTACATTTCACAATCTTTTTTGCAGACTATACTTTTTCCGTACCTACCAAATTTCAAGTCGCCATACACCGTTGAGGATTCCGTCCTGCAAAGACACTCCAGCCTGGACCACCAGGATATCACTATCAAATTATTGCATTGTCACCAGATTTACATAAGTATGCCAAATTTCAAGTCATTCCGACCACTGGAAGTAGGTCAAATTCAATTTGCAAAATTTGAGCCGCACATATAAAGTTACATACATAACATACATTGTACGTTATATAAAAGCATGTAAAAAAACTGAATTTCTCCCGTAACAATGTTAGTTGACTTGAAGCTCGCTTGAATGCCGCAGTTAAGCTCAATAATTATCTTAACCATAATTATCATTACATGGCAATAATGGCTGCAATTTAGGTAAAAAATTAATTACAATTACTTTGTTCGTAAAATTACAATTACTTGCTTCGTGCGTTATGAAATTGATATTTTATTTTCCGTTGGAATCCAGTTCGTTTTTGCGATTAGAATTTATAATTTTATCCTTTTCGTTTCACTCGTTAGTAAATTACAAATATTCGTGTAAGTGACAAAGCTTCCGGTAGAAAGGCGGTATCTAAGAAAACCCCTTTTATGTAGATTAAGTCATTCAGCATCAGATGGTATAACTCGTTTTTTTTTGATACCGCCTTTTGCTTTAAGACAGCAGTATAACAATATGATTTTAATTTTACTGAAAATCAAATTTAAATCAAGTGGGCGGGCAATCAAAAACCAAAAAAGCCATGATAACCTAATTGTAAGTATCTGAAAAACTCAAGATCAAAATAAATAAAAAAACATTTAATTACCTACTTAAAAAATTATCAAAAGAATAACACTTCGTACGAACTTTACATTATCCATTTTACATGTGTCTCGGGTAATTAATCTATACTACTCTACAATAACTATAAACACGTTAAAATAACACCGAAATTATTACACTTTTCTGAGCATACTGACATTATGAAAAGTACTATTTCCCATACACGCAGGTAATTAACAACAGCCAATCATGCCCAAATTTTTTCCACTGGTAACATTAACCTTACGAAATTGGCACGCCAATAAAATTTATGGCGATAAAAAGCCACGAGTGTATGACAACACTAGCCGAACATGGCGAATGGCGGGTAATTAATAAAAATGGCTGTCCTCCGACGAAAGGTAATTAAAAATGATTCTTTAAGAATTTTAATAGCAGGTACAGTGCGCACCGACATCGTTCATCGACATTAATAAAAATATGATGTTTATAATAAATAGAAAGTGTGTAAAAAAAGGCATTAAAAGATTTAAATATGGCAGTTAAAGTCATTAAAAGTTGATATTAAAAATTTATAAGTGACTCTACTATTTTTATTAGTCGGTCAATAATTATTTTTATTCACCAGCCGCCTTTGAATAGTTTTATTATTTATTTATTACACTGCAACTTTGGCGTAGTTACGAAATTTTCCAACAGACTTTTACCAACCTGCCAGTGCTCCTTCGCTTCTTACATAATAACAGAGTACTTTCACTTAGTCATTCGGTAAAAGGATAAGGGTAGAAAGAGACGGTGAATGCGATCGAGAGGGCTCGCCATCATATTCATTTGTTTGTATAAATGATTAAATTTAATATGATTATATAACATTGACTCAACCTTTCACTCTTACAAGATATAAACAATTTTGTGTAACACTTCACTTTTCGAATTTTTAGACGAGAAATAGGTACCTACCTACAGAAGAATAAAATTGTGAAGAGCAATTATAGCTAAGTATTGCCTTACTCGGTTTACTATTTTGATAAACAATCCATGCTTAGTGCACTTGCGATATCTGTTGAAATGTGTATCTGTGGTTTCTAATTGGTAAATTAATGTGTGAATTCAAAGCATAAAACATAATGTTGTAACTGATGGATGATAGATGATTAGAGAGCTTTGTTTAATTCTAGGCAGCACATTCATACTTTTTACACCGTTTGTAAGACATAGTTAAGAGCAAGAAGATCGATTAAGTTTTAAGTATCATAGCAAATTGTAGAGTTTCTTATTTTCCAGTTACATGGTATAATTCAGATCAATGATGTTTAGTGTTAATGATTGAGACAGTTAAAAATTATTTGATAGTGTTCTTTAAATTCCCAAAAATTACATTGTGGTTGATGAAACCCCATGTAAAGTTTCATGTTTCTAAATTCAGTAGCTAAGATTTAGGGTTTTTATACGGATACGGTGGGAATATTGGGATTAAACGTAGCCTATTTGCGTAATCCCAGACGTCCAGCTATCCACATTCTACTTGCCTTAGTAAATGAAAATTTATCCAGTGGTTTAGAGCGAAGGATATTCGAACACACGCACGATAAGTTCATAGTGGTCAACCCGAACAAGTCTGAAATTACTTTTTTCTAAACGCGTAAAAATAAACAATAAAGTTACTTTTTGGAGCATTTCCAGATTAAAAATAATAGAAGTTAAGGCATTCTACGAATGGCGTCATTTTTGTACCTAAGAGCACACTAACACTGTACGCCTCATACGAGTACTTTATGCCCTCACTTATATAATTATAATCTATTTGAAAATTTACTTTGACGTCTAAAGCATTGAGACATAATAATCATCACACTCACTACGAAAAAAATGACAAATTACTGGCCAGTAATTTCCACGAAAAAATATGTTATTGTTAAAATACCGCACGCTGAGTCATTCTTTCTAGTATCTCATTCATTCGCGAGTGAGAATCATTCATTCTGACGGGCTAGAGCATGATAATTATTTTGCCATTCGAGAGTCAATAACACTGTGTCGAGAATGAATCTCTTATTTAAGTGTGTTTAGGGTTCCGTACTTCTACATTTACATTTAGTGTGGAGTGTTGGAAGTTCGGTTCAGCTGCTAAGGTAAAGGTATAAATAATATGTTGAATTATGTTTTCGAGAACTGTCTTTTTCTTTTTTTATTGTTATAATTATCATCATCATATCAGCCCTAGGACGTCCATTTTTGGACATAGGCCTGCCAAATAGACCTCCGGTAGCTTCGGTTGGAAGCGGCCTCTTGTTTCTTAATTCTACAAAAATGTTAATCCATTAAATCAGAAAAAAAGTATGTTGATAGTGATTTATTTAATCCATATCAACTATTCTGTAATAGTCAAAAAACAATACTACCTATTTAACATGCAAAACCAAAACTATATATAAACTAAGCTGATGTTACAAAATAAAAATGTCATCCAAATTTTCTGCCTCAGGCACCACGACACTCCAAGACACTGGCAGCATTACCTCTCTGAACTGTTATTCCTAATCTTTGCGAGAGGTAAGTGCCAGCCCTGGGGTCGCCTGACGCCAAAACCAGACGAGTAGATAAGGCAAAAAAATAATAAATATAAGAATTTAACTACATATCTATTGCAGAAATCTCGAATATTCAGAGTAGCTGTGCAGAACCACGCTCTTCAACATTTCGAATCAAACTTGAAGGTGAAATGACAAATACTTTATAAAAACTTTACAATTCATTTTGCGAACCGTAATATTTGCAATATCCACAAATATTTTCTAAGAAGATTACACCAGGCGTGTTTTGACGATGGCTACCCACAAAGCTATTTAAAACTTTTTGAATTATTGCTGGCTATTTAGAATTAAACTGATTTTTACGTTTAAATTTGGAATGATACTATTTTCGAAAAGGAGTGAATGTTATTAAAATAGTACTGTTTGCTGGCCAGTATAAGATGCCGATTAAAAAAGTTACTATTTCGGAGTTCGAATTTACTCGACGTTCCATCTCATTGTGCGATTGACGCAGCATCTCATCCAATCTCATCCATTTTATTGCCAACAATCGACTGGCCTTTGTGTGCAAATGTCTTATTAAATGATTGCTAGTAAATATAGGCTGACGGCAATAGTCTGAATGGTAAACTCATTTTCAAATAAATGCGAATCATATTTAAAGTAAATGAGTTCTACATAGGTAGCTCTACATACCTATAGGTGTCTCTATATACTTACCTTGTGTTTTTTTCTGTACTGCTTTTTATGTGTTGGTGTTCAGTTCAATAAAGAGTTATTGTATTGTACCTATACTTATACTTACATACCAGTAGGTACTTTAGTTTTTAGGGTTCCGTACCCATAGTAACAAGGCTCTATCTTTTGAGTCGTTATATACACAATATACACAAGAAACTTTCACAGATTATGTACTACTGTGGCCGCTATAACAACAAATACTAAAAACTGAATAGAATAATCAAATATTTATTTCTCAGGGCTCGCATACAACTATGCAATAAACGTGATTGTTTTTTCGTTTTTTGCTTGATGTTAATAACAGTAACAGGTAGACGCTTGAAATATTCTCGGCATCTTTAGTTGCGTAATCACTTTGAGAATAAATAATAAAATTAAAATAAAACAACCACGATTGTTGTTCGTTTTAAAGTTATACCTGTACCTGCAATACTTAAGTCATGCAAAAAACAGTTGCTGTGTCGTATAAATACAACACACTAAATTAGTCTCAAAGTATTGGAGCATAATATTTTTTAAACAGTTCTCATGATCGTTTGCGTAGATTTAATGATGTTTTCATGCGACGAAGTCTCGTCGCCAAAATGTTTTTTCGATCGTATGCAAAGAAGCGCATTTGCATCCTCCGAAACCACACTCGCCCTAATTTGGATAGCTCGGTATCTGAGGCGAAATCGTTAAAATACACTCACAGTAGCGAGAACGGTACAAAACACAACAAAACAATAAATAAATAACGAGAACAATAAATATAATTAAAAACGACAAAAAGCGTCCGCCGCATGACGCGGGTACAAACGGGTGCGCGCTCGACGACTCTATATTAACGATACGAATATCGCCAATACTGGACACTGTAGTATCCACTTTAAGCAAACGGTACAAAGTTAAAAATGGGTCTTTTATAAGCAACACCAGTCCAACATTTTGTCACCGGCACGTCACAATTTGGAAGGCCCCTCATTAGAGATTTTTATTTTAAATACTGGCCACAGAGTCGAGTATTCAGTACGTTCCAGAGGAGAGTTTTTTGAAATCATAAATGGAATTTAAACGAGATGACATTTCTTTATTGTGCTTGGCGATTTTGGCCGTGTTCACTCATTAAGTTTAAACTATAGAGATGAGATTCGTGTGTTTCGGGTATCGAATTTGACAGATTCTCGGAGTTGGCCCGTAACTCGTTCTATGAGGACAGATCGATGGAACTAGGACCTAATAGGGCCGGTCGGCGGCGGTATTCGAAGTTGTCGCGTTCTCCCAAATTTATTGCACCAATTAGTAGAGTCCACGTGAAGGGGGTTATCTGGCGGCTCGATCGCACTCTATTTGGGAGGTAACGGTCGATAATGGTCGCATTTCGGGGAACGCTTCATCATATTTTTTTTCACAACTCCGGTAGATTTTTCGGAAGCGAGAATGTAACAAGTTAATTGGATAGAAACATTCCAGCGGCGACATATGTGTAGGTGCTTTATAGAGGTCATTACGAGCACGGATTAATTAGGAAGCTGCTGTACTTGGAGATCGTTCGATAACTTCACATCTGAAATTTAATTTAAACCACTAAATTTAAATGGCCTAGTCAAAGAGTGGTGCTGTTGGAAGATTTATATTGTAAACAGCTGCTGTCGATTTAAATGGACAGCAATCGGATTTCCGAAAACCCGACTTGGAAACAAAAGCAAAGCGCGGCAAGATGGCGCGATTAGCTGAAACAGTTTGGCTGCGTTCAGCTGCAGACTGCAGGATTTGCACTTCACGGAAACGTTCACAAAGCGATGTATTCGAATTTTGAATTAACGTGTAGTGTTGCCAATTAGTGTTTTGTTAACTGCCAGTTACAAATTCAAAAGAAAATTATCCTTTGTTAGGGAACATAATAATTGTAATATGCATCTAATAAATGTCAGTTCGCTTTCGAACTATAATTTCAATTAAATAACTTCAGCAAAAACAATTCACAAACTTAATTAGCTATATTTAATTAGTTTGGGACACGATCGTTAAACAAATTACTTTTAATTATAAATAAATTTACCCGACGAATTCTCCGTTGCCCAGACACGGCTAAATTCACGAATTTTAATTTGGGCACACAATTTTAAGTGATTCCTTTTACTGATACGCCGAGTTACGATGTCACTGACAATTTTATGCAGTTCGGATTTTTCAAGAACACACCGAATATATTTTTTTAATACTGGTGACCGCAATGCAAAGCTTAACAAAATAAGAAATTAAATCCATACTAATATTAAAATTCGTGTTTGTATGTTTGTGTGTTTGTCCGTCTTTCACGCCGTAACGGAGCGACGGATCGACCTGACTTTTGGCATAGAGGTAGTTTATTGGCCCGAGAGTGACATAGGCTACTTTTTATCCCGGAGAAATGCACAGTTCTCGAGGTAACAGCGCGCGATAGCCGAATATCACGCGGGCGGAGCCGCGGGCAAAAGATAGTAAAAAAATATTTCACATAAAGTTAATATGTATTTGTATTTAGGTAGATCTAAAGTAAATGAATCATAATTTCCTCTACTTTAACTGTAGTAAGTTTTAGTTACTATTTTACCATATAATTAACGCCCAGTTTTAATTAATTTGAATTTCAACCCATTTTTTCCAGTTTTAGACGTAGGTAAATAAAATTTACTTGTAGTCTAATCATCGTTCCAGGCAGGTGGAGCACAGGCCAAGTCAGTAAAATGTCGAAAATATGCAGGGACCCCAAGAGTTTTTTTTTCAATAATAATAACAAAAAAATATTTTACGTACCAACAATAAAACATTTACAATCACGCACAGTTTGTGCATTTTTTACTTTATTCTAAAGGAGATTAGTAGGTAAGTAAGTAATTGGTTACTGGATGCGATTCTACGCGCACGTCGGCTAAATTGTCTAAATCTAAATTTTCTAAATTTTAATTGACATTTAGACGGCGGATTTAACAAGTGCTATGCTTTAACAATTTAGCGATGTCATTTGATTATGACAGGTGCTCATAGAATAGCAAAGTGATTTAGCGACGTCTAAATAAAATTAGGAATTTTAGCGGCCGCTGTAGAATCGGGTCCATTGCCATCGTATTTTGTTGGAAAATTTCGTATTTATTTTGCGATTTCAACTAGTTTCCTGAAGTTTACTAAAGCTGATTGAAAATACGATGGAAAAATATTATTCATTAGATCTGTGGCTAAGTGAATTTAAATACGTATTAAACCCCCCTTGTTCCCCGCTCTGGGTCGTTTCTGGTGCAAAGGTTGTCTATCGCGGTTCAACTCGGCAACGCGGCGAGTGCAATGGGCACCTTTGCACCAGGTATGGCGCGGGACGGTTTATTTGACTGAGTGTGTTTTTGTTTGACCTTTGTCTATTTTGTCTTAATTTTAATAACTTGACATGTATAACACGCACACACACGCACAATCATATTTGCTTCACTCATAGATATTAGTGATTGAGACTCGTATGTTTTTCTTTTGTTGTGAATCCATATCCATACCTACTATATCTATACCCGTATTGTCATAAACGAATGTTCTAGTTACTATTTAGTTACTATTATCATATTGTTACGTATCTACTGTGGTAACCTATTATTCGCCATGTAACATCTTAGTTAAGTGTACAATTGTTTTTAATTAAGGCTGGTTTGTTTCCTGAATAAATAAATAAATAAATAATTTGTATTAACAATAAATTTGACATTGTACGGTATTAAAATTATTTCCAGACAGTTCACGAATCATCGTATCATCAAAACGGTCTACAACACGCCACCGACATTAACATCTCTCTGTTTTGTCGCGACCGGTATCCAAAGAACCCTGCCGCTCCAAGCCTCACCCTCCTCCGCATTCATATACAACCAGCCCTTCACAGCGACAAGGTTCTAAACAAGCCAGTGTTGATCTTAAAATCCGGTAGCTAAAAGTAATTTGTGAAATTACTTTCTTAGAATTGTACTCAATTAAGGCTCGTGTTGGGCCAAGAGCAGACAAGTGGACGGTTCGGTCGATATGGTTTTTTAAAAGCTTTTTCTATGAAATAATTGTTGTGTTTCATATACGAAGTCACATTGTATGTAAAAGTTTGGTGGTATTGGTATTGAGTATTGGAATTTGGAATGTTCGTAGAGTAACTGTAGCAAATTGTTTTCTCTGTTTTTTAGTTAGTAGCGTATTTATAGGTTAGCAATTAGACCCGGCGCCTTTACAGCTGAAGAGCTTAGGTACTTGAGTAGTTGAAATAGTTAAATTTGGCTCTATGTGATGATGATCTGGTGCTGATCTCTTACCACTAGGAGACCCACTTACTCGTTGGCCTTCCAGTCGGATAAAAAAAATGTGAAACATCCAATTTGGCAGTTATTTTTAGATTCCAAAATATCACTTAATTTCCCATCATCATCATCATATTAGCCGTAAGACGTCCACTGCTGGACATAGGTCTCCCCCATAGACCTCCAGTTGGAAGGGTTGGTTGGAAGCGGCCGGCATCCAACTTGAACCCCCAAAAATTGCGATGAGATTCCAAAAAATAACACCATGGATTACATGTAAGTAGCATAATGAAGAATATCCGTGCCAAATAACGTGCGTCTCTAAACTTAGCGGTTGAGACTTTGGCATTTAACATACCACACATGTAAAAGGTGACCCAATCCTGCGGCAATATTGAAGTAAAAAAAGCCTATGTGATTACAGATATCTAACACCCACCAAATTTTATTCATTTCCATCCAACCATTTTCGCGCGAACAAGTTGCAAACAAACACACACACACACACTCACAAACTTTCGCATTTATATTAACGGGGCAGGATTAACACTAACAGTACATAAAGGCATGTTTAATTACGAATAACAGTTTAATTGAGGCTTGATAATGATCTTTATTAGGTAAAAATTATATCAAGCAAAAACTGGCCGGTGGTCGGGAGTCGAACCCGCAATTAGCAGCGAGGCTAGCTTTCGACACGTCCGTACCGTTAGCATAACAACCAACGGTCCTAAGGATCATCATCATCATCATCATGTCAGCCGAAAGGCGTCCACTGCTGGACATAGGCCTCCCCCAAGGCTCTCCACTCAGACCGGTCTTGTGCTTTTCGCATCCACCGCGATCCCTAAGGATACTTCGGTTTAATAAACAGGGGTAAGGGTGGACACAGTACAGTTACCTGCACCAATATCTGACATAACAAGCGTACATAAATATCTAATACGACTCTATTTCTAGGGCCGGAAGGACTTGTCAGATATTTTTGCACGCTCCGCGGTGGCAGAAATTATGCAGGTGATTGTACAATGACTTTTTATTGTACACTAAATATTAACAATACAGAAAACATAGAAAAAAAAAATGATATGCTATAGGCCTTATCGATTCCAATATAAAGCCACCAATTGCTATTTTAAATGAGGCGATTTTAGTAATTTCTCTAAACGGAATCAACAAACAAAAAATACATAAAGTGTAGTTAATTGACTTTAATTATTGAGTATCTACAATAATATCTGTAAACTTTTTTATCAATGGCATTTGAATTGAGTATTTTTCCATCGAACACCTAAATTTATTGCAGACACAGTTAAAAACGTTGTTGTACTTAGTTTTTTTTTTTTAATTTGATGTATAAACTATTGTACTTCTTGTATTTTACATTAAGATTATGGCGGGTATTGGAGGTTTGGGATATTGTAATGAAAAACATGTGTACAGCACAGCGCTCTGTATTAGAATGAAGGGTAAAGAAGAAAAGATTCGAATGAACATTGATTGAATGAACGAATGATTACATTATATATAGTGAGTGAATGGACTTGAGTTTTTGTATCATTCCAACAGTCCCCCTCAAAAAATCAAGTATGGTATTACTATAACACAAGTGTAATTTTAATTAAATGTACATAATTAATTATTTTAATGAATACAACACAAATGTACATAATTTGATTATTCTTGTTATGCAATCATAATAGGGTCATATTAAATTCAATCTAAACCGTAAATCATGGAACTTGGTCACAGGTATCACCTTCGTGAACATGTCTGCTAGTTGGTTTCCTGTGGAAATATGTTCTAGCATTATCACATCGTTACTAATTTGCTCACGTATAAAATGATATTTAATGTCTATATGTTTAGACTTTTTGTGATTTGTGGGATTATTAGCAATGCTAATGCAACTATTGTTGTCTTCATATATGATGATAGGCTTAGTTACATTGATATATATACTATTAAGTAATGACCTTATCCAAATAGCCTCTCTAACTGCTTCAAATAAAGCCATGTATTCGGCCTCTGTTGAAGAGACGGCGACTGTATTCTGTTTCCGTGTGTTCCACGAAATTGTACAGTTGTCAAACATTTGAAATAAATACCCTGTGGTACTTTTTCTGTCTATTTCGTCGCCTCCCCAATCAGAGTCCGCAAAACCAGATATTAATTTCCCATTATCACATTTGGTATAAGTTAATTTTAAATTGACAGTCCCTTTAACATATCTTAAAAGATGTTTTAAACATTTCCATAGCTCTTCATTGTTTTTGCTTTGATATCTACTGAGTATACTAATAGCGGCGCACAAGTCTGGCCGTGTACAAAGCATTGCATACATTAGACAACCAATGACGTTCCTGCAAGGAGCGTTATAGTGTATGTCACTATTTAATGCTTCATAATTAATTTTACTTGGAAAAGGTGATTTTGAATTATTGCAATCACTCATTGAAAATTTGTTTAAAACATTTTGTAGATATGTTGATTGGTCCAAAGTTATTTTGTCTTTGGTTCTTTCTATTCTTATGCCTAAAAACAATTTGATGTCTAGCAAATCAGTCATCTCAAATTTTTGCATCAAACATCTTTTAAAGTGGCTCATTTTATCGATACATTTTGTTATTATAATTACGTCATCGACATATAAAACTATATATACATTATCATTAAAAGAATCGTTATTTAATATGTACAAACATGGGTCCACTTTTGAACTTTCAAAACCCAAATCTTTGATTGCCTGATCGAAACGTTCATACCAGCATCGTGATGATTGTTTTAAGCCGTAAAGTGTTTTATTTAATTTACATACTTCATTAGATTTTGATAAAATGCCTTCTGGTACTTGCATGTAAATATCTTCTTTTAGAATACCATTTAAAAAGGCGGTCTTAACATCCATGTGATGTATAAGTAAATCATTTTGATTCGCGAATGCTAACATTAATCTAAATGTAGTAATCCTTGCTACTGGTGCAAACGTTTCGTCGTAGTCTTGTAAATATTGCTGGCTAAAACCTCGCGCGACTAATCGGGCCTTGTATCGTATTGGGTCACCTAATTCATTATTTTTTATCTGAAAAACCCATTTGCAACTTACGACATTCACGTCGCTTGGTTTTTCTACAAGACACCAAGTTTGGTTGCTACGTAATGAATCAATCTCGCTTTTAATTGCGTCCAACCATTTGTTTGTATCTGGCCGGTTAAAAATATCATTAAAATGAATTGGTAATGGTAACGGTTGTTCAGAACACATCGATAGAATTGAAAAACCAGGGTCGTTCATTTGTTTATAATTCTTTGGGGGTAGATTACGAATTCTATCGCTGCGTCGTAAACAGTCAGACTCTGTGTCAGGTGACTCATTTAATAAGTCATTGCCTATCAACTCCACCGACTCATTGTCTGGCTTGCTGATTTTGGCGGGAATTTCATCACTGCCGCATGTCGGTCTAGATTGACCAAAATTTGACTCATCAAATAATACATCCCGAGCTATAAAGAACTCATTAGTCTCAGTATTAAATAATTTGTACCCGTTGGGTGCATACCCAACTAATATGGACTTAAACGACTTGTTGTCAAATTTGGTCTTTCTAGTTTTGTCATGGACGTATGCAGTGGAACCGAATACCCTCAAGTGGTCGATTTTCGGTTTCGTACCGTGCCACATTTCGTACGGCGTTTTATTTACAAGCGCCTTAGTGGGAAGCCTATTTATTAAATAAGCAGCTGTTAAAATGGCTTCTCCCCAAAATTGTTTATTTAATTTCGCACTTGCGACCATGGTTCGAGCCATTTCGGTCAATGAGCGATTCATGCGTTCGGAGACCGCATTTTGTTGGGGTGTATAGGGCACTGTTAGGTGGTACGTTATTCCCTTGCTGACACAATAGTCTTTGAAATCATTTGACAGATACTCGCGGCCGTTGTCGCAATATAAACTGACTACCTTACAATTAAACAGATTTTCGCTTTTAGCTACGTAATCCTGAAAACACTTTAATACCTCAGATTTAGAATACATCAAGTAGGTAACGGTATAGTGAGTGTAGTCATCTATAAAATTGACAAAGTAGTTTTTATCATCAATTGTAGAGGGAGTTATCGGCCCACACACATCAGTGTGCACTATAAAAAGTGGTCTGTTGTTAATTCGTGCTTGTTTTGATTTTGCAAAGGGAAGTCGAGATTGTTTACCCATAATACATGATTCACATAACTCATTAGTGGGTGTGATTATTTTATCAAGTATGGCATAATCATCAATAAATTTTTTAAGGTGGGTAAATTTTTGTTTATTTAGGTGGCCAAGTCGCTTGTGCCACAATTCATATGTATTTGAACTTTTACTTAGATTTAAAGCATTTTGTAAATAAACTTGGAATGTTATTTTAAATAGACCATTATTAACATTACCTGAGATGATACACTCATTATTTTTGCAAATATGAACACCTTCATTATTAAAAATAACCGACATACCTGCTTGTTGAATTCTATTTACTGATAGTAAATTATACGGCACCTCAGGCGAATACAAAACTTCGTCGATGGAGCCCTGCACTCCTAAGTTGGAAGTCACATCAATTGCACCTCGTCCTAGTGCCTGTATGAATGCTCCATTTTTTGCTACATTTATTTTTAATGGAGAAGGTAGTTGAACGTATGTAGAAAAAATTTCCTGTGTATTTACAATGTGGTCCGTTGCTCCCGAATCTAAAATGAAAGTAATTTGATTATTATTATGATCTGAGTTGGATGACTTACATTGTGAGAACATGAAAGCGAAACCGTCCTTGCTGGTGTTGGTGCGGGTAGGTTGAACAGCGGCGCCATGAGCGGCGGCTTGGCGCTTTTCGGTGCCGCCATCGTTCGCTTGCGACTTCTTGTAATAACGGCAATCTTGTTTGAAGTGGTTTCGCCGTCCACAGAAATCACAATACATGTTGGATGTCTTGTGGAACGAATTTTTCGGTCTGAAACTTGTTCTAGGCTGTTGATGATAATTATTAGGTTTCTTCTTTTTAAAATCAGGAACGTAACTTGAAGTTTTATCCATGGTCCTCTTCCTTTTGTGATCAGGTACATAAGTCGAAAAATTATCTTTTGCAGCATGAAGTACTTTCAACCCGGTGACTGTCTCACTCTTAATTTTAACTTCCTGGTCTAGAAGGCGGGTTTTTACGAAAGCTAGATTCAAATTATCTTCACTAAGCGTCTCCAGAGCAGTAATAACGCCATCATAAGAAGTAGGTAATGTAAGTAAGAGGTGGGAGATCTTATCCATCTCGTCGAGTTTGGCGCCAGCGGAAATCAATTCCGTGATTAAAATATCAAAATTTGTAAAATGCTGGACAAGGTTCACATCAGGCTGCAATTTTAAATTTAACAGTTGCTTGCGTAACGCTAATTGCGTGGCCAAGCTTCGTCTCTCATATATTTTATCAAGATTTTCAATAATAGATTTCGCCGTAGCGGTATTTTGAGCAAAATTCAAAAATGCGTCGCCCAAATATTCAACTATCGTACCTTTAGCGATGAGGTTTTTCTTAGTCCATTCGGCGTCAGGCTTTTCTGGCGGAAGTTCTTCGATCACACAAGATACTTGAAGTTCTTCTAATAACGATTTTATACGAAACTTCCACGTACTGTAACGGTCGCCATTAAATTGCTGAATGTTCCTTTTGCTTCGCGATTCCATGTTGTTAAAGTTTCACTCGATGAAAATTTTAACGGAAAATTTTTGAATTACGTGCCTGGGCCCATAACCTATTGGAGGTTTGGGATATTGTAATGAAAAACATGTGTACAGCACAGCGCTCTGTATTAGAATGAAGGGTAAAGAAGAAAAGATTCGAATGAACATTGATTGAATGAACGAATGATTACATTATATATAGTGAGTGAATGGACTTGAGTTTTTGTATCATTCCAACAGCGGGCTCTCAAGCTATTTTTTGTATGTTTTTGGATTGATCGTTAACAGTGTTATTCGCGTTCTTTTAAGTTTTATTATTTAAGGAATTTTATTAGTTTATCCAATGATTCTATGGCGGGCAAGGAATCATATGGTTGGCTGTATGTGTTAACGAAAACCCTTGTTAACTGATACCTACTGTTAAACAGGAACCCGAGGCCGTATTGCCTAACGTTTCTGACACTCGCAATCGCAATCAAATGACAGATTTCGCATACAAAAGCTGTCGATCGCGAGCGCCAGAAACGTTAGGCAATACGGCCTTAGGTTCCTAATGACAATAGTTTGGCTTCTAATATTCATTATTCTTTAGGAAGAATTTCTAAATACTTTGTCTCTTTCGATTATCCTACAAACCCATAAGTTAGAAAAAGTAGGCACTAAATTCCCAACCTCCTTATCAGGACTAGGTAATTAGTTGGATCATGGTACATAATAAATTTACTGCGCCTTTAACCGCTTTTCTAGAATTTTAATCACGTCTTCATGTTTGGTGGCCGCCATATTGCCTTCCATTTATGTTAAACTTGACAGCGGCTCTCTGTAGTGCCATAGACCACTGCAGATTTTTTTTTGTTAATTGCTGTGACGTATCTTAAATTAAGGATGTTGAGTTAATTATCGATATCTTGTTACATCACAGGCAAGATTCAGGAAGGAGTACTTTTGGAGAAGTAGCGTTGAAAGAGTGTGTATTATACCGGGCAGGCCTTGTAACAGGAGCAAAAAATTAAAATACAGGTTCTGCTACTCAAATGGAACTACTTTAGTTCTGCGTTATATCGATGGTTAAAATATCGACAATATACTTTCTACGAAATATCTTATACGAAATATACTTTCTATATTTTGACCGTCGACTTTTAACCTTAGATATATTAATTTACGATATTCAGATAGTCTACGTCCCCTGTGGATTTCATACTTACATACCGCAGACTGTCCAGTGTCGAGTAGGTACAACAGGAAGGCGACTTAAAAAAACCATATCTCCCATGTCAGCAAAATTAGCTCAGCATTTTCGTCAAAATGGGACAAAGAAAATAATTTTGTTAAACCTTTGATGCCGATTAAAGTTGCTGCACTGCTGGAACACAGTTACATGATAAAAATAGTTTTCTTGGAGACGCTTTTTGCTGTCCGTACATTTCGATAATAAGCCCACAGGGTGCCTCGAGGAAAGCTGCACCGTGTATATGGGCATTTGTTTGCCGTAACAGCTTCAAGATCGGCTTTTTATCACTCAAACGCCATATTTAGTCTCTGAAAGTTTAAGGGCTGAATGCCGTAAATTTGTGTTTATTTTTCTTTTGGTTTTACACGAGTAGGCTGTTTGACACCACTCTATTGATATAATAATAAGAAAAAAATACTTTATTTAAAAAAATGCGATAAAAACTCGATTTCCATTGATGATTTTGTGGGTGGCACTATTTGCCGGCCCGGATAATACCGACATGGAAATACCGACCCTCATTTTCGTTTTAAGTAACACCCGGAAACTAGTCAATACTTATTTTCATTTTTTTTCATATTAAATTAAAAAACGTCGAAAGAGGCAAGAATGGCAATCGTATACATCCACGCCTACAATAAATCGGTACTGCCGGGCAGTTTCAATCATCGAAAAAACGATCACGGCGCGAATGTCGAAAAACAAATAAGCATAACTCATCGAGCACAGATCGGTATCGATTATTGGAGAGTGGAATCGATTAATTCGAGAGAAATAATAAAGCGAGTCGAGTTAATTGGTTTGGGAGCTGATAACTTACTTACTGAGCCCTGAACATGGCTTACACGACATGTAAAATTACGTCTACATATTTACATACATGTGTATAAAAGGGTTGAGAGATTTGCTCTTAGCCTAAGGCTCCTTTAGTTAATTATAAGACCTATTAATAGATTGCACACCTCTAAGATGGATGCAGGCTTCTCAGGACCGGTAATACCTAATAGCGTTCTATGCGGGAGGCCCAAGTCCAGCAGTGGTCATCTTTAGCTGACGATGGATCATCACAATTATCAATGAAGACAGCAGAATGGCTATTAAGAGGAATATAAACCTCAACCTGTATACCCAAAAACTAGATGACTTCTGTCAAATTAACCAAGTGAGCGCGAAGCTTTTCAGCGCGTGGGCAAAAAAGGCTTTCTTATGGCTGCTCTCCGGCTGTCTAGCTGTTCACCTTTACGTATTTTTTAACCGGTTCTCGTGGAACATTGTCAGTAAGTTTGATATAATTAAATTTGAAATATGTAATTTTTTTATTTGTTCAGTGGGTTTTTTTTTAAACAGTACTATAGGCTTGCGTTTGGCCACAATCATGCCTGATGGAAAGCGAGGATGAGGCCTACGATGGAGCACGCTTGCCTAGTAAACTCATTCACCCTAGACTTGAAAGGGGCCAAAAAACGTTCGGAGCTTCGATGATCACGTAAAGACTGAAATTAAGTAACACCAGGTTTTTATCTTTTTGTTTCTTTTTCTTATTTTATTTTTAATGTGTAAGCAGTGAATAAACATGATTTTTACCGTACGTATAAATGTAAAATAAGGCTCCCCAAGTTACTAGTGTAATTTAGTTTAGAATTGGCAGAGACACCTTGTAAAACTGGCACTGTCATATTCTTAACCAACCATGCAGACGAAACCCAGATGGCTGCAAAGGAAGATCGGCAACGTTCGAACCGGCAATTTTTGCATCATTTCGGACCATTTCGTAACATGCACATACATATGAGAAAGCAACATACTAGGACGCTATCCCACTCCCCCCTACACTGAGCATTGACTCTCTTAAACGATATTCTGGACAGTGACACCAGTCTGGATTTGTTTTTTACCTCCGAGTCGAGATTTCTTGCATCGGCCAACCGGCATTTGAAGTCAATAGTGACACCGAGCTCGATAAATTTATATATTCTCTTATTCACTTCTCTTATTATAATATAATTAGCATGAGTGGCTTGTCTGTAGATGTTAATTACGAGATTAAATAAATAACGTTTGGTAGCATGGTGTACGTTTATGTTGCTCTGAAGATGAGCTTTGTTTTAGTCCGAAATGCATTAGTGTAGTGTGGTGGTTGTGATAGATGGGTTTGTGTGATTTGTGTGTGTTCTTACAGTGTGGAGGTGGAGGAACTGCATGAACACGCATATTTTGCATAAACTTAGCTCATAAGGTCGCGGGTGAGCAAAGAAATTCTTTTAGTTCATTGATATGGACCTCCGCAAAGTAACGCCTGATTCAATAAATTATTTAAATATGTAAATAAAATAAATAAACAATACTTGAAATTTTTTAATGTTGTCATAAGATGTTTTGTTTCTTTCTTAAAAATATTAGATTTGAACACATGCATCAAAACAAAATATGCTGCGTTATACCGAAAAATCACTGGTACCTACAAAGTACAGTCACCAGCATTAATATCTGCTACATCGGAGCGCGCAAAAATATCTGACATGTCTTACCGACCCTAGAAATAGAGTCGTATCAGATATTTATGTACGCTTTGTTGCGTCAGATATTGTTGCTGGTTGCTATACCACCTTATAAAAATACTACGAAACTTCATAAGTAGGGTAGAAGGTATTTATTAAACTTGGACTCTAGTGTTACTTAATCACCTCTCGCACATACGCGATCTTGAGCGTCCAGCCGCTAAGGTATCAATTTAGCAAACCAAATGAAGAGATTCGCCGACACTGGAAAGGCGTAAAACAATTTTCATGGGCTCTCAGCAGTAACTAACCAGGCGCAGGGCTGCCGACGAGGAGTTTTGGGGTCAAGAAACAATAATGAACTAAAACAATTCCGTTGCTCAGCAACGTCTATGCTATGCAACAAATGTATGTATGTTCATGCAAATATGTATATGTTCACACAAATCAGATTTTTGCAGGTGGTAGGACCTCGTGCAAGGTCCGCCCGGATTGCTACCACCATCTTGCTCGTTAATCCTGCCGTGAAGCAGCAGTGCTTGCACTGTTGTGTTTCGGCGTGGAGAGTAAGACAGCCGGTGAAATTACTGGCACTTGAGGTATCCCATCTTAGGCCTCTAGGTTGGCAACGCATCTGCAATACCCCTAGTGTTGCAGGTGTCTATGGGCGGTGGTGATCTCTCACCATCAGGAGACCCACTTGCTCGTTTGCCATCCGGTCAAAAAAAAAATCACGCAAACCCAACTATTGCAACCACCACACAACACTGACGCGTTTCAAACACAACTAGAGCTTATCTTCAGAGCAACACAACTGCCCCGCTCCGCAGCGCTTAGTTACTCTAGCCTAGCAGTTAAGATTCCTCACTGGTTGTTATTGTTACACAACTTCGAAACAAACAAAGCAACACAAGGGCAAATAAGGGCATAAGGGTAAATTAGCATTTGCGTAAAGACATGTTTACAAGTCCCTACATTTCTCACCTTGTAACTTAATAAAGTAAACACTACATTTACATGAAAAAGCAGCTATTTAAATAAAAGGTGACCCATTACCACATACTGACATACGCTGACCACACTTACGTAAACAAACCTACTAACATGTACGCTTCCCCTATAATTCCGCCTTGTTCTACGGCCGGTGAAAATGCTAATGTTGCCAGCCCTGCCATCCAATTGGCTGTCTGGCTAACTGCCGTGGCCTCTGGGCAAATTAAAACATCAAGAAGCGGCCATGTTGGTCCGACAGGTTATCTTTCATATTTTGTCTTAGCTGTCATATAACGCTTGTGGCGTACCAATTATAGTATCACATGCTAAGGCTTGTGCTTTGGTACGTGTTTGGTACTACGAAATATAAAATCGCAGTTCGTGTCGTTCGGTCTCTCTGACACTTATATTTAATACGAGAGCGAGAGGGACGATGGAATACGAACTTCGATTTTCGAACTTCGGAGTAGGCCCTCTGTTGCGATATTAAATCATTAACTTTTCGATTGATTAAGGCGATGGTAATGCCTAATAAGCGTAACAGTTTTTGGACAAAATCGAACCCATCTACACTAATCCGTTTAAATATTATACTTAACTAGCTTATGCCCGCGACTTCGTCTGCGCGGATCTAGGTTTTCGTGCGGTGGCACCCTCTACTTGAATAAAATGTATCCCATGTTGATCCTTGGGGTTCAAACTATCTATATAACAAATTTCACCAAAATCGGTTCAGTGGTTTCGACGTGAAAGCGTAACAGACTGACAAGCAGACAGAGTTACTATCGCATTTATGTATATTCTTTATAATATTAAGCAGGGATTATGCGAAAGTAACTATAACGGTTTATCTGTCTGTGTGTTTTCTCTTTACTCTTAGTCTTAAACTGCTGAACCCATTTAAATAAAATTTGGTATACATAGTTTGAGACCCTAATCAGAATTGTAGGTATATTAACTGTAAATACAGGGTTATGTAATGAATTCATTGACCAGGCCACTGTAATGTGCTTGAAACTTGAGATTATTCGTTGTTACCGTGATGATAAGTCCTGATTAAGGTAGTTAGTACTAGTGAAAATCACGAAAGCTTAAAACATACCTAAATATACATAACATACCTAAGTTGGTAAATAAGTGATCTCACTTAATCATAGTTCACTATTGCCATACAAAGTCAAAAGGAAAATTGTGTTTTAACCATGATTTAACCGCTCTCATAAAAATATGTCAATTCATCGATGGATGGTGTCAAATATTTTATATGGAATTAATGAAATGATTGTCGCGTTCAACTCCGTGATGTAGGTATAGTCAGTAGCAGAAGTAAATGAGCAGTTGTGGTGATCAATATGATCTAAACACTCTCTTATTACCTTGACAGAAGAGTCGTGTGTCATTTTGAGCATTGTAACGCTCTTTTACTTCTACTGCATACTGTACCTAAACTAATGCTGTGCTGTAAACTAGTCCTTCCTTCTTTCTGTAAAAAGGTTGCCTGGCAGAAATTGCTCTTAAGCGATAAGGCCGCCTATTGCTTACCTTGTAATTTTCTCTGTGTACTTATTTTCTGTATCGCTTATTATTTCTGGTGTACCTACAATAAAGAGTATTTGTATTGTATTGTACTTATTAAGTTTTTAATTCCCAACACAGATTTGTGTCAACTGACAGTTGTCTGGTTGTTTCCTTTCCATAATGTCTTAAACCCGAACAAGATCCTGGGGCCCTCTAAGCCTCTGAGACTCGTGTTAATGACAGCAAAGTCTGTCTGTGTATTGACAAATGGAGGCGCGAGCCGGGCGCGGATTAGTTATAGGTGGCAGTCGGCACTCCCGCCCGCTCTCAAGTGAATTTGAATTAACTCGTTGCCTCTACCACGGATAGCAAGTGCTATAAGCTGCGTTTTTTTTGTCATTGGTGTCTGCGCAGGCGTTATTAAAAGGGCCCAGTGTTGTTTTTTTATGAAAAATTAAAATAACACCGATACTGAACTTAGCGTGATTAACATTCTTGGGACTTGTCTTTCCGTTGTGCTATATAAACGTGGGACGCTAATGACGTTTGACCGCGCGGTCAAAACGCTCGAATATTTGCCCAAGTATTACTAAATAGGTCCGGGTAAAATAGTGCATTTAGAAATATTACCTACTTTGTTACTTTCATTTGACATTTTCAATGCATTTACAAGGGATAGACATAAAACATTACATTAGTACCTACGCATTTTATTGTTGATTTATAATCTATGATTCCAAGTTAGATTATGTTTTAAAAGTTAAAATTATTTAGAAACAGATCATTTATGCATCTGCATATTATTTATGCAACTGATCTAAAAATATGTTTTTTGTTGGACGATTAGGTCACATAGTTATCAAATCAAGATCTGATGATTAATGTTCTAGGGGAAATCTATAGTTATTTGGTTATATTCTATAGTAACTCCTGTTTTGTTTTTCGAAATTACAATTGGAGAAGTAGAACTGATGAAGAAGACTAAAGATAATTACCGAAACTGCTTAAATACTATACTAAAACGTTAAATGAGTATTATAGGAAATATATACTTTTTGTATACAGACAGAATGAGCTTGAACCATGTCGAGCTGCACGATTTTGTTATAGGTTTGTACCTTCAATACCTATGTATGTACATAGTATACGGCTAAACTGTAATCGTGTTAACCATTGGTACGGGTAAGTTATGCTGATGATATACATTAAGTTTTTAATTAATCGACGCCGTGGAATGATTAAGGATTTAATTTTGCGCTCGAGATCTTTCTGGCTTTGATTGCTTTAAAAAGTCGATCGAGATTTTATTGACTTCGGGCGATTGATTGCTCGCAGTGAAGTGATGGAGGGATAAAGATAGGATTACTAACCTTCGTATTTGTCCGGTCATAACCGGAATTTGGATTTTTGGAGGAGAAAAATCCTCGAGTGGTGACAATGAATTGGAAGACGAAGCGTTAGCAGGCCTCTCACTAGATGGACTGACAATATCGCGAGAGTTGTAGACGGCCGGCTAAAGTGGAGAGTTTGTCTTTCAATGTGGTGTTCAAAGTGGTAGGTCTTTTTTAGCTTCGTCTAGTAAACTGGCCCTATACCACGAAGTGCAAAACTCGAAGTTTGTATGTTGCCGTCCCGCTGATGCTTATGTCATTTAATATGCGAGTGAAAGAGATGATGCGATACCAACTTCGATTTGCGAGTTTCGTAGTAGCCCTACTGGCACTTTTCTTCTCTTTCGACGTCATTTGTGGCCAAAAACTACAATCATCTCCTTTTTACGCCTTGTTTCTGGCGTGCTATCAACTATTATCTTATCTCTATTCTATTAACGGTGCTGGCTGAAAATCAGCGCTGAGGTGTTTATTATGTACGCTTCAGCATTATGCTGAGCCAGTGTCCCATTCACAACCGCAATGACGCATAATTTCCTATGTGTTGTCTTTGTCTATTTGTACTTAATGCTATTGTTGTGTCTTGTGTTGTGAATAAATGTATTTTCTTTCTTTCTTTATTATCTCTTTTATATAATATTAATACTAGTAACAGTACATGTATATGTATCACGATATCGCTGATTCACGTGCACGAAGCCGTACTTATAAGCTACTCGTAGGTTATTTATAAAGTTGAACGTTTGGGTGACCAAGTGGGTCCCTACTGCTAGTAGGCATACATATACCCTTAATGTATTCAAGTGACATATTTATTTGTTCTTTCCGTTGTCCGATAACCATCGACAGCTCGGGTGGCCAAACTCGTCCACAATCACGAGGAATGCCGTCAAATATGCTAACAATCTCTATTTTACCGAAAGGGTACAGTCGATCTGATAATTCTAATGAATTATTCTACTCATTTTTATGAACAATTACGCTAATGAGCAAAATTTTAGAATAATTACAACAATTTTTAAGGATGACGTTTTGGACAAATTTAAGTTCAGTTCAATTTTTAATTGTGGCCAGTTTGGGGCTTTGTTACTTATATTTCCTTTTTTTTTTGGTTTGAGTTGCCTTAAGAGCCTAAGACACTGAGTCCTTCATTTACTTACTTGATTTTGGTTTTTAAATTTTATACGTGGTGCTTTATAGGTGATGGGAGCGTGCAGTCGGGAAAAATCCATTATGGACGACTGGGAAGGGAGAACCCAGCAGGGCTACTACGAAACTCAAAGTTCGTATCGTACCTACCGTCCCTCTCGCTCTCGTATTAAATAGTATAAGTGTCGGAGAGACCGCAGGATACGAACTTCGAGTTTCTTATTAGTCCTGCAGAGAGTGCCGCACTCTCACCGGGTAAAAAACCCGGCGGCACGTTCCCAACTCCTTGGCGCTTATTCTTACTTACCTATGCGTATCTCATAACCGTTGGAGGGGAAGTTTCTTGAAGAGCGAGTAGGAATCGGAACACGCAGCATTGGCAAGGCCTCCGGCTAGGTGGAACGACGACATAGCTAGAGTTGCGGGGCGTACTAAGAGGGAGGTTATATTCAACAGTGTACGTTCTGATGAACATGATGGTAATCATAGTGACTGGCTTAATAATAACTAAAATTGAAATAACAAGTCAGTCCAGACCTAGGGACCCTTTTTACCTAGTTCAAGTAACTTAAACTTCAACAGTCGAGACACAGTGACGTTTGTTACTCAACAGAGTTCTTACACCACACTGCCACACCACTGCCTAATTAACTTGTTATTTGCATTTTAGTTTTATTCAAAGGCATTTTTTTTGTATTACTGATTTGATGATTTAATTTTAGATGTGATGAAAGGGTTTTAAGGAGGAGGATTTTGTTCAGCAGTAGACGTATTCAAGCTGGTGATAATGATGCCGATGATGTAAAGAATTAAAAAACGGTTAAACCTTAATCACTCTCACTCAGTTGTGTCTTGCCGTTACTTCTTTACCTGCCTCATTAAAGGGCATTTTAGGCCTTCACTCCATCCATTCGTCTTCAGCCATTGCGAATACTGGCCAATTACAATAAATTATTCTTACTGGCCATATAAACCGCCATTTTGGTAAATAAATGAGTAAATTAATGCCACTGTTTGCCGTTTGGTAGTCTGTGGCATACGAATCTGTGTATTATAACAAATTATAGTCGGTTATGGAGTGCGCTGGTGTCCGGTTTTTACTGATCAGACCAATTAGTGGACGGAAACGGGGGAAAAAGTAGCGCTCACACCACGACGTCAATGCCTCGTAAAACATGGTAGGTATGAGGTATTGAATGAAGCGATTCCATAGAACCAAAGTAAAGTACCTAAGTGACTTAGAACAATTTCCTCACCTTTACTTAGTTTCAGTTGCTGCGAGCGTACCACACCTTGCTGGTCCATGACTACCAACAGGCTTAACCTGCAGTATTTATTCCCGCCGACGATGATATTATGATGATTATAATTAAGTATCTAAGTTTTTACTAAAAGATCCTTAGCACCTGCCAATTGATTTAAATGAAGTGATGTAAACTTTACAGTATATGTATAGGTAAGAAACTGAAGAAGATGACCGATGTATGTGTGTATATGTAGTAGTGACGTGTCCGTACCTATAGATACGAATAAGTCGACGTTCCATATTCGAAAAATGACTTCTGTCCTCTGTCCCATATCAATTCAGTGCATATACGTAGTTTTTATTCTACCAACAGACTTTATATAAAACTAAAAAAATTGAATAAAGTATAAAAAATACACAAAAATCTAAATCAATACAATAATAAACTACCAATTCTACCAATTGTGTAAATGTGAGTACGTATGTAGGTACATACATGGGATACAGGCCCTATAAGTTACGAAGTGCAAAATTTGAACTTCGTATCTTGCCGTCCCGCTAACGCTAATATTATTTAATACGAGAGTGAGAGGGACGGTACGACACGAACTTTGAGTTTCGAATTTCGTAGTAGCCCTTTGACTGACTTTTAGGTGAGTACTTTACGGGTACTGTGTTACTTCGCAGAGTTCCAAGTTTGAAAATTTCGGGGTGAATGGCCATAAGGGAGAGACGCCAGTCGAAATAATTCATAGAAGCGTCGAATTTACGCCGCCAGTTATTGTTTAGTTCTGTTTCTATCAAGGGTGTGAGCTACGGTATAGCCAACATTTTGAAAAAAAAAAACGAAAATTTGATCTACCCCGGACTTATCCTAGCTTGACCGCACTAACTGCTTCACGGAGGGGCAAAACCACATTATCCATTTTATTCTAAGTAAATGTAAGTTATTGTAACTTGGATTAGCTACGCTAAAGCCGAGGAATAAAACAAACCTACTCCAAAAAACACGAAAATATCTACTGATCTGTTTGAAGTGCGTATGAATCTTTAAAAATCGTAATCTCATTACTCAATATTTTATTCACAGATCATCAGCCTATGTTCGTCCACTGCTGGACATAGGCCTCTCCCATGGCACGCCACTGAGCACGATCCTCGGCCACATATTATATATTTTATTGCTTTTCCACGATGTATGGTCTCTCGCGACTTACCCCCTTATTCATAAAACTTAACAAGCCTATGTTAACTAACAAATGCTTTGTCCCTTTCTAACAAATACAAATGTCGAAGTGACAGATAAACACAAACGAATTTTAGCGGCATTTTAACTAAAATAAGTTTGACTGTCGTTTATGAATAAGGGGGTTAGGATCCACTCTTAACTTAGGAGTGGAGTCCACCTTTATACCTAATTGGCTTGTATTGACACACACATTATATACTTACATTGTAAAATGATAATCTAAACGAGTTGGATGCAAAGAGACATACATATTTCATTAAACTTTTTATTGAAAAACACACTAACAGTCTTTTTGTGACCGAAGAAATCCCCCCTATCCTAGAGTAGAGTCTCTACTCCCACTATCCCTGGGGTTAACAAGTAGTAATAAAACTTCTATGTTGTACTAATAATTAAGTATAATTTTATCATAATTTTATTTATAACAGATACACTGCTTGTCTGGAAAAGGCTTCTATTAGTATAATTAGATGGTCAAGATGTTCAAGTTATGTAGAGCAAGACAGAGCCTTCTCTACTATCTGGTAAGATTTTGATATTTCATACGACGAAGTTTTTCTTGTAATAAACACTGTCACTTAAAATATCTGAAACTTGAGTGTGTTAAACAACTTATCTTAATCTATCTACTTAGAAGGGAGAAAATAATAGGAATCATCCACAAATTATTTTTGACTAGCTTTAAATTATTTTTCACACCTCTCATTCAGAAAAGTAACTTTTCCTCTCTGAGGAGAGGGAGCAAGGTACAACTTTTCTGATCAGCGCTCTTTTAAGTGTTTTATTGCAAATATTTTTTTTTAATTTGAGAATTGTAAAACCACGCCATTTTCTATGCTGGTTGCTCTTTAATTGGATTTAGAATTGTTTTTCAAGTTCTTTAATGGTCGCTGTGAAAAGTTGTAAGAGCCAATCGGGAGCAAAAAAATTGTCATCTTGGGCGTCCACACTTGAATCCCGCATTACGCCTAAGATTCTACTTTAGAATCCCTCGCTGCGCACAGGATTCTATTGTAGAAACCTTCGCTACATTCTGGATTCATCGCCCTCGCCATAAATACACCATTTTGCTCCCTTGTGACACAAATAACTATTATTTCATGTGAAGCATTACTCTGATTTTTATTGTTAGAAAAGTAATTACAAATCACGATTTCTAAACTCGTGTCAATGAACAGATTGTACCTAACTATTTATTAAACAGACATAAATTTTATCACCACGTAAAATATATCGTCAACAAACAAAAAGCCAAACCAATTGCGATCTTATTTTAAAAAATAAAGGTGCTAGGTAAATGTGGCGGTAAGATCAGAGATGGGGTTGTATTCTAAGAGTCTTAACAGTTTGCATAATAAGACGAATTAGAATTCAAGAAACGTATTTCAATAAAATTTATGTACCATAAAATAGTATTTCTAAAAACACACACGAATAATTTTATTTCTCTTCACAGTAGAACGCTCTCACAGTGATTTTTATAATTACCTCTAATTCTCTCGTCAAACAATGCGATGTCACAATGATTTTTTCTGAGACAAGGTTCCATTGTGGGCCACTATTCAGTAGGCTTGATAGTAGGTATTCGATTCTGCCTTACATAACTTGAACTTGAAATCAAAAGCTGACTTAAAAATATGACATTTTAATCGATAGGAACAAATTGTACGGGAAATAAAGCCCTTTCTGCAGGATAGAGACACAGCTATACGTTTGAGTAAGAAGCGTCATAAATATATGATTTTGCCCGCGGCTCCGCCCGCGTGGTATTCGATTATCGCACGCTGTGCCCTCGGGAATTGTGCATTTTTCCGGGATAAGAAGTACCATATGTCACTCTCCGGCCCATAAACTATGTCTATGCCAAAAATCACGTTGTCCGTCGCTCAGTTACGGCGTGAAAGACGGACAAACACACTTTCGCATTTATAATATTAGTATGGAAGTATGGATGGATGTATGCCACCATAGAAAGAACCATATCTCAATGAGTCTACACTTTATTGATAGTTTACAGCGTTGAAGAAAGGAGGTTCTTAATACGACTGTATATCGCTTTCTATTGCCCGCGTCTCTATGAAGAATTCGTTTATTGCCATCCCGCGAAAACTATGCCAGTTTCCGGGAAGAAAACAAGCCTGTGTCTTTTCCAGGGTCTCAAACTAACTCCATACCAAATTTCATCTAGCTCAGCTCAGTGTTCAGTTCAGTATCACTAACGTCACTCACTGCTTCTTACTGTAAAGTATAACTATGTCCCTTTCATATGTGAAATCTGACCAGGAATGTAAAAAAACCTTACGCGTGGGCAGCATTTCCAAGTTTTATATTGCAACATTGTTTACACACTTACTATACCTAAATCGAATGAAGATTATCGCTGACGACAGATGTACATATTGTTCAAAAGAAAATGCTGATATAAAACACGTTATATTCGAATGTGAAACTTTTGCCATTCAAAGACTGATACTTGTCAGTGTGATTAGTGATGTCGCAGATGAAAACTCGTTAAGTGTTCCCCGCCGCGTCCAAGATTTACTATCAAACCCTATCTACTTCATCCCTCTATATAAGTTTATTTTAAACACTGTAGAAAAAATTTAATTATATTACCATATTAGCAATATATTATGTTATGTAAGCTAAGAAAACAACGTGTTGTATGTTGTATTGTAAATAATTTTGTAGGTTAAGTTCTCCTTAAAAGTTTCAGAAATGCAATTTGTAAATTTATTAATTAATTCTATGATAATTAATTTCTCATGTTACTAAAACTTTTCTAGTTAAGTTCAGTCTCTGTTCAAAATTTGTGAATTTTATGTTATCTCTATTATTCCGACTGAAGGACTCCGAATCCACGGTCACGAAATAAATTAAAAAAAAAAAAAAAACTTACTATACGGTACCTGCCAGTCATATTGACAACGGTGTCGGTGATGTTATTTAAAGGAATATTTTATAATCCCTCAGACTTTTTGACACTCTTTTTGACAAAAACACAAAATAACACTTTAAAATACCACGCGTAAACAACGTCAAGCTTTGATAGCAATATACAGATGACATTTGTATTTAGTGTTACCAGTGCAAGAAATTAGTTCTATTGGTTTTCCGCAATATGGCGAGGTTTTTTATATTTGGTTTATAATGCAATTGCCGAGGACTGGCAGAACATTATAGTGCTACAAAATGTTCTGATATGATAATCATAACATTCACAAATACTCACCAGTATAGATTTTTTAAATCACATAGTTTGCTTGGGCTGCCTCTACAATTTTTTTAACCGTGTCTCTATCTAATGTTCGCATTAAAACGAGACGGTTGTATATTTGTGGCACCCTCCAAGAGTAAGTGCAGTTCGAGAAAACACTGTAATCAGTACTCGTTATTTAGTCGATAATTAGCATACAACAAGAAAAAAACTATAGCCATGTTTATGATTCACTTTCGTTATAATATCTGACACTAAATAGGAAGTCGTGTTAAAAAATCTAACATCTTAACTAAATTGAACTTCACCGAAACCTTACTATACAATAAGTTAATCAATAATTGTAATATTTACATTCACATTTTTGACATAAATGCTATTAGGATGCGCTTTTGCATTTGAAAAGAACTATTTGAAGTGACAGTACGGTTTTTTTTTAATGCAGATGTCACTGCCCAGATGTAAAAGTTGATTGTAATCCTTATACATCTTTAATTATGTGATAATGACAAGATACTTAGAAACGTATTTTTTATTAAAATTAAAAACATAGACAAAGTAAATTTATGGTCAATGGCGTGGCGAAGTCGTAAAAAAACTAACAAGCTCTCAACGATGTCTGTAAGGTATGAATATAAATTAAGGTAATTTTCACACTTATTCAATTAATTTCTAGATTTTTTTAAATTATGACGAGTTATTTTGCGTTGAATGTGAACGTCAAACTCGTTTCGCGAACTAGAAAGAGGGCGATAAATAATAAATTACATTTTACACCTCCATAATTAAGTAACCATGTGCGAAATGTACATTGTACACTCTTAATTATCTCAACATCTATTGCTCCGAGAAATGCTCATTACGTCTAATATATACACAGTTATTTTCTACAATTAAAATAAATTAACTATTGAATTCAAACTTCATACATAAAAATTGCACTTACTGATTCTTAGAGTTCATTCAGTATACCATCAGCACAAAACAGCCATTAAAGTCCAACGTGCTTAAATCACAGACAAATGACGACCGCCGTTCGATGTCAGAACAGCAGGGCTACCTACGAAGTTCGAAAATTGAAGTTCGTATCGTTCGTTCCCTTTGGCACTTATGCTATTTAATACGAGAGCGAGAGGGACGGTACGATACGAATTTTGATTTTCGAACTTCGAAGTAGGCCCTCAGATGCCTTATTGCCTACATAGTACACTTGAAATCACAATCGTTTTCAACACTTCTTCAGTCGCACGATATAAAACGGGGGTAGAAAGAGATGCTGAATGCAATCGCGAACGTCGGCGCGTTAGACAATACCATCTTCGGCCCATTAGGATGGTGGTTGTTCGTTAGAAGGATTACGCGTCGCCGCGTGATCCAACCGTCAATGCGGTTGCAAAGAGTTGAGTATGTTCATGTTGATGGCATGTTGGTGCGAGGGGGGGCCCCCGAGGAAGCTGAGTTGGGGGCGCGTGGCGGCGGCCATTGCTGCGAAAAGGGGGGGCGCTCCCCCCCCTCCGAACAGCGCGAAGGAAGGCGGCAGCAGCGGTCTCGCAGACAACCTCAGTTTCTCTATCTCGGCCTCTTGCAGCCTTTTCGCTTTCGCACGCCGATTTTGGAACCAAATTTTGACCTGGAAACAAAACGTTCATTACGTCGTTTTACATGTTAATTCGGTGACTTTGACACGGAATCGTATGGTTAAGGTTAATGCTAACTAACAAAAGTAATTCAGTTAAAATATACAATCGATTAACATACGTAATTAATTTCTTGTATCCAAATGGTTTTCTGGAAGAGATCGCTTTTAAGCGATAAGACCCCCTATCGCTTACCCTGAATCTAAGTGTTTATTATAAGTTTTTGTACTGCTAATAAAGAATATTTGTATTGTATTGCATTGTAACTGACATTGTTTCACAGAACATTAATTCATTCGAAAAAATAAGCATTAATCAGAAATAAACTACAAACAATTTACATACAATTTGTCATACAATTTTACAAAGAGATTTGTAAAATTGTATGACATTTAAATAAACTCTCTGAATTATTGGCTGATAAAATAGATATAAACAATTAATTTCTTAATACGCGACCTCATGATAGCTACACTTATGCAACGAATGTGTGTTCTTGAAGCTCCTCCACCTCCACACGCTTGTAAGAACACACACAAATCACACAAGCCCAACTATATCACCAACAGTTTACACTGGCGGCGCGTTTCGAACTCAACCAGAGTTCATTTTTAAAATACAACCATGCTACCAGATACTAGCGAACTAAAAAAACTTTTCATTTTATCGTCTTTTTTTTCTTGATTATTAGTAACGGAAACAGGTAGACGCTTGAAATATTCACAAAACATTTAGTCGTAAATATAATCATTAAATAAATAATGAAATTGAAATAAAATAAAATTGAATTAGGTACTGGCACTTGAGGTATTCCAACTTCGGCCTAGAGGCCTAGAGGTACCACCACCTACCTAGCAACCTAGAGGTTGGCAACGCATCTGCAATACCCTGGTGTTGCAGATGTTTATGGGCGGTGGTGATCTCTTACCATCAGGAGACCACTTGCTCGTTTTCCTTCCAGTCGAATAATAAAAAATATTTAAGGGGGGCTCACATAAACTAAACTAAACTTTTTATTTTTGCTAGTCCCTAATCTATATATATATCTATTTATATAAAAATCAATTGCTGTTCGTTAGTCTCGCTAAAACTCTAGAACGGCTGGACCGATTTGGCTAATTTTTGTTTTGAATTATTTGTGGAAGTCCAGGGAAGGTTTAAAAGGTGAGTAAATTCGAAAAAAAAAACAAATGAGGCGGTACGAAGTTTGCCGGGTGAGCTAGTATATATATACAAATCAATTGCTGTTCGTTAGTCTCGCTAAAACTCGAGAACGGCTGGACCGATTTGGCTAATTTATGTTTGGAATTATTTGTGGAAGTCCAGGGTAGGTTTAAAAGGTGAATAAATATGAAAAAAAAGAGGCGGTACGAAGTTTGCCGGGTCAGCTAGTGTTTTATAGATATGGTACGGAACCCTTGGTGTGCGAGTAGGGTTGCCAACTTTTTTTACAATAAATAAAGTATATTTAGGCCTCAGAAAGAAAATAAACAGTATTTTGGAAATACGAACAGTATTTTAGAACAAAACAGTATTTTAGAACAAAACAGTGTTTTAGAACAAAACAGTGTTGTATTGTTTTAAAGACAAATTTTTAATCGTTTTCCCACAACAAATTAATTTAGTGACAATCAAACTAAAATTAAATAAATAAGGAGCGCTTTTTTTGTATGTTTACATAGACAACGCCTCTTCTGTGATTGACAAAGGTGCACTGACTTAGCGTGTGCTTAGTGCTACGCATTTTGATGCTGAAAACAGTATATTTTATACTTTATTTTTGTTCAACAGTAAAAAGTATAATGTTGTGAAAAACAGTATAATACTGTTTTTAACAGTATAGTTGGCAACCCTATGTGCGAGTCCGACTCGCACTTGGAAGGTTTTGTAATTTTTTTACATAAACTCGTCTCACCTGTGTCTCAGTCAGCCTGAGCGAGGAGGAGAACTCGGCGCGCTCAGCGATGCTCAGGTACTGCTTGTCGCGGAACTTCTTCTCCAGCGCCAACAGTTGCTGCGTCGTGAACGGCGTCCGCGGCTTGCGGTTGGGCTTGTGCTTGCGGAGGGCGCAGCGCACCACGGGAGGGCCGGAGGGCGGGCCTGCTGGGAGGACATGCCGGCTTAGTACAGACTATACATTATCAGCAGTAGCAGCATTAGCAGCAGCAGTAGCAGGAAGTAATTAGTAGTAGTTATGGAGTAGTTAGTAGTGGTTGTGTACTGTTGGAGTTATATAACACTTATGTTAATTAGTCTTATTTCCAACCTGGATCCAGTAACACAGGGACTCCTAGCACAGGATCCAGAGCGTAGACTCTTGTTTATAATTTTTTTATGCAATAAATTATTTTCATTTTTTTAATTTATTTCATTATACATTAGTTTCGTTTTGTTCAACTAAATTATTGTTTAATTGGTCATTTTTGTTCTTTGTACGTGTTACTCTACTGTATAAATTAATAGTGGCATATTTGCTGGTCTATGTTTCGTTTAAGTCTTATTTTCTTAAGTTTTTTTTTCTTAAGTTTTTTCTATATTGTACCGTTTTTTGCCCAAATAAACATCTTCGTTTTTTCTAGTACCAGAAAAAGGGTAAACAATCTTGACGGATGAGTCTTTATTGAAAAGCGTTTAAAAAAACGATTACTTATGATACCAAGAGCATGTAAATGATTATATTTTATGCTCTTGCTTATTGTTCAAAAGTGTTTTTACATAAAAACACACGTCAAGATCGCTTACGTTTTGTCCAACGCTAAAACGAAGTACCTACCTATAGCGTATTTGCAGAGGAATTAATGGGAACAGAAAACCCTCCCCTTGTAGACTACGACAGCACTGAGTGAACATCCATCCTTTAGTATGTACACCCCTCTGTCAATGTCAATTTTTGAAGTTGATACTTGTAAAGCCACGCCATTTTCTATGCTGGTTGTTCTTTAATTGGATTTAGAATTTTTTTTTTCGAGTTTCTTATAATGCTTGGTGTGAAAAGTTGTATGAGCCACTCGGGAGCAAAATTATTTTCATCTTGGGCGGTAACACTTGAATCCCTCATTACGCTCAAGATTCTACTTTAAAATAACTCGCTCGATTCTATTGTAGAATCCTTCGCTACATTCTGGATCCAATGTACCAACGCCCTCGCCGTAAATACACCATTTTGCTCACTTGTGACACAAATAACTATTCATATATTACATTTAGACCGCAGCCACTTTTTCGAGTAAAATGAAACGGCAGGTGGCAGGACCTTGTGCAAGGTCCGCCTGGATTGCTACCACCATCTTGCTCGCTAATCCTACCGTGAAGCAGCAGTGCTTGCACTGTTGTGTTTCGGCGCGGAGGGTAAGACAGCCGGTGAAATTACTGGCACTTAAGGTATTCCAACTTAGGCCTCTAGGTTGGCAACGCATCTGCAATACCCCTGGTGTTGCAGATGTTTATGGGCGGTGGTGAACTCTTACCACCACCCACTTGCTCGTTTGCCTTCCAGTCGAATAAAAAAAAAAACATCAAGTGTCACCTGCACTCTATCCCGTAGTTAACCGAATTATGACCACCCAGCTTTTCCCTTTCAGCGCATGCGTGAAATTGATTGCGCAACACTAAATGTTACAGCGATCTTAACTGTCGCGAATGGAACTAACTCTGTCTAATTTTAAACAGTCAGCTGAATAGTGGAAGTAAACAAAGGAATGTGGAGTTATACAAGGTGTTTTTTAATAAAAATTATAACAAAAAATTGAACCGACTGCAAAAAACCATGAAAATAATTTTCTACCAGTCTGAAGTCGGTGCCTCAGCACGAGCCAGCAGGAGTGATGAAGCCCAATATGTAGTGCGTAGGTTAGGTAGGCTATTATAGGTCCACACCTGCTGTCTCGTGCTGAGGCACCGACTTCAGACTGGTAGAAAAATATTTTCATGGTTTTTTGCAGTCGGTTCAATTTTTTGTTATAAAGTTTTTTTTCACGCTTTTTAGTGGAAACAATCTAAGATACAATAGTTTCATGCCAATAGCTCGTCATCTTTTACAAAAGATTGCTTTTTCCGATGCAGAGACTTTCTTTATTGAGGAGTCCTGGTGCCACCATATGCATTACGAGGAGCATAAATTGTTAGCAACTGTGTTAAAGTAATTGAAATTCAACCCATAAATTAGTTGTTATTGAGTAGTAACTCCGATGGTCAACTGTGGTCTTCATCATCAGTTCCACTTTACTAAATGAATATTTTCAAGAGCTAAATGACGAGTTACAACGAAATATGTCAAAATTACCATGGGTGTCCCTACAGCATTTGAAGAGTTCCCTCGATTTCCTTAGGATCCAATCGTCATATCCTGATTTCGTTCTTATGGGACCTAATTGAAAGCTTTCTTAGACGAACGCAAAAAAAAAAAAATTCAAATCGGTTCATAAATAAATGACGGACTTCTGAGGTAACAAACATTAAACAAAAATACAGCCGAATTGATAACCTCCTCCTTTTTTTTGAAGTCGGTTAAAAATAGACTTATGTTTGGCCTCAATCTCGCTTGATGGAAGGCGAAGTTGAGGCCTAAGATGGCCTAAGGTGTCTCTTAAACCTTTTATCCTGAAGTTTTTAAACAGATGATTGGGGTCGATTCTCAAGAGCTGGCACGAATTAATTGAACGAATTAAAGTAATGTCAATAGAGATTTATTATGTTAGCGGATATCAAATAAGTATAGTCTGAGGTAATAAACATGATAATTTTTTATCGCAGATCAGGAAGTCAATCACGCAATTACCTCACTGAATAATTAATTGCAATTGTTTCAGTTGACCTTAGGTTGACCTTCATTAATTATTGAAGTGAAGAGTGAAGTCATTCCCTGTTTAGAATTTCGTGTACCTAAGTCTAAGTAGGTCTTACGTCAATGCATATAAAATACTTATTTGCATTTGACAATGAAAAGTTATACCTATTGTACCTACTCTTAACTAGGTACAAAGCTTTCGAACCCAATTTATAGTACCTACAGTCAGCATCAGAAGTAGTGGATCAATTTTTTACTTTGTCGTATTAGCACATAATTTGACAAATTTGTATGGGTTAAGTACCAAATTGCTGTAAAACGAAAAAGCACGAAAGTATGCAGCTAATTTTGATGTTGACCGTATTACAGAATTATCATTAATACGTGCTAGGTATGCTTTTTTTACCCGACTGCTCGAAGGAGGTGTGCATGTATGTATGTATGTATGTGTGTATAGACGGCTGGACAAAATTTAACATATAAACTGTCTTTAGATTTGACATAATTGTGGAGGTGACATAGGTACTTAATATAATTTTTCAAAATTACGTTCGCAAAAAAAGGCGGAGGAATTCAAAATAATAATTTTGTATAGTAAGAATAAGAGTAGGTATCAAATGAAACCTAATACTTAGTCCATTTTAAATAGGTACTATATACATGTAATAAAACTTTTAAGCTATAATTTTCATAGAAATATCGAAAAGGCTTGAAGTAAAAGAAAACAAAAACTCAACTGTCTTAAAAAACTAAAACGAAGAATAAAATTCTAGCTATCTATAACTCTGTCAAGTAACATAAAGTTCTACAGTGGGGAGCCACTGTACTGTCCATCGTACTGTAAATTTTTGAGTCAGTGACAATTTTGAATGGATCCCAAAATTGTTGAAGTTTATTAATGGCTACTTGCTGGAAACACATAAATCTCGAGTTAGCATTAAACTCAGTTTAGTAGTGTCAAAATGTATGGAACTGTCAAGCCTCAGCCAGGCTTAACTGCTAAATCTAGATTTATGCTAGACTTGTCTTCTTCATTTTAGGTAGGTAGTTTTTTTAAGGCAGTCGCGTTTTTAATTTATTATTTTTTATTTCACTTACATTGTCTTCGAAATTGCAATCCCTATCAAGTTTCAAGTCAATCCGATCAGTAGAAATGTGACTTTAAATTTAAAAACTTGCGTAATTAAAAGTACTAATTTAAAACTTAGGTAACTACGCACGTACATTGTTATCAAATATACCTAACAAAACTGTACCTTGGTATCGGATTTCGCACGACACCTCAGCGTGTTGAATAATAATTATTCTTATTAGACACTAAAAAAAAAAAAACGAAATCAATGTCATAGCAGTTCCGTGTTTTAATTAACAAATAATTTGTAATTAAAATGACAGCAACAATGACAGGATACGTTGATCTTTTTGAACTGAAATTTAATTTAGACTGTTTTCGTGGATACTGTAAACGTAAGTAAATAGGTTGATACTAATAGTAATAGGTGGATTACTAATGTATGGTCAAAAAACTTTTCCCAAAGTATAACATCCCAAAAAATTTTACCCAAATTATCATTTGGCAAAAAAACTTATGCCAAAGATTCGTTTGGGAAATGAAACTAGTGCGATAAGTTTTCTGGGAAGTGATATTTGGCGAAAAATATTTTGGCGAAACGGCAGTACACCGTAATAGGTAGGTATAATGTTTTGCCATCGTGTTTTGTCAAATAAGTTCGTATTCGTACTAGCTTACTAAAGTTTACTGTAGCTTATTGAGAAAGCAAGATAAATACGAAGGGTGACATCTATTTGGCATATTTTTTAATGTCCAAAACTTATTACTGCTTTAAATTTAATTAATTGATTATTAAAAATTTGATAGCTTAAATTTATTTCGTACTAGCTTATGCCCGCGACTTCGTCTGCGTGGATCTAGGTTATCGAGTGGTGGCGCCCTCTACCGGAGTAAAAGGTATCCTATGTTGATCCTTGGGGCTCAAATTACCTATATACCCAATTTCATCAAAATCGCTTCAGTGGTTGCGACGTGAAAGCGTAACAGACAGACAGACAGAGTTACTTTCGCATTTATAATATTAGTAGGGATAACATAGTTCTTTCTGTTAAAATATTTTACGCCAGTCATATTCAGGCTACAACTGGAATATACTTCCATATATTTAGACCGCAGCAACTTTTTTTGAGTAAAACGAAACGTGCATCAAGTATCACCTGCACCATGCTACAATGAAAATATTGCAACAATCAATTCAAAAACTTTATAATACGTAATAGTTCAGTACAATTAGATCAAATTTTGGCAAAATTAAAGCAAGAGGTTTATCTATCAGGATATGTAGGTTATAGAGAAAAAATAAATTTTACCCACTCTCCCCCCCCTCCGGGGGGAGCGTCACCCCCCCGCGCCCTCGAATATGTCCCGGACCGCAGTATTTTCCATTATAAAAGAAAACCGTACACAATATATAAAAAGTGTGTAGGAACGAAATAATCCCTGATAAATTTACTATAAACCTTTTATACATTTAAAAGCGATATCACTTATAGTTCCAGCGCAATATGATACCAAATACTAACTATTTTATAATTAATCGATTTTTTCGGCTAAAAGGTTAGTTTTCTCAAAAACTTCACCTTATACCGCCAAGATATGGATGACAGAAGTAAAGAATAGAATATTTTCTTTATAAAAAGGTATAATTTATTTCTAAAATCTTTCATTTACCATTGCTATGCTATTTTTTTAATTTAGTTCATTTGGCCATTTAGCGAAATATAAATGTTCATACTGGTTAAATGGTGTTATTTAAATACCATTAGATTCTCATATGTTTTCCTATAAGCTATAGATATGGACCTATTTTATGTATAAATAAATAAATAAATAAAAAATAAAAATAGTTTATTGAAAAGTATCGCATTACGAAATTGCATTGCCGTTGGCGTATTTAAAAAAAAATTTAGGCCCTACTGGGCTTTTAGGAGATAGGGGCGGGGAAATGGTAAATTTTCACCTATTTTCTTAAATAACTACAAAACGGATTAATTTAAAATAATGAAAAATATATATTTGAGATTTTCATAATGTACCCTTTCATTTGATATGTCACACGATATAGTTTCTACATTTTTTTTCTAACTTACCCAAAAACTTAATCTTTAAGATCATTTTTTAAGGAAACTGGTATCCTAACCCTGCCGTCGCTTTATGTTTTTGAAATAATCATGTACGTTAGGAAGAACATATGTGATTTTCCTACTAACGTCGATAAGCCAAAGGCTACTAGAAACACAGGGAAGCTTAAAGTTCCATCTTACAGACTGGCTAAAACCAAAGTCGTTTTTGGGAAGTTGCATACGTTTTTATAATAAAATTCCAAAAAATATTACTGAAGAAACTGATACAAAATTTAAATCTACTGTCAAAAAGACGTTAATATCTAAGGCTTATTATAAAGTTAACGATTATATCATGGACAGGGATATTTGGAAATAATTCCGATCCGCACTAGCGATCCCTTCAAATAGTGAACCTACTGTGTTAAAAATAAAATTGTGTTAAATACTTGTAATGTATAGAACATAGATATCATTTATAAATATTGTGAATCTGTTTTAAAAAAAAAACCTCGTTGAGTTTCTTGCCGGATTCTTCTCAACAGAGGTTTTTTCCGAACCGGTGGTAGATTCTTTGACGTTCATAAGTGCTTATCATAGCCTAAATTGAATAAAGAGATTTTGACTTTGACTTTGACTTTGAAACTGGCCACCGTGTTTAAAATTAATTAATTTACTTTACACGTCCGTGTTTGGGTCATCAATTTACATAGGTGAACTAAATTTGAATTCAATCGGTCTAGTAGTTTCGGATCAAATTGGCTATGACAGACGGACGGATATTTATACCTTGGGCTGCAACTTATTCTTAAACTACTAATAATTCTCAAGAAAACTTAACCGTTATAGTTTTCCTTGCAAGTTTGATATACTTACTATCGTCCTGAATTTTTTTTAATTTTTTCTACCCTCCCTCCGGTTTAGATTTTAGAGGGGGGGACGCCCGATTTTAATGAAAATTTGCTTTAAAGTTGAATATTTTGCAAATGAATCACTGAATGGAAAAACTGTTTTAGCAACCCCCTAATGATTTTAAAAAACCTATCCAACGATACCCCACACTACAAGGTTGGATGAGAAAAAAAAAACACCCCCACTTTACGTCTATGGGAGGTACTATACATTTTTTTTAAAAGTTTTATTATTATACTGTTTTGTCGGCATAGTTTACATATATATTCGTGTAAAATTACAACTTTCTAGCATTGATAGTCTCTGAGCAAAGCCGCGGACGGACAGACAGACAGACAGACAGAGATGGCGCAACTATGAGGGTTCCGCTTTTGCCATTTTGGCTACGGAACCCTAAAAATTGTCTAATATTTTATTATAATCTTACTTACGGACTAAATAGTTTTTTTTTTGGTACTTTTTCCTAAGTTAATGTTAAGTTAATGTGTAAGCTGATGATGGTGAATTTTCAAAATAGCATAGCAGCGTCAAATGAATGAGTTTAGGAATGAATTATACCTTTTTATAAAGAAGATATACTGTTCTTTACTTTAGTCATACATATCTTGGCGGTAAAGTGTGAAATAATTGAAAAAACTAAACAATGGACAAAAAAAGCTGGATAAATTATTAAAAATGTTCGTATTTGGTGCCAGATTGCGCTGAAACTGTAAGTGGTATCGCTTTTGTATGTATGAAAGGTTTATACTAAATTTATCTAGGATTATTTCGTTCCTACACACTTTTTATGTATCGTGTACGGTTTTCTTTTATAATGGAAAATACCGCGGTCCGGGACATATTCAAGGGCGCGGGGGGGGGGGGGGGGGGTGTGGTTGACTAGTGGGTAAAATTTATTTTTTCTCTATAACCTACATATCCTGATAGATAAATGATTTAATTTTCTTCAACTATAAATTACTTTGCGGAAGAATTAAAGGGCAATGAACGCGGTCCTCATTGTCCCGTAGTTAATCTGTATGTTAATATTCCAATTTCCTTTCGGTAATGTTTGAATATCATGAATATCTGACCTTTACTATTGCAACTGTGCCCTATATTAACACACAAAACGTTGAGGCAGGTTTTGGAATAAGCAAACAATAATTCTATCAAATTAGTCAGCGCTTTGGACACTACGAAATTGGAAGAATCCAATTGTTAAAAATTGTAAGAATTTGTCTTAACTACGTAACTTAAGAAAATATTTAAAAATCTGCCAACATTGAACAATTGAACATGTTAAACAAACAAGAAGTTAAAATTATTTTCATCCTCGAAATGAAACCAAATGTTGTTGCACCACTTTTGATAAGAAATAAAAACCGGCCAAGAGCGTGTCGGACACGCCCAAAATAGGGTTCCGGAGCCATTACGAAAAAATGAAGTAATATTTTTCTAAGGATTTCGTATTTTATACGGAATCTTCCAAGTTTAGGTATATTTCATACCTTACGCTGCTATTTACTCATAAACTACTAATAATTCTCAAGCATACTTAGCCGTTATAGTTTTCCTTGGAAGTTTGATATACTGACTACCATTCTGAATTTTTTCAAATTTTTTCACCCACCGGTTTAGATTTTAGAGCGGAGGGGGACGCTCCATTTTAATGAAAATTTGCACTTTCAAGTTGAATATTTCGCAAACAAACTACTGAATCGAAAAATCGTTTTAGCAAACCCCTAATGGTTTTAAAATACCTATCCAACGATACCGCCCACACTATAGGGTTGGATGAGAAAAAAAACACCGCCACTTTACGTCTATGGGAGGTACCCTAAAAAAAATTTTTTTTCAATTGTAATTGTACTATTTTGTCGGCATAGTTTACCTATATATCCGTGCAAAATTACAGCTTTCTAGCATTGATAGTCCCTGAGCAAAGCCGCGGACGGACAGACAGACAGACATGGCGAAACTATAAGGGTTCCGTTTTTGCCATTTTGGCTCCGGAAGCCTAAAAAAGGAAGAAAATATCTATTCGTGACATTAACTGATGTAAATAAGTATAACAAATGAAAATACGTATCATACGGTCACGAAAAAGTCCCAAATCAGCACCATGTACCAGCAGATTAATGATTGTCTTTTGTTCCAATCAGTTCGTGTCTTTGCTTTTCATCTAGATAGCAATGCTTGTATTTCAATTCGTAATCATCGATCAAAAATCAACGCGCTTATTACCACAGTATTGATCTATTGAAAAATGTTTTTTCTCCAATATGCTTGGAAATGTCCGCCAAACTGTCGCAAACATACTCGTAGTACTTACACGAAGTTATTCTTTATAGACTGCCACAAAGCCAAAAAAAATCAATTCCATTAATGCAGGTTTTTTACTTTTTAAATTCACATTTTGACTATGGTAAGTCAATCTAAACAGCCTCAAGATTAAATTCCTTCTACCTTTTTTCTTTTTAAGTTCTAGTCTAAGATTCAATTTAGGAAGAAACAGCGTCTCTAAAATTGTCTCGAACATTACCATTTTTTTTAAATTTTGAGTTCAAGCACATTAAGATACCGAATAAATTGTAACAAAAGAAAATGGATGAAGTAACTAAAAAGTTTTCAGTAGCGCTTTAAACTGTAATTATACTGAGCTTCATTGCATTTAACTTTTTTTATTAAATTATTATTTCTACTGAAATGGTATCATGAGTTTTAAATAAAAAAAAACAAGTATCCCAGAAAAGTATAAGAGCAACTTTATAAAACCGTTATCAGTTAATTTAATGTTTCAAAGATTTTGCTGTACTTCCTCGCATTAAATATTGGAGAAAAGCACTATACGTGCCTCAGCGGAAATGGCAATTCGTGGATTCGTATTTATTGATAGACTCAGCTACGCTTCGTCCGTCAAACTCTACTCATCCACGAATTCCTGTTTCGCGGCCTCAGCAGTAATGTACTATTGCATCGTATTTTGTCGTATAAGTTCGTATTTATCTTGCTTTCTCAATAAGGTTTAGTAAACTTCAATAAGCTAGCTTAAGAACGCAATCTCACTTTCTCAATTTTCCCTATAAAATACGATGACAAAATGTTCTTAACTACCTACATGTGCATTTAACAGAGTTGGGCGCTGTTTAAAAAATTGTTTTCTAGTTAATTATTTTAAATAAAATAATTTTAAAATCTATCTGTATAAATGAAAATGAATCGTAAAATGTGGTGTTCGGCGTAACAAAATCGCACAGACTTCGCTGGACCTACTACGAATGGAAGAGGATCGGGCTGCCAAGAAAGCGTACGTGCGACGTATGCAATAAAAATTATGTATTACCTGGGCCGCCAGTCGCCAGTCTAAGTTAGTTCAAAATGATGCAAATCACGAAAAACATGGTGTATAAATACATACAGTAGGTATTGGAGTATAAATACATACAGTAGGTACCGTAATGAAAGATACTGGAGCATTATACACAATGGCCTCACCCAAATAAGTCGATATGCATTTGCCATGCATTGCTTATTCGGTATCAAACAATATTATCCTGAATCTGGGGTGTGGTACTTAAAGGAGCTCAATATCATGGCAACATCTAGGTAATCTTTATCACCCCCATTGTTAACGTGAAGTGATTAAGGGACACGCGAAGGAATCAATTCCTGAAAGTTTCCCGAATGAAAATGATAATCATGATCAGTGCCCGGAATTTTCGCGGCATTTTTGATCTGTCATAGTAACTTATTACTTATCGACTCTAATATAATATAATAGTACCTGGGTGACCGAGCTTTACTCGGACTAAAACTCGATAATTAGCGTTTTCCTAAAGATAAGACCAAGGTAGATCGATTTTTCAACCCCGAAAACCCCATATACCAAATTTCATCGAAATCGTTGGAGCCGTTTCCGAGATCCCCGAAATGGTTCTCTATCGTTTGCCCAAATTTCGTATGCCCGAATGTATCGTTTTCAAGGATTTTGATTTGCCATAATGGGCCTGCTGCACTTTTTAAATTTCGTCAGAACATCGTTTTCTTTGCCTTACTCTTTCTCTTTTTGTCTGGAATCTAGGAGTACATTCTGTTATATCCTTTGTCCATTTATTTTTATTTTCTTTGAGCATTATTTCCTACCCTCTGCCACTTGAGCTTTTTTGTTTTGGTCACAAACATTTTCTATTTTTGTTAAGTGTCTTATGTCCGTAGCTCTTTTTCTGTTTCTCTTTGAGTAGCCCAGTATGCTTCTCTCCATAGCTCTTGCATGGCGTGCATTCGTACTTAATTGTAAATCAATAAATAGTTATTTAAATACACACCGTCCCTCGCCCATCGCTGGGCCCTACACAAAACCACAGCTTAAACAACATGCAGCCAAAGATTACAAACAAGCCAATTAAGCCGACATTGACAACTAAATCTTATTAAAGCCCGAACCGCGACATAATTGGTCACCATTACACAAATGCTCTATGGTCTGTCTTTTCAAAATGGCGGCGCAAAAATAAATACAGAGATGGATATTATATCTTCATTAGTGCGGAGCGCGCATTGATATGTCCGCAGGTGGGGCCATTGAAATTGTTGTATTTTATCACGCACTGAAAGGAGAATCTTTATTGGATTGTCTAGCTAGCGGAAGGTCGCGCGATGTGTACAGTGTTCCGTAGCATATAATTATTTTGTATGTGTGGTTTAGAATTATTTTGAACATTGGACTGTTTTCACGAGTGTTCATATTGTGACATTTTAAGGACTTTAAGGGGCTGATAAACTTGAACATTCTCTTGAAGTGAGCATGCTAGCGAATGTTGCATTATACCTCATTTACACAAACGTGTTCGCCTTTAGCGACAAACATTCGAAAAATATTCGTATACGAGTGACGTTCTACGTTGCCTAGTGTCCACAGTACAAGCTTTGCTTAGTTTGGGACTAGGTCAATTGGTGTCAAGTGTCCCAAGTTATTTATTTATTTATTAATTGATTTATTTATTTACTAGCGAGTGAATTCAACTATTCACACATTCGCGAGGTGAATTATTTTGACATTCGCACACGTCAGTAGTTCGCGACGTCACTCGTATACGAATGTTTGTTGCGAATGGCAAACTCGTGTGTAAATGTGGGGTTAGGATTGATGAATGCGATTGCGAACGCAAGGACATTTCGCTGGCCGAGTGTAACAGTGGCACAATTCAAAATATTTAAATTAATTTAATATGCTCATATTACTTAAGTCCAGTTGTCAATACTTTGGTGTGCTTTTTCTCGAAATTTCAATATTTTGACTTGTGCCACTGTTACACTCGGCCAGCGATTTATGGCTACTTGCTGGAAACACATAAATCTCAAGTTAGCGTTAAGCTTAGTTTAGTAGTGTCAAAATGTATGGAACTGTCAAGCCTAAGCCAGGTTTAACTACTATATCTAGATTTATTTTTACCTGTAAGGCGGTCTTAGTCACAATTATATCAGGTAAAATTCTGAGATGAGAAGTGGCTCGTGCCCGGAAGTGAGATCCATAGAACTGAATTTAAATTTGCGACAAACGTTCGTGTGTTGGTGTAATTAGGCTACGCCGTGCAGTTAACAAGAAATTGCGATCTCCGGTCATTTTCCGCTAATTACCATCACAGATTCGCGCTCCACTAGCTCGCACCTAGAGATCGGCTTAACACAGATTATCCATCCATACTAATATTATAAATGCGAAAGTGTGTTTGTATGTTTGTGTGTTAGTATGTTTGTCCGTCTTTCACGCCAGTTCGGAGCGATGGATCGACGTGATTTTTGGCATAGATATAGTTTATGGGCCCGATAGTGACAAAGGCTACTTATTAACCCGAAAAAATGCACAGTTCCCGAGGGAACAGCGCGCGATAACCGAATACCAGGCGGGCGTAGCCGCGAGCAAAAGTAGTATCTCTACATATAAAGGCAAATTCTATTAAGTATTTTAAGACTTAAACGCAATTAATTAACTATGTTTATTACACAGTATAAATTGACGAATTCAAATACGGTGTTCACAATCAGTTGATTAAAGGATATTTGGGAAAATAAAATATTATTTAAAGAATATGTGAGTCTCTATACATAAATTACTGTACTAAAAGATTACGTAGCTCGCATTAGCCAATGAGGAAAACAAAAACATTTTTGTGAAAAGTTAAAAAAAATCATATCTCAGAAAATAACAAAGATAGGAAGCTGAAACTTACAGGAAATAATACTTCTCATGAGGGCTCTTATTAAAAAAATTACAGTGAACGTTGGTGAAAGGGCCGTTTTTCCATGCAAACACGGCTACGCTCTTTGCTTCCAACGACGGAGTACAAAGTTTTCTACTTATTTCAGAGCAGGTAAAGTATACATTTGAACAAAAGTAAAGTTTAACAGCTCATTTGAACACGTGGCAACCGAACAGATGTCCTAAATGGTGCCTACCCTGAGGGCTAAAGTGCCTCTATGCTAGTAATTTCAGTGGTTATCTCATCTCCAAACCTGACAACAGTGCGAAAACTATTTGGTAGAAGGTAAGACGGTAATAGCTATCTAGACGGACTCTGCACGAAGTTATCATTGGCGAATGAATAGTTTCGCCGAAAATTATATTACTTATTCCAAATGCCTGATATGCATTTCGTCCATTATTATTTTAAAACTTTATCTTGACACGTTTCCCAATTAAGAAAGAATCCTGTTTGGTTATAATGCCCATGTAAGCCGTAGGGACTACGATACAAATGAAAAACCCGGGGGCAGCCGTAAAGACGGCGGAAAAAAAATTATCAGAATATATTAATAACAATTTATAGCACGGTTATTGTTTGTTAATCAATGGTTAACAATGCCGGAGTTTACGACCGCACTCTGGAGATAATTAAGACATAAAAATGTTCTCGGAATGGCTACCAAATGAAATCACATTTAAATGAAACTAAAGAACAATTACCCTCGAGTATAAACGACGCGTTTATATTTAACGACACTGGATGTTGTTGGCAGTTTTTTTAATGATAAATAGTGTCGAAAACAAGTAGTTTTAACCATAGGTACAATTAAGGCTGAGATCAAATGAGCGTAGTTTTCTGAGTTGCGAGTTGCGCAAACTGAGCCACGTAATTCGGTTTCATAGGAAAGTTTTGTTTAGCGTCGTTGTGTGGGGACAATCATGGCTTTTGTATGAAATCAAATGCAAAAGAAATTTAGCGATTCATTTTACGCGACGCACTAAAATTGCGCTCGTTTATCCTAAGCCTAACCCTGGGCCTTTGAAATCGATGGAACTGGCATTCGGTGTTGCAAAAAGTCGCACCACTAGATACCTAAGTGATCGAAATGCGATGCGTCTCAAGTTACTACTTGGGGCGCTACGTCATTCTAATTGTAAGTTTAATAATAAGTATTTAAGTGATATTTATTTATATAATATTGGTATGTTTATTCGTTGCCTGGTATTCATAATACCTACAAACTTTGCTTAGTAAAGAAAGGAAACAAAATACAATTGACAAACTTTGAGACACTCGTATAAACTTAAACTTTGGGGGCTTAACTGGCCTTCTTATATAAGTTTTCCTTCCTATAGAGTGTCTGACATATCGTCGTATCCTACGATAAGAGCCACTATCACCATAGGGGCTTTTAGTTTTTATTGTAAAATTGAATTCTACACGTCAAGACGCATGTTTACAACTTTAAATAATAATTTTAATATTTTTTTATTAAATAGTAAAAAAATATTTCAGAAAAGCCACAATTACGTATGTCTCATTTCTAACGCGGAGAAAAGCCAGAAGTACTCTGCTGTCCTTATTCGCCGTGCAAAAAGGAGCGACGCGGTCGCGAGGAGGGGGCGCAAGCGCCATTTCTGCGGTACTCGGCGGACAGCGCCGTAAGAGTGGTGTGAATTTGTAATGGTTATTTAATTTGTAAGATCGTCTTTTTTTTCGTTAATTAACAATGAAAACAATAAAACGAATCGTCGAGAACTTAGATTTGTAAAAATAGTTACAAAAAATGGCGCTGATCGAAAAAAGAAAACACCAAGAAAATTTATTTAAATAGTTTTTGGATCATTCGGATCCTATTTATTACTTATTTTAGGTTTACTTTTATATTATATATATTCTTAGTTTACTTATTTATATATTTACATAGTTTAATGAAGAAAATCACACAATTTAATGAAGTGGTTAATATTACCTAGAATAAAGCCCGAACGGCTACAGCGGTCTTCTACCGCGCAATAGCTCAATTTTATTTGTATGGCAAATGTGTGGCCACAATTTCGGTAGTGTCCTTATTCTATGTACGAATTATGTTTTGTTGAATTATTGCTTAAATATTCGCTTTTAAAAGATATATTTGGGTGTTTTATTAACATTTCGGCTTCATGGAAGGAACATACTTACTTTTTGATAACAATAATTATTTTCAACGTGTGATTTTGCGCGTCTGATTTTTGGGTTCTTATGGCACTTGAGGCCTTTTTCGCTGTATATTTTGGCATTATTGTATCTAATTTACCTTCTAATTTCTTGTCAATCGGTTAATAGGCTAGAATATTATTCTGTTATGGCTTCTTATAAAATTGGGGATGTTTCCTGTGACTGATTTATTATTAACAATGTTTTGCTATGCTTTTTCAATTCTGTTTCTATACTTAAATAAAACTCGAAAAGTCTCGCGTACAACCTGAAAACGAGCAAGATCTAGACTATTTGTTTAGTAATAGGGACCACATTTTTGACAGTGTAAGTTACGAAGATAAAAACTATCTAAGCATATTTTTTTAAAGACATCGTTTCAATATTTTTTATTATTTACAGACTGTTACTGACAGCAACAGCGGGCTTGATATTGAAACAAACCAAATTAATCGCAAATTTCTGTCAGAGCAATAACACATAAATAAAAGACAAATTGATGAAGACCGAATTTTAAATAAAACTCAGATGCATTAAAAAGTAGTCATCATTGTACAAAATAAAACGAAAAAAAAAATGCTGATATAATTTCGGAAACTTTCCCGGAGCCACACCGATTAAGTTTTTGTTAGCTTTAAAACGTTTAACTTCCTGCTACTGCTTAAATATTTTCGCCTGAGGACATCAGCGAAGAAAAAACTGGCGATAATGTGAATGTGCAATGATTAAGAGACAATTTTGGAGTCTAGCTCAATTCCGAGTCAGAATGAAAATATTATCTTTGTAGAAAAACAAAAAGAAACCAATTAAGTTCTAGATGATAACTAGAGCAGATAGAAGAAATTACTAGTAAATCAACTATTGATAATCATGAAGATGCAGAAGGATAATATTTTCATTCCGACACGGAATTAAGGTAGACTTCAAAATAGTCTCTATCATTACGCATCCTACATTTTCGTCAGTTTTTCTTCATTGACGTCATCAGGTGAAATTAATTCAGCAGTAGTAGGAAGTTAAACGTTTTCAAGTTGACAAAAACTTCGGTGTGGCTTCGGGATGTTTTCGAATTTATATCACCAATATTTTATTTTTTTTGATTAATTTGTACAATGATGGCTAATGTTTTTTAATGTATCAAAGTTTTATTTCAAATTCGGTCTTCATAAATTTGTCTCCTGTTTATGTGTTGAAGCTCTGACAAAAATCTGCCTGGTTGGTATTGGTTTGTCTAAACATCAAGCCCCATATTATTATCGGTAACAGTCTGTAAATATTAAGATATAGGGAAACGAAGTCTTTAAAAAATTAAGTTAATCTTTATTTTCTTAACTTACACTGTCCAATATTTGGTCTCTATTATCAATTAATATTATATTACGATGTTCGCGAAGACTACAAACAAAACAATAATGAGTTTAAGAAAGATCAAAAGAGGGACAAGGAGTGTAATTACAAATATTGAAAGAGTAAGCACAGACTCCATAAAAGTGAATATATAAAAACAAGTCTCTTGCATCTTTGTGTCAATAAAAAAAAAAAAATCATGACTTTTTTTATAACGTTACTTCATGAGAAAGGAGGTGTTACTTCTCCGGGTGATACAGGCGATGAGAAAGAATAGGGAAAGATTTCCAATGAATATTGAAGACTTAGTAAATAATAATGTGCATTTTGCTTATTTTGTACAATAAAGAGTTTACATACATACATACATAATGTGCATTTTTTTAAATATTAAAAGCGTTGAGAATATTTAGATTTTCACAAGTTAAACATATTTTTTTAATTTATAAAAAATTAAAAAGTTTTTAGTTTCACTTATTTTCTTAGATGGGACTTATTTTATTTAAGAGAATAACTGTGGGTACGTACCTCCGCTTTATGCTTTAAAAGATCTTAGAAAATAAAACATCTAATTTGCCACTTCTGTATTACAAGAAAAATACGGAAATTAAAAAAAATGTTGAAACGCAAATATTTTAACAACTATAATTTGGTCCTAATGGCAGTTGTGGCCTCGAATTTTTCGACGATAAAAGGCACAACGTAGCTTATGGCCCTTTAAAATTCATTTAGTCCGACGAAAAAGGATTTAAAGGACAAAACCGATCTATAAGATATCATTAAAAACATAAATTTTATTTTAACAGAACCCTAGAACCCTAATACACATTATTTAATTGCAAAACTATCAATTCGCTACTTATCTTTTGAAAGAAACACAAAAATGCTTCTCCTGAAAAGTAAGCATTTTGTAATTGTGGCTCTTATCGTAGGATACGACGATATGTATACGTCAGCTGCATTTGAACTTCTGAACCAGCAGCAAATGCGTAAACTTAACAGTCAATTAATACAAAGTTTTAGCTGCGGCTGTAAACGCGCAGCCAAATCAAATGATTCGTTCTTTAAAACGCCCGCCATGTTTTCCTAAACGCGAACGCAGAATTTCACAATTTGTCCGCTTTTTGCGCTCGTCAGTGAGTGGCATTCAGCTGGCCGGCAACACTGCCTTAAATGGCAACCCGCTCGTCGCGGGCTCGCTTTAAGAGTATCTGACAAATGTGTAATTATTTATTTAATATCGCTGCGTTCAAGTTTGGGCACAATTCGCATGCCGCGAGCTTGCGCGGATGTGTAAATGTGAACGCATTGAAGATGGTGACGGGGTGAACTAGTTCGATCGTAACTTTTTTTTCCAATCATAATGATGAAGTTCAGTCAGAGCTAGCTTTTAAAGTTTGATGAAATGTGACAATTTTAATGTTTTTTTAGATTTAAATATAATTACATGTATAAGTGTATCAGATGGCTGTTGGGGCCGGAAAGTTCTCGAATGGAGACCGCGGATCGGTAAGTGCAGTGTGAGACGTCCATCAACGAGATGGTCGGATGACTTGGTTAAAGTAGCGGGTTCACGGTGGATGCAGGCCGCTGCCAACCGAAGAGACTGGAGGTGTATGTCCAACAGTGGACGTCATACGGCTAAGATGATGATGAACAATAAGGGCCGCTAACATGTTTAAAAAATAACGTATCTGTCCGTGTTTCTGTACAGTTAAGTTGAAATTTTGTACCTATACGTACCTAAGTCGCTGATCCAAAGACTGACGACGAACCAAAGACGTGTGAATAAAAAAAAAATGAGTTTTAAACATAGAGTGCTACTTTTGGGGATTTGTTGTACCTAACAAAGATAAAAATATTTATTAACTTACTGAAAAAAACTAGGCAAAAATTGACTATTTCCCCCAGTTACATTTAAATGATAATTTGATAATTTACAATCTTTAATTTTAAGTATGTTTTGATGACCTATACTGGTATAAGATAAACTAAGTCGTTCGCATTTCTTCATAAATACCATTGATTAACGTCTTATATTACAAGAATTTACTAAGTAAGCTTTCAATGTGTAGTTAGAAGCGGGCTTAGTTAATTAATTAGTTAAACGTCGACAATTATTTTAATAAGGTATCTTTTTCACTCAGGAAGTTAAGTAGAGTAAGAGCGGTCGCTCTAGGCGCAAAATAGCAAGGGACGCCATTTTACAGTTTCAAAATAAAGCGGTGTAGACAATCTCGCTCTACATTTACATTCTCTGTTTACTTTCTCTCTCTCTCTCTCTTTGCTCTCCTTTTACCTTCATCAAGGGTTAGAGTCGATGCTACAGGGGGGTAACTACAAAATTCTAAAATCGAAGTTCCTATCGTACCGTCCTTCTCACTCTCTTATGAAATAAACAAGCGACAGCGGGACCGCGAGATCGAAGTTTGATTTGGCCAGCAGTAGCCAGGTGGTTATTTCAGTTTTAGTGGTTGGGTTCAGTGAAACAGTCATAATTATTTAAGTTGTGGATTTACTTAGCTGACCATTAAAGTTATAGCGCAGCGATATTGTCAGTTATGAAAATGGCGAATATGCAAAAATCACTGTTAATTCTAAAGGTTACTGAAGAATTGTGAAATTGAAGTGGCAGTGGGCGGGGCACATTGCTCGCAGGACTGATGGCCGATGGGGTCAAAAGGTTCTCGAATGGCGTCCGCGGACCGGGAGACGAGCTGTCGGTAGGCCTCCAACAAGGTGGAGTGATGACCTGGTTAAGATCGCGGGATCACGGTGGATGCGAAAAGCACAAGACTGGTCTGAGTGGAGAGCCTTGGGGGAGGCCTATGTCCAGCAGTGGACGTCTTTCGGCTGACATGATGATGATGATGATGACTGTTAAATCGGAAATCTGTATTAGATCCTTTAAATACGATTGACTCTTACAAATATCCCTGTAATATTTATATATTCTGAAAATACTAGCCTTAAAATTAAAAAAAAATAGTTCCTCTACCTAATACTTAAATAATAAGTAATAGTTATGGAATTTAGGTAGGACTATTTTTTTTTTTATTTTAGGCCTAGTAATTTCAGAACTTAGGGCTTGGGGTTCGAAACTTCCAAAGAAAGTTATAAATACTCGTTAGTAAATTTGAAATGTTTAATATTAATTTAATTACACCACACGTCTAACGTAATTACGTTGCTAAATAAAATAAATATTTAAATGAAACCGTGTTGTTTTACATTGTTTTCAAAGATTAGGCTAGTTTAGCTTTAATAATTCTTTTATGAATACAAAAATTAAAATGATAGAAAACGATACATTGAACAATTTATTGAATCAGGCGCTACTTTGCGAAAGTCCATATTAATGAACTGTAAACAAAACAATTACTTTAAAGTAAGAAAAGTGATTGTTTACAAATCAAAGAAGGTACATTGCAAAGGTATTAACTATCAAATAATGAAATGTTTGTATCGACGAGCAAATACGACAGTAAATCACAAAGTTTCTCTTCTTATTATGATTATCTGTTAGATTACAAAACTACAAATTGACAACTCAGCTTTACTTTACTATCGAAAATTCACACGATTGCTCTACTATTAGCATTAGCAGACCCATTACACGACAATAACAACCTTAACACTTGGTCACACAAGTTAAAATCCCTTGGCATTTGCCCTACGTCACACTGATGTTAGTAGTTGGTTAAATATAGATTTTGTTCCTTTGAAATAGGGTTCAGTTTGAATGGTGTAATGTGGGATTCTGAAAGTAGTGCCAGTCTTGTATAACGCGGTATCCGTAATTGCGAGGCTTTTAAGGCAACTTGGGAATTTCTAACTCTTAAAGTAAGTGTATTGAGGATTAACAAGGTTTTTCCTGTGCATTCCTTTTAGTCTCTCCGAAAGCCCTTATAATATAAAATGCATGTAAAAGAGGCCTTTGCGGCCTTCGTACAGAATCATCTTTTTTTAACCCCTGACGCAAAAAGAGGGGTGTTCTAAGTTTGACCGCCATGTGTCTGTGTGTCTGTCTGTGGCAGTGGTCGACCAATTTGCATGCGTTTTTTTTATTTGAAAGCAGGTTTTCTAGCAATGGTTCTTCGACATGGTTTATCAAAATCGGTTCAACCGTTTTTGAGATATTGAACTTTGAAGTGACAATATCGGGGTAGTATGTTTTTTTGATTCCGTGTTTTGTTTACGGAATACAACATATATTTGTAGATTAATAAAATTCTCATCTATATAATGGCCTTCAGTATATTAGCTATAGCTGTTGCCCACGACAGGGTAGAATCTGTTTATCGCTATCCCGCGGAAGCGAAGCAATTTTTCGGAATTTAAAAACTATCCTATATCCTTCCACGAGACTCAAACTATCTGTGTACCGAATCGGCTGCTTAGACGTGATAAGGTTACAAATAAACAGACTTACAAACTTTCGTGGAATAAATAAAATTCTCATCTACAACGGCTTTCAGTACCTATCTACCTTCATTATTCTATTATCCTCCTTTTCGACATAAGTAGGATTTTTTTTTTAATTTCAAAGAGCAGATATGCGGCACTTCTCGTGTTCTATTTTCAAATAGAAAACGGAAAATACTGAGCATGTTTGGGAAAAGCACTCAACAAAATTGGAAAAAAGTAGTCAATCTATTGGAAAAATTAAGCATTTTTTCTCAATTGTATGATCATCTAATCAAACAATAATAGCGCATTACGTCTACTCATTAACAGTAATTACAGTACGAGTCGTTATACTTGTCATTGTTCATAGCAGGGTTGTTGCGAATATCAGCATTAGCATCAGCATCTGCGGATAATCAGCATGGTTTTTTATATCAGCATCCGCATCAGCATCAGCAACAATCGATGCTGATTTTTAATGCTGATATTCAAGTCGTAACATGTTTGTTGAAGGCGAGACTTACCGCGAGGCACGTGGAAGTTTCGATCAATCATAGACAGTTGTACAATAAAAGCTGTCACTTATTCCCTCATTTGATTGTTTTGTGAACAATTACTTGAAAGTATTTTTTTATGTATAAATTGCCTTTTATTGTTTTACTATTAATTTCCTAGTAGGATATGATTTATTGAAGTAATTTATTAATATCGGCATCAGCATCAGCATCCGCTGATATAGTAAAAACCTGCATCAGCAACAACCCTGGTTCATAGCTAGTTGACACAAATGCACTGAAGAAATAGCTCTTAGCACACTGTTCAAAGGTTTCAATTCTTGTTTATGTTCAATGTATGGTAGAGCGAAAAACAAGCGTCGGAGTTGCTCTGAATGCAGTTAGTTCTTGTGTGGTTGGTATTGATGTCTATAATGTGTTAAGGCTAAGCTTCTCAATGTTTTAAGTTTTAGTGTTAATGATTGTCAGACCGGATTATGTGCAATTGTATATTTGGGGACCCCAGATGAGATGGTCGGATGACATAAAGAGCTACGCCGGACCCTACTGTCTCAGGAAGACGGAGAATAGGACGGAGTGGAGGAGATTAGGAGAGGGTTACATCCAGCAGTGGATAAATAAAGCCTGAAAAAGAAGAAGAAGAAGAAGAGAATATTTGGGGACGCATCTGAATATCGAATGTTAAAATATCGAATATATTAAAATATCGAATGGGTCAAAATATCGAAAGGTTTATTTTCTGAAACCGAAAACTCTTCAGGTGATTAAAACGGCATCGTATAGAGCCCCTTAGGTTAGGCTAGGATAGATTTATAACAATCCAAATAAAATACAGTCTCAACAGAAATACCTTTTCGATATTATGAACCATTCGATATTTTAATACATTCGGTATTTTAACATTCGATATTCAGATACGTAACTGTATATTTGCTATGCAATGGCATTTAGTCAGTTTTCATCGGCTATCGCGTATTATTTTACCTAAAAGTTTGTTATGATGCATATTTTGTCTATATTCGAAATATTTCTGGGTTTCAAATGAATAATAAATACAGACTTTCTTAATTTATAGTTGCATATTTTGACAGTTTTTATGCATATTTATAGCGTTTATCGTGCTTTTCACAAAGTCGTACGTGCACAAGCTTATAACTTTGGCCGTGTATATCTTTATGTAGATGAATTTATACAAGACTATCTTACCATCAAATAGTAAATGAATTGTAGAAATAAATCATAATACCTATATTTTCATAATACCCAACTGCACACTGTAACTCAGCGCAGCGTGTCGGATTGGCCACAATCGATATCACTCTTTTATTTGATTGGTTGCCTTCAATCAAATAATTGGCACAAAGTGAGTCGCGCGCGCACGCCGTTTCATTACCGATCGATTTATTATTCGATAACGTTTAGAGATGCTCAAAATGTGTCATCTTATTATAAAGTACATCTTTTGTGCACCAAGATATATCGCCATTTTGGTTCCATTTATTAGTGATCGAAAATTTGCGTCTACAGATATGAATAATGTATTGCCATCGTTTTTAGGGTTCCGGAGCCAAAATGGCAAAAACGGAACCCTTATAGTTTCGCCATGTCTGTCTGTCTGTCTGTCTGTCCGTCCGCGGCTTTGCTCAGAGACTATCAATGCTAGAAAGCTGTAATTTTGCACGGATATATAGGTAAATTATGCCGACAAAATAGTACAATTAAAAATTCACAAACAATTTTTTTTAGGGTTCCTCCCATAGACGTAAAGTGGGGGTAATTTTTTTTTCTCATCCAACCCTATGGTGTGGGGTATCGTTGGATAGGTATTGTAAAACCATTAGGGGTTTGCTAAAACGATTTTTCGATTCAGTCATTTGTTTGCGAAATATTCAACTTTAAAGTTCAAATTTTCATAAAAATCGAGCGTCCCCCCCCCCCCTCTAAAATCTAAACCGGTGGGTCGAAAAATTTGAAAAAATTCAGAATGGTAGTCAGTATATCAAATTTCCAAGGAAAACTATAACGGCTAAGTTTGCTTGAGAACTATTAGTAGTTTATGAGTAAATAGCAGCGTAGGGTATAAAATATACCTAAACTTGGAAGATTCCGTATAAAATACGAAATCCATAGAAAAATATTACTTAATTTTTTCGTAATGGCTACGGAACCCTATTTTGGGCGTGTCCGACACGCTCTTGGCCGGTTTTGTCAGAAAAGTTCGTACTCATTTATCTTGCTTTTCCAACTAGCGCACTGAAGTTTACTGAAGGTACTTGAGGAAACAAGATAAATGCAAAATACAACGGCAAAACATAGATCCGTACCTTTACATACAATGACGAGTAGTGAGTGAGATACAATTTTTGTAAACTTATGCGCGAAACGTAACTATTAGGGTTCATCATCATCATCATGTCAGTCGAAAGACGTCCACTGCTGGACATAGGCCTCCCCCAAGGCTCTCCACTCAGACCGGTCCTGTGCTTTTCGCATCCACCGCGATCCTGCGATCTTAACCAGGTCGTCGCTCCATCTTGTTGGAGGCCTACCGACAGCTCGTCTCCCGGTCCGCGGACGCCATTCGAGAACCTTTTGACCCCATCGGCCATCAGAGTTAGGGCCACTATTAGGGTTGTTTGGAAGGATTTAGTTAAAAATTTCAACTATAGCGTTAATATTATAGGTTATGGACGACAGTTCCATATAATTTGACGCTACGTAACTTTCTGTTAGCACTTAAATCGGCTTATTCGGCGGTCCAAGTGGTGGCAAGCATGCCTTAGAAAGAAACATACCTATTAATTTATTTACAAAATACAAACCACTGAAAAAAGAAAGCATTGAATAGACTGAAATTGACATATTTTTGTTGTTATTTCCACGGTTATTTCAATTGATGTTGTTTTTATTGTAATACAAGTTTTATTCTTAATTAATTTTTCTTGATAAGTAATCTTATTGTGAATTCCTTATACTTTAGATATGTGATTTTCATAGAGAATGAAATCTATCTATCTACCTTGATTAGAATTAAAGTCGAAATTTTTGAGATTGGTTTTTGGAGTATTTTTGATTTTTTTTCTATTTCAACTCCAAATTTGTTACTTTTACGGTCTTTTAGGAATGTTGACGTCTCTAAAACATAGATGTCGTTAGTGTCGCTGCTTAAGTGGCTAAAAAAGGCAGGCCGAAATGTGTGGTGTATGGTAGAAATATGTGTCTAGACTTTTGTCCAGTAGTAGTGTAGGGGTTATAGCACGCAGCACGGAATGCTGAGGACCTGGGTTCAATTCCCAGCTCTGGTCTCTTTTTCTGTTTTTTTTCTGTGCATCCATGTTTCCGTTTTTAATTTTGTCGAAATTTTTGAACACTGGAACACGGAACCATGGTCCAAATATAAAATCATGGCAATCGGTAGTCACGCCAGCGTATTGAAACGATTACATTTCATTACCTATTGATGATTTATTGTTTGATATCGATTGACGCGGAGCAGTATTTAATTCCTATACCGGAGCCTAATGCCATTGGTTAGGCATGAATCGATGGTAAAATATGCGCTTGATGATGATTTAAGGGATCCTGCATTAAATTACAATTTGTTCAAAATAACGATAGCAGTGACCAAGTAGCGTGGCGCGGAAAATTTCGATAAACAGCCTGAAGCATAAATAGTAGATTGTCCAACGAGGGACTAAAACAAGCCATTATGATACGAGGCGTTTATCCACCCGAGCAGAGCGAGGGTGGCTACAGTTCGAGTGACATAATTGGGTATTAATAGTAATTAGGTAATGATTTTCAGACATAGAATTATACATTGGTTGAAAATGGAATAACAATTTGACTACGTAAATATAGACATGTTCAAACAATATTATTTTACGCCATTCTGTGATTTTACATCCAAATGTGGCAATTACAAAGAAAGTTACGCTGCACCTGCACTCAACTCAACTTTGGTACATAGGTATTTTTCAATGTAAATAAATTACATGGACGAATATGTATAATTACAAATCATTTTTTAATTGACAATGACAATTAATTACATTATGCTTATTCAGAGCCACTCTCTATTCACTTCGTGCATGCAATAATAAACGAAAATAATAAAAAATCAGTTTGTATCCATTGTGTCATTAATTTATTTTAATTTTCAATTACCATTTCAGTTTTAACTGGTTTTAACTATTCACGTATGCAATTAGGAATGTAGGTACCAAGGTACCTGTTGTAGAAAGAGACGGATAGTATTTTTACTCGACTGCCCGAGGGATGTTTATGTATTAATTAAGACGCTTGTTTGCTTAGAATCTTTGATGAATTATACCTGTAGATTCACAATCGCGCGCCCAAATATGTCCGAGCCAAATGAGCGCCACTTTGAATCACTGGCCTAAAATCACTGGTTCAGATCACCGGGATAGGTTAGGTCGATAGGTTGGTCGATAGGTCGATCGATAGGTCGATAGTAGGTAGATAGGTTGGTAGAATGCTCGCCTGCCACTTTGGTAAAAGTGGCCTTCTTTTTTCTCAGTACGTTGTTGTCAATTGTCAAGCGTTGTGGAGTTTTGCCGCTAGCGAAATTCGCCCGTAATAGAGTAAAGACTAGGTTCAAATTTTGTCTCGTATTATTTTAATTATTTTGTGTGAGATGATTTTATTTGTCACGCAAACAAATCAATAGTTCTGACATTCTTTGAAGGGGATTTTGTTCGGCAATGTGCGTCCTGGTTTAAATGTCATTGCTTAGAATCGTGTATATTATGCTTTTAACGTAATCTCTCCACTACTTGGAGATTTTCATCCACCTACAGCATTATTAGGATTGCGGGTGCGTTGCCGGCCTAAAAAGGAGGGGGGCAGGAGCTAAAGGGGAAGGGGGGCTAAAGGGGAAGGGGAGTTGGGCCTCCGGATCTCCCAATCACTCAACGAAACAGTAGCGAAACTACTATTTCACGCCAGTATTCTGTGATTGTTTGTTAGAAAGTTCTTAGGGTGAAATTTGGCCAAAGGAAGTTTCCGTGGTGTGATAATGAAGCAGTTACCTTAAATCATGTTTTTTAGTTTTTTCAATCAAATCAAAATTAGCCTACATCCAACCACTGTTGAGTAAATTGAGGCCTCTTCATTTTCACGCTACTTTTCCCGGTCCTGAAGGACTACTCCGAAACACAACGTTCGAAGTTCGTGTCGTGCGATCCCTCTCGCTCTCGTATTAAATAGAGTAAGTGTGAGAGGGACCGCACGACACGAACTTCGAACGTTGTGTTTCGGAGTAGCCCTTCTGTTCTAGTCTCATCCACAGTTTACCAACCATCTCACGTCACGTGACGTACTTACGTCAGAAATAGAAGAGCAGCAGTTATGGTGTTCAAAATGGCCTACACACCGTCTTATTACTTTGGCAGTAGAGTCGTGTGTAGATCATTTTGAGCACCGTAACTGCTCTGACTTCTGCTGCTGACTGTACTCATTCATTAGCTGTTAACCAAGAAAAGTAAATTTAAATTAGTTCTGACGCATTTCAAAATAGATCATTCATTTAACAACGACAATCATTAACAACGTGTTGAAAACGTTTTTGTATCATTTTAATGACGTCGAATCATTATTTTGACAAGAAAAATGACATGTCCCTACTAGGGGCACAGAAAAAGTATAGTGTTAATTATAAACTGCCACTTAACACTTTATTAATGATCAATAACTGTTATTTATTTATTCGGATTGTTTGTTACTCATTGAAAAACTAGTTAGTTACCTTAATTACCTTAGACCAATTGGAATATTATTGAATAAAAAATACTTTTGTTGTATTGTGTTGCATTTCTATTTATATTTTTCCTACTTTTCGCATTTTTCATGCGATATTTTGGGAAGAGTACGTTATGCCAAACGATACATTTGATACTTGATAATATGAAACATGACTAAGTGATTATCTGTGAAAAAATAATTTGCCAAAAAAAAAATTAACTAAAATTGCGATAGGTAAGTATTTTTGGCAAATGAATTGTTGTCAAATTATAATTTGAGAAAAATATTTTGGGATGTGATACTTTGAGAAAAGTTTTTTTCCCATACATTAGTAATACGAAACTTTCTTTCGTTTTTTTTACGAATATGAATCCTTCATGCTTAAAGAAAATTAAACAGTATGTAGACAACTAAAAACTGAATATTTTAACTAAAGTTAGTGTTACAGGGTGGCCAGTTGTAGTTCCGATTTCAAAATTTTGTAAAAAAATAAGTAGGTAGGTAAGGCATGTTAAACTTTAATAATTTCCACAAAAAGATAAATAAATAATAAATAAATAAATATCACGGGACACTTGACACCAATTGACCTAGTCCCAAACTAAGCAAAGATTGTAGTATGGATACTAGGCAACGGATAAACATACTTATATGTTTAAAGAAATATACATACTTAAATACATAATAAACATCCAAGACCCGAGAACAAACATTCGTATTATTCATACAAATTTTTGCCCCGGCCGGGAATTGAACCCGGGACCTCAAGCTTCATAGTCAGACTTTACGACTATGGGAGGTAACCTAAAAAAATGTTTAAGTGTTTGTTATTTTACTACTTTTTCTGCGTAAGCGATATTTATATTGATGCCAATTTACAGCTTTCTATTACTAACGGTCTCTGAGCTTAGCTACGGACAAACAGACAGACAGACAGACGCACAGACATTCCTACGGACTACTAGTTGACTACGGAACCCTAAACAGGGGTTACCCTAGTGTCATAAAAAAATTGACAAATTATATCTTCTAAATAAATTTTTCGCATAATTTCATTTGCCAAATTATTAGGTATCTATCTACTTGGCACATAAACTCTTCACAGAAATAATTGTAACGTAGGTAAACCCAATGCTTGGCAAGTGAACATAAACAATGATTCGCTTACCAACTTGTACATTTCAACCGACTTCAAAAAAGGAGGAGGTTTTCAATTCGTCTGTATTTTTTTTTACCAATTTTCATGTAGTCAAATGTTTCATTTGGCATAAAATTTTATACGAAAAATAAAATAAAGCAAAATATTTGTTCAAAAACGCACCCGTGATTAATTTCTGTCTGATACCGTCTGGCTTAGAATTCTGGCGGCACGCTCGCTTTGCTCGCTCGGCTCGTGCGTTGGTTCTCGCGGTTCTACCTAACACTCCTCCTCGCTTCGCTCGTCGTCGTACCTGACGTGGGTTTTGTCTTTATAATTTTTACCATAACAATTCATTTGACTAAAATTTATTCACTAAATGATAATTATTGTCTAAAGATCGTTTGCTGTAATAAACCATTTGATACAATACCACAAGCAAAGCCCCAATGTAAATCTCTATGAATATACCTGTGTTTTCTGTACTGCTTACTGTGTTGGTGTGCAATAAAAAGTTATTGTATTGTATTGTATTGTAATTTTTCGTGGTAATATACTGCAGAGTAAAAATTTGACCAAATGAAAATGTGCATACCTATTTTGTTACGTACTAGGCTAACACAGGCCGTAATGGACAATTTTAATGGAATCTCCTTACGTGGATTATGTAGATTGACAGAGAAAAAAAAATGTATAGGTAAGATGCCATAGAAGGTGCCTTTACGCCCAAATATCCTTTACGCCCTTTGAGCCCTAAGGTATCGGTAAGAAATATATAAAAACAAAGTAAATTAGAAATAAATGCATAAAAAAATATTAAATGATAATCCATAATTATATCTTTCCATAATTATAATATGGATTTCTGGAGCTGCATGTTTGAATTTCGTAGGGATTTAGAGCGGGCCCCTTAGTTAAGTACCCAAGTCTAAATATCTTGACAAATGAAATCTTTCGATCATGATAAAATCTCAATAAACTATTTCTAAGTACGGTTGACTTGGCGGGATTTTTCATCAAAACTACTTTAGTCAAAAGTTCAAAAGTTAATTAATTAGCTAATATGCAAAGTGCAGTTTAATTGGAATACAATAGGTCCGTTCTTTGTATTCAAATACCAAAACCTATTGTTACGAAAATAAAAAATTAGGCTGCGTTTCCACCAGAGATGTGCGAGGATGTGTTGTGAGGTGGTTGCGAGAAATGTGTCTGTCATGAACCAATAGAATCGCTTTATTTACCTATCCTCGCTCAGCACAGCTCTAGTGGAAACAGTTGAGCGAAGCAAGGATGTTACCTATCGGGCACCATACCATACCGGGTACATCGTTATATGACGAAAAAAAGAAAAATTTTGGTTGTACGACGAGCGAAGCAAGGAGCGGTTAGTATGAATTGTGAAAACAACGCACGAGTTGAGCGAGCGAAGCGATATATAATTCTAAGCGATATATAATCTATCCCTAAGAAATATATCGGTCATCAAATTAATCAAATCTGTCTCTAAGTATGAGTTATCAGATTAATGTAAATCTGTATCCTAAATTATAGTTTGATCTTCAAAATTGGATTACCAAAATAATAGATCTGTCACCTAAAAAATAGATCAGTTCCTTAGTTCGATGCTTCTACCTATTCTACTAAGGCAGGTCTGGTTAGGTACGACGACGAGCAAAGCGAGGAGGAGTGTTAGGTAGAATTGCGACCCTAGTAGTGCGCGAGCCGAGCGAGCGAAGCGAGCGTGCCACGGCAGCGGCCGGCGAAGTGCCAGAACCGAAATTTTTTTGCTAATACCTTGTATGATGAATATAAATGTTTGTAGTAGGTACTTGAGTCTTGGATGTTTGTATGTATTTAAGTATATAATGTAGTATGTCTCTACCCATTGTTTAGCACCCATAGAACAAACTTTGTTTAGTTTGGAGCTGCAGTTGGTGTAATTTGCGAGAAGATATTATTATTATTATTTCATTCATTGTATTAAATTATATTGACCGGATTACTCACGTATTAAATCGAGTTTAGCTCGACATGTTTCGGGTTATTTCGAAACCCTTCATCACTGGAGCACGCGACTCGGCGGCTGCCGCAACACGCGCACTACGCGCCACCGCTCTGATCGCGCGACTGTCCGACGAAACTAACTCAGGCGCACAACTACCCTCATTTTCATCGTCATTTTTATTGTCACTATCAAATGTAGGGTAGCACACAACACTAACAACATCGTTCCGTAAAGGCACGTTTACACCAACCGATGACGCAGCACGAGTATTTAATACTGTTTTCCAACTTGGGGGTACCGACCAACCACAATCCCGGTTAAAATTCGGATGACGACCAATCTCAATGGCTTCACGCACTTTCCGCGGAATGAAAAACTTTTCTCTCGCAAGTACAGACACCTTATCAAATCTGATATAATGCGTCGAATCCGAATCCATAGAATGCTCGGCCACCGCGGATCCCCTGTCGTCCTGCTTTCTCATACTGCGTATGTGCTCCGATAACCTAGTAGAAACGTTACGCCCAGTCTCACCGATATAACTTTTGCCACACGAACACGGAATCATGTATACCCCAGGACCACTCAGTAGTAGGTAGTGCGCGTGTTGCGGCAGCCGCCGAGTCGCGTGCTCCAGTGATGAAGGGTTTCGAAATAACCCGAAACATGTCGAGCTAAACTCGATTTAATACGTGAGTAATCCGGTCAATATAATTTAATATGAGTGAGTCTCACGGTAGTTTCATGATCATTCATTGTATATCATTATAGTCAAATTTCAGTTAAATTCTTTGATGATCAACATTATTTTCCAATGATTATAATTAATTTTTAAGAAATCATTTGTGTATTGTTTGGTGATTCAGTTTTAGTGACTCTTTTATTATTTTGAAACCCAATATAATTATTTGATGATCAATATTATTTCCGAGTAAGTTTTAAATAAAATTTAGGTAACCGTTTTAGTATTATTTGGTGATTCAATTTAAGGGACAGATCTACTATTTAAGGAATAAATATTATTTATTAGGTCACCCAAAATGCATTTATTAGGTGATCAATAAAATCATACCCGATTAAATAACCTACGTGCATACCGCGGCCTAAGACCGCGACCTCCGGAGGGGAGAAGACCGTGGACCTTGAGGAGTTGAGCAGGTTACGATGGCAGCTATAGGATTTTCTGAAGTCCAGCTACCTGCTTCACATCCAGGAGGGCTACAAGCAGTCCCAGGGTAGTATCAGGGTTCATCGTCAGCTGGAAGACGCCACTGCAGAACAAAGGCCTTCCCCTTAGAACGTTCCAATAAACGACAACTCGCCACTTGCGTCACCGGTCGCCCGCAATTCTCACGATGTCAGTCCACCTGGTGGCAGGCCTGCCAATGCTTCGTCTTCCGGTTAGCGGTCGCCACTCGAGAACTTTTCTCCCCCAAAGATTATCTGTTCTTCGAGCGATGTGCCAGCCCATTGCTACTTCAACTTGCATATTTTTACAGCTATATGTCGGTGACTAGTTCTTCGATGAGTTTCCGTAGTCAGGGTTATCAGCTACAAATCCTTCGTGAATAACGTCAAAATCGCAAGCGTGTCGACGGGGATAAAGCTCTTTATACTCAGAATCAGCAAACGGTATTCAGTAAAGCCATAGACCTTCTGCATCTCACTCTAAAGCTACGCAGGTGAGTCAGAGATTTTGAAATTCGTCTGTTAAGCTTCCGGTACTTAGGAGCATTGCAAAACTATGTCACATTATTTCATTCATAAACTTGCGACCCGCCATAGCCTTCGATGTTAGGTTTATTTTATAGCAGCAAATAGATGTAACTGCCACTAAGAAAGTAGGTTGGATGCCATTCAATATGTTGCTAAATTTAGTTATGCCAGTTGCCAATCAATACATTTGATGAACACATATAAAAGCTTAACAAAAATCTAGGCAATAATTTGCATTATAGGAAGTACAAGTAGGTAGTTACCGGTATGAAAGACAATATTATGAGTTCAAATGTTTCTTATTAATGCCATTATGAATAAGAAAATTATGATGTTTGTCTGTTATGAAGGAAAAAAATATGAAAACAACATTATGAGTGAGATATGTTCTTAGTAACGACATTATGAGTAAAAAAAATATGAATACTGTCTGTTATGAATTCCGAAATTAGTAATAAAAAAATATGATCCAAAAAAGTACCTATGAGAAAAAAATTATATTATATTAGATAATTTGTAATTTTTTTTTCATCTCTCCTGTTCGGAAAGTTGAATTTTCATGGTTAGATAGCCGGGTGGAAAATTGCGTTTTCTCCTCTAGGGTGAAAAGTATTTTTTTTTTTTAATTTTTCGGCTAGCCACGACATTGAAGATAATTGAGTTACGTCAGTGACATTTTTTTTTCACGTTTCGGCATGACCATCTAGATGGACGTCGTGACCAACTCGTTTTTTTTTTAATTTATAGTCGGCCATGGCAAGTGGCCAGTCGAAAAGGTACCGTTGTAGGTTGGATAGGTATAAGTAAATTCAATTTATTATTATTTTCGTTTTTTTGTAGTATTTTAATTTCCTCACAGTCGAAATGAAAAGTAGAATGTCTAACTCGGGTGAAATAACCCATTTCCCCTCGAACTATTGGCGCTCTCACTTCGTTCGAGCGCCAGAAATATCTCGGGTGAAATGGGTCACTTTCCACCCTTGGTTATCAATCTACTAAAGAGTCCCTCGAGTTTCGAATTAACGATAGTCGACTGTAAATAAAAGAGGTATAGATGTAGGTAATAGATGTAAGCAAAAATTGTTACAGGAAAAAATCGTCAAATATTATTCGACAATAGCATTGAGTTTTAATGAGTAGGTTCATGGCTAGTTCATTTGCCTAATTAATGAAGGCTACGATCATGATATTGTCATGATAAACAAAAGCGTGTCGAACACGCCCGAAATAGGGTTCCGTAGACATTACGAAAAATTTAAGTAATATTTTTCTAAGGATTTCGTATTTTGAACGGAATATTCCATCCAAGTTTAGGTATATTATTTCTGGTGTACAATAAAGAGTATTTGTATTGTATTGTATTGTATTGTATATTTTATACCTTACGCTGCTATTTACTCATAAACTACTATTAATTCTCAAGAAAACTTAGACGTTATAGTTTTCCTTGGAAGTTTGATTATACTGACTACCATCCTGATTTTTTTTCGAATTTTTCGACCCACCGGTTTAAATTTAAGAGGGGGGACGCTCGATTTTATTGAAAATTTGCACTTTAAAGTTGCATATTTTGCTAAAAAATGACTGAATCGAAAAAGAGTTTTAGCAACCCCCTAGTGGCCTTAAAAAACGTATCCAACGATACCCCTCGCTACAAGGTTGGATGGAAAAAAAAATCACTTTACGTCAATGGGAGGTACTCCAAAAAAGTTATTTTTGAATTTTTTTATTGTATCATTTTGTAGACATAGTTTACATATATATTTGTGCAAAATTACAGGTTTCTCCCATTGATAGTCCCTGAGCAAAGCCGCGGACAGACAGACAGACATTAGTAGTAACAGCCTAAGGTATGAAATGTATTTACCTGAACTTGAAATATTCCGTACAAAATAAGAAATTCGTGGAAAATATTACTTAATTTTTTCGTAATGGCTACGGAACCCTATTTTGGGCTTGTACTCGTATGTATGTATGTATGTAAATACTTTATTGTACATAAAACACAAAGTAATACAAAAAGAAAAAAACAAACCAAAAGAGTACAAAGGCGAACTTATCCCTAAAAGGGATCTTTTCAAGCTAACCTAAACTAGAAAGACACACCCTAGACTTCTTCTTCTAGACTTGTCTGATACGCCTTTGGCCGGTTTTTTATATTTGATAGCAGGTTTCCTAGGGATGGATCTTAGATATGTTTTATGTAATAAATATTTTTTATTTCCTCGCAGTGATCGTAAAAAGCACAATGTTTAGTCTCGGCCAAAAGTGCAACATATGAACTCGTATTATCAAAGGCTTTCGGGCCGGCCTTCAAATTAACTCGTTCATCTATTGCTTACTTTCAAGCCTCTACAACAATGTACTATTTACCCGACTGCAAGGAGAGGTAATGTTTTTGAACGTTTCTTGCGGCGCGTTCCTTATACTTATAAACATAGCTAATAAGTCTTTGCGGGCTGGACTTAGTACAAAAAAAGTGGCATTAAAGTATCATTAGTTTAAGTGTCATTATATATGAAGCCTATTTACAGAATAAACGTTTAGTTTTCGATTTTGATATTGCAAGAACTTATTTAATCTTACCATTTGGCGATCCAGTCCTAAACATAGGGTTGGGAGCCATCCAGGGGAACGCACCGAAGGGCCACGTCGGCGGCGGTCCCTGGTACAGCCGTGGCAGCATCGGCTGAGGCACAACCACCCCACTCCTTTCACTCTCCTCCCCATTCCCGCTCTCTTCCCGCTCATCTCTTTCGTATCTCTCGTCTCTCTCATCCGCGTTGGAATCAACGTCTTCGATGTCGACATCGCTGTCATCTGATTCCAGAGCCGTGCTCTCGTCATTGCTATGCTCCTGGTCTTTGGCTGGCGTGTCCTTGCTGTTCAGGAGAGAGTCCACGCTGAAGGAGATCCTCCCTTTGCCGCCGCTGTCTGCGGCCTCGGACCGCTCGCATTCGAGCGACGTCTTCATTTCATCTGCTCGACCGCATTTCAGGAAAACTCTCCCGCCGACTTTAACACGCCATTCAAAATTTCACCGATTTCTTATCTTGGTTAAAAACAACGACGAGTTTCCCAACAAATTCAATTCTTATGAGATTGAAGTCTACTTAAACGCGAAGTTGTAATTTCCTATTAGAATTTTAATTTGTTGTATGCAGAGAAACGGTTTAATTTTCGCGAACTATTAGCAAGTCGGACGCGTAGGAAAATGTCTGCACAGCATTTTGCTAAAAAAACACAGACTGTTAATTGAATTACACTCGGCGTCTAACTTCACTACGGCCGCGGCACAGTCCAGTCACAGAATTAGCACAATTGGCAACACTTGAAACCCCGCCGAATGTTTAGTTTTCAATTTGCGGAGGGCTGTGTTCGCGCAATGTTTCGCGTGGAAGCACGGTGAAAATCGCGCAAGCATTGGCGGCGCGCCCGCTCTGCTCTCCTCAGCGACAGAGACGCAGCTACTCACCGAAGAATTTTAATAAGCGACGCGGAGCGAACGAGATGACGATACGATCCAACATGTGTGTAAACGCGATATTGGGTAGGCGGGGCCCGTCGCGCTCAAATTAATACCCTCCGCGGAATACGCCTTATAAAAACCTAACCGCGCCCAACAATTTAAGCTCTATATCAGCGTTCTAAAGTTTGGAATGGGACGGTTTGTGGATTTATAAAGTGACGTAATAGAATCGAGCGCGTTGGATTGCAGTGGCTATTGTGTTGAATGAAAAAGGAGTAAATAGACGGCTCTGTAGGCGGCATGGAGGGGACTTTACGATTTAATTATTCGCGAATGCGGAGGCATTTTGTAGCGAGCTAATGTCTCATTGTCATTAATATCTCGGGCGAGCAGCCATGTTTGATTTGTTTATGACACGGCTGTAGGTGAGAACGTCTGACGTTGTTCCTGAGCTGAGCATCGTGTGGCGGCGGATAGGAAGTGGGGTCTGGGCGGTTGGCACGCTCGCTATGAAATTCGAACGTTGTTCAAATTAATTCCGTTGTCTGGTCGTCTTTTGTTTGTAACTCGGGCGACAACTTTGTTGTGTGATCTTCGAGAGTTGCACTATCGATTGGCATGGCAATGTAAGGTGTCGGGGTGATGCAGGAAATGCGAACAATACGAGCGTCGAATTAGATATAGGTAGGTACTTTTGGACATGTTAAAGGAATACGTTTTGATTTTCTTTTGTCAGTAAATAATAAATATCATGGGACATTATTGACACCAATTGACCTAAGTAGTCCCAAACTAAGCATAGCTTGTAAGTACATGGATTAGATAGGTATCTATCTACCTATACTTTTTTATAAGCTCTACTTTAATGAAATTAATTTTAACACAAATGTGTTTTTTTTGTCTATTTTAATTAATATCATTACAATGCAGTAAAGTGACACTTTTTTAAGACTATGTTGAGCACCACAAAACATAGTATTGACTATCTATACTAATATTATAAATGCGAAAGTGTGTGTGTTTGTATGTTTGTGTGTATGTTTGTCCGTCTTTCGCGGCGAAACGGAGCGACGGATCGACTTGGCTTTTGGCATAGATATAGTTTATGGGTCAGAGAGTGACATAGGCTACTATTTATCCCGTAAAAATGCACAGCTCCCGAGGGAACAGCGGGCGATAACCGAATTCCAAGCGGGTGAAGCCGCGGGCAAAAGCTAGTTTAGCAATAAAGAAAATAGGTAGGTAGGGAAAGATCTAAAAGATGATTTTATAGAAAGCAAGATACTATCAAGAAGTAAGCACTAAGAAGTAAGCAATACTTTGACATTGGCGAAATTGTCTTATTAATTAGGACAGAAGCCATATTTTAAAAAAGAATAAGAAGTAAGCACAATAATGAAAGTTAAAAGGCGCATAATTGTGAAGATTTTATTAAAGCACAGGAAATTTTGCGATGAGTTTTGATAGTCTGGTTTTATGTCAAAGATGTTTTCCGAGATACCTGTCTGCTATGGTAAAGTTTTCAAAAAATGACTAATGATTTTGCTGGGAATCTGCCGCAGTTAGACTTTATTATTATGCAGTTATTTTTTATTAGTCATTACCCCCGGCTTTGCATGCGTAATCCATAGATTTGACAGTCAAATTGACATTCTGGGTTTTTATACATATATTTTTTATGTTAGAGAGGTCAGACAAACGAACTAGTGGAAACAGTGGGTAGGGGTTTTCAAAAATGACATTTCTCAAGAACACCTACAAAAACACGCATATTTTTGCATTTATTATTTTAGTAGGATAATTTTAACTATTTACGTCATTAAAATAAATAAACCATAATTAAATCTGATTGCAGATTTTATCTAAACAATTCCCAGCATAGTTGTCAAACATTTTTCGCAAACGTATTAGCAGATAACAAACATCTCAGACATAAAACCTATCTAAGACCCATCACAAAATGATATCCCCCCAAATCAAATCGTTAGCGCCATGTCACTTAGCAAAAAGTTAATCGCGCTTAGGGTTGCCAGAAGGAAAAATGAAATGTCCTGATGTAAAATCCTGACATCACCCTAAAGTCCTGACACTTGTTGTAACAGAGTTTGGCAGGCTTTGGAGTAGATGGTAAATAGAGTGTTAAAGAAAAAAATAACATTGAAATCTTGTTAACTGCTGTAATTTATCCGAAATAGCGAATTTATCATTTCATTAATTAAAACAGCGTAAAATTTATAATAAGTGTACCTATCATGGAACCATGTATTTATTTTTTTATTTAATGAAGCCGTTTTCAAAAATTCTCACACTTAGCAATTCTGATTGCGATTCTGGCAAAGAGTCAAAAGTCCTGACATGTCAGGATATTAATCCTGGCAAAGAGTCAAAAATCCTGACATTTCAGGATATTATATCTGACGTATAGCAACCCTGATCGCGCTACACCTATATCTGCCATCTCTTTGTGAGTTCTACAATAATGCCCTAAATGGCACACCAACGCAAACTCAACCTTCCCCAACGGCCGCACGACTGAAACATTACTCCACAAATTTCCCTTATCATTTCGCAATATTAATAAAAGGTCGGAAAAGCGTCTCTCTTCCATTGAGATATGGTTTCGTTTTTGTAGAGGGTGGCGTACCCTCCAGCCAATTAATGTAATTTAATCGCACAGAGGGATTACCGAGGCCTTAATTGAAAGAGTAGGTAATGATCGGGCTGCAATCCGCGCTGTTATGAAAGCGGAGGGGCGCGGTGGTTTATTCCGTGATGTCGCTTTCGGACCCTGAGTGATTTTTAAATACATTTTTGTTAACACATTCTAAAGACAAACTTTCTTGCTAGTGCGGAAAGTAATGGAACATTTTAACACAAGTATTGTCATATATATTGACAGCTGAGTTGGCAATATGAGCACCGTAACAGCTCAGCTACTTCTGCAGCTGACTATCCCTATATCGCACGCACACAGGTACGGTTAAATTAAAATAGCACAGTGGTTTTAAATATCATTCAAAGCGAAAAAGAACAAATGAAATATGGGGAAGTATGTACATACCTAAATAAATTTAATTATGTATAGTTTCCTACATAGCTCAATTATTCGATTACTATCACCCGAATAAGTTATAGCACATTATTTAATTAAATAGTTACTATAGGGAAAAACTTATAGCGATAAGTAATTTAAAGCGCTGTATACCTCATTTAATAGTTACTTTCAGAATTACTTAGTTTCCCGTTGGTCACAAATTAATGGCGTTGAATTGGACTTTCCAATCATTTATTTCCAGGTTTCCTACTTCCTTTACTGTATTTATTCATCTCAGGAAACTAAATACATATTTTTCGGTGCCGCGCAATCATCAAAATTGCGCTGTGCAATAATGAAAACTTGATATTAACAGTTTTATTTAATGGAAGGTTTCTTATACGAACTCACAGTGCCTATTAAAGTTTTTTTTAGTATCTACTCGCATAATTTTCGATAGTCATACATAATGTACGTAATGTTAGAATTTTCGTTCGTCATTTTTTTCTCCCAGCGAAATCATTTTTTACTAAACATTATTTTTTCATACCTATTTACGAAAATCTGGTGACAATAGCATCATCTGGCAGTGCAAAACGGAACTCCTCAACGGTTAATGGTATCGACTTGAAATTTGGTACTTACGCAAATGTGGTTTAAATGACAATTCAAGCACAGTCAACCAAAAGTATAGTCAGCAGAAAAAGCTTGTATTAAAAATATAATTTTTAACAAAAAACTTATTTTACCCTTAAATTGGTAGTGTGCACCAAACTAGGATTGGACCTGCAGATTGAACACTACCTTTTTTGTAAATATTTTTTTATTGTAGAATTTCTTGGACTACAAGATAACGACGAAGATCATGAATTTCTTTGAATTTAGTCAATTTAAGGGTAGTTTGCAATAAAAAAATTGTATCTGGGTGAGTTATAGAACGATTTCGCAAAATAGGGAAGAGTAACACTTTCTTATCCAATTAGTACCTATGTTTCCTTATTATTGAAATGCTTAGTTTACGGAAAACGATTGTTTTTTTTATATATAATAAAGCATTCCTACAGCGTAATTTACCTTATATAATTAGAGTGTACAATCAATTTAGGAAATTCCGTATCGATTTTCCCTGTTTGTCCAATACTTCGTCCTGTTCAGAAATTCTCAACTTCCTGTAGCAATTTCTCGAATCTGGACCGAAAAAGACTAAAACTTCTGTTCTTATTATCCTGTAATTTTATCGTTTCTACATATTTGTGTTCCGCTGCCATGCAAAAACCTCTCCTGTTGTTTTATATGTAACCTCATTTATTTAGCAATTAAATTTAATTTTGACGTTTTAGCCAATTTGTAGCTAGCAACCTGTCACTATTGTACCGTTTTTATCAAACTTTAAACCTACTCGTAAAATTGCTAAAAGTGGCTCCGAAGCGGTAACGTTTCGTGTGGTCTGCCTACCCCATTTGGGAATACAGGCGTGATGTTTGTGTGTATGTGTGTAGCTAGATTTAGCTACTTTTGGTACTACGAGTTCATATAAGTACTAATTTTTTCTCTGTCAAATATTGAATTTCAAACTTTCATAACTATTATTATGGTAGCTGAAAAATTGTTTTCTATTCGATAACATGCATTTTCGTGATTGTATTTATAAAATAAATACAAATAGTTAAATACCGTATGTCTATGAAGCTTGAGATCCCGGGTTCGATTCCCGGCCGGGGCAGATATTTGTATGAATAATACGAATGTTTGTTCTCGGGTCTTGGGTGTTTTATATGTATTTAAGTATGTATTTATTTATATAAGTATAAGTATGTTTATCCGTTGCCTAGTATCCATAGTACAAGCTCTGCTTAGTTTGGGACTAGGTCAATTGGTGTCAATTGTCCCATGATATTTGATTGTTTGTTGTTGTTTGTATTATGAAAAATCAATTTTACAAGCGTCCATGTACTGCCCCCATAAGCCAAAAAGCGCTATCGCAAAAAAAACTTTTGAGTTACTTATTATATGTTATACCTATACCATGTGATGCAGAATTTCTACACAATAGTACCTATTAATAACTTAAAATTTGTTTTTTTTTTCACCTTCTTGTGGCTTATGAGGGCAGGACCTCCTGGGACCCAACGTAAAATTTCTATTTCCCAATTTGAACCAAAAATCAATCAAGTTCAAATTGTTTTTTATGTGCTCAAGTGAGGACCTAGGGACCCAGGAGGAAAGTCTTTGTCTTACATGGCCATTTACCACGCCATCATGCGAATAATAAAACAGCGAAAGCAATAAAAAAAAAAACATTAATTCCAGCCAGTTTTAATTACGCCACGGGCCATTAAAAGTATTAAAACTAGAGTAAATTGTAAAATCCCGGCCCATAAACTGGAGATACGCCTTTGAGAGTCTCTCATAAGAAAAGGGCTTAACTTAAATTTATACTGGAAATAAGGGCGATCTTTTTAAATAACGACTTTCATATTCCCGAGTGGAGCGGACAATTTAGCGGAGATGAGGGATTTTTTATTAAAAAGTAGGGTATGATATAACTGGGCTAAGTGGGGCGGACCCGGCGACCATTACTCCGCGCGAAATGAGTTTTCAGTTACAGAGTTTTTTCTGAGCCGTACAGGATGATTGTTATTCTCAATTTTTGCTTTTGAAGGTTTCGTGAAGAAATTGAAAGAAAGAAAGAAAATACATTTATTTAAGGCCATATAACAAACAGAACAAATAAAGACGTACATGACGCTAAATAGGCAAAAATAATTGGCATGTTAGGCTGCAGTATAATAATTATCACGACTCACAGGACTGATTGACATAATCCCATGCGAGTCAAGCTTGTGTTATGGGTATGGGTTTGTGTTGTAGGCTAGGCATTGGATAAAAGTACCTACTTAAACACATAATAAAACACCCAAACATTCGAATTTTTTATACAGATATCTGACCTGACTAAATTAATATATTTTACTAGCTTTTGCTCGCGTCTCCGCCCGCGTGGTTTTCGCTTATCGCGCGCTGTTCCCTCGGGAACTGTGCATTTTTCCGAGTTAAAAATAGCCTATATCACCTTCGGGCCCATAAACTATCTCTATGCCAAAAATCACGTCGATCAGTCGCTCCGTTACGGCATGAAAGATGGACAAACATACAAACACACATTCGCATTTATAATATTAGTATGAATGGATTGTTAATGTTATCTTAAGTCACTGTTACTGTGAGACTGTTATGTCTTGGCAACGAATTTACCTAATAATTAGTGCAGGCTAAGTACCTACATCATTTGGGCAACGGGAAACAGGGCTTCCTAGCTGTAGTGATTTATGAACCACGATGTACCTAAGATCACGGGTTCAATCCCCGATCGAAGCCAATCTAAATATGAAAAATTTGAAAGTTCAGTACCGAATTATTCTATTACATACTCATTAGAACCTGGTCAAAATGAGTACCTATCAATTGTCTCAAGATACATTGTTTCTAAAAGAGAAAAACTGTTTTAAATCTTTATGTTTGTACCATCACAGGATGGGGTCAAAAGGTTTTCGAATGGCGTCCACGGACCAGGAGACGAGCTGTCGGTAGGCCTCCAACAAGATGGAGCGACGACCTGGTTAAGATCGCAGGATCGGGGTGGATGCGAAAAGCACAAGACCGGTCTGAGTGGAGAGCCTTGGGGGAGGTTTATGTCCAGCAGTGGACGTCTTTCTGCTGACATGATGATGATGATGATGATGATGAATCACAGGCACAACACGCAGGCTCGGAACTCTTGCGCACTGTAGGTACAGCATGCATCAGCGTCCCACAAATCTATCAGGAGATAAATCCGCCGGGTCAATCAACGTCGTGTGTTCACCTTTCCGTAAATTGTTGAGTAGGCCAACCCAATTATTAATCACATATAAATCTCATTTAATGTAATGCTATTGCCGTACTCAGAGACGTAAGTTATGAGGATTGTGAAGTAAAAGCGAAAACTAGCCTTTTTATACAGACGGTGATGGCAGCTGCTACAAATGTAAACTAATTTTGACATTATGTTGTCATTATAATGAAAGCGTATTTGAAATAATGCGAAATAATAGTGCCTAAATTGTGCCGTCCGCAAAAATTTAAAACTTGAATATTTGTTGGTCATGTCATTCATAAAAATAAAACTTACAATAGCAAAATAGTCAATTTTTCATCTTCAAAAAAGTGATTCTAGGTGGTGTTTTGGAAAATAGCTAACTCATACCGTACCTTTTTTTCTGCGCCAAACAAACGTATATTTTTTTGTTTTAAACATCATCCTATAAGCGAGAGAAAGCGGCAAACTAATAAAACGTGCGTCGCGCTGTCATCGTAAAAACATTTCCCCTTAATATTCCTTTGTTACCTCCAGCCGCTATTTATTTGTTTCACTTCGCCTTAATAGAAGAACGATCCTGTGAGTTTTTGAATCAAATTGAATTTAGAAGGTTTTTGGCGATAGAGAAAGAAGTTTTTTTTTAATACAGGAAAAACGAAACAGGATGCCGGTCTGCAATAACAAAATAGGCACTCGAGCTACTCCTTCTGCAATATATACGTAATTTAGTCTGTGGTTTTGCATGTATGTGTAGGTACGCATGTACTTTAACCGCCAAAACAGATGATTTTTATGCGTCTGTCTACAACGGGGTATAGGTGAAAAACTTAAGTAAAGGACCTGTTGTATGTAGTAGTAACTTGTCCATATAAGCAAATTGACGTTCCAAATTCGCAAAATGACTTAAGCTCAATTCTGTGCACCACTACATACAACAGGTCCTTTACTTAAGTTTTTTACTTAAACCTATTTAGTTTTGGACGAAACATTGCTACTCTTATTCGGATTTTGACTATTGCACCTTCTTCGCTCACGTAATAGAATGACGTATGTATGTTGTCTATTTTTTCGCATTTCCGGAAATTTCAAACCTCATACATCAGAACTATAATCTTTTCATCATCATCATATTAGCGGAGGACGTCTACTGTTGGACATAGGCCTCCCCCCTTCCTCCCCCATAGTTATTCAGTTGGTTCGGTTGGCAGCAGCCTACATCCACCGCGACTTTAACCAGGTCATCTGTCCGTCTAATCTATAATTTTCTATACTTCAAAGTCAAAGTCAAAATAAATAATAATTAATAATAAATATCACGAGACAATTCGCACCAATTGACCTAGTCTCAAAGTAAGCTTAGCAAAGCTTGTATTATGGGTACTAAGCAACGAATAAACATAATTACTATGGATATATACATACTTAAATATATATTAAACACCCAAGACCCAAGAACAAACATTCATATTTTTCATACAAATATCTGCACCGACATGGGAATCGAACCCGGCACCTCAAGCTTCGTAGTCAGGTTCTCTAACCACTAGGCCATCTGGTCGTCTAAAATATCTTTATTCAATTTATGCTATAACAAGCACTTTTGAATGTCAAAAAAAGTCTACCACCGGTTCGGAAAAACCTCTGTTGAGAAGAATCCGGCAAGAAACTCAACGAGGTATATGTTTTTGAAACAGATTTACAATATTATTAAATGATATCTATACATTACAAGTATTTAACACAACACAACTTTATATTGAGCTGTCGGTAGGCCTCCAACAAGATGGAGCGACGACCTGGCTAAGATCGCGGGATCGCGGTGGATGCGAAATGCACAAGACCGGTCTGAGTGGAGAGCCTTGGGGGAGGCCCATGTCCAGCAGTGGACGTCTTTCGGCTGACATGACGGTGATGATGAACTTTATTTTTAACACAGTAGGTTCGCTATATGAAGGGATCGCTAATGCGGATCGAAATCATTTCCAATCTTACTCAAACTTAATTATAATCCTACGGATATAAAACTCCGCAAAGTAACGCATGAATCAATCATTTACTTACCTACCTGATAGACCTGTTTAATACATCCTTTAAGTTCTTCTGTTATTTCTCCAAGTAACGACCTTAAAACAATCCCTAAATAACCTCTAAAAACGAGACAGCAAACGTGCTAAGTATTTAGCAAAAAATCGTGCAAGTTAAATCTACAAGTCAAACGCTTAACACTAAATACACGAACGAGTCGACAAATGTCGGCTTGCGAGTAAAAATAAACCCACCTTGTTAAGGTCGAGCCGTGTTCAAGCCCTCGGGCAAACATCCTAAAACAACCAAACATCAGCCTCCCACTTAAGCACATCACTTAACAGAACCAACTTTAAGAGACACTCCAAGCTTAACCTCCATAACAAACAATTGACTAACGTCAAACAAAGCATGCTCTAAAGGGGACCATTTTGTAATGGACGCATTATATCCCCAACAAATATTAACCGAACAAAGAACATGAAACGATTTTTGAATAATGAATCTATGTAACGAATTCGTGCAAATACACGGGGGCGCCACCGGCTTTGTGGATTATGGTTTAAACCGATGTTTGCTTTTCAAAAATGGAACGCTGTGATATTTTCGCATTAGCACCTTTAACTGTTGTGCTTTTAAGGAGGTTGCGATGTGTGTGGTCCGAGTGGCCAGTGTTTTCGGGCTATGTTGTTTGTAATGTTGGCTGTTCTGGTAAACTTGGTAATTTTATGGAAAGCTGGAAAAGACGGTCCCACGCAGGCCCTCATAGCGTAATTAAAGTTGCTAATGCAATTGTTTATTTGAGCTATGCAACAGCGGGCTGTGAATCTCGTCATTCTATTTGCTTAGTGTGTTCATCTCAAGGATATAAAAAAGTTATAGAGACGTATTTCTCAGATTATTTTACCTCATAGTTAATGTTTTTTGCCTACTGCACAAAGGCGGCAAACTTAATGCTTACAACTTTTGTAACCTGATTTTGGACGATATATAAATTAATTACGACGTAATTAACAATAACAATTTAATTTCGTCAGTACTAAAGTGTTGTGGTTAATAGCATTAATATTATATTTGTTTGTACCCAAGTGAACTCTGTGGCATGCTGCTATTATTTGTCCCTACTCTGCTATTATCGGCGAGAACCTGTAATTGACTTTCTGTGTGTATTGCTATCTTTAATCTGTATGTCTTAAGCTGTTGGTTCTCCAGAATAAATAAATAATATACGAATAAAATGTTTAAACGAATACTTTACATTTTAACGGTTTTAAGATTTGGCTTCTTAATCTAATATGCCATAAATACCTACCTCAAACAAAGAAAGCAAGACGATTCATTTTTCAAACGTACGGTTCGAATCAATTTTAAACGCGTGCTCGAGACAAGCGCAAAAACTGCTTTTCAAAGCTTTAACACCTTTTGATACCCAACAAAAAGGTGGCGCGAAAAAAAAAACAATAAACAACAATAAAATTATATCAACAAGCGAAAACGCACACATGGAAAACAAAATACTGTGTTTAATCTGCCAGTTCTAAGGTGCACATTCGATTGCGTTTTGTTTGTTCGGATTCCAAATTTGAATTTGTAAAGTCAATCGAATATGACATCTTCTTTAAGCATGAAGACTTAGATAACATTAGTGGGTTCTCAATGCGTGTCTTGAGTTGAATTGAATGAGTGAATGAATGAATGGGTGACATTTTTCCAAGAGATGGTTTTATGTTGATAAATACGCGACTAATCAAATTATTTATGGCATTAAAACGCAATAAAATCGGCCGGGACATCTGTTGCGTGCTTTGTGAAAAAACGGCAAAGGGTAAGTTTTTTGTTGATCCAGTGTATTGTAAAAGAGGTGGCTGTATAAGGTTCGAGCTCGGATTTTATCATGTTTTTTGATTACAAATTCATAACAAAAAAACAGCAATTACGGTAACAACAGTAAAGTTTACGAACTTGCGCTAAAAAATTAAATACACACAACATAAATTAAATATATTTGTTTGTTAGACTTTCGGAAATCCTCAAACTTGAATACAAATTTATCTAGACACGCGGTAGCGTATCAAGCCAAGTTCAAGCTAACAGTCTAACAGAACTGGCAGAGCACCACCAGAACAGGGCAGCACCATGTGTAATTTTACCCGAACCATTTGGAGCCACCTTTGACCCCCTCATAACTCGTTTAATTTGCCACAGTCTAAGGGAAATCAAATGTGTTTTACATTGTATAAAATGTTAGGTATAATTCTTGTAATTACATAACATAACGTGCTTTGCATGCTGTTATAACAAAAAAAAACCCTGAGTTTGCAATGAAGGGTCAAGATCTTCAAATAAGGTATTTATTAAAAACAACATTATGAACGCGAGAAAGACCAATTATTTGATAAATCTTAAGAGTAAGCATGCACTCTCGTGATATTCAATTACATTCTAAAAGCGCCCTAAATAAATCCAATAACCGTAATAAAGAAAATAATCGACTGACGAGAACCGATCGAAGCAACATTACAGCGAGGCCGGGTAAACGTCCCCGTTTCCACCTCATTAAGCCAAAGTTAAGGGCTCTATTATGTACTTTATGTATTCCTAAATTACCCATCACTTAATAGGGTATCCAACTGGGGGTCTTACCCTACGACCAGTTTATCTTGAGCTGCCCCTCCCCGCGCGTTGTGAATAACTTACATTCGAAGAGGGGTGGCGAGGCCACGGTTGGTGGTCCAGCTAACGCTGGTTATTTAGTGTCATTATCGCAGAGGTGGGTTGTTTAAAGTGTTCGTATGATTACAGGCCTGTTCAAATTTAGTTCAGAAGTCGGTGTTAATGTTATATGAGCTTAAATTTTGTGTATTGTGATTTATGTTAATCGGTGCTTTATTTGTTTCAATGTATTGGTTCAAGTTGATTATCAGACACAATAATTGTATGAATAAAGTATAGTTTATTTGCGTAGAAAAAGTTATTTTTGCAGTCAAATAGTTCAAAGAATGCGGGTGAAATTTTACTGTCAGAATAGTCATCATTATCATCAGCTGGAAGACGTCTACTGTATAAGAAACTCCTTTAGGTCGCCACAATGTACGACAACTTGCCATTTGCATCCACTGGCTGCTCGAAAATCTCACAATCTCTTCAGTTCACTTCGTGGAAACCCTGCCAATGCCACGTTTTTCACTCGAGGACCTTGTCGCAGACTTTTTAAGGGAGATTTTTCGCAGATGAAATCGCGGGCAGCCGATTAATAATAATATTTTTTAAATGTGTTATTATAGTAATACATACTTACTCATTATGCATAATTTCAGCTAACATGATAAACAGACATAGAGACTAATAGGTACACTTATATACATAAACTGATAGACAATAGGAGAGTGTATGCTATTAATAGTATTCCATTTGTCACCCTTCGGATATGGAACTCTTAATAAATAACTAAGTTGGTCGTTTGCTATCTTGAAAGTTGGATAGAACCCTATTTTGGATGTATGTATGGACGTAGTATGAAACATAATCAAGTACACTTGCTATAATAATTATGGTCTAACATACGCCTATTCGATGAAAACGGTTCAGTTTACGTCGCCGGCTCGTCATAGTGTTTTTATTTTGATTACAGCATAATTGCACCTTAGAAGAACCATTGGCCAATCAGTACGGCTCAATTTCTTAGTTTTGCACATATTTACACTTATAATACGTGAATAAAGTGTAGAACGAACGTTATACACCTAGGTATAGTAATATCATATAATTTAATAGATTAAAAAATAGATTAATAAATTATGCGACCACAGACTATAATGTCTTTGAGTCGAACAAAATCTAACAAAATGTATTCATTCACGTCGGTTGACTTTATTAAAAAAGATCACACATTAAGTAAATCACCTAATAAGTTTTTAAACGAATGAATGAATGACATAAGATGACAGATTCAACCACATTCTTAAGAAGCGAAATGAGTTAGCGAATTTGAGAATGTAATAGGGTGCCCTCGTTTGGGATCGGCAGGAGACCCCAGATGTCCAAATACCCGTTTGACTCTTGTATTGTGTCGGATGACAAACGCTGGCCTATTGTTGTATGGGACTATTGAGAGTGCTTAATATACTTTATGCTGGGGTGACAATTACTTACCGTGTCTATAGGGATATTACATTAAATTTATGTTTAACAGTCTTTCTTAAAGAATAGCTACTTAAAATTGTGAATCTGTCGTTTTGATATATAAATATAAAATTTTTCGTCCTCCGATAAATACCCACTTTGATCATGTTTTTTAATTAAATAAGTTAAATGTGCCAAAAACTTAGATAAATATTATGAATACTTACCTAATTAGCAACTATTATATTTGTAATGTAGAGTAAAAAGTAGTGTATTTACACGATGGTTCTATTTAGTCATGTCCTTAGTTCTGTGTGAGTAATTTTACATATTATGTATTGGAGAAATAAACTCACACCCTTAAAAAAGTTTTGCCGTCTATATTGGATAGCTACGATAAATAAAAATTAAATAAGCAATAGGTATCTATCCCACAAAATAAAGTCTAAATTGTCACCCTACGACTAAAATGACACCCATAAGAGAGCATTCCGTTTTCAAATGTGCGTGCCATTCACGCTCGTTTTAATGACCGGCTGATAGCCGTTTAAAAACGAATTTGCTCACTTCTGGTACATTAAACAATCATTCGTTCATTCGCTCATTCGTTCACTGCGATATGGGATGGAGCAGATATGAGATGGGGAGTTCCAATTTTGAACCTGTGTTTGATGATTTGATGGAAGATAGGAAAGTAAAATGAGTTTGTATTAACGGTTATTTTTTAACAGAGGTGTTTAATTTAACTTTGTTATTAATTAAAGAACATGAGTTCATATTATAGATATATGTACAAATTTGTTGTGCTGCAATTAAATTTAATATTCAGAGACTTTAAAGTAGTCTTTCACTAAAATAAATTAAAAAAAAAGATGTTTAGGAAAAGATATACAGAATCTACCAGAGTCTGAATCCTAATATCCTGGGTCAATGGTTATTTTAGGGTTCCGTAGTCAACTAGGAATCCTTATAGTTTCGCCATGTATTGTCTGTCCGTCTGTCTGTCTGCCTGCCAGTCCGTCTGTCCGCGGTTAAGCTCAGAGGCCGTTAGTACTAGAAAGCAGTAATTTGGCATGAATATACATATCAGTCTCGCCGACAAAGTGGAAAATAAAATAAAAAATATTTTTTTAGGGTCCTCCCATGGACGTAAAGTAGGGGTGATTTTTTTTCTCAACTAACCCTGTGAATTATCGTTGGATTAGAGTTTGCGGAATATTCAATTTTAAAATGCAAATTTTCATTAAAATCGAGTGAAATATACCAAATTTACAAGAATAATTTATAACGGCTAAGATTGCTTGAGAATTATTAGTAGTTTAAGAGTAAATAACAGCTTAATGTATTACATTTATCAGAACTTGGAAGATTCCGTAGTATGTAAACGATACGAAATCCTTAAAAAAACATTACTTGATTTTTTCATAATGACTATGGAACTCTTTCTTGGGTGTGTCTGACACACTCTTGGTCGGTTTTTTTAGAAAATTACGACGGTAATTTAAACTTCCTAACTCACTAATTCGTTAATGACCAACTGATCAAAATTATCTGAAGGATTCAGGGCCAAACTATTATATGTAAACCACTATACAGTTGATAATTGAAGCCTAATTATTTTTAATGATGTCAAAACTCTATATTAGTTTCGTAATTTACTGTAATTAAGGCGATAACATTATCACAATACCTACGTAATTAATTTAATAACGGTTGTTATCGAGTAATAAAAAGTTGATTGAATTTTGTACTAATCCATAACAATAGATTGGTGTTTTAACGACGTGATAACTGGAGCTATTAAATCGTTTAATATATACAAACAATATTAAATCAACAAAATGCCGTATCTCATTGTATGTTTTCTGTAAGTGTAACAAATTGTTAATCAAACTCGGACGATTGAAATCACAACACATGTAACATATTAAAATATTTGTTCCGACATATTTATATTTCTCCACAATACCTGTTTGTGTAAATGAAATACAAAAAGGTGGTCGTCATTCAAATTTTAATGGTTTATTTAGTTGAAGCTTCAATTATTAAAAAAAAATTAAAATAGTTTAGTAATGATACCAAACGACAAATCAAAGTTTGGATGGTGAATAAAAATATCTTTGAATAATACTTACTTGCTGTGGCTTAAGTGTGTGCTTAATTGAATAGACGTCGGAAATAAATACAAACGAAAATCAATAAAAATAATAGCGCAATGGCGCTCATTGTGGGAGGAATATGTTCAGCAGTGCTGCTGTAGGGTGATGATAATGACGAACCATTGGGACAGTGACGAGCACTCGTACCTACTTACCTTATGACATCGGGGCTTTCAAGAAAACAGCTTACTTTCTTAAAAGGCCGGCAACGGACCAATGACTGTATATTGTATTCCGATCCAATTTATGACAAGCGTAAACAAAGACGCCATTAACCCTACCAAAGACATTTCATCATCATCATCATCCCAGCCTATATACGCCCCACTGCTGGGCACAGGCCTCCACTCAGAATGAGAGGGCTTGGGCTTTAGTTCCCACGCGGGCCCAGTGCGGATTAGGAACTTCACACGCACCATTGAATTGCTCCGCAGGTTTCCTTACGATGTTTTCCTTCACCGCAAAGCTCGTGGTAAATTTCAAATGTAATTCCGCACATGAATTTCGAAAAACTCAGAGGTGCGAGCCGGGGTTTGATTGAACCCACGACCCTCTGCTTGAGAGGCGATAGGTTAAACCACTAGGCTACCACGTCTTACACAACCAAAGACATTTAGTGATTTGAAACCTAGAACCTATTGCAATATAATTAATCTTTCAGTAAATTGATTATTTATTAATTTCATGTCCATTTTAAAATTAATGGAATATCTGTCTTGCTTCCATTAAAAAAACCTTACCTACTTACTTACCTATACATCGGACCCGATTCTACAGCGGCCGCTAAAATTCCTAATTTTATTTAGACGTCGCTAAATCACTTTGCTATTCTATGAGCACCTGTCATAATCAAATGACAACGCTAATTTAATCTGACGTTTCTTATTTTAGCCGATCTATCTAGCCGGTCAGCGTGACTTTCTGGAATAGCACTTGTTAAATCAGCCGTCTAAATGTCAATTAAAATTTAGAAAATTTAGATTTAGACAATTTAGCCGAAGTGCGCGTAGAATCGCATCCATTACCTAAATATTTAGTAGATACTACAATCTGGCCGCTTCCAAGTCCAGGGTGAATGAGCATTTACTAGGCAAGCGTGCTCCATCGTAGGCCTCATCCTCGCTTTCCATCAGGCGTGATTGTGGCCAAACGCAAGCTTATATTGTATAAAAAAGAAAAAAAAAACTACGACTTCCTTCCGGCAGCACGGTATTAACAACCATGCGTACAACAATCGAGTTAAAAAACACTCAAACCTTAACCCCACAAACTCGAACGTTAACCGTCCGACACCAAATCGTTCGTGATTCGTTTAAACGCATTACTCCACCATAATAGGCCACTTTAGCACCCTCATGAACAGAATAGGGGCCCAGTGATTGTGTATTTATTAACTTTATAATCAACTACGCACTTCAATATCGAGGGGTCCGGACAAAAATGCCGTATCTACCTTTCATGCCATATATTTTGGTTTGAAATTGCAGTAAAATGTTTAGTGAATGATTCGACAATTACTTTGTACTGTGAATTTATTGAGGCTACTGTATATCATTATGAATTTGAATTTGGAATTCTATTCACATCTGATATTTAACTAGCAATGTTCGTATGTAAGTAGTTGGTTAAGTTGGTATGTAGGTTGCCTTCAAACCCTATAAGTCGAATTTAACCCAATTGTCGGGTTTTTGATCGGATTGAAACGAAATTTTAAAACGATATTGAGTAGGCACAATAAGAGTTACAACGAGAGTAAGAGAGACAACGTCAGACCAACGCTCGACCGAAAATGGTTTTAATAATACTGCTAAGTCATTTCACTCTGGAGTGGTCTTGATCATCACTCATCAGTTGAGAATTAGTAGGTAGTGAACCTTCATGACGAATCACATTGGAAAAGAGTGTAGTCGTAGTCATAGATGAGAGTGTGTATACTGGTAGTGTTGCCTTCTACACTGCAATGGAGTCTGGAGTCCGTAGTTGGCTATAGAGAGCATTGCTGCCTACCCTCACATTAGGTTCCTTAGCTGCCTTTTACGACACGGTATATAAGAAACGGGTCCATTCTGTACCACTACCATGAGTTTACCGTGACCGTACTTGATAGCGACGACGTAAATTATTTGCATAGGCGCTGTACAATTCTGCGTACAAATAATTTACGCCGTCTCTATAGAGTACGATCACTGCAAACTCATGGTAGTGGTACTGTTCTATAAATAACCTAACCAACAAAAAGTTGGAAGTTGGAAGTTTGTCATTTCAACGTTCAACATCTCAAGAACAGCTAAACCGAATTTAATGAAACATGTCTGAGAACCATCCCTAGAAAACCTAGAAAACCTGATTCAAAACGAATTCAAATCGGTCCACCCGTTTAAGAACTACGGTGTCACAGACACACACATAGCGGTCAAACTTATAACACCCCTCTTTTTGTGTCGGGGGTTGAAAACTGCGCACGCCTCGGATTTATAAGTTCTGCTGAAATTTTGAGACTAGCGGTGTGTCATTTCGAACGGAATACAGTCATCATCATCATCATCATCATGTCAGCCGAAAGACGTCCACTGCTGGACATAGGCCTCCCCCAAGGCTCTCCACTCAGACCGGTCTTGTGCTTTTTGCATCCACCGCGATCCCGCGATCTTAACCAGGTCGATAGGAATACAGTGAAGTAATCTAATTGTAGTCCTCGGACAAAGAATTAGCCTAGCTATTCAAAGAGGAAACGCTGCCAGCATCTTCGGGACCTTGCCCAAGGGGTATTCTCTAGACAATTTGTTTTAGTTTTAGGTTAAATTTTTATTTTATGTAAGTTTTTATTTTTATTATATGTAGGTAAGCTTAGTTAAGTTATTATTGCAGTTATTGTTGATGTAAAGTGAGTTTTTTTTAAATAAAGAATAAAATTATAGTCTTAGAAATACGAAATGGCAACAGTTATTGTGGCATTAACATTAAGCAATCAAAACCTACCGTTAAGCCCAATAGTCCAAGCTGTCAAATAAATAGCATATTACATCATAACCAATACTCCCCGTCATTTATATCGTTTATATTCGTAGCATATGAAAGCGCATGTCTCCCCTGCGAGGGTTGTTGGTATTAAATTCGATATTTTTCCATATCATTGTGTTGGATGCTGGGGTTGGGGAGACGGGGATGGCTGTATGCAGTTTGAGTGAGGTAGGAAGTAAATGAAAATATTGAAAATTGTTATTTGAAAGATGTGTGTCTAAGTGTTATGAAAATAAAGCAGCATATTTAAAAAGGTGATTGCATTGTTTTGACATAAGATCCATGTGATTGTTTTTCTAGTTTTTTTTTTAATATGGTGCATAAATATTTTCATGCATTGATTAAAAGTTGAAAGGTGTTTTTAGTTAAGGTAATCCAGCTATCTGGTTAAATTTTATGACTTAAGTGACGTAATTTGGCAATTTCTTTTTCTATTAGAATTAAATGTCTTAATTAAATTTAGGATACAACAAGCATTAAGAACTACAACAAATCTATCACACCAAAAGAAAAAGCATCTTTTGAAAAAAAAAACCGTGCAGAAAAATTCAACAAATAATCTTACTTAAAAATAAATAATTTAAATGATATTTTAACGGATAACTCACGTCTTAAATCGAGTTTAGCTCGACATTTTTCGGGCTATTTCGTAGCCCTTCTTCAAAGGAGCACACAACTGAGGGCTGCCGCAACACGCGCACTACGCGTCACCGCTCTAGTCGCGCGACACGAAAAATTGCAAAAAAAAAAGGCTAACAGCCTTATTCATAAAAAGTTAGAGCCTCCTTGAAGGCTCCTTGATGTCCTGATGCTAAAAAACGTGATTCATAAACGTCTGTTAGCGCTAATCAGTCGATCAAGGCTCTGCTAAAGTTAGTGGACCGTAGACCCTCCTTTATCTCACTGCTAAGTCACAAAATGGCCGCCACAAATTTGAACAGCTGACTTTGACAAGAGCAAAAAACCATACCGATGATATTTTTATGGAAGTTTACGCAAAGATTAAAAAAAATCAGGAAAATTTATTTTCAGGAATTTGTATTTAAAAATCCTCTAATAATATGAAAAAAATAAAATTAGGATGATTAACATATTTACGGCTTTTTGCACTTAGTTTAGTCTACTAAAACACGCGGATCGGAAATGGCGGGAAAACAAACATCTCTGCTGTCACTGCTGTCAATTTCTTTTTTTTTAATTCTCGATAAGGCCAATTATTGTCTTTGATTTGTCAAGAGTGCCAACATAACGCGTCTAATCAGTCTATCAGCAGCTCAACAACTAGCAGACTGCTAACAGACGTTTATGAATAACACTTCTTGACAAACGTCAAACAAGCTTAATCAGTCTGTTAACTAACAGGCCGATCAAACCTCAATTAAGGTTTTTTTATGAATAAGGCTGTAAGGATCTAAATAATAATTTTAGTATGTTGGTTCTTTCCTGCATTTGCTAGGCTATCAAACGGCGGGTTAGATTTAACGAAGTCGGCTAATCCGACAAACCGGAGGGCGAGCCCTGCGCCACGTGCGGTTAGTTGCCGGAATAAACTTAGCCGAAATGTTCACTTACACTAATCGTGCTGATACAGACTAGAAAAATCTGTGAAGACTAATACAAGTCAACTTGAAGCAATATGCCTGGTATTTTTTACACCGTTCGATTCAGAAGAAAATGCTATTTCATATTACCAACGTGTTTCTAGCGTTCGAAACGAAACAAAGGAGAGAATTTAATATTTTTTATTGAATACTTGATCAATTTATCAAACGAGTATTATTTAATAAATGTCAATCAATGACAACCTTTTTCCTTGCAACTGCAACAGCAAATCGGATCGGAGTAAGTAAAATGTTGCAGTTCATTGATGAGGACTTCTCCAAAGTAAAGCCTGAATAGTACCTACCGTACATCAGTTATTTAATACACACACACAGACAAACATCACGCCTGTATTCCCAAATGGGGTAGGCAGAGCACACGAAACGTTACCGCTTCGGAGCCACTTTTAGCAATTTTAGGTTTTAAGATTGACAAAAACGGTACAATAGTGACAGGTTGCTTGTCGCCTACGATATACCTTAACCTATATCCTCAGTTGCCTCTTACGACATCCACGGAAGAAATGGAGAGCTTTAATTCTAACCCGACACCAATACTTTTTTTTTCAGAAATATCTTGAAAAAGGGGTTAAGGCCTCAGGATTAAACCGAATATTAATTTCTTATTTTGTAATTCCAAAAAATTTTTGACTGCTTGAGTGCAGTTCTTTTGTCGCCGTCAGCGTTCATTTTTGGGTAGGTACAGTCGATTAAACTGATTCATGTACCAGGAACCTTTGTGCTACTAGAGTCCAAGTTGACAGACCCCACTTTGGCAAGGAAATCACAGTAAAATTGACCATAATAATAATAATAATATTGATTCGGTTTGTAGCACTCGAACATGGCGGATGAAGTCAATATCAAATTTTGCTATTTCTGTTTCTTTGGCTAGTTGAAGTATAATTTTGATAGTGTTTTATGCGGCGATTAACCTTAACAGTGAACAGTGATCACAAAATTCTATATTGCTCTCGTGTCTGACATTTTTTAATGCGCAAGTTGTTTCCACGTGGTTTCTGGAATTTTACTATCAAGTTGCAAAAACTACAATCACCGTACAACGTTGCCTCTCGAAAGAGAATACTTTGACACAGGCGAAATTGTCCTATTAATTAGGACAGAAAGCCATATTTTAAAAGAGAAGAAGAATAATAATATTTGTTATTATAAAGATCGGTCGGTATTTATCGTGATATTTGGCTCGTTGATACAGATCATAGATTTTTAGATTTCTAGAAATCCAGCGATCCGTATCACGATACGTGATACGCCTATACTACACACTCGATAACATCGTGATTCTGGATTACGATCCAAATATCACGATAAATATCAAGCGTGTAGCATCCGCCAAAGGTAAGCCAAATTCCATGGGTAAGGGGTAAGGTACTTAAAAGATTCCACCCTGGCACATACATGAATCAGTTTATTCAACTGTACCTACCTAATGACATTTTCATTCACACAACAATTATTTGAGTAACATATTTCGCCAGTCATGCAATTCGTAAACTTCATTCAATTCGCATCGGGTGCCTCCTCCAGCTAATAGCTCCAAAATACGCTGTAAAATAGCTTCTAATTCTAAGATCCAGCGTGAAAACTGTGAATGGCAATACAATTTCGTTATTCGCCGTAGGATTTCAATAACCCTTTAAATTCAATAGAAAACATCATTATTCATTAAAAAGATGAAAGCGGTTCGAAAAGTATCGTTACCTTAGACTAGCCGACGCCAGAAAATCAATCAAGCAATAATGAACCTTAAGTCATCGAATAACAATACAACTTAGAAAATTCAATCTTCAAAATATAATTAATCTTCGCTTAACATAATTGCATTATTAGCGTTGCCGTATTTACTTGCGCATCGTACTTCATTTTACCTCTCTTTAACTCTCATTTTAATGATTAATGATACAAACGAATTAATGATAAATGATTGTGATGAAAGCGTGTTGCACGCGTTTGCAGCAGTCGGGTGGAATGTCAGATGTTGGGGTCCCATACAATTTGGAGGAGTCATTCAGTCGTTCATAAGTCATTATTAATAGTAGATACGACATCTCGATGTGTTAGAATGACATAGAATTCTACCCTTTTGTAAATAAAGTAGCCGTGTGAAAAAAATTTGGGTGTCTTTTTTATCGATATGTAGGATATCGTATCACCACCGGTCTGGTCAAGCAAAAGTTGAAACCCTGTTTCCATTCAGTAAAAATGGTTCAAGTAGCGATAAATTGCGGGGTCACAATCCTAACGAGTTACACGATCCAGCACCGTAGTGGCAAGCTACTGGAACGATTTTACTGGAATAATGTAAACAGGGCCTAAAGGTGTACTGAGCCCATTGGGTCTCTTTCTCTGCTCTCTGACAAATTCCTGGTGTATAAGTAGAATGTACATAAAGTAATTACATATTTTTTATAATAAAGTAAAGAACTGTTCTTTTTTCCTAAGAAAAAGGGTCTGGACAGACGGACAAACAGACAGACAGACGGATTACAAAGTGAACTTTTATAGTTTCGTTTTGGCAACTAAGGTATGAAACCCTAACAATAAGTTCAAATGTAAGATGAAACTAACTACATGGCTGAAACAACTAAGCTATGATGACACGGAGCTATTATTATATCGAGCTAAATATTAAATGTACCTAATATGTGGCATATCACTCACACACACACACACACACACACACACACACACACACACACACACATCACCGTTATTTAGTGTATTAAATTTAGATAAATATAAGTAATTTTTATATATTTCCTGTATAGACTTACCTAATACCTAGTTATGGAGGAGCGGGGCATCCTAACACAAAATGTTCACTCACCTAAAAGGAAGTCCCTACCACTAAAGGAAATTGTAGACTAGTTAATAAGGGAAATAAACTATTTTTCATAGTAACAGTTGGTATACAATCAGACCGTTGTGACGTCAGAGTTCAGCCGAATAAAATTATTAACACTAAATATGTACTAAAAACGTTTAGTAATAAATCTAGTGTAATATCTGTTGTAGTAAAATCTGTGCAGTTAGTTATGCCGCCGACCCCACAGTAGCACAATAGCGTAACGATAAACTACGAGTTAATGTCACTACTGGGTATACGCTCGAAGAACAGATGAAACAGATTTTTCACTTCTCATGCTCGTAAAGTTCACGTTTACGCTGGATCATAAAAGTTTCTACATATTTTTAAAGTAATTTTTAATTGATGTAAATTTCCCACTGAAAAACAGCGTTGCGGCTTGCTGTAACATTATGCTGAGTGGGGCCCACCTTTTATAATGTTCGATGTTATTTTTAATTCTTTCCATCTAATGTATTTTTATGTGTATCAAATATGTATAAATAAATGTTCTCTCTCTCTCTCTCTCTCTCTATGGGGGAGGCTTATGTCCAACAGTGGACGTCCTACGGCTGAGATGATGATGATGAAATGTTCTCTCTCTCAAATAAGGTAACATTGACCGTACAAAAAACATGTGTATAGTGTTTCAAAATGGTTAGTTATTTTTAAACAGATTATACTACTAATTTATGGGATAATAGCTTTTGCCCGCGGCTTCACCTGCGTGGAAATCTGTTCCCTCGGGAACTTTGCATTTTTCCGGGATAAAAAGTAGCCTATGTCACTCTCTGGCCCATAAACTATGTCTACGCCAAAAATCACGTCGATCTGTTGCTCCGTTTCTACGTGAAAGACCGACAAACATACACACATGCATACAAACTCACAAACACACGCACTTTCCCATTTATAATATTACTCGTAGTATGGATTGTATATTTATCATCAAATACGCTTTTATCCCACAGATAACAAGAAATACAACGAGATAAAATGTCAAAGCGAAATATGAAAAACTATGCTGTCTTAAAAAGTTACATCTGCCGATTCACCATACACACCACAATAGATGTTTAAACTAAAAAAAAACAACAATAGCAGTAAGTGGAGTCTGTTACTAAATAATAAAGTTTAACGACACCTTATTAAGGATTTATTTGTTGCTGTACCCGAATTATTCTATAATTTATTACAAATAACTCAGAGCAATAAACCGTTTTTTGTAACTTCACTAAACATTTGTTAAGGGATTTGATTTTAATGATTTTAAGATTGCATTTTATTTGTGCTATCACGGTTATTTAAAATATAGGGTTATTTTGAATGCGACTAAGTAGGTACGGCTATATGTATTTCCTCAATGGGAAGTGAAGTTGTTTAGTGAAATCAGTGAGTTTATTACCTGTATAAATAAAGTCACAAGAAAAAACGTGTTTTTGTCTCGGTCTACCAAAGGCAACCTCTCAAAGTGCTACGGTAAAGAAAGGAATAGAATAGAATAGAATAGAATATATTTATTTGCAAAGAATAAGTAGTTACATAAAATGTCATTAGGTGATGTTGAGACAATAGGCAGCTTATTCAGCTATTTATAATTTATAGCATGCAATTTTTTTGTCTTAAGTTTAAGGGTAAGTGAGAAACTCCTTTACACTATTTTTGAATTTATTTAGAGGAAGCACTTGTACGCACTGCGACAGATTGTTAAAAAATTTCATTCACATTACAAAGCAATGTTTTCTGTAAAGTAAACCACCCTCTAGACCACGGGTCTTCCGTTTTGGCTCAAGGGCCACACTGCACTTAATGTAAATTCGTGCGGGCCAAGACTTTGGCTGGTCATGGGGTAATTAGTTAAGTAGACTTAGGAGTTGTTTCACCGTCCATTGATTAGTGTTAACTGACGGTTAAATGTGATGCCGTCTCCGTCTAATCGAACAAAACAAATAGAGACGGTATCACCTTTAACTGTCAGTTAGCACTAATCAATGGATGGTGAAATAGCCCCTTAGTCTTCAGGGTGTACCTAGATACAAGTAACGCATTTTTAGGGTTCCGTAGCACCGTATCACCATGCCAGCCGAAAGACGTCCACTGCTGGACATAGGCCTAATAATTTGTTTAGACTAAGTTTATTATAGCATCCAATACATTCGTCGAAAGCAGATTCGAATTTGTGCGTTACTAAGATCAAGTGACGCGTAGACTTAAACCTTTTTTTAAACATTAAACATACTTTAAAACTGTTACAAATTAATCCCAATTTTTCGTGCCCCATTGGCCTCTAGTGATGCGCCCGACTCCTCCGATAATAACGCAGGCGATACTATGAAATATGACGGTCACAAAAACCGGTAAACGTGTCCCTGCACTAATTAGGCGTTCGTTTCTGACACTACGGTTAATTTTGAGATCGTAAGGAAAAAACATAAGGGTTTAAGAATTGGGACAGTTCTTCTTTTGACTTGCAAGCTATTTAATAATATTTTGCAAATTGACTTTTGTGACAACTCTGCTTATTTGTTTTAAAAATAAGTTTTCGGTTTAAATTTCATTTTTAATATAAACTTTCTTTGCTGGCTGTATGTATTGTCACCCAAACTACATTTGCATACCAAAACTCAAGTCGATGCCATTAACCGTTGAAGAGTTCCGACCTGTGGAGACGATCCTGGCTGGACTAATAGTATGTTACTACCAGATTATTGTATTGTCAGGTAATTTTCATAAGTATACAAAATTTCAAGTCAGTCCAACTACTGGAAGTTGGTCGAATTTAACTTGCAACATTTTGATTACAGTCATACAGGGACAGGTGAAACTAAATAAAAGCTTGTAATTAGATGATCATTTTCATTACTTGCAGTAATATTTGCCACAGCGAAGAGTGCAAAAATGTCCTTAAAATTTATTTAAAAAATGTACTTAAGTAGAAACTTTTTTGTTTGTGGCACAGATTTGATTACTATTTCTATTACCCTGGTTTTAGACGAAGATTTAACTTAATGCACTAGAGCATAAAAAGTCATTTTATGTCGCCTATATCCAGTATAAACAAACTTTACTAGCATGAGAAGCAAAAAAACATTTCTCTACACCGATCAAAACCATGTGTTACCGTCCTAATTCCATAATCACCATCAGACATTTAAAAAAAAGTGGCGCCATAGTGTCATAGGTCGGTGGCGCTCGCCCCGCCCCTCGGCGTAATTGCGCCGATCTGAAACTAAGCGTAACGCGTCCTGCGGCGTAATTTGTGGGGCATCGGTTCAAGTTACGCTTTAAAAAACTGGGATATGGATCTTTTCCGGTATGGGACAGAGCATGTAATGCACTGTCTTAAAATGAGATTTGTAAAAATTTCAATCTTAAGTAATACCAGATTCATGTGCGGAATTACATTTGTAATTTACCACGAGCTTTGCGATCAAGGAAAACATCGTGAGGAAACCTGCACAAACCTGTGAAGCAATTCAATGGTGCGTGTGAAGTTCCCAATCCGCATGGGGCCCGCGTGGGAACTATGGACCAAGCCCTCTCGTTCTGAGAGGAGGCCTGTGCTTAGCAGTGGGACGTATATAGACTGGGATGATGATGAAAGTAATACCAAGGTAATACAGGACTTTGCTGACTATAGATAACACTATACTTAGGGCCTGCTGTTTGATCATTAGTTAAACTAAGTAATAGTTAAAATGTATGGCAAAAATAACAATAGTTAACACATTTCAACGGAAATTTAACTATAGTAATTTTAACTACTGATCAAACAACGGGCCCTTATATAGCCGTCGTGGACGTCCACTGTTGGATATAAGTCTACAGCTGCATACAGGCTTGCATCCATCGTGAGCCCGCGGCTTTAACAATGTCATCCGTCTATCTCGTTGCTGGACGTCCTACGCTGCGCTTGCCGGTGGTCTCCATTCGGGAGCTTTTCGGTACCAAAGGCCATCCGTTCATCGTGTAAATATTTTTCATATAGATATTTTTTGGTACTTAAAATTATTTAAAAATCATAGTCAAAATACCACAAATGGGACTTATCACGCTATTTTTTGGTCGCAGGCTGCTAGATTTGTTTACGGATTTTTAGATATGTGAGTAGACAGATTTGTGGTAGACATTTGTTCGAGTACTGTGTAAGAGAGTCCGTGCGCAGGTTTGCCACTCTGTGGCAGGGTATCCGGTGGTATGGTTTAGAGGACATGTCATGTCCCTGTTGGCACGAGTTGTTACTCATCTAAATCATATGGCTGTTGTGGTGTTTTTATAGATAAGGCCTTTTGGAACTGACATGTTCATTATATTTTGATCAAAGTTCCATAATAAATAAAGATTTTAAAAAAACAAGTAATATTTACCTCGACGTTTCGGCAACGTTACAGTTGCCGTGGTCACGAGTAGACTGAAGTGTGGGGTGTCGGGCGTGTGATATTTTGACTATGAGTGAGCATCACGAAAGTTTAAAACGTTATATTTAAAAATCATGTTCTGATAATCCATTTTAACTTAATAAAAATATGCGCAGGAAGCGATTGATAACGTTTTGACCGCACAGTATTTAATTAACGACAAGGAAACGCGTCATACATAAATAAATAAGCTCTTAAATATCTCGTTATATCCATTCCAGCTTTCATTTTTCCTGTAAACAAAAAATAAAGTTAATATTATGAATGAATTCGAAAATGTCCAACCACTTACTTACAAACATCATGAATGACAAAGTTTGTCAGTTTGTTACCCATTTTATCTGTAAAAGCAAGACTGGTTTGAATGAAAATTAACTACCTATACACCATGTTTATCCCGATTTCCAATAAATTTGACAGCATGCCAGTTCATTGATAGAAACTAGCAAATTATTTTGAATTTTTTGGCTATACTGATTTCCTTGAGTACGAGAAAAATAAAACATAATCACAGTCATTATTGGCAAGGGTTGTCTCATCTAAAGGTGAAATACAAAATCCACAAACTTGACTCGTTGAATGTTATTAAATATCCGAAAAATGTCATCTGCCAGATTTACAAACATAGCTATAAAACCATTTATTTATTTTTAAGGACTTTAAAAACATATATTCAAACAAACCAAAATCTTACAAAACTTATAAATTACAAATAAAAAATGCCCTGGAGATCGCTCATAGCTATTGATATTATAGTTACTGGCTTGATTCACTGACGCCATCACTTCGTATTCAAAGCAGCTTCGCTTGTTTCTTTCAAATATTTATAGTTCATGCAGACAATGCCAGGTGTAAAAGTCAGTTAAACATGTTACACGTAAACAAGTTTATAATTAATTCTAAATGCAATTCATGTACAAAAATATATTTGCATCTCTAAAGTTTCCTCTTAATTTGCAAAAACAGAGTCTACGTACGTCATTCATTAATTATTTAAAATATTTCCATATAGAGTAGGGCTCCTAACACGGAAAGTTCCATAAGTTTTTATGAATACACAGTGTTTATTTTTAGGTTTCCGTTAATTTAAATTTAAGCTTTTTCCGGTCCAATAAAGTTAATTTATTTAAGGAAAAAGTTTTCAAGGTTGTATATTTTAAGGATAATCAATCAATGATTAAGATTAGTTAGTAATAAAATACTGATGAAATAGTTTCTTTATTTATCGACTCTATGTGTGCTTCTGAATTTTCGTTTTGCAGCCGTGATGGCCTAATGTTATAGCCTCACGCAGAGGATCGTGGATTCGAATCCGGGTTAGCTCCTCTTGAGTTTATTGAAATTCATGTGCGAAATTACATTTGAAAATGGTTTAAAGCGTAGAAAAACATCGTGAGGAATCCTGTACAAAGAATCAAAAGCAATTCAATGGTGTTCACACGGACAGAGTTACTTTCACATTTATAATAATTAGTAAGTATAAGGATATCTATGTAGGTAAGGATTTTACACCTACAATAATACTTAATACTGGTTAGGGTCCTAATTATCAAGGATTGATTGACATAAGATACCAGAACCTATCATCCGTCAGTTAAAAAAATAACTCACATTTAAATAAATATAAATATCTATTGTGCCTAATTTCGCCAGTGCTATATCTTATCGTAAAACTTATTTTAAGTAAAAAGTCGTTATTCAAAAAGGAATTCAGTAATAATTCAAATTTGGAAGCCGTTTCGCAAATTCAGTAACGAACCGTATCGATGCCGCACGACGCAGGTAGCGCGCCAATCAGAAAGTGCCACAGATTGCCACAATATACAGGGTGTTTGGCAGTCGGGTGTAGGGGTTTTAAGGGATGATAGATATAGTAATTCTAAACATTTTTGACCAAATTTACTGTTATGAAACAAGACCTCTTGACAATATCCATGAAATACCTTAGTTTTTATTTAATTTTTTAGCTTTGTTTTTTTAAATGGCACATTATTAAAAAGCCCGTAAATCAAAGAAGTTTATTAGAGAATTTGTACACGTAAATCGCTGTTACTTTTTTTTCGTAGTCACTCAAATTAAAGTTATCTCAGTTTTTTTATCGTCATGTCTAAAGAGATTTTTTTGATCAGTCTAGCAGTAGTGGGCAGTTATTTTTTTTGAAGAAACAAGATACCTATTGCGAAGGCAAAACACTAAAAATTAACTCAATACCTACAGGTTAAACAGGGTTTTAAATAAAAACAATCTAGTAAACGAAGTGACTTAAAAAAATGAAAATATCTCAAAAACCGTGAAACTTGGGGGCTTGGAGCCCTAAAACGAATGAAATGAAATGAAAAAATGAAATGAAAAAGTATTTATTTATCATCAATGTTACATTGCTTTTATAAGTATATAGCCCTGCAAAACTGTTTGCACAGTTTGGCTGCAGGATACAGCCTCTATTAGAACATGAAAAATGGATATGTATAATAAATAACAACTACAATAATAATAATAAATATCATGAGACACTTGACACCAATTGACCTAGTCCCAAACTAAGCAAAGTATGTATTATGGACACTAGGCAACGGATAAACATACTTATATAGATAAATATATACTTAAATACATATTAAACATCCAAGACCCGAGAACAAACATTCGTATTATTCATACAAATATCTGCCCCGGAAGGGATTTGTATCCTTCCTTTTTTACCCAAAGATGGCATTATTTGTTCCATTGGCTTTATGTACAAATGAAAATTGTGGGAAACGATACTATTGCAAATGTAATTCGGGTTCATCATCATCATCTCAGCCTATACACGTCCCACTGCTGGGCACAGGCCTCCTCTCGGAATGAGAGGGCTTGGGCCATAGTTCCCACGCGGGCCCAGTGCGGATTGGGAACTTCACACGCACCATTGAATTGCTTCGCAGGTTTGTGCAGGTTTCCTCACGATGTTTTCCTTCACCGCAAAGCTCGTGGTAAATTGCGCACATGAATTTCGAAAAACTCAGAGGTGCGAGCCGGGATTTGAACTCACGACTCTGCTTGCGAGGCGATAGGTCAAACTCCTAGGCCACCACGGCTTTTTTTCGGGTTAACTATAGAGAACTCACGATTTGCCTTTGGGTACAGAACTCTAAAAGCGCGTACCAACCTAACGCACGAAATTGCGCCCGAGCGAAACAATTTTTCATCCGCTTCTTTTTTAAACGCCGCGACAAAGGGCGACTCGCATTCCCCTCAACAATATTGCCACAATATTAACGCTGGCTGTATTTATGAGTTTGGATATTTAATTTTCTTTTAAAGGGTTGCCGCTAACGACTGAATGCGAATGCTCTTTTATGAGCAAAAGCGGGATACTAATCCTCGTTAAGTGATTGCGCCTTTAATAGGACGTTAATGAGATTCGGTTGTCGAATTTGTTATCGAGTTACGATTTTTTTTATAGCCGGCCGCTGATTAGGGTTAAGGATTGTCGCGAAACATGCCAAAGGTAAGCTTATTTGAATTATTGGTTTAGGTCGGATGCTGTTTTCTTCTCAATAGCACAGTGAGCTTCTAAATACGTTCGTTCGTTCACATGAATTTTTTGAAGCTTGAACTTAAAAAACATCGTTACCTGTAATTTACAGTCATGAAATTTGGTACAAGCGATAAGGCCGCCTATTGCTTACCGTGTAATTTTTTTCTCTGTGTATCTGTTTTCTGTATCGCTTACTATTTCTGGTGTACAATAAAGAGTCTTTGTATTGTATTGTAGAAGTAAGTACCGACAATCTTTGCAAAATTGTGAAATTGGATACCTATAATTGACCGTAATGGACATATCGGTTAGTTTCCAAACATATACATCGAAAAAAAAATTGTTTAAAAATCCAATTTAAATATCATCATAATGACTCGGTAAATTTGAAATTGAAACAGTATTACTAACATAGCTCACGGCTCAATCCAGCCAATCAGGCCCCACCTTAATTGATACTAAACACTTCGCGGCGGTAAAAACCTGCGCGAGCGACTGCTAACTAACGATTATTACCGTTCGGCTGCTTCTTATGATGGTAAGAGTCATTTCACGAAGGTAAATTATAATTTTCATCACTCATGCTCGTGAGTAGTGTCGTAACATGCAGGCTAATTTAGTTGCAATCCCCTTGTAAAAACAGACGCCGTATTGCCTAACATTTCTGACGCTCGCGATGGCAATTAAATGATAGGATAGATTTCGCATACAAAAAGCGATCGCGAGCGTCAGAAACGTTAGGCAATATGGCCTCTATTTCCGAGTCTTGGCTGTTTTATATGTAGGTATCTACCTATATAAGTATGACTATCCGTTGCTTAGTAGGTATCAGTATCCATAACAAAAGCCTTGCTTAATTTGGGACTAAGTAAATTGCTGTTAAGTGTCCCATGATATTTTTTTAAACTATTCAGATAATGTCATAATATCTTAACTAAATAAGTTTTACTCGTTTTCCTCCGTGATTATGCTGAAACTCATTTTAATATCCATGTTTTCTAGTCAACTTCTTGTATGGAGTGTACACAAAAGTGATGAAACATTTGACGAAAGTCAAAATATCTTGATCAATTGAGGATGTATTGGTAAAAAACGTAAGTAAAGGACCTGTTGTATGTAGTGGTGCACAGAATTGATATGGAGCTTAAGTCATTTTGCGAATTTGGAACGTCAATTTGTTTATATGGACAAGTTACTACTACATACAACAGGTCCTTTACTTAAGTTTTTCACCTATAACTGTGTCTACTTGTGAACGTTACAGTCTCGGAAAAAACCTACGCTATTTTGTTTAAATGATTTAAAAAAACATAATATCACATCGTCATGTCGAAACGGTACTGCCACAGCGGGAACACTCCGAAACTTCGGTATCCGGACCACACCCGTATCATCGAAACTGATTCGATTTATCGATCGCCTCCATCGAATATTCGAATGAATCGATTGATTTAAACATCGAATGAAACGCTTTAATGAGCGGTGATTGTGTGATCTTCACACGGACCGCGTTCCGTTCAACCATTCACTCATTCACCCATTCTCATTCAATCTGTTGAACGCTGTATATTATATTAGTGAGCTTGTTTTGAAATGTTTGATTTAGGGTCTTCGCTTTTTTATTGAGTCAGAAAAGAACGCTTCACTGGGGTAGGGAATCTTTATATACCTATTAATTTGTTATTGTTATATCAAAATACGAGTTATCTAGAAATTTGTTTGCGTGTGGGCTGTGATTCGTTGCATATTGCTCATATAATTTTTTAACGTCGTGGTTTTTGGAACATACTGGCCAATTTTAGTGTTGAGCTGATGGAGCTTCACGGATCGTCAAGCGATCGTGAAAAGTAAAATTAAATGTTTGAAATTGATTGTTGATCGAGTTAAACAATAGTTCAAAGTGTGACAACTCACTTCGGTTCAACTGGCCTTACCTACTGTGTGTTACCACGCACAGGCGCTTTGTACTTATGTCGTCAGCCGTTTTTGCATGCTACCCTATAATAAGAGATTATTTAGATTTAAGCAAAATTATTGTTTTCTCAGTGAGTGATTTATGTAAATCTTACGAGTATGAGAAATAAATATCATAAACCATAAATACTCTTAGGCAAAAGTATCATCACTTCATTTACTGCATTACTGATTAAATCTAATTTTACTGCATGGAGTGTAAGTATATGAAAGTTAATACTTTTGGCCCCAATTTCGTCTCATCATCATCATCATCATCATCATGTCAGCCGAAAGACGTCCACTGCTGGCTGCTGTCTCCACTCAGACCGGTCTTGTGCTTTCCGCATCCACCGCGATCCCGCGATCTTAACCAGGTCGTCGCTCCATCTTGTTGGAGGCCCGACAGCTCGTCTTCCGGTTCGCGGACGCCATTCGAGAACCTTTTGACCCCATCGGCCATCAGTCCTGCGAGCAATGTGCCCAATTTCGTCTGCCTAGAATTAGTTTATTACTATTCACCGGATAACAACTATCCTATTTCCATCCCAGGGTTTTTAAACTAGCTGCATACAAAATTTCTCTTCTAAATCTGCAATCTCAATCGATTCAGCGTTTTGGCAAAGCCTGGAAAAAGACGCGCCAATAAGCCCGTTCATTTTCCAGCCTTCATTAGCAATAAACACAATTAATTCGCTTAAAAGTAATCAGTACTTAAGCCCACTGAAATGGGGGCCATCAATAAATCCAGGATCTCCTTAATTAGAGGCGATCTAAACCGGGATCGCCTATAGCATTTATTTGCGGCAGAGTAGCACTGAATAGTCTCAAATGCGTACTTATAGCGCTTGTAGATTACCTTTGTTGGGTCACTACGGTTTCTACCAAAGGAGTGCTCTTATTACGAGCTTTTGTACTTGCCATTTTTAAAATTACTTTTTGGAGTCTTTTTGTATTTTTTATTTCAACTCCAAATTTTTGTTACTTGTTAACTGTGGTCTTGCAATAAAAATATTACATTTCATTTCATTTCATTTCATTACGGTCATCCCGTGAAAGTCTATAATATATATTTCACACGAAAACCGCTGGGCCTGCTGCTGCTGGCGGTGGTGTAGAGGAATAGCACGCAGCACGGATTGCCGAGGACCTGGGTTCGATTCCCAGCGCTGGTCTATTTTTCTGGTTTTTCTGTGCATCCATGTTTCAGCTTGTGTTTTTGTGTGAAATATCTTGCCTTTTTTGTTGGGTCAAATCTTGTAAAAACGTAACTACAGTCCATAAAACTAATTACGACCAAAAGTCAACAGGGATAATCATACATATCCAATCGTAATTCTACTATCTTTTTGCAGTTAGTGACTTCTGACTGTCACCTGACAAGATGTGGGTTGCCATGGGAGTGAGACGCCCTGTGGGAAAATAAAAAGTATATTATGATATGGTAACCAGCTGGTGCTGGTGCATATTGGTATATGACACACCAAACCTGTCATAAATTTCTGATACGACTCTATTTTTAGGACCGGTAGATATTTTTACACGCCCCGCCATGGCAGATATTAATGCCGGTTGACTGTACGTGTTCCGTTTGTTTCACTTTGTCCTTAAATATTTATTTAGCGGCTGAAAGCGGCTAGACCCTCGTCCAGACTCCGCCTCGTTAGCGCGCCGCGCGTTCTGCCTACATCTTAATTAAGCTGCGCTGGCGCATAGCAGACGGAAAGTACCGGCGCAGACGCTTGGGTGCTTCACAGTTTGCTAATTAGTAATTTTACTAATTTCTTCTTTAATTGTATACTGTGTTTTTTAAGTATTTTATTTGTAATTATTTTATTTTGAAAAAATGACTTTCTGCCAAGTTTCTTGCGGCGCATTCTTCTTGGCAATGATGGTCTTTCCGAAAGCGCTGGTAGTTTAAAAAATGAGGTATAAGTAAAAGTGTCTATTTACTGAATAAATTATTTCGATTTTATTTTTTTTGCTATTGGTACTAATTACCTCCGACGCAAAAAGAAGGGTGTTTTATAAGTTTGAACGCTATGCGTGTCTGCGTGTGTGTCTGTAGCACCGTACCTCTTAAACGGGATGACCGATTTGAATGCGGTTTATTTTTATTTGAAATCAGGTTTTGTAGCAATGGTTCTTAGATATGTTTGATCAAAATTGGTGAATCCGTTTTTGAGATATTGAACTTTGAAGTGACAAATACGGGGATTTTTTTAATCGGTCTTTTGGGTTCTGTCATATCATAATGATAAATATATACGGAACCGCTATAGTTTTATGTACTTTTGTCTGTGTACGCAGCGCTCACGAGAAAACTGTAATTTGGCAAAAGCCAGTCAACCAATTGTATTTCTAGCTCACCAAACCGTGTCGCAACGATATTTTAAAAAACGTATGGACAAATAATCATTTACTACCTATAATAAGAGACCATGGTAGCTCAAAAGCATGCTAGCTCATGGTAGCTGGAATCAAATTGGTTAACTGCACCTAAGTACATTATAATCACGCCGACCGAAAGATACATTAAAGTTTAAAAAAAGAGCCATAAAATTAGATATTATTTTTTTGTCCTTTCCATTGTGTAAATTGACTTCCTCAGGCGACCTCATGACAGCAACACGAAGAATGTGACAAAAAAAAACTTGTTTTTTTTTTGAAATGTTTTATCAGTTTTTTTTTTCAGACGTGTTCAATTTAGGTTTGCCTACCTACAGCCTCCCAGTACTTTCTCCCACTCATGCCCCTATTAGGTAATATTGACGAGCAATTAAGGCCGTGTAGTGAGCAATCCAGTAGATAAGTGTATTTGTTGGTGTCCCGGACAACTTTATAAATAAATAATATGCTAATACTGTGGCCCGGGCCAATTAATAAACGAGAGCCGGTGGTCTTTGCCCTTAAAACGTCTATTGATTGAGATTCACTACTGAATTTAAATTGCTTTGGATAAGGTGATTAAACTTCCGATATTCTGCTTGTAGTTACACTAGCTTTGGCCTGCAGCGTCGCTGCCAGGCTGGACACTGTATAAATGGGTTGTTGTTTTTATGGTTTCGTACCCTAAGGGTGCCAACGGAACCCTATTACTGACACTCCGTTGACTGTCTGTCTGTCTTGATCATGAAACTACCGTGAGACTCACTAATGTTAAATGATATTGTAACGGATAACTCACGTCTTAAATCGAGTTTAGTTCTTCTTTTCAGGAGCACGCGAAGAAGAAGGGTTTCGAAATAACCCGAAAAATGTCGAGCTAAATTAGATTTAAGACGTGAGTTATCCGTTACAATATCATTTAATATGTCTGTCTGTCCGTCCATTCGTCTGTCACAGGGCTCTGTCTCATGTCATGAGTCGTAATAGTTAGACACTTAAAATGTTCATAGCTTATGTGGCCGCTATAGGGTAACAACAAATACTAAAAACAGATAAAATAAATATTTAACTTCCATACAGCAAATGTGATTGATTGTTTTGACGTTTTTTGCTTGATATTAATAACAGCAACAAGTAAACGCTTGAAACATTGAATACTGGTGATGTTAACAATTTTGGTGGCCATTTTATATTGTTGGGTTAGCACTAGTTTGGCGTTGTTTCTATTAAAATGGAACGAGAACGCAGAAATATAATGTTACTAGCTTTTGCCCGCGGCTCCGCCCGCGTGATATTCGGTTGTTGCGCGTTGTTTCTTTCGGGAACTGAGCATTTTTCCGGGATAAAAAGTAGCCTATGTCACTTTCGGATCCGTAAACTATTTCTATGCCAAAATCACGTCGATCCGTCGCTTCCTTACGGCGTGAAAGACGGACAAACACACAAACATACAAACACACTTTCGCATTTATAATATTAGTATGGATGTTTATAATATTGGATTGAAATGAGGATCTCATTTTGGTGATCAACTATTGTTTTTGGTGGTAAGAAAGAAGTAATTTTATAGTATTTAGCGATTTATAATACTAGCCAGGTTAGTAGTGAAATACCCAAGAATATCGCGCACCAGGTCCATTAGTTAATTTTAATCCACATTCTGTTATTGACGAGAAATTTAGCAGTCATTATTACTCATACAAGTCAAATCATAAATCAAGCCCGATCTCGCTTCACTGACGGATTGTAAGCGAAACACACTTCACCATTCAAATCTTTCTCTTACCTTTTGAGTTATCGATTTTGCTTATAAAATTTATGAAGATTACCACAGACAATCACGCCCACTCTTAAAGGAATCAATGGCTCAAGCTTCGCCTATGCTATGGGTAAGATTTATTAGCCCCTATTCGAACATAATCTACACTAATTCACCGTGGAAAAACGAAGACTCCGTAGCACCTGGATAGCGCTTTGTCGCGGCTCAATATATTTTAAATGACTCGAAGCGGCCTCTCCTGTAGCTGACGCTATTGTGACTGACTGGACTTCCTTTTTTGAAATCACACTGGGATTCCGATTTCAAAATTGGAACCATTATGATATATTTTTATTTTATTACCGTGTAACTTTTTAACTGTGGTGGCCAGCATTTAGCAGTTTTTATTAAGTATCTAGAATTTTTAGCGGATCAACAAGTACTGTAATATTTAGCACTCAATGACACTTTTTACTACCAAAATTGAAATATGATTGCGAAAATTATACCATAATTTTAATGTTAAATTATAACCAAACTTTTACTAACAACAAGCAAGTTTTTATTTGTAGAAATAACACCAATTTAATTATTTTTACACCAAAATAATAAACGATCTCTAATCATTTGTCAATTACATTGTACATACATTGAGTCGATAGAGTAGCGCTTCGCGGAGCTCCTCTTCCATGTAGTCTTAGACGCTTCGCATCTTGACACAACTGTCAACGAACGCTACGCAATGGGCACTTTTTTATTTATTTAAAATTAACTTATTTCAGATCACGAAGTCTAATAATCTTGTTTTAGCCGTATACTGGACCCGATTCTACAGCGGCCGCTAAAATTCCTAATTTTATTTAGACGTCGCTAAATCACTTTGCTATTCTATGAGCACCTGTCATAATCAAATGACAACGCTAATTTAATCTGACGTTTCTTATTTTAGCCGATCTATCTAGCCGGTCAGCGTGACTTTCTGGAATAGCACTTGTTAAATCAGCCATCTAAATGTCAATTAAAATTTAGAAAATTTAGATTTAGACAATTTAGCCGACGTGCGCGTAGAATCGCATCCATTAAATAATTAAAATATGTTCCCTTTTTCATTCGATGTTGCGTACGATACTGGCCACTTGAGAATTGGCGATTTGAAGTTTAAAAAGTCGGCTTTTATTTAAATGCCTGTTTTTTTCGTTTTTGATCGCCAGTGCGTGTCAAAACGGTATGAAAGGAGTTTGGACGTTTTTTTTCCGCCTTCTGTGGACTTGTGCCGCGCATTAGTGGCTTTTGTTGACGTTCGCGGACGAAAGTTGAATATCGAATGAGCTGTTGATATTGCCTCTGTATATTTTACAGCGTTAATACCTCAGACTGTTTTTATATGGATTCTTAACACATTGGAAATGTATTTGAGTTATTAAGGAATTAGTAATGGACAAGGGTATTAAAGGCGTAAGTAAATTATTAAAAGTGGTCGTGCAATATAATGGTAAAGGCGTTGCAAAAAGCGTGGGGTCATAGTATGTGCTATAGATTTTTAGTCTCAATACCTATGACTCGGAACGTTGACAATCAAAAACTAGAAAAATAATGCGAATGTGTGCGTATAGGTATTTCTTATTCTTTCTCGATAAAACGTCTTTGTCTTTTGATTTGGATAAATTTTGGTATCGTAGCTGATTCTCGGCTATAAGTAACATGTACACCTCTACTCGTACTTAAGCATCAAAATCCCGATAGATCAAGTACTAAATCTAAAAAAACGGTAATTTTACGGGTGTTCTTCAAACGATGTAAATAAGAACACGACGCAATTTTCAGTAATTTCCGTGAAAATTTTGCAAAATCACAGAATTTTTATTCAATTGCCAGGTCTAAATTACACAAGCGAGTGTAACCGCTGGTAAAAGCTAGTAAGTACCTTTTATAAAAAAATAATAATACAAAACGCAATATGTTTAAAGTTATATCTTACTCACATGAACATCTATTCTAAACCATCATCTTGAAAACAATAGCACATCCGTTGCCATGCACGACAACCGCGTGCCTCAACAACCTCGTATCTACGCAAAGCCTGTACTTACAAAATTAACAGTATACACCTTTACAATCAGGTTCGTTTTTGAATAACGCAATGCAAAAAGATACGAGGTTGAGAAAGTAAACATCAAACACGTTGTTTGCATTAATTGTACGAACGCTAATTGCTAACCGAGGCCCTGAGTCTTTAAGCTACGAAGATTACGAAACTTAAAACAACAGTAAGCCTTAGGTATTAGTTTAAAACCAAATTCCAGCACAAACTTTCGGGCGGGGTTTCATCATCACTTGGCGGATGACGTCCACTGTTGAACTGAAAAGCTTCCCCAAATTGAAAATACAAACTGAAACAATACAAACCGAGGACCTGGGTTCGATTCCCAATGTTAGTCCTAATTTTCTGGTTTTTTCTGTGCATGTATGTTTCAGTTTCTATTTTCAATTTAGGTTTTACGGGATGACGGTAAAAATTTGGAATTGAAATAAAAAATACAAAATGATTCCAAAAAACCAATCTTAAAAGCTTCCCCCTTTAGAACGCTATGATGAACGACAACTCGCCACCTGCATCCACTCATGATGTTGTCAATTCACTCAGTGAAAGGCCTGCCAACGCTTCGTTTTTCGTTCCGTTTTTGCGACTTGAGGACTTTTCTTCCCTATCTTATCTGTTCTTCTCTAGCGGTTATCTGTTCTTCCCTAACGTTTATCTGTTCTTCGAGAGATGTGGCCCACCAATTGCCACTTCAACTTATACAAGGCTGCTTTGAAATCTATCCAGAACATTCAGATGATTATTGAGATGGTTTTAAAACGCCCTTGTATACATAATACAAGAGAGAGCACTGTCGGTGAATTTAGTACCTACTTTAGTTTTAATTTTAGCGTATCACCATTGTGATCATGATGTTCGTGATCGCATTTTCCATCTCTTTCTATCCCGTCTTATAGCATTTGACAGAGAGAAGTAGTGAAGACCATACGCGTTGTAGATGCGATGCGTGTTCTTCTTGGACTTAGCACTGACGCAATTATGACACATTGTTGGTTAGTTAATTATCAACCATGCGTATCTAATGTAACGATGAGCTGTGAAAAAAAAATTGGACATCGAAGGCCGCATTGTATTGAGGTACCTAGTAGAATTGTACTAAACTTACTATAGGTACCTATTTGCTGGGCAGACGCCTCACCCTCGATATTTCCAACTTCCCCTGTCGGCAGCTAAGTTTTGCCAGTCGTTTCTGAATGCGTCCATGTCGTCCCGCATGCACTCGGAGAGATGGGCACAGGTTACTACCCAGTGGGCGCCGCCAGATGGTACCTATTATAAATGAAAAATATTAGTTGTAGGTAAGGTAGGTGTTTACTAAAATCATAGCGTCGATTAGAACTTTAAATTCAAATAGGATGGAAGAGGACTTCATCAAATAGGATGAAGTTAGCAATTGTTACTTTGAAAACTTGAACGCGTCAAATCTCACAGCTCGTATGACATCATCCACATAACATCAAACAAAGAACTATCAACGAGCAAAGCCAGCTAATTTGGGTAATGGACGCTAACGCCAGGTGCGGCGGGGGCGGGGGCGGCCGATACAGCGAGTTAGAGCGGTTAGCGCTTCTGGTGGGAACATTGGCTTTCTGGTTACTACAGCACAACAGGATGTTCAAATAAGATTTTGTTAAAAAATTAGAGATGTGCCGACTAGTCGGTAAAGCCGACTATCCGGCCACTTTTGTAGTCGGCGACTAGTCGGCGAATAGTCGGCAAAAAGCGCCGACTAATCCGCTTCTTACTTTGTATGTATTTTTCAGTAAATTATACATTTTCATGTATATGCAGAGCCTTGATAATTTATTAATATTTGTATTTTTATAATCATTCTTAGATTATTAATTTTTCAATGTAAAGCAAAGCAACTTTCGCGTGACCATTGTACAGCAATTTTTTTTTCATTGTAGGTAAGTACATTCAATATTTTTTGGCATTTGATTCCCATAAGGGAATCATTGTTTAATTTTCAAAAAAAATCATAGGTAAGTAGGTAACCCTTAGATTTTCCTTTTGAAATTAAAAAAAAAAATCGCTAAAGTCACGTCAATTAATAATAGGAGTAGGTAAAATATTTTTTAAACAAAAACACCGCTTTGATAGGCGTCGGTTGCAACTTGCGCGCGAATCAGCTGGTTAAAGAAGCGTCATAGAAATCCCGGAAACCGTGATCGGCTTGGCCGACTAGTCGGCCGATTAGTCGGCTTCCTTACAACCGACTAATCGGCTAGTCGGCTAGTCGGCCAAAGTCATGATCGGCACATCTCTATAAAAAATGTAACTATTTTTGCTCACTATACTAGCATTGTCTTGGACACTAAAACAAAAGGATGAACTCAAACTGGTACTGTTCAAAAGGAAGGTACCAAGAAAAATTTCGGTACAGCGCGAGAAGTGGATGGCACGTATCGTACCAAAATGAATCACGAGCTAGAAGCACTGATCAGTACAGAAACCATCGTCTCATACTGGAAGGCACAAAGATTAAGATGAGCAGGACCTTTCCAACTGGAAAGGATGAAGGACGACAGGACAAGCAATTGTTATTTATTTTAAGTGCAAAAATGTGTAACTTTTTGTCAATGTTAAAAGTTAGTCAGTTTAAAGGGCCGTCCACATGAGATGACTATCTTGCTGCGGGTGTGATTGCTTCCCATCAGCTCGTTAATCCACATGCTCGTTTTTCCCTCATATTTAAAAAAAACTAGGTTTTGCCCGTGGCTCCGCCCGCGTGGTATTCGGTTATCGCGCTGTTTCCTCGGGAACTGTGCATTATTCCGAGATAAAAAGTAGCCTATGTCACTCTCGGGCCCATAAACTATCTCTATGCCAAAAATCACGTCGATCGGTCGCTCCGTTACGGCGTGAAAGCGTAACAAATAAACAAACAAACTCACTTTCCCCTTTATAATAGTATAGGATAAGGATAAGGATGTGTTTTACTTAAAATTGTAAAACTTTAACACCCTATACTCACAACAAAGAAGCAATAGAGCACTTCCTATTGGTCCGTGAGTGGGCAAACATACCACCGTGGGTACGAACGGACAGACGGCACTTCATTAGCGAATCGTTAAGTTGCACCAATGCTGTGAGAATGGCTAGTATGGGAAGAAGCCACAATGATTAGTCAGTATAAATAGTTACAAAGACGCTTTGAGGCCGCAGTTTTGCGATTTTGCGGATAATGGGACAAAAGCCGATCGCGCGGGTATCATAGCGCTTAGCAAGCACACTTTTAGTTTGCATACGTATTGCTAGTTATATAAATTTGCTTTTATATATAAAACACGGATTATAATAAAAAAAGCGCTAAATTAACACTTTTATTGTTTGTGACTGTTCGCGTTCCATTGTCTTGAAAAATCAAAAGTTGTTTAAATTCTTCTAGTATTTAGGCCGCAATAGGTTGTTTTTAGTATGTCACTTTTTATACTCGGCATGTCTGTTTGTCAAGTTTTTATTGCACAAAAATAAACAAACAAAGCTTTGCGGTGAAGGAAAACATTGTGAGGAAACCTGCACAAACCTGCGAAGCAATTCAATGGTGCGTGTGAAGTTCCCAATCCGCACTTCCCAGTCCGAGAGGAGACCTGTGCCCAGCAGTGGGACGTATATAGGCTGGGATGATGATGATGATGATGAAACAAACAAACACAACAGACAAATATGTTGCGATACATGTCCAAAGGCGAACTTATCCCTTTAATGAATCTCTATCACTGTTAACCTTTGAATAGATGAGAGAATTTGATCCTTCTTAGACGAAGAGATTTTACTTAGTACATATATACCTACTCATCTCGTTGTAAAAATATTTTTAATTTTTTCTCTTTTTTTAATCGACTGGAAGGCAAACGAGCAAGTGGGTCTCCTGGTGGTAAGAGATTACCACCGCCCATAAACATCTGCCACACCAGGGGTATTGCAGATGCGTTGCCTGTCCAAAATAAATATGATCTTTATGACCATAAGTAGGTAATAGAAATGTTCATAAAAGTTGACATTATAAAAACCATAAAGTCGAAATTGAAACGTCATTATTTTTCTACAGTCAGTAATTCTAAGTTAATCAGTACGTGCTTCTTACGTCGTGGTGTACGGAACAGTGGATTGAACGATTAAAAGTCTAAAGATTCCAGAAAAGTACCAGGAGAGCATAGACACTAGGTGCCTGGTGTTATCGGAGCTGACGAGGTACGACTTCATTAGGGACGCTCGGGCGACGAGTCACGACCTGGCTCGTGCTGCGTTTGGACTAATTACACTTATTAAGTACTATAACAGTATGCAGGTAGACATCTTAAAAAGGAATATTTTATTAACTGACGACCGGATAGCCCAGTGGTTAGAGCACTTGATTACGAAGCTTGAGGTCCCGGGTTCAATCCCCGGTCGGGGCAGATATTTGCATGAGTATATTATATTCTCTGTGGCATGAGTAATACGAATCTTTGTTCTCCGGTCTTGGATGTATACTATGTATTTAAGTACGTATCTATCTATCTAGCTGCTATTTTTTTATGTATTTTTAAGATTTTGGTAATAAACATTTTTTATTTTATTTTTTACATCCGGTCGTTGCTAAAAATATATTATTTAAGTAATTCGGAATTCTTTATATTTCCTTTATTGATAAAATGTAAGTCATTGCTGGCTTGAAATATCACAGAATATGTAGGTTGAATGTCAGCCAAGTCAACAGAAAGTGTACGTGTAAGGGTGTGTGTGTTTTTTGCTGATTGTAGTCAGCAAAAAAGGCTTGCTTGTATCTGACACTTTCATGACCAGACAAATTAACATGAGTATCAAAGTTCATTGTTGTAGATATGGGTGAATATTCAGCAATTTTGCGGCGTTTTTTTCGTTCTTATTGTTTTGGCAGACGTTATTAAAAGAGATGTTGCTCGCTATGGAAGCGCGCGAGAGCATCTGGACGGGGTGTATGTAGCTTTAGTACCTACCTCGGAAACGCGTGAGAGTGCCCTCGCCCGCAAAACGCTCCATCTGGACCGGTTCTTAGTCGCTGCTGCAAACTGTGCCACCGCTGTGCTCACGCGACTACCCGACGAAACAATTACCGGCACACAACTACCCGCATTTTCATCGTCATTTTTATTATTACAGTCAAATGTAGGGTAGAACACAACACTAACAACACCTTCTGTAAAGATACGTTCACACCTAGCTATGACACAGCACAAGTATTTAACATTGTTTTCCGACTCGGGGGTATCGACCTGCCACTATCCCGGTTTCATGTGCAACATCGACTACTAATAATAATAATAATAAATATCATGGGACACTTTAAACCAATTGACCTAGTCCTAAACTAAGCAAAGCTTGTATTATGGACACTAGGCAACGGATAAACATACTTATATAGATGAATACATACTTAAATACATATTAAACATCCAAGACCCGAGAACAAACATTCGTATTATTCATACAAATATCTACCCCGGCCGGGATTCGAACCCGGAACCTCAAGCTTCGTAGTCTGGTTCTCTGACCACTAGGCCATCCGGTCGACATACTGTATCGCGCTTGCGCACTAAACGGAGCACGAACACTAAGGACATCGCGGTGAGCGACGCGCGCGGTTGAACCCGCCGTGTTAGGTCAACCCTGGTTAGGTTTAACCACTTTCAGCTAATGGGTCTTTGAACACAAGGACCTGTACGTATATGTATGTAGGTATGTAAACTCTTTATTGTGCAAAATAAGTAGGTAAACAAACACAATTGACAAAAAATTAAATATATGTACAAAGGCGAACTTATCCCTTTAAGGGATCTCTACCAGTCAACCTTTGAGTGGAAATGTTTCACCACTCGTTGATAAATTTTATGTGACAGGTAAAAATGTGATGTCGTCTCGTTTTATTTGGACAAAACAAACAGAGATGGCGTCACCAATATTTATCAATGCTATAATAACACTATAATTCTAATAGCGAAAACATTGACTTGTTTTTTTTGTTCTCTGAGTTAATTTACTATCAGTATTATTAACAATTAAATATGCTAAGAGTGGGATAATATCGTTTATAATCATTATGAATGCGAAAGTAACTCTATCTGTCTGTTATGATATTTGATATGGAGATAGTACATATGAACCCTAACAAGAACTACGATAGTTTTGGACATTGTTTGTTTAGACATTTTCACTTCGCACCTTGAGAATGAGACTGTAATTTAATTAAACAAAATTTGTCATCTTTCAAAATGGCACTGAAATTTTTTTAACGCATACTTTAATTTTGCAAACTGACATATTTTGTTTAGTGACAGTCTCATTCTCAAGGTGCCACTTGGTGACGATGTTGTATAAGTCATGATGGTCATAATAAGATTAAACCATTTTTTTATACCTATTATCTGCAGGTGGTAGGACCTTGTAGGGGGTCCGCCCGGATTGCTACCACCGTCTTGCTCGCTAATCCTGCCGTGAAGCCTGCTGCTTCACTGCTGTGTTTCGGCGTGGAGAGTAAGAAAGCCGGTGAAATTACTGGCATTTGAGGTATCCCATCTACATCTTAGGCCTCTTGGTTGGCAACGCGTCTGCAATGCCCCCGGTGTTGCAGGTCTCTATTGGCGGTGGTGATCTCTAACTATCAGGAGACCCACTTGCTCGTTTGCCATCCAGTCGAATAAAAAAACTTAATTAAAAATGACATGAAGTTTCGTGACACCCCTACCTTAGCGCCTTACAGTGTAAACATCGGCGCTTCTGCCGCAGCATAATTAAAAAATTAAAAGCCGTGGTATTTATTGGGGCCAATATTGACCGTCATGGCAATTAGCCGCGCGCCGGCGCGCCGTGCCGACACCGCAGGGACAGCCCTGGCTATACTGTTTTCTAGGAGTTTAGATCTTAGAGGGCTGGGGGGATGCTCGATTTTAGTGAAAACTAGCTTATGCCCGCGACTTCGTCTGCGCGGATCTAGGTTATCGCACGGTGGCGCCCTCTACCGGAATAAAAGGTATCCTATGTTGATCCTTGGGGTTCAAACTACCTATATACCAAATTTCATCAAAATAGGTTCAGTGGTTTCGACATGAAAGCGTAACAGACAGACAGACAGACAAAGTTACTTTCGCATTTATAATATTAAATTATGGATTTGCAGCTTAGAGTTGAATATTTTGGAAACAAATCACTGAATCGAAAAATCGTTTTAGTGACCTCCTAATGGTTTTAAAAGACCTATCCGACGATACATCGTACTATACGGTTGGATGAGAAAAAAAAATCACCCCCACTTTACGTCTATGGAAAATACTCTAAAACATTTTTTTTTTCAATTTTTTATTGTACCTTTTTGTCGGCAAAGTTTGCATATATATTTATGCAAAATTACAGCTTTCTAGCATTGATAGTCCCTTAGCAAAGCCGCGGACGGACAGACAGACAGACATATATGGCTAAACTATAAGGGTTCTAGGTTCTTACTCTTTCAAAATCATTAGGGGGTTGCTAAAACGATTCTTCGATTCAGTGATCTGTTTGAAAAATATTCAACTTTAAAGTGCAAATTTTCATTAAAATTTAGCGTCCCTCCCCTCTAAAATCTAAACCGGTGGGTGGAAAAATTTGAAAACACCCAGGATGGTAGTAAGTATATCAAACTTAGAAGGAAAACTATAACGGTTAAGTTTACTTGAGAATTATTAGTAGTTCAAGAGTAAATAGCAGCCTAAGGTATAAAATATACCTAAACTTGGAATATTCCGTACAAAATACGAAATCCTTGGAAAAATATTACTTAATTATTTTATAATGGCTACGAAACCCTATTTCGGGCGTGTCCGACACGCTCTTGGCCGGTTTTTACTTTAACTCAAACTCAAAGTCTTTATCGCGCTAAATGTTGTGATAAGATCTTAACTACATTATTCTTTTAAATATGTTTTTTTTACTCGACTGGAAGGCAAACGAGCAAGTGGGTCTCCTGGTGGTAAGAGATCACCACCGCCCATAAACATTTGCAACACCAGGGGTATTGCAGATTCGTTGCCAACCTAGAGGCCTAACTTGGAATACCTCAAGTGCCAATAATTTCACCGGCTGTCTCACTCTCCGGGCTGAAACATAACAGTGCAAGCGCTGCTGCTTCACGGCAGGATTAGCGAGCAAGATGGTGGTAGCAATCCGGGCGGACCTTGCACAAGGTCCTACCACCTGCAAATTAATGAAAATGTATTTTGTATGTCGTGGACTGTACCTGTTTAATATGCATCGCGCTAGTTCGGTAATGCTAGAGCGAGTAAGACAAGCAATCAATTAAGCAATTTGGAACGTGCGGCTAACGAAGCGACGTCACTATGGGAACAAAGTTAGGTATTTACAGAATTTTAGTATTATTTGTATAGGGCTGACTGTATTTGTACACTCCAAGAATGTACACTCCGAGAAATTTAGCCGAGTGTTGGATTGTGCTATCTTCAAGACATACGTATAGTGTGTCCTTAGCCCTGGCAGTAGTTTTGAACAGAAGAATTTTTGTTTTGCTACAGCTTTAAACGATTCACTTTGAACCAAACCAGGAACGTTTTCAGAGCATAATGTATTATAATAGTATAAAAATTTTCAACCACCTACCCCAACATATGAAAGTGATGTCCGGAGCTAAATTTAAAACCCCTTAGGCCACCGTCAACAACATTAAAAAAAGTACTTGTTCAGAAATGTTTTTATAGTTTAAGGGAATATTTAAAAAATGAAAATTCAAAGATTTCATTATTTTTAAAAGTCGCTGAACTAATATTGTTCAGTTTGACAAGGACAATATCTATGTTTTAATTTTTTGCTCCTATTATAGGCCACATCCGGTATAACTTTTTATGTAGGTGTATATTCAACTATTAAAGTCCTTAGTAACTATAATACCTACCTAAAGTTAATCTACAGTCCTTTCGTCGAGCCGACAAATTTGGGCACTGGTCGAGCTTCAATGGCCCATAAAGGCGAGCACAGATCGCGTTACTAATAGCTGTTCTGTGGCGGCTGTGCTGTCTACACCGTACCTTACCTTAGTGACTGAATATCGCATGTGAACACTTGCCTTATGGGACATTAATTAACTGATCGTGTTTTTGTAGATTTGTTAGACTACATTTTTAGGGTTTCGTACCCAAAGGATACCAAACTATTACAAATTATAAAAATAAAGAAAAAAAAAATTAAATAAATATTTAAGGGGGCTCCCGTACTATAAAATTGTTTTTTTTTTGTTAATGTCTAATGTTGTATAGATAATGGTACGGAACCCTTCGTGCGCGAGTCCGACTCGCACTTGGCCGGTTTATTATCTTTGCTATTTTAAAAGGCGTTTATTTTTTTTCCCTTGCCTGTTTGTTAGCCCATCTGTCGCAGGCAATTTGACATGAAACCACGGATCTAATAAAGTGAGACCATAATTTTAACTACGGACCACAAAAAGAAGTATAGGCAGACCCCAGATGAGATGGTCGGATAACAAAAAGAGCTACGCCGGACCCTACTGGCTCAGGAAGACGGAGAATAGGACGAAGTGGAGGAGATTAGGAGAGGGCTACATCCAGCAGTGGATAGATAAAGCCTGAAAAAGAAGAAGAAGAAGAGAAGATAATTTTAACTATGTGGGGCACTTATAGGAGGAAAATATAGGCAACAATAAAAAAATCTATTTATTTATTTGTATCTTTTGAAATGCCAAACACTTTGTTGTGAGAATCTCAAACTGTTAATTTTTAATTGTTTTGAAGTTGTTTTAGAAAATAAATAAAAATGACCATTCCGCCCCTATTCCTAAAACTACTGGGACTTTAATAATTATTTTCACTTCATCAATAATTATCCTCACTCAGAAAATTATCCCATTTCAATTTTACGGTCTCGGAGGTTAGAACGTGAGAAATTACGTCGTCGCTATAAGGAACTTGTAAATTGTTGTAATGACTTTATACGTTGATAATAAACTAAAGCCCAGTTTACACGTACATAGAAACTAGTGTTCACCCGCTGCTTCGCACGCGTAAAAAATTAGATCGAGCAAGTGAATCGAAATTCCGGGAGTTTACCAAATACCTATTAAAATTAAAAAATATATATAACTAGCTTATGTCCGCGACTTCGTCTGCGCGGACCTAGGTTATCGCGCGGTGGTGCCCTTTACCGGAATAAAAAGTATCCTATGTTGATCCTTGGGGCTTAAACTGTCTCTATACCAAATTTCATCAAAATCGGTTCAGCAGTGTCGACGTGAAAGCGTAACAGACAGACAGACAGACAGACAGACGACAGACAGACAGACAGATTTACTTTCGCATTTATAATATTAGTAGGGATTATGGTCTTTATTGTTGTTGCTTTGCACAACAATGTCTTTCATAACTCTATCCCCAGTGGATAACATTTCGTGTATTTATCCCGATAGTAGATTGTTATATACGAGTAAACATATTATTTTCGTTTTATTCCCTCGCATATTTGAAGAAAAGGAGTATACAGGCCTCGGCAGGAATGTCATTTCTTGGATTTGTAGCTATACTCATCAAAACCATACTCATCCAAGAAATGACTTTTCCCGGTCTTTGCAGTAATATACTATTTTAACAAGAATCAATTTACAACGTTTAGTGGTGCGGTAAAACCGCTATATTTTAGTTAATTGTTTCAGGAAATACTTGTTAGACTTAATGCGGTATGTATCCTTCTGAAACTTCTACAATGCTTGCACTTCATATTATAAAGCCTGCCTCACACGGCACGACGTAATGATCATCGACCGTGCGTGGAAGATTTAACGGTTACTAATAACTGGCTCCGGACCGAAGAATATCCAAGTTAAAGTTGCAATGAATGGTTACATTGCTCGAAGAACAGATAACCGTTGCGGGAGAAAAGTCCTCCATTGGCGACCACGAACTTAACGACAAAGGTCCAATCAACTTTTTTACCGACACTTTGGGCGTCTCCTGCGTTACCAGAATTGTCTCTGGCGTTACCAAAAAATCGTACTTCCAACAAGATATTTTACGGTTTAATAGGTTAAGCCTACGTAGGATGGCACGTATTCATGTACACCATCTATTAAATTACAGAAAAAACACGTTTACTTACAAAAATCAGCAATTGTTTGAAAAAATTCGCGGACAGATTAGTGTTGGTAAAAAAGTTGATTGGCCCCGAAGCGTTGGCAGGTCTCTCACTAGGTGGATTGACATCGCGAGAGTTGGAGGCAACCGGTGGATACAAGTAGTAAGTTTTCATTCAATGTGGCGTTCTAAGGGAGTCTTTGTTCAGCAAATGACGATGATAAACTTGACTGTACCTTTGGCTTTATGTCAACAAGTTTTTTTTTTATTCGACTGGATGACAAACGAGCATGTGGGTCTCCTGACGGTAAGAGATCACCACCGCCCATAAACATTTGCAACACTAGATATTAATAACTAGATATGCAAGACTATATAAAATAAAAATAAAAAATAAAAAAAATAAAAATAGTTTATTGAAAAGTATCGCATTACAAAATTGCATTGCCGTTGGTCCCACACTAGGCAAAGCCTGTCACGTGGCAACCGGGATTCGGGTACAAAACACTTTACATGATTTAGCTTAAAACTTAAAATTTTTAAAAATGACAAAAACGGAAAAAAAAGAGAAAAGCAACTTAAATAGGTAAAGTGACAAAACAGACCAGCAGTGATATTGCAGATGCGTTGCCAACCTAGAGGTCTAAGATGGGGTACCTCAAGTGCCAGTAATTTCACCGGCTGTCTTACTCTCCACGCCGAAACACAACAGTGCAAGCACTGCTGCTTCATGGCAGGATTAGTGAGCAAGATGGTGGTAGCAATCTGGGCGGACCTTGCACAAGGTCCCACCACCTGCAAATGATACTGTGCTTATACTGTGAAAATGGAAAGAATAGCTTCAACCGTTTAGCTGTTAATCCTGTGTGATAGACATATACGTGAGTAACAGCAAATTTGGAAGCGGAAAGCTGAAAACATGTACGAATGTGCTTTTTTTGTAAATTTCCTGTTTTCCTTTAATTAACAAAAAAAATTGTAAAAAATAAATTGAACATGAAACTACCGTATCATTTAATAAAAGTAAATTGGTGGTAACCCCGCCAGTTAACTCATACAGGGTGTTTGTCCTAAGCCTTATTAAAACAGAAGTGCTTCTTCCACTTCGAGTATCATCGGACAAGCTCGGGGCAGTAAGTGGCGGCGATTAGGCTGCGCGGGCGCCGGCCGCAAACAGACTTTGGGACGCCGCCTTTTGTTTATTTATACTTATTCCAAGGGAGACATAAAAACAATTATACAACGTATCACAAAATGCGGGATATTTCGTTCTGTGGTTAAGTACGTACATTTTTTTTATTGGAACGAATGGTGTCAAAAATTGATTCGATTTAAAACAAAAACTACTTATATTGAAAAATGTTTGAAAGACATGGTTTGATTATGTGTTTGTTTGTAATAGATAAACTCAATCGATTAAAAAACTTATAGACCGATAGATACATACTACCAGTTAGCTAAGTAGGTAGGTAGGTAGGTAAGGAAGGATACTTTTAGGATGCGAATGAAGTAAATTTATATAAATGAAGTCTATAAAACCTTTTATTTAAGATATTTAAGATATTTTGTCACTTGCCATTGTCCATTGTCACAATTCGCTTGGTCAAACAAAAAAATTTGAACCAAAAATAAAATAAGTAACTACATCCATATTCCGTATTGACATATTTATAACCTACTAGCTTATGCCCGCGACTTCGTCTGAATGGACCTAGGTTATCGCGTGTGACGACCACTACCACCGGAATAAAAAGTCCTATGTTGATCCTTGGGGTTCAAACTACCTATATACCAAGTGTATTGTGGTTTCGACGTGAAAGCGTAACAGACAGACAGACAGACAGACGGACAGACAGAGTTACTTTCGCATTTATAATATTAGTAGGGATTACAATGGATAATGCTCGTCTTAACCATAGGTATTATGATTCATTTTAATCAAGTCCGGGTTTTTGGATTCTACATATTACAAGGTATTCTAATTTTCCTTTAAGATGGCGTCTATGACACGTTACAGCTTTGTTTAAATCAATGATTATTTATGAAAAACTGTACAGAGATATTCAGTCACTTACCTAATAAGAAAGAAAGAAAGAAAGAAATCATTTATTCGTGACAAAATAGCATAGCTTAACAAAAAAAGAAATATTGAAAAGTGCGAAATTATTATGTCACGAAATGGTCCCAAACCAGCAAAAATTGCCGGTCTTGCGAGCGGCGCTGTTCTTCATAACTGGCTCAAATTTAAATTTTGTGACATCCTGTAGTGTTAACCGCTGAAGGTTTACATTCAACACTTATAGCAAAGGTTAAGTTTACAACTGTCTCTCAAGTCTAAACTGCTAAACTGATTTAGATGAAATTTGGGATGGAGATATGTTAAGACTTTGGAAATTTGCATAGTTCCCACGTAATAGCGATGAATCAAGATTGGTATTTGAAGTCTTTTTGTATATCAGCACTCGTTATCTATGTAATCCACAAAGATATATTTTTTATTCTTCTGTAATTATCTTTTAAAACCTATTTAGAACTTTTATTCTTACAAGAGGCTGTTAAGACACTATCTGTAGTGTTATAGTTTCCAATTACACCGAATAACAGCTCTTATACAGCTATTATACAGCCTATTTTTCGCTTATACAGCCTGATTTAACAGCGTTAAGTATAAACAGGAACCGAAATACAGCTTCTATACAGCTTGTCATGCTACTTGGGATATATATATATTTTTTTTAATTTCCCTTGGACTTTGGTCCCCAGGCGTAGCATCCGCTTAATTAAACAGCGTTAAGTATAAACAGGAACCCAAATACAGCTTCTATACAGCGTGTCATGCTACTTGGGATATTTTTTATTTTTTTTTAATTTCCCTTGGACTTCGGTCCCCAGGCGTAGCATCCGCCTCGAGAGATCTCTATTGCATCTCCCTCACAAGATATTCACCGATTTGCGTAAAGAAGTCACCAGTTTATGCAACAGTGCCATGGTAACTCGATCAGAGGGGCTACTGCGAAACTCGAAGTTCGTATCGCACCGTCCCTTTCACTCGCGTATTAAATGACATAAGTGTCAGCGGGACGGCAACATATGAAGTTCGAGTTTTGCATTTCGTAGTACAGGGCCAGCTATTGTCACGTCAAATATAGGTGTAAATGACCGACTGGAATATGTCGATTCAGCGGCGTCAAGTTTCTAGAAACGTCTGACGATGCAACGTGAAAGACAGCCTCGTATTACACCCGGTGTTCGAATTATGCATAACTAGGTTTTGCCCGCAGCTCCGCCCGCGTGGTATTCGGTTATCACGCGCTGTTCCCTCGGGAACTGTGCATTTTTCCGGGATAAAAAGTAGCCTATGTCACTCTCGGGTCCATAAACTATCTCTATGCCAAAAATCACGTCGATCCGTCGCTCCGTTAAGGCGTGAAAGACGGACAAACACACAAACATACAAACACAGCAGCAGTGCTTGCATAGTTGTGTTTCGGCGTGAAGAGTAAGACAACCGGTGAAATGACTGCCACTTGAGGTTCCCATCTTAGGCCCTCTAGGTTGGCAACGCATCTGCAATACCCCTGGTGTTGCAGATGTTTATGGACGGTGGTGATCTCTTACCATCAGGAGACCCACTTGCTCGTTTGCCATCCAGTCGTATAAAAAAAACACACTTTTTTTTTTATTTTTTATTTTTTTATTTTTTTATTTTTTTATTTCACTGGAAGGCAAACGAGCAAGTGGGTCTCCTGGTGGTAAGAAATTTCCACCGCCCAAAAACATCTGCAACACCAGGGGTATTGCAGATGCGTTGCCAACCTAGAGGCCTAAGTTGGAATACCTCAAGTGCCAGTAATTTCACCGGCTGTTCGCATTTATAATATTAGTATGGGTGTTTACTGGGGCACACAAAAACTTGGGGCTTTTTCGGAAATTAAAGAAAGTGAGAGAGAATAGAGAGTACCTAAATTTTTCTGCTGTGAATGTGTTTTTTTATTAACCCCCGACTCAAAAAAGAGGGGTGTTATAAGTTTGTTCGCTATGTGTGTCTGTCTGTGGCACCGTACCTCTTAAACGGGTGAACCAATTTGAATGCCGTTTTTTTTATTTGAAAGGTTTCTTAGCGATGGTTCTTAGACATGTTTCATCACAATCAGTTTAGCCGTTTTTGAGATATTGAACTTTGAAGTGACAAAGTTGGGGGTTTTCCAACTTTTTGCTTGTTAGGTTATTTCCATCCATCCCAGCCTATATTTTTACCACTGCCTGGCATGGCCTCCTCTTCTCACACATACCATTGAATTGCTTCGCAAGTTTCGTGGTAAATTACGAATGCACATGAATTTCGAAATTTCGGAGATGCGAGCCCGGGTTTGAACCCACGATCCTCTGCTTGAGAGGCCATAGCCCCAATCACTAGACCACCACGTCTAAGCACGAGTTTATATTAACAATCACAGACTTCGCCTATTTTTGTAGTGTTTAACAATTTTGTACATCCCACTAATATTATAAATACGAAACTTTGTAAGTCTGTTCGTTTGTGTGTTTGTTACCTTATCACGTCTAAACAGCTGAACAGATTTAGATGAAATTCGGTACACAAACGGTTTGAGTCTCGGGGAAGGACAAGATAGTTTTTTTTAACCCGGAATAGCGATAAACGAATTCTACGCGACCGGAGTCGCGGGCAATAGCTAGTTGTATATGTTATTGACAACAGAGCATCCGATTACGTTATTGAAATAATTTTTATTCGACTGGAAGGCAAACGAGCCAGTGGGTCTCCTGGTGGTAAAAGATCACCACCGCCCATAAACATCTGCAACAACAGGGTTATTGCAGATGCGTTGCCAACCTAGAGGCCTAAGATGGAATACCTCAAGTGCCAGTAATTTCACCGGCTGTCTTACTCTCCACGCCGAAACACAACAGTGCAAGCAATGCTGCTTCACGGCAGGATTAGCGAGCAAGATGGTGGTAGCAATCCGGGCGGACCTTGCACATGGTCCTACCACCTGCAAAAATGTAATGTAACGTAATGTATGATGCATTCTTTTAAATTGTCATAATTGCATATATAACAGGAAAAAAACATGACCAATAGGTTACGTAGTTACCTACATAAACATATACTCGTAAATTATCAAATATAAAGTATGTTTGTGCAATATTTTAAATTGCAGTTAATTGTAATAATTACCTTCCTTATTCATGCAAACAGGTTAGTCCTAAAAAGAGTTGGTTCCGTATTTTGAATACATATGAGTTTTGTTTGTAAGTTAGAGAAAAAAAATGCTATTACGGATATGCGTTTCAAAATAAGATAGATTGATGTTATGCGTTTAAATAAAGACACAGAATTAGATACTTTGTTAATAAAGTTTTTTTTATCCAAATTTTACCGCTAAAATATAAAATCACCAGTCGCATTTTTTATTTTAATACTTACTAGCCGACCCGGCAAACTTCGTACCGCCTCATTTTTTTTTCATATTTACTCACCTTTAAACCTTCCCTGGACTTCCACAAATAATTCAAAACAAAAATTAGCCAAATCGGTCCAGCCGTTCTCGAGTTTTAGCGAGACTAACGAACAGCAATAGATTTTTATATATATAGAAGAAGATTAGTATGGATTATTAACTGTCCAATGCAACTGTAAAATTTATTTTAAAAAACAGCTCAAGTAATGAATTACCGATAGCGAAGACGTTTGCGGTTTTATTAAAACCCATTACAACGCACTAATGAGTCAATTCAATGTATAAATGGACTTGTATTGTATCCTCAAGTACAGTTCGCACTCCAAGCTTGAGCCATGGGGCTGTTACGCGTCATCCCGGTCGTGGTACTACTGATCCAGCTTCAAGCACTGACTGAGGCTGCGAATAATCTTCCTCAACTGCCGAACAACAGACTAGCAGAAGGACCAGACAGAGAACTCCCCAACGCACACGTAATAGAATGTGGCAAACCCACAATCAACACCGGAAAAGTGACAAAGACACGAACCATACCTCAGACAATGTCATACTTCTCAGGTTACGCGTTCACCGCTGGCCCAATAGGATCCCAAAGACCCGTATTCACCAACAACATCGGAAAGTTCTCATTTGCTGAAGTGAAAGGTAAAAAATATGTGTACGCGCTTCAAGCAGATCGTTCAGGAGAAGATGCATACTGGCTGCCTCAAGGAGGACATATTGATATCCCTCGTCATCCCGGCTCCGGTCAACCGAAGTATGTCTTCACACCTGACTTCAGTGGCTGCTCGTGGACAGTTACCCCTTTGAGCAACGGAAACCTACGTCTTCGGCACGTTGAAGGAGGAAAGGAAGCCAGTCAGTTTAATAACCTGTCGCAGGGCGATAAAGGAGGATCGACAACGTATGCCATGCAGTACATAGATTACGGATACTTGGTGGAAACTTCGCGGCTCGTAGGAAATATCCCGGCGTTTGCGTACATGCATTATACAGGAGGCAAATGGACCCTCAGCTTCCAGCGTAAGACGTGCGCGACCACTACTGGTGCGTACCAGTTCCAACACGATCTGCTGAAGTCTACAACGAATGTTGATTCCAACAGCTCCTACAGGCCAGTTACTGGTACAAAAACCTACAACATCCCTTAAATTTTTATTAATTTTCACGTTAGTTATTTACATAATTGTTTTTTTTTTTGTTGAAAATTTATTTTGCAAGTTCCTTGTGATTTTTTTAGCAACAACAATGTTTCGTATTACTATTTTGTAATACTATTTCATCAAAGTACTAATTGTTCGAATATTGCTTACCTGGTTGTTTTAAAAAGTTGAATTGGAATAAATTATTCGTCAGTATTTTTCGTTTTATTGTTTTGTTTTGCATGTCTTGCTAATTTTATAAATGTAAAATGTTTTTGTGTGTTACATATCTGTAGGTATGTATATATTGAGGTTCTTTAATTTTTCACCGAATATATTTTTTCCAAATATCTCGTCCATATGAACCTAGTTCAGGTGAAAAGCCAGGATCCTATATTTTTGTTACCTTTTACCCAAAACGGCCAATCGGCTTTGTAAAATACATACAGGTTGTTTATAAATGAATCTGAATGACCCAGATGACACATTTATTTTTTTAATTGCATAGTTTCCCATCATAATTCTTCGCTTACTTAATATTTATAATTTTCTCGAACTTCTATTACAAAACCAGCACCACTCATCACCGTTTATGCACATGTATTTTAAATAAACATTGACTATGCAATTGCTCAGTCTTGTACATCCATACTAATATTATAAATGCGAAATGTGTGTGTTTGTATGTTTGTCCGTCTTTGACGTCGAAACGGAGCGACGAATCGACTTAATTTTTAGCAAAGAGATTATGGGTCAGAGTGACATAGGCTACTTTTTATTCGGGAAAAATGCACAGTAACCGAATTCCACGCGGGCGAAGCCACAGGCAAAAGCTATAGTTCTTCAAATATACACAACTAGCTTTTGCCTGGGACTTCTTCTGTCAAGAACACGTTTATCGCTATCTCGTAGAAACTTTGCCATTTTCCGGGGTAAAAATAATTCTTTGTTTTTTCCCAGGTCCCAAACCATTGTTATATCAAATTTCATATAAATCGGTTCATTAGTTTAAGCGTGAATAGTTAACAAACAGACGGACTTATTTTCGCATTGTTATGAATAATTAGATTTAAACGATAACTTAAGCCTATTGCTTACCTTGTAATTTTTTCTATTAGTACCTATCTGTTTCCTGTATCGCTTACTATTTCTAGTGTACAATAAAGAGTCTTTGTATTGTATTGTATTGTAAGAAGTAAATCAATTCCAAAGATATTAATTTTGAAATAAAATGCACTCATCATCATCATAATTATCAGCCGTAGGACGTCCACTGTTGGGCATACGCATCCTCTATAGACCCAAATAGACTTCCATTTAACTTTCAGTCCTGTTATTCCTCATTAGGGAAGCTTGCAGAAGAATATTTTCTTTGTCTCAATCTTACGCGGCTTCCGATAAAATGAACTTTTAAAAAACCAGCCGCATTAGGGTTTTTTTTTTTTTTATACGACTGGAAGGCAAACGAGCAAGTGGGTCTCCTGGTGGTAAGAGATCACCACCGCCCATGAACATCTGCAACACCAGGGGTATTCAGGGGTAAAAGTGACCCTTTCTCTTCTTAAATTCGGTTAAACAATGCAAAAGGGAATTAATTCAGATTTGTAGTAGAATTGTGTTAATAGTTTTTGTGAAGATGAAGATGACGTTCTAGTACCTAATCATACTAATATGAAACACCTGGTCAGCCAAAAAAAAGGGAATAAAAATGTCCCGTGCCATCTCCACGGTAACCTCACCTGCCTATATACAAAAGCAACTAATTTGACTTATATTGCTCAAGCGCAATATAATTGACAAACAGCGTAAGAATATACGTATATCCATCCACTTAGGACCTTTTAGTACGGCGGAGATACTTCATGTGGTTAGTTCTGAATATTACACAATAGACCACCTTTGAGAAACCAAAACAGGCCATTGTGGTCAAAATTATAAAGAGAATTGGACAATGCGTTCAAGGGGCAACAGTACTTTACTTACAGTTCGCTAAAGTTATTGTGCAACATGTCAAAGGACTCTTAAGATGTGATTCATGGGTAAACTTTAATGTTCTTCTGATTTTTTGGGGTCTTCTAAACTCTAAAGTCTCGTAATGAAAAAGAAACCTTAATAGGATCATTTAAATAGCTGTCTGTATGTCGAGGATTTTCAGGAACGCGCAGAGATTAGTAACATCTAAAGCAGTCTCTTGTGATTTATAAAAAAAATGTGTTTAAGTTCACGCAGTCAAAAAAGTTCCTATTCAAAACTATAAATGAAAAAATCAAGACCAGCAAAAGACCAGCAGGTAGGTAACAACTATAGAAATACTAGAAACTTCAAACAATTTTGATGCTATTTTTTTAATTTACCTATGCGCAAGTTTGACTCGTTTATACCTATGCATGTATATCAAATTCTGTTAGTTTTACGTTAATTGATGCGCTAAGGATCAGCTCATTATTGATTTTCATCATTATTATGGTTAAGGAAGTCGATTCATAAAACGTCATGCAAATTTTTGAAACTTACCTTAAAGTGGTTAATGGAGTGAATTTTGCATGACACTTTGATACAAGTATTTCTTAGTTTACTACAAAAATGACTAAGTATACTTTTTTTATTAGTTTATGAATAATCACATAATTAAAGACAAAAATTATTTTCAATATGTTCTTGCAAAAAGACAAGAATGAAAAATACCTCATAAGTTTTGAAGCAATAGTAGTCAGCTGCAAAACATGACAACTTTACCATTTTTTCTACCAAGCATATGAATTTTCTATGACAACTGGCGTCATTAGGACTACAAAAGACATTTAAAATTAGGTATCTAAAAAAAATAATCGCAAATTTTACGGACACTAAAACCAATAAGTCACCATTTGAGCGGCACTTTCGATATTTTTGAAGTGTCCGATGAATGCTTTCGAATTGGCCAATAATGGGTGGGTGTGAGAGGCGTGAAATGGCGGTAATTCTCTGCCATATTTCTATGGACCGTGACCATGGCGCCATATGGCCCATCATTAGGGCTAGATGCTTGACCATTGGAATATAAGATAACCAAAGCTTCACATTAAGAACCGCATTTTATCCTGATTTTTGAGGTCACGACTGCCTATAACTTTTATGACAAACAAAACCTTTATAGCTGTAATTAGACATTTGTTTTAGGTAAACTAACACTTGACTTGTTTATGATATTTAAGTTATGAAATCCTTTGAACAGTCGCCTTTATAAACATTGAAGTCGCTTTAGTTTTCTGTCACACGGTGGTAAGATGAGGATGAAAAGAGACGGTGAATGCGATTGTGAAAGTCCTCAGATGTTTTTTAGGTTCAAGAATTACTGATGATGGCGATAATAGTCATTTGTGAGTGTGACGCTAGAGTGCTAATCGTAATTTATATGTAGTTCTACTTATATTAAAACTCATGGCGTCGTTTTTTAATCTAAAATATGTCAAAAATACATTGGCTGGAAACATTTCTTGTCTGTCCGCTGGTCATAGACGGTGAGCTCAAACTGAATAACCACCACGCTTTTCAAAGATGTAAGCGCCATGATGACTGCTGGCGTTTACGTCATTCCACTATAACATGGCGGTCTAAGAGCACAGCACAATAGACAAATTTGCTTCTAATGCCGTGCGCACGCCCACAGTGTGCGCGTAAGCTGCCACCTGTTCTCCGCAGCTTTTCAACTTGCACAATGTTTTCCGACAAAACAAAATTTATTAGGATTAAAAGACCACCTTGAAGAGACTTATATTATTAGTAAAAGTTGAAGACTGTAATGACAGTGATAATGAATGAATAAGGGTCACAATATGACACATGAGAGCGAAGCCGTGAATTCCTGGTGTTTTTCGAAACACATCATGACGTAAAATGTGGCAGAGCATACATGACATTTACCTAGAATATTCTTCTGACATGTGACCTGCCAAATAAAAAAAATCATTTAATTAAAAGTAAAGTTTGTACAGAAATAATATCACAGACAATAATATCATAACCATATTATGTATAAACATTCATTTCTTTTCTGAGCACATTGTTATTACTTATTATTATAAGGATAAAGGTCCTTTGTACGAGCCATAACGAAAAGCCTTTGAAACTAAACTTTCTTTTCGAAATAATATGGAAAAGGAGCTTATGATGTATTAGCTTTTGTCGTGCGTTCGGAGAAGGATGTGATGTCATGAGTAAAAGACTATGAGCAAGGAAAAATATAATTTAAATGGTTTAAAACAATTTTATTTCTTGCCAAAAGAGTGCAGGCCGCTTCTCCAGACATGCTACACTTAATGACATAATACGCCGGTCCCTTGCCACCGCCAACGTGCCTTCGTTGCTTGAGCCCACAGGTATTGCAAGAGACGATGGTAAGAGACCGGATGGCATGAGCCTGATTCCATGGAAGATGGGTCGTGTGCTTGTGTGGGACGCCACTTGTTCTGACACACTGGCTCCTTCCCATCTCCATGGAACCTGCAACAGAGCCGGTGCAGCATCCGAAGCGGCTGAAAAGACGAAAGTATCCAAATACAGGGGTCTAGGCACCGAATATGACTTTGTCCCATTCGGTGTCGGTCCGTGGGGTCCTAGTGCTTTAAAGCTTTTTAAGGAAATTTCTAAAAGGTTAGTAGACGTCACAGGTGACCGAAGAGCTGGCAGCTTCCTTGGACAAAGAATTAGCCTAGCTATTCAAAGAGGAAACGCTGCCAGCATCTTCGGGACCTTGCCTAAGGGGGACTCTTTGGACAATTTGTTTTAGTTTTAGGTTAATTTATTATTTTATTTTAAGTTATTGTTAGAAAGGTATGTATAATATGTATATTATTTAGTTTCTTTTATCAATAAAGGTATTTTATTTTGCATTAAAGGTTATACGTAATAATGTTACAATGCAAGAATAAAGATCATAGTGAAGAATATGAATATTTTGTCAAAATGGTTTAAAATAGTTAAACCTAATTAAAATAGTTTTAGACCCTTTTTTGTAGATTGATATAATTAATTAGCCTATACGAGGGTTGCTACGAAAGTTTTTAGCTGTATTAAAACCATTCGATTTTTATTCTAAATTACTTTAATATTTTTCAAAATATACTCCTCCGAGGTCTACACATCGCCTCATTCTCAAAAACCAATCCTCAAAACACTTAAAAACGCGTTCTGCGGTAGGTCGAAGAAAAGCCGCTCAAATTCTTGTATTGCCTCGTCCGAATTCATGAAATTTCGACCACGCATTATTTTTTTCACAGTGGGAAATAAGAAAAAGTCACACGGGGCCAGGTCAGGGCTGTAGGGTGGATGCGACACCATCTGAACACCTGTGCTGTTCAAAAAGTCCATTGTTTTTGCTGCAGTGTGTGCAGGTGCATTATCGTGGTGGAAAAACGATTCCCGAATGCCGCTCTTTGGGCGTTCCTCACCCAGTTTTTCGAACGCTTCGGGTAGACAAACTTCGGTGTACCACTGACTAGTAACTGTTCTTTGATCGTCAAGAGGATTTACAGCCACTGGCCCACTGCGACGAAAGAAAACGGAGATCATCTTTTTGTTGACACTTCGGCCTCGAGCAATTTTTAAAGGCGGCCCGTCTTCTTCAAACACCCACTGCATAGATTGCTGCTTTGTCAGGGGGTCATAGCAGTATATCCAAGACTCGTCAGTAGTAAGGATATTAGAAACCTGCTGAGAATTACCTCCGTCAAATTTGCTGAGCATAAACTGACACCAATCTACTCGCTGGGTTTTTTGCTCTTCGGTCAGCAAATGTGGTATTCAACGCGACGCGACCTTCCTGACTCGAAGATGATCATGCAAAATACTTAAAACTGCGGGTGATCCAATGCCTAGTTCATGTTCTATTTCTCGTTGTGTAATATTTCTTCGTTCCTTAATCAACCACTCGGCTCTGATCACTTTTCTGGCGTTACTGCACTTGACGGCCGTCCTGGTCTCGGCTCATCTTTGATGCACTCTCGACCCCGCTTAAACTCACGGTACCAGTACAAAACTGTGGCTAAGGATGGACCGGACGTCCCAAATGCAATGTTTAAATTTTTGTGAGATTCCTTGAATGTTAAGTTTCTTTTATAGTCATAGAATATCATAGCACGAAATGGTTCTCGCGAGAGCTCCATTGCAAAAAACAAAACTGGACTGACAAGGTCAACAAAAAAATTAATAAAAAAAAGTATGCAATGTCACTATACATCGAGGTTAATAGATAAATTACCTTTAATTCATTATGCAATTTAGGAATAAAATATTTATAGTTTTCATACAGCTAAAAACTTTCGTGGCAGCCTAGGTATTATTAGCCTCTTTCTATTTCTAGGGCAATATACCATCTTTCAAAGACGTATTAATGTGCGTTTTTTTTTTATATACGACTGGAAGGCAAACGATCAAGTGGGTCTCCTGGTGGTAAGAGATCACCACCGCCCATAAACATCTGCAACACCAGGGGTATTGCAGATGCGTTGCCAACCTAGAGGCCTAAGTTGGAATACCTCAAGTGCTAGCAATTTCACCGGCTGTCTTACTCTCCGCGCCGAAACACAACAGTGCAAGCACTGCTGCTTCACGGCAGGATTAGCGAGCAAGATGGTGGTAGCAATCCGGGCGACCTTGCACAAGGTCCTACCACCTTAAAACGCGTGGTGCTGGCACAGGCGACGCATGAAAACTCTCCAACCAATTAGCAATTCACGTTTTTTTACTTAGGTACCTAGTATGTATGTTGTTTATTAAATTCTTTCTATTAGGAAAAATAGAAAGGTTCAGAACCACGCAGCTAAATCTTCAACAGTATTTTATGAACTAAGATTGCTAAAACAGATATTAAAGTTTATGGTAGAAAAATATCAACTGCAGCGCCTTCTATTTACGATATATTTACGATACCTATCTAAAACTATCTCCGACAAATTAGGGATTTTTCTCAAAAAACCGTATTTAAATCGCTCAGATCCTTTATGTCATTCGTACTTACTGAGCACAAACAAACAACCTCCCACCGTAAACGCATAAAACTTCTCCGTAAAAATAGTCTGTCACAACATCCGCTAAATTTCTTCAAGAAACAACCCATCAAAATTGTTCCCAAGCAAAAACAGAATTCGCGCGTCAACGGAACAAGATGGCGGACAGTAGCCATTTTGCGTTTCAAAATTTTAATTGGAACGCTAAAGGTGCGTTCGAGGAACCATGCCGGGAATGCGGTTCGAGAAAAAGTTTTATCTGTCGTCGATTAAAATTCTGTTCGTAAATCGAACAAATAGGTTGTTTTCTGTCGGCCACGCCTGATCGCGACACCATTATGGCCGGCGCGCAGACATATTGGCTGTCGAATAAAATTGGTACTGCTATGATAGTGTTCAATTAGGTAGAATGTCTATCAGTAGCGCGGGATAGACTTCGTTGGGCGACCTGGACAGTGGAAAAGGAGCAAGTTATTGTTAGGTGTATCATTGGGCGTAACATCTCGTATTAATATCTGTGTGTTACCTATATTTGAAGACACTTCACAAAAATATGCATCTGTCATTTTCCCACATAAATGTCTGGGTGACATTACTTTCGTTCAATCCATTCACGCCAGCTCTTGTGAAGTCGGACCGTACAAATTTGTGCCCTGCTACTAAGAAATGTGCGTAGTGTAAAGTAAAATATTTTTGATTGGTTACTAACATAGACAAACAGATATAAAAAAGAGACGTTTTTATTGGTTGTTCTTATCTTACCTTTAAAAAAAAAGTCATGGGACACTTGACACCAATAGACCTAGTCCCAAACTAAGCAAAGCTTGTACTAGGGAACGGATAAACACATACTTAATAGATAAATACATACATACACTTAAGTACATATTAAACATCCTTGGATGTCGGGTCTCGACCCGAGTACAACTATTCGTATTATTCATACAAATATCTGCCCCGGCCGGGAATCGAACCCAGGACCTCAAGCTTCATTGTCAGGTTCTCTAACCACTTGGCCATCTGGCCGTCAATTTTTATACAATTTCAAGTTTTTAGGAGAACTGGACGTCCTAACCAATAAATGTTTTGATTATCTTATTTATCTATTTCCATGAGGCTTCAGAAATGCAGGAGGTCCATAAAGCGGAAATTACACTTTGTTGTTCACCTAATGCGGTCGCCGAACTTGTTTCAAACTACTTCGGCGAACGACTGTCGCCTTTACATTAGTCTGTCCGTCTATTATTGTCGGTGGCAGCTGTCGCTCCCGAATGCGGCCGACTGCCGTGTTCTTTACACTTTTCGGTCGCCGCATGCAGCATGCGGCGAACGAATCAGTGTATTTTCCGCTTTAGTTTGGACGACCGGATGGCTAAATGGTTAGAGAACCTGATTACGAAACTTGAGGTCCCGGGTTCGAATCCAGGCTGGGGCAGATATTTGTATGAATAATACGAATGTTTGTTCTCAGGTCTTGGATGTTTAATATGTATTTAAGTATTTATTTATCTATATTTTAGTATGTTTATCCGTTGCCTAGTGTCCATAGTACAATTATCCTTTTACTATGGTACAAGCTTTGCTTAGTTTGGGACTAGGTCAATTGGTGTCAAGTGTCCCATGATATTTATTATTATTATTATTATTATTATTATAGTTAAAAACATAATCCTAAACATCTTAAATTTGAGATGCAGATTTGTTAGACTGTTTTCGACCAATTAACTTTCAGTATTCGCGTTTTTCCGCGATCTCTATTTTTCAACTAGTAAAATTTATTGGGCCGACTTTTATGTAATAGCGAAAATTATTTAATCGTTCTAATCCTATAGTTTCCTCTTGCGACATTTATTTAATAATTTAGATGTAATTTAGGAAATTCCTGTAGGATAAAGTTAGCGCATAAATGTTAGTAGGCTATAAATGCCTGATTTTAATTGGGTTAAATCTACTGTTTTAGTTTTAATTACGACGTTATAGTATACGCATAATTTTAAACAACACGGAGTTTCCCAGACCGCAAATCGAAAAAGGAAATTAAATAATAGTTGTTTTCCCAATAACATCCGGTGCTTACGTTCTTACGTCACTAAACTGTGATCTACATACTAGCATTTATCCGCGACTTCACTCGCTTAAACCATGACCTAATGAACCTTGCCACCATATTTACTTCCACTGCTAGGCACAGTCTGGAGCTGTGGTACCCACGCGAGCCCAATGCGGATTGGCAAATTTACACACACCATTGAACTTCTTCGCAGATGTGCAGTCAAGGGCAAAAATATGGATACATTTTAGTACCTTGTATTGTATTGTATTGTAAAACTCTTTATTGTACATAAAAACACATGAAAATAACAGAAACACAGGATAATAAGATGTACAAAGGCGAACTTACCACCACCTGTCACTAACCACTGTCATCATCATCATCATGTCAGCCGAAAGACGTCCACTGGCTGAACATAGGCCTTCCCCAAGGCTCTCCACTCAGACCACTGTGATAGTTCTTATATGGCAGTTCAAATATGACGAAAATAGACAAGGTACTAAAGTGTATATATTTTTGCCCTTGATTGTACCATCAGCCAAATTTGTGGTCTACCCATCCTAAAATGGGTAATCCACAGGGATAATCGTTTGCTGTCATAAAACAATAATGCCAATAGATGTGTCTGTCAACTTGAAAGTTCGACTTTAGCGACATATTTATTATTTATTTATTTATATTCATTTGACCTATCAACTTGTTTAAAAATTGATATACCACTTATTTGGCTGACGGTACATTCATAGAATTTTCCTTCATCGAATAACTTGGAGGTGCAAACCCGGATTCACACCAACAACCTCTTGCTTTAGACCATTGAGAAAGTAATGAATCAATGCTAGCAAGAAACTTGTATGAAGTAAGAAATTTTCCACAAAAAAAAAACTTTCAATACCTAAAGTAATTAAATGACTGGCTTAATCATCCATTAACTTAAAGGGCGACAGTTAGCTGAGATAAATGTGTTATCGTTTATCGTATCCGTTGTATGCAATTAAAGCACAACGACAATTTGTATCGCCTAACAAGTGTCATGTTTCGTCGTCAATCATAGTTTTTAACGTTGGAAAAAACGGGCCGGGCCAAAATATCTGCTAATTGACGTTTTCCTGGTCACATTAGTTGACTTGAACGTGTAACGAGGAGCTCTGAAATGGAACGTGGGCTTAGAAAGGTACTAGAAGAGTCACCGTATCTTTTTTTTCGGACGGACTGTTGTTGTTAGTCTCAGACAGCTTTTACAGTTTACCGGCACAGTATATATATAAGCTAAAGCAGTACGGAAGCTAAGAACAAAACGATCGAAACGAACACACACACACAGACGCACGCCCTACACGGCCTCTAAGGGGGTCTCGCGGTACTGCAGTGTTCGTTTCGATCGTAGCTTCGTAGCTTCCATACTGCTTTAGCTTATATATATACTGTGCTACCGTAGAGAGGGCGAGATGCCAGATGGGCTGCTCAGCAAGTGATACACCAGTTACACCATGTCTTGATTAGTGAGAAACATTGTGCAACTTGCATTACATTGCGAAGCCCTAAAGCGAAAGAATTCGAAGTAGTACTTAAATCAAGCGCCGTGTAATGATATCGGATACTCTGAAAACGATCTTAAGCTGTGGACGTCTTTACTACGCTTACTACGCTTACAATGGTGCAAAAGCCATGAACACTAAACTAGGTCCAATTTTATTTATATCAATTGAATTTTTCTACTCGGTCACTTCAGTCTCTGATTGGTCGTTGTTTGGCATTCTATTCAATTTCAAGGGACTCGGCGTTTCTAAAAAAAATGGTAACGTAATTAATTATGGTAATATAATAGGTGAGTACATTGTGTTTTGTAAAGTGAATTAATTAATATTTTTATAAACAAATTTAAATTTAAATTATAGGTGATTCAACAACTAATAGGTTAATTATACCCCTTTACTTTCCTCTACTCGTGACTGCTATTACGTGGCCAAAAAATTACGAGGTAATTTGAGTACCTAATAGTACCTAACATCTACTTAATTATTTATCTAATTGAGATTGGTTTTTGGAATCTTTTTATATTTTTTATTTCAACCCCAAATTTTTGTTACTTTTACGGTCATCCTGTGAAACCCATATCGAAAATACAAACTGGAATACAGATGCACAGAAGAACCAGAAAAATAAGACCAGCGCTGGGAATCGAACCCAGGTCCTCATAGATCAGCATAGATGTCGCTGTGATGTCGCTGCATAAGTGACTAAATAAGAAACAAACAAGCTGAGATATATGGTGCATAGGAGAAATTCGTGTTTGTACCACTGTCCAGTGGTGATGTAGCGGTATAGCATGCGGCACGGAATGCCGAGGACCTGGGTTTGATTCTCAGTGCTGGTCTTATTTTCGACACCTTATTTAATTATTTTTTGGGATCTACGAATGTCACATCCAGTAAAATAGTATTTCCTTGTAAGCGGTAGCTGCAATGATATTTTGATTTAGATCTTTCAATTTAGTTTAAATTATGTTGATGATACATTTATGAATTCTATTTTAGTCGTTACGTTTATTTAAAATTTTGTACTCTTGTTTCGTAACATTTGTAGGTACGACATGATTCATAGAAAGATATTAACTGGTGTACCTGGTAATAATTAGCAGACTATGATAATCCGATCAATTAGCACGTTAATGAGGGTTTTCACAGAGGCGAAAATATCGTTAGAATGTCGTTAGCACCGTGAGGGCGGTTTGACGTTTGCTCGTGATTGGTTAAACTAAATGAGCCAATCGCAAGCAAATGTCAAACACCTCCCGACACTAGCGCCATCTAGCGATATTTCGCCTCTGTAAAAACCCTCATTGTGTCAAGTTTGTTTAGCCGCGTAAGTTTATCGAACTACCGGCATTTTTTTTGTAATTTTAAAGTCATGATTTAGTAGTAAAGTTTATGATACATATTATAAGGAAGTCGAAGTTTTTGAGATAGCACAAAGAAACTGTCTTTCCAAATTTCTTCTATAGATAGCATCATAATTTTCTTATAAAAAAAAACTAAATTAGGTATTTTATGTACAGTTAGCAGCATAAGTAGATGACTGGTTGTGGTATTCAAAATTATCCAAACACTCTCTTATTACCTTGACAGTAGCGTCGTGTGTAGATCATTTTGAGCACGTAATTGCTCATCCACTTTTGCTGGTGACTGTGCGTAGGTGTATGTCCATTTTGTGGAAAGATAAGTAATTAATTTTATACTTACATTACATATGGTTTATAATTATACATTTATTGGAAAAAAAAACCTAAATATAACCCTGTAAATGTTAACAATGGCTTGTTTGTACAAAATAAAATGTATAATTGTTTCACTCAAATTTTAATGTGGGATATCAACGAACGTGTTTGATTGATTGATACGACTCCGTTTCTACAGAAGTCCACCCTAATTCCCTATTATAACGTACCGCATACTCGTAAATTATGGAACATCCTCCTTTTTCCCGTATTTTTTGTTTCGCTACAAATATGCGAGAGTAAATCATAAAGCCGCATGCCTTGAATATTTGAGTGAACATTGGATACTATATTTGGACATTTTGGACCGTTACTTCGAATACCTCGTCATTTGCTCCAAACACTGGTTCACATGTGGTTTAGTGCCGTATCATTAGTTTTTTTTTAAAGAAACAGCTGGCATAAGCACTGTAAGTGTGAATGAAAACATAGTATTTTGTTAGGTAGGCAATTCATAGAAGTTAGGCACATAGGATATGTACAATGAACGTCAAAAATATCTTACACTTTAGTACCTTGTCACTGAACTTTAATTAGTGCTGTATAATACATGTGTATGTGCTGTGTGTGTGTGTGTGTGTGTGTGTGTGTGTGTGTGTGTGTGTGTGTGTGTGTGTGTGTGTGTGTGTGTGTGTGTGTGCGTGCGTGCGTGCGTGCGTGCGTGCGTGCGTGTGTGCGTGCGTGCGTGCGTGTGTGCGTGTGTGCACTGTTAGTGTTTTTTTTTAAGAAACAGCAGCAGAAGGGAGTATGCAGTGTAAGTGTGAATGAAAACATAGTATTTTGTTAGGTAGGTAATTTATAGAAGTTATGCACATAGAATTTAGGTACAGTGGATTTCAAAAATATCTTACATTTTAGTACCTTGTCACTGTAGGTATAGTCCGCGCGGCGGTTTAAGACGGCTCAAGGAAACTGGTGGGGGTCAATGGCGCATGAGTACAATCGCGCACAAAATATTTGACAAAATAATATATTAGAAAAATTATAGAACTTAAGTAAATTTTAGGTAAGTGTAATTAAATAAGATAATGTAATACCTAATAATATTTAATTTAATAAGAGGGAAAAAAATTAGTCGTCCGGAAGTGTTGATACCACATTGTCGTGCAATATCGAAGAAGGTTTTTTGCAATCAGGTGTAAATGTTGGATAGGTATCTATATTACCAAATTTTCCTCTAATGATAACGTGGTGGCTGCTGTTGTTTTAACTCCTTTAATTTACCCACGATTTTAGTTGTTTCCTTTTTTATTAACCTATATAACAGTTCACGTTGTAAACCATTTTTCTGGCTTGTCCTTTAGCTTGAACTTTATTTTTCGTAATTTTTTCCATTACATAAATGAAAATACAATTAATTAAGTAAAAAAATCTGTGCGCGACGGTACGTAAGGGAACACGAGACGCATGAACGGAGCGCGGGCGGTGGAGAGCAACTGATCAACCAATAACGTGTCGGCGTCGACGCCCACCCGCCCTTCACCCTGTGCCCCCGCCAAACAGACCGAAGAAATGACTACTGCGCATGCCCTTTCCATTTTTCCCGAGGCATCTTAAACCGTAGCGCGGACTATATTTAGGTACTATGATTTTTGACAATACGGTATTTGTCTATTTTTTATAAATTAAAAGTTCACAATGCCTGTTATCGAATAGAGAAACAATTTTTAAGCTACCTTTATAAATAACGAAGTTAAAAATTCAATATTAGACAGCGAAAGACATACATAGGTACTTGCATGTGACGTCACACGCAACTAGCGCCATGCTTGCTACATATTAAAAAGCGTTTGAGAAAGAGACGGGTATGAGATGATACCTATACATCCCAAAATATTTCACTCAAATTATCATTTGGCAAAAAAACATTTGCCAAAAAAACTTATGGCAATTTTACAGTTAGTTTTACAATATTAGCCAAAATAAAACGTTTGCTTAATAAATGTTTGTCGTAATAAAATTTGACAAAGTAAAATTATGCCAAATGATAATTTGACCAAATGAATAAAATTCGAAATGTAAATATGCTAAAGATTGGTTTGGGAAATGTAACTACTGTGGCAAGTTTTTTGGGAAGTGAAATTTGGCGAAAAATATTTTGCCGAAACGGCAGTACCTAGTCATCATCCTAATAACCAGCCTGACAAAATCTCCACTTCCACCCACCGGTTAAAAGTAACGCTTAGCGGTAACTCTGTCAACGCTTCAAACATCAAAACTGGGTAACTAGCAAATTTCCATTTTCACGTCATCGTTCCAGATCTTTATAGATATTATTACATCCATTTATTCCACCGTTTCTTCATCCATTTAATACGGCAAACCGATTCCCAGATTCATCACCAACCATTAAAAGCCAGATAAGACCTTATTGCATTAACAATAAAGCATAAACATTTACTAATAACGTTCCACAATCTTATTTTTCTCCGCACCCTTCGCAATTAACTATCTTCCCTTCGGAATACTAAACACCTATTTAGTACCAACTATCCTGTGTGAGAGGGATGGGAATACATATTTGTGTTAGTGTGAAGGAGATGAATGTAATAGATATCGCCCCGTTTTCACGGTGACTGTAGTAAGGGCGGCGGGACGCCCCTCGTTGTATTCTTGGACGGCATCCATCTGTGAAGTGATAGGAAATGTTTATTTAGTTAAACGATATTTATACTTTATTGAATGTTTATGGCCTTTTAACCGCTTGATGGATGACGATACAAGTAAAAGCCAACACGTAATGATTGGCATAACAATTTTGTTAATTTTCACCTTGCATATAAACGAAATGCATAATTTTAATGTAAATAAATGTTCTACAAGCATTAAAACCAAATGCATAGCAAAAAATTGCCTGATAACATAATAAATGGTTGACATAAACTGTGATTGCATAATAAACGAATAGTGTACAAAATTGACGAAAGCTCCGCCGCGGAGCTCCTATTTCGCGTAGTTGAGGCACTTTGTGCTTGAATCAAATATTAACCTACGTAACTTATTTTTTTAATTTTGCACAGGATCTATTTCTGTAAAATGATATTATGCCCCCTGATCGTTATGTTAGGTAGGTATCTTGATCATTATACAAAATAGATTTATTCTTTGTAAAGCTTACTTATGACAAAAGTTATTATGCTGCGTGAATGTTTTGTACAGTCAAGTATAAAAATATGCAATTATTCAAAGTTTCAGAAATATGTATGTCCACAGACTCTTATTCCGACGCAATAAGGCCGTAGTAACATATTTTTGAGTGGTTCGAATTGATACTTATTTTTGCACTTCACTGTACCTAATTAATTTAATCGTTTGTTGGTATGCTAAACGTTTATTTATGATTAATGTGTTCAGGGTTTTAATATTGATTAAACTACACCCAATTAGAATATATTTTCCTGTTCCTACCTAAATAAATACTTATTTGTATAAGTAGGTACACATCTGATAATGTATAGCTTATAAACATTAATTTATAAATATCACAGAGATAATACTTTACGTATCTTTCGACTGCCTAATAGGTATTAGTTCAGCTAAATCCTTATACTGTAGACCATACCCCCCTAACGTCCAGAGTCCTTTTTAAAGGACTTATTGTAACTTGAACATCAAACTCTATCATAAATGACATAAAGTTTTATATTCATAAATTTAACTAGGGCGTTAGGAGGTTGAGACCACTTATATATTTGCTATTATAAGATCACTTATTTTATACCACGTAAATATATTTTTTGCGTTTTCAAACCGCATGGCTGCGCAAAGTCTACTTAAATCCCGAAAAGAAAACAAAATTAACTAACCGGCTCACAAAATATCACAAGAACAACTTGAGAAGTGTATGGACAGAATTTTTGGAAACGGAGATGCTTTGCGTTCTCTCCGCCAATAATAACGATAAAGTAAACTTTTTGTGCTATTTGCATTGCGCACAATGTTTTTCTTAATTTCACTTGTAAATAAGTTCTATAGGTTGGGTTTTTAGTGCATCTTAACATAAGCTAAAAATATGACAGCAGCATAATTATCGAAAGGATTTAAACGTATAAATCAGTTCGCAAATATTGTCAGCGCTGTCGCACTAAATCACGGCTCCTAATTTGAAACGGATCCGCACAGCTTCAAAACCCGACGCGCACTAATCTCATAAAGGGAGTCGAGCACCGCTCAATAGAATTTAACAAGCGGCATTCATCCTCATTATATTTTTATACTTTATACCTCACAGGCATAAAGTGCGCGATCAAAACGCGCGAACCCCTACAAAAGGTAATTATGTTTTGATTCCTACAAAAAATCAAGTATCACAAAGGAGACTAACGAGATAAGAGCGTGCTAAATCGCTCCCCCCCCTGCTCCCACGCGGATCAATTCCCAACCGAACGGTCGATTGGCTGAAAGAGACGGCTCGACTCGCAGGGAGGGGCTTATGTTCACCACGCCCACGAACCGGTACGAGGGTCTTTACCGCTCCTCGCCCGCCAGTCCACCTCCGACCGCGTCCGCATGCGTACACGATCCCACGATCGCTAAGTGAAGTGCTAAATGGAACTGACCAGCGTTCAATGTTAAAGAAACCAAGCTTTGAAGCTTTTGAAGAGAAAGACGTTAATATGGCGATTGAGAGCGTGTCGAGGTATCCGAGGAGCCCCGCGGAGGCGACGGAGCCACCGAAGCCTTCGAGAATAAGCTTTAGTGTTGCATCGATACTAGCTGATACTAAAGGAACTCAAGAGGATACGGCTGAGGTGCTGCGGCATCACCGAAGTATTCCCGAGAGTCCTTTGAGACAGTCTCCGTCAGCACAGCCGGAGTTGCCCGGCGGCAAATCACTGTCGCCGCGGCCATCTTCCCAAACCCCCCCTTTAAATTTAAATACGACTGCTATGGTGACTTCTTCCGATGATGAATATGAAGACGTAGAAATAGAAGACTTGCAAGATGGAGCGCATAGTGAAGATGATGAAAGAGCGGCGGGTAGTAATGGCAAGGAGCGGCTAGGGCCGGTGCGGCCGACGCCTTTCAGCGCGCTGGCGGCGGCGGCGGCGGCTTACCACGGGCTTGGCTGGCCCAGCGCACCATCGGTCGTGCCTTCCTTCGGTGCTTTATTCCCTCCACACTTTAACGTCGGACACTTAACAGGTCAGCAACTTTTAAAATATTAATAGCATCTACCTAAAAAAATACCTGATTACGGATGACGGATAAAGGATTATATTTTGCGGAGATCCATTTCTATGAACTGCAACCTTGTTTTTTTGCTCAGATTTAGAAGTAGAGATTGTGGTAGCGGAAGAGTAAGATAAAAAGCTCATATCTGATTGATGAATCTCATTCTTTAAATTTTTTCATTTCTGATTTCTGGTTTATGATGTAGGTAGGTACTTACTTGTTTATTTACGTAGGTAGTTGGTTTACTGTCTACCAGGCCTTTCTTCTCTTCACATCTCAAAGTCAGATATTTGATAATTTGTTTTCTAATAAGCTTTCTCGAGTTTATTGTTATCTACGTTATGATCTATGATGAAATTATAGATTTATGAACTAGTATTCAAAAATGTTAATATCAAAGTGAAACCGAAATTGTGTTTATTTATAGAACGTTTCACAAAAAAGAGTGACTTTTTTGCAAACATCATAAAATTCCGCCTGTTTTCTAATTAGCAGTAATGATTTCTCGTGTTTCTTAATTGTTGTCTGTCTGTTGGCTTTTGCGTCTGTCGGTGGATCATTAATTTATCGCGGGCCGCCTCCCGAGAGTCATCAATCATCTGCCGGGACTCGAGTTTCTTGTCTATCGATATTTGTTTGAATGGTTCCGATTTGAATAATTATGGTGTAAACGCATTTAGCATTAAGCGTGTTAATAGGATTAGCTTTTTTTTTTAATTTCATCAATTTATTTTTAAGTTGTTTAACTGATTAGATTAGGAGGTTCTTCTAAGACCGGTTTTGTGGCTTTTTTTTTAATAAACTGACCAGCGATTGTCCTGTCTCACGTGTTGAAAAGTGTATATAAGGTCAAAGGTCTGACACACTTCTTCAGTAACTGTCTCTTCATTCTAACCTTGAACATAGTCTTTAATAGTGCCATCTTTCTGTTTTTTTAATGCTTTATTAATATTTTTATTACTTTCTTTGGTTGCGCTATCTGAAACTTAAGGAAACTTACGATTTTTTTTATTTACTATACCCATTACCTTACTACTAACATGAATACCTAAATGTGGAAGTTTAGATGTTTATTGCCCCAGCTCAGAAAAACGGTTCAACAGATTTGGATGAAATTTGGCACACAGTTTCTAACCTACATAACACATAGTTTCCGCAAGCGATAAACATATTTTTCGCAGACGAATTTGTGGGCACCAGTTAAATATTTCCCAATAAGAATGTTTTTCACACATGAAATGTTATCAAATTAAACCGCATTTTATCAAATACCTTCCTAGTTGGGCATTCCCATGTGTATTATTTCCTGTATGTACATATTAACTATGACCTAAACAAATTGTTTCAACAAGGAAGTTTTTTACAATTATTAAGCAATTAGAAACATCGCATATGTAAAATTAACCCAACCGCAAACAAAAATAATAATAATATTTTAGTTTAGTTATTTAATTTTGAACACCTACTTATTAATATTATGCATGTTTTCATACTTCCCGTTAATTATGCGCTTGTTAATCAACAATACGTAAAAACCTTATGAAGTAAGTATTAATTAAGTTATTGAATTCCTCAATTAAATTAATTGCAACAAAACGTAACGTAAGCTAGTTTAAGCTCGTTTTCCTTGAGATGCTGATTCAGTAATCTTATACAGTAATTAATTATTACTTCATTGTTTAAAATAAACTTACTGATTGGTATTATAGTCAAAGCGTATCTACGTACGAGTATTTCTTAACGGTGTTGCTGAATACTTGTTTTGACTTTGAGAAATTAAAATTTAATTTTTAAACTACACAAAAAATCATCTACATAAGTAGATCGTAAAATGTTTTGCTAAGCGCAAAACTCGGGAACGGCTGGACCGATTTCACTAATTATTTTTTTGTTGTGTTCGTTATTGTCAGGAGAAGGTTTTTATGGAAGAAAATTTAGAAATATTGCAACGGGGCGGGCAACAGCTAGTATAAAATAAAATCATTTCATTCAGACTATAGGAATTCCTAATACCCACATAATTACATAAATTAAAAACGCATTATACTAAATCCAGATCAATAAAAATTTTAATTAAGTATTCAAATCAATAAAAACTAGGTTAATTTTAATTACTCAAAGAAAAACTAATAATGTTATTTAAATAAGATTACAATTAAAATAAATTATTACTAATAACCTGCATTATAATTATTCCATGTTTAAGTTGTAATTAATACTCCATTATAAGTGTTGGACATCCCATGAGTGCTTGCACGTTTGCCACTCTATTTCAGTAAAAACTTTAACTGACGTGATAATAACGTTTATAATAAAAAAACATAGGAATCGTTAGTTAAAAATAAAAGCTGAAAAGGTACATAAATGTCATAGTGAAATTAATAAAAAAAAATGTCAATAAAAAAACATTATAATCAATTGTAACTCGCAGCTCAATTTACAACCTCGATCGACGGTACAAAGCCAATGCAAAGCGAACAATAGGCCGAAACTCATTGCGACTTTGACACCGGCTCTCGTAACACTTCCAAGGCTCAAATAGGAACAAGGGAGCAAATCCCAGAATCCCGACAAACTGGCCGTGAATAAAACTTGAGCCTGCATAAATAACGGTGCAGAAACAATATCCCATTGAAACAAGATGGCGCGGGCAACATGGCCCCGTCGCGGTTTTATAATTGGCTCTTTTTTGCGGCGAGAGAGTGCCCGAGAAAGTTATAAATATGAGATTAAAAAATTGCCGCTGTATTTTTTTCTAAGATACACATTTACGCTACACACACACACTTTCGTCCAGTTGTACAGACACATTCATAAATATCTGAGACCATTTAAGAATAGCTCCTGATGAGGATGATAATTCCGTAGAAAAATGAAAAAATAATATTATAAGAATATAATGCAAACTTTTTTTTACACAACTGACTATAGTGAAAAAGCTTTTTGTTTTTATTTAGACTGTACCTAACGTAAGAAATGCTATCTTTCTGCCAAAAAAACCTACTAAGTATTGTACCTACTCGTAATAATGTGTAGGTTCAGAGTTCTGATATTGTATTTAAATTTGTCAGTTTTTTTCCAAGATCGAAGCTAAAATCCCTATTATTTTTATGACGATAATATGTTATCATTATTAGGTATAAGATTTTCCACTGTTGCTTTTTAATTTCCTCTCAATCGAAGTGAAAGCAGAGTGTAAAACTCGAGCATTAAATCCATTTTCCCCTATACGTGTCTATTCAGTCTCGCCGTACCGGTTTAGTTGGCTATGTGAACACCTTGTGTAAAATGGCTCGTTTTATGCTCTTGTTGTACAATCTACTATTGTTGCTTCAAAATAAATACAAATCGATGACCTAGAGAATTTAATTAAAACTCAGTAGGTATCGACAATGTAAAATTTGTAACAATGCATAATTTAGAATGAGTAACTAATTCAATTAGAATACTCGTATATCGTTAAAACTTAAGTATTTATCCATGTACGTACAAGTAGGTAGATAATATGATATTTTGTGTAAATAAATCTAGTTGAATTTACACTATTTAATAACGCTTTAGACGTTGCTTAAAGATTTTAGTTAGGCACGTTTTGAGGCGAGGGACTTCAAAATGGACGTCTCTACGAATATGAAACATGACTTCTTTTTAAATTTTTGTTTTTAAATTTACACTTAACCTAATATTATTGACCCCCAAACCTTGGACTGTAGATACTAAATAGAGTTATCTTCTTGAATTACAGATATTGTTATAAATATAAACAATTTACGATAACATGTTTCAGTGGAAAATTAAAAATGCCATTTTATTTTTATTCTTATAAATGTACTAGTATTGCTTATATCGGTTACTCACGCAAAGTCAGCGGCTGCGCTAGTTCTTTTTTAACTCCAGTATCGTGAGTGAGCTAGTTAATAATAAATAATTTTAATCTCAATTAACTTTTTAATTAGCATAATGCAAAGATTGTCAACAGTAGCTTTCGCGTGTGAAGCGTTCATTAACGATCTGTGCGATTAGTTGCCAGTACATGGTTATTCAATTATGCACTAATCGTTTTTTCGAAATTGATATGCTTACTACCTAAAAATTAAATGTTTTAAATACTTGATAATTAATATTGAGATTTTAAAGTATTAGTCCAGTTTTGCTTTTTTTAAGTTACGCGATTCTGTCACTGGGCCACCGTCGTTATTTACTTATTGTATTTTTGATCTAATATGGCATAGCATAATAACTTTTCAACTAAGGTATTATAAATATACATAAAGTTTTCATATTTAGAGCGTAAAAAATAAATAAATAAAATCATCATCATCAGTCGGAAGACTCACTGCTGGACAAAGGCCTCCCCCTTAGAACGCCACAATGAACGACAACTCGCCACTTGCATCCACCGGTTTCCCACAACTCTCACGATGTCGTCAGTCCACCTGGTGGGAGGCCTGCCAACGCTTCGTCTTCCGGTTCGTGGTCGCCACTCGAGGACTTTTCTCCTCCAACGGTTATCTGTTCTTCGAGCGATGTGGCCTGCCCATTGCCACTTCAAAAAAAATAATTAAAACCGTTTATTTCAGACCATGACATTCATATTAGGTGTTATATTAGGTGTTACATAGTTATAAAGGCGCTTACATAGTATGTTAGTAGAAATTGTTATATCAAATTAAAACACAAATAATGGATGGCTGATTTGGAAGGATGTCTCCGTAGGTATCAAGGTTGTAATAAACAAAATCACAATTCTATTTCTATAAGAATATTATCTACTACCGATTAAACGAGTTTGATCCGTTCCAGCATAAAATACAAAAGAAGAAAAAGCACAATTTGACTAGAACTCAAACATCCTTTTTATCATAATATTATGATCACACGCTCTATAAGCGGATGGCGACGTCTCACGAAGGCCCTTTGTACCACTGGGGTACCATAAGACAGCAACAACAACAACGCTCTAGGTACTCGTACACTAATATATCTGGATTTCTTCTTGTTTGCATTTATTTTTTATACATTATCATTCAAACTACAAAAACAAATCGATTGACACCTCATTTACTAGAATTAGACAAGTGAATTACAGATGCTAACTGCAAATAACCTAGCCTAGGTATCAATAATGAATAAAAAAAAATTGTGCGAAGAGTTTTTTGTGCAAGATCGGCTGTGTTTCCTCTTAAAAGTACGTACTTCGGCATTTTTGCGTGAATAATTTTTATGATTTGCGCAAGTATTATTTATTATCAAATTACGCTATAAAACTATTTAAATGCCCGTGTCTATCACATTCAATAAAAATACAATTTAACAATATAATTGTGGTGAGAGCAATTTTTAGTTATTGCCTATTGATTTAATACGGAGTTTTTTTACAATCATATTTTAATTCAGAGTTAAATATCGTCACTCAAAAAATCTCGTTCCTCAAATCAATACGTCAACAAAATTAACCTTTAAAATAATGCGTAAAGTTAACTTAGAAAGATTATCGATTTTGAGGTTCGAGTTTTTTTAAAGTAGTGATGATATAATTATAAAAAAAATTGAAGAGAACTTATAAAATAAAATTCAAAGCTCACTTCACGAATAAGCAAAAAAATACTTTGTTCTTTGCATGAATTATATCGATTTTTCATGATATAAAATTCTTTTCCCCTTATTTTAGCAAAAACTAAGAAAGCTGATAAATACTAACTAAACACGCAACTCGATAGGCTTTGATATCATGAAGTTATTCGCTTGACATTACCTTTGTATATGCAGTAACTGTTTCGTTATGGCTATTTGACATGAACACACTTTATTATTAAATTATACCAATCACATTAGGTATTTATTACTTTAGATAAAAATAAGAAATGGTGACTTCTATAAATTATGTTTGGTATGTATGTAGCTAAACTCTTTATTGTAGGTACTTACCTATAAAAAAGTAAACAAACACAATTGATAAACATTGAAATATGTGTACAAAGGCGAACTTATCCCTTTAAGGGATCTCTACCGGTCAACCTCTGAGTGGATGAGAGGAGCATCCAGTAAGAGACAGATACTCTGATAAATAATGAACATAACTTAAGGGTGCCATCGTATAATTCATAATAATATAGGAACGGTAAAAGTGCTTAAAAATATGTCGTGAACCATTTCGAACGCATCGAAACCCAATAGCATTCTAATTAGCCTAGCTTACATTACTAATGTCTGTTTTTTTTTTTTAATTGATTTTGCTTTGGCGTCTAATTTTATTTTAATTTTATACTACGATAATCACCTGTTTTTTTACAAGCAATGATCGAAGTCTAATTGATTTATATTTTTTTATCCATTGTTCTAATGCTTTCTACCAAATACAAAACGCGATTATTTCCCAACATACGCATTATGTATTTATTTATGCGCCAACAAAACTATTTGCCATTGGCTGACCAATGCAATGCCAACCGTCCGCGTCGTACAAATCAGCAATCCGCAATTTTATTACAACCACAACTTTTCAATTTTCTTATAAACAATATAAAATGTAAACTCACAGCGACAGAAAAAGCCACAATGGCGGAAACCCATTTCAATCACCTTTTGAATTCGCTGCACTATAAAACTAGACTGCACAATACCATTGTAAGTACCATAGAAAACCAAAACAAACTATAATAAAGAAACAGCCGACCAAGTTTGAGCTCTATGGAGCTCCAAACAGGTTTGGACTGAAAAGCGTATATATTCCCACTTATAACCTTCTAAGTTTAGTTAACTAGTTGTTCTGAGTATGCGTTAGAGTGTGGGTACGTTAATAGTTAATGCCCCTATTATCCATACTTTCATATTCGTTTACGATCACCCTTAATGGTCTATTATGATTGTTAAATTACTTACGTATAGGTTCGAAGTCATTTGATTAACAAAATAATTACTTGACGATTGAGTTGTTCCCTGTTTATTATTTCGCACCGATAAGATAAAATGCTCTAGTGCTAGTACTCAATAGTTTTGCATCATTTCGTTTATATTTATAAGCATTTACTTATTTGAATAAAAACAAAACTACAAAGTATTTTGGGTTCGTAGGATTTCAACCAGCATCTCCTGACTGTATCCGCTATTGTGTCCTATAAACTATAACTAGACCACGGGGTTCCAGACTATCTCCCGAAAAATTTTGATTGTTGTCATACACGTCAATACCGGAGAGTGTCATTTAACGCAATTGTCGTAAGTCATGATACAGAGTTGTTCCACGATACAAGACGCAGCCAGATGTAGGTTTAAATCCCACCCGGTGCTACCAAAAAACATTGTCATTAAAAAAATCTTAGTATCCATTGAGAAAACGTTTTGGTAATAAAAAAATATAGTTTACATAAAGTGTATGGAACACTAAGAATATTGCGTTGATTGAAAGTGTACCTATTCCATACTGCTATAGATTACTTTGTAGACAAAGTTGCAGAACAGATGTACCTAATCATTAGACATAAGTGACAATTGATACTTATCTTAGTACTATTAAGACCTTTTAAACGCATTCCACTTTCTTGCTGACATTTCTCTTGCCAACTGTACGTTGCCACACAATAGTTGGCGGAATTAAACCAGCACCTCGATAACTATAAAAGTTTTCATTTCACACCCATTGAACGGCAATAGGTACACATATTATGTTTATACGTATATCATGTAGATTAGGGGAGATATAGCTTTTATAGCTTTATGACTGTTATTGTACATATAGTGGTTGATTACGACTACTTCAGTTATAAGATAACTGAAATTGAATATTATTGGTTTATGGGTTGAATACTATTGAACTATAGGCTTATTGTCTTATTGTTCAAGGTAATTGAAAATACATGAATGTAACTTGTTAGAGTTAAGCCTAACCAACAAAAAGTTGGAAAACCCCCAACTTTGTCACTTCAAAGTTCGATATCGGGCAACCCGTTTAAGAGCTACATAGTGCCACAGACAGAGACATGCACACAGTCACACATAGCGGTAAAATTTCAAATGAAGTCAGTTTAATAGAGTATTTGTGATTGCACGTGATACCTACTCCTACTGTCAAATGTTTTAAATCATTTGCATTATACATTCTGAATATTTTTTCTATAACGTACTATATTCGGCAAAACCTAGACACTGGTATCGAAATTTAGGGCTGAATTACAGCAGGGTTCCGAAGGAACAACAAAGTATCGTACTAACCAGCAAATCGGTAAAAAAGGAACCGCGCAAACCTGTCTGTAAATAAATAACGACTTTTTATCCCAATTTGTAACTAAAACGTGACCTAACGACAACTGCGTCCGTAAGCTGCAAAACTAATGCAAATGTACAGATAAATACGTCCATATTTGTCTATCAGTATAACTGAAATGGCTTATCGTCCAAGTGCACTCGTTAGCGCGTTGTAACCAGAGCCCCCTCTTATCCAAAGTCGGGCAACACCAGTAGTGACTTTACAGCACTAATTTTAAGCCACATATTCCCACAGTGACTATTCAAAGGTCTTTTTTCGTCCGATACTCGCACGATTGCCTTTCCTAATTGGCTCACCATGTGTTTTAATTCATTTTGCCATAGTTTAACAAGTATTTTATTGACGCGTGGCTCCGCCTGGCGGTCGGCGGTGTAACGAAGCGATTAATCGATTCGTTTGCGTGCGAGTCGCTCGATCGGAGCGCTGGATCGCGAATAAATTGTTCAATTATTCGATTTTTGAAGAAATATTTTTCTTTGCGAGCTTTTTGTTGCGCAGATGTTCGTACCCACTTACTAAGAATTGGATTGACCTTTTACGAATGTCATTGATGCCAAACGCAAATAAAAACAAAACATACCTGTACCTACTGTGGACGTTTGCGTAGGGCAATCATTACACAAAAGTACGGGAGGTCTAACGATAAAGGTTCCAACGACAAAGCAAAGTAATGCTTCTTGTTTAAAGTTAAGGCCGATATTGCTTTATTTGGTTTGTTAACAAGATAAGTCCAGTAGCGATGCTAGTGACGCATCACCTAGCGCCACCTCTCGGACGATGACAGAAACTAATAAATCTTCAGATAACATCAGAAGAAGATTATACGGTGCTGTGTTCCCATCACACCAGCCGTGCTTCCTGTACCAGCAAATTAGTGAAACTACGAACGTTTGTGCAAAAACCCAACTCTATACATAAGGGTTACGTATCATAATTGCTTAAAGACTCGTTGTGCAAGATATAAGTAGTCTGAAAACACTGAATATATTTTTAGTAGTTCGCAGAACAGTACGCTATGGTTAAGTCGGGTCGAACGACGATGTAGAACTAAGCTGTTTAACTTTTAAGTAGGCTATTAAAGTTAAACTGCAGTTACGGTTGAGGAGTGAACATATTGTTCAAGCTCTAGTCATGTTTAGTTACTAGTGTTTTAAACTAGAGCGCATAGCTTTATAATCTGTGGAATACTGTTCCAAGCACGAAAATCTTAAGAGTGGGTTATGCAAATGTCTTAATTGAAATTGATTAAAAGCAAGGTCAGAACTAAAGTCTTTTAAAGTTCAAACGACGAATGCGACCTCAACCCGTTGACCAATTAGAGACGCCCATTAAATACATTCGGCAAACTCCGCTCCTTTTCGGCAAATAAATGCATTCTTTCACGAAAACAAGCCCGCTTAATTGGTCAACTTGTGCCGAACAAAACACGATCGGTAGCTTTTGAGAATCGAAACATTTTTAAAATTATAACTGCCGTAACGTTTGGATTTATCAATTAGGACTTTAACCTGCGTTGGCGCTTACGAATGCTGTTATGTGTGATTAGCACAATTGCGGTTAGGGAAAAAACAAGTGTTTATTGTTAGCGTACTACAGGATAATCTAAAATAATGCTGGAGTAGCGTAAAAAATATTTTATCACTTTTCATGTTCGTAAAATTAGTATTAGCATAAGTAATTTGCACGCTGTATAAAATAACTTTTATGCTCTTGTATATGAATATTTTTTGTCATAGATATAATCACTAGAATAAAAAAAATAGCTTTTTTTTAAAACCTGAGTTCTGCAATAAATTAATAAATCTAAGCAATAGTTATATAAGTGAAGTCAATTACAGATCAAAAATGCCACGAAAATTCCGGGCTCTGGTTATTTATTTAGAAAGGCATGAAAAATAAGCGCTAACAAACATTTTTTTCTATGTTGCTACTTAATTTCCTCGCAACTAGAGTGAAAGTAGAGTGCACATAATAATATATTAATCGCTCATAAAATCCGTTTCTCTATTTGAATACAAACCCTTGCCTACAGCACATGTAAGCGTCCAGATAAAGCACGTTTTATGCACTAGCTACACAAACTATTTACACAACGAAGCCTTTACAAAAATGTGTAGAGCCGTTAATAAAAGGTTGTTTTATCAAATTAGTCGTCTCAAAATCGGGTTTATACGAATTTGAATTTTATCGAGTCATCAGCCGCGATAAACTGAGATGTTTACGAGCGCCCGCGCCGCCCGCCATTAAACCAAAGCTCGCTACTGTTTTAATGTGAGAGATTGAGTGATACGTACGACATTATAAAAACGTATAATTTTATAATTGTTTGTATAATTTTTTGCGAGTTTTTTTTTTTACTAGACAAGTTGCAAAAAAGTAGGAGTTTAGCAGTAGAGCTTTTTAGAAGGCTTTATTTTTCCCCGAATTATTAACAAGTATTTAAATCTTGGAAACCGGATTTAACTACTTCCAATGGTCGAGTTGACGTGAAATTTGATGTAAATATACAATGCAAGTACAGTCAGCATGAAGCATTGTATGAAAAACAGGTCTAGTGTCATGCCACTTGTATTTTAAGGTTCCGTAGTCATCATCATCATGAAACATCATGGTGAATTAACAGTAATATTATGACACGATTGTGATACTTGCACGAGAGTTTATGCATGTTATTTGCAGTTAAAGTATAGAGTAGGTAATAAATACTCAGTAAAAAAGGTTTATTTTGAGCGTTGGAATCCCACTGTCCCAGAGAGTAGAGGTTCTTTTCTAATTGAGGCGGGTACCCAATTAAAAACAGGTTTTTATTGCTAAAGTTTTGACAAAGTTCCAGTATTTTTCAAATGTTAATTACATACATACAATCATTTAGTCAAGCGGTAATGTTATAATACGTTTTAGACACGAGTTGATGATTAAGTACCTATTAAGGTGGCTGATTATGATTTCACGATAAAATACTTTATATAGTGCTTTGATCTCAAGGCACTATGAAAATGGCTGTTTATATCACTAGCATAATCTGCCCCATTGGCCGTCGGTTCTATGAAAAATATGCTCTGAGGCCTTGTCTCGGACATATCACAATCTTCTTCACTACTTCTTTCTGTCACTCAGCATAAGACTTTACTTGATTGGTTCAGGTAATCCGGAACAAATTGGCTGGACAGGCTGACACTAGAGTTATTTTATAAGGATACTGTTTCTTTTGAGGCACGAGGTCCTTAAAAATATGTAGGTACCGCTTTTTAAAACAACATTGAAGTGGCGTTTTTTTAGGATTAAGCGAACTCTAGAACCTTGAACCGTAGGTTAGATAACCTAGTCGCGTTGCTCTGAGGAAGAAGGGCTACGGATTAGCCTAAAACATGTCGAGCTAAACTCGATTTAAGACGTGAGTTATTCGGGTTAATATCTTTAATATGAGTGAGTCTCACGATAGTTTTATGTTAACAAAATCCGATAGATGACACTGTTTGCATTAAAAAAAAAGAGCTATCCTTCGGCTCATCAAAATGTATTCGTTGAAAAGTAGTATAGAAAAAAGCAGTTATCTGGGTTTGACGTGAGCAAAGCCAAGGGCAAAAGATATTTCCGTAGTAATAGTGACCAGGAAATGCAACTGAAATTAGCAAACCGCAGACTAATTTTACAAAACAGAAACTAATTAAGTAATATCGAATGTTACGAGCGATATTTCAAAACAATACAAGCGTTTAGTTTCCTCGAGTTTCGAATACATTTTAATATCGAAATTCCCCAACCTAATTAAAATAATCAACCGTGGCAAATTATAAAATTTGTCATCGAAATGGTCACGACCTTAAATAATTTTAAAACCGCAAAGTCTCATGTCATTCGCCAAAAAGCTCAATATATAAAAATCCAATTTAAGTCAATTTAGACTTTGCTAATGCGCGTCAGGATACAAATTTGATTGGAATCTATTGCAAGTTATAGCCTTTTGGCAACAATTACTAAGTACCTTTTGACTTTATTTTTAAGTATAAATTATCAAATTCCTTCTTGGAACCACAACATTTAAATATTTAGAAATAAGCAACAATAAATTTGCCCGCTTTGTGAGGCCGCTCGATATAAATCAAATGCGTCTGACTATATTTTGTCGGTTTTGCAATCCGCTTTAACACTAATATAATTTAGTCGATATCGATATAGTTACAAGATTGTCGATAAAATCTATTACGTTAGATTGTGTATCGATGTTGGAATTTACATTTTACTACGACTTTCTGTCACTTTTACCTACTTATACTTTTGTAATCTGATGCGATGTTTGCTGCCGAGTTCTATTTTTTCGTTTATCATTGAGTAAGGTAAGGCCTAAGTGGTTTGAAAAAACTATGCCTTTGTACTTCGGAATCTATTTTTTTTCTCGAATTAATGTTAAATATTATTATTTGTTTTATTTATTTCACGACACACAATTATCATGACATGCGATGCATTTAAGATTCGATAAATTTGAATTTGGCTAATTTAACAGTGTAATGTTATGCTATTTAAAAAAACCAACAAACACGAACTGAAAACTTTCTAGTTGTAATTAATTACTGGACAAGCAACTCCCATCCCATACTATCTTCATCATTAAATTATTAAACTGACTTTGACCATAAATACCAGAACTTTGCACGCTATTTTTAAGGCTAAGATGCACCATAGACTAACAAATTCATTTGACTTAAGCTGTAAACAACGTAGCTGACTGAAACAGCCTAGCACACGAATCTTCAACATTGACCTAATACATTGCGCGTTGGCAATTAAACCTGTTTGCAGTGCACGCGTAAAACGTGTAATGGATAGAGAAATCGGCCGCCGCGTCGCTCAGGTTTAATCGTGGTATGACTGCTCTGTTTCGATTTAGGTGGGCTGCGCCGACGCCCCGCTGGGAGCGTCGCACGCGCCGAAACATGTTCATTTATTAATATAAAGAGATAGGAGTTGTAGAAGCGGCAGAGGAATATAGTAATCACAAAAATTATCCGAACAAATCAGCCAATAGGCAAGTTAGGTTAGTTTTCTAAAGGTTTTTCAAGATTTTATAAAGTTGAAAAATGGCTTAATATCTTACATTAGCCTTAGTAGCGGGCAATATAATGGATAGAAGTGGCGAGTTGTCGTCCGTTGCGGCGTTTTTTCAACAGTCTTAGTCTATCGGTTGATGGTGAGATTGATGATCTAACGAATTAAAGGCTTGTCATCTTATGGAAATAAATTTCTGGCGAAAAATCTTAGCAAGATTTCTTTGACTAGGTCGATCAGTGGAAGAAATACTTATCCCACTTTAAAGTTGTATCTATATTTTTATTGTTATAGGCTTATAGGATAATGTAAGAAGTCGACAAAGTGATTTTTCGATGGCGTTACAGGATCATATAAAAAAGACTCTATTCCACCTACTTGTTCATTTTTTGTCTATTATTAAAAAATAAACACGAATAATTGTCAAACATTGACATACACCTACTCAATGGCAGTTTCAAAACCTACTTGTATGGATGAAAAATGCGAATATGTCATAATTTGTTTCACCTCGAAATTTCAAGACAAACGATTGTGTCAAAAACAGGTTAAAAGGTTAATCAAGATAAAATAACTTACATTTTGACACGAACTCTGGTTTCACAATTGACAAATTACTCTGACATTAAGTTTTGAGTGTTAAATTTTTATTTCTTTTTCATTATTGAATTTTTTTTATGTCGGCTGCACTGAATTTTAAATAAATGATTTGCTTTTTAGGGTTGGGCTTCACAACCAAGGTGTGTGGATAATTATGTAGTTTACTATTAAATAGCACGGTAAATGGTTAATGGTAGGTGAACTCTGGTTAAGTTTGAGACACGTTAGCGTCGAGTGGTGGTGGTGATCCAAAATAACGTCGATTCAATAAATTATTAAGTATTTATTAAATCTAGGTAGTCATAAATTATCTATTAGTAAATGGGCAGATTTATAATTTGAATTTGTGGTGACATATACATAGGTTGGCTGGGTTGATAGGTAGAACGATTCGATTTGTGGCATTCGAACATGGCGCCTGTGGACAATATATAATTTTGCTATTTCTGTTTCTTTGGCTAGTTGAAGTATAATTTTGATAGTGTTTTATGCGGCGATTAACCTTAACAGTGAACAGTGATCACAAAATTCTATACTGCTCTCGTGCTTGACATTTTTTAATGCGCAAGTTGTTTCCACGTGGTTTCTGGAATTTTACTATCAAGTTACAAAAACTACAATCACCGTACTACGTTGCTTCTCGAAAGAGAATACTTAAGACACTGGCGAAATTGTCTTATCAATTAGGACAGAAGCCATATTTAAAAAAAAAAAAGAAGAAGGGTTGATAGGTAGGTATATAAATCCCCTTGGTTGCAAAAAAACGGGCACCTATGGTTTTTGTATTTCATGTGCATGAAAGCTTACTTTCTAAGCTTCAATGCCTAAAAATTAAAAAAAAGGGCATATAGGTTGACTGGAAGAGATCCCTTCAGGGATAATTCCGCCTTTGTACTTAGCACTTTCTTTTGATGTGATATTTTTGTATTTCCTTTTGTACAATAAAGTGTATAAACAAACAAACAAACATATAAACTAACCAAAAATTATTACACGTATAATCTACCTTGTAAAGCTATACAAATTTTTTTACTTAAAATTTTTAATAAACCTGTCTATACTATTATAAGGCTGCGCGCTCACCGGCGTCCGTGGGCGAGCGTACAAGCTATTACGTGTACAATTACTTATTCGTGCTCTGAGGACGCCGCCTAAGTGCCATATTAGATCTGCACGGCTGGCATAATGAAGAGTTTATTAAACTATAATATAATCTAAGTCTATGGACAGTCGCCGTCGTGAACATGAAGCTCAAAAGTATCTGAAACACATTAACCTATTCGTTTTCCTATCTTCGATGTTTCATCATCGTCAGCCCAGCCTATATACGTGACACAATAAGAGGGCTTGGGCTTACTTCCCATGCGGACCCAGTGCAGATTGGAAACTTCTCACACTACTGAATAGCTTCGCAGGTTTGTGCAGGTTTCCTCATGATGTTTTCGCATTTGAATTTCGAAATATCAGACGGAAGTACCAGACTTGAACCCAAGAACCTCTGCTTGAGAGTCTTTAGATCTAAACACTTGGCCACCACGGCTTTTGCGTTGTTTATGGTGTCTTATAAGAAGTATTTTTTATTATTATTCAGCCGCGTTTGTTGTCTTCTTCTTTCTTTTCTAATATTATTTTCTTCTTTGTGTACCTACCCGTTTTCTGTATTGTTAACCAAGTATATGATGTTTAGTAAAGACTTATTATACTGTGAATTATCTTATAACGTGCATAATATCTTACCGGCACAAGCTGCCGGCTCCCCTGCCCTGCCCTGGCATTTGTGTAATTGTGTAAAGCGTTTTAAATACATAATTATGTTTAGTTGTGATTGTGAAGTAATTTAGCGCTATTTTGTCCCCCATTTTGTCTAGAATTAATGAGGCTTGTTACGAAATTGTGAGTTTAAATTTAGTGAGAACTTAATAATTGGCGTCAAAAACTCGGGATTTTTAACGGAAAAAAGAATGAAACAAAGGAATTGAAGAAGACGTCTGCAAAAAGTTATAATTGTAGGTATTGTTTGCAAAATGGGGATAAATATCACTAACTTAATTGGTGTAAATTCTGCAAAATCAATTTGATACTAACTGTTGCCCGCGACTTTATTTGCGAATAATTCGTTTATGGCTTTTCCGCGGGAAAAATGCAATTTTATGGGATAAGTTTAGACGTTACTGTATGATTGAATAACAAATATCTTCACAAACTTTCACATTTAGGTATAATTTGTAGGTTAAATTCTGCCTTAAATAGGTACCTTAAAAATGCCTTAGGCAGTTGTAGAATATTATATACAATTAATTAACTAAGTACCTTTACACAATTTTCCACATTTTTTCCAATCAATAACAAAAATATTAAAGCAAACTTAACTACATTATATCTTCGTTAGTTGCCAATTCAATACATTCACCAACAGACAGACATTGCTAAGTACAGTCAGCAAGTCACGCTCCTAATTATAGAAGCATTCCCAATCAATTACCGCTTGAACAACAGAACACGACGACCGGTACCGTCCGCAAAAACGATCGCTTTAATGAAGAGACAATACGCTGTCTCATTTAGATGCGTTACATTGTTTGGTGGCGTGTGAGAGTGGTAGCGTCAGCAAAAAATAGTATGACGCTGTACATAAATAAAGAGATATTGTATTACGAAACAACAGTTAAAATTTTGCCTCATTGAGTAAAATTTTTTCAATGTTGTAAGTAATACGAAAGTTGTACAAAAAATCCTTTTATTAAAAAACTTCCCTCCTTTTCTTCCTTTCTCTTCCTTTCTTTCCTTCTTTTTTCCTTAAATCCTTTTACTATTTTATTGTATGGGCTAGGCCTATGTCTAACGCCACATCCTACGGCTAATATAATGATGATGATAATTTTATTAAAAATTTAATTTCCAGGTCGGATTTTATCCACTTTCAATGATCTGATTGACTAGAAATTTTGTATTACGTATTATTTGATAGGTATACTAAGTAATTTGGATGACGATACAAGGTAGGTACAAAACAATACAGTCAAGAAGTACACTGAATAAAAACGTCTACCAAAATAAAAATCTAGGTATTACTATAAATTTAGGCTCTATTCATAGTTGACCACCTAAACTCGCCTCAATAATATAAAGAGCGTACTATAAATACGGCGGCGCTAAGAGTCTAACTACTAATATTCCCTTAAACATGTCATTTGTTACGAAGTCTGAAATAAACGATCGCTTTGACTAGAACGCTTTAAATAGTTACTGTTTCGATGGCCACAGAAACCGCGGCTTATATCATTAGATTAAAAAATAGCTAAGTTTATTTTGAGCTCTTAGTCACATAGGTTTTAAAGTAGAAAATTTATTACATTAAATGTAATAAAGAAGAAAACTAATGTAATAAAACTACAGCAAATGAATTCTAATAAAAAAATAATAATAAAATAAAGAAAGTTTTAGAGTGGTAGGACCACGCTGCATTTGCAGCTCTATACGGGCCGGTCCGACCGGGGAAGTACCACCCTCCTACAGAATACCGGCGTGAAGCAACAGATTCATTCTGTTGCGTTTCGTTCGGTGAGTAGGAGATCCGGAGGCCCTTTACACACGGAGTGAAAATGGCATGTAAAAAGAAAGTCAAACTACCCCAGGAGGGTTCCGTCATTGACGGGGAATCCCTCCCCGAGTCTCACTCGGGCGGCCCCACGTATTCTGGGGGGGGCAGCATTCCATTACCATTCCGCGCTAAGGCCAAGAAAAGCAGAATACCAGCGGCCCCTTCCAAGTTGCATGTTGACTTCTGCAACATAAGGGGACTGCATTCCAACCTCGACGCCGTCCACCACCATCTCGAGACGGCGAAACCGGCCCTGCTCTTTCTTACTGAGACGCAAATATGTCCCCCGGCAGACGTTTCATACCTGAACTTCCCCGGCTATAAACTGGAACAGAATTTTGTGCCTCGTGCCGGTGTATGTCTGTTTGCTAGGGAAGATATCTGCTGTCGTCGCCTTAGCTGCCTCGACGGCAGGTACCTGTCGACTCTGTGGGTGCGCGTAGACTGTGGTGGTCGCATTCGCGTCTATGCTTGCCTATACAGGTCCCACAGCGGTAATGCAGAAACCGACGTGCTCTTTCACCACGTTCAGAAGGCGACCGATACCGTGCTCGAGCAGATCCCTGCTGCTGAGGTGGTCATTCTTGGGGACTTTAATGCCCACCATGTCGAATGGCTCGGTTCCCGTACCACCGATCATGCTGGTAGGTCTCTCCACGACTTCGCACTTGCGTATGGTTTGTCGCAGCTGGTGTCATCACCGACTCGCATTCCAGACGTTGAAGGTCATACCGCATCCATGCTAGACCTGCTGCTGACCTCACATCCAGCCGAATACCGCGTTTGTGTTGACGCCCCTCTGGGGTCGTCTGACCACTGCCTTATACGAAGCACTGTGCCGCTCACGGATCCCCCACGGTTGAATCCTCCAGGCAAGCGTCGTGTTTGGCACTATGGGTCGGCAGATTGGGACGGCATGCGCGTTTTTTTTGCATCCTACCCATGGAGGCAAGTCTGCTTCGCTTCTGGTGACCCTAGTACCTGCGCCGACTCTGTCGCCGATGTTATACTGCAGGGAATGGAACTTTTTATCCCAAACTCTGTGATGTCGATTGGCGGCAAGTCTAAGCCCTGGTATGGAAAACCCTGCAACGAATCTTCCAAACGTAAGCAGGAATCCTACCGTAAATGGGCTAAAGCGCAGGCTGCTAATGATCCTTCTTCTAGCACCCTCAAGAAGCAGTACAACTTAGCCTCCAGACTGTTGAAAAGACGCATCTCATCCGCGAAGTCTGAGCATGTAGCCAGAATTAGCCATAAATTGACCATTCTTCCTTCGGGGAGTCGTGCCTTCTGGTCCTTGGCTAAAGCTGTGCAAAACAACTTTTGTCGGTCATCTTTTCCACCTCTGCGCAGAGCGGACGGCTCGTTGGCCTATGACGCAAGGGAGAAGGCAAACCTCTTTTCTCACTTTTTCGCCTCCAACTCGACTCTGGTCGACGATGGAGTAACGCCGCCTACCATCCCGCGGTGTGAGAGTTCAATGCCGGAAGTACGCTTTCGTCAAAGTGTTGTGCGGCGAGCCCTTTTCGCCCTTGACGTCAATAAATCATGTGGGCCAGACGGCATTCCTGCTATTGTGCTGCGGACGTGCGCTCCCGAATTGGCACCGGTTCTGACGCGCCTTTTTCGTCTCTCCTATTCCACAGGCATAGTCCCGTCTTCGTGGAAGTCTGCTCTAGTGCACCCTGTTCCCAAAAAAGGCGACAGATCGGACTTGTCCAATTACAGGCCTATTGCGATCACCTCTTTGCTTTCCAAAGTAATGGAGCTAGTCATCAATCAGCAGCTCCTGGGCTACCTGGAGGACCGCCAGCTAATTAGTGACCGCCAATATGGCTTTCGTCACGGTCGCTCGGCTGGCGACCTTCTAGTGTACCTAACGCATCGCTGGGCAGAGGCGATAGAAAGCAAGGGTGAAGCTCTGGTGGCAAGCCTAGATATCGCAAAGGCCTTCGACAGGGTCTGGCATGGAGCGCTTCTATCGAAGTTACCATCTTACGGGCTGCCCGGTAGGTTGTGCTCATGGATTGCCAGTTTTCTTCAAGATCGAAGTATTAAGGTCGCTATCGACGGTACATACTCCGACTCAATGTCTATGAATGCTGGTGTTCCCCAGGGCTGTGTGCTCTCGCCTACTCTGTTTCTCCTGCATATCAATGATATGCTGCTTGTAAGCGGCCTTCATTGCTATGCGGATGACACTACTTGCGACGCACGATACTCTGGTAGAGCTGACCTTCCTCGGGCAGAATTGGAAGAGAAACGAACAAAACTTGTGTATGATCTAGAAAACACACTAGCACAAGTTTCTGATTGGGGCACACGTAACTTAGTGCAGTTTAACCCTTCAAAAACACAAGTTTGCGTATTTACTGCCAAAAAACACCCGTTTGTCGCTGCTCCATGCTTCCAAGGATCACCCCTCAACACTTCGGAGAGTGTTGGGATCCTCGGTGTCGACGTTTCGAGCACAGTCCAATTTTGCGATCACCTGGAAGATAAAACCAAGTCGGCTGCTAGAATGTTGGGCGTGCTTAGCCACTCTAAGCGATACTTCACTCCAAAGCAGCGGCTTCAGATATATAAAGCTCAGGTTCGGCCGAGGATGGAGTATTGCTCCCATCTCTGGGCTGGCGCACCCCAATATCAGCTACTTTCACTTGATCGCATACAGCGCAGGGCATCCCGAGTCGTCGGCAACCCCTCACTCTCCGACAAACTCGATCCTCTTGCTCTCCGCAGAGACGTTAGCTCCCTTTGTGTGTTCTACAAGATCTACAACGGGGAATGCTCTGAGGAGCTCTTTGACCTCATTCCAGCTGCGGGGTTCCATTACAGATCCACCCGTCGTAAGCGTTCTTTTCATCGACATCATGTTGATGAATGGCAGTCTTCGACGGTGCGTTTTAAGCGGTCTTTTTTGCCACGAACTTGCAAAATCTGGAACGAGCTTCCCGCTGGGGTCTTCCCATTGAGTTACGACCTGGGTGCCTTTAAGAGGCGTGTGTATAAATTTCTGCAGGGCCGACAACGCACTGGCATCGCTTAAAGCGTTGCGGGTGTCTATGGACAGTGGTGATCACTTAACATCAGGTGACCCACTAGTTCGTTTGTCTGGCCTCTATAACATAAAAAAAAAAAAAAAAAAAAAAAAAAAATTTTACTAAAGGATCATTCATCATCTGAACAACAGAATGGGTTCAATTCGCTATTAACCTTTTCGCCGCCACGTATATTGTATATTGCAATGCCTAAAATTGAACCTTACCACAATTAGGCGAGGTTGCTTTTCCATTGAAGTAACGGACGTATATATATAGGACGTTGGCGTAGAACCTGCGTATGTCATTGGCGTCGAAAAGGTTAAATTCATGTTAATAATTTATATAGTCTTTGTACCTGTGTTGTATTTATGCTTGATTTTCTTTTTTTTTCAAAAGAAAATTAAGCATAAATACAACACAGGTACAAAGACTATATAAATTATTAACATGAATTTAACCTTTTCGACGCCAATGACATACGCAAATTACCTAATGTATATTTTAGGCCTATGTCATGCAATCATCATCCTAGCCCACAAACACTCCAATGCTGGGCACAAGCCTTCTCTCGAAATGAGAGAGCTCGCACTGTAGTTCTCAGATTGGCCCAGTGTGGATCGAGAGCTTCACACACGCCATTGAATTGCTTCACAGTACAGGTTTTCTTTTACCGTAAATTCGCAGATTCATGAATTTGGAAAAGTCGGAGGTTCGACTCCAGATTACTCACAACTTAACCAGTAACCATGAGTTGTGATTAGCTCGTTGAAGGGGCAATGGGCAGGCCGTTGGGGCCGAAAAGTTCTCAAGTGTCAGCGTAGGACGTCTACCAACGAGATGGACGGATGACCTGGTTAAAGCCACGGGTTCACGGTGGATGCAGGGCGCTTCCAACCGAAGCGACTGGAGGTCTATGGTGGCGGCCTATGTCCAACAGTGGACGTCCTGCGGCTGAGATGATGATGATGACGTGTATTTTCGATCATTAATCTCACAAAGCAAAAAAAAATCAAAACTTAAAAAGCAGGAAATCTCAGAATTCTTTGAACCCGCGCTTCCTATGGCCGTTAACTATGACGATCTATGGATAGATCTCTGATGAATGGATGACGCTTTGATCGCGAGATAACTGCGTGGGCGCACAAATAGCTGAAAAACGGCTCTTTGTACCATTTAATTTATGCGACGAGATTTTTTAAATATTTTGTTTTGGTTACACAAGCGTGTGTTGAAGGATTACATGTTTGAATGGCTTTTAACCTATTCCAATGGCATTTGAGAATTATTGTGCCGTAAAAAAAGGGTAAAGGATAACATCGCGGGGTATGGTATTCTAACATAATAGTTGATTAATCAAACTCGAATCAGGAATTGTCGGACTAGTTTCGATCTTTTCGGAAGACCTTTTTCAAGGAATGAATGCACTCTATTCACGGTATTATAAAGCTGGATGCCTGGATTAACCGTAGGCTATTCTTTGTTTCTTTATCCTCAGGGAAGATTTTTGCATGTACGTAAATATAAAAACCTAAACCACTAAATTTATATTTAATCGAGTGTTTTCTATACAATCAAGTAACATGATGTAATTTTTAAAAATTCCCGTGGAAGTTTAGCAAAATCCCGGATTTCAATTCGCCGAAATTGATTTATAACACTAAAGTCCGGCTAAGCTTATTTTAAAATCGATTAGTGTATTGATTATTAAATTGACTTTTAATAATAACAACGTCATAATTTAGATACTACTCCGTTACCTAATAGGTAAAAGGTCAAATAAACGTAAGTCAATGACATTTTGAAATTAAAAAAATCTTAGAACGAGAGAACATAGGCCGTGGTTCCCACTCTGGACTAGTGCGAATTGGGTACTTCACATGCACGATTGAATTTTCATTATAAAGTTTCCTTATCATGATTTATTTCCTCCACATTAAGACTCGTGGTAAATTTCAAGAGCCCGGATTTGAATCCACAATCTTCTGCTTGCGAGGCCAAACCACTGAGTCACAGCAAACAAAATTATACCAAATTGAAAACACGCACAGAAATTTCTCAACATTCTTCTCAGCATTTTCAAAGTCAAAGTCTAAATTTCTTTTAGCACTTATGAATGTCCAAAAAAATCTACCACCGGTTCGAAAAAACCTCTGTGGAGAAGAATCCGGCAAGAAACTTAACGAGGTATATTTTTCATGATATAATCATTAACTTTATAATACGCCTTAGATATTAATGTCTTCTTGACAATTCATCATTTAATCATCATCATCAGTATAATTTAATACAATATTACCATATCATTAAAAGTTACAGTTAATTGTGAAAAATCACCCGGCCACAAGGAATGCCGGCTCGTACGGACAGCAAAAACGTCAAGTTTACAGCGAGCATTTAAAATATTGGGATGAATGACATACCACGCCTCGCACGATTAATGGCGTACCGTCCACAAAAAGCAAACACGCTCATTAATATATCAACTGTCTTTTAGTGGTAGCGTCGGCAGAGGAATTATGGATTTGGAGATTAAAAGCGATCGAGTGTTTTCAGGGTAAAGTAGTGTTTAAAATTTAAAGGTTAACAACAGTAAGGACAGAATTGTTTATTATTTTGTTGGTACTAGTTTTTGATTCAACACCAAACCAACACATAATATATGCAATATAGAAGAAACCGGTACATAGAGGTTTTCCAAGCTGCAGTGATCTCTTCCAGGCAATCTTTACAATATATAGAAGTCAAAATATCTATCCTAAACATAAATTACATAAAAAAAATAAACTAAAACATAGCACAGACTTGATTACATTTTCCTTTTTTTTTATTCAAGATTTAGGTTAACACATTTTACAAATCGAATAAGAAGTAATAATCTTAAAACGTACAATGTAAAAGCTTTTATTCTATCAATAATATCAAAAGCTAAATCACAAGACATTATGCTAATAGCACTAGCATTTAAATTGCTAAATTGTTTCATCAAACGTAAATTTAGGCAACTTAAAATAAAGACAATGCATGTCAAAAATAACAGACGAAAATCATCTTGTAGAGACAAGAAACGAAACATTGTTATAATTTTTTATCATTCAAATTTCAACCATGAAACAAGGATAGTAAAATCTCGTTCAACAATCGAATAATAATATCGCACAGCTTCTCATATTTCTCTCAACGCTCACAACATGGATATAATTCAGCAGCAAACATCTGTAGCCGATATCTCTTTAGACAATTAACATGAAAACTAAAGCAGACAGTCCCATTTATGTATTTTTAAATGGGATAATTTAACAGCAAGCGCGCGCGCACACGTGCGGCTAACCGCTGAAAAATCGACGACAAAAGTAAAAATATCTTCCCTAATGGAACGCATGCATGCATTATGGTCCATCTATAAGTTTGATAAGAACTTACTGCACTTAGCTTTGTTTGTATTGAAATGGGCTAATACATTTTCGCACCTAGATAAACAGAATTAAACATTCCTTATACATGCCTGGAATCACAATTTAACCACATTTTGAACCTGTAAATATTTTTGTAATTAAAGTTGCAGATTAGATTATTGTAAATTTGGAGAGTACGAGTATATTTATTAATTATAAGTATTTTTATCCTTTATCTACAAGCTTTGCTTAGTTTAGGACTAGATCAATTGGTGTCAATCGTGTCATTCATAATATTTATATAGGTTTGTCAAAAAGTAACTTTCTAGTCAAGAGCAAATCTTTGCGTCTCAAAATCGTCAGTCGCAGTCGCACCCTCGCGCCCGGCCTTACCCTATTTCCGTCCCACACCGCCGGTACTCTTTGACGTCCGCTAAACACGACATTAATACGCTTTTTTTGTCCTGTCACATAATTTAACTTTTTATTTTCCCCATTAGCTATTAAGCTGGGTCCATACCGTTTGACACTGGGATTAATACGTTGGCACAACAAGAACAGGGCAATAATTTACATACAGTTAGTAAAACAGGTAAGAATTAAATGTATTAAAACTGACAGTACTTGTTTAAATGATTAAATAATTAAATCCAACGCTACTTTGTAGAGGTTTATATCCATAAAATTTACTAATAAGCGCTTCTTTGCGCTCAGAAATTTTGATGAAAATAGTAAGGTTAATATTAAGGGTAATAGTAAGGTTAATTGATTTTTATTCCCCGACGAAAAAGAGGGCTCTGTCGGTCTGTCTGGCATGATAGCTCTCAAATGGATGGGATGGATCGATTTCAATGCGATTTTTACTGTGTTTTTTAAAGAGTGTGATGTCGTGGTACGACGCAGCACTACACCGTGCGTTCATTCAACACGGCATGGCAACGTGTACTGCACGGTGCGACAACGTGCCGCGCTCGGGCGTCGCGCCGTTGCACGTTTATAGAGCAAGAGCCCGGGCCGGCCAGACATACCTTTTATCATAAAAGCTGAAAGTTTGTCTATGTGTGCCTCTAGTACAGGTAAGAATGATCCCCACCCATGATACCTGGGTAGTGGTTCCTTTGGGAGGTATCAGGTAGCAAAGGTGTATAAAATTCCATCTTACTTTCGTTATTTTATAAAACTCAATTTTTTTATATTTAATTCGTAACAACATCAAAATTCACTTTACTCATTGCCAGACACTTAGTATGGTTCCAACCCCCTGCCAGACACCCCTAAACTATAATATTTTGTAATTCAATTTACGTTATATTATAACAGCTAAATTTAATATATGTTTTTTGGGGAACTATTAAACGATGTTTCCTTAGCAGCCAGACATTTTCGAGGGTTCTATCATCCTGCCAGACACATTGAATTGAGCAGAAGTTGCGATATTATAGTTTAGGGGTGTCTGGCAGGGGGTTGGAACCATACTAAGTGTCTGGCAATGAGTAAAGTGAATTTTGATGTTGTTACGAATGAAATATAAAAAAATTGAGTTTTATAAAATAACGAAAGTAAGATGGAATTTTATACACCTTTGCTACCTGATACCTCCCAAAGGAACCACTACCCAGGTATCATGGGTGGGGATCATTCTTACCTGTACTAGAGGCACACATAGACAAACTTTCAGCTTTTATGATAAAAGGTATGTCTGGCCGGCCCGGGCTCTTGGACCATTACGAAACCGCACTTTTATTTTCTTTATTGAGGAAAACAAACAGTAATACAATCATACATGAAGCTAGTATACATGCAGGTAAATCATAAGCCAGTAATTTTTTTCACTGATATGTCTACACTTATGAGGAAAATATTATGGACAAAGTAAACAACAAATGAAAGTATTGACGACATTTTTTTTTCTTTAAGACAAACCTAATTTTTTGAAAACATGTAGAAAACAAGCTTTCTAGTGGATATTATGTAGCCAGGCCCTTAAATCGAGTTCAGCTCGACATATGTGCATGCGTTTTGCATCTGCCGCCACGGCGTGTGCTCCGGGAGGAAGGGCTACGAATTAGCCCGAAACATGTCGAACTAAACTCGATTTAAGATGTGGTTTGTTTCACTATAACAAAAAATATTATGTAGTGAAATCGTATAAGAAGTAAACATAGTATTAAAGTGATGGTGTTAGACATGGATTAAAATGAAATTGTTCGAAAGCGGACTTACTGGCTTTTGTTAATTACTTCATCAATCATAATTCGAAGTCAATCTACGTTAATTGTAGGAAATGTTTCAAAAATTTTTGGAAATTGCTCTTAATCGTCTCTTAATGAACTTTCTCGACGCGTGGCGTACATTGTACATTCAACAGCAGAAGTATGCAAGCAATTTTGGTTCTCAGAATGATCTAAACAATCTCTTATTACCTTGGAAGTAGAGTCGTGTGTAGATCATTTTGAGCGCCATTCCAGCTCATCCACTTCTGCTGGTGACTGTACTCAGGAATCGTTAAAATAAGGTTAATTAAACAAATACAAATTAATACCATTTAAATTAATTAAAATTGACATTTATGTCTAATTGAAAATTAATGGAATTGGGCTCTTGACACTCTTGCTGAATAGAAATTAACTTTCTTATTGACGAATTAAAATTCAATTTTATATAGAATAAGAAATTAACTTAAACGGTTGATTGGACCAACTAATTACTTTCTAATAAACGGCGCACTTTCAAAATCGAGTTTTAGCAAATAAAATTGATTGATTAGACAATAATGGTGTCTACTGAAGTACATTAATTAGTGATTCGAAAGTAATTTACGACTTTCATTTTACGGTATTTATTTAACGACCTTTTTACTGCTCGTTTGATTCATTTCTTTTCTTGGGAATCTATTATCGCTAATCAAAGCAATTCGACGGAAATTGCCTTTTGTTAATCTTTGTAAGGTAAACGTACGAGTGCTCGTCACTGTCCCAGTAGTTGGCATCTTTAATTTTATGTCATTAGCAATAGAGATACTCTTGTCGGTGGAGTATCTTTCACACATCCCTCCTTTGTGCCATGTTTTTGACCTCTTGATACGATGCGACGCCGACTTTCTCCTTTATCTGATCTCTCTTCCCCTCAATCTTTCCTTCCAAATACTACTTACATACTCCACCGACAAGAGTATTACTCTTAAGTTAAGGAAGGGAAGCAATAGAGATGACAGCACGATGTTATCTACTGGGCGTGTCGGGGACTCGGACATTTACCCTACTACAAATGTAGTATCTACTTATTTTTGGAATACACGCGTCGAGGAACTACTCGTAATCAATAAAGCTTAACTGCTTTTAAATTTGCTTATAAAACTTTCGGCTAATTCCAAATAGGTACTTATGAATTTTGAAGTTCGTATCATATCGGGTTTCACTCGCCTTATTACAAAATCGTGGTGGCCTAGTGCTTCGAATTAGAGCCTCTCAAGCAGTGGTTCAAATCTAGGCTCGTACCTCTGAGTTGTTCGTAATTCATGTGCGAAGTTATATTCGAAATTTGTCACGAGTTTTATGGTGTAGGAAAACTTAGTGTGGATACCTGCATAACCTGCTAAGGAATTCAACGGTAGGTGTGAAGTTCATAATCCGTTCTGGTTCTGCGTGGGAACTACGGCCTAAGCTCTTTTCATTCTAACAGAAGGCCTGCGTCCAACAGTGGTTACATAGGCTGGGATGATGACAAATAAAAAAAACACATGGAGCAAAGAATGCTAATTACCTATTTATATAATTTATACAAACCGATTTCCTGTCAAATGTCGTGGTGGAGGAAAATCCACGTATTACATAACGGTGTGATATCATCATACTATCAACCTCAACCTTCAACTCGTAACCAATCATATCGTCAGTACTGTTTAACGCTTACGCTGCCGCCACATTTCGATTTGTAGAACAATTTTTTTTTCGAAAGTAAAATCAATTTCATATTTAATAGTCCTGTAAGTAATGGTCATAGGTAAAATTGTGTATCTTTTTTTAACATACCTACATATTAGACAATCTACCTACCCTCATTTTGGAGCAGATGGTGACTCCGTATTTTAGCAGATAGGTGCGTATCATAAAATGTCATAAAAGACTGAAAAGGGGCATTATTTGTAATTCTATCATTGGGATGTAGCGATAGCCCCTTATTAAAGATACATTTTCTCTTTTGTATTTCTCTCTGTGTACCTGTATTTTTATTCTTATTTTTCATGCGTATTAAAGTGATAACAGACATACATATTATACATAGTTATACTAAGTAGTTAACAAATCCGACATTTCAAGTAAAATAGAAAGCGGTAGTGCCAACTACACATCCGAACATGATCATTGCTGTTGCATGCCTGTTATTGGTGCATAAGCGGGGGCTATAACTTATAATTTAGATTAATTTAAATGTACTGTTGGCATGTCTAATAGATAAATAAATAAACTCGCCGAGCGTGCCCTTCACCTCCATAGCCAAGGCAAAGCTGTAACGGTGAAGAACGCCATCATCACCAAAGTAAAAAAATATCCACTTTGTTGTAGAGCAACGGCACCGCAAGCATACTTATATCAGAGTCCACATCTCAGATCGTGGGCGACCATAAACTTCTAACCGAATAAGGCAATAAAGATCGACAATTTGCGTACTAATACGCTCGTTTTGGCTTAAGAATGATAGGATGTAATCGGCAAGGCATTTAGCTTCTGTAAGTCTGTTGGATTCATCGAGGCAGGAAAACTGGCATTCTAACGGTGCCTTTATTAGTATTACAATATCGTTATTTTTTTTATCCCTGCTGAGTTGGCAACGTTACATTTTTGTTAGTTTATCTCGATTATTCCATAAAAATTTAATGAAAATTAAAAATGTTGTCTGATAGAACACTACGAGTACTACTCCAATAATTATTCGTTATAGTCTTTTATTTTCTTAAAAAACCTTTTATAAACATTTATTCGTCTTTAAAGAATATAACAGTTTATCACAAATAATTATTGGAGTAGTCACATTAACTTACCTATTAAGAAGTGTTCTATCAGACAACATTTTTAACATTCATTAATTTTTTATGGAATAATCGAAAAAAACTAACAAAAATGCAACGTTGCTAGCTCAGCAGGTATAAACGCTCATCATCGCGCGGTATTTCATCATCAGCCGGAAGACTTCCACTGTTGAACAACAAAGCCCTCCCTCTTAGAAATTCACAATGAACGACAACTCGCCACTCATATCCACCGGTGCCTGCAACTATCGCAATGTCGTCAGTCCACCTCTTTCGATTTATGGTTACTACTCAAGGACCTTTCTCATCCAACGGTTTTCTGTTCTTCGAGCGATGTGACCTGTCCATTGCTACTTCAACTTGCATATTCTTCGAGCTATGTTGATGACTTTGGTCCTTTGACGAATTTCTGTATTCCGAATTCTATCGCCCAAGGAAACAGCAAGCATATCTCTCTCCATAGCTCATTATAAATTCAGTTATCTATATACTAAAACAAATTTGTCCAGCTGTTTTAATGTGAAAAAGTAACAAATGGCCTTTAAAATATCAGTAGGAGAAGACTGTTTCGTTCCTTGAAAGGTTTCATCGTGCCATGTGGCACTCATCGCACACACAATGTATGCGTGATTGTAAAGGATGTTTATTTTTAAACTTAGTAAGACGGATTGAGACGTGTGAATCACTCAAATTGACCAATTATGTCTAACTTGACCTTTTGGACTCGTGTATTCGCCATTTTGACTGATCTTAGCACACTTAAGATTGATTTCAAAATCAGCGACAATAGTGAATGATACAGTGGAAATTGATGATTTCGATTGTGCAATCACGCGTTTGTAATGACTCTATTATGTACAAGTCTTCGTAAATTAAATATGAAATTTTTAGGATGCCATTTGAAAATGTCGGTGCCGAGAAGTTGGCTGATATTTTCGATGGATATTGGCCTCATAACTCTGACTTATATCTGACACACGGCGTGACGTTACGCTTAACTCTGGGACCCTAGTGAAAAAGGGGTTAAGTCTGCATAAATTTCACAGCTATTTTCTATTTTATGTGAATAGGGGCTTACATCGAAATCAGCTGTTCAAATTCTGCAGAATTAACCCCTTTTTCACTAGGACCCCAAAACTATAACTGGCACCTTTGTAATTTTTTTATGTGCGAAATTACATTTGAAATTAATTTTGAGCTTAATGGTGAAGGAAAACATCGTGAAAATATAATACAAAATATTCTTTATTGCTCAACACAAATGTACAAAAATTCCTGAAAATCCACCAATCAATCTGAGGAATCTTGCATCCGTCTAAAATAAATTTGAATGCGTGATACTCACAATCCGCACTGGTTGCGTAGGAACCACGTGCAAGCCCTCTCATTATGAGAGGAGGTTTCTGTCATGCAGTGGGACGTATAAACCGAGACGATGTTGATGATGAAGATGACGATAATGATGATGAAGAAGATAAAGATGATTTATTTATTAATTTATGTCTTGTTTCAGATGGTAACGGCGGTCCGCCTAAATTGAAGTGTAATCTGCGCAAGCACAAACCTAACCGGAAGCCTCGTACGCCGTTCACTGCGCAGCAACTTCGCGCACTAGAAAGCAAGTTCGTAGACAAACAATACTTGAGTATTGCTGAACGAGCAGAGTTCTCATCTAGCCTGGGTTTATCAGAGACACAGGTAAAAAAAGTTATTATTTGTAAAATTTCATATTTAATTAGGTACTTTGCGGGGATGCATATCAATTGATCTGAAACAATAGCTTTGCTCACCCGCGACCTTATGATATGTTCCTCTACCTCCACACTGTAACACGTACTCGTACACTAGATGTTAGACTAACAAACGTTTCACACGTCTCTCATCAACCTTCGTCTAACATCTGGTAGCATGGTGTAGGTACGATTGTGTTGCTCTGAAGATGAGCTCTAGTTGAGTTCCAAACGCGTCAGTGTAGTTTGATGGTGGTGATAGTTGGGTTTGTGTGTTCTTACAGTGCGAAGGTGGAGGAACTGCATGAACACATCTTGCATAAACGTAGCTATCATTTTCTTAAGTTTCTGATTGTACTGTAGTTCCCCATTTGCATTGGACCTGCGTGGGAACTATGGCCCAAGTGTTTTCGTGTTTCACCAGTATCCTGCAGTAGGAGATCAAAACATCAAAACTACATTTCCGTACCAAATTCCAACTCGATGCAATAAACCGTTGAGGAGTTTAATCCTTTCCGGTCGTTTTCTTATGAATGTATAAATGAATTAGTATGAAAGTCAAAGCACCTTAATGAAATGGCTTTTAGTGTGATATTAATGCTACTTTTTTATTTCCATTATAAATTTTAATAACCGACCGTTTCTTCTTCATCAGGTGAAAATCTGGTTCCAAAACCGACGAGCAAAAGCGAAACGCGTCCAAGAAGCAGAATACGAGAAGATCAAAATGGCACAGTTTACGCGCCACCCCCACCTTTACCCCCACCCAGCCCTTCAACAGTACTTCCACCCCCACCACCTAATGGGGGGTAGACCTTTACCACCAATGGGGCTCCCTCCCCCACATTTAGCAATGGTCCAATCACCCGCATCTGGGGGATCCCCTTCACCAAACACACAAACTGGTCAGCAATAATGCCATATATTGTGAAAAAAAAGCATGGCCATAGAATTTGAATTTCGAATCAAAATTTAAGGACTGATATGATTGATAAAATATTCTCTTTGACAATAGAAAATAGTCCGAGTGATTGTAAATTATTAATTGTTCTGTAAATATTAAATTAAGATCGTTTAGAATAGCTATAAACTATGTCAGTGTAACATTATATTTGTATTGATAAAAAATTACGTTACTTGTTTAGATTCTTATTTTATTGCCAAATATTTTGTTTTACTCAAAATTATTTGGGTTTGATTATTTTATAATTAGTTTGTAAGCTTCAAGTCAATACAGTCAAGTGTATTAAGGTATTTTTAAAATATTTAGGGCTGTCTTCACCGCTCCTTTATAATTTTATTACGGTAGATAAATATGATGCTGTTTCTGTTTATTCGGATAAAACAAATATAGACAGCATCACAGATATCTGTCGCATTAAGTTTATAGTTATCTTATCTGTCACAAAATATATACAGGCCCTAAAATGAATATACTCTAAAATAATAAAACCCTGGCAAAATATTTAAGTAAGCGCTGAATTTTTAAATGACTCAAAAGAAGGAGCAGGTTCTCCATTTTTTTTCAAGCGATTTTTTTTTGTTAAAAGGGTGTTTTCCCAGGTGATTCTTTTTGCATCAGGTCAGGATCTGATGATGAGATCCCATATCGATAGAATCTTTCAATTACTGTCGGTGGACTTAAAGTGATTTGGATTTTATTTGTAGTATAAATGAGGATCGCAGATGGCCACTTGTTGCGATTTTTATTTAATTAATAAATGCTGATGGTGGTTTATATAATAAAGATGAAATATAGCTTTATATTGAAGCACAAGAAAGTAAGCTCCTCTACTACTTATTGTCGCTGTATCGGGAAAAGCAATATTTTGTAATGTAAAACGTGATGAGCAGATCACAGGCTATTTGTAATTTAAAATTATGTACCAACTGACCCACTAAAAACATTTTTTTTTTTATAAAAGGATACCTAATCGATTTAAAAAAAACAAGAAATTGACATTGTTGAATATATCCCCAAAATTATTTTTCTAGTACTTTTTGTAGTCGTTTTAATTTTTCGAGTTGATCTGGAACTAAATTCAATTCAGATGCTGTGGAATAGGTATTGTCATAATTATCAACGTGTGCCAGGAAATGAGAATATCGCAGAAATTTCTCTTGTTCCTTTACATTGACAAAATTCCATGTAGTTCGTCGACATTTAAACAGTATACCTATTGCACTTGAGTGTGCATAAGACACAGACTTGACATAATGATATAACTTGTAGCATGAAAAGTTTATTGTTACAGCCGTACATGTATAAATCAAATCATCTATATAAGCATCGTCAAGTATTCGAATCCAGCTAAAAAAGATTCTATTGTAAGATATTTTTGTACATAGACATAAATGATAACTGTACATTGTTATTTCTATTTCCGTAGCTAAATATATATTTCTTTCACAATGAAATATGGTTTGATTAAACCCATTTTATAACCTAACCCACTAGTCAATGCAAGTATCTAGCTTTTTCCTCCAGGGCAAATAGAAGTTCGTATCGAACCGTCTCTCTCGCTCTCATATAGCATAGGTCTCTAGAGTCATTCACGATGACGCGTGCCGTGGTTCTTATTACAATCACGCGTCTTCGTGGATGACACTAAGTAAGCACTAAGTAACCTACCTGACGACCGAGCTTTGTTCAGGCTAAAACTCGGTAAGAATCGTTTTCCCAGAGACATGACTAAGCTAGATCGATTTTGCGTCCAAATTGTTGAAGCCGTTTCGGAGATTCTGATTATATATACCTACAAGCTCAATATCACTCTCAAAGGGCTATAATAAGGGAGAGGTCTATGCTCGGGGTTTCTCTGCGGGATAGAATCAGAAATGATGATATTGGCAGTAGAACTACTTAAGGTTACCGACTTAGCCTGAAGAATTGCGAAACTGAAGTGGCAGTGGGCGGGGCACATTGCTCGCAGGATTTATGGCCGATGGGGTCAGAAGGTTCTCGGATGGCGTCCGAGGACCGGGAGAAGTGCTGTCAGTAGGCCTCCAACAAGATGGAGCGACGACGCGTCGCGTTGGATGCGGAAAGTACAAGACCGGTCTGAGTGGAGAGCCTTGGGAGAGGCCTATGTCCAGCAGTGGACGTCTTTCGGCTGGCATGATGATACAAGAATTAGCGTCAGCGGGAAGGCAAGACACGACAATTTTGCTCTTCGCAGTATAGGGCCAGATAACCATTTTACGTAACTATACAAAGTCAAAGTCAAAATATCTTTATTCAATTTAGGCTATAACAAGCACTTATGAACGTCAAAAAAATGTACCACCGGTTCGAAAAAAACCTCTGCTGAGTAGAATCCGGCAAGAAACTCAACGAGGTATTTTTTTAAACAGATTCACAATATTAATAATGTAATGTAAATTCACCACCTGCTTAAATTTATTCCTCACTTCTCCATTCATTCCATTGTAAAGGTTGCTTGGAAGAGATCGCTCTGAAGCGATAAGGCCGCCTATTGCTTATCTCAGAAAGTCTCTGTGTATAAACCTGTTTTCTGTAATTGTTTGCTATATGTTGGTGTGCAATAAAGAGTTATTGTATTGTATTGTATTGTATTAATACACAGAATAAGTGTATTTAATCATAGGTGGGACATCAAAGAGATTTCTGAAATGTAACTGGGCAAGTTTACTGTCAATTTAAATTCCGGAAAATCAGATACGACGACGAGCAAAGCCAGGAGTTGTCAGGTGCAGTACAATTGCTATACACACTGCGCGAAATTAGAAAGCGGCCGTCAAGGCGCTAGGATCCTGTTAAATTAAGAGATCAATTATTTTTTCTTTGAAATAATAGTGCTGATTAAATATTATATTTGACGGTTATGTACGGCGAATGAAGTGAAGAATAAAAAAAATCCCTGGTTAAGTAGTTCTCTAAGTTGGTTATCAGAGTGGAACAAAGGATCTGAATAGATATAACCTAACCTAACTAACAAAAAATTGGAAGATCCCCGATTTTGTCACTTCTAAGTTTAATATCTCAAAAACGGCTGAATCGAGTTTGATGAAAAATGTCTAAGAACCATTGCTAGAAAAAAAATTACATTCAAATCGGTCCACACGTTTAAGAGCTACGGTTCCACAGATAGACAGACAGCCACACATAGCGGTCAAACTTATAACACCCCTCTTTTTGTGTCGGGGGTTAAAAATGGAACGTAAATAGACTCTATGTTATTCAAAATATCCTATTTCTAACTTACATTTTTTTACTTCTAACTACATTTTTTACTTCTAACTTACTTAAAAAACTAACGTGAAACCGAATCACTAGTCCATACTAGGTAATATTATAAATGCGAAAGTGTGTTTGTATGTTTGTCCGTCTTTCACGTCGAAACGGAGCGACGAATCGATTTTTGGCATAGCCAGAGAGTGACACAGGCTACTTTAAAAAGTAGCTATAAATCATGAAAAAATGCACGACGCGCGATAATCGAACTCCATGCGGGCGAAGCCGCGGGCAACAGCTAGTAAGACATATGTAATATGTTTAGTAAGACAAAAAATTCAAATGAACGATAAGTAGACTTACTTCATGCAACTTGTCACGTAGACATAAGTCGGTTATCACTTATCAGAATTCTGTCGTATCCTATATCTCCGCACACTGCCGCGAGATGCAACAGTTTGGTTTTGCTTTTCAGTTGTATGTTTTCATGCAGTATGCTTTTCCCCACAGACTATGTATGAGGTATCAAATAAATTTTACAGCAAATACAATAACAATTATCGAATACTGCTTTTTCGCAACGTAACGTTTGGCAACCTGTTTCATTTCCCAACTTTTCATTTCACAAACTCTAAAACTGTGAATATTTCAGGATTTATTTCAGGACCATCGCGTAAAACCCTTTAGGTTAGGTTAGTTTTATAAAGATCTCGAAATATTTATAGTTTCAGAAATATTAAACAGTTGGGAAATGAAAAGTTGCGACATGAAACAGGTTGCCAAACGTTATTCGCCGAAACATTAGTAAACAAACAATTATTGCGCGGCAAAATTCAAACATGAAAGAGCACAAATATTTAGGGTTTTTTTTTTCAGTTCCACAAAACGACGGAGCAACCTCCGGCTAAAAGCCGGAGCAAAAGAACATCTGCTGTTGCAGGATTGGGCACTGATACAGAATCATGACGTCACTAATTAGTGAACATAATTGAATATTACTATTTGCATACTCTTATTTTTAAGATACCTTCTATAAGTTAAATTTTATATGATTAAAAATGGTTTCCGAGTTTTAGGGGTTGTTTCACCACACATTGATTAGTTTTATTTGACAGATAAATATGTGATGCCGTCTTCGTCTATTCTGAAAAACCCCAGGCATAGATAATTTATTACGTCTAGTCCATACTTACAAAATTTCATCTACTTCTGTTGCCTAGTTTTCAAATGAGACCGGGACTACGTTTGTATGGAGAATGGAACGAAAAGACTTCTCTTAACCATAGAAGTTTATTTCCTCACACGCACAATGATACGTGATAAGAGTCGATATTGGCAATTGAGTGTGGCACTAATTTAAATAATATCCATTAAACTTAATTGGCTGATAAAGAGGTCATATGGGATGTGTAGATAACGGGCACGTGTATACAGGGGGATTTATTAAGGGTTTTAGTACAGCATAATCAAAAGATCAGTGGTTGTGGTTCATTTACGTGAACAAAAGACAACCTATCAAAGTGTGTTTTCATACAAAAACTATGGGAATTAGAACCCTAATGGGGTAGGGTAGGGTAATATAGGATACCGAATTCTTGTAGACACAGAGTAGTACCAAAAATAAATAAGTATGTAAAATAAGCTCAAATCTATACATTTTATAGATATTATAAAATTAACAGATTCTCGATTATTTTTCATATTAATTTTGGGATTAATTTAAAAAAAAATATCTAGACGTTTAGAACTCATTCCGTTGCAGTTTTCCGGGATAAAAACTATCCTATATCCTTTCCTGGGACTATCTGAATACCGAATTCGATCTAAATCGGTTGAGCGGTTTAGACTTGATTGAATAACAAATATCCAAACATCCAAACGTCTTCGCAAACTTTCACATTTATAATATTAGAACCTAGATTACAGAAAACCCGCTTGGGGCGCACCTACCTATAGTTGTCAGAATGCTCGCTGTATTTTCCCTCTGCACTGCACTTTTGGCGTGGGCAGAGACGCCGAAGTTTTTTTTCGTACGTGCCGCAAATGTCAAAGTCGTCTTACGGACGGACGATACCTATACCTAGTGCCATCCATGAAAACGCGTGATTTTGTCAAAATTAGCCATTAATGACAATGTAATAAGAACCACGGCACGCGTCATCATGAATGACTCCACCTATACCTTCCGCTGCCTAACTTTGCCTAAAAACTCATTGCCACGACTAGTACCACAAAATTTATAAAGGTATAATGCCAATAATCGAATAGGCACTATACGCACTATACGATTCGAACACAATCCGGGAGTAACGTAAAGACGTCGCATAAAAAATGTATCTCAAAAATGCGTTAAAACTGAGTATTAAGTAATGAACTTTTAGGCACATTTAAATGGCGCGTGGTATAAACTCGCGAGCGTGTCATATAGAAATAGAAATTCTTCATTGAAAAAATATCATAAAAAATTACAAAATAACAAAACAGCCTGTATTCGTCCGCAAGCTTCGGCTAAACAAAGGTTAACTCTTACCAAAAACAATTTTTATCATGTAATTTATGGCAAACGATTTACCTACATCGAAGTTTTGTTTGTCCCACATTCCTGATTACTGTTATCATAATCACAATTTCGAATTACGACATTATGGTTATGCAATTGGTTGGTAAATGACAACAATGTTTGGGGGGGACCTTTGACTTGTTTTTAAGGTTTCATTGTTAGTAAAAAAGAATAAGTGTAACACTTTCCCCGAGGCTCCGCTTGTATGAGCTTTTATTTTATTACTAGCTGTTGCCCGAGGCTACGCCCCCGTGGTATTTAGTTATCACGCGCTGTTCCCTCGGGAACTGTGCATTTTTCCGGGATAAAACCTCTCTATGAAGCTTGAGGTCCCGGGTTCGATCCCGGAACGGGCAGATATTTGTATGAATAATAATATGAATGTTTATTCTCGGGTCTTGGACGTTTAATAATGTATATAAATGTTTATCCGTTGCCTAGTATCCATAATACAAGCTTTGCTTACTTTGGGACTAGATCAATGGGTGTAAATTGTCCCATGATATTTATTTATTTCTTAATTTGTTCTTATCCTGCCAATTTGTTTAACAGCACATCTACTTCATCCGCCGTCTTAATTTCCATTTCCTCTATAAAAACTATATAAAAAGAAACTAATTTAACGGCCCAAAACGCAGCATCATCGAGTACAAACACTTCTAAGAACTCTGCTCCGACACCTAATTTCTTTCACGCGCGATTTGCGACGCTCGAGGCCCGTCAGAGACCATTTAAGACTAATTAATATTGCGAACGCAACATCGTGTGTTCACAATTACTCTGTAATTAAAAATAACTTATTCATTTTGCATTAAAGCGGCTCTCTTAACGCGCGCAGCGGAGAAAGTCACAGTAGAAATGCTGCGCCAATGAGAGTTTTTCGAAAGGTGAAATATATCTAGATGGTGTTAGTATCGTGAGGTCCGTTTGACATTTCGCTTGTGATTGGTTAAATAACTAAATGAGCCAATCACAAGCAAGACTGAAACGTTAAACGGGTCTCACAATACTAATGCCATCTAGCGATGGTTCGCCTGTCAAAAAACCCTCTTTGTTGTGTTTATGTCGCTCTAACGATATTGTTTAGTTTATTTCTATCATTTTTTTTTAAATAAAGAGCCTACTATTTTCTCAAAGTCTCGGCAACGCATCTGTTACTCAACTTCAGCTATGGGTGTCGATTTGCGGCGGTGATTTTCGTGGGAGTGTCGTAAAAGGCGAGTCAGAATTTGTAAAAAATTAATGTAAGGTTCACAGGTTCTGGATGTAAGCCGCTTCCAACCGAGGCAACAAGCGGTCTATGGGGTAGGCTTATGTCCAACAGTGGATGTCCTATGGCTGATATTATGATGATGATGAATGTAAGGTTATACTATAAAAGTTACAAAAAAACCTAAAAGTTTCAATTTTTTATGAGAAATTTAACGGGAGCGCCTAAATTCGCATACTCTTCACTAGTCAGACCGTAATTTTTGTCCAAATCATCGTTTGTCATAATTTTTTTACCACTGAAACCTTACTGTATTCTGAAAATTAAAAATGGTCATCCAATAGAAAACTATAGGTTAGGTTAGGTTTGCTTTATAACAATTCTGAACAATTATTGGATTCAGAGAAAAAAGAATTATGATCAACGATTGTTCTGACAAATATTACATTCGGACTTCCAATTAGCATGCGAGCCGATATGGACCCATCGGAGTAACAAACTTATGTAAGTAAGTATGGCTTCTTATTCAGTGAAAGCATTGAAGTTCGCTCCATATGCAGTGGAGGGTGAACAATGTCATACTTATTGTATTAAAATGCTAGTACTGGTATTTTTTGTATAGAGCTCTGGCCTACTGTTCACCAACAGCACTACATCTTAATTACCGAAATTAATCACGTTAATGTTTCGTGCCTGTTAATTTTCAGGCCACAGGGCGGCTTTGTGCTCGAGCCGTTCGAGCCAAGTGCTCGACTGCTCGAGCGCTCGAGTGAGCGGTCACGCTTATTAGAGCCAGCCCGAGCGAAGACACCCGGGCGGTATTAGATCTGTCATCTCGTCAGCTGTAAAAAAAACGTCTCTGTCACATGCAACTGAAATGCAAAGATAGAGTTTAGAAAGTGTTTGGCAGCCTTTTGATTTGTTTATCGAGTAATGCTTTGGTTTGACGGCGGCACTAATTGCTTTTCTTCATTTCATTATGTATATAGGGTGTATCAGTTAATAGTATTGGCACTCCTTCAGTAAATATCTCGTAACTGACTGGGCGGTATCTAGGAGTAAAGCATGTTGTAAAGATATCCAAATTAAATGTCGTCAACCTGAATTGTCACAAAAAATATATTATGACTCTTTATTATATCAATGTAAGGACATAAGTTACTTAGGTAAGAATGACAAACTTTCAGCGTCGTTTACAATTTGTTTAGTTTTACCACAGAATAACCAATAGTACTACCGTACAGAAGGGACTCTCTCGAACAAAAGTCAAGTTTAGGTATAAATCGTTGTCTACTCTTACGACATGCACGCGAAATTGTAACTTATAATGTTACACGAGCGTTCATATTCCGTTGGGCACCGTTGACACGAAACAGGTTTGGCGCCAACAGCGCAGGGTTCCCACTCTCCGATGAATAAAGATAACAGTGGGTATTAATATGAATTAAATAAGCTATCTTTAATAAATAAGTAAATACACTTTAAAAGCTAAAGCTACAAAACAACAATATTTTATCAGCAACAGCAACCATTTTTAACAGACTTCAAAAAAAGAGGAGGTTCTATGTTTTTGGAAAAGTTGCATTATGTTAAAATATATATATATATATATATATATATATTCTTCCAGTTTTCAGTCCACCGGGCCACCATTTTGTCGTTCTCGCTCGAAGTAATCCCTCAAACGAATTAAGTTCAAACTCCCGACTCTAGGAGTTCAAAACAGCCTGTTTTGGACCGTTTCAGCATTTTGCCAAAAAATAACAACAAACTTAGCGAGAAACAGTAACAAAAGTCAACAACAACAATAATAATAGAAATGAACAATGACAAATACAATGCAAAGAAAATGCAACGGAAACTCGCCTCGTGTACACGGCAGACGCACTCGTACCTACTGACAATGATACAGACAAGTACTGGCCACAAGAGGCACAAGATGGTTGCGGCCGCTTCCCAAATAGCCACATTTACAAAATCTTGCAAGTTTTGTTTAAAAATTTAAAATATCTTAGGTCATTGTTATCGAATAATGAACCGCTGCAATTGCCAATTTATTTATTTATTTATTCCAAGACAATAAAAAATCCGATAACATTGCGTCATTTAAAAAATAAATATTTTTCTATCGTCTTCGATGGAGGCTATTTAACAGACACTGATATTGCTATATATTCTTAAAAAGAACAGTTTTAGATTTTTTTGATTATTTTGTTTCAAAACTGAAATTATTTTTAAAAAACATTTTGCGAACATAGTATGCGTAATTCGGAAAATTTTCAAATGTCACAGAACTCATCATAGGTGAAAAATACAATAAGCGGCAACCCTTTGCCGCGAACCCCACGGTGAGGTCGCCGGCTGAACGTACCTAAACTGCGGAGTGTCCAACCCCTGGTTTTACTAAAATAGGGATGTACCAATTTAGTAGGTGCTATTCTTTTTTTTAAGTTTTTTTCAGCCAGTCATAGCGAAATGTGTTGTTAAGAACAAAACTAAAAAAAATATAATTATTAGGAGTCTGCTTAAAACAAATGTCTATCAATTTTACTTTGGGATTAAATTCCAATTCTGATGATATTTAGGTAGATTAGACAGTTAATATCCTTGTTGATGTATTTCAAATTGGTATTTTTCCATTAGAACATAGATTTCAAACTGTCGATTTTCCATTTGTACTCAATATCAGAAAATTTTCAATCATAATCATAATATAGCTGGACAAGTTTGAGCGTGACAATCGGTAGGACCTTGTCGCAGTCAGGTTTTTTTATTTTTTTTATTTGCCGCGCTTATCAAAAAAGTCATGATAAACATAGCTCGGATGGGTCATCGCAAAAACAGATATGGAAATAGAACGATATTAAATAGAGTCGTAATATGAACATAAAAATATAATTACTTATCTAAAGCAGATGTTATCGTAATAACATGACAATGTGACCTTTTTTAGGGTTCCGGAGCCAAAATGGCAAAAACGGAACCCTTATAGTTTCGCCATGTCTGTCTGTCTGTCTGTCTGTCCGTCCGCGGCTTTGCTCAGAGACTATCTATGCTAGAAAGCTGTAATTTTGCACGGATATATAGGTAAATTATGCCGACAAAATAGTACAATTAAAAATTCAAAAATAATTTTTTTTAGGGTACCTCCCATAGACGTAAAGTGGCGGTGATTTTTTTTTCTCACCCAACCCTATGGTGTGGGGTATCGTTGGATAGGTATTGTAAAAGCATTAGGGGTTTGCTAAAACGATTTTTCGATTCAGTCATTTGTTTGCGAAATATTCAACTTTAAAGTTCAAATTTTCATAAAAATCGAGCGTCCCCCCCCCCTCTAAAATCTAAACCGGTGGGTCGAAAAATTTGAAAAAATTCAGAATGGTAGTCAGTATATCAAACTTCCAAGGAAAACTATAACGGCTAAGTTTGCTTGAGAACTATTAGTAGTTTATGAGTAAATAGCAGCGTAGGGTATAAAATATACCTAAACTTGGAAGATTCCGTATAAAATACGAAATCCTTAGAAAAATATTACTTAATTTTTTCGTAATGGCTACGGAACCCTATTTTGGGCGTGTCCGACACGCTCTTGGCCGGTTTTTTAATTGTCTGTCATAGTTTTGTGAAATTGGCATCTCTGTAATAGTTTTGTAAGAATTTTCGTAAATTATTTACTAACGGTTATTTCTAAACATTTTTAACAAATAAGAAAATAATTTTATGAATTAAATTCGGGTTTGGTTCCGTGTACCTTGATTTTAGCGCAGGTACCCGGAAAAAAACCCAAATTTAAGTCATAAAATTAGTAATGACCGTGATAGTTTAAGATTAGAAAAGGTCCTTAATTTTAATGGTATTACTTTCACAAACATGGTTAATTTTGGGTTACCAATAACATTTCATTGATATTTTGTATTTTTTTTATTAATTATTAATTTAAGTTTTAATTTATTTAATTTTGCTGTAATAATTTGTAACTATTTAATGTAATTTGTCACTGCTTATTAATTGAATTAATATTTTTCTAAATTTAATTTAAAAATATGAAATTTTAATAATACTCATAGTCAAATAAATAATACGTACTGTGTTTAATACCACTCTATTTAATCTTGTTCCATTACCGCGTTGTGATTGTTTTCCGATGACCTGTCCGAGCTGCAGCCGCTGCAGGGTTACTACGACACTCGAAGTTCATATCGTACCGTCCCTCTGAAATCAGAAATCAGAAATGTTTATTTGCTAGAACACAGTTACAAAGACGTTATGTTATAGTTTCTTATCCAATGTATTCAGCCTGCGTGCAGGCGTGCAAATTATTGAAAGTATAGTTAAAAAAAAATTATTATTAAGAATGCCATATAATCAAAGCAATGTCAAAAACGAGAAGAAAGCGTAGCGTAGGAAGACCATCAATGAGATGGGCGGATGATATCCGTAAGACAACAGGACCAACTTGGACCAGATTTGCCGCATCTAGGTCAACATGGAAATCCATGGAAGAGGCATATGTCCAGCAGTGGACGAATATATGCTGAGAAGAAGAAGAAGAAGAAGAATGTCAAAAAAAGATAAAATAAGATAAATGTCAATGGAAATATTTCTAATTTTCAATAATAATAATAATATAATGACAATACAGTAAGAAATAGAGGGGGTCCTTAGAATAAATAACAAACATTATATAAATTATGTCAACTGTCAAGGTACATTTTAACGCTATAAAAACACTTACCTAAGAGCCAGGTTGTGAGGCATCGTCTAAAAGCATTGCCATTCAGCATCCTCGAATTATCTGGAAGACGATTGTAAATGACAATGCACATATTAAATAGTATAAGTATCAGAGGGACCGCACGACACGAACTTCGAGTTTCGAGTTTCGTAGTAGCCTTGCTATGCTGCTTGCTTGTGTGAAGGACAGTAGAGACTGACAGGGTTCTACCACAGTATATTATATAAGGTAAAGCAGTACGGAAGCCACGAACAAATCGATCGAAACGAACACACTCACACAGACGTGCGCTCTACACGGCCTCTAAGGGGGTTTCGCGGTACTGCAGTAGTGCGTGGCTTCCATACTGCTTTAGCTTAGGTATATATACTGTGGTTCTACCGAATGTCACATACGAACCTGTCAAGGTGTAGTCAAAGGATTGACCCAATCCTAATTTAGGTAGGTGCATTAATTAAATATTCTTAATCATTATTACTGGTATGCATTTAATTATCTTAGCGTATCGAGTTTCAAGTAATACGAGAATAATGAACACACGTGTCCATATTAGGCTAACAGTCTTAAATGACTAACAGTTAATTACACTAGACATATTTTCTGCTGGGTCTAGACTTACCTTTAATGACCTATCAGTGTCAATTAATATGAGGTACAGTCAAGGATACAGTGTCAAATATATGTATACACTAGCTTTTGCCCGCGGCTCTGCCCGCGTGGTATTCGGTTATCGCGCGCGGATAAAAAGTAGCCTATGTCACTCTCGGGCCCATAAACTATCTCTGTGCCTAAAATCACGTCGATCCGTCATGGGGATGGGCAAACACAAACATACAAACACACTTTCACATTTATAATATTAGTATGGATATTACGTACATTTGCAGGTGGTAGGATTCTGTGCAAGATCCGCCCGGATTGCTACCACCATCTTGCTAGCTAATCCTGCAAAACCCTCAGTACATGAGTCTGACTGGCTATTTTGTGGTTTTCATTTCTACTTAAAGCTGAACTTTCTAGTAATAAGTTTATACAATAAAGAAATAAACAACCTTTAGTCCACTCTTTTAAAGGTCTATAAAGAGACCTTTACATATAGGTTAAAGGGTGAAACTTCGTTAACGACTCATTCGTAATGTTGATAAATGAAAATAAAAGCTATAACAAGTGCACTAAGGTTATTTTTAACTTTCGGAGCCAAAACTGTAATAACCTAACCAACAAAAAGTTGGAAAACCCCCGACTTTGTCACTCCAAAGTTCAATATCTCAAAAACGGCTGAACCGATTTTGATAAAACACGTCTAAGAACCATTGCTAGGAAATCTGTTCACAAACAAAAAAAAACGTATTCAAATCGGTCCACCTGTTTAAGACCTACGGTGCCACAGACAGACACAGAGACTCAGATACACAGACACACATAGCGGTCAAACTTATAACACCCCTCTTTTTTCGTCGGTAGTTAAAAACGTACTGGGAGTTTCCTCATGTATATCCTCATTCTATACAGGTAGATGTTATCGTTACTACTTAAAAAAAACTCGTACCTCAAAATAGATAATTTTTCTGAGTGAACTTTATGAACATTATGTCAAGGTTCAATTTTGTTGACATATTAATTTTAGATACGAGATTTTTTCAAAGTAGTGTCGATATGTAGGTACAGACCTACATACTTACCGGCCACCTTAAGTCGCTTGAAAACCTTTTGTCATTCATTCATTTTCCCTTTAAAAACGCTCTCTCAATAATTACCATGTTTATTTTCAATCATTCCTTCGGCCAGCTTATTATTAATCTTGCGGACATAAAAACAGACGTATCTTCAGACCCATTTCTCAATCACGTAACTAATGGTCGACACCACAATTTATTGGTCTGATCATAATAATTATATTGTAACAATTATTGTTCCGTTAAATGGACATTAAGATAGTAGTATCAGGAGACTGTTCGATGAAGTAACTACGGATATTTGATTGCTTTGTAGCATACGCTTGGCCAACAGAATCGGTATAGAGGTAAAGTTATAAGTACTATTAGTTGGTCGACAAATAAATCTAATATTATTATTATTATTATTGGTGTGGGTTCCAAATCGCGAGCCCACGGGGACCCGATCATTTGAAAGAGCCATGGGGGCGAAGCCAACATGAAATTGTAGATGACAACCGAGGCTGGCACTTGAGGTATACCATCTTAGGCCTTTAGGTTGGCAACGCATCTGCAATCCCCCTGGTGTTGCAGGTGTTTATGGGCGGTGGTGATCTCTCACTATCAGGAGACCCACTTGTTTGTTTGACATCCAGTCGAATAAAAAAAAATACGGTCCAAGCTTTCTGATTCTGAGAGGTGGCCTGTAAATAAATACACCGTTGAAGAGTTCCGTCCTACGGAGACGATCTCGGCCGGATTATCAGGATGTCACACCAGATAATTACATTGTCATGTTGTAGGCATGCCAAATTTTAAGGCAAGATTTGACTGAATTGAAAATACAAACTGAAACATAGATGCACAGAAAAACCAGAAAAATAAGACCAACACTGGGAATCGAACCCAGGTTCTCGGCATTCCGTGCCGCGTGTTATACCGCTACACCGCTGCTGGTCAACGGCACTGACACGAATTTTCCCTATGCATCACATATCTCAGTTCTTATATCGCCACTTAAGCAGTGACCTAGCGCCATCTGTACTGTCTTGCTCTCAACAAGAAGCCTTCAGTACTCCATCGGAACTAACCGTTGACCCGGACAAGAGACGTCGCTATTAGCAACCATTACTTTACAGTGACCGTACTCGATAGCGACGGCGTAAATTATTTGTAGAGGCGCTGTACAGTTCTCCATACAAATAATTTACACCATCACTATTGAGTACGGTCACTGTAAACTCATGGTAGTGGTACAGCTATCCGGTCGTCAATCCTATGCCCAGTCATGGGACGTATTTAGGCAGGAATGAGATGGATACAATTTTATTTTCCATTTGTCGATACTGAATACCAAGGTCGCTTCGCTACTAGGTAACTTATTCCTAGCTCGCTCATCCACAGAAAATACAAAGAGTCCACTCTGAAACTTATCCACATACTGTCGGGAGCATTAAAATGGCGACGTGTCACTATCGAGTGATACGGCTGAGTTGTTTATGACTTCCCGCGGTCAAGCTATTTCAGTCACTCAATGGACGAGTGAATGGAACGCGCTGAATGAGATGTGCCGGCTAATTAATAGCTAAGTACATTCTTTAGACAATGAACGTTTCGAGAACAAAGTGACTGGATGGCTTGGAGTTTCTTTTCAGTCCGTTATAACGTGCGTCTAGAATGTCGTCCTATCTTTAATGCTATGTTTATGAAACATAAAGAAGATGGGAAGAAGAACTAGAGGACGATAGAGGATGTCCAATAAATAGGTCTTAGTCATTGTGGCATTTTACATATCCTACAAGCATTGCTATAAGTGGCCCAGTAATCAAATTGGTAGACTGTATAATATGGTAAACTACAGTTTGACTGAGCGATAGGTACCGGTGTTTTAACAATGACAAGAAGGAAGGACTCGCACAATAGCGATTATAAGTATGAAAGAGAGCTCCAATTTCGTTTTATTCATTTTTAACCTCCAAGGCAAAAAGAGGGGTGTTATATAATAAGTTTGACCGCTATGTGTGCCTGTCTGTCTGTAGCACCGTAGCTCTTAAACGGGTGAGCCGATTTAAATGCGGTTTTTAAAATTGAAAGCAGGTTTTCTAGCAATAGTTCTTAGACAGATCTTATCAAAATCAGTTGAGCCGTTTTTGAGATAGTGAACTTTGAAATATCAAAGTCGGGGGTTCTCCAATTTTTTACCCGACTGCAAGGAGAGGTATTGTGGTTGGTTAAGTTATTGTATTGTGACATCCCAATCTGACTTATAAACCTTCCTTTATTAAGCCATTAAATGGAATCGATTAAGTTTCAATGAATGCGTAAACAAGTAGTAAACCTCTAGCAAGTATTTAAGTAGCACCATAAAACTATTTATTTATGCCCGCGTCCGAGCCGTAAGTGGCATTACACGTATTGATATTGGGAGCCCACTGGGTATTTGGTGCGGTCAGGAATGGAGTTTGAGTCACACCAGGGAACATAAATATAGCGTGTATTTTTAATACTACCTCAAACTGTAACCAGACGAAGATTTAAAAGATGTGAACCGATATCAAAACAAATTGTTAATTTAGAATTAACTAACAGAGCGTAATTTTATTAATTTTTGAAATATTTTCGAGCAGCAATGTAATGTGTACAAGAAGAGAGAAGCGTTCTGTGACAGCTGTCACGTCAACAAGTACAACGTTTTGAATAAAAACAAAGTAGTATCGCGTAACGATACATTGCGTGCTAATTAATTTTGTAAGGAAAATAATAAGTCTAAATTTTTTACTAAAACATAATAAAATGTGATTATTAGGGCCTTCACTAACTGCCCTTAAAGTTTGAGGTAGTATTAAAAATACACGCTGTATACCGTGTTGTTTAACTCCCGACGCAAAAGGAAGGGTGCGATAAGTTTTTTTTTTTGATTATCAGAGGAAGTAAAACGAGCATGCGGGTCATTTCATGGGAAATATCAGCACCGTCCATGATGTAGGTATCAACTACTCAAGGAGAGTCATTCGTTTGTTGTGAGGCATTTAAGAAAAGTATAAGACAGCATAAGTGTTTTTCTTGAAAGCCCCGCTGAAGTTAAGTTTCACGCCAGTGTTTTTTTGTTAACGCCCACTGCTCGGCACAGGCCTTTCAGAACTATCTTGGATTTGGGCTGTAGTACCCAAGCGGACCCTGTGCGGATTGGGAACTTACTATTTTGAAATTGTAGGTGTTCATTATTTCATTTTGTAGCTAGTTTGTAGCCCAGTAATCTTGTCCATGGCCAACCAACCCTATACTCTATACCATGTCGCTTTCTGCCGGGCAATAGTACAACTTCTTGAACTGTCATCTGGTAAATACGTCTCATGGTGTAGAGGATGTAATCTCCATAATATTTCTAAACATTTAATACTGATAAACACAAGTACAATATTGGCTGGAAAAACCAACCCACAAAATTACTCACGCGTCGTTCGTTTTTGTTACGCGTTCACGTTGTGCCTTATATATAAAGTGTGTGTTATATACAGGCTGTAACTAAGGAGTTTTACTGAACATGGTAAGCGATAGGGTACCTAATTCTTTAACCCGTATGCTAGTAATGCGTCAGTGTGGTGATAGATGGTGGTGGTGATAGATGGGTTTGTGTAATTTGTCTGTGTTCTTACAGTGTGGAGGTGGAGGAACTGCATGAACACCCATATTTTGGATAAGCTGAGCTATCGTAAGGTCGCGGGTGAGCAAGGAAATTCTTTTAGTTCATCCGTATGCTAATGTTCTACGATATATATTAATTCGAAAGTATCTTTTTCGAAAAATTTTGCTTAAACTAGGTTTTAGTGATGGGTTACATTGTTCAAAACGAGCACAGTTTCAATCGTAATACCAATTTCTATCAGTCAGTCAGTCAGGATGTAAAGGGGCAGTAGAAAGAGATGGTTGATGCAATTTAGTTATCATGAACGCGCAGCTAATTGTGACCTCTGATTATTTTTTTATAATAATTTTAAATTTTGAAACAAAAAATACTTTCTTTTCTAATAAACCTAACGATTCCTTATGTCCTTTTCACATTATGCCTCTTTTTAAGATTTTTTTAAAGGTTTCATAGTTCTACAAGAAGCCCTTACAGTTTTACCACGTCCGTACGTCTGTCCGTAAACTTATAGGGATGAGGTTAAACCTTAGATACTGCTAGTTATTTTTTTTATTTTTTTTCGGACATCCTGTTCATAATGTAAATAAAATCGGGAAAACTAAAGCCAATAAACAATAATAAGGCCTATGATTAACAAGATGTAACAATCGTCACCGCATTTCAATCAACCTAATAATAAGTAGGTAGGTACAGGAGCAACAAATTCTGGTTTTCCTTATAAAGCAGTATAAAATGCCGATCGTGACCAACTATTTCAACAGTTTGATTTCGATAATCACAACAATGGGGCTGCGACAGTTCATTCTAGTTGTGGTACTATTCTTACAACTGTATAAAGTGGAAGTAGAAGCCGTCAGTTTACCAAGGTTACGAGACAACAGATTATTAGAAGGAAATGCCACGAACCTGCCTGGTAATCATACTCGACCTCAGTGTGGTGAAGTCATTCACAGAAGGGCAAAAATAGGAAAAAGACTGACCATATCACAAGCACTAACACCGTCTAATTTTGCACGGTATGCTTTCACCTCAGGTCCGTTGTCATCTTACCCATCTCCGAAAATAACAGGAATTCAAGGAACGTTTAAATTCAACACCGTGATTGGTAGTAAGACAATGTACGCATTAACTGTTGACCCAGCCGGCGAATCAGCATACTGGCTGCCCCAAGGCGACGCGATAGAAGTACCACAGCACCCCAAAGACCACGAGCCCAAGTATGTCTTGACAGTAGACTTCAGCGGCTGCTCGTGGACGGTCACTCCCATGGAGAACGGCAACATGACTTTAAGACATATAACAGGCGGTCAAGAAGGTCCACAATTTAACAGGTTATCCCAAGCTGACAAAGGAGGAGATGTGACTTACGCCATGCAGTATGTTGACTATGGTTACGATACGAACGTGGTTCCAGTCCTGGAGAACACTAGAGCATTCGCCTACATGCATTACAGTGGAAGACGCTGGCAGTTCTATTTCCAGCGGAAAACCTGTGCGGCTCAGCCAGGGAATTCTGACTTTAAGAACGGCTTCATGTCTGGAATGAACCTGATTGATAATACGGCAAGAGATCAAATATCGTCAGTGAAAACTTACAGCATCCCTTAGACTGTCAGTCTTAAGATTGTTTTTTTTTGGAGTTTTTTTTTTATTTCAACTCCAAATTTGTTACTTTCACGGGTATCCCGTGAAAACCATATCGAAAATACAAATTGAGACATGGATGCCCAGAAAAACCAGAAAAAGAGACCAGCGTTCTGTATCGAACCCAGGTCCTCAGCAATCCGTGCTGCGTGCTATAACCCCTACACCACCGCTGGACACAATTTTTTCCTATGCACACATACCTCAGGTAGCTTTTTTTTTCTACTACGCTAATTAAGCAGCAGCACTAGCGACATCTATGTTTCGCTCTCATCGAGAGACGTCACATTCTTTCGGAACAAGACACGACAACACATGCTCTAAGCTTAGTAGCGACATCTCTTGTCTGGGTGAGCGATTTATAATTTCTGTATCGTTTACTATTTGTGGTGTACAATAAGAATAAAAAAAGGTAATTAAATTTGAAACCTATTTATTTCAAGTTATAATATAGCATTGAACCGGAGAGACGTAATTTTACACTAGAAGAAAATAAAATAAATAAATAAATGTATATTGAAATGAAATGAAAAAAAATGAAATAAAATTTATTTGTCATAAGTGGGTGTACAGTGGTTCAAATGCAATCCTATCCTACTAATATTATAAATGTGAAAGTTTGTGAGTGAGTGAGGATGTGAGTGAGTGAGGATGTGAGTAAGTATGTTTGTTACTTCTTCACGCTAAAACGGCTGGACGGATTTGGATGAAATTTGGCAAAAAGTTAGTTTATGATCTGGATTAAAACATAGGATACTTTTTATCCCGATATTCTCACGGGATAGGGATGAAATCTCGAAATAACAACCGCTGGGCTTAGAGTCATGAAATTTGGTATGTAGGTAGCTGGACGTTTGGAATAACACAAGGGCTACTTTTTATCCCACGGGATAGGGATAAAATCTTGAACTAATAACCACTGGGCTTAGAGTCATGAAATTTGGTATGTAGGTAGTTGGCCGTCTGGAATAACACATAGGCCACTTTTTGACCCAATATTCCCACGGGATACCTAGGGATAAAATCTAGAAATAACGACCGCTGTGCCTCGAGCCATGAAATTTAGTATGTCGGTAGCTGGACCTCTGGAATAATAGATAGGCTACTTTCTATCTCGATATTCCCACGGGATAGGGATAAAATCTTGAAATAATAACCGCTGGGCTTAGAGTCATAAAATTTGGAATGTAGGTAGCCGAAGGTCTGGAATAACACATAAGCGACTTTTTGACCCGATATTCCCACGGGATACCTAGGGATGAAATCTCGAAATAACAACCACTGGGCTTAGAGCCATGAAATTCGATGTGTAGGTAGCTGGACCTTTGAAATAACACATAGGGTATTTTTTATCTCGATATTCCCACGGGATAGGAATAAAATCTTGAAATAATAACCGCTTGGCTAAGAGTCATGAAATTTGGTATGAAGGTAACTCGATGTCTAAAATAACACATACGATACTTTTTATCCAGATATTCTCACGGGATAGTTTTGTAACTAAGGGACCGCATATGTCCCTGTATTATTATTATTTTATATTTTTGTCAGCATAGTTTATTCAAATTCAAATTCAAAAACATTTATTTGTAAGAATACAGTGAAACCTACCTACCTACCTATATATCCTACTTAACTATATATCCGTGCAAAATTACAGCTTTCTAGCATTGATAGTCCCTGATCTGACAGACAGACATGCCGAAACTATAAGGGTTCCGTTTTTGCCATTTTGGCTCCGGAACCCTAAAAATGACGTGTAAAAGTGCCCGTTGCGGCTTATTTACTGAATAAATGATTTGAATTTGGATAGGAAAATTTTTTGAAATTTCATCACTGCTATTCACAACACAACCTCAATGAAGGAAGACCACGATATAAATTTTGGAAATTGCAAGGGGAATTTGGTAAAATCCCGAAAATTTCAAGTGCAACTACCAGACCGATTAGTTTACGCGTGCGAAGCCGCGGGTAAAAGCTAGTAGACTATAAATGGACTGATTTTTTGTATCCTTGTATCTAATCTTGATTGTGTGTGTTTGCAGTACCAAATAAACGTTTTTATCTATCTATCTATCTATCTAAATAAGATCGCCACTCAGTGCCACTAAGTGGCGTACAAATTTCAATTTAAATTAAAAATACATAACATAATTATTATTATTATTTAAAATCACAATTATTATTATTTGCCATAATTATGGATAAGGAAATGTTAATCCATACTTCCATACTAATATTATAAATGCGAAAGTAACTCTGTCTGTCTGTCTGTCTGTATGTTACGCTTTCACGCCAAAACCGCTGAACCGATTTGGATGAAGTTTGGTACAGAGATAGAATAGACCTTGGGAAAGGACATAGGCTACTTTTTATCCCGATATTCCCACGGGATAGGGATAAAATCTTGAAATAAGAACCTCTGGGCTTAGAGTCATGAAATTTGGTATGTAGGTAGTTGGACGTATGGAATAACACATAGGTGACTTTTTGACCCGATATTAACACGGGATAACTAGGGATAAGATCTCGAAATAACAACCGCTGGGCTTAGAGCCATAAAATTTAGTATGTAGGTATCTGTACCTCTGGAATAACACATACGCTATTTTTTATCCCTATACTCCCACGGGATATTTCAATTGCCACTACCAGACCGATTAGTTTACGCGTGCGAAGCCGCGGGTAAAAGCTAGTAATATTATAAATGCTAAAGTAACTCTGTCTATGTCTGTCTGTTACGCTTTCACGTCGAAACCGCTGAACCGATTTTGATAAAATTTGGTATAGAGATAGTTGAAGTCCCAAGGATGAACATAGGGTACTTTTTATTCCGGTAGAGGGCGCCACCGCGCGATAACCTAGGTCCGCGCAGATGAAGTCGCGGGCATAAAGCTAGTGCTTAATAATTATGATAATGTACTGATGACTTTATCATTATAAGTTAAGAAAGCTATTTAATTATTATTATTATTTGACATTTAATTTGATTTATTAGTATTTTTACTGTTATGTTCAATTTGCATAATATTATACTGTGATTCCCTAAATTTCGTACGCCGACAGGCACATCATAGTTGTTCCTTTTTTTTTTTTTTTATTCGACTGGAAGGCAAACGAGCGAGATGTTCTATTTACCTGTATATCACCTAATTGTATTTACCTATGTTGACGAAATAAATGAATTTGAATTTGAAGAGCCCTATAATAGTATTTAATTTCCCACTCCAAGTGTACCCCTTGCGTGGTCAATATCCCAGCAATCAAAACCCAAGTAGAGCTAACCGATAGCACGCATAAAAGTAGACAGTAAAGTTTTATGACCCTTTTTAGTGGCGTGAACTATGGCTTAAAACCCCGACTCCCAAAATGGTTTCCCGCATTGTTATTCTACATTCGTTGGGTTTGTTTTGGTCCTGGTGAAATGTTTGAAAGGTAAAAAATATTAAATGATATTTAACAGGATAACTCACGTCTTAAATCGAGTTGAGCACATGTTTCTATCTTTCGGGTCCGTAGTCGTTCCTCTAGGAGAAATGCGACTTGGCGGCTGCTGCAACACCTCATTTTTAATATAAACTTTTTTGCTCACTACTTACGCTGTTATCCAACCCACATTAATGTATATCAAATTTCAAGTCAATCTGACCATTGCAAGTGGGTCAAAGTGAACTTGCAAGATTCGAACCAACAAAAACAAAAGATAGGACAAGTGAGGCACGAATAAATTGAGTGTCACTTATCACTGCGTGAGAACCATCATCATCATGTCGTCAGCCGAAAGACCTCCATTGCTGGACATAGGTCTCCCCCAAGGCTCTCCACTCTGACCGCGGTCTTACGCTTTGCGCATCCAACGCGATCCCGCGATCTTAACCAATTCGTCGCTACATCTTGTCGCAGGCCTACCGACAGCTTGTCTCCCGGTTCGCGGATGCCTTTCGAGAACCTTCTGACCCCATCGACCATCAGTCCTGCGAGCAATGTGCCCCGCCCACTGCTACTTCAGTTTCGCAATTCTTCAGGCTATGTCGGTAACCTTAGTTTTACTGCGGATATTATAATTTCTGATTTCATCCCGCAGAGAAACCCCGAGCATAGATTTCTCCATAGCCCTTTGAGTGACTGCACTTCCTCATGAGGCCCATAGTTAGCGCCCACGTCTCAGATCCGGTACATAATCACCATCATCCCAGCCTATATACCCCCACTGCTGCGCACAGGTCTCCACTCGGGCACATACAAGAACAACACACTTACAAGATACAACATACTCGTAAGTACATAATACAAGAAGTTATTTAAATAAATTTAAAATCTTTAAAAAAATAAATCTCTTCTTACAAATAAATGTTTTGAATTTGAATTTATAACCTACTAACTAAGAAGGACCTATATAGGCTATTTTTACACTGCCCCATTCACAGAATAAGTACAATGTAAATATTCTTTGCTGCACAAACCTGCGAAGCAATTCAATGGTGCGTGTGAAGTTCCCAATCCGCACTGGGCCCGCGTGGGAACTATGGCCCAAGCCCTCTCATTCCGAGAGGAGGCCTGTGCCCAGCAGTGGGACGTATATAGGCTGAGATGATGAAATATTCCTTATTGAGCATCACAAATCAGTACAATAAGGAATCTCCAATGAATACTGAGCAATTAATAAGTACAAGTAAATAATAGTACAATGCGCGAAATTTTGGTGTAAAGATGCAAAAATCCTAAAGCAAAAATATAATGCAGTAGGTCTCCGTGCAATTTTCGCAGCACAAGGCGTCAGTGCAACCGTTAAAACAGCATTTACACTGCATTTCAGCGATAAAAAAAAGCATTTAACCCTGGCATTTTCCAATACAGATTCCACGTCGCGCATGTGGTCCCACCAACCCATTGGCTTACATTAACCCGTCCATTGCCCACCCAAAGAAATGTGTTTCCTAGTAACTTGCCGCCCGCACGCCCAATTAACTTGGCCGTCTTTTGAAAGGCTTTATCTTTGAGATTAAGGGGCAGCCTGTTTGAGGATTTAAAAAAAATATTGACTAGTAAAGACAAGAAAAATAAAATAAAATGGGACAGTTGACACCAATTGACTTAGTCCCAAACTAAGTTATTACTAGGCAACGGATAAACATACTTACATAAATACATGCTTAAATACATACTTAAACGTGTATGACTCGAGATCAAACATTTGTATTATGCATACAAATATCTGCCTCAACCGGGGATCGAATTTGGAACCTCAAGCTTCGTATTCCGGTGCTTTAAATACTTGGCTATCCGGTCGTCAAAAATCTCAAAGCCGAAGTCTCTATTCCATTAAATGTTTACGTACCTAAAAAAGATTTAAGAACATCCGGCCGAAACTAAATATTAATAATAATAATAATGTCATTTAATTCAGATTATTATTATTAATTGGATTATCGCACTGATTTTGAATAAAAATAAAAACCAGCTTAAAATAAGTTAATATCGTTGCATTTATTTGTTTTTACGTGCAATCTCTTGCTCAACAAAATGTTTTACAAGCTTTTATTTTGCTTCATCTGTCCCGTTGTCTGTCTGTCTGTCTTTCTGTAATCAAATCTTGCAAGTTAAATTTGACCAACTTCCAGTAGTCAGATTGATTTGAAATTTGGAATAATTACGTAAATCGCGTGACAATACAATAATCTGGTAGTGACATCCTGGCAATCCAGCCAGGATTGTCTCCGCAGGACGGAACTCTTCAACGGTTAATGGCATCGACTTGAAATTTAGTATGCAAATGTAGTTTGGGTGACAATGCAACAAAATGTACACTTAGCAAAAAAAGGTTGTATTAAAAATTAAATTTTCATGATTGGGTTATTTTCTTTTGGTACATTTTAAATTAAATAGTTACTTAATTTTTTTATTTCGGATTTTCGATTTTGGTCGGTTTTTCGCTTGGTAGGTATAGCTAAGGACATTTTTGGCGCGTAGAGCGAATCCCTTATTATTATTATTTATTTTATTATTTTAATATTTATTTTGTGGTTTACCTAGTGGTTTCAGATTATTCCTTAATTTTTTTATTATGTGGCCAGGCTCAAACTATTACTAAAATCATTTTTTATTCAAAGACAAAATGCTTAATTTAAATTCATAATTGTATGTCGATGCGACATAAGGACAGTGACGAGATCCTGTAAGGATTTCTTTTCCCTTTCAGATTTGAATTCTAAAAAAAAAGTTGTCTATTTATAATTAAAAAGAAATGCGTTTTTTGGATTCTTTAGTGGGATAAACATTCAGTTCTGACAAAATATCAAACTGTTTTCAGTAGGTACCTACAATTTTCAAGTACGGAATAAAAGAGATCGAGAATATTCCTAATCTTAACTTTAGCCCATTTATTAATGTTATTATTGCCAAAGTTCAAGATTAATTTATAAATAAAATTATAAAAACACACGATATAACTTTATCGCGAAAAGCTAAAGTTCACGAGACTTGATACAAGTAGATTTTTAAATTGTAAACAATTAAATAGAAACAGTTTTACAGTTTTTTAATTCTTCAGTTATTTCTTAAGGGATTAGAAGTGAAAAGTACACCAGAAAGTAATCATACTACATTTCTTGTAATAAGCTGTCACCTATAACTCCCAGATGTAGGAACCTTGATACAATTACACTGTGTTTTACTTGATTTTCTTTATTTCCGACAGATGACTCCATTCGGTGATAAAAATTACTACTATATTTTATTTCGAGAAGAAAATTTGTTTTAATCAGAATATAACCTCTCAGTATTTTTTTAAGGTTGAAAGACACGAGGACGATAGAAAAAAAAACAACTCGTTAACCATTTTCTTGTTATTTTTTTATGAATCACGGATTTTAAAAATGCATCATAAATTAAGACTTTTTCGCTGTTTTAATGTCTATTTTTAATGAACTTAACCTTTTTAATTTGTTAAACAATAAGAGGTCTTGGAAAATTTAACTTTATTATATCTTTGAAATGGTCCTTTATGGTTATTTTAACGGAAATCAAGAGCACATTGTTTATTATCTCAACATATTGTTTTTTCTAAAATTTAACTTGAAGGTGACCCGTCTCCCTCTTAAGCGGGCACCGCCAAAGTGTCGCGTTCTATTCCGAATAAAATTTTATCGACGAATCAACATTTTTATTTATTTTATGTCTTCATTCGGCTGCTTTCCGGTAGCGGTTAATAGTTAAAATCCATTAATGTTAATTATATATTCACCCGTTTATCTGGCATTAGTTTTATGAACTATAAAGACAGCGCGGTGTAATTTGTAAGCAAAACTCGAGCCAGGGATTGTTAATTCGTTTGTTATTGCCGATTAGGAACCGGATTGATTTGGCCCAGGTTGGGGGAATGGAGATTATTTAGGCGGCGGTTTTGTGATCAGGATTATTGACGAGCCTTAACGACGTTAGTGGAGAATAAATGTTATCGCTTAATAAGTGGACGAATTGATCGCTAATGTGCTAATTATGAAGGTGAAGCTAGGCCAAATGAACTAGAGCCAATCAACTTTTTTACCGACACTAATCTGTCCGCGACATTTTTCAAACAATTGCAGATTTTTCTAAGTAAACATGTTTATTCTGTAATTTAATAGATGGTGTTCATGCCATCCTACATAAGTTCAACCTATTAAACCGTGAAATATCTGTTGGAAGTACGATTTTTTGGTAACGCCAGAGACAATTTTGGTAACGCAGGAGACGCCCAAAGTGTCGGTAATAGTTGATTGGCCCACTAACGAGCTTTGTATGAAATGTTGACATAATGGTGCTTGACTATAGGTCTAAGCCTTATGAACAGGCTCAGCGTTGCTCAGCGAGATATGAAGAGGGCATGGTTGGGGTTTCTCTACGGGAACCAATCAGAAATAACTGTTTAACTTAAGTTAAATTAAGTGTTTGGTGGTGGTACTGTTGGAGCCGTAAATAAACCATTTTTCTTTCTTTTTTCTTTCTCTCTTTCTTTCTTTCTTTCAAATAAGGAGATACGTTGAAGAACGAAGGACACCGACAATCTGTTGGTGAAATTCTGATGGTCCGGCCAGGATCGCATCCGCGGGATAATTCTTTAACAGTTTATCGACTTGAAACATAGTACGGATATTATTATGTTGTTTAAAAAGCAAGTGCAATGCAAGTACCTACAGTCAACACAGTATACTGCCGGCAAATCATATTGTAACAAAATTTATTTTTCAAAAATATAGTAAAAATGACTTATTAGGATATCCGTCAGAGCAGCGTTCACTTAAATGTATTCTGATCCGTTGTTTTTTGTTTTATTTTTGTGTGTGCTATTTATTTTAAATTAAAATGATTTATGTACTACCTACTACGAAACTCAAAACTCGAAGTTTGTGTCGTGCTTTCCCTCTAACACTTATACTACTTAATACTAGAGCGAGAGGGATGGTACGAAACGAACTCCGAGTTTCGAGTTTCGTAGTACCTAGCCCTGCAGCTGTGTTTGGACCATTGCAGTTGTTTTGTAGTTATAAGGACGTAGTTACATATCTTTACTTACAAAATCGTTACTTCTATGAACCTAATCGAGTAACAGGTAGAAAAGGAACGGCAAACGTTTAGGATCGCATGCGTCTAATTGGTACAAAACGATTCCCTCGGTTCGATTTCTGTTTAATAGTTTCATTAAGGAGACGCCGATTGTTTGAGCTATTTACTAACCTTAATCTTTCGCGGTGTGAAAAATGTCACGCATATATAATATCGCTTTAAAACTTTTTAAAGAAATTTCAAAAAGATTAGTACGTCACAGGTGACCGAAGAGCTGGCGGCTTCCTCGGACAAAGAATTAGCCTAGCTATTCAAAGAGGAAACGCTGCCAGCATCTTCGGGAACTTGCCTAAGGGGTACTCTTTAGATAATTTGTTTTAGTTTTAGGTTATATTTTTATTTTATGTAGGTAAGTTTAGTTAACTTATTTTTAGGATATTTTTTAATTCACATGTAGGTAACTTATGTAATATATTCATTTGTGTATAGAAAGGTCATAGTGGGCCTGGAAAAATATGGTCTTCTAAAGCTTTATTTTAGCTCTCCCTCTGCTAGTCAGCGGAGAACAGGGAATCGATTATGTACTAAGATGAATAAAATGAAATGTGATGCTGTCTCTGTTTGTTTTGTTCGAATAAATGGAGACGGCATCACAAAGCATAAAAAAATGAAAAAAACATGTAAATAATAAGCAAAATCAAGGTTATGATTATTGAAGCCAAAATGCGCCTTAACCGTTCCGTGCCGATAAGTAGTAAATCAACATTGTAACGTATAATTGATTATTAATAAGCACTGATGGATCTAATTATGTTTTGAACGAAAAGCTAACAATCAATCGTGTATATTGCAGTTTTTAATAATCAACATTGAGACTATGAAAAACACCGGGCAAGTACGATTTGGACTTATGCCCTGATGATTCTGTATTAATTTAAACGCCAGCAAAATATAACTTTGTAGGTACTTTATAGTCAAAATAAAAAAATATTTTTAAGGGGGGTAAACAAGCATGTGGGTCACCTAATGGTAATCAAACACCACCGCTCATGGACACTTGCAACTGAAGGGGTATCGCAGGTGCGTTCTGGCACTGTATGTTAAGCATAATAGTAATTTCAACTCGTAACCTCCTGAGAAAAAAGATCGTGACAGACAGACATACGGACAACGCAGTGATCTCGTACGGAGTTTATATCTCATATTTTCAATGCATATTTCATTTCTTATACGGAACCCTAAATAGTAAGTCATAGTTTCTTAAAAGGGTTCTCTATTAATAAAAGAAGGTTGCAAAAGATTACAGATTGTCAACAATTAATTGTTGAAAAAATAAGGCTTACAGCGAAAGGAGAGAGAGTAATTTTAAATACTCCCAACTTCTTTTTCCATTTAATTCTTTTCATGGAATGCGTGTGTAGGTATTTTATACCTAATTGTTTTTTTTCTTTTGAGATAATTTTACTTATTGACACATTGTTATTTTAGTATTTTTTTCTCAATACTCAATATTTTATTGCTTTTCCACAATGTATGGTTACAGATGTTACAAGGAAATTATGTGATCATCATGGACCCTGTTGGGCACAGCAATGTTTATAAGTACAAGAGGGCGGCTTTTATATAATTAATATATATATCGTCACTGTAAAGGCAAAATTACTGAAACGCCAAAATGACATTTCGAGAAAAATCCATTTAAAGTTTTTTTTTAAGAAAAAAAAAAGATATCTTATCATCTAATCATCCGATTTTTATAAAAGAAGTTTTTATGAAAACCTATTTGATTTATCTATGTTTATCACTAGGCGCCATATTATTTTGTGCACTATTTTAGGAAATAAGTGGCGCTTGAGTAATAATAACTTCTTTTTTAGTAAGTCAAAATTTCTTAAGTACCATCAGCTTAAACTTTCTTTGTAGTTTGAAAGTACTGATAACACATACATGTAGATATAAAAGTACGTGAAAATTTCGTTTAATGTAGTATGGTTGCTGTCCAGGTGAAGTAAAATGACTGCAATTAAACGTGTTCCTTTTTCACACGTATGGTATTACTACTTATAAGGCAAAAACATAAATTAATAAGTGAGCCAAAATTCATTTAAAGTAAGTTTGGCAAAATTATTTATACGAAGAAAATGACTCCAGCGATAAATTTTCCTTTTTATAAGTACAATAAAACTACTGATAACTTTGTTTGAATCAAAAAAAGGCCATGCATTATACTGAAGTAGTTAAAATCTAATCATCACATAAACAAAAAATTACGTAACAACTGCAACACAAATGAATGCTTCCAGTTTTTTAACTATGGTTAGTTTATTTGAAACTATCAGTTCTTAATACAAGGTATTTAAATAAAAAATAGTCATCGTGAAGTAGGTATCTACTTCTAGTATGACTCAGTAAGAACGTTTTATTTCTTACACTTGTCATAATGATTGAAGAAGAAGTTATTTTGCAAGAAATGAAACAAGAAAGTTTCAACTTTTTTTGAATATATTAACGAATTATGTCGATGTTTACCTACCATAGTATGGTATTCACATTATGTATCATAGTATGGTATTCATAACATTAATAGGAACATTTTTTTTATGATAATGTCAATTAAGTATTCTTTATTGTAATGTATATATGTTATTTATTTGTTGTATGTATATGTTATTTATTTCTTGTCGATTTACAATTGAATCAATTTTTATTTCTTAATTTTATTGACATGGATAAGTTTAATATGTTTGTATATCATTCCATGAGTCACAGACGGTTCTGACAGAATATCAGCGCTGCAGGCCTCTGACGCCTCAGCATAATGCTGAGTCAGCGGCCGTTTTACTTTTGTGGGGACACACAAAATCGTGTTTTTTCATTTTCGTCTTTTTATTTATTTATTGTTTTATTTGTGTTTGCTATTTATTTTTATAATTTTTTGTACTTGTGTGTCTTTCTGAATGTTAATAAATGTCTTCTGTCTTTCTTTCTTTCTAAAATTGTGGCGCCAGATAAAGTTGAGTGGGTACCTATTATTATCAGTTGAGTACAAATTCTACTGAAAAAAAAATTGAAATTTTTCGATTAAATATAAATTTAAATTTCCCCCGGAAAATTGACTTTTTTTTGTTTCGTGTTTTAATTGCTTTTTTGGAGGAATATATTTGCAAAATTTTGAATTCACAAATAAACCTAAACAATCATAATTTTGTACAAACTTTAAACCACTGTTTCACATCTTCATTCACATTTCAGCGTGTAGGAAAAAGTGAATTCCGTAGAAAACCACACTGTTGGCGATTGAATTGAAACAGGTTTCTATTATTCTGGGAATTGAATTTTTATAAATCTTTCAGTAATAGTTGTTTTTTGATTAGCTTAGTTGTTTCAAAAGTTAAAAAAAAAAAACATATAAAGTTTACATATTTCCCTATCCAACGGTTCCAAAAAACCAATATCCAATGGTATTGGTATCTAATGGTTCGAAACATCCTTCCTAAGGGCACCTCTATGATACTTTAGAATCTAAAGTTTTGATACATTATATTACATAATGTATTGATTAATTTGGCGTAGGTATTTAATGTTTATTTTCGTTTTTTAGAACAAGCTTAAGTAATAGCTTTTAAGTATATTTTAGTTTTTCATTAAGTTATCTGTAACATCAAAACTCAAGCTGATGAAGTAGAGGGTGTTCTGGCAATGCTTGAGTAAAACTTCGATAAAAATTCGACTGAAAGTACTTATTTTTCAGAGGTTTACCAAACCAGTTGGTTTACAGAGGAAAATGCCAAAAAAATTGACGGTTACAGAGCTTTATATTCAAGTGCGAGCGAAGCTGTAATTGGTTAAATAAAAATTTAACGTCATGCCCTCTGTATTGCGTTTAAATCTTGTGTACAGATTCAAAAGTAACACACATAACTAAATAAAAACAATTGCGTTTGCAACAATGTGGTATCTGTGATATCAACTTTTGAGGAGTTCCTTTATGAGCAGAACACATGACTGAATACAGCATCAGGTGGTGTCTATTATATAAAAGCATTATCACTGAAATTGAACGATCGCGCAAAGTTTCTTGCATGTCCCATTAAAGTTTGAGGCGTTCCCTCCTACGGAGACGGCCATGGCCATACTACCAAGATATCACTGCCCATACCCATATTGACATTTCAGCCCCGTCGTACCCCAACAGGGGTTACGGTATTTCACATCCGCCACATTGGATTTTAAAATCGTTATTGTTTTCGTAATCATCGACACGATAAACTATAGTAACCATACCCATGTTGATTTTCGGACTTTGTCACCACATTTCCCTCCTATAGGGGTTGAATCCTCAAAAAACCCGATACACGTGTTTATTCATTTATCGTTAGGAGTACTCCTATGAGGTTTAGAATAAAATTTTCTAACTAATCTTGTTTCCACATACAGACTTTGGGCCCCCATTTCACTTCCTTAGGGGACTAATTTCGAAAAAAAAATCCTTAGTACGCGCCTACACCTATTAAGGAACATATATATTCCAAATTTCAAGTTTCTACTTAAGACCTGTCAGCAGTCTTGGCTGTGCGTTGATCTATAAGTTACCTAGTCAGTCAGTTTCTTCTTTTATATTATGTACACATTACTTGGTGTTCTCCGACATAGTCAGTTCTGTAAAATGGTTAACATCAATATCAGTAAATACAAACATGCATCTTGTTGTGGGCGTCAGGAATTAAGATAAGATCAGAAAAAATGTGTTTATATTACGTCAGTATTTAAAAAAAAACTACTATAAAATAAATACTTTAATTAAAACAAGTAATTTTCTTTTGACATTTAGTTCTGGCATATTTAAGAGGATTTGCTCCCATGAAGAACTAAATATAAATGCTAAATATTCGAGCAGACTGACTTAACTGCTTGCGCCCGCGCATTTTCATTACGCGTTAACTATCTTAATAGCAAAACATATTCATTTAAATAATACTGATATGATGTTGTCAAGGATAGGATTATTTTTTAAAAACTGCTTTTAGTTCCCAAAATTAAAAATAACTGGATGGCTCAGTTACGTATACGTCATTCACTCGACAAAAACATGAAGGCAACTTTTCTTAGACGCCATGCTCGATCCGAATGAAAATAAAACAAAATTACTTTAATAGAGCTACTGTTATATTGTAAGAAAAGCACAAATACTGAAAGAGTTTTATTTATCACAAGATAAGAAGACAGTTTTACTTAAATTGCAGTTTTTGTATTTTTACGGTAAAGAGATATTACTTATGCGACACATGTGCAAAAAAGACCAAAAAGTATGGCTCTTCAGTAAACGAAAAAACAAAAGAACCGCCTTTTTACGGGTTACTGAAGCGCCACAAAAGTGCTCCGATAGCTACGTTACCCAGATAGATCGACGCAGAAAAATTCGCTGATTCCGAATATGTATATAACTCAATATGCCCAATTTGGCGGTTAAGTAATTTTGCCTTTCCAGTGACGATATAATTTTAAATTTTATAATTATATAATATTATAATTTTAAATTAATATATATTCATTTTATATAATTAATAAATATATATATAATTAATAATTTTTGTTTAATTTATGTTTTTTATTTTATTTGGGCCTATGTTTTTATTTTAATTTTATTTTTATCTTTCCGGTCTTTTTGTTAATTCTTTATATTTTGACGTGTTGTACTTAATAAATAAATCTATCTATCATAAACCTACATTGAAAAACCAGGGTAGCATATTTCAGCCACATACAAAGATGTAGGTGAAGATCGTAGTCGGCAATAGTGAGCGCTGCCATTCCAAATTAGGTGCTATATACGCCTTTTAACACCCACGGGACGAGATGGGTCCGTTCCATTCTATAATATAAGAGCATTTCTAAAAGTTGTTAAGCTGACTTATTTTAGAGTCACCGTTGTAATGTAATCACATCAATTTGCGTAGGATTAATTTTATTATTCTAGGTACATTTGTTGCGTGTGGCTATCTCGATATATTTGCTACCTCGTATTGTTTTAAACGGCATAATTAACGAAATGCAGCCGACGCGATAACTTATCGTATCAAAATTCTGCGAATGGCGACTGGATTTGGTAGAGTTAAGAAACGTAGACCTCCCGGCCGATTTTTATCATGGAACGACATGAATCTTCAATATAATTACTTCTCTAATATACTACTATTATAATAAATGCAAAACTTGAAGGGGTTGTTTCATCATCGATTGATTAGTGTTAACTGATGGTTAAATGTGATGCCGTCTCCGAATATTCGAACAAAAAAATAGAGACAATCTTACATTTAACCGTCACTTAACACTAATCAATGGATGGTGAGACAGCCCCTAAATGCAATGCGTGTGCGCAATTTCAACTGGCTATATCTTCATCGTTTTTGTTTAATTGACAAAATAAAATGTACGTGACCACTAATTTCTGTTAAGTAATCTGACAATGACCTAATCAGATTGTCCCTCTCACTCACGTATTAAATAATATTAGCGTCAGTGGGACGGCAACATACGAAGTTAGAAATATTCGAATTTCCCACTTCGTGGTATGGAGTCAGACAGGCTTTTTAGTGCAGAAATATTGAAGAGCGAGTTCTAGTTAAAACACAGTGCTGTCGTTGCATTCCGAACTCTATCATTCGGGGTTATCACACATGCAGTCGACATAACAATTAGAGTGCAGAGAAATTGAACGAGTGGTGGGCACGTATCGCATGATAAGGCGGCCAAGGGTCATTGTTTACTTAACCGTCTATTTTTTAACTCTCTGACGTCTATAACTTAATCGACCTGGTTACAGATCGAGTCAAATTATTGTTAAGTTCAAACTCGATCTTACCACACGTGTCGTCATCATCATCATCATCTTAGCCTGTAATATGTCCCACTGTTGGGCTCAGGACTCCTCTCAGAATGAGAAGGCTTAGGCACACACCATTAAATTTGGTTTCAGGTTTGTTCAGGTTTCTTCACGATTTTTACCGTCTCCGTAAAAGCTGGTGGTAAACTCCAAATGTGATTTCGCAGCCTCAGTCCACCAGCGAGATGGACGAATGACCTGGTTAAAGCCGCGGGTTCTCGATGAATGCAGGCGGTCTCCAACTGAAGCAACTGGAAGTCTATGGGGGCCCTCCTTCACTAATGTTTCGCAACTAACGTTTGGCAACCTGAACAGAACTAAAAGCATTTCTTTGCTTATGCAAACCAAAGCAAAGTGATTTGAGCGAAGTGATTGGTGAGCAGAAAAATTACTATTTTAGTTTATTGATATGGAACTCCGCAAAATAACGCCTGATTCATTAAATTTGGCAACCTGATTCTTTCGCAACTTCTCATTTCGCAAATGTTTAATATTTCTGAAGCTGTAAATATTTCAGCGTTTTTTAAACTAACATAAAGGGTTATTACGATGTAACGCTGGTCCTAAAATAAATACAGAAATATTAACAGTTTTAGAGTTTGCGGAATGAAAAGTTGCGAAATGAAAAGATATGGGGGAGGGGAAGGGGGGGCTTGCTGATGATGAATTGTTACGCAGTGAATAATGTTCGTACTGCATGAACCATTAAACTCAACTCCATCTGTACTTACATCAAAGAAAGAAGTCAATTAGTACAAAATTAAAATCGCCATATTTTTCACACGCAACCGTTATTTTATACACACAGCCGTATCATCTGACCCGAGATAACAGCGCGCAATAACTTTTAATTTTAATTGCAATTACTGCAGACAATTAACGTTTTATGACATAGTTAAAACAGATAAACGATAGGCTGAGCAACCATTACGGCGGACGTGATTGGAGGAACAATAATTACGATATTACCCAATCCACATAAATGGGGTATTTACATAAATAGGGTAATATAGTATACGCCTACAATTGGTTTAAACTTTTAGTGCAAAAAAATATTCGAACATTATTCTCGTTAGCATCTTAATAATTATACTAACAATAGATTTATAAGTTACTAGCTGTTGCCCGCGGCTTCGCCCCCGTTGTATTTTTTTTAATTTTCTTCCTTGAAAACCTTCTCCTGACAGTAGCGAACACAAAAAAAGAATTAGCGAAATCGGACCGGTCGTTCCCGAGTTATGCGCTTACCAACACATTTTGCGATTCATTTTTATATTATAGATTTGTATGCTTTCTACTAACAAAATGGATGTAATTATCTGAATAAATAAAAAAAAAAAATTCGCTGTCTCCAGTCCATATACCTATGTCCACTGCCTAGGCACAAGCTTTCCCTAGTTATGAGAACGCTTGAACTGTTAGTTGGTTCTAATAATGCAGCTTGGAATGTTCACTCATCATTGATTTGCCTCGCAAGTGTACCTTTGTTGGTTTATTTACGATTTTTTCCTTCACCAACATTTAAATTTGAAATTTCAATGGTGTGTAGTGTTATGCTACTTACGTTTCATTTTACACGGTCTTAAATTCATTTTTACATCTCTTTTGGTTCTCCGTCATTCACCTCAAAATTGGATATTTTACATCACCTTCATTTCTATAGGACCCTGCAACGTTTTTAAAGCATAAGAACACAATAACAAACCATTTTCACTTCGTATTTTCACGTTTTTAGCACTTTTTAAATCGATCTTGATGGAGTCTACCTTTTTCGGTCTTTTATTTAGGTCTCCGAAATTCTACAACTTCGGGCTTCGCGCGCGCTTACGCGCTTCCTTTTTTACTCTATCAATAATACTTTTATTTCCACTTAAATCTTGCCGTTTCCCTGTTAGGAGCTTAAAACCAAAATTTGACATGTTTTGACATCGCTGTTTATCTGGTTGTCATGGCGTTATTTGGAGTCTACCTTTTTCGGTCTTTTATTTAGGTCTCCGAAATTCTACAACTTCGGGCTTCGCGCGCGCTTACGCGCTTCCTTTTTTACTCTATCAATAATACTTTTATTTCCACTTAAATCTTGCCGTTTCCCTGTTAGGAGCTTAAAACCAAAATTTGACATGTTTTGACATCGCTGTTTATCTGGTTGTCATGGCGTTTTTTGTTCAAATTTGTTACCGGTCTGATGTTTTTCGATTAATACTTGTACAAAAATACTCTTTTCGGCTTGGCCATCCATAAAAATTTATTTTTAATTCGAAATTTTTTATGTTCTTTTCCGAGATCCGCCGTCGAGCGCGGAGCTCCGTCAAAACACTATATAAGCGGAACATCCGCGTATTCGAGACAGTCTTTCTTCAGTTTTCGAAACGAGAACATCTCTTAAAAGGCCTTATCCCGGGGCCGCCTAGCCCCGGGATCCTGCAAGCCTTCGCGCTCCAAATAAATACTAAAGTCGTCTCCATCGCCTCCGTCTCCATCGCCTCCGCCTCCATCGCTCATCATCGTGCAGTGCCTGCGCCGTTGCCCGGAGTGCCCTCTTTTTCTCCGGGCGCTGCATGTGCATTCTCCGGGCACTGCAAGTGCCATATCTGGGCGCTGCAAACGCCTTCTCTGGGCACTGCATGTGCCATCTCCGAGCGGTGTGAGAGCCGTATCCAGGCGTGTACAGCGCCGTCTCCAGGCGTGTACAGCGCCGTCTCCAGGCGTGTACAGCGCCGTCTCCAGGCGTGTACAGCGCCATCTCCAGGCGCATAGAGCGCCACCTCCAGGCGCACAGGGCGCTACCCCAGGCGCGTCCACGGGTTTCCTCCACCGAGCGCCGGGTTCCTGGAAATTCTTTCGTCATCGTTCGTCGCTGCCCGGTCTACGTCCATCCATCTTCATATTCATTCTCACCCACATACATCACCACTTCACATTTTTTTTACCTCATACTGAAATTGTTGTAAATATTTGATTTTTTTTACTTTAAATAAATTGTTCTTATATTTTAATTTCGTTGTTTGGTTTGTTAGGTTAGGCTTTTCTCTTTTTAAATTGTCGCTTCACGACATTTTGGCGCCCAACGTGGGGCAAAAAAAAAACTCCTTCTCTTTCTCTTCACTTTATCTGCGCCTTGTCTCTTTCCTTTTGTTTTGTTTGCTTTCTCTTTCGTTCTCTATATCTTATTATCTATTCATCCTTTTCATTCCTTCCAAATTCTAAAACAAAACTTTATCTAGTTTTTCCTTACATATCTGGCTTAGACATTTAGACCTCCATACACATAACACTCCACTTGTACACATCACCTTAATAATTTTTTTTAAATTCTAGGAAACAAAAGAGGTATTAATTTTATTTAATTCTTTATTTCTTATACTTAACTTTGCGCTTAACAATAACAATGGAAAGGGTTATTAGGTATGAATTCCTTAACAAAGCCGAGCTTGAATATGAAGTTAAGATTAGATGTGAGGAACCAGCTAATACCGTTTTGCTACTGAAAAAACAGGTCCTACGTTTAGTTGCAGATTCTCACTCTGAGGATATTCTGACTTCTCCAATTCCTATTGAGGATGACTTGTCACAAATTGGTTCTACTTTGACTTACTTGGACTGTAAAATTGAAAATTTTTTACAAGGTGAAACCAAATACTTAAGACTAATTGAAACTTATATTAATCATGTCTTTTTCAGATTGGAACGAATTGATACCGACTTATATCCGGACTTTAAAGCTATTTTCGATACTTTGAAAATGAAGTTTGACGCTATTACTAAACAATTCGAATCCTTGACTCCACCTTCAACTGCAAATGACTCTCCTTCACTTGACCCCCCTATTTGCCCGACTGCTATGGAACCACCCCTTGTTTCTCAAACTTCTGTCCAGATCCATACTCCATATGCTTCACCACCTCAACCTCCTCCTCCAACTAACGTCTTCAAAGATCTTAAAAGACACACCTTCAATGGTAAAAGCTGTCCAAGATCTTTTCTTCAGAAACTTGAAGAATATTGCTTAGCCCGTGGCTTGTCCAAAGACTTGTTAATTTCACAAGCATTTGAAATTTTCACTGACAATGCTCTTCATTGGTTCAGATTTAAATATAATCAGAATCCAAACTTAACTTGGAATGAGCTTTCATCTTTACTAATCAAAGACTTTGGTGGTTTTGACTACGATCATAAACTTCTAGAAGCGATCAGGAATCGGACTCAAGGTCGTGATGAACCTATCGTCATCTATATTTCCATCATGTTTGGAATGTTCTCTCGTCTTTCGAAGAAACTTTCTGAAATAGAACAATTGGAGATTATTCTCAGAAATATTCGACCATGTTACTCAGTTTTCGTAGCTCTAAAAGACATTGACTCTATCGACTCTCTTCTGGCTACTTGCCAAAACTATGAAAAGTTCCTAGATAGAGACAAACAATTTAAAGAACCAAATTTACAACAAAATCCCCTTATTTCTGAATTCAACTACAAACATTCCACTTCAAGTTCAGTTGACTCTCCTAATTCCTTGAATAACTCACGACCCCCTCCTCCTTTTATAAATAAATTCAATTCAAGACAAGTTAATAGACTCTCTGAAACTAAACCTCAAGATAGTTCTTTTTGTGTACGCTGTCGTAAACAAGGTCATACTTTGAACACTTGTACTCAACCTCGATTTGTGATTTGCTTCAAATGTGGTCTTAAGGGTTTCAAAACCGCTGATTGCCCTAATTGCTCTCCCAAACCTAATACTAGCTCAAAAAACTAACTACTGACTTGAAAAGTAACTTAAATTTTGATAAAGACGATTGGACTAATTGGATTAAAACACTTCAAAAATTCTTTTCATGCTACAAAATCTCTTCTACACTCTACTCTAAAGAACAAGATTTTAATCGTCCATTTGTCAATATCAAAATTTATGACTTAACATTATCTGGATTATTGGATTCTGGCAGCTCAGTTACTATTCTTGGTAATAATTCTCATTTAGAAATTCTTAAACTGGGTTGCAAACTTTTCAAGTCAGATTTTATTACTGTCTCTACTGCTAGTAATCAAAAAATTAATTCCTTGGGCTATTTTGAGTTGCCTGTACATTTTAATAATCAAACTCATTTGATTAAAGCTTATGTTTTTCCTGAAATATTTCCTTCTCTGATACTAGGTATCGACTTCTGGAGAAAATTTAATCTTTTACCTAGTATTTTATCTTCCCTTAACTTTACAGATCCTAAATGCTCTGCTATTGAAACTAAAGATATTAAAGTTTTACCTTATGATCACTTAACTTCAAATCAAAAGAATATTGCAGATGACATCATACAACGCTTCAAGTCAATTTCTTTTGAAGAAAAAGGTGTTCTAGGAAACACACACTTAATCACCCACAAGATTGACACTGGTGATTCTCTTCCAATTAAACAAAGATGTTACAGACTGTCTCCTGAAAAACAAAAAGCATTAATTAATGAAGTTGACAAGATGCTGGGATGGAACGTCATTGAACAATGCGAAAGTCCTTGGCTGTCTCCAGTGCTCATCACTCCGAAGAAGAATGGTGAATGGCGTTTCTGCGTAGATAGCAGGAAGCTTAACTCAGTTACACGTCGTGATGCTTATAGTCTGCCACTTATAAGCGAAATTTTGGACAACCTCAGGAATGCCAAATACTTATCAAGCATCGACATTGCGAAAGCATTTTGGGAGATTCCCTTGAATCCTGCTGATAAAGATAAAACAGCTTTTTATGTACCTGGAAGAGGTATGTTTAGATTCAAAGTAATGCCTTTTGGTCTCACTAACTCTCCAGCTACTCAACAAAGATTAATGGATATGCTATTTACTCCTGAATTTGAGAACAAAGTATTTTGCTATCTCGATGACATTGTCATTATTAGCGAGACTTTTAATGAACATATATCCCTTCTCATGAAAGTTCATGAAAAACTTTCATATGCCAATCTAACTATTAACTTTGAGAAAAGTCAATTTTTCAGGAAAGAACTGAAATACCTTGGTTTTCTAGTGGACGAGTATGGTTTACGTGCTGATCCAGATAAAATAAAAGCTATTCTCGAATATCCAGTACCTACTTGCAGAAAAGAAGTACGAAGATTTATAGGCACCTGCAGCTGGTTCAGAAGATTTATCCCAAACTTTAGCACTATTGCCTCTCCACTCAACCGACTAACCTGTTCGGGGAAAAATGCTCCTAAATTTTTATGGAATTCAGGAGCTGCAGCTGCTTTCCAGAAACTTAAAGAAGCTTTGGTAACTGCTCCTGTCCTTGCCTGCCCTAACTTCGAACTACCCTTCTCGGTACATTGTGATGCATCAAATTATGGCATAGGAGCAATGCTTACTCAACATCAAGATGACAAAGAAGTCGTGATTGCTTACATGAGTAAAGCACTAAATAAAAACCAACAAAACTATTCAACTACAGAAAGAGAGACATTGGCTGTAATAACTGCCTTAGAACATTGGCGTTGTTACCTTGACAATGGTAAAGAATTTACAATTTACACCGACCATGCTGCACTTAAATGGTTCCAGAACTTATCCAATCCATCAGGAAGACTTGCTCGCTGGACTCTTCGCTTATCATGCTTTAACTTTATCCTGAAACATAAAAAAGGAAAGGATAACGTTGTTCCAGACTTATTATCAAGACATAAAACTCAAGAACGTCCTGATACACAGGAAACTTCACCTCAAGGCGTAAATCCAGTAACGTTAGATGAACCAGCTGATCGTGAACTTGAACAGTACAACAAGATTTTTCTTGGATGCACTAACAACTCTGATGCATATCCTAACTACACTATCAGTGATAATAAACTTTATCGCTGCATTCATTCTCCCGATCGTCTGAATGACGACTTCATTTGGAAAGAAGTTCCTCTACCTCAAGAAAGACATGCACTTATTGAAGCTAACCATGGTTCTCCTTCAGAACTCCATCTTGGTATCTTCAAGACATACAAGAAAATATCCTTAAAATACTATTGGCCTGGTATGTTTAAAGACATCGCCAATTTAATCTCGAATTGTGAAACCTGCTTAACCTACAAACATCCTAATCATTCTCCCTATGGTCTTATGGGTAAACCTAAACTTTGCTCTAGACCTTTTCAAACTATATCCTTAGATCTTATGGGTCCATTGCCCATGACTCGAAGACGAAATCAGTATATATTAGTAATTAACTGCAATTTTACTAAATATACTATGATTTTTCCCCTAAAACGTGCTACTGCCACTAATATCATTAATGTTTTGGAAAATTCAGTTTTTCTTGTTCATGGCGTTCCCCAAACTATCATAATGGACAACGCTGTCCAGTTTCAGTCACGGGAATTTCACGCATTCTTACATTCTTATAATGTTCCTTGTATTTTTCATACAGCTTTATATTGTCCTCAGGCTAATCCTACCGAGAAATTTAATAGTACGATTATTACAGCTTTAGCCTCCCTAGTAGGAGAAGATCATAGATCCTGGGACAACCATCTTGCCAAAATTCAGTTCGCAATGAACAGTGCTACAAATGTAGCGACTGGTTTTACCCCAGCCTTTTTAGTCTTTGGTAGGGAAACAATACCTTGCGGTTCCTTTTATACTCCAACTCAGAACCTTGAGGAATTGATATTCATGCCTCGTGATATTTACGCGACTAATGCTGGTCTCCTCTCATCTATCTTTCACAAAGTTCAAACTAAACTTCACATAGCTCACGTTAAAAATAGCGCTCGCTATGATCTTCGCCGGTCTTTTAGAGAATTCAATGTTGGGGATACTGTTTGGCGTAAAAACCATGTTTTAAGCAATGCTGGCGCATACTTTAATGCTAAACTTGCCCCTAAATTCATCAAGTGCAAAGTGATAGCTAAACTGTCACCTTTAGTTTATGTACTTGAAGACCCTAATGGAATTAGAGGCAAGTGGCACATTAAAGATGTGAAATCCTAAATTACCCGGACACTTTTACTTACTGTAAATATGTATATATGTATAAATATCATCATCATTTTCACCTTATTATTTTTATTTCCTTTTATTTGTTTGTTTGTTTGTTAAACTTGTGTTCTTAAACACATCGCTTACTTAGCTGTAGGACCTCGATTCTTCGTGGGTTAATCTTTAATTTCTTCTTTGTGTTTCAGACACATCTCGTTGGTGATGTTGCTGATGTCTGGCTTTGAGCCCTACCGCTCTAGCCGTTATATATCTTTTCTTAAGTCATAGCGACTAAAGCTGGCTTAAGATTAATTTATCTTTTCTTTACCTTTACTAAGGTGAGGCTGATTAAATAAGCCTTAGGTTAATTTTTTTTTCCACTCAGGAGCGGATGACAACTCCTTAAGTAAGCCTTAATGTCCTTTTGAAAACACACTTTTAGAGTGGCAGTCATTGATTGTGAACTCCACCCTTACCTGAATGCAGATGATGAATGTAAGAGATAGTATATCTGATTTTTGCTTGGTGAAGTATGTTTCTGCAAAAATTGTGTTTTTATGGTTTATTTCACTTGTAAATATATCAAAATTTTTGCCGAGTCAAAAATTTTCCAGGGTCGGGGGGAAAATGTAGTGTTATGCTACTTACGTTTCATTTTACACGGTCTTAAATTCATTTTTACATCTCTTTTGGTTCTCCGTCATTCACCTCAAAATTGGATATTTTACATCACCTTCATTTCTATAGGACCCTGCAACGTTTTTAAAGCATAAGAACACAATAACAAACCATTTTCACTTCGTATTTTCACGTTTTTAGCACTTTTTAAATCGATCTTGATGGAGTCTACCTTTTTCGGTCTTTTATTTAGGTCTCCGAAATTCTACAACTTCGGGCTTCGCGCGCGCTTACGCGCTTCCTTTTTTACTCTATCAATAATACTTTTATTTCCACTTAAATCTTGCCGTTTCCCTGTTAGGAGCTTAAAACCAAAATTTGACATGTTTTGACATCGCTGTTTATCTGGTTGTCATGGCGTTTTTTGTTCAAATTTGTTACCGGTCTGATGTTTTTCGATTAATACTTGTACAAAAATACTCTTTTCGGCTTGGCCATCCATAAAAATTTATTTTTAATTCGAAATTTTTTATGTTCTTTTCCGAGATCCGCCGTCGAGCGCGGAGCTCCGTCAAAACACTATATAAGCGGAACATCCGCGTATTCGAGACAGTCTTTCTTCAGTTTTCGAAACGAGAACATCTCTTAAAAGGCCTTATCCCGGGGCCGCCTAGCCCCGGGATCCTGCAAGCCTTCGCGCTCCAAATAAATACTAAAGTCGTCTCCATCGCCTCCGTCTCCATCGCCTCCGCCTCCATCGCTCATCATCGTGCAGTGCCTGCGCCGTTGCCCGGAGTGCCCTCTTTTTCTCCGGGCGCTGCATGTGCATTCTCCGGGCGCTGCAAGTGCCATATCTGGGCGCTGCAAACGCCTTCTCTGGGCACTGCATGTGCCATCTCCGAGCGGTGTGAGAGCCGTATCCAGGCGTGTAGAGCGCCGTCTCCAGGCGTGTACAGCGCCGTCTCCAGGCGTGTACAGCGCCGTCTCCAGGCGTGTACAGCGCCATCTCCAGGCGCATAGAGCGCCACCTCCAGGCGCACAGGGCGCTACCCCAGGCGCGTCCACGGGTTTCCTCCACCGAGCGCCGGGTTCCTGGAAATTCTTTCGTCATCGTTCGTCGCTGCCCGGTCTACGTCCATCCATCTTCATATTCATTCTCACCCACATACATCACCACTTCACATTTTTTTTACCTCATACTGAAATTGTTGTAAATATTTTATTTTTTTTACTTTAAATAAATTGTTCTTATATTTTAATTTCGTTGTTTGGTTTGTTAGGTTAGGCTTTTCTCTTTTTAAATTGTCGCTTCACGACAGGTGTAAACCCATGATCAGAGTGGGAGGTTATAGGTAAACCCCCTAAATTCCTATGGTTCAATTGCTGTGGGCAATTTGCCAACATCTCAAGCGGTGCGTATCGCTATCTGTTTTAGCGTTACATTTTACAGCGAATATAATCAGAGACGTTAGTCACGTACATACTAAATATACCCACACACACACAATACACACACACTATAGATTCAGCAGTCTTTGTGTTTGCCTGACATATTTTAATTGGCTGGACTTCCCAGTTAATTAGTGCATGCGTTTCATCAAATCGAGCACAATTTTTTTCATATTCAGTTTATTAGCTAACAGAATGAGCTGGAAAAATAAATACCTATACTTGCTTGACGCCTTGCGTTTTCTGCTTGAGTAATAATTTATATTCTGTGGTCATTCCTGACGTCATTATAGCAACGCTTCAGAACAACAATGGACAGTCGCCGTATCACTTGTTTTGTGCTCTCTCAATCCCGAGTTTACTTTCTGTTAATTTTAACTGCCACTGATAAATAAACAATAAATGAGTTGATGGCTTGCTTATCGAAAAATGAAATTTACGACCCCATCGTTAAATACTAATAATGAGATTAGGAAGTATCGACTTTATTTTTATTGAGATAACGTTTTCCGCTTTTTTATGTTCCGTCACAATGTGAACCTATTTATAGCCGAAGCGCGATTTGATTAGCAACATAATTAACACTTTAAAGCTTAACTGGAGCTCTCAGAGGCATAAATTATTTTAGATTTTTAAATTGACGAGAATGCTGTTTCAAAACAAGTGAAGGTCTACCGCGCGATTATTTAATCTATGGCGTTTTTGAATCGTAAAGAGCACTGTTTTAAAACAAGTTACTATCTGCCGCGCGGTAGTATTACTTGTTCTGTGACAGCAGGGTTTACTAATATTTTGGCAAAAAACGTTTGGCAACCTGTTTCATTTCGCAACTTTTCATTTCCCAACTACTAAATATATCTGAAACTGTAAATATTTCAGCATTTTTGTAAAAGTAACCTAACCTAATCTAAAGAGTTCTACACGATGGCCTTGAAAAGAATCCTGAAATATTACAGTTTTAGAGTTTGCGAAATGAAAAGTTGCGAAATGAAACAGGTTGCCAAACGTTACGTTGCGAAAAGGCAGTAATCGGTGACAGCAGTTAGCATCGGAATGGGTGCCTAGAAAGTACAAATTCGTCATAGAAAAACTTAACTATCGTGTAAAAAACTAGGCAAGACAGTGGGAGCCAGATAGAATTACGTACGGATACAAAATCAAGCAAAAAAATAGTATATACATTTTGTAGTATTTTTATGAGAAACGAAAATGATTATGATTAGAACAGTGTACCAGTGGAACAGTGTACAGTGTACATGTGGCAAAAGACAGCTTATTGCTTCAAATAAATTTTAGCGTTCCTGAGAAAATAAGTTTTAAGGTTAAATAGAAGAGATCCCTTTCAGCGATAAGTTCGCCTTTGTACATCTTTTTCTCATGTTAACAGTTATTTTAACATGTTTTTTATGTACAATATAATACAATACAAATATTCTTTATTGATCACCAAAAACAGTACAGAGACATCACAATAAAGAGCAATAAAAAAAGTCTTGTCAGACAAAAGTCTTGCGTGTTGTGTATTAGGGTTTCATTTTTCCAATTGTGGCATGTAAAATAGATAGATAGGTAGTTAATTCTATTTTGTTACTTCACTGCTTTGAATGTTACATAAATGCGTTAACGTGACAAAATACAAAAGTGGTTATATAATATGATTCAACACCCAATTGTCGTCTCCGATCTCTATAAAAAATTCTACGAACAGGACGACGGTTGGGTCAAAAAGTCCAACACCTTCAATAATCGACGGGTGCCAAAAAGGCCCAAGTTGGCTAACATTTATTACTAATTAACCGTATCAGTGACGCCGGTATCCGCCGTTGACGGCTGTCAACTTGTCAACCTGGTTAACACGTACGATGCTGCGGGAACTAATTCGTTGTTATGGGATATTCAGGACCATAGAGTTAGAAATGTAATATTGGATTAGTTAAACATCGAGAGCTTGTCAAAATGTAATATTAGTCTATTCTAGAATAAATGTCTGAATGAAAAAAAAAATACCAATTGACTTAGACTCAAATACTAGTCTAGCTCACACATAATACCTTTTTTCTTGTTTCTCTTTCCCAGCAGAGACAACACATACAACACACCTACGCTACAACTTAACTATGTATGGCTATATATACAGCTTTATCTCTAAATATTTTTTAAATATAACCACACGCAAAGTGTCTACTGCATTAGAAAATAGAATAATAAGTGTCTTTAATAAGATGCTATCGTATTTTTAAATTCCTTTCTAACATTCGAGTTTGGTCACTTCCACCCACGTCCGCATATTTTATTGCCCACTTGATCATTGCAGGGTTAAACTTACCTTAACAAGAGCTACCGTGCAACTGGTAGAAACAACTATTTATTTTACTGTCGTGTCATCTTCCGTCCCTCTTTGGCTGGGGCAAGAACTGTACCTGTGTCCTTGTCTTTCAGGGCAATTAACACTCTCGTATACGGTAGCGATGGTAGAAATTAGTTAAGAGTAAAGTCGCCCTCATTTTTTCACAGCGTTGATGTGGCAGTAGTGTAACAGTAACATTATTTTTACGTAATTCTGTTCGAAATTAAATAATTGACAGACGATTTCATCAAAATTTCGAAATCATTAAAGGAAGCCAAAACTGGAGATCCTTTGGAAGGTTTATCTATGGCTAGCTGTGAATCTTCTGACTTTTAATCATCGTAAAACACTGTGGTAAATGCTTCTATTCTTATCAATATTATAAATGCAAAAGTTTGTGAGTATGTGTGTGTATTTTGCTACTCCTTCACGCTAAAACGGTTGGAAGGCTTCGGAGAAATTTAGTGTGTATCTACATTATATAGTTGGATATCTGGAATAACACAAAATATATTATTTATATACTTTAATAATTTGACACATGAAATTGTTGATTTTATGAATAAGGCCGCCTTGCAGGAAAAAATAAATCTAGATCTTGTAGTTAAACCTGGCTTAAGCCTGACAGTCTCATACATTTTGACACTACTAAACTGAGCTTAATGCTAACTCGAGATTTATGTGTTTCCAGCAAGTAGCCATAAATGATTATGAATATGAATATGCCTATATTTCCACTGAATCAGGGTATAATGTTTAAATTTGAACCACTAGGATTAGATACGTGAAATTTGGCGCAATTGTACTATATTATATAACGAAAGTGAAATACACGATGCTGTTTAAAAAAATCCCATGGGGATTTACTAAAACCTCCGTATTTCAAATCTAATCTAATCTATATTAAATATATTAACCCGGATAACTCACGATTAAATCGAGTTTAGCCCGACATGTTTCGGGCAAATCCGTAGCCCTTCTTCTTCGGAGCAACGCGACTCGGCGGCTGGTGTAAGGTGTAATCTAATCTAATGGATAACAAACCTTTTTACATTTATAGTTAATTAGCTTAAGCCTGCGACTTCGTCTGCGCGGGTCTAGGTTATCGCGCGGTGGCGCCCTCTATCGGAATAAAAGGTAAACTATGTTGATGCTTAGGGTTCAAACTAGCTATATACCAAAATTTATCAAAATCGGTTCAGTGGTTTCGACGTGAAAGCGTAACAGACAGACAGATAGATAGACAGAGTTACTTTCGTATTTTTAATATTAGTAGAGCTAATAATTAAACATAAGTCTTCAATACTAGGTACCTTAAACTTCTGCTCCTTATCTGTCCTACGCCCGGTAGCAGACTCAACAGGCAGGTAGCGGCTTTTTGTCCTCCAGTTCAATTTTAATGGTCGTTTATTTGTTTTTGTGACTTTCGAGTCATTAGCTCACGTTATTGCGGGTTAAAACTTAACCGTTCGGTAAAATGCCACACTAATGAGTGTCTTCGTGCCAGAAAACACTTATCACTGGAGGTGGTAAGTCGCTTACCACTTTCCCAAAAAAATGTGACAGGCAATTGTCACGTTGGTCACGGACAATATTTTTCCGGTGCGCGTTGTTCGCGTTCTTATAACAGTTATATTTTGTTTAGATTGTATAGTAGAGGTATGCTATATCCGTCTTGTAGTTAAAGTCTTCTCCTGTAGCAAATGCTGTGTGCTTTGTTCCAACAAGGCTGCTTAAAGAGCTTGTGTTATTCAATATTTTTATTGCTTAAGATCGTGCTGGGAATATGACGATGGTTTTTTGGTGTCATTAAACACGTTAGAAGTGCTAATATCATCTCTTTATTTTGTACTAATTACTGAATCACTTTTTTGAGGCAGCAAGAGTAAGTAGCTACATGTACATAACAAGTAATCCATTATGCTCCACTGCTCAAAAAAAATGACTCGTCGTTTAAACTTTCTATAAAAAAATAATGATTATAAAATCATCATTCTAGTTAATTATACGAGTTAAAATCCCAACTCAATCGACTCATGTCCAGTTGAAAATGAACTGATTTTGAACTTTCAACGTAAGAGGGATTAATATAAAAAGAAAGAAAGAAAGAAAATACATTTATTTAACACCATAAAAACAAACATACAATACAATAACTCTTTATTACACACAGCAAACAGTACAGAAAACACAGTAATTCAGCATGAAACACTAATTTTGTATTACGTTCTAAATTTCACCCTGTATACATAGAGATTTTCTAAGGTAAGCAATGGCAGCCTTGTCCCTTCAGAGCGATGTTTTCCAGGCTACCTTTGGTTTATATTATCACCAGCCAGAGAATACCACAGTGAAAAACAACTCGCCATTTGCATCCAACAGTTTTCCAGACGGTCCACACCACACCATAACTATCATGATGTCATCAGTCCATCAAGGGGCAGGTGCCAGCGTTTTCCGATTCATGGTCGCCTCTTGAGTACTTTCCTCTTCCAAGGGTTATCTTTTCTTTGAGCGATGTGGCCCGCCTGTTGTCACTTTAACTTGCATATTCTTTGAGCTATGTTGACGACTTCAGTGCTTCGGTGAATTTCCGTACTCCGGATTCTATCACGCAATAAGAAACTCCAAACATAGCTCTCTCAATAGCTCGTTGCGTGACTCTGAGCCTCTCCAAGAAGCTAACCAGGTAAGGACCATCTATCAGAGCCCTACTAGAAACACACACTGGTCTAAGACTCTATTTTTGCATACGGAATGTATTCTTATCTCCAATGCGTTGCATACTTTATTCTTCATTTACCTACCTCTCTGATAATTCTTATGTGTTTTATATAGATTTTTAAGAAGAGTAAAATTAAAAATTAGCTGCTGTATCATTACATAGCATAGTTTTGTGGCATCCCACAAGAGTATGTACTTAATTTTCAAATTGATATGCTTCAATTCACAATGGACGTTTATCCAATTTATTGATGAAAAAAATGAAATCAACATTGATCAAATCAAAAATTGTTTAATTGTGTAATTTGTTTTATTGTGTAAATTATTATTTGTAATTCCTTCGACGAATGTTTTGGCTATTTTCTTCTATTATTTATTTTTTATATTATATTCTCTATTAAGTGTTTCTCCATGTCATAGTTAAATCAATATTGTTTCCTAATTATTTTTACTAGAGTATAGAGCATGCCCTGCCTAGTGTAGCACTGAACCTCTATGTTTGCGTGCCAATAATTGGCAAAATGTGTGCGACTACTTAATATGCTAAGAACCACATTGTACCACATTTTATGAAAATAAAAACTTTGACTTTGACTTTGACTTTTAAAAAACGCGATGTGTTCCATCCGTCATATCGAGGGTATTCTGGCAGAACCGGATAAGTGCACAATATTTATTTACTTTTACGGTTTTTCTAGATAAATATAGCAAAATAAATTGAGTTGTTGTATTGTTTGTTTGTTTAAACTCTTTATTGTACAAAAGGAAATAGGTACAAAAAATAACACACAAAAGAAAGTGCTAAGTACAAAGGCGGACTTATCCCTGAAGGGATATTGGATAAGTGGGGTATTGTGTTGTTGTTTCCTTTTTTTCTTCCTCTTTAATTTATAAAATGTCCCGAATAAATGTTTTTCTTTCTTTTTTCTTTCTTTTAGTATGCCTATGTATGCATTTTCCCAGAATACCCTCGATATGCTACAAAGTAATGCAAGAGACATAAAAAACATACTTAAACAGACTTAAAAGCTTAAAGTATGTATCCTCATTTTTCTCATAATAGTAACTAAAAAATGGCCAAGTGCGAATCAAACACGCACGCCAAGGGTTTCGTAACACGCATTTTCGTGTAATCTTAACCCACGGCTCAGCACTCGCGGCCAAATAAAAATATACAATAACTGAATCCCTTCGTATTGCGCCTTTACGATTCTCAAGGGATGTCTGCCGCAACACATTACTCCACAAGTTTAAGATGTCCAGGTATGTGTTATTTTTGTCAGATAACATGCGATATTTTAGTTTTAATAGATTTATTTACTGAGTGGCAAAAAATCTGGCCCTCAAATGCATGCAGTAATAGGTACTTTTGTACGTAGAGGGAGCCAAATTTAATGGCCTATATATACTATAGTATAGTATAATTTTATACAAAAATCTACTTTTACTCGTAGTAGTATAGTAGCTAGAAGAAAGAACTATAAATTTTGTCAAAAATTGTAGTTACATTGCATGTGATGTCCTTAATTACTTAATTTCTAAGAATCGTTTATATAAAAAAGTAACTTGAATCGAACTTTATAACATATCTAGTTTTTTGTTTTAAGGTATCATTATTTGTGATGCAATCCGCCACACTCCATGAAAAATTCAACCAATCTGTTACGATTCTATGGATACGGTCCGTTTGAGACTTGTAAGACAAAGTAATCGTGATAATAGAGACCAATAAGTAGTTCTCATTCACCAACGGAACCCTAAAACTGACATTTCTCACCACATACCTACATCAACGCTTGTTAGCAACGTTATGCTTTTCGTTTTCATACTCCATTCGAGGAATGTGTAATGAAGAAATATCAATTACCATTATAGCTGAATTACAGCCAATTAACAGTTTCGAATAGCGGATATTTTTTTACGGCAATACGCAAGTTAATTTACATCATACAATGTATTATGGATGAGTTGCAAATCCTTATCATCATCATTCTGACATGCGTTTTCAAAGTCATGTTGAAAATGTCTCCGATAAAAATATTTAATTATGACGTAAGGAGATCTTGGCAATGACACAGTATATTTATAAGCTACAGCAGTATGGAAGCTACGAACAAATAGATCGAAACGAACACACTCACACAGACGCGCGCTCTACACTGCCTCTAAGGGGGTCTCGCGGTACTGCAGTCGCAGTGCTCATGATTTTGAGTAAGGAAAAGCCAGGATTACCTATAATTCTGATAAAAAAATGTGAACCTTAAAGTAAAAATCTGATTGCCAATTTATTGCGGATTATTAAATCTAAAAAGTGACCTACGAGTAAAATAATTTGACAGGGTTCAGCAGCGTTTCCACTAGAGATGTGCGAGCATGTGTTGCAAAGAATATGTTTTTCATTAACAATAGAAACTCTTAATTTACCTCGCCTCACTCCGCTCAGCTGTTTCCACCAGAGAGAGATGTGCTGTGCGATGATGTGTAAATAAAGCGTCAATTGGTTAGTGAAAAAAACATCCCTTTCTCTTTTCTCAATTCGAGAGTACCTATGTTTTTTTTTCATAATCATTTTCGCTATGATTTCTTTGGCAAATGCATGAGATGTCAACATGACATTTGTAGCATAAAAGTTTGGAACCAACAAAGTAGGTATTTGCAGGCGTTAGGACCTGTGTTTCGGCGTGGAGAGTAAGACAGCCGGTGAAATTACTGGCACTTGAGGTATCCCATCTTATATCTCTAGGTTGGCAACGCATCTGCAATTCCCCTGGTGTTGCAGGTGTCTATGGGCGGTGGTGATCTCTTACCATCAGCAGATACATATGGTCGTTTGCCATCCAGACGAATAAAAAAAAATACTAAACATAATAACAGCAGCCTACATTCAGGTTTCCCATATTATTGCTTAAACGAAAAACAGTGTCGGTAATTGTATAGGTATTTGATTAGTTTCAGATTAGGAAGTACTCTAAAAAAATAAACACAGAACTGTTGATAATTACGAGTAATCGTAACACATAATACCAGGAAAAAATACATTACACACGCGCTAAAAATGTATCCATTGCGAAATGAATTCATTGCTTTTCGACGTATTTTTTAATAATACTCTAATTGTCCGTGTCTGAGCCCTTTATTAGGGCCTTTATTTAGATATATGTATATATATTAGGTACCTAAAAATTTGTGCTTGTAACATAAATGCATACCGTTATATAGAATATTGAATATTTTACATAACACATATAGTGGAACAAATAATACAATTAAAAATAACTTAAACAATAAAAACTAATAATAACAATTAAAAACTAATATAACTCTAAAAAAGGCCCCTGTGGCGTGGTTCCAAGAATGCTGGCAGCATTTCCTCGCTGTATGGCGATGCTCTGACGCTGTGCGAGGAAGCTGCCAGCCCTCTTGTCTCCGGTGGCGTCGACCAGTCTCTTTGCCAGTTGGCTGAAGAGATCCCTTGCGCCAGGGCCCCACGGACCGATACACATATAGTTAGATAATTCGATATAGAAGTGCTATAAATATATAAATTACGAAAGCAAAGTATAGAAAAAACTTAGTTATCTGAAACGCCTTTTACGTAAATGTATAAACTTTTCAATTTGCCTTACCTTTTTTTTTTAAATGCCAGGATAGTAATGGCAAGCCAGTTGGAGTTTTAAAAGGGACCAGCAATTATACATTAACGGAACTGTAAGCGATAACACCATTTTTCTTTTCGAGTCGATAACAAGTTTTTAGCTGTCCTATCGTCCATTAAAGTTCTATATATGTATGTGTTTGAGAAAAAACTACCATTTTGTGTTCATGTACTGGATGTTTAAAATGGCGACCGAGTTTCTAGTAAATAAATCTATAGTAGTAAATTATATCTTTGAGTTTTCCTTTCTAGTTAAGGTTAGCTTGAAAAGATGCCTTTTAGGGATAAGTTCGCCTTTGTACTCTTTTGTTTGGTGTTTTCTTTTTGTATTATTTTGCGTTTTATGTACAATAAAGTATTTACATACATTTACATATATACATACATAATAAATAATGTTATTTAATGTGTTTTGTGGCAATAAATGTTTTTTCTTCTTCTTCTTATTAATGTAGGCAATTAACTAAAATCGTTTTAATGATACTTAGTTAAGAACTATCTGGATTAAATTAGCTTTCGATTTAAAAAATAACCTCCTTTTTCAAAGTCGGATAACAACATCAAATTTTTTGAATACAAGCGAACCTTGAATTTAAAGCCCCATGGTTAGAAACGGGCGGTATTGGTGTATATCACCAATCACAAACCATGACACAGATATTAAAGTTGTCATTCAGGTCTTACGACGTGTCATCTATCCTGTCACAGCAAACCTCAATATAGCACTGTAAAATATCAAATTAACTCTACCATTGGTAGCATAAGTCGCAGGTGGTAGGTCCTTGTGCAAGGTCCGCCCGGATTGCTACCACCATCTTGCTCGCTAATCCTGCCGTGAAGCAGCAGTGCTTGCGCTGTTGTGTTTCGGGGTGGAGAGTAAGACAGCCGGTGAAATTACTGGCACTTGAGGTATTCCATCTTAGGCCTCTACGTTGGAAACTCATCTGCAATACCCCTAGTGTTGCAGATGTTTATGGGCGGTGGTGATCTCATACCACCAGGAGACCCACTTGCTCGTTTGCCTTCCAGTCGAATAAAAAAAAAAGGAAATCGGCTCGCAATATTTAACATCCTATCGAGATGTAAAGTAAGATATTCGCGTTAAACATGTAGCATGTCAAATTGCAAATTCAAACCCAAAGGATCAAGTTGTAATCCGTCAAAAACACAATTCACACTCAAAATGTAATCCTAATACAACGAAACATTCGAAAAAAACCTTTGTTGCGATCAACATGGGATTACCACACCTTGTGGCAAATATGCCTAAGTCCAATTTGACCCTTTTGTGCCCATAATTGGCTTAACTTGACCAACTTAAGTCTGCAGCTAGAGCGCATGTTTTTACGCCCAAAATCATTTGGAAGTGTTAGTAATGGCGCGTTTTTGAATTGCAAAATAAAATGCCAGTGCAATTGAGCAGCGGGTGTGACACTTGACGGGAATTGACGTTTGTATTGATCCTTCAATGGCACAGAAAATAATTGCTTATTGTTAAATTGGACATACTGTACTCAAATTATAAGTGGGCTTGAGGGTATCAATGGAATTTGGAAAGCGAGCTAACAAAAACAGGAAATAATTGTTATGATTTTTTTATCAGTCAGAGGACTTTTTGAAATATTGAACTACTTGGTGTTCGTCCTGTCTTATTTTTCTTATATCATGAGTTTGTTAATACCTCTTTTCCCTCCACGTTGAACGTGCTCGTTTACACACACACACACACACACACACACACACACACGCACGTAAATTCAGTCACATATACATTTTCTGTACCCTTTTCCATTCACTATGTTGATGGAATTTAATATAAAGCATGTAATTAAAAAAAAATGTTTATGTTAAATGTAAAACGTGTATAAAATAAATAAAATGTAAGATTGGGATAAATATTACATATTGAATTAAGAGCCGCACTTTCTGTTAATTCTCTAAGATCTGGATCTCCACGACACAGGCTGTGCCTAGTGTGGAGATCACTGCTTCTCTTGTATTGTTGAATTAATTTTTATGGTCAATAAATACATTATTATTATTATTATATATATTATTATTGGTAAACACGGAAAAATTTCTGTAAATTGTAATTGTTGTTAAACTGGGTTTTTCCTTCGTGGGATTTTTAATAAATTCCATCAAAATAATTGAAAATATATACATATATGTAGTTTCCTTGTAGTTTTGTTATATAATTAAATGAAAGTATCCACATCTCTGTATATATGCTTTTGTTTTGTTTTTGTATGTAGATGCATGCTTAAATAAATAGGTAGTTACATTAATTAAATTGTAAAGAGCGCATTCTCGCCAACAAACTGTAATATCAGTTTGGCGAGTGGATATGTAAATTAAGTAAGTGTATAATGTATGTAATACGTATGAGAAATAAATAAAATAAAAAAAACAAAAATAATATTGTGACCGTTTATTTAGCACATTTTTATGTGCGTTTAGCGGTAGTTTTGCGTGTTTTTTTCGATTCGATGTATTTTACTGTTTTGTTGCGTTAAATCTTTACAACAAAAAACATCGGAATCAAACGTTCAAATTTCGTGGCAACGTATGGTCAGTAAAAAAACAAATGCACTTAGTATTTTTAACCTTTATTTTGTTTAAATAAAAAAGGGACTCTAAAAATTTTTTCAGGGTTAGAATAGATATATCAGGATATTGCGTCTAGTCCATTATCTCTTTCTAACATGGAGTTGGATTAGAGGTTTGGTCATTAAAGCAAATTTTCAGTTAAGAATGTTTTTATGCTATTATTTGACTTTACATATTATATTGCATGACAGTTAAATTGTCATTCGTTGGGAAATTTAGCTTGTCTTATTTTTCTAAATAAGTATTAAGGTTTTATGACGTATTTAAAATACAAACCTCTTTTAGTATAATATGTACATTTTACCTACCGCAGTATAACTGAGTGTAAAAAAAATATTATTCAAATATTCGAATGTATTTTATTTATTTTGCTACCCTTACCGAGTGCCATGAAATTCGAACGTTGATACCGATGGTCAAAATACCACTAACGGGACTTATCACGCTAACACACGCAAGTAATATTTACCTCGACGTTTCAGCAACAAAACAAAAGCAAAAGCAAAGTTTAACCCCCTTATTCACAAACGACAATCGAACCAATTTTAGTTAAAATGCCGCTAAAATTCGTTTGTCTTTATCTGTCACTTCGACATTTGTATTTGTTAGAAAGGGACAAAGCATTTGTTAGTTAACATAGGCTTGTTAAGTTTTATGAATTAGGGGGTAAAACGTTATGTTGATACCGATGTCTAGATATTAGACATTTATGAACCGTGATTCGTGTTTATGGAGAAAACTTTACTAGTTTCAATTCTACGCCGGGGGACAGTGCAGCTAATTCAATAATTTGACGATAAATAAACGAATGTACTGGTGTAACCTTTTATCGGGCAATAAATACTGTAACTGGACCATTATGGCCGGTAAACAAGCAATTAATGCTCGTGATAATTTATTTATTTCCCGTATCCTGCCGATTAAGAAACGTCGATAACTTTGTACGCAATAAAATTATTAATTTAATCTTCGTAACCTTATTTATGGAAACTTTATCACTAAAAAGTGAAATAAGCTTCAAGTCTGAGCAGCAAAGTTATATAGATAAGTTACTGAAAGCTCGGAATTACTTCGGTATGTACTCGTATGTAGGTATGGTTGTGCTGTTCGAATCAAACAAATTAAAACTTTTCTTTAACCTCAGACGCAAAAAGAGGGGTGTTATAAGTTTGACCGCTATGTGTGTCTGTGTTTCTGTGTATGTGTGTGTTTCTGTCTGTCTGTCAGTTTCACCGGAGGTCTTAAACGGTTGGACCGATTTGAATGCGGGTTTATTTGATAGCACGTTTTCTAGCGATTCTTAGACATAGTTTATCAAAATCGGTTTAGCCGTTTTTGAGATATTGAACTTTGAAGTGACAAAGTCGGGGGTTTTCCCAATTTTGTTGGTTAGGTTAGGTTTTTTATATAATGGAGGTTACTTACTCTAACTATACGGCTAAAAAACTGTATTCGAAATAATTATCAAGATTTCCATTATATTTGTAATGAATATAAGATCGATTCGTATATTTTCTGTAAAATAGAAAAAAAAAAATTATTCATTAAATTGGTATTTGGTGGTTGTGATAGTTATCAAATACACAAACTCAACTACAACCATAGGTTTGTGTGATTTTAGCGCATTCTTACAGCGTGGAAGCGGAGGCCTAGCATGAAGACTCATTTCATTTCACCAAGCTATCAAAAGATCGCGGGTGAGCAAAGTAACGCCTGATTCAATTGCCAGAAAAATTTTTGTACAAAGATTACTTCATACCATATGGCGCTAGATGGCGTCACAATATGGCATTTTAGGCCCTTTGTCACTGATTGGCGTGCGGCCACCCAGTCGTGGCCTGTCACTCATACAAACATGGGTTTACTTGTAAACAATACACAATAAACGCTTTGGCAAATCTTTTGTCACGTTTCGAGAGGTAAAAGAAGGTAAGTAACAATTTTAATATTTTGCGAAACTACACTGTGAGTCTTGGCTTACTTTATAAGGTACGAATTGATTTTAAGAATAACTGCCGAATGTACTTAGTTAGATATTAAACAAATTATTAACTGTATAAAAAAGTCAAAGTCAAAGTCAAACCCACTTATGACAAAAAAAAATCTCTTTATTCAATTTAGGCTATGATAAGCACTTATGAACGTCAAAAATCTACCACCGGTTCGGAAAAAACCTCTGTTGAGAAGAATCCGGCAAGAAAATCAACGAGGTTTTTTTTTTTAAAACAGATTCACAATATTTATAAATGATATCTATATACCTACTACATATTATAGTGAACTTTGAATATACTAAACTTAAACAATTGCCAACGAATTAGGTACTTAACTTAACTTCCAGGTGGTAGGACCTTGTGCAAGGTCCGCCCGGATTGCTACCACCATCTTGCTCGCTAATCCTGCCGTGAAGCAGCAGTGCTTGCACTGTAGTGTTTCGGCGTGAAGAGTAAGACAGCCGGTGAAATTACTAGCACTTGAGGTATTCCATCTCAGGCTTTATGTATACTCTAAGATCTCAGGCCTCTTCTAGGTTGGCAACGCATCTGCAATACCCTTGGTGTTGCAGATGTTTATGGGCGGCAGTGTTCACAACCTGAAGCTAGGCAGCTATCGTACTAGGGCCGTAAAATTATCGTATATTCGTCAAAATTATAATAAAAATATCGTACCTATCAGGATAATGACTATAAATAACACATTAAAGAAACATATGAAACGGAGCAATAATACATAACTTGAAGTAAAAGTACGATAATTATCGTACGGTTGTGAACGCTGATGGGCGGTGGTGATCTCTTACCACCAGGAGATCCACTTGCTCGTTTGCCTTCCAGTCGAATAAAAAAAACAAAACTTACTGCTGCAGTTAGAAAAAGTCAAAGCTCAGAAGGTTGTTCAGGTTTTTAATGTTACGGTCTCAGATATGTAGCTTAGGTAGGTATATTTCGTTGAAAAGTGTTTCAAATTAAAATAATTAAGTACGTACCTTTTCAGACCTTGGTATATTTAATTAATTTAATCAATTTTATTGAAATTGGAGTTAACAATTTAATTGTATTACTAATAAGAAATGAGCGTTCTTTGTTTACATAGCCTACCTACTGTCGTAGTGACTTTTTAGCATATTGTACCTACGCGTTAAGCTACTTATATTGTTTATTTATTCATGATGATTGATGCCTTGGCTTCACGTATTTACCTATTAGCAAAGCAAATTTTGACTTTGTTTACAATTAAAACAATGTTAAACACAATTAACATGTAACTTAACTAATCTGCTAAAAACAAACAAAATCTAAGTTACACGTTTTTGCTACTCTCCCCAATCCACCTACAACAGACACAAAATTATCCAATAAAATTGAATTTTGCACGGCACAGTGCACTCGAAGTGTTCACAATGAGGAGTCAATCATTTTCAAGTTATCCAAGATGGCCGACAAAAGATGAGTGACACTTGCAGTGACAGACAAATTTAATGCTCAATGATGGATTTGACGCAGAAAGGTTATGGGAAATGCTCGAAATTTTATAATAATGTCATGGACTATGATCGATGACTTCATTTAAATGTCATCATCATCACCAATATCCCAGCCTATTCAGCAGAGCTACTGCGAAACTCGAAACTCGAAGTTCGTATCGTACCGTCCCTCTCGCTCTCGTATTAAATAGTATAAGTGTCAGAGGGACCGCACGACACGAACTTCGAGTTTCGAGTTTCGTAGTAAGCCCTGCAGGCACGTCCCACTGCTGAACACAGGCCTCCTCTCAGAGTACCGTAGCTAATACTTAGGGGCTGTTTCACCTTCCATTGATTAGTGTTAACTGACGGTTAAATGTAATGCTATCTCCATCTATTCGAACAAAACAAATAGAGACGCATCACGTTTAACCGTCAGTCAACACTAATCAATGGATGGTGAAACATCCCCTTAATGTAGGTATTTTTGTTTATTCTAAGTATATCATAAATATTCGAACATATTATGAATTAATGGCACTTTATTGATTTAAATAGATATACAGTTAACTCTTTTCGTGACATTACAAGCTACAGGAAAAATCTTGGAGAACATAGGAATCAAATGTCACGAAATAGTCTCAACTCAGCGTATTTAATGACTGTCGTGACTCTCGTGACTGTCTTACTGACAGCACTGGTCGACACTTGGAATTATAACGTTATACTATTTAACATTACAGATAATTCAGCAAAATCTACAACTCAAATAACGACCATAATGTTTTAATACAAAATCATTTAAGAAGAAAAAATAATAAAAAAGAACAAGTGTTGAACAAGAAATGACAGCATGGACCAGTTTCCTTTACCCCTTTAAGGTCTTGTTATTGGATCTTAAGCTTGTCATTCAATATTATCCTGTATGATTTTAAACCCCTGCTTTTCCCTTTCCCTTGGGGAGACTTTAAATAAATACTTCGACTCATTTCCGCATAAATATAATTTCACTGACAGTTGAACATTTCCATACAACAAATTGATGCAACAAAGTAATATGACCTTATTTAGCATCAATTACCATGATTTATAAGTGACTGATTAGAGAAAAATCTCCTTTTACAGAGGCAGTAATGGATTCAGTAAAAAGTGGAGGAACAATTATAGCGCAGTAAATAATGGCAATTACCTGACAACGTGGGAGAGACCGTTACGTTATGCTGCTGTGGCCACAGAATAGGTAAAACTGGGGATATGTCCCAACAGTTAACAGAGACGAGTCTCATCATTATCATCATTTCAGCCGTAGAACATGCACCTGTTGGACATAGGATTCTCCTATAGACAGAAGTCTACTGAAAAATTAAGATTACTATTTGGAATCTTTTTTTTTGTATTTTTTATTTCAACTCCAAATTTTTAGCTTCTAAAGTGACTATGAAAAGAATGCAAATTGAAATATTGGTCATAGGAAAAAATCGTGTCTAGTCCCCTGTCCAGCGGTGGTGTAGGGGAATAGAACGCAGCACGGAATGCTGAGGACTTGGGTTTTGATTCCCAGCGCTGGTCTACTTTTCTGGTTTTTCTGTGCATCCGTGTTTCGGCTTGTGTTTTCGTGTGAAATATAATATACTGGAAAATTGATTGAAAAAAATTGAAGCTTCTTTTTTTCGCACAAAGTCTTGGATTACCCAGCTACGCCATTCATAGTGCTGCTGTACACGTGCGTAAGATCAAAACATTGGAACTCGTCATCATAATATGATATTAGCTGTAGGACGTACACTGTTGGACATAGGCTACTCCCATAGACTTCCAGTTGTTTCGGATGGAAGTCTGCATCTACCGTGAATACGCGGGGTTGACCAGTCATTCGTCAGTGGCGTGCTCGTCGGAAAAATTTAGTCTGGCAAAATTAGTAATCATAATATGGAGCTTCATAAGTTTGGGCAGATTCCTACAATTTGTTTGTTTAAAGTATCGCTTTTAAAATACGAATACATAGTCGTGCAATCGTATTGTGTGGTCTGTATTCGAGGAAACTGAACCTGGTGAAACTTTGTACTTGGGTGAAACCTTTTACAGCACAATGTTAGCAGATTTACGGAATGACATGAATGAGATTTTTTTGTGCTACCTCTATTATTGTCTTGCTACTCAATGCCTATACGGTCATACTAATGTGGTTTCATATTAATGACTCTAAAATAGTCTTAATAAATTTCTCTAGGCGAAGAGTATCTTGCAAAACGTATTCATTAGAACACACATTCCTCCATTCCTCACAACTATGGTCACCCTAGCCTCTCAATGTATGAATGCACTGTTAAATGCAAGTACACAATTCTTCTCGCTTTAAGGAGACCACCTAGATAGTGAATTAGCAGAAACAATGCAGTGCTAATTGACAGCCGTCAAATGGGGGAAAATGGGGGGAAAGTTATCATTCGACGAATGTCAAATGTCATGGACCTCATCTGGTTAGTATTAAAGTTCGCTGGTGATTAGTGGTAGCGAAATTTAGGCTGTCTGTCCACTGGGATGGAGCGAGGCAGCAGAGCGATAACTGAGATAAAAATCCACCAATAGAAATGCGTAAAATCGGCGCTCCTGTTCGGTGGACAACATCGATATATACTGTGGACAAGGAGTTGGTAACTAGCTTAAAAAATCATAAACGGGAACCTGAGCGAGGGAGTGCGGAAGCGGGGCGGAGACGAGCAAGACGAGCTCAGTATGAAATTACTAACTAGATACGACTTTTTGAAGAGCAGTGACAGAATTTTTTGCGAGTTTTGCTTGTCAGCCGGCAATATATTTAGTTGTTAAGCACTGACTTCTCTCAGAGCGAGGTTCGTTTTGATACGAAATCTGTCATTGGATTGCGATCGCGAGCAAAATCAACGAAAAAAATCAAATGCTTAAAAAATATCATGACCAACTAACTTAAACATCTCTTTCTTCCGCGCCTGATCATCAATCCCAAATTAGTGAGGTACTTCACGAGGTTTTATTATCGATAAAAATCCGGATCAAATGAAGTATTCAGCGTGTGTAAAGTGCCAGCGGTGTTGACAGAGACGGTCAATAAATCACTCGCCGCCACAAAGGAATCAATGTGTGCTGATTGTGCATCGGAATCGCTTTTTAGTATTAGATAGGGATGCGGTAATATTTATATCGATATTTAAAAAAAAACTTATTTTTCTTTTGAAATATAACTTTTCCAGTTATGACAATTTTATTTGATAACACGTTTAGGTACACCTGTAAAATGTAAAAAAAAGCCGTTGTTAGCTTAGTCTGACCAATGTATACCTATTATGGCTTCTCAAGCAAAAGATCTTGGGTTATAGGAATTTACGTGCGAAATATTATAACATAAAAGATGAAACTTTTGTTGAAGAAAAACATCTCCAAGAATCCTTGTGCTTGAAGTTCTCAATCCGCACAAAGCCCGCGCAGGAACTACAACTTAAGCTTGTAATTCTGAAAATTTAAATTACAGAATATCACAATACAGAAGTTAAGGCTATCAGCACAAACCAAACAACACAATTTTAAATGAGAATATCAATAATAATTGGTGGCGTGTCGTTAATCATATGCTATTGATCAGTTACTATAATGCCTCAGTACTTGCGCGCAATGAGGTGTACGCAATTAAAACACTTACTGTCATGCAATAACAAGTGCTAAGTGATTTTTTAATGCAGATGCATTTTTCTACGACAATGAGGAATGTTAAGGCTTTTTTTTAGGTATTTTAATATTAATAGGATCTTTCATTGCTGACAAAACGATTACTTGTTATTAACATTTAATCTCCGCAATTCTAAACTGGCACTCAAGTGTTTTAGTCACAGACATAATGTATACAACCATTGAAAGCAAGTCTTAATTCAAGTGTAAATAAATGTACAAAGGTTTGTAAAAAAAAAGTCTACAAAGTGTTGTAGGTCATTTATATTAAATTTTTAAAAACTTTCGACTCCTATATGTTACGATTTCATATATTCTTTTCAATGGTTTAAACGTGTTTGAAGACCTGACAGTAATTTTAGTTCATGAATTAATTAAATTAATTAATTAAATAGATCGATATTTAAACAAAGCATCGATAAACCACGAGCACATCACTACCAATACATTTTTATCCGCTCATTGGTGGTCCATCTTCAACCGAAAGAAACCGCTGAATCATGGAATGCGATTCAAATATGACTACGATATGACTCTTAGAATACAACCCCACCACTGTTATTACCGTCACATTTCTTAACCTAGCACCTTAACTCGTTATTTAAGATTGAGATTTGTTTGACTTTTGGTTTCTTGACGGTATATTTTATGTGGTGTTATAAGAGATAAATTTATGTCTATTAAACAGTTATTATCTGTTCATTGATGCGAGTTAATAAAATATTGTGCTTGCAGTAGTGTGCGGCCTTAATGTGGCATTTCCGGTTCACTTTTATCTTTTGCAATTTTTGGAGTAGTTTTTACCTTTAGGTTTATTCGCAATTTACTTATGTTTCATCACCATCGTCAGACGTAAGACGTCCACTGCTGAACAAAAGCCTCCGCCCTTGCATCCACCGGTTGCTCACAACTCTCACGATATCGTCAGTCCATCTAATTGGAGTCTTACCAATGCTACGCTCTCCAGATCGTGATCGCCACCCGAGAACTCGCGGTTCCTTATACATTGAAGTAAACATCATGTGTGTTTCCACTTCACTCTAACGCATTAATTCATCATCGTCATCATCATCCCAGCCTATATACGTCCCACTGCTGGGAACAGGCCTCCTCTCAGAATGAGAGGGCTTGGGCCATAGCACAGTATAATTTATATTCTGTGGCCATAGTTCCCACGCGGGCCCAGTGCGGATTGGAAACTTCACACGCTCCATTGAGTTGCTTCGCAGGTTTGTGCAGATTTCCTCACGATGTTTTCCTCACAGCAAAGCTCGTGGTAAAATTGAAATGTAATTCCGCACATGAATTTCGAAAAACTCAGAGGTACGAGCCGGGGTTTGAACCCACGACCCTCTGCTTGAGAGGAGGTAGATCAAACCACTAGGCCACCACGGCTTCCGTATACGGATTTATTATGTCCCTTAAATAGATTGCCCAACATTGGCGCACTTTGAAAATAGAACTGATATGTACGCATAGTTATAAGGTGCGCGCGCCGATGCAAAAACCAGTAATAAACTAGCTATTGAACTAGACGGTGGTTTGATTACGAAAATACCTCAGTGTCGATCGAGGATATAAGTACCCGCGCTAAAAAAAAAAAAAAAAAATTAAAAGATGTCGTTTCTCGGAAACTTATCGAATTTCGACTACAAGACCAGTGAGTGGCAAATATTCTACAGTAAATTAAACCAGTTTTTTGTGGTGAACAAGGTGACGGAGGTAAATGATAAACGCGCTCTTTTGTTCACGCATCTAACGGACGAAACCTACCGCCTAGTTCGGAATCTAGCGCATCCAAAAGACGTGGAGACGCTTGAATTCGAGGAGCTGGTCGCATTACTCAACGGCCATTTCAAGAAGAAGCAGTGCACTTACGCGGACAAAGCCAGATTTTACGCGGCGACAAGGGGTCCAGGCGAGCAATTAGGAGACTGGGCGGCGCGATTGAGAGGTCTAGCGACCTTTTGCGACTTCGGCGCAGCTCTGGAAGCAAATTTAGCCGATCGTTTCGTCCTAGGTTTGGGCTCTGGCCCTGAACGAGATAAATTATTCGAAAACAGGGCAAATTTGTCTTTGGCGGCGGCACTAGAGATCGCAGAGAAAGCGGAGGTTGCAAGGGAAGCCAAGACTGAGATGGCGAGCAGTATAAAGCAAGAACCAGTGTTCTACGCGGCAAAGGCGAGTGGATCGGGCCGGAGCGGCTGGGGCAAGGCGCGCCGTGGCGGTGGCCGCGGCGGCGGCGGTCGCGGCGGCGACTTCGGCGGCGCGCCGCCCATTGCCCAAAACCAGCATCAACATGATTTCCGGTGTAACATCTGCGGTATGAGAAACCATGGCGGAGACAGTTGTCGTTACAAGCGGTATCGATGCCAGAAGTGTGGTGTTATAGGGCACTTAAAAAAAGTGTGTAAAAGCCAGGCATCGCGTGTGAACTGCATCGCAAGTGAACTTGAAGAGAACTTGACTGACGAAGGTGACCAGTGTTGTGAAGAATGCCAAAATTTTAATCTAAGGTACGTCTCAAATAAACCGATTGTCTTAGATGTAATTTTAGATGGTAGAAATATTTCTATGGAATTAGATTCTGGTTCAGGTGTGTGTGTCATTTCAGAAAAATTATATACACAGATGTTTGGAAAGTATAAATTGAATGCTTGTAAATTAAAGATGTGTTTGTACGACGGACATAAAGTCTCACCACTTGGATTTTTTACCATTCAAGCTACTTATAATGGTTTAACGAAAAGCATAAATATTTTTGTTTTAAATAAAGGTGGGCCGCCTTTACTTGGTCGGGATTTTATGTCTGCTTTTAATTTGGAATTGACTACAAGCATCAATAAAATTAGCGGTGACAACGACGTGAACCAATTGTTAGAACGATACCCAAACCTTTGGCGCGATGAGCTTGGCTCGTTTAACAAGTTCAAGGTTAACTTACATCTAAAAGAAAATGCATTTCCAAAATTCTTTAAACCGCGCTCTGTACCCTTTGCCTTAAAAGACAAGGTCAATGACGAACTGGACAGGTTGGTAAAATTAGGTATTTTACGCCCCGTAAATTACTCTAATTACGCTACGCCTATAGTGCCTGTTCTTAAAGACAATGGCACGGTCAGGATTGCTGGCGATTTTTCTGTCACCCTTAATAAGGATCTCATAGTGGACAAGTACCCGCTGCCTCGAATAGAGGAAGTTTTTGCTAAATTAGGTGGGGGCGAACATTATAGCAAAATAGATTTAAAAAATGCCTATAACCAGTTTATTTTAGATGACTCATCGCAGGAGCTCACTACCATCAATACATCGAGAGGTCTATTTAAATATACACGTTTAGTGTACGGTCTCGCTAATGCACCAGCTATTTTCCAAAAATCTATGGAAACCCTACTCTCGGGCATTGAGGGCGTGAGCTGCTGGCTTGATGATATTTGTGTTACTGGCCCTAACAAAAGTTCACACTTAAACAGGCTAAAAGAAGTCTTACGCAGACTAAACGAAGCCGGACTTCGTTTACAAAAAGACAAATGTGAATTTTTCAAAACCAGTATTACTTATTTAGGTTACGTGATCAGTAAGGACGGCTTACAGACGTGCCCAAACAAGGTTCAGGCAATTTTAAATGCTCCCGAGCCCACTAATGTTACGGAAGTCAAACGGTTCCTAGGTGTAGTAAACTACTACAGAAACTTTATACCGAACGCGTCATCATTGATGAGCCCACTACATGAGCTATTACGCGCAGGCGCTGAGTGGGAGTGGGGCGAGCGGCAGCGCCGCGCCGTGTCCGCCGTGCGCCGCGAGCTGGCCTCGGAGCGCGTGCTGGCGCACTTCGAGCCCAGCGCGCAGCTCGTGCTGAGCGCGGACGCGGGGCCCGGCGGGCTGGGCGCCCTGCTGGCTCAGCGCGCGCCCGACGGCAGCGAGCGACCGCTGGCGTTCGCGTCGCGCTCCCTCACTTCGAGCGAGCGTAACTATAGTCAAATCCAAAAGGAGGCGACCGCTATTATATTTGCTGTGAAACGTTTTCACCAGTACCTGTACGGTCGTAGTGATCCGTTTATTCTTAAGACGGACCATCGTCCGTTAGTTTCAATTTTTAACACCCAAAATGGAATTTCGGCCACTACGGCCTTACGGTTACAGAGGTACGCCATTATACTGTCGGCATACAATTACTCTGTACAGTATACGTCGAGTGAAAACAATCTAGTGGCGGACTATTTTTCTCGCGCGCCTCTGGCTGGCACTACCAGTGATAGTGACATGGAATTCGATTCGTTGTGTGCACTCAATTTTTTAGATACGGTGTCAGCGGCGGTCACGTCACATGACATCAAGCAGGCCACTGAAAATGATAAAACTTTACAAACGGTCATTAGATACATGAATCGAGGCTGGCCGCGGAAAATAAATTGTAAGGAGATCGAACCTTATTTTTATTGTAGGACCGACTTACAAGTTGAAAATGGATCATTATTGCGTGGGCACAAAGTCGTAATTCCAACGTCTCTCAGAGAGCGAATGTTAGGCGAGCTCCATAGCACACACCTAGGCATAGTCAAAATGAAGTGTAACGCGCGTGCTAGGATGTGGTGGCCCGGCATTGACGGCGACATCGAGCGCCGCGCGGGCGCGTGCGGCGCGTGCGCGGCGCTGCGGCCGGCGCCGCCGCGCGAGCCGCCCGCGCCGTGGCCGCGCGCGCCGGCGCCCTGGCACCGCCTGCACATCGATTACATGTCGATAGGGCAAAGGGTATATCTGATTGTAGTGGACTCGCATAGTAAATGGGTAGAATGCTTACACATGGAGCAGGGTACCCAAACTCGACATTTAATAACGAAATTAAAATATTTATTTTCAATATTCGGTATACCTAAGGTTTTGGTATCTGACAACGATGCTAAAATAAATTGTGCCGAATTTAACTTATTTTGTGCTAACAATGGTATTAAATATATGAATTCCCCTGTATATCATGCCAACAGTAACGGCCAAGCAGAAAATTCAGTCCGTAATTGTAAACGAATGTTAAAACATATTTTAAAAGACAATTTATCTCCACAAGTAGTACATGAACAATTGTTAAGTTATTTGTTTGAATATAGAAATTCAATGCATTGTACAACCGGTGAATCACCAGCTAAACTCATGTTCGGAAGAGAGTTGAGAACCCGCCTAGATCTAATATTACCCTCAGAAAAAAAATATAACATTGACACGGCAACCGCCGTGTGCGTGAATCGACGTTCATTTCAAGTAGGTGATGATGTGTGGGCCCGGTGGTACAGTGCAAGGAAGGAAAATTGGGAGTTAGGTAAAATCGTAGAAAAAATAGGTAACAAAATGTATAAAATATTTGTAAATAAATATGAGACGGAATGTATTAGACATGTGGATCACCTATTGAAATACAAGGGTATTGCTTCAATACACACTCCCAAACAAAACAGTGCCCCTTCCGACGATCGATTGCCCTCATTTCCTTCTCCGCCTGTTTCAAGTAGTGTATCAAATATACCTAACGAAACTGTTGGTGAAAATATGCCACCTACGGAAACAACGACGGAGGAAGCTTGCCCTGAAGAGGGCTACAGTGTTGCAGAGCAGGCTGGGGATGAAATTTGGACAGATTGTGAGGGGGAAGCGGGTGAGCGGGGGCCGTCTGCGCACGAGCCCGCCGCCGCACCGGATGCGCCGGCGCTGCCGCCGAGCGCAGCCGCGCCGCCGGAACCGGCCACAGCGGCTGATCAGCTGACGGCCACAGCTGATCAGCTGGTAGGGCGTCATCAATTACGCCCCAGAAAAAAAGTTAGTTATAGGTACTAGATTATATACTTACTAAGATATTGTTTTAAAATAGTGGTGAAGGGATGATATGTACGCATAGTTATAAGGTGCGCGCGCCGATGCAAAAACCAGTAATAAACTAGCTATTGAACTAGACGGTGGTTTGATTACGAAAATACCTCAAGAACACCAGAACACTAATATTGGCCCTAGAACATGGCGTATTATGGCACGTTTGACAATATCTAACAAGACAACAAGAACAACACACAACACAACAAGATGGAGCGACGACTTGGTTACGATCGCGGGATCACGGTGGATGCGGAAAGCACAAGACCGCATCAACCAACCAATCTAAAGAAGCAAATCATGCATCCACAGCAGTTCGGTTTCACAAAGAGCAGGTCTGCTACAGACGCGGGTCATAGTTCAGTTAAATCGGTGGTAGATTTTTTTGACGTTCATAAGTGCTTGTTATAGCCTAAATTCAATAAAGAGATTTTGACTTTGACTTTGACTGATAAAAAATTTAAATCTACTGTCAAAAAGACGTTAATATCTAAGGCTTATTATAAAGTCAGTGATTATATCATGGACAGGGATATTTGGAAATAATTCCGATCCGCATTAGCGATCCCTTCAAATAGTGAACCTACTGTGTTAAAAATAAAATTGTGTTAAATACTTGTAATGTATAGTATATAGATATCATTTATAAATATTGTGAATCTGTTTTTAAAAACAAATACCTCGTGAGTTTCTTGCCGGATTCTTCTCAACAGAGGTTTTTTCCGAAACGGTGGTATATTTTTTGACGTTCATAAGTGCTTGTCATAATAGCCTAAATTGAATAAAGAGATTTTGACTTTGACTTTGACCGGCCTGAGTGGAGAGCTTTAGGGGAGGCCTATGTCCAGCAGTGGTCTTTCGGCTGACATGATGATGATGAAGTTCTAACTGGCCACTTATAAAACAACACCTACGGTGGCCCCCAGAAAGTTTAGCGGGGCCCCGCTGCGTCAAAATTGCCCTCAGATTGGCCCCCCGCGCGCTCCGATACAGCGCATTAAGTTAACTGCCTCTACGCAGTAATTTGCAGTAAAACCTTATTACGATTATGATTTTATTTGGATTTATTTATTGATTAGTGGTGGGCAATTTTAGTTGCATTTGTAATTTGTAATAAAGGTTGTGACAGGTGTATGTGGTGCATGGTGGGCCAAACGTAGCTGTACTTTTTAACTCTTTTGTTTAAAGTAAGGTTTAGAAGTTTAAGCGTAACGTCTAGTTACCTAGTTCTTGTAAAGAAATAAATTATGATACAAGCTCAGCTGTAATGTGTGTAATTGTTACCCAAAGTATTTATCTCTTCCAAATTAAAAAGTGGGTGAAATATAAATAATAATAGAGATAAAAAACGTGTAAGCTCGTTCCATAATACCTAAAGATTTTCAAAAAATATGCACTGTAGAAAGTTCTCAAAGTAAGTGTTATAATAAATTCCCTTGTCAAGCAATGTGATGCCACTATGACATTTTCTACGAAAAGGTTCCACAGTGGGTCACGGTTCAGTTGGGTCGAGTGTACGTATAGGAGAACTTAGTCTTTCTTTGCGTACCTAATAGGAGCTTCACGTTCTATATACCTACCACGCGCCATATAAATCTGCCTAAAAGTTTTGACTCATTTTTGAGATACATTTTTTATGTGACGTCTTTACGTCACTCCCGGATTGTGTTCGAATCGCTTAACGGTATAGTGCCTATTGAATTATTGGAATTATAACTTTATAGTTTTTGTGGTACTAGTCGTGGCAATGAACTTTTAGGCAAAGCTAGGCGGCGGAAGATATAGCGTTGTGAGACATTATTCTTCAAATAATGCGATGCCTTTAGAGATGATAGGTCGCCATTTAATATCATGTACATGGTCGTTGCAGACGTATTGATTTGAACAGGGCTTATCTCGAACAGGTAAGCTTCAATTGGAAAAGTATTCAGCAAAATGTAGCCACGGCCATTCCCGTGACCAATGGCTGGCGCGTTCTGCATACCGCGTTCCTCTTTGACTAGATAATGGTTCTCGATTGCATAACTTCGTCGCGATAACATATATTACATACTGATGGTAATTTGCTATAATACTTAGTATAATAAATTGACTGGTGAGAAACTGGTTATAACAAGTTTTATTGCCTGACTAGCCGTTACCCGCGACTCCGTTCGCGTGGAATTTGGTTTTCACTATCCCTCAGGAACTATGCAACTTTCCGGGATAAAAACTATCCTATGTCCTTCCCCGGGACTCAACTATCTGTGTACCGAATTTCACCTAAATTGGTTCAGCGGTTTACACGTGATGAAGTAACAAACAAACACATAAACGGAATCCTCATGACTGCCATAATTTTATAAGTCACTAGTGTTTACCCGCGGCTTCGCACGCGTAAATTACACACAGTTCCCGTGGGAATTACCTAAAATTACATCATGGTTTTCATTGACGTTAGGTATGTACATTAAAAACAATCATGGTCAAATTTCATGACTCTAAGCCCAGCAGTTATTAGTTCGAGATTTTATCCCTATCCCGTGGGAATATCGGGATAAAAAATATCCTATGTTTTAATTCAGATTATAAAACCAACTTTTGCCCAAATTTCATCCAAATCCGTCCAGCCGTTTTAGCGTGAAGGAGTAACAAACATACTCACTCACTCACTCACTCACAAACTTTTACATTTATAATATAAGTAGGATAATATAAGTAGGAAGTAGGATAATGTAATGTTTGTCATAATTATTGTTAGTCATATTTATTTTCCGCCGAAACCCAACATTTTTCATACTTTTTAAATGGTTATCCTGTAGAACTACAGTAGAACTCTATAGGTTAGGTTAGTTTTATAACAATTTGAATATTAAATAGACTACTTTTTATTATTAGAATACTCTCTGTATGCGAGTCAGTCTAGCACTTGGTTGATTTGAATGAACTCTTAAAGAGTAACTTTTTATCAATTCCACATACAATAAACCGCGAAAACATTATTTCAACTCTCTTGTTGCATTCTTGATCGTAAAAATTCTTAGCGTTCCTGCTTACAAGGCTAAATCAGTACAAAAAGAAAAAAAAACAGCAAATGAAGTCATAACAATGGGATGGTCTGTAACACAAGATAATATAACACTAGGGTCTGTTAGTCCATTTTAAATCTTATTTTAGACATATAAAGGTTTCTTGTTGAAAGTTTTTGTAAAGAAGAATCAATTTGCATACTATAATTCTTTTCTTATTACCATCTGATAACTCGTAGACGCGCGGGTGCCACTGTTTTGTAGAAAATAAATTCTGGAGAAACTGTTTTGCACACAAAAAGGCATATGGACTTAATGGAGTTTGAATAAAAAAACCGGCCAAGAGTGTGTTGGACCACGCTCAGTCTAAGATTTCGTAAACTAAAAAAAGAGGGGAAGTGGGAATATCACCGGTTCCAAAAATCTAATTGGTCTAGCGACAAAATGACGTGAAAAAGTTTGCCAGCAAAAGAGCATTATCTCCTATATAGAACTTACCTACGTCATTTTGTACAGCACAGTTTTTCTATAATAACCCAAAAACGGTATATCCGATCATGTTGATATAACAATTTCGGTTGAAAGTATTTATTAAATTTTAGTTTTGTGTTTTTTTTATATTTTTTGAATATACAGCTAGGAAGATAAAGGACGGGTGCAATTTTTGCAAATTTTGGAGCGATTTTTCCTAATATACACACAAAGTCCAAGCCTGTATTCCCGAATAGGGTAGACAGAGCACACGATACTTTACCCCTTTAGAGCCACTTTTAGCAATTAAAATATATATAGCTTTTAAAATTACATTAAAAAATACTGTAGTTTGCTAAAGAGTTTGGCAGTGGGTACCAGTCTCAGCTTATGCAGGAATCGTTAGTTAGTGCTGATTTTCAGAAATTCCCCCGTGGTGGTTGATCGCAGGTTAGGCGTTAATTTTTCCAAATATAGTCATTAAAAAATACATAATCCATATCCATACTAATATTATAAATGCGAAAGTGTGTTTGTATGTTTGTGTATTTGTCCGCCTTTCACGCCGTAACGGAAAGACGGATCGACGTGATTTTTGGCAAACAGAAAGTTGGGCCAGAGAGTGACATAGGCTACGTTTTATCCCGGAAAAATGCACAGTTCCCGAGGGAACAGCGCGCGATAACCGAATACCACGCGGGCGGAGCCGCGGGCAAAAGCTAGTATTTTATATTTAAGTAAGACGATCCTGGTACGCCTTCAGAATCACCCTGTAGACTGTGCTACTACTAATATGTATAACCCAACTGCTATATAACGCTCCAGTAACTCCCGGCAGGGTCATCACACTGAATGGCGTCCCCAAACTACTTAATAGGGTGATAATTGCGGACCCATTACAGCCCCCCAGCCTGCCGCCATTGCTAATGCCAACCCTACAAAACCAAAACGCCTTAGGTCACCTCAACACCAAACGCACATACGCCCTTTTTGCACCTACAGATCAATCGGGCTAATACTACATACTCAGATACAAACAGTCGTAACTACTCTGAAGACAATACACACTTACGCCTTTTTACCTTGAGAGCGTAATATTGAGACGTAAAGCTATGTTGGATTCTATGCTGGTTTGGTAGAGTTGAATTTTGTGTGTTTGTAAGGTTTTGACATGAATATTAAGGCTTGATTTATGGCAATGTTTTTGAAGTGATTACAGTCTTGCTATTTGTGTATTTGTGGTCTAGACTAGAATAATATGGACTCCGGTTGAATTATTACACAGAGGTTAAGCGAACAACTTAATGACAGGCGGGATAGATTTGAGATGCTATGAGAGAGCAAAGGTAACAGTTAAGTATGTAAACTTATTTTTGTACAAAATAATGTGAATTACTGATAAATAAATAATTAAAACAATACCTAGGTGGATAGTATGTGATATTACTTCACTTCACTTACTCAAATTATAAAAAAATAGTAATTTAAAACCGTATGCCCGTTTGTCGGCATTTATATAAATAGATACTCGTACAATGTTGATTGAGAATGTCTACAAAATCTAATAAAATGTATTATTATCACAACTTTTCGGAGTTGTAAAGTTCTCTGTAAAAAATATAAAAAATAAATGTTGGATTAATACCGGTATTAATGTCCACAATGTGGCAACTGTTGAAGCTTTTTAAATCAGATATCGTGTTACCATAATTATACACAGTTTTAACAATTAGTTTCTCATTTTTTATTAGATGCAGCTTCATATTGCCAAGCAAACAACAAAACGTAAAGCCAGTTCGCTAATAATTGAAACAATAAAGGAAAATATAAGACAAAGAAATCATAATAAATGCCATCAAAGCGCTGAATACCTAAGCGTCGTTAACTTTTGCGAGACCGCAGCCCATACTTTATTTAATTTCAACAAAATGAAACCCCTTAGTGTGCAAAAAGCAGCCTTTTTACGGCTCAGTGCCAGCCTCTTGTTGCTCTGAAAATTCATTACAAACTTTTGCGGGCGGAGATTGCTTAATTTTCTTTAATATTAACTTGTACAGACCCCTTTTTAATTAATATCGACAAAGTAGTCGAGTCCGCCGCGAGTTGAGATACAGTTTTTTAGTGACGCGCTGGAGATGGTCGATATAAAATATTCGAAAGAAAACGACAACTTGGTTTAAAATATTTAAGTTTGATTCATTGTACCTTTTTGTGGAAATAAAGAATAATAATGAGAATTATTATTCGCTAATATAGTATAATTAATAGCTATACCGATCAGATAAAGGAGAAAGTTGGCGTCGCGTCTTATCAAGAGGTCAAAAAGATGGCTCAAAGGAGGGATGTGTGGAAGATACTCCACCGACAAGAGTATAACTCTTAAGGTAAAGAAGAGAAGAAGAATTGTTATTATTATTGTTGTTGTTTGCACACCAAAGCTACCGAACAACGGTTATTCTCTGTATCTCTTTCAATCTCGGTATCGGCGGAATCATCGACAGTATCGTTGGGGCTATATCTTTTTCTTAAAAAATAATTAGATTGAATTAATTTTTGACGCAGAAATATCCAGAAAGCGTTTGCGTTTCAATTCATCATCCCAGCCTATATACGTCCCACTGCTGAGCACAGGCCTCCGCACAGAATGAAGGGCTTGGGCCATAGTTCCCACGCGGGCCCAGTGCGGATTGCGATTCAAACTTGATAACTATAACCGCCTCTAAGCAAATAGTACAATTCTAGTCAACTGACAGTTGTTGCAGCATTTTTACAACACGAAAGTGGTGGAAAGTAGTCGTAACGTCTAAAATTTAAAACAAGATTGACTTCAAATCTCCTTAATTGTTTAAAATGCTTTTGATTTTTGATCTTATAACTACATATCGAAGGTGCACATGGTGTATCAAAAATGCTCATTTTTTGGCAGTCAACTTTAAATTATCATTTTCAATTTGTTTCTTATCTAATCTCCTTTCAGTCGATAATGTTGAACGGTATCACACGACCGTTGGCACCAAAAATTGCATTAACAAATTCTAACTGTACCTACACTAACACGAATATGTCCAAATACCATGTTCAAGAACGGTGCTGGAAGTAACCCATAGTATTAAAACTTAAATCATAATCATTTTAGCGCGGTTTTCGGTTCGGCTGAGTCTAGCTTAAAATACCGCTTTTTAGGGTTTCGTAATCAACTAGGAACCCTTATAGTTTCGTCATGTCAGTCCGTTTGTCTGTCCGTGACTAAGCTCAGAGACCGTTAGTACTAGAAAGCTGTAATTTGGCAAGAATAAACCTATCAGTCCCGCCGACAAAGTGATAAAATAAAAAACCTAAAAAGTTGTAGGTACATTTATCACCATTTTCATCATATTAGCCGTAGAACGTCCACTGTTGAACATGATCCTCCCCCATAGACCTCCAGTTGCTTCGGATGGAAGCAGCCTGCATCTACACTGAACCAGGGTTTAACCTGGTCATCCGTCTAACATGATGGCCATTCAAGAACTTTTTGGCCCCAACGGCCATTTGTTCTCCGTGCTATATTGCCTGCCCTTTGCCATTTCAAGGAGCTAACTCACTGTGTATTTTCTGTCAGCTACATTAGTCTTATTTAGGTAAAGAAATTTGACGTTTCTCGTCTTGAACTAATATTTGAAATAATCAATCAAATCAGCCCACATCCATCCAATGATGAGTAAATAAGGCCCCTTCATTTTTACGTCACTTTGCCCGGTCCTGTGCTAGTCTCAACCACAGTTTACCAACCAACTGCCAGATGTCATCCAACCAACAAAAATGAAATAAACAAAAGAATAATCAAGTCAACTAAAAACTATGACATTTCCTACTAGTTATTGTCTAACAGTATCAAAATCATTCATAAACGTCGATAAAAACACCCCGCACTTCGTTATTAATTTCAAAATTGCTTTAAACAGGCATTACGCCGCTTGTTAGCCCGGGCCCAAAATGAACTCATTAAAACTATAAAGGCGGCGGTAATTAAGGCAAACCCGGCTCGACCCCCGCCCCCACCCTGGCAACCCCCTGGGGTGTCAACCCCCAATGTCCTCCCGAGTATATACGGTTGATAGAGCCGCTGAATGTGACATTTATTTACTTTAATATGGGCTGCAGTGGTTTTTGATTTCTTCCATTTTTTTCTCTTCACGTTTCACTGGTACATTACATATCAAAAAGGTGGTGGGTCTCTACCAGTAGCTAAGCGAATATTTTTATTAGAAACCCTAGAGATTTAGAGAAATGTGTTCTGGAGCTAGAAACTAGACTCCTTGCAGTCGGATAATAAGTTACAGCAAACAGTAACAATTATTAAGGACATCATCATCATCATCATCATGCAGCCGAAAGACGTCCACTGCTGGACATAGGCCTTCCCCAAGGCTCTCCAATCAGACCGGTCTTGTGCTTTTCGCATCCATCGCGATCCCGCGATCTTAACCAGGTCGTCGCTCCATCTTGTTGGGCATGTGTATGATAATTTACATGCTTTTGGTATCATAAGCAAAAGTTACTGTTTTCTTAATAGCATTTTTCAATAAAAAGGCTCGTCAAGATTGTTTACCCTTTTTCTAATGCTAAAAAAACGAAGTATAGTATAGGGCCAGCATTTATTTCTCTTCCAGTGGTCGATTTCCGCGTCCTGCCGCCGCCAGTGACATTACGGCCAGCGACGCGGTAATTTTCAATTAATAACCACGTTAATTTTCACTGCTTTTATTAAGCTCAACCTCTATTACCTTAACATATTCACTTTTATACATTTAGTTGCTATAATTAAGTAATTACTATGTTATTTACGAGTCAAAAACGTGATAATACTACAATTATAAGCTCCAACGAACCGGTTTTATACAATTCTTTTTTTTTCATAAATCGTGATTAAAATTTTAAACAGAGACGACGAAAGATTACTTTGTAATGGTTTTTATTAAGATTAGCCCTCATTAACACTTTTATGATGTTTTTATTCGGAGGCTTAATAAATTATGCATGTTATGAGAAAAGGTAGGTTGGTTTATTACAAATATCTCACTGTTGTTAATGAGAAAGTGTCTTCGGGAGTTTATTTGTTAGATTATACTTAATAATGTATTGCTGTTGATGCCCCAAATAAATAAAATAAAATAAAATAAAATAAAATAAAATAATAGCTTTTGCCCGCGCTTCCACCCGCGCGGTATTCGGATATCGTGCGCTGTTGCCTCGGGAACTGTGCATTTTTCCAGGATAAAAAGTAGTCTATGTCACTCTCGGGCCCATAAACTATCTCTATGCCAAAAATCACGTAGATCCGTCGCTCCGTTACGGCGTGAAAGACGGAAAAACACACACACATACAAACAACACTTTCACATTTATAATATTAGTATGGATTGAAAATAATTTTATCGCTGAATCCAGTCTCATTTCTAATAAAGTAGATACTTACTCGTACAGCCACCAGTATATTGGATTTCAGTAGTTCAAGAACTAAGAATTGATAGAAATATATTCCCAAAACCGGGCCAATACTCAACTCCTCCTGTCCCTCATCATCATCGTCCCACCCTATGGGTATACGTCCCACTGCTGGGCACAGGCTTCCTCAGAAAATGAAAGGTCTTGTACTGTAGGCCCAGGTGGGCCTGGTTTGCATTCTACACCACTTCACACACACCATTGAATCGCTTCGCAGGCTTGTGCAGGTATCCTCACGATGTTTCCCTTCACTGTAGCGCGCGTGATAAATTTTAAATAAAATTTCGCACATGAATTTCGAAAAACTCTGAGGTGCGAGCCCGGGTTTGAATCCACAATACTCTGCTAGTATCATAGAACAAACTAGGTCGCCACCACGTCGCCACGGCTTTTTTGTTTGGCGCTTCATCATCATCGTCATCAGCCGGAAGACGTCCACTGCTGTACAAAGGCCTCCCTCTTAGAACGCCACAATGAATGACAACTCGCCACTTGCATCCACCGGTTTCCGGCAACTCTCACGATGTCATCAGTCCACCTGGTGGGAGGCCTGCCAACGCTTCGTCTTCCGGTTCGTGGTCGCCACTCGAGGTCTTTTCTCCCCCAACGATTATCTGTTCTTCGATGTGGCCTGCCCATTGCCACTTCAATTTGCATATTTTTCCAGCTATGTCAGTGACTTTAGTTCTTCGACGAATTTGCGTTTGGCGATTCTCTTCTTCTCAGTCGTTCACTCTTGACAGAGTGGTCGTGGTTCGGTCGATCGATTCCTGTGCCACTGCTGCTCTCACGACGCGTCGCCAAGTAGCCCGATGTCTAGCAGAGTGGGAGCAATCGTTTATGTTAGAGTGAGTCACAGATTTGATGAAGTCTGTCCACCGTGTCGGAGAGCGCCCGCGAGATCTTTTACCCTCGACTTTCCCCTGCACCACAAGCCGTTCCATGGAGTCCTCATTACGGGTGATGTGTCCAAAGAACTTGAGGATGGCTGATGGATGGTTTGGCGATTATCTTTCGCATATTGTCTCGCATCTCTCCACATATTCCCTTGCACACTGATTCACGCTTCCATTCCTATTTTTTTTCCATACAGAAACTTAATGATATGTGGATATCATTAAGTTCAGCTCATCAAATAAAATACGTATTAATCTTACAGCGAGCGAACGATCAAAAATCCGTTTGGCGTTAAAGCGGATCGCTGTAATGCGGGTAATCAACCCATTACCGGGTCGACGGGGTCGCCGCGCCGCACGCAGAGAGACACGGCTGGCAGAAACGGTCAACAAGTAAAATAATTTTTAAATTATAAAGAACTTTTAGGGTTCCGGAGCCAAAATGGCAAAAACGGAACCCTTACAGTTTCGCTATGTCTGTCTGTCTGTGTGTTTGTCTGTCCGTCCATGGCTTTTCTCAGGGACTATCAATGCTAGAAAGCTGTAATTTTGCACAGATATATAATGTAAACTATGCCGACAAAATGGTGCAATAAAAAAATGAAAAAAAATTTTTTTAGGGTGCCACCTATAGACGTAAAGTGGGGATGATTTTTTTTCTGATCCAAGCCTGCAGGGTGGGATATCATTGGATAGGCCTCTCAAAACCATCAGGGGGTTGCTACAACGTCTTTTTGATTCAGTGATAAGTTTGCAAAATATTCAACTTTAAAGTGAAAATTTTCATTAAAATCAAGCGTCCCCCCCTCTAAAATCTAAACTGGTGAGTAGAAAAATTTGAAAAAATTCATCAAACTTACAGAAACTATAACGGTTAAGTTTACTTGAGAATTATTAGTAGTTTAAGAGTATAAAATATACCTAAACTTAGAATATTCCGTACAAATACCTCCTTAGAAAAATATAACTTAATTTTTTCATAATGGCTACGGAACCCTATTTTAAAAACTCCGCACTCTCACCGAAATGTAACCGATAAAGCATTCAATAAAGCCAGGTTTTAGTAACTAAATAAAGCACGTGCTTGCCGAACGTCCCATCAGTATACTTCTAGAGTAAATCACTTTATCAGAGGGTTATTCCAAGGCGATTTCCGAAAATCAATCGGCGGGCACATCAGATAGAGGTGATGTATTGGTCCTCGTCCATTTTAGCTTGACCCCCCCTCCAGAGCTGAACGGTTTCAATAGCGTCTCATTTAAAACCCCGCTATTTGTATGGGAAAAATTGATTTGGAATTATGGTGGGGATTGCTGGGTACTAAGTTGACACTTTAGGGTTTTTGAGTAGAGTGGAATTGAGTTTGTTAGGAGTTGAAGTTAATAGATGATCTGATAATGTTTTGTAGATAATATCGAGTACCTGTTAGCGAACTGACCCTGAAGTTTGAGGTCCCTGGTTCGATCCTTGAAACAGATTGACATCTACAGTCGAACAAACTGAATCATGGTACCATCAGCCTAAATAATATTTTTTAAACAAGTTCCTATTAATCAAATGAATCCATACTAATATTATAAATGCGAAAGTGTGTTTGTGTGTTTGTATGTTTATGTGTTTGTATGCTTGTCCGTCTTTCACGCCGTAACGGAGCGACGGATCTACGTCATTTTTGGCATAGAGATAGTTTATGGGCCCGAGAGTGACATAGGCTACTTTTTATCCCGGAAAAATGCACAGTTCCCGAGGGAACAGCGCGCGATAACCGAATACCACGCGGGCGGAGCCGCGGGCAAAAGCTAGTATAAATATAAATGTATGTCGCTAAAGTCGAACTTTCAAGTCGACAAACACGTCTTTCGGCATTATTGTTTTATGACATGCAAATGATTATCAACTTTAGGGTGGTAGAAGACCACATATTTGGCTGATGGTACCAGGCTGGTCGATTATGACTTATAAGAAGGTTCACGTGATTCAGTTTCGACTGTACGTATTATAAGCTTCAGTAAACAATGTACTTCTTAATACAAGCTTTTTACTGACCGTACTTTTTGATTTTTTCACTACTCTAAAGCAAAGTTTACCTATATCTGCAATAAATATCTGCAACTTGGGTTACATTGCAGCGTTCAATTGGCTGTTTCAAAATCTTCTTTGTATCTAAATGATTTTCTAGCAAGTCTAAGCTGAGCTTAAGGATAGCAGACCACAGTGTACGATTTTAATTTTAATTTGATGCCTCGACGTTTTTCTGAGAAAAGGGGTTTTAACAGACGAACGGGAGGGCGGGCAGCAAAATCATAAAGGGTTCTGTTTTTACCGATTGAGGTAAGTACGGTACTCTAAAAATATCCCTAACATCCGGTTAGTTAAACAAACTCCCAATCAAAACGACAACTCAAAGTCGGGCGCCCTAAAACCTATCAAACAGCTTAAATAAATCATTCACGACCAATTTACTAACAATCCCTCACAAACAAAGCAGCGCTTAAGCGATTTGACGACATCTAATCTTAGATAAGGTACAGTACACGTGTACTATTAGGCTATATCTCATTACCTTCCAAACAATTCTAAACACCCCTTATAAACAACATAATCCAAACAAATTCCAACTTTATGTCTTCAAGTTTAAAGTTGATTTTAATGCGGTGTGGCTTGGTGCATGGGACGTTTTAAAGGGGACCCTGTTTGTAGTTTTAATACGTAATCTCTGTATTAACATCACAAAACGTTCATTCATCAGGCACATCAGACGTCGCGATGCTGTGATAAGACTTCGCGTGAGATTCGGAAGTTTTAAGAGATGTTATAACCTGTTCTTATTTTTTATTGTTTTCTATGAGTGTATGGTCATTTGAGTGTAAGGTTTAATATCATTTAAGGGCATAAGACGTAAATCATAACTTCACTTGCAACCTCAGTTTTAGATGGTTTTAGTTATAGGAGGTACAGTCAGCTGCAGAGAAAAGGTACCCCCCTGCAACGGCGGTATCCATACTACCGCCATTACAGGTGGGTAGCCTTTCTCTGCAGCTGACTGTACTATATTTGAAGGCATTTTATGTTAGCAACTGAAATAGTGTTTTCTCTAAGAGCCCGCACAGCAAATACGACATAGTCTAGTAAATGGAAATAGCATCGCCGATGGATGCATGAAAATACCTGGGTATTTAAGTTTTACATGACTTGAGAAGACTTAAGTTTATAAATGCCCAAAGAAAAAATATTTACCCACCTACTTCGATTCAAATTTTAGAAATAATGGCTCAATCAGCTTTTTAATGATTCTGTCAAGATTGACTAAAACACGGTATGTAGACTTACTCCTTCTACGATAATAGTGCTAGTATTCAATGAATAACGATCAGTGAAATACAGCCTACAATGAAAGTACACAAGATTTCAAACTGAACTACACATTAAACCTACCTACTGTCACACCTTATGAACCGATGTCACACCTGAATTACTCAACAGAACAAACTTGCGAATAGCAAAATGCAAAATCGCGATAGCGAACAAACTAATTATACAGAACCCTTACCCTATGACGCACAGAATAACAATAGGGTCCTATAAAAACCTTAATATACAAAGCAATTAAAAAGCACTACCTTATTTATAGGCGGTAGGGTTCACAATTGAAAAGTAAAATTCAAAATTAAGTCCGAGGACAGATTTTAAACAAAGATAATTTTGTTCTAGGTATTTATTTAAATAAACAAATTAGTGATTTTTGTTGGAGATTAAATTAATGGATATTTATTGATATGGCTTAACTGATTAATGGTAATGTTTATTAGTTATTAAGGTTATTATGTGTTGGGTTATTTATGCTTTTATTGGGATTTGAGTTGGAGCAAATTTGTATGTGAAAATCAACGTAGATTTGAATATTGACACCAGTTATGAATATTAAATTTTATTTTTAAGGCATAAATAATACAATCATTAAATTTAATTGTTTTAATACTGATATTATGACTGTCGTCAATAAAGCGTTGTATATTATTAATTAAAAAAACTTTTTTAGTAAATATAAGCCATTCAAATTACCTATAAATAAAAAAAGAAATAAAAATAAAAAAAATACCTACTGCAGAAGAAATTTTTTGATGAGCTCATGGTAGAGAAACCCCTGGAAAAGACTACATAATTATGTAGTGTGTACTCTATAGCGACAGAACGAGTCGTTAAAATGTCTCGTAAACAGTCTTTCGATTCTTACGTAGGTAATAGGGATGTTGACTCCAGTAAAAAAACGCTTTATTTTAACCCTATAAACTAGATTAATTTTAGATTTACTGTAAAATTAGATTTTTTGTTGCTTTAAAACAAATAAATAGTTAGTTGATTGAGTTGCAAACAAATAGCGACTTATGACGTCAGAAGTCGTTATTGCCATTAAAACTCTATGGGAGAATTGTGTTTTGACAGCTCATAATAAGTATATCAGTTGATTGGTGGTGTCAATATCCCCGTTAGTCAAATAAAATTTTTTTGAATGAAATCACAATATTGAAACTGCAACACAACAATAAAGAAAATTAAGTACAAGTAATCCAAAATATAATAAATTAAATAATAAGACAAACATTAATCATATCCGTCTGCATTGTACTTGGCCTAAACGTACCTATTACACCAAGTATGACCCGAAACGTGGGTCACCTCCTCTGTCATAGTCATAGTCATATAGTTGTATTTTTTTTATAAAAAATAGATTAAGGTACGTTTGGCTTCAGTTTATTGCAATTATGCAGTAAAAAGATAAGTGTACATGTTAGCAGTAGAAGGAAATGAGAGCATTTCCGATGCTTAAAATGATCTGCACTCTCTTATTACCTTGGTAGTAGAGTCGTGTCGGTTATTTTGAGCACCGTAACCGCTCATCCACTTCTGCCGCTGACTGTACATGTTAGTATAGTATTATCTGTGGTACAGGGTTTGCATATTAACATTCCCATGTCGGCATGCTATGCCCGCGCCTGCGCTTTGGAGACGACTCAATCCTGCCACAGAGTAGGAGGAATCCATACTAATATTATAAATGCGAAAGTGTGTTTGTATGTTTGTGTTGTTGTCCGTCTTTCACGCCGTAACGGAGCGACGGATCGACGTGATTTTTGGCAAAGAGACAGTTTATGGGCCCGATAGTGACATAGGCTACTTTTCATCCCGGAAAAATGCACAGTTCGATATAACCGAATACCACACGGGCGGAGCCGCGAGAAAAAGCTAGTTAATAGTATAAATATGAATATATGAGTAGGTTTGTTTGGATTCATTCACGTTTAAACAGGGTTTCATTTGGTATGGAGATAGTTTGAGATATTGAGAAGGAGATAGGATAGTGTTTATACTGAAAAATTATATAGTATTAGCTTTTGCCCGCGGTTCCACCCGTTATTTGTTACCCCAGGATGGAATTCTTCAAGGGTTAAACTGTGTCACAAATTTATCTTGCTTTCTCAACTAGCTTACTGAAGTTCACTGAAGCTAGTTGAAAAAGCAGATAATACGAACTTAGCCGATATAATACGTTGAAAAAACATTAAGTAGGTACTCAATAGTAGTAGATACGTAGTTATATAGTAGCTTGTATATAGTAACTTGTCCATATAAACAAATTGACGTTCCAAATTCGCAAAATGACTTAAGCTCCATATCAATTCTGTGCACCACTACATACAACAGGTCCTTTACTTAAGTTTTTTACCTATACGTCTCTGCTAACACTATGCTCTGTGCAATCGGACACAGAATCCGTGATTTTTCCGTCGCGTCTCTTTTCTTTTGTTTCGTTTTCATTTGTTTCCTTTTCTGTCGGACGTGGCTCACAATACGGCCGTATTTTATCGGTCGCCGTTCGAATATTCAAATTTATGATGTACGCAAACGACGCCATTTTGGTATCGGCGTAGGGATTAGCTTCTATACAGGACTAATAATAAAAATAATTGTTGTCAAAGCGGTGTAGCCAAGTGGTGTGATCTAAGGCCTCTCAAGGAGCCCTCTGTTCATGGCCATGGGTTCAAACCCAAGCTCATACTCATTCCTCTGAGATATTCGGTTTTTATGTGCGAAATTAGGTAAGTACATTTGAAATTTACCATGAGTTTTATAGTAAAGGAAAATATCGCGAGGAAACCTGCACAAATCTGCGATGAACTGATACAGATTCGGTCGAAACAGTTGGGCATACCTTGATTGATACGTGGTCCGAGTAACTTATTTAAATAATTATATCTATGTCTCACAGTAGTTTTAACAAAAATAAGACCGTAATTGCCTATTATCCATTTTTCAAACTTTATGTGCCTACTTAATCTGTACAATGGTCGATCTAGATTTTATAAGATAACTACAATATTTTGCTCTTAATTGAGAATGAACCCATAGAGGATCCAAAACATTTTTCTGACGTTTGTGACGGCCCTATGTAACATATTTTATATGTCGCACAGACGTAGATGCAGTGCACGCTCGTTAGCGAACCAGCAAAATACCCTTAGGTACCATTTCACTCGTCCCTTCTCAGAAACTTTGTTCCTAGTTTAAACACACGCTACCTAATAATGTAGTAGAGCCTAGGAATTCTAAAATCTAGGACACACAACGGCCTACAATCCAAGGCCCGATCTGATAGTGCATGTAAATGACTCGGCCGGCGGCACGTGTGCTAAACGTATCAATTAAGACAATAGCGATAGCATCTGGTGAATAATCATGAGGCTGGATAAAGCCGTGGATAGAAAATGAGATGAAATCTGCTGCGGGTGAAGGTAACTATAAACAACTAGCTTTTGCCCGCGGCTCCGCCCGTGCGGTATTCGGTTATCGTGCGCTGTTCCCTCGGGAACTGTGCATTTTTCCAGGGTAAAAAGTAGCCTATGTCACTCTCGGGCCCATAAACTATCTCTATGCCAAAAATCACGTCGATCCGTCGCTCCGTTAAGGCGTGAAAGAGGGATAAACATACAAACACACAAACATACAAACACACTTTCGCATTTGTAATATTAGTATGGATGAGGGTTTTTCGACAGGTATCGATAGATGGCGTTAGTAGCGGCAACACTTCTTATTGTTATTTTTCCTAACCTTCATGTACATTGCTGTTATAAATAAATTAGTTTCTTTCTTTCTTTATCGTGAGCTCCGTTTGGCATTTGCGTCGCGCTCGTGATTGGATAAATATCTGAATGAACCAATCGCAAACAAGACTGAAACGTCAAACGGACCTCACTACAGCGCCATCTAGCGATATTTCGCCTGGTCTAAAACGGTCTATATTGACTGGTCAAAATTTTTTACTCATAATGTAATGTTTGTCATAATGTACCTAATGTTTGATATAACTCTTTTACTTTTAGCATACTGTGGCAACTTCAAGTAAAAGCCAACTAAACCTCGAACAAACCGAAACCTAATTGTGTTCAATTAAACATAAACCGGTTTCATTAAATTGAGATAGTGCTAAAACTTCATTACTCTACGTTTTAATCTGTACAATTAGTCTAAGCGGCAGTCTTATCCTTATCCACAGTGACACATACAAAACTATTTAATTTAGACGGCATTTTAGTTCGCATTCTGACTCAAGAGATTACTAATGTACGAGTATGGGCAAAAAACTTCTCTCAAAGTAAGTATCACATCCCAAAATATTTTACTCAAATTATCATTTGGCAAATTATTGTTTCACAAATAATTACTTAGTCATGTTTCTTATTACTAAGTATTATTAAGTCAAATGTGTCGTTTGGCATAAAGCACTCTTCCAAAAATATAATGGCATAATACTTTTCTGGTAGCAGTTCGTTTCTGTGGGGGAGGCAGTTCTAACCTAACCTAACCTAACCTACTTTTCTAATAGCAATTCTTTTCTGTGAGGGACGCAGTTCTAACTTAACATAACCTACTTTTCCGGTAGCAGTTGGTTTCTGTGATTGGTTCGTATAATATTAGCTAAAAGAAAACGTTTGCGTTTGTCATAAATATTTATCATAATAAAACTTGACAATGTAAAATTATGCCAAATGATAATTTGACCAAATGAATAAAATGCGAAATGTAAAATATGCTAAAGATTAATTAGGAAAATGAAACTACTGCGATAAGTTTTTTGGGAATTGAAATTTGGCGAAAAATATTTTGACGAAACGGCAGTACATCGACTCAAGATATACTATCCTAAGATACTGTCCTAAGTACTATCCTAAGATACTATCCTAAGATACTATCCTAAGATACTATCCTATGATACTATCCTATGATACTATCCTAAGATACTATCCTAAGATACGTACCTTAGGCTGCTTTTCCATGAGAAATGTGCGAGGATGCGTTCGGTTGTTAAAAGTGTCTTGGTCATGAACCAATAGAAACGTTTCTGTGCTCGTGCGAGGTTAGGTAAATGAGGGCTACCGTTTTCACGCTCACCAGTTGGCGCCACTGTAGACAAAGGTTCCTGCCTGAAGTATAGTGGTTACAATACAATACAAAGACTCTTTATTGTACACACGAAATAGTAAGCGATACAGAAAACAGATACACAGAGAAAAAATCTCAAGGTAAGCAATATTATAGTGGCAATAAGTTAGATTGTTATGGATTCCGTTAATGTAATAGTATTCAGATTTTATTTGTAAAGAACCTCTTAATTCCTTCGCTTGATGTCTCCAAGTGTATTACTCGGTTAATTACACTTTGATTCATTTTAAACGGCGCACATGATTAATGATCCAACTAAGTATACAAGATTCAGTCTACAACGAACTGTAATTGCTTACTGCCATAAGTGGAGCAATTACTATTGACATACGATTTATATCAACGGAATAAAAAATAGTAACTAGAGATACGTAAGTATAAACGTTTTAATTTATGTTGGCTTACAATTGAAACATTGCAAGTATGTAAATGAGAAAATTAAAGTCTTTTCCTGTCAAATTCTTTATGGCATTGACATAAGACTGATTTTTACCTGACCTGTGTAAAAACTTTTTTTTTATTCGACTGGATGGCAAACGAGCAAGTGAGTCTCCTGATGGTAAGAGATCACCACCGCCCATAGACATCTGCAACACCAGGGGTATTGCAGATGCGTTCCCAACCTAGAGGCCTAAGATGGGATACCTCAAGTACCAGTAATTTCACCGGCTGTCTTACTCTCCACGCCGAAACACAACAGTGCAAGCACTGCTGCTTCACGGCAGGATTAGCGAACAAGATGGTGGTAGTAGTCCGGGCGGACCCTGAACAAGGTCCTACCACCTGCAACACTAAATCTAAGTATAAGTAGCATTCCACGTAAATAAAATTAGAGGTATAAAATGGTATATCAACTCAAAATAATGCATTATTTTAATGTAGACCTACATTTTACACCTGGGAGTCCTAAATTAAGATGCTGTAATAATTTAAGTTCATGTCTTTTTAATCTAGCTCTGTGTCATGTACATTTTTTAGATAAATCAGATTGGAAGGTATTAAAATTTCATTTTGTACAAAATATCTGATGTAGAATTTTTGTTGTCACAAAATTTATTGAAATATGTAATTGAGTTGTTCTACTTCTTAGATCGACGATAAATTAAGCGTGTTTAACAAACAATACTCGCATTAAATGCCATTGGGAATACCTTTAAAGAATTTGAGTAACTTACAACGACAATTTAAAGAGCCGTCGGCGCGCCAGTTGGAGCTTGGGCCAGCCGAAACAATTACTTAATGTCAACGAAAAAGATAATTTAATTATTGTTGCTGATGATATATGAGGGGTCTCCGCCCACCTGGGGTCCAGCATTGAAATACCCGATACTTCCCGACCTTTATTTATGCCCGGCCACAAGTCTACATCTTACTCTGTACGTCCTCGTGCATTTGTTAAAAGAACACGGTAATAGTCGCTCGGAGGTTTCTAATGTCTCAATTTCCTTTCACAATCACATTAAATAAGACCCTGTAACTTACAGGGCTGAGTGCAATATCGGATGCTATTACAACTGCACGACTCGAAAGCATAAGAAGTGAAACGTCGTAACTCAATGAAGGCAGGTCGTTTAGAGTTGGATCGTACGTCTTTTGTTTTCATTTGCGATTCCAATGTCGTAGGGGGTTGCGTTTAAATTATGTCTTGTTTAATGAGTTGGAATGGATTTAAAGCTATAAAGTCTTAAAATATCTTTTGATATGCGTTGATTTGGACTCTAAGTGGTGGTATTACAGCTTGAGCTATCTTGTTCTGCCATATGTAGTTAAGTTGGGAGATTTGGTGTCGAGTTTGCGAGATGTTTTCACTGGGAACACAGTCATGTAACTAATGCAGGGAATCTACATATCATTAAGAGATGTAGGCTCGTTTTATACGTGTGTACCGCTTTGTTTCGTATATTTACGGGTGGATATGTCCGTATTTATGATATGAACGCATCGCTATGCAACGCTATAGGCCGGGAATAAGCTTGTTCCAAGACGCCTATTGTATCAAATGCGATACACAATTTATGAGGACGGGTCCCGACTTTTATTTATGTCTTATGTTAAATTTAAACGTATTTTCTACAATATTCAGCAGGCAACCATCATTGAAAGTTGGATACACAATGTTGTTGAGCCAAATTGAATTATTTTATACTTGAAAAATTGTCTGTTGACGTGGACGTCAGTTACTATTGTATGTCCCGGAGAAATATGTAAATTATAATAATAATAAAGAGTTGAGAAATGTTTAGAATAGCTTTGATGACGGTCTTTATTCCGCAAGTCCTAGACACTTTTAATGTTAAAAATAGCCTGAATGGCTTCGAGAAAACTATAGTACGGCAGTGCCTTTGTTTTTGTTTTGCTCGACTTGGCGGGGGCACTACTGTACCCCCAGATAATTCTTGTTTTACAACTTGTTGCAAACGATTGTTTCTTCAGTTCTCTACTAGGTCACGAAGACGTCTTTCACACGTTTACACAGGGTGATCACGTCATTCGGGGCTCTAACGTGCTGGGCAAAGTTGGGCCGGCCACCCGCAGCGCTTGGGCCATAAGGCTGGCCATGGTGGCTTTTATACTTCCTGCTCAGTCTTTAAACTGAGCGATTCGATTTAGTTCATTTGATCAACTGAACTTATCATCAGCATCAAAAGCAGCTGTAGCAGTCCACTGCTGGACACAGTGGACATAGGCCTTCCCTAACGAGCGCCATACATACATACCTTGTCCTCGGTTCGACGCATTTAGCTTCAATTAGGAGCTTTTCGCAGATTGTCACTCCACCTGGCCTGAGGGTGTCCTACACTACGTTTGTCGTGACGCGGACTCCACTCAAGAACTCTTTTACTCCACCGATTATCGGTTCTCCGGTTGATATATCCAGCCTACAACTTGCCAATTCCCTAAGCTATGTCGACGACCTTTCTTCGGTAGATATAGCCAGCCCACTGCCACTTCAACTTGCCTACTCTCTGAGCTATGTCGGTGACTTTTCTTCGGTAGATATAGCCTGCCCATTACCATTTCAACTTGCCAATTCTCTGAGCTATGTCGATGACTTTTCTTCGGTAGATATAGCCAGCCCATTGCCACTTCAACTTGCCAACTCTCTGAGCTATGTCGATGACTTTTCTTCGGTAGATATAACCAGCCCATTGCCACTTCAACTTTCCGATTCTCTGAGCTATGTCCATGACCTTTCTTCGGTAGATATAGCCAAACCATTGCCACTTCAACTTGCCAATTCTGAGCTATGTCGATGACTTTATGTACTAAACTAGTTCAGTTTTTTAGTTTAATTCCTTTAATTCAGTGATTATTCGTGAGATTATGATCGCGGGATCGCGGTGGATGCGGAAAGCACAAAAAACAACAGACAACAAGTACACGCACTTCTAGTGTATGATATGGTAATAGCCGTGGTGGTCTAGTGGCTTGACCCATGACCTCCTAAATAGAGGACCGTGTGTTCTCAAATATTTTTTTCCCAAATTCGTGAGTGAAATTACATTTGAAGTTTACCACGAGCTTTACGGTTAAGAAAAACATCGTGAAGAAACCTGCACATCCTGCAAAGTAATTCGATGGACTGTACGAAGATGTTCTGCCTTTCTCTGAACTTTTTATGTCCCAATTTCACTTGCCAAACAACTTTTCGCTTCTGATTTATAACCACCATCATGATTTTATTATAACCGATAGAAGAAGTATCGGGCAACAGGAGGGCTAATACTACGATTTTCAAAAATCGAAGTTAGTATCGTACCGTCCCTCTCACTCTCGTATTAAGTAATATAAGCGTCAACGAGACGGTAAGATACGAAGGTCGAATTTTGCACTTCGTAGTATAGGGCCAGCAGGGCTACTACGAAACTCGAAGTTCGTATCGTACCACCCTTCTCGCTCTCGTATTAAACAGTATAAGTGTCAGAGGGACCGCACGACACGAACTTTGAGTTTCGAGTTTGGTAGTAGCCCTACAGATTCGTCTATAAGTATTCCATAGCCAGCCTTATGCTTATTGACCAATTACAGCCCATTGGTCCGCGCAGGCGCTAACCAGCCATCCATAGATCAGGCAAACTTATGAACAGACAGACAAACAACTGGGGCCGCAAGCTTGTATAACCGGTATTATTGGGCGATTACGTACAAGTCACTAATTGATTGTACAGGTATCCAATGGAAAGTAAAAACTGGCCAAGCGTGAGTCAGACTAGCGCACCGAGGGTTCCGTACATATGTGTAGGTGGCTATGAATGTCCCGTGTTAGCAGAGCCCCTCGCCTAAGCAAAATGTATGCATTGTGGAGGCATTTTAAATAGTTACTGGCATAAAGCAACTAAAAATCATTCGGAAGTAAAAAATAAAATAAAATCACAGTACCTATTAATATAATAAACTTAAATTGAAATATATTTTGTAAGAATTTAGAGATTTTATTACCACTTTCAAATGGTGTTTGTTTATCCGACGCAAAAAGAGGGGGCAAACTTATAAACTTGACGCCAATGCCTGTCTCAGTCTGTGGCATCGTAACTCACAAACTGATAGACCGATTTTAATGCACTTTTTACGTGAAAGCGAGTTTCCTTGCGGTTCTTAGCTATGTCTAAATAAATTATTGTTCGCCTGTCTTTGAGTTTTCCTTTCTATTTTAGGTTAGCTTGAAAAGATCCGTTTTAGGGATAAGTTCGCCTCTGTACTCTTTTGGTTTTGTTGTTTTCTTTTTGTATTATTTTGTGTTTTGTGTACTATATAAAGTATGTACATACATACATACGAGTACGTGTCTTATTCAAATCGATTCAACCATTTTTGAGATGATGAACTTTGAAATGAAAATTTTAGGGGGTTTTCAACTTATTTATCCGTGTGGTTTCGGGTTAGAATTACACCTCTCCATTTCTTCCGTGGATGTCGTAAGAGGCGACAAAGGATATAGGTTAAGGTATACCGTAGGCGACAGGCTAGCAACCTGTCACTATTGTACCGTTTTTGTCAAACTTACTTAAAACCTAAAATTACCTAAAAGTGGCTCCGAAGCGGTAACGTTTCTTGGGCTCTGCCTACCCCATTTAAGAATACAGACGTGATGTTTGTGATGTGTGTTGTATATGTGTTCGAATTTCAGTTGATTATAATAAAAAAAAAAAAAAATAGCATTTATTTACCACAAAGTTTTACATTATTATACTTATTGTAGTTTGCCAATGACCACCACACTAGGCAGAGCCTGTCTCGTGAGGTCCTTTAATAGTGATACTTACAAGACTTTAATGGTCCAACACTGTTCCCTATAATCTACGAACAATAACTAAGTACAAATGATTAGGTTGGGGGTTAAGTTATCAAATTGTGATGTGATTTCATTACTCTTACTTACCATTAACTTGGGTGCAAATGGTGAAATAAATTCTTTTTTTCTTGTAGTATCAAGCCCTTCAACGTATACTCGTAAATAATGCTTACCTCATTAGGTACTCCTTCGTTTTTGTCACTTTCTGTGATTACCGTTTCGGAGCACCTGTCGGTTCGTCATCAATAACGGGAACGCGCAGATGCGTTCGTGATGAATTGGAGGTAGCGCGCGTTTCCATGGTTCAGCATGTGGCGACTTAAGGCGTACACACTATTAAAACGCGATGCCACACCACGTCGTTTCTATCTGCAACTGACCATAAAATAAACGTATAGGACTGAGTGGTGCTAACACGCGTCAGATGACGTGTAGCAAGCGTGGCGTGGCGTTACAGGAGCTCAAAGGTCGACAAAAAAAAAGATGTCAACTTTGCACGAGAATTACAGACTATTAAAGCATTTTTACAAAATCGAAAAAACCACAGGCATAGAAAATATCTCTCGATTGTAAAATATCATTGATTTCTGTTATACTTTTCGTATGAGGACAATTACGAAACCCAAAAATTCAACCGCCCAAATCTTGAAAAGCCTATAGCTATCTCGATATAAATTAAAGGGCAGTGTAGAAGCGGGAGGAGATGTGCATGAGGGGGACGGCTAGAGCGCTTATGTCACGAGCGATAAAGACCGCAATATCCCAAATAATTACCAAACGCGGCTGCGCGGCTGGCAGGGAAACTTCTCTTAAGCGAGCTCCCAAAGACGCAGGAGGAAACAAATCAAATTTATCACTTTTTTTTTAACAAAAACATTAAATTTAAAGTACAATTCAATAGAATCTAACAATTTTCTACACATTTAACACACCCTGACTATATATGTCCCTATTGTTGCAATTATCATCTAAAAGGAATCAAAAAAGAATAATAGTCACATCACAAAGCCTTAGGCAGCCCGGTGTTCATATTAGAAGGATGGAAGTGTCTACAGGATTGTTAGATTCTATTGAATTGGAGTATACACGATAATTTTCATCTTTGATCGTGTGCGAACACACACCGCGATTTTTCTCTGTCGTCTTCGCCGGTACTGATACGAATCACTAATGTGCTGGTGGCGCGATGACACCGGTGATTCAATACGGCGTCTAATGATGCGACGCTTAATGTAAGACAAAGGGTAATGATGCAAAAGGGATCTCTGTATGGAAGAATGAGATGCAGATAGAAAAGTAAAAAATGCGTGATACTTAAATGCGTATTTGTTGCATGTTTATTGTTGAAAAAATAAAAAATCTTAAACAATATAATTTTTAATTAAATTAAAATATGGTATTGATGTAGTGCGTGTTTCCACGTTTTATTTTATTATGTCAAAAGCAAAAGCAAGATATTCTATTTATATTTCACAAAAATACAAAACTATGGGAGAGATTTTTAGTAACCTCAGACATGCGGGAAAGTACATAAAATTAGCAAAACGATGCGAGAAAAAATCCGACAAGAAACAATTTTTAACCAACGTATTGACGAACTAAATTAAAAACACCGTGTCACAATGGTTTGACATCAAGTGCCATCCCCGAAGACGCATGATTTTGTCAAGCCTAGACATTAATGACATTGTAATAAGAAACACGGCACGCTTCATCGTGAATGACTACCTAGAACTATTATAATGAAAATAAGGAAGTCAACAAGAAGATGCTGGCGCAACCAATCTGACAGAGCAACTGAAAGTGATGAGCTCTGTCAGACGGTTTGTACCAGATTTGAATAAAGAAAGAATGAAAGAATTGAATATAGAAGAAAAAATTGATATTAACAACAAGTAGGCTTTCAAGGAGGACTTCCAACCTGTCGCCAAAACAAACGCTTTAATCTTTTGTGCTACTTAAATCTATAACCAAAACTTAAACATACTCGTACCCATGCTTAGAAACTTTCACAAATATTAAACGGGTTCTTTCGTATCATTACCTTCGCTACCTTTGAAATCCCTAATTTCCTAATTAATCTAAACTCCTAAATAAATCAAATTTCAAAACCTCGAAACGTCTTTATCCCCAAACCCAATCATTCACAATCACCCTCATTACACCCTCTGAATAATTTATAACTAAATTAATAATAATAACAATAACCAGCTTTATTATTACTATCCATTATCCGTCGGGGATTTATTAACCGAATATTAATAAAAAATTCAAATGAGGCTTACAAGCGTAAGCCGTGGATTTGAATTGTTTGGTGTTCTCACATTAAAAAAGTAATAAATTGTAATTTGGTTGGTGGGTGGCGGGCAAGCCGCGGTGTGAAATGTCAATAATCGTGTAGTGTGGTTGCCCAAGGGACCATTTTATGGGTACATTATGTCATTATAGCCACTGTTTAAGCTCATGGGGTTATGGGCATTTTATGTGAATTCTGACAGTGAAGTGACTTAGGATACATTTAATGTTTCGTCTACAAATGAATAGCAGATGTTCGTTTCGCAGAAAAAGTTTGGTCGAATAACGAGTCGCAGATGAGTTACTTCGCAGACTAAAGCTTTGCAGCTCAATGTTTCGCATGTGATGTAAAGTCTGCGAAACAAAAATCGATATAATGATTAGTAGGTAGAGAACCGATAAATTAATAAAAAAGAATACAGAGATAAACACAACTAACAAAATTAAATGTCTAGATACATGTATATAGACGAACTGATATATATAAGAGATATCTAGCAGTATGTATTAAAAGACAAATTTTACTCTACATATTTTGGACGTTTATTTTTTGATAATTATTTGTTTGTTTTTGGTCATTTTTGTCTCGCTTTCCGATTGACTTGAAATTTGGCATACTTATGTCAATTTGATGACATCACAATAATCTGGTAGTGATCTTAGTGGGCCTGCCAGGATCGTCTCCGCAGGAGGGAACTCCTCAATGGTTAATAGCACCGACTTGAAATTAGGTACGGATAAGCAGTTTAGATGACGATGCAAGTACAGTCAACAAAAAGTTCGGTCATAAAAAAAAGCTTATATTAAAAATCACACAAAAAAAAGTCACACATTAAAGAAGTTTTCTAGTTTACAAATACAATACAATACAATACAAATACTCTTTATTGTACACCAGAAATAGTAAGCGATACAGAAAACAGGTACACAGAGAAAATTACAAGGTAAGCAATAGGCGGCCTTATCGCTTAAGAGCGATCTCTTCCAGGCAACCTTTCTCTTCTTCTTCTTTTTCTTTTTTTTCTTTTTTTTCTTTTTTTTCTTTTTCTTTTTTTTTCTTTTTTTTTTCAGGCAAATTATCTATTTATTTGTTTATTTATGTAATCTTATGTAGTAAATGGTGTATGTCTTTATAACGGTCCGAGGGTTGCCGACGGTGCTGGCTGAAAATCAGCGCTGGGGTGTTTTTAACGCTTCAGCATTATGCTGAGCCAGTGTCCGATTCACAACCGCAATGACACATACCTTTGTGTTGTTTATTTGTACCTAATAATATTGCTGTCTTGTGTTGTGATTAAATGTATTTTCTTTCAAAAATGATTTTTTTAACAGACACTTATGATTCTTTACAATCGCACTATGCTTGTAGTTGTAACAATCAACTATATTATAAATAAACTTTGACGGAAATCACAGCGCTATCAAATAACAGTAGAACAATTTAAAATTAACAGGGTGCGTATGATGAATGGTCAAAACCCAATGCACCCCTACGTGGAATAATGGTGTAAGTGTGCATTGTATGTTTTTGCTTGGACCATAAAGTACTCAAATATTTATTATTACACTCGAGAGCAAAAGTTTCGGGTCACTAACATTTACTTTAATATCTTGAAAACGAATAAAGTTATCGAATTGAAATAAATTGAACCTTATAGACAATTTAATAACCCTTCATTACACGTATAAAAATTTATTGGTTGACGTGAAGTAATGCCATTAAAAAAGTTATAAACAAAATGATCGCTTTTTTCTCAAATTAGAACTTCTAATTTTCGCAACTTTCTTTGCTTTTGTTTTTGTTTTGTCATAAAATGTGTTTATAAGAAGTCTCCCAAGTATCCAATAGACATTATTAAAGTAGTAATTATGTCACTCACACCCGAGGAATGTACGAGAATCCTCACGCTGCTGGAAAATGGGACAAGTCGGCAAGAAACAGCAAGAATAGTCGGTGTATCGTTGTCTACAGTCCAGCGTGTTCCCCAGCAGTTTCTAGACACTGGTTTGAACCTACGCAGATCAATAACAGGCAGACCCTGGTGTACAACGGAACGGGAAGATCGATATCTAGGCAACACTATGCTGCGAAATCGATTTCTTACGGGAACAGTATTGACTCAACATTTTTTAGGGCTTGGTGGAAGCAACCCTAGTGCTTGGACTGTAAGACGGCGACTTTCTGAAGGTCATTTGAAGCCATTTAGACCCGTAAATGGTCCGAAACTTGAACGGCACCATCGTATAGCAAGACAAATTTATGCACGCGAACACTCAGATTGGACGATTGAAACATGGTCAAATGTCATGTTCTCGGACGAATCAAAATTTATGCTGTATAAATACGACGGAAGAGCAAAGGTATACAGCAGACCAAGAGAAAGATTTATGCAAGCCTGTATTGAAGAAAAGGTGGCATGCGGTGGTGGTTGGGAACTCGTGTGGGCTAGAATTTCTGCGGAAAGCCGAACAGAGCTAGTACTGACCGAAAACGTTACTCTTAATGGCGTAAGATACGCGGATGAAATCATTAACGAGCACGTCGGTCCATTTATGGCAAGACTCGGTGAGAATGCTATCTTTATGCACGATAACGCCCGTCCCAACACTGCTCGTGTAGTGCAAACCTACCTTGACGAGGTGAGTATTCGTCTCATGGTGTGGCCAGCACGTAGCCCCGACCTTAACCCTATCGAGCACGCCTGGGACGAGCTCCGACGACGTGTGAGACAGCGAGATCCTCCTTCAATTACGCTTCATGACTTGAAACATGCTTTGGTAGAGGAATGGGAGAACATTCCCCAACAGCGTTTCAGAAACTTGGTGTACAGCATGCCGAATCGCATTGCAGCGTGCATACAGCACGTGGGAGTAATACCAAGTACTAAACTACATTATAACTACTTGTAAATATAAAATCTTAAAGATTTTCAGTTTTGGTTTTGCAAGCAAATTGACGCCATTTGTAATTTTTCGTTTTAAACAAAATAAAATAAATGATCAGTAATAAATGTTATGCATTTTATTTAAGTAACATTAAATTGTCTATAAGGTTCAATTTATTTCAATACGATAGCTTTATTCGTTTCTAAGATATTGAAGTAAATGTTATTGACCCGATACTTTTGCTCTCGAGTGTAGATCAGAGCTTAGGATCAGAGTGAGAAAATATTTTTTTTATGTTATTTTCATCGAATGCAAATAACTTATAAAATAATCCCGATGTTTTCACTAAATAGGGATAAAATCTCGAACTAATAACCGCTGGGCTTAGAGTCATGAAATTTGGTATGTAGATAGCTGGACATCTGCAATAACACATAAGTAGACTACTTTTTATCCCGATATTCCCACGGGACAGGGATAAAATCTCGAAATAACAACCGCTGAACTTAGAGTCATGAAATTTGCCATAGCTGTTTTAATTTAACGTCAATAAAAACCACGATGTATTTTAGGGAATTCCCACAAGAATATAAAATCCCGGAATTTCAATTCAACTGCTGTACCTAATGATTTATGCGTGCAAAGCCGCGGGTAAACGCTAGTCAAGAATAAAGTGATTTTTTATGATGATCGTGTTACTCTTTAAATAAAGCCGGCTATTCATTATCGAGCTATTTACTTTATTCTTAAAACGTATGTTCGCTTACGACTTTACTCTCCCAAGGGTGCGAAAAGTTAATTTCCTCTCCCAACAAATTCCTCCCTCACAATGGGGCATATTTGCTTATCTTTAATTGATTCACTTTAGCCCCGCGCGTGTTGGATTAGCCCTATTCACGCGCTTTTACAAGGGTAGCTTAACGAGGGGTGATATAGAGTGGTAAAATGCAGATAGTTGGTACGTTTGGTGGTCTCTGAGAGGCAAAAGCGTTTAAGATTGCCAAGAGAAGCAATAGCTAGTTAGGTTGGGCATTTTCGCGTCCAGATGTCCCTGTCCCTACTCAGAATCAAGAGCACAATCGATTCCGATAGTTTAAAATGTCCCCATTTTTTTCAAACAAAATTTTATGAGTCAGTTTTGTTACGCCCATACTAAGTGTATGAAAAAAAACGTAAAACAAAACTGATATTTTTTGGGGACATTTTTCTGTGAGCAAAAATGCCCACTTACTACTTGTTTGTGTTTAAGTAAACCTGCGGTGACTTTTACAGTGATTAATTATGTGTTTTAATAATGCTAAAATTTGTTTAAACATAAAAGTATAACTGATAGAAATCAGCACAAACGTGATCTTATCTCTAGAGAGCGATATAATTAATTCACACGCAATGAACTAAAAGAATTTCCTTGCTCACCAGCGATCTTATGATAGTTAAGCTTATGCAAAATATGCGTGTTCATGCAGTTCCACACAAACCCATCTATCACCACCACCATACCACCCTGACGCGTTTCGAACTCAACCAGAGCTCATCTACAGAGTAACGCAACCCTACACCATGCTACCAATTACATAATTTATAGGCGTTAGTCTACTGGACGGAGTGACCTTTTATTAGACATTTTATTTTCTGGGTTTGGGAGTTTTAAATTTCTTCACAGGTATTGCACGTTTTTTCACGATGTTTTCCTTGAACATAAAGCTAGTAAATTTCAAATGTCACTTACAAAACTCATTTAACTCCACAGAACTACCTTGCTTCCCTACAATGTTAAATTTTTTTTATTATGCGAGGGAGGCAAACGAGCAAGCGGGTCATTTGATGGGAAACGAACACCACTGCCCAAGTGCCCATGATTACCAATATTATTACCCATAATATTCCACACAACACTGTCGCATCTACAGCCACCACTCATATAACGACATCGAATTTCATAAGCGAGCGCGTGGCGCGCATTATCGCCCGCCGCCCCGCGTAACGCGATATTCTACTATGTGACATTCGACTTGCGATATCCTTATGCGATTGTACTTACAACAGTTTATCGCCGCGTGTTTGCTTTGCGGGATGGATGGGCGATGGTTGGCTGAGATTGTGCGAACGGTGATTAGTTTTACTTGTTAGTGATTTTAAAATTAAAATGGTTTGTGTTATGAAACTCACTTGCTCGTTTGCCATCCAGTCGAATAAAAAAAAACTTAAAAATAGTATTTTTGACGTAATATAAAAAAATTACATGATTTGGAATTAGTTATACATCTGTGTTAACTTAGGATATTAGGATTAATGTATAAAGGAGCTATGGGTAACAAATCCACGACACAATATTGAAAATACACTTTTGATTCTTTCATACAAATAATGTACAGCTACAGCTAAGTATCTAAATATATTTTTGCTATGCTTTGTGTATATGCTTAAACCACGCGCGTCACATAGTTCAGCAAGATAGTGCATTTTGAATACTTGACATATTTGAAAATTTTACGCAAAAGTAACGAATTAAAACACACACATCCCTTTTCATTCAGTCAAATCCATCTAAACCACTGGCAACAAACAAAATTGAAAACCCACCAGCATCGCATAGATGTTCATAAAAAAGTTATTCGGTCCATTTTAATAACGCAGGATAAAACTTCACCAAACAAAAAGGGCGTATGTCTTTTCAAAATTCATATGGACATGAGTTGTTTTAGTTTTCATGGTATAACAGTGTAAGTCAGTCGGGCGGACGCGTGATATGCCTAGACGGGGAAATTGGAAAAACGGGCGATCCGATGTCTGGCCGTGAGTGAGACGCTTTATTTTTCGGCAGTTCGAAATTTAAAATGACGGACGTCATGTCAACGTTCGAAATTCGAGCCACTAGAAGTTTTGATGCCAGGATTTTTATTTCCTTTTTTATTCAGCAAAATTGATTTCAGTTCGTTGGTTATAATAATATAATGTAAGTACGTGAATTTCGAATTTCATGAATCATAATGTTGTTTTACGTTTAGTAGATTTGCACTATGATCTAGTCAAAATTTCTCAAAAAAATCTGCGTCCCGAAAATACCGAAAAATAGAAATAGTAACATTTCAAAGCACTTGCTGATAATCTAAAAAAATATCTTTAAATCTCTTTTTTTTTCTGTCAGCGCCTTCGAGGGAAGGAAGGAAAGGGAAAGGAAAGAAAATTATTATTATTATTATTATTATTATTATTGTGGCAAGTAAACAAGGGTGTTTTAAATGCATTCGAAGGGTCTATTTGATACCTACTTCCGAATAACATGGTATTACTATCACAAGCCGTGGTGGCCGATTGGTTTGACCTATCGCCTCTCAAGCAGAGGATCGTGGGTTCAAACCCCGGCTCGCACCTCTAAGTTTTTCGAAATTCATGTGCGGAATAACATTTGAAATTTACCACGAGCTTTGCGGTGAAGGACAACATCGTGAGGAAACCTACACAAACCTGCGAAGCAATTCAATGGTGCGTGTGAAGTTCCCAATCCGCACTGGGCCTACGTGGGAGGGAACTATGGCCCAAGCCCTCTTATTCTGAGAGGAGGCCTGTGCCCAGCAGTGGGACGTATATAGGCTCGGATGATGATGATGATAATCACTATCACTCGAATAAAAGCTGCAACAAAATCGTCGCCTTCGAAGCTCCAAAAGCTGGGAAAGCTGCGGATATAAAAATGACATGAAAAATTCACAATGGCTGCCACTCGTCACGGGGCGGGATAAAAATCAATTTCCTGCGCAGTCGGCGGGTTGTTTTTAATAAAAAGTGGGGGTGAGAACCTATGAATACGGAGTACTTGCATATTGTAATCGAGAACTTAGTTATCTATTTTCATACTTCTAAGTCCAGAAATGAGAAAATGTCCATACAGACTTTACCCCCCATTTTACCCTTTTAGGGGAGAATTTTATTCATTTCACCTACACAGATCATTTTTAATTGTAATCGAAAACTTATGTACCTGTTTTCATACTTCAAGTCCATAAATGAGAAAATTGCATATAAACTTCACCCCCCTATTTCACCCCCTTAGGGGATGAATTTCCAAAAATCCTTTCTTAGTGCTCACTTACATCATAAAAGGAACCCCTGTACCAAATTTCAAGTTTCTAGGCCGAGCGGTTTGGGCTGTGCGTTGATATATAACCCAGTCAGGTTTGCCTTTTATATATATAGATGGCCGATGAGGTTAGAAGGTTCTCAAATGGCGTCCGCGGACCGGGAGACGAGCTGTCGGTAGGCATCCAACAAGATGGAGCGACGACCTGGCTAAGATCGCGGGATCGCGGTGGATGCGGAAAGCACAAGACCGGTCTGAGTGGAGAGCCTTGGGGGAGGCCTATGTCCAGCAGTGGACGTCTTAATAACTATTGGAGTAGACACATTAACTTATATACCTACTAGCTGACCCCCCAGCCAACACATAAGCCAGGTAGTAGCGAAAATATACCACAATAAGCAGTGTCAAGCTTTATTACTTTTGTGTTACAGCTGACGTTATGGCTTTATTTTGGATAAGAGAATTCTTAAATTAAAATAATGTTTTAAGCTTACTAAATTCTGTATAAAGTTCGCGGTATTTTTTCAAGCTGAATAGTAATCAAGAGTAGAATCTGCTAAACAAGCGATATTCAAATAAAAGTAATTGAAAAAGCTATTATCTGCACAGCAGCTGAAGTTTTTGCATTGTCCTGGATAACATATTAGAGCAAAGCAGTTAAACAGCAAAACGCTGAATATTAGACAAAATATTTTCTTTAAGCTGCATAGTGTACGAAATGGTACTAATTTATTCAGATGCTGAATATTTTAGATTTTTTCTTCTTTACACAGCTGACTTCTGCATAATTGAAAATAAACTCCTTGTCTTACCTAACTTATAGCGCGATAAGCGTACAATTGTCTTTATGTATTTTCTATAAAAAAAGAACCCTAAAAAGCTGAATAAGAGTATACTGCATTATGTAATTTAAGACCTTTCTCTGAGAAATGTATAATTATTTTACTTTAAACCAAATAATTTCTGGATATGTAGTCGCATGTGAACTATTATGCAGAAATAAGCAAAATAATCACTGAAATAGACACTTTTATTCAAATTGGCCGTCCGCCATTAACTAACGTTCGACATAACCTCTTTTTATAAAAATCCTCAAGATTTATCTTATGAAACAGTTTGTTTAGTATGTAGGAGACATTAGCAGTCATACAAAATTTGATTCTCATTATTTGCTGGGACTAAAATTTGATAAAAAGTAAAGATAATTAAAATTAAATATTATTTCACATTTGTTTACCTTTTAAATTGTAGCTTTATCTGAAGGCGCTCAAAAAATACATATCAATCATATTGATAATTCACAGTAAAGTGCCATGCGTTTATATAATTCACCTTAAACTTACTTAAAATGTATGACACAATTTACTTACCAAATTTTTGAAGCCGTGATCGCGACCATTACAATTTTCTGAACTAAGTAACACAAAATAATCTCGTCACAATGAAAAATACATTTTTACTTGCATAATTTCTTTATAAAACTACTCCTGAGATCGGAATTTTGAATATCATTTGAACATCTGAACTCACAAATTAACCACTGCATAAAAGATGTATAATTTCTGGACTAAAGAAAAATCAGAATTTATGCAGAAGATATTCAGTGTGTTGTACATTTATTCAGCTGCTATGTGGCTATTAATCAAATGTTATCCAAATTAAAGCAAGATATTTTGTGCCCAAATTGCTTGAATATCATCTGTATAAGCGCTTACACAGAAGTTATACAAATATTTTATTCAGCTTAAAGTCAAAAGATTGCTTTTACGCAAAATTTATTCAGCTAATCTGTGTTGGCTGGGCCGGCAAACGTTGTTTTGTCATAAAAAAATGTTAAGGGTGGACAACCCTTATCACTAAGGGGTATGAAAAATAGATGTTGGCCGATTCTCAGACCTACTCAATATGCTCACAAAATTTCATGAGAATCGGTCAAGCCGTTTCGGAGGAGTACGGGAACGAACATTGTGACACGAGAATTTTATATATAAGATTAAGAAGAGTTCTATGGGACCACACTTTTAATTTTCATTCAAATTTTATGGAATAATGGAGAAAAACTAACAAAAATGCACCCTTGCCAGCTCAGCAGGTAGAAACGCTCTTATACGGTGGCCGAGTATTAAAAAAATGGTGCCAAATAGCTGTTTTCCCCTACGACCAGCAAGGCGTCCGCCATGTTCTTTCCGGCCACAAATCCATGTAAGTGGGCAGCCATTCGTAATAGAAGGGGAACAAATACCTACGTTATCGTAATGGCCCCCTTCTTACCTACTTTGCGTCATCCTTACTAGAGGTGCTATTATAAATGCGAAAGTTTATTGGTTACGCTTTGGCACTTGGGAGCTGTTTCACCGTCCATTGATTAGTCTTAACTGATGGTTAAATGTGATGTCGTCTCCCTCTATTCGAAAAAAACAAAAAGAGACGGATTCACATTTAACCGTCAGTTAAGACTAATCAATGGAGGGTGAAACAGCCCCTTAAAGTGTTCTTTCGCACTTAATTGATGAAATTGAATTTGGAGACTGTTCGGGGCCCCTGAGAAGGATTTAGGATAGTTTATATTCCTAAAATTGTAGGGCCAAACTTAAGGGAAAAGGTTAGGGAAAATCGTTGGGAACAAGGAATACGAGTATTGGTTATACCATGTGTATGAGATTTTTTATGTATGTCTATGTATGTATGTTGTTACCGTTAAAACTTATGAGTTTAATGTCACCCCTTCTAATAAATCTTTATTTTGTATTGATAGAGACGGTGTGCCAAAAACTGAAAAAGGTCTAAATAGGTTAACTCTTAAGACAGAAATCGTCATCATTATTTGTATGAAACAGCGCTGATCTTCATTATTGCTTCAAAATTCCCTCAAACACGCTGTTTATATTCTGCTTCGCCTACAGTCACAGCATTACAGCTCAAAATATCACAATTTTCTAGGAACTCATTAATATTTGATCACCATCGTGTTAAATAAGTGATGTAAGCGCGAGTTCACAAGTTTTTTGAACACCTTCAATCCTGATTTTTGTTTTAAGCTGGCAACTCTACGACAATAATATATTTAAGGCGTGCGAGAGGGGGAGGCTATCTCTCCATGGCCCATAAACTTTAATGTATGGCTCACTTACCGATAAACAGCTCAATTCGGGATAAGCTTGTTTGTATGTGTGCTTCCAGGCTAAGGGGTAAACATGTGAATGAATAGTTTCCCAATTGGGACTTAGAGGAAAAACTAAATTTACATAAAATAACGTTATTTGTATAACAAAGATTACTATTTGGAGTGTTTTTGTATTTTTTATTTCAACTCCAAATTTTTGTTTCTTTTACGGTCATCCCGTGAAAGTTTATATATTTCACACGAAAATACAAGCCGAAACATAAATGCACAGAAAAACCAGAAAAATAGACCAACGCTGGGAATCGAACCCAGGTCCTCAGCATTCCGTGCTGCGTGCTATTTCCCTACACCACCGCTGGACAGGAGACTAGACACGAATTTATATAACTAGTTGAAAAATAGGAATGTTTTGGCAAAGAAATAAGAAGACAAATAGGAATGCTACGGTAGCGACATAAGCATGACATGATGCGCCTATTAACACAAAGGAGGGTTATGTTTTTCGAGCAATTGATTATCTACCAAAAGGTAAAACCATTACTGGTGCCTATTACACCGAAATGATCCCAAAAGTCCGGCAAGCAATTAAAAAAAAACGTCGAGAAAAATTGCGTGCTGGAGTGCTTTTCCATAATGATAACGCTCCAGCTCATCGGTCACAGATGGCCCTCACTGCAATCCGCCAAGCTGGTTTTGAGCTCTTTGATCATCCGCCCTACTCGCCAGACTTAGCTCCGAGTGATTTTCACTTATTTTCGAGACAAAAGGAGCACATTCGCGAATTAAATTTGACGATGACAACGCGAGCATGGGTGCTGTAGAGGAGTTTTTTGAGACTCAAAAAGAAATCATTTTTTACGATAGAATAAAAAAAAAATCAAAAAGTTTTAATAAATGTATAGAACAAGAAGGAAATTATGTAGAAGAATAAAATAAAAAAATATAGATTTTCATTTGTTTTTGATCCTATTCTAAGAACTTTTTGATTCGCCCTCGTACATACTTTTGTAGTGCCAAAAATATGTATGTAGGACTTTATTACCTGAACATTAAAGCATGTATATATATTTTTTGCTCTTTGGCTGTATTCATGTCTGCGTTGCTCACGTACGTGTATTATGTATGTATGTCTATTTTTTGATACTCTCTGCAGCCAAAATGGTTGAACATAGACATAGACAATAGACATCATTTATTCAGTAATAATATTACATGATTGTGTTCGAATCTCTTACAGCTAACAATAAAATAAAATATATCAAATATATCCAACACGTACACTCTATCTACATTTCATCAAATATTTCGTAAATGCTGTAAAAACACCCTCTCAGTAAAAATTGTTTTAATTCATCTTTAAAAATATTATATGGTACGATACCCTTTAGCTCAACAGGAAGTTTATTAAACAACCTAACAGTCTGGTTCCTAGTAAGTACAGGCACCAGCACCAACATCTGACACAACAAGCGTGCATTATCAGATACGACTCTATTTCTTGTCTCTCTATTTTAATGATTGTGCTGTACTAAATACGTATTAAATGACTACTATACTCAAAGTCAAAGTCAAAAATATGTCGTCTGTTTTTAGCCCTCATTAATGGAGACTTAGGTACCTATGTATAAATGTATAGAGCTCGAAGGCAAGACGCAAAGCCACCATGACCTTTTTGAGACAGAATTAATGCATGTGTGTTCAATTTACAACATACCTTCTCATAAAAACTAGAGTAGTTGGATAGTGATACAACATATATTTATAAATAAATGACTAATTAGACACGTAAATAACATTTACAACTTCCATTTATGCGTCAATTAAAAATTCCGAGAATCGCACCTTAGCCTAATTTATTCGTTATAATGAACTATAGTAAAAGCTCTTAGTTTGAGTTAATTAATGTCTGGAATTAGTGCTAAACTTTTGTATTCTTTGTGTTTATTAACTTGTAAATTTAATGTTTCGTTGCGAAATGGTTGGCAATGAAATGTATATTTGATGAAGAGATTTATTTTCTTACTAACGAGTTCATTGTGTGTGTGTGTGTGTGTGTGTGTGTGTGTGTGTGTGTGTGTGTGTGTGTGTGTGTGTGTGTGTGTGTGCGCGTGTGCTTGTGTGCGTCTGTGCGTCTGTGCGTTTGTATTATCTGTAAACTTCGGGAGTTTTTGTAAATGACCGTAGGAAGCAGACACTTTCACGGTCAATAATACGAGTACTATAAAATCTTTAGTAGGTACTTAAGTACCTATCTCAATGTGCACAGATAACTATAGATGCGAAACCAATGCGATTAAAAGATTTGAAATTAAATTGTCTCATGTGGAAAGCGCTTTATCCATCTTTTTAAACGTCTAACTCCCGCCAATCGCACTTACCCGAACGGCGCCAATTCCAAATTTAAATTACCGACTGTTCCAAGTACTGGCCCCGCCCCTTCAAGTAGGGCTGTACAAAGTTCTCTTTACCGATACAAAGAATCACTGGCTACCAAGTACTGGCCGTAAAGACTTCAGACGCCGTTTTACTGGTTTTACTATCTGTTGAGAAGTTTTCAGTAACTACAAAGAGGTTGAGTTGAAATGTACTGTCATAGACAACAGTGTTAATAGTTTTTCTGTCGAGGTTTAAGTGCGCAGTGGCAGTAACGTTGGTGACTGTGTGTTAAGTGGATAATGAGCGTACGATACGACGATGATGACGACTGGGCATGAATTATGTTTTTGTAGTAAAAAAAGGTCATTGAATTTGTTTCTTCGAATAGCCCAGGCGCCTTGCAAGCCTTAATACCTTTAACTTTTGGCGTGTTCACCGGGAAGACGCAGAATCTAAATCCATTTACACAAAAAAATTTCGGTTACGAAATTCGTTTCTAGTCTCCTGTCCAGTGGTGGTGTAGGGGAATAGCACGCAGCACGGATTTCTGAGGACTTGGGTTCGATTCCCAGCCCTCTGGTCTATTTTTCTGGTTTTTCTGTGCATCCATCTTTCAGCTTGTATTTTCGTGTGAAATATGTTATTAGATAAGTAAAATTGTTCTTTCACGTTAGAAGTGTTATCATTATTTTAGTTGTATTTAGTTCTTTGTATCCTAGTCCTAGTATCTGCTTCAAACTTAAACCCTTAAAGCCTCTGTTGAAACTTGTAATTTAAATTCGTTACCAACAAAATCTGAGTAAATATGCAGCCCTCGGTGAGGATTGTATATTTACGCCGTTTGGTGTAGAAACTCTGGGGCCTTGGGGGCCAGAGGCAAAGCAGCTCTTCCGAGAGCTGTCCTCTCGGCTGGTAGATACCACTGGGGATCGGCGGGCTGGTGCTTACCTTGCACAACGCATCAGCCTAGCTATCCAGAGAGGTAATGCTGCCAGCCTCTTAGGAACGGCCCCCCATAGCCAGCAGCCTTGACAATTTTTTTTATTTAGTGTAAGTTTTGTAAATAGTTTAGTTTTATTCGATAAAAAATAAAATTTACTAGCAAAACCAATCTGAGTACGACCTAACACTTTTGTTCAGGACTGTCCGATGGGCGGGGCAGGCGAGGCGAGTCGTTTTACAGCGTTTCACGGTATGGCATTAATTGAGCTCGACGGAATCAAAGAGCACCCCGTTCTGACCGCGTTAACGTTACAGCTTAGAGGTAAATTAATTATTGGAACTTAAGGAATTCTATGTACTTAAACATTAGAAGTTTTTTTCAATTTAACCCTAAAACTTTAGGTTACAAATTACAGTTCTATTACTAAGGGCCCATGTACCATCAGTCAAATAATATCTATCAATTTTTAAATAAGTTCCTATGAAATGAATAAGTCGCTACTTCTTCTTCTGTTTTAAAATATGTCTTTTCTGTCCTAATTAATAAGACAATTTCGCCAGTGTCTAAGTATTCTCTTTGAGAGACAACGTTGTACGATGATTGTAGTTTTTGTAACTTGGTAGTAAAATTCCAGAAAGCACGTGGAGATAACTTGCGCATTAAAAATGTCAGACACGAGAGCAATATTGAATTTTGTGATCACTGTTCATTGCTAAGGTTAATCGCCGCATAAAAAACTATCAAAATTATACTTCAACTAGCCAAAGAAACAGAAATAGCAAAATTAGATATTGTCTACATCCGACATGTTCGAATGCCACAAATCGAATCCGAATTAGTCGCTAAAGTCGAACTTTCAAGTTGACAGACACGTCTATTGGCATTATTCATCATCATCATCATGTCAGACCAAATACATCCACTGCTGGACATAGGCCTCCCCCAAGGCTCTCCACTCAGACCGGTCTTGTGCTTTCCGCATCCACCGCGATCCCGCGGTCTTAACCAGGTCGTCGCTCCATCTTGTCGGAGGCCTACCGACAGCTCGTCTCCGTGTCCGCGGACGCCATTCGAGAACCTTTTGACCCAATATTGGCATTATTGTTTTATGACATGCAAACGATTATCAACTTTAGGGTGGTAGACCACAATATAAATAATTATTTAGCTGATGGTACACGGTGTCTTGTAGGAGGCCTACCAACAGCTCGTCTCCCGGTCTTCGGACGCCATTCGAGAACCTTTTGACCCCATCGGCCATCAGTCCTGCGAGCAATGTGTGGGCTATGTCGTGACAAGATGGAGCGACGACCTGGCTAAGATCGCGGGATCGCGGTGGATGCGAAAAGCACAAGACCGGTCTGAGTGGAGAGCCTTGGGGGAGGCCTATGTCCAGCAGTGGACGTCTTTCGGCTGACATGATGATGATGATGACACGGTGTAGTTTTAAGCGCAAACAACGCGCGATTCTTTAATGCGCGATTACGACGCCGAGAATTGAAGTATTTCTGGGTAGAAAAAATGTTAAGTATTCTATTTAGTCTGTCACTTAGATTATTAAAGAGAATTAGACAGATATTCTTTTCTTCTTCAGTCTAACGAAAAATTATCAAACACGCGCAAAAGTTCAGTAGTATGGGTCCGTGCCGTAAGTACTATAATTATTGTAAGTATAATAAGTTTCGCACGGCGTCACATGGAATTTCAACTGACTATATTTCCCACATTTTTTTTGAAAATGTAATTAACGGACTAATACAAGTAACTTAAAGCTGGATACGAAGTAACTGAAGTGTTTGAATGTCGGTTAGAGTGGATTAACTGCGCGTCGTCTGCGCTTAAAAAATACTTACTCCTACCTAAAAGGCCGACCACGCACTTGTGGCTCTTCTGGTATTGCAGGTGTCCATGGGCGACGGTATTTGCTTACCATCAGACGATCCGTTTGCTCGTTTTCCACCTATACTATTCCTAGGCATATCGTGAAATGGCGCCATTTCGTTCACAACTCACCGTTTGACGATTAGCCTAGTGACGTTTAGGCAGATCATGAAACTGCTAGGCATATCATGAAACGCCGCCATATCGTTTCTGGCACTTCGTGTGCTACTTGCTGGGAAAAAAATATCCAGATTTAGTGTCTGTTAAAGTTTAATATTAAAACGTTTTTTCTTTCTACCCTATAATCGCCAAAAGTTTGTGTTTCGTAAGACTTTAATAAGGATCATATTAATATTTACTAGCTTTGCCCGCGGCTCCGCCCGCGTGGTATTCGGTTATCGCACGCTGTTCCCTCAGGAACTGGCATTTGTCCGGGATAAAAAGTAGCCTATGTCACTTTCGGGCTCATAAACTATCTCTATGCCAAAAATCACGTCAATCCGTCGCTCCGATACGGCTTGAAAGATGGACAAACACACACACTTTTGCATTTGTAATATTAGCATGGATTGTTCTGTACTATACAGGTACATGTAGGTACTTACTATATTTCATTGGACATTTAAAGTAGCGCGCACTGAGTGCGAAAACTCCGCCTACCGCTGTCACTTCGAACAGTATATCTTCAAGCCCCTGCTCAAACCAGTCATTTAAACAGTCAACGAAGCGTTAACAGCCATCCCTCACTCTAAATAAGTCATATAAAGACCTCCAAACATGGTTATGCGACCAAAATCGACCCCTACTCGTTCCGCTCCTTGTAATAAACAGGAACAATAAACAATACAAACTTATTGACAACGTCCAAAGTGGCGCTGTCATCGCTGACACCTTACTAGTTAGTATGCGGCATGTTTAGTTCCAGTTTCAGCCGCTACCCGATAAGTTTGAGCTAAACAGATGTGAGATAGAGAGAGATAACATTTGATCACCTTTTGACACCTACGGTTCGCCTAATTGAAATTTATGAAGCCCAGCCTTTACCCGGGGTAATGTTGGTTCTCGAAGTAAACTCGATTGTAGTTTGTGAAAAAATAAAATAAAAGAACAATGTTTTCATTTCCTAGTCCTATACTTTAGTATTTTTTACTGTAGTAAACATTACATATCATAAGCAAAATATTTTTTTTGTCAACGGGTAATAGAAATAGGTACATTTTATAGTAGTTTAATGAACTACTTTTCACAAACTATCATACACAACAAATGTACCTGAATGCATTAGATATCCGTATTACATGCTTAGGTGGAATATTTGTCAAATTTTTCACACAGACCGACATATATTTATTTCATATTTCAGTCGAAAGCTTCTTATTTGCTCAATAAAGATTAAATTGTAAAAAAATAATGGTTTTAGAAAGAGGTTAAGCAATACCTACCTCTTAGCTCTGAAATCAATTTCTCTACCGTAAATGTCATTGTTCTCTACGAATGAATATACTGTACAGTACATACAACCAGAATGATAACGTTGCTTGGGATTCGATGGTTTCCTTCGTTTTTCTCAAGATATAAAATGAAAAAAAAACGAGCTTTTATTTCGTATTCCGTACAACACTAGCAAACTAGTTTAAGTGTGTTTATTCGATTGAAGTCACTCGAGACAGCACAAGTCTCGAAACCCATGGTACCTCTGCCCCACGATCTTTTATTATTCGGATATTTCAGTTCAGCTCCGTTTCGGATAGCTTCCGAAACCGTTTCCGGCATAAAAACCGCTTTATTTGTTCTTAGCGTTATCTTAATTAAGATATTAAAACGTTATTTTACGAAGACTTTGCATTAAATTAACCGCGGCCGCGCGAAGACTCGAGTTTCTATATCCTTGAGTTAAAGTTCAATTTAGGATGGTTGGGGGAGCTTTTTCGTGGTTTTTGATAATTGTTTGAATATTTAATAAGATAAGGGTCAACACATTGCTTGCGTTTGTTAACAATAGGTGGCATTGAAGAATGCTGGTTTTTGTAATTAATGCGGTTGCGATGAAAATGCTTAATTAGCACTTTAATTAACGTCAGAGTTTATAATTGTAACAAAATTTGTTCATCTGATGTATTTAAACTCAGTGCGTAATGATTTTGTTTAGTTTGAAAATTATTTTTGTTTTGTAAATGCAAAAGACATTGTTTGAACATCTGTGAAATATTATTCGGAAATGATGCAAAATTTCATAATTTTTGCAAACTTACTAGGCTAGTTGAATGTCTAACAATAAAAATAACGGCCGAACGTAGGTACTTTATAGACCAGTAATCGTTTTGAATAATTATTTTTTAGAATATTGAAATAATATCCAAAAAATACCCTCCCACCTCCCACCAGGTGGACTGACGATATCGTGAGAGTTTGTAACCTTACAGCCGATGGCCTGTAATGTTCCACCTTATGTAAACATAGGTTAGTAAGAGGGGCTAAAAGAATTAAACCAATTTTATTAAATTAAGGTAAATTGTAAACAAATGAAGTTAGAAATTGTTAATCTATCCATAAATACGCGAACGAGATTATTGGCAACATTGAAACTGTCAAACGCGAATGTAGGAATAGCACAGCAAAGCCTTCCCTAATCGTTGCTATGGGCCTACGGGCTATTCTTACCTGTCCCCACTATCGCCATCGTCCCCTCCGTCGCCGAGGTTAGCTTATAAATACGACTCCCGTACGATATTAGGGGAATTTTTTCTTCTCTTCGACACGGACTCGAGAGGTTCTCTCTGGATACTTGGTAATTATTTCTATCGTATTTTATTTATTTTTTTAAATTTATTTGTGTTATTTTATATAGTGAATTGGTGTGTGGTTTCCCTGCTTTGTGTATCATGGTACCGAAGACTTTTGGTATTATGGTATTCATTGCTGGGAATTGCGTATTGATTCATTATGGGGTTTGGGGATTACAATCAGTTGTGATTTTAAATATTTCTGGAACAGTAGAGGACTTATCGAGTTTCGGCTCAGTAAAAGCCGATTCCTAGGGAATGAGAGCCAGGTCACCTAGCGGTGGTAACGGACAGGCTGGCTTTCCCTGGGAACGTTCTTCAGTGTCAGTGTGCGCCTATGGAGTAAGGGCGGGGTCTGTGATATACAAGAAGAGACAGGCCTAATTTTCTCCCTGGGTTTTGGAGGGTTTGAGATGCCATACCAGGTGTCCTAAATCAACCAAGACCTTGTCCTCCTTATCTATTTGTTTATCTACCCACATATTTATTCTTCGGCATCGGTATTTGTCTTTCCCAATCCTAACACGACAAATACTGGTGAGCACACGGGTAATAGGAGTAGGAAGCAGAGCCACCCACTCGACGTAGGGGTAATTAGAATAGGGCCACTCATCTCACCAGGTGAGAGGCCCCGCGAGTAACCTAAATGTGGAGCCCGGGCTCCTAGCTTGCTGTTCGTGTAGTTTAGTTGGCTAGTTTAGAAGTAGGATAGGATATGGTAGGCTTGATGTCTTGTTTTACTTCCACTTGGTAAGGCGGAAGTTCTATTTGCTCTATCTAATTGATTTGATATTTATTTGTGTGTTAATCGTGTTTTACTTCTGTTATGTTTCTTGTATCAAATAAAACAGTATTTATAATCAGACTTCTTTTATTCGTGATTTACACTGACATGTTTATTTTGCCTCTGTCTCAAAATGGTCCATACACAAACCAAAAACTATTTATTGTTAGTGTTGCCAGACACCACAACATCCTCCTTTTTTTAAAGTTATTTACTTAGAATCTAATATTTAAGACAATTCTAATTATATTTTTTATTTGGTTTTACAATACGCCCTGCTCTAGTAACATAGTACATAGATGGGACATCATCATTGACAATACCAATTGAACTGTTATTTTCACTATTACAATCATCAGAGTTTGTAGTTATGTTGCTTGGTACAATCTCTGTACTAATATTTTGATTACAATTTTTAAGATTATTAATTGAATTATTTTCTGCATTGTTTGTGTCACCACAAGATTGACCACAAGCATCATCTGACTGTTCTGACAGACTACAATAATCATCATGAAGAGATTCTGAATCGGATAGACTGTTGACTCTTGACCTGTTCAGACTGGGTTTAGGTACGCACAATTTTATGAATAGACTGGACATGGGTACTGACATAGTTAAAGACCGACTGTTATTATTTATATTATTGGATTTTTGACTGACATTCTCCTTTCTAAACTGACTGACATTCTCCTTTCTAAACTGACTGACATTCTCATCCCTGTAATAATCTGGCTTTTGATTTTTTCTTGGTAACAAATGTTGACGATTTCTTCTATACAATACCCCTTCTTCTGACTGAATAATATATGATCTTGGACAGTTTTGCAAAGCCTCTTTCACTATACCTGGCTCCCATTTTTTATCTGGCATTTTCTTGTACATTATAGAGTCATTTTCTTTTAATTTTGGCAAATCTTTTGCATGCTTGTCATGGTATTTTTTATAACTTTGTTTGTGTTTATTCATCATGCTTTCTACCTTTTCCCCTGTAACTATTTTTGGCTTTAGTAGTTCTTTAGATATAGGCAAATTTGATCTCAATTTTCTAGACATTAGTAACTCAGCTGGTGACTTCATATATTCTTTTTCATTACATCTATAATGTAAAAGAGCTAAATAAGGATCCTTATTTTCTTCAAATGCTTTTTCCAGTATCTTTTTTACTATCTTAACAGCTGATTCTGACTGACCGTTTGACTTTGGAAAATGAGGACTCGAGGTTATATGCTCTATATCCCATTCTTGACAAAATTGACTAAATTCTTTGGAATCAAAAGGAGGGCCATTATCTGTCATAAGTTTTAACGGAATACCATGACGAGCAAAAACTGATTTGCAATGGATAATCACATGTTTTGCTGATGTGCCAGTGTTTAATAGCGCCAATTCAATGTATTTTGAATAATAATCTATAATGACCAGATATTTTTTGTCTTTAAACTGAAGCAAGTCAGCTCCTACTTTCTCCCAGGGACATGACGGAGTGTCAGAAATTATTAATTTCTCACTGGCATTAGCAGGTTTATATTTTAAGCATATCATGCAATTTTCAACTATTTGTTCTATGTCTTTATTCATGGATGGCCAAAATAGAACACCTCTGGCTAAATTTTTACTCCTAGACAGACCTGCATGGCTTGCATGAATTTGTTGCAACATTTCTTTGCGCATTGACAATGGAACTATTAAACTGGTGTTTTTGAAAACTATGCCATCAACTTCATGAATTTCCGCTCTATAACTCCAGTACGCTCTCACAGACAGATCTGTTTCATGTTTGTATTTTGGCCAACCATTAATAAAATACTCTATTAATTTTTGCAATGACATATCATTATCAGTTTCTTTTTTTATCAATTGTAATTTTGATTCTGATACTGCAAGTGATGTTTTAAACATATTGGCATGAATTGTTAGGTCTTTATCAATACTGTGTTCTTCACTTTCTGGTAATGCTGCCCTTGAAAGTGTATCTGGAATATATAGTTTTGTTCCCGGTACATATGTAACATTTATATCATACAGTTGCAAGGTAAGCATCATTCTTTGTAGTCTGCTAGGCACTTGACATAGTGGTTTACTAAATAAAGAAACCAATGGCTTATGATCAGTTTCAACCTCAATTCTTCTCCCATATACATATTGATGGAATTTTTGACACCCAAATAAAATGGCAAATAGTTCTTTTTCAATCTGGGCATATCTTATCTGACAGTCGGTCAAAGTTTTAGATGCATAAGCTATTGGATGATGAGATTGTAAAAGTACAGCACCTAATGCTTTGGACGAACTGTCAACACTTAATGTCAAAGGCTTGGTATTGTCATAATGACATAAGACTGGAGCTTTTGTAATTAATTCTTTTAATCTTTGAAACGCTTTATCATGGTTTGCATCCCATATCCACTGGGTATCTTTTTTCAGCAAGTTTCTTAATGTTTCAGTCTCAGATGAAAGATTTTTTATATAGCTACCTAGATAGTTTACAACACCTAAAAATCTTTGAAGACTTTTTTGACAATCAGGAGTTGGCATTTCTTGAACTGCTTTTATTTTATCATAATCAGGGCACATACCTTCTGCGCTAAATACATGACCTAAAAATTTTATTTTTCTTTGAGCAAAAATGCATTTTTCTTTGTTGAATTTTAAATTAATAGACTGTGCCCTTTCGAAAACTTTTTTTAGAGTTTCATTATGACTTTTTTCATCTGAAGCATAAATTAATATGTCATCAACATATAGAATCACGTTTGGTATATCAGAAAATGACTCTATGAGTACTTTGCTAAAGATTTCTGTCGAACAAGTGAGACCATAAGGTAAACGCAAATATTTATACCTTCCATAAGGAGTATTGAATGTGCATAGATCCGAACTACTTTCATCTAGAGGAATCATCCAGAAACCAGAGTATGCATCCAAATGAGAGAATATTTTTGCACCATTTAATTTATACCTAATATCTTCTATAGTGGGTAGTGGAAAATGTGACCTCTGGATTGCTTCATTCAGATTTCTCGGATCTAAGCAAATTCTTAGTTTTTTGTTTGGTTTTTCAACTAATACTATTGAGCTAACCCAGTCTGTTGGCTTGGAAACCGGCTCTATTACACCAAGGAGAGTCATCCGATCCAGTTCTTCTTTAAGTCTGTCCTGTAGTGAAAATGGAACTCTGCGCTGTGCATCAATTTTCGGTTGCACATCTTCCCGAACTGTCAGATGACACTTGTGTGGTAAGCAACCCAGGCCCTGAAAAACAATTTTATGATCATTTAACAGCATTTCCATTTCACTTGACTGATTATGACACTCATTGCTAAAAATTCTTGTAACAATGCCTATCTCACTACATGTTTTTGCACCCAATATTGATTGACATGAAATATTTACCACTATGAATTTAATTTTATACTCCTGTTTATTTATTATACATTTTAAAACACAGCTTCCTTTTATTGGTATTTTATTACCATTGTAAGCAATTAGATTAGCAGAACATGACTCTAAGATGTCTTGTGACAGTTTAAGTTGACAAAACTGTTTATATGATATACAATTTGCTTTAGCGCCGGTATCAATTAGGAATGAGACATTGTTGTCATTTATTTTTACATCAATTAACCAGTCATTTGAGTCTAGAGCTGACACAGACACATTATTTTCATATATTTCTAAATTTCCTATGAATAAATCTTCATTATTTAAATAATTTGTTTGATTACCTCTTGTGTTATGGTACTCATCTGTTTCAATGTTATTTATTGGTGTCCTGCATAGTTTGGCAAAATGACCTATTTTAGAACACTTATTGCATTGGACTCCATAAGCCGGACATCTGTAACTGTGTATCTGCCCACAACGCATGCAAGTAGACTGTCTCTGAGGGAATCTGGATTGATTTCTTGGCATATTGATGTTCAACGCTCTTGTATGATCAAAGTTGTTTTTCATATTTCTTGGTTGCTGTATTTGACTTGATCTTACTGCCATTACCTGTTGTACTTGCTCCTTTTCTAGGTAGTAATTATTGACAGAGGACATTTCCATAGATTTGTAAATTGTTACCATTTTGTCCAGATCTATGTCATTTTCAGATAAAAGTTTTTGTCTTATATTAGAGTGGCGTTTGTCCATGTTGCATATGAATATGTCTCTTATCAATGAATCTTTCAGGGTCCCAAACTCGCATCTTGATGCCAACTTTTTTAATTTGGTGAGAAAAACATCTAAGGAATCCTCAGCTTGTGCTTGTGAGAAGAATTTGTGTCGCTCCACCGTTAAATTTTTTTTAGGAATGAAATAATTATCGAATGCTTCAAGTGTCAAATCATAGGTTTTTGTGTTTTTCGCTTCAAATGAGTTGTACACATCCAGGCATTGCTCACCCATAAAATGTAGAAGAATTGCGATCTTTCTTTCTTCTTCTTCTTTATCATATTGCATAGCAATCATGAAATTTTTAAATAATTGTTTCCATTTAACCCAGGACTGTGCTACATCAGGGCTATCCCAATCTAAAGGCTTGATTATTTGCATTTGAGCATCCATTTTCTTCTTTATTTATGACTGACGGGCACTTAACTTGCTTTTCTTTACCGCTGCCACCATGTTATGTTTCTTGTATCAAATAAAACAGTATTTATAATCAGACTTCTTTTATTCGTGATTTACACTGACATGTTTATTTTGCCTCTGTCTCAAAATGGTCCATACACAAACCAAAAACTATTTATTGTTAGTGTTGCCAGACACCACAACAACTTCCACTTGGTAAAATGGAAGTTATATTTTCTTTATCTACCTACTTGATTTGATATTTATCAATCGTGTTTTACTTCCACTTGGTAAAATGGAAGTTATATTTTCTCTATCTACCTACTTGATTTGATATTTATTTGTGTGTGTTAATTGTGTTTTTTCCCATTAACTATACAGCTACTTACCAATTTGCCTAAGGCTGCTTTTAAGCTTGCCTGCTACATCCAGAACCTAGCCATACTCTTGGTGACATACTTACAATATATTATCTTCTCTGTGCTTACATAGATATTGACAGCTAAATGACTGACTTTGACGTCCGACGAATGAAGGGTTTCAGCGTTTCACTTTCATTCAATGTCCTATGTTACAAACGCTAGTAGCTTCAAATACAAGTGAGACAAAATAATTCAACAACTCACAATGGAGTAATAATTTATTTGCTGAAAGTAGAATCTCCTTTGGAAGACTTTGGTCGTTCCTGGCTGCGGACCTTGGGTTGTATGAATCTGTAGTGGCTAATAATATCAACTATTCAAATAGTAATAAGGCTCTACTAAATAACTTATCTTTCATAAACTTACGACGTAAGTCATATTGATTAAGACTAAGGCAGAGCAAGTCAGTGGTTGACGGTACCAGGTGTTCCGGAAGCTACTCTTTAATCAATATAATAAACCACTATAAGTTATCCCTAAGTACTGTTGAAGTTGGGTTTGTTACTACAGGAGTATTGTGATCACGGGTTTGATCCAGGAACAGCCTCAGACTATAACTGACTTCCCTTTGAAAATGTCCTCTCTTGTGTAAACATAAGATATGTTCTTATATTTCCTAACAAGGAAAAGGTAGTATGCTCCTTCAGAGTACGCAGAGGAGGCAACGCCCAGTACGGTGACGAAAGCCACTTCCAGAGGCGGGGAGTGGGCCTCTGGACTTTAGCTGCGGTTTAAAATACCTTTTCCCACACGAACATATCATAGACTATTGACAGGTGACTTTATACAACTAACTACATTCTTCATTTGCTCCTTACTTATCTTCTCTTTATTACCTAGTTAAACTACATAATAATAGAGCTCTTTTCCCATTATGCTAAACATACTAAAGGGTTACTTTCTAGGACACAACGTAGGATCCTTATTCTAGACCGCTAGCGATCACTTGGCCAATTTTATGACTTAAACAAGGTAAATCGACTTGAGTTTGGTTTAGGTAATTCAAAAGTTGAGACCCAAATTAATATAATAATAAATAAATTCGATTTATAGGCTTCGGTATAGGCTTTAAGTTAGGTTTAAAATGCTTTAGGTCTTTAGGTAGGTGGAATCGTTACAATTTTGGAACCGTAGTGACCAGGATAGTATGTATGTTTTAGTAATTATTACCATTTACTTCATTCAATTTATTAAATTAGATTAGATTATTATTCATTCAGTATAAAATTACATCATAAATTTTACATGTCAAATATATGTTTGCTAAGTTTTTATCTTTCCATTTTCGTTTCACTGGGTACTCAAATGATCATTTTTCCATTAAATCAGTAATTAGAATACAATTCAATTATATTACATTGCTTGTAGATATGGTACAAAGTTGATTTTGCCTTGTTTGGGTCGAATGTTGTTATAATCTATTGTCATGTGACAATTGGTTATAGCAACAATTTTGTTGACGTGAAAAAGGAAAAGTATAAGTGGGAAACAGAAGCTCATAATAGGTACTTGTATTGTTTTAATAATAATAATAATAATAATAATAATAATTCTTCTCTAAAGCTGAGGTTGTAGTCTTTTCTTGTTGGTGAGGCATTTTTTGTACACGATGCTCTGAAAAAAAAAATTGTTCATTTTAGCGACCATCAGTATTACATCAAATATAATATTCTCCCTAGTGATTAAGTAAATTAATAGTTAATTAAGTAGTAGTAGGTCGATATAAGTAAAATATTTTAGTGACTAAGTTGTGGGTAGTCAAGTAAGAATGGTTCGACTCCTTGAACATGCAGACCTATGAAAATACCAGCATGTTATATCATTATATTATTAGTAGAGGAAACGTTGAGGTAAATATTACTCGTGTTTAGCATGATAGGTCCTGGTTATGGTATTTTTACATTATAAAGATCATGTAGATTAATTTTATTAAGAACTAGAGTTTACCAGAAGTTAAGAGGGTAATAAATAACAAATGAAAAAAATTAGAGAAGTCAAGTACAACCTAGCCATAATTAAAGAAATATAGGAATATTGTAAGATGTGTATTAGAAAGTACAAACCCTGAAATTGGCATAGTTTATTAGATGGTTACAGACAGTGGGGGCACAAACAAATAAAATTAATGCCTGAAATAAAGAGATGGTATCTACAGTTCCTCAACTCTAAATACTTAACACATTGAATTAAAGTAGCTTAGTTAGTTTTTTATTCATTCAATATAATATTACATTATAATTTACATAAATGTCAGTTAAGTATAAGAATTCATATTAAAATTAATCAAAGATATAAATAAAATTAATAAAATACCAATCATGTCATGATGCGAAATTAAAATAAAATCAGTTTCTTTAGGGATTGTCATAGTAGTAGGAACATTGTTAGTTTGGTTAACTAAATAGTTCATTGAAAATAACTGACACCTGTGTGGGGAACTTGTGTCCAGCCATGTCTGTCCTGTGGCTTATGTGATGATGATGATGATGATAATTGGTAATAGAGCAAAAGGTATTCTGAGTAACAGAACCAATAGAATAATTATAAGTTAACTAGGGCTGGAGTAGTAGGAAAGAAGGGTTTTCTAGAAACAAGAGAAAAGGTAATGTATAATAAATTATAACTTCTCATTTAAGTTGCATAAATAATCTATAGATAAAGTAAGTAGGATAGGTAGGTAAGTTAATGTACCTTAATAAGTGATGCTCAGCAGGGTCCCATACATCAGCAACAGCATGTGTGTAAACCACAGGGCAAAAGTCAGAATTTTCCCCGGGTCCAGGTCATCTGAAATATATTTTAGTAAGGTTATAAATAAGTTCACAATGTGAAGAGCAATAATATTTTTTAAGAGTACATAGTATGAAAGATTTTTGGAACATAATGAGGATAATTAGAAAAACATTTATAGCATACCTATGATACCATTCCAATGAAAGTTCTCCTTGGCTCTCAGGACTCTGAGATTTAAAATAAACATCCAGTGCTGAAACAAAGTAAGAAATAGGCATCAAAATCTGGTTCTAGTTGTTAGACTCCTTATAGACTAAGTAGTGTGTAAGTAGGTTAGTTTAAGTAGTGTAACTACATTTAAGAATAAAATTAAAATATATTTTATATTGGGTCTAAGTTCGGTGAAAGTAAAGTTATTCTCGGCCAAAATTCAATTTCATTCACTTTGAAATGTTATGACATCATGTTAATTTCAATAATTGAGAATTATTTCAAGTAATAGACACATAGCAAACAAACATATCTACATCTCAATTAAATATAATGACTAGAAAATACCCTATATCTACTAACTAAAATGATTGCAAGTAATGTTACTACAGCATTAGATTGATAAAAATTAGGTATGCTAACAAACTTTACCTTACTCTTACTTTACTCTTACTTGTGCTTTCTTGGTAAATAATTAGAAAAATAACAGAAGGAGAATGTATACTTAAATGATTTAGTTGTGAACTATAGATATTATCAGAAAATTAATAGTTAAGTTAGATTGTTGTTTGATCATTAACTTTGTTTATAAGATCCATTAGTAGAACAATTACAATCATTTTCCGTCTTAACAAGTTAATAACTAATTATCATAGTATTCAGTATGCATGGAATAACTAGGTCTCAGATATCATCGTGGCTGAATTATTTACAAAACTAAACCTTATTAGATCAAAGTCGCGATTAATGAAGTAACATCTATACGAAAAGTAAACAAGGGTACTTACATTCAAGTTCATTTTTCTAAGGCATTGTGGGTACTTTTGACGAGGTGCACTTGGTCGTTTGTGAGATTATTTGACGAATATTCGTGGCGCTTTCTCGGTAAAATAGTATGATGTTCATGTTCTGCTTCAAATATTAACACAAATAGTCCGCAATGAATATTTCTTTAGTTAGGTTATTTATTGGTTATGAATAGACATGGGGGAATAAATAACGTCACGGTGACAATGTCACCGTGACTCGCCGTCAGGAGCTGTCACTGTGACTTTTCACAAAAGAACAACGTTACAAAATCACATCTTGGCGCTTCGGGAAACACTGCGTGTGGTATTTGCCGATGGTTGGTCTAAATGGGGTAAACTAGCGCCATCTGTCGGCGACGTAGTGAATGTGGTATTACGATCAGTTATGCCAATGTTATATTCTCGCTTGATTGATTCCGGAAGGTGTTTAATAAACATTGTTACTACACCGTTTCGTTTATTACGCAATCATTCAACTCAGTGGCGTAGCGTGCCTTGGAGGGGCCCCGTATAAAATTTTGTTTGGGGACCCTTATTAAGGGTAAAAATTTAACACAAATAGAAAAAAAAAGGTTCGCATAAAATTAAAAGAAATTTATTCATCATAATGGTCTATCTGTTACTTTTTCCAAAATTTTTACGCACGTCGGGGGCCCCCGTCACCCGGGGGCCCCGTATAATTGATACGGCAGATACGGCGGTAGCTACGCCCCTGATTCAACTCTTACAGTTTTACGGTCAGTCAAACGTTATCTAGGTTATTTTTAAGTACAGCGACACCTATCGGTCAATAAAGTAACTATCATCCAAAACAGATGCTATGACAGATAATATCATGTGGTGATATGAGTAGCAGGCGTGACAGTCACGTTGAAATAACAGTGTGGCAAGAAAAACATTCCTTACAGGACCGTGACGTGTCACAAATATCATACAGTGGCCCGAGTAACAGGCGTGACAAGTCGCGGTGACTTTTCACTGTGACTTTCTTGGAACGGGATCGTCAGTCACTGATATCAAAATGTAACGCTTTTCCCCATGTCTAGTTATGAAAAATTCGAATTGGATTGACAGGTTACAACGCGTGTTGAAAAAATAAAATAAAAAAATAGTATGTACTCGTTGTAAAGACTCCCATTCATTATCGCAACTATGATTACGGTTAAAAGTTTTTAAGCAGTACTGTAGTATTAAAAATTATTTACTGACTGAGATTAGGTTAAGTTAGTTATAATATAGTTATTCATTATTACATAAGTTTTACCATTAAGAGTGATATAGTGTAAGTCTACCTTTTGTTATAGTGTATGACAACCTTTAATAATTTTTAATATTGAGATACCAGAACGGCATAGACTTGAGGGTGATGATAGCATTATATAACTAAAGATTATTTATTATTTAGATAGACAAGAATAATTATAATAAGATCATCAAGTAAAAATAAAAGGACGAAAGTGCATGTTTAACAACCTGAAACAAAGATGAAGCGTAGACGTAAACGTAAATGTATTTATAGTTTAGTATTTTGGTAAAAAGGGCTTGTCAGGATAGTGCATCAGTGTTGTCTAAAGTATGATTTTGTCTCTTTCTAACAAATACAATAGGTCATGTCATTAATGTCAGTTGTCAAACCTAGCAGTTCGGATTTGTGTGAAGTCACACCGTGTGATTTACGAACGAGTTTTATGAAAAACTAGATAACAATTTTAGCAGAGTTGCCGTTAGTTTCTAGGAAACAATGTTATCGTGTAGATAAATTATCTAACGTGTAAAATATTTTCCTTACTTTTAAGAATTAAAAATATGGCCGTGATCGCATGTTTTAAAATTTTATGATAGGATACTATAGTGGTCATGGTTGCGTTGTCCGAACGCAAATTATCTGTCAGTACATACGTAGGTGTCAAAAAAAAAAAAAAAAATCGCTAAAAATTAAAAAACATCGTTAAGACGGGGGGGTCGTAACTTAAATAAATTCAGAGTAGGCTATTTTACAAATTATGTGAGCTAAACGAGCATTTTTAGAAATTTCCTCAAATTAAAAGTTAAGATAATGATAATTAGGGATTAGCAGGCTATAATTTTGTCACTCATGACAGGTATATTTTCCTTTAACTTAAAGAAATTCTATAAAACTATTTGGCCCAAGCCCTCTCATTCTGAGAGGAGGCCTGTGCCTAGCTGGGATGATGATGATTAAGCTAGAAATAGGGACAAGCTCAAAGTAAAAGGAAAGTGTATATTGGTATGTATGTACAAAATGTCAATGCTTATGCATATACAAATTTCACTTTGATTTAAGAATAGTATAAGCAAAATGATATAATCCAAGCACTCTAGCTCTCATAGGACGTTTGTGCCTGGCGGTAAGGAATGCAGGCTGGGAATAGGCTCACACATAGATAAATAATACAAATATAAAAGGTTCAGAAACCTGAGGTAGTGTAACGTTGCACTTACATTCATTACTCTTATTATTATAAAAGGGTAAAAGAATGTTTTATTTTATTGTTTATTAATAATAAATAATAATAATAAAACACTTATAATCTAAACCAAGAAACTTATAACTAATAAAAACACTAACATACATATTATAAATAACTTAAACCTAACTATAACTATAAAATAACAACACTTAAATAATGATATATCAACTAAATCAACACAACGCTAACACTTGTCTACGCGATTATAAACCACTTAGTGGCGTGATCCAGACAAATGCGCTCATTGGCTAAAGCGCGCCTTTTGTTTACTCTAAATGCAGAATTTCGATGCGCCCGCGCTGCGGCACTTACGAGCTATCTCCTTATTGCAATAAACCTGTGCCGGCTGCGTTCACTAGCTCCGCTACGTGTCGTCTTACGCGCTGACATTAATTTTCAAAATTCAATTTATTAAATCTTTTAATTTAATTTATTCGTCCCTACGACGTATTTGTAAATTTTACTCGTTAAGTAAAATCATTTAAGTGTCGTCTCGCACCCCAATAGGGTAAGTGTTGAACAAATATTATAATAATTGCTTAGCTATAAGTTAGTGCTCATTTTAAACACTAGGTTGTGCTTAATATCATATTTTAATTTCATTCAATACCGCTTCCGTAAATAAATGGTTACGGTGAATGTTCACCGCTTCAATCAAAAGCGGAATTTGTAATAATAAATAAATAAGTGTTACCGTTATAGTGCACGGAACATTCTACGCCTAGCTGTAATTGCTAGTTAGTGCTTAAACCTGGTCTAGAAGTAATAAGCTAGCATTTCCATTTTCATTATTGCATCAGCTTATTTACCTACCCTCTTTTACTTAACAAAAAAAATATAAAAACGTAATTCTGCTTAATCTTTCTCCTGGATAATTGTAACTCCGTTCTGATAGTGAACACCGCTACACCAATTGCTTTCGGCTTCTCCCCATTCTTAGGCATATATCATCAAGGGGTTCACTATCAGCGGAGGAGTTCACATAGATTTTAACCGGTGGACGTTCATCCACAGGGTGCTACATTACGGGTATTTAATTACCGCGAAAAATACGCTTCACCTGCTGCCCCGGCGCTCCCCAGACTGTACCGCTTCAGCACACTCCATCGACCGCTGCCTTCACCACCACCCTCAGGGGAGTACCGATCTACGGCGGCAAAACCAGACGGGCATAGACTCCCACGACCTTAATTTTTATTAATAAATATTTTCTTTATTGTTGTTGACTTCGGTTGTTTTTATTTAATTTTATAAACATAATCCACGTCCTGGGCCCGAACGTCACACTGGCGCCCAACGTGGGGCACGAACCCACGACCCTGAGATTAAGAGTCTCATGCTCTACCGACTGAGCTAGCCGGGCCCCACGTTGGGCGCCAGTGTGACGTCCTGGGCCCGAACGTCACACTGGCGCCTTAAACGTGGTTTTAGTAAGGTCTGGTTTTGCTCCGTAGAAGTAGTTGTGTGTTTTGTGTGTTTTTTTTTATTTTTGTGAAACGTTATTTTTATTTTTATTTTTGGTTGCCTGCAACTTAAGTGTACACTTGACTTTTTTTTAAATAGCTATATATTTCTATAAAAAAAAACAAGAAATATTGTGTCTAAATTTTATGGTTTGTAATTGTAAACATTTAAAATATAAAACACTCTGTACGTGCTAACTGCGATATTAGCACAAAACCAGTTACTGTAGTTACAATCGCGAGCAAAAGTGTTAACTTTGTGTAATATTTATTAATTTTGAATTCATCTTATAAAGTGTTACACATAAGTTGCAATTGTTTTAACGCTTGTTTTTTTTATTTTGGTGTTTGTTGTTTTTTTGTTTTTATTTTGCTTTATTTCATCAACCATAACGTTATTTATAGTCTGCTTTGTAACAGAACGGAGTAGATTACATAATATTGTTCAACACTTTCTTCATTGCGGTGCATTTAATTGTTTAATTAATTATTCGCGAAATTTTATTATTATTATTTCAAATTTAAATAAATTAGTATGGCACATCCGGTAAAATTTTTATCGTTGCAAAAATCAGAGTTGGAGTATGAAGTGCAAATTAGGGGTAGTACTCCCGCTGCTACTGTTCAGGATTTACGGAAGCAAATTGCCAAATTAGGCCCTCTATTTCCTTCCGAGGACATTTTGGAAAGTTCCCTTGATGTCAATGATGATTTAAGGGGCATAACTGAGGTACTCGCTAAGGTCAAATCTTTACTTGACTCCCCTTTGGATAGGAATGCATTACTGCGCGTTCAAAATTATTTAAATCACCTTTATTACCGACTTAATCGGCTGATTATTGATGCCAAGACGCATAATGCACATGAAACCTGTGTAAAGGAGTTTCAAACACTCTACGACCGTTTTAATTCCGTTAAGGACACCTCTGTCGTTGACAGGTTAATAGCTCCTGTTGATAATAATTCCACTGAGCAGCAGTCAGCTGTACCGCCTTTAAATATTAATGTATCTTGCGACCGTGGCGTAGTTGGTGAGCTCACCAGAATCAGGTTTGACGGAAAGTCGTGCGTGCGCTCTTTTATTCAGCGCATAAATGAATTTAGTAAAGCCAGGAATATCTCTTCACCAAAGCTGCTTTCATTTGCTACAGAGATCTTTACTGGTGACGCGTTGCATTGGTACCGTGGTATCCAAGACCAAGATCAGGTGTTAGATTGGGACTCGTTGGTTGCGCGTCTTAAGAAAGATTTTGATCAAGCAGGTTATGACTATCGGCTGCTCTCGGAGATACGTGCCAGGACTCAGGGTGAATCAGAAAATATAACTATTTATTTATCGATAATGTCTGGGTTGTTCGCGCGCCTATCAGAGACGTTACCTAGCAAGGACAAATTAGAAATATTACTACATAACATTAGGCCATGCTACGCGAGCACTTTAGCTTCAGCTACAGATATTCCTGATATTGACACCTTGAGATCCTTATGCCGTAACTACGAGAACATTCAGGCACGTCTTGCTGGTTTTCGTGAACCTCCTAAAAGAACATCTGATACCATGGCACCAGAATTTGCATACAGTGGTCATTCATCACATAAGTCAAACAATTCAAATCAAAATTATGGTCATAATTTCTATAATAATAATTACAATAAAAATAGATCTTATCCTAATAACAACAATACAAATAAAACTAATAACACTAATCAAAATTATACACAAAATTCATACAGTAACAATTACAATAAAAATAAATCTTATCCTAACAACAACTATAATGTTAATAAAACAAGTAATAATAATAAATATGTACATGCAATGCACACCCCCGGTCCTAAAACATTATTTTGTCCTCGATGTCGTGATAATACCCATAATTTACGTCAGTGTAAGGCGAACAAGGACAAAATATTTTGTTTCATCTGTGGACACGAAGGTGTCAAAACTCCGCAATGCCCCAATTGTAACAAAAATAACCCAGGTCCATCAAAAAACTAGTAGACCTGCAGAATTGTGAAAATCATAGTAAGTTCGATAGCGAAGATTGGGCTAAATGCCTACATACTATAAAATTTTATTTTAATTCCTATAAAATCAATACAATTCTGCAGAAACAACCTATTAACGATCCTCGGCCTTATGCATCTATTAAAATTTATAATATATCACTGTTAGGTCTTCTAGATTCTGGCTCAGCCGTCACTATCTTAGGCAATAATATGCATCGCAGCCTAGAACAACATGGCCTAGCAGTTCAAAAAGAACAGCCTATCACTGTCACAGCTGCTGGAGGTCAGTTAATGACTAGCATTGGCTATATTAATCTGCCCGTAAAATTTGAAGACACGTTTCATGTCATCAAAGCTTTTGTTGTGCCAGATATTGACATAGATCTCGTGTTAGGTATCGACTTTTGGCACAAATTTAATATTTTTCCCAATCACCTCGCTGGTATTACTTTTTCTAATGTGAACGTTTCTAACGCTAGCCTGGATATTAATCGTTCCTCTTTTATACAGGCTTACGACCATTTAAATATCTCAGAAAGATCACTAGCAGATAACATAATTGCTCAATTTCGTGATATCTCTGCCGAAACCAAGGGTTTAGGTGAAACTAAGTTGATCACTCACCGAATTGATACTGGAGACGCCTTACCTATTCGACAACGCTATTATCGTATGTCCCCTGAAAAACAGCGCATTCTTGTCGAACAGGTGGACGAGATGCTAGGTCTCGACGTAATCGAGCCATGTGAAAGCGCTTGGTCGTCACCGGTACTAATTGTTACCAAGAAAAATGGTCAACCTCGTTTTTGCCTCGATAGCCGGAAGCTAAACTCCGTGACAAAACGCGACGCCTACAGTTTGCCCTACGTGTCCGAAATTTTGGACAACCTTCGTGATGCTCGCTACCTTTCTAGCATAGACTTGTCCAAGGCGTTTTGGCAAATTCCCATAGCTTCCGAAGATCGAGACAAGACGGCGTTCTACGTTCCAGGACGAGGCACGTTTCGTTTTAAGCGTACCGCGTTCGGACTTACCAACGCACCTGCAACTCAACAGAGATTGGTTGACCTGCTTTTTAGGGAATTCGACCTCAAAGTCTTCGCGTACCTCGATGACATTATTATCGTCTCGAACGACTTCAATTCCCACGTCTCCCTTTTACTCCGTGTGATGGAGAAGTTAAAGCAGGCCAACCTCACTATAAACCTGGAAAAATGTAAATTTTTTCGAAGTCAGCTAAAGTACCTGGGCTATGTTGTTGACAGTTGTGGACTTCGTACCGATCCAGAAAAAGTGCAAGCAATTCTTGATTACCCGACACCTACTTGTCGTAAAGATATCAAGCGCTTTCTCGGGACCGCTACATGGTATCGTCGTTTCGTCCCCAACTTCAGCACTATAGCAGGCCCTCTTAATAAGTTGACTTCCAATAAAAAAGGTGGACCACCGTTTGCCTGGTCTTCGGAGGCCGATGCTGCATTCCAGAGGCTTAAGGAATGTTTGGTTTCTGCTCCTGTTCTTTCCTGCCCTGACTATGACAAGCCATTCGAGGTGCACACCGATGCCAGTAACTACGGTGTGGGTGCTATGCTCACCCAGATCGTAGACGGTAAGGAGCACCCAATAGCTTACATGAGCAAGTCGTTGTCAGCAGCAGAAAAGAATTACAGCATCACAGAGCGTGAAACGTTGGCAGTTGTCATAGCTTTGGAGCATTGGCGGTGTTATTTAGAGAACGGAAAGCCTTTCACTGTCTATACCGATCATAGTGCGCTAAAATGGTTCCTGTCTCTAAATAACCCGACCGGTAGACTGGCTCGCTGGGGTGTGAGGTTATCCGCGTTTCATTTTGAATTGAAACATCGCCGCGGGGTTGATAATGTCATCCCAGATGCCCTTTCAAGAGCGGTCCCAGTTAGTGCGATAAGTACCTCAGACTACTTCTCAAAAACTACTGATCCGTGGTATAAAAATATTTACAATTCTTGTCTGACGAAACCCCAAAATTTTCCAAATTTTTTAATTAAAAACAACTCCCTTTATAAACTGACAAAGAACAAACACGACTTGACTGACTTAACTTCGGAATTTTCTTGGAAAGAGGTTGTTCCGCGTGAGCTACGTGACCAAGTGATCACCGAGAACCACGCTGAGCCTACAGCCGGACATCTTGGCGTATTTAAAACGTATCGTCGTCTTGCGTTGCGATATTTCTGGCCAGGCATGCACCAAGACGTCGTAAATTTCGTAAGTTCATGTTCCAAATGTCTTTCTTACAAAGCACAGAACCACCAAGTCTTAGGTGAAATGGGACGCCCTAAGCATTGTAGCCGCCCATTTCAAACAATTTCAATTGACCTCATGGGTCCCTTACCTGTAACTAGAAAGCAAAACAGCTACATTCTAGTCGTAACTTGCTGTTTTTCCAAATTTTGTTAAGTTTCACCTTTGCGAGCTGCTACATCTACTGCCGTGTGCAAATATCTAGAGGATTCAGTTTTCCTCGTGCATGGAACCCCTCAGACCATATTTTTAGACAACGGTAGCCAGTTTATCAGTAAAGTCACGGATTCTTTTTTTAAACATTATAACGTTCCAAATATCTTTTTCACACCTAAGTATACACCGCAAATCAATGTCGTAGAACGTTACAATCGTACAATTATAACCTGTCTGTCAACTTATGTCGAGGATGACCATAGGACTTGGGACACTTTCATTCCAAAGGTACAGTTCGCCATTAACAATTCGGTGAATGAGGCGACTGGTTTCACTCCGTCATTCTTGGTATACGGCAGAGAGATCGTAACTTGTGGCACACATTATGTAGATAACGACTTAGGCGATGACGTATTGTTCCTCCCACGTGACATCTATGCTGAAAATCTGGGTTGTCTTTCTGAGATATTTAACAAAGTTCAGGCGAAATTATATCATGCCCATATCAAAAACACGGCTCATTACAATCTTCGTCGAAAGCCCATGGAATTTAAAGTTGGTGACATTGTAATGAAACGTGCGTATGTGCTGAGCAATAAAGACAAGTATTTTAGCAAGAAACTAGCACCTAAGTACATAAAATGTCGCATTGTGGAAAAGAAATCTCCACTAGTCTATTTGCTAGAAGACATGTCAGGAAAAAATATTGGCAAATGGCACATAAAAGATTTAAAATTAATTGGTTTAAATAAATAAATATAAATAGCACGAAACATGTCGTACCTTACCCTCACTCACTTTTTACCATCTAGTATTAAAAATTTTCGTATGGGTCACCATTCAATTAAATATAATAATGGTAACCTCAATAATTGTCTGTTCGCGTTAGGAACCTTTAATATGGTTACTATTGCTAAATTGTGTGCGTGAAGTATGAAAGATTGAAGTTTAAATGGATAAATACGTAAATATGACTTAAATGCGGATTTTATTTTTTATATATAATAAAATCCTTTTGTGACGCGCGGGGTAATGTAACGTTGCACTTACATTCATTACTCTTATTATTATAAAAGGGTAAAAGAATGTTTTATTTTATTGTTTATTAATAATAAATAATAATAATAAAACACTTATAATCTAAACCAAGAAACTTATAACTAATAAAAACACTAACATACATATTATAAATAACTTAAACCTAACTATAACTATAAAATAACAACACTTAAATAATGATATATCAACTAAATCAACACAACGCTAACACTTGTCTACGCGATTATAAACCACTTAGTGGCGTGATCCAGACAAATGCGCTCATTGGCTAAAGCGCGCCTTTTATTTACTCTAAATGCAGAATTTCGATGCGCCCGCGCTGCGGCACTTACGAGCTATCTCCTTATTGCAATAAACCTGTGCCGGCTGCGTTCACTAGCTCCGCTACGTGTCGTCTTACGCGCTGACATTAATTTTCAAAATTCAATTTATTAAATCTTTTAATTTAATTTATTCGTCCCTACGACGTATTTGTAAATTTTACTCGTTAAGTAAAATCATTTAAGTGTCGTCTCGCACCCCAATAGGGTAAGTGTTGAACAAATATTATAATAATTGCTTAGCTATAAGTTAGTGCTCATTTTAAACACTAGGTTGTGCTTAATATCATATTTTAATTTCATTCAATACCGCTTCCGTAAATAAATGGTTACGGTGAATGTTCACCGCTTCAATCAAAAGCGGAATTTGTAATAATAAATAAATAAGTGTTACCGTTATAGTGCACGGAACATTCTACGCCTAGCTGTAATTGCTAGTTAGTGCTTAAACCTGGTCTAGAAGTAATAAGCTAGCATTTCCATTTTCATTATTGCATCAGCTTATTTACCTACCCTCTTTTACTTAACAAAAAAAATATAAAAACGTAATTCTGCTTAATCTTTCTCCTGGATAATTGTAACTCCGTTCTGATAGTGAACACCGCTACACCAATTGCTTTCGGCTTCTCCCCATTCTTAGGCATATATCATCAAGGGGTTCACTATCAGCGGAGGAGTTCACATAGATTTTAACCGGTGGACGTTCATCCACAGGGTGCTACATTACGGGTATTTAATTACCGCGAAAAATACGCTTCACCTGCTGCCCCGGCGCTCCCCAGACTGTACCGCTTCAGCACACTCCATCGACCGCTGCCTTCACCACCACCCTCAGGGGAGTACCGATCTACGGCGGCAAAACCAGACGGGCATAGACTCCCACGACCTTAATTTTTATTAATAAATATTTTCTTTATTGTTGTTGACTTCGGTTGTTTTTATTTAATTTTATAAACATAATCCACGTCCTGGGCCCGAACGTCACAGTAGCTATTGAGATTTAAAAACAAGTTTAGTTATCCAAAATCGGTTTAGCATTTTATTTGACTTGAGGGTTAGACAAGCATAGCTGGGAAGGTTAATTCAATAGCAAAGAGATACGCTGCGCAGTAAAATCATGAAAGTTTGTGTAGTTTAGGAAGACAGCGGTTAAGAGGTCAAGTAAAGCCTAACTTCATGGAGTTTATATACTCAAGTCACTTATGTTAATTAAAAAGATTTATTAGGTAATAAGACTATTTGCTTATCAAGATCATAGGGAAGTAGGCATACAAAACAATTGGCCAATATTTTAAAATAATGGGGGTCGCCTGATTAAAAGGAGTTAAATTTGTAAAGAAATGTGTTACCTTGTATAGTTATAGAGCAAATTTCAAGTTGCAGTTATTTCAATACAGTATAGGGAAAGTCAATAGGCATTTTAGGAAATAAATAAAAAAAAAGTAAGCTTTTTATTAGTATGCAATAAGATAAAGGAATTATTTTAGTTGCATATTCACTGCAGAGTATGATAGTATGTTGAGTTTATTTCATCAAAATAAAATGGTTGCTGGCGGGTAATTCACTCTATAAAGCACAGGGAAGAAATACAACAGTAGACTGACAGTAGGATATCTTGAGTTAGCACCTCACTTTTGACAGACTTCACGCTGGGATATTTAAAGTTTGTTGACAGCTGCTAGTGTTTAGCTCAAAGGTAGTAGGAATTTTGTTGCTCCCGAGGAAAATTTTAATTTTAAGATTGGATTTCGCTTTACCTGTAAACAAAACAAATAAAAAAAAATTGGTAATCAACTATGATGAGATCTAAAAGGTTTGATGATAGTGTACTATTAATAAAACAGCCAGAAAGTTTGGCTTAGTTATGTTAGTTTATTGTTCATTAGTACAGGTTTTGTTTGGAATCTTGATACAGAGATTTAGTATGGCGGTTTTAATATTAAGAAAACTAACAGATTGGAAAATTAGTTCATGAGATGGTAGGTTACAAGATTATTATTTTGAGTATGTATGTAGGTATGAAAAGGATTCAATGAGAAACTGATAACATAGGATAACTTACCAAAAATAAACATTATGAAGGCAGGTGTAGTTGAGATTTCATTTAGGTTGTCTTCGAGACAAATTAGTGGTGATTCACTTTACATAAATGTCATCTTGATTGGTTATAAAGGGCGATAGGTAGACTACCAACTACGTCAGTGGTTCATATTCCATGATAACTTCTTCAGTGCCTGAAAGCAAAATATCATTATTACTTCAAATTTACTAACTTACAATTAGTATAAACAGTTTCAATATGAAATAAAAGATAATAAGTAGCTGCTATCTATTGAATGCATATAGAATGGGAAAGAATTTGTTTGAATAATATTAGCAAAAACAATAGAATGTATGTACGGAACATTAATTACCTTTGTATTTCAAGTTCTTAATTGAACTAACACTATTACCACTGTTATGTAGGATCCTTGGATATGTTTTGGTCAAACTCGAAAGGTTGAATTAAACATAATTTGATTTGAACATTGCGTTGATTTGGTTTTAATAAATATATCGACCACCAATAAAATTATCATCGTTGATCAGTGGTGCAAAGCATAGACAAGAAACACATAGCTTACAACATTTTTAATGTTGACGTGCTGTCACGTTAAGGAAAAGTAAAGGCATCATGGCCATGCAGCCTAATTGTGCATAGATTATAGAAGAAATAAATATTTTCGTGTGGAAAAATTCTATTATGAATTTTATAAGTTATTAATTTAGAACAAACAAGTAGAACGTTTATAGGTACTAATATAATATTATATGTGCGTCCTAATAAGGACAGAAAGCCATTTTTTTTAAAAGAGAAGAAGAAGATAGTAATTTTTCTATTGCAGAAAAAAAAAACTAATAGCTTTCTGTAGAGTGTGCGGTGTTGGCGTTATTGCCCGGCCAACATGTAAGTGTGAAAACAAACTCGTTATTGTACAGAAGAAAAGAATCTCTCTAACAAAATAATTAGACTAATACCTGATACGGCGGGTAAAATATAAGTTGTAGCCTTAAAATGCAGTGTCACGTAAATAATCTAGCAGATCTACATGGGGAAAATCCAGCAGGGAACGTAGGTAGAAAATTTAGATAGGGTGAGTATAAATTTCATTGCAAGATGTTCTAATTGATTTATTTATATTGATAACTTGGCAGCGGAGTAGTCCGATATCTAAGGGGGGTTCCAAAACGTCGAAAGGATTAGCTATACATCATCACTGTAAATAGTAACCTTTTAGAATAGGTAGGTTTAAGGATGATTTTATTGGGGCTACATGAGTAAAGGGTAAGCAATCTTCTAAACAAGTAAATTTTACTTATGTTTGGCAACTATAGTAATGCTGGTCATCCTATTTCCTGCGCTGTTTGATGTGGTTAGGAATAGAATAGAATAGGAAAACCTTATTGCATAACCCCGTGTGGTGTCGGGTTGGAGTTGCGCCTCTCCGTTTCTTCCGTGGATGTCGTGAGAGGCGACTGAGGATATGGGTTGGGGTATACCGTGGGCAACAGGCTGGGCAACCTGTCACTGTTGTACCGTTTTTGTCGGGCTTTAAACCTGGAATTGCTGGGGGTGGCTCCGAAGCGGTAGCGTTTCGTGTGCTCTGCCTACCCCATATGGGAATACAAGCGTGATGTTTGTGTGTGTATGTGTGTGTGTTATTGCATAATCTGTGTTTGTACAAAGATGATGAAAATGTTTAGTGTTTCGACAGTTACCCTCCCAGGCATAATAGTAATAATAATAATGTGTTATAATTCTTAAGATCTAATTCACAATTTACTAAGTAGCATAAAATTCTTTTAAATCATAGACAGCCTTTTCTATTAACTTTTATTAGTGTTTGTTTAAAAGTGATTTTATAGGTTTATGCGATTACATTCAGGTTGAATAGTCTATTTTCTGTGTGTTTGAGCTTAGGTATGTATGGTGTGGTTGTTTAAGTGCCTGGGGGGCACAGCATTACCAAGTCAAGTAAAACATTTAGTATTTAAATAAACAAACATTGATGGGAGAAAGGAAATACTAGGTAGATAAAAATAATTAAAATTTTATTAGGTAATCTGCATTCTTTAAATACAAAATACAAATTGCTAGTATGTTATTACTCAAACTTAGGAGAAATCAGGTGGATATAAAAATCAGGTAATTTTCAGTAACACTATGTTGCGCCACAAGACTTATAAATAGCCACAGTTTCACATGTAGCATACTTCTATGGACAATTAACAATTCATAAATTTCAAAATACATATCTACTTACATACTTTGGCCTTTTAGATATAGTTTAGTTTAATTTAGTTGTAATATTAAGTATTTTAGTTAAGTTATTTTTAGGATGTTTTTTATTGTTTCATTCGTACCAATAAATTTGAAATCATTACTTATATACATAATACTATATCTAATTGAAACCATATTGCAAGTCAAAGGTAGTAAGCTAAGTTACCATGTCCCTAACATGTACATTGACATTAAAATAAGCCTTTGTAACTAAAAGGGAAAATAATAATTTTTCTAATGCTTTAAACTGTTTTAAATTCTTTTCTTTTAATATTTCTGCGGGAAGTTGTTGAGAGCTCTTGGGGCCATGCCGAAGAAAGTTTTGCCATCGAAGAAGTGCTATCAGGTTTGGTGTTAATTCTACCTAGCTGTCACAATATGTTAAATTGAACCATTATAACTGTTTAACTAGCGTTTTCAGCCTAATTCAACTAAGTTAGGCAAGAGTAAATTGAGGCCGCGTTTATATGTATTATTGTTGTTATTTGTTGTTGTTATTATTATAGCCTTCTTATTTTCATTTTGAATCACGGAGCATAGTCATAAATGCATGCTTTGCATACTGAAGATAGTTATTATAGTACTTATTACATAAACATTTCAAAAGTACGTAACATTTAATTTCATAATAAATAGCTTTCCAAATTTCACAATTATTTTATATAATTTAATTAATTAAATTTTATAAAACCTATCCATAAAAAGAAAAAAAAAATGATTATATGTATATAAATAGTAGAAAGTTAGATAAAGCATTATTCGAATGGTTGGTCAAGGTAGAGTGGGCACAGAAGTTTCTGTTGGTCTTGGGTGCTCGAGTAGAGTCAGTACAGTTAGTTTGGGAATTGGGATTATCGGGATGATGGGAGTTCGTAGGGGTGTTGTAGAACGCTTGATGCTTGATGGTGGTTATTCTGGTACAATGGGTTTTATAACTTAGTTTTCTAGGGTGCAATAGTAAAATTAATTAAGAACTACAACTAAATGCAGATGTAATAATGGTACGTTATTTCAAGGATTTATGCTTGAGTCTAGGAAAAAAAAAAAAATATAAATATAGGATATGTATTTTGCTGGAGGACATTTCTATTATTTGAGTGTTTCTAAAAATAATTCGGGAAAATTTTATAAGTGTACAAAAATATTATTCCTATATCAGAGTGGCGTGTTAAAAGGGGGGGGGCCATGAGAGTATATGTGATTGAGAACAGGGGTAGAGGGTTTAGTAAAGGTATGGAAAAGCGGAAGAGGAAGGATGTTTCTGAGGGGATTCAAAATAAAATGAGTGGAAGAAATAGGGTATCTAGTATATGTGAGGCTCTGATGTTGGAATTTTATTTAACTTATTGATATTTGAACCGGAATCATTACACTCAACAATCAAAGTCCATGGGTGTAAAAGTTAGGAGTAAGCCAGAGAAAAAAAAAATAAAGGCATAATGCAGTTAATTGCCGCCCATGAAGCTTTCACACTCATCACAACTTGATACTAGAACCCTACACGTAGCAATGACGATGCGTGATATTGTATAATCTCTACTATGATAGAGAATGTAACTCTCCGCACTACTATGAATTTTATGATTGTATGACTCTAAAATTAAATTGAATAAGAGAGCACTTGTATCCTTGCAAAAAGCTGGGTACATAGAAGATGGAAACCAACATTTTTTCTTATTGTATATTTTTTTTATATATAGCGTTATCTTATCAGATGTGTGCTAGACACGAAATTGTTATCACAACAAGCGGAAAACTGGGAGTAAGGTGAATGAGGTCCAGGGACTGGAGAATGTTGTTTTGAAATTGTTCTGAAAGCAATGGATTTGGCCGACGACGTTGAGCTTTGTTTTTGGAGGGGCACGTGTGCGAAGGGCTTTGATCGTTAAAGGCAGAGCAAGATCGGGTCACTAGCTCTCGTGTATGAAACCGGAGGAATCATTTACCCTCGCTGAGACAATAGTTCCTCGTGAAACCCTTTCAGCGTTATTTCTGGCAACTAAGATCTAGTTTTTGTGCCTTAGTAATTTTATTCTTGGATGATTTAAAACGAATTATATACAATATGACGTTACGTTATTGCTGCAACACACACCAAGCTAGGAGTGGTGCGATTGAGGAGGGAAGGTTAGGTTGCACTGCTTGAATTGGTTCTGAAAGCAATGGATTTGGCCGCCGACGTTTGGCATTGTCTTTAGAAGGGACACATTGGTACTGATTTCGGTCGACTAAGGCAGAGCAAGACTGGGTCAAATACCTTTGTGTGTATCACTAGGGTCGGGGTGAGCCTAGCACAACTCACCTTCCTTTTTGAGGCAAGAGTCACTCGTGAAACCCCTTCAGCGTCATTTCTGGCATGTGCGTAAAACTGGGTCGTTCGCTCCTTGATTAGTTTCACTTTTACGATTGGTTTAAATACACACCACTCAAAGATCTTGCCTAGAAGAAGTGAGGAGAGGCAATCATAGAAGGGGAAAATATTAATAAGTTTATTGGAAGTTGATGTTTATTTGATTTTCAAATTCTACTCCAGCTAGATACATGTCCGCTTTCATAGAATTTGGGGGGCAATTGTAACCTTACAGCCGATGGCCTGTAATGTTCCACCTTATGTAAACATAGGTTAGTAAGAGGGGCTAAAAGAATTAAACCAATTTTATTAAATTAAGGTAAATTGTAAACAAATGAAGTTAGAAATTGTTAATCTATCCATAAATACGCGAACGAGATTATTGGCAACATTGAAACTGTCAAACGCGAATGTAGGAATAGCACAGCAAAGCCTTCCCTAATCGTTGCTATGGGCCTACGGGCTATTCTTACCTGTCCCCACTATCGCCATCGTCCCCTCCGTCGCCGAGGTTAGCTTATAAATACGACTCCCGTACGATATTAGGGGAATTTTTTCTTCTCTTCGACACGGACTCGAGAGGTTCTCTCTGGATACTTGGTAATTATTTCTATCGTATTTTATTTATTTTTTTAAATTTATTTGTGTTATTTTATATAGTGAATTGGTGTGTGGTTTCCCTGCTTTGTGTATCATGGTACCGAAGACTTTTGGTATTATGGTATTCATTGCTGGGAATTGCGTATTGATTCATTATGGGGTTTGGGGATTACAATCAGTTGTGATTTTAAATATTTCTGGAACAGTAGAGGACTTATCGAGTTTCGGCTCAGTAAAAGCCGATTCCTAGGGAATGAGAGCCAGGTCACCTAGCGGTGGTAACGGACAGGCTGGCTTTCCCTGGGAACGTTCTTCAGTGTCAGTGTGCGCCTATGGAGTAAGGGCGGGGTCTGTGATATACAAGAAGAGACAGGCCTAATTTTCTCCCTGGGTTTTGGAGGGTTTGAGATGCCATACCAGGTGTCCTAAATCAACCAAGACCTTGTCCTCCTTATCTATTTGTTTATCTACCCACATATTTATTCTTCGGCATCGGTATTTGTCTTTCCCAATTCTAACACGACAAATACTGGTGAGCACACGGGTAATAGGAGTAGGAAGCAGAGCCACCCACTCGACGTAGGGGTAATTAGAATAGGGCCACTCATCTCACCAGGTGAGAGGCCCCGCGAGTAACCTAAATGTGGAGCCCGGGCTCCTAGCTTGCTGTTCGTGTAGTTTAGTTGGCTAGTTTAGAAGTAGGATAGGATATGGTAGGCTTGATGTCTTGTTTTACTTCCACTTGGTAAGGCGGAAGTTCTATTTGCTCTATCTAATTGATTTGATATTTATTTGTGTGTTAATCGTGTTTTACTTCCACTTGGTAAAATGGAAGTTATATTTTCTTTATCTACCTACTTGATTTGATATTTATCAATCGTGTTTTACTTCCACTTGGTAAAATGGAAGTTATATTTTCTCTATCTACCTACTTGATTTGATATTTATTTGTGTGTGTTAATTGTGTTTTTTCCCATTAACTATACAGCTACTTACCAATTTGCCTAAGGCTGCTTTTAAGCTTGCCTGCTACATCCAGAACCTAGCCATACTCTTGGTGACATACTTACAATATATTATCTTCTCTGTGCTTACATAGATATTGACAGCTAAATGACTGACTTTGACGTCCGACGAATGAAGGGTTTCAGCGTTTCACTTTCATTCAATGTCCTATGTTACAAACGCTAGTAGCTTCAAATACAAGTGAGACAAAATAATTCAACAACTCACAATGGAGTAATAATTTATTTGCTGAAAGTAGAATCTCCTTTGGAAGACTTTGGTCGTTCCTGGCTGCGGACCTTGGGTTGTATGAATCTGTAGTGGCTAATAATATCAACTATTCAAATAGTAATAAGGCTCTACTAAATAACTTATCTTTCATAAACTTACGACGTAAGTCATATTGATTAAGACTAAGGCAGAGCAAGTCAGTGGTTGACGGTACCAGGTGTTCCGGAAGCTACTCTTTAATCAATATAATAAACCACTATAAGTTATCCCTAAGTACTGTTGAAGTTGGGTTTGTTACTACAGGAGTATTGTGATCACGGGTTTGATCCAGGAACAGCCTCAGACTATAACTGACTTCCCTTTGAAAATGTCCTCTCTTGTGTAAACATAAGATATGTTCTTATATTTCCTAACAAGGAAAAGGTAGTATGCTCCTTCAGAGTACGCAGAGGAGGCAACGCCCAGTACGGTGACGAAAGCCACTTCCAGAGGCGGGGAGTGGGCCTCTGGACTTTAGCTGCGGTTTAAAATACCTTTTCCCACACGAACATATCATAGACTATTGACAGGTGACTTTATACAACTAACTACATTCTTCATTTGCTCCTTACTTATCTTCTCTTTATTACCTAGTTAAACTACATAATAATAGAGCTCTTTTCCCATTATGCTAAACATACTAAAGGGTTACTTTCTAGGACACAACGTAGGATCCTTATTCTAGACCGCTAGCGATCACTTGGCCAATTTTATGACTTAAACAAGGTAAATCGACTTGAGTTTGGTTTAGGTAATTCAAAAGTTGAGACCCAAATTAATATAATAATAAATAAATTCGATTTATAGGCTTCGGTATAGGCTTTAAGTTAGGTTTAAAATGCTTTAGGTCTTTAGGTAGGTGGAATCGTTACAAGTTGCAGGAAACCGGTGGATGCAAGTGGCGAGTTGTCGTTCATTATGGCGTTCTAAGGGGGAGGCCTTTGTCCAGCAGTGGACGTCTTCCGGCTGATGATGATGATGATGATCCAAAAAATAAATAAAGCTCACAACCCACCTTTTCACGTCTTAAGTACTACATTAAAATTTGTTTAAATAAAATACCAGTCGGGAAGCTATAATATTATTATGTGATAGTCGTAAGACTTTGCAGCACCAAACGATACTAAATTCAAGTTATTAATTTTGAATTCAACTCCCGTACTTCTACACCATCAGTTACCTTAATAAACATAGGCTTAGATACATACCTAAAGTATATCTATTTACTATTGACTATCGAGTTTTTGAGAATAGAATAGGTACCTACTCTTGATATCCCTGAAATTGCCTCTCCCCGAATCGTATCCAAATCGAAAATCAAGTCTTTTTACTCAGTCTGTCGGAAGGCGTATTCCAGAAATATCGATCTTGATTTTTGTTCCCTTTCGCACAAAAATAAAGTACAGTAAATACAATATAATTGCTCTTTCTTTATTGAACACTAATACATAGTAAGGTTACTTTTTAGAACAAGCGTTCTTTTGTGGAGAGCGAACATCAAATATGACTATGTTAGTTTCATCGGATAGTGTTAAGCAAAATTATAAATTGTACTGCACTGACCGAGCAGTTCAAGGTTTCTTTTTGGGCTTGCAAAAAGCAAAGGAGAAAAAGGAAAAGTAATCATTACAAAATTTAGTATCCAAGTTGCCAAATTTTAAAGCCGACTCTGTTTTAAATTCTGTTTAATGATGCTATATAAAACGTCTATCTATAACTATAAGGATCAATTCGGAAATGACAAAATGTGGCATTAACCTGAAAAAGAAGTAGAAAATTAATAGCTCTAATTGATTCTGTCAACTCGGATTTTCAACTGTAAGTTGTGTTGGTAACAACCTGAGGCCTAATTGCCTAACGTTTCTGGCGCTCGCGATCGCAATAAAATGACATCTTTTGTATGCGATCGCGAGTGTCAAAAACATTAGGCAATACGGCCTCGGTCAACACACTTTACCGCTTTCGTGGAACACGTGGATTTTCACAGATGCATAGGCCTGAAATGAATAGTCACATGAAAACCTTTTAGTATCGAAACTCTTAAATGGTAATAATGGTATCACATCAGAATACTCCCGCCAATTCAGCCATCTTTGCATATCAAACGCCACGTAGGCATAAGATTTTACTGCAAGGCCCTATTCCGATACCGTTCAACAAAAGATTTTCCTAATAAAAAAGTCTGAATCATTTGCATTGTAAAACCGTTTTAGTATTGTTTGGTGCCTGGGGAATGGGGAATTGAAAGAAATTCCGTGTAGGAAATAAGATGAATTTAAATAAAGATGTCTAAGATAAGGGCGTGCGTTAAAGTTCAATAAAAGAGTACAATTGAATGAGTGAAGTGTTAGATATTGCTGGAGTTTGTAAGAGGAATTGGATTTGGTTATTCCCTGGAGAACTGCGATACTTTTGCAAGAGGTAATCATCATCGTCGTCATTTAAACAGCACAGGCACCAGTGGCGAAGCGTCCACAGAACCCTATTTGTAACGTATTTTTGGATAAAATGAACTTTCTGCCAAGTTTCTTGCGGCGCATTGCTCTTGCTTGACAAATGGTCTTTGATTTTGAAAAATTTGTTTCACTGGTTTAAGTTTTTAGATATCGTAATCCCCCATTTTAGTTAACAAGACTGAAAATAAATTAATTTTTCAGAAACTATCATTCCACAGATGTCGAAATCAAAACAGTCATTCCACAGATGAAATTAGTGGTGGTAGCAAAATAGGGAACTCTTTTTCCCAGCAACGGGACATGAAAAACTCTAAATAAAAAAAAAACTATTTTTCAAAAGCACACCTTTACCATAAGATCATTTTCCCACTTTTCCAACAACCTTTTCCACGACAAACAAAATTATTAACTCTAAAATTATCATAACTGCCCTGTTTGCGCGTCGTAACGCGTAGAGCTTTGCGTAACGCGATCCGCGTCGCGGGATACAAAAAGCGGGATAATGGGTTCCCCGCATTATGCGGGAGGTAACAGGTCACAAGAATGTCTTCAAGTGCTTCCAAACCAGTATAACATGAGGACTTTTTAAAAATTAACCAATTTTTTTTTTACAGATTTTCATTTATGACAGATATGTCTCATATTAAATGATATTGTAACGGATAACTCACTTCTTAAATCGAGTTTAGCTCGACAGGTTTCGGGCTATTTCGTAGCCATTCTTTACAGGAGCATCGGAGGAGACTCGGCGGCTGCCGCAACACGCACACTACGCGCCACCGCTCTGCTCGCGCGAGCGAAATAGCCCGAAACATGTCAAGCTAAACTCGATTTACGTGAGTTATCCGTTACAATATCATTTAATATGAGTAAGTCTCACGGTAGTTTCATATTATCTGTCTCATAGAGTCTCAAAAGTATAAACTTTATTCAGGTAAAGAAATAAGTTTTTCATATTCATATTAATTTATTGCGATCATTTTCATTTGTACAATTTTCGTAGATCTACAAAAAAGGAAAAAACACCTGCAAGTGCCTCATTTTAAATATAAAACTGACAACCGATTTAAGTCTGAGATCTCAGATAAATCAAAAATACAAACTGAAACAAAGATGCACAGAAAAATCATAAAAAGAGTCCAGCGCTGGGAATCGAGCCCAGGTCCTCAGCATTCCTTGCTGCGTGCTATACCGCTACACCACAACTAGTACAGACACAAATTACTCCTTTGCACTTCATATCTCACCTTGTTTGTTTCTTATATAGTCACTTAAGCAGCGACACTGGCGACATCTATGCTTTAGCCCTCATCAAGAAATTTCAGCACCCCATCGGAACCAACCGCTCACCCGGACAAGAGAATAAGCAAGCAATCAAATTAAGAATGGTTTTTGGAGTCTTTTTGCAAAATGATTCTAAAATTCCTAACTATCCATAGTTTTTTTATGTATTTTATATATTTTTGTTTTGTATAATTTTAATTTTACAGCGCATTGACGCTTAACTGTAATGCGGTAATTTTTATAATAAACAAATAAATAAATAATAGTGACAGATACAATATCTGTCAAAGAAATTATGGCGAAATTCATTATCTCATTTATTCTCCCATAGAGTTTCAATCTTGTTTCAATGGATTCGATTTTTAGCATCCGAACATGGCGGATGTAGACAATGTCTAATTTTGCTATTTCTGTTTCTTTGGCTAGTTGAAGTATAATTTTGATAGTGTTTTATGCGGCGATTAACCTTAACAGTGAACAGTGATCACAAAATTCTATACTGCTCTCGTGTCTGACATTTTTTAATGCGCAAGTTGTCTCCACGTGGTTTCTGGAATTTTACCATCAAGTTGCAAAAACTACAATCACCGTACAACGTCCCTCTCAAAGAGAGTACTTTGACACTGCCGAAATTGTCCTATTAATTAGGACAGAAAGACATATTTTAAAAGAGAAGAAGATGAAAAGGCACAAAGGTACCATGGTACCTACGCGATTCTGTTTCCTCGGCAAACTCCTTAGACATTACGATATATTCAAACAAAACAAAATAGCCTCTTTCATATCATTGAGAGTGCTGATTGGAATAATTCTCACATATATATGCTGAACGGGCCGTTACATACTCGTTGAGTGTTTGCGACGAAATCTATAGCTTATTGATGATTCCCAACGACTCTTGGATTGAAATATACTTATGCTAACGTGGAAGTTAGGTTATATTATCCACTTGGATATTCGCGTACACATATATAGCTTCATGACCAAGTGTAGATCATGACAGTATTTTGACTTTTGACAGGACACACATAACAACAATACTTCCTGCTACAGCTATTAAATATATACATGTCGGTGGCCGATCGTAAAATCCGCCAGATGACGAAATTCCTAGGCATATCTTGAAATGGCGCGCGGGATAGTGATAAACGAATTCTACGCGGACGGAGTCCCAGGAAACAACTAGTTTTACATATCTCTTAAATTTTACATTCATACCAGCAATGAATTTATTTTCTTATTTACTACCTACTTACCTATTTCAGTAAAAAGCGAAAACGTCCGGGCGTTAGACATGCCACAGTATACCGGGTGTCTCCTGTAATACGAGCAAAAGATTGAAACATAGATCGTCCTCGCCAAACTGAACAACTTTAGTTCAGCGTCTTTTAAAAATAATGGAGTCTTAAAATTTTCCCTTTTTCATACAGATTAAATACTGATCACCAGACTGGACTGACCAGACAAAAGCCCTAAAAAATACTCCTCTCAACACTTGCGCCAGAGAAGCGACAACCAGGAAGAACTGGCGTAGAATTGTTCGACGTGCTACGTGACCACGACTGCTCTGCCAAGAGTATCCGACAAAGAAGAAGAAATACTGATCAAAGTAGGTACGCCACACTGGAACACAACTGACGTCGCCTGTCACGCTACAAACAACAAACATTTTGCTTTACATTGCTTCTTCGAATAAACTTAAAAGTATAATAAAAATTAAAAAAAAAACGAATTATTGTTGAAAGTCGCTGAACTAATGTTGCTCAGTTTGACGAGAATGATCTATATTTAAATTATTTGCTCATATTACAGGCCACACACGGTACCTACAACACGGATGTTGTTGACGTTGTTACGTGCACATCAGGTTAACAAGAGAAAATCTACAGAAGCGGTTAAGATATAAATCTAGGCTTTAGAATTTGACAGCAAGCCTAGCGTGAAGATAGCGCCGTGCATAGGCAAGGCTGGGCTATTTAAGCTTGTTGGCAAAGTGTTTCGAGCCACGCTTAGAGCTCATTACCAACTGGAGACGACACCGAACCTTGGCTTTCTGTAAAAGTTATTAATCTGTAACAACGTATTTTTTTTATTTTCCTATTTTTTGTGCCGTGAGGCGCTAGAGTAAGAATGTTGCGTCCCCCTCTCTTCCCGTGGGTGCCGTAGAAACCGGCTGAGAGATAATACCAGAAGATGGGCAGCAGAGTCTTCGTGGCTACTCTTTCATCATATACTGCGCTCGCCAATCTGCTTGCCAAGCGTGGCAAGTATTGGAAACCCCCGTCATAAACCTCCAATGGAAATATAATTCTTAAGCGATTGGAGGTCTACGGGGGAGGCCTATGCCCAACAGTGGCTGATGATGAGGAACCTATTTATCCTAATATATTAAAATTTTTAAGGCAAAAATTTTTGTGACCAAATTGCGGTTATTTTTAGCTAGGTATGTTGTATTAAAATTGGTCCAACCGTTTTTGAGATATTGAACTTTGAAATTGAAAGGAAAATAGGGGTTTTTAATTTTTCTACTTTGAGTTGGTGGATTAATGTACAAATGTTATTGTGCATGGCGCCTCCTCTTCGCTTAATACTCTAAGGAGGGTGTGAGACATCAAGGCATTTATGACACAATCACGCGGGACAAAGCGTGTTGATGTCGACGTTATGGTGGAGAGCATGCAGTCAGCTAGTCACCATAAATTAGGATAGAACAAAAGATCCCACTAATATTATAAATACGAAAGTGTGTAAGTCTGTCTGTTTGTTTGTTGCTTCTTCACGTGTAAACTGTTGAACTAATTTAGATGAAATTCGGTAAGTATAAAGATAGTTTGAAACCCAGGCAAGGCCTTCAGGTAGTTTTTATCCCGGAAAATTTCATGGTTCCCGCGGGATTGCGATAAAAGAGTTCTACGCAGACGGAGTTGCATATCTATATTAAAATTTCTTTACAATTCTGTAAAATTTCACTATTTTCTGACTTCTCTAACGTGCACAGATTTTTGTGTATTCTCGTAGACTACACAAAAGACTAACCCCCTTATTCATAAAACTTAACAAGCCTATGTTAACTAACAAATGCTTTGTCCCTTTCTAACAAATACAAATGTCGAAGTGACAGATAAAGACAAACGAATTTTACCGGCATTTTAACTAAAATAGGTTTGATTGTCGTTTATGAATAAGGGGGTAAGTGTACCCTAAGTGTAACTTTAAGTAACTTACTCTCTGAAGTTTTTCCACAACTCTGTGGCGTTAAACAATTTCCACGCAGACAAACTCGCGAACAGCTAGCACACTATATATCAGCGCATGACGTCCCACCGTTCCAAACCGTCTTATAAGTACGATTTACACCACAGATAAGATACAGAATAGTTTCCACAGAGGGCGTGTCGGAAGCGGAAACGCCGCGGTCGTACGTCATCGCGCTAACGCCTGTTGGAATGCCTTGTATTGTTTATGGTAGCTTGGATTTTGTCTTGTAGATTTCGAGTTTGTGGTTTGAGAAAAGCTAGTACAGTCAAAGAAACTGAATCGCGTATCAAGGTGGAATCTTTGAGCTATTGATATGTCATGTTGAGAAATTGAGTATGAAAAGGTACTCTGGTACGCGATTTAATTAGTTTCTTAGACTGTTACGTAACGATTTATAATTGTAACACCTCCCCCTTAAAATACCATAAAAGCTTTTGATTATAGTATTGAAGTGGTTTGTCATGAAAAAATAAAGACAGGCAATACGAAATGAGGTTTTGTTTTGACATGTAAATGAAACAAAGCTTATTTGAAAGTAGCAATCGTGAATAAAAATGAGTGATTTCGTCATAAAACTATTTTATTATCTTTCCATGCATGTCAAATTCACCATATACTTTTTAACTATTATAGATCTCACTCAATGTGAGTTTGATCTATATTTGGATACCTACTACGGCCACCAAAAGTTGAAATAAAATTAGCCCTTCCCTTTTTAAATTAGCATTGTCATCCATCACCTTCTCAAAATATCCCCAAACCCAGACACCTTGAAGTAACCAAATCACCATTCAACACTCAAATCCATAAAACAAACGCATATCCGTCAATTTTACAAAACCAACAGAGGGTTGTAGCAAAAACGGTTGGGGGCGGCGCTGGCGCCGACTCAAATATTTGGGATGCGATTAAGCTGTGCTTATTGATTGATGGGAACATGATCCGTGTATAGAGTAGGATGAAATCTTTGAACATTCAACCTAACACTAAACTGTTCGATGTTCTTTCAAAATCTAGTGCTCTTTATTAGCAAAAAATTAAATGTAAAAAGACGACATTCACAGAGCAGGTTTCGTCGGATAAACATTTGAGATATCCACAATAAGCTTAAAAGTTTGTAAAAGAAGTGTCGGACAAGCTCTTCGGCGTCTCAGGAGACCATAGGGCTGGTACCTTTGCCCAGCGCCTAAGTTTGGCGGTGCAGAGGGGCAATGCGGCCTCCGTCCTGGGGACGATGCCCCAATAGGGCGATCTCCAGGGTATTTTTTATTTGTAATTTTTAGTTTTGTAAAATTTTGGTTTGTTTAGTTATTTCGATTTGTTATAAAAATAAATGATATTATAAGCTTCGTTTTATCTGAAGAAATGGAACATGTGTAAATAAATGTCTCTTTTTTCTGTCTCTCTCTCTCTCTCTCTTTCTTTCTCTGAAAAAAAATCGGCTTCTTACTGTTAGGTATTTCATTTTTACATAATCAAGCCCAACTTAGCGTAGTTTTTTACCCGCGATGTGATCTTATTCGTACTTACTTCATGGAAATAAAAGTAATAAATAATAGTTTAAAAAAACTAAAAAAACACGCTTTTATAGCTAACCGAACTAAAAAATAGAAAATAATTTTAATTTCAAGTTATTAACAAAAGAATTCAATTCAGAGTAAAAAGCGTGGGGTGCATTTTACTACTTTTCATAACTCTCCTCTCATAGATAGTTGCCAATAGAATGATTGTTACATTTACTTTATCAAGCACCCCACGCTTTTAACTCTGAATTGAATTCTTTTGTTAATAACTTGAAATTAAAATTATTTTCTATTTTTTAGTTCGGTTAGCTATAAAAGCGTGTTTTTTTAGTTTTTTTAAACTATTATTTATTTTCCATTTTTTAGTTCGATTTATTGCATTGTCATAAAAAAAAAAGCGTGTTAATTATTGCATTGTCATCGGTCCTTGATACGTATGCAAAGTTTCAAATTAATCAGACTTCTGGAAACTGGTGAAAATTAAGTTCAAAGATTCCGTTACATACATAGTTAGTTACAACCCAAGCTAATAAAAGCGTGTTAAAAAAAAATAGAAACATTTTAGTTTCACATACTCTGTGCTTCGGCAAACACAGCTGCCCCCACCCCGCCTACTTTGTCGTAGTTTAAAACAATTAAACTTTTGATACGACAAGCCTAACGGAAAATCGTCGTGGGATAATTCAGTGTTTACTTTTAACGTTTATTTTGAGTCGTAATGGGATTTTTATTGTTAGTTTTAGTTTAGTAGTTGAAATCCGGAGTTTTGTGACACGAGTGGTAAAAAATTACAGTTTTTAACCCCTGGAGCTAAAAGAGGGGTGTTATAAGTTTGAAACCAATGTCTCTCTGTTAGCATCGTAGCTTTAAAACGGAAGGATCGATTTCGACGCGGTTTTTCTACGTGTCATCGAGTTCTTAGCATGTTTGACAAAAATCAGTCCAGCCGTTTTTTAGATATTGTACTTGTAATGACAATGTCGGGTCTAAAAGTCCGCTTTGTTTTTTAAATTATTACTTACTAGCTTTTGCCCGCGGCTCCGCCCGCGTGGTATTCGGTTATCGCGCGCTGTTCCCTCGGGATCTGTGCATTTTTCCGGGATAAAAAGTAGCCTATATCACTCTCGGGCCCATAAACTAATGCTCCATGCCAAAAATCACGTCGATCCGTCGCTCCGTTACGGCGTGAAAGACGGACAAACATAGAGACATACAAACACACTTTGACATTTATAATATTAGTATGGATATGGATAGTATATTAAATGCCTAAATGCCAAGTTTCATAGTTTTATCTTCGACAGCGACGAACTTCCACCATATAAACTTTCACCCCCTATTTTAACCCCTCAAAGCCTCTTTTTCGCGATAAAAAGATAGCCTATGTCCTTTCCCAAGGTCTATTCTATCTCTGTACCAAATTTCATCCAAATCAGTTTAGCGGTTTTAGCGTGAAAGCGTAACAGACAGACAGACAGACAGACAGAGTTACTTTCGCATTTATAATATTAGTAAGTATGGATAAACGTTTTTCCCATATAAACTCAAATACGTAACCACTATTCAGGTCATCTGTCTGTTTCTGCGAGGTTTCTGCCCTAAAATCAACATTACATAAATGGAACAGTCTTCTCATAATGTGTATGTGTGTGTGTGGCAGTATAAAGGCCACCTGAACCTTGTCTAAACGATTGATAATTTCAGGGCGGCACAGTACTGTTTAGGACTGACCCATTACCGCTTACACCAACACCTTCTGCACGGCTGCCTGGAACCGAATCAGAATCAGAAAAAATGTTTATTGTAGAACATAGGTAGGCTGTGAGATACAGAGTTGTTAAGACATTTATTGATTTAGTGATCTTCTATGTCTTGCCAATGGGCGTACAAAACATTAAATTGGTACATAGAATTACAAAATTAAACACACATAATCAAAATTAAAACGCTACAGACTTCAAATACACTTAAAAATTATGTCAGTTGAAATTAATAAATTACAATTGAATTAGAAATTAAGATTAAATTAATAAATTAAAATTTATAATCAAATTATTATTTTTTCCTTACCAAACTTACAAATTGAATATATATTCAACAAGTTATAAAATATAAATAAAAATTATTATTACACATTTAAAAAAATTATACGAAATTGTCATTCAAGTAATCAGAAACGGAATAATAACATTTATTAACAAGGAATGTCAACAATTTCTGTTTGAAATGTGGCATAGGCAACAGTTCCAAGCCCCTGTCCTGCCTCTTCTGCAAGGGCTACTGCTGCTCGCTGGCCCTGGAGCCCCTACGCCTCCAGCCTTCGCCCAGCACCGGTGACCTGCGTTTCGGACCCTGATCCAGGGAAGCCTTCCCAAGAAACGCCTTCCAACTCAACTCTCGAGATTCTGATTTCTGTCAGTAAAGCCTTAGGGGCTAAATACCTATACGTCTAAAAACTTCATTTTGTTTTACTCAAATTGAACCGCTAGGGTCTCATTGCTCTACCCTAACAGTGGCTCTACGTAAAACAGTGGGGATAAAAGACATAAATAAAAAAATAACCACTACGTTTTAGACTTGGCTTTAAACGTATCATAAACTGCAAAATATAAAGCCTCCATTTGCTGTTACCCTAACTTACTGCAGCTAAATACTTAATAGTATAACAAACAAAGCTTTGCCAATTCGCTTCATCCTCGAAATCGGACACGAAAGGTGTTCAAACAAATCAAGTTTGGCGGCGGAATCAAAGGCGTTTCGACGCGCGGTTTTAATTTTCACGTACGGGGTAGGAGTTTATGGAATGAGCTTTGTGCGGAAATATAATAATATCCACTATAATAAGATCCACTAGCCTTTGCCCTTGACTTTGTTTGCGTAAACCATTACAACCGACAGTTGTAATTCTTGTGGGAATTTCCAAAGTCATTAGCTGTACGTTGTTTGAAGAACGTCTGTAGAAAAATTCATATTTATGTTTAAATTTAGTGGTACTTTATTAGTGGTTTATTTATTTATAAATGGAATTACTTCAATTTATATAGCCAACATCAAAAGCAGCAATAACATTGTAATAGATCAATTGTTATCAAGAACACTGGTGTGGCATGTAATATAAACAAAAACATAGGTCATGCTCGTCAAACTGAACAACATTCGTTCAGCGACTTTTAAAAATAATGAAGTCTTTAAAACTTTCTTTGTCATAACCATCGTCATGTCAGCCGCAGCAGGACATCTACTGCTGAACATGTGTAGGCTTCCTCTATCCTTTTCTTGGTAGTGTGAAAGAATTGGCTTTGATGATGGTGCTGCCCTACCACGCTCCGAGTGACAGACTGACTTGACAATTTTTTTCATAGTTAATCAATTTATTAGTCAATTTTTATTTGTTATTACTATCTAATATTATCTTTCTATGTATAGTTTACAGAATATGTGTGAATAAAGATATTTTGATTTCGAAAGAATAACACAGAATCTTTTCCTTTTCCATGTTGGTGTAGCGCCGGCGAGATCACAGGCTAAGTGGCGCCCGCGCAGCCCACACTTCCCACGCGTAGCACCGCCACTTCATCTGCGTCACTCCGTGCGTAGACACGCCTAAATGCGTGAAGACCAGGATCCTCAGACACTGAAATTTTCAAGGGGATCACTTCCTTCCGCAGAAGGGGAATGTTATATTATACTAGCTTTTGCCCGCGGCTCTGCCCGCGTGGTATTCGGTTATCGGGCGCTGTTCCCTCTGAGCCGTAGGCGAGAGTCAATAGTTAAACCGAGGGTTTTATGTTTGGTACTACTGTATAATAAACGTCTTATTATGAGCACCCGCCCGAAACCTTCCTACATACATATAATGATATAATAATAGTGGTCGATCACATAGCGCGCCCTGTAATAGGACTTTTAAAAACAGGAGTAAAAAAAGTAAAGTACCTAAAAAAAAGTAAAAGTAATTTGGCTTTGCCAGCCATGTTATATAGGGCACATAATAAACAAGCCTGAAGGTTCGCGTTTGTCGGACATGACATGGAAGACATCACCATCATAATAGTAGTACTATGTGTGTATACGCATCATTAAATATTAAAAGAATGAGCGCCAAGTAGATTATCATAATTCACACATTACAGCTCGAAGCAAATGGGAATAAGATAAAATCAATGTGTTTATAGGCTTCAAATAAGGTGTGAACAACATCACATGGCTAAATACAGAACTATGTGTCTTTATTAAAGTGTTTATTAGTTTTATTATGCAGTGTGCCTTTATAAAGTCATTTGCTTGGCGCTTCTGGTTTTACACAGCAACTTCATTATACTCGTAAATTTATCCATACTAATATTTGTAAATAAGAAAGTCACTTTGTCTGCTTTTTATCTCTAAACGCTTAAATTGATGAACCGATATAGATGAATTTATAATAAAGATAGCTTAAAACCCTGTGAAAGATAGATATCTATGAATTCTTACATTCGATAATCCTATCGATTCGAACATTCGATATCAAAAAGTTCGATGTCTAAACTGAAATAAATAGATTACAAAAAAACGTGAACCATGCCGTAAAAAGAAATCAAAACAATTTTGACTTTCAGAGCAAGCAAAAACGCCGAATAAAACACAGATCTTGTCTCTTGTGACCGCCTTTTTCAGGACTACGCTTCACATGTTAAGCCTTGCCGCGTTATTTTTATGTTATTTTAGGGTCGATATTTTTTTTCTTTGTTTAAATCGTTGGTTGTTTTAACAGTTATAATATAATATCCCATACTTACGATCCATTTGGAAATGCTTCAGACGACGGACGCAAATAATATAATAGACCTAATAATAGAGTCATATTAGCACCGTAGTGGAGTACACTAGTACCCAAAGGTCACTAAAAAAAGATGAAAGGAGATAAATAATGCGTCAATTATACATCTTCCGAAGTAACACTACACTACTTTTAAAAGTAAAAGTACCTGCTCCAAAAATAAACAAAATGCCGGCACTCATTCAGAAGTAGTCAACAACCAACACTTATGTCGTTTAAGTGAGAGGTTTGTATTATAAAAAAGTGACGCCGGCGCTTGTGAAGTACTGGGTTCACAACCAGAGGAAGTAGCTAAGTAGAAGATAGTACGGGCCCACCGGACGAGAATCGTAAGAGGGTGGTATGTTAATCATCATCATCATCGTCTTCGTCAGCCGGAACACTTCTACTGCTCCGTTATAGGCCTGCAATAAAAAAACCGGCCAAGAGCGTGTCGAACACGCCCGAGATAGGGTTCCGTAGCCAATACGAAAAAATTTAAGTCATATTTTTCTAAGGATCTCATATTTTGGACGGAATATTCCAAGTTTAGGTATATTTTGTATCTTAACTCTAACTTCTAGCATTGATAGTCTCTGAGCAAAGCCGCGGACGGACGGACAGACAGATAGACATGGCGAAACTATAAGGGTTCCGTTTTGGCTACGTAACCCACTAGGGCTAGTCCCACTGCTGGGCACCGGCCTCGTCTCAGAATGTGAGGGCTTGGACCATAGTTCTTACGTGACCCAGTGCGAATAGCTAGGCTGCCACGATCTCTTCTCAGAGACTCTAACATATAATAGTAATTACTATTTTAACTATACGTAATGTACCTATCCTTTATTGCACTGCCGGTATAAAAAGAAAAATATTTTTCCTTTAACGTTGAATTATAGTCAAAGTGGGCGAGAGTGGAAAATCCATTACCCACTGAAATATCTATATCGTACGGGCACATAGTGCAAGGATAAAATCACAAAAATAAATCATATCGATATATTAAAAAATAAAAAAAACTGCAGACACTTTTTTGTCAACTGTTTATGCTTAGGTATATTGACTCTTATATTCAATGCCAAAATACATTTATTTCGATGTAAATTGCGTAATTAGACTGTCAGGATTTTGATTTTGAATTTTAATTATCTTCATTTGCTTATTTTATTTTACGTAATGTCACGAATAAATAAAGTAACACTAAAAATCGTTATATATTATTATTTCTCAAAGCACGCTTAGCAGGTTGCTACATATTTTTTAATAAATAAATCTATTTGTGAAAATCTATGACAGTCGACAGTCAGACCATTTATTATATTTTTTCCCAAAAACCTTTACTATTTAATTTTAATTACCTAATTAAATTAAAAAATACTCATAAAACAAATACTTACGTGTAGAGCGAATTCCACTACATATTATATTTGATTATTTAAGTTATTTAGTTGTAAGGACTTATATTTGTATGCTCCTAAGGGCTGACCGGCTGTACTATGACGTAAATAATAAGATCTTGACATGATGTAACCCGTTCAATGCAAATAAAGGATTTAATTTAATTTCATTTCATAATATGGAACACGGAAAATACGCCGTAGTAATAAAATGTTAGACCTACGAGTATTAGGTATGCTATGGTCTAGATATCTGTGTCCAGGTATCTCTAGTAAGTGGAGCGAGTTTATCGGGCAGTTAAGAAAATATATGTACATTAATTTAATTAATTAAGATTGCGAAACACTTTCTACGATATATAATATGTAGAATATTATTACCTTGTTCTTCCACTATGAACCCGACAGAAAGCCATTGAATGCATCAAGATCGATATCGATATCCGAAACACTCGCACATCTCTACAAAAACATATTAGAGTGCACGTCGTCACATTTTCTAATCTATATTCAAATTGGCGCGCCCGCACACCCGCCTTGTGAAAACGGAATATTTTTCCAATTTCGCCTGGAAAACCACTCCCCAAACAACGATATCGACCAAACAGAACATGAACGAATCACAACCCTATTCCTTTAACACTAGAAGTCAGCAAAAATATAACGACTGTCTATGTAAATTTGTGGACGGAACAGAACGACCTGAAAAACGTATAACGCGCAACTGCTATTGTCATCTCCTTTCAGCGTTTAGACTTTTTATTTCGAGGCAGGGTTGTTACTTTTTATTTGGTATTGATTTTTTGCGTTTTTGTGCTAGTTTATTATGTGAAAATATTCACTTTAGGTATGTCTAAACTAGGTTTTTACCCGCAGTTTCATACAGGAAGAATTTCTTCACCGCTAACCCAGGTGAATATTATTCGGGGTAAAAGTATTCGATAATCCATACTAATATTATAAATGCGTGTGTTTGTATGTTTGTCCGTTTTTTACGCCGTAACAGAACGACAGATCGACGTGATTTTTGGCATAGAGATAGTTTACGGGCCCGGGAGTGACATAGGCCACTTTTTATCCCGGAAAAATGCACAGTTCCCGAGGGAACAGCGCGCGATAACCGAATACCACGCGGGCGGTGCCGCGGGCAAGAGCTATTTCTAATACATATATCAGGGGTTTAATTACCTACATATTTTTCAAATTACCTTAACGTTTTGGCCCTATTGCAGCGGTCGTAGTCACAGGCAAACTGAAGTGTAGGTCACTGTTGGTTTGGTTGCGCGAGTTTTTTGTTAAACTACCCGCACTTGACCTTTTTTCTGTATGTACCTATGTGACAATTAGGTTGAATGTTGTTGCCTCATTAACCTCCAATTATTATTTATAAGTCCAGGACTCGATAAACTTATTACCCTTGGTTTCAGATTTGGCGCCAAAAAAAGTTTAAGTTACACACTTGAGGCTCAAAATTGGATTAACATTATGCTCATTATAACAAGTACCAGTTTATTTGGCTGAATCCAAGATGGCGGCGATGGCGGGGCGCCGGACCGACAGCGGAGGACGTCGTTAGCGGCGATCTGGACTGAACGGTGACTGGAAGAGATCCCTTGCTGCTAATAATTTGCTTTTGCTAAGGAATTGTTCTTTTGTATAATTGTTTTAAGATCCTATTATAAATACGAACGTTCATGTGTGTGTGGTATAGGTATGTGTGTGAATTTTGATCTTTCACGCTAAAACGTCTGGACGGATTTGGATTACATTTGGTACGAAGTTAGCTGAACGTTAAAATAACACAGAGCTACTTTTTATCCCGATATTTACGCAGGATCTATGTAAAATCCTAAAATATAAAAAACTAGCTTTTGCCCGCGACTTCGTCCGCGTGTACTTTAGTTATTAGGGCATATGTTTTAACTAACCCCCGTTATAATTGTGACATGTACATATCTGTGTGTACCTATAGCGAAGTACTGCCGTAAACGATAGATAACAGTTTATTACAGTACTTACTTCACTAAAAACAATTTTTTTTACCAGTTTTGAAGCTACTTTATAAAAAGTTTTATGCAAAGCACGAGAGTAAATTAATTATTTCGTACCGGCGAGAACCCAATTTTACTCTAGAACCCGAAGTATATATTCAAAATTGCACTGTACCTAGATAATATTTTGTAAATTAGGTAAAAGATAAATAAGAACGGATAATCACACAAAAATGACGCTTCCTTAATATTATTGATTTTAAATAATTTATTGAATCAGGCGTTACTTTGCGGAGGTCCATATCAATGAACTAAAATAATTTCTTTGCTCACCCGCGACCCTAAGATAGCTAAGTCTATGCAAATTATGCGTGTTCATGCCCATCTATCACCACCACCACAACTCACTGACGCGTTTCGAACTCAACCAGAGCTCATCCTCAGAGTGACACAACCGTACACCATGCTACCAGTTGTTAGACTAACAAACCACCACCACTGTTTTAATTTGTCAAACAAAACAAAAAACTACCCGCAAAATATTAATACATTTTAAATGTGATACAAAACTACCTTGATTTTTTAATTTTATTTATTTATTGTCAAGGCATGTTTAATAACTACCGTTGCTAAAATTAGACCCAAGCCGTAGCAAGGGAGATGACACTAAATTTATTTGCTCATTAGTTTCGTCTTGATGTGTTAGAATGTATGGAGATAATTAGGTACAATAGTATGGGGTCTATTATTAATGAGCAAATAAATTTAGTGTCATCTCCCTTGCTACGGCTTGGGTCTAATTTTAGCAACGGTAGTTATTAAACATGCCTTGACAATAAATAAATAAAATTAAAAAATCAAGGTAGTTTTGTATCACATTTAAAATTTATTAATATTTTGCGGGTAGTTTTTTGTTTTGTTTGACAAATTAAAACAGTGGTGGTGGTTTGTTAGTCTAACAACTGGTAGCATGGTGTACGGTTGTGTCACTCTGAGGATGAGCTCTGGTTGAGTTCGAAACGCGTCAGTGAGTTGTGGTGGTGGTGATAGATGGGTTTGTGTAATTTGTGTGTGTTCGTACAGTGTGGAGGTGGAGGAACTGCATGAACACGCATAATTTGCATAGACTTAGCTATCTTAGGGTCGCGGGTGAGCAAAGAAATTATTTTAGTTCATTATTGATTTTATTATGCACAACCCGATAAGTAATTTCTAAGTTAGGTGCTGCATAATTATTTGCAAATTTATGTCACATATCATTTTAAATATCAATTTAATTTCCACATTTTAGTTGTATATTTTGTATGAAACCCCTCCTCCTCCCCTATTGAAGTGACCAACACCATACGGAAGATGTTAAATAGTGACCAGTCATATTTTAGTCTAGAAATAAGGAAGTCTCTTAGAAACTCCCCCTAATAATTCTTAATCTACTTCTTTCTTTCTCTATCTTTGCCTACCCAGATCATTTTTATTTGTAATCAGGACCCTGTAAGTATACCAATTTCCATACCGCTAAGTCCAGAAATGACAAAATTTCCATCAAACTTTACCCCCCCATTTTACCCCTTTAGAGGGGTTTTTTTCCATTTCACCTACACAGATAATGTTTAATTGTAATCGTGAACTTATATACCTATTTTCATACTTCTGAGTCCAGAAATAAGAAAATTTACATACAAACTTTACTCCCCCACTTTACCCTTTAGGGGGGACTTTTATCCATTTCACCTACACAGATCATTTTTGATTGTAATCGAGAACTTATACACCTATTTTCATACTTCTAAGTCCAGAAATGAGAAAATTTCCATACAAATTTCACCCCCCCATTTTACCCCTTTAGGGGGGAATTTTGTCAATTTCACCTACACAGATAATTTTTAATTGTAATCGTAAACTGATATACTTAGTTTCATACTTTTAAGCCCAGGAAGGAGAAAAATTCCATACAAATTTTACCCCCCCATTTTACCCCTTTAGAGGGGATTTTTTTCCATTTCACCTACACAGATAATGTTTAATTGTAATTGTGAACTTATATACCTATTTTCATACTTTTAAGTCCAGAAATGAGAAAAATTCCATACAAACTTTACCCCCCCATTTTACCCCTTTAGGGGGGAATTTCGTCCATTTCACATAAACAAATCATTTTTAATTGTAATCAAAAACTTATGTACCTATTTTCATACTTCTAAGTCCAGAAATGAGCAAATTCCATATAAGCTTCACCCCCCCATTTCACCCCCTTAGGGGATGAATTTCCAAAAATCCTTTCTTAGTGCTCACTTACATTATAAAAGGAATCCCTGTACCAAATTTCAAGTTCCTAGGCCCAGCGGTTTGGGCTGTGCGTTGATATATAACCCAGTGAGTCAGGTTTGCCTTTTATATATATAGATATCAAATTAAGTGTTAAGTCTAGAAAGACGATAAACGAGAAATTTCTCACGGATGCGTTTTATTGCGACGTAAATGAAGACAATTGTAATTTCTAGAATTTCCCACTTTTTTTTTGGGAAAACCCCGAATTTCAATTCAAAAATCAATTTTTTTAAGCAAATTCTAATACATATTAAGTAATGGATAACTCACGTCTTAAATCGAGTTTAGCTCGACATGTTTCGGGCTATTTCGTAGCCCTTCTTCTAAGGAGCAAATTCTAACTGTCAATAGGTACGAGTGAAGCCAAATAAAGGCTAGTAAGCATGTATTTTTATTTCGCCACATCCTGCACCCTAACTCTTGGTCCAAAACACAATCCTTGGAATAAGACGTCTCGTACCTGCTCATATTTATTTTTATTTATTTATGATTATTTGCATGGGCCGCGCGGCAGTTGACAACACAGGCGCTATTGTCTCCCGAAATAATAACGAGATATGGCGCTTCGATACATTTTATTTTATTATTTTTATTTATTTATCGTCACGATTGTGGACTTAAAAGGGCTGTATGAGCATGGCGTTTGAATAGGCTTGAAATAATATAATGTTCGATCTCAAGATTTACGATGGTGGGGGATATTGGCTCGGTATAGATGGAAGGGCCGACAGTGTGTAACCGCCTTAGTTTTTTTGGCGGGAGTTACAAAAGTCTTAAAATATCAAATATACGGCTACTTGCGCTTACTACTACGGCGGATATTGGACGACCGGATGGCTAAGTGGTTAGAGAACCTGACTACGAAGCTTGAGGTCCCGGGTTCGAATCCCGGCCGGGGCAGATATTTGTATGAATAATACGAATGTTTGTTCTCGGGTCTTGGATGTTTAATATGTATTTAAGTATTTATTTATTTATATAAGTATGTTTATCCGTTGCCTAGTACCCATAGTACAAGCTTTGCTTAGTTTGGGACTAGGTCAATTGGTGTCAAGTGTCCCATGATATTTATTTATTTATTTTATTTATTTACTTTTGTCTAGAATTCAGCTACTTTTGTGTTTGACTGTGTTTATTTTACAAAGTATCAGAGCACATACCTATGAAACTATCCTTATGTTGTGCAACAGGAGTAACAATAAGGAATTCCAAAAATCCAGCATTATCCAACACGATCAGAAGACAATAAACACGGACAAAATACCTAATAAGTAAAATAATCAAATTCTTTTGCTTATGCCAAATATTGACCACAAAAACACAAATAAGTAGACATTTTGAACCAGTTGGCATCTCTATTTGGCTATCAGCACATCCAAATTGTCACGATACAATGTTGCGGGAATTCCAAAAGTTTGGCGTTATCTTACAAGGTAATTAAAATTCTTTTAGCTGATTTATTTTTGAACACCGGTAAAAATATCGAAGTGGCACAAGAAAATAGAGACAATTTTAGGGATCCAAACAAAAGACTTCAGTTTCAAGCAAACATCCTGTAGGTATTATGCTGTGTGGCAAAACACCATTGGCTCTATTTTCTGCCCTGCTGCTTCACCCCAGGATTAGCGAGCAAGATGGTGGTAGCAATCGTAAACGTCAAAAACGATCAGACTCGTTTCGATTTCGTTCGAACTTTGAAAAAGATCTTCCGAAATGGTTTTGTAATTCATCAAATATGTATCACAGCAGAGCTGAAGTAATATTTAATCATTAGGTACTTAATTAGACTTCATCAAAATTACCAATCCGCTTTCCGTGTTTTTATAATTGACCAATTTCTTTAATGACCAACGCAGGAGTCCGCGACGCCATAAATTCAATTACTGGTGAATTAATTCCGATAAAACGGGGCATTTTTACAAAAAAACAATCAAATGGCTCGTGTCTGGATTTCTCTTTAAAATTTCGAGGGCCCAAAATAAAAAGGCAAATAATTTAAGAAATTTTATAGCAGTGTGAAGTAAAAGATAAAAAAGAAAGTTCTGGCTAACCGACAATCAACGTCTAACCCAAATTCTTGAATCTGAAAGGTGACAATTTAAGACGATGCATTTTATAAAGTAGACTAGCTATTTCTGGCGGCTTTGTCCACATAAAATTCGGTTATCACGCTCTGTTCTCTCGGGAACTGCATTTTCCGGGATAAAAAGTAGCCTCTGTCACTCTCTGGCCCATAAACTATATTTAAGCTAAAAATCACGTCAATCCGTCGCTCCGTTTCGACATAAAAGACAGACAAACAAACAAACACACACACTTTGCGTTTATAATATTAGTATGGAATAAGGACAACTTACGGGAAATTCCCGGGGGATATAGAGTTTTGCGACAAGGACGAAGCGGGCATTATCACCTTCTTTATGTTTTATTAATTTAGATTTTTGAATTTATATAAATTATGATGTTATATTCAATTGAATAATTTATAACCTAAACTTGTGATACAAAGTGGGGTGTAGTTATGTCTATTTTTTTACACATTAATTTGTCTTGCCTCAAAACCTGACATTCTTATACTTATTGCTTCTTTACAAGTGGTGTCTAAGTAACATATATTATTTTTTTGGAAAATTTCATAATTTTCACATTACATTTACGTAAGTGTTAGCTATTAGAGTGGACTAGTTTCATTTTAAATTTTTGTGGCAATTTAAAAGCGGTGAAGCAAGGTTTAAGAGGTTTTAGTTCATTGAAGTATCGTCACTATAATTGTCTTGGTCTTATGCCCGGTTCACATTATTCCAGTAGCAAGACACTGCGGTGCTCAATCGATCTTGTTTAACTTGTTTGTATTGCGAACCAGCAATGTATCGCTACTGGCGCGATTTTACTGGAATAATGTGAACCGGGCATTAGACAAAGTCTTGGTGAATCATCTATGGATATTCCGATTAACTTTAGTATACTCTATTTGTACAATTCACACCGCAACGGAGTTTACTGGCAATTTATGTAACTGGCAATTAGTAAATTAAAATAACTACCGAAAAAAAACAAGGATCCTCAAAATAAACACAGGAAACAATAAAGCAAAGAAAAAGACCGCATTCCAGTCGCTAAGCGCGGCGGCATCTTTGCGATAAGATCTGGCCATAATGTTTCAATTAAACAGTAGCCAGTATTTATTGGGGACTCGGGCCTTTCAATGGCTGTCAACAAAAAAAAAAAAAAGAAAAAACAGCGTAGGTTGTTCGGGAAATTAATAAGCTAGCAATGACAACTTTATTTACTGTAATTGTGTGATAAGGTAAGGTAGAGTCTTTTTAAATAATAAAAAACAGTAAGATAAACAAACTAAAAAAACTAAATTGAATATACACCGAAGATGTCCCGAAGAATTGCGAAACTGAAGTGGCAGTGGGCAGGGCGCATTGCTCGCAGGACTGATGGCCGATGGGGTCAAAAGGTTCTCGAATGGCGTCCGCGGACCGGGAGACGAGCTGTCGGGATGCCTCCAACAAGATGGAGCGACGACCTGGTTAAGATCGCGGGATCGCGGTGGATGCGAAAAGCACAAGACCGGTCTGAGTGCAGAGTCTTGGGGGAGGCCTATGTCCAGCAGTACACGTCTTTCGGCTGACATGATGATGATGACTTAATTGAACACAAAGTTGTTCAGGTAGCTCAGAGTTGCTCAGCAAGCTACGGAGAGAGCTACGCTTGGAGTTTCTCTACGGAATCGAATCAGAAATACGGAGATACGTAGAAGAACAAGGGTCACCGACATAGCGAATGAGCTCGTTGAAATGGCAATGGGCGGGCCTATAGGTAGCACGGAAAACAGATGGCCGTTGGGGCCGAAAAGTTCTTGAATGGAGACCGCGAATCGGCAAGCGCAGCGTAGGACGTCCACCAACGAGATGAACGGATGATCTGGTCAAAGCTGCGGGTTCACGGTGGATGCAAGTCGCTGCCAACCGAAGCAACTGGAGGTTTATGGGGGAGGCCTATGTCCAACAGTGGACGTCTTACGGCTGAGATAACGATGATGAATACAAAGTAACATCTTAATTTAATACATAATTAGGTATTAATATGAAAACAGTCTGTAAATATAAGTAAAGTTGTTAGATATAATAGGTACTAAAGGTGTATAGACTATATATCATAATGTTTACTATAGGAGATAAACAGCTCGCCACCCACAAAAACACGCGCAATGGCCCAGTAACAACGCGCTAGCACCGCGTAAAATACAATAACAGGACAACAAAACAAACATTTTTCCTAACAAGCCACCGTGCAAAACTACAACAACAAAAACGGCACAGCCTATACACCCTTAAAACAAAACGTACAAAGTTTAGAACAGCCTGTATCAACTGCGTAAAACATTGAAGGTGCAAACCTACAACCAAGATACACTACACCCTAGTAACAACTTTTAAAGTCTACGACATAAAGTTTAAAATGCCTTGTATTAGATGTATTGATCAGAAAACGATTTACCTTAAATGTCAATTGTAACTAGAGCTGGATTTCCGAGTATTTTACTGGTACTGCTGGGTCAGTTTACGTTGGTTTATAATTATAATCCATTCGAGATAGCTCGAGCGTCGGCGGCGGCGCGAAGAACCCCGCCGTATATTCTAATAGGCTATTAACATATAATGCTGCTGATTGGACGGATGCAGAGCGGCAGATGTGACGTCGTGCGCAGGCAGGGGTTGGCAATTTGCGTACGTAAAATAATAGACAATTTTAATTTGCCTAAACATTTTTATTCATTGCGATACGTTTCATTTTGACATGTCATCACTACATAGTATAAAACAAAGTCGCTTTCTCTGTCCCTATATCCCTATGTATGCTTAAATCTTTAAAACTACGCAACGAATTTTGATGCGGTTTTTTTTTTAATAGATAGAGTGATTTAGTATCAGCATTGCACCCGAGCGGAGCCGGGGCGGGTCGCTATAATACAATAAGGGTTTCACTCGAAACCCTACGGCACGCTACGGCACTAGTATCGAAAGGTAATTTTTTAATTTAATGTTTTATTTCTATTTATTTATCCACCATTACAGTTACGGTCATTTAGTTATTTAACCACAAGTGAGGTATCAAAGTTTTCAACCGGAGCTCATAATACAAGCGCCAAATGGCCACAATATTCACAGGTTATTAATACTAAAAATGACTTTCTGCCAAGTTTCTTGCGGCGCATTCTTCTTGGCAATGATCGTCTTTCCGAAAGCGCTGGTGGTTTAAAAAAAATGACGTGTAAAAGTGCCCATTGCCGCCTATTTACTGAATAAATGATTTGAAATTTTGAAATTTGAAATTAAGAACGCCTTATATCAACCAGTTGACGCAAAATGCGACCAATTTCATTGTTTAGCACTTTTTTTTCAGTATACGATTGTAGAACTAAATGCCTTATATTTAGTGATTTTAACGAAATAGGGGGAAGGAAGCTTTATTCGTTGTTAAATTAGACAAAGTTATATTAAATTAAATATTTAATTTTCTAAATGGCAACGCTATAGACTCGATAGCGTGCATATTCTCAAAGTGTTCATTTATTTTGTACTTATTATTCAAAAGATGAAGGTTGTATAATTTTTGAACGTAAGTTAATAATTAGAGAGAATACTAGCAGATACCTGGCAAGACTAAGTTTAGGCCATCCAAGTAGCAGACGGAAATTATTACTAAACTTTCTATCGCATAATTACCTTCGATTAATACTTAATACAGCCTCAGTCACGACAAACGTCAGAGATGCCCTTAGTTCGCGACCCCTGGCTCGCGATGGCGCGCGATACGGTAGCAAATAGCGCCACTTGCGCGAGTTGCACTCGCTTCACCTACCTCACACTAGAACCCCTGCCCACTCTAACAACACCCTGTATCTCCACAACCAACAACTGAAACTCAATCACCTTCACAAAACCACAGAGTAGAAACTAAAATGCGTAGCCAATTGCCAGTTATGACGTTTTGAAATACGTTCAATTTTAAATCTGAAAATCGACGTTCTTATTTCGAAAAGTTCTAAACGCAAACTTTTTAAAACTAATACCAACTATGTTTTGTGCCAGTTACGATTCAAATTGGAAAAGTTTTTGCAACTGGCCGTTTCCCGGAACAGACTAAAGAAAATATCAAATGTTCCAGGAATAGTGGGACACAATTCGTGGAACATAAAGTCCAATTTCCTCAGTAGGAGGGAATACGTATATCATTTGGTTATAAATGGCCGTATGCATGAGAAGCAAACATAAACTGCATTGTAGGTGCACCAGCTTTTGTAGAACCTAAATAGGGGGTGGTAGGGTGGTGTGGAATCAGCTTTATTTCAGCATGATGCATTAGCATATCATTAGCATTCACGTCCTTAATCTAGGGAAAATACGATTATTAAACTTTAATTTACAATAATTAATTTTGACAATACGATAAGAGCCATTGTAAAAACACCAAAAGTTAAAATCTGTCCCTACTTCTATTAACTAGGTAACTTTAAAGACAGATAAGTATTAAATGAAACAATAGAAAAAAAATCTATAAAAAACTTAACTGAAATCAACCCACCCAGACTCAAAAGTGGAAATATCAAACACACTTTTACAAGGCTTTAAATTATTTTTTTTTACAATTAATGAATAAGTCTTTATTAAATAACACACAATACAAAATAATTAATAAATGAACTAAATACTACTAACTAACTTAAATAACATTTTTAAAATGGCATAAGTATCGTAATTTAAGCAGCTTTATCACCATCATCTCGGTCAGAAGATGTCCTCTGATAAACATAGGTCTTCCCCGAGGTCTTTTACAATGATTGCTTGACGGCAGTCGCTTCCATGATTAATTTGCCCTGCGCACTTCTATGTAAGTAAATTTTATTAAATTCATTGAGGTTTTACTAAACATACAACCATTGTTAACACCCAAACAAGCAACCAACCTCAAAATAAATAAAAAGTCCTAAAAAGAATCCTATAATGTATTTTCTTTGCTATTTTTTGGTATTTATATAGCTAACCACTAACGAAATATTTTTGATCCACAACCACTGCAATAATTATCCTGCTTTATCGAGAAAATATGTATTAAATTAAATTTGATTAAACACTGATTCAGCAGGTAAATAAAAACACAGATAGCCATAAAGGCGCCTCATGCTTTTAAGTGGCGTATTAAAAAAATCTGATTATTGGTTCTATGGAACCAACCAATTGAAATCATAAAGTCCTCTCCACACAGTCCAACCTGACAATCCGCGTCGTGTGGGACTGAAATAATAGGCTCGCCACACTGGGGGGTATTGAGACATCAGCCAGTATTAAATGCCTCGAGCCTTGCCTCGTTAGGGACCTGTTTGCGAGCGCTGAATTAGAACTGGCATGTTGGTAATTAGCAATAGTGGCGCGGGCTAAACGTTTGAATTTGGAATGTGTGTAAGTGCGATGGTATTTTGGTTTTAGAAAAAAAATCGCTACAAACATGCAATTGGATGGTTGATATGAAATAAATAAATTGAATTTTTGGGTGGAGGTAGAGAGGGAAGCAAGTAAAACATAGAAATAAAGCATGTAATTATTATTTAACTAGCTTTTGCCCGCGGCTCCGCCTGCGTGGTATTCGGTTATCGCGCGCTGTTCCCGCGAAAACTGTAAATTTTTCCGGGATAAAAAGTAGCCTATGTCACTCTCGGGCCCATAACTATATATAACCATAAACTATAAACTATGCCAAAAATTACGTCGATCCGTTGCTCCGTTACGGCGTGAAAGACGGACAAACATACGGACAACATGATTTTTGGCATAGAGATTATGGGCCCGAGAGTGCCATAGGCTACTTTTTATCCCGGAAAAATGCATAGATCCCGAGAGAACAGCGCGCGATAACCGAATACCACGCGGGCGGAGCCGCGGGCAAAAGCTAGTATCACTATATTTTTGCTTATATCTAAAGAAAATCACTGCTAATTTAATTCAACCGCAAATAAATAGAAATAAAATAATCAAATAGATATAAATAAGTAGATGCATTGTTACAACATGATCTTTTTTAACCTAAGTCAAAATACCATATACGGGACTTTTCACTCTATTTTTACACAAGTAATATTTACCTCGACGTTTCGGCAACGTTACAGTTGCCATGGTCACGAGTAGACATACCCTTCCTTTCCTTTCCTTTTTTCCTTTTTTAACCTTTTTTTAAACTTAGCATACCCCCCATTCCTCCCACACATTAAACTCACAACTCAATCGCACTGGCAGCTAAATTATTCAAAAGCCATTAAATGGAGCGACTAAAAGCCACTAATCGAGAAGCTTCCGCCAACCGCCAACTTCACGAATGAAAAACGCCGTAAGATTCTTCACCATTTCAACGACCCACCTTTAAAACAGTTGACATACGACACTACAGCTCTTAGAAATACGACTCTAATTCTATTGTTACTAGGTAGATTTTTGTATAGATTGAAAAGGAGAGATAGGTCTTTATGAAGTTAAGTTTCTTTAAGACACTTACGCCTTTTTAAATAAAAAGTGGCGCGCGGCAATTATCACTGTCTTAAACACGCGGCTTTTTTTATGTTGCTTTTTTATTTTGTTTTAGTTTCGGAATAGTCGTGGGCGTGAGTGGTTTAGGGTTGAATTGTATGCCGGATATTTTAAAAAAGGAAATTTTTAAAAATTATACCAGGAAGTAAAGTAAAGCACTTTTTTATAAACCACTAGGGGTCCTAGTGAAAAGGGGGTTAATTCTGCAGAAGTTGAACAGCTTATTTCGACTTAAACCCCTATACACATAAAATAGAAAATAGCTGTGTAATTTCTGCAGACTTTGCCCCTTTTTCACTAGGGTCCCAGCTAGCTGTGTTACCATAGGTGAAGTAGAGTCTACATTGTTTTATAGTTTCTATTAAAATGGCTACAAACCATAGAATTAAAACAACAACCTATTTTAGTGTAATTTTCTCTCTGTGTACAGTCAAGTTAAAAAATAAGTATCTATTCGAACCACTCAAAAAAATGTTACTAAGGCCTTATTGCGTCGGAATAATAGTCCAGTACAATAGTCTGGGAGCCGCAAAATAAAATTGTTTCAATGCCACTTTATTTGCGTGTCGTCAATTGTTATTCTAGTACAAATTGTAAAGAGATTACAGTTCACGAACCGCAATACAATGTTGCTGTGGCCTATGAAGATTTATTTATAAACAAACAAATAATATATACAATAATTAACAGAAATAAATAAAAAAAGAACTAAAACTAACTTACTCTAATCCTAAAAATCTATCTTTAAAAATATCACCCAAATCGTTGCTATTGGGCAGGGTGCCCATAAGGCTGGCTGGGTTTCCTCGTTGTATGGCAATGCCAATACGTTGGCCGAGGAAAGAGCCATCCCTATGGTCACCAGTGGAACGGGCAAGCTTCTTTTTTAAAAATTTAAAAAGTTTTTTTGCTTCGGGACCCCACGGACCAAACATTTCAACAGCAAAGGCCGCAAATATGAAATTGTGAGCCAGATTCTCATATTTACGGCATTTTGCTGTTTCGGCCGCTGCAGCCGCCGCACCAGCCTTCAATGATGTCTTAGCAAGATGAGACGGCGCCAATGTGTCCACACATGTGGCGTCCCAAATAAGCGGCCGTCCCATTTGCCAAGGAACAAGCGTCATTTAAGTATATTCTAGTACCAAAGAGAACAACTCTTCTTCTCCATGTAAGCCGGCGTGATCTTGCTAACAGCGCAACATCTTCCGCTGACAGAGCGGCGCCCGCGCAGCTAATATTAGGCTGATTAACCGATCAGTACGGCACTGAAGTACCCAAGTAGTTTGGTGGCACATGCTGTGCAGCGTGAAGGAAATGACTAAAATGCTTATCTTTACTGTTACATTTTTTTAATAATTTTGAAGTAAGTATGGCTGAAAAATGACAGATCTACGTGGAGAAAAATGGAGGAGGCCTTTACTCTATATAGAGGTCCTTGATATTTCAAAAAGAAAAGCATGTTTAAAAAAAAAAATTAAAATTAAAAAAAATCGAATTATAAATTGCATGATCATAAATCTAATTATTATTTTAATTTAAATGTATTAAGAAAATAAAAGGCTTTATTATTATTATTATTATGGCTGAAAAAAAATCCTAAAAAAATATTGAGGGTGCATTTATGTAGTCAAGTAATTCAGCCAACTAAAATATTCCGGATTTTGCACACAAATAAATAAATACTAAAAATAATAAACCTAGGTCCCAACATCCATCCCAGCCTATAAACGTTCCACTATTGGGCACAGGTGTCCTCTCAGATCAAGAGGGCTTGGGCTATAGTTCCCACGCGGACCCAGTGCGGATTGAGAACTTCACACGCACCATTGAATTGCTTCGCGGGTGTGTTGCAGGTTTCCTCACGATGTTTTGATTCACCGCAAAGCTCGTGGTAAATTTCAAATGTAATTCAGCACTTGAATTTCGAAAAACTCAGAGATGCGAGCCGGGGTTTGAACCAACGGCCTTCTGCTTGAGAGGCGATAGGTCAAACCACTAGGCCACCACAGTCCCAACATACCTTAGCTAAACTTGTAGTACTATGGATGGATACGTAACAGACAACAAATAAACGTAGACACACTTGAGAACATACAAATATCTGCTCCGACCAGGGAGCGAATACGGGGCCTAAAGCTTTATAGTCAGGGTATCTAAATAGTTCTCTAATCACTTGGTTATCTCATCAGACCTCGTATAATATACATAAATAAAACGCAGGGCAAAGAAACACAAATTTGTATACACTTCCTAGAAAAAATAATTCTAGATTAATTCATTAAACCATGCTTTATTATTATTAAATTTAGTTTCTTTTATTTATTTATTTTTTCCCAGTAAGCTATTCATTGGCTAAAAGTAGCTAGTAGCCATTTATTAATACATAAAAGTCAATGAAAATGAACAAGTTAAGCTCATCCTACAACAAAACATCCCGAAACATTGTAACATCATCACTAAAAACTCGTTAACTTTAACGAGTTGTCACTAAAACAAAACGACTGTTTATGACGGCCGGTGACAAGCTGTCAGCCTGACAGCTGTCACGGTGACAGCCGAGAGTTACGAGGGCGCGTTTAACGATACCACTGCTTAAGTTGGTCGTAAAGGGTGTGATGAGACGTATAATTATAAAATCGCGAGGAAATGACTAGGAGATGAAGAAGTATTTCAGCGAATTCTTGACAGACGATGTTAACTAGGTTAGCCTGCTTGTTATGGCGTTATTTAATAATAATAATAGACATTTTTATTTACCATGACAAACTAAAAATTACAATACAGATAACATTATTAATAATCACTTAAGTGAGGCAAAATGGACATGAGACTCAGCGAGGATTTACATGCAAGTGTAATAAATTAGTACTTATGATTTAGGGGCGGTACAAGAATTGCGAAGCTCATCTCAAATCGTCTCTTTAGTAGTCTTTTTGCATAATTCCTTACTTACCCCTCTTAAGATACAATCATCATCATCATCCACCGCCACCATCACCACACATTTGCATCCACCGGTTGCCCTCAACTTTCACGTTGCCTTCAGTCTAGTAATGGAAGGCTTCCAACGCTTCGTCTTCCAGTTCATGGTCATCACTCGAGAACTTTTCTGTCTCGACAGTTGTCTGTATTTCGCACGATGTGGCTCACCCGTTGTCACTTCAACTTGCATATTTTACCAGCTATGTCGATGACTTTCGTTCTTCGACGAATTTCTCCATTCCGGATTCTATCGCGCAAAAAAACTCCAAACATAGCTCTCTACATAGCTCGTTGCGTGACTCTGACCCTCTTCAAGAGGCCAATAGTCAAGCACCACGTCTCAGAGCCATACCTATATCATCACTGGCAATACACACTGGTCGAAGACTTTTGTCTTCAGGCACTCCGGAATATTAGACGAGAAAACATCACGAAGTTTCACAAACGCCACCCATCAAAGTTGGACACAGTATACAAAACTAATAATGCAAAAAGTAAACAATGCCCGATTAATGACCAGTCAATTTTTAATTAATTTTACTTAATAATCCCTCTTGTTCTGAGAGGAGGCCTTTACCCAGAAGTGGGACGTATATAGGCTGGGATGGGATGGATGGACCTTCATACCGTTACTCCATAAATTCACATTTGAATTACCCCTCTAATGACATTTAGAGAAGCACTTAAAAATCAATGGCGGAGATTCAAAATAAAGATATCATTTCCTCTCCAGCCCTCAAATAACCGCCAATTTGCAGTTCGCCAAAACCAATCACAATAATTTTTATTTTTAATTATGGCCGACGTCATTTTGGAAACAAGAGGAGGTCGGACACAAAAAAGAATCACCAATACCACGGTAACTTTACCGTCAATATAACAATGCTAGTACCTTATTTTGATGGTTTTAAGTTTAGAATTGAATGGTTTTGGTTTGCTGTGGCGCATTTAATAATTAATAAGATTATTTGTCAGGTAATAATGGATGATCGTGTACTATAAATATTGGTCCGCCCACCTATTAGGCAAAGTTATCATTTCGTGCCCGTTTTTATAAAACGTCATAATTAAAATGTTTCTCTTAATTTGAAACTGGCAAATGATAGCTTAGTTATAGACACGGTCAATTTAAATAAATATAAGTAGTAACTTAATTAAATAGTTAGGAATTTAATTGAAATAGTTATTTTATTTAAAAATGAGTCACATTAAAAAATACGTACCTACTACCTAAACTTTTTCCAACTGGTTTATAATTATTATTAAATTATAAGGTACACTCAGCAATAAAGATATGAATACAGTCAAACTGAAAAAAATATGTATACACGACCTTAATGTTCAGGCAATAACGTTCCGTAGGTATACATTTTGTAGCTGTGTGTGTAATTGTTCGCTTCAACTCTCGTGTCACTACCTATAATGTCACTTAGATTTGTGTAGGAAAATGATAGATGCATAACATTTCTATATTTGTGTGAAACACCTTCATTCAAACACCTTCATTCACTCACTCAGTCCACTCGTGCCAGCTTTCGTGGATCGACCTATACCTTGTTGGATTTTAAAGGGTACGTATTGCAAGGCCTAAAATTAAAATATCTAACTTCAAATAACCTACGTTCAAAATCCCTAAAATCTATATACCTAATGATTTTTTCACCTATATTCAAAATGCCGAAAGTTTAAAATGGTTACGAATGGCAATGTCTAAAATTAAATTAACTAACTTTAAATAACCTACGTTCAAAATCCCTAAAATCTAAATACCTAATGATTTTTCACTTCCATTCAAAATACCGAAAGCTTAAAATATCAAATGGTATGTTAGCGGTCAAAATACCGAAACCATCGTTACACCAGTCTGCCATTTTCAAATAACAACATTTCGACTTTTTCAAGCGGAGGTAGATTGACATTTATCATTTTCTGTGCTGTTACAAAAAAATACCTAACATCGAAGGCTAAGACGGGAGCTACGCTGCGCTTCGCTCCCGCCTTAGCCTTCTGAACCTAAACTATCAAAGTCGTTTCTGCTCTGAAAAGTCTTCCTCGCTCGCTCCGCTCGCTCGCTGCCAGCGAGGTACCAAAAGTAGGTGTTTTAACGACATCCCATCGATAACATTAAATGTTATATTTAAAATAAATTTTATTTCCTAGGGATCCCCTTTGGTACAGTCGAGCTGGTGCCTCGCTGATAGCGAGCGAGCGAAGCGAGCGAGCATGACGTTTCAGGGCAGAAGCGACTCGGATAGTTTAGGTTCAGAAGGCTAAGGCGGGAGCGAAGCGCAGCGTAGCTCCCGCCTTAGCCTTCGATGTTAGGTTTTTTTTTGTAACAGCTCACGCTACTCTAATTGTAGAAGCTCGCAAGTCCATCATTTTAGGTATTTTGACCGTTTGGTATTTCAAATGTTGGTGTATCAAAGTTAGGTGTCATTACTGTTGATATTTTAAACTTTAGACATTTACTCCAATAGGTATTTTAAACTTAGGTAATTCGTAGGTAGGTGTTAGTTGCTTAGGTATTTAAAATCATTAGGTATTTAAATTTTAGGGATTTTGAACGTAGGTTATTTAAAGTTAGATATTTTAATTTTAGGCCTTGCAATACGTACCCATTTTAAATGCAAGTCCACCAAAATTGTCTCTCACAAAGTCATTAAAAAATCTCAATCTAAATTAATTGCTAAATCAAGACCCAAATGTAAATGAAACATAAAACCGCTAAATCGTGATTTGGATTTGGCCTGTCCACCAATTTGGGCGAAGTAAAAAATACGCCGCAATTTCTTATTAAAATGTTATAACGAATAATTTTATAGTTAATAATGACAGTTATTCCTCAGGACAAGGATATAACCGTCGGATGTATCCACTAATTGAGAGATTTAATTTTACATCGCGAAAACAAATAAAACTTAGGAATTAAATTCAAAATGTTAAGGCCAGGTCACCAACTTTTTGTTCAACTAGATAGGTACATTCAAATCTTATTCTTTTTGATTAAATATAAATATAATATGTCGTAGCTTATCATTAAGGGTCCAAAACACGTCAAACTAAACTTCCTTCGGTCAAAAAAAAGACAACTTGTATAGTTTTAAAATCATAGACAGTTTGATTGGCTCATCACATCAAATCTCTTGTTCAACCGCAGCCTTTGTAGTGAATCATGCAATGGTTGCTCGGCGAAAGAAAATTTATATTAAAGACCAAGCTATTTCAAAATCAAAGTGAAACCATTTTTATTCAATTTAAGCTATAACAAGCACTTATTAATGTCAAAAAAAAGCTACCACCGGTTCGGAAAAACCTCTGTTGAGAAGAATCCGGCAAGAAACTCAACGCGGTACATTTTTTTATCAGATTTACAATATTATTTAATAAGATCACAAGTATTTAATACAACTTTATTTTAAACACAGTAAATTCGCTATTTGAAGTAAGAGATCGTCAATGTGGATCGAAATAATTTCCAAATATCACTGTCTATGATAAAAATCATTAATTTTATCATACGACTTACATAGTAATGTCTTCTTGACAATAGGGATGATGATGCCATTAAAAAATAATTCGAAGGCACAACCCCAGTAAAAAAACGCTTTATTTTAGCCCTGAAAACCAGATTCATTTTCGATTTACTGTAAAATTAGATTTTTTGTTGCTTTAAAACAAATAAATAGTTAGTTGATTGAGTTACCGGATAGTGACGTCATAATTCGCTATTGCCATTGAAACTCTATGGGAGAATTGTGTTTTGACAGCTCATAAAAAGTACGTCAGTTGATTGGTGGCGTCATCATCCCTATTGTTTTTGTATTCGTCGAACAAAATAACTAGAAAGTGGGAATTCGATTTGTGGCATTCGAACATAGCGGATGTAGACAGTATCTAATTTTGCTATTTCTGTTTCGTTGGCTAGTTGAAGTATAATTTTGATAGTGTTTTATGCGGCGATTAACCTTAACAGTGAACAGTGATCACAAAATTCTATATTACTCTCGTGTCTGACATTTTTTAATGCGCAAGTTGTCTCCACGTGGTTTCTGAAATTTTACTATCAAGTTGCAAAAACTACAACTACCGAACAACGTCCCTCTCAAAGAGAGTACTTTGACACTGGCGAAATTGTCCTAATAAGGACAGAAAGCCATATTTTAAAAGAGAAGAAGAAGAATTAGAAAGTGGCAACAGTCCAATCCTAACTATGACAGACTCTTAACATAACCATAAAACTGTAATCATTATCCGTTACTATATTATTACGAAGTATGAATCCACACTGGCCTAACTGGATAACGTTTAATTGATCGTTAAAAATAATAGCACTGAAACCAATTTTAACTTGAGACAAACCATGTTAATAACACTTTCGTTTATAAAGACATTAAATATGAAATTCTCGTATTATAACTATTAACAGGTTCCTGAATCCCATCGGAAATTAAAAATCAAGATGGGGATTAAAACCGTCAGGCGCGTTCCGTCTTTTAGCTTTTTAAGTTTGCTATAATTTGATTTCTGTACTTTTTGCCAACCATTTTTATTCTTTCGTTCTTTCAAAATAGGTATCTAAATAATGAGTGAACATGTGTAATTCACAGTTGTAATCGTATATTTTTAAATCCATAAATAAATAAATGCGAAAGTGTGTTTGTCTGTTTGTGTGTTTGTCAGTCTTTCACGCCGTAACGGTGCGCCGGATCGACGTGATTTTTGGCATAGACATAGTTTATGGGCCCGAGAGCGACATATGCTACTTTTTATCCGCGCGCGATAACCGAATACCACGCGGGCGGAGCCGCGGGCAAAGGCTAGTAATTCTCTAATCCTCTTTTTAACAAAAGAATTCAAACTAATTTAAGGTTAAAAATTAAAAGATTAAGTAACATTATTAAATATGTGAATGTGTGCAGTGAAGTCACGCCTTAACGCCTTAATTACGTGGAGGGTAAGCTAACCTTAATAAATTATGATAAAATGAGGAATTTTATTAACAACAAGATTATCTTTCCCGGAAATTGTAACTTTAGGGTATTTTGTTGTTCTTTATAGTTATTTCAACGGTGAAAAGAATGCTTGTAAGATACACCTACACTGTAGTTTGCTTGTACGTAAGTACCTTCACACAGAAAAAAGAAATACCACAGCTGCTGCTGCTGAGTCCCGGTCCCATCTATATACGTCCTATTACACAGCACAGGCCTCCTCCCAGTATGAGAGAGCTTGGGCTGTAGTTACCTCGCGATCCCCGTGCGTTTGTCTAAAGTCTATGTAACCACAATAGTACTTACCATTTTTTTCTTCCGACTTACATCTTGTACAGTTTGACTGATAGAGTTAGTGATTACGGATGCGACGAAGGTACCATTCAGTCCATTTGTATATCTTGAATAATTCAGCTATTATGTGCCACAGTCAGAGGATAATTATATAATTACTAGCTTTTGCCCGCGGCTCCGCCCATGTGGTATTCGGTTATCGCGCGCTGTTTCCTGGAACAGTGCATTTTTCCGGCATAAAAAGTAGCCTATGCCATTCTCGGGCCCATAAACTATCTTTAAGCCATAACTCACGTCGATCCGTCGCTCCGTTACGGCGTGAAAGACGGACAAACACACAAACATACAAACACACTTTCGCATTTATAATATTAGTATGGATAGCGGTATCCATACTAATATTTAAAGGAAAGATATTTAATACAGTAATACAAATCAAAACATAAAAGTGAATTCTTTACACAATCGTCGGTCACAATAAAGCCACTAAAAATCTTCGCAGGAAGCAAAAATATAAACGTCAATTTCTCAACTATAATAAAACGTCACTTTATCTTCGCCATCTTAAAAAATGCACCCAACAACCATATTTCACACTAATTATAAAAGGTCAAAAAATCAATGTGATCCGACGATAGTTATTTCTGAAATAACTATAAATAATGCCGCCCAGCAGGTGACGATAGATCCCTTTGTTAGACAAGGAAAAAAAGTCACTTTATGTCTTGTGATTTTGGTCAGCGTTATCTTTGGACAAACTTACGAGTCTGTAGAGTAGCGTGAAATAGTTCTACATACTGGGAAGTATACAGAGCTGGTGAAACCACCACTGGCTATCACCCGCAAGTTGTCGTGTACCTACTTTATGAATTACACATCAATCCATACTTCCATACTAATATTATAAATGCGAAAGTGAGTCTGTATGTTTATGTGTTTGTGTTTGTCCATCTTTCACGCCGTAACTGAGCGACGGATCGACGTGATTTTCGGCATAGATATAGTTTATGGGCGCGAGAGTGACATAGGGTACTTTTTATCCCGGAAAAATGCACAGTTCCCGAGGGAACAGCGCGCGATAAACGAATACCACGCGGGCGGAGCCGCGGGCAAAAGCTAGTTTTAAGAATAAATGCCGAAATGTACTATGTGATGTAAAAAAAATCAATGAAATAAGAATTTTGAATTTATCGAGATAATTTATTTTTCAAAATCTCAAAATTGAGAATTCTTGGCTCGGTCTGTAGAACTATGTTTGCTATGAAAGTCGGGAATTACGAGGAAAATATGCAGGTCAACCCCGTAGGTAAAAAGTTGTCACGCTACATACGTTTTTTGGGGAATTTCGTTTAAGTACCCTATAGGTACAGTAAATGGTGAATGAAACTAGTAAAATAAATTGACCAATCACAAACTGAAAATTTACATATGTACACATGACGCGCGGGTTACTTAACGTGGCATTATTACGGGGCAAATTCTGGATAGGTTTCTACGACCTCAATTCGACCAAGATTCTTATGTCTCGCTCTTATTCTGATAAACTGTAGGTAAAAGCCATCGGAAGCTAACAGATAGAGTCCGTCCCAAAAAAAACCTCTATATATTTTTTACTGCCCGCTGTTATGCTGTTATAATAACTGCTCAATTATAACCAAGTGTAGCTTTCGGTTTAAACTACACACCTGGTAGAACTGTAATAGAAGTATATTTTCGATGTAACATAACACTTCTAAAAAGTTAAGAAAAATGTACAAGGAGGTAATAACAGCTCTATAACATGCCTCCAAGGGTCAGGTATAAGTATTTTTTTACCAATTTTTTTGGTGGCGACGATCGTTAAATGAAAAGGACCCGTTTCGGCGCGTTTGAGGCCAAATGTTCCCGGTAGCGGGACATTATTAATATATCGTCCCTACTGCCAAAACAACCTCGTATCTCACGTAAATACGTAAACAAAACTGAACCTTAAAGCACAAGCGTAAAGATTACTTGGTAAGCTCATTGATGCTAAGATACGAGGTTTCTGAAAGTATCGACGATATGTTATCTTATTAATTAATCGGATTGTTTTTCGGCACTTTTAATTGAGATGAAACTGGATTGGCAGCGCGAGAGGTAGTTATGAGTATCGGTTTATTTGAACCGATGCGTAACTGTTGTTTGTAAGTAGACACTTAAATAACTGTAAAGTACACCGATCGTTAAAGGCAGAACAAAATCCTTCCATAACCGTTAGTACGCACATTACTTCAGTACGTGAGATAGGGGTAACGTTTTAAACTTTCATGACTTAACTACTATCACTACCCGAACTTTATTACGCTAACAACAAGTACTGTAATATGCAGAGCCGGATTAAGCCATCGCGTGGCCTGTAGCAAATTTTATCATGGGGCCTTTGATTTGCTTCAAGTTCATAGTATAAGTAAAGTGTTATAGTCGATCATTTTGATACCATCTTTTTCTTTCTTCGTGGTGGTTTGTATTGGTTTTGTGGTGGCAGTATTGTACTTTACTTACCTACATTGATTTAGAAAAGAAATACATCTTTTACGTTTTTTACGATCAGAAGCCATTGGTCCGCGGGGCCCCTAGACGCGCGGGGCCCGTAGCATTTGCTACTCTTGCTACGTGGCTAATCCGCCACTGGTAATATGGTTGAAAGGTCAAGGTAATTATTACTCGTTGTTAGCGTAAGACGTCCACTGTTGGACGTAAGCCTCCGCCATAGACCTCCAGTTGCTTCAGTTGGAAGCGACCTGAATCTCTCCGTGAACCCGCCGCTTTAACCAGAGGACGATGAGACGATTGACAGTTTTTGTACACGAAATCTGTCATTTAATTGCGATCGGCAGCGTCAAAAACGTTAGGCAATACGGACTCTGGTCATTAGTCCATCTCGTTGGTAGACGTCCTACGCTGCGCTTGCCGATCCGCGGTCTCCATTCGAGAAACTTCAAGCTCACAATTTAAATATCTCTAACACCGTAACTCTTTAGTTCTCATGCCATAACGATTGTCGCCGTAAATTGTAGCTGACAGCACTGTAATATATCGCGACATTGTTCTTTACCCATGGTTATATATCTACCAATCAACTCGGTAGCTCAAATTTACATTTACTTTATTTTTATTTATTCCTATTTATGTCTAGGTAGTCAGATTTTGAAATACACTAGAAAATACGCTTAAAAACACATAATTATTAGTTAGTCTGTCTCGATAGTTAGTCTGTTAGATTATCAAAATTATTCGACTGTTTGTGTTCGGGTTGATAGAATCAATGGGAAATGATAAAGTTTACTTGATATGAAATTATAAATTTTAAACTTGATAAAACTATAGTAAAATGAGTACGCGTGCTTTACTCGATTGCCGATCGCGAAGTGGCGGATCGAGTGCAATTTTATTATAATGAGGTCGAAGAATGAATTTGATGAATTAGCTAAATATGTATTGAACGTGCATAGCCCGTACAGTTTGTTTATCCGTTGCTTACTGTCCATAGTACAAGCTTTGCTTAGTTTGTGACTAGGTCAATAGGTGTCAAGTGTCCCATAAAAAAAAGGATGGGATGCAAAATCATTTTAGGACCTGTAATTTTACTTGAGTTTCAGATATAAGGGTGATTCCTGATCACGAGCAGAGAAATGATATTTCCTAGCTCTCGACGGTCTCATAGTATTTTGATCATTACATAACTCTACAAAGCCGTTGTTACTTTCGACCCGCTCGCTGTTCCTTTGGTACCCGGTCTCGTTATTCTTTTGTCAATTAAAGTGAAAGTCAAAGTAAAAATCTCTTTATTTAATTTAGGCTATAACAAGCACTTATGAACGTCTAAAAATCTACCACCGGTTCGGAAAAAACCTCTGTTGAGAAGAATCCGACAAGAAACTCGACGAGGTATTTTTTTTAAAACAGATTCACAATATTTATAGATGATATCTATATACTATACATTAATTTTATTTTTAACACACTATTTGAAGGGATCGCTAAATGCGGATCAGAATTATTTCCAAATATCCCTGTCCATGATATAATCATTGACTTTATAATAAGCCTTAGATATTAACGTCTTCTTGACAGTAGATTTAATTAAAAAAAAATATGAAGATTTAACCCGCCAAAGGTACATGTCCGGGACTGTGCCGTGCTGTGGAATATATTATAGGCCCCATACGACAAAACATAGTGAGGAAACCGGCACACACCTTCGTCTAACTCTCATTTGGTCTACACTAGAGCTGCAGCCAAAGTATTTGCAGTCAAGTCACAGTAAAGCAGTATGGAAGCTACGAACAAATTACGACTGCAGTACCGCGAGACCCCCTTAGAGGCCGTGTAGAGCGCGCGTCTGTGTGAGTGTGTTCGTTTCGATCGATTTGTTCGTAGCTTCCATACCGCTTTAGTGGCGTATATTACAGAGATGATGATGGTGCGGTAACTGGCACATTTTGTATGGGAACTTTAACCGTGTTAAAGAATTTAATTCATAGTATAACAATTTTCCATGACGAATCGCTTAGCAGCGCGAACCCATATCCCATGGATTCCCATAAAACTCGCACTTTGTAGTTTGACATATTTTAAATAAAAAATTGTCAAGTTCGAATATTCCATAGTACTATTTAATTTTACGACGCAGTCTTCTTTTTACCGGACTGCGACGAAGACCAAAAGAAGGGTTATGTTTTTCATCTATAGATGTTATAATGCATATTCAAAATAATTACCTGCACTATGTACCTACTTAATGGTACTACTTATTTAGAACAATAAATAATATTGTCAGAATATACATAAATATACATATAATATGTACCGTCTTATAGTGTGAACTAAAAAGTGTGAAAGAAAAAAAAACCTGATCGCGTAAAAGAAAATTAAACAGAAAAAAATAAGTCTAGTAGTCTGGAACTTTGTTAAGTAACAAAATAGAGAGTTTAACAGTAAGCCAAAAATATTATAACGAAAGAAAGCTGAGAAAGATACTTTGATAGAGATGATTTAAACACAAAACAAAAAGTTAAAACAGTATATATAACATTGGTTCCCAGTAACACTACAGACCCCTAGAAGCTATAAACTAAAAACCCGGGCTTTGCCCAGCGTTGACAAAACATGATTAATGTCCACAATAAAAATATTTCAAAAAGCTACGTTATTAATTCTAATACTTGACTTTTTGTGCTATTGAAAAAACGAAGAATGTCCGCTGGGATAGTTATTAATGTCGCGGGTATCATTAGCCACACCCGACGTATAATTACATTATATCAATAAAACTCTTTATTAAATTACGTGTAGTGTAATTTTTAATCTTTGTAGTTTATTTTTTGAGCTTGGAAAGTATCCCACGCGCGGGCATTTAAATTTTTTAAAACCGGCGGAGAAGTTGGCTCGAAGATTCCTTTAGAGGAAATTGTTGTGTTGTCTTGTTGTGTATGTATTATACGAGTATGTAATTTATTTGTAGTATATTTATCTTGGTATGTATTAGTGTGTACCAATATGCAGTACTCGTACCTATGAATCTATATGTGCGATAGGTTTAGATTAATTTTAGGTTTCGGCTATTTTAACTTTTCGTTACGTGTTGCTCTTGTTTCTGTTGTCCTGTCAATCGTATAAAGAGTACAAACGTTAACCGGAATAGATCCCTCTATGAGATAAGTTTGCCTTTGTACGTCGGTTTCTCAATGGAAGTTTCCATTTTTATGTTTTATATACAAGAGAGAGTTATCTTTACAAATGGAGTGAATATTTTCTTTAGCCAACCTAGAGAGAGACGCATGAGTTAGATAGTTGTCAGGTTAGGTGGGTAGGTTGGTATGTCTTCGAATGCAACTCGTCGCAGTCAAAGCAATTAGGAACACAAGCTTTATCACTGACAATAATGTAAAAAATGTAAGGGATCCGGGTGGGAGTTGTATTATAGCACCATGTAACTGGTGGATACACATATTATTTGGTTGGTACAGTCCTGATTATGTTGACTGTGAAACTTCTTACAACCGGCCTAGTTGCGATGCCGCAATTCAAATTTTCTCGTTTTGTAGTATTTTCTATATAGTCTTTTACTGGACCTCGCAAAAGAAAAACACAGTGAAAAACATAGGTGCTTATTAGCATTTTAAAAGTTCCTTGTTGCATATTATTGATAATACATATTATGTTTAGTGAAATTTATGAAATAATGACTCTTTTTTTATCGCTTCAAAATCCCAAGAAAGTTGTTGAAAAGGAAACACAGCAATATTTATAATTTTATAAAATTTATCTATATAAACAAACACTTTCATCAATCACAGATACTTACAGACAACGCATTCAGTTTCCGCTATTCTATTTCCCCTCTTCTTTCTTTACACTCACGTTCTGTTCTTTGGCCTTCATGTGCGCCAAATACACAGTCCAGACAAAACTGGCAGCGCTGACAAATATTATTCTGTTCCTTTCAGAAACGTAATAAAAATTTAACGTCTGCGCCGTCGGCCAGAACACCACACCAATCTTATACGTTGGCCAAAACTTTTCTCTAACTTCATTAACGCAGGTTTGAAATGGTTTCATTTCTAACGCGCTCATTCCGAAGAAGAAATAAGCCATTGCCAGTGGTGAGTAAGACACCTGCTCTATCGCAGCTCTAGTGACAGCAGTGGCTAGATTTTTCTTCTTAAAAAAACGACTTGAGAACTTCAACCAACCATAGAATACTGGGGCCATGAAAAATGTTCCGAAAATACCAAAGCGCGCGGCGCGAGACCAATCCGCGTTCTCAACTGTTGTTCCGTGTTCTATATACTCCTGAACTATGCTGCAAGTTGGCCAAATCACTGCATAAGACACCATGCCGCGTATTAAAGGGAACTGCACTGGTAGGTTACGGACTTTTGTAAAGATACCAGACATTTTGAAGCCGATGTTCTATCCTTTCATAGCAAGACAATAGGTTGCATAAATCATCTAGATTGTGGTTAGAATGTTTGTTTACATTACTGGTTTGACAATGAGTGACACTAGTTCTTTTTTAGTGTGTTGAAACTCTTTTCTGTTCATTTAATTTTTTGTAAGAAGGCTGTAGTCTTGCAGAAGTCTGCCGAAACATTGAGCTGCTCTAAAATCAAGATACGCGGACCAAAACCCGAATTTGATTCATAAAACGTATTAGGTTATTATGACAAAAAAATTAGATAGGTACGTTATTACTTTCAAAAACTATACGAGCCGATATGAACGTAGTTGTAACATAAATGAAGTCTGTAATTACTATTTATTCAATTGTGTCCTGCCTCCTGCAATAGGGATGTTGACACCACCAATCAACTGACGTACTTTTTATGAACTGTCAAACCCAATTCTCCCATAGAGTTTCAATGGCAATAGCGACTTATGACGTCATTATCCGGCACCTCAATCAACTAACTATTTATTTGTTTTAAAGCAACAAAAAATCTAATGTTACAGTAAATCGAAAATTAATCAAGTTTTCAGGGCTAAAATAAAGCGTTTTTTTACTGAATTTGTGCTTTCGAATTATTTTTTAATGGCGTCATCATCCCTATTGCAAAAGAATTTCCAACTTTTTTGTCTAAACAAAAGCCAGTCTAAATTCTTGACCCCGACCTCATTATCTGAAACAAATAACAATATCAAGGATTATTCGTCGGCAGACTAATTGCAGCCGACTCATTGCCTGCTGCTTGGAGTGTACCCGACCGTCTCTTTCTATCTCAAAGCGCGATCTCCGCCTCACACGACTTGGTTTTAGGGTCATCAGAGAACCAATTTTTAGGCCACGCCACTGAAATTACCGTTTGAACACTAACCTAACCAACAAAATGGAAAACTCCGACTTAGTCATTTCAAAGTTCAATATCTCACAAACGGCTGAACCGATTATGATAAAATATGTCTAACAACCATTGCTAGAAAACCCTCTTTCAAATAAAAAAAACCTCATTCAAATCGGTTCACCCGTTTAAGAGTTTTTGCTACCAAACACTAAATAATAATAATAATAAAAATCATTATTCGCTTAAAACATTGGACATAAATGATTTCAAATTCAAATTCTTTATTTCGGACAAACATTGTATCCATAGTGTGTTAGTAAACAAACAAGCGAAACAAAAGATAAAAGATAATGACATTTTAAACTTATTCTAGTGTTAGTATTTTATGACAACAATGAAATTATCTGGCTGTATCTTGAGAACCGGTTCGTGCAATTTACTCGTAGAGACATATTTGGGAATATAAGAACTTAGCCTTATTTTTGTTTTTTATAATTATAGAACAAAAATATTTAAACACGTGTAGGTATAAATAAAAATAAATCAAAAAGATGAAACCGCCAACAATCGCCAGCGCATGTTTGTGTGTGTGTGTGGCTTTGATGAACAAATAACTGGTGTGTGGGCTGAATTCGTACCTACCTACCGAGATCCAACATGCGCTGACAATTGTTTTTTGGCAATTGTTTTTGTTTATGAGGTGGACCGACGACCTGGTCAGAGTGGCGGGAAGGTGCTGGATGAGGAGAGCACTGGACCGAGATGAGTGGCGAGCAATGCAGGATGCCTACACTCAGCATTGGGTGGCTATGGGCTGAAAAAGAAGAAGAAGAAGAAGAATTGTTTTTAAATTCCACCCAACGACAACCCTGGTTGAATAGCCTAATTCCAATTATTCGATTGTTCTAAGCGGGTGGCCAGTGGCGTCACGATGGCTAAACGGCCATCTCGCCTGCTGATTGTACTCTAATTTGATCATTATTGTTTTGATAAGATCGATTTGTTACAATTGAGGAATTATGGGTCATTTTAAGTGACAGTAAAATTATTTTGTTACATTAGAATGAATTTCAAAGACAAGAAATATTCAGTAAACTTGATTTTGTCGTGATATTTGGTGTATTTTATCTATGAGTCCCACTGGAATCGGGATAGACAGACTGACAGCATGCAAGTGTACCTACAATTCAAAATTATGCGAGTTTATTTTTTCAGGTAAATAGCTACTTATTTGAATGGTTTTATATAAATTATAATTTTAGGAATACAAGGAAAACGTGAAAATATTCCTTTTTTACAAAATTGCTAACAGCCTTCTTGCGCCATCTCTCGGTAGCGAGATGTACTTATACTAATCGCTCTACGTAACATTTCAAAAACATTGCGATTGATACTAGCGCCATCTAACAAATTTTATCCGTAAAAGTGAGCTGAATGTCTAAACAAACAACGCTACGTAGTTAACATAAGTGAGTATAGGTGGCGCTGTAAGTAAGTGTTAATATTAATTCCGCTACTGCACGGTAGATGGCGTTACTTTTCAAACAAATAATGAATTACTGTGATTATTTTTAAACGAGGTAAATGAGTGAATTGAGTAGAATAAACTTTATTGTTTAGCTGTGTTACATAGATGAAATTGATCATTAAATTATTTAAACAAACTTATTTGTTTTTTATTAATTCACAATTTGTAAAACTCTATTTTCGACACACCCAAATGTTTTCGATCTCAGGTTTCAAAGTAGGTTGCATATTTTTATTGAATTCGTCGCTGAAATAAATTAAATTAGTTTATTATTATTATTATCCACTGTGAGTAACTAGGTAAACTTATATTGTTTATTTATTTGTTATTTATATTGTTACTTTCCCATACAAAACTCACTGAAGCATTAAAAAAAAACTAACTTCACAGGCCACTTGAGTGGAATACTTTAGTGTAATAAACTCGCTACTTTATTGGCAAAATGACACGTTTCGAGTTGCTTTTAGCATTTTTGTGTTTTTCACATAATTTGACCACTTCAGAGGGTTAATGCTAGTTAGCGTTGTTTATGGGGTGCAAACGACGATCCAACATATTTTTACGATATTTTAAATGTTTAGATAAGAGGCAGTTCATCATCATCATCATCATGGCAGCCGAAAAACGTCCACTGCTGGACATAGGCCTCCCCCAAGGCTCTCCACTCAGACCGGTCTTGTGCTTTTCGCATCCACCGTGATCCCGCAGTTATTAAGAGGCGTTATTTGAATACAATAATTAAGCGTGAAAAATGAGTATTAGGTATCTTACGGACTAAAAAAGACAGCGCTCTATCTGGATCTAGGTAGAGCGGGATTGCCTACACCGCTTCCGTGCTTTGCAAAAGGTACAGTCAGCTGCAGAGAAAAGGTACCCCCCTGTAACGGCGGTATCCATACTACCGCCATTACAGGGGGGGTACCCTTTCTCTGCAGCTGACTGTACCATTATAATTTTATTTTCTCTCAATACTGGAAATTGGCGACCTTTGCCATCTGACACCTAGAGCGACCATCCTAGGACTGGCGCTGGGTATGGAAACATTTGTGGACCACAATAATTATTTATTATACTATTATAAAGAAATTTATTCCAACAAAAAATTACAGCATTACAGTTAGACACCAATGCGCTGTAAAATTAAAATTATACAAAACAAAAATATATAAAATACATAAAAAACTATGAATAGTTAGGAATTATATCATTTTCATCCCAGCTTATACACGTCCCACTGCTGGGCACAAGCCTCCTCTCAGAATGAGAGGACTTGGGCCGTAGTTCCCACGCGGGCCCAGTGCGGATTGGGAACTTCACACGCACCATTGAATTGCTTCGCAGGTTTATACAGGTTTCCTCACAAGTTTTTCTTCATCGCAAAATTCGTGATAAATTTCAAATTTAATAATTATAGGTATAAAACCCTGAAAAACGTTTAGGTTACAGCCTTACCTGCTGAAATATTCCGAATTAATTTTACACCTGGTAGTGACAAGTTATAAATATTAATACATAATGTTCCTCATATGTATAACAATTTTGGCTAACTGCCGTTACGGTTATTTACTATACAATACAGCCAAAAACAATGCACGGACTGCAAACTCGTTTAGAAAAAAAAAGACACCAAAATAATTATTGCATACCTATAACATAAAACAAACATAACGCTAACTATAGCTCTGTTATATTTGTCAGCGTGATACAAAAAGGAAACAACCTTTACAATGTTTTGTCTTCATCCTGGTTATAAGTTTTTTTTGATCTATAGCACCTTTAGTCCAAAGAAAGTTTTACTTAGTAATTGCCTAAGTATACAATAGTGTACAATATCCATACAATTATAAGTATTACTATTTTGCCCACGGCTCCGCCCGCGTGGTATTCGGTTAACGAGCGCTTTCCCTCGGGAACTGTGCATTTTTCCGGCTTAAAAAGTAGCCTATGTCACTCTCGGGCCCATAAACTACCTATTTACCAAAAATCACGTCGATCCGTTGCTCCGTTACGGCGTGAAAGACGGACAAACATACAAACACACAAACATACAAACACACTTTCGCATTTATAATATTAGTATGGATTATTTATTAGATATTCTCCACAATTATTCGATTCACTCTTTGCCACTGTTGACCGCCAGGCCGATTACACCCGACGCGGTTTCGATTCGGTTTGCTCTCTCATTAATCACACCGAAAAGAGACGCCCAGTACAAGTAATGAGCGAAGAGCAATCATCGTACGTCTCATAAATAATAATAATATCTATTTATTTCAAACTCAATGTCCATAGATGGTTATTAATATTAAATCTTACAACTATGTTAGTACATTTATAAATGAATAATTCCATAACAATCAATACATTAAATACAATTTCGATTCAGATTAAGACATCAGAATAGGTAATCGTCACCTCAACTGACTATTTAAAACGATCCTTAAATTAAAGCAATCCACAGACGACTACTGTCACCTGCACCAATATCTGACACAGCAGAGCGTGTATAAGTATCTGATACTACTCGATTTCTAGGGCCGGAAGGATGTGTCAGATATTTTGCACGCTCCGCTGTGGCAGATATTAGGATGTTGGTGACTGCACAAGTTGAACGTTTTACACAACGTACATACAAGTACGATTGCCAATGTCATTATACGTGTTAATTTTTTTTTATTGGACTGGAAGGCAAATTAGCATGGGAGTGTCCTGGTGGTAAGAGATCACCACCGCCCATAAACATCTGCAAAACTAGAGGTATAGCAGATGCGTCGCCAACCTAGAGGCCTAAGATGGGATACCTCAGGTGCCAGTAATTATAAACATCAAAGATATCTATGAGTAAATCGCTCTTTAAAGTAGCGAGGAGTTGCAGTGTTAAAGAGAATGCCGTAGAGAAGATAGAGAATGAGAGAGTTACGACGAAGGATCATTGAAAATTAAATAAATAAATCTTCTTCTCATTCCTCTCCTATCGGAGGTTGGACAACATCATGGCAATTCTAATTTTGGAGGCCGCTGCTCTAAACAAGGACGTGGTACTGCAGTTGAACCAGTCTCGTAAATTCTTCAGCCACGAGTGTCTTCTCCTGCCCACGCTTCTCCTTCCGGAAGGAGAAGAAGAAGGAAATAAATAAATGCTTGTAGTCAACCAAATAAACGCCATCCACTCGACGCTCGCACCTCGTATACCCTCCGACATAATAGATGGCCTGGACTGGGATAATATTTACGCATTCACTGAAATTTCATAATTTACATGTATACTCCTTTCACGACACCTATGTAGGCAAAAGGGTGATGTCACCAATATAAAGCATTTTTGCTATCACACCAGTTCATGTTATGCGGAAAATTATAATACTTATGCTAAATCTGTTAAGTATGCGAATTTATTATCATTACAATTAAGTAATGTTATGTGAAAAAAAGTTCTCGATGAGGGCTGCGGCATAGATGTCGCTAGTGTCGCTGCTTAGTGGCTAAATAAAGACAAAACAAGCTGGGAATGTGGTGCATTCCTATGCACATATGAAATTCGTGTCTGTACTGTTGTCCAGCGGTGGTGTAGCGGTACAGCACGCGGCACGGAATGCCGAGGACCTGGGTTTGATTCCCAGCGCTGGTCTTATTTTTCTGGTTTTCCTCTGCATCTATATTTCAGTTTGTATTTTCGTTATAGGTTCGATAAAAGTAACAAAAATTTGTAATTGAAATAAAAAATACAACTTCCAAAAAACCAATCTTAATGTTATAATATCTGTTGTAATCTAAATGTGTGCAAAGAGGGACACCCGGTGAAAACTGCTTAAGACAATAATGCTCTACTGTCTCTATTACAATTAACCATAAAACATTAAAGCTGTAAGTATTGTCTACACTATGAATGAACCTAATTTTTAACTTTAACATTTCTCCTAAATGCTTCTTTGTAGTTTCTTTTTAAATATAACTAGGAAGTGATCCCACGTGCCAGTAGTTTTTGCCGCAATAAAAGAAGCATCCGTTCACTTTGACAGCCACTGGGTCTGTTTCAATTTTTTCGACATTTCGGGAGTCAAGTTACTTGGGAATAAAAGAAGTCCAAATTTAACTTTTTTTTAAGAACAAGTAAGGCCAAGGAACAATCTGTTTTGAAGCCCAGTGTGATCGGCAAGAAAAATTGTGCAAGTTTTATACATTGCGAGGTTTTGGACAATTTTTCTCGCAGGTTTCGTTTCCACCAGAGATGTGCGAGGATATGTATGTATGTATGTATGTATGTAAACTCTTTATTGCACATAAAAATAAAAATATGTAAACACAGAGAGGAGAACAAAGGCGAGCTTATCCCTAAGAAGGGATCTCTTCCAGCTAACCTAATATGTTGCGAGGAATATGTTTTTATGAACTAACCAGCTTTTACACGCGGCTTTGCCCGCGTGGAATTCGGTTATCGCGCGTTGTTCCCTCGGAAACTGTGCATTTTCCGGGATAAAAAGTATGCCTATGTCACTCTCTTCTCTAGCCCATAAATTATCTCTAAATCAAAAATCACGTCGATCCGTCCCTCCGTTTCGACGTGAAAAATGCACATAAACACACACACACTTTCGCATTTATAATATTAGCATGGATATAAACGCTCCATTTACCTATTCTCGCGCAGCATAGCTCTAGTGCTTAGACTATATACAACACATGTTGAATATAATTTAAGCTCTAATGGAGCAGACTTTAAGCACGGCTTAAGTACTCTGTGGCACGGCAAAGCAAATTGGGCGTGGTTACTAAAATCGTATAATTTTCAAATGATTGTCTGTATTCTTTATTATTTTGACATACACTTTATAATACTTAGTTAACTATATATATAGAACAAAATAATTATATAGTTAATTGAATCCACTTACAGTGTAACTTAAATATTTACATTAATTAAATATTAAGATTAAAACATATCTTTATTTGTTAACTAAAATTTGTACGTCACATAGTGACAAAAACATGTGAAACTCTCTTTTTTCTTACCACAAAATATACCATGTTTTGTTGCAACTAAATGATTTATGATTTTATGGGACCCTAAAAATCGTCGGTTCAAATTAAAACAAAGGCCAGCCCAAACGCTGCGGCGTCTTCACAAACAGCCGATCAGCTTCGTGCGACGACAGACATGTAAACATAACATTCACACCTAGAGGTTAAACAAACGTATTATCGCCCTCATAAAAATCATGATTAATTATACTAACGTCTAAAATTCAATGCTAGAGAAACGATAGTTATACTTTAATCTATACCTATTGAATCACGTTAAATTGTTTACTTTTATAAATTATAATATAACCCATTTAAATTAGACCGTTGAGGGAGAAAAGTCGAAATCGAAATCAATACGATGTTTTTCATTTTCACATTTTTTTTATTAGACTGAATGGAAAACGAGCAAGTGGGTCTCCTGATGGTAAGAGATCACCACTGCCCATAAACATCTGCAACACCAGGGGTATTGCAGATGCGTTGCCAACCTAGAGGCCTAAGGTGGGATACCTCAAGTGCTAGTCATTTCACCGGCTGTCTTATTCTCCACGCCGAAACGCAACAGTGCACAGCAGCGCTGTTTCACGGCAGAATTAGCGATCAAGAGTATTATTATATTAGTTATGTATTTTACTTACCTTTTTCTGTCACCTAAGCATACTAAAGATAAATCATTTAAAGAGATACCTAAGTACCTACGTACCTATATGTAGGTAGTATTGTTGACTATAGTCATACCAAAACAATACATTGTAATTCGAGTGTACTTAAAAATTACTAACATCTACTATCGAGATGAGTCAAATAGTAGACAGATACCAATTGTACTGAGAATTATACTATTATAATTATAAAATTTATTTTTAATTCTTAGTAGGCTAAATCATATATTTCAGTCACTATCTGTAACACGCATAACATTGCAATATAAATGTACAGTTATTGGCCACAAATCACTTTAGCAACCATAAAACAACCCAAATATCTTAACGCTAATGAAATCATCCGCTTTATTTACCCTGCTTTGTAAACATGGGGCCAAGAGAGAGACAGACTTACAGAATGCATTGGGTTAAAAAGGGACGGTGAAGTCCCCATAGCCCCGCCCATACACACTAGAGCCGATTGGATTGGCTTCGGTCGTGCCCACAATCTCATCGCCACAAAAGCCACATCGCACCATCAGTCTTAACCGTGCTTTCAACATAACCGCTGTCAACCAAGAAATAATTAACCAAATAGTGCAGTGTAAAATGGAATACGAACAACACAACGAAATCACGACGTCATACAATAACAACACTATCAAACACAATTACAACGATTGCAAAGATTTTAACAACTATATAGCTGTCGATTGCTTAGATAAACACAAAGATTTTCTGGAGCAGAAAAATTTTCGCGCGAAATTAGATGACACTACGCATTTGAATACGCCATTTTCAGTGAAAGACATTCTAAATATCAATCAGACGACTGTTTATAACTACGACAGGACAGAGACTTGGAAGATGAACGAGAGAGACAGACGATACGACTACATGTACCAGCCTTCTTGCTCTACGGATTATTTCAATCAGGTTTATCCAAACATCCCCATGCAATCAAGCATAGAACCGTATTGGACCCAAGAAATGTACCACGAGCCTATTATGGAGGAGTTCTACAGCTACAACCCTTACTGCCACAATCTGTATCAGAATTTCGACCAATGCACAGTGACTCCCCAACTTGTCGAAGCATATGTGAAGGAGCCGCTAAGAGAACAAGCGCCAGCGCAGCTTCTCTCGCAAGAAAGGAGTTTTGAGAAAATTCCAGTTGAAGGCAACCCTCCGCAGTACCCGATTGTAGAGGCTTTTGAGAAACAGCCTGCTGTATCGAGAAGAAACTCAAGTAAGTACCTACCTCATCATCAACTGTTAGATATGGCGTCCACTGTTAGACTTAGGTCTCCTCCATAAACCTCCAGTTGTTTCGGTTGAAAGTGGTATCCAACATGAACCCGTGATTTTGACCAAGTCCTCCGTCCATCTAATTCATGGACATCCTATCTAGTACCAACCTTTTCAGGATATATTGTCTTAACTAAACATTTTATTTTTGAGAACCGATTTGTTTACAATTTTACTCATCATTTCTACAATTCATGTGCAAGTTTTATAGATATCATATCTTTAAATTTGTCTAAGTATATTAATGTAAAAATCTTTCTTAACAAAAAGCGCAGCAAACTTCATCAAGTCATTTGATAATAACTGTGATTAAGTCATTTAATATATCCCTTTGTCAGCAGAAACACCTACCAGCCCCTGCTCGGAAAAAGTGGACAGAAAAGACAAGAGAGCGAAACGAAAGCCTAGGATATTGTTCTCCCAAAACCAGGTTCATGAGCTTGAGAAGCGGTTCAAAGCTCAGAGATACCTTTCCGCGCCAGAAAGAGAGGAAATGGCCAAGTACCTGCATCTATCGCCGACCCAAGTCAAGATATGGTTCCAGAATAGAAGATATAAAAGTAAAAGAGTCAAATCTGATGAAGTATCAACATCAACTGACGCTAAACCTAGCAAAAATACTGGCCGGAAATTCTTCAAAGCAGAAAGCAAAGACAAGTTAGAAATGTTTGATACTTTCAAACCTGTTGCGGGAATAGCTACAAGCAACAAGTATGAAATCGAAAAAGATGAAACGTTGACGTCATCTCATTACTTCGAAGATACTTTTGCTTATGAAGAAGATAATGACAAGTATTATAGTGATAAAAGAGATGGTGGCGTAGGGACAAGCACTGACAATGGTATTTATACACCTTTGAACAATTTATACGAAATGCCGAAGGACTATATCGAAACGACAGACAACAGAAAATATTTTTCGAAATTACAATTCGTTGATAGTTTTTAAGATTATTTTTTTGGTTTAAGACATATTTTATGGAAAACCGACTGTTATAATTTGGAATAGTTTTATAATTTAGTTAAGACTTTATTTTTTTGTTTTGATAGGCTAGGATTTTGTTTTTTCCTAATTCGATTTGTGTAAGTCTTGCCATGAAAATGTGCCATTTTAGACTGAATACCAAAGTATTACTAATTGTTATCATGTACTTAATGTTGATTATAACTTATCTGTGTTTTAATGAGTACGATAAATCAATACCTACTCATTTAATAATCGTTAATTTTGTATCTTTTAATGCTGACTGTTCTTAGTTAATTAAGGATTGCAGCTATGTGCCAAAGTATTAGTTAGACCTATTTGTAAATAAATAAAATTGTCATTTATTAATTGTATCAATTTATTTACCATCCCAATTTTTGAAACTAAAAACTGCAAAATAATTGTGTAAATTCACTTCATTAAATTACTCGTATCCCACCAACATTACCAATCGAAAGTTTGTAAGCCTGTTTGTTACATCATCACGTCTAAACCGACAAACCGATTAAGATGAAATTCGGTATACTGATAGCTTGAGTCCTGCGGAAGGACATAGGATACTTGTTATCCCGGTAAATTGCATAAGTCTCGCGGGATAGCGATAAACGAATTCTACGAGGAGAGTCGCGGGCAGCAGGCTAGTCATCATCATCATCATCATCTCAGCCGTAGGACATCCACTGTTGGACATAGGCCTCCCCCATCAGCCAGCAGGCTAGTATCTAATATTAATCAGTTTGTTCAATTAATCGCCTAATTGGCAACTTTTCTAAGTTGGTTAGGCTATTTTAAACATTTAAGTCTTTGGTCTCTTTAAGAGCGTTATACCTGCTAAGCTAGCAACGTTGCATTTTTGTTAGTTTTACTCGATTATTCCAGAAAAATTGTATGAAAATTAATAATTCTGTTTTCTGATAGAGCACAGAATAATTATCACAGTAGACACATTAACTTATACAGCGTGTATTTTTAATACTACCTCAAACTGTAACCAGACGAAGATCTAAGTGATGTGAACCGATATCAAACCAAATTGTTAATATAGAATTAACTAACAGAGCGTAATTAATTTTTGAAATATTTTCGTGCAGCAATGTAATGCGTACAAGAAGAGAGAAGCGTTCTGTGACAGCTGTCACGTCAACAAGTGCGACGTTTTCAATAAAAACAAAGTAGTATCGCGTAACATACATTGCGTGCTAATTAATTTTGTAAGGAAAATAATAAGTCATTCTTTTTTACTAAAAAATAATAAAATGTGATTATTAGGGCCTTCACTAACTGCTCTTAAAGTTTGAGGTAGTATTAAAAATACACGCTGTATATCAAGAAGTGATCTATCAGACAACATTATTAATTTTCACGTTTCCAGCTCAGCAGGCATAAACAAGCACAATTCACATCTATTATTTTGGAACCCAATATAATTAATTTGATGATCAATATTAACCGAGTAATTTTTAAATAATATTTAGGTAACCGTTTTAATATTATTTGGTGATTCAATTTAGGTGACAGATATACTATTTTAGGAACAAATATTATTTATTAGGTCGCCGAAAAGGCTTATTAGGTGATCAATAAAGTCATTACCCTTTTTAGAATTACTGTACTTTTAGATTATTTAATTTTAATCTAGTTTTATTTTAGTAAATAAAGTAAGATATATGTACTAGCTTTTGCCCGCGGCTTCTCGCGCGCTGCTCCCTCGGAAACTGCTTTTTTTCGGGATAAAAAGTAGCCTAAGCCTATGTCAGTCTCTGGCCCATAAACTATCTCTATGCCAAAAATCACGTCAATCCGTCGCTCCGTTTCGACGTGAAAGACGGACAAACGTATATACAAACACACACACTTTCGCATTTACATTAGTACTAGCGTGGAATTCGGTTAACGCGCGCTGTTCCCTCGGGAAATGTGATTTTTTCGAAATACACTTATCACTCTCTGGCCCATAAACTATCTCTAAGTATGCCAAAAATCATGTCGATCCGTCGCTCCGTTTCGACGTGAAAGACGGACAAGCATACACACAAACCCACGCACTTTCACATTTATAATATTAGTATGGATACCTACTTCAGTTTCTTTTAATATACAGACTGATATGATGATGACGATAAAGTTCATATTCGTTCTTATTCGTTTTCTACTGCAGCCAATAGCGGTACAACAAACAGGCGACTAATTTTCTCATCGCTGCATTACTGTTTTTTGTTCAGTTTGTCTGTTATCTGAATTGCTACCACGCGGGCGCCGGCCCTGCACACGGGCGGGCAAACCGCGCGGTTACAAAACGCTTCTCTATAGGGGAAGATGTATATTTGAGCGTTTTGACCGCTCGGTTACACGTAGTTACGTTTACTTCTGCTGCTGGCTGTACTTTTCGCGACAAGCTTTTATATACCTAGTTTGGTGTTCATTCGCCACCAGGCAATCAAAAATATCGACACAAATATACAAACTTATACAAACTGAGATATGGATGCACAGGAAAACAAGAAAAAGAAACCAGAGCTGGGAATCGAACTCCTACACCACCGCTGGACATGAACGTATATTTGAAATAAAAAAAAACAAAAAGACTCCAAAAAACCAATCATAATTAACTTTAAGAACAGAGTGAATGTGGCGATATATTTATAACCCCTTGGCTGCTCTGAAATATGCTCAGTGACCCTGGAGCTCAGGGAGCCCTCTAACCTAAGCTTTAAAAAGAGAGGAACATTAAAAAAAAAATGAGAGAAAAAAATCTTGTGTGCAGGCTCTTTCTTCTTTCTTTCTTCGAATCTATAATTTTGAATGTTTATTCAAACTACGCAGAAAGAGGCCCGATTCTTTCTCTTTGCAACAGGGCCCTTGACCACCACGCCTACGCCACTGCTGATGGCGACCGTACCTACCTAATGTTTATTTATTATTAGATATAATTTTAAAAGTAGAAAAGTTTGTTTGCAGGTGGTAGGACCTCGTGAAAGGTCCGCCCGGATTGCTACCACCATCTTGCTCGCTAATCCTGCCGTGAAGCAGCAGTGCTTGCACTGGTGTGTTTCGGCGTGGAGAGTAAGATAGCCGGCGAAATTACTGGCACTTGAGGTATCCCATGTTACGCCTCTAGTTTGACAACGCATCTGCAATCCCCCTGGTGCTGCAGGTGTCTATGGGCGGTGGTCATCTCTCACCATCAGGAGACCCACTTGCTCGTTTTCCATCCAGTTGAATGGAAAAAAAACGTTTCACCGGGGATTCGAACCCGCATCTCTCACGAATAGAATCGACGCAAGCGCCGGCGCCAACTGGCCCCGCCCCGACCACGTGGCAGACCTGCCTGGGAATGAACCCCCACCTGTCACCTAAAAGCTTTTACTGCTATATGGGAGCGTGCGCGGTTTTAACTTTTTTGTTTTACGACTTCACTAATGGCCGTTACATTTTAAGTTGGGATTAAGTAATTACTCTGTTTTTTAAAGCTTTTTATAAAAAAACTAGCTTTTGCCCGTGGCTCCGCCCGCGTGGTATTCGGTTATCGCGCGCTGTTCCCTCGGGAACTGTGCCTTTTTCCGGGATAAAAAGTAGCCTATGTCACTCTTGGGCTCATAACTATCCCTATGCCAAAAATCATGTCGATCCGTCGCTCCGTTACGGCGTGAAAGAGGGACAAACATACAAACACACAAACACACTTTCGCATTTATAATATTAGTATGGATAGATAATAATGAGCGTGCGCTTTCTTCTTCTTCTTCTTTAGCCGTTCTCAACCTCTAAGGTGTGCGTCCTTCAGCTCTCTGATCCAATCGTTTCTTTTACGGTCTCTGCGTAACTCCTACCAGTTTACTCTCTATTACTCTTTGAGCCACCTGAATTTTGTGGAGGATCTCCTTAGTAAAAACCCAAGTCACAACCCCGTACGTAAGCACAGGCAAGATCGCATGGCAAGAGCGTGAGCTTTATCAAAGTTTATTTATTTATAATGTATGTTGCTGTTTATCCCACTGCCTATATTTAATTTAGACGTAGGTATTTTAGATGTATTTTTGTAGAGTTTTAGTTTTCTGATCTACTCTTGATGCACCTGCTGTGAACTAGTTCTTCCTTCTATGTAAAAAAGCTTGCCTCGAAGAGATCGCTCTTAACTTAGAGGCGCTGTACTGTAGTCATGTGGTAAATGCGTTCCTGTGGGATAATATTTTAAGTTAAAAACAATAGAGGGCACTGTCCAAGAACGGTGACGTCCTCAGCTGTCAAGATGACGTGACGTGTTAACTGTTAACTTCGTTTGCAATCAGTAGATGGCGCTGTGCGAGTGAACATCATAGGCCAACCTCTAAGACATTTTATTTATTACGTTGCCATGGTAACAAGAATCGTGAAGAAACTGTTGTCGTTGTTGTTTCAAAAATGGCACGGGTTCGGGTATAATATATAACATTTCAGTTAAAACAGCATTAAGCTATTTATAATGCGGGCGAAGCCGCGTGTTAAGGCTAGTAATATTATAAATGCGAAAGTTTGTAACTCTATTCGTCTAAACCGCTGAACCGATTCAAAAGAAATTCGGTATACGGATAATTTGAGTCCTGTCCTGGGGAAGGACATGGGATAGATTTTATCCCGGAAAAGTGCGTAGTTCCCGCCGGATAACGATAACCGAATTCTACGCAGACGGAGTCGGTAACGCTAGCTAGCAAACCCGGGCTACTAACTCTGAGTTTTCCGAAATTAATGTGCGAAAATAATTTTGATACGTACGGCTAGCAAAAATATCGTGATTAAAAAAGCACAGCACACGCCTGTGAATGAATTATTCTTAGGAACTGCGGCCTAAGACTTAAGCCCTAAGTTCTCTCATTCTGAGAGGAGTCCTATGCCCTGCAGTGGGACGTTTAAAGGCTGAGGGGACGTGCGTGAGAGATGAGTTTCCGATATTTTAATATAATAAAATGAGGTATAATCAAAAATAAATAAATATCATTATCAAGCTTGTTTTATGGATACCAAGCAACGGATAAATATATTTATCTACTCTCGCATCGTAATATTCGAATTATAAAATTCAAAACGAGTTTATATTTACATACTTTTTAAACACAATACCGAAATATTTAAAAAAAATCACATTATAACACTTCTCTTCTAACGAAATAATGTTATAATATAATTTTTTAAACCATTACGATACAGGGCAAATCCAAAAAGTTTATATCAACAAGTTTTGATTCCAATATTCACTTGTCTGTGGCAGTGCCCGCCAGCGTTGCCAGATGGGTACGCAATAGTACGCAATGCGTACTATTTTATAGCCTTGCGTACTCGCGTACTCATTGGTCGATTTGCGTACTATTTTTATATTTTAGAACCTGACAGCCTAGCTGTTACTCCACATGACAGAAATATATTTTTTAGGTTTTCCGATTTTATTTTGGAACGCTCTCAAAAAAATTTATCTACTAATACTTCTATAGATTATCTGTGGCTGTCGCACTGACAAGCAAGTGACACTGACAAATCTGACAGACAATGGCCAAGCTAGTTTACAAATTCACCATAATAGTCAAGGCAAAATCGAACATATAATTGATAAATTACAGTTTGATTTAGTTTGACCAAGGACGATTAATTTGACTGTACTGTATGATTATAACTACTGCATAAAGCACAGTTTGTCAATAAAGGGTATAGCCCTGTAAGGATGGCAAAACTGCCTTTGACGAGAAAGTGGTTTTCCTTTGGCTCGGATAATTGTCTTTACATACGTTGTAATTTGACCAAATTTTAGCCCCGAAATGGCCGTGGTTTTTGAGATAATAAAAAATAGGAAAATCGTTTTTATTTTTTATTTACCAAACTAGTGGCCTGATTTTCATGAAATTTTTATATATTATGTAGAAAATTAAGAGCGTTTTTCTTCTAAAAAAAAATCCAATTAATTTTATATTTAAGTACTTAAAAAAATATTTTTTTAATATTCATAATTTTTTTTTTTTTACCTTCGAGGTGGCGACACCTACCAATATCAGATATATTATGACCCATTTAATACTCTAATACATATATTTTTTTCAAAAATATTCTTTCGGATCATCAGGTAAAAACAAGCGAATTTGTAACATCTTATACATAGCTTTCCCTTTACTACGTACCTAAGTATAGGTTTCAGTAGCAGTCAGCATTACGAAGTAACAGATAGAATTCAAGGTTCCAGAAAATTCGAATTTCGAATGTGAATTTAGTCTACGCTATCGATTATAACCGTGGCTGTATGCAGTTTGGCTTAATAATTTAAAAAAAGTTAATTAAAAAGAAATGTGGCGGGAAATCAAGTATTTTTCACGAAGCGTTAAAATATTGAAACAGAGTCTGCCCGAATTTGATGGATTAATAAATATCAATGAATAAATACGAGTTCATAAGGAAAATATTCCTAAAATCTCCAAAGACACTAAGTTTTCAGTGTGATAAATTAATTTGCGAACTGTTTCGTAAATATTGCACGCATTATTTGGACAATGAATATCGTCTTTCCCTAGCGGAAAATGTCAGTACTTGAATAAAACGTATGCAGCAGCATACATTCGTATGTTTAGACTTGATATTTCGTTTGAGCTAAGGGTATTTTTGTTATTATAACAAACCAAATTATTATATTTACTGATTTCGTTTCTTTTATCTACCCTATTCCCTTATTTTCCTTCCGTGTATTTCGACCGCTTTTATTGATGCCCAAGTGCCCGCGGTTAGGCACTTAGGTAATGGATGAAGCGGACTATTTTTAGAGTCCCACCTCGGTCGATTCCAAGAGCGACCACTCTCTCCTAGCCGCCTACGTGCAGGGTGCCAACTAAGGCCTCGGTACATCGATACCTTAACCCCACCACCAGCACCCCATCGCCGCAGGACTTTCTAGCTCGGATCCAAAAAGAATAGCTAGGGTCATCTGCGCGTGAGTTTATTTATAGTGAACAAGCGGTTGCGCTGGTGCAAGTCCACTTCACTCGTCCCCACCTCTGTAGCCCAATGAACCGGCAAACCGGTACGATCAGCAGAGGTTGAGATGCAGCGAGAAGGCTGCATGGATTCTGACAGACGTCCTTAAGGTTTCTCGCATTGCCCTGCTATATCGCCAAAAAAAAAGGTTATCAATATAGACTTATTATCTTACAGAGAATCTTCCGTTAACTACTCTGCTGGTTTTCGCAGATGTAGTCCCCCTCTTTGGGTTTAGCCCACTGTCGTGGTTTACCGGGGTGTGGCCGCTGTGACTCCAGCTTCTTGGAGCCACTAAAGAAGAGATTATGGAGGTTATTCGAATTTTCTGGAACCTTGAATTCTATCAGTTACTTCGTAATGTGCTGACTGCTACTGAAACCTATACGTAGGTACGTAGTAAAGGGAAAGCTATGTATGAGATGTTACAAATTCGCTTGTTTTAACCTGATGATCCAAATGAATGTTTTTGAAAAAAATATATGTATTAGAGTATTAAATGGGTCATAATATATCTGATATTGGTAGGCGTCGCCACCTCGCAAGTAAAAAAAAAAAAAAATATGAATATTAAAAAAATGTTTTTTTTACTTAAATATAAAATTAATTGAATTTTTTTTGTAGAAAAAAAACGCTCTTAATTTTCTACATAATATATAAAAATTTCATGAAAATCGGGCCACTAGTTTGGTAAATAAAAAATAAAAACGTTTTTCCTTTTTTTTAATCTCAAAAACCACGGCCATTTCGGGGCTAAAATTTGGTCAAATTACAACGTATGTAAAGACATTTATCCGAGCGAAAGGAAAAGCACTTTCTCGTCAAAGGCAGTTTCGCCATCCTTACAGGGCTATACCCTTTTGTACTGCGTACTCTTCTTCTTCTCTTTTAAAAAATGGCTTTCTGTCCTTATTAGGACAATTTCGCCAGTGTCAAGGTACTCTCTTTGAGAGGGACGTTGTTCGGTAGCCGTAGTTTTTGCAACTTGATAGTAAAATTCCAGAAACCACGTGGAGACAACTTGCACATTAAAAAATGTCAGACACGAGAGCAATATAGAATTTTATGATCACTGTTCACTGTTAAGCTTAATCGCCGCATAAAACACTATCAAAATTATACTTCAACCAGCCAAAAAAACAGAAATAGCAAAATTATATACTGACTACATCCACCATTTTCGAATGCCACAAATCGAATCTACTGCGTACTCAAACTGGAATTTGCGTACTATTTTTAAGAGCTGTGCGTAACGGAATGTAAAACCCGTCTGGCAACACTGGTGCCCGCTTTAGCGCATGCGCGCACATGCCGCACATGCGCAGTGATGTACTGGGTTTTACCGCCATTTCGTTCATAGGTTGTTATTTTTGTTGTACGAATTTTCGTGAGAAAATTTTGTTTTTGCTTAAAAATGTCTGATATCAGTGAATGCGAAGAAGATTTGACTCCTCCCGATATTTTAGATGCGGCGAAGGAAATGACTCATAATTTACTAGCAAAGTGAAGGTCCTAGTATAAGTTCTGGTTGCAATGCAGGTAATTCTTCACCAGCAGGTAATGGTTCTTGAACACATGATAGAGGATTTAATATATGAACGTAGATAAAATATTGTATGCAACTGTACGCAATTAGGCCTTATAACACTCGTGTGACCCTTTTATGAAACTCGGCTACGCCTCGTTTCATGAAACCACACTCGTGTTATATGGACCCCTATTGCGATACAGTTGCATAAATAGCTATTTTCATACAAATATCTGCCCCGACTCGGGAATCGAACCCGGGACACAATATGTAAAAAAGTTTTATTTATATACCTACTGTGCCCGGGACCTCAAGCTTCGTAGTCAGGTTCTCTAACTAGCCCATCTGGTCGTCAATCATAAAAATAAATATGTATTGTAATCGCCAGAGTAGTTTTGCTTGCACTTGCTTCCACCTAAATCTGGCAATGACATCCGACATACAGGACAAATGAAATTTACCAGAAGCTAGTTGCAAATTGTCTTCTATCCCCCACGCTGCCCCTTCTTACATTTCAAACTGTCACATTTTATGCAATCCTGGTAAACGCGGAAGCGAAATGTCCCTCAAATACCCCAGGGGACTCGGGGGATTGGCTTTTAGCGCCATCTCGGGGGTTTTTAAGTTTCTATAATACTCAACTTTCTCTGTATAATAGCAGTAAAATGTTTCTATGTTTCTTTTATAATGCCGATGCCGACAGATGTCACTGTACTGAAATTTGTGTCATTTTGAATCGCGCTACTACGCAGTATAAATAAATTATCAATTGTAAATCATAGTTTTATATATAAACCAATCACCTGTTTTGCAAGTTTGAACATTCTCTTACAACAATTTGCCGAAAATGATAATGTCCAGTATGAATTAACAATAATGTTGAATCATGGGTTGAATGTTGAATAAACAATTTTAGAAAGTTTAACATTGATAAGACTGACATCTATTGCGTGGAAGCTGGAAGTATAAGGCCTGAAGTTAAACTTTGTGATTGTGACCACTTGTGACGTAGTAGTACAAAACTTTTTGCATTTATGCTACCCTAGTACACGCGGAAGAGAATTTGCTCCAAATTCTCTACTAACGTGTAAACTGCCCGGTTCGCGACGTCAATATTGCACAGAGAATTTTCCTCAAATGAGGTTTTCCTTGGGGGTGGAAAATAGTGCCATCTACCGGATAGCCGGGGGTTGGTGGTGAACTAAAAGCTTCCTTAGTTTATGGCCGCCTGGTGAACGCGGAAGCGTTTCGTTCCCTGCTTCGTCAAAGTTTGATCCCGGGGAATTTTCCGCTTCGCACGATTTATAAGAAATTTGTCAATGAATCTAGTTACTAGAACCCCGTCGCAGGCTCGCTCGTTTGTTGGGGTTCCGTAGCCAAAATGGCAAAAACGGAACCCTCATAGTTTCGCCATGTCTATCTGTCTCTGTCTGTCTGTCCGTCGGCGGCTTTGCTTAGGGACTATATGCAAAGCTGTAATTTTTCACGAATATGTAAATGAAAACTAGGCCGACAAAATGGTACGATAAAAATAAATAATAAGATTTTTTTTTTTAGTGGGAGTTAAGTACTTATTAAAACCATTACGGGGTTGGTAATACGATTTTTCAATTCAGTGATTTGTTTGCAAAATATTCAACTTTAAAGTGAACATTTTCATTAAAATTCCTTTCTAAAGTCCTCAGTAAATATAACTTAATTTTCTCGTAATGGCTACGGAACCCTATTCCAGGCGTGTCCGACACGCTCTTGGCCGGTTTTATCAAGATTTTTCTTAAAAGTGCGGCGAGTGCGGCAAATCAGACTGCAACAGGTCCAGCCCCCTATAAAATATTTAAGTATTTTTGTAATTTAATTACAAAACAAAATAGCGGCCTTAACAAGACATCCTGTTCTCCGAATTGCATTGATTCTTGTAACTAGTTTCGAGTAAAATGTCTGTGACTTACGGACAGACGGACCACAGAATATATAATAGTATTAACGTAGACGGACAGACAGACAGACGGACTTGACGAAACTATAAGGGTTCCGTTTTTGCCATTTTGGCTCCGGAACCCTAAAAAAGCTGGTGTTGAAAAGATAAAAAAAAATGTTCGATATGTAGTAAGATTTTCAATAATTTTCCCCTGAGCCACCGGCCAGCGTGTACCAGGCACCCATAATGCGTAGTTAGTCACGCAGCAGCGCACGTGGTGTTTGATGTATTAATATTGGGGGCTTTTAAGGTTATCGCTCGGGCGAGGTGATCTGGCCCGATAGTCCGATACCATGCCATCCGACCGCACACGGCCATGCTGCCCTGGTTAATTAAAATTTAATATTTTGACTAACTGTTACTCGTGTCTTCATCATCATCATCCCAACCTACGTACATCCCACAGCTAGGCACAGGCCTCCTCTTAGAATGAGAGGGCTTGGACCGTAGTTCCCACGCGGGCCCAGTGCGTATCGGGAACTTCACACACACCATCAGGGGCGGATCTTGAATTTGTGGGGCAATTGGCTAATACTGCTTAGCTAATAAGCTACTCAAACCTCATGATCGGATTTTTTTTTTATTCTAGATAATTTTTATTATAGACAATATCGTCTATTGTTAACAGTTCAGGTTGGGGGCCCTCTGTATCCACGGGGCCCTGGGCTGCAGCTCAAAAAGCCTTCAAGAAGACCATTGAATAGCTCGTGGCAAATTTCAAATTCGCACAGGAATTTCGAAAAAGTCAGAGATGCGAGCCAGGGTTTGAACCCACGATCCTCTGCTTGAAAGACCATAAGTCCAATTTGATTGTGATCGCAAGTGTCAGAAACGTTATGCAATAAGCCCTCAGGAGTGCGTGCGGCGCCGCCGTTGATGATGACACCAGAATTTTAGACAACTGCATTTTTTTAAAGCTTTCATTTGACTTGCAATGTATCTTGAATGTATCTACCTATCGAGTGGGCTATCAAATGAAAGTCTAGTGGGCTAGAACTTTGTTAAGTACTTGGCTAACTTAAGGTTCAAGAGTCGGGACCCATTTGAATCGTGACGCTCAAAAATTCTTACCTAATGGGTCCTGCCTGACTGTTGAACTTTAAGTTAGCTACTTAACCAAGCTCTAGCCCAGTAGACTTGTTTTCTTCTTTTTAGTATTTTTAAGGCAGTCGGGTTTTTGATTTTTTAAATTTATTTATGAAAAGATTTTTAAGTCAGTCGGGTTTTAGGCTCAGTGTTGCCACGTCTCCGTGCGGGTGTGCGCCATTACTAAGCCCCCGAACAGTGCTCGTTAGCTTTTATTTGGACACCGGACTCCCGTTCCAGCGCCGCCTACACTCGCGGACAATCATAATTCTGGCTTTACGCCGAAAATATTTTTCCCAAATGATTTATTTCCCAACTTCATATGGACGATTTTTTTTTCTGAAACACAATTTCAGGATAATATTTCAGTACTAAATTGTAAAACCCTATAGGTTAAGTTAGGTTATTTATAACAATCCTGAAGTACTTACAGTTTCAAAATATAACGCTCGTCCATATGAAACAGTTGTGAAATTAATAATTTGGAAAAAAAAAATACTTAGTCCTGTCGTGACAAGTCATGAATAAACAGTACTACCAGGCTGATTGAGATTCAGTCGTGTGAAAACTCGAAAATATACATTTCCCAGTGGCAAGACCGATCTATTGTTCGTTTTTGAAAACCTCCGCGTAGCAAATTTCATCGAAAACTCAAAGTATTAAATGCTACTGATAAATCAACATGTCCTTTTGCAATATTTTGTTTACATAACATACCAGCAAGTACTTGGGTCAGTTTGATGCAACACCGCTACTGTAAATGGTTTTATTTATTTATCTATTGTGGTCTTTATAAATGCCTTGTATACTGCTACATATATCTTGATGAGTTATGTGTGAGTGCGTGATACTTGGTAGAACCCCGTCACACAGACATTATTTGTCGCATTAATTTAATAAAGTGGATAAGAACAGCAGGGGTCCCTGCGACGAGGTCCCACCGAGCGCCACATATGGGCTAATAATCAAGGCATAATATTAACCTGAGGGCCTAAGTACTCCGAAGTTCGTATCGTACCGTCCCTCTCGCTCTCGTATTAAAGAGTATAAGTGTCAGAGGGATCGGACGACACGAACTTCGATTTTTGAATTTCGTAATAGCCCAGTGTGTGTAGACTGTATATTGATATTTGGAGCTTAAATTAGTAAATAAACAAATAAATAATAATAAATAAATAAATATCATGGGACACTTGACACCAATATTGACCTAGTCCCAAACTAAGCAAAGCTTGTACTATGGGTACTAGGCAACGGATAAACATACTTAAATGAAACAACTTTTTTATAATAATGCAAAAATAAACACGCAGCGCGGACAAGGACTATGACAGCACTGTCTTTATTCTTTTGTTTTGTTTCCGCGCTGCTTGCTTTCCAATTTTATTAGTGGCCAGTTTAAGTATGCAAACTTTTTAATGAATTTTGTACATGCGTCGTCTACAGTGTGCTTAGTGTATTTTCCCGTTCATAAAATACGTCTCGATCGCGTTCGCGTTAAAATCTTAATTTGTATGGAAACACGTACAGCGCCTCTAGAGGAAATTTTCCACAACAACTTTTGTCAGTGTAGGTTTGCTACGTAAACTATTTCGTCCGCGTATCGTAACGAAAACGTGTGACGACGCCGCACCGTAGACATGTGGTGGCTACGGTGTACTGCCGTTTCGCCAAATTATTTTTCGCCAAATTTCACTTCCCAAAAAACTTATCGCAATAGTTTCATTTCCCAAACGAATCTTTGGCATATTTACATTTCGCATTTTATTCATTTGATCAAATTATCATTTGGCATAATTTTAGTTTGTCAAATTTTATTACGACAAACGCTTATTAAGCAAACGTTTTATATTGGCAAATATTGTATTCCAAAAAAATGTTTGTTCAAAATGACATTTCGCACAAACCAACCACAAAAACCAACTGCTACCAGAAAAGTAGATTATGTTAGAACTGCGTCTTCCACAGAAACGAACTGCTATCAGAAAAGTAGATGAGGTTAGACTGCGTCCCCCACAGAAAACGGACTGCTACCAGAAAAGTAGGTTAGGTTAGGTTAGAACTGCGCCCCTCCACAGAAACGAACTGTTCCCAGAAAAGTAGGTTATTATGTCATGCGATATTTTGGGAAGAGTACATTTTGCCAAACGATACATTTTACCAAATATTACTTGGCAATATGAAACATGACTAAGTAATTATTTGCGAAACAAAAATTTGCCAAATAAAAATTTATTAACTGTAAATTTGCGATAAGTTTTTTTGCCAAATGATTTTTTGCCAAATGATAATTTGGGTAAATTTTTTAGAGATGTGATACTTTGGGAAAAGTTTTTTGGCCATACATTAGTAATCCGGTGGCTACTTATCGACGATCGAACGCTCGATTTACGTCTTCGAATAGTAAACTCTTGGAAGTGATACGTACTATAAAACTGAAGAAGCTGTTGTATTTGGGACATGTAATGCGTAACAACAAGTATGGTCTGCTTCAGCTTATTATCCAGGGGAAGATACAAGGACGCAGACCACCTGGACGTAGACGCACCTCCTGGTTAAGAAACCTTAGAGACTGGTTCGGAATGAGTACCAGATCCTTCTTTCGAGGCAGTCTCTAAGGTTAGGATAGCCCTAATGATCGCCGACCTCCGATAGGAGAGGGCACTGGAAGAAAGAAGAAGAATAGTAAACGAATGTTTTGTGAAATCGCCACACTAGAGGCACTGTTGTTGATCCTTTTACTTGTCCGCAGCTGTACATAACGTTCTCAGTGCGTTATCGCGTCCATGTGGGCTGCGCCGGCGCAGGCGTCGGGCGCCCGCGCCGCGTCGCGCTCATCAATATATTTAGATGATTGCCAATGGGAAATGCTCCCGTTCCTATGTTACGGTTTAGACAGGTCTATTGGCTTATAATCAAGCTTGAAGCCGTGGTGGCCTAGTGGTTTGACCTATCGCCTCTCAAGCTGAGGGTCGTGGGTTCAAATCCCGGCTCGCACCTCTGAGTTTTTCGAAATTCATGTGCGCAATTTACCACGAGCTTTACGGTGAAGGAAAACATCGTGAGGAAACCTGCACAAACCTGCGAAGCAATTCAATGGTGCGTGTGAAGTTCCCAATCCGCACTGGGCCCGCGTGGGAACTATGGCCCAAGCCCTCTCATTCCGAGAGGAGGCCTGTGCCCAGCAGTGGGACGTATATAGGTTGAGATGATGATGATGATGAATCAAGCTTCTAACCGCGGCTTTATACTTACGTCCCGTTAGAAAATTTACTAAAAACACCTTTTATTTTTTAAAAACACAATCTGCAATGGGTACCCCTGGTGTTGCAGATGTTTATGGGCGGTGGTGATCTCTTACCACCAGTAGACCCATTTGCTCGTTTGCCTTCCAGTCGAATAAAGAAAAATTGGCATTATGAGATATTTAAAAATACATCTTTTTTTCCTTTTTTCTATTTTATTGAATTGGTGGTAAGCACAGTACCACTACCATGAGTTTACAGTGACCGTACTCGATAGCGACGGCGTAAATTATTTGTAGAGGCGCTGTACAATTCTCCATACAAATAATTTACCCCGTCGCTATCGAGTACGGTCACTGTAAACTCATGGTAGTGGTACCAAAGAGTGGTACAGAATAAAAATCTGTAGTGGTAAAAGAATTTCTTCGCCGACTTTAGGTTCATGAGGATCTCAGATGATAGTCAATCATCAAAGAACCCTTTAGATATTCAACGACGACAAAACAACGACCAGATGGCTTAGTGGTTAGATACCCTGACTACGAAGCTTGAGGTCCCGGGTTCAATTCCCATGTCGGCACAGATATTTGTATGAAAAATACGAACGTTTGTTCTAGGGTCTTGGGTGTTTAATATGTATTTTAAGTATGTATCTATCTGTATAATTATGTTAATCCGTTGCTTAGTACCAACACAAGCTTTGATAAGCTTACTTTGGGACTAGGTCAATTAGTGTGAATAGTCCCGTGATATTTATTTATTTAAGTAAGTCAGATTACAATACAATACAATAACCAGAAATAGTAAGCGATACAGAAAACATAGACCTACCTACTAAAAAAAAACATGCAGAAGCGGAAAACGAGCAACTGGGACTGCAAGAAATACAGTGCAACGCGTCATGCCTAACCACAGCTCACCTACAAATTTTTTACAAATTCTCACCAAAAAAACGACCTACAAGCAGCTTATCAAGGATCCATCGGCAAAACGCCTCCAAAAACGGCGAAAGTAGAAAAAACCTCGGCGCCGGCGCCGCAACCCCAATAAATTATATTGGCATTTGTCAATACGACGCCCCCGCCCGCCCCTGACATGTCAGTGGAAAAAATGGAGGAAAAAAAGTCAAGAGGCAAGAATTGGAGTAGGATGAAATTTTGATAGCGGGATAAATTTGGAAATATTCAAGTTATTGTTTTATTAAAGATAAAGTAATACATTTATTGACACAAATTTAATAAAAAATAACAGTAGCACTTGCATAAAAACTAAAAATACCAATGCGTGCGCCTCTTGAAGGTGTTAGTATGCAGTAACGTATGAAACGTAACGTTAAAAATTAAGTTTCAAAAGGTACTGACCATTTTTTTTAACTACCAGAAAATATGGTTATTGTTCTGAAATAATGTAACCATACATTGTGGAAAAGCAATAAAATATTGAGTATTGAGTAATGGTATTGTTCTGAAATAATGCATTTTATTTTATTTTATTTTTTAAAGTATTCTTCAGACTCATGTGGTGTCGAAAGAATCATCAGGAGAAATTAAAGAAAATTAGAACATAAATCTATGTTCTTTTTTTTCTATCAAATCTATGTATGACATCACTTTACACGAGCTGTCAACGCAAGTGTCAGTGTCGCAGGGATAATCGTGTAAAATGATTAGGATTCTTCAATAGCAGCACAGCTATCGACGAAGTAAAAAGTATCGGTGAAAAAAAAAGTATCAAACTTCGAAACTAACAGCACAGCTAAAATGAGTTAGGGCGACTCCCTGTACAATTCTAAGGACAATGCCATCTCGCGAAATTTTCCGCAAATTAAAAGGTCGGTATTCCCGAAAACTCTCATAGCGTTATGCACCCCTAGTAGTCTCAGACGCAAACTCGAACCCTTAGCATAGAAATGAACCCTGCATTTCGCACACACTGCCATCTAGGGGGCTAGCAATCGTTATAGGTTCTATAGAATACGAATCACTTCAATGTGTCTATGGTTGCCTAGTACATCGTAACAAACTGGTTTACGGCATTTGGTTCAAAATGACGTCAAGGTTAGCGGATCACATGACGTTCTTTGGACTGCGTCAACGTGAAATTCTCATTTATGGAGTGGGGGAAATAAAGGGAAGAATTCCGGGGAAAACCCCTGGGAAAAACAGAGAGGTGTGGGAAGCGTTCAGATGTTGTTTTAATGCCATCTTAACTTCCGCTCATGAACTACGTGGAAAGCGGAAAAAGCTTCTCACTTTCATGCTGCCCTGGTAAACGCGTCAGCAAAAACCTTCAGCCATTTTGATTATAAAGCATTCTCCTCGTTGTGAATGATGAACACAGATTAAATTTTTAATTTAGATTTTTATTTTCAATTCATACAATCAAATATTATCAGGGTAGATTTTTTTTTAATAAATTTTACGTTGATTCATTAGCTAAGCAGATGCATGAAATATGAAGATGGTATTTGCAGTGAAAACTTTTCACTACTCTGGTTAACGATTTAGTTATTTTTTAACTGTAAATAACAGACGTACCTTATTAACAAATACTATTTAGTACCTAATTTAACATGAATTTCGAATTCTGAAATCACTTTTGAGAATCATTTACGAGATTTAACTGTCCTTTTAATTGAACTGTCAAAATAAAACGTTATAGGCAATACAGCGGCCTCTGGCCATCCCTCCAACTAGTTGGTGGACGTCCTACGCTGCGCTTGCCGATCCGCGGTAGGGATGTTGACACCACCAATCAACTGACGTACTTTTATAAGCTGTCAAAACAATTCTCCCATAGAGTTTCAATACGTCTCTACTTGTTCGCCAACTCAATCAACTAACTATTTATTTGTTTTAAAGCAACAAAACATCTAATTTAACCGTACTTAAATCTAAAATTAATCCGGTTTTCAGGGCTAAAATAAAGCGTTTTTTTACTGGAGTTATTTGTTTTAAAGCAGCCAAAAATCTAATTTAACCGTAAATCTAAAATTAATCCGGTTTTCAGGGCTAAAATAAAGCGTTTTTTTACTGGAGTTGTGCCTTCGAATTATTTTTTAATGGCGTCATCATCCCTATTAATAGGTTTGTGTAATATAAAAATAATACTGAAATAATACTGACTACTTATACAATAACATTTAGCTACTTTTGCTTTCATCCCAGTAACACAACAAACGTGCCAACTACTTAATTGCATTGTCATGTCACTTAAAAACCGCATGGGGTCAGTCCCCTAAAAAAAAAGGGTCACTGGGGTGACCCGCATAAAAAAAGGGTCACCCGAATAACATTGCGTAAAATTTGCCCGTGAATTATTGCAAACATAAGGCGGGCGAGGCGCACTGGCGCCTATGGCTGGCGGGCAGATGCACGCCTTCGCGGTATTGTGGTCGCCACTTAGACGTGCCAAAGGTTGCATATTTGATTCGGTTTTTTTAACCCCCGAAAGAAAAATAGGTTGTTTTTTATTCCACTGGAAGGCAAACGAGCAAGTGGGTCTCCTGGTGGTAAGAGATCACCACCGCCCATAAACATCTGCAACACCAGGGGTATTGCAAATGCGTTGCCAACCTAGAGGCCTAAGATGGAATACCTTAAGTGCCAGTCATTTCACCGGCTGTCTTACTCTCCGCGCCGAAACACAACAGTGCTGCTTCACGGCAGGATTAGCGAGCAAGATGGTGGTAGCAATCCGGGCGGACCTTGCACAAGGTCCTACCACCTGGGGTGTTATAAGTTTGACCGCTATGTATGTCTGTCTGTGGCACCGTAGCTCTTAAACGGGTGGACCGATTTTAATGAGGTTTTATTTATTTGATAGCAGGTTTTCTAGCGATGGTTATTAGATATGTTTCATTTAAATCGGTTCAGCCGTTTTTGAGATATTGAACTGATAAAGTCGGGGGTTTTTGTACGGAGTGAAAAAAGATGTTTGAAACGAAAGAAGGGAAAGCACGATAATTACGAACTGCCGATAATGTTACGATGGAAAGCCATTATGTACTAAATGCTTAACTACCTATTTATGTATGCTACATCTGTACAGTTGTATTCATAGAATTGTGTGCAAAAATTTGATCAAAAATATGTGAACACGACTCTATTGTTAACGGCGAAGAAGCGTGTGATAATGCGTGTGAAGATATTTTTTAATAATTTATGCTCATAAGTTTTATGAACTCAACTGTACAATACGAGTAGTACCTACCTCTCAATACCAAAAATCAATGAATAAAGATATCAATTACCATAATATCTACTCAAATCTCGGCGGGACAACGGGGGGCGATTATGGTATCGGTTACAGCACCGCGGCATGTGGTTACTATCAGAGGGACTAGCTGTTTTAAATATCACCCTGTGTACAAAGTGTTCAGATGCACCCTGTATTTTTACTTTTTACTAACATAGCCGGGCGAATATTCGAGCGTTTTGACCGCGCGGTCAAACGTCATTAGCGTCCCACGTTTATATAGCACAACGGAAAGACAAGTCACAAGAATTTTAATCACGCTAAATTTAGCATCGGCATTGTCTTAAATTTTCATAAAAAACAACCCTGAGCATTAGCTCTTTTAATAACACCTGTGAAGACACTAATGACGAAAAAAAAACGCTCCAAAAACGCTGAATATTTGCCCAGCCCCCGAAAGGGCACGTATCTGAATATCGAATGATAAAATACCGAATCTATTAAAATATCGAATGGATCATAATATCGAAAAGGTATTTTTTGAAGACTATTTTTTTAGATTGTTTTAAATCTAACCTAACCTTACCTAAGAAGTTCTATACGATGCCGTTTTAATGAATCCTGAGAAGTTTACGGTTTCAGAAAATAAACCTTTCGGTATTATGACCCATTCGATATTTTAATATATTCGATATTTTAACATTCGATATTCAGACGCGCTCCCCCCCGAAACGCCGGTTGTGAAGAATTAAGTTATGGCTGTGTCACGGCAATTATGCAAAAAACGATTAATTGCTCTGGCTACACGTAATGTAGAGTTCCGTACTAATTATCATCATTGTCATCATAATATGAGCCGTAGGAGGTCCACTGTTGGACATAGGCCTTCCCTATAGACCTCCAGCTGGGTAACTAATGTTTCGCAACTAACATTTGGCAACCTGATTAATTTCGCAACTGTTTAATATTTCTGTAACTAAATATTTCAGGGCTTAAAACTATCCTAACCTTACTTCAAGGGTTTCTACACGATGGCCTTTAATGTAAGTTCTGAAAATGAACCCTTAGATTTGTATGGAAACACGAACATCGCAAACGTTCCGCTAGAGGTGCTGTTTGTTGTCAAACGTTAGTTACGAAATGAACGGATACCCCTCCAGCTACTTCAATTGGAAACGGCCTGCATCCATCATGAACCCGCGGGTTTAATTTTATCATCTCTTTGTACCCTCGCCTTACCTTCCGTGGAAGTAACAGAAAGAACTTTTTAGACAATAAGGCCTCTGGTCGTCAGTTCTCGTTACATCTTACGCAAATACGCAATGTACATACGCAAATATTTATTTATTATTAAGTTTATGAAAATTAATCAATTCTGTTCCAAATTCGAGGCGTCATTTTAAAAATCGACCTCCTTGGTTGGTTTCATGGGCATGTTGCGGCGACTGCTGCCATTGTTGTAAATACTAGGGTTCCATAATAACCGAAGGGACTGAAGTTACGTAGAGACTTACTGCGCCATCTGTGGAGGAGTAGCTTAAATAGTTTCATTCAAACTAAGCAATTCTTTGCATTGCAATGCAAATAAGCTACATATTATGCCATTTATTATAACCATTTGATTTTACTTTTGATAAAATCGTCTTTCTGGTTGGGCTTGTACACATTTAAATTCAAAATGTTTGTCAAGTACTTATAACTGTGAACAGCGCTCTCTAGTGATGAGTAGCTAAACTACGTGAACACGTCTAAAAGCTATCTCCACCTCTTCAAGGAAAGTTTTGTCACTATAGTTTTTCTCAATAGATGTCGTAACGAGCACATAACTAGAACAATTTTCTCTCAATATAAATAAGTTGGATACTGAATTTATTTATCATCGCGGAGCAACATTTTGTGGTACCGGTAGGTAAAAATACGGGATAGGTAGGGTATTTTTTCACATTTCAGTCGGTTCTATTTCCAAACGAAGACGAAGCTTGTAATTTTTTGAAAATCCCTGAATACAGTATGTTGCATGTGCACATTGTCATCCATATTATTGTAACCATATTCTATGATATAAATAAATTATTATTATTATTATCATATTACCTACCTCCTTACTTTTAATAACCTAACCAACAAAAAGTTCGAAAACCCCCGACATTGTCACTTTAAAGTTCAATATCTCTCAAATCAAATAAAAAAAACAACATTGAAATCGGTCCACCCGTATAAGAGCTACGGTGCTATAGACAGACACACAGAGTGTTAAAAATGCCAAAATCGTTATGTGCTTATGCATTAAAAATTCGAGGGTTGCCCTTGATTTCTCTAAGATCCCATCTCAGATCCTTACTTGGTGTAAATGGGTGGTCCCTTCGGAAGTGTCCTTTAGATCAAAAATAAAATTTTGAAATTCTGAGTTATTACGTAACAAACACACAAAAAACATACAGATGAATTGAGAACCTCCTTCTTCAATTGAAAATGGGTTATTGCAGAGATAGGTAAGTGCTTAACTTAAGTGACTTAAGATAAGTTCTCGGAAATATTTGAAAAAATTACAAAATTAAACAGAATTACCTAAGATGAAATGGAAATCAAAAATAACACGTGCTTTTTATTAAACCTGAATACCTACTTAAAATATACTCTGGGTTCCTTTTTAAGTACTTTATGTGCCTCTGTATTAGTTTCGTAATCATAACATATCGCTAAATCTTTTGAAATTACTAGAATCCATTCTTCAACCAAAGTACCTACTTACTCCCACTACTTAATCCCAAACAAATCAATAAACCGATAACTGAATAAAATCAAAAGATCGGAAGTCCATTAATATCTGTTTACCGTTATCCCCGGACGCGTTCATTGTTCAACAAATTAGCTCTTAGCACTAAGTGTTCTCTTTTTAATCTTTTCATTTGTTTACGAACGCGACCGGAACACTTGGTGAGAATTGACTTTTCATATTTCGAATGAATCGGATGTTTTGAAAATGGATTTGGATTTGGGTGTTTTTTAAGCGTGAGTATGATTAAGTATTTTTCTGCTAGGTATTTTTAGGTGCAAGATGTGATGATAAAATCAAAGAAAATACGCGAATCCGGCGATGCTACTGTTTTTTTTTGTTGTTGTAATTTTTCAGTCAAGGTCGAGTTTAAAGCAGGCCCTAAACTACAAGGTGCAGAATTCGAACTTCGAATCTTGCCGTCCCGCTGACGCTTATTATTATTTAATATGAAAGTGAGGGATGGATGGTTCGATTTTCAAATTTCGGAGTAGCCCCTCTGGTTGTCAATCTTCTTTGAAATATCTCTGGTCTCGTGGAAATATTCCAAGCAGTCCCCTCTATAGGTAAGTACTCCGGAGCCATTCAAAGGCTTGTCATTATCATCAGTTTGGCCTAAATAGGTACCTCCCACTGCAGGACACGGCCTCCTCTCAGAATGTGAGGGCTTGAGCTGTAGTTCCCACGCGGGCCCAGTGTGGATTGGGTACTTCACAACCAACATTAAATTTCTTCACCGGTGTGTACAGGTTTCCTCATCATTTTTTCCATCAGCGTAAAGCTCGTGGTAAATTTTCAAATGTAATTGATAAGCTTAGAGATGCGAGCCTAGGCTCGAACCCACGAGTCTCTACTTGAGAGGCAATAGGTCAAACCACTAGGCCACCACGGCCACATCCAAAAGTTGCCCACTTTTAATTTCCCTCGAAGTGGTACATTCCCTTGTTCGAGAAGAACTAAGTACGTACCGTAAACTGCTTCAACTTTGCCCTCTGGCCCCAACATTGCCTGATTTGATTTAGAGTCGATAACTTAGCACTCTTATAGGTTTTAAACTTTTATCTACACGCGAATTATTATTACGGGGGGATAAAAGTTTAAAAACATAAAGGGTGCTAAGTTCATCATCATCATCATCATCAGCCGGAAGACGTCCACTGCTGGACAAAGGCCTCCCCCTTAGAACGCCATAATGAACGACAACTCGCCACTTGCATCCACCGGTTTCCCGCAACTCTCACGATATCGTCAGCAGGTGCTAAGTTATCGACTCTAAATAGAATCAGGCAATTTTGGGGGCAGAGGGCAAAGTTGAAGCAGTTTACGGTAGAGGAATCAAATTAATGTCTTAAAGATCCCTGAAAAACCCACCAACCGATTCACCAACCGATTGATCACCGCTACCATTAACCGGTATACCGATATCGTACCGTTTCGGTACCGATATGTCGGCTAAGCCCGGCCACAAACATGCCACTTACGGCCACTTCGGAAAACACTTAGCGCTGCCGTAGACCTACGAATCTACACGACCAGAGGTCTTATTGCCTAACGTTTCTGTCACTCGCGATCGCAATCAAATTACATATTTCGCATACAAAAACTGTCATTTGATTGCGATCACGAGCGTCAGAAACATTAGGCAATACGACCTCAGGTCCTGGTACTACGAACTACAAAATTCGAACTCCGAATCTTGCCGTCCCTCTCACTCTCGTTTTAAATGAATATAAGCCCCAGCAGGACGGCAAGATACGAAGTTCAAATTTTGCACCGGCCCTATACTACGAAGTGCAAAATTAGAACTTCCTATGTTGCCGTCCCGCTGTCGCTTATGTCATTTAATACGCGAGTGAAAGGGACGGTGCGATACGAACATCGATTTTTCGAGGTTCGTAGTAGCCCCTCAGGGCCTGAGGCTGTATTGTTTAACGTGCTGACTAAACTTTATGACGTACTACAAAGGTGAACTTTTCCCTAATAAGGGATCTCTTCCAGTCTGTTGGTAGGTCTGTCTGTCTGTAAGTCTGCACGTTAGCCACTCCACACCGGGCATCCGATACCATCATCGAAACGTAATACTGTACGTACACTCAGGGTTAACCCGCACCACTTGACTCGTTTAATTGGGTTATTACACATATTAATAACTAGCTTTAACCCGTGGCTTCGTTTGCGTAAACCATTATACCCATTCATATTATTACTATGATTATTATTATGATTTTTTTTATTCGACTGGACAGCAAGCGAGCAAGTGGGTCTTCTGGTGGTAAGAGATCACCACCGCCCATAAACATCTGCAACACCAGGGGTATTGCAGATGCGTTGCCAACCTAGAAGCCTAAGATGGAATACCTCAAGTGCCAGTAATTTCACCACATTTGATTATGATTATTATTAATTATTATTATTAGATCCAATTGAAAATGTTGCATGCCAATTTATGGTGAATTGTGTTGATCTACACTGATTTTTTGTAACATCATTTATGGGCCAATCAACTTTTATACCGACACTAATCTGTCCGCAACGTTTTTCAAACAATTGCAGATTTTTGTAAGTAAACATATTTTTTCTGTAATTTAATAGATGATGTACATGAATATGTCATGCTACATAAGTCCAACCTATTAAACCGTGAAATATCTTGTTGCAAGTACGATTTTTTGGTAACGCCAGAGACAATATTGGTAACGCAGGAGACGCCCTAAGTGTCGGTAAAATAGTTGATTGGCCCTTATACCATAATTCGAGCAAATAAAACTTTGAACTTTGCTCTTTAAACATAGTAAAGTCGAACTAACTGAATTGGGTATATATGTAAAGTATCGCCTAATGATTGTTTGTCCTAATGTAATGTTCTATTGTCGATTTTCCTAATTGTTAGGTAATTATATCTGATGAAATCAACGACTTTTCAGGAAATCTATAAAATAAGGTTGGCAACGCATCTGCAATACCCCTGGTGTTGCAAATGTTTATGGGCGGTGGTGATCTCTTACCATCAGAAGACCCACTGATTGCCATCCAGTCGAATAAAAAAAAGTGCAAAGATATCGATACAGCCAAAGTTACAACAATATGTATATCTACATGTTATGCACATTAACCCTTAATTTGGCAAGGAATAAAAATATCGAAATAAGGTTAGAATTATAGTTTTTTGGGGTAATTATGTTGTCATATACACGGTAAAAATAGTAAAAAAAATCAAATGTCAATAGTTTTCAGAAAAACGTATGTCAAGTATGCTGGACGTTGCCAACTGGGCAGAGGACAGGACAATTGTTTCAATGTCTAGTATACTGGACATTGCCAAAGATATGTAGTTTCCCGATTATTTGTTTTTAATCAAAAAAAAGTATACAGAATGTAAAAATATTTATTAGAAAAACGCTTTAAACAATCAAGAAACTTACAATTGTTACATTCAGCTCATTTTAAAATTTTCTGTCGAGAAAAAAATACTAAAAAATTTAAATATAAAATTTTTCTGACAATAACAAGTATCACTATCATGAGATCATTTTTATACTAAACCTATATATATTCTTCAATACTTTTTGGACCAAGTCAAAAGTCAGTCTTCTAAAATGAGCACAATAGAAAAATCTTTTATATATAATAGCGGAATGATAGTAAATTTAGTATAGTTTTACTTTGAAAATAATCATACTGTCAATGGAAATAATTGAAAAAAAAAAGACGCCTTCATTGCCAAAAAAAAGCCTGACTTATCATACCGCTCTTGTAATTAATAACAAAGACTACATTACTTATTATGAAATTTATAGAAACAATTTCTCTTAGGAACACAGCAAAGCCTCAGGTTCACCCTCACTAGACCGAATTTCATAAAAGCTAATTTCACTAGACATATCAACGTTAGATATAATTTTCATTAGCCCTAATATCATGACAGCTAAACTTGTATGTCCGAATTGATTACTAGACCTAAAATTTTACATCCTAAACTTTATTAGTACTAAACATTAAATGCTCTAATATTACTAAAACTAATAAGATTATTCCTAATGATTAATACACCTAAAGTTGTGAACCCTAATGTTTACTTGTACTAAATATTAAATGCTCTATTAATACTAAAACTAATAATGATTACTCCTAATGATTGTACACCTAAACTTCTGAACCCTAACGTTTACTTGAACTAAATACAAATTGAAATTTGTGCGAGCGAGCGAAGCGAGCGAGCAAGACGGTTCGGAGCAGAAGCGACTCGGATAGGTTAGGTTTAGAAGGCTAAGGCGGGAGCGAAGCGAAGCGTAGCTCCCGCCTTAGCCTTTGATGTTAGGTTTTTTTTTATAGCAGCCCAGATAACTCCCACTAGGAAAGTAGGTTGGATGCCATTCAACATGTTGCTAAATTAAGGTAAGTATTCCAATCAATACATTTGATGAAAAATTGTTTCAGGTTTTTGATGTTAGGGCTAGTGAAATTAGGTACAACGTAAATTCGGAATGCTAAAATTAGGGCTAAAGAATAGTTAGGAAAATTTAACATTCGGCTTTTTGATTTTAGGGCTAGTGAAATTAGGTACAAAGTAAATTCGGAATGCTAAAATTAGGGCTAATGAATATTAAGGAAAATAAAATTTTGGTTTTTTGATTTTAGGGTTAGTGAAATTAGGTACAACGTAAATTCGGAATGCCAAAATTAGGGCTAATGAATAGTTAGGAAAATTAAAAATTCGGCTTTTTGATTTTAGGGCTAGTGAAATTAGTGGCAGTGAAAATAGGATTAAAATTTTTCGGGCTTCCATAGGAGAACCAAAGCCTCAGCTTGGCAACGGGAAGAATGCTGGACGTAGCAAAAGCAAGTAAAAACGTTGCGTAGTTGGCAACGGGATGTATAATGGTCGTTATACTTTGCAAACGTTAAACACACAAACAGAACGTGTTCTTAATGTCAACTATAGTGAAATATGTTTTTTAATTATTACTTAATATCACAATGGCAATAAACTCATAACAAATTCATACAAAAACAAAAAAAAAAACCACTTACCGGGAGCCCGCTAGACGCGACCTTCCTCCTCTCTGCATCTTGGCGGCCACTTACGAACACTTAGCGTTCCCACCGGCTTGATATATTTTTTTGGTGATATAATATTAGCATTTAATTAATTTATGCTACTTAAAAAAAAACTCCATGTTTTAATATTACGTGTAGATTTATTTTTTTAGAATGTCCAGTATTCTTGTCGGTGCCAAATTAAGGGTTAAGGTCCCTATAGGTATACATATTTTTGTAACACTTGACTGTACATGAATCAGTTAGTTCGACTGTACGTCGTGCATTTTTAAATTCAATTCAATCAAATTTAAGTCAGCCCACATCCACCCACTGCTGGGTAAAGGCCTCTTCATTTCACGCTACTTTGCCCACTTTGCCCGGTCCTGTACCACTACCATGAGTTTACAGTGACCGTACTCGATAGCGACGGCGTAAATTATTTGTAGAGGCGCTGTACAATCCTCCATACAAATAATTGACGCTGTCGTTATCGAGTACGGTCACTGTAAACTCATGGTAGTGATACTGTGCCAGTCTCGACTGGAAGGCAAACGAGCAATGGGTGTCCTGGTGGTAAGAGATCATGTCATCTAAACGGGCCGGCGATCTGTCTTCCGTTCTTTGATCAGTCTTGGTCACCATTCTATAGCCCCTTTTGAGTCTTGAATAAGTAGTAGTTGAAATTTGTTTATCTATCATGAATTTTTAAAATATATTTATTCGGTACCTAGGTACATGGGCGTTTTCAAAAAAAGTATATCCTTTCCTTTTTTTTTATTTTGGAAAAGAGATAGTTTTCCTACACAATCGACTCCGATCGTTTAAAAAATGTCCCCAGTTTTTCATACAACATTTTATGAGTCAGTTTTTTCACGCCTAAGTATATTGAATGAATGAAAAAAATGTCGCAAAACTGTCATTTTTGGGGACATTTTTTTTAACTATCGGAATCGATTGTGCTCTTGATTCTGAGTAGGAAAAACCATATTTTTTCCAAAATTAAAAAAATAAAAGGGTACACTTTTTTTTAAACGCCCACATACCAATATAATAATTATTATTATTATTTATGAAAATTTAGCGCATTACAATTCATATCAATGCACTATAAAAAATGTAGAGACGAAATTAAATAAACATTTTTTTTCCATTTAATAATAAATTTGTGTCAAATTGTAGCAATTTAAAATTCTCAGCTCAATCAAACCCAATCTTTAATCCCATTCATAAAAAAGCGATAATTGTTCTAAATTCGAAAAGATAAAAGCGAATTAAAAGAAAATTTATTATTGACACTTGAGCGAAGCCCACTTCTTTTATTGGTCAACCGCAGGCCGCGAGCGACGCTATTGGTTCATTTGAATGGGGTTCTAGGGCGGGAAAGGGACGGTGATGGTGGGGAAACGCCACTGTAAGTAGGAGTGAAAAGGACGGATAGACACTTGTCAAGCACTTACCGCGAACGCAAGGCGATAACAGAACGTTAGGAAGTTAATAGCGTGGGCGGGAAGTCATGGCGAGAATTGGCTCGCAGCGCAGTGGTTTTTTAATTCTTTCGTGTTCTGGTTATTGTTTTCATATAAACTTTACCTAGTTAAAACCTTTACACGATAGGTGTATCATGTTAGATCTAAATAGTATTATTGTTAGTTTTTAGTAGTTTTAATTCTCTATAGACACAGCAGCCATTTTTGTACATTTTTTAAACTAGTATTAAGTTTTTAATTTAAATTTGAAGGTGGAGAAGGAAAGTGGAAGATTTCCATTGTGACACGAAAATTATCTATACAAATGTATGATTAATTTTCGTGTCGCAATGGAAAAAGTTAACGGAAATTAACACTACATGCTAACGCAGCTTTAACGGCGTGCAACTTTTTGGTCTTCACCCATAAGTAACATTATAACATTTTATTTTATTTCTGCATAACTGATTTTGTAAGATATCACCTAACTTTTCGCAACTAGTACCTAGGGTTTTGTAGTCGCTGAAGTTATGTTACAAGCAATATTTTTTTTGTTACTATTAGCAAATCTTTTTTTTTTTTCAGCGCAAGATATTAAGTATAGAGATTTATCAAGAGCCCCACTGTTGAAAAAAGTAGCAGTACTTGCTGCCATTCATCTCTATTTAGATTATACTGCTGCTACTCGATATTATTAGAGTCCAAATCATTGGCAAATATTATCTCCCATTTCCATTTAAGGTAAGCCGTCTATCTTTGCAGCCATCTATTTAATTTCACTAGGTATTTAGAAAATAAAGTATCATCTTCATCAAACATCGGCCAATTCATGATAGCCTTACGGGGGCCTGCGACCAAAGCGATCAAATCGCATTTCACGTAAACATCTTCAAGAAAAACTCACTGATCCCCACTACTTATGCTACTTCAGAAGCTTTTTTAAAAAACGACCGCCCTAAAACATCGATATCTCTTTCTGACTAAGTTAAAAGCAGCCACGGTTAGAATCTTCTGTCTCCCTCTACAGCTTAAACACGTCAAACAGGCGGGCAAGTAATCTATCACGCAAAGTTTATTCGTTTGAAATCGCTTCTGCGGTGAGGTGGCTCTAAGCGCGGTCAAGTGTTCGTGAATGTTTAAAAATGGAATCAAAATTAAAAAACTTACAGTCCCTTACGTTGCAAGATTGTGAAAAAATAACGACGCCATTCTCAATAAACGATATATTGACGAAGGAGAACGAGGCGAAAAGTGAATTTGAAAATGGAATGCTCGACGGTTTTGGCGCGAAGAGTTTTTTAAAACCGGCCAGTTACAGCAAGGAGGATTTCGGGAAGAAGGAGGCTGTTAATAAAAGTTTGAATTACTATGATGATTGTAATTACCGGGATTATGCCGATGATGCTGCTTTGGACATGACGAGGAAACACTATCCGGTCACTGAACTTTCTGGTAAGTGCTCATTCATAAGTATTTATTTATAAAAGCATTATTTAATTTTGCTTTTGAGTGGAGAAGTTATTTAGCTATTGCCAAAGTTTATTTTTCATTACACCACCGAATCGTTTTAATTTTGACCCAAATTACATCGCAGGTAGGTCCAACTAAATGTAGAGTCTTAAAAACCCAATAAAAAATGTAGCGTTACCTAAGGCAAGTGCACATTTACAGCTGAAATTCTAAAAACTTTTCTTATTAAGTACAACTAAGTAGGCTAATGAACGTACTTCTATCTTAATTTTCTATTACTTTTTTTGCCGAATACTTATACTTAGGGCTCTATAAGGTTCCCATTATGTACGCATATTTTTATTCATAATTCTATTTTGCATAATCTGTTTACGCATAATATAATAGGTAGTATTTGTGCCTAAACGTATGTAAGACGAATGGGCTTTACGCATAATTTGCGAATTCCGAATATTGCTACGGCAAAAAATTACTTGCGTATAAATTAATACGCAGTAAGTTACTTTTGCATAATGTAATTTTGCTGATATAATAAAATGAGAATCCTTTGATATTATAACAGAAACGATGGTTTTCCTTGGGGTTTCTCTATTTCTTATTACCTAAGCTTACTGGTAGTATTTTTAAAATGCGGGGACATGACTGTGACAGAGTCGGCAAATCCCCGCTACGCGGGGCTTCTATTTTTAATCCGATGGACATAAGGTAACTAACGAACTTATGCAGGTTAAAAGGGGGTAGATTATTCTTATTTTTTAATACGGGGGGCTCCGCCCCCCGTGCCCCTCTATGAGTGTCTTCGCCCTCCCGTCCCCCATTTTTATGACCATGCCTTTTTTACTGGTTCCTTTACAAATACAATTATTTTACACTTACCGTTTTTATATTTGCTATTGCTTACACTAATCACGAAAATAGCACTTCATTTATTTTCGGACATAGATTTGGACAGGATTTCGGGTAAACAATCATTCGGCTTATAAAGAATTATGCCGTACTAAATTTTGGCAAGTTTAAGATTCGGCGTAAATAAATTACGCGAAACCTGTTATGCGTAATAAGTGTCGGACATTACAAAGATATAAAAAAAATAGTGTGAAGCAATTGGGTACCTTAAGTTTTCTGGGAAGCTCCATGCTCCATATTATATTTTTTCACTTCTCATGCTCTAAAAGTGGGTCAATATAGCCTTACGAGACGGGAGTAAAGTGAGCACTTTACTCCCTAGGGAGTAAAAGTAATTAATTTTTTAATTTACTTCGAGTGACTTAGATAAACTCAAACAGCCAGTTACTTGCAAAAAATAAGTTTGTGTGTGGACCATTTTAATGACGAAAATGTTACGTTCTTAGTCTACGTGGTCTTAGTTCTTGCTTATTCCGCATAGAAGGTGGCGCCATTCTATTTTTCCGTTTGTGTATGGACCATTTCATCGATGCAATTTTGCTATGTCTGTGTCTTGGAAAAAAATACTTACCGCGAAAACTTTGACATTGTTGTAGAGCGTAAATCGTAAACGATTAAAATAAGTTGATTATTCTCACAATGCCGTCAAGTGATAGCGAAAATTATGATGTCGAGCAATCAAGGGAAATAACAATAAGAGCAACATACATAATTGATAATTTTCTGTCGCCGAAATCTAGAAAAAATTGTTTTTATTTTTTGATTTAATCTTTTTATACCAAACTGACTATTTTTTTCTCGCAATCGAAGTGAAAAATAGAGTTTTCACCACGAGACTAAAAGTCAATACAAACCCTCGGATAAATAGCCACCCTCGCTAAAGCTCGGGTGGCTAACAGCCTCGGGTATATATTGGCTTATTTTAGTCTCTCGTTAAAAAATATACTATTTATCGATAGTAGATTTATAATGTACATAGCTCACCACTGCTGTAGATATTTTTTTCGCTTGCTCACTTTATTTATTTCCGCAAACCGCTTACCTAAGAATGGCAGTATTTGACAAATCTACATAAATAAATATTTTATTTCTGTCGTATTAATATATGTTTTAAATCTTTTTCAATCATACAATTTAGCATATACCTAATAAATAATAGCATACTCGCCCTCCGTGACCTGACAAATGCTGAGTGGATTCCTTTTTCATAACAAACGTATTTAGATAGTTATTGGAATATTTGTTACTTCCTAATTGATTATGTTAGTTATGAAATAAATTTTTCTTATTCTTATTCATAATAAAGGCCTATTTACATCATAAAATTTTCTTGCTTTTCATAAAATAAAATTTAAGAAAAAAAAATGCTTAGTCTAAACTTAACGTGCTATTTGCATATAGCAAGAAACTTGCATTCACTACTGGCTTAGGTGTAAAGAGAGGTCAACAGTTAATTGAATGCATGCTGATGATGGAACCGGAAGGTGCCACGGGGTCTCAGTAATTAAACGACATAGCACCGTCGAGTTTGGGCTCGTTTGATTTGTCTTGTTAAGCACTCTGGACCTGTGCCCTTAGTAAGTTTTCGGTTACAAAATACGTCTCGATCGCGTTCGCGTTAAAATCTCAATTCGTATGGAAACACGAACAGCGCCTCTAGCGGAATGTTTGCAATATTCGCGTTTCCATACAAATTGAGATTCGAACGCGAACGCGTACTGAATGATACCCAGGGTCTTGATGAACTATATGTTGCGATTAACTAAGTGCCTAAGCTCATGACGCAGTTATTGTATAACATTATTATCTAGCCTGGATTCATGTCCCACAGCTGGGCAAAGGCCTCCCCCCTATGTCCTCCATTTCTCCCGATCCAAAGCAGCCTGAGGCCAGTCCTCGAGAAATATCTCCAGCAGGGCTACTACGAAACTCTAAGTTCGTATCGTACCATCCCTCTCGCTCTCGTATAAAATAGTATAAGTGTCAGAGGGACCGCACCACAGTTTCGGAGTAGCCCTGCAGGTCGTCCCGCCAACACCGTCTGTGCCTACCCCGCCGTCGCCATCTCTTGTGGCATCCACTCAGTGGCATTTTTAGCCCACAGCAGTGGATGCATTCGGCTGACGTGGCCGGCCCAGTCCCACTTCAACCTTTCTGTCTTTGCACCGGGTCCATATCGGCTCGCATACTTATCGAAAGTCCGAATGTAATGTTTGTCAGAATGATCGTTTGTCATAACTCTTTTTCTCTGAATCCAAAGGTTGTTCAGAATTGTTATAAAACAAACCTTCCTTTTTAGTTAACTTTTTTTATCACTTATAGTTTTTATAGGATGACCATTTAAAATGTGTGTCAGTGGAAAAAAAATATTATGACAAACGATGATTCGGACAAAAATTACGGTTTGTCTAGCGAAGAGTATATACCTTTTTATAACTTGGCACCGACATCGACAATGCGCGTTTTAGAACGCAGCACCGTGTTCCGGATTCGGTCAATCCTTCCCATTCCGAGCATGCTCCACTCCATAGCTCTTTGACAAATTCTATAACATACGGTGGTAAAAATGCATACGACTAAACCTGAATCACCTTGTATATGGAGTACATAGGTGCCTAAACTTTGAACATTATACACTTTGATAATCCATACTGTGTGTGTTTGTGTGTTTGTCCGTCTTTGACGCCATAACGGAGCGACGGATCGACGTGTTTTTTGGCATAGAGATATTTTATGGACAGGAGTATAGACACAAATTTCTCTTATGGTTTTTACGAGATGACCGTAAAAGTAACAAATTAATAAATTAATATTATGTGAATGTGCCCAAAATAATTTTATACCTGAAAAAAAAGCCTGGCACTATATAAATTCCAAGAAAAAAAAAGGAAAGACAAACCGCCAAAACTCCAAACTCATTAAGCCGGTGCCACACAATCGTATTCAATTAATCCGACGAATCACGCCAACCGCGTATAAGGCTGCGGCACAATGGGAACATTACGTATAAGGCCGCGACACAATGGGGGCATTACGCAAATTGTCGCCCATCATTAGACACGAATGGATCTAACAGTATTTTTGCGTGCGATGTCACCTTTTGTTGTAAGTTTTAGAAGGTTCCGGGGTTTTGTTAAGTAGGCATCGTGGATAATGATTAACGTTTAGGCTGGGAATCAATGAAATTATAACTCAGTCCTCATTTTGGTTCATACCTATCCAAAAGACACCCTTTTACTGCGCCTCCGCGTTCGGTCTGTCCGTTTATCACAAGCATTTTTCTTTTGAACCATAGGTAAATATTAGATAGACACTTTAAACATTAAGTATTTAAAATAGTACCGTAACTCTCTGGCTGATTGATAAAGAACGCATAACCTAACCTACTAGAGCTAGAAACTTAAAATATTTCATCCTTTTTTTTATGATCGTATAGAGGCACTAAGAAAGGATTTTAAATTTTTTCAAAGGATAAGTAGAGCCAACCAAGAAAATTTTGCTTTTCTAGAAACAAAGCCGTGGGATAAAGCTATTTTATTATTTTAAAGCTAGTAAATGATAGAATAAAAATAATTATATGTTTTTTTCTTCGTAAATACATTTTGTACTAACTCTTTTTGACAAGTCTATAGGCCACATAATTTTATGAAGCGCCATAATTTAAGTCGCATGACAACAATTTCGGATATCCACAGGAAATTACCTACAACACTTTGACGAATATTGCCACAGCACTTTAACCCCGCAAAAAGCACTATTTAAAGCCAACAAAATTCTGAACGCTCCCACGGCACGCGCGCAACTAGTAATTACTAAATTGAATGCGTCTATAATGCTTTTAAGCGTCACTTACACTAATGAGGGTGTGTAATCACGCGAAGTGACGCTAAGTGGAGACGTCGCGGGCGTCGCTGGTGTGGACGCACCATTACGCGGCCATTGTCACTGGCTGAATTGTGGCGGCAAATTTGAATTTCGAATCTTATCGATTCGTTTTTGTTAATGCCTTGATGCTCTTTTATACGGAATTTGATAATTATCGCCGGTAAAATGTGACTACTAGGAATCAGTAAGTAGTTATTACGCAACGAGGTTATGGTTTATGTTATGCCTATCCAATTTATGAGAAGTGTAGACAAACTGATTTCATCAAAATCCGTGTATAAATACTCAATGAATCGAGTCAATCTTCGATCAACAAAATTTATGATCGAAGGAGTAAATAATACATTTATCTTGACTAACATCGTCGGTGGTGATCCGGCTGACAGATTAGGTACCTAATGTAAGTTAGCGGCTGTCAAAGACAAATTATTAAATGCTTTTGCGTACCTTAGTAATTATTTTATGAGTAGGTAATCTGTGCATTACTTTAGTTAGAAAAGCAAAAAAAACTGGACACGTGTGAGTCGAACTCCCGTAGAGAGGGTGCTGTACGATAATTTGTGCAAGGTCCGCCCGGATTGCTACCACCATCTTGCTCGCTAATCCTGCCGTGAAGCAGCATTGCTTGCACTGTTGTGTTTCGGCGCGGAGAGTAAGACAGCCGGTGAAATTACTGGAACTTGAGGTATTCCAACTTAGGGCTCTAGGTTGGCAACGCATCTGCAATACCCCTGGTGTTGCAGATGTTTATGGGCGGTGGTGATATCTTACTACCAGGAGACCCACTTGCTCGTTTGCCTTCCAGTGAAATAAAAAAAAGGATAATGAAATATTTTAAAAATTATAGCTGAGATAAGTAGTCAAGTTCTCTAACCACTTAGCTATCCGATCGTCTGTATACACATAAAATTGCGTAAAGTTCAACTTCACTAAAGAAAAATTATCTATTGTTACAGATGACTACGACTCCCGATCATCGAACACGGGCTCCCCCGTCCGGCGCACCTCCTCTCCAAGCTCCGATATCGCGTACAAACCGTTCATGTACGAAAGAAAGACGCCCCCCACTTCTCCCCTCATACCAAACTACCCGACAATAGATTACACACAGAACACAGGCAGAAAGAAACGCTCCCGCGCCGCCTTCTCTCACGCACAAGTTTACGAACTGGAAAAGCGATTCAGCCAGCAGCGGTACCTCTCTGGCCCTGAACGAGCAGACTTAGCGGCTAATTTGAAGTTAACCGAGACCCAAGTCAAAATATGGTTCCAGAACAGACGCTACAAAACTAAGAGAAAGCAATTACAGATGCAGGAAAACGGAATGTTAGCGGCAGCGGCGGCCGCAGCCAACCACGCGCGGAAAGTGGCAGTTAAAGTGCTTGTAAACAACAACGGACAGCCGAGCTTGCCAGATCTGAAGCAATACCCACCGCCTATTATAGGAAAAGCGTTAAATCCCCTCTTTGCGCCGCCTTTACTCGATACCCCGGTCTTAAAACACTTTGCAGGCGTTTACGGCGTTGATTTTGCCAAAAATCCGGAGTACAAAGCGTTGTTGCAAGAGTCGTACAACCAAGCGGTGTTGCAGTCCCTTTACGGCTCACATTTAGGGGTAAATTACCCCAATATACCTAATTTACCACTTTCGTATATGTATTACCCTGGGCATCCTGCGTTTGGGATTCCGATGCAGTGTGAACAGGACAAGGAGTGCGGAGAACATTCGAGAGGGAAAGAGAAGAAGCCTCAGGTTGATGTGAATGAGAACAGCAGTGAAAGTATGGCGAGCAATATAGAGATAGAGAACTAAATGGTTAGAATTAATTTGGTAGATTGTTATTTTAAGGAAAGGGAAGAAAGAGAAATGAAGCACGATTTTTAGTCATGTGAGTTTCTGTCGCTAGTTAATCTTGAAAAGGTACTTACCTAATCATTTGTGGAGTCAGTATAAGAAGATAGGTGAAATCAAAACAACTTTTCTTTTATATTATTGAACACGTACTTTTCTGCTTTAAACGATCGATTGTGCCAACAGCCGGTCGATAGCAATCGATTAAATAACCGCCCTGGTTTACTTAATGTTATTACATTGATAGGTCTTCCTCTTTTTGTCCAAATCTACCGCTGCACTGTCAGTTAAAATATTTCATGTTCAAAATAAAACAGCAAACAGTTTAAATATTTGTTTCAAAACATTTGTACGTAAATATTAGAAGTTTCTGCAATTTAAATAACATTTGTTTAACTAAATTCTCAGTTTATTTTTATATTCGAAAGAACTTAGTTACATTTTTATTTTGCTCAGGCTCTAATGTGACAGAAATTAATAGATAGACACATTTCTGACTGGAGGAGATCTGTTTTGAACCAGGCTTCGTATTAGCTATGAACTAAATAGTCAATGTCACCTGTCCTTGCCAAATTAATGAAATATCAGGAGCTTGATGCAATCTATCTCTTTCTAGCAACTGACTGGTTGGTAAACAGCGCACGGGCAAAATAACTGGAGATAGTCTTAGTCATTAAATATGGCGTATAGCTAGGTCTAACATAGAGGTGTACTAAGGCGAGATTCGAAATATCAAATAGCTCATTTCACGAAGATGAAGCTGCGCCATAAGGCTAGTTTTTAATAAAATGGCATCATGTCGGGAAAGATTAACCCCTTGTTTCACCATCCATTGATAAAATGTATTCGACGTTTCTCTTTGTTTTGTTCGAATAGACGGAGACGGCATCACATTTATCCGTCAAATAAATTTTATCAATGAATGATGAAACAGCCCCTAAGTGTTGTTAATAGTAAACCAAAGATGGGACTGTAACCAAAGTTGAGTACTAGTTAAGGTTGTTGAAAATTAGTTTGTTGTAAATAATGTTTAAGCGTACAAGTAAATGTTGTATTTAGGTTTATCAGCACGTTTGTAAATAGTACAAAGTTTAATAAAAGTGCAATACGGTTTATTTTATTTTATTTTCCCCTAATTATCACTTTTTAATCTGCAAATGCAAATTTAACAAAACGACTTATATACTAAAACATTTTAATCTCGGCCAGTCTAACATATACACAACAAATAGAAAAGATAATTGAAATGGAAGGTTACATTTGGTAATTTTGATATCTCATTCCCAAAAGCCTCCTTAAAGCGGCCTGCTTAGAAGTGGCCAGTCTAACATATTATACAACAAACAGAAAAGGTAATTGAAATGGTAGGTTACATTTGGTAATTTTGATATCTCATTCCCAAAAGCCTCCTTAAAGCGGCCTGTTTAGAAGTTTCTAGGAGCCAAAACATTATTTTTATCCAAAGATTAATCATAGGTCACAAAAGACTCCATGCGATGCAATTCATTTAAAGAAGGGATCAAATGAGTAGTGGTTTCTATGTGAATTGAAAGATTACAGAACTTGTCGCATTATCTACAACTACATACACTTACTTGAATTATTTTGAATAGAAATTTGTGTGGAAATTGACCCGTTATTTCTGTGGTCAGTGTAAGTATGTATCTTGTAATGTAGGGAGTAACCTAAGTGCAAAAATACGTCACCATGGCTTCATTTCGGAATAAAATTCTGAGGTAGGTATATTTGAAACGATGTATAAGTTTATATTTTTACGCTCTACTGCACTAAGGAACAAATACAAATGCGCATCTCAAAAGATCATATAATATGTTAGTACCAGAGAAGTCCTTATACTATGTTAGTATAGACATCATTTAAGAGCGTTTATAGGTACCAGCTGAGCTCTCAACGTTGCATTTTTGTTAGGTTTTCTCTATTATGCCATAAAAATTTAATGAAAATTAAAAATGTTGTCAGATAGAACACTTCTTGATATATAAGTTAATGTGTCTGCTTCAATAATTATTTTGCATTTTAGCCCATTACGCGGTAATGTCACTGTCCATCCTGCTGTCCAACACGTTCATGAGACTGTTGCCACCATTATGCATACACACATTACTTCTGTTTTCTTTCTGTCTCAATCTCTCAACTCAAACGCTGTTCCCCAACCCAAGACACAAGTCAATACCTAGTTTTGAGGACGGAATGTAAGATCATTAATCGGCGTACTACCTATTTTTTTTTTCATAAAAAAAGGCTTTACAACAAAGTTGCCAGTAAAAACCCAAGTCATTCTAAACCATATAGCATCGTAACGATTTGATTGCTGCCACCCGCGATCGCAAGCGCTACATAATGGCCCCTGATAGTAATTGTAGAGCCCGTCAAGTGTAGCTGAAGAATCGTCTGCAACGGTCGGATGTGTGGAGGAGGATTTTGCAGAGTATTAATAATCATCATCATCTGAGCCTATATGTATGCGTCCCACTGCTGGGCACAGGCCTCCTCTCAGAATGAGAGAGCTTTAATAATATTAAAAAATAATCTTTGTTTAAATTGAACACACAAACTGAAATATAGATGCACAGAAAAACCAGAAAAATAAGACCAACACTGGGAATCGAACCTAGGTCCTTGGCATTCCGTGCCGCGTGCTATACCGCTACACCACTGCTGGACACCACCAGTGCTGGTCTTATTTTTCTAGTTTTTCTGTGCATCTATATTTCAGTTTGTATTTTCAATTTAGGTTTTACGGGATGACCGTAAAAGTAAAAATTTGGAATTGGAATAAAAAAAATATACAAAAAGATTCCATAAAACCAATCTTAATCTTTGTTTATTTAAGCATAAAATTGACACGATAAATTATAATGAATTAGTATAATCAGAAACTATGGTTTTTGAGCCTCCTTAGAAGTAGTGAGCGACCACTTTTCAGGGCAATAAGTCAACACTGTCATAATTGTCCAACTCAAGTGGCAGTTGATAGGGTAGGTGTATTTCTCGAAGAAATGTTGGGCTTTGTGACTTTTGCAATTCTGGATTGAAGATCATGTACGTACCAGATGACGTAACGTGGGTAGACTCGCATTAAGATAGGCATAGCCTGGTGAAGTTCGTGAGAGTCTGGTAGATGCAGGCTACTATGAAATTCGAAAATCGAGTTTCGTATCATACTGTCCCTTTCACACTAGTAGGTACTAAATAATATAAACGCCAGCGAGACGGCAAGATACGAACTGGTGTATAAGTTTCCATAAGAAATTACTCCCAAATTTGGGAGACTATGTTATTTATAATTAGTGTCATTCGCCCAACTCACCGTTTTTTTTTTCAAATCGTAGTCCTAAATATAAAAGTTTGTTTAGAATTTTACAAACATGATAAATAATGATTTTGGCATGTTTTTAATTTTATTTTTCTTCACTGATATTTCGGCATTTATGAATCTCACTGCAGGATGCAATGCAGGCTTCCTCTCTCATTAAGAGGGCCTGGTCCGCAGTAACCACGCGGGCCCAGTGCGAATAAAGTCGCAAAACAACAAAACTTTTCTAAAATTACAAACCTTTTCAGAAGCAGTCGAAAACGTCCTAAAGGTGCCCACTTATTCGCATTTCACTCAGAAGCCTCTTCCATCACGTTCTACAAGAATTATCATATGAATACTGGCTGACATTATGAAAATACCAGTTGCAACTTCCGGACCAAGAATTTTCTAAGACTTTCCGTCTCAAGTGATTCGCCCTCGCCGTGTGAAAGGAATAAATTGCGAGGAACTGTATTAAGTACCTGACTAACCCCGTCGTGAAAGCTTGTTAAGCTTCTATTAACTTGTATTTGTTTTAGGATTCCGTAGTCCTACAAGGAACCCATATAGTTTCGTCATATCGGTCCGTCCGTCCGCGACTTGAGAAGGAAAACATTTGACACAACATCGAATAGGGTAAATAAGAGTCGAATAGTAACACATCGAATATGCAAAGAATTTTATAGACCGTGTTTTTCTTGATTTCCGTTAACTTCGACAGACGGGTCACTTCATTGATAGAAACTACCTGATTAAATAAATGTAATAATACCTGTATAACTTCATAGTCATTGTTAGAGATAAATTTGACGTGAGACGAAAAAGAGACATCAAAAACCTCATTTTTAACTGACTTAAATAAAGAGCTGTACAATTCGGTTTAATTTTTAACCTTCTTTTGCAAAACATGTAAGAAATCCGCTCCCCTATTTTAGATACGGATATTAAACTCTTTATTGTACACTAGAAATAGTAAGCAAACGATTAACGTTTAAACAATGAAAATATGGCCACCACTAGTTAGGCTGTCTTGGACAAATCCACTTTATTAGACCTGCTCGATGTTTCCTTAAAATGAATATAATATACATTATAATATAAGAAATAAAATAAAAGAATATTTTTTATATTTTTTTTTCAGGTACTTAGGTACTAAAGTAATCTAAAATCCTCCCCTGAACAAAGTCGCACGAAGTGCTACAGCAATGACGTTATTATTAGTCGAGGGCTGTTGAAGACAATTGCGGGCCGATTGTCGATGCGCGGGCGTAAACAGTGCATTACCGCTCTTCCTGCAGGACTAGTAGAGACGGGAAAAATGTTACATCGATATCGATAAAGTCAAAGTCATATTTTGATCGATTTAGGACATAAAAGGACTCGCAAGTATATACTTCGCTATTCAACGAAGGAAGTCTGCCAGACTGTTGAGCATCAATGCAGCCCATCTTTATGAGATTTAATTTTATTTTAAGCAATTTGATATGAGAATGAAACGTTTCGTACAAATCTTTTAATGGTATTTCCAAACAAAATTAAAACAGAGTTATTCAAATAAGTTCTGAAGTTCGGAAAAAAAAATTGCACAAAAATATTAAATTCCTTTATTTTCAACAGGTCAAATTAAAACTATGTAAGTACATAAAATAAAAATAATAATAAAAATAGACACATAAACCTAAAACTAAAACAAATTACTTAAATATTAAATTATATAAAAAATAAATTTTTTTTTTCTTTTCACATTTGTACCAATAAAATTTTCAATAAACAATCACTTTGCCAATCAAAAATAAATTAAATAACCAAATCAAAACTTTGTTAGTTACTAGTATTTAGCTCATTTGTTAATTATTTTATATATTGTGTGTTATTTATTAAATAAATTATCTGCATTATCATCAAAAGTAAAGAAAAATTTTATTAATAATTTTATTTTTATAATTTTTATTTTTATTATTTTTCTAAGGCTTTATCTTTTTTGTGTACCTACAATGTTTTCTGTGTCATTTACAGTGGTGTACAATAAAGAGTCCTTGCATTGTATTCTATTGTATTGTAAGATAAAAATGATTTTCATAAAACCTACTCAAAACTAAATTAAATTAAATTATATTAATTGCAGTAAACTCAGTATTCAGTAGCTACTAAAGCCCGGTTTCCACTGCGAGCTGAGCGGACTGATTAATGACTTAGTTTAATGTACAACGATCGGTTGCATGAAAGTACCCACACCGGACCTTTAAGAAGTTGGTCGATGTAAGTTAAACTAATGAGGGCTATCGTTTTTTATCTCACTAGATGGCGCCACTGTTGCGTGAGGTTTTTAAAAGTCTGTTTTATCGGGCGTGAAAACAAATTTTAGATTAAAATCATATTTAATACATCTTAAAACAGTACCATAAAAATATCGAGCAACCACAGTATTGCGTAATCCCGTTTTGTTCGGAAAAAAGGGGGGACAAAAGTTTTCGAAAGACAAAACTGTCTCAAATTACAGACGGTCATTGCCCTTTATCGCATAATTGCCATAATTAATTTCAGGTAATGCAAAATATTCACAAAATTATTATATTTATAAATAAACCCGCGTAGCTCACCCAAAAACTATGAGATTTGACATTTCGTTGACCTCACGCTACACTAGCGCCCCTAGCGGAAAATTCATTCGCGATAGCCCTCATTGTAGTCCACTGTGCTCGCGGTGTAAATTGGGCTTTAGATATCGATATTTTGTCCCAGCACTGCGCTGCATTAACCCGTGCTCGGGTTACGCGTGCGCACGTGCGCCGGAAATGTCGTCAGGTAAATAAATACGAGTCCCACCGACTTCACTCCGCTGCGCCTGCGGCCATTCTCGGACGCTTTTAGTCCCTGACTCAACGTTAGAAGTGTTGACTGTTGAGCTGTTACGTCAATTGTCTGATTAATTGGTTTAAAATAGTTTAACGCTTAGTATAATTTTTTGGTCATAAAATACGTCTAAAATGTGTTCGCGTGTAAATCTGAATGAACTGATGCTATAAGTACTGTCACTGTCTTAATCAATGTGAGAGACTTGCTTTGATTTAAAGACTGTGCTACTGTAAAGATTTACCTTTGCAATTGACCACTATGACTCGGAAAAGCTAGCGAAAAAACGTGCTGATTGGCGCAAACGTGTATGGTCGCGACTATGCGATGAAGTCTGAGGCCTTATTGCCTAACGTTTCTGACACTCGCGATCGCAATCAAATGACAGTTTTTCTATTCCAAATCTGTCATTTTATTGCGATCGCAAGCGTCAGAAACATTAGGCAATACGGCCTCTGGTTCAAGACACTTCCTGACAATACCTATTTAACGAAATGGATTCATAACTCGCGTCTTAAATCGAATTTAGCTCGGCATGTTTCGGGCTGTTCCCTCGGGAACTGTGCATTTTTCCGGGCTAAAAAGTAGCCTATGTCACTCTCGGGCCCATAAACTATCTCTATGCCAAAAATCACGACGATCCGTCGCTCCGTTACGGCGTGAAAAACGGACAAACACACAAACATACAAACACACTTTCGCATTTATAATATTAGTATGGATGGATGTAAACTCTATAAAAAGTAACATCTTCGTGAACGTCAAAGAGAACTGAATATGAATATTAGCAGTCGTCTATCATCACAAGTCCTTGCCAACTCTCATCACTACAATAAAATGACTCAGTAGCAACAACGATTGCGTTATGGCATCAATTCCCATCGTTGTTTATATTGCACATTTGGTTTGGCTCTCACTTTATGATGAGATGCATTTGCAAAATGTACTGTTTATAATTAAGAGTGCGTATGATAATGATTTATTATCTACACATTTAGAAGAAGCTGACTGACTGACTGCTGAAATTATTTTGTACCCAAACTGCTATACTATCCATCCATATTAATATTATAAATGCGAAAGTGTGTGCGTTTGTATATTTGTGTTTTTGTCCGTCTTTCACGTCAAAACGGAGCGACAGATCGATGTGATTTTTGGCATAGAAATAGTTTATGAGCCCGAGAGTGACATAGGCTACTTTTGATCCCGGAAAAATGCACAATACCCGAGGCAACAGCGCGCGATAACCGAATTCCACGCGGGCGAAGCCGCGGGCAAAAGCTAGTTGTAATATAAAGACTCGTTATTGAACATCATAACATACTTATTAAGCAGTATAGAAAATAGAAGTAGGAATACAAGAGAAAGTTGTTTAAGGTAAGAAAAAGTTGGCTTTATCACTTCAGACCGATCTCTTTCAGGCAACCTTTACAATAGATAGATAGTTACCTAGAATTTAGCAGGAGGTTCAATTTACAGCAGATTAGAGCAATAACAAAATACATAAAACTAACTATATTTAGATACACGGCAACATAGTAAACACGGCATTATCTGTTATTTTCCGCGTGAATGTTGTATTTCGTCTATTTATATTACAAATAGACTAATTATTACACATAGTTAAATAACATAACAATAACATAAACAGCATTCACGTGGAAGATAACAGATAGTGCTCGCTAAGTATAAACATAAAGATAGGATTAACAAACTACTTGGGACTAAGTGTGAGTTTGAAATTTCGCAACAGGCTCCCTTTTATCATGCTGATGTCAGACTTACCCCCTATTTCACCACTCACTGGTAATTTTCTTATGACGGATATCTATGATGTTGCCTCCGTTTGTCTCGTCCAAATAAACAGAGACGATGCCGATTTACCTATCTGTCACATAAAAGTAATAAATGAATGGTGCAAAAGGCCCTTATATTTTCTTAAAATCCATAAACGTGGACACTGCACTGTAGACCTGCTGCTTACCATTAGATGAGATAAAAGCCAATTTCTGGGGGCCTACCACGATCTTTCCTAAACGATCCAAACGCAGAGCAGTTCAATTTAGGCACCTAAACTCAATCGTCGAAATTGGTACCACGACCTTTATTTCTCAGAGCTGAATCTCAATCGCTTACAAGTGAATGAAAGACCGATATTTTCTCTGATATATGTATCACTATCGCTGAACCTCACTTGAAATGAATCACAAAAGTAACGTCGTAGTACGAAATAGCGATGCAGTTCAGTTTAGAGCTTAAACTGAATCGTATTAAGAGAGCGTGGTAGGCTCCCTGGCCAGTTTAAACAAAAAAAGGAGGATTTAGTAGTATAATATTTTTTACCAAGATCTAACTTATAGTCACGCCAAATTTCATGTGAAACCGCCATTTTAGCTGGAAATTGTAATAAATTAAATACAAATATACTCACAGACGCAAACAGGCATCAAACTTCTATATTAGGGGCTATTTCACCACCCATTTATTAATTTTAACTGTCGATAAATATAATGCTATCTCCGTCCATTCCAACAAAAACAGAGACGGCATCACATTTATCCGTCAAATAAATTCAATCAATGGATGATGAAACAGGGCGTAATTATGTTGTGCAATTAAGATGTTTGTCCATGTCCTTCGGATAACCAAGTTTTTTTTTCATAATTGCGTGGCTTTTAGACCTTTACCCCTTTAAACAAAAAAAAGGGTCGTCTGCAAAAAGCAAATTAGTAAAACTTCGTTACGCCACTTAACGTAGGCAAAACAGTTCGAAAGGCGCGACGTAGAAAAAATCGGACCACATTTACGCAACTGTATTGGACCCTACCATTGGTTCCATAGTTGGACAGTGGCCCAACTATCATCATTTTACTTGTAGTGTTAACTTAGAAAAATAATGTCAAAATAAACAGTAATTCGACACTGGGCATTTTACTATTTTGACTTATTTAAGACTCCGGACCACGAAACATTTATGCCTGTTTTGTCCGTTCTCAAAACATCTTCACCTCCAAAGTTTGGACACGGAATGGCACACCGTTTTCGAAACAAATATTTATTTTGTACAAAAATTTACTTATACACCGCAATTTCAATGTTCGCTTCAAAAGGTGTTTTCTCCATAGAACACTTAGATTGTGGAATGAACTTCCTGCCGTGGTTTTCCCAGCGAGTTACAGTATGGAGGTCTTCAAAAGAGGTATAAAAAGGTTTATGCAGGGTCGGTAACGCGCGAGTGATACTTAGACATAGACATAGATATAACTTTATTTCGACATCAAACTTAAAACTTCAAACTTACTTCGGGTGTTGCAAGCGTTCCTAGGCGGCGGTAACCGCTTAACATCAGGCGGACCGCATGCCTGTTTGCCACCGACGTGGTATAAAACAAATATTTCAATGTTACCAATTTCAATGTTAATAATTTTACTGACGAACGCAACAAGCATTAAAATTAGTACGAGTAACGTTAAAAACTGACTTGTAAAAACTCACAGCGTTCTCGCCCCGTTCGAATCGACTTCCACCAGTACGCGCGTCTAGACGACAATCGACAGGCGTCGGTCACTCGGCGCTAATGCGACTCGAGCATGGTGGTCGATTCGAGTCGATGCACGTGCAGAACGTACCAACTGTGACGAGTGTGAGAGTTTGAGCGATTTATGAGGGCGAATTTTATCGCTTGATGGCGATTGACCCCTAGTGTCTTTGATCCTCTTGAGTACCTACAACTAGAATGTTAATGCCGCTCGAGACTCGTCGGTTTTATTTTTTAGTGATGATGAAAATGAGCAAGAAAAAGAAACCGATCATTTGTCTCGAGTTTCGAACAATACTTGAGCATTTCTATCTACCGCTGCACCCTGAGTTTATCTCTCCGATTTCGACAAAATTTGGGAGTTAGACTCAGTCCATGATTCCGAGCTGGAAAAACGGGGTCTCCAGATGTGTCCCCAAAATATTGTATGGATGTGTCCGTTTCATTACGAAATTTTTTAAGATAGCCTTTGACGTCAATCACATTTTACCAACTAAAATACACACTGCATGCATTTTGAATCCGGAATACGGAAATTCGTGGAAGAAAGTCACCGTCACAGCTCGAACGATAAGCAAAGTGGAAATGGCAATCTGACATCGCTTAAAGAACAAATAACCATTCGGCGAGAGAAGTCCCCGAGTTGCGACCACGAACCGGAAGACGAAGCGTTGATAAGCCTTCCACGAGATGGACTGGTCTTGAGAGTTTTTGGCAACCAGTGGATGCAAGTGGCGAGTTGTCGTTCATTATGGCGTTCTAAAAATGAGGCAGTGGCGGACTAACAGGGGGGGCGGAAGGGGCGGCCTGCCCTGGGCCTCCGGTCTTGGGGGGCCCCCAAATGCCTCCGCGTTCCACAAGACTAAAAATGTGCTTAGTAACTACAATTTTTTAAACTGCATTTTTTTTAAATTGGGTCCTCATTCAGCTTTGCCGCCCCAGGCCTCTGACGGGCTTAGTCCGCCACTGAAATAAGGCCTTTGTTTAGTAGTGGACGGTTTCCAGCTGATGCTGTACATTTAACACTGGATATTTATAGCTATATACATGAATCTGACCCGAATTTGGCCGGTTTTTATATTAATTAAGATCTATAACTGTCATCGACAAGGGTACAGTCACCACCACCGATATCTGACACAACAAAGCGTGTATTAATATCTGATGCGACTCTATTTCTAGGGTTTGTAGTACGTTTCAGATATTTTTGCACGGAGTGCTGTGGCAGATATTAATGCTTCACACTGAAGCAACTTTGTTAGTGGGCATTTTTATCTACCGTTGTATCCTGAGTTATCTCTCCAATTTCAATATAATTTGGTATGTAGACTCAGTCCATGGTTCCGAGTTGGAAAAACAGGTTCTCCAAATGTGTGGCGAAAATATTGTATGGATGTGTCCGTTTTATTACGATCATTTTTAGAATAAAAGGTATAAGAAAAAATCTTAACAAAAGAGACACATCCATACAATATATTTTGGCCACACATCTGGAGATAATAAGGATACAGGTTATTGACTTGCAAGAAAATGATGCAAGTGAGGCAGTTGCGAAGTCGTACCTAAAGGGTACCACTTTGGAGTGTCAATGGAACGATCACTGTAATGCTACGTACGATATTTATTGCAGATCTAAACTAAGTTTTATACGAGAGAGAAGCCACAGAATAAAGCAAGTCTAACACAGCAGAATAAACTGTGTGTGTTGACTGTTGTAACTTGAGCGCGTGAGTCAGGGTACAGAGCTTGGCTGAACTACTTTCGCTTCATATTTTTGGCGTAAGAAGCGGTAAAATTTACATAAAATCCTTTGAAACGACTAGTGCTACATACAGTTTGTAAATATCTCATTATTCATTAACCCCATAAGCAGGGTTGACACCAACAATATATAATATATATATTTTTTAACGGCTTTCACTCTTGCTGTTTTTGGCAAGACGTATTTTGCCAATGTCGATGTTGCGACATTACGCACATGAGGAGAATGTTCGGTTTATTAAATTTTGATCTTGGGGAAGGAGCAGATAGGAGACCTAAAACAAATAACATATGTTATGTACGGCACACGGACCAACAATATTTGTTAATACGTTTAATGGATAGTTAATTAAACTTCATCATGGCAAAGCAATATTTCAAATTGTACGATAATTTCCATCATTTCAGTTGGATAATTCCATGACTTTGATAAAATCATCAGCCCACCTTTTGGGAGGCTTCTAGCATTTTTTATTTGGTACTTCCTACTTAAAAAGTGATCGCTAAGTGGTTTGACCTATGGCCTCTCAAGCAGAGGATCGTGGGTTCAAACCCGGGCTATAACCACCGAAAAGATATGCAAAATTATACTTTAAGTTTTCCACGAGCTTCACAATGTAAAAGTCAAAAAAGTCAAAAGTCAAAAGTATTATTTTGCCAGAATACAGTACAGGAAGGTCTAACATTATGTATGCAAATATCGTGAGGAAACCTGTACTAACTTACGAAGCAAATTCAATGTTATATGTAAGTTCCCAATACTCACTAGGCCCGCGTAGGAATTACGGCTTAAGCCTCCTCCCTCCCTCAAAATGAGAGCATTTAGAAAGGCCTGTGCCCTACAGTGGGACGTAGGTATTATATACAAGGTGGGCCCTGTAACAGGAGCAAAAAATTAAACCACAGCTTCCACTTTTCATCTTGACCTAATTTAGTTCTACGACTTTTGACAATAACTTGTATTATGATTTCTATTATAGTTTAAAGTTTAATTGGACAAGCAATGTATTGCGAAATCCGTCATTTTGTTGGCGTCAGGCGATGTCATTTAGGCTATCGGATGCGGTACATTGAAAATACAATTTAATTTGTTTGGGATAAACATCTCTCTCTCTTTCTCTCTCTCTCTTCTTCAGCCCATAGCCACCCAATGCTGAGTGTAGGCAATGTAGGCATCCTGCATTGCTCGCCACTCATCGCCGACGACCTGGTCAAAGTGACGGGAAGATGCTGGATGAGGAGAGCACTGGACCGAGATGAGTGGCGAACATAATTATAAAATTACTTAATTTTTGAAAGTTGCAGAACTAAAGTAGTTCCATTTGAGTAGGTCCACCCGGTAGAATGGTGAGGAGAGGATACTTAAAAAATATCCATGATTAATAAACTGGCAACCCTAAACGCACCTACACGTGCCTACTTCCCATTACTCGCATCATTATCCGTTCTCCTTTACGCGCATTAAAAAAAACACGTAATTATGGATATAAAACCTCCACCATAAAACTCGGATAAAAAGGTCGTGGGGTACTTCCTCCGCCTAATCTCCCATAAAATGGTTCCGTGCGCCCATTAACACTGTTTTTTTACTATTTTCTAACTTTCATTGAACGCACGTCCTCAATGAGAGTCATTTATATTTTAAAACTTACGAAAATAACATTTTGTATACATAATTTTTTAGTGTGAGACTTTAACTCCGTGCCGAATTTTTAAGGCAATTGCTGAGGTGTTTAAGGGTGATAATCGCGTGGTACAGAAGATGCTAGTATGTGCGAGATGAATAGTGTTAACTGCGTGTTAGCCAAGCGATTGACGTCTTTAGCGCAGTTCTAATTAATTTATTGGCGGCTTTGAAAGCGGAAGTAAAAAGGAATAGAGACGGTGTTTTCGTTAAATAATTTTGCCTGAACATTTTTATTACCATTCTATTAATTTTTCTTCATTTAATTAACAAGGTTAAATACAACAGCGTTCATATAGATAGATATTTAAAAATATGTGAAAGCGAGTATCCTTGTGGTGGTTTTTAGCAACTTATGTTTGATAAAAATCGGTTTTTGGACACTCGAATTTGAAATTTCGGGAGTTTCTCAACTTTTCTAAGTTAAAGTTAGACGACCAGATAGCCCAGTGGTTAGAGCACCTGACTACGAAGCTTGAGGTCCCGGGTTCGAATCCCGGCCGGGGCAGATATTTGTATGAATAATACGAATGTTTGTTCTCGGGTCTTGGATGTTTAATATGTATTTATCTATATAAGTATGTTTATCCGTTGCCTAGTGTCCATAACACAAGCTTTGCTAAGCTTACTTTGGGACTAGGTCAATTGGTGTGAATTGTCCCGTGATATTTATTTATTTATTTATTTAATTATATTAAAAAAACAGCTAAAAGCGAGTCGGACTCGCGCACCGAGGGTTCCGTACAAATATTTTTATAAGTATAATTAACATTAAGGTAGCCTCTAGGTAACCATAAATTACTTTAGGTAACTAAGTGAAAAATCTGTTTTACATGTCTAGGGATTTGAGCTAGACGTGGGAGAGACTTTTATTTTTATAAACCTTTTACTTATTTATACTAACGAAAAAAGATATACTCTCTTTTAATTATCGAATTGACTTCAAATTTAACAAAGCAAAGTACCGATGTACCTATGTCAGGTATGTATCTACGGTTGAGAAATACCACCGCCAGCAAAAACCTCTTACTAATGTGATATGTGGCAGAAAATCAGCGCTGCAGGCGTCTAACGCTTCAGCATAATGCTGAGTCAGCGACCGTTTCACTTTCGCGGGGACACACAAAATTGTGTAGGTACCTATAAGTATATTTCACGTGTGATTAATTATTTTTATTTTTTTGGTTTATTCGTGTATAAAAATTTTGCTGTATATGTGTGTCTTCTGTGTTAGTGAATTTCTTTCTATATTTTTATTAAATAAGATGACAACTCCATGCCTCTGCGCACGTCGTATTTACAAGGCGCATCCGGCGCACAACTATTACTTAATAGCCAACGACGCAGAGCTAATGCTACGCGGTGTTCAAACTTTGCGCCCTCTCATCATCGTCGTCATCAACCCTCGTTCTTCTACGTATCTACTTATTTCTAATTGCACCCCGTAGAGAGCTTGCTAAGCAACTCAGAGCTTCGCGCGAGCAGAGCGTAGCGTGTAGTGCGCGTGTTGCGGCAGCCGGCGAGTTTCGTGTTCCTTTGAAGAAGGGCTACGAAATAGCCCGAAACATATCAAGCTAAACTCGATTTAAGACGTGAGTTATCCGATATAATACCATTTAATATAACTTAAACCACGACTGCATAAATATGTCGGAAGAACTAATTTTTAGTCGGAATCCGACCCTTATTAAATCAGTGTGGCAAAACAAATGAGATTTTAAGAGAGAATGAAACTATTTTGGAGAACTCACAAAAATCCAGTTATGGTCCACATAAAACCAAAACATTATGGCACTTGTTCACTGAAATCTTAGTAATGCAACTATCACAACGATTCACAATAACTTAAAGAAAAGCATTGTTAATCATGAGGAAACGTATAGTTCCTGAGACTGTCGACTTGGGCCGGCCCGGACTTCTATCAAACTGACAATCGTTTTTCCCAAGTCCAGATCTCAGACTGTCAAGCGGGCCATGCATGGCAACTCTGGATTTTATTAGGTGCTAAGTACAATGCCAATCGTTAAGAGAAGTTTCCCTGCCGGTCGCGTGGCCGCGTTAGTTGTTCGTTTGGGATATTACTGTCTTTATCGCTCGTGACATAAGCGCTCGCAGCCGTCCCCCCCCCATGCACATCCCCTCCCGCTTCTCCGCTTTCCGCTAATGTATATCGAGATAGCTAGGCTTTCAAGATTTGGGCGGTTGAATTTTGGATTTCGTTGTCCTCATATTATACGAAAAGTAAAGCACATAAATCAATGATATCTTACAATAAAGATCTTCATTATTGTACGTTACATTGGGCAGATATAATTAGTAATATGTGCATTAAAACCTCCTGCACATATCAAAAACATACTGGCTGAATGAACATTCCGCTTTCTCCCGCACGGCGGCGCCACCAGTCAGTTGCGCAAATTTGACAGCTCGAAATGAATGCCGGCCGGCGCGCGCTCTTTTAAATTATTCATAAAAACTCTGAAAGTGCTGTGATTGTGTCTTAAATGTGTCCCAAGGACTGAGGAAAAGAGCCAGAACAAACTGTAAGTGAAACCTATATCTTGCCCAATTCGGTTTTGCTAATTATTTTCAATATTCAAATGTCGTAGTTCAAACATTTTGGTCAATCGAACCGCATCCTCAGTTTGCAAACTAAATACACATTCATACACATAAAACACACATTTCACGCAGTTTTAAGGTAACAGGCTTATTTCTAATCTAAGTTATTTACCTAGAATAATACGTATAAAATAAACGTTTTCAATTTTCGTTCTTTGCAACGCGTCGCGCGCGTCTTTTGTTTTTTAATTCGAAATGGACGAAAAAGAATTCGATGTCGAACAACTTATCAACAAAAAAGAACTGCTTTTTATACGATGTCAAACGTTATTTGAACTATCCAAATCAACTCCACCAGAGCGTTTAACCGAATTTAATTTGCGACTTAAAGAACTTCATTCGACTCGGGAATGTTTCGAACAATGCATATTCGAGTTAAATTCTTATAATAAGAAACAAAACCCGAAATTTAAACCAAATTATCAAGAAATTCAAACCTTTGACGACATGTATTTCCGTATTCTGAGTGTAGCGGAGGCTAATAGCGACACTTGGCAATCGTGTGACGGCAGCGGTAGCGGACCTTCGTCGCGCTCCGCGGGCCGCGGCCCGGGCGCTGCCGGGCCAGACTCGCGGTCGGCTAAGCCGCGGCTGCCTAAACTAGAATTGTTCCATTTCGATAGCAAATTAGAAAACTGGCAAACATTCTATGACACGTTTACGAGTTTAATTCATAACAACAATGATATTACGAACATTGAGAAGTTTTATTACCTGCTCTCCGCAGTCAGCGGTTCGGCATTGACTGTGGTCAAAGGGATGCCAGTGACGGCCGATAATTATCCGATAGTATGGGCTTTGCTAGTCAAAAAATTTGAGAACACTCGTGCCTTAGCTACGAGCTATTTAGATCGGCTGTTTCAATTTAAGCCTTTGTCAACTGAGTCGGCTACTGGTCTAAACACATTTTTACAAACGTATCAAGAGTGTGTTAAAGCATTGAAACTTTTGAAAATCAGTAACCTATCGAGTTTCATACTGTTTTATATGGGATTGCGAAATTTAGACCCCGTCACTAGGCGCGAATTCGAACAATCTGTAGATCAAACCGATATACCTACTTACGAACAGCTGATTAATTTCGTGGAGAAACAGGCGCGTGTTTTGGAAATGTCTGAGGTTAAAATTAGTACATCAAAAATTCAGTTTACGCCTAAGAGTGTTCCTAACACCTCTGCAAAGCCGAATTTTGTTCGAACAAATAATAATAATGCTGCTAATTACAGTAGTGCACCGAAGCAGTTCCAAAAGCCGTGCTTGTCAGCTGTGAGTAAGAATAATAGCGAACGATCAAATAGATGTCTATTTTGCGACAAACCGCATTCAACTTATCGATGTTTCGAGTTTTTTGATTTAACACCGGTGCAGCGTCTTGACAAAGTGAAACAGCTTCAATTATGCGAAAATTGCTTTCGTCAGCATTCGTTGTCCGAGTGTACGTCAAAAGTGCGTTGTGTGCTGTGTAAACAACCGCACCATCACAGTATTCACTTAGATACAGTTCCAACTGTTCAAAATTCATCAATTAATCAAAACGGTTCAAATAGTCAAAACATTTCAAGTATTCAAAACGTTTCAAATGGTCAAAATCAAAGTCAAAGGTCAATGCCAAACGTCGGCTTGACTTGTTCGTCAAATTCAACCGTGCTGTTAGGCACTGCCATGGTGCACGTCGCAGATCGATGGGGAACTTACCACGCCGTACGTGCAGTCATTGACAGCGGTGCCATGTCCGGTTATATGACAAAAGAGTGTGCCCAGCGCCTGGGTTTGTCTCGACGCAAGTGTCAGTTTGAACCCATGGGTCTGGGAGGTGCGCCAGTGCAAGATTTCGGTCTGGTTACATGTTCAATTAAACCACGAAACTCATTTGGTCCGGTGCTTAGCACTGATACTGTTGTCGTAAGTAATATAACTAGCAACTTACCTACAGTAACCTTATCAAACAAAGTTATCAATAATTTCAAAAATCTAGAGTTAGCTGACCCGAACTACTTTTCGGCGGCTCCAGTTGACTTGTTGATCGCAGGTGACTTATTTCCCTACATTTATGACGGTCAAAATATACTACCACGTGACCCGGGTTTGCCCGTCGCGATGCATTCCATATTCGGATATGTCATTACTGGTCAGACAGTACTGAGTGACGATTGTGAGTCAAATACAGCCTCGCTCAACTTGTTCTCTGCTAATAAAACTAGTAGTATCGATAAAATCATGAACTCTTTCTGGGAGACTGAAAACGTGCCGTATGACGTCACTAAAAAACCAGAAGATTTGTATGTCGAACAATTGTTCCAAAACGAACACAGTCGCGATACTACGGGACGTTATACAGTGAAGTACCCGTTCAAACCCAGTTTTGATCTCGGCGATTCGACTCCACAAGCGTTACGTCGTTTCAACAATTTAGAAACAAAGCTGAATCGTCTTCCGGAACTTAAGGAAGAATATAATAAATTCATGTCCGAATATGAAAGCCTTGGTCACATGACTTGCGTAGGTGATTTTGGTACTGTGGATTCTAAGTACATAATTCCTCACTTTTGTATTCTCCGACCGTCAAGTACCACGACAAAACTCCGAGTAGTTTTTGACGCCTCATGCAAAACGACAAATAATAATTCTTTAAATTCAGTCGTTTACGCCGGTCCTAAGCTTCAAGCAGATATTAATGAGATTTTAATAAATTTTCGTATACATGAAATTTGCTTGTCAAGTGACATTTGTAAAATGTTTCGAATGACCTTGATCGAAAAATCTCAACGCAATTACCAACACATCTTGTGGAGGTTTCAACCTGATCAACCTTTAAAGGTGTATGAGTTAAACACGATCACATACGGCGTTGCTAGCAGTCCGTACTTAGCGATCCGAGTCCTGCATCAACTGGCTGACGACGACTGCGAGAAGTATCCTTTAGCGAGCAAGGTTCTAAAAAAGGGTTTCTTCGTCGATGACCTTCTGTGGTCAGTGAGCAGCTATGATGAAGCAGCTAGGCTACAGGATGAACTGTTAGAGTTGCTGAGTGGAGGAGGATTTCTGCTTCGTAAGTGGGCCAGCAACTGTCCCCAGGTACTGGCTCGGGTTCCAGCTGATCACCGCGAAACGCCCATTGCATTCGAGGATGACAAGGACCTATCCATAAAAGTTTTAGGTCTGCAGTGGCGACCCGCCGAAGATGTGTTTTCCTTCGTATTCCATCCACTTCCAGCTTCACAGGCGATCACCAAGCGTAGTGTCTTGTCACAGATAGGTCGTCAGTATGATCCCTTAGGTTTCGTGGCTCCTTGCATATTCTACGCGAAATGCTTCATGCAGAAACTCTGGCTCCAACAGCTGGGTTGGGATGAGCGGCTGCCTCCGGAACTGGAAAAGGAGTGGCTCACCTACATGTCAGAGCTCCCGCTGTTGTCGAATTTTAGCCACGAGCGCCAGGTTACTGTCAAACAGCACAGCTACTACCAGATACTAGGATTCTGCGATGCTTCAGTTCAAGGAATAGCTGCGGTCATCTATTTGCGTAGTTTTAACAATCAAGGTGATTCGAAGGTCAGTCTGGTCATTGCAAATCCAAGGTTGCACCCTTGAAGACAGTGACCATTCCACGTCTCGAGCTAATGGCTGCGCATTTGTTAGTCAAGTTAGTCAAATATACGAAGTCAATATTGTCTGAACGAATTCCTGTTCATGAAATACTCTTGTTTACCGATTCCTCTGTGGTGCTGAGTTGGTTGAATACACCCAGTTACAACCTCAAAACCTTTGTGGCTTCGCGTGTCTCCAAAATCTTAGAGACCGTGCAAAGCGATTGTTGGTTTCACGTGAGCGGCGCGTCCAACCCCGCTGACGTGTGCTCGCGCGGAGCGCTACCTTCCGTGCTGTTATCGACAGCGGAGTGGCTCGGAGGACCGAGCTGGCTAGACGCACCAAGAGAGAATTGGCCAGTAAAATCAATTGATCAATTTAAATCGGCAAATGTGCCAGAACTCAAAATTCCATGCGCGACTTTGGCTCAAACTAGCGTGCAAAACACAACACGTGACTCAAATCTTGTTTATAATTTAACTGAAAAATATTCGAGTTTTAGCAAACTTCAAAATGTCTTAGCTCGTTGTTTTCAATTTATTAACAATTGTAGATCGACGAAGTCTAATAGGAACACAGGTCCTTCGTCTCTATCAGATTTAAAGAACGCACACGATGTGCTCATTAAATCCGTTCAGCGAGAGCATTTTGCAGCTGATATCCAAGCAATTTCCAATGGTTACAGCTGTAGTTCTTCACTTAAAAGGTTAGCACCTTATGTCGACCCCCTCGGTTTTCTCAGGGTGGGGGGTAGGTTGTCTTTCGCCGAACTACCGTATCAAAAGAAGTATCCATTATTGCTTCCTAAAAAGTGCAACTTTACAAAAATTCTTATCGACTATTTTCATAAAATTTATTTACATATCGGTCCGCGTACATTGCAATTAAACGATTATTTGCACACGCTGCAGCAGCGACAAAATGGCATAGGAATTGTCGTAATATTCAAGTTGATGAACTCGTTCTTATGCATGCTGACGCTCCTCCGCTTCAATGGCATCTCGGTCATGTGACGGAACTTTATCCAGGAGCTGATGGAGTTGTACGGGTGGTAAAAGTAAAAATCCAGAATGGCGAATACACGCGACCCGTTGTAAAGCTTAGACCACTTCCAATGGAATTAGATTCAGCATAATTTTTATTTTCCTTTGTTTCTTTGCATGAATTTGACGCAAGAAGGTGTCAAGTTTATGACAATTTTAGGTTCGAAATAAGTCATTTATTTTACTCAATTTACAGCTACACGTGTTTAGTTCACTAAGTCAACAAATACTTACACTGTACAGTCCACTTACCTTATTCAATACCATCCCTGGTTTTGTTTGTAAACTGGGGAATCTGGGGTAGATTCCCGGTGGGGGGTTTATGTACGTTACATTGGGCAGATATAATTAGTAATATGTGCATTAAAACCTCCTGCACATATCAAAAACATACTGGCTGAATGAACATTCCGCTTTCTCCCGCACGGCGGCGCCACCAGTCAGTTGCGCAAATTTGACAGCTCGAAATGAATGCCGGCCGGCGCGCGCTCTTTTAAATTATTCATAAAAACTCTGAAAGTGCTGTGATTGTGTCTTAAATGTGTCCCAAGGACTGAGGAAAAGAGCCAGAACAAACTGTAAGTGAAACCTATATCTTGCCCAATTCGGTTTTGCTAATTATTTTCAATATTCAAATGTCGTAGTTCAAACAATTATATTTTCTATGCCTGTGTTTTTTTTCGATTTTTGTAAAAATGCTTTAATAGTCTGTAAGTCTCGTGCAAAGTTGACATCTTTTTTTGTCGACTTTTGAGCTCCTGTAAATCTGATATTACACATTTATATGAAAATCTGAAAAGCCACAGGCATAGAAAATTACGCCTAGTCCATACTTACAACATTTTATCTAAGTACTTGTGTTGTCTTGTTTTCAAATGAGACCGGGACTACGTTTGTATGGAGAATGAAACGAAGAGACTTCTCTTAATCAATGACCAATATCCATAATGAGGTACCTATTTACATAAAATCTCTGTTTGAGCATCGCATGCGCAGTGCGGCTCGACGCAGATTTTTTTCTAAAGCCCGGTAACGTGATACTAAAATCGAGTTAAAACAAACAAACGACGCTAACTCTCATCCAAAAGGGTTTATTATATAAAAGCTTTGACTTAAAGCATAGTTTTTTTACACGTTCTTTATACTTATTAATATAGTTATTAAGTAACTAATAAGTTATAATAAATAGTCTATACCCGTGACAGACCTTGCATGAACTATAATAGTCCGGAATCATAACAACTCTTACGCATGATTATTCCAAAAAATTGTTCTCTAGATATTTAAGTTGCATGAAGATTTAAGAACCACTGTATAAATTGTCATGTCAGGCTGCGTTCAACCCGAGATGTGGATGGATGTATTGCGGGGAATGTGTTTTTCACGAGGCAATAGGAATGTTTCATTTACTCGTACCTAGGTACTTCGCCTCGCTCCGTTCACATGTTTCTACCAGTACCACTTCCATGAGTTTACAGATGTTTATGGGCGGTGGTGATCTTTTACTCACCTTACATCATGAGACCCACTTCCTCATTCACCATCCAGTCGAATAAAAAAAAATTACAATCTTTTTGTATTATCTGACCTGTCTTAGCCCCATTCTACTTCATAAGCAAAGTCGGTAAAGTGAAAAGTGCCAACAAGGCAAATAACAAATAATAGCACATTACAGTGTAGTATTGCAACCCGGAGAGTGGGGGATGCTTTGTTCTGTTTTAACATAGTCTAGCAGCAAGTATCTATATAAAAAGTATATTTTCAAAATACAATGCACAATGCAATGCAATATTATGAAACTAGTGATATGATTTCCGTTAACTTTAAGGTCAATAGTATTTAACTTTTCCGACACACTATCTGTCGCTGACTCTTATTACTGTTCAAAAGATAATCAAGAATTAAAAGAATTAATTATTAGCGGTAAAACAGTGTAAAGGGAGTTCGTAATTTTTATGTTTTAATTAGCCTGTTAAAATGTCCCACTGCTGGGCAAAGGACTCCCCTTCTTTCCGCCACTCGTCCCAATCGAGAACATCGTAATTAAACTGTTTTTAAATCAAACATATTTAGTAAAAGAGTGAGTTTTTTAAAGTCTCTCTTTTGTGTCATGTCAATGTCACTCGTTAAATTTGTTAATTTTTTTATCTACACCTTGTATAGTAAGTAAATCCTCCATTATACGTTCAAAAACCATAGATAATGACCAGCATTACGATATTGGATTCTATTATGAACACGGCTGTATCCTAATGAGATTTCATACATCATTACACCACCGGGGGCACCTGCGCACGCCGTGCCGCCCGCACGAGCAGCAGCACGTCGTCGCGCGCGCAGCTTGTGGGCGTGGGGCAGACAAACCTACCTAGTTCTCGTTCATGCAGGTCATCAATCAATGGTTCTTGAACACATGATAGAGGATTTAATATATATTATGAATGTAGATAAAATAATGTATGCAACTGTACGCAATTGGGCCTTAAAACACTCGGCTACGCCTCGTTTCATGAAACCACACTCGTGTTTGAAGGACCCCTATTACGATAAAGTTGCATAAATAACTAGGTATAATTCGTATTCGTCTGAGCAGAGTTCTATATTGTAATGTTTATTAAATTGTCCACAAACACTTGAAAAATGTGAAATAGTAGTAATGTAGTTATATTTATTCGCTTTTCTTTGTCGACGCCTCCTTGACTACACCAAAGTGATGGATCACTCTATGTACACAGATTTGCCTGCGAGTCTCCGCCAAACAATCACTTGACTCCGTTTTAGCTTTTAAGAGGGGTGGCGTCCAACCGTGAAATTTCACCTATATCGCTTACAGGCTAGCGAAATGGGGCGTTTTAGGCACAGTGTAAATTCTGTAAGTAATGCTTATTTTATGTATTGCTTTGTGCGAAACTTAGTGTGTTTACGCAGACGAATTTGGATGAAATCTTGTATGTAAGCTGCTATTTATTTGAAACACTAGCTTTTGCCCGCAGCTCCGCCCGCTGGTATTCGGGTAACGCTCGCTGTTCCCTCGGGAACTGTGCATTTTTCCGGGATAAAAAGTATATGTCACTCTCGGGATCATAAACTATCTCTATGCCAATAACCTAACCAACAAAAAGTTGGAAAACCCCCCGACTTTGTCACTTTAAAGTTCAATATCTCAAAAACGGCTGAACCGATTTTGATGAAACATGTCTAAGAACTATCGCTAGAAAACCTGCTATCAAATAAAAAAAACCGCATTCAAATCGGTCCACCCGCTTAAGAGCTACGGTGCCACAGACAGACATACAGACACACAGACACTCATAGCGGTCAAACTTATAACACCCCTCTTTTTGCGTCGGGGGTTAAAAATCACGTCGATCCGTCGTTCCGTTACAAACTTTCGCATTTCTAATAATTAATATGGATGGATGGAATGCTTTGTGTGAAAGTTAATGTGTTTATGCAGACGAATTTGGATGAAAGATTGTATGTAAGCAGTCAGTGCTTTTTATTTGAAACATCATTATTCCAGGCTATAAGTAACTATCCGTCCTATCCTGGCACAGGCCTAAAATCTCTATTGAGTACAATCAGGCAAGAAACTCAACGACAACGACACTAACGATATTTTCCCCTCCTTAAGCATAGATAGTGCTCCCTAAGCACAGATTACTAGAGAGAGGTTGAAGTTGAAGTTACTTTCTTTTTTATTCAATGTGATGCTATTGTCAATTATCAACATATTTTTTGTAACACTGACAAGAGTCTCTCAAGCCATTGGCTAGACGGGAGCCTATTTCGCCACCGGCGCCTGCGCATCGTCAGGTGACTCAAGTATCTTTGACAGTTAGTGACGTTCCATGTTATCGATAACAACTTCGTGAGTTCTAGCGACTTCACTTATTTATTCATCAAGAATACCTTATGTAACTAATTTACAGTTTACATCAGGTAAGTTAGGGACTACAATACAGTTCATAGTTATAGTAGTAAATTACAGTATTATATACATTTATCTATGTATTACTACGGCTATACAACTAATACCTATATTTACACTTAAAGTTTACAATTAGGATTTACAAGCTGGCAACAAATTTACTTAGGTTGGAGCCAGGTGAGCGTAATTTTTAAGCGCATTTTCGGTCGCGTATTTTTCGTTTATACAATGTGTACAACTCATTTCGCCTTCCCCCCTCCTCCCTCCCCTTTCAGACCGGCAACGCACCCGCAATCCTAATGATGCTATAGGTGTCCATGGGTTGCGGTGATTACTGACCATCAGGTGACCCGCATGCTCGTTTGCCAGCTATTTGACATTAAAAAAACATATATACTCGTATTTTTATTAGGGATACCTAATTTTTTCTGCCAATAAATATAGCCTACGATACCTAAGGATATTGTAGCATTCTTGTAGTAAAAGAACAAACTTCCAAAAATACAAATCTTTCCTTTTTATACAATCAGTGTAAAACTTAGTGTAGGTACTAAATGTAGCCTATAGAAGGAAACATCTTGTTTGCTTAACATATGAGCATAAACGTTTTATCGATATCGATACTCGATAAGTTGCAGCACACCCCTCCACCTGAGTTTAGCAGCTCCTTAAGTGGTGTAACCCATTGCCGGTTATCTGGTGCTTGTCTGTCCGTCTGTTTACATCTTAAGTGCTGGATTACGTATCGGGTTTAAGTATTGGATGGTATTGGCGTCTTGCGATCTTGTCCGGTTAACCTTGGTTCTAAATTTGGGATATTAATAATTTTAAAGTAGGTAGGTAGGGATGTTTTGAAAATAAATTATTGAAAAAGAAAAGAAATAAATACTGTTGGTGTTGTTGATTTACTTCCTGCTTACATTTATCATTTCACTAGCTTTTGCCCGCGGCTCCGCCCGCGTGGTATTCGGTTATCGCGCGCTGTTCCCTCGAGAACTGTGCATTTTCCGGAACAAAAAGTACCCTATGTCACTCACGGGCCCATAAACTATCTATATGCCAAAAATCACGTCGTTCCGTCGCTCCGTCCATCCGTCTGTAATACGGTGGTGGTAAATAAGTCTTTCTTGATTTATTTTTCTTTCTGTCAAGTAAAAAAAATTGGCAAACCGGTGGGAATCGAGTTGCTACGACGCCACGCTGCTGCTATTACAGTAGGATTTAGGATGGATTCAAAGCTCTCAAGATACGTATGGTATCTGAGTGCATTGCCAAATTTTCATGAATTATTGTTATTGCTAACAAATTGAATGATTGAAGTGGGTTTTATAGCATCGCAGTGATTTAGTCTTATGCAACGTTCAATTCATTTAGTCGGCTGTAAAATGTAAAACGAATCTGGGGGCACGGCAGTGCCCCCGCCAAGTCGAGCAAAAAAAAAATAAAGGCACGGCCGTACCATACTTTTCTCGAAGCCATTCAGGCTATTTTCAACACCCTGTATTTTTGTTATGGCTATATGTGGCCAAGTCATTTATGTGTTTAAAAATAATTTGGTTTACTCTTTATTTGAGAACTATAAACTGTATTTTTCTATGGTTTTAAAATAAGCAAGTTGGTGAAAATCGAGTTCTATGGAAACCCCCCGGTACTGACAAAAATAACCGACTTGGTATAACATTGCATCTCAAACCTTTTTAGCATTACAAGAACTGCATTGCGTTGCGAGACTTGCAGCTTTTTACATGTAATGTTTTTGGTGGGATTATGTTTTACTAGTCCTTACGCGCAGTTTTGTCTATGCGGCCAGTGTCTTGGGGTCAATGCCTGAGGCAGAAAATCTTGACGACATTTACAATTTGTAGTTTTAGTTTAGCTTATGTTCATTTTTAGTTTTATGTGTATTTTATTTATAATATTCATTAACTTAAATAAAATTTCAGTAAAAGGCAACGGAATTGCAACTCGAAGATTTTACAAAATTTCCGTCTAATTTGTACAAAATATTATGATAGTTATCGTAAGAAGTAACAACATTTTTATAAACTGAATGTCTCTTAGAAGTTGCTGTTTGGGATTAAATTTTACACGCGTAATTATATCCCATACCAGTGGTAACATCGGGACGGTAATAAAAAATTATCTGTGTTTTCCCGAAATTTAGTTAAATAAATCTTTCAAGATTTGATTCAACCTGACATAATACATCAGTTGAGCTAGACTTTAGACACAGTGTAAAGCCCGTATGTAATCTCCAAACTGCACCAAATTCGCGGCGACCGTTCTAGAAATATTGATATAATCCATACTATTATTATAAATGCAAAAGTGTGTGTATGTGTGCTTGTATGTTTCGAAATGGAGCGTCAGATCGACGTGATTTTTGACATAAAGATAGTTTATAGGCTACATTTTTATCCCGGAAAAATGCACAGCATCCCGAGACAACAGCGCGCGATAACCGAAATCACGCGGTCGAAACCATGGACAAAAGCTAGTTATTTAGAGAGAGAGAGAGAGAAACAGAGAGAGAAATTAGGTACTGGTAGCATAAAGAATGCTTACTTATACTGTTTTTTCTATCTTAAAAGACCTATACTACTTTTGCATATTTGTTGCTCATCTATGTTCATGAACTTGACAGAACAATACAAGCGAAATAGCATCTGGCTAGTCGAGGTTTTTTTTAATTTATTTACTCATTTATGTTATACAAAAAAAAATACAATTATACTTCGCCAAACTGCAAAACAGTTTGTTGGTGAATACTACACTCATAATTTTAGTTATATACCTCTTTAATTAGATCGTATTAAGTACTTCCGACCCCGCTCCAATACCACAAATAGCTAACCATTAAAAATTAGACATTAGATGTTTATATTTTCTTCATGAAAGACATCCATCAAATGTAATAAATATTTTCTTTAAGATTCTATTGGGTTCTAAAGAAAGGTCGGGTCAGGAGTACTCTAAACCGACGTGCATGCATGAAAAGATTGATGAACGTAGAGGAAGCGAGAGTTGTATGCCAGAATCGTAGCAAGTGGAAGGATGTTTTCTCTGCCTACCCCGTTGGGAAAGAGGCGTGATTTTATGTATGTATTATGTTCGAGATGGGCGGATGATATCCATAAGACAGCAGGTCCAACTTGGACCAGATTTGCCGCATCTAGGTCAACATGGAAATCCATGGAAGAGGCATATGTCCAGCAGTGGACGAATATATGCTGAGAAGAAGAGAAGAAGAGAAGAGATTATGTTCTTTAAGATTACACACTGGTTGTACCTATACTGTGACTCGACTTTAGACTACTTCTAGTACTCGACCCACAATATTCCGATAAGCGGTTAACGCAGCGCCAATTTATACGTGAAGTGGTTTGTTTTCTATTTTAAATAAACATTACGTTACTTGTTTTAGATGATCTTCAACGTTATTAGTGTTATTTTACGTTAGACCAGTACTTTTTGTGTTTTGCTAGCTTTTATTAATAAATACTACTACTTACCACACTTAGGTACTTTAGGTACTTTTTTATTATTTGTTGGCTCGAATATTGGATTTGTTTCAAAAGACAAATACATAATTAGAGTTGCAAAGAAGGGCAAAGTAGGACTACCAAAATCATTCAGAATGCCTCGTTACAATAGGCTAGACTACTAAAAAAATCTGTTTAGTCCGTCAGGTGGATAATTTGAAAATATTGTGCACATATTTTTTCTTTTGTTTGACAAACAAAAAATGACGAAGATACAGTGCTTGGTAGGATTTTTACCTTATAGTGACGTCACAAGCCCCCACTCCGGAAATTTGATGATTGACATTGGTTGATTTTTAATAAAATAGATAAACCAAATAATACGTGTCCCATATTTTTCCATAATCTAACTGTCGGACTAAATAGGATGATATATTTTTAACCCAGTTGTCATCCCTATTACCTAATACAAGTTGTTTTTTTGTTGATCGTAGTTACTTGCATTGTCATCCAAATTTCATGTCAATCTGACCATTGCAAGTGGGTCAAAATATATTTGCAAGATTTGACCCAATAACAACCAATAGGGCAAGTCCATAAAAGCCTATAAAAATAAAAATACACCAGTAAACAAGTAGATACTTCATTTCTCCCCGCACTTGACTGCTGTATCGTATCTCCTCATTATAGGGTCTAAGACCTAATCATAACAATAATTATACCCTTCCATATGTCAAACATCGTGGGAGCCTGACCATCTCAATACATCCTTGTTTGACCTTATACTTGACATAAACCATCTCTACAACTCTTATAAACCTTATTTCACAATTAATAAAGTCCAAAATACTTATAAGGAGCCGCACGCGCATAATTGCGATCTTTACAGTCCTCCCACTGTAGAAATGCGGGTGGTTAATAGTAGAACTTAGAGATTTCCATATGGTTTTTTTACTTGGGCTTAGACAGTAGCGCCATGTTGAACTGCAACGGCAACTTTGTGAAACACGCTAATAACTGAGATAGTAGAATAAGTAAACTTTGTATGGTCGAGTGGATTAAGTGAGCATAAGTCCTTCAGTTTCAAAGTGGAGTGTACCATCTTTACAAGCTACTGGGTTATATGGATGTAAGAACATGGGAATTTGTTTTAATAGGTGACTATTTAAGTTGAATAGTTAAAACAATTTTTTTTCATCATCATTATCACCATCTCGGCATATATATACGTACGTCCCACTGCTGGACACAGGCCTGGAGTTTCAGAATAAGAATTCTTTGGGGTAGTTTCAATGGCTCAGTAGCGATTGGGGACTTTACGCACGAAGTGTTAAATTTCTTATGTGTGCAGATTTAGGTAGTACTAAATCTGCACACACAGGTGAAGAGCTTGGTTGAGAAGAGTTTGGTCACAAACATTGACATTGACGTAGACATAACTTTATTTCAACATCAAACTTAAAATGATACACAATTTACAGAAAAGAAAAACATTTGATGATGTCGAAAAGGAACTTGACTCAGCATTATCACATTATGCTGCTGTGTACATATATACGTGCCTACTACAGTACTGATTTTCAGTCAAAACCTAGGTAAGTAAAGTACCTAAATAAATTAAAAAATGTTGAAAATTGTGTATAATTTTAAGTTTTATGTTGAAATAAAGTTATGTCTATGTCAATGTCAATGTTTGTGACCAAACTCCTCTGAAACGGTTTGACCGATTTTTATGATTTTTTATGTATAATTTGGTATAGATCTGAGAATAGTATGTAGGTAAACTATTTTTTGGTATTATAAGTTTGACCGCTATGTCCGTCTGTATGTCTGTCTGTGGCACCGTAGCTCTTAAATGATTGAGTCGATTTATTCCGTTTTTTTATCTGAAAGCAGAGTTTTTAGCGATGGTTCTTAGACATGTTTTATCAAAATCGGTTTAACCGTTTGTGAGACCGTTCCGTTCCCGTAACCGTTCGTGTGTGAACTTTGAAGTGATAATGTCAGGGGTTTTCCAACTTTTTGTTGATTAAGTTATCATACTTCTTTCCACCCGGCCGGAGCCGCGGACAACAGCTAGTATTAGTACAAATAGAGGTGAAAGCACGGTGACATCTACTGGGCACTGACGTGTCGAGCACTCGGACATTTACCTTACATATAATATAACACACCGAAATACTCAAATACCATCATAATAATAAGCCAAAGGTTATAAAATACCCATCTCCAGCCACTTAACAAATCAATTATGGCCAATCAAAAGCCAAAACGGTTCGGATTAACCAATAAAAACCCTCCATACTTTATGGCTGAGGTCAAGACCCATAATTAATGACTACGGATGATTTACGACGGCTGAGAGCTTCGGAAAAACTCATAAGTACTCGAGCTCTTCTGTTGCCAAAAGAATCGGCAACGTACTGTTGCGTATAGAAGTGGTTAAAGCAAAACTTGTTGGGCGTTTTCAGAAAAAGTTGTTAAAATCACTTTTTTATTGATTTGGATGGAATTTCGTTTTCTTACTCAGAATCAGGAGCACTTTTGATTGTGAAAGAAGAAAACAAGAGTCCCAAGGTTTTTTATTCCATTACGGTACCGTTTTCAAACAAATTTCCATGGCGGTAGTGTAATGGATAACACAAAATTATATGAAAAACTGGGGATACTTTTTTTTCCTATTGCTATCGAAAGTGCTCCTGATTCTGAGTAGGAAAACGAAATTTCATCCAAATCTAAAAAAAAGTCATTACAACAACATTTTCTGAAAACGCCCCTTTCGTACACCCGTGTTTATAGAGAAGTAAAGGTCATTACTTGAGTAAAAGTAATTACTCAAGTAACGATTTTTATTCTAAAGTTGAGCTTTTTCTTGAAAATTGAACTGTCAAATGTTAGATTTCTTAGCCAAGTCATAGTCACCATTTTCTTTACGAGTACTTAAGCATTTACTTAGCAACAAGTAATGACTCGTTTATAAATGCGGGTGTTAGAATAGTAGTAAAAGCCCAATTTAATGTGGCATCTGACTGCAAATATACACCAATTAAAAGCATGAGCGTCCCTTGTAATGAGCATTCTACCGAATGTTACATTAGAGGTTACAAGCACAAAAAAATACATAAAAATATTAGAATTCATGTAAAATTAATTAATCATAGTTATGTAAATTGTACGTCCGAAATGGGCATACCTACTGTTGAAACTTCTCATGCATAAATGTTAACATAATTTGTACACGGTTTTAAACAAGAAAAGTTTCTTATTTTTTCTTGTCCACTTTCATTGTTCACTGTACATGAAAGAAGTGGCGTGGAATTGGGCAAGCGAAACTCAAGTGGTCTGCTACATTTAGACCACACTCGACTATTCGGGTTAATGGCGCCTACCTGCCACTACCACAGACGTCATCCGTGGGAATTTATCCAGTTTTTACTGAGTACTTATTGCAAGTCCTGTGCCCTAGTGTGGCGTTTTCACAAAACATTCGTTTACTTTGCAGCAGGTTTACATTTGCAGGTGGTAGGACCTTGTGCAAGGTCCGCCCGGATTGCTACCACCATCTTGCTTGCTAATCCTGCCGTGAAGCAGCAGTGCTTGCATTGCACTGTTGTTTCGGCGCGGAGAGTAAGACAGCCGGTGAAATTACTGGCACTTGAGGTATTCCAACTTAGGCCTCTAGGTTGGCAACGCATCTGCAATACCCCTGATGTTGCAGATGTTTATGGGCGGTGGTGATCTCTTACCACCAGGAGAGCCACTTGCTCGTTTGCTTTCAGTCGAATAAAAAAAAACTATTCGAAGACGTAAATCCAGCGTTCGATCGTCGATACGTAGCCGCCACATGTCCACGGTGCGGCGTCGTCACCCGTTTTCGTTACGATACGCGGACGAAATAGTTTACGTAGGAAACCTACACTCACAAAAGTTGTTGCGCAAACTTTACGTTAGAGGCGCTGTCCGTGTTTCCATACAAATTGAGATTTTAACGCGAACGCGATCGTGACGTTATTTTGTGAACAAGAAAATACACTAAGCATACTGCCCGGTTTCAGAATAAGACGGACCCACTAATACGGAACCAAGTTCCTGGGACAGCATTCCCGGTACAACTTAGGGATCTTTGAAAAAACCTATCAGTCTCTCAATGGGCCGGCAACGCACCTGTGATACCAATCGTGTTGCGGGCGTCTATGAGCGGCGGCGAGATTAAGAAAAACTATCTCTTCCCGATCAGTCTAAACCGCTGAACCAATTAGATGAAATTCGGTATACGTACAGATAGTTTGAGTCCCGGGGAAAAACATACATATAGGATACTTTTAAGCACAACGGAAAGGCAAGTCCCAAAAATTTTGATCACGCTTAATTCAGCATCGGCATTGTCTTAAATTTTCATAAAAAAACAACCCTGAGCATTAGCTCTTTTAATAACACCTGTGAAGACACTATAATGAAGAAAAAAAAATGTTGCTTTCTTTCTTTCTTTCCATACAAATTGTAATTACCGCTCCTCTGATACTATTAGTAAGCTGGCAACACTCAACCACGTCTTCTGCAAAGTCATAAATATAAAAATCCTAAAGCTCCCATTCACGGGCAGTAATCGCTCACGTCCCAAACCGCGCCAAATTTCCGCTGGTATCCTGAGCACACAAAAGCGACACTCTTTAAGTGCACGTGCGAGTCGTCGTCTCGTTATGAAGGTTCCGTACATACAAACAGGAGTACTGGATCGTTACATTCTTGTATTGGGGCCTCTTTTTAATTCATCTTCATCATCATCCCAGCACGACATCCTCTCAGAACAAGAGGGCTTCGGCCATAGTTCCCACGCGGGCCCAGTGCGGATTGGGAACTTCACATGCACCATTGAATTGCTTCGGAGGTTTGTGTAGGTTTCCTAACGATGTTTTCCTTCACCGCAAAGCTCGTGGTAAATTTCAAATATATTTCCGCACATCAATTTCGAAAAACTCAGAGGTGCGAGCCGGGGTTTGAACCCACGACCCTCTGCTTGAGAGGCGGTTTTTTATTTCCCAAAGCAAAAAGAGGGGTGTTAGAAGTTTGACTCGAATATCAGTCTCTTTGTCCATCTGTTGTGGTATTATTGCTCTCAAATAGGTAGGTGGACCGATTTCGATGCAGTGATTTTTTTTTTGTTGTGGAATCATTGTTGATTTTAACTCTCCGAATGGTTCCAACGGAAGACCAGCGTTGGCCGCAAGGTTGACATCATGCTGTGTTGGGACCATTTCGTGACAAAATTTGTTGATGTTTGTTGTTTTTCTTCGTCTTTAATTTGTAAAACGTCACGAATAAATGTTTTTCTTTCTTTCTTTCTTTCTTTTAATCCCCCTGGTGTTGCAGGTGTCTATGGATGTCACCATCAGAAGACTCACTTGCTCGTTTGTCATCCAGACGAATAAAAAAAACAAATACAGTAGTTTCAGTAATAGAACCCTCCATTACACCCTGTGGAACCCTAAAGAATGCTCAGCAAATCGTCGATTACCTCAATTTGGCCTCAAACGGGAAGGAGGCTAATCAAAAGGAGATTCAATAGGCGGAAACCGCCGCGAGAAATTACCAAGGAGTGGGGAGGAAAAAAGTGGAAATAATTCGCTAATCCCGTAATTGGAGCGCTACCGAACCGGAAAACAAATTCGCCATTACTGACGCTCAGGGCTGGCGATTTATATTAACGGTTTTTAGGGTTCCGTAGCCAAAATGGCAAAAACGGAACCCTTATAGTTTCGCCATATCTGTCTGTCTGTCTTTGCTCAGTGACTATCAATGCTAGAAAGCTGTAATTTTGCACGAATATATATCTCAACTATGCCGACAAAATGGCACAATAAAAAATAAGTTTTTTTGGAGTACCTCCCATAGAAGTAAAGTGGGGGTGATTTTATTTTTCTCATCCAATCGTGTAGTGTGGGGTCTTTTAAAATCACTACAGGGTTTTTAAAACGATTTTTCGATTTAGTGATTTGTTTGCGAAATATTCAAGTTTAAAGTGCAAATTTTCATTAAAATCGAGCGTCCCTCCCCCCTCCTAAAATTTAAACCGGTGGGTGGAAAAATTTGAAAAAATTCAGGATAGTAGTAAGTATATCAAACTTACAAGGAAAACTATAGCGGTTCAGTTTTCTTGAGAATTATTAGTAGTTTAAGAGTAAATAGCAGCCTAAGGTATAAAATATACCTAAACTTGGAATATTCGGTACAAAATACGAAATCTTTAAAATAATATGACTGTATTTTTTCGTAATGGCTACGGAACCCTATCTCGGGCGTGTCCGACACACTTTTGGCTAGTTTTTTTTGCTATAACATTTAAATACAAAACCCAACTTTTAATTAAATGTTCACTGAATGTATATCTTGAACAAAACACCCAATGCCTTCTTGTGCACCGTGCACCTGGACCGATGCAGTTCGCCTCCTGCATTCGATGCGCTCCTAGTCTACGTGGAAGCAACTTAGATGCCCAATGCATTCCCGCTGAAAACTAATCAATTGAAAACTGTAACGGCACAAATACCGGGTATAACCTGTAATACGAGCAAATGATTAAAACATAGATCAAACTGAACAACATATAAACTTTATTTTAAAAATAGAAACGAATACCTACTTAATAATAGAGATGACGACTGGGTTAAAAATATATCATTCTTTTAGTCCGACAGTTAGATTATAGAAAAATATGGGACACGTATTTTTTGGTTTATCTATTAATCGACAAAGGTATAGATCATCAATACCGGCCGCGTTACAACGTTACAACGTTAGCGTTACAACGGCCGCGTTAGTTGGCAGGTGGGATTCCCCAATGATGTGGCACTGGATGCAGTGTCACACGCGGCCGTTGGCGTTAATAATTTGACAATTTATTATTATTAAATTTATTTTCATTACTAACATAGTTATAGGATGACATTGTATGCTAACAAAATTATGGATTATTTGTGATCTGAATTAAACGATTATTATTATTATTATTATTATTATATAGTGACGTCACTCGAAACTTCTAAGCACTGTATCCTCGTCATTTTTTGTTTGTCAAACAAAAGAAACAATATGTGCACAATATTTTTAAATTATCCACCTGACGGACTAAATAGATTTTTTTAGTCGTCTAGCCTATTCATTAAATTTTAGACCACAGTAGCGGAGATTATTGCTGCATACAAATATGGTAAATAGGTTGGCACATGATTTAGAGACGAAAGCGATTAATATCTAATTATCCTTTTCTTACCAAATTGGTGCGAAGGTGACGGATATACACTGTTGATCCCGTGTCTGGTGCTTCTGGAATGCAATTTGACTCCTTGTTGTTATATTAGCCTGGTACTTAGGGAGGGTTTTCCAGCAGTTGCAAAGTCCACTCAGTAGGGAAATATGAAAGCATACAATAGTGAAAACTGTAGAAGCTTTGAAAATATCTGTAATATCACGTAATATCTACTAGTGTAGGACTATAATACTACATCGTTAGATATTAAAACTATCTTTGGCGATTCACAAACCAAGTTCCATATAAATTTGCCTATTTTCTAATAAGTTTACTAATTTAAGTGACGTCACACAACGATGGCGTATTATGATACAAAATTTATGAGAATGGTAAAGCCATTTATACGAATGATCATCATTTTCCTAAAAGTAGACTATAAAATTAGACTTTATTCATACATGTATTCTGTTACAATGTTGTAATTTAATTTGGTAGTATACCTACACACCGTATTATTGTACTTTAAGGAAACTCCAGAGGCCGTATTGCCTAATGTTTTTGACACTCGCGATCGCAATCAAATGACATATTTCGCATACAAAAGCTGTCATTTTATTGCGATCGCGAGTGTCAGAAACGTTAGGCAATAAGGCCTCTGGTCTTAGTTTATAAGCAATAGACATTAAGCCAATTTCTGTAAATTACTGTTTGTTTCTTAAATAAATAAAATAAAACCTATAATACAATTTTTCTTTTCAACTTAGCAAATATCTGTTAGTTTACTAATAAAAGAACCACTACTGTCACGCAATCTAGTGTCGAATGCGGAAGTCCTAGGCACAGCCTAGAGCATCCAATACAGTGCCATCTATTGCACTTCACATGACACGAACTCCATAAACGCAGACTCCTACATTTTATGCATACCTGGTATTCAGCATCGCTACTTGTTGGATAGTTTTAAACTCGTTTTAAACTGTTTACTGTCCCGTCTACTGTCATCAAGCTACTCGTAATATGTTCTGTGGATAACATAACCAACAAAAAGTTGGAAAACCCCCGACTTTGACAATTTAAAGTTCAATATCTCAAAAAAGGCTGAACCGATTTTCTAAGAAATATCACTAGAAAACCTGCTATTAAATAAAAAAAAAACGCATTCAAATCGGTCCACCCGTTTAAAAGCTACGGTGCCACAGACAGACACATAGCCACACAGACAGACACACATAGCGGTCAAACTTAAACCCTTCTTTTTGCGTCGGGAGTTAATAAAACAGAAAGTAATACCCTAATACAGAGCCATTATAATTATAATGGCTTTGGCTAAATGGTTACATAATAGTAACCACACAATAGTTTTCAGTTCAGTTTAGTAGTATAGGATAAATTTCATTACAAATTTCTTTCTCAAGCAATGCAATGTCACTATAACTTTTACTGAGGCGAACTTTACGAAAAGGTTTCACAATCGGTGACGATTTACTAGGTTTGTTAGTCCGACATACGGCCAGTAGGTTTAAAGATTGAATGAAGATTTATTTTCTTCAGCTTAGTCGCTAAGCCCGATTTAAGTTTGACAGTTCCAAGGAACTAGACTGACCTTAAGTCTTTCGGAATTTATATCGAACTAGTGTTTACCCGCGGCTTCGCACGCGTAAATCATTAGGTCCACCAGCTGAATTGAAATTCCGGGATTTTAAATAATTCCCGTGGGAATTCCCGAAAATTAAATGGTTGTATTCATTGACGTTACACTAAAAACAATCATGGTCAAATTTCATGACCTCTAAGCCTAGCGGTTGTTGTTTCGAGATTTTATCCCTATCCCGTGGGAATATCGGAATAAAAAGTAAGCTATGTTTTATTCCAAATGTCCAGCTGTCTTCACACCAAATTTCATGACTTTAAGCCCAGCGATTGTTATTTAGAGATTTTATCCCTATCCCTTGGGAATATCGGGATACTATGTTTTAATCCAGGTTATAAACTAACGTTTAACCAAATTTCATCCAAATACATCCAGCCATTACAGCGTGAAAGAGTAACAAACATACTCACTCACAAACTTTCACATTTATAATATTAGTAAGAATAGTAGGATTTCAAACTTACCATAAGCTTTTGTGAAATAATTCAATGCCGTGTATGAAGTATCATAATCACACTGAACCCGAATAAGAACTCATAGTCCAAGCCAAAATGTTGAAAGGAGGCTTGTGTCCAACCGGAATAATGACGGTGATACACAAAAATAAAACCTCGTCCTTTTTTGAAGTCTTCCAAAAGCAAGCAACAAAATATCACGAGCCACCGCCAACCCTGCAAAAGAATCCTGAAGTCGTTCCAACAGAAAGTGTAGGTTAGATAATTATTGGAGATTGGAGTCCTCATTAGAGACGATTGTCCGGGGCACACCTGACCGGACGGACGCTATTGGCCATCGGCGAGGCACTTTTTGTACAAGTAGATTGTATAAATATAGTTACCATTTCTTTATAGAGCACTAGCTTATGCCCACGACTTCGTCTGCGCGGATCTAGGTTATCGCGCGGTGGCGCCCTCTACCGGAATAAAAAGTATCCTATGTTAAAAGTGTCCTTGGGGTTCGAACTACCTGTATGCCAAATTTCATCAAAATCGGTTCAGTGGTTTCGACGTGAAAGCGTAACAGACAGACAGACAGACAGACAGAGTTACTTTCACATTTATAAAATTAGTAGGGATTTGTAGTGCTTGAAAAATTTTTTCAGTTCCATTATTCTACAAGGAACCGTTATAGTATCGCAATGTCCATCCGTCCGCCCATAATAAAGAAATATCATGGGATAATTAACACTAATTGACCTATTCCCAAACTAAGTTAATTCTTTTTTATTCGACTGGAAGGCAAACGAGCAAGTGGGTCTCCTCGAGGTAAGAGATCACCACCGCCCATAAACATCTGCAACACCAGGGGTATTGCAAAACGGGTATTGCAGATGCGTTGCCAACCTAGAGGCCTAAGATGGAATACCTCAAGTGCCAGTAATTTCACCGCCTGTCTTACTCTCCACGCCGAAACACAACAATGTAAGCACTGCTGCTTCACGGCAGGATTAGCGAGCAAGATGGTGGTAGCAATCCGGATGGACCTTGCAGAAGGTCCTACCACCTGTAATTGTAATTAGTAATAGGCAACGGATAAACTACATAGGTATATAGCTAAAAACATACTTAGATGCAAATTGATCGTCCAAGACCCGAGAAAAAACGCTCTCGTATTATTGATACAATAACCGCCTCGATCGGGGGTGGAACCTGAGACCTTAAGCTTCCTAGTCAGAGGCCTTATTGCCTAACTATTCTGACACTCGCGATCGCATTCAAATGACAGTTTTTCTATTCGAAATCTGTCATTTTATTGCGATGGCGAGCGTCAGAAACATTAGGCAATACGGCCTAAGGTCTAACTACCTGGCCATCCGGTTGTCCAATTAGGTATACAATTTAAAGTCTCCACGACCACCCAAACTAAATCAATTATGTTTAAACAATCAATCAATCACACTAATGCACTACATAGATGATCCCTTCGAGGGCGAACAACCAAATATTGTGACCGTTACCACCGCTATTTTGACGTACCGAGTGAAAGCAAAAACAATTAAAAACTTGCTTATTTTAGGCTACCAACATAATAATAGACGGAAAAATGAGATTTCTGGTTTTTTTATTGGTACAGTGTGTTGTGAAACATTTTGCTCTTTATTTTATTAAAACATAAAATAACCAACTAAAAGTTGGAAAACCCCCGATATTTTTTAACACTAGATAATAAGATATTAAACTTTAAAATTACAATGTAGGGGTTCGGCTTTCTTTTTAACCCCGACGCAAAAAGAGGGGGGAGAAAAGAGCGCACTTCTACCTTAAAGGTCGGCAACGCACTTGTGCCTCTTCTGGTGTTCCAGGTGTCCATGGGCGACGGTAATCGCTCACCATCAGGCGTTCCGTCTGCTCGTTTGCCCCCTATACCATTAAAAAAGAGGGGTGTTATAAGTTTGACCGCTATGTGTGTCTATGTGTCTGTCTGTGACACCGTAGCTCTTAAGCGGGTGGACCGATTTCAATGCGGTTTTTTTATTTGATAGAAGGTTTTCTAGCGATGGTTCTTAGACATGTTTCATCAAAATCGGTTCAGCCATTTTTGAGATATTGAAATTTAAAGTGACAAAGTCGGGTTTTTTTTATAAAGTGACTTAGATGAACAGTTATTTGTACAAATAATACTTCTCATATTCAATTTTTCAATTCTTCAATTTTTTGTTAGTTAACTACAATAGTGTAGTTATAGCTACGCGTAGCTATGTCTACGAAGCTACGACTCGTAGCTTGGTGACAGCGTCGTAGCCACTTACTACGCTACGGGTGCAGTTATAACTATGTATCTGTGTGATATTTAGTGTAGGTAATTTGTATATATGTATTAATTTTATTATTATGATTTATTTACCACTAAGTTCCCAATCCGCACTGGGCCCGCGTGGGAACTATGGCCCAAGCCCTCTCATTCTGAGAGGAGGCTTGTGCACAGCAGTGGGACGTATATAGGCTGGGATGATGACCACTAAGGACTCGTGTTGCGTCTGTCTGAAACTGTGGTTTCGTAACTGTCAAACATTTAATTTTCATCCCGTCGATACAGTAAACTTTCCCCCCAAATTAAAGAACGTATTTAAATAAATTGGACCCACCAGATGACGCTGTTGTTTGTATGTTATAATAATTTTAACTAGCTTTTGCCCGCGGCTCCGCCCGCGTGGTATTCGGTTATCGCGCGCTGTTCCCTCGGGAACTGTGCATTTTTCCGGGATAAAAAGTAGCCTATGTCACTCTCGGGCCCATAAAACTATCTCTATGTCAAAAATCACGTCGATCCGTCGCTCCGTTATGGCGTGAAAGATGGACAAACATACAAACACACAAACACACTTTCGCATTCATAATATTAGTATGGATGTAGTGTTTTTTCGGGCAGAACATCGTCTGCCGGGACCGCCAGTTAAAGATAAAAACGACTAAAAGTTTACCGGGATAAAAAGAGATCTCTTCCATTTCTTACATTTGTTCCGGGTAAAACAAGAATAATTTACAAAGTATTATGAAACAGAAGCACGTAAACACCACCCTTTATAAAACCAAAAACAATTCCACCTTCTATCAAATCAACGTCACGCTGTGTACGTTGTCAGACTTACTACAAAACAAAGAACACAGAAACAAATAGTTCACTAGCTGCGTGTTTACGCGCCAATGTTTATCGTTTAGTATGAAATGTAAGCACTGGTTATTATTATACTTGCGGCCAGTACCTGGCAAGTGACAGAGAGAACATGTGTGAAGTTCTATATCAGTGTTTCTTTTTATTTTTAGGGTTCCGTACCTCAATTGGCAAAAACGAAACCAGAGATGTGTGAGGGATGTGTGTTTGTAATAATATCATCAACCAATAAAGACGATTTATTTGCCTATATCCTCACCTCACCGGTTTCCATTAGAGCTGTGTGGAGCGAGGATAGGTAGGTAATACACGCATTTCTATTGGTTCAAAGTTTGTTCATAACTAACACATCCTCATCATCATCATAGCAAATTCTCGCACATCTCTGGTGGAAACACAGCCTTATGCATAGAATCATTTTGATGTCGGAAAGTCTGCTATCCCTGAGCTGAGAAAAAATTAAACTTTCAAGTCAACAAAAGGGAAAACATTGTAAAAGTTTTTTTCATTTATGACGCAATTTTAATTTGTTATCATTTGTTTTGATTTTGAAACATAAAACTACCGAGAGATTCACTCATAATTATTTACCACACCCGTGGATTTTTTTTGAAAGTTATAAGTGCTTGTTATAGCCTAAATTAAATAAAGATATTTTGACTTTGACTTTGAAATGAAGTAAGTCGTCAAAGTTAAGGGAAATCAAGTAAAACACGGTGTATATTATTATTCTACCAGTCAATCACACGCACACGGTCAAATAAACGGTTTTTACAGCGACAGTAAAACGGTTTAGTGACACGCACTCGCAATACAAACAAACACACGTGTATACATGATATTTTTTAGATTTATAGCGTCTGGCGTTTTTTTTGGTTTTAATGTTGAGTAACAAGTCTCTGGCCTTTTGTTAAACATTTTGAAGTATTCGCCATTTAAAAGGTATCATTGTCATCATAATTATTTTGCACTCAGTTGTTGTAGGGTATTTGACAAATATGCTGAATTCGTCGTATGAAAATATAGATAAATACAGCCAATGTTTGGTGACGGAAGGAAAGAAAATTCGTCTATTCGTCGTTCCGTATAAATTTGTAGGTATTAATAATTTAATACCTACAAATTTATAGTACGGAACACTCGAAGCGCGAGTCCGATTCGAACTTGACTGGTTTTTATATCATGCCTAAATATCTACCTATATTATACCTAAAGCACAGTTACATTATATCAATCAGACAAATGGGAACGAAGTGTGGAAATTTCCTGTATTTTTTTCACTACATCATAGTGGCTTATATGTATATGGCACTTTAACTTGCCAGTATTTTTTTTATATTCCACCTAAGGCTCAGAACCTTTCAATACACCTTCTTATATTGTAGAACAGAAACAATAGGTACTAACCCTACAATATAGTTCTGTAGTGAGTCGATTTTTAACGTAGCAATCTCCGTTCCGATTCGCCTAAAATAAGACAAGCTATAGCTTCCAATTTATTTATTATCCTGCCAATTTGTAGGTTATTTACGCACATTTCACTGGCAATTTATTACGTAGCAGAGGACTAATTCGGACCACAGACGTTCTATCACAACACTAGAGCCAATCCGAATCGTTCCCTGGAAACATCGCGTACTAATTAATCGACTGTGTACATTAAAATACCACATTCACCTAATAATTTCCTCTTACCACACCTTCGACTCAAAATAACTTTTGACAATCCATCGCGCGCTAAAAACGAACGAAATTACAACGATCTCAAACTAAAGCTTCAATAGAACGGATGTGTTTCCTAAAAGCTGTAGGTCTTTTTAGTGTAACGATTTGTTTATTTAATATTTCAGCGCGCGATGTGCATAAAACTCGGAGTTTGACGAAAAAACAACGTTACCGCCTAAGAATTGCTACCGTTATTTTAAACTTTAAAAACGTACAATTATGATTGAATTTTGAATGACGTTGCATTTGATATAAGTTGTTCTGCTGTTAAATGTGTGTCGTGTAGTGTGGCAGAATAAACACCGCTTCCTACGTGCATGATAAAAAACCTACGTGCGCTCTCTTTGGGAAAATGCGTAATTTTTATTTAAGTATCACCTAATTTTAAACGTTCTTTAGTTTTGCAACAAAGGTTGTTTAAAGGTGGTAAACGTCATTAAGGTGTTTTGAATAGAATTTTTTGGATAATCGTCAATTTTTCAGTTTTTGAAAGCAAATGGAGTAGGCAAATAATTTCTACTATATGGTAGGTTGGGTAAGATTACGAAGATTGCTGTGAAAATATGTAAAACTTTGTAAAAAAAAATAACAAGTTAGATATCTATTTTTAAAAGTACTCTACATGTTAGAGTTAGCATTACAACTGTCGCAGAGATTGTCTGCAAAATGGGGTAAATTATAGTAATTAATGTAAAAAAATTAAGTGGGCAATTACTGTAACGTGGCCAATTTTACTATATGTTTTATCCTGTCATTCTTTAAAAACCACAAAAAAAAAGTAAATTCATCATTCGTCTTGCTATCACATTCCAAAAACAATAGAAAGAGCGATTCAAAATTTAAAGCCCGCTTTTTAAATTTGGAACGGCTCAATCATTGAATGGGCACTAGGATGGGGCGCGTTACTTAGCCGTTTAGAAGTCAATTAGCGCGCGGACGGAATTAACCGCCGCTCAAACAATCCCGCACGTGTGCGGTTACTTCCCGTGATGACCCACAACTTGTAGAAAAGAAAAAAAGATTCATCATCATCGTCATTCCTACCTATAATACGTCCCACTGCTGGCCACAGGCTGCTTCTCGGAATGAGAGGGCTTGGGCCGTAGTTACCACGTGGGCCTAGTGCGGATTGGGAACTTTACACACACCATTGAATTGCTTCGCAGGGTTTGCAGGTTTCCTCACGATGTTTTCCTTCAGCGTAAAGCTCGTGGTACATTTTAAATGCAATTTCGCGCAAGAATTCCGAAGAAACGCCGTGGTGACCAAATGGTTTCACCTATGGCCTCAGGCAGAAGATCGTGGGTTCAAGCCCCGGCTAGCACCTCTGGAAAGATCTTGAAAACTCAACTGCTAAGTTAAAGAACATAAGGATTGACACAAATCTGCATACAACGTAAGTGAGAAATGGTCACTTAGAACAAAAATGTAAATTTTGGGGATTTCCACGTCATTTTAAATCATAACTAACTAAACCTAACGATATAAGCGAAATAAACTGCGGAGAAAAGCTAGTTCTTTCATATTATACCAATAAAAAAAAATACAAATATCTTTTTACTCCTGTTCTGCTTTTTTTCTTAATATTTTTAATACAAGGTAATTTGGCTGTGGCGACGAGTGAAATTTATATATTATATATTATAAGATTTGACCTAAACCAACACACAAAAAAAAACATATCGCAATAAATGAAAAAAAAACCTAGTAAAAATATTCAAGACTCTACCGGAATGGACTTACATTTGATTTAAATATAAATCCGAGCATAGACGACTAACGCGTCCGCCTCAAGGAAGCCCCGTTTGTTTAGTCACACTACTTGTATAGAGAGTAACTTCAGGACAGTAAATATCTTATCTGTCAACAAAACAAAATAATCATCCTCATCATCATTATCATCAGCCGGAAGATTATGGTTTATGGTTTAAGACATTTATTTCCCAAAACAGAATACAATTCACTTATATTGAGAAATAAGAATTACAATTAATAATTATATTTATTTTTGTGATAAATTTTATGTATGTGGATAATAAAGCTAAGTAAGTGATTGCGCTTCAATGGACTTCATTACGTACCGGATGGGTAAGCAGTTGCGATAGAAATGTCATCAGCATTCCAACCTATATACAACTGTTGGGCACCAATTTCTACTTAACTCACCTTATATCACCAACATAGAACAGTTGAAAGCCCCAACATTGTCATTTCAAAATTCAATATCTCAAAAATGGCTGAACTAATTTTTATCAAACGTAGCTAGCACCCGCATAGAAATTCACTTTCACATAAAGTCTCCAAATCGGACCATCTGTTTGAGAGCTACGATGCCACAAACAAATAGACATCTGTATGTAATACGTCAAATTTATAACACCCGTCCTTTTTTACGTTCGGGGATAAATCACATACAAATTCATTTAATCCGTCACTAATGAATATTTCCCTCACTTGTGCCAGTACTTGCTCCAGTACTTACCCGGTAGCCAACGCAGCAGTCGTGCTTCCGACAATGCCTGTAAACAGGTAGAGAGACATATCAAACGCTACTGAATGAGAGCGGCGGTGTTTCTCTGAACAAGCTGCGACCGCGGATTCAGCGCCGCTCGGGGCAGCCATAACTTGACCCGTTCATTCATAATCATAGGCATTTCAAACATGGAACAGAAAAAAAAAGTTTGGTAAAGTAACTTGTTTTTTTTTCTTTTCTGTGGGAGCTGTATTTTGTTGTTGGCCAGTGTCAATAGGAAATTTAAATAAAATAAGTAAAATAATGTACAGCCCTACTTATAAAAAAAATGAGTGCATTTTAACGACTAAGAAACGTAGGACTTTTGCTTAGAGAATATAATACCTAGTGCCATCCATGAAGACGCGTGATTTTGTCAAAATTAGACATTAATGTCATTATAATAAGAACTACGGCACGCGTCATCGTGAATGACTCTACCTATACCGCAGAGCAGAGTATAGACTTATAGTAAATAACATGCAACCCGAGTTAAAAAAAAAAAAAAACATTTAAAAAAATGTGATAATTGCGAAAATTTCATTGGTGAATATGTTTCCCATCAAACCATAACATGCACTAGAAACCTATTCTAGTTAGTGCTTTTGTATTCAGTGTTGTTACCTACTAACCCAATAAATTCTAGTTAGCATTCTCTTGATCTTGTAAATTATTCCTCCCAATTTTCACTTCTTCCTGTTTGTATTTTAACCGGCTTTAGAGGGGTCAAAAATAAAAAATGCATGATAATGATAACTTTGATGATTATTTGAAATTGCCATGGTGACAGCGGGGCAGGGGTTGCAAAGCACAAGACCGGTCTGAGTGGAGAGCCTTGGGGGAGGCCTATGTCCAAGGAGTGGACGTCTTTCGGCTGACATGATATTAATATTAAGGGACACTTGACACCAATTCACATAGTCCCAAACTAAGCAAAGCACTACTACTTTACTTTGTATGGGTACTAGGCAACGGATAAACATACTTACTCGTATATAGATAAATACATACTTAAATACATATTAAACATCCAAGACCCGAGAACAAACATTCGTATTATTCATACAAATATCTGCCCCGGCCGGGATTCGAACCCGGGACCTCAAGCTTCGTAGTCAGGTTCTCTAACCACTGGGCCATCCGGTCGTCTGATGAACCATGTCGTGATGATGAACCTGTTACTATTCCCTTAAACCTCAGAAGAGAAAATCAGAAATAACGCGTCGTAACTAGTAAACATAGAGCTAATGTACTTTAACTCATTGCTGTAAATGCAACCATAAACCTTATTCTAAATTATTTTAGGTACAATAGACAAATAATTGAGACCAAATATTTTCTTTTCTCGAATAGTTTTATGCGCGTTGTGATTGGCAGATGCTGCAATCTGTACTGGCACTGGGAGTAAATGTTCTTTTATTTATTTAATAGCTGTTTCCCGCGACTTTGTCTGTGAAAAATATCCTCTGGCAATCACAGTAATGATACCGTAGTTTTCATTGATGTTGCAGTAAATAAAAATAAATAAATAACTGCAAATTTTCATGACTATAAACAGCAGGCAGGCAGGCAGGTGGTAGGACCAAGTGCAAGGTCCGCCCGGATTGTTACCACCATCTTGCTCGGTAATCCTGCCGTGAAGCAGCAGTGCTTGCACTGTTGTGTTTCAGCGTGGAGAGTAAGACAGCCGGTGAAATTACTGGCACTTGAGGTATTCCATCTTAGGCCCCTAGGTTGGCAACGCATCTGCAATAACCCCGGTGTTGCAGATGTTTATGGGCAGTGGTGATCTCTTACCACCAGGAGACCCACTTGCTCATTTGCCTTCCAGTCGAATAATAAAAAAAAAAAAACTATAAATCTTGCGCTTGGGATGTAGAGATTTCCATCACACGGGAAAATCGGTAAGTATAAAAAAATGGCCTATGTGTTATTCCAGACGTCCAGCTATCTAAATACCAAATTTCATTCAAATCCATTCAGAAGTTTTTGCTTGAAAGAGTAACGCGCATTCATACAAACTTGTGCGTTTATATTATGTAGGATTTATCCAAGATCCTTCACAGCATTAGATACAGTATAACCAAAGCACTGGGGTATAAATAATTGTATTGAAAAATTAATGTAAGGTAAAAAGAATAGAAAAGATTTTGGTTTGTAAATGAAAGCCTTGAAAAACAACTAATTTTTTGAGTTCCGTAGCCCTAAAATGAAGTCTTTGTTTTTATTTATTAGTTTTAATGTCCATCCATTTGATGAAATTGAAAGTAAGTACTTAAAAGAAATAATCACAAAAAAAATTTTTTTTTTTAATGTAATTTTGTACTTTACAAATGAAAGAAAATCTTCAGTTAACCACAACCCCCAGCCCACGTGCTCGTCCCGTCCTAATTTCCTAAGAATTATTTTTCCAACATTCGGGTATTACGTTTTATTAGTTTACAAAAGATAATTAACCAGTTTCCTCGAACGGCACACGTGACGTCCACTATTAATTATTGTATACCTCCAACACTACACCATTCTAAAATAACCCGTTGTGCATCGAAATACAGTCCATTAAATCATTTAAATCCAAGTCGATGGAGTTTTTGTCGCTCCTAGGTGTTTATTTTACGTTAGAGCGGGTTTATTTAATAGGTGTTTTTAAGTTTTTTTAAGTTTCAGTGGTGTTTTTTTAAAGGTTAACTCGAAGCATGTGTTTCGGTGATACTGGCCGGTTACACTTCTGGCTGCGTTATGTTTTATTGCCACAGATTAAAAACGTGGAGTAACACGTTTGGAAAATAAAAAAGTTAAAAACATTATTACGTTAGTATTATGTTCGTAGTTGTTGGGCACCATATTATAACAACTATAAAAGCGTATGTCACGTTAGCGCATATGGCGGTACTCCTAGGAAATTGATGCCAATGTGATGGTGGTGGCAAAGAGCTGACACGCGCCCGTCGGTAAATCGAAAGGCGAATATACGAGACCGCTGGAAGAGCTATGCTTACACAAGGAGCGGGGTGTAAAATTTTAAAAAAATTTGCTAACTAAGGTTTGTTGTGTGACGATTCAAAAGCTTACGGCTAAGCCTCGACTCGCGAGCCCAATTCCACTAAATATAAAGACTCTACGCCACAGGGCTGTAATTCCGTACCTCAGCTAGCTATAACTTTACTTAAACATTAAATTATGAACCTGCATGATATATGTTACCGACAAGTTAATGTATATTGCCCAGTAAACATTTTCTTTCTTTCTTTCTTTCTTTCTTTCTTACGTACTTCACATGAAACACAATCAAAAGAATACAAATTGGTAGCGGATACGTCGCTAACTATAATCTGCTACCGACGGACAGACACAAAGGACGTTTCCTGTTTAACTGTTTACGCTATAGCACTGAAGAACACTACGGACGTAACGGTTAGAGGAACGTTACAGAGGGCCTACACTCCGAAGTTCGAAAATCTCTCACTCTCGTATTAAATAGCATAAGTGTCTGAGCGACCGAACGACACGAACTTCGATTTTCGAATTTCGTATTAGTCCTGCAGTAACAATATTCTAACTCTATCACACAAACCTAATAACAAAGCCTTACACTAGCTGCCCTTAAATTATTCCCGAATATTTCAAAATACAAAAAGCGACGAGTTCGCTTGCCCCCCACTATACATTGCTTCGCAGATTTGTCCAGGTTTCGTCCCAATGTTTTCTTCACCGTAAACCTTATGGTGGATTTCAAATGTAATTTTGCACGTAAATTTTGAAAAGGGAGCCTAAGGCCCACGACTCTGTTTGTGAGGCAATAGGCGAAACTACTAGGCCACTACGCTCAGATACTGTCTTTTCGCAACATAACGTTTGGTAACCTGTTTCATTTCACTAATTTTAAAACTGTAAATCAATACTAAGTAATATTATAAATGCGAAAGTAACTCTGTCTGTCTGTCTGTCTGTTACGCTTTCACGCCAAAACCGCTGAACCGATTTTGATGAAATTTGGTACAGAGATAGACTAGACCTTGGGAAAGAACATAGGCTACTTTTTATTTCGAAAAAAAGGCTTGAAGGGGTTGAAATAGGGGATGAAATTTTATTTTATTATTATTATTATTATATGGAAGTTCGTCATTTCTAAAGATAAAACCATGAAACTTGGCATTTAGGCAGTTAATAAGAAACAAGTAGATATTTGTTCGAGCGTTTTTGAAAATTCGCCCTGTGAGGGGGTGAAATAGGGGATGAAAGTTTATATGGAAGTTCGTCATTTTTAAAGATAAAACCATGAAACTTGACATTTAGGCAGTTAATAAGAAATAAGTAGATATCTGTTCGAGCGTTTTTGAAAATTCGGCCTGTGAGGGGGTGAAATAGGGGATGAAAGTTTATATAGATGGTTGTCATTATTGAAGATAAATTGAAGAATCGTTATAAAACTTGGCATCTGAGCATTTAATAAGAAGTAATTAAATATTAGTTCGAGCATTTTTGAAAATTTGGCCTGTGAGGGGATGAAATAGGGGATGAAATTTTATATGGAAGGAAGGAAAAATACTTCCCAAAATAACTATTCAACGCGGACGGAGTCGCGGGCAAAAGCTAGTATGTATTTATAAAGATGGGCGGCAAAATTTTCTTCCGCCCCGGGCGGCTGAATACCAACACTAACACTGGATTCACCGTCTGTTTTGGACCTTACCTGAAGTGGGCTGGGCTTAAAAATTACGGCAACCCTATCCATCTTGTAAACGTCCCGCTTGGCACTAGACGCGCGGATGTATTGTCTGATCGTTCCAAGATCTAACGACTTTAGTTCTAGATTTAGCCCTAGGATTTGCTATTTGACGCTATCATTCCTTTGTGTCCCGGATGTACCTGATAAACTTTAGCTCTACGCTCGATATAACATCAGAGAAATGACTAACATTTTAGTAAGGTTGTGATTATTCCACCATCATCATGCTAAGCTAACTAAGCTGTTTGTTTAACGAAGCGGTTTGACCTATACAGGGTGGCCCATTTATATCGGTCAGTATGGGAAAGTCTGAAACTATACGACATACGAAAATTTCTTCTTAGGAACCATGACATCGATTTTAATAACAAGAAAAACTGCATTCATGCATTTAAAAAAACCTGTACCCAGCTCGGGAATCGAACCCGGTTGTTTTGAAAAAAAAAACTTACACTATTTCTATTTAGATATCGATTGTGTACGTCTTAAGCAGTAAATGTCTCCATGAAACATTATGTCTAAAATGAATGAAATGCATTGCTTTCACATACTTTGATTTATTTTAGTAGGTGTTCGAAGTGTCCACCGTTACAATATTCAACGAATTCTGGCATGTAAAATTGTCTCTATGGTTGTTTGTACCTCTTTGCTGGTAAAATCGATGTCATGGTTCCTAAGAAGAAATTTTTGTATGTCGTACAGTTTCAGACTTTCCCATACTGACCGATATAAATGGGCCACCCTGTATTATCGCCTCTCAAGCAGAGGATCATGCATCATCGGTGTTCAAACACCGGCTCGCACCTCTGAGTTTTTCGGAATTCGTGAGCGAAATTACATTTTAAATTTACTACGAGCTTTACGGTGAAGGAAATCATTCTGAGAGGGGCCCGTGCCCAGCAGTGGAACGTATATAGGCTGGGATGAAGTGCTTATACCTAGTGCCATCCACGTAGACGCGTGATTTGGTCAAAATTAGACATTAATGACATTGTAATAAGAGTCACGGCACGCGTCATCGTGCGTGAGTGACTCTACCAATATTTAGTCACTATTTTGAAAAAATCTCGTATCTCAAATTAATAATTAACAAAATTGACTCTTAAAATAATGTTCATAAAGTTCACTCAGTAAAATTATCGATTTTAAATACGGGCTTTTTTTCAAAGTAGTGACGATTGCATAACAACAATTTTACTGTCTTTGTGTATCTTTATATAGCATAAAATAAGCCGTGGTGACCTAGTGGTTTGATCTATGGCTTTTCAAGCAGAGAATCGTGGGTTCAAACCATAAGGCTCGCATTATCTGAGTTTTCAAACGATTACATACGAAATTTCCCACAAGCTTTAAGTATTTTTTTTTATTCGACTGGATGATAAACGAGCAGGTGGGTCTCCTGATGGTAAGAGATCACCACCGCCCATAAACATCTGCAACACCAGGGATCTTACAGATGCGTTGCCAATCTAGAGGCCTTAAGATGGGATACCTCAAGTGCCAGTAATTTCACCGAAAATCATTAAAATAGATAAAATGTATGTATTAGGTACGCTTAGTTCTTTATGCATTGACTTACGATAAATACATGTTATATAATTGTCTATACTTATATATAAGTGTGTATGTGTGTCTGTGATACGCGAGATGTCTTTTGCTTCGACTAATGGCTCGTGGTACCCTGCGGTTGCGCACTTGTGAAGTTCTATGAATGAACGGTTTTATGCAAACAGTCGCCAAGAAAGTTGGAAAACCGCCAATATGGTTATTTCAAAGTTCAATACTCAAAAATAACGTAACTGATTTGAACGAAACATAGCTAATTAATAGCATAACATGGTTTGAATTTTACAGTCCATTGGTGTTTTAACTGTAATGTTGTAATTTTTTTTGACAATAAATAAATAAATAGCTACGAACCACCGCAAGGAAACTCTCTTTCTTCTAGAAAAATCGCATCGAATTCGGTCCATCCGTTTTTTGGCGTTAAGCTTAGGTATATGTTAAAATCAAAATGTTTATTCCGTGTACGTCGTTAACTTCGCATTTAAGTTTGGAAAATTAATGTGCACCTAAAAATTAAGTCACAAACTATTTGTAAACCATATTTCATCTAAATCGATTCAGCAGTTTAGACAAACAGAATTACAAACTTTTGCATTTATAATATTAGTGGGAGTTAATTTTATTCAATTTAAAAATAAAATGTTCTTGGTTCGTTACCGTATGGCGTCGTCCAGAAATCCGATCCCCAATACGTGTAATTGCAGATGTGGAGGAACTAAAATAATTTATTTAAACAAATATCGAGCGAATTGGCGCAATGATAGCTTTTACTGCTAATGTGCGCTAACAGCGGCGCCCGCGCACACTAAGAACTTGGGGCTTTTTAACGCGTTCTTATAGATCTATTGAATAATGTTTTTTCATCGTATTTTGTCGGATATTCGCCAATGTCAATATAATGTCAATATTTGCCAATAAACGTCGCAATATTCGCTAATAAATGTCATAGTTTGCCGAAATTAGTGATGTAATTAAAATTATGTAGGTAATAATAATAATAATAGCCTTTAATTTTCGAACATTTACATAAGTTGTGATAATTTCTCAACTTCAGTACTACAAAATGTCTCGTAGTTCGATGTGCCTTTTGGCATAGGCCTCCTCCAACTGTTTCCATTGGACTCTGTCCGCTGCCACTCTTGTCCAATAAGGTCCCAAGGTCAGACGAATATCGTCTTCCCACCTTCTCATTGGGTGTCCCTTTTTCCTAGCACCATCTCTTGGGTACCATAGAGTTACTTGCTTACTCCATTTGTTTGTCTTGCAACGTAACATATGACCTGTCCAGCCCCATTTAAGCTGGTCAATGCGAGTGAGTAAGTCAGTGACTTTGGTTTTGTCTCTGATTTCTGCATTACTGATTCTGTCTCTGAGCTTTATCCCTAACATACTCCTCTCCATTGCCCTTTGGCACCTTGCCAGTTTCTCTCGGTGGTTTTGAGTAAGGGACCATGTCTCACATCCATACGTTATGCAGGGAAGGATACAAGTATTGAATGTTTTCCTTTTGATATAAGTACTCATTTCCTTGCTCTTCATAATCTCTTTTAACGTCCAATACTTCCTCCAACCGCTGGCAATCCTTTTATTTACTTCTTTGGACATTTGGTCATTGGGAGCGATAATTTGACCTAAATAGACATACTCTTCTGCGTATTCTAGTCTCCTTCCCTCTAATTCTATGTCTACCTCAGTAGAGTTAGTCATCAGTTTGGTTTTGATTGCGTTCATTTCAAGACCAACTTCTCTACTACTATTAGCTAGAGATTGTACCATGAATTGTAGTTTCTTAGGATCCTCTTCCAACAGGATAAGATCGTCAGCAAATCTCAGATGATTTAAGCGGTTGCCATTGATGTTAAGGCCATAATCGTCCCAGTCAAGTCTTCTAAAGACATTTTCCAGCACAGCAGTAAACAGTCTGGGGGACAATGGGTCTCCTTGTCTAACACCTCTGTTGATGGGGAATGAATCACCTGTAGATTCTAGTTTTATGGAGCTTTTGCTCAAGTTGTAAATATTTCTGATAATCTCAATGTAGGTATTTTCCACTCCTTGCTGTCTTAATGTTGACCAGATATATTCATGGTTCAAGCTGTCAAACGCTTTCGAGTAATCTATAAAAGCTATGTATACGGACTTCTGGTATTCATTGTATTTTTCTAAGATTTGTTTGACAGTGTGGATATGATCAATCGTACTATAGTTTTTTCTGAAACCTGCCTGTTCTACAGGTTGGTTTTCCTCTAGTCCCGTTGTTATTCTTTCTAGAATCACTTTTGCGAAGACCTTGTAGACGTTAGAGATGAGGCTTATGGGTCTATAGTTACCAATGTCTTCTTTAGGTCCTTTTTTGTGTAGGAGAATAATGTGTGATTCTCCCCACTGTTTAGGGATAACACCCGTGCTGAGTACATCGTTAAACAGCTTTGTCAGGATTGGACTTAGTTCTTCAACTGTCCCCCTCATCATCTCATTTGTTATGTTGTCTGGCCCTGGGGCTCTTTCCAGTTTTTGAGAGAGTATGGCTCTCTGTACTTCCGCTGTGATTATAGGGGGTACGTCGATATTCTTATGGGTTGATTTACTGGTCGTGGTTGCATGGTCGTTTGTTAAAGCATTGTTATTAGAGTAGAGAGTTCTGTAGTACTCTGTTGCTAGTTTTCGAATTCCTGTACGCCTCGTTACTTGGTTGAGTTGGTTGCTTTTTAATCTGAGTATCCATTCCTTTCCTTGTTCTTTTAGCTCCTTGAAAGCTTTTTTCGTTCCACCTGTTCTTTGTATCACGTCTTCTAATTTTTTTATTCTTTTTGTTTTTCTATCCTTTCTAATACTTTCCCGTATTTTTTTGCTGAGGTTAGATATTGCGTTTAGATTATCCTTTTTATTATTCTTATCTAAGATTAATAATTTCCTTTCTTCTAGTAACTCTAATGTTTTGTCACTTAATGTGCTTTCCTTGCTCTCCTTTATTTTCTTCTTTCGTGTTATTGTTTTTTCTAGATAGTCATATTTTTGCTGTACCTTTAGGTCAGAATTCGATATATTGAGCAGCTGCGTAAGGGAGAATTCTTCAAAATGTTTCGAATGCTGTTCTTGTGGTAAAATTGAGGTGTTTATTATGGATTTTCTGGATTTTTTTGTCTGATGAGTCTTGAGGCAACAGCGCACCATACGGTGGTTAGTATTAAAGTTTAAATTTTGAATAACATGTTCATCATTAAAATATTTCGGTTGGTTTGTAATAATAAAATCAATTTCATTTTTGTACTGCCCATCAGGAGATATCCATGTCCATTTATTTCTGAGTTTTTTCTTGAATACTGAGTTAAGCAGTGTTAAGTTGTTTTGTAATAGAAATTCTATTAATCTGTGACCGTTGTTGCTTCTTTTTCCGTAGCAATATTTTCCCATTATATGTTCTTCACCTACTTCTCTGGCGCCAACTTGTGCGTTAAAATCTCCCATGACTATAATGTTGTTATTTTGGTATTTTACAATAGTGTCAGATAAACTATTGTAGAAGTCTTGGGTGTCCTCTTTGGCAGCCTGTTCGGTAGGGGCATATACCTGTACAATTGTCCATATTTTCTTATAAAATGGAAATCTGATGTTGAGTATTGCTAATCTGTCCGAAACTCCGATTAACTCCAGTATGCTATCTTTCAGTGATTTTTTTATCATGAATCCAACTCCTCTGTGACCTGCTGTTTCTCCGTACTGGTATAGGATGAAGTCTTTATATTCTTCTATTTTTTCTCCTAGTCTTCTCATCTCGCTTATCCCTAAAATGTCGTACTTAATATTTTCCAGTGACTTTTCCAATTCAAGTAAACTTTCTCTCGTTCGTAGAGTTCTGGTATTGAGTGTTGCAATGTTGATGGTTATGCATCTTTTTGTTGGAGGGTTTCGGTCTAGTATTCCCGCGGGGACCAGCCGTGTTGGGATACATTTTGTTTTATTATTAGTGGTTGTTTTTGTATTAGGTTTTGTTCTTTGTTTTCTGCCATTTTTTAGTTTTTTGATAACATATGTTCTGTTTGTGAGTTTGCTCTGTTTCTCATGGATTCAAATGGGTTGCTTCTAGGTAGTTTAGCAGGTTTGGCTGCACTGTCAATTTTGTGAGCTGTGCTGAAGTTACTAGGGGGCGTAGAGGGTGGTGAAGACGGAATTCTTTTCCTTTTTTCCTTCTCCAACCTCTCCTTTATTATAAGTCTACCATTCCTTATGATTGCGTACTTTCCAGAAGCTCTAGCATCTTTCAGTGCCGGAATCAGTGACTTTCTTATTTCAACCTCTTCCTTGGGCAAATCTTCCGTAATATATGTTCCTTTCGGGAAGTTCTTCTTGTTTTTAAGAATTTCGTTTCTGCGCCATGTAAGAGTGAAAGTAATCTTAATAGGTCTTATTTTATTGACAGCCTTTTTTCCAACTCTATATAATTTGCTAATTTCCCATTTGTCCCATTCATCAAATTATGTAGGTACTTTTTTTTAAATAAATAATAAAGGATAATTTCGTGTTTATCTTGTATCTCAATTAGCTCCAGTAAACTTCAGTAAGCTAGTTGAGAAAGCATGATAACTACGGACTTTCCCGACAAAATACAATGGCAGAACATTATTACCTACCTATATTCACTGCTTGAAACTGACTTCACAATCTTTTGTTTCAACGCGGCTAATAACATTATTTTCTCCAACTTGCTCGGAAATGTTCCCATTAATGTTGGAAATATCGACCAGGAAGTCCATCATTATATGCGTTGATCCGATAATAAATTTAAAAAAAAAAGTGACATTACTTCCTGGACATGTCCGGGAAGTGTTTATTATCGGGCAGGTTTTTTACTTTTAATTTCATCCAAGACCGAAAATTCACCAAACAGCCAGCCAACTGTTCAATAATCACGTACAAAACCAAGATTTAAAAAACAATCGTTTTCTGCGTTTAGCTAATGCCTAAATGATTGTGTCCAAATCATAATAAGGTGTATTGAGACTTAATTGTCTTCTCGGACTACTAAATATTTTGCAACAAAGACATAAGTTTTTTATGTTGTGCGTTTAGGAATTGCCGCTTGAACTAAAAGTAAAAATGTATAATATTTATATTTATTAATCCTATAAGTTTTTCTTTTAATTTATTTTGATTAGTATATTTTATGTGGAACCAAACATACGATTCGGACCCAAATCCTTAATATCGAAATTGAGGCGGGAACGTGAATTTCAATCTGTTAAAGATTTTCTGCCGTGTTATTTTTACGAAAATAAAATGAGTTCTATAATTAGTGATGAAAATATCCTAATGGGCACGCAGCATCTTTTATCAGTAAGGTTAATTTTTATTACTATAAAAGTGTTAATTTTGTTTAGATTGTACGTAGATTGTTACATAAATATATTGTGCCGAATAAATTATAATGTTTTCGGTTTCTTTCCTCGCATATTTGGACAAAAGCAGTATACAGGCCTCGGCAGGAATGTCATTTCGTGGATTCGTTTCTATTGAAGGACTCGGCTACGCCTCGTCCTTCAAAACCATATTCATCCACGAAGTGACTTTTCCCGCCCTCTGCAGTAATATACTATAATATTATTAGCCGCGTTGAAACAAAAGACGATCGCATTGCCGGCCAGCGGCCTGCAATGTTGTATAACAGGAGTGGCCAACCGGTCGATCGCGATCGACCGGTCGATCGCAACCATTAGTCCAGTCGATCGTGGCAAGGCAAAAAATATAAATAAATAGACCAGATTTCAAGAAGATTTCATTTAAGATTTCAAGAAGTATGCAAGTGGTAGATCGCACAGGGTTTCGTTAGTAAACAGTAGATCTTATGCCTAATCAAGTTGGCCACCCCTGTTGTATAAAATCTCTTTGCAGGCCGCCAGAGTGCCCGCGCACAGGCGGCGAGCTGCAGAGCCTGCAGCGCGATACTTCCCCGCCTATTATTTGTAACACACGTCAATATTTCATGTCATGTTTGAGAAAAAATATTCTGTCGATCCATAAAATAATCGGTATTCTGAGCGGCAAAAAATCTGCCCCCCCAAATGTATCCAGTAATAAGTAATTTTGTATGTAGAGCGGACCAAATTCTGCGTCGCTGAGCATCTAGACTCTAGATGCTAGATTCTAGAGCAAGCGAGATAATATCTAGAGAATCATATTATTAAGTTCAAGCGTTATGTGGTGGCACAAGCTATTTAATATAAACTATTTTTACGCAGCGAACAGCCTCGTACGTCAAGTTTATTAACAAATTGTTTACGACGAGATTTAACTGACAGACTTACACGACGATGACGAAATGAGTTGGCAGCACTTGGCCAGTGTTTCGTCAAACGTCCTTAAATTCTAGATCCTAGCTTTTTTTTATCGAACAGCTGGCAAACGAGCAGGCGGGCTAAGATAGCCTTAAAATACAATAAGCCCGAAGTAATGTATTCAAACATAATTTCAAGTTATTGTTAATAGAAATCAAAGAGTTTTTGAATCACGATAGGTAGGTAGGTACAGTACCTAAAGTAATTTAATTTTTTCTTATTCGACTGGAAGGCAAACGAGCCCATAAACATCTGCAACACCAGGGTTATTGCAGATAAAAATAAAAATAATTTCTTATAAAAAATTATAAATCCGGTAATTCAACGAAGTAGCAAAGCTTAAGTAAAAGACTGTACTATCAAATTAATTCACGTATGTACATGGAACCTTTTAATAATCAATTTCACTATGATTTCCTTGACAAAAGTATGAGACGTTAACATGACATAGTAGGACAAAGATTCCAACTTGGACATGATTCAGTTTTACTTATTGAAAACAATCCCGGATTTTTGGCTCGACATGTTTCGGGCTAATCCGTGGTGTGTTCCTAGTAGTTCTATTAACAATAATATTTTAGAACTCTATTCTAATACTATATATCCCTTCTTCTGGGAGCACACATCACGGGGGCTGCTGCAAAACGCGCGCATATTCTCACTCACGCTAGTTTCATGTGGAAACTACCTAATTCAGTTTGTTGGACTGTACTTCCGAAGGTAGGTTTCATTGCATCATTAACTAACTGGTTCCGACAGAATATCAGCGCTGTGACAGCAATATCGCAGCACATGCTGAGTCGGCGCCTTTTCGCGGCCGTCCCGTGACAACTCAATTTACCTATATGTAACAACTTGAATCATTTGTTTTGTACAATTGACGTGGCATGTTTGTGAATAAAGTTTTTTATCTATCTATCTAACTACGAAAAAGTCCTACAATTCGTAATTAGAATAACTTGTAATGTTTCCCCTCAACCACCAATCCGACTGTAATCAACGTTTTCCAAGAAGCCCACCCACGCGCCTGACAAACAAACGGACAGAATGCAGTAGCGGGCTATATCAGGCCATCAAGCCTGCCCATATACTCCGAAGACCGATTCGAACTTCAAACCGTACCATCCTGCTTACACTAATAGTTTTTCACTGGCGACAGAAGGGGACGGTGTGATTCGAAGTTCGAATTTTGAAGTAGCCCTTCCAGAGACTCAGTTAAACAATAACGCGGCTAAGAAATGTAAAAACAAAATAGATACTTGTTGAAATGAAAATAAACTGGAACGGATGAGATCGTGTAGTAGAAATTGTCATCATCATCATCATCATGTCAGCCGAAAGACGTCCACTGCTGGACATAGGCCTCCCCAAGGCTCTCCACTCAGAACGGTCTTGTGCTTTTCGCATCCACCGCGATCCCGCCATCTTAACCAGGTCGTCGCTCCATCTTGTTCACACACACATTGCTCATTGCTCGCAAGACTGATGGCCGATGGGGTCAAAAGGTTCTCGAATGGCGTCCGCGGACCGGGAGACGAGCTGTCGGTAGGCCTCCAACAAAATGGAGCGACCACCTGGTAGAAATTGTACCTAATGAAACCTTTGAATAGGTACTGTACCAAATAGTGTTGGCAACACGGCCATATCAGCCGAAGAACCGATAACCGCTCGAGTAGGTAAACGAGTTAAACGATATTATAAGGGATAACTCACGTCTTAAATCGAATTTAGCTCGACATGTTTCGGGCAAAATTCGCGCGCGAGCAGAGCGGCGGCGCGTAGTGCGCGTGTTGCGGCAGCCGCCGAGTCGCGTGTTCCTGAGATGACGGGCTACGAAATAGCCTGAAACATGTCGAGCTAAATTCGATTTAAGACGTAGTTCTCCGTTATAATATAATTTAATATGAGTGAGTCTCACGGTAGTTTCATGTTCAAAATTGCAAATATCTACGGAGAGATCTGGCAGGTAAACGAGTTCTTGAGTGAAGACCATGGATCGGCAAGTGTGGCGTGGGATGCCCTCAGACTAGGTGGAGAAGATCTTCGTAAGATGGCTGGCTAGAACTGGATAAGAGTGGCCAAGGATCGTGCTCAGTGGGGAGGCCTATGTCCAGCAGTGGTCTTAAGATAGCTGATGATGATGATGAACATTACTTACTCTCTCACCTCTGATCTACAATCTAGCTAGTTGCTCTATTTATTTTTTTGTAAAATTAGCATAGGTGTGAGTTATGTATGAGTTGATTGTGTGAGTTACAATTAAAAATTTATTTTAACCTTTTTCCAGGCCCCGCTTAGGTAAGCTGAATGAATCAGTTTTATGTTGTTTACCTATGAGGAATACATTTTAAAAACAATTTTATTATAATTGTTAATGAATTCAATTGATTTGTATATTGTAAAATATGGCATGGTCGAATATTTGTGTACATTTATGTGGTCGCTATATGCACTATGCCCAGAAAAGGGTTAAGTTAGCAATTAGCAACGAAACAAAACAGAAATAACCAATACCTATACAAAAGGTTAAGGGGTACCTTAACTTTTTTTTTCACTCTGTTAAAGTGTCCCACTGCTGGGCAAAGGCCTCCCCTTCAATCCGCCACCTGTCCCTATCGAGAGCATGCTCCTGCCACTCCATTTGATATGCGTCTAAGTCATCTCGCCATCTCCTCTTCGGTCACCTTACCCTACCTCACCTCGGTTACCTTATATTGGTCACCAATATTAATATCATTTTTATGATACTACCTAACTACCTACATCAACTACTGGCATCAGATTTAAATCTTGTTGGTAATTAATACAATACAACATACAATACCTTTTTTATACCTGCCTGATAAAATAATCATCCAAACATTGCGTATTAGAAACATAAAGCAACACACCTAGGTTTAATGAATTTATCTACTATGTTTAGAGCTTCCAGTTAATCGATATAAACAGTTTAAATCGTATCGATAAAACACAGACAAAACTGTTGGAATCTCAATAAAATCGCGTTTAAACGGTACGAGCCAGAGGTATTTATTTAAGTGGTTTTACAGCCTCGCCACACGCAGTAAATAACGGGCTATCGTCATTACGACATACCGACAGACCACACAATACCGGGACGGTAATTGTTAAAATCATGGCTAATTTAAACCGTTTTCGCGATCGTCTGTTCTATCTAAACTTGCATTTTATTATTACCACTAGTTTTTGCCCGCGGCTTCGCTCGCGTTAAATTAGGGGTAACACAGATTTACTTTCTACGATCTTCATTTTCGTGTTTTAATTGATTTTTCAGAGAATCACATTTGCAAATTTTCGAATTAAAAATCGATTTTAAAGCCCTGTTTCACATCTTCAGGTCAGGGGTGTAATTTTAGAAAACCTACTTGTTTTTTTTTGTGCACGCTACTTCGTACCTTTGCGACATAGGATTCCCGTGGGCTATCTCATGGGACTCTTTCGAATAAAAAAAGATTTTTTTAAATAAATAAGAAAGAAAAAGAAAAATCATGATTTTCCCGTTCCCGTAATAATTTTCGGGAAATTCTCTCTCAACGCTCCCCTACACTCCCCAAAGAACCCACTTGCCAAATTTCAGCTTTCTACGAATAATCCCGTTTTCCCGTTCCCTTGGGAATTTTCTAAAGTCCTCTGTCAATACTCCTCTACACACTGCCTAAGCAATCTACATGCCGATTTTCAGCATTCTGCGTCCAGTCAAACGAAAAATCCCGTTTTTGCCCGTTCCCGTCAGAATTTCGGGATATTCTTTTGTAGTGCTCCCTTATACTCCCCAAATAACCTACATGCCAATTTTCAGTTTTCTATGACCAGTAAAATGAAAAATTCCGTTTTTTGTAAACTCCACTCTCAATGCTCTTCTACACTCCCCATCCCCAAGCAATCTACATGCCGATTTTCAGCTTTTTGCATCCGTTAAGCGAAAAATCCCGTTTTTCCTGCTCCCGTCGTAATTTCGGGAAATCCTTTTGTAGTGCTCCCCTACACCCCCCCAAAGGAACCTAAATGATAAATTACAATTTTCTACGACCAGTAAAACGAAGATTCCATCCCGTTGAACTAAATATAAATCTCGTTTTTTCCTTATTCCGTGGGAATTTCCAAAAATATTATATACTATATATTAATATTATATTTTTTTACCATTATAATTACCTACTTCTGTGCCAAATTTGAAGAGTCTAGAAATTATTGTTCATGGGATTCCGTTGAACTGAATATATAAATCCCGTTTTTTCCTTATCTCGTGGGAATTTCCAAAAATCCTGAAATTTATATTTTACTTATTGTAATACCTATTTTTTTATCAAATTTGAAGAGTCTAGTTATTATAGTTACTGAGATAGGGTCACTCAGAATCGAATATATAAATCCCGATTTTTCCCGTTCCCGTGGGAATTTTCAAAAATCCTTCCTTAGTGGATGCCTACATTGTATAAGGTATCTATATGCAAAATTTCAAGTCTCTAGGTTCAGTGGTTTGGGCTGTGCGTTGATATATCAGTCAGTCAGTCAGTCGGGACTTTGAATTTTATATATATTGATTGATAACATGGCATCAGTGATACCTAATGGCATCTCGGAAAAGAAGACAGTTGTGAACGTGACTTTTGAGAGAACTGAGGCATTAGTGTAGTCTTTTTTTTTTATTCGACTGGAAGGCAAACGAGCAAGTGGGTCTCCTGATGGTAAGAGATCACCACCGCCCATAAACATCTGCAACACCAGGGGTATTACAGATGCTTTGCCAACCTAGAGGTCTAAGATGGGATACCTCAAATGCCAGTAATTTCACCGGCTTTCTTAGGTACCTACTCTCCACGCCGAAACACAACAGTGCAAGAATTGCTGCTTCACGGCAGTATTAGCGAGCAAGATGGTGGTAGTAATCCGGGCGGACCTTGCATAAGGTCCTACTATCTGCAATTCTATCTAAACTTGCATTTTATTACCATAATATTGGCATGCCGCATAACATGGCCCCAGTGACAATGGCATGTCGGAAAAGAAGACAGTTGTGAACGTGACTTTTGAGAGAACTGAGGCATTAGTGTCTAAAGCCGAGTTTAGACTTACAAAAAAAATCGTGCAAGTTGCATTAGGTACATTGCGGCGCTCGGTTGACCACTAAGTACAAACTCCTTGGCTTTATGACCTTACCTACTAATGCAATTTGCACGATTTTTCTTGTGAGTCTAAATTTGGCTTTACACTCCTGAGGGGTGCGCCAAAGTTGGCATAATTTTTTAATCCCGATTATTGGAACTCCGAAAATGTTTGTCATACAATTTTCTGTCATAATGCTCACTATTCATACTTAGTCACTATTACTACCGATCATAACTCCGAATCATTTAAATCCATAATGGTAGTTGTCAGAAATATCTCTTATACTACTTTTTTTTGTCATAATTTTTTTAAGCATATTGTTTTGTACTCATAAAATTCCAATATCATATCTTTCGTTTGGTGAAAAATAATGTGATAAAATAAGTATTTCGATGGGTGATGCCACCATCTGTTGGATGTTATTACTGCAGACATTATTTAACCACAATGGATGTAAGTAATAAAGAAAGAGAGGTCCTGAGAGGTCGTATTGTTTAACGCACTAACGTTCGCAATCGCATTCACCATCTCTTCTAATGAAGTGAATGATTCCACACGCAGGTAGGTACAACATGTCCTGTAATGGTAGCAGAGCAGAACCCCACCCACAGTAAATGACAACTCGCGACTACTTGCATCCACCAGTTGGCCGCAACTCTCACGATGTCTTCACATCTAACTTACATTAAGGTAAGTAGGTAAAGTGGCAATATACCAATTGAATTTTCGAAATAAGTAAGTATGGTAATTTGTTTTAGATAAAATTAGGTGAACATGAACAAAATAAGAAATGTTTGCGATTATTGCGATAGGTAAGTACAGCGAACGAAAAAATTTCGTTCGTTGTTGCGATATTTATTACATTTTCTTCAGACATCTGATACAGTGCTGCTATCTATCGTAAGATTTTGATAATTTTTTGCATCAAACTTTAAGAAGGGCTATCTACGTAAGACACTATCTATCACTAGATAAGGGTTTCCTAAGTTTAACTACTCACCAACAGATGGCAGTAGCATTCCACGCAAAAAGAAAAGTGCAGATTTTCGAAGTGTCGACGCAGGTTTTAATTAAACTCTTGCCAAAAATAATAAAAAAAGTAACAAAACCTTTTCAATTTGTCAATTCTGTCATTAAATTTTTTGCCTTTTATTAGCTCAGTCAGTCAAAGATTGCCATCATAAACATAACCTGTGGAGCCAGTGTTGCCAATGCTACGGCAATTACCGTGTTCTACGGCTTTCAACCCAAAAAATCACAAAATCAACGGCCTACGGCTGCAACCATGGGGCCGTAGCAGATTCTACGGCTTTTCGCAAATTTACGATTGTTAATTTGTTTATTTATAACAAATTCACTTTTAGAGTATTCGACTGTCATTAGTGTACTGACGGGTTACTCCGATGCACGAAATTCGACCGTCGTATAGTGCCGTCCCGCTCATCCAAATATTGCTTGATAGGAGATCGAGAGAAACGGCACTATACGATTGTTGAACATCGGAGTAGCCCTGTATCCGAATGCCAACATTGTAAAGTTGTCTATGGTATGTTTTTGTTGTTTCTTGTTTTAAGGAGTGACACGGCCCACCGTTGGTCTCTTTCCATATAAACACGGCTTTTTTATCTAATGTATACGGCCGCCTAAAAATTTGCATTGGCAACACTGTGTGGAGCAGGCAGATCAATACGGAAAAATGACGTTTGTTGACAGTTTAGCTTTGTTATCGTGCAGATTATTTTACACTTTTTGGACCAGAAAAAAATTCTCGTGCATCAGTACAGCAAGATTTCATATGGATTTGAAGAATGAAGCAAAAGCACACACCGACGTGGTCAGCGTGCCACCCATCGTTGCGACGTACCGGCTCGCACTGCAGACCTTCCAAGATAAGGCGACTGCTGATCTCTCCGCTAACTTAAACAAGCTCAAAAAGGTAATGGACAAGTTAAGAAGCGAGGACCTAGGCTTAGATAGACGATTAACCGACCCAGCAACGTGGAACAACCCCACAAAAGCTCCCTGCACTTATATCCAAGTATTTCAAAACCACGAAATAAACATGAGTATTTTCGTACTGCGACCCGGTTTTAAGATGCCATTACACGACCACCCGCATATGCACGGACTTTTGAAGGTAATATCAGGTGCCGTGAACATTCGTAGCTTTTCTGAGCATCCATTGAAGGAAGAGGTGAACGCTTTAGACTTCGCAATCCGCGCGAAACATGAGGCAGCTCGCTTGGCACACGGGATACATAAACGCAGAAGATTTTTCGCTAAAGTTTCACAAGATCGTGTTTGTAGAGAGAATGCTGAGACTTGCATTTTGACCCCTACCGTTTCAAACTACCATGAAATAGAGGCTCTGGAAGTACCAGCTGCCTTTTTCGATGTTCTAGCGCCGCCTTATGATACTCTTATTGAAGGCATTGGGCCTAGAAGATGTCGGTACTACACCGTAGCTAACACTTTAAGCAATAACCTAGTAGAACTACAGGAAGGATCGGCTCCCGACTGCTTTTACTGTGATCAAGCCCCGTACCTGGGTCCGAAGCTGTTTTAAGATACAAATTAGGTAGCTATGAAATACAGAAGATTATACCACAAAATTAGTACAGTCACCTGCATTAATATCTGCCACAGCGGAGCGTGCAGAAATATCTGAGACATCCTACCGGCCCTAGTAATTAGGGTTTGTACCCGGTACTGGATTTCCATACAAATATGGTACCGGAACCGGGAATTCTTGGTTCTCGCCATACAAACTCAGTACAGGGCGCAAACCCTACTAGTAAAGTCGTTTCAGATATTTATGTACGCTTTGTCACATATTGGTGCTGGTAACTGTACCTTAGGGAAATTTTAAATTGTTTTTAAGAAGTACTGACTGACATGGTTTTTGTTTAATTTCCATTTGTTTTGTGCTGTTAAGTGAAGTTAATTATCCATCCACTATAGTATTTCTAATCATTGAATAACAGTTTTGTAAGCAGTACTTTGCAATCCCTTAATTGTCAAATTTCTAGTTAAATGCTTTGAATTCAAGGCTCAATATGAACATAATAATGGGTGAATCCACGAGGGTCTCAGCCGCTGACATTCCCTTGCCTGAGATTTTAAGAATTGGAAGGCAGATTGTTTTTTAACTATGACGTAAATAGCTTCTGTACTCAGGCCAGTATCTATTTCCATACAAAAATCAATGCATATGAATATTATATTATTACTTCTTAATATATTAGAGATTTCTTAATATAATATAACAGCTAGAAACTGACAGCGGGTTGAGACACTTGTGGATTCACCCTAATATTCTTTTTTGACATTTTCAATATTTGGACTCCAGAAATTTCACAATGTTATAAAATCAGCTATCCTTATTTGTCCTCATTCTATATCTTCCTAACACCCAAATCGGTAATTCGACATTGAACTCACTAAAGTTTTATGTTAATAAAACAAAATTTTTACTTGGGTTTTAGGAGGGTATGGTTCACAGCTTATGAAGTCTATTGTCCTAACTTGTCCACATGTCTGAGATATATCTACTTATTTTAATGAAACAAAAAGAGGTTTATTATACAACAGCAAAATAACAATTAAATAAAAATAAATCTTAAACTTAACATATCTACATAAAACAAAAAAAAGGACTAAAACTATTTAAGCCAGACCCCTTCAAAAGTCAAAAGTCAAAAGTATTTATTTGTCAGAATACAGTACAGGAAGGTCAGTGGGCGAGGAACATTGCACGCAGGACTGATGGCCGATGGGGTCAGAAGGTTCTCGAATGGCGTCCGCGGACCGGGAGACGAGCTGTCGGTAGGCCTCCAACAAGATGGAGCGACGACCTGGCTAGGATCGCGGGATCGCGGTGGATGCGAAAAGCACAAGACCGGTCTGAGTGGAGAGCCTTGGGGGAGGCCTATGTCCAGCAGTGGACGTCTTTCGGCTGACATGATATGATGATGATGAGGTCTTACATTGTATACTTTTTATTTCAGTGTATTCAGCCTGCATGCAGGCGTGCAAATATTCTGTTGAGAGGCGAATAGTCTTTTATTACAATTACCCTTAAAGCATTACCCTTTTGAACTGCCAAGCTAATTCTTGGTCCGAGGAATTTGCCACTTCTTGAGGAATTTGCCACTTCTTCGGTCAGTCCCCTGTGTTTTTTATGTAGATATGACATTACATATTTTTTAACACATTCAGTGGCCAGAACCCGACAATCCAAATCTCTGTTTGTTGGTAGTTTTTGCTACAAAGCGGACAAATGGTTATGAGAGTAGCGATATGTGGTTTCAAATGTGTTAAAGAAATATTCTTTTATATGGGTGTGTCTAGGAAATGTGGTGAAGTAAAAGATGTTATACAACTGTGAATTAACTTGAAAACTTGACTTCATGATGCTGTGGATTAGATGAGAAAAAACTATAAAAGAAATGTGAATGTATTATTAGTTACTAGAAAATAATCTGCCTTCAAAATTAATCATGACTGCAATGAAAACTACATAGTTCAAATGTTTTTGTGCCTTGATTTATGATATTTTATGCCTGGCTGGTCCAGGCGCGGTGTATTTGTGAGTATTTAAGATATTATCAGTCACCATTACTTTTAAGAATTTTAATAGTGTTGTCAAATTTAAAGTTTAGATGTTACCTTACCACTAGGTAGAACCACAGTAATGCTAGCATCACCTAGTTTTGACTAGTTTAGAACATGTCATAAGCTGTCTAAGTCTACTGCAGTGGCATAGTGTGGACTTCTGTAACCTGTACAGTTGAGTTCATAAATAACTATAACATTATTATGTTACCATATTATGACCATCAAAAATATCTATTTGCATTATGGTACTAAATATAATGTTGCCAGTCACTGTTCAACTCTGTTGTCAAACATTTAAAGCCATAGCTGCTAAATTATCTATGGTATTGACTGTACCTACTGTAAAACAGAGTGACTTTGAACTATTTGTGCAACATTAAGAATTAGTTTCACAATAAACTCACAATTTTTTTTTCCCAGTTGCAACTCACAGTGAATATTGTTCGTATCTTTAACAATATTTTCATTTACATGTCTGAAACCCCACTGTCAAACCCTAGATCTTTAAGATTTTCCAGGGCAAAAATTAATTTCATATATACAGTCCCCCAGGTATTTGCAACATGGAATTTGGCGCCCACTAAGTGTTGACCTGGATTGCCCCTCCCCCCTTCCAGTTCTTAAAATCTCGCTGAAAACTCACATCATATACATTGACAATACTGTGAAGAAATGTGCAACATGTTCTAACACAACAACATATGTGTGTACAACATATGTGTCTAAGAAACATGAAATAAATGTTTTTTTTTTTTTTTTTTTTAACTTTTAAAGCCCTTCCGTTCATGCTATGCTATTGCTCCAGAAAAACTAGCATTTAGTGTAATCAGTATGCTTAGATAGTAGATATTTTACTCTGCTGGTATTTTGTATTAAGCATAATGAACTGAAATTTATGGGCCAGTACAAACGGACTGCATTTTTTACTGCAACATAACTGCAATATTTCAATATTTTTTTATTAATTTTATAAATCAAAGCTTTTCAATGCGTGTTATACTTTTAGGCTACTTTTACATATAACAGAGTTGAAACAAGTTAAACAGAGAAAGACATTTTTGTATGTGACGTCACACGCAAGTAGCGCTAAACCTATTAGTTATTACGCAGATAAATTTTCAGAAAGAGATAATGATTTTCGAAAAATCACTATATATTCAATTTTCAACCGAATTATTTATTTTCTGTGCCAAACACGGGCTATTTTTTTTTATAATAGGCGTCAAACGGGCATGCGGGTCACCTGATAGGATGCAATCACCGCCACCATGGGTATCCAACATTGTCACAGGTGCATGCCAGTCCTTTGAGAGATTGAAAGACTCTTGTAAGTCTCTAAGTTGTATCTGTCGACAACTGCAATGGAACTGCAAGGAAAAATGTATTTATAAATGCGTTTTCAAAAAAAAGTGTACCCGTTCATTTTATTTTAAATTTTGGATAAAATATGGTTTTTCCTACTCAGAATCCAGAGCACAATCGATTCCTATCATCATCATCATCATCATGTGAGCCGAAAAATGTCCACTGATGGACATAGGCCTCCCCAAGGCTCTCCACTCAGACCGGTCTTGTGCTTTTCGCATCCACCGCGATCCTGCGATCTTAACCAAAAAAAAGGAAAGGGTATACTTTTTTTTAAAACGCCCATGGGCAGCTAGCAGTTACGTTACAGTCGGCCTGCAGTCTGTCTGTACTGACGGTAACTTGCTATTCTGCTACCAAGGAACCAACACTATTATTTTTATACATTTATTGAATTTCACGTATAAAATTGCACAAAGGGTCAATTATGTGTATACAGAAAAGAGTGTAAATTATTCTTGATGGTTTCCAATGGGTTACAGATGGGATAGTGACGCTTTATGTAGAAAAGTATTTAGAAGCACATCCAAAGCCAAAGACTGCCCAGAAATCAGCTTTGAACTTACATAAAGTCAACTTCAGACCGCTGTCCACTTAATATGCATGTCGGCGGCCGATTGTTAAATCCGCCAGATCATGCAATTCCTAGGCATATCATGAAATGGCGCCATTTCGGTTCTGTAACTTCGACGGCCGCTGCCGCGTCACGCTCGCTTCGCTCACTCGGCTCGTACGTTGTGCTCACAAATTCATACTACCGCTCCACGCTACGCTCGCCGTACCTATTTTTTTCTTTTTTTTGGCATTATCATGATGTGACCAGTATCGAGCTCGAAATATCGACGAATGCGTTGCTCTAATCGATCTGCCATATTGTTTCTCAGGCACATCGTGGCCTGGCCAACTTTTAGGCATATGATGAAATGGCGCCATTTCACGATGAATATATATAGTATAGTCAAAAGTATTATGTAACCAGTTGAAAGGCTCAATGCGAAAAAAATTACATAGTCTTTCTTACAACTTTTTTGACTGTACTCGAAATATTTGTATGTTATTTTATGCAACCTGCTTTATGCTATATTATGCTACTCTTTATTTTTACCACTATGTATATCACAATTTGTATGAAGTTTTTAAGATTGTCTACATTCCAAAAATCTTGTAATTTGACTTTATGAATAAAATAAATAATCACACAAAATCTAATTGAATTTGAAGGAAATTTTACAATTACTTTGATCTCTAAAAATTAAGAGTTGAAATAAAAGTTTATTGTGAAGTAAATATTTTATTTTAAGTATTTATCTAGTAGGGTTCAACTTAGGGTTAAGTTTTCAGACAATTTACCGGACATTGTCTTGTATTGAAGTTTTGTTGAAATAAAATATTAACATTGTTGACTGTTCTACTTTATTTACATTTAACTAGCTCAGTGTTTTCAATCTGTGGGTCGCGGCCCCTCAGGGCCAGCAAGGCTACCACGAAATTCGAAGTTCGTATCGTACCGTCCCGCCTACGCTTATGTTATTTAATACGAGAGTGAGAGGGATGGTAAGATACGAACTTCGGATTTTGCTTTTCGGAGTAACCCTTCTGGGGGGGACCGCTAAGGGGGGTTAAAATACTCTCATTGTACAGTCGAGTTTATAAACTCGTGAGCAAAAATTTGATCAAAAATATCTGAACACTCTTCTACGCATACTCAATAGTCGTGTTCAGATATTTTTGATTGAAAATTTGCTCACAATTTTATGAACTGGTCTGTACTGTTATTGTGTATGATTATCAGTTTTTGTATTATCAGCGTAAGATAACACAAACAAATGTAAGTGGAGGTACGTAGGGGGTCGCCGAATATTTTTCAAACCAAGGAAACGCGTCCTGAAAAAGTTTGAAAAACACTGAAATGGTTATTCTCTCGGTTTCCCTCCCATTGCGGAATTACCTACCTCTAATCCTGATAAATACGAACCTTTAAGAAAATGGTCTATTCCGACCAGTTCCATGGATGGAACTAGTTGGACTTTTACCATCTTCGTTTAATGTAACTACTGAGAAAAAAAAGTCCAACTAATTCCATCAATGGAACCACATGAAACTAGAACCAAGGCCAAGGAAATATCGTCACTACTTTGAGAAAATCTCGTATCTAAAATTAATATGTCAACAAAATTGAACCTTGATTTGATGTTCATAAAGTTCACCCGGAAACAAAGCGTGCACTAATATCTGATACTATTCTATTTCTAGAGCCGGTATGTGTCAGATATTTTACACGCTGCGCTGCGGCACACTAATACACGTGACTGTAGGTATGGTGGAACAAATTGAGTCATATGACCCACCTTTTAATATTCTATTTCACTATGATTACCTTGAAAAAAGGATTAGATGTCAACATGACATTAGTAGCACAAAAGTTCCTAGTCCTAGGGCATGATTCAATTTGTTCGACTGTACCTACTAACACTTCCCAAAATTCAATATTTGTCTTGTCGTTTCTAATCTGGCAATTTAAATTTGATCGGGATTGTCTTGAAATTTGGTATTTTTTATATTCTACCTATACATATCTACCTAACCGCCGCCGAGTAGTCGCGTGCTCCTTTGAAGAATGGCTACGAAATAGCCCGAAACATGTCAAGCTAAACTCTATTTAAGACGTGAGTTATCCGTTACAATATCATTTAATATTTCATATCCACCTAGTTTACATGACAGCAAATATAGTCAACAAAAAGAGCAGTCATTAAAAAACTTGATGTAGGTATGGTAAATTAAATAAAAAAATTGTGGTAATTATTGATTTATTAAAAATTAACAATAGCATAAAGAATTAAAGTACTACAAGTCGTCTATGTACAACACCTTTTGATTTATATTACCAGTTCACAAATACTGCCGTACGCATATAACTACGCATAATTAGCTGCAAAAAACATACTTATTAGTTTGATTGACTTGAAAATGGGGCTTGATATATGCGAGTATAATTGTTTTGCTTGATGACCCCAATAAGGGGCCATCCATAAAGTATAGGTAGTGCCACCAGAGTTGAAGGTCACGCACACAACATGTCGTGTACTAATGACAGGATTTCAACATTTACGGGCTGTTTCACCATCCATTGCTTAGTGTTAACTGACGGTTGAATGTGATGCCGTCTCCGTCTATTCGAACAAAACAAATAGAGACGGCATCACATTTAACCGTCAGTTAACACTAATCAATGAATGGTGAAACAGCCCCCTAGTCATTTATTTCATTCATTCTCCTTTTGTGCAATCAGCTCTTCTTATAGCTGTGTGTAATCATTAACTTCAACTCTCATGGAACTACCTATACGTCACATCAAGTTCAGCCCAATTTTACCCACTCTAAAATTATATGATTTCAAAAATGCCACCCTATATTAAAACAGCTGATTGGAATGGAAATCGTGTCATTTTGTAGTCGCCATCAGACATTTCGAAGCGGCCAAGGTGATTAAAAGTATCGAAACATGAACTCTAATTCCTTAATAATAGAGTGCATGATATTTTTGAGCAACTTGTCCGCTCTAATGGCGGCTATAGCAAGTTAAGCTTTGCTAAGCTTACTTTGGGACTAGGTCAATTGGTGTGAATTGTCCCGTGATATTTATTTATTTATACCAGCATTCGTTATATGCAGTACGACAGTTAGGTACATTATTCGACATTCCAAAAAGCGAAATTCAAAAATCTGCTCTTACTACAGTTATCAATAATTTGAGTGAGAGAACACTTCAAAATTTCGTTTTTTGAACACAAAGCACTGCTCCTAAAGAATCTCTAACAAACACTAATTTGATTGCACACAAAAATAGTTAAGATCTTTTATATAATCAATAAGCTGAATTATTCGCAAATGTAAATATATGTATCTTTGTAATTCTAGTAAAATATTTTTATGCTTCAATTTGACCAGAAATATAAAAGATTTTTACAAGGTAAGTACTACAGTGTAATTAGTTTTATATTTCGATTTTATTTCTTTTATTTGTTAAATTTTTGGTCGCCTTCCGTGAAGTCGCCAAGCGGTCGCAGCGGAAGACCAGCGTTGGCCTACACGGCCAACACTCTGCTGAGCTGCGACCGTTTCGTGCTTTCGCATATTGTTTTTTTTTTTTGTTTTTATGTATTTTTATTCTGTTATTATTTTAAGGTGCGAAGCATGAATAAATATAGTGACATAAATAATCTATATTATTCCCCTTAATAGCGGCCTTAAGCCTTGGGCCAATGTCGGTTACGATTGTTTTTTTGTTAGAAAAATATGGCTCTGTCCATTGGAGGACAATTTTGCCAGTGTCTAGTAGGTTTTGCCGTTGTACGGCAAAAATTCCAGAAAACAAAATATGAGAGGTAATGGTGGATGAACGATGACAGTGTTTATTTCAGGTTGCGGTTGATTCTCGAGAACTTCAACAGTTGCACAGCAGCAAGAAAATAATTTTGAAAAAGAAACAAATCCTTTACGGCCGCATTATACAGTCTTTTTTCACCCACTAATAAACTATCACACTTTGTGTGTACAGTAACAATGACATAGGTACCTAACAACTCAATTAAGTCGACAATTTATTCAAAAACATTACAAAACTTAATTGTTTCGCCGCTCCGTCCGTCCATCTTATAAAAAAACTTTCATTGTGGTCATTTGGATTGCTTTCATAAAAATACTTATATTTCTGGTCAATATTTTAAGTGAATAAGGCATAATTTCTCATAGAACACACCTCAACTAAATTTGAGTGAAATGTAAACAATGATTTTATTGTACTCTGATAGATAAGAAATCGTATGATGTCAAAGGAGTACTTTCCCGGATGATTCTGATAAAAATAATTTGATAAGATGACATTCTTCACGAAAGATGTATTATTATGACTAATGTTTAATTTCTTAGGGTGAAGACCAAAAAGTTGCATATCTGAACGCAGTTAGAATTACTATAACATTTTCCATTATGTGACGAAATATAATATACATTTGTATAGATAATGTTCGTGTAACACAGTGGAAAAAAATAATAAGTATAGTGAAACCTGGATAACTGGGGCACTAAGGGACCTGCAAATTTGTCTGCAAATTTATATATATATATATATATATATATATATATATATATATATATATATATATATATTCCACTGACCCAATGTCTCAGATATCTAGGTATAAATAAATATCTGTCTCATTTACGGAGGGTTCCATTAATAGTGGTGTGAATAGAGGTTATTTCAGTTATAGAGGTGCAATTATTAAATAAAATAACGTATTTTTCTATACAATATAGGCTTGCGTTTGGCCACAATCACGCCTGATGGAAAGCGAGGATGAGGCCTACGATGAAGCACGCTCGACTTAAAAACGGACAAATTGTAGTGTTCAGGAAACACAGTCGCAGGCAGGGAATTCCACTCTTTTGCTGTGCGTAAACATTATCATCAGTTGTAAGCTTTAACCTTTTACATTTTTAAGTACCTGGGTTAAGGTGTGGAACTTTTTGGTCTTCATATTAACAGACTTAAAGGTTCCATTTCATCTAGGTATCTGTACGTAAGCATTTTTACAAACTTTTATTAATTGCCCTGCTTGTTGATTATTGTTGGGTCAAACCTTGCAAGTTACTTTTGACCCACTTTTTAGTGGTCAGATTGAATTGAAATTTGGTGTTACCTAAATTGGATGTCAATGTAAGAGTAGGTAGTCAGCAAAAAAGTTTGTATTAAAAATGAAATTTTAACAAAAATTAATTTTATTAATATCCCATATAATTTTTATCACAATAAGCTTTGCAATTACAATCCTATTCATATCTGAAGTCAGTTAACGCATCTTGAAAGAAAGTTATTTTATACAATTTGCCGTTTTTTAATGGGCGATTAATATTTAAAATTAACTATGGGTGCCACTTTATAACCTCCAATTAATGTGATACAGTCGAGTTCATTAACTTGTGAGCAAAAATTTTACCAATACCCAACTAACAATTTGGCGATAAGATAAGCTCTATAACCGCCGTATATTAGTTCTTTTAAACTCCTTTAGCTCTAGCACGACCTAAAAATTAGCGATATAGCACGCTCTAACTCTCTTATAACTCTCTTATAGTCCGATTTTGGCACAGACCTTATCACTTCAAGTGGTATAATAGTGCTACAGCAGCGACGCATATTACCAAAGGAGATAATAAAGAGCCACAACAGCCGTAACTTGTACCAAGGGTTCTATAAAACCTGTAAAATGTTTTCTTATATCACTTAAAGCGCGACAAAAGAGCTACAGTGGTGAAAATAAACTCTCCGCGAATAAAGGAGATAATAAAGAGCTACAATAGCCGTAACTTGCGCCAAGGGTTCTATGAAACCTGTAGAATGTTTTCTTATATCACTTAAAGCGCGACAAAAGAGCTACAGTGGTGAAAATAAACTCTTTGCGTGATACAAAAGCTCTTAGTGTACACTATTGTATTCAATTTTATAGAAATATTTCTATTTGGAAATTAACATGTGTCATTTTTAATAATAAAACGCGAACAGTGCTAATATTATTTGTAATGGCGACGGGAAAGACGGAAAACGGTAAGTGCGTTATTTTAATATCAGTTATTTTTACGTAGATACGTGAAAAACTATTGCGGTTGTAAGTTTTCTGTTATTATATATGATATTTTACATCTCAATTTTCAAGCGCCTTAGAAATATATACGTTTCGATTAAAATTTTAGACGATAAAATACTACGGTGCATTTTTTTTTTTCGAAAAGTTAATTTAACGGGTTAGGTTTGCAAATGGGTGTAGTAAAGTAACTAGATCTTATATTTTTGAAGACTGTACAGTAAATTATACTTAATTTTCATGATTATGTTTGCCATTTTAAGGTTATTATTTGTAAACGAAAATGGCGTTGTTGTCTGTAACTCTTAAACATTCCGATATCTCTATACTATCACTTCGGAGCGCAAGGCTAACTAAAAAAGTCATATTTATTACTACTGTAGAACTGATAACTCTAAAATAGAGTTATTACATATCTTATTAACACTTAAAGCTCTTAAAGAGCTATACCCTAACTCCGTTATATCACTAACTCATTGAGAGTTATTAGAATTGCCACTATAACCTTTATACAGCTTTAAGATTTTCCTACAGCTTATTTAACACTAAAGGCTACATTTAGCACTAGAAGGTAAAAATAACACTCTTACAGAGCGACAGCATTAAGACGCGTTAATAGACACTCCAAAAGAGCTTTCAGTGATAAAATCACCGTACAGCTGCAACTATAAGCTATAACGTGGTAGCTTATAGCTCCACTGTGCAGCTTAAAGTTATTATATTTTTCTAATTTCTATTAAATCACTTTACTATCGCCAGCTGACTAATGTATACAATTAGATCCATAGTGTCACCAAAAGCTATAACTGTAGACCTTGTAAAGCTACTCTACCACTCAAAGCTACAATACGGTCTATTCTTATCGCCAAATTGTTTGTTGGGTAATATCTGAACACGCTCCTACGCTGTTAACAATAGAGTCGTGTTCAGATATTTTTGATCAAATTTTTGCTCACAAGTTTATGAACTCGACTGTACATTTTATATCCGGATCAAAGTGAACCATGAATAAGAAGACGTTTTAATTAGTAAAGTTTTCGTTTATTTTCCGATGCCTAAGTAAGTCAACCGCGAACAGTTTTGTGAAAGTAAATCATGAACCTCTTATTATCTGTTATCGACTCTAACATTTTGACAACAATAGATAATCGAAATATACTTTGACTCACATAAAACAAGCGTGTGAATTTAGAATTGGGTACGTTTACATCAACACGTATGCATCGCCGTTTACGTGGTCGACGTGATTTGTTTGAGATATATCTGATAAGAACGAATATAGACTGTTGCTGTGCAAGATATTTTGTATCGAAGATCGTTACGAAGAATTTCTAGTATTGCGTCAGAAGACTAGGAAAATGATTCAGAGATGAATAGGCATCGCACCACGATTAAAATTTTGTTAAAAATTTCAAACTTACATTTCAGTGAAATGAAAGAACCCCTGTATAGCCCACTTAGTCCGCAGGTTCAGTTGCCCACTTTGTTTTTTTTTTATGTAATAGCTGACAAACGAGCAGACTAAAGCTAAAGCAAAAAAGCTAAAGGAGAGCTAAAGGAATTTGACAAATTAGTTGATATATTTTTTAAGCGTGCACTAAGAGCCTAGAAGGCCGTATTGGTAGGGCCATAGGGTGGAGATATCACGGGACACGTGACACAAATTGACTTAGTCCCAAAGTAACGCTACTTGCGCGTGACGTCCCATGCAATTTCAAACCTTTATGACTTTATTTGTAAAGGTAGCTTTAAAATTGTTTCTCTTTTCGATATCAGACATTGTGAAGTTTTAATTTATAGAACATATAAAAAAATTGTCGAATACCTTATTGAACTAAACAAAAAACGAAGATAAAGTCTGAGGGAAAAATTAATTGCTAGAGCGATTCTTTTGTTATGTTTCAACATTTACGTTCGATTTTGTATCTCAAACTTACGAACTTTTTATTGAACTAAACTGAACTAAATGATGGATGAAAAATGTGCCCCAAAATGTCGGCTCCGTGAATGGAGTGGGACCTTTTGGATATATCAGGGCCATATAAATGAATACATTACGCTGTTGAAATGGTATGATAATGATTCGTTGATGGAAAATGCAATTTGGAATAACGTATTACCTATATCACAAATTATAAGATTCAGGCTTACGATAAATGACGATTGACAATAAATTCACACTAGTAATCAGTTAATAAAGCTTAAATTCAATTCCAATAATGATTAATATGGTTTTTATTATAAATATAATGGGTCGTGTACTTTTAATTCTAATAAGTATTATATTTGGTCCATAAGCTATAATACAAAGAAAAACCTTTTCTTTTTACCGCATTCACTGTCACCTGACTTCCACAGGTGCCACCGACGCACATGTGCGTTCAAGATGTATGAATAATAATGACAGCGGCACTGGGTGAAGTTCGAAAACGCATATACGCGTCGGTGACAGTAAATGCGTTAGCACATTCATTGTAGGCTTTTCATGACTTTCGCTCAGTACTGCTGCCATTCTAACGCGTCTATGCGCATTTTAGGCGTTTGCACCACTGGAAGAAATTTTACATTCGAGAGCCTGTGAGCGAATGTGTTAAAAACATGAGAGATAAAAAGTTATCTTCGGTGTTCATATATATTTGGGATAAAGATATATCCTTGTCATTATCGAGCTATTAGGTACTGTCATACAAACTACCATTATATTTATGACAATAAACCACAAATACTAAGATGCTCAAATAATTGGTCCGTTGTCACACACAAACCACATCTAATAAAATCGGATAACTTATATAACATTAAATATCGTATGTAAAGTTAGTCACTTCTTCAAACATGATTTATGCAATGGCAAAATGTAAACTCGTGTGTAATCTATCATTGATAATAATAAGTATCATCTTTATAGAGATCGAATTGACATACATTGATTTAAAAATAATAGGTGTTGACATTATTTTACAATAGTATTTTTTCTATCTGCATTAAACATAACACAACATTAAGATTGCACGTGTTAAAATATTAGAAAAAAATCTAAATAATTGATACTTTTTTTAGAGTGTATAAGTTAAATTCGAAACTTTTAAATATTATAAAAGAAATTCAATAACGCTTACCATGTCATATATTCTTAATACTAGTAAAAAGGCAGTGATTAGGTTTCTAGGTCCTCCCAAAACTGTCAATCTTTTTGGCTAGACTAAAAATAAGTAAGCATGCATAACAAAGGGTAAATACTATAGCTACGTTGTGTGTTACTTATTTTATTATAAGAAAAAAAAAACAACAAAACCTGTTGCTGTCACTATTATATATGTACTTACAATACGATTTTCCTCACTAGACTAGAATATGAGAAAATAAAGTCCCAAAAAAAAAATGTTTTGTTACAATTTCTGAAACTTCAAATACGCTGACGCATCGTGAAGGCGATGACGCGATTCACGCGTCAAACTTTATCGCGTATCGTCTCCACAACTGTTCAAAAAACGCTGACGAATCGTAAATCGAATGACGTAATGACATGAGTCACTTTTTTAAAAAGCTCTGACGCACTGTAAATAGGGATGTTGACACCACCAATAAACTGACGTACTTTTTATGAGCTGTCAAAACACAATTCTCCCATAGAGTTTCAATGGCAATAGCGGATTATGACGCCACTATCCGGCAACTCAATCAACTAACTATTTATTTGTTTAAAAGCAACAAAAAATCAAATTTTGCAGTAAATCTAAAATTAATCTGGTTTTCAGGGCTAAAGTAAAGCGTTTTTTTTTACTGGAATCTTTTTATTCATCATCCCTATTGTAGAGTAGATATTTAAAGCACCAATTTAAAAGGTACGTGCCTGAAAATTTCAATCACATTAGAAGGTACCTTAGGATTTTTTAACAGTGGTGTAGACGGTACGTGATAGAAACGTGACGCGTCGAGGCACGTCAGTGCGTTTACGGTGCGTCAGTTTATTTTATGCACTGGTACAATCAACCCTTTACTCCCAGTAAAAACATGCATCTCTTTTCAACTGTTTTAGAGTGTAAGTGAAGGAAGATCTCAGCTGGCTACTCCGTTCACGTCTTATAGTAAAATATTTGTCACATTTTAAGTCATTCCATGACTGTTATAACCAGGTCTTTATTACCTATTTTAGTGAGCAGAAAATATCTGTCTTTTAAATTTGTTCCTAAACTACCCGCGTCTAAGTTAATCAAATTTATTCCGTATCTTTTAAAAGGACGACACGACGCGTTTTAAAAATAATATATAACTTTAGAATTTACGAATGGGATTATTCCCGCATTTACCCGTTAAGGTCCCCACTACTGAGACAGGTGGGAAAAAGTTTCACTGCGACATGTACAGTCGAATCCATAAACTTGTGTGCAAAAATTTGATCAAAAATATTGTTACTATTGTTAACGACATAGAAGTGTGTTCAGATATTTATGTCAAATTTTTGCTCACAAGTTTATGAACTCGACTGTACCCTCGGAAGAATAAGTTTGGGTGAATATTCGAGCCTTCGACCGTACGATTCAACATAATTACCGTAGATCAGAATTTTTGTGGCAAAACTTTTACTGTAAATGATTTGATGAAAAAATAATTACTTATTATCGACGCGAATTTTCTTCTACTTTTTAAATTTCAAGCACCACAAAATTTGCGACCGCCTTCTATTTTGCCGGAAAAATTTCGATCTCTAATCATTACCATTCCCACGATCATTGCCATAACGAAAGGAAAGTCACAAAAACTTTGATAAAAACTAGACTTAGCGTCGGTGTCCCTATTTTTTTTTAATAACCCCGAGCATCATCTGACAATATTTTCTGAAACGGTAATGAAATAAATCAACGCCACAAAAATGCTGAACTTTGTCCCACTCTCTTCTACCACTAACTGTTGATGCTATATTTATCACGTTGGTAGCTTGTCTGCCGATTGGTCCGCAACCCAAGCGGGTGTCGGACGGTCGCCGACACCACCGGACAAATCATACAAGGCTTGCGTGACTTGTCAAGCATCTTAACATATTTGCCGAGACGGTAATGAGATAAAACAACGCCTTAAAATGCTGAATATCAAACCACCCAGTACTACCACCCACGCAGTACTACCAATAAATGTTGATGCTTATCACGTTGGTAGCTTGTCTGCCGATTAATCCGCAACCTAAGCGGGTGTCGGACGGTCGCCGACGCCACCGGCCAAATCGTACACGGCTTGCGCGACTTGTGTCGCCAGTTGGTCTGCGAACTGCAAAAAAATAACTTACTTAGTTTATTTACAACTACTTTACCCGCGATTTCGCGTGTATAAACTATACAAGGTTATTCGAGCAGAGGGGCTACTAAGAAATTCGTAAATCGAAGTTCGTCTCGTGCCGTCCCTCTCACTCTCGTATTAATAATAATATAAGCGTCAGCAGGACGGCAAGATACGAAGTTCGAATTTTGAACTTCATAGGCTATTAATGCTGCACACTTACACACTCACCAGCATTAATACCTGCCACAGCGGGGCGTGCAAAAATATCTGACACGTCCCTCTGGCCCTAGAAATAGTCATATCAGATATTTATGCACGCTTGTTGTGTTAGATATTGGTGCTGGTGACTGTACCACTGGGTAAATCAATGATTTTTACGTTATATATTTTTTTATGTTTCTTAAATCTCTGGTGGATATGCAGCCTAAGGCGGTTGAAACGCTTCAGATCACCCGAGAATTAGAATAGAAACCAAGTATTTAGTACTAGCTTATGCCCGCGACTTCGTCTGCGCGGACCTAGGTTATCGCTATCGGTCGTTTATCGCGCGGTGGCGCCCTCTACCGGAATAAAAAGTATCCTATGTTGAACCTTGGGGCTTATACTATCTCTATACCAAATTAATTTCATCAAAATCAGTTAAGCGGTTTCGAAGCGAAAGCGTAACAGACAGACAGACAGAGTTACTTTCGCATTTATAATATTGTTGTACTGTTGTGTTTCGGCGTGGAGAGTAAAACAGCCGGTGAAATTACTGGCACCTGAGGTATCCCATCTTAGGCCTCTAGGTTGGCAACGCATTTGCAATACCCCTGGTGTAGCAGATGTTTATGGGTGGTGGTTGATCTCTTACCATCAGGAGACCCACTTGCTCGTTTGCCATCCAGTCGCATAAAAAAAATTATAATATTAAGTAGGGATCACTTGGTGGGCACCGGAGGACGGCCACCGACGGCGAGGGAGACCGAGAAGGAGATGGCGGGACGATTTGGATGCGTATGCAAGGGACTGGCCTGACATTGCGCCGAACCGGGAGGTGTGGAGATCAAAAGGAGAGGCCTTTGCCCAGCAGTGGGACACTATCATAGGCTAGGAAAAAAAAAAAAAAAAAAAAAAAGTAGGGATAGGTATTAGAAACCAAGCTCACCTCCTGCGTCTCTGCCTCAGCATACACCCTCACAACGTCCTCGGTGCCCGAGGGCCTGACGAAGGCGCGGCCGCTCTTGTACCCAGCGACCAGCTCGTCGATCTTAGACTGGAGACCTTCGGGAGAAGTGCAGGTTCGCTCGGCGTCCGCTGTCGAAATTACATTCCTATCCTGTGAAAAAATAGAAAACATAATTAGAACTAAAATAATTTCTTTGCTCACCCGCGACCTTAAGATAGCTAAGTCTATGCAAATTATGCGTGTTCATGCAGTTCCTCCACCTCCACACTGTACGAACACACACAAATTACACAAAACCATCTATCACCACCACCACAACTCACTGACGCGTTTCGAACTCAACCAGAGCTCATCCTCAGAGTGACACAACCGTACACCATGCTACCAGTTGTTAGACTTAACAACTCTAACAACTCTAACACGTAACGTAACGTCGTTGACGTAAGTCTAACAACTGGTAGCTTGGTGTACGGTTGTGTCACTCTGAGGATGAGCTCTGGTTGAGTTCGAAACGCGTCAGTGAGTTGTGGTGGTGGTGATAGATGGTTTTGTGTAATTTGTGTGTGTTCGTACAGTGTGGAGGTGGAGGAACTGCATGAACACGCATAATTTGCATAGACTTAGCTATCTTAAGGTCGCGGGTGAGCAAAGAAATTATTTTAGTTCATTGATATGGACCTCCGCAAAGTAACGCCTGATTCAATAAATTAACATAATTAGATTTTAGATAAGGTCCTTACTGAAAATCAGCGCCACGGCTTGCCGTGGCATTATGCTGAGTGGGGACCTATTTAGCGTCATGTATGTCTTTATTTGTTCATTGTTTGTTTCTATGTTTGTTTTATGGCGTTAAATAAATATATTTTCTTTCTTTTCTTTCTTTCTTTCAGATCAAGTCGTACTTTATCCTGTGAGGATTAGCATTCTTCACAATTTACGCGTAAATTCACAGAATTTGATTTGGACCATTATTATTATTCCCCTTGATGGCGGCCTTAAGGCTTGGGCCAATGTCAGTTGCGCAGGGATTTGGACCACCAATTTGACATACGACTACTTTGACAGTGGGATTAAGTGTCATTCTTGAGCAATGAACATTGACACTGGCCGGCGACAGTGCAACACTTTTTACCACAGATAAAAAATAAAATATTGCTGGTCCTCAACATAATTATACAAACAGATAAAATTGATGAAATAAGTATTGGTGTTGCAGAGGGAACGCATCTGAATATCGAATGGGCCATAATATCGAAAGGTTTATTTTCGGAAATCGTAAACTTCTCAGGATTCATTAAATCGGCATCGTATAGAACCCCTTAGGTTTAAAACAATAAAAAAAAAAGTCTTAAGAAAAATACCTTTTCGATATTATGATCCATTCGATGTTTATCAATCATAATAGTTTCGATAATTATAAAAAAAACATTGGCATTTTTTTAGGTCATCGCGTTTGCTGTATCAAACACCCTATTTCCAACAACGGTATTTTTTTGTGAATGTTCCATTTACCTGCACGGTAACCTTCAACTGGCGGCACGGCAGGTCCGTGTAGGCGGTCATCCACGCCCGCGCGCTGAGGCCCCTCGCGCACAGGACCGTCTCCACGAGGAACAGGTCCGATATCGCGTCGCCGACAGTCTCGTTGGTTATATCGATGAAGTTGACCAGTAACTGGGCCGCTTTACGCTGCTCTGGCTCGCTGGAAGAGACGAGGTTGTTTTATTAGTGGAGTATTTGAATTATCATTAGCTTGTAGTCGATTGCGAAGGGCATACGAGTATTCGAAGAAAGAAAGAAAGAAAGAAAGAACATCTATTCACTAACACAGAAGACACATATATATAGCACAAATAAACCAAAATAATAATAATAAATCACACATGAAATTTATACACAATTTTGTGTGTCCCCGCGTAAGTGAAACGGTCGCTGACTCAGCATTATGCTGAAGCGTTAGACGCCTGCAGCGCTGATTTTCAGCCAGAACCGTCTGTGACTCACGGAACGATACACAAATATAATAAATAAACCACTAATCTATACGTAAGTAAATAAAATGAAGAAAAAAAAAATAACTATAAGAATCCTATCGACACACGATACAACAACGACGATGATGAAAGATAATAAAAGTCAAAACAGGACTTATTTTTAGGATTAGGATAGGGATTTCGTCGACCTTATACATACAGAATGTTAAAAAAAAAATCTCTGTAACCATCACTTAATATGTATCTACCTCTTCTTGTTCATGCATATTTTTTTTTCTATTTCTGCAATGAGGCGATCTATGAACTCAACACAATAAGCCACTTCTTTGTCTTTTCATGTCTCTGTCATCAACTGAGGAATACTCCACTGAGCATCCCTTCAAGTGCTGTCATTGATAGTGAAACTTCTCTGTATGTCGCCTAAATCCAGCATATATACGAACTTTACGAGCATGAGAAGTGAAAAAGTATATTCACCCTTCCTGAGCGATCTTCCGTATGGTCCTCTTGGCGAGCTCGCTGTAGACGACAGTGCCGTGGCCATTCGCCTCAAAGTACACGCCGATGTCGTACGACAGCGCCGCGTGGTGGAGATGCTTCACTCCGGTCTTCACGCAGGACACTGGCACTTTCTGGAAAAGGACAGCAACAATAACAATACGTGCCTCATCATCATTCATCATCATCATCCGGAAGACGTCCACTGCTGGACAAAGGCCTCCCCCATAGAACGCCACAATGAACGACAACTCGCCACTTGCATCCACCGGTTTCCCGTAATTCTCACGATGTCGTCAGTCCACCTGGTGGGAGGCCTGCCAACGCTTCGTCTTCCGGTTCGTGGTCGCCACTCGAGGACTTTTCTCCCCCAACGGTTATCTGTTCTTCGAACGATGTGGCCTGTCCATAGCCACTTCAATTTGCATATTTTTCCAGCTATGTCAGTGACTTTAGTTCTTCGACGAATTTCCGTATTCCGGATTCTATCGCGCAAAGACACTCCAAGCATAGCTCTCTCCATAGCTCGTTGCGTGACTCTGAGCCTCTCTAAGAAGCCAAGTCAAGGACCACGTCTCAGCGCCATAAGTCATCACAATGAGGTGGCGGAAAGGATAAATATGTTTACATGTTCGCTGTGTGAATTCACTAAAGTAACTTTTTATGTATTGTTATTGTAATGTTATAGTAGTATAAAGATTCCTGTATGTTAACTTTTAAGTAAGCTTAATTTGTATATATTAAATTGAATAATATGTTGGTACGCTATCGCATTAGATTTTCTGTAATGGTGGTGTAATGTTTTATTATTAAATAAATAAAATATACGGGCCTGCGGATCGCTAATCTAGCGACATCCTAACCGAGCTGTGTTAGCTGACGAAGTGAACATGCCAGCGCCGCGTGAGCACGAAGCACGAAGCGCTGACCAAGCACCGCGCGCCAGCGGCGGACGCAGCCTCCAACAGTTAGTCAATTGTCATCACATCTAAACCACTGAACCAATTTAGATGAAATTCGATACACAGATAGTTCGAGTCCCGGGGAAGGACATAGCATAATTTTTATCACGGAAAATTGCATAGTTCCCGCGATAAACGAGTTCTACGCAGACGGAGTCGCAGGTAACGGCTAGTGACTAATAATCCCTTACCAGTTCGTCGGTGATGTATCTAGTAGACGCCCCGTTGGCGTAAGCTGTCTGCACCAGCCCGAGCTTCAGTCCCGTGGCTTCGCAAGCCTTTAGCAGCTCTGTGATGTAGCTGGCCAGGAGAGTGGCTATTTTGTCGCCATCGAGGAGGTTCATCTGATTCCTAGAACAAAGAGAAGACTGATTTATTGAATCAGGCGTTACTTTGCGGAGGTCCATATCAATGAACTAAAAGAATTATTATTTTAAGGTCGCGGGTGAGCAAGGAAATTCTTTTAGTTCAAAGAGAAGACTAAGGCTGCGTTTTCACCAGAGATGTGCGAAGAGTTGCGAGGAATGTGTTTTTCATGAACCAAGAGAATACCACTCTGGTGGAAACAGCTGAGCAAAGCGAGGCTAGGTAAATGAAGCGTTTCTATTGGTTAGGTTAGTTTTATCTATACTAATATTATAAATGCGAAAGTGTGTGTGTCCGTCTTTCACGCCGTAACGGAGCGACGGATCGACGTGATTTTTGGCATAGAGATAGTTTATGGGCCCGAGAGTGACATAGGCAGTTCCCGAGGGAACAGCGCGCGATAACCGAATACCACGCGGGCGGAGCTGCGGGCAAAAGCTAGTAAATCCTGAATTACTCACAGACAGTTTAAAAAAAAAGTTTGACCATATGAAACAGTTGGGAAATGAATCATTTGAGCAAAATATTTTCGTATAGAACTTAGAGGACTGTAAATAAATATGATTCGTGTGGGTCATATCAGGTGTCCTTATCCTCAAAGCTCCCCTCTGCTCTTCCGTGCCTACCTTCCGCGTCATTCTGGGCTCGATTTTGCTTCCGCGTTTACTAGGAGCGCATAAAATTCAAGAGTTTGTTCAGTACCGTTTAACAGTTCATGTCTCTTGCTGGAAAAATACGTACTAATTAATTTACGGCACAATGCATATCTAACTACTTCTAACTGGTAACAATCCATGCTAAGTGTGAGGAAATAAAGCTGATGTCACTCTGTTGCTACTTCAACCATCACTCTCTCCTTATTTTTTTAACGACCAGATAGATTAGTGGTTTAAAGCCAGAAGGGCTACTACGAAATTCGAAAATCGAAGTTCGTATAGTAGCGTCCCTCTCACTCTCGTATTCAATAATATAAGTGTCGGCGTGACTGTTCGGAATACAATATGTTTATTTATGTTTCGAGTAGTAAGAAGTTTTTCTTTCGTCTTGCTGAGTCGCTCGATTTTGCTTCCGCGTCTACCAGGAGCGCATAAAATTCAAGAGCTTCTGTACTAGTCGTGTATGCATTAGATGACCTAATTACCTGAATCAATAATACTGGATTCAGAGAAATGGTTACCGCTCAGTGACTGATTTATCTATCAATGCGCTCTTAACTGAAATAAAAATCCTCGTAACGAAAGTTTGTGACCTTTTGAACACACAGTCGGAAAAACACGACAGCTGAAAATCGTGCCTTAGGCGCCATATCGGCATTTCGTGGCGCCTTTGGAACGATTTTCAGTTTTTTTTTCTTCTTTGGCCTACCGTGGCGTCCAAAAGGCGCAACTTTGTGCAGGTTAACTCGCCTTGTTTTCCTTCGCCGTAAAGCTCGTGTTAAATTGAAATTGTGACTTCTCACGTGAATATCGAAAACTCCGTGGTGTGAACCCGGATTTGAACCCACGATCCTCTGCTTGAGAAACCATAGGGCAAACCCGGTGTGCATCTACTCGCATAATTTTCGCAATTTTTTTCGAAATGTTTGCCCGAATTTAGTCATACCAGCGCTGCTATCATTTGAGCTCTGAGGCCATAAAACCATGTTTCGAAGCTCGCACTTGGGAGGTTAACGGATCTCTCGCTCGCAAGCCGCTGCAAAGTGCTCAAATGATAGCGACGCTGGCGAGACCGTTTTTTTTTTTCATGTTAATCCTATAGAAAACTGTAGGTTAGATTAGGTTTCTTTTATAACAATTCTTAACAATGAATGGATTCAGAGAATACATTATGACAAACTACATTATGACTTCTAATAAATGCACATGGACCCGATTTATTTTCCTACAACTTTCACTCAACCGCGTCATCTGTTCTCGTTTTACTTCCGCATTTACCAGGAGCGCATAAAGTTCAAGAGTCTATGTAACAGACAAATGCATAGGCAACCTACTTCCCTAGATCGATAACATTGCATTTCATAATCATAGAAAGAACTATTATATTTCTATCTTTAGCCTGCCTGTCCAGTAGAGCGGAGCGAGGCAGCGGAGCGGAGTGAGGGGGTTATGCGGAGTGGAGATGCGGACTGTGTTATTCCATAGTCGCGGAGCTAGAGAGCGGAGCGAGAAAGTATTGCGGAGGAAAGTTGCAGAGGCTCGGATATACAGGAGCGAAGTGAGGAAGTAACGCGGAGCGGAGTTGGGTATGGCTCACGAGCGTTTTTCCCGCCCGTTCCAGTGTGTTACGAATATTGATGCATACGATAACTATTTGCGTCAACTTCTGATACAACTAGTTTCTCTTTTAAGTGAAATCTTTATATTAGTAGAAACGGCACATCGTACGTATTGTTTTTCCCTTTCCCGCTTCACCGCGCCCCTTCACGGTTTTATAAGATTTTTTAAGCTAATTATCAACTCCCTGTCCAGTAAAGAGCGGAGACTTTATGCAATAAAAATGCATCGATAGAGATGCATTTTTATCTCGGTCACAGCTCCGCTACAATGGACAGGCAATCTGAATAAGGCTTTAATTGAGCTCCTCGATGCCATGCCACCCTGTTATACGCGAATGCACCGCCGCGCTTCTCGCATTGATTCAATTATACCAGGACATAATAAAACCACATTTCCAACCTCTCACTCACTCTTGATGGTAACAAAGGAAGAACAGCGCCGTTCGCAAGACCGGCAATTTTTGCTGATTTGGGACCATTTCGTAACATAACAATTTCGTACTTTTTAATATCTTAATTTTTTTTGTTATGATATGCTACTTTGTCACGAATAAATGATTTCTTTCTTTCTTTCTTTTTTTTTCTTGAGTCTCGCCAACCGCTGCAAAGTGTGAAATCCGATAACGTCCCGAGCGCGAGCGAGAGGTTCAAAACATGGTTTTACAGCCCCAGAGCCTAGATGATAGCGACGATACTATAATAAGTTTTAGCTTACTTGTCATCGAGATAGTAGTAGACGATTCTATCGCCGTCTCCGTCTAGTGAGGCCACCCGCTGGAAGGGCACGTGTTCGACGCCCACTGGCGGCTTCTGGGACACCTTCACAAAGTCAGCACCACACTGCAATAAAGGTATAAGTAGGTAAGTGCACATATTGTCATCTTACATCATCATCATCATGAAAACGTAAAACGTTCATTGTAGGACGTATGCCTCCCGTATAGATTTCCAGTTACCAGGTGGAAGCAGCAAGCATCCACCGTGAACCCGCGGCTTTAACCAGGTCATCCGTTCATCTCGTTGGTGGACGTCCTATGCTGCGGTTGCCGATCCGCAGTTTCCATTCAAGATCTTTTCGGCCCCAACGACCATCTCCGTGCTATATGTGCAATAAAAAATATTGTGCACATACGTTTTCTTTTGTTTGACAAACAAAAATGACGAGGATACAGTGCTTAGAAGTTTCGAGTGACGTCAGTATATGGTAGGATTTTTACCTTGTAGTGACGTCACAAGCCCCCACTCCAGAAGTTTGATGATCTATACCTTTGTCGATTTTTGATAGATAGATAAATAGATAAACCAAAAAACACGTGTCCCATATTTTTCCATAATCTAACTGTCGGACTAAATAGAATGATATATTTTTAACCCAGTTGTCATCCCTATTTAACGAACTAATTCGCTTGGCTATGTCGGTGACCCTCGTTCTTCTACTATATCTCCTCATTTCTAATTCGATCCCGTAGAGGAATCCTGAGCATAGCTCTCCATAGCTTGTTGCGAAACTAAGCCTATTCATAGGGCCCACGTCTCGGATTCATATTTCATCACTGGCAACACACTAGTCATCCTACATATCGCCACAAAATTTCAAGACAAGCCTACCACTTGAAGGTTAATTTTGTACTCACATTCAAATTCAGCTTCCCCCCGTTCCCCCCCAAATTGTACAGAACCAAGTCCAGCTCCCCGTCCAGGCTTTTCTTGATGATGTTAAGTTTCTTGCCACCGACACCGTTGGCTCCGTCCACATACAGGGTAGTGTTGTACGCGCCATGAACCGGGAGCTTTGCGCGGATGTTCTTGAAAGCACCCACTATCTTTTCATAGTAGCCTGTGAAAATAAAAAAGGGCGTAAAAGAACATTTGTGTCTTAAAGACGGTAAATAAGGAATTACGAACGAAAGTCTATTAAAGGCTTTAATGAGTCGATGTTCGTAATTCTAGTACCGCCCGTGTGACATACAATATTTTTCGTGTATTTAGCGTGTAAAATTGTATATTTGTAAAAGAAAAACTAATATTTTTTCAAAAATTGCCTATAAAGCTAGGCGCTAAATACTCTCTTGGCAGCGCCAGCTAATTAAGGTTTATGAGAACAAATCAAACAATGTCGTAAAAGGTGGTAGGAGTGTTTTTCTACATGTAGGTGGCGATCCCTTTGTAAGAACCTCAATAAATGGGTCGCAGAGGGCCGCAAAGTCTTAGTAATTAAGAAAAAAAAACAGCAATAAAAAATGAGTCAATTCATATTAATATTCTTGAATGAATGAATCGTAAAAGAAACACCCCTAGAAATAACAATCTGAAGCTATGTATCTACTACTGTAATTTTCCTATGAACTGTGACACAATTCAAACTTATTCCAACTCATGCGATCCTGGTAAACGCGGAAGCTAACGCGACCGAGAAACTCAGTAGAAACCGAATTAAATAAATATCACACACAACACTACGCGAAACAATGTCATGTCCATGATATTGGAAAGAGATATAGCGCGAAAACCCTGAATATTGTTATCTCCTTTCCACGATTGTACATCGACCCAATACGAGTGGAACTTTCGCTTTCTGTGCATCATCGATCCAGGAAAATAGGTCATTGCACTAACTATAGTAAGTTTAATTGGCGACCTGTTGAATTTTATGCGCTCCTAGTACACGCGGAAGCAAAATTGATTCTGGTAGAAATATGATAGAGACAAACACGTTGGAAAAGAAGACTATGGAAAAATACATAAAATTAAATATACTTAAACAAAATAAAATCAACTTAAACCTACAAACAAGACCGCGTCGTACCCGGCTCAAACGTGCCCCTAATGCCAGCCGCATTTCCACGCTGAATCGTCAGCGCTACCTGCTGAACCAGCTACGACCCGGAGCGGGGGTCGCAACCCCTGTCTCGTAGCCTACCTACGGCCCAGGTCTCTTTCACCAAAATTACCTTGTTGTAATCCTTGGCTGTTAGTATCTTGAGAGAGGCTCTCAGAGTCACGGAACGTGGTATGGGAAGAGCTATGCTCGTCTTGCGCGACCGAATTTGGAATACAGAAACCCAAGAACTAGAGTCATCGACGTAGCTCAAAGAATGTAGTCAAATGGAGTTATAGCTGGCAAGCGAGATCGCTCGAACGGTCCACGGAAAGAACATGTCTAGTCAACTTTTTTTAAATTGAGATTTTAATCTCGAAATGTAGAGCTCACAAAGCACTATGACTTACCATTGAATTAAATAATCTGAAAACATTATAAAAACATTTTTCCAACTCAAGCGTAGCTTTTTCGCACTACAAAGCCTCACTACTTGGCGGAGGAGCAAGACAGATATTCCATTTATCCCTATCGTGGTTCATTATAAACTAACCTTCCTCGGTGGGCGTTCCGTAAGTGTTATCGTTCCTGCATCGCACACAGTAGTGCAGTATCGGAGTGGTGACGATGCCGAACTCCTTCGCGGTGCCTTTCAGAGCCATCACGCCGTGCACGGCTGCCGCAGCCAATCTGGGGCTCGTGTATCTATAGAGGACAATAATAAAGCCTCATTTATTTATTCTCAGTTGATGACAGAGACAAAAAACGACAGGAGTGGCTTATTGAGTTGATTTCGCAGATTGCCACATTGCAAAAGAAGAGAAAAAAAAATAATAACAATAATTTAACAATAATTTCTAATAATTAAATAAGCCGTGGTGGCCTAGTGGTTTGACCTATCGTCTCTCAAACAGAGGGTCGTGGGTTCAAATCCCGGCTCGCACCTCTGAGTTTTTCGAAATTCATGTGCGCAATTTACCACGAGCTTTGGGGTGAAGGAAAACATCTTGAGGAAACCTGCACAAACCTGCGAAGCAATTCAATGGTGCGTGTGAAGTTCCCAATCCGCACTGGGCCCGCGTGGAAACTATGGCCCAAGCCCTCTCATTCCGAGAGGAGGCCTGTGCCCAGCAGTGGGACGTAATATAGGCTGAGATGATGATGAACAATAATTTCTTAACAATTTTTACCCGACTGCACGAAGATTAGTAGCAGTAGAGGAAACATCCTATTTTTAAGAAAACAAAACTAGCCTATAATTTTGACAGTTAACCATCTGAATAATTAATAATGATAATAGTAATAATGTATTGTATTAAAGCTCGTTAACTCCAATAATCTTTAATACCTAAAATAAGATTAGAAATTAAGCAATTTAATTGGAATAGAAATAATTTTCAGAGAAATAAACAGTTTAACAGTTTTTCTAGATGGTTTCTGACATAGACAGATAGATATAAAAAATAAGATTTTAAGACTTCGATACCTATGAAGGTAAGAACCAAATTTCAAGTTTATAGAAAACCTGGAAGTGCGCTGTAGGTTTTACGGTTACGATGATTTGTATAGAAACATTTTTTTAATTACCTTTTTTAAAAAATATTTGCTTTACATTTTTTTCATCCTATGACTTTAACAACGTCTCAATCCTCCAAGAACTCATCGCATCAAACAGCGTCTTTCTTCCATCGTCTAATGTCATATTCTCACTTTCTTTGGCCATATCACACGTCGAGAGAACACATCTATGGAACGGCTAGTGGTTCAAGGGAGGGTTGAAGGCACGAGAGCACGCGGCAGGTCACCCATGCTTTGGACGGACCAAGTTAAAGCTGCACTTAACGTTCCACTCTACGAGTGTTCGATATGGGCTGCAGTACGGAAGGAATGGCGACGGATTGTAGAGCTTGCCACCACCCCTGATGTGACGACCACGACCAAAACTGTGACGACCAAGAAGAAGATGTCTTTACCTCGTATCCATGCCGATGAAGACACTCGCCTTCAGCCCCATGTCAGCGTTCACCTCCTTGATCACCTCAGCCGTCGTTGATTCCAAGTCATTGTCACTGGAAGCAGTAAGATACATGACATTAACTCGCCTGTAAGTGCCCAGTGGTTTAAGATGCCATATGACCTATCAAAAGGCGGATGCTACACGCTCGATATTTATCGTGATATTTGAATCGTTAATATAGATAGCAGATTTTTAGATTTCTAGAAATCCAGCGATCCGTATCACGCCTCGTGATACGCCTACACTACACACTCAATAAACATCGTGATTCTGGATTACGATCCAAATATCACGATAAATATCGAGCGTGTAGGTAGCATCCGCCAAAAAAAGGATCGAGTTCGGATTCGTGAACGCACACATATATGCATAGCAATTCAAAAATGTGTGTAAGTTTCCAATTCGCACGCCCCCGAGTACCCTCAAACTCATTTATAAAGGTTTTTCAGACCAGAGCACGTTTTATCGATTGCCCATTAATGCCTAGATAAGCAGTAATCAGATAATGAACCGGTCCTCACCCACATTAGGCAGCCGCATGGCAATCCCCCCCCCCCCCCGCCAGTTCTCTTCCAGCATTCTAGCTCTCCTTCCTTCAGAGCCAATTAGCTTAGGTCATATTATTATGATGCACAGTAATTACCTAACTTTTCTTTTAGGTTGAGACGCCTGAGGGTCCTTATATATTTGATTTTAGTTTTGAAATTTTATATCAGGAAAGGCTTATCAAGGAGGCCTGCAGTCGGAAAAACCGGTCAAGAGCGTGTCGGACACGCCCGAAATAGGGTTCCGTAGCCATTACGAAAAAATTAAGTCATATTTTTCTAAGGACCACTCTCAAGAAAACTTAACCATTACAGTTTTCCTTGTAAGTTTGATATACTTACTACCATCCTGAATTTTTTCAAATTTTTCCACCCGCCGGTTTAGATTTTAGAGGAGGGGGATGCTCGGTTCTAATGAAAATTTGCGCTTTAAAGTTGAATATTTTGCAAACAAATCACTGAATTGAAAAATCGTTTTAGCAACCCCCTAATTATTTTAACAGACCTACCCAACCAATCACCCCCACTTTACGTCTATGGGAGGTAGTCTAAAAAAAAACTTTTTTTAGATTTTTTATTGTACTGTTTTGTCGGCATAGTTTACATATATATTCGTGCAAAATTACAGCTTTTTAGCATTGATAGTCTATGAGCAAAGCCGCGGACGGACAAACAGACAGATATGGCGAAACTATAAGGGTTCTGTTTCTGCCATTTTGGCTCCGGAACCCTAAAAAAACAGCTGCACGTTCAACTTCCTGGACTTCCTTACTACGGGGAGGAGATTCTATTCTGTCCTCACCTGACGTTAGCTAGTCGCGTGGCAATCGCCTCCCAACTCTCCTCCAGCATCTCTCCCTCAGGATCGATCAGCTTCACGCCATTGTCTGGCTCCAGGTTATGGGATGCGGTTATCATCATGCCGATTGTGCGACCTGCGACATGAAACTACTTCAGTAACCGACAACTTTAATGAACTGTAATTTTGTTCAGTACAGTCCCCTGCCATTGCGGAAAAAATATCTTACACGTCCAGCCCTATAAATATTTGGTACGTCTCTAATCGTACATGAGCACGCTTTGTTGACTGTACAGTCACAGTATATATATAAAAGCTAAAGCAGTATTGAAGCTACGAACAAATCGATGGAAACGAAGACACTCACACAGACGCGCAGCAGCAGACGTGCAGTACCGCGAGACCCCCTTAGAGGCCGTTAGAGCGCGCGTCTGTGTGGGTGTGTTCGTTTCGATCGTAGCTTCGTAGCTTCCATGCTGCTTGAGCTTATATACATACTGTGGTACAGTTCTCCTACAAAATCTTTCAACACTCGCCGCCTGCGGTGCCATAAAATAAATCATCGGTGCGCTAGGAACTTGCTGGTAACGACGCGTGCGATGTGTCACCTATGGATAACCGCTTATCGATTCCTAGAAGAGCGATCGCACATAGCACTTTATTTCTACGTTAGATTTATTTAATAATTATATTGTTCATCGTCCCGAGGGCAGGGAGTGTTTCACATTTAGTATGGTTCTATCATCTGAGCTAAGGCCGTATTTTCTAACTGTTTTAAGTTTTACACACTGGGAATCACAATCAAGTGTTTGGGATCAAGTGGGAGACCTGTTGAAATTCAACGTAATTTTTTTTTTCTTACAGAAGCTCAAAACTCCAAACTCAGGGTTTGCCAGCGGACAATAGAGCGAAGCATTCTTGGTGTCCGAAGAACGGACAGGATTAAAAAAACTGAGCTGCGCTCAAAGACTCGGATTGCTGACGTGGGCGTAAAGACGGCCAAGTTGAAGTGGGACTGGGCTGGACATGTCTGTCGAATGAACCCAGAACGTTGGGCCAAATTTGTTGCGGAATGGGTCCCTAGTGACGAATACCGTAATAGAGACAGACCGAAGAGGAGATGGAGGGACGACTTAGATGCCTATAATGTGGGATGGCGGGAGCTCGCCTTTGATAGGCAGGAGTGGAGCAAGAGAGGAGAGGCCTTTGCCCAGCAGTGGGACACAAAAATAGGCTAATAAAACAAATGTACAAAGGTACAAAGACATACCTAGTGAATACTATCACGATCCTATATATTATTCAAAAGAATATAAGGGCCACTTGAATTTTACCGGTAAAATGAAATCAAAAATATGTTTTTGTTTTTAATTGAAAACATTGAATCGAATGAAAAGTACTTGTACTGTGTTATGTTCTATATTAATAAAACTAATTATAGACAAGGAATGTTATAAATATTTATTAGTATTTTCATTTCACCCATAAAATTCGCGTAGTCCTTATTTTCTTTTGAGTAGTATACCTACATAAGCTTTGCATCTCGGATTTTTTCATGTTTTTCCTTACAGTTTTTTACTGTAAGTAGGTTTTACTAGTTTGGACAAATCTTACCATTCTTGACACGAGAACGGATGACAGCGAGCAATCCCATGCGATAGACCACATGCTCTAGCAGGCTCGCTCTGAAAACAAACAAAATACGGTCACAACTATCTTCATACTAATTATTTCTTACCGCGGTTTTAGACACCATTGGGGTATAATATCTTCATTGAGAAAAGCATTTAAGCATTGAGGATTGAGTATCTTATACGGGTTCCCATACCCCATTACTAAGTCTCTCCATCCGTCAATCAATCCATTCAACTAATGCTAAAGCTCGTGGTAAATTTCGTGGTAATTCCGCACATGAATTTCGAAAAACTCAGAGGTGCGAGCCGGGGTTTGAACCCACGATCCTCTCATTGAGAGGCCACAGGTCAACCAGTCGGCACCACGGCTATTAGTAGGATAGATATCACACTTACATGTACAATATTGATTTGCGATAACGCAGGTAAGTATTACCTACCATCACTTTATCATCGGTAAAACTTGTTTGTTTGTACTACGCATTCTTGTTGAGAATGGTGTGACACACATATTAATTATAGCTTATACCTACCTAGTGTACACTAGTTACTGGTTGTATATAAACCTATTAGTCATTGTTTGTAAATAAAAGTTACGATACTATTGGTAGAAAATGTTACTGGGTAAAACAAGACGAAAACAATAAATGAAGTGTAGGTACGAATGATAAATGTTAATCGCGATATTTGCTATATTTACGAAGCTATATGTTTTTGTTTTGTTTTGTTGCGTCCAGATAATCCATTACTCTAGCCGCAGTCGGTTCCACGTGTTGGCAATAGTGTCGAAACATCTGCACACCGGCGCGTAAAACTGCGCGGCGTATTCGAAGTTATTGAATTGCCCAGTTGCCGTTTTCCCTATACATTTAATTGTGTGCCTCAAACTTCGTCTTATTTAAAATTCTTCGAAGCCTCAGGATGCGCACCTACAGTTTGATTCAAAAGAAAAAATACGTTCAATCTTTATCGATAAATTAACTGACAGAACAATTAGAATACCCATAGGTATATTTTTATCCAGGAAACTAAACGAACAAAGAGTTTTGCAGGTGAAACATTTTTATTACACGTTTGTACTGTAAAACATGAACACCATAAATACCAACACACCACCATGTACCTAACGTATTTATAAGTAATACTAACAACTGATGGATCCTAGTTATCTGAATAAATAAATTTTATTATTATTATAGAAGACCGAGAGCATCACCACCCATTTAAACTATGAGCTACAAAGCATACATACAGAAATACATCCTGGATATTCATAATACAAATACAAGAAACTATTCATAATTTACTGAAGCTAAAACAGACAGTCCCACAAAACCAACACGTTTACCTAGCATATTAACCCAGTCAATATAATCCAAGAATAGATTTCAATAGAATTCAGGGAAATGGCAACCTATTTTAAAATGGGCACAGATAGACCGACAGGACGTCCGCTACGTCCTAGAATATGAATATAATCTTGATAAACAAGAGATTGTCAATGGTGATTACATATATTATCATTTTAGTGAGGTGATTGAATGTCTTAGGCCTTGGCCTGATTGGAGGTCGTTAACAGGTTGTCCCTTTCAAATGTACGAGTACGACTAATAAATCTCGTAAAAATAATGTTTTAGTAAGTAAAAGTTTCTGTTGTTTTAGAACAGATGAGAGCATCTACTGACGATGGTTCCTATTGGGCTAAAAAGAACAGTGAAGTATCTTCATACATATTTACGCGGAAATAATTGTGCCTATGATAAAAACGCCAGTTTCTTGGAATGCCGGACTCGCAAAACACTAGATTCGCACAATGCCAGATTTTCAGATTCACATTAGGTATACCAGATTCGCAGATTTTCAGATTCGCATTATACCAGATTCGCAGAATGCCAGATTCGCATAATACCAGATTCGCAGAACGCAAGATTCACAGAATGCCAGATTAGCACAATCATCGACCCGGCCTATAACGTCCCACCCACAGCTGGGCACAGGCCTTCTTTCCTTCACCGTGAAGCTCGTGGTAAATTTTAAATAAATATATATAGGAAAACTTTGTGAGGAATCCTGCAGATCCCTGCGAAGCAATTCAATGGTGTGTGTGAAGTTCCCAATCCGCACTGGGCCCGTGTGGGAACTACGGCCCTAGCCCTCTCATTTCGAGACCGGTCTGAATGGAGAGCCTATGTCCAGTAGTGGACATCTTTCGGCTGACATGATGATGATGAGTTGGTAGATCGAACGAGTTCAAACAATAGATTTTAGGACTAAAAACAAGATTAATTATTTTGATAATTAGCAACGATCGTGATAATTTTATGCGCTGCCAATTATCAATGATACCAGCGCGTACTGTGATACGAGTATCATGCGTAAAGTAGGTTATGTATATATTGTATATGTATATGTATGTATCCAAACGCGCCGATTGTGATGTGAGTCAATTTTTTAGTTTCCCGGCGATTCTGTTTATTATTTCAAATACGTGAAACTTTTATTATACTAATAATGGCAATCTTATTATGGCAATCTTATTACAAGATAGGTAGCTATTCTTATTTAAGATACTGTTGGTTTAATAATCGGATAATTATGAGATATCAACAAACATATTTGATATTTTCCAACCTTGTCCTTAAATCCCTACTAATAATATAAATGCAAAAGTTAACCCTGTCTGTCTGTTACGCTTTCACGTCGAAACCACTGAACCGATTTTGATGAAATTTGGTAATAGGTAGTTTGAACCCCAAGGATCGACATGGAATATCTTTTATTTCGGCAGAGGGCGCCACCGCGGGATAACCTAGATCCGCGCGGACAAAGTTGCGGGGATAAGCTAGTTGTTACTAAAGTGCGTACGAACCTATCAAAGATTAAAAAAAAAAAATACAACTGAATATGTTCATTCTGCTGTGGTAAATGATAATATTAGCATCTATGTGTGGTCAACACATACATACACAGGACTCGTGTTGATATAGCAGCAGACATCGCGTTGGTCGCACGACTATATCTTTAGTCATCACACAAGAGCCCTTATATTGCTAAAAATGACCTAGCAAACAAGACGTTTTCAACTGTTATAAACAAAGGCATAAACTACAGTACAAAGCATTTTAGAAAGGTTGATGGAGCGTGAAGGTTCTCTAGGGTCCCTGGACTAGGACACGTGGCATAACGACTACGCGAAACGTTCACGAATACATTGCGCGTGTTGTAAGTTATCCCATATGCGGCGATAGTCCCGACCGGGTAATGAACAGGGAAGCTACTCAAATAATCTAGCTGCGAAATGGCCGGGACGCGAGACGGACTGACGACTTGAGTAGGTAGCTAGTTATGGAAATCGGGAGATGTTTATGTAAAGCAGTGGATGAGGATGATTATGTCTGTCAAGAATTCGTTTATCTATCCCACGTTAAACTAAGCTTTGACCCAGGATAAAAATATCTTTGCCCTGCCAGGGACTAAAAAATTACTGCCTTTTTCCAGCAGTTCAAGAGGTAACAGATCGACAGAGTAATTTTCACATCCCACTAATATCATAAATATGAATGTTTGTAAGTTTGTTTGTTTGTAACCTTATCACGTCCAAAACACTGGACCGATTTAGATGAAGTTCGTTACAGAGGTAGCTTGAGTCCCACGGAAGGACATAGGATAGTTTTTATACTGGAAAATTGCTTAGTTCCCCCGGTATAGCGATTAACGAATACACGGACAGAGTCGCGGGCAACAGCTAGTTTTTAATAAGTAAGTAAGTAAGCAAGAATGTTCGATAATGACTGCATGTATCGACTTCATATACTGGACTGTTCAAATGAGCAAAAACTGACTACTATGATTCAACTGTGTAGTAATAATGACTGCGTTAACCTTGGCCTTAAACCCATTATTGAGACACTAGAATAGCCTAGCACAGCATTTTATAAGCTTTAATTAATTGCAAATGAAGTAGATAAACTTGAGTAGGTATTTTTGTTGTTGACATTAATAAACAATTAAGCTTTTGTTTATAATATCACCAAAGTCATAATGGCAAGTATCTGTATTGCTAAAAAAAGATAAAAGATAAAATGATTATTGCTATAAAATTACCTCAATGTTTGACCACATTGTAGCGTGGTCATGAGTTTAATGACTACCTATTTTTAAGGTATTTGTTTAACTCGTTTTATTTTTAATTCAAAAAAATTATAAAAAAAAAACTAAACCAACTGAAAAATTATTTGCTTTTCAATTCTATAAATTTTGTTATAATTTTTTAAACAAACAATCAATTCCATTACCATAAATTGATAAAATACTTAATTATATTATTATTATTATTACAGATAATGAACATGATTATAGACATTGTTGATTTGTTTTCATAAATAAATTCTTATATATGGCTATTATTTATACTACTTCAACATTTTACAATCTGGTATAATCTGAATTCAACTAACAACTTAGTATCAAGAAAATTATCAAGGGATTTCCATTGTCTTTATAATTACCGTTAATCTTCATTTTAGCCAACATAAAATAAGTTTAAAGCCAGAAGCAATTAGAGCCTATTTTGCATAAACTTGCTACCACTGCCATTTCTTTGACCATGTGTTCCTTGTTCTAATTTTAAAAACAGATGTTTTATTTCTGCCTGCAAAGTTGATTGAACCTGCCAGTACTTTATGATAGCAAAATGTTGACCAATAAAATATTGAGTGTTTGTTTGTGAAAAGAAAATGTGAAATTGAATATTTTGAGTGCTTGGCATTTGGCCAAATATTTGTATTATGAATAAAATGAAGATCAAAGAATTTTAGTATGTTTAGGTGAATGGAGATTTGTGCTTTAGTTGTAGGTGTTCACATTAGCTTGACCTTTTTATGTAAATTTATTTTGTGTTAGATATTGTTTTGGCTGAATGAGTCAGAACTTGGTTAAACATTTTCTGTGGATAATGTGATATAAGTACAAAAACCATTTTCAGTATAATGAGTCCAGCAGTATTTAGAGAAAAGTAATAGAGAAAAAATATTCCATGAAAATAAATGAGGGTACAAATAACAACATGCTCATTTAAAATTCCTATTCATTAACCTTAGTGCTAATAACTGTGTTATGAGAACGACTGTGACATTTTAATTATACCAAGGTCTCGGTAATTTAGCCAGACTGCAAAATCGATGGTTAAGTGTTTACGGAAAACTATGAATGAGTAACTAATTCCACTTATCGCCCTATCAGAGTCAATGACCATAATCACGCTAGCTTCCCGTTAGAGGCAGCCAAACAATCTAAACCATGACTCACAATGCAGTATCGTAAAAGGAATCACGCAAACCGAAAGACAAAATTGGCTACGTGACATTTTACCACGTTGTCTGAGAGAAAGGTGCGTCAAATATTTAGACCCTTACACAATAATGCCGTAACAGCTACTTATGCTTATTAGAATGGAAAAATCTTGCATGAATAATGTAATAAGACTCACTTTGTGCGAAATCCGGCTGTGCCGTACTGTATAAAGACGTCAGTTGTTTTCGGATGCATTTCTCTTGCGAACGCGTATACCACTCGTAAGCTACTCGGCGGCATTGTGATAGGCGATTTTTATTTATAAGGCCGCGTATCGCGAAGTTACAATCACTTCAAATCAACAAACGAGATTTCTTCTACATTCCCGCTGCAAAACGTCAAGCAAAAGCAAGTTAACAAACGTCATTGGCATTTTGGCGTTCGGTTTCATTCCAACCCAACGTCAAAACGTCAAATTACAATGTGATTAAAAACAATGACAATCATTGTTACCACCGTGGCGCTAGTTTCTATGACATTCATACAACAATTTTCATACGTTTACCGTACGCTGCTACAACTTTAATTTGTCGTTTAATCCTAACTGTCAGACATCGTTGCAACCGACAAGCGTTGGAGTGGACTCACTAGTGTTGCTACTCAACACTAGATGGCTCTGAAATAAAACAGAGGGATAGTTCATATGATGTTAAATAGATGTCGCTATTTTCAATTTTAGATGAAATCAAATCCTCTAAATAATCTTTGTAAGCTTAAAAACGTCCGCTGCTAGACATAGGCAGGTAGGCTCCCGCCAAACTCCCATCTTCGGCCCTATGCCCCAGCCGCGGGACGTTAAGGTCGTGTATACATTATTTTTGTAACTTTCGCCGTGTCGATATCTCTGCACTTGACTGTACCTAATTACGTAACCCCTTTTAATAATACCACTAGATGGCGCTTTTAAAAGCTGCCCATATCTCAAGTCAAACTAATTACCGTCAACGTCTCTCGTTGAAACGAAGTAAGGATCGGCCCATTTACTTCGGAGTCGTTCGAGTCGTCTCTAATTTTATTAATTAGCTCCTCTGTTCGCTCCGACGAGCGCCATTGACGGAGGTTTAGGCTTGAGACACACACATTACATGAGTATTTCCAAAGGTATTTTTGTCAAAAAGTTGTCCTGTCACGAAATTGACAAGATCAGCTTTGTCAAGAACACTTACCTAGCATTATGGGCGAGACCATAAAGCATAAACTGCATAGAACATCCAAAATTTCTTGACATCAGGAAAACGTCACGAAATCTTGTGAGATTTTTTTTTTAATTTTCTAACTACTTCGATCGAAACTTTTGGATCAACAAAGATTATCTGACTTTTTATCACCTTTAAATAAATAAATAAATAAATATCACGGGACAATTCACACCAATTGACTTAGTCCCAAAGTAAGCTTAGCAAAGCTTGTGTTATGGGTACTAAGCAACGGATAAACATACTTATATAGATAAATACATACTTAAATACATATTAAACAACCCTTTACAACAAGGTTTCGTATAATTATTATATAAAAATACAATATTCGGGCATAACATTTTTTACTTGCATAACTCACCAATAAATTTCCTTGACAACTACTATTCGCTGGGTGCGCGATGACAGCGCCAACTAGCGGTTGCAATTACGGCGGACTTTCCACCCTCGTCTTAGACATGTGACAGAAAGAAGTAGCAAAAACAATTGTGATGTGATTTCAAGTGTGTTTGACAATAAGGCCGGTCTCTGGCTACATTTCTTTTACGGGTAGTTCTTGAAATAAAATCAGTGCGTGTTAGAGATCCTACATAATTAACTCTTAAGCGATAAAGTCACCTATTGCTAACCTTTTTCTTTCTGTGCACCTGTTTTCTATATCGCTTAGTTACTATTATTGTGGTATTGGTAGTACAATTGTTTGTATGAGAGCGTTTTAGTGAAGGCTGTTGGTCCACTAAAACAAATTCAAGATATATATTATTGAGTTGCTTTTCATTCCGTTTGGAAATACAGTAGAATCAGTAGAGGCGATAGGACACGGTGGGGCGACCGCCTATAGGTACTTCTAGAAAATTCCCAAAAGTTTGGGGCGCTAAGGAAATCTCGCCCAGGGCGCTGGAAGACCTAAAACCTGCACTAAATCCATCCATACTAATATTATAAATGCGAAAGTGTGTTTGTATGTTTGTGCGTCTTTCACGCCATAACGGAGCGACGGATCGACGTGATTTTTGGCATAGAGATTGTTTATGGGCCCGAGAGTGACATAGGCTACTTTTTATCCCGGAAAAATGCACAGTTCCCGAGGGAACAGCGCGCGATGGCCGAATTCCACGCGGGTGGAGCCGCGGGCAAAAGCTAGTTATTAATAAAGTGGTATTTGTAGCGGAACGAAAAGCGATTCAATATCTTGAATTTCTCTTAGTGGACCAACAGCCTAAACTAAAACGCTCTCATTACGTCGAAATCGCACGATTAATAACATCCAGTCCTAAACGATGCCCGCGCGCACGTAAAACACATGTCACGTCATTCATAATTGATTTACTACAAATCGCTTTGTGTTTGAAGTTTAAATAAAAACTGTTTTCGGTTTGTTACGGATGGTTAAGTTGGTTTTAAATTAGTTTTCCTTTTTTTCGTGTAATTTTCAGATAATATTTAATTATTATTTAATGTTGTTTCTTTGGGAAGTTATAACCTAAATTAACACAAAACGGCGTATTTAATTGCCACTAAGAGTTTTTAATACAAAAATTACATTTAGTAACTTTTAAGATGTTGTCAGTAAGTAAAGCTGTTGGCTATAAGAAATAATTTCTGAAATGTGTTGAAATTTAGGCACTCGTATTTTTTTTAGTGGCTAATTTCTTTTTAATAACGCTCAAATTATTAATTAAGTTAAATTGCGAAGCATTATAAATACTCTCTCAACAAGTAAAATGTTTTCTATCTTATTTGTAGAATACCTACATAAGAAAACTATGTCGCCTGAAAACGTGTCAAAAAGAAAAGAAAATAGGTACAGCCAAAATATGTACCTTGTCACTTTAACCACTGTGACAGTTCATATATGGCAGTTCAAATATGACGAAAATAGACAAGGTAGTAAAGTATACATATTTTTGCCCTTGACTGTACGTAATTTTTAAAATGAGATTTTTGGCCGTGTAGTCAACAGATATATTTAGGTTAGATTTAATTTATAAAAAAACCTGTAAAGCTATTAATTTCAGAAAAACTCTATAGGTAGTTTATGGAATTACCACCATTAAATATGTATTGTGACATTTAATATTCCAATTTTTATGTAATCTGATATCCACAGAATAATTACGCAAAACAAGACTCCGTCAAAATAAGCAAATACTTGATCTAGACCGGTATAATTAAGCAGATATCTTCAGTACTGGTAGCAGATAAATCAGCGCGCGCTGCTCCGTCGCTCGTGACTGATGGACGGAGAGACGGTACCGTCGACAACAAACATGAATTTTGGTAATTTTTTACTCGACTACGGCAAAGCCAAAGGAAGAGTAATGATTTTAGCAGTCTATGTATGTTTGTATTTATTTAGCTTTGTACGTAATACCCTGTAATTTTTTTATTAGAATTTGAACCTAATGTTTATAAAAGTTGATAATCACTTCAACATCAAACAGACGGAGTTATTTAAGTATCTTTATATTAAAATCAATTCATGACAGTTAAATCGGTCCGTTTGAGACCTACGATGACAAAAAGACAGACAAACAGACACTGGCGTCAAACGTATAACATCTCTCTTTTTGCGTCGGGGATTAAAACCATCCTAAGTAAATTCAAAAATTCAAATTCAAATTCAAATCATTTATTCAGTAAATAGGCCGCAATGGGCACTTTTACACGTCATTTTTTTTAAACTACCAGCGCTTTCGGAAAGACCATCATTGCCAAGAAGAATGCGCCGCAAGAAACTTGGCAGAAAGTCATTTTTTCAAAATAAAATAATTACAAATAAAATACTTAAAAACTACAGTAAACAATTAAACAAAAAATCACAAAAAAAAAAAATTAAATAATAATACAGGGATGTATGGGGTCCCTTAGTTACAAAATTAAACACTAACTATATCTACGTTAAGCGGAAGTGTAGAATGCTTCCACCGTCATAAATGAAAAAAAATAATAATAATAATAATAAAAAAAAACTGAAATATGCATTTCAGGTCAAGTAACCATTAAGCTTTTGGATTCCGATGGCAAGCTCACGTCTGCCGCCCCCAAAGTTAGCTCACACGCACTCATGTCATGCTCTGAAAGCAGAGCGGTACCGAGGGCATGGTATTGCTTCCGTTCCCATAAGCTCTATGGGATCGTCTTGGGAACTTCGACGTAGCGAGCCTGTGACTAGAATTATTAAACTAAAAATATACAAGTTTAAAATCCATAAGCTTAACAATATACAATATAACTATAGCAAGGGGATGTATAAAGTCCCTGAGTTAATAATATAAATCCTAATCTAAATAATTCAGAGATGTATATAGTCTCTAAATGTCAAAGTAAACTACTTAATTAAACTAATTAAATTATACAATCATCAGAGGTGTAAAAAGCCTCCAAGGTCAAAAATCAATAATAATAATTAAAATAAAGAGATGAAGATGTATAAGGTCTCCAAATATCAAACTAATGCATGTTTTTAAATTAAATTCTGCAATGCGGACAACGGCAACAGAACCAGAAACTAGACACGAAATGCACCGGGACACTGCCAAGTCACACTTCACAACACTACACAATACAAATACACCGACATAAACACACACTCACACACACACACACACACACACACACAAACACGAGTACATCACACATCAACACCCTCATCGCACATCAATCTTCATCGGCTTTCAGTTTTGGCCATGTCGCATTATCACATAAGTACTCCTCAACTTTATAGTAAGCTTTCTTCAGGAGTGCACTCTTTATGTATTCCTTAAAAGAGTTGTGTGGCAATTTCCATGCTTGTACGGGAACTTTATTGTAAAATCTCACGCAGTTTCCCACAAAAGATTTGCTTACTTTGCTTACTTAGTAGGTTTTCCAACTAGGTTTTTGGAATGAAAATAACTTACCTATATCTGACTTTGTTTTACAAAAAAACATCCACTACCTGCTGTAGGTAATCTAGTCCTTACTTCTTTCTGTCAAAAAAGGTCGCCAGGAAGAGATCGCTGTGAAGCGATAAGGCCGCCTATTGCTTACCTTGTAAGTTTCTCTCTGTGTACATGTATTTTACTCGTGTATCCCTTACTATTCGTGGTGTTGCCACTCGCTTTACTACGGGTACTATAGTACTCAATGCCTTTTGGCGGTCGAAATAAGGGTAGCTTTTTCAACAAAAGGATACAAACATTTACTTGCCGTTTTATTCTTAGAATAAGTAAATAAGATATATATTTTATCAGCCCCGACTACCCACCGTGTCATGGACACTATAGTACTCAAGGTATAGCGACGAACAAAACCCGACTACCCACCCTGTCGTGGACACTATACAACCTCTCTCTCTCTCTCTTACCACCAGGAGACCCACTTTCTCGTTTGCCTTCCAGACGAACAAAATTATAGTGTTGGGTACTACAATATCCAGCCAGGGTGAAGCAAAGGAACTCGGCGTGAACCGGCGGGTAAAGCGAGTGGGTAGAGCAAAAAGTCATTGTATTATATCGTAATTTTTTTTCAGAGCCCTGCAAAACTGTTTTCGCAATTTGTTTTGTTGACGGTCCGCAGTTGGCACGTGCGACACATGGCCGGACAATACTTCATCGTTATCTCCATCTCTTCCAGTTAGTGCTAATACTGGACATTCGTTACCTGACAGCCGCCATCTTGTTCAAGAATACTTGTTTGTGTCAAGTCAATCGAAACCCCATTAACGGAGCAGCGTAAGGAACGCCGGGAACTCGGAGCAGTTGCGCTTACGCTTTATCATCATCCTCATATCAGCCGTAGGACGTCCACTGTTAGACATAGGCCTCCCCCATAGATCTCTAGTTGCTATTTGGAAGCGGCCTGCTTCCACCGTAAGCCCGCGGCTTTAATTAGATCGTCCGTCCATCATGTTGGTGCGTCCCTCATTATAAGCAGGCATAAAACAGTACAAGTAGCAAGCAAACCTTGGCTTATGATACTTGATAATTCGGTGATAGCTGTCACTTTTGATGTTTGCAATGGCAGCGATTTAATCGCTTGCGTTTCACCATTGAGCTCAGCGTAAGTGTCACCGAATTACCAAGTTCAACAAGTTTCTCCTGTTACTAATATTAATATTCAAATAAAATAGATAACTTTTGTCTCTATCGTGGACCTTATATTTCTTTTTCTATTTTTAACTCATATCTTACTCGTACATGAATGATTTAAGTGAACAATACCTTTAGCTTCTACAGACAGACACCATTCGTTCAATATTTGATGGTATCAGAACCTGGCATTAGCGTAATTCGCTTCACGCTAATATGAAATGCCTACATTTCATCTACCACCGATTATTACTATACCATGCGATATTGTAATGTCATTCCGGTAATAGGCCCCTTAATGGGACCGATTTGGAACGCACCAATAGGAATAGAGCTTCCGCGTCCCGCGCTCTCGCTACTACAATTTTACACAGCGCTACCGCTAACACCTTAAGATCTGTCCATAAGATTTATATTCGTGTGAATAGGCAGTAGCCAATAGTTGTTTGATTGTTAAGGGGGGTGTTTTAATACTACTCAGTGGTTCAATTTAAATTTGTCTTTGCGTAGAACATTAAGTTATTTAGCCATTTCGGTTAGTAGCAGCGCTGGTTTTGAAATAATCAATTTGTAGGATATGATTTCGTGTTACGGGAGTGCGATCGTGGTTGGATAAGTTTATATGTTTTCGGGGTTCTTTATAAGTTGGGTGGTCTAAGGTTTTCGTTATATATTTATGTATGTCGAGTTTATAATCTGGATTTACACATAGTATATTGGTTCTTAGTTACGGAAAATTGCATAGTTCCGGAGGGATAGCGATAAACTAATTAGTTATTTGTGGATGAAATTGCGATCAACAGCAACAGATACTTATTTAGTTAGTTCACAACAAAAACTAAAAATAAGTTTTTGGTAAAAATCCATTCTTAATACAAGATTTTTTTTACTTTTTTGTCGACTTTACTTCCATTGTCGCCCAAACTACATTTACATACCCATGGGCGTACCTAGGTTCTGCAAGGCTACCACGAAATTCGAAAATCGAAGTTCGTATCGCACCGTCCCGCCTACGCTTATGTTATTTAATACGAGAGTGAGAGGGACGGTATGATACGAACTTCGAATTTCGTGTTTCGGAGTAGCCCTTCTGGACCAGAAGGTTGCAAATCAAATTTTATAAGCACCTAAGTAGTCAAATAACATAATTATCGACAAAAGTAGATAGTAGGGAGGTAAACAAAATCCAGGGAGGGGGGCAGCTGCCCCTCTTTTCCCTCTCCTAGGTACGCCCTTGTAATACCAAATCCAAAGTCGATGCCATTAACCCTTGAAGAGTTCCGTCCTGTGGAGACGATCCTGGCCAGACTACCAGGATCTCACTAACCAGATTATTGCATTGTCACGTAATTAACATAAGTAAGTACATAATCCTTTCAAATCAATCCGACTACTGAAAGTTGGTACTAATAAAATGTAACTTGCAAAAACAGGTGAAAATTAAAATTACATTACCGCTCAAATTTTCCATTATGTAAAGTACGTGACAAAAATTTATCTATTTTAAGCGTAATTTCCCACAAATCCACTCGTCCTTCTTAGTCAACATACTGAAATACTTACCAACAGAATATTATTATTTCCCACAGGTCTGATTAAAAAGTGAGCAAAACATGTCAAAGCTTATCAGAGTGGTGACGTTTCACGTCGACGCTGATTATGGCTCTCCATTTCACTCTCATGGCACCGTTATGGAAGGCATTTAGCTTCCGCGTTTACCAGGACCGCATGAAATTATAGAATGCTATTTCAGCGGCAAGCGAGCAAGGGGCTCGGCTGGGTACTGGCTACAGTGAGTCGGGAAAAGTTCACTAGATGGCGTTGAAAGTTAGGGTTATTAGATGCCTACTCTACCACAATACACACGTTTATTGTGACTCTCACGGGTGACTCTACTGTTAACCTTACCGCAGAAAACATAAACAAGTCTTTTAAAAGGGTGGGTAGCCAGGATTTTATAATAATAATAATAATATTCATTTATTTTAAGTAACATGACTCATAGAGAATCCAAAAGAAGAATAAAAAATTTTACTGTTTTCTTGTAGTTGAAGTACAGTATTGAATTTAAGCCTCGTTGGATTCTTGTAGAGTTAACAAAATAACTTTAAAAAAATACAAAAAGATGGTCTAAAATAATACCTAATAATTAAGCGTCTTATAAGATACAATACCAAGAAAAGGGTTGAAGGAAAAGGCCCGGGTGATTGAAAACAACGATTTTTTTAATATATATAACAGGAGGAAAACGAGCACGCGGGTCAAATGATGGGTGCTTCCCTTCACCGCTGCCCATGGACACCTGTCAACACGAGGGGTATCACAGTAATTTACCTAAGGCTTAGGCTGCCCGAGCTGAGGTTCGCAAGCATTCCTTATTTAGATAGAGGCAGGAAGCTAAGTACTACGAAACTCGAAAATCGAAGTTTGTATCGTACCATCCCGTTCACTCTCGTATTAAATAATATAGTAATATGACTTTGAACTCATCCTTTGTCATTACTCAAAGAGACTGGTAGAGATCTTTTGAAGGGGAGAAATTAACTTTTTTTTATATACATACATGAACGTTCGTCAATTGTTTTAGAAGAAGAAGAAGAAGAAGAAAAATGTATTTGAAACACACAATGCAACAACATTTTACAGGAATGACTTAAGTAATTTAATAGTAGGTAAGTATATTAATAGCTATAACAGTGTTGACTGTGGTCTCAAAAAGGAGTCCACTCAGCATGTGTCGCCGCAGATAGTGCAACGACGCTGATTTTCAGTGAATCCATATGACAATCACAAAACATATTTTAGTTTATCTATTTTATTGTATGTTATGTGTAGAGTTTACATAATAATATTATTTATTACGCATAGATAAATAGATACTTCTGCAGACGTGCGTTATATGCCTGTAATATTTTGACAGCTACATCGGGCGAAAGGCACAAAAAACGACTATTAGAGGTTTAAATTTATTCAGGATTTTTTTTCTTCGCCACAATCAATAGTGCTCTGTGATTGTAAGAACAACCTAGAATTAACTAGCTTATTCTGAAAACAAAAATATACGGTAGGTACACTTAAAACTAAATACTCCCATACACGTTGCCAGCACTAAACGTAATAACGAAAAACAATAACATTCGTCACAATATTCATTTGTTTTCGTTTCGCACGAGTCGCAACGCAAACGAGTTTGGAGCTATTATCCTTCCGTGTTTACTAGGACAGCATAAAACCAAGACCACTTAGTACTTACTACGTCGTTAATTTCACTTTCAGCGTAAGTCGTCACGTCTCAGTGCCTCCTCATTTTCCGTCACCATCACCAATCTACTTAAAAATTCTATAGGTTTTTGTTGGTTATGGGGATTTTTGGTCAGGTAAAATATCAAGAGATCGTGAGCTGGCGTTAGATCGTGAGTTACCTTTGTACTTTAAATACACTATTTGTTCTAACATGACTCAAATATATGAATGATTAAGTAACTTTATGAGGCGGTAAATAGTTTTTTATTTTTTCGAACAGAGACGTAATGCTTAAAAAAATGATATCAAATTAAATTGCTGATTGTTCGATTACACTTGAACCCAAAGCTAACAAATTGTTAAGTTACTGCGTTGGCAATGTGTTATATTAACTTTCATTAATTAATGAACGCCTTTACAATATTGTTTCAATAGGCCGCAATCGCTATAGGTGAGGGTTATATCGTAAAAAATAAAAGCGGTAAAATAAGCGAACCTATAATTTGCAAGTTTGTTGTTGAATTGTTGTTTTTTTAATAACCTATATGTGTGTCCCTTCTTCAGTTCCACATCTCGCTATCCAGAGCTACATCCAGCCTTGCGCTCAGTTAAATAAAAAAAATGTAAATGAATAAATTTATTTTAAAATTTATAAGAGTTTCGGTTCGATAATGTAACGTTTAAACCAACAAATAATGCTATTGTCCCATTTTGCACTATTAACTATTTTTTTTTATTAAAAATAGCTAAAAGCCACTCCAAGGAAACTTGCTTTCACTTGAGAAAAACCGCATCGAAATCGGTCCATGCATTTGAGAGCTGTCACAGACATCATCAAACATACAAATCCCAGTTTTGTGGATTGGCTCAGGCACTCTGCTAGTAGGTTACGAGCATATTCTGTACTAGGGATTCAGGAAACGAGAAGGGTTCGGAGAGATTCACTTGTTACTTAGGAAAAACTCCGAGAGATGGCGTGGAAATAAGATTCAACGCCGAAAATGGAATTGGAAAACCATGTCGAGCGAGAGTATAGTAGGTAAAGTTACATTTTTACTTACAGACGCTCAAATAACCGACTTCAAAAAGGGAGTCAAGGCAGGGAGTGATTAGTTAGTGGTATAGTAATGCATAAACAATAGAAGATACATAGTAAGTGAATAAAACTCGAGCATTAAACCCATTTTCTCTTCGAGTGTCTATCCTATCCACTCTCGCCATACCGACTCGGATGGCTTGAACGTCTCGGGTAAAATGGCTCATTTTATGCTCTTGTTATACAATCGACTACTATACTGCAGTATAGACGCTTAACTTAAACGGGCTAAAATTATTAATTTTATTCAGTTCATCTCTGATGAGTAAGCGTAAACCATGATATTTACTAATAAAATACAACCTTAAAGTTTAGTTTATATGCAGGTTCAAATATTTTGCCACTAAAAGAAATCAATTTATTAAATATGATATACATGAAAGAAAAAATAACCATATAAAACTTAACTATAAACTAACTACATATCTTAAAAACTTAATAACCTACTAAATATTTAGTTCTATGAAAGTGAATATTTATTTAATTATGTCTCTACCTAATCTGATTACTAAAAAAAAAGTTAGTTACTTATTTTATCAGAAAAACTCCTGAGACGCACAAAATACGCATGATTCGTGGGTTTCATTGTCAAAATTTTACCGTCTTGTTAAATGTTTTTAAAGCTTCATTCATTTGTTTCTTGATAAGTAGTGAACGCCCGACGCGTCTATACCAGAGGCACAGAGAATAAAAGGAGGTTGTATCCGTTTAGGTTGGTTTAGGGGTTGCGATTGGCAGCGGGTGTATCTAGTGAGCAGTAGGTGGCGCTAAAATCAATTTCGCAAAGAATGTACAAAACAAAAGTTGATTTAGATTTGATTTCGATGATGCGCGTTGAAACAGATTTTTGAAAAGTGGTGAATAATTCTGTGTTAACAGGTGAGAGTGAGTGTCAAAACTTGATTTTTTTAAATACCTACCCATTAAAGTCGTTGTTTGAACTTCTTTCTCTTCTTTGTTTCTTTCATTCTTTCCAAATAATAATAAAACATTGTCTGGTCGTTCTGTAATTTTGAAGGAATAGCAATTTTTTTTTCCGCTTTCAATTGCTAAGTATTTTCAGGGCAATGATTTAAAAATCAGGGGGTCATTTAAGACACACTTCACTACCCTACCTTTAGGTTTATGATTAGGTTCATCATCATCATCATCATCATCTGGAGGACATCCAGTGCTGCACGAAGACCTCCCCTTTTGAACGTCACAATGATCAGCAACTCACCACTTACACCCACCACTGCAAATTCAAAAATCGAATTTCGTGTCATACCGTCCCTCTCACTCTTGTATTAAATAATATAACCGCTTTTATAACCGTCAGCGGGATGGCAAGGTACGAAGTTCGAATTTTCCACTTTGTAGTAATTTATTACTACCGATACAAGAACAATTACTACTTGTTTACTTTTACTATTATGTAAAGAAACCATTAAAGTAGCTACTTTTTTGTTTTACAATAAAAGTACAACTAAACATGAAGTAAACAAACCCTGACATAACCAAAATAAAACACACTTTTTGATTAAATTTTACTTACCTACCTCATTTAATTTTAATGACCAAACATGAATTCACAACCGTTTGTCCACCCGTGGTCCACCCAAATCACGGTATCACAGTAATTTTGTATTATAAATTAATACGTGATAGGTTTAATTTTGGTCACAATGTCGCGATTAAATTTCAAAACGTCAGAGCATCAGAGCCAAAAAAGTTGCGGACGCTAGGTGGCGCTGATGTCGTGCACAGATTGTACTATTATCTATTCTGTGGCACAGAGCCAATAGGGCCGACGCCCTCGCGATGTTGTCATGTCAGTCTGTCTGACTGTTTCCAGGAGAGATGTGCTGTGCGAGGCGAGGTAAATGGAGCGTTTCTATTGACAAATGAAAAACACATTACTCTCAACACATCGCACATTACTGGTAGAAACGCAGCTTATGGCAGTAACTCATCGCCTACCAAGATATTTCCGAAGTCTTTACAAATATATTTCACACGAAAACACAAGCTGAAACATGGATGCACAGAAAAACCAGAAAAATAGACCAGCGCTGGGAATCGAACCCAGGTCCTCAGCAATCCGTGCTGCGTGCTATTCCCCTACACCACCGCTGGACAGGAGACTAGAAACGAATTTCTCCCATGCACCAACATTTCAACTTGCATTCTTTTCATAGTCACTTTAACAGCGACACTAACGCCATCTGTGTTACTAGTTTCTCATCGAGATACATTTTACATTCCCATCGAAACCAGCTCACCAGGGACAAGAGATGTCGCTATTAAGCAATCAAATTAAGATTACTTTTTGGAGTTTTTTTGAATTTTATTTTAAAAATGTCTCTAGTTTCCGTACCAAATTAAACATTACAGTAATTAAATTATCATTCCTCTGTTCGACATTAGGCGATAATGACTCGACGGCCAGACCGCTACGAAGGAAGATAAAGCCTTTTAGTGAGACTTGTGTGGTCTGAATTAGAGGCAGCATTGTGTGGTCGTGCCCTATGGGAGTGCGGTAATCGTACAATGTAATATGAAATTTCAATTTCTCTTCTGTGGAATTGTTGCGTAACACCATGTAACATGCAGAAGAAGTAATGAAAGCCAATTTATTTTAAAGATCTTAGGATTATACGGAACAGTTGTCAAGGAGGCTTCTGATATGAGGCTCTTTTGCTGTTAATTTGGCAACACTTCATACAAGGTTCCGTAATCCCAGCAGGGTTACTCCGAAACTCGAAACTCGAAGTTCGTGTCGTGCCCCTCTCGCTCTCGTATTCAAAGTCAAAGTCAAAATCTCTTTATTCAATTTAGGCTATGACAAGCACTTATGAACGTCTAAAAAAAATCTACCACCGGTTCGGAAAAAACCTCTGTTGAGAAGAATCCGGCAAGAAACTCAACGAGGTATTTTTTTTTTAAAACAGATTCATAATATTTATAAATGATATCTATATACTATACATTTCAAGTATTTAACACAATTTTATTTTATTAAATAGTATAAGTGTCAGAGGGACCGCACGACACGAGCTTCGAGTTTCGGAGTAGCGCTGCTGGTATGCTCAGAGGCCTTAGACGCGAATCCGGGTCAAATTTGAGGCAACCTTTTATTTAAATATTTTATTTTATTTAAATGAGCAGAATTTGTGCTTATTAAAACAGATGACAATTAAATGTAGAGTATTGTTTTTTAGTTCTCGCATATGAGTGGTTAAAATTATTCTAAGAATACAAGCTGAAGTCACGCTCTTGACTGTGTACAGTCACCAGCGCCAATATTTGATACAACAAGGCGGTCAGGCCTCTCACTAGGTGGACCACAAGGTGCGAATTGTTATTCATTGTGGCGTTTTAAAGGGGAGACCTTTATTCAATGGTAGACATATTCAGCCAACAACCCCCAAAGTTGACGATCCTACCATATTACCGAAGACCTGTTTACTGCTATAACTAAAACCAACATCTGATTCAATGGTAGGTACCCCACAGATTTGACTCTCGTTGCTATTCAAATTAATGTATGTATGCAATCACGACTAAGACACGTTGGTGGTCCCATACAGCCAGCAATAAAATATAGATGTATTCAATGGCTCGATGGCCCAATGCCTTTGCCTTGCCAGTGTTAAAAAGATTTTTACCGCGTTCTTGAATTATGAACTGTCAATAGCTTTATGGCTGTTAATTAAATTTAGGTTTAGTTGGTGGTCTTTTATTAGAGTTCTGTACCTTTAGGGTCCCAACAGCATCCTAATGCTGTCGCTCACGTGTCCGTTCCGTCCGTAGTTACACAGATTTTACAGTCAACAGGTTAGAGCTTAGAGTATACAGTACAGTATTAAATAAATAAATAAATATCAGTAAGCTTAGCAAAGCTTGTGCTATGGGTACTAAGCAACGGATAAACATAATTATATAGATAGATACATACTTAAATACATATTAAACACCCAAGACCCGAGAACAAACATTCGTATTTTTCATACAAATATCTGCCCCGACACGGGAATTGAACCCGGGACCTCAAGTTTCGTAGTCAGGTTCTCTAACCACTAGGCCATCTGGTCGTAAATAAAGTTACCTAATATATTTTAATAGAGGCGCCTTAGCCTAAGTAGATATCTCTAACGACTTTTTTTAATAGGAATTAAGTAATAGAAAATATTATAAATAAGGTCAACAATATTGACCTGTACATACTTCGTCCATGCCTGTACCAACATACCTAAGAACATGACCAAGAAAATGATTTACCCAGAACATGACCTACTCTGAAAATGACTTACGTCTTTAATTGTAAGTAAGTAAGTGTTGAATGAAAGAACGGGATTGCTCACGTCTTAAGTCGAGTTTAGCTCGACTTGTTTCGGGCTAATTCGTAGCCCTTCTTCCCGGAGCAACGCGACTCGGCGGCTGCTGCACTGCTCTGCTCGCACGACTACCGGATAAAAGTAATACCAGTGCTGTATTAGTTTTTAATTCAATGGTAATACATATAAGTATGTCCTGTTTTGTTCAGAATACTTAACCCTTAAAATATCCGCATCAAATTTTTTAGCACATGTTTTTGTGAATTCAAAAAAAACATAGTCAAAATGTCTTTATTCAATTTAGGCTATAACAAGCACTTATGAATCTCAAAAAAATCTACCACCGGTTCGGAAAAACCTCTGTTGAGCAGGTGGTAGGACCTTGTGCAAGGTCCGCCCGGATTGCTACCACCATCTTGCTCGCTAATCCTGCCGTAAAGCAGCAGTGCTTGCACTGTTATGTTTCGGCGTGGAGAGTAAGACAGCCGTTGAAATGACTGACACTTGAGGTATCCTATCTTAAGCCTCTACGTTGGCAACGCATCCACAATACCCTTGGTGTTGCAGATGTTTATGGGCGGTGGTGATCTCTTACCATCAGGAGACCCACCTGCTTGTTTGCCATCCAGTCGAATAAAAAAAAATGTAACCCCATACCTTATCAATCTTAGCTATACACGAGTACTAGGATGCAAGAGCTAAACATAATACGAAACGTTTTTTCGATCCATTTCAATTGGGTGCCTTCTTTGCGCAGCGGGCGATTAGCGGTGGCTGTGTCGCTCTCTCATTACCGCGGCCTAATTGCGGGCTCAAACGCGCCGCCGGCTTTCATCTTACCGCCGTCGTGGGCACAGAGCGAGCGGGGGCGGGAGCGGTAGCGGTGGAAGTAGCGAGAGCGGGAACGGTAGCTGTAGGCGGTAGTTGTATCACTCTCTTATTACTAGAGCATAAGGTTTTAGTGCGGTGTTTCACACAGCCACTTCGTAAGCCACTTTATACTTTTAAATTTTACTTTTACGAATATTTACGATGCATCGATCGATAGTAGATATTATTTTTAAAACAAAGTGAGTGAGAATGTTGTGACGTGACCCTGTATTTTATTTTGAACGCCCGGTACCGGTATTGACAAATGTAAACTCTGCCTCAGAGTCTAATACACTGAATACACGGCCAATTGTGACAGTTGCGGGTTCAACATGCCACCAGTTTTAATCTTACTACCATCGTGTGCACTTTCCGAGCAGTAGCGGGAGCGAGATAGGTTTCAGGAGTAGAATATGTACATAAGGTGGCTGTATTTCTGCGGCCTGGTTGTTTACGTTCAGTTTAACAGGTATGATATGTAGCAGTAAAGATTACAGAAGAGGTTGATATGAGTTTGTCAAGCCCTTAACTTTCTTTCATTTCACATCATAACGGAAATTGACAGCGAGTGACGTTACCTCGTCACCTGAGAAAATAAAATAAACCACAAATCATGTACGCGTCTAATATTAAGCACTAAATGAAATAAAAAATATTTATGACAATCAGCCTACCCAAAATAAATATAACCGACACAATGTAAATTGTTATCGAAATAACTAAATTGAATTGAATTGAATATGCTCAACATGTCAAAATGTCGCGACATTTGTTGCAACCGTATCTAAATCACAGCCGTTAAAAGTTGCCACCCAGCTTTTTCACTTAAAACATTTAAAAAAACCAGACTGGATGATCCATAGTACCTATGCATATCGACACCTCACGCTTTCAGTACAAATGATATTTCTTTCCTGCTGTTATTATATTACACAGTTTCGAGCCTTTCAGTACTTATTTCCTACGACCGCATCGCGCTAGCGTTCCGCTTTCCGCTGTTCCCAGTACGCAGCACCGACCCCTACTTTGATAACATGACGAAATTTCTCTCATTCCTGTATACATTTGAATTTAAACCATACCCCTCACTCCTAGGGATCATAACCATTACAAATCTAACCCGGGTAGTAATTGTTTTTATTCATTTATTACCACCATAGAGCCAGAATGGGCCCATAATGGCGTTAGTTGAAGTTATCATCGTGTAGACTTGTACTAATTTTATTAGATTTTTTATTGAACGATCGGAAGCCCCTTGGGATTAAGAAATGTGAAGATGTTTTTGAGAAATTTAGTGTGTAGATAGAGATATTTAATTAGAGATTTGATTTTGATGACTTTAAAGGATAGCATCGAAGCTGAAAGCTGAACGGTAGCGCCGGTCTTCGGATAGGTAGAGCAAGAAAAGCGGTCGCTCTAGGCGCTAGATGGAAAGGGGTGCCATTTTCCAGTTTTTAGCGCGAAATGATTTTATGATGGCGCCTTTTGAGAGGCGCGGAAGTGGTGTAAACATTCTCCCTCTACCTTAATCAAGCGTTAGAACCGGCGCTGCTGAGCGAAATAATTTTCTACCAATCTGAAGTCGGTGCCTCAGCACGAGCCAGGCAGTGATTGAAGCCCAATATGTAGTGCGTATGTTAGGTAGGCGACTATAAGTCCACTCCTGCTGGCTCGTGCTGAGGCACGGACTTCAGACTGGTAGAAAATTATTTTCATGGTTTTTGTAGTCAGTTAATTTTTTTGTTATAAAATTTTTTTACTCAAGTATTTGCTCACAAGTTTATGAACTCATCTGTATCTACGTATTTGTATAATTTAAATAAAAATTATACTTATAGGTAAAGCGTGAATAATCTAATCTCAAGTGGACACATAACTTTCGCGTTTATAACGCGAGTAATGTATGGTACACAGCTATTATGAAGGCAATTGCCTATGAAATAGTGAGCGGTGAGTGTGACTACAGCGCCCGGGTATTATGCAAATGGGTGATGCTAATTTAGATGGTTTTAAGCTGAACTGCGCTGTCATTGGAAGCCGCGGTACTGTAGTTAAAGGGTGTGCTGAAAAGCCAGCGCTGCGGCGCGGTGTTGCAACAACGTGAGGGGCACTTTTTTCTTCTTGACGACCGGATGGCTAAGTGGTTAGAGAACCTGACTATGAAGCTTGAGGTCCCGGGTTCGAATCCCGGCCCGGGCAGATATTTGTATGAATAATACGAATGTTTGTTCTCGGGTCTTGGATGTTTAATATGTATTTAAGTATTTATTTATCTATATTTAAGTATGTTTATCCGTTGCCAAGTCACCACAGTACAAGCTTTGCTTAGTTTGGGACTAGGTCAATTGGTGTCAAGTGTCCCATTATATTTATTTTATTTTATTTATTTATTTATTTCTTTCAGCACTATACTGTTTGTTTTTTTTTAATCGTACGTATGTACCAGGTTGGAACCTTTGTGCTACTAATGCTATGTTGACATCGCATACTTTTGCCAAGGAAATCATGGCGAAATTAATTATAAAAAGGTTCCCTGCAGGGCTACTACGAAACTCGAAACTCGAAGTTCGTATCGTACCGTCCCTCTCGCTCTCGTATTAAACAGTATAAGTGTCAGAGGAACCGTACGACACGAACTTCGAGTTTTGTAGTAGCCCTGCTGGTACATGAATCAGTTTGTTATATTGTACTTAATTAATTATGCAATGTTATGTAAAATGTTTCTATTGTTTTAAGTTACATTAAATTTTAACTCGCGACGCGAAAAGAGGGGTACCTATTTAAGTTACGCTAATATCTGTGTCTGTCTGCCTGTCTATCGCATCGTAATTCTAAAAACATGGATCGAGTTCGAAAAAGCAAGTTACATTGTTATTTAAATATATACATACGTAGGTATATACTTTAAAAAAATCTAATTGAGTGTTTATTCAGATGGATATACAATTAGTTAAATAAGTTTTTTATTTTTTATTTTTTTAACTAGCTGAAAATAAGCGTCACGGCTTGCCGTGGCATTATGTTGAGTGGGGACTAATGTCATGTTATGTCCTGTATATTTTATTCTGTTTGTTTCTAAGGCGCTAAGCTAAATAAATATAATTTTCTTTCTTTCTTTCTTTATATTAGTTTTACACCTTGACTATCTATGCACTGTTGTATGTAATACACACAGTGAACTCCTGTGCCCTTAGTGTAAGTTTTCGGTTACAAAATACGTCTCGATCGCGTTCGCGTTACACGAACATCGCAAACGTTCCGCTAGGAGGCGCTGTTCGTGTTTCCATACAAATTGAGATTTTAACGCGAACGCGATCGAGACGTATTTTGTAACCGAAAAAATACACTAGGGGTACTGGTGTCGGCGGTCGCTCACACTCGTCGCTCATTTCACAGACAGTTGACTTTATAATGGCTGTATAGAGCATTACTATACCGCCTAATATATTTTAACGCTCGAAGTTGTATTAAGATGTTCTACTCTTAATTATAAGACGGCATGACTAATACTCCTTTCCGGTTTCTTTATTACATTATTAAATGGTTTTTTGGTAACTTTTTTTGCGGTTCGTTCAACAGCGTTTCGTAATGAAATTGATGATTTCTACTGAAATTTGACATTGTTAGTTACTTATTTTAAAATTTTGTCTAATTTTAGAGCATCTGAATTAAAGCCAAAAGGCAATTTTACAGGTACCTAGGTGCCTATAGCCATAGGTCTTGATTATTATTCATAGTATCGAGAAAACACTTTGGTTTTTTACAGAAATTTTAAAAAGTAAGTACTTAACCTATAAACTTATTTTTTTGCTAACTTATCTGTACGGAACCTAGAGCAGGTATACTTAATATGCGAATTCAACTAATATTTAGCCGGTTTTTTTATTACGTGTTCAATCTTTACACTTTCATTTCGAACTTACGAGTACCTATCAGATATTGCCGGCTAAGTACACCACGAAAAAACACTTTTAAACATGCTTGTATGATTGATACATCATTCATCTCTGCATCGTGGTGTAACCAATTAGTTTTTGTGAAAACCCATCCATTAAAACCTATTCCCAATGCAATTCACACCTCTTGGTGACTTCATACAAATTGAGTCGGCCATACAATAGCTCAACCTTGGATTATTACGTTGATACAACTTTAATAATTGTCAACTTGAAGCGTACTTTTCCGTCAATTACCAATACACTGCGGGTTTTCTCCCTTCACGTTAAATCCAAATCGACTTGAAGCATCGTTGCATACGATTCTTTACAATCATACCGGAATTTAACAAAGTGCCTTTAGTTATAAAAACTGATCAAAAGAGATTCCGAATCCTTTGTGCGCTCAAAACCCATAATGTGACATCTATCGATGACGAATGACTAGTATTACCAAGGTTATAAAACATTTAACAAACTCTGCGTCAAGCCATTTTGGTGGTTTACCTTTTGGCGCAAAGACGGAGTATCATTTTAGGTGCTGTAAAAATAACTTTGTACGTGTTTAAAAAGGGTACAACCTAAATACGGAGGCGTTAAAAGGTGGTCCCCATTATAATAATATTTATTCGGTGCAACATTGGAGTCATCCTAATTCTACTTGACTAAAAGAGCGTATGTGCATGCCTTAGACGACTGATACGTCTTTTTGTCTCAAAGCGGTATATGTTGACTTAATGATAAAGACTTTTGGATCTAATTTTCATATTTCGCTGTGAAAATTAGCAAGCACCCTTAAAGGTAGAAAACGACCCGTAAATAATATAAATTGTTAAACTGCTACCTAGATTTTTTTGCAACTGGCAATTAAGGCAATTTGAGTGTGTGTTAAAAAAATAGAACAGCGTAACTATTTACGTTCACTTGTCTTGTTTAACTACGTTTTTTGCCTCATTTCTGGGTATAAAGATGCTATTAACCTCTCGTTCATTTATCTACTTTGTGCCTTTAGCTTGGACTGTTTCAGTGTTCAGAATTTACGTTATTGTCCATGTAATGCAAGAGAATATTCTCTTGCGTCTATAGGGGGACAATAATTTTCTTGGAGTTAACAAATCTGTCTTAATGCAAAGTCATTTCTATTAAGTATTTTAAGAAATCTGTTTTTACCATGTACATTTACATACATATGATTCGCGTTCTTCTAAGTAATCTCTTTTCTGACTCGATCCCATAGAGGAATCTCGAACATAACCCTCTTCATATAGATCGCTGAGCAACTCTGTCTCTATTCATAAGCCATATAGTGAAGCACCATGTCTCAGGTCTATACCTATTATAGTTATAGTAACTTGATGCAATTCATCCAAACAACGGTGGAGCAGACAAGTCTAGGGCTTCCTGAAGTACGGTGAAAGGACGACCTTAAGAGGGTCACTGGCGGCGGATGGATGCGAGGGGCTGAAGACAGTGTTGTGACGCGCCATGGAAGAGGCCTATGTCCAGCAGTTGACTGCTGCAGGCTGATGATGATGATGAATGTAATGCACACTAGTAAATACTCAAAGTACGACATTAACTACCCTTGATCTTATTTATCATCATCGACAGATGTAAAAAAAAGTGTAACGATCCCAAAATCATGTCTCTATTATGGCGACTCTATTAAGCCTAATGTGGATTGAGTTGTGTCCCGTGAATGGCCAAAGCCGAGTATCGGTCACAGATAATTAAACAAGCCATATTGTGACGAGCGGGGTGACTACAAAGTGGGATTTCATGGGACATAGTCCATAATAACATTTAGTTAGAGCCTATTTTACTACTCATCGATAAATTTTATGTGAGGAATATCAGTGATCAAATGAACTCTGTTTGTTTTGTCCGAGTAAACAGACACGGGATTACAAATATCAATCACATACAATTTGTTAAAAATTAACAAATAAAAATAAAACAAAATAAGATTGTTCCTTGGAATCTATTTTGTATTTTTTTTATTTCAACTCCAAATTTTTAAAACAAAATATCACGGCTCACTTCACTTGACACTAATTGTAGTCGTAGATATAGGTACTAACTATTAACCAGGCATCGGATAAAAAGCTATGTACATATTTAAATAGATACATTATGTACTCAAATACCTACTTATCAATAAGTGGTGAAACAGGCCCTGAGGTAGATGATTTTTTTACAAATTTCAATGGAGAAACTTCACGAAATTTGGTACGGATGCACAGTTTGTACTAAAAATTAAACTATGTACCTACTTGTAAAAAAACTTCTACGTTGTGTTTTTCTTGATTTCCGTTAACTTCTTATTACGTACCTAGTTACTAAAAACAGTTACTGCAACATCACGACAAAAAGTATTTAATTTTTTAATCCTTCTGAAGTGTGGTCACCACGCCGCATCCAACATCTGCGACAACAATACGAGTGATTATCGTCAGTGCGACATTGTCGCGTCACCCTCGCTGTCGCCTGTCGCCGCTGTCACCGATGTCGTCAGTATCACTGTCGTCACTGTCGACAGTTCGATAATGAATGGTATCGTTATATTCTGGCGCTGTCATCATCATCCTCATATTGATGACCGTATTGCCCAGTGGTTAGAGAACCTGACGACGAAGCTTGTCATAGGTTCGATCTCCGATCGGAGCAGATATTTGTGTGAAAAATGTGAATGGTTGTTCTCAGGTCTCGGGTATTTATTATGAGTTATGTATTTTATACAGACTACAGCGCTTTCATTCTAGCATGGTAACACATGATGCACGTTTCGTTTTGTTACTCAAAAAAAGTTGATCCGGTCTAAATACATATAATGGAAGTGGAAGTATATTTCAGTTGTAGCCTGAATATGACTGGCGTAAAATATTTGAACATTTTTTTTATACGACTGGCAGGCAAACGAGCAAGTGGGTCTCCTGGTGGTTAAAGATCACCACCGCCCATAAACATCTGCAACACCAGGGGTATTGCAGATGCGTTGCCAACCTAGAGGCCTAGGTTGGAATACCTCAAGTGCCAGTAATTTCACCGGCTGTCTTACTCTCTGCGCCGAAACACAACAGTGCAAGCACTGCTGCTTCACGGCAGGATTAGCGAGCAAGATGGTGGTAGCAATCCGGGCGGACCTTGCACAAGGTGCTACCACCGGCTACCTTAATGAATTTACATACGAAATAAATTCAAGCTATCTGATTTTTATAATCAATTAATTAAATTCAAAGCACAATTTATGGTCACTTGCAGGAAACACATAAATCTCGAGTTAAGCTTAGTTTCATCATCATCATCATCATGTCAGCCGAAAGACGTCCACTGCTGGACATAGGCCTCCCCAAGGCTCTCCACTCAGACCGGTCTTGTGCTTTCCGCATCCATCGCGATCCCGCGATCTTAGCCAGGTCGTCGCTCCATCTTGTTGGATGCCTACCGACAGCCCGAAGCTTAGTTTAGTAGTGTCAAAATGTATGGAACTGTCAAGCTTAAGCCAGGCTTAACAACTAAATCTAGATTTATTTTTACCTGCAAGTGGGTCTAAGTGAAGAAACATAATATGCATGTAAAGTAACACCAATACTCGTTTAGTGATGGGTATGGATTTTGAGTTATTTATTTACCATTGCTTAAGCTTAAGACATTCTGCATTACATAGTATAAGTACCTAACTAAAAAGTGTTTTTTTGAGATGCAGGATGCCACGTTTTGCCTTAAGAGGGCAGCATTTGTGGTAATCACATATACAATGATCACTCGATCTATCGAGAGCTGTTTGAGACCACACGCGCGGCCAAATTGAGACGTGTCATAACGACCGCTCCCGGATATAATGGGATGGGAGTTCCCGAAGGCTGAGGTAATGAGACCCGGGACGGAGTATCGTTGCTGACGGTGTCTTGGAACCTTTCGTCTTGGGTACTTGTATTATGTCCGTTATTTTCACCAGACAACGGAGCGTCAATGAACGCACATCCATGTAAACTTACATACATGTTTTTTATCTTTTTTTTTTATTTATTTAATTTTAACAATTACATAGTTTATACATTAACACATTTTTCGCCAAACTGCATGACAGTTTGTTGGCGAAATGAAACACTCTCAACACTTTTATAAATACTGTGCAAAACTTACTTATATAACTAACCTATTACTTATTAGAAAAGTATTTTTACTTACATTTGCATTAGTAGTTATGTAACAAAAATATCATATATCTGGGATCATTTCTAACAGTATGCCTAAAGTAACAACTTTTTGCTTCATAGTTTTGAAAAGGCGAAGACGCTTGCTTGCTTTATGTTTCGCATCAATTTTCAACGAAAAAGGTAATTTAATTATTCTCATTATAATCTGTAATGTAGAGGTACAAAGAGATAAAGAGGCATAAAGAGTTTTTTTTTTTCAAGCTTTTATCCAACTTTCCCTGCTTGATGTTGTTGTTTTTGGGTCTAATATTACAAGTTCATTTTAAATGCCCATTTCAGTGGTCGAGTATACGATACTTTAAATTTGGAGTCACTATACTAGTTGGACGACCATACAAGTACTCGTACAGTCAGCAAAACAAGCTTGTACTTGTGCTAAACTAAAAACAATTACCTTCGCACGGTCCTGGCGTTTTTAGTTCATTGTCAGGAGCATCGCGAAGTACCTCACGCCTGATTCAGTAAATTAAATAAACGTGCTCGTTTTTTGTGAAAAAACACCAATCGGTAGGAAAGGCGGGAAAACGTAGTGTAGGGCGTCCTTTTGATTAAATTTGTTGTCCTTAGCTTACTGAAGGTTACTGAAGCTAATTGAGAAAGCGAGATAAATAAGAACTTTTTCGACGCAATATCGTAGCAAAACAATATTCACTAGATCTGTAGTCTTACCGGGTGTGGCCTGTAATATAAGCAAAAAATTAAAACATAGATCATACTTCTCAAACTGAACAACATTAGTTCAGCGAATTTTAAAAAGAATTAGTTTTTTTAATTTATATTACACTTTTCGAAGAAGCAATGTAAAGCAAAATGCTTGATGTTTGTAGCGTGACAGGCGACGTCAGTTGTTTTCTAGGATGGCGTACATTGATGGCAGTATTTAATATGTATGAAAAAAGGAAATTTTTAAGACCCCATTATTTTTAAAAGTCGCTGAACTAATGTTGTTCAGTTTAACGAGGACGATCTATGTTTTAATTTTTTGCTCGTATTACAGGCCACACCCGGTATATTTATGCAGATGTTTTTTAAATACCAGTCGATTGTTCAGTTGCAAAGTGTCTACTCCAGCCACCTCAACGCGTACCCTCAAGGTGGCCTAATGACACCCGTCCTGTAATTCGGCGGTGGTTCGCTTCCGCTAGCAATTTGTGCTAGTTCGCCACCTAATGGGGAGGTGTGGGGCTTAATCCAAATACGGGACAAAAAGTGTTTGTTGAATTGGGGTTTTTGATTAAATTTGCTGTCCTACCTTACTGCAGTTTACTGAGAAAGCGAGATAAATAAGAACTTTTTTTTTCGGTGAAAAACCATAGCAAAACAATATTCACTAAGTATATCTGTAGTCTTGTATTTATGCAGATGTTTTTTAAATACCAGTCGATTGTTCAGTTGCAAAGTGTCTACTCCAGCCACCTCAACGCGTCTACCCTGAAGGTGGCCTAATGACACCGTCCTGTAATTCGGCGGTGGTTCGCTTCCGCTAGCAATTTCTGCTAGTTCGCCACCTAATGGGGAGGTGTGGACTTAATCCAAATACGGGACAAAAAGTGTTTGTTGAATTATGAGTTTTTGATTATATTTGTTGTCGTGGCTTACTGAAGTTTACTGAAGCTACTTGAGAAAGCGAGATAAATAATAACTTCTTCGACAAAATATATGCCTACCATAGCAAAACAATATTTACTATATCTGTGATCTTATATTTATGCAGATTTTTTTAAATAGGTACCAGTCGATTGTTCAGTTGCTTGTTCAGTTGCAAAGTGTCCACTCCAGCCACCTCAACGCGTCTACCCTCAAGGTGGCCTAATGACACCGTTCTGTAATTCGGCGGTGGTTCGCTTCCGCTAGCAATTTGTGTTAGTTCGCCACCTAATGGGGAGGTGTGGGGCTTAATCCAAATACGGGACAAAAAGTGTTTGTTGAATTATGAGTTTTTTGATTAAGGTTTGTTGTCATAGAACAGATTAACTTTCTATTTTAAAAAGTGTTATAAATAAAAAATTGCTTGCATATTTTCCATTAGGAACGAATATTTGGTGGGTTAAGTAGTCATGAATTTTTTTTTAGTGCAACGTTACTGAAGACCACAATATAGGTATTGTTTTGAGAATGCCCTTGAGACTTTAGTAAAATCTCGAAAGAAGAAATAATAAAAATAAACATAATCCTACTAATATTACAAATGCGAAGATTTATGAGTGAGCACTTCTTCATGTTGAAACGACTGGACGAATTGGGATGAATTTTGGCAATAAATTGGTTTATAACCTTGATTAAAACATAGGATACTTTATATCCCAATATTCCTATGGGATAAGGATAAAATCCTGAATTAACAACCGTTGGGTTTAGAGTCATGAAATTTGGTATGTAGGTAGCTTGAAGTCTGGAATAACGCATAGACTACTTTGTATCCCGATATTACTACGAGATAGGGATAAAATCTTCCTCAATGATAACCACGATAATATTTTTTGAGAATGCCCTTGGGACTTTAGTAAAATCTCGGAATTTCAATTCAACTTTTGGATCTATGCCCTACGCATGCGAAACCTAGGGTAAACAGTTAATAAATAATGATATACGTACACACAGACGGAATTTCTAAGCGGATACATTCCTACATTACAGCTAAATCCACCACAATTAAGCTCGAGCAATCCTAATAATTAGTCAACAATGAAATCTGTTCGAGATTAGCGGAAACAGATCATAATTACTTCGGGTACGCATACCAGAGTAATTATTACTCTTAGCCGTATAATTGAGGCTGGAGGAAGTGTTGTTTCCTTTTTCTGTGCGTGTGAAATGTATATTTGCATGAGGGGATAAAGTACTGTTCAGTCATCATCATCATCATCATCATATCAACCAAAGGCCGAGTTTAAAAATCATGCAAGTAACATTACATTGCGGCACTCGATTGACTACAGCAATTATATTAAGATGGTACGGAACCCTTCGTGCGCTAGTCAAACTCGCACTTGGCCAGTTTTTTCTTGTTTCATCATCATCATCATCATCAGCCGGAAGACGTCCACTGCTGGACAAAGGCCTCCCCCTTAGAACGCCATAATGAACGACAACTCGCCACTTGCATCCACCGGTTTCCCGCAACTCTCACTGTGTCGTCAGTCCACCTGGTGGAGGCCTGCCAATAGTGCCAACGCTTCGTCTTCCAGTTCGTGGTCGCCACTCGAGAACTTTTCTCCCCCAACGGTTTTCTTGTTTAATGTGTTTCAATTTTAGGGTAGTTTTATGTAAATAGATATAATTTATGAGTACCTACCTGATGTTATAACCGAAGACATTCCTATCTTATATATCCAAAACCATCGGCAAAGTAATGGTTGGTAATAACACAGTGTACCGGAAATCGAGGTGATTGGCCAATGATGGCGGAAAGCCAATATGGCGCCGGTTCCGGTGGATGACACGGGACATTAAGTTGCTAAAATTGCTAAATGGGTGTCTGTACTATGTTTATGTACTTATACTACACAATTCGTTTTCACGCTTGATTGTTGCTTTTTAATGGAAAAGTTAATGTATAATTATTTTTATACTGAGTTCTTATAAACACAAATCAAATAAAAAAATACAACGGCATTTTTACAGTTATTTTAAATCTTTTTAATTCGGAATAAAAAGACATTTTAAAAACCTAAGCAGGTAAGTGCTATGAAGCGTAGGACGTATTAAAAACAAATTTGATCTAGGAACAAATGAGATAAAAATAATAAGAATCGTTATGTACAGAGTAGTAAATTTTAAAATTTAAAAAAGATGTCAGAAATTTTTTCAATTGCATTTTTATTTTTGCTCGGTGGTGCGATGATCTTCGCAGGGTGGCTGGCAAGAGCTGGATGAGAGTGGCCGAGGATCGTGCTTGGTGGCGTGCCATGGGAGAGGCCTATGTCCAGCAGTGGACGACCATAGGCTGATGATGATGATGATGATGATGATTTTTATTTTTATAGTTCCTTTGCATTTGTGAGGAATAAGCGTTACAAAGGATTTACTAAAACAAATAACTTCTTGACACTTCTACTTAACTACAAATAAATATATTATTTTCGGTCTGTTGTTCAAATGCGTTGGAGGGATGATATCGGGAGAGTTGCAGGCAGTAACTGGATGCAGACGGCTCAGAATAGAGCAACCTGGAGAAAGCTGAAGGAGGCCTACACCAAATTGGTTGAGAGAGGCTTGAGATGATGATGATTATTATGAGTATATATTTGATATTATGAAACATTTTTAAATACAGCAAGCTTTCAGAGAACACTCGTCGAATACATAGGTATTAAGATTTCAATAACTTTGTATGTACAGTCCAAGCCACAAATATATGCCAAAGTCAAAGACAAAAATATCTATTGGTACATCTATAAGAACGATGTATAAAAAATATATTTGACGTAAAAGCTGTACTTGTATATGTAGATATTTATGCCCTCGTTGTAACACAACAACAAAAACGAAAATGATTAAAAAAAAAGTTGTCTACCGGCAATCCAAAGGCAAATAGAACTCCCCATCAACACCGACGACTTTTCCGCTCCATAGATCACCCCGGAAGCGGAAACCGAATAAACAAGAGGACAAAATGGCTGCCTGCACGATGTAAAATATTTTTTTAACCCCGTAAAAGGAGGGGTCCGTTTGTAGCCTTTGTTCTAACTTGTTTTGGTCTGTTAAATTGAATAAAACTTCAATATCACAATAGAAAGAAAGAAAGATTTATTTTGGCTCCATGAGTACCACCTAAGACTAAGACTAAAACTAGCACTAAAACTATATTACTTGGTGACACGACAGGATACTAAAAAAAAAGTGACATCGCCTGTCACGTAACAAAATGACGGATTTTGCAATACATTGCTTGTCCAATTTAACTTTAAACTATAATAAAAATTACAATTTAAGTTATTTTCAAAAGTTATAGGACTAAATTAGCTCAAGATGAAGAGTGGAAGCTGTGCTTTAATTTTTATCCTGTTACAGGGTCCACCTCGTATAAACAATATCCTACTTACTTAGGAATTGCGTCATTACAACACTAGAGCTAACGAGCGCAAATCGAGAAAGCTTAAAATGTTATAAGTACTTACAGAAAAGTTCACTTCGCAAATTAGCAATTAACATTTTAAATCAGAATTATAATTCTACTAGCTTTTACCCACGGCTCCGCCCGCGTGGTATTCGGTTATCGCGCGCTGTTCTCTCGGGAACTGTGGAATTTTCCGGGCCAAAAAGTAGCCTATGTCACTCTCGGGGACCATAAACTATCTTTATGCCAAAAATCACGACAATCCGTCGCTCCGTTACGGCGTGAAAGCGTAACAAACAAACAAACAAACTCACTTTCTCCTTTAAAATAATAGTTAAGTATAAGGAAGGAAGGATAAACATTCTAAAACCCTCTATTTATAAATATAAATGTCACACCTAGTTTCCTTCTTTACAAGTACCTATCTATTAACAACTTGCTAATTATCCTCACTTAGACAATCTTTTATTAAACACTGAATAGGTAGATATAATTACCACCCCTAGTGGGTGTGCAATTATTTCTTTAATGGCAGAGGCTAGATATTAACTGGTGTGTGGAATTAATTGCTAACTAATAAACGTTAACTATAATTAAACTGTATCTACCTACAGTTGTGATTGTAGAAGAAATTGAAGTCCGATTCTGTTTTTGAAAGGTTTACATACCCACGACAATGCTAAAAATAACGGTTTTTTTTTAATCGTTAATTGCTGCTTATCTATAATAATCGTAAATAAATAAATAAAATAAATAAATGAATACCTAAATAAATATCACGGGACAATAATTCACATCAATTGACCTAGTCCCAAAGTAAGCTTAGCAAAGCTTGTGTTATGGGTAGGTACTGTAGGGATTAGGCTGTATACCGCTGGCAGGTGGTAAAAATGACCGCCTGGCAGGCTAGACTGAATGTGTTTTGTATAATTATAGTATTTTTGTATTTTATAGTTCTGGAATTCGATTTAAACAGATTGACAGCGGTATACATGCCGGAGCACAGATCGCTCCCGACAGCCTTAGCCTGAGAGGCTTGACCCATATCTGTAATGTGTATATCTAAGTTCCATGTCTGAATATATGAAGCCAATTGAAGATACTTCCTTGTGTTTGAATTGAGTTTAGCATCACGCGCGTTAAATCCCCTTTACCTAAGCTCTACCAGCTACACAGTTCCCCACAGTACCTACTTACTAAGCAACGGATAAATATATTTACATAGATACGAGTAGATACAATCTTAAATAGTTATATTAAACATCCAAGACCCGAGAACAAACATTCGTATTGTTCACACAAATATCTGCCCCGACACGGGAATCGAACCCGGGACCTGAAGCTTCGTAGTCAGGTTCTTTAACCACTAGACTAGGCCATCTGGTCGTAAATAAAGTTAATATATTTTAATAGAGGCTCCTTAGCCTTAGTAGATAACTCTAACGACTTTTTTTTATGGGCATTAATTAATATAAAATATTATAAATAAGGTCAACAATATTGACCTGTACCAACATACCTAAGAACATGACCAAGAAAATGATTTACCCAGAACATGACCTACTCTGAAAATGACTTACCTAGAACATGACCTGCCAAGAAAATGACTTACCTAGAACAGGATCTACTCCGAAATTGATTTTCCTAGAACATGACTTACTCATAAAATGACTATCCTAGAACATGACCTACTCATAAAATGTCTTACCTAGAACATGATCTACGTCATCCAAGGGAATTATTTAGCTACATTTTAACTCATAACAATATGAAATTAACGATAAATAATGGAGCTCTTATTGTTGTCTGAAATAATTCTTTAGGTATCTATTATGTTTATTATGAAGTATCTTCTTTATGGGTGAAAATCAAAATAATTAAGTACATGTAGGTATGTAGGTAAATAGAAACCGTAAACAAAATTGCTACTTTACTGAAATTACAACAAAACTGAGAAAATTGTACCTAGATGAATTGAAAATAGATAGGTATTTATTAGGTTTGATTTCGTTACCAGTTACCATTTTCTCACTTAGGTGGTTTCTCACTTTGATTTCCACCAAAACCTTTTTAACCAAAACATCAACTCAATTATAAAAAGCAATAAGTGATTTGTTGTTAAACAAAACTTTCTTAATGACAACAAAACATTACAAAAAGCCAATTCGAATTATTTTCCTTCCTAACTCTATTATGACGATATAAAGTGCCATTACTTTAATTACAACCGACACTTACCCATATAAAGTTAGTAGGTAGATGGATACCTACTATACCGGCGCCAAACAACCATCCCAGTAAACAATAAATGAAGAAAAGTGGCAATTTCTCCCGTGACAAACGTCGCCTTATCGACGCTAAATAATGGAACGCGTACTTAGACGCGTCTTCATCCCGGTAATTAACGATCTCCCCCCCGGACAGAATTAATCACGGAGAATCTCGCCCCCCAATCCCGGATTAAAAAGTTTTATTGGAGAACCGAGTGTGACAGCCTGCGGCGGCTAACAGCGGATCGTTAACCAATCAGAGCGGAGACGCTTTTAAATGGGCCCGCGCTATTGGCCGGCGTTAATCTGGCCACGCCTTACCCTACCGGCGGGCGCAGGGCTGTCACAGCCACGTCAGTTGGCCGAGGCGCGTCGACCCGTCAGCCGTATCTCGCGTCGTGATACTCTGTTTATCCGGTGTCTTTCGTGTGATGGTGTGAGATGGAGGAGGAGTCGATGTCCGGGCACAGTTGTTCCGAGGACGATATCAGCGTGGGGCGGCCGTCGCCGGCGCCGTCGCGGTCGCCGTCGCCTCACGACTACTTCAGGCCGCTGAAGAGGCTGAAGATGTCGGAGCCGGCGGAGGAGAGGCGCGGGGAGGGGGTGAAGAGTTTCGGTATCATGGACATTTTGTCGCATAGTCCGAGGACGCCGGCGAGGATTGTGCGGCCTTGGGACGGTGCGGCGGCGGGGTTGGAGCGCTTGCAGCGGTTGCAGCGGTTGGCTGGGGCGGCCTTGTTGGATGGAGAGCGCTGGAGGCTGGCTGCTCTAGGGCTCCTCAGGCCCCGGGAGGCGACGGAGTGCGACTCTGTCTCTGAGCGCTCCTCCTCGGCCTCTGACTGTTGCTCCGAGCCCCGGCGAGCGTCGCATGCGACGAATGCGCCGCACACGCCTCTGGATGCGCTGTTCCATATGACCAGCAAGACTTTTGAAGCCAACAATACTGACAATGGAGGTAAGTGTCTTTATTACTGTGAACTTCATTTGGTTACAAGGTCTAATAAGATTGTTAAAGGGTTGTGTCACAGAATAGATAATACCTACCTACCTAGTGTTAAGTAGATTACATTGCAACTCGCTTATTAATATATACTCAGCTAGTACTTCATAATAAAATAAATAGGTAGGTAGAAATCGTTGGTGCAGTAATCTATTTTATTTATATTTTACAAGAGTTGAAAGCTTTTTAGCAATTTGAATAACATAGGTACAATGTTATAACTTATAAGGTATAAAATTTTAATAAGGAAGAGGAAAAAATCAAATGATACAATTTACTAATATTTAATCATTTTCCCAAAAAACAAAAAATGTTTGGTAACTAGCTAGTGACTTATTTAACTACATAAGTACAATCCTTTTGTAATAAAACTAAATTGAATAAACCCGGTTTCAACAGGCGAAATATTACTAGACGCGCGGGGTCTATATCGAGAGTTCCATTTTTAACCGACTTCATTACAATATAGGCTCATTTGGTTATTTAACCTATCATAAACATGACACAAATGTCAAAATTGTCAAGCGGACCCCATTACTAAGTAGATAAATAAAATAAAAGCTAGTATAAACTTCTTCCTTAATAAAAATCAAATAAATAATTTAACACTGCAACGACCCATTACAACATAGATGACCCGTAACTTTCATAAACAATGTACTAATGTAACAACTATGTAATATGCGATAACAAAAATAGAGTTGAGATTTCTATGACAAAGCTTGTGGATATCTCTAATATTAGACTAACAAAACTGCGTTGTGAATGTGTTTTACAGTGATCCATTTACAAATAAGATTATTAAATAACAATCTAACTAACAAAATGCTTATTACAATTTCCGTCAACCGTTTATTAAAAAAACATAACCCTTCTATAAATACAAGATATCTCAAGTGGTCTCAATCAGGCAATCATGACCAGCAGTAGCCTGTCTAGAAATAAACACAGCATGTCAACGTACAAATAAAATGCATTGGCTAGTGAATGCGATTTGTATTAATTGGACTAATTAGTTGCCATTCGCAATTAATTGAGCGAAATAGATCTATTGCTAATGCTATGTTATGTTAAAAGATATAATAGTAGCTATAGACAGTTAAAGTTTTATATAACATGATTTTCGAGAAGTAAAAGATAGGATATTTTTAATCTTGGTAGTAACTTAATGGTAGTAAGAAATCAACACTAATTTTTGCCTACATCGAAAAGTTCATAAACTCTATAAAACACCAATTACCTACTCTATTTTAAACCAACAAACTCCATTTTCGGAAATCTGATTTTTTTATTTAGGTAATTTTATGCTATGACTCCCAAATTCCCAATATGGCTGAACACTAACAACTGTTAGCACATACTTACCAATTTAAGTTACAATTACATTTTGGTCTAATTGACTACATTGAGATATGTATCCGGATTTTTAGATTCATTTCAGATTCATTTTTCGGTTATACTTTTAATAAAACAAAAATAAGGGTACACATAAATATTCAAAAAATAACCATAAGTAGGTAAAACATAAGTAACACTATACATATTTTTAATAATCTCAAGAAATTTCAGTATTTTGGAATTATCAAGAAAATCATTTTATTTATACAATTAGAGACTATTTTTTTTTTGTCAAGATCACTGTAAAAATAAAATCAAAACTTTTATCTATGAATATCAATTTTTAACGCCAATGTGAGAGCTGACCTCCAAGAATCCAGATCATCTGCGGACAAAATTATTAATACTAAGGCCAGCATACCACTTTTAAGAAGAAAAAAAACCGAATTGCGACACATTCTAAGTTTTTTTTAATATTCATCTGATAGTCCTAGTTGTAGGTACATTGCGTACATAATATTATTATCAACTGCAATGCAGATTAATGTTGTGGTTATAAATTGGAACTCATAATCGAAGCCATTACAGAAATCAGTCAGCGAAATTGATTGTTTTTAATTACTAGCAACAAATTGAAGCAGCTTCACAAAGATAGTTTATTATGCCAAGATCTGAGAAAGGATTGGTTTGTAATAAATAGGTACAGTCACTTGCTTTAATATCTGCCACAGCGGAGCGTGAAAAATATCTGACATGTCCTACCGGCCCCAGAGATAGAGTCGTGTCAGATATTTATGCACGCTTGTTGTGTCAGATATTGGTGCTAGTGATTGTACGATATATTCGTCAACGAACTGCTTTCTGAGTAATCGCAGATTTAATTAGCATCATTAAATGATACTGTTTTAATGTATGATGACATTGATGATTATCCGTGGGATCGTTTCGTTGGTTTATTTAATAACTAGGTACTTATTAATATAAGTACCACTTGATAACTAGTAACGTATGTTTCAAACAAATAAATTATAAAGAAGACATTTGCTCGTTTGCCATCCAGTCGAATAAAAGATTTTTTTTTTAAATCTAATAATGTAATTTACTTCAAATTTAAAAGAAAAAATAGATTTTTATCATTTTTTTTTTTTTTTTAAGTTTGTTCATTATTCTTCTGGGTGGCGGCGCCATATTTAAAAAAATTCCGTCAAGTGGCGCGGCCATTTTGAAAAAAAAAATTGATCTGTAATTGTTTCTTCAGCAAGGACAAGTAAATTCATTAATACCTAAAGTAAAACGCTACTGGAAATAAGATATTTTGATATGTAAACTATAAGGTACCCGGCGCTCGCGCCGGCAAGATTGCAAGCAATTGAGATTGAGATATTATTGATTATTGGACAAGAAAAAACTAACACGTTCATTACGGGTTCTGTACACGAAATAGGTGATTAAATTATGATTACAGAGCGGCAGACAGTAATTGAAAGCTTCCTGCGCCCAACTTCGGGCTATAATTTCGGCCAGTTTTTAATGTCATTCATGTTTATATGTCCGAGTTATAATTGTATCCAATGACTGTCATTATTGATTGATATGTGCAAAAAGTGTTCATAACATAAGCAAAGTAACGATTCTACGTGTGAAATAAAATGGAAGTTGCTTGTAATATTATGTTACTGGTGCTAAAGTTCCATTAATTTATTTTGGACTATCATTAATCTTGTAACAACATATAACAGTTACACTCTTAATTTGATATCACACGGCATCCCACATACCGAGCAAATGAAGATAAACTCATAATTTTCCAAAAATAATAAGCGCTCCCCACTAATTTACCCCAAATGTATTTTAAATTAATGGTCATTTAAGTTCTTAACGGACGGCATTCATAAAAATTAACCACTTAATAAAATAACAGCGAATCAATGAGCCCTTGAGTTATACACAGTCATTGAGAGCCTTTTAGAAAACCGAATAAGAATGCAGTTTACGGCCCCTGGGTTGCAAAAAAAAAGTTATTGTTCCTGGCATAAAAGAAGACATCACGGGGCATTCGAAATTTAAAAAGAAAGGCCTGTCTATGCTCCATATGCTTCGAGATTAACACGTTAGTCGGCAGTCATTTGTCATTGCCGCCGCTTGATTGAGGAAGTCATTTCTTGTATTTCTTAACGGAAATAACGTTTTTTTAACATCCCCCGAGTGGACATTAGAGATTGTTTGAGATATATGTTTTATTACGCAGTGAATTGATGATAATTATTGCGGGTTATTGTAAATGTTTAAAAACTGGTTATACTAATACCTAAAGTATTTCATTTCATTAAATGTCAAAGAACTTGTAGATACGAGATTTTATAAGCCCGCGGAAATCAAGAATCATTCTTAAACCAGTTCAACGTATTGAAAAATCAATATGTCTTCCTTACAATCACCTCCCGTGAAAACTATTTCGGCGATTAATCATCTCGCTTTGAAAATGTTAAAATAAAACAAAAGTAACTTAATCAAAGCTTACTCAAAACAAAACAGCATCGCAATATAACCCTCCAACTGTCGCCAGAGAACATCATTTTAAACTGTCCCACAAATTATCCCCTTGTGGGGTCCAAGGTGTTGGACCCGACGCGTTTATATTATTATATTACCCCCATTATGAAAAAGGGCAAAAAGCTACCGCCATTATATTATATTACACAGGGTGTTCGGATTCGCTGAGTAATTGATTGTAAATGCTTTGTCGATTTTGAGCTTTGATTGGGTATTAGGGATTCCGGTGTAGATTAGCAGATGAAGTAGGTTAATTAAAATTAATGTTATATTGACTAAGCACCAACACTCAGTTTAAAGTACCTAACTAAGCGTGTGCAAGTCTTTTCCCTAGCACTTAATTTTTTTAGACTATTAATCGTATCACACCTAGTTACTTAATTATTATTTCACTAGGTATACTGCTGTAAGGTAGACATCAAAGTGCTGGTCACTGCCCCAGTAGTTGTTTTTTTTTAAATTTAAAGTGACAACCGAGTGTCATTTCTTGAACATTAGTATGTCAAAGACTAAGACTTTTACCTTATGTCACACATTTGAGACTTGTAATAGTTTTTATAAGAATTCAAGCTCAAGTAAGATACCTCCTGTATACCACATACCACAAGATTCATAAATGCGTAACCAATAGCAATAATATCTCAAGACTTCAAAATCGACCACAAATGCGCGTACGCACACGTACGCATAAATATAGGCATTATTAAAGCATACGTATGTTTAATAACACTAGTCGTCAACCGTCGTGCAAGGTGCGTACCGCTGTCTCGCTCTCTCATATGGGGTGTGGGAGGAAGAGAGGTTAATTTAATTATATTATTCGGGTCGCGTCCTATCTTGTCCATCTGTGAAGGTTGTAAGGTTACAATCTGTTCGAACGGTTTAAGCGCGTCTCTTTTGTTTTTTTATTTAATGGATACAAAATTAAGAGCTTAGATCACTATCCGTCTCATATATATATTTTTAACTTTAAATTTATTTAATTTTACTCATTCACTAGTACCTAATAATTATTCAAAACTTTTAGACACTAAGGAGCTGTTTCACCATCCACTGATTAGACTTAACTGGCGGTTAAATGTGATGCCGTCTATATTTGTTTTGTGCGAGTGAATAGACGGAGACGGTATCACATTTATCCGTCAGTTAACACTAATCAATGGATGGTGAAAAAACCCCTAAATATTATGTTTCCTTTATCAGTTTCATTAATAAATAGACTCGTCTTCTTGGTTTTCTGAGATTACCTGACTGTAGGTAGGTATTGTTTTAGAGTAAATTAAAGTTAAAAAATGCCAAACATCAATATTTCTGGCCTGTACATGTCCCAATATTGAGCACAGATTTCGGCTCAGCATGAGAAATGCTTATTAAAAATTAATACGTCAAATGAATAATATATTTTTTTATTTACACAAAATCTAAACATTCACATTGAAATTTTACTTTTATTTTCACATAGATAAAATCCAAAACGTGAAATATACCTTAACAACTATGACAACTCTTCACACTACTCCTATTTTTTTTCTCCTAATTTAATTCATTAATTAAACCAATAATAAAAACTGCGCTCCCAAACCACCTTGCCTTTAAACCGCCGCATCATAGTCTAGCGAACGGTCGGGAGCGGTCATTATTTAATAACCCTGCATTTGGACACCCACCGAATTATAGGGCAGTTTTTGTAAATAAACTGCGGGCCCTTTGAAGCCTTTATAGCGGGCCGAATTGATCCGACGTTGTGCGTTGTGGAGGGGTTAACTTAAAACTGATACATCGGAATATTTCAATTGTACAGAAGAAATTAATTAATACCTAAAGAATAATTGCAGGTGGTAGGATCTTGTGCAAGGTCCGCCCGGATTGCTACCACCTTCTTCCTCGCTAATCCTGCCGTGAAGCAGCAGTGTTTTTGTTTTACTGACAGCCGGTGAAATTACTGGCACTTGAGGTATTCCATCTCAGGCCTCTAGGTTGGTAACGCATCTGCAATACCCCTGGTGTTGCAGATGTTTATGGGTGGTGGTGATCTCTTACCACCAGGAGACCCACTTGCTCGTTTGCCTTTCAGTCGAATAAAAAAAAATTATAAAATCTACCTATCTCCAACCAAACTACTTTTACTATGAATGGAGTTCTACTAAGACAATGACTGGCTGAGTCTAACGGGGATTTAGTCTTATGTCCTAGGATCTCTAACTATTTTCATACCATTCACGTACGTAAATATATCGGTTCAGCGTTTTAAGCGTGAAGATGTAACCGACAGACAGATAGAGATTTTTTCGCGTTTATAATAGGTACAAGCTTTTGCCTGCTTCGCCCGCGTGAAATTTGGTTACCGCGCAATTTCCCCTCGGGAACTGTGCATTTTTTCGGGATAAAAAGTAGCCTATGCCACTCTTGGGCCCATGAACTGTCTCTATCCGTATCGCTCCGCTTCCACGTGAAAGATACAAACACACAAAAACACACACTTTCACATTTATAATATTAGTATGGATTAATAGTAAGGAAAGATGTTACATGAAAGAAAACTGGGTAGGCAATTTAAGAACAATAACCACAATACGAGTTGAAAACTCTATCACCTTTCAATCGATCGATACCTCCGATATTGGTTCAGATAAGTTAATCGATCCCTAATTCGAGTCGATTGATTTTTTCCACCAGCCGCTTTAAGGCACCTGTCAGACTGAACGAAAGCGATGGGCGATTGTTTTGTCGGCTAAGATATGAACAGAAAGGTCAGGACGATGAGGGTTTCTTGACAGGTGAAATATCGCGACTTCGCGAGATTATTTTTTTTATTCGACTGGAAGGCAAACGAGCAAGTGGGTCACCTGGTAAGAGCTCACCACCGCCCATAAACAAGAGGCCTCAGATGGAATACCTCGAGTGCCAGTAATTTCACCGGCTGTCACTGCTGCTTCACGGCAGGATTAGCGAGCAAGATGGTGGTAGCAATCCGGGCGGACCTTGCACAAGGTCCTATACCACCTGGTTTGGTTCATTTAGTTATTTAACCAATCACAAACCTGACACAATCGTCACAGGTTTCAAACGGACCTCACGATACTTTATTTGTGTACTATATTTTGATTCTATAATTTGTTTTTTGTAGAGTTAACAAAAAGTGCAGTGGGCAAAAAAGATTGTATTAAAACGGTTTTTTAACAGAAATTTATTTGTGCGAGAAGGCCTGTGTCTGGAAGTGGAACGTAGGTAATATATGTATACATATATCAATAATTGTGAAGCTTCGAAACCCCACTTAAAAGAAAAATCTTGCAAGTTGCATCAGGCAAAGCAAATGAGATTGACGTTAATCGAACTCGAACACAACAATGTAATGCAATTTGTAAAAAATGTATTGTACCTACGAGTACGTACTTCAAGTGGGTTTAAAGTTCGCTTGCTGCTCGCCGTTGGTACAACAGCTGCCTAATGCAATGGTCTTTGTTTAACTGTGGGTCAGGTGTGCAACCTTTTTATAATTGGTTGATTATCGATAAAAGGCGGGTTTTGTCTTATGTGTTTGGCGTGGGTGGGGTCTAATAGATATTGCCAGTTTTAATATCCGGCTGGTTTTTTTTTTAAGTCTTTTATAAGGTCGTAAAGCCGCATTTTGAGGGGTAGGTACGAATTTTATATGAAAAAAGTTTTTTTACGTGTTATTTATTCTGCCAATTTATAGGTATATAAATTTTGCTATTTAATTAAATAAAGCCGGATAACTCACGCCTTATATCGAGTTTAGCTCGGCATGTTTCGGGCTAGTTCGTAGCCCTTCCTCTAAGAGCCACGCGACTCGGCGGCTACTGGAACACGCGCACTCATGAGTAGCTAGGTACGCCTGCACAGTACACATCACATAATAGTATTCATCCTTTATTTTTGTACAATTAAGAGTTTACATGCATACAAATGTGAACCTTATTATATACTGTTGAAACACACATAATAATAGTAGTTGTAAGTGTACATGTTTACTTGGCCTGCAATTTGCCCCTATTCGCAGGGAATTATCCAATTCACATATTGAACAGAGCATTGTCTTGCGCATTCGCAGCGGGTCTCTCTGAAATCGACCACAATTTCTTACTTTACAGTGTTACAGAGTTGAATGAATAATAACCTAACACTTATTAAAGAACATTAACAAATAAGATGTTATAATTGATGTTTTTTTTTCATGTTGATGTTTAATATTGACATAATATTTTGTAACTTTGGAATCCGCTTTAATTTTCTAAGCTTTTGTATTAAAATCATGCATGTTTATCAAAACAACACTAGATACCTACAAATGAAATTTAGTAATTAAGTGGAAATTATACTGTACTACTCATATTATGGTAAAATATCAAAGTTTGTGAAGTTTTTGGATGTTTGTCAGTACTAGGCATAAAATAAAAACTTACAACCTTTGAGGTTGACACCAACTGAAAAGTTGTAAGTTTTTGTACATTCTTTTTGTGCTGTCTACCCAAAATTCATAAACATACCTACGATATTTCACTCGAAATTATGGGAAAAGTTTGAAGTAACATGCTATGAAATGAAATAATATACTTAGTGCATTTATAATAACAAAAATATCCTTATTAGTCTTAGTAGAGTCGGGCGCAACCCGAACACTTAGTAGCAGAACATGTTAACGAGACAGAATGATCTACCATTGTCTCTGTCTCACGCGATACTAACACGACACTTCCATCTTTAAACGTCGGGTGAGCTGACCTTTGGTTGGCATCTGTATCACTATACTTTACTCGTAGATCTTGTTTATATGACTCAGTTGCCACTTGGAGATATGTGATTCTCAATATCCTTAAAATACTGCTAAAATCATAACCTAACCTAACCTAACTTTTTCGGCCATTTGAAATAAGTACTTATAAACTAATAAGTACTTATAAACTTATAAACTAATAAGCCGTGGTGGTCTAGTGGTTTGACGTCTCGCCTCTCAAATAGAGGGTCGTGGGTTCAAACCCCGGCTCGCACCTATGAGTTTTTCGAAATTCATGTGCGGAATTACATTTGAAATTTACCACGAGCTTTGCGGTGAAGGAAAACATCGTGAGGAAACCTGCCCGAACCTGAGAAGCAATTCAATGGTGCGTGTGAAGTTCCCAATCCGCACTGGGCCCGCGTGGGAACTACGGCCCAAGCCCTCTCATTCTGAGAGGAGGCCTGTGCCCAAAAGTGGGACGTATATAGGCTGGGATGATGATGATGACTTATAAACTGCTGTTATGTGCCCTTACAAATTACTAATGTGACATCTTATTGTAATGAACATGACTTGACAATAAATAAATAAATAAATCCTTTACCGTTCTCGGGTTAAAAACTTGTACAGTCGAAGACATAATATGTATATATGTCACTAACCGTAAGGTTGATATACATCCTTACATTATGTATATTTCATGCTATGGCTGTATAGATATTTATTCCCTCGACTTTACCTATTTCAAAATCGGTAATGTTAATACTTGAGTGATTTTTTATATCATCATCATCTCCCGGATATTGCACAACCCTTTAATTGCTTAATGACATGTGTCACCGTAACCATCCTTTCCGAAAAGAACTATAGACGAACGCAAAAAAAAATTGAAATCGGTTCATAAATGACAAAGTTCCGAGGTAACAAACATTAAAAAAATACAACCGAATAGATAACCTCCTTTTTTTGAAGTCGGTTATTATTTAAAAGCAAGGACCTAGTGACTCAAAAAAAAAACTAACACTGCTGAGGCCACCGCTTCTTTCTCTCACAAAAGAGATGAGGATAAAAAGGGATGGTGATTCAGCCAGCGCCGACGATGTACGAAGAACCAGAAGATTCGCACTATTCCCGATGAATTTACTGTTGTTTTAACAATATACTCAACGAAAAAATCAAAAGATAGATATTTTCTTAACAAAGGCATAATAAACGATTAATTTTACTGTACTTTATTTCGTAAATGTACTTATACATACATATATGTATTTCTACAAAATTAAAACAATAAAAAACAAAGCACTTTAATTAAACTTAACTGTTATTGCAATTTCAACAGTCTGAATAAATTTGTACAGGTTAAATATTTAATTTCCTCCCAAAAACCGCAATTATCTCAACAAAATTTCAATTCATTTTGGACAAGGACAGGCAATAATAGCCAACAACAAAGTCAAGAGATCTCTCGCTTTCCAAAAAATTAAAAAATCCATAGAAATATCCTCACGACTGAATTACCTTACCCATTATAATCGAAGAAGACACAATAAAAATACCAAGTATTTTATATCCAGTATCTTCCATTCAAGTCGAAAATACTTAAAGTATCGAGTATCAAGTACTCGCCAAATTGCTACGAATAAAGGATTGGATCACACAAAGGAGTATTCAATTTGGTGAGTTAAATTATTTCAACTTATAAATAAGTGAATTCTTTGCATTCAAGTTTAAAGTTAATTCCTTTTTGTTAACATGAATCATTATTGTAAAGGAGAGGAGCAATTAACATATGTACGGACGAATACATACGTAGGGTGGGACAATAAGTATACATACACCTTTCTTTCGCGTTATACCTATTGTTAATGTTATGTAGGTATATTTAAATCTCGTTTATTTGCCTCGAAAACGTAATTAGACTTTTCGAGAGAGAGTTTTCGCAAGATAATTAATTATAATAGGTTTTTATTTATGTAGGTACCGTTTGTAAAACGAAAGGCAAAAGAATTGCAGCTACCTAAAACAACAAATGAATTGGATTTTTTCTTAAAGTTATGTATTTTTGTGAATTTTTCTATAGTGTCAAGAGTAGAGCGACTCTACCAGCTTTTTTTACTCAAGAAAGAACGGCGAAGGTTTAGAGTGAGAGGTAAACGCATGTTCTCGTTTAGGTATTATATGATTGGATCTTTCTGTATTCTAATTTTGAATACTTATAAAGTTATAATACTACTTACTAACATTTTGATAATAACCGACTTCAAAAAAAGGAGGAGGTTGTAGGAGTGATTGAAACCCATTGTATGTAAGTGAAATAGACGCCTATTGCTCCACTCCTGCTGGGTCGTGCTGAGGCACCGACTTCGAGCTAGTAGGTACCTAGAAAAATATTTTCAATGGTTTTGTAGTCGGTTCCAATTTTTATTATTTTTAATTTTTTTGGAGTCGGTTGTACTTTTTTGTCATAAATGTATAAAAATGGAACTATGACCTCCTATATACCTACGCGTCAGAGAACAATCGAGGGCACAAATATATATATATGCGACTATCGCGTCAAATACGTATAGTAATTCTTGACACCGTGAAAACTTCCATACAAGTACATATATTATAAACATTATCAATCAGCTTTACTCCAAACAATGCCAACTTACTTCTACGATTCAATCAAACAAAGCAATTTCTAACGCGATAGCATTCGATAAGAAACAATAGCAATACATTAATTGAATTATGTTTACAAATCGGCATGTCACGTAATCGGTTCCACCGTACAGGCCTCCCATTGGTCAATTCCGTTTGCAACAATGGCGGACTGACTTACTAATATGCCCAAGCGTTAATCAGTTAGTTAACAAACGCGCTCGGATAATTAAAACTGAAGGATTGGTTACGGTGGACGGAAGTTTCTGGTCTAATTCTAAGAGCTACTGGGTTTTAACTTTTAATTCTTCACAGATTAATGTCAGAATAGACTCAACTTTATTATGAGTGTAACATCTGGTAGCATGATGAGCGATTGAGTTGGTCTGAGGATGAACTCTAGTTGAGGTCGAAACGCGTCAGTGTGATAGTTGGGTTTGTGTGTGTTTTTACAGTTTGGAGTTGGCGCTACATGAACACACATTCGTTGCATAGACGTCGCTATCGTAAGGTTGCGTGAGCAAAGTAATTGTTTATAGTACAAAAAACCTCTTGTCACAAAGTGTTTTTAACCCCCGACGCAAAAAGAGGGGTGTTATAAGTTTGACCGCTATGTGTGTCTGTGTGTCTGTGGCATCGTGACTCTTAAACGGGTTTACCGATTTGAATGCGGTTTTTTTTTAATTGAAAGCAAATTTTCTATTAATGTTTCTTAGACATGTTTCATCAAAATCGGTTCAGCCGTTTTTGAGATATTGAACTTTGAAGTGACAAAGTTGAGGGTTTTCCTACTTTTTGTCGGTTAGGTTATTTGAACAAAAGTCGTTACTACAAAAATCATTTTACTCAGCAATTAGCCCTAGAGATTGCACTAACAACGCTTAAACGTTGCTCAACAGTTTTCATCACAAGCACCGACGTTCACCACAAGTCACAACACAGATTGTGCAGAACCATAGGACACTTTACAACAGGAGATGGCGTGCGCTTTCTCCTTTGTCAAAAAATATGACAGACATTGGTTGTTGAAATGTCTTCATTATCACTTCACGTATGATGTATCTATGGGTAACTCTTTATTGTGTTCAAAACACACACACACACACACACACACACACACACTTTTTAGAATAATAATAACGTTAATTTTTGGTTTTCGAATTTCACCCTCTTTGTTGTTTTCCATTTTTTTTTATGTTTGTAAGTAATTTTAATCTGCTGACATTTTCAACGTTTCGCACCGCTATGCATTTGTGATTTCACTTGAGAATTGGCTACCTACGAGACAGGCTGTGCCTAGTGTAGGGGCCAGTGCATTGCTCTTTTAAAGTTTGCATGTGCACAATTTTTTCGTTTAGTTCTCTATATGTTGAGGTCTAAATTATATTTTTCTTTTCTCGAATCTGAATGTATATATATTGTGTAATTAAATAAATCCTACTAATATTATAAATGTGAAAGTTTGTGAGTGAGTGAGGATGTGAGTGAGTGAGGATGTGAGTGAGTAAGTATATTTGTTACTCCTTCACGCTAAAACGACTGGACGGATTTGGATAAAATTTGGTCAAAAGTTGGTTTATAACCTGGATTAAAACATAGGATATTTTTTATCCCGATGTTCCCACGGGATAGGCATAAAATCTCGAACTAATAACTGCTGGGCTTAGTCATGAAATTTTACCATGATTGTTTTTAATGTAACGTCAATGAAAACCATGCTGTAATTTTAGGGAATTCCCACGGGAACTGTATGTAATGATTTACGCGTGCGAAGTCGCGGGTAAACACTAGTAAATAAATAAACATCGGCACATACGCTCATTTCAGGCACATGAGTTCATGTTAAAACGTAGGGAAACTCCGAGAAGAGCTTGCTCCATCGATCGCTCTTTGAGTCGCTCTTTTACAATACAATAGAAAATAGCCCATTTGAATATTTTGTTCAATTCGTTTCAAAATTAATATCACCTAAAGTTCATTTTGACAAAATATTTGCTAAAAAATATTTAGAACCCAATTTATTTTCATTGTAAAATAAATAAGGTCCTAAAATAAAAACGCTCCTGTTTGCTTTGTGAGCTGCAAGGCTACTCCGAAACATGAAATTCGAAGTTCGTGTCGTGCGGTCCCTCTGACACTTATACTATTTAATACGAGAGCGAGAGTGACCACACAACACGAACTTCGAGTTTCAATTTTCGAGTTTCGGAGTACCTGCTGGCTCTCAATTATTCCGCGTTTCCTAATTTCGTCAACTCTGACACTGTGCTGCAACGCGTAGCTGGAAAGCAGGCAACGCGCGGATCCGCGTTGCGTCGCGTTTAATAACGCAAACCGCATTCAATCAAGGAAGCAGCCGCGATCCGACGCCACGTAGCCCACATTCGTAGGTAAGGTAAACGTCCGCACAGTATATATATAAGCTAAAGCAGTATGGAAGCTACAAACAAATCGATCGAAACGAACACACTCACACAAATGCGCGCTCCACACGGCCTCGAAGGGGGTCTCGCGGTACTCCAGTCGCTCGATTTCGATCGATTTGTTCGTAGCTTCACACAGGAAGCACACTCGGACACAGTATATATAGGGTGGCCCATTTATATCGGTCAGTATAGCAAGTCTGAAACTATACGACATACGAAAATTTCTTCTTAGGAACCATGACATCGATTTTAACAACAAGAAAAACTGCATTTATGCATTTTGAAAAAACCTGTACTCAGCTCGGGAATCGAACCCGGTTGTTTTGAAAAAAAAAACTTACACTATTTCTGAATATCGAATGTAATTTCGCACATTGACTTCGAAATAGTCAGAGGTTCGAGCCGGGGTTTGAACCCACGAGCCATCCAGAGCCACTAGGCCACCACGGCTTGCATCTACACTGACTTAATAAAAGACTGCCGACAAAAGGACGGATCAGCGATCACACATGTCCAAGTAACGGGTCCAAGGATTATAAAGTTCACAATTAGTTCCGTCGCCGGCCACCGGCGCTGCCGGACCGGTTTGTGAACCGGATCCGACGTTCCGACGGTTCGGATTAATGCGAAAAATGAAGAAAGTTGTATTATATTCTTAATACTCTTGTGTTATTTAATTATAAACTTCAACTTTGTTAATTTCGATAAGTTATAAAGGATCCGGCGCTCCTTTGCGGAAGTCTATTAAAATATAGGTATAAGAGTCTTATATATTTTTATAGACTTCCGCAAAGGAGCGCCGGAACCTTTATAACTTATCGAAATTAACAAAGTTGAAATCCTCCGGACTGACTGATACTTAGTATGAACTAAAAAAAAAACAATTAAGTAGCTTTTTGGTTTAAAGTAATTGTTTTGGTTCCAGTTATAAAGGTTATTTAATCAAAAAAAATAGCAAAGCTAACTAGTAAATAAAATACAGAGTTTACATAAACGGTAGCAGATTATTAAAAAAAACTAAGAGTTCGTAACTTCGACAGTTGAAAAGAGTAATTGACTAAGCGACATTTTTTTAAGATAGTGAGTTATAATACATGTTCGGAATCAATAAATTGTTCTCTACCGTTTGAGCTATGTCACAAAAATTCCACAAAAATGTCACTTACTCAATTTCTCCTTTCAACTGTCGGTATTTATCGTGCTCTTTCAATTAACTTCAATACTTCTCATCGTACCTACAGCCGTAGGAGTAAGTCGAATCAAAAAATACTAAATAATAAAGTTCCATGATTAATTAACACTACGGATACCATCGTATTCCGATTTCCGATTGAGATCCGACTTCGCAATGGAAATTATGCACTAAATCATTTGGGCTACTCCGAAATTCAAAAATCGAAGTTCGTATCATACTGTCCCTCTCACTCTCGTATTAAATAATATAAGTATCGGCGGGACGGTACGACACTAACTCCGATTTTAGAATTTCGTAGTAGCTCTGCTGTACTTACCCGAACTAATTCGTATACCTGGCACTTAAGAAAATATGACCAAAGCAGTTCATAAATTTCTTATTAAAAAAAGTCCAGTGAGAACTAATTTACATGAAAAAAAAAAAACATTTTAGTTCCAAGTCTATGATGCTCGTGCCGACACCGTTCCTAATTCGTAATGAGGGGGTCCGGTATCCTGTATCAAAATACGGCAACAAGAAAACATCTAGACCGATAACATCGATAAACTAGGGATGGCGGTCTGAGATCGATCTTGTTAAAGGCAGAAAAATCTATTTTTAACTCGATCTGAGAATAATCGAGTCACTGCCACAAAGCTGATAGTTGAGCATAATTGACATTTGTTAACATCTATTGGTACACAATTGTGTTTTTTCTCCTTGAAACTTTAGGTATTATTTGGAACTAAATGGATTTAGTTAGGTACACTTACTGCTGTTTTAACCGTTGATCTGTTGTGTTTTATTTTTAATTTATATTTATTAAGGGGTAGACCAGATCATATAAAAAATCTCTTTTCTGGAAAGCGTTACTCAGAACTCGTTTAAATTGTTTTTTTTTCTGATTGATTATAATATCGATGTTTTTTCTGAAACAATCGCCGTCCCTATCCCAAATGGCTCAATCTTAGGGTGGCCTCGGGGCGTGGCGGGACATTCCCGTTTTTGTGGTCGGGAGGAGCCAGCGGCGTGGGGACACCGCACACAGCCATGCGAGCGATGACAGCACTACGTTTCCGCTCCCATTCATTTAGAAAGGAAATGCGATGGTGTGATAAGGATAGAGCTTAGAAAGATAAACATCTATGTAAGCAACAGCGGCAGAGTCAAAGCTAGTTATTTAACTTCTTGCCAGGATTTACAACAATCCAATAAACAAAAATTGATTTAATCTCTCCGTTAAGTTAAATGCTACAATTTTGCCATCGAAAACTCTTAAGATTATATTTATTTTTATTGCGAACGATTCTGTAAATTGAGCCGAAAACGAGGCCATATATCACCATAAAAGTAATAAAACATGTCCCAGATTGTTGAAAAGTATGGGCACTCGCGAACTACGCAAAAGTGAATTCGGTATTGGATTGCTTGCGTGCCGAAAGTTTAATCGATCGCCGGGGAATCGACTAGAATGGACTAGTTCGGTATAATAGCTACTGTTCGATGGGTATTTAGTTGAAGTGTGAATCGATAGTTTTCGGACGGATTCAATTTGCTTAGACGATTACTATCACACGTTGAGGTTTAACTTTTTTTATGGGGACGTGGGTATGCGTGTGGCCGCCATTCGGTTTTATGGTGGGAAGGTTCAATGAAATGTTTTGACACTTGCTAATAGACGGCGATTTTGTTACTGCATTAGTTATTTTGTTAATCATACGAGGTATTTTTATTACTTAATTAATGGCTGGAGGCAATTGAGGACCATTAGAGTGTAAATGTGGAGATTACTCTCAATACTAATCGTTTAAAAAAGTCGCTTTCGTACCTTCGGCCGCCCCATTTACATTAATCGTTGGTCCAAATCGCCCCCAATGTAATAATAGTACTTTTAGAGCTGACAAATAATTACTCAAATTTCACAAGGTATTAAACTAGTTAATATATTAAACTCATTTTAACCAAATTGTCACTTTAGTACTTTTTCCATTGCACTGTCGATATTTAGATACGAATATTTTACGAGGTTGAGCTACAGAGTCGTGTGTAGAATATTACTGTAGGTAGAAAAAGATCGCAGAGGCAAACACTTATCGCCAAATTAATTATAAATACATACATCAACATTCAATAACTTTCAAAAAATAAATGTTACTAATGTCTTATAAATATAACCATCTTTTCCCCGCGGCTCCGCCCGCGAGGTATTCGGCTATCGCGCGCTGTTCCCTCGGGAACTGCAATTTTTTCGGGATAAAAAGTAGCCTATGTCACTCTCAGGCCCATAAACTATCTCTATGCCACAAATCACGTCCATTCGTTGCTCCTTTACGGCGTGAAAGACGGACAAACACACAAACACACTTTCGCATTTATAATATTAGTATGGATTTGTATCAAAAATAAACCTATATCTGTACTTAATAATTCCAAACTGCCCTAAATAACCGTATTGGCACCCACGTTATCATACTTCAGGAAAACATCGCGACCTGACCACGGGATCGTATCAAACGACCCGACGAATACCCAACCCGGCTAAAACCAGCTTATACTGAACTCTCGTTTGAACTCCAACGCTTTCCACCACAGGGCTAGCCGGGGTCTCGCAAGCTGGTGGCTAAGATGAGAGGAGCCGAGTCAAATCGGTAGGAAATCGAGCTCAGTGTCAACGCTTCACGGTGCAGTAAATGAGCGGGCCTTTGTTGTTGGAAGTTACACGCCTGTTTGGTTAGAGTTAGGCCGAGTACGCACTATGCGGCGAACCGCGCGGTTTTAGCGCACCGTCTCTTTCTCAGGCGATATTTTGAAGAGGGACGGCACGCTAAAACCGCGCGGTTCGCCGCATAGTGCGTACTCGGCTTAAGGGCGATAGTTTGTAATGTGTTGTTTGCAACAAAAACAAAGGCGCAACGCCGCTGTACAACGAATGCCACTTTGTTATGAGTTTCTTCTTTCGACAGAACCATCTTGAAAGATGGCTTGCCAATATGATAAAGTAACATGTATGAAGACTAAGGTAAGGCGTTTGCCGCTAGGTCTTGGAACCTTGTTGACTAATTTCCCTAGGCTTTTTTCTGCCACTTGGTCCAAGTTAGCCAAGCTTTTGCCGAGTTACCTGTTATTTAAGGTCGATCTTGAATACCTACTGCTGCCTAAAACAAAAAGCTGTGTTCAAATTAAGCTTAAAATGACCATCGTTGTGTATTTTTTCGTCATGACTTGAACTTTCCTCTGCTTCATCTAAATCCTTGTATTTTGCTACAGATCTGAAACAATTCCTATGCTTGTTACTCTTTGCGTTTTTAAAAACATTGTTCTATTTCGGAAATAAAATACTTTACAATGGATGAAAATTATATGAATTTTGGTCATGAAATTCGGGAAAACGATAGAGCCGCATAAACAGACCCGAAAGAAGACTTACAAAATGCATAATGTTAATATTTTTGTGAAAACTTGTTATGTTATTCAACGGTAATTCGAAGGTATATAGGTATACTAGCTTTTGCCCGCGGCTCCACCCGCGCGGTATTCGGTTATCGCGCGCTGTTTTCTCAGAAACTGTGCATTTTTCCGGGATAAAAAGTAGCCTATGTCACTTTCGGGCCCATAAACTATCTCTATGCCAAAAACCACGTCGATCCGTCTCTCCATTACGGCGTGAAAGGCGGACAAACATACAAACACACTTTCGCATTTATACTATTAGTATGGATACTGATACTAACATTATGCATTTTGTCAGTCTTCTTTCGTTTTCCCAAACTTCGTGTCCAAAATACATATAATTTTCATCCATTGTAAAGTATTTTAATCTACGGGCTCTGGTTACAGGGTTAATACATAAATAACCCTTTAACCAAAGCCCACAGATTACCATCAAACGTTCCCATTCGCAGTCAAAGGTTACTCGTTAGTAACAAAATGTCATCTCTAGCAACACCGACCACCAACACAACAATATCAATAAAACCATCAGAAAAACGTATCATATCTGACAATGAGCACTAATTGTCGATCTCTGAGTGGTATTAATCAAACGCGTACAGCCAGCCACAGCAAAAACCAACTATACTAAAGTAGACAGACCAATATAAGTACAACTAGCGACAGAAGTTTTGAAACTAATGTCGATCTAAGAACCTCCATGGACTTTAAAATTAAACCAGGGTTATTATTTTCAGAAGATGTTCCGATACTTAAGTTTTTTTTTTTATACGACTGGAAGGCAAACGAGCAAGTGGGTCTCCTGGTGGTAAGAGATCACCACCACCCATAAACATCTACATCACCAGGGGTATTGCAGATGCGTTGCCAACCTAAAGGCCTGAGTTGGAATACCTAAAGTGCCAGTAATTTCACCGGCTGTCTTACTCTCCGCGCCGAAACACAACAGTGCAAACACTGCTGCTTCACGGCAGGATTAGCGAGCAAGATGGTGGTAGCAATCCGGGCGGACCTTGCACAAGGTCCTACCACCTGCATATAGGGTTTCCATTCCTAAATTCTGGCAAACAAAACAAAATCACGGCAACCCCGGATTTTAAGGCGCGGAACCCGGACATATCCCGGTTTTTTTTTCATAATTTACGTGACCGACATGTTGCGACAAATATTGTCTAACGCACGAACGCTTTATGATCATACTAGCCTTTGCCGGTGGCTCCGCCCGCGTAGAATTCGGTTGTCGCGCGCTGTTCCCTCGGGAACTGTGCATTTTTCCGGGATAAAAAGTAGCCTATGTCACTCTCGGGCCTATAAACTATCACAAAATAGCCCACAAATCACGTTGGTCCGTCGCTCCGTTACGGCGTGAAAGACGGACAAACATACAAACATACAAACACACAAACATACAAACACACTTGCGCATTTATAATAGGTATTAATAAAGTATGGATTAACCATATTGCTATCCTCACCTTATACCGTGTGACAAAAAGGAACAGTGCATATCCTGGACTACAAATAAATCCCCGGCAAGCAGGACTAAACGAGAATAAATCCGGGAAAATGCAAAAGAATGGCAACCCTAGTTTGACAGAAGACCTGTTAAGGTTTTTCATCTAAATCTTTGATTCAAAATAAAGTCCGTCATTCCCTTGAAACATATTTTGAGCATTCTAGAATGTATGAAGCAATGTGTCAAAGTAATGAAAAATCCTGAAGAAAATTTATAGATGATTCAGTCATAGTTGGTCAACCATGCATCTGCCAAAATACTGCAGATTTATTTTGAGTCGGTATATGTATAAATTTAAGTATATAGTGTACCTGCGAGTTTTTCAACTGTTTGCTACTTGTTGCCAGCATCCAACATACAAAGATTTTACATTATATGAGTACAATATGCACAAAAATTCAGAAACATTTCACGCCTAAAAAGTATATTAAAGGCATTTGTGGCGTTAGATAGAGTCAACTCTATTTCACTTTTTAGTTTGAAATAGTTTCTATATTTGCGTTTGGCAGTATATGTACAACTTCCATCCAAGATATAAGCACAGTACGTAGCAAAGGTTAGAATACAATTGGCACTTCAAACATTAGCTAAAGTAAAGCTCTTATATTCGCAGTTCTTATATGCGTCTTCTTATTCCTTCGTTACTTGTGCTTGTCTCTGTACAGTATCCAACCGTTTATTTTCTAAGTGTTAAGTCAGGCTGTGTGGTACATTGTACAGCCTAATATAAACGTAGCGGCATTCTTTGAGTCGGTCGGGACCAATTAGCGCGCCTTTGCGTTCGCCGCCGCTTTGAAACGCCGCCATCTTGCGTCCCGCTCGGCGCGTCGGCGGCCATCTTGCGTCTCCGTCGCACGCGCAGCCTTAATCGAGTTAAGATTAATCCAGATTAATATATTAATCGGGGTAATGCATTTAATAGCGTCAATTGGGCGAATTGGTAAGTGCGAGCTGCTTTGATTGTTTTAGTGCATCTAATGCTTGTAAATGAGAGTGCAAACAAAGTGCTTGTAAATGAGAGTGCAAACAAAGTGCTTGTAAATGAGAGTGGACTATTCATTTTGTTTACATAGATTTATTTCTAAAATTCATGTAGGTACACACATAACATAATTCCTATCTACCTACTGCTGCTCGTTGGCCTCAAAGGTCTAGGTACAGATTGTACAACATAAATTTAATTAGAGTAGCACCTAATAGGTCACTACTTACGAATAAATGGCACATCCATACTAATATAATATTACTAGCTTTTGCCCGCGGCTCCGCCCGCGTGGTATTCGGTTATCGCGCGCTGTTCCTTCGGGAACTGTGCATTTTTCTGGGATGGAAAGTAGTCTATATCACTCTCGGGCCCATAAACTATCTCTATGTCAAAAATCACGTCAATCCGTCGCTCCGTTACGCCGTGAAAGACGGACAAACATACAAACACACAAACATACAAACACACTTTCACATTTATAATATTGGTATGGATAAATGCGAAAGTGTGTTTGTGTGTTTGTCCGTCTTTCACGCCGTAACGGTGCGACGGATCGACTTGCTTTTTGACATAGAGATAGTTTATGGGCCCGAGAGTGACATAGGCTACTTTTTATCCCGGAAAATGCACAGTTCCCGAGGGAACAGCGCGTGATAACCGAATACCACGCGGGCGGAGCTGCGGGCAAAAGCTAGTAATATAATAAATAAGGAAAATCATTCAAATTCACCTAATAAGTCAAATACTTAGCAATATACCAACACCGCACTTTCTGATAACTAAAACTGGAAAGATATTTATATGTTTTAATATACTTTAAAATCTTGTTGTGAATTCATATAAAATTATAGATATATTTCGATATCAATAACAAAAATATCGTCTCTCTCGCTCTACGTAGCGATCGCCCGTTGTTTCACGCTCCCTAACTAATCGGTAAAGCGCCATTTGCGACGCCTTAGGTTCAACATAGACGAGTTTTATAATTAATATCTTCTAAAGGTTAATTTTATGGACTCAGATTTTTTTTTATTTTAATAGGCACCTAGGAAAAAATATTAAATTGTAGTAACAAGGAAAAATCCATACTAATATTATAAATGCGAAAGTGTGTTTGTATGTTTGTCCGTGTTTCACGCCGTAACGGAGCGACGGATCGATGTGATGTTTGGCATAGAGATAGTTTATGGGCCCAAGAGTGACATAGGCTACACTTTTTATACCGGAAAAATGCACAGTTACCGAGGGAACAGCGCGCGATAACCGAATACCACGCGGGCGGAGCCGCAGACAAAAGCTAGTATTAAATAAATTCAAATAGAAATATGAACAAAACCATAGACACTAAGGAGCTGTTTCACGTCTCTATTTGTTTTGTTCGAATAGACGGAGACAGCATCACATTTAACCGTCAGTTAAGACTAACCAATGGGTGGTGAAACAGCCCATTAATCTATACTCAATCAATATTTGAGTGAAAAAGATAATATTGTAGAGAAATAAAAAACAAACAAACAAATAAAAGACAAAATAAATGCAGGCTGGACATCAACGCGCTGCAAATAAGAAAAATGAAAAATGTCTTTATAATGCATAGATTTATTTTATTAGAAATATATATTTCTCCAGTAAAACTACTAGCAAAACGGCATACACCTTCATTATACCCACTAAACACAAACAGTTCTTCATAAATCAGTAGCAATACAAATTAAATTATCGCTTGATACCCACCCCGCTAAACAATAAATCTTACCGCTTTTATTTTGCATAAATAAAACTAAATTATAACCCTTTGCCCGGTAGCCGACGAATATTGTAACCAATAACAAAAATAAATTAAAGAAAAACGTGTAAATGGAACAAAAAGGTCGGATGTATCAAAGCTCGCCGCGGTCACGTATACAAAGTTATGACGAACAGCGGGTGCCAGTAGGGAAATTAAAAAGTGCTAGATGAATTTTGAAAAAGGAATCCGATTAAATCCGATTTCAAATTTGGAACGGTTGCGCTCGATGGTTTGCTAATTGTTTTTTTTTATAATACTTAAAATTATAGAGGCTTAAGATACTTGCACAGGGTAATAGATACTGGCCACTATGACGAGTTAAATTAAAACTAACCCTTTTATGCATAAATTCGAGCTTATGAGTCGAATTCTGTAAAAAGGTAATTAGGTACCTACTCGATGCGCTAATATTACCCAATCGATGGCACCCTGCACTCGTCTCTATTACTAATGACATAAAATTTAAGATGGCGACTATTAGGATACTGAAGAGCAGTATGTCCTAAGTTTACTTTAACATTGGTTTGTCTGTGTCAGGCACCATGATCAAAATTAAATTAAAATTGTTTTTTTGGAATCTTTTTGTATTTTTTTTTTAATTTCAATTCCAAATTTTTACTTTTACGGTGATCCCGTAAAACCTAAATTGAAAATACAAACTGAAATATAGATGCACAGAAAAACCAGAAAAATAAGACCAGCACTGGAAATCGAACCCAGGTCCTCGGCATTCCGTGCCGCGTGCTATACCGCTACACCACTGCTGGACAACGGTACAGACGCGAATTTTTCCTATGCACCACATACTGTACTTAAGCAGTGACGCTAACGACATCTATACTAAATTAAATGTCAAAAATCTAACCAAACATACAAAACGTGGACAAAACAAAGTTCCACGAATCAGTGTGACGGATTATATCGTCTCAAGTCGTTTAATTGTAATAACAATTGACGAACAAGCCTTACAAGTCTAACTTGTTTTTGTTGAACGCTTACTTCCGCTAATTTGCACAAAAACGTTCAAGTCAATGACCTTATTGTGGTCAAGTGAACACAGTATTATTGTCTCCACAAAGTGACTCTTGTACACTGGCGAGCAAAACTAACTGGTAACTTACCGTGCAAAGTTGTACAAAAGGGACCTATTACGCTGCTCGTCAGTATACAGATCCTAAACTATTGGTCTTAAAGTATGCAGTTAAAAAATATGATTTCCATGTTATTTGCTCTATGTGATCGTAACCAAGTAGGTACAGGCCTTGTACTACGAAGTGCAAAAATTCTTCGCATCTTGCCGTCCCGCTGACGCTTATATTACTTAATACGAGAGTGAGAGGGATAGTACGATACAAACTCAGAATTTCGTAGTACCACAGGAAAACACTGCTTGCTATGCTCTCTACTCTACAAGGTGACAGTCACAGCCTATTACATGCTTCACATAATATAGTATGTATGACAAAGCGCGGGAAATCCGAACAAAAAAAAATGACTTGCCCTCTTCACCACCACTGGGCCAGAAGCTAAGTACGCCCCTGATGAAGGTTGCAAGAGATATTAATTATATGTATTGACCCGGATAACTCACGTCTTAAATCGAGTTTAGCTGTTGCTGTTGTTGTTGTGTGCGCGTGTTGCAGCCGCGTTGCTCTGGGGAGGAAGGGCTACGGATTAGCCCGAAACATGTCGAGCTAAACTCGTGAGTTATCCGGGTCAATATAATTAATATAAGTGAGTCCCACGGTAGTTTTATGTTCAAAGTTGCAGGAGATCTTTAGATGCGGGTACAGTGAGCAACGCAGGGTCAGTCATAGTGGCGTTTTTTGAAGGAGACGATGTCCAACAGCTTTACGGCAGACGGTAGGACCATGTGCAAGATCTTTCTCGCTAATCCTGCCGTGAAGCAGCAGTGTTTGCACTGTTGTGTTTCGGCGTGGAGAGTAAGACAGCCGGTGAAATTACTGGCACTTGAGGTATTCCATCTTAGGCCTCTAATTTAGCAACGCATCTGCAATAACCCTGGTGGCAGATGTTTATGGGCGGTGGTGATTTCTTACCACCAGAAGACCCACTTTTGCCTTCCAGTCGAATTAAAAAAAAGACGATGATGATGATGATAACTGCTATGGAGTTCAGTTTTTTTGACATACCAGTGTAACTTATATTTAAATCACATCGGCTTGAAACAACTATATTTAAAGGTGTATAACATTAAATTACATTATTGGAGGCACCACGGTTTTTTGTCTCAATGAACACAAGAGGCGATCCATTGAGCTGAGTCAGTATTAAGCTCGGGCTTCACTCATTCATTGAGCGCTTCTCACTGACGCCGACACGGTTCGTGGGTTCACGGCTTTATTTTACAAATACAAATACAAATATTCTTTATTGCATAAAGCAGTACAAAAATAAAGCTTATAACACAAACACAGATTCAGGGTAGACAATAGGCGGTCTTATCGCTTTAGTTAGGTCTTTAAGCATTAAATACAATGCATCTTGGGCTGTGGTGCGCTAGAGTTAGGTAATAACGATAAGACCATTTTGCAGTGAACTGCTATCGAATGATGATGATGATGGCGGGTCCTATTGAAAAACAGAGTTGCGTCTTGCCGTAATATATTATTCTGAGTGGGATCCACTTTATACTGTTCGATGTTATTTTTAATTGTTTCCATTTTTTTTTTTTTTTTAACTTGAAATTCCGTTTATTGTATTTTTAACAAAGGTAGAGTCAGCAAAAAGCTTGTATAAAACACATTTACAACAAAACCAATACCAAACCTATCCAAAAATGCCCCTTCAACATAAGAATCTTGAATAATTTATTGAATCATGCGTTAGTTGCGGAGGTCCATATCAATGAACTAAAAGAATTTCCTTGCTCACCCGCGACCTGAAAGACCGCGGGTTGGTCGCGGGTGAGCAAGGAAATCCTTTTAGTTCATTGATAAGAAACTTGCTTTAACTATATCAAAATTCTTAGTCTGTCTAAAACGAAAACCTTTACCTTTAAATCCTTGCTGGGTTTCCTCATTGTTTTATCACTTTTTTAACACACGAATTGTCCCAATCCATTTAATTAGCGCAAAGCACATAAGCCCATTCATAACTTCCGACATTCCGACACGCAGCGCCGTGGAGAACGCGCCTTTGAGGAACGCCGCGGCTATTAAAGCGCGATTAAGCCAGCGCTCCCACTTTCGATTTTACAACTGTCTAAAACGACCTGTTCGAGTGGTTAAGCTGTTTTGGATATGCGCTCTTTCACAGCTAAGCTACGTTGAAACCACTATAGCTGGTACAGGATCAGTTCATCATCATCATCCCAGCCTATATACGTCGCACTGCTGGGCACAGGCCTCCTGTCAGAATGAGAGGGCTTGGGCCATAGTTCCCACGCGGGCCCAATGCGGATTGGGAACTTCACACGCACCATTGAATTGCTTCGTAGGTTTGTGCAGGTTTCCTCACGATGTTTTCTTTCACCGCAAAGCTTGTGGTAAATTTCAAATGTAATTCCGCACATGAATTTCGAAAAACTCAGAGGTGCGAGCCGGGGTTTGAACCCACGACCCTCTGCTTGAGAGGCGATAGGTCAAACCACATAAGGCCACCACGGCTTCCCAGGACCCAGTTTCTCGAAGCTTATTAATCTAATATTAGTGTTTTGTCTCATTTTCTCATACAATTTATGAGACATAACCTAACCAACAAAAAGTTGGAAACCCCCCGACTTTGACACTTCAAAGTTCAATATCTCAAAAACGGCTAAACCGATTTTGATGAAATATGTCTAAGAACCATTGCTAGAATACATACCTTCAAATAAAAAATCTCTACACTATCTACTTATCTAAAAAATCTATAACCACATCTGGTCGTCTAAATAGAATAGAATATCTCTATCGAATCGAATATATCGGGAAAGAATCTAAATAGAAAATAGAATTAAGAAAAACTGTCCAAGTGCGAGTTGGCCTCGCAAACCGTTTAATTTTTTTGAGGCATGGGACCCTGATTCCTTTAACTTTTACTTTCATACAATAATGTACCAAAAATATGGCCACTTACAGTCGACAGGGCCAAAGACGTCCACTAATAAGAAGGAATCGAAGAAGCTCGTACGAAAGATAATTTACAGCAAAAAAGACGTGTTTAGCACCAACAGCAGCACTGCCGTCCTACCGAAGAAGGCGGCAAAGGGACTTTTCACCTCACTAGCTCGAAAATGCTTTCTTTATCCTTCGAAATCTGCGTGGAAAGTAGCTTTTTATCCTCTAGGCTGGAAAGAGTTTTTGAAATTCGAACGTTATCGTGAACGGCTGCCCCCTTGAAAATACATCGACCGCATACTTTCACAACCTCGTATCTGGCCACAACATTGCTGTAGGATTTATCTTTATGTTAAGTACGATAGAGTGCTTATTTGTTGTATACAATTCTGGTAAATACGAAGTTGGGGAAGAAAGCGTTGAATAATGACGTTTTCACAAAGAAAGTTCGTCAAACATCTGTTGAAGTACCTAATATTTAAATCTGTTAATTAATCTGTTATTTTATTCTTATTAGTAAACATTTATTTTGTAATTTTACTTTAAATTTTTAGTACACCTCGATACTTATGCCATGCAATCCTTTTCAAAATAGTAACTGTATGCACAGTTTTTCTTCCATTTGCCATTTTCTCGCTGTAGTGAGGTGAAAAATTGTGTGTTTCGCTCGGCTGTAAAGTTGTTTAGCGTCTCGTGCCTTTGAAACCCTCGACTGCGCTCAGGATTCTTCATTTGAACCACTCGCTTCGCTCGTGGTTCAATCCTAGAATCCTTCGCTTGCTCGGGTTTCAATATATGCACTCGCGCCAAACAGTCACTTTCCAGCCTTGCATAACAAATAACTATTAGCGGCTTTTTAACTTTTTGATACGTGCATACTCAGAAAAAAATTCTGCGTCGAACGGTATTGACTTTTTTTTTCTATGACAGTTAGTTCTCGAGATACGCAGCAGTTAAACGACACATATTTTGATTTTTGTTAGGGTTTTATAATCTAAAAAGCCGTGATTGGTATTAAATAAGCTAAAAAGACGTTATGTATCATTAGCCGCCTTATATCATGCTTAAAATATAACACTTTTCTAAGCTAAAAATCGCTTATCGATCATTCATACTTTAAAAAGCGGTTAAGTTCGTTTAACGAGGTTTTAATGAATTTGTCATAGCTGAATTTACATACTTGTTTATAGGCTTAAAAGCAGTATTCTTTAAATTAAACTCTATAATGACGTTAAGGGATCTTAGCCGCCTTTTTGCCTATAACACTTAAACACATTACGTAATACATTTAAGTGTCAATAAAGCGGTGACCGCCTTTTTACTTCAGTGTCATAAGGTTGATATTTGTTCGATCATATTTTTAAAGCGGCTAAATAGCAATAATAAGTAAAAAAGCGGCTAGATTTTTGTCAATCCTTACTATTAAAAGGGGAAAGTGAGTTTGTTTGTTTGTTTGTTACGCTTTCACGCCGTAACGGAGCGACGGATTGTCGTGATTTTTGGCATAGAGATAGTTTATGGTCCCGAGAGTAACATAGGCTACTTTGAATCCCGGAAAAATGCACAGTTCCCTAGAGAACAGCGCGCGATAACCGAACACCACGTGGGCGGAGCCGCAGGCAATAAAAGCTAGTGTTAAATAATATTAGTGCTTAATTTTATTAAAAATTAAAAAGAACTTAAGTATTTAGTTTTTGGTTAACGTCAATAACGTTACCTTAGTAGTTTTGTATCTAGATTTAAGCACAATTTAGGTTTTGGGTGAACTTTTGAAATCTTTTTTTACGTTATTTTGGTGGGCATTATTTTTTTAATTTTTGGTGAAAATAATCACTCGTTGAAATGCTCTTCTGGATTAGGATTTCAATGATACAAGAACCACCTACTCGTATTTAAATTCAAAAACTAAGTTAAAGCTATACGATATAGTGAACAAACGTCGCTACCGAAATTACGATAGTGACAGTAAATTACGTTTTATTAATTACATATGAAATTAGTTTGAAATTACTATAATTTATTTTATATACGTGTACATATCCGTGTATAACTTATGTTAATAAAGTAAAGAATTAAAGTTTTAAATTATTATTTTATGTTAATCTTAGTTCCCAATACTTATTTGAATGTAAGCTCGATCAAAATAAATCGAATGTCAAATCGGTTCGCTTGACCTTTCAAAATTCATAATTTGCGAAGTCGCACTTGCACCTGCTGTAAAAGACAGACATACCTATACTAGCATGCTCATTCGCAGACGCGTTCATACTTGTTATCATCATTCGTCCTTCCTCCCCTACCTCAAGTAGTAGGTAGGTACACTCAAAGATAGTAGGGTGATATAGTCAGCATGGGCAGCATGCTACTAAAAAGCATACCTACTTTAAACATCTCATAAACATACACGCTAGTATCACAGTAGTAATTGCTCATCAGATTTTGTGCTAGTAATGAGCATAATCTATCTGTACCTTTATATTTCACGTGAGCAAAACGCGAGTGAGCGAATCAGTTTCACGTGAAACTACCGTTAAATTCAGTCATAATGACCATTGTTAATAAAATATAAATATAAAATACCACCGGAATTACAGCACCGAATATTACGACAATAATGTATCTTTTGCGATTACTGCTAAACTGTATACATCAGTACTATTAGCTCTATTCTGTGAAATAAGAATCAAGACAACTAATAAGTAAAAATATAAACATTCAATTGAAATCATTGTACTCGTATATCGCACAACGGGAATCCACTGAAATTACTTTTAAGATGACTAAAACAAAACACATCGCGCGAAAGGCTTGTACCTACTTACTGATAGGCACACAAAATTCGGTAGTTGGAGGTTCATTCAGCGTGACAGCTAAAGCACAACTAATATAATTTTCCATAAAAATGCGAACATAGTGATATGATCTTTCACCATTAAGATATTAGCAAGTATTTGTGCAAATTGATATTGGTAGCTAGACGATATTTAGAAAAAAGATCCACCTATTTTTTAAATGAATATGTATTTAGTATGAAAAAGTAAAAATAGAATGCGTTATTTAATTAGCTTCATTTTTATTTATGTTTATTAGGAAAATGACTCCTAGACACAAAGTTATGGTCAATTGATTCAACAAAACCGCGCCTGGGACAGGCTTCACAGACTTACTGCAGTTAGTGTTTCCAAGTCTGTGATATTTTTAATTCAGCTTTAATTGAAGTCAACAATGTATATTATGTTAAAACTCCGCTAGCGTATATAAAATCGAATTGTGACGGCCAAACAAGTTGCTCTGAAAATTCACCCTTTTTTATATCTCATTTATAAACTTTAGAGAAGTAAATAATGAACACAGTTCAATAATCATAATGTTAATTGAAAGTAATAATTTAGAAGTTTTTTATTTTTGAACAATAAATAGTTGATTTTTATATAGTATGCCTTTTAATTTTTTGTCATTACCGCTTCTCACGCAGCATTACTCTTAATAATTGTAGTCCTATCATAACCTAAAATGCCGTTATTTACAGAGTGACTCACGTATTACGGCTTTTTAATGTATTGAGAGTAAACATTTCTGTTGCTTGATAATTTTGATTCAAAAGTTAAAAAAACATCTAAGCTTTAAAACGGTTAAGATACTTTAACTTCGTTTTTACTTATAACGCAACGTACATGTTCTACTAGCAATAATAGACAATACCGCAGCTATCCGTAGTAACGACCTTCTAGTGTATTAATCGCACCTAACTTTCATTTAAAATAACAACACTAAAAAAGTTATGTACAATACTAAGCTTAAAAGTCGCTAAGGTATAGCTAACGGCCTTTTAACTTATTATTCTTCGTCGAATAATATTCACAAATCCTAAGCTATAACATAAAAGCCTCCATAATTATTACTATTTATAATTTTTTTTAATGAAAATATATACATAAAAAGGCGTGATTTTTTATCTCAATTTTAATGTAATCAGAATTTTTGTAAGTTAATTTATGCCTGAGATACAGGTATTTAAAATTTTGAAAAGTTTTTGCCGTTTTTCTCGAAAGTTACTTTTGTCACTTTGCCGCCTTCTTCGGTAGGACGGCAGAGCACAGTTACATCCCAATTGATGGCCGAATAAAATGGCAAAACGATACGTGTTATTAGGAATCCTTAAAATCCTTATCCATACTATCCATACTAATATTATAAATGCGAAAGTGTATGTTTTTGTATAAACATAAAAAATGTCAGCAAAAATCTGGCCCTAAAATGTATACAGTCAGTAATAGGTAATTTTGTGCCACTGAGTATAATATTAAAATGTTTTATACATACGGAACCCCCAATTAATAAACAAGCTCTTTCTTAACTTAAATTTTATAGTTAATGAATATCGGCGGATTAGCATCGAATCGATGCCGGCTCAGCAGGGCTACTACGAGATTCGAAACTCGAAGTTCGTATCGTACCGTCTCTTTCGCTCTCGTATTAAATAGCATAAGTGTCAGAGGGACAGCACGACACGAACTTCGAGTTTCGAGTTTCGTAGTAGGCCTGCAGAACCGCTACGGTATTATCTTAACGCAATAGTATTTATGACGCACTAGTCTGTACCCACGGTTTTGCACGTGTATATCTAAGTTAAGTAATTTAATTGAGTTGATTCATCGTTGAGGGTGAATGAGCATTTATTAGGTAAGCGTGCTCCATTGTAGGCCTTATCCTCGCTTTCCATCAGGCGTGATTGTGGCCAAACGCATGTCTATACTGTAAAAAAAAAACTAAATAGTTAAAATAAATAATAATTGTAATTGTGGTCCCAAAAGAAGATCAGCGCCGTTCGCAAGACCGGGAGATTGCTGATTTGGGACCATTTTGTGACATGCATACCTATTTATAGGTATTTTTTTCTATATTTTATTTTACTCCTTGTTCTCATGTTTGTTACGAATAAATGTTGTCTTTCTTTCTTTCTAATTAATACAGTTACTTTCTATGAAAAAAAAAACTTTCTGTCAAGTTTCTTGCGGCACATTTTTTGTCAATGATGGTCCTACTAAAAACGCTGGTAATATAAAAAAGTCAAATGTTATAGAGTCCTTTGCGGTCTCTTTACAGGATTACCAAATAAGTTTTGATTTTTTGATTACCTACATAATCAAATTCCCTAAAAAACTCCTCAATCATTTCTGCGTGAAAGAGTAACAGAAGTGTTCTCACAAATTTTCGCATTTATAATTATAAGATTACTTACCTACTATGGCAAGATTTGTTGTCCTTCTATAGTCAAATCAATTGATTTCTGTCTCACTCATTCACACATTGACGTTTACAGCAGGTGCCACAATTTTCCCTTGAACTTATTAAAACTGATTTACATTTATTACTCATTCTAATAATACGTCAATCATACAAATGTCTGAAAGTTGGGAATGTTTGAATTATACGCGTGAAAGGAGATTTCACATAAAATACAATTTATCTATTAACCGTTATTTATAACTATTACTTCGAAATGTAATAGTAAATAATGTACGGTACGGTAGTTTAATTTATAGAACCTTTAGCTACTGGAATGGAACCTTTAGAACTCTCCAATGAGTATTACATTTAAAATACCTTCCTTTATGCCGATTTAATAGAAATTAATTAACATTTTAAAGCCCCGCGTGAGGCTGAAGCACTAAAAAAGCTAACTAAGTAATGCAGTAACGTCTAAACAGCCATTCTAAATTGCTAATGAAACTGATTTATAATGCGTTTAAGCATTGTGTAAGGAATACTAGAATTCGCACCCTTCGTGCAAAAAACGCGTAAAACACATACAAACCTAATGGGACTTACGCGTTTCTTGCACGAAGGGTACGAATTGTTGACCTATTTAGTTTTTGATTTATTTTGATGAAACTTCACAGTAACTTTGTCTTGTAACCAGGAATGTTATGTGATTCAATAATGTACAGACATATTTATTTACCCTGTCAATTTGGGTGACACTATCCCGGCCCGGATAATACCGACATGGATATACCGACCCTGTTTATCGTGTACACGCCCGTAGAAGCTCATGTCAGTTTCTACACAAAAAACAGGGTCGGTATTTCCATGTTGGTATTATCCGGGCCGGGAAAGAGTGTCACCACACCAGTCAATTTCATACTTGTCAGTTTTTTTTAAAGGCTGTATACAAAGTTCATGATTAGAACCGATAATTGTGCCAGTGATAAAGAGAGGAAAGAGGGCGGGATTCCATTTAAAAATATCAATTCGAATAAAAAAAAAGTGTTCTTTTTGAATTTGAAATTTATTCAACCACCGATTCCACAAATGTTTTTAATTTGTCGCTCTTACTCTTTAGTAGAGGTGTATCCTTCTCCAATAATCGTGCAAGCATGAGTTCTTTCAAGTTTGCAATGAAACAGCGGCATAAAACTATTAATTTCTAATTGGCCACGATTTAATTATAATTAAGTTTTAAATAGCCCTCTCGTGAGAGTAAAACATTGGTAATCTCCCGGCATAGTAAATATCGTAACCGATTCGTTTTTACCAGCAGTTATAAGTTTAATGAACAGCGCTGGCTAGTTTCTGTGTGAACTTTATGAACCCGGGAGCAATTATTTCCGAAAATAATCACAGAATCAGAAAAAATATTAGTGACCCTAAAGCGTTTTTAAAAGAGCTGTCAAAATAGTCACACACACACACATACTCATTTTTCCGAAGATTAGTGCCCAGACTAAAATATTTTTTTATATACCCAAACTAAGTAGCGGCCATCAAAATACACCTCGATCTAACTTAAATTTGATCAATATATCGTCACTACTTTGAAAAAAGCCCGTATCTTAAAATCGGTAATTTTAGGTACTGAGTGAACTTTATAACGTTATTTTAAGAGTCAATTTTGTTGACGTATGATTTAAGATACAAGATTTTTTCAAAGTAGTGACGATATGTATAGTTTTGAAATAAAATGCGCGGACAGAGGCACGGTCGGACGGCTGGACTGGACGAAACTAAGTATAAGGGATCAGTTTGTCCTATTTTGACTACTGAACCAAAGAAAAAATGATACGACAGTTTATCTATTATTATATCACATAAAATATCAGAAAATTAAAAAAGGGCAAAAATGCCCTTTAAGTAAGCGCATCCCTTCCTCATACCGTTGTAGAGATCAAGCGAGATGAATATGACATCACGCGGTACAACGGCGCAAGCGCGGCGTCATCAAAGCGGGCATATTTAAAACACATTACGCCATGATTGAGGCTAGTTTAAAAACGATAATTTTGTCTTGGCCGCGGGCCCGAGTGTAAGCTGCCAGTATTGTATTGAGCGGAAAAAAGTAATCGATCGTGGAGGTTGTCTATTTTATGTTCGATTTTTGAATGCCTTGTGTCTTCATGAGATTGAATAGACATGTTAGTTGAATCGAGTTGTGATTTGAACTTTGAATTTGAAACTGACTTAATTTTAGATGAAGTTAAAGTGGCAAAAAATATTGCGATGAAAGCTTAGTCGATTTGGACTGCGTGAGAATATTTTATGGCATATGTATCATACATAACTGAAATATGTATGTGTGATTGAAAGCTGACACTAAAAGATCTATAATAAAAAGATATGGACACTTAGCTTTTGTTTAAAAAAAAAATATATGTTAGAATCGACTTACCAAAAAAAACCGTGTCATATTCTCGAGTGTTTATCATGTAAACCAAATTTATTTATTTAGTTATGTATTTGGGCACAAACGGTACTAAAATGGTACTGGTTTTATAATAAAATTCCAAAAAATATTACTGAAGAAACTGATACAAAATTTAAATCTACTGTCAAAAAGACATTAATATCTAAGGCTTATTATAAAGTTAACGATTATATCGTGGACAGGGATATTTGGAAATAATTCCGATACGCACTAGCGATCCCTTCAAATAGTGAACCTACTGTGTTAAAAATAAAATTGTGTTAAATACTTGTAATGTATAGTGCATAGATATCATTTATAAATATTGTGAATCTGTTTTAAAAAAAAAATACCTCGTTGAGTTTCTTGCCGGATTCTTCTCAACAGAGGTTTTTTTCCGAACCGGTGGTAGATTTTTTGACATTCATAAGTGCTTATCATAGCCTAAATTGAATAAAGAGATTTTGACTTTGACTTTGACTTTGACTTTGAATAAAATGTGAAACTTATTTTACAAGAGCTTTTTTATCAAATTATACAGCATAATAAGTCATCGTATAAAACCATGCTGAACTTGGTATGGAAATTAGTGTACTTCCAATCGATACTATCCACATAATAAGTTTTTATAGATAATTGACGGTTAAGTTAACATCTCACTAAAGCCTCAATAGTTAGAAAGTGGTTTAAGCATTCGCGCGGTTACATAAATTTAATTATAGTAATTATGCTGTTTGATTTGTTTGTAACGTTAATTGCGTGGACTAATTGACATGTTTTAGTGTTTAATATATTCTGCATGATAATTTGACAGTTGTGCTGTTAAGGAGCGGCTACACCGCTGCTTAAAAAACGGTGACGGTACGGAATCGAAACGACGCATTTTATGCGCACCGTTTTTATCGCATGCTTTTGCGTATTTTAAGCAGCGGTGTAGATAGCATGCAATAAAAACGGTGCGCATACAATATGCCTCACTGCGATTCTGTACCGTCACCATTTTTAGGGTTTCCGAGCCAAAATGGCAAAAACAATACCTCTACTTGCAGTCGGGTAAAAACGGAACCCATATAGTTTCGTCAAGTCCGTCTGTCTGTCTGTCCGTCCATCCGTATGCCACAGGCATGTTGGTTTTTTTTTTTTTTTTTTATTTCAATTCCAAATTTTTACTTTTACGGTTATCCCGTAAAACCTAAATTGAAAATACAAACTGAAATATAGATACACATAAAAAAACCAGAAAAATAGGACCAGCACTCGGAATCGAACCCAGGTCCTCGGCATTCCGTGCCGCGTGCTATACTGCTACACCACTGCTGAGTGTTGTCAGTCTTCACATAGAAGCTGAAATTCTATGTGAAGGTAAGGAAAGCCTACGATGCGAGTTGTGCATATCCATTCGCATAAAACCATTTCCCCACTCGGACTGATCAGCAACTGACTTTTAACCCACGAATGATTCCTTGCTAAGAATGATGAAATTTATCTTGTCTCTGCCCACCCCTAGTGATACATAGTTGCAATGATACTTTACGATGCCTCATTTGTCGATCAGCCTTCGGCGACAAAGGCGCTTATTACGATTTCCCACTTAAACTGATAGTAATAAGAGTCGTAATGTAATAGCGTTTCTCCATTGTTTCGAGGTGACAGCTAGTGGTTGGATAAGGCGCCTCGCCGAGTCAAAAGACGAAATTGAAATTTGAAGAAAATTTAAATTTGGGACACAATCTGTTCTATTAGATCTAATAAACTTACTGATAATTATCTATTTAATATTAATCAATATAAATACCACGTTAATAGATGCGTCGAATAAAGAGAGAATAACATGTTTATGGCGCCCACGGCCCAAAAAGCTAAATATAAGTAAAAAATAATGTAAATTAAATGCCTGTAAAACATTCGCCACTTGCTTGCATAAGTTCTAACTTGTTACTTCACAACAGCTATTTCTAATTGAACACCGATGTATGTTTTCAACGACATTCTAGAATGTTATTGCAATCTCTCAATGATCTGAAGCCCACCAGAATTTATGTCTTAGTGTTTCTAGTGTCTATATCAGCATCAAATTAAGGAAACACCATAATATAACACTTAAAACACGCCAAATCCAAAAATTCCTTTTTCATCCATGCTCTACTGTTTTATTTCGTACTAGGTATACTCGTACCTACTGGAGATACAGAAACTGTTACAAATACTCGGCCAGCTATTTCGGCGATTATCGGCCGAGGTATCTACGCTACACTACGAGTACTAGTGTTGTTACCGGCACCATTAATGGAGCATTACACTCGAATTATTGTAAATGGCCGTTGTTACGGACAATAAGTGTTCGGTTAGCGCAGTGTTTTGTTTTAGTGCAACACCTAATTAGGACAGCGAGCTTCAAGGCTTTAAAGCTAAATGGTGCGAATTGTAACTCTTGACATTTAGCCGAACGACTTCGCCAAATCCATTGAGTTGCAACTTCCGTCGCAAATAGGCCAATCAACTTTTTTACCGACACTAATCTGTCCGCGACATTTTTCAAACAATTGCAGATTTTTCCAAGTAAACATGTTTTTTCTGTAATTTAATAGATGGTGTACATGAAATATAACCGTGAAATATCTTGTTGGAAGTACGATTTTTTGGTAACGCCAGAGACAGTTTTGGTAACGCAGGAGAAGCCCAAAGTGTCGGTAAAATAGTTGATTGGCCCAAATCTCTTTTTCGGGTAAGATTCGCTGAAAATCAAAACGTTTAAGTAGTACCTACGAGGGGTGGCTGGAAAGTAATCTACCTAACTAAGAAAGAAAAGACTAGGGAAGATGTTTTTTATTTTATTTTTCTATGTAATCCCCTGTGAGAGAAATGCACTTATTACACTTTTCAAATAGTGACATTAACCCGTTAAAAAAAATTTTTTTCGGTTTATCGTCAAAATACTCGTTTACCGCAGACTTCATGTCCTCATACGTCAAAAATCTGCGCCCCCTCAAATCTTTCTACAGGAATCTGAACAGAAAATAGTCGCAAGGGACCAGGTCTGGGCCGTAAGGAGGGTGATTGATTTCTTCGAAGCCATTTTTGGACATGGCCAGCTTTGTTGTGCGAGCAGTGTGCACTAGGGCATTGTCGTGCAACAGCAAAATTCATTTGCTCAGTTTGCCTGTTTTTTTTTCTTTTATTGATTATCTAAGCTGATGGTCTAAATTTGTGTAATAATCAGCATTCATTGTAGTTTTTTTTGGCAGGTAATCAATTAGTAAAATCCCACCCGTGTCCAAAAAAATTGATGCCATTAGTTTACCTGCCGATGGACGAACCTTGAACTTCCTCGGTGGCTTCTCATCTTTAAATTTCCACTGCAATGACTCCTGTTTACTTTCGGGATACCATTGCCTAATCCAGGTCTTATCACAGATTACTATTCTAGATAAAGTTTCCTCCTCCTTACCTCGACTCATTTCTATAAAGTCCTTACAACATCGAACTCTTCTCTCCATATCGAAAGAAGTCAGCATTCTAGGCACCCAGCGTGCACTAACTTTGGACATATTTAAATGTTCGTGAATTATTATATTCACTTGTTCCTTGCTAATCCCCACGTCTCTGGCTATCTCCCACAGCTTCACTCGCCGGGTCTTCTAATATATATTTTTTACGTGGGGAACATTTTCTTCGGTGGCTGCGAAAATTGGCCGCTCACTACAAAGATCATCTTTGAGGCCATCACTACCACACTTAAAATTGTTTTGACCAAAATTTGATGGTGAAATCAGACAGGCACAAATCACCAAATACAGATAACATACGCTGTTTTATCTGCGAGAGCGTACTTCCCTCTATAGCGAGGAATTTATAACAGCACATTGCTCAATTTTCTTCAGTTTCAAATTTTCCTGCGACATGGTGCGAACAATCAAGTGACAAAGGAGAGCGAGACACCATAAACAAATTAATGTCCTATATTTTGAAAATAGAATAACCAGTGAATACGAAATCATAGTGTCCAGATTTTTTTTCGCGGTATAAATAGGTGACGTAGATTACTTTTCAGCCACCCCTCGTATGTGGGGCAAAGCTTGGCTTATGATTTGCTCCTTCATTTCTCTCTTAAAGAGTTCCCTTTGTCCTGGGTCTTGTCAGATTGTGACTTGGTGACAATTAATTAGACCACCTAGAGATTTCAGATAAAATATATTTTTTAAATCGATCCAGAAAGAAGCCGTGAAGACCAGAGGCCTATTTTCTCACTCGTAGGCGCTAGCGATTTTATTCACCGTATCTTTCTATCCTTATCCTATTCCGTTTGATAGAAGTAAGGGGTAAAAAAGATAGTGATTCCAAGTGCATTAGACAACTAAAACAAACCAAGATGACTATTACTTAAATAACTAAAGACTTAACGATCATTAAACTTCGAGAAGTAGGTATTTTACTTAGCAAAACTACAAGAATAGTTAGACCATATGCCATTAAATTGCCCAGTAACCAGACGGCTCCGCAATTATTCAATCTCGTGCACTGGCACGCACACAGTCACATAATAGTCTATACGTACGTGGTTCGCACACTTAAATTATCCTACACATGCACGTTTAAGTTGTGCGTGTGGTCAATTATATCGTTAGTGTGTAACGAGAGGTGCCACGAGCGTCGATCATGACCTGTGCTAGAGAAGGCTTGGAGCAGATGTAAGACGTGCTTGTTCTGTGGCAAACATGGATCATCATTATTAGTCGTACGACGTCCACTGTTGGACACAGGCCGCCTATAAACCTCCAGTTTCATCGGTTGGAAGCGGCCTGCATTCACGGTGAATTTGCGGCTTTAACTAGGTTATGCATCCATCTCGTTGGCACTGCACTGCTCTTGCTGATCCGCGATCTATTCGAGAACTTTTCGGCCCCAAGGGCCATCTGCAGGGCTACTCTGAAACGCGAAACTCAAAGGTCGTGTCGTGCAGTCCCTCTCGCTCTCGTATTAAATAGTATAAGTGTCAGAGGGACCGCAAGTTTGACTAAGCCCATCGTATAATTTTCACAATTTTTATTGTGCTTGACAAATGTATCCATGTACATAAACATATGTAACTTGTCTTTGAAATACAAAACTGATAATTTGTTTCACGCCCGGTGTCTGATATAATGACTCGGAAACACAATATTTTGCGTAATTTTTATCTGCTTAGTAATCGACATTACAAAAATAAACTGTGTCCTTGGCTATTTTATTTATAAACTCTACATACATGATCATTAATATCATTATGGAACCTACCTACGTTCATAAATGTTTTTATAATGGCGGCAAACATATTACGTATATGCTCTGTGCTAAATAACATAATCTACTTTTGCCTGGCCCTTTTAACCAGACTGTCATAGTTCAGCATCATAACATATTCGTATGTAGATATTTTGTGATACGATCAATACGACTGATTTTGAAATTACCGATGTGATAATTGTTTAACGCCGTATTTTTTATTTTCTGTACCGATACACAAAAAAGCAAAAATTATACTAGATATTCTCTGCGACATTTTTATTAGTGCATCGTAGGACGTCCACCAACGAGATGGACGGACGATCTACTTAAAGCCGCGGGTTCACGGTGGGTGCAGGCCGCTTCCAACCTAAGCAACTGACATCGCTTAAAACGATGCGGGTGTCTATGGACAGTGGTGATCACTTAACATCTAGTTCGTTTGTCTGGCCTCTCTAACATTAAAAAAAAAACTGGAGGTCTGTGGGGGAGGCTTATGTCCAACAGTGGACGGCCTACGGCTGATATGATGATGATGACCTAAAGCTGAATTTAACCTAGTTTTTTATGTTTGCCATTTTATTCAACCCTAATCGACAACCTTAATCGACCATTATTTTTAAAATAGAGCATAAACTTTTCTATAAAATGTGTAAATTTATGTATAATATAGCATTGTAGACAAAGCCTAAAGGCAGTAGTAAGTAGTTACAAATTAAACGATGCGGGCCCAGAGTGGCGTGCGAAGACAGAGTCACTAAATATCTCGATGGGTAATTGGTACAAAGTGGATCACTTAAATACCTGCTGGGTCCAGAGCAAAGTAATCGTTGCAGGCTCAGGTTGATTCTTAATAAATGTTGTGAAATAGTAGTTTGTACAACGAGAGCATAAAACGAGCCATTTTACCCGAGACGTTCATATAGCCACCCGAGCTTGTACGGTAAGGGTGGATATACACGTTGAGGGGAAAATGGGTTTGCTCGAGTTTTACAATAAAATAGTAACAATGGAAACAATTGTTCGCTTTCAATTACCTGTTATTTTTTCTGAATTAAGTATTATATTATTATATTTTTTTAGTTTATTGAGTTATTTTGATTGATACGATAGATTTTTAGTTTTATATAATAACTGCGGGATACCGATAAATTAATTCTATGCAGATGGAATCGCGGGCAATAGGCTAGTAAGACATACTTTGCTACTTAATTTTACTTGAAATAACTAGAAAAGTAAGTACTTTTCTGGTACAGGTATACTAGGTAGACTCCATAGGCCCTAAATTAATTTAATTCATTTATTATTCCTCCTTATTATTGGAAAATTACGAAGCAGTTTTTTTTATAAGTATGCCTCTTTATCCAATTACTCTGTGCTATAATTGCGCGTAGTAATTTAGCTGTCGCATGTTTTTTGGTAGTAATTCCCTTGGAATATACCTCTTTATTAATTTATGCTATATTAACCACCATTAACGATGGTGCTTGGGGCTAGATCGTCCCTTTATACTAATAGTGATTAATTAAAGAGTCCGGCTACTGCAGACATATACATATAGGATATGGGTTTCAAAATGGTTTTTAGATTTTTTTGTGTTTTTTGTTGTTGCGTACATTAAAAGGAAAATTCGGAACCCTTATAGGATCACTTTGTCCGACCGTCCGTCCGTCTGTTCGTCCGTCAGTCCATCCGTCCGTCTGTCTGTCCGTCTCTCTGTCAAGAACCTTTAGCTCGGACACGCGTGGAGGTCGATAGTAAAATTAAAACCCCCTCAGGAACTATGTATTTTTCCGGGATAAAAAGTAGCCTATGTCACTCTCGGGCCCATAAACTATCTTCATGCCAAAAATCACGTCGATCCGTCGCTCCGTTACGGCGTGATAGACGGACAAACATACAAACACACTTTCGATGCAGGTAGTAGGACCTTGTGCAAGGTCCGCCCGGATTGCTACCACCATCTTGCTCGCTAATCCTGCCGTGAAGCAGCAGTGCTTGCACTGTTGTGTTTCGGCGCGGAGAGTAAGACAGCCGGTGAAATTACTGGCACTTGAGGTATCCCATCTTAGGCCTCTAGGTTGGCAACGCATCTGCAATACCCCTGGTGTTGCAGATGTTTATGGGTGGTGGTGATCTCTTACCATCAGGAGACCCACTTGTTCGTTTGCCATCCAGTGAAATAAAAAAAAAAAAAAAACTTTCGCATTTATAATATTAGTATGGATGTACCTAAATGGTTAGCAAACCATCCAGTGCATTAATAGCATATTATCGCAGTGCGGCAAGCGTCACATTATGTCCTTAGATCCACCGACTCATAACTTGTTCCCTAAGTGGCGCGCTGCATATATATAACCTCATTATAATCACATGTAATTCTGCGTGAAATACGGCTCAGCATAAAATTTAATTAATGGTTGAAGGATGTAATTAGTATAATTAAGGCTGGACATAAGTTTAGATACGCTGAAATGTTAATTCGGCGGTATAGTATGGTAATCGCGACTTTACTGAGCTAGGGAATAAAATATAGCCAACCACCAGTATGTGTTACACAGATGTTATTAAAATAGGGTGGCAAACGAGCAAGTGGGTCTACAATACACATAATGTGCGGCAACACATGCTGAGTGGAGACCCTTTTTGGTATCCTGTCGTGTCACCAAGTAATATAGTTTTAGAGCTAGTTTTAGTCTTAGTCTTAGGTGGTATTTATAGAGCCAAAATAAATCTTTCTGTCTTTCTTTCTTCTTTCAATACAATGGCTCTTTCTTTAGTGAACTCCGAACAACTTTAGTGGGCTGGTATTTGTTGTTTTATTTTGTTATTGTTTTTTAAGAAGGTGTTTGTTGTTATTTAAGACATGGAAACAAAAATGTGAGATCGCTTATTTGTCTGATGATGTTAACTGTATGTATACTTACCTTGAAAAAAAAAAACACTTTCGGGCCACGTTTCTACGAGTAATGCTTTATTTAATTCAATCTTCATATCGTATCTTCAAACCCCGCGGGTTCCCTGTCGTCATTATCTAATAATTGATATGAAGGGTAAAGAATTCCTTAAATAACGTAACTTTATATTTTCTCGCATGATTAACGAATCTAATTAGAATATTGCCCGCAAAGGTTGAACTTTAAGTTGAAGGATTTTGCCGCAAGAGAAAAGAGGTAGCGGGAAATTCTCATTATATTGTGTTTTTTTATTAATTTTCTCTCTTATTAAAGCTACATTATATACCTACCTACAGGTAAATCCTTGTTTTAACTATAATAGGTTCGTAGACCCGTTAGGTCCACTTGTTGCCGTTAAGGCCTTAGTTTAAATCACAATTTTTGGTATGTAAGCTTGTTTGTTTGCGAGTCGTGCTTTTAAAATTTCCAAACTATTTTTCGATCATTTCCTGATATCCAATTAAGCTGAATGGAATATTTAATTTAGTATATGTATAAGCTCAAAAAATATTTGTCATTGGGAATGATATAAGATGAAAATTTATTTAAAAAACAACACCACCCAACTGCCCCCAAGTCTTAAAAAACTACAGGTCTCTTCGCACTCTTAATCTCTTAAGGATATTGAAACTCTTAAGGATGTTTGTGGATTTTTTTATAGTTAGAATTTCTTTTTTTAGTCCTTACTTATTGTTCTTTACCTAAACATAAGTAATTTGTCTGGGATGTATAGGTATAATCGAGGTTCTACAATTTCTTGATGTCAGAAATAATATAGAGCAAAACTCGCGGTTCGCTCTTGCCTCAGCGCACGCACCTCATACGAGAGATCTCGCAAAGGATCGGGTTCGATCATTACGAATGCCCTCATTAGGCCGAAGGAACGCTAATTGTCTGACCTACTCTTGTGGCGAAGAACATACGTGGGGCTTAAAAAGACCTTTTTGTTTTGGAGGAAAATGTCGAGCTACCTATAGGTAAATGCTTATAATTTAGCCGAGTAATGCACATTCATAGTAAAAACGTCAAAAATCGGACAAATCAATCCGATTAACAAAGTTAACAAGTCTGTTATGACTAAGTAAGTACCTATATACCTACGTACTTGATAATTTACTAAGAAATTAATGGAGTTTTGCTATAATGAAAGGTGAACATAGGTGAGGTGTATTTCTTATTATACTACAGAAAATAATAGGAACACAAAATATTTCTTTGCGCGCATCGTGACTTCATTAAATTTGAATTTGGCTGAAACTTGCTACATAACTTTGTTTGATCTGTCTGAGCTCCAATAATAAAAATACTGTAGTAATAGTTTTGTCTTAAACACCCAAGAGACAGACCTAATACTGATCCAACCGATCCCTTAAGCCCCCTACACACGGATCGATTCGCAATTCAAATGCAGCCCGTTACGTCTTAACCCCCCACGCACGGGTCGTGTTACCAATTTGACGGTAACGAGCAACGTGTGCGAACATCACGATTCGTACGCCATTATCGTATTCGAGTTTTCCTCCATTCCATTGCTGACACGACAAATTACATTCGGAATTTGAAAATGGAATACTTTTTTGAATTGAATCTAATGAAGTTCTATTTTATTTATTTCATATTCGCACCATATTCGTTTATACCTCTTATACATAACATGGCACTGACATTAAATGCAAATTTTCATCTTTTCGGGAAAAATCAGAAAAAAACTTTAGTTAAAAGTAGTAATTTTTGACAAAAAAGAAGCAATTATGCCATTGTTTTAAGACGTGAGAATGCTTATATTCTCTTTCCTAATTTGCCGTTTACATAGGTATGTAGGTACGAATTTCGTTCTAACATTTCGTTGTTTCTTTTTTTATTAATATTTCTTTCATTATTGGTAGCTGGTAGGTAATGTAATCAACAGCTTGTTTTTTTTTTTTTTACTATGCATACAGATCTGCGAAACAATTGTTACATGATTGTATTGTAACAATGAACTAACATATCGTATCCTATTTGACCTTAATGCCGTTTAACACAATATTGACGTTTTTTTAAATTCCATTTGTAAAAGTTACCCGAACAAGCGATAAAATGTTTAGTCATCAGTCAGATGAAAAATACTCATAAAACTAAAACACTGTTGTAGGTAGTTTTTATGGCAATAAAATAAAAAAAATACACACGTGAACGCAGTACGCTGTATGAAAAAATGCCTGGTCTTTGCCACTCTTGCGCAATCTGCGTGTGGCCAACGACCTTTTCTTTTGTCGTTTAAGTAAACATTGTTAATTTTGTTTAAATAAATTGTTTCCGCCCTCTTTATCTTTCAGACGGCTGCGTGTTTTTGTTGCATTTAATTTATAGCAAACACTAACGTTTGTATTTTTTTGTCGTCTTGCTAAAATATGAATAATAATGGGATTGTGCAAACTGCAGTAACTTAAATTGACAAAATACTAATAAAGTGATGTACCTAAACAATAAACATTTTTGAAAGCGTGAGTTTTACATATCTTGCGTTGCGATAAAGCACCTAGATATTTAAGTAGGCAAGCAAGCTTTAAAATACTTTTTGTCTTACATCTTTTTGTAATAATTAAGGCAGCCCTGTGGGAATCGAGGTGTTACAGGGGAATGCCACTGCAAAATACGACCTCCTAAATTATTAATTAAGTAAGCTCGTCATTGTTTCAGTGTAGTTGCCATCTTTTTATGTCTTTAGCAATAGAGGTGACAGAAGGTTGTCACATCAATTGTCCAAAATGTACTTAGGCGTTGGCATGTGTCGAGCACTGCGACATTTCGTATATTTCCACAAAATTGTGACAAGTAAGCAAAACGTAATGGGGGAGCCTTTTATCCAACAGTCATCTCCTAAGGCTGATATATGATGATGATGATGGTAAAGTAAAACGAGCCGAATGTAATCATTGCCAATAGTTCCTATTATTTTTGTCCAAACTACGTATTTCTTATATTTTATGTAGGGTAGGTAACTACGTATCTAATAAATAGGGACTTTGATACTAAAAGCTCCTATAAATGGCCTATTTATTAACTAATCCTACATAATAAGAGCAACCATGAAACCCACACAGTTCGGTCAATAAATCACCATAGCCTACTCCCATTCACGTGCGATCGGTTTCAGGAACCACTCGGCTTATCGCCCACTTAGCGATATGTCAAAACACGCGTCTGTTCAGTGTTGCCGCTGTCAAAATATTGGCGCCACGGCAAAAAAGCGTTCAGTAACTTTGACCCAAAAAAATAGTCAAGCGTTTCGTAATTTTGAAGCACCTACAAGCTTATTAGAAAAAGAAGTAAAATATGCAAAAATAGAAATAGGTATATAATCATAGTAAGACTTTAAGAGCTACAATATTATTATTATTATTTCCCTTGATGGCGGCCTTAAGGCTTGGGCCAATGTCAGTTACGATGACAGGGTTACGGTGATTCTGCAAAACGCCAACAGTTTGACAGGAGCAAGAAAGATATACTATAGGACATGATAGCAATATATGAAACAGCCATAAACAATATAGAATGCTCAGTATAGCCAAAAAGTGCAATAAGGGCCACAATACTAAACATGAGCATATTACTAGTTAACGTATCGGCTAGGACTTTTGTAGTAAAATATTATGATCAATTATTATAATGGTTGGTGCTTGACTTTTGCAACGAGATCGTTAAGGGCCTCCCACGGTAGTTGGAGCAGGTTATTTCTTACCTAATTAATACTTACGTGCCTAGTTCACTTCTATTAGAAGAACCTACACAGCAATTACGTTTTTTTTATTATTTTATTTAGTATATTTATTCACTAGTTTACACGCGATGTAACACCATCGTGAATGGATTCCTGGTCTCAAGGAAATCCTGAAAAATCCCTCACTATTCCTCGTCTTATCGAAAATGAACTGCAAATTCTTAAATTATATGTCCGAGAATTTGGGCAAAGTTAATGATTTATCAAACCCCTTTCAGCTGATCACAAATAGTTGTACAAACATTCAAACTTTTACATTTGTAATAACTATGACCATTACTTAAATCATAATATACTATTTTTATTAACATGCAGAAAGGAGAACCAGTACATGTAATCGCTTTTTTTCGCTTTCGTTATTACACACCGTCATCTACATAAATCATTACGTTATAATATATGGCTTAATTAATTTTCGCTTATACATCTCACTCGATATTTCAAAATTTATTAGTTATTACCCAACTAATTAGACGAATGAGACTATTGCGGCAAATATTATTCAACTAATAACCACCGTTATCCATTAGATCATTAGTAACAGTCCAATTTTGCTTTCTCATAACTTTTTGTTTATATTTAAGAATCATCTCCGTAAACAAATTGGAAATTAGATTTCTTTCGGCCGGTTCCGTGGCTAAAACAAACGAGGAGCGAATTAACGTCGACTCATCGTCAATTTTTAAATTAAAAGCGGCGCCTTGTCTCACTAATGAAGATTGTATGCAGCCGTCCTTTTTTGTCACCCGTCTGTTTGTTTTGAGCTCGCCATCAATTTCGCCGTTGGAATTGGAATTGGTTGCGTCTCGCCTGGCGCGTGGGTGTCGTGTGTTGGCGTCCCTGTCTGTCGTTTGTTTTGTGCGTGACGCGCCACGCCCAGTTTTTTCCGCGCGGTGGCCGGTAGCTTTGACTGCCAGTTTTTTGGTCGGGCGGTGTGTGTCCGGCCTAATAATGTTTGAGTAGGACGTACAAAAAGTGGGTTAGTGTGGTGGGGGGCACAATGCTCTCTTGTTTCGTTCATTGTGCGCGTTAAGCGTGTGCATGCGAGGTGTAGACAGGTGTGCGGTCGCCATTTTGGTTATTAAGCTTAGCACCCGCCCGCACTTAAGCACTAATTAAAAGAAGTTTAGTTACGCATTCTTGTAATGCCCTGGTTCACTTGATGGCGGACCACTTATAAAAAAATGTATTATGCCTTGAAAGTTATTTTTAGAGCTTTTTTATTTTTATTATTTGAGCAGCGTAATACAAAGACATCAGCTTATTGCGTTAAACCACAACCACTTGATTATCAATGTAATAAAATCATACCTATCAAATAGGAAGTTTCTAAATCTCTGCAAAAACATCTTTAATTATAATCTCGGACCAAATAAAAAGTAAAGATGGAGTTCTGTAAAACCCAAAATGAGGCCGGTAAAGCTATGCTTTGCTGCCTACTCGTACGACGCACATAATATGCAACCATATCCACGCGATGAGGTATGGAAATAGAAATAGAAATGTGTACAAAGATACCTAATTTTACCAGACTCACATTACTTTTCACGGGATTTTGCCTAATTTCAATTTGATCTGAGATTTAAAAGGTACCTACGTAATTTTTATATGTAGGTACTAACTTTAATAAGTACGTCGAGCAGTTAACGTTAGGTAAGTAAGTACTCAATTTTTAACGTTGCTCTATTGAAATCCTGGTCGACAGTCCCCTAATTTTTACGTCACAACAAAATATAAAAATTGGACAAACTAATTCCCAAAAAAATACGCCCAACCAATAAATATTCTGTAATAACCTCAATCCGTACAGTACAGCACGGCAGCCATTTGTCCTCGTTCCGTATTCCCAACTGAAATATTGTCGCTAATGAGGCCTAGTTCGTAATTCCAGTGATTTGTCGCGCGGTGTCGTGCCGCCGCGCGATTTGGGCGCGATCGACGCGCGATAGCGCCGCACTCACACGACAACCCTCGCACTAACTACGTGCACAGACGAATCAACAGTAACGAAACGTCTCAACTCCGGCGATCCTCACAAAGTAAATTTCACCTTAGCTTCTATAAAGTAAGGTTATTTTTCGAGTGTTAGGCTAAATGTACCAGGGCTGCCACTGGTTACATTTAGTCGGTACTTTGGAACACTATTACCGAGTTAATTATAGGCCTGGCCGGCAATGACTTGCGTAAGGCAGAAGTGAATTTTATTTGACTTTCCATGTTTAAGTTCAGCGGGAAATTGATGGCTTTTACTATAACGGTATAAGTACTGTTACGAATAAAAGCGCACTGAATCTAACAAAATAAATGCGAACAAAATTTATTACAAAAATTAACACTAAAAACTACTACATAAATCTTCTGAGTGCTGGTCACTGTTTCAGTAGTTGTCACAATTTTAAATTTTATAAACCTATATCATTAGCAGTAAATGTGACATGAAGTTGTTATCTATTGGCAACTGGCATGTCAAACACTAGAACATTTACCAAATACGTCCTTTTTCTTTTAGGATGCATCAGTAATATCTAGATACTAATAGGTAGACGAGAAAAATGTAGGTACGGCCAACATAGTGAAATTTATTATTAAGTTTTTAATTTATTGGGCATTGGTGGGGCAGAGCTCTTTAGCCGAATCAGGCCAGGCAATAATACTGGCCACATTATAATTAGTACCTACTGAAGTGTCTAGATAGATGATAAAAACAAAACACACACAGACACACAGATACAGCATTCGTAACCGTCAATATCCTGTGTTTGAAATAAACAATTAATAAAGCAATCATCCACATAGCTCTAAAATACAGCTTGCAAATCTCACCCCGATCCAATCTGTTTATAAATAAAATTCAATCAAACGCGTGAATAAAATAATTAAAGTAACAATTCTGCCTCGTCACAAAGAAGCAATGAAAATGTTTTACCTTTCATTGATGCTAATGTTAGTGACACCTAGCAGATTGTAAAAGCGGAGCGGTTAATGTAAAGGGTGAATAAGATTTAGTTAGACCTGTTTGTTTACGTGAGAGATTTATTGAAAGGGGTGAGTTTAAAGGGTAAAGCCCAGTAGAGCGTTGTTTGATGTTTTAGATCGTGTATTCACTTCACTATTTATTTAGTTTCTGAATAGCTATTCACAAGCTATCATTAGATACAGCTAATCTAAAGAAGTTTGTTTGAAAGTTGAAGATTCAATGGCGAACGTAATAAGATAAATATATAAATAAATTTGGGGGCAAATTAAAAAAAAGTTGCAAATTGAATCTACATTATATTTCCCAGCTTTGTTTCATATTAAATCGTTTAAGAGATAATTCTCAATTAAAATGAATCCTTATGGCGTAGATACTTTACATACTTGCAAAATGCCTACAGCCTCCCACTAACCTTTCAAACGCGGAAAAAAAACCTGCGTTCTAAAGATTTTTTTAGAGAAGGCTTTTATTTCAAATATGCTCCTAATATCAACAACGCGGATTAAAATAAAAATACGAAAAAATAGCTTCAAATTTTGGACTGATCCAGGTCAATGCAAACGGAAGGTACTAAATAGATGTTTTTGACTACTTAAAGCCTTCAGCAAATATTTAGTTTTCTAATAGGGATCCGTCGTCAAAAAGTTCTAAAACTCCCCCTCATAATCTCTTCTACTTCCTAATAGTTCACGCCGAAGGGATTGGCCACGCTTTCGGGCGATCGCGCATTTCCTAAAATTTAATTTGACAGTCGAACAAGTCAGCATAATGGCTGCTGTCACGGTTGCTTATGTAATAAATTAAGATAAACATTAGGAAATGCAATTAACTGCCTTTTCTACGTGGCTTTACGCTCGAATGCATTTGAGAGGGTGAGAATCGATTTTTTAAACAATGAAAATTCATTATTACGTTTTAGTACCTATAATGAAATATAATTATAACTTTTTTGTTTCGATCAACAATATTTTTTGTATGTCTAAAATATGCAGTCAATACCTACTACAGACTCTCTTTTAAATTAAAAAAAATAGGTATTTGAAAGTTGTCTTTAAATCTATCACTAATATATATTTCAGCTGTTTGTTAGCTTAGTTCGACTGAAAACATTATTTTGTTTATGCAAATAAATTTTAATTTAAATAAAATCTAATACAATTTTAAAACATTTTATATAACTCCCATCCAATTTAAATGTTGTGGTGTAGTTCTTCTTGGATTTAAATGTCCACGAAGAACTTAATTCTGTTTAAGATCTAGAAGTCTCTACATTTCTATCCTACCAACTTAACTTAACGGCACTCGTAAAACAAATGCGTATACTAACTCCACCTTTAACACAGCCCATCTATAAAACCTTTCGCTTCCAGACACAAAATAGCGCCATCAATGCCTTCCAGTAGTTCCAACGACATAAAATCAGAGACTAGTGGTTCGGAAAATTACAGAATAACATGTCATGTTGCCAACATAAGAAGCATAAGACTATTATCAGTGGTGCCAACAAAGCGACATTGTCCGCGCGCGCTCGCGGGTGAAATGGGGAGGTGTGATAGTTTGAGTTTTTTATTGAATCTGTGGGTCTTTTATTTGAATTAGGGTTGCCTGTTAATGTTTATTCGAGTATAGCTTCTGTGGGGTGTGGACGCTGTTTTGCTTGGAGGTTTTTATTTTATCTGTATGCAATGTAATCTCGAACAATACAAAACAATTAGATAGGTAGATAGATTTGGATTACTAATGTATGGCCAAAAAACTTTTCCCAAAGTATCACATCCCAAAAAATTTTACCCAAATTATCATTTGGCAAAAAATCATTTGGCAAAAAAACTTATCGCAAATTTACAGTTAATAAATTTTTATTTGGCAAATTATTGTTTCGCAAATAATTACTTAGTCATGTTTCATATTGCCAAGTAATATTTGGTAAAATGTATCGTTTGGCATAATGTACTCTTCCCAAAATATCGCTTGACATAATAACCTACTTTTCTGGGAACAGTTTGTTTCTGTGGAGGGGCGCAGTTCTAACCTAACCTAACCTACTTTTTTGATAGCAGTTCGTTTTTGCGGGGGACGCAGTTTTAACCTATAATCTAAACTACTTTTCTGGTAGCAGTCCGTTTTCTGTGGGGGACGCAGTCTAACCTCATCTACTTTTCTGATAGCAGTCCGTTTCTGTGGAAGACGCAGTTCTAACATAAGCTACTTTTCTGTTAGCAGTTGGTTTGTGCGAAATGTCATTTTGAACAAACAATTTTTTGGAATACAATATTTGCCAATATAAAATGTTTGCTTAATAAGCGTTTGTCGTAATAAAATTTGACAAACTAAAATTATGCCAAATGATAATTTGACCAAATGAATAAAATGCGAAATGTAAATATGCCAAAGATTCGTTTGGGAAATGAAACTATTGCGAATAGTTTTTTGGGAAGTGAAATTTGGCGAAAAATATTTTGGCGAAACGGCAGTACACCAGATAGATTTATTTATTACCTTTTGAAAAAATACATTATAAGTACCTACATGTCAGTTAATTACAAATAGAAATAGATATATATTTATTCAAGCTTCGCATGATACAGAATAAAGATACAAAGAAAACAAAAAGCAATATGCGAAAGCACGAAACGGTCGCAGCTCAGCATAGTGTTGGCCGTGTAGGCCAACGCTGGTCTTCCGCTGCGACCCCTTGGCGACTTCACGGAAGGCGATCAAAAAAAAAAAAAAGAAAAATTTAACAAATAAAAGAAATTCACAAAAGGATTATTCTTTATTGACACTGCAAATCGATGTAGTGAATTACAAAATGAAAATCACCATCATCCCAGCCTGTTTACATCCCACTGCTGGGTACAGGCCTCCTCTCAGAACAAGAAGGCCTCTGACTCAGTGTTGCCTTAGGAAAATAAACTCCACGGTACTGACGTTAATCTTTTCTTTGACAAAAGCCGCCATCTTTAAAAAAACATGGTGGCGCCAGGCTTCACAACTCACAAAACGAAAAAGTAAAACTCAACCAGTACCAAATCTGTTTGACTAACTATTTCACATAGAGTCGGACCCGTTAGCTAAACAGTGGCCACAAATGGCGTGCTCTAATTAAATAAGTTAACACAGAACTGTTTGCTTGTTGCACCTGGCGTGTTGTCAATGGGTTTTTACGATAGTTTTCTGGTTGTGTTATAACGCCTTTAAGATTTCCTCGCATCTAATGTAACTTTTAAGCCCAGATTATACCTGCGAGAAAAATCGTGCAAGTTGCCTTACATTGCGCGCACGATTGACCACTACAAACTCTTTGGCTTTACGGCATCGCAATGTAATGCAAATAAAAACAGAGTCTAAACACAGCTTTGCCCTCTGTATAAAAATACTAGCTTTTGCCCGCGCCTCTGGCCGCGTGGTATTCGGTTATCGCGCGCTGTTCCCTTGGGAACGGTGCATTTCTCCGGGATAAAAAGTAGCCTATGTCACTCTATGGCCCATGAACTATCTCTATGCCAAAAATCACGTCGATCCGTCGCTCCGTTATGGCGTAAAAGACGGACAAACACACAAACACACTTTCGCATTTATAATATTAGTATATGGATGTAAGTAGTTGACTCCGTCTATCTGAACCGCCTACCTTCTCAACCGCGACTGACGTCACGCACATTGCTCACCAATATACGAGCTAAATAACTAAACAAGGGTTTAAAAAAACTTATGATGGTTCTATTAATATCGCTTAGAATTGAAACTCTATCTTAACTTCCATGCATATCCATACTAATATTATTTTTCCACCTACCGGTTTAGATTTTAGGGCGGGGGGACGCTCGATTTGAATGAAAATTCGCACTTTGAAGTTGAATATTTCGCAAACAAATCACTAAAACCACTGGTGGTTTTGAAAGACCTAAACTCACTTTTTATCCTTGTTTTGCTAAAAATGTATCAATTAAAAACACTTTGATTACAGACTTAAAAAACATGAATTAAGAACTTTCAAACTGTTTTACTCCGCATAATTAATTATCTTAAATATCGTTAAAATAGTAGATAAGGTAGGTAGGTGTTAAACCACTAGTGTCTTAAATAAATCAAACTCGGTTGACCTGTTGAATATTACCTTGAAGTTAACGAAAATCACACATATCGATGGAGGATAGAAGGGCTACTCCGAAACACGAAATTCGAAGTTCGTATCGTACCGTTCCTCTTACTCTCGTATTAAATAACATAAGCGTAGGCGGGACGGTACGATACGAACTTCGATTTTCGAATTTTGTGGTAGCCTTGCAGATACCGGCGAGCGAGAAGGCACAGGTTGTGTTCAGAAACCAAAATAAGGTTCTTGCTACACACATAATAAATATAATACGTTGTATAGTTAACTCTAATCCACACAAGCCTGCCCTAGTGATAATTAATCAAACTATTTTAACACTATAATTTCTTCACACTTAAAAGAAGATATCGCGTGCAAATTAATGCATAATTTCTACCTGCCAATTAACAGAGGAATTAATGTATTCTTATAGCGCTAGCTAGATAGAGCTGTCTTATGCATAAAAGTAATCCATTTGTGGGTCAAAATCGCTAAGGTTTTTCAAGTTTGGAATTTCGCATAAAAAACTTTTTTTTTTTTGGAAACCAGTTTTTCTTATCTTTACCTAATTGTTTTATAATGGGGCCACTAAAAATTAAAAGTACGTGAATTAAAAACATTTATAGAGAGAAAATGTCTAGGATATTTCGTAAAAAAAAAGTCTTATTCTATTAATAATATAGCTAGTCCAACAAATACGAATTTACCGCCTCCGTGATTTTAAGTTTTATAAATATTTTCATTTGAGAATTGAAAATAGACATCTTGCTATTCATAAAAAGACCATAAATATTTTTTCATCCCCGTATTAACAAGTGAACGCATCCGAACAATCGAACGCATCCATTCCGCCGTAGCCAATCAGATCAGATATAGTGACAAATGCGCCGCGTTCCATTTTTAAATCGTATTCCACCTGCAGGGAATCGATGCCACACTGTCATCGCGGATCATAATCAGGATGTACAGGTTGAATTGTTTCATGAAAAAAAAAATTAACGTAAAACTTTTTGTTTTCACATTGCGAAAGTAATTAAGATTATTTATAAATCAAAAAGGGTAGGTCGTGACGAATTCCACACAAAAGGACTGGATTTTGAAATGTAACTGCTAGGAACAGTAGCCGACGAACATTTAAAATGAAAATTGAAGAGAAAACAGCGCTTTACGCGCTTTACTTACACAAAGCTAAACACCTAAAAACGATCAATACAAATCACGGCACAATCGTGATTTGTAGATCGGCCGATCACTTTAACAAGAACTCAAGCACCCTATAAACAGAAGCACGAGCGGACAATAACTTTTTTTACACACGTCGCTGGCCAGTGTCACCGTGACTGAACAGGTGCCTACGATTCAACGGCCAATCACAAACGGTCGATTTAAATTCTTGTACGATTCGATTTTTTCGAATTTGGAATCTTAATGTGAATCACCAGTTAGATACAATGGGGGCTATCGCGAATGAATTTTCCGCTAGAGGCGCTAGTGTAGCGTGAGGTCAACGAAATGTCAAATCTCATAGTTTCTGGGTGAGCTACGCGGGTTTATTTATAATTATAATAATTTTGTGAGTATTTTGCATTATCTGAAATTAATTATGGCAATTATGCGATAAGGGGCAATGAACGTCTGTAATTTGAAACAGTTTTGTCGTTCGAAAACTTTTGTCCTCCCTTTTTTCCGAACAAAACGGTATTATGCAATACTGTGGTTGCTCGATATGTTTATGGTACTGTTTTACGATGTATTAAATATGATTTTAATGTAAACTTTGTTTTCACGGCCGTTATAACAGACTTTTAAAAACCTCACGCAACAGTGGCGCCAACTAGTGAGAGAAAAAACGATAGCCCTCATTGCGTTTTGAGTAGACTGTTTTTTGCAATGGCTGTATCGTTTTATTTATAATGTTTGTTATTTTATAGCGATACGAGTCGAGTTTTTAAGCTTATTATCGCAGGTATATTTATAAATACTTATTAATAAGACAATAGGTACTTACCACCATCATAAGCTTTAAGCCTGCTGTAGTTTGTTCCAAAACGGTTTTTATATGATCGTAACGACTCAAAAGGGTAGGTAAGTGAATTTTACGAGTATATATATCACTATTATACCGATTTTTATTGTATTGTATGTAACTCTTTATACACATGAAAATAACATTTACCAAGAGAAAGAGACGTACAAAACGAACTTTATCCCTTAAAGAGATCTCTTCCAGTTAACCTTTGTACGATGAATATATTTTGTAGCACTCCAAGCCAAGCCACTGTGACACAGTTCCATTTCAGCACAATTAAACTCCGTGATGGTAATTAGTGTGCATTTAATTGAAGTATGGCCTCGTGTGTCGTGATTGAGTCCAGTTGAATGATCATGACATGTTTATTAACATTGCTTGACTTTTAAGTACCTAGTTAATTATATGTTTACTACATGTATATGTGCTGAACTTGTTCTATAATGACATTGTTTTTGCATGATTGACATATGGAAATTACAAGTGTCAAAGTATACTTATTAAATATTTACAAGTTACGGTCATTAGCGATTAATACTTGTTAATTGTAGAGCTATTTTTATTTTAATTTGCAATTTTGTTTGTTCGCGTTGAATCTTACAAATCTAATTTAATCTATTTCTAGTGATCTGATTGGTTTGAAATTTATACGGGTACTGGCTTTTGCCCGCGGCTTCGCCCGCGTGGGATTCGGTTATCGCGCGCTGTTCCCTCGGTAACTGTGCATTTGGGCCCATAAACTATCTCTATACCAAAATATTAGTGTGGATTTATATCTTAACAATAACATTAATACAATTGTTACCTACGTAGACAGTCACCCTCCTCCCTCTTAAAACCTCAACTCAACGTTAAAATAACATACCTATTGTTAAAAACCAGCTACTCTCCCTGAGTTGTTGATATTCATGTGTGGTGATCATTTCTCATCAGATGACCCGTATGCTCGTTTGCATAAAAAAAAAACTTGACTGAACTGATTGAATTACAGATTCCTTCCCTCACATTAAGCCCTGTTTAGATCTGCAAGAAAAATCGCGCAAGTTGCATTAAGTAATACCCCTGATGTTGCAGATGTTTATGGGCGGTGGTGATCTCTTACCACCAGGAGACTCACTTGCTCGTTTGCCTTCCAGTCGAATAAAAAAAAAAGTACATTGCGACTAACATTTATAAACATTGTGAATCTGTTTTAAAAAAAAAATACCTCGTTGAGTTTCTTGCCAGATTCTTCTCAACAGAGGTTTTTCCGAACCGGTAGTAGATTTTTTGACGTTCATAAGTGCTTGTTATAGCCTAAATTGAATAAAGAGATTTTGACTTTGACTTTTGACTTTGAACTCGTTGGCTTTACGGCCTCGCAATGTAATGCAACGTGCTCGATTTTTCAAAAATCGAAGTTCGTATCGTACCTCGCTCTCACTCTCGTATTAAATAGTATAAGTGTCATAGGGACGAAAGGACACGAACTGTTCTAATCGAGCTTAAATACCAACCACGCCCTTAACCCGTCATGACAACTATAACCCAACCCCAACGTCCTCAATCCACAGTAAAACTTTACAGCCGCTGTAACGAGTAGTTCTAAGGGTGCGGGGTCGCGGCCCCCGGGGGTTGCGGGGGTCGCGGCCCCCGGGGGTTGCGGGGGTCGGGGCGTTTTCCATTTCACGCGCCACTCACCGCTGATGACACTGCATTCCGCCGCGCAAATGGCTCGACAAATGAAGCGGGGCCACGCCCTACGTCATAACTGCCGCCAAACCTATGCTGACAAATTGACAATTTAACACCCCTACTGCTGCTGGATTGGGATTGGGATTCTACAGGGAATGTTTTTAAAAGATGCGTTAAACAATTGGTTGATTCAGGTGGTAGTTTGCGAAGGTTCGCGCTACCACATGCGCAAGACAGCATTTCATTACATAATTGTGTCGTAAAGACGTACTACAGTCAGCAACAAAAATATAAATACATTTGAAGTGCCAAGGACTTTACAGCCTGAACTAATGTTCAGTGCAAAAATTATGTTTGGCTGTATTTATATTTTTGTTGCTGTCTGTCACCTTAGACGTGTGGAACAGTACCTACGTATAATATTCAAAAAGTACCTCCTCGTATAGTTAGATTCAAACGTCATTATTCTTCTACGATAATTATTATAACAGAAGGGCAAACCGCAATAACTTAAATCAAATAGACACAGCATACATTGGTAGTCATTCATTTAAAAAAAGCAATTCTGAGCATAATATATTCTAAGCACAGAACTAAAGTTAGAGGAATGAAAATGTTATTGTTTGTTCTTTCTAAACTCGACACCGCCACTGTTTCGCCATTGGCATATAATTAAGCCATCTATCTATCCCCACATAACTTTAGAAATGTTTGTATAATTTCTGTCAATATCTTACCTACCCTATAATATTTTTATAATCTGACAGATATTTTTTTTAGGATTCTAGTTTATATCTGCAATGTTACAATTGCAATTCTACAAAAAAATAGATCAGCTCTAAAGAGCTACAAGAATTGTAACTTTTTGGGATTATTGGGTCTGGTTTTAGCCCCTTTCCACAATCGTGGCAAGCAACCTATGTTAACAAATTGATCTCATTGCACCATCACCCCTACTGCTGGAGTGAACTGAGATTGGAATTCGCGTCGCTTGGGATCCTTGAAAAATGGAGGAACGGGGCACGTGTTAAGTGTCACATTGTTTACATGTAAAAGAGCAAGTTACTGCCTTCACCTTTTTACTAGTATTTCTTAAGAGAATATAGAAATAGCGTTTATTTACTTGCGTCTTTGCGCGCACCATTAAATAGGTCTGGTAGTTGAACTGAATTTCGGTGATTTTTTGAACTTTCCAAACACCAAAAAAAAGTTTTTTTTTTTTCTAATTTACTTTAATATTTACGCTATAATATGAAGAATACCGGTCTTGTGCTTTTCGCATCCACCGCGATCCGGCGAAAAGCACAAGATCCGTCTGAGTGGAGAGCCTTGGGGGAGGCCTATTTCCAGCAGTGGACGTCTTTCGGCTGACATGATGATGATGAAAAATACCAACTCAGTAGGTAAACAATTTTATGCCCATACCGTAGCCGTCGGTTTAGTTACATACTTATGCGTGTTCCGAATGTTCCGATCCCCCATTGTTATTCCCAAGATCCAGCTACCTAAGTTTAGGGGAACAAGACTCAACTGTACTGACTCCTAACTGAACTCCTTACTGAACTAATAGCGAACACTTATTTACAAGGTTATATACTTAATCTTAATCTATTGCCTACGCTACTAATCTATGGTGACCTATCTGAATCAATGCGCGTGAGATCAATAACGTACTCCTATCGGCACGATTCAGATAAGTCATGTGCCAGGCCAGCCCTGGCACATATCTTCCCCCTTAGGGAAAAACAAAAATATTACCTACTACAAAAAATACAATTAAATTGACAATTATTACAATAACAACAATATAACCGCTAAACAAGAACAATAGCATACAGAACAAACAAACAAACACACAAAACCATCAAATATACAAATCTCATCAAAATCCGTCCTAACGATGTAGCGTAAAAAAGTTATAATAACCATATTCATAAACATATTTGTAGGATAATCTAAAAGTCATAGAGACAAACAGAACATGACCAAACTATTTTAGTCATTTTGACCAGGCAACCCTAAAAATCGTACTACTTAAGCACATACATATTTTACTTGCTTCGACATCAATGATAGTTTTTTTTTAAATACCAATACAAAAGCAACGATAATGCGATGAATTATACATAGCATTTACATTTGTTAAGACTACAGTTAAATGACAGAGAATCTAATTAAAGGGCTGTCTGAGTGATGCCGTCATTAACAAACAATTAACTAGCTTTAATTGCAGCTTTCTTCTGTTTAACGGAATACGGGGAAATACTATTAATTGTATTGTGAGTTGGTAAGAAAAACAAATTGTACCTCGTAAAACAATAATGAGATAATATAGGTAATTACTTATAGTTCTTTGCAGGTATGTAGGTACAGTCAAGGGCAAAAACATGTATACACTTTAGTACCTCGTCCATTTTTGTCATATTTGAACTACTATATATGAACTGTCACAGTGGTTAAAGTGACAAGTGTAGGTATACATATTTTTGCCCTTGACAGTACCAAATATTTTTGAGAATGTGTTTGATGAAATAAATCTGTATAAGTCAGGTCTTAAATCGAGTTTATCTCGATATATTTGTTCTTGGAGAAACGCGACTCCGTAACACGCGCACTGCGCGCCTCCGCACTGAACTCAAGTACTGGTAATACCTGCGCACAACTACCCACGTTTTCAGCAGCACCACCCGAGTCTCGTTACGCCGTGAAGAAGGGCTACGAATTAGCCCGAAACATATCTAGCTAAACTCAATTTAAGACGTGACTTATTTCATTAAATGTGAGTGAGCTACGCGGTAGTTTCATGTTCAAAGTTGGTAATTTATGTCACAAAACACGTAATTTATTGAATCAGGCGTTACTTTGTTACGGATCACCTGAAATAATTACTCAACTCACCCATTTGTGTGTTCTTACAGTGTGAAGGTGCAGGAACTGTATGAACACACATTTTTGCGTGAACCTAACTACTTATCATAAGGTCGCGGGTGAGCAAAGTAATTGTTTCAGTTTACAAATGACTTAATCCATCCATATCCATACTAATATTATAAATTCGAAAGTGTGTTTGTACGTTTGTGAGTTTGTATGTTTGTATGTTTGTCCGTCTTTCATGCCGCAAAGGAACGAGGTATCGACGTAATTTTTGGCATACAGATAGTTCATGGGCCCGAAAGTGGCATAGGCTACTTATTATCCCGGAAAAATGGACAGTTCCCGAAGGAACATTGTGTACCGAATTCCATGCGGGCGGAACCGCGGGCAAAAACTAGTATGCAATATAAATCCACCTATCCCATTGGTTCATATCGACAGCCAATGAGCATGAATCGCGTCACGCCGTGTAAATGAACAAGCGCAGCTTCCTCATTCACTCCAAATTTAATTACAATCCAACCTCAAACGTAATTGTTACAAATGCGATCGCCCTCGAGGCGCGTTATCCGTTTAAATCGCGCTAAATCTGGGCATTTGTTTACTAAAGGGACGGCTGGGACGTGACCCGGGGGTAGGGTTACCATGTGGTAGTGGCGCAAAAAAAAAGAAAAAAAGATTTAAAGTTGTAGTTAGCCGGTATAAAATATTATTATATAAAATACCGGCCCGATCAACACTCCTCAGTCAGATCAGTGGAGTTCGATGGCGGATTCGTTTAGTCTTCGCGATGTATGGCGATGGAGGCGCGGGGGTGCGTGGGCTAACTACAACTTTAAATCTTTTTTTTTTTGCGCCACTACAATGTCCAAAAAATAAACGTTTAGGTATTTTGTAAGTTACTAGACCGCAAAGAGCACTTTTACATGACTATTTTATTTTACTAGCTCTTTTGAGAAGACCATTATTACTAAGGAAAATGTGCTGCGGCAAACCTAGCAGTTTTTTTTTTCAGAACTAAAATTATATTTATCATATTTAGCCTATTGTCTACCCTGAATCTAAGTGTTTATATTATAAGTTTTTTGTACTGCTTTATGGTGTGCAATAAAGAATATTTGTATTTTTATATTTACAATTCATTTAACTACTGCAACAGACATATCAAAGCAAGTAAAAAACACACTTTAAATGTATTTGAAAAATCTATAAAGATTGCATACTTAGTACTAGCTGGGACTGGAAATTGAAATCTAACTTCTAGAATTCCGTTTGACGGCTTAACGATATAATTAACTAGTAGCTAATCATCCATTTATTCAGGTGTTACTTTGATAATAATACTATCAGGAACTCTACCACTTATAATAATGTCTGATAGTAATAATAATAACTGAATGTTTTAGTGAATGCGTAGCGCAATTGCACAGTAAAAGGTTTATTCATCATCTTCATCAGCCTATGTTCGTCTACTGCTGGACATAGGCCTCTCCCATGGCACGCCACTGAGCACGATCCTCGGCCACTCTCATCCAGCTCTTGTCAGCCACCCTGCGAAGATCATCGCACCACCGAGAAGGTTTATTATTTTGAAAGGTGGAAAAGGTTTATTATTTTTATTTAAATCAATGGATTTAAATAATAATAATAAAACGTTTTGAAAAGTCCCGAGGGAAAGTAACTACAGGCATCATAACGTGTATTAAATTTTCGGACTTTACTGCTTTTAGATCATTCGCGACAATTTTAAGTGCTGACAGAATTCGGATAAAAGGTCAAAAGTCCGGTAAAATCAAAAGGAGTGGTAACCCTATCCGGATGGCATCCGGGCGTAATTTGTTTTTGTTTTCGTTTACCGTGTTGAAGTTTGATAAAATTTAATTTGAACTGGCAACTTACAAACTGTAATATTTGGCTTTAGTGAAGCACTTGGCTTTTCTGTAAGATGATAGGTATGTGAAGTTTCTTCCTTCTTAGGGCCGGTACAGATGGATAGAATTGAAACTACAATCCAACTGCAAAATGGCAGTTTGAGTGCTGTTTTGATGCAGTAACACCAACTGCATCAAAACTGCAAACTGACTGTGCAGTCCACTTGCAGTTGACGTGCAGCCTGTCAGCCGCAAACCGACTGCAAATCCGTCTATCACCACCACCGCATCACACTGACACATGAACACGCATATTTTGCTTAGCTATCGTAAGGTCGCGGGGGAGCAAGGAAATTTATTTCATTTATTTATTTATTAACTTTAAATTCTTTTAGTTTATTAATTTGAATGTAGTTTAGTTTTTTGTAAATTGTACCTAATCTACTTTTTATACTATTCGGTCAATAAAAAACAATATGACAATTGATAACATACATTATTAAGTTATGTGACGTTTCTGTATCTATAAAGCTGTGATATTGTGTTCCTCTTGTGTTAAATTAATTATTATTCTGTAGTAAAGTACAATTCAATAGAATCTGACAATTTCCAAGACATTTAAGACATGCTAACGTAGGCACACTTAATTGTGTATGTTCTTGTTGATTTGATTATAATCTAAAAGGAATCAAAAAAGAATAATAGTCACATCACCAAGACCTAGGCAGCCCGGTGTTCATATTAGTTGGCTGGAAGTGTATACAGGATAGTCAGATTCTATTGAAATGGAGTTTAAAACAACACCTGCAAAAATTTCTCAATAAGCAAACAACATAAACCAGCCCGTCCGATCCGCCTCGCAATCGGTTGCTAAAGGACTATCGATTAACAATTTATCAGCATTGCCGATGACACGAATCGATTGGCTCGGAGCGGGGACGTGTCAACTCGACAACGTCGGCCTAACTGATGACCTTTGGACTAGTTTATTTTGGCTATTTATCAAATACCAGGACTACTTATGAAAAGCTGTAGGTTTCAAGTACATTAAATGTGCTATAGGTTAATGAGACAGCTAAGGGAATAAGGAATTGATTTTTTAACACTGCTTTGTAATTATTACTCACTAATATCGCAAATGCAAAAGTTTGTACGTCTGTCTGTTTATCCTTATAATGTCGAAACGGCTGAACCGTTTTTAGACGAATTCAGTATTCAGATAGTTTGAGTCGCGGGGAAGGACTTGGGATAGTTTTATCCTGGAAAATTGCTTAGTTCCCACGGGATAGTCATAAGTGAATTTTACACCATAGAGTCGCGGGCAACAGTAAGTTTTATAATAATTTGGGTCCCCTTTTACTTTAATTACTTATTTATCTATAAAAAACATTGAATTGTATCAATCAACCCCCAGCTTTACATCAAACTTCTTTTTATTCTCTGTCCCCTAATTCCTTTACCCGTTTTGCATCAAATCTTCTCCCGCGTAACTCGCGCAAATCCGGCTCGGGCGATAAATCGTCGATATAAATCTAAATCTGTGCCGACGTGCAAATTGTCCCGATTGTTTAGTGTTTACCGCTGGCAACACCGCTCTGTGTTGGCTATGTTGGCCAACCGTGTTTTGTTAGGGATTTTATTTTATTGTGGGATAAAGCGTTTCGAGTAGGTAGTGTTTTGTTTTACGGTACTGCGAATGTACAAAGGTTTTATAGCCAAACAGATACCTACCTAGATTTATTTTAACGTATCTACAACAAAATGGTAGAGCAGTTTGCTATCATCGTTTTCAAACCTTTCACGGGAATAATTTAAAGCAAGTTTCCATTTAGTTAATTGACTGTGGGAAGTTAAATAAAATCAGGTATTAATTAGGCAGCTGTTGGAATAGCATGTAAGTGATCTAGTAAGTTCTTGGCATAATTTCGTTGTTCGTAAGCAAATTAAAAAAAAAAGGGGTTCAGTGTAGTGTGTGTGATGGATTGGTTTTTTATTTGTATGTGTCCTTACAGTGTGGAGTTAGATTAACTGCATGCACAAGAGCACACATATTGCATAAACGTAGCTACTATAAGGTCGCGGGTGAGCAAATTGTTCCAGTTCGTCTCTATCTCTGTTTGTTTCAAAATAAAACGTCAAGTAAAAAATATTTTGGTAAAAAAAAACCATCAAGCAAGCCGCACTAACACAATAACTCTAATGCAATGATGCACGGCCTGCATATGTCTCAATTAGGCGCGCGGTGACAAATGCCAAGCGGAGGGGTGTCCTCATTTAAAAACATCATGTGAATTTGTTTAGTGATAAATATAAAGCGGAACACTGGATTTAATGGATTTGAAGTGTAACGTAACTAATGATAATAGTGAGTCTTTGTATACGCAAGACAAGTCGCAGTTTTTATGTCGATAGTCACAAATGTGAATTATACGTAAAGTATAATGCCTTGCATTTCCTCATAGTGAGATCTTATCTGTGTAAGATACTAAAATAAAATAATATCACCGATAAGCCACGGCTTACCCTAGCTACTTATTTCTTCGTTCTTATTAAAAAAAAAAAAAAAATACGTACCTTAACTATGAAAAAAATAGTAATTGCAAATGCTCTACAATTGTAAGAGATGATTATAAAATCCCATTTTTTACTTCCCGATTGGTCACATGAGTTAATACGTAATAATTAATTATCTCTATGATGACATAAAAAGAACGTGCAAAAAATCCATTCGCCGACCAGACCACACAAAAATACCACCGCAGTCGTTGCCTATTTAAATCACATCGCATCGCAATTTGTCTACACTTATCACTATGTCAGATTTTTTTTAATGTCTTCTCTCCAAACGACAGACGTTCGAGGAGACGTCAAGCACCAGATGACAGATAAACCACGAAACCGACATTGGCAAAAATACCAAAAACGGCAACCGCATTTGAAACCCAACGACCAGATCATAAGATTGGAAATGTATGCGTAACCATAAGATTCAGTTTCCTTGTAATAAAATTAAGCGAAAAAGAGTTTTGATACTAAAATATTTTAATGTTTTTAAAACAGATTTACAGTATTATTAATTTAATTATTAACTAAGTAAAAAAGTAAAAAGTAAAAAAGGTTTATTAAAAATAATGGTTATAAATAGTTTACAATTTCATTTTTGGATTTACAACATCAGCATGCTGAGATGACTAAAATTATTTAGTTATACATGAAATTGAAAACAAAACAATGCACTGTCTAGCGGACCCCAAACTAGGCTAACCTGTATCTTGGGGACCAGATGAGTTTCAAATATATAAACTGAATATTTAATAAGATGTATAAGACTGTTTCATTGCTAACTATAATTTATAACCAGGGAAAAACAAAATAACTTATTTAAACATTACTTATTTATGAAAACAGGATAACACAATACTATACAAGATAACAGTTTTAGTACCTACGTGTGAATGGTGTATGTGTGTGTGTGTATGTTTGCGTGCGTGTGTGTGTGTGTGTGTGTGTGTGTGTGTGTGTGTGTGTTGTGTGCGTGAGAATGTTTATCAAATGCATGACTTAAAAATGTTCTCTGTGTCATCATAAGACAGTAGCAGCAACTTTTGATGTAATGTTGAGCGCACCTTTGAGCAAGACCAGTCCTCAACACAATACATCGTGCATATCTTGTTATATACAAAAGGGTGCAAAAATCTGGGAAATCGTTTAGCAAAGGCCGTTTTCACCGGTGGGGTTTTAGCAGACATAAGTTTCCGTCTCTTATTTCGACGAGCGCAGTGGTCAGTTGTGAGAAGGGCTTTTTTATGAGTTGCAGTAACAGCTTTGATAATATAAAGCTGCCGAACCCTAAGAACTGAGGCCTCCCTGTAAAGTGTATCGGTATGAAACCGAAAGGGCTTCCTGAGCATAACTTTAAGAACCGCGCGTTGAGCTCTGTTGACTCCGATTAGGGCGTGCAAAACCGGACAGTTGTCAAAACCGGTTTTCAATTGCGGTTTTGAGAGTCCAAAACCGGAAACCGGTTTTTTCCCCGGTTTTGGCAATATTTTTAAATATTTTTTTATTACGGTAGTAATGGTAGAATTTGAACAATTAAATCATATTCGTAGATAGTTTTATATACCCACAATAAAAATAAAAATTAATTATTATAATTACCATATTGAAAAAATGAAAAAATATTTATTTTATGAAAAACATTCTTACAAAATTAAGGGTTGGGGCTTCCTATTAAGTAAATATTATACTTGTATCAGGAAGCCCCGCAATGTAATCAGAACATTACGAACTGCATTTAAAAAAATAATCAGTTATGTTGAGCATTATTAATAATTATTATTTTCAATTACTTTATTACTTTAATCTCAAATTAACGCGATAATTACATGAAATAACTACCCACCGAACAATTCGTTCAAGTCTGTATCCGTATATCTATTGTTAATCTTACCTATTTCGAGGGTATTCTGGCAAAACAGAATAAGTGCAATTTTTTTAAAAGTCACAATAGTAATAGTTACAGTTGTTTTCTGCTTTATTTATCTAGCAAAACCGTATAAAAAATAAACCACTGTCTTATCCGGTTCTGCCAGAATATCCTCGATTTATTTAAACCTACTTAAAATGTGTCTGTTTGCGCATTTTAAGCATTATTATTTTCAATTACAATAGATATACTATACGGCCACAAACTCAAACAAACTACTCGGTAGGTAATTATTTCATTTAAATGAACTTATATATGGTATGGCTTAGAAGCCATTGGTAGTAAATGTCATTGGTAGCACTTATAGTACTACTAGCTTTTGCCCGCGGCTCCGTCCGCGTAGTATTCGGTTATCACGCGCTGTTTCCTCGGGAACTGTGCATTTTCCGGGATAAAAAGTAGCCTATGTCACTCTCGGGCCCATAAACTATCTCTGTGCCAAAAATCACGTCGATCCGTCGCTCCGTTATGGTGTGACAGACACAAACATACAAACACACTTTCGCATTTATATTATTAGTATGGATGGATAGGGTTTTGCATTCGAAAAAGGTTGATTTAAATCAAAATGTAGGTACGTCAATCAATAACAGAAAAACCGGAGGTAACTCCGGTTTTGTGTTTCAAAACCGGTTTTGAAAAATCGATGAATATTGTCCGGTTTCCCGGTTTTCACCGAAACCGGAAAACCGGTTTTGCACGCCCTAACTCCGATCATGATGGTCTTGGCTGCACCACCCCAAGCGCCAATGCAGTATTGTAAGATGGACTGGCACAAAGCAAAGTAAACCAGCCGGAGGACATCCCTATCAGCACCATTCCTTAACAACTTCATAACATAAATAATTTTCCGTACACGACCCGAGAGGCTCAGAATGTGCTGTTTAAAGGTGAGTCTCTCGTCTATCACTATGCCAAGATATTTAATAGAAGACACTCTCTCAATCGTATCATATGAATTAGAAGTACCTGGCGAACCCGGGCCCGTCACTGGGCCAGTTTGTAAAAATGAGCGGACCGTGAGAACCTCGTTCACTGGCTCCGAGACGCGGGTTTTGAAAAAACTTACATATTTGGTTTTCTTTGTATTTAGCGTCAGTAAATTGTTGTTTAACCAATTCATCAGTCGCTCCATCCCAGATTCTGCAGCCTGTTTTGTATGTTTCCACGTTGGACCGTCAAAAAGAACAACAGTGTCACCTGCATAACAAATTATTTCAGAATTAGGTAGGTCAAGACTCAGTATTGCGTCCATATAAAGTCAAAGTCAAAGTCAAAGTCAAATCATTTATTCAGCAAATAGGCCGCAATGGGCACTTTTACACGTCATTTTTTTAATCTACCACCGGTTCGGAAAAAAAACCTCTGTTGAGAAGAATCCGGCAAGAAACTCAACGAGGTATTTTTTTTTTTTAAAAACAGATTCACAATATTTATAAATGACATCTATGTACTATACATTACAAGTATTTAACACAATTTTATTTTTAACATAGTAGGTTCACTATTTGAAGGGATCGCTAATGCGGATCGGAATTATTTCCAAATATCCCTGTCCATGATATAATCGTTAACTTTATAATAAGCCTTAGATATTAATGTCTTTTTGACAGTAGATTTAAATTTTGTATCAGTTTCTTCAGTAATATTTTTTGGAATTTTATTATAAAAACGTATGCAACTTCCCAAAAACGACTTTTTGGTTTTAGCCAGTCTGTAAGATGGTACTTTAAGCTTCCCTGTGTTTCTAGTAGCCTTTGGCTTATCGACGTTAGTGGGAAAATCACATATGTTCTTCCTAACGTACATGATTATTTCAAAAACATAAAGCGACGGCAGGGTTAGGATACCAGTTTCCTTAAAAAATGATCTTAAAGATTCACGCGTCTTCAAATTATAAATTGCTCTAACTGCTCTCTTTTGCAAGATAAAAATTGATTCGATGTCTGCAGCAGATCCCCATAAAATAAGCCCGTACGACATAATGCTATTAAAGTACGCAAAATATACCAACCGTGCCGTCGCCACATCGGTTAGCTGCCGTATTTTCCAAACTGCAAAAGCAGCAGAGCTCAATCTACCCGCGATTGCAGTGACATGAGGTCCCCACTGCAGTTTAGAATCGAGTGTTATTCCTAAAAATACTGTTGATTTTACAAATTCAATAGTTTGCCCATTTAACTTTATATTAGAAATTGAATTCGAGTTAGATGAATTTATCAATGAGAATTTAATACATTTGGTTTTCTTAGGATTTAGTAACAAATTATTGGCAGCGAACCATGCGGATATCACGGACAGGGTTTCATTGGGTTCAGTGAAGTCGGTATCTTTTCTACTAACCTTGAACAGTAAAGACGTGTCGTCAGCAAACATAACGATACCCGACTTTTGGCTTACCATATAAGTTAGGTCATTTACATAAATAAGATACAGGAATGGGGCAAGAATGGATCCTTGAGGCACTCCCATTTCGACCACAGATTCCTCCGATACCGCTCCGTTAATCGCTACCTTTTGCTTTCTTTGTGTGAGGTAAGATTTAATGAGTTCTAAAGCGAGGCCACGAATGCCATAAAAATTTAACTTACAAATTAAAGTATCATGATCCACACAATCAAAAGCTTTCGAGAGGTCGCAGAATACACCTATAGCGTCATGTGATTCCTCCCAAGCTTGCAAAATGAATTTAACTAAACTATGACCCGCGTCTGTAGTAGACCTGCCTTTTGTGAATCCGAACTGCTGTGGATGCATGATTTTATGAGTATTAAAATGCGAGATCATTTGCGTCAGCATTATTTTTTCGAATATTTTGCTAAACGCTGATAGGATGGACACCGGACGATAATCAGAGGGATTATCTTTATCACCTGATTTAAAAATAGGAACTACTTTACTATATTTCATCAAATCTGGAAATACACCTTCATCTATGCAGCTATTGAAAATAAAAGCTAAAGTTGGAGCAACGACATCTAAAATAGACTGTAGAACCTTAACTGAGACGCCCCACAAGTCTTCCGTTTTTTTTACTTTCAATAATTTAAAAGTCCTAATGATGTCACCGGGAGAGACATGCGTGAATTTAAAGTTACTTATGTTTGGAATAGATACATTTTCTTTTAAGAGCGATTCAGCTAGCTTTGAGGAAGACGCGAGACATTTTGTCGTTTCGATGGGGATTTTAGAGAAGTAGGTATTAAACTCGTTAGCTACTTTAACCGCGTCCGTTTCTAATACGTTGTTAATCTTTAGTGATATAGAGGATTCCGCGTTCTTACGTCGACCGGTTTCAGTATTTATAATTTTCCAAACTGTTTTAATTTTATCATTAGAGGACTTAATTTTATTAGTTACATGGGCTGCTTTTACTTTATTACATATAATTTTGAATAATTTTGAATAATCCCTAACATACTGGTGGAAACGTTCATCAGTAGTACATGATAAATTAAAAAGAGGGTTGGGCCAAGAATACTGCCCTGCGGTACTCCAAAAGGAACCGACAGCTCATCACTCCTCAGATTTCCACACCTGACAAACTGACGTCGATTTGTTAGGTAGCTTCCAAACCACTCCAGCATCACACCCCGTATACCCAGATACTCAAGTTTCTTCAGAAGGAACTAACGAAAGGAACTAACTTAATACCTAAATTTATTACTATATTTATCATTATTTTATAAGGCAAACATGTCGTCAAGAGATGTCACTGGCATGGACCCTAGAACGATACTTATCTAATATATGTTCTATATTTACCTACTTATACTCCTTTATGATTCTCCATCACAGCTCGATGTGATTCGCATTGATTCCCATAATCTTATGCTACAGATAGATGCTATAACCTTAATTTAAAATATTATGTGTGAACTTTTATTATAGTCTTGTTTTAGTTTTTGTCTCATACCTAGTACATAGAAAAGTCACCATCAACTTAGCAACTGTGTCTGTAATCGTTTAATTCAAATTCCTTTATCTACTATTCTTCTTTCTTTCCTTTATTCTTTTTCTACTCCTAGATCAAAGGTGCTATCAACTCTAAATAATACTCTGTTATAAATTAGATTATCATTTAGTTTCTAGAAGGTCTAAAATGTTGGATGTACTCTTGATCTAGAAGTGCTATTTGTGCGACTAGTTTTCTATATTAATTGCGCGTACGCTTTCAAAATGCTCACCGTGCCGCTGCCTCGGGTATGACTGGGTCGTAGCAACAGTATATATATAAGCTAAAGCAGTATGGAAGCTACGAACAATAGGCCTTGTAGAGCTCGCATCTGTGTGAGTGTTTTCGCTTCGATCGTAGCTTCGTAGCTTCCATACTGCTTTAGCTTATACATATACTGTGGCCGTAGGATTGTAGAATCGTCAGGAAACGTCATACATCTGTCGCTGAGCAGTTTAGTTGTAATGGCATGTGCAACGACCGCCCGCGAACGGTTTTTTTATAGTCATTGGGTGACGAACTATTTGTGACAATTTTAAATATATTTAGTCGTAAAACTATTAAGAGGTAAGGAGATACGGCTGTGCGTTTCGTTGAAACACTTGAGGCGATTTACAGGGTAACGTTTTGGGGAAATTTGAATCGTATACCTTTTGTGGATGTTAGATTATTAAGTTGTTATATGGAAAGTTTGGACAATGACTGTATCCTTAAATATTATGTACTTAGAAAGTTTTATTTTTGATACAATTGCTTTATTAAATAAGATGTCATACATCAATCTCTTTTGCATGTGACAGCTTAAAAAATTGGTCCTTCGAACCGGACCACACTTCACTTACTGTTTATTCTTCACCAGCTGAGTAAAAATCCGAATAAATAGTAAACCTAATAGTCATTAGGTAGGCATTGTTATACTAGATAAGTAAGTAGCTGTCGGCAAATGTTTACGAATAATTTATTTCCTTTATTTTCGAGTGTCAGTGAATATACAATAACCAGGTAGTGAGGATCTAGTTGAGGGCCAGTATGGGCTCGGCAGAACAGAATTGTTCAACGGTAATGGAAGAGATTTGGAACTTTGTACGAATATAATATAGTTTGGATGATAATACAAGGCAAGTGCAGCAACAGCAACGGCAACAGCAGTAGTAACAATGTCAAAAAAAGATTGTATTAAAAATGTTTTTCTTTGACAAACTTACTTCAGTTTAAATACGAACCTAAGTGACACGACTGTGCCTGCGTATAGATGCTTACAAACTCTAGTTTTCCCAACATATCATTTCCTCGATAATATTGATATAGCAATATAATGTTAATTGGAATTTACTACTGCAGGTGCTCGCAATAAATCTCGTGCACGTCGATCTAATGCATAAATTGCAGTTGCGAATGAAGATCGTTTTGCAATTTCAATTTCTAAGCTTGTGTGTAATTGATCCAGATTATTTCAGCAGGCCATTTGGAACAGTTTGATTGAAACGCTTGTAAATATTCTTCAGGATTTTTAAATTGTGGTTGACAAATGCTTCCATAGATACAATCGAGGGAACTGAATCGCGTAAGTGCCAGGGTATGATTTTTATATATTCAATTTCGCAGTCGTTCGGTTTCTTTCGCAAATGTATGGTCAATATGACAGTAGTACCTAGCACAAAGGTTTCTGGTACAAGATTCAATTTGTCCAACAACTGTACTTACATTGATAGGATTTTAAAGTTTAAAGTCTACCGGACGGAATTATTCAGCTTTTTATACATATTTAAATTCCGATGACTCTATTTAGATGTATACTTTGGAATCTTGATCTTCCACGTTACAGTTTAAACTGACGTTCGTGGCGTGTTTACTTTTAAATGAGTCCCACTTAAAAGCAGCGTAGCGTTTCTTTCTCTCTCTCTCTTTCTATCTCTTTTTCTCACTCTTATATCAAAAAATGGCATTTTAAAATAGTTCGTATAAAAACATCATCACAAGTGACACAGGGATCATCGTAAAACGCATAGAAAATATTTTTTCTTATGAAAATCCATAACGAAAGCTAAGTCAAAAGAAAGGGTTCCAATCTTGACAGCATTTACATCATTGTGACATTTCATTTATGATAATCAAGCACGTTTAAAAGTAGGTACTTACAAGGAACTCAATTATTTAAGAAAACAATACCTCTCCTTGCAGTCGGGTAAAAACTGTCATCACCCTTCACGTAAGTTAACAAAAAAGCTGCCACTCCTCATCCCGACATCAGCGACAATATTAAAAGATCATTCACTACAACTATAAATATCCCATTCACTGGCACTAAATAAGCCGACAACCGCCACACTCATATGTCTTGATTCCGTCTAATAACAATTTGGGCAATTATGTGACAAAAGGAAGTGTTTTCGGGGACATTTCTCTCAGTCAAGCCCCCAGGCCCCCAAGGGGCTCCGGGGCCACATTATTGCCCCTCGGTGATTTATACGTCATCGCTTTAAGCCAATTCTCGGTCTATTTGTCGGATAAATGTTCGGTGTCGTTTATTTGGAGCGAGGGATGCTGGCTTTTCCCGCCGCAGATGGTAGCTTTCCTATTTTTAAGATTTTTTTTGAATAGGTATAAATACGTCATAATCTTACGCAATGCAATTCGAAAAGCAGGAGTTGTAACTTTTAGAGAAGTCTCTTCGTTCCATTCTCCATACAAACGTAGTCCCGATCTCATTTGAAAACTAAGCAACAGAAGTAGATGAAATTTTGTATGTATGGACTAGACGTAACTATCTATGCCCGTGGTTTTTCAGATTTTGATATGTAATATCAAAATTACAGGAGCTCAAAAGCCGACAAAAAAAGATGTCAACTTTGCACGAGAAATACAGACTATTAAAGCATTTTTATAATAATCGAAAAAACCACAGGGATGGAAAATATAATGGACATCTTAATTGTAAAATTTCTGTGCTATACTTATCGTATAATACTGCCACCACTGCTGAATAAAGGCTTTTAGAACACGACAGTGAACGACTATTCTTTCATCAAAAAACTGGCATAGAATCTAGGATTATTCTGGGGGACTACTACGAAATTCTAAAATCGCAATTCATTTCGTACTATCCCTCTCAGTCGGGTATTAAGTAATATTGGCGTCAGCGGGATGGCAAGTTCGAATTTTGCACTTATAGGGCCCGATATGGCCGGGCGTTAAGATGATGGTAACATTACGCAACCCGTTCGCTGCCCTTTCTAATACAAAAACAAAAAGATAAGCAATATCCGTGAAAATAAAAAAAGCGAGGGTATAATGAAGCGATCACCGGATCTCACCGCTGGGGGCCTATGAATTTACAAATTATGTACCCCCTGGCTCAGTGGGCGTGCTTCCGAGTCGATAGTGATCAGGGAAATCGATCGTATGATAAGCTTAGAAAATAATCGACATATCGAAATAAGACAGCGCAGCTACTACGAAATTCGAAAAAATTCGAAAATCGAAGTTCGTATCGTTTCGTATCTCACTCTCGTATTAAATGTAAGCATCAGCAGGACGGCAAGATACGAAGTTCGAATTTTGGACTTCATATAGAGCCTGATTACATAAGGGATTAAATTAAATAAAGCGGGTCATTCAGGGGGTTTTAATATTCTGACTATGCTTCATTATTTACGTTCGACATCCCACTAAAAAAAAATGTAATACCTCGTTAAATTTCTTGCCGGATTCTTTTCAACAGGGGTTTTTCCGAACCGGTGGTAGATTTTTTTTTTGACATTCATAAGTGCTTGTTATAGCCTAAAACTAATAAAGATATTTTGACTTTGACTTTGAATTCGTTTATCGCTCCACAGTGATTCGTGTAGAACAAGCTAGATGGACAAAAGTCACTTTCGAATTCCGATATAATTCTTGTTGACATACAATCAGGACACCTATACATTAAGATACCCACAAGTTATTTTTATAGTATACCCTCATATAGCGAGATAAAACGTTAAGTGTACACTAAAGTGTTAAATTTCAGTTGCTTTCCTTCGTGTTATTGCTTGCGAAACGAAACGGTTTAATTTGTGTTTAAAATAATATATTATCAAATATTTATTATGGACGGTGAACTTCAGGGTGAGTACTATATTTCGCAATGTTTTTTTATTTACATTTGCAAACAAATATTATTTATATGGAGCCTGTTATGTAAAGTTACGTTATATTTGTACCGTTTTCTTAATTCAAACGCAAAAACTTTACATGTCTCCGGATGTCACCTCTTTGAAAATTAAATGAAATATGCACATTACTATGTACTTACTGGAAACATCAATTTTGCTTGGTCCGTGGGGTCCCGAAGCAAAAACACTTTTTAAATTTTTAAAAAAGAAGCTTGCCCGTGCCACTGGTGACCATAGGGCTGGCTCTTTCCTCGGCCAACGTATTGGCATTGCCATACAACGAGGAAACGCAGCCAGCCTTATGGGCACCCTGCCCAGTAGCAACGACTTGGGCGAAATTTGTAAATATAGATTTTTAGGTTTAGAGTAAGTTAGTTTTAGTTCTTTTTTTTATTCATTTCTGTTAATCATTGTATTGTATTGTTTGTTTGTTTATAAATAAAGTATTTTGACTGCGATATCTTTGCACATCAATTTTTTTTTATTTTTTTTTTCAGAACGTGTCATCACTGTTTAAAAACTGATTTTTTTGAAGTATGGGTGAGAAACCCGAAAGAATTCCGAAATGACGAGCTCTTTCGCTTTGTGGTTTTAGAATATGACCTAAGTGGAGTAACTGATGAATCCTTGAGAAATTTAAAGGTGAAAATTTTCCAAATTTCCAAAAAAATCGCGGAGAAATGGATAAGTTGTGGTAAAAACAAGGAACGCTTTTTAGTTAAGTTTTCTGAGTGGTTATAGAGGGATACATCGTTTACACTTACTAAATTACACGCTGTACCCTCTGGATCTAGACTTTCCAAACCAGGTAGACCACAAAAAGAGTTCAATGACTCCAGCGTCAAAACAAAACGACGGCGGGTGGCCGACTTAATAAATGCAAGAAGTGCCTCGCAGCTAGTATACGCTGCTGAAGTATCTACGCGTTCTTCTGGAAATAAAAATGCAGCTCAAATAATTCAAAAAGTCGGCGACAGACCAGAAATGGATAATGAAAAAAAAAAGGTTCTGCAGATAGTTGTGAACCAAGGTGTTTATCGAGTTTGGAACCCTTAGCGTACTATGTCGATAGCAAGTCAACTACTTACAGCTATAATCAGACTCGAAAATGGAGCAGCCTAGTTTTGACTCAGATTGATTACCTATTACTATTACTTTCGTTTGTAAATAAAGTTACTCTAGCTGAATATACTTATTTTTAATGAATACCTACATACCTACCCACTAAAATTATCGCATATAATATACTCTTAAATAATCTAAATCTTGCGGGTATACGATAAAACATTACGATTTAATCATTTACATCAGCAAAATCGCAGTTCAAAACAAAAAATACCAACCAATTTAAACTGACCCCAGTTCCAATAGTAAATGGCGGTGAAAAGGGGTCAAGTTATGTTGGTTTCATTTTACAAAGCTAATATAGCTAATTTCGTAATTTAACTTATATATGGTGATAAATCATAAAGAACCGTAACGTTTAAACTCACTAAAAAGACTCAAATAATTTTGTCCATCTAGCTTGTTCTACACGAATCACTGTGCGCTCTCCCGGTGGAACTATGCGATTTTCCGGGATAAAAACTATCTGTACAACGAATTTCATCTAAATCGGTGCAGCGGTAACAAACAAACAGACTTACAGACTATGAAAAATGACCAATTAATCACTTGCCCCAAAACACATCCGAGTGTACCGTGTACTAACTCCATACATGACTATACTACCTTTCATTAGCTGTGTTCTATACTGACATTGTACTAAATAGGTAGGTAATTAACCATCTTAAGTAGGACCAACGTAGTCGTGATTACACCAAGGTTTACTATTAATTGCTCACTAACTAACCAGGGGTTTATGTTTTAATCGTGAATAAAATCAATTATAGTCGTTATTTTATTACCAACTTGACAGTTTAATACTAAACAAAACGTGCAAAATCTTTACTCATAAAGGAAAACGAGGAGTGATCGGCTCTCTAGCTGTCACGATGTTTTTTCCTTTAGATTTTTCCAACCGGCAAGGTTTAAATCATTTCTCTAGTACTTAAAATTTAATAATAAATGTTGTATTACTTTGGTCGTAGTAATGGCAATGCTTGCCAAAGAAATATTTACAGTATAGGTTGTAGTTACTTTACCTACTTACTGCAATGAGGGTTTTCATAGAGTATCGTGAGGTCCATTTGACATGTGTAACTTTGCTTGCGATTGAGTCATTTAGTTATTTTACATCACGAGCAAACGTCAAAGGTCAAAAGGACCTCATAATACGATACTAACGCCATCTAGTGAAATTTTGCTTCTGTGAAAACCCTCATTTGAACACCATTCCCAACGTATTTAAATTTTCTGTTTTTTTTTTGTTTTCATTCTTCCTTTTAAGAACAGGCAAAGGGAATGTAATCCATACAGTCAGTTATGTCTTTTGTTTTGGTTTACGCTTTCGTGGCAACGCTATATTAAATACTTCTAAATGACGCGCCGACCAAGATTTCAAGACCATTCTGCCAAAGTCATCATTAAGTGAAACCAAATGAAAACACAGATAAAATATCACGTGTTTATCCCGGCTCTTAAACTACCTCTTTAACCAAACCAGAGACAATAAATAAGGCATAAAATAAACCTAGCAGTAAACTGAAGTGGTATCTCAAAGCAGATCCGACTAATGGTTTGTTTTGGCTGCTTGGCGTATAAAAAGTTATCAGCCAGTGTAGCGAGCAAGATCAAAGGCGGGATGTTGGTAGCCCTGTTTTTGTTTAGAAGTGCTAACTTTTTTTTCTTGTCACTTGGTTTAACGGTAAAGGTACTTAATTAAAAAGAAAATAAAACCGTAACGACTAAAATTAAGTGGTATTGAGGTTATTTGTACCCCAAATAAAAATTTGATGTGATAAATTTACTACAACCTTTTTTTTTGGTGAGGATTCTACGTATAATCACTATCATTTAATTCTGAAAAGAACGTTATTGTGATAGATAGATTTTCAGATTAATATTTTTTCGTTTTTCACATCGCATGGCAAAGGCTCCAGTTGTAAACAACCTCAGTAAATACCTGTTACATTTTCCGTGTGGATGTGTATCTAAATGTGTGTAGCGCAACTAAACACGGCATGATTTTATCGTAATGGCGTACATAAGCTTCAAATTATAGAGTCCAGACACTATCTACTGTGTGAAATGTGAAATGCGATTCAAATTACGCCATTTCGACTTGGCTTTGAACAATTGAAGGTTTGATGACTTTGTCTTTTGAGATTTCTTTCTGTGGTAAGTAACTTTGAATACCCCTGATTTTGGAGCACCAGTCTTTTACTAAGCGAGTGATATCGCGATTCTTAAGCTAAAAAGGTCTCTACCACGATGATCCCGTAGAGCTAATATTTGCCGCCCTTTTTTATACATAATATATTTTATAATTTGTTTACAGGAATATATAAAATATCTACCGTTACATAAAAGCTGACATAGTTGTTGTAGTTTTGTAATTAGAAGTACTAAAGTTGTCATTTTTATAAGCTTCATTTCCAATGTATAGATATTCTTGATTCTATGTATACTTTAATTGGCAAATTTTAATTTGGAGGTCAGAGTTATATAGCACCAGTAGATTTAATTCCATTGTTTTTTCATGAATTATATTTTTTACATCGTTAAAAATAGAACGCTAAAACACTTAGGCATCGCAAAAAGCCGCACAAAAACGTTCATAACTAACGATTAGTAATTATAAATTACAATTTTATTCACATAAAGCACTTCAACAAAGACCATTTTGAATCGGGAGCGGTGCCGGCTTTGCCCAAAGACTTCGATAACCATCGCTCGTTACTCTGTCATGGGTGTTGCACTAACTGCCAGCAATCCACGCGTGCAACCTTTTTACAAGCCGTTTTTGTTGCTGGCAGCTTTTTCCGACAGCCACAGATTAAGAAAAGCTGTATTTTAAATTGAGAACACGAGGTACGAGGAATGCGGAGCAGTTTTAAGCGCCAATGATTTATTTTGCGTTGCGATATTTTCACTTTGTGCTCGCCGATAGAATCTTGGCGCCATATTTTTAAACTTATATATCATAAATAGGTACATTGTTAACGTCGTCAATCTCTACTCTTCTGAAGCTATCAAAACATTAACGAATAAAATTTAGCAAACCGAATTTCAGTGACACTCAAATTTAAAAAGCTTGTAAAATTGGCAATAAATTATCGTAACATTCAAGTATCATGTATGATAATCGTCAACCATTATTTATGGCGTAACATCTATAAATACCGATGATGAATTGCATCAATCATAATACCTAAGCCTTCGAAACATTGCTGGTTAATTTATGCCATACTAATTGTTCATAATAAGACATTGTAACATCGCATGTGACAAGCCGAGAACGACTAAGTATAAAGCGGGTTTACATAGACTTACGACTTTTTTCACTTTTGTTTAGCTTCTGGCGTAGGCCCAAAGACCTTTCCGTCGCGCGTTTGTCACTCGTCCAAATGAATATTAACGTTTAATTGATTCAAACGATTAATAAACAGTATTTAAATTACATTCCAAATGTGTGATAATTTTGATTTAGATCGATCTATAGTGTGGTCTGTGTCTCGTAATAATAACTACGTACGTATGACAATCATGTATACACATAGGTACGGTCTGCTCCAACTCTAATCCTAACTTATTCGAAAATAGAACATAAAATATGTAATTCCTCATTTAAGTAAAAAGTTGTTACAAAACTTAGTGCCAGTTTGTAGCAACTTTTGATTAAGGAACATTTTTTTTTTTCCCAGTCGTTTTTTTCATAAAGCACCGTTAACTTGAAATAGCAAATAGCGTTCCTAATCTAACTGGCCAGCAATTTGGCGTCGAGCCAGAAAATAAGATTTCCCAGCGGGGCACAGAGTGCTTACCGATTCTCAGAAGTAAAAACTACAATGAGCTCAAACCTCAATGGAATCGTAATTTAAAAATCGATTTTTGTCATAAAAACAAATGTAATGTGGCAACGGTCAACGGGGCGTAAAACCAGAAGTTGGACGTGATTGGTGCCCGAATATCGTTTAGGTTGGTTGATATTCAAAAGGTCTTAAGTCTCTGAGATGGTCATAGATTACAGAGCAGTTTGGTTGTGGTCGCGCCGTGTGAACTGAGCCCGTGAGAATGTGGTCAGAGATATTTCTACGACTGTTTTTTCTACCCTCCTCTGGTTGGTTGTTCTATTTTTGACACATGAATTATAATGTTGCCTGCTTTTTACCAAGATTTACGCAAATAGAACTTTTTCTGCTTAATTATCCACCTACCTAATATGTACTTAAATTCGTGTTACTTTTAGAAAAAAAAAACCCTGTAATTTGATTATTTTCATTTGTCACTTGTCTTGATCAGTGGTCCGGAGCGAGGTTCGCAAAGCTAAATGCGATTCGATTCGAATCGAGCACGGCTGCTCAATCGATTGTCAAATTGGCAGTTGGGATTTTTTGTATCGATTCTAACGTTCAGCACGTTTTAGATGGAATCGATCGCAATAGGAACTTGTTATGGATCAGTACATATGATGAGTTATTGTGGGACACAATTGGAAAATCACACAAATTTGACGGTAAACCTCACGATAATTCAGGAACAATCCAAGTTTCCATCTTTTCCCAAAATCTTTTTCGAAGGTGAGTTTGTTAACGACAGTGGCGCCCTTCCTACTTATTCGGTTCATAAATTGCTATTACAAAATGCTCTACACGATTTAACACGATCGCAAATGTTAGTTGCACTGTATATAGGTATATACGCTAAAGCAGTAAGGAAGCTACGAAAAAATCGATCGAAACGAACATACTCACACAGACGCGCGCTTTAAACGGCCTCTGAGGGGGTCTCGCGGTACTGCAGTAGTGTTAGAGGCCATGTAGAGCGCGCGTCTGTGTGAGTGTGTTCGTTTCGATCGTAGCTTCATAGATCTAGACTGGGACTTAGAGTTGTGTATGTCTAGAATCTTGTAGCAATGAATGGTTGGGTTGCTCTGGTGATGAGATGAACTCTAGTTGGTTTCGAAACAAGTCAGTGGGTTTGTGTGATTATGAAATTAAATGAGTTCTAGCATTGCATAGCCGTAGCTATTGTAAAGTCTCAGCAAAGTACCTAATTGTTTATATTATGTTCATTGATAGGACGGTCATCATCAAAAGTAGCTGGTTACTTTTTTACTCTGTCACATTAAAACATTTGTCAATATTGTATGGCGCTAAGTACGTGGATGTAAAACGACTAAGTAACGATTCTATTCAACCGCTGCTTTCGACGTCAGTCGAACCACGCTATTTATATGTACAGTCACCAGCACTAATATCTGACGCAACAAGCGTGCATAAATATCTGATACGACTCTATTTCTAGGACCGGAAGTACGTGTCAGATATTTTTGCACGCTCCGCTGTGGTAGATATTAATGCTGGTGACTGTACCACCAATCAGTGGACCTAATAATTCAATTTTTATGACGAAAATGCGATAGATTTTGTATATGTAGGTAATTAGTAGCCGGGAAAAATCTCGCCAGAGAGCGATTCAGGATGATACAATTTTCGAAACAGCGACATCTATCGGCGTACAAATTAAACATGGAAACATGCTATACAGACTCAATAAATTAACTTACTCTTCCCAAAGCTCACACAATCGTTTATTATGTTCTAATATTACCCCAAAACGACCGGATCCCCTAATTAAGTAACAGAAACAGCGTCGCGGTCGATTAGCGCGCCACGCCGTGGACGTCACCCGGCCGTTGCGACGTTTTGACAACGCCGCGTTTTGGACGCTTGTGACGTATTTTTTTTTTTATACAATATAGGCTTGCGTTTGGCCACAATCACGCCTGATGGAAAGCGAGCCTGATTTAGGAAGCTTCTACACCACAGCACTAGTATTTTTAAGGGTAGTAATTTTTATACAGCATGTATTTTTGATAGTACCTCAAACTTTAAGGTTAGTTAGTGAGGGTCCTAATAATCACATTTTATTATGTTTTGGTAAAAAATGTCGAGTTGTTATTTTCCTTATAAAATTAATTAGCACGCAATTTATTGTTTTTATTCAAAACGTAGCACTTGTTGACGTGACAGCTGTCACAGAACGCTTCTCTCTCGTATCAAATTATTGTACGCATTACATTGCTGCTAGAAAATATTTCAAAAATTAATTACGCTCTGGTAGTAATTCTAAATTAACAATTTGTTTTGATATCGGTTCACAGCACTTAAATCTTCGTCTGGTTACAGTTTGAGGTAGTATCAAAAATACACGCTGTAGAAATGTCACGACAGATGACAACGCGCTCTATCCTCGTACGGCCCAATGCGCAATAGAATGTACACAATGAGTTCAAGGTAATTAGGAATCTATGACAATGTAACAAAGTATAAATTCTTTTGTTTTTGGTATGTAGGGATGAAAAATCGATCTAACATGATCTTATCTTTGGGAAAATGATTGTTACCGAGTTTTATCCCGAGCAAAGCCGAAAAAACCCAGATACTGACGTTAAAGTGACAAGGTACAAGTGATCACTTATTTATGACGTTGACTGTACCTTAATCTAATAAAACCTATGAAAACACGAAAAAATGGAAACGTTTGAAAATAATGGAAACGCGCAAATATGTAGTAATGAACCACGACGACCAGATGGCCTAGTGGTTAGAGAACCTGACTACGAAGCTTGAGGTCCCGGGTTCGATTCCCGTGTCGGGGCAGATATATTGGTATAAAAAATACGAATGTTTGTTCTGGGGTCTTGGGTGTTCAATATGTATTTAAGTGTGTATCTATCTATATAATTATGTTTATCCGTTGCTTAGTACCCATAACACAAGCTTTAAGCTTTGCTAAGCTTACTTTGAGACTAGGTCAATTGGTGTGAATTGTCCCGTGATATTTATTTATTATTATTATTAATGAATTTTTAAAAACTCACGAGGTCTACATCTTACAGAGCCTCTAGTAATAAAACAGCAGTCTATCTATACAGACCACACACGCTTTTAAACGTTTAACCTCCACGCAACAGTTGTACAATATTACTGGCGAGCTGTAATCTGCCGCAGCGTTCCATTTTCAAATTACCGATCGCAATTACCAATGGTGGGCGCGCAACATGGCAGCCGGAAACGCAGCCATATTGTACTTACTGCCAACACAAACAAAACAAAACGCATTCGGGTCATTAACGATTTTTATAAATAAACCTCATCACTGGCCAGTCATTTTATGGCGAGAAATAACGACGTTTGTTTGGGGTTAGGTTATTCAAGCTCGTTTGTGTGAAAGGAAAAACTTGGACAGGGATCGTGTACATAACTGTTGCCCGCGACTTCATCTGCGAAGAATCTGTTTATCTGGGAAAATTTTAAAATCCTATATTATTCTTAGGCATCATGCTTATAATTGCATTGCAACCCATATAGGGAAGTCCTAATTCTGAACTTTGACAGATAACAAAGACTTGAACCAATGTACAATGTGGTAGGAACAACTAATGACACAATATGCTAGAAACTTGCACACTTTCAAGCAAGTAATTAATTTGAGTTACATTCTACATACTCGTATTACAAAATGTACATTCAAATACATGTAAGTACTTATTTTTAAATTTATTTGAATCGCAATTATTTTTTCCAAACTACGCATTTTTAATCAAGTTTAGCAATACACTGACATCTAAATACCCCACTATATCAATCAAACTAAATGGTCATTCTGTAAAAGTACCCATCAAAATATCTCAGAACTTTGTATAAAACAATAAAGAATAACAGTCATTAGTATCAGCGGGTCATTCTTATGCATCAAGGCAATCAAGTCTGAGTTTTTTTTTAATGTTTTTGGTAGCGGATACCCGCTTATTATGCCTAGTTCAAGTAATTGCCTGTGTTGCCAGCTAACTGAGGTTTGCATACAAATTTGAAGGGTGTGATTCTCATTTGATAATGACTTTTATGGGATTGTATATTTTATTGTTGATAATGAATGCCTTCTGAGGTGTAACTATTTTGACCCAAATTAGAAAATAATGTCTACCACATTTAATAGGAGTTGGATAAAATGTCAAGGTCTTAAAGCGGAAATAGGTAACATAATGCAAGTTGCTCATTTGATGCAAATTGTACATCATTCTAGAATTTGTACAGTCACTAGCACCAATATCTGACACAACAAAGGGTGCACAAAATATCTGACACGCCGATACGACTCTATTTTTAAAGTGTCAGATATTTTAGGAACAGTGCGAAATATAAACCAGACAAATAACAAAAATGTATTTACCTATTGAAATGAGTTTAAATCGATTTAATATAAGATACAATTTTTTACAAAATATTTTTTTTTTTATTCGACTGAAAGGAAAACGAGCAAGTGAGTCTCCTGGTGGTAAGAGATCACCACCGCCCATAAACATCTGCAACACCAGAGGTATTGCAGTTGCGTTGCCAACCTAGAGGCCTAAGATGGGATGCCTCAAGTGCCAGTAATTTCACCGGCTGTCTTACTCTCCATGCCGAAACACAAGAGCGCAAGCACTGCTGCTTCACGACAGGATTAGCGAGCAAGATGGTGGTAGCAATCCGGGCGGACCTTGCACAAGGTCCTACCACCTGCAAAATATATAGTAGGTAGATAAAGTAGAGAAAGATTTAAAATGTAACCTTTAGGAATTGTGGTAGGTAGCTAGGGAAACACAAGAAAATATCAACTTGGAGAAAGTACTGTACTTTAAAATAATGTACTAATGCTTATATGGACCCTGTCTGCAATAAACTGATTTTATTTGATATTTTTTATTTAAAGTATAGTTAGGTAGAGAAACATTAAAAAATTTTAACCCTAAAAATTTAGGTATTTTGTTACTAAAAATAAAAACACTTGCCAGCATTAAAAAAAGATATTGATCCGCAGTTCATATTGATCCCTCACTTTTCGGCTCAAAACCCACGAATCCCGTTAATTACTTTTTTAAACGTTGCCAGCAAAAAAGCCATAGACCATGGAACACACGCATTCGATTTCGCCACGCTTTTTGCATTCAATACTGAATCAATCACGGGTCTCAGTTTTTGTACAAATACCTTTGGTCGCATAACAAGATGGGCGAAAAAAAATATCAAAAAACTGACCAGGATTCAATTTGTACCCGTTAAGGAGCTGTCCACGGCCTTTGTTGGGACATCACGCTTGTGATGGAGTGGTTTCGGCATTTGTTGATGTTCCTTTCATTGCGACGGTTTGGCAGGCTAATAGTGATGTGATATACATGATGTCTTTAAATTGTTCCTGAATTTTTGAGCAGATGGTTGGGTTAGTTTGATTGAATCCTCCAGTAAACATTTTTCATCGATATTTTTTGTTAAATCATATATAACAACTTAAATACCAAGGTACGTTCAGTCAAAATAACCATATACCTACCTTGCTGAAATATTTTGGATTCATTTTAAAACACCTTTTATGTAAGGTTCGAACTTTTATGTAAGAACCACAAAAATCCGGTTTCAAAGGACCATATTTTTTTTACCTCCATTTCACTTTTTCGAATTTGGTATATTTTCGGTATTATCAGGAGTGCCGTTAGGTATCAGTTATTTCAACAATCTTTTCGCCAGTACATTAAATGAGATTGCAGCATCTAAAATCACCAACTTTATACTTAACAGCAAAAGCCTCGACAACGTAATTACAGTCTTCTTTTTTTTTAAGTTAATTCACTTAACACCAACCTTTCTAAGTGCGTAACTACGCAGCCATTCCTTTGCCAATACGTGCGTATCGATCCGACAAACGCATTACCTTACCAAGCCCCTAAACAACCAACTACAACTTATTTTAAAGCCCATCCATTACTCCTTTAACATGCTACAACTATCGAACGTTTCAAGCATACGCTGCAATGGAGACTGAAGATCAGAGAAAAACGTCTGTCTTTTTTTTTTAAATTGATTAAGTAAAGGCAAGGGTCAGATGTATGGCCCCTCACAAACATGGGTTTACGTGATGTTATTGAAGATTTAATTAACTATCCACATCCGTGAAAATAAGAGGTCCCGAATTGACGGGAAGCGAATCGACGAGAAATGCCCACGATTTGGTACAGTGTTTTTTATATAAATTACAAAGAAAACGTGGATACTTTTAGTGTGGAGACAGGCCATATTAAAGTAGATTTCGTGTAGCCGGATATCAATTAATCAATCAATATATTATCAATTAATCAATATAATTGTTCAATTAATATAATATTGAACATGGATCAAGAGCATTAACCACTAAGTCGCGGCCGACTTAGACTTGAACTCTAGACCTCCACTTTACAAGTCGTTGCTTGAAAGGTGAAATTGACTAAGCGACATTTTTTTTAAGGTAGTGACGTAGTGAGTTATATACATGTTTGGAATCAGTAAATTTTATTGATTCAAAATATGTATATGTATAACTCACTACCTTAAAAAAATGTCGCTTACTCAATTTCTCCTTTCAAGCGTCGAAGTATAACCTACGATCGAATCGCCACGCTGATGATGGAGCTACCGAAATTAACAATGTTATTGCGCAGGTAAGCTGAAAAAACAATTATAATTCGAAAACACGTGATTTCTTCTGAAAAAGCTTGTTTCTTTATCTGTTAAGGAACCACGCTGTATAAAGATGCAATAAGGTGTCAATGTCAATATGCCGAGTATTACAATGACGAGTACTGAGGAATAAAAGACCGCGAATGTTGTAGAGGTGCTGTATTCGAGCTGGTCAATTCTACACTAAACTCATTCTAAATTATGTCTAAAATTACACAATTTGCTGGTGGTAGGACCTTGTATGTATGTATGTATGTAAATACTTTATTGTGCATAAAACACAAAGTAATACAAAAAGAAAACAACAAATCAAAAGAGTACAGAGGCGAACTTATCCCTAAAAGGGATAAGGTAAGGGGGGCTTGTGCAAGGTCCGCCCGGATTGCTACCACCATCTTGCTAGTTAATCCTGCCGTGAAGCAGCAGTGCTTGCACTGTTGTGTTTCGGCGTAGAGAGTAAGACAACCGGTGATATTACTGGCACTTGTGGTATTCCATCTTAGGCCTCTAGGTTGGCAACGCATCTGCAATCCCCCTGCCAGGTGTTGCAAGTGTCTATGGGCGGTGGTGATCTCTTACCATCAGGAGAACCACTTGCTTGTTTTCCATACAGTGGAATAAAAAAAAAACACAATTCTAAGTTGATGCTTGTGCAAGGTGATTGACATTTATTATTAATGTTAGTGCAAAGATAATGTGATGCACATTAGGTATTTATCATATAATTGCATAAAAATGCACATATTTGTACACAAGCTATATCAATGGTTCGCCCCGCAATCCTCCACATAGCAAATTTCGTCGAAATCGCAGCCGTTTCCGATGTAATAAATATACAAGAATTTCTTGTTGAAAGATATAAAATAATATAATTTTTTTTATGCGGTCGACTGTATGCGCTTGAGCATTGTACGTCATCAGTCACCTTGCGCCGTCGCAGTTAGAATAACATAATTATGATTAGATAAAAAGATAGCAGTCAGGTGCTAAAACACGCGGCCTGCCTAACACTTTTAGTTACCATAGCACACTAATATCTGACATTTTGAAGTCTAACTTTCAGTCTTAATATAAAGGGTATTGAGTTGATATTATTTCTGAAATTTGCGTACAGTAGAACCTTTTCTTTGTCAAGTTTGAGAGGTTAATGATGTATTTTGGCATTTTATAACCCTAATTGAGGTCCGACAGTTAGAATGATTAGGCTGTGATTAATTCGCGCTTATTGCTCATTCGACGATTTTTTCTTTATTTTGAGATTTTGGTTTCATAATGCGAAAATATTGTAGATGTTTTTGCTTTTTGAGACCATGTTCGTTAGGTTTTTATAACATTGTTACCTACCTTTAAAAGGACTGTGTCTGTAATATAATATTATAGGTACGTTGCGTTGGCTACCTCATAACTATTTAACCTTTTAGTACTAAACTTACATATATAAATATTTACGTAAACAATAATTTTTCAGCAGTTTGAAATCTTTTGAATGGTAATGAATAATGATTCTTTATTTCGAAGTATTATGCTGGCACTTCACTTGATATATTCACCGAAATATTTGCGTATACTAACGAGATGTACAGTCAGCTGCAGAGAAAAGGTACCCCCCTGTAACGGCGGTAACCATACTTACTGCCATACAGGGGGGTACCCTTTCTCTGCAGCTGACTGTACTATTACATTTCTGGCATGAGCGAAGGAGATGTCAATAGCGCAACGCGAATACACAACGCCAAGTGAAGTGCCACCATTATTATACTTACAGTATTACTCCATAGGTGTTAGTTGGAGTGACAAAGCTAAGCATTCAATTTAAACTACCATGACACACAAATATAATTACAGATCACTCTCTTAGTTATTAGTATTCGCGATATGCATATGCCTCGATAAATGTAAATATAGAGCATTTTAAAATTCGCGCATTCCAGACTGATGACAATACATAGGCAGATATTAACGACGCCGGTGAACGTTTTTATTAATTTTTGCGGTAAACCGCGCGTTATGAACGCTCATGCGTCATTGGATGGTGAAAAAACGCCGTAAACTAAAACGTTAAATACCATTTTCACTTTATTAGTCGCTTAAAGGCCTCTAAAGGTCAATCTGTTTTTTTTGTTTGGAGTTACGTCGGTGGTCAGTGGTTTCGTTTGAAAGTAAAGTAAAAGAAATCGTTGATATTTTATGTCATTCGACCATCGTTACGTGTTTAGTATTACAGTAAAAAATACTTTTTAAAACATGACTAAATAATATAATTTGGAATCAGCTTCCTCTTAGGGATTTTTACAAATTAGCTTATGCAGTTTCTCAAAGGGCTGGCCACGCACCTGGCACACACACACACACACACACACACACACACACACACACACGCACACACACACACAAGTGAACTAAAATTACTATTATTACTTTTTTATTATGATTAGATTAAGCTTTATATCATTAAGTTTATCAACAAGCTAATTTGCACATTCACTCATTACGAACGAACCTCTGCTTCAAAGCAGGATACCACTTCTTTTAGGTAATACATTGTAATTTCTAACTGTAAGTACAGTCATTTCATTTATTGCACTTGAATTATCATCCAAACAATATATCCGTAATAAATTTGTCTTGAAATCTATTCTTTATGTACTAGACTAGAGTCAAAATCGAGTGTAAATCGTAAATAAAATATGTAAATATTTTAAATAACAATAGGCAATGTAAACATTTAAAAAAATCTGATAAAGCTTACCTATATTGCATATTCAAATCCAAGACAATTATAACCTGTATGTGAAAACGGTACTAAGATACTTAGATAACAAACGGCGACCGGAAGCAGATAGTATTGTAGCCCTATCCTCATTTCCGGTACCGTTAATACTTGCAATAAAAGAAAATTACTAATTTTGATTTTAGATTTAGATTTTACCAAGTTTATACTAGTTGTTAGCGTGTTAAATATGTACATAACTTTTATGTACAGTCACCACCACCAATATCTGACACAATGACACAACTAAGTGTGTATAGTATAAATATCTGTCACGACTTTATTTCTAGGGCCGGTAGACCATGTCAGATATTTTTCAACGTTCCGCTTTGGAAGATATTGATGTAGGTGACTGTAGCTACAGTTAATTTTATTTCGTACTTGCTGTTGCTCATCTCTTCCCATCTTTTCCCATGGGTAAGGTTCGCGTAGCGCTCTATTGCCAACTACGAACTTAGCACTCCAGTATTCCATTGTGAAAAGTCAGTGGAAACCACCACATCATTTCCCCAAGAAACTTTACAGATCCTTAATAATAAAAATAAATCTCATAACATAATACAGGTTGATTAAAAAAGGTCTGGCGAAAATACACCAGTTATGTCGTAAGCGACACTTCCAACTTGAGTAAAAGCCTAACTGAACTAATGTGTCACGAAACACAATGTCTCAGCCCGTATACACGGCTCGTTAAAACATAACGATTCCTGGGTGTGTTTTTATTGTATGTTTTACGACGGAAGAGTTACATTTTAGCGCTGCGGGCACTTTATTGCTGTCATAGACTCGAATACTGTTTTAGTACCTGATAACAAGTTTTCAACGCGTCCTTTTATCTGCATACGCTACCACACTATACTTTTACTATTATCTGTGATATACAGCTTTGAATAACCCTTAATTTAAAAGTGCCTACTGATGTCTAGTATCTTTACCTCTGTGGCAATCGGAATAAAAGGTTAACTCTTATAAGTTAGTCGATACACCCTTCAAAGAATACAAATTATAGTAACTATTTACAACAAGTCCAGGAAAGGATGTACTTGAAGCTTCGCTAGAGTTTCGAATTTTTGCAATATAGTACTTATGAGGAGATTTCACTAATAGTGCTTTTCTTATTGTTACAGATGGTCAGTCAAACCACCTAAACCTCTTCAATTCGAGGCCGCAACCGAAAAAGAAAAGAAAATCACGAACAGCCTTCACCAACCACCAGATATTCGAGCTGGAAAAACGATTTCTCTACCAAAAGTATCTCTCGCCTGCTGATAGAGACGAGATAGCCAGTTCACTCGGTCTCTCAAACGCCCAAGTCATCACGTGGTTCCAAAACAGACGAGCAAAGCTCAAAAGGGATATGGAGGAATTGAAGAAAGACGTAGAAAGTGCTAAGGTACTGTCCGCGCACAAGACGTTTCTAGAAAATGTGACGGATTTAGGCATCCTGAAGAAGAAAGCCATGAGCATAGGAGCTAGCGAAGAAGCGGCGACCAACCTTGTCGTGAATGCTTCCAAATGAAACGAGGCCTCGCGCGCGATCGCACCCGCCGTCTACGATCGTCGCGCGCTCGATTTTTGAATCGAACTGTTCATTCGAACGAACTCTGTGTGAAATACTTTTTAAAATTAACGGACTTTTGAATAGTGACGTTTGATGTATCTCCACTAATTATTATGGCGTAAAGTACTTCACTCTCTCTAGTGTAAAATGTAAATAGATAGACAAACTAGATGTAGTTGGTAACTGTACAAACACTTATGAAGAAGCTTTGTTGGAAATTTAAATGTGATAGTTGATTTTATTATTTAAGTACTTAATATTTTATAGAGATATTCCTAAATTATTTATTGTGAGTTTGTACTGACTGGTGTAAGGAATATTTGCAATTCTCAATTTTGAATCTGATTTAAATTATTTTCTTTTTTTATTTATTTAATAACTCCGTCACGTGCAATATAATGATTATCTTTTGACTTTTCTGAGCCAGTCGTATAAATCTGAACATGAAAGATACATTGTACATACATAGATAAATGTATAGGTTAATTTTATAAGTAGGTACGTATAAGTTGAACTCTTTCCATAGTTTTATAAACAATGGAAAATCGAAGTGAATTGTGACTAAATTACTATAAATTAGTATCGTAAATACTAATTTAAATTAGTAAAAATAGTTTTACTAATTACCGAGAAAATGTGGCATTATTACCGACAGGTATTGTATTAAATTAAAAACGGTATTATAATCGTAATTACCTATTTTTTTCCAGTGGAATAAATCAATAATTTTAATGAATACAAACCTTATCTGGAACATTATGTTCTGCGCAGATTGTAGTAATGGATACGATTTATTACCGTTATATTTAAAAAGTGATTAAATGAAGCCACGTGATTGTGATAGTCACGACAAAACAATTGTAATAATGATCGTAAAGTGTAGTTACAGTTCATATTTATTTGGCAAACTTGTATGTAAATAAGCATCAACATTTCAACTGTCATTATAACAGGTTGATTGTCAGTTGTAATACAATTTACTTATGTGACAATAACATGTTATAAGTACCAATTTATAGCCGTAAGCGACATAATGCACCTTGCTTAACACCCTTTACATATCATTGTCACAGTATGTCTCTATTTCCCCAAAAATATTTATTTATGATTCTACTGTTCACAATTTTATTTAAATATAGTTGACTTTGGTTAACTTATTAGATTTTATTTACATATTTACAGTGTCAATAATACACATAATTCTTTCTTGTATAACTTTTTGCAAGGATTTCAACTTCATGTGTAACCTATGTATTTATTAGTGGTACATACGTCCTGAAATTTTGTGCTGATACCTTGTTTAACATAATTAGCCAGGTTAACTATCGATTTATAGGTTAACAAATAAAGAACTTGCCCTGTACTACGAATTTCGATTTTCGAATTTCGTGTCGTGCCCTCTCGCTCATGCTAACAGCGTTGAACAGAAGTGTCAGAGGGATGACTCGATACAAAGTTGTATTTCGAATTTCAGAGTACGAGGGATCGCCTGGCCAGTCCTTGCCCTTATCATTGCAGTGACAGCCGACAGGTGACACTGACAATTCCGTTTCAATTTCATAGCCAATATGAAGCCGATGCCGTATTTTCCAATGCCGGAGCGTTCGTTCATCTCCTTCTACCTTCATCCTATACAGACCGTCCCAAGACTATGGGACATCAAGGGAAAGTACCTGAAATATTGTAGATAGGATATTTTGCTGAAAGAAAACTTTATGTTATTTTTAAATGTCAGTAATTCTGCATTTAAAGATTTTCTAAGAATTACTTGCTTCAATGGGAATCGAACCGGCTTAAATGTGAAAAAAAGAATTTCACGTTGTTCCTTTCTTTTAAGATGCTATGTTACTTGGGAACAATTATTATTTTTTGTCCATCCTTTCGATTGGCATCATAAAAATGGGGGTGATTTTTTTTACATTTAATCGATTCGATTCCCAAACGAAGCAAGTAATTCTAAGAAAATCTTTAAATGCAGAATTACTAACTTATAAAAATAACATAAAGACTTCTTTCAGCAAAATATCATATCTATGATATTTCAGGTAGTTTCCCTTGATGTCCTATAGTCTTGGGACGCACTGTAGACTTACCACTTACCATGTGATAGAAAGGAGTTGTAAAAATGTGATTCCGAGTCCGTTAAACAATAAGGCCTCCGGTTTGACTCGTAAATATATTTAAAATTGTCATTACCATTTGTCACCTGTCTAGTGAACATTGTTTTTCCACCGTATTTTGTTTGACAAGTTCGTATTTATATTGCTTTCTCAATTATCTACAATAAACTTCAGTAAGCTGGTTGAGAAAGAAAGATAAATAAGAACTCTTCTGACAAAATACGATGACAAAATTTACTACTTTACTATAGTGTATTCACTAAGTGTGCGTAATTGTCGTAGTCTAAGAATACTGTGTAAATCACGTGGCTTTGCTTATTCGTCTGACGTCTCGTTCCTACTGTCGCACGTGCGACATTTTATACTTACGTAGAGCCGCATGCGGCATTCAGTACTGTGCATAAGCTGTAAATAAACAATTATGTGTTACGTTTACGTTTTATTGCTGCCCTATTCTACTAATTTAGTAGCTCTAACCTGCTGCCTACCAAAGGAGCTTTTTTGTTTTTTTTTTTTTTCAAACTTTCAAATGATATTGCTTAGAGCTTAAGATGTTCAAGGAAAATAGAGGATAAAATCTCCAGCTTTTCCTACTAGTTTTTCACGATGTACTTTACAAAAGACACCAGTGTCCAATTTTAATTATTTTTTATGTCCTTCCCAAAGGAAGGATGTAGGCACGAGGCTAAACTTTTTATTTTACTATAGACAACTTTCATTTCAATTACGTATTACTACCTATAGTCCTATACTACAGTCACTAGCACCAATATCTGACATAACAAGCGTGCATAAATATCTGATACGACTCTATTTATAGGGTCGGAAGGACGTGTCAGATATTTTTGCATGCTCCGCTGCGGCAGATATTAATTAAATTAAATTAAATTAAAATTCATTTATTTCAAGTAAGAAACTCATATGGAATACAAAATACAAAAATCAAAATAAAATACAATAATAATAATAATAATAAATAACTAAAAATCACCACCCTTAAGGCCTCAATGGCGAGTAATGCTGGTGACTGTACAAGGTAGAATCTTAATCAAATGGAAAATGAACTTTCATCTAAATATTTGTTTCATCTAAATAGTGTTTTATAATTGTAACACTAATTTTAAATAAACAATAGATGAATCCGATGAATATCATTTACAGGGGTATGCATAAACAGTCAAACGAACCTGCCGATTTATTTCGGAATAATTTGAGACATCTTGTATGAAACGTGGAGGAAGTTTATCTAGCCGATACTAATTATATATGGTAATTTTGAGCTGAAAGGAGGCTCTACAATTGTTCACATTTATTTCTTCAATTTTTATACATACTTTATTTGATGCTAAAACCTTAAATTTCAATTCAATCAAATTCTTTAGTAACACATGTTTGTGGTCAGTGTTAAGACATAATTTTTGCATATTGCAACACCATCAAAGTTCAAAAGCACCCGACCGCCACAGACCCGTAAAATTTCATCTGATATGGTTAAGAACACTGGCCAGCAAAACAAAGAATAATTAAAAACAAAAAACAATCCGTACAAGCCTTGTCTATGGTCACTCAACTTAAATAGCGGTATTCTGTAAAATCCATTCGCCACACATCCGAAGCTGTTCGTATTTTGAATTTGCTTTATTTGAATTTGGAACGGCGGAGTGTTTGATGGAGTCGCGTGCCGCCGCCAGTGTAAAGGAGTATTTATACTACAGGTAAGTAGGTAAGTACTCGTATTTATTTATACTTTAACAATATTAAAGAACATTTAAAAGAAGTCAATAATTTTCTATTCTGCTATATTTTCATTTAGCCACAAGGTCAGTTTTTTTTTTAATTTTACCATTATTTTTCGGACTAAGTTGTACCAAACTAAAGGCCTCTCTCTACATGTAGAGCTGACTATCTGACCTAGGTAATAAAATAAGTCATGCATTCAACAGATGCAATAGCAATGAATATTCTTAGGATCTACGAAATAATTTTTTCAATAGTAAACAGAAGAAAATCAGGGAAGTTTAAAACGAACACCAATGTACGCCTGGCCTAACATAATGATGTCCAATTACATGACGCTGTTCGAAAATCAAAATTGTTAAAACTGTACGAGAATTTGTTACGGACAAGAGTTTGTTATTCGTTAATTGGTCGCCCACTAGCCACACCGCCAGTATTACTTGACCTTCAACGGACAGAGAGTGTCTTCCATCAATATGTCAAATAAGAGTGGTGACGCTCGCTTAGGTCACTTTGAAATATTCATATTGGTTGTTAAATCGTTAACTGGCCAGTATCATTGCATGAAAGCGCGATAAAGCGTAAAAATAAATAATTGCTTGTAAACACGATAGTTGTCTTTGGTTGCGTTCTATTGACAAATAATCGGCAATAAGACGTTAGTGTGGCCAGTTTATGAGACAAATTGGACACCACGGGCCCATTAGTGTTGCCACACATGATGAAAGTTTTCGTGCCTTGATGTTCGAATAGCGGTATTTTAATAAAAGCAAGATTCACAGAAAGGTACTTATTTTAATTTTACGATTGTTTTTGTTAGGTAACTAACTATATCGACTCTATGTGCCTAGTGATTTAACTAGGTACTTTTGAGTTTTCTTTTGTTTTTAGACTTTGAATATCGATCCATGTAGGCAGAGAATCATTTGTTAATCACAATTAATCAAAACATTAAAAACATTTATAGTTTGCAGTCAAGATAAACCTGCACCAGGATAGGTACAAACGGGACAATTAGATAGCCTGCAAGAAGTCCAGCAAGTTTGCAGAATAGGTATTCTTCATGGATATCTTGTACGACTCAAACTCAAACTCGAACTCAAAATCATTTATTTGCTTTGAAACAATACAAAAATACTGGATCAAACCCTGTAAGGGTTGACAGATGAGAGTAAGACCAAATGTTTGTTAGAGAAATTTTATCCTGAGTAATAATCCTATCGATTAGTATAATAAAATGCGACTGTTTTTTTTTAATTTTAAATTGTAGTTGTTTTTTTAAACAAGCATGTTTAAAAAAACAACTACAATTTAAAATTAAAAAAAAACATTTGGTTTGAGTCCCGGATGAGGCAAGCGAGTTTCAGAAAATCTTTGAATGCACTTTTGTTTCTCTAAAAAAAGAAATGTCTCCATTGTGCGGATTATAGAAACTTCACTTCACACACGCCATTGAGTAATTCATTCGCAAATGTGAGCAGGTTTCCTCACAATGTTTTCCTTCCCTATAAAGCTTGTAAAGCTGGCATATAAATCCATACTAATATTATAAAATGCGACAGTGCGTGCGTTTGTGTGTTTGTATATTTGTCCGTTTTTCACGTCGAAATGGAGCGACGGATCTACGTGATTTTTGACTTTTGGCAAAAAGATAGTTTATGGGCCAGAAAGTGACATAGGCTTCTTTTTTATTTCGGAAAATGCACAGTTCTCGAGGGAACAGCGCGCAATAACCGAATCCCACGTAGGTGAAGCCGCAGGCAGAAGCTAATATAAAATACACAAAACTAATCGGGTACTGCAAATTATTTATCTTCAAAGTTCATTATCGTGCTTTCTGAACTACCTACTTAAAACATAATATTAATTCACGATAATCATCACCGTGGCAAAAAATTATCCATGTAACACAATAGAACACGTGAAATGTCACGGCATAGCAATCGATGATTCCGAAGTGTGTCATCGCAAATCAATAATGGAAACACGATCGTCATTTTCAAATAATAGTCCGTTACTGCGCAATCTCCCACCCACGCACCACGACATACCTTCCATAATTACCAAGCTATTACTGATAATTTGTTGGCTCAATAGCATCATGAATAAAAGGCGAAATTTAGTAACGCTTAATAAAAACCATACAAACTTTAAACTCGAGGAAAGCCACTAATAACATGGCCACGAGCTGCTAATTTATGTTCACTTTTGTGTCGTAATTAATACTGGCTGTATAGTTTACATTGCCACTTTTATCGATTCGAAATTCAAAGCCCTGGTATTTTTGTTAGTTTTAAAACGATAATTTTGAGGCCAGTACGCGTGATGGCCGGGTGTCAGTTAATAGTATTTCATTGAAATGTGACCGCTTAACCGCTTCCAATTCCAACCCATCGCCAAACCGCCTTCGAAAACTTACTTTTTATTGATATAATCAAAAAACACAGTTCTTTTAATACTGGCACACAACAGTTGTTGATATTGATAGCAATTCGAAATTCGAAATAATTACATCGAACAGTCAAAAGGATGTTATTACGCGTTTGTTTTTAAAACCATAAAATAAACTTCGTTGTTAGGGTGTTGCAAGGCGTAATTATTCGAAGAAGTCTACAAGTAAGAAGCTCGTTCGCATTAAAAATTTCACTGTGTGAATTTAACCGTAATTTAGGAATGATCGTTATTTTAATGGTAGCGTCGTGTGAATTTATAATTAAAGCGTCATTATAATTAATTCTGAGCGGCACGCGCCGCCTTGGGCGTTGACAGTTGTTGCCTTTTTTGTATAAATCGTGGCTCCCACACAACGGCCGTGGAACTGATGAGCCCATACTTGCGTTAGAAAAGACTGCGTCAAAAAATAAATTGTCACATATCCCTACTAATATTATAAATTCGAAAGTATCTCTGTCTGTCTGTCTGTTACGCTTTCGCGTCGAAACCGTTGAGCCGATTTTGATGAAATTTGGTATAGAGATAGTTTAAACCCCAAGGATCAACATAGAATACTTTTTATTCCGGTAGAGGGCGCAACCGCGCTATAACCTAGGTCTGCGCAGACGAAGTCGCGGGCACAAGCTATCGAACATAATATAGCTTAAAGACCTTGAAGGTCCTGTTAACGCAAATAAAAGTTACTTATAAGGAAATTATTTATCCGTTTTTAATCTATAATAATATGTAAGTAGAGTCATTCACGATGACGCATGCCGTGGTTCTTATTACAATGTCATTAATGTCTAATTTTGACAAAATCATGCGTCTTTGTGGATGGCATTAGGACTTCCAAAAAAAGATAGGTGATTACAAATTTTGACGCAAATTTGTATCTGTGGTAGAAGCCAAGTTGATTAACGGTTAATTACAAGAGACATACTTTCAAGAATTGCACCGTTTCATGTTGAAAAAAAAAAATACACCTACATACCTAACTTCTACTGGATAAGTAAATTTTCAATTATGAATTATGTATCTCTTACTTTTCTATGAATTCAAGTCTATAATAATATTATTAAGCATATTCTAAAAATTAAATTACACAAACGTACCGTACATACGATATAATTATGAAGATAGGAGAATCGGAGCACCATATTGCAACCCCTCTTTACATCCCATAATAATATTCTTTTATATCCCCTCGATTTATTTTTTTCCTCCAGAGAATTGACCCAAAATCAAGCCTCTTCCGTAACGAATTAACAAGAGATCCCGGGGATGATCAATGGTTTCGCACTACCTTTGTCTATGGCCAATGCGCATACGAGCGGCTCTATTGTCCCTCAACGTAGAGCATGAAACCAACCGGAGGTGTTATCGACTGCTCTATTTGTCATAAGTCATAACCAAGACCAGCGTTCATACCCGTAGTATTTTATGTGTGTGTGAAGTTTAAGGAAATGTATGACAATGTCGAGAAATATGTGTTACTAGCTTATGCACGCGACTTCGTCTGTATCTATGTTGATCCTTGGGACTTAAACTATCTCTATACCAAATTTCATCAAAATCGGTTCTGCGGTTTCGACGTGAAAGCGTAACAGACAGGCAGACAGAGTTACTTCGCATTTATAATATTAGTAGGGATTCATGTTGTGCAGATAGATACTTTTACTCGTACGCAGGTTTGCCCCCAGTTGAAAGTTGAAAACGTCAGGTTCCTTTTGGTTTAATACTCCAAGACTCGCAAAGTTGCCAGTAAGGCGATAAAAAAAAGTCGAATAAACTTAACTCCTTAATAGACTTTTAATATTGGCGCTTACTGGCCGATTTCACGTTTAAAATGTTTGAATTTGGAACATTCTATAGAAACGGCTTCGAACGTCCATATCAAATTATCGAAATCGAACATCAAGTGAGCAGAGTGCAGTAATAGATCCAGAAAAAAAAACTATTGTCAATGGTTAGGGTACCCATTGAAAATGGAGTGAAATCGCGACAATAGACGGTAATGAAGTGGTTTTGTCGTTTTTAGATGTTTCGCGGCGTGTGGGTATATTAAAGCACAATTATGTTATAAATGGACGTTTATCGGACGATTAGTATAGGATCGTGGTGTTGTGAAATTGGCTTTGTGAAATTGGTCTAGGATGACGTACTCATGATTGGTGTTGCCATTGCCAATAATGATGCTAATTTTGAGCGTTCCGTACGCGAAGGGAAACAAACGGAACCGTAATACCGCTTTGCTGTCCGTCTGTCTGCCTGTCTCTTACGTATTAGCGGCCGAGGTCCAACATGTCTAGTGATAATAATAATTATGATGGAGACGAAGGTAGTTTTGCCACAGACGGCTGCCCGGAACAGTTAGGCTGTAAAAAGTTCACCTCCCGTTTATTCCTAGACAAGGAACTATTTGGTTCATATCATAGCATAGATTACTCATACTTGAGTAACTTTTCTATCTTACATTATCTAATAGCTGTGTGTCTGAACTATGAGGGTAGTTTTAATTCTAAAAAAATGCGAAGGGTTGTCCTCACATAGAGCCCAAAATCGGGGAAATAAATGCTTTCTTTAGCTTTCTTGACTTAGGTATCATCATCATCATCATTCAAGCCTACAGGCATATGTCCCACTGCTGGGCACAGGCCTCCTCTCAGAACAAGAGGGCTTAGGTATACCTAGTGCTATCCACGAAGACGCATGATTTTTTCAAAATTAGCCATTAATGACATTGTAATAAGAACCACGGCACGCGTCATCGTGAATGACTCTACCTATACCTGGTTATTCTTTGAACAATATATATAGCCAATGACCTTCACTTCTATAATATTGCACGCGACAGTACTTAAAATACAACGTAATAAAATTGCCATAAAACATTAGAAACGCACGTCCCGTCAACAACATATTATCATGCTAAATCTAACACTCCTGGTTTGTACAGTCGAATGAGTTAAAGAAATTAAAGGAACTTTTTAACAACAAATTTGCTAAAAAAACAACTGCCATTAGTTGAGTCATCATCGACGAACTCTAAAGGACCTTTGTTCTTAACAACCCGCGTCAAATCGGTTGATATTAAAGCCAATTTAAAAGGTTTTATAAACGAGAATATTCGGTAAATCAATGTAACAACGATTTGAGGAAAATACTGATGTGCAATAAATACCGTCCGAAAACACAGAAATAAAAATGACGCTATTGACATAATTGGCGTGCTAAATGTAGGCAGCTGTCTTACCGCCGGCTAGCAAGCGATTGGCTATCGACTATTTTCTCGCTCAAGAAACGAACAAAAGATAGTGAGAGATATCGATATATATAAGGAAGCTGTAGGAAACACGTCCGTTCGTTACCAGCACTTTAATTTCGACAAAAGAATATAAATCTACCTTCATACATCTAATGACATATCGCAAACTACCCGACATTACAGATAGATCCTGTGTGAGTAAAAGAGAGACATATATTAATAGTTGATCGCTGGCTGTTCCCACTGCCAGCAAGAACTCTCTCTTTACACTTTTCTCGCACCATCGCGCCATCCCGCTTGAGCGAGTGGTGTGAGTAATTGCCCGTCACACTCGAACACTCGCTTACAGCATAGTGACAAAACTACACTCGCTTCTCGCTGCTCGCCCACTCGTTTCTAGCTACTAGCTCCAATCGCTTCTCGCTCATCGTTGGCAGTGGGACGAGTGCCGTAATGACTAAAGCTCATTTTACACCTTTTATGAGTATATATTTTCATTTTCTAGTGAGACTGGCTCAGCGCGCTATGGAGAGAGCTATGCTCGGGGTTTTTCTACGGGATCGAATCAGAAATGAGGAGATACGTAGAAGAACGAGGGTCACCGACAGCCAAGTGAATTTAGCTAGTTGAAATGGCTGTAGGCACTTGGGCAGGCCATATAGCACAGACAACGGACAGTCGTTGAGACCGAAAAGTTCTCGAATGGAGACCGTGCATCGATAAGCGCAGCGTCGGACTTCCATCAACGAGATGGACGGATGGCTTGGTTAAAGCCGCGGGTTCAAGGTGAATGAATAGGCCGCTTTTAATTGAAGGAAATGGAGGTCTGGATGGTTCCAATGTTATAGGATAATGCGTAATGATAAATATGACCTACTCCAAGTCATCGTATAAGGGAAAATCCAAGGAAAGCGACCGCCCGGAAGAAGGGGTACTTCGTGGCTATAAAATCTCCGGACACTTACGGACCTTAGCACGAGATCCCTGTTCTGAGCTGCTGTGTCGAAGATAAGGATAGCACTAATGATAGCCGACCTCCGGTAGGAGATGGCACCTAAAGAAGAAGAAGAATGTTATAGGAGAGACCAAAGCGTCCAGACTCCGTTGGCTCGGGTACGTGGAAAGGTTGGGAGAGAATCGAGCCGTAAAGAGAGCGTACTTGGGACGACTGAATGGACGTAGAACGCTTGGTCGTTCCAGGTACTGGAGGGACAAGGTTCTGACCTGAAAGACTTTTTGGACCTCGTGGTCGAAGGCTGGCAAGGACTGGCTCAAGATCGCAAAGCGTGGCGTCGTAATCTGGTGTTGGAGGCCAAGACCCATTTTGGGTCACTGCGCCCTGATAGTAGTAGTATTATAGAAACTGGAGGTCTATGCGGGAGGTTTATGTCCAACAGTAGACGTCCTACGGCTTATATGACGATGATGAGTATATTTTATAGTTAACTAGCTTTTGCCCGAGGCTCCGCCCGCGTGGTATTCGGCTATCGCGCGCTGTTCCCTCGGGAACTGTCTGTGCATTTTTCCGGGATAAAAAGTAGCCTATGTCACTCTTCGGCTCATAAACTATCCCTATGCCAAAAATCATGTCGATCCGTCGCTCCGTTACGGCGTGAAAGAGGGACAAACATACAAACACACAAACACACTTTCGTATTTATAATATTAAGTATGTATATGGATTTATTGAATCAGGCATTACTTTGCGGAGGTCCATACGAGTATCATAATAAACTACTTTGCTCGTTACTTTACTTACTTTGAATTACTTTGCTCACCCACGACCTTTATGATAGCTACGTTTATGCAAGAAATGTGTGTTCATGTAGTTCCTCCTCCTTTACACTGTAAGACCACACACAAATCACATACAAACTCATCTATCACCACAACTCGTATTTTGTATACTCGTATTCTGAAACAAAGATAAGTTGCTGAAGCATGTTTTTAAATACGTTTTCTTTTAAACAACTCTTAAGATGTACACGCTTAATTCGTATACAGGTTTTGTGTCAATGACAACGCAAACAAGAATTATTTTTTTTTAACATAATCTCCGCGCCATCATCCCTATTTTTGAATTGAATTCAATTCCTTTGCAGTGCAGATGTCATTGGTGCAGATGTATTTTATAAAATTAAGTACCTTCGTATTGTCAAAAATTAGCTTAATTTAGCCGCTCCCGTAATTTGACGCTGACACTAGCCATGATAATGGTACCTACTATTCCTGATTTTAGGATTAAGGAATTTTAGAAAAAGATCATTGTCATATGTTAATTATGTTACGTTCTTTACGAATTTGCGAGTTTGATGTAAAGTCTACACGCGATCTTAAAATAACATAGTAAATTCGACTGGTTCTGTTCTGATCTATTCTGTGCTGGTACTGGCAGGTTTTTGTTTTTATCATCTCTAAATACATTTAAATCACAGTCAAAGTAACTCTTAATCCTCCTGTCGTCCATCAAATAAGAACGGTAATAAATAATTATGTCATCGAAATCCAACATACGGACTGTCAATTGGTTGACATCGATAGCGTTAGCAAATTATAAAAAAAACTCAAATCGATTTCACACTCACTATCGAACTGGGTAAGCTATCCTCTATCCCTTTTACGCCTGCGCGATTTGCTAATAGATGAAGAAAGAGAGGTTTTCTTCGAAAATAACGAATTGAATCGACGCGGCTTAGCTGCCGTGATATGGATGTCAATATCAAATTTGAATTTCGAATAATCTTATTAACGGCTTATTGTTACACAAATTTAAATTTACAGTTATGTTTAGACAAAGTGAACTTTATTTGTAGTCACATAGTGTTAAGGGAGGTTTTAGATAAATATGCAAATTAAATCTGTCCTTTGAGAGACGGCGTCCGTCCGATTAAAATGAACTGAGACTTAGGTGCAATAATTTTCTTCTGTAATATTTGGATCGCTAAGTTCGTAGTAAGAAATATGCTTGATAGGCGGGAGAAACAAAGAGACAAATTCCCTGATGAGAGATGTGCTGACCTTGTCTTACGAAGTTCGAAAATCGAACAGGGCCTCTCCGTTGCCATTTCATTCAAGTAAGTAAGGTAAGTACTTCACAGAATTCGTGAAAAGCGGCACAATGCGAACTTCTAATTTCGAACTTTGTATTAATTTGTTAACCTCCCGCGCATAGACGCTTGCTTATATCTCTATACGCTTTCCATACTCATATCTTTATTTCGCACATTTTTCTCATTTGCAAAATATTTATATATTTGCAAAATATTATACGCCGAAACACAACAGTGCTAGCACTGCTGCTTTACGGCAGGATTAGCGAGCAAGATGGTGGCAGCAGTGACAGCAATCCGGGCGGAGCTTGCACAAGGTCCTACCACCTGCAAAATACTACGCATATACTACGGACTACGGATGGTCACAAAGAGCGTGGGAGAGAGTAAAAAATGTGAAGAAAAGGGTCACGTAGTATGCTAGACATCGGGCTACTTGGCGACGCGTCGCGAGAGCAGCAGTGGCACAGGACTCGATCGACCGAAGCATGACCACGAGCATGTCAAGAGTGAACGACTAAGAAGAGGTATGTAGGTCGCCGTTCAGTCATCAATCCAATGACGTATATCGATGGAACCAGGAAGTTGTAAGTTGATCCTAATATGATATGCGACGGTGTTCATACGTGTCACGGGCACGGGCGTGCCTAATGAGGCGGCGGCTTTGTGCGCCGGATTAGCGGGGCTTGTTAGTCGACGACTGACGGGACGCTCGGTTGATTGCGGGATAAGTGTAGCTGTGTCGACTTGGGTTAGCCGGTCGGGTAACTTGGAGATTTTAATCTCCTCTTCTTCTTCTTCTTCAGCCATTTTCTACCATTTTGGTGTAGGCCTCCTTCAGCTTTCTCCACTTCTCTCTATTCTGTGCCATCTGCATCCAGTTTGATCCGGCTATTCTTTTGATGTCATCCTTCCATCTCATCTGCGGACGTCCTCTCGGGCGTGTCGCGCCCCAGGGTCTCCACTCCAAGGTCCTCCTGCACCACGAGTCGTGCTTTCGAGCGACGTGGCCCGCCCATTGCCACTTCAGGGTAGCTATTCGATGAACAGCGTCTGCGACACCACTTTGCTCCCTAAGCCACTTATTTACAGGTAGCCCAAAGAGCAGTAGAGAGAAAACTGGTGGGAATAACGCTGAGGGATCGAAAAACAAATAAGTGGAGATTTTAATAAAACTTGTTAATTGTTTGAAGTTTCAAAAGACAAGTCTCTCTCTTCTTCTTAAGCGAGTTTTCGCCCACCGTTGGGCATACGCCTCTCCAACCTTTCTCCATCCAGATCGACATCTGTCTCTCTCTTCCAGACCGGTCCTGCTGTCTCCACAATGTCATCGGACCATCGAGCAGACGCAAGAGACAAGTAAGTTGGATTCGATTTGTGGCATTCGAACATGGAGGATGTGAACAATGTTTAATTTTGCTATTTCTGTTTCTTTGGCTAGTTGAAGTATAATTTTGATAGTGTTTTATGCGGCGATTAACCTTAACAGTGAACAGTGATCACAATATTCAATATTGCTCTCGTGTCTGACATTTTTTAATGCGCAAGTTGTCTCCACGTGGTTTCTGGAATTTTGCTATCAAGTTGCAAAAACTACAATCACCGTACAACGTTGCCTCTCGAAAGAGAATACTTTGACACTGGCGAAATTGTCTTATTAATTAGGACAGAAGCCATATTTTAAAATAGAATAAGAAGAAGAAGACAAGTAAGTTACGTCATTTGTTGTTGAACGTTCAAAGACTAATTCACGCAAGCCACCATGGAAACTTTTGAAAGGAAAATTCATTATGACTTTCCTTGTTAATTAATTCGATGGCACTATGATGTTTACTGTGAAATGGTTCCATGGTGGCTCATGAATTAAAGGTAAAGTCAAGTGCGAAAAAATGTATCTGTTCGAAGCACTTAAAAATGTTACGACGCCCTAATTACATCGGAATAGTGTCGGTGGTACATATTTTTGAAACGTTGGATAAGTTCATATTTTTACACTTGACTGTATACCAGTACGGTACTAAACCTAAAGGCCAATTTACACTGCATGCAGTGCCGGATTGGCCCATAAGCAATTTTTAAGCAATTGTTTAGGGCATCACGTCTGGTGGGGGCACTATAAACAGCATCAAAAATTGCTAGTACATAAAAGATAACACTGGTTACGGCTACCTATAGATGGGAGGGAGGGGAGTTGGGGGTGCCCCAGGCGTGGAGTGCTTAGGGCATCAAATAGTCTTGATCCGGCACTGGCTGCATTAAAGTACATACTTACACCGAACCTCTATGAAGTTGATCGATGTACCTAATTTAAACTGAGTCATTAATGAGTCCGCTTCGTTCGCGGTGGAAACCATGCTTTATCCCTAGACACTATTATCGATAAAACAATTAAATATCAGTACCAGTACCAAGATTTCCATACGAAACTCTTGATACACCTCATGTCGTCAATATAACCATTGTTTAGTCAAACTCCTGTCAATAAAACATTAGAAGCCATTGGCGTGTCCATCTACCTTGACAGGCACTTGATACGAACCATTCCAACAAAAAGGATGTTAACGTAATGAAATTATATCAAATAAGCTTGCACACCTTCAATACAAACCAAGTTAAAGCTTTATTTCTTTAAAGATACGGCCATTTTGATTTGGTGAAGTCGTGTTAACAAACAAATCACTTCAAAGGGGTTATGATTATGATATTCGTTTGAAATGGGAACGGTCTTTGATAAAGACACAAACCATATCGCGCGGTTTATGAGCTCCTGGTAACTCGGGTGTAATAAAAGGTGATTTCTCACTGTTTATAATGGAGATTTTCATTAAAACTCGATGTTTAACTGAAACAGAGGAAAGTTCATTCTTAATTCACTTTTACGTAAAGTCTGAACGGTCCGACTGGTTTCGATCTTTTCAGAAGGTATTTTTTAAGTGCGTTGGTGACGGAGCACCCCCCGTTCCTGAGTTGCAATCGTGAGCTTTATTTCGTAGTTTTACAAATCATGTACTTATATGGAGAACAATAACATTTTTCCAATACTTCAGGTTTTTTGCTGATTGTAATTTTAATAGCCTTTCAAATCAATTCGACTACTTGGAAGAGGAAAAATGTAGTAATATTATACACCTCTTTAAAGTTTTTTTTTTATACGACTGGATGGCAAACGAGCAAGTGGGTCTCCTGATGGTAAGAGATCACCACCGCCCATAAACATCTGCAACACCAGGGGTATTGCAGATGCGTTGCCAACCTAGGGGCTTAAGATGGGATACCTCAAGTGTCATGTCATTGATAAAAAGGCGACGGATTGTTCTGTGGATACATTATGTCAATTACATTTTCATTTACTCTTGTTTGTTGTTTCCTTATTCGATTTTCGTGAAAGAGACTCCACAAATTCTCCTCAACCGAAACAGCAATTGCTAGCTTAAATAGCTTAATATTTTTAAACAAACTCGCAAACTCCTTCAACACTAAACTTACAATTGCTTACTTCCATGCCACGACAATAATCTACTATTACGTTACACATTAATCGTCCAGAAATAGGTCTTAACACCCAAAGCACTATACTCACAATCCACACGAGCCAGCACGTTCCAATCAAAAAGGTCTTTATGGTTTTACAATGCCCTGATCGACCATTAACTTTGCTCATTTTAAATAGTCGGGTTTAATTACGTAGCAGTATTTCTATTGTTTTGGTGATAGGAATTAAGTGTAGCGGGGCTACGAAGGCGACAGTGTAGTTAAGCTACGTTCGGGGTGTACTGCCGTTTCGCCAAAATATTTTTCGCCAAATTTCACTTCCCAAAAAACTTATCGCAATAGTTTCATTTCCCAAACGAATCTTTGGCATATTTACATTTCGCATTTTATTCATTTGGTCAAATTATCATTTGGCATAATTTTAGTTTGTCAAATTTTATTACGACAAACGTTTATTAAGCAAACGTTTTATATTGGCAAATAATGTATTCCAAAAAAATGTTTGTTCAAAATGACATTTCGCACAAACCAACCACAAAAACCAACTGCTACCAGAAAAGTAGCTTATGTTAGAACTGCGTCTTCCACAGAAACGAACTGCTGTCAGAAAAGTAGATGAGGTTAGACTGCGTCCCCCACAGAAAACGGACTGCTACCAGAAAAGTAGGTTAGATTATAGGTTAAAACTGCGTCCCCCGCAAAAACGAACTACTATCAAAAAAGTAGGTTAGGTTAGGTTAGAACTGCGCCCCTCCACAGAAACGAACTGTTCCCAGAAAAGTAGGTTATTATGTCATGCGATATTTTGGGAAGAGTACATTATGCCAAACGATACATTTGACCAATACAATATTTGCGATACATTTGAGGGATAAGTTCGCCTTTGTACATATTTGTTTTTTGTCAATTGTGTTTTACTTGTTTTGTACAATAAAGAGTTTACATACATACATACATACATATTACTTGGCAATATGAAACATGACTAAGTAATTATTTGCGAAACAATAATTTGCCAAATAAAAATTTATTAACTGTAAATTTGCGATAAGTTTTTTTGCCAAATGATTTTTTGCCAAATGATAATTTGGGTAAAATTTTTTGGGATGTGATACTTTGGGAAAAGTTTTTTGGCCATACATTAGTAATCCTTTAATAGGAAATTGTTGTATTGTATTTTAGTGTGTAATTGTAATCCAATATTTTATAAGTTCATAAATGACATTGTAAATTATTTGGTAGGTACTAACTGTTAATTTACTTAGTAATCTGTTTAAAAATAAACAAATATATGTGAAAATTTGTAACTACTGAGTACGTTCGTGTGTCTACTTCTTCTAACTAAAAGGGCTGGAAGGAATAAATTTTGGTATAAAGCTGGAAGAAATACATTTTTATTCTCACGTATGTTATTATCACGGGATAAAACTAAGACATAGTCTTTACACGAGGCTTTATTGTCTAACACGCTCGAAATCACAATCAATTTCGCCACTTCTTTCAGTTACACGGTTTAGGATGAGTCAAGAAAGAGAGATAAAGAAAAGAATTATGAATGAATGAATGAAGAAAGAGACGGTGAATAACGATTGCAAACTTCCGCGCATTATGTATTTATTCTGCCAATAGTAACTGTCATAAATATGAATAATTATAATTAACGATTTGAATAAAAAAATACACGTAATGGAAGCCATTGAGCCCATGGATAAACGAAAGTACCGTTTAACTTACTTTAGTACCCTGTCTAGACTTGGAAGTTATAGTCAAGACTAAAACGCAAACTGAAACTACCTCTGTACTTAATGTGTAAGTACCACCACCATACCACTATACCATACGTAAATTGGGCCTCTGTTTTAGGGTTCCATACTCAAAATAGCAAGAACGGAACCTGTATAACTAGTTAAGTGGTTTTCAAAATACTGTGTACCTACATTCAGGCGTTACTTTGAGAATATCCCAACTTGAACCATCTCTATGAATGGGATTTACGACTGGACGTTTCCTTCGGCATTTCATGTCACGTGCTTTTATTAGGAATGTTGACGCCATTAAAAAATAATTTGAAGGCACAACTCCAGTAAAAAAACGCTTTAGTTTAGCCCTGAAAATCAGATTAATTTTCGATTCATTGTAAAATAGATTTTTTTTTGCTTTAAAACAAGTAAATAGTTGATTGAGTTGGCGGATAATGACGTCATAATTCGCTATTGTCATTGGAACTCTATGGGAGAATTGTATTTTGACAGCTCATAAAAAGTACGTCAGTTGATCGGTGGTGTTAACATCCCTATTCTTTCGCCAAAGAACTAATGTCACTGACATAGCTCGAAGAAAATGCAAGTTGAAGCAATGGATGGACCACATCCTTCGAAGACCATGTAACCATGAGGGGAGAAGTCCGCGAGTTGCTACCACGAACTGGAAGACAAAGCGTTTGAAGGGCTCCCAGTAGATGGGCGGACTCGTGAGAGTTGCGGGCAACTGCTAAACACAAGTGGGGAGTTGTGCTTCATTGTGTCTTTCTAAGGGGGAGGGCTTTGTTCAGCAGTGGACGTCTTCCGGCTGATGATGATGATAATGATAAATTGAAGCTCAGCTTCATTATTATTACTAGCTTTTGCCCGCGGCTTTGCCCGCATGGTTATCGCGCGCTGTTCCCTCGGGAGCAGTGCATTTTTTCGGGATAAAAAGTAGCCTATGTCACTCTCGAGTCCAAAACTATCTCTATGCCAAAAATCACGTCGATCCGCCGCTCCGTTTCTACGTGAAAGACGGACAGACATATACTCAAACACACACACTTTTGCATTTATAGTATTAGTTTGGGTGTATACGTAATAGTTTGGCTAATATTTATCCGCTACTTTTTATCCGGATAAAATGCAAAGTTCCCGCTGTACAAGCCGAAGTTGCTCGCAACTTCTTAATAAAATGACGACATTCCAAAAGCCATCTGCCAACTCCATCTATATTATACCTAGCATAAACAATTATACTACAGCCATTTTAGAAGTAAATTGATCCTAATTATGACGAAACAGGCGTTAATAGGCCACCTAATAGCCATTTTTATGGCGCGAGCGCCGCCAAAGAGGTTTCCCTTGTATTTATTGACCTCCTTTTTTGTTAAGTTTTAGAGTAAACAAGTAGATATACCGATGTTAATTGAGGCTTTCGAGTAATCCTTTGGGTAATGCCGTTTTATTGCTTTCATGGTATTACTTGCTTTATGAAATTGTTATAATATTTCTTTTTTACTTGAAGACTGAAGGCTTGGAAATTTAAAAGCTTTATCTACACTACATATACATTTTTGTATAGGTACTTAATAATTATATTCTGACTCTAATGACACAACACACTAACAATATGTTGTTAACACGAGCTTGGCAAGTAAAACTTCGTTTGACAATAAACGTCATTATATTCTTGACAATTTATGTAAAAAGTACAAGTAAATTTATCCACAATGAGTCATGACATGACTCAGTTTAACAGTAGTTGTACATAATTATGTACTACTTCTAATAAAAGTACAGATATTATAGTTTTTTAGAAAGCCGATACTAAAAAGGTTTTTTAAAATAAACTTTAATGCAGAATTAAATATTCTGCATTTTTTATAGAACTATTCACGTTATGATAGGTATACGAATACAACAGTATTTGTGTGTTATTCTTGTACCTATTTCCTTTTTGTACAATAAAGAGTTTAAACAAACAACAGGCTAAACAGCAATAAACGGCAACAGGGAAATGGTATTTTAAATGATCGAAAAAAACTGCGAAGAATTACCTACTTAGAGAGCATAAAATCAAATACATCGAATATTTCTGAAAAAAAAAATACGCACGTAGAGCTATTAATGTAAAAAATAACTTTACCCACAAACCTAGCACACACGCAATCAAGACTGACCTAAGAAAATGATTCTGACAGATCGATTCACTCCTAACCGAGCTATGTCCAAAAGAATAGGCACTATTGCACCATAATTTATAGCGAAGCTCGAGCTATAGCGCTATAATAGCCTCCCAGACACCTCCGGTGGCGAGAGCGGGACGACGCGCTACGTGCGAGAGGGAACAGGGACCAGAAGCGCCGCTCCACGTCAAAATACGTGCTCCATTCGTTTTATTACCTTGCGGCTGCACGGGGGTGGGAGAAGTCGATGAATATCGATATCGATGGTTGTATTGACCACAAATTTCTAGTATTGTCGGTTGTTTAGAGATATATGACACTGAGGGTCTGTTTCACAGCTTTCTGTTAAGTTCTTGCTATAGTATGTTATATGTTAAATTCGCACGCCGGATTCCGGTTAGGATATGCTAGATACTAAGTACTGTTATATTCCACCTGTTGTAACCATATTCAGCGAATAAATTATCATTCATTCATTCATTCATTCATTTGACAGAAAAGACAGATACATATTTGGTACATGTTTGGTCTTTAACTGTAATGCTGTAATTTTTCTTGGAATAAATAAATAAATATTAGCAATGCCGCCTTTGTTTAATCGAACCAATAAATAGAGACGGCATCAAATATTTTAACATAGAGCGTTAATGTTTTTAGAATTTTGAAATAATTGAGAGTTCCTCCTGAGCGTAGGCATAGAAGATTCGGTGTTTAGATTGCTTACCCTATTAAAAAATATTTTTGTGATATAATTTAACATACTTAAAACGTTTTCACGGTTCCGAATAATGTTAAATTGGTAACGCGCCAACTGGTTTAATTTAATTTTATTTTCTCACTCACTCTCACAAAGGTTTAAATAAGATTTTTAAAAGAAGTTTTGAATGTATGTACTTACTTTTAATTACTAACGAGGTAAATCTGGCCAGAATTTACTGTTAAATTATCATGAACTTATGAACTTTATATAGCTAGGTAGTAGACACACCTAGGTAGGTACACAGAAATTTGTGGCCTGTATTATTCGACTCCATGTTTTATTCAAGCCCATGTCGTATTTTTAACTAATTTTATATGAATCGGCTAGGCCCAGAACCGACACATTAGTACTGTTACTATTTCTATTCGTCTATTCGAACAAAAAAAACAGAGACGGCATCGCATTTATCCGTTAGTTAAAATTAATCAATGGGTACAATAACAGGGGATACACTCTTATATCTGAGTAAATTACATCTTTCCCAGGTTCCCCACGATGAACTAAGCAAGCAGTAACTAATAACTTACTGTGACCTTGTAGTCAGGTTAAACTGTACTCAGAAGTTCAAACTTCCTGAGATATCGATAAACTTCGCCCACCGGTCCCCATAATTTTTATCGATACCCCAATCCGCCATGGTGGCAGCACTGGAGGCGGTGCCGCGGCAACATCAAAGGAGGCCACCTCTTTGAAGTGGCCGCCGGCGCGCGCCGCACAACGCCGTAAGCGACAAAACCATACGTCATCCTCCTGTCATTATAACGCCTTACAATTGGAATATTACACTCAGAATGTGGAATTACTTACGAGACAATATAAATTGACAAGGACGGTTTATACCGATTTGGTTGGAGTCAATTGGGTGAAATGGTTTGATGTGTTGAGTTGACTTTTGGTGGCGGTTACATATTTAAGTAGCGCTGTTCGTAAGCGACAAATCAATCGTTATTTTTATACTGACGCTTTGGTAACTGGTGTATTTAAAAAACAGGGGATTTAGCTCGTGGATGCCTTACGCAAAAGTTGTTCGAGGATAATTATTTTTCCTCTCAATCATTCTCGGTCAATTAACCGTTACCTTAAATTGGTATCATCTTAATTAATGACAATAAAACTAATCACAGCGTTAAATCTGACAACTCTTAATTTGCTAACTATAATTTCGACTTATGTTCATTTTATACGTTTTTATAGGCTTCAAGTCAGTTAGATCCTTCTCAAACTGCGCCTTCGAACAATACGGTCAATTGTGAGGGAACAAAAAGCAAAATTACAGGTTTGCTTCGTTGAAGATAATTCGGGTAACCCTTTATGAGCTGGATCTCGATGTTTTGCAGCTGCTAAGGGTTGATGAGGTGGTTGAAATAATAATCGTTTTTTGGTTAAGCTAATTAGATGACATCAGTGCTAGCTTATCAAATGAGGCTTACGGCATTCTGTTACGCCCCTCTGGTCGTTTTTGGGGCCGGGATTTATTATATGATTTAAGTTCAAATAAGACAGTCACATAGAGGGACTAATATTCATCGCAAAAGCAATAATGCAAACGCTTAAACGTCTGATTTTAGAAATATTAATATCAAAAATGTTAGGTACATGAAAAAAATATTAATTACATATTTTTTCTTTATTTCCTAGAAAAAGTCTTCAGTAAGGCTTTATGTATTCTTATAACATAATATTAAGTTTAGTTCAAAAATATAATATTGGAAATAAAATTATCTAATGACTGAAATAGCACATCTATTTGACAGTTACTAATACGTCCAGAAAACGTTTACATTCACAATAGATCTCCCATTAATCAACTATACCTTCTCGAAGCCAACAATCAGCGTAAGCGACAGGACGCAACTGGCATTTTGTCGCTTGCGCCAATTCCGCAAGGACGCCTTTGCCAAGACAAAATTGTGTCTCATAAATAAATTACTCTAATATCCTGAACATCTGACCCGCCGTGTAATTAAATAACATTTACAGATAACCGTGCATAATGAACACATTTCCATCACTCACTTTTATCGCACGAAAAATCGTCTAATTCACACCCGATTTTGACAAACTCGTATTAATCAGGCATCCCTAATTATGGTTTTTTTCGCTCTGAGGTGTTTTGGGAACGACACAGTTTTGACAGAGGTAGAGTCAAGATTAATGATGCCTAATTACTGGCCGCTAGAGGGCGTGATCGCCGATTTAATGGAGCAACTGTTCGTCTGCCAAATATTGTCAAGGACTAAAGCTAAATGATTTTACAAGGTTTTTATCTGGCACGGGAGTGAGAGGCTTCAAGCCGCCGTGGTGGTTTGGGGATTTGGCCAGCGTTTATATTATTATTGGCGTTTTCACAAAAAAAAAACTTTTTTGGCAGTTTTCTGTGAAGTGGAATGTGTCAAATACAAGATCAACAACCGTCTTTGACTTTGGGTTTAACATTACATTTGGTGAGACCTTGGTGAAATGTTTTGGTGATTAATTATTATGTTCGCTTCTTGCTATAAGTAACTACATATAGCATTAATTATGACACTGTGTCATAGAATCAATCTAAAATCGTACTAGGCATACTATGTTCAACAGTGGACTTCCTACGGCTGGTATGATCATGATGATGGAATTGATGATAATTTATTTGATCAAATAAATAAGTATGTTGTAGTCGACGGATGTTTCCATAGTACAAGCAGCTTTGTCAGTAGCGGCTTTAGGTTAGGGCACGGTGTTGCGACCGCCCAGGCCGCTGGACTTAAAGGCGCGCCTGAAGCCTATATCTTCTGGCAAATTCCCAAAATTCGGGGGCGTTGTGGAAATCTCTCCCAGGCCGCTGGAAGTCCTAAAACCGGCACTCTGTTTTGCATAAGTTATGTTAGACCTATGTATTTTTATGGGCCATTTCCACTTAATTAACAAATTACTCGTTTATAAAAAAAGGTGCGACCAACATACTTAATTGTCACTTCAACTTCAGGGACGCTAATGACTCCGCTAAATACCAATTTAATTAACAAAAGTCCACCCAGCCACCTAATTACTGTTTTCAAAACAAATTAATTTGCCGGAAAAAAGTTGTAAAAAATAATGACTTAATTTGAAAATGTCTCACATGCCACAATGGCGCTTCGCCGCTTCATTTCAATTAAATTAAAAGTTCTTTAACACTTATGTTATTCTGACAGGTTTATCAAATTCGCGTATCGTGGGAATGAGAAGACGTACCACTTAGAAATATCGGGATGAAGATGACATTGCGTTTCTTTAGCATTAGAGGCCACTAGTGTAACTTAAACCACGGCTCGTCAAATTCTATGGACTTACAAACTTATTATTTACAGCTGGTCCAAGCGCTACTGTCTGTAATCAAGTTTTAACACAGTAGCTTGTAACATTAGTTCTAATTTGTCCATCGACGTGTAGTATCTTTGTCGTACGTTCGTAAGGTAATTCGCGAGCATTGGAATCCTTTGCAGGGTTCTCTTTAAAGTGGTGGTGGTAGTAATGAGTAGTTAGCTTTTCCCTTGTGAGTGGACGTCGTAGATAATTCGATTTTATGGACGAGAACTATTAATTATCGAATTAGGCTCGTGCGACTTTGTTCTTTTTTTTTAAGTGCAGCATGGGAATGTTATGGTTGGGAATAAGCAGGCATTTACTCGTATACCAAGGTATATTTAGTGGAAGTCTGTGAAATGTTGTAAAACAAAATATATTTTTTTTACTATAACTGCGTTTTTGCTGTATTGGTAAAAAATGAAGGAGCGACCTGTATTTATGATGAAACTTTTTCTTAAATAGCAGCAGTTAGTGACCTACCTACAGTCACCTGTATTAATATCTGCCCCAGCGGAGCGTGCAACAATATCTGACACGTCTTTCTGGCCCTAGAAATAGGGTCGTACCTATCAGATATTTATGCACGCTTGTTGTGTCAGATATTGGTGCTGGTGATTGTACCTAAAAGTAATAAACAATATTATTAAACCACTTCTTATAAACAAGTCACCACGCGTATACATCCCACTGCTGAGTACAGGCCTCTTTTCAGAATGAGAAAGCTTTGGTCATAGTTTCCAGATCAAGAACGCCGTTAAATTGCATCACACACAGTTTTTTTGCAAAGGTAGCTAGGTACTAGCTATACTAGCCCGGATTCGAACCCACGATTCTCTGTTTTTGAGGCCATAGGTCAAACCACTAGGTCATTGCAAGCAAATGCTTACGTAGTTTTAAATACAGTTATTAATTAATAATCATAATCAAATTGAGAAAATTGCTGCTAACTTTTCTTTTTTTTTAATAATCTCTGTATAATCTATGTCCATAAACGACACACACATTTCACGTGATTTAATTAGTTTAATCGATTCATTGGTTATACAATAACAAACAAACATTTTCTTAATTGCACAATATAGCTAGTAATAGGTTAACACATATAATAAAGCAGGTACAGTATCCACGCATAATTTGTAAAAGGGTGAATCCACGAGCGTCTCAACCGCTGTCAGTCCCTAGCTGTTTATATTAAGAAGTAAATAATTCATATGTGTGGAGTTTTGCAGTTTAGGTTTTATACATAGTATTTATGTACGTTTTTCTCTATGGCCTGGTGACGGGTGTAGATTTTGTTTCTAATTGACATTAAAGTAAGATTTTGCCAAAAGCAGTCGCCTTTATTTTAAAATACAGTCCTATCCACTACATTTATGGTCCATCTCCCGCGATAATAATGAACACGCGATCAAAAACAAAGCGGCTGTTGACGCCAGCAAAATCCGCTCGCGTATCGGTATCGCGCTCGGACTCTGGAGCGCCAGCCGCGGGTGGGCTCGGTCGGTTCACAAACTTGGACCCCATCGCGACCGTAGCCACTGATACACCCGTAGCGCCCATTTCCAAGAGTCCCGAGACGCCTCGCGAGTGCATTGTTGAACAAAGTAATGTTCCTCTAAGTTCCAGGTCACATGCGTCGTCTTCGCGATCGTCAGCCACAATAAAGGCTCGTCGACTGTCCATGGAAGCCCAATTGGCGCGCCGTAGTATGGAACGTGAGCAGCAGTTATACGAACGTAAACTCAACCAAGAACGTAAGCTTCTCGAAGAAATGCAGCGAGTAGAAAAACTTGAGGCGGAGGCATTACTCGCAGCACAGGAAGTGGAGGAACGATCCACTCGTACGGTCAGTCAATCTTTTTCACGCACTGCGTCATGGGTCCAGGATAACCATTGCAACCGCCCGTTTGACGAAAAAGTCGATACGGATGTGAAAAATCTCATATCAATGAAAGCGGACCTCGCTATGGTTGGTGAGAGAAATATTAGTTTAGAACGTAATTACGCTTGTCCGGAAAACGTAAATAATTCAAGTGTACCACTTGTCTCACGGGATCTTAATACTCGTCATGGTTTTCACACGATCGCGCCCATCCAATCGCACCGCGATTGCGCAAATTGTAAAGCTGAAAATCATGAAATTCAGGATCAAACTTATACTTACAAAAAACCAGTAAGTTTTAAAATTCCTCTAAATGAAAAAACAGATTTATTTCAAAAAACAACGTCAAATAAGGCGCTGTTATTTACACGACCGTCAGAGAACACAAACAAAAATGACTTATATTCGCTGTCAAAACAGCCAGAACTGAATAATTATTCTCATAGATGTTCACATAAACTTGAACTCACTCCGTTTAGCGGTAAAACTACAGAGTGGTTGATGTTCAAGCGTATTTATCGTGATACTCAACATTTGTTTACACCCGTAGAAAATCTTGTGCGTTTGAGCGGCGCGCTGCGCGGCCAAGCCCTCGAGAGCGTGTCATCGTTGCTATACACAGCCGAGCGACCTGAAGAAGTGCTCGACATGCTGGAGCAGACGTTCGCGCTCCCCGAGATGGTTGTGCTGAACGAGATTGCTGTGGTACGGAATCTCCCAAAGATAAGCTTTGATCAGAAAGAGTTGAATCAGTTTGCTTGTAGATTGCGTAACTGTATAGCAGTAATTAGAAATTTAGACCAGATTGAACATATCTATTCTGTAGAGTTGTTTCATTCGGTATTGAATAAATTGACGCCAATCTTGTACAGTCAATGGAAAGATTATGCGTATCGCAGCGATCGATCTGTACCGAAAATAATACTTTTGTCCGAGTTTCTGGACATTGAAGCTGTCAAACACAATCGTTTTGGTTTAATACCTGACTATACCAAACGGCCTGGTATTAGTACATTCATGCCCTTTGTAGGTAGGCGGCATGGTACAGTCGGCAACAATTTTACACACAACTTTACACGACGTGAAAATATTAATGTCACATCTGCACGTAACACAAACGCCGAACTGTGTGCTTATTGTAACAAGAAACATAAACTGGCTGATTGTAAGGATTTTATTTCCCTTACGTTAGATAATAAGTGGCTTTGGTTGCGAGATGCTAAAATATGTTATAAGTGTCTGAAATCTAAGTCACACCGTTGGAGGACTTGCAAGATTGGTCGTTGTGGTGTCGACGGGTGCGTGCGTTTCCATCACCCGCTCCTGCACTCTGCGGCGTCACCTCACGTGCCCCGCGCCACCGACGAGTCTCCGTCTTCTTCCTACAATGTTGTGACTGAACACCAAGACACTGATAAAACTGTAACCGTTTCTAATGTCACTGAATCACACACAAGTGACGAAATGTTCACACCTATGTCTCAAGTATTTTTGAAAATAGTTCCTGTGCAAGTGAGCGGTCCACGTGGAAACTATGACACTTTTGCTTTGCTTGACTGCGGGTCCACAGCAACGTTGATTGATTCGGAGGTGGCCCGTCACATTGGTGTGTCCGGTCCTGTGGAATCTATCAAGGTTGATGGTGTAGCTGGCATGTCAACACACAAACCAATTCAACTTGTGAATTTTTCTATTAAGGGCAAACACTGTGCCGAGATATATTCAGTGAGTAACGCTAAGGCTATGGATTCACTGTCGCTGTTTACACAAACTATCAAACCAGATGACATCTCAAAATATCCACACTTGTCAGACTTAGTTGCTGATCTTACATTAACCAGTGCAACGCCAAAGATACTGCTCGGTGCAGAGCATTGGTACCTTACTATAAGTCGTGAAGTCAGGGAAGGTTCAAAAAGTCAACCGGTTGCCACTCGCACACTTTTAGGTTGGGTTTTACACGGCAGGTCCAGCAGCTGGACTAAGCCTGTGCATTTCATAAACCACACAGCGATCAAAGACGACCAAGACTATAACCTAGATGAAATCGTGAAAGATTATTTCCGCCTTGATTCCATAGGTATCACAAAACTTGAAAACACATGCTCTACGGAGGATAAACACGCTTTAGAGGTTTTAGAGTCCACTGCCAAACGTTTGCCGTCAGGTAGGTTTGAAGTTGGTCTTTTGTGGCGTAAAAACAACCCTAATATACCTGACAGCTATCCCCATGCACTGTCAAGGTTCCTTGGTTTAGAAAGGCGCATGGCTCGAGATGCCGAATTTAAAAAAGACTATTGTAATTTTATTAACAACATGATGACAAAAGGTTATGCAGAAGAGTGTACGAAAGATACATACCATGGTAGTGTCAATATGAACGAAACACACACACCTTTGCGCTGGTATTTACCACACTTCCCTGTTATACATCCTCAAAAGCGTAAACTAAGAGTTGTCCATGATGCAGCAGCAAAGACCTCGGGAGTCAGTTTAAACTCGCTTCTGCTCCCTGGGCCTGATCTTTTGCAGTCATTGCTGCACATATTGTTTCGTTTTCGCGAAGGTTACGTCGCGATGACTGCTGACGTTAAGGAAATGTTTCCGCAGGTCAGGATTAGGATGGAAGACCGTGATGCTTTGCGGTACATTTGGAGGGAGGATCCCAGCTGTGAGTTGAAGGAATACAGGATGACTTCTGTAATTTTCGGTGCGGTTTGCAGCCCGTGTACTGCTCTTTACATTAAAAACCGTAACGCCCAAGAATTGCAGAAGTCATACCCTGCAGCAGCAAAAGCCATCGTTCATGAGCATTATATGGACGATTATTTAGGCAGCCTTGACGATGTGCGCGAAGCCACTCAACTTGCAGCTGACATAGTCACAGTACACAAGGCGGCCGGTATGGAGATGCGAGCTTGGGTTTCTAACATACCTGCCGCACTTGCAGCCGTGCCTGAAGACTTACGAGCCTCCCCACCTGTCAATGTGCACGTAGGCCCTGACGCTTTTGTCAGGACTTTAGGACTTATATGGCATCCTTTGAATGACACCTTTGGTTTTAGGATTGGGGCTCCAATTCCTGAGAAAGCGAAATTAACTAAGCGAAAAGTATTGTCATGTCTAATGTCTGTATATGACCCTCTCGGTCTTTTAACTCCGCTGGTCATTCAAGGACGTATTTTATTCCAACAAACATGGCGAACCGGTCTTGATTGGGACACTGAGTTGCAACCAGATGCAATTCAAAGATGGCTGTCTTGGTCTCGTCAACTAGCTACGATCGCAGATCTCAAAATTCCACGCTGGTACAGATGTGGTTTTCAAACTGAGTCGATCATTGACAGACAGCTTCATGTATTTGCAGATGCAAGTGAGGAGGCATACTCATGCGTCGCATACTGGCGTTTTACATTCATGGATGGCTCGGTGAAGCTGTCTCTCATTGGTGGAAAGGCACGCCTTAGCCCTCTTAAACCCGCATCCATACCACGTCTCGAGCTCCAAGCCAGCCTGATTGCAGCTCGTTATTCCAATACTGTGTGTACCGGACATAAAGTTCACCCGGACTCAATTTATTTATGGTCTGATTCCAGCACAGTTCTGAGTTGGATTCGCAGCGATGCGCGTACATTCAAACCATTTGTAGCAAATCGTGTGGGTGAAATCACCGAAATAACAAATGCCAATAGTTGGAAATTTGTTCCAGGTGTTTTGAATGTCGCAGATGATGCGACAAGACTTAAGAATCGCGACATCGACTTATCGCGATGGTTCTCTGGACCTGATTTTCTACTTCTGCCGTCCAGTGAATGGCCTAAAGAACCATCGATGCCTGAAGCTACATCCATCTTGGAAGAGTTGAAACCTTCTAAGGTGCATGTAGGACTAACCCATCTGGTTACACCTTCATCGGTTTTGCCAGATCCCTCACGTTTCAGTGAGTGGTTACGCCTGATTCGTGCAACTGCACGCGTTTTTCAGTGCGCCAATAAGTTTAGATCCCTTTTGGCACATTGTTATGCCCAAATTCCAAAACTATTAACAACAGTTCTCCATTTAAGCTTACACCGCTGTCCGCTATGGAGATACAGAAGGCTGAAATCGCCATTCTCCGAAAGGCTCAGACAGACTCATTCAGCGAAGAAATCTCTTTGCTTCGTGATAGCAAGCCTTTGCCAAAATCCAGCAAGTTGAAATCTCTCTGCCCGATTTTCGATAAAGATGGCCTACTCCGACTGGACAGCCGTATTAAGCATATGAAGAACACCGATTACGCCACTACTTCTCCCATTATTCTGGATGGCCGACACCCAGCTGTTCGACTTCTCGTTCATCATTACCACGTGCAAGCTGCCCATGCTTTCAACGAATTGGTCACAAATGAGCTCAAACAGCGATTCTGGATTTTTCGTTGCCGCAGCGAAGTGCGCATGGCCTCAAGAAGATGCACCTACTGTACCAAAAGAAAGGCAACACCACATATCCCACCAACCGGCGACCTGCCAGATGTGCGTCTGGAACACCATCAGCGCCCGTTTACGAACACTGGCCTAGATTACTTTGGTCCCGTCGAGGTCTCGATTGGTCGGCGCAGAGAAAAGCGATGGATTGCTCTTTTCACTTGTATGACGACACGAGCAGTCCACCTCGAGATTGTCACGAGTCTCTCAGCCGATTCTGCCATCATGAGCATACGTCGTTTTGCTGCACGACGAGGACTTCCAACTAAAATTCTCTCCGATAATGGCACGTCGTTCGTCGGAGCTAACAGACAAATGTGCGAGTTCTACAGCGATGGCGTCCAAGATTTCGCCGCCAGCAAATGCATAGAATGGTGCTTTATTCCTCCTGCGGCACCGTTTATGGGAGGCTGCTGGGAAAGACTTGTGAAAACAGTAAAGTCCGCTCTCCTTGTAACATTAAAAGAACGATCTCCAAGAGAAGAGCTGCTACACACCTTACTCTTAGAAGCAGAAGCTCTAGTGAACTCTCGTCCCTTGACATACGTCACTGAAAACGGACAGTACGAGAGCCTAACTCCGTTCCATTTCCTGATCGGCACCTCTTCAAACCAGCAAACACCAGCCCGATTAAACGATGGAGCATTCTCATTGAGGAAAGAATGGCAAAAGGTTCTTCGACTTTCTGAACATTTTTGGGCCAGGTGGCTTAAGGAATATCTACCTAGTCTGAGGCCAAAGAAGAGCACAGGGAGCCAACATGAAAATCTTAAAGTAGATGATGTTGTCTTGGTGGTTGACCCAGATATGCCGCGAGGAGTTTGGCCGATGGGGCGCATAGTGGAAGTATTTCCGGGCAGAGATGGCATTGTGAGAGTCGCTGACGTTGCTACCAAAGGGGGCACGCTGAGAAGGCCCGTCAGGAAGCTTGCTCGTTTGCAGACTGTAGTTGTGTAGCTGCGCTACACGGGGGGGATGATGTGGAGTTTTGCAGTTTAGGTTTTATACATAGTATTTATGTACGTTTTTCTCTATGGCCTGGTGACGGGTGTAGATTTTGTTTCTAATTGACATTAAAGTAAGATTTTGCCAAAAGCAGTCGCCTTTATTTTAAAATACAGTCCTATCCACTACAATATGCATTGATTTTTGTATTGAAATATGTAGATCCTGGCCTGAGTACAGAAGCTATTTACGTCATAATTAAAAAACAATCTGCCTTCCAATTCTTAAAATCTCAGGCAGACTGACAGCGGTTGAGACGCTCGTGGATTCACCCAAAATCACGTTATACATACAGTCACCGACACAAATATCTGACACAACAAGCATGCATAAATATCTGATACGAGGATACGACTCTATTTCTAGGGCCGGAAAGACGTGTCAGATATTTTCGCACGCTCCGCTGTGGCAGATATTAATGCTGGTGACTGTACCACCAATCAGTGGACCTAAATATCGACGGTAAAAAGCAATCCTGCTGTAACCCACAAAATCCAAAGTGTTCACCAGAGCCCAAAAACTTTTGGGATTTTAGAAAAAAAATCATATCTCCTAAACTATTAATCCTATAAATGTCATTTTTAGAATAAGAATGCCTTTTTTGATTGTTTATCAAGTCGAATACCAAAAACTAACTAGAAGTTAGTTTTAGTCTATGTTTGTGTGGGTTACAGCATTAACACTTTTTTTTCTATTACGCAAATATGCTGTAAATGAAGGAGATAAATGTATGGGCGGTTCCAAAACAAGTATTTTACTTTAAAGCAAAACTGCTGTTATTACTTATCACAACTATTCATTTGTGTCAATTTTGACGTAAATGAAAAAAATCTATGTAACTAGGTGCACTTAATTGTTTTAAATGTAAGAAGATAAGAAAGGATAGTAAAATTAAAACGATGTAAGTATGGATTGACATTTATTTAACGTCATTTTAAAATGTTTCAGAACATAAAACACTTCTAAATTACTAATTGAGATCAAAAATTATAACATTTCTGACACCTAGTTAGGTAACAATAGACGCTGAATCACAGGAAATACTCTACTGCTATTTAGTTGTACACAAAATCTAGTGAAAAAATAACAGCATTCGTTTGAATAATAATAATTACCTATCGGTATTTTTAGTGTCTTAATTATTTTTAAGTTTTATTCAATTGCATCATCATTTTCTGAACTTAATTTAATTACCTTGCTACCCCGTGAAAACACGTGCAAGACAGCTAAGTACATGCGACACAAATCATCATCATCATCATCATGTCAGCCGTCCACTGCTGGACATAGGCCTCCCCCAAGGCTCTCCCTTGTTGGAGGCCTACCGACAGCTCGTCTCCCGGTCCGCGGACGCCATTCGAGAACCTTCTGACCCCATATCGGCCATCAGTCCTGCGTGCAATGTGCCCCGCCCACTGCCACTTCAGTTTCGCAATTTTTCGGGCTATGTCAGTAACCTTTATTCTACTGCGGATATCATCATTTCTGATTCTATCCCGCAGAGAAACCCCGAGCATAGCCCTCTCCATAGCCCTTTGAGTGACTTAAAGCTTCCTTATGAGGCCCATCGTTAGCGCCCACGTCTCGGATCCGTATGTCATCACTGGCAACACACACTGGTCAAAGACTTTTGACTTCAAACACTGCGGTAATTTGGATGAAAAAACACTGCGAAGCTTCCCGAACGCTGCCCAGCCGAGTCGGATTCGACGAGTGATCTCTTTCTCGAAGTTAGACCAACCTAACTGGACCGTCTGTCCCAGGTATACATAGTCGTCAACAACTTCGAGCGCAGAGCCTCCGACTATTACGGGAGTTGGCACTACATGAACATTAGACATGACTTTCGTCTTGTCCATGTTCATTCTCAGGCCAACTCGGTCGGAAACTCTGCTGAGGTCAGGGAGCATAGCACTGAGGTCCTCCATGGTCTCAGCCATGACTACAATATCGTCGGCGAATCGAAGGTGAGTGAGGTACTCGCCATTAATGTTGCTGCCTCGTCCTTTCCGGTCCAAAACCTTAAAAGCATCCTCCAATGCAGCGGTGAACAGCTTCGGAGAGATGACATCTCCTTGTCTGACTCCCCGCTGCAAAGGAATAGGCTTCGTGCTCCGGTCCTGTAGTCGGACGGACATAGTGGCGTTTTCGTACAAGCACTTTAACACTTCGATATACCGGTAGTTAACTTGGCACCGCTGGAGAGCCTGTAGCACAGCCCAAGTCTCGATCGAATCGAAGCACCCCCTGCCCCGCCGTTACCATGGCCGCTACCGGAGCCAGGAATAGCAGGGCCGCCGGGGACTAGGGGTCTGTGCTTATTTTGTGGATTCATTATTTATTTATTTTTTTATCGTGTGCCTTGGGGGGAAAATGCCTTAGTCGCCACGCTTGGCAGGCGGGTTGGCGACCGCAGTAATACCCCATCGTTCGCGGAGGACGCTGCTGCCCATCCTCCGGTTTATCCCTTAGTCGCCTCTTACGATACCCACGGGAAGAGAGGGGGTGGTGTAATTCTCAACCGACACCACACGGTCCGACACATATATTACTTAGAATAGAATAGAATAGAATCATTTATTGCAAGTCACATTACAATTTAAAGATGGAAGTATAATAATTCAGTAGTACACATGTGACACCCTGCAAGGGCATTGCAACATAACATAACATAAGTAACATAAATTTAACACTCTAGGAATAGGGCTTCATATTATTATTATACAAATTCTAAACACCCATTTAAGCATTTCGTATAACATTATATACCTGAATTATTAATTTCGTGTCAATATTAGGTCAAATTATACACTACATAAGACCATTAACTAAGAATAATCTTCCTCAAAAAACTCGTTTAAGCTATAGTAACACTTGTTCACTAGGAATATTTTTAATTGCTTAATAAATAAATTATATCTTTCTAGGTTCCTCAAGTAATTCGGTAGGTGGTTGTATATTTTGATGGTCATGTAATGAGGGCTACAGGACACAAGTTTTAATGTAGTAGATGGTGCTTTAAGCTTATTAAGGTTTCGATTGTTTCTCTTATTATTTGTTAATTCTGAATACATGCCCATATTTTCCTGATAAATTTGCAAGACTCTAATATGTACATGGAGGCAAGAGTAAGTATCTGATGCCTTACAAAAACTTACTTACTTATTACTTACTTATTATATTTTCATGCAAAAACCCAAGCCCTCATCCTCTTTCACATGAACATTGATTCATGTGTGTTCATTAAAATGGACCTCCGCAAAGTTGATTCATTAAATTATTCATCATTTTCTATTTTATCTACGTCTTCTTCGTCTGAACCCGCTAAAACATCCTTTGCTTTATTGTTTACTTTCAAATTCGTCGCGGAGTAACTGGACGACATGCGGTAAGCCGCGGTCAAATCAGCGCGAGCGCGTGTTTCAAATGCGGTAAATGCGCATGATCAATAGACGACTACTGTATTGAAAAGGGCATAAATAGCAAATTTCGTAAAACTTAGTGTCTTCAATTTGGCGTAATTAGTCATTGTATATAATACCATATTTGTTTAGAATGTAGTAAACTACGATGATCAAAAGTTTAGTATCTAATAAATGTAGTAAACACGGTACGTTACTTAAATGTTATATGCAATTATGCTGTAACCCGCACTACTCAACATGTGTTGAGTAGTGAGTTGCGTTGTAACTACAAAGATCATATTATTTGCAAAAGTGAAGTTGGTGTAAATTCCAAATGATAGAAAAATGCTGTTTTTCGTGCTATTTACAGCAAGTATTCAGTTGTCTTTTTGAAAAAATAGGGTAAACTCAAATGCTGTACAAAAACTTCTAGAGGTCGTAGAGCCACGAGAATAGGACCATTCGACGCAGAATTTTTTTCTGATTCTAAATATGAAATAAAAATTTTTTGTGAAGGGTGTGGTTTACAGCAAGATTGCTTTTTACCGTCGATATTTACTTTTTATGACATGTCAATATGCCATAGATTTTGTATACCGGGTGTGGCTTGTAATACGAGCAAAAAATTAAAACATAGATCGTCCTCGTTAAACTGAACAACAGTAATTGAGTGACTTTTAAAAATAATGGAGTCTTTAAATTTTCCTTTTTTCATACAAATTAAATACTGCCATCAATGTACGCCATCCGAGAACACAACTGACGTCGCTTGTCACACGACAAACATCAAGAATTTTGCTTTACATTGCTTCTGCGAATAAACTTAAAGTGTAATAAAAAATAAAAAACTAATTATTTTTAAAATTCGCTGAACTAATGTTGTTCAGTTTGAGGAGTGTGATCTATGTTTTAATTTTTTGCTTATATTACAGGGCACACCCGGTATAGGTAATATGTCAATTGTCAATGAGAGTTTCTTGACATGTGAAATATTGCTAAATAATTCAAAAGGGTTGGTTTTTTAAATAGCGCATTTTTGCTTAGGAGGGCAGATTAGTGAGGACGTTATTTTTTTAAATGTTGAAAACGAAAAGTAGCATAATATTATTTACTTAGGGCGTGGTCACTTTACTTTAGGTAGGTACTATTTGTGAATGATCCATTATCAATTACCAGAATCCAGGGTTGGTGCTGCTCACGTCTCGAATCATCCAGTATCTATAACGTCTCAAAATGTTAACTAAAGACTGATTTTTATCAGTCTTATCCGTCTGTAACATTACCAACTCTAATTCAATTTAATTAACTTTCATCAATTAAAACCATCAATTGTCAAAACTGCGAAACCATTCAATTTTCTTTTACTAACCTACCAAGTTCAAAAGTCGTTTCTATCTTGTAAGGGTTATAGTAAGGTTGTATTTTTAATTTGGTAGGGTAGCAGCGTCGGCGGGATCAGAGCGAAGCAGTTGATTTATAAACAATACGTCAGTGACGTAAGCTTCTTTAGCGGTTTAGATTTATCGCTAGTGATGTGCTGACGCGGGATGCTGAGTGTCGATATCGATATTTTAATTACTAATTTGAAGGTAGGTAGGCTTTAGGTAGGTTAATTAACTAAAAAAAAATCGGCAAATGCGTGTTAGGTTACGCGTAGAGTACGATTTCGATACGGCAAATATTCAATGTTCTAGTAAGCTGTAATAGTTTTCTGCCCTCATTTTATCAAAATTTAGCGTTTGAAAATTTTATATTTATTCCTTATCTACTTCGCAATTCAATACAATACAATACAATAACTCTTAATTGCACACCAAAATATAGCAAAAAAATTTACAGAAAACAGGTATACACACAGAGACTTTCTGAGGTAAGCAATAGGCGGTCTTATCGCTTCAGAGCAATCTCTTCCAGGCAACCTTTACAATGAAATGGAGAATTCATTTCTTTGTAAAGGTTGCCTAGAAGAGATCGCTCTGAAACGATGAGGCCTTAGGAAACTTGAACATTACTTACCTCAGAAAATCTCTTTGTGTTTATGTAGGGGTTTTTGCAGGTGGTAGGACCTTGTGCAAGGTCCGCCCGGATTGCTACCACCATCTTGCTCGCTAATCCTGCCGTGAAGCAGCAGTGCTTGCACTGTTGTGTTTCGGTGTGGAGAGTAAGACAGCCGGTGAAATTACTGGCACTTGAGGTATTCCATCTTAGGCCTCTAGGTAGGCAACGCATCTGCAATACCCCTGGTGTTGCAGATGTTTATGGGTGGTGGTGATCTCTTACCACCAGCAGACCCACTTGCTCGTTTGCCTTCCAGTCGAATAAAAAAAAAATGTAGGTAGGCACCTGTGTTTTCTGTACTGTTATGTGTTGCTGTGCAATAAAGAGTTAAGAGTATTGTATTGTATTTTGCAATCTGAAATTCTGGATCCCTAAATCGAAAAATGATCTTAGAAAATTTATAATGCTCATGAAAAAGCTACACCACTGAATGGGCAGAAACAAAATGGCTGTGCTTTATTGTCTGTTGGAAAATCAACAAACGTGTCAGTCGGGCAGTCACGTCACTCTTTCAGTTTTTTATTTTTTTTGTTAAGAAAATATCACTGCTTTTTTACAGAGAAAGAGTGCCTAAATGAATTCAGTGATCGACTACTTAAGAATGTTTGCAAAATTATTATTTTGTCGTAACATTATTGAATGTTCAAGTTAATTTGACTTTTCTCATTTTCTTCTCTTTGCCTACTAAAATAGTGTGTATTTGTGTGTTTGTATGTTTGTCCGTCTTTTAGGTCGAAATGGAGCGACTCATCGACGTAATTTTTGTCATTGAGATAGTTTATTGGCCAGAGAGTGACATAGGCTACTTTTAATACCTACCGGAAAAATGCAACGGAACAGCGCATGATAACCGAATTCCACGAGGGTGAAGCCGCGGGCAAAAGCTAGTAGGTACATATAAGTAAGACTATTTTTTACAGACTAGGTACAGGAAATACTGCATACACAAAACAGTAATTATCTTTAGTTACTATTTTTTGTTTTGTTTGTACTTTTTTTAACCCTCACATTTTTATTAAAAACAATGTTAATCTCATTAATACTGGTACAATACATTAACATTAAGTAACTGGATCTGGTTGGATTGGTCTTGCTCACTTTTACCGAATCACCGTAAATAAATTTATATTTAAAAATCTCCTCTATTTATAACTTAAAAAGTACGTAAAGAAAGTAGGCACTACTAACCCATTCAAAACAACATAACGAAACTTACAAAACATCGATAAGGAACACCGCACCAACCAACCACTTCCCATCGGATGCAATCTTGAATCAGCCCGTCTTACGTTCACCACTACACACACACCTTCCGTCCTTTTCCAACGCACTGATTTACCATCCCCATCTCGCTCCGACGTGCGTAAGCGCCGCGTCTGTGGTGAGCCGTCGGCGCCTTTGATGTGGGTAAGCCCCGCCCCCCGGCACGCCCCCCGAGTTATTCGTCACGAGCCAAAGGGTTTAATTAGGAAAGAGATGGAATGTCATATCGTAAGGAATTACGGAAGTTGGTGTGATTAGTAACTGGTAGCTATCCTTAGTTAAAACTATGGTCAGTTATTTTGTTGCTCTATGTAACGACAAACTTTTTTTGTTAGAGCCAAAATTGTTTATGATTTTTGTGATATGTTTTAAAATATTGTGTGTTCTGCTATAAATTTGAAAAAAAAAATACTATGTATGAGTATTTAGGTAGATCTACACAGGTAATAAAAAGATTTCTAAATGTTTTTTAAAATTTGGTAGAGTCAATTTTAAACAGCGTTCATTTTATTTTTGGTAAATTGGCAAAGTTATGTAGATAAGTATGTATAGTTTTTATTTTACTTGGTCATGGAAAGTGATTTTCTTTTTAATTTATTCCAAAAAACCAGACCGATTGCAGCAATAGTAAATACTTTGACAGAATTAGATAAATCAAATTAAATTTTTACACTCCAGCTAGTACCTAAAGTAGTAATTTTTTAAAGTCTTTTTCAAAATTAGTTTTTTGACTGACTCTAGAGCTAGGTACTTTTTGTTGACTGTAGTTTCTCTACCTTCCAAACATCATACCTACTATGCGTGCCTATATAAAGCTTGCAAAATAGACTTTAAATTGACTTCATTATATTAAAATTGGAATTAAATTCTCAAACCACATAATAAATATTAAATGATATTGTAACGGATAACTCACGTCTTAAATCGAGTTTAGGTAGACATGTTTCGGGCTATTTTTATTGTACAATAAGGAGTTATTGTATTGTATTGTATCACGTATTTTATCCCTACCAACCATTAAAATGGCAATAACAAACAAACACTCTATAGCTTCAAATGCAATAAAATCTTCACACTTAAACGTAGGTACTCTACATTCTTGTCATTGAAGCCAATAATCATTTCTACCTCTTTAATTTAAAGTTTCTTTTTGTTAATAATTATAATTATTTTACTTCGTAACTCAACATAAAATCTCGTACTACCTATTTAGTTTAAAAAAATCGGTACCCACTTATCCAGCTTTTCAACTTTCCCAATTCCTTTTCCTTACTCATTCACATCCGAGCATTTATTCACCAGCTAGACTTTTCAACAGCTAGACTAGAAAAAAAAAACTCTACATTCTTGTCAGTGAAACTATAATAAAAATAAATAATTGTTAAAGTTTATTTTTGTTAATAATTAGGTATGATTATTTAAATAGATAATTCTACATAAAATCTCAAACTACCTATTTAGTAAAAAATATCGGTACCCACTTATCCAGCTTTTCGACTTTCCCAATTCCTTTTCCTTACTCATTCACATCCGAGCATTTATTCACCAGCTAGACTTACCCAAACTACATACCACCAGCGAGGTTCTTACGTAATTATAGGACCAGATCAAACGCGCCGACGCCGGCCGCGGCGCCTTTGTATCACTAAACGAGCTTTATAGCCCAACTAAAAGGAAACCCTAACTTAAAAGCGATATAGCAGAGTTTTAAGTGGGCTTATACGGCTTTCTTAACACCTAAAGGGTCATATCAGTTAGGGATTTTGCCACGGATATGTCAAAAAGAGATTTTATTGCCCGAATGAGACCGCACGGGCAGTCACTGTTATTATGGCGCGTTTAGTGATTTAGGAATTCGGTGGTTTGCGTTCGTTAGAGTAGACAATATGTTCGAGAAAATGGATGGAAATATTAAAAGTTTCTCGTGCGAAATGCTTCAGCTATGTTATTAGGATTCCGTAGCCAAAATGGAAAAAACGGAACCCTTATAGTTTCGCCATGTCTGTCTGTCTGTCTGTCTGTCTGTCTGTCTGTCCGTCCGCCCGCCGCTTTGCTCAGGGAGTGTCAATGCTAGAAAGCTGTAATTTTGCAGGAATATATATGTAAACTAGTTATGCCAACAAAATGGTACAGTATAAAATTAAAAAAAAAACAATTGAGAGTAAAGAAAACGAAAGAAAACGAGCATGCGGGTCACCTGTCAACATGAGGGGTATCACAGGTACGTTGCCGGCCCTTTGAGAGACTGATAGGCTCGTTTTTTAAAGAGCCCTAAATTGTACCGTTTTCGAAACACTGTCCCAGGAAGCTTGATTCCATATTTTAGTCGGTACTAGTTTAATGATAATTCAAATTCCGTCAGCAAAAAATTGTAGTTACCTGCAGCACCTGTAACATACATTATAGGTAGAGTCACCCACGATGACGCGTGTCGTGATTCTTATTACAATGTCATTAATGGCTAATTTTGACAAAATCACGCGTCTTCGTAGATGGCACTAGGTATACCTGTACAGACCAGACATATGGAAGCTTGCATAAATATCTGATATACTTATAATTCCTAGGGCAGTAGGAACGATTCAGATATTTTTGCTCGCTCTGCTGTGGCAGATAATAAATAATATAGGTAATAGAGCACTGGGAGAGGTTTGTGTCCAGCAATGTTATTGTGTAATTTTTTTAATGTATGATGACCAGATGGTCCCAAAGGAAGACCAGCGCCGTTCGCAAGACCGGCAGATTGCTGATTTGGGACCATTTCGTGACATGCATAAATATATTTTGTTTTTTCTTTATTTTATTTTTATCCATTGTTCTTTGTGTTTGTTAAGATTGTTTTTTTGGAATCTTTTATATTTTTTATTTCCAATTCCAATTTTTTTATACTTTTACGGTCATCCCGTAAAATCCTATACCTATATCGAAAATACAAACTGAAATATAGATGCACAGAGAAACCAGAAAAAATAAGACCTGGCTAAATAAAGACAAACAAATTGTGATATGTGGTGCATAGGAAGGATAAATTCGTGTCTGTACCGTTTTCCAGCAGTGGTATAACGGTATAGCACGCGGCACGAAATGCCGAGGACCTGGATTCGATTCCCAGTGCTGGTCAAATTTTTTCTGGTTTTTCTGTGCATCTATATTTCAATTTGTATTTTCGACTTAGTGTTTGTCACGAATAAATGATTTCTTTCTTTTCTTCCTTTCTTTCAGTGCACGTGTTTCGGCTGACATGATGATGATGATGTTATTTTTCCTACTGGCCGTAACAACTTTTTCATAATTCGATTGCTCAATCGGCGTATTTACATGCGCCTGCGCCGCACACGAAGCCTATTACGCCGACGGGATTATTAACACTCACGCGGCGCTTTAGCGGGGCGGGGGAGGGGGGCGCGGGCCGGAGGGCGGGCACGGGTTCCGTCTAAACTCTAGTTTTTAACTTATTTGAAAAATAAAAATTCAGTTTAATTTTTATTCGCATATCATGGGAACGCAAAGCAATGTGGTCCAAACGTCAAGGCAATATTAAAAATAAATAAGCATTGATTTTGACGACCAGATGGCCCAGTGGTTAGAGCACCTGAGTACGAAGCTTGAGGTCCCGGGTTCGAATCCCGGCCGGGGCAGATAATTATATGAATAATACGAATGTTTGTTCTCGGGTCTTGGATGTTTAATATGTATTTAAGTATGTATTTATCTATATAAGTATGTTTATCTGTTGCCTAGTATCCATAACACAAGCTTTGCTAAGCTTACTTTGGGACTAGGTCAATTGGTGTGAATTGTCCCGTGATATTTATTTATTTATTATTTATTTATTGATTGTGTTGTGACGCTGAATTGGCAATGGGCCGGCCATATAACCCGAAGAATCGATAACCGTTGGGGAAGACGAGTTCTTGAGTGGAGACCACGGATCGGCAAACGTAGCGTAGGACGCCCTCAGACTCGGTGGTGCGATGATCTTCGCAGGGTGGCTGGCAAGAGCTGGATGAGAGTGGCCGAGGATCGTGCTCAGTGGCGTGCCATGCGAGAGGCTATGTCCAGCAGTGGACGAACATAGGCTATTTGAAGCATTGATTATGGCTAGATATTATCATTATATTTTCGTTATTATGTCAACCTAAGTTCAACCTAAGTTTTCAAAACATAACTTTATGTATGAACTAAAAGAATTTCTTTGCTCACCCGCGATCTTAAGATAGCTAAGTCTATGCAAATTATGCGTGTTCATGCAGTTCCTCCACCTCCACACTGTACGAACACACACAAATCACACAAACCCATCTATCACCACCACCACAACTCACTGACGCGTTTCAAACTCAACCAGAGCTCATCCTCAGAGTGACACAACCGTACACCATGCTCTCCGTGCATCATGTGTCACTCTGAGGATGAGCTCTGGTTGAGTTTGAAACGCGTCAGTGAGTTGTGGTGGTGGTGATAGATGGGTTTGTGTGATTTGTGTGTGTTCGTACAGTGTGGAGGTGGAGGAACTGCATGAACACGCATAATTTGCATAGACTTAGCTATCTTAAGATCGCGGGTGAGCAAAGAAATTCTTTTAGTTCATTGATATGGACCTCCGCAAAGTAACGCCTGATTCAATAAATTAACTTTATGTAATTTGTTTAAATTAAACAAATTTCATTTTTAATACAAGCTGTTGTTTACTAACTCTTTTTTTGTTGACTGTACTTAGGAACATTGTCATTCAAACTAAATATCCGTATTAAGTTACTTACATACGAACGTTATAAGTTAAAGCTGTTTGTTGAAAAAGAAACGAAGATCGACTAACCAAACCCCTGATTACTCTAACTAAAAAAAAACACTGAAAAAAATTCTGAACTTCAGCCGCTATACTAATTAGGCTACTTGACGTTTAGCCAAATTTTACTTTCTTTTTATGGTATAGGGGCCAAACGAGCAGACGGATCGCCTGATGGTAAACGATTACCGTTGCCCATGGACACCTGCAACACCAGAAGGGTCACAAGTGCGTTGACGGCCTTTAAGATAGGAGTACGCTCTTTTCTTGAAAGCTTGAAGGTCATATCGGTCCGGGAATACCGCAGGCCACAGTTCATTCCAGAGTTTTGCTGCGCGAGGCAGGAAATTTCTGGAAAAACGCACAGTAGAGGACTGCCAACCATCTAAATGGTGAGGGTAGAAGTGTTGTCGTGTAGGGCGGTGGCGACGTACTACTAATTAATTAGGGACCCAAATAATGTTAATATTGCAAAACTGATTTTGTAAGACATAACCTAACTTTTAAGTAGGCCTTAGTTTTGTAGTCACTCAAGTCAAAGTCAAAGTCAAAGTCAAATCATTTATTCAGCAAATAGGCCGCAATGGGCACTTTTACACGTCATTTTTTTAATCTACCACCGGTTCGGAAAAAAACCTCTGTTGAGAAGAATCCGGCAAGAAACTCAACGAGGTATTTTTTTAAGTTATATTATAAGCAACATTTTGTTTGTTACAGTTAGCAAATCTTTTTTTTTCAGTGTGTTATGAAGCAGAGGGTCGTGGGATCAAACCCCGGCTCGCACCTCTGAGTTTTTCGAAATACGAGTACGTGTGCGGAATTAGATTTGAAATTTACCACGAGCTTTACGGTGAAGGAAAACATCGTGAGGAAACCTGCGAAGCAATTCAATGGTGCGTTTGAAGTTCCCAATCCGCACTAGGCACGCGTGGGAACTATGACCAAGCCCTCTCATTCTGAGAGGAGGCCTGTGCCCAGCAGTGGGACGTATATAGGCTGGGATGATGACACCTAATGATTATCAATAACATCAAACGACTAAAGTGTTCAGTGACTAAACAAACTGCAAAGGGTTTCAGAATCCTAAGGAACCCCAAAAAGGCTATTTTACAGCTTAATTTCCAGCTCCTTCCCTTACCGGCGCATCATGTTTAATGAGCTTCGAGTAAACGAGTTCGTGTATGGAAGCCATACAAGTTCCGAGAAAATATGTATCAAGTAATTGAAAGAGAAAATGCGAAGAAGTAATCCGGATTCTGTTTCCGTCCGGTACTGCTTTTTCATGGATGGAATAGTTATAGTAAAAAAAACTGTGTTGTTAATGTATAATATGCCACCCACTAAGCCGATTTAAGTTAGAGGTCTTATTATTCATCATCGTCATCATCCCAGCCTATATGGGCCAATCAACTATTTTACCGACACTTTGGGCGTCTCCTGCTGCGTTACCAAAATTGTCTCTGGCGTTACCAAAAAATCGTACTTCCAACAAGATATTTCATGGTTTAATAGGTTGAACTTACGTAGGATGTTATGTATTCATGTACACCATCTATTAAATTACAGAAAAAACATGTTTACTTACAAAAATCTGCAATTGTTTGAAAAATGTCGCGGACAGATAGATTAGTGTCGGTAAAAAACTTGATTGCCCCATATACGTCCCACTGCTGGGCACAGACCTCCTCTCAGAACAAGAGGGCTTAGGCCATAGTCCCCACGCGGGCCCAGTGCGAATTGGGAACTTCACACGCATCATTGAATTTCTTCGCAGGTGTGTGCAGGTTTCCTCACGATGTTTTCCTTCACCGCAAAGCTCGTGGTAAATTTCGAATGTGATTCCGCACATGAATTTCGAAAAACTCAGAGGTGCGAGCCGGGGTTTGAACCCACGACCCTCTGCTTGAGAGGCGATAGGTCAAACCACTAGGCCACCACGGCTCCTATATATATCTAGGTCTTATTATTGATTGTCTTATTATTAAGTAAATTGGTAAATATTGAAAAAAAATGCTAGCCTTTTCGACTTGTAACCATATCAAACAAATAATTTTAACTTTAACCATAAATATTAAAGGGCAATTTGTATTGTAATTATGTAAGTATTAGTATGCTGTACTAAATAAAATCAGATCAAGTCTTTCCTTGCTTAAAATGGTCAAAATTGGTGTAACGTAAGTTATGAATGCCCCCTACGTAGACATTTGAATATAACGTAATTTATTTACATACTATTATCTTATTACTACAAATAATTATCCAAATATCTTTCGGATGCCACACCACAGGAGACCGAAGAGCTGACAGCTACCTAGCACAACGTATCAGCATTGCTATACAGCAAGAAAATGCTGCCAGCATCTTTGGGTCCATGCCGCGGGGGATCCTTTTTTATTTTTTTCTTGTTATTCGTTTGTTTTAATTTTATTAATATTTCAAAATGAGTCTAATTTTAATTAATGTGTTGCTGAAAATCTTTATGTGCCTACTTAAATAAAAAATAATATATGAACGTTATATCTTTACTATTTAATTCGCTTGTTCGATTCAAACTTCATTATGTATAAGAATCACTAGCTTGTGCCCGCGGCTCCGCCTGCATGGTATTCGGTTATCGCGCGTTGTTTCTTTGGGAACTGTGCATTTTTCCGGGATAAAAAGTAGCCTATGTCACTCTCGGGCCCATAAACTATCTCTATGCCAAAAATCACGTCGATCCGTCGCTCCGTTATGGCGTGAAAGACGGATAAACATACAAACACACTTTCGCATTTATAATATTAGTATTGATACTCGTACCAACATCCCGTTGCAACCATACAATTCTTGAGCTCTTGATAAATCGCCCAGGCATGGGATGATATACTCGTGTCTGAATTAATGTAATTTTAATTCTGTCCCATCGATTATGGCCGGACAATTTATTATAAACACGAGGTAATCGCATAAAAAATGGCCGACGCGTTGTGCCGATTTGCCGTCTCCTTGTTAGGTCTTGTTACGCGCCAGTGTTGCCAAGTTAGACGCTTTCTGTCTGAATGGCAAGGTTTTTGGGGTAATTTCACTGCACTTACGAATATATATTATTATTCGTATATTACAATATATAGGTGTATAATATATATTATTTCAAGTATCTAATCTAACGCTCTAGTTAAATGATATTGAACGGATTACTCACGTCTTAAATCGAGTTTAGCTCGACATGTTTCGGGTTATTTAGAAACCCTTCATTTATTTATTTTTATTTATTTATTTATTTATTTGTGTATAATTTGAATTTTAAAGTGCATTGGTTTTCTAACTATAACGCTCTAATTTTTATTAATGAATAAAAAATAAGTAATAATAATAAAATAATTACTTATTTTTTATTTTATTTTATTTAGTTTTTGTTTTATTTGGGTAGTTTAGCTTTATTTGATTTGATTTTGAATTAAATACTACTAACTAACTTAAATAACATTTTTATATTATTAAAAAAGACCGCCTCGAATCGTTCCTGACGCAAAGGTGCCCAACACGCTTGCCGCGTTGCCGCGTTGAACGGCGATAGCCTTTGCATCAAGAACGACTCGGAATATTTTGAATTGTTTTTGTTTTTTTATTTGAATTGGGATTCGGTATGTACCTAATGTAATTTCTTATATAATGATAAATGTAACATGGTAGATAATTATGTATCCCTTATTATACAAAACAAGGAAAAAAAATCAAAATCAACCATTGAGATAAATTAAAAAAGGCGATATTCTCTTTGAGATTTTTTAAATGCTTGTGCCCCAGCCTATCTAGCAAAGTCACTTTTGATATTCAGACGAAACATTAATTACACCCCCTTGGAGGGCTTGCTTACCAACGACACCCAACACTATAAATTCAAATGAAAAAAGAAAATATCTCACACTTTGTCAGCGTATTTAACATATGGCCTTCAAAACAAGCTGCAGACGGACGGACGGATGGACCTTGTAGTGTATACATGCAGGTAATTATAATTATGTAATACCATGTACATACATCAGAGGCCTTATCGCCTAACGTTTCTGACACTCGCGATCGCAATAAAATGACAGCTTTTGTATGCGAAATATGTCATTTGATTGCGATCATGAGTGTCAAAAACATTAGGCAATACGGCATCTGGTCTGGGTCTTGGATGTTTAATATGTATTTAAGTATGTATTTATCTATTTAAGTATGTTTATCCGTTGCTTAGTACCCATAACACAAGCTTTGCTAAGCTTACTTTGGGGCTAAGTCAATTGGTGTGAATTGTCCCGTGATATTTATTTATTTATTTATACATAATTTTTCTCGCCACTTTAGAAAACTTTCAGGGATTTCCCACCAATAATATGGCAACACCACAGACCCCCGTGGGAGAGAGAGCAATCTGGGTGGCCGCGTAATGACGGCCAAACAATGATCACTTATTTCAGTGAGATTGGATAGTAATTCACTGTACCTTATGGCATCTTATGGCATCTCCGGGCTATCGCTCTATCATATTTTGATAGGTATGTGCCTGGAGGCCTAGCACACTATTTTTTGCCGCAGTGGAGCGTGGTGAGTGAATCTCTTAAATCTTAAAAATCTCTGTAACTTACCTATGTTATACAAATAAATAAATAATTCATTCATTCATACACTCAAGGAAACTTCGCGTACCAGGATGGAACCTTGGTGCTACTAATGTCACTTTGACATTGCCACTTGCCAAAGAAATCACGTGAAATTGAATATGAAAAGGCACCCTGGTACATGATTCAGTTTCCTTGACTGTAACATATAACTAAAAAGTCGTAGGGAAAGTACATACGGTTTTATAAAAAGATACTTAACTTTAACCTTTACAGTCATTGTGATATGGTCAAATATTCGTTTATATTGTAAATAAAGCATTGAAACTTTTTCATTGTAAAATAATAGTAATTAATCAAATAAATAACAAAATCATTTGTTTGTAGATACATTTTTTATGCGACGTCTTTACGTTACTCCCGGATTATGTTCGAATCGCTTAACGGTGTAGTGCCTATTCAATTATTGGAATTATACCTTTATAGTTCTTTTGTTACTAGTCGTGGCAATGAACTTTTAGGCAAAGTTAGGCGGTGGAAGGTAAACTAAGAAGGGAACTAGTCCTTCCTTCTTTCTGTAAAAAGGTTGCCTTGAAGAGATCGCTCTTAAGCGATAAGACCGCCTATTGCTTACCTTGTAATTTTATCTGTGTACCTGTTTTTCTGTATCACTTATTATTTCTGGTGTACAATAAAGAGTATTTGTATTGTATTTTATTGTATTGTAAGCTGAGCGTGCTAGTCTGATAGTGGCTAATTTCTTTATGTGCCTTATATGTACTTGGCAGGCACCGCTAGCCTGGGTCGATTCAAAATGGCCGAACTAAGTTCCTTTTAATGTTCAAGAGGGTTTCTTGAACAGCGAAAAATCGCTAGATGACGTTAGTATCGTGAGGTCCGTTTCATGCTTCAGTCTTGCTTGCGATTGGCTCATCTAGTTATTGAACCCTGAGATTTAACCAATCACAAGCGTGACAGAAATGTCAATGTTGTCAGACGAACCTCACCATACTAGCGCCAACTAGCATACGATGATAGCAACGGCCTTAATTAATATTTATGTTTGATTGATTAAAAATGTGTTTTTACAACGCGTCAATGTAATGTGGTGTGGCACATTATATTGACGCGTTTCGAACTCAACCAGTGTTCATCCTCAGAGCAACACGACCGTTCACCATGCTGCCAGATCTTACAAGTTAGTGTGTAATTGTTTTAGTTAATTTATATGGACCTCCGAAAAGTAACGCCAGATTCAATAAATAATTAAGTAAAATCCTTTTACTGTCTTAAAAAGATAAGTTCTCTAAAGAAATACGTACGACGACATATCTGTTTTTTAATATTAATAAAATTCAGCGTTTTAAACCGAAGGCAAAACAAACCGCCGCATCGTAAAAAATAATTCCAATTCCAACTAAGTCAATCATCTAAAGAATAAGACGTTACTTTAGCACTTATTAATACCATAGTCAATTTAAAGTCGCACCTTCACTAGACGCGACACCGGCCCGTCATTAGCGGACATAAAAACCGCGCCCGCGCTGTTTGAGACACGATTTTGAACGCCATTATGTATGTGTCAATTTTAAGTTAGACGCTTTGGTGTTTTGTTGTAGTAGGGGAGCCAAAGAGGGGATTTTGGGATTTATTTGAGCGTGTCAGATGAACATAAGGAAGGATACTGGCATCCTGTTGAGTACCTCTACCATATATAAGTACATAATAAGTACCTATAATATAATATGTCGCCATAATAAGTATAGTATAATACAAAAAATCGCAATCGTGGCTTGCGCTACTTCCGAATCGTCAGTCTTTTTAGGATTCATGCACTTAACACCCCCTGTGAATATCTGGCGCACTGAAATTTATTTTTATTTTCTACCCTTCTGGATGGCCACCACCACCATATAAGTCAGGAGACAAAATACTTTCGGTATCAGGGATATGCTGGGGAATCTAAACAACAATATCTGACACGCTTAAGCATTTCCATTTTTTTTTTTTTACATTTTTGCAATCCTTAGACGCTTCCCCCGCTACTGGAACGGAAACATCATAATATTTTTTTTCCTATTAACTAATCTACAAAATCTAAAAGGTCTCCAGACGCTCGAGTAAATCCGACTTAGCATTATGGCCTCCCCTACTATTCGGGTTACGAAAGTTATTGAGTGACCTTTCTTCCATTTCATCCATTTCTTCCATTCCACACACACACACCCACACACACACACACACACTCACACACACACACTCACACACACACACACACACACACACACACACACACACACACACACACACACACACACACACACACACACACACACACACACACACACAAATTTTACTTCTAAGTTAATTCGTAAGGATACTTAGGTATATGCCAGTACAGGCAATCTGTATGTGGATTGCATGCTGTATAATATTATTTTCTAAATAATGTTTAATTCATGTTCTTCTGCATTTTGTTTGCTCATATTAAATTCAGTTGTTGCGGACATCTGAGGGTTGGAGTCCTGGTGACCTGACACACAGGTCATTCCTAGTTCGGGCACCAGTCTCCCCCACCCAAGACTGTCAATCACACCTAAATTATAGTGTAGTATCTAAGTTTATTTCATTGTACTTGGTGGTGGAGAAAACAAATAAACTTCTTATTCTTATTCTTATTTTGTCGTTGATTTCAAGATGTAGTCGCTATCGTCTATCGTAATCCCACTAATATTAAGAACGCGTAAGTTTGTATGGATGTGTGTATGAACTAAAATAATTTATTTGCTCTCCCGCGACCTTATGCTAAGTTTATGCAAGATATGCGTGTTTATGCTGTTCCTCCACCTTCACACTGTAAGAAAAAAAATGTAAAATGGGTCCCACTGAAAAACAGCGTATATTTTTTTAATTTCCTTCCATGTAATGTATTTTTTATATGTATCGAATACCCAACCCATCTATTATATAAACCCATCTATTACCACCACCACACTACACTGACGCGTTTCGAACTCAACCAGAGCTCATCTTCAGAGCAACATAACCGTACACCATGCTACCAGGATATTAGACTCCAGAGTTGTAATTGGGTTAGGTTGGGTTGTTGTTGTTGTTGTTGTAAAGATTTGTGTAGAGGTTGTGTTGCTCTGAAGATGAGCTCGGGTTGAGTTCGAAACGTGTCAGTGTAGTGTGGTGGTGGTAATAGGTAGGTTTTGTGTAATTTGTGTGTTCTTACAGTATGAAGATGGCGGAACTGCATGAACGTTGCATAAACTTAGCCATCATATAAGGTCGCGGGCACATTAGCATGAGCAAAGAAATTATTTTAGTTAATTTAATAGGTAATTAAGCGAGTATTTATTGGATTGTAATGTAATATATCTTAGTGAAAGTGGGTAGATACCATCAGTCAAATATGTGGTCTACCACCCTGCAGTTGATAATCTTTTGCATGTCATAAAACAATAATGCCAATAGACGTGTTTGTCAACTTGAAAGTTCAACTTTGGAGGAACTTGTTTAAAAATTGATAGACCGTCTATTTTGCTGATGGTACCTAGTTAATTTAAAAATATTGTATGCCAAAACTGGCTGATTGTGCTGGTTAAAATTACGGGCACGGCCGAAGAACCTACTGTAGTCCCCACAGCGATGTAGTGACTCCTAGCGCCATCTAGTGAGAAAATATAGAAACTCCGACCTAATCCTACATCGAGTTATCGAAGTTTCCCAACTCAGACGGATAATACGATTATACAACTTCCATCCAACGTACCTCCTTCGGTCTTTACTCCCCCCCTCCCCCCCAAGGCATAACATCCGACTGGAGAGAAGAGATCTTTCTATATCCTCCTGAGACCTCGCGTACTTTATAAAGGACCAATTAACACTAAGAATAATGGCCTAATGTACTTTATAAAGTACAAATTGTTCATTGAATAATGAATAGGCTAGATGCCAAAAAAAACTCTTTAGTCCGTCAGGTGGATAATTTAAAAATATTGTGCATGTATTTTTCTTTTGTTTGACAAACAAAAAATGACAAGGATACAGTGCTTAGAAGTTTCGAGTGACGTCACTATATGGTACGATTTTTACCTTATAGTGACGTCACAAGCCCCCACTACGGAAGTTTGATGATCTATAACTTCGTCGATTTTTAATAAATAAATACTTATACCAAAAAATACGTGTCCCATATTTTCCCATAATCTAACTGTCGGATTAAATAGAATGATATATTTTTATTTTTAACCCAGTCACCATCCCTATTATAAGAATTTTGAAATAATTATCCAAAATAACAAAGCAGGTCAACCACGTCTAGGTCTTAAGCACTAAGTTTTTTCAAAAAAGCCAGGGCTCGGGAGGCCGTGTGGCCTCCCCCCCCCTCCCCCCTCCTCATACTTAAACTCCGTTAATCTAGGTGAAACTAACGGCTTATCCAATTTACATATTCCCTAACTGATCCACCGCGACCCTTTCCACCAGCAAATTATAATGAGTTTAGAAAATGTGCGTCGTGAGGCACCCATCTCTCCGTCCATTACCCTTTATGAACTACGACATTACCACCGAGCACAGCCAAAACTGTACGCTTTCACAAAAATCCACCAACAAAACGGCCATTTCGTTCACGAGCCCGCAATAAAAATTATCCAGCGTCATAATTCAAAATTATTAAGTGAAAGTTCAAGTTTATTAAAGCAAGAAATGAGCTCGCCCGACAATAATAGAGCCAATAGAACTTTGGATATCTTAATTAGTGGTGGAAAAATCGAGATTTCGTAACGTTTCGAAAGTCTTGTGGGGCCTGTTAATAAATAATGATCGGATGGACCTCACAGAGAGCCCTAACTATGTGGGCTTCGACCGGCGAGGCCCCGCCTCGGTCCCGCCTCGCATGTAACAATGTTCGTAACACTCGTATAAACTCGTACTTGTATTTATTCAGGTTTTTATTTAATTGAGTTTTGTAATTATGGCCCACTATGCTTCCTACGCCTGTGGGTGCTACACTTTTATTACCCCGATTTAGTGCCTAGCGCGTTAGTAGTTACTGTTTATTTATTTGTTATTTTATGTGTTATAGTTATAGCACTAATATATTAGTTGGTGCTATGTTTAGGCACGATAATAAAAGGGAATAACAATAGAAGCGAAACTCCTGCACCGTAAAGTGTGCGACTTGAGGCACCTATGGTGTATTAGGTATACCTAGTGCCATCCATGGAGACGCGTGATTTTGTCAAAATTAGACATTAATGACATTGTAATAAGAACCAAGGCACGCGTCATTGAGAATGACTCTACCTATAATACCTAGTGCCATCCACGAAGACACGTGATTTTGTCAAAATTAGACATTAATGTCATTGTAATAAGAACCACGGCACGCGTCATCGTGAATGACTCTACCTATATACCTAGTGCCAACCACGAAGACGCGTGATTTTGTCAAAATTAGACATTAATGACATTGTAATAAGAACCAAATCACGCGTCATTGAGAATGACTCTACCTATATACCTAGTGCCAACCACGAAGACGCGTGATTTTGTCAAAATTAGACATTAATGACATTGTAATAAGAACCACGGCACGCGTCATCGTGAATGACTCCACCTATATCTCCTTAGCCAAAAAGACGATAATGGAACTCGTTCAAAAATCGAAACTGTATTTCAATATCATCATCAGACATTAAGGAGTGGTAACTTCACACAACATTTTCAATGGCTTCAGTGGCACAGGTTTTTTTTTATTCGACTGGATGGCAAACGAGCAAGGGGGTTTACTGATGGTAAGAGATCACCACCCCCCATAAACATCTGCAACACCAGAGGTATTGCAGATGCGTTGCCAACCTAAGAGGCCTAAGATGGAATACCTCAAGTGCCAGTAATTTCACCGGCTGTCTTACTCTCCACGCCGAAACGCAACAGTGCAAGCACTACTGCTTCACGGCAGGATTAGCGAGCAAGATGGTGGTAGCAATCCTGGTGGACCTTGCACAAGGTCCTACTCGTACCATCTGCAAAACTAATCTAAGGATGACTTTTATAGATTCATCCTGTACGACTAGGTAAGTATGAGCAGGTAGATATTCTGTGTCTAACAAACACGACCTGTCATTTTGTCGCTTGTATTTAGATACAACAAGAAGAAAAAAAAAAGAAGAAGAAGGGAAGAAAGAATAAGGGTGCCAAGGGCATGATTCGGCTAAGGCGTCTGGCGGCTAAAGTGTACCCCGGAGGCTACTACCAAATTCGTAAATCGAAGTTTGTAACGTACCGTCCCTCTCACTCTCCTATTAAGTAATATAAACGTCAGAGGGACGGTACGATAGGAACTTCGATTTTCCAATTTCGTAGTAATACAGCAGGGCCTGAGCATACCACACGTTGGATGATGAATATTTAAAATTCAGTTAAAAAAACGAGAAACTTTCGAGGAGCGAAGCCCCTTAGACCGCGAGGCCGTGGCCTTCGTTGCCTACACCTTGGCACGTGTAAAAAGCTATTTTCAAATTAAATGATATTTTAAGGTATGCTTTTTAGGTATGCTTTTTTTTAAGGTATGCTTGGATGGTTTGGGCATGTGGAGAGAATGAGTGAAAACAGATTGACTAAGCAGATCTATAAGACGAGCGTGAATGGGAACGTTGGGAGAGGAAGACCTAGACGAACGTACCACGATCAAATCGGGGACATTCTGAAGAAAGGTCGGGTCAGGAGTACTCTAAACCGACGTGCATGCATGAAAAGATTGATGAACGTAGAGGAAGCGAGAGTTGTATGCCAGAATCGTAGCAAGTGGAAGGATGTAGTCTCTGCCTACCCCGTTGGGAAAGAGGCGTGATTTTATGTATGTATGTGTATGTATGTATGATATTTTAACGGATAACTCACGTCTTAAATCGAGTTTAGCTCGACTTGTTTCGGGCTATTTCGAAACCCTTCTTCTAAGGAGCATGCGACTCGGCGGCTGCTGCAACACGCGCACTACGCGCCACCGCTCTGCTCGCGCGACTGTCCGACGAAACTAACCCAGGCGCACAACTACCCACATTTTTATCGTCATTTTTATTGTCACTATCTAATGTAGGGTAGCACACAACACTAATAACATCTCTCCGTAAAGGCACATCCATCTAGCTATTTTCTAGCGCCTATATTACGATACGAAAAATTCGAACTTTATCTCTTGCTGTCTCGCTGACACATTGTTATTCAATACAAGAGTGAGAGGCACGGTACGATACGAACTTCGATTTTCGAATTTCGTAGTAACCCCCCAGCTATTAAAGCCATTTCGCACGTTCCGACTCTCCCTTCTCTGTTAATCTACTGATGTGCCAAACACTTTCCGAAATTGTGGAATTTTTCGTATAGGAAAATTTCGAAAACTTCAGAAAATTAGGTACCGTAAAGTCAGGGTACTTTGACCCATTTCGGGTTACTTTGGCTCATATATGAAAACCACATAAAACATGAAATAAAGCGTAAAATAAAAAGATAAAACCGATCAATCAACATCAACCACATAGCAGAGAGCCATATTCTCAAAACGGTAATAAAACCAGGACCGAGTTATATCCAAAGGCGAAAGTAACCCTTCAAGGCCAAAGTACCCCGACCTTAGGGCTCTTATGAAACTGAAACTTTCCGTTTCTAAATTTAAATTTACAAGATAGATTGTGAAAAATTCCAAAAAATTTTGAGAACTTTTCCAACTTTATGGAAAGTTTCCGCAACTTGCACATCTGTAGTTAAATCTATGGGGGTGCCGAATAAAGACGAGAACTATATATACAACTATATAGAACTGTATATGTACATATGTGAATTTCGAAAGACTCAAAATATATCCATCCACACACCCACCACACACATTCCACCCTTTACGCGGTTCGATTTCTTTTACTATTACACGTGTGAAAGGACACGTTCATCTGTGCGTCGTTCTGTCCGCTGGTCTGTCTACTGTTGAAATTAGAAGCACTTGACTTAAATCGCCAAATCCGCAAATCATAATAAATATTTTTTATGAAATCTCAAAAACCTGTAGGTTCGATGAATTTTATACCAATACTGACATCTATTAATGAATGGAAGCATTAAGTAGTATAACTACTAGACGTTAGATGGCGCTGAATGAGCCATGAATGAGGCAATCGCATGCAAGACTGAAACGTCTAACGGACCTCACGATACTAACGCCATCTAGCAAAATTTCGCCTGTCGAAAAACCCTCTTGATTCATTCAAAGTGTAGTGTGTGTTGTGTGTCTATGGATGCATTACTTTATGCGTTTTGTTTGTTTTGTTTTTGTCTCCTTGCGTTGTGCGTCAACGTGTTTATTTTTATTTATTTCGAAGTGACGGTATAAAAGACTGCTACCGCTGTTTTGTCTTTACTCAAAGTCTTTACTTCAGTTGGTTCTTCTGTGTTCAGTTCAAAATCATGAATGAAAATCATAAGTTTATTCAAAAAATCATCGAATCGAACGAAGCCTGCCCGGAATTCGTGTATCAAAATCCACTTTTAGACAAAAATGTTGCGAAAGCTCTCTCGAAGAGCTTCATCAAGATTCTTAATATATCCAGCCAGAATACTTCTACCAACAATAATTTGAGGCGTTCAATATTAGAAAACATTCGTAAGTTTTGTACAGTGGAGCCGCAGGGGCATGCCAGAGTTGACGACGCTTTTACAGATTTGTTGATGGAACTGTATCAGGCGAATTTCGATGAAAACCTAAGCAACAGCTTCGACTCAGTGGACAGACAACTAGACGCGTATCTGGTGAGAAAACTGAAATATTTGGACATTAACTCTAAATTTCAATCAATTGTAAACCCAGAAATCATCCAAGCTTTGATGAATCTAAATGAAAACGGTGTTTATCTGGATGTATTGGCAAAAGATGTGATTAACTGGAACGCTACCGTTACCAAACACATAAATGTATTGAAGATACTATGGGATCTAGGAGACATTGCTTCGGAAGATCTAAAAGATGATATTTCTATTAAAATGAAACCAAAAATTGAAATGCTGCTGCTTAATGTTTGCAGCAGCATACTTGAAACTAGAGACCAGGACATTCAAGAAATTTTAACTACAAACAATGATTTAATAGAACTTATCAAAATGTGTGCCAAATCACCGCAGTGCTTCCAGATGTGCTGTGGAATCCTCAACTTCATATTTATAATGACTAATTTTGACACTGAAATCCAGAGATTCATACCTGAATTTGTAAAATCTGCAAAAGCAATGTGTGACCCGCAAACTGTTGCAACATTGTACCCATACCACCTTAGCACTTCTGCCATATTTCTTGATTTGGATGTAGACAGTCTCCCGGAACCGTTAAAAAAATTGTATGTCGAGCAAACCTTGAATCATTTGAGCAAAGTGCACAAAATGTCTGAAAATGAGCTAATATTGCTTCTGTCACATTATCCACATTGGTTCGATCTTTATTTTAGCAAGGATAAAGTAAATTTAAAAGGTTCTTCTACCTAAAATGGTATGAGCCACTTATAGGTGTATACAGTATGATACTAGTGACCGCAACAGGTGCAACTTTGAAAAAGAAGAGGTGAAATAAAAGTATGTTGCTAATTATTGTATTACACTTACATATACAGGGTGTATCACTGCTATGCTACATGGAGGAAAAGTACCTATCTTAAATATTTTAAAACCAACACAATTCAAAATATTCATAGTACTAAAATAACCTTTGTATAAAACAAAACATGATGTGAGTTTTAAAATGAGGACATTTTGAATTGTGTCGGTTTTGTTCTAAAGGTTCTAAAGGATATTTAAATAGAAAATTTTACTGAAAAGCTTCCTTTTGATTATGAAATCAATCAGATTTTATATAATAACCCTTTCGATCCCAGCCGAGTATGAAAAGAGTTACGATAATGGACTTTACATCCAATCCATCTCAAGTTCAAATGTAAGTAATTAACCTGCACGATTGTATCGGCTGGGTTTGAAAGAGATGAGTGTTTTTTTAAATAAGTTCTTAAAACTCAGGCAAAGAAAGGGCATAGTATTAAGTTTCCTGAAATTGTAAATTGAATACTTAGTAGGTAAATTGTGTTGTAACCTTTCGAATGCGGAATGTAAAAAACAAACCTGCGTTCTAGCCTCCTTTATTTGGATTAATATCAATAACACAAATGAAGATAAAACAATACCTCTCCTTGCAGTCGGGTAAATACAAAAAGTTAGCGTTAAAGGGTATAGCCGTGTAAGGATGGCGAAACTGCCTTTGACGAGAAAGTGGTTTTCCTTTGGCTCGGATAATTGTCTTTACATACGTTGTAATTTGACCAAATTTTAGCTCCAAAATGGGCGTGGTTTTTGAGATAATTAAAAAAAAAGGAAAATCGTTTTTATTTTTTATTTACCAAACTAGTGGCCCGATTTTCACGAAATTTTTATATATTGTGTAGAAAATTAAGAGCGTTTTTTTCTAAAAAAAAAGTCCAAATAATTTTATATTTAAGTAAAAAAAAATCATTTTTTTAATATTCATAATTTTTTTTTTTTTTACTTGCGAGGTGGCGACACCTACCAATATCAGATATATTATGACCCATTTAATACTCTAATACATATATTTTTTTCAAAAACATTCATTTGGATCATCAGGTTAAAATAAGCGAATTTGTAACATCTCATACAATACATAGCCTTCCCTTTACTACGTACATGGGCGTTTTCAAAAAAAGTTGTTGAAATGACTTTTTTTTAGAAGTGGATGAAATTTGGTATTCCTGCTCAGAATCAGGAGCACTTTCGATTATAATAGGAGAAAAAAAATGTCTCAATATTTTTTATTCCATTACGTTACCGTTTTCATACGCGTATCTGTGGCGGTAGTGTAATGGATAACACAAAATTATATGAAAAACCTGGGACACTTTTTTTCCCATTGCAATCGAAAGCGCTCCTGATTCTGATTAGGAATACCAAATTTCATCCACATCTGACAAAAAAGTCATTTCAACATCTTTTTTTTTAAAAAGCCCACCTACGTAACATAGGATTCAATAGTAGGGTGGGTTGAAAAAAAATTTTTTTTTATTTTCTTAGCATGGGGGTAGAATTTGTACCTTATGAAAAAAGAAAAATTTTCAAAAAAAAAATTTACTTAATATTTTGAGGTGGCCCACTCCCTTTTAAAATTAATAATCTATTAAATGAAGTAGTACCAAAAAATATATATGAAAGGTGTTCTAGAACCTGTAGGGTCTCCCCTCGAAAGCCAATTGGAAATCAAAAGTAAAAAAAAATAATTTTCTATTATTTTTGTAATTAATGTGAAAAATCAAAAAATGACTTCTTTCTTTTGTATTAAAATGAAAGTTATAAGTAAAAAAAAAAATCACAATCGACAATTTTTAGACGTCTTCCACGATGTTTGACCGAAAATTTTTTTTTTTGTTGGAACTACCTCATTTGATAAATTATTAATTTTAAAAGCGAGTGGGCCACCTCAAAATATTAGATAAATTTTTTTTTTTTTGAAAAATTTTCTGTTTTCATAAGGTACAAATTCTACCCCCATGCTAAGAAAATTAAAAAAAAATTTTTTTCAACCCACCCTACTATTGAATCCTATGTTACGTAGGTGGGCGTTTTAAAAAAAAAGATGTTGAAATGACTTTTTGTCAGATGTGGATGAAATTTGGTATTCCTAATCAGAATCAGGAGCACTTTCGATTGCAATAGGAAAAAAAAGTGTCCCAGGTTTTTCATATAATTATGTGTTATCCATTACACTACCGCCACAGATACGCGTATGAAAACGGTAACGTAATGGAATAAAAAATATTGAGACATTTTTTTTCTCCTATTATAATCGAAAGTGCTCCTGATTCTGAGCAGGAATACCAAATTTCATCCACTTCTAAAAAAAAGTCATTTCAACAACTTTTTTTGAAAACGCCCATGTACGTAGTAAAGGGAAGGCTATGTATTGTATGAGATGTTACAAATTCGCTATTTTAACCTGATGATCCAAATGAATGTTATTGAAAAAAATATATGTATTAGAGTATTAAATGGGTCATAATATATCTGATATTGGTAGATGTCGCCACCTCGCAAGTAAAAAAAAAAAAATTATGAATATTAAAAAAATGATATTTTTTTACTTAAATTTAAAATTAATTGGATTTTTTTTTTAGAAAAAAGTCTCTTAATTTTCTACACAATATATAAAAATTTCGTGAAAATCGGGCCACTAGTTTGGTAAATAAAAAATAAAAACGATTTTCCTTTTTTTTTAATTATCTCAAAAACCACGCCCATTTTGGGGCTAAAATTTGGTCAAATTACAACGTATGTAAAGACAATTATCCGAGCCAAAGGAAAACCACTTTCTCGTCAAAGGCAGTTTCGCCATCCTTACACGGCTATACCCTTTAGACTGATTGGGGCCAAAGCATACATTAGGTTATAAGGGTGGTAGATAGAAAATTACGAATGAGACTATTGGAAGCCAGAAGTCAAAGCTTTAATTACATGGTTGATGTTTGTAAATCCAGTACTGCCTGTCTGACCTAGGTACAATGTTTTTCATCACGTGTGTGAGTAGGTAAGTAAAAGAAATGTCAGTAAAACTATGTACCTAGGTATAATTATGTTAGTAACATAATGGTGAAAACTGAATTAAAATGTTGTCTATGTATGTATAATTAACTATGTTGAATACAGTAACGTTACTGCACTTAGACTTTTTGCAGTTAGTGACTTTTTGCAGTTAGTGACTTTTTGCAGTTAGTGACTTTTTGCACTTAGTGACTTTTTGCACTTAGTGACTTTTTGCAGTTAGTGACTTTTTGCAGTTAGTGACTTTTGCACTTAGTGAATTTTTGCACTTAGTAACTTTTTGCAGTTAGTGACTTTTTGCACTTAGTGAATTTTTGCACTTAGTGACTTTTTGCAGTTAGTGACTTTTTGCACTTAGTGACTTTTTGCAGTTAGTGACTTTTTGCAATAAGCCGACGATACATATAATTAAAATTTATTTTTAACCATGTAGATTGTGTAGTTTAAGGATCTAAGTGTGTGTATATACATACAGACACTGCAGGTACAACTTTATACTATGTTAAGATGGTAGGTACTTTAATAAAAGTAAAATATAAATGTCAATTTTTTTTTATTAAGTACATAATCCATTTTTTTTTAATAAAAAAGGAAAAATTCATTATCATCATTGAGTATGACATCATGCTAAATATTGATAACATCAAAAACATCAAAAAGTTGTAACTAATGAAAATTTTAATTTATCCTTGTAGGTCTTAGACTTAACTTGAGTGTTAATAAAAATTCAAACTTTGTAAAAATATGGAACATATATCTAAAAGTTCTTAAGGCAGTCAAAAATATTCAAAATTAATTGTATAAAAAGTGGGCCACATCAAATCGTGAGTCACACCTAATTGATTAGTGTTAAAAATAACACCTATGGTCTGTCCCATAATTCGAGATAATAAAATGACGTTTCATGTGTTACCTGTTTTTTGCGTCTCATAAATAGTGATGTGCCGCAACCGGTAATCACCGAAAGATTTTGTAGGTACCTGTGTACCAATATATGTATGTCATAAAATATTAAGATATGACCGGATCCGTGATGTACTAACATGTAGGACACTTAGGACATTCTAGAAAAGGCAAAATAGGTCTAATAAAAATGCGACAGTTTTGGAGATATTTCGACTTTTTATAGATGTTGATGTTTAAGTTTCAATGATATGAATATCTAAATAAAAAATTATATTTCTAACAAAAAACAATGGTTTAAATTTCTTCAAAATAAATTTTCTGCGTATTGATTATTCTATGAAACGACAATTATGAGAAAAAATATCTGTTAAACGAAATTCTATCAAAATGTCTCCAAATCAACGTACAATCCCGATTGTGTAGGTATACAATCTCACAAATAAACACCATATTACTATTATAGCGGCTTTTGTGGTCCATTAAAATTATGTTTAATACACAGAGGTAATAAAAAAAAAACAGTTTTAATTGTCATGTCTAATGTTCATGTAGTGCCAACTCCCGTAATAGTCGGAAGCTCTGCGCTCGAAGTTGGTGACGACTATGTATACCTAGGACAGACGGTCCAGTTAGGTAAGTCCAACTTCGAGAAAGAGATCACTTGTCGAATCCGACTCGGCTGAGCAGCGTTCTGGAAGCTTTGCAGTGTCTTTTCATCCAAATTACCGCAGTGTTTGAAGTCAAAAGTCTTTGACCAGTGTGTGTTGCCAGTGATGACATACGGATCTGAGACGTGGGCGCTAACGATGGGCCTCATAAGGAAGCTCAAAGTCACTCAAAGGGCTATGGAGAGGGCTATGCTCGGGGTTTCTCTGCGGGGTAGAATCAGAAATGATGATATCCGCAGTAGAACTAAGGTTACAAGTAGCGGCACGAGAGTCTAGCGCTGACCGTTATTGCGCAGAAGTCAAAAGTAAGGTATCACAGGGGGCTACAGGGACGAAGGGCGGGCGTGCGTAGCGCCGATTGGCTTTCCAGTCGCATTACATCCCCCGCGCCCATGCACCCATGCGCAGCTATCCCTTCCACGGTTCACTCAGCGCTAGACTCTCGTGCCACTACTTGTACTGACATAGCCCGAAGAATTGCGAAACTGAAGTGGCAGTGGGCGGGGCACATTGCACGCAGGACTGATGGCCGATGGGGTCAGAAGGTTCTCGAATGGCGTCCGCGGACCGGGAGACGAGCTGTCGGTAGGCCTCCAACTTCGAACTTCGTATGTTGCCGTCCCGCTGACGCTTTTCTCATTCAATACTCGAGTAAAAGGGACGCTGCCATACGGACTTCGTTTTTCTAGTTTTGTAGTAGCCCCTCTGTATTATATTTTTTTACGTTGGCGCTAAGTGATGAACACTGTATTTTACCTGTTTTGTACCTGTGCTTAGATTTTATCACTTTATCGTAAAAGTGTATTTATATTTTTAAAATAGGAAGTAGTATATTAATTGAATACTTTAATGTTATTTTTGCTATCGTAAAATATACATTTTTATCGGTTATTTACGAAACCGGAATCATGGAGCCGCACTGTTCGTTTTATGCTGGCCACATTATTTTTACGTTTGACATTTCAGACTGTCATTTTATTATCTCGAATTATGGGACAGACCTTTGCATCCAGCAAAGCTAAAGTCATTTAAGTCTATGCAGTGTGCCAGAAAAAACACCAATCTCATAACTTTATTACATTAGTAAATTTTTCCACACACTTTGGTGAAAACTGCCTGTCAGTACGTCAAATATAAGCTTTCATTGCAGTTGAGTGTATTGGATTAAAATGTCATCTTCTCCAGCAACTAAGTCAGTGTATATCGAATCTTATAATTTTCAATTTAATTAACTAGATTATTATATTCATTAAATAAGAATAAACTCTTTCATAATTGAAGTTAGGAGGCACAATATCCTCATAATATTTCCTAGTAAGGTTGTGTACAACTTCCCTGTCCGATTTAATAAACAAATGCTTCCAGCTGTAAAGGTGCTTTTCCAGTGGGTCGCTGTAGGGAAACGTCAGATTGCAGAAACCACAATGGTAAAGATTTGGTTGTACCTGTGAACATAAATGGAAAGGTGTTATGAAACTGAGAGAATATTAAAAACATTCAGGACCAGCCCTAAGCAATACGTTTCCAAAGCAAAGTAAAATTGTAAGAGTAAAATTGTAAGAGTTGGAGTTGGATTAAAGAGCTGGGGACAATCTCGCTCTACATTTAATAAGGACTATAGCTAAGCCACGGTAAACGCGACTTGCAGTACAACCTTGTCTCAGCGAGTCATCATAGTTTTCATCACGGTAGCCACTTGCGACGTTTATTGTGAAAGGTTCTATTGTGCAGATCTGGTTTACTGCGGTTTACGGATAGTACCGGCGATGAGACTACAGTTCAGGAAATAAAAATTAGTAGATTGTTATCTACTTAGATACTCAGTGAAGGTTACAGAATGTAAATTCATATTTCCCGGGTTAGGCACATCACAATATATATTTCACACGAAAACACAAGCCGGAACATGAATGCACAGAAAAACCAGAAAATGGACCAGCGCTGGGAATCAAACCCAGGTCCTCAGCATTCCGTGCTGGATGCTATTCCGCTACACCACCGCTGGACAGGAGACTAGACACGAATTTTTCCTATGCACCAATATTTCAACATTAATTCTTTTCATAGTCACTTTAGCAGCGACACTAACGCCATCTATGATCTACGTTCTCAACGAGAAACACTTTCACTCCCTTCGGAACTATCCGCTCACCAGGGATGACCGTAAAAGAAACAAAAATTTGGAGTTAAAATAAAAAATACAAAAAGACTCCAAATAGTAATCTACATCACAATAGTTTTCCACTGACAATATACCTATCTTTAAATAGTGGCACCTTCAAATTAACGAGTATGAATTAATCTCGGGAGACAGCTATTTAAAAATTGTTACCTCTCTTATAAATTCATCGTCAATTGTTGTGATTACTCTAGAACTGATGAAAATTTCTTTGTGCTGTTCAGTCAAGCAATGTTCCCTTGCATTTCCATAGTCAAATGTAATGCCACACGCGTAGCATATTATCTTCTTATGCTCAGCTTTTCTATCTATTATAGAAATCAACATAAAACTATACATATCTAGACCAAAGCTTTGATTGATCCACAGAATTTTGAAGGGTTCTGCATGGACGACGCTCTCTAAAAAGATTCTCAGCCGCTTAGTATTGTATTCCGGATTCACATTTTCCTCGTCCCTGTTTTTCAATCTTAAATGTCCTTTATGAATAAGACCATTAGCATGTTCAGTGAAGTTATTGATATGAGCGGAAACGAACATATTACATAAAGAGCAGTATCCTTTTCCACCAGGAGGTACCAGTTTCATGTAATTGTCTCTTCCGAATTTAGCGAGCTCGGCCCTCCTCTTTCCATGGTCAAATATTACTAAGTTGTCTTTCCTCTGAACTTGCTTATGTTTCTTTAATTTTTCCTCAGCAGCGTCCATGTGGGCTCTAGCTTTGGCAGCGATATCATCCTTGCCGGTGACATTGTGAGTTTTCCTGTGCTGGATCATTTGTAGGAAGTTAATGTTGAAATAACTAGTACAGATCTTGCAGATAGCGACTTTGTTTTCGACGTCGATGTCGAAGTATTTCTTTTGCGAGTTTATGAGTTGGACGGCGACTTCGAGTTTTTTTTCGAAGTGAGCGCGATCGCTTTTCATTTTCTCTTCGAGCGATTGGATGGTTGCCCGGATTTTTTCGAGGTGGTGTTGATCGAGCCAATGCTCGTTTACAGCTGAGGTCGGGAATGTGGCTTTGCACGTAAAGCAGTAACATATTTCATTGATCTGTAATGTAATTAAAACAACCAAATTTAGTAAAGTTGAAAAACTCCTGACATTGTCATATCGGAGGTCAATATCTAAACTAATTTTATTCAAACAGCTAGGTATGCACTGAGCACGTGGTGGCTTAGTGGTTTGACCTATCGCCTCTTAAACAGAGGGTCGTGGGTTCAATTCAAATCCCGGCTCGCACCTCTGAGTTTTTCGAAATTCATGTGCGGAATTAAATTTGAAATTTACCACTGGCTTTGCGGTAAACGAAAACATCGAGAGGAAACCTGCACATACCTGCGAAGCAATTCAATGGTGCGTGTGAAGTTCCCAGTCCGCACTGGGCACGCGTGGAAACTTCTTCTTCTTCTGAGAGGAGGGTTGTGCCCAGCAGTGGGACGTATATAGGCTGGGATGCACCACCGAAACTACTTGTAGGTAATAACTATTACTTATACTGTAGACGAGGGAACTCGCTTTTTTACGTAAAGAAACTCGTCAAAATCCGTCTATCCGTTTGAGAGTAACGATGCCACAGACAGACATTGGCGTTAAAGTGATAACACCCCTCTTTTAACTGCGGGGGTTAAAAGTACTCGGATCCGAGAGGTGGAATACGTGAGCCCACTGGCTATGGCTTGCGGCTGGAGGGTAGGCAGCACCAGGCGGCGTGGCAGGGCCGCATTTAGAGGTGTGGAGGCCTTGGGGCAACAAACGAGTGGAGACCAATGAGGGCCTTTTGATATTTTACTGATTGCCTTATTGAAGTGAAGAAATATACAAATTGTTGTTTCCTAGTATTTACACGTCGGAATTTGAAGGTTTTTTTTTCAGATGTCTCTATTGTGGGGGCCCCTATTTTGTAGAGGCCCGGGCAGTTGCCCCCTTTGCCCTCCCCTAAATCCGGCCCTGCGGCGTCGCGAACAAACTAGTGCTCCCTACCCTCACTGCATGCGCGGATGGCTTAGTGGTAACTTGAAGATCATTAAAAACGAGCCAATTCCATCCGTTACTCGTTTGCCCCCTATACCATAAAAAAACTTATGTATGTTACAGGTGTTCATGGGCGGTGATGATTGCCTTCCATCAGCTGAACCGCGTACTGTTTCCCCTACTATATAAAAAAAGTTATAACCGTTTCACTCACCTTCCTGTAATGTTGCTCCCCCTCTGCCGTGCAGATTTCACTGTGAATCAGATTAATCACGTGTCGCGACATAGTAATGTGTTTCACAAAATTATCAACAACCTTATCGCATAAAACACATTTACTATCAACTACCCCGTTCCATTCCTTCGTGGTTACTTTAAGGTTCCCTATAAGTATGAGACCAGAGTTTCCCGGCTCCCTCCTGCATATGGTTTTGGGTAGTTCAACTACTGGGTTAGCTTTGTTTTGGATGTGTTTTGCGTCTTCAATGTGTTGTTTTATTTCGGCAATTGAGCTCAAAACGCGGTTACAGTCCTCGCAGTAGTAGATGTCGTCAATCTGTAAAATATAATCGATTTTGAAACAGGTAATGATAGGTACAGTTGAGTTTGTTGTGAGCAAAAATTTGATCAAAAAAATTTGAACACGCTTAATACGCGTTGAGAATAACATCGTGTTCAGATATTTTTGTTCAAATTTTTCTCACACGTTTATGAACTTGACTGTACCTACCTAACTATAACCCCTATTGTATAAATGTATATGTATACAGGGCGTTTAACGCAAACTATAACCGACTTAAATATGAAAAATAAAAAAATCACGTTGTTTTTTTCTTTCATTAAGATAAGTACCTGTTATGTTACTTAGGAAGAATTATTATTTTTTGTCCATTCTTTCGATTGGCATCATGTAAACAGTGGAGATTTTTTTTTACATTTAAGTCGGTTCGATTCCCAGACGAAGCAAGTAATTCATAGAAAATCTTTAAATGCACAATTACTAACTTTTAAAAATAATAACATCAAGTCTTCATTCAGCAAAATACGGAAATACCTATCCTATTTACGATATTTCAAGTACTTTCCCTTGATGTCCCATAGTCTTGGGACGCCCTTTACACACATATAAAATAGAACTGATATGGGGCAATAAATAGGTAAGTAACTTTGAATATATCTACCTAAACTAAGTGGGTAGGTACTTAAGAATTTACGTGGTATTTACTTAATTAAGTATATGAGATTTGTTTGTACGGACACGTTCGTAATAACTAGTAGCAGGCGTTTGATTAAATTTTTACTTTTACGCACCTTATAAATAGAGTCCTTTTTGAACTTAGTCATTTTAACCTGGCTTCTGAGGATCTTCCTGTGCTGCTCCCAGCGAATATGCTTCTCTGCACTGTCCAGAGTGTCAAACGCCTCCTTGCACAGGACGCAACAGAAATCAATGTCTCCATACAGAATAAAGTTCTTGAAAAACCTGTTCATGATGGCGATTGAAATATAATATCACAAAAACTAATAAAAAAATCACAGCAACCGTTGAATGTCGTAACGGTTTCATAAGAACGATTAGTTCAGGTAAGTTACAAAATACTCAAAGATATTTGAAGGTAGTTTGACTCTCATATACTTTTTGGCGGGAGGGAGTGGCACGAATCCAATGATGTGTTGCTAGTTTTTTTAATTAATGATTTAAAAATAGGGATATTATTTTTATAATAACATTTACAGTAACTATTGAACAGACAATAATAGTTTTTCTTAAAATATGTATGACTCTTCAGCTTTATTATATCTATAGATTTAGTGAAAGTAAATATAAAAATAAATTGATTTAGAACTCACATTTGCTTGTGAATACAATTTTTTTCAACTGGCAATTATATTATGATGTGTTCCGTTCTCACTTAAAAAAAGACAGTCATTTTATCAATTTATAACATACAATAATTTTAATTTAAGTCCTTTAAAACTGGTTTTAGGAATTTCCGTAAAATCTAGTCAGTAAATGTGGCTTATGTTTTTGAGGGTGCCCCTTTTAATAAATATAGAATAATAATATTACGATAAGAATATGTTTTTGACTGTCAAGTTACCGCAAATTGAAATGCGTAAAATGGAACATATTTCAATGGACGACGCTTGTTGTGGATCAAGTGCAAGCTAATTTATTTCTCTTTATTTCATCTCATATAACTTAATGAATTGAACAGTATTCCTACATTCTGTAATTTACATCTTAAACATTCTTAAACAATGTAACCACATGTTTTAATCACCCTACAATTGTTTAAAAACAGTGTTGTCTAACTCGTTGCGGTGGATTTTGGTTTAGCCTGGTATAGATTGAAAATGAGTAAAAGACGTCGTGCCTCGTCGGTAGCCAGCCGCGGGGCTGACGGCGACGATAGCGACGATGGAGTGGATCACACTCCAGGGCCTCCACCATCTGCTCGTAAAAAGAAAAAGCTAGATCCTGTAAGTCAACGCAGGGTTACTTTTTTGCCGCGCGGCATTTTCGTATATCTTATTTGTTTATGTTGTTGACGTAAATCGGACCTCACTTTCAAGTCTTTTAGCTCATTCTTTTCTGTTCTTATAATGTAGTCACATTCCACATTAAGTTCTGATATGCATGAATTGTACGTGAATAATTTCATTTGAATTGGATAGAAAGGTAGAACATTTTGAGATGATTTACGTCTTGTTTTGAAATTTTCGAATTCCAAGCAGCCAGCAGGGAGCTTAATATCCATTTACTATATAACTCCACTATCCTTCCTAGTCACAATAACATCGATGCAAAAGTAACTCTGTTTTTCTATTATTCCTCCATGTTGCAACAGCTGAAACAACTTGGATGAAACTTGTTATAGAGACAGTTTTAGACCCTGGGAAAGACACGGTATAGTCTTCATTCTGGAAAATGCATAGTTCCCGTGGGATCGCGATAAATGAATTTATTCACAAAAGAGAGCAACATGTCATTATACAAAACATACCTCTTTACGGCCGAGAAACAGTTATTCGTTATTTTTTTTCTAAAATGACAGTTAATTGTGGTTCACGAAAAGATGATTCATGCATGGTCAGGATAATATCACAATTGTATCAAGCCGGCCGGAAAGGGATACTTAGTGTAAATTATGTTCAGTTTTGATTAAAATAAATACGTTTTCTTATTTACAGAGTGAAAAGTGTCAACAGTTATATGACACAATCAGGTCCTTCAAAAAGGAAGATGGGACATTGCTTTGCGACTCATTCATTAGGGCTCCAAAGAGGCGCCAAGAGCCGCAGTATTATGAAGTAGTATCGCAGCCTATTGACTTATTGAGGGTATGGAGAACTCAATATTTGGTTGAAAATTGAAAATACAAACTGAAAATATAGATACACAGAAAAACCAGAAAAATAAAACCAACACTGGGAATCGAACCCAGGTCCTTGGCATTCCGTGCCACGTGCTATACTGCTACACCACTGCTGGTCAACGGCACAGACACAAATTTCCCAAAAATAGCATCACATATCTCAGCTTGTATGTTTCTTATCTCTTGTATGTCTCTCACTTAAGCAGTGGCACTAGCGCCATCTATACTGTCTAGCTCTTAACGAGAAGCCTTCAGTACTCCATTGGAACTAACTGCTCACCCGGACAAGAGAAGTCGCTCTCAAGCAATCAAATTAAGATTGGTTTTTTGGAATCTTTTTGTATATTTTATTTCAATTCCAAATTTTTACTTTTACGGTCATCCTTGTGCAGGTGCAGCAAAAACTCAAAATGGACTCTTACGAGGACCTGGATGAGCTCTCGGCTGACATTGAGCTGCTGGTTAACAATGCCAAAGCTTTTTACAAGCCTGATTCTTCCGAGTACAAGGATGCCATTGAACTATGGAAACTGTACACGCATACAAAGCAGGCTTTGGAGAATGGTGAGGAATTTTAATGAACTAAAAGTATTTCTTTGCTCATCCGCAACCTTATAATAATAATATTTCATTTATTTATTCAGACAACAAAGATCCACACATTATTAGTAATTTGCTTATAACTATGTTAGTATACATATTGGACAAATGATATTGTGGTATTACTTAAATTTCGCATTATAGAGCACTCATATCTTACAGCTATCATCTTCAGGAGGCTGTTAGTGCTGCCATATATTCTTGTCAGAAGCTATGCCTTTTTTTTCATAGTACAGCATTAAAGGTCTACTCGCGCTTCAGCAAACATAGCTAAGTTTATGCGAGATATGCATGTTCATGCAGTTCCTCCACCTCCACATTATAAGAACACACACAAATCAACCAAAATTTTTATTTTTAATTCTATTTTCACATGCCTTGTCAGGTAGGTTTTAGTGACACTCATTACCAGTCATTATATAAACTTGTTATATGGTATAACAATATAACTATATAACTTATACCCAAAACCATGTGAAAATATAAATAAATAACCAAATTGTGTAACTTCCAGGTGAAGAAGTCAAACCTCCGCGAGTATCTCGCACGGGCTCGCTCTCACGAAGATCCGATGTGGCCGAGGACTTGTCCGAGACCTCCACTAACAATGAAGAGGACAATGTGTTTGAAGAACTATTCAGTGCTGTAAGTTTTACTGTGTTTCTTGGGAATATCAATTAATTTTTATATGTATGAAAAGTTTTTTTGAACTATTTCTCTAGTTTTTTTTTAATGGTGTAAAATTAGATTACTTATAGCACTTTATTCAATTTACATTATTTTGTACAATTCAGAGTTAACATACATTTCTCTAGTTTTTTTTAATGGCTTCACTCTTGCTGTTATTTCTCTAGTTATAGTCTGTTTACAACAGACAGACAGTGTATGACTATGAACAGTCAAAGATAAGAATTTGTCACTGAAACATATGTATCATTTTACTATTAAAGTTATATATGTAGAATTATGAGTATTGTCCTTGTATGGTCATTACCATGCGTGGTTTATTAAGGATTGGCATTATAGCACTTTCGAAACGCCAGTGTTGCCATGAGTGGCGCGCTTGACAGAGCCTGAGATCTGGACGCGGGAAAAGCGATCGTCAATTGTCAGTTTTGTAAAAGAAGTTTGGCCCGAGTCGACAGTCTCAGGAACTGTTACGCGTTTCTTTATTATTAACTAGGCTTTTCCTTAAGATTATTGTGAATCGTTATGATAGTTGCATTTCTAAGATTTCAGTGAATGAGTGTCGTATTGTTTTGGTTTTATCTTGACCATGATTAGTGGACTTTTGTTAGTTCTTCAAAATTGTTTCATTCTCTGCCCGAATCCCACATGTTATGCCCACATTGATCATGTCAGGGTCGAAACCCGGCTCTCTAAGTCCTATCTTACGACATATACAAACAAAATAATAAAGACAGAAGATCAAAAGTAATATAAGTAACTTGGTTTGTGAGGCATCATTAGATGAAATATTTTATCAAATTTTGATCCTTTGGTCCATAAGCCTATAGTCACAATTTCTAAAGAAAATTTCAACAAAAAGATTTGCTAGAAATTAAAAATGTTGCACAACTTATTGAGCTTGTCTAGACCTAGAGTAGACTATATATTAAACTGATTCACTTTTATCCCAAACTTTAATTTTAATAATAAAATAAACTAAGGGGCTGTTTCACCATCCATTGGTTAGTGTTAACTGACAGTTAAATGTGATTTATTTTGTTCTAATATGGCATCACATTTAACTGTCAGTTAACACTAATCAATGGATTTTGAAACAGCCCCTAAGGGCCCGTTGTTTGATTAGTAGTTAAAGTTACTATAGTTAAATTTCTGTTGAAATGTGTTAACTATTGTTATTTTTGCCATATATTTTAACTATTAGTTAGTTTAACTAATGATCAAACAATAGGCCCTAAATCTAACATTTCTACCACAGGTAATGTCTGCGAACTCTGAGGGGCGCCCACTCTACACAGCCTTCCAGTTTCTCCCCTCCAAACGCCGATACCCTGACTATTATGGTGTAATAGACTCCCCCATAGACCTCAAGACCATAGCCCAGAAGATCCAAGGCGGGGAGTATGCTAACCTGAACGAATTAGAAAAGGATCTACTACTCATGGTCAGAAATGCTTGCCATTTCAACGAACCTGGCAGCTTTATTTATAAGGATGCAAAGACTTTAAAAAAGGTATGTCATGACAAAATTAAATCTCTCTCACTCATATCCAACTACTAATTATTTTATTTCGTTGGTCTTATGCACTAGGTACGTGTGCGGGCATCCCTTTTGCCCCCCCCCCCCCCATCATCATCCCCTTCTGTTAAAAATTCGTTAGCTCACATTGCGCTCGCTTCACGACGTGTGACGTATACTCGAATCCAAAATTAGGCGAACTAGATTGACAGCTGTAAATGTTACCAGACTTAGCAAAAAAAAAAAAATAGGCATAGGAATTGTCGATACAAATTGGTCGATATAGCCTTGTGTAGAAGTGGAGTTAAAATGTTTGTCACTTTTGGACTTATTTTCATGGTTTTAGGCCCGAAAAATACAAAAAATATAGCAACAAACAATAACGTAAAAATTTCACAGTAACGGAAATAGCTCCAAGCAACTTTCTACCCGGCTGCCACCCATGAAAATTAAAATTTCAGATTTTTTTTTTATTGTAAAAAATACAAAGACTCCACTCTACAAATATGTGTAATTTGTCATCACTTCATCAGGTGATCCAAGTCCGCAAGCAGGAGTTAGAGCAGCACAGCCGCAGCGGTCCCGCCAAGACCTCTGAGCGTATCCGCAGCAAGCGCACGTCGCGCATTGGGCCTGTGCCCAACAGTGGGGCGCTGGCCATCATGGACCCACCAGGCTCTGACAGCGACGTGGTCAAGGTATATTTAAATACAAACTCAAACTAACAACATTTATTGACAACAAAAACACACTACATCACAACAAAAACACAGTATTAACATAAATAGGAGAAGAGAGGACAATTAGAGACGTTGTGCTGTAGTGGATGCCAAAAGGACTCCAATACTATCCAAATACCTGTCTCTGATGGCCTTCAAATCCCAAAAGAAAGTGAATAAGTTCTTCAGTCTTATTACAACATATACAAAAAGGTGATTATACAACTCTCATCAAATTCAAAAAACAGTTTAGTGGAATGTGACCAGAGGCCTTATTGCCTAACGTTTCTGACAGTCGCGATCGCAATGAAATGACAGTTTATGTATGCGAAATATGTCATTTGATAGCGATCGCGAGTGTCAGAAACATTAGGCAATACGGCCTCAGGATTGTGCGCCCGCTCCGTACAGAAATAACAGACAGACAGACAAAGTTTATTTTGCATTTTTAATATGGATGACCTCTTAAGCAGAGGATCAGGGCCTGGAGGATTTGGGCCCCAATAACTATCTCCATCTGTTCTGGCTTTGTGGCCTGCCCACAGCCACTGCAGCGAGCATTAAGGTCTGTTAAAAAGGGTAAATTTTTGTCGTAGCACTCTGAAGACAGTGAAAGTGACGACGAGAAAGGCGACAACGAAGACTCGCCGCAGTGGAAACTGTTTGCAACCGTCAAGAATCACTTGGGACCTAACGGTAATCTTAAAAATTTTAATGTTATTTTATTTACTTTACTAGCTTTTGCCCGCGGCTCCGCCCGCGCGGTATTCGGTTATCGCGCGCTGTTCCCTCGGGAACTGCATTTTTCCGGGACAAAAAGTAGCCTATGTCACTCTCGGGCCCATAAACTATCTCTATGCCAAAAATCACGTCGATCCGTCGCTCTGTTACGGCGTGAAAGAGGGACAAACATACAAACACAATTTTGCATTTATAATATTAGTATGGAAGTGTTAGTATGTATAGTATGTACCATCAGCCAAATATGTGGTCTACCACCCTAAAGTTGATAATCGTTTGCATGTCATACAACAATAATGCCTGTGAGATATGCGTGTGAGAGAAGACCTGTGCCCAGCAGTGGGACGGTGGATGGATCGGTGTAGTGTGTAGAGACCTGAAAACCGCAGCGACACTCATTCGTGACTAATCTTTTCGGCCGGCATAGGGTAAGGGCTTAGCGCAACGATGCCAGAGCCGAACGTTTATAAAGACCCCTAATTGGAATATCCTCAATTATTATTATTAGCCTATAACTGTCCCACTGCTGGGCAAAGGCCTCTCCTCTTGACTTCCACATCTCCCTATCTAGAGCTACATTTGGCCAATCACTCAGTTCCGCGTCCAGGTCATCATATCGTCAATCTAACGTAGACGTTAATATCTAAGGCTTATTATAAAGTCAACGATTATATCATTGACAGGGATATTTGGAAATAATTCCGATCCGCATTAGCGATCCCTTCAAATAGTGAACCTACTGTGTTAATAATAAAATTGTGTTAAATACTTGTAATGTATAGTATTTAGCTATCATTTATAAATATTGTGAATCTGTTTTTTTTTAAATACCTTGTTGAGTTTCTTGCCGGATTCTTCTCAACAGAGGTTTTTTCCGAACCGGTGGTAGATTTTTAGACGTTCATAAGTGCTTGTAATAGCCTAAATTGAATAAAGAGATTTTGACTTTGACTTTTGACTTTGACTTTGTAACACATAAAAGTTTTCCGTTTTAAATGAACAGTACACTACAATACAGGTACACCAATGGCAGACGCGTTCTCGAAGCTTCCATCCCGTCGCGCCTACCCGGATTACTACAAGGAGATCAAAAACCCAGTCTCCCTCAACCAGATCCGGAACAAAATCAGACGCGGGAATTACGGCACGCTGTCAGAAGTCGCCGGCGATATGAATATCATGTTCGAGAATGCCAAACAGTACAACCTGCCGACGTCAAGACTTTACAAGGACGCTGTGAAGTTGCAAAGGTGAGATTAAGAAGACTATGAAGTTAGTTACATGTACTCCTAGTTTGTAAACCAAGAGTTGAGGAAAAAAAATCCGCCAAGAACGTGCTGCATTTTTCCGGGATACAAAGTAGCCTATGTCACTCTCGGGCCATTAAACTATATGCCAAAAATCACGTCGATCCGTCGCTCCTTTACGGCGTGAAAGACGGACAAACACACAAACACACGTTCGCTTTTATAATATTAGTAAGGATTGTCTCGTAAAATTTATGAATAAATAAATTTTTGCTATAGATTAATGCAACAGCGTGTGCAAGAACTTCTCGACATCGTGCAAAGCTCGTCCAGTGATGACGAAAGTCTGTCTTCCGTGAAGAACCAAACGCAAGTCAGCACGCCTAGACCCCGTGGTAATTTTTTTTTAAATTTCATGTTTCAGTCAAGGTTACCAATATCTCTATACAGCCATTACGCCAAATTATGTGTAAAGAACGAAGTCAAAGTTTTATGTTAAAAGTTAATCCTAAATCACAGGTTGTACTTGTACCTATTTAGGAATTAGTGTTTTAGTTAAATGGACAGTGTAAAAATATTTTTTGGAAATAAATGATTATTATTATTATTATATCAAATGGTCATAATTATTAACATTCCAAAAAATTATGACATACGTTTAAAAACCTTTAAGCGATCTTATTTTAAAACAAAATCAAGTGCGGGTAGTTGGAAAAACAGTCGCAGCTAAACGAACGTGATACCCAACACTTCAGTGTACTCGAAACCATGGCCGCCGCGATGCGGTCGAAACATCGAGGTAATTCTACCAGTGTAATGTGTGTGTGTCGTTCGTAGGTCCCGAGTGAGAACCGCGATACTTCAAAACATAATGTAGTAGTGTGTCAAATTTTAATACAATCGTTCCGATATTTGTACTATACATACACACACGAGTGAACGTATAAATATGTTGCTACCTTTTATTTGTTACTCGGATGTACGGGACCTCAAATCAAATAGGATGAAAGTGAGGAACAAACTGACAAAAATTTTAAATTCTGGGAAACCAAAGCTTAAGTATACTTATGACTCTAGTCATGATATTATTATGGCTGTAGTCATGAAATGTCAGACTGTTGTTTATCAATAATAAAGTCACATATTGTTGGATATAAATATGTCACTTATTTTAATTTCGGGTGTTCTTTTAATTTATTTTAATTTACCAATGGAAATACAATAGGTAAAATAATATAATGACTTATTGCACACCATAAATAGTAAGCGATACAGAAAACAGGTACACAGAAAGAAAATACATTATGCCGCCGGTAATCACTAGTTTATGGGACAATCATCTTTTTTATCGACACTAATCTGTCCGCGACATTTTTCAAACAGTTGCAGATTTTTGTAAGTAAACATGTTTTTTCTGCAATTTAATAGATGGTGTACATGAATACATGCCGTCCTACATAAGTTCAACCTATTAAACCGTGAAATATCTTGTTGGATGTACGATTTTTTGGTAACGCCAGAGACAATTTTGGTAACGCAGGAGACGCCCAAAGTGTTGGTAAAATAGTTGATTGGCCCTTATATAACTTACAGGTCGCCCTCGTATCAACCCGCTGCCGAATGCAACACCTTCCGTCAGCACCCCGTCGGTTCCCAAACCCAACGTACCGCTAAAAAAGAAGCTCCACTTCATAGCGAAACAGCTGGTCGAGTTCACTTGCTCCGACGGGCGACAGCCTATGCTGTTGTTTATGGAGAAACCCAGCAAGAAACTATATCCGGAGTATTACAATGTGATTGACAAGCCCATTGATATGATCACTATTGAGGCTAATATCAAGGTTAGTTTTATTACTTTGCTTTCGATTTTAATAGCTAGGTGGTTTTGCAGGACCTTGTACAAGGTCCGCCCGGATTGCTACCATAATCTTACTCGCTAATCCTGCCGTGAAACACAAGTGCTTGCATTGTTGTGTTTCGGCGTGGAGAGTAAGACAGCCGGTGAAATTACGGGCACTTGAGGTATACCATCTTAGGTCTCTAGGTTGGCAACACATCTGCAATTCCTTTGGTGTTGCAGGTGTATAGACGGGCGGTGGTGATCTCTTACCATCAGGAGGCCCACTTGCTCGTTTTCCATCCATTCGAATAAAAAAAATAAGTAAAAAAAAAACTTGTCAGATTAACTCTTCGTATAACTAAGGCTACGTGCTCACTATGCAGTTAGCCGCTCGCTCGGTTCTGATCAGTACTAAGTCGTATAAAGTGTTAAATTACAACTAACGTCCACAGAACGATCGCTACAACAGCGTAGAAGAAATGATATCGGACTTCCGTCTAATGTTCTCCAACTGCCGCCAATTCAACGAGGAAGGCTCCATGATATACGAGGACGCGAGCATGCTCGAACGAGTTATGAACGAGAAGATTAAAGAACTAAATACTAACTACGAGAAGAAAGCGCCTAGGAAGGAAATTAAGACTGTCAAGTCGCGCCAGCTGTCGCCGTTCGAACAAAAGTTGAGGACGCTCTATGATGCTATAAGGGATTATAGGGACCCTAAAGGTAAGCTTACTGGATTTTTACCCGACTGCCTGAAGGAGGGTTATGTTTTTCGGGTGATGTACAGTCAAAGAAACTGAATCACGTACCTGGGTGGAAACTTTGTGCTAATCCATACTAATATTATAAATGCGAAAGTAACTCTGTCTGTTACGCTTTCACGCCAAAACCGCTGAACCGATTTGGATGAAATTTGGTACAGAGATAGAATAGACCTTGGGAAAGGACATAGGCTATCATTTATCGCGAAAAAGAGGCTTTAAGGGGTTAAAATAGGGGGTGAAAGTTTATATGGTGGAAGTTCGTCGCGGTCGAAGATAAAACTATGAAACTTGGCATTTAGGCATTAAACATACTATCCATATCCATACTAATATTATAAATGTCAAAGTGTGTTTGTACGTTTGTATGTTTGTCCGTCTTTCACGCCGTAACGGAGCGACGGATCGACGTGATTTTTGGCATGGAGATAGTTTATGGGCCCGACAGTGATATGGGCTACTTTTTATCCCGGAAAAATGCACAGATCCCGAGGGAACAGCGCGCGATAACCGAATACCACGCGGGCGGAGCCGCGGGCAAAAGCTAGTTATGTCATATTTGATGTTCCATACATCTGCGGAAGAAACAAACAGCGAAATTTATTATCAAAAGGTCCCACTCTGGTACGCGATTTAGTTTCTTCGACTGTATGTATGTTTGAATATTTGCTGGCCGTAGCTTAAAAAGCTGGACGGTTTTCAACATAATCATACGAGGTATCATCAGAACTGTCGGAGTGACATATTTACATAATTTTTCTAAATTGTATCTGCGAAAATAGCGAATATGGAGTGGAGGGAGGGGGGTAATTTTGCCATTATAGGTTGTACTCGTATTAAATGCTATTAGCCCGTTCCAAATATATTTAATTACTAGCTTTTGCCCGCAGCTCCGTCCGCGTAGTATTCGGTTATCGCGCGCTGTTACCTCGGGAACTGTGCATTTTTCCGGGATAAAAAAGTAGCCTATGGGACTATAAACTATCTCTATGTCAAAAACACGACGATCAATCGCTCCGTTGCGGCGTGAAAGCGTAACAAACAAACTGACTTTCCCCTTTTCATAGTAAGGAAGGATGTACGTTATAACACTTATGCTACCATTTTCGAAAAACTACTAGAAATTTAAGAAAACTACTACCCGCTACTCCGCCTGCGTAGAATGCTTTTATTATCCCGTCGGAACTATGCAATTTTCCGGGATAAAATCTATCCTATGCCCTGCCCCGGGACTCAAAAACTATTTGTAAACCGTAATTTTCTTTGTTCTCTGTAGGAAACCGTCAGCTGGCTCTGATCTTCATGAAACTACCCAGCAAAGCGGAGTATCCAGACTACTACGAGCTAATCAAAAACCCTATAGACATGGAGAAAATAGCCCACAAACTGAAGAACAGCGTATACAATACTGTCAATGAACTAGCGTCGGATTTTATACTGATGTTTGACAACGCTTGCAAGTACAACGAGCCCGATTCACAGATTTATAAGGACGCCTTGATATTGCAACGCGTGTGCTTGCAAACTAAACAGATGCTGAGGTAAGGGCCAATAATTTCTTCATGAACATCTGGTTATTTTTTTGTGTTTGTATAGAAATACACACTATATATTTTTCATTTGTTAATCCTTTCGTCAAAAGCATAAATTCCTTGTAGCGATTCACCGAATCTCATTTCACCTCGGAATATTTCAATTATAGTGTTGGTCACAATCGCTTATTTTTTAGTCGTTATTATACCAACTACACACATATGTATTATTTAACTCGTAGTTGTTTAAAAATAAATATTTTCTATTCCATTCTATTCTATAAATTTTGTCGCATTTCAAAGCGGTCGTGCATTTAAGTATCGAGTTGTGTTTCAATCGTGTTTTTTAGACGCATTTAACCTCGATCGTGTATTAGTGTATTTTAGTGCCAACATCAATTAACGTGTCAAATTTATAAGTCCCCGGCAAACTAACAAATTATTATTTTTTTACAAATTATTTTATTTCGATCGCATCAAATCTTACAAGTCGACATTCTCTCACTAGATTGTTCGAGTTATTTGAAATTTGGTGTAATATGTATTTTAGATAATAATGCAGTACAGCCAACCAAAAGTACAGTCAGCAAAAAAACTTGCGAGCGTAAAACTATATCGAAAATACAAACTGAAATATAGATGCACAGAAAAACCATAAAAATAAGACCAGCGCTGGGAACCGAACCGAGTTCCTCGGCATTCCGTGCCGCGTCCAACTAAGCGCACAGCGGTGGTGTAGCGGTATAGCACGCGGCACGGAATGCCGAGGACCTGGGTTCGATTCCTAGCGCTGGTCTAATTTTTCTGGTTTTTTTGTGCAACTGATCAGTTTGTATTTTCGATATGGGGATGACCGTAAAATTAACAAAAATTTGGAATTGAAATAAAAAATACAAAAAGATACAGATCTTAGTGTAAAACTAATCAGAAATACTTGGTTACTAACTAAAGCTGTGCTTCTTTTTCTTAGGGAAGACGACGACGCAGTGCCGGACGTCCCGGCGGCGGTTCAAGAGCTGTTGCTGAACCTATTCACATCAGTGTACAATCATCAAGACGAGGAGGGCAGGTAATCTAGATCTAGATCATATATCAAAAGCTGTGCCATACTAATAATAAACGCTTGGTCCGTGGGGTCCCGAAGCAAAAAAATTATTTAAATTTTTAAAAAAGAAGCTTGCCCGTTCCACTGGTGACCATAGGGCTAACTCTTTCCTCAGTCAACGTATTTGCATTGCATTACAACGAGGAAACGCAGCCAGCCTTATGGGCACCCTCCCCAATAGTAGCGACTTGGGTGATTTTTGTAAATATAGATTTTTAGGTTTAGAGTAATTTAGTTATAGTTTTTTATTTATTTATTTCTGTTAATTATTGTATATATTATTTGTTTGTTTATTAATATATAGGGTATACCTTTACTTGCCCGAATTTCATGTGCTATAATATTCTAACGCCATAATATTGATTCTTATAAATTTATTTTCACTACTCATTGTTTACCATATTAATCAAATGACAGAATGTTGGTTTCCCATAATATTAATTTCAATAATTTAATTTTTCATAATCATTGTAAGCCATAAATATCACATGCCATAATATCAGTTGGACGTCAAGAGGATATACTGATAATAAATCTTATACGTCAAACAAGCCTTTGAATTAGGTAAATTTTAATCACATAGATTAGGTTAGGTTAGAATTGCGACGTTTGATTTGTGCGAGCGAGCGAAACGAGCGAGCAAGACGATTCGGAGTAGAAGCGACTCGGATAGGTTAAGTTCAGAAGGCTGATGTTAGGAATTTTTTATAGCAACCCGGATAATAAAGATAATAGATAGATTAGTAATAGGAAAAAGCAATATTATCATAATCAAAATAAACACTATTTAGTATGGCGTTTGAGTATTCTATTGAATAATATTATTGCACTTAATAATATGGAAAACAATACGTTGTGACGTCTAAGTCGATGAGGTAGAAAATTAAAAAAAAAACAACGGTTTCTGGACAATTGATTTATTAGTACCAGAAATAAAACAATGCATTTAAAAAAAAGGCTCGCGGCTAGTCAGTGGTTATATAGAGCTGGTGGGTCATTTGGGTTATCTCAACTGAATGCTCGTTCGCTTGTACAGTTTTGCTCGCTTAGTAGGTTTGGTTAAGTAAAATGTTGAGCGCCACCAGCCGATACGGCGGCTGGACCAGAATTTGAAAGGTAAAAGAAAAATAAGGTTTGAGTGTACCTCGGCCTGGAGAATTACCCACGGGTTTGGTGGCTACGAAGGTGTCCTGGAGAGATGGGCAACGGGAGCCCGCGGGGACTCGTCCAACCCGATGAAAAATTGGCCCAGGCAGAGGGCGGACCTCAAACTTGAAACTCCAAAAAAAAGGAACCTCCGTAGGTGGAAGCTGCCGACGGGAACTAAAAAAAAACCTCCTGGAAGAGAAAACCCAGGATTAGGATAATAAAAAAAGGTGATGGTATGACGAGACGCAAGTTGTCCAATGGGCAACTGGTTCCTAGGGTTCTGTGGTCGAAATTGCTGGACTCACCGGAGAGGAATGAAGGTCCTGCTTCAGCTGGCCAGGCTGGAGTTGACGTCTGTCGACTCTCCGGAGGTTTCAGCAAGTCCACGTCCACTATTAAGCTGCAATGAACAAAGTCCGGTTACCACTTGCAGTACACGAAGCTACCGCCAAAATAAATTCTAAATAAAAATGAAACTTACCTCGCGACATTTGGCGTCGCGTTTGCGAAATTATGCTCAGAGCGTTCGTTTTTAGAAAAAAAGGACAAACGTCCGCGGCAATAGCCAAAAGGAAAAGAAAGCTCTGGAGCCCCTCGGACGGCGGCCTTCAGAGAAAAAAAATAATGACAGATCCTGAGTGTTGTCATGCGCAAGCGCAGAGGCACAAACCAAGTTAAATAGGGAAAAATATGCAGAAGCTGATTTGTTCTGAAACGATGAAAACAAGTACTTACTTGATTTATCCTGAAATAATAACATCACTTCAGACGAAAACATGATCTCTTCAATTTGGAAAACACATAAAACCGTAAGGACTAAATTTTATTGACAGCAACACTGACAGTTGAGTTTTAATTTTAAACGTCACTAACAAAAGTCAAAGGAAACCATAACCATACAACGGCGTTTGTTGAGCGTTTATTTAAAAAAAAAAATAAGAGGCAAGTGTTGAAATTTTTATATGTCACAGTACCCCCCAACCCAAGGAAAATTTTGACGTGAGGCAAAATTTTAAGCTGGCCCCCAGCTTCTATAACACACCGAGAATCCAAAATCAACATCTGGACGCGAGACTCAAAGGAAAACGTCCAATGTCCTGACTCACAAACAGTAGAGACGCCGGCAAGAAATACCAAGCAACTCAACTCACCATAACATCAATTCTTAACAAAAGAATAACAATAAAAAAAAAGAAAACCACGCAAAGCGAAGTAAACCTAAGATAGTTCCTATCGTAGGATAGAAAGCAACATCCTATAGAAAGGTACAATAACTCCTAACAAAGGATAAAAGAAACAACACCCTATCGAACCCACGCGCTTTACCAGTCAAGAGCTTTATTAAACAGCTACGGACTGAACGAGGAAAAAAAACATCCCACAAAAAGGATAAAGAAAATAACACCTCATCAAAGGATAAGGAAAAAAAAATAACACCCTATCGAAGGATAAGGGAAAAAAACAACACCTTATCGAACCTACACGTCTTACCAGTCAAGAGCTTAATCAGAGAAGCTACTGACTGAACAAGTAAACAAACTAAACTATAGACAACACTGAGATGAGACCCTGGCGGTGCAGTGAGAGGTAAAACAACAACGGACTGCACGTCCAGCGTCTACAGCAGAATAGAAGCATAAGTCTATGCAATGAGTAAAGTTAATCACCTTTAAGGTGTTGAATGTGCCAAAAACCTAAATTCTTACCAGTAACGACACTTTCTAGCTCGTATACCAGAGGGGAATGTTTACATAACACACGACATTTCTCATAACGAGGTGCGAGTTTTGCCATGAAGAATTTACTGGCATCACTCTGAGGGAACGTTTTTTTCCACACAACATCTCCTACTTCGTATTCATTTGACCGACGTCCTTTGTTGTAATTACGAGCATTTCGCTCATGAGACTTAGCTAAAGCGGACAAAACCCTATCAAAAATATCGTGCAAGCCTCCTAATTTAGCAGCGTAATCTTCGGGTGAAGCACAGGACAAATCTAACTGTGAGGTTCTTTGACTAACGTAAACCTTACCACAGGGAATAGCTTCGCGACCATGTACCAAGAAAAAAGGAGTGAACCTAGTAGATTCGTTAACAGTTGTATTTAGGGCAAATTGGACCTTAGGCAATGTAGTATCCCACGAACGGTGATCTTGTTGGACCAAAATAGAAACGGCCGTCATTAAAGTACGGTGGTAACGTTCTACGGTAGAAACTTGAGGACAATGACGTGGAATTAAATGAACCTGCGGAATGTCGTATTTCTCAAACAAAGCATTCAACTCCCTTCCAGTGAACTGCGTTCCGTGGTCTGCTATAACGGTGCGCGGTATGCCGTGCTTAAGAAAGACTTCATCCTCAAGCCGCTGTGCTATAGTTTTCCCCACGGCTCGCCGCAAAGGAAACAATAAAACGTATTTAGAAAAACAACAAACAACCGTAAACATATACGTATAACCAGCGCGAGAACGTGGCAATGGACCCACCAAATCCATACTAATTGATTCAAAAGGACGGGAACAGACTTTGGGATTACCCATAAGACCTGCTGGTGGTTTCTGAGAGTGTTTATAAGCAGAACACACGTCACAATTTTTAATAAAGTTTACAACATCCTGGTATAAATCAGGCCAGTAATAATTCTGAGAAAGACGCTTATAAGTTTTAAACGTTCCAAGATGAACAAGTTCATCACAATGACAAGACTGTAGCAATTCAGACCGACGGTCAGAAGGAACTACTTCCTTCCAATCGAATTCATTAGAAAAGTGAAATTTATTTTTGGAGTAACGATACAATTTGCCGTCGTTAATAATGAAATTTGGACAAGAAGTGGGAAACCGTTCGCATTTTTGATAAAGTTTGTTATACCAATCGCAAGCGTGAATCTCCAAAATTGGAACAGCACGCGACAACGCGTCTGGGACAACATGTTCCTTACCCTTGCGGTGAACAATTTCAAAATCGTAAGGTGAAAGACGACATCCCCAACGGGCTAAGCGTCCAGTGGGATTAGTTAAATTGAAAAACCATTTTAAACTTGAATGATCAGTTACCACTTGAAAACGTTGACCTCCCTCCAAATAAGGACGAAAATGTTCTATAGAAAATACTACTGCCAAAGCTTCCCTTTCTGTAGCCGAATAATTCCTCTCGGCCTTGTTCAAAGATCGGCTGGCGAAAGCAATTGGGTGTTCCTGACCGTCCGCAGATGTCTGCGTCAAGGTTCCACCAATACCGTACCCAGAAGCATCGCAATGCACAGCAAAGGGTTTGGAAAAATCGGGACAGGACAAAATGGGGGCTGACACTAAGGCAGACTTCAACTTCTGAAACGACTTGTCAGCGTCATCAGACCAAACAAAAGGAGGCGCGTTCTTACGTGTGCTCGTCAGCGCATTCAAAGGAGCGGCAATGTCACTGAAATTTTGAATAAAACGTCTATAATAAGAAGCGGTACCTAAAAACATCTTTACCTCTTTACGATTACACGGAGTAGCGTAGTCTACAATAGATTGTATTTTAGATGGATCCGTGCGTAACCCTCGCTCATCTACCACGTATCCAAGATATTTTAGTTCACTTCGAAAAAAATTAGATTTGCCGAAATTAATGGTCAAATTAGCAGATTTTAAACGATCAAAAACACGGTTAAGCAAAGAAATATGATCATCAAACGTTTCACTAACAACGATGATGTCATCCAAATAAACGAAAAGCCTACCATTAAATTCGGGTCCAAACAATTTGTCCATCAACCTCTGCTGCGTCGCTGGAGCGCCTGTCAAACCAAAACACATCACTTTAAATTGAAAAAGACCACGACCGGGGACGGTAAACGCGGTACGCTCTTTCGATTGCTCATCAAGCGGTATTTGCCAAAATGCACTTTTTAAATCAATAGAAGAAAGAAACCTAGCATCTCTTAACTGGTCAAGGATACCAGAAACGTAAGGTAAAGGATAGGCATCATGCTTACTCACTGAATTCAATTTGCGACTATCAATGCAGAAACGTAATTCACCGTTAGACTTGGGCGTAAAAAGAGTCGGGTTGTTCCAAGTACTCGTGCTAGCTTCGACCACATCCTGTGCCAGCATTTCGTCTAACTGCCGATTCAATTCTACCAGCCGATGAGGTGAGATGGGATAATATCGCTGCTTTATAGGTTTACAATCGCCAGTATCAATGGTGTGAACAAGTAGATCCGTACGCCCTAGACCTTTCCTTTCAAAAGAAATGCTTTCAAAATTACGTATCATATTATCTGCAATTACTCTTTGATCAGGGTTAAGATGATCAAAGGAATGCAGCCGAACCTCAGAAACAAAATTCTGGGTCGTGACATCCTTGTTAACGCTAAAGTCTTTAAATAAATTTGGAGCTATGTTAAAGGCTTTCCAAAAATCAACGCCTAAAATCAATGGAGTAGTCACATCCGGTATAACATAAAACTTAATAACACGAGTTAAGTTACGAACCTTAACCGGTAAAGATAAATATCCTTTTACCGTTGCCTGGGAGTCGTTAGCGGTGGCAATGTAAGTAATATCACGGCAACCGTGTAGCGGAGCTCCCAAAGACAAGAACAAATCGGACAGGTCCGATCCCAATATAGAAATCGAAGAACCTGAATCAAGTAACCCATCCAAACGATGGTTATAAATAACTAAAGAAATATAAGGACGGTCGTCCCCACGATCAACAAAATTCCGAACCGCAGAAACGCTGGAAGAAACAAATGCGTTAAGCTTCACACCGTCTCCATTAACACTATCACGAGAAGAGTTCCCACGTTTACGACCGAAGGAACTCGAAACGGATTTGCTAAAACGGTTCGAGTTTATTCGTTTTTTGATTGATTTCCCGAATTAGAGGACTTAATTAAACAGTCAGGGCAAGAGGGACTCCTCACACCCTTTTTCCCGCAACGAAAGCAAACAATGTCTTTCAATCGACATTCCCGAAGAGTATGGGTATCTACCCTGCAACGAGGGCAAAATATTTTCGCCGAGGCTATCTCTACCCTAGGCTTCAAAACCGATTTGAAACATAGGTCTGGGGCAAGCGCACTCGTAGAAGGTTTTGGAGGTTCCACAAAAGTATTAGCACGATGCCAGCTGTCCTCAAGAACACGACAAACACGCTTAAGGTCACTAAGAGATTCCACGGGATCCAATGCCAAGGGAACGGAATATTCCGGCCTTATGTTCAAATACACGATATCAAACTTCTCCCTTTCAGTAAGAGGTAACGTCAACCGACTAAAATAATTTAGCATTACGCTAAGATACGAACATATGCTTTCGCGTGGACCCTGGGTTCGACTGCGAATTTCCTTCAGCAACCGCCTGTCATAATCGAAAGGTAAAAATTCCGCCAAAAGCAACGATTCCAGCTGAGCCCATGAAGAACAATCAGGTTTCACAGATCTGTACCACTGCAACGCATCTCCCTCGAACAACTCGACGGCTGAAACGAACAACCTGTCCGCTGGAATACCACGTGAGCTACAAAGTTCCTCAAGTCGCTGAAGAAAAACCCTAACACAAGTTCGACCATCATATTTTAAGTTAAGCGAGCCGATAGTTTGGTATTTATTTAAAGCTATGGGAGCTGGAGTAACAACCTCAGTAAGTGGTTCATCAGGTACCTGATACTGTTGAGTGCTTGTTTTAAAAATCTGAAATAAATTATCAAGCTTAGACAAAAATTTATTGAGCATATCCATTTGCTCTTGATATGAGGTAAGGTTAGCTTCATCCGGGGTGATTCGCGTTAGACGGTGAAAAAGGTGGTGCGCTAAGGCTTGAATTCGGTTTAAGGCCTTTAATGTTAAAGTACGTGACGAAGGTGCAATCAGTTGAGATAACTCCTTAAGTTTACATGATGTGCTATCAAGCTCTTCAGCCATATCACCCACAAAATTTACAATTTCATCTGAAGGGTATTCCTTCACGAGTTTACGTAACTGTGTGCGTAAAGTGTTCACATCCTCCGCAGGTACAGTACTCCTAATGCGGACCTCATAAGCTAACTCATCTTTATGTAATAAATTCCATATAATAGGACGTTCCTCCATTTCCTATTCGTGCAATAGCAGGTAGATGCCGATAAAGATTAAGAAAGAAAAAAAAATTAGTCGACACTAATTTACAATCGCTATTGACTGACTTCAGAAATGCAGCAATGTAACTGTTTTTTTTTTAAAGCACACAAAAAAAAATTGACGCCGACTATACCGAAAATTATAACCACACAAAAAAATTTGTCGCCGACTGTACCGAAAGTTATAACCACACAAAAAAATTTGTCGCCGACTGTACCGAAAGTTATAACCAACTGCAGAAATACAGCAATATTTTAATTTTTTTTTTAACAAATAATACACAAAAATTATTCTTTAACAAAAATGCACAAAATATGCAGCTGACTGTACTAAATCTCGTAATCGACCCAGAAATGTAAAAATATATTTTAATTTTTTAACAGAAATACATAAAATATGCAGCTGACTGTACTTAATTTCGTAACCAACCGCAGAAATGTAACAAGGTATTTTAATTTTTAACGAAAATACACAACATTTAATTTTAAAACGAAAATACACAAAAATATCTAGCTGACTGTACTTAATTTCGTAACCAACCGCAGAAATGTAACATGTACTCTTAAACTTCAGACCAAAGTGTTCACAAAAAAATGTTTCTGATTATACCAAATATTATTAATTGCAGAAAAACAGCACTATATTTTTTTTTAACAAAGTTCAAAACGTGAAATGTACTGACTGTAGACTGTACCAAGTATTACTAACAAACTTTAGAAAAGCAACACTAAAGCTTTTTCTTTTAATTTAAAAAAAAGGTTCAAAAGAAAAATGTTTACTGACTGTACCTAATATTATTAACTCACTGCAGGAAAGCAGCACTACACATAAATGTACCTATATATATATTTTTTTTAATTATTAACAAGTTCACAAAAAAATTGTTACTGACTGTACTATAAATTATAAGTGACTACAGAAAGGCAACAATAAGTTTTTAGATTTTTAACAAAAGTACAAACAATAATTATCACTGACTGTACCAAAAATTACTAGTAAACAGTACTGAGTACATTAATTAATTTTACTGAAGTTAATTGTAATTAAGAAGGTTTAAAGTATTTATCTCTAAAATTTCAAGCAATTGGTGTTTGAAACGCGATGACAATATAAAATACTATAGGTTACTTTATTATTGAGGCTGACTGTACAAGCTACCAAAAGGAAAAATTATTGTAATTATTGTATTATATTGCTAATTCAAGTCAGTTGGGCTAATTCTATAACACTTCATTCGGCTATACAAAATGGCGGCTCTTAATAAGCTACCCACAATTTAAATTATAAGTACACCCGGGTCGTTCTCGTGAGTCGTTCAAATCACCATTCCAGGCGAAAAATCGGTATAAAAAATGTTCTTTTTTGTAAACTTTGTATACAGAAAGAACGGTCTGAAAAAGATAGTAAAGGAGTCTTTTGCGTTGAAGGCCTTTACCTAATATTAAACTAACGCGGTTAAAAAAATAGTGTCAAATCTCATTTCCCTCCCTTTCCAAATTACGTACTGATAAATTGTTGGATGTATTTAAGCACCTTTAAAAAGAAAAGTTTCAAATTTTTTTAAGCGATGTGAGTAACTAACTATTAAGGAATAAATCTGTAAATTTGCACAATTTTAAGACTACTTCGTAATAGAAAGAATGAAGATTATGATTTTGTCCAGCGAAAACTATCATTTCCTTCCGCGATACCAAAACATTAAATAAATGCCCAAATTCTTCCCTGTATGGCGGTAGCAAGTGTACTGTTCCCGCCCCGCACCGCTTCAGTGTGCCGCCGCATCTAGTCCAGGGAGGACATACGTTCCGCTAGCAAGAAATTCTGGATTTACGTGCGCAAAAAGTACTTTGTCACAGTATGGTCATCATTACTTTCCAGCATTTTATGCAATAAGTACTATTTTAATTTTTTGTTTAATTTCACATTAAAATGCTTTATGATAACTTATTTAATGATATAAATATAAAATATACAAACTGCATTTGGAATTTATTAATCGAGAAAAACCGCCAATATCTCATTCCTCTCCATGGCATTACCATCCTTACCCTCCAATTTTGCGCTGGATGGTAATGAGCATGTTTGGAAGGTAGTGATTGTTGAAAGTAACATTTATTTTTGTAGTTTTGGTAAAGCCTATTTTGATAAAAACCTATTTTAATCATAAGATATATTGTTTAATAGTCAAAAAAATGTAGTATTTCTTTTTAAATCAGCATAACTATTATGCTACACAAAAAAAAAGCTAACTAGGAAAGAAATTTTAGGAAAAGACAGATTAATTAGAAAACAAGAATATATAAAGATGGAAAGAGATCCCGAATTACAGACTTCAAAAAGAAAAGGAAAGAAGAAGGTATATCTAAATAAAATAAAAAAATCAGAGTAGGTATTAAAGATAAGAGTATCAGAGCACAAAGGGAAGAAAGACGAAGATGGCGTATAAACAGTCGTAAACATTCGAACAAAAAAAGGAGCAATTTTAGACAAAAAACTACCGTGAGACTCACTCATATTAAATGATATGGTAAAGGATAACTCATGTCTTAAATCGAGTTTAGCTCGACTTGTTTCGGGTTAATTCGAAACGCTTCTTCCTTCTTCTTCGAATTTTAACCGGGATTGTACCCCCAAGTTGGAAAACACTTTAACATTATTAACATTATAAACAGTATTAAATATTCGTGCTGCGTCATCGGTTTGTGTGAACGTGCCTTCACGGAGCGATATTGTTAGTGGTGTGTGCTCCCTACATTTGACAGTGACAGTAAAAATGACGATAAAAATGTGGGTAGTTATGCGCCTGTGTTAGTTTCGTTGAACAATAGCGCGAGCAGAGCGGTGGCGCGTAGTGCGCGTGTTTCGGCAGCCGCCGAGTCGCGTGCTCCTTAGAAGAAGGGTTTCGAAATAACCCGGAACATGTCGAGCTAAACTCGATTTAAGACGTAAGTTATCCGTTACCATATCATTTAATAAAAAAAGGAGCAGCATAAAATACAACGAATTTTGTTGGAAAACTCACCACCAACCACACTATCTGTTACTGACAACGAAAACAATTTAATCTGGTCGTACCAGCACTTGAACCAGATGTAGACCCTTTAGCACAAAATCCTGCGTGTGGGATAGAAGAAGAAATGCGTGGCATACGTAAATAATCCACTTCAGTCAGAAAAGTTTGCTATAAAGCCATGAAAGTAATCAAAAACTTAAAAGAAGAAGTAAAAAAATTACAAAAAGAAAATATATTATGAAAGCAAACCCAAAAACTAGAGTTACCACAGAAGAACGTAACAAAAACAATAGAATTTAGTAGCGTGGAAAAAAGTTAACGAATTAATAAAAGACTTGCCAGAAGAAAAAGTTCAAGAAGTTGAAAAAATATATTATTTGATGAAACTGTTTCAAGAAAAATACAACAAAAATATTAAGCTCTAAAGCAAATAGAGAAAAGATAATATGTAAAAGAAAGTAATTGTAACTGACTTCGAGATTGAAAAGATATAAGATATCATTTTTGATCTGTTTATTTTATATACCTATACCTAATCGTGTATGAACCTCTAATAGAGGTAATAGGTAGTTAGGTCCTTACAATGCCTGTCTATTTTTGTGATTTTTTATAATAATTAGTGAAGAAACTTAATTTTTTTATAAAGAACTGATAAATACTATTAAAAACAAGTTTTATTTTATAAAAACATCACTTCACACTAATTATCTAGTTTTAATATGTATAAATAGCTCTATTACAATTAAATCATTAAAAATTATTACGGAAAATCTCATTACTTTCCATATATACTCACTACCATCTAGGCATATTTCATTAATTTTGCAATAAATCTCATTACCTTCCTGACGCACTCATTGCCATCCTGTCATATTTCATTTCCATCCGAGCCTTCATTACTTTCCTTCAAAAAAAATCCTAACTCAAAAGCTGTAGAATGACGCCTTTACTCATATATTACTCTACGCGGGTATGTGAACCATTTAAAAACATAAAAATCTCGAAAATCGTCAATATTTTGAAAATTAAAAAAATGACTGAATTTGAACGACTCGCGAGAACGACCCACCCACAACTTTTTATAAAGAAATAAAGTGAAATAGTTGATTACAAACTCAACTAAATGTAAACATACTTTTAGTACAAATTGTTTAGAAAGGTAAAATGTAATTGTTGATTACAAACTCAACATGTTACTTTGTTTACTACAAACTTTACAATAGTCATTACTCATTAAAGTACATATAAGCGAACAAAAAAAAACAAGCGGAAAGTTCAGTCGAGAATTTCTACAGCTAGTAACGACATAGAATTTAACCCAAACTAAAGCCTCACGGAGGGCTGCCACTGTGACGTCTAAGTCGATGAGGTAGAAAATTAAAAAAAAAACAACGGTTTCTGGACAATTGATTTATTAGTACCAGAAATAAAACAATGCATTTAAAAAAAAGGCTCGCGGCTAGTCAGTGGTTATATAGAGCTGGTGGGTCATTTGGGTTATCTCAACTGAATGCTCGTTCGCTTGTACAGTTTTGCTCGCTTAGTAGGTTTGGTTAAGTAAAATGTTGAGCGCCACCAGCCGATACGGCGGCTGGACCAGAATTTGAAAGGTAAAAGAAAAATAAGGTTTGAGTGTACCTCGGCCTGGAGAATTACCCACGGGTTTGGTGGCTACGAAGGTGTCCTGGAGAGATGGGCAACGGGAGCCCGCGGGGACTCGTCCAACCCGATGAAAAATTGGCCCAGGCAGAGGGCGGACCTCAAACTTGAAACTCCAAAAAAAAGGAACCTCCGTAGGTGGAAGCTGCCGACGGGAACTAAAAAAAAACCTCCTGGAAGAGAAAACCCAGGATTAGGATAATAAAAAAAGGTGATGGTATGACGAGACGCAAGTTGTCCAATGGGCAACTGGTTCCTAGGGTTCTGTGGTCGAAATTGCTGGACTCACCGGAGAGGAATGAAGGTCCTGCTTCAGCTGGCCAGGCTGGAGTTGACGTCTGTCGACTCTCCGGAGGTTTCAGCAAGTCCACGTCCACTATTAAGCTGCAATGAACAAAGTCCGGTTACCACTTGCAGTACACGAAGCTACCGCCAAAATAAATTCTAAATAAAAATGAAACTTACCTCGCGACATTTGGCGTCGCGTTTGCGAAATTATGCTCAGAGCGTTCGTTTTTAGAAAAAAAGGACAAACGTCCGCGGCAATAGCCAAAAGGAAAAGAAAGCTCTGGAGCCCCTCGGACGGCGGCCTTCAGAGAAAAAAAATAATGACAGATCCTGAGTGTTGTCATGCGCAAGCGCAGAGGCACAAACCAAGTTAAATAGGGAAAAATATGCAGAAGCTGATTTGTTCTGAAACGATGAAAACAAGTACTTACTTGATTTATCCTGAAATAATAACATCACTTCAGACGAAAACATGATCTCTTCAATTTGGAAAACACATAAAACCGTAAGGACTAAATTTTATTGACAGCAACACTGACAGTTGAGTTTTAATTTTAAACGTCACTAACAAAAGTCAAAGGAAACCATAACCATACAACGGCGTTTGTTGAGCGTTTATTTAAAAAAAAAAATAAGAGGCAAGTGTTGAAATTTTTATATGTCACAACGTATTGCATTCGTATCAAATTTTCGGGAAAATAAAAATATATCAAATCAATTTTCTAGTAAACGAAACATTCGGGCAAATGAAATTATGGCATATAACTTTCGGGTAAACAATAGATAACCTATTTTTAGCATTTTCCACAGAGTTTCTAGTTTGGTGTCATTCTTGTAATTTTTTTAAAGTCCTTAACTAAAAGGTTACCACTAATAAACTAAATTAGGTTAACGTTACGCAGCGTATAAGTAAAATATACCTCATTTGTCTGGGCTCCACAGAAAACCAGCGTTGCTGCACATTATACATGCTGAGTGGAGACCCTTTTTGGTGTCCTGTCGTGTCACCAAGTATCTAATATAGTTATAGTGCTAGTTTTAGTCTTAGTCTTAGGTGTTACTTATGGAGCCAAATAGTAGATTGTACAACAAGAGCATAAAACGAGCCATTTTACACGAGGCGTTCAAATAGGCACCCGAGCCGGTACGGCGAGGGTGGATAGACACGTCGAGGGGAAAATGGGTTTAATGCTCGAGTTTAACACTCTACTTTTCACTTCGATGGCGAGGAAATGAAATAGCAACAGTGGAAGCCATGATTCACTTTCTATGTACCTTTTATTTTTTATGCATTATTATAATAATTCCATTTTTTAATATTACTGATTTATTATGATTGATTTTTAGGTTTAATCAATTAAAAAATATTTAAAAATATATATAGAATTTTTTTTGTTTGTGGCTGTTGACACCTGATTACCTTGGTCTTAAGTTGGTCTCAGACGAAGATTTTATTTTATGCACTAGAACATAAAAAGTCATTTTATGTCGCCTAGATACAGCATAAACACGAACTTTACGAGCATGAGAAGTGAAAAATAATTTTTTCTTTCTTTCTTCCTTGTCAGATGCTACTCGGACAGTATGGCGGAGCTGCCGGAGCACGACGGCGGCGGCGGCGCGCGCGTGCGCGGCATCTCGCTGGACCTGGTCAAGCGGCGGCTGGACCGCGGCCTCTACCGCCGCCTCGACCACTTCCAGCACGACATGTTCGCCGTGTTCGAGAGGTGAGCTGTGGACGAGTTGGAAGTATACCCCATCTGTCAGATGCCACTCGGACAGTATGGCGGAGCTGCCGGAGCACGACGGCGGCGGCGGCGCGCGCGTGCGCGGCATCTCGCTGGACCTGGTCAAGCGGCGGCTGGACCGCGGCCTCTACCGCCGCCTCGACCACTTCCAGCACGACATGTTCGCTGTGTTCGAGAGGTGAGCTGTGGACGGGTTGGATATATACCCCATCTGTCAGATGCCACTCGGACAGTATGGCGGAGCTGCCCGAGCACGACGGCGGCGGCGGCGCGCGCGTGCGCGGCATCTCGCTGGACCTGGTCAAGCGGCGGCTGGACCGCGGCCTCTACCGCCGCCTCGACCACTTCCAGCACGACATGTTCGCGGTGTTCGAGAGGTGAGCTGTGGACGAGTCAAGCCAATCAAGCTACAATTTCTTTCCCTTTCCACAAACGGCCACAAACGGAGATTCCATTAAGGCAGTGGTTCTTAACCGGTGATCCTCGGACCACTGGTGGTCCCCGGAAGAACTCGAAGTGGTCCGCGAAGCCATCAATAACGAATTGGCAAAACGACGCGTCAGTCAAGTAGCGGTCACAACAGTTCATTCATTTACAATTTTACTTTTACCGTATGATTACCTTCAAACAGTTGGTGGTCCATGGCAAGACAGAAATTTCGTAAAATGGTCCCTCTTAACTAAAAGGTTAAGAACCGCTGCATTAGGGATAAGTGTAAATTCTTCCATAGTTTACGAGCGGATCAGATGATTCTGAATGAAGGCCAGCATCATTGGTTTCATTTTATGACGTAGCTAGTGATGTGATCGTTTGAACTCCTCCTATCACTTGCTTTGTATGGTACAGTCAAGGGCAAAGATATCGACACGGCCAAAGTTTCAAAAATATGTGTACACGGCCTTAATGTTAAGGGCATTAAGTCGTGTATCGTATAAGCGTGAGAGGTATTTGAGTGATTTGGACCTGTCCAATGGTGCAGTGAAAATTATTTTGAGTAGTCCTGTATCGGAAAATGCAGTACGAATTTACAGGTTCATCAAGCACTCCTTTGCAGCCAGATAATCTGGACATCGCAATAGGAGTGTTTGATGAATGTGGCCTTTGAGTCTTTCAATGAGGCTGGCATAGTCACACAGGTGCACTTAAGCCTCAAAAAAAAAATAGAAAAAAAAAATCGTGTATACATATTTTTGTAACTTTGGCCGTGTCGATATCTTTGCCGTTGACTGTACCAATAAGCCTAGATGATGATGAGTTTTAATCCTTACCTTATCCTTAGCTGCGTTAACAGTTCATTAATACCGATCACTATTTCCACAGAGCCCGTCGCCTCTCCCGCACCGACAGCCAGATCTTTGAGGACTCTGTGGAACTGCAGTCGTTCTTCATAGCGCACCGCGACCAGTTGTGCGCGAACACGCTGGTGTCGCCGGCGCTGGCGTTCACCCGGGAGACCGTCGCCACCAGCGTCGAGCTGGTCAAGCAGTGCAAGCTGCTGCAGGAGAATGACGAGGAAGAGGATACCAGGTCAGTGCTTTATGTCTGTACTTTTTTTTTTAAGGTAGCCTGTATAGTGTCCCACTGCTGGGCAAAGGCCTCCCCTCTTGACCTCCACAACTCTCGTTCTGACGCAATGTCAGGCCAGTCCTTTGCGTACGTGTCCAGATCGTCCCGCCATCTCCTCCTCGGTCTGCCTCGATGTCGCTGGCCGTTCTCCGGCACCCACCAAGTAACTGTGCGAGCCCACCTTTGTGGGTGCATGCGGCAGACGTGTCCAGCCCAGTCCCATTTTAGCTTAGCAGTCTATTACCCAACGTCGGTTATGCGTGTTTTTGAGCGCAGCGTAGTGTTCCGGATTCTGTCCATACTATCTCTCTGATCGGATGTCTGTACCATACTTCATTTAATTTACACTCGCGGTCAAAGAAAACGGGTCGGTACGAAAAACTAGAATATCTCCAAAAATAATAGAGCTAGGAGCATGAATTAAACTGTATATTGTAGATAATTCTATAATTAATAAAACGACATGATAGGTGTGAAAGTTATTCATTTGTTTATTCTAATTACGTACAAAACAAAATATTTACAAATTTTACGTAGAAAAATTAAAACTTGGTACCTCACATTACAACAGAAAAAACAAACTTTAAGCCAAATTAATTCTTCGTATTGCCTTCACGGGCTCTTTTTAAAGCTTCCAGATGATTGGGCATGCTCTTCATTAGGTTTCTTATGCGATTTTGCGGGATATTGATTCATCCTTCCACTAACGCATGTTTCAGGTCTCTAAGTGTAGCTAAAGCGGAGTTACGATTTCTTACATGCCTTCCAAGCTCGTCCCATACATGTTCGATCGGATTTAAGTCCGGACTTCTCGAGGGTCAATTCATAAAAATGATACCAACGTCGTCAAAGTAATCATTTACAATCTGAGCTGTGTATGGCCTGGCGTTTTCATGCATGAACATGGGATTTTCACCCATATTAATTAAGTATGGACCGTCATGCTCATTAAGAATCTCTTCTACATATCTGGCACTAGTTAGCGTACCATTTTTTATGAAGACTTACTCCATGTGAGTCTCTGAAGAGATTACAGCTCAGGCCATAATTGACCCACCGTCAAACGACACTTTTTCCTCAAAATAAGCTCGAGTAAAACGTTCACCTGGCCGTTTGTAAGCTCTTCGCCGCCCATCATGTGCATAGAGCATAAATCTGGATTCATCAGAAAACATATTTCTTGCCAATTCTTCGTCTGCCCACCATCTGTGTTCGCGGGCGTAAATCAATCTTGCTGTTCGCTGCCCTTTTTCAAGTTTTGGGCCATTTGCCGGTCTACGTGGGGTCAAATTAGCTTCTTGTAGCCGCCGCCTTACAGTCCACTCGCTTATGTCATCTTTTCGAGTCTCTCGAAGTTGATTTTGGACTTCAACAGCCATGAGGTGCCGATTTCGGAGCATAGTTGTTACAATAAATTGTACTTCTCGAGCTGCAGTACATCTCGGTCTGCTGGTTCCTGGTCTTCTAATGTTCTGCCCAGTTTCTCGGAAACGTTGGACGACTCTCTGCACGGTAGAAAGTGACATGCCAACAGTTTTCGCTGTTCTTCTCTGAATTCCGCCTTCTTCTAACATAGTGACGATACGTGTACATTCTTCTGGTGTCAACCACATGATAGTAAATCAAGAATGATCAAGAAAGGCAACAATGAGTGCCTTTTATCATTATGCTTTGACAGATTGAAAATAAAAGTGAGAAAACAGGCAAAAGTAAAACAAGTGCAATTTTAATTTAGACCCTAATTAGAGTTTTTTTTAATTTTAACTTTTTCCAGCAACCATGTAAAACATTTGAAGGTTGTATTTAATACGATATTAAATTCTCTTTAATATAGAGTCAGTTTCGTATAAGTAAATCTTTTTATTTTCAAAATTTTAAGGTTTTCGTCACTGACCCGTATTATTTGACCGCGAGTGTAGAATTAGAAACCACAGCAACATTGTATTGCGGCTCGTGAACTGTAATCTCTTTACAATTTTTACTAGAATAACAATTGACGACACGCAAATAAAGTGGCATTAAAACAATTTTATTTTGTGGCTCCCAGACTATTGTACTGGACTATTTGCTAGGTAAGAAATAGTTGACCAGACGCAATATAATTTTGTGGTTTCTAATTCTAAATTAAATGAAGCTTTTGCCGGCGGCTTTGCGCGCGTGGAATCAGGTTATCGCGCGCTGTTCCCTCGGGAACTATGCATTTTTCTCGGATTAAAATTTGCCTATGTCACTCTCTGGCCCATAAACTATCTCTCTATGCCATAAATCACGGCAATCCATCGCTCTATTTCGACGTAAAAGACGGACAAACATACAAACACACTTTTGCGTTTATAATATTATTAGTATGGATTTTTAGGACAAGGCCGCCTCGAAAATACTCAGTATTTAATTTAGTCCCGATTGTTGAACTTAAAGCTACTTAACAGTGTTCTACTCTTATTTAGACTGCTAGACTTGTCTTCTTTTTATTTTAATTATTTTAAAAAAGTCTGATTTTTAATTGTTTTATTTTGTTTTTGTTAAAAAAATATATTTTTGGAATGGACAAATATTACTTTTCACTTGATTCCCATATTGTTCATTCCGACAATTATAATCAATAGGCATACCTACCTACATACATACGCTAAAAAAAACCTTCGTGCAGCCGGGTAATAAATATTCCTTCTCAGATCAAGCACGGACGACTCGATGCCGTCCGGAGGGGCGCCCCTATCCCAGTCCAAGTACCACAAGGGCGACTTCCTGTACATCCAACCCGACAAGAGCAACAAGGAGCCAAGCATCGTTCAGGTCGTTCGCATCTGGACGAACAGTGACGGCGTCGCTATGATCTATGCGAACGTGTATTTCCGGTGAGTTTAACAAACGTATCATGTAAGCTAAAGTATCTCTCTGGCGCGACACGAGATATGAGGTTACTAAAACATTAATTTGATTCTTTTGGTAGTTTTTTAAAACACTCTCGGGCCATTTTTCATAACAGGAACAGGCTAATCCTGCCGTGAAGCAGCAGTGCTTGCACTGTTGTGTTTCGGCGTGGAGAGTAAGAGAGCCGGTGAAATTACTGGCACTTGAGGTATCCCATCTTAGGCAGAGGCCTAGACCTAGAGAGGTTGGCAACGCATCTAAAATACCCCTGGTGTTGCAAATGTTTATGGGCGGTGGTGATCTCTTACCATCTGGAGACCCACTCGCGTGTTTTCCATCCAGATGAATAAAAAAAAAATGAAGATTTTTTTTCCCACGCGAAATATCGCTTCATGGCGTTATTAGTGTCGAGAGGTTCTGTTAATGTCACATTCTTGCTTGCGATTAACCAATCACACATACACATTTATTTGATGTTCAAAAACTTTGAGTTACCTTTTGTCAATGGCTTGAGATGAAGATGATAATGATGACGATGACGTTGGTGACGCCGACGACGACGACGCCGACGACGACGATGATGATGATGATGATGATGATGATGATGATGATGATGATGATAATGATGATGATGATGATGATGATGAATCCTCCCCCAGACCGCAGGAGACGTTCCACGTGCGCACTCGCCGCTTCCTGCAACAAGAGGTATTCAAAACGGAGTCGCATCGCAACATACCTCTCGACCAGGTCGCTGGAGCCTGTTACGTCATGAACGTTAAAGAGTACTTCAAGTTCCGACCTGAAGGTAAACACCCTGTAACCATTTCTATCTAAACTAACATTACTTACTATCCGGGCGCAGTGACCCAAAGGTCTGTATGTATAGTATCACTTCGTCTAAAAATCATCTGGTCTAAGTACCCAACTATTCTAAGAAGCAACTGGTCTGAGTAGCAAGTGGTCTAAGAAGCAACTGGTCTGAGTAGCAAGTGGTCTAAGAACCAATTGGTTGAAGTAGCAAATGGTCTAAGAAGCAACTGGTCTAAGAAGCAAATTATCTAAGAAGCAACTGGTCTGAGTAGCAATTAGTCTAAGAAGCAATTTATCTGAGTAGCAAGTGGTCTAAGAATTTTTCTTGTTATTTGTCGAAAACTTGAAAAAAACATAGGTTAGGTTAGAGTTACGTTTCGCAAGTGCGAATCGCCGCCTCAGCCCCGCGGAATAGGAGCTCCGTCGACTTTAAGAATTTTAAACCCCTTGCTATTTAGATAGACCAATCTTTGCTTCTTAGACGACTTGTTACTTAGACCAGCTGTTTTTTACGCTGAAAAAGGAGTTACGACGTACAGTCATATTTTTTACTTGGCTGCCTGAAGGAGCGGTATTTACAAAGTTTATTATAACCTAGTCTACGTGATACATAATAAAAAAATAACCTCTCGGGTGGTTGGTTGTTATTGATATTACACTGCACTGTACCTGTACACAGGTTACGCCGATAAGGACGTGTATGTGTGCGAGAGTCGGTACAACACGAAGCATCGCATGTTCAAGAAGATCAAAGTGTGGGAGGGCGCCGAGAAGGAGGCAACGCTCGTGCCTAGGGACGTAAGTACCGAACAAATAAAGCCTAGTTTAGACCGGGCAGCGCAGCGTAGGACGTCCACCAACGAGATGGACGGATGAGCTGGTTAAAGCCGCGGGCTCACGGTGGATGCAGGCCGCTACCAACCGAAGCAACTGGAAGTCTATGGGGGAGGCCTATGTCCAACAGTGGACGTCCTACGGCTGAGATGATTGATTGATTGATGTTGATTAGACCAGGGCCCTATTTCACCACGCTGACAGGTGAGACTACTACTTTCCTTAAAAAATACGTGTATATTAATCACGAAACACGATAATTATTGTAACCCTTCATTCCCACTTGTCGGTTGTCGAATCCATTTCGTGTCGGATAACAATAATTTCTACAGAAAATCGTGTCTGTCAAGTGTGAATAGCTTCATATAAACTCTTCTGTCACTGGAATATCCGATTAAAATCCGGACCCCGACACCCGACAAGTAGGAACAGGGGTTAACGCAAACCTGACAAAGCTTTAAATCTGATGATTTACCATCAAATCTACAAATGTATAAATAATTACTGTTACATTGTTACCACATCTTCCAATAAGTCTTAGTGGGAATTGTTTTAGGATGTAGGCTATACTTATCGCATTATTTTAATTTACATTTACTATTAATTGTGTCTGTATCTGTTTTTTTCCCCAATAAAGAGAGAAAAAAAGAATTAATGTCAACTAGGAAAATATTTCTTGTTTCACTACATAATTATCATCTAATTTAGATACAAATAATTTGATATCGTTGGTATGTAAATTATATTCTAAGTATGTCTTAGTCTCACGATAGTTAAAAAAAAAATGGTTTTAGTTATAGTTGGTCCTGTGCGACGTCTATTATGTTTATTTCTTATGGAAGTGTAGGGATCGAGTTGCTGCATAAATACATTTCGTCACTACTTTGAGAAAATCTCGTATCTAAAATCAATACGTCAGCAAAATTGACTCTTGAAATAATGTTCATAAAGTTCACTTAGTAAAATTATCGATTTTAAGATACGGGCTTTTTTCAAAGTAGTGACGATTTGTGTGTCGGACAGACTTAACTATTTTGTGGAGTAGCAAGTTAAAATGTTCTAGTACAAAAAAAACTAATTTTCCTGTAATTCTTTGTTTTAGGTGCCTCTAGAACCTAATAGGACGGTGTCCGTTTTCCGCGAGCGAGTAGAGAAGCATAAGGACGAACTGGCGGAGCTGGAAGTGCTTGAAAATGTACAGGAGAAGGAGAGACCTGTAAGTAATCAACTAATTTGTGTGTGATTTGGGCCGTCGACTCAGGCAAAAAGGGGAGGACCCTCGCTCCGAGTCATTTCTGGTGCAAAGGCTGTCCATAGCTATCCAACGTGGTAATGCCGCGAGCGTTATGGGCACCTTTGCACCGGGAATGGCAAGGGACGAGTTATTTGACTAGGTTAGTGTTTATTGTGTTAGGTTAGTATTTATTATTATATTTTGTGACGTTGGATTTATATCAACTAATTATTTTTTAGTGTTTTTTATTATTTTTTAATGAAATATAAGATTTTTTTAAAAACAACCATCACCATGTCGTTATTTTTTGACGTTTGACGGGTTAAAAGTAGTGGGGTAGATACAAGTTTTCTTCTATCTCGTTGCCATGGTTACGTCCCCTGGACAACTCTTTAATTCTTTAAAACCAAAAGCTTCTGAATGTTTTCTTTGTATAAAATTTATCATGCGTACATTTTTTTCGTATATTAGTAGCATGTATTATAACAGTTTTTTTAAGAAGTCACTGTTGTCTCTTGGACAACGAGACAGGAGAACAAAGGAGAAAAAGTTGTTTAACCCCGTGCTTATGTCCTTTTCCCAGGACGTAGTGATGTACAATCCGCTTGGTACCGACGATGAAAACACGTACTACGAACAGTACAACACGGTGTGCTCCGGAGTTATCAAGACCGGCGACTATGTGTACGTGGTGACGGACGGCGGCAAGCAGCTCATAGCTCAAGTGGACACCATTTGGGAGACTGGCGAGTGAGTGTCCTTTGTGTAGGACGCGTAGCTCTTGAATATCGTCACTACTTTTAAAACTCGTACCTCAAAATCGACAATTTTTCTGAGTGAACTTTATGATAGTTATGTCAAGGTTCTATTTTGTTGACACAATTGATTTTAGATACGAGATTTTTTCAAAGTAATGACGATATGCTACTTGTAAACTTTAAATTTTACAAAAAAAAAAATGTATTTTCAGCAACAAGTGCTACTTCCGCGGCCCCTTCCTCATCTTTCCTTCGGAAGTGGCTAATATCATCAACAAGGTAAGTTCATGAATAGCTTCTTCAAAACTAAACACCAATGTAGCTTTCTTGTACTCTTGTACCGATCATAAAGGTTAGAAAACTGATAAACGAGAAACTAAAGCTTCGTACTAGCTGGGCGTAAATGGGCCAATCAACTATTTTACCGACACTGGGCGTCTCCTGCGTTACCAAAATTGTCTCTGGCGTTACCAAAAAATAGTACTTTCAACAAGATATTTTACAGTTAATAGGTTAAACTTACGTAGATGCCATGTATTCATGCATACCATCTATTAAATTACAGAAAAAACATGTTTACTTACAAAGATCTGCCATTGTTTGAAAAATGTCGCGGACAGATTAGTGTCGGTAAAAAAGTTGATTGGCTCAAATACAAAAAAAAATGATTACTTGTGTTTGATCCGCACTGGGCCCGCGTGGGAACTATGGCCCAAGCCCTCTCATTCTGAGAGGAGGCCTGTGCCCAGCAGTGAGACGTATATAGGCTGGGATGATGATGATGATGACTTGTGTTTTAGCCATTCTACAAGCAAGAGGTGTTGCTAACGACGATGCACGACACCAGCCCGCTCGTCGGAATCGTCGGCAAGTGCTCGGTGCTAGACTATGATGATTATCTCAAGTGTAAGTGTTATCGTCACTAGCTTTTTCCCGCGGCACCGCCCGCGTGGTATTCGGTTATCGCGCGCTATTCGCTCGATAACTGTGATCGATATCGATAAAAAGTAGCCTATGTCACTCTCGGGACCATAAACGACGATCCGTCGCTCCGTTACGGCGTGAAAGCGTAACAAACAAACAAACTCACTTTGCCTTTTCTAATAGTAAGGATTCCTCTAAATTCCGTGAAATCGAAAACTTATATACTATTCCAAAGGGCCACTTGAATTTTACCGGTAAAATGAAATCAAAAATATGTTTTTGTTTTTGATTGAATACATTTAATTGAATGAAAAGTACTTGTACTGTGTTATATTCTGTTAATAAAACCAATTTTAGACAAGGAATGTTATAAAGAATTATATTCATTTGTATTTTCGTTTCTCTCATAAAATTCACGTGATCCTTATTTTCTTTTGTGCAGTATAGATATAATTTTCTTCTTCATTTCGTTCTCATGATCATGATTTCGCTTCTTAACCGTTTCATGCTCCATTTTGGGAGTAGGTTTTGTGTTCTGTGAAATTCGTTAATGTTTAAATTAAAACCAGTCATTGGTAGTGCTGATTTATTCAAAGTTCGGTAGGAGATGACTTTACAGTTAGAACATATTGTTAAAGCAATAATAGTCTGTTACTTATAAAACTTTTGTCTGACATAAAAAAAAATCGAGATAGAGAGATAATCTTTTAAATTCTAATAATAAACTTTTTGAGGTTACTAACACTCTTGATTACGTCCTCTCTCGAACTTTACCTTAATCGCGCAAATACTCTGATGAATGATTCGAAACGTTGTATACCGGGTACTGCCTTTTCGCAACGTAACGTTTGGCAACCTGTTTCATTTCGTCAACTCTTAAACTGTAAATATTTCAGGATTCATTAATAACCCTCTAGGTTAGGTTAGGTTACTTTTATAAAAATCCTGAAATATTTACAGTTTCAGAAATATTAAATAGCTGGGAAATTAAAAGTTGTGTAATGAAACAGGTTGCCAAACGTTATTCGCCGAAACATTAGTAAACCGTTGTATACCAAGTTTCTTACCGGAAACTTCTTTCTTCCGGAACTTTCTTTCCGGAAGCGCTGGTAGTTTAAAATAAGATAACGTGTAAAAGAGCCTACTTACAGAATGAATTATTTGAAATTTTGTATCGCCATGGTATTGTTGGCAGGCCGTCCGACAGAGATAGCAGAGAACGACGTGTTCGTCTGCGAGTCGCTGTACGACGAGTCGAACCGTGTCGCACGCAAGCTGAAGGCGGGGCTGCGGAAGTTTGAGCACACCAAGGAGGTCACCGTCGATGAGGTAATGAAAGAAAGAAAGAAAGAAAAATGATTTTTTAACGGTCGTCTCGATCGGTCGGTCGGTCGGGGATTAGTAACGGTAATGGTCGTCTTTCCGTGGAACTACTTTAAATGCAGGTGGTAGGACCTTGTGCAAGGATTGCTACCATCATCTTGGTCGCTAATCCTGCCGTGAAGCAGCAGTGCTTGCACTGTTGTGTTTCGGCGTGGAGAGTAAGACAGCCGGTGAAATTACTGGCACTTGAGGTATTCCATCTTAGGCCTCTAGGTTGGCAACGCATCTGCAATACCCCTGGTGTTGCAGATGTTTATGGGCGCTGGTGAGCCACCAGGAGACCCACTTGCTCGTCTGCCTTCCAGTCGAATAAGAAAAAGCGCACTTGTACAAAATTGCAAAATTAATCCTACCAATCCTGTTGATATTGTAAATGCGAAAGTATTATTATAAGTTTTTGTTAACATTTTTTTTCACTCATAAGCTTTTTTGCTGAACTTGTCAATTCAACTAAGCTACATTTCTGTACCAATTTCAAGTGAATGCCATTAACCATTGAGGAGTTCCCTCCTGCGGAGAGGATTCTGGCTGGACCACCAGCATTTCACTACCAGATTATTCTAATGTCACAATATCTACTTAAGTATGCCAAATTCTAAAATTCTAATATTCATTTATTTATTTAATTTTTTATTTATTTAAGGACCAAGTTATGTTGGGGTTGCGAAATTCTTGTTTGTTTGTTGTTAAATATAAATAATAGTTTTAGACTTTTAATTGTTTATTGGCACAACTTGTTCTAATGATACAGAGATAATACGAATGCACCCGGCTGATGTGCTAGTTAAAAGTGAACTGGCCTCGCGGACCGCCTTTAGGTAAGATGACGCGATGCGGTGTTCGATTGCATTGCACCGAACAACTACTGAAATTACAGACCTGAAATTTAGGGCGGATACTTTTTGTCTATACAGCTATGATAAGATTTTAAACTAATTAAAGAGGCACGTTCTTAATATGACTTTTTTGAAAAGAAAAATTTTTATTTTTTAACTTTGTTTTTAATAAACTGGTGTTGGTTACAGATCTACTACTTCCCTAAGCAACTGGGCCCGCCGGCTCTGGCCAGCGCGCAAGAAGTCCAGGCGGCCTCCTCAGCCTTCACGCAGAAGCCTTTCAACCCAGTCAATATCGACTCTATGGTAATAAAGAACTCATCATGCCGAAAGACCACTGCTGGACATAGGCCTTCCCCAAGGCTCTCCACTCAGACTGGTCTTGTGCTTTCCGCATCCACCGCGATCCCGTGATCTTAACTAAGTCTTCGCTCCATCTTGTTGGAGGCCTACCGACAGCTCGTCTCCCGGTCCGCGGACGCCATTTGAGAACCTTCTGACCCCATCGGCCATCAGTCCTGTGAGCAATGCCTCCTCATGAGAAAACTCAAAGTCACTCAGAGGGCTATAGAGGGGTTTCTCTGCGGGATAAAGAACTCATTTAAAAATAATTAACATTCACAGACCCAATAGGGATGATGACTGGGTTAAAAATATATCATTCTATTTAGTCCGACAGTTAGATTATGGAAAAATATGGGACACGTATTTTTTACTTTATCTATTTATTAAAAATCGACAAAGGTATAGATCATCAAACTTCCGGAGTGGTTGCTTGTGACGTCACTATAAGGTAAAAATCGTACCATATAGTGACGTCACTCGAAACTTCTAAGCACTGTATCCTCGTCATTTTTTGTTGGTCTAACAAAAGAAAAAATATGTGCACAATATTTTTACATTATCCACCTGACGGACTAAACAGTTTTTTTTAGTCGTCTAGCCTATTCTATGAGACTACAGTAAAATCCCGGAATTTCAATACATCTCATAGAGTTTTTTGTCTGGTACTTAAATGGTAATGTGTAATCCAGGATGGCAGCAAGCCGCAGTTCACGAATCTCATCAACACCACGATCGGCAGCCAAGACGTGGAGATGATACTGGAAAACTCGCTAGACGACTCGTCGCTCGCCTCGCCCGCCACGCCCCTCTCTATAGGTACGTAACACGCGAGGGCATGTTCCCACTGGTCCAGGGCAGCTCAACCACTCGTAGATATCAACAAACTAGTTGGTTGCTCAACACACTTGTAGTATAGGTGGTTCTTATTACAATGTCGTTAATGGCTAATTTTGAAAAAAACACGAGTCTTCGTGGGTGGCACTAGGTATATACGAGACATTCGCCGTAAAGCTCGTGGCACCACCCATTGATTAATTTTAACTGACGCCGATAAATATGATGTCGTTTCTGTTTGTTTTGTTTGAATCGACGCGAGACGGTATCATGCTTTTAGAATTATAAACTGATGTCAATAATTGATAAATTCATAAATAAATACAATTTTTTAATCATAACTATAAGTTTTTTACCATCCGGTATAGTGAAATAGTGACCGGATTGGCCGGATATCCGTTGGATCTCTAGTCTAAACCCACGATACTCTGCTTGAGAGGCTATCAAACCATTAGGCCACCACGGTTTATAGTTACATATTTCATCTCAACAAAAATTATGGAATAATCTACTCTTTTAAACCCCCCAGGCGGCAACAGCAACCCCTACAACCCGTCGATGTCGTCCACACAAGAGCGGCCGACGCAGCCCGCGACCCCGGCCACGGGAAAGAAGAAGAAAGAACAGAAACAGAAGATCGTCACCGGGTACATACTGTACTCGAGCGAAGTACGGAAGGCTATTATTGCCAACAATCCTGATTCTACCTTCGGTGAGTGCGTGTTGTTTGATTGGTTATGGTTTTTTTATGATAGTTTAAAAGAGGACAGTTTTTTTTTTAATTATGTGGGATGATAATTAAAAGATTGGAATTTTTATGGCACTTTTACATGCTCGTAAAAATACTGACAACCTATTTCGAAGTTGAATTTTTGGTATAATGCAGTGGCGTGGCATCCTAACAACTCGATTCCCGCCTGATCGCCTAAATTTTTTATGTGACGTCAGTGATGACAAGTATGCCAAAGCGTGTGTCACTAACTGTCAGTTGTAGGTATTCATAACTCGTGCTTTTCTCACTCTCTGCGGGTTGCCTAATGAAATATTCATTCCAAGCCACTGATACGGTCAACATGGAACCTTTTCAAAGGAAAAGTCATTACGATTTTTCTTGTTAATTAATGCGATGTCACTATGACGTTTACTGTGAAATGGTTCCATGGTGGCTCATGAATTGAGTCCTTGGCCGTATCTACCTTCATAACAAGTCGATAAATGAGAAATCACTGTAACAGCTCAAAAAAATGCCACAAAAATTCCCATCTCAAGTAAAAAATACTTCTAGAAGCGTCGTATCGGAATCTCGTTATCGTAGCAAGTACCGGAAAAGCCTGTACAGTTTATTTTATTGAGACATCCTAAATATCACAGTTATTATTAAACTTTGATTGGAATGGGGTTGAAAAATTTGTCATTTCGTAAACATTTTGACGTAAGTATATGGAATACCTGTGAGTTCTCACCCCTTTCTTATCGCCGTCTGATAATACGTATATAATTTTTTTACTAATTAATCGTAGTTAAGAACTGAAATAATATGAGTTTTTCAATTTGAAAATGGCTGCCAATTCAAAGCGGCTATTCCTCTATTCTAGTTCACAAGTCATTGAATCACATTCACCATTTCTTGTAGAACGGTATAAGGTATTGTAAAACCCAGAGGCGTTATTGTCCAGTGCCCGGTTCACATTATTGTAGCGATACATTGCGGGGTCACAATCCAAACGAGTTACACAAGATGAATCGAACACCGCAGTGTCATGCTACTGGAACGGTTTTACTGGAATAATGTGAACCGGGCATAACGTAATTGGTTATCAGTGGTAACTCTAACCCACTGGAACCCACAATCGTTTTCACCTCTTTCTGTCACACGGTATAAGACGAGGGTACAAAAAGATGGTGATTGCGATTAAGACCGCTTCTCGACAATACGGCCTCAGTTTAGATCTGCAAGAAAAATCGTGCAAGTTACATTCACATTGCGTCGCACGATTGATCTCTTTTAATTCGTTTGCTTTACGGCAATGCAGTGCATATAAAGTACAATTCAATAGAATCTGACAATTTTCTACACATTTAACACACCCTAATGTGGGCACGCTTGATTATATTATGTCCCTGTTGTTGCAATTATCATCTAAAAGGAATCAAAAAAGAATAATAGTCACATCAAAAAGCCCTAGGCTGCCCGGTGTTCATATTAGTAGGCTGGAAGTGTCTACAGGATTGTCAGATTCTATTGAATTGGAGTATAGACGGATTTTCTTGCAATTCTAAACTATAGTATAGGTCTTGCCGTCCCGCTGACACTTATATTATTTAATACGAGAGTGAGAGGGACGGTATCATACGAACTTCGATTTTCGTTTTAGCCCCTCTGGATTTTACAAAGTTACAGTTCTTTATAGTGAATGTGATTACGACGGCGCTCGCTGTACACAACGAGACCTCTAACAGTCCTAACGTGTGCCCAGTAAACCCTGAATGCGCGTGTTAAATGTTATGTTTTGTTTTACCAGTCTGTTTATATTTCTTTCTCTGTCGCATCTCTTCCTTGTTCACTTCGGCTAGCACGGTTGCAGTCTACTACAACTTATCTTTATACAAAAAAATATATATAAGGCAGTTCGTGAATTAGCATTTAAAACGAACGTAAAAGATGATTAAAGGAGCGATCGCAATGGTATTCGAAATTACTAAGTAGTTTAGCAAGCGAGTCCTGGGGCAAGAATGGTAGCAAATAAAAATGAGCTGCATATTTTACAGATAAAATTCGCTGTCACAAATTCGTAACTGAGGGCATTCACGTGCGGGCAAACATTCGTACATTATATTAATCATCCCAGCCTATATATGTCCCACTTCTGGGCACAGGCCTCCTCTCAGAATGGCCCAAGCCGGGCCGTAGTTCCCACGCGGGCCTAATGCGTATTGGGAACTTCACACGCACCATTGAATTGCTTCGCCGGTTTGTTCAGGTTTCCTCACGATGTTTTCCTTCACCGCAAAGCTCGTGGTAAATTTCAAATGTAACTCAGAGGTGCGAGCCGGGATTTGAACCCACGACCCTCTGCTTGAGAGGCGATAGGTCAAACCAGTAGGCCACCACGGCTTACCACGGCCATTGTATTAATGTTTGCACGATATGGGAATCGAATCCAATCTAACGCGTTTTCAATGTTTCGAGGACGCCGAGGAGAGTTAAACGCCGACAGAACTGATAAAATATCCTCTGTCGTGATTTAGTTTTGATCTACATTACTGTCTGCCGGGTTGCCAAAAAACGAGGTTGGCTTGTGTCCACTCGATTGTCAGACTAAAAGAAAAATTCAACCGTTTTTGCGAACAATTACTCCCTTATTCGTAAAAGATAGTTTAACTTACGTTAATTGTCGATTTTGTCTTTTTCCGTCATTTTATGATTTGGTTTTTGCAGATACAGATAAACTGATTTTTTTAGCATTTTTTTTTATAAAGTGACTAAAAGTTAGTTTTAAAATAAATGGCGCAGGTTGCATCGTTAAGCTTTATGTATGGCACTGCTTGTGCTAGCCGTAAAGTGGACCTTAGTTTGCGAAATATAAGGTGCAAATATAAATATCGGCACCCATGTAAAATCAACAATTGGCCTTACTGTTTCATTCACACTGAAAATCATTTTTAGCTTCCAAGGAGAAACATTCGAAAAGTATGTATTTGCCTCTATTTCTGTTTGTGCTTTATTAAAAAAAAACCTGCGTATTTCATACGCGTAGTATAGGCAGAAGTCGAAAACTTTATTTTTGTGATAGTTTTTTTGTTTTGTTTTCCTGTATACGATTTATACCTGGCATGTTTGTTGTATTGTGTTAAGAGCTTACATAAGTATTATAGTCTGAGAGCTGGTACACAGTTTAGGGCAGATATTTTAGGCATCTTTAAAAATGCTTCCTTTACGCTTTTTAAAAACAAAAACAAAACTGGCTGAAAGGTTATAGTAGAGCTAAATCGATCATTGGGGCAATTTGAAATTGTTATTATTTTAATTTAATGACTGAAATAAGTAGATAGGTAGATAATTTTGTCGGGTATGATAATAACATTAATAACTTATCTTAGATGTTTTTCAGAAAATTATATTAGGGTATTTCCACGAGCGTCCCAACCGCTGTCAATCCCTAGCTGTTTATATTAAGAAGTAAATAATTCATATGCATTGATTCTTGTATTGAAATATATTCTGGCCTGAGTACAGAAGCCATTTACGTCATAATTAAAAAACAATCTGCCTTCCAATTCTTAAAATCTTAGGCAAGGGACTGACAGCGGTTGGGACGCTCATGGAAATACCCATTAATATATTGAGATTTTTTGGTCGTTATATCCGTATGTCGTTGTAACTGGTGTAAAGATTTTTGACTAATTTGACTGTATCTACATATATTAAAAAAACAAGTGTTTTCGGCGGGCATACCAATTGCGAGGTGATCGAGAGCGTTAGACAGTCCCACAGCCTTTTTTCTTTTGGTAAGTATTTGAATAACCGACGGCCATGACCACTATCAAGATTGTAGCAATTTAGAAGTGTCATGAAGGAAGCAACAATTTTAACGCTGCCTCAAATAGCTTTGTTCCTAAAGATCTATCTACCATCTCTCTGAATATTATTGATCTGTGATCTATATCAGAATAAGATAAAGTACTTACGTATAATGTTATAGGTACGTTCTGTGTCTTATGATACTATCGATTTCCGATGTAGTTTTCAGGTCTCTTATATAAACAAGTGATATCATTGAGCTCTGCTGACTCAGTGAGTGGTCAGTCGCGTGCAAGGCCGTTTGTTTTAAATTGGGAATGTCTGAAAAATTTAGAAACCCTTGAAACTTTTTATATCAATAGAAATAACCTTTCTAATTAACAGAATCAAATTCATATTTTTAAGTAGCATCAATTCATTAAAAAAAAATGAAACAGTTTTCTTTACGGCGATATTATGACAGTCCGGTTGGTTACGGGTTCCATAGTCCAGAATAAAAAAGACTAAAAAAGAATTTGTGTCTTTGACTCGGTCGTTTTGACAGGTGACACTCTTTACCTGCTCGGATAATACCGACATGCAAATACCGACCCTGTTTTTCATCTACACACCCATAGAAGATCATGTCAATTTCTATGGGCGTGTACATGAAAAACAGGGTCGGTATTTTTTTTTTATTAGACAACCGTGCTCCATCTTAGTCCATATCTTCTACCATCAAGCCGGATTGTAGCCAAACGCAAGTCTATTTCTGTGTAAAACCAACCACGTTAATTTCGGCTGCGCAGGTGAGATATCACGCATAGTGGGCAACGAGTGGCGATCCTTGCCGGCCGCAACCAAACAGAGCTGGGAGGAGCGCGCGGCCAAATGCAACGAAGAAACGTCGGCTAAACTCGCAGAGGAGATGCGGATGCTGACGGAACACGTAACGTTTTTACATTCGATTTTTAAAACGGCTATTCTATCGATGATTTCGCCGATATCGATATTTTTATTTAGTAGTGTTGTAGCGTCTAGTATTTTATGACAGTGTAAGCATTACGCATATCGGCCGTAGGGATGCCGTAAAAATTGTGTGAGACTCAACTCTTCTGAAAGTCTCTTGGAGATATTAGAGCATTGACTTATCTTATAAAAAAATACTTTTATTAGACGAACTACGATTCTGGCTCAAAGAAAAATGTTTTTACACCAAGTCAGTAAATACTCACGACTATGTAGTATAATATTAATTGATTAATTTGTATTTGCTTCTTATCTATTCTGACATTGTTTTTTTTCTTAGACGCCAATGGAAATGACCTATGAATGCGCTTGGGACACTTGCGACTACCAGTTCGAAGATCTCAATGATTGTATGGAGCACTGTATCGGGGACGGCGGGAACAGTAAGTATACAATACAATACAATACAAATACTCTTTATTGTACACCAGAAATAATAAGCGATACAGAAAAACAGGTACACAGATAAAATATCGATAAGTATCTTTATATAGTAGTATATTGTTGCAATAGTATTAACAATCTCTTTCATCTAGTTAGTAGAGCGAAACATACAGTGAAGCCGATTGTAATGAGCGATAAAAGATAGGTGAAATATTGCTGGATGGCGTCGGTATCGTGAGGTTTTTTTAACGTCACGGCCTTGCTTGCTATTGGCTAATAACTAGACATCGGATTATATGCATATGCATGTTTGCATATGCAAATGCATATAATTATATTTCTACTAGCTTATGCCCGCGACTTCGTCTGCGCGGACCTAGGTTATCGCGCGGTGGCGCCCTCTACCAGAATAAAAAGTATCCTATGTTGATCCTTGGGCTTTAAAGTATCTCTATACCAAATTTCATCTAAATCGGTTCAGTGGTTTCGACGTGAAAGCGTAACAGACAGACAGACAGACAGACAGACAAACAGAGTTACTTTCGCATTTATAATACGAGGGCCAATCCGAAAATTTTTAGTTAAACAAAAAATAAAAGGTATATAATAAAACTTTATTTACAACTCTTCAAAGTATTCCCCTGCTGCATTTATGCACTTATGCATTCTACCGAACCAACTTTCAAAACAGGAAAAATACTGCTCTTGTGGAAGGTCGAAAAAAAGTCGCCTGAATTCATCCACTGCTTCATCCGCCGTCGAAAATCGACGTCCACGTAATGATTTTTTTACCGTGGGGAACAGAAAAAAATCACACGGAGCCAGGTCAGGGCTATAGGGAGGGTGTGGTAACAGTTGCACTCCTGACTTGTTCAAAAAATCCATAGTTTTGGCAGCCGTATGAGCAGGAGCATTATCTTGATGAAAAATGACGCCCCGCGTTCCGCTACTTGGACGACTGACACTCAGCTCCTGGAAGGCCTGTGGCAAGCAAACTTTGCTGTACCATTGGCTGGTAACTGTTTTCTGATCTTCAAGTGGAATTACAGCTACAGGCCCACTACGTCGAAAAAAAACAGCAACCATTTTTTTGTTGACGCTTCGGCCGCGAACTACTTTAGTGGGTAAATCATCTTCTTCAAAGACCCATTCTGTTGATTGCTGTTTTGTAAATGGGTCGTAGCTGTATATCCAAGATTCGTCGGATGTCACAATGTAGGTCACTTGTTGTGAATTGCCTCCTTCGAATTTATTGAGCATAAATTTGCACCAATCGACACGTCTATCTTTTTGCTCCTGTGTGAGAGAATGTGGTATCCATCGAGAGGCAACCTTCCGAACTTAAAGGTGATCATGTAAAATGGTAGAAACAGCCTGGGATCCAATCTTCAGTTCGTTCTGTATCTCTCGCTGGGTAATGTTTCGAGATTCCTTGATTAGCCACTCCACCCTGATGACGTTTTCTAGAGTGACTGCCGTTGCCGGTCGCCCCGGTCTAGGATCATCTTTGACATCGCTCCGCCCACGCTTAAATTCACGGAACCAGTAACTGATGGTGGCAAGAGACGGGGATAACGCCCCAAAAGCACTGGTTAAATTTTCATGGGAATCCTTGTATCTTAACCCTCGTTTATAATCGTAATATATCATAACCCGAAATGCTTCCCGCGTTACCTCCATTGTTGCAAATAAAAAGTGACAGACATGTTTTTTTTGTAAATTCATAAAAAAATAACTGAATGTCACTAGCCAGTGAAATTACACAAAAAAGTTTGTAATAGAATTTGCCTTTAAGCTACAATAAAATTAAATGAATAGTATTAATAACACGCCGTTGACTAACTATTTTCGGATCAGCCCTCGTATTAGTAGGGATAGCGTTATTGCATATTTCGGTACTTTTTCGTTGACAGTGCATGTTTCAGTTGTTTTACGTGTTAAGCGTATTGTATTATGCTGTCGAAACGTTCAAACTATCTACGAAAATCTTATTTTTGGTGAAATAATGGCACCAGTAAAAAAATACCCTGACTTTAATGGAATTTTGGACAAAAAAAAATTACCAAAATTCATCAAAAAAATATCAAACCGATCAACATGTTCCCATTTAGCTGCAAAAATAGAAAATATCTATATAATTATACATATAAATGTAATGTGAAAATAATGTAAATTGTTAATAATTAATGGTTTTTGATTGTGCATATTTTGTGCATATTTCGCCCTTTTTTAGTGCATATTTGCATGCATATATTGGCATTTTGAAAGTGCATATAATCCGATGTCTACTAATAACTAAATGAGCCAATCGCAAGCAAGACTGTAACGTCAAAAAAACCTCGCGGTATTAACGCCATCTAGCGTTATTTCGCCGGTCTTTTACCCCTCACTCTGTTTTTTTTTAACTGTTCTGTTTTCTCATTGTAATATTGTGTTTCTGTGTTTTGTGTATGGGCTCTAAAGCCCGGTTTAGACCTGTAAGGAAAACCGTGCAAGTTGCGTTATATTTCAAGGCCGCGAAGCCAATCAGTTTGTAGTGCAATACCCCTGGTGTTGCAGATGTTTATGGGTGGTGGTGATCTCTTACCACCAGGAGACCCACTTGCTCGTTTGCCTTCCTGTCGAATAAAAAAAAAGTGGCCAATCGAGCGCCGCAATGTCATTCAACTAACACGATTTTTCTTGAAAGTCTAAAGTGGGTTTAAGACCGCTGGTCCTTTACTTTTGCAAATTTGACGTAACTCTTATTATGTAACGTCAATGTGCTTTTTTTTATATAATCATTTTAATATAGTACTAATGCGATGACGTATTTTTAATGCCACCTAACGCAGTGATCGGAACGTTCATTGAGACCAAGAAGGCGAAATTAGAACGTACGTATGTTTTTCTCGTAAAATTTTATTTGTTACCAAATTGGGGTCTATTTTTTAGCAATGTGTATTAGTAAATCAATAACAGTTTTGAGATAAATACTTTTTAAATCGTTTCCTCATACATACATTCATTTAAAACTAGACTAAACTAAACTTTGCCCGCAGCTTCGCCCCCGATTCAGTCTTTTTATTTTAATTTTGTTTAGCACAAACCTTGTCAGTAATGGAACAAAAAAAATATCCTTCGGTGCCGTCGTTCGAAAGTTATGCGCGTACATAAATTTCAGCGATTCTTCTTTTATTTATATAAATAAGAAAGTTATGTACCATATGTGAAAAAAATAAATATTGGTTTCTTATAATTCACTTTAACACGAAAAAATAATCAAGCGCAAAATACACTGTGTATGTATATGTGCCACTGGGCCCGCGTGGGAACAACTATCCAAGCCCTCTCATTCTGAGAGGAGGCCTGTGCCCAGCAGTTTGACGTACATATATGGGTTGGGATGATAATGATGTATATATGATGTTATTCACATTCAGCCACATCAATAGTCCCGCCGCACCCGTCCTGCAGGGCTACTCCGAAACTCGAAGTTCGTGTCGTGCGGTCCCTCTGACACTTATACTATTTAATACGAGAGCGAGAGGGACCGCACACGAACTTCGAGTTTCGGAGTAGCCTTGCTATCTGTTTTACGCCTTAAAAGCATTGTTATCGCGCCGGTCTAACCTTTCCCACATGCTTGTCGGCAGCGGGACACGTGCAGCAGCACTACCGCGGCGTGACCGGCGAGTATCCGTGCGTGTGGCGCAACTGCGCGCGCTTGCGCAAAGGCCAGCAGCCGTTCCCCAACCTGCCACGCCTTCTCAGACACGTGCGTGACCTGCACATCAACAAGGGAAACCCGAGGCCCATGGCGCTGCACGAACGATCCAGGTACTTCTATAGGGGGCTAAGGTCGTTCGAGTTGGAATTACGACGCCTATGGCGCTCCACGAACGATCCAGGTACTTCTATAGGGCCCAAAGGTCGTTCGAGTTGGAAACCCGAGGCCCATGGCGCTGCACGAATGATTCAGGTACTTCTATAAGGGGCTAAGATCGTTCGAGTTGGAAACCCGAGGCCCATGGCGCTGCACGAACGATCCAGGTACTTCTATAGGGGGCTAAGGTCGTTCGAGTTGGAATTACGAGGCCCATGGCGCTGCACGAACGATCCAGGTACTTCTATAGGGGGCTAAGGTCGTTCGAGTTGGAATTACGAGGCCCATGGCGCTGCACGAACGATCCAGGTACTTCTATAGGGGGCTAAGGTCGTTCGAGTTGGAATTACGAGGCCCATGGCGCTGCACGAACGATCCAGGTACTTCTATAGGGGGCTAAGGTCGTTCGAGTTGGAATTACGAGGCCCATGGCGCTGCACGAACGATCCAGGTACTTCTATAGGGGGCTAAGGTCGTTCGAGTTGGAATTACGAGGCCCATGGCGCTGCACGAACGATCCAGGTACTTCTATAGGGGGTTAAGGTTGTTCGAGTTGGAATTCCGAGGCCCATGGCGCTGTACGAACGATCCAGGTACTTCTATGGGGGGCTAAGGTCGTTCGAGTTGGAAACCGGAGGCCCATGGCGCTGCACGAACGATCCAGGTACTTCTATAGGGGCCTAAGGTCGTTCGAGTTGGAAACCCGACGCTCGTGGCGCTGCACGAACGATCCAGTTACTTCTATAGGTTCATACATTAGTTCGTTCAAGTTGGCAACCCGAGACCCATGACGCTGTACGAACGATCCAGGTCTTTCTATAGGGGCTTAGGGTCATTCGAGTTGGCTCCCTGAGATCCGTGGCTCTGCACGAACGATGCAAATACTTGAATAAGGATATATATCATAATTCGCTCCTCATCGACGAAAAGTTGATAAATAATTGATCAGCGCCCTGATAAGCTTTTTTAAGCTAATCCAATGTAGTAAGCTTCTGAAAAGCGCAGAGAAAATTGTGTGGAAATAACTAATAAAGTTTTTGTTTATCTTCAGAAACTTCATCCCGTCATCGAAGAAACCGCCACCGCCGAAAACTTACACAAACAACTTCAGAAGTGGCGTCATGTCACCAGGAGGTAAGCTAGCGTATTGTGTCATACTCTCCAACGGAATCACTTGGCACTAATGCTTAGTGCATACGAAACAAACATAATTAACTATGCTATGCTATGAGATGTTAGACTAACGAACCAAAACAATTATTTGACGACCGGATGGCCAAGTGGTTCCAACCACTTTTCTCTAGAACCTGGCTGGCATATATTTGTATGAATAATACGGATGTATGTTCTCGGGTCTTGGATGTTTAATATGTGTTTATGTATATACTAGCTTTTGCCCGCGGCTCCGCCCGCGTGGTATTCAGTTATCGCACGCTGTTCCCACAGGAACTGTGCATTTTTCTTGGATAAAAAGTAGCCTATGTCACTCTCGGGTTCATAAACTATCTCTATGCCAAAAACCACGTCGATCCATTGCTCCGTTACGGCGTGAAAGATGGACAAACATACAAACACACTTTCGCATTTATAATATTTGTATAAGTATGGATTTGTTTGTTGTAATATCGCTTGTTTCCAGCGTCGATGTCGGGCATGTCTCCGCTGGCGCGCAACACGCCGTCGCCGGGCGCGGGCGAGGCGGGCGCCCCGCCGGCGCGGCCCGGCCTCGACCCGCTGTTCGTGCCCGCGCCGCCGAAGGCCCAGCGCGTCGCGCACTCGGAGGCCTATATCAGGTGACGTCACACAACTAACATAGGAATAGAGATGATGACTGGGTTAAAAATATACCATTCTATTCAGTCCGACAGTTAGATTATGGAAAAATATGGGACACGTATTACAATACAATACAATACAAATATTCTTTATTGCACACCATAAAGCAGTACAAGAAAAAACTTATAATACAAACACAGATTTAGGGTAGACAATAGGCGGTCTTATCACTTAAAAGCAATCTCTTCCAGACAACCATTTGGGTACATGAAATTAATTTGTAACAAAAATAGGTGGCAGAAACAGAAACAAAAAATAAAAAGAAACAAAAAATCAATAATATTAAAATAAATACAAATGATATAACTATACAAATACATACATGCAATACTTATACAATACATAAACTACTAAAATTTTTTGGTTTATATATTTATTAAAAATCGACATAGGTATAGATCATCAAACTTCCGGAGTGGGGGCTTGTGACGTCACTATAAGGTAAAAATCGTACCATAAAATGACGTCACTCGAAACTTAGCACTGTATCCTCGTCATTTTTTGTTTGTCAAACAAAACAAAAAATATGCTCAAAATATTTTTAAATTATCCACCTGACGGACTAAATAGTTTTTTTTAGTCGTCTAGCCTATTAAGGGTGGTTTTAAAGTGACGCTTACGGCAGTGTGGTTGGCAAGCGCGGTCCGTAAAACTAAGTAAATGATCAAGCGGATCGAAAGCTAAATTATGTAACGATCCAAGAGACTTAAAGCTCATGCCCCACGACGCTTACCAACCGCGCTGGCGTAAGCGTTATGTAAAACCACCCTAAGTGTAGGAGGAGTCGAAAGGAGCGTAGCATGATGTATGAACGGCTGTAAGAGATAGCATGAAATGTGAGTACGAGGGTGAAAGAGAACGAATGAGTAAGGAGCAGGTTGATTTTATTTCAAATTAAGAACGGGAAGATAGTTTAGCAATGGGAGAGCGGACGATTTTTAATTATAATGTATTTTAAAAGTGTTGTTCCATTGATGATCCCACATACATGTCACACGAGCTTAGCTATATGGTCAAACTGGGATTGGGATATGAAATTTCGTCCGATTTTTCTTTTACGACATTGAAACTTCCGATGTGATTTCTGGGAATTCTCATGGGCATTTTGCAAACTCATGGAAGCTCATTTCAACTTCAAAGCTGCGGGTAAAGGCTTTTGCAGATGGTCAGACCTTGTACAAGGTCCGCCCGGATTTCTACCACCATCTTGCTCGCTAATCCTGCCCTGCAGCAGCAGTGCTTGCACTGTTGTGTTTCGGCGTGAAAAGTAAGACAGCCGGTGAAATAACTGGCACTTGAGGTATTCCATCTTAGGCCTCTAGGTTGGCAACGCATCTGCAATACCCCTGGTGTTGCAGATGTTTATGAGCGGTGGTGATCTCTTACCATCAGGAGACCCACTTGCTCGTTTGCCATCCAGTCGAATAAAAAAAAAGCTAGTTAGTAAATTTTCCATTCATTCACAGATACATCGAGGGTCTCCACTCGGAGCAGAAATACATCACACCCTGGGAAAAGTCCCTTACCCCAATGCCCATCAATCCGGATCCTTCACACTTCAACATGCACAAGCTGCCCGCCCACTGGATGACGGAAGAGGCCGTCCACGGCTACCTAGCCCAGGATAAAACTCTCTCGGAAACTGACATCCAGAAAATGGATCCCAGCGCCAAAATCCTGAAAGGACTTTGCGCTCTCAGAGATTTCATGATGAAAGATGCCTTGTGCCTTTCCAAGAACCTTTAACTTTCGCGCCAATTATGAAAATCCACGTATTTCAATCAAATTCATTTCTATGTGAAATATCTAAAAATCGGCTTTGATCAAAATTAGTTCGGAACTGCATCCGAAACAGAAAATCTATTTTGAAGGTACGATACACTTGTGTCGGGAATAAATAAAATGGCGTGCCTTTTTATTCGACGTGAAGAAAAGGCAGTAAAAAATAATGCATGTGTTTGCAAAAGTGCAATTGACGAGTTTACTGCTGGTAAAGTAAAGTGGTTATACAATGAAGTATGGTGAAAGTAGCCATAAGTGGAGTTTTTAATGAGATCTTTTAACATTATTTTAAGTTGACATCATGTTTTATTTTTTATTGACATTTGATCTAATTAAACATTTAAACTAATTATTTGTTTTCTTTAAAAAAAACATGATGGTGCTTTTTGACTGAGCAAGTTCTCGAGTGGAGGCCGCGGATCGGCTAGCGCAGCGTAGGACGTCCACCAACGAGATGGACGGATGACCTGGTTAAAGCCGCGGGTTTACGGTGGATGCAAGCCGCTGCCAACCGAACAACTGGAGGTCTATGGGGGAGGCCTATGTCCAACTGTGGACGTCCCACGGCTGAGATGATGATGAAGCGCGAAGCATTACCGTTTTAGCTTTCTAATCTCCACAGGTCGCATTCTCAATCAATTTCATGATTTATGGGGACAGAAACAGTTGAAGTAAAAAAAAAAAAAACATCATTAAAGCTAATAGTTTATTAATATTAAAAATATAAATATGGTTATACAAACAAGTATAATAAATGGCATACACATCACTTTAAAAGTGATATAGTTAAACACCGCTCTCCACCTCTTCCTTAATGAGTCTCACCAAGTGATTGAACTTCTTTCCTTCGAATATAAGAACCTGTAACAAAATAAAACGATTCATTTAATACTAGCTCGAACCAGAAATTAAGAGATAGCGAGGAAAACCGACATAGCCAAGCGAATTAGCTCGTTGAAGTGGCAATGGGCGGGTCATATACTAGAACTTGGATACTAAAGCAAAGCCAACTAGACAAGATATACTTCATCTTTATCTGATACGTTATTATTAGTATCTCGCTCCTTGTCTGTCTCGTGACATAATTTATCTGTTCTCGTTGGTAGTACTTTTAGCTTCCTATCCTAGCTTGAAAACTACCCTAGTGTATTTGGGGCAAGTAGACACTAACCTAGCCGTGGTGGCCTAGTGGTTTGACCAAGCAGAATCCTCCTATGCCTCTCAAGCAGAATCGTGGGTTCAAACACTGGCTCGCACCTCTGAGTTTTCGAAATTCATGTGCGGAATTACATTTGTAATTTACTACGAGCTTTGCGGTGAAGGAAAACATCGTGAGGAAACCTGCACAAACCTACGGAACAATTCAATGGTGCGTGTTCCCAATCCGCACTGGGTCCGCGTGGGAACTATGGCCCAAGCCCTCTCATTCAGAGAGGAGACCTGTGCCCAGCAGTGGGACGTATGATAATGAGACACGAACCTTCCTGCCGGGCGTCATGGCGCCGCCCTCGTACTCCCACTGCGAGAAGTCCACCTGCTCCGACACGTCCACGTCGAAGCTCGCCAGGGCTTCCTCCGCCAGCGGCTTCTCTTCTTGGTTCGCGTACAACACCTCCGTAGCTTCGTCTATGACCAAACAATACAATAAGTTAGTTAAAATAATAAAAAATACTACTTTAGCACTGTACTACAGACAGGGTGATCCGGGATATCGTTAATGAATGAAAGCATATCGGAATGCAATAGAGCAGTGTATTACAAACTTGAAAGATGGAGCCCTCCTTAGTTTGAAAAATATTTGGCGACTCCCTGCTTACCACCACCTACAGTTATTTGTATTATCTTACAGTGATAATACGAACATTTAATAACAATCATACACAATAAAGGTGAGAGTATTTAAAAGATACCGCGACCCACAGATTGAAACACTGTGATAGAGAATGAATTTATCCAAAACATTAATCTAAATCGTACAACACAACATGTGCGCTTACCTCCAGTGTTGTATGTTTTGCATATCCATATGAGATACTGGAATGTGTAGGGCATGTTCTTTTTGATCGCTTTGTCTAGTTCACTCTGTAGCGATGAGAAAAGGGGAACACTTATAGCTGCGGGAATGTTGAGGATTCTGCAAATATACAAAAATATTAATTTTATCTATCGCTCCCAGGAGACAGGCAGAATTTCCGTGTTGACTGCTGGCGAAAATAGCTGCCTGCGTTCTAGTCGTCGGTTATATTTATGAGAAGTATACAGCTATGGAGCGAATGAAACAACCGACTTACTTGGAAGCTAATTTATTACTAAAGCGTCAAAATGGCGAGTGACAGTCGCGCGCGTTTGTTTTCGTGTTCGAAAAAAATACACATCAATTTACCAGGCGCGAGTCTTTTAAAAGTTTCTTTCTTCGCACCAGGACCCCATGAGCCTCATGCTCTGGCATCAGTAGGTGGATGTTAAAATTATTTTATCAATTAAAAATACTTATCGTTATGTGAGTGAATTCAATGGCAGTTAACAGTTAAACTTTAGTATGGTTTTGCTCATTGCATTATTGCAAAATGTTATATTGTTTTTTCTATTTAGTAAACAGGAAAAAAAGAAAGTGATTAATTTATTACCTTTCGTTGATAACTAAACCAACATGGTTGGCACTGTCCGACAGGATCTTATTGATGAGAGCCTTAGTCTTATCATCTGCATTGTCATCAGCCAGCGATTTCAGGAGCGAAATGACTTGTTGTATCACTGGTTCTTCCTGAAAGTATTATTATTGAGTTTAGTTTTTTTATTATGAAACTTCTATTCAAAAACGGAATAATTGTGATAAAATGAATGCGAAATTCTTACTTACTTTCCTCTTAGTAATGTTAATGACAGTGGTGACTCCAAAGACGCCGTCACTGCCATCGTCTTCATCATCATCTTCCTCCGGTGGATCATCCAGGCATTGTTTCACCACACTGCCTACATAGTTCTGAGCTGAAAGTATACATCACTCTATGATGTTGTTTCTATGGTTGTTTGTGCACTAACAATACTTAGTAAAAGAAATGTTTTTAACTTGTATTAGTTGCAATCATCAGAAAAAGTTTTTTCTGATTTTGTACATAAAAGTACTAGATAGTGTTCACATTTTTGCCTTGTAGAACTCCAATTCTACTAATATTGTAAATGCAAAAGTTTGTAAGTCTGTTTGTTTGTTTGTTACTCCATCAAATCTAAACCGATGAACCAACTTAGATGAAATTTGGTACACAGATATTTTGAGTCCATAGGATATAGGATGGAAGGACATAGGATAGTTTTTATACCTCTTTTATTATCTCTTGTTCCCGCAGGATAGTGACGCGGACGGGGTCGTGGGTAACGGTTAGTATCTAATACTCGTAAAATTCATCCTCATTCCTTTTTTTTACATCATAATAATTAAGGAAGCTTCTATTTTTATTTATTTATACATACATATTTGCTCAAAGAATATGCAAGTAGAAGTGGCAATGGGCAGGCCACAAGACTAGATAACTACTGGGGAGAAAGATTCTTGAGAGGTAGGTAAGTTATCACTTATCATGGGATTCTAAGGGGAAGGCCTTTGACCAACAGTGAATGACTTCTGGTGGCAGGAAAACTTTCGGTTTCTACTATTTTTATCTGCACTACAAATATTTTCTTCTACTATTTACTGTGTTCACTAAAATTCTTTATACTTACAGATTATAGTCTGCGTTAGAGCACCTAGGTCAACATTTGTTTTGAGAAATAGCTGCCTCAGGAGCTGTTTGATGCCATGGAAGTCACAGTCTTCCGGGTTGCGGCCCTCGAAGTCTGCTTGGAGTTCCTAAATCAGAAAGAAATTCTTGAAATTTAAAAGAAAGAAAGAAAATAGATTTATTTAACAACACAAAACACAACAATATTATTAGGTTGCCTCGTGACAGGCTTTGCCTATTGTGGGATCAACGGCAATGCAATTTGTAATGTGATACTTTTTCAATAAACTATTTTATTTTATTTTTTAGGTACAAATAAACAACACAAAGGTATGTGGCATTGTGGTTGGGAATCGGACAACAGCTCACCATAATGCTGAAGTGTTTGAAACACCCCAGTGCTGATTTTCAGCCAGCAGCATTTGATCATAAATCAATTGTCTCCATTGAATTAGCAACTAATTAGCACAAAGTTCAGGAGCTATCTTAGCAAGCAAATTATTACTGAATATGCCTTCAGGACTGCTCAAGACAACCCATGCCTCAATTCACTTAATTCAAAGATTTACATTTTTATTTTAATCTGTAAAAAAAATTAGTATTATCTGAGACAAAGGAAACTAGAATGGAGTTTTTATTTCCTAAACCAGTACCTTTAGGTTTTGCATTTAGTTCATGGCTGCATGTCTTTAGAACGCGACGTTACGTTACTTCAAAGTATGGAGCTTCAACAGAATATCGTCAAAAAAGTGTTCATTTAAATTAATCGCCAAGTGTTGTTCTTATCAACTAAGATTCTTGATGTAGGTACCTACACATTTCAATTACGAAAACGCTTTAGAGTGGCTCAAACAAAGGGAACAAACGCAAATAAAAAATAAAACGTGAAATGCGAGTATAGTAACCCGACACCTCATTGTTTACAGCTCTTACTCCTTGTTACAAAGCCTTGTGCAACCAGTGTAGCGTAAAATAACATCAAACACCCTAACAAATGGCTGTAACTTGTATTAAACTCATTATACAGCGCATTTAATTAAACTTGAAACGAATAATGGAAAAATTATAGCGTTGTTTTTGTTGATACGATACGCCATGTGTTTTGAGGTTAAGTCACATACCTTGTCTCCGACGAAGTTGCCGTCCGAGTCGAAATCTGAATCTCTCTCACTTCCGGAGTCTTGCTCATCTTCACTCCCACTCTCTTCGTGATCAATATCCTTGTGCTTCTTGTTAGACATGTTTGCCGGTTCACAAGCTAAACTTGACCACACGGAAACTAAAAAAGATCGCGCTCGCCGCTCGCGCGATTGACGTTTGGAGTTTTAATGTTGCCAGTGCCAACTTCAACTAACTTTCCATAATATAAAGTGTGTCTGTCATTGTGTGTAACGCTTGTACACAAGACTCGTATTTCTAGGGCCGGTAGGGTAGGACGCGTCAGATATTTATTTTATTTATTTATTTATATTTTTTTACGCTACATTATAGCTAAGACAATGTGTGCGGGAATAAGTAGAGGTATGCGCACGGTATGCGAATCATTATTCTAAGTCACTGTCACTACTCTTGTGTTTGTGTGTGTTTTTACAAGTCATAATTATCATAGTAACACATCCTGTTCAGACTATAATATTATTATTTATTTATTGTTTTTCTTAAAAAGAATCTATATTTACTGCAAAAGTAATAATGCCAGCACCAAACTGGCTTTTACCATAATGTAAATCATTAGTTAGTTAATTTATGGATAAGGACTACAAAAGAGAAATTTAACTCTCTAGGCCGATGTTTGCCTGGGAACCGAACCGAAGTATACCATGTACTCTTTGGTGAGATCCAGGATGTTGGAGTTTCTGTATTTATCACTAGATAGCGCTAGAAGCCGCTACAAATTAATTACAATAGATTAGATAAAATTATGAGATCCTTCGTAATATTTATTTCGTAAAATGTTTGTAATTTATAATTTTACACAAAAAATGATTGGTTCCTATTCGTCGGTTTTTCTGATTTTCTGTTGTTTGATTGGTTATTTTCATTTTGTACAAAATGACAAATAAATTTGCTTCACTTTTAGGGAATTCCTGGCTATAGGTATAAATCTTGAGAATGCGTGAGGATGAGAGAAATAATACGTCAAAGAACTGTATGAGTGCTGCTTTATTGGATGCTTGCGGCGGGGTCAACGCCCGTAAATCGGGAAAAAGGTCCAACATAAGGCTGTATCTTTCTTCTGAGGAACCACATACAAACTGGAGCTCAAGACACACTGGTAAAATATCTCGTAAGGTTTGAAATAAAAAGCTTCACACGAGTAACATTTCTTTAAAATTCTTGCAAGTGCCGTTTTATGTGAAAATATTATTTTTCGTAAATATTCAACAGGAGTGTGAAGTATGACCACGACGTTTTGATGATCTGAAATAAAAAAAATGTTGTACTAAGAGTATCAACAATTTTCTATGCAAAGTCCGGTAGCGGACCACTTTATTATTTTACTTTTACTTAACCTTTTATGGCATTACATATGTGCCTATAATAAGAAACGAAGATATGCACCTATTTTCGATACTAAATGTAGGAATATACGTGGCGCTTTATATGTAAAAACTAAATACTTCATTTTAATACGATCTAGAATAGTGCCATCTGTTGTCGAGTGGCTACCGTAAACGTAATTTACCTACTCGGCAAAAGAGGGCGCTACCAGACACTACATTAAAATTACATTTGGTTTTTGACATGCGAAAATATCGCTATATTGTTTCCACGAGACGCTATATTGTTATAATTAATCAAATCACAAACGTGACGTCACTAGCCAGCAGGGCTACTGCGAAACTCGAAACTCGCTGCGCGCTGCTCGTCCTGCTGGGTCAAGAAGTCATCGTTCATTCACCATTACCTCTCATATTTTGTTTTCTAGATTTTTTTTTACCTTAAAACGGCAAAAACTAATAAACAACAACAACTAGCCTTAGTAACTCTCATTATAATGACTACCCAAACAAAGCAACTACAATATTTTTAAGGCTTACCGTAGTGTAGCTCGCTAAGCAAACCACAGAAAATCCGTATGTGGTCACATGAACTTCTTTTTGGGCTCTGAAATTAAATAGACACATTTTTCGAATCATCTGTGATGCGATTTTAAATAATCGGTCTTGGTTGGCTACATAAATGTTTTAAAAACAGTCTTAAGTACAAAAAATAAGAATAAAATAAGTTACAAAATTAAGCAAAATCCCAACAACATCATGCTGTAAAAACGTCTAAACAAGACTTGGTATATTTTTACAGCATGTTTTTGCTGGGATGTATTTACCTACTCTAATATCTTAGATAAGTTACTTTAGAGTAGGTAAATCAACTAGGTACCTATTAAGTTTACATGTTTTATTTACCTATGTATCATTATTAGTACGGAACTCTTGATTTTTTGAGAGGCTTTGTACCACCCGCAGTTGTATAAAGCGTCGGTAATGCCTTGGCTCTGCAAACAGGCAATAAAAAATATACATAAGTAAATTAAATAATTTAAACTGGTTCCTTATTGTTACTTGGAATCACAATCGTTTTCACTTCTTCTTTTTATCATACGGTTAGACTTTTCTCCTCCAACAGTTATCTGTCCTTCGAATGATGTGGCCCGCCCATTGCCACTTCAACTTGCATTTTTACAGCTGTGTCGGTGGCTTTAGTTCTTCGACGAATTTCCGTATTCCGGAAGATATCTGTGTTCGCAGGACTGATGGCCGATTGGGTCAAAAGGTTCTCGAATGGCGTCCGCGGACCAAGAGACGAGCTGTCGGTAGGTAGGCCTCCAACAAGATGGAGCGATGACCTGGTTAAGACAGCGGGATCGCGGTGGATCGATCAGGTCTGAGTGGAGAGCCTTCGGGGAGGCCTATGTCCAGCAGTGGACGTCTTTCGGCTGACATGATGATGATCTGTGTTTCACGCATATTCCCTATTATCAGGCTGTGAATTTAAAACGACTAGCTTGCGACCTTCAAGGCCGGAACCGAAACCCTGAGCTTTGCCCCCGGGTCAGCAATTAAGTTAAACACGGAAGTCATTATACTTGTGTTGTTTTTGGAGCCCTAAATAAATTTACTGAAACGAGAAACAGTGCAAAGATAAATAAAGAAGGACAGTCATAGGACAACGTTTAATACGCTTTGTTATTTTTATTTTTACACCATTATTTTGCTTTCGGGACTTACCGTTTAGGACGCTTTTTATATTTACATGAGTTCTCGAATGGAGATAGCGGGTCGGCAAGCTACCTTCAGCGTAGGACGTCTACCAACGACCGGTCAAAGCCACAGCTTCTCGGTAGATGCAAGTCGCTTCCAACCGATGCAACTGGAGGTCTATGGGGGAGGCCTATGTCCAACAGTGGACATCCTACGGCTGATATGATGACACGTGTACATGTATGTTGTACTTCTTCATGCTAACGATTTCATGGATGATTTGGACGAGAGTTGGCATGTAGGTACAGGTGTATCAGGATTTATATTAAATAAGTAAATGTTCCGGATAACTCACGTCTTAAATCGAGTTTAGCTCGACATGTTTCGGGCAAATCCGTAGCCCTTCTTCTTCGGAGCAACGCGACTCCGCGGCTGCTACACGCGCACTGCGCGCCACATGTCGAGCTAAACTCGATTTAAGACGTGAGTTATCCGGAACATTTATTTATTTAATATGAGTGAGTCTCACGGCAGTTTTATGTCGAAAATATCAGGATTTATGTTTTTTTTAGCTAAAACTGGCCGTGATTGTCTTCTATCTCACCTGATTTTAAGTGTAGATGAGACCAAAGGTGTATCTCACCGGTTCAGTAACAGCCTATTCACTCAGCCTTGAAGAGCCCTTGATTGTATTTATCCGGAAATACAAACGGCGGGAGCGAATTCTATTCCTTAGCAGTTCGCATTACGAAAGATGAAGCAAACCACTTCGTGCGGGCTAACGGAACAATAACTAGATAGGGGTGAAGACGCTCGCCCCGCGTGGAAGTCCGTTGGATAACACAGAGCAAAAATATCGTGAAAGTTTGGCGTTATGGAACTATGTACATGTTTATATGCAACTTACTAATTATAGATGCCATATGCTTGGATGGTTTGGGCATGTGGAGAGAATGAATGAAAACAGATTGACTAAGCAGATCTATAAGACGAACGTGAATGGGAACGTTGGGAGAGGAAGACCTAGACGAACGTACCACGATCAAATCGGGGACATTCTGAAGAACTGTCGGGTCAGGAGTACTCTAAACCGACGTGCATGCATGAAAAGATTGATGAATGTAGAGGAAGCGAGAGTTGTATGCCAGAATCGTAGCAAGTTGAGGGATGTAGTCTCTGCCCCGTTGGGAAAGAGGCGTGGTTTTATGTATGTATGTATGTATGTACTAATTATAGGCATAGGCCTTCCCCAAATACCTTGGGGGAGGCCTATGTCCAGCAGTGGACGTCTTTCGGCTGACATGATGATGATGAATTATAGGCAGAGCACACAAAACGTTACCGCTACGGAGCCACTTTCGTGTGCTCTGTCTACCCCATTTGGGAGTACAGGTGTGTGTACGTACTACTCGTAATTATAAAAATTACGTGTATCGTTTCTGTTACGGTCATTATACATTTGCATTAAAATCTAATCTATATAAATAAAAATTGATCGTAAAATGTGTTGCTAAGCACAAAACTCGGGAACGACTGGTCCGATTTCGCTAATCTTTTTTTGTTGTGTTTGTTACTGTTTGGAGAAGGAAGAAAATACAGCTGTTGCCCGCGAAGCCGCGGGCAACAGCTAGTTTAAAATAAAATTCCGTTTTTTTATAACTTAGGTCATAAGACTGTGTACCAACCAACAACTAAAAGCTTTGAGGTTTATGTACCTTATCTTGTTACTCTGCTCTAACTATACACTTAGCCTCGCTCACCTTTTTTTACGACATATTTGCATTTATATGTACCCACTTATTTTTCATATCCCGAAAATGGGAGCGCCAAAGTTCGCATACTCTTCGCTAGTCATACCGTAATGTTTGTCCGAATCATCATTTGTCATAATTTTTTTCCCACTGAAACTGTAAATTTTTCTGAAAATTTTAAGTTTTTTTAAGTTCCGTCCCGCGGAGACGAGCCTGCACTGGACTACCAGGATGTCACAACTAGATTATTGTATTGTCACGCGATTTACATAAGTATTCCGAATTTCAAGTCAATCTGACTACTGGAAGTTGGTCAAATTTAACTTACATGATGTTAATTGAAAATACAAACTGAAACATAGATGCACAGAAAAACCAGAAAAATAAGACCAACACTGGGAATCGAACCCAGGTCCTCCAGGTCCAGTGTTGGTCTTATTTTTCTGGTTTTTCTGTGCATCTATGTTTCAGTTTGTATTTTCAATTTAGATTTCACGGCATGACCGTAAAAGTAAAAATTTGGAATTGAAATAAAAAATACAAAAAGATTCCAAAAAAACAATCTTTTACATGATGTGATTACAGGCAGACAGACAGACAGACAACGGGACAGGTGAAACTAAATAAAAGCTTGTAAAAAGCCATGATATAGTAGTTCGACTGATGGTCTCTTAAGCAGGTCGTGGGTTCAAGCCAAGGTGATTTCTGAGCTTATCGAAATTTATGTGACATTCAAGATTTACATTTGATATTTATAATGAGCTTTGCGGCGAAGGAAACATCGCGAGTAAACCTGCACACAGTCATCTGCGAAGAAATTCAAATGAAGTTCCCAATCCGCACTGGGCCCGCATGTGGATTATCGCCCAAGCCCTCTCATTTTGAGCGAAGGCCTATAATTAATGATACCCGCATTTATCTTGAACATCTAATAGGGAACGCATCCAACAGGGATTTGCCTGGAAGCAGAGCGATTTGTGAAAAAAAACCGTAAGTACGATAAAATAATTTACTTAATAGTTTTTTTTTTTCAATTCTTTGCCCATATATTTAATATAATAATAAAAAAATCTTTATTTCAGACCATACAGATCCATAATATGTTAGTAGACGTTGACTTATATCTAAATTAGTAGCACTTACTGACTAACAACGACAACATTTTTTTTTATTAAATAAAAAATTGGGCAACACCCTTGATCTGTCCAATCCAAAAATATTGAATCGGACAATCATATCTACCCGCTATTGCCTTTAGAATGCTGTTGGTGCTTGCTCTCACCCTGCCTAATATTGAGTGTCGTCGATAGACAGCTCGGGTTCACTGCGCGGTGCTTCGCAGTCCTCTGCGGTCGTTACGACGGGAGTAGGAGGCAACGAAAACACCTTCGAATAGTGGACTGTATTTATTTTTCCTGGTTCGTTAGTCGATTCGCGGTAGTAAATCGGAGTCCGGTTCGATATCGCGGTGGTCGGTCGGTAAGGCAGCAATCGTAGGTCCGTTGGGAATAGCAGGGGTCGATTCGCTTCGCTGGTCGCTAGTCGCTGTTCTTCGCTGGAGACTTCGGAGAGAGGAGTGCTTCGAGTCGCTGTCCGCGTCGAACTGCCGTATCGCTGCGAGCGGCCCTGTATTTATACCCCGGCCGCCCGCTCGTGATTGGTTATAATTCCCCGATAATTCAGACGCTGTGATTGGTGGACCCAAATCACAAACTTACTAAATTATCGGGGAATTTTCACTATCGCTACCGGGGTATTTCGCGTTTATTTATTTATCGCTTATAATTTTTCCTAATCAACTATATACATTTCGCTTTTAGACTTATTATAAACTATTTACAATGATTCTTAACCTAATTAACCTACTTATTATATTTACAGATGTATTTTAATTTACAATTTACAAAAATTATAATTTTCGTAACGTTCGTTCGTTGTATTTATGTGGCTGTCCGTAACATTGAGGCTATCTTTTTGCGCATGATTGCCTGAAAGCCATCCACACTGGCTTGCTTTAAACACATGTCTTGTAGTTGTAGGTAACAAATATTGCATTGGTTTGGGCAAATTAGCTCACCGCTTACTCCCCGATACCACTCACCGACTCTAGCAGCCGCTGGCCATACCAGCACAGCAGCCAGGTCTGCGATAAAGCTGTCGTCAGGAACGACTTGTACACCATTTCGTTCCATTTCTCTACTATCTGTAATCAATGAATAACAACTTACCTTTCCAAAGAGTCATATAGATAAAGATAAAAATAAAGATAAAGATATTTATTTCTTAAAACATGAATTCCATAAAAAAGATAGAGACTCATACAAACCCTTTGCGAGTAAGCTTTTAACCTATATTAATATCCGACTCAATGTTAACAAAGATCACTCTCATCTCTTTAACAGAACGTGGCCAATCTCTTGGTGTTTCCCTGCGATTTGCACAACAAAGACTCTTGGCAAACAGACACTGTTCTTTCAGTCGCCCCCATATGAAGAAGTTACCCCTCTCCCTCCTTCATAAAGGAATGTTGTGGTCTCTAGATTGAAATACTTACAACGCAGCAGAAGCCACAAAAACAGATGATGATAGAGCTGTTGAAGAAATTTACGAGTAGAGCAAAGCTGAACAGGTCTTCTACGTCACCCGACAGTCTGTAACAATTAACACTACTTAATACATCATCATGAATGCACATCATGCTGAAGGCCTCCCCCTTAGAACGCCACGATACGACAACTCGCCACTTACATCCCGCATCTCTCGCATACGATGTTGTTAGTCCATCTAGTGGGAGGCCTGTCAACGCTTCGTTTTCCGATTGGTGGTTGCCACTCGAAGTATTTTCTCCCCCAATGGTTATCTGTTCTTCTAGTGATGTGGCTCAACTATTGCCGCTTCAACTTACATAATCTTCGACACATACATTACTTAACACATGTAGATATAACTACATTAGATTAGCTCAGGATTAGCTGAGATGAGACTAAAAAATTTGATAGCCTTCGACGCTTGTGTAAGAAAAATTTGAGATTTCTTCTATTCGTTTTGTGTAGGTACGTATCTTGGTAAATAACAGGTACATAACGAATCAAAAATGAATTTTTATCGTCGAGAAAGTCAACATTTTGGCTGACATCTCGCAGGAAGTAAGATAGTTCGTAAAAGCATCCAAAAATTACCAAAAAAACTAAGCTTTTCAAAGAAATACGAACTTCTTAATAGATTTTAAATTTGTAAGTAATCTACAGATTTGTTAGACATTCAGACAGTTTTTTTATAACAGGTACCTATATTATTAATTATAAGTTACCTTATTAGTGCTCGGTGTCTGTCGATGATCTGAGCCAACTCTTTGAGATGCACTTTCTCCGCACCCTCGTTGTCTATGGCTCCTATCAACCGCTGGCTATTTTGATTCAATTCTTCTTGGATTTTCCCTGCATACAAATTATCTAGATTTAATTACACGTTTTAAACCGTACGAAATTGAACGTCCCTAATTTGAACTTATAACGCTAGAAATACGAAAATTGAACAGTGAAACCGCTCGATCAAACCATTGGCCTCAGGCTTGGAGATAGTGTTCTTTACATGTTTGATTACTTGTTCACGGGAAATTGGCAAGCGTTTTGAATGTAAAAAATGTATATAATAGTAAATACAAATCTCTCGAAATAGAGTTATTAATAGGTAGCTATCCGAATAGCCCACAATTTCTCAGAGTTAGCTTTATCAGATAATAATATTCTTCTTAAAGCCGATTAGAAAGAGTATATAGTATAGTAGTATTTTAATACACCTAAGTACATTTGTAATTATTATACAACCAAAAACCTGAAAGAGCGGGTAGTTGAGCTTGGGTACAAAACTAGAGCGTATAAGTAATGCCGCTATGACAAATAATTGGGTAGAAACAGTATCAAGTCATAAAAAAAGTAAAAACTAAATTGAAAATAGAACAAAAATAAAATGTGAAACAAGTAAAATAATATTTAACGAAGTTAATCCATAGCTTACAGTAACTAATTGTGTTATGAGAAAAAAACGCGCTCTCTAGAATTGAATTTCTAGAAAGAGGCAATAAAAATTTATTAGTCTAGTCCACGTTTAAGAAACATTTGGTCCGCAACCGGGCCCCAGGGATACTAAAAGGGTGTAAATTTCCTAGATTACTAGCAGGAGTACTAAATTGTAAGTGCATTAGGGTGAGTATACTCTTTTCCAGTGCTGCTAAACCAAACAACAAATTGTTCATTTGGCATGTACTTATTACATTTCTTTCTAGAACCTTTTCACAAATTCCTATTTGAATTCACCATCAAATATGTATTTAAATGAAATATTAGTATTAATTAAATGAGAGGGAAATAGTAATCAAAGCACTTTACAGGAAGGCTTATCGTGAAACGCTGCCGTCTATAAGTATAGACACCCGAAACACTAGAGAGGTTAAAAAGCTGCTGTGTGTTCTCTTAACGAACCTTGTCCGCGATATGCTCGAGGAATTGAGAAAACAAAAGGAAATTACAGCTCAATGAAATAAGCTGATGAAATACTCGTAGGTAGGTTTAACTCAAGTTTGTCAAATCTGAATTTGATAATAAGGGTTTTCACAGAGGCTAAATATATCGCTAGATGGCGTTAGTATCGCGAGGTCCATTTGACGTTTGACGTTTGCTTACGGTTGGCTCATTTAGTTTTTTAACCAATCATGAGCATACGTCAAACGTCAGACAGACCTCTCGATACTAACGCCATCTAGCGATATTTCACCTCTGTCAAAACCTTCATTCCTTAGTTCTGCGTAGTTCTGCAGCCATGTAGAGACTTCTGTCGGGTGATTGCTATATTTTTTTAAACTGTTACCTATGAATTGTTTTTCCAGTACTCAACACTAGGTGGCAGCATATTGTATGCAATTTTCATTAACATACCTGGACGGATGAAGCAACTGGAGGTCTACGAGGGAGGCTTATATCCAACAGTGGACACCCTACGGCTGATGTGACAATAATGATGACAGTACACCTGATACGTATTTCAACTGACATTTTATTGTAAAATGTGTTGCTTAGCTATTTAAATTTGTCATCTCTTTCTTGCCCCAGGATTAGTTTCTCGGATTCTATCAGCTTTTGGGGTGACAGTCTTTCCGGGCCCGGATAATACCGACATGGAAATACCGGCCCTGTTTTTCGTGTACACGTCCATAGAAGCTCCTGTCAGTTTCAATGGGCGTGTACACAAAAACAGGGAAGGTATTTCCATGTCGATGTTATCCGGGCCGGGAAAGAGTGTCACCCAGCTTTTGAATAGCCGCAACAGCTTACCGAGTGGGTATCCAGGCAGCAGCTGCCTGTCAACTGGCACCAGCACCAGCCGGCGCACGCGCACCGCCAGCAGGTCAAACTGCGTGGTCACGTGGCTCAAGAAGATGCAAAACAGAAGGTCGCCGCTCAGCATGAACCAGATCGTTATTAATCCTGGAAAAAACGCAAAGCTAAGGAGGCGTTCAAGTATGAAGTAACGGAATTTTTGAAGATGTAGACCCTCCCTTCCCTCCACGTAACGCGCCGTAACGTTTTTCTGTACCCTCCTTCTCGCTCCCTAAACGTTACCATACGTTACGTACTTAACACCCGAATTACCTTTTTTTACTTAAGAGTCTTTTAACTTTTCTTTAGCCATTCTCCAAATTTAGTTGATATTTTTGGTTTAGTTGCACTAGCTCAGCATGAGAGAATTTAGCTATAGGCCAAGAACAGCAATTGATGTTGCGTACAGTTACTATGATACTGATGGCCGATGGGGTCAGAAGGTTCTCGAGTGGCGTCCGCGGACCGGGAGACGAGCTGTCGGTAGGCCTCCAACAAGATGGAGCGACGACCTGGCTAAGATCGCGGGATCGCGGTGGATGCGAAAAGCACAAGACCGGTCTGAGTGGAGAGCCTTGGGGGAGGCCTATGTCCAGCAGTGGACGTCTTTCGGCTGACATGATGATGATGATGACAGTTACTATCCCTACTAATCCCTACTAATATTATAAATGCGAAAGTAACTCTGTCTGTCTGTCTGTCTGTTACGCTTTCACGTTGAAACCGCTGAACCAATTTTGATAAAATTTGGTATATAGCTTAAGCCCTAATCATCATAGGATACTTTTTATTTCGTTAGACGGCGCCACCGCGCGATAACCTAATCCCGCGCAGACCAAGTTGTGGGCATAAGCTAGTAACTAATAAGTAGCAGAAATACAAAGAAGGGAAAGTCAAATGAAGGGTTATAAAAGAACAAGGAAATAATATGACGAGCACTCATTCCCCGCAGCCGCCGCAATTCACTTGGTTTCTGTATAAAATATAAACAACATCAAAACACTCTAATTTTAATGTGAAATAAAATTGGAGACGTCATTCATAATGCTTTGTGAGGAGTGCTTGAGAGCTCCTTTGTTCGTCGTGTATTGTTTTGTTGCGCGAAAGAACGAGAAAAATTTGATATTGTTTTAATCCTGTAGGTTTCTTAGGAGGTTTAACGGTTTTGGGAGGTTTTCAGGCGGTAACTGAAAACTAAACTATACTAAATCATTATGGTAAAGCTGGGGCATGGGGAGGGTTGGAATGAGCGAACTTTACCTTTAGTTCTAACTATGCTTAGATTGAAGAATCGTCAAAACCACGACTCAGAATTTGGATAATATTTAGCAGTAAATCGTGCATTTGCTCTTGAAAGTCATAATTTGGTGAAGTGGAACTGATGAAGAAGACCACATTTGACCAACAGAACTACTACTTAATAACAAGTCATTTCAATTACTTTAACACGGTTGCTATGCAATTTACGCTCGTCGTAATATATGGTAAAATGGAACGGGTGGTGAAGCACCAGGACTCCTCAATAATGAACTTCTCTGCATCAGAAAAAGCAATCTTTCGTAAAAAGTGTCGAGCAGTTGACATTAAACTATTGTATTTTAGATTATTTACACTAAAATGTGTGAAAAAAAATTGTTACACAAAATTGAACTGACTAGAAAAAAAAGCATTAAAATAATTTTCTACCAGTCTGAAATCGGTGCCTCAGCACGAGACAGCAGGAGCGTTTGAAGCCCAATATAAAGTGCGTAGGTGACTAGGTGAGGTAGGTCTACTCGTGCTGGCTGCATGTGAAATAGCGCCACAGTACCTATTATATTATACTGTGGTAGCGCCATACTTGCTGGATAGAGAAAACCGTTTTGAAAGAAAGAAAGAAAGAAAATACATTTATTCACAACACAAGACAACAATACGCAATATGTGTTTTGAAAAGAGACAGGATAATACATAGATAGATTTTTTAAATTACTGCAAATCCAATTTTCAACCGAATTTAATATTTCTCTTCACTAAACATTGTCTGTATTTCTATGTATATTCCTATAATAATACACTGGATTATGACAAATTCAATAGTTGTCAAATGCCGTAGGTATTTGGTTGCAATTTTCTTAGTTTCGACTGTATTAGTTTGGTATCAATTTCGTAACGACAGATTTATATTTGGTTTTCCACCCATTTGAGTTATGAAAATATTTATCTAAAACAAAGTTACAATTTAGACGGCTTTAAACGTACCTTTAACCATAAGTTTTATAATTTATTTGACAAAGAGCGTTCTATTTTCAACTCTTTTTATTATTTTTGTATTTTCACTGCTCAAGATTTTTATAAATACTCCGATATCATTTTGTTACCTACGACTGTAAATTCGTTTTAGGCAAAATGGTCTGTGATTTAGAAAATTATTTGTAACCCCTACGCAAAAAGAGGGTTGTTGTAAGTTTGACATGATACTTCTCAAAAGGTTAGACCGATTTCGATACAGTTTTATTACATGAAAACGAGTTACCTTGTGGTTTCTTATTTCATTTCATTAAAATCGCTTACTTAAGCCATTTCTGAAATATTTAACTTTTAAATGTCAATATTTGGTTGGGATCTTAATTTTTCTAAGTCGGTTAGGTTACCTATGTTTGAAAGGGTTGTGTTCCCAAATGATTTTTATTCCTAACAGAATAACAGACGCTTTAGAGAGCTACAGATAATACTATCTTTTGCCCGCAGCTCCGCCCGCGTGGTATGTCGATTATCGCGCGCTGTTCCCTCGGGAACTGTGCATTTTTCCGGGATAAAAAGTAGCCTATGTCACTATCGGGCTCATATACTATATATCTCTATGCCAAAAATCACGTCAATCCGTCAATCCGTTACGGCGTGAAAGATGGACAAACACACAAACATACAAACACACTTTCGCATTTATAATATTAGTATGGATAACTATATATCCATCCATGGATATCTATATTGCATATATATTAGTTCGCCTTTGTACTCTTTTGGTTTGTTGTTTTCTTTTTGTATTACTTTGTGTTTTATGTACAATAAAGTATTTACATACATACATACATTATATCGAATCTACCCTCCAGGATTCGATCCGTTTCATTGCTATAAGTCTATTTCGATTTCAAATCATCAACATTCTCAGGCAGTCAACGAATTTCATTTAATGCAAGTAATTTTATAATGCTATTGAATTATTCAAGAGATCAAGAGTAAAAAATATTTTTAGATCACTTTCTTACCAAGTGAATTCGTATTCAGGGTGCTGCTTGTTCAAGGTGAGGCACTGAAGCTACGTAGGTAGAATTAATATCACTGAGCTTATTTTAGACTCCTTTGAGGTACCTACAGCCAACCGATTCGATTTCTAGGCCACCACAAAACAATGTCGTAATGACTTTTATCTACACCCATATAGTACCTAAATCCTCCATTATACATTCAAAAACCATAAATAATGACCAGCATTACGGCATTATGAACACGGCAGTATCGTATGAGATTCCATACATCATTACAGCACCGGAGCGGTGCGCGCTGCGCAGGGCGGGCGAGCAGCAGCTAGCAGGACGTGGGGCGCGCACTGAACTGGGCGCGCAGCTCGTGGGTCGGACATACCTACCTTACCATTATCTAGTTCTCGTTCATGCAGGTCATTCTCAATGGTTCGCGGAATACATGATAGAGGATTTAATATATGGATGTCGATAAAATATTGTATTGTTAGGCCTTAAAACACTCACGTGACTCTATTACACTCGTGTTTTAAGGACCCTTATTACGATACAGTTGCATAAATAATATTATTAACTACAATATGGTTCCATGGTGACCCGGGGATCAAATCGGTTGACTACTGCACCTCGCTATAATTATCTTTGTTTCTCAAGAACCACAACGTTATTTTTTTTTTATTGAAAGTATGCATAATATCGTCTACGGAATGAATTCCGCACACGCGCGCTTCATGTCATGAAAGCCAATGTCGAGTCACTGCGCAACCTTTTCAAAGCTGTTGCGTACTAAATCGATTATATAGCAATACCAGCTAAAAATTGTTAATTTTTGGTATACCATGAAACGAATTGTTCGCAGTTCGCTTATACGCAGAAGATCACTGGGACCTATTTTCACCTTATGGGTCTCCGAAAAGGGAAATCGACATCAATGCGTCGACAGACGTTGGTCGGTCAAGTCGAAGCATGACTTTTTAGCTCTTATTCCATGGACATAAAGCTTTTTTATATGGGCTTTGACGATCCAGCGTCGTTAGATGTGGGGTGACTCTAACTTACCATGCCACGTCTGAAAGGCAAGGATGACCTCGTAATATCCCTTCTGGAAGGGGTCGAATGGGAACCAGTAGAAGAAGGGGAAGATGAGAGGCACGTCCTGTCCAACCGCTCGCTTCAGGATCTCCACGAAGGGGGGTGACAGGAAGATCACGAGGAGGGCGTTGTTGCACCAGTAGTAACCTGGGAGGTGCAGGTAAGATCTGTTCAATGCAAGTATAAAAATAGTGTCGTGTCCTCAAATTATTCCGAAATACTTCAACACTTGACCGGGTTAGATTGACTGAACTTTTTTTACTGCGGTTGGCAGTTGCCAATTGACAATTGCTGCTCGTTAAATATTCAGAAGACATGGAAACTTGAAGAGGACGCCTACGTTCGAAGACGGACGCAACGAGGGCTGCTATAGATAGATAGATAGAAATATTTAAAAGGAATTTAGTTAACGCTTTAATCTTAGTCTAAATCTGATTTCATGTCAGTGAGGTTGTGTGCACGCATCCATACTAAAATATTATAAATGCGAAGGTGTGTGTTTGTATGTTTGTCCGTTTTTCACGTCGAAACGGAGCGACGTATCAACGTGATTTTTGGAATAGAGATAGTTTATAGGCTCGAGAGTGACATAGGCTACTTTTTATCCCGGAAAAATGAGCAGTTCCCGCGAATTCCACGCGGTTGAAGCGGCGGGCAAAAGACTTGTACTATTATCTATTCTGTGGCAAAAGCTAGTATAATAATAATATTGTGTGATACCCTATGTGACGAAGATGACTGATACTGAACACTGACCTTGGACAACAATATTCAGCTGTGTCAGCGCTGTTTTCATGATCTCATGCTCCTCATCGCTGACCACTCCTCGCGGCCACATATCGCGCAGCTCGCTGATCAGGTTCTCATACACCGGCCGGTAGTATACTATCTTGTAGGACTTTGCCATTGCTGTGGGAATAATCTTAGGTAAACATTTGGAAAGAGAAGTAAACACATAAGGCATTTCTCATCCATTATCATCAGCTCGAAGATTTCCAGTGCTGAACAAAGGTCTCCCCCTTAGAACGCCACGATGAACGACAGTTCGCTACTTGTATCCACCAGTTGTTCACTAGTGTGCTGATTTGTTCTAAAAAGGAGACAGTAGCTGGCCAGGAAAGTATTAGTAGACGATCCGGGGCCAGAAAAGACTTCCTTAAACCGGCGTGTGAAATCACATTTTTATTCAGAAATAGGCTATGGCGTTTGACCACAGTGCGGAGGTAGACGAGCTGCATGAACACTCATTTGTTGCATAGCCATAATAGCTATCATATTCGTAGCTATCAAACTCATAGCTATCATACTCGTAGCTATCACACTCGTAGCTAACACACTCGTAGCTATCACACTCGTAGCTATCATATTCATAGCTATCATACTCATAGCTATCACACTCGTAGCTATCACACTCGTAGCTATCACACTCGTAGCTATCACACTCGTAGCTATCATACTCGTAGCTATCACACTCGTAGCCATCACACTCGTAGCTATCACACTCGTAACTACCGCACTCGTAGCTATCACACTCGTAGCTATCACACTCGTAGCTATCATATTCATAGCTATCATACTCATAGCTATCACACTCGTAGCTATCACACTCGTAGCTATCACACTCGTAGCTATCATAGTCGTAGTTAACTGTTCCATATTACCCAGCAGTAGGTACCCGACGCACGGCATCATGCGGAAGATCTCAATGGCATCCTGGAAGGATCCTCCTCTCGCCGTCTGCGCCATATTGATCAGCTCCAGGAACGTCACCACGAATAAGTTCACGAACTCAAACCAGTAGAACACGTTCCACAGGAATCTTTGAACAGAATCCCATTCATATTATAAATGCGAAAGTTTGTTTGTTACCTCTACACGTATAAACCGTAGAACGGATTTAGATGAAATTCGATGTACAGATGGTTTGAGTCCCGGTAGGGATATAGCATTGTTTTCATCCCGGAAAATTGCATAGTTCCTGCGGGACAGCGATAAACGAATTTTATGCGGACGGAATCGCGGGCAATGTAAGTTATCTATGCCCTTCTCAAGATTTGAACGTTCTCCATATCAAATTTCATCTGAATTGGTAGGTACAGCGGTCTAAGCCTGGAGAACTAATAGAGATAATAATAATACTTGACGACCGGATGGCCGAGTGGTTAGAGAACCTGACTACGAAGCTTGAGGTCCCGGGTTCGAATCCAGGCCGGGGCAGATATTTGTATGAATAATACGAATGTTTGTTCTTGGGTCTTGGATGTTTAATATGTATTTAAGTATGTATTTATCTATATAAGTATGTTTATCCGTTGCTTGTACCCATAACACAAGCTTTGCTAAGCTTACTTTGGGGCTAGGTCAATTGGTGTGAATTGTCCTGTGATATTTATTTATTTATTTTATTTACTTCAGCATAATGCCGAATCAGCAGCCGTTTCGCTTTTGCACTCACTTCCAGAATTGTGTATGTACTATTTTCAGTTATATTTGTGTGTTTTATAAAAGTGAATAAGTACTAAAATGTCTTCTTTCTTTCTACCAACCTGGCGATGACAGGATCATTGTGGGTAAGGCGGAGCCCGACCAGTTTGAGCACAGCCATCGGGATAGCAAACGTCGCATCGTAGTCTTTGCGGCTGTAATTGTTCTTCTATAAAAAGACATTTTAAAACAATTTATTGAATCAGGCGTTACTTTGCGGATCAATCAACTTTATCTATATCAATTCATGTCCATGTCCATATGGTTTATTAATGTTTCGGCGAATAACGTTAGCGGGAAATTAAACAGCTTGCCAAATGTTACGTTGCGAAAAGGCAGTACTCGGTCCATACTCGTATCAATAAAACCATAAAGCATTACTTAGTTCACCACGATCACGTGGGTAATGTTGAGTATACCTAGTACATTTAAAAACCTTTCGTAATCCAGTTACTGCTCATGATCGACTTATATTGTCAATTGACCGGTGATCTAGTAATACGTAAGTTATTAACCTATCCCCAGGCGGTCTATATAATATTAACTTTCCTGCATCTTGCAGGTCACTCTTGTATTAATAGCTGAGGTATGCCCGACGGTTTCGACCCAATTCGTGGTTAACTTTCATCATCTCATTCACCAAAGAGAGCTCGAACGAAAAGTCAACCGTAAACTTATTAGCTATGTGTGATAAAATTTTTGGCTCCGCCTATTTTGAGATATTGGACTTTGAAATGACATTCCCTCTTTCACTGTACTCATATAACTTGACTATTCTGGAGCATGGAAATATTATGTTGACATTTGTAAACCGCTATATTTACAGCAGTATACTAAATTATTCCTTAATTGCGCCGTCTCTAGAGAGATAACCCAGATCCGGGCGAACTCAGCACTCAAAATTTCAACAAGCAAAATTAAGTACACTAATGATGCACTAATTACGAAATGATATTAAATTTCTTCGAAGCCAGTTACAACTTCTATCCCTGTGGAATAGTATAATTAAATTATTCGTGAGAATTTCTGAAAAATGCCTTCCAAGTGCACGTATATGGTAGATATTTATGTACTTATAGTTACTCCAAGTTATCATCTCATCTATATACCTCCCACCCACTGCTGGGCACAGGCTGCCTCCCAGAATATGAGGACTAGGGCTGTAAATTCCTCGCAGGAAAAGTGTGGAATGGAAAATTCACAAGCATGTACTTGCTTAGTAGGTTTGTCCCTCACCTTCACACTTCACTTCACGCTTGTGGTAAATTTCAAATATAATTTCGCACATTGCCATCCCAGCCTATATACGTCCTACTTCAGGGCACAGGCCTCCTCTCAGAACAAGAGGGCTTGGGCAATAGTTCCCACGCGGGCTCAGTGCGGATTGAGAACTTCAGATACAGCATGTGAAGCAATTCACAGGTTTGTGCAGGTTCCCTCACGATGTATTCCTTCACCGCAAAGTTCGTGGTAAATGAAAACTATAACGGTTAAGTTTTCTTGAGAATTATTAGTAGTTTAAGAGTAAATAGCAGCCTAAGGTAACCACCAGAAGGGCTACTCCGAAACACGAAATTCCAAGTTCGTATCGTGTCGTCCCTCTCACTCTCGTATTAAATGACATAAGCGTAGGCGGGACGGTACGATACGAAATTCAATTTTCGAATTTCGTGGTAGCCTTTCAGTAACCAAAGGTAATCGTAATCCTTAGAAAAATATTACTTAATTTTTTCATAATAGCTACGGAACGGAATAGCTACGGAAGCGTGTCCGACACGCTCTTGGCCGGTTTTTTGGATATCATTTAACTACGAGCAAGGAAAAATTAAGCTTCATAAATATTCCTACATAAAATTTTAGAATAACATACCCACAAGAGAATTTCCCAAATGAATAGAAACTAAGTACAAGTAATCAAATGCTAATAAATTAAGCTTCAGGCGTTTGATTCAACTATTCTATGGACCAAGTTTGAATTGACTAGCATTGACTGACTTGAGTGCCTCCAAGCCTTATTCCATCTTTTGAGAGTTTTGCCCCTGGCAACACCCAGCCATTTGTCCCACCCAGCATTCAAAACTCCGAAGTTAGGACTCCTCTACTTCTCGATGAAGAGGGTTTTTTTTTACAATTATTCGGACAACAGATATACTAAACTACCGGAGACTTAATATTTGACAAACTCCTTGAGACTCATAAAGGTACATCAATCAGCAAGGGATTTAAAAATCCCGTGAAGGATGACCACATGTGTAGGTAGTGTCACATTAAACAATTGACAATTTTGCACGGCGTTAAGTAGGTGGCTGCATAACCAGGTACAACCTAACCAACAAAAAGTTGGAAAACCCGCGACTGTCACTTCAAATTTCAAAATCTCAAAAACTGCTACACCAATTTTGATAAAACATGTCTATGGACCTTCAAATTATAAATAAAATCGGTCCACCCGTTTAAGAGCTACGTGCCACAGACGGACACCCAGGCACATATAGCGTTTAAACTTATAGCGCCCTTTAAAATGCACAAAGTATGCAGCTACTTTTGATGTTGGCCGTACACTATACATAGATTCTTACTTCCGCATGTTTCTCCTTTTTCCGCCAAACAGCAAATCTCCTAAGGAACACCATTTCTGAACGAAATTCGCGCTTAAAATGTTATTTGACTTCTCTTACTTTTATCTTTTACCATACGGAGTGTATGAAAATTTTATGTTGTTTGTTGGGAGTTTTAAAAGTTGTTGTGTAAAGTTTTAAACTTAGTGTTCTAAAGTTATTAGTTATGCTCGGTGTTTACCGACATGATTAGCTAATGTAAGGTAAGAAGTTTCGTAACATACCTATATTATTCGAAAACTTTTTGACTTTATGTGAAGGTAACTATAGTAAGTATATTTAGTTATCGACATAGCCCACCGCATTTAGCACGCTGAAGTGGCAATGAGCCGGCCATATAACCCGAAGAACCGATAACCTTAGGGGTAGACGAGTTCTTGAGTGGAGACCACGGATCGGCAAACGTAGCGTAGGACGTCCTCAGACTCGGTGGTGCGATGATCTTCGCAGGGTGGCTAGCAAGAGCTGGATGAGAGTGGCCGAGGATCGTGCTCAGTGGCGTGCCATGGGAGAGGCCTATGTCAAGCAGTGGACGAACATAGGCTGATGATGATGATGATGAAGGTAACTAAGTATACTTTGTTTCAGACCGTTCCGTACTTCGCGCAGGAGTCAGTCATTTCATCCTCACCGCATTGATGATTGGCAATCTAGCACCGGCCGCTTTAAGCGTAACTTTTTTCCACGCCCGACTAAGTGTGGAACCAGCTTCCTGGGACAGTGTTTCCGGAGCGGTACAACTTAGTGATCTTTAAATACAAGCCTATCTGTCTCTCAAAGGGCCGGCAACGCACCTGTGTGTGTGATACCCCTCGTGTTGACCGGTGTCCATGGGCGGCGGTGATTGCTTCCCATCAGGTGACCCTCCTCTTATATAAAAAAATATATATTGCTCGCAGGAATGATGGCCGATGGGATGGGTTCTCGTATGGCGTCCGCGGACCGGGAGACGAGCTGTCGGTAGGCTTCCAACAAGATGGAGTGACGACCTGGTTAGTGAAAGCACAAGACCGGTCTGAGTGGAGAGCCTTGGGTCCATGTCCAGCAATGAACGTCTTTGGGCTGACATGATGATATATGAAATATTTGATGAAAATGACAACTATATGAAACGAAGTATACCTACCTAGTTGTTTTAGACCCATAGATAGTTTATATACCTAGCTCTTTTTATTGGCTCCATTTTTTTTTCCAGACGTCATATTGAAATATTGTACAAACTATGTCACTCCGACAGTTATGACAAATTTAATGTTACCTCGTATTATTGTGTCACAATCCGACCAGAGGACTTATTGCCTAACGTTTCTGACACTCGCGATCGCAATTAAATGACAGTTTTTGTATGCGAAATATGTCATTTGATTGCGATCGCGAGTGTCAGAAACATTAGGCAATAAGGACTCTGAGGCCTTATTACCTAACGTTTCTGACAGTCGCGATCGTAATCAAATGACAGCTTTTGTATGCGAAATATGTCATTTGATTGCCATCACAAGTGTCAGAAATATTAGGCAATACGGCCTCAGGCGCTGCCTGCTACAAAGATAACCAAAGAAATAGATATACATACAATACATACGCACAAAAAAAACCCTCCTTCGGGGAGTGGGTTAAAAAGATAACTCTAGGAATCTTTGTCATCTGCCTATAGCTCTCCAAGTAGCTATTCTCATTTTTCCGTTTCATAGTCTGTCATCATCATCTCGCCGTTGAGCGTCCACTGTTAGACATAGACGTCCTCAATAGACTTCCAGTTCCTTCGGTAAGCAGTCTGCAACCGTCATCCGTCCATCATGTTGGTGGACGTCCTACGCTGCGTTTGCCGATCCGTGGTCTCCATACTAAAACTTCTCGGCCCCAACGGCCATCCGTTCTCCATGATATAGCTATCATAGTACCTATGTGACTAAAAATAAAACTTTAACCACTATGAGAAACATGACACAAATACCAGATGGCGTCGTCATGCATCATTCCTCAAGTTACCAACTTTAAAGTTACTTTGTATTAAAAATTCGCTGTGACTTTCATTTATTTTTAATCAAAGTAGCTACTAGTCTGGGAACACCGAGCAGCTGTTGAGTTTAAGGCGAAATTGTGATGTAGTGTATAGAATGCTTAATAGGGAGTGTTGCCAGCTTTTACGAAAATAGGAGAAATTTACCCATTTAGGAAATGGGTACCGATTTTTGAAATTAAATTAGTCGAAAATTTGGTGTGTCTTAAATCCATACTTACTTAATATTATAAATGCGAAAGTGTGTTTGTATGTTTGTGTGTTTGTCCGTCTTTCACGCCGTAACAGAGCGACGGATCGACGTGATTTTTGGCATAGAGATAGTTTACGGGCTCGAGAGTGACATCCCGGAAAAAATCACAGTTCCCGAGGGAATAACGCACTATAACCGAATACCATGCGGCCGGCGCCGCGGGCAACAGCTAGTTAATTATGATTGGTTTTTCGGAGTCTTTTTGTATTTTTTATTTCAACTTCAAATTTGTTATTTTTATAGCACGCAGCACGGAATGCTGAGGACCTGGGTTCGATTCCCAGCGCTGGTCTCTTTTTCTGTGGATCCGTGCCTACCTCAGTTTGTATTTTTGATATTAATTCTATTGTTAAAACAAATAACCATTGGATGCATCATCACCCTGCATTCATTATTAATGTAAGAGATCACCACCGCCCATAAACATATTTATTTAACTTACTTTAAAATCTTTGTGGCTCTACATTCACTGCCTAAACTATGAACAACACAAGTTCAACTCTACGTGAGGTTGGTATGAACATTAAAATTTGACAGTAATTACCTGCTTTAATAAAGCACAGTCTGTTACGTGCCTGTCTAGCCTAGAGCACTAAACCCACAGGAGAAGACAACGACGGGCCTAACCTGTCAATACGAGTAGTGTCAGTAACAACCAGCGGCCATATCGTGTCTTTATCTTCTCGTATAATATTGTAAAATAAAGTCACTGCGTGTACGCTTAGATCTTCACTATCATTACATACTCGTATCTTTCATTACACTTCATTATCTGTCCCTATGTCCCTATGTATGCTTAAATCTTTAAAACTATTTCGATGCGGTTTTTTTTTAACAGATAGAATGATTGAAGAGGAAGGTTTATATGTATAATAACATCCATCATCATATTTAGTATCAGCGTTGCACCCGTGCGAAGCCGGGGCGGGTCGCTAGTTTAATAATAAAATAGTATAATTGCTTGTACTCCTGGTAGGGTAGTGGACCCAAAAGATGAACAACACCCAAAAGTTGAACGTTTAGCCTAAAAACCGTAATAATTAAATCGTGGCACATTTTAGACGCTTGGGAATATTTTTTCATAATACGGCAATACTTCGCTGAGGTGAAAAATATAATTCCATGAAAGATGCGTCATGCACGCGAACGTGAGCGGTTGCCGTATCTTGACTTCCCCTCAAAAGTGCCGGTTATATGGAATCCTTCTTAAGGTAAGACCTTCAAATTTTAAGCTTTTAATTGCATATAAAATGTAATAATGCATTGACTAACATTTTTATGCTTGGTATGTGTTCTTGACTATGTCTTTAATATATACGTAAATAAATAAATTTATTTTTTATATTATTTAATGATAAAATCGCTGTTCAAGTTATGGTTCCAAAACCAGAGGTATGAGCTAATAGTTGAACGGTGTTCAACTATTGGACAAAGTGGTATTTTTTCAAATACATTTATAAAATCTAACGAAAATGATAGATGCACCGTTTATGACTCAAATTAATTGTATACCTATCGTAGATTTTTTAACTAAAAGTTGAACAAAATATTTTGTTCCTAGGGGGAAATTTTTTGATATTTGTGTTGTATGGGAATCGCGACTGTTCAACTATTATTTCATGCCCAAAGCTTGAAAGAAAAAATGTTACTAGTTCAACTTTTGGTTTCCATTTCAGTAGATGAACATTGAATTGATTTAATTGGTTCATCTTATAGATTTCTTGGTCAAAACCTGAACTAACAAAATTTTGTCGTTCATGTTTGGGGTAGGGTATCTAAGTAAACATTTTTATTAAGGTAAAAAAATATTCTTTTAGTGTAACATATAACCAAAATAATTTAATTAGAATATTCAACATAAATAAAGGTACCTTTTAGATCGATACATTTTATCTGAAATTCTATTATGCCTATGACCGTTGGGCCAATTTCGAGCGAAGTAACAGTCAACTTTGCCCAAGCTGGCAAAATTCTAGGTGATCTGATCAATCTACTGATCAAGTAAGATTATTCTACTAAAAATACATGTCTTGGAACATTTAGTAAATAAAAGATCAAAATTAATGTGTGGTTAAGTAACAATTAAGTATACGTCGCTTTAGGACTTTCCAGCTATTTTGTACTAAGGAATTGGGCAAAGTTGGACTACGCTATAGCTTGAATTAGGGGAGTTGAGTGTAGGTTTTTAATTGGTATAAACGCTGGATAACTTAACCGCTTACAGCGGATGGTCAACATATTCAATGATTGTATAATATTCGTTAATTGTTAAGTTCGAGTATTGTCTTTGATTTCTGCGATTTATTTCATGAAATAAAAGCGTCGTTTTTAATTTTATTTGAGACATTTACGTGAAACCTAGTTAAAGAAATCAAACACAATCATTAATTATGTTTTGGGTAAGTGCCGTAATATAATAAGGTTTTTTTTTTACAGATTTCATCCAAAACTGAAAGAACTGGGAGGCTATACACACAGGTTACACTCGAAAAAGCGATGGAAAAGATTCGCAATAATCAAATAAGTTTATCATAGAAGCTCATATCAGTTCCTATGGGCGTGTACATGAAAAACAGGGTCGGTATTTCCATGTCAGTATTATTCGTCTCGGTAAAGTGTCACCTGTCAAAACGATCGAGTCAAAGACATATAAATTATTTTTTAATGTTTTTTATTCTGGACTATGGAACACCTCGTAACCGACCGGACTGTCGTAATTTGGAGGTAAAGAAAACTCTTTCATTTTTTTTTAAATAATTGATGCTACTTAAAAATCTGATATTGTTTTCTGTTAATAAGAAAGGTTGTTCCTATTGATACAAAAAATTCAAACGTTTTAAATTTTTCAGAAATTTCGCATTTACCAACGTTTTGAAAACTTATACACTATTAGTTAATTAGTACGTAATATTAGTATAAATACTAGCAAAAGCAAGATATAGCTTAGATTAACCAAATGATTATGATTGTTATTACAATATTGATTGTAAAGAGGCTTCTAACGTCCATAATTTTCGTGAAATGTGTGGCTGGCAACTTTTTGCAACTTGCTCTGGTGTGCGAAATAAAGCAAGATGCAAATAGTGGCCGGCCACATATTTCACTAAAATGATGGCCCGTGTTGGAGCCTCTAAACGAAATGGAATAATAAAGGCCGATTTGTTAAATTTGGATTTTATTTTTTTCATTGTATGTACATGATGACATTCCAATCATTGTCAATAATATAGTTATAACTTTCAATCTGTGAGAAATGGGTGTTTTCAAAAAAAGGTTTGTAAAGTTTCCGTTTTTATGAAATTTTGGAAAAAAACATGGTTTTTCCTACTCAGAATCAAGAGCACAATTGATTCCGATCGTTTAAAAAAGTCCCCAGTTTTTTATACAAAATTTTATGAGTCAGTTTTGTTACGCCCATACTGAGTGTATGAAAAAGACGCCGCAAAACTGACATTTTTTTTGGGACACATTTTTAAAGTATCGTAATCGATTCTGCTAATTTTAAGCTCTCTCTATAACCATGTAAAATCCATTAATTTATTTTAATGTGAAAAATACACGAGGATAAATTTATTTCTTTTTAATTTTTTTGTTTATTTCAGAAATACACATAACTACACGATTATGCGTGTATATTTGTTTAGTGGGCAATGTTCAATTAAGGGCAAAGTTGGCCACCTATCTACTGTTACTTTGCCATCAATATATTAGTTCATCTTTTGGGGTCAATTCGTTCATAAATAGGGCACATCGTTCAACTTTAGGGCAATTTGCCTTATTTTGGCAAAAATATTTTTTTTGTATACATCCGTTTGTAACATAAGGGTTTAAAGTCGTGAAATGCAAAGTCAACTATATGCTTAAGCATATAAAAAAAATTCACTGTCATGCATGGCTTACAACACTTCGAAAAAAGGGCTCAAAGGAGGGGTAGTCGCTTAATCGTTCAACTTTTGGTGACTTCACTTTATGCTCAGGACGCGGATCCATGCCAAATTTAAGGCTATCTTTTTAGGGTTCCGTAGCCAAAATGGCAAAAATGGAACCCTTATAGTTTCGCCATGTCTGTCTGTCCGTCCGCGTCTTTGTTCGAGGACTATCAATGCTAGAAAGCTGTAATTTTTCACGAATATAATATATAAACTATGCCGACAAAACAGTTTAATAAACCTCACTACAGACCTCTCACAGACGTAAAGTGGGGGTAATTTTTTTTTCTCGTTCAATCTTGTACAATGGGTATCGTTGTATAGGATAAAAACATTATGGGGTTGCTAAAACGATTTTCGATTCAGTCATTTATTTACGAAATATTCAACTTTAAAGTGCAAATTTTACATTACATTACATTTACATTAGTCTTTTCGTATTTACGAAATATTCAACTTTAAAGTGCAAATTTTACATTACATTACATTCACATTAGTCTTTTCGTATTTATTAATTTCTCAGAAATTGGTTATCTGGAAGAGATCGCTTTTTAGCGATAAGACCGCCTATTGTCTACCTGATTTTTTTTATTTTTGTAATGTGTCTGTACTGTTTTTGGTGATCAATAAAGAATATTTGTATTGTATTGTATTGTAAATTTTATTTTAAGATTAGTGGGCGACGCCTCCATTAGACTTAATGCTGGAACTAATTATATGCCTTAAATAAAGCACAAGTCTTGAGCTTGAGATAATTGAAGTTCAGCCACCGCAAGGATGATAATACGGAGGTACCAAGTAACATGTTGAGAATTTAGATCTGAGATTAGGTAGATCTTGCGTTTACATACCAAATAGTAGATTGTACAACGAGAGCATAAAACGCGCCATTTTACCCGAGATGTTCATATAGCCACCCGAGCCGGCGAGGGTAGACACGTCGAGGGGAAAATGGGCATAATACTCGAGTTTTACACTCTGCTTTTCACTTCGATTGCGAGGAGATGAAATAGCAACAGTAGAATCAATTGTTCACTTATTATGTACCTTTTATTTTTCATGCATTAGTCTAAACTTATATTTTTTTAGTTTTATTGAATTATTTTGATTGATTTAAATAACTTTTATTTTTAAATTAAAAATGATTAAAAAATAGGTAGGTCTTAGAGGAAAATTTTACTTTATGGACTAGAGCATAAAAAGTCATTTATCGCCTAGATAGATCCAGCATAAACACGAACTTTACGAACATCGGAAATAAATAATAATATGGATTGACATCTAGGTACATGTTATACTTATTTAACAATGTTAGTATGTATGTATATGTATATGCTGGTTTTATCAATACCAATAGAAATAATTGGATTTAATGTAACCGGTTGCAAAAAATGGTTTAGCTTTTATCTTTTTTTTTTCATTAGGTAGAGAGGCGGCAAACGAGCATCTTTATATATGTAAGTAATTTAAGAAAGAAAATCAGCAAAAAACAATTGCAAAATAACTTAATTTAACGAAATTTGCTCAGCAGTAGATAAACCCCCTGTTTCAATCCATTGATTAAATTTATTTGACGGATAAATGTGATGCCATCTCTGTTTGTTGTGTTCGAATGACGGAGACAGCACCACATTTGTGTCTTAAAAATCGCACCTAAATCAGTTCATCTCTCTTTCCATTCCTTCACCCCTCTTTTTGCGTTAGGGGTTAAAAATGTCAAGAACTCAGGTCGGTTATAAGGTATTCTGGACCGTATCGGGTCTCGGGCATCGCGTAAGCAAAACGCCGCAACAAGCCGGTATGGCAGTCACGTCACAAATCACTTGCCGGGATGGACTTCTCTAGTAAACGGATTTGCATTCTACGTTTTGGGTGCGGGCGCGGAAAGAAGGAACTTTGGCTTTTGTTTTTTGTAACCCCTGACGCAAGAGGGGTGTTAATGTATCTCTGTCTGTTTGACAGTCTGTTTATGGTCGGACGCAAAAATTTTCAAGGGAAACTTTTCTCCCGTACGGAGAAACTTGATAGAAAAAAATTGCCAGTAAAAAAAATATATATTAGCGTTTATTAGCGATTTTACTTTGAAACTTTTGCAGAAGGATTTTCTTATTTAATAATGACGGATGAACAGAGCTACCTGTGTCGTGGAATGAAAATAAACTAACCGACCTGCGGCAATTACGCGGAATTAATTTTTACTGATCTGAGCTTTTGCCTGCGGCTCTGCCCGCGTGGTATTCGGTTATCGCGCGCTGTTCCCTCGGGAACTGTGCATTTTTCCGGGGTAAAAAGTAGCCTATGTCACTCTCGAGCCTATAAACTATCTCTATGCCAAAAATGACGTCGATCCGTCGCTCCGTTACGGCGTGAAAGAAGGACAAACGTACAAATATACAAACACACAAACACACTTTCGCATTTATAATATTAAGTATGGATATCAAACCAGCAGTCACGGAGAAGTAGTAAATACAAATGAAGAAAAAGCGCTCGTGCATAAGAAATTTGACCGGAGAAAATCGAGTTCAAAGAGTTTTCCCGTCTTGGATTACTTCCGTGCCCCTAAATTAATTACAGTTATTGCAAACCTAATTCATTAAATTGAATTAAAGCCTGGTTGACAAACAGGATTTAAGTACTGATTTAAAAAATCGAGTGTTAAAAAATAATCTTGTTCTGCAAAGTCATCGTCGTATGTCTTTTAATATGTACAGTCGAGTTCATTAATTTGTGAGCAAAAATTTGATCAAAAATATCTGAACACGCTTCTACGCCGTTAAAAATAGAGTCGTGTTCAGATATTTTTGACCAATTTTTGCTTATAAGTTTATGAACTCGACTGTACTTAGATACTTAACTTGGAAAAGCAAAACTTCTTAATCTTCATACTCCCAATCGTCTCGTAGATATATCTGAGTAATATATAATAATCATTGTATATTTAACTTGATAAAATCTCCATCAAATCACTTTGGCACAATTATAGTGGTTTTTTTCTTATTTAATTTTTCATTTTTTTTAGTTAATTGGCACTTACGAAAATTTTCAGTTACAAAGTATTAAGTACTGTACCCAGGTGGTCCAGGTGGGCGTATAAAAAAAAAGTGTATCCTTTCCGTTTTTTTTTTATTTTGGAAAAAATATGGTTTTTCCTACTCAGAATCAAGAGCACAATCGATTCCGATCGTTTAAAAAAATGTCCCCAGTTTTTCATACAAAATGTTATGAACCAGTTTTGTCACGCCCATACTGATTGTATGAAAAAAACGTCGCAAAACTGTAATTTTTTGGGGACATTTTTTTAAAGTATCGGAATCGATTGTGCTCTTGATTCTGAGTAGGAAAAATCATTTTTTTTCCAAAACTTCAAAAAAAAAAGGGTAAGTGCACTTTTTTTGAAAACGCCTACCTACCAAATTTCATGTATAACTAAACAAACATGAGCTTCAATTAATATAAAAACAGGGCACCAGAATATAAAAAGAGTTACGCCAGCATTCCCCAGTTTACGTGGTGGCCATGTTGTCAACCCCTGAATATATTAAATTACTGTTTTTATGTTTTGCCCTCGACCGCTTGAAAGCCTTCTCGTGGCGTCGATTACTCCATAACAAGGTTTCGGAAAAGTGTTGCATAATTATAAATAACTCAAGATATTTGGAGCCGAAGGTTCTAAGCTCGAATGGCGTCCGTGGACCGGGAGACAAGCTGTCGGTAGGCCTCCAAAAAGATGGAGTGACGACCTGATTAAGATCGCGGGATCGCGGTGGATGCGAAAAGCACAAGACCGGTCTGAGTGGAGGAGAGCCTTGGGAGAGGCCTATGTCCAGCAGTGGACATCTTTCGGCTGACATGATGATGATTTGGAGCCGTGGTGGCCTAGTGGTTTGACCTATCGCCTCTCAAGGAGAGTGTCGTGGGTTCAAACCCCGGCTCGCACCTCCGAGTTTTTCGAAATTCATGTGCGGAATTACATTTGAAATTTACCACGAGCTTTGCGGTGAAGGAAAACATCGTGAGGAAAACTGCACAAATCTTCGAAGCAAATCAATGGTGCGTGTGAAGTTCCCAATCCGCACTGGGAACTATGGCCCAAGCCCTCTTATTCTGAGAGGAGGCCTGTGCCCAGTATGTAACTTAATTGTTAATTACGTCAAAAAGTCAGTGACGAATTTAATACCTACGAAACTCACAGAGTTTCATTAAAACTCGAAGGTCGTACTTTGCTCAATTTTCAAAAGTGTCCTCGTTAAAAGGCACAATTAACGTGCTTCAAACTTTATCTTTTTTATGAAAGCTATCGAAATGAGGAATTTAATTACAGACGTCATTTACGATGGAGAAGACAGCCTCTAGACATTTTATATCAAACGATCAGGGGGCTACTACGAAATTCGAAAATCGAGGTTCGTATCGTCCGTCCCTCTCACTCTCGTGTTAAATAATATTAACGTCAGCGGGACGGCAAGATACGAAGTTCGAATTTTACACTTCGTAGTATGTAGGACCAGATTTCGCTAAGGCCTTTTATATGCAAAGCTACAGAAATCTTGGATACTCGATGATTCTATGTAATTTAATTAATTCTACTTTCATCATTAAGACGAGTTTAGATTCGCAAGAAAAATCATGCAAGTTGCTTTACATTGAGCACTCGATTGACCACTACAAACTCGTTAGCTTTACGGCCTCACATGTAATGCAACTTGGACGATTTTTTTTGCAACTTTAAACACGGCTTTACAGACACTTCAAGTTCAAATTTAAATAGGCCGCAATGGGCACTTTAACACGTCATTTTTTTAAACTACCAGCGCTTTCGGAAAGAGCATCATTGCCAAGAAGAATGCGCCGCAAGAAACTTGGCAGAAAGTCATTTTTTCATAATAAAATAATTACAAATAAAATACTTAAAAACTACAGCATACGATTAAAGAAAAAATTACAATTCGTTTGTCTCTTTATACCTCCTTTGCAAGCATTTTCAATATTGATCCCGTATTTATTCGTGCGAGTCCTGGTAAACTTGTCGCAATTCATCATGTTTTACATTGCTACTGTCAGAACTCGTTGATCAGACTAAAGGCCTGGCCACATCACCTCGACGCGGCGTCGTAATGGGAAACGGCGTGGCGCTGGAGTGTGGTTATTGCTTCTACAGTGCGTCGCAAGAGCAAATTATAGGGTCTATCAAGTGCTCAGCATCGTTTTGCACCATGCGGAAACGTGCTACTCTCCAGTGCCGCGGCGTTTATACTATTCATTAGAATCTAACAATCCTGTAGACACTTCCAGCCTTCTAATATGAACACCGGGCTGCCTAAGGCTTTGTGATGTGACTATTATTCTTTTTTGATTCCTTTTAAATGATAATTGCAACAACAGGGACATATATAATAAAGCGTGCCCACGTTAGGGTGTGTTAAATGTGTAGAAAATTGTTAGATTCTATTGAATTGTACTTTACGCCGCGCCATTTTTTATTGATGTGGCCAAGCCCTAACAGTATTAGTACATCTAGATCTGCAGGGTGTCTTATCGATGCACAATTTTTAAACTTAGTAAAAATTCAGTTAAGAATATATATGAACACGTTCTGCGCTTTTAAAAATAGAGTCGTCTTTACATATTTTTGATCAAATTCTTGCTCAAATGTATAAGAACTAGACTGTAATTATGGCACAAAAACAATGTTATTAAAATAATTTTAGCAAGGCATTATTCTACTAACAAAGCGATTATAATGTAGAGTACCATACGAGTACTAAATTCATATAATATTATGCAGGATATCGCTTTAGGCCAAACCTTCGGAGGGATAAAAAGGGGCAATAGGTGCACTATACATGCCAACATTTTGTTTACTATTACAAAAAGTTCTTATTACAAAATCAACAACTTTTCAAAGTGAACTTAACTCACAGTGCATATGATACATTTTAGTTTACACATTCATATGAAATACGATCTTTTCAAAAATAAATTACTAATATTTGCCCTGAGGTTTTTCACACATATTTGTCGCCTTATTTCTTGGTTCTGACACGTTTTTTGTGTGTTACTTTGAAGTAGATATTCAGCAATGGTATGGATTTATGTACATTCGAGAAAACTGAATTGCGTATTAAGGTGAAACCTTTTCACAGTCTATTTCACGATAAATTCTTTAGCAGATGTCGTAATGTCAACTTAACGTTTATCATAAAAAGGTTCCACCATGGCACGAGGTTCCATATACCAGATTACAGACTAAGTCATCATCATCATCTCAGCCTATATACGTCCCACTGCTGGGCACAGGCCTCCTCTCGGAATGAGAGGGCTTGGGCCATAGTTACCACGCGGGCCCAGTGCGGATTGGGAACTTCACACGCACCATTGAATTGCTTCGCAGGTTTGAGCAGGTTTCCTCACGATGTTTTCCTTGACCGCAAAGCTCTTGGTAAACATAAACAGACTAAGTATAACGAGTTAAATAAAAGCTTCTAAAAATGTGATATTGTCACGAAAATAATAATAAAAAAACCAGCCAAGAGCGTGTCGGACACGCCCAAAATAGGGTTCCGTAGCCATTACGAAAAAATTAAGTAATATTTTTCTAAGGATTTCGAATTTTATACGGAATCTTCCAAGTTTAGGTATATTTTATACCTTAGGTACGCTGCTATTTACTCATAAACTACTAATAATTCTCAAGCAAACTTAGCCGCTATAGTTTTCCTTGGAAGTTTGATATTATTATATTGACTACCATCCTGAATTTTTTTAAATTTTTCTACAAACCGGTTTAGATTTTAGAGAGGGGGACGCTCGATTTTAATGAAAATTTGCACTTTAAAGTTGAATATTTCGCAAACAAATGACTGAATCGAAAAATCGTTTGAGCAAACTCCTAATGATTTTAAAATACCTATCCAACGATACCCCACACTATACGGTTGGATGAGAAAAAAAAAATCACCGCCACTTTTACGTCTATGGGAGGTACCCAAAAAAAATGTTTTTGAATTTTTAATTGTACTGTTTTGTTGGCATAGTTTACCTATATATCCGTGCAAAATTACAACTTTCTAGCATTGATAGTCTCTGAGCAAAGCCGCGGACAGACAGACGGACAGACAGACAGACATGGCGAAACTATAAGGGTTCCGTTTTTGCCATTTTGGCTCTGGAACCCTAAAAATGGTAAAGTTGCTTAAAAATTAAAATTTTAACAGAAAATTATAAAAATACGTACCTACGTACTTACTGTCACGGTCTACTCGTGACCACGGCAACTGTAATGTTGCCGAAAACTCGAGGTAAATATTACTTGTGTAAAATAGCGTGATAAGTCCCGTTGTGGTATTTGGACTATGAGTGAGAATCCCGAAAGTTTAAAACGTTTTACTATCTGCATTATTAAAATGTGAAATCTAGCCTCTTAATTAAAAATAATTAGAAATCCCTGTGAAATTTCGTTGTAAAAAGCTACGAAAATAGTCAATTAGTCGCTTGATTGAGATTATTCAGGTACGAAGGACGCCCTTAGCTCTATTTGCTAACCTTAATTTAGTAAAAGCAAAACACTTTCAAAAATCGGGCAGATTGTTAGCAAATTGAATCACAGATCTTGGGATCCTATTCAGCATGTTTGAGACATATAGAAGCGAGCCCAAAGAAAAACCGCTACAGACGGTCTGCATTCCGGCTGCTACGTAAAGTCTAATTCAATAGAATCTGACAATTTTCTACACATTTAACACACCCTAAAGTGCGCACGCTTGATTATATATGTCCCTGTTGTTGCAATTATCATCTAGAAGGAATCAAAAAAGAATAATAGTTACATCACAAAGCCTTAGGCAGCCCGGTGTTCATATTAGTTGGCTGGAAGTGTCTACAGGATTGTCAGATTCTATTGAATTGGAGTATACCTGCAATTGTCCACACGCATCGAATCCTGCCCTGGGTTGTAAAGGTTTAATTTTTCGGAAATGATTAAATTGATCAAGTGTTGCTGTGACATGTTTCCGGATTATAGATTTCTTTGCGAATTACCTTCAGCTGACGTTCGTGTCGTCATAGTATGTACCTATGTATGCATAACTACTGCATTCCATGAGTTACGATGACGCTGAAGCAATTTTAGATACGATCTCTTAAGCACTTTGTTACCTTTATTGATGGGATCTGACTACCATATTGTGACTCCTTGAAGTAAGTTTTATTGCTAAACAAAGGTTTAGTATCCTAGATAAAGCTAGTTATAACCAAAATTAGTTATCTTATATAATTTAAACTGGTTCCCTGCGTTACAGGCGAAGCCTAGTACGGGGACCCCTGGTAATTCTTGTCAAGCACTGTATATTTTTAAATAAACACATTTTTTTCTTCGTGTCTTCTGTGTATCGAAAATCTGGAATTTAAAAAAAATAGCAATTTTTTTTATTTCTCTTGTTTGACATTTCTAATTGTAATTTAAAGCTTTTAATTACCTAATTTACCTCATTTGTTTGGGTCAAATCTTGCTAGCTCATTTTAACCCACTTCCAGTAATCGGATCGACTTGAAACTTGGTATATATGTCGGCGGCCGATCGTAAAATCCGCCAGATCACGAAATTCCTAGGCATATCATGAAACGCCGCCATTTCATGATATGCCTAAAAGTTGACCAGGCATATCACGATGTGCCTGAGAAACAATACGGCAGATCGATTAGAGCAATGCATTCGTCGATATTCCTAGCTCTATACCGGGCACATCGTAAAATAGTTTCTTTTTTGGCCACTGGTGGCGCTGCGTATGCTATGGCAGCCGTTACCAGCTGACCGGCCGTGTCTGTTTTTCAGCGCGTAAAAAATGTCGGCGTCGCAATTAAATTATTTTTATACCGAAAATAGTGATGATAGTGTTCAAAAAAGTGTACAAGAAGCATTTCAACAAGAGCTCCATTCTTTTTATGAAAATCAAACGAATTCTGTGCGCAATGTAAAAAAAACCATGGCTGCCCGTATTTTAGAGGTTAGTATTTTGTTGATAAGTAGGTAAATAAAGTATTCACTAGTTGTTATTTATCTATAAAGAAATATGATAAATATAGTAATTACTTAAGTTTATACCTTTGCGTTCTCGGTTTATACTGAGCGGCAATTTTATTACTCGTACTTATAGTAAATAAAAGATTACTTGCCAAAATGACTGCAATTGTATTTGTAAGATACAATTTATTTCATTAAATATATTATTGTACCTACTTCTTATATTTTTCTTCATTTACCTACTTCAATTTTGGACACCATACACGTATAACGATGAGTATTAAACGATATGCCTAGGAATTTCATGATCTGCCTAGGAATTTCACGATCGGCCTAGGAATTTCATGATTTGCCTAGGAATTTCATGATCTGCCTAAACGTCACTAGGAAAATCATTAAACGGTGGGTTTTGAACGATATGGCGGATGTCCTTTAGCCAATTCATGAAATGGCGGCGTTTCATGATATGCCTAGGAATTTCGTGATCTGGCGGATTTTACGATCGGCCGCCGACATATACATAAGTCGGATGATAACGCAAGTACACTGGTCAAAAAGTACAGTCAGCAATAAAGCTTGTAGAAACAGCTGTTCTGTAGGTTAACTTTCTCTTTAATATTACTTACCCGGCTCGGAATAAAAAGCCAGGGGCGTTTTATCTCTACTTTGTCTTCCTTCGCGTATAATGAACGCTTTTTAAGATGCTGCGTTGGCAGGATTCGTTTGGGGAAACGTTCAAGGTTTGTGACAAGATATAATAGGTACCTATTAGAATAATGGTGGGAAGCGATGCGGTGTAAGTTAAGATAAACAGGGACTCTGAAGTCTGACATTTATTTGCGCAACAGTTTGGTCGAGTTTATTTGTTCATCCATACCGGTTATAAATGCAAAAGTATGTTTGTATGTTTGTGTGTTTGTCCATCTTTCACGCCGTAACGGAGCGACGGATTGACGTGATTTTTAGCATAGAGATAGTTTATGGGCCTGAGAGAGAGTGACATAGGCTTCTTTTTATCCCCGCGCGTTAACCGAATACCACTCGAGCGGAGCCGCGGGCAAAAGCTAGTTGAAAATAATATAATATTATAATTTAAATAAATGTCAAGTTTACGTTGAATTCGTCAAAGACAAATAATATTCTAAGAATGTTGAGATATGAAACAGACCAACAATTAAAATAAGATTAAGAAAACGTTATGGATCAGCATACCAAAAGTACCTACATTGCAATTGACATTAGAAAATAATTAACTTTAAAATGCCAAGGATAAAAATTAAAAACGAAATTAGATTTTTAGTTCAAGTCTATGCCTATTATCAATAGTAGTAGTTAATTTAGAAAGTCCGATACTTTAAGATTATCATTAGCGTTAGAGCGTAGATCAGCAAGCGCAGCGTAGGACGTCCACCAACGAGATGGACGCGGGACCTGAGGCCTTATTGCCTACTGTTTTTGACACTCGCGATCGCAATCAAATGACAGTTTTTGTATGCGAAATATGTCATTTGATTGCGATCGCGAGCGTCAGAAACATTAGGCAATACGGCTTCTGGTTAAAAAGCTGCAGGTTCTTGTTGAATACAGGCCGCTTTCATCAGAAGAAGCCGGAGGTGTGTCGGGAGGCCCGCGGGGAGGCCTATGTCCAAAAGTGGACGTCTTACGGCTAATATGATGATAAATAAATCCTTACTTCCATACTAATATTATAAATGCGAAAGTGTGTTTGTATGTTTGTGTGTTTGTATGTTTGTCCCTCTTTCACGCCGTAACGGAGCAACGGATCGATGTGATTTTTGGCATAGAGATAGTTTATGGGCCCGAGAGTGACATAGGCTACTTTTTATCCCGGAAAAATGCACAGTTCCCGGGGGAACAGCGCGCGATAACCGAATACCGCGCGGGCGGAGCCGCGGGCAAAAGCTAGTACATAATAATAAATATCACGGGACAATTCACACCAATTGACCTAGTTCCAAAGTAAGCTTAGCAAAGCTTATGTTATGGGTACCTACTAAGTAAATGATAAATATAATTATATACATAGATACATGTACGTAAATACATATTAAACACCCAAGACCCGAGAGCAAACATTCGTAATTTTCATACAAATTATTGCCCCAACACGGGAATCGAACCCGGGACCTCAAGCTTCGTAGTCAGGTTCTCTAACCACTAGGCCACCTGGTGGTGGTATGATGATGAATACTTTGAGCTTGTGATTTAATTTCAGCAAAATATGAGCATCCTATTTCACTACCCAAAGCTTTGTTCCCATAAATTTTACCAGAGAAAGTAGCGATATTTTCTAGGAAAACTGATTCGATACATAGAAGCCATTTTCTACACTTGATCGCTTTTATTACATAAATATTCAGACTGACAAATAATCCGCTAAACTCCTACATAATATAATATATTATGTTACTTATACGAAGATTTAGCAAATAACACATTGGGCATATTCATATGTGGGCTTTTGTTTGTTGTGCGAACATTAGATGAAAGAACTTAAACAAAGGATATAATAATATTGTATTAAAATATACGGTTGCTGGGGGAATGTGTGGATTGTTTATTTTAATTGAATAACTATGATTGGGAAAGAGATATTTAAGGCTTTAACTCGTATTTTAGATGCTTTTATTAAACTTCGTGTGTTAGTAATTAAACTTGATAATGACAAACCTGAGACCGTTTGTTTAATGTTTTTGGCGCTCGCGATCGCAATCAAATGACAGTTTATGTATGCAAAATCTGTCATTTGATTGCGATCAAATGACCTTATGATAGCTAAGTTTATGCAAGATATGCGTGTTCATGCAGTTCCTCCACCTACACACCCTGTAAGAACACAAACACTGTGTGGAGGTAGAGGAACTGCGTGAATAGGCATATCCTACATAATTACATAAACTTAAATAATAATAATAAATAAATAAAAAATGATTTATTGTACAATCAACATGAGGCAAAAAACAATCAATGAGTATGGAAAGTTTGTACAGAGAAGTCACTTAGATATCATAGGGTCGCGGGTGAGCAAAGAAATTCTTTTAGTTCATTGATATGGACCTCCGCATAGGAACGCCTGATTCAATAAATTATTTATGATAGGGTTTGTATACAACAATGTTATCCATTTTTTTGGAAGTTCACAATTCGTATGAGATTCACATAGATTTTCTGAGCGCATAGAACTACGCCAATAATAATATTCCCCGAACGCGACCGGAATAAAATTCTATTTTTAAAACTATCAATAAATTCAATGGACTTTTTTTTAAATGGAACGCGTATTCTATGAACGTGTGCGGCCTAGCATCGTGTGCCGACGTATTGACAATTAATTCAGCCCAAAAAGGTTGACAATCGGGCTGCTTCCTTGTAGGGCGTCCCGACTATTGTAACTGGCCAGTTGTTATGACCGTTGAATAATTAAAAAGATAATTGAGGTTTTATTTTTCGAATGTGTGCCTCGGTCAACTTGTTATGCCACATATTGCTACCTTAATTTTGTCTGGTGACGTCTAATCGTAATGAATTGTCACATTTAATTCTTAAAGATCTTCCGTCTGAATCCAGTGGTTTAAAATCATTGGTTTATCTTAACTTCTGAAAACATTGAAATCAAACAATCAGAGAATGAGAGGGCTTGGACTGTAGTTCCCACGCGGATCCAGAGCGGATTGGGAACTTCACACAGCCATTGAGTTGCTTCGCAGATTTGTGCAACTTTCGAAAAAATCATAGAGATGCGAGCCCGGGTTTGAAATTCTAAACAACATCAAAATCTGAAGTCAATCTTTCAGGAACTCGTTTACATCGGTCACAAACTTGTAAGAAGATTGTTATCTTATCACAAGGATGAAGAACGAAAGAATGTCTTTTTTTGTAAAAAAAAGCATGTGGATTTAATTAAAACTGCGTGTACACTCCGCCTCTATTGAAAAAGGTCCATAAATCTCCTGATTTCCGGGTCGGGATTAGCGGAAAAGTCACCTTACTCGACCGCAGAATCATAGCAATTTAGTAGGGTTTAGAAAAACCGAATCAATACCAATTTGGGACAAGGTTATAAATGGCATAAATGCTATGTGGAGTTCATACGGTCTCAATATCATTTTGCAATGTAGTTATAGGTACATTTCGTCTCGCCAACACTGCAGCGCGCCTGCGAAACTGTTTGGTACCCCGAGGATCTTAAGTCCAATTCGCTCAGTTGAGCGTTTGCCTCAAACAGCGTCACTGGTCCCGCGAAAAATTACAAAATGGACGCACCCGTCAACGAACTCGATGTTTTGGCGCTACTTTTGAATAAAGAGTGAAGCGTTCTAAATTTAAAGTGTTAAGAATCGAACGCGTTTGTGCTTTGTTTATGTTTCGTTTGGTGTTTGTGTGCGTGGGGAGTTGTGACATTTAATTAAAAAGTTTTGTTTTGATTGGACTTAAGAAGTAAGTACAATTTACCATTTTATTAAGTACTCAAAAGTTGTTAAATATTTCATACTGTGTCTTAATTTCTTCTTAGTAATTTTCCGCGATATGTTTTTATTACTGGAAGGTGTGTTGACTTCCTTGTCTTGTCACCTGGGCGGTAATAGGTGTAGATAGCGAACATCCATCACTTCCGGTGTCCAGGTGGCGTCAAGGTCAAGTTCGCAATTTCCGGTCGGTTTTCCTCCTTGAGTTTTCATATTTTCTCCTTTTGTTCATCTTAATGTAATTAATTATTCCTAACTTTGTTACAAGAACAATAAAGGTTCGGTAGATTTTCATATAACTTTCACTTGTTTTAGCGCATTATGGATTATTGTTAATAGATCAAGTTATGATCAAGTGCTGTATGATTTTATTGATTCTAGAAAATAATAATAGAAAACAAAAAATAAAAACTAAGTTAAGCTTTAAAAGGATTAACCTCGTTTCGCCGTCCGACTAAAATTAATTATCGTGTCAAGAATTTTACTTCTATTCTGCGAGTTCTACTTATACTAATTAGTGTGCGACAAATGCTGAATATAAAATTTTCGTCGACCATTTTTCTGGAAGAAGGAAGAGACACTAGGCATTAATAAAATGAGCGTTTATTTATTATTATTTTCGCAATTCTACGCCAAATGGAAAAATGGTTTTCACAAACCTGCCATCATAAAGTCCATCAGCTATCTTCTTAACAAACTCCCTTAACTAGGTTAGCTGGAAGAGATCTATTTTAGGGATAAGCTCGCCTTTGCTCTCCTTTCTGTGTATTTGTATTTATTTTTATTTTATTTTTATGTGCAATAAAGAGTCTACATACATTAGCCAAATAAGTGGTCTATCAATTTTAAACAAGTTCCTATTAAATGAATACCTATGTCGCTAAAGTCAAACTTTCAAGTTGACAGACACGTCTATTACCTTAGGGTGGTAGACCACATATTTGTCTGATGGTACAGTCAGCATCAAAAGAAGCTGATTACTTTTTTACTTTGTCATTTTACAGCCACGTACTTAACGCCAAACAAGATAGACAAAAGTGTGAATGTGACAGAGTAAAAAAGTATCCAGCTACTTTTGTTGCTGACCGTACTTAAAAAAGAAACAAACAAACAAAAACATTTATGCGTGACAGCACAAAATTATTTGGGAGAAAATATCATCATCTTCTAACAACATTTAATGCAAATAAAATATATTTCTATTCCTATTTCTATCATTATTATCATCAACCTATAATACGTTCTACTGCAACTGCTGGACACGGGCCTTCTCTCAGACATGAGAGAGATGGGCTAAATATCTCCACATTAGCCCAGTTCGAGTTGGGCAACAACAACAACAACAACAAATACTCTTTATTGTACACCAGAAATAATAAGCGATACAGAAAAACAGGTACACAGATAAAATTACAAGGTAAGCAATAGGCGGCCTTAACGCTTAAGAGCGATCTCTTCCATGCATTTTGAATTTCTCCTCAGATCATTCACATGATGTTGTTAAAGCAAGTGATACATATCAAATATTCCGTACATAAATTCCAAGGAATTCATTGATACGGGTCGGGTTCGACGTGACCATCGGATTGACTGTCCAACGTCAAAGCCACTCGGCTACCACTACTTGGTCACAAACATCACTAAAACAATAACTTATAATAACGAAACTTCACTGGGTAGACGAAAAAAATGCATCCTTACTTTACGTAGGGCAGGGAAAGGAGGTACTTTAAACCTTTTTATCTTTTTCCAAAAATTGCTCTATAGTTTTGTTAGCGACTACAACCACGCTACAACAATGTCTAATTCAAACTTCTAACCCTAAGTTTCTGTTCTACTTAAGCCGCGAACAGGTAGACATTGCAAAACTTTATATAATATAGGGTTATAGGGTTCCATTTTCACCATTTTCTCTACAAAACCCTATAAAATGAAACAACACGCGCGCGCTAGCTACTCTAAACCAGATAGCCAGACTCAGTCGATCTGTTTCATTGCACTCTGAGTGAATTCAAGAGAGTTGCCTTACATATAATTTGCTATGTAGATTAATGTGTCTATTGTTTATTATTAAGGACCTTCTGTATCGAATTAGGTTTTACTCCTGTAATGATACTGTAAGTGATGATAATGTAAATAAATAAATAACAATAAAATAAATAACTGTTCTATTAAACGTTATATTAGCAAAAACTAGTTTTCGATCTAGATACGACCGAGATATTCTATCGTGAAAGATCTTTTCCACGCTTGCGTTTCGTTTAGAGCTGGGGGCCTACCACGCTCTCTTAATACGATTCAGTTTAAGCTCTAAACTGAACTGCATCGCTATTTCGTACTACGACGTTACTTTTGCGATTCATTTCAAGTGAGTTTCAGCGATAGCGATACATACATATATCAGAGACAATATCGGTCTTTCATTCACTTGTAAGCGATTGAGATTCAGCTCTGAGAAATAAAGGTCGTGGTACCAATTTCGACGATTCAGTTTAGGTGCCTAAATTGAACTGCTCTGCGTTTGGATCGTTTAGGAAAGATCTTGGTAGGCCCCCTGAACTGGGTAGTCTACACTACCATGAGTTTACAGTGAACGAGCTCGATAGCGACGGCGTAAATTATTTGTAGAGGCGCTGTACATTCTCCATACAAATAATTTACGGCGTCGCTATTGAGTACGGTCACTGTAAACTCATGGTAGAGTGGTACAGAGGGTCATCTAACATAGGTACGGCTCGCGGGCCAGAGGGCTTACGCCGAAGTACGAAACCCGAAGTTCGTATCGTACCGATCCCCTCACTCTCCTATTAAATAGTATAAGTGTCAGAGAGACCGAACGACACAAACTTCGTTTTTTGAATTTCGTAGTAGTCCTGCTAGCTGTGTCTATAGATACAGCTGTAACCCTCCGCTTCGCTCGTGTGATTCGGGCATTATGTGATTAAAATTTAATTCCGGAACTTTCTTAAATTTTCATTGGAATTACGGAATCCCCAAAAATTAACTTCCTCATGTAGCTTACATGAAGGAAACCCGTGAAATGTTTGAGAGAGAGAGAGAGAAAGAGAGAGAAAGAGAGAGAGAGAGAGAGAGAGAGAGAGAGAGATGCACGCAACTGAGAGTCGATAAGATTTGAAAAGAGCCGAAAGGTTCTGACTTTGTTGAATCTTCAAATGTTGTTTATTAAAGTACGTGTACAGTCGAACAAATTGAATCATGAGCCAGGGTTGCCCCATTTGTGCTGTATCATGTTGACATTCTCATACTTTTGTCTAGCAAATCGTCCTGAAATTGAGTAAGTATTAAAAGGTTCCACCCTGGGTAATGATTCGATTTGTCCGACAGTACGTATGTACATTACTCGCAGTTATAAGTCGGCAGGGGACGAGAAGGGACACCTAAATTATTCAATACCGATTTAAGTAAGTAGGATCTATCGGGCCATACATTGCTCTATGGGAAAACGAATAAACTTAGAATATACACTTTACCACAACGCGTGAAGTTTCCTTTTAGTTCACAGCTTATGTTTTTGCCCTTATACGACCTACGCAGTTGGTTTTATGTAAATACCCTGTGCAAGTTATTTGACGAAATGCTGTAATTTAGAAAGACTTATTCTTCAATATGAACGCCAATGGTAGGTGAAAAACTAATAATTAAGTAAGCGTTTATGTAGGTACCATACCAAGCAATAAGACAACAGACATTACACAGAAAAATCAGAAAAGACCAGGTTCCTGGGCTCCCCAGAGCTGCAGAGAGAGAGGGGGCTGAGATTCCCAGCGCTGGTCTTTTTCTGATTTTTCTGTGCATCCATATCTCAGTTTGTATTTTCGATATGGTTTCACGGGATACCCGTAAAAGTAACAAATTTGGAGTTGAAATAAGAAAAATACAAAAAGACTCCAAAAAACCAATTATAATAAGATAACCAATGTGAAATCTGATGTCTAATCTCCAGTTAAGTCGATTTCTGCAAGACGAAATTTATCCTACTAATATTATAAATGCGAAAGTTTGTGAGTATGTGTGTGTATTTTTGTGTATGTTTTTGAGCGTTAAATAAAGGATACTCTTTCTTTTTTTTAAGTTTTGGAAAAAATATGTTTTTTTTCTACTCAGAATAAATAAATAAATAATAAATAAATAAATATCACGGGACAATTCACACCAATTGACCTAGCCCCAAAGTAAGCTTAACAAAGCTTGTGTTATGAGTACTAAGCAACGGATAAACATACTTATATAGATAAATACATACTTAAATACATATTAAACATCCAAGACCCGAGAACAAACATTCGTATTCATCATACAAATATTTGCCCCGGCCGGGATTCGAACCCGGGACCTCAGGCTTCGTAGTCAGGTTCTCTAACCACTTGGCCATCCGGTCGTCAGAATCAAGAGCACAATCGATTTCGAGCGTTCGAAAACCATATTTAAAAAAAAGGGTACACTTTTTTTTGAAAACGCCCTTTTACTCTTTCACGCTAAACGAGCCTGACGGATTTAGGTAAAATTTGTTATTTGGATAACTGTATGTCTACTAGAATAATACAAAGGCTACAATTATCCCGATATTCCCACGGGATAATAATAACGATGAAAATACTTAGGGGCTGTTTCACCATCCATTGATGGATAAATGTGAAGCCGTCTTCGTCTACTCGAACAAAACAAACAGAGACTGCATCACGTTTATCAGTCAGTTAAAATTAATCAATGGGTGGTGAAACACCCCCTTAGAAAAACGTAGTAAATTTCAGATTGTAGAAACTCGAAGATTTGAGGGTTGTTATGACATTGGTAATAGAGATAGCCGTGAAATGACTCAATTTTATTATAGTAAGTAAGTATATTGTGTGTGATTGTTCACGTGTACCTATTGTATTGTATGTGACACGTTATATCGGCTCTAGAAATAGAGTCTAGGTATCAGATATTTATGTAGGTACGCTTTGTTGCGTCAGGTATTGCTGCCAGTGACTGTACCAGATACTTTTGATTGAATTTAATACCGTAACTTATAACATAAAATATTTGTTAAACTAAAACATTCCGAAGAGGCCTATGAATTTTCCTTCAAAATAACTTAATTTTACTTTCATTGGGTACTTTATTTGGCTCTCACTGAAAGTTTTACGTACTTTTTAATGTCTGCTAATTTAAAGTTAAAATATTAGCGTTTATTAGCGATTTTATTTTAAAACTTTTGCAGAAGGATTTTCTCATTTAATGATGACGGATGAACAAACCTACCTTAGGCATGGAATGAAAATAAACTAACTTACCTGCGGCAATTATGCGAAATCAATTTTTATTAATTAATTAATGCAAATATGCGTTACGGGGCAATGAATGTTTGTGTTTTGAGACAGTTTTGTCTTTCGGAAACCTTTGTCTTCCCTTTTTCTCGAACAAAACGGGACTACGCAACACTGTGGCATGCTCGATATTTTTATCGCACGGTTTAAGGTATTATAATGATTTAAATGTAACTACTATACTTCAGGAAGACCTTTGTCTACAGTGGCGCCAATTACTTTGCTAGACAGAAAATAACGGCAAGAAACTAAACTAGGTATTTATTTTCATTGTACCACTTTTTCAGCGTGACTATGATATGTATTTTCATGTCAAATTGCAGCTTTCTAGTACAAACGGTCCCTGAGCTTACCCGAGGACAGACAGACAAACGGACAGAATTGGGAAACTATAAGGGTTTCTAGTTGACCACGGAACCCTAAAAACACGCTGTACATTCTAGAAAATTCATCACTTCATCCTTGACTATGTCGCGACGCAGATGAATTGCGACAATACCTAATGCTTTCAAAGAAGCATATTGTTTCTCGACGTCAACCAAAACACAAAAGAGATATGACAACCTATCACACGACGCAATTTGTATAAAGGATGTCAATCGATTCTCGCCTTTAACACATTCACATAGAGTTTCTGTAGTTAGATGAAGCCAGACATCCCTTGATACTTGTTTACGTGAACAAATTGAATTTACTTGGTGTTTTTCGATTAGGAATCGAGTTTCACTAGCTGAAAAGAGTCCCTATTATTTATCTGCGTAGGCTTTATACCAACTTACTGTAATTTTTAGGGTTCCGTAGCCAAAATGGCAAAAACGGAAGCCTTATAGTTTCGCCGTGTCTGTCTGTCTGTCTGTCCATCCGCGGTTTTGCTCAGAGATTATCAATGCTAGAAAACTGTAATTTTGCACGAATATATATGTAAACTATGCCGACAAAATGGGACAATAAACAATAAAAAAAATTTTTTTTAGAATGCCTCCCGTAAAAAAAGTGGGGCTGATTTTTTTTTTCATCCTATCTTATAGTGTGGGGTATCGTTGGATAGGTATTTTAAAACCATTACGGGATTTTTGAAACGATTTTTCAATTTAGTGATATATTTGCAAAATATTCAACTTTAAAGTGCAAATTTTCGTTAAATCTAGCGTCCCCCCCTTAAAAATCTAAGCCGGTGGGTGAACAATTAAAAAAAATCAGAATGGTAGTAAGTACCTATATCAAACTTATACAGAAAACTATAACGGTTAAGTTTTCTTGAGAATTATTAGTACTTTAAGAGTAAATAGCAGCCTAAGGTATAAGATATACCTTAACTTGGAATATTCCTTACAAAATACGAAATCCCCAGAAAAATATTACTTAATTTTTTCGTAATTTATTTATTTATTTGGAGAACAAACAAATAAGTGTACAGAAGATAATACAAGTATTATGACTAAAATTAACATGCACTTACTCCCTAAACAGATCTCACTAAGGCACTAATGGCTACGGAACCCTATTTTGGGCGTGTCCAACACGCTCTTGGCCGGTTTTTATAGATGATGACATGGATCATTGTCTTAGTAAGAAACTTTCGCGTTGGCCGTTGCCTAGTGTACGAAGTGTCCGACTGTACTCAGACTAAGCAATCCAGTTAGAATTGAATCCACCTCTGTAATGGAAAGCAATAACAATAGTATATTAATTGCCTGTCCAGCAATGAGTCGTTTTCTCCTCACGTAATCCGGCAATTACTGGAGTGCCCACTACGCGGATATCAATAACACTAATTGATATTTCATAGTTTGTGTACTGTGTATATTGTCATTCAAGTGTCTGTACATAAGTGTTGTAATGGTTGTTTGTAGAAGCTACCAAAAGCTATTGGATAATTTCAGGGTGAATTATAATATTTTTTCTACTCCTTTTGTATCACAAGGCTCGTTTTATAAATCCACACTCGTGAATAATAACCCTTGTTATGTTACAGTACCTAGCATAAAATAACTTACTATTACTTTGCTTCTTTTATATGTACCCTTGCAGAAATAATTCCCTCTGCCTCTTCCATTCTTAATGGAACTGTTTGACAACTAAATACTGATGGTATAAAGGTAAGATGGTATAAAGTATGTAGCAATGGCGAATTGCCTTCTCTATTATAAAGAGTGACAGTGTGCTGCTAGAGGTGTACTCTTTGATGAGCTGTGTCGGATCACGCGAATACATATAATGGCTTTTGTTTTTTTGCTTTTGTTTTACTCTTATTCTTATAGGCCCTTAAAACTAAAAGTGATTTGTCTCGTCTCATTTGCGCGTTGTAAACTAAAAGTGACACGAGACAGAACCACTAAGTGAATAGACATGTACAGCCGCCTCAAACTTTTAGCCGTTATTTATAAGACAGTAATTGAATGTACACTCAATACGTTGGAAATGATGGGAGTGTAATTTTTACAAGCATTTTTTGAAAGCTGTGGCCTACTGGTTTTGTCTATGGCCTTTCCAGCTTCTGCTGGTGGTCATGAGTCCAAGTCCTGGTAACATCTTGGTAAGGATAATTACACGCAATGGGGGTTTCGACTTTTTAAAAATTCTTTAAAAATCGTCAGAATAATGTAACCAACAAAAAATTGGAAAACCCCCGACATTGTCATTTCAAAGTTCAATATCTTTAAAACGGCTAAACTGACTTTGATAAAACATATCTAAAAACCATTGCTAGAAACCCTGGTTTCAAATAAAAAAAACCGCATTCAAATCGGATCACCCGTTCAAGAGCTATGGTGCCACAGACAGAAACACAGACACACATAGCGGTCAAACTTATAATAACCCTCTTGTTGCGTCGGGGGTTGAAAATAAATAAAAAATCTCTATGTCTTACTAAGTCTATTGCGACCTTTCTCACCTCACCTTGGGTGAACTTGACTGAGAAGGTAAGATAAGAACGGAAAATGGCTTACTTAAGCTGAAATAACGACGAGCCATTTCTCTTATCCAATATCAGCTGTTGTCACAAGAAAATGCGGTTGCAACCGATTTAATGATTAACTCGTAAAATAAAATGGTTTTGGAAATACTGTTCTGTAACGTGCAATGTAAACAAATATTTGATAATTTCATTTGTTAAATTTTCTATGGAAAAATGTTGCAAACATTGAGTATTGAGTGAAAAAATAAAACTGTAACATGGTTTGTAAGCAAGTATTCTGTCACACTCTGTGTAAACTTATTTAAATGCAAAGTTATTTTTGGAACTTCTCAATTGTAAATATATCTTGGACCTCAACTGTACGGTCAAGGAGTTTGATTCATTGGCCACCATGGAACCATTTCACAGTAAACGTCATAGTGACATCGCATTAATTAACAAGGAAAGTCGTAAAAGAATTGGTGACATCGATTCTGGAAGAAAATATATATATACTTAATGAAAACATAATTGCATGATTTTTTTGTTCTTGTTGTGGCTATTCGGTTAACCTTACGAACGAGTTTTGTATTTAAAACCATGGTCATAAACATCCTGTACATTTCAATGTCAAAAACAAACGTGATGAGGGATGGGGAGGATGAATGAGGTTACGTCAGGGTTACCAAACACATTTTATAAAAACTAGGTTTTGAAATTGGAAAAACCTGGAGAATTCGTTACGGTAACACGACGGACTAGTAACAAAATGTACAAAAAAGCAATAAGGTTTAAGATTATACACATGTCTTCATAAGGGCGCTTCATTTTCATTTAATTTATTTATTGCGTAGTATGTTGTTACACTAGATGATATAAATATGTATAACTAGCTTATGCCCGCGACTTCGTCTGCGCGGATCTAGGTTATCGCGCGGTGGCGCCCTCTACCGGAATAAAAGATATCCTATGTTGATCCTTGGGGTTCAAACCACCTATATACCAAATTTCATCAAAATCGGTTCAGTGGTTTCGACGTGAAAGCGTAGCAGACAGACAGACAGATAGACAGAGTTACTTTCGCATTTATAATATTAGTAGGGATATATGTCCAAACATAACCCCTGCTAGAGCACAGCAATATTATAGACCTAGACTACTTTTTAAATAGATGGAAATATATACACATTATTCAATTAAATTTCCATCTATTTAAAAAGTAGGTAACCAAAAATGTCCTCAACTTAACCATGAACGCATTAAAATCACTTTCATTTCTAAAATTGTCAGGAATATTATTGAAAATGTTGACGCACTTAGCAAAAGCACCAGACTGTACCATTTTTAGCTTTGAGACTGGTCTCTGTAGTTTTTTACAAGATCGCAGGTTTTGGGGTAGGCAATACATACTTCCAAGATATACATGGGAAGATATACAAAACACAGGTTGCTTGTTAAAGACTAACCAAAGGCCGTTTTGTCTAACGCGGTGACGTTTGAGATTGCATTCACCATCTCTTTCTACCCCCGTCTTATACCTTGTGACAGAAAGACGTGGTGAGAATGAGTGGGATTCCAAGTATGTTAGATAATAAGGCCTCAGGATACCACTGGACACTCCAAGAAGAAGGTTAGATCCTAGGAAAATAGACCCTATACTACGAAAAGCAAGATTCGAATTTTGTATCATGTCGTCTCCCTGACGCTAATAGTATTTAATACTAGCTTTTACCCGCGGCTTCGCACGCGTAAACTAATCGGTCTGGTAGTGGCAATTGAAATATCCCGTGGGTGTATAGGGATAAAAAATAGCGTATGTGTTATTCCAGACGTGCAGCTACCTACATACCAAATTTCATGACTTTTAGCCCAGCGGTTATTATTTCAAAATTTTATTCCTATCCCGTGGGAATATCGGGGTAAAAAATAGCCTATGTGTTATTCCAGACGTGCAGCTACCTACACACCAAATTTCATGGCTCTAAGCCCAGTGGTTGTTACTTCGAGATTTTATCCTTTGATATCCCGTGGGAATTTCGGGTCAAAAAGTCGCTTATGTATTATTTCAGACGTGCAGCTCCCTTCATATCAAATTTCATGACTCTAAGCCCAGCGGTTATTATTTCAAAATTTTATCCCTATCCCGTGGGAATATCAGGATAAAAAGTAGCCTTCGTGTTATTCCAGAGGTCCAGCTACCTATATACTAAATTTTATGGCTCTAAGCCCAGTGGTTGTTATTTCGAGATCTTATCCCTAGTTATCCCGTGGGAATATTGGGTCAAAAAGTCACCTATGTGTTATTCCATACGTCCAACTACCTATATACCAAATTTCATGACTCTAAACCCAGAGGTTCTTATTTCAAAATTTTATCCCTATCCCGTGGGAATATCAGGATAAAAAGTAGCCTTCGTGTTATTCCAGAGGTCCAGCTACCTATATACTAAATTTTATGGCTCTAAGCCCAGCGGTTGTTATTTCGAGATCTTATCCCTAGTTATCCCGTGGGAATATTGGGTCAAAAAGTCACCTATGTGTTATTCCATACGTCCAACTACCTACATACCAAATTTCATGACTCTAAGCCCAGAGGTTCTTATTTCGAGATTTTATCCCTATCCCGTGGGAATATCGAGATAAAAAGTAGCCTATGTCCTTTCCCAAGGTCTATTCTATCTCTGTAGCAAATTTTATCCAAATCGGTTCAGCGGTTTTGGCGTGAAAGCGTAACAGACAGACAGACAGAGAGTTACTTTCGCATTTATAATATTAGTATGGATGAGAGTGAGCGGGACGATACGATACGAACTTGGATTTTCGAATTTCGTAGCAGGCCCCCAGGATGGTTAGCAACCCTAGGCTACGCAACTCGCCCGTAATAATACATACAAGCTTTCAGCAAATTTTAATGCTGCGTTCGTTCCAGCAGGAACAGGTGCCTTTTTATTATTTCCATGACCCAGGGTTTTGTTCGAATACATACGAATCTAGACAAAATGTAAGTTTATCTGTTTGTTGAATTAAAGTTATTGGCTAAACTGGCTGGGTATTCGTTTATAAGTGAACGAACGATCTGCCCACTTTGCTCTTTGAAATTATTTTTCTCCTTAAAATATATTTTTGGCCATGGTGATCTATCCAGTTCTAAGTTTTTTTTCCTGTTTACCATCCCAAAGGCTTCGGCCCAGCCTAAAATTACTAGTGTAGAGTTAAGAATCAAGTAAAGTTACTAACTAAGCAAAACACGAATATTTAAAAAATAAATAAAGGTATATGCGAAAATAAAGCTAGTAACTTAAAATGAAAATCTTTATTGTAATTTAATTAACACCTGGTTAAAGAAGCGGGTTCAAGGTGGATGCAGGCCGCTGCCAACCGAAGCAACTGGAGGTCTATGGGGGAGGCCTACCTATGTCCAACAGTGGACGTCTTACGGCTGAGATGATGATGATGATGATGATGAAAAACTTACCTTTAACATATGAACCTCCCGTGCAAAATAGTCTAACTGATGGAAAAAATTAAGGAAACTTGTTATTGGACTGCATCAATACAGATATCACAGTATATTCTGGTAGATTCGCGCTCGGCTGTCATCGTTCATCCACCATTACTGCTCATATTTCGTTATCTAGAATTTTTACCGTACAACGGTAAAACCTACTAACTAACTAACTAACTAACTAAAACTAACTAAATTGGCACAGCAACCTACTGATACTGGCAAATTGTCCTTCAATGGACAGAGCCATATTTTATTAATAATAGGATAATAGTAATAATAAATATTCTAGCAATACATATAGAGCGCAATAGTGTAGCTTACCATGACCACCACTGGATTCTTCACCAACATATAAATATAACTGGAGAACGAAAGGACTGGAGAAGGAAACTCATTATTGCTGCACTAAACGAACTGTTTTGCTTTGGCTTACAGACCTTCATTCCTTCGCTCTGCTATACCATATTATGCTAGATACCTACACTGTTGTGATAGATGATTAGTTTGAGACTAAAATAAACAAGTTTGTAGCGTATTTGAACAGAATGTCTGACTTGACTGCGATTGCTGTAGTCTGGTATAGTCAGTGTAACTGCACTTATAACAATTTTATTTTTTAATAAGTTTCAAAACAATGCAACTATTTATTTATTTTATTTTATATTTGGCGTAATAACAATGTAACTATTTAAAAAAATAGTACAATGTACCTATTTAAAATTCATGTGCGGAATTACATTCGACATTTACCACGAGCTTTGTGGTGAAGGAAAACGTGAGGAAACCTGCACAAACCTGCGAAGCAATTCAATGGTGCGTGTGAAGTTCCTAATCCATACTGGGCCCGCGTGGAAACTATGGCCCAAGCCCTCTTGTTCTGAGAGGAGACCTTTGCCCAGCAGTGGGACGTAGGTATATAGGCTGGGATGATGATGATGTAAAAAAATAGTATATTATATTTATTACATTTGTATAATTGTATATTTTCCATTATATTTACCAACAATAAGTAAGTAAAAATAACAATAAGTAGTAGAAACAAAATGTCATTTTAAAAAGTATGCTACAATAAATACTAAGCATATTTCCTGGCTAACCTTCAATCTCAAATGGGTGTAAAGCCGCAGTGTTCCCAAGCTCGTATTCAACTCAACACTGAGCTTTCAAAACCAACCCTACGCAGCCCACAATCAAGTTTAATACCCATGGAAATTTTAAAGCATATGTTTCCCCGGGAAATGGCTACGACACGTCTAACCCAGCTTGAGGGAACGGTGACGCTACGTGCTTCGCAACGCGTTGAGAATTTCAATGAGCAACCAACAGAAGGGCTACTCCGAAACACGAAATTCGAAGTTCGTATCGTGCCGTCCCTCTCACTCTCGTATATAACATAAGCGTAGGCGGGACGGCACGATACGAACTTCGATTTTCGAATTTCGTGGTAGCCTTGCTGGCACGTCGGTGCAGCTGTGTTAACCATACTACTATTATAAACGCGAAAGTGTGTTTGATTGTTTGTGTGTTTGTATGTTTGTCTGTCTTTCACGCCGTAATGGAGCAACGGATCGACGTGATTTTTGGCATAGAGATAGTTAATGGGCCCGAGAGTGACATAGGCTACTTTTTATCCGGAAAATGCACAGTTCCCGAGGAAACGGCGCGCGATAACCGAATGCCACGTGGGCGGAGCCGCGAGCAAAAGCTAGTACTAATATTATAAACACGAAAGTGTGTTTGTTTGTTTGTGTGTTTGTATGTTTGTCCGTCTTTCACGCCGTAAAGGAGCAACGGATCGACGTGATTTTTGGCACAGAGATAGTTCATGGGCCCGAGAGTGACATAGGCTACTTTTTATCCCGGAAAAATACACAGTTCCCGAGGGAACAGCGCGCGATAACCGAATACCACGTGGGCGGAGCTCGGAGCAAAAGCTAGTTTCCACTATAAATGAACACCTTCAGAATTCTTGCTATAGCGCGACGGCATTTATACAAGGTGTTAATTAAATAAATGAAAACATGAATATTGTTGGTTTAGAATCGAAGGTAGAATCGATTGCCTTTACTGTTTGTACTTCATAGCATGTTGTGTTTTTTTATCCTTTTTTTCACTGTGTCCAGTCTTGAAGTTCCGGATTTTATTATTAACATTTTATTTTTCATGCATTAAGTACTATAATTATATTTTTTTAGTTTTATTGATTTATTTTGATTGATTTGATTTATTTTAAATTTTAAATGATTTAAAAATATAAAAAAAAGATCTTTATTTGTGGCTGTTGACACCTGATCACCTTGGTCTTAGACGAAGATTTTATTTTATGCACTAGTGTTTAGTTAATATCGTTCTTTAGAGCCTATGTGTAGATAAATGCCGTGTTTATGTTTTAAAACTATTTAAAAAGATAATTCACAAGGCAGTTACTCGTAGCTAAACAATAGCGTTTTTTGTCAGGACACCTTAGACGTAATTAAAAAGAAAGTGTTTGCACACTGAAGTTTGTCATCTCCAGTTTTTACTCGTACTTCCATGGGTTCCTGTTTAAGCTTCGGCTCCTAAAATAATAAGGTGCACAACGTAATAACGAAATGGAAACATACCTACCCAATTTTTCCAAGTTCACAGGAAACTCTACGAGTAAAATATGCGCGAAAAAGCGATATTTTCCAGACGTTCTTTCACCAAATTACAGTATGGTTCCCAAATACATATATATCCACCAAAACCCAACTCCATTTCTTTGAAAAAAGGTTGTTTTTCCACTTGCCCAGTTAAGAAGCTTTTGCGGCATAGATCTCTCATTCAATACCAACTCTCGGGCTTTAGTTATAACGTAGTTTTGCCATCTGTAAGACTCAGTATGTAGGATATTTTGGTATTTGTCATATTAGTTGCGGTCTAAGTAATCTCACCACGTCGCGGAACTCATGATGAGGAGTCAGTCGGAAAAACGTGCTGTTTTCTTGCTTTAACAATGGTTAAAATTTCAGCAGTATGTTATTACGGCAGGCGTGACATATGCCTGTTACAGTTATTTTATTGCGGCAGTAAAAGTATTACAGCAAATAAAAAAATTAAATACGATAATACGAAGCATGCAATTTACATTCATTTCGTGCCTGAACAGTCGAGTGACAGAAGAAAAACAAAAACCAATCGGTTATTCGAAATTTTGAATTTTATTTTTCAGTAGCTAGCTGCAGTGCCATAGAGATTTGTCATATTACAAACCCAGTGTTATTTTATACAACGCAAAAAACATAGGTATATGTATATCGCATACGTTATTTTGCATAACGCAATAAATATAAAATATGAAAAAGAAAGATCAGTCGTAACAAAATTCAATTTCCTTTTAAATTTTCGTTCTTCATTTTATTGCTTTTTCTGAAACGACGTGTTTTATGCAACACGTACAAAAAGCAGATATTGCAAAAATTGGAAATCGGTCGCGAGATTGCTACTCGACCGTCGAGATTGTTTGAGAGTTTCACTTATGTACAGATGCAGTGAACAATTTTTTGCCATCGTATGTTGTCGGTACCATCCCCACCGATGGAGAGAGCTATGCTTGGAGTTTCTTTGCGCGATAGAATCCGGAATACGGAAATTCGTCGAAGAACTAAAGTCACTGACATAGCTGGAAAAATATGCAAATTGAAGTGGCAATGGGCGGGCCACATCGCTCGAAGAAGAGATAACCGTTGGGGAGAAAAGTTCTCGAGTGGCGACCACGAACCGGAAGACGAAGCGTTGGCAGGCCTCCCACCAGGTGGACTGACGACGTCGTGAGAGTTGCGGGAAACCGGTGGATGCAAGTGGCGAGTTGTCGTTCATTATGGCGTGAAATAACGCACAGAGTTTGAAATGGTTTAGTCTTTTAGAATTTTGGTGATATTTGGGTATGTGTGAAATAATTTGCTGTTTCACATACGCAGCTGGCACGGAAAATGAGGTCACAAAGTTCCAAGGTTTTAGTTTATGGATAGTGACCCAGCAAATTCACACCTGTGCCAGAACATTTAACCTAATGTAAGCTGCATTTAAAGTTAATTAAGCTGCTGTGAAAAGCCAACAACTTATGTAATTGAGTTTAACAAAAAAGCTGACTTTAAAAAAATATATTTTGAACGATTTTGCATTAAAAAGTAAAACATTTTATTTTCTACATTTATTAAATTTAAACAAGAAGCCAATTTTCTAAAACAAAAAAGTAAAATGGTTCATAAACAGTTTTGAAGTATTAAATGATATTGAGTCTCCAACAAGATGGAGCGACGACCTGGCTAAGATCGCGGGATCGCGGTGGATGCGAAAAGCATTGGGGGAGGCCTCTATGTCCAGCAGTGGACATCTTTCGGCTGACATGATGATGATGATGATGAAATGAGATTGCAATTTCTTAGCCCTTACAATATCATTTAATATGAGTGATTCTCACGGTAGTTTCAAGTTTTGAAGTACAAAAAAAAAGTAAACAAAAAATGACCCGACTACGAAAAAAACATGAAAATATTTTTCTACCAGTCTGAAGTCAGTGCCTCAGCACGATCCAGCAGGAGAAGATCTATAAAAATACAACCAAATTGCGAATATCTACCTCCTTTTAAAGTCTATCAAAAACGTATTGGGACGATATTGTTAAATAATTCTCGGTGAACTTTGGCGTTCTCTACAAAGTGTTTTGTAAAATAAAATGAAACGAAACCCGGCTGCTACCAAAACTAAAAGGAAAAAAAAACAAGTCTAGACTGAGAGTTTTAGAGCGGGTCACGATTTTGAATAAATAAACTTTAAGTACCTAACTCGACAGAGTTCTAAACCATCGGACTTGTTTTTCTTGTTTTTCTCCTTTTCTCATTTTTGACCGATTTTTTATATTCATATTTTTTTGGTTTTCCGTGAAAATCGTAGCTTAAAAATATTATAACGTGTGTATATTGAGAATGGGCTTAATAATTATTTGTATGAATAAATTTAATCTTCTCACCGTATTGTTTTTGCGGATGCCATAGTGAAATATATCTCAATGTCACATTAAATAAATAAATATCACGGGACAATTCACACCAATTGACCTAGTCCCAAAGTAAGCTTAGCAAAGCTTGTGTTATGGGTACTAAGCAACACACAGACACAGTTCACACATTGACAGTTATGACGAATCCAATGATACCTCATTAATATGTTAAAATCCGTCCAGCCGCTTAGGCTGCAGCGAAGACCAAAGAAATGGACATACATAACTACATACATACGCCCGAAAAACTTAACCCTCCTTCGGGCAGTCGGGTAAAAAGCTTACTTATACTACAAAACTGTGTTTTCAGTGACGTCTTTGTTTATGGTAAGCCTCACAACACATAAAGTATATCGTAAGGATAGGCGTATCCTAGGCTTAGGGGCTTGCGGCTGAGTTCCGTATAGGGTAGCAATTACGTAAGAGAAAAAGCCATTGTTAAGCCCAAAAGTGAAATAATCTCTAGGCCAGAGCTATACTGATAGATAATGTATGTATGTAAATTCTTTATTGTACAAAATAAGTAAACACACACAATTGACAGACAATGAGATATATGTACTATCAGCCAAATATGTGGTCTACCACCCTTAAGTTGATAATCGTTTGCATGTCATAAAACAATAATGCTAGTAGACGTGTGCGTCAACTTGAAAGTTCGACTTCAGCGACATTTTCATTTGATAGGAACTTGATTAAAAATTGATAGACCACTTATTTGACTAATGGTACAAAGGAACTTATCCCTTTAGATATCACCGCCGTTTCACTTTAGCGGGGACACACAAAATCGTGTATGTATTTCAACAATCAAGCTTTAATCCGAGACAGACTCGGTCGCCGAAATGTTATCAAACTAAAGAATTACAACGTCTGATTTGATAAGATCTGTCCGATAATAACCAGAAGAATGTTCATCATAGTTCTAGATAGCGTAGTTTCTTCTAACAAATCGCCACTCGATGTCGTTGCCACAACGTTTTCTACAATAATATAGTGTTTCCCCTGTGAAAATTGTCGATAGAATTGTTTAAGACTATGCACAGTCAGCGGCAGAAGTGGATGCGTAGTTACAGTGCACAAAATGATCTACACACGACTCTATTGCCGAAGTAATAAGAGTGTTAAGATAATTTTGAACACCACAACTGCTCATCTACTTCTGCTGATGACTGTATGTGTTTATGGTTGATTATGTAGACAATACTCTAAAAAAATACGTCGCATTTGGAACCGTATCAAACTGAAACAAACTCAAACTCACAACATTTATTGACAATAAAAACACACTACATCACAACAAAAACATAGTAAAACATAAATAGGAGAAGAGAGGACAATTAGAGACGTTGTGCTGTAGTGTGATGCCAAAAGGACTCAGCTCAGCATGTGCCGTACGTAGCCCTGTAATCAGAGCTGCAGCGCTGGTATTCAGCTGAACCCTGGTGAGAGACCACAATGAGTTATGCTGTAGTGTAGAGATTTATATTTTATTGGTTTAGCTTTTATTTTATTTGGTCTCAGCTGTCTGGATAGTAATATATTGCACCTAAAAATAAGAAGGTAGGTAGGTATTACAAATTCTAGCAATAATTACAGACATACTTACTCAATTATATTCAAAAAGTATCTAAAAAATTTATACTAATACTAATACTATACTATACTAATACTAATACTAATTAATATTATAAATGCGAAAGTGTGTTTGTATGTTTCTGTGTTTGTCCGTGTTTCACGCCGTAACGGAGCGACGGATCGACGTGATTATTGGCATACAGATAATTTATGAGCCCGAAAGTGACATAGGCTACTTTTTATCCGCACGCGATAACCGAATACCACGCGGGCTGAGCCGCGGTCAAAAGCTGGTATATATTATAAAAACTAAAAATTCTGGCCAAGTGTGAGTCGGGCCATGCGCTGGTTTCCATCTTACTGGAAGCGGCAATTATTCAATGTTAAGTTTTGATCTTTTAACTTGTAAATCCTACTATTATAGTCAGTGATAGTTTTCCGTATATTATAGGTATAAAGTAATAGAAGAAGGTATTCGGCGAATGCTTCATTTGAGACAGATAGACGGACTGCCGTTATTCGTCTACTAACCCAGCGTAGCTTAACAAAAGCCTTATTATTTAACGGGGGTTGTGACGGTAATACGCGCCGTCCGATAGTTTGCCGGAAATAGATCGGGCGCAGAGCACAGCGAGACAAATGTGGCACTTGGTTTGATATACGAGTACCAAAGGAACGTTTATCGACTCCGAAACGATAATTAGTAAGTTCACTTACTCGGAAAAACTCGGATTACTGACAAAAAATACCAATAAGAACCAGAGTCGGATTAAGCCTTCGCCGGGCCTGTAGCAAATTTTATCATGGGGCCTTTGATTTGCTTCAAGTTCATAGTATAAGTAAAGTGTTATAGTCGATCATTTTAATACCATCTCTTTCTTTGGCGGCAGTTTGTTTTGGTTTTGTGGTGGCAGTATTGTACTTTACTTACATTGATTTAGAAAATAAATACATCTAAATTTACGTTTTTTTACGATCAGAAGGCATTGGTCCGCAGGGCCCCTAGACGCGCGGGGCCGTAGCATTTGCTACTCTTGCTACGTGGCTAATCCGCCACTGATAAGAAAAAAAACACAACAGTCTTATAGTATTGGATACCGTACGTCGCAAACGAAATAAATTTACATTACATTACATTTACATTTTGTACGTGGCTGACTTTTATAAAAAGCATGTGATATTATCTTGGCTTGGGATACCTACTCGGCAAAAAAAATACAAGGAATTTATTTCAACTGCTCTACGTACCGTTCTTGAGTAAAAATTACATTCCGTGGAGAAAATTTTGGGAATTTTGCGATAGCCAGAATCTGGCTGCCAGATATTTGAAGACTAATACCTAATACTAAGATACTACTTAAGTTGCGATTTTTTATAACAAGAACAATAAACAAGAAAAACAAATACCAAATAGAACGATAAATAATGTAACGTTACATAAATGCCACCGAGCGCGGCAACCAAGCTTATAGTAATATAAAAGAGAATAAAAAATAAAAACCATTAACTTTAAAACATTTCTTGTGTTTCACTCGCGAGACTACTTTTTCGAGTCTAATGGAAAATATGAATTAAGCGCAAAGAGCTACTTAGTATAAAGTGGACCATCTGTCATTTAATTCTTTACGGCAATTATCCCCATATTAAATGTGCGGTCCGTGTACGGGAAAAAGTATCTTTTTTCTCGCTCTGGTGGGCACTTTGTAGAAAAAAATAGGGAGTTAAGAGCAGAAGGGCTACTCCGAAACACAACGTTCGAAGTTCGTGTCGTGCGATCCCTCTCGCTCTCGTATTAAATAGTATAAGTGTGAGAGGGACCGCACGACACGAACTTCGAACGTTGTGTTTCGGAGTAGCCCTTCAGTCTCTTTGTAAATTTAGAAACAGTGTTTAATCTCACTTTAGCATACCCATCAAATGCTTTTTTAAAGTTCATTTAGAAGTAGAGTCAATTTGCATTAAGCGGTTGAGATTTTTAGGATTTTACTTGAATGAACCCCAATAATGGAATAATAAAGTACTGATACTATGAACTAGTGGTTCTGTAAGTCTGTTTTTAACCCGCTACAAAAAGAAAGTTGCTGTAATTTTGACGGCAATAATCGTCTGGTGTGTCTATGGTATTGTAGCTCTTCAACAGATACACCAATTTTGATAAAAAAAAAATTATAGATAAAAGCGAGTTCCTTTATGGTAGTTCTAAGCTATATTTAATTAAAATTGGTTCCGTTATTTTTGAAGTATTGAACTTTCATGTAAAATGTCTGTGTTTTCAACTTTTTTATGTAAAAATACACTGTATAATTACGAGTAGTTTTACGAGCGTTTCAACCGCTATCAATTTCCTGTCACTTATACTGAAGATTTAGTCAGGTAGAATGGGAGGATTTTATAAAACGATATGGCGTGCATGCGTTACAATTAAATACAATTGACAACATTTCATAGTTCTAAGACTATAATTAGATTCGTTCTCTGTATTCTGCTTGGAAATAGAAAGACGCTGATATTTTTAAAATTTCGCTACGATCATTAATTAATTTATTACATTTTTTTTAAGATGTGCTTATTCGAAAAGGGCTTAACTCAAAAACTACGATATAATAAATCCATTACTTTTGTCTAGTCTCTATTAAAAAAAGACCACGTAAATCATGCGTAAATCTGAAGTAGACGTTGTCAAAATTATGACAGCTCCTTTTTCTGGTGCAAAAGGCAAAGGAAACATATCTATTCTGTCGTAGTATTGGCAAATTCGGATACATTTTTTAATTATTTTGTATTTTTTTTAATATGGAGAAATAAATTATTATAAATATTTTGCCATGTCCAGGAGGCAAAACTCTTTCGATTCCTGTAGTAATTTACAGGTGTTGAAATAATGAAATCTTGTCAATTCATTAAAATTAAAAATAAATAAAAAATAAAAATAAAGTAGTAAATTTCCTTTTTATTTTGTTTATTTTTAGTGAATTTTTGTCGCCTTCCGTGAAGTCACCAAGCGGTCACAGCGGAAGACCAGCGTTGGCCTGCTCGCCCAACACTGTGCTGAGCTGGCACCGTTTCGCGATTTCGCAAATACCTACACTTAATACAGCTTAATCTTAATGCAGGTGGTAGGACCTTGTGCAAGGTCCGCCCGGATTGCTACCACCATCTTGCTCGCTAATCCTGCCGTGAAGCAGCAGTGCTTGCACTGTTGTGTTTCGGCGCGGAGAGTAAGACAGCCGGTGAAATTACTAGCACTTGAGGTATGCCAACTGAGGCCTCTAGGTTGGCAACGCATCTGCAATACCCCTGGTGTTGCAGATGTCTATGGGCGGTGGTGATCTCTTACCAACAGGAGACTCACTTGCTCGTTTGCCTTCCAGTCGCATAAAAAAAAATGTTTTTTTTTTGGTTTTGTATTTTTGTGTCATTTGCGAAGTGCGAAATAAATATTTTCATTTTTTTTTAATTTTAAAGATATAAAATTTCTTGCTTACGGTCTTTCATCCCACTAATCCCACTAATATTTATAAACTAGAATGTTTGTAAGTCTGTTTGTTTGTTACTCCATCACATCAAAACCGCTAAACCGATTTAAATGAATTTCTGTACACAGACAGTTTGAATCCCGGAGAGGGATATAGGATAGTTTTTATCCCGGAAAAAATCATGTTTCCCTCGGGATGGCGGTAAACAAATTCTGCGCGGACAGAGTCGCGGGTGACGGCTAGTATCGTCAATATATGCGACAGAAAACAGATAGAGCTTGAGATTCTTGGGATACTCTTAGAACCTTGCGTCTAAAATAATTCCAACCAACAGTTTTATCTAAGAACCGTAGCAATACGAGTTTATTGACCTTTCCAGTTGTCTACACACAAGTAATGTTCGTAGCAGCTCTACGGCGCTACGGGCTACGAGCTTATGTGCCTCTACGATTCCAGTTTGGCGAAGTTCGAATCGAATTGAATGGCTTGCATTTGGTTTCTAAGGTTCTCTATCGTTTGCCCGAATTTCATATGCCCGAATGTATCATTTTCTAGAATTTTCATTTGCCATAAAGTAATTTATGTCTGAAATTGTAATTTCTTCAGAGTTGATATTAAACTAACCTAACCTAACCTACTGCATTCTATATGATGACATTTTAAAGAATCCTGAAAACATCAAGGTTCTATATATTTTATGGCAAACGTTGGTATGGCAAGTGAAATTCGGGTAAATGAAATTCGGGAAAGTAAAGGTAACCGTGTTTCTAAGTGTCGTAAGGGTTGCATAGTCGAAGGAACGGGGGCTATCGTTTTTTGTCTTTCTAGATGGCGCTAATTATACAAAATTTTACAATTCTAAACCCAGCAGTTGAAATTTTAAGATTTTATCCCTTTCTCGAGGGAATATTGGAATAAAAAGTAGCTTATGTGCTATTCCAGATGTCCAGCTATCTTCGTACCAAATTCCATCCAAATGCGTCCAGCCGTTTTAGAGTGAAGTAGTAACAAACATACACACATACACAAACTTTCACATTTATAATATAAGTAGGATATACGTCTTAGTTAATAATTTTTTAATTAAATAAATATCATGGGGCACCTGACACCAAATGACCTAGACCCAATCTAAGTAAAACTTGTACTATGGATACTAGGTAACGGATAAACATACTTATATAGATAAATACATATTAAACATCCAAGACCGAGAGTAAACATTCGTATTATTCATACAAATATCTGCCCCGGCCAGGAATCGAACATTGATAATCTGTATTTGTCATCAATTCAGTGTATTGTGTACTATAATTACTTAATTACTATAATTGCTATTAGTTACGGCTAGTGCAGAATTTGTACTGAACATATTTATTTAATCGCATGACATACATTATAAATAGGCTTATAATATAAAGTAACATATTACAAAACAATATGATTATGTAATACTGAACATAAAAAAATCACTCCTTGAAATATCATCTATTATATCATCATCTGAAATTTTACTTTGTTAGGTTTCATCATTAAAATGAAAATAAAAATAACAAAAGTATGAACATGGTATATGTATGTAAATATCAAATAAATTCTACTTTTGACTATTAATGTTAGAAATACTTAATAATTTTTATTTTTAACTCCTATTTCCATTTTACCTATGAAACTTAAGTGGCCTCTTTTTAATTTACCAGGTAGGGCTTTTAACAGGAGTAAATAATGAAAACATAGATCGAACTCGTCAAACTAGACATTAGTTTAGCAACTTTTAAAAATAATTAGTTTTTTTTTCTATTCTATTAAGCGGCAATTACACTGAGTTGTTTGTCGCATGCCGCATGCGGCGACCGCAAAAGTGTAAAGAACACGGTAGTCGGCCGCATTCGGAGAGCGACAGCTGTCACCTTCTTAATATGGCCGCCGCAGTAGACGGACAGACTAATGTAAAGGCGACGGTCGTTCGCTGAAGTAGTTTGAAACAAGTTCGGCGACCGCATTATGCGAACGACGCAGTGTAATTGCCGCTTTACACTTTAAAGTTTATTTTAATCAGCATTAGCAAAGCTTGTTTCGCGCTACAAACGTCAATTGGTTTCTGGGACTGGGTATATTGATAATACAATTTAATTTGCATGAAAAATTAAAAATCTACTTAGGTAGGTAGGTACTTCATTATTTTTAATAAGTTTACTATTGTTGAAGGCCTCATACTGACAATACAATTAAATAAATAAATAAATATCACGGGACGATGCACACCAATTGACGTAGTCCCAAAGTAAGCTTAGTAAAGCTTGTGTTATGGATACAAAGCAACGGATAAATATAATTATATAGGTATAGATAAATACTTAAATACATATTAAACACCCAAGACCCGAGAAGAAACATTCGTATTTTTCATATAAATATCTGCCCCGACACGGGAATCGGCCCCGGAACCTCAAGCTTCGTAGTCAGGTTCTCTAACCACTATGCCATCTGGTCGTCAAAGTCAAACAATTATAATAAAAATATTCTGCATTACTCATCACAAACCAGTACAATATTATACGTCTTCGAACAGAGATATACTTACTTATCTACAATAACTAATACTATTTACCTACTCATTTTTATCTCGCACATGTGAACCATACTTACAAACGAACAATTTACTATCAAATCAAATCGCACAGCCTTTATTTACAATTTTAAAATGGCAATACGTTTTAATCTTATAATTTTTAACGCTCATTGTCTTTTAATATCAGAAATTAGTTAATAGTGCGCGACTAAGTCCATAATCAGTTGAGGTTTCGTCGTGGATCAAGAATATCGACTTCTCTTTGCAGTCGCAGCTAAAATTGCCGGTCTAAATCCAGTTGAAACGTTTAAGGGGTTTAACTGCGAATCGGTAAGTGGAAAATTAATTATACTAGTGGATATGTGAGTTGTGGACCTCAGGAAATGGTTGAAATATATATTTTTAATCTCTTCAACCCACATGGCTCCGCCGTTTTCAAAAGATAACATAATTACGAACCTGCTCTTAAAGGAGACATGGTTAATCGGCCTATCGGTGGCCACTGACGAAATTAGTTTCGAAGAAAACTCTAATGATACTTGTAGAGTGATATTTAAACTATTCACATTGAGACCGTTTTGATCATCATTATATTTATATTGAGATTTCCCTTGTTAATTACTTAACATAATTAGGTCAATAATTGAAAGAAAGAAAAAAATCTTTTATTACTGACAAAAATAAAAGATAGCAAAAATATATTAAAATTAAAAAATGTTCAAGTCAAGTCAAGTCACAAAATGGTCCCAAATCAGCAAAATTCCAGGTCTTGCGAACGGCGCTGCTCTTGCTTTGGGACTATCTGTTTATCATACATTAAAATAAAATAAAAAATTTACTACTTAAAGTGAAGACCGACACAATATTCTGTTTAAAAAAGAGAAATTCTGGAAACTATCCAAAGTATAACAGTGTAACTAGACCACAATCGTCAGATATTAAAATATACTTGGCCGTTTATACTCATAGACTAAGTTTCACACAGCCTGTTTTCCTTTCATAAGTATCTTTCCCACAGGTCGCTAGTAACAGGTTGCAGTAGGAGTAGGATGATATTCCTAGTTAATAATGTTTTAAATCAAACTTGTAACAAAGGGGTCCATATCGGCTCGCATACTAATTGGAAGTCCGAATGTAATGTTTGTCAGAACGATCGTTTGTCACAACTCTTTTTTCTCTGATTGCAATAATTGTTCAGAATTGTTATAAAACAAACCTAACCTAATCTATGGTTTTCTGTAGGATGATTATTTAAAAATTTCAGAAAACTGTAAGATTTCAGTGGGAAAAAAATTATAACAAACGATGATTCGGACAAAAACTACGTTATGACTAGCGAAGAGTATGCGAACTTTGGCGCTCCTGTAACAAAGTTCAATTTACTTATCCCTGAATAGTTTCCATTCGGAAAGATCAACATAACTAACACATTAAAAAGCTATTTTCAACCCTGTATTTTCTAAAGAACTAATCATGTCAGCCATATTCCCGTGAGTTGAGCCATTCCTTTGTGAGGATGCAATCAATCTTCGTCCTAGCAATCTGACGATGGCTAGGTCCATGCTCGTCCAAGCGAGATTAATGTTCTATTCAGGCTGTGGACTGGACGGACAACGGAGCGGAGAGCGTATTCAGTTCATTGCAGGGTCGAGACGATCACCGCACAGTGGTCACCTGGTAGCTCACGCAATGAATACAGAAAACGCTCACCGCGCTGCTACCATGGAGTCTACGCTGGAGTCTAGTTCAGGCGTCGACTGGGCGCTTCTGCACTACTTTAATTAGTTTATAATGCGCCGGGACCGCATAGACCCAGTATCTCAAAACCGACAGCAATTAAATTATTTCGACGCTGAACGGAGACCCTGGTATTTATTGTTAAAGGAGCGGCCATCCCTCTGCTTTAAATAAAAAACGATGACGGTACGTACGGGATCGCAGTGACGCATCGTATGCGTACCATTTTTATATGATTTTTATCGCATGATCGCATATCCTCCACACCGCTGCTTAAAATAAGAAGACGGTGTGGAATCGCAGTGACGTGCCGCAAACGTCACGACTTTTGGTAGACAGCATGCGGTTACGGACAGGACTTTAGTTCTGACTTTTACGGTCCGCACCGCGATTTGAAGAAACAATATCATGTAAATCAAATAAAAAATGCGCATATGTACGTAACACACGTAACTCAGTGGTGGGAAAAAATGGCAAATCATCACTACTTTGAAAAAATCTCGTATCTCAAATCAATACATCAACAAATTTGAACCTTAAAACAATGTGCATTAAGTTCACCCGGAAAGATCATCGATTTTGAGATACCAGCTTTTTTCAAAGTAGTGACGAAATGTGTCTTTTTCTGCATGATGGTACGGTAAAACTTAAGGAAAAGACAAAAACTAATTTTTATCTTTTCAGTATTTTTTTTTCATATGTATAAGTGGCATAAGTGTGTTCTCATCATCATTCTTATGAACGAGAAAAAACAAAAGAGCGTGTCAATAGACCAATTATATAATTCTTAACAATTTCTTTTAATGAAAAGGCAAATAAGTTTAATGTCTTAAAGGAAACAATTTCAAAGAAAACGTTGTTAATGGTATTTAGAGCACTTTGCCTAAATAAGAAAACGGTCGTGGGAAATTACAAGAAGATCTTTTTCCGATACAGTGCGCAGTAATTTTAAGCTTTGTTTATTTGCTTGACAGCTAATTTGTTTCTTTGTGTTTTAGTATCGCTTCTTTTGAGTTGACTTCAAGAAAGATTTTATGGTTTACGGTTTACATACGTTTTATTATTTTTTAATTTTTCACCATTCAGTACTGTTTATACATTTAAGGCATACGTTTTTCATAATAATTTGATTTTTAATAGATACCTATGCCTAATTAAAAATTAAAAAATTAACTACATGCAATATTTCATGCAAACAAACAAAATACCTATACAAAGTGAGCATTTGTTTTTTAAAGCATTAAGCTATGCTTGTCAATAAAGCTAAAATAAAAACTTGTCGATTAAAACTAAATTAAACATAGGTACACTTATTTCACTATAAATAGTCTGAAAATTTTCTTCCAATTTGGATTTCAGTAATTTCAATCAAACTGCTTTATATTATAGTGATTATTTATTTTTATTTTGTTCTATTAATTAATATAAGAAAAAATACAATAAATATATTATGTATAACAATGCGATAAATATTCATATAAACCGCATCACGGTTTGTATCGATTCTGCATTCCGCAATAGTTATAGATAACAATATTGATAATGTCCCTTGAGTTCTTTATCTCTTAATATTGTGTTAATTATTGTTAAATATGTGCTAGTGTATATTATTGTTAAATTAAGTATTACTTTAGTTTTTAAATTAATTTATTGTACAGCTCGTTAGACTGGAAGTCCGTCCTCACTCTTTTATTTGAAGAAACGCTCTAGCCCCTAAGATACAAGTTCTTACCTAGTTTAGGGGACAGAATGTTGACCTTTTCCACGATCCAGTTGTACCTTTAGTAGACTTAAACTTAAATGAATGTAAATTACTGTTTTTAGGCTAAATTTTTAGGCCTTCCCTTCCATAGACGTAGAGTGATTTTTATATTATATCTCTACTAATCCTATAGTGTGGGGTATCGTTGGAGAGGTCTTTTAAACCATTGCGGAGTTGTTCACTCGATTTTTCGATTCAGTGACCTGTTTGCAAAATATTGAATTGTAAAGTGCTAATATTCATTAAAATCAAGCGTCTCCCCTCCCCTCTAAAATCTAGATCTAATCACGTAACAGGTTAGAACCTATAAGCTGCTAATATCATGTTGACATCCCATACAGTCATTTGCCAAAGAAATCATAGCGAAATTGATAATGAAAAGGTTCCACCGTGGCGCGTGATTCAGTTTCCTCGGCTGTACCATGCACAAAAACCATTTCTAATTTTGTTCTAAAAGTATTTTCACAAAAAAGTGTACAATACAAAACAAATACTCTTGTACACCAGAAATAGTACCCAAGCGATACGGAAAAACACCTTACCTTGTATCTTTTATTTTTTTTTAATTTTGGAAAATATATGGTTTTCCTACTTAGAATCAAGAGCAGAATCGATTCAGATGAGTAATTAAAAAAAAAAATGCTCCAAAAATGACAGTCTTGAGACGTTTTTTTCATACATTCAAAATGGGCGTCATAAAACTGACTCGAAAAATTTTTATGTACAAATTAAATAAATACATTTTGAAAGAAAAGAGATTACTTACACTTTTTTTTTTAGGCCCGAAATAAATTGTCCAAAACCTTCTCTTGAGGTTGCAAACTTGCAAGGGACAGGTCACCAACCTTTGGCCCAGTTCTAACAATAAAACGCTGAGTTCTAAGAAAATGCGTGGGTAACCAATATTGTAAATTGCACGCCTGAGAGAATAACGTCTTATGCGATCGCCCGATAAAACTGTTACTACCGTATGATAAAATAAATTTAAATACTAGTTAGAATAAAGACTTTTCGTGCGTTATTTTAGGTATCAACTATCAAGGTTGATTCTTGTAGTGTTATGCTACTTACGTTTCATTTTACACTGTTTTTAATTCATTTTTTACATCTGTTTTGGTTCTCCGTCATTCACCTCAAAATTGGATATTTTACATCACCTTCATTTCTATTGGACCCTGCAACGTTTTTAAAGCATAAGAACACAATAACAAACCATTTTCACTTCGTATTTTCACGTTTTTAGCACTTTTTAAATCGATCTTGATGGAGTCTACCTTTTTCGGTCTTTTATTTAGGTCTCCGAAATTCTACAACTTCGGGCTTCGCGCGCGCTTACGCGCTTCCTTTTTTACTCTATCAATAATACTTTTATTTCCACTTAAATCTTGCCGTTTCCCTGTTAGGAGCTTAAAACCAAAATTTGACATGTTTTGACATCGCTGTTTATATGGTTGTCATGGTGTTTTTTGTTCAAATTTGTTACCGGTCTGATGTTTTTCGATTAATACTTGTACAAAAATACTCTTTTCGGCTTGGCCATCTATAAAAATTTATTTTTAATTCGAAATTTTTTATGTTCTTTTCCGAGATCCGCCGTCGAGCGCGGAGCTCCGTCAAAACACTATATAAGCGGAACATCCGCCTACTAAAGGACAGTCTTTCTTCAGTTTTCGCAAAGAGAACATCTCTTAAAAGGCCTTATCCCGGGGCCGCCTAGCCCCGGGATCCTGCAAGCCTACGCGCTCCAAAAATAATTAACTACTAAAGTCGTCTCCATCGCCTCCGTCTCCATCGCCTCCGCCTCCAACGCACATCATCGTCCAGTGCCTGCGCCGTTGCCCGGAGTGCCCTCTTTTTCTCCGGGCGCTGCATGTGCATTCTCCGGGCGCTGCAAGTGCCATATCTGGGCGCTGCAAACGCCTTCTCTGGGCACTGCATGTGCCATCTCCGAGCGGTGTGAGAGCCGTCTCCAGGCGTGTACAGCGCCGTCTCCAGGCGTGTACAGCGCCGTCTCCAGGCGTGTACAGCGCCATCTCCAGGCGCATAGAGCGCCACCTCCAGGCGCACAGGGCGCCACCTCCAGGCGCACAGGGCGCTACCCCAGGCGCGTCCACGGGTTTCCTCCACCGAGCGCCGGGTTCCTGGAAATTCATTCGTCATCGTTCGTCGCTGCCCGGTCTACGTCCATCCATCTTCATATTCATTCTCACCCACATACATCACCACTTCACTTTTTTTATACTGAAATTGTTTTAAATATTCTATTTCATTTCAAATAAATTGTTGTTCTATTTTATTTTGTTGTTTGGTTTCTGTTAGGTTAGGTTTTCTGTTTTAAATTGTCGCTTCACGACATTCTATTTGTATAAAAATAAAGAGAAAGACGTTTAAATATTAGCTATTAAATGCATAAGTAAACACGCATAAGTACGAGTAATACAAATTAAATATGAGATACAATTTAAAAAACCGGCCAGGAAAGTATCAGACACGCCCATGTATTTGTTCGGATTTTCCAAGTTTAGGTACGAGTATCGTATATTTCATAACTTCGGCTGCTATTTACTCTTCTACTAATAAATCTCAAGCGAACTCAGCCGTTATAGTTTTACCTGTGAATTTGATATACTTACAACTACCATCATGGTATTTTTTTTTCAAACTAACAATTTAGCGTTTAGAGGGAAGAACAAAAGAGGCGAATGTTATTTATTGAAAACATAAAGGGACATATGTTATGTCATGTCAACACGTTAAGTGTGAGTTACATGCTTACCTTCGATCTTGATTGATGATCGTTGGCATCGTAGAAGGTTTATAAATCAAATATGGCGGTTATCTTGTGAGTGTCAGGGACAAAGCGTATTTTGGTACTACTACAAGGTGCTCGTCAATTTAGTTTTTATAGTACCTAAATGGAGGTAGGTCTATGGGGGAAATCTAAGTCCAGCTAGGGACATCCTACAGCTGATATGATGATGATGACGATGACGATGATGACAGTAATCAAGGTGTGAGAGTAACAAACTATTTATTGGCTACACTGTAGGCTAATCAAATTATATCCGATTTCTGCTTTTATTTAAATAATAGTTAAGTAAATCTCACTATGTGCTGGAAAATGTCCTTTAAGAGCTTATTACATTTTTCACTTTATTTACTTTATTATATTATTTTTCACGTAAAAGCTTCACACACTTATATATCAATATTAAGGACGTATTTTTACACTATCACAACACATACTTACAGTAGCATAACTTTTTATAAACGAGAAAATAAAGAAAGTCTCATATCTATTAAACAGCAATTTTGGACGGTGACTCGACATTGCGTTCCTTGGCTTTTTTGTCACAGGATCTTTTGAGGTTTCCAAGGTTTTTGAAGCACTACAAAGTGTAATAAACGTTTTATAAGCGCTCGGTATTCCTGTAAGTCGGGATATTCGTTATTAAATATTTTATGGAGTTTTTATAGTCGATACCAACAGTTGGCCGCTACTGCTCAGAATTGATAGAGTTATTATTAGTTTTTGCTCTTGTTTCTTCGTATTGTACCGACATTAACTAATTTTGCCAAATGGTTAGAAAACCTGACTTTAAAGCTTGAGGTTCCGGGTTCGATCGGTACAGATATTTGTATGAATAATAATACGAATGTTTATTCTTGGATCTTCGGCGTTTGATATGTATTTAAGTATATATGTATCTATATAGGTATGTTTATTCGTTACCCGTAGTACCTACATACAAGCTTTGCTTAGTTTGGGACTACTTAGGTCAATTGGTGTCAATTGTCCCATGGTAAAACATATATTATTAAGCGAGAGATATTTTAAGAAGGATAATGAAAATAATTCATTTATAACAGCAGTGAAGATTTTAGGATTCTTTTCTCAAATATAACCAAATGGACTCTAATACTGAGTTTCCATTTCTTTCATGTAAGTTACATTCTAAAATTTGTTAGTGAAATTTAACCCTCTTCTACTGATCAGATTGTATATAGCTTAGGTATTAATTAAATTAATTTAATAAATCTTACTCCTTTGAGCGATGGAAGTAGTGAAATAATCTGACAGTAATTGTGAGTGTGAATTTCCATCGATCTAACAGCCCGTTTCATATTACGATAACAAAAATAAAAATGTGTTTGTTTGCCTTAGGTTGGCTATACCGTATGTAGAAAAGCTTGTTACCGGAATAAGCTGTCAACTCTGATTCTTGATGCTGGGTTGATAATTTTTATTGAGAACATAAATTATTGTAAACCAAAATAAACAAAAAGGCAGATGTAGTTTTTCGAACATTTAATCCAAATAAAGAAAGTCAAATCAAGTAATTTTAACCTTCTGTCTATCCTCTATTGTAATATATTGTCTTCTCATAATTAGGTTAGCTGGAAGAGATCCCTTCTTAGGTACAAGCTCGCCTTTGTTCTCCTCTCTGTGTTTGTGTATTTTTATTTTTATGTGCAATAAAGAGTTTACATACATACATACATACAAATCCTATTTTCCTCACATTTTGGTTGACAAGTGATTCCGACATTTACCCACCTATAAATAAGATAGTGAAAAATTGTGTTTGAATTGTATGATAATAGTATTGATTTGCATTTAGATTAAGATTTAGCATGCCAAAATGTGGCAGAGTATACATGACATGTACCTATTATATTCCTCAGACATGTATAATACCTACTTGTAACATTTACGTATGTCTCCTGCGAAATAAATTAAAAAACATTTTATTTCATTTTCAGTTACCAAAAAAGCTTGTCGTAAAAAATATTTACAAAAACCGTAAGTAAAAAATAATAAAAAAACGTAAATTAACTCCATTCATAATGTTACTCCTTTAGAAGGTCTGTTTTTAGTATATAAGGATCATTTATGTACCTGTTCTAATACAAGGGAAGCCATTTACCTACTGCGTCACTGTATCTTTGTTATGGCACTCTACGTCTATATTAATGTCTTATATACTATACTTAACTATGTGACTGTCTGTAAGACATAGTGACCACACAAAAATAAGACACCACTATCCACTATCGTACCACCTATCTAGGTTGTAGACTGTCTGTTGCCTAAATAAATTAAAGAAAAAACTTATTCAATGTTAAGCTTTCGTATTTGTGTTTCTTATTTTATTTGTATCTTTCAACTAAAATGAGCTCTGGAATACTTCTTTTTTATACGTATTCGGAGAGCACTACGTGTAGAGTAGGACATAAAATGTTCAGTTTTTATGATTCCAAACGTAAAGTAAATCAACTAGGAGTTGCGATAAATATTCATACATACGTTAGGTCCTGTTAGGTGGGCATTTCCAAATAACGGGTAAATGTATAAAGTCAAGGTAAATTTACTAAGGCTTTGTTTCACCACTCATTAATAAATTTTATTTGACGGATAAATGTGATGCCATCTCCATCTATTCGAACAAAACAAAAAGAGACGGCATCACATTTATCCGTCAAATAAATTTTATCAATGGATGGTGAAACGGGAGGTAAATGACAAACCCCAAACGTCACAGAACTCATCATAGGTGAAAAATACTGACTGACTCTACATAAAAGCTGACACGTGTTGAAACGTCTGTTTTTATTCAATCTACTGAACAACGACAGACTAGACAGACACCCCTTTAAACAACTAACAATCTCTCAATTATTTACGTTACAACTCTACAAATCTCGCACTCGATATATCACCGAAAACATAATGAGCAACCTATATCAGCACGATAATGGGGTCTATTCTCACCCCACAGATCCCGGCTAAACTTCAGCCTAATTGGACCCATTCGAAGTGCGTGCCGCCCTTTACGAGCACTTTACATATCGAGCGATATCGGCCATGCGAATAGTTGCCAATATAATCTACGGGATGGAAATGGAACACGGACTAGTACAAATACAAATATTCTTTATTGCACAACATGTTTCAGTACCAACAATAAATAAATATAAATAAACATCATGGGACACTTGACACCAATTGACCTAGTCCCAAACTAAGCAAAGCTTGTACTATGGACACTAGGCAACGGATAAACATACTTATATAGATAAATACATACTTAAATACATATTAAACATCCAAGACCCGAGAACAAACATTCGTATTATTCATACATAATTCTATATAATTTTATATACAAGGTGTTAATCCATGCATCCTATCCATACTTAATATTATAAATGCGAAAGTGTGTTTGTATGTTTGTGTGTTTATATGATTGTATGTTTGTCCCTCTTTCACGCCGTAACGGAGCAACAGATCGACGTGATTTTTGGCATAGAGATAGTTTATGGGCCCAAGAGTGACAAAGGCTACTTTTTATCCCGGAAAAATGCACAGTTTCAGAGGGAACAGCGCTCGATAACCAAATACCAGGCGAGCGGAGCTGCGGGCAAAAGCTAGTTAAATAACTAAAAACCAGAAATTAGTTTACTCAGAATCGAGAGTAGAATCGATTATTCCTTTTTTATTGTGCCCAGTCTAAAAGTTACGACTGCAACAGGCACCCATTAAATATTTTAGCGAGGTTGCATACTATTTCGATAATTTAATACTGGCAGTTTTGCTGTCAATGTGCGAGTGTACTTTCTTCTAAAACGTCAAAGCGCAAGACAAATACAAATTATGAGTGTAGAGTTAGAAATGAAGTAGAATTTACTAACTTAGCAAAACACACGAATATCTTTTAAAATAATGCAGGTATTCAATTTAAAAATAAATGCAATCAACTGACTTAAAATTAAAAAAATATTTTTGGGGTGTCTAAATACAGGGGACAATAGGCGGTATTATCACATAAAAGTGAACTCTTCCAGACAGTAATTTGGATACAGACACCTATAAATGTTTTATTTCCTTGTTTCCCATGGTAACTTTACCCTTTGTTAGGGCTCCGTAGCCAAAATGGCATAAACGAAACCCTTATAGTTTCGCTATGCCATGTCTGTCTGTCTGTCCGTCCGTCCGCGGCTTTGCTCAGAGACTATTAGTGCTAGAAAGCTGTAATTTTAGCTTGGAAGATTCCTACCACAATACAAAATCATTTGAAAAATATTAATTGATTAGGTCCTTCGTAATAGATACAAAACCCTATCTTGAGCGTCTCTAACACGCTCTTGGTCGGTTTTTGGGATAAAAGTAGCTTGTTCATTTGGAAAAGTAGCTTTCTCATAGTGAAAGATATCACTTGTATTATACGAAATGTAATAATGGAAATAGAAGGCCTTAAGTGGACGTTTTTGCAGCATTTCCATACAAATTGCCACCATTACGTGTCATCGCGTTGATCGTTTTTCGTAAAGGATTGAACATTTTAGTTATGTAAAACACATGAGAATAACAATGAGTGCTGGGAAGCAATGAAGTAGTAAGTAAGGGGGAGGCATTTGTTTAATAGAGGATGTACTTATGGTCTAAGATCCGAACTTGAAAAGATCTGCACCGGTGTTATAACATAATTGTTCCTATTGCATGAATTCGACTTAGATTTTAAGTATATTTATTCTTGTTTTGCTTTTAATTTGAATTGTTATTATTGAATTGAACTCTATTTGACATTATAATTGCTATTTTTAATAATATTTATTTTTTGTATACTTTTGACGATCCTTTTGTGAATTTCTTGTAATTAACTGACATTGTGTTTTGTTTATAATGTATTTTGTTTATAATGTATTTTGTTTATGATGTATTTTGTTTATAATGTATTTTGTTTATAATGTATTTTGTTTATAATGTATTTTGTTTATAATGTATTTTGTTTATAATGTATTTTTTCAAAAGGTAATAAATAAATGTAATCTAATCTAATGAAACATATTTTGTAATAAATTTACTATTTAGAAAATATTATAAATGATTTACTAAAAAGGTCCTGGACAGCCTATTTTAAGCTATTAAAAAAAAATAAAAAAAAAATTGTTGCATCATCGAGATAATAAGAAAATTTTATATTGACTTAAGAATAAAACCTATAGAATAGGTATACGATTTGGGTTTGCCATTATTTACCTGGACAAAGTACTGGGTTGCCAGGTATAAACTTGAACAGTTATGTCGACGCCAGTTACTTTCACTTGATTAGAAATAGAACAAATTGTATATCAACGTAAGAGCTGTTTCATTGCGAACACTTAATATAGGGTTGTCTGCATTGAATTAAAAATCATCAAAAATTTTAAAACAATTGCCTGTTATAATAAACATATATATTTTTTTCTATTCGACTGGATGGAAAACGAGCAAGTGGGTCTCCTGATAGTGAGAGATCACCACCGCCCATAGACACCTGCAACACGGGATTGCAGATGCGTTGCCAACCTAGAGGCCTAAGATGGAATACCTCAAGTGCCAGTAATTTCACCGGCAGTCTTACTCTCCACGCCAAAACACAACAGTGCAAGCACTGCTGCTATACGGCAGGATTAGCGAGCAAGATGGTGGTAGCAATCCGGGCGAACCTTGCAACGAGGTCCTACCACCTGCAAATATATTTTCTTATATACTAAATTTATTAAAAAATACATTTCATTCTATTATCAGGCCGGTGCAGATTTTTTCAAGTTCGGCTGATGATGATGATTTGATTGAAGTAGCTACTAATACGTTACATCACGTAGCACAATTCGGGAAACACCATCTTGAAACATTTTTTATTGCGTAGCTGTCACATCACTAGTGAACGATGTGCGTAGTTAACTAATATGAAATGTGTAACTGAGTTTATTAGAAATTTGAGCTATACGAGGTGTTCATTGAATAACTAATGTACCTGTATATATTATTACATACCATTGTACATCTGCTTAAAAAAATTATATACCTCGTTGAGTTTCTTGCCGGATTTTTCTCAACAGATGTTTTTGCGAACCAATGATAGATTTTTTAGATTTGACTTAACTTGAATAAAGATATTTTGAGTTTGAATCGAGTGTCTCAGAATCGAGAGTAGAATTAATTACACTATGTTTTAAACAGGTTGTGTTTGTGTTTTAAAATCCCTTTTTTAATAAACCCAGTCTAAAAGTTATGAATGCATACGCCGAGTAAATGTTAACGAGGTTGCATGCTATTTTGGATATAAAACTACCGTGAGACTCACTCATATTAAATAAATGTTCCGGATCACTCACGTCTTAAATCGAGTTTAGCTCGACATGTTTCGGGCTAATCCGTAGCCCTTCTTCTTCGGAGCAACGCGACTCGGCGGCTGCTACAACACGCGCACTGCGCGCCGCCGCTCTGCTCGCGCGACTACCCGACGAAACTGACACCGGCACACAACTACCCGCGTTTCCGTCATCATTTTCATTATAACTGTCAAATGTAGGGTAGCACACAACACTAACCACATCGCTCTGTAAAGGTACGTTCACACACACCGAAGAAGAAGGGCTACGGATTAGCCCGAAACATGTCGAGCTAAACTCGATTTAAGACGTGAGTGATCCGGAACATTTATTTAAGGTTGCATGCTAGTTAGATAATTTTAATCCCGGCCCGATTTTCTTCTAAAAACGCCGAAATTCAACAGACGGTACAACGGTTATGATTACAGAGTTAAAAATCAATTGAAAGTATTCGAAAACCAACTAAAAATAAAGAAAATATTGTTGGGACGTCTGATATTTTCAGTTATTAATTTAATTATAATTTAAGATTTCCTTTGCTGAAAAAGAGTCTTTTTAACCAATCACTGTAAGAATAAACAAAATTGTTAGTACAATTTTGTGACCAATCACGTCCTCGAGGCTACAATTTAATTGATGAGTCGTACCCAATAACCCCCACTGTCCTATTTTTAAGACACCATATTTAACATTTTTTTCATATCTTAGGTCGTTCACTTCTATTTTTTAATATAAAATATGGTTTCTTATAAATAGGACAGTGGGGGGTATGGGTAATCTAGCATGTGTAAAATACGCATTTTTGTTATAATTCATTAGAGATATAATTGCTTAAGTATATAAGAAACAAAAATAAAATTACTTATTTAATCATGATGATTTAAGGCAAGTGGAAAATTCCGCTGGGAAATGAAAGTTACCCGTACGATGGTACACATTCGTCTATTTTGGAGACTTCCTCTCTATTGTAGTACAATACAATAACAAATATAATACAAATTCTCTTTATATAAAGCAGTACATATTTTATAATAGATATTAGTAGAGAAAACATTCAAGCTAAGCAATGGTGGCCTCTGCGCCTCGCATCAAAGAGATCTCTTCCAGGCAACCTTTGCAATAGGAAGAAGGAATAGATTCAGTAAATACCATGAATAGAGAAATACATATTATTATTTGACTACACCGAATAATATTGTCCCCAATAAATCTTTTTGTTCTTACTTTGTTGTTTATTACAGCTTGAAGAATTCTTCATTTCCACCAAAATATCTTAAAATAAAAACGTTCTCAAAGTTACTTTCAATACAGTTCTATCGAATAAAAATTCTATGAGAATAAACAAGAACAAAAGTGTCCCGTTAATTAAAATTCGTCACGGAAATTCTCTTTCAAGTATTTTTAAGACTTAATCGCGTTTATAAGTCGTTTATATTGACAGTCAAAGTAACCTAATTTAATTAAAATTTAGACTTCATCATTGATTGCGTTAATCTGCTAGGAGAGAAACGTAACAGTATCTAATGCGTTGTCAAAAAAATAAAATTTGCAACCATACTTTGAAATACAATTTAAGTATTTATTTACGGGTTTCCATATACATAATTATAAAACAATTCATCAACTTTCGAACAAGGTTTTCTAAAAAGGCGGAAACTGGTCGAACAGTTACCGACGCATTTGTAAGTGCGGTTTTATTTTTATTTACTTATCAGTCATATTTCGCGAGGGCTCCCCATTTTTGACTTCTAATTTTATTGTTGATTTTATGTTTAAGAAAAACAATAATATTTTTATGAAGCTGTAAATGAAACAAATAACTCAACAAAAATGAACAAGATAGCTCTTGTCAAATTTTAATTAAAGAAACACAATTAAACCATCCAATTTACCTGCAGCTAATGGAAAAACATAACTGTCCACATAAACTGGGTTTCATTTAGTGGGGTGGGCTGCTAGCATTCTTTAGCCAGCCGACCAATAGGAGCGCAGAAAACGTCGAGGACAGTTTTTTAGATCGCAGGATAATGCGATGGGAACTAGATAACCCGAATAAGTTAGAGTTTTCTACAAGTAATAATTCTTATACTAGTAATAATTAAATGCAAAGAATTGTAATAAAAGGGCCAATCATACCGGATGGTTCATGGTATTACCTGATAAACAAAATAATGTGGTAGAGTAGCATTGATACTTGATTTAATGGTTGGTTTTATACCTGGTTATTTGAATATCGAACGGCGAAAGTATTTTAAAGATACCACCACCCCCTTAAAGGGCAGTTGCGTTCCACATTTTGAAAAACCCTGTGTTATACTCACAATGATAATAGATTTTATGCAACGGGGATTTTGGTGAATTCGCTGTCCAGATCCTCGGCTATGACCTATATAGTGCGCACGACGCGCATCAGCGGCGATTTGCAATAGACGCTAACATATATGTCACTAATCTACCTATTTGTAAGCAATCAAGTTATTCGAGTGGACTGGTCGGAGACGCCTTAGTGTAATTGGATTTTGCACGCTCGTCATGGTTAACCAAGAACTGAACGCACGCGAAAAACATTTTATTCACTTTGAACAAACTGCAGATTTTTTAAACAAACGTTTTACACACACACACAAACATCACGCGTGTATTCCCAAATTGGGTAGGCAGAGCACGCGAAACGTTACCGCTTCGGAGCCACTTTTAGCAATTTTAGGTTTTAAGTTTGACAAAAACGGTACAATAGTGACAGGTTGCTAGCCTGTCGCCTACGGTATACCTTAACCTATAACAAACGTTTTGATGATAAAAAAATAGTTTGGTATACATAAAGTACCTAAATAATGTCTTGAAATTCCATATTTAACAAAGATACTACCAATTCAGAATTCCAAAAATCTAAATTAAGTTAAAACACGAATTTTGCCAACAAAAGATTCATTCATTCCACACAAAAAACCAGATCCATTTAAAAACGACTGTATTTCCATTGCCAGTTCTAAATTCAGACCTTAAAAATACCACGTAAGCTCCAATTTAGAAACACAATACAGAATTTATGATCTTTTCCGAGCGAATGTTTAAAACCCACTTTAAAAAATAAAATGGCGTATATGAGTTTGCCATCGTTTGTTGTTGTTGGCCGCTTCAAAGCGGCTAAATATTTGATAATATTGACGTTGCACTGTACTGGCGACGCAAATAAATAGCCGGAATCATTGGGCAATATAAACTTGGATTTCTAACTGGGCCTTCACCTCATTTGGCACCTAGGAAACAAGCATCATCATCGTCTACTGCTGGATAGCCTCCTAAAAACGCAACAGGTGATACGGTCCCGCGGCGCTCTAATGAAAGAAAAGAAAAACATTTATTGCCCATAAAAAACAAGTAATAAAAATAATAAATATCTTAGGACACTTGACACCAATTGACCTAGTTCCAAACTAAGCAAAGCTTGTACTAGGCAACGGATTAACATACATATATACTGGATGTGGCCTGTAACATGAGCAAACAATTAAAACATAGATCATACTCCTCAAACTGAACAACATTAGTTCAGTGCCTTTTAAAAATAATTAGATTTTAATTTCTATTCACTTTTAAGTTTCGAAGAAGCAATGTAAAGCAAAATCCCACCAAAAACATTACATGTAAAAAGCTGCAAGTCTCGCAACGCAATGCAGTTCTTGTAATGCTAAAAAGGTTTGAGATGCAATGTTATACCAAGTCGGTTATTTTTGTCAGTACCGGGGGGTTTCCATAGAACTCGATTTTCACCAACTTGCTTATTTTAAAACCATAGAAAAATACAGTTTATAGTTCTCAAATAAAGAGTAAACCAAATTATTTTTAAACACATAAATGACTTGGCCATCGCAAGGCTACATAATGACATAAGAATTATAATCATCAACGTCAGCTATTTCAAGTAATTATAATTAAAGATAGCGCTAGCCCCAGCCTTGCAGTTTGAGTGATACACATAATACGAGAATGACTAAAGGTTGAGTGCGATGGCCAAGTCATTATGTGTTTAAAAAATAATTTGGTTTACTCTTTATTTGAGAACTATAAACTGTATTTTTCTATGGTTTTAAAATAAGCAAGTTGGTGAAAATCGAGTTCTATGGAAACCCCCCGGTACTGACAAAAATAACCGACTTGGTATAACATTGCATCTCAAACCTTTTTAGCATTACAAGAACTGCATTGCGTTGCGAGACTTGCAGCTTTTTACATGTAATGTTTTTGGTGGGATCTCATCACTTTTTGTAGGCAGTTCTTTTTTTTTCGGGTACTACTTCTTGTAATAACGCACTACTATCTTCATTTGTTTATCCTTCCTTATCCATCGTCCATCGTCCATCCTCGTCTATCGTCTATCGTCCATTCTCGTCCATCGTCCATTCTCGTTCATCGTTCATCGTCCATCGTCCATCGTCCACTATCATCCATCGTTCATCCTTGTCCATCGTGTGCCATCCATCGTCTATCCTCGTCCACTATCCATCATCCATTCTCGTCTATCGTCCACCGTCCATCGTCTATCCTCGGTTATCGTCCATCGTCCATCCTCGTTCATCGTCTACAGTCCATCGTCCGTACCGACTGTCGTCGTCGTCGTCGTCGTCGTCGTCGTCGTCGTCGATCGTCGGTCGTCATCCGTCGTCCATCGTCGCCCATCGTTGAACTTCCGTCGTCCGTCTACCGTCTGTCGTCCATCGTACATCGTCCATCGTCCACCCTCCATCATCCGTCGTCGATCGTCGGTCATCGTCCGTCATCCGTCGTCCGTTGTCTTGTCCGTCGTCGGTCGTTGTCTTTTGTCCGTCGTCGCCATCGTCTATCGTTCGTTGTCCGTCGTCTGTCGGCGTTCGTCTTCTGTCGTCGTCCGTCGTCTGTCATCGTCCGTTGTCCGTCATCGTCCGTCGTCGAACTTCCCTCGTCAGTCATCGTCTGTCGTCCGTCGTCGAACTTCCGTCGTCATCCATCGTCTTTCGTCGGTCGTTCGTCTTTCGCCCGTCTAACTTCCGTCATCCGTCGTCGTCCGTCGTTTTCTGTCGTCCGTCGTCGTCCGTCGTTCATCCTCCACCATCCATCGTCCGCACTGGGCTCGCGTGGGAACTAAGGCCCAAGCCCTCTTATTCTGAGAGGAGGCTTGTGCCCAGCAGTGGGACGCATATAGGCTGGGATGATGATGATGATGATCCATCGTCCGTCGCCCATCGTCCATCGTCCACACTCCATCGTCCAACGTCCATTTTCTACCCATCGTCCATCGACCATTATCCATTGTCCATCATCCATATTCCAATTTCTATCGTCCATCCTCGCGTCCACTCGCATCGCACACACATTCACAAACAAACGAACTTTGGTACTTATTACATTAGTAAGATAAACAATTTCATTTTAACCCTTAATACTCAGGTATTAAAACTCAACATTAATACGTATACAATACGACTACTTTCAATAAAGTCATTTCTGTGTAACTTTGTAATCGCTAGTATTTATATGGGATTACAAACTTACTTGTGCAGTTTATATAACTTTGAAACGTGACTGAAATTGCAACATTTTGGATTTTTCTGTGACCATGTAGGCTAAAAACTAATTATATTTAAAATTTGGAGCTTGTGGGTCTGCTAAAAGTACCTTAGAATTATGATGATCAAAAGTCAGTGTATAGGTATGTCAGTGACAAAACTGAGGAACTTTAACATGTGATAGTTCTTAATCTACGTGTTCGAACTGAATGTAATTGATAACATATCTAAGTCCCATTAGGCCCTATAGGTAACTGAAAATTCAGGGTTCTAGCTTTAGCCATAACAAAAATACAGGGTGTTGAAAATAGCCTGAATGGCTTCGAGAAAAGTATGGTACGGCCGTGCCTTTGTTTTTTTTTGCTCGACTTGGCGGGGGCACTGCCGTGCCCCCAGATGCTTGATGTTTGTTCATGACAAACGACGTCAGTTGTGTTCTAGGATGGCATATATTGATAGCAGTATTTAATTTGCATGAAAAAAGGAAAATTCAAAGACTCCATTATTTTTTAAAGTCGCTGAACTAATGTTTTTCAGATTGACAACTATGTTTTAATTTTTTGATATTTTTATTTTGTGATATTAGTTTAGTTTATATATAGTTTTAGTTAGTTGAATAGATGTTATTTTTATTCTTTCCATTTAATGTATTTTATGAAATAAATATAATACAGTAATCCATGAAAAATAAAAAATAAAAAATTTTTTGCTCGTTTTACAGGCCATACCCGGTATAAATACATATTTAAATACATGTTAAACATCCATGGCCTGAGAACAAACATTCGTATTATTCATACAAATATCTGCCCCGGCCGGGAATCGAACCCGGGACCTCAAACTTCGCAGTCTCTAACCACTTAGCCATTGGTCGTCAAATGTTTTACATACATTTAAGTTAGAAGGCACATGCTTAGCTATGAGGCAAAAGTTTCAGGCTCAGCGCGGTAAGGACTATGCTTCACCGTGCTGATTTTCAGCCAGTACTCTACACAGTCTACAGACTTTACACGAGATAGGTAGAACTTGACTTAAATAGGTAAGTCGACAAGATGTGATTGATTGTGTATCTATTGGCCTCCAACGACTTTCACCAGGTCATCAGTATGCCTCGTAGAAGGTCTGACAGTGTGTCATCTAGTACGTGGTCGCCACTCAAGAATACAAATCCTCAACAGCCATCTGTTCTTCCAGCTATGTGCCCCGTCCAAATGCCATTAAACTTCAATTATTCAGATTATTGTCGATTACTTGATAGTTCATTTTCGGAGACAATTTACTGGATCTTGCTATTCCACAACCAGGACAGTCTGTATGTCTCTCGGTACCTTAAGACGAAAGTCTTCAACCAGAGTGTATTGCCAGTGATACGTATGGATCCAAGATGTAGCGGGATTCCTCTATGGGATCGAATCAGATATTAGAATATTTTGTAGAAGAACGAAGGGCATTGCCTATGGGGGAGGCTTATGTACAATAGTGGAAATTGTATGGCTGATATGATGACGATTATATCGGAGGTAGTGGTGCGTCACTCCATACAATAGAGTGGATACTTTCGCTCTTGCAGCAGTCTCTGGAAAATATACTCTGTGACAAGTTAGCGACTAGAGGAGGTAGGTGAAGATATCACCTTTCAAGCACGAGTGTCTAGCTATTACATAGGAACTAATATGGAATCTGTGATAGGGAATGTCGCATGAAAACATGTGTCGTACAGATGGAACTTTTCTTTTATTCGACTGGATGGCAAACGAGCAAGTGTGTCTCCTGATGGTAAGAGATCACCACCGCCCATAAACATCTGCAACACCAGTGGTATCGCAGATGCGTTGCCAACCTGGAGGCCTAAGATGGAATACCTCAAGCGCCAGTAATTTCACCGGCTGTCTTATTCTCCACGCCGAAACACAACAGTGCAAGCACTGCTGCTTTACGGTAGGATTAGCAAGCAAGATGGTAGTAGCAATCCGGGCGGATCTTGCACAAGGTCCTACCACCTGCAAGACTGTCTTGTACCTAAGTACATATGTGGTCTCATTTCAGCAAGATAATTGGCTTAGCGCGGTTGTGTAAAGTCCTGACTTTGTCGCAGTATCATGAAACTCCTTATGAATTCAATGTTTTACGTTGAATTTATGAGTACTCGTAAAACAAATTGACTTTTAAGAAACGAATTACGAATTCATGAAAACATGTAACATATAATTCTACTAATGGATGTAACGTCTTGAAAAGTTATGTTAAAACTTTGAAAGGACCAATAAATTTAGCTTTTCTGAGAATTTACGCTTTATTATGCAAGCATGCGTATACGCTAGGTATTGTACACAGATATGTCAATTTATAGATTATTATTATTAAATTATAAACAATATACCTAAACAGATATTATTAAATTGCGGTCACTGTACTATCCTCCGTCTGTTTGTGACATGGCTGTATCTTGATCATAGTTTGGAAGTATCAGTTGCAATTCGCAATTTTTAATAATAATAATAAACGTATATTGCAGAACAGGGTCCATAGATTGTTAGTAACACGTAGGTAATCTTATAAAAGGGTTAGTAGGTAACACAAATAAATAACATTGTCATCAAATAATGTCATTTAAGCCGCGCGATGTACTTTTGTTCGTAGTAAACCTACTTTATACACTTTTACTATGATTTTAGCGTGCATCCTAGCAAGCATTCAAGCGAAACGATGGTAAATTTGCTTCGAATTTTTTTCTGAGCATCCGGCCGACATGTGAATAATAAATTCTTTGACAAGCATTTATCGAGCGTTCCCTAGTATAATCAAATAATCATGTAAATATTCGTAGCAACGTTTGACTCTATGCTTGGCTCTGTTCGTTTTTAGGGTTCCGTAGTCAAGTAGGAACCCTTATAGTTTCGCCATCTCTATCCGTCTGTCTGTCTGTCCATCCGCGATGCTCTAGCTTATCACTACTTGTTCCGGCACAACACTAGCAAACTAGCAGCAAGCGAATGACAGCACTATCTGACAAAACGGCACTACGTAAAGAGAACTCGAATCATCATCATCATCATCGGCCTATGTTCGTCCACTGCTGGACATAGGCCTCTCCCATGACACGCCACCGAGCACGATCCTCGGCCACTCTCATCCAGCTCTTGCCAGCCACCCTTCTTGAGTGGAGACTACCGATCGACAAACGTAGCGTAGGACGCCCTCAGTCTCGGTGGTGCGATAATCTTCGCAGGGTGACTGGAACTCGAATAACACGGAGCAAATACTTTATTTGAACTTTTTTAATTTGTAATCATCGTGATTAAAGTGTTTTATTATCTCAAAATATCATTTTCATCATTTCTATCGTCATCTGCATCACCTGTAAGACGGGAGTGTTAATCCGTTCCACTACTTTAATTAATAAGCAGCATTATTTATATATTTAGCTACATCTGGACATTTTCCACATACTGGCGACTCCTTGCGAAATTCTTAGAGACTTCTAATAAAATGGGGTGGCAACACTGTGCCAAAATAAAACAGGTTACTGCACTCTTGTGATTCACGGCTGAATAAAGCCCGAGACGTGAATGCTGCAGGGCTACTACGAAACTCGAAACTCGAAGTTCGTGTCGTGCGGTCCCTCTGGCACTTATACTATTTAATACGAGAGCGAGAGGGACCGCACGACACGAACTTCGAGTTTCGAGTTTTCGGAGTAGCCCTGCTGGACTAATATTATATTGCATCGTGCACCGTCTTGAGAATTGCTTCTATCTAAGTTATTATCTTGTGAAGTTTTAATAGATCAGGAGCGACAAACAAAGCTGTTGAATTTTGATTAAAAAAAACAAGACAATTTAGCTTTTATTTAAAAGACTAGCTTTGGCCCGCGACTTCGCCCGCGTAGAATTCGATTATCGCGTGCTGTTCCCTCGGGAACATATAATATACTCTCTGGCCCATAAACTATATCTCTATACCAAAAATCACGTCGATCTGTTGCTCCGTTTCGGCGTGAAAGACGGAGAAACATATATATAAACACACAAACGCACACAGTTTCGCATTTATAATATTTTTAAACCAAGGAAAAAGGTAAGTACCTACATTTGCAGGTGGTAGGATCTTGTGCAAGATCCGCCCGGATTGCTAACACCATCTTGCTCGCTAATCCTGCCGTGAAGCAGCAGTGTTTGCACTGTTGTATTTCGGCGTGGAGAGTAAGACAGCCGGTGAAATTACTGGCACTTGAGGTATTCCATCTTAGGCCTATAGTTTGGCAACGCATCTGCAATACCCCTGGTGTTACAGATGTTTATGGGCGGTGGTGATCTCTTACCACCAGGAGACCCACCTGCTCGTTTGCCTTCGAGTCGAATAAAAAAAAATTCAATACAATTCAATACAATACAATAACTCTTTATTGCACACCAATTGCTATAGCAAGCAATTACAGAAAAGAGGTATACATACATTCATTCATTTATTAAATACACTGGTTCTGTTTCAAAAAACTGTTTCAGTTTTTTTTTACTTATGTATCTCTAACTAGCAAACCCGGCGAACTCCGTTTCGCCACCAAATGGCGCTGTATGTGAAAAAATATTTTCCCGCTTTTTTTTTTAAATTTTTCCTGAATTTTCTTTGCTATAAACCTCACGGAGCCCGAGACCTTTCCAACGAATGCGAATATAATCGTTGAGGTGTTAAGCAGGTATAAGCATCTGTTACTCCCATAGTACAGATAATGTAGCAGTCCATAAAAGATTCAAAAAGTATTATCTTAATATAAATATCACATTGTAATAAGTTTCCGACTCGTAGGCCTTTCTATTTATGAAACATCATTATTTTTGTATGATAAAGATAATAGATACAATTTCTGGCATCGATACAGGCCTGTTTTGTTTGCTCGATTGGTTTTAGCCGATCCGATTTCTATTAAACAGTGATGTGTGGGAAAACGTAGAGCATACCTTGTTTTAAAATAAATATCATGCGAAAATTGACACAGGCAAAGCTGGACACCAGGCAACGGATTAACATACTTAAATATAGATAAATAAATCCTTAAATAAATAATATTAAACATCCAAGACCTGAGAACAAACATTCGTATTATTCATACAAATATCTGCCCCGGCCGGGATTCGAACCCGGAACCTCAAGCTTCTTTAGGGTTTACATAATTGCTGGTTCTAGTGAGTTGTTCCAAATAATAAAGTGTCTTTTATAGACCGCGTGACGGTTTAAGACGGCTCAGGGAATCTGGTGGGGGTAAATGGCGCATGGGTACAATCGCGCACAAAATCTTTTAACAAAATAATACATATATCAGAAAAAAGAACACAAGTAAATTTTAGGTAAGTGTAATTTTAATAAGATAATGTAATCCATACTAATATTATAAATGCGAAAGTCTGTTTGTGTGTTTGTATATTTGTATGTTTGTCCCTCTTTCACGCCGTAACGGAGCGACGGATCAACGTGATTTTTGGCATAGAGATAGTTTATGGGTCCGAGCGTGACATAGGCTACTTTTTATCCCGGAAAAATACACAGTTCCCGAGGGAACAGCGCACGATAACCGAATACCGCGCGGGCGGAGCCACGGGCAAAAGCTAGTAGGTAATAACGGAATATTATTAATTGAACTTTTTACATCGAATAAATTAAAATTATGTAGATTTCGTATATGTTAGATCTTTCACGTCAATAGAGATACGAAATAAGTGAAATAAGTGAAATGTTGCCGAAAGGTCGAGGTAAATAATAATTGGGTCAAATAGCGTGATAAGTCCCGTAGGTATTTTGACTACGAAATAAGTGTTTTATAGACAATGTTTTAATAAAATACAAAATTAAGTATTCGTTTTTTTTTCAAAATCCGTTAGACAAAAATGGAGACAAAAGATTAAAGAAGAACAATTCGCGTCGTAAACCAATTTTCTGGTTTGCCTAGTTAAAACTTTATTTTTCGGCATTTTTTTCACTACGACGAAATGAAAATAAAGTTAAACAATTTGTGCGCGACAGTACGTAATGGAACACGAAACGCATGCACCAATAAGCGCGGCGGAGAGCGACGTCTAACCAATAACGTGACGGCGTCGACGCCCACCTGCCCTTCACCCCTGTACCCCGCAAAGCAGACCGATGAAATGACTTCTGCGCATGCCCCTTCCACTTTTCCCGAGCCGTCTTTAACCGTCGCGCGGACTATACTTGACTCCATTTATTATTAACAGAGAAACACATGTCAGTATGCGGTGGCGGGCGAGAGACTACTGCAGCTACAGACCGTTTAGCCAGCGCGTGTTAATCATAATATATCGCAAGCTAGGCAATCCTGTGTCGCTACACTTCTTAATCAGGTTCTCTAACCACTTAGCCATCCGGTCGTCAAAATAAATCAAATAAATCTTTAATCGATAGGTATTAACTTTAGTTCGAATCGTAATCGATAGAACCACATACCTACAATTAATAATAACTAAGCAATATAAGTAGCATGTAGCATGGAAACATATGTGAACATTATATTTTAATTATAGATGAGGGCTCGCCCGCCCCTTGCACTCCTTAGTTATAAAATCTTAAATAATAAAGATTATTAGCTAAGTACCTAATTATAAAATTATTGTTATTCTGATTTATAATAAACAGTTTAATTTTTTTTTTTAGTCACGGCCGCTGTATTGTGGCCGAAACTTAATATTAGGTATCTATTCTGTACCGAAATGTAGAGATAGTTTCTCAATTTAAAGGGACTGGTTATGTGTCGGGTGTGTGTGTTGAGTTACAAAGTTTTGAGTGAAAATTGTTCAATACAGTCAAACCATTTGTTTTCTCACTCACCGTAGAACGTTCTCACAGTAAGTGTCTTAATAAATTCACTTGCCAAGCAACGCAATTTCTACGAAAAGTTCCCTACTTTGGTTTCAAAACGTACTAAGAGTCTATGACTTTGTAAAGGAATCAATTTAATAACTGACGAAGGTTCTACCCCCACTGTACTTCCTCTAAAAAAAAACCTTCAAGTTCTAACTCTACATTATGCATGACAACATTAATTTCCTACGACCGCGTAGCAGTCAAACCCTCTACTTTATCTGTGACCAAACGCCGTCTTATACCTATATAACAAAAAACACGTACGTAGAAGTAATTGTGGTGAAAAACTGAGCTTCGCTAACAAGCCCTTAACTCCTTGTTAGGATCGCCGCGATATACCGGCTGACAAGGTTCGTTGGATGTATAGTTAAGGTTAGCGTCCACAAACCATGCATCAAACGGTTCGTATAGTTTGCATCAAGTGCTTACTCGTACATTACTCTCATTCATCATAAAACTACTTCGTATTTCGAAATTACAAGCTGAGATGTGGATGCACACAAAAACCAGAAAAGGAGACCAGCGCTGAGAATCGAACCCAGGTCCCAGCATTCCGTGCTGCGTGCCATATCTCTACACTACCACTGGATAGGAGTACAGACACGAATTTCTCCTATGCACACATATCTCAGGTTGATTTTCTTCTACTACGCTACTTAAGTAGCAGCACTAGCGACATCTATATTTCGCTCTCATCGAGAGACGTAACACTCTTTCGGAACTAAACACTCACCCAGACAAGAGATGTCGCTCCTAAGCACAGAGCTCTTTTTTTGGTTTTTCTGTGCATCCATGTCTCAGATGAACGTAAAACTAACAAATTTGAAGTTGAAATAAAAAAAAGACTCCAAATAACCAATCATACTTCGTATTCGTCAATGTACCTAATTATTTAAAAAAATTAAAATATAACCTGAGCGGTAGGATTCGTCCTGTCGTCGTTTATCCACACGTTTATACATTTATACACTTATACGTTTATACATTTATACGTTTATACATTTCCTATTGTTGAATTTTTAACCTCTTGTATGCTTGAGTGCAGATCTACACCAAATTTAAAGCTGTCTTTTTCCATTTTATTTTTAATTTGTAAAATCCTTAATTGGGACAAACGAGACTAGAACGCAGGTTTTTTTTTATTTAGCATACGAGAGGTTAAACGTACCATGGCAAAAACCATTAGACACTGGCAAAATTGTCCTATGGTGGACAAAGCCATATTAAAAACATAAAAAAACTAACCGACTTATCTGAGAGTTTTTACATCGTTTTTCGAATTGTATTTTCACACTCATGATTTCAAAAATTGGCTTTCAGATAGTCTTATTTGTCATACACAGATTGAAAACATTATAAAATTAATCTTATACAACTTATGCCTTTAAAACAATTAAACAATGTCAACGGAAGTATTGGGATAACCAGATGTTCATACATCATTATTATCTGAAGAAAATCTCATCAATCAATGTCATACACATAATCCACGTCTGAAGCACGAAATTTATGTGAATACATTTCAATTACATCTCACTACGGACAACGATCTTACTAGTGGACGGTTATCCTAATAAAGCAAACTAGGTTGTACTCTCTTATGTACCTTATTACCAACACAAAAAGCATAAGTTTTCTTTTTAATAGTGATGTTGGAGGATTTAATACTGCTGGCTTTGGTCGGGCGGCATTTGGTTTTGCCGTTGTTTTACATAGGTACTTTTTGGTAGCAGTAAAAAAGACGATTTGTTAGATGTATTCTCTGGTATTTTTAATTAAATAGACAAAAGCGCTGCGTATACTGATACTACCACAGTAAACTTTCTGGCCGCAAATATATTATAATTCCGGATTGTCCTGTAGAGCTGTATAGGTTAACTTAGGTTAGTTTTGCAACAATCCTGAATATAGAATGGTTTTTTGAAATCTTTTTTATTTTAATTGCAAATTTTCACTTTTACGGCTAGGTCACTGCTTAAGTGGCTATATAAGAAACAAAAACAAACAGATATGTGATGCATAGGGAAATTCCTGTCTGTACCATTGAACAGCAGTGGTGTAGCGGTATAGCACGCGGCACGGAATGCCGAGGACCTGGGTTCGATTCCCAGTGTTGGTCTTATTTTTCTGGTTTTTCTGTGCATCCATATTTCAGTTTGTATTTTCAATTTACAATCCTGAATTACTTAGAGCGTTTATAGAAATTCATTCTCCCATATGAAACTGTTAAAAATAAATTATTTGGGGAAACAGTTTTCCGGCGAAAAATTACAAAACCCACACATACGTACTTTCGTATTTCTAATAAGTAGGATTCCTTTGTGTAACTGTTTACTTTATTTTACCTACTAGACAATAGACTGAGACTGGAGGATAGTTTGCAGTTTAATAACACAGACGATAAATATCATAGAATTGCTCCTTTATTACATTGTTCTTTGGGTGGATCTCGGTTTTATTGGATTTTATTAGGCTTGTTTATTTATATTTATTTATAGGACACATTTTCTCCCTAGCAATAGGTTTACAGATGTTCTCCATTTAGTACCTACCTTTATTATGCTGTGTTCTATTTGCTTTTATAAACTTTATTAATTTAAAAAACCGGACGTCCTATGTATAATGGAAGAATATATATGGGCCCTTTAACGTGAGCAAATAATTAAAATATAAATGATTGTACTCGTCAAACTGAGCGACATTAATTCAGCATCTTTTGAAACCGAGTTTCTTTGCGATGTTTCTTAGGCTATTTCGCTATTTCTGCTTTAAAAAATCATTTATTTTTATGATGATTATTGTTATGATTCAGCCGATTTCGAGATATTGAACTATAAAACGACAATATTCGAGGCTTTCAACTTTTTAAAGATGTTTAGGTTATTCTTACTAATTTAATATGCTGATACGGTTCAAAAGATTCCTGTGTTCGACGGACGGACTTTCACACAGCGGAGGCCTAATTATAGGGGTCTCTTTATGCACTTTGGGCAGGAAACCCTAATATTACAACCTTTATATTAATTTTAAGCTAAGTAAACTTAATAAAATAACACCTAAGTTTTTAACCAACTTATCCCACTAATATTATAAATCGGCCTGTTGCCCGCGACTCATTTATCGCTATTGCGTGGGAACTATGCAATTTTCTATAAATATAAATAAACGTTTTGAGACAAAAGATAAAACTATCTTTTGTCTCAAAACGTTACACTGATTATAATAGTATTAAATGTAAAATTATTTATATATTTAGGTAACATTAATGTAAAATTTATTAGAGTTAAATTATTTCCTATTTATTTATTTTATAATTATTTAAATTCATAAGTAAAAATTTGTATACTGAAAGGCAAGACATGAAGGACAGGACATAAAATGATTGTCTTATTGTACATCTATAATAATATATTCAATTTAAAAATTGTATATAGGAAAAATTATATTTAAAACTATGTATATGTGTACCGAATTTCATTTGAATCGGTTCACCAGTTCAGAGGTGATAGCTTGCTTGAGTCCCCGGGAAAGATAGTTTGTATCCCGGTAAATTGCAAAGTTCCCGCGCGATAGTGATAAACGAATTCTACATTGACAGAGTCGCGGGCAGCAACTAGTTGCCTTTAAAAAGCCCAAATTGCGCAACCAAGCCACCAAACAATGGAGCAGATTTCGCGTCATACCTTTGGGACGGCCACCGCTTAAAAAGCTTATGTAACTAGGTACTTGAGTTTTTTAAACGTTCTAAAACGGTGGCTTTGTTCAAATCCTTTGGTCTAATTTTGCTGGCTATTTTTAGTTTGACATTGAACATGGACAGCAGGTATAAAGTAGGTAAATAGGTCACTCCAAATTCCAAAAGGGTGATGGTCATTTTGAATTGCAACCACACTGAAAACGGGGTAAATGAGTGGGGTTACAAAGTAAATGTGAAAAGGAAGAAAATCTGTGGAAAATTGGGAAAAATAAATAAAAAATCAGACCTGGGTAAATATTTCAGATTTATTTTTCTGGAATCGTAAGAGGTACACATACACCAAGTAGAAATTCAAAAGCCGAGCATTTAAATGAGAAATTATATCAGGGTCGGTTCTTGCTACAGGTAGGAAGTTAAACTTACTTAAGTAATACTATGTGTATCAGATTCCCTAAGAACGTTATACCACCATTTGTGTAAAATTACGAGTAATTTAAATTTTCATCTCAAGAGAAAATAAACATTTGGGCCCACCTCATGGGACAGGGCGTGGCCCCACGCCGGGTACTCCCTCCGGTTTCCTCCGGCGGTGATCTCGGGAGCCTCGTCGTTCTGCCACTGCCGCCACGATGTGATGCCCCGGAGCTAAGCGTTTGCCTTCATGCTTGGATCATGCGTCTGTCTTCTTCTCATGAAGAATGATGATGTTGAGATGAAGGGATGCGGGATAAAACCCCGAGGAAGAAAACCCAGATAGAATTCCGGTTAAAATCCGGTTAGATCCAGTTAAAATACTGTTAAATCTTGCAGTTAACATTTCAGTTAAAATCCCCTCCAGCCTGTAAGCGAAGGAAAACGAAAGTCTTAGAGACAGAACGGAAAAAGTGGAGCATGAAGGGCGTGCCCACACCGTAATTATAAAATTAACTTTGGAAGAAGGAAAAACATAGGAAAGCAAGGCGAAAACACTTACCGCAAACACGTGGAAATCGTGCATACAAAAATTATGTGCTGGACCCGCCAACCCGTCGATCTTCCATCGCCGATTTATGGTTTTGTTGTCGACATTAAATAAAATTTAACTTGAAAAAGTGGAAATGAGAAAAGACAAAGTCTTTATAGAAAAAATTGGAAATGTCTTCTTGCGTCCGCGTCGCTTCGGCTCGCAAATCGAAAAGAACCAATGTTGCCAGAGCATTTCCAGTGACAGCTCTGTCAGTCAACCCGGAATCTTACCATTTTGGCCAACGTACAAAATTTAAGAAATGTTCTTTTTAGAATATAAAATATGTGAAATGGCGTCTAGGATTATTTCTTCTAAACCTGAAACGATATTTAAGAAAGGGAAACGCAAAACTTGTGTGAATGAAATGGTCGGTCTGACAGACCATAAACTACCAGTGGAAAATATGTTTTATTGACTGACTACACTTGAAATGATTTAAGGACGAAGGACAATAAGTGGCTCACCAATTCACGTCACGGGAACGACAAAATGTTAAGACGAAGCGCGCGAAAGTTTGAAATATGACACTTGTCACAGTGCCGCGAAATTTAAATTTTAAATGCGAAAACGCAACGTTACAGAATTAAGAGACCTCTCTCTCTCTATCTCTCTCTCTCTCTTTTAGTTCATTAATAAGGACCTCCGCAAAATAACGCCTGATTCAATAAATTATTTGGTGATCATTTTTTAAGTACTTATCATAAAAAAATATTTGAAACCAGCAGGGCTACTACGAAACACGAAAATCAAAATCCCTACTAATATTATAAATGCGAAAGTAATTCTGTCTGTCTGTCTGTCTGTTACGCTTTCGACGTCGAAACCACTGAACCGATTTTGATGACATTTGGTATATAGGTAGTTTGAACCCCAAGGATTTTTTCTTTCAAATTCGTGTCGTGCGGTCCCTCTGACACTTATACTGTTTTACACTAGAGCGAGAGGGACAGTTCGATACGAACTTGGAGTCTGAGTTTCGTAGTAGCTCTGCAGCTGTTGTCCGAGAATAATTTATAATCTATGTGGATTGACAGATATTTTCTTTTGTAACCTCAGTGTTACACTACCAGACGCTATTGATTTCCACAAAGTCTCTTTAACAACAACTCCAACAATTTAATTTATGAATCCTGAAACTGTTATTGCCCGTCGACGAGACTTTTGTTAAAAAGATAGCCCACAAGGTCCATAAAAACCCGAGATCTTACCAACCACACGTACCATCACAATCGCATTTATCTCCTTCCATCACCATTTTAAACCGTTTGACAGACAGAGATAAAAAAACTCCAGCCATGTTTACGAGAAAAATTTCGGTTAAAAACGCGAAGCTTGTTAAGCAACTGAAGGGCTACTCCGAAACACAACAACGTTCGAAGTTCGTGTCGTGCGATCCCTCTCGCTCTCGTATTAAATAGTATAAGTGTGAGAGGGACCGCACGACACGAACTTCGAACGTTGTGTTTCGGAGTAGCCCTTCTGGAGTGTAAATGGAAAGCTAGCGCGATAAGATTTTCGCGGGAAATTACTGTAGGGTTACCATTAGAATTTAAAGAGTCCTGGCTAAAAGGTGTCCGTCACAAAAAGAGTGCAGATTTAAGTAAAATAAGGTATTTTTATTTAATTTTTACAACAACCGTTTTACAATAATAAAATAATTACATTGTCACTCAAAGTCTATCACAAGAAGTGGTTGAATTTAAACTTGCAAGATTTGACCCAGACAAGCTGACGTACAGTCGCGGAAAGAAAAGATTGACCACCGTCAGGTCTATTTTGCTTGCTCAGTATAACTGCTTTATCAACTGAGTATGACATATTTCGTCATAATCTCATTCAAAAAGGTGCTTGCAACGTGTAAACGAATTGATTTGAAACAAACATACATATTGCAAATCAAATAAAAGCAGGTATAAAGTAAATCCTCAAAAACCTGGATAATTGATTCTCTAATTTTTCGCCGAAAATGTTTCCCAAATACACATACCCTACACACACATACACACCTACACATACCTACATATTGCCCAACGATTTAATATGGACAAACGAACCTATAGGGTTGTACAGAATAGTCCAGAAATATAAGCATCCTGAATAAATCACAGTTTAAAAAAAATGAACTAAAAGATTTTCTTTGCTCACCCGCGACCTTAAGATAGCTAAGTCTATGCAAATTATGCGTGTTCATGCAGTTCCTCCACCTCCACACTGTACGAACACACACAAATCACACAAACCCATCTATCACCACCACCACAACTCACTGACGCGTTTCGAACTCAACCAGAGCTCATCCTCAGAGTGACACAACCGTACACCATGCTACCAGTTGTTAGACTAACAAACCACCACCACTGTTTTAATTTGACAAACAAAACAAAAAACTACCCGCAAAATATTAATAAATTTTAAATGTGATACAAAACTACCTTGATTTTTTAATTTTATTTATTTATTGTCAAGGCATGTTTAATAACTACCGTTGCTAAAACTAGACCCAAGCCGTAGCAAGGGAGATGACACTAAATTTATTTGCTCATTAATAATAGACCCCATACTATTGTACCTAATTATCTCCATACATTCTAACACATCGAGACGAAACCCCTTGTCACAGTAATGTAACACTTCATACGAATCTGAGTCCGATATAGAATGATTCAATCAAATTTGCGAAAAATATAAAGTCTGGCTTTATATTCTCAGGACAGAATAATAAATAAATAAATAAATATCATGGGACACTTGACACCAATTGACCAATAATATGTATATAACTAGCTTTTGCCCGCGGCTCCGCCCGCGTGGTATTCGGTTATCGCGCGCTGTTCCCTCGGGAACTGTGCATTTTTCCGGGATAAAAAGTGGCCTATGGCGCTCTTGGGCCCATGAACTATATCTATGCCTAAAATCACGTCGATCCGTCGCTCCGTTTCGACGTGAAAGAGGGACAAACATACAAACACACAAACATACAAACACACTTGCGCATTTATAATATATGTAAAAGATGAGTAGAAAGTAAATCCAATCATATCCGGTAAAATTTAGATAAACAGTCACCCTACAAGCTGGGACATTTTGGTGGGTAATTTGGTAAGATTCCATCCACCTACATTGCCTGTAATCTAGGCAACCTAGCCCAGACGCTTAGAGGGTTGTCTGTGTGACGTGTATAAGATGGTTTGGGACATTGGGTAACAGTGTATTTATAAAATGAAAAAATTTACATAATGAAAAAAAATTCGAGACACACAACAATAAGTAAAATAATAAGGTTAGATATAAAATAATATAATCTGTGTTCTGTACCCGAAATGGTCCCACTTCAGCATAGATGCGAACTCCTCAGATGGAGTCAGCGCTGGTCTTCCGGCTAGATCATTCCGCGCCAGTTAGCCGAATCCGCTTGTCGACTCCGACTCCTTATTGACTGTAAATCACTTCGGGTGTATTCACTACTGGCGAACCTGCTCCGGGGAGCGGCTCTGAAATTGGTATCAGCTATCCTTGTTCCTCTCGTAATAAAGGCCATTAGCGCGAGTGGGATGGCACGTATCCGACCGATCCAATCCGACGTGATTGAACGAAAGCGACACGAGCGAATCGCCGATCGCGAGTCGCTCTATTCAATAAGTTGGTCGGAGCTAGTAACTCCTTGGAGTCGATAAGACTTGAAAGGAATCAATAAGGGATTCGGATCCGCTTAAAGATTTGACTCTTTTGAATCTTCAAATCCGGATTTATCCATATCTAGTATGGTTCAACGACAATGTACCGCAATTCTGGGGCTCTAGTGAAAAAGAGGTTAATTCTGCAGAAATTGAACAACTGATTTCGACTTAAACCCATTTACACATAAAATAGAAAATAGCCGTGTAATTTCTGCAGACTTAACTCCTTTTTTACTAGGATCCAAGAATTTACATCATATTTCTGGCTAAAATAAGGTTTAGCATTCGCATAGAGCGGGAATTATCAAACCGAGTGATATCAAATAATAGGATAGCTCGTTAATATCGCATTAGCTGGTTTTGTGGGCGCTCCATGCCCCCAGATTAATTAATGGTCATTGGCTACTTGGCGACGGTTTTAATAAATTAATATTAGGTATGATTAACTTGTTTTTGCTAACTTGATAAATTTTATTAATTTTACGTGTCGTGGTGGTTTTAGAAGCGAAGTTGACACGTATGTACGTGTGAATCTCTGAACAAAATCTGATAGCGTAGAAACGCTGTTAACAATAGAGTCATGTTCAGATATTTTTGATCAAATTTTTGCTTACAATTTTATGAACTCGACTGTACAGTCAATAAGTGTGATTATGTACAAATAGATTTGTGATAGATCAGTGTTAGTTTATGAAGGAATCCTACTACTGTGAGTGAGTGAGTGAGTGTATGTTTGTTACTTCTTCACGCTGAAACGGCTGGACGGATTTGAATGAAATTTGGCGGAACGTTAGTTTACAACCTGGTTTAAAACATAGGATACTTTTTATCCCGATATTTTTACGGGATCGGGATAATCTTATATAATCTTAATCGGGATCTTGAAATTTCAACCTCTGGGTTTAGAGTCTTGAAATTTTGGACAGTTGTTCCTAACACAACATCAATGAAGAGCACGATATAAATTTTGGGAATTCCCAGGGGAATTTTGTAAAAATCCCGAAATTTCAATTGCAACTACCAGACTGAATAGTATACGCGTGCGTAGCTGCGGGTAAACGCTAGTATACAATATATAGTTATCGGCACGCGCACGCGGCAATTACCTGTGCAAAAAGAGATTGCTATTTGCTACTTATTCATGTAACCTGCTGTACTGGAACTGTTTCCAAGTACCATAATTCTAAATCACCTCGATCTCGCGGCCGTCTCGTACGCACGTCACGTACGACACAATAAAAAGGACGCAGGCACACTTACGCCGACATTAGAGACAGAGAAAAACTACCGAGACATTTAATTTGCATAAAGGTAGAAACGGAATTTAACTCGTTGGTTGTAGAGAGCTACAGTGAGAGAGCTACCCTCTTATTCATAAACGACAATCAAACCTATTTTAGTTAAAATGCCGCAAAAATTCGTTTGTCCTTATCTGTCACTTCGACATTTGTGTTTGTTAGAAAGGGACAAAGCATTTGTTAGTTAACATAGGCTTGTTAAGTTTTATGAATAAGGGGGCTAGTATTTAGATCTAGTTAATGAATCTGGCCTCCTCTAAAGATTTCCACGTATTCCTGTCTCTTGCTAAACGGGTCCATACCGGACCAGCTATTTTCTTGGAGTCATCTTCCCACCTTTTGGTCTATCTGCCTCTATTTCTTTTGCTATCTCTTGGATAGCATTCTGTTGGAACCAATTTAGTTTTTATAGTAAGTAGGGATGTATTAATTGTAAGGAAAGAAACAGCAATAAAGGCTATTTTATTTTTGAAAGAAAGAAAGGAAGAAAAAATATTTATTGCCACAAAACACATTAAATAAGATTTCATACAAAATCAAAGTTTATAATTGTGACAATAGGGCAATAGGGTTTTTATGTATTTATAATGAATCTAGAATGGAGACCGCGGATCGGCAAGCGCAGCGTAGGACGTTCATACCTACGCGATGGACGGATGACGTGAGGCGGTATTGCCTAAAGTTTTTGATGCTCGCGATCGCAATCAAATGACATCCATACTAATATTATAAATGCAAAAGTGTGTTTGTATGTTTGTGTGTTTGTGTGTTTGTATGTTTGTCCCTTTTTCACGCCGTAACGGAGCGACGGATCGACGTGATTTTTGGCATAGAGATAGTTTATGGGCCCGAGAGTGACATAGGCTCATTTTTATCCCCGAAAAATGCACAGTTCCCGAGGCAACAGCGCGCGATAACCGAATACCGCGCGGGCGGAGCCGTGGGCAAAAGCTAGTATTTCTCATACAAAAACTGTCATCTGATTGAGAACGCGAGCGTCAGAAACGTTAGGTAATAGGCTTCTGGTTAAAGCCGGAGATTCACTATCGATGCAGGCCGCTTCCAAATGAAGCAACTGGAGGTCTATGGAGGGAGGTCTATATAATGTCCAACAGTGGACGTCCTGCGGTTGATATGATGATATGTTGGTGATGAAAAAAGTGAATCGCATGTGGGTGGAACCTTTTTGTTGCAAATATTTTATTGATATGCCATACACCTGCTGAAGAAATCACGAAATTGTTTATAAGAAGGTTCTGTTCAGCAGCGGGGCTTTCTATAAGCATAGGCTGAGACAAGAAAGGCGGTGGCCATAGTTGTTCATCTGGGCATCTCTTTGCAAGTCATTAACTTGACAAAATAATTTTGTAACAGCCAAATGTGTGCACACACACGCATCTCATAGCTACTCTCTGGCAAGCTTAAATCATCCCTTGAAAGCAAGTTTAAGTCCTTGCCTTTTTCCAGCGGTTACTTGAGATATACTGTAACGATCTGCCTTATCATTAATTTGTAAGTGGACATATAGCAGGTACTTACTTTTTATCACATTTATGTTTTTAAATAATGAAACAAAACCAGATCATTTAGATAGTCTTGTTCATTGCTCAATTTTAACTTCAGAAGTAATTACGAAATTAATTCTATTAAGTGACCTGGACCCCGTCACTGCGCACCCTCCCTCCCCCTATCTTAACCCTCATCAAAGCGGATCTCGAAAAAATTAAGAAAAATAAATTAATGACTCAATACTTTATTTATTTTATATTAATAAAATTAGACAATCTCTCTTGGATTGGTCTTGGATATTTATTATGTATTTTAAATATTCATTTACCTTTATAAGTATGTTTATCCGTTCAGTCAATTGGTGTCAAATATCCCATGATATTTATTTATTTATTTAATTTTATTAAGACACTAGAGACTAGAGAAATAGCAATTAATGAAACAAAAGTTGCGAATGATATCGAATATCTTATTTTCAATGTTCCTATTTATTTTTCTCGCAATCGTAATAAAAATCAGAGTACTTACACAGACTTACACAGATTTACTTAGTACAGAATAATTGTTTATAAAACCCGCTTTACCCTCGACTTAACTGTTAACCCTCGCCTGAAGCTCGGGTGAATAAAAACGTTACATCTCCTGTCAAGTGGGGCATTTTATGCACGTGCTGTATGTACAATAAAATATTTTTAAGTGGTTAAAAATACTAAATTACATTTCCATTTAGATAGAAATAGAAACAATATTTAGGTACTTGCATCTGATAAAACAGCAATTTTTGGGGTAATTTTGAGATTACCCCACTGTCTCGGGTAACGCGAGGTACTCTGGCAACACAGCCGTTAAAACCGATGAAAGTAAAAGCGCTTTATCAAGGTTAAGATAAGAACAGGAAACTTTTCCAATATTAATCTGAGCCAGCAATATTAGGCACGTTCAGAAAATATTGGGCGTGAGAACCACAATTCATACCATATTTTCCGGATTTATCTGTTTCCAAGCGGAAATGATAGTCATGTACGAGTACAGTTTATTGATTCACGCGTTACTAGCGGAATCCATCTGAAACTTTGGTCATCCGCAATTTTCTTTTTTTTTGCGGATGGATGAGCAAATTATACCTTCCGCCGCCTAACTTTGCCTTAAAGCCACGACTAGTACCACAAAAACTATAAAGTTTTAATTCCAATAATTGAATAAGCACTATACTGGTAAGCGATTCGAACACAATCCGGGAGTAACGTAAATACGTCGCATAAAAAAAATATCTCAAAAATGCGTCAAAACTGAGTATTAAGTAATGAACTTTTATCTACAAGGGCCAGTCCTTCAAGCAGTAGTCAAGTTCATCCCGGTATCGCCGTTTAGGTCTGTCAGGCCCAGACACCTCTTTCACAAGAGACCATTGTCAGTGACATAATAATAATATGTCCAGTGAAAATCTATTATTTGAATTTTAATTGAATGATAATTATGTTCTAAAATACTACATGTTTTCTAGCCGATATCTGATCTCATTACGACATGAAGCTGTGTCAGGTTTGCGTAACAATCGATTGACTCTGTATGAAACTTCGAGCATGTAATGACCGCAGAGAGATTTTAACTTTTATTTCTTAGTAACTGTAAAAACGAAACTAAACCATAGTTATTAAGTTTTGTTTGTAAATTAACAATTATGGACCTCGTAGTTGTCCGAAATAAAAATCTTTGGAAGGACATTAGAAATAATTATAATTGGACACTGATTGTCTAATGGCCTTTGTAAAGTACATAGTGAAAAACTAGTAGGTAAAGCTGGAGATTTTTTCCTCTATTTTTCCTGAACATCTTAAGTTCTAAGCAATATACATACACTCGAGAGCAAAAGTATCGGGTCACTAACATTTACTTCAATATCTTAAAAACGAATAAAGCTATCGTATTGAAATAAATTGAACCTTATAGACAATTTAATGTTACTAAAATAAAATGCATAACATTTATTACTGATCATTTATTTTATTTTGTTTAAAACGATAAATTAAAAATGGCGTCAATTTGCTTGCAAAACCAAAACTGAAAATCTTTAAGATTTTATATTTACAAGTAGTTATAACGCAGTTTAGTACTTGGTATTACCCCCACGTGCTGTATGCACTGCTGCAATGTGATTCAGCATACTTTACACCAAGTTTCTGAAACACTGTTGGGGAATGTTCTCCCATTCCTCTACCAAAGCATGTTTCAAGTCACGAAGCGTAATTGAAGGAAGATCTCGCTGTCTCTCACGTCGTCCGAGCTCGTCCCAGGCGTGCTCGATCGGGTTAAGGTCGGGGCTACGTGCTGGCCACACCATGGGATGAATATTCACCTCATCAAGGTATGTTTGCACTACACGAGCAGTGTGGGGACGGGCGTTATCGTCCATAAAGATAGCATTCTCACCGAGTCTTGTCATAAATGGACCGACGTGCTCGTTAAGGATTTTATCCACGTATCTTACGCCATTAAGACTAAAGTTTTCGGTCAGTACTAGCTCTGTTCGGCTTTCCGCAGAAATTCCAGCCCACACGAGTACCGAACCACCACCGTATGCCACTTTTTCTTCAATACAGGCTTGCATAAATCTTTCTCCTGGTCTGCTGTATACCTTGGCCCTTCCGTCGTTTTTATACAGCATAAATTTTGATTCGTCCGAGAACATGACATTTGACCAAGTTTCAATCGTCCAATCTGAGTGTTCGCGTGCATAAATTTGTCTTGCTATACGATGGTGCCGTTCGAGTTTCGGACCATTTGCGGGTCTAAATGGTTTCAAATTACCTTCAGAAAGTCGCCGTCTTACAGTCCAAGCACTAGGGTTGCTTCCACCAAGCCCTAAAAAATGTTGAGTCAATGCTGTTCCCGTAAGAAATCGATTTCGCAGCATAGTGTTGACTAGATATCGATCTTCCTGTTCCGTTGTATACCTGGGTTTGCCTGTTATTAATCTGCGTAGGTTCAAACCAGTGTCTAGGAACCGCTGGCGAATACGCTGGACTGTAGACAACGATACACCGACTATTCTTGCTGTTTCTTGCTGACTTGTCCCATTTTCCAGCAGCGTGAGGATTCTCGTACATTCCTCGGGTGTGAATGACATAATTACTACTTTGATAATGACTATTGGATACTTGGGAGATTTTTTATAAACACATTTTATGACAAAACAAAAACAAAAGCAAAGACAGTTGCGAAAATTAGAATTTCTAATTTGAGAAAAAAGCGATCATTTTGTTTATAACTTTTTTAATGGCATTACTTGACGTCAACTAATAAATTTTTATATGTGTAATGAAGGATTATTAAATTGTCTATAAGGTTCAATTTATTTCAACACGATAGCTTTATTCGTTTTCAAGATATTGAAGTAAATGTTAGTGACCCGAAACTTTTGCTCTCGAGTGTAATTTGAAAGCCTCAAAAATTATTCCAATACAGTACCTTTGGTAGGCAGGAGGCTAGGCTGGTATTAACTACATTTACGGGATATCCACCAAGTAAATGCAGCAAGAGTTTTAGAATAGGTAAATATTTTTAAGAAGACTGCGGAGGGCTATTTTCAGGGTCTAGTTACATGAACTTCCTCACTATTCTGCATGTATTAAGTATTGTGGCTTTTTATGCCTAATAAGTTTAAGCTATGGTATAGGTGCTTTGGGGTGATGACGCCTGTTGTATGCTGCTGTCTCCATAGTCAACAACTTCGTCTTTTAGGTTTACATATTTTGTTATTTTTTCCGTGATGGTATTATTATTATTATTATTAAAGTAATAGTCGCACCTATCAGGTCGCCTTTTGGAGTTGACACTATCATAAACACACACGCATGACCTAAACTTTATTTGACTTTTGAGAGATGGATAGATGTGCCTTACTAGCACTACTTGGGATCATCCAAACTTGCCCAGAATTCGCTTTATCATTAAACTTTTAATGAACACTGACTCAATTAATTTAATCTGATTCAGCCAATTTACGGGGCTGCCCTTCCGGTCCTCAAGGGTCTGAGAAGGGGTTCGCCATAACGCTGATATGAATCAGTACATAATTTAAAGGGTTGAGAAAAATATTTTTTTATATTTGAACTTTGTTGAAGGCCAGACCCTGACGAGTGTAAAATTAGAACTTCGTATCTTGTGGTCCTGCTAACGCTTATATTGTTTAATACGAGAGTGAGAGGGTTAGTACGATACGAGCTTAGATTTTTGAAAACGTAGTACTTAGCTCCCTTGTAGCCGACTTATTGGTTCGATATTATGACCTCTCTCAAGCAGAAGATCGTCGGTTCACCTATGGACTCACATTTGCTTATGGAGGTTTTTAACTCAACTCAATAACCCTATTTCTTTGCAGTCGGGTAAAAAGAGGGTGTTATGATTTTGAGGCCAATATCTGTCTGTCTCTGGTATCTTTAGCTCTCAAAGTGACCGACCGATTTCGATGCGGTTTTTATAGTGAAAGCGAATTCCCTTGCTGTCATTGTTGGCTATGTTTTTACATATTTTGATAAAATCGGTTCTGCTGTTTTTAAGATATAGAACTTTTAAATGACAATATCGGAGATTTTGTATTTTTTTAAGTTAGTTGGGTTATGTAAAAATAGTGACTGATTTCTGGTGTTCAATAACAAATAGGTATTTTGTGCAAATCTAGTGAATAATGCCTTTTCATCGTACCTGTATTATTGAATAAGTTCGTATTTTATCTTGTTTTCTCAATTAGCTCGAGTAAACGTTAGTAAGCTTGTACCGATTCCAGCCTTTACATCGGTCAAATTCACAAATATAATTAAATATATTATATTATTATGAGTTTATTAAGCTCAAATTATTTATTTAATCTCAGCTCGGACAAAGTCGCGAGAAAAAGCTAGTTTACTGGCACGTAATAAATCGACACATTTTATGAGTTTCAAAACATTCCTTAGCTGGGACATTGAAGGGCCGATATGGTTACAAGTGGCATAAAAAATGTCATAGTAGAGACAGAAAACAGTATACTATCTTGCCTTGCTTCTACGCTGCATGTGAGCGTTGAGTCTGTGTCTGTGCGACACTTATATATGATGTCATACAGAATACGCCTTTCATATAAAATAATAAATATACATATGTTACATGGCTATCGCAATACTTATCATTAAACTAATGATCACATTTGGTTATAAATATAAACCAATCTGGCTTAACCTTCTTCATAACTTAAACTCCTGGCTTTAATATTCACTCTCTGACTAAATGATCAGTGAATAATTCTCGCAGTCGTTCAGAGGTTGGCTGGAGGAGATCTCTTGTAGAGAGGAGTTCATTATCGTACAGATAACTCGCCATTTGTCGACTATTAGTTGAATAAATAATTACTACAAAATACTATAATGTTGGTTGAGTATATTCTATCATAATTTATATAGTTCATCTGATTTTATCAGTGACCTACATATCAATCATTGTATTTACACAGTGAAAGGCCACATAACCTTTACATAATATATGGTTTCTATACACAATAAGAAAATTATATCAGGATAGTAAAAATTAAATATTCATGATACTGACTAGGCTGAACAAAGCAGCAGCATTCGTTCGTTTACTAGAATTGGCCTACTGTTTTTGTTTCTGACTGTGTTAGTTTGCTTTGGTTTTGGAGCTTGAGGGTCGAAGGGAGTCGTGGAAGGGCAGTCAAGTCATGGTAGTGAGAGTTGAGAGTCGAGTTGTGTTTTAAGCAAAAGATTAATTTAATTTAATTAAGTGAGACCGGCTCACATAGTTTTGATTATTAGTGCTTATTATTGTTATTTTGTGTTCTGTGATGGCGAATTCCTTCTTGGTGATATCGTTTTTGTTTACAATAGACTACTGTTATTACAATTTAAAATCTGTCATTTTCTGAGATAGAATACGAGCAAATTAGTACTTATAAATTTTACCAAGACTTACTTAAAGCTACGAATACGAACAAACGAGAATACGAGCAAATTAGTACTTATAAATTTTACCAAGACTTACTTAAAGCTGGATACGACCAAAAGCGATCCATAGTTGTCTTTACCTAACCAAGGGAAGATTAACTGCCTACTTGTGCTTTATTTATTTATTGGTTTACAACTGATTATTATTTTATCAAGTTATATCAGTCTGAGTTAATGACAGATTACTGACAGAATTTATCTAAAACTTTGGTCTTAATTGTGAGATTTTATGACTCTATTAATCTTTGCTTTATTTTGAATTGCATTATGGGTGTATATATTTTATACTTCTTAGATCCCATTATTTATATTTGAAACCAGTGAGGATTAGATTACAACAGTTTCTATAAATACCTAATTATTTACATTAATTAAAACAAAGAAACACCCAAATATTTATTAAAGTAGTTTTCCTTCTAAACCTATACAAAAGGTCAGCATAGGGTAATTAGAGACCTAGGAAACCTGGTTTCTTGCATCCTCTTTCCCTTTGATAAACTGTGACGTAACTTACCGACTATTGACAAGTAAATTCTACTGTCTTGTGTTGGAGTCTCTTAGGGTCTATGGAACGAGAGACACAGCTACTGGTAAATAGCCAGGGAGAAAACTCCAGGGCGGAGGTGGGGCCCTAGCCTTGACACAAAACATAATTGCTTATTTTTATTCGTAATTACCTACTGTGTATAATTTTAACAAATGTTTATTTTCAGGTAATATAGTGACAGTCATTTTTATTACAAATTTTATAGTTATTACGTTCCATTTACGTTTAGTGAGATTGTTCTTTACTGGATAGGTTTTATTAGGTTTTATTCATAGACATCCCTTACTTCTACTAAACGAGCTTGGTTTACTATTCACAACGTAGGACACTAGACGATCACATGGCCAAAACAAATTTCCTTCTTAATTTCCTTCTTAAATTTCTTCTTACTTGTCCGCATTAAATTTCCCTTCAAATTATTTTAATACTTGTCCGGATTTATAACTTCATAGGATTTTTATCCGATTTTAATTCATACGTTTTTTTTAAATAAAAATTTAGATAAATTTAATTAATTATAATAAAATAGGGGGGCGTTACAAGCTAATTGATAGAGCAAGATAAAAACGGACTCTTCCGGAAAAATACTAATTTTATTTATTTTAAATTAATATTTTTGTAATACATTTCATTTTTTTACTACTAATATGCTGTTACTATCCAAGAACATTGTTTGTATAAGACACCAATTTCGGACGAACTCAAGCCCCTAAGGCACAGGTTTAAACCTAGTTTAGAGGTCGAAAGTTTGACCACCTACTGAGATCTTTTTCTACAAACCTAAGTTTATGTAATGTAACATTTGTTTGTGTTTTTGAGTACAATAAACATTATTATTATGATATTATATACTATGGGAACATTATTTACTACATCTTTACTAAATTGAATTGTTACTTACATGACCAGGAAATAATATTTCTCAGCTATAACGTTTTAGATAGAACTTTGAAACGATGACGTCGGAAGATTTTCGACTTTTCCAAGTTACTGATTTATGGTGTTCAGTAAACAATATTAACTTTCCTATTAGGGTGGATCAACTATTTCTTGTATGTACTATGTCCCGTAAGCGAGGGGACAAAAGTAGTACAGTTTATTAGAAGAAATGTTGTGTCACATTATACTTACATGCTTATTAGATAACCAACCATAAAAGGGCTTAAAACTACTTCAAAAATATACATTTTTGTGGTAGTTTTAATCCCATAAATTTACGGTTTAAAGAGTGACTCAGAAGACCGTAACCATAGCAACGAGTGACAAGAAAGAGTTGATTGACCTATTTGCTATTTGTATTGTATTGCATTGTAACTTACGTGATTAGAAGATAACCTTTTTCAGCTACAAATTCTTGGGATGCCAGGTTTTTGCAATATTTATTAATGATAGAACCCCAAGGATGCGCCGCATAGCTGGCATATTTAGGTCAAGGTATTGTCTTCGAAAATAATGCCAACCGCATTTATTTATAGCACCCTGTATTTTGAGGCATGTTTATCAGGTTTATTAAGTTAATTTTAGGTTTCGCCTCTTTTAACTTTTCTTTACGTGCCTACTCTTGTTTTCGAAGGACGTCACTTTATGGGATAAGTCGCCTTTGTACATCGGTCGCAGAATGCTTATAGTACAAGTACAGAAGCTTCACTGTCATACAAAATTTATGTCGCGAACGCTCGCCTTTATGGGAAACCAGCGTTTGCCCGCGACTTCAACCGCTTGGTATTCGATTAACTCAGGAACTGTGTATTTTTCCGGGATAAAAAGTAGCCTATGTTTCTCTCGGGCCCATAAACTATCTCTATGCCAAAAATCGTTTTAACGTGAACGACGAACAAACATACAAACGTTCGTTCGTTTTTGCTCCTTTAGGAGTTCCTTCTTTTCTCACTCGAAAAGGATCTAGTGCGAAAAAATGCATTGGTTAAATATAGATTAAAGGTTTTTAAGGAACCCTAAACTCCGCGTGACTCGACACACACTTAGCCGTTTTTAAATACTTTCACATGACACCATAACAAGAAAGAAAAAATGAAAAAAAGAAAGAAAGAAAGAAAAAAATATTTTTGCTCCATATGTACCACCTAAGACTAAGACTAAAACTAAGCAAGCTAGAATACAGTGTAAACTTAATGTTGTAAACTCTTTGTAAACTTGTTGACTTTTTAAAAATAATTAAGATCGACAGGCAAACAATAAAAGAACAGTTTGCTTCGACTCAGTTCGTTAAATTGAATTGTCTCTGAAACTATAATAAATTGGTCGGGAACAGAACTTTATCTTTAACAGATAACGTAACTCCCTCATGAAATTCTCTAACTCATAGCCCCCGAGGCTCAATAAAACCAATAATCACCACTAAGTTATTACTTATCCAATCCAAACATAACTTTACTAGCTTTTGCCCGCGGCTTCGCCCTCGTAGAATTCGGTTATCGCGAACTGTTTCCTCGGTAACTGTGCATTTTTTCGGGATAAAAAGTAGTATAATTTTCTACTTACCTGGTTTATTTCATGATTTACCTAGGAATTTCGTGATCAGGCGGATTTTACGATCGGCCGCCGATATATACAAGACACGGGAGTTCGAGACTTTTTACGTTAATTAAGTAAGTAGAAAATTTTACTCGAACTTATCCAAAGTTGAAACAAATACAATACAATGACTTTTTATTGAATACGAACTCATATTCGTAGTAAGCAAAACAGAAAACGCACGTATATAGATATTTGCCAAGGTAAAGCAATAGGCGGCCTTATGGGCAACCTTTACAATAGACAGGATTTTTAATTTAAGTTTAAGGTGGGCTTAAGTCCTGTCAGATCCATACAACAATTGTCAGTTTAAGCCTTACGAGTAAATCGAGATTTAAAAGAGACACAAGACGCCTTCAATTTTAGCAGGTGGTGTAAATTACAGTAGCCATATTTAACAAGTTTTTTTTTTATTATTAATTCGTCCGTTCGGATAGGCTTAGGTCCTGGACCATAATCGCCTCGTCATTAGTGAATAGGTAGTTGTATTTATACTTATTTTGACGTTGAGTTTGATAATTATACCTAGATATATTTCTAGCACGAACGTTGACGTCTAAGTGTTTGACAAAATAAAAACATCGACAGTCTTGTTATCGATAAGTGCCACTTCAACGTCATAGAGATAATACAAATGGTCTTTGTAGTAGACGCAGAACGCAGAACATTGACCTCCCCTGCCCTAAATATGTTTGTAACTTTTTTTTATAAAATCAATTTTTAAGCATGCAGATACACGTGCAATATTCCAAATTTTACACTACAATCAAGATAAATAAAAAACACTGTACACCCTGAAAGTTTCATGTAGACTGCTCTATAATAAATAACTATTCATTGCAATACGTTGTCGTTGAAGTAGTAAGTACTTATCGATAACAAGTACTTGTCGATATTTTTATTGTGGGAAGCACTAAGCAAATTCTGTTCCTGCTAGAAATATATCTAGGTATATTGATAATTATTGACAGTAGCTCTACTGCTCTCCTGTTCTCTGTTCTCTGTTACTCCGGTCTTATTGAACGTGGGTGTTTGCACGAAAGCGGCGCTTTATTTTACTTACTATTAGCTTTCTAACAAGCGCTTTAATCTCTACAAACTAAAAACCTGAACAAAAAAAATACAAACTGCATTCTCGGCGAACTGTAAAACTTCCGTTTTTGCTACGTTCATTAAGATCTTTGTCGCACTTTGAGCACCAATAATCTGTTTTCTACTTATTCTTCCTTCTAACCTGTGTGGTTTGCGACAAAGTTAATTTCATAAAAGTAGAAAAGACTTTTATATTAATTCAAGTTAAAACTAATTAAAATAAAATGTATGTATTAAGACACTGAAAAAAAGGATAGGTGAACTATGTAGTTCGGCTACTTGACGTTTATTTACGTTTAGCCAAAGTTTACTAATTAGGAACCAAAATTATGCTAATATTACAAAACTATTTTTTGTAAGACATTACTCAACTTTTAGCTACTATAATAGTAGGCCTTAGTTTTGTAGTCACTCAAGTAATGTTACAAGCAAAATTTTTTTTGTTACTGTTAGCAAATCTTTTTTTTTCATTGCAGTGTTAATATGTAATTATATATCTTGTTTTGTAATCTAGACTTACCATAGGTGCATCACAGTGCGTCGTCACTTTCGAATTTCAATAACCTTTTATATGCTGTTTTCGAAGAAGAAAAAGCCTTTTCGAGCTATAGAGAAAAAAAAATATAAATTAGTCATGGAGCTTTCAATGCCTTTAAAGCGTTCTCTACTCTACCAAAAGTACCTAAAGTATTTGTCCTGATAGGCCCAAAACTTTACTTTGGTACCTGAACCCATATTATCTAAAAAGTTAGACACGAAACTTGACAAGTTGAGACAAATGTACTCAATTCAAGCTTCATTGGATTCTTTTACAGGTATGAAAAATAACTTTAATAAAAAAGCGTGATAAGTCCCGTTGTGGTATTTTGACTATGAGTGAGAATCACGAAAGTTTAAAACGTTATAACTTTAATAAAATACAAAAGAAATTATCTAAAACTACGTATCTTGTATCGTATATTAGATACGCTGCCAAGTTTAGGGTTGAAACTAATCAGTATCACGTCTTAGAATAGCGAAAGTGGCACAACACAATGCCACTTCGAGGCTGTCTAAAAATAAACCAACACCACCAGGACCTTACATCACTTGGACCTCATTAACTCTCACATCACGGCTCCGGGTGTATGGTATCGATAACTGTCAGAGACCTAAAACAATTACTATGCACACCCGGGACCTTATGATAGCTACGTATATGCAAGAAATGCGTGTTCATGCCGTTCCTCCACCTCTACACTGCTCGCTCCTTGTTCCCCGTACGTAACCATCTTACATAACCAGTACCGGAGGTGGCCAAATATTTCCTACTTCAAAGAGATTTCGGTTATGTAATTGGTCACTTTTACTGTCACTTCAGCTTCCGGAAAATTAGGCGAGATGGCGAGCGAAACGAAGAGCATTAGGTACAATTGCGACCACAACCAGGACTTAATTAAGTTGGGAAATAATTTGCCCTTAGTGCTGATTATGTAAGATGGTTATGTACTGGGAACTTTTGGGGTTAAACTAGGGTTTCGGTTTCGATAGAATATCTAACTCAGACATCCGCGTATTGTAAATTTTTGTGGCTACTGTTGCTAATCATCAAATAGAATCAGTATATTTTTTGGAGCTAGCAAATTATTCTTTTATCGTATAATCGCATTTCGGAATACAAATAAGTAGGTGCGTATTTAAAAAAAGTTAAAACCAAGGAAAATATCAAATATATAGTACACTAAATTGCCCTGGAATAAAGTATCAGTAAAAAAGCCGTGGTGACCCCCACCGGTTTGAACCCCCCACTAAGACTTAAGTGCTAATGTGCTTAACGATGGATCTGGGGGCACGGCAGTGCCCCCGCCAAGTCGAGCAAAAAAAAACAAAGGCACGGCTGTACCATACTTTTCTCGAAGCCATTCAGGCTATTTTCAACACCCTGTATTTTTGTTATGGCTAAAGCTAGAACCCTGAATTTTCAGTTACCTATAGGGCCTAATGGTACTTAGATATATTATCAATAACATTCAGTTTGAACACGTAGATTAAGAACTATCACATGTTAAAGTTCCTCAGTTTTGTCACTGACATACCTACTCACTGACTTTTGATCATCATAATTCTAAGGTACTTCTAGCAGACCCACAAGCTCCAAATTTTAAACATAATTAGTTTTTAGCCTACATGGTCACAAAAAAATCCAAAATGTTGCAATTTCAGTCACGTTTCAAAGTTATACAAACTGCACAAGTAAGTTTGTAATCCCATATAAATACTAGCGATTACAAAGTTACACAGCAATGACTTTATTGAACGTAGTCGTATTGTATACGTATTAATGTTGAGTCTTTATACCTGAGTATTAAGGATTAAAATGAAATTGTTTATCTTACTAATGTAATAAGTGCCAAAGTTCGTTTATTTGTGAATGTGTGTGCGATGCGAGTGGACGCGAAGATGGACGATGGAAATTGGAATATGGATGATGGACAATGGATAGATTAGATTAGATTAGATTTATTTATTACCTTATGAAAAAATACATTATAAACACATGTCAGTTGATTACAAGAAATTCACAAAAGGATCGTCAAAAGTATACAAAAAATAAATCTTATTACAATAAATAGTCAACCAAAAAAATAAAAAATAGAATTTAGAATGTCAAATTAGAGTTCAATTCTATAATAAAACTTAAAACTAAAAGCAAAACAAGAATACACTTAAAATCTAAGTCAAATTCATGCAATAAGAACAATCAACCAAACGAACAGAAAATAATGAAAATGTCAAAATTTATAAAATTAAACATAAAATTAAAATTCACTTCACAAAACTGTGAAAAATGTCAATAAAACAAAAACAAGAGTACAAAACAAGGTACATAAAAAATAAAAATGAAACAAAATGTCAACAAAAAATTTCACTGTACTCTTTTAAAGAGTACAATGACTTGTCTAAAAGTAGTTTCTTTAGTTTGCGTCCAAATGTCTCATCCGAACATTCATTTTTTATGTCCGCGGGTAGTTGTTCATAAAGCCTAGGGCCCAAGACGCGCGGGTTTTTATCAAGCAGATAATGGCCGATGGACGATGGGTAGAAAATGGACGTTGGACGATGGAGTGTGGACGATGGACGATGGGCGACGGACGATGGATCATCATCATCATCATAATCATCCCAGCCTATATGCGTTCCACTGCTGGACACAAGCCTCCTCTCAGAATAAGAGGGCTTGGGCCTTAGCTCCCACGCGAGCCCAGTGCGGACGATGGATGGTGGAGGATGAACGACGGACGACGACGGACGACAGAAAACGACGGACGACGACGGATGACGGCAGTTAGACGGGCGAAAGACGAACGGCCGACGAAAGACGATGGATGACGACGGAAGTTCGACGACGGACGACAGATGATGACTGACGAGGGAAGTTCGACGACGGACGATGACGGACAATGGACGATGACAGACGAAGGACGACAACAGACGACGAACGCCGACAGACGACGGACAACCAACGATAGACGATGGCGACGACGGACAAAAGACGACGACCGACGACGGACAAGACAACGGACGACGGATGACGGACGATGACCGACGATCGACGACGGATGATGGAGGGTGGACGATGGACGATGTACAAGGAAGGATGAACAAATGAAGATAGTAATGCGTTATTACAAGAAGTAGTACCCGAAAAAAAAAAGAACTGCCTACAAAAAGTGATGAGATCCCACCAAAAACATTACATGTAAAAAGCTGCAAGTCTCGCAACGCAATGCAGTTCTTGTAATGCTAAAAAGGTTTGAGATGCAATGTTATACCAAGTCGGTTATTTTTGTCAGTACCGGGGGGTTTCCATAGAACTCGATTTTCACCAACTTGCTTATTTTAAAACCATAGAAAAATACAGTTTATAGTTCTCAAATAAAGAGTAAATTAAATTATTTTTAAACACATAAATGACTTGGCCATCGCAAGGCTACATAATGACATAAGAATTATAATCATCAACGTCAGCTATTTAAATTAATTCTAATTAAAGATCATCGAAATAGTAATACTTACTATTTCGATGTTAAAGATAGTGCTAGCCCCAGCCTTGCAGTTTGAGTGATACACATAATACAAAAATGACTAAAGGTTGAGTGCGATGGCCAAGTCATTATGTGTTTAAAAATAATTTGGTTTACTCTTTATTTGAGAACTATAAACTGTATTTTTCTATGGTTTTAAAACAAGCAAGTTGGTGAAAATCGAGTTCTATGGAAACCCCCCGGTACTGACAAAAATAACCGACTTGGTATAACATTGCATCTCAAACCTTTTTAGCATTACAAGAACTGCATTGCGTTGCGAGACTTGCAGCTTTTTACATGTAATGTTTTTGGTGGGATATAGTTTCCATCAACGATAATATTGTGAACACATAACATAGTGACAGTTGTTGTGGAATTCCTGTCTAAAAGGGTCTTGAGAGATGGATGGACTACAAAATATCCTCTGAGAAGCTAGCTCTGATATTTAAGTGATGACACCAACGTATCAGCGACCGTGAAAACTGATAAAGATATTTCAAGTTAGTTTCATCTCAATTCCTTTTTGTTAGATTCGTCTTGTCAAAAAGATTCGACCTTCTGTATATCTTTTGTCGATCCCAAATCTAAATAGTTTCCTTCATCTCGATTTGTCATATCGGGTTCAATGTCCCGGAATGATGTCCTTTGCCTTTTTCACAAATAAAAGAACCCATAGGATTAAGAAAAACAGTAAAAACCCCGTTACGGAGTTTTTTAAGCTTTTAAATTAACCACGCTTCTTGGCAATGAAAGTCTTTCTACGTTAAGATATAAAACAATTTATCTCTGTTTAAGTTTTTTATAAAATTCTAAAATTTTGGCTTCGTCGAGGTAGTTAAATCCAATCATCATTTAGTAGGAGACATCCACTGTTAAACAAAGGGCTACCCCTTAGAACGCCATAATGAATGATTTGCCACTGCATCCACCAGTTGCTCTCTTGCGATGTTATCATCATCATCATGTTAGCCGAAAGACGTCCACTGCTGGACATAGGCCTCCCCCAAGGCGATGTCAAGGCTTGCGATGGCGTCAATTCATAATTCAAAGTTTAAAAAATCAAAAACCTGGCTGGCTTAAAAACTAAAAAGAAGAAAATAAGTCTAGTGGTGTAGAACTGTCAAATAGCTAATTTAAAGTTCAACAGTCGGGACTCATTTAAACCGTAATCAGCTCAAAAATTCTCGGTAGGGATCCCGCCTGTTGAACTTTAAATTAGCTACTTCACAGAGTTCTACACCACTAGGCTTATTTTCTTCCTTTTAGTTTTTAAGGCAGTAGAGTTTTTGATAAGTATTTTAATTTTTGTAGCATAAATACGACACTATGATAACAACTGGTTGCTTATTTATTTAATTAAGTTTCAATATAACTACGGTTAATAAACACTATTCCAAGCTCTCTCATTCTATGGAGGCTTGTGCCCAGGACTGAAATGTTAAGGAAGGTTAAAGCTTCGGTCCTGCCTGATGAAAACCTTAGAGACATCATTAGAATGAGACACCGAGCTGGCACTAAATATAACGATCTATTTCCGTACAGTCAGAAATAGAGACATTCCTTAACGAGAGCTTTTGCCCGCGGCTCCGCCCGCGTGGTATTCGGTTATCGCGCGCTGTTCCCTCGAGAACTGTGCATTTTTCCGGAATAAAAAGTAGCCTATGATTGGTTTTTTGGAATCTTTTTGTATTTTTTTTTATTTCTATTCCAAATTTTTACTTTTACGGTCATCCCGTGAAACCTAAATTGAAAATACAAACCGAAACCGCATCACATATCTCAGCTTGTTTACTTCGCCACTTAAGCAGTGACCTAGCGCCATCTATATTGTCTAACTCTCAACGAGAAGCCTTCAATATCTCCTTCGGAACTACCCGTTCACCCGGACAAGAAATGTGGCTAAAAAGTAGCCTATGTCACTCTCGGACCCATAAACTATCTCTATGCCAAAAATCACGTCGATCTGTCGCTCAGTTACGGCGTGAAAGACGGACAAACATACAAACACACAAACATACAAACACACTTTCGCATTTATAATAACACAGTATGGATGGAGTACGTGAATCTCATTATTTACACATGCCTAAACCCTTTGTATTTCTCTAAATCAAATCGTAAGTAAACATACTTAATTCCGTTAAAAAAATCATAACTCAACCCATCGTTCTGATTTCAGATGTATGTATGTATCTCTCCGAAACAGTGGTTTTACGGCCTCTTAGGTTTTCTCGTAAAATACTGACGACAGTAAAGCGTGGTGACGCGTGAATACATACGACAATACATTGTGATCAGACCATCGTTTCTAGAAGCTACAAGTTACTTTAAAGAGCAGTTTAAGCGATTTATGAGTCTTATTAGATTGCAATTCCTGTGTTGGTGTAGCGGTATAGCATGCTCAGCAACCTGGGTTCGATTACCAGAGCGCTGGTCTTTTTTTCTGGTTTGTCTGTGCATCTATGTTTCAGTTTGTATTTTCCATATGTAACTTTAAACCAGTACCATCCAGTCGCATAAAAAAAGGTACGTGCAAGCAGGACCATAAGGTCGTGAGGTCCAACTCATTATTCGTGGCAATGCTAAGGTCAATTGCATAACTTATTGTAAGTAGCCATTGACTGAGTTCTAATAATAACACAATACGACATTGTAGCGGCCGTGTGGGGCGGGCCTGATTGATTAGGCTGTGTTTATGAGCTCGTTAAACCTAATACCTCTATTAATTTGGAGTTCTTCCGAATAGAGCGGATTCAATAGGCGATATTTCACGATTTTTTAACCTGACTGTACCATGAATAATGTCGGAAAAAATTGAAACTGTTTTTTTTTATCATCATAATCATCTCAGCTGCATGACATGACATCCACTGTTGGACATAGGCCTCCCCCCTATCGGGGGGCCTTCTCCCTAAGTAACTGAACGTCTAGACCTCCAGTTCCTTCGGTTGGCAGCGGCTTGTATCCAATGTGAACCCGCGGCTTTGACCAGGTCATCCGTCCGTCCCGTTGGTGGACATCCTACGCTGCACTTGCCGATCCACGGTCTCTACTCGAAAACTTTAAGACCCCAACAGCCATCTGTTTTCCGTGCTAGATGTCCTGCTTGTTATTATTACTCCAATGAGCTAATTTGCTTAGCTATGTCGATGACACTTGTTCTTCTACGTATCTCCTCATTTCTGATTCGATCCCGTAGAGAAACCCCAAGCATAGGCTCTCTGTATAGCTCGTTGAGCAACTCTGAGCCTATATTTATAAGGCCTTTAAATGTTTCTTTTTTTACACTAACGGTTATTTTTATAGCGGTTTTGTCCAATGTCGCAAAATTGCTGAAATCGCGTACAATATTGAAAGAAACTCAAGTAAATTTACTTGAGGTGGGGATAAACAGACAGACTCATTCCATACTAATATTACAAATGCGAAAGTGTGTTTGTATGTTTGTGTGTTTGTCCGTCTTTCACACCGTAACGGAGCGACGGATCGACGTGATTTTTGGCATAGAGATAGTTTATGGGCCCGAAAGTGACATCTATAGGCTACTTTTTATCCCGGAAAAATGCACAGTTCCCGAGGGAATATCGCGCGATAACCGAATGCCACGCGGGCGGAGCCGCGGGCAAAAGCTAGTGGTCTATAAATTTTATGAATATCGTAGGATAACTTGCCCCAATTGACTTAGTCTCTAACTAAGTAAAGATAATAGATACTGAATATGTGTAATACATAAAGAAGGAGCAACATCCATACTAATATTATAAATGCGAAAGTGTGTTTGTGTGTTTGTATGTTTGTATGTTTGTCCCTCTTTCACGCCGTAACGGAGCGACGGATCGACGTGATTTTTGGCATAGAGATAGTTTATGGGCCCGAGAGTGCCATAGGCTACTTTTTATCCCGGAAAAATGCACAGTTCCCGAGGGAACAGCGCGCGATAACCGAATACCACGCGGGCGGAGCCGCGGGCAAAAGCTAGTACGTAATAAATACGTCTCTGACAAATAAACACTGCTACAAGCATTCATATTTATCAATCATCATACAAGTAAGCATACCCCAACCGGCACTCGATCCCGGTTCTGGTATCATAGTCAAGATCATCAACCCCAGAAGCGTAAAGTGAATTATTAAACCATTATGTAAACAAAATTTACATTTTGTAAAAGCAACCCACTAATAAGAGAAGCGTAAATTACAGTAGGATCTTCATTTTTGTCCGAATCATCGTTTGTCATAATTTTTTTCCCACTGAAACCTTAAATTTTTCAGATTTTTTTTTAAATGGTCATCCTATAGAAAGCCCTAGGTTAGGTTAGGTTTGTTTTATAACGATTCTGAACAATTATAGCATTAAAAAAAAATGAGTTATGACAAATTTTAATGATCGTTCTGACAAACATTACATGACTTTCAATAAGTACGCGAACCAATTACGGACCCATTTCTAATATCACGTTAAAAAACATATGCAAGCCAGTGGGAATCAAATTGTTATGGCGCCACGCTAACACCAACCACGGCTATTCTTCCCGGTCGTTTGATTTTACTGTCTCAATTTTGTATCGATACAGTTTTTATCGATTTACAATTAACGCTTAGCACACTATCATCGGCTTATGATACGCAACCGAATTTTCTTGACCGCAACGCCTGCAATGCTGTTTGAATGACTAGCAATCATCATATCAGCCGAAAGACGTCGTAGACGTAGTTAAATCCAATCATCATTTAGTAGGAAGACATCCACTGTTAAACAAAGGAACCTTAGAACGCCATAATGAATGATTCGCCACTGCATCCACCAGTTGCTCTCTTGCGATGTTATCATCATCATCATCATATCAGCCGAAAGACGTCCACTGTTGGACATAGGCGTCCCCCAAGGCTCTCCACTCAGACCGATCTTGTGCTTTTCGCATCCAGCGCGATCCCGCGATCTTAACCAGGTCGTCGCTCCATCTTGCGGACGCCATTCGAGAACCTTTTTACCCCATCAGCCATCAGTTCTGCAAGCAATGTGCCCCGCCCACTGCCACCTCAGTTTTGCTATTCTTTCGGGCTATGTCAGTAACATTAGTTCTACTGCGGATATCATCATTTCTAAATTACTAGCAATACATTTGCCAAAGTTATGTCATGTTTTCGCCCACAACTTGACTTCAGTCGGGAGCTGACCGAAGTTTCTGTGATCATAATGGCATGTTTAGACCATAACTAATTCGGCCTACGTGTGCCTAGACATGTAACACCAGAAATGAAGCTATATGTAAACAGCTCAGCTGCCATTGACGTCAAAATAAACAATCGTAATAAATAATCGAAACGGTTGCGATTTCAATTGATCGTTATATCGAAAAGGAGTTAGGAAATGTCGTGCAGATGTGGAACAGTGATTGATGTATTACGATTTACGAATCCTTAGTTCTTCTAGCATTAAACAATTGCCTTTTTTTTGGTATGATAAATAAAAAAAATAGTTTTTTCTGCAAATACACAAAATATGACTTGATCTTTTCGTAATGGCTACGGAACCCTATTTCGGGCGTGTCCGACATGCTCTTGGCCGGTTTTTTTCTTCTTAGTGAATGATTAGTTCATTGGTCATAAAATGTGACAAATTCAGGAGTTTCTAATTACCGGGCGTAATCTTCCTTTTCAATTCTGAAAAATCTTTCGTTGATAATAAGCTACATTAACCCATTAAATCTAAATCTTTTTGTTATTTTTCCTAACCTGCTGTATGGACATTGCTGTTATAAATAAATTATTTTCTTTCTTGTTTTCTTTCTAAATACTCATTGATTTAAGGACCGTACTATGAACCTCCAAAATAATGGATATTCACTCTTAATTAGCGCATTTGATCTCGCCACTAATTGAAAAGCAAACGATCGCGAGCCGCTGAAGTGTTGCGTAAATATTAATTAATTGTCATGTCTATCCGTGTCAGTTTACTCGTTGGGATAATTTATATGCTTATTAGCCGTTTTCCGATTATTTTATTTATTTATTTATAGCTTAACAAACACGTTATAGAGCGCAAAAAAAAAATTTTTAAACTACATTTTACGTACATTTAGGGGCTGTTCCACCATCTATTGACTAGTGTTAACTGATGGTTAAATGTGAAGCCGTCTCTATGTCTTTTGTTGGAATAGACGGAGACGGCATCACATTTAACCGTCAGTTAACACTAATCAATGGATGGTGAAACAGCTTAGAGTTATAAAGTTTTGAAATCAAGATTGGATAGTGAAAAAATTGTTAGAGTATGACGTCACTCGCGTCATCATCACGAAGAAGAGCTCAATGAGGGCTATCGTTTTTTCTCTCACTAGATGGCGCCACTGTTGCGTGAGGTTTTTAAAAGTCTGTTATAACGGCAGTGAAAACAAAGTTTAGATTAAAATCATATTTAATACATCGTAAAACAGTACCATAAACATATCGAGCAACCACAGTATTGCATAATCCCGTTTTGTTCGGAAAAAAGGGAGGACAAAAGTTTTCGAAAGACAAAACTGTCTCAAATTATAGACGTTCATTGCCCCTTATCGCATAATTGCCATAATTAATTTCAGGTAATGCAAAATATTCACAAAATTATTCTAATTATAAATAAACCCGCGTCGCTCACCCAAAAACTATGAGATTTGACATTTCGTTGACCTCACGCTACACTAGCGCCTCTAGCGGAAAATTCATTCGCGATAGCCCTCATTTTCAAGGAATTCAAACGTAATTGTGAACAGAAGTCAATAATAAAATTAATTTCAGTCATCTGAAGTCGGTTGTCAGCAAGGCGATCCTCTGGGGCCAGCAATTTTCAGTTTGGCTATCAACCCGATTATACAAAATTTGGCTTCCAAATTTAATGTTTGGTATCTCGATGATGGAACCCTAGGAGGTGATTCTGACTCTGTACTTTCGGATCTTTCATTAATCATTGATAAATTTAAATCCATTGGCCTAGAACTAAATTTTAACAAGTGCGAATTATACATCCCAAATTTGCATAACGACTCCAATAACCTGATACACAGGTTTAACCAACTTGCACCCAACATTAAAATACTTAACAAGAATAATCTTTGCCTCCTAGGGTCCCCTATTTTTGAAGAATCTATTTCGGATTATTTTCAAAATTCAATATCAAAATTCCAAAACCATTGTCATCGCCTTTTGGAAATTAGTCCGCACTATGCTCTTTGTGTAGTTAAATTTTGCCTTTTTGTCCCAAAATTGACTTATGTGCTCCGCTGCTGTCCTCTTTGGAAACATAAAAATCTTCTATCACAAATAGATAGTATGATCAAAATAAATTTAGAAAATATTCTTAACATTCAGCTAAACGAGCAGTCCTGGACCCAAGGATCCCTTCCCATTCGACACGGTGGCCTAGGGATCCGCAAAATTTCTAGTGTAGCTTTACCGGCTTTTTTGTCGTCAGCCCATAGCTCGTCTAGTCTCATAGGTAAGATCCTACCTACATACTATGAGACTTCGGGTTTGGTGGACGCAAAAAGTGCCTGGCAAATTGCTTGCCCTGGTCAAAATTTTCCCGATCATCCAAATTTTCAAAGGTGCTGGGATGACACAATTTGCAAATTAACCGCTGACTCCCTTCTTCTCCAGTGTTGTTCCGCAGATCGAGCCAGACTTCTAGCCGTAAGAACAAAAGAGGCTGGTTTCTGGCTCCACGCACACCCATCTGCAACCACTGGCACTTTTCTCGACCCCAATACACTCCGTTTCGCAGTTTGCCTTCGTCTTGGGGTCCCGGTCTGCGCTCCACATCTTTGCCCCTGCGGAAGCGACGTAGACCGGCTTGGACACCACGGACTCTCCTGCCAGAAGAGCGCGGGCCGCTTCGCGAGACATGCTGCCCTCAACGACATTATTCGTCGGTCTCTTGCGTCGGCTAACGTGCCGGCTCTCCTGGAGCCGTCGGGTATTTTTAGAGACGACGGTAAGAGACCAGACGGTATGTCTTTGATCCCGTGGAGTATGGGAAGGGTCTTGGTGTGGGATGCTACCTGTGTAGATACACTAGCCCCTTCGCATCTCCACTGGACCTCCGCTAGGGCAGCAGCCGCAGCAGAGGCAGCCGAAACCGCAAAGATAAGCAAATATAGTGGTCTCGGCGCCGAATATAATTTCGTCCCTTTCGGTGTCGAGACCCTTGGTCCGTGGGGCCCAGGAGCAATAAGCCTCTTCAAAGAAATTTCGAAGAGGCTTATCGATGCCACCGGTGACCGAAGAGCTGGCAGCTACCTCGCTCAAAGAATTAGCATAGCAATTCAACGAGGAAATGCTGCCAGCATCTTCGGCACAATGCCGCAGGGGCCTTTTTTAGATATAGTTTAGTTTTTAAAATAGTTTTAATTTAGTTTGTAATACTTATTTAGTATTTTAGTTAAGTTATTTTTAGGATATTTTTTATTTCATTATTTCATATTTGTACCAATAAATATATATTTCAGTACTAGGTCCTGTATTAATAAGCTTTACGCAGCGTTCTGTACTGTGTACAGAGCGAAGTCAATATTCATAATTACATTTAATTTCATGTGAATATACTAAATGTCAAAGGCTTTATTACGTTGTTTCAACTTTGCTCTTGGCTTTGATATATAAATAAAAAATGTTTTACATAAAATGCGTTTTGATTTTTAATTTAATTGCGATTCCGGTCCGTCCGTGGGCGGCAGTGTTTGCTTCCCATTAGATGAAATGCATGCACGTTTTTCCCCAGTTATGTAAAAAGGAAAGAGGCCTTTAATGTCGATTTAATTTATTCATAATGACATAATGCGTTTTTAATTATTATTATTATTATTAAAGTATTTAAGCTTCTGTAATCATTGAGGAATTTGTCTGCCAAATTTTAAGTTTCTACACTTTGGTTATTTTAGTATTAAACATGAACAACATAAACAATAATTAAAATTCATAAAATATTTAAAGAGAATGAGAAGTGAAAAAAAATACTTATTGAACTAGCCATCAATACTCCTATATATCACTTCACTGCACTTCTCAGTGGAGATGAGTGGTTGAAGCTCTTTCGCTTTGCTTCTTCTGATAGGGTACGGCCAAGCGTTGGTCAAGGTCACTCGATTAAGGTCTATTCTCGACGAACAGAGTGATTAGTACACAGCGGAGAGTATAGGCTATTTATAAGTTCAAGAGATAGGTACTATGGTAACCGTTTCATGCTGAGTACTCTTATGTTCCATTTTGCGCCTTTTGTCGCTGCAATTTTCTTTTGTTTCTTTTTTTACTATGTAATTATTTTTTTGATGTTTTATAGCTGTTTTTTTATTGTGTAGTACACACACATACGTGCACACGTGCACGTGTACGTGTGCACACGTATCGGCGCGGTGTCGCCTCGCTGTGGTGTTTACAATAAAATATCTTACCTGTCACTAATAAATATTAAATGACTGTAACAATTAAATTGTAACTATTTACATAAAACTATCCTTAACTTAAAATACCTACATGAAACGAAATAAAACTAGAACAAAAAAAAAGTTAAGTCCCCTTAGGCAAGGTCCTGAAGATACTGGCAGCGTGCCCTCTTCGTGCCAGTTTTAGCGCTTCCAGCGCCCTGGACGAGATTTCCACGGCGCCCCCAACTTTTGGGAATTTCCTAGAAGCACCCCTTAGGCACCCCTTTATGTCTGGCGCTCTGGGCGATCGCCCCGATCGCTTCTACTCTTTAAGAGAAGTCTCTTCGTTCCATTCTCCATACAAACGTAGTCCCGGTCTTATTTGAAAACTAGGCAACAGAAGTAGATGAAATTTTGTAAGCATGGACTAGACGTTAATTATCTATACCTGTGGTTGTTCAGATTTTCATATGTATAAATGTGTAATATCAGATTTACAGGAGCTCAAAAGTCGACAAAAAAAAACATGTCAACTTTGCACGAGAATTACAGACTATTAAAGCATTTTTACAAAAACCGAAAAAACCACAGGCATATAAAATATAATGAAGGTCTTGATTGTAAAATATTATTGATTTCTGTGCTGTACTTTTCGCATAATATGAGGACAACGAAACCCAAAATACAACCGCTCGAATCTTGAAAAGCCTACAGCTATCTCGATATACGTTAGCGGGAAGTGGAGAAGCGGGAGGGGATGTGCATGGGGAGGACGGCTGTGAGCGCTTACGTCACGAGCGATAAAGACAGCAATAAGCACGTCATCGAGATTGCAGCATGCACGATATATCGACTTCGGTTCAATAGCTGCGTCAGGCTCTAGTCCAATTTGATACAAATATGATGGAAATAGGAAAGCTTTGATCGAGTAAAACGAGTGCGGTCGTGATATACTTAGATATTGTTTGAGGTTTCTTTACTTTACTCCATCCCCAACCCAGCCTATAAGTATACGTCACACTGCTGGGCACAGGCCTCCTCTCAGAACAAGAGGGCTTGGACCATAGTTCCCAAGCGGGCCCTTCACACGCACCATTGCATTGCTTCACAGGTGTGTGCAGGTTTCCTCGCGATGTTTTCCTTCACCGCAAAGCTCGTGGTAAATTTCAAATGTGATTCCACACACGCATTTCGAAAAACCCAGAGGTGCGAGCCGGGGTTTGAACCCACGACCCTCTGCTTAAGAGGCGATAGGGCAAACCACTAGACCACCACGGTTTTAGGTACTTTACTAAACTAGTGAAAAGAAAAAGATCAAAAATAATATTTGCGTTTTAATTTAAGAGCGTTTATACCTGCTGAGCTGGCAACATTGTATTTTGTTAGTTTTCTCGATTATTCCATTATAATTGAATGAAAATTAAAAATGTAGTCTGATACAAGTTAATGTGTCTACTCCAATAATTATTCGTTATAGACTTTCGACGTGATTTTCTTTACAAACCGTTAATAAACATTTGTTTGTTTTTAAAGAATATAAAAGTCTGTCATGAATAATTATTGGAGTAGACACATTAACTTATATATTGAGAAGAGTTCTGTCAGATCACATTTTTAATTTTCATTCAACTTTTATGGAATAATCGAGAAAAACAAACAAAAATGCAACGTTGCCTGCTCAGTAGTTATAAACGCTCTTACGAGTAATATATATTTTATTAAATTTTATTTCTGCTATGCTATGTTGTATTAATAAAATTTAGATTTAAATCATTTATTCTTTGAATTATGCGTTACGTTGCTGATGTCCATATCAAGCAACTGTAACAATTGCCTACTTTGCTCACCCGCGACCTTACGATAGCCACGCTATGCAACAAATGTTGTTTATGCAGCTCCTCCACCTCCACACTGTAAGAACACACACAAATCACATAAATCTAACTATCAGCACCGGCACGTTTCGAACTCAATCAAAGTTCGTCTTCATAAAATATGGCTAATTTAGGAATTGTCGAACGCTATATTATGATGTTTTAAGGTAACCGTCGCTTGTGAAGATCTCAGCAAACAGAATAATTAACTGCGCTCAATTAAAGAGGGTTTGTATTCGCGGGTTCGTCGGGATTAAAATGTACTACGCAGAATTTCATAAGAAGCTTACGTTTGGAGCAAAAACGCGGATTACCTATACGTTACTTATGCAATCCGGTTCCGGTACACTGTATTTATGCATTTTGCATCTTTATCTTTCCCGCCACATGTAACAATTCCAATACTCGTATTCCAATGAATCCTGGCCATGTGGCCACTAGGAAATTCGAACTAAGAAAGTGCAAAATTCGAACTTCGAATGTTATCGTCCCGTCCGTTTATTTCCAACATAGTTTATCAAAATTAAAATAAGTGGTCTATACTAGGCTTTCACGATGTAATTTTTTACAGGACACTGATCCGTTTTGACCCCTATCTCACCTAATGCAAAGTGCAGATGAGGCCAAAGCTGTATCTCACTCATACCAGCCAAATAAACAATATCTTCCATTACAGAATCCAAAATGTATGGTCTTCTACTGGAGAATATGGCGGAGTATATCCGCCAGACCTACGGCGAGGAGCGTTGGGAGGACATCAGGAGACAGGCTGGCGTGGAACAGCCCTCGTTCTCCGTGCACCAGGTGTATCCTGAGAACCTGATCACGAGGCTTGCGAAGAAGGCTCAAGAGGTATGTGGAACACTTAAGATTTTAGAAGTAACAAGCCGACTCCGCCCGCGTAGAATTTGTTTATCGCTATTCTGCAGGAACTATGCAATTTTTATTTTATTTTATTTTTATTTTATTTATTTGGGGCATCAACAGCAATACAGTACATTACAATAGGACTTAGGTACTAAAAAGAAAGTCAATAACAGATGTCCACAGAAATATAGTTAGCGAATCATACTTAAAACTTAAAACACACAATCACAGACACAACAAATATTATTAGTGAGTGAGTCCACAAGAGTGATTTTCCAGGATAAAACTATCTTTTGTCTTTCCTCGGGACTCCACCAATCTTTGTAAGTACCGAATTTTATTAAACTAACAAACAAACTTTTAAACTTTCGTAATATTTTGAGATAATAATATCAGTGAAATTGGGTATTTTTCTGAGTAAAAAATCTATTTAGTCCGTCAGTAAGATCGACTAAAATAATTTTTTTGCTCACCCGCGACCTTATATTGCACCTCACATAGTTCTTTCACTCACACCTACCTACCTAATCAGTAATCATATTACAGCACCTTAAATTGGTAAAGTTTTCGTAACTATGATATTTCATTTTGGATGAACGTTTTGCATAATAAGGCGTAAATTATAAGTCCCTTTCTCATTTCGTTTGAAACTTCGAAATAGAATTAGAATAGGCCCCCAGGTACGGGACTCTAAAATTACCATTAAAACTTTGCTCTATTTCTCATAATTATGCGTTTATTGAGTGCCTAACGTGCCTAATGTAATTGTCTGAATACGTTTAAAGTGATAATGACTAAAAGCCATAGTGGCCTAGTGATTAAGACCGCCTTGAAGATAAAAATAAATCTAGATTTAGTAGTTAAACCTGGCTTAAGCTTGACAGTTCCATACATTTTGACATAGAGTACATTGTATATAAAGGACATTTTGACACTACTAAACTAAGCTTAACGCTAACTCGAGATTTATGTGTTACCAGCAAGTGGCCACTAATCTATAGCTATTCGAGCAAGAGGGTCGTGGGTTTTCAATCTGTATTTTTTGTATTTATTATGGAATTGGGTCATTTATTACTTTCTTGAAGCGTTAACACGTTCACTGCGGGAAACAATTTCGAAGACTTTAAATCGGTGCGTCATAGGGTATATAAGATCCGACATTCGACTTTTTGTTAGAGCGTTTGCGGGTCGAAAGGACCTGTTTGACATGCTCGTCCAAAAAGGTCATTATCTGCATAGGTATGATGAATGTTGGTAATATTTGAATTGTAATAGGTAGTTATAGAGTTGCTCTTGGTACAGTTAAGTTCGTAAGTAGATGCAATCACTCAATACTATTTAAAAATATGTGTAAAACTGACGGATCCTTTATGCCCGATATACGCACTGACAGAAAAAACTGTCGATAGAATTTTAGGGTTGCAGGGTAACAAAAAACATCGATATCGAGCAAAAAATTATTTTTAAATATCAGATGTATGTGTTACATTGTAGCTTTCGCAGCAAAGAGATTGTTTACAATATTTAAATAAATTTTTGACTTTTTTTACTCTATTTACGGCATCTTTGCGGCTCAAAGTTTGACGTAATTTGTCATAGCACCCAGAACAATTTCGTGTCTTTGTTCCCATTTTAAAGCAATTACCTGTAGCCAAATCTATATCAAATTGTACAAGACACAGCGTCAAGTGTCGGTTAATTTTGCAAACACTCACAAAGAAAACTATCTTTTTTGTTCCTATCACGAGCACTGCACTAGATAAAATAGCCAGTAATCTAGTGCGGTCATCGGGTCATTGGGCATCGGGTCACTAAGATCCTATACCGCACCAGACTTTATTTTTTTCCTTTCAGTCGGTATAGGGCATAAAGGATCCGATGGCGTTTTTTTATAGGGACTGATTATTTTGAAAGAGGCAATTCCAAAACAGTAACTGTCTCACTCATACTCAGCTGGTAACCTATTTAAACTTATCCCGCACCAGCGGTAAGTCAAGTAATTTTTGCGCCGCACTGCAGGATAGATGTGCATGTGATGTATTCGACCCGAAACCGCAGTGAACGTGTTAAGGAGGTGTAGCAAAATCTTATACCTACCTGTTGATACATGATTAAAGTAGATACCAATTAAAAAAATATCAAAATCTGTCCATCCGTTTGGTAGCTATGATGCCACTAACAGACACACAAACACATTAAAAGCAACCTTATTTTTGCGTCGAAGATTGAAAACACGCATTTTTAAAAATTATATAATGGAGCTATGGATAGAACGAATTTTGATTCATATTAAATAAGTATGTTCCACAAGAACTTAACACTTATTACATTTGTTGGCATAAATGAATTAGGTTTTATCGAATTAACCACATTACTTTAAGGACAAAGGCTTTAGAAAATAAATATCTTCTCGCTGTTTGCCTAAAAGTTTCTTTATTAAAATTTACCGCACCTTTAAAAAAGTAATTTCTTGCCGACATTCCCATTTTCTCAATCCGCTATTGTAATTTAGCGTAAAATTCCTTTTCATTAATTGTGGTGACTTTGAAAATTTGTGACAGCTTAAAAACTTTTTTTTAAAACGGATACCTACTTAAGGTTAATTAAGCTACTTTACACAGTATGATTTTTATCACCAAACACACCGGCTTGATTATGTTTTAAAATTCTATAGTCGTTGATTTGAGAGCAACATTTTCGTCCAATTTAATGGACTGAGGCATACCTTCTTAAGGTTGCGTTACACCCAAGCGACGTGCGAGGATGTGTTACGAGTAGGGCTGCCATCCGTCCGGATTTGTCCTAGTTTAGAAGGCGTCCGGGGGGAGCGTCCGGGCGAGGTTTCATTTGTAGTCCGGGTTTGAAAATATTTTTAATTTTTAGACCAATGCAATTAGAATTTTTCGAAGAATCAATTTCCAGAAATTCGAATATTATCGAGTGATAATATGATCACAAAGATGAGTAGATAAACTATTATAAACCTGTTGAGATCTCTAAAATAAATTAAGTAGGTAAAACGTTATAATAGTTTAACATTCTGATAGATGACGGATTTTGTATAAAACGGGGCGTCGAGATATTTATCGTTCAAATTCTATTCCACTTTGATGTGTCGTCGCTTTCACACACATTATAAATAAGTATACGCAGAAATAGAAGAAGCCGCCAAGTAGACGCAAGCGAGTAGCGGGACGGATAGCGGCAACGTCTGATTAACAATGAGGCAGGTAGGCAACTGCCTAGGGACTCCGCACTAGCTAGGGGCCCCGCATTGGCTAGGGGCTCCGCATTGGCTAGAAGCCCCACATTGGCTATGGGCCCTGCATCGTCGCGTCTCGCATGCGCTTGCGTTCGGTCGCTGTAGATGCAAGTGATGTTAAGATGCCTTCTAACGTGGTTAAATGTGCGAACTGTAATGTGGTTATTAACGAGCTTCTTGCTTTTGTTAACAATAAGATATCTGTGATGGATGACGAAAGTTTAAGTAAAATATGTTTGAGTGCTTTCTCTGATTCTGATATTGTTACCGCAAAAAATCTATTGTTTGATTCTGTGTCGACAAACAGGCGAAAAATAACACGAAAAAAAGATGGAAAGGAACTGAGAAACATTGACGACATCATCTGTTTGATGAGAGGTATAGATTCCGAGCAATTACCAGTGTTTGTTGCAAAGGATCTTGAAAAATTACCTCCTGTTTTGTTCGATCATGTCGACGTAACGCGGCTTTTAAAAGATATCGTGAAGCTGCAGCAGGACATGATGAAGGTTAAGGAGGAGTATACACTTTTAGAGCAATTTAATGCGTTGAGGTGTGAAGTGGAGGTACTTAAAAATGCATCCATAGTTAATAAGTACAGTTGTAATGTAAACACAAAGCGCGGCGCCTGTATGATGGATAGCTTCGAGTGTGCTAGTGGACCGATGGGGTTGCCCCCTACATGTAGTGAAAGCATTATCCAAGGTAGTCATGAACATCATACGTCGTCTCCAGAAATGATATATCGTAGCATTGAAGGAAATAAATCCCAAACAATAAATAAAGGTCATGCATTTTTAGAAATAGAGGGTAGCGAAAACACGGTGCCGCAACCGTTAACTATGAGTCATGCGAAGTGGCCGAGCGACGTGCAGTCGCGGCCGGCTGCGCATGTACCTATACAGCAATGCCCGCCTGTGACACCTAAAGAATGCACTAATATTGAATCGCGAATGAATGATGATGTGATGGTACCCAAACAAAAGCCTATGGCTAGCGTTGCTGGGGAAGGTGCATGGAAAGTACCGCCGCAAACTGACGAATGGATACTTGTGCAAAGGAAAAGATATCGTAATCGTTTTATTGGACAACGGGGGAATGCAATTCTAGACCCGGAATCGAAATTTAGAGCTGCGGAATCTATGATTCCGCTGTATATCTATAATGTAACTAAAGATTTGTCCGAACAGGATATTCGTAGTTATATAAAGGCGAAGTCAAACTTCGAAGTGAAAGTGGTTAAAATGAGCATGAAAATAGAAAAAGACTATGATTCTTATAAAATATTTATACCGAAACATAAAATTGACTTATTTATGAACAATGATTTTTGGCCAGAAGGAATAGCCTATCGTCGATTTATCGACTTTAGAAAGCGTGAGAAACAAACAGCTCGAACAAACAAACTTCAGATTGAATAGCAATTTAATTAGTTTTAATTGTAAAAATATAATACGATCGGTGGAATGTGTTAGAAACCTGTGTCGTTCGGCCGACATTGTTGCACTACAGGAGACGTGCATATGTGAATATGAATATGAATATTGCATAAGGGCCCCGCATTGGCTAGGGGCTCTGCATTGGCTAGGGGCCCCGTATTGCATAAGAGCCCCGCATTGGCTAGGGGCCCCGCATTGGCCTGGGGCTCCGCATTGGCTAGGAGCCCCGTATTGCATTAGGGCCCCGCATTGGCTAGGGGCTCCGCATTGACTAGGGGCCCCGTATTGCATAAGGGCCCCGCATTGGCTAGGGGCTCCGCATTGACTAGGGGCCCCGTATTGCATAAGGGCCCCGCATTGGCTAGGGGCTCCGCATTGGCTAGGGGCCCCGTATTGCATAAGAGCCCCGCATTGGCTAGGGGCTCCGTATTGGCTAGGGGCCCCGTATTGGTCAGGGGCTCCGCATTAAAGGCAAAGGGAATTTAACAATTCTGAAAATTAAATGGTTTCAAATAAAAAAAGAGCTAAGTATGTCAAACATTTTATAATTTTCGATCAGTCGATACGTGTATAGACCCTGTTATATTACATAGTTATAGACTATACCGACATACTTATAACAGCCGTGGGAGAGCCTTTTAAACACCATCGATATATACCTAATCAATCATCGATGTACGGGAAGTGCAAACATACCATATTATCCTTGAAAAACCGGGCAAGAACGTGTCAGACACGCCCAAGATAGGGTTCCGTAGCCGTTACAATTATCACTATACATATTTTGGAGGGAAAATTCAACCATCATTAATTTTTCGATGAATCACTGTACCTATCGAAAAATCGTTTTTTACGACTTTGTAAGACCTATGAAATGACACCCCACACTATAAGGTTAGACGAGAAAAAAATTACATCCTTACATTACTTCAATGGGAGGTACAGTGGGGGTAGAAAAACCTTCGTCAGGTATTAAATTGATTCCTTTACGAAGTCATAGACTCTTAGTACGTTTTGAAACCAAAGTACTAAATACACAAGTGCATATCAAATTATACTTACGTGGCATGACAACAAGGATTAAAATAGTATACACCTCTGACATATATCTAGTTTCATATCAATACAAAACCTTTTTAATAAACAACTACGTAAGTAAGTTTCAATCAAATAATGTTCTATTTAATTGTCAATGTTTGTCAGTGCCAAGGTTTAGTTGTAGGGTTGCTATGGTCACCTGATTATGTTTAGCAAGTTGACAGGTTGACGCAGTATGTCCTACTCAATCGGTAAAGCAGATGAGCGCTTATACTGAGCAAAGAAAAATAGATCTTAAGGTGACGAACCTTTTTTTACTCCGACTGTACCTACCTATCCTAAAAAATTATATTTTCCTATTTTTAATTTTACCAACTTGTTGGCATAATTAATCGCTACATAATTCCATCAAAAGTTGCTTTTTTAGCACTAATATGACTCTATTTCAAGCTTAGAGACTCAAAGCTAAGCTAAGATAAAAGCTAAAACGAACGTAAGAATTACGAAACTACAAGGGTTCCATTTTTGCCATTTTGGCTATGGTACTGTACTGTTCCCAATAGGGGTAGACACTATATTTTTATTTATATACTTTTATCTAAGTATAATTACGGCCATCGTCTGTTTGTAGGAACCCTTAGTTGTATAATAATTTATAGTAGACCTAGGATCGAACCGAGTGAGAGGGCTATTTAGTAGAGTAACTACCTCTTTGAGAAAGCGTTGGTTATACATACAGGAAACTCAAAAGTTATTTCGTTTAGTATAAGAAATTATTATTGTTACTATCTATTTTTGATTATATTTCCGCTTAATTAATATAAAAAGAGGTGATTTATGCCGTATAGGCCGGGCCCCTCCCCGCCCGGGCCTGTGGAGCTCGTCACCGTACTGGTCACTCCCCCACGGGCTGCCTCGGCACCTCGTGAGGGGATTGAATTAATGTCGTATGTCAATCACGTGCGTACCTCGTCTTCAAATGAATGAGTGGAGAACAAAATCATAGTCACTCCCGAGGCAGGCTTTGTTAATCCCTAACCTTTTCCTGAGTGACTATCCTATACACCTACGGTCTCCTCTTCCCCCCCCCCCCCCAACCTCTAACAGACTAGCGTCAGGAAGAACAACTCGGAATCATGTTTGTGTTATTACGACGCGTTCCACAATTTGCGTCCACAACCCAACAGAGAAAGTCTCCTTCCCCCCACATGCCCCACAAGGACTCCCAACGCCACTATTAGTCGTTAGACCTTGTTTAACCGCAACCCCACTTTAGCCCTATTGCCAAGTGAGTAGTAAACAACCCCATCGGACAGAGTCCGTATTGCCGGGTGGTTAGTCCGACAAAGAGGATGCAACGTTCAGCGGCCAGAGGTGGAATTGACCCCTGGTGACCACATGTATCTGAAGACCCTCGGTCCCCAAACACAATTTTGAATAATCTACAGACTCCATTGTGAAACATCGATCATAATGGTTTGTGGAGTCTGTAAGGGTACTTTGTACAGTATCCATGCGCGCAATACCGACCATTAATACCCAGCCAGCTAGATTAGTACTCGTATCTGTGGCACACTAGTTCCATTCGCTCCACCAGCTGGATACAATAGTAAGTATAGAATTGTATAGCTATCCTTCCCGAGCTATCTGGGTTTCTATTAAAATCATTAGAATGGTGACAAAATTAAGTAATCAGGTTTAGTATAGATAATTGTAGAGACCGTGATACACCCCGGTTCTAGGTCCAAATAGCTTATTTGTAAAGTTAGGCCAAATACGCAGGGCAATTTGGAAGAAACATTGAGGAAATATAAACAATTACACAATAAGCTGAAGTCAATTATTAATATCTCGTTTCCATTAACTTTGGAGTTTCTAGCATGTTATAATATATAAGCAGTTTTGATATTCAATTTTAATTTTACTAATGTATTACTCACTGTCTTATATTTGTGCCACAAATATATTAGTTCTTCGCTATAGTATCCACACACCGATGGTAACTTCAGTACCGTCAATAGTAATATAGTTTAGATCAATTGAAGATAATGTTCGTTAAAAATATTCAACAATTCAATGTCTTCGTAACACTCCGTAACGTCAGCAGAACAGAACAGTAATGACCCGTATTTGAATCAATTCGATCATTTGAATTTAACTTCTAAATTTCAAATATTTAAATTTAGGTCTTTTGAATTTAGACTGGTGTTATTTATTCTTTATATTTTGAAAGTTTAAAATTTAGAACACGGATAAATTATTTATAAAATTATTGTATACGTTCGTATAGAACCAAAGACCGATTTGAAATGAGATCTCAGGAGTGTCGCGGTTCCATCTCGGTTTGAATTTATTAGACATTCTATCAAAATGTCATAGACATTATGTCTAAATGCTGGTCTTTCAAATTTATAACATTGTGACAACAAATGTCAGATTACGTGGAAATCATAATATAATTATGACCAACTGTACTTTACTTCTATCTACAAATTGTATAATTAGCTCAAATCAGAATACAATAACAGTGGTAGGATCCCGACATACTCCTCACTGTTCCGACGCTGTTATGTCGTAACATCATTAACTACTGGGATAAGGGAAGGACTTAGCTAGGGACATCCAGGAACCGCCATCAGCACTCGGACCGCACGCCAATACTCCAATCACGTCCCGTTGCACATCACACCACACAGCCAGCCAGGATATCTCCATCACGTTGGACGTCGACGCCAGCATGAAATTAAATATTATTGTAGGAACCGCACAATTCAAAGCTTTATGTATTTTGGGGCGTATTAACCGCGGGGCAAGCTCGAGCAATTAATTATAAGCAATGTTTACTATTCCATCAAATCCCGAGTAATTTGTCTTTCGTTTTCATAATTTTTATATTTCAATAAAATCACATTTATTTAATTCAATTCAACTTCAACTTACACGCCATCAATCCAGACTTGCGTATCTTCATAGTCTTCAACCAGTTCCTCCTCCTCTCGTCATGATGACAGCAACTGTCACTATCCTCCCCGTAGCCACTCAGTCCGCTGAAACTCATAATATTAAAGGGCAAAAGCAATTGTAAATAACTCACGTCACCAGCACACACAGCCTTGCACTATTGGACACCTATTTACACTTCTATCACGACGATAAGACCTAGTAATCCATTCCTTATAACTCCGGGTGTTATGTTTTGTTCGGAGTTTGAAATCCTATACGTAGCGACCTTGCTATGCGAATATACAACGACTGTCAAACTAGATTTTATTTAATTTTCACTGAAACCGTTTGTAACCTCCGTACTCCATTTTTAATTATTGGTTTTAAGTTAATATATGGATTTCTAGGCCTTTTCATTGCGTTATCAAAGAATTCACATTTTATTTTATTTAATTTTCGTTAGCACATCTTTCTTTCCATGACACTTGACAACCCAATCCCCTTCCCTTTTCTCTTTTTTTTCTTTGACATTCTTGCTATCCACTTTCAAACAAAAATTTTTCCCAAAGAGGTTACTCGTGATTAAAATAAATTCACAAAGTTTAATACACGAAGTGTGGGGTCAGTACAATCCCCCCCCTTAAATCTCTATTTCATTCTCTTAAATCGAGATTTAATCCTATACTTATCATATAATATTCATAAAGTTAATTTATTTTAAGCGCAATCACATTTCCACACCCTGTATATTTCGTCCATACCTCAGTTACACACACCCTGTATACTTCTCATCATCTATTCTGTCCCAACTCATAACACGTTAATTTCCCTGTCCCTAATGATCATTCATTCAACTGTCAGTAGCTATTCAATTACCTCACCCCCCATCTACCTCCCCCCCCAAACTATACTTCCCTATAACTAACTTCTAATTACAATCAAACACCAAAATATTTTCAGTAACGTTTAATAATTCTACAAATCAATACATCCAATTTTATCCGCATTCTAAACCACTTTAATAATAATCTAAAATTATTACAATATTTTACAACTCAATATTGTTCTTGAAATTATTTATCCCTTTCACAACTATAAGCAAGTTCCCTATTCACATGTCAACACAAAACTGACAACAAGTCACTATAAACCTCTAATGTAAGACTTCCCACTAGACATAATATCGTGCCAAGTGTACAGCATTAAACAACCCCTTTTCTACTAGTGTTTCTGGGTGCACGAGTACATATACATTCTCATAGTACCTATCTGCAACTATATAGGGTCCATCGTATATCAATTCAAATTTCTTAATCCTTCCACTCAACGAGTCAGATTTATTTAGTCTACGGACTTTAACCAAGTCCCCTATTTGGTATTGAATCAAGTTGTGATTCTTGTTGAATCTATCCTGACGTTTCTTACTAGCACTACGTAAATTTACCCTAACTTGTTCACGTATTTCATTAACGCTCTTATTTTTCGTAAAATTTATTAAAGATCGGTCTATTGAAAGTTGCGTCGAATTCCCGCTAAGGACCTCATTAGGGGTGAAACCCGTACTCAAGTGGAGAGTATTATTGTACAACTCCTCAATCTTTTTCAACCAACATCCCCAGCTCCTATGTTGTTCATGACAATAAATTCTGAAAAACTTTCCTAACTGTTTATTCACCACTTCTGCAGTATTAGGTCTCGGGTTTCTAATAGAAGTATATATTGTCTTAACACCAATACCGCGCAATCCTAATCTCCATACATCCCCTATAAATTGCCTCCCTCGATCTGTCATAACCTTCTTTGGTTTTATTGTTAATGCAAAATCTCGCATCCTAGACACCACTGCCCTTGCTGTTGCCGCCTTCAACCCATATAGTTTTATATATTTAGTGAAAGAATCTTGTATGACAAATATATGCGAAATTCCTCCTCTCGATATCGGCAACGGCCCATAGAGGTCCGCCATCACTAAGTCACCTGGATTCTCGGATATAATTGACTTACAAGTACCTACATACTTAATATTGTCTACCTTTGACAATTGACAAAGATGACAACTCCTAACAAAATCTCTGATTGTTTCCCTCATCTTTAGCCAATAGAATCTGTCCTGTAAATATTTTATCATTTTATAAACTCCTAAGTGCCCCAATTCTAAGTGAACCTGCCTACATACCTCCGCCTGTAAAATTTCTGGTAAATACAATACTCTGTTTGGACTATCCAGCCTATTGAAATAAAGAATTCCATTCTCTGTGATACAACGGCTTGCTATCCGCGCTAACCGATCATTTACTCCCTCTAGTCCTGGATTCGACAGCCTATTTTTTATGCCCCTTATCACATTATCCCTATCTTGTAGTTGGGCCATTTCCCCTAATTTATCCTGTAATTCTTTATTTTCTTGCACTCCCATGTACATTATACTCGGATACCACAATTTCCCCTCCTGTATCTCCCCATCATTCGGAAATCTAGATAAAATGTCTACCCCTATGTTCTCCGTCCCCTTGACATGTTCTACAGTATAGTTAAATTGTTCTAAATATAATATCCACCTAGTGATCCGACTGTTGTATAACCTAATGTTCTTAACAAACACTAACGCCTTGTGATCTGTCCTAATAATTAACTCGGCTCCCCGCAAGTATGTCTCAAATTTCTTTATTCCATAAATTATGGCCCAAAACTCTTGCTCAGTAACAGTCCATCTTAATTCCGAACCCCTTAATGATCTACTACAAAAGCTTAAAATTCGTATTTCTCCTTTTTCATCGTACTGATACAATACCCCCGCAATACCTACTCCTGAACTATCAGTTTGCAAATAGTAAGGTTTACTCACGTCTGGATGAGACAAAAGGATGGTAGTCGAAAATTCTTGTTTCAAATTCCAAAACGCCTTATCTAACTCCTCATCCCAATACCAACTTTGCCCTTTCTTCAATAATTTCGTCAGGGGAACTATTAGACTACTATAATTTGGAATAAACCTCCGATAATAATTACATAAACCTAAGAATGCCCTAACATGTTTCACCTTTTTCGGGGTAGGGAACTTTTGAATTGACTCGACCTCAGCTGGGTCCGTTCGAATTCCCTCGGTAGATACAATGTGACCTAACATCTTAACTTCCTGACATGCAAATTTACACTTTTCTAAATTACATGTTAATCCCGCTCTTTCCAACCGTTCTAATACCAGATCTATTTGTTCCAAATGATCCTCCCACTGACCGTCGGTTAGTATAGCTAGATCATCTAAATAATTTACACAGAAACTTCTAACACTCGGACCTAATATTACATCCATAGCCCGGCTAAAACTTCCAACTGACGTTTTCAATCCCTGTGGCAATACATTATACATATAAGACTTCCCATTAACAGTGAAACCTGTATACTGTCTACTTGTTTCTGAAATCGGGATTTGAAAATAAGCATTATTCAAATCTATAATAGTTATGTACTTAACCCCGTGAAATGCATTTAGAATATCTATCTGCATTGGAGGAGCCTCTGATTCCGCTACCATATATTTGTTAATTTCCCTGGCATCTAATAATATTCGAATAGTCCCATCAGTTTTGGAAGTAAATGTGAGTGGACTACTATACGGTGTTGAACCTCTCGAAATAATACCCATATCTACCATTTCCTGTAATTTATCTTCTACCTTGGATCGGTATGCATAAGGGATGGGATAAGACCGATTAATTCTCGGGACATGCTCATGCATACTAATGTGATGAGTATAACAATTTGCCCTACCAATTCGCTTGGTGAACACTATCCTATGGGCCTCTAAAATCTGCTTCAATGATTTCCTCATGTCAACGGTCAATTCTATACCCGCTTTAATTCTGTCTAAAAAATCTACCTCGCATACTTCGTGGTTAGCCTCACCATCGCTTTCCAACTGTAATGACCTAATGGCTGCAATTCTTTGGTCTTCCTCAATGAAAGGCACGGTAATTCTTCCCCCCTTCATTTCCAAAATTAGTGATCTAGGATCTTGTAATGTAATAATAGCTTTGTATGACAACAGCCAGTCGAACCCTAAAATTACCGGTACAGTCAACCTAGGAACAACTAACAGTCCCGTATCGAAAATTACCTCTTGAATTTTTATTTCTATGGAACATAATTGTTGTATTTTTAAACTCTTCTGCCCTACCGCCCCTCTTATTTGTATAGGCTTTACCGGCAATGAGGGTAGTTGTACATCTCCTCTCGACTGTAACCATTCAAATAATTCCTCAGAAATACAACTAACTTCACTCCCCGTATCTATTAGACAACGTATTTTATTCCCTAAAATCTCTAACCAAATTTCAGCTTTGATTTTATGCCCTATTTCCTCAAAAGAAACCTCTTCATCAAATAACGACGCTGTGACAAAATTCTGCATGGGTTCTACTACTACCGGCCTACCTGCTAAGTTAAGAGACAAGCTCGACAGCCCCTCAAAGTTGGTTGGTATCTGATCCTCCACGTCCGTGGGGATAAAGCCAAATCCTGATTTATCCAATTTCGTCCTCACGCCTGTTGCTACTACAGGGTATAATTTCCCATTTTCCCTTTTTCCTAACCCTACTCCTGGCACCCATCCCGATGACAACATCTGCCGTAGCGCAAACCTAAAATAGTTGCCCCTATGTTTATAAGCTAATCCCGGAGCTTCTGGACTAGCTAACATTAGTTTAAATTCTTACCACTATCTTTACACCTCTCCTGCTCTTCTTCTTCGTTTATCTCCAAATTAGCGATTATTTTCGGCTTCTTATTTCCAAAATTTGATTTCCCAGTCGCAGGTATCCCTCGCTTCATTCCTGGTAGGGTTTGATTAGAGCTTCCACCTTCCACATAACGGTCCTGTTTATCCACGTCATCCAAATCTCTTAAGAATTCAGTGGCTTCTATTATCGATTCCCCTTTCCTCATCCTCCAGGCATATTGTACTTCTCTAGGGAAATGGTGCATTAAATCATTAACTAATTGATTTTCCGTTAGAGGCGTACTCAACATTTTTGCTTGTCCTGCTAGTGAAATAAAGTAACCCATCATGGATTTATGAGTATTCTTCTCCCACACTCCACACACTATATTCCGTCTTAATTGATTTTGTTCAGACTCTCCCCAATAAGTATCCATAAAATCAGCTTTAAAATCTTCCTCGTTGTCCCAACGATCCTTATAAATTCTCGCCCACCGCCTGACATCTCCTTCTAAGCACCCGATAATATTGTCGATTACATGTTCTTTAGTCGGCAACCTTCTTAGGTACGAAAATAGGTCCTCTATGAAGGTAACTGGATGTACGTCGTACCTTCCGGGGTATTTGGGTTTATCCAACCTTCCATCTATCACTGGATACATTGCGAGTTGAGGCATTGTTTCTCTAACCTTATCCCGTACTGGTTCTTCCTGCATTTTTCCCTGCAGCTCCGATACCTTTAAATGCAGTTGCCCAATTGTCCTACGCATGTTCCGCATCATGAGTGCCATCGCAGACAAACCCCCAGTAGCAGGTGTTGTTTTCTTCACTATTCCAGGTGTCGCTCCAGCAGCCTTCGCCTTAGCACGCATTTCCTTGCCAGCTTGGATCATTTTGCTCATAGTTGTGTTTCTGTAATACATTAAAATTTTCTTTACTAATAGCCCCGATTGATCTTAATTCACCATTGTTGTTTGATTTCTTCTTCTATCGACATATATTGTTTTACAACATCCGCTATTCCTCTATCACCATCTATAATACTTAACTCTTGGAAAGAGTCCTTCCAAGCATTCCCCGTTAGCCAATGCTCATGTTTTTCGTGCAATCGGTTTATATAATCAAGTGTAATAGCACTTTCCTCTATTCTACCTCTAGTTTTTATTCTTTGTAAAACCACCTCCGGGGAACTTCGTACGTAAATTCCCAAATCTACATTAGCTAAAGCCTTTTCCTTGACAAACGAGATCCAATTCTCGAATATCTCCGCCTCTACAGGGTGTATCAACTCGTTTTCACGTAGTATTTTCATAAAACAATGCCTCGCACTAAATATTGACCTTTCTATTATCTTAATTGGCGTTTCTACTCGCAAGGTGTGATGTTCTAGCAGAGTCGACACCACATAATTTTGGAATACATAAGCCCACCGCTTGGGGTCTTCTACCATTAATTTGAAGAGGTTGACGCCCTTTACATTTTGCCATTTTTGGACAGGTTCTGGTAAAACGGTCACCATCTTATTGGTATGCAGAGACTCTAATAGGGTCGACTTCCCACAACCAATATTACCCTCTAACACAACGGTAAACGTTCCCTTTCCTTTTCTTAGCGTATTGGCCATGTCAAACCTGAAATTTCAAAGCTATGAATACAAAAAAAAATTTTTTTTTTTTTTTTTTTTTTTCGAAAAAAAATTTTTTTCTCTTTTTTTTTTCTCAACAGCCCGCTACTTGAGACTCAGGATCCTGGTCACGGCACCAATTTGTACTGTTCCCAATAGGGGTAGACACTATATTTTTATTTATATACTTTTATCTAAGTATAATTACGGCCATCGTCTGTTTGTAGGAACCCTTAGTTGTATAATAATTTATAGTAGACCTAGGATCGAACCGAGTGAGAGGGCTATTTAGTAGAGTAACTACCTCTTTGAGAAAGCGTTGGTTATACATACAGGAAACTCAAAAGTTATTTCGTTTAGTATAAGAAATTATTATTGTTACTATCTATTTTTGATTATATTTCCGCTTAATTAATATAAAAAGAGGTGATTTATGCCGTATAGGCCGGGCCCCTCCCCGCCCGGGCCTGTGGAGCTCGTCACCGTACTGGTCACTCCCCCACGGGCTGCCTCGGCACCTCGTGAGGGGATTGAATTAATGTCGTATGTCAATCACGTGCGTACCTCGTCTTCAAATGAATGAGTGGAGAACAAAATCATAGTCACTCCCGAGGCAGGCTTTGTTAATCCCTAACCTTTTCCTGAGTGACTATCCTATACACCTACGGTCTCCTCTTCCCCCCCCCCCCCAACCTCTAACAGACTAGCGTCAGGAAGAACAACTCGGAATCATGTTTGTGTTATTACGACGCGTTCCACAATTTGCGTCCACAACCCAACAGAGAAAGTCTCCTTCCCCCCACATGCCCCACAAGGACTCCCAACGCCACTATTAGTCGTTAGACCTTGTTTAACCGCAACCCCACTTTAGCCCTATTGCCAAGTGAGTAGTAAACAACCCCATCGGACAGAGTCCGTATTGCCGGGTGGTTAGTCCGACAAAGAGGATGCAACGTTCAGCGGCCAGAGGTGGAATTGACCCCTGGTGACCACATGTATCTGAAGACCCTCGGTCCCCAAACACAATTTTGAATAATCTACAGACTCCATTGTGAAACATCGATCATAATGGTTTGTGGAGTCTGTAAGGGTACTTTGTACAGTATCCATGCGCGCAATACCGACCATTAATACCCAGCCAGCTAGATTAGTACTCGTATCTGTGGCACACTAGTTCCATTCGCTCCACCAGCTGGATACAATAGTAAGTATAGAATTGTATAGCTATCCTTCCCGAGCTATCTGGGTTTCTATTAAAATCATTAGAATGGTGACAAAATTAAGTAATCAGGTTTAGTATAGATAATTGTAGAGACCGTGATACACCCCGGTTCTAGGTCCAAATAGCTTATTTGTAAAGTTAGGCCAAATACGCAGGGCAATTTGGAAGAAACATTGAGGAAATATAAACAATTACACAATAAGCTGAAGTCAATTATTAATATCTCGTTTCCATTAACTTTGGAGTTTCTAGCATGTTATAATATATAAGCAGTTTTGATATTCAATTTTAATTTTACTAATGTATTACTCACTGTCTTATATTTGTGCCACAAATATATTAGTTCTTCGCTATAGTATCCACACACCGATGGTAACTTCAGTACCGTCAATAGTAATATAGTTTAGATCAATTGAAGATAATGTTCGTTAAAAATATTCAACAATTCAATGTCTTCGTAACACTCCGTAACGTCAGCAGAACAGAACAGTAATGACCCGTATTTGAATCAATTCGATCATTTGAATTTAACTTCTAAATTTCAAATATTTAAATTTAGGTCTTTTGAATTTAGACTGGTGTTATTTATTCTTTATATTTTGAAAGTTTAAAATTTAGAACACGGATAAATTATTTATAAAATTATTGTATACGTTCGTATAGAACCAAAGACCGATTTGAAATGAGATCTCAGGAGTGTCGCGGTTCCATCTCGGTTTGAATTTATTAGACATTCTATCAAAATGTCATAGACATTATGTCTAAATGCTGGTCTTTCAAATTTATAACATTGTGACAACAAATGTCAGATTACGTGGAAATCATAATATAATTATGACCAACTGTACTTTACTTCTATCTACAAATTGTATAATTAGCTCAAATCAGAATACAATAACAGTGGTAGGATCCCGACATACTCCTCACTGTTCCGACGCTGTTATGTCGTAACATCATTAACTACTGGGATAAGGGAAGGACTTAGCTAGGGACATCCAGGAACCGCCATCAGCACTCGGACCGCACGCCAATACTCCAATCACGTCCCGTTGCACATCACACCACACAGCCAGCCAGGATATCTCCATCACGTTGGACGTCGACGCCAGCATGAAATTAAATATTATTGTAGGAACCGCACAATTCAAAGCTTTATGTATTTTGGGGCGTATTAACCGCGGGGCAAGCTCGAGCAATTAATTATAAGCAATGTTTACTATTCCATCAAATCCCGAGTAATTTGTCTTTCGTTTTCATAATTTTTATATTTCAATAAAATCACATTTATTTAATTCAATTCAACTTCAACTTACACGCCATCAATCCAGACTTGCGTATCTTCATAGTCTTCAACCAGTTCCTCCTCCTCTCGTCATGATGACAGCAACTGTCACTATCCTCCCCGTAGCCACTCAGTCCGCTGAAACTCATAATATTAAAGGGCAAAAGCAATTGTAAATAACTCACGTCACCAGCACACACAGCCTTGCACTATTGGACACCTATTTACACTTCTATCACGACGATAAGACCTAGTAATCCATTCCTTATAACTCCGGGTGTTATGTTTTGTTCGGAGTTTGAAATCCTATACGTAGCGACCTTGCTATGCGAATATACAACGACTGTCAAACTAGATTTTATTTAATTTTCACTGAAACCGTTTGTAACCTCCGTACTCCATTTTTAATTATTGGTTTTAAGTTAATATATGGATTTCTAGGCCTTTTCATTGCGTTATCAAAGAATTCACATTTTATTTTATTTAATTTTCGTTAGCACATCTTTCTTTCCATGACACTTGACAACCCAATCCCCTTCCCTTTTCTCTTTTTTTTCTTTGACATTCTTGCTATCCACTTTCAAACAAAAATTTTTCCCAAAGAGGTTACTCGTGATTAAAATAAATTCACAAAGTTTAATACACGAAGTGTGGGGTCAGTACAGTACCCTAAAACAGGACATATTGCTCCGGCGTTAGGTACTTTGTGAAGTACATACACATAAGAGAAACAGTTACTTACCGAAAACTGTTGGTGTATTGAAGGGTTCTGAAGATTTCCCCTGAGGGCTCTACGATAGAGTTTGTATGGGGTTGGCGAATAAATTGTTAATAAACGGTTAATAACTACTTCCACCCTCTATAAATAACTTGACAGTAGATATTGTATAGAATGGTGCAGCAAAAAAAAAAGGAACAAAGTTTTTTATTGTATTTTATTCAAAGTCAAGTCATATCTTTATTCAATTTAGGCTATAACAAGCACTTATGAATGTCAAAAAATGTACAAAAAAAAAGTACCTAAGTAAGTATTAGTTTTGCAGGTGGTGGGAACCTTGTGCAAGGTCCGCCCGGATTGCTACCACCATCTTGCTCGCTAATCCTGCCGTGAAGCAGCAGTGCTTGCACTGTTATGTTTCGGCGCGGAGAGTAAGACAGCCGGTGAAATTACTGGCACTTGAGGTATTCCAACTTATGCCTCTAGGTTGGCAACGCATCTGCAATACCCCTTGTGTTGCAGATGTTTATGGGCGGTGGTGATCTCTTACCACCAGGAGACCCACTTGCTCGTTTGCCTTCCAGTCGTATAAAAAAAAGAATTTTTTTCCAAATCTAAAACTTAATTCTGGAGTTATGTATGTAGCAGCCCTTAGACCCTAATAGCCCAGTGGTCAAAGTATTATCGTTGGATTCTGGGACAACCTGAAAATACTTATGTCAAATTTCAACTCAATTTGAAACCAGGATGGGGTGCTAAAATTGTTACATAGGTACGAAACAAACATTACAAGTTATAACCTAACCAACAAAAAGTTGGAAAACCGCCGACGTTGTCACTTCCAAGTTCAATATCTCAAAAACGGCTGAACCGATTTCGCTAAAACATGTCTAAAAACCATTGCTAGGAAACCTGCTTTCAAATAAAGAAAACCGCATTCAAATCGGCTCACCCGTTTATGAACTACGACACAGACAGATAGACACATAGCGGTCAAACTCCCCTCTTTTTGCGTGTACTATTGCTTTGCTTGCTCTTTTTACCGACAACATTCAACCTTGAACTATTTCATGAATAGTGATAGCACAGAGAATATAATATAGTGATAGCAATTACGTAACTAAATGCGAATGGTTATCAATTTACAGTTATTGTCGAGACACCGTAATTAAGGATGACATAGAAATTGTTGTTTGACCTCGAAACAAAATTGTTTCGTTTATTTAAACGATACGATAATCTTGTTTGGCCGTTGTAATGAAGTCGTTTGTTGGTTGACAATTGAAGGGATGTTTACAGGAAACGAAAAAGCTAAATGTATTTTTACATACTAAGTAGTAATTAGAAATAAATAATATCTTATAGGTGATTTTAGTAAGTGGCCAATAGTTCAGTACCATTCATTACACATTTCAAAGACCAATTTGTCACTGCAACAGTTTGTCACTTATACAGTTTTTGTAAAATTTTGTTGGTTAGGTTTTGTATAAAAATTAAACAAAATTGTCTAGAAATTATTTTATTTGCTAACAAATTAGACTGATTCTATCAAGATAGAAATAAATCAAAAAGCAGAAATAATACTAAATACCTATTACCAACTAAATTAAAAACTATATAGAAATTGTCGTCTTATTTTAAGAGATAGGTACAGGCTTAATTTACTTCATAATGTGAACATTTTTAATCCTCATAGCCGCTGCTATTGTCATCGTTACCTATAAAAATATTGTATGAAGCGTAGGAAGTGGACTGCATTAAAATAAATGCAAATAATGATGAAATTGAAATATAATCTTGACTTGAAAACACAACCATACGAGCGCACAACAAAAGCAATAATGACAAGTAAATAAAAGAAAAATATACAAAAAAAGAACATTACAAAAATACATCAAAAAAGTACAAAAACTCCAAGGAGTTTGCTACACTGTAGTTATGTAGTTTTTGTAAAATGGGTATACTTATTTTAAGTTTTAAGGTACTTAACCATTTTGGAGAAATAGGGTCATTTTAGACAACATCGTTTGTACTACTTGTAGCTCTTTCTTGGACGAACACTATGATACCAATAACTCAAATCCGCCAAAAATGTTAGTTATGTTGTTTTTGTATACGTCCCTTCAAAATTAAGAATGCGATTTCGTTTGAAACATGTTCGGAAGAAGAGTTAACATCAAATAGGAAACTAATACAATATTTCAACGCAAGTGACATCGGCCCATTAGCTCAGTTGGTTAGAGCGTCGTGCTAATAACGCGAAGGTCGCGGGTTCGATCCCCTCATGGGCCACATTGCTTTTTGCTTTTACTTAGTTGACGAATTCGTAAAATCTTATAATAATTATTTTACTAGCTTTAGCCCGCGGCTTCGCCCGCGTGGTATTCGGTTACTGCGCGCTGTTCTCGTGGGAACTTTGCATTTTTCCGGGATAAAAAGTAGCCTATGTCACTCTCGGGACCATAAACTATCTCTATGCCAAAAATCACGACGATCCGCTCCGATCGCTCCGATATGGCGTGAAAGACGGACAAACACACAAACATACAAACACACTTTCGCATTTATAATACTTATAATATTAGCATGAATGAAGCATTATTAATATAGTAAGTAGTTGATATTAGTATGGATTTTAATACACTGCTAATTGTGATGATTTGCAAAGCTGAATTAGGTAATCCCTCGTATGTCTTGACACAGATATTTTATATGCCAAATTTAAGGCTATCTCTTTGTATTTTTTTAAATCTCCATAATGTGTACTTATTAAATAAAACAAATAAGACTAGAATTCTATACTTTTTTTAGCTCCAATATATGAGAGGTTAATCGCGCCTAAAAATAAATTCAATGCATATTTTTCTTTATACCAGTATGAATTACCCCAACTAGCTAACAATTCTCGTAATTGAATTAGTTCTAAAATAAATTCAAACACACATAAGTAACAATGGACCCGATTCTACAGCGGCCGCTAAAATTCCTAATTTTATTTAGACGTCGCTAAATCACTTTGCTATTCTATGAGCACCTGTCATAATCAAATGACGTCGCTAATTTGATGGAATAGCACTTGTTAAATCCGCCGTCTAAATGACAATTAAAATTTAGAAAATTTAGATTTAGACAATTTAGCTGACGTGCGCGTAGAATCGCATCCAGTGTCACGAAAAAAAAATTACAAAAAGAAAGTTTGGAGGTGCTGGGATTTGAACCCAGGACTTTCAGCATGCGAAGCAGACACTCTACCACTGAGTTACACCCCCGGCTAAAGAGTGGAGCGAAATTACCGTTCATATTACGTCCAACTATTTGTTAAAAAAAACTTGAAACATTATCTACATAGATCAAATGTTTTAAGACAGTTCACTCTAATCTAATCATAATAATACCTACTACAAAACTTTTTCTTGTTTTGCTAACCTATTTTTTCCTTGTTACAGGTTTTAGGCATAACAGAACGCGAATTTATGGACCAAATGGGAGTGTACTTCGTAGGTTTCGTCTCTCAATATGGTTATGATCGAGTTTTGTCAGTCCTTGGACGTCATATGCGAGACTTTCTGAACGGACTGGACAACCTTCACGAGTACTTAAAATTTAGTTATCCTAGAATGAGGGCACCTAGTTTTATTTGTGAAAACGAGACGCGGCAGGGACTGACACTACACTACCGGTCAAAGAGAAGAGGTTTCGTCTATTACGCTATGGGACAAATCAGAGAGGTCAGTATTTTACTGTAGAAAATGTTCTCACTGTTGTTGAGGTAAGATTTCTTTTTCGTTAGCAGTTAGCAGTTTAGTAATAAGCAGTAAGATTGCTTTAAAAAAATTAGGAATTTTAATTTGGAACTCATACAATTAAGTTCTTACCTATTCGACTGTCTTTTAAGTCTTTTCTTTGTTTTTTTTTTCTTTGTTAAATTTAGTTAATTTCTGTGTAATGAAAATTTGAGAGCACGGTAGTCCCCCCGCTAAGACGAAAAAAAAGGTGGGCACCTTTTCTCGAACCATTTCGACGTTAGAACTTTACTTATATTTTTTCGTTTGCTAAATTTTATATCGACAAAATACAACATCAGTGATTTATAGAATTAACTGGAGGATTAACTTCGTCGTTCACTAATTGGCTTTGTGTAAACAAATTATTCTTAACGCCCACCCCACTGATGTCTAGACAAAAGCAAAAATTTGTCGATTTGTTATTTTTGTGCGTTGGTGATTATATTCAATTAACTAGCAAAATACTATTTTTATTATTTTTATCATAAACAACAACTTTTAAGTTTAAAAAAAAATGTATTCAATTCGGTATCGTCATTCGGAAGGACTTATTTTAATTTAAACGTAGGTACAGACTACGAGTATAGATATTAGGTACCTTTTTTTTTTTTTTTTTTTTTTCTTCTACTGGAAGGCAAACGAGCAATTGGGTCTCCTGGTGGTAAGAGATCACCACCGTCCATAAACATCTGCAACACCAGGGGTATTGCAGATGCGTTGCCAACTGAAATTAAGACAATAAAAACAATTTTAGCAACAGATTTGTAAATGTGAATAATTTAAATGAAAAAAACTAATAATATAATACAATGTAACATAAAAAAGCAGTATAAACAAAATAAGCACAAAAAGTGAAACTTGGAGGTGCGGGGTATCGATCCCCGTACCTCTCGCATGCTAAGCGAGCGCTCTACCATCTGAGCTACACCCCCTGATGATATGAGTAGCGAAAATAACGTTCACTTGAAACGGCTAGACAGTAGTTACGTGAGTCGCAACTTACGCAACGCTTAATGTCAATATGAGTCACTAGATGGCGCTATTAGCAATAACGTTTTGATTTAATAATTATTAAGATATGAAACATTAAGTTATTATAATTAAAAATTGAAAATATTAATCAATGTTAATAGAAATAAAATATTTGCCTCACTTCTTTATTGCATTTATTTCTGAAGAAGTTCTTCGCAGAGCTGCTTTTAGCGCCCCTAGCGCTTTTGTGTGGAAACTAAAACAAAGCAGTCCGCGGGAAAACACGTGTTACGGCAGCGCTACTGTGATACCACGGACGGTTGGTGTATACAGAATGCTGAGTTCTTTCGCTAACTGGATCCAATAGCATAATAAAATAGTAAATACTAGCGATTTTGTATTGAAAATTGCCAGCCATCTTCGAATTAGCTAGTTTCGCGAAGGATACCTCAAAGAAAACATCTTCATAGACATAGAAGATTAACCCCCTCTATTTTTCAGGTAGCCCGTCACTTTTACCACAAGGAAATGCGAATAGAGCTCCTGAGGGAGGAACTACTATTTGACACAGTCCACGTGACCTTCCAACTGACGTTTGACAACAGAGCGTTTACCCTGGCGTCTCTCGCCATGACCAGGGAGGAGAAACATCTGCCGATCAGCGCGTCGGTGCTCTTTGAGATATTTCCCTTCTGCATTGTCTTCGGGTAAGTGCACATCATTCTAAAAAATATAAAAAAAAAACAAATAAAAAACTTAAGTATGGGATATCTTCGCATATCAATCATTTAAAACGATTACTTTGCTCACCCGTAGGCTAAGGGCCTGTTTCACCATCCATTGATTAGTGTTCACGGTTAAATGTGATGCCGTCTCCGTCTATTCGAGCAAAACAAATAGAGACGGCTTCAAATATAACCGTCAGTTAATACTAATCAATGGATGGTGAAACAGCCCCTCAGCCTACTTTGAAAACTGCCAGATAGGTAGTTCATTCTTATATAATTTATTTCTAATGTTTTTTGCGATTTTTTTTTAATCAGCCCATACAGTGTCCCACTGCTGGGCAAAGGCCTTCCCTTTCTCCTTCCACTCGTCTCTGGCTTCGGCAAACTGTTTCCAGCCCAGCTGCAATGATTATTATTATTATTAAATCACACAAGCCCAACTATCTCCACCACCACATAACATAATCGATTTCAAACTCAACCAGAATTCAATCCGAACGACTACAAATTTTAGTAGAAACCCCTTCTTCCCATATTTTCCCAAGCCATTGCAGTTTACTCAGTCGCAGACGTGGTAGAATTCTGTTTTTTCTCCAGCTAATTAGCAACTAGTATTCCTACACAAAGCTATCTGAAGCTCGTCTGTCTGTGTCCTACTGCTCAGTTAAATAATGCACAGAGTATTTGGATTGCTGTATGGTACTCTATAATCTGTAGATATAAGTCTTTTCACGGTCGCAATGTCGGCAAACATCATCATCATCTCAGCTTCACGTCTGCCTCATCTCAGAATGAGAGTATGTAAAATTGTGTACTTATGGGAAGAATAAAAAACAGATTATTGGCGCTGATCCTTGCCGTCTGTGGTAGCGAAAATGAGGCTTTTATTTATTCATTCATTCATTTATTTCTTGCAACCATGGTATTATACACCACACTTCAGTAGATTTTGCCCGCAGCTTCGCCCGCGAATTCACTTATCGCGCGCTGTTCCCACGAAGTGTGCATTTTTCCGGGATTGAAAGTAGTCTATGTTACTCTCTGCCAAAAATCACGTCAATCCGTCGCTCCGTATAGACATGAAAGACGGTTAAACATACAAACACACACTTTCGCATTTATATATAATAGATTCTGCATTCGTTATACGATATCTTTTATTTTCTGAAACCGCACAACAATAAATACGCGTCTACAATAAAATAACTACATTTATCTCCGACCCTGCGTTTCCATTAAATTAGACTTAGACAGTGCGACATAAATCCTTGCACGTCGTTAAAGTCGGATTTACACTGCGTATAATACAGTAGGTACAAAGATACTGCAGTACTATACTTGGTTTGGATAGGTATTTAACTAAATGTAAACAAAACAATGTCAATTGCTGTCTTAAATGTTGAAATGCCTCCATTAAACTATCTAAACATTCACATTTCTGTATTGAAATACACTAGTCTAGTTTGTATTACAATGATAGATAAGTAAAATGTACTAAAATCTTGAATATACTTACTAAATCTGACAGTAGAAGTTTTTTTTTACATTTAGTTAAAAATCTATCCAAACCAAGTATGGATACCTTGGCTTGTAGATAACTACAGACAATCTATTAAACTCCTGGGGTTCGAAGGAATAGTGTCATTTTCTCTGTATGATTCAAATTTACAAAAATACATTCAACTTTATACATACATATAAGACATTTTAAGTTTTAAATTTCGATGTCAATTTTTTTTTTGTGGGTCGCAGGAGGAAGCATGTCATATATGAAATATTTAAAATCCAAAACAAGAAAATAAAAGCAAAAATGTCTTTGTCTCTTATGGTGACTCAACCCCCAAAAAACAATAATGCTTTTATGGTAAGCAAAACTCGACCCTCCTCTTGCGCCACCAAAAACCAAAACCTTTAAAACCGGCTTCCCGCATTATTCCCGAATTCAGGGAACACAAGGAATTTCGTAACTAATTTCATTCCTAACTTCAGCACAATATGTCACTGTCACGGTACACGCTTCCACCAAGCCGACACCAACTTAAAAGCTTTTAGCATAGAGCGGCTGCTCAACTTGAGTGGCTTGTGGTACGCAGCTTTTGTTTGCTCAACCGAGCGAATTAAACCGAGTTTTAATGTAAACTTAATTTGCATAAGTTTGGGGCAAACGCATTTAAAGTACGTATTAAGTGTGATTGGCGTCGATTGCTTCGTATCGATTGACGAAATCATTACCTACGCCTATACAGCGTGTATTTTGATACTACCTCAAATTTTAAGGGTAGTTAGTGAAGGCCCTATTTAATAAACACATTTTATTATGTTGTTGTAAAAAATGAGACTTATTATTTTCCTTACAAAATTAATTAGCACGCAATATATGACTACGTGATACTACTTTGTTTTTATTCAAAACGTCGCACTTGTTGACGTGACTAATTACCCTCTGGTACTATTTGTTTTGATATCGATTCACAGCACTTAAATCTTTGTCTGTTACAGTTCGAGGCAGTGTGAAAATACACGCTGTATAATGCTTTGATCAATGTGATGGATGTTTTTTTTTCACTTCCTGTTACATGTATGAAGTGTTTCTAGGAGGGGGAGGAGCCTCCTAGAAACATATATTTTTTGTTATTAAACTACCTATCAAATCAAACTAAGTAGCAGTTCATAAAAAAATCAACTATACGTACCTATACATTTTTTTAGTTTTTGAATAAACTTCTTTACAGTTGGACAGTGAGACAGACAAACATAACCTAACTACATTGGTATATACCTATGTAGTTTCAATGAACTAAAACAATTAACTTTGCTCACACGCGCCCAGCCCAGATAGCTAAGTTTATTCAAGATATGCGTGTTCATGTAGTTCCTCCACTTCCACACTGTAAGAACACACACAAATCACACAAACCCATCTATCACCACCACCACACTATGTACACTGACGAGTTTCGAACTCAACCAGAGCTGCCAGGTGCTTAACTAATAAACCAAAACAAACGTTTTAATTTGTGTGGTATTTGTCTGGTAGCATGGTTTACAGTTGTGTTGCTCTGAAGATGAGTTCTAAATGAGTCAGTGTAGTATGGTGGTGGTGATAGGTGGGTTTGTGTGATTTGTGTGTGTTCTTACAGTGAGAAGGTGAAGGAACTTCATGAACACGCATAATTATCTTGCATAAACGTAGCTATCGTAGCGGGTGAGCAAAGTAATTGTTTCAGTTAATTAATATGGACCTCCGCAAAGTAACGCCTGATTCAATAAATTATTTATGTAGTTTAGTTTCCTATGACGATAGGAATACTATAACATGATAATGAAGAAGAAACCTGAAATAGTTCAAAATTTATTTGCAGATCAGACATGGTGGTGCGCAGCATCGGAAACTCGCTGATGGTGATATTGCCAGATTTGGTGGGGAAAAAGATCACCAACTGGTTCGATTTGGTGCGGCCACTGATCGCCTTTAAATTCCAAACTGTAAGTCCCTATCTTAGGACATGTCTATCTATATAAATAAATAAAAGAATATTTATTCACAAAGCCAAAAATATAACGTAACAAAATACGATGAAAGAAACATAAAGATATAAATAGAACAAAAAAGCAGAAATACAAACTAAATTAAAAACTAAAAGTAAAATAAAAGTAACTAATAACTAACTATAAACTAGAAAAAAATAGTAAAAGGAACCCCCCGCGGCATGGACCCAAAGATGCTGGCAGCATTTCCTCGCTGTATAGCTAAGCTGAAACGTTGTGCGAGAAACGTAAATATATAAAACATAATTTGTGAAGAGGTAAAGGACTCAGCAGAGCTGCTGGTTTTCAGTCCTCACCTTGAAGAAGGAAATGGTAGGGTGGCTGACAATGAGTAAAACACTACCTAAAACTATAAGAAAGAAGCGATTGGCGCTTTTTTTGTGGCACATTCTCGATGGCAATGATTGGATAAAGCGCTGGTAAGATAAAAAAAAATTATAAAAGCCCTACTTACCGGACAAATGTTAGATTTTTTTTATGAAATGGCCAAGCATTTGTAATAAAATGATAATATTTTAAACTTTCGTGATTTTCAGCCATAGTTAATACCTACCACAATCGGGACTTGTAATAATTACCTTGGCAGTCATTCGACCACGTTCGCGTTCGTTAACGTTCTGTCAGTCTAGGTACTCGTGATCACGGCCACTTTAATGTGGTCGAAACATCGAGGTTACCATTACTCGTGTGCTTAGCGTGATCTGATAAGTCCCGATTACAGTATTAACCATAATAAAGTTGTTCGTATTTATAGTAGAGATGCAACGGATATCCGGCCACTATCCGGTATCCGGCCTATCCAGCCACTATTTTACTATTCGGCCGAATACCGGATAGTGGCGTACTATCCGGCCGGATACCGGATGGCAAAAAAGTTGTAGTTATGATTAAAAACTGATATTTATTTATGAATTTATCAATTATTGACATTAGTTTATTATTCTACGGGCATGTTTCGATGAATTTTAACTGACGGATATATGTGATACCGTCTCGCGTCTGTTCAATCATATTTATCCATTAGTTAAAATTAATCAATGGCTGGTGAATCAGCCCCTAAATTAATTAATTATACTCTACTAGTTGCTAGTTGCAACCGGCACGGAGTGTCATGCGCATGTTCGAATTAGCTTAATTTAATTGTACGTAAAACTAGGCTGAATATCCGGTGGCCGGATATCCGGCTATCCGGCCAACAGTCCCGCCGAATATCCGGTATCCGATATCTGGCCAAACCACTATCCGTTTCATCTCTAATTTATAGAGCTAACCCTGTCCTCTTGCTTAGCCTTTTCCCGGTAGTCTTTAGAAAACGGGCACGAAATGTGTAAAAACAAGACATTATAGCAACACATGAAGTATTAATCTTTGTGTGCACAATTTCCCCGTATCCACCCAAGGCCTCGTCCCCAAATTGGCCAATTTACGAACACATCGGAGGCCTTCCAAGGGCAACCAATTACACAGCTACTTTATTAACTTAAGAGAAACAATGTCATTGGGGCTTATCTACAAAAAAAGAGAAGATTTATTTCAGAAATTAAAATTACAATTACAAAGTTCAAGTTCCATCATTGAACAAAGTTCGATTACAATTGACAACATTTCATATTTCTAAGACTATAATTTGATTCGTTCTCTGTATTCTGCTCGGAAATAGAAAGACGCTGATATTTTTAAAATTTCGCTACGATTATTAATTAATTTATTACAATTTTTTTAAGATGTGCTTATTCGAAAAGGGCTTAACTCCAAAACTACGATATAATAGATCCATTACTTTTGTCTAGTCTCTATTAAAAAAAAGATCACGTAAATCATGCGTAAATCTGAAGTAGACGTTGTCAAAATTATGACAGCTCTTTTTCTGGTGCAAAAGGCAAAGGAAACATATCTATTCTGTCGTAGTATTGGCAAATTCAGATACATTTTTAATAGTTTGTATTTTTTTAAATATGGAGAAATAAATTATAGTAAATATTTTGCCATGCTCAGGAGGCAAAACTCTTTCGATTCCTGTAGTAATTCACAGGTGTTGAAAAAATGAAATCTTGTCAATTACAATTATACCATTCAACAGGTTAAATGAAGTTAATACTTACCAACTACTAGTAGCCTAATCTAAAGAGAGAGGAGATGTGCTATGTCTTTTATATGGAAAGTTGCGTGCTCTGGATATTTGCTCTGGATGCGTGCTATTGATGCATGCTTCTACTCGAGCTGCGCATCTTCCTCGAAGCGCTGGTGGTTTGCGGGGACTTTAATATCGATATTTTATCACAATCCGTTGAAAAAGACCAGTTTATTTCTGTTTTAAAATCTTTTAATTTAAATTTCTTATTTAATGAACCCACCAGAGTCACAACCACTTCGACCACATGTATAGACAACATTTGCTTAACTTGTAAGTATTTAGAAAAAGCTGTAATCAGTGGAGTACGGTCGGATCACAAAGCTCAAATAGTGAAGTTACCTCGGGCTAGGGGCGGTTTTAATCAAACCATAGAAATTAGGCCGTTGAACAAACAAAGACTTGACCGTCTCAAAACAAACATCGCGCAAAAAGTAAACAATTTAAAAGTATGCACTAAAAACCCAAACGAAAATTTCAAAATATTGTTAAATACTGTATGCGAAGAATACGATAAAACGTGTAGTAAAAAACGTATTAAAATAGGAAACAAACTGTCATTCAATGAATGGGCTACGCCTGGAATACGTAGGAGTAGGGACGTCTTATATGATCTTTATGATAAGAAATCATGTACTACTGATGAACGTTTCCACCAGTATGTTAGGGATTATTCAAAATTATTCAAAATTATATGTAATAAAGTAAAAGCAGCCCATGTAACTAATAAAATTAAGTCCTCTAATGATAAAATTAAAACAGTTTGGAAAATTATAAATACTGAAACCGGTCGACGTAAGAACGCGGAGTCCTCTATATCACTAAAGATAAACAACGTATTAGAAACGGACGCGGTTAAAGTAGCTAACGAGTTTAATACCTATTTCTCTAAAATCCCCATCGAAACGACAAAATGTCTCGCGTCTTCCTCAAAGCTAGCTGAATCGCTCTTAAAAGAAAATGTGTCTATTCCAAACATAAGTAACTGTAAATTCACGCATGTCTCTCCCGGTGACATCATTAGGACTTTTAAATTATTGAAAGTAAAAAAAACGGAAGACTTGTGGGGCGTCTCAGTTAAGGTTCTACAGTCTATTTTAGATGTCGTTGCTCCAACTTTAGCTTTTATTTTCAATAGCTGCATAGATGAAGGCGTATTTCCAGATTTGATGAAATATAGTAAAGTAATTCCTATTTTTAAATCAGGTGATAAAGATAATCCCTCTGATTATCGTCCGGTGTCCATCCTATCAGCGTTTAGCAAAATATTTGAAAAAATAATGCTGACGCAAATGATCTCGCATTTTAATACTCATAAAATCATGCATCCACAGCAGTTCGGATTCACAAAAGGCAGGTCTACTACAGACGCGGGTCATAGTTTAGTTAAATTCATTTTGCAAGCTTGGGAGGAATCACATGACGCTATAGGTGTATTCTGCAACCTTTCGAAAGCATTTGATTGTGTGGATCATGATACTTTAATTTGTAAGTTAAATTTTTATGGCATTCGTGGCCTCGCTTTAGAACTCATTAAATCTTATCTCACACAAAGAAAGCAAAAGGTAGCGATTAACGGAGCGGTATCGGAGGAATCTGTGGTCGAAATGGGAGTGCCTCAAGGATCCATTCTTGCCCCATTCCTGTTTCTTATTTATGTAAATGACCTAACTTATATGGTAATCCAAAAGTCGGGTATCGTTATGTTTGCTGACGACACGTCTTTACTGTTCAAGGTTAGTAGAAAAGATACCGACTTCACTGAACCCAATGAAACCCTGTCCGTGATATCCGCATGGTTTGCTGCCAATAATTTGTTACTAAATCCTAAGAAAACCAAATGTATTAAATTCTCATTGATAAATTCATCTAACTCGAATTCAATTTCTAATATAAAGTTAAATGGGCAAACTATTGAATTTGTAAAATCAACAGTATTTTTAGGAATAACACTCGATTCTAAACTGCAGTGGGGACCTCATGTCACTGCAATCGCGGGTAGATTGAGCTCTGCTGCTTTTGCAGTTTGGAAAATACGGCAGCTAACCGATGTGGCGACGGCACGGTTGGTGTACTTTTCGTACTTTAATAGTATTATGTCGTACGGGCTTATTTTATGGGGATCTGCTGCAGACATCGAATCAATTTTTATCTTGCAAAAGAGAGCAGTCAGAGCAATTTATAATTTGAAGACGCGTGAATCTTTAAGATCATTTTTTAAGGAAACTGGTATCCTAACCCTGCCGTCGCTTTATGTTTTTGAAATAATCATGTACGTTAGGAAGAACATATGTGATTTTCCCACTAACGTCGATAAGCCAAAGGCTACTAGAAACACAGGGAAGCTTAAAGTTCCATCTTACAGACTGGCTAAAACCAAAAAGTCGTTTTTGGGAAGTTGCATACGTTTTTATAATAAAATTCCAAAAAATATTACTGAAGAAACTGATACAAAATTTAAATCAACTGTCAAAAAGACATTAATATCTAAGGCTTATTATAAAGTTAACGATTATATCATGGACAGGGATATTTGGAAATAATTCCGATCCGCCTAGCGATCCCTTCAATTAGTGAACCTACTGTGTTAAAAATAAAATTGTGTTAAATACTTGTAATGTATAGTACATAGATATTATCATTTATAAATATTGTGAATCTGTTTTTAAAAAAAAAAATACCTCGTTGAGTTTCTTGCCGGATTCTTCTCAACAGAGGTTTTTTTCCGAACCGGTGGTAGATTTTTTGACATTCATAAGTGCTTATCATAGCCTAAATTGAATAAAGAGATTTTGACTTTGACTTTGAAGCTACATAGCTAGCATTAGTGGAAACGGTCACACAGTGTCGTAGCGTAGCTTTGATATCCTCACAATATAGCTGCATAGCTAATGGGTAGGGTACTAAGGAACAGATACTTAAACATACAAGTAACTGCTTTAAATATTGGTATTTAGGTATATCTATACATGCCTAAATACGGAACCATGAATCCGCCTCGCTCTTGACCGGTTTTTTTATATTTGTACTAGCTTTTGCCCGCGGTTATCGCGCGCTATTCCCTTGGGAACTGTGTATTTTTCCGGGATAAAAAGTAGCCTATGTCACTCTCGGGCTCATGAACTATCTCTATGCCAAAAATCACGTCGATCCGTAGCTCCGTTACGGCGTGAAAGACGGATAAACACACAAATACACAAACACACTTTCGCATTTATAATATTAGTATGGATAATTGCTACCCCATTGGAACTCTACCCGATGTATGATAGTTAACTTCTGTTCTAGATTCTAAACCGCACGAACAACATTTTCGAGTTGGTGACAGTCGAAGCGGTCATCCATGAAAAGACGACGGAGAAGAGGAATGAGATCATGAAACTGTCGGACGAGTCAGATGGAACCACAGAAAAAAACTTGAGGCTTAAAGGTAAATGACATGTTTACATGACATTTTAACATAGATGTGAATAAGTATAATAGGGTAGAGTCATAAAAAATCGAATTAGTCTATCAGTTAGATTATATAGGACAAGTATTTTTTCTTATGTCAATTAAACAAAAAAATATAAAGATTATAACTATCTAATCTGACGTCTCGTCTCCCCATACATGGGTAACATTTTTGTAATAAAATAATATTTGTGTCACAAGGAAGCAAAATTATGTACCTATTTATGGCGAGGGCCGTAGATTGAATCCAGAATGTAGCGAAGGATTCCACAATAGAATCCTGAGCGCAGGGAGGGCTTCAAGTGTAACGTCCAAGATGAAAATATTTTTGCTCCCGAGTGACTCATAGAACTTTTCACACCTAGTATAATGAAAATTCAAATAAAAAAAATCTAAATATAATTAAAGAGCAACCCGCATAGAAAATGGCGTAGTTCTACAATTATCAACTTCAAAAAATTACACTTGTAACAAACACTTAGAAAAACCTTGAACGGAAACGTTGCACTTTGATCATACTCATTACGGAGGAAAAGTTACTTAGTTTTGTGAATGAAAAGTGTGAAAAGAAAAAATGCGTATCCAATATGTTCAGTTCCGATAATCTAACAGACGGAATAGATATGAAGATTTTTTTTACCCAGGAAAGTACTCTATTGTACATGCTCGCTACTCTTCTAACTTTTAAAAGCGCTGACTTTGGCACACAATAAACTTATAATCGTATTTGAAGTCCAAATATTCCCATTTCCCGTATGACGGACGGACGGACCCATATCAAATTCTTAATTGAATCTGTCAACATGCTCCGATGACGGCCAATTGATAACCAATATTCAATAACTTAAATTATGTGGGTAGGAAGGAATTGAGGGAAAAAGTGGGAAGTTGAGAGAGTATTTTTTGATAGGGTAGTTTAGGAACTGCACTGTGAAGCCGCTTATAGACGTCCGTTGTTACACGGGACATGGGACCGTTTTTTGCCGGACTCGCACGCAGTTTCTGCTGTGAGTGCTATTTGACATTTCTAGCCGTGTTATAGTTTTATTAGCAACTCTTTAAATTAACAAGTAGGCCATTTTAAATTCTCGTGGGTTCTGAATAAATAGTATTAAATATTTCATTCTTATATTAAGCTACCTCTGTCATAATAAACAGAAATTTATTCACCAAAGTAAGTTATGACTTGTGAAACGCGCGAAAATAATAGGTACACGAGAACCTACTTATCCCAAAGGACAGACATTCTGGCCAAGTTAAAAATGGACTGTTAGCATTATAAACATTTTTTACTGTCCATCAAATAAATAGTCAGTAAAATAATGGTTAACACACGTACAGTCGTTTTTTTTTTTAATTTTTATAAACTTGTGAGCAAAAATTAGATCAAAAAAATATCTGAACACGAATCTATTCGTTTAAAGGCATAGAAGCGTGTTCGATATTTTCAGTAAAATTTTTGCTCAATAGTTTATGAACTCGACTGTACACAAAGTGGTTTACAAGTGAGGTATGGTTGGGTGGTGGTGGTGTGGTATGGTGGTTAGTATGGCTCAATGTAGTTGACCAGTTGGGTTGCTCAGTACTCAGTTTGTATGACCAACCAATTGAGGTGCTCGAAATGGCTGACAGTCGGGTTGCGCAAATTGGTTGACCAGTCGGGTTGCCTTTACTTAATTAAGAACGTTTGTGAACATGTTTAGACGATTCGAGATTAGGTTGGACATTTTGATGTTTGTTATTCAGTCCCGTAAATAACGGCCTAACACCTCTAACGGGTTTAGATGTAGGTGCAGCTACGCAAATTTCTGGATTGAGACGTTAGGATACTCATGTCACTCATTTTGCTCAAAGTGGGTAGTGGTAGTCCACGTGAATGGATTTGCGTGGGGATTGGGTGTTCGTCGATGGATCTCTTCCAGTGAAAAAGATAATTATGTTAAATCCACTTACGATTATTTGCTTAAGCGGAATACGATCTGGGTGAGACTTTTGGCAGTCATAACCATAAGTTATGTTACGACTCGAACCTCAAAGAAGGAAATCAGGGTAGTAAGCCAGTTGATTTTTCAGGGATGTCAATGAAGAAACGTTTCGCTTATGACGGACGAAGATTGCCAGATGTCATTAATTTGCATTTGAAAGGTAGTTTGGGTGTTGGAAATGTGGACGAGGGTGTCTGTGACCAATTAATTGGCGTTAGTATCTTGAGGTCCTTATGACAACTTTGACATTTGTGCCACACTTGATAACTTGATCCAATCGGAAACAAGACGTAACGTAAACGGAGCTCTTGACACTAACGCCATCTATGGAGTTTTCGCCTCTCAAGAAACCCTCATTGCCTTCAGTCGCACTTTATAGTACGCTCCAGTGGTGTAGCTAACGGAAGACTAGACGGAGCAGAGCCCTAGGGCTCCCAAGTTCAGGAGGCCAGGTTCAGGGGATTCAGCGTTCCCTTAAATCTTAAAAATCTCAGTAACTTACCTATGTTACACAAATAAATAATTCATTCATTCATTCCTTTTTGCGGCGTTTTTTTTTTCGTCATTACCATTTTGGCAATTACTATTGAAAGAAGTAAATGCTCGTCGTCATTTCTTTGCTAAATTAAATACAACACCGATCCTAAATCTTGCGTGATCAACATTTTTGCAACTTCTTCCGCTGTGCTAATAAACGCAGGATGGTAATGACGTTTAACTGACCGGTTGAAACGCTTGAATATTCCCGGCCCCTCGGACTCTGACTTACAAACTATAAATGACACATCTGGAGTACATCAAATTCGGAACACGACGAAAAATGATTTTAAATAGTTTAGTTAGGGCCCTAGTTTATAATTATTTCCCTGGGGCCTTTGGTTACCTATCTACACCACTGGTACGTTCATCCACCTAAGCACCTCAAGAACTGAAATGGAGGAAAAAATACATTGCTAAAGTGACAAATACCTACTTACGTAAAAGTTGTTTAATGTTTTCAAAAGGGGCGCCCAAAGTCAACAGCTATGTCGTGATTCGGCGTCTATAGGATACACTCACACTACGATACGATCGAAAGGATCAACCTTAAACATTTGTAAATACAAATTAAATGTGTATACTTTATGTTAGCACTTGATTAGGTTTAATGTAGGTTGTTTTTACTTGCACTGAGACGCACTTGAGTACAAATTAAAGTTTATCACGATATTGAGGGCATGTTCGTCCCTAAGGCCTGGTACACATTAGGTGTTTTAAAGCTGACGCGTGCGTTTTACACACACATATGAAAGCGCGCGTGTGTACCAAGTCTTAGACGCATGTACTGCTGGATCCACACATTTGGTAAGCGCGCAAGCGAATAGGACACGACACAGTCAAATATAAGAGTAGGTACAACAACCGTGAATGACGGCACCCCAATATTGATATTTTGTAGACCCCAACCCCTTCCCTTGTCACACTTATTATTGGCAGCTCGTAATATATGGGTAGCCCCAAGCAAAGACTATTTCTATCATTATTAGTGTTTGCCCATAACTTCGTCCGCAAGACGCGGGAACTTTGTGCTTTCCCTGGATAAAAAGTAGGTTAGGTATATTAATTTGAAATCCTTAATTAGCTTTTTCTTAGTAACATAATTGTAACTTCCTGAAATTATCCCAATTAACTATACAAACAAGTGAGGATTGGAATGAAAATCTATTAGAAAAGGCAACGTCTCTCAACTCATGCGAATGGTGAAATACGGGAACAAAAACAAACGCTTGAGACTGGAAATGCTACGCGGAGTTAGCGAGTTAGGAGCTAATCGAACTAGATAAATGTGTGAACCCAGCATAACATGATACTTTTTACAACGGGATGTCTATTTTTATAAGCATTAAGATGTTAAGAGCATTTTCGTACTTAATACTAAGTTTCGTACTAAAGGAAATATCTTGAGAATTGTGTTAAAGAATTGTTTTTAACGAATGTTTCAGTAAAGCCGATTGTAACAATGAATCGCTTCACAATAGGATTCCACGATCTTTGATGTCCCAATACAACGACGTTACCATTGAAACTTAGGGTGAAGCAATTTCTTAGATGCGCACGTACATCGTATAACAGGGTTCTATTGTTTCAATCGGATCCTCAAACTAACACCCTTTATTCAAAGTCCTTTTATATTCCACCTACGCACTTTTATCTGATTATTTAATATACTTACCTAATTACTGTTTAGCTTAATTACTGTTTAGCTTAATATTTACTTCAAATTAATATAACCTAACCTAACCAACAAAAAGTTGGAAAACCCCCGACTTTGTCACTTTAAAGTTCAATATCTCAAAAGCGGCTTAACCGATTTTGATAAAACATCTCTAAGAACCATCGCTAAAAAACCTGCTATCAAATAAAAAAACCGCATTCAAATCGGTCCACCCGTTTAAGAGCTACGGTGCCACAGACAGACACACAGACAGACAGACACACAGATAGACACACATAGCGGTCAAACTTATAACACCCCTCTTTTTGCGTCGGGGGTTAAAAATCACTTTTCTTGGTCCATTTAGCGGGAGAAGCTAATTGAGAGAACTTGATAAATACGAACATTTCTGAAAAATATAGGATGGAAAACCATTATGTACTACACCTATTAGATTCTTTGTGATATTAGGAAGATCTAAAACTTATAATGTGATCCAGGTCAAATGATCTACATGGACAACTGGCGAATGATGATGTACCTGGGGACACCGGTCATGCCAGACCTGTCAGCGCTGGTCTCCACTGGACTCTACATCAACGACTTATCTATGCATGACTTTAGCAGGTAAATATATGAAATTGAATGCAGGAAATGAATAAATGAATGACTATACTTTCCGCCGCCTAACTTTGCCTAAAAGTTCATTGCCACGACTAGGACCTACCGCAAAAACTATAACAATATAATTCCAATAATTGGATAAGCGTTAAGCGATTCGAACCTAATTCTAACACAATCCGGGAGTAACGTAAAGACCTCGCATAAAAAATGTATCTCAAAAATGCGTCAAAACTGAGTTTTACTTAACTTTTAGGCAGATTTATATGGCGCGTGGTATAACTGACATATTTGTCGATTTTTTGTGGTAAGGGTGTGGTTTGCATCAAAATAATCAGTGCAAGTTAATTTTTTTTTACTGCTTCAAAGGGAAACACATTAGTTGATACCTCCTCGCGTTAATGAGAAAAAAGGTCTTGACACAAGGCAACAAATTAATCCTTAAGGGTATCATTCTTTTTCTTTCGAGATACTGAAAAAAGGCTAACACTGTGTCTGTGATCGGTTGAGCATAATATTCAAAAAACTACAGAAACGGAAACGGAAGCAAAAGTTTCAAACAAACACTGACAAAAACTGAAGCAGAGTTCTGTTGCATATATTTAGCATAAATTATGGGGTTTTGGTTACAATTTCAAATGTCGTAAAAGACACACACACAATGACTGCTTTAGATTTTTGTACTTTCTGACTGTGTAAATTGAGTTCAATATGAGCCTTTTACGACGATCTGTTGATCTCGATTTCGCGGCTGAGAATTCAAACTTCATTAGCATAATTTTATTTCCACGACAATAATGACGGCAATTTGTTTTTCATTCAATTTTTTTTATGTAAACACAAGAAAGTCGTTAGGGGAATGAAAAAAATAAGAAGATTATAGAACCTTAGAACCAGTGTTCCGCAAAGTGTGTGTCGTGGCACATCGGTGTGTGATCATTAGTTGGTGTTCCTCGGAAAAAGAAGGTTTTTCGGAAAACATGTTTTTTTGATTGATAATCAATGTTGATTAATATTACTTAAAAACTGTACCTCCAGAATTTTTGCTCTCTTAAATGTACCTATCTTGAACACAAAAAGTTTGCGGAACAATGGTGTAGACAATCTCGCTTTATCTTGATTAATGCCCGGTCCACATTGCATTATTTCAGTAAAACCTTTCCAGTAGCATGACACTGCGATGCTCGATCAATCTTGTGTAACTCGTTTGGATTGTGACACCGCAATGTATCGCTACTGGCACGACTTTACTGGAATAATGTGAACCGGGCATAAGGGCTGAGCCAGCACTGGCCGCGATGCGCTTGCTTCGCTCGCTCGGCTCCCGCGTTGCGCAATTCCTAACCTAACCTAACCTAACCTAACACTCGTCGCTTCGCTAGCAGTTTTCGCGATCGCAACCAAATGACAGATTTCGCATACATAAACTGACATTTGATTGCGACCACGAGCGTCAGAAATATTAGGCAATACGGCCTCTGAACCCAAATTAACTTAAACAATAAAAGTGACCATTACATTACCGAAATAGCTGAGAATCGTCACCTATTGGACATTAACATGTCTAACTCTGGGACATTTATTTTAACTCGAACCATAAGCAATTTAGACAGAACAAACTATTTTAGTGCTAAATCAAGTCACATAATGTCTCCGTTTGGAACATTGTCTGTTGGAACAAACAGTTTCAAGGTGGCGACTTTGTTTACAAGATACTAGCGTACATTTCAACTTTGATCGTTCGGTAATATTTAATCGCTCAAAGTCACATCAAAAGCGGAATACGTTATCTTTCTCCCAAGCCCATTAAATGAAATTATTAAGATGAACTTCTTAAACTGTATATAGCCTGTTAATCTGAAATATACACTTGATAATGGAAATTTTCCCTTGACAGAACAACAAAGATATTCATTACGTAATAAGTTAGATATTTTTCGCCTGCTTTTTATTCTGACGTTAATAAAATATGAGATCAGATGCTAATGACTAAGTGCTGAGTAATAATTAATTACGAAGCTGTAAAAAGTTCAAGACTGAAATCTCGACAGGTTAACTTGACATCAAAAACCTTACTTTTTAACCTTCTCTTGCTAAAAATGTAAAACTAAGAATCAAAAATACTTTTTTTCCATTACGATTTTTTTTTATCTAAAATAATTTAGTAACGGAATTTAAAAAGAGTTGTAAATTATGGCTCTTACACATGAACACGATGTAATAGCGCGCATCGTTTCACGATTAGAGGTCGTATTGTGGAAATCTTCGAAGGATTGCACCGTCATTTGACACGAGACGTCAAATCGCAAAACGATGCCACGTCGTAGCACGACACGATATCGTATCGTGTTTATGTGTAAGCCTTAGACTGTTGTACTAACTGCATATAAATAATTGTACACTTTACAAAAAGGATATAGACTAAACAATCCCGTTCTTAGCGCGGCTAAGGCCTATAGAATAGACGCGGATAATGTGTCTATTTACCACATTTCTTGAGCAAAGTAAATTTAAAATTCTCTGAAACCCTATCTAATTCCAGAGACCTAATGCTAGCAGGAACTCAACAGTCAGTCGAGCTGAAGCTAGCCCTAGACCAGGAGCAGCAGAAAAGCAAGAAGTTGGAGGAATCAATGAGGAAACTGGACGAAGAAATGAAGAGGACAGACGAACTGCTGTATCAGATGATACCGAAACAAGTTGCCGATCGACTGAGAAAAGGAGAAAACCCTATTGACACTTGCGAGGTAAGATTTGTGAAGATCAGAATGCTGTTCCATCTTCAATATGAGGCATAATCGGTAGGTAGTGTTTATTTGGTGATAACTACGTCTGTCTTTGTCTAAATTAGTCATGTTACGGAAGTAACTTTATCAATGCCAAATCGGAACTAGAAATAATAATTCTAATTTAGTTTTTTGGAACCGGAATCGGAATCGGAGGAAAAAGTGAGAAAGAAGGAAAGCGAAGAGGGACGGTAGGTTTAATGAATAATAATAATAACATTTTATTGATCAAAAGAGATTGTACATAATTTAATGTAGTCTCTGATCACTAAGCTCGGTATAAACCTGTATATCAGTTGCCAGAATCTACCCATATTTATTACAAGTCAACTGTTTTAAGATAAAAGCAAAATATTATTGATATCTAGTAGTAGACTGTATAGGAACTAATGGGAAAATTGATAGAAACACGGTTTTATGATAGGTTATTTAATAAGAAAAGCACAATATTATTTACTGGAACCGACAGATCGGGCAAACAAATCACAACTGACAATCAACGTAATAAACATTAAAAAAGCAAGTGACAAACTATAAAAAGGTCAAACCGCAGCTAGTCGCCAACAATTATCCTTATTAAATGAAATAAAGTACCTACATTACCTAAAGTTCAGTTCAGTATCAAATGTTTTAATCTCAGTTATAAAATATATTGAAGAAAAGGGTTCCCGCGAGAAGACCAAGAATTTAGTGAAACCTATTCGTTTACAACGTCTGATGCCCCGAACCGTCTTTCAAAATAAAATAACTGCTAATATGTAACAAACAATATAATAACAGAAAACACAGGTACATAGAAAAATTCTCAAGGGAAGCAATAGGCGGCCTTATGTCCCTGAAGCGAAATAGCCACCATAAGATGTAAGATGGTTACGATATAAGCATAACATGGTAAAATTTTGACTTTCTCGTGCGATATATGCCAAGCAAAGACCAAGAACATCTTATCGCATCATAAAACTCCCGCGGTGTTACTCCCTCACTTCAATACTTTTAATGGAGTAACATTTATCTTTAATTCCCGTCATCGCCTAGTTCCAGGCTGTTAAACAATCCCAGAGCAGCTATCAGTGGTGACAAATTTTCGTAATAACTTGTAATTACTTGAGACAGTGAGAGCAGTATAGTGCAATGGGGCTCCAATGTAAGAGGATATGTATTAATTTCAGTAATTTTGTACAGCTGAAAACTTTTCGCTGCAACAATCACACATACATCATTATCACATTCGTCATATGACATTTCATAGATCAGCCAAATAAATAATTGTGAAGTTGATTGTAAAAAGGCCCTGGTATGCTATTCAGTTTTCTCGACTGCTGTCATATGTCGGCGGCCGATCGGAAAATCCGCCAGATCACGAAATTCCTAGGCATATCATGAAACGCCGCCATATCGGTTCTAGCACTTCGCCGGCCGCTGCCTTATTGTTTCTCAGGCACATCATGGTATGCCTGGCCAACTTTTATGCCTAGAAATTTCGTTTCTAGGAATTACGATCGGCCGCCGACATATAGGTACAAGGAGTAATAAAATTATTCTGAAATATTTCAGTCGATGGTTGGAATCCCAGCTCAAATGCAAACCCCAAAGCAAAATGATCTCTAGAGGATCATTGAAGTATGGCAGTTGGCCATTTTCAGTGTTTAGCAATAACACAATAATTTCGTGCTACATAAACGCATATTGCTTGTATCAGCGACAATCATAATGCATAAAATCTAGGTCTAATTAAATAAAGAGGTTCCTTTTAGGTACACCTGAGCTTCGCCTTATTTATTACATGCTCCCGCATTCAATTTCATCAAGAACATCTTATATTACATCATCAAATGCACTAAGAACAGATCTTTCTAAATTCTCGTAAGATCGAGAGCTAGCCAAGTCTTCATTCTTCAAAGGGAGCGAAACCGGAGTAGTTGTACATTCAGCATCAAAAGTAGCTGGCTACTTTCGTACTTTGTCGTTTTACAGCCACGTAGGTACTTAGCGGCATACAAGATCGGCAAATGTGTTAATGTGACAGAGTAAAAAAGTAAACCAGCTAATTTTGATACTGACCGTACATGTAGTTAGGCCTGTACACAAAGCTGTGATGCGACGTCGCGTCGCAAAAACCTGCGAGCTCACAGGGGGCCTACCACGCTCTCTTAATACGATTCAGTTTAAGCTCTAAACTGAACTGCATCGCTATTTCGTACTACGACGTTACTTTTGCGATTCATTTCAAGTGAGGTTCAGCGATAGCGATACATATATCAGAGACAATATCGGTCTTTCATTCACTTGTAGGCGATTGAGATTCAGCTCTGAGAAATAAAGGTCGTGGTACCAATTTCGACGATTCAGTTTAGGTGCCTAAATTGAACTGCTCTGCGTTTGGATCGTTTAGGAAAGGTCGTGGTAGGCCCCCTGGTCGCTTGATGACAACACTCTTTACTCGGCTCTGAGACAGCGTGTGGTGTGTGCAACTTTTTCGTTGCAAATTCGCATCGCATCGCATCGCAGTTTTGTGTACACAGCCTTAGTAGAACTGAAAGTACATGTAAAGTGCAATATCCGAAATCACAAAGAGCATACATCATCATCATCATTATCATCATCATCATCATCAGCCGGAAGACGTCCACTGCTGGACAAAGGCCTCCCCCTTAGAACGCCATAATGAACGACAACTCGCCACTTGCATCCACCGGTTTCCCGCAAGAGCATACGCACACTCATAAAATTTAGTTAAATGGTTGCTGTACGATCAACAACGCTAACATTCTCCCCCAACCCAAATCTCTTCTGCAAACAACAGTCCGTGTCCCAACGCACTGCAATCAGCTCAACAATACCAAATGCCAGCGACGCCCTTCGGAGCCGGTTTGTCTTTACTAATCCACTACTATGGTAGGTACTATGAGATATGAAAGCTTTTCGGCTGACGTGCGGTGCGGCGAGCTATTTCCCAGTTCATTGCACAGCCGGTATAATCACTATGTAACAAACAACAATCAAAATGCGCAATGTATTAAAAGTCTTCCGCCACGCTAGCAGTCGCTCATTCATAGATAAGGCATGACCTTTATGATGACGTAATTACGTGAATAATTATCAAACTTAATCCAGTTCCTACGCATCGGATTAAATCCCCCGTATTATCAAGGATTTGGGCTCAAGCAATTAGGGAAGTAAACACTATGTTCTATCAATTTATGGGTGGAATCTGAGATCATGAGATGATGATGTTCTATGTCGCTGTTATTGTATAATTTTCCGGAATGGAAAGTCCTTCGATCGCAAAACATATATGTTACCTTGACTTTGTGACTTGAGTCAAGGGAGCAAGTTTGAAAATAAACTCAAACAATACATATTACTTGATATTACGCACCTACAAATATAGGGTGAAATTTAGGATGTAATACAAAATTAGTGTTTCGTGCTCAGTTATTGCTGGGTAATATAATGCATTAGATTTTTCGTTGAAATTAGTCTGATGAAATTTCCGGTTTCCATACATTATTCATGATTTCGTATTTCAAAAATGTATGGGAACCACAATTTTTTTCAGACTTATTTCAACAAAAGAGTAAATGCACTATATTTCTCAGCATTAACTGGAACATAAAACACTAATTTTGTATTATGTTCTAAATTTCATCCTGTATAAAATAAGCTGAATGCCTGACATACAACAGGGTTCAACCAAACTACTGAGACCAATAACTTGAAACTGGCCAGGTCAGGGCTTCTTTTTATCTTGTAGGACAGCTTTTTGGAAATTGAAACCCTAAGTGGGTAAAATAAGTAGGAGATGAAACTACTGTCTTCATCCCCTGACAAATATACTGAGCGGTAAAAAATCTGGGTCCGTCCGTCTGTCTGTCTGTCTGTCTGTCTGTCTGTCTGTCTGTCTGTCTGTCTGTCTGTCTGTCTGTCTGTCCGTCCGTCCGTCCGTCCGTCCGTCCGTCCGTCTGTCTGTCTGTCTGTCTGTCTGTCTGTCTGTCTGTCTGTCTGTCTGTCTGTCTGTCTGTCTGTCTGTCTGTCCGTCCGTCCGTCCGTCCGTCCGTCCGTCCGTCCGTCCGTCCGTCCGTCCGTCACAGGGCTCTATCTCTTGAGCCGTAATAGTTAGGCACTTGAAATTTTCACAGGATGTGTATTACAGTGGCCGCTACAACAACAAATACTAAAAATAAAATAAAGCTACAAATTAAAGGGGGTCCTCATACAAGAAACGTGTTTCATTCAGCGGTTTTTGGTTGCTAGACTGCCAAGATGACGGCCGTCAGTTGCTAGGGGCTAAAACTAATTTTACAGTAAATCGAAAATTAATCTGGTTTTCAGGGCTATATAAAGCGTTTTTTTACTGGAGTTGTGCCTTCGAATTATTTTTTAATGGCGTTAACATCCCTGTTATAGCAATTTAACAGAAACTCCTGTCCTCGCTAAAACTACCCGCATACTAGCAATTAACAAGATTACTGTAATCTTTTACACGATCCCCTTCCTTACCTTTGTCAATTGACCCTATCAACACATTTTCCTCAAATGGGATCCAGTTGACGACATAATACGCCATTCTGGGCCACCCTCAATTAGGATCCGTGGAAATCAATCCATTTAAATCCCCCTGAGCAATGTTACACTGGAAAGGGCACCAGGCCCTATACTACGAAGTGCAAAACTCGAACTTTGTATCTTGCCATCCCCCTGATGCTTATGTCATTTAATACGCGAGTGAAAGGGACGGTGCGATACGAACTTCGATTTTCGAGTTTCGTAGTAGCCCCTCAGGATGGCAGCTCCGCAAACTAGATTTCGCGCGCTTTATCGAATTTGTTAACTCTTGATCTGTATGACTGTACTTAACTTTATGTGTTTTAGCTTTAGTTGACTTATGGTATGGCAGTTGGAATTAAATTAATCTCGATTTTCAGTAGTATCAAAATGTGATTACCTGTATTTAGAACTGTCGAGTCAAACAGCTAAATTTCACAACTAAACCGCGGTTTAAATTATTCCAGCAAGTGATCATGTCAAAGTCACGGAGAATATTGTTATACATTTAATATAATGTTTACACTTATGTAAAAACATAAATAAGCATCAATTTATTCGATTAAATTATAGGCATCATTCTCTCTCACACAGATAACGCCAAATCAACTCTCCAAAAAATTGTTTAAGATTCATTGCGTTTCCAGATGTTCAACAGTGTCTCAATCTTGTTTTCGGACGTGGTGACCTTCACAGAGATCTGTTCTCGCATCACCCCCATGGAGGTTGTCTCCATGCTCAACGCCATGTATTCCATCTTCGACACGCTGACAGAACGCAACCGCGTCTATAAGGTGAAAACATTGTACAATATATACTATTTCCTCAACACAACTCAAAAAGCAAGATTAAAATATTACAAGCAACAAAGTATTCGAAGTGTCTATACTCGTAGCTATAAAATTACGATTTACTTTGTCCTCACCATCCTCAGTATCTACCTATATTTTTAATCATATTTATCATAAGCTACATGAGAACTACATGCATTTAGCAAATTTGTAACCCTCTGTTATTAATATGGTGATCCCACACCCACCTCATCAAAGACTTTTTTGTAATTATTGTGATCGAAGTTTTTTAACTCGATTGCATACAACTCTCTTTGTCCGGAATTCGGACCCCAGGGCATAAAATCTACCCACAGAAAGATCTTTCTATTGTGGCTGTCCCCACACGTGTAATAGTGAGATAGTATTTAGTCCTGTCAAAATTAGACACTGTTGTGCGATCTCTTACTAAACTTAACCTTCTAATTAGGTTTTTTGCATGATACGGGAAAAATTTACTTGCTTAACAAAAAATTACATAAATTTTAAGGTGGAAACAATAGGGGATGCTTACATGGTGGTGTCGGGAGCACCGGAAAAAGAAGATAATCATGCAGAAAAAGTATGCGATATGGCACTTGATATGGTGGACGCTATCACAGACCTTAAGGATCCTAGTACAGGTAAGTAATAGGTAATGTCCTTCTCCTAACTTAAGAAAGATGCCCTTGTCAACCTCCTGCCATTTTGCTCGATCTTCGTTTCAACGAAGTAACATGAGGCACGTCATGACATTTTTTTTCTTTTCCTACCACTCTATCACTAGTTTTGAAAGGTTCTTGAAATGCAGTTACAGTAATCAATTTCAAAAATTTGATTGGGTTAAAAGTCATATAAGAAAATTTGCAGCAGAAAATTAGAATATAGATAATATGAAGTAGGCACGCTTTATTTTGGTACCATCATTTTACAGGATCTCATCTCTCAATAAGAGTAGGAGTTCACTCCGGGGCAGTAGTGGCCGGTATAGTCGGCCTCAAAATGCCTCGCTACTGCCTCTTCGGAGATTCAGTCAATACTGCCTCACGTATGGAATCGACGTCAGAAGCCATGAGGATCCACATATCGCAGACGACGCAGGAGTTGCTGTCGCCGACTTACAAGGTTTCGGAGAGAGGAGAGATACAGGTTAAAGGGAAAGGTAAAATTTGTGTGAAGAATACAGTTAAAGGCTGATACAAGTTTAGTTAGTTAGTTAGTTTAGTATTTATACGAGTAATTAGATATCTACGTTTCCTTCACCATAAATTTTGGTAAAGAAACCTCCTGAGGAAACTGGCAACGCATACGCGTTTTATTTATGGTATGTGTGATGATGGTCCCGATCCGCACTGGGCTCGCGTTTATAGTACAGCCTAAGTCTTCTCATTCTTTAGCATGTATGAAGTAGCCCCCAGGTTATTTCGCTTACTATCTATTATAGCATAAGTTTCAAATCTTCAGGATCAATGAAAACCTACTGGCTCGAAGGCCGGGAGTCCAGACCTTCACTCACCAAAGTGATATCGCCACAACTCCTGCCTGGCACGGAACCAGAGTGGGAGAGAGCTGCTGACGTAAGAGATAGCATCGCGGAATATTCGGCTCAGCAATTCCTGAGTAAAGAAAACGGGACTCTACAAAGCCTTCCAAATGCTGTGCATTCTGAACCGAACTCGCTGGTTAGCGTTTCAGGTTAGTAGTGCATATTATAGTAGCAGTAGAAACTAAGCAAGTAGCAAGGATAATTATTATAGTAGCACCAGAAACTAAGCAAGTAGCAAGGGTAATTATTATAGAAGCAGCAGAAACTAAGCAAGAAGCAAGGGTGATTATTATAGTAGCAGCAGAAACAAAGCAAGAAGCAAGGGTAATTATTATAGTAGCAGTAGAAACTAAGCAAGTAGCAAGAGTAATTATAATATTAGATATATGTAGGTGCTTTTCGTAGAAACAATAGAAACAACGTCATGACTTAGGGTGTGCGACAAGGTTGCATTTTAGGTAATTTTTGATTCACAATTAAATAAACAGGCCAAACTAAAATAAATTTAGGTAAGTACATTAATACGACACGAGGAACCAATAGAAAAGTACCAAGTACCCTCCATTATAATATGAGAGGATACGTGCGAGTAATTAAAACTTCAATTAATTTAGATTTTATTTATTTTCAGGCAACTTGGCCCATTGCTAACCTAACTATGTACGTATACTAGGTACCTGTCTTTAACGTGTACATACTACATACATCTTTTTGCTACCCGATTGGGAGCAAGTCTACTATCCGGTAATAATCATATTGCAATCGGAGTGTCAGTCAGTCGGTGGGTCAGTTTGGCATTGCAGCTCCAAAATCTACCGTACAATCAAATAGATATACCACAGAGTTGCCGAAGATTATTTTGAGTGACGAAATACAGTTTGGAATATTGAGTTTAGCTTGGTGTTTATATTTTTTGACTCAGAGAAACGAAATCGTTTGGCAGACTAATTTATTGTGTGTGTGATTTTTTTTTAATATGTGATGCGTGCTTATTGTGAAATCAGCTGAGTGATCAAAATCTGATCAAAGTACTAAAATAAGATCCAGTTGTAAAAATCATCTAAAATATATCTAGTGATATCCATGAAATTCTATAAAATCGTGAGAGACGTAGAAAAAGTCTGGAAGTTAGTGTCAATAAATAAAGTGAGATGAAATTTACTATTTAACGGCAGTGGCTTGTATTTTATTGAATCAGTTAAAATTGAAGTAATGAAAACCAGTAATAATTTTAAGAAAGTACTTAAATAAAATAGTAAAAGAACTTTACGCTTTCACTTAGGCACTAATGCTTATCCTTTTTAGATACCCTTACCATTCTACCATAACCCTTCCTTGCACTACTCCAAGCCCTCTCTCATCTGCACTGCACAAAATATGTAAGTACCAAGTCGAATATTCAACTTCGTCTGTACTAATTAACTATCTTAAATATCATGATAAATTAGTTCATTTGAATTCGAATTCCTAAAAATATTACCAGTCCGCCGGTAAGATTATCAAAAAATATTGGACTAAGTATGATTTTTTCGTCTTTCAATTCAAAAATTATGAAAATACACGGTGGTTTTTAATCAGTTACAATAAAGATATAAACAAACAAACAGATTCTTAGTGATTCGACGATATGTGAAGAAGTCAACCTATAGGTACCTACAACAAATGAAATGATATCTCGAGATATTTTCGGCGCAATTTCTCCAGCCTGTCTGTGATCATGACGCTGTAACAAATATGTTTACTTACGTCAACCGTGAATATATGGTGTATATTTGATGAATAGTATTCTATTATGTATTAGTAATCTAAACCGAACACTCAAATTTAATCAGCATTGTAATTGAAATAGATTCTCTAGACATTTTAGACAACTGTCTACCACCACAAAAATAACACAAGGTATAAGGAACATGTGGAATGTGCAGATTGTCGAGGAATTTTATAAAAATAACTAAATAATATATTCGACCAGTTTGGGATCGGTCGGTGCCTCAGTCAGCACTAACCAGCAGGAGTGATGCCCAATAGAAATTGACAAGGTTTAATTTTTTCAACACCTGTTAAGTTTATTTCATGTTACACGAGATAAGTTAATTATTATGTTGTACGCTAAATTATAGCCTTAGTTTAGGGTAATTTGAACTCGTTAAGCCGAACAAAAATATTCGGGGCTACAACATCTAATTGACCTCCTTGGCGGATTACTTTATGAAAAAAGCTCGGCCACGTCATCTAGCGACCATTTTTTGTACTTTTAGTGCCAAAGCCTTAAAAAAATGGCGTAAGTAGTTCTAAAGGATGTTTTTCTTATGATAATTGGAATGGACGCATTAGCCCCGTAGGCGACATAGGCCCGGTTGGCGTAAAATGATATTGCTTGAAGGCCTTTCGGCGGGCACTAATACTTTTAGTTGATTACTCCCGCATTGTGTGAATTTGTGTGTTTCCAGGGAACCAGCTCGGTCGTTCCCCGACGGTCTCACTCCGGACTCCTCAAAGCCCAGCCACGCCAACTGTCATGTCCCCGACGGAGGAACGGAGAATCTACTCTCCTGTCACCTTCCAGGATGTCGCGAGGAGGAGCATAGCCAACTCACCCAACAGAACAGAGAAGGCTCGAGGTAATTATAATCAGGAGACCCACTTGCTCGTTTGCCTTTCAGTGGAATAAGAAAAAAAAAGATTTCTAAGGAAGAATCACAATGTCTACATTTGACAGTTTCGCTACAGTATATCAAGTTTCCCTAGAGAGAACTTGTTAAACAGTGTGCTTTTACTTTCTTAGTAGAGCTAAAGAGGATGAGGGTAGAAACAGATAGTGAATCATCATCATCATCATCATCATGTCAGCCGAAAGACGTTCACTACTGGACAGGCCTCCCCCAAGGCTCTCCACTCAGACCGGTCTTGTTCTTTTCGTATCCACCGCGATCCCGCGATCTTCACCAGGTCGTCGCTCCATCTTATTGAAAGCCTACCGACAGCTCGTCTCCCGGTCCGCTAACGCCATTCGAGAACCTTCTGACCACGGCCATCAGATGGTGAATACGAGAGCCAAATTCTAGTTCCTCTGAATCAAATTACAGTACCTCTACATATAAAAATATAGTGTATTGAACACCAGAATTCACTATTGTGACTTAACAAAAATGACAAACAAAGTAGACAATAAATAATAGGCGGTCTTATTACATAAAAAACGGTCTCTTATAGACAACCTATTTAGAATCAACATTTATGGTACAGACACAATACGAACAGAGTAAAGCAAAATTCTAAAACAGAGAATAGAAAAGATAATTAATACTATTAAATAATTTATTAAATCAGGCGTTACTTTACGTTTATCAATGAACTAAAAGAATTTCCTTGTTCACCTTGCTTGTTTTTTTTTCTTTCAACACGCATATTTTGCATAAGCTTAACTATCATAAGGTCGCGAGTGAGCAAGGAAATTCTTTTAGTTCAAGTTAAAATAAATACGAATGATCAATATAATACAGTACAACTAGAATGTTTCTTGAAAATCATCGACTTTCTTAATTTTTCTGAAAATTCTAATGAGAAAGAAAACTACCAAAATTTTGTTTCGAGTTCCAAACGACATATTAGCAAACTAGTTTGTGTGTTCATATACGTTAGTACAGTCCTGTTTACTCGTATGAATTTAATAATTATACACTTTTCGGTAACAAAACAAAAACAACAAAACAGTTGAACATCGGTATTGAATTTTCTGTTCCTCACAGATTCAAGATTTAACTCGACGAGTTTCGGCGGCGGGTGGGCGGACGCGGAGTCGCTCGCTACCAACACAGCCCGCACTGTCGATGTGGACAGTCTTAACTCTATCTGGTGAATATACATTTGCTTCGTCATCAAAATCAAAAATCAAAGTCATTTATTCAGTAAATAGACCGCAATGGGCACTTTTACACGTCATTTTTAAACTACCAGCGCTTTTGGAAAGACCATCATTGCCAAAGAAACTTGGCAGAAAGTAATTTTTTCAAAATAAAATAATTACAAATAAAATACTTAAAAACTACAGCATACAATGAAAGAAGAAATTACTAAAAATAATAATAATAATAATACAGCGATGTATGGGGTCCCTTAGTAACAAAACTAAACACTAACTATATCTACGTTCAGTGGAAGTGTAGAATGCTTTCACTGTCAAAATTAAAAAAAAAATGATAATTTTATTCTGAAATAGCATCATCCAGCCTGTACCTTGTGTTAAAATCTATCGGGAATATTTCAAAGCCCGAATGACATCGAGAAAAGCATCGTACGTTCGTGTCTTTAGTTTGTTTTGCTCGACTTGGCTGGCGGGGGCACTGCTGTGCCCCCAGATTAGTTTTTTTTTATATACAGAAGTAGCTTGAGTTTGACCACAATCACGCCTGATGGTAGGCTAAAATGTGGACTAAGCAATAGCACGCTTGCCTGATACTACTTTGAAAAAATTTGGTCAAATCAATACGTCAAAAAAGTTGACCTTTGAAATAATATTCATATATAAGTCACTTAGAAAAGTATCAATTTTGATGTACGAGCTTTTTCAAAGTAGTGATGAAATGATTGGACAAGTTTCATTGAACATTCAACATTCCTATACATTTTTCCAAATATTTTAATTGTGTTTGACAAATGTTTCCATAGATTTTTGTCACATCTTTTTCATTGTACTTAAATTGTGTATCCTCTACCGACTGAGATTTTATCCCTGATACCTGTCTGTCTGTCTGTCTGTTACGCCTTCACGTTAAAACCACTGAACCGATTTTGATGAAATTTGGTAAATAAGTAGTTTCAAACCCAAGGATCAACATAGGATACCTTTTATTCCGTTAGAGGACGCCCGATGGCGCGATCGCGATAACCTAGATCCGCGCAGACGAAGTCGCGGGCATAAGCTAGCTATCAATAAATTAAGGAGAATGTCAACGCCGGAACATAAATACAGAAATCAAAAAGCTGGCGGGAGAAAGAAAAAAGTGGTTATTGAGAAGTAAAAATTTTAAACGTTCAAAGTTTTTTTTTACCACGTTAATTAGCGAACTCCGGTCGTTGACACGATTGTATCAGTTTTTCGCAGTGTGACGTATAATTATGTCGGTCTGTAGTTACAGTGCGACGTCCCCTTGCAGAAACGGTACCGCGCCCCCTCCCAAGGAAAGGGAGGATGCCAGTCTCGTGGAAGCAGCGGTAAGTTTAATCGACTTATGAGAGCGAGAGAGAGAAACCTTTTTTATACATATTCGATACATAGAAAAGTACATCAGAAGGAGCACCGGTCTAGTGGAGCGAGGAAAGGTTTGTATTTTATTGGTTCATGAAAAACATATTCCTCGCAAAACATCCTCGCACGTCTCTGGTGGAAACGCAGCCTTAACCATAGGCAACTTTTTTCTTTATTCCATCTGTGTGCATGTGAAGTCCTTCTCAACAACTAAACCTAGAGTCTACAGTTATAGTGTTCTTTATACAACACAAATATAAATACTGGGTTTCTAAGGTGAATAAGGAGAAAAGGCTAGTAACTAACAACTATTCGAGATACTTGCAAAATATGAAATAAAATATGCAATAGGCGATTAGAACAAACTGCTGTTACAAAGTTTTTGTTTCGTTAAAATGGTGGAGGTGCTGGGATAGTTGTGGTTTGAATAATCTCTTTGGAAATAAGAATTTACAGTCAACCGATAGCTAAGATAACACAAAACCGTGTCAAATTGTCAGTTTACGTCATTCGCTAAGCATTATATAGACAATTAAGAATATTTACACTGATAAAGTTCTATAATGGCCCAGGAACCAAATTGGTTGACTTTAGAATAGAATAGAATAGATTTATTTGGTGTTAAAAAGTTTGTACATGAAATCTTAATCTTTACAAGATTGTTTAAACAAGTTTGGACAATAATACCGTAGTAGACATTCTAGAATATTAAACACACACACACACAAACATCACGCATGTATTCCCAAATAGGGTAGACAGAGCACACGAAACTTTACCACTTCGGAGCCACTTTTATCAATTTTAGCTTTTAAGTTTGACAAAAACGGTACAATAGGTTGCTAGCCTGTCGCTTACGGTATATCTTAACCTATATCCTCAGTCGTCTCTTACGACATCCACGGAAGAAATGGAGAAGTGTAATTTTAACCTGACACCACACGAGTTATTAGAGATTAGAATATACGATTTGTTCTATTCTCAATCTAATATTTGCACATTCCAACCGAAGTCAATTAGCTATAACAGACAACCGCACCCTGGGCCCGCCCGTGTGTCGGTCTGTCTGTTACAGCCGTGCCGATGCGTTACAGTGCGTGGCTCGCATGTCCCCAGCACACTCCGCGCCCGCCGCCTGCGCGCTCGTCGGACCTGACAACGCCGAACACCGGACCAATGCCGACGAAATAGGTAAAATTAATCAGACTAGGTAAAAACTTAAGAGATTACCTGCAGGGCTACTACGAAACTCGAAATTCGTGTCGTGCGGTCCCTCTGACACTTATGCTGTTTAATACGAGAGCGAGAGGGACGGTACGATACGAACTTAGAGTTTCGAGTTTCGTAGTAGCCCTGCTGTTATATGTAGTAGTAACATGTCCGTATACTGGGTGTGGCCTGTAATACGAGCAAATAATTAAAACATAGATCGTACTCGTCAAACTAAACAAAATTAGTTCAGCGACTCTTAAAAATAATGAGTCTTTAGATTTTCCTTTTTTCATACAAATTAAATACTGCAATCATCCATCCTAGTACGCCACCCTAAAACACAACTGACATCGCCTGACTTACCTACCCATACTTAATGAGCGTTGTAGTGCTTATAACATTTGTATTTGAGTTATTTTATGGGTAAATGGATAACAAACTTAGGTACTCATCACTTGCACGCACACAGTAAAAAATAATTTACTGAATTAAGCGTTAGGCCTCCCCCGTAGTTGGACCTCTAGCTGCTTCGGTTGGAACCTTCATCCGCCGAGAACCCGCGGCTTTAATTAACCAGTCTCATTTTATAAAATTGGATAACTCGACATTTGTCGGAAATTATGACAAAATGTCGGGTAGTTACGACAATTCTCGTTTTATATTTATTGTCATTTTTTAATTATAGATAGTAAAAAACAGGGTAATTGTCACTTTTTCTCAGGGCGTTTAAAAAACTGTCGTGTGATATGTCTTGTATTGAACTCCTGTCGTTAACAAGTAAATCATTGTCGACCATCGATAAGCTTGTCCAGGCGGACCTTTCACAAGGTCCTACCACCTGCAAAATATTATATAAATCTTTTTTTTTTTTTTTTTTCAGAAACAGATACTGAATACCAAGATGCTCACGAACTAAGTCACACTCACATCTGCACCGTCTCAGAAGCCATCACCGAAAACCCTAAACCCGGCAAAGTGGGTCGCTTCAAGGCACGAATAGCCCCACACAAGGCCTGCATCAACCAAAAACCCCACAAAGAATCAATAAAGGACAAAAACCCCAGCGTTCAACCCCACGGACACCATCACACGAAGAACGCAAACCACCACCAGTGCTGTGGTGCCTTTGGGAACCCCCATGTGCGACACAAAAATAATTCCAGCTGTCAACTTATATAAAATCATAGATTTAGAAGTGAAACACTGAGTGAGTGAATTGTATTTCCGTTGGAAGTGACTTCGGTTCAGCTGATCAAAATGGTTGCACATATTCGCAAGTAAAACCGCGGGAAAGAAGGGTTTGAAAACGATGAAAATGACGCGTGCTATCTCGCTTACTACAACGTATATTTTTTAACCTAATCAAATAAATATTAATGTTAACATTCACGTTACAACTTTTTCAGACGATAGACGGTACACGATTGGCCTAAGTAAGGCAATAATTTAAGTTGGTAACTTACCAGGATAAACCTCCAGTGAGATGGAATAAAAACGTATTTTTGTTGTAAAGTTAGATTAATAAACCGGGGCAAGACTATCTGAAAATTCACAGAAACTACAATTATCAAGATAAAACAGAGTTTAATTTTGCCCCACGTTATTTTATTGATCTTACCCCACCCATACTTATATTTTAGAAAAAAGCACAAGTGGTTAATATGATTCAGTTACAAAAAATATTGTTGCAAAGTACATGCTTTAATTATTAATGAAAGTTGGTTTATTATCGAATATAGATCTCAATTAAAAATCACAATGCATCCCAAAGATAATTCCAAAGATTAAATATCAGTTTTAAATAAATAATGAGCTTTACAATATGACAATAGCATATACATATAACCGAAACTTATATCATGTATTGACACTGTGTAACAGTGGTTTCTATAGTTAAAATAGATTGATGTATACCTGCTAATGAATATTAGGTAAATTTGTAGTTATTTGAGTCTGCAATAGGCTATGGGTAAGAAACATGGGTGAGAATATCGCACTCTCTAAGACTTTTTGCCTTCAAGCCGTCTAAGATTAAGTCATACAAAAGAAGTAACTAAACCATCGGCCATATCAACAAAAGTAGATTGATTTTTTTAATTATATCATTCAAAAATATCTGTAATAAACTGTAGAAATGTGAGGGTAAAAATTAGAAAAATAACAGTTCATAATTTGAGCCGTATATTTGTAGGTGCTTAAAATATTTACTATACTTATTATTTTTGTGAAAACATAAATTTATGCATCCATGAAATGATTGATGAATGTAGAGGAAGCGAGAGTTGTATGCCAGAGTCGTAGCAAGTGGAAGGATGTAGTCTCTCTGCCTACCCCGTCGGGAAAGAGGCGTGATTTTACGTATGTATGTATGTATAAATTTATTTAATAAATAACACGTAATATATACAATAATTAAAAAATAAATGTAACTAAAACTAACTTACTCTACTTAAATTGATGGTTATATTTTTGAATGATGTGTTTTCGGTCCTCAGATACAACGCGCATAAAAACAGTAAACAGATACTGGGTGTAAACTTTTTGTTACTTACTCGTATATCCACAGGGAAAGATGCTAACGGGGCCCAATTGCATATAATGTACGAGTATAAGCGAAGTATTAATGATTATAATACAAAATCGCTAATAAGTACTTACATTGTAACAACTGGGCCCAGATTCTGAGTCAATACGAATCAGTCGTGTAGTACTTATGTAGCACTGTTCTTTTATAGTAAGTACTTTATCTTTGTCCGTACATATATGATATGACGAGGGATCGGTGTATTTTAATATTTTAGATAGTGTGATAATTCTCATTAGAAGTGGCATATATTTTTAGTATAAAATAAAAAATGTAAGTACTCGTATCTTCGAATTCTGCATTCCATGCAACGAAATGAAAACAATTTTAGATAGGTATTTTTATTATTTTGAGTACTTGAACAGTTTTTCTTACTTATAGTCTAAGTGCAAATAGCTTAAGTATAGCAACTGAAATGAGATTATTTTTACAAATGAAACAAAAATAGTATTATATATTTTTTGGTATGATAGTAAAGTAAGTTATTAGACAATGTTTGATTCCTGAATGTTCCTGATGTGTCAAACACGATAAAGTCTTAAATATTTACAAAAAAATGAATCTTTCAAAAGTTGTAAAATTAAGTGTTTTGCAGTAGCAAAATGTTGCTTTTTTATCAAAGATACTTTATTACTTTATATACCTTTTAAGACGACCAGTGAAACTCAAAAAATAAGGTTCATGGAGTAACTCGCCTAAAATGTTAAAATAACGTAATGCGACCCGGGTCTTTGTAGCTGGGCCCTTGTTCGCCATATCGTCACTACTTTGAATCTCGTATCTAAAATCAGTATGTCAACAAAATTGAACCTTGATCTAATGTCTAGAAAGTTCACTCAGAAAAATTATCTATTTTAAGCTACGAGTTTTTTAAAAAGTAGTGACGATATTCGCATGTGTTGTGTGAAGACACTCTTCTGGCAAACACGACGTAAAATGGCCGAGAAAAACATGGCGTCGTAAGGACGCCATTAGAGGGCTCAAATACAAATATCCCGCAGCTGCAATAGCCCCGTGTCACCTTATCTGCAAAAGCATTAAATTATAGGTTTAAATGTATAACAAGGCCAAAGCTATCAGTAGGGCAAGTGTGATAGTGACGTTATTAAAAAAAGACTACGTAAAGGAAGAAATGGGTATTTCCACGAGCGTCCCAACCGCTGTCAGTCCCTTGCCAGAGATTTTAAGAATTGGAAGGCAGATTGTTTCTTAATTATGACGTAAATAGCTTCTGTACTCAGGCCAGAATCTATTTCAATACAATAAACAGCTAGGGACTGACAGCGGTTGGGACGCTCGTGGAAATACCCAAATAGGGAAATACATGCATTATGCGTAGCATTCATGTTGGCGTCTGAACGTTTTTTTTTTTTTGGAAAGTAGGTACGGTGTTTTTATATTTTTTTTACTTTACTTGCCCCACAGGTACTTAAAGACCTTCGATCGTTACAACCTCTGTGTGTTATAAAACTTATTTTATTAGTATATAGATAGATCGTTATTCTCACACATATATGTACATTCTGAAAGCATTGTAAATGCAATTCACTGTGTTAAGTAATTAAGTTAGTTAAGTATAAAATTTTGTGAATCACTGTATGAATGTCGTTAGTTAAGTAAATTAAGAATTATATTTTTATCTAGTCTTTTAGATACTTATTATTACTGTTGTAGGTAGTTTTTCTTTATCAATTACACTTATTGTTTTATATAGCACAAGTCACGACTCGTTTTGTCACTGTGTGGCTTTCTTATGGCGTTACGTAAAAGAAGCACTTACGTTAAGTATAGTCAAGCACAGTAGTCACGACTAATATAGTCATGACGTCTCGTAATGGGTGTTAAAATTAAATTCTGTTGGGGCACAATAAGCCAAACAAAGAGGTTGCGCGAAGCCAAGCGAAGAGCTTGCGTCAAACCAAGCCAAGAGCTTGCATGAAGCCGAGCGAAGAGCTTGCGCGAAGCCAAGCGAAGAGGTTGCGTGAAGGCAAGCGAAGAATTTGCGCGAAACCAAACGAAGAGTTATTTTTTCATATTAAACTGATCTCTATCTTAACCGATGGTAAGTGCAAATTAGGCTCAAAATATAGTTAAATGGTTTAAGTTACTTGTTTTGCCTTGTAAATGTGATCTTTCTCAATAATCTCCCTTTCACTTCGCGTTTTTTAGAATGAGAGACATACAGCGACAAAATCTGTAGCGGCCAAATGCGCTATTTCCGCCGGCAACGTACTTACACTTTAGGTTAGGTTCCTTATTGGGAAAAAGTTTACACGCTACTTTTATTTGTGACATCTTATCGGTCAATTTTCAGTATTAAAGTTATCGAGGTGCTCAATGAAAAAAAAAACTATCTCGAAAAATAAATTGTGGAGAAACGATCGGATTTTTTGCTGATATTACATCTACAGATACAGTAGAAGACTTTCATTATTGTTTACGTGAAGATACGGCTATAGGCACTTAACACAAAAGCTGTTCCGATATATTAAAAAAAAACTGCGTATTGCAATAAATTTACTTACTTTGATTAAATTTTCGGTTACAGCAATGTGGGGTTGGTGAAACTACAGGAAACATAAAACGGAAGTCTTTAAATCTGAAACTATAGACTGCGTTATAAGTTTCGGATAATATAATAGGGGTAGTGTACTCTTACTCACTTCAAATACTTAATCAGTTCAATTCAAAAATAATAAAAATAAAAAACGGAATAAGTATCAAAAAGATTTCTGGCACTTTGATTTCAGTCATATTTACAGTCAATGTATGTTTTGGAAATTGAATACGATGACGTGTGTTAGTTACGAGATAATGACGAATGTTAGTTATAATTGCGAGTTCTACGTGTGAGCTGAGCGAGCGAAGCAAGCGCGCGGTGACAGCGGCCGACGTCCGGCGAAGCGACGCGTACAAATTAAAATAGGAAATATGTAAATTGACCCGAACCAATGCTGGTTATGCTATGGTTGCACTTCGTTTGTTCTTGTGTGCGTATATTCGCGTTGCGCTATTGACATCTCCATTGCACATGCTAGAAATGAAAATAGTCCTTCTCATTCGTATGTACGCGCAAATATTTCGGTGAATATGGCAAGTGAAGTGTCAGTATTAGATAGTTATGTACTTACGGCAAACTATGTGGACTACGAAAAATATATTACAGATTACTGTTTACTTTTCCCGTCGTTTCACTTACCTCGTACTTCTGAAAAGTCATTAGTTCGTTAAGTTGTAATACTTTGCAATCGTAGTTTATTAAAAAAAAACCTTTTCCTTAGTACCCGAAGCATAATAAGTCTAACTGATCGTTTTGTGATAGAATTTAAGCCAATGAGAGAAAGAATAATTATGTACCTAGTCAATAAAAATAAAAAAAAATACACAGTAATATGGAACAATGTAGGTACTTATTAAGCTCTGACCATATTATTATTTGTTTCGTTTAATGTCAGCACAAAGTTATTGCTTTCAAGTTTGATCAAAAATGTCATATCATTGCAATTTGTTTTGTTGCGGAATTTGTGAATCAGTTTTGTGGAAATAAATGCATCAAACCTGTTTTTATTTTATTTCTAGACTTCACAAGTATAATATAATTAGCAGTTATGGTTACAGTTACATCTGTACAACATGCCTAATCTTTATTTAAATATTTATTTAAATAAATATATGTATATTTATTTTTGTATTATACATATTTATTTTTATTTATTTATTTAAATAAATATATATTTATTTAAATAAACATTAGGCATGCCCGGCTGCCCGCATGACGGGCACCGCACCGACGGCAAGGCAGGCCGAGCGCGAGGCGGCGATGGCGAGATGACCTGGACGCGGAACTGAGTGATTGGCCAAATATAGCTCTGGATAGGGAGATGTGGAAGTCAAGAATAGAGGCCTTTGCCCAGCAGCGGGACACAGTTATAGGCTAAATCGAAATATATAAAACTCAAAGGTGACTGACTGACTGACTGACATAGTGATCTATCAACGCACAGCCCAAACCACTGGACGGATCGGGCTGAAATTTGGCATGCAGGTAGATGTTATGACGTAGGCATCCGCTAAGAAAGGATTTTTGGAAATTCCCACGGGAACGGGAAAAATCGGGATTTATATCATCGATTCTAAATGACCCTATCTCAGTAACTATAATAACTAGACTCTTCAAATTTGATACACAAGTAGGTATTACATTAACTACAACATATATTTCAGGATTTTTAGAAATTCCCGCGGGATAAGGAAATAACGGGATTTATATATTCAGTTCAACGGAATCCCATGAACAATAATTACTATTAGACTCTTTAAAATTGGCATAAAAAGTAGGTGATTACAATACAATAGAAAAAAAATTTTTAAAGGATTTTTAGAAATTCCCACGGGATAAGGAAAAAACGGGATTTATATTCAGTTCAACGGGATGGATTTTTCGTTTTACTGGTCGTAGAAAACTTAAATTTAGCATTTAGGTACCTTGAGGAGTGTAAAATTCAATTCAAATTCAAATCATTTATTCAGCAAATAGGCCGCAATGGGCACTTTTACACGTCATTTTTTTAAACTACCAGCGCTTTCGGAAAGACCATCATTGCCAAGAAGAATGCGCCGCAAGAAACTTGGCAGAAAGTCATTTTTTCATCATAAAATAATTACAAATAAAATACTTAAAAACTACAGTATACAATTAAAGAGAAAAAAAAATTACAAAATAATAATAATACAGGGATGTATGGGGTCCCTTAGTTACAAAACTAAACACTAACTATATCTACGTTCAGCGGAAGTGTAGAATGCTTCCACTGTCAAAATTAAAAATAATAATAATTTAATTCTGAAATATACATTTCAGGTCAAGTAACCGTTAAGCTTTTGGATTCCGAAGGCAAGCTCACGTCTGCCGCCCCCAAAGTTAGCTCACACGCACTCATGTCATGCTCTGAAAGCAGAGCGGTACCGAGGGCATGGTATTGCTTCCGTTCCCATAAGCTCTATGGGATCGTCTTGGGAACTTCGACGTCGCGAGCCTGTGACTAGAAATTAAACTAAAAATATACAAGTTTAAAATCCATAAGCTTAACAATATACAATATAAATATAGCAAGGGGATGTATAAAGTCCCTGAGTTAATAATAAAATTCCTAATCTAAATAATTCAGAGATGTATATAGTCTCTAAATGTCAAATTAAACTACATAATTAAACTAATTAAATTATACAATCATCAGAGGTGTAAAAAGCCTCCAAGGTCATAAATTAATAATAATTATTAAACTACAGAGATGGAGATGTATAAGGTCTCCAAATGTCAAACTAATAAATGATTTTAAATTAAATTCTGCAACGCGGACAACGGCAACAGAACCCGAAACTATACACGAAATGCGCCGGGACACTGCCAAGTCACACTACACAATACAAATACACCGACATAAACACACACAGACACTCACACAGAGACCCACTCGCGCACACACACACAAACACGAGTACATCACATCACTCATCAACATGCTAATTTTCATCGGCTTTCAGTTTTGGCCATGTCATATTATCACTTAAGTACTCCTCAACTTTATAGTAAGCTTTCTTCAGGAGTGCACTCTTTATGTATTCTTTAAAAGAGTTGTGTGGCAATTTCTATGCTTCTACGGGAACTTTATTGTAAAATCTCACGCAGTTTCCCACAAAAGATTTGCTTACTTTCCGTAGACGAAATTTAGGAACGGCAAGCTTATGTTTATTACGAGTATTGATATCATGTACGTCTGACACTTTCTTAAAGGACTCGATATTCTTGTGTGTATACAATATCACATCATGTATGTACTGTGAAGCTACTGTGAGGATGTTTATCTCCTTAAAGCGTTCTCTTAGTGAATCTCGGGAGCCAAGGTTGTAGATAGACCGGACTGCCCTCTTCTGTAGAATGAAGATAGTTTCTATGTCGGCTGCCTTGCCCCAAATCAGAATACCGTAGGACATTATGCTGTGAAAATAACTGAAATAAACTAGCCGGGCAGTTTCTACGTTGGTAAATTGCCTGATTCTTCGTACAGCATAGGCGGCAGAACTCAATCTACCAGCAAGACCAGAAATATGCGGGCTCCATTGTAAATTACGATCTAACGTAAGACCAAGAAAAACAGTCTCATGCACAAGTTTCAGATTCTCTCCGTTTAAGGAAATAATTGTTTCAAACTGTCTTACATTAGGCAATGAAAATTTTATACACTTAGTTTTAGCTGCATTTAGTAATAAATTATTAGCGGTGAACCAGTTTAGCGCCTCTGCCAAAGTCTCATTGATGTGTGTTGGATCTTCTTGTTGCCTGTTTACTTTGAATATCAAAGAAGTATCATCTGCAAACAATACTATGTTGCATTTCTGTTCTAGCAAGTGGGGCAGGTCATTTATATACACCAGAAAGAGAAATGGACTCAAAATGGATCCTTGTGGAACTCCAAGCTTCACCGCTGAGCCAGCTGACTGCGTTCTATTTATGTCCACTTTTTGAACTCTTTGGCAGAGATAAGACTTAACAAGTTTCAGTGCTTTAGCTGAAAGTCCATAGTGTTCTAGTTTGCGGATAAGCGTCTCATGTTCCACGCAATCGAAGGCCTTGGAGAGGTCGCAAAATATTCCTATTGCATCTGGCGAATTATCCCATGCATCATAAATGTACTTCATGAGACTTGCGGCTGCATCTGTTGTCGAACGGCCTTTTGTGAAACCGAATTGCTGACTGTGTAGTAGGTTATTTACATTAAAGTGACGAAGCAGCTGGTTAAGCATGATCTTTTCAAACACTTTACTCAGCACAGGCAGCACAGATATTGGACGAAAGTTGCCAGGATCAGATGAGCTCCCAGCTTTAAACAATGGAATCACTTTGCTATATTTTATTAAGTCCGGGAACACACCATCATCAATGCACTTATTAAATATCACGGCTAGGTACGGTGCCACAATATGGATAACAGATTGCATAACTCGAACAGAAATACCCCAAAGATCCTCTGTATTCTTCAGTTTCAAAGATTTAAAAGTCCTTATAATTTCTTCAGAGTTAGTATGTTGAAAATCAAAATTCAGACGTTCATCCTTCGCAATTTCATTTAGATAAGAGCTAGCCCGCACAGTGGAAGACCTTAGATCGCGAGTCGTATTTACAGCTATATCTGAGAAAAAAAATTCAAAAGCACCCGCCACTTCTAAATCGGAAGTCAATATTCTATCATCCACTTTTAATTGGAATTGACAATTACGGGGCTTAGATTTACCTGTTTCTGAATTTATTACATTCCATACAGCTTTTACTTTATTATCAGCGGATTTAACTTTATTACTAAGATAATCAGCCTTGGCAGCAATACATACTTTTTTAAATAATTTGGAATATTTTCTAACGTATTCTATAAACGAAGGGTCTTGGCTGTGGCTTTTCATTTCATAAAGCTCGTAAAGCCTAGTTCTACTCTTATGTATTCCGACCGTGGCCCAGTCACTAAACTTTGCCTTGTTCCCGTTTCTCATTTTAGTTCTTAATTTGAAAACTTTTCCGAACTCTCGATTAATTACTGCAGACAGGTTCTTATATAGGACGTTAGGATCACTTCCCTCCAAATAAGGCTCAGGAACGCTGTTGATAATATTTTCCTTGAATTTTTCTACACGGGCTTCTGTAACGGGTCTGTAGGTTACTACTTGATCATTTGTCTGTTTAGGTATTGTAAAACAGGCTTTTTGGCCGCTGTGATCGGAATTGAAACAGTTTATTATTTCTTTGTCCATAACATCACACTTGCAGAAAATATTATCTAAACATGTAGCTGTGTTTGCCGTTACTCTCGTCGGTTCCTCAAAAAGATGAAACAAGTTAAATGATTTAAATAAATTCAAAAGTCTTCCGGAATATCTATTTGCCGAGTCTAGTAAATTCACATTAAAATCTCCACATACTATGACAGATTTATTGTAAGGGAGCAATACAAAAGGATTTCCCAAAATTCTGACGGAAACGGGAAAAAACGGGATTTTTCGTTTTACTGGTCGTAGAAGGCTTTAAACTTGGCATGTAAGTTGCTTGAGGAGTGTAGGGAAGCATTAAAGAGATAAGTTCCCGAAATTCCCACGGGAAAGAGAAAACACGGGATTTTTCATTTTACTGGACGTAGAAAGCTGAAAATCGGCATGTAGATTGTTTGGGGAGTGTAGAGGAGCATTGAGAGAAAACTCCGACGGGAACGGGAAAAAACGGGATTTTTCATTTTACCGGTCGTAGAAAACTGAAATTTTGCATTTAGGTTCTTTGGGGAGTAAAAGGGAACATATTATTGATGTTTATACTGTGTTTTTGTTCTGATATAGTGTGTTTTTGTTGTAAACAAATGTTGTGAGTTTGAGATTGATAAAAGAATTACACCCCTAACCTGAAGATGTGAAACAGGGCTTCAAAAATGATTTTTAATGAAATTATACCTAAATGAAATTAAAAATTATATAATCCTCCGAAAAATCAATTAAAATACAAAAATAAAGATCGTAGAAAGTAAATCTGTGTACCCCAAATTTAACGCGAGTGAAGCCGCGGGCAAAAGCTAGTATAATAATAATTTAATTAGATTTAAATCTTGTTTGTCTTTTAGAGTCATCTAGTATCGAATAGCAGAACTAACACGAGATTTTTAAACCTAACGCTTTAGCGTAAGGTGGTATGAACGTAAAAACCCAGCCGACAGTCCCACAGTTTTCAAGCATAACGTAGAGACATAGATGTCTCCACTGTGGCTAATCTCCGCTTTTCGAATTTCGTAGTACTGTAGGTACGGCCATTCAACACAGTAGTACTCGTTTAACTATACCACTTGAAGTATGTTATACTGGTAGGTATTAATAGGTTGAACTATTTTTTTTTAAATTTCTAAATGCTCATCCCATGCAAAACTGTAGATTAGGTTAGACTTGGTTTACAAAAATTCTAAACAATTATTGGATTCAGAGAAAATAAATTAATGGCTATTTATGACAAATAATACATTCTGACAATATATCAAAGTAAATAATGAAAATGAATTTTAAACAAACGTTTATTTATCAACCAAGAGAAATACACATATAATTATAACATGCAGCAACGTAACAAAAGTAACAACCGGTTTTGCTATTCAACATCTAAGAGTTATTTTTATATTAACGTTACAAATAATTAGTAAAACTATGTCAAAAAGTATTCGATATATAACAATTTTGAACTACTTACTCATCGTGACCTAAATTTAGGTTCGATTATGTTCACGAGCAAACCCTAGTTATATTAAAGCCATTAAAGCTACCAAATGTAACTTTTTCAAATAAAAAAAGTCCTGGAAATATGCCTTCAATGTCTAATAATTATAGTTATTTGTGTGTGTAAGTAATCTAAATATAAAACTACATCATCCAGAAACATAGAGATTTTTTTATTTAAGTTGATTCCATAGAGATTTTCCTCTGAACATAACAATAATTGCTCTAGAAGTTTCCAATCTTCATTGGGCCTGCGTGGGAATTACAGCGTACCTGTATGATGATGATGATGATGACGAATATATCTAGAGGATATCATTTCAAAAAAGTCACTTAAGGATTATTAAAAGTAGGTAGGATATTTAATTAAAAAAAGTACCTAACTTGGATAAATAATCAGGTTCTTAATTTTTATTTTCAGAATTAGACAATCTAGGTTCTCTTTAATCAGAATCACGAGCACTATTGATTTTGACGAAGAAAAATACGTCCCCAATTTTCCATAATACTGTTATGTGTCCATTTCGTAACGACCCATAATTTATAAACTGTACCTTTGAAAAACAAGTCACAAAACTATCAAACAATTAGGGACACTTTTTTTCTTCACCTAAATCATACTCGTGATTCTGTCTGAGTAAGGAGAATCCAGAATTACGTAAGTCTGAAAAAAAAAAGTTTTTTCCGCCATTTAAAGTAAAAGTGCCCAAAATTATACACCACTCGAGAGTTGAACTCTGTTATTTGACCATAAACATTCGGAAGATATTTTACACTATAAAGTTGTCGGAAGACAAAACATTGGCTGGCCTCCCACTACATGGACTGACGACATCGTGAGATTTGCGGGGGATATAAGTGACGACGTGTCTTTCATTGTGGCGCTCTAAGGGAAGTCGCCTTTGTTCAGCAGTGGACGTCTTTCGGCTGATGATGATGATGAAACTGTGCCTATAATGAACGATCGTAGACTTCGATCAGTGGTCTTAGCAATGACAATAATAATATAACGAATAAGTTTCTTCCACAAAAACTCGCCTAAATGTTTTATATTTTCCCTTACTAGGTTAGAAGAATTCTAATACTGTATACTTGAAGCATCTTGATCATTCGAATCTCAAATCAGTTCCCTCCAAATGCTGCTCAGCCCACTGATCAAATCTCCTCGACAGATCATCAGACATGTAGTTCTTCCAATCACCAATCTCCCCCTTCCTAATAAACCGCAGATTCGTCTGTTCCAAATAGCTCTTCCCGAAAGACTTCTCGAGGATAGCCTCCAGATTCACAGCTCTGTTGCTCTTCATGTTTCTAAAGGACAGATGGTCGCAGAGAGCGTCAATTTGCTCGTCGGTCATGGTCTTGTTGAGAAACTCGGCAGTAGTCCTGATGACGCCAGGGAGGTCATGCTTCATCTCCTCAAATTTGATGAAGAGAACGTTGGGGTCGTTGCGTCTATTCCAGAAACCTGCAAAAGCAAGCCAGATTGATGAAGGGAAACAAAAGGAGTCCAAGTGGGGCAAAGTTTTGAACCTAGCTTTAGCACACCCGCAAAAATCGCTAGAGAAAAATTAACATTTCACTGCGCAAGTGTATTGTATTGTATTATAAAACTCTTTATTGTACATAAAAACGCATAAAGCGTATTGCTAATCAAATAAAAAAAAACATAGTAATAATAAGTAATTCGAAAGTATGTAAGTATGTATGTAAGAAAGCATGTAGTGTGCGTGGAGCTGTGTACGTATTTGTTATTCCGTAATGCTAAAATGACTGGTTATTTAGATAGATTATTATTATTATTCCCCTCAATGACGGCTTTAAGGCTTGGGCCAACGTCAGTTGCGATGACAGGGTACCGAAAGCTTAGTAGGCCCATGTAAAATCCTAAAATTCCAAAGTCTATAGACATAAAATTTTACATGAGTATACAACTTAAATGAAACGATGTAATTTTTCGGGAATTCCCACAGAATTTTAGTAAAATCCCGGAGTTCAACTTCAACTGCCCATCTAAAGCTAGGTTTAGACCCAGACCTGCAACAATAATCGTGCTAGCTGCAGTACATTGCGTTGCGAGGCCATAAAGCGAACCAGTACGAACTGGTTAATCGAACACCGCAATGTACGCATCTTACAAGATTTCTTGGAGCTCTAAACTAAACTTAGGGCCTAATTCACCACTCACGGATAAATTTTATTTGACAGATAAATGTCATGCCGTCTCCCGTCTATTCGGACAAAACAAACAGAGACGGTATCACAGATATCTGTCACAAAAAAAAATCAATGAATGGTGAAAAACTTAAAGTAACTTGATAAAGTCTCCATGGTTTTTCCTCACCAAGAATATGGTTCCACACAGGCCCGAAAGGCGCCCGGTCCTTCATGAAGAGGTCACAGAAGTCCTCAAAGCTCCCTTTGAGGCCGTGCACCAGTGTGAAGTAATGATAGTACGACACCACCAGATCCTTAGGGTTGCGCGACGTGTAGATCACCTGCAGATGTATATATGGAACGTGTTATAAAATAATAAAAATAAGGTAGGTACAGAACCTTTTCACTTACGAAGGCGCGCCCCTCCACAGCTAATTATCAATATACCTACACAAGTAAACCTCGTTTACACGTTGTCTTAGTCTTTAGTGTGCGTGACTGACGGTACGCCTTGCGACTGAGGACACATTCGAGCTTCGCCTACGCACACATAGATCTGTCGTACGGATATGTTTACAACTGTTTAGGTTGACTGGAAGAGATCCCTTAAAGGGATAAGTTCGCCTTTGTACATATTTGTTTTTTGTCAATTGTGTTTTACTTGTTTTGTACAATAAAGAGTTTACATACATACATACAACTACAATTATAAACTAAGGAGGGGCGCGCCTTCATGAGTGAACAGATCTGTATTGTATACCGAAAGCGTGGTTTATAGGCATTCCACTTTAGTGAGAGAGAGAGAGAGACATCAATGTAGAGATCTTTCTCGCCAATATAAAAAATATACCTATCACTATCATCATCCCACCCTATATGAGTCCCACTACTCACACACACCATCTGTTCAAAATTCAAATAGAAAAAAAAATGAAGCGCGCCTTTTTCTTTTGAAGTGAAAAAATAAATAAAAAAGTACCTACCTACTTACAAGTAGCGGTGGAAATAGAACTCAGTTCCTTACAATTCTGTGATGCGTGCTTTACAATATTATTATTATTATTATTATTATTATTATACTCGTACACTGACCTGAGCAGTTACACTCTTCGAAATTCTTCAATGTGTTAATTGCGATTCAAAGCGCTAACTGTTACGCAAAAATGTTAACTTAGCTAGTTAAACAGCGGTTTAATACACAAGGAAGAGGAAGACACGCTTCACGCTTAGCTCTCTTCGTGCACTATGAGTATAGCGATGTAAAAATTGTAAAATACTGGTGAGCAATACTGGCATTAACGTTTAATGATTAATAAACGTCAAATTAGTTTTTTTTTCTGAATTTTTTAAATGGTAGGCAGACCGCCGGCCAAGATCTGTCATCGGTTGTAAACTCAATCATATCGCTAAACGTGTCTAGTCAAATGATAAAACGAGCGGTTGAGTTTGCATGCTAAACAAATCAAATTTAGTCTTTTTATATGACTTTGTCATTTCACGAAACAGGTTTATGTTTTTGATCAAATGACTGAATTTTTCTCGAGAAATGGTAAAATGAATTCCCCATTTTAACGTCTTGCGTAATTTCCATTTGATCATGTCCCTTAGAGATTTGTTCCAATTTCTGATTTGGCCATTTGCCTGTCACTGCCACATAAGTACACCTATTGATTCTCCTCTCGATACTACAAACAATTTACTTTCAACATCTTGTATAGTCAAAATGTCGCGAGTGATATTAAAATTATTCTCTATCACGACACTGCGACACGATGTTTCGTGGCCCATGTGGCAACATTAATACTTATCAGGATTGTAAAACAATTTGAAGGATAACTTGAAAAAAAAAAAACACGACGTAAATGATTGATTGTTTTGTAAAACCCGTAAGAACCCAGGCAAATTTGGAAAATGTAGTTCTGGATGATTAATGGATCCAAATAATGTTCTTACCGATTTTAAAGTCCCTGACATTATATCTAATATCCAATTTAAGAATTCCTTCCGGCGGAGACGACCAATAAATTAAAATTTTCAATACCGACAGACGGTCGAACTCCGCTACTGCTACGTTTTAGATATAAAGCTGTAGCTTGTTGCTGTTGTTTGCTGTGTTGTACCACTACCATGAGTTTACAGTGACCGTACTAGATAGCGACGGCGTCAATTATTTGTATAGAGAATTGTACAGCGCCTCTACAAATAATTTACGCCGTCGCTATCGAATACGGTCACTGTAAACTCTACCCTTAGGGTAAGTTTTCGGTTACAAAGTACGTCGCGATCGCGTTCGCGTTAAAATCTCAATTTGTATCGAAACACGAACAACGCCTCTAGCAGAATGTTTGCGATGTTCGTGTTTCCATACAAATTAAGATTTTAATGCGAACGCGATCGAGACGTATTTTGTAACCAAAGCTTACACTAAGGGCACTCATGGTAGTGGTAGTTAAAGTACCTACTCGGCAGCAGCGTCTAGAATACCCTAGACTAGAAGTACTAATTCTAGAGGGCTGTCGCGCTCCGTAGGGTTGCACCAAGTTTTTAAGAGTACACATTTCTAAGCGGTTAACTTCCATACATATATATTTCTGTTATTGCTTACAAATCAGTTCAAATTCAAATTCAAATTCAAAATTCAAATATAAACTGTTAGACCTATATCTGGCTTACTCATTCACGCAAAATGCGTTCATAAATAGACAAGGATGGCATTTAATAACGGCCGCGACAACACAAGTTTACACACCTTAGCTTTAGCACTGCCATCTTCACGCTGTATATCGACGGGCAGAAGCTCCCAGGGCAGGTGGCTCCGGATGTAGCGCGGTCGAGCCAGGCGGTACTTCACCAGGTCCACGGAAGTACCCTTGACGGACTCGTTGTGCCACTCATTGTGACTGTCCACCATGATGCTGGACAGTTCCACTAGGGGGCAGCGGATCTGTGCGAAAGTGCATATCAAAAAGTCAAAGTCAAAATCTCTTTATTCAATTTAGGCTACAACAAGCACTTATGAACGTCCAAAAATCTACCACCGGTTCGGAAAAAACCTCTGTTGAGAAGAATCCGGCAAGAAACTCAACGAGGTATTTTTTTTTAAACAGATTAACAATGTTTATAAATATATATTTGGGTAAGGCTCACGAGCGTTTTGCCCGCTCGTTCCATTGTGTTACGAATATTGATGCATACGAACGATGGACAGTTTCTACTAATATAAGGATGAGTACTTCACTTCAAAGAGAAACTACTGGTATCAGAAGTTGACGCAAATAGTTATTCATTACACACTGGAACAGGCAGGAAAAACGCTGGTGAGCCTTACCCATTTATCATCATCATCAGCCGGAAGACGTTTACTAAAGGCCTCCACCTTAGAACGCCACAATGAACGACAACTCGCCACTTGTATATATTTATGTGACTCGGATATTATAACTTGCCGTGAGCGCTGGCGTTACAAAGTTGCCAACCCCTCTCCTCCCTCAGTAGAAACAGGGATAATACTAAAATAAGGACATCAGCGTCTTCTTGGCAACCTTACACCCTAAACTACGCTACGCTACCCAAGCTTGGCGAGTATTGGCAAAAATTGATAATGATGATGAATAGATTTAAAGCCCGTAATATAATCTCAATACTTTACATTGCTTTAGATTAAGGTAAGTATAAATAATACAAACCTGTTGCAGAGATTTTGCCCCCTCGTAATCCAGATCGTGGCCTATGAGCCAAACCATTTCTTGGCACCATGTGGAACCTTAAAAAAAACTTTTTTACAGCAAACATGTTTTGGCAAGAATATGGCGAGTAGGCAGGTGTACGGACTTTTGATTAGGACATAAGTAAGTTTTTGCTAAAAAAAAAAAATTTTTAATACAATATTTTTTGCTGACTGTACTTTTTGTTGATTGTAGGTACTTGTATTGTCACCCAAAATAGATTTCAAAATTTCAAATGATAAATTCCGTCCTGTGGAGACGATCCTGGCCGGACTACCAGGATAAGGTCATTAAAATTTGAAGTCAATCCAACTACTGGAAGTTGATCGAATTTAACTTGCAAGATTTAATTACAGACAGACAGACAGACAACGGGACAGGTGAAACTAAATAAAAGCTTTAAAATAACCCTTTGTGATATTCTATGTGAAACTATAAGTAGTTCTAACTATATAGGTAACTAGCTTTTGCCCGCAACTTCACCCGCGAGGAATTCGGTTATCGCGCGCTGTTCCCCCAGAAACTGTGCATTTTTTGGGATAAAAATAGCCTATGTCACTCTCGAGTCCATGAACTATCTCTATGCCAAAAATCACGTCGATCCGCCGCTCCGTTTCGACGTAAAAGACGGACAAATATACACACAAACACGCACTTTCGCATTTATAATATCAGCATGGATAGTAAAAAAACAAATGACACTCACCAGTTCTCGGATACGAGCACATCCAGACATCTGTATCCAGCACTTCCATATTCAAAATATCCTCGCCTATAGTCATGTAATCGGCCGGCAAAACCACTCTTCCAGGGTTAATCTCCACCATGCAATCCTTCTTGTTAAACATTGTATCTAACTGGCCACCTGTCTCCTCGTCCAATTTCGAAAAGGTCAAATCCGGCTTGACCCTCATTTCTGTTTTTTTTTTTTTTTATTCGACGTTCGATGTACGTCCGTTACGAACGTTTTACGGAAGTGTTGTGGCGTGCGCGCTGGTGTTTCCACTCTCGCTCGAAACTTTCCAGTTCGCGTAATGCCTTAGGTGTAATTGGTAAAGGCTTGGTTGCACTAGAACTAAATTATGGTCAATTTCTGAACTAAAACCAATAGGGAATGGAGGGAATTACTGCAATGTTAGCACAAACCGTATTTTTTTACAAATACAAATACAAATACAAATATTCTTTATTGCACACCATAAAGCAGTACAAGAAAAAAAAAAGCTTTTTTTAAGCTTTTTTTAGTGTTTTAAATGTCCGTAGGATTCCATAATGTAAAATTATTTCAATTTAATTCTTGTAAATAAAGCTCTATCGTTACAATCGAAGTAAATATCATGTTATTTTATTAGTGATAAATATGTCATCACATGATCATGTTTTTGATCCATCATAGCACAGTATATATATTTATTCATTCATTTATTCATTCATTTATAAGTCATGTTCATTACATTAGGTGACATATTATTAAATAGTAGGTACACGACACCCTGTTAGGGCATAAAAATGACAAATCCTTAAACTATTTTAATTACAAGATTAGATTTTTAACTGAACTTTTAATGTCTTTATTAAATAACACACAATACAAAATAATTAATAAATGAACTAAATACTAACACTAACTAACTTAAATAACATTTTTATATTATTAAAAAAGACCGCCTCGAATCGTTCCTGATGCAAAGGTTAAAATATAAAAAATAATTTAATAAAGTAACAATACATTTTACAATTCCTGGTCAGTAATAATATTATAACTCTTCAAGTCGTCATCGTTTAAAAAATCCTCAACAGAATAATAAAATTTCGCAATTAATAATTTCTTTAGTCTATTCTTAAACACATCGTCACGAGTTTCTTTTTTATTGAGTCAGGAATTTTGTTCATTATTACTATACATTTGTAATGTGGACCATTTTTGTACAAGGTTAAGTTAGATTTAGGTAACAATAATTTATTTTTATACTGAATTCTAGTTCTCTGCGTATCCTTTTTCATTTGAAATAAAGTTGCGTTTTTACGAACAAAAAGAGCTGCTTGCATTATATAAATACAAGGCAGTGTTAACAATTTATATTTAATAAAATATGGGCTGCAGCTATTGGGAATTCGTACATTAGCTAGGACACGTATACATTTCTTTTGCATAACAAAGAGTTGTTTGGCCTCAGTGCTACCTCCCCATAACACCACGCCATATCGGAGCCATGCGTGCGCGTACGCATAGTATGCAGATAATGCGCTCTCAAAGTCAGTGTTCATTTTTAATACATATATAAATATATGTATGTAAAAGAGCATACACTAATTTGGCCAATTTCATTTTAATATTTTGAATATGGGCTTTCCAGTTGATGCCGGCGTCTATTGTAATGCCCAACAAATTAAATTCCTTAACTTCCTCAATCTTACCAGAGTTTATTTCTGATTTTAATTGTAATGGCTTTTTTTGTGTGGGTTTAAATTGTATTATTTTTGTTTTTTTTTTTTTTAATTTATTTCTAAATTATGGTCACTGAGCCATTGTTTTACGATTTCAAATACATTTTTAAGCTGTAGGTTACATTCATAACTATTTGTACAGTCGAACAATAACGAGACGTCGTCGGCAAACATAATGCAGGTAGTTTTCGCGTCTAGTACTTTGGGTAAGTCGTTGATGTAAGCCAGAAATAGGAGGCATCCACATACGCTACCTTGCGGAATTGAACATGTAGTGTTTCGCATTTCAGAAGTAACTACCTTTACTTCTTTGGATTGTTTGTCAAAGTAATCTATTTGCACACATTGCATATATAAGCTAAAGCAGTATGGAAGCTACGAACAAATCGATCGAAACGAACACACTCACACAGACGCGCGCTCTACACCACCGCTCTGCTCTGTTTAGAGGCCGTGTAGAGCGCGCGTCTGTGTGTGTTCGTTTCGATCGTAGCTTCGTAGCTTCCATACTGCTTTAGCTTGTATATGTACTGTGGTCATGGCGACAAACTCTAAAGAAAACTGTCATATCGTCATGGCGGTTTGTGCTAGCTTTGCCTAATATTCCACATGTCAATACAGCTGTGCCTCCAGTGAAAATTAATACGACTCGAAAAGTGCTACTTGTTGTTGTATTTAGAATTTTACAGCGTCTCTACAAATAATTTACGCCGTCGCTATCGAGTACGATCACTGTAAACTCATGGTAGTGGTACAGCGCTTCTACAAATAATTTACGCCGTCGCTATCAAGTATTGTCACTGTAAGCTCACAGGATTAAGTCTTCCAGTACCCTTAGTGTAAGTTTTCGGTTACAAAATACGTCACGATCGCATTCGCGTTAAAATCTCAACTTGTATGGAAACACGAACAGCGCCTCTAGCGGAACGTTTTCGATGTTTGTGTTGCCATACAAATTGAGGTTTTTACGCGAACGCGATCGAGACGTATTTTGTAACGGAAAACTTACACTAAGGGTACAGGTAGACTGACGACATCGTGAGAGTTATGGGGGCAACCAGTGGATGCAAGTGGCGAATTCGCATTCTAAGGGAGAGGCCTTTTGTTCAGCGATGGACGTCTTCCGACAGTACAGTCAACGTCATAAATAAGTGATCATTTCTGTACCTTGTAGCTTTCCAGTCGTTACACAATTTCGAATGGCTTTTCAAACATGGCGTTAAAATGATAAGGTACAAAAGTGATCACTTGTTTATGACTTGACTGTACAACAGTGGATTTCTTTTGGCTGTATGTCTGGTATGATGATGATGAAGTAGGTACCATCAGCCAAATATGTGGTCTACCACCCTAAAGATGATAATCGTTTAAATGTCCTAAAACAATAATGCCAATAGACGTGTCTGTCAACTTGAAAGTTTACAGGTGGTAGGACCTTGTGCAAGGTCCGCCCGGATCGCTACCACCATCTTGCTCGCTAATCCTGCCGTGAAGCAGCAGTGCTTGCACTATTGTATTTCGGCGTGGAGAGTAAGACAGCCGGTGAAATGGCACTTTAGGTATCCCATCTTAGGCCTCTAGGTTGGCAACGCATCTGCAATCCTCCTGGTGCTGCAGGTGTCTATGGGCGGTGGTGATCTCTTACGGTCAGGAGACCGACATGTTCGTTTGCCATCCAGTCGAATAAAAAAATAAAAAACTTGAAAGTGAATTTGGAAATGATAGACCTCATTTTAAAATTAAAAATATTTTATTTCGGACTTATGTCACTTAATAAGCGTTTTGCTGATTGTACCTATTATTATATTGTTCCTAAAATTTACGAGTTATGTGTATGCAGCTTTGCGTGTTTCTCGTTGCAAGTGCAAGCAGCTGAATCAACTTTACTAGTAATGTACGTAAGTATAGCTATTTAGAAACCGGTATGATGATCTCTTCCTCGCAGTTGGACCAACACCTAGTTGGAGATCTCTTTACCTCTTTGGTGAAACAGCCCTTTAAGTGATAAACCTTGTTTTTGATAATTTGATTTATAATTTGATTCGATAAAATCTTTAAATATTAAGTTTACAGTCTAAGCGGAAGATTTTTTTGTTACTAAGTTTTGAAACAGATTTTTTTTATCTGTAATTAATTTTACTCAAAATTGTTTTGAAAGAATTATTATTTATACTTACATTTATCATTTCATTCATTAAAAACTGTTAACTTTGTACCTAATAAACGCATCATGAAAACATTTTTTTTGTTTCTTTTTTTGTGAAGTCATTTCTAAAACCCTGACACTTGCCAAGTCCGGGCTTGGTCCGGGCGTAATCCTGGCAAAGGGTCAAAAATGTTGACATGTCAGGCATGACAAATCCTAAAGCCAACTTTAGACTTGCAAGAAAAATCTTGCGAGTTGCATTACACTGCGGCACTCGATTGAAAAATCGTGCAAGTTGCATTAACTACATTGTAATATATAAGCTAAAGCAGTATGGAAGCTACGAAGCTACAATCGAAACGAACACACTCACACAGACGCACTGAACTACAGTACCGCGAGACCCCCTTAGAGGCCGTGTAGAACGCGCATCAGTATGAGTGTGTTCGTTTCGATCGATTTGTTCGTAGCTTCCATTATGCTTTGGCTTATATATATACTTTGCCACTAGGTATAAACACATTGACTTAAAGGCCTCGCAATGTCATGACACAATTTTTCTTGCAAGTCTGAACTCTGCTTAACGTATGGGAACCCTACGGAGGTGGTCGTCCGTGGTCGTGGCCCATAACCCTAGCGTTATGTTGGACCCGGGACATAATTCACGATTCCGTAATGAGCAACACGTAACTTTCCTACTGCTTCCCACTTTCGGTTTCTATTGCTATGGGGTAGGCCGCACTGTTAGCGGTTCACAAATAACATAGTGGATCTTGATTTTTTTTTATTCGACTGGATGGCAAACGAGCAAGTGGGTCTCCTGATGGTAAGAGATCACCACCGCCCATAAACATCTACTACACCAGGGGTATTGCAGTTGCGTTGCCAACCTAGAGGCCTAAGATGGAATACCTCAAGTGCCAGTAATTTCATCGGCTGTCTTACTCTTCACGCCGAAACACAAACAGTGCAAACACTGCTACTTCACGGCAGGATTAGCGAGCAAGATGGTGGTAGCAATTCGGGCGGACCTTGCACAAGGCCCTACCACCTGCAAACCTGATTCTTAGTTCCTTTGACAGTAGCCGTGTTCTGAATAAACAGAACAAGTGCAACAGCTAGATACATCAAGCATCATTCTGTATTTCTGTCCAAATTACTCGCTCTCATTCCTTATTCGGATACCTCTCATTCATAAAGGTTTGCAGGTGGGACCTTGTGCAAGGTCCGCCCGGATTGCTACCACCATCTTGCTGTCGTGAAGCACTGTTGTGTTTAGGCGTGGAGAGTAAGAAAGCCGGTGAAATTACTTGCACATGAGGTATCCCATCTTAGGCCTCTAGGTTGGCAACGCATCTGCAATCCCCCTGGTGTTGCAGGAGTTTATGGGTGGTGATAATTTCTTACCATCAGGAGACCCACTTGCTTGTTTGTCATCCAGTCGAATAAAAAAAAAACCGGCCAAGAGCGTATCGGACACGCCCCAAATAGTGTTCCGTAGCAATTACGAAGAAATTAAGTAATATTTTTCTAAGAATTTCGTATTTTGTACAGAATATTCCAAGTTTAGATACATTTTATACCTTGGGCTGCTATTTATTCTTAAACTACTAATAATTCTCAAGAAAACTTAGCCGTTATAGTTTTCCTTGTAAGTTTGATATACTTACTACCATCCTGATTTTTTTCCAAATTTTTCCACCCACCGCTTAGACTTTAGAGGGGGGGGGGGACTGATTTTAAAGAAAATTTGCTCTTTAAAGTTGAATATTTTGCAAACGGATCACTGAATCGAAAAATCGTTCTAGCAACCCCCAAATGGTTTTACAAGACCTACCCAACGATACCCCACACTACAAGGTTGGATGAGAAAAAAAATCACCCTCACTTTACGTGTTAGGAAATAGAAATAGAAGAAATAGAAAATATTTAATTGCCAACAGTACAAACAATACCAGACAAAAATATAAACGATACAAGACAAAATAGTACAATTTTAGGTACTTGTACTTACCATTTTGTCGGCATAGCTGACATATAATATTATATTCGTGCAAAATGACAGCTTTCTATTATTGACAGTCCCTGAGCAAAGCCGTGGACGGACAGACAGACAGACATGGCTAAACTATAAAGGGTTCCGTTTTTGCCATTTTATGTGTGTGAGACATCACATGCAAGTAGCGCCACCTACCTGCTGCATAGAGAAATGCATTTTAGAAAGGCACTGTTAAACAGATTTTTGGAAAAAAATACTATAAATCCAATTTTCACCCAATTTTTTTTTTCGTTGAACATTGTCTGTAAACCCATTTTTTTTTATAATAACGTAGGGAAATATCAAATCCAGGAGTTGCCATACCGTATGGTTCTGCTAACACTGGCGCTCCAACCACAATGCGTCGCGGCATAAACGTTATGCAGTAATTTGTGCATCAGCGCATCTCTACGCACCGCGGCGTGACGAAATGCAATGAGAAATTGCGCATTGCGATGCACAAAAAGAACTCGTAATAAGAGAAATAGAAATGTCACGAGAGCGAGTGTGAGTTGCATATAATAGATACATTCTATGAGTACATAACTAACCAACTTAAAAAAACTTAAATCTCACATTGGTTATCATTCTAAAGTTCAATATTTCAAAAACTGTTGAACGAATTCTAATGAAACATAGTTACGAACCATCACAAAGAAACTCACTTTCACGTAAAAAAACTGCATTGAAAACACTCCATCCGTTCGAGCTACGATGCCACAGACAGACAAACAGTGACGTCGTTTTGCTTCGGGAGTTAAAAAGACATAATAGGGCGAATATTCGAGCGTTTTGACCGCGCGGTCAAACGTCATTAGCGTCCCACGTTTATTATAGCACAACGGAAAAACAAGTCACAAGATTTTTAATCACGGTAAATTTAGCATCGGCATTGTCTTAAATTTTCATAAAAAGCAACCTAAAAGACGAAAAAAAAACGCTCCAAAAACGCTGAATATTCGCCCAATAATATGTTCTGTAACAAAGCACTGCTCGAGTTGATTGGAAAACCATAAAGAATTTACTTACTTACAAAAATCCTCGGAAAATAATATTTTAACAGATTCCGAGAAATCTTGTAGGTAAGTTCACATATGGCATTTTAACTCCTGACGCAAAATATTATGTGACCTGCAGATGAGAACAGACAGCCGGACAGACATACGAAAGCCTTTAGCCCAAGCTATAACGGAGACGCTTCTATGAACCTTTAACAAAAATAAAGGTAAAGAAATATTCTTTTCATCTCTCCTGTTCGGAAAGTTTAATTTTCATGGGTAGATAGCCGGGTGGAAAATTGCTTTTCCTCCTCTAGGGTGGAAAGTAATTTTTTTTTAATTTTTCGGCTAGCCATGACATCGAAGATAATTGAGTTACGTCAACGACATTTTTTTTTCACGTTTCGACAACAATATTAAAACAAAAAAGAACTATAGGTATACAAAAATTAAAATTAAACTAAAACTAACCTACTTACAAATAACCCCCCCCCCCCCCAGATCACCGTCGCTGCTCATTGTGCCATTTATTATTAATATTATTATTCTCGTTTTTTTGGAGTATTTCAGTTTCCTCACAGTCGAAATCTCACATCTCACAATGAAAAGTAGAGTGTCTAACTCGGGTGAAATAACCCATTTCCCCTCGAACTATTGGCGCTCTCACTTCTTTCGAGCGCCAGAAATATCTCGGGTGAAATGGGTCACTTTCCACCCTTGGTTATCAATCTACTATTCATGATCGTCAAAATGGTGGAGGTGCTGGCCTGGGTGGTTTGTACATTGGGTGGCACACAAACAGGTTGTCAATTTTTGTCGTCCCTAGCGCCATCTAGTCATCGAACTGATGAACTGCTACGACACGCGACGCTGGTAACGCCACCCTGCACTTCGCGCTATCCAAGTTTATCAACATCAACGGACACATATAATACTCCTACTCTCTTCTTTCTTCGGAGTTGTCGGTCCCATAATAATAATAAAAATAATTCATTTATTTATTCCTCTGGCATAACAGTTGCCTGGAGGAGTGAGGTCTCAATTAAGTTTCCCTCATATTACGTATGTATAATGTAAATTACAGAATTTCTCATTTACGACTGTACTTAGTAATATCACTATTAATACACCAAGTAAAGACCCTTTAAATCTCCATTACACTTTTCAAAAATGGTCTCATTTATTGGTAGATAGTAACGCATATATTTCTGTTTATTAAATTTGTGTAATGCGAATGTGTGCCGACTTTTTTGAAATGGAATCGTGTCTGTATTGATTGTGAATTAGAACCTCAAAAAAAAATGTAACCGAATTGATAACCTCCTCCTTTTTTGAAGTCGGTTAAAATCAATAAACCATAATAGAATGATAAGTGAAGACACGGTGAACCCACGCATTTCCATACCACGCATTATGGGGGCGTATTGACTGTGACACACTAATTTGTCTGTACTGTTTACCGTGGCGCTGTTTGTCAAGGCAACCTACATTTTCAGTACGCGAAAACATTAGTTCCTATTTTTGCCACCGATTATGGAGAGTTTGTAATCCTTGACACCCTCTCCCTAGCTTCGTTCGTTCACTCTTCTGCTTTACATTGAACGAACATAAAACAAATGTCATGTTGAAATATTTTATTTATTTGTGAAGTAAACATAGAAGCCTAACCAAAGCCTAACTTAGTAAGAATGTCGAAAATGACTAACGTGAACTCTAGTTTGGCGTACGAAATACTATTGTATTTGAACAATTTTTATTTAGGCATGTTTTTTGTTTGTGAAGTGGCTATCGGTATATTAAAGGCGATTAACGTGTCGTATCCAGAAAATGCCCTACTTACGGAAACGGGAATTTTCAGCGCCTTGTGTTTGGTAGAAGCTTTCCGTATATTTTTGGGGCAGAGAGGAAACTTGTCTAGTAAAAGTGAGTAGGCGCTTTATTTATTTATTTACTTAAATGTTGGTCGGTTTGATGAAATAGCTTTAGCCCGCGACTTTACTGTCTGGGAAGAAAAATAGGCTATTTATTACGGTATGTACCTTTTTTTTAGATTCATCCCATTTAATCCCTATCGTGAGATAATTTTCTACAAATCCTGACCAAATGGACCTCTATCCTGGCTTTAGGTAATCTTTGTCACGAATAAATATTATCTTTTTTTCTAACTAAGAAATTTATTTTTGCAGAAGTTCCTGTCTTTTTCTCGGTGCTCTTGACTATACCTTCGGCAGTGGGGGTTTGCTACTTCCTGATTTATCAAACTTATATTATAAGGCTGGAGTATATTTGGTGCGCTGTCATGCTGATGTTCCACGCGCTAGAAATGACTTTTGCCATCCTTTTCATTTTCACTGTGTGTAAGAACCAACAGTATGACTAGAATAAGTTTAAAAGTATGTCTGTGCCAAAGAGATACTGATGCCAAAACGTGATCGACCAAAACTGCATTTACCTACTTTTTAATGTAATTATTCCGTTTTTTTTTTGCGGTTGAGGCCTTATGAGCCAATACATGGTCCTTGCTTTTAGTTTTCAAAATTTACATGTGGTAGGTACTTTATAAGGAGATGGCAGCGTGCAGTAGGTATAAGAAAAATCCATTATGTACGATTGGTATTTTTCCGTTAAAAACATTTCATTTTTTATGCAAGCAGACTTGCAAGTTAAAAAAATAGTAGGTTGTACGACAGAGCACAAAACGAGCCATATTACCCAAAATGTAAATTAAAAATTATTTACAAAAATATGTAGACACTTTTTTGTTTGTGGCTGTTGACACCTGGTCTTAAGTTGGTGTTAGACGAAGATTTTATTCTATGCACTAGAGCATAAAAAGTCATTTTATGTCGTCTAGATACAGCATAAACACGAACTTTACGAGCATGAGAAGTGAAAAAGTTTTTTTGTATTTTAATGAGGCCTATTAATGTAATGTCAGCCTCCAAAGGGAAACCATAAAGGGAATACTAAGTTAGGTGCTGCTTAAAGCATTATTACTAGATATATTAAACGCCTAAAATATTATATAGTTTAGATAGCATGGGTTATAGTAATCCATTGATTGTTGTTCGATGCTTAGATTTAGGGCCTGTTAACTATAATACTCTATAATGTTTCCAATATATCGTGTACCAAATGGATTTCTGATTTTTGTGAACTATATATTAAATATACTTAGCGGCACACAATTTGGCCCACTCTATAAGCAAAATTAAAAAAAAGTTTTTTGAAAAAAGTGTACCTTTTTTTAAAAAAATAGAATAAATAGATTCTGAGTAGGAAAAACCACATTCTTTCCAAAATTTAAAAAAAACGGAAAGGGTATACTTTTTTTGAAAACGCTCACATAGGTACGTGAGCCAGATTTTTTGCCGCTCAGTATATTATGTAACTAGACAACATAAAAAAAAACAGAGCTAGATTACGCTGCTGATTGCGTGTAGAGGCTGTAGGTACCTCATAAAATACGGGTACTTAAAAGTGGTGAAGACGGTCCTTAGCCTAGGTACTTCAATTAGCAGAAAAAAATATTATTGTACCATAATTACGCCAAATTTATTCCTAGATAAACTTGTGTGTTTGAGACACTGTTTTGTAGCTAAGCAATTAAGTACACAGGTATTTATAAGTGTTACCTTGCTAAAGCTTTTTATACCATAAATTCGCCATGTTTTTATATGATAAGGAAAGTTCAATGTATACCTACAGAGTGAATTAAAAAAATTGTCGCTATTTTTTAAATTTAGTGTTGATTACTGGTTCCAAAAAAATCCTATGTACCTATAACAGTGTTTAATTTAAAACCATGATTATTTAGCCTTCATGAACTCGCGATATTTCGAGCGTCACTAAATTATTCTAATTATAAAAACGCGCATAGCTCACCCAAAAACTGTGAGATTTGACATTTCAAAGACCTCACACTACACTAGCGCCGCTAGCGGCGAATTCATATGCGATAGCTCTCATTGCTGAAACGTAAATAAAGCAAATATAACATTTAAACTTTTATTTTACACTTTCTACAACTACTTTTACAACAACTATTCTGTGGGTGGGGTGATGTGTTCCGGTAACTTTTGGCATTCAACTTTAGTTACTTTCAGCGCACAACCTTCTGGTAGATTCCGTTCTATGTATTCAAGGTATGTGTCACATGTGGAGCCAGTAAGCTTTTGTAGGTGTACAAATCTGAAGTATGTTCGGATCTCATACTGGACTTTGTGCTTTTTGTAGATATGTACACATCGGAGGAGAGTGTGCCTCTCTTTTTCAGCTTTCCGGGGAGCAAAACTGGAATGTGAAAGTCAAAATATGTAAAACAATAATATCTTTGCACCAAATGTTGCATCTATAAGTAGCATTGGCATATACAGGGTTATTTTTTAGGCCTGGCCTTAATTTTTGAGTGAAGATATCATTATTTTTGAATTTCGAGTCAGTAGCCCTAGATCATAGGGTGGGCACTAGACTATACTGGGGTGTGCACAGCCCACCTGGCCTCCCCTGTATGATAAAGAGCTTTCTATATCATTACTACTTTTAAAAAAACTCGTAGCTCAAAATTGATCATTTTTCTGAGTGAACTTTATAGACGTTACAACAAGGTTCAATTTTGTTGACATATTGATTTTAGATATGAGATTTTTTCAAAGTAGTGCCGATATTTACTTTCCATTGCAATTGGGAATGAAAGAGTTCTCTCAGGATTTATAATAATTTTGACAAATGGCCCTACCCAAGACTATTGGCATATGCAACCATGTGTAACAAGATTTGACATAGCACTCTGGGCACGGTCAACCAAAGGATGTGGATTCAAATCATGGATGCTCACTTAGAAAAACACTTTAACAACAACTTCTTTTCAATCATTTAGGATAAGTCATGTTAAAAAGTCTATTCTGAGAGGCCTGTGCCCAGCAGTGGGACGTATATAGGCTGGGATGATGATGATGATGATGATGTTAAAAAGTGATTGAAACTTGTAACAAAACTGGGAAATCACTAGTTAGTTATTTATAAAGATAAAGGTGAGGATTCATTTGTATTTAAACAAACCTTTTAGTAACTTCTATGCCTAAATGCGAAGCGGCCGCTACACAGAACCAGGAATAGCTGAGCAGCACAGCAGGATCAATGCCTCTCATTTCCAATTCAACTTTCTTGTATAACTTATCTAGCTCCACGGTACTGGGGCTTGGGACATCTTCGATTGTCTTTGGTATTGACACAGGTGTGATAGTGGATAGAGGCCGGAGAGCAGCATAATTTGTGGCAATGGCATTACGTATTAGTGGCGAAGATTTCCAAATTCCCTAAAACGTAAGATAAATGAATACTAGCCATTTGGCCCCTACAACGTAAAGGCTATGGTCGCTAATTTCATAATAGGATAACTGAAACGACATTGGCAATATCATAAATTAAAGGCTAATGAGAAACAAGTGTCTGTATCACTGTAATAGATAAGTAAAGGATTATAATAAATCGTTAGAACCATTTTGAGGTTATGTATGTATTACCTTTATTACGTTCATGTTTTGATCAGAATAAAAGATTTAACTATAACTTTACTACTTTCGCTACTTTTAAAGCTACTTGGAGCCTTAAAAAATATACACAAAACGTGAAATCCCGATGTTTTTTTAGGAAATCGGGAATTCGATCGACTCTTTATTTATGACATTGACATTTGACATGACAGCTGCCTGCCGAGTGCGCAGTGCTGCCACCTCAGATATTTTTTTACCCCAACGCTACGCTAAATTAGGCACTTTTATGTCGTGCGGTTCCTCTCGCTCTCGTATTAAATAGTGTAAGTGTCAGAGGGACCGCACGACACGAATTTCGTGTTTCGGAGTAGCCCTTCTGACGCTTATACTTACTATTTAATACAAAAGTAAGAGGGACGGTACGATACGAACTTCGGAGTCGTGCTGCATACGACCGACAAGAGACTGCATGTGGCCGCACTCTACTTCTTGATATTGGTAGCACTGCACTGCACTGGGTTAATAATGTGATGACATGACACCCATTCTATTCTACTCTACTTTGTCTTTGTGTTGTGCATGGTGTTGTGTGCCGATAAACAAATACAAGATTACATTTTACATTACAAGCGGTTATACTGTGTATACTGTGCAAGCAAAGTACCAAAAAGGTCGTCGTTTTATTATATTTACAATTATTCAAAAAACTATTTGAAATGGTTGGACCTTTGATTCTTATGAAGCTTTTACATTGCAAGCGTTTACGCCATCGTAAACCGTCCAAGGGTGATACGGAAAATCGACACGACTCTAAGGTAAAGATTGAACCCAACCATGAAGACTACACCTGCAGGGTATGTCTTAAAGACGGCGGCATTCCGATCTTCGACGCAGACCCTCACGTTGACTTGTCCGAAGACCTGAACTTATTTGGCGGCATTGACGCCAGAGAGGATGACAACTTTCCAAAGTACTTGTGTGCATCATGTCACTCTCTATTACGAGGAGCGATCTTGCTCCGGAAAACCGCTCAGAAGTCCGAACAAACTCTACAATCTAATGAAAGTTTGAGCTATGACAACAATACAAGTGATGATAATTTCGACTATGTACTTCCAGAAGCACAACCGGACTATCATTGTCAGCGATGTAACTTAGAATTTGACTCATTTAAAGCCTACAGTGAACATAGAGCATCCCAAGAACATGAGAGCATGAAAATTAAATGTCCTGTGTGCGACAAACTATATTCTGAATCATATTTTAAGAAACATTTGCTATTGCATCAACCTGATGTGCCATTTGTTTGCGATATTTGTGGCAAAAAGTTTATTATTCAAGGACAATTTTCTAGGCATCGGTTGACGCATTTCTACAATTTACCATTCCAATGTTCACTTTGTCCTTATCGAGGGAGGTTTACGGAGTCATTGAAGATGCATATGAGGACTCATACGGGGGATAGACCTTACCAATGTTCGGAATGTGCTAAATGTTTTATTAACAAGAGCAACCTTAATAAACACATGCTGACACACAAGACAGATCATGATTTTAAGTGTGATACCTGCGGACGTGGGTTCAATACAAAACGTAACTTGGATCTGCATTTCAAGGTTGATCATACTGGTATCAAAGATCATGTTTGTAGTGTTTGCGGCAAGGCTTTTGGGTATAGGAAACAAATGATGAAGCACCAATTGAAAGTGCACAAGAGAGAAAAGCTAAGGAGCGGGAGATTGCCATTGTATTTGCAAGTAGAAACTAAACAGAGGAATGGTCAAGAGGTTTTGATTTCTGATGCTGTTACTTTAAGCAAGTCTGATTGATCTGTGTACCAATGTTTGTGTGTTGAGTATTTTGTTTTATTAGTACTCAAAAAGGTTTAAGCTGCATAAGCATGTCATGTTAAGAGGATTTGCATATACTTGCTGAGCTAGCAACATTGCATTTTTGTTAGTATTTCTCGATTATTCCGTAAAAAAATTATTTTCTTTAAAAACTGTTATTAAAAATAATTTGTTTTTAAAGAATATGTATAAGAGTCATGAATAATTATTAGAGTATATATTAAGAAGATTATACACATTAACTTATATATTAAGAAGAGTTCTATCAGATCACATTTTCAATTATCATCAAATTTTTATGAAAGCGGGTATAAACACTCTTAACACTATCATAATTATGCAGCTTTTTGTTTCTTTTTGGTTGACAAGTCTCTACTTGACTAATGAACAATCTATAATTATGTATAATTAAATGTAGGTTTGCTTGTGACTTTATGTGCTGCTTCTTTCACTTAAGACAATTCTGTGTATTACTGCAAAGGTTACTAGCTACAAAATGATTAGAGTCGGTAGTAATCTGCTGAATACTGTCTAATAATAAAGAATAAGATTATGGTTATTGAATGGCTGATTCCAGCTTTAGATACAGATGCCCTTATAGATATTAGACCTATTTAGATGTCGTATTTATGTATATGATCAAAATCAAAATATACTATATGATGAACAACAGGCCCTCAAAAATGGGTTGTGGGCACAGCCACCGGAAAATTGGTTAAGTGTGAGTCGGGTTTAATTATTTCCTTTTTTCCGTGTGTTGTTACACTAAAGACTGTATAAATATTTGTTGTGTCATTTTGGTCCTTAACAGTAATGTGAATATTAATTTATGATTCAGAATGTAAATCTAGGTTATTCAATTTTCTTTAAATCCTATTTTATTACAATAAGAACTACATTGTATTTATCGGCAGGGTTCAAAAAGTTGGATAGTTAACAGAGTCAAAAATGTATTGAGATAAATTTGTTAGTATGAAATGAAACGAAATGAAATGGTTTGAAAACCAGTTTCGTATGGTTAACTACCAGTTAACACTAAGTTGACATGGTCCATCTTTTGAACTTCACCCTTATAGCTACTGGCTGGCAACACATAAATCTCGAGTTAGTGTTAAGCTTAGTTTAGTAGTGTCAAAATGTATGGAAATGTTAAGTTTAAGCCAGGCTTAACAACTAAATCTAGATTTATTTTTACCTGCAAGTGGGTCATAGTGTTTTAAGGAACAAATTTTGACAATTTATTAAAGTTCTTGATAACCTATTTGCTGTTTTTATTTCCAAGATATATAGCTATGCTTAGATAACTATGTTTAAAGAGTGGAGACACTGAAGTAGAGACACTTATTAGCCAGAATTCGTAATTTAAGAAGCGTTTGAGATTCTCGTAATCGGATGAGAAATACGTTTGTTTTATTTCTCCAAGGTTCTAAGTAAACAAAAAACTGCTTTTTCGGTTGGTGTTGCCATACCCAGTAAATTTACTGAAAAAAATAAGAGTAAATTAGAACCTCGACAGCCAAAAACCTCCATTCATCTTTATTACTGGCCATCTGCAATATACTATTGTTTGAAGAAAAATTTAAATAAAAGAAATGTCATAGTCAAACTCGTTCACGACAAGTTTTGTGCCAGAAACGGCAATTATTTAGGTAATTTACTTTAAACAATGGCAAACGAGGCAGAAGAGATTATTCGCAAGCTTTCTTGCCACAAAGGAGTAGCTGGAGTTGTTGTGGTTAATGGTGAAGGAATACCAATAAAGACGACTTTGGACAACCATGTATCTGTGCAGTACGCGGGGTTGATGGGTTCCCTGATCGACAAAGCAAAGGTACCTATTATATGTTGTGAAGTTTAGGGCTATTGACCCTGGACTAAGAGCGTTTTCAGATTATCTAATGCGATATTGGTGTCGGCGACTGTACTTATATATTTTTTATTCGACTGGATGGCAAACGAGCTAGTGGGTCTCCTGATGGTAAGAGGTCACCACCACCCATAAACATCTGCAACACCAGGGGTATTGTAAATCCGTTGCTAACCTAGAGGCCTAAGATGGGATATCTCAAGTGCCAGTAATTTCACCGGCTGTCTTACTTTCCACGCCGAAACACAACAGTGCAAGCATTGCTGCTTCACGGCAGGATTAGCGAGCAAGATGGTGGTAGCAATCCGGGCGGACCATGCACCAGGTACAACTTACTTTTCCAACATTCATTTTGCTTATGAGCATGACACTAAAGAGCATTGTCATGGAAGCAAACGCGCTCACACTTGCTTATTACCTTTCCCATTCCACCCCCGTCTCGAGCATGCCACTAACAAGCATGCTCTCTTGCTACTTGCGAGTATGTGTAACAGTAGGCTTACACTACACTCTAAGTAATAGATTTTTCCGTAAATTGCTTAACGTTGGCAAACTTTGTCAAATCGCCGTCATAAACTTGAGCGATGGCTCATTAAATTTAATTTTTATTTCGTTTAGTCTAATATTTCTTTATTGCTGTTATTCTTTTTTTAACTGATGCTCTTGGTAGCCAGAGCCCAATAAAAAAAATTGGAGACACCCTAATGTCTCAGTATCTGATCTGTATGAACGTTTTTTTTTATTTGCAGGCAGTAGTGAGAGACCTAGACCCCACCAATGACCTGACTTTCCTGAGGATTAGAAGCAAGAAAAGTGAAATTATGGTAGCTCCAGACAAAGAGTTTATACTGATAGTCGTCCAGAACCCAGTGGACTGACGAAGGGTGTGGCTTATTGGCCACTTCCTTAGTTTTAATTGATTTATCAATGTTTCATGGTAAATCGCTTTTTTGGTGTTTGACGTGAATTAGAATTTTCTTGGTTCAATAATTAACTATGGGCCTGGACACATGTCGCCGGTACGGTGCCGTCTACGGTGTCACGGCGCGGCGCCGTCAAACGGCGTCGTGCCGAAACACGGTGCCGCGTACGGTGCCGTACACGGCGCCGCGAACGGCGTCGTACCACGGCGCGGTGCCGTGTACGACGCCGTGCACGGTGCATCGCTTGGTAGTTTAACTAGTTTACGTTTTGCTGCTGAACGCATAACACGCAAGTAAAAAATGACCTCCATCATGGTTCATTAAAGACATGTATGGATTCACCCAATATCTTCGTTTCTGTTTTTTCTTCATTCGTCGTCTTAGCAGTAGGAGCAGGAGAATACGTTTTTCTTGGTCCATGTCAAGGCAAAAACTGTATACTTGTATATATTTAAAACGACAATTGTTTTGTATATTTGAACCGATGGTTGTACTTGCGTGTTATGCGTTCAGCAGCAAAACGTAAACTAGTTAAACTACCAAGCGATGCACCGTGCACGGCGTCGTACACGGCACCGCGCCGTGGTACGACGCCGTTCGCGGCGCCGTGTACGGCACCGTACGCGGCACCGTGTTTCGGCACGACGCCGTTTGACGGCGCCGCGCCGTGACACCGTAGACGGCACCGTACCGGCGACATGTGTCCAGGCCCTATGTAACAAATATTTCTTTTGAATTCAATTCCATTGTTTAATTGTTTTTTTTTTAAAAACTATGTAGAGATCATGTCAAATAGTCAGTAGATGTAGTCCTCTTGGAAGTACAATTTTGAAGACGAGGATATTATAAAGAATAAAAAATATTTGCGTGTTGATAATTTCTTTATTACGTCAACTTAGTCCCAATAAAATACACTAATTACTAATGGCAGCACTACCATTGTCCTCTTCCTCTAAATCCGCCACGGAAGCCTCCTCTATTGCCCCCTCTGAAGCCCCTGTTCCCGAAACCACCTCGGTTTCCGAATCCACCTCTAAAACCACCTTGGTTGCCGAAACCGCCTGGGTTACCGAATCCGCCCTGGTTACCGAATCCGCCTTGGTTGCCGAAACCACCTGGGTTTCCGAAGCTTCCTCCCCCTCCGCCGAATCCCCCTCGGGGCCCGCTAGTGCCCCACCCCCTGCCCCGTTTTGCCCCGTCCGGCCTGTAGATTGGGGTAGCCTGGTCACGCTGTATGTTGTAATCGCCTGCGTCGGCCACGCAAAGCGCTTTTATGCAGTTCACGAGCTGGAAGAGAAAGGTCAAGGTTAAATGACGTTATTTCGGACATTTGCTTGTACAAACTGACGGCTACCATGATTTACTGGTACTGTACAGGTTTGTACAGTGAACTCTTTCGTTTCGGCAAAGTTATACAGAAAATTTACCCTATATCACAGGGCGGCCTTCAAAGGTACTTTTATGTAGGTGTATGGCTTAGATATGTGCAAATAAATGTAATCGTTAGTCTTACCTATTTCTTTAAACCTACTTAAAATGTGTCGGTCAATAGATAAGTATACGACTACAAACTTAAACGAATTATTCGGTAATTAGTTATTTCATGTATTAATCGCGATAATTTCAGACATCATTATTTATTTACAAAAAGAAGTAGGTAGGGTACCGGTATCGCTACCATTTCGCAAAGTGCCGTGCGGCCGACATACATTGCGTTGCGCACCCGACTGCTTTCCTGCAATCTGCACTTGAGGGGTGGGGTAACTCGAACCGGTGCGGGGCGGAGCGTGGCCATTCTGTACGTTAGTACTATTATACTGGGTGATTCCTGGGTCATGAACAGGAGTGAACGGGGTGATGAGGACATTCACACTGAGCAACTTCTACTATGGTACCAGCCACGAAATGGCAGGAAAAAATCTGTTATTCCATACATTTCGGATAGTTAGGGATCGATTATCTCTTGATTAGATGGTTTTTTTTTTCGCGATTTCGGGGCTGTTCCCATAGTAGAAGTTGCTCAGTGTGAATGTCCTCATCACCCCGTTCACTCCTGCTCATGACCCAGGAATCACCCAGTATATTCTGTGGTGGTGGTTACCTTCTGTTCGTTGGGCGTGAACTGCAGCGCGGCGTCGGGCTCGGCGGCGGCGCGCTCGACCAGCCGCTCGACGGCGGGCCGCAGCGCCGTCACCATGGCGGCCGCGCGAGGGGACATCTCGAAGTTCAGCCAGTTGTCCAGACGGATCATGTTGTCGATCTGGAATTATTTCAAAAACTAGCTTTTAGAGAGAGAGAGTGAGAGAGAGAGAAAGAGAGAGAAACATTTATTTATACATATTCGATACACATAAAGATACATTACATGGAAGGAAATTAAAAAATAACATCGAATAGTATAAATTACCCACGGCTTCGCACGCGTAAACTATTCGGTCCTTATTCCTAGGTATCTCGTGGAAATATCGGGATAAAAAGTATCCTATGTTTTAATCCAGGTTGTAAACTAACTTTTTGCCAAATTTCATTCAAATCCGTCCAGCCGTTTCAGCGTAAAGAAGTAACAAACATACTCACTCACTCACAAACTTTTACATTTATAATATTAGTAGGATAGGATTACTTACATCAAGACGAACGAAAGCAATGAGAAGTACTAATCTTTAAAAAAATATTTAAAAATAGCATAAGTGGCTCGATCAACTTTCTCTTGTACCATCAGCTACTTGCGAGCCAGGTTAGAACTGAGACCCCAAATGTGACGAATTGGTATCAGAAAAGTAAGTTAGGTTAGGTTAGAACTGCGACTCCTACAGAACCGAACCGCAGTCAGAAAGTAGGTTAGATTAGAACTGCGACCCAAACGGAAACAAACCGCAGCTAGAAAAATAGGCTAGGTTAGAATTGCGACTCAATATTAGGACAATAAATATTATGACATTTACATTATTGCAAACGTTATTATGGCATAAGATCATTATGGCAAAAGTTGTTATGAATTTTAATATTAGGGCAAATAAGCATTAGGATATTGAATATAAGGACAAAAATATTATAGCATTTACATTATTGCAAACGTTATTATGGCAAAATATTATGATGACAAAGCTCGACATGTTTCGGGTTATGTCGAAACCCTTCTTCTATGGAGCACGCGACTCGGCGGCTGCCGCAACACGCGCACTACGCGCCACCGCTCTGCTCGCTTATTTCGACTTAAACTCGATTTAAGACGCGAGTTATCCGTTACAACATCATTTAATATGACAAAGGTTGTTATGGATTTTGAAAATAGGACAAAGTATATTATGGATTCCAATATAGACCCGAAGGGACTTACCCACTCGACCTTCCTGCTGGCAAAGAGCAGAAGATGCAGCGGCGCCACCATCGTGGTCTGTTTGCAGCTGATGGCACGCGTGCGCACCTTCTCTCCGAACACGAACAACGGCGACGGGAACTTCTGCTCGAAGTTGCTGCAGTTCACTGACGTCTTGTGGATTAGGGCCGGCTTGCCTTCTGTTGTCAGCACCTGAGTACAATAAACCGTTTTGTTAAAAGTTTTTGGGTAGATCAACTATTTCTTGTTATTATTCTATCCCGTCAGCGAGGGGACAAAAGTAGTACAGTTTGTTAGAAGTATGGGTATTTATCTTCGGTGTAGAAAGAAGACACGTAGATCCCAAATTTAGATATATAATACTTTCTTAAACAGTTACAAATCGAAAGGCAAATAAAAGGAAGAAAGACAGAATTTTGATTGGAAGTTAAATAGCAAGCGCGTAACAATAAGCGTAGCGGATGGCGGTGCAAAGTGACGTGCTCTCGCTTTGAGTGTCCGATCGGGTATGCGCGGGCGCAGGCGATGCATTGAGCTCCGTCGGCCGGCGGGCGCGCCATCGAGCGCGTGACGTCAGCCATTGTTCTCGCTAATGCAGCCTGGGGCGCGCAACCTGCGGTCCGGTTATTAACGCTGCGCCAGGGCTGCACAACCTTGTAGTGCTGGAGTAGTCTGCTGTGCGGCGCGGTGGACGCCACAGAAGAAATGTTATGTGACATTATACTAACAAGCTTATATAATAGATGACCAACCATAAAAAGGGCCTGAAAATACTACAAAACTGTATGTTTGGCATATTTTTATCATATAAACTTACTTTTTAAAGAGTGACTCAGGAGACCGTAACTATAGCAACGAGTGACAAGAAAAAGTTGATTGTGCCTTTTACTAATTTTAGGTCATGCACGGCAATATTCTCGGCCTGTGGTCCGTAAGTGGCCTTAAATTTATAAATAGTGGGCATAAAGTCCTCAGAACAACACAACCGTTCCCCATGCTACCAGATGGTATCAGGTGTTTATGTTGCTCTGAGGATGAATCCTGGTTGAGTTCGAAACTAGTTAGTGTAGGGTGGTGGTGGTGATAGTTGGGTTAGCGTGATTAGTGTGTGTTTTTAGCGTGGCGGTGGTGGAGCTGCTTGAACACACCACTGTATAGAAGTAGCTGTCATAAGGTCGCAGGTGATCAAATTGGTTTTAGTTCATTGATCGTAGGCATCGTACCTTCCGTTTCCCCTGATGCAAGCACACGTTAGGGTACAATCCCATGCACATGAGCGCAATGACGCAGTCCAACGTTGGGTCGGGCCCGGTGGGGTTCCATCGCTGCGGCACGCAACACTCTTCCGAGAAACCGATGGCCGTTGTTAGGATATCTGAAAAAGAAAAAAAATTTTTTTTGCTGCTTGTACAGTCAAGGGCAAAGACGGCCAAAGTTACAAAAATATGTATACACAACTTTATGCAGTTAACATTAAGGCCGTGTATACATATTTTTGCAACTTTGGCCGTGTCGATATCTTTGCCCTGACTGTACCAATTTTCAAGACCAACGGAATTATTATTTAATTATTAGATAAAAAAGACATGCTAGTTTACAGTACAAAAAGAAAACACTCAGACATTAAATAATTTAAAAAAGAGAGAAAAAGCATACATTTATTTGACGAACGAAACAAAATGTCAACTAACAGAAACAATGTATTTTTCTATGTATCGAATGTACATGTGTATGCGTGCAAATGTGTCCCTCTTTTTTCTCCCCCCCCCCCCCCCCCCCTCTCTCCCGTATAACAATTCTGAACAATAATTGGATTCAGAGAAAAAAAGAGTTATGAACTTATGACAAACGATCATTCTGACAAACATTAATTCTTTCAACAAGTATGCGAGCCGATATGGACCCTGTTTTATGATATACGTACTGATGAGCTGGTACTTGGCTTCGGAGGTGACCCGCAGCGTGGTCTGCTGCAGCCCCTTCCACTCGCACCACGCCATCTCCGCCTCCTCGCCCTTAGCACGTTCGCGCTCCCACATCTAAAACAAATTCAATTAATATTCTTCTTCTTCTTCTTCTTCTTTTTTTTATTATGGCTTCTGTCCTAATTAATAAGACAATTTCGCCAGTGTCTAAGTATTCTCTTTCGAGAGGCAACGTTGTACGGTGATTGTAGTTTTTGTAACTTGATAGTAAAATTCCAGAAACCACGTGGAAACAACTTGCGCATTAAAAAATGTCAAGCACGAGAGCAGTATAGAATTTTGTGATCACTGTTCACTGTTAAGGTTAATCGCCGCATAAAACACTATCAAAATTATATTTCAACTAGCCAAAGAAACAGAAATAGCAAAATTATATATTGTCCACAGCCGCCATGTTCGAATGCCACAAATCGAATCCTCAATTAATATTCATCTGTCCTATCTCTATTATGTCAATTTATGTCACGTCGGGTAGATACGTATCGAAATACATTAACCCCCTTATTCATATAACTTAACAAGCCTATATTAACAGTCGAAGTGACAGATAAGGACAAACGAATTTTAGCGGCATTTTAACTAAAATAGGTTTGATTGTCGTTTATGAATAAGGGGGTAAGTCTTAAAAGAATAATGGACGAAATACATAATGGTCATTTGACGTAATGCAGTTTTCTCAGAACTTGTCATCTTTACAAGATTGTTGTAAAAATAAACCTAACTTAGCTAAATCAATCTGTAAATTTCACGATTATAAGAGTCAAAATTTGTTTAGTTAATATATAGCTTGATAGTTTCACTGAAAATTATGTTATATCAAATGGCCAGTATGGTATTTCATCCACTATACTCGTACTTTACGGAGCTCCTATTCCGCGTAGTTAAGGCGTTTCGCACCTTGACAAAATACGAACTTAACCCAAACTATAGTTGAGCAGTCATTTTATCTGGGTTTTCTTTACTGCGGGGGCTCCGCCCCCAAAGCCCGCGGGCTTCGCCCAACCGTCCCCCTTTACTGTTTTGCCTATCTGAGTATCAAATATTCATTCTTTTCATTATTTTTTTCTAGGAAATTAATAATTAGACTAAATAATCATTAGATCTAACAATATTATGGAGACCAAGTGCTTTAGAAAAAGAAAATGTATGCAAATATTATATCAAAAATGTCAACCAAAAATTTTTTGGAATCATTTTTTAGACCTTAAAAATATTTTTCACTTCTCATGCTCGTAAAGTTCGTGTTTATGCTGTATCTAGGCGACATAAAATGACTTTTTATGCACTAGTGCATAAAATAAAATCTTCGTCTAATACGAACTCAAGACCAAGGTAATCAGGTGTCAACAGCCACAAACAAAAAAGTTTCTTTATATTTTTTAAATATTTTTTCAATTTATATAAAACTAAAAATCAATCAAATCAATCATAATAAATCAGTAAAATTAAAATAATGGAATTATTATAATAATGCATGAAAAATAAAAGGTACATCATTGTTTCCACTGTTGCTATTTCATTTCCTCGCCATCGAAGTGAAAAGCAGAGTGTAAAACTCGAGCATTAAACCCATTTTCCCCTCGACGTGTCTATCCACCCTCGCCGTACCGGCTCGGGTGGCTATATGAACGCCTCGGGTAAAATGGCTCGTTTTATGCTCTTGTTGTACAATCTACTATTAGGGCATCCCCGACGAAGAGATGACGTCTTCTCTTACCTGGAAGGCGTTAAGCATGGCGACGTGGTCGGAGGCGCGGTCGCCGGCGAGCGCGCGCTGGTGCGGCATCAGCCGGCGCCGGCCCTCCACCGCGAACACCTCCGGGAACGTGGTCGAGTTGGCCGCCATCGTGGTCAGGGCGTCGCCCACGCCCAGCACGAAGCCCAGCACCATCATCTTGCCCAGGCGAGGCTCTGGTGACAAATACACTGGTCACAAAACACTCAAGCGGGAACGGGTTGAATGGTCCCTTATAGTCAAATACGCGTACGAAAGATCTTGACTTGGTGACAATGGGACCACCTCGGAAGAATACACTTTCGAATAAAAAAAGAATTTTGAATATCAGTCCACAAATGACTGAGTAATCGGTGAACATACATAAAAAAAAAACACATTTATTCGTCAAGATTACGATTTGGAGTCTTTTTGTATTTTTTATTTCAACTCCAAATTTTTTGTTTCTTTTACGGTTATCCCGTGAAAGTTTAATATTTCACACGAAAACACAAGCCGAAACATGAATGCACAGAAAAACCAGAAAAATAGACCAGCGCTGGGAATCGAACCCAGGTCCTCAGCATTCCGTGCTGCGTGCTATTCCCCTACACCACCACTGGACAGGAGCCTAGACACGAATTTTTCCTATGCACCCATATTTCAACTTTTGGATTCTTTTTCATTTGTCACTTTAGCAGCGACACTAACGCCATCTATGGATCTACGTTCTCAACGAGAAAAAATGTTTCTCGTTGAGAACGTAGATCCATAGATGGCGTTAGTGTCGCTGCTAAAGTGACAAATGAAAAAGAATCCAAAAGTTGAAATATGGGTGCATAGGAAAAATTCGTGTCTAGGCTCCTGTCCAGTGGTGGTGTAGGGGAATAGCACGCAGCACGGAATGCTGAGGACCTGGGTTCGATTCCCAGCGCTGGTCTATTTTTCTGGTTTTTCTGTGCATTCATGTTTCGGCTTGTGTTTTCGTGTGAAATATTACATTTATTCGTGTCAACACGAAGAAAAAAAATGCGCATATCTCCTGAAATGGTCCCAAATGAGCAAACTGTCAGTCTTGTGAACAGCGCTGATCCTCCTTTCTGTCTGTGCATCACACTGGTGGTCTGGTCATCACACACAAAAAGGGAAAGAGGAAGTGGTCGTGGCGGTGTTATACAGCTAAGTTAAAAAAAAATGTGTCTGAAGCAATTAAAAATAAATTGTCACTGCTGCTGCTGTCGTAATAATAATTTGAGGTAGGTACATATTTTTGAATAGTTAAGTTCATATTTTTACAAGTTAAAATCTTATAAGATCGAGAAAATAAGCCATTCCAGAAAATAACTGACTTAGCAGACACACTTAAATATGTCTCGATGGATGAGACGTTACAATTGGTGCTGTGACCAGGATTTCTCACCAATAGGCAATTTGGCCAGGATTGTGCCGCAGGGAGTGAGCGCGTCATTTTGGTCGAGACAGCCCAGCTCCCGAAGCATGGCCTCTGCTTCGATCACCGCGTCCAGTGGCGGCGGCTCCGGTGCCTTTGACAGGAAGTGCCCGATGCTGCCCAGACGGAGCAGTTTTATGCTGGAAAAATAATGATTGTTAGTAAAAAATCATGAATATTCTTGAGCGTTTCATTTCGTTTTCGTTTTACCACTTTTTTGGATTTTCTACTGTTTGAGCGAATAGCGTTTGGCAACCTGTTTCATTTCGCAACTTTTCGTTTCCAAACTGTTTAATATTTCTGAAACTGTTAATATTTCAGGATTTTTATCAAAACAACCTAACCTAAGCTAGAGGGTTCTACACGATAGCCCTGAAATAAATCTTGAAATATTTACAGTTTAAGAGTTTGCGAAATGAACCAGGATGCCAAACGTTACGTTACGAAAAGGCAGTACACCACTTTTTGTAGTTACAGTCAGTTTATACACAAACTATTCTAAATTTCAAATTTACTTCCAAATTGGTGCACCTAATGCGTAGAGGGACTGCATAAATACTTCAAACAATTACAATTTATAAAGTTAAACATAAAATTACGTCTCATCGTTATGTTACAGCATGTGTACCTTAGAGCGAGCTCGTGCAATGGCGTCCTAAACATTTCCGCGGTGAGATGCTCCTCCAAACGCTCGTAACGTGCCTTGCAACACAGCGTGAAGCACACGCCCGGCCGCACTCGTCCGGCTCTGCCTTTACGCTACGAAAGAAAAATGTTAATTAATACTTTTGTTTCATTAGCCTGTGGTAATGTCCCACTACTGGGCAAAGATCTCTCCCTCAGATTTCCAAAATGAATAAATATTCCAACAAATATTACAATGTACTGCTAAAATACAAGTGTTTTGTAGTTACTCTTTCACTAAAGCAGCTTTACGATTTTGATGAGCAGAATGTCACGAACATTGCTTGTATTTTAAAAGTATTGCTGTATTTTTTATATGTTAAATGTATGCAGTCGTAATGGTCCCAAAGGAAGACCAGCGCCGTTCGCAAGGGCGACATTATGCTGATTTGAGACTATTTCGTGACCGTGATTCGTATTTGGGTCAATCAACTTTTTACTGTCGTTATTCTGTTCCGTAACTCAGGAGACATCTGTGACACACCTGGTTAGAAAATTTTTTTGCAATTGCTACTAGTATACATTGCAAACATTTTTCTATGCTTAGAAGATGAGCCACAAAGAAATTGCCTTAAAACTGTCACAACTCCTAATCTTTAGTGGTATGTACCCTATGAAATCATACTTTTAATAAGTGACCCAGGAGACGTTACCATGGCAACCAGCTACACTAAATAGTTGATTGGCCCATTTTTATTTTATTTTTGTAATAATGTTTTTCTTTCTTTTCTTTACGCTCCAAGATCCGGAGTTTTCATGACCCATCTATCTAATACAATCCAATCTATTGTCTACCCTAAATCTGTGTTTGTATTATAAGGTTTTTTTTTTGTACTGCTTTATGGTGTGCAATAAAGAATATTTGTATTTGTACAATTAAACGAGCAATTTTTGTATATATATTTATAATCAGAATCTCTGAAACGACTCCCAACGATTTCGATTAAATTTGGTATGTAGGGTTTTCGGGGATGAAAAATCGATCTAGCTTAGTTTTATCTCTGGGAAAACGCTTATTATCGAGTTTTAGCCCGAGCAAAGCTTGGTCGCCCAAGTACTGATCCTAGTTCCCAGATTTTAAAGGTATATGGCAAGCCTTCACCCATTCTGCCCACTCACTGTGAGTGCCTGCGCCCAGCAGTGGGACGTATACAGGCTGGAATGATGAACCCCTCACCTGTTCCAGGTTGGTCCGGCTGGCCCACACGGTGGCGTAGGAAGTCATATTGTTGTGCGACGTGAACAACTTCATTTTGGCCTTGCATGAGTCTATCACGTAGACCACGTCATTGATGGTGATTGACGTCTCAGCTATGTTCGTGGACAGGATCACCTGCGAAGAAAAGGAATTATCAATCAAAAAATTTTTTTGTTTGTTATTCTATCCCGTTGTCCAAGGGACAACTAGTGAAAGGGTTTCTTAAAAAAATTGGTATAATATATCGTCAGGTGACAATCAGAAGTCACAAACTACAAAATAAATATAGTAGAATAATAACCTCGTATTAGGCCATTTTGTCACCTACTTAATGAGTTTTAAGTATTATTAATTATAATATGTATGCTAATAGTCTGTAAGGTATTTATTGTATGGGCCAAGTTGCCTGAAATAAAGGAATTTATTATTATTATTATTATTATTATTAAGAGCGTTTATGCCTGCTGAGCTGGTAACATTGCATTTTTGTTAGTTTTTCTCGATTATTCCATAAAAATTTAATGAAAATTTAAAATGTTCTATGATAGAACACTTCTTAATATATATGTTAATGCGCCTACTCCAATAATTATTCGTGACAGAGATTTATTTTCTTTAATAACCGTTAATAAGCATTGGAGTAGACACATTAAATTATATATTAAGAAGAGTTCTATCAGACCACATTTTTAATTCTCATTAAATTTTAGTCATGAAACCACCGTGAGACTCACTCATATTTAATGATATTATAACGGATAACTCACGTCTTAAATCGAGTTTAGCTCGACTGTTTCGGGTTATTTCGAAACCCTTCATCACTGGAGCACGCGACTCGGCGGCTGCCGCAACACGCGCACTACGTGCCACTGCTCTGCTCGCGCGACTCTCTCATTAAATTTTTATGGAATAATCGAGAAAAACTATCAAAAATGCAACGTTGCCAGCTCAGCAAGTATACATCCTCTTACAATTCTCCAGGGGACGTAATGACGTAATCAATGCAATGGGGTACAAGAAAAAGTTGATCGCTATAAAACTTTCAATTGTATAAAAAAGTACATTTTACCATACCTTAATGATCCCAGGGGGCGGCGTGATGAACACTTTCTTCTGATCCTCCCTGGGTATCTGGCTATGCAGCGGCAGAATCACGTATTTGGACTGGTCCCCGAAGATCCGGTGCTGCATGAGGTGCTTCATGAGTGCGAAGATCAGGTTCCACCCGGGAAGGAAGACCAGAACCGCTCCGTCGCTTTGTAGGGATCCTATGTAGACTAGGATAGCTTCGATCAGCTCGAAGCTTAGCTGTAATAATAATAATTTCAAGTCCAGGGTGAATGAGCATTTACAAGGCAAGCGTGCTCCATCGTAGGCCTCATCCTCGCTTTCCATCAGGTGTGATTGTGGCCAAACGCAAGCCTATATTGTATAAAAAAAAAAAAAAATTGTTTTCGAGCAACTTGGATCATTGAGTTAGTAATACAGTTGAAAAAACTTATGCTAGTGTTAATCAAGACATACAGAACGTAACGAACGTTGACGGTTCTGGTAGAAAATCAGCGCTGCAGGCGTCTAACGCTCCAGCACAGTGCTGAGTCAGCGACCGTTTCACTTTCCCGGGGACACACAAAATTGTGTAGGTATTATATGTATTTCATGTTGTTTTTTTTTTTTGTTTATTACTGTATAAATTTTGCTGTATATGTATGTCTTCTTTCTTTCTTTCTTTCAGAATGAAAACTACAAACAAAACTTCACTAATACAACATTTAGGTATTGCGCCGCACGTGTATTTGACAGCAGTGGTTAACGTACGGGCAATCCAGTCTGTCTGCTATCATGCGCAGGACACTTGGCGCCAGCCCGGACTCTGCTGGCCAGGGATGCAATGATTTTTTGGTAAAAGTTAAATTTTTAATACAAGCAAGACTACTTTTTGTAGACTGTACTTGCATTGTCACCCAAACTACATTTGCATACCAAATTTCAAGTCGATGCCATTATCCGTTGAAGAGTTCCGTCCTGCGGAGACGATCCTGGCCGGACTACTACGACGTCACTACCAAATTATTGTATTGTTACGCGATTAACATTTCTAGGCAAAATTGCAGCTCAATCAGTAACTGGGACGTGGATCAAATTTAGCTTGCAAGATTTGATGACAAATATCGGGACAGGTGAAACTGGGTAAAAAATCGGTTTGGCTTATGTAAACAAATTAAGAACACACGACAAATAAGCGTATTAAAATCGGAAATTATGACCTGCATAAACAAAGTGTTTTGTTTGAAAACTATTCTCACCGAGTAGATAGACATTGAAGGGTACACGGAAAGAACATGTCTAGTCACTTAAGCAACTTTTTGAGTTATAACGGTTTGAAAGTTAGTCATCACCATGGGCTACCAACTCATACAAGATATATTTAGTACTAAAAAACGGCAATAGATGGCACTACCATTAACATCTGTAAAGTATAAAATGTAAATAAGCCGAATTAAGTAGAAATATTGATATTAAAATAAAGAATAGCATATTTTATAAACACAACTTCACATCAACTTTATTTCAACTCCTTAATTTGAAGATAAGAAACATCATAAATAATAAATTGAGAATACGAAAGTATAGGCTACATGTGACTACGTTTCAGCTATGAGGTTTTCGTAGTAGTTTGCAAAAGTAACGCTAGATGGCGTAAAACCGGTATGCGCATGCAGCGGGCTACTATGTAATTCGAAATACGAAGTTCGTGTCGTGCGGTCTCTTTCGCTCTCGTAATAAATAGTATAAGTGTCAGAGGGACCGCACGACACGAACTTCGAGTTTCGATTTTCAGAGTAGCCTGCCTATGTGCTGAAGGGCTACTCCGAAACACGACGTTCGAAGTTCGTATCGTGCGATCTCTCTCACACTTATACTATTTAATACGTGAGCGAGAGGGATCGCACGACACGAACTTCAAGTTTCGTAGTAGAGTAGTGACGATATGTAGTTTTAATTTTTTTTTTATTCGACTGGAAGGCAAACGAGCAAGTGGGTCTCCTGGTGGTAAGAGATCACCGACGCCCGTAAACATCTGCAACATCAGGGGTATTGCAGATGCGTTGCCAACCTAGAGGCCTAAGTTGGAATACCTCAAGTGCCAGTAATTTCACCGGCTGTCTTACTCTCCGCGCCGAAACACAACAGTGCAAGCACTGCTGCTTCCCGGCAGGATTAGCGAGCAAGATGGTGGTAGCAATCCGGGCGGACCTTGCACAAGGTCCTACCACCTGCTATTATGCGATTATGCAATTATAGTATATAAATATAAGTGTTGTGTAGTGTATATACTTGGTTTGGTGTTTTTCAAAATCCTCTAATATCTCAGAAACGGTGCGTCCTAGCTCAAAAATAGCCAAATTTTCAACCCCCTCCCAAACCACCCCCTACGGGACTACCCCGGACCCAACCCCAAAATTTCATCCCCCCCCCCCCACTTTTAGCACATTGACCAGCCTAACCAGACCCCTGATCCAAGGGTAGCAAAAACTTCCAGGGCCTATAGCTCCGGAACGGGGCTACTCCGAAACACGACGTTCGAAGTTCGTATCGTGCGATCTCTCTCACACTTATACTCGCATCGCACGACACGAACTTCGAACGTTGTGTTTCGGAGTAGCCCCGTTCCGGAGCTATAGGCCCTGGAAGTTTTTGCTACCCTTGGATCAGGGGTCTGGTTAGGCTGGTCAATGTGCTAAAAGTGGGGGGGGGGGGGGATGAAATTTTGGGGTTGGGTCCGGGGTAGTCCCGTAGGGGGTGGTTTGGGAGGGGGTTGAAAATTTGGCTATTTTTGAGCTAGGACGCACCGTTTCTGAGATATTAGAGGATTTTGAAAAACACCAAACCAAGTATATACACTACACAACACTTATAATATTTATATACTATAATTGCATAATCGCATAATAGCAGGTGGTAGGACCTTGTGCAAGGTCCGCCCGGATTGCTACCACCATCTTGCTCGCTAATCCTGCCGGGAAGCAGCAGTGCTTGCACTGTTGTGTTTCGGCGCGGAGAGTAAGACAGCCGGTGAAATTACTGGCACTTGAGGTATTCCAACTTAGGCCTCTAGGTTGGCAACGCATCTGCAATACCCCTGATGTTGCAGATGTTTACGGGCGTCGGTGATCTCTTACCACCAGGAGACCCACTTGCTCGTTTGCCTTCCAGTCGAATAAAAAAAAATTAAAACTACATATCGTCACTACTCTACTACGAAACTTGAAGTTCGTGTCGTGCGGTCCCTCTGACACTTAAACTATTTAATACGAGAGCGAGAGGGACGGTACGATACGAACTTTGAGTTTCGTAGTATAGCCCTAAGCTGTAGATAATCTATAAACTAAAATGGCTGACAGCGTTTTCAGCAGATTACGAATAGGTTTGGATCTACGAAACCTCGATTGCTTACGCACTGACCAGCGGCCGTGAGTAGGTTATATAACGTAGCGCCATCTACCAACCCTGTCATGTCCTAGTCAAGCTATATATTGGGCTAACAAGCGACACCCGTATCATTAGTGTCTCGCTAGATGGCATATAGGTATCGTGTTATTTGTGTTCTCAGTGGTGCCTTCTATTGTAAAATAAAGAAAAGAAAAATAGCCAGTTGTATAGCCAGTATTAGGGTGATACCGTTTGCTTGTACTAGGTGGTGTCTCTGTATATTATGTTCTCTGTGTCATCACGAACAATTACTATGGTTGCCTTTTCTTCAAAAGTGAAAAAATTATATACTCTTTTCAGATATCCGTTGTAGGTAAGTCATAGTACTTTGCGAGCTCTACATTTTGAGATTAAAATCTCAATATAAAAAAAAGGTGACTAGACATGTTCTTTCCGTGAACCCTTCAATATATCGTAGGGAGTCACTCTTCTCTGCAGCTGACTGTATATAGTATGTAAACGTAACTGTTTGCTAAAAAAAGTGTGTATCGCCCTTACATCTTTCTCGGAGAGTTTAGCCATTGATTGAGCTGTTTGCGGCGAGTAGTCGTTGCCAAGACGGCACGACTGGTTCAAGTCTTCCTCTTGCTCGTCTACTCCAACACCTGCCAAAATTAATAGCGTATTATTACCGAGCCCCGGAGAGTAGAGAGGTGCCTGACAAAGTGGCTTGCGAACCGAGCATAGCGAAGCTTTCAAAGATCTAAGTTGTTACTCTCTTGATAGAACTTAAGAGCGTGCATACAAAAAGTTGGCCATTCGGTGATTTTGAGGTTTTTCAAACGCCTTATTAATGTCTAAATGCTTACATTTTTTCAGAAAAAACTAATGTAACGTATGGACAAACTCTTACTATGATGCATAGCGGTAATTTTAATTTGTTTCCATCAGAGATTTTTTTTTACCAAATTATTTCGTAGGTGAGGTTTTCCGAAAATACGCGTCAGAGCTGACTTTCATGCGAAATAATGCCATTATAACCCACCACAGACGATGTAAATTTAATATTTTATAATAGAACATATAGTCTTTTAATGCATAGTGATGTCATATGTATCAAAATATAAGCTATTATTATTCAAATACCATTCTACAAAATGTCTAAATCGGTTTATTTAATTTTTTTTTTTTCTCATTTATTAGAATGTATTTACCAATAAAACAATTTTATTATATATCTACAGGTAATGTTTAGTCTGTAATATTTTTTTCAGCGCTTAATAATAGCTCATTTAATTTTGACAATTTTCTAAACTTCGGTCCGAAATCGATTATATAATCCCGCGCGTCAATAGTTACGATTCAGAAAGCGCCGGGCTCTCCCAAGGAACGGACGTATCGCTCTGCGCTCTCAGAAAGGTTAACAACCTTAACCAACCATTACTATAAACATTCGATAGTTATAGCGCATCCGCAATTGCTTGATACTTGAAAGTAATTTTACCTGTTAAAATTAAATGTTTTAATTTTTTGCAATTTTCACTCAAACTTATACGGGTATATAAATTTTACATTTCACAAGCATTTTGTATAACTTGCCTTATTAGTATTATATGTATGTTAGTGTTTAAGCACCTATTGGTCAAACTTTGGTAGCTAAATTTGGCCCACTTCTCGATTTTCGATTGAGCTGAAACTTTGCATGGATGTGTGAATTAAATGACAATGTAATATTACTATGACATGAAGCTGATCTGATGATGGAGCTGGAAGGTGACCATAAGAACTCTGTAATAAAACGACATAACCCTATCGAGCTTGGGCTCATTAGATTTTTCTTGAGGAGTACTTTGGTTCTAAGTGGTAACAAAGGGACAAAGGTACAGTCAGCAAAAAAATATTGTCTTTTAATTTTTAAATCTAGGTAACTAAAAGTTGTTAAAGTTTTCATTTAACTTGCCCTGTTGTATACATGTTAGCATGATAGTGAGTTAGTATATAAAGTAAATAAAAGCTAGTTGTACAGTAAAAATCTTATACTTAATTTCAGATATGGGCAATAAACGAAAATATAAATTTAACACTATTTTTTGTTCCAAGATGCTGGATGACATTTCAAGTCCGGAAATCGTCATGGATGTTGTTTTCGACTAATTTGGCAGCGGTAAATGCGAATGTCATTATTTTTTGAATCCAAGATGGCGGATGACTTTCGTGGCAGGAAATCGATATGGGTGTCGTTTTTGACTAATTTAGCTGCGTTCGGCGTAAATATAACATTATTTTTTGCTCCAAGATGGCGGATGACATTTCAAGACCGGAAATCGTCATGGATGTCGTTTTCGACTAATTTCTTCTTCTTCTTCTCTTTTAAAATATGGCTTTCTGTCTTATTTAATAGGACAATTTCGCCAGTGTCAAAGTACTCTCTTTGAGAGGGACGTTATACGGTGATTGTAGTTTTTGCAACTTGATAGTAAAATTCCAGAAACCACGTGGAAACAACTTGCGCATTAAAAAATGTCAGACACGAGAGCAATATAGAATTTTGTGATCACTGTCCACTGTTAAAGTTAATCGCCGCATAAAACACTATCAAAATTATACTTCAACTAGCCAAAGAAACAGAAATAGCAAAATTAGATATTGTCTACATCCGTCATTTCACTGTTCACTGTTAAGGTTAATCGCCGACTAAAACACTATCAAAATTATACTTCAACTAGCCAAAGAAACAGAAATAGCAAAATTATATATTTTCTACATCCGCCATGTTCGAATGCCACAAATCGAATCAGCGTAAATCTAACATTATTTTTTGTTCCAAGATGGCGGATGACATTTCAAGATCGGAAATCGTCATGGATGTCGTCTCCGACTAAATTAGCAGCGCTAAATGCGAATCTGTCATTATTTTTGGGATCCAAGATGGCGGATGACATTTCATGCCAGAAAAACGTTATGGATGCCGTTTTTGACTAATTTAGCAGCGTTCAGCATAAATCTAACATTATTTTTTGTTCCAAGATGGCGGATGACATTTCACGGATGGAAATAGTCATGGATGTCGTTTTCGTCTAATTTGGCAGCGTTAAATGTGAATCTGACATTATTTTTTGGATTCAAGATGGCGGATGACATTTCGAGTGAGAAAAAGGTCATGGGTATCGTTTTCGACTAATTTAGCAGCGTTCAGAGTAAATATACCTACTTAACATTATTTTTTTGTTCCAAGATGGCGGATGATATTTCAAGACCGGAAATCGTCATGGATGTCGTTTCCAACTAATTTTGCAGCGCTAAATACGAATCCGTCATTATTTTTTGGATCCAAGATGGCGGATAATATTTCATGGCAGAAAAGCGTTATGGATGTCGTTTTACTAAGTTGGCAGCGATAAATGCGTTTAGACATTAATTTTTTAGATCCGAGAAATGTGGAATGAACATCTTGGATCCTAAAAATAGTGTTAGATTAGTCGAAAACAACATCCATGACAATTTCCGACCTTGAAATTGAAATGTCATCCGCCATCTTGGAACAAAAAATGATGTTAGATTTACGCTGAACGCTGCTAAATTAGTCAAAAACGGCACCCATATCGTTTTTCTGCCACAAAATGTCATCCGCCATCTTGGATCCAAAAAAATATGACAGATTCACATTTAGCGCTGACAAATTAGTCAAAAACGACACCCATGACATTTTCTTTCCTCGAAATGTCATCCGCCGTCTTGGATCCAAAAAATAATGACAGATTCACATTTAGCGCTGCCAAATTGGTCCAAAATGACACCTATGGCATTTTATTGGTTCGGTATGTCATCGGCCATCCTATATCCAAAATATATTGTCAAATTCCCATTTAAGGCTGCCAAATTAGTCTAAAATGACATTCATGTCGATTCCCGGCCTTGAAATGTCATCCGCCATCTTGATTCCAAAAGTAATGACATATTCTTGATAAAGTTTTCGTGAAAAAGTTTTTCGCGATTAAGTACTGACACGATAAAAACAGGACCCTACTACTAAGACTCCATTGTCCTTGACTGTCACTAGGCTGTAGGTATCTCATGAACCGTGATAGCTAGACGGTTGAAATTTTCACACATGACGTATTTCTGTTATCGCTATAACAACAAATATTAAAAACAATAAAATAAATACTCAAGGAGGGCTCCCATACAACAAAGGTTTTTTTTTTTGACGTAATAACGAAAACGGTATTTGACAACTCCTGTATTTGTTGTCTTAAATATTGATATGAAAATATGAGCAATGATGAACTAAAATAATTTCTTTGCTCATCCGCGACCTTACGATAGCTAAGTTTATGTAAGATATGCGTGTTCATGCAGTTCCTCCACCTCCACACTGTAAGAACACACATAAATCACACGAAACCATCTATTACCGTCACCACACTACATCAACCCGTTTCGAACTCAACAAGAGCTCATCTTCAGAGCAACACAACCGTACACCATGCTACCAGATGTTAGACAACGTGGATGTTGTGTTGCTGTTGTGTGTGTGTTGTGAGTCTAACATCTGGTAGCATTATGAGGAATGATGATGAGATATTTAGCTATTTACTAAGTACTGCGTGCCCTTACACAATATACCATCATTATGTGCGCGAAACATTGAAACTAAGTAAATGTTTTGTGCGCACTGAAAAATTATTTTTTTATTACTAACTTTTTTTACTGACTGTACATTATTATCCATTGTTAACATCTAGGGCCAAAGTACATTTCGAGACGAATCAAACGAACCCAAAGTCGATGTGGTTATAGGGATTTATTACAGAGTTCCTATGGCCACCTTCCAGCTTTTTCATCAGATCAGAGTCATCATAACAATATTGCATTGTCATCTATTCTGATTTACACACGTATGTAAAATTCTCACTCAATCTAAAAAATTTAAACGCACATTTAGTCAAGTTTAGCTTCCAAAATGTAATCCATAAGTACTTACTAATTAACTAACGTACTAACAGGGCAAGATAAAAAAGAACTTGAAACAAAATACATTATTTTGTTAAAAAATTAAAATATTTATATGACAACAAAACTTAAGTTTACTACGGTGGAAAATGTACAATGATCAAGTTGTGTCGCCAGCGCCACATCGCACGCACACATCAAACCGTGGTAGTGTGCGGGCGAATCACACCGCCCGAGCAGGAGATCGCGCAAGTGACGAGTTGGGACAAAATGTATGCGCGCTCTTAAACGTAACGCTTTGTGGGTAGGCAGCGTATAATAGATATTTATTTAAGTTACTAGTGTTTTCCCGCGGCTTCGCACATGTAAATCATTAGATCCAGCAGCTTAATTGAAATTTCAGGATTTTTTTAATTTCCCGTGGGAATTCCCGAAAATTAACAACAATCAAACAACATTAAAAACACTCATGTTAAATTTCATAAGTCTAAGCCCAGCAATTGTTGTTTCGATATTTTATCCCTATCCCGTGGGAATATCGGGATCAAAAGTAGCCTATGTGTTATTCCAGAAGTCCAACTATCTACATACCAAAATTCATGACTCTAAACCCAGCGGCTGTTATTTACAGATTTTATCCCTATCCCGTGGGAATATCGAGATAAAAAGGTATCCTATGTTTTTATCCAGGTTATAAGCTAACTTTTTGCCAAATTCCATCCAAATCCGTCCAGCCATTTCAGCGTGAAGAAGTAACAAACATACTCACTCACTCACAAACTTTCACATTTATAATATTAGTAGGATTCTTTACCTTCATCATCATCATCTTCGTCATCCTTGCTGGCCTTCTTGCCGGAAGACTTTCTCTTCCTGGTGTCAGGCGGGGGAATGAACTTTGTCAGCTCGATGCAGTCTTCTAGGAAGTACTGGCGCACAGGGAACGTGCGGCCGGGGACCTGTTTCCACAGACAATTGTTGATTTCCGGTGTTAATAGGGATGATGACGCCATTAAAAAATAATTCGAAGGCACAACTCCAGTAAAAAAACGCTTTATTTTAGCTCTGAAAACCAGATGATTTTCGATTAACTGTAAAATTAGATTTTTTGTTGCTTTAAAACAAATAAATAGTTAGTTGATTGAGTTGCCGGATAATGACGTCATAATTCGCTATTGCCATTGAAACTCTATGGGAGAATTGTGTTTTGACAGCTCATAAAAAGTGCGTCAGTTGATTGGTGGTGTCATCATTCCTATTCAAATATGTGAATACATAATGTTTTTCCATGGTATTTTGTCAGATAAGTTGGTATTATCTTGCTGTCTCAATAAGCTTCAGTAAACTTCAGTAAGCTAGTTGAGAAAGCGAGATAAATACGAACTTTTCCGACAAAATACGATGGCAAAACATTATACACTACATTTGTGCCCGAGACCAGGGTTTCACGAATTCATTATAATATATCCTTGATATACAAGTGTATATAAAAGATTGACCTCCTGAGGCCCAATAATAATATATCTATATAATATATCTATATAAATAAAAATGAATCGTAAAATGTGATGCTAAGCGCAAAACTCGGGAACGACTGGTCAGATTTCGCTAATTCTTTTTTCTATGTTACTGTCAGGAGAAGGATTTTATGGAAGAAAATACAGAAAAAATACAACGGGGGCAAACCCGCGGGCAACAGCTAGTACTTTAAAAAAAAATCTCAAAGCAATTTGAATATAATCGTTTTCGAAATAAACTCAAACAGCCGTGGCGTGGAACAATAGACAAACAAAAGCAACACTTTGTTACATTGTCATAGGTCTGCCATTCCCTTGATGTTATAGTGTAGGTACTTACCTTCTACTGCATTTCCGGGCAACACAAGATTATTCATAACTCTGTAGAAATGCAGTTAAAATGAACCCAGATAGTATTGGTAGTAGTAGGGTCTTACCTCAATTACAGGACAGTTGCCGAAGTAGTTGGTGAAGAGAGTTGTATCAACGGTAGCGGACATGAGGATGATGCGTAGATCTGGATACGTGTGTGCCATGTCACGCAGAAGAATGAGAGCGAAATCAGTGTCGGCGTCTCGCTCGTGCACCTAAAAACAATTTCAGTTAACACTTTAACTGTTAAAGAAATTATGGCTGGACACCGACACCTGAGGCGAGACTGTTTAATGTTTATTGTTCTGTGTCCGCTTTTGTAATGTGTATTAATGTTGTTTTAATGTAAATAATTTAGTATGTATTTTCTTAGTATTTTGAGTATTTCTGTTTTTATTTTTTCTTATCTCTACAGCACGTAATTGTAATTCTATGTCTATCCTCTATTATAATACATTGTCTTCTCGTAATTAGGTTAGCTGGAAGAGATCCCTTCTTAGGGATAAGCTCGCCTTTGTTCTCCTCTGTGTGTTTACATATTTTTATTTTTATGTGCAATAAAGAGTTTACATACATACATACATACATTAACTGTCCCTCGCTTTCCCAACTGTTGTGGGTCGGACGTCCGTGAATTACAGGTAATGCACAAATGTATAGAAACATCCATTTCTAACGTCACGTAGACGTGGCAGAGCTAGTTTGACGCAGGGATGTTATGGAGCTCCGTATCTGTAACCGAAACTATCGGATATCCGAAAGGAAAAACTATCCGTAACCGTAACCGACTCAGATATAAAAATTCCGGATAGTTTCGGATAGGGGCGGAGTCAAAATGCGCACGTCGTCTGCATTCTGCATCTATTGTTTATTATTTTTCTATTGCTAAGTCGTAATTTACGACTCATACAATAACATGAAAGTCAGGTCATCTATATTCCTATTAGAAAGCAAACTATTGTGTGAAAGAAATTAAATAAAAATAAAAATACAATAAAAATTTTAAAAAATATATGAGGAGGTGTTTAAAGCCTTAGTTTGTAGGAAAAGGTTTAAGTTGATTTTTTTTGTAATTTTTATTGTATTTTTAATTATTCCTATTTGTATTTTACTTTTACCTACACTTCCTTAAAAATCCAATATCCGTAACCGTAACCGAAACTATCGGATAATCCGTAATAATTTAACATCCGTAACCGTAACCGAAACCGGTATTCTTCTTCTTCTTCTTCTTCTCTTCTTCTCAGCATATATTCGTCCACTGCTGGACATATGCCTCTTCCATGGATTTCCATGTTGACCTAGATGCGGCAAATCTGGTCCAAGTTGGTCCTGCTGTCTTACGGATATCATCCGCCCATCTCGTGGTCTTCCTACGCTTCGGCTTCCAGTTCGGTACCGGAAAACCGGGAAACCGGTATTATGTTTGACATATATCCAGATCCGAAATGATAAATCCATAACATCCCTGGTTTGACGGTGCATTACATGTAATGGGCAGGGACAGAGGCTGTATGTATGTCGACGACCTTATAATTAGGGGCATAAAGAATATTTTGGACGTTATGGTAACGTACAATAATACTTTACCTCATCGACCAAAACGTGGCTGACGCCTCGCAGGCCGCCTTCGAGCTTCCTCAACAACACGCCTATAGTGCAGAACAGGACCGACCCGTAAGGCCGAGGCAATATGGATTCGAAACGGACTGAGTACCTGCAAAGAAATTTTAGGTAAAAAAAACATTTTGCGCCAAATAAATCTGCCTAAAAGTTCATTACTTAATACTCAGTTTTGACGCATTTTTAAGATACATTTCTTTATGCGATGTCTTTACGTTACTCCCGGATTGTGTTTGAATCGTATACGAAACGTATACCTTTATAGTTTATGTGATACTAGTCGAGGCAATGAACTTTTAGGCAAAGTTAGGCGGCGGAAGGTATAATAACTTTTTTGCTGACGGTACCATGTACATTGTCACTGAAATTGTCGATAGCAAATAAGTTGAGATATTTTCAGCGTAAAGTTAACACGGGTCCAAATATTTGACACGAATATGCCCATGTAAGCGAAGCATTCTTATAATAGACGTATAATTATTTTTCACTTCCTATCTGTTTTATTTACCAACTCAGTTTCCTCCAAAACCGATTTCTTTGTGTATTTTATTATTATGATTGGCTTTTTTTTTGGAGTCTTTTTGTATTTTTTATTTCAACTCCAAATTTGTTACTTTTACAGGTATCCCGTGAAACCATATCGAACACCGAATATCGGATTGCTGAGTACCTGGGTTAGATTCCCAGCAGTGGTCTCTTTTTCTGGTTTTTCTGTGCATCCATGTCTCAGTTTGTATTTTCGACATTTTATTATGTTTTTTAGAACACATTACGACAGGTTCGGTTTGTTTTATGAAAGTTCCGAAAAAAAAAGGTTTTAGAGAAAATCGTGCAAATGAAACAAAAAAAGTAAAAAATTTGGAATTGAAATAAAAAATACAAAGAGATTCCAAAAAACCAATCATAATTTGATTGCTTAATAGCAACATCTCTTGTCCGGGTGAACGGTTAGTTCCGAAGGAGATATTGAAGGCTTCTCGTTGAGAGTTAGACAATATAGATGGCGCTAGGTCACTGCTTAAGTGGCGAAGTAAACAGATTGAGATATGTGATGCATAGGGAAATTCGTGTCTATGCCGTTGACCAGCAGTGTTGTAGCGGTATAGCACGCGGCACGGAATGCCGAGGACCTGGATTCGATTCCCAGTGTTGGTCTTATTTTTCTGGTTTTTCTGTGCATCTATGTTTCGGTTTGTATTTTCAATTTAGGTTTCACGGGATGACCGTAAAAGTAAAAAATTTGGAATTGAAATAAAAAATACAAAAATATTCCAAAAAACCAATCACAAATGAAACATTTAGGAATAATATTTCGGTGATGATGATGATGATGAACATACCCAACACTATTTCCGAGCTCCTCGCAGCGCTCGGACGCCACTCGCTCCGCCACGCTGACTGCGGAAATCCTCCGCGGCTGTGTCACGCAGATATTGGCCCAAGCGCCTTGCCCGCTGGCTACGTAATCGTCCAAAATGAACTGACACACCTGTTTGGACAAACATTCGTTTAGCACTAGTACTAGTTTGCAGGTGGTAGGACCTAGGAGCTGTGGTGGCCTAGTGGTTTGACCTATCGCCTCTCAAGCAGAGGGTCGTGGGTTCAAATCCCAGCTCGCACCTCTGAGTTTTTCGAAATTCATGTGCGCAATTTACCACGAGCTTTGCGGTGAAGGAAAACATCGTGAGGAAACCTGCGAAGCAATTCAATGGTGCGTATGAAGTTTCCAATCCGCACTGGGCCCGCGTGGGAACTATGGCCCAAGCCCTCTCATTCCGAGAGGAGGCCTGTGCCCAGCAGTGGGACGTATATAGGATGAGATGATGAGGACCTTGTGCAAGGTCCGTCCGGATTGCTACCACCATCTTGCTCGCTAATCCTGCCGTGAAGCAGCAGTGCTTGCACTGTTATGTTTCGGCGCGGAGAGTAAGACAGCCGGTGAAATTACTGGCACTTGAGGTATTCCAACTTAGGCCTCTAGGTTGGCAACGCATCTGCAATACCCCTGGTGTTGCAGATGTCTATGGGCGGTGGTGATCTCTTACCAACAGGAGACTCACTTGCTCGTTTGCCTTCCAGTCGCATAAAAAAAAGTATTTACCCTCGGCTTCGCACACGTAAATCATTAGGTCCAGCAGCTTGAAATTCCGGGATTTTTAAAATTCCCGTGGGAATTCCCGAAAATTAAATCGTTGTTTTCATTGGCGTTACTCTGAAGATACGCTCTGGTTGAGTTCGAAACGCGTCAGTGTGATGTGGGGGTGGTGATAGATGGGTTTGTGTAATTTGTGTATGTTCTTACAGTGTGGAGAAGGAACTGCATGAACACGCATATTTTGCATAAGCTTAGCTATCGTAAGGTCGCGGGTGAGCAAGGAAATTCTTTTAGTTTAAAGATATTTTGACTTTGATATGCCTAGTGGTTAGAGACCCTGACTACGAAGCTTGAGGTCCAGGGTTCGATTCCCGTGTCGGGGCAGATATTTGTATGAAAAATACGAATGTTTGTTCTCGGGTCTTGGGTGTTTAATATGTATTTAAGTATGTATCTGTCTATATAATTATATTTATCCGTTGCTTAGTACCCATAACACAAGCTTTGCTAAGCTTACTTTGAGAATAGGTCAATTGGTGTGAATTGTCCCGTGATATTTATTTATTTACCTGCGTAGTTTTTCCGCAACCAGTATTCCCCCTGATGATGATGACAGGGTTATCATTGATGGCCTCCATTATCGTTGACCGCATGTTATGAACCGGCAATTGACTCCTCTCTTTCATGCTGTCCTGGTAAAGAGTGCTATTCTGACACAGATCCCGATGGCTTCTTTCCAAATCTGCGCTTATCTCGTCCAGTGATGTTGTAGCTAGAGGACCTTCGTCTGTGGAAAAAAAGTGTATGTTACCAAAAGGTTGATATACTTCTCCGTTAGGATATGAGAAAGGTAGATTAAATTACAATGGGGGTAGGAAAACCTTCGTCAGCTATTAAATTGATTCCTTTACAAAGTCTCTTACTCTTAACACGTTTTGAAACCAAAAGTACTAAGTAGACAAGTTTATATCAAATTACACTTACTTGACATGATAACAAGGGTCAAAATAGTATACAATACACCTTTAACATGCTGTGTATAACTATACTGTAAACTTGTGAATTATTAAGCTAATATTTTTTTTTTATATAGTTACCAATGTTACAGGCTGTCCAGGCGTTCCAATTGGCCTGGGGCGGCGACCAAGACACAACGCCGCCCGTAGTCACCTTGGCCTCCCGCATCGCCCTAACGCGGTCTATCTGCAGTATAGACACGCTGGTCTGACCCTCAGTGTCTGTAGACTCCTGCTGAGCAGTCTCCACGTTTACTGGCTCGATGCCCAAGTCTGGAAAAGGTATTCGTGCAAAATTAAACCTATACTTGGCTTGGCTATGAAGAGGAAAGACTTGCCACATTCAATTAATACTAAACTTAAAGTAGTTAAACACACTGCAGGCTATCAGGAGGTTCTTGTTTTTAACAAGTTGCCAGTTGGCTTTAAGTCACTAGTAGATGGACACATATTTAAGAATAAACTAAAGAAATTTTTGTTGGAGAAGTGTTTTTATTCTATTGAAGATTATTACCGATGCAATAATTTCGCCATTAATTATAATGAATTAAATTATTGATTGATTGATTGATAATAATTTTTTTGGTTTTAATAATAATAATAATTTTGAGGTATTTAATTTGACTTATATAAATTGGACATGTATTGTAACTTCAAACTTCAAACACAATGTACATTGTTATTTGAAATAAATAAATTGAATATAGCATTGAAAGTCCCTGAGCAAAGCCGCGGACGTACAGACAGACATGGCGAAACTATAAGGGTTCCGTTTTTGCCATTTTGACTACGGAACCCTAAAAAGATATATTTTTTTTATTCGACTGGAAGGCAAACGAGCAAGTGGGTCTCCTAGTGGTAAGAGATCACCACCGTCCATAAACATCTGCAACATCAGGGGTATTGCAGATGCGTTGCCAACCTAGAGGCCTAAGTTGGAATACCTCAAGTGCCAGTAATTTCACCGGATGTCTTACTCTCCGCGCCGATACACAACAGTGCAAGCACTGCTGCTTCACGGCAGGATTAGCGAGCAAGATGGTGGTAGCAATCCGGGCGGACCTTGTACAAGGTCCTACCACCTGCAAAACCTGGCATTATTCGTGCAAAATTAAAGATAGCATTGATAGTCCCTGAGAAAGCGGCGAACAGACAGACATGGCGAAACTATAAGGGTTCCGTTTTTGCCATTTTAGCCACGGAACCCAAAAAAAGATATTGGGAAAACTAGTAGGTAATTCACGGTGGAAGCAGACCGCTTCCAACCGATGCAGCTGGATGTCTTTGGGGGAGGCCTATGTCCAACAATGGGGTACGTATCAAAATATATAAAGTTTAAAAATAATAATGGACGAAATACATATACATAAATATAATGCAATTTTCTTGGTAATTCTCAACTTTACAAGATTTTCATAAAATAAACCTAACCTAACCTAAACCAATCTGTAAATTACACGATTAAAAAAATTCTTTTAACCAATAGTTTCATAAAAAAATGTAGTATATGTAATGACCATTATATATTTCGTCCATTATTCGTTTAAAACTTAATGTATTTTGATACGTTCCCCCAACAATGGACGTCCAACGGCTGATATGAGTAGATAAGGTAAATTACCCCGTAAGGTGCTTTCCAGTTGCTGCTCTAATTCCGGGCTTATAGCCACTGGGAGTGGTTTCATTTTGCCTTCTGAAGACCTGTAACAGAAAAATGGGTGTTTCAGATTTTTGAACCATTGCCATCTATGTACAGTCAAGTGTAACAATAAGTATCTATTCGAACCACCCAAAAATTTGTTACTACGACCTTATTGCGTCGGAATAAGAGTCTGTGGTATTTATTTTTGAAACTCAATAAGTTCATGTTTTTACGCTTGACTGTACCTTACGGCGCTAAACTGGCTGTTTGGAACAAAACGCGCAGCGCATCAATATAAACCTTATGTTTGTTTACGTTAACTTCATTTAGCTTTGTATAGTTTCATACCCAATCACACTCCCTACACATCACGACATACATTCGCTAAACCAATAAAAACTCAATTTTCTGTTACAACTTTAGAAGTTAGTGAGTACATACTCAACTTCAAGGTGAAGGAAAACATGGCAAAAACCTGCGAAGCAATTCAATGGAGTGTGTGAAGTTCCCAATCCGCACTGAGCCCGTGTGGGAATTGCTGCCCCAGACCTCTCATTTTGAGAGGCCTGTGCCCAGCAGTACGACGTATTAAGCTGGAATGATGATGATGATGCTGACACAACTCTATCATTACTCAAGTTTCGACTTACCTATCTTTCTTAAGAGTACCGCTGAACGCCTCAATGACCCCGAGATGGTACAGTTGGCGCACTAGAGAGAGAGCGCAAGACTTGCTGGCCGTCTGTTTGTTTGACGCTGTCTCTCTTCCCGTCACGTTACGTCCGAGCTGGCGGACGTATATCGTCATCTCACAGCAGAAACTCCTGGTGATATTAGGGTAAAATTAGGGTAAATCGTCAATTAGGAGGGCCATAGTTTAACTGGCCACCTAACCTAACACTAAAAAAGAAGAAGGTGGCTACACCTATAAACAGAGTTAATTTTAGTATTAGGTGTCAATTACTAGCCACCAAGGCTCGGATACCGGTTAAATTTCCAAACCGTTATCATGTACTTGGCGCAAAACCTTTTCATTTTGGTTTCGTTCGCGAAATCGTTATTTTTAAACCGGTTTTTAAGGGAGCATTTCCATAAAGTTCTTGTCAGATTAACCGGTTTAGAACAATAAAAACCGGTTTATTCCGGCGCAGGATAAACGTCGCCGCGCGCCGCCGGCCGGCCAGCTGTCACTCATCGAATAAACCGGTTTATTTAGGTTATAGTTAAGTTCTTAAAAACGTTCGCGATCTTATGAAAGATCGGAGTTAAACCGAATTAAACCAGTATTTACCGGTATGTTATAAACCGGTTCCGAGCCTTGCTGGCCACCTTACACTAAAATGTATTGTTGTTGTGTGTGTTGTTGTATGTGTGTTTGTGTTTTTTTGTGCAATAAAGAGTTTACATACATACATACATACATATTCTGCTCACCTTATAAATAGAATTAATTTTTAGTACAAGGTGGCTAGGGCCAGTTACTGAAAGGTGGCCAGTAATTGATCATTTACCCTACAAAATGGACCATTTGTTGTTAGTGAATTAACAATTAAATTAAAAACAAAGGATTATAAAAGTGTTGATTGTTTCATGTAACTTAATTTTAAATGTAACTAAGTAGGGTGACGGCACCAATACCAATCATGGACATGTTAGGCACAGCAGTTCCCAGTAATGGACAACGAGGATTCAATGCATCATAGCTCACCATTCATGAAGTTTACTAATTCATCAGTTACCTGATTAGTGCTCTTTATTAGTATTAAAAAAGTAGGAACCGCTTCTTCAAATTTGGGTTAACGGAAAAACCATTCAAAGTCAAAGTCAAAATATCTTTATTCAATTTTGGCTATAACAAGCACTTCTGAATGTCAAAAAAATCTATCACCAGTTAGGAAAAACCTCTGTCGAGAAGAATCCGGCAAGAAACTCAACGAGGTATTTTTTTTAAACAGATTTAAATAAAAATAAATAAATAAAGATAAAGTGAGCTCATATGTTATGGTTATGATTGTAATACAATTTGTTATTATATACCTCAAATTACGTACTTACCCCTTTATCACAACAAGTTTCGTCATATCCATATTGAGGGTATTCTGGCAGAACCTTAACAGTGTTCACCAATCTTAACAGTACACAATATTTATTTTTATATGGTTTTGCTAGATAAATAAAGCAGAAAAAAATGAGCATGCCTATGTATGCAACTTTAAAAAAAATGCACTTATTCCGTTTTGCCAGAACACCCTCGATATTAACATAACATAACATACACACTATTTTTCTTCCTCTTGTGACCTAATATGCACCAGCTTTTACTAAGAACTATATGATACATTAGCCGTTACCCGCGACTTCACCTGCGCAGAATTCGTGTATCGCTATCCCGCGGAAACTATGCAATTTTCCGGGATAAAAACTATCCTATGTCCTTCTCCGGGACCTAAACTATCTGCATACCAAATTTCATCTGAATCGGCTCTGTGATTTGGATGCAGTGTTACCAGATGGTGATTCGTAAAATACCGTAGAGACACATTAAAATTACCGTGTTTAAGTGATAAATTACCTTGCATTGCCAGTTTAAATTTTGACGTTAAAATTGAATTTGACAAACTTCTCTAAAACAAAAACCTCTCTACTACCACGGATCAAAAGGAGTACTACAAAATTCGAAAATCGAAGTTCGTATCGTGCATCCCTTTCACTCTCGTATTAAATAATATTAGAGTCAGCGGAACCGGATACGCACTTCGATTTTCGAATTTCGTACTAGCATGGAATGGAACTAGTGTTGCCAATTTATGAAATTACGATCACGTTTCGATTTACGCATATTTAGTACCTACTTATCAAATTTTAGTTTTCCATTTATAAATATAATTGCAAAAACGTGACACGGTAATTCGTAATGAAAAATACCGTAGAAAAGACCACGGTATTAGGCCATTACCGTAGACCGTGTTTTGATCAAAATTACCGTGCATCTACGGTAATTACCGTGTATCTGGTAACACTGTTTGGATGTGATGAAGTAACAAGCAAACAAACAGACTTACAAACTTTCGCATTTATAATATTAGTGAGATAATGATAGTGATGAGTATTATTTACATAACTTACCAGTAATCATTCGTAGCAATACAAAGAACTTCCTGGAAGCCTGGTCAGGCAACACATCAGTTTAAAAAGCTCTATCACCTGTATTGAAAACAAATCTTAGACAATCAATTTGAATTGTGCATTTTTACAGTCAGTCTCTGCACGCTTTAGGACCTTGTCACTTTAACAATGAGCCATCATGTGCTAAAGCAATGAGGTCCTCAAGTGTGCGGATATCTTCATGATGCTGATTGTAATGCTGTAGTGAAACTGGACATGATTGACATTTTGACAGTTCCACCGAAAAGCTGTAAGCATATCTACACAGACACGAGTTTCCACGCGGTGGCTATCATCAGCTCATCATCGGGAGCAAAGGCTTCTCCCTTAGAACGCCACAATGAACAACTCGCCACTTGCATCCACTCACCAGCAACCTTCGCAATATCGGCAGTCCACCTGGTGGGAGGTCTGCCAACACCTCGCCTTTTGGTTCGTGGTCGCCACTCGAGAACTTTCTCCCCCAACGGTTATCTTTTCTTCGAGCGACCTGACCCGCCCATTGGCACTTAAACTTGCATATTCTTCAAGCCATGTCGGTATTATTTAGTTCTTCGGCGAATTTCCTTATTTTGGATTCTATTATACAATGAAACTCCGAGCATTGCTCTCTCCATAGCCCTCTAAGAAGCCGGGTTGTGTGAATGTGGATAATACAAATATAGGCGGTCGACAACATGTAGACATTTTCGACCGAAATATGCCATGGATGTATGCAAAAATTGACACACTCGGTTCTCTTACATTTCACTGTTCATAAAAAAAGTCGATAGAGAAAAGTATATAAATTAATGATGCATTGGCTCTTTACTTATAGCTTTTCATCAGTTTCTTTCTAATGTCAAATATGTAAAAGTTTCACCACAAGATAAAATTTCTGATTGTCTTAGATTTGCGTCAAGGTGATTGAGCTCTTTGATAACTTCTAAGTAAAAACTGTGAAGCTTATTTTGACAAAACAATGCAAAATATGCTTCGCTTCATATGGACCAAGAATCCGCGACAGCTAGACCTTCGTGTTGTATAAAGGCTGAAAGTCTTTTATGTATGGTAACGCAATACGCAATATTTATGTGGTTGTAAAAAGCTTAGCTAATAGTTTTTGCCAGGAGGCTAATCAAACATAGTTGAAAGGTGTAACAGGGAGTTGCAACCCTATAAAGTGTTACAACCCTATAAAATGAATGAAGTAATTTGTAATATCATTCCGACCAAAACTTTATCACGGTGTATATGTGTTATTTACCAAAATTCCTAATAGCTAAATTTTATAGTATATTATCAGTTTTTAACCCCTGACGCAAAAAGGAGTGTTATAAGTTTGACAGCTATGTGTGTCTGCCTGCCTGTCTGTGACACCATAGCTCTTAAGCGGGTGGACCGATTTGAATGCAGTTTTGTTTGAAATCTGGTTTTCTAGCGATGGTTCTTAGACATGTTTCGTTCAAATTAGTTCGGTTCAACCGTTTTTGAGATATTGAACTTTAAAGAGACAAAGTCGGGGATTTTACAACTTTTTGTTGGTTAGGTTATGTCGTGTTGTACCATACGTAAACTTTCGGCCTTTATATAATAACAAAGGTCTTACTGTCACGGACTCTTGCTCTAATAGTTTAACTTACTTCTGAAGGAGTCTACCCATCTAACGCTAGTCTTTCTTAAATATCGTGGGTACTCTTTGAGGCAGATGTAGTGATAAATGGGCGGACTCCTCAAGTCATACCTGACCAGATCCAGGTTGCAAAGAATAAGAAGCCTTTGATTTTTCAATCAATTTTGAATAATCAGTGGCTTTAAAGCTTTCTCAATAATTACGTAAGATGAAAGAAAACATGAAATGATGAGACAAGGAAAACATTCAAAGTTTTAGACTATCGCAGTCATTCATTACTAATTTTATGATTTAAATTCGGGTTTTGTTCAACGTAGCTTGGTTTTAGAGAAGCTCGTATATATATAAGCTAAAGCAGTATGGAAGCTACGAACAAATCGATCGAAACGAAGACACTCACACAGACGCCCGCTCTACACGGCGTCTAAGGGGGTCTCGCGGTACTGCAGTCGCGTGATCTACTTAGAGGCCGTGTAGAGAGTGTCTGTGTATGTTCGTTTCGACAGATTTGTTCGTAGCTTCCATATTGCTTTTGCTTATAATATACTGTGTCATGGCGCATGCAACTGTGCTGAAATATCGAGCTTCTCTAAAATGAAGGTATGTGGAACAAAACCCAAATTTAAATCATTGCGCTTCATCCTTATAATTTTTGTTTGATTGACAAAAGCTAAAATACACATACAATATTTTCTGATAAATAAACGGACGAAGGGGCTGTATCAACACCCATTGATTAATTTTAATTGACGGATAAATGTGATGCCGTCCGTCTCCATTTATTCAAACAAAACAAACAGAGACAGCATCATATTTATCCGTCAAATAAATTTATACAATGGAATGTGAAATAGGGGGTTATATAGGATAACCTCCTTTTTTAGAAGTCAGTTAAAAATGTTGCATTAACAATTTCTTCGCACTAACCTTGTATGATCGGGACCCACAGCTTTATAAGCATAGTCAGCGTTTATCTTATTGGTCTGCATGAACTGATGCAACTTGGATTTGGCATTCTCCATAGTCCAGTTGCCGTGGAGGCTAGCGTTCACGTCCAAGTCTTCGGCTTCCTCAACATTCTTCTGTTGTTGGAGTCGGTCCATGTACGTGAAGTTCTGGTTTGAGCCACCATATGCATGGTAGGCTTGTCCCATACTCTCAGGGCCCATACCTTCCTATGATGATAGAAAAATAAAGTTTATTTTAACATCATTTTATTAGGTCTACCCGTATATATACCAGGTTCATAACAACATGTTTTTTTTTTATATTTTCAGACTAAGTTAGGTATAATTAATAACAGACTGAACATTTGTGCATGCTCAAGACAAGTTAGGCTTATTCAGGCTTTCATGAATAAAGAATACTTATATATATATTTTTTTATTTTAAATAAAGAAAAAACTTGAAATACAAAACAGATTTCTATATAATATGAGGACAGGATGCTACTGTGATAAAAGCCCGAGGTGCCTGTATGGTTTAAAAAATCAAATAACTATAAAGGGATAAAATAAAATTAAAAAAAGGCCTTTCTACTAGCACCAAACCATGTCAAATTGTATTTTTGTTTCTTTTCTTATGTACAATAAAGATTTTACATACATACATACCTACTTATTTTCTCAACTTAGTTTGTGTGAAAGTTTGTTCATAAATCAAGTAAGTACCGTAATTTACTAAAACTTCAGTGAGTCTGTAAGCGATAATAAAAACTACAACAACATTCTTCAGCCTTCAAATAATATAAACAAAATCATACCTGAAACACAGGTCTATTCTGCGGCATTTGACCCTGATAGCTGGCACCATTACCAAAATTCCCATTGTTACTGGTCCCGAATTCAGTTGTATCTGCACTCTCTTCAATCTTCACTTTCACAGCTTCCGGCACCTCTGAAGGGTTAACCTGGTTGGATCGGGCCAAGTAATTGACAAAGTCCCTTGCTGCATTCATCTGAGCATCCTTCTTGGATGTAGAGTTACCAGCTCCAATGTAGGATATTCCATCTACGCGCACTTCGCAGAGAAATCTTTGTCGGTGTTTGGGACCTTTGATAGATGGAAAGTGAGGTTAGAAGAACAAATAATTTATTACATAAATCTAAAGAAAAAATAAAACTATAGGTGCTTTTTTCGCTTCTGTCACTTGCTTTGATGTTTTGTAATGTCTAAGTGTTTTGTACTAAGTACCTCTACGTTTTGTGCTGTCACTACTAAAATACAACCCCCGTTTGGAAAAACCTTTAATAACCGATCACACATATTTACTTTGCTGCGAATTTTAGGGATGCTAGCAACATGAGGGTGAGGGTGGAAGAATAAAGGCCACCGATATAGCCAAGAAAATTAGCCTGTTGAAGCGGCAATGGGGAGTCCATATAGCACGGAGAACAGATGGCCATTGAGGTTGAAAAGTTCTCAAGTGAAGACTGCGATTAAAGCGATTGGAGGTCTATTGGGGAGGCTTATTCTCAACAGTGGACGTCCTACAGCTGAGGTGATGGTGATGATGATGACAGTTAGGTTAGTTTTCTTATTTTTTTATTTATTACTGGTTAGGAACTTCACTTCATTATCATCATCCCAGCCTATATACGTCTCACTGCTGGGCACAGGCCTCCTCTCAGAATGAGAGGGCTTGGGCCACTTGGGAACTTCACTTGCATAGAATTAATGAATTAATTACTTTACAGGTGTATGCAGGTTTCCATGCTGTTTTCTTCACCAACCAGTAATATTTCAAGAGTATAATTCTATCATTATAGATGGGTAATTAGTTAATGACATGATTACCTGCTTTTCATTATAACAATTACTAATTAATAGCATTTTCATCATTTACTAATTTACTGTTTGCATTCAGTGACAAGAATTCAACAGTTGAGCTCTGTGTTCATAGGCAATTTACACCACAAAGTGGTAAAACACTGCTAATGGTTACAAGCATAGAGAATAGCTATGTCATCACATCACAAATGTGTTAAATGAATGAGTGATCAACAGGGTGTGTGTTACACTTCATGCCGGTCTCGATATGACATATATAAATTCACAAACTGAGGCTACAAAGAAATATAAGCTAAGATAGACTAAAGTACAATTCAATAGAATCTGACAATTTTCTACACATTTAAGACACCCTAACATGGGCACACTTGATTATATATGTCCCTGTTGTTACAATTATCATCTAAAAGGAATCAAAAAAGAATAATAGTCACATCACAAAGCCTTAGGCAGCCCGGTGATCATACTAGTAGGCTGGAAGTGTCTACAGGATTGCCAGATTCTATTGAATTGGAGTATACTCATTTACACAATACAAACTTGATTAAAATCAAACCTTGACAGGGTTGCTTACTGAGTTTACATGTGTAATTTAGTCGTATTTAATAAAAAAGACTGTGGCCGTAGCCGTAGCAAATCAATACCTGTGGCACGAACATCGAAAATCGGGTTCAAACTCTTCTTGGCGCACCAAGAGTGAAGGAAAGACTTCACATCCATGGTGAAGGCACGCGGTAACACACAATTTATTCACAATAAGTCGAAAAATACCAGCTGGTGGAAAATTTCCCCGCTCGAGCGGCTTCGGCTTGGCTAAAGGAGAACTCTTTGGGAGAACTACAGAACTACGAGAACTGCAAAAATCGACTGACAGTGACAGAGTGACAGACAATGCTGACCACAGACTACTAGATTAAGATACACATGATGCTAACAAATTGACGACACGTCACGCAGGGTTGCCAGCGGTAAAACTTTTTTCTCCGTTGGACAGATGGACAAGACATTTGTTTAAAATTTCATAACGACACTGGCGTTACGTCCAGAGTTTGGCAGTAGCAATGTAATTTACTGAGAAAAGAGTTGCTCGTCAGACGAGCGGCAGACAGACAGGCAACAACAACCAAACAACGTGATTGTTTATGGGTTCTGTAATTGCCAACTGAGGTACTGAACCCTAAAGTGGGAAAAAGACGGGCAACTGTGCATTTTTCCGGGATAAAAAGTAGCCTATGTCACTCTCTAGTCCACAAAGTATCTCTATGCCAAAGATCACGTCGATCCATCGCTCCGTTACGGCGTGAAAGACGGACAAACACACTTTCGCATTTATAATATTAGTATGGAAGTATGGATACAGATATGCGGTCGCATCATGGTAACATTGAAATTGTCGTGATGGCCCCTTTGGTTTAGAGTTGATGAGGAAATTTACCATAGGCCTCACGATTGTGTGATAACAGATAGTAACATACCTGTTATCTTCGGTGTAGTGTAGTCTCTACTACTTCCTTCAGTCTTTCCTCAGCCCTTAGCGCTTCCTCTTTCCGCTTCGCTGTTTTATAATTTCCTCTAGCTGTGTTCTTACTGTGCATCTCCCTCCTGTTAAAGTAAAATGAACTCGATGACACTGAGGAGTCTCAGTGTCTCGAGTACACTAAATCCACACTGTACAAGTAGGGGACTAAAATTATTCTCTATAGCTCTGTATGATGTAAGCAGGGAACTAGCCATAGATTCAATGACACATTAGAGATAGGGGATCACCCTTAAGCACAACATAATAGCTCCTTACAATATAAGTAGGGGAATACCTTCAAATTCATTAGCTCTGCATGGGATTGATAGGTGGCTACCCTTATGATCATTGGCCTGTCCATAGTATAAGTAGGGGATCACCCTTGGACACAACATATCAGCTCATTACAGTATAATTAGGGGATCACCCTTGAACACAACATATCAGCTCATTACAGTATAATCAGGGGGCTCTACCCTTTACCAGAGGACAACCATCTCACCATATTGGACGTTGGGCATTCACAAATCGTATAGGGTATAACTACCCGCTATATGCTCTATCATTAATCACCGCGTACACGTAAAGCGGTCCAACATTACTGGTCGCTTTTGTCCACCCCCAGAGAGCCAATAATGATGCAGCTACGGGGTAGCTGATCTGACTACCCCGAAGGCGCCGTAGCTAAACGGTGCGACCAGGCCCAACTCCTGTATCATATCCTACAGTCGCGACTGTCCTGGACTCTCTAAGCGTCCAGGCCTTTTGGATCCCAGGCGTTACCGCCCAGGCCTCGGTTCTTCATGCGGCCTTACGACGCGACATGCTAACCTACCCCGTCCTCTGATATCGTACATGGTAATCAAGTAACATACATACGTACACATATTCGAGCTAAACAGAGCAGTTATTACTTCATGTGGAAATACTTAGCTTATATATTCTTGGAGCACCGGACACGCACACAATTTCAACATTAGAAACCTTTGCAATTCGCGCCAATACTGAAAGGACAAATGTCATGCTCACCACTGACATTGACAAACAGCTGGTGTTGCTAGTTATAAATATATTTCGAAACGTTTCATTTCGCGTTCGTCGCGACACTCCCCACGAAGGACTGAGAATGAGAAGTAAGTATTGATAGATTTCTGGTCCATTCTTGGATTTTTATTTATTTATTTCAAGAGCTCGTACAACTGTGAGTCTCCTTTGACATCTGCATTGATCAGGTTCCATGAGTTCAATTTCAACTGAATTATTCAGTTTTGACTTAGGCTCCCTGTCATGATTTTGGTATAGTAGGCATAAAGATCATCTGTACGTATTCCGTCATTCTGTATTTGGGTAAGATCATTTAGGTTCTTGGGCAATTCATCAGCCGATGTTTTAACAGTAGTTTTAATGGGCGGTCCATCATTATTCTGTTTGTGAATTCTGTATTCTCTGGTACATAGGATGTCACTGGCAAATGACTAGCCTGTCTTAAAGTGCTCTTTTCATTGTAATATATCTTCTATGTTTATGAATAATCCTACATTTCGACTCAAACTCGCCTTTTATCTTCTATAGTAGTAATCTCTAGTTAAATATTGTTAACTACTCATGTCGAGATCATAGATTGTTCTTGTTCCATCGGACCCTCCCCAACCGAAAATAATATGTAATACTTCGGGGTATAGTAGTATTATTACAGCACGCGTCCGTGCTTTGTACCAATAATTGTGGGCCATTAAGCCGTCTCTTGCTTTCAGGGAGGCATTCGTGACATAATGTAACTCGTAGTTATGTTATACATTAGTGTAGCATCTTAAATCACATTTCTTTTTCCAAAGTTCTTGCAATAAAAGTTTCTCCGCAACATATGAATTGGCATGGCATATTCGCTGGGATCGTAGACTGAAGCATTAAACCTTCAAAACTCTTCGTAACTTCCCAGGCAATGTACTTAAAATATTAGTCTGTTTTGATAGCAGTCTGTAGTACCGTTGGGTTTCTCTTCACTGACGGTTGAGCATCGAGATTTGCTCTTCGCACAAGAGCAGAGAGAGTTTCGCAAAGAAAAAACAATAAACATGTCAATTTTTGATCTAATGCAAACAATCCTTACAAATGTTGATAAACGAGTTCAAGTGTCGACTTTATTTATGGACATGACAAAAGCATTCGATTTTGTAGATCATAACATACTACTGGACAAATTGTACATATACGGTGTAAGAGGTAACGTGCATGGGTTAATAAAATCATATTTAAGCGATCGTAAACAAATAATACAAATAAGTAAATTTTGCATTAAAACTAAATCTGAAGTAGTTTATTCTTCGAAAATGAATCAAACCCACTATGGCGTATCGCAGGGAAGTGTTTTGGGTCCTCTGTTGTTTATTATCTATATCAACGATTTGACACGGGCAATTGAGTTTCCTATGGTTCTTTTTGCTGATGACACTACCGTTATTTTTACTGGCAAAGATTTGAATACATATGAAAATAATATAAATAGTACATTAGAAATTATAATTAATTGGCTAATAAGTAATAATTTAAAAATTAATGTCGATAAAACCAAAATCATGACATTTAAACAAAGAACAAATAATACACAAAGTCTAAACGTAGCTTATAAAGGGCAAAAAATTGATGAAACAGATATTACAAGATTTTTAGGATTAACTTTGGATAATAAATTGACATGGAGGAATCAAATTGACATTTTATGTAAAAAATTGAATCAATTTTCATATGTTCTGTATAATTTAAGAAAAGTTTTGAATGAAAATGTAGTCTTAACGGCTTACCATGCCTATGTTTCTTCAGCACTGAGATATGCTATCATATTCTGGGCAAATGCAACTGATAGAGAAATGGCCTTCAAAGCACAGAAAGGTGTATTAGAGCCCTGTGTGGCCTTCACATTATTGAATCTTGTAAACCCCACTTTCAATCATTGTGCATATTGACTCTGCCTTGCTTATATATGTACGAAGTGGTAATTTTTATGAAATGTAACTGGCACCTATTTAAAAGTTTTAAAATCACACGCCTCGGAAACAAATTAAGAGCAATGCCTCATAGCACTGGTCTATTTCGGAAAAGTTTATTGGGAATGGCCCCTACCTAATATTTATAATAAGATACCGGAAGACATAAAAAATATAGAGAATATCAATAAATTCAAAAAACTTTATGTAAATTTTAGTAACAAAAGCTTATTATTCGATAAATGAATTTCTAAAAGATTGCAATAACTCGTAAGAAACTGTTTGTATGCATTACGACTGTTTGCATGCCTAACGGCGCAACATAGTGATACTTTAGGTAGCTTTAAGATCTTCTGTACAATCTATGTTGAACGAACGAATAAATGAATTATGAATTGATTCGATGCCCAGTCATTGGAGTGTTTTTAATTTTGAATCTATTGAAAATTTGTCGGGCACAACGCTCGGTTATGTCCTTGTTCGCTGCAGTGATAGTATCTTTTCACAATTTTATTCTATATTTTGTGATAGGATGGCCTTCTCGAAAACAACGATAACACCAGTTCTTTAGTTGTAGTTTCCGTTCATCAATTGTCTTATACTTATCACATTCCTCGTTGTAGTGAGCTCGTTCACAGAAAATACAGCCACTATTTCTTGATTTCTTCTTCGAAACTTGGTTTGAAATCTCCCTTTGCTTATACTCGTACATTGTTTTTTCTTTTATACCAATCTCTTTTACTGAATCTTTCGTTTACGAATTACATTTGTTTTTCCTGTACGTGTAGAGTATTTCAGTGGAAGATTTTGTCTTTGTAACTCTCTCGGCATCTTCACGAGCAGTTATGGCCTTTTCGAGATGACTTCTTATTTCATGTATAGAATCAGTTTATGCCTTTACTTTGATTTCATATATTAATTCTTCAGGAAAATTTTCCATGATTAAAAACCTAAGATGATTATGGTTTATGTTTTCTCTGAGTGACTCTAATATTCTGAGATTTCTTTCGATGTTGTTTAGTGTTTGCCTACACTCCGTAGCGTTATTATGAGCAGATTTTATTTTATACTAGCTTTTGCCTGCGGCTTCGCCCGCGTGGAATTCGGTTATCGCGCGCTATTTTACCCCTTTAGAGGGAAATTTTATCCATTTCACCTACACAGATATTTTTTAATTGTAATCGGGAACTTAGACACCTATTTTCATACTTCGAAGTCCAGAAATGAGAAAATTTCCATACAAACTTTACCCCCCATTTTACCCCTTTAGGAGGTATTTTATCCACTTCACCTAGACAGACAATTTTCAATTGTAATCGAAAACTTGTACACCTATTTTCATACTTCTAAGTCCAGAAATAAGAAAATTGCATATAAGCTTCACCCCCCTATTTCACCCCCTTAGGGGATGAATTTCCAAAAATCCGTGCTTAGTGCTCACTTACATCAAAAGGAACCCTTGTACCAAATTTCAAGTTTCTAGGCCCAGCGGTTTGGGCTGTGCGTTGATATATAACCCAGTCAGGTTTGCCTTTTATATATATAGATAACGTTGAATAGCGTGCGTCAATTAAGTATGAAGTTTCCCATACCTCTCTTTTAGTGTTGCCAATGCTATCTTATAATTTTTACTGGTAGTTTCAAACCCATCTATCGCTTTCTTGGCTTCATTGCTTACTGATGCTTTAAGATACGATAACTTGTCGACATCTATTAAGTTTCTTGAATCTATAAGAGAACTAAATTGGTCCCAAAATTGATGCCAATTTGAAACGTTTCCGTCGAATTCTGGTAAACTGAGTTTTGGGAGTTTGCCTGCTATGTTGGCCGTTTTGTTTGAGTCACAGTTTGGCTTGTTTTTTACTTCAGAAACTGTTGCACTAATCCTGACACCAAGCTCTGTTAGCGCCTCCTCCGCTTATAACTGTGTCACACTCATTTGCGAAATATCATCTGACGATGGTGAGGCAACTAAACGGAAGTATTTATTCAAGTCCTCGTTGAATCTTTTCACTGAAGCTTCAAGTTTACTTCGAGCTATTTGTCCTTGCAAAAGTGTGGTATTTGAAAGAGTACTTGGAATATTGCCTAAGTTAGTTTTCATTTTGTCATGAATGAGCCTAAGTCTATTTAATAAGATTTCGTTCATGTCCATGTTTTTTAAATCTTATCCTGTAAGCCATACAAACACATATACTCCAGTCAACTACCAAAACTCAAATTAACATTAAAATAAATCATCTTCTAAGTTAACAAGTTTGATAATCGTATACACCGTGTTCTCACCGATTCCCGCCAACTACGACAGACGTCTCAGTGCATTGATAAACTTTGTGTGACATAAAAGCATCGTCAAAATAGGACGTCATTTCTAACCATTGTCAATTATAGGTAGACAAAAAAAACCACTACAGTTACAGATTCAAAATTTCATTAACTAATAACTTCTATAGGTATTGTTTTTACCGTGCACTGACAATTACTTCTTGATCACCTCTTAAATCAAACAGTAAAAATTATGTCACTAGTGACTTAGAAAAATTTACTTCCTTTGACTAGACCAATGTCCCCTCCAAGCTAACGGAAATCAAAAACAACACGGTGTACAAATCCATTAGATATAATAATATCATGTTCGAGAAGAGAGAATAAATGCCGGTAACTGGCAACTAACTCAGTTGTAGATAATCCTTTTATATCTAGTAATAAAATTACTAAACAATTGTAAAACCTTGGCTCGCTCGTTACTAATTCACATCATCAATTAATTAAGACAGTTCAGTTAGTTCCCTTGCCGCCCAAATGTGCATTAGAATATATGCACAACATTGAAAGGAATTAAAGACCTATGAAGATATGGCAAAATAAAGAATTATTTTGTTTCTGTTATTTTTCCCCAACGCAGTTCGCCTTTATTTCTAGAATATTTAGATTTAACTAGTTGTGACAAGTACAGTCGGGGTGAAAAGGTTCCTTTCATTACTTTAAAAATTATTTTCCTTTGTTCAGTATGAACTATAATCTGTTTTACCGATTGAGTATGAAATACTGCGCAAACCTGTCAAATTACTAAACAAATTCAATTCAATAAACTTGTTTAAAGGTGCTAATAGCATCCCTTACCCCTAACCCTTAGGTAAGTATAATTTGATATACACTTGTCTAATTATTGTTTCTTTCAAACGTACTAAGAGTATATGACTTCACAAGTGAATCAATTTAATAACTGATGTAGTTTTCCTACCGCCACTGTACTTATAGTAGAAATAAATACATATATTTATATAGTGGGCCTCAGCTCAGGTGTCGATCATATTGTTTTGCATTGAAATAGAACAGTATTTAGTTTCATTCTAAATATATATAGCTAATATATGCGTCTGAATCCTAACTCCGTCTACGAGCCTAGCGATCCGGGTTCAAATCTTGGCAAGGGCGCTCATTCACACAATGTAAGTATATGAACATTATACTTGAATCATGTGCTTCACTTATAGGAGTAGTAATCTGAATTGTTAAAATAATAAGTTAAATTACCCAATTAATAGTTACTCATACATATGACAACAATAATAATAAATCACTAATGATATACTGATCATAGGCTGTGACATAAAATATGTAAATAGCAAAGTCCCTTTCTTTGTTAAGTAAAATTTTATTTTATACAAGCCCTTTGCTGACTGTACTTGCATATTCTCCAATTACCCTGAAAGTGGCCAATTTCTACACTAGTGACAATCCTGGCTGTACCATCAGGATATCTTTATTGTACAAAAGGAAAACAAGGTTACAGAAAAAAATAAGGTATTTAGTACAAAGGCGGGTCTGATCAAAGGGATCTCTGCCAGTCAACCTTTGAGTGGTAGAGAAGAGCAATAAAGAAAAAACAAGGATAGACAACTAGAGCTGAATACATTCACATTACCTACATACCGTCATCAAATTTACATAAGTATGCCAGATTTTAAGTCAATCCAACTACTGGAAGTTCAACTTGCAAGTTTTGACTAGTACATCCATACAGCATACATACAGACAGACATATATAGGTATATAACATTTCAAGTTAAATAAAAATTTGTAAAATCATGTTAGCTTATACTCTAATTGAGTCTACTTACTACAACCTCTATTTATCAAATAAATTAGGTATTTCATGTACCTATGTGTGGCATTGAGTAAACATACTCCTTAGGCAACTCAGAGGAATAAATTTGCTCCGGTGTCATACCATTAATGTATTTAAGTGATTATTATGCTGTCCAGTAACCACAGCACAAGCTTAACTTAGCTTGAGCCTGGTTACCCGGTATACATTTTCTTTTATGTTATTTATTTACTTTATGCTATGATAAGTGTAAGCATGTTTGGTTTTATATATATTTTATTATTTCAAAGGCTATTCTGGATATATTTTAATTTTGTTCTTTATAGGTACTTAATAAATCTTTGATTTTGATTTGTTCATCTCTTGACTAGGATATGTTTGATTGATTAGAACTGATTATGTGCCTAGTTCTAGGACAATGAATTGTATATTAATAATTATTTTAGGGTCCTAGATTATTAATCCACAGCTAGGCACCCATTTACAAAGCTTATTTTGTGATCTATAGTTAAAATTTGGGTAATGTAAAACTAAGTTAATTTAAATAATTTTATTATTTTATTGTCATTTAATTTGTAATTGAATGATTATTTTATTTTTCTAATGTGCTTTTACTGAATTTGACATATTTTATGTTATATTTAAATGAAAAGTTCATATTGTGTTATTTTAATTTTATTCTTATCATATTTTAAGTAGTGTGCAAAATATTGTACGCCTCTAGCAGGCAGGATATGGCGCTTGTATTACTATATTATATCAACTTTATTACCCATAGCCGCAATAAAGACATTTTGATTTTGATTTTGATAAGGAGTGATAAGTAAATTTCTGAGAGATAAGTAAATTTCTAGTTAATATGACTTAGGTATTTTATTTGTGTTAAATTTCCCTTTTATCTATCATGCATACTTAGAGTACCATAGATAAGTGTACTTAAATATATAATGTGTTCAAAATAAACGTGGGTAGGGTAAACAGTAATTATATAACTTTCTTAGAATCAACGCACATAATAAAGAAAAAACAATATCAATTACCTATATAGGCAAACTTTCCATGTTTTGGTTAACCAGGCAAGATCAATAATATTACCTTTGACTATATACATCAAAGAATATTACATCAACTCATCAAAATAAACAATAAGGTTGATAGTCACATTCACCTAAAAATGAGTAGCTCTTGATGGTTTAAGCCACCATCAAAAGCTTTAATAGGTTAACATATGTTTACTTGTGATGATATTCTATATGATGGTTTTTAAATGGTGTAGGTAAATAATCTTTCCGAAAACTAATATATTTAGGGCCTAAGTGAGTATATGATTGTTTCCATACATTGAAGAGACAGTGGAGTTGGCTGGAAAATAAGCATGTTTGCCAATACAATTAAAATCTAAACTTAATTTTTATTTTTTATATATAGGTAGGTAATTACAATGTTAATAGCTGATGGGACAATTGAAGTAAAGGTTGTCTGATTATGTCATATGTTTCTTTGAAATCGATTTCCCGCCATTACTATTTCCTTTATATTTTATCTGGTAAGCTTTCTTCTTTACTTGAAACTTAAGATTTTGGACTGAGAGTATCAAATGTTCATGTATGCCTATATATTATAAATAACCTACAAAGTACTGATTAGGTATACTGTATACACATATTCCTTCCAAGTATTTAGGGACAAAGTTTCATGTCTGCGGGAATGAGCCTGAGCTGAGGACGCCTATCTATTAGAAGCGCGAGACCGTTCGGTATTTACCTACTTAATAGTGTAATCTCTTGTTATAGAAAATTAAAAACACAAGCGGATAAACTTGAGGAAACTCACCGGGTGTATGCCACAAATAAAGCTTAATAGTCACGTCCAGCGTTGAACTATGCAAGTTCTTTAAATAAATCCGGGGTTTGTTAGGAACACAAACTAATAAGAGATACTACGTTTAGGAATAAGTTCTCTGGTTGATTATTCCTAAAATGGTTTTGTTTGATTAGATTTGACACAAAAACAATTTTTATGCCACCACGGGACACGTAGATCACTTGTTTTTTACCTGATTCCTCTAATAAACTCACTTGAGAACTTAACTTTGCCAAGATGGCCTACTAAAAAAGTTCAAGAATTATACTTCCCGCGTCCGAAACTCAAATCAAAACCTACAACACATTGTCTCTGTCACACTCACATTAAGTAACAATTGTAAGACCAGGATGGAACAACGTCAAAAGGACCTAGTTGAAATCGGGACCGGCGGCGGCGTCTTCCGAATCCATTCACTAGGAATAGGAACGAATGAGATGTAAGACGTAAGGAATACGTGAAAATTCCCACCGACTGATCCGTTTATTTGTTTATTTTCAATCAAAACTTAGTAAAATTATTGCTATCAATTCAACGTAGAATTTCTTAAAACAGATGATGTACCTACCTAATTCAACAATCCAGAAGCTCTTGTAAATAAAATAGGTAATATTCTGAGCGACAAAATCTGGCTTTCGAATGTAGATAACAATATGCAGTAGGTAATTGGTAATTTTTTAAGCTTAAATTAACATTTCACGATTTAATATTCGAGCATCAAACTTAAATCAATTACGTTTACGTTGTAAAACAATTCAATCAAATTTCACGCGCCGAGGCGATTTCATACGCGTCGCGCCATCTATGTAGTCGAATGATAATTATTCTCAGAATATATTTTTTAAGGATTTGTGAAAAATAGTCTTCAACTACGAAATAAATGAATGTATATATCCTCAATTCTTTTTTTAATTATTAAGCGATATATAAACGTGAACTTTTAATTTTTCTTCTGCATAGACTACCTATGTATGTGGCGCGCACAAGTATTTAGTAACTTATTCGTGCCGCTTTGATCATTGTCGCTACTATCGCAACTCGAAACAGCTGTTTCTGTTTGTAATCTCTTGGAACCTTTTATTCTTAGGATTCGGTGAATTGTTCTAATTGAATCCAATTAATTATCTTTCATAAAAATGTTGAATTCATGAGGAAGATAAAGAAAGCTTTTCTTACGGGCTCTTATTCTAATAATGTCTTCGCATCTGTCACATTATAGCCCACTAAAATTCTTATATATTTGGGTCAATCTACTTTTCTTGTTACTTGTTGCTATAGTTACATTCATTCTCTTGAGGCACTCTTTAAACTGTAAAGTTGTAGGGTTGAAATTCGTCCAAAAACGCATTTTTGTGATAGTCTTAAGCCCTTTCTGTAATTGTTCATCTAATAAGCATGTTAGTATAATGGGGCATAACCTTTCTTCTATTAAACTGTGCTACTTTTGTTTCCTTGCTGAGAGTACAGAATGACAACAAGAAAACAGTAGATCTACAGACCCTTTTATTACAATATACAGGCTTCATCATAAGGTTGCATGGGTTCTGCACATATCCCTTGTATCTCCACCATGTCGTGATGGCCCCTTTGGTTTAGAGTTGATGAGGAAATTTACCATAGGCCTCACGATTGTGTGATAACAGATAGTAACATACCTGTTATCTTCGGTGTAGTGTAGTCTCTACTACTTCCTTCAGTCTTTCCTCAGCCCTTAGCGCTTCCTCTTTCCGCTTCGCTGTTTTATAATTTCCTCTAGCTGTGTTCTTACTGTGCATCTCCCTCCTGTTAAAGTAAAATGAACTCGATGACACTGAGGAGTCTCAGTGTCTCGAGTACACTAAATCCACACTGTACAAGTAGGGGACTAAAATTATTCTCTATAGCTCTGTATGATGTAAGCAGGGAACTAGCCATAGATTCAATGACACATTAGAGATAGGGGATCACCCTTAAGCACAACATAATAGCTCCTTACAATATAAGTAGGGGAATACCTTCAAATTCATTAGCTCTGCATGGGATTGATAGGTGGCTACCCTTATGATCATTGGCCTGTCCATAGTATAAGTAGGGGATCACCCTTGGACACAACATATCAGCTCATTACAGTATAATTAGGGGATCACCCTTGAACACAACATATCAGCTCATTACAGTATAATCAGGGGGCTCTACCCTTTACCAGAGGACAACCATCTCACCATATTGGACGTTGGGCATTCACAAATCGTATAGGGTATAACTACCCGCTATATGCTCTATCATTAATCACCGCGTACACGTAAAGCGGTCCAACATTACTGGTCGCTTTTGTCCACCCCCAGAGAGCCAATAATGATGCAGCTACGGGGTAGCTGATCTGACTACCCCGAAGGCGCCGTAGCTAAACGGTGCGACCAGGCCCAACTCCTGTATCATATCCTACAGTCGCGACTGTCCTGGACTCTCTAAGCGTCCAGGCCTTTTGGATCCCAGGCGTTACCGCCCAGGCCTCGGTTCTTCATGCGGCCTTACGACGCGACATGCTAACCTACCCCGTCCTCTGATATCGTACATGGTAATCAAGTAACATACATACGTACACATATTCGAGCTAAACAGAGCAGTTATTACTTCATGTGGAAATACTTAGCTTATATATTCTTGGAGCACCGGACACGCACACAATTTCAACATTAGAAACCTTTGCAATTCGCGCCAATACTGAAAGGACAAATGTCATGCTCACCACTGACATTGACAAACAGCTGGTGTTGCTAGTTATAAATATATTTCGAAACGTTTCATTTCGCGTTCGTCGCGACAGAAATACTTAACTTATGCCAGTACAGAGGAGTTCGTAAAGGTTTTAATAATAAAACATCACATAGAAAAACTTATAAATGATTTATTGAAAACACACAAATACCTACTTACACTCGCACTTCCTACACAAATAATTAATGTGAATTAAAAAAAAGAACCATCACTATAGTCGACTCAACCCACGCTCGACCATGTAATTAAATACATATAATTTTATTATTACGGCTACATTACATTATATACAGAGGAGGTGTAAAAATATCATTTCTATAAACTATTATTTTATTTTCTTAATTTCGACCGAAAGATACAAAGCCTCAGTGAGTCGCAAATAATAATATTAAAAAAATAATGACAGAAGACCCCTTTTTACATATTTCTAAGATTAAGAATAGTAATAATTTATTCGCTATTCGCAAAAAGAGTTTTATAGTACAAGTTATGACAAAACAAAAAAAAACATTAAAAAAAAGCAAGTTTTTGAGAAGTCGCGAAACGGTGCCAGCTCAGCACAGTGTTGGGCGAGCAGGCCAACGCTGGTCTTCCGCTGTGACCGCTTGGCGGCTTCACGAATTTTTGAGCTCCTAGTTGGCTCTCAAAAAGCTGATTATAATAACATATTAGACTACAGCTGTGATGTTCTTTGTGCTCATCCAAGTCAGAAAACACCTTAAGGGCCCCCGTACATTGGCCACTTAGTGGCGGCCACGCTTGAGGGACTAGTACCTGGGCAACCGAGCTCCGCTCGGCTTAAAACTTGGTAACCAGCGTTTTCCCAAAGATAAAACCAAGCTATATCGATTTTTCATCCCCGAAAATCCCTTCACACCAAATTTTATCGAAATCGTTGGAGCCGTTTCGAGTTTCTGATTATATAAGCAAGAATTGCTCATTTAAAGGTTTAGATAGATAGATAGATAGAGAGACAGAGAGCATCACAACACAACAGAAAAAATGTGAATGCGGCTTTACATTAGACTTACTAAACAAGTAAATTATAATTCACTCGTTTTTGAAGTGGCAAACTTAGATGTCTTACGGAAAACGAGATACTGCCATTTGAAAAAAAATACATACAGCCAACACGATTTTTTTTCGCAAACCGTGACGAGATGGTAAGGTTTTTCTTTGTTTGGATGGTCACCGTTAATCTTAAAGTAATCTAGTGACTAAGTCAAGATTTTCACGCGGGAAGTTTGACGATTCTTTAAATACTAGCACAAGAAATATAAATTATGTATACATACAAATATGATAACTTTTATGTACTAAAATATTGATGAAAATAACATAAGTTTTTTTTTAGTTATATTGTCAGTTCATCGTAAGATAAAAAAGAAGTTCCCAAATTAAAAAAATAAACTATTGCTGTTTTTAGTAATTCAGGTATAGGTACATATAACCTTACCTTTTTTGATAATATATTAATAATAAAATTTAATTTAAATAAGAAGCTAGATAATCATCACAATATATCATTATTATGGTCATCATCACAATAATAACGAGTGTTAGAAGATTAAAAAAACTGTAGATGATAAACAGTTTTTTTAATCTTCTTTATAATAGTACAACTTTTATACATTTCGAGATTGGTACAATGAGAGCTGCTTTTTAATCAAAATAAAAAATCAGAGTATCTATAGAGATTTTTTATTGCTTACAAAACCGACGCCATTTTGAATTTGCTGTCAAATTTGTTGGCAGCCGCAAAGTAAATATTGGTACACATGAAATTGCTTTCTATCAGTGCACAGAAAATTAGCCAAACCCTTCCTTAATCCTACAACAAAAAACTTCTTAAAAAGTAAAGTTTACTATCGTACATTTGTAAGACATAAGTATGACAAGTAATTTTTCTTATTTCGACGAGATTGTCAATATCGTTTAAAATTATCTATAACAATTTTTGTATTTTCGTTGACATCAACACTGTAATAGCACGTTAAAATTAATAATAAATAAAAACAACTTTCATGTTTGAAATTCAAAGAAGGAATGTTTACACCGGATCAGTTTAATTTTCGAATGCGGCGCCGACCAATCCACACGCGAGCCAACGATCCAAGGGATTTCATTGGTTGGTTTTATACGGCGTTGGCCGTATGGTTCCTCTACAAAAGAAAAAGTGTTTCATGAATAAATGTCAATAAGCTATAAATAAATAAATATCATGGGACACTTGACACCAATTGACCTAGTCCCAAACTAAGCAAAGCTTGTACTAAGAGTACTGGGCAACGTATAAACATACTTATATAGATAAATAAATACTTAAATACATATTAAACATCCAAGACCCGAGAACAAACATTCGTATTATTCATACAAATATTTGCCCCGGCCGGGATTCGAACCCGGGACCTCAAGCTTCGTAGTCAGGTTCTCTAACCACTTAGCCATCCGGTCGTCAGCTTCAATGTAATTAACGTCAATACGAGAAAGTTGATAAGTATATTACTAAATTGGTAGATTCTTTCAACAAATAATCAGACTTTTATCAATAAAAGGCGACAGATTGCAACATTATTATTATAAGATAAGTGCCGTAAGGTCGGGTAACTTTGACCCTAAAGAGTAACATTGACCTTTGGGATTACCCCAGTCCAGATTTTATTACTACAATGACGCATTGTGGGACATTGCTATATACCTAGTTGGTTTTCGTTGAGAGCCAACATTTTTATGTTTTTTATTGCTTCTTCGAGGTGGTTTTCAAATGGGCCAAATTTACCTTTTATTGGGTCAAAATACACCGATGTTATGGCATCGTTTTTAATTCTGACCCATCCTCACAAAAGTCACTTCAACTGCGATACTTTGTCAACAAAGTTGTTATTAATTAAAATGAACAATTTGCTCAAGTGTGCAAGTATTTGTTTTGGTCGTTAACAATACAAAAAAATCTGTCAATTGGCAGAGAAGCTACGAATTACGCTAACAGGGGACTCAAAATATATTTTTTATTGATTTGAGAGCCAAAGACACTAAGTCCTTGTTCATATTTATCTGATTTTTGTTTTAAATTTTACTCAAAAGACTTTTGAATGTCTCTTGGTTACTAAAAATTATAGACAAAGGAGCCTGTGCTAAAGTATAAGGACTTTTAAAGAAAAACCCAATAGTTCTGAAGGTTTCCATCGTCAGCCAACACTTAAACCGATCACAAACCTACCGATTCCGTTTTGAACTAGAATAAAACAGAAAAGAATCAAATCAGGATAGAATGCAATACAAAATGTATCATTCGTCACATACCTACCGACCCGAGTCGGCAAGAATGTCCGGTCAGCAAGTAGTCTACTGCATCGCCGATCAGAACGTTTTAGCAGATTGACGTGTGTGTGACTATGAACCCGGATTCTACTGTAGCAGAGAACAGAATTGGTAGGTCTGTGGACGACTTTATACTTGACAATTGAAGATTGATCATAAAAGTCTACACTTAAGAAGGATCTGACGATGCTTTATCGATTCCCCTATTTTCGAGTACCTCTTTGGAGTGCACGTCGGATATCGTCACTACTTTTAAAAATTCTCGCATCTAAAAATAGATAATTTTCTGAGTGAACTTTATGAACATTATGTCAAGGTTCAATTTTGTTGACTTATTATTTTAGACACGAGATTTTTTCAAAGTAGTGACGATATATGCCCTTGTATGAACGAGCGTAATAGTTCCCCTCTAGCAGAGGGTCTTAACAGTAGGAAGAGAAGCATTACGGCAGGTGCGCCTAGTCAACAACGGTTAACCATTACTTTTTCCCTGTTCCATAACCATTAAAAAATTGTGAGTCCACATTCCTAATTAAAAAACAAACCAAGATTCTCACCCTCACAACTTTCTAGATCAGTACAGCCTCTTTCTCGAGTGTTCCTGCTTCTTCTGGTACCACATGATGCCAAGTACAACTAGAACTATAATGACTATGGCGACGAACATCATCCAGAGGAAGGTCTTGACTCCGGACATGGCTGGTTTCACATCCTCGACCCGCTCCCTGGGTGCTTCAAAGGACTGTGCTGATGGTATTATGTGGGAGCGGTCCTCGTCTTTGTCTTGCTGTAAGAAAAGGATACAGCTATGTCTTACGAATAATGGTTTTTCAGTATGAAATGCTCAAAATTATTAAAAACATTTTTTTAGCGTGAAATAGGTGTATTTCATCAGAATCAGACATGATGGTATGCGAAGAGACGGCCTAAGACGGCACACACTTTTCTAGTAAATGCCCATTCACCCTAGATTTGAAAATGGTCAGATTGTTCATCAAATTCCAATGCTTCGTCCACATTACCAAGGACAGGGGCAAAGCACGGGCCAGGGGCGTCCAGGGTCTGTCCACAAATCACTAAATTCCCACTTTTTCGTAATATTTGACATTTAATTACTTTGATATTGATAAACCCTATTATGTACGTTAGAGCACTTAAATTTAATGTAATGTTATGTTAGTTTGTAGTAGATATTTTGCATGCCAGAAGCTGGTGAAATATGTGATCCCTAAACTATGTTCCATCTTTTGTACCATATTTTAAGCGAAATAAAATTATTTGTATTTGTAAATCACAAAAATATTTCCACTCCTGTTTTAACCCCCGCCTCTGACTCCGTTAATCTCCACCTTTGCGGAAATTAAGCTCTGGGAGCCACACATCCGACTCCGCCTCCGCTAAGAAGGCCTCCGCGACCCTAGTATAATTCCCAAACCCGACTCACCGTTTCCAGCAGATCCAACTCGTACATCTTGATAGCGATGATGTCATGGTTGTCACTAAGGTCGCCGGTGGTCGCAGAAGCACCGAAGAAGTAGCCGGTGGGCAGAAGCACATTTTCCACACGGAGGCATTCCTTCCACGCGTTCTTGCCTTCGAAATCCGTTTGCACTGAAAGAAAGGTTATGGACTTATGGTTAATCCTTGCGGTACCGCGATGGAAACCAATGGAATTTTTAGGGTTATAATTCACTGGGACGCCATGACGTAAGCTGAGCGTTACTAGTCAGTGATACCAACAAAATTTACTGGTTGGTTGCACAGGGTTGGTCACCAGGTGAGCTACTGTCCACAGAAATGCTTAAAAGATGCTCAGATAGGTGTCGTAGTAAAAGTTCTAAAACTTGGTGGATGTTACTTGCTACACAAGAGTATCGTCGCTTTGATTCTCTTGAAAAAGCTTGTCGTTGTTAGAAAAAAGTCTATTTTATACACCATAAAAAAATAGAAACGAGGCAAGGGAAGGCCAGGATTGACCTATTTTGAGAGAGAGTGTCGTATCAGGAAACCAAAAAGATGGCCGACCACCGTGCAGAGTGACGGTTACATCACTGACAAAAGCATGGCTCTTAAATTTAAGAAGCGAAAAGAAGTAGACCAGAGTATCGTTGTCGCTGGTGAATGTAAGAGACAACACTTACCAATAAGAGTGTTGTCCTTATAGACGACGCTCAGATGGGTGTCGTGATGAAAGTTCCGGAATTAAGATGCATTTTTCACAAAGAAGATGAGGCAGAGGAAGGTCAAGATTGGCCTATTATGACCAGGTGAAGGAGACAGTAGGTGTCATGTTCATATCGTATCAGGAAGTCAAACAGCTGGCCAAAAACCAGGGGCGGATCTTGAATTTGTGGGGCCCTGGGCTAATACTGCTTAGGGGCCCTACCTAATTACTCAAACCTCATGATCGGATTTTTTTAAATTGTAGATAATTTCGCCGACAATATCGCCTATTGTTTTCAGTTCAGGTTGGGGGCCCTCTGTATCCACGGGGCCCTGAACTGCAGCCCAAAAAGCCTTTAAGTAGAACCGCCCCTGCCAAAAACTGTGTGGAGTGGCGATTGCTCCACCGAGCAGAGCGTAGCTCTTAAATTGTCGCTGGCGGATGTAAGAGACATCACTTACCAATAAGAGTGTCGTCCTTATAGACGATGCTCAAATGTGTGTCGTGGTTGAAGTTACGGAACTTCGCCTCGCAGCCGGCCAGCTGCGTGTGAGTGCCGTCGCGGTCGTGGTCGTAGTGCAAGCTACCGTTGTTGACGGTCGCCGAAATGTATGGGTGCTGATGCTGGAAAACAAATAGGAATAAGATATTGACTTAAAACTTACTTAAACATTTGTTTTCGAGCCGAGGTCGAAAATGTGCAACTGTTCTGAGGATCTGGGCTAGCTTTGTATGTCGTCGTATACTGGGTGATTCCGGGGTCATGAGCAGGAGTGAAAGGGGTGATGGGAAGAGTCACACTGAGCAACTTTTACTATGAGACCAGCCACAAAATGGCAAAAAATATCAGCTATTCCATACATTTCGGATAGTTAGCGATCAATTATCTCTTGATTAGATGGGTTTTTTTTTCGCGATTTCGTGGGCTGGTCCCATAGTAAAAGTTGCTCAGTGTGAATCTTCCCATCACCCCTTTTACTCCTGCTCATGACCCCGGAATCACCCTGTATACTCGTATCATTATCCTTGCTAATATTATAAATGCGAAAGTGTGTTTGTGTTTGTCCGTCTTTCACGCCGTAACGGAGCGACGGATCGACGTGATTTTTAGGCATAGAGATAGTTTATGGGTCCGATAGTGACATAGGCTACTTTTTATTCCCGAGGGAACAGCGCGCGATAACCGAATACCACGCGGGCAGAGCCGCAGGCAAAAGCTAGTATGGATATAAATATGTGGATATAAAGCGAAATGTTATAATTGGGAGCAAAACCCCTCACTAGCCTACTGTGCTTAAATTACGAAATGTAAATGAGATTTTTCACAAAATATTTAGATGAAAACCATTATATGTATATACATAAAGAATTTAAATCGTTTCATTAGTGTGCTAATTTATCGTGACATAAATACGAAGTGGAAAAAAAATAATAACAAGAACAAACAAATTAAAATCTCACGCTACAATCACGTTAAAATCTATAAGGTAGGATCTAAGCAGAAGATTTTTCCCTTGTTCCTTACAGATTTGTCGTATATAGAAATAAACTGATTTTTTTTACTTACATTGTGGGCGCCATTATGATTGCTATACGTGTCCAATATGATAGCCAGGCCCTGGTAATAATCCTTGCTGCCGAACACTGGCCCGTACTGCATCCGATCCTTGACGTACCAGATAGCAAAGCCATCTCCATATAGATCCTTGCCCCTACCATGCACCTTGAACTGAACTTGCACTTCCCAGTTTCTTGTGTAGCAGGGCTGAAAAAAAAGTGAAATTCAGAAGCCGTACGATTTAACGTGGGGGCGTTCGCGATCGCATTTACCATCTCTTTCTACCCCCATCCTATCCTATATCGTGTCCGTGTGACAAAAGAAGTGATGCAAACGAATGTGATTTCGAATGAGTTAGACCAGTGGTGGGCAAAGTTTCTTCATAGGGGGCCAGAAAGTTACAGATATTATCTATTCTATACTTTTTGTTTTTGCCAAATAACGAAACTATTATTATGATAGCGAGCCATGCAGGAATGCTCTCAAACCGTAAAGTTTAACGTAACCTGTCCCATGCAGCATTTACCTTTGATATATTCTTGGTTTGTCTACACCTGCCCCGCCCCCCTTAACAAAATCCTAGCTACGCCCTCGCTCCTGAGGTCTTATATTGTCTAACTCAGTGATGGGCAAAGTAAGGCCAACTGGTCAACTCCGGCCCGCGAAGGGATTAAGCCCGGCTCGCCGTCGTTCCTTCGAAGTGAATAGTACCTATTCATATGGCCCGCGATCATAATATAATTTCATTATTTGGCAAAAACAAAAAAATAAATAAAATAGAATGGTGTAATAATGGCCCTCCTCTAAAATATCTGTAACTTTCTGCCCCCCATGAAGAAAGTTTGCCCACCACTCGTCTAATCTGTCATACAGGACCTATTATGTATGTAATATATGACGTAGTGGCGAAGTGGCAGTGGGCGGGGCACATTGCTTGCAGGACTGATGGCCGATGGGGTCAAAAGGTTCTCGAATGGCGTCCGCGGACCGGGAGACGAGCTGTCGGTAGGCCTCCAACAAGATGGAGGGACGACCTGGTTAAGATTGCGGGATCGCGGTGAATGCGAAAAGCACAAGACCGGTCTGAGTGGAGAGCCTTGGAGGATGCCTATGTCTAGCAGTGGACGTCTTTCAGCCGACATGATAATGATGATATGACGTAGCTTTAATATAGGTTAATTGTACTAAAATCAAACAAAGCATACGGAAACAATAAGAATGAGCAACGAGCAGTTCCTATCAAAATAGATTAGTCAGTGCATGATTGGTATAAAGACTACAAAGGAGTGATTCAACAATCACATTTAGTTTACTTATAAGGGTGTACTACTAACAATGACTATTTATATAGGTTATCTACAGTAAACTAGCTTATCCCGCGGCTTTGCCCTGTGGAAGAATAAGGCTGTCCACTAGTACACCACTAGTAGTGTCACTTTTGTACCTTGTCACTTAAGCATCATGTTTGAAAAGCCATATGAAATTGTGTAACAACTGAAAGCAACAAGGTACATAAAAGATCACTTATACATGACGTGGACTGTACTCGAACGGAACAACGGTTGCCATATGAAAAAATGAAAAGTCCTGACAAAAATTCTGATATCACCCTAAAAGTTCTGACATTTCTTGTAACATAGATTACGCAGTACTACACTAGCTGCTCGCTATTTATTATTGAGATCTCTTTAGCTGTGATTCATCTTATATTAAATTGCTTTGAAAGAAGATGTTGATGTTACTTAATTTATCATTTCAATGTAATAAATGTATAATGAAAACAAATACTTCATTTTTTATCACTAAGGTAATTTCTAAAAATCTAGACACTTGGCAAGTTCGGCTGCAAACCTGACAAAGGGTCAAAAGTCCGTACGTGTCCTGACAAATCCTGTTGTATGGCAACCCAATGCGGAAGGGGTGTTATGGACTGTGTCCAAGACCGTCTTTCACCTATTAAAGGCCCTGGGCACAACATGCTGCATTCGGTAGATAAGCCTAATTTTCAGGCGAGAGTGGAGTAGCTATCGGTTATCGTTTGGTAATGGAGTAGGGACTAGGGGGGCCCAATGCATCGCAGGGCCATGGGCACGTGCCCACTGTGCCCAATGGGGAAGAGGGGCCTGACTGTGTCTGTCCAAAGGACACAATATTATTTGACTTATAAAACATAAGCTGTATGAAGATGCCACAATCAAGCAATATGATCACGATATTCCCACGGGATCTTGATAAAATCTCGACAGGTTGACGTGAATTTTAGCACTTTTTATCCTAGAATATACACATTTCCTGGGCAAACAGCGTGCGATAACCGAATTCCACGCGGGCGACGCCACAGGCAAAAGCTAGTTAGTAATTAAAAAATAAGAACTTAAAAATGGTAACATAAGGTGATAATGATAACAAATTAGTTCCAGTCCACGAAAATATTAAAGAAAAACGCACCTACTCGTTTTGGACAGAAGGCTTAGTTTGCCTCAAATAATGAAACTATATAGCATTGAAAAGATATGGACCTTGACCAAGGTGTCAGAATGAAACTCAGTTTAACAGATCAAGGTTAAAAATAGAGTAATTGATGTTAAAAAAATTTACACAAAAAGATACACTTACACTGTTTTTATACATATAACGAGTGTGAGCAAAAATTTGATCAAAAATATTTGAACATGCTTGTACACCGTTAAGAATAGAGTTGTGCTCAGATATTTTTGATCAAATTTTTGCTCACAACTGGACTGTATTATCCATCCATACTAATATTATAAATGCGAAAGTGTGTTTGTATGTTTGTCCGTTTTTCACGCCATAACGGAGCGACGGATCAACGTGATTTTTGGCATAGAGATAGTTTATGGGCCCGAGAGTGACATAGGCTACTTATCATCCCGGAAAAATGCACAGTTCTCGAGGGAACAGCGCGCGATAACCAAATACCATGGGGGTGGAGCCGCGGACAAAAGCTAGTGTGTTATAAATGCAAAAGTATTTCTGTACTGTGTCTGTCTGTTACTGTCTCCTAATATGTTTATATATGCAGGTAAAATAAATGTCTTCTCTCTCACTTCTTTGCATTATGAACAAACAGCATCCATCCCTTTCTGACTAGTAAACAAGTGTGAAAAGAATATTCTAGTTTGATAATTTTTGTACAAGGACAAAGTTACAAAAATATGTTATACACAACAACCTTAACATTAAGTGCATAAAGTTGTGTACTTACACATTTTTGTGTAACTTTGTCCATCTTTTCATTTGACTGTTTTTTAAATAAATTATGATTCGAATTCATACTTTTCCACAAAAGAAAAACACTTCAACTTGAAGTTAATTTAGGATGAATGATTTACTTAAATGTAGATGTTATCTTCCATGGCCTTGCCTGGTATAATGATGATTTTTATTGTGATTGATGATCAACATGGCCTTTAATTAAAAGAGTAAATAAGTTGGTTTATACAAACTTTAAATTATGATTAGTAAAACTAGATATTCAGGTGATTACAGAGCTTGATTTGATTACAAAGGTCCCAGGTTTGAACCTTAGTCGAAGCAGAATATGTGCAAAAAAATGAATGTCTGTTTGATCTAGAATCTTTGGTGTTTAATAGCAAGTGATTTTTTCTCTAACAAAGATGAAAGGAACATTTTGGCTAGGTATCTATAGATTACAATATATTCTCTAGGAAATTCTCCTGTTATTTTAATGACTTCAATACCTTCAACTATGTTGCATTATAATGCTATTAAAAGACAATTGTTGCCAAGATATCTGTCAATGCTGCCAAAATATACATTGTTGAGACATTTGATGGAAACATGACAAATATAATTAGAATATTGTTTACTTTTCACATTCAATCATACAAAATACACATTCAAAGTGTATGAGGCGATAGCCTTCAAAAACTCATTCCTTAGATTTTAATTACAACTGATAAACAAAGTGAGGTTCCAAGCTAAACTAGGCCTTAGTAACACTACATAAAGTACTCATAAAAGACCAAGTGCTGCGGCCGGGTACTTAATTTAATACATACAATGCTTTATGTCCTTATTCCTCGTTATCGTGGTATGCATATTTACGTACGCAATACTCACCACGGTGTTCCAAATAGCTCCCGACTTGGACTGCAAATCGGATGTTAAACGAACGTAATTTGTCGTAACTATCGTGCTACCTAAGAAGTCCCAGTAAGGCACCGACATTCCACTTCCTGGAATTAAGCAATAAACATTTATTTATACGTATTTATTACATTATATTCATTGTAAGAGCAAGTCAATAGAGTCATAGGTCACTCACCCTGGTACGGTTTGGTAAGAGAGTGCTCTCTTCTCACGTAGTCCCGAGTATTCCATTCTGCTAGGATAGGAGTAAAAAATAGGACTACCAGGAAGAATTGTGTTAGTTGAAATTTTATTTGTTGCATTTTTCTAGACTAAACTAGCAAATTCGGCTCGGCTAACTCACGGACTACGGACACATGTCAAAATCGAATTGACGTGCGGGCAGCCGCAGGCAGCCGCTCCGTTAGCCGGTGTTGTCAGACTAAAATGGACTAAAATGACGAAATCTCCCATCTTAGAACAGGGAATGAACACGCATTGTTTTTTATTTTTCCAATTCCAAATTCAAATATAACTAAATTGTTTCATAAACCGAGTTGTGGAAGAATTTTTAAATATTTTAAAAGTAAGAAGACAGTTAAATTGTCAAACACACATCATACTTTTAACACATGGCTTAAAAGTATTTGAGCATTTATTTTGCTACATAAAGCAGTGAGCTTCTAAATCAGCGCCTATTCAAGACATCGTCGCAGGGCTCTCAATTTAAAGAATAGCACGTGAACTTTATTTTGGCACTAGTTTTAAGTTAAAAGGTATTATTGTATATTTTCTATTGTACTTTGAGCTTTGTATGCTGTTTTGAATAAAGATTCTATCTATCTATCTATCTATCAAATACGAATGTTACGATAGTAACATATAATATCATTGCTTAAAAGTATTTGTCTTAATTAGCATTGATCACTTTTTTCACAATGTGGTCTAATTTCAAAACCATATAATTATAAGGCTTATTAAATAATTATATACATAGTATTTTAGTAAAAAAATACCAAATGATCGTGTGTATATTTGCAAAATAACGTTTGAGTTTTGTGTGACCTTCATCGTGAATTAACGTCATGTAACTAGTAGGTGACACTCTTTCCCGGCCCGGATAATACCGACATGGAAATACCGGCCCTGCTTTTTGTGTACACGCCCATGTAGAAACTGACAGGAGCTTCTATTGGCGTGTACACGATAAAATAGGGTCGGTATTGCCATGGCGGTATTATCCGGGCCGGGAAAGAGTGTCACCCAACTTTTAAAAACGTGTGCAAATTTTACCGTTAAGTTTCAAATGTTAAAATAAATGGAGTATATCTACCTACATGCTACAATCGTTAGTCTCAGTTATGCATAATTGCCTATTTTGTATAGAGATAAGTATTAGATAACTACCAAATGCAATTTTGTTAATAATACAGCAACATTATTGTTGACGTCAAACGTCAAATGTTGTCGTTGTCAAAGTTTGTCGATAAAACAGTCATTACAGCGTCCTCTCTGCGGTACTCCTGACAACTATTAGAAACGATACTTCTCACATTTTTCCTCAGGTAGTACCACGTAGTACCGTATTACAATTCTAGATGGCGCTATATTCACTATATTTGGCAATTTTGCAATAAAATGTTTATTTTGGAAATTATGTTGTACTTATTTGTATAACCATGTATAACGTATAACCTACATGCCCTACATGTAGAAATCATAATTGATTTGACTTAGTATGTTTCACCACCAATTATTTTTTTCTGTTCCGTGCCGTAGACGTTATTGAAATAGTTTATTATAGTTTTGAACAGCTCTATTGGAAACGGCACGTTTACCTCCATCAATTTACCTAGTGTAGGTGGGCGTTCCATAAAAAAGTATACCCTTCCGTTATATTTGGTTTTAAAAGTGTCCCCAAAAAAATTTCAATTTTGCGACGTTTTTTTCATACACTTAGTAGGTATGGGCGTGACAAACTGACTCATAAAATTTTGTATGAAAAAATGGGGACATTTTTTTAAACGATCGGAATCGATTGTGCTCTTGATTCTGAGTAGGAAAAATCATATATTTTTCCAAAATTTAAAAGAAAAGTAAAGAGTACACTTTTTTTTTAAAACGCCCGGATGTGGATTTGGCAAGGGGAGGTTTTTCCCTCGTTGATTTACAGCATTCGATCATCATCATCAGCCCTAAAAAAGCATACTATTATGATACTATTGAAAAAAGGTCTCCCCCTTCGAATGCCAAAATGAACGATAACTCGTCATTTGAACCCACTAGTTTCCCTTGATAACTCTCGCGATATCGTATAAGTTCACTTAGTGGGAGGCCTGCCATCGCTTCGCCTTGGTTGCTCCTTAAGAACCTTTCTTCTTCAACAAATTATCTTTTCTTCGAGTGATGTGGCGTCTGCACTCAACTCAGGGGCGGATCTTGAATTTTTGGGGCCCTGGGCTAATACTGCTTAGGGGCCCTACCTAATTACTCAAACCTCATGTCATGATCGGATTTCTTTAAATTCTAGATAATTTTTATTATTGACAATATCGTCTATTGTTTTAAGTTCAGGTTGGGGGCCCTCTGTATCCACGAGGCCCTGGGCTGCAGCCCAAAAAGCCTTTAAGTAGATCCGCCCTGACTCAACTGAAAATTTATTCGAGCTATGTCGATCATCTTAGTTCTTCGACATTTCAATCAATCAATCAATTCAATTCAAGTCAATTGGTGTCAAGTGTCCCATGATATTATTATTTATTTCTTATTCTGGATTCTATCGTGCAAAACTCCCTAGCATAAACTCTCTATTGCGTAGAAATTAGAATAGAGTACTACAGGGCACCCAATTCAAGTCCACTCTGAATACATGGCTCCTAAATAACTGTTTTTACACGATCAATGAATATTTTAATCATGTCTAATGCTGTTTCTAGTTATATTTAATGACATTTAGCTTTAATTTAAATTTGCGATTCCTATGGTTAAGTTTAATATTTTATTTCATGTGACATCTTGATATTATTGGTAATTTATTGATAAATTATTGTAATTTCTGACATTATAATTTAATATGAAATAATAGCTGAATTGTAGTAAATAATCTATCTGAATATTGTACACCATGAATATGGTAGATTACGGTCATGTACTTAACTAATTATTTTATAATTACCTTCTACCTCTCTGTACCCGTTTTTATGCAATAAATGAATTATAGAATTTAGATATTTCAGTCTTGTCAGAAGCAAGAGATGTTAAAGCTGCTTAAAGCCGCAGGTCCAGAAGCAACTGGAGGTATATTGAGGGGGGAGGGGGGGGGGGAGTCTATGTCCAACAGTGAATGTCCTACGGCTGATTATAATGATGATGATGGAAAACTAAAGTAACTTTTCAATAACAAATCAATCAGAGCCATAAGCTAAATTAGCATGACAGGTAAGGGCAGAGTTTCTCCACATCTCCACATGATGGATGCGCCACTTTCTCCACAAGTGGGCCTGGGAAGGTCAAAGCCGTGGCCGAAGTCAATGCCCTCTTAATTTGGCAACTTTTACCACGTCTGGGAACCTGTGCTTGATGTACTTGCAGAGCCAAGAGGCTAACCTACTTATCTATAATTTACATAAGACGTATTTGTCATGGTCCTAGAATCTCTGTTGCAGCCGTTATATCGATAGACATCATTACGATCATGTATTATACCTAAATGCGAGTGAGGGGGGAAACCCCTTCAACACTCAGCCCCCCGTAGTAAGCTCCAGGAAGTTGGGAACGTGCACTCGGATTTTTTGAGAGAGTCCGGCACTGTCTGATCCTCCCTCAGTTTTTTGAGATAGTCCGGCACTGTCTGGTTCTCCCTCAGTTTTTTGAGAGAGTCCCGCACTGTCTGATCCTCCTTCAGTTTTTTGAGAGAGTCCGGCACTGTCTGATCCTCCCTCAGTTTTTTTAGAGAGTCCGGCACTGTCTGATCCTCCCTCAGTTTTTTGAGAGAGTCCGGCACTGTCTGATCCTCCCTCAGTTTTTTTAGAGAGTCCGGCACTGTCTGATCCTCCCTCAGTTTTTTGAGAGAGTCCGGCACTGTCTGATCCTCCCTCCGTTTTTTGAGAGAGTCCAGCACTGTCTGATCCTCCTTCAGTTTTTTGAGAGAGTCCGGCACTGTCTGATCCTCCCTCAGTTTTTTGAGAGAGTCCGGCACTGTCTGATCCTCCCTCAGTTTTTCATATTATTTTTTAACTATTGAAAAGGAGTAAATTGTAGTCTTTAAATAAATTTATTTCTCTGAAACGGCTCCAATGATTTCGACGAAATTTGCTGTGGGGGGCTTTCAGGAGTGAAAAATGATCTAACTTGATCATAGATCTGGGAAAATGCGTGTTTCGAGTTATAATGATTTCTTTAATGTAAATTTCACGCGTAATAAGATCGGCATTTTCGGAAACTTTGTCATGAGAGCGTGGTTCAGCGCCATAGTGTTGGACTTGCGAACCCTCCGGTTTGCAAGGTCTAGTGTTCAATTCTAGGTCCGACGTAATTTAGTTTTTGATATGCCTTTTTATTTATTTACTTTAAAAGTTTGTTTGATTACGTATCTTTCCAAAAAAAACCCGATTTATTGAAAAAGGAACTGTGACAGTGTTGTAACAGTGTTGCCACTTTATTTACATCCGTAAATAACAACGTTAAAGTCATAGGAACGTTTTCGAATAGAGAAAATGTACAAAACACAAAACTTTCGCGAGGTTCAACAACCTCTCATTCATAACAACCATTCCGTCTATAAAAACCCTTCACACTTTTACCTTAACTGCCCTAGACACTTTCTATTTTTTAGATGAATCGAGAGTGAAAATTAAGTGATCTACCCTGGCCAGACCTGACACAACAAACGTATGAGCATTTAGGTCGTCGGAGAAAGCAGGGAAAGTAACTATTTGGCCATGATCTACTACGAATAGGGTTGCCATATTGATAAAAGAAATTTCCTGAATAATATTCTGATACTCGTACTACCCTAAAAGTCCTGACAATCTGATTAATAATTGAAATCAAATGGGTGAATATTCGAGCGTTTTGAAGGCGCGGTCAAACGTCATTAGCGTCCCACGTTTATTATAGCTCAACGGGAAGACAAGTCACAAGAATTTTAATCACGCTAAATTCAGCATCACTATCTTAAATTTTCATAAAAAACAACCCTCAGCATTAGCTATGTTCATAACAATGTGAAGACACCAATGACAAAAAACAAACGCACCAAAAATGCTGAATATTCGCTCAAATGAGTTAGTACATCGTAACTACAGTTTTAGAGAAAAATATTGATTAACATCTCTTTAGATTTCAACTTTGAATCGTTTTGTAAGAAATATTATCGGTTTTCTTGATTACTTACCTACTATTTACATTTTATCATTTACATTTATTAAATCTGTCTTTGTAGTAAATTTAACATGCACTAAAAACATGAAGTCATTTCTAAACACCCTGACACTTCCTAAGTCTGGCCGCAAGTGCTGTCGAGTCAAAAATCCTGACATGTCAGAATAAATCCTGACGTTTGGCAACCCTAACTAAGAGTATACAGACACACTCTCCCTACTATTTTTATCGTGTTCTTTACCATTTACTTTTGAACAGCAAGACACAAACAACCTTAACGTAACAGTTTAAGTATAATTTTAAGTTGAGCTTTGCTGAGTCAAATCTAGGTCACAAGACAATCATGTTCTAATTTTTCTGTTGACGATTCGTTGCATTGATGGTGATTTCTTTTTAATTTGGACTCTCGCTTTCTAAGGGGAATGGTTTGAAATATGATAGTTTTGCTGTCTCATTTTTGGGACAAAAAGTTCTTACAGTACAACCAGAATGTTAATAAGTATTGCTCGGGTCTCTTCCGTTTTCTTCGTTTTCCTGAAGATTCAAATGAGAAAGAAAAAGAAACCCGATGTTTTGTTTTGAGTTTCGAATGACATTAACAAACTAGTTCAACCCCCGTTTTTAACATCCACTGATTCATCATCATCATCATCATGTCAGCCGAAAGACGTCCACTGCTGGACATAGGCCTCCTCCAAGGCTCTCCCCTCAGACCGGTCTTGTGCTTTTCGCATCCACCGCGATCTCGCGATCGTCGTCGCTCCATCTTGTTGGAGGCTCCGACAGCTCGTCTCCGATCAAATTTATTTAAAGCTCGCCGTAAATTTTAAATGTAATATCACACAGTCATGAATTTAGAAAACTCAGAAATACGAGCCGAGGTTTGAACCCGCGATCCCGTTCTTGAGAGGCCAGTGGTTTGACCACCACGGTATTTTTAAACATTTAGAGTGAACGGTTAGCTAGGAAATAAATCTCCATACAGGGGGTGTTTCACCACCCATTGATTAATTTGATTTGACGGATAAATGTGTGTGTGTGGTGTTTGTTTGAGAGGAGGCCTGCCCAGCAGCGGGACGTATATAGGCTGGGATGGATGGATGGATAAGTGTGATGCCGTCTCCGTCTAATCGAACAAACAAATAAAGACGGCATCACATTTATCCGTCAGGAGGTATCTTATCTTATCTCATCTTATCTTAAATTTAGGGGTCCTTGCGGATACACTTCGACCCATAGGGATCTTTTGTGTAATTACCCCTCCTTCGCACTTACTCTATTGCTTTTATCACCTCTTCCGTAAATTGGATGATTTGACGTAGCGGTAGTGCCTTAAAGTCTCCTGGCGCGGGGTATCCGTCGCCAAAGAGTCTCGTTCTTAATCTGGCGAGAGCGTCACATTCACACATAATGTGTTCCATTGTTTCGTCTTCCTCGCCACATATTCTACAATCTTCATTGTCCTGTAGTTCCATCTTTACTAGTATGTGTTTAGTATCGAAGTGACCTGTAAATGCCCCGACGATATGTCGGAGTTGTTTAGGGGTAAATCTTGTCAATTGCAATTTTGACCCACTTCCAGTGGTGGGACTGATTTCAAATTTGGTAGGTACATATATATGTAAGTTGGATGAAATGGCAGAGATACAGTCAATAGAAAGTATAGTCAGTAAAAAGCTCGTGTGAAAAATGAAATTTTGGTGTTGCATTTGACATTTGATACGCCTCACCAATTAATTTTATCAATAAATTATTATACAGTAGTGTAGTAGTAGAAGTAGTATATTTTTTATCGAGGGACTAAAATGAGCCAATATATACCCGAGGTAGTTAGCCACTGTCTCTATCCACTGTGTCTATTTATCCGAGGGTTTGTATTGACTTTTAGTCACCAACTATCATGGGAAATTTGACACCAATCGACCTAGTTCCAATAGTAAGCAAAGCTTGTGTTGGTAGGTACTAAGCAACGGATATAAATACTTAAATAGATACATAATATAGAGCACTTTAGCTTTGGGGTGAAGGAAAACGTCGTGAGGAAACTGTACCCACAGGCGAAGAAATTTAATGGTGTGTCTGAAATCCCAATCCGCACTGAGCCCGCGTGGGAACTTCGGTTCAAGCCCTCTCATTCACTGAGGAGGCCTGTGCCCAGCAGAGGGAAGTATATAGGCCGAAATTACGAGACAAAACACCTGAAACTTGAGAGCAAACATTCGTACCTATTTTTCATACAAATTTCTAGCTCGACCGACCGGATATCGAACCCGGGACGTCAAGCTTCGTAGTCAGACTCTAACCACTGCATGAACTACAACATCGTCGAATAATTTGAAAGTTGGGTCGAGTCACATTAGATGAAACTAAAGATACCAAACTTTTCAGTCGTCTTGAACTATCTCGATTGTTCTTTAGTAATTCCTAGAACAGCATTTGAGAGGCATTCCAAGAATTTATTCTCTCATACCTTTCTAAACACGTCTAGGAGGAAAACCTGCGAAGACCTTATTACTCTGAAAAACAATGGCCATTCGTAAGCATCCATAGCTTTTAGAATTACCAAGTTATCTGTGCAGTTTTATGGTGGCGCTGCTATCGCCATGTTTTTAGCACTGAATAGTGTGCGAACACAGTATACAGTAGTAGCTTCCATACTGCTTTAGCTTAGGTATATATGTAGGCGGCCGATCGTAATATCCGCCAGATCACGAAATTCCTAGGCATATCGTGAAATGGCGCCATTTCATGAATTGGCTAAGGGACATCCGCCATATCGTTCAAAACTCGCCATTTGACGATTTTCCTAGTGACGTTTAGGCAGATCATGACATTCCCAGGCATTTGGCTAGTTCAGGCAGATAATGAAATTCCTAGGCATATGATGAAGCCGCTGCCGTAACCCGCTCTTTTCGCTCGCTCGGCTCGTGCGTAGTGGTCACAATTCATACCTACTAACATCATGTTGATGAATGGCAGTCTTCGACGGTGCGTTTTAAGCGGTCTTTTTTGCCACGATCTTGCAAAATCTGGAACGAGCTTCCCGCTGGGGTCTTCCCATCGAGTTACGACCTGGGTGCCTTTAAGAGGCGTGTGTATAAATTTCTGCAGGGCCGACAACGCACTGGCATCGCTTAAAGCGTTGCGGGTGTCTATGGACAGTGGTGATCACTTAACATCAGGTGACCCACTAGTTCGTTTGTCTGGCCTCCATAACATAAAAAAAAAAACTGTTGTGTTTCGGCGTGGAGAGTAAGACAGCCGGTGAAATTACTGGCACTTGAGGAACCCATCTTAGGCCTCTAGGTTGGCAACGCATCTGCAATACCCCTAGTGTTGCAGATGTTTATGGCCTGTGGTGATCTCTTACTATCAGGAGACTCACTTGCTCGTTTGCCATCCAGTCGGATAAAAAAAAAGTATAAAAGAGCCCATCTTTTTTGCATTGCAGTGTAAAGAAGCATAGATATAATTTAGTACCAATTTTAGCCACCTTCCAATAGCTTCTACCTACTTCGAATTAAGTATCCAGATGGTCAGAGGCCGTATTGCCTTAATGTTTCTGTCGCTCGCGATCGCAATCAAATGACAGTTTTTGTAGGTATGCGAAATATGTCATTTGATTGCGATCGCGAGCGTGAGAAACGTTGGGCAATACAGCTTCTAGACTAGATCGCAGCCTTTAAAATAACCAAATTAATCGAGCAGCTAATAATGTCGCTGCTGTCGCATTTCAGTATTCAGAAGTATGACACGTTTTAGTTCCAATTTCAGCCACCGCCAGCTAACCTGGTGCCGTGGAACCATCGAGATCGTTTCTCAACTTTCTATCTTACACTTTCACTTGCACAAAACGAGAACTATGTGCGAGTGAGTCAGAGTTGTTTACAAACTTGTAGCAAACAATGTCATGTACTATGCTCGCTTTCTTTTGCTAGTGCGTGTCATTGAACTTCGTCTGAGAATTAGTGAATGATTAAGAGGATGCATATGCCAGTTTTTTTAAGATGAAAGTCGTGTTGCAAGCGGCATGTGCCTGGATAAGGTTTACTCTACACTACAGGTAAAACTGCAACGAGAGGTTACAAGCCGCGGAGCCTGCCACGCGCTCTGCTCGCTTTATGCAGAAGTCTTTTTTTTTGGTGGGAATGTGAGGCGGTGACTATTGGGGCTTTTGCCTTTCCTGTCTCAGCGTCCCATTTTACAGGGTCCACAGACGCAAGGCCCGTGCTCTATTTTACAATGTGCGATTTGTTTAAAGGACGCGATCCGGAAAAAATCGTCATGGACACTGGGAATGGATGGCTGGGCTGGGGAGGGAAGTCTTTCAATGCTATGAAGGTCTACATTGACCCTATGATAACACTTTTAGAACCATCCAGCTTGCAAGTGGAGGCAAGGAAACAGATGGGTTAGTGACCTAGAACCTTGCAGGTGGTAGGACCTTGTGCAAGGTCCGCCCGGATTGCTACTGCTACCACCATCTTGCTCGCTAATCCTGCCGTGAAGCAGCAGTGCTTGCTTGTGTTTCGGCGTGGAGAGTAATGCAGCCCGTGACATTACTGGCCCTTGAGGTATCTCATCTTAAGCCTCTAGGTTGGCAACGCATCTGAAATACCCCTGGTGTTACAAATGTTCATGGGCGGTGGTGATCTCATACCATCAGGAGACCCACTTACTTGCACGTTTGCCATCCAGTCGAATAAAAAAAAGGCAGCATCCTTACATTAATCCAATATGAATTAGAATCAGATCAGATCTTCCGGTCTTGCCTGAGAACCATCATTCCCTCTTCCGATAGGTGGTCACCAATTCAGACCTTTACACCCCCCTTTAAGCTACGTTTCTGCCAGAGAGAGAAGGTTGTATTGCAAGGAATATGTTTGTCATGAACCAATAAACTGAGTGGAGAACCTTGGTGGAGGTCTATGTCCAGCAGTGGACGTCTTTCGGCTGACATGATGATGATGATGATGATGAACCAATAAACGGATTACTAATGTATGGGCAGAAAACTTTTCCCAAAGTACCACATCCCTAGAAATTTTATTCAAATTATCATTTGGCAAAAAATCATTTGCTAAAATAACTTATCGCAATTTTACATTAGTAAATTTTTGTTTGGCAAATTATTGTTTCATAAATATTTGCTTAGTCATATATTTCGTATTGCCAACTAACTACTCTTCTGGTAGCAGTTTGTTTCTGCGGGGGACGTAGTCCTAACCTAACCTACTTTTCTGATAGCAGTTCCTATCCGTGGGGGAAGCAGTTCTAACCTAACCTAACCTAACCTACTTTTCTGGTAGCAGTTGGTTTCTGAGGATGGTTCGTGTGCGAAGTGTCATTTTGAACAATCATTTTTTTGGAATATAATATTAGCTAATAGAAAGAGTTTGCTTAATAAACGTTTGTCGCAATAAAACTTGACAACGTAAAATTATGCCAAATGAATAAAATGCAAAATGTAAATATGATGAGAAGTTTGGGAAATGAAACTACTTACTGCAATAAGTTTTTTGGGAAGTGAAATTTGGCGAAAAATATTATGCTGAAAGGGCAATAAATCCTCGCGCATCTCTGGTAGAAAAAGCCACTTCTACTAACAAATGTAACAGTCAATTTGCGTGGAACCTTGTCTTAAGCAATTGCAGGTGGTTTTCTTTGGCTTATGTACGAAATGTCAACATGACATTTGAGGCGAAATGGTTTCTTTCTGGTGATGCAGTCTTTTTCGACAAAGATTCATATTCATTTGTAAATACATAAAATTATAAGAACTGGGTGCATTATTAAGTTATTAGCTGTGAGGTGTTATTGACGTCTTTTAACAAATGATGTTTGCACATACACAAATATGATGCACAAAAAGTATATTGATCTGAATGTGGCCTGTAGTTCCCAAAATACGAGTATAGTGAGTCAGAGTACACGGATTTTCCTTAAGAATATTGAACTTTCTCTTAAATGAACGTAGTATTATGATACATTAAATTAAAACTAGGTAAAGGCGAATCGGATCCACATCGAAAGTTCCGTACAAATTTGCAGGTACGTATATGTTTTTTTTTATTCGACTGGATGGCAAACAAGCAATTGGGTCTCCTGATGGTAAGAGATCACCACCGCCCATAAAAATCTGCAACACCAGGGGTATCGCAGATGCGTTGCCAACCTACATAGAAGCCTCAATTGCCAGTAATTTCACCGGCTGTCTTACTCTCCACGCCGAAACACAAAAGTGCAAGCACTGCTTAAAATGTATAAACTAACGTACCATCAGCCAAATATGTGGCAACTGGCAACCCTAAACTTGATAATCGTTTGCATGTCATAGAACAATAATGCCAATAGACGTGTCTGTCAACTTGAAAATTCGACTTTAGCGACATATTTTTTTTGATAGGAATAGGAACTTGTTCAAAAATTGATAGACCACATATTTGACTGATGGTAGGTACCTATGAGTAAAAATGTAGTGTTAGCAGAGTCCTGCTTTTGGGCAAAACGTATGCAGTGTGTGTGTGTGTGTGTGTGTGTGTGTGTGTGTGTGTGTGTTCTCATTCTGAAAGGAGGCCTGTGCCCAGCAGTGGGACGTATATAGGCTGGGATGATGATGATGATGATGGTACGCAGTGTGGGGCCATTTTGTATTGGTTGATTTGGACTCCATTTCGTTTTTAATCAGGGATCCATACGTCGTTTAAAGGGTGCTAGTGGAGCTCCGTCTGTCAAACGAGTCAGTGTGATGTGGTGGTGGTGATAGATGGGTTTATGTAATTTGTGTGTGTTCTTACAGTGTGGTGGAGGAACGACATGAACACGCATATTTTGCATAAGCTTAGCTATCGTAAGGTCGCGGGTGAGCAAGGAAATTCTTTTAGTTCATTAAATAATGAGTACTCACATTGACAGTCGAACATTGAAGCGACATTAATAGGGTTCCGTTTTGTCATCCTCTTTGTACGGGACCATAAATTAACATGATTGCGGTCTGACTATACGAAAGTTTTGGAAAATTACAGACATGGTTAGACGAACACTTAAATCCTTTACGATTATATTTACTGGGAAGGGATTTTCGCAAACAAACACAGGTGATTTCAGGTTCCATCCCAAGTACTTTCAATGAAACTTTGTTAATGTAGCTTAAATTTCAAAAAACCCCATCTAAAAAAAGTGTAAGTCAATCCTGACTTAATTGACACAATTTCCTTAACCGGGGGGCGGAGTGGGTGGGCTGCACCTCGTGATAAATTACCGGCATTAATCTAACCTTCACTTTTCGAAGTCGGTTAAATCTCTCGTATTCGCGCGGGGTCGGTGACCGGCACCATTTCGTTTGGACTTGACTTTAAATTGATAGCTGCAGTTTGTTGGTTGTGTTGTCTTGTATGTACGAAGAGTTTATGGAAATTTTTGTATGACCTAGTAGGTGGGTGGGAGGGTTCTCTATAGTGTATGAAAGCAAATTTTACTCAAACGATGAGACTATACCTACCTATGTATTTTGTTTAATTTAAAATGGTACCTTAATTTTTGTAAATTCTATAGGTAAAGAGTCAGAAAATTATAAGTGCGATGACTATAAATGTGCGTGGCGGATTTGAATAAAATGTTATACCCTGATATTCCTGTGGGATCGAGAACCTATCGAAAATTTTAGCGAAATGTCAAAATTTAAATTCGACTACTAATTGTTTACGTTATTTATTAGTAGGTATAGTCAGCAGGTGAGTACCTATTATACTGCTACTACTATACCTACTATCCATACTAATATTATAAATGCGATATTGTGCGAAATGCGTAACGGAGCGACGGATCAACGTGATTTTTGACATAGAGATAGTTAATTTGAAACTCAAAGTTCGTGTCTATAATACTATTTATTACAAGAGCGAGAGGGACCGTACGACACGAATTTCGAGTTTCGTAGTAGCCCTGCAGGATACCTCTGACCGTGGAGCTTTAAATGCAAGGTGCAAGGATCGCCGGTGCCTGTAGCCAGCATAAAAGTCCATCATGCAAAACGAGCGCGTCATTGTCGGCAAAACTAAAACAAACTTGCTAGCCCAAATTAAAAAGCCAATGTCTCTATCAATAGCTTGGTGCCGTAAATCAGCTTTTAACACTGCGTTCCTCTTTTATGCAAGGAAACCTGTGCCATTAAACATCGTATTAATTGCATGGGAATTCGCCGATTGGCGGGGTCGATGGTCGAATGTCTGTAGACATTTCTATGCTAGGCATGAACGCCGATGAATTTGGGAAGCGATTTTTGAGTTTGGTTTACGTTCTTGTTTTGCGTATCGCTTCATTATTTTTGGTTGTATCTTATCCGATAACAGGTAGAATGGAGAGATCGTTCCTACCTATTCTAAAACCGGGTGAGATCTTGTAGTTGTTGTGAAAACCGGCCAAGAGCGTGTCGGATACGCCCGAAAATTAACTATTAATATTTTTCTAGGGATTTCGTATTTTGTACTGATATTACAACTTTAGGTATATTTTAACCTTAGGCTACTAATAATTCTCGAGAAAATTTAACCGTTATAGTTTTTCTTGTAAGTTTAACATACTTACTACACTTAATATACTTATTACAAAACCAATAAGTACTTAGTATTTCTTCCAAAACAATTCAAAATATGATAAATATCTATGTATAGTTAAGAGATCCTAATATATTTTTTTAACTAATAATCTAGTTGCAATATACTTTTGTTGTTTGAGCTTACGCCAAATCTGTTACAATAGATATCAGGACTTTTAGGGTGATGTCAGGACTTCTTGTATCAGCATTTTCCATAGGTATGACAACCCTACCCCCGACGCAAAAAGGTGGTTGTTATAAGTATGACACCAATGTCTATCTGTCTGTCTGTTGCATCGTGTCTCTCAAACGTATCAGACCGATTCAATTGTCATCTTACCTAGGTACCTTTTTTTGGTTACCTTATAGTGGTTCTTAGTTAATTTCGCTAATTTTTAGGGTTCCGTGTAATCAACCAGGAACCCTTATTGAGAGGATATAAGATGATGAGGTATCATTGAATTCGAAAAACTGCCATAAATGCGGATGATGCGGTTTAATGATGCCATAAATGATAAATTATATTTTTTCTTACATTAATTAATAAAAAATTTTGCATAATATCATATTTGAAAATTGTGTCTTAAAAAAAACCAATGGTAGCCGCATTCAATCGACCATGTTATTGTCTTTCAGGATACTTAATAAATAGTGTATGAAAAAACCTCGTATTTAAAATGATTTTTTTTTTCTTTTATTGTGAATACTTACAATTAGCTAAGCTGCTTTTTTAACTCTAAACTGACTTGTATCCGGATGCACCTATACACACATAGAAAAAAAACTGTTTTACCAAACGAAACCGAACTTTATTCTAAGATAGCAAAGAACTTCAAATGTTTTTTTTAACGTGGTACTTTGTTAGCGTTGATGTAACCTGTCTTTTTCGCGAACTTTTGACTAGAATTTTATGAGTCCACGAAAGTACGTTTACCTTTTGGTCGGCTCGGGATCGAAATGTCATATAATGTTGATGTGTGATTGAGACTTACGACTTGTTGGTCCTGAGCTGGAACTTCGGGGCAACAACTCCGTAGCATATGGATAATGGGCTATATTTAGTTTTTTTTTATAAAGATTTTTATAGTTTGTAAATATTATGTAAAAAGACTGGATATTATGTGTTAGTTTGTATTTACTGTATTTGTTGTATGTGTAGCATTCTTTTGTTTACAAATAAAGATTTTTACTTTTTTTACTTACTTTACGTATATAATTTTTTAGATCAAATCAGTCGAAAATGCCTTTAAAAAGTAGCAAATCTCTGTGTGTTGTATAAAATTTAAGCTCTGGTTAAATTTTCGACTGGTTGACACAGTTATTTCTATTATCCTTACTAATATTATAAATTTGAAAAAACTCTTTTTTTCTGTTGCCTCGTCACGCTTGAATCGTGGAGCCGTTTTAGACGTGGCATGGAGATAGTCTGACACCTTACGAAGGACATAGACATAACCTTGCTTAATGATTCGAAATTCCGATTCGGGATTCCGTTAATACATCACACACATACGTTTATTTCAATTCTAAACGCACAGACCGGAGAGAACGGAATTCAGAATCAGAGAAAAGTTTGAACGGAAAACTACTGTCCGGATGTGGTAGGTCCATAGATTTGTATGGATTTACTGCGTTCGAAATCCCGAACCGAAATTTTGAATCGAAATTGCGAAACGGAATTCCGGAGTTCAAATAACTACATGCTAGTCCAGCCTATCCTGCAAGTTCCGCTCTTATTAATGTATCCTATAAGAGAGTGAGAACGGACGCTATGATACGAATTTCAAATTTCGAATTTAGAAGTAGCCCCCAGCTCTTGGCTGTTATGCTATATTAGCTCTTTGTTTTTCAGTCAGGAACATTTCTTCAAATACACGTCTCCTTTCTGCTCCCCTCGTATCTAATGTGACAATGTGATGTGTTCCTTATCCAGTGTGTGTTGCCACTTGCCAGTGATGATATAATACTTGTTCTGATAAGGTGTTCCTTGACTGTTGGTTTCATGGAGAGGCTCAGAATCACGCAACGAGTTATGGAGACAGATGAGAGATGGTTACGGAAATTCGCCAAAGAACTAGTCACTGACATCGGACAGCTCGAAGAGTATGCAACTTGAAGGATCATTCGAAAAACCAAGTCAAAGTCAAAATCACTTTATTCAATTCAAGTTACAGCAAGCACATTTGAATGCCAAAAAATCTACTACTGGTTCCGAAAAACCTCAGTTGAGAAGAGACTGATAACCGTTGGGGTAGAAGGGTGAAAGGGCTAGTCGGAAGACGGTCACTAGGTGGACAGACGTCTTCTCGAGAGCTGCGGGCAACGTGTGGATACAGGTGTCATTGTGGTTCTAAGGAATAGGCCTTAATTTAAGACTGGACGTCTTTCGGCTGATGATGATGTTTGTTTCAATTTTGCAAGTAAGTTCCTGTAGAAGCGCACGTTAGGAACAATCTTCTTATTTTTTAAAATATTTAATAAAATAATCCACAGATCGGTTCATTAAAACAATAAAAAAAAATTTAGCCTGTTAAAGTGTCCTATTGCTGGGCAAAGGCCTAAACTGCTTCCCGCCACTTGTCCCTATCGATCGAGAGCATGAAAAATATATTTGATCAAACAAAAAAATGCGTATTCTTTGAATTTCGTTGTACTTTTTGCGAATTCCCATGGATTATTAGCCCAAATTCCGTAATGGTTAACGCGAGCGAGCGAGTTATAATTTCTTAAAAAATTTAAGACCATCTATCAACAAAGCAAATTAGGAATCACTCAATGAATGGGATTTTAAATATCGTCTTACATAATTGTAAGGCTATATATCAGCCGGCAGTTTATATATACACATTCCGCGCATAGATATAAATAAATGAGCCAAGACAGGTGGTTCTGGTCGTATGAACTCGCTGCTTGGATCTGACCGCGAAATTATTTTCAAGACTACCAACCTCACACACACACCCAGCCCCCATACACACGCGTCTCACTAACAAACTGCGCGTGTAGTAGTACTCGTGAGAAACTCGCTTGATAATTTAAAAAGGGCGCATAAACACGAGAAAAACAGACGAATCTCTACTTTAATAACTATGCTGCGTTATTAAATTGCAGTTTTTTCTGAAGGTGTTTACGTCTTTATGGTTCTAAGAGCCGAGTAAAGTTGCTATCTTGTTCGTTATGTCCGCGAACAGAGGTACATTCAACTTTTAGCCCAGTAAACTCTCAGAGTTCATTCACCCACTACTTATTGTCAACTGACGTATAGGGAAAGAGAGGCGCGATGGCGCGGATAGCGGCGTCCCTCTCTGTAGGTTTAGCCTATTCGGTGGTCGAAATAGTTGGCTTTTGTTGGTTATGCTGCCCTGGTAGTTTTGACGGTTTACGTTGTTTAGATCGATAGATAACGTAACTATGGTTTGGGTTGCGTGACGTAGCCATCGATTTGTCGATAATTTACGTTCTAATTCAAATCACAGCATCGTTCAAAGCTTCCACAAAAATTAGAATTAAAATGAAATATCAGTCAGCTAGATAGGCAACTTTTGTGCCCACCATGAACTAAGGCGCGCGTAACTAAATAATCGATTTTTAGGGTTCCGTAGTCAACTAGGAACCCTTATAGTTTCGCCATGTCTGTCTGTCTATCCGCGGCTAAGCGCGGAGTCATTTAGTACTAGAAGGCTGTTATTTGGCATGAATATATAGGGTAGGTACAGTCAAGGGCAAAAATATGTATACACTTTAGTACCTTGTCACTTTAACCCACTGTGACAGTTGATATATGGCAGTTCAAATATGACGAAAATAGACAAGTACTAAAGTGTATACATATTTTTGCCCTTGACCGTATCGCCTATAGACGTGGGTGATTTCTTTTACTTGACTAACCCTATAGTGTGGGGTATCGTAGGAAAGGTATTTTGAAACCATTGGGGAATTGCTAAGACGATTTTTCTATTCAGTGATCTGTTTGCGAAATTTGAATAAATCCAGGATGGTATAGTAAGCAGATATATCAAATTTAAAAGGAAAATTATAACGGCTAAGATTGCTTGAGAGTTATTAGTAGTTTAAGAGTAAATAATCGTATTATTATTAAGCACTTGAGGATAAACAGGCACTCTCGGAATGTGGAGAAGAATTGATGATGTGATAATAGGCAAAGGAAGGGATATCAGAGAATGGTTTCGTATTAGCAATTTGTGAATACAATGTAATAATAATAATAATTATGGACTATTTTTTTGAAAGGGTTTTCTGAACAAAGTCCTAAGTTTTATTTTGTGGGGTATATAATGAAAAATCAAGGATTTTTAATTGATGAATCTGGTATTTAGGTAGTAGTTCTCGTGGCAATATCGAAATATAAATTCCCGGAATCCAAATACTGCCTGCAACTTCGTCTGACAAGAATTAATCCAGGTTATAAACTATCTGCGTGCCAAATTTCATTGAAATCCATTCAGCCATTATTGCATGATAATAACAAACATCTAACACAATATTTTCATTTATAATATGAGCAGGATATACATAACAGGATTAGGATTGCTATGATGTCTACTTTGCCCTTAACTGCTCTATGCCCACGGCTGTGTCTATGAAAAATGCATTCATCGTCGTCCCGCGGGTAGTACGTCATTTTTTTCCGGTTTAGAAACTACCCTAGGTCCTTCCCTAGGATCTCAAACTATCTTCATACCAAATTTAATTTAAATCGGTTCAGCAGTTCAGACGTGAAAAGGAACAAATTGACAGAGTTACTATCGCATTTATACATTAGTTTGGGTTTGGATTACAGCAGCAACAAAAGCTGAGAAACTTAATTTTTTTTTTTTTACCTGGCACAAAAACCCGATGCCAATTCGTAAATTCTGCCATCAATTAACAAGAAATGTGAAAAAAAAACGGAAAACAGATTCTATCAAACTACTTTTTGATCGTATCGTTCGAATTTCGAACGCACGTAGCCTTACGTAATGTTTATGCTGCATGCATACAAAGTCAAGGGTACGGAGGTCGACGCAGCTAACTACCTACACTTTGTAAAATGCACTACAATTGTTGGACTTTGAAGTTGCCATATGTTTAATTATTGGATATGCTGTACCAAGTTGTGGTTCACACGTTTAATATTGAATTGAGAAATTGCAGTCACGTGATTTAGTTTGTTTTATGCGGTGTTGCCAGGTCTATTTTACGTAAATCTATAGGAAAAAACCCTAGATTTCCGTAAATCATCTGAAGAAAAATCCATAGTTCTACAGACTTTTTTAAAGCTTTATATGAAGTATGTTATTCAAAGTTAGATTAAAGTCTAGCCAACGTTCGTTGGCAGTAGAAAATAGAGGCAAATAAAAAAAAAGGTTCGCCAATCCATTTTTTATGTAACGAAAACCTGTCACGATTACCTTACAAACCTACCTAAGAACAATGTGATTGAATGGAAAATATAAATCTCTCTCTTTTCAAGTGCCTCTCCAATTCTCCCAACTGGTGAAGGTTGGCAGTCAGCCCTGCATATTTAATTGGGTCTTTCGTCAATTTGAAAAACTCTGCGGTGCTAAGAGCAATAAAGTAAAGAGTAATATTTTTTTTTTGTGTTATCTTCAGTAGAAAATGGATTACGATCATATTTTTTTTAATTCTGTAGATATGCCAATAATTTCCATAGGTCTGGGCAAAAGGCCTAAATAAAATCCGTAGATCTACCGATTTATCCGTAGATCTGGCACAGCTGGTTTTATCTATGTAGGTATTTAATCGCGTAGTTTTACGTAGACAAATGCCGTGCGTGAAAGTTGAAATAGAAATACTCGTACCTTTCTCCTTTGTTTTATTCTAGCACATTAAAAAAGCCTGGGGACTTACACTCTTCGACTGGTGTTTGACCAATAGTGATATCTTTAAATTGAAATGTTTAAAACTGTCAAGGGACAAAAATTATTAATTCCTAAGCACTTTTAATGAGTGTGTTAAACAAATACTAGTGGCTCCATGAACAAGCGATCTTGGGAGTTTATTGAAATGGCTGAAATATGACATATTGCGAGCTCCGTCATTTTGAAATTATTCCAATAACTGCAACCGCAAAAAACTCCATATATCGAACCAACTCATAAAAATTTTCGAGAATCGGTTGAGAACTACGAGTACGAATGGTTACAGGGGATAGCCGGACAAACAAAATCTTTTTTGTCCCAGCTGAAACACAGATGCTTCGCTCGCGCTTCTCGCTTGCTCGCTCCTAGCCTAGCCTTTAGCAGAATATGGCTGCGACTATGCGACTGGATGGCAAACGAGCAAGTGAGTCTCCTGATGGTAAGAGATCACCACCGCCCATAAACATCTGCAACACCAGGGGTATTGCAAATGCGTTGTCAACCTAGAGGCCTAAGATGGGATACCTCAGGTGCCAGTAATTTCACCGGCTGTCTTACTCTCCACACCGAAACACAACAGTGCAAGCACTGCTGCTTCACGGCAGGATTAGCGAGCAAGATGGTGGTAGCAATCCGGGCGGACCTTGCACAAGATCCTACCACCTGCAAAAGTTAAGATAAAATTTCAGGTTTTAAGGTGACCCAGGGCTATTGCAGCTGGGGGGATGTTGTATCTAGGCCGTCCGGTGGCGTCCTTATGGCGCCATGTTCTTCTCAGCCATTAGACGTTGAGTTCGCCAGAAGACTGTCTTGATACAACACACATGAACATGGCGAACATGGCATCGTAAGGACGCCATCAAACGGCTCAGATACAATATAAGATAATTTTAATATGTATGTTTTTTCTTTTTTAAATGTTTATATATATATTTTTTTTTTGTGGCAATAAATGATTTCTTTCTTTCTTAATATCCCCGGGACACCTTACATAAACAATATTTGTTCTGCTGTGTTTCATTATGGAGGATATGACTGACTAAAATTAGACTGTTTAAAAGGTATTCTATACTAGTGTTTGCCCGCAGATTTGCACGCGTAAACTTTCGGATCCAGCAGTTGAATTGAAATTCAATCCTTGTATCGCGAGTGAGGATCACTCACGTTTGAACATGTCTGAGTCTCACGGTACTACCGTCCTTGCTTCATAATGGCTGTGATCAGGTGAGGCGGTCGTTCAACTTGTAACCTAGTGTGCGCAGACGCTGCGAGGAACGTGTTTAGTCTGCGGGTAGGGTTGACAGACCATGTGCGGTGAAGGCGGAAGTGATTATTTTTATGATGGAAGTAATTAATATAACTAGTAGTATAACTCCTTCATTTTTAATGCTAATAAGTCACTACCATGGTCTACCATGCAGTACCCAAAGTACGTTTGAAGATCAGTGCGAATGTTCTGCCTGTGTTTAGAGTGCAGGTAAGTTTGAATCTACGAGGAAATTCATATCTGCCTCCAAATGTCGTTATTATGCTATCTATAGCTCATATAAAGTTACGGTTTTCAGATTTTACTTCAGCCTCCCAGAGGCCTCCAAAATTTAGAGACTAGAGTGGAGTAATAATTCAATATGTATCATCTGTTGCATGCAAGTTATTCTGCTATCTTGATCACAAACTACTCATCTCATCATCTCAACATTCAAGTCAAAGTCAAAGTATCTTTATTTAATTTAGGCTATAACAAGCACTTATGAATGTTTCAAATGATTAATTAAATAAAAGTTCCAGAGTGACTAGGAAGATTGAATTATGAACAGATGCATCGTGTTGGCTTTTTATTCCACCCCATTCCCTTTACTTTGGTGACTTCTGGGAGGCTGGGATGAAATCTGCAAAACACCATTTTAAACGAGTCGGGAATAACATAATAGGCTACTTTAAACTGCGAGGTATTGTCATAGGACCGTGATCTATGTTGGTTAGTCAAACAATGAAGATTCACTTGGAAAAGAAAACTTGCAAATAAAAAAAAAAGAATACTTTATACTATTACAAGCTTTTACTTGGTTTCACCTGTCCCGTTGTCTGTATGTAATCAAATCTTGTAAGTTAAATGTGACCAACTTTCAGTAGTCAGATTGACTTGAAGTTTGGAATACTTATGTAAATTGCGTGACAATTAATAATCTTGCAGTGGCATCCTGGTAGTCTAGCCAATATCGTCTCCGCAGAACGGAACTCTTCAACGGTTAATAGCATCGACTTGAGATTTGGTACCTATGCAAATGTAGTTTAGGTGAAAAAAGGTTTGTATTAAAAATGAAATTTTTATGGTTAGGTTATTGATGCAGAAGTAGTAGGTAACATAAAAACAGTGTCAGCGGGCCCCAAACTAGGCAATGCTGTATCTTGGGCATATTGAAGAGTTGGTATTTATATGGAGGCTGGTTACTTACTGGTTAGTCATACTAAGCGATAAATATTTCGGATTAATTTTAGGATACAGTGTGAAAATGACTTAGTTTATAATATACTAGCTTTTGCCCGCGGCTCCGCCCGCGTGGTATCAAGTTATCGCGCGTTGTTCCCTCGGGAACTGTGCATTTTTCCGAGATAAAAAGTAGCTTATGTTACTCTCGGGACCATAAACTATCTCTATGCCAAAAATTACGTCGATCCGTCGCTCCGTTACGGCGTGAAAGATGGACAAACACACAAACACACTTCCGCATTTATAATATTAGTATATAGAATATATTGAAAACCGGTTTTTCCTCTTGCAACAGCCCTGAGTTTTCCCGGGAGTATCGAACGCGGGATCATACTTAGCGAAGCGAGTATTTATGCTAGATCAGCCATCGTCAAATATAACTATTGCTTGCGGTTCATACTTTGTAGCATACACAATTTGTAGTCACAATTTCAATTTGAAATCTGTAGTATGGCGATTACAATGTTTAGCAGTGCATTAATATTTGTAACTAGCTGTTGGCCGCGGCTTCGACCCCGTTGTATTTTTTCTGTATTTTCTTCCATAAAAACCTTCTACTGATAGTAACAAACGCAATACAAAAAGAATTAGCGCAATCGGCCCAGTCGATTTGCGCTTAGAAAATCATTTTGCGATTCATTTTTATTTATACACTAGCTGTTGCCCGCGGCTTCGCCCCCGTTGTATGTTTTCTGTATTCTCTTCCATAAAAACCTTCTCCCAACAGTAACAAACACAATCGGACCAGTTGTTTTTTTATTTCTCACAAGTACAAAAAATAACAGCTCTAAAAACGATTTTGTCCGTAGCAAAATTGTCGATAAATTTTCGGAAAAAACCTCTTTATTTATTTGAGACTGACTAGAAATTGTTCTCTGATATCAATTGATGGTTGGCGATGAAAGATGTAGCTCTGATTCATTCCCTATTCGGTCTGGGCTTATGTAGCCTTAAATACGTAGATGACACCATAGAGCAATAACTCCAACACGGGACTCTAGCAAAAAATGCTTTTCTCAGCCCTGGATTTTTTTTTCGACTGCATGGCAAACTAGCAAGTGAGTCTCCTAATGATAAGGGATCCGCCCATAAACGTCTGCAATACCACGTGTATTGCAGATGCGTTGCCAACCTAGAGGCCTAAGATGGGATACCTCAAGTGCCAGTAATTTCACTGGCTGTCTTACTCTCCACGCCGAAACACAACAGTGCAAGCACTGCTGCTTCACGGCAGGATTAGCGAGCAAGATGGTGGTAGCAATCCGGGTGGACCTTGCACATAAGGTCCTACCAACTGTAAATTTATTATTATTATTTTATTTTTCAATTAACTGCAAAATTTAATTTTAAGTTAATCATCATCATCCCACAGCAGTCCACTGCTGGACATAGGCCTCTTCCATGGCACGCCACAACACTGTCTTCAGCCCCTCGCATCCATCCACCGCCAGAGACCCTCTTAAAGTCGTCCGTCCACGGTTCCTCAGGATTTTAAGGAGGAATTATAAGTTGCTTTAAATTAAACAAGAAAAAAATAATCAATTGAGTTGACTAATTATTGATGTCATAACTATTGCCATCCGAAATCAACGAGGGATGGTATCTGAACAGCTCATAAAAAGTACAATTAATTAGTGGTGTCATACTATTGTGTATTGTACAGTCACTTACATTAATATCTGCCAGAGCGCAGCGTGCAAAAATATCTCACACGTCCTACCGCCCTAGAGATAGAGTCGTATCAGATATTTATGCACTCTTTGTTGTGTCAAATATTGGTGCTGGTGATTGTACCTACCTATCTAGGTAGGTGTACATAGATGCAAACCCTGCATAATGTTTTCGTACCGGCGATGGCAGCTCATAATCTTATTTACTATCACTGAGCCAGCATGACGCGACAACAAACGACGCACGCAGGCGCGTAAACGAATGCGATTCCGGGAAATAAATCGCGTTCTTAGATCATTTAGCTGAATGGAGGCGACATGTTCTGTATTATTCTATAAGCCGTGGTGGCCTAGTAGTTTGACCTATCGCCTCTCAAGCAGAGAGGGTCGTGGGTTCAAACCCCTGCTCGCGCCTCTAAGTTTTTCGAAATTCATGTGCGGAATTACATTTGAAATTTACCACGAGCTTGGCGGTGAAGGAAAACACTTGCACAAACCTGCGAAGCAATTCAATGGTGCGTGTGAAGTTCCCAATCCGCATGCTCGCGTGGGAACTATGGCCCAAGCCCTCTCATTCTGAGAGGAGGTCTCTGCCCAGCAGTGGGACGTATATAGGCTGGGATGGATGGATGGATGTGCTATATTATTCTACTCTTAGAAAATTGATCTTCATTGTCAATTGAAAGACGTCCACACCTGGTCATAGGGTTCCCCTAAAGTAAGTCATAATTACCGGTCCTGCACCGCCCGCATCCAACGGAGTCCTGCGACCTTCATCTTCACTTCGTCCTTCTCACCGTGGTTTACCACAGGCATAGAAAATATAATGAAGATCTTGATTGTAAAAAAACATTGATTTCTGTGCTATATATAAATTTCACACGAAAACACAAGCCGAAACATGAATGCACAGAAAAACCAGAAAAAATAGACCAGCGCTGGGAATCGAACCCAGGTCCTCAGCATTCCGTGCTGCGTGCTATTCCCCTACACCACCACTGGAATGCTGAGGACCTGGGTTCGATTCCCAGCGCTGGTCTATTTTTTCTGGTTTTTCTGTGCATTCATGTTTCGGCTTGTGTTTTCGTGTGAAATTTATATAAACTTTCACGGGATGACCGTAAAAGAAACAAAAATTTGGAGTTGAAATAAAAAATACAAAAAGACTCCAAATCGTAATCTTGTTCTGTGCTATACTTTGCGTATAATATGAGGCCAACGAAACCCAAAATTCAACCGCCCAAATTTTGAAAAGCCTACAGCTATCTCGATATACATTAGCGGGAAGCGGAAAAGCGGGAGGGGATTTGCATGGGGGGGACGGCTGCGAGCGCTTATGTCACGAGCGATAAAGACAAAAATATCCCAAACGAATACCTAACGCTTCTCTTAAGGAGGAAATCTTTGTGCAACAGTGAACTTCTTTCTGCTGATGATCATGGTATGAAATGAGATTGCTCTAACATTGGTCGATGTTCAAAGGGAATTGAGTCAAAGCGTGATTTTAATCTTCACTACGATACGGCGACGCAGCGTACGCATACGAAATATCATCATCATCATCATCCCAGCCTATATACGTCCCACTGCCGGGCACAGGCCTCCTCCCAGAATGAGAGGGCTTGGGCCGCAGTTCCCACGCGGGCGCAGTGCGGATTGGGAACTTCACACGCACCATTGAATTGCTTCGCAGAAATGTCGTAACTAATATAAAAATTCCAACACTTCTAAAAATTCCAATTCTTAACTCAAAATGATCGGCTAGTCATGTAAGTTTAGCAGAATGACAGTCATCGTGGACTCACTTTTTGTCTGTCCCTGACTGAATGCTCCTCTCATCCACTCAAAGGTTGACTGGAAGAGATCCCTTAAAGGGATAAGTTCGCCTTTGTACATATTTGTTTTTTGTCAATTGTGTTTTGCTTGTTTTGTACAATAAAGAGTTTACATACATACATACATACATCTCCAGTTGGTTAAGTACCCTAAGACCGCAACAAAGTAACCAGCTGGGTCTTATAATCCCCTGGTCCCGTCGCGTATAGCTTACAGTTAAAATCAGACGGTTGCCGGTATTTTAACCGCGTGGTTAACTGCTGGTAAAGTTTCACTGTGTATTAACTGCTTATTCTTCTTCTCTTTTAAAATATGGCTTTCTGTTCTATTAGGACAATTTCGCCAGTGTCAAAGTACTCTCTTTGAGAGGGACGTTGTTCGGTAGTTGTAGTTTTTGCAACTTGATAGTAAAATTCCAGAAACCACGTGGAGACAACTTGCGCATTAAAAAACGAATTAGAATTTTGTGATCACTCGCCGCATAAAACACTATCAAAATTATACTTCAACTAGCCAAAGAAACAGTAATAGCAAAATTATACATTGACTACATCCGCCATGTTCGAATGCCACAAATCAAATCGTATATTAACTGCAATGTGTACATTTGAACTATTTAATTAACGTCAGATTTGGCAGATTATGACACTTACTGTGAGATCGTTCTAGGGCGGTCAGGAATTAAATGGTTCCAAAATATTCAGGATTAGCTGTTACCCGCGTCTTCATCCGCGTAGAATTCAGTTTTCACTATCCCGTGGGAAGTGGGAAATAGTGGTATAGAACCCTTCGTGCGCTAGTCCGACTCGCACTTGGCCGGTTTTTTTTTTTAAATTCCTAGGTATATACCAGGTAGGTAGGTAGGTATATGTAGGTAGGTGGTAGGTATGACAGTTATAATGAAAATGATGATGGAAACGCGGGTAGTTGTGTGCCGGTGTCAGTTTCGTCGGGTAGTCGCGCGAGCAGAGCGGCGGCGCGCAGTGCGCGTGTAGCAGCCGCCGAGTCGCGTTGCTCCGAAGAAGAAGTGCTACGGATTAGCCCGAAACAGGTCTAGCTAAACTAGATTTAAAACGTGAGTTATCCGGAATATTTAATATGAGTGAGTCTCACGGTAGTTTTATGTCCAAAAATGTCTAGGTATAGAACTCTATGGCAAAATAGGTAACAAGAAGTAATTCTATCCCATAGTGCTGTGGGGTGAACGACTGCCGATGCAAATCTGAAGAACTCGTCTCGCAATTAATGCGACACCGGCTAGCTTGGCTTACGCAGAGACGTCAACTAACTTTAAGGGCGTTTTGGCGATTATCAGATTTATTGAGGAACAAATAATACATTTAGAAATGATTTAAACTACAAAAACTTAATAATAATAATTAAAAACTAATATAACTAAAAAAGGTCCCTGTGGCATGGTTCCAAGAATGCTGGCAGCATTTCCTCGCTGTATGGCGATGCTAATACGCTGCGCGAGGAAGCTGCCAGCCCTTTTGTCTCCGGTGGCGTCGACCAGTCTCTTAGCCAGTTGGTTGAAGAGATCCCTTGCGCTAGGACCCCACGGACCGAGAGTCTCGACGCCGAAGGCAATGAAGTTGTATCCGGCGTCGAGACCACTATACCCCCCGACACAAAAGGGGGTTGTAAGTTTGACCCTAATGTCTGTCTGTCAACGACGTCGTAACTCTCAAGAAAATGGACTGATTTCGATGCTTCTTTTTATAAATCCCCAATTAAAAAGAGGGGTGTTAGTTTAGTTTAGTTTATTTATTCATTCAATAAATCATTACATTATAATTTACATAAATGTCAGTTATAAGAATTTGTATTGAAATCGTCAAATGTGATAAGATTAGTAATAATTAATAAAATAAAATTCTAAGCATGTCAATATTTGATAAAAACAATTACAATAAGTTATAAGTTTGACCGCCTGTGTGTCTGTCTGTGGCACCGTAGTTCTTAAGCGGAACCGATTTGGATATGTTTTTTATTTGAAGGAGGTTTTCTAGCGATGGTTCTTAGACTCGTTTCATCAAGATCCGTTCAGCCGTTTTTGAACTTTAAAGTAACAAAGTCGGGGCTTCCCAACTTTTTAAATATCTGCATAACCGTCTTCTAAAATTCTTCTCTCTACGCAGTAGGTATGGCGCTACTTACGTGTGACATAGCATGTTAGTATAGTATGCCTTTCTTTTTAGGGTTCTATACCCAAAGGGTGCCATGCCAACGGAACCCTATTACTGAGACTCTGCTGTCTCTCTGTCTGTCCGTCCGTCTGTCACAGGGTTCTATCTCTTGAGTCGTTATAGTTAGACACTTGAAATTTTCATAAATTATGTATTACATGTGGCCGCTTTAACAAAAAATACTAAAGACAGAATAAAATAAATATTTATGGGGGGCTACCATATAACAAACTTGATTTTTTGACAATTTTGCTAACGTCTAATGTTGTACGTATAGATAATGGTGCGGAACCCTTCGTCCGCGAGTCCAACTCGCACTTGGCCAGTTTTTATCTTATTTTGAGTTTCAAACCTGTGTCGCTCTGTTCTAGGTAAAAAAGCCTAAAATTTGTTTATCCGATCGATAACTCTCGGTAGTAAAATAAGCTTTAAGGTTACAAAATAAATAAAAAACAGTTAAACATCTAATTACAATCTACAAAGTGTTTATAACAACATTAAAATTAAGTTATTGAAATTAAAGAGCGTGTTATAACTCTCTTATGACAGAAGAGCAACTTTTTTTTTATTTAACTCTCATAGACAGAATAGCAACGTTTTATTTTTTCTAAAAAAAGTAGTAATAATACAAGCACATTGTTAATGGCCAGCAAAAAATTGCATTCAGCCAAAATTTTTTTTTTTTATGTTAGTAATATAAATGGAGTCACAGTATTGATAAAAAAAGGATTTCCCTGGGTTAGGTACCACTTTTTTTATTACAAGCCTTTATTTTTATCTTGCCATATTTAGCACTCACGCGCGAGTTCAATCTGGCAAATCTAATTCAAGTCAAACTGATTGACATATAAATTTGGTAACTTGGTTGGGTAAGTACCTACTTACTGTCAATAAAAACGATATCTCATCAAAAAAGCTTGCAATAAATACGTTTAAAAAAAAATCTAACCAAGTTTGACTCTAAAAGTGCGAATATGCTAGGTAAGAATCCTTGCTACGATTTGCAAAATTCGTAGCGCTACGAAGCGTAGGCAGCTACGAATAGTTTTCTTCAGTTTAGGAATTATAATTAACCATATTCTCACGCTCTATTCTCTCTATTCTTATTCTGTTCTAACCTAAAATTTAAACTATGCACAACGTCTTACCATAATACCAACATCTTAATCACGTTGAACACATTCTGAATACAAATGAAACACCAAACAAATTTGGGCGCGAATGACCTTTTTTACTTTTTTAACGGGGAAATGCAAAGATATTTTTAAGAAATGGCCCCGTCGAGCCGGTTGTGTATTTTAAAACTGTTTGTAAAAAAACTTGTACTAAAATGTATGCGCAATCGAGATTCGAAGTACTAAGGCAGCATAGCCCGATGGAGTTCGCTGAGCCAGTCATACGAGTTCCACCACTACAGTCAAGCCTCATTAACTACGTATCGCCTACGCGCCACGCACACTCTCATACATAACATTAATTACGTACCCATCTCTCTCTAACGCTTCGCTTATTAGGAACTAAATAAGGATAGTACTATTTGATAAGGCGCGCTCGATTAATAGATATTAATTGCGTAAACAATTTATAATTTGTTGGTTGTAATCGCGCAAAATATTGTTCACGGTAGTTGCTATCTCTATTTTTTCTCACGCACACATTGAAAGCAGAAGCCAACAAAGAATTTCGAATAAACATTTCAACATGAAGTGGTTCTAAATTCAAACTCGGAAGTGACGATAGGAGCTCACTAACGCAAGTGAGTTATCAACATTTCTCACGCTTCGTTTGTGCTAGTGTGTGTGGTTGTCCATCTTTGTTTCGTTGTCAGTGTGTGGTTGTGTGGGTGTTGCGGTTGTGTGGGTGAGTTAAGAGCAAGAGGCGCAACTTCCTAGGTTCGTTCAACTTTTAGCCTAGTAAACTCTGTGGATGACTGACTATACATAGAATGACGGCGGTAAAATTAGTTTATAGGGTAGTCTGGTCTAAGCGTTGCAGTGAGGAGTGTCACTTGTGTACCTACTTGTTTTGTTTTTGACGCTTTGTTACTTTTCGCCTCATCTTTACAAATACTGACGCGCTGTTCTTTTGTTATTTTTGCTGGCAGCCAGTGTTTTGTTTTTCAAATATTTTAATACGAATTCATAGCGGAATTAGAACGCGAACAGAGTAGGTAGTTTCGGGACCTTTAAATGATCCGAATATCATTCTTTTACAAACTGATTTTAATGACTGACTAAATCAAACATGGTCTACAATCATCATCATCAGCCGGAAGACGTCTTTGCCAAACAAAGGTCTCCCTCTTAGAACGCCACTCGCTACTTGCATGTATTCGCCCGCAACTCTAGCGATGTCGTCAGTCCACCTGGTGGGAGGCCTGCCAACGCTTCGTCTTTGAGTTCGTGGTCAGCACTCGAGGACTTTTCTCCCCCAACAGTTATCTGTTCTTAGAGCGATGTAATCCGCTCTTTGCCCTTTCTACTTGCATATTCTTCGAGTCAAGAAATATATCGTCACTACTTTGAAAAAATCTCGTATCTCAAAACGAAATGTCAACAAAATTGATCCTTGAAAAAATGGTCATAAAGTTCACTCAGACTTTTTTATTTTTTGAGATACGAGCTTTTTTAAAAGTGGTGACGATATCTGCCAAAATCAAAGTATTTACATCTAGGTACTAAAGTTGTTTAGGGCTATGAGCTGTTTATAAGTTAGTCTGTCAGTAACGTTACTAATTTACTGAATCAGGCGCTACTTAGCGGAGGTCCATATCAATGAACTAAGAACAGTTAATTTGCTCACCCGCGACCTTATGATACATCGATGCATCAAATATGAGCTCATGCTTCCAAAATCCCCACTATTACCACCGCCAACACTGACGCGTTTCGAACCTAACCAGAGTTCGTCCTCCCTGCTCAGTTGCTCTGAGGATGAACTCTGGTTGAGTTCGAAACCAGTCAAATAGTGTGATGGTAGTAATAGTTGGGTTTGTGTGATCAAGTCAAGCTTTCAAGAAAAGAGGGTACTCGTACCTAAAAGGCCAGCAACGCACTTGTGTGTGACACTTCTGGTGTTGCAAGTGTCCATGGGCGACGGTAATCTTTCGCTTACCATCAGCCACTCCGTTTGGTGGTTTGCCCCCTATTCCATAAAAAAACAAAATAAAAACAAATTGTTAGAAGGTGACAAGTTTAAGATTTTGGGGCTGTTTCACCATCCATTGATTAGCGTTAAATGACGATTAAATGTGATGCCTTCTCCGTCTATTCGAACAAAATAAATAGAGACGGCATCACATTTAACTGTCAGTTAACAAATCAATGAGTGGTGAAACAGCCTCTAATCTAAAGATCTCAGAGTACTTCATTTGTCTAAGGTTAAGATATTTTTGACCACATCTGTACAGATTTGGATAAAATAAATTTCAAATTCAAAATAAGAATTCCAAAAACAAATGGACGTGTAAACCTCATTACTAGTCCAAGTGTAAAGAAAGAAGGAACAAGTATTTGCATCTCTCTCCCAAATCGGTTCTTATCCTGTCTTTTATTATCATTTAGCGAGTCAATGACTCAGGAACATGCGCGTGACCTGATTTTTAATGCTTCGTAAATTGGTGCTAAAATGGTCCCGTCTCTCTCTGCCCTTGAATGAGGGAGGGAGATGCAAATGTTTAACAAGTTCATGGACTAGCGTCGTTTTGGAGAGTCATTTCGTTCGGTTTTCGGGTACTCATGAGAAATAAGTTATTTTAGTATAATTAGATTTTTAACACGCACAATCTTTGAAGTTCAGTTTGTACAATTAAATACTTAAGTTTTGCAGGTGGTAGGACCTCGTGCAAGGTCCGCCCGGATTGCGACCACCATCTTGCTCGCTAATCCTGCCGTGAAGCAGCAGTGCTTGCACTGTTGTGTTTCGGCGTGGAGAGTAAGACAGCCGGTGAAATTACTGGCACTTGAGGTATCCCATCTTAGGCCTCTAGGTTGGCAACGCATCTGCAATCCCCCTGGTGTTGCAGGTGTCTACGGGCGGTGGTGATCTCTCTCCATCAGGAGACCTACTTGATCGTTTGCCAACCAGTTAAATAAAATAAAAAAAGTAGTTTTTTTCTACTAGCAAGCGTTTGTTCTGCGAAGTCTAAGATTTTTAAAAACACCAAAGATTTTTGAGTGTTCTAGATGGGGTTCAAACTGACAAGTCTCCCGTGGCTATACGCGCCAAGGTGTTCTACCAACTGGACCACCGGGAACCCGGGACAGACAGTCAGATACGCGGGTGATCTTGGTTCCGTTTTTTCCTTCCCGAGTACAGTCACCAGCATTAACATCTGCCACAGCGGCGCGTGCAAAAATATCTGATACGCCCTAGAAATAGAGTCGTATCAGATATTTATGCACGCTTGTTGTGTCAGATATTGGTGCTGGTGACTGTACTTACGGAAATCCTAGACCGCTAAACACATTGAAAACGGCGCCAAAATTGTAAGAAACAGTTAAGAAAACATTTTTGTTACTAAAGCCGATTAATTTAAATTAAGTGATTAATACTCAAATTAATCGATTAATGATATCCGGTGGTCCTCGAGGTGAGAGTCGCTTAAATTAGGCGAAATAATAGCAATTAATCTAAATACTTCGACACTTTTTTTAACTTCTTTTAGTTTACTTTGCAATTTACTTATGACGTTTAACCACTTGTTAATGAAAAATGTTTTATGGGCTCTTTAACTTTATTTATTTGCCGGCAGTTTAGCTGGCTAATTTAGGTAGGTAAATAACAAGATTGACCTATTTTAACCAGGTGAAGGAAAGGGTGGGTGTCGTGTCGTATCAAGAAGTCAAACAGCTGGCCGAAGACCGTGCGGCGTGGCGATTACTCCACCGACAAGAGCATAGCTCTTAAATTTAAGAAGAGGGGAGAAATAACAAGATTATGAAACAGCAGTGAATCGCTGTTACACGTACAATTTCAGGACTCTTCATCATCATCAGTCGGAAGACGTCCACTGTTGAACAAAATGCTTACCACTTACAACGCGACATTGAATAACGACTGTTGGTCCACCTAGCTGGACTCTAGGTCTTTGTGGTAGGTTTGGATCGCGTTGAGGGAGAAAAATTATCGAGTGGCGACCACCGAACGGAAGTCGCTGCGTCAGTAGAAAAAACTAGCTACTATGAATTAACTAGCTTTTAAATTACCGACAAATAAATATAATTTATTAAAGAGCCCATAAAACATTTTTCATTGGTAAGCGTCATAAATCCTAAACTAAACTAAAGGAAGTTAAAAAAAGTGTCGAAGTATTTAAATTAATTGATATTTCGTCTAATTTAAGCGACTCTCACCTCGAGGACCACCGGATATCATTAAGTGATTAATTTTAGTATTAATCACGGGACGAATCATTATTTTTAACTCATTGTTTACGAAAGAGAGTTTAAATGTCATTAATAAAAAATCGTAATGTACTCGTGGGAAATGTATATTCTTTTCTAGGGTTCCGTATATCAAAGTGACAAAACAGAACTGTTACAGAATTACCCGTGTGTCTGTCTGTCACAGTGAAATCGCTGCGAATCTACTGGACTGATTAATTTGGCGTGCTTTGAGTCAGTAGCAGAGTAGGCACTGCTAGTGCTGGAGACGCGCTGCTGAAGCAAGTAATTAACCTTCTACCCTGGAATTAGCCCAATGCACGCCAAATATGTATTTGAAATATGGGGGCACAATAAAAAAAAAACTTAATCCTACGGAAGCCTTTTTACATAAGATCGACTCGCACTTGATAGAGTTTTTTTTGTAAGGATTTTAAACTGGATGACGCGAGGGCAGTCACGTAAGCATTTGGACACTTTTCGATATCCTTACCATTTATGAGAACCTGGTACACGCGAGTAAGTGACATCCCAACATAATGATGTTTTTACGTCCAAAATCCATTTGTCCAACATCAAGAAACAAATTATGGTTTAAAAACGAATTTTTGGTACGTTTACCTTAAGTTGGGAGTTCGAATATTATGACATGTTTTTATACACCTGCGATTTTATGAGTCTCTTGCAGAACTATTTAGGTAAATATACTTATCAGTAAATTGACAAGATTTCATATTTCTAAGACTATAATTTGATTCGTTCTCTGTATTCTGCTTGGAAATAGAAAGACACTGAATTTTTTAAAATTTTGCTACGATTATTAATTAATTTATTAAAAAAAATTTAAGATGTGCTTATTCTAAAAGGGCATAACTCCAAAACTACGATACAATAGATCCATTACTTTTGTCTAGTCTCTATTAAAAAAAAGGTCACGTAAATCATGCGTAAATCTGACGTAGATGTTGTCAAAATTATGACAGCTCTTTTTTCTGGTGATAAAGACAAAGGAAACATATCTATTCTGTCGTAGTATTGGCAAATACAGATACATTTTTTATTTATTTTTTAGTATTTTTTAAATATGGAGAAATAAATTATAATAAATATTTTCCCATGTTCAGGAGGCAAAACTCTTTCGATTAATGTAGTAATTTACAGGTGTTGAAAAAATGAAATCTTTTCAATTAGCGTTAAGGGGTATGCTCTTGGTTAGCCCATGATCAATGTCCCGTTAGATATTCGGTTATCGCGCGCTGTTTCCTCGGGAACTGTGCATTTTTCCGAGATAAAAAGTAGCCTATGTCACTCTCGGGCCCATAAACTATCTCTATGCCAAAAATCACGTCGATCCGTCGCTCCGTTACGGCGTGAAAAACGGACAAACACACAAACATACAAACACAATCATACAAACACACTTTCGCATTTATAATATTAGTATGGATTATAACAAGTTCAAACAGCTTAATTAAGCATCTAAGCTGCGTAGCGGGTTGTTGTCTCCCCTGTCTTGGACTTTCCAGTAGCTAACCCGGCTTTATAGTCAGATCAGCTCGATGACATCATAATATTCATTTGTATTGTCATCAAAACTACATTTGCCAAATTTCCGTACAATAATGAGGGTGAAAATTATGACTTAACATCCGCCTGGCCTAGGAACATCTAATGTCCAAAAAGATAAATGACCAATCTATAAACTAGTTGTAGAAATATCCAATCAGAAACATTGGCAGTTTAATCAGCGATTAACCATAAAGATGTCCAATTGTAAAAATTTCAAACCAGATACACATGATCTACTTTTAAGAATAATATACAACCAAAAAAAAAGTATCTAACTGTAGTTGCTGAGAAGTCAAATCAACATTTGTTATCCTTATTCAACTTTATGGTTGGAGTATTTATTTGTTTCATTTATAATTGATAGTTTTTATAGCTGGCCATGTTAATGGTTGGTCATTTTAGCATTAGGCATATTCCATAATGGACTTTGTCCAAAGATGATATTTGTTGCGTTTTTAACTCGTGTGATATTTTTATTATCTTATTATTTTTGGCTGATCTGACATTATACGTATTACTACGTGTGAAAAATCCAAAAATCTTGTTTTCTCTGGATCAGCGCCATCTGTTGGCGAGTAGTGCGCTACGGTGGCTTTAACTTAGGTTAATTCGCAAGCAATTAATTTTAGACAAGTTCAGAATACAAATCCGTCAATTTTATTAGTTTAGCGGCATTTAAGAAGCATCCTTATTCTTAATTAAACTAGAGATAGGATATTAGTTTGATAAAAATATTATCACTCTGCAGATGTACTTATATTACAATTCATACTACAGTCGAATTCATAAACTTCTGTGCAAAAATTTTATCAAAAATAGGTATCTGAAAACCACTCTCTTGTCAGCGGCGTAGAAGCGTGTTCAGATATTTTTGATCAAATTTTTGCTTACAAGCTTATGAAAACGACTGTACATAATGGTTTCCCTTCTTATTTTATCTGAGAAGTTTGTATTAGAAGTAGAAAATAGAAAATATATATGTATTCATAGTGCTCTCTCAATTAACTTCAGTTTAGTACCCAGTCTCCAGCCGTACGTGCATTATTCATTTTAAATAATAATGTTTCTTCTCTTTTAAAATATGGCTTCTGTCCTAATTAATAGGACAATTTCGCCAGTGTCAAAGTATTCTCTTTCGAGAGGCAACGTTGTACGGTGATTGCAGTTTTTGTAACTTGATAGTAAAATTCCAGAAACCACGTGGAGACAACTTGCGCATTAAAAAATGTCAGACACGAGAGCAGTATAGAATTTTGTGATCACTGTTCACTGTTAAGGTTAATCGCCGCATAAAACACTATCAAAATTATACTTCAACTAGCCAAAGAAACAGAAATAGTAAAATTAGATATTGTCTACATCCGCCATGTTCGAATGCCACAAATCGAATAAAATCGAATAAAGTTTCATATTAATAGATATGGAAATGTCACACATCTAATACAATAATTGACTGACACTTCGTGTACCATCGTATTCGGTTTGACATCCGACTTTTCCCGATCGAAACTACGCGCTTCGGTTTCTTCAATGCGAATGGTAGCTGCGTTTAAAAATCGCAAAAGCGATTTCGCAATCAATACGTGACTCGGAATAGGGGTGCGGGGGTCAACGACCGCATTCGGCTGCCGCACGACAATGGAATCGATAATCGATACGTCTAGACGACGTGGAGACTATTCCGATTGCGAAGCGAAAAATCGAGCTTTCTCGCCAGTGAAACCTTAAAAACTAAAAAGCTTGAAATTAGCAATAGCTTTTTAAAATTTGAATCGCTGTTCTATATTCATATTGCCGGAGATACTGCAAATGACCACCCGATTTACTGACAAAAGTAGATTTCCAGTTTTTATACAAAAAATTACGCTGTAGTTGTACACTTTTGTACTTTGTCGTTTTACAGCCACGTACTAAACGCCATGCAAGATTGTCAATGTGTCAATGCGACAGGGTAAAAAAGTGATCCGCTACTTTTGATGCTGACTGTACCTACAGTCGAGTTCATAAACTTGTGAGCAAAAATTTGATCAAAAATGTCTAACCGCGACTATTGTTAACGGCGTAGAAGTGTGTTCGGATATTTTAGATTAAATTTTATGCTCACAAGTTTTTGAACTCGACTTTACTAATCTCACGTTCCGCGTGTCTGTTAGATCTTTTCAACTAAGCGAATGGATTAAAATTTTAGGGTTCGATGGTTTAGGCGTGAATGGGTAACAAACAGACAAATAGAGTTGCTTTCGCATTTATAATAGTTAGGGCAGTAGTTGAGATAGGATCTTGAAAATTTATATATCTACCTATAATCAGCAAAGACGTATGTATGAAATGTATTTTTCTACAAAACTCATTTTGTTCCAGGGGCTAAAGTTTTAAATTAAGTGAAAATCAAACAAGTCTGTGACCTACTTTAAGAAAGTTTATTAGCATGTCGAATTTACATAAAGATTGAACTTGTTATAATAGGGCGTCTCGTGTATACCTGCCTATTTATAATTCCATACATGTTTGTAATGTGATACGCAAAAATAAATGAAATTCTTCTTCTTCTCTTTTAAAATATGGCTTTTCTGTCATTTAGGACAATTTAGCCAGTGTCTCAGTATTCTCTTTCGAGAGGCAACGATGTACGGTGATTGTAGTTTTTGTAACTTGACAGTAAAATTCCAGAAACCACGTGGAGACAACTTGCGCATTAAAAAATGTCAGACACGAGAGCAATATAGAATTTTGTGATCACCGTTCACTGTTAAGGTTAATCGCCGCATAAAACACTATCAAAATTATACTTCAACTAGCCAAAGAAACAGAAATAGAAAAATTAGATATTGTCCACATCCGCCATGTTCGAATGCCACAAATCGAATCTAAATTAAATTAAATGAGATAATTTATAAACATGTCCGTTAGATCTGTCATAAAAATGTTAAAATGGTTAAAGTTCTGAAACAAATAGGGATGAATCAGGGAAATTTCTAAATATCCATTTGAAACTCATACGTAATGTAAGACTGTCTAAAATAATCATCTTAAAAGAAACTCCATATGCATATCGTAAAATACTTGTCACGTTTTTCCAAAGGTGATCCCTTCAAGTTTTTCCTAACGACTTCACGTAAACGATGAAAAAAGCTTAGACATTGGAAAGCGGCGATAAATCGCAGAAACTCCTATAAAGCCTTAATCATTTCCACAAACGTCTTCATAATTGGCGATTTTTTATTACTAATTACCAAAAGCAGTTTATGCCGGTTGGCAGGTGCCTTAAAGAGAGGGGGGGGGGGGGGCTAGGACGGCCGTTGACCCTTGCGAGCTCGAGTTCAAACCTACACTTCAAAAAGAGCACAACTAACCAAGTTTATGTCACTCTAAAACGGTCCTTACCACCTATTATATACTTCAGCAAATTCTCTAACACCGGAAGAGGGATCATTGAGCTTGCGAGCAATTTAACGCCTCATGCCAAAATGACATAACCACCGTTTGCGGAATTTTCGCAAAATGCATTTTATGGCTTGCTAGGAAGGTTGGGAATAAAGTAGGGTGTGGAAACATGGTTGTTGATCATGGACGTTACTTCCTGGTCGGTCTCATATCAATTAAGTGTTGGTAATGTATCGCGGAACCAGGGCATCTAACTCACGCGTTTTAATGACTCATTGGTTATAATATGTACTTATCTGGATGTTGGTAAAAGGAAAAGTAAAGTTGAGACCGAGTGGGCAAATCACCGCGAAAATTGTGGGCAATGTAAACAAAGCTAAGTACTCCGATTTTATATATAGTTTTTTTTTTACTTAAATGGGTATCATGCCTTTTCGCACAATCACTGTTTGCCACATGTTTCATTTCCCAATTATCAAATTTCGCTGACACCAAAAAATTTTTCCATAGTATTTTCTTATGCTTTTTAGAACACACTAGGTTAGCTTAGGTTTGTTTTCTTATGTCGTGGTGTCTCCCAGTCCTACCATGGCAGCCGTATACTTGGCTGGTAAGGGAATACCGGTGGGTTTTTAATGAGAAGCCCTCCCCCCTTCCTTCCTCCCACGGCGCAGGGATAGTGTGTAACGCATTTTCCCACCGAAAAAAAAGGTTTGCTTTCTTGTCTTTGTTTGTTTGAAAATTCCGATAAAAATATAGTTTCGGAGAAAATCGTGAGTTGGCAAATGAAACCTTTGGCAAAAAAAAACAGTTACGCGAAAAGGCAGAGAACCGCTTATGGCATATGGCATCTCTATTTAATCTTTAATGTTACTACATTCTTGACAGAGCGGTAGTGGTCTTCGATCGAGAATGAGGAGTAATGTGAGATGGGAAAACAGTGTGGAAGTTTCACTTACTTTCCGCACCGCAGTGCTGGAGTTCGGAGTTCGTTTTTAGGGTTCCGGAGCCAAAATGGCAAAAACAGAACCCTTATAGTTTCGCCATGTCTGTCTGTCTGTCTGTCTGTCCGTCCGCGGCTTTGCTCAGGGACTGTCAATGTTGGAAAGCTGTAATTTTGCACGGATGTATAAGTAAACTATGCCGACAAAATAGTACAATTAAAAATTCAAAAACAATTTTTTTTAGGGTACCTACCTCCCATAGACGTAAAGTGGCGGTGATTTTTTTTTCTCATTCAACCATATACTGTGGGGTATCGTTGGATAGGTATTTTAAAACCATTAGGGGCTTGCTAAAACAATTTTTCGATTCAGTAATTTAATTACTTTAACAAATTTTGTTTGCGAAATATTCAACTTTAAAGTGCAAATTTTCACTAAAATCGAGCGTCCCCCCCCCCCTCTAAAATCTAAACCGGTGGGTGGAAAATTTTGATAAAATTCAGTATGGTAGTCAGTATATCAAACGTTCAAGGAAAACTATAACAGCTAAGTTTGCTTGAGAATTATTAGTAGTTTATGAGTAAATAGCAGCGTAAGGTATAAAATATACCTAAACTTGGAAGATTCCGTATAAATTACGAAATCCTTAGAAAAATATGACTTGATTTTTTCGTAATGACTACGGAACCCTATTTTGGGCGTGTCCGACACGCTCTTGGCCGGTTTTTGGTAATAGACAGCGCTGCTGATCACTCTCACGTCGGTTGGGCTACTACGAAATTTGAAAATGGAAGTTCGTATCATACCGTCTCTTTCGTAAATTACATAAGCGTCAGCAGGACGGCAACATACGAAATTCGAGTTGTGTACATCGTAGTATAGGGCTAGGTGACTAGACGCCTTACGACACCCACGGGAAGAGATGGGTCTGTCGTATTCGAAAACCGGGCACAAGAAGGGCTTTTTAGGGTTTCACCACCCATTGATTAATTTTAATCGACGAATAAATATGGTGCTGTCTCCGCCTATTCGAACAAAACAAACAGAGAAGGCATCACATTTATTAATTCATCAATGGGCGGTGAAACAGCCTAAATCTAAGTATATATGTCGGCGGCCGATCGTAATATTGAAAAACAATTGAAAAAGAATCCAGGATGTGAAGACTTACTAGTAAAGTTCAAAAAAAAAAGAAATGAGACTACTGTGCTTAAGAACAAAATGAAGAACAAATACTATTATGAGTCTTTTCAGAAATGTAAAAACGACCCTAAAGAAATGTGGTCATTGATTAACTCTTTGACCAACAATAAAAAAAAGGCTAATAGTGCTCCTTCAAAACTTATGACCTCCACCGGTGCCACCACGGATGAAAAAGAAATTTGTGAAGAATTTAACAATTTCTTTGCAACAATTGGTCCCCAGCTAGCTAGCAAAATTCCCTCTATGTATCATGGAGGTGCTAATGCTCCTACAAATTCTAATGACCGACATGACTTTGGTAATGGATTGTCAAATTTGACACCAAGTAGCGAGGATGAAATATTGAAAATAATAAATAGTCTTGACCCAAATTGTAGTTCAGGTATAGACAAAATTACAACAAAATGTATTCAATGTATTAAGCAATATTTAATTCCTAACCTTACGAAGTGCATTAATTACTGCCTAGAATCTGGTATTTTCCCCGATTCATTGAAAATTGCCAAAGTTACACCAATTTTCAAATCAGGAAACAAAATGGATCCAGGGAATTATCGGCCAGTATCTGTACTGCCGATATTTTCTAAAATTTTTGAAAGGGTTATTTATTGCCGTTTAAACAAATATCTTACGGAAATTAAATTTCTTTTTAATCGACAATATGGATTTCGCCCGCAGTCAAGTATATTATCAGCGGTAATTGACTTAGTAAGTAACATCAAATCGAACATAGATGATAAAAAAAAATGTCTTGGTATCTTTATTGACCTTCAGAAAGCGTTTGACACGGTAAGTCATTCGCTTCTTCTCGAAAAACTTAAAAACATAGGCGTAACTGGCAAAGCACATAAAATTTTCGAATCCTATTTGGAAAACCGTATCCAAATTGTCAAAGTAGGTAATGCAAACAAACAAAGCTCTCCTCAACCAATTGGGACACCACAAGTAATTACTTGTGGTGTCCCTCAGGGATCAATTCTTGGGCCACTTTTGTTTTTAATTTACATCAATAATATAAGTCAGGTACCTCTTCGTGGGGAGTTAAGTTTGTACGCAGATGACACTTGCGTGTTTTACTTTGGACACTCTGTAGATGAAATGAAAAAATTGGCACAAGAGGATCTCAATGCACTTCATGACTGGTTTCAATACAATTTATTAACTATCAACATTGCAAAAACAAGTTATGTAATATTTAAGGCTAAAAATAAAAAAGTAAGTGATGATATTCCACTTACAATAAACAATATACAAATAAAAAGATCGACAGAAGAAAAGTATCTGGGACTCATACTGGACAGTGAATTGACGTGGAAACCTCACATAAATAAAATTAGATCCAAACTGTCGTCGTTGCGGAGCTGCCTTTTCAATACTGTGCACAGTTTTCCGCGTCAGGTGAGATACACTATCTATAATTCTCTTGTTAAATCTCACCTGAACTACCTCATAGAAATATGGGGTAGTGCAAATAAAACTGCTCTTAAAAGTCTGCAGATTGCTCAGAATAAAGTCATAAAAACACTCTTTCAATTTGAATTCCTCACACCTAGTCGTTTAATTTACTCGGAAACTAAAGTTATGAACCTAAATCAGTTATATTTTAACAATACGTGTATTTTAATTAAAAAAATTATAGATAAAAAAATAAATTCGCAATTAATTTTTAAAACTAAGGCTGAACAAGGTTTTTGTCGTCTGCGCAATGCTAATGATCTGTGTCTCTCAAAGACGCGAACAAAATTTGGGAAAAAAAGTATAGGGTTTGAAGGGGCCAAGTTTTACAATCAATTACCAAAGTCTATTAAAGAATGTAAAAATATTAATATCTTTAAGAGTAAATTGAAAGAGTATGTAATTGAGAAAATCTAAATCCGGCCCTGCGTGTTGCAGTTAAACATGCACGCAGAAACAGGTAACAAACAAGATACTTTTATTTATTGTACTACTTCGCTACTTGGAGTTTTCTCCCTACCCGTATTGGTTTAAAAAAGATACCTGCACATAGTTTAGTTGTTTAAGTATTGTTTTTCTTCTTTTTCTTTAATTGTGTGCACCTCATGGTGCTCACTGGTATTAATTGTATATTAGTATAAGTTCTCATTAAGTGAAATGTAACAATTTCTTTTGAGAAATAAAGTTCTATAAACACAATATCCGCCAGATCACGAAATTCCTAGGCACATCATGAAATAGCGCCAGTTGGCCAGGTATATCACGATGTTCTTGAGAAACAATACGGCAGATCGACTAGAGCAACGCATTCGTCGATATTCCTAGCTTTATACCGGGCATATCGTGTTATGCTGATAAAAGAAAATAATAGGTACGACGAGCGAAGCGAGGAGTGGTTAGTATGAATTGTGAAACGATATGGCGTCTTTTTATGATATGCCTAGGAATTTCATGATCTGCCTAAACTAGCCACATCATGAAATGGCGGCGTTTCATGATATGCCTAGGAATTTCATGATCTGCCTAAACGTCACTAGGTAAATCATCAAACGGTGAGTTTAAAACGATCTGGCGGATGTCCCTTAGCCAATTCATGAAATGGCGCCATTTCACGATATGCCTAGGAATTTCGTGATCTGGCGGATTTTACGATCGGCCACCGACATATTATTATACAAGACAAGGATTTATAATATCGTCAAACGAACAATTCATCAAATCAAATAGAGGGAAATTTTCCACTAAAGGCTTGTTTACATAGTTTACCAATTCTATTCATGGCAAGTTTCGGTTAAAAATATCTTTCCACAAATACATCATCCACAAATACATCATAATGTATACAGATGCCAGTAAAAGCTGACACACTGTAGTTACTTATTCATTGCGTACGGTGAAACCTGAAAAATAACGTCCTATTCAAATAGGTTTTCACCTAACAGCTTTCATACATTTTAATGTTGTTTACTTACCTATTTCTCAAACCTTTTTTTCAGTAAGTACCTGAAGACTGGCCTCAACCAGTGTGTGTTGCCAGTGATGACCTTATAGTTCTGAGACGTGGTTCTTAATTGTTGGCCTCTTGGAGAGACTCGCAGCAGTCGCAGACAACGATGGAGAACATACCCGGAGTTTTTTAACGTGGTAAAATCTGGAATACAGAAATTCGCCGAAGAACTAAAGTCACCGACATGACTCGAAGATTATACAAGTTGAAGTGCCATTGGGCGGGCCAGGTCGCTCGAAAAACAAATAACCGTGTTGGAGCCGAAAGGTCCTCGAGTGGCGACCAGGGCCGCATTTAGAGGTGTGGAGGCCTTGGGGCAACAAAGGAGTGGAGGCCAATGAGGGCCTTTTGATATTTTACTGATTGCCTTATTGAAGTGAAGAAATATACGAATTGTTGTTTCCCAGTATTTACTCGTCGGAATTTGAAAGTTTTTTTTTCTATGTCTCTATTGTGGGGGCCCCTATTTTGTGGAGGCCCCGGGCAGTTGCCCCCTTTGCCCTCCCCTAAATCCGGCCCTGGTGGCGACAACGAACTGGAAGATGAAGCGTTGGTAGGCCCCCTACTAGGTGGACTGACGACATCGCGACTCACCACTTACATACACTGATTGCCCATCGTGTGTGTACTTAAATGGCGAGATATCTTTCATTGTTTCCGATATATCAATATCAACTTGACATGTTCACACGTTCCTGGGTCTTGATAGACAAACAGAACAACAAAGTGACCCTATAAGGGTTCCGCTTCTCGTTACAAGCTTTTCTTTAGCTTGCCCGGTTCGTTTATAACTTATATCTTACTTATACGATACCATAAAGGGTGAGCGTGAGGCTCTAATGTGTTTCGGCCGCCGTATCCTGCATATTAGAAAAATCGAGTAATAATTATATCTGTCACATAACAATAATAATAATTTTATTTATTTCGGGTAACTTAGGCCCATACAATAAATACCTTACAGACTAACATACATATTTATAATCAATAATATTTAAATCTAATTTGGTGACAAAATGGCGTGACCCCGTTGAGTCACCGTCCCCGACGTCGCATTCATCTGCGGCGTGGTGCCCCGGAACCGCCGGAACACGACGTCTTTCGGCCAGAAGGCAGCACTCGCGATGGTCCCCATCAGCAGCCGCGGCACGCGCACCACAAACGAGCTGAAGTGCACGTAGTGGCGCGACTGCAGCTGGAACACCCTCAGCGTGTATCCGCTCTTCCGGCGGACGTATTCCACCACATCTGCGACTGCGACGGTGTGATGGCAGACATAAAAATTCTATTCACGACCACCAAGTTTGATGCAGTGTATGGTGTCAGAACTGTGATTGGTTTTAGTTCACGGTTATATTCTTATATTTTCCTAACACACGGGATATGGTGGTGGAAACGCTTCAGAGCCCCACCCAAAAAAGTACCATCTAACTAAAGTATTTCGAGATTACCGCTATGTGAATTAACGCGGTGAAAACATGGAAACTTACCAGTATATCAATAGGAGAATATACTAGAAGGGATAATGTGCTGAATCAAATTTCGAAAAGTGTCTGTACATTTTAATAGACCTTTTCAAGTCACGTTGTTTTCAACGTCAGTTCCGGCCACCGACCTATTTTCACATGAAAAACGCTAATAACTGAAAAAAAGTTCAAACTACATTGCATTAGGTTGCTTTTCTAACAATTGCTTGACCAGTACGGCTAGCATGACACTTATATTCCCTTCAGGAGCATGCAATAAAAGATGCTCAAGAAAATGGCGAGCGTGCTAGCGCTCTTATAGGCCCTTATTCGACAAAGATGAAGTGATATTGTAACGATGGAATAATCTTGAACTGTAGCCTTTATCACCTACATTTTAAAACTGGCCTCTTGTCGATGAAGTAATTGACACCTTGTTGGTTTTCGTCAGCCTATTGACTTTTTAATATTTTTCTTAATTTGGTTGAAATCATTTAATATCGGTCCAAATTTTTCCTCCAAAATATGTATTTTGGCCGCTTGTAGACGTCCGTTGTTTTCACCGGACAGCGCACCGTTCTTTGCGGTGTTGTATGGCTTCGTCGCCGGACAAGAAGTCCGGTGCATGTACAATTATTGTAATTTAATGATTGTATAATCATTGTAACCCATATAAAGCCATATAAAGCCGCAATAAGTAATAAGTAAGCCATATAAAGCCGCAACTCCGGCAAAAAAATGGTCCGTAGTCCGGTGAAAACAACGGATGTTTAGAAACTGCCCTTTAAAAAAGCTACGGTGCCGAATAAAGGTTTCTCTGTGACAGGTTAGTTGGCCCCAGTTTCGTGAGGTTTATATGACAACTTTGACATTTATTTTGTGTCTGGTTTGTGATTGCCCAACGACTAAATGAGCCAATCGCAAGCACGACTGTACAGTAACAGTGCACAGTATATTTCCATCGGGAAAAGTCAGAAAACGACGGCACCCGAAGTGGCAAACGATTATTCTGTTAAATGAAATGAGTGACATTTCTTTCATATAATTTTTATTATTACGTAATCTATTTATTTTTAATTTACTTTGCTAGCTTTCATGGTTTGTATATTATCTTGGTTTGAAAAAAATACTTTCTGCCAAGTGTCTTGCGGCGCATTCGAAAAAAAAAAATGAAAGCGCTACTTACCTGTCTTCTTACCTAGTAAAAAAACTGACATTTAGAAGAGCCCTTTACGGCCTACTTACAGAATAAAATTTTTAAATTTTTTATCAAAAATTCTGATGAAAAACTTTCCAAGGGGTTTTAGGTTATTACATGGTTATACTCACCCAATCATTTACTGAAATATTCAAGATAATATATAAGCCACCTTGTACATTCAGTTTCGAATATGGCTGTTGTGTGACTGTGTGTTGTGTTGTGTGAATATGACCCTGTACTTAGACTTATTTAGCATTTCGTTTCACATTGCTTTGTGGGTCCCTTACTTCACCGACCAGTTGGAAGAAGACGCAAATAACGAATAATAAATTAGCCTTATCTACTTAGATTTACGATGTCACGTTGCAATCCACGTTAGGAAAGTCGCTAACACCGAAAATAATACAATTGCAACAGAAAATTTTAATATTCTCCGTTCAATGTTTCATTTTAACGGTCTTTTCTTATTTTATACATGCGTTGTTAGAGATACTTTGAATATATTTGCCGGAGTTTCTCCTTTAACAGGTGCCCTGTCCCATGACCGTGAGTCACATGTGCCTCATGCGTGACTTTACTGGTACCAGTGTGTCAGTTTACTGGTGGCCAGTGAGGTAAATAATGCAGTTGTTCTTTCGATAAATAATCATTTTTATATTCTTGAACCACATTTAGATAGGTAACCAATAAAAATTACTATGGGGACGACATTGGGGATATTAGGTACACTTTGTCATTGCTATGGGGACGTGTCAAGAGAACGCTCCACATTGTTCCGAGACAGGCAACCTGTTATGTACTCGTACTATTTGTGTTTTTATCGCACTCGCTTCGATTACCATGACATTATCAATTAATTTTATTAATAGATACACTAAGTCTACGTGATCTAGGAGCTGTTTTGAATGGTTGCTTTGTATATTAAGTGGGTTTCATTGACGATTATTAAAATAGGATTTACGGGACTGGCCACTTATGTAGGCATTCACAGGTTTAGGTAGGTAGTGCCACGAGAGTTGAAGACAAAAATAACTGATTGCACAAAAGGAGAATGAATGAAATTAATGAGTAAGGGGCTGTTTCACCATCCATTGATTAGTGTTAACTGACGGTTAAATGTGATGCCGTCTCTATTTGTTTTGTTCGAATAGACGGAGACGGCATTACATTCGCGTCTCAGAGTTTGGCCTAGAAAAGAAGGTTAGGGACCAAATTATTTTTGAGGGACCAAATTATTTCCTAATTTATAGATGCTGGTGCTACGCCAACCACTACCGTAGCGCACTCGCTTTGCTCGCTCCGCGAACGTCCGCCAACGAGAGGACGGATGACCTGGTTAAAGCCGCAGGCTACGGTGGATACAGGCCGCTTCCAATCGAGGCAAACGGAGGAAAAAGCCTGCGCCCTGCGCCACTCTGGTTATGCACTTGGGTTGCTTTGAGAATAACTCTGCACCATCACGGTGATCTAATTCGCCTTCATTCACGAGTCGTTTAAGTTTGTCCATTGACTCCTGTTCGCTGCCTTTTGACATCAAGTACGAGAACACTGGGATCATGCCCTGTGGAGAAATAAAACAGTTGTTACTCTATTTTACATAGACTCTGGTTTCGCAATTGTGCAACTTTTAAAAATAAGTGAAACAATAAAGGAACTCTTTAATCAAAGGCAGTAACTTCACATTTTGTCTTCTCCCTTTCTCCAAAATTCTCCTTTTTGCTATGTCCAATAGTGGACATCCTACCTACAGCTGATATGATGATTATAATCAACCCTTCCCGACAAGTATTAGTATTAGTAAGTTTCAGGCAACTAGCGATAGAGGCGCCACCGTTTCATCTGTCAAATGCATTACGTACATAATCCAAGCTAAAGCAGCAATTACACTGAGTCGTTCGCCGCATGCTGCATGCGGCGACCGCAAAAGTGTAGAGAACACGGTAGTCGGCCGCATTCGGCGAGCGACAGCTGCCACCGACAATATGGCCGCCGCAGTAGACGGACAGACTAATGTAAAGGCGACGGTCGTTCGCCGAAGTAGTTGGAAACAAATTCGGCGACCGCATTAGGTGAACATCATCATCATCATCATCATGTCAGCCGAAAGACGTCCACTGCTGGACATAGGCCTCCCCCAAGGCTCTCCACTCAGACCAGTCTTGTGCTTTTCGCATCCACCGCGATCCCGCGATCTTAGCCAGGTCGTCGCTCCATCTTGTTGGAATCCTACCGACAGCTCGTCTTCCGGTCCGCGGACGCCATTCGAGAACCTTCTGACCCCATCGGCCATCAGTCCTGCGTGCAATGTGCCCCGCCCACTGCCACTTCAGTTTCGCAATTCTTCGGGCTATGTCAGGAACCTTAGTTCTACTGCTGATATCATCATTCCTGATTCTATCCCGCAGAGAAACCCCGAGCATAGCCCTCTCCATAGCCCTTTGAGTGACTTTGAGCTTCCTTATGAGGCCCATCGTTATTAGGTGAACGACGCAGTGTAATTGCCGCTTAAGAGGTTTTTGAACGCTCTGTTTGACGTACAGAATATTTTGCAGGATATTGACCGGTTTATATTTTATTTACAAGCTCTGGAGTCCGCGATAAATGAATTGATTTGCAGCTAAAGTGTGTTTTGGAATATTTGAATTTTATTTGTTTAGCGGTACAGGATTGGTTGGAATAGTATTTACTATCAAACATTATTTTGGGATAAAATAAATGCTTCGTATTGTTTTAAACTTTCACTATTGCACTCATTGACGCGAATTGGGTCCTTTTCAGGGAAGGCAGCACTATATACGCCGCAGCATAGCACCAGCAACACCTAATTAAAAAATACCCAGTCACTGGCTAGCTATAATTACTAACATAGTCTTAAGGAAAATACTAACAAAATTTGGGATCAAGTTGTCTGAATGAATAAATTATTATTATTATAATTATAGCGCCGCCGTCGCCACCCCCACAGCATCGAACCCCCCCTCCACCCCTACAGAAGGGTATGCATTGCCTACCCTGCTACTTTCTCAATGCACGCCATGACTTTAAGATTTAGGCCGGGGTCGTTTTCACCCGCCGCCCGCGGCCGACAGCGGCCCGCCGCCCGCAGCGTCTGAATGGTATGTTCGGGAATGCTCGGGAGTGGTCGTTTTCGCCCGCCGCGTGCGGCGTCCGAAACGCGGCGGGCGAAAACGACCCCGGCCTTAGACCCTGGTATGCCTAATGGATTCATGTCAAATTGAAGGCTATAATTTTGTTTTTTATTTTATTTAAATCAGCAGTTTTTTTTTATTCGATTGGAAGGCAAACGAGCAAGTGGGTCTCCTGGTGGTAAGAGATCACCACCACGCATAAACATCTGCATCACCAGGGGTATTGCAGATGCGTTGCCAACCTAGAGGCCTAAGTTGGAATACCTAAAGTGCCAGTAATTACACCGGCTGTCTAAGTCTCCGCGCCGAAACACAAAAGTGCAAGCACTGCTGCTTCACGGCAGGATTAGCGAGCAAGATGGTGGTAGCAATCCGGGCGGACCTTGCACAAGGTCCTACCACCTGCAAAAAAAGAGTTTGTGCTTATCAAACGCATGAAACTGGAATGCAGTACTTTTTTTAGTTCCGGTATACGCAGGGGTTAATCACGTATTGCGAAAGTGTTTAATTCAAATTGACGTATCCGCCTCAAAAGCTATGCCGATTTTTTTTTATTCGACTGGATGGAATTTCCTGCAGGCTTCATCTCAGAAGAGGTTTATACGAACCAGTGGTAGTATTTTTTGATATTTATAAGTGCTTGTTATGGCTTAAATTGAATAAAGATATTTTGGTTTTGAAAAAGCCGTAGTTAGTTTGAGCATTGGTTGCTCAGTCAGAGGCGACTTGGCTTAGTAGGTAGACCCGGGGATCTTTGGTCTTAGTCCAAGCCAGCAGGTCCCACTTCCCCGTGTGTAATGAGTATAAAAGGACTTGGGGCTATGTATTTACATCCGTGTAGGTATGTTTAATTTCATTTGCCCGAATTTCCATGCCATAAAATACATATAGAGCCGTGCTGTTTTCAGGATTTTTTTAAATGTCATCTTATAGAATGCAGTAGGTTAGGTTAGTACCAACTCTGAAGAAAATATTATTGCAGAAATAAATTACTTTATGGCAATGAAAATTATGGAAAACGATACATTATGGCATTTGAAATTCGGGCTATCAATAGAGAACCATTTACATCTTACTCATGGATTAGACGCCATCATTGTTCAGCCATGGCTGCACCATTAGGTACGCCTCATATTTCGTTTTCTACATTTTAGTACAGTCAGCTGCAGAGAAAAGGTACCCCCCTGTAACGGCGGTATCCATACTACCGCCATTACAGGGGGGTACCCTTTCTCTGCAGCTGACTGTACCATAGGCAACTCCCAGAGCATAGTAAAATAGAACTCTATTTTACTATGCCTAGAGTTACTGCCAATATTGACCTCTGATGGACAGAAACCTATTTTAAAAAAAAACTTATGCATAAACACGTACGAACACACACACGCTCACACACACATACAAAAACATACCCCCACACTGGTTTTTAAGTTTTAAGCAAAACATTTATTTGTAAACTTTTGTACTGAGCACTGTTTGAGCACTGTTTATCCCATAGCACAGATGATTTCTACATATATTAAGGGAGTAGATAGAGTTTTGATCATGAAACTACCGTGAGACTCACTCATATTAAATTATATTGACCGGATTACTCACGTCTTAAATCAAGTTTAGCTCGACATGTTTCGGGTTATTTCGAAACCCTTCATCACTGGAGCACGCGACTCGGCGGCTGCCGCAACACGCAAGACGTGACGTGTGTTAAGACGTGAGTAATCCGGTCAATATAATTTAATAGTAGATAGAGTTTTTTGTAAAAAATGTTCTTGGAATAAATTTAAATTAAAAAAATTGTAGTGTATGTCTAAGCAATTTACAGATTTACAGTAGGTACCTACAGTAAGAGATCGGTGATACTAGAGATAGAGCGACGTAATAACGCAGATGTAGTAACGGATACATAAGGACACTAGACACTTGTATATCCTGTGTCCAGCATGGGACACCGAGGTGCAGACATAATGTTAATGTTAGACATAATGTAGTGTTAGTGATGTTTTGTTATGTATTGTTTGTAGTTGTCATTCTGTGTGTCTTTACTGACACTAGCATAAGTTTTATTCAATTGTATTGCTAACTCAATGATCCAAGTTGGTCGAAAAATAAATTATTATTATTATTATTATAATGTCGGTAAAGTTCTATATCAATGGCATTACATTAGGTTGCCTGGAAGAGATCGCTCTTAAGCGATAAGGCCGCCTATTGCTTACCGTGTAATTTTTTTCTCTGTGTATTTGTTTTCTGTATCACTTACTATTTCTGGTGTACAATAAAGAGTCTTTGTATTTGTATTGTATTGTATTACCGTCGAAACAGGACGTAAGTGGTGTCTGAATTTAGAACCTGCACGAAATTACTGCTCGCACCTCTGACTTTTTGTAGTGACTCAATGGGTTGTTCTAGAAAAGCAGTTTTGTGTGACATTCGAGGGCAAAATTTTTCGGTATGCATATGCGGTATGCGGTATGCAATATTTTATACATCGAAAACAAGTTTTTCCTTCAAACATTACGTAATGATCATCGTGTTACGTTTTAGTCCTCATTAATATCGAAAGAATTAATTTTTACATGCCACTGAAATCAGCTAAATACATCGAAATCACAAAACTAACAATATTTTTATCGATAGAAATTTCTGCGAACCTGAAAACGAACGCAATGCAGAAATACAATACCAATTCCTAATGTTGCATGTTCACACTAACTTTCGATTAAACCCTCGTCAAACGTAAAACGTCAGAGATTTTGTTTTAATTTCAATAAAATAACTTTCTTATGAATTTTGTCAATGAAATAGTCACGTGTAGACGGGCCATGAGAGCATTATGAAAACGTGCCTGAAAGTCGAGAAAATGTTATGTCAATGTTTAAATATGAGTTTTATGTCAATGGGCTACGAACCATAATGCCACAAAGGGTATTATAAAGTCGATAAAATTATTGAAAACATCACGTGTAGCGAGACGTATGAGAAGGTCGGGCGTTCTAAAAATAATTTGATTCGGACAATGGCGTTGGAAAATTACATTTTAATCGCAATTCAAAGAAAAGGGAAGAAAAACGATATTAAACATTATATCCCACCTTTTTGTGCTGGTGTTTAGATACTTGGGCGCAAAGGTTCTGCCCTGAAACGCGATTTAGTTTGATTGACTAAGTATCATTCGGAATTGGTGAAAATTATAAACATTAATTCATAAATTAATTAAGCCTAAGTGGCTAATACAGCAGGCTGAACTGTGTGGTGCGTGGGAGAAATTTGTGTGTAGACTTCTATCCAGTGGTGGTGTTAGCACGCAGCACGGAATGCTGAGGACCTAGGTTCAATTCCCAACGCTGGTCTCTTTTTCTGGGTTTTTTCTATGCATCCGTGTTTCAGTTTGTATTTTGATCACAATTCAATGACTCTTTATTGTACTTACACCAAAAATAGTAAGTGATATAGGAAATGTTTACACAGATAATAATAAATAGTAATATAACAAGCAAGCATTGTAAGTATATTTTATATAAGTACATATTCCGATATTTTTGGCCAGCTTGGCCGCTTCGAGCACATGCTAAGTCAGCGCCTTTTCACGGCTGTGCCGTGACAACTTAATTTTTAATGTAACAACTTGAATAATTTGTTTTTGTAAAATTATCATGGCATGTTTGTGAATAAAGTTTTTTAACTATCTATTTATCTTCGAAATATATGATGGTATACACTTGCCCATTGTTGTTCTGTTTTTTTTTATAAGCTCTTATAAGTGCGAGTGATAACCATGTCCTTTAAACCAAATACAAGCCAACAGGCAGGTATGAGCGCGTACACGCGTGTTCGAATTAATGAAGCGCGCTTGTAAGCGCGCGTATGCCAAAAACGAGCGTATACGCGCAGAAAAAAAAGGCTAGTCTGAAACTGCCCTAAATTAGCGTACATTATTCTAATTAATTCTAATGTCAAATTACATTCCAAGGCGCTCTTCACTATTCGACTGAATTGCATAAGCGAAGATATCAAGTATTTATTATTTAAATATAATACCACATGCCTACAGTGATGAAATAACCCTTCAATGCTTTGTTTCATTGGACTTATACAGTTTTGAATCCCTAAGATCACCGAACTGAAATAATGGGGTCAAGTGGCCATGTTTACTGAAAATTTTACATAATGGTATACATGGTTGTATTGAAGTGCGTTGTTGGAAGAGAAATGTTTTATAATCGAGCATAGCATTAGCTTTATACGTCGTAAAAGATATTGCGAAGTATGAAGTATAATATCAATGGATCACAAGTAGTCTATATACATTCAATTAATATCTGCCACAGCGGAGCGTGCAAAAATATCTGATACGTCCCATCGGCCCTAGAAATAGATTCGTATCAGATATTTATACACGCTTTGTTTTGACAGATATGGGCTATTGGCGCTGCTGATTATACATACCACAACTCAAATTCCAGTGTTTGTGATTGTGACATAAAAAAACTTTAGTCTTGTAAGTCAAATATTGTTACTGGCCGTCAAGATTTCTACATATTATTATTTTTATGAATAAAAAAAGTTTTTTTTTTTGTTATAAAAAAAGTTACGTTGCTCTTTTGTTACAATATAGGAATATCTTTTATTCTGTAAATACGACTCGTAAATAGAATTAATGTTGTTATAAACATTCATTATTACAAATAGTTTGGTCTTTTCGACTTATTTTCCACTCTGAAAACGCATCTTGTCTTGTCACTCTTGGCTGAAGTCTTTGCTTGTTTACGACATCGTGTGGTCTTATTTTTTATAGTTAAGGCATGTCGGAACTGACATGTTCATTTATTGATCAAAGTTCCATAAAAAAAAAGTTTTTACGTCACATACGTTTTTATTCCAAAAAACTCAGTTGGTGAAACGAGAACTCTAAGCACAGATACTAATCATACTATCAAACCATTTGTTGCCTAACCAGTGATAGAATATTCTCAGAATAAATTTCATATTGAATTCTCTTGGGTTTTATTAAGACTCTTTCTGTGAAAAGATTCACAGTACCTAAGTCACGTTTTCATTCAATAGTACAGTCACAGCCATTAAATCTACCATTAATATATACAATCACCAGCACCAGTATCTGATACAACAAAGCGTGAATAAATATCTGATACGATTCTATTTTTAGGGCTGTGTCAGATATTTTTACAGTCATGTACTAAGGACGCTGTTATGCAATAGTGTGTTAACCCTCATTAATTCTGAAATACAATGTCAACTGTAAAAAATATTTTCTAAGGGTTGACATTGTATTGCAGAATTATTGAGGCATAACACACTATTGCATAACAGCGTCCTATAAAAACAATCCACCATTTTGAGGGCAATTGGGAAAAATTTGCAATAAGTACGTAGTTTGGCATTATCTTTGGTTCACAAACGAAATATTATGGTAAAAGTATCTAAATATTACACAGTTTATGAAAACAATGAATAAAAACCGAATGCTTCTTATTCCGGTCGCGTGAGTGTCTAGTTGTTTTTATAGCGTTTTTCATATTTCTGTCGCCTGGTAAAAATACGTCAGTCATAGATTAACTTTATATTCAGAAAGTAAAGCACGGCTTAGGTCATTTTTGGGGTTTCGAACGCAGAGGGTTTTTACTAAGGCCCCCGTGTTCTTTCGTCCGTCTCTAAGTCCGTATCTCACCCTGTATCTTGAACAGAAATCACACGGAAATTTTCAAAGTGTCTACATTCAAATTTGCGTAATTGTGTTCTATAAAGTTTCATATGTACATGAGGTGATATATAATTATATCTACTGCCATCCACGAAGACGCGTGATGTTGTCAAAATTAGACATTAGTTACATTTTAATAAGAACCACGGCACGCGTCATCGTGAATGTCTCTACCTATATTTCGGTGGATTTTTGTAATTATTATATTGTTATTATTTATTACTGTCTAGCAGCTTTTGAAATTATACTTTAATAACTTTTGCAATCTTATTCCATTCAGCAACTTTCGTAGTTGACGGTACTACTGTAATCACTACAATAACATATAACAAATACAAAATGAAGTTTGAAAGTTCATTATTCAAAAAAAAGAAAAAGAAAGTTTATTAGTTGATTCCAGGTTTCTGATGACTGTAAATTTTCATCTAATTTACACCGAAGATATTTTTTTATTTCAAGTCCATTTAATGACTAGAAATGGTTATAATTCGACTTGCGAATGGTAAGTTACCTTACTATACCATTTAGCTTGAAGATAAAATTTGTATTTTATCCTTGTATTGTTACAAGGATACTTTATTGAACAGCTGCTTACATAGTAAGCAGTATACAAGTAGTAAACACAGGTATATAGAGATTTTCCAAGGTAAGCAATAGGCGGCCTTTGGATTTCTTCCAGGGAAACCAACCAAGGTTTACCTTACCAAAAGAGACTCCCTCATCATCATCATCCCAGCTTATTTACGTCCCACTGCTGGAAACAGGTCTCCTCTCATAATGAGAGGGCTTGGGCCGTAGTTCCCACTCGGACCCAGTGCGGATTGGAAATTTTACACATTGAATTACTTCACAGGTGTATCCAGGTTTCCTCACGATGTTTTCCTTTCGTAAAGATCATGGTCCATTTCAAATGTAGTTTCGCACATAAATTTAGAAAAATCAGAGGTGCGGGCCGGGGTTTGCACCCACGAACTTCTGCTTGAGAGGCGATAGGTCAAACCACTAGGCCACCACTGCTTTTTTCCCATGTAGTCCCTGTACGAAAATATTAAAAATGGAATAAGTATAACCCTCTGTGCCAAGTCCTTCTCGCACTTGCCCCTTTTTTTGTAGAATACTTTGACCGTGTAAATATATGGACACGTGATAGAATGAAATAACAGATATTTATACCGATAAAACGTGCATTAAAATAGCCGACGACAATTCCAGTTGATGTGTTAAACAGAATTATTTATACAATCAAGACTAGACGAAACCAGGAAAGATTTAAATAGTTGAATCGATTTCAGTTGCTACGAGAAGCTGGCTATAGTTGTGTAATAATTACATTATAATAATTATAAGTATAAGATGATGACGCCATTAAAAAATAATTCGAAGGCACAACTCCGGTAAAAAACGCTTTAGTTTAGCCCTGAAAACCAGATTAATTTTCGATTTATTGTAAAATTTGATTTTTTGTTGCTTTAAAACAAATAAATAGTTAGATTGAGTTGCCTGATAGTGACGTCATAATTCGCTATTGCCATTGATACTCTATGGGAGAATTGTGTTTTGACAGTTCATAAAAAGTACGTCAGCTGATTGGTGGTGTCATCATCCCTATTACTTGTGGATATGAGACGTGGGCGCTAACGATGGGCCTCATGAAGAAGCTCAAAGTCACTCAAAGGGCTATGGAGAGGTTTAAGCTCGGGGTTTCTCTGCGGGATAGAATCAGAAATGATGATATCCGCAGTAGAACAAAGGTTACCGATGTAGCCCGAAGAATTGCGAAACTGAAGTGGCAGTGGGCGGGACACATTACGCCCAGGACTGATGGCCAATGGGGTCAGAAGGTTCTCGAATGGCGTTCGCGGACCAGGCGACAAGCTGTCGGTAGGCCTCCAACAAGGTGGAGCGACCAAGATGGAGTAAGATCGCCGGATCGCGTTGGATGCGGAAAGCATAAGCCGGTCTGAGTGGAGAGTCTTGGGGGAGGCCTATGTCCAGCAGTGGATGTCTTTCGGCTGACATGACATGATGAATTACTTGCTCTTTTCGTAATCGTCAATAAGCTTAGTTTAGACCGACAAGAAAAATCATGCAACTTATATTACACTGCTGCGCTTGATTCACTATTCAAACTCGTTTCCTTAACAACCTTGCAATGTAATACAACTTATACACTATTTTTCTTTCAAGTCTAAACTAAGCTTCAGATAAATCGTCGACTTTGCTGCTTGTAGCTTCTAAAAAAGAACAAGCTGACTAAGGAAGCTTTTGTACAACCTGAAACAGATTCTGCTTGTAATTTTTCATCATATAATTACCGATGACAATGTGGGTCAACACTATCACATTTTGCAACATCATCAGATGATGCACGATTAATATTAATACAGTTTTAAGCGAGTGTCCATCTCGGCCTTTTGGCATTGTGGCGTTTGTGCTATTGTGCCATTGTACGGGGTCAATAATGCGTGTTGGCGATCGCACCGGTTTACAAGACAGAAAAAACGGAATTGGCGTGTCCTGTCCACAGGGTGCTTAGAAATGCGAATTTTAAATAAATAAATAAATAAAATAAATAAATAAATATCACGGGACAATTCACACCAATTGACCTAGTCCCAAAGCACAGAATAACCAATAGTACTACCGTACAGAAGGGACTCTCTCGAACAAAAGTCAAGTTTAGGTATAAATCGTTGTCTACTCTTACGACATGCACGCGAAATTGTAACTTATAATGTTACACGAGCGTTCATATTCCGTTGGGCACCGTTGACACGAAACAAGTTTGGCGCCAACAGCGCAGGGTTCCCACTCTCCGATGAATAAAGATAACATTGGGTATTAATATGAATTAAATAAGCTATCTTTAATAAATAAGTAAATACACTTTAAAAGCTAAAGCTACAAAACAACAATATTTTATCAGCAACAGCAACCATTTTTAACAGACTTCAAAAAAGGAGGAGGTTCTATGTTTTTGGAAAAGTTGCATTATATTAAAAAAATATATATATATTCTTCCAGTTTTCCGTCCACCGGGCCACCCTTTTGTCGTTCTCGCTCGAAGTAATCCCTCAAACGAATTAAGTTCAAACTCCCGACTCTAGGAGTTCAAAACAGTCTGTTTTGGACCGTTTCAGCATTTAGCCAAAAAATAACAACAAACTTAGCGAGAAACAGTAACAAAAGTCAACAACAATAATAATAGAAATGAACAATGATAAATACAATGCAAAGAAAATGCAACGGAAACTCGCCTCGTGTACACGGCAGACGCACTCGTACCTACTGACAATGATACTGACAAGTACTGGCCACAAGAGGCACAAGATGGTTGCGGCCGCTTCCCAAATAGCCGCATTTACAAAATCTTGCAAGTTTTGTTTAAAAATTTAAAATATCTTAGTTCATTGTTATCGAATAATGAACCGCTGCAATTGCCGATTTACTTATTTATTTATTCCAAGACAATAAAAAATCCGATAACATTGCGTCATTTAAAAAATAAATATTTTTCTATCGTATTCGATGGAGGCTATTTAACAGACACTGATATTGCTATATATTCTTAAAAATAACAGTTTTAGATTTTTTTGATTATTTTGTTTCAAAACTGAAATTATTTTTAAAAAACATTTTGCGAACATAGTATGCGTAATTCGGAAAATTTTCAAATGTCACAGAACTCATCATAGGTGAAAAATACAATAAGCGGCAACCCTTTGCCGCGAACCCCACGGTGAGGTCGCCGGCTGAACGTACCTAAACTGCGGAGTATCCAACCCCTGCCCAAAGTAAGCTTAGCAAAGCTTGTGTTATGGACACTAGGCAACGGATAAACATACTTATATAGATAAATACATACTTAAATACATATTAAACATCCAAGATCCGAGAACAAACATTCGTATTATTCATACAAATATCTGCCCCGGCCGGGATTCGAACCCGGGACCTCAAGCTTCGTAGTCAGGGTCTCTAACCACTTAGCCATCCGGTCGTCAAAACCTCGTAAATAACCTCGTAAGTCTGGGGAGCTAGTATGAAAATCTAAAATCGAAGTTCGTATCGTACCGATCCTCTCACTCTCGTGTTAAGTAACATAAGCGTCAGCGGGACGGCAAGATACGAAGTACGAATTTAGCATTTCGTAGTATAAGGCCTGCAGGGCTACTACGGAACTCGAAACTCGAAGTTCGTATCGTACCGTCGTCAAAACTAAAATTTATAAAAAAACTTATATTTTAATTTTAGATTATGGAATTGAAATAATTATTCACGAATTTGGTAGGTACAATCCGTGAGCTTTTAGAAAACCCTTCGGGTTTCGGGGGAAATCGGAAGAATTCGTTAGTAAAAAATGACAATTGTCTTTTTGACTCAGTAGCAATCCATCACACGTAGAGTGCACTCGTTGTGTTTTCATTGATGTATATAGAGCAGTTAAAACCACCAATTGCATATATTTATTTAGGTAGTTTGTTATTTTTCGGAAATTGATTTCCATGGCGAGTCAACTTAAGCAGGGTATGTCTGTAAATAGCCAATCACTGGAAATTGATTACAATCTATATATATAAAAGGCAAACCTGACTCACTGGGTTATATATCAACGCACAGCCCAAACCGCTGGGCCTAGGAACTTGAAATTTGGTACAGGGATTCCTTTTATGATGTAAGTGAGCACTAAGAAAGGATTTTTGGAAATTCATCCCCTAAGGGGGTGAAATGGGGGGGTGAAGCTTATATGCAATTTTGTCATTTTTGGACTTAGAAGTATGAAAATAGGTGTATAAGTTCTTAATTACAATTAAAAATGATCTGTTTAGGTGAAATTGATAAAATACCCCCCTAAAGGGGTAAAATGGGGGGGTAAAGTTTGTATGGAAATTTTCTCATTTCTGGATTTAGAAGTATGAAAATAGGTATATAAATTCTCGATTACAATTAAAAATTATCTGTGTAAGCGAAATGGATAAAATTTCCCCCTAAAAGTGTAAAATGGGGGGGTAAAGTTTGTATGGAAATTTTCTAATTTCTGGAATTAGATCTATGAAAACAGGTATATAGGTTCTCGATTACAATCAAAAATTATCTGAGTATATGAAATGGATAAAATTCCCCCTAATGGGGTAAAATGGTGGGGGGGGGTAAAGTTTGTATGGAAATTTTCCCATTTCTGGACTTAGAACTATGAAAATAGGTGTATAAGTTCTCGATTACAATTAAAAATCATCTGTCCAGATGAAATGGATAAAATTCCCCCCCCCCCTAAAGGGATAAAATGGAGGGTAAAGATTATATGGAAATTTTCTCATTTCTGGACTTAGAAGTATGAAAATAGGTATACAAGTTCTCGATTATAATTTAAAATTATCTGTGTAGGTGAAATAGAAAAAAATATCCCCTAAAGGTGTAAAATGGGGGGGTAAAGATTATATGGAAATTGTCTCAGTTTTCGATTACAATTAAAATTTATCTATGTAGGTGAAATGGATAAAATTACCCCTAAAAGGGTAAAATGGGGGGTGAAGTTTGTATTGAAATTTTCTGATTTCTGGACTTAGCAGTATGAAAATTGCTATTAGGTAAGTATACGTATACCTATTGGTATTAAGGGTCCTGATAACAAATAAAAAATATCTCCGTAGGCAAATAAATAAAGAAAGAAGAAGTAGCTTTCGACTTATTAGGGGGGAGTTTTTATGAGACTTCCTTATTTCTACACTAAAAATATGGCTGATCACCATTTAAAATGATCAGTATGGTGTTGACGACTTTAATAAGGGAGGGGGTTTTTCATACAATATGGAGGTTAATTAAATAAAACATATGGCCTGATAACTAAAGTACACGCGGACGAAGTCGCGGGCAAAAGCTAGTATATTTGTAAATATTTTGTATATAAGTTGAATTTTTTAAGAAAAAAGTGGTCGTAAATATTTTAATAAGGTACTAGACCGTGTTATAGAAGCAACGGGGATTTCGAAAAGTGCATTAAAAAAAATGTAAAACGAAAGCAGACCAAAAAAATTCATTTGACGTACCCAAGAGAAGTAGATACAGTATAACAACAGCTCTATATAATTCCAAACAAAAGTACTGTGTTGAGGCGGGGTGTTCTCAATTTAAATTGACGATGGAAGAATTCGAAAATGCTGATTTTGTTTTATTTGTATCATGACAAAAAGTCATATTGTATTAAAATTAGAAAAAGATAAAGAAGCGTAATATTATTATAGTAAGGTTCATTTTGTACTGATGGTTATTCTTTACATAACTTTTTACGGTAACTTTGAAAAGTTTTGCAAGTTGATAACAGAACAGAACCGCGTATCACGATCGCGTGTCATCGTCAATACCCGAAGCATGCTTCTAAAATCCGAAGGTTTTTTTAAGATCTCACGGACTGTATACATATGAGTGAATATGAGAGAAGCTACGTGCAGCATTGACATCATTTAGTCATTTCATTTATTCATTTATCGTGTCCAGGCTTGTTGAATATAAAACAGTAGGTAACCTTGAATAAAATCAAATATTATACGATGCGAACAATTTGCTTGTAAACAGAAGCAAGACTTTTAAATGCTTTTGTAATGTGAAGAAATGGAGGGATTTATTGTGTTTCAAAATTTTTCAGAATTTATGGAAGAAAACATCGCGAGAAAACCCGAATATGTGTAAAAAATTGTTCAATGACGAGTGTGAGAATCCGCAGTTCTTTCCCGAGTTGAAACCCTTTTATTCTGTGACGAGACCTGAGATCAGCAGTAGGAAGGTGTATCAAGGCATACCGTTCCACGAAATTGTACTGATTTCTTTTTTGATTACTCGACAAAAGCAAAAATAAGTCTAAAATTTTTTGGATGGGCTAATTTTTTTTCTGAAATCTGGCCAATTAGGAGAGAACTTACTTGACAGCATAACCTTGATTTATCAGTCATACTTAGTATTTAGTAGACTTATCCTTACACAGATTTCATTACAAGGAAATGCCAGCTAGGGGAGGGTGGGGGAACCACGGACAGCGGGTAACGGCGGACGCACAGGTTTAAATAAGTTAGAATAGGACAGGAGATATTTTGAATAGCGCGAACGCAAGTCGGCCCTGAACCCGGTGCCAAACAGTAAGTGGTTTAGTGAGGTCGCGCTTACCGTTCACGGTAAGTTATCTTGAATATTTTTCAACAAATTCATCTTATTTTTGTGTAATTTTGAATGTTTGTTTCTCACTGCACGAAAAACAGACCGACATGGTGTTTTTTTCGTGAAATCACATCTGAATGAACAATAATTTGAACCACACGTATCACGCACCGCGTGATTCTAACCTCAAATAAAATATTTATGTTGAGGGTCTGGGCGAGTCGGCTAATGGCGGATGATTTTAATGGGGTAACTACGAACATTCGTAGATACCCCGAAACCATAAGTGGTGAAATATTATTTTAAAATTTGTGGCTAATATTCAAGTGCCGTAACCAAATGGTTAATGTGATAAAAATACAGTATTTCACTTATATATACATAAATTAAAAACAAATATATAACTGTATTTAGTTGCAATACAGCTTAAACATTTAAAAATATAGGTGAGATAATATATTCAGGTGTGTTGTTGGTGTAGAGATGGTTAAAGGCCGGATTTTTTTCACCATTATTACATGTGTATTAATTCAGATGTTTGTTATAAATAGAAAAACCAGCATCCTTATGATGCTTTAGAAGAAAAAGAACCAAAAAATTAAGAAAAAAAGATAAGATTAAAGTTATCGAAACGACTGCAATTAAAAATATATGTAAAAAGGTGTGGAAAATCGGAAAGTAACTGAAAATAATACGCGAAATATAAAGAAAAATACCAAAAAAAGTTACATCGGAGAGTCAAGAAGAGTATTATGATCTAATTTGTAACGAAAGTATTTACAACCAATCACCGAAGATTAGATAATGTGCTATCAATGTAAATTATGGGCCATGGGCCATAAGTGTACGAATGGGGAAAGTACTTCGAAGGGATTTTTATGTGATTTCTGGGCTAATTCTAACTACTCACTCGTACTCTAGTATGTCCGAGATTACCCCACGCCTTGTAGGGTAATGGCGCACACCAGAAGTTTTTTTTATTTACTATAACTTGATTATAATAAAACAAATATGACTGTTGATTATAAAAACATATAGTTGATTACTTTAACTAAAGGTTGATTAATAATTAATTTTAATATCTTCATTTATATTTGCTTTATTTCAACTCTTCCTTAGGTGTTCGTACCCCCCTCTCCCCTAAACATTGATGGTAGCTACGAATTATGATGCTTGCAAAGCATTATAATCATTAAAAACTAAGCATAAAATAACAAGACAGTATTATCGAAATAGTAAGTATCACGGACAAGCTAATTTTTGCCCGTAAGGGTACATAGATAGTGATTGTAGTGACAAATAAATTTGCTTTGAATTTCTCGCACCCTGTACAAGGTAAAGTTGTGTGGCAAGGCGTTGCGGAGGCTGGTCAAGCTGGCGCGCGCAGGCCTGGTCTAGCCCGCACGAGGCGCGTGCGCATGGGGCCGAGAAAGTACCGATGGGAGTAAAGAAAAAACCAAGAGCTTTGCGGATCATTCTCAGTTATAGTATAGGGCAGGGTTCCTTGAGCTTTTTGCAGTCACGGACCACTTTTAGAATTTAAACAATTCCACGGACCCATGTCAAAATTTTTTTTTGGAAATTTCCTAATAAATATGTTAAGAGACTGACCTACTGCGGACCCCTGATACACATGCTACGGACCCCTAAGGGGTCCATAGACCCCACTTTAAGAAACCCTAGGGGTTCCTTACCGAGTATCTTGCTAATAATATAATCCTAAGCCATAATGAATGCGAAAGTGTGTGAGCTCTTGTGTTAGTAAGTTTGTCCGTCTTTCATATCGAAACGGAGCAACGGATCGTCGTTATTTTTGGCATAGAGACAGTTTATGAGCCAGAGAGTGACATAGGCTACTTTTTATCCCGGAAAATACACAGTTCCCGAGGGAACAGCGTGCGATGACTGAATTCCACGCGGGCGGAGCCGCGGGCAAAAGCTAGTTGACTATAAAAAATGCTACACCTACTATAGTATAGCATAATAATGGACACAGCTCGTCGGAAATACATAATACGAAATACATGCGAAAGTTTGTGTATGTGTTTTAATTCAACAGCCGGAATACGCGTGCGCGCAAAGCCACGGGTAAAGTCTAGATGATAACTTTAAAAATCATTTTATGTCGTACTTTCTCTCCTCCAGCCAGATGTCCATCCGTCATCGTCAATGTGGTCAAGTCATTGTCCACTTCCCGAAGGATTAAGCCTTTCATCCCATTCAACAGTTGTCGTGAACATGATTTTTTTGGGAAAAATTAGTTATGAGTAAGTGGGCTCACATCATTGTTCCGCTAGGGATGTTCCAAGGGAATAATTTTATCGATAAGTCAGGTTGCTCTTTAGGTGTGGTCGATAGATTTACATTTAATGAAAATCGTCTTATGTAGGACTAAAATATTAATAAAAAAATGTACTAATTTGACAGTACTGTAGCTACAGACACTATTCAATTCAGGAATTTAATCTCAGCCTTCTAGGTTTGCAATCCAAAAGCTTGGCAGAAGCCATCCACTGGTGTTGCGACTGTTGTAGGTGGGTACTTGTTATCAGATGACCCACTAGTTCGACTGCTACCCGTCTGTTAATCGCACTCGCAGACGTCCTAGATACAGGCTCAGCCTAGTTTTGAGTCTGATAGATGTGTTCTGTATTGTATCAAATATGTTCCTGTTAGTAAAAATATTTGTATTTGTATTTTTATAATATGGACGCAGGTTACCACCCAGTGAATGCCCAACAACGGCTATCGGCGCTGCGACATATCAAGGCGGAGATTGCGGGATGACCTGGACGCGTTCTCCAGCGACGGGCCAGTGATGCAGACAAGATGAGTTGGAAATCCAGAAAAGGCCACAGCAGTGAGACATTTACAGGCTAATAAAAAAAAAACATACCAGATGGCCTAGTGGTTAGAGAACCTGACTACAAAGCTTGAGATCTCGGGTGGATTCCCGCATCGGGGCAGATATTTGTATGAAAAATACGAATGTTTGTTCTCGGGTCTTGGGTGAATAACATGTATTTAAGTATGTATCTATCTATATAATTATTAGAGATGTGCCGATCATGACTTTGGCCGACTAGCCGACTAGCCGATTAGTCGGTTGTAAGGAAGCCGACTAATCGGCCGATTAGTCGGCCAAGCCGATCACAGTTTCCGGGATTTCTATGACGCTTCTTGAACCTGCTGATTCGCGCGCAAGTTGCAACCGACAAGCCTGTAAGTTACCTATTAAAGCGGTGTTTTTGTTTAAAATTATTTTACCTACTCTTATTGTTCATTAAAGTGACTTTAATTTTTTTTTTTAAAAGAAAGTTAAAACAAAAAACACTTAAACAATGATTCCCATAAAATCAAATGCCAAAAAATATTGAATATACAATGAAAAAAAAATTATGTCCAATGGTCATGTGAAAGTTGCTTTGCTTTACATTTAAAAATTAATAAGAATGATTATAAAATTCAAATATTAATAAATTATCAAGGCTCTGCATAATATATATTATACATGACAATGTATATGTTATTGAAAAATACATACAAAGTAAGAGGCCGGATAGTCGGCGATTTTTGCCGACTATTCGCCGACTAGTCGCCGACTACGATAGTGGCCGAATAGTCGGCTTTACCGACTAGTCGGCACATCTCTAATAATTATGTTTATTCGTTGCTTAGTACCCATAACACAAGCTTTGCTAAGCTTACTTTGGGAATAGGTCAATTGGTGTGAATTGTCCCGTGATATTTATTTATTTATATATCGACATGAAGTTATCGATACCATAAATCATCGAGCACCGCATCACTAGTGTCAAAAAGGGATTAGTCTCCCGCGCATCTTGACCAGCGGCCGCAAAAAGCCGCTTGCATCGCATGATGGATCGCCATGCATATGGTTAGCACGGTGGGGAGGCGGCTTGTGTTATAGACAAATCTTTACTAATATTATAAATGCGAATTTTTTTTTCGGTTGTTTGTTCCAACGAACTAAATAATACCCAAGTACTCACCCACCCACTCACAAGTACTCACTCACCTGCGAGCTTAAGTAAATTGTTTCAGTTCATTGCTATGGACCTCGGCAAAGTAACGCCCGACTCAGTAAATTGTTATAGTTATGTTCCAGTTTCACGCAAAAGAGTTCTTACAGCCCATTGTAAGCCTATGTGTAATTGTTTTATTTGTGTCTTTTTTCTGTGCCAATAAATATTTTTTCATTTTTTTTTTACACATAAAAATGATACGGTATCGCACTGTGCTGCTCAAATCAATATTCCTAAACAGAGTTCATGAAGCTAAGGTTTGTCAAGTAAATTATGCAAATTTTATTGAAATAAACAGTTTAATTTTTTTTTTTATGACTTCTACTATTTTTTCCTTTTAGTTAGTTTCTATTAAAAAAGTGTTGTTACTTGTTTATTTTTCATAGACTGACACATTGATTTCTTTTATGTGTTATTTTTGTACCTATTTCCTTTTTGTACAATAAAGAGTTTAAACAAACAAACAACGTCGAGTGTCTCCATCATCTTTTGTACAAAAAGGCTGGTTTTCCCTTTTACTCCGAATCCCTCTCAATTCCGTCTCCATATCGACTTCTCCAGCAATTACCTTGACGCGTCGCCGCGGATCGCGCACGCGCGGGCGCACGTCCCGCAATGGGCGCTATCATTTTTTGTCTTTTTAGATGGCGCCACTGTTGCATGAGGGTTTTAAGTGTGTCTTTCAAAGTCTTATTACAGGCGTGAAAACAAAGTTTAGATCAAAATCATATTTAATACACCTTAAAACCGTACCGTAAAAATATCGAGCAACCACAGTGTAGCGTGTCCCGTTTTGTTCTGAAAAAAAGGGAGGACAAAATTTTCCAAAAGACAAAACTGTCTCAAAGACGGAGATTCATTGCCCCGTAACGCATAATTGCCATAATTAATTTCAGGTAATGCAAAATATTCTCAAAGTTATTCTAATTATAAATAAACCCGCGTAGCTCACCCAAAAACTATGAGATTTGACATTTTGGAGACCTCACGCTACACTAGCGCCTCTAGCGGCGAATTCATACGCGATAGCCCTCATTATTCTAATGCAGTACCCTCAAGCGGACCTAATAAAGTTCATAGATAGCCCCATTGCTACGAGATTGGTCATCCATTAGTCGTTCTAACTACATCCGAGTAATGGGGCATGTCTGAAAATTTTAGAAACGTTTGAAACTTTTACATCAATAACAATTTCTAATTAACAGAAAAAATACATTAAAAAATAATTTGTGCGTCTTTGACTCGATTGTTTGGCAAGGTGACACTCTTTACCGGGCCGAATAATACTGACATGAAAATACTATGGGCGTGTACACGAATACTATACTTATGATATATTTTTTTCTGTTAATTAGAAAGGTTATTCCTATCGATAAAAAAGTTTCAAGCGTTTCTTATTTTTTCAGACATTCTCCATTGGTGGTAAGTGGTAAGGCCACATCGCTCGAAGGACAGATAACCGTTGGGGGACAAAAGTTCCCGAGTGGCGACCACGAACCGGAAGACGAAGCGTTGGCAGGATCCCCACTAGGTCAGGGTTTCTCAACCTTTATTTAGCTGAGCCTCCCCGAAACAAAAATAATATTTTCATGCCCCCCTTAAGTTTTTTAAGTTCGGAACAGTTCCTTAATTTATCTACGCTACCAACTACCTAGATTTTTTTTCCGGAAATGCAAACGTACCTTTTACGCCCTCCCTGAGATTTATCTGTTCGTGTGGTCTTCAATGGAGCGCCCCACATACTTACACAAAAAAAAACAGAGGGTAATAAGGGATAATAAGGAAATTTTTCCACGGATCAGTCGGATATTGGCCGACGACTAACTAATTTTAAAATATATATTAATTATTGTTTGTTGGCAAATGTGCACCAGGCCCAGGCTAATTACCCTTCCTCACCCCATGAGACCTAACGTCTTAGATAGAAGATACGTCATCTTCCAGTGCGAAGCCTGGACTCTAGAATCTTCCCGACCTAATCCAGCATTTCATATCATCATCATCTCAGCCTATATACGTCCCACTGCTGGGCACAGGCCTCCTCTCGGAATGAGAGGGCTTGGGCCATAGTTCCCACGCGGGCCCAGTGCGGATTGGGAACTTCACACGCACCATTGAATTGCTTCGCAGGTTTGTGCAGGTTTCCTCACGATGTTTTTCCTTCACCACAAAGCTCGTGGTAAATTGCGCACATGAATTTCGAAAAACTCAGAGGTGCGAGCCGGGATTTGAACCCACGACCCTCTGCTTGAGAGGCGATAGGTCAAACCACTAGGCCACCACGGCAGCATTTCATATAAAATATGAAAATATCTATAAAACCTCGGTCTTACGATGACACTTTCATTCGAAGAATTAAATAAACAAATAAACCCATTTGTAATCTCGTGACGTGAGACATGATTTATCGTAACTTAAAGTTTTTGTTTAGTATATTTCGACGATCATTGTATTCATATAACCCACTAATTTCGCTGGAATTCCGAATCACGAGTTATTACCAATTGCTCATACATTCCTACCGCACAGTGGGCCCGACGCGGACAAAAATACAATTAATACCACCCAAAATTTAAACACCATTACTTCTGGAGAATTAGACAAAAATTCAACTAAACGCTACAAAGGCGTACATTTATTTTGACTGTGTCCAAATTTGGTCTTTTTCTATAGAGTTTTCACATTTAATTTGAATGTATCTACAATGGCGTTTAAGGCTTTGTAAAAATGAGTTCGCGATTGTCATCTCATTGAGTTCAATAGTGGTGCAAATTTGGACGAAATCCTCAAGCTTTGACTCCTTTCTTGGGTGGGATTGGGTCTCAATACGATCTCGAGTGCTCCCTTGCAGTATTTGTTTAGCAGATTATGCAGATTACGACCATTTAGTTCACGTGGGTGTACGCGTGCTTTGTTAAACGTGTTTTGTTAAGAATGTTAAGAGGCTCTCTCGCCGTTTTCATTTCCTTTCGAATATGAATTTTGACGTATTTTAAGTGCGGACAAATTCAAAGTATCAGGGGTCTCCATTTGAATACATTTATTTCGTCATTATACTGGATACGATGTATATATTATTTTGAAACTTCGTCAGTGTCATTGTATGTTTCAACGTCACGTGTTGATAATATTGCGTTCAAAGTCATTGCAGTGAACTCTACTCGACGACTCTTAACAAGTCACACGTAGAAAATATTATTTAAATGCCAATAGTCATGTTTTTATTAATTTTTTGATAAACTTGGTAATAAATATTTAACCTAATGAAAATAAACATTTACTGATGATGATGATGGTGGTTTAATGATGGTGAATGAGCATGTAGTGCGCCACACACACGACTACTACTACAGTACTAGTATAGAGTATTACTAAGCAAGCGTGTGCTCAATCGTAGGCCTCATCTTCGCTTTCCATTAGGCGTGGTTGAGGGTCTTATAACTATTAAATAACTTTTGATGTAAATCAAAAGTTATCCATTGTATACTTATTTGGATTAGGTCAACATGTTCTATTATTACTGTTAATTTTAAAATCTAAACTGCATTTCAAATATGATATTTCAGTATACTTAACCCCAATGACTATTAGTATAAATGATTGTTTCTTACATAAATATATTGAGAAAAGTACGATGTCTTTGCCAGTTTCAGTGACGTAGCCTAGAACAGGATTGGAGTGTGCATCTTGTATTGGTCCAAATTTCTCATAATTATTTATTCGCATCGTAAGTACGTTTAAATAAAATAAATTATTAATAAATATCATGGGACACTTGACACCAATTGACCTAGTCCCAAACTAAGCATGGATACTAGGCAATGGATTATATAGATAAATAATAAATATGTACATACTTAAATACATATTAAATTAAACATCCAAGATCATAGAGCAAACATTTGTATTATTCATACAAATATCTGCCCCGGCCGGGAATCGAACCCAGAACCTCAAGCTTCGTAGTCAGGTTCTCTAACCACTTGGCCACCCGGCTGACAATATATAGTTATAATTTAAAATTTTATTCCAAAACTTAAATTAATTACATATTTAATTTACAAATTTTTGTTACGTTATTCCGGATTATCTCCGTCAAGAACCAGAGCCTTTGTGTCTACATGAGTATGATTACATGTATTGCATTAAATAAATAAGTAACCAATTTTAATTAGGTAATAATACTTAACCTGGTTACAAAAGTACCTACCTCAAGCAGGAATGAACATATACGCTAACAAACAGCAACAAAGTGTTATTGTATTCGCAACATTCAAAAGAAATTGTCAACCTGACGCATAAAATATGAGACGTCAATTGTTTGTTGGAATCTCATAAACGAAGATTTATGTCGTAAATTGCAACAATTGTGAGGCAAAAATTTGAATAATGAAAAAGAAGCGGCGCTACGCTCTGGAAGAAAACTTTAATCCCTAAGGGATCGCAACCCTTCGAATGCAGCTTGGTCAGATTTTTTTTTAAATTTTTTGCCCAATTGATTCGTGAATGGGCCCATTGTGCGTGATCGCTTGACAGGAAGCTATTGAGTACAATTGTCTACGCTCGGACGAGTATGTTCGTATTAACATAAGAAAGTAGCCATGTAACGCAAAAACATTTTTATTTGTTAGACGAACACGCCTTTATTGAGTTTCTGCCGAGCGGGTTTCGATGGCTGGAGGAAGGTTGATGACAAAAGTTATAAGTAGTAATAAAGTAATTAAATACAATTTTATTTCATTTGTACCAATAGCCTAAATTGAATAAAGATACATTACTTGAAAAAAAATACGATGAAGACATGATGTAACATTTACGAGGGCTATGCATGATATTGACATACATATACAACATATACGAATGTAAGAAAAAACTAAATATTTTTTTGGCCGAAAAGGCGTACTACTCTACTCCATCAGGGAATTTTTAAAATATACTTAAATATATATATACATATATATTGATTTAAATCTGTATTAATTATATAACATATATGATTATGATAACATCATAATGTAGATATTTATCTAAGTACTTTACTACTTATTGTAAATTCGAAACTAACTCTGTATGCCTGTTACTTTTTCACGCTTAAACCGCTGAAACGGTTTCGATAAGATATAATATATTATGTATTTGAAAATATTGACTGTTGAAAGGAGAAATATACTAAGTATTTTTTTTGAGTTAGTGAGTTATGTATACATGTTCGTAATCAGTAAATTTTCCTCTGTCGTTTGAGCTATGTCGCTTAGTCAAATTCTCCTTTTAAGCGTCGATATAATAATAATAATAATAGATTTATTTTTCGACCAACTTGGATCAAATTGATATGATATTGATTGATTTATTGATTGATTGATTGATTGATATTGATATGTAGTTTGAAACCTTGAGAAGGACATTATGATAGTTTTTATCTCGGAAAATTGCATAGGTCCCTGTAAATAGCGATCAAATAATTCAAATAATGTGAAAGTTTGTGAACGTGCGTGTGTCTGTCTTACCAATTTCGATCAAATTTGGACATATTAGACGACCGGATGGTCAAGTGGTTATTACTATGGGGATTGAGTTAAAACTCGGAATTTCAATTCAACTGCTATTGGTTGATGCGTGTGAAGCCGGGGGTAAACACTAGTATTAAATAAACGTGTGATACGTCAGAGCGCCCCCAATATCGTGATGAGTGTTCACAAAGTTCACGCGCACAACGACACAGTTTCGCGTATTTTCCTGATTGTACAAACAACTAACGAGTGCTAAATTGTACGTTTGTATCCTTTGTCATGCTAATCAGATAATAGTTAGTGTCAAAAGACGGTTAAATTGTTTAATAACTACAGTCTATTCGTATGTGTAGAGTTGATATATTATATACCTCGTTGAGTTTCTTGCCGGATCCTTCTCAACAGAGGGTTTTCCGAAATAGTTGTCATTTTATTTTGACATTCATAAGTGCTTGTTAGGTATAGCCTAAATTGAATAAAGATATTTTGACTTTGTCTTTGACATTGATTTAATTTAATACTAGCCTGTTTCCCGGGACTCCGTCTACGTAGAATTCGCTTATTGGTATCTCGCGGGAACTATGCAAATTAGCGATAAAAAAACTATCCTATGTCCTTCCCCGGGACTCAAACTACGTGTATACCGAATTTTATCTGAATCGGTTCAGCGGCTTAGCTTTTCATCAATCGGCTAACAGACATAGAATAGCTTAGCTTATCGCCTATTCTTTGTCGAATCAAACAAAAGAACGACGCGTATGCGTTCGCGGCATTTTGTAATGGTGTCAGTAGATGCAAAACAAGGAAGGTCATTGTCTGAGGATTTTGTTGTTTTGATGTTCTTCGTGAAGTGGGCTAAGAAGACGGTTTTACGGCGGTCGATGACCGGGTTCAATTTTATATTTTTGCCGATTTTGATGACTAAAACGTGTAAACGCTGTCAAATGATGCATTTGGTTTTTGTGCGTAGTTCAGGAAATGTGAATTCATCATCTGTAAGCTTACTAAGTACATAACAAGTTACTAATTCATATTTCCTGAACTAAACTCATGAAATATGTACCTAGCCTATGTAGTGATAATTTTATCCCTAGATAGTTTTGGGACATTTCAATAAAGGCATGTAAAATCCTACATTTTAAAGTTAACACATTCATTGTCCATTAGACTGTTCGAAGTTTGCTGGGTCAGCTGACACATAGACGAAAATTCTGTAGGTACGTCAACCAAATTCTAAGTCTCAAATCTCTAAGTGTTATGCTGTTTTAAGTGTGACATGTGTAACAAAATGTCTTCTCTTAACTAGGTTAGCTGGAAGAGATCCCTTTTTAGGGATAAACACGCCTTTGTTCTCCTCTCTGTGCCTTTGTATTTTTATTTTTACGTGCGATAAAGAGTTTACATACATACACTTACTTAGTGCCGTGTGGTGTCGGTTGAGAATTACACCACCCCCTCTCTTCCCGTGGGTGTCGTAAGAGGCGACTAAGGGATAAACCGGAGGATGGGCAGCAGCGTCCTCCGCAAACCATCAGGTATAACTGCGGTCGCCAACCCGCCTGCCAAGCGTGGCGACTAAGGCATTTTCCCCCCAAGGTACAAGTTGGGGGAGGCCTATGTCCAATAGTGGACGTCTTTCGGCTGACATGATGACGATGATACCTACATACTTAAATGTTACTGTGTTTATAAGTATAGAATCTATACCTAAAGCAAGATATATGCCGCAGCTTTCCCTGCGAGCTGCGCAAGAGTTCACTGACGGGGAAAACGGCGCCGGCGGGTTATTCTCCCCACTTCCGCTTCCGGAGTGTCTTCCGGGAGTTTATATATCAACTGCGCCTCGTCAGATGTGAGATTTATGAACGGGCAAGTGGTAAGGCATTAAGAGAAGTTTCCCTGCCGGCCGCGCGGCCGCGTTAGGTATTCGTCTGGGATGTTATTATTTATTTTTTATTTTTATTCGACTGGAAGGCAAACAAGCAAGTGGGTTTCCTGGTGGTAAGAGATCACCACCGCCCATAAACATCTGCAACACCAGGGGTATTGCCGATGCGTTGCCAACCTAGAGACCTGTTGGAATACCTCAGGTGCCAGTAATTTAACTGGCTGTCTTACTCTCCGCGCCGAAACACAACAGTGCAAGCACTGCTGCTTCACGGCAGGATTAGCGGGCAAGATAGTGGTAGCAATCCGGGTGGACCTTGCACAAAGTCCTACCACTTGCTAGCAATCCGGGCGGACCTTGCACAATATTGCTGTCTTTATCACACGTGACATAAGCGCTCGCAACCGTCCCCCCATGCAGATCCTCTCCAACTTCTCTGCTTCCCGCTAATGTATATCGAGATAGCTGTAGGCTTTTAAAGGTTTGGGCGGCTGAATTTTGGGTTTCGTTGTCCTCATATTATACGAAAAGTATAGCACAGAAATCAGTGATAAGTATTTTACAATCAAGATCTTCATTATATTTTCTATGCCTGTGCTTTTTCGATTTGTGTAGAAATGCTTTAATAGTCTGTAATTCTCGTGCAAAGTTGACATCTTTTTTGTCGGCTTTTGAACTCCTGTAATCTGATATTACACATTTATATGAAAATTTGAAAAACTATAGGCATAGATAATTACGTCTAGTTCATACTTAAAAAAATTCATCAACTTCTGTTGCCTATTTTTCAAAAGAGACCGGGACTATGGGTACGGAGAATGGAACGAAGAGACTTCTCTTAAATAAAACTGGAGCTGAAGTAGCTGCCAATGCGGAGCAATGTTTACATCCTGTCGTTGCTTTTTACCCGACTGCCCGATGGAGGGTTATGTTTTCCGAGCATATGTATAAATGTGTGATATATGAATGTTTATATATCTATTTCGTTTGTCGTCTCTGCAGCCTCAACGGCTGGACGGATTTTGACATATGAGGCATCATTGGATTTGTCATACATAACTGTCGAAGTGGCGGAGTGACAAAGGATACAATAAAACTACAACATTTTGCTCATCCAGTAGGATAATGGCACATTTATGAAAACAAGTTTTAGATTTTAAAATTACATGATATCTTTAAATCACTTTTTTATGTAATTGTCACAAAGTAATTGTGTCAATGTTCTGTTGGATGAGCGGTTTCAATAATATGTCCGCAAAAACATGGCGGGAGACAAAAAAAAAAATCAGGAAGGAATCAAAAATAGTTTGCAAATTTCTAGGATAATAACGAGTACATACACATACATAAAGTCACACCTCTTTCCCAACGGGATAGGCAGAGACTACATATTTACACTTGCTATGATCCGGACAGGCAAACAACTCTCGCTTCCTCTACATTCATCAATCTTTTCATTCATGCACGTCGGTTTAGAGTACTCCTGACCTGACCTCTCTTCGGAACGTCCTCGATTGTAATGTGAAGTTAAATAGAAGCTCGTTAAAAAGCTAGTTGCTGTTGCTATATTGATACTGTGTATCTAACTGAAAATTTACTAACAACGCGGAAAACGTAATAAAAATGCACAAGATCTAACTGGAAAATGTGGAAATTACGGGTTTAGTGAGTTGCGCGGAAACGAAAGCGACCGGAAGCGCGACTGATTGCTGTGGTAAGGCCTGTCGGGATGACTTTAAAGTACTAAACCAACCAGAGATGTCATAACGACCTCGCTACTTAGTAATCGCATCGATCCTGTAACATGCTGAACATCTATGAAGCTACTGGCCACATAAAGGACAGAATTCGATTCGAAATTGTCGATTGACTTTTGTTTTTTTGAACTAAAACCAATTAGGTATTACACCCGTGGCAAATCTAATTCTAATGCTGCCATGCCAGCCTCTTGGGCACCATGCCACGGGGGCCTTTTTAGATTTAATTTAGTAGGTTATTAAGTTTTTAAGTTAAGTAAGTAGTTTATAATTAAGTTTTATGTGGTTATTTTAATTTAAATTCATGTATATTTTATTCCAATAAATTCTTATAATATTCTAATTTATACAAACTTTAAAATGAGATTTTGGAATATTTGTTAGTCTCGACATTCAGACTTATTATCTAATCTACATATCAAAAGAGTAACAAACAAGAATTATTAATAGGACAACACTGTTTCCGTGCCATGCCCAGTTTTAGAAAGGACGGGCTCATCTCTTCCCATGGGTGTCGTAAAAGGCGACTAAGAATGGGCAGCAGCACTCTCTATTGTGAACCACGAACTCTGGACTCCAGCACTGTGGTTTGTACGGCAAGTCATGAAGCATGATGACCACGACCACTCGTAAAAATCTAAAAAAAATGACAGAAGTGTGTCTTAGAAGAAGAAGGACAACGGGTGTGGCCGGTGCTCTCATATTTGAACAGATTTTCAGCCCGTCCGTGACATCTCCAGTTCGTTTAGTGCTCTGTTCTGGTAAGGTTGTCTGGCAGAACCAGTAATGCCCTCATCATGGTTGATTTGATTGAAGAGCTGATTGCTGAATCGAGTGATTTTTCATGTCGATTAATAACTATGTTATGATGGTTTTGCGTTTATTACTTACAATTTGCTTTATTACAAGCTTTTATTCACGTATCAGTTACCGGGACAGGAGTTTGTTCAATGAAAACATATGTATTGTGTCGTACAGATGTAGCTGTCTTGCATGTGTGAGGTGCGGGTTCGAAAATATATTTATTTCGTTTTTGAAAAATCTTGAAAGACTGATTTACAACAAAATAATGATCAACTCTTAGCTTTCTGATGTAACACAGTGTATAGTGTAAGTCCACATAAATCACTTATACCATATTTCTTAGTGTGGGCTAGTTAGAGAGTAAGTGAATTTAAGAGTGTACTATTTTATACTTACATATTATATACAGTTCTTTCTGTTTGCTCTCCTTAAAATAAATAAATTACGGACCGCTTTTCAAAATTCTTTTTAATAGCTTGTAGTGCGTAAGACATAGCCAAAAGTCAGCAGTTTTGTTATTTTGGAAAATAATTTCGACATACTTAAAGCCCTTAAACACAATCTGTACAACAACAATCTGTACTTCATTTAGTACATTCGGCGGTTATTCTTAGTGTTGATTTGTTCTTTATAAAGCGCTAGCTTTTGCCCGCGGCTCCGCCCGCGTGGTATTCGGTTATCGCGCGCTGTTCCCTCGAGAACTGTGCATTTTTCTGTGATAATAAGTAGCCTATGTCACTCTCGGGCCCATAAACGATCTCTATGCCAAAAATCACGTCGATCCGTCACGGCGTGGAAGACGGACAAACACACTTTCGCATTTATAATATTAAGTATGGATGCTAGGACTTGAGGTTAGTAGATACTTACACTGACTTTCGCAGAAGCAATAATAGTTTAGTTGTGTCCAGTGACATACTTTCCCTAGTGCATCAGTTGGGGGAGGGGCGGATGTGCCGCACGCGCATGGCATGCGCTTTACTTGCATTCTGGGAATGACAATAGACCTTGAAAATGCAACGCTATGCCGTCATCTCTAGGAATAAACAAATGGTTACCGGTCTATTATTTTTCCTTTCCTTCTAGCGTTGCACTCAGGAGCAGTTCCCAGATTTTTTTCTTTTCCTTTATAATCTTACTAGCTTTTGCCCGCGGATCCGCCCGCGTGGTATTCGGTTATGGTATTTTCCGAGATAAAAAGTAGCCTATGTCACTCTCGGCCCCATAAACTATCTCTATGCCAAAAATCACGTCGATCCGTCGCTCCGTTTCGGCGTGAAAGACGGACAAACACACAAACATACAAACACACTTTCGCATTTATAATATTATTATGGATAATGTGTTTTTCTTGTGTATCAACAAATATGTGTAAATAGATGTCGCTCTTCATTTACCTCCCTCAAAGTAACAAAATATCTTTATGAAAAGTTCGCAACAAACTAGATTTAGCAAACAACGAAATCATGTCAAGAGTTTGTGGTTGGATGGACGCTTTATGGATCTCATTTTATAAGAAATAACGTTATTGAGATCAATTGATATAACAATTAAAGCGTATCATGTCCATTAGCTAAGTTGAGATTTATTTTGGCGTATGTCCCAAATTTAGGTCGTTGGTTCTTAAGATTATCTGAAAATACAAACGATGGGAGCTAATCCATACTAATATTATAAATGCGAAAGTGTGTTTGTCTGTTTGTATGTTTGTCCCTCTTTCAAGCCGTAACGGAGCGACGGATCGACGTGATTTTTGGCATAGAGATAGTTTATGGGCCCGAGAGTGACACAGGCTACTTGTTATCCCGGAAAAATGCACAGTTCATGAGGGAACAGCGCGCGATGACCGAATACCACGCGGGTGGAGCCGCGGGCAAAAGCTAGTAAAGTAATAAAACTTATTTCAAACAAGGTTAGAACATTAGCATGGCTAAACAGCTCAAGTCCGAATGAGTCAGAGTTAGCCGTGATTTTGTAGACTTTCTAACCGCTATAAATCTATAATTTACAGGTAGACCCGAGTGCTCAATAAAATAAAGCGATAACTGGTCGACTTGCTTTTCTCGATTATATCTACGATTATTATTTACTAGCTTTTGCCTGCGACTTCATCCAGGAAGTATAGAAGCTGTAAGTCTATCACAGCGGAGATAAGTGCTATGTCAAATGCTTCTAGCTTTGTTGAACTACTTATAATAAGTAAATATTTCTGCACGTTAAAAGTTAGAGTCATTTTAATATTAGGGGGTTGTTTGTTTAACAACTTAGTTAGCGACTAGGTCAATTGGTTTCAATGTGAACACGATGTTATTGTTAACGGCGTGGAACGTGTTCAGATATTTTTGATTGTATTTTTGCTCAGAAGCTTAAGAATTCGACTGTACTGCTGAATACGCCTAAACAAAGTTGTAACACTGTTCAATATTGATGATCACGATTCGTATCTTTATACTCTCGACATGGGCACTTAAATGTACTAAGACAACATAAACGTTACGTAGTCTTACAATCGCACATATTACCATAACCAAGATTATGTCATGGGATTACTGGAACTTGAATAATAGCATTTCACTTGAGGTCAGCGCTGGTCGCATTTAGCACGCGTTGCGCGGAGTGCAGTCTCCACCCCACCGACCAATCAGGCGTTGGCAGGCTTAGCACGTTCGGGAGTCATTGGCTATGCTGAGCAGTGCCTAGTGCCTGCACGGACATGGCCTAGCCTAGAGACATTGTGTAGGTGAACTATGATTGCCCTGATATGACCATGATGTCCTGGTTTCCTATATTAGATCATTCTTACGAGGCATACGCGAGTGGAATTGGGTTATGCTGGAATGCTAACGGAGAAAGTAAAGGTCAGGTTTGACTCTGCTTACCTATGTCTGTATCGTTTTGTAAGTGATATAACCTAGGTTAAGTTACAAAATGTAGAAAAATTTGCTTGCCATCAGTATCTTGTTGCCACTTCAAATGTTTCAAGTATTTTGTGAAACTCCATGTGTGTTTTTTTATTGTTTGTCTCCTTTTTTGGAGCTGCTGGAGAATATTTACTTCGCGATGTGATACGCGATTATTCTCAATACTCACCACTCTTACCACTTTCCAGATTTACAATAATATGAATCTGTGGAAGTGGTCAAAACAGATCGAACGACGGCCAGCTGTGTAGATCGGATATTATAGGCATCAAATATTAAATATTGTGAGCCTTATTATTTATATTCAAAGGGGTGATTATAAGTGAGCTAAAAATGAAACAGGCGATAGGTTTAGTCTCTGGTCTTACGTAACGATGAAGAAATTTATAACCGTATGACTTTAATGAAGGGAATAAAAATACCAATTTTGGGTTGTGTGTGTGTGCTGCCGCTGCGTTTAAAGCGTATTTTTCGTTTATTTTATGAGCATATGATGTATCTTTACTCTCTAAAGTTTAAACTCTATATATATAGATCGAATCAGAAACACGATATTGCGCTCCAAAACTCGTATCACAGACGTGGGTGTCAAGACCGCCAAGCTGAAGTGGGACTGGGCCGGACATGTCTGCCGCATGCACCCGGACCGATGGGCACGAATCGTAACCGAATGGGATCCGAGGGATGGCCATAGGAGCAGAGGCAGACCCAAGAGGAGATGGCGGGACGACCTGAGCGCTTTTCAGCTCGATTGGCAGGTGCATGCCCAGGACAGGGGGGAGTGGCGGAGGAAAGGGGAGGCCTTTGCCCAGCAGTGGGACATAATATAGGCTATAAAAAAAAATATAGAGCCATTTTGATTATCAATAACACCTCACCCGTGCTTGGGAAATTCTACACTCAAGCGCAAAAATATGTATACACTTTAGTAGCTTGTCTATTTTCGTCATATTTCAACTGCCACAGTGGTTAAAGTGACAAGGTGCAGTCAAGGGCAAAAAATATGTATACACTTTAGTACCTTGTCTATTTTCGTCATATTTGAACTGCCATATATGAACTGTCACAGTGATTAAAGTGACAAGTGTATAGATATTTTTGCCCTTGACTGTACCTACGACAGTAATGTGAAAACATTTAGGGTTAGAGGGTAAAGTCGGCTCAATCAAATTGCTTCGTTTCTCAGGTCCATCTAAATCATCCAGTAGTAGAACTTTCTCGAGCATCATAGCCACCCTACGAGGCAGGTCAATGGTGCAGTGGACTAAGCCGTCGGCGACGCGTCCGTCCACGGGCACCGCGCCAACTGCTAATGCATGCTGAAGGGTAGCTGGTGGGGTCAGAGGCAACCGCGGGCACGCAGGACACCCGGGACTTAATAGCTAACACTGCTAACACATACACACACATATTATTATACCTAGATATTTTCCTAGCACGAACTAAACGATGTAAGAGTTTGACCAAATAAAAACGTCGACAGTCCTATTATCGATAAGTACCACTTCAGCTTCATAGAGGTTATACAAAGAGAAATATACATACATATAAATACTTCTTTGTCTATGAATATACTCGTAAAAAGTTTGATAACTTTTTTACGTTGGTATAAGGAGAGTAATTGAATGATATGTCTTTTTTTTACTTATCTATTTATACTACAATCAAGACAAACAAAAAGACAATACACCTTGAGAGCGTCATTTAGGCTACTCTATATAAACATTTATTCATTGCTAATTATACAAATAAATTGTAAAGGATTAACCCGTCGCGCGACCAACGATATTTTTGGGTAATTTGGACTAGTATCCATGTTAAAGGGTGATCGAAACTGGTAACAAAAATTGACTAATCAGAATTACTTAGATACGCGCGACTGTGGCCCGCAGGGCATTCGACGGGTTATAAGTGTACGGATTAAGTTCAATTTATACAAGATCGGTGGCTCGCGGCGTCTAGGTAGGTAGTTGATATCAGGCTGTGATTGTATGTATGTCTCGTCGTTGAAGTGGTATGTGCTTATCGATAACAGAACTGTCGATGTTTTTGTTTAGCCAAACTCTTGCATTATTTCGTTCGTGCTAGGAAAATATCTAGGTGTACATATTATACACACATATTGTAGCACTAAGACCTTTTGTATTGACCATGTTCTGGCAATAAACATATTTGAATTTGAATTTGAATTAGAACACTAGTATATTTTTTTTTATTCGACTGGATGGCAAACGTGTTGTGTTTCGGCGTGGAGAGTAAGACAGCCGGTGAAATTACTGGCACTTGAGGTATCCCATCTTAGACCTCTTGGTTGGCAATGCATCTTCAATAACCCTGGTGTTGCAGATGTTTATGGGCGGTGGTGTTCTCTTACCATCAGGAGACCGACTTGCTCGTTTGCCATCTAGTCGAATAAAAAAAAACCAACCAAGTGGGTCTCCTGATGGTGAGAGATCACCGCCCATAGACACTTGTAGCACCAGGGGTATTGCAGATGCGTTGCCAACCTAGAGGCGTAAGATGGGATACCTCAAGGGCCAGTAATTTGACGGGCTGTCTTACTCTCCACGCTGAAACACAACAGTGCAAGCACTGCTGCTTCACGGCAGGATTAGCGAGCAAGATGGTGGTAGCAATCCGGGCGGACCTTGCACAAGGTCCTACCACCTGCATATTTGCCGGGAGTTTTGATACCGTCTTGAACTAGCAACTGTCGCATAAGAGAAGTCTCTTCGTTCCATTCTCCATACAAACGTAGTCCCGGTCTCATTTGAAAACTAGGCAACAGAAGTAGATGACATTTTGTAAGTATGGACTAGACGTTTTTACCTATGCCTCTGGTTTTTCAGATTTTCATATAAATGTGTAATATCAGAATTACAGGAGCTAAAAAGTCGACAAAAAAAAGATGTCAACTTTGCACGAGAATTACAGACTGTTAAAGCATATTTACAAAAATCGAAAAAAACACAGGCATAGAAAATATAATGAAGATCTTGATTGTAAAATATCAATGATTGCTGTGCCATACTTTTCTTATAATATGAGGACAACGAAACCCAAAATTCAACCGCCAAATCTTGAAAAACCTACAGCTATATCGATATACATTAGCGGGAAGCGGAAAAGCGGGAGGACAACTTAAAATTAATGTGATTTTTATTTTGTTACATTGAATATGACAAGGATGAGGAGACGAACTGTCGGTAGGCCTCCAACAAGATGGAGCGACGACCTGATTAAGATCGCGGGATCGCGGTGGATGTGAAAAGCACTAGACACCGGTCTGAGTGGAGAGCCTTGGGGGAGGCCTATGTCCAGCATTGGACGTCTTTCGGCTGACATGATGATATTGATGATTGCATATGAATGAAAACTATTTATAAGCATCACAATAGCTGCCCCCATTACAGTCGCAAAGTTTCATTTTGTTTCATGTTGTTTGTAAATTAAAACGAAACTTCTTTTGTATGAAAATGCGCTCAGCGGCGAGCGTACTGGCGACTTTTAAGTTTACAATGTATTTCTATTGTATTTGTTTATTTTAATTGCAGTGTGTCTGTCTTTTACATAATCTGTGCGCTATGTTACCCCGATCACGCTTCTCTGCATAGTAAAAGTACTTTCATTCGGGGTCGCACCGTCATTCACATGCTTTATAGCTGCTGTCAAGTGTCTACTGTCGCTATAAAGTTTGCTTATTATTGCTGTTGGATTAGTCTGAGATCCAAATTAGAGAAGATTGTTAGGGTTTTAAGGAAAACCGCCATGACAGGGCAATACGGTATAATAGAATCAAGTAGAAGCACAACAGCGTTGCTAGGACACAGCAAAGAACACATATTTAAAAAACAAGGAGGTTTACAATCTCTAACACCACTCTAATAAAGATATGCACACACAGGTATCGACGCTTGAAAGGAGAAATTGACTAAGCGACATTTTTTAAGGTAGTAAGTTAAACACATGTTTGTAATCAGTAAATTTTACTGATTCAAAATATGTACATAACTCACTACCTTAAAAAAATGTCGCTTAGTCAATTTCTCCTTTCAAGCGTAGATATGCATTTTCTTTTGTACAATAAAGAGTTCATATACATACATACGTGTTTAATGGAGGAAAAAAAGTGTCTGAAAATGTAGCTAAAAATGTAGACTGTAAAAAAAACCAGGAGTGGGTTTGCCAAGTAATTTCTAGCCAAGCTATGATTAAATAAAAAATACTTTTTTGTTGCACTTCGCACACATGAATTTAACGAATAAATTATATATCAACCGAAATTATGAAGGCTAAATTTATAAACGTTGGCTTGTCTATTTTTTGTGGCGTTACTACGAGTACTCTGACACTATAAGCATTATTAGTTATCTCACCCAATTCTTTAATAAATGAATCTTACATGAAATTAGAATTATTTAATTGAAAACAATGATTTAGATTTATATACAACAAATCTCGTTTGAGTTTAGAAGTTGGTTGCAGTTTTTTTTTTTTACTTTGGCCAGGAATGTTTTAGGCAACCCACCCGCGATATATATTTATTTCATACCAAACTGTAATATGCATTAGACAGATAAGTGAAAATCAAATTTTTTATGCATGGGAATTCGATGACATTTTAAATTAGGTACTTTTTAGATGTCCTGTATGTAGGTAATTCTACTATCTGGCCTGGAAACTGCAACATAATCTTCTACAATGTCAACAAAAAAGTAACCACGAAAATGAAAAAATAAATATACCTACGCTCGAATAATGATCCTATTTTATTTAATTCTGAGAAAATTCATTTACAGATAATTGTGATCATTATATTCTGTACAAAATGTGTCTAGTGTTATTAACTGAGAGTCATACCTACACAATAAAAGTAAGTAATTGTCAATTTATTCAATTTTTAAATTTATTACATCAGAAAAAAGGTCAACGGCAAGAAAGTTTAATATTTATACAACATTCTTAAGAGATGGCAAATAAAATTCAAATTACTCTAATACGATGACGTAGATATTCATGTGTGATTCTAACATTATGGAAAATATATTCAGATTAATAGATCTTTATAAATTATAATTTTGTCAATGAAATAACGTCTCGCCAGTTCAATGACTGAAATATTTGAAAGTAAATTAAATGAGTTACCTATCATCATCATCATCATCATCATCATCATCAGCCTATGTTCGTCCACTGCTGGACATAGGCCTCTCCCATGGCACGCCACTGAGCACGATCCTCGGCCACTACCAGCCAGCCAGCCAGCGGCCAGTTACCTGTGAGGATTATTAAATTACGAGAGTTACTTAACGCCCTTTTCAGGGTTCCGTAGCCAAAATGTCAAAAACGAAACCCTTGTTCGCCATCTCTGTCTGCAATGTCCGTCCGTCCGCGGCTTTGCTCAGAGACTATCACAGCTAGAAAGCTGTAATTTTGCACGAATATATATGTAAACTATGCCGACAAAACAGTACAATTACAAAAAAAAAAAAATTTTTTTTAGAGTACCTCCCGTAGACGTAAAGTGGTGGTGATTTTTTTCTCATTAAACCTTGTAGTGTGGGGTATCGTTGGATAGGTCTTTTGAAATCGTTAGGGGGTTGCTAAAACGATTTCTTGATTCAGTCATTTGTTTGCAAAATATTCAACTTTAAATGCAAATTTTCATTAAAATCGAGCGTCCTAAAATCTAAGCCGGGTGGATGGAAAATGAAAAAATTCAGGATGGTAGTACGTTTATCTAACTTACAAGAAAAACTATAACGGTTCAGTTTTCTTGAGAATTATTAGTAGGCAGTTTAAGAGTAAATAGCAGCCTAAGGTATAAAATATACCTAAACTTGAAATTTTCCTAAAAAAATACGAAATTCTCAGAAAAATATGACTTAATTTTTTTGTAATGTTGTCCGACACGCTTTTGGCCGGTTTTATTTATTAAGTATACCAATGCAAAAGAAGGGTGTTATAAATTTCACCGATAAATGTAGTGTGTCATATCTATTGTTGTTCCATCTCATATCGCCACGTCTCACTGGCGGAAAAGCACTTTTATCATCCCAGCCTATATACGTCCCACTGCTGGGCATAGGCCTCTTCTCATAACAAAAGGGCTACAAATATCCTTATTGCACACCACAAATCATTTTATAATTCGATAAAAAAGGAGGGTGGGCTAATTGGCCTAATGACCATTAAGGACAAGCGATAATATATCACTGGATAGCTTATTCTAAGTTCTAAACCTTTTACTATGGCAGGTAGTTCTAAATCTTTGTGTGAAAAAAGTCACCGCTGCATATAACTAGGTTTCTAGGTAGGTGGACCTTGTGCAAGGTCCGCCCGGATTGCTACCATCATCTTACTCGCTAATCCTGCCGTGAAGCAGCAGTGCTATTACAGGCACTTGAGGTATCCCATCTTAAGCTCCTAGGTTGGCAACGCATCTGGAATACTCTTGGTGCTGCAGATGTTTATGGGCGGTGGTGATCTCTTACCATCAGGAGACCCACTTGCTCGTTTGCCATCCAGTCGAATAAAAAAAAGGTTTTTTCGATACTAAGTAGGTATGTATGTTGATGATTTTGTATCTTGATTTTGTTTTATATGTGTTTTCATATTTTTTTACACAGCGATTCGAAATTGCACGCCGTACAAAAAGTTGTAGAATATAAAAAAACCTTTCCAATAATATAAGGTTTGTCGTTATTGGTTCCTAGGCCAGAGTCCATATAAATCTGCCCATCCTCCTTTGATAGGTCTTAAATGTTTGCTAGATTCCTGCACTTATACCGTATTGCCCTGTCATGGTGGTTTTCCTTAAAACTCTATTATGGTAGCAGAGCGTGGTTACTTTTGTCTAGTTTTAGTGTTGTAATCACACGAATGATCTCTCCTTTCTTTAATTTGACCCATTCGGCTTAAACGATAATGATTTGAATTATAACTAATGCTGTGACGCCATTTCCTGCGGCTTGCTTACATTGATTATGTTAAGCTATGTGTAGGATGAATTACAATTCCTAGGATTTGCATGCAAGAGGTTTTTTATTAATTTTTAATGACGTTAGCCTGGGTGGTGTACGCAAGAAAATAATGGAGCACGGACTTTATTGCTTGTAAATTGACTGTATTATATAATGATGTAGATTTAGTATTCTTTTATAGAGATTCGTAGCCGAAAGGATCAAATTGAACCCTATTGGTGTCACTCAAGTGTCCGTCTGTCTGTTCGTCGTTTGTCACACATATATCTGGGGGCACGGTAGTGCCCCCGCCAAGTCGAGCAAAACAAAACAAAGGCACGGCCGTATCATACTTTTCTCGAAGCTATTCAGGCTATTTTCAACACCCTGTAATTTTTTTATGGTTAAAGCTAGAATTAAAAGAAAAAAAAGAACTGCCTACAAAAAGTGATGAGATCCCACCAAAAACCTTACATGTAAAAAGCCGCAAGTCTCGCAACGCAACGCAGTTCTTGTAATGCTAAAAAGGTTTGAGATGCAATGTTATACCAAGTCGGTTATTTTTATCAGTGCCGGGGGATTCCCATAGAACTCTATTTTCACCAACTTGCACATGGCCAAGTCATTTATGTGTTTAAGAATAATTTAGTTTACGCTTTATTTGAGAACTATAAACTGTATTTTTCTACGGTTTTAAAATAAGCAAGTTGGTAAAATAGAGTTCCATGGGCATCCCCCAGCACTGAAAAAAATAACCGACTTGGTATAACATTGCATTCTCAAACCTTTTTAGCATTACAAGAACTGCGTTGCGTTGCGAGACTTGCAGCTTTTTACATGTAATGTTTTTGGTGGGATATGCTTTACAGCGAAGACTTTATGTCATCGCAGTATAAGTATGTATCTTGTGCCAAAGCCATAGGTCATAAAATATTTTTCGTTTCGTTCGCAAGACCGGAACTTTACTGATTTACGACCATTTCAAATTCAGCGTCAAAAGTGTTGATTTTCTGCTGTCCCTATGAATTTTTTTTCCCAAATATTTCATTTCCCAAGTACCTAACGAATTTGTCCGAAACTAAAAAAAAACTTAGAATATTTTCTTTTGGTTTTCTAGAGCACAACAGATAAGGTTAGTTTAGGTTTGTTTTATGACAGTTCTGAAAATAATATGGTTTCGGAAAAATTACTGGCACCTGTGGTATACCATCTTAGGCTTCTAGGTTGGTAACGCATCTGCGATACCCCTGGTGTTGCAGATGTTTATGAGCGGTGGTGATTTCTTACCAGTCGAATAAAAAAAAAACAATACCTAATCATATGTCTGCAGGTGGTCCCAGAGTGAATTGGGAACTTCATACTGTTGAATTGTGTCGCAGGGTGTTCAGGTTCCTCATAATGCTTGTCTTCACCGTAAAGCTCGTGGTAATGTGAATGTGTTTTGTTAATATTTTAAATTCTGGCACAGTACCATCGTAATAGTTGTGTAACATAACAATGTTAATGCAGGAATCCCGTAACTAACTTATTTTGCGGTTTTCTTGTACCGACGTTGGCTAATCGAAGATTATCATTTAATGTTGCCACTTTGTCGCTAAATCTAGCGACTTTTGGGACTACGTCAGCGACTTTTTCACTCTATGTACCTTGTCTTCACCTAAGACCCAAACGTCAAAAAATTTTGCGATACTATCGCCATCTAGCAGTATTTCGCGTGTCTTTTAGCCCTCAATAACGTATGTTAAGAACTCAATCACTCAATCAATCACAATCAATCAATGACTTTAGAAACTTGAAATTTGGCATTGGTATTATTCAAGTTTTTTTTTTTTTTTTTTTTTTTTTTTTTATTCTACTGGAAGGCAAACGAGCAATTGGGTCTCCTGGTGGTAAGAGATCACCACCGCCCATAAACATCTGTAACACCAGGGGTATTGCAGATGCGTTGCCAACCTAGAAGCCTAAGATGGAATGCCTCAAGTGCCAGTAATTTCACCGGCTGTCTTACTCTCCACGCCGAAACACAACAGTGCAAGCACTGCTGCTTCACGGCAGGATTAGCGAGCAAGATGGTGGTAGCAATCCGGGCGGACCTTGCACAAGGTCCTACCACCTGCAAAGGTTAAGTTAGTTAATGTTAATATTAATATTTACGGTTTTGGCGGGGAAAAAACAAAGATTAAGGGGGCCCCCACATACAGTCGCTAGTCCCTCGTTTGCAGCGATAAATTTGGTCACCTGACCCCATTTCGAAGGTGATTTCAAATTTCCCGCGACTCAAAAATATAGCGTCAAATCGCCGCGTTGAGCAGCAGCGACAAGATGACTTCTTGCAGGAATGATCTTGGTCTTGGAAGCTGATTTCTTCATCTCATTTAGTCGTGGCAGTACAAATAAAATAAATTGGAGTGAATGGAAAAAAAAAAACACTGCTTTTGCCGAAATTTAAGAGGTTTTTTTTCCAGCGACAAAGCTTAACATTTTCAGCATTTCGCCAAATGTCACGTGACCAGATAAGTCGCTCTACACTAGCAACTATACGTATGTGGTCTTTTAAATGCGCCCGAAGAAAAGCACAGCCGTGGGTCAAAGTTAACTTGCAAGAGATGTGATTAACACACACGCAGGTTGGTTTTACTATAGAAGCTTGTAAACCACCATCTCTATGTTCTATTCAAATACTCAGTACCAGTACATTCAGTATAGTTCCCAGTTTTTTGTTGAGGGTGTTAGCACCAAGCCACGTGGTAGGGGTCGTTGAACCGAGCTGCTAAAGGAAGACGCGTCGTGTAGGGTATCGACTGCAGCGCAATTGTTATCATCATCATCATCATCATCCCAGTCTATATTCATCCCACTGCTGGGCACAGGCCTTCTCTCAGAATGAGAGGGCTTGGGCCGTACTGCCACCTTAAGGAGAAAAACCATAAGTGTCATTTTTTGCAAAATTGACTTTTCACCAGCCTCGTACTCAGTTTTTTTCCTGAGTACGAGGCTGGTGAAAAGTAAATTTTGCAAAAAAAGTCACTTATGGTTTTTCTCCTTAAGGCGGCAGCGTAGTTCCCACGCGGGCCCAGATTAATTGTAATATTTATGGGAATTAATGGACGTTGGTGTTTGTATAAAAAAACAAACTGTATTAAAATAAAAATATATCACGGGACACTTAGCATCACTTGTCCCGAACTACGCAAAAAAAAATTCAAAATTCAAAAATTCAAAAAAGTTTATTTGGTTCCTTTACATTTTAGCTAGTTAGGTTGGAACTTCCCATTAAGCATACAGTTATGCTTGTATCGGAAAGTTCCGCTCTTCCTTAACTCGGTGTTAACATAAACCAAGCGAAATAACTATAATATAATAAAGTAAGACTAAAAACTACTTAATTAGGGGCGCGTGTGTGTGTGTGTGTGTGTGTGTGTGTGTGTGTGTGTGTGTGTGTGTGTGTGTGTGTGTGTGTGCGTGTGTGTGTGTGTGTGTGTGCGTGTGTGTGTGTGTGTGTGTGTGTGTGTGTGTGAGTGTGTGAGTGTGTGTGTGTGTGTGTGTGTGTGTGTGTGTGTGTGTGTGTGTGTGTGTGTGTGTGTGTGTGTTGGTGTGTGTGTTTGGAGTGTACATATGTGTGTATATTTATTTTATTTTTTATTTTTTATTTTATTTATTTATGAACATAATTTAATATTATAGGTACACTTATTTATAACTAATATTATTTTACGTTAGAAATTAAGATTCTTTATTAAATTTATACATTTCAGTTTAAAAGTGTCTCTACCTCTTCATACTCCAAATTCCATATCCATCTAGTGATTACTTTCTTACAGTGGTAAAGCTGCAGCGGGTAAATGTTTAGGTAAGCGTCGATAGAGTTATACAAATAGGCGGATTGTACAAAAAATTGTTTCCTAGCATATTTAGAGTTATAAGCTGGAACAGGGGCAACTTTGGCTTTTCTTCTCCGCAAAACAGTTTGCGGTACATAGCTTAAGGTACGATGTAATTTTAATACACTGAGTACAATATACAACTTGCGCATGGATAACAGTTCACACTCCTTGTACAACTCTGTTGTAGGGTATCTGAAAGGTTTATTGAAAGTAACTTTAAGCAAACATCTCTGCGCTCTCTCTACTTCAAGGAATTTTGTTTTGTTTGCACCTCCCCAAATAGGTATGCAGTATGACATTATCGATTGAGCTAAAGCAATATACAGTTTTTTTAAGAGTACATTGGAGGCAACATGTTTTAGGATTTTAAATATCCATATCAGCTTTCGGATACGCCCATTCAAATGTTCAATATGGTCGTGCCAGGATAGTCTAAGGTCCAAGATTAATCCTAGATATTTTATAGAAGATACTCTTTCGATGCTTGAGCAATTACACTGGATAACATTTTGGTCACAGTTGTGTAATTTTAATGCAAGGTTCATTGATGGCTGTGTATTCTCATACTTCGAGAAGCACATGTACTTAGATTTACTGGCAAAGCTTGTGTTAATGGCCGATATGAGGTACTAGACAACGAATAAACAGAATAATAACATAGATAGATATATACTTAAATGCATATTAAATATCCAAGACTCGAGCACAAACATTCGTATTATTCATCCATACTAATATTATAAATACGAAAGTGTGTTCGTATGTCTGTGTGTTTGTCCGTCTTTCACGCCGTAACGGAGCGACGGTTCGACGTGATTTTTGGCATAGAGATAGTTTATGGGCCGGAGAGTGACATAGGCTAATTTTTATCCCGGAAAAATTCAGTTCCCGAGGGAACAGCGCACGATAACCGAATACCACGCGGGTGGAGCCGCGGGAAAAAGATAGTACAATACAAATATTTGCCTTGACAGGGGATCGAACCCGGGACTTCAAGCTTCCTAGTCAGGTTCTCTAACCACTGGGCAATTTGATCATCTGGTCATGGTCTAGCTCCAAAAAAAAATATCTGCTGTAAATACTACGGTTGTAAGGTAAATGTCCCAGTGTTCGACACACTATTGCCCAATAGATGACATCTGGCTGTCGCCTCTATTGCTGTTGATGGCAAGAGAATGAGATATACGAAGGCGAACTTATCTTTTAAAAATAACTCTTTCAGTTAACCTTTTAACGGTTGACAGGACATCTGAAACATGAGTACTTAGACACTACAGTGAAATAAAAAACCGGAAAAGAGCGTGTCGGACACGCCCAAAATAGGGATTCGTAGCCATTACGAAAAAATTAAGTAATATTTTTCTAAGGATTTCGTATTTTATACGGAATCTTCCAAGTTTAGGTATATTTTATACCTTACGCTGCTATTTACTCATAAACTACTAATAGTTCTCAAGCAAACTTAGCCGTTATAGTTTTCCTTGGAAGTTTGATATAATGACTACCATCCTGAATTTTTTCAAATTTTTCCACCCACCGGGTTAAATTTTAGAGGACGCTCGATTTTAATGAAAATTTGCAATTTAAACTTGAATATTTCGCAAACAGATGACTGAATCGAAAAATCGTTTTAGCAAACCCCTAATGGTTTTAAAATACCTACCTAACCAACGATACCCCACACTATAGGGTTGGATGAGAAAAAAAAAATCACCGCCACTTTACGTCTACGGGAGGTACCCGAAAAAAATTGTTTTTGAATTTTTAGTTGTACTATTTTGTCGCCATAGTTTACCTATATATCCGTACAAAATTACAGACAGACAGACAGACATGGCGAAACTATAAGGGTTCCGTTTTTGCCATTTTGGCTCCGGAACCCTAAAAATGATTAACACCTTGTATTAGTAGTATTTTCTTTCCATGTATTGAGGTGGGAATTTATGTCGGTGACATACTCATTAATTTGTTAAACATCGTGTGTTGTATAATGTATTATGATTCACCTAACACCTAATGCACGACATGTACAAATTACATTACGTATGAGCTTATTGACCCTGGTCAAAGGCACAAAAGTTTCTAAAAATTCGTCATTCCCAAAAATTTAAACACGTTTGAACTTATCTTAAAATTAGACAACGGTTGAACACGTGCTCGGCAACCAGCTGATAGAAAACTATCATTTTAGGCACAGCTAAGATGCATCTTAGGTTTTTATTAGAGACTAGCTTTTGCCCGCTCCGCCCGCGTGGTATTCGGTTATCGCGCGCTGTTACCTCGGGAACTGTGCATTTTTCCGGGATAAAAAGTAGTCTATGTCACTCTCGGGCCCATAAACTATCTCTATCCCAAAAATCACGACGATCCATTGCTCCGTTACGGTGTGAAAGCGTAACAAACAAACAAATAAACAAACTCACCTTCCCCTTTCTAATAGTAAGGATTTAGGATCCCGATATAGACTTAATTTTATGTTCTGTTGCGATTTCCGGCCAAGTCAGTAAGTAGTTTTACTATAACCATATGAATAAGTATCTTAATGAAGTTGTATAAGGAGGAAAATAAATAATATACATATTAAACATAACTTTCTAACAATAACTTAAAAAAAAAAATCTAAAACTAAAAGAAATTGAAATAGGAGGAAAATGTGGACGGACATTCATTTTGTACACTCGCTATTATAATATATCAACATACACTTATGCGAGTGCCAATACGGCGTTGTTCAGATATTTTTGAGCACTTACATCTTCAGTTTACGGAGGCTGTTGATTAACTTGAAAAACAGATCATTTTTTGTTCAACAAAAATTGATTAAACGTTTCATTGCATCACTAGTCAGTCACCAGCATCAATACCTGACATAACAAAACGTGCATAAATATCTGACACGACTCTATTTCTAGTACCGATAGGATGTGTCAGATATTAATAAGCAAAATAAGTATAACATTACACCTCTCTTCACTGCGATCGACTAAACAAAAGGCAGAAGCTCACAAGAAAGTGGCAGTATTTAATGTGCAGAAAATTTCCCACCGACGTGCGCAATGGCAATTAATAGAGCGTTTGTAAATAGATCGATCACCCATATTCATCGCTGTGATAGCTCGCTCCTGATATGGGGTAAGGCGAGGCTTTGGCTGCAGCGATAACATTTTTGTTTTCAAAAACTTCTATTAATATTCTTAACATTCAACATTAGACAATCAGCAAAACCGGAAAACGGATAAAGAGAAAATCTGAGATGTAATTCATGTCATCGTTAAAGTAGTTTTTTTTTTTGTATATTTTTGCTCCACTTAAAATATTGTGCTAATTGTTAGTCTTTTTATCTTCACTATAATATAACTAGCGCAATCATTCCCGTTCTGCAGCGTATTAAATAAATGCTGATTCATCGAGCTGATTGATTTGGTTCAATAACCAGTAGTAAAATTTGTTTTGGAAATGTTTTCGGGAACTCGTAGAAAACTATTTCGCCACTACGGTCTATCACGTTTTTACTAGAACTGTAGGAAAGAGATGCCCGTAGTTGTGTCAGCTGTTCTGACTAATCGTAAGTGACCTTGACTCATGAATGGTCTGCCTTGGTCATGTTTGATTGTCACATACAAAGGCCAATGTCCTGTATGCACGTAAATATTATTACCCATGTGTTTAACACCTACTTTTAAGTCATATAGTAGGTGCTGTTAAATATATCAAAAACGGGGGATCTGGAAAAATAGTACCATTCAAAAAAGAATTAATTAAATACGGAGATATACAACATTATTATTTTTTACGAAGAGAGAAAAAACATGCAGTTTATGCAAATATTGATTTCTAAATGACATATTTATATTTCTTAGTGACAACAAGACACACTAGTCTACATTCTAGACTATAAAAGGGAACCCACCTCGGGCAATAGTCTTCAAGATTCAAGCTGAATTGTCTCACTACACTGCGACGCTCAGCATTTTCGCAAAATAAGAACATTTAGCAACGCTCGCGCAGCCCCAAACGCGGCCTTAATTAATAGCGCGGCCGTCGAACTCGCGTGTAAAAAGTTCGCTGGCCTTGTGTGACCACGTGGCGACAGGCATGTTTGTTTATGTACGTACAGCCACTGATAAACTAATGCATGTGGATGACTATTAAATTTAAGTAATGAGTTGTCGCAGCTGTTGCTGTGACCAGGATCGTGGACCATAATGCGTTTTTACTATCTGTTGCCATTCTTCCGGGTGCGCTTCATCCTCAGCAGTAATTTTGATTGCCACTAAGTCAGTCGTTACACCACAGTCATACGCAAGTGATACATCCTACAAAGGCATTAAGGAAAAGTTTCTTCAAAGTTCTTGAACGTAGATAACTTACATTACTGGAATAACAACCAAGTTACTTTTTTTATTCCGATGTTTCCCCCGAATATCGATTTACGCATAGCTCCCATAACCTCAATAGCTAATTTTAGGTACGTAGAATTGTGAACGGGACGTCTAACATAAATGAAGACCGATCACAGTACAGTTTTCGGCAATTCGCAATATAATAGATAATATGATGCTTCAATTTATCCACCATAACCAGACCTAATGAGTGACACGTGCGAAATTTTCCACATATTTCTGTATTTGATTAAATCATTAAAGTATCATTATATCTCGTCTCCAACCCACCGGCCACTGCCCTGACTTAAGTCACGTAGCCCCGAATCAGCTCAGGGAGCATCCTGTAATTGTGATCGATTACATGACCTGTTATTAAATCTGATCGAAGGCAATACTCGGAAGAAGGAAAGAATTTGCAATATTTTATAAGAGCAGGGACAGTTCTGACTGGTCAGTGTTCCGTGTATTCTTTGCTACCAAAAGATGCTAAAAAATGACGATGTGCAGGTCATGCTCTGGCTATACATCGTTAATTATTTATAACCTATGTTCATTGATAAATGTAAATAAAGGTATTTATTTCATAAAGAATTGAGAATTCTATCGATTTCTTTACCAAATTATCGAGTCCCAAACTGAGCTACTTAAACTGCTTAATATATTTACCCGCCTTGGGATTCCAAACTATATCTTACAGATTCGTAGGGTCTGTATTAAAATTTTGAAAGCACAAATTAAAAAACAAGTTTGTGTCCTTCGCTCTGTGGAAAAAAGACTAGATCCCTATCCCTTGTAAATTTAGGAAGTTCCCTTTTCTGTACCATTCTAAAATCCTCAGTGAACTTGTTAAGCATTGCTTGTCAGACATTCCGTCATTACCAAGTTACTCTTTTATAAGTAAAATTGTCATCTGTAGTATTTTTTTTATCATAGTCATTACGAGTAGCAACAGAGTTAACAACAGTGTGACATCTATTGGGTATTATGTTTTCGGATACCTTATGCCTGCTTCTTTTATTTTTCAACACCCACATTATGGCCTAACAAATGAAATTAAATAAATTAATAATTTATTTCAGGCTCTACCGCCATACCATTTTAGTGAAATCCTTATAAAATCTATGCATAACATACTCCTATCCTAACCTAACCTAACGCACCATGAAATTGCAACCATAGACAAACCTACCATTAGTCAACACACCATAGACACCACAATCTCCATCGCAGAGCACGGGGGGAATGATCGGCAAATTGGAGCAGTGCTATTGGCCCCGAGCATTGCCGAAACAAGTTTAAACGTGTTCTCATATGAGTTATTATTTTAAAATTATAAGGATGCAGTAAATTCTGATTTTGCAACAAAACTGATCGTAACCTAGCCTAACTTGATCTAGCATGCCAGTTTATCTAAACTAGATAAGGTATTACGTTTAGTAGGAACTAATAAGGTAAGTACACAAAAGAAACTTCATTGATTTAGTTGCAAACATTATGAGTGTGAGTGATATTAATATTACCTAGGACGTTCAAAATGTATTAATTATCATACATGTTACTATACCTAGCAGTTTCATTGCATTTATTTGTCACAAAAAGTACACCGCAATTACCTTTAATGAGCTCCTGATATTTCGACGCATTACTTGCATCATGACCATGGGCTGACATACGGGTACGTAAGGTTAATCACAATTTACATCTCGTGAAAATATATATAATATTACTAATATTAAAAAAAGTTAACTGTTTCAATCGCCGTAGTTTCAAAATGTGGTGATACCCTAAATTTTTCCATGGACAAAATTCTGTGAACGAAATCATCTACATAGTATAATGTGATAAGTGAAGCACTCCTTATCCGCACTGGACACGCGTTGGAACTACAATCAGAGCTCTTTTATTGAGAGAAGGGTTCTCTTTTCTGAAACAATTAATTTGCTCACCCACCAGCACCTTAGTCGCTTAGAAAAATGCAATGAGTACGTCATTGTTGTAAGTTAAAAGTACGAGTGCTCGACACCCTGATGTCATCTCCATTGCTAATGACATAAGATTGAAGATGCCAACTACAGGGGGAAAAAAATAGAACTAGCTGCTGCGCCTGTGACTCCCAGAATTCGATTATCGCTTACCGCAGGAACTATGCAATTTTCCGCGATTAAAAGTATCCTATGCAAGGGCATAGCATTTTTTAGGGCGGGGAAGGCCCTGGGATCCAAAATATCTGTATGCCGGACTTCATTTAAATCTGTTCAGTAGTTTAGACGTGAATTAGCAAACTTAGACACTTTATAATTAGAATATTAGTGGGCTTTTTGCCGTCGGCTTCATTCGCATAAACAATTAACGCAGTCGAAATGTGAAAGAGATGAAATTTCTGACAAATAAAGTATCCCGTCTTAGCTCTCATGACTATAAATTTATCTGCAATTCTCTCGGTATTGTGCACGTACAATTTTGCCACCTCATTGTTTCAAGAGCACTAACACCCATGTGTTAGTGCTCTTTAACCATGAGTTGACTTATTTGCTCATTTACCTAACTTAGATTTATTACAAGAGCATTATTAATGAAAATGTTAGCACCACTATCCTATCAAACAACATATTTATTTACTCTGATAGTAACATCGATATATCACATGAAACGTTCAATAAACCTTTATCAGTTGATGCAGTCACTCAACTCTTCCAATGACTCCTGGGTTCACTCCAGTCCAATTTGTCGAACGTTCCCCTCAGCGAACGAAACCCGCTTAGCTATGACACATAGTTAATTTTGCGCATCATGTATATTTAAAGTTCGTAGTTTCGTGGACATTTTTATTTATTTTTACTAGCTTGACCTGTAACTAACGATGCTGAATCTTGTAGGTAAATTATTATAATACAATCTAATCAGGATCGACTTGAAATTTGGTATGTGTATGGATGTGTTAATCAGATGACAATTCCACTAATATGCGTAAGTTTGCATGTGCCATACGTGAGTGCGTGCGTTTGTTACTCCTTCCCACTAAAACGGTTCGACGTATTTGGAGCTAATTTCGTATGTAGATGGACCTCTGGAATAACACATGGACAATTTGTTAATCCGATAATCTAAAATCAATCAAATTCATGTAAAATCTCTAAATTTTGCACGAGTGTTAGGCAAATAACGTAAATGAAGACCATGATGTAATATTTCGGGAATTATCATGAGAACTTAGTAAGTTTTCGGAATTCCAGTTCAATTTCCAAATCTAATTATTTACAAGAATTGCTCATACTTAAGTTTAAGTTAGCATTTTTAGTGACAGTCAGGGTATTGATATAAATTCAAATAGAAATTAACTCGGAAACATAGTCAACAATATGATTTCAAATGGTTATTCTTTGCGCAATCATTCGCATATATGGTAGAATACCAGTCGTTCTAATGTGACCATGTGGACATGTAATAGATTTAAATTGTTGGTTAATAAGGCCGAAGGGTCAATAATCTCAGTTTGTGAGTCAGACATTATGATTGCACTGTGGACTGAAATCTTCTGCGTGGTCACGGGTAAGCAAAGCATCAAATTACATGAAGTTTGAAAGAAATGATTGACAAAATACATAGTAAAGGTTGTAATGATGTATTGAATGAATAAATAAACTAAACTAAACTAAAGAATTTATTGATCTCCAAAGAAATTAAATTTGACTTAATAACAAGAGAGAAAAATGGTCATAATGGTCATTTGATAAAGCGATAAGCGGCTGAAAAAGCAAAATTGTCCAAGTATAAGGATCCAGGCATCGAATACGACTTTGTTCCCATTCGGTGTTGAAATCCTTGGTCTGAGTAATATTTATCAGTTTTATCACTTAATGCGGAAGTTTGAGAGTGTGTATGTTTGTTTCTTTTTCATTCTATAACTGCTGGATATATTTGGATAATTTAGTACCTATGCAAATGGCTATGAAATATCTGGAATAGCACATAGATATTTTTTTTATCCCGATGTTCCCGCATGGGATCGGGATTTAGGCATATAAAATCCCGAAATCTCAACTGTGAAGTGTAGAGAGATGAAATGTTGCAAAGCTGTTCTACATGCGAAATTTTCGAATTATCTCATGGAAATTTTGTAAATTCAAAGCATTTAAATTCAACTGGTGAATCCAATGGTTACCGCATGTGAAGCCGCAGGTAAGGATTAGTAAGGTAAATTAGTGTGTGACATGCAATAGATACTGTGATGAAATTAAAGATGGCAACTACTGGGACAGTGATCAGCACTCGGACATTTGCCTTACCAGAATGCCCTTCTTTTTTGGCTCAAGGCAAAAATCATTACCCAGACGGGTATCTGACATATCGTCATTACAAGTAGTGACGATATATTATCCGAATGATATAATCTAAAGCACCTCTTTCAAAAGCGAGTGAAATATCGTACCATGGAAATCGAGCATGTTCCATATGTCACGGAAAATTTGAATAAAAATAAAATTCGTGACGTCACAACCTTCAACCCAGGAAAACGCGAAAAATGTGACGTCGCGTGTGAATGGACTCGGCGCGTCACGTGAACTGGTCAGGGTCGAGATTCGGCAAGCCTCCGAGGTCGACGACCGGTCAAACATTTCAACACAAATATATAGAAAGGAAGACACATGTATAAATAAAATCGCCTATTATGATGTCACAGTGATTGGCAAGTTTTATGGGAGCTTGATTTTCGTGTGATTTTTTTTTAATTGCTTTTAGGACGTTGATTGCAGGAAGGTTATTGCACTCGCTGTTACAGGCCATTGGTGGTTTAATTGGGAGTTTATTTCGCATTCAGCCGACATAGGCTAGCTCTTAAGGAGTTTTATGTTCCGGCTGCCGATATGATTTTAGATTAAAAAACCGGCTAAGACAGACGAACTTGTACGCGGGGGGTTCAGGATATCCTAAAATACAAGTGTGTTTATTTAGGTAAGGTAAGGTAAATGTCCTCGTGCCCAATAGCTGACACCATGCGGTCGCCTTTATCGCTAATGACACAAAATGAAGGTTGCCAACTATTGGGACAGTGACCACCATTAGGGCGCTTACCTTAACAGAACCTTAACTGCTTGTTGTACTTGAGGTATCTGCCAAATTTAATAATTAAATCGTCCTTGTAAACCCAATCGAAAAATTACAGTAAAACAAAATCAGATTTAGTTCTTAAATTTTATCAAACGTAAGTAACCATTGAGTACATTTTGATACGGCTAAACCGAGATAACACTAAATCAAGTTTTAATCAAATCTGAGTACCATGGGCCACCATGGGCTTTCCTGCCAAAAAAATGCTGGCCGTTTTTCCCAACACGCTACCATAGATTAGTACCGTCGATTTTAGAACCTACTGGCACTGCGAGGGATAATGGCAAAAGGCCATCTGATCATGATCATGCCTCTGATTCCTTGGATGATAGGTCGGGTTATAGTCCCTTCACACCTCCAAGGTGCAACAAAAAAGCTGGTGCAGCGTCTGAAGCAGCCGAAAGCAGGAAAATATTAAAATACCAGGGTTCGGTTCAGCATACAATTTCGTGCTGACGGCAATAGCGCGTGTTACATTAAAATGATAAACTGATAGAGGTTTAAACTGAAACAATCGTTCTTACTTTGCATTAAGCAGACTGTGAAATGTGTAACGATTTGGTTTCCACGTTTATTTCTATGAATTCGATTATTAAAGAATAATAGTTACTTGATTTCCTTGATCTAGTTAAAATTCTTCGTAAGCAATCAGCGCGATGGTAAAAACGGTCATTTTAAAAGATAATCTCGTTCTGATATTTACACAACCCAAGAATAACTCCAGGAGCTATTGTTATCACCGATTAACAACTATACATTAAACAAACCATAAATAAAACGCAATCACACTGAAGAATCGAATTTTAATTTAATTATACCTAATTAAACCAAATTGCCACAGATAACAATATGAATTAACATAAAACATTAATCAGTACGAAAGACAATACTCAAAATGGCGGATGAAATTCGTTGGCGCCATCTTACTTATAAATGCAGTCCTTACCAACCTTACTGTTATCAACTTAAAGCTTGTTTTCGTTTGTCCACGTGCGCCCATGTGTGGCGGAGCGGTGCGCGCCAAAATACAGCCGCGGTCGTTCGTTGACCCTGTGATGTCATAGCCTTACGTCAAGTGACGTCACTCGCGGCGTGTAATGATTTCAGTCAATGCTCAAGTCAAGGTTCCTTTTTGTTGGGATTGTGTTAGTATGGGTGCACGGGGGCTCCTCGTGGTGGAATTAGGTTGGTAGAATAAAAATGTCTTTAGAAATTCAAAGTATTAGACCACAGATTGTTTTCAAAATCATAAACTAATTATTATTTATACTAAATTGAAAATTATTTCTATAAAGACAATGTTAAATCAAATGTATTTTTTAAATTCTATGTACGACTCTACCACAAAACAGATAAGTTACAGAATTCAATCTACATATATTGTGCGCTCGAGCAACGCACACATAGACACCGTTCACGGACACGAAATCTCGGACCGATTGGGACCAGTGCGAGGGCGAGTGCCATCCGCTTGAGACACGCGTCTGTAGACTTTTTTGTGCAATAATGGATAATGCGAATTCATTACACTTTAAAATATAATAATCGTGCATTTTGCCGCATGATATTTTCTGTGACCAATTTGTAGTATAACAATGACATTAACATTAAAGTACTTTAGTTATTATTAATTTATATTTCCATTCTTCCCGTTTCATTCTCAACAATAAATCCAACAATTAGATAGTTTTTTGTGCATACATAACCCATAGTTGACAACCCTAGAGCGCCCGATGAGCATAGGTATACAAAGTGAAGTACATACATGTGAATCTGAGGTTGACTTTTGTACTTACCTTTCTGTTTTGTGACTACTGCCAAGGTAACAAGAGTGTTTGGATTATTTTTAAAACCGCAACCGCTCATCTACTTCTGGATAACTTCTGACTGACTGAACATTTTCATTAAGTATTCAATTAACCTCCTAGAATATGACGGTATATGACCTCCTATAGAAAAAACTTTGAGCTCTACTTGATTGATGGTTCAAATTGTGAAAACAGAAATCTTGTCGGGCATCAGGTCAGGAGGTAATTGTATTTATATTGGCACTATTTTTTTACAAATTAAAATTATCTTTATTTTCATCTTTACGCAACTAATGGAATAGGCATGTTATGGTGTGCATTTCAGTTCAGCATGGATATTGATACTCTTTGGTCCTTTGCTATTAATTGACCGAATGAGCGCTTAGTGCGAACGTGGTATGTCCGTTTCAGTTTGAGCGAAAATGCTTTCGTAAATCTCTTATTCACAGATCGTATTTCTCAACTGAATCTCGTGCAATTTTGTGAGCAAGCTTAAAAATTATTTGGATTTATTAAAATCTAATTTTGTTTTTCTTTTTGTCAAAACATAGGATGTAGGGCACGTAGATATATAATAGTTGAGCCAATTTTAACCCCCGACGCAAAAAGAGGAGTGTTTAAATAAGTTTGACCGCTATGTTTGAAATTAAATGAAATGAAATGAAATATATTTATTTGCGTAACATTATGTCATAATAGGCGGTGATAAAGTTTGATTTTCAATTTAGTATCAATAATGTCAATTACCTTATAGAAGTAGGCATGCAAAAAATAAATGTGTCTGTGTGTCTGTCTGTGGCATCGTAGCTCTTAAACGGGTGGACCAATTTGAATGCGGTTTTTTTTTAATTGAAAGCAGGTTCGCTAGCAATGGTTCTTAGACATTGAAAAAAAAACGGTTCAGCTGTTTTTGAGATATTGAACTTTGAAGTGACAAAGTCGGCGGTTTTCCAACTTTTTGTTGGTTAGGTTATAATTCGGTGTTTCACTCAACCAAACAGGCCACAGCGCACAAACAGTCCAACAATTCCAACATTCTGTCTGTACCACATATGTATACGTAAGTGCAAAAGGCGAGTTTCTGTTAATAAACGTAGTCAACCTTATTGTTAGTCATTCGTGGTTCTGAGATTGATTTTTCCGGTGTCACTTGTTAATGATACCCAGTTGATTATCATGTGGTTTTCTGCGGCTACTGCCTTTTCGCAACATAACGTTTGGCGATCTGTTTCATTTCGCAAACTCTAAAACTGTAAATATTTCAGGATTTGTTTCAGGGCCATCGCGTAGATCCCTTTAGGTTAGGGTAGGTCATACATTATTTTTTACTCATGTCGGTTTGTGCTTTTTAACCCCCGACGCAAAAAGAGGAGTGTTATAAGTTTGACCGCTATGTGTGTCTGTGTGTCTGTGTGTCTGTGTGTCTGTCTGTGTGTCTGTCTGTCTGTGTGTCTGTCTGTGGAACCATAGCTCTTAAGCGGGTGGACCGATTTGAATGCGGTTTTTTTTATTTGAAAGTTGGTTTTCTAGCGATGGTTCTTAGACATGTTTTATCAAAATCGGTTCAGCCGTTTCAAGATCATCAGCTCTTTTGTTCGCTGCGGTAGGAATCTTAGACGAATAATGGGTATTTACTTTACTTTCAAGCATATTTGGGACCTAAAACTTAAAACACCCATGTATGCTATGTAACTATGCAAGATTATGCAGTTCTCGGCCTGATCCTGCAGCCAGGATATCCAGAACACTAGTAGATACACTCTTGATAAAACCATAGCAGATATATCGTGTTTGGATTAGTTTCGATCAGTATTTGATTCTACATACAATGCAAAAGTGGCAACAGGATGAGCTGATGCTGCAGCCAGGATGTCCAACACATTAGTACACTATAAAAAATAATAGCACATATGTCGTGTTTGGATTCGTTTTGTTCAGTATTTGATTCTACATACAATGCAGTGGTAGCAACACGACGAGCTGTTTAAAAAACATGAAATCGATACCTCCTACGTATACTGATACAACTGACAATTTTGAGATTTTCGTTTTTTTGCAGATTTATTACTAAAATACTAAAATCTACCTGCCACAGAAATTTCGTACGAATATTCCTATTAGTTTCGGAAATAAAGTAACGTATATGATTGCATCTAACACCCTTTTGTCAATCGGTACGACGTATACTGAGGCAGGTCGCTTGCACCTATATACGCGGCACAGATATTGTGGAGGGGCGGTGCTCGTGTGGTGTAGCGGACAGTTGCCTCAGTATGCACGCTCGCCATTGATGCATTTGGACGTTGTCTCAGTGAGCTTAAACGATAGTTGATGAGGCATACACGTCTAATACGACTTCTATATGCACAATTAAGTCTATATTATGTTAACTAAATGATTGCTATTGTATTTTACTTGTAATTTAATGTTAAATAAGTAATATCATTGCAAAATGAAGCAGGAGAGAGGGAGAACTATAGTTTCAATGATTTTAAATGAACCACAAGGCCGTGATTCGAGCAGTAAATAGTTTAATAAGGCTTATTATATAATTGTACACTTAAATTTACGTTAAAATTCAATATTCTCATTCATAAAATGTTATTTACCCGCATATACTGGTTTACGTGAATAAATCGTTAATTAAAATGTATATTTTTAGTTTCACCGCTGCCGCCAAGAGCCGAATCTTTACGGGATGAAGTTTTGTTGAGTGTATCAATAATGTCAACTTATTGAAGTAAATTAAGGGCCAGTGCTTAATATTAGCTATTGTGATAAAAGATTAAATCTTTATAGATAGCACGGTGTCATTTATACTTTTTTTAATAGTTGTTAGATACAGTCAACGTCAAAAATAAGTGATCACTTTTGTACCTTGTCGCTTTCAGTCGTTACATAATTTCGTATGGCTTTTCAAACATGACGTTAAAGTGACAGAGGTAAAAAAGTAAGTGATCAATAAGACTATTCTTAACAGCCGAAAGACGTCTACTGCTGGACAAAAGCGTCCCCCATAGAACGCCACAATGAACGACAACTCGCCACTTGCATCCACCAGTTTCCCGTAACTCTCACGATGTGGTCAGTCCACCTGGTGGGAGGCCTGCCAACGCTTCGTCTTCCGGTTCGTGGTCGCCACTCAAGGACTTTTCTCCCCCAACGGTTAACTGTTCTTCGAGCGATGTGGCCTGTCCGTAAACGGTTGCCACTTCTTTTTGCATATTTTTCCAGCTATGTCAGTGACTTTAGTTCTTCGACGAACCTCCGCATTCCGGATTCTATCGCGCAAAGAAACTCCAAGCATAGCTCTCTCCATAGCTCGTTGCGTGACTCTGAGCCTCTCTAAGAGGCCAACAGCCAAGGACCACGTCTCAGCGCCATAAGTCATCACTGACAAAACACACTGGTCGAAGACTCTAGTATTCAGGCACTGTGGATTATTGGACGAGAAGACATCACGATGTTTCCCGAACGCTGCCCATCCGAGTTGGATTCTTCGGGCGACCTCTTTTTCAAAGTTGGACCTACCCAATTGGACAACATGTCCAAGGTAAACATAGTGGTTAACAACTTCGAGTGCATCGTTCCCAACGATTACCGGCACGGGTGTGACATGGACATTTGACATGATTTTAGTCTTGTCCATGTTCATCTTAATACCCACCTGTTGGGAGACTATACTGAGGTCACTGAGCATAGTATTGAGCTCCTCCAGCGACTCCGCCATTATGACTATATCATCGGCATCACATCATCATTCTTAACATGTATTGTTACATAATAACAATACGCTTATTATGTTACCAACTTGTTTTCAATTACTTACCATGGTTCAATATTTTTTTATTTTATTACTTGACGTAAAGAAAAGCAAAGTGTGTTATTATTATAAAACTGTATACAATTTTCTAGCAGAATTAAGGAATTGCATAAATGATTCGAATTCACACTTCTTTTTTATTCCATTTTAAGCATTTTTGCACAGAAAGCTTAAAATATCATAAACTGTATAGTGGTACGAGTGATATTAATTCAAGTGTATATTGGTACAAGTGACAAATATGTCAATAAAGTAATGATGACGGGCAAAAAAACAAGTACTTTCCTTTTTCTTTTCAATCCTCATGACTACATCATGTAATTATCTATGTATAAAACAAAATATATTACATTTTAATAATTAATTAGTTTCGCCGTATACTGGGGCAAGTGGTACTTAGCTCAGTATACCACACAACTACAACATGTCAAATACGCGTACACAAGTGTATCTGCCATTTTCTCAAAAACTACCATTAATTTCAAAGTTCCATTAATGTAGACTAAAGTAAAGCACTTTTCTTACTACCAATCCAAAATTTTGTAAAATTATCTGTAAAGACAAGAAAGTTACGAACTAAGGAAGCTTTAAACAGCTCTCCTGTAAAATCACAATTTTGCACTTATACCAGTATACGTAGGAGGTATCGAAATAAAAAAACTAAAATTAGAAATTTTAAAAACCCCCGACAAAAAAATCCGTCAAAAAACGACAACTAAAAAGTAAAAAATAATTATGCACTACCTAGCTGTTGCCCGCAACTTCATCTGCGAACAATTCGTTTATCCCTATCCCGCTGGGACTATGCTGATTTCCCGTAAAATTAGCCTAAGTTAATTTAGTATAAGTACCTAGTAATATTTTTTTTATCTAAGCGTCGTCGATGTCGGGGGACCGCTAAGGTTAATCCTTTAAAAAATACAACATATGTACTTTAGTTTCTTTTTTAACCTTAGCGGTCCCCCGACACCGACGACGCTTAGATAAAAAAAATATTACTAGGTACTTATACTAAATTAACTTAGGCTAATTTTACGGGAAATCAGCATAGTCCCAGCGGGATAGGGATAAACGAATTGTTCGCAGATGAAGTCGCGGGCAACAGCTAGGTAGTGCATAATTATTTTTATCTACTCTCATATCGAAATATTCGAATTATAAAATTCAAAACGAGTTTATATTTACATACTTTTTTAAACACTATACCGAAATATTAAAAAAAAAACTCATTACAACACCTTCCTTCTAACAAAATAATGTTATAATATAATTTTTTAAACCATTACGATACAGGGCAAATCCAAAAAGTTTATATCAAAAAGTTTTGATTCTAATTTTCACTTGTCTGTGGCAGTGCCCGCTTTAGCGCATGCGTGCACATGCCGCACATGCGCAGTGACGTACTAGGTTTTAGCGGCTTTAGCGCCATTTTCGATTCATTAGTGTCGTTTTGTTTTACAAATTTTCGTTCGTGGCAAAAATTCGTTTTTGCTTAAAGATGTCTGATATCAGTGAATGCGAAGAAAATTTGACTCTGCCCGATATTTTAGATGCGGGGAAGGAAATGACTCATAATTTACTAGCAAAGTGAAGATCCTAGTATAAGTTCTGGTTGCAATGCAGGTAACTCTCAATGGTTCTTGAACACATGATAGAGGATTTAATATATGAACGTAGATAAAATATTGTATGCAACTGTACGTAATTAGGCCTTAAAACACTCGTGTGACCCTTTTATGAAACTCGGCTACGCCTCGTTTCATGAAACCACACTCGTTTTTCAAGGACCCCTATTACGTTACAGTTGCATAAATAGCTATTTACTTTTTAGTTGTCGTTTTTTGACGGCTTTTTTTTGTGCTACAGGTGGCAGCAGCCGTGTCAGCGGATTAACCGTGCCGACGTGATTTCCTTCAACTAGCGGACGTAAAAAACTAAAAACAAATCATTATGACACATTAATACATATATACAACAAGATGATACATAATCATGTAGGTATAAGGTGTTTTAAAATTGACACGAAACAGTTCACATTCAAATAATTTATTGAATCAGGCGTTACTTTGCGGAGGTCCATATCAATGAACTAAAATAATTTCTTTGCTCACCCGCGACCTTAAGATAGCTAAGTCTATGCAAATTATGCGTGTTCATGCAGTTCCTCCACCTCCACACTGTACGAACACACACAAATTACACAAACCCATCTATCACCACCACCACAACTCACTGACGCGTTTCGAACTCAACCAGAGCTCATCCTCAGAGTGACACAACCGTACACCATGCTACCAGTTGTTAGACTAACAAACCACCACCACTGTTTTAATTTGTCAAGCAAAACAAAAAACTACCCGCAAAATATTAATAAATTTTAAATGTGATACAAAACTACCTTGATTTTTTAATTTTATTTATTTATTGTCAAGGCATGTTTTAATAACTACCGTTGCTAAAATTAGACCCAAGCCGTAGCAAGGGAGATGACACTAAATTTATTTGCTCATTAATAATAGACCCCATACTATTGTACCTAATTATCTCCATACATTCTAACACATCAAGACGAAACCCCTTGTCACAGTAATGTAACACTTCATACGAATCTGAGTCCGATATTGAATGATTTAATTCCAACAGATGCTTGGCAAAATTAGATCTATCAGGATGCCCGTTCCTATATGCCGATACATGCTCCTTAAACCTAGTATTAAAACTGCGCCCGGTCTGACCTACATATACTTTACTGCAGTCATTACAAGTGAGTTTGTATACACCCGATTTAGTTCCTTTATCCATCTTCTCTTTGTGGTTACAAAGTTTAGAGTACAAAGAGTTGTTAGTTTTAAAGGCTACATTAACATTGTTAGATTTTAAAATGTCATAAATTCTATCAGACAAACGACCAACATATGAAATACTACACCTATATTTGTTAGAAGACTGAGGAGGCAACCCGGCGTAAAGCATGCTATTCACTATCCGTGCTTGCTTCCTCCTAACCAAACCATCTACCATCGATTTCGTATAGCCATTTGACGTTGCTATGTGATAAATAGTATTTAACTCTGAATCAAAATTTACCCTAGAAAGAGGTACAGTTAATAATCTATGTACATAACAATGAAAGGCTGCTAACTTATGCTGCCACGGATGATTAGATGATGCTGGTATCACAGCGTCTGTGTATGTGGTTTTACGATAAATTTTAAATTGTTGTTTATTGTTTGATCTCGTAATTGTTAAATCTAAAAAATTAAGCGAAAAATTTTCTTCTATTTCTTTTTTAAATTTTATTTTTACATGTTTGTTATTGATATTATCCACAAATAAATCAAGCTGCCTCCTACTTCCCCTCCAACACAGAATTAAATCATCAACATACCTATAATAATACACAATATTATTATTTCCTACAATATACTGATTTTCAAAGTAATCCATAAAAATGTCTGCCATTAATGGACTCAAAGGTGACCCCATTGCTAAACCATCACTTTGTAAATAATAATGTCCATTAAACCGGAAATAATTTTGCTTCATGCATAATGTTACCAAATTGTTTAATTCACAAACCTCCCCCGGATGTAAACGCTTCCTTTCCAAATGGTTTTTAAGAATAACCAATGTCTCACTATATGGTACATTAGTAAATAAACTATCTACATCTAAAGAAAGCAATGTTGCGTTGGGCGGTATGCTGATATCTTTAATTTTACTAACTAAATCCGAACTGTTTTTCAAACTGTATAATGGGTTAAAAGAAGATTTTACACGAATAACACTATTTAATTTCCTTGCCAATTTATATGCTGGAGCACTCACGTATGAGACAACTGGACGAACTGGGACATTATCCTTATGAATTTTAGGCAATCCATACAGAATTGGTGCCTGCGGATTCATAGGTATAACAAAATTCTTCTGTTGTATCTAAAGATATTACAGTCTGAACTTACTCATAAATTACATAAAATTGAGTTCGATTGTTTGGATGAAAAAGCCCGATTGTTTGCTTCGGTAGACGCTCATAAAAAGTATTTAACTCAATGTAAAAAGTTGCGTTGGCTTACGGGACGTCGATCAGATTCTTTTACTGTTTTCAACAATAACAACCGGCAAATTAGTAACGGTCATACTTTCTACCCTCGCGTTAAAAATCTCACTAATGTGGAATTTTTGGACGGTGAGAATAAATTATTAGAAAAAGGTTTGAAATATAATCTACCCACTAAATTAAATCAGAAAATAATGGAAGGTTTGGCGGTAGATTCAGAAGTTGCAATTGTAAGTAACAGAGGTGATTTAGAGACAAAAGTTTTGGTGGCAAATACACTTAAAAATACAAATATTACAGAGTGTGTTGCCAATGTAACGGAATTACATTCTTTGCGATCTGTTCAACGTAAAGTGCATGACAATGATTTGGTTGTTTCGAAGGCTGATAAGGGTAATTGTATTGTTATTTTAGAACGAAGCCAATATAATCAAAAAGTTTTAGATATTATTCAGGGAGACGGCTTCACAGTTTTACAAAAGGACCCTACAATAGTATTTCACAATGAATTAAAGAAGCTTGTCAAAGAATCTCAGTTTACCTTTGAAACCGAACAACAGAAGAATTTTGTTATACCTATGAATCCGCAGGCACCAATTCTGTATGGATTGCCTAAAATTCATAAGGATAATGTCCCAGTTCGTCCAGTTGTCTCATACGTGAGTGCTCCAGCATATAAATTGGCAAGGAAATTAAATAGTGTTATTCGTGTAAAATCTTCTTTTAACCCATTATACAGTTTGAAAAACAGTTCGGATTTAGTTAGTAAAATTAAAGATATCAGCATACCGCCCAACGCAACATTGCTTTCTTTAGATGTAGATAGTTTATTTACTAATGTACCATATAGTGAGACATTGGTTATTCTTAAAAACCATTTGGAAAGGAAGCGTTTACATCCGGGGGAGGTTTGTGAATTAATTAATTTGGTAACATTATGCATGAAGCAAAATTATTTCCGGTTTAATGGACATTATTATTTACAAAGTGATGGTTTAGCAATGGGGTCACCTTTGAGTCCATTAATGGCAGACATTTTTATGGATTACTTTGAAAATCAGTATATTGTAGGAAATAATAATATTGTGTATTATTATAGGTATGTTGATGATTTAATTCTGTGTTGGAGGGGAAGTAGGAGGCAGCTTGATTTATTTGTGGATAATATCAATAACAAACATGTAAAAATAAAATTTAAAAAAGAAATAGAAGAAAATTTTTCGCTTAATTTTTTAGATTTAACAATTACGAGATCAAACAATAAACAACAATTTAAAATTTATCGTAAAACCACATACACAGACGCTGTGATACCAGCATCATCTAATCATCCGTGGCAGCATAAGTTAGCAGCCTTTCATTGTTATGTACATAGATTATTAACTGTACCTCTTTCTAGGGTAAATTTTGATTCAGAGTTAAATACTATTTATCACATAGCAACGTCAAATGGCTATACGAAATCGATGGTAGATGGTTTGGTTAGGAGGAAGCAAGCACGGATAGTGAATAGCATGCTTTACGCCGGGTTGCCTCCTCAGTCTTCTAACAAATATAGGTGTAGTATTTCATATGTTGGTCGTTTGTCTGATAGAATTTATGACATTTTAAAATCTAACAATGTTAATGTAGCCTTTAAAACTAACAACTCTTTGTACTCTAAACTTTGTAACCACAAAGAGAAGATGGATAAAGGAACTAAATCGGGTGTATACAAACTCACTTGTAATGACTGCAGTAAAGTATATGTAGGTCAGACCGGGCGCAGTTTTAATACTAGGTTTAAGGAGCATGTATCGGCATATAGGAACGGGCATCCTGATAGATCTAATTTTGCCAAGCATCTGTTGGAATTAAATCATTCAATATCGGACTCAGATTCGTATGAAGTGTTACATTACTGTGACAAGGGGTTTCGTCTTGATGTGTTAGAATGTATGGAGATAATTAGGTACAATAGTATGGGGTCTATTATTAATGAGCAAATAAATTTAGTGTCATCTCCCTTGCTACGGCTTGGGTCTAATTTTAGCAACGGTAGTTATTAAAACATGCCTTGACAATAAATAAATAAAATTAAAAAATCAAGGTAGTTTTGTATCACATTTAAAATTTATTAATATTTTGCGGGTAGTTTTTTGTTTTGCTTGACAAATTAAAACAGTGGTGGTGGTTTGTTAGTCTAACAACTGGTAGCATGGTGTACGGTTGTGTCACTCTGAGGATGAGCTCTGGTTGAGTTCGAAACGCGTCAGTGAGTTGTGGTGGTGGTGATAGATGGGTTTGTGTAATTTGTGTGTGTTCGTACAGTGTGGAGGTGGAGGAACTGCATGAACACGCATAATTTGCATAGACTTAGCTATCTTAAGGTCGCGGGTGAGCAAAGAAATTATTTTAGTTCATTTAGTTCACATTCAAATTACTTTATTTCGCGTAAAATGTGGTTTATACAATGGTCTTATAAATAATTTGGTCGCACACATTTCTCCAGCATCTGGCAGGCAATCAGAATAGTTTAACGTAACAACTCTGTCTAAAATAAGTTTTTCACCGGAATTTGGTCTTCAAAATGCCTTTTAAGCGATACAGTGAAAACTACACATTAAACACTAGTATCACAGTTTATATTGTATAAGCCAAAGCAGTATGGAAGCTACGAACAAATCGATCGAAATCGATCGACGCGCGCTCTACGCGGCCTCTAAGGGGATCTCGCGGTTCCTTACTGCTTTAGCTGATATATATACTGTGCTTGTATTTTATTGGAAGACTTTATTGTACATAAAAACACATGAAAATAACAGAACACAGGATAATAAGATGTACAATGGTGAACTTATCCCTTAAAGGGATTTCTTCCAGTTAATTACTCAACATGATGATAGGTACAGTCAGCTGCAGAGAACCTTTAAAGTGGTAAGTACCTATGGATACCGCCGTTACAGGGGGGTACCTTTTCTCTGCAGCTGACTGTACTCGACATGATTAAAACAATCATTCAAAATATTTACAGGGGTCAGTCAAAATTATCCAAATCTACCTTATCTTACTTTAATTGTACCTTACTGATAAATAAATAAATAAACCACCTGCTCAAATGTGTTATATACCAGTCAAAAGCAAATAGGTAAGGGCCTGTGTTATGAAAAATACGTTTGCTTGAATACATTTAATTGAATGAAAAGTATTTTTAGATAAGGAAACTCAGGTGGTCACTATTTTCTTTTGTCTAGTATGTTTATTAAGTCGTGTTTCAGTTTCAGCCACATTTAACCAGAATAGTGTGAAAAGGAATTATTTGTGTACCTAGCCAGCAGGATGACAATAGCACCATGCCGTATCGTTTTGTATCAGCCTGGAAAATTCTCCTTGTTTTTTTTAACATGGTGAAAAGTGACATAAGAATCAATCGGTTACGCTCAAGAGGAAAATAGCTTTCTTTCACGCAATTTACCTTCCGAAAATACTCAGGCCATTCATACATGCAAATTTTGTTCTCATTCCGAACAAAAAAAGTCAATTATGCCAAAACTACACTCAACCGTGACAAACTAGTATAATTTATACTCGCGCAAAACATCATTTTGGTGTCTGAAAGCCTTTGTTTGCTTCACCTAGTTCCATAATGGCAGGATTTAACACTTCAAAGTTCAAGGACCTGTGAATAGGAAATGAAATTCGACCTGGATTTTCTACTTTTGTGAGTCGAATAGACTTCGCCGAATAGTTCAAAGTGGTAAGCAAATAGTGAACTGCCATTTTGCTCTAATGATACATGGCTGGAGTATTCTGATCGTCATGGTGATGGTATGTCGATTTGGTTGTGAAATTCCGATCTTTGATATGAAAGTTTTTAGTGTTACGGCAGGTTAGTTCTTAAAGTCAAAGTGAGTCAGTGGTTTTAAATATATATTGTCACTCGATTAATATTGTCGATAGGGATAGGGAAACTTCATACATTATACTCGTAGCAACAAGAAATAATCAAAGTTCTAGAAAATATTATTAAATAATAACGGCATTATGTCACATAACAGTAATGACGTATTTAAAACAAGGTTATCAAAACTAATTCGCGTAAACCAATTTAATGAGTAATTTCTGATGGATTTACCTTAGTAATTTTATCTTTAATTGTATACTTTAGTTTTTGAGTATTTTATTTGTAATTACTTTATTTTGAAAAAAATACTTTCTGCCAAGTTTCTTGCGGCGCATTCTTCTTGGCAATGATGGTCTTTCCGAAAGCGCTGGTAGTTTAAAAAGTGACGTGTAAAAGTACCCATTGCGTCCTATTTACTAAATAAATGATTCGAATTTGAATTAGGTAATTTTGTAAAATTAACAGCAGTAATAGTATGAGCAGCACCAGTAGCTATAGTAGTAGCAATTATAGAAAATGTAAGGTACCTAGACTACCTAGGTACCTAGTAGTTACGTGATATGGATGTAGTTTTACTGCCAATAAAAGTAAGCTACTTGATAATTGAGTTACTCAACCCTTTTCCAATGAATTTCCAAAAATGGTTGTATGATTGACAAAAGAAAAGTATTTATGTGCCAATATTTTCTGAAAATTAACTAACTGACTAAATAGTTTTTTTTTTGCCAAGGTAAAACTACCTACATGAATTTACCTTGCGTTATCGCATGTTATCTTACTTATATACTTATGTAAGTAAACACAAAGTATCTAAGCTCGAAGGTCCGGAATAAGGCAGTGCGGCGGCGATGCCTGCAACGGTCGACCCACATACCGATGACCTCTCCAAGTTTACTGCCAATACTGTTTAGCTGTGTTAGTGTATGCAAACACTTAGAGGACTGACTCAATGTAAGATGAGAGAACTTTCTAGGTCTTTACTAAATGGTAGTGGCCCGTTGAATTGACAATTTGTTTATATGTTTATTTCTTTATTCTACGATTTTTCTTGTAATTCTAAGTGTCATAAACAAATGTCATCTTTTTTTTTTCTTTCGTCTTTCTAAGTTGTGAGTTCCCGGACGTGAGGAATTGGAATCTTTAAATAGTAAAAAATAAATAAAAATAAAATTAAAATTGTTTATTTCGGCCAAAAATGATCCATATGAGTTAGTGAAAGCTTATTACGAACTATGTATTCATTTATTTTTAAAAGGGTCTGACATAGTTTTATTGAAAGCCGTGGTACCTTTGACTAGCCTATCAAGCGGAGGATCGTAGGTTCAAACCCGAACTCGTATATCCCAATTTGCGGTGAAGGAAAACATCATGAACAAGCCCGCTTCCATCTGCAAAGCAATTCAATAGTTGGTGTGAAGATCTCAATCGATATTGAGCCCACATGGTTATTATTACGAAACGCAGGCCTATTTTTTTTCTCGATTTACGTCAAAAAATTAGTTACTGACAAAAATTATTATTTTATTACAAGTTTTTTTGCTAACTGTACTCTTTGTTAATTACTTACATTGCATTGTCATACAACTTACATATGTATACCAAATTACAAGTCAATTCGACTACTGGAAGTGGGTCAATATGATTTTACAATATTTGATCCAAGAACAACAAAAATTAGGGCAAGCTAAATCAAATCTTTTAACGTAAACGTAACGTAACGATCTTCGCAGGGTAGCTGGCAAGAGCTGGATGAGAATGCCCGAGGATCGTGCTCAGTGGCGTGCCATGGGAGAGGCCTATGTCCAGCAGTGGACGATCGTAGGCTGATGATGATGATGAACGTAAACAACAGTCAGCTCTTAGGTATATTATATGCAAAATAGCCGTCATAAAAACTGAATAATGTATCTAACACCATACTCTTAAATACATCTAAGACCTCAAGTCTTATTGTTTCAAAATACCCTCGAAACCTTTCCCAACATAGTCTGAAAAATGAGTCACAGTGTCGCAACCAATACGTCTGGGTTTCCGATGCCATTCTACAGATTCGGTCCGTGAACTGACGGATGTGGTGAGTCAGAGCGACTGACGTATTTCATTTGCATGCGGAAGTGTGAAGCTGCAGTAGATTTAGTCTCAAACTGAGATACATCGAATAGTAACTAGCGCCACGCCTCGGCTTCGCAAAGTTATATTTTCCTACAAAAGGTCTTTAATCAAAGGCACTTCAGATTTTTCAGCTCCGTTACCCCAAAAATTACAGCTAAAAGAAGCCGGGGCAGGTCGTTAGGATGTAAACATAAATAATTTATATAAATCTTTCGTAAAAATTATCTAACTGATGGCGAAAATCGCCAGCTTCGGTTTCCTAGGATCTGCGGTACCGTCATATCGCGGCCGTAATAAAGCGGCGTATGACGTCACTAAAACATAGACAACGTTCTAGTGACGTCATTCACTGCTTTATTATATACATAGGTAGGTATAGTCTTTCTAGAAATTCCTTTACAACCCTAACCCCCTGCTTCACCATTCATTTGATTGCTTGATAAATTTTACATATAAGACAGATATATCTGTGATGCCGTCTCTGTTTATTTTGTCCGAATAGACGGAGACGGCATCAGATTTTGCAGGTGGTAGGACCTTGTGCAAGGTCCGCCCGGATTGCTACCACCATCTTGCTCGCTAATCCTGCCGTGAAGCATCAGTGCTTGCACTGTTGTGTTTCGGCGTGGAGAGTAAGACAGCCGGTGAAATTACTGGCACTTGAGGTGTTCCATCTCGGCTTCTAGGTTGGCAACGCATCTGCAATACCCCTGGTGTTGCAGATGTTTATAGGCGGTGGTGATCTCTTACCACCAGGAGACCCATTTGCTCGTTTGCCTTCCAGTGGAATAAAAAAAAAAGAGTTATCTCTTAAATAAAATGTATCCATGAGTGGCGAAACAGGTCCTAAATGTATTATTCCGACGTTGACAACCCTAACTAAGCAAAGCTTGTACTATGGATACTAGGTAACGGATAAACATACTTATATAGATAAATAACTTCAATACCATATTAAACAACCAAGATCCGAGAACAAACATTCGTATTATTCATACAAATATTTGTATGAAAAAGTTGATGAATGTAGAGGAAGCGAGAGTTGTATGCCAGAATCGTAGCAAGTGGAAGGATCTAGTCTCTGCCTACCCCGTTGGGAAAGAGGCGTGATTTTATGTATGTATGCATACAAATATCTGCCCCGGCCGGGAATCGAACCGAATAATATGGAGAGTTATGATACACAATGAAATAGTTACGCATTTTGTATTATGCATTTTCAATATAATTACAAATTGGATCTTTTAAGGAAATTTTAACCGCGGTTTTCCGCAACGCATATGGGAAAGCGAAACCAAAAAGGTGATTTCCTAAGTTACAGTTGATAATGACTAATAAGTACTTTAGTCGCATCATATCAGTGCTGACTTAGTAAGTGACTTACCTTTTAACATTATGTTAATTCATGATGTCATACAATAATCCACTATTTCTCCTGAAATACGTAACATGGATATAAGTTCTAGCAACGTGCATGGTTACATACCTAACTAAAAAAAAACTCCTGCTCTAAGTTTTATTGCGATTTATCTGTCTATCTAATACTTCTAAACGAGTATTCTTGTTTATATATTTCGGGATCTCGGAAACGGCTGCAACAATTTGGATGAAATTTGGTATGTAAGGTTTTTCGGGGATGAAAAATCAATCTAGCTTGGTCTTATCTCTGGAAAAACGTTTCTTAATAAGTTTTAGCCCGAGAAATGCTCGGTTGCGCAGGTACTTTTATTTAACTTTTACAGTGAATTAAAAAATTTTAGTAACAAATTTGATTCTGCTATATATTTTTTTATCCCTCATGGCTGCTTGCTGCTTAGTGTGCCGCGCCGTTTTTTTCACCCCTGACCTGACGCAATAAGAGGGGCGTTATAGGTTTGACCGCTCTGTGTGTATGTCTGTCCGTGGCACCGTAGCTCTGAAATGGGTAAACCAATTTGTATGCGATTTTTTTTTATTTGGAAGGAGGTTTTTTTTAGCGATATAGTTAGTATTTAGTTTTGTAACTAAGGGACCCCATACATCCCTGTATTATTATTATTTTTACTGTATTTTTTTCTTTAATCGTATACTGTAGTTTTTAAGTATTTTATTTGTAATTACTTTATTATGAAAAAATGACTTTCTGCCAAGTTTCTTGCGGCGCATTTTTCGTGGCAATGATGGTCTTTCCAAAAGCGCTGGTAGTTTAAAAAATGACGCGTAAAAGTGCCCATTGCGGCCTATTTACTGAATAAATGATTTTGAATTTTGAATTTTGATGGTTCTTATCTAAGAACACCATATCTATGTTTCATCATTTGAGATAGTTTTTAAACTTTCTGAGTTGGTTATAATTCGCTTTAGGTACTTGTAACTGCCCTCTGCGACTTACATACAGTTTTTTTTTCCCTAAACGTACTTATTCTTGTACTCAAGAGCTGTTGACGCTACACTATCATTATATAAGCGACATACATCAGTTTGTCAAAGATTAACTGTGAGACCTCGTTAGTGAGATCAGACAGCACTGGGTCGACCGTTACGTCCTGCTCGATCGTAATGTATAGGCGTAACCAACGTAACAAGAATAACTGTTACCCATGGTTCCTTTTGGAGCTGGTTTTGTATCTCTAGGAAGGGCAAGATTTAGGTATAAACTTAAGAGAAGTCTCTTCATTCCATTCTCTATACAATCGTATTCCCGGTCTCATTTAAAAACTAGGCAACAGAAGTAGATGAAATTTTGTAAGTATGGACTAAACGTAATTATCTATGTCTGTGGTTTTTCAGATTTTCATATAAATGTGTAATATCAGAATAACAGAAGCTCAAAAGTGGACAAAAAAGCAGGAGAATTGTAGACTATTAAAGAATTTTTACAAAAATCGAAAGAACCACAAGGATAGAAAATATAATGAAAATCTTGATTGTAAAATGTCATTGATTTATGTGCTATACTTTTCATATAATATGAGGACAACGAAACCCAAAATTCAATCGCTCAAATCTTGAAAAGCCTACAGCTATCTCGATATACATTAGCGGGAAGCGGAGAAGCGGTAAGGGATGTGCATGGGGGGTACGGCTGCGAGCGCTTATGTCACGAGCGATAAAGACAGCAATATCGCAAACGAATACCTAACGTGCCCGCGCGGCCGGCAGGGAAACTTCTCTTAAATAGAAATAGCTATTGGGTATAGTCCAAGGCTAGTCAATTTCTTAGACAGTCGAACACAATTTTTTTTAATTCTACCAGTATCTTTCCCACTAATATTATAATTGCGAAAGTTTGTAAGTCTGTTTGTTACTTGATCACGTCTAAATCGTTGAACCGATTAAAATGAAATTCGGTATAGAGATAGTTTGAGTCCCGGGAAAGGATATAGGATAGTTTTTATCCCGGAAACTTGCATAGTTCCCGCGGAATAGCAGGAATCGAATTCTGCGCGAATGAAGTCACGGGCAATAGCTAGTACTTACTAAGTTTGTAGTATCTAATAACCTAATTTCTAATTTTAGTAGTTCTAAATCTAATGATTCATTTGTAACTTAGGGTGGTTTTTCGACCTTGTTCTCGAGGGCCATTTGATTGACTTGAAATTTTGTTTACACTATGCAAGTTAGATGACAATGCAAATACAGTTAACAATAAGTACAGTCAGCAATGAAAATCTACACTAAAAACTTTTTTTATGGAAAAACAAACATTTACCTTCCAATTTTCTGACACATTCAGAAAAACCCAAACGGACTTAGCTAAGCGTTAACAACAATAACCTGAAGTTTGTTGCACAAGTCTTTGACGTCAAAAGTTATCGACATCCGTAACTATGTACAGAAGCACCCACTCGACTGCGTATCCGGGAGGGCTACTCCGAAACACAAAATTCGAAGTTCGTGTCGTGCGATCCCTCTCGCTCTCGTATTAAATAGTATAAGTGTCAGAGGGACCGCACGACACGAACTTCGAATTTTGTGTTTCGGAGTAGCCCTTCAGGAGGCCGCCATTAATAGCGCCCCAGCTCCATTTTGTTACAAAAAAAACCACGGAGTATGATGCAGGACGCTACCAACCGAAGCAACCGGAGGTCTATGGGTAGGATTGCCAGGTCCCCGAACGTCATAGCCGGACAGACCACCCAATTTGTCCGGACTTTTGGGCAAAAAATCCGGATGCTCTAAATTAGAAATGGGCCTATGTTCTTCCCAGAGTTATAAACTCTAAATTAAATTTTATCTAAATCGGTTCAGCAGGTTAAGCGTGAACAAGTGTAACAGGCAGGCAGACCAACGAACAGACAGTTGTATAGAGTTACTTTTGCATTTATACATAACACTAGCTTTTGCCCGCGGCTCCGCCCGCGCGGTATTCGGTTATCGCGCGCTGTTCCCTCGGGAACTGTGCATTTTTCTGGGATAAAAAGTAACCTATGTCACTCTCGGGCCCATAAACTATCTCTATGCCAAAAATCACGTCGATCCATCGCTCCGTTACGGCGTGAAAGAGGGACAAACGTACAAACATACAAACACACAATTAAACACACAAACATATTTGTATGTTCGCATCTATAATATTAGTATGGATTAAGTAGGAATTTTAGGTATACTAAGATACAAAATCCCTACCTTATGTTACTCGTATACATAAATACAAAAGTAACTCTATACGTCTTTATGCTTGTTGTATAGGTATGCAACAACAATTTTGTATGTAAATGTCAGTACAGTTATTGTCAATCTTATTTTTATAAACTTATAGTGACTGGTCAAATGTTAAAAGCCTAACAAAACTGGACAGTCCGGACACATACATATGTCCGACTTTATCCGGACGCATGGCAACCCGAGAGCGAGAGAGGGGGAGGCTAATGTCTAACAGCGGACGTCCTACGGCCGATATGCTAACGATGATGATGATTGGTTCGGCGGGGTTAATCTTGATCGCTTTTCCAACATCATCATCATCAGCCGGAAGACGTCCACTGCTGGACAAAGGCCTCCCCCTTAGAACGACATAATGAACGACAACACGCCACTTGCATCCACCGGTTTCCCGCAACTCTCACGATGTCGTCAGACCACCTGGTGGGAGGCCTGCCAACGCTTCGTCTTCCGGTTCGTGGTCGCCACTCGAGAACTTTTCTTCCCCAACGGTTATCTGTTCTTCGAGCGATGTGGCCTGCCCATTGCAACTTCAATTTGCATATTTTTCCAGTTATGTCAGTGATTTTACAGTGTCAGTGACGCTTTTCCATAACTCTCTCGTATATTCTAAGCAGAAATCATAACAATTAAAGCTTACGAAGAGTAATCATCTTCCGCTAAATAAGGGTTGGCATAATACACAACGAACCCTCAAACGTCGATATGATTCCCATAGCATTCCGGCTGCTTATTATCCGTAATGACAGCCCTATAATGGTCGCTAAAGAAATCTAACCACTAACTTTCACATACTCGTATTACAACCAATTGAACGTTGAAAAAAATACCTTATTATTACAGCATAGAGTTGATGATTCTAGATGGAATAGATCTGAGATGAGAGCTTGGAGTAGTTTGAAGAAGAAATATCGCCAAGTAGGTGTAAAGATCCGCAAACACTTCTAGCAAGCTTGATAATAGGGTCAGAGTGATAAAGTTTAACTGAAAGAGACAGTAGAGTACAATTTTTAATGTACAGATATAGTAAAGAGGGTTTTCCCATCATATTTTGTCGGATAAGTTGGTATTTCTCTTGCTTTCTTTTTTTTTTATTTGCCTGGAAGGAAAACACGCAAACTCATACGCAAATTCATACGCAATAAATTTTCATTTCATTTTTTTTCATTTCATTTCAAACGAGCAAGTGGGTCTCCTGGTGGTAAGAAATCTCCACCGCCCATAAACATCTCCAACACCAGGTGTATTGCAGATGCTTTGCCAACCTAGAGGCCTAAGTTTGAATACCTCAAGTGCCAGTAATTTCACCGGCTGTCTTACTATCTGCGCCGAAACACAACACTGCAAGCACTGCTGCTTCACGGCAGGATTAACGAGCATGATTGTGGTAGCAATTCTCAATTAGCTTCAGTAAGCTTCAGTAAGCTTCAGTATGCTAGAAGGGGAAGCAAGATAAATATGCACTTTTCCGACAAAACACGATGGCCAAACATTATTCGCATTTTCAGGTGGTAGGACCTTGGACAAAGTCCGCCCGGATTGCTACCACCATCTTGCTCGCTAATCCTGCCGTGAAGCAGCAGTGCTTGCAATGTTGTGTTTCGGCGTGGAGAGTAAGACAGCCGGTGAAATTACTGGCACTTGAGGTATCCCATCTTAGGCCTACTAGGTTGGCAAAGCATCTGCATTACTCGTGTTTATGGGCGGTGGTGATCTCTAACCATCAGGAGACCCACTTGCTCGTTTGCCATCCAGTGGAATAAAAAAAAAGAAATTCTATTCTATACTACTATATACTATTGCTGACAACATTATTAATTCCTGATTGTCTAGCTAGTATAGCAAATACTTCATCGCATGACCATGACGCTTTATTTAAAGAATAATATTATTTGAATTCATGTTTAAAATTAGTATGTACGTGATTATTTATACTTTGAGCTTCGTAAGATGTCGTGAATGGTTTGATATGGCCAAAATAAGTTTAATCTTTTTTTAGAAGCTCACTGAGGTATCTTCAAGTTGTTCAAAAACGTCCCCTGGTTGTTTCCAGTACTCTAACTCCATGACCTAAGGCCGTATGCAGACCTCCGTTAACTGGCATCCCAGTTCCGAGAGCCACCATATCAGGATGTCAGTGTAACCGTTGCTTAACTCGTTAGTTTGTGGGTCAACCGTTACCAATACTGCCTGTTCGTTTGTAACTTATTATGGATATTTTCTATCATGTGGCTTAGTGGGAAATAACCGTGTAATATCGACGTCGCTATAAACGTTAGTGTTCCAAAGCAGTCAGAACTTTTATATCGAAAAAAACTTTAGATTTTCCGAGAGAATGAATAAGGAAATGCGTGCTGGCAGGTAGAAAATTGAATGTCGAACAGAGACCTGTATTTGGGTATTTTTACTTTTGGTACATACCCTTTACTGCTTCGCCCATCGAAATACTTATTTTATCACATTATTTTTCACCAAACGAAAGCACACAGGCCATAAACTGTATGATAGTGCAGTTTATAGCTACAAATAATTCTGCTTTAAAAATATATGATAGTGGAATTTTATGATTACAAAACAATATGCTTAAAAAATGTATGACAAAAAAAGAAGTATAGGAGATATTTATGGCAACTGCCATTATGGATTTAAATGGTTCGGAATTATGATCGGTAGTAATAGTGACTAAGTATGAATAGTGAGCATTATGACAGAAAATTGTATGACAAACATTTTCAGAATTCCAATAATCGGGATTGAAAAATTATGCCAACTTTGGCGCAACCCCATACGTATACAATCAGTTCTACTTAATAATAATAATAATAATAATAAAAATCATTTATTTTCTCCTCACAAAAGTAAATAGGTACATACAGCAATAGTTATGATAACAATAGATATACTCGTAATGTAGTTTTACATTAAGTAGGTACTGGTAACTTTTGTGAGGGACTGGAGTCTGAACTAGGTAAGACCTGTATTACAGATCTCCAGGCCCCCATCCCGGAAACTCGCCGATAAGCGCTGACAGTTTCAATCAGGTACATTCAATAACTACCACATATTAAAACTTACTCATGGTATGTAGTTTAAATGGTATGCGCACATATATAGAAAGTTAAACTAGGTACAAGCATTACGACATTGTATTTCCCATATGAAATTATACATAATTAGACTTTTTTTCTGTTATAGCGCCATATTCCGCTAATAATATAAATTAAAATTTACGCACAACTGAGTTTCTGAAAACCGAGATAAACCATAAGAATTTGTTTCAGGTATTTCCTTTTTTATGGAATGAGGAAAACGACCAAGTTAGGCTCTTCAGACAATACGGGTAATTATTGACATTAATTTAAAAAATTGCGTGATTACCTACACTAATATTATTATTATTTTATTGTTAAAATATTAATTTAATTAAAAAAAAGCCGCGGTGGCCTAGCGGTTTGACATATGATCTATAGCAGAGGATGGTGGGTTGAGTTTTTTCAAGTTTTTATTTACTAAAACTAATCTCTATTTGTTTGTGTGCAAATATTGCAAGTTAATTTTTTATCCATTTTCAGAGTTGACTTTGTATTGAGTTGACATTTTGGTTATTTCAGCAGGTCGAAATTTTGAGCAAATGAAACATCAATGCTGGAAAAAATGCATTAACTCATTTGTTAAAATTAGTTAAGGGCTGTTTCACCATCCATTGATTAGAGTTAACTGACGGTTAAATGTGATGCCGTCTCTATTTGTTTTGTTCGAATAGACGGAGACGGCATCACATTTAACCGTCAGCTAACACTCATCAATGGATGGTGAAACAGCCCCTTATTCTGATAGAATTTCAGGATGTTCATACTTTGTTGAAATTAAATCACGAACTCAATGTATGGAGACCGCCCAAACAAAGTACCCAATTATGACATGTATACATAACGATGAGTCTTTTAGCACCTTTATTTTGAATGATTCAACATTCATGCTCAGGGATTCAGTACTTAACAACTTTAAAACACGTTTCCTTCAAAAAGGCTGCAAACATTATCATGTAAACTTGTCTTTTTGTCCCATAATCCCAGCTGGGTACTGCCACCCACTGGGCCAAATCAACCGCCTAACGGGACAAAATTTGTATACATCCTACACGGCTAGAGTTGCCATATGGAGAAATGAAATGTCCTGTTAAAAATTCTGATATCTCCCTAAAGCTACTGACTCTTGTTGGAGAGATACTCGTATAGACTAGGTTATAAATGACGCACTAGAGTTTTAATTTAAGAAAAATATTATGATCTTTTTAGCTGTAATATATCCTATTTTAAATTGTTTTGAAAGAAATGTTCTTGGTTTCGTTGAAAACTTACTACTTTCTTACATTCAATAAAATTTTATGTATGTATGTAGGTAAACTCTTTACTTTATTGTAGGTACAAAAGAAAAGACACAAAAATGCAATTGGTAGATAGAACTTTGAGATGCTTGTACAAAGGCGAAATTAAAACTTTGTAATAAAGGAATCATTACTAAAAACCCCGACACTTACCAATTAAGTCCGGCCGCAATCTCGGCAAAGGGTTAAAAATCATGAGATGTCAGGACAAATCCTGAAATATGGCAACACTACGCACGACCTAAATTTAGATGCAGTTATTTTGATTATGGCTGTTAAAATTAGTATTATCTGCACAGTGGGTCGACTAACGGTATCACAAAACATGTCGGGTAACAAATGAAGGTGTTTTGTTTGGTATGCTTTGTTTTTTTGTGTCATACTGGAGGTATGAGGCTCGGCGATTATGTACGTTGTATAACAATTGATGTATGATTATTTTTTAAGAGTTATGTTTAAGGTTCCTTGTGTGAGCAAACGAGCAAGTGGGTTTCCTGATTTTAAGAGATTACCACCGCCCATAAACATCTACAACACCAGGGGCGTTGCAGATGCGTTGCCAACCTAGAGGCCTAGGATGGAATGCCTCAAGTGCCAGTAATTTCATCGGCTGTCTTACTCTCCACGCCGAAACACAACAGTGCAAGCACTGCTGCTTCACGGCAGCATTAGCGAGCAAGATGGTGGTAGCAATTTCAACCTTACTCAAGGTCCTAATAAAAGGAAAGTATAGAAGGAAGCATGGCTTCGTTGTCAAATTCAAGACCAAATTACTCAAGAGCACGTGGAAGTGTTGGAGGGTCACCGACAGCTCGTCTCCCGGCCCGCGGACGGCATTCGAGAACCTTCTGTCCCCATCAGCCATCAGCAATGCCCCACCCACTTCAGTTTCGCAACCTAGTTTCTTAAGGTTAAGATCGCGGGATCGCGGTAGATGTGGAAAGCACAAGACTGGTCTGAGTGGAGACTGGGAGAGTTTTGGGGGAGGCCCATGTGGACGTCTTTCGGCTGACATGATGAAGATGATGTCCTGGATGTATCAAGTTGAAATTAATTTGAAATACTTACTATACTGGAATCATAAATTATATCTGTAAAATTTTATCGGACATATGCAATATATTAATGAATGTCCAGGACATGGCTCCCTAATTCGTGACACGATAATAAAGTCATAGCGATGTTTCTCAAAGATTATATGAGTACTTTCCATTGATATTCGAATTATAAAATTTAGACAACAGAATAAAAAGTAAATTGATTTTTCATGAAAATGCTATCCATCAAAAAAATGTTGCTTTCCATCAGGCGTGATTGTAGCCAAACGCAAGCCGATACTGTTTAAAAAAAAGTACAAACTTATTTTTGCTGGCTTTTAAATTTGTACGGAACTCGCAGTAGTACACGTGTCCGACTCGCAATTGGCCGGTTTTATACAGGATAAAATATTTTTTTATTTGCCCCGATGATTAAGGTCATCACATTTTTTTTTTTGAATCTCGTATTTGTTTCAATGGGCTACTTTTGAGGGTTCAAAGACCTTCGGAAGCCTGGTTAGTTTTGCTCGCAATTTCGAAGGCTGTAAACTTTGAACCAACAAACGATGCTATGAAAGATTAGCAATGGAAGTAGTATATTGCTTTCTTCCTCTGCCATATTTCACGAAGCTACAAGTTACAATTTACAAGTGGTAGTCTTTGTTTTTAACCCACACGCAAAAAGAGGGGTGTTATAAATTTGACCGCTACGTGTGTCTGTGTGTCTGCCTGTGGTACCGTAGCTCTTAAACAGGTGAACCGATTAGAATGCGGTTTTTTAAAGCAGATTTTTAGCGATGTTTCTTTTACATATTTTATCAAAATTGGTTCAAAACTTTGAATTGTCAAAGTCGGGGATTTTCCAAATTTTTCATGATTTACGTTATTGACAGTATGCATTGAAAAGAGAGTACCGCTTCATCATCATTCCCAGATGGAAAATCAATATGCCCTACTATACAAAAATGCGACTCAGAACGCGCGGTGTTGCGACCTGTCACTTGCCGGTGTCACCTTGCGCGCAACTTGTGTTTTTTCTACTCCGGCGCAGGTAATCAATATTACGTCTCCGTGTCACGGGTTCGATGCCCGTAACGGAACATTAACTGGGTCAGAAGGTTTCGCTAATATCATCGTACCGTTAGCGATTATGTGGCGAGATCAGACAAGGTACTCCGTGTGTTGCACTTTGCACCTGGATTCTTCCATTGTTTTTTTTTTTGGTAGCTGTCAGTTTAAAAAAAAATCAAGTTTTTTTGTTGTTGCTGGCACCTGACTGCTTTGGTTTTTGACGAAGACAGTTTATGCACCAGAGTCTTACTAGAGTGTAAAAAATTATGTCGCGGTGATTATTTTCATTTCAAGTGTGCCCTTTACTTTTGTTTTAGAATTAGATTAATTTCGTTTCTTTATTACCTAGAATCACGAACACTATTTTGATGAGGAAAAAAAATGCCTCCAATTGTCATAAAAATGTTATGTGTCCGTTTTGTAACGACCCATATAGTAGTATTGAAAAAAGTAACAAAAAAAACAGACTTTTTTCTTCATTCAATCATAGTGCTAATGCTTCTGAGTAAGAAGAACAAAGTTACCTAATTCTGAAAAAAAAGTAAAAGGCACACATAAAATGAAAAAGCCCTCCAACATTCAGCATAAATACAAGACACATTCGTGACTCTACGTGCAGCGAATTTATTTGAAAATAGAACAAACATTATAGTTATTTTATTACTGGCCGGTAAGATCCAAGTGCAACCAAACCACCCAGTAACTTCCGTAACCTCCTATCTCATTTTTGAATTTACTCCAAATTTAAAACATAACCGACTCCTTTTAGAGTTTATTTTGTATAAACTGAATTCACAAGGATAAGAGTTTTACTGGTAGACAGTTACATACTGTACTACGTAGGTCGCCAGTATAACGTGAGCTTCGAAGGCGCCCGCAACGACATTACCATGAGGTGCGGGAGTATGAACCGCAGAGCTCTAGAGGTCAAGTAAAGCTGGTGAAGAAGGTATATAATCCAAGAAGGTGTATTGAATGAGGTTGCATAACTGTCGTATGACACGTGCGCAGTTATTCAAGTTATGTGCTTTTGTGTAGGTGGTAAACGAGCAGACGGGTCACTTGATAAAAAGCAACTGCAGCCGCCAATAAAAAAAACTTTATTTTTTGTCAGTTTTGTGACTTTCTTCATACATGAATGGAATTACTTGTATTGTGTAATATAATAATACATATACAGTCAAATACTCTTCATCCATTAAACAGATGGATGCAAATGTATATGATTAAAATAATCAAAAACAGTGCAAAACCAGACCAATCATACAACGATGACCTTTAGCATGAAAATACGGACACTCTGAATGACTTAGAGCGAAGTAAAGCCCTCTTTTTTTTATTCGACTTGATGGCAAACGAGCAAATGGGTCTCCTGATGGTAAGAGATCACCACCGCCCATAAACATCTGCAACACCAGGGGTATTGCAGATGCGTTGCCAACCTAGAGGCCTAAGATGGGATACCTCAATTGCCAGTAATTTCACCGGCTGTCTTACTTTCCACGCCGAAACACAACAGTGCAAGCACAGGTGCTTCACGGCAGGATTAGCGAGCAAGATGGTGGCAATCCGGGTGGATCTTGCACAAGGTCCTACCACCTGCAAAACCCTCTGGACGCCCTCCGCTCCATCTAGAGGACATAGGACATTAAGTCGAGGGCTATCGCGAATGAATTTTCCGCTAGAGGCGCTAGTGTAGCGTGAGGTCAACGAAATGTCAAATCTCATAGTTTTTGGGTGAGCTACGCGGGTTTATTTATAATTAGAATAATTTGGTGAATATTTTGCATTATCTGAAATTAATTATGGCAATTATGCGATAAGGGGCAATGAACGTCTGTAATTTGAGACAGTTTTGTCTTTCGAAAACTTTTGTCCTCCCTTTTTTCCGAACAAAACGGGATTATGCAATACTGTGGTTGCTCGATATGTTTATGGCACTGTTTTACAATGTATTACATGTGATTTTAATCTAAACGTTGTTTTCACGGCCGTTATAATAGACTTTTAAAAACCTCACGCAACAGTGGCGCCATCTAGTGAGAGAAAAAACGATAGCCCTCAAGTCAAGCATACCTACTCGTATCATCGTCCCATTCGTCCCTGAGTATTTCCACGATCGAACGTAAATCTCATCAATAGGCTAGACGACTAAAAAAAACTGTTTAGTCCGTCAGGTGGATAATTTAAAAACATTGTGCACATATTTTTTCTTTTGTTTGACAAACAAAAAATGACGAGGATACAGTGCTTAAAACTTTCAAGTGACGTCACTATATGCTAGGATTTTATCTTATAGTGACGTCACAAGCTCCCACTCCGGTAGTTTGATGATCTATACCTTTGTCGATTTTTAATAAATAGATAAACCAAAAAATACGTGTCCCATATTTTTCTATAATCTAACTATCGGACTAAATAGAATGATATATTTTTAACCCAGTCGTCATCCCTATTGATCATTGAACTATGAAATAAGCGTGAGCACGCCATCGCGCTTCCCGGGTTGATATACATACCTATATGTTGTTTCTGTGCCACGCGGATCTTTCGCGCTTCGCGTCGCGCGCGCATAGTAACGCATCAATGGACGGGCTGTGTCCATTATTATGCTATACTATAGCAGGTATAGCATTTTTTATAGTCAATTAAAAAAAGTACCTACCCAGACCGCAGGGCTAGCGCTTTTTTCGCTCAATTTGGGATCAATGTAACGCGGAAATGTTGCCAATCTTATAGGCACTCTTCCGCAGGGACAAAACTTAACGAATACTTATACATATAGGTTAGTCAGGTTATTTTTAGGATATTTTACTTCAATTCTAATAAAAAGTAATTTATCATCACATCCATCCATACTATTCTAATATTATAAATGCGAAAGTGTGTTTGTATGTTTGTCCGTCTTTCACACCGTAACGGAGCGACGGCTCGACGTGATTTTTGGTATAGAGATAGTTTATAGACCCGAGAGAGACATAGGCTACTTTTTATCCCGGAACAATGCACAGTTGCCGAGGGAATAGCGCGCGATTACCAATACCACACGGGCGGAGCCGCGGGCAAAAGCTAGTTAGTATATTTATATTTACAGCTTAAATTATTTTGAAACCAACTTCAAACACAGGAAGAGGTTGTCAATTCGATTTTCTTTTTTTATGTTTGTTACCCCGGAAATGTCGGAGATTTATGAAGAGTTTTTTTTTTCAATCCGATGGGAATACTGACAATTAGGTTAAATAGCTGGTTAAATTTTTTGATATATTTTTTTGTATAACCGAGTACCTCAAACTTTAGTACCTTCACTTTAGGTATGTCTATAAACATGTTTTTTTCTGTAATTAATAGATGGTGTACATGAATACATGCCATCCTACGTAAGTTCAACTAATTCAACCGTGAAATATCTTGTCCGGAGTACGATTTTTTGGTAACGCCGGAGACAATTTTGGTAAAGCAGGAGACGCCCAAAGTGTCGGTAAAATAGTCAAAATCCTTTATTTTTGAAATTACATGAAATCATAACAAATTGTAGGAACTAAATTAAACTAAACAAAGTCAAAATAAAAATAAAATCCTACCTAATCACTAATCTTTAATATATTTATTTAATGCAAGAATGATTTATTAATAAAATAGTTGATATATTTTTTGTTACTTTGCTTCTGATCTCCAAGGTTAAAAACAACCATCCGTATTTAATGATCCAGTCGGGACTTTTCCGTTTACTATAAAAAGATGGCACATCTCCTTATGGAGTGCAAGCTTCATCATTACCATACATTGATAACATCACAGCAAATCAGCTGACCCAGCTACTTATCAAGCCGGAATAATCATCTACAGTGATAAATAATTAACGTAATGAAAGAAAATTATATGTAAAGCACAATACAAAAGGAGAGTTCCATTTCATCATGATATACCAAAATATTTTATTTTATTTTATTCGACTGGATGGCAAACGAGCAAGTGGGTCTCCTGATGGCAAGACGTCGTATCGACGTATGTCTATAATTATCTCTATCTGTAGGGACAATTGAGACTTCATTTTAACTTGGAGATAAAAAAACGTTTGGAATGCAACTCTTTGGTCTTCACCGATATAACAACGTCTTGCGCCGTAGGTTAGGATAACAGAAATTACTTGAAGATGACCGCTACGTCACACCGCCCTACCATCACCATAGCCAAAATTCGCCTTTCACTTGCGCATGTGTGCGTACCTTTCTACGTTGACCTTCTCTCACTCCTGCACCCCTGGTACCAAGAGCTCGAAGTTTTTTTTTTTGTCGCTCAAAGCCTTTGCTCAAAGCCAAAGTTCGGTCATCGTCCCACTTTTGGGGTTCATTGTCTGCACCGTTTACCGACCTACCTTCACATTTTGCCGGTATTTCGACTGCACAGTTAGGTTTTATGCGGTATTAAAATGCCGAGATGAGATCGCCGATAAACTCGTATCGGTACGTGATGACTCGAAGGATTGAATGGGTTGTATTTTGGGAAAGGAGCGGGAAGTCGTTAGCCACTCACGCGCACCATGGGTACCAACTGAGCCACGAATGATTCATCGAGATTTTTTGCACATTTTTTGGAATCATGTATGTACATACGTATAACTGTTTGTATAGTTCATAATTCCATCCTTACTAATATTATACTCGTAAATGACCTGCGTATGTCTGTCTGTCGGTACCTCTAGCCTGAAGCGATTTAAATAAAATTTGGTGAGAAGATAGTTTGAAACCACGTTCTCGCTTACATTATCCGGACGCAAAAATCATGTCTTACCAAAACTCTAATATGAAACAGTATTAAGAAAAACCTGAAATGCATAATACTGTTTTTTTTCTATTTTGAAGTTCAATCTGTATCAGCCGAAAGGCCTTCCCCCTAGAACGACTCAATGAACGACAACTCTTTGCTTGCATCCGGTAAACTCTCGCGATGTCGTCAGTCCACCTAGTGGGAAGCCTAAACAACATAACTTTAACTCGAGGACCTTTTTCCATGGACAGTTATCTGTACCCTTACTTTAAGTTTTCGGTTACAAAATGTCTCGATCGCGTTCGCCTTAAAATCTCAATTTGTATGGAAACACGAACAGCGCCTCTAGCGGAACGTTTGCGATGTTAATTTTTCCATACAAATTGAGATTTTAACGCGAACGCGATCGAGACGTATTTTTGTAACCGAAAACTTACACTAAGGGTATTAGGTGACTTTAGTTCTTCGACGAATTGTGATTCTCATCATTTAGGTCTTAAGCACTATACATTTGTTAGAAAAAGTCGGGACTCAGAACAATATTAAAAGGAAAGGATTTTTTTTTCATTTTTTTTATTTTATTTCAAGACATATTTTCGTTCAGTTTAAATCCTTCAAAAGCAGTAAATGATGAATATGAATGAGACCTTTATACAAGGTGTTAATTAAATAACTGAAAACCAGAAAGTAGTTTGCTCACAGTCGAGATTAGAATCCATTGAACTATGTTTTAAGTTAGGTTGTGTTTGTGTTTTTAAAAGCCTAAAAGTCTAAAAGTTACGACTGCAACAGGCGCCAATTATATATTTTAGCGGGTTGCATACGAGTACTATTTCGATAATTTAATACTGGCCGTTTTGCTGTCAATGTGTGATTTTCTTCTTAAAACGTCAAAGCGCAACTGACAAATACTAATTATGAGTGTAGAGTTAGAAATGAAGTAGAATTACTGACTTAGCAAAACACACGAATATCTTTTCAAATAATGAAAGTATTCAAAAATAAAAGCAAGCAACTAACTTAAAATGAAAAAATATTTTTGGGGTGTCTGAGGTTTTCAGTTATTTAATTAACACCTCTTATATCGTAACCAGTTCATAAAATATGAGGTGACGACAGCTGTTACTCAGCCATCAAACTTATACCCGTTTATTCTTGCTAATGACACAAATTTGATATTTACGGCGTTGTCATATTTTATAGCTAGCTCTTAGAAAATTAGGTGAAAAGTCAACGACCTCCATTTCTCCGGCCAACGAACTCTGTTTACGGAGATAGCATTTGGCGATTTTCGAATGTTCCACATTTGAATATCATACGGACATTTGAAAGTTCGATGGACGTTGGTGCCGTATTTATAATTTGAAATTTAAAAAGGCTTGATTGAAATTTAAAATCGCAACATCATGCGTCTTCGTATTACGTAACCTAAAATTGGAACCGATCAAAAAACAAAAGCCAAACCAAAAATATTTACTTGTACATAACAACTCCGAGTTATATACTTACAAGAAAAGGTACCCAACTGTCCGGCACGATTTTTTTTTATGTTAAAGAGTAACTAGTGTAGTTAAAATGATGGATACGTATTTTTTTTAGCTCAACTCAACCTAATCGGGAAAATTGACCTAAACTACTAAAAAATAAGCAAACCCTCTAACTTCTGTGGAAAGTGTTAAAAGCAAATTGATATTTAATTACGGGCTTGATTATATGTTGGAGAGCATGAAAAAATAATGGACCGGTGTATTATTTTTGGCTCAAACTTACATTTTACAAAAAAAAAACACCCTTCAAAGTGTCATACTTCGGACCGCTTTTTCTGGCTAAAACTGATTCGTGTACCAGGGTGGGAGGTGTGATCTCTTCATAATCAGCGCAAGGCCTCACGACGCCTCTTTAAATGCGATCATCATCATCATCATCTCAGCCTATATACGTCCCACTGCTGGGCACAGGCCTCCTCTCGGAATGAGAGGGCTTGGGCCATAGTTCCCACACGGGCCCAGTGCGGATTGGGAACTTCACACGCACCATTGAATTGCTTCGCAGGTTTGTGCAGGTTTCCTCACGATTCTTAAAATGCGATGCGACCATAGAAAAGAGGCCTCGCTGATACTACTCCACCCACGTCTACATTAGTCCACGCTACGCCACTGCACGCTAAAACGGCTGCACGGATTCGGATGATATATGGCGCAGCTCTTTTTTGTACAACGTTAATGAAAACCACGTTGTAATTTTCGGGCATTCCCGTGGGAAATCAGTAAAATCCCGGCTTTCAACCCAACTGCTGGTTCTGATGATTTTCGCGTGCACAGCCGCGGGTAAACACTAGTAGGGTAAAAAATAGGATAATGTATCATCATCATCATGTCAGCCGAAAGACGTCCACTGCTGGACATAGGCCTCCCCCAAGGCTCTCCACTCAGACCGGTCTTGTGCTTTTCGCATCCACCGCGATCCCGCGATCTTATCCAGATCGTCGCTCCATCTTGTTGGAGGCCTACCGACAGCTCGTCTCTCGGTCCGCGGACGCCATTCGAGAACCTTCTGACCCCATCGGCCATCAGTCCTGCGTGCAATGTGCAAAAATAGGATAATGTATAGTACCAATCAATGTTGAGTATATCGCAGGTCATAGAACTGCAGTAATCGACGTCAGCACACATAGAAAGTTAGGAAGCCGACGACGGCGAAAGTCTCCTTGCTTTGTCTACGCGCGTCGGCTATAAAAATAACGTGATTCTTGGGTGTGCGCATTTATGGAGGTTTCGAAATGTGCTAAACTGGATAATTCGGAAATGAGTGATTTTAAGTTATGGCATCAGGTGTTACTATACACCGTGGGCCCGAATAACCCGAGGGATTTTAACAGGGTATTTCTGACGATAATACGAGTAAAAAATGTTATATGAACATAGGTTCAATTATGTACTTTAATTAAAATTATTTTTTAGAACAAAATAATTCAATTAAGCTTAGCACGGCCTTGTGAACAAGTCTTTAGTTAAGAGAGTGAGTAAGAGGAACCAATCTTTAGTAGAGAAACAGAGTAAGCGAACATGACACTTCACGATCTGACGTGACAATCAGTAATCATTTTTAACGTTGACATTTAGTAACATCTATTTCATGATATCGGCCAGTTATTATAGCATAGGTAAATACAAATAGTTTGCACTCTCGCAACTCGCGATTACTATCGCGATATAAACAATCTTAAGTTTTAGCGATAAGCGAGGAGTACTAATTGTGATTAAGTCAAGAAAAAGATATTATAATTACACGGCTATGCAGCAGTCTGTTACTCAACTCAGTTTTAAGTCGCATCTTCAATATCGGTAGAAATAACCATGATAATGAAACCTACTTGTAGTTGGATATCAAACTTAAATACTGCCAACTGGCCAGAAAGCATGCCATTAGTATGTCTGCGTTTAAAAATATTAAGTGGTTAAACATACTACGTCACATACTTAGGGTGTATTACACTTGAGATTTTTCTACTTATGATTTTTCTTAAATAACGATTATCTCAAAAACGGGTTGTTATAGGACTACATGTTATACTACTTTATATACTCCAATTGGGCTCTAAAATCGATGGTTAAAATCCCTCGGGTTATTCGGGCCCACGGTGTATACAATACAATACAATACAATACAAATACTCTTTATTGTACACCAGAAATAGTAAGCGATACAGAAAACAGGTACACAGAGAAAATTACAAGGTAAGCAATAGGCGGCCTTATCGCTTAAGAGCGATCTCTTCCAGGCAACCTTTTTACAGAAAGAAGGAAGGACTAGTTTACAGCAGGTGGTGCGTTAACAGTAGATCAGAAAATGAAAAAGCAACAAATACACATCTACACATACACATTATTGCACATATACTACACGTCTAAAATAAAAATAGAAATAATAATAAATAAAATATAAATATATGTAGGTCTGTGGACATCAATGACGTATAAAAGAGTATAAACCACAGACCTAATATATCGAGATAGACTACCACAGACTCTATCTAGATATTTGTATGAGTAATACGAATATTTTTTCTCAAGTTTTGGATGTTGCAACATGTATAAAGTTTTTTAATTCTTAGTTTAGTTTGAATTTTACAGCGCACTAGTATTTGAAGGGTCCACGGAAACAACGTCTAGTCACTTTTTTTTTAAATTGAGATTTAATCTCTAAATGTAGAGCTCACAAAGTACTATTACTTACCATTGAATTAAATAATCTGAAAACATTATAAAATGTATTTTTTTAACTTTTAAAGAAATTGTAACCATAGTAATTGTTCGTGATGACTAACTTTCAAACCGCTATAACTCAAAAAGTTGCTTAGGTGACTAGACATGTTCTTTCCGTGGACCCTTCATTTAGTTTTGAATTTGTCATTATTTCTTATTGATGATATTGGACCAATTAAATAACGACTCATACCAGGAAATAAAAAAAGCAAAATTAATAAAATAATATTTATTTATCTATTTAAGTACATATGTTTATCAGTTGCTTAGTTTGTGACTAGGCGCATTTGTGTCAAATGTCCCGTTATATTTATTTGTCGATCTTACCCCCACTTTTATACAGTAGGTCGACTAGAACGTTAATATCGCTCGGTACTCGTCGGTTTTCTCCGTTTTCCCTAAAATTTAAATCAGAAAGAAAAAGAAACTTGATCTTTTGTTTCGAGTTTTGAAAGACACTAGCAAACTAGTTTAGAGTAGTCACAGAGGAGAGTAGTAACAACATCGATTTTTGGGAAGTTATGAACTGCTAGCAAACTCGCAATAGCGCGCGTTACTTAGTTCAAGTCTCGAACTATCAAACGCTTGCTGTTGCGAGCTCGCTAGCAGTTCCTAACTTCCCAAAAATCGACGTTGTTACTACTCTCCTCTGTGACTACTCTCCTCGGTCTCCCCTACAGTCGAACAAGTTGTATCGTGTTCCAGGGTGGAACCTTTGTGCTTTACTAATATCAGAGACCGCATTAGCACGCTGAAGTGGCAATGGGCCGGTCATATAACCCGAAGAACCGATAACCGTTGGGGTGGACGAGTTCTTGAGTGGAGACCACGGATCGGTAAACGTAGCGTAGGACGCCCTCAGACTCGGTGGTGCGATGATCTTCGCAGGGTGGCTGGCAAGAGCTGGATGAGAGTGGCCGAGGATTATGCTCGGTGGCGTACCATGGGAGAGCCCTATGTCCAGCAGTGGACGAACATAGGCTGATGATGATGATGATGAATATCAGAGAATAGTGCTAAAGTAATATCATGATACGTCCCTTACAGTCAAGGAAATCTGTAGTGAAATTCATTATTAAAAGATCCCATCTTAAATGAATCACTTGGTTCGATCTTTATTAGGCCTATCGCATTCACGTTGATACGTAGTAAACATAATTTTCTCCACGCTGTGAATGGAAGCGGTGAGTCAGCGTGGCGTAACGCAACGTAAACAAACTGAAATCACCTGCTTTCGTAACCGACATACTGACACATAGAATACTTTTTCCTTAAACTTCTCGGGTTTTAAGTCTAGAAAGGTTAAAGTCGAAGTTCAAGCTGACACGAAAAAAATGGTTTATCTATTGCGACCACAGAGCTAAAAATAAAAATACAGATCGCTAAAATAAATAAATAAATGTCAATTGTTTTGAGCGATGTTCATTGACCCTTATTATTATTATTATTTTGTATTTTTTTCATTAATACTTACCGTAGCTTTTAAGTATTTTATTTGTAATTATTTTATATCGAAAAAAAAACTTTCTGCCAAGTTTCCTACGGCGCAGTCTTCTTGGCAATGATGGTCTTTCCGAAAGCGCTGGTAGTTTAAAAAAATGCTGCTAAAAGTGTCCATTGCGGCGTATTTACTGAATAAATTGTTTGAATTTTGAATTTTTTAATTTTGACCGACAAGTGGTGACTTGAAAAGGGCCTAGATAACGTTTGACTTGTTGGCCCACGTAAGATACAATTATTATATCTGTGTCGCAGTAGTTTAACTTGAAAGTTTTAAAATAATTAAATGATCTGGGTTAACATTGTTATATATAATTAATAATATTATTAGGATTTATTTACTACTCGCTCGCAGAGTATTCGGTTATCGCGCGCTGTTCCCTCGGGAACTGTGAATTTTTCCAGGATAAAAAGTAGCCTATGTCACTCTCGGGACCATAAACTATCTCTATGCTAAAAATCACGACGATCCTTTGCTCCGTTACGGCGTGAAAGCGTAACAAACATACAAACAAACAAACTCACTTTCCCCTTTATAATAGTAGGATTCACTGCGACGAAGTATTGGGATCTTATTAAATTTAATCACGATCATTATCCCGTAAAAATGCATCTAATCGTTTTACCGTTTTACATTCCTCAAAATAATTAAACAATTATCAACATTTCACACCAAAAAAGTAACAGCGTCAAAATATTTTGATTAATTTTTAATGTTGGATAAATTATACATTATTCACTAATTAGTTGCCCAGATAATTAGACAGCATATACTGAGATAATAAAATGACATACTGGATGCAACTTTCGTATGAGTTTTGGACTACCGCTGGTGTTAATTAAATAGGAAATCGGCAAAGAACGTGTCGGACCACGCGTGTTGGGGTTCCATATTAATATGGAGCAAATCTGTATTAAGTGCGTTTATACCGGCTGAGTTGGCAACGTTGCCTTTTTGTTAGTTTTTCTCGATTATTCCATAAAATTTTAATGAAAACTAAAAATTTGGCCTGATAGAACTCTTCTAATAAGTTAATGTGTTTACTCGAATAATTATTCGTCATAGAATTTTATATTGTTTAATAACCAACTTTTATAGAATAATCGAGAAAAACTAACGAAAAAGCAACGTTGCCAGTTCAGCAGGTATAAAAACTCTTAAAGTTTTGATCGTTTATTGCTTGTTAAAATCCGATAATCAAGTACTTAACGATGATGGTTTTCATCCTTAAACTAATACAATTTAAGCTCTAATATTTCATATAGCAATTCAGAAAAGGTAGGAAACCCCCGTTGTTGTCATTTTAAAGTTCAATATCAAGACAGGCAAGAACTATCGCAAGAAAACTCGCTTTCACGTAAAAAACGCATCGGAATTGATCAGACACTGACAGACATTGGGGTCAAACTTAGGACACCCATCTTTTTGCGCCGAGAGTTATTCGTAAGCAGTTTTTGAAAGATTTCACTTGATATGTGGTGGACACGCTTTTTCGGTTTAACTTTTTAAATTATGTTCTGCCACTTCTCAGACGTAAACTAATGTCACGTCTACACATGCCAAATAACAGCTTTCTAGCACCAAGAATCTCAAAACTAAGACGGACTTGTTGAAGCTGATCCCTAAAATGAACGCAAAAGCCGTAAGTTATTATTTTTATTTTATTTAAAGACTTGAGGCTTGTCAACGATCAAATGTAACTGCTTAATGAAATGACTGATCAAAGATTATTCACTTTTTTTTTATTTAAATTCCTGGTAAAATGACTAATTCGTGTGAGTGCAGTGTTAAACCAGCTGTCAAACTTTCAATCAAGTAAATTTCATGCTAATTCAATCTTCACGCAATTGTTTGAAAAATGTCGCCGACAGATTAGTGTGGGTAAAAAAGTTGATTAGCCCGACTACCTTGAGGGCTGTTTCACCACCCATTGATTAATTTTATTTGATGGATATATGTGATGCCGTCTCTGTCTATTCGAACAAAACAAACAGAGACGTTATCACATTTATCTGTCAAATAAATTCAATCAATGGTTGGTGAAACAGACTAATGTGACATCTTTGTGTTTTTGTACTTTTTACTGGTTTTATAATTATTTTGTATAGTATTCCTTTTTTGTATATTTGTATTTTTTTGTTTATTTGTTGTGTATTTGATCGTTTTCGTTGTGTCGTGAAAGTAAATCAATTTAATCTTATAATTTTAATTTGCTTTAATTCTACAGTCCATCGTTTTGCACGTTAATATACCTATGTTAGTCATTTCTCACTGTACTTTCGAAAATCACCTTTTCGGTTTCGCTTTCCCATGTGTGATGCAGGAAAATGCGATTATTTTCCTTATTTGCCCAATTTTTCCAAATTGAAATTACACGTAAAATACATAAAACAAAACACGACGTAACTATTTCATTATGTATCATACATACATAACTAGCAATAATGTAAACAAATTGCAAATTCATTTTATACAAACAGCAAGCCAAATAAGGTAGCACAATTTTGTTGTTTTTAGCGGTTTTTAGGTTACATATTTAGAATCTAGCTACGTAATAGAAAAACGGGAAAATTTACTTTGCACAAGGTTTTAACCAAGGTTTAAAATTGTTTACATTTGACGAATTCATTTCTAACGAAATCAATTAATTTTCTACCAATTGTAAATTAAGCAATTGTAATTTTATTTTTTGTGTTATACCGTTTTTGTCAAACTTAAAACCAAACATTGCTAAAAGTGGCTCCGAAGCGGTAACGTTTCGCATGCTCTGCCAACCCCATTTGGAAATACAGGCGTGATGTTTATGCGTAATATTAATATTTTAATATTTTATGGGCGGGCCTTATAGCACGGAGAGCGGATGGCCGTTGGGGCCGAAAAGTTCTCGAGTGGAGGCCGCGGATTGGCAAGCGCAGCGTAGGACGTCCACCAACGAGATGGACCGATGACCTGGTTAAATCCGCGGGTTCACAGTGAATGCAAGCCGCTGCCAACCGAAGCAACTGGAGGTCTATAGGGGAGGCCTAGGTCCAACAGTGGACGTCCTACGGCTGAGATGATGATGATTATGAATATTTTATTCATCATAGTTACAATAACAGTTTCCATCCATCCATCCAGTTTACATTGCATTCGTTTATTATTAAATATAGTTTTTTTAACATTTTACTAAGTTAATACATACCTAAACTAAATTTACTAAGTTTACAATTACCTACACAAACAAACAAGAAACCTCTCACCCTAAACACATAAGCAGATAATAATAATAAAATAAAAAATGTATAATCGTATTTTGTCGGACATTTTCGTATTTATTTTACTTTTTCAGTAAGCATCAGTAGATTTGAATAAGATAGTTGAGATAGCAAGATAAATACGAACTTTACCGACAAAATACGATGAAAAAACATTATTCAATAGATCAGTACCTTCTCGATTCCGTCGTGGGTAAAAAACCTACAGAACCCTCGTTCTAAAACCACCTCGAGCTATCCAAACAGGAAAGCAATTAAAGCTGTTTGCATAAAATAAAAAAAATAAAAAACTATTTCTAATTATTCTAAGTCGGCTTTCAAGACAGACGGAAAGCGGTCGCATGCGCCGGTGCCAATAACCTTCACATGATCCGATTGGCTATCATTGCAGGGGTGGCCAACTACGTGAGCCTTTTTATTTATGGCTTACAGATCTAGTTAATAACGTTTTCCCATCGGATTTTATCGTATAAGTTCGTGTTTTTACTCTAGCTGGTTACCATGGTAGCATCTCCTGAGTTACTTATTTATGTATGATTTTATGGGGTACTAATCCAGTAAAAGTTAGGCGCTGTGACAGTTTTGAGGCAATTCCTTCCTGGCTCGTCTTCTAAGCATGCTAATAGTATACACTGCAAAAAAATTCTAAGAAAGTGTGTCATTGATGTCTCTTGAGTCACGGGACAGAATAACAACACTAAAATGTTGATTAACCCACTTACCAATTAACTGAGAAAGCAAGATACAATTTTTTCTGACAAAATACGATGACAAAACATTATTCACTTCACTATACATATGTGTATTAACCTATGTAGTTTAAACCCTGTACTAGAAATGAAATTAATATTAAATGATCTCTGAATTTATCTTGTTTTTTTTTAATAATCCGTATTTTAAGTATATTATTATATTTAAAAAGCCAAAATAAAAAAAATAGAAGTGATATTTTATTTGAAAAGTTGCTGTTTAGGTAATTTACTTGCATTGGAGCTAAAAAGCAGAGTGTATAATTGATCCATAAAACCCATTGTACCCTTGACTCAATTGTCATCCCTCGCCTGCGGCTCGGGTGGATGTAAACGTCAGTAAAATGGCGCGTTTTATGCAATCTTTGAACAATCCACAGTTTTTATTGTCATATTTTTAATTTTAATTCATTAATTTTCATTATAATATTACTTAGTATGCTATCGTTATTATTTTTATGTCGTATGTATTGTAAAGTATTTATAAATATTTTTATTGCGATAATAAATTATGATATGAATATATGTAGTTACGAACACTGTGTTTTGCCTTACAGGCATGGAATTTTTAAATCAATTATTACCTATATATTTAGATATTAGCAGTTAAACTTAATATAAATACAAAACATTTACACTTATTAATTAAATCAAATAAGATGATATAATTAAATTAAAAATATATCGAGCGATACTTTCGCAGAGGCTCTTATCAATGAACTAAAATGTTTTATCTTGCTATTCTTCATTTCTGCAACCACGTACAAAACAGCTAAGTATTTGCGACTTTTACACAAAATATGTATAATATGATAACCGAAACTGCCAGCAGCTTTTCGGCTTATCAATTCGTAACTGGATCAGATGCGGAACGTTGATCTGTGAAACGTTACTCTGCGTAACAACTCATCTGCGACTTAATCAATTTGCGAACCATTATTCGGCGAAACGTTTTCAAGCAAAGGAAAATCTGGCAATTGTTTGTTGGTGAATCACTGGAACGATTGCAAGGCTACTCCGAAACTCGAAACTCGAAGTTCGTGTCGTGTAGTCCCTCTGACACTTATACTAAATACGAGAGCGAGAGGGACCGCACGACATGAACTTCAAGTTTCGGGTTTCGGAGTAGCCTGCTGAGCTCGACTCAGCGTCGATCAAATTAGTTCAGATGTCGAGCAAAAGATGGTGTCTTTTGAGGTAGTTCGACTCTATGGCAAAAGATGGCGCCACGAGACTTGACATATAATACCAAATATGGAGAATCACTTGAAATTTTTAATCAAATCATCACAACCATTTGCGATATTATTGTACCTAATAAACTTGAATAAATTAAGTAGTCAAAAGAATTCGTCAGTTATTTATTAGGTACTTGTAGAAATAATTAAGGGGTTTTCCAATCATGATGACCCAATATGTGACCGAACGAGTTTAATAAAAAGAAATTACTGCTAAAGAAATTGCACTCACATTAACTTGTAGTTATAATTATTCGATTAGCAATGACTCATTGTTTAGGAATGCAGTTTTAAATAATCGCGGAAGCTAGTGAATTGTTTACATTAAGTAGTTATATTTTCATTAGTATGTATTTGTTTGGAGAAATTGATAGTACTTGAGAAAAAAAGTAGTGGGTGGCTTAAGTGTTTTGTGAATTAAGGTGATTAATTATTTCAATTGATAATACAATAAGAAGTAACACTTTATTGAATATTTCATAAAAAATATAGGACGTTAAGAAATTTACAACGTAAGCCATGGACAGCCTTATTTTTACAGAGCGATCTCTTCCAGGTAACTTTTGACGGAATTTAATAGAAGGACAAAAGAAACAGTTGTTTGAAGTCTGTTTAAAATAGTATCAAGCGTAGTTTAATGTCAGTGCCCAGTAATTTATAAATCAACGACCCTTTGCGTGCTCGATTAAAAATAAATCGAACTCCGAACACCGTTGCCAAAAGTTGGCGATCGCTTAAAAATACTACGAACGCCAACTGAAAGATTTGCCCAATTTGCTTTCAAAACTAATCCCACTTAAGCAAATATTTAATAAACTGTCTATGAGCATATCTGAGTTGCTTTGTAGAAAATTAAGATTGAAATTATAATAATGGCTTAAGTTTTAAGCATTGTTTTCTATCAAAGAATAGGTACTTAATTTTTCCACTGTGACACTGATATTAAAACTAATTATTAGAGTTTTTTTTTGTTTCTTTTTTTACTATTCATTTACGATTATTATTAGTATTCATTAGATTTATTTTAGCTATAAATCTATTTCCAAAAATAAGACTATGTTTGCCTGTATGTACCCTTCTTAGAATAGACACGTCACTACAAGGCTAATTTTAAAATAAATAATTTTATTTAAACATTTGCCAAATGTTGGTGATAGCTGTAAACACACGAACTTCAACTGAAAGGTTTGCCAAACGTTGGTGATCGTCGCGGTCACTGACATTTCACCTATTTCCATTTGGGCGGGCGGCGGTCTTTCACGGCGTCATACATTATAGCAATATACACCTTATTATGCTAACGCTAAGGTTTAAAATACTCTGTTATTATTAGTAGAGATCGCGCTAATGCTTTATCCACACTAGCGAATATTGACCTAGAATACGTCTAAGTATTTATTTTCTAGTTAAATCTCGTTTCGTGTTTAGAGAAATTATAATTTGTATTCGTGTACTCGTGCATTATTTTGTACGTTCTTGCCACTTTAGAAAACAATCTCTCTTTTGGGTCATCATCATCATCTCAGCCATAGGACGTCCACTGTTGAACATAGGCCTCCCCCATAGACCTCCAGTCGCTTCGTTGGCAGCGGCCCGTGAACCCGTGGCTTTAACCAGGTCACCCGTCCATTTTGTTGGTGGACGTCCTACGCTGCGCTTGCCGATCCGCGGCCTCCACTCGAAAACTTTTCGGCCCCAACGGCCACCTGTTCTCCGTGCTCTTTTGGATACTTTTTCTAATATCGTCAATTTTGTAGTTAGGTAGGTACAGTCAACTATGATATGTTCAATACAATACAATATCTGTTTATTTCACAGATATAGATTACACGAGCGAATTAGCGATGTGAATTCCCCGATGTCCGCCCAAAACCGATTCAGAAAATGCGCTGCCCGCCCGCGCCGTGGGGCTCGAGTCAGTCACTAGCCATGATTAGTCAGTTAGCGGTCAGTCTTTGTATGGGGCCAACCCCGACGTTTGGTCGAGCTTCGGACACGCGAAGTAGATGCATTTGCGTAATCTATTGTAATCTATATCTGTGGTTTATTTATTGTATATCACGTAATAAAACAATGCGGCAAAATAAAAAATTGGTATATTTTTATCTTTTTTGCCTAAACGGAGAAGCCATAATAAATTAAGTATGTTTTGAGATATAAACAGCCACGCAAATTATCTGTTCGTGATTATAAATATTTCCACCCACGTCACTTGTTTTTTATAATATGAAAAACAAGTGACGCAGGTGAAATGATTAAACAATAATGAAATTAGATATGTAACACATGAAACGATAGTATAGTCACCAGCGCCAATATCTGACAAAACAAGCGTGCATAAATATCTTATACGACTTTATTTCTAGGAGCGGAAGGACGTAGGTATCAGATATTTTTGCACGCTCCGCTGTGGCAGATATTAATGCCGGTGACTGTACCACTCAAAGCCACTGTGTTCATCAAAGCTTATCATTTACCAAAAACTCAAATAATATGATTTGGAGATTTAAATTGAATGTTCTGCTGGCTCGTACTGAGGCACCGACTTCAGACTGGTAGAAAATTATTTTCATGGTTTTTTTGTGGTCGGTTCTATTTTTTGTTATAATTTTTTTTTTACTCTTTTTAGTGTAAATATCTAAGATACAAAAGTTTAATATCAATTGCTCGTCACCTTTTACGAAAACTTGCTTTTTGCGATGCAGAGACGTTCATTATTGAGGAGTCCTGGTGCTTTTTCACCCATTCCATTTCACCATATGAATTACGATGAGCTTAAATTGCTTAGCAACTGCGTAAAAGTAATTGAATTCAACCCGTGAAGTACTTGTTATTGAATAGTCACTCCATTGGTCAAATTTAGTCTTCATCATCAGTTCCACTTCACCAAATTATGATTTTCAAGAGGAAATGGACGAGTTACTACTAAAAAGATCAAAATTAGGTACTATAGGTGCCCTACCACATTTTGAAGAGTTCCCTCGATTTCCTTAGGAACCAATCATCATAAAATATCCTGATTTGGTGCTTATGGGACCTAATTGAAAGCATTCATAGACGAACACAAAAAAAAACAAATCGGTTCATAGATGACGGAGTTCTGAGGTAAAAACATTTAAAAAAATGCAACCGAATTGATAACCTCCTCCTTTTTTGAAGTCGGTTAATTAGTATCGTGCGGTCCCGCTGACGCTTATGTTATTTAATATGAGAGTGAGGGGAACGATAAGATACAAACTTCGATTTTCGAATTTCTTAGTCAAATAACTGAATCTTTATGAAAAAAAATTCAAATCGGTTCATAAATGACGGAGTTCTGAGGTAAAAAACATTAAAAAAGAATACAACCGAATACATAATCTCCTTTTTTTAAGTCGGTTGAAAAGGACGTTGACGAAGTTGTACTCTTTAAGTAATTTGTTTTAGTTTTAAGTTTTATTTTATGTAAGTACTAGCTTTTGCCCGCGGCTCCGCCCGCGTGGTTTTCGGTAATCGCGCGCTGTTCCCTCGGGAATTGTGCATTTTTCCGGGATAAAAAGTAGCCTATGTCACTCTCGGGCCCATAAACTATCTCTATGCCAAAAGTCACGTCGATCCGTCGCTCCGTTACGGCGTGAAAGAGGGACAAACATACAAACATATAAACACACAAACACACAAACATACAAACACACTTTCGCATTTATAATATTAGTATGGATTTTAAGTTTAGAATAGGTAGTTTTATTAATTGTTTTACATGTAATTATATTTTAAAATGAAGATTTATCAAAATATGATCGGCATTCGTCAAAAAGAAACGCCGGTCATAAAAGTTCGGAAATCGGCATGCATTTAGGTTCATCAACCGATCGACGCTAGCGCATCATTTTGGCTAGCTCTCGTACATTACGTGACGGAATTTTTTAATTACATCCCGCTCCCACACGCCGCGGTTCGGGCCAGTGCGAGTGAGAGACAAAACTCGCGGATTCGTACCCGCGTGTGTTTGGGAATAGGGTCCTTGACATGAGAACATGAGTGGTAAAATAATTAATTAGGTATGGTTTAGATGTGGATCTTGTTTTTCGAATGAATTTCGAACTTTTAAGGTATTTATACAGAAAACATATTTGAAAACTAGTAATCTTTTTATAATTTTTACTTTTATAGTAACATTAGCTTTTGCCCGCGGCTCCGCCCGCGTGGTATTCGGTTATCGCGCGCTGTTCCCTCGGGAACTATGCATTTTTCCGGGATAAAAAGTAGCCTATTTCACTCTCGGGCCCATAAACTATCTCTATGTCAAAAATCACGTCGATCCGTCGCTCCGTTACGGCGTGAAAAACGGACAAACATACAAACACACTTTCGCATTTATAATATTTGTATGGATTATAGTTAAGGTTCCTTAGATAAGCTTTCTTTGTCTTCTTATTATTATTATATTATTTGTTTACCTTAACTTTATTAAACAAAAAAAAAACTTTATAATTGTAGGTATTATAATTGTAATACCTTTGCCCCCGGCTTTCGCTCGTCTAAATCATTAAGGGCCACTAGCACTTTCCAGAATGAAAAAAAGAAATCGTGAAACCTAGGATTGACAGCTCCATACATATTGACACTACACTTAACCCCGGGTTAGCAGTTAAAAGTTAACTACTAGTTAAGTAGCAGTTAACTGGCAACCCAGGGTTAAGTACAGGTAAGTTTAACCCTGGACCGCGCAAACGCAAACGGCCCTAAGTCTGAGTCTGACTTTTTGAAGTATTTATTTTATAGTCAGAACTTTTGCGGAGTTTCCGCAAAAGCTTAATTTAATTCTTAATTATTTTTTAAAATATGGCTTCTGTCTTAATTAATAAGATAATTTCGCCAGTGTCTAAGTATTCTCTTTCGAGAGGCAACGTTGTACGGTGATTGTAGTTTTTGTAACTTGATAGTAAAATTCCAAAAACCACGTGGAAACAACTTGCGCATTAAAAAATGTCAGACACGAGAGCAGTATAGAATTTTGTGATCACTGTTCTCTGTTAAGGTTAATGGCCGCATAAAACACTATCAAAATTATACTTCAACTAGCCAAAGAAACAGAAATAGCAAAATTATATATTGTCTACATCCGCCATGTTCGGATGCCACAAATCGAATCGAAAATTCAATGAAATGAAAACTTTAAAGTTATTGAAATAATCACCGAAATCACAAACTGGGAAAGCTCTTGTCTCAGTCAGTACTATGTGTAGAACCGGATAACCCAGTAATTAGAAAACCTGACTACGAAGCTTAGGGTCCCAGGTTCGATCCCCGGTCCGGGCAGGTATTTTTATGTAAGATACGAATGTTTGCTTTCGAATGTTGGGTGTTTAGTATGTATCCGTTTATTTAGGTATGTTACTCCGTTACAGGGAGGAGGCCTTCACCTGTAGAGGGGTTCTTGCAGAAACTTAATAGTAAACAACGAACTAACAGTACTAACAATAAAACATTATAAAATAAGTAAAAATACTAACACTATTCCCAATAAATACATAGTAATTAGATAAAATGCTAAATATTTTTAAGGTTGCAAGAAATAAAAGGCTTTTTTATTTTATTTATTTATTTAATCCGTTACTTAGTACCCATAACGCAAGCTTTGCTTAGTTTGGGATTAGATCAATTGGTATCAGGTGTCCCGTGAAAATTTATTTATTTGTTTAGCTGCCGATGTCAAAACAAAAGTCTTAACTAAGTTCCTACACATTTTGTCCGCAGACGATTGTAGTTACTGGAAAAAAATGATGGTATAAAATATTAAATTAAAATTGTACAATTTAATATTACAGGGAAAATGATCAGGGAATACCATAAACGATTAATTTAGCTGCAACCAATTAATTAGTGACATACTTAGCGTGTATTATCAGTGGATTGGATAAGGAATTATAATAATTTGCGTACAATTAGAGTAATTCGGGGAATACATGGGTTTATCTTAATTTATAATTAAATCGTGTAACTTAGGGAAACGGAAAATGGAAACCCATTTTGTATATATGTATATAATTCATACTTATATTCATGGAAATACCAAAAATCCGTTAATAGCGATTTGTTCTATGTACCTACTTATTGTAGGTAATATAAAACGATGTTAGGTATTTACGTAATATATTTTACGATATATGTTAATTTCGTATTATTCCAAATAATATTTTATAATAATTATATTAAGGTTAAGGTTGTTGCGATGTTTGTGGTTTTGGGATTGATTTTGAACAGGTAAAATAATATTTTATGATTATTGCATTATTTTTGTAGCTTACATTTACATACAACAAAATAAGCCTTGTTATTTTTTAAGACCGCTGTTTTCCAAAAATACAATTTAAATTTAAAATTGTTTGGTACCTACAACTGAAAAATTTAATATAGGCTTCCATTGGATTCCACTTGCTTTGGTTCGAAGTGGTCTCATCCACCAAGAACCCGAAGCTTTAACCAGAATGCGCTAGCGATCGCAATGGAATGACAGAATTCGATTACAAAACCTGACATTTGAGTGCGATCGCAAGCTTCAGAAACGCTTGGCATGACGGCCTCAGGTCATCCGTCCATCTTGTTTGGTGGACGTCCTACGCTGCGCTTGCCGATCCGCGGTCTCCATTCTAAAACTTTTCACCAGTATCACGAGAATTTCAGGTTTAAAAAAGCAGTAAAAGCTTATAACACGCAAACATTCATAACTTAAAAGTGAAAAAAAAAATCACACCACCGCACAATGCTGTCACAATGTTCCCAGCTACCTTAAATAAAGGATAAATGATATTCGTACCGGTAAATAGAGTTTTAAGAAACAGAAATTGTGCGGCAATAAACATTCCAAAAAGCAATGTTTTACGAAAAAATAAACAATAGATTTTGTCCGCGAGAGAGAGCCGGCCGAACCACCGGTCAATAGCGGTGTTTGTTTGAAATACCGTTCGCACAGTAGGCCCGTAGCATCATAAATTAGACAAAATTATAATGAACGGGAATAGTTGTAAAACTGTACTTTAGTTTTTTTTCCCTTTTGGAAAGGCCTGTGACGTAGCTGTGCACAGAGGATCCTGCGGCGCGATTTTTGGCTCAATGGTAGAAATTATAAGATTTACTTTTCTATTTGTTGTAATAACAAAACAATTTATCATTTGTAGTCTCAACAGTTCGTTCCGTTAACTTTTGTATGTATGACAACGTCACAGACATCCACGCACAGTGGGGCTTCTGCTACTGAATGAAAAAGAACTTTTAATGATATTTTAAAAGTAGCATGCAAATTTTATTATGATCTAAAATTAATTATCAGCTCATCGAATATAAGATTAAGAAGGGAAATTTGCAGTTGTATCCATTGCTGACATACCAGTGTTCACCACATTTGAAGCAAATAAATATTTCATTTCATTTCATACTTGGTGTGAAAAAAAATGTAATCATAATATGCCAGTGTGCGGATATTTAGAATGATGTCGCGTTGTTATTCAAATGTAAAGCTAATTTATTTATCAAAAAAGCAAAGACAAAAAATGGTTCAATTTAGGTTTTAAGGGATGACCGTAAAAGTAAAAAAAAATGGAATTGAAATAAAAAATACAAAAAGATTTAAAAAAAACAATCTTAATGAAGCTGCGGCTCCACTAAGACGGAGATGAGCGAAGCTCAGAGGATATGTACCGTGTAGGGATCGACAAATCATATTAGTTGATAGGGATTGGTCGTTCCCTACACGTCTCCTTACCTCTCCGCTCGTCACCCGGTCACCGCCTCAGTGAACCTGCAGCCTTAAATCGTTCAAATACAAACAATACTTCGACCAGTAGCCCTCTTTAACCAACCTGCGAAACCATTCCATTATATTTGGAACAGGTACGAAACAAAACACAGCTAAACAAAAGCATATCTCCAGTAGCTCATGAATATATAAGTTTAAACCTAACGGTCCTCAAGGGGTTGCCAGTAATAAATCAAGATAGAGGATAGAAAGGGGTAAACGGTATACCGCGTCATTTTGTGATGTGGTATACTTCGAAACAGTGAGTTGTAAAGGTATCCTATAATTTTTAGGATTATGATTTATGATACTTTTTTCTTAGGTTACACTGGCTCTAACTTAACATTGTGAAACTCGCTTATAGTAAGTAATACTTACAATTTATTTAAGGGAGATCAATAGGTCTCCATTGTATATTATCTAAAACCAAATCCATAAGACTACTGAATGATAAGCTAAAGGAGATAACGACTTTAGAACTCTTTTACATAAACGTCAATATTAGCAATGAAATGAAAGCTACTAAATATAGATACTTTTTCAGTGGCCAAAATTCAGATTGCCTGCCTAAAATTTTCCCACTCTCCAAATCCACTACTGAAGTACTTTGAAAGACGAGTGTGCTATTTAGTGCAAGGCCTGCAATCCTAATAATGTTTTATGCGTCCAAAGGGCATTGTAATTATAATCACTTATCATCAGCTAAAATGCATATCTACTCATTGGTCAGCATTTGTATAAGAGTCCTTAACTATACCATATAAAACTCACAACATTTATTGACAACAAAGACACACTACATCATAACAAAAACACAGTATAAACATAAATAGGAGAAGAGAGAACAATTAGAGACGTTGTGCTGTAGTGTGATGCCAAAAGGACTAACTAAGTACATTGTTTTTTGAAATAAATTAAATTGAATTGAGTTTATGCAGTTCCTCCACCTCCACACTGTAAACTGCTGCATAAACTTAGCTATCATAAGGTCGCGGGTAAGCAAAGAAACTATTTTAGTTCAATTACTATATATGTTTAAACGAGCAATCTTGTATATTTTTTTATTTCCTAATGTCTTCCGTTCATTTAATTTCAACGAACTTTTCATGACTCTGTTGCCTAAACGATGTCATTTGAATGAAGTTGTTATCTACTTTGAATTTTCTGAGATAATTTTTTATTGTTTTTCTTTTCCAAGCATAAAAATATCTCGCTTATTTCTTTTGATTTCACGAACACGCTATAAAAACTTAGAAGTTGACAAAAATATTTAAAACGAACAAACATTATAACGCACCTCAATAAAATAGGAGCAGAACCTGCGCAAGCGGCATTGTGGCAAAGTATTTTTTATGCGGTACCCTAAAAATAATGGGGTTGAATTACAATTTTTGTCAAAATTATCATTAGGTTTGTTTGCATAAGTTTTTAATGATTGTGTGTAAAAGCATTACATTGGTGCTCCTTTTACCTAAGTTTAAGAGACCGTTTGGAACATTTGGCAAGAATACCTACACCAAACCGACACCCAAAGATAACTTTTATACCCTTTTGAAGTCTCCGAGACAATCAAACAGAAAAAAAATAGAAAAAAAAAGTATTTCCAGGAAAAAATACTTTCTAATCGTAAAAAAAGGTTGCAATTTTTTGCGCAACTCTGTTTCGTTTGCAAGTGTAGAATTGTAAAACATTAAAAACTAAAGCTGAATTGTTATACGTTTTGCACAATATCTTTTCGGGTTATAAAACGATTTAAAGTCCAGAAAAATGTTGCATTGCAATTACAGAGATGGATACTGACGCTCGAAAACAATAGCGAAGCGTGAATAACGGTTCCCCAAACATATTTGGGACTTTCTTTACTGAGAACCGAGATCTATGGGCGGGAAACTGAATAATTATCAGGTTGTCAAGTCAAAGAGACAATTGGCTAACCCTTACTACAATGGCAACGGAGAAGGTGTCCGAAAAAGAGTGGAACGTACAGTTACCAACACCAATATCTGACACAGCAAATCGTGCATCTACGACTCTATTTCTAGAGCCGGTAGGACATGTCAGATATTTTCGCACGCTCCGCTGTGGCAGATATTATTGCAGGTGACTGTACCTAACGCCTTGGAATAAATCTGCACATCATTTCATTGTCGTTTCTGTGTTTGTATTTATTCATTAGTTGCAACTTTTTTTGAGAGTTTGGTCGCCGTAAAATTAGCACAGAATAAATAATAGTAGTTACAGGTAACATTAGTCGAATCATATCGAAAATACAAACTGAGATATAGATGCACAGACACGACACGACACGACAGAGGTCTAGACACAAATTTCGGCTATGGTTTTACGGGGTGACCGTAAAAGTAATAAATTTGGAGTTGAAATAAAAAATATAAAAAGACTCATAATTAGTCGAATCGAGTCATAGAAAATTTAAAACACAAAATTCACTTTTAATTTACCCACAATTCCTGAGACATTACACGACGTAAATTCCATTTCACCTAATTACCCTTTAAGCTTGCAATAATTATATATTTTTATTAGGACATAATGTAATGACCAGAAGTCTAGAAGCATTTTTAATGCCACCCACTTGTTTGTCGTTAATGTTTTTTTATATTTTGGCTTGCCAATGTACACTATGACTCATCGTTTAGTTATGTAATTGTCACGTCAATCGATTAAAGCTTCTACAGCATACAGAGAGCTGTAAACCCCATCTAAAGAAAGCAAGTAGTTCGGCAAGCGCAGCGTAGGACGTCCACCAACGAGATGGACGAATGACCTGTACCACTGCCATGAGTTTACAATGACCGTACTCTATAGCGACGGCGTAAATTATTTGTATGGAAAATTGCACAGCGTCTCTACAAATAATTTACGCCGTCGCTATCGAGTACGGTCACTGTAAACTCATGGTAGTTTTGGGCGAATATTCAGCGTTTTTGCAGCGTTTTTTTTCATCATTAGTGTCTTCACAGGTGTTATTATAAGAGCTAATGCTAAGGGTTGTTTTTTTATGAAAATTTAAGACAGTGCCGGTGCTGAATTTAGCGTGATTAAAATTCTTGTGACTTGTCTTTCCGTTGTGCTATAAGTAATAAACGTGGGACGCTAATGACGTTTGACCGCGCGGTCAAAACGCTCGAATATTCGCTGGTACTGGTTAAATCCTGGTTCATGGTGGATGCAGGCCGCTTCTAACTGGAGCAACGAGAGGTCAATGGAAGCCTTGGTTCAACAGTGGACGTTCTATGACTTATATGATAATGATGATGATAAAGTAGTTCTAAAAAAAATATGGAAGATCAGTGTTGCAGCTACAAAACTCGAAGTTCGTGGCGTACCGTCCCTCTTGCTCTCGTATAAAATAGTATAAGTGTCAGAGGGACCGCACGACACGCACTTCGAGTTTCGAGTTTCGCAGTAGCCTTGCAGGCCGTAAGGTCGGCATTATGCTGATTTGGGACAATTTCAAAACTTAATTATGTGCATTTAAAATATTATATTCGTATAATCAAATATACTTACCTTATATGGTTTTCTATGTTCTCTTAATGTCACGATTATTTCTATCTTTCTGTCTTTCTGTCTTTAAAAATTAACAAACCTCGAAAAGTTATCTTTCTTGATCAATTTCTCTGCTTGCTTTGTTTACATTCAGGTGGCTAAATTTAATTAAAATTAGATTAAGTAAATAAGTTAACCGCAAAATTTTTCTTTTAACTGCATCTCCAATTATGTTATTACGATTATTTAACACTTTCTTAAAAATATCTGATTACTCATTGGCTCCAATGTTGAGATGGAGCCACCAATTAATATACAAAATAATTTGTCTGTTACTTTAACAATCAGTGTAATTGATAGTATTATAATTGACTTTTTCTCGATCCATTTCGAGTGATTTTGTCCGGTTATGATAGGGTCATTAGAGGGAAAGTGGCGCCAGTACGGTATTTGAGTAGTTTTTAATTATTTTACTAGCTTTTACCCGCAGCTTCGCCCGCGCGGAAAATGTTATACATGACGCGGAATTACATTTTGTATATTTTACTCAATTTTATCCCACCAAAATGCTTGAACAGTATAAAAAGTATCCTATGTCCGAGCTCAGGTCGTAGTCTACCTATGTGCAAAATTTCAACAAAATCCGTCCACCTTTTTACGCGTGATTAAGTAACAAAAAAACAGACTTAAAAACTTTAGCATTTATAATATTTATTCTTTATTTATAAATTAAATCTTGACAATGCATGACATCGAACAAAAAAATATTTAAAATCTATCCCACTAATATAATAAATGCGACAGTGTGTATGTAAGTCTGTCTGTTTGTTTGTTTGTTACTTCGTTACGTCTAAACCGTTTTGGATGGAATTCGGTATACAGATAATTTGAGTCCCGGGAAAGGACATAAGATAGTTTTTTTTTACCCCGGAAAATGGTGTAATTCCGAAAGGAAAGTGAAAACCGAATTCTACACGGACGGAGTCGCGGGTAACGGCTAGTACCTATCATTATACAATAACAGAGTTATAACGGTTTGAAAATTAAGATTAGACAAATAAAGATATTGCATGTGATGTCACAAGCAAATGCGTCATACTATAGCTGCATAGAGAAAATATATATCTGTAGTAGGCAATAGCGACGCCGAGTATACAGGGTGTGGTCTGTAATATGAGCAAATAATTAAAATATAGATCATACTCCTCAAACTGAACGACATTAGTTCAGCGACTTTTAAAAAAAATTAGTTTTTTAATTTTTATTACACTTTTAAGTTTATTCGAAGAAGCAATGACGCATATTTTCCTATGTGTTGTCTATTTTTATTGAATACTATTATTGTGTCTTGGGTTGTGAATAAATGTATTTTCTTCTTCTTCTTCAATGTACCTAAAGCAAAAATGTTTGTAACGTGACAGGTGACGTCAGTTGTGTTCTAGGGTCGCATACATTGAAAGCAGTATTTAATTTGTATGAATTTTTCATAAAAATGCAAAAACTCCATTATTTTCAAAAGTTGCTGAACTAATGTTGCTTAGTATGACGCGGACGATCTATATTTAAATTTTTTGCTCGTATTACAGGCCACACCCGGTATTTTATGACAGAAATCGTAAGTTTGGCGCCATTTTTCTGTCTTTAAAACTATCACATTAACAAATGGCGTCAAAAATCGTAAGTTTGGCGCCATTTTTCTGTCTTTCAAACTATCACATTAACGACTGGCGTCAAAAATCGTAAGTTTGGCGACACTTTTCTGTCTTTAAAACTATCACATTAACATTCGTCACACATTAACGCCATTCGGCGTCAAGCTTCTAATGCTTTCCCCACTCGGAAGTAATTAAAATATTTGTTATAATGATAGAAAGGGACAATTGACTGTCCGAAGAGATCGATAAGACCTAAGCTAGATAAAATCAATACACGAAATTAACATTTATATACTACAAGTATTTACATTAAATATTTGTGCACAAACACACAAGACAAGCAACATAAACAATATTACCTAGGCGACCGAGCTTCGCTCGCGCTAAAACTCGATAGTAAGCATTTTCCCCGAGATAAAACCAAGCTAGATCGATTTGTCATCCCCAAAAATCCCCACATACCAAATTTCATCGAAATCGTTGGAGCCGTTTCCAATATTCTGATAATATTATATAAGAATTGCTCGTTTAAAGATATTAGATAGATTAGATTAGATGGATAGATAGATAGATAGATAGATTATCTCGTATCGTCCTGCCAATACGCTCATAAGTGATTCCGCAGTGTATGTACGAAAGGCCTCAGTCTTCGGCAAGCGTGGCGTGGGACGCCCTTAGACTAAACTCCATTTCAATAGAATCTGACAATTCTGTCAACACTTCCAGCCAACTAATATGAACACCTAGTTGCCTAGGTCTTGGTGATGTGACTATTATTATATTTTTATTCCTTTTAGATTATAATCACAACAACAGGGACATATATAATTAAGTGCGCCCACGTTAGTGTGTCTTAAATGTGTAGAAAATTGTCAGATTATATTGAAATGTATAGGTGGAGCGATGATCTTCACAAGGTGGCTGGGAAGAACTGGATGAGAGTGGCTGAAGATCGTGCGCAGTGGCTTGCCGTTGGAGAATCCTATGTCCAGCATTGGGTTAAGACAGGTCGACGATGACGATGTTGGTGATCCGTGTTTGATTCGACTATTATTTATTATTTATTAACCAATGAAACGGGCTGTCGGTAGGCCTTCAACAAGTTGGAGCGAGGACCTGGTTGAGATCGCGGGATCGCGTTAGATGCGGAAAGCACAAGACCTGTCTGAGTGGAGAGCCTTGGGGAAGACCTTTGTGCAGCAGGGTTCTCTGTCATTTGCCCGAATTTCATATGCCATAATGTATCGTTTTCCATAATTGTTATTTGTCATAAAGTCATTTATTTCTGAAATAGTCTTTTCTTCAGATTTGATATTAAACTAACCTAACCTAACCTTCTGATGACATATTAAAAATCCTAATAACAGCACGGTTTTATATATTTTATGGCAAACGAAATTCGGGCAAATGAAATTCGGACAAGCAAAGGTACACGGTCCAGCAGTAGACGTCTTTCAGCTGACATGATGCTGATGACGATGAACCAATGAAAATTTACAGCATAACAGTTATTTATACCAATGCGCCGTTAATTTCAAAACACGCACTATGATATTATTGTGAAATTATTGCCGTCGTCATGTTACCAAACACGTAGACAAGACGCCAGACAAAATTATGACAATGATTGTGAACAGTATTAAACAACAATTATTGAGCTGTACAGTCGACATGGCATTCCAGAGTTCATTAGGTTGGCTAGACATACCATTTAGAAGTACTAGTAATACTAACTTATTCTAACCCCCTGTTTCATCATCTATTGATAAATTTATTTGACGGATAAATGTGATGCCGTCTCTGTTTGTTTTGTTCCAATAGACGGAGATGGCATCATATTTATCCGTCAAATAAAATTTATCAATAGATGGCGAAACAGGGGGTTAGTCTAAAAACTAATATCGTCAGTATTAAAAAAAAACTCGTATCTCAAAATAGATAATTTTTCTGAGTGAACTTTATGAACACTATGTCAAAGTTCAATACAAGATTTTTTCAAAGTAGTGACGATATATCATTAATACTATAAAATAATTTTCGAAAGTTTGTATGTTGGTTTGTTACCTTTTTACGTCTAAACTGCTAACCGGTTTAGATGAATTTTGGTAAACAGACATTTTGAGTCCCGCAGGGCGTCCCCTGGGACATAGGACAGTTTTTATCCCGGAAATTACATAATTCCCTTTTCGTAAAAACTTTTTGAAACTTTAGGTCCCTGGTCGAATTCAATTCTATTAATATTAATAAAGGCAACTTCAAAAGCATCGCCACAAAACTACCTGTGCCAAAAAACCAAACTAAACTTCACCAACAAAACCCCAAATGCCAAATAGTTTTATTGCTACCCGCATATTCGGCTTAGTTCAACGTTATTATATTACTGTCGGCATCTAAACACTGTCGCAAATAAATGCCACCGTTGTCTTCAAAGTTGATTAGTAATAGAAAATCTTAACCAACCCTTTTACAGCTTCAAACCGAAGAAAGATTGTGTATTGTTTTGCTACAGAGAACAAATGACGGTGAATTCGCTTTGCGGATTAAGTCTTTCAGGGTCCCGTATTTACCCAAAGGCTGCAAACTACGCTTTTGCTAATCAGCTGAATGGATCTTTTACAATAAAATAATAATAATATAATAGAGCGCCAAAGTTCGCATACTCTTCGCTAGTCATACCGTAATTTTTGTCCGAACTTTTTTCGCAGTGTAACCTTATATTTTTCTAAAATTTTTAAATGGTCATCCTATAGAAAACTGCAGGTTAGGTTAGGTTTATTTTATAAGAATTCTAACCAATCATTGGATTCAGAGAATAAAGAGTTATAATAAACGATCATTCTGACAAAAATTACATTCGGACTTTCAATAAGTATGCGAGCCGATATAGACCCATAATAATACATAATTATAATAATACCATGAGATAATCGACACCAATTCACCTATGCAGTGCTAAACTAATAAAAGATCCAGAATCACCATACAAATTGATAGTAAACATTTGTATCTTTCATAATTACATTTCGTGGGGGTTAAATAGGGACCTAGACTAGGGAGGCTTACTTCCAGCAGTATTACAAATAACAAGAAATATTTACATGTAAAAGATCCCTTTGCTGCCTTACTTACAGCATAAACCTATCGATTTTGATTTATTATTGTAAAAGACAACAAAGTTAAAAACAAAGGGGATCCTAATTATTGTGCTCAATCTTAATAACGGCATGTTGAACCCGTCGTGTACTCCGACTCGCACTTGGCCGTTTTTTATCAGTAAACAGAAGCAGGTAATCAATAGAGAATGGGTCATGTCTCTACTTGTTTTCTGACAATTTTTTGGTTCTATGAATAGAAGTTTATTGATGCGGCTTTGTACTAAGCTTATTTGAGAATTGGACAGTTTTGAGTTCATAAGCAGTGTTAGTTGTACGAAATGCGGGCTTTATAATGGAACAACCATGTCCATGGACCGGGAGACGAGCTGTCGGTAGGCCTCCAACAAGATGGAGCGACGACCTGGCTAAGATCGCGGGATCGCGGTGGATGCGAAATGCACAAGACCGGTCTGAGTAGAGAGCCTTGGGGAAGGCCTATGTCCAGCAGTGGACGTCTTTCGGCTGACATGATGATGATGAACCATGTCCATAAAACTTACATCATCATCATCATCATCATCAGCCTATGTTCGTCCATCGCTGGACATAGGCCTCTCCCATGGCATGCCATTGAGCACGATCCTCGGCCACTCTCATCCAGCTCTTGCGAAGATCATCGCTCCACACAGACCCTTCCGGTGCATTAGAACCTAAGCTCAAATTACCCCTTTAGTTATTTAGACGACTGGATAGACCAGAGGTTAGAGAACCTGATTACGAAGCTTGAGGTCCCGAGTTCCGTCTCCAGTCTTGGCCGATATTTGTATGAAAAACACGCATGTGTGTTCTAGAGTCTTTGAGAGTTTATATTTATTTAAGTACTAGCTTATGCCCGCGACTTCGTCTGCGCGGATCTAGGTTATCGTGCAGTGACGCCCTCTACCGGAATAAAAGGTATCCTATGTTAATCCTTGGGGCTCAAACTACCTATGTACCAAATTTCATCAAAATCGGTTCAGTGGTTTCGACGTGAAAGCGTAACAGACAGACAGACGGACAGAGTTACTTTCGCATTTATAATATTAGTAGGGATGTGTACCTATTTAAGTATGTTTACCATATTTACAAGCACTATACTAAAAATTTTGAAAGGGAAAAATATATTCATAAATTAATCTAATTAAACTAAATTTATTAAAACTGAATTCCTCACATTCCGAATTCTGTGAAAACCACTGAAAATAATTATGTAAAGTACTTCATATGATTCCGATGAGGTAATTTTAATATTGGATGCGTTTTGTGGTAGATTAAATTCCTGTTCGCGTAAAATATGTATGGATTTTAATTATGTTGCTGGGGGCTTATCAAACGCAATTAAAGGATATATTTTTGCGTCATAGTGACGTTTGAACTACTCGTACATTTAATTATACAATTATTAAGCTTCCTGCGCGATATCCCTCTCTTACGTCACATTGGTGATTATCCGCGTCCTATATATAAAAAATGTTCCAGGCAATGCTAAAGTCAAGTCAAAGTCGAAATCTCTTTATTCAATTTAGGCACTTATGAACGTCAAAAAAATAGATAGATTCTATCTATCTATCTATCTATCTCTTTATTCAATTTAGGCACTTATGAACGTCAAAAAAATCTACCACCGGTTCGGAAAAAACCTCTGTTGAGAAGAATCCGGCAAGAAACTCAACGAGGCATTTTTTTTAAACAGATTCACAATATTTATAAAGAATTGATTCAATCAAGCGTGAATTATTAATTAAGTAAAAAAACGAAAAAGATGCAGAATCCCAATAATGTTATAGATGCGAAAGTTGGTAAGTCTATTTATTTCCTTGTTACTTCATAACGTCAAAACCACTGAACCAATTTAGATAAAACTCGGTATACAGACAACTTGAATCCCTGGGAAGGACATAGGATGTATAGTTACTTTTACGTTCAGAGGCCGTATTGCCTAATGTTTCTGAAGCTCGTGATCTCAATCAAATGACAGATTTCGCATACAAAAGCTGTCATTTGATTGCGATCGCGATTGTCAGAAACGTTAGGCAATAAGGCCTCAGTTTAACCAGAGGGCATTTTGTCTAACGTTTCTGACGCTCGCGATCGCAATCAGATGACAGATTTCGCATACAAAAACTGTCATTTGATTGCGATCGCGAGCGTTAGAAACGTTAGGCAATACGGCCTCGGGTTAAGGCCGCAGGTTCACATTGGATACAGGTTGCTTCCAACCGCAGAAACAGGAGTATAGGCAGGCGAGGCCTATGGCCAAGGGTGGACGTCCTAATGTTGATATAATGATTAAACTAACGACCCTCCCCGACTTCGCTCTGGTGCTATTTATAAATAAAAATAAATATAAATAAATATGTATCACGGGACAATTCACACCAATTGACCTAGTCCCAAAGTAAGATTAGCAAAGCTTGTGTTATGGATACTAAACAACGGATAAACATAATTATATAGATAGATACATACTTAAATACATATTAAACACCCAAGACCCGAGAACAAACATTCGTATTTTTCATACAAATATCTGCCCCGACACGGGAATCGAACCCGGGACCTCAAGCTTCGTAGTCAGGTTCTCTAACCACTAGGCTATCTGGTCGTCTATTTACTCAAGAACTGATCCATCAGCCTTTTATTTTTACTAAATAATATACGGAAGTTAATCTGTCTCATCTTTAAGATGAAGTTTTATATAGAGATAGTTTGCGAACCCCAGTGGGACATAAGATAGTTTTTATACCAGAAAAATTGCATAGTTCCTGTAGGATTGTAATAAACGAAGTCTTTGTAGACGGAGTCGTCTTCACGGGCGACGGCTAATAATAATAATAATAATTTATTCATAAATGCATCACAGTTATAAAGTGTCAATTTATACTAAAAAAACCTGTGCTTTAGGATAAGCAGTGCTCCTCCCCTAAGTTCATAAATTACAGGTGTTTGTTTTGAAAAAAAAAAATAATAAGTTAGTAATAATTTGTATTTAATTGTAATTACCTTATCTTAATTCATACGCAATAAATTTTCATTTCATTAATTCAACATCATCAACATCAGTAATATCACACATTCTTTGAGTGTTATTTACTTATTTCAAAACACAGTCTAGGGTATCTCTTTCATATTAATTTTGATATAATACTAATATGACTAATTGTCAAACCGGCGCGGCGCCAAGTAACATCATTAAAAAAACCCTAAGTGAAATTCTTGGTGAAACGTAATTATTGGTATTGAACTTTGACATTGAATAATCCCTGGTAATAATTAACAATACCTATTACAAATGCAAAATTTTGGATGAGTGTGTGTATGTGCGTGTTTTACATAGCTGTCATTTGGGAATGCCACATAATATGCTACTTTTTATCTCTATCTTTAGTTTAGTTTATTTATTGATTCAATATAATATTAGACTATAATTTACATACATTTAAATCTACAATAATCAAATTAAAGTCTACAATAAAAAAATTAACGAAAAAAATTATAGGAATGTGAAGTAATGAAAAACCAACAATTAACTAAGTAATAACATAATTATCTACTAAAAAACTCATTACAAAAATATCAAAATTAACATTAAAAAATAACAAAGTATAAAATGTCAAGAATAAAAAAGAGAACTATATGGGATCCAAAAGAATTCCAAAATCTTAGCCGTTGAGTGTAGAGACATGAATTTTTACACGGATTCATTCTTCATGCAACATTAATGGAGACCACGGAATTTCAATTCAAACTACCGGATAATGGTTAAGGAGAGCGAAACCGCGTGTAAACACCATGCTGAAGAATTATATTAATTTCCACAGTAAAATATTGCGTGTAAACTTGTTAAAAAAATGTACAGGTAATCACGACCTTGATATGAGCAGAGCCGTGCGATGTTAGGAGATTATTTTAGATAACGCAAACGATACACGCATACACGTGTAAAAAAGTTATTATAATATAATACACGTCTTATAAAAATTTCACGTTTCACTTATATAGCAAATTTCTTATTAGTGATACACCATTTACTATTAAATTATTACAATTTCACTGTACTTCACATTCTGCGGTTCTAAGTAATTCACTTTATTTCACTTCGGGATTTTGCAGTAGTCGCTTTCTTTTGAATTAGGTATGTGTTTTTTTGGTTATTCCCAATATATATTTGAGACATGTCACGTCGTAATTATTCAATTATAATTTATGTATCATCGAATTATAATGATGTTTTGATAATTGATGTAATAAAACGAAATTCATTAAAATTAAAACATTTCCAATATTTTAGGTAAGTACTTTAATGAATATCACGTAATAGAGCTAAAACTAACTTACTCTAATCCTAAAAATCTATAAAATATTTTTGACTACGGCAATTATCCGAGAGAAAGAATCTTACAAAAAATTAGACGCACACCTACCTACTTATCTGTTGTGAGTCATTTACTTGCCTTTAGTAAGTAACCTATCTGCCTAATTTATATATATTTGATAGTTTTAACAGTATGTCTATAATAATAATAAAAAACTATCATCTAAAAAAAACATCCAATTCATTTTGCACGCCGTGTGGCAGAATAGGCAATATGTTCATTTTTTACGAAAAAAAGCAAGGGCGGGCTCGCCACCCGGCTGAAAGCTTCCAAATTCAAATAGCGAAAAAAAAAAACGCGAATGTGACAGCCGGCTGCCTATAAAAGAGCGCGCACGTGTCGTGAAGGCATCAGTCGTCAGACGCTCACAGCACTGAACGCACGTCGCTCGCACCTACGCGCGCCAACGTAAAAAAGATCGATCGCATTTCAAAGTTCAAAAATCTCAACATGGACATCAAGGTTTTGGATCCCACTGGCATTTATTGATTTTGTGAAGAAAATCAATATCGTCTCAACGTTACGAGAGAAATTGAAGAATTTTACATCTGAAGATTTATTTTAATAATCAAAATGTTTGTTCTGGATCCCACTGGAGTCTACTGAGTTAGACACTCTATCAAGAGATTTTCAACATTTCAACATACGTCAGAGGAAAACATTCAATTAATCAAGATGTTCGTGCTTGACCCGACCGGAGTCTACTAACTTCGTGTTCTTCAAATTTTTCTTCGAGATTCGGAAATCCTTCAAAATGTTCGTGCTGGATCCCACTGGAGTGTATTGAAGTATTAAGTGCAAAAACTAAGTGCATCAAGATGTTTGTTCTCGACCCGACTGGCGTTTACTGAGATAAAGACTCTTAAAGTGTAAGTTAAAAAAATCAAAATGATCGTCCTCGATCCTACTAATGTGTATTAGGTTAGCTCCCCCTAGTAGGTTAGGATTTTTGCCTTAATAATTAGGTACGAAGTATTTTTTAGTATTCCAAGTTTTTTTTAGTCAGCAACATGTCTCTTCCTATCTTAGATCCCACTGGTACTTATTAGTGGACAAAACTTTCTTGTGTCCTAAATTTCATTTTGATCCTTATGATGTCGTGCACTTGCTGCGACTCTGTAAGACACAAGTTGATTTCGATGAGCAGACAGAGAGTCTCGTATAACAGGCGGCGAAGGAAAATTTGTTAAAATGTTCGCCTAATTTGTAATTTATGTAAATATAGAACCAAAGACTGCAACTGCCTGCCCGATGTAAGTAATCACCTTTGAGTCTGATATCAAGACAATGTTCATTAATTTATTGAAGTTACCTTAACATAAGTGATTATTTATTGACTAACACCATCTTTACTATGTAACACCATCTAGTTCTTAAGTTTTTATTACCCCGGAATGTTTTATGTGTTTTTTTGATAAAGATGTTACGTTTCGGTCGGACGCTGAGTCTGTTTCCATCGTCCAGCGTGGTTGATGTTACTTGCATTTCATGTACCCGATTGCATTTTTTCACTCTCGGCGGTGATTTTATACTCTTATAAAATAATAAGACTGTTAGTTAAATACTCTAGCTGAATGTTGCTGCATTAACATTTAATTGTTGAATAAATGTAATGTAAACATATATGTATCTTATTTTCTAGAACACCTTTTACCCTTGCGTTTCACATAGTTGATGTCAGTCTTACAACTTGGTGGTACCATTGCATCAGCCGATTGCAAAATGGTGCATGTTACATTAGAAGGCTACAACTAAATGAACTTGAGCGACGTAATAAATAACAAACAGAAAAGCTTCTAACTACTCACAAAAAGGTTTAATTTTTTTTTAATTGTCTTTAAAATTTGACAATTTCACCACTGTGCACATTTTCTATTAGTAATTTTTTTTCAAACATGATAATATGATGGTTTATGATACTTCTATCTTGTTAAAAGTTCAAAACTGTTCAAAGTGACGTAAAAAAAACGACAATAATATAATTACAACACAGGTCATCGCTCTCTGTTTTATAGTTATAACTTTACTCAGACACGAAGCTTACTATCAGACATAAAAAATACTCTAGAATTAATTAGATTGGATGATACCTTGTTGCACTAACCGTATAGATCACGGACGATTACGATGCGTTAAGTAAGCACGTATAGTATTAATGTGACATGGTTCCTGGCAGACTCAGTATGGCAATCAGACAGTCGAATGCCTTTCATCGGCTCGGAGAAAAGTACATACAATTATAAAAACACTAGCTTTTACCCGCGGCTTCGCCCGCGTAGAATTCACTCGGAAATTCTATCACCCATAAAATATCTCTATGCCAAAAATGGCGTCAATCCGTTACTCCGTTTCGACGTGAAAAACGGACAAACATACGAGCACACTGTCGCATTTATAATTAATGGATTCACACGGGTAGATACTCGTATACCTACCTAATTACAATAAAGAGCACAATTGTTTATTTATTAGAAAAAATGCTCATAAATACCATCTTAGGCCTCATCTTCGCCTTCCATCAAGCGAAATTGAGGCCAAACGTAAGCCTTTTTTTATAAAAAAAATACACATATCTACATTTTTGTTATTTTAGGGTGAGGCCAAACAAACGTAATTTTTAGAGTTGTGAGTCGCGTATGTTCGCGTACTTTCTGCTAAAAAGAAAGAAAGAAAGAAAGAAAGAAAGAAAATACATTTATTCACAACACAAGACACAACAATAGCATTAGGACCAAATAGACAACACATAGGAAATTATGCGTCATTGCGCTTGTGAATCGGACACTGGCTCAGCATAATGCTGAAGCGTTGAGATGATGATGATGACGATGGTGTTCAGGTGCATTCAGTTTTATACAAAATACTAGTTTGTGCCACACGGTGAGCCTTAAGGTACAATTCAATAGAATCTGACAATTTTCTACACATTTAAGACACCCTAACGTGGGCACAATTGATTATATATATCCCTGTTGTTGTGATTATCATCTAAAAGGAATCAAAAAATAATAATAGTCACATCACAAAGCCCTAGGCAGCCCGGTGTTCATATTAGTAGGCTGAAAGTGTCTACAGGATTGTCAGATTCTATTGAATTGGGGTTTACACAAATAGGACTTTTGTATGGAAGCAAAATTACGCGACAGTAAATACGCGACTCGATAAATTACGTTCGTGTGGCCTCACCCTTACTCGATTGAATAAGAGGTAGATATTATTTGAAAGAACTAAGATGGTTCTATCTATTATATTGTCTTACCGTGAAAAAAGCTGAGGGATCTGAGGCCTTATTGCCTAACGTTTCTGACGCTCGCGATCGCAATCAAATGACAGTTATTGTAGGTATGCGAAATCTGTCATTTGATTGCGATCGCGAGCGTCAGAAACGTAGGCAATACGGCCTCTGGATTCTAAACCTAGCTCGCATCTTTAAATAAGTATTTCATCATTTTTTTTTTCGAAAAATTAAATTTGGAATCCACTTTGGCAGTTCACACAAATCAATAAAACGCTTCTCTTTAAAGAAGCGTTTTATTTATTTGTGTGAACTGCCAAATGGCATTGCTCAGTTTTTTTACTACTCTTTTTTTATCTTATTTTCTTAAAATATAGATATTACAAGATACTAATTAGTATATCTTGACATAATAATATAATGGCTTAGTTTTTTTTTAATATCTTATACGAACGTCTCGTAAATTACCTACACATAGCAGCTGAAATCAAGTGAAGGGCCAAGTAAAATAATATTTAAAAAAAAGAGCTAGTTGTCAATACTTAATCCTAACTGTCAGTTATCGCAATAAATCGGATATTTTAAGATCTTTTGACATTGGCCCAAGCCATAAGGCCGCCATTGAGGGGAATAATAATTATAAGATTAACATCTACACCTAACCTTTGAGGAAATTAATTTTAAATAAAAATGAACGACAATTATATCAAAGCTGACTTTTTTTTATTCGACTGGATGGCAAACGAGCAAGTGGGTCTCCTGATGGAAAGAGATCACCACCGCCCATAGACACCTGCAACACCAGGGGGATTGCAGATGCGTTGCCAACCTAGAGGCCTAAGATGGGATTCCTCAAGTGCCAGTAATTTCACCGGCTGTCTTATTCTCCACGTCGAAACACAACAGTGCAAGCACTGCTGCTTCACGGCAGGATTAGCGAGCAAGATGGTGGTAGCAATCCGGGCGAACCTTGCACAAGGTCCTACCACCTGGAACAGACTCCAGGGACCAACCTAAATTAGAAAATATAAATATAATCGAGTATAGGTGACCATAGGGCTGGCTCTTTCCTCGGCCAACGTATTGGCATTGCCATACAACGAGGAAACGCAGCCAGCCTTATGGGCACCCTGCCCAGTAGCAACGACTTGGGCGATATTTGCAAATATAGATTTTTAGGTTTAGAGTAAGTTAGTTTTAGTTCTTTTTTTTATTCATTTCTGTTAATCATTGTATTGTATTGTTTGTTTGTTTATAAATAAACTTATCGAGTATATCGCATCAAACCCGAATTGTTCAAAACACAACGTTGAAAAATATTAGACATAGGTTGTTTTCAATTAGATGTTCACTCATATTTTACACATTTGAGGAGTTTAATATACTACCCATGTTTACAAAGCCTCATTTATTTACTGACGTCGGAACACTCTTCATAACAACCGGTGCGTAAACATTGCAGTATTCAATAAGTATATTGCTCAACACCATTGTTATCGCAAATTTTAATGCGAATAATTGTCTTTTCGGGAGGTGTTGACGTGTTATTGTTGCACGAAGGAATGAAACTTTTCCATAGTTATTGAAAACTACGTGCGGAAAAGGGAAAAGGATTCGATTCGATGTCGATTGTCGAAAAAATTTACGAGATTTCATATTTCTAAGACTATAATTTGATTCGTTCTCTGAATCTGCCCCCTAACCTGGTTTCTTTTTCTTTTATTTTTTATTTTTTCGATTAGACACTGCCATAATTTTTCACAGATGTTTTCATTGTTGGCCGGTTCGTTGCTTAACTTTATAATTTTTTTGGCACACAAACATTGTTTTTTTGATTTTTAATATGTAATGGGTTGGTTCTATTATTGTTTGTCTCTTTAAATAAAGTAAATCCTTTATATCGAATAATTAAAGAGGCACAGACTGATTGCCTTGTACAGCAAACACTACGGGTTTCTGACAGAATACCAGCACTGCAGGTTACTGCAGTATATGCTGAGTCAGCGCCCATTCAAGACATCGTCGCAGGGCTCTCAATTTAAAGAATAACACGTGAACTTTATTTTGGCACTAGTTTTAAGTTAAAAGGTATTATTGTATATTTTCTATTGTACTTTGAGCTTTGTATGCTGTTTTGAATAAAGATTCTATCTATCTATCTATCTATCTATTCTGTTTGGAAATAGAAAGACGCTGATATTTTTAAAATTTCGCTACGATTATTAATTTATTTATTACAACTTTTTTAAGATGTGTTTATTCTAAAAGGGCATAACTCCAAAACTACGATACAATAGATCCATTACTTTTGTTTAGTCTCTGTTTAAAAAAAAAGATCACGTAAATCATGCGTAAATCAGACGTAGACATTGTCAAAATTATGACAGCTCCTTTTTCTGGTGAAAAAGGCAAAGGAAACATATCTATTCTGCCGTAGTATTGGCAAATTCAGAATCATTTTTTAATTTTTTTATTAAATTATAATAAATATTTTCCCATGTTCAGGAGGCAAAACTCTTTCGATTCCTGTAGTAATTTACAATTTAAAAAATGAAATATTGTTTTGTTTAACTTTTTTTTTAATAAATGGCGTCTGTCACTTGTTTAACTTAACGGTGACAACTGACTGACATCAACGTCTGCGTGACAGATACCATAGACAAACCTAGATACTCGTGGATTTACTTTTCAGGTAAAGGCATTCGTGCCTTTACTACTTATTGGAAGGTCAAAAAGGTCGAGCATATTTTTGGCTTTTATTTTCGTAATCTATAAGTATTTTTGGATCAGAATATGTAGGACAAGTGTTCAAAGACTCTATCCCTAGAAATGGTTTTCAAATCAGGGTGTAGGTACCTAAATGGTAAAATGTGAAATATTTTATTTAATTAAGATTGTTTTTTTGGAATGTTTTTGTGTTTTTTATTTAAATTCCAAATTTTTGTTACTTTTACGGTCATCCCGTAAAACCTAAATTGAAAATACAAACTGAAATATAGATGCACAAGACCTACTCGCACTCACTTGGCCGGTTTTTTATGTAGATAGATAACTTGACCTTTATACATACAGTTGACCTAACTTAGTTCACACAATAATTATTAAGATATTTGCATGCATTTCCGTTCACGAAATCTGGTACCTGTTAATACCCCGTTCACACGAGAGATTCGAACTTATTGATTGGATATTTTGTGACTTATCGATAAATCAATAAAGAACGAATAGTAGACTTTACAATAAGAGAATAAAACGAGCCATTTTACCCGAGCCGGTACGACGAGGGTGGATAGACACGTCGAGGGGAAAATGGGTTTAATGCTCGAGTTTTTCACTCTGCTTTGCACTTCGATGGCGACGAAATGAAATAGCAACAGTGGAAACAATGATTCACTTTCTATGTACTTACCTTTTATTTTTTAGGCATTATTATAATAATTTATTTTTTTAATTTTACTGATTTATTTGGATTGATTTGATTGATTTTTAGTTTTATATGAATTAAAAATTATTTAAAAATATATAGACTGTTTTGTTTGTGGCTGTTGACACCTGATTACCTTGGTCTCAAGTTAGTCTTAGACGAAGATTTTATTTTATGCTCTAGAGCATAAAAAGTAATTTTATGTCACGTAAATACAGCATAAATACGTACTTTACGAGCATGAGAAGTGAAAAATATTATTTTATTTACACATATTCGATAGGTGCACAGAAGGAAAAAGTAAATGCGACTGAACATCGAATAGTAGGTATATATCAGGCCCCACTCAGCATAGTGTTGTTTTTAGGGGGATTCATTTGAATATGTTAGCAAGTTTAATACACAAGTACCTAGTAGTCTCAAATAGATAGGAAACGGATGCCATTTTGTATTTTTGACAGATTTTAAATAATCGATTAAATTTGTACGCCGCAAGGTAAAACATGTAGGACTTTTTTCTTTTTTATGTGTACCAACGTATTTGACGATTACTCATGTTTAAGCAAATAAAATATTTTTATCTTTTATCTTTTTTTATCTTTATCAGGCTTCGCTTTGCACTGTTGAGGCAAAAAATATGAGGAAACCTCGCCAAACGTGAAAAGCCTGCGTGTGTGAAATTGCCGATCCGCACTGGTCCTACGTGGAAACTACGGCTCAAGTCCTCGCATTCTAAGAGGAGGGCTGTGCTCAGCAGTAGAACACATAATAGTCTCAAATGGTCGGATGTACCTAGAGAGAAGACAACACATACAGCCAACAAACATTACAGAAGCGCAAAAAAACTTCTTTTAGTAATAACTTATTAATTCTAGAATTAATTAGCATTAATTTATCATTATTACTGACTTTTCCCGCGCTGTTATCGCGCGATGTTCCCTTGGGAACTGTGCATTTTTCGGGATAAAAAGTAGCTTATGTTATTTTCTGGCCCATAAACTATCTCAATGCCAAAAATCACGTCCGTCGCTCCGTTTCGACGTGAAAGAGGGACAAACATACAAACACACTCTTTTTCGCATTTACCTATAATATCTTATAATATTATAAATGCGAAAAAGAGTGTGTTATATACATATAAGTATAATTATGGATTATAGGTCATAAACCGTAGGTAAGTAAGTACCTACAAGTATACAATACAATACAAATATTCTATGTTATTGTTGTAATGTATATTTTATGTTTTGCAGGGATCATAGTTTTATTTATCAATGTAGCCGACGCTTTAGACCAACTACATCCTAGACAGTCTAGGTTAGGCGCTAAACTGAATACATTAGTGTTCTCAGAATTAGTTCTCAAACTAACCCGGTATAGGATACGTTTATTTTGATAAGAAGCCCTTGAGCCTTGATAACAGGATCTTTAAAAAGGGGAAAACCTACGAAATAATTATGCGGTTGCGGTCAATTTAATTGTTGTGCGTAACGTACTCGAGGTAATGAAATGTTAAAAATGTTGAGGTCACGGTGAGGTTTGATTTGTTATTTTTGCAATCTGGACCTGTAAAGGCGTGCTGTGATTGAGTGACTGACCAATCAACAGCCTACACTGCAAGAATAAACTCGGTAATTCCGTATCCAGAGGAAATGAAAGAATAAATTTTATTACTAAACTTCGGCACAACAAAACAAGGAATGAATAACTATATACATATCTATTATGTATACTTGTAAATTTATATCTTAAGTGCGGCCCGCCTTTACCTATATTTTTCACTATGTGGCCCATGTCTGCCAAAAAGTTGCAGCAGCTTTAAAGCCAAGAAGAACCTTTAGAATTATTTTGCCTAACCTAACTTTTATTTACCTGTTGCATTCTATAAGTATGATAATGACATTAAAACAAAGAGAAGCTCGGCTGTATTTTACGGCAAACATTGCTACGAACAAAATTAAATTATTGGAAACTAGCCTGTTGCCCGCCACTCCGTTTGCGTAGAATTCGTTTATCGCTATCCCGCGGGAGTTATGCCAATTTCCAGAACAAAAAGTATCCTATGGGATAGATCCTGGGCTCCACAGAAAACCAGCGTTATTGCACTTAATGTGCGGCAATACATGCTGAGTGGAGACCCTTTTTGGTATCCTGTCGTGGCACCAAGTAATATAGTTTTAGTGCTAGTTTTAGTCTTAGTCTTAGGTGGTACTTATGGAGCGAAAATAAAAATAAATCTTTCTTTCTATGGACTCAAACAATCTGTATCCAATTTCATTTAAATCGGGGCAACGGTTTAGACGCGAAGAGGTAAAAACAAACAGATTTACAAACCTTCGCATATATTAGTGGGACGAAGAGTGCCTCTATCCATTAGAAGCTTATAGGCGCGGCTCAGCATTTTCTCCATTTCCGACATCACATCGACATTGTCCGGAGTTTTCATCCGGAAACACGATTTCTCAGCCTTTCACTCGTTCGATCGCGAAAACCCTAGCAGCGCAGGTCGTTGACTTTGACATTTCTAATTTAGGCTGTACGCTACCCGGCGGAATTCAGAAGTCCTTCCGCGCGTAAAACAAGCAAACCGGCGGCTACTACGAAATTGGAAAATCGAAGTTCGCATCGTACCGTCCCTCTCGCTCTCGTGTTAAATGCTATAAGCGTCAGCGGGACGGCAAGATACGACTTCCGAATTTTGCACTTTGTAGTATAGCGCACGGGGTGCTTCTTAATTCGGCAGGGTTCGCTCGCGAAAGATCGCTCGCGCAGAGTTCACGACCACTTTCTTTTATTCAAACTTGTTCACAGTGAAACCAATTGTTTGTTTAAATATTTAATTTCCGCTTAATTTATGGGCTTTGGGGGACGTGTTAATTACTTAAGCGGTGTAATAGTTACGATTATTTGCTATTGGAAAATGTGAGTAAACTCTGATGATTTACTAATTACATGAACTTACACTGGTTTTGTGAAAGCAAAAATCTTTCAAAATTCGGTTAGTAAGTCATTTTTAAAATAAGTATAGGTAAAAAACTTAAGTAAAGGACCTGTTGTATGTAGTGGTGCACAGAATTGATATGGAGCTTAAGTCATTTTGCGAATTTAGAACGTCAATTTGATTATATGGACAAGTTACTACTACATACAACAGGTCCTTTACTTAAGTTTTTCACCTATAAGTACATTTATTTTGAACATGAAACTACCGTGAGATATGTTGTAACAGATAACTCACGTCTTGAATCGAGCACACGTGCTCCCTTGAAGAAGTGCTACGAAATAACCCTAAACTTGTCTAGCTAAACCCGATTTAAGACGTGAGTTATCCATTACAATATAATATAGTATATCTTTTAGTGACATTTGACTACTATTACAACAAAAATCGTAGAAATAAACGAAACGGATAAGAATTACCCGCCATAAAATGCAGCTCGGAAAGTGCCAATTTAAGTGGATCAACACATTTTTGTGAAGCCCATATTGAGTAGGTATATAAAAAAAGTCACAATGCTGTCATTTTTTGAAACTATCTAAATAGATTGTGCTTTTGATTCTAAGTAGGAAAAACCACATTTTTCCCAGAAATTTAAACACACACACTTTTTTGTGAAAATGCCCGTACTATTTTCATGCTTTTTTTATTTGATTTATTTATGTGTAATTGGGTAAATTTTATTGTATTTTATCTTCTGTATTATTGAGTAAATTTCTTCTCTGTTTCTTTCTCTCTAATTAATGAAATTTTCATAAAATTCGTATGTAATCTTTGTGACAAGTGCGAATAAAAAGTATCATAATAATCATCAAAATCTGCTTACAGACGACGAGCATATTAACTGATAAAAATGTGTACAGTCCAATTAAGAACCTTTTTCTTTTTGAAACCGGTTTAAAACACTTATTTTAACACATTTTAAAGTCATAATTGAAAACATCACCAAAAGCAAAAAAATGAGCCTCCTTTTTTAAAGTGTCACAAAGGCAATAATAGCGTAACTACATCTCGCTTACACATAAAATAACAAAATAACACTAAGAATAATAGCCGAATGTATTATATAAAGTAAATATACCTTATTATTATTGAATAAAAATTTGGAAGAATATGACTTAGACGGTTGTCTAATGTTTGCCCGAACTTCATATGCCCGAATGTATCGTTTTCTAGAATTTTCATTTGCCATAAAGTAATTTATTTCTGAAATGGTATTTTCTTCAGAGTTGATATTAAACTAACCTAACCTAACCTACGCATTCTATAAAATGACATTATAAAAAATCTTGAAAACAGTACGGTTCTATATATTTTATGGCAAACGTTGGTATGGAAAGTGAAATTCGGGCAAATGTAATTCGGGCAAGTAAGGGTATACGGACTTAGACACCATACATATCTCAGTCTGGTTTTAAGACGCCTCTGCCAATCCAAATAAACCTACTTAGGCATCCGATTAAATTTAAAAATAAATGCCAATCAAAGGGCCATAATAAATTAAGATTAAAAAAAAACTTTCAAGTTAGTAAGAAGCTTCTATAAATGAAATGGTCACACAAGAAGACAGTTTTTCGGTATTTGTGCACGACAATTGTACCAACCCTTTACGTTCCAGTGCAACTTAAACTTCACTGGTTTTTTCCTCTTAAAATAATAAGGGGTTTGTGTAATTTAAATTTCGAGCGACATTTCAATGTGTCCAACTCACGCGCAGGTGTATCGGCGGTCTTATTCCGAAGTTCTTGGATTATTGGATGACTTCGGCTTGGACGCGACGAGAGTCATTAGCCATATTTATAAGCTGACAGACCAAAGCGAACTTACAGGGACATGACTTAATTTGCTTTGTGAATTGAGATCATTAAGATGAGAGTACAAAAACGAATAAGTTTTTTTTTTAACTTTCGCGATGCTACGATTCACGAGTCTACTCGAGCATGACTGCTACGTTGTGACTGAAACGTGGAGGTAATACTTATAAAAAAAAAGAAAAAAATCTAAATATTTATAATTATACTCATACTCATACTCATACTCATACTCATTTATTGGTAATCATTATTACATGTCATGTTTGTTAAATTATTCTTTATTACAATGCTTTATATTACAATGCATTAAAAAATAAAAGGTTCCTAATAAGTAAACAATGTTTCCTCTGTTGTTATTTTATCTTCTCGCAATCGAAGTGAAAAGCAGAGTGTAAAACTCGAACATTAAACCCATTTTCCCTCGTCATGTCTATCCACCCTCACCGTACGGGCTCGGGTAAAATGGCTCGTTTTATGCTGTTGTTGTCCAATCTACTATTGTACTTTACACATTATTTTTCAAGCTTAATACTGTGACGTTCCCAACTCGCATGCCTACAATATAACCAGTCTATTTTTAACTTATTTAACACATTTTCGGTCCGACAGGCTGTTTTATAGCATGTATCAGCTGCTGGGATAGTACGTTGTTTTATGCAAAACTTGTTAATACTTTGATAGACTTACATATTGGTATACCTTATATCTCTAGACTGCTGATATTTTAGAGAGGCTCAGTCACGCAATGAGCTCTGGAGAAATAGAATCTGGAATACGGAAATTCGCCGAAATATAGGTAAGTAGTTTAAAAAAAACGGTTAAGTGCGAGTGCGAGCGACTCGCGCATGAAGGGTTCCGCACCTCCGTACAATAGTTCAGTAACATTTTTTTCTAAAAAAATGTAATACAAGCTTATTTGCTGGTGGTACTTTTTGTCCCTGATTACCAAAGTAGATAGTCGTCAAGACGAATCAAATGAGACCAAAATCGAGTCGTTTTATTACAGAGTTCCTATGGCCAACATCTAACTTCATCATCAGATCAACTCATAGAGTTCACACACACAATAATATTGCATTGTCATCGGATTTATATATGCGTGTAAAATTTCAGTTCAATCGGTTGAAGATATCCACTTCAAATTTGAGTTGAAAGATTCCACCCGAGCAAACATACCTCATCACAATAAGTTTTTGTTAAAAATTTCATTTTTAATAAAAGCTTTTCTTGCCGAGTGTACTTTTTGTTGACTGTACTTGCATTGTTATCTAAACTACATATCTGTACCAAATTTCAATTCGGTACTATTCACTATTGAGGAGTTCCCTCCTGCAGAGGCGATCCTGGCAGAACCACCAAAATGTCACTACCATATTATTGTATTGTCACCAAATTTACATAATTATGCCAATTTTCAAGTCAATCGGACCACTGGAAGTGGATAAAATTTAGCTTCCAAGATTTGACCCAAACAAACGATAAAAAAAAATAAACAAACAGGGCAAGCTAAAGAAAAGCTTCTTAAAAAATTTCCAAAATGTACTTAAGCACTTGTACAAGTATTTCGAATAAAAATTTATTTGATTTCTCATCCTCTTTGGTTCTGGCTGTTTGCTTCTGAAGCTATTGCCACCCAGGGCTTTAAAAAAAAATTGGCTGTCATGCGGTTTATTCGCGGGAAATTCTGCGGACTTCCTATGTTGTGTAATTAAATAATAAGAAGCTCGACTTAGTGTGAATAAATTTTTAACTGTATTATAAAGCTTGTAAATAGTGTTAAATACTTAGTATGATTTTTAATAGTGTAAAAAACAATAAGTAAACATAGTGATAGTACAGTATGGATTTGACTAGCGTTTTATCAAAGTTGGCTTCATTGAGGTTTGTGAATTGCTTCATTTATTTTGCACAAAAACTGATAAATCAGACAGTCACTAATTATATTATCGAAACTTTACAAACCTACAAACGACATAGCTAGCCGTTTCTATAGGCGACTCGATCGCCTCAGTAATAGGGTCCCGTTGGCACCCTAACAACCTAACTAAAAACTAACAAAATGCTTTTATGGTAACTAAATAAGTATATTTCTAATTTACTTTTATTATATGTAAGTTTTTTATTTTATGTACCTAGTGAAGTTATTTTTAGGATATCTTTTATTTCACATGTAACTTATATAATATGTTCTTATGATCACAGAATAAATGTCTATGTTATTAAAAAAAAAAAAGATTTGATTAGTAGACACAGACAGACAGACAACGGGACAGGTAACTATGTAAATAAAAACCTGCAAAAAGCCCACCTACCTACAGCATAAACGTTGTGATTTTGTGAGACAAAAATACACATAATACTTACTGTGCTGCAGGCGGAGTCGCGGGAACAGCTAGTTATGTGGACGATTGAATAGACAGTGCGCGGAATAGCAACGAGGCGGTGCGCGTGCGACGCACACTTAGCAGCTGGTAATTGCTTGTGTTATCGAAGCGTGTTTCGGCGGGTCTAGCGAAGAATTTGCTTTTTAGTTTCCGACTTTTTTTTATTCTACTGGATGGCAAACGAGCAAGTAAGTATCCTGATGGTAAAAGATCACCACCGTCCATAGACACCTGCAACACCAGGGGATAGCAGATACGTTGCCAACCTAGAGGACTAAGATGGGATACCTCAAGTTCCAGTAATTTCACCGGCTGTCTTACTCTCCACGCCTAAACAAACAACAGTGCAAGCACTGCTGCTTCACGGCAAGATTAGCGACCAAGATGGTGGTAGCAATCCGGGCGGACCTTGCACTAAGTCCTACCACCTGCAAAACTACTACTAAAAGTAGGATGTGACTGAAACAAAAATCGGAGACGAAGACAAAGACATTCGAATTTGAGGACAAATCAGTGTACCTAAGTTACTTATGGAATATCGTGAGTTTTATTTATATAGTTCAAAAACAACTTCTTCTGAGGGAGGAGACCCATATGAACAGCAGAGCTACTACGAAACTCGAAACTTGAAGTTCGTGTCGTGCGGTCCCTCTGACACTTATACTGTTTATTACGAGAGCGAGAGGGACGGTACGATATGAACTTCGAGTATCGAGTTTCGCAGTAGCCCTGCTGAAACAACATTTTTTGCGTTAACGTAGTGGGTGAGCAAAGTAATTATTTCAGTTTAATTGTTTTTCTAAGGAATGTCAAATGCCCATTATTACTTTAATTCCTTAAACGTTTCAAACTTTATGTATTTGAGAAGTTTCCGTGCATACATTTATGTAGCTACTAGCTTTTGCCCACGGCTTCGCCCGCGTGGAATTCGGTTATCGCTCGCTTCCCTTTGGAACTGTGCATTTTTCCAGGATAAAAAGTAGCCTTTATCATTCTCTGACCCGTAAACTATCTCTATGCCAAAAATCACGTCGATCTGTCGCTCCGTTTCCACGGGAAAGACGGACAAACATACAAACACAGACACTTTCGCATTTATAATATTAGTATGGATATCTATACCAGGTACTTTTCGATGTAAGTATGCTCTACTTAAATAATACATACTTTCGCATTTATGAATGCAGTAGGACTTACTGAGCGCGTTGATGTCTTTTGTATCAAAACGAGCAATGTCAAATGAAGGTCGCTAGACGAACTTGACATTTAACGAGAGAAAAAAAAAGAATGTGTTTTAATAATTATTCAGAACATTTTGCCAAATGGTCAGGTCTCTGTCTTTTTTTTTTTCAGGATTTTTACAGCCTTTTATTTAACTTTCAACGTGAATTACAACTTACTTTAAGTTTATGAGTTATGGTTTCAAAATTTGCAAAATATTTTTGACCACTTCCTGAAACCTGATTGAGCTAAAATTTGGTTTACTTGTAAGTCTAGTAACAGGATCGTCCTCGAAGGCCAGAATTGGGATGATGACGCTATTAAAAAATAATTCAAATGCACAACTCCAGTAAAAAAACGCTTTATTTTAGGCCTGAAAACCAGATTAATTTTCGATTTACTGTAAAATTAGATTTTTTGTTGCTTTAAAACAAATAAATAGTTAGTTGATTGAGTTATCGGATAGTGACGTCATAATTCGCAATTGCCATTGAAACTCTATGGGAAATTGTGTTTTGACAGCTCATATAAAAAGTACGTCAGTTGATTGGTAGTGTCATCATCCCAATTCTTCCACGGTTAATTGCACTGACTTGAAACTTAGTACGAATAACTAATTTGGATGATCATCACACAAGTAAATCGTCATCATCATCATTGTGTACCATGCTATCAGTTGTTTTATATTTTGCATAAGCTTAGCTATCATAAGGTCACGGGTGAGCAAAGAAATTCTTTTAGTTCATAGTAATTTTTACTTTTACCATTTGACTTTTAAAACAACTCATTACAAATACACTGAAAACCGCAATTAATAAGCAAATACCATAATAACTTCACCTAACCATCGGGTTATAACTTAAGTTAGAAGACATCCACTTAAAGAACTACAGGAAAACCAGAAATGCAGCGCATAACGACCCCTTTGCTTTATACACTTAGAGATCATTTTCGCGTGTACCGTTGGCGAGTCGCGCGGTTGTGTGGGTGTGTGGCGTGTCTGTGTGTGTGTGGAAAGCAGTTTTCGCTTGACAGGGAAAAGGAAGTAGCTGGTTCTTGACTGTTGTGGCTTAGAGGTCTATCTATGTGTAGATATAACTAACATCCTACTAATTATAACTAATACAGTATGTGTGTATGATTGTTTGTTTATAGTGAGAAAAAGACCGGCTAAGAGCGTAATTTATTGAATCAGGCGTTACTTTGCGGAGGTCCATATCAATTAACTAAAAGAAAAACAACTGGTAGCATGGTGTATGGTTGTGTTACTCTGAAGATGAGCTCTGGTTGAGTTCGAAACCGTCAGTGTGATGTGGTGGTGATAGATGGGTTTGTGTAATTTGTGTGTGTTCTTACAGTGTGGAGGTGGAGGAACTGCATGAACACGCATTTTTGCATAAGCTTAGCTATCGTAAGGTCGCGGGTGAGCAAGGAAATTCTTTTAGTTCATTGGCTAAGAGCATGTCGGACACGCCTGAAATAGGGTTCAGTAGCCATTACGAAAAAATTAAGTAATATTTTTCTAAGGATTTCGTGTTTTGTACGGAATACTCCAAATTTAGGTATATTTTATACCTTAGGCTTATTTACTCTTAAACTAGTAATAATTCTCAAGAAAATTTAACCGTTATAGTTTTCCTAGTAAGTTTGATATACTCGTACTTACTACCATCCTGATTTATTTTTTAATTTTTCCACCCACCGGTTTAGATTTTAGAGGGGGGACGCTTGATTTTAATGAAAATTTGCACTTTAAAGATGAATATTTTGCAAAGAAATCACTGAAAAGAAAAATCGTCTTAGCAATGGTTTTAAAAGGTCTATCCAACGATACCCCACACTACAAGGTTGGATGAGAAAAAAAAATCACCCCCACTTTACGTATGGGGGATACTCCAAAAAAAAAATTTTTTTTTTTTTATTGTACTGTTGTGTTGGCATAGTTTACATATATATTTTTACAAAATCACAGCTTTCTAGCATTGATAGTCTCTGAGCAAAGCCGCGGGCGGACGAACAGACAGACAGACAAACAGACTGACAGACCGACATGTCCAAACTATAAGGGTCCCGTTTTTGCCATTTTGGCTACGGAACCCTAAAAACCTGTATCTCAAATCAATGTACACATATTAACTAACCTAAACCTTGCTACACTGACAATAAAATTAATTCGGAATCAGTTTAAATTTTGAGATACGAGTTTTTTAAAAGTAGCAACAATACGCTATTACGAATATCCACAAAAAATTAAAGTACCTGCGAAAGAGAGTTAAAAACAAAAACTGTCAACTCCTGCGCATGTGTGCGCGTTGAACTCTTTCCTATGAATCACACACGGAGGCTGTGTTATACAAACCTAGCTATCTGTGCTTAGATTTGAGTATATTCTTGTTTTGCTTGTTTCTTGTTTTGTTTTTTTTTTCGCGACTTCGCAAATACTGTCATTAATATTTACTTTATACTTACTTGTTTATTTTGTGTACTTATCTAATTTGGGAAATGCAAATAAACTTTTTCTATTCTATTCTATTCTAATTATTCTATGAATTGAACTCTAATTTGACATTCTAAATTCTATTTTTTATTTTGGCTGACAATTTATTGTCATAGGATTTATTTTTTGTATATATTTGACGATTCTTTTGTGAATTTCTTGTAATTAACTTAATGTGTTTACAATGCATTTTTTCAAAAGGTAATAAATCTAATCTAATCAATTAAATCACACAAAAAACACAAACTAACTTTACACTCGGCGTGGTGGTGGGTGAAAGTAGGGTTTGTGTGATTTGTGTGTTCTTACAGTGTGGAGGTGGAGGAACTGCATGAGCACACATTTGTAGCTAAAACGCAGCTATCATAAGGTCGCTGGTAAGCAAAATTAATTCTAGTGCATTGGTATAATAACGCCTGATTCAATTAATTATTTATTTTACATGTAGTGCTTACATAAAACTCTTAAGGATTATATGGACTAATGAGCTATTTAAAAGCTTTTAATTCTATAATTAATGAATAACTTAACACTAGCGAAAGCGTAGCTAATTGACTGATCCGAAATCTAGTTTTTTTAATTCAGTGCCATACGATTTTGTTTTTCGTAAACTTACTAGTGTTTGACCGATTCGGTTTTCCGATATGGTTTCGGCGTTAAATCAGTTGAAAGTAGAACCGATACCATAAAGTAGAAGCCGTGGTGGCCTAGTTTGACCTATGGCCTCTCAAGTAGAGGATCGTGGGTTCAAACCCCGGCACGCACCTCCGAGTATTTAAATTAAATTATTTTTAATTTTAATAATACTTTGTTATACCTAATAATATTAATGCAATTAAAAATAAATCAAAGTAGCATTTTGATTCACTTTTGGTTTCGGCTGAAACTGAACATAAACTGATATTTGGTTTCTGTTTTAGTTTTGTTCAGACACTAGTCTTGATCTTTTACTAGCTGTCGCCCCCGACTTTGTCCGCGAAGAATTCGGTTATGGCGCTCCCTCGGGAACAAATTGTATTTTCGGTAAGTATGAGAGGTTGGGGCTTAAAGGTTCTAATATGATGGCAATCTTTTCAGTAATTAACATGTGAAAACGGAATAAACACACAGACAAACTCACGCGCGACAGACAAATTTACGTACGCAACACGTTATGTAGACAGTTTGGTTGGTGGAAAATCGCGCTTGACCATATTGAGTGCTTTATACACATCACACACACACACACACACACACATATAAGTATATATATTTATGACTAGCTCTTTCCAAAGTTTCACTCGTGTATACCATTAGATCCAGCAATCGAATCGAAATTCCATAAAATTACTAAAATTTCCATGGGAATCGCCAAAAACTACATATTGCATAAAAAATCTCCGTTTACATATCATATGTCTCTTCCTATCGGTTGAAATTTTACGATTTTATCCCTATCCCAAGGCAATAACGGGATAAAAGTAGCCTATGTATGTATTATTTCAGGCGTCCAGCATTTTGCACACCAAATTATATCCAAATCCGTCCATAGAGCCGTTACAATACATGAAGGAGTAACAATCACACACACGCACTCACACATGCACTCACACACATGTCTAAATACTCACAAACTTTCGCATTTGCACCTCAATTTCAACCATACTCCAAACCAGAGGACTTTAGGGGCTGTTTAACTCTTCATTGGTTAATTTTATTTGTCAGATAAATGTGGTGCCGTCTCCGTCTATTTGAACAAAACAAACAGAGACAGCATCACATTTATCCGTCGAATAAATCTAATCAATGGATGGTGAAACAAGGGGTTATTGTCTAACACCCTTCCAAGTACACTTCGAAGAATTGCGAAACTGAAGAGGCAGTGGGCGGGGCATATTGCTCGCAGGACTGATGACCATGGGGTCAAAAGGTTCTCGAATGGCGTCCGCGGACCCGGAGACGAGCTGTCGGTAGGCCTCCAACAAGATGGAGCGACGACCTGGCTAAGATCGCGGGATCGCGGTGGATGCGAAAAGCACAAGACCGGTCTGAGTGGAGAGCCTTGGGGGATGCCTATGTCCAGCAGTGGACGTCTTTCAGCTAACATGATGATGATGATGATGATGACACTTCCAAGTTCATTTTCTTCACTTCTTTCTATCACACGGTATAAGGCGAGGATAAAAGGAAATGGTGAATGCAATTGCGAACGTCAGAGCGGCAGACAATACGGCCTCAGGACCGCATAAGAACTACACCCCTCTCATTCTGTGAAGAGGCCTGTGTCAAACAATGAGACGTAGGCCGGTGAAGATGAGACTAAACTCATATTAAATATATTTTTTCGTCGTTTTTTGAGTTTCGTCGGGCGCGAGCAGAGCGGTGGCGCGCAGTGCGCGTGTTGCAGCAGCCGCCGAGTCGCGTTGCTCCGAGGAAGATGGGCTACGGATTAGTCCGAAACATGTCGAGCTAAACTCGATTTAAGACGTGAGTTATCCGGAAAAATATATTTAATATGAGTGAATCTCACAGTAGTTTTATGTTCAAAATGAGACTAAACTGTCGTAGATGTAGGTAATCAGTAATTGTTAGTCGTAGAAACTTGTAATGTCATGACGTTTTGAGGTTTGAGTCATGGTTAGGAAGTCAGGGGAACTCTTAGTTTGTGGTATTTTAACCAGCACACGCAGGTCAAGTAGTACCTGGTGATTCAAATAGTCTTCCTGGGAAACGGACTATAAAAATATACCTACTTGTCTACCCAGTGACATTGCGTTTTCAAGTGTCCTGACTGATTCATCATACCTAAACAACCGAGACTACTGGAGTAGACAATTATAACGCAATCTAAATCAGGACTTCCCAACCAGGGGGGCATGACCCCCTAGGGAGGCGTAGAGAAATGTTAGGGGGGCGTCGTACGTAATAATACGTAAGATTAAATTTCCAAAAAAAAAATAACGAGTAGGTAAATAAGGAATATGCATTTGATTCAAATATAAGTGAATTCTTTTTTTAGGGCCTTTATGGCAAATTAAAGACACCTTTAATATTATTTTATACTTAAACAGTATATTTTTTATTTTTGTTGAAACTTACCTAAGAGGGCATGAAAATATTATTTTTGGCTCGGGGAGGCAATGCAGGGTAGACTATAGGCGATCTTATCGCTTAAAAAGTGATCTCTTCCAGATAGTAATTTAGTGCAGGAACTTATTCAATTATGTCAAAGTAGGTGGCTGAAACAAAGACACTGGTGAAATAAAAATGTATTAATATTAAGATAAACAGACCAGGGACTTGTGGCAGACATTTTTCTATGGAGATCACCTAAGAAGAGATTTTTGAAGATTTAACCCCTAAGTTGGTTATATAGGGCTTCAAAGATTCTTGAAATATAAAACACTATACTACGTAGATTACTTTCGGGTCTAAGTTAAGACTATTATTGATAAAGATTTGCTTTGCCTTTAATAACTTTAATGTATTAATTACTTACATATACCTATATACCAATTAATATTTTTTAATCGACTACCAAAAAGGTGACTTCTTTTCTCATGCTTGTTACTCCAGCTCATTTATAAATCATTCTGTTAAAAAATTATAATTTGGAAATAGAGTATACATAGGTACATACGTTTCATTTTATTCCATTTAAATTTTAACAAGAAGACTACTTACACTTACACCAAATTGTTTGAATCCTGTCTCTAAAAGTTTCCATAGGTAACCACTAACCTACCACGACAAATAGACACCACGACATAACTCACTAAAGACATGATCCAGAAAATTCTATTATAAACCCCTAGCTACGCGATACGATATCCGTATATAATTAAGTCACCCTACACCTGTCTACAAACTTTCATACTATGAATGAATACGATACGTGAACACTATTCGTGGAATGTCAAACTACAGCTTCGAAAAGTCTAATCGCATTATAAACCAACAGGTCTAGGAAAACGTGTCCGGAAAACTCCGCTCTCGCCTCCATCCGCCACTAGATGGCGTTAGCTCGCGCCACTCATATAAGCAAGCGTCTGCGCAACTCGCCACTGCCCGCCCGGCACTCGCGCGATCTACGCGTCTCCCGCGACTCACACGCGCGTGATTGTGCTATGGATATACTCACTTTGGACCCGACCGGACTATACTAATTTGAAAAATGGCGGTTCTCGATCCCACTGGCCAGTATTAAAAAACAAAGATGGTCGGTTTAGATCCAACTGAAATATACTGAAGTTGCAATGTGCTGCGGACAGCGGAGGATTTGGACTGGATCGAGTCCGGAAGAAACCTCGTCGTGTAGAAAAAGGAGGTTTTAATGTATCGGCCGAGCGAGGTTCGGACCCGGAAGTCACTCGACATTCCTGACACCTGCGGAAGAATGCAATGTAAGTAACCTTAATTACCATATGTCACTGTTTTAACACTTGTTTTTTTCTTTAATCACTCTCATGTCCCAACACTTTGCATTACAACTGGCTGATTATAAAAAGAATCTTATTAGAATCCATTTACTTAACCTTACCTACCCTTCTTTGAGCTATTGTGATCGCGCTTGACCGTTTTTTGTCACCTGAAGGTAATTTACTAAATATGATTTCCTTGTCGGGGCAGGTTGGCGTGACGTGTTAATTCTTTTTGAATTTTGTTGGTGTCAACTTGTTTTTGTACTGTATTGATTTAGACTGCGGCATTATGTCACTAGAACACGACTGATTATATTTAGGAAATCCGGATACTTTATAAATACCCTGCTTAGACATTGCGGGGCTAGGATTACTTAATTTGACCTCTGTTTCTACTAAATGTTTCTTAACTACTAAAGGCATTCTGTGAGACTTCCCAATATGTACACTTTTAGCACTAGGTAATGACAAAAATGCATACTAAAATGGTTATTCGCAATAAACATCGTAATGCCACCAATGCCTGTCAAGAAGGTTATTACGAAATTTGCCGTAAAAAGATTCCAGTGGTACCTGTTTGCTGTTGTTCAATTAGGAGCAATCCAGAGGTCATTGTTACTGACTGTCTGCCCCACATGGCTGGAAGTCGTGAGGATACGGGGTCAATGGTCAGCACAGCTGTTCGCCAACGATGCACCGAAATATGAACCGCGTAGAATTCTGATTAGGCATCAAAAACTGCAACCGTTGCCACGCGCGTTAAAAAAAAAAGTCGAAACTCTAGCTTGTCTATGTAAGGTGCTTTATGTAGGCGCCTTTAATAAATTTATATAATTCCAAGCCGAAATTTCGGACAGTATCGCAATTTTTACGGCACGGCCAGGTCGTTGACCGGACATATTTTATTTCATCGCTACACCGCGGCGCACACACGCGAACAACGCACACAGACGCGCCTGATCTTCGCATGCTTCGCGTAAACACTACATCACGTATCATGAATCGTAATCATTTAATTTTACGACAATAGACGTGACTTTAAAAAAATTGATATTATTTATGCGACAAAAAACGTTGCCTTGTTAGGTATTTTATAAGCGGCACGCGAAGCTCGTATGATATCGTTAAGATTAACAAGCGAGGCAATGCGGTGTTTGCCGAATTCAGTTCAACAACCGGGGGAACGGCCGATCGCGTCCAAAATAGACGTCGTATTCGTATCGCATCAAATATGTTTGTCATCCGAACGCGCACCTTTGAACAACCTATTCTTTTCAATTGTTTGGAAAAGAGTACATGAATTTCTTAACTATTTTTTTATTTTGGCGCCTAAAATCTAGTTTCATCTCGCCATGGATTAGGGTTAATACACCCTTATAGGTATTTCCACGCATTTTTTTTTCTATCCGTGGCTCAATTGGGTTGAAATTTCCGATATCAATCTGAACAGAACTGTCATTAAAAAGAGGTGGTTTATAAATGATTGTTTTATAATTAGGTTCTTTAAAGGGATAAACTCGAGCTTGTCTTCCAAACACGCGAGTGTAAAAAACCTAGAAAAGCCTTTTGTTTTCCGATCGCTATAACTGATGACAAATTAAATAAAAATAAACACGTGGAATTCGAAATCGGAGTCATTTTAAATTTCGAAGGCTATTGTTTTCTTTGCACCTACAAATATCCAATTGCTATGTTAAATAGATGACATGAATAATGAATAAGTGGCTGAATAGTCATGCGACTATAAACCTTTGGCCTTTGCATAGATAGAACAAGCCACGGCGCTCTTTAAAAAGTTAAATTGAAGGGTATCATTCCGTAACTGTCAAAATTTGACATCAAGTTAATTCACTATGGCAACATTTATATGGAATGTCTCGGTCCCTTTCCGATTGCCACCGATCGGAGCCCGGCACTTTAGAAAAAGGGGTCACCGAATCAAAATTGCCTAAACCCTCATTCAATTTAGACTCGTTACAGCCATTAGGTCAATAACTTCAAGTTAGTATCATTGTGCCGGTGTTGCCAACCTCATAAAACTGAAAATGATCAATTTAAAAAAAAGTAAAATGGTTACGTCAAAACAAAGTTTCCTCGTAGTTATAAAATTTGGTACGGAACAAAAAACAGGGTTAAAGTACGACAGTTATGTAAAAGGATGGCAACTACACTTTCTTTGCAATTGTAATCATATACTTACTTACTTAAAATAAACTAATAAAATGTCGCATTTTCCTCCGTTTTGTACTCTCTCTCATCATCATCATCATCATCATCATCATCATATCAGCCGTTCCGTAGGACATCTATTGTTGGACACAAGCCGCTCTCATAAACCTCCAGTTGCCTCAGTTGGGAGCTCGGTTGTATACTCTCTAAGGTAAATTTAATATCCCAATGCTTGTCATGCTAACACGCAATAGATGATACCTTGCTGTCACATCTATGCATATAATTTAAGATGACAACCACTAGGACAGCGCACACCACTACTTCAATGCTCAAATCAAGCCCTCAAATCTTCGGTTAAAATAGATGTGGCAACACTTCCCAGTACACGGCGCATGCGCACATGTCCGATGCGATTGAAGATTCGCGATGAACCACCTTGACCCTAGCTGGCTGCACTGTGGCCTGTTTTCGGGATTGCGTCATCCTAGGTCAAAATACCTGGCCCGCCATATTTTTTGCTCAAGAATGCTTAGCACGTCGCGTTCTTCCTTTGTTTGACCATTTAAAATACCAGCTCCGAGTCTCAGTTTCGTAACTTTAATGTTGTAATTTGATTATGAAAATAGTGAGGTCTTAGCGGTTGGGTTCATTTGTGGATAGTGTTTAACATAGTTGTTAGGAAGGCTTTTGTTTCTTATCCAATCTCACAACAAGCCTTAATGTTGTGACTTATGAAGGTAGTTCAACAAGTAAGCCCTTCATATTTTTTTAGGGCAGTTCTTACAACCAATCTTAAGGCTTGTTGCGACTAATGAAGGTAGTTCAGCAAGGAAGCGCTTCATATTTTTTTAGGGCAGTTCTTATATCCAATCTTAAGGCTTGTTGCGACTTATGAAGGTAGTTCAGCAATTAAGCGCTTCATATTTTATAAGACAGTTCTTACGTTAGAGAAAATAAGGCCACATAAGTGTGTCACATTGACCTTTAAATGAAATTAGTCTTTGATGTTTTAGTTGCAGATGGTATTGAGCCTTAGGATGGTAAAGGAACTTCTATTCTACCAAACGATTTGACTCTAGCTGCCGTAGAAGTTGTCATAGTAAGTCTCATACTGAATACCTCCCATAGCAATACAATACAAAGACTCTTTATACACCAGAAATACTAAATGATACAGAAAACAGATAGGTTTCCTGTGAATAGGTTCCACAGAGGATCATTTTCCAATTGAATCAATAATTCTTTTCTCCACGAGATTTACCAATGACTTAGGAAGTTAGACTTTATCTTTTGCTTGACAAACGGCTCCTTGTTACTGAAGATGCAAAATCATTGTACTGTCGAATTAACTATAGGTATCAATCTTTTTATTCCATAGTTTAAATCTAATACCTTAAACGAGCAATTCTTTTCGGGGATCTCGGAAACGGCTGCAACGATTTCGATGTGATTTGGTGTGTAGGGATTTTCGGAGATGTATCGACCTAGCTTGGTCTTATCTCTGGGAAAACACTTATTGACGAGTTTTAAGCCGAGCAAAGCTCGGTCGCCCAGGTACTCTATTGCTATAAGAGGTAAACTTTGTGTGTGTTTATTTATATGTAGAGTACCAGTACAAATACTGCAAAGATTCTGAATATTATATACTTACTAGATGCAATTGAAGATACATTTAATGACGCTGTCGGCCTTTTAGACACCAAGCCAAGAGAATTTAAAATTAAAATTAATTTAAACTGCTAGGTTTTTTTGTGTATTTCCACGTATTTCAATTTTAATTTACACAGTATTAAAATCATTAATTGAAAGCTTCACTATTTCTTATTAACTACGTTTTATCCCAGCGCGAACGTGGACTTAGCTCCAGGCAAAAACTAATACGAAATAATTTGAATTTGATTGGCTGATTCACTTTACTGTCTAGATATAGTTCTGCGAATCTGCCAGCCTATTTATATATCTTTGATCTATCCGTCCGATGTGCGACCTCGTTTATCCTCCACTATTTAGTCATTGTCCATCTTATTAAAATGTCAATACCATATGTCCGACAATACGCAACCATTTTTTTTCGTGCAAAAAGCATGCTCGAAACGTGCATTTTTTGCGATGCAAAATACTGCATGTCGCATTACAAAGGTGCAGCACAAGGTCGACAGCTGGTTGGTCTAATTAAAGGTTTTATGTTTAAATAATTAAGTGGGCAGCACTAGTGCAGGTGCCGTATTATTTATGCAAGAATAAAATCATTATTTACGAACGCATCGTGCCAAATTGCGTGCATAATCGCGTGGATGTGCATTTTGCGCCGTACCTTAATAATTCAAGCGCCATCGCTCTGGGTGCAACATGAATTACTAATTTGAATACTCTGTCCATCCGTCTTCGAGATACAATCTCTATCTACTGCAAGCTAGTGTTACTTATGTGTTACTTCACTGCGTAACAAGTATGCCATTCTCAAAAACAACGTAGGTAATTTACGATTATACCACCAATCAAATTTAAATAAAGATAATCCTACGATGGAAATATTAGAAGTCAATAAACCTCGCCTACGGAACAGGTTCTTTTTTGTTTGGACACAAAAATATTTCATATGACCAACCGCACTAAACATAACATCGTCCACAAATAGCTCGGGTTCTTTATGGGTGTTTGAAGTTATGCGCAGATAAAAAGCTAGCCGAAATCTTAATAAACGGCCAGTGTTGCTGGATGAGAAATAGCGACGTCAGCGACGCGTGGCCCTTATAAAGTACCAAGCACCTGCTTGTGTTAATGTTCGGAGCCAATTCATTGCAAACATAAAAAATAGCAACTAAATAATTTGTTCGCGATCGCCAATAAATAAAAGTAATAAAACATGATGGCAGGACCTTTTTGAATATGGAACGCGGATCTTTCTTAATAGTGGGCAGTGCGTCAAAAGTCGCAGTTAGTGGGTCAAATATCGGGGAACGTTACATGCTACCTTGCTCGTACCGATTCCGTGGTTGCATCACGTGTTGCATAACGCATCTTGCTGTAATGTCTGTGACTTGATGTTTCTTGTTAATTCTCGCTGATAGATTCGTGTTGCCATTATTGAATATGATGGTTTTGTTTTAATTATCTTAACCAAGTTTGCAGGTGTATGAGGACATAGCTGATGTATTGTTTTGTCATAATTATAATCAATGTAAAGTAGGCGTTTGCGTGGATACTGAAACAATCTTTAAAAAACATTTTAGTAACGATAGTTATACTCTTATTTAAGTGCAAATATCGTACAAGTGCTGTATTTTTGACGATTTTGTACAATTCAAGTTATGCGACAGAAAGGTCAGATCAGAACTACGAGTAATAATAATAATGTGTATAAATTACCAATTGTCATTGACATTAGAAGTACGGAAAGACTGAGTATTACGAGTACTTAAAATACTTATCTGAAAACAAAAGACTTATAATGCACACTAGTTAAACTCTCAGTCTAAACTATTAAAATATGCTTTTAGCACAAAATTAATCATAACAATAAAAACGTTATAAAAAGCAGACACTGCAATTGGATTTAGTATTTTTTATATTAGATTCGTCATCCATCAAAGTCATTGACACCGCTGCATAGGACGTCGATATACTAGGAGATGATGAGATCGCAGGCGTTCAATCAACTTTCTCAGTGCATCCACCTTATCAAAGAAACACCCGCAACTTTGCGGAAATAACGCCCGTAATAAATTGGGAACTTTATTATATTTTTTTAATAATTTGTTCGACAAAGGTTCACGATTACATTAAATACAACAAATAAACATTTATCAATTTTGGTAACAAAACTTCTGCAAAACTTTTCCATAGCAACAGCAAAATGGATAAAATCGCAGCGTATTTGCCATATTACGTGTCCAGGAAAAGATAAGAATTCAAACTCTATGACGAAAGAGAGGTCATACGCACGTACCATAATGCAACCGCTTTCAAGCTATGCGGTCCTGGTAGCCAAAACATAACAGCTGCTCACGAACAAATCCGAAAACACATTGCCAACTTTTGACTATGGAAAATTGTATACAAACCGCATAGTTACGCACACTGCTCTGGTTTCGAATAACGTCTGTATTCTAGTAGTTGCCTGTGTGAAGAGAAAATGCTTTCTACTTGTACATACACGGTTATGCACATACATAAGTGGCAGTATCTCATTGCGGAGGAACGCGTGTTAATAGCGAAGCTGTGTTTCCGCATAGGTAGTTCAGTCAACGAGCGCGAGCGGGCCGTGAGAACTCGGGAGCGTCAACCTTGCTTATCTTCCGAATTGACGACAACTTTTCGACTTTAGAAATGAACCTTGAAATTCATTATCAACATAAACGTCGTTATTGAAGTGCATCTACTAACTTGTTTAATCAGAGCACTTGTTTCGTTTTGATTGCTTTGATTTTTTTTTTAAGGAAAACCGAATTTGCGGGTGCGTCAAAAATGTCGTCAGACGCTGTGACTGTGACGCTCACTCACGCGCTCACACACACTCGTTCACCTTCACCCACACAGGCGCCGCGGTGCGGCGACGTCATAAGTCGGCCTCTTGCAATCTATGCCTGCCTGGTCCGTCGTCTCCCCGTAATAAGCTGAAGATAACTCGCTTTTCTTGATCTTACATTATATGAAAGCTTTTGTTTATTAACTTCCGTGTCTTCGGTTAACATTATCATTAAAATTTATGTTACTACAATATTTTAGAACAGGACGGCGACGAAATAATAACAAATAAGTATGAGTATTTGAACAGATACAAACTTTTGTACACTTTCTTTACTAATTCAACTATGAAATTGACTGTCTAACATTCAATGTCTAAACATTAACATGATACTCAATCAGCACCATCATCTACCGGTTAAAAAATAGCAGCTATTCTCTGCCTACGTTCGGCAACTGAACTCCGCTTGGTCACGGCTGAACTTACAACGATACTCCTACACACTTCTGCTGCCCTGGTACTGAGTGTTCTAGTTGACGATCCGAGCAATCCCGAGATGACGATGAGACAATTCAAAACCTCAATGCTACTTCTAATCGATATTAACTACCGAAATTACGCCTGATTTTAATGTAATTAAATTAAATTAATATAAATAAATAAATGAGTTACTAAAGTAGCGCTCAGCGCCACCTCTTGGCGGATAGCGTAATCGAAGGCACTTTGCCGAGTTGCTGCCATGCTGCCGTATCCAGTTCGCATTTGCGAGTTATGGAATTTAATTTGAGGAATTATTTGAGGCAATGTGTCGTTGGTTTAATTGAACAATGACAGGTGCGGAGCTAGTCATGCCAAGGATGACCAGTAAGGCCGGTGCTAGGCGCATGGCAGCTTATATTGGTTAATTTTTTGCCCCGGGACACCCGCGGGATCCACTGTGCACTTCTATTAGGTATAATTAGTGTCTTTATCAGTATATGGTAATTGGACTTGTATTTTAACCAAGATGAACCACTGTTTTGTAGTTTTTTAACAGCAAAATAGATGGCCTATTTTTTATTCTATTAGATTAAGGGATTTTTTCTGTTTTCTGTTGAATTAAATTAATTGATTCAATTTGTTTTGAATAAAAATATCATTATAACAAATTTAACTACGGGATGGAATTACATGCAATTGAATTTTAATTTAACCCTTGACGGCTACATTCAATACTTGTACATGTTATGAATTTATTTGCATCTCAACCAATTTGTTACATGCAAATATAACAAATAAATTATGTAATAAAGGATATTTAATTCCTTATTTACAAAGTCATCATGTGTGCGTAGTTTAATAATTTATTTAAAAATCCGATGTTTTTTACCTGTCGTACTATGGATACGACAGGTAAAAAACATCGGATTTTAAAAAAGGACGTACGTATCATAATAAATAACGTTCGACGTCAGCTAAAAAACATCGCCATTAAAATACTTTGCGTAACTCAACTACAAAAGCTATTCACAATAGTACCGAAATTCATAACAAGTATGCAAACAATAACTTTACAAATGTACTTTTGGCAATTTTTTAGTAAAACACTCGCAAAAACAAACTGTTACGTTTCGTAATAAAACAATGTGGTTAATGGGTTTGGGCCATGGGGTTGGTGGTCCCATAAATGGGACACCATTATTGTACTTACAATCTTTTGAAGGGAACCGACATCCGTGGTCAGTATTATTACACTATGCAGATTCGTGAGATCAAGAAAATCATTCGGTTTACATCGGGGAAAAAATGGGAAAAAATTAAAACGATAAACTGAAAATGAAAAAGTTTATTCGAGATCGGGATACAGACAAATAACAGATAAAAAAAATAAAGATAAAGTATGGAAAAAAATGAGAATACGAAATACAAGAAATTACAAATATTTACTTGTGCCCCAAATGATCCAAACTCTGCTTAAGATATGTGATAGTTGTGGCACTATGTCTTTTTAGGTAATCTTAAAGTAGACTTAGATAATTAATATTTTAACGGCATATATTTTATATTTGTTATATTTTATTTATTTCGAAGTCTATGACATAGACAAATTGATTAGCCGATTTCCGAATCGCATCATTTTATTATGTATTTTTCTAACTAGGTATACATAAAATAGTAATCGTTCACTTTGCAAGTTTAAATACCTGAAGACTATAAAATAATCCATAAAAAAGCAACATGCTTTTATACGTCATTATTAAAATTTCGAAGCATTCTTTTTTGATCTGGAGCAAGTTGACGCGTGAAAAAAAGAATATGTATGTAAGTGTGCCAGCTGACGACGAAGCAACGAACCTGGTACAGGGTTGTCAACTCCAGAACTTGATATTAGTTACATTGTTTTTTATACAAAACCAATAAGTATAAATAAATAAATATCACGGGACAATTGACACCAATTGACCTAGTCCCAAACTAAGCAAAGCTTGTACTATGGATACTGAGCAACGGATAAACATACTTATATAGATAAATACATACTTAAATACATATTGAACACTCAAGACCCGAGAATAAACATTCGTATTATTCATACAAATATCTTCCCCGGCCGGGAATCGAACGCGGGACCTCAAGCTTCGTAGTCAGGTTCCCTAACCACTAGGCTATCCGTAATTTTAATTGCCTCATTCAATTTTAATGAAATAAAAGAATTTCCTTGCTCCCCCGCGACCTTATGATAGCCAAGCTTATGCAAAATATGAGCTTTCATGCAGTTCCACCTCCTTCTCTTGTCTATCATTATATGGAACTCCGCAAAGTGACGCCTGATTCAATAAATTATTCAATAAATTTTCACACAAAATTGACAGTCACAGTTAAATTTTAAAAAACGTAAAGAAACAACAGCAACAGAGACATAACAAAAAAAAATATCAAAAATTTACGATGGAAATCGTAACACCGCTTATACTCGTACTTACTTCACAATCATTTTTTTAAACTCAATTTCAACATTGACAGCCCTGGCAGGATACTGTAGCATATTATCTTACGTGTATTTAGCAATATGTTCGCCAAACTAGTTGGTTTAATGTGTCAAAGATATTTTTAACTTGTTTGAGTTTTTTTAAGGCACAATAGAGCACAGTTGTTCAATATATTTTATATCTATTCACCTGCCTCTTAGCTGTTATATGCAAAGTTAATGAATAATAATAGAGGTGTGTACAAGCATTCTGTTTTATCAGTCGTAAATCTTAAATAATAGTACTTTAGTTGTTAGTGCAGTTTGAGGCAGAAAATTAATGTATTCAAGATGAATAAATAAAAAAAATGTAGAAAGTACTCGCCCTAGTTTTAGGTATTCGGTAGCTTTTTTATTTTTGCGAGTTTATTGTGTATACACAGCGTGTTTATAATAGAGTAAGACGTTTCACGAGGGAAACATATTTTAATAAATTGATTGCATATTTTCTTTTTATTTCGATGCCATTTTTGCTGACTTCGAGTCGATCTTTATTAAAACTGACAAGTCATTGATGAGCAATGATTATTACATCAAAACGAATTTTACAAAAATAACCTCTTTTTTTGTACAGAAATCTCTCTTCATCTTTTATGGTTTCGAATTTCCTCGTACTGTTAAATTAAATAAGGTTTTGCTAAAAATATTTTTTAAAATGGAAACTTGATTTTAATTGCATTGTCAATTTATTTGTTCCTATTCGTTTAAAATTTCAAGCCAATGCAATCACTGGAAGGCGATAAAATTTGACTTGCAAAAGACAATTCCTTATAAACGAAGTTAAATAAAAACTTGTACAAATATACTTATATTTCTCGTAAAGTGTGATACTGTATGTAATAAATATAACTATTTCTTTTAATTTTCAACATAAACGTATATTAATGTATTTGTTTTTTTATTTTCAGATCTCCGCGAGTCTGCGCTGCGCTTCAAGCCCCCCCCCCCCCCCCCCCCTGTATAATACTCACTATATTTAGATGTACGACTGATTATTAAATATAGTTCATTATATATTTCAGCATTTTGTGTTTTCGTATAAATTATTGTACACGTAAAAGATGTAACTGCTAACAGAATTAATTCATCTTTTTTGTAAGCTTCTATATTAAAAAATCGTAAATTACTTTTCCTTTGTATTTTTAAACATGTTTATTTCATGATTTGTTAAGTAAAGTAACATCAAATTAAGTTAAGTTAAATTGAAGACAAGCAAAAAGAGGCAAAAGGTTATTTTGAACGGTTTTCCTCATTCCCCTGTATATTATTCGAGAGACCTTCAAAAAATCCGTTTTATGTACAGAATCTTAGCTATAAGTTTTTTTTTCGAAATTTCGGCCCCAACACGTTATCCTGCATGTTTTAAGTTACCATTTAATTTTCTATTCCGCTTAAAATGTATATAAAATTATTTTGCCATTACTTTGATCCTAAAAATATCTTTACTGATTTAGTAAAGAAAAGATTCCAAGTTTTTTGAACATCCACTATGTTTGTTACCTACATGAAGTGTTTTAACTTGTCGAGAAAAATATCATCAGTCGTTCACTAATATTTGCAAGATACTAATAAGAGAAAGATTGCACCAAAAAAGAAGATAGTTTCGGAATAGGGACCATCTTTATCTAGATCAGGCTAATTTCTCTGTAAAACTATACATGTGATGATTATTTCTCGATCGGTTCAAACGCTTGTTCGCCCTTCTACATCGCTAGCTTTCGTAAAATTAAAATAGATATATTTTATTTGATCAATATTTTAGGCTATAATTACGATATTTAGGTAAATATTGTGACTGAAACTTCTAGTTGTAAGTAAAAGTATGTCATTAAAATACCATTTTCATTTACTGCTAAGGTCTGGTTCTGAGCATCTACAATTTGTATGAAAACTCATTTAAATTAGTTCTTAAACGGACTCGATTATTAAATCGCGATGCTTTTACCGCACTTCTGTATTAGTGCTAACATTTTGTTAAAGTTAGTTTATTTCTTTAATCTACGAGTAAATGAGCTGAATTCACAATATTATTATGTAATTATATCCGCTATATCGTTGTAGCGTATCATGTTTTATTATTTACCGTAGTCCATCGTTCATTCAAACGACACGACGTCAATGTGGCATAAATACGACGCAAACCTACATTTTGATTGGTACTTGAGGGTGTTAATATACCAATCGATCGAGGTTTTGATGATCGATGGATACTGGTCGATAAACTAGTAATATAGACAGCCAATCGATGCTACTGTTCGACATCGTTCAGTTGGTGTTGTAGGTTTAGCTAGTCGACAGATCCTACTATCGATCGATTGTTGTAGCAGAACTTTAGAATTGACATCGACCAATCCATTCTATCGTCAATCGATGACCGATCGATTGGTGTGGTAACAACCTGAAATCGCCATTTTTGTGTTGTTTTCATGTCCCGTTGTCGTCGTCTTGCTCTTTCATCCCACGAATATTCAGTATCATTTCATTAATCGAATTATTCATTTCTTCATTTTCTAGATAATTTAAGAGAAGACTGCTTTAAAATTAAGTGGTATTGTCGCTTTTTAAGACTGATGCAATTTTTAATTGCTATCGACTTTTTCATTTTTTTGGCCCAGAATGTATCCCACCCTAGCGTATTAAGTTACTTATCTTGGCTTAGTGGTTAATAAAGATGTTTTATATTATTTTCTAAATAAATGTCGTTTTATTTGCATAAACCCTTTTAATCCATACTAATATTATAAATGCGAAAGTGTGTTTGTATGTTTGTGTGTTTGTGTGTTTGTATGTTTGTATGTTTGTCCCTCTTTCACGCCGTAAAGAAGCGACGGATCGACGTGATTTTTGTCATAGAGATAGTTTATGGGCCCGAGAGTGACATAGGCTACTTTTTATCCCGGAAAAATGCACAGTTCCCGAGGGAACAGCGCGCGATAACCGAATACCGCGCGGGCGGAGCCGCGGGCAAAAGCTAGTAATAAATATGTCTTCGATGAGTATTGTTAATACCTAACGCAATTAAGCGAACTGTTTGTGTTAGAATAAAAATGATGGAGCGTTGACACTAATTTTAATTAAGTACGATTAAGGGCAAGTTGCAAAAGCTGTTTATTCCATCACACGTGTTCAGGGTGTTTCTATAAATTAATAAAAAATGGAACAGATCTTGACATGATATGAATTGCTATAGGATAGTGCCGATAAATTAAGCCATATCGTGCTACCTCATTTTAGATTCATGCGATTATTTATTCTTAATCATATTGCTTTAATACAGGTCTTAAATTCGAACTTCATATCGCTGCCCCGGTGACGCTAATATTCTTTAACACGAGAGTGAGAGGGACGGTACGAAACGAACTTCGATATTCGAATTTCGTAGTCGCCCCCAACCCCCAAGGGTATCCGTAATAATATGTAAGAACTTCAGGCATAATGTCGCAAGGAAATGGCCAAAACAGAGATTTAAGCAAATATCTAAGGGATATGACCAAATCACTCAGGACGTCAAAAAGACGATTTAACCATTTGATCACATCCCTGAATCTGTTAAATGAAATTACGAATTCAGCTAAAAATTACAAGGCCAGGCTCGTTTTTTTCATTTCACCAGAGTTGTTTAGTGATTTATCTTTTTATACTTCCTGAAGTTCCTATTATTTTAGACACTCTGTATAAAAATAACGAACATAGACAAATAATGAGTCATCGAGAAATAAAAAGAAACGGCAGATTATGCTTCCATTTTTAAACAAAAGAAATTAGTTAACAACCTGTCTTTTTGAAAAATGATTATAATTAATTTTTTACTTACTGTTAATCCAATTAATTCAATCTAGGCTTCATACTATTATGTGATAAGCAGATATGAATGTCAAAAAATAATCCATCGTTGGCTCAAAAAAACGTGTTGAGAAGAATCTGGTTATAAACGCTACTTATTTTATAAAAGCATGTTTCAATAAAAATACAGGATGTTTAGACATTTCTAGGAACTAAGGATTATGTCACAACAAAAACAAAGTAAAGATATATCCTTGAAATTAACATAGATGTCACCACTTGGCCCATCACCTGTTTCTGACATGAAGTCAACGTTTGAGACAGTAGACACCATGTACCTAAATGAATAATATCATTTGTCTAGTAGATTGTCTTTGATCTTTAAAAAAAATGGAAGTGTCATGTCAATCTTGCTAAGAAGTCAGTTTGGGTTTGGCGTTTATTGTGAAAATATATCAGAATTGCAATATCAAAAATAACCTGCAATAAGCCGGAAGACGGCCACTGTTGAGTATAAAGCTGAATTCACAAATATCTGTCGTGACGCATCGGATCAGAACGCTATCGGTTTCATACATTTTATATGGTTGCGTTCACATTTATCTGATGCAGTGTGTTGTGACGGCTTGTGTTATGTCGCATGACAAGCTATAGAGAGAGAAAGAGTGCATCACAAATACAACACTACAGATAAATGTGAATGCGGCTTAAGTCTGTCCTAGCCCAATGCTCTCCACGATGGTTTTGTGCTAGCCGCAGACGCAGATAGCTGCCCGCGATGCGTACCCCTCATCTGGCATAATCTTGTTTGACCGAACACTTTTTTAGCAGAATAATTGCTTGGCATAGAATCTACTTAGCTTAAACATATTTGGCATAACGAAACCATCACACTGTTTTCCCAAGAAAAACCCCGTACCGAAACGAATTGCTAAATGATAAGTAGGTTAGATTAGGTTAGATTTGGGCATGTATTTGAATAGCTAAAATTGAAATATCGATAGTTAAAATATCGACGGTCATAATACCGAATCTAACCTAAACTACTTTCGATATCTTGACCGTCGACTTTTTAACATTAGACATATTCATTTTCAATATTCAGATACGTTCCCCGTGATTTAATAAAGCTATGAAAATTCAAAATATTGTGTGCGTAACAAAAAAAAAAAAAACAAAAAATGACAATGGCAATGGCATGGTTCTTGAAGAAAATAATACTTACGCAATAACATTTTTAAGCCTTTTAAGATATCCTACTAATATTACAAATGGGAAAGTTGTTTGTTTTTTTTGTTACCTTGTCATGTCTAAACCTCTGTACCGATTTAGATGAAATTTCTTAACATAGAATAGTTTTTATCCCGGAAAACTGCATGGTAGCGGGATAGCGAGAAACGATATCTACGCAAACGTAGTCGCGGGAAACAGGCTAGTAGGTATTAAATAAAATTATTACCTCCCATGATGGGAGCCCCATTCCTTTAACTATGTTTGGTAACTCATTGTCAAACAAACTATTTATTAAACTTAATGATCCCAATCTACCAGGGCCCTATGAACGAAAGGGTCCGTTACCTAAATTCCTGAGTGACGGTATAATCGCAACCACTTACAGATAATGTATATGCTATTACAGTAAATATTAAGCACTAATGTGATGTATCGGCTAGCGGTACCTATGTCATGTTATGTTACCCCGGTATGTAGGGATGGCCCGTTAAACAGCACTCTAGGGATGTCGGAGGTATCGATAATTTACAGGGTCGAAAGGATTTCGTGATTACCCGTCGATGTTTTTATAAAATTCTGCCAAATATCTTGTTTACGGGTATCTCATAAACACTTTTTGGATGATAACCTTATTTAAATTATGTAATAAACAAATTATATTATAAAAGAAGCCGTGGTGGCCGGACGCCTAGTGGTTTCACCTATGGTATCACAAGCAGATTGTCGGTTAAATCCTTGGTTCGCGCCCTCAGTTTTTCGACGGATGATCATGCACGGCATGATAATCCGTGAACATAAGCACAGATTATCGGGCCGTGCATTATTTAAGTGTGCATTAACAAGTCATACATTAACTACACCCGCTAGACTGATAGCTTATTAAGTCGCAGAGGCTGGTGGACGGGCGCGGTTGAGGACCGGTCGCTAAGGCACTCTTCAGAAGAGTCATATTGCCCAACAGTGAACGTCTTTCAGCTGTCGATATTGATGATTATGATCAAGACTTTAAAACATTAGTCATTAGGCCAAAAGAAATGAAAAAAAAAACCGAAAATACTCGTACAGTAAGCTGTGATGATGTTGAGGATAATCTGTGTTTTGTCAATAACTGTACTCAGATATTCTTGTACTGGTATTAAGCTAGCGGTTCTCTGTGGCCTTTGTAGGGCTAGGGCACCGTTAGCCTAACACTTGGACTAGGGATGCCGTAATGCATCGAAACAAGACCTGCACACGAGTTATTTTTTTTAAATGTCCGTTAAAATTAAGCAATAGGTAAATAGGGGGAAAGTAATCCTTTCTTTTATCTTATTTTTTTCTGAATCTTATTTTCGAATGTTTAGTTTTAGTGCGTGAAAATTTACTTATTTACAACCAAATTTTAAATTCTGCTACTCCTGATCATCGATAAAAAAAGTAGGCCTTTCTTCGAGAGAAGCAACCAGGGATACGTAGCCACTGACGTAGTGACGATGCTAGTAGGTATTTATTCTTTCAACATTGGCTTAATTTAATAATAATCATGAATACTTTCCATTTTTAATCAATGAAATTCAAAGTATGATTTATAAATCCCATAAATTACACCACCAAAAAAAAATCTCAATTAATTAATAGTTTCACCGAAGATTAAACTAGTTTTAAGAGACTACTATGGAATATCGTGTGTTATTCTTAAACTGAAACTTTTAAAATTTTATGTATTTACTACTTGTTATCAGTTTTGCCGATACTGTCGATACTTCGAGTCACGCGGCAGGAACTAGGATACGCGGCCACTGACTTAGATACGTAACCACGCTTATATTTATCTGTTTGGAACTATTTGAACTTGGAATTTAAATTAAAAACTCTCACTCACTCTCAATAAAACTAAAATTTTATAACGCGGTCATAGATATTGACATGGACATTTATCAATAGTGTCGATATATTACAAGCCCTGCTGCGACAGGTTCAAAGATACACGGCCATTGTGCGCAATGACTACGCTAATTATTATCTTTTCCCATGTTTCCAAGAATAAAGGGTTGTAAAGTCTAATCAGGAATATAAAAAACCTGACGACTGAGCACTTCTACGTTTTATATTGCAACATTCTTTATACTTACTCCTTACCTATACGGAACCTAATAGTCATATTGACAACGGTGTCGGTGATGTTATTTAAAGGAATATTTTCTAATCCTTCAAACTTTTTTTATGACAAATACTTTTATACATTATGAATTATTTTCCTTCCAAGTCTATGGATAATCTTCTGCATTTTAACGCACAAAAACACAAAACAACACTAAAATACCACGCGCAAACTACGTTAAACTTTAAACTTTGACAACAATAGACAGATTAAATTTGATTTATTGTTACCAGGGCAAGAAATTAGTTCTATTGGTTTTCCGCGAGGTTTTTTTATAATTCTGGTTGGCCTTTATAGATAGATTTATTTATCACCTTTTGAAAAATATATTATAAACACATGTCTGGTAATTTTCAGGGCCCTGCAAGGCTAGAGTGAATAGGTATTATGAACTCTAGTAAGATACACCTTTGGCCTCGTCTGCACTTTAATCGGCTGAGATCAATCACGGTCAGTTTTATGTTAAAAAAATGGATCGTCAAATGTATACAAAAAATAAATAATGTATTATAGAAGTAACAATAAAATGTGAGCCAAAAGTAAAATTTGTAATGTGTTTTGTGTGTCCTTACATATTATTAATTACTTTACGTCAATAAAACTTATACTTACTTACAAATTTTTCTATTTAAGTATACCTCAAAAGATTAAACCCTCAATGTAGTATCATTCATGTGTTTAACTGTAATATCAGCTAGAAATATGATAGCTCAAATAAATAATCGATAATACATAAAAAAATACAAACAGTGGAAGATAAAACTTATTCTACGCGACATGTTGATTCTATCGATATTGGCCTTCCTTTGTCGATATAGTACTTGCCCCTCCCGCGGCAGGATCAGGGATACGCGGCCACTGGCGCAGTGGGTCGACGCTCGCGCGGAATGCGGAAGACGCATGCGCAACGCGCTAGGATTTATCTTCGGACACGTCGCAGCATTAGATTTTTTTTGTTATATAAACTATTACCTATATTGTTTGTTTTTATCAGTAAAGAATGTATGTATGTATGTAAGCTCTTTATTGTGCAATACAAGTAAAACAAACACAATTGACAAAAAAGAAATGTATGTACAAAGACGAACTAATTCCAAACATCCAAACACACTTTTGCATTTATAATATTAGTATGTGTTTCATATTTTATTTCCATTCATAGCCTGACGCGTATAGCTAAGTAGTCAATTAAATCGGGAAATAAAACACTGAGTTGTACTCGTAATGAGACCTATTTAACACTGAATTCCAGGAAAGAAATAACGTTGAGTCACTTGCAACATCACCTGGGGTAGCCCAGCCTGTGACCCACATGCGGTCACCGAAGGACTTTGCTTTAAAGGTCATGACCCTTTATAACCTAGGTATACTACCGCTAGCTAGAGTCAAGAGTGACGTATCAAAATTAGTGGCAGTTTTTTATCGTATACGTTTGTAGTAGTAATAAACTGAATTTAATGAAGAATAATAATACTTAGATACCGTACCTATTTAATAACAATAAAACTAAACTGTTACAATACTAGCATTTATATCTGACATAATAGTGAATTGACATTATAACAGTAATAATTTGCAATGATAATAATGTAATAAATGAAAATAATAAAAAGATAGAAAGAAGAAACTGAGATATTACTTAGTATTTCCTATATTTTAAATGCTGAGAGAAAATGATTTTAATATTTCACGCCCAACTAAGGTAGAATATAAGAACATTTTGTAGCACTAAGACCTTTTTACCCACGACGGAACGGAGAAGGTATATGCGTTTAGGGTGAGAGGTTGTTTGTTTGTTTGTGCGCAAACGAATGTTCACGTTTATCTCCAGAACGGTTTGACTGATTTAGATGCGGTTTTCTGTAATGGCTTCGTAATTTATCGATGGTGGTTCTTAGATAGGTGTTATAGCGTTTGTCCGCTAGGGGGCGCTACAGTAGTCATTTTTCACTCGAAAAAAGACCATCGAATGTTCCCAATTATCTTCCGAATGGATTGACTGTTTTTGATGTGGTTTTCCGTAATGGATTTGATGTTTATCTAAGATGGTTCTTAGATAGGTGTTGTAGTATTAACCCGCAAGGGGGCGCTATAGTAAACATTTTCCACTTAGCTCTAGAAAGATTTGACTGTCTTTGATATGGGTCTCTTTAAGGGGTTTGATGACTGTCTGTAATAGTTTTAGAAAGGCGTTCATATGTATATCCAGGAGGGTGCACGGCAGTGCCCCCGCCAAGATAAACAAAAAAGAAGACGGAGCACTAACTAACTATTTTCACACCGTTTCGTCTTAACAATAGCTTTTATTTGACCTGCAATGTATGTAGGAACCTATGTAAATAATATACATATGTGTGTTTGTATGCATGTTTAGGTCTTGCAAGTTAAATTTGCCACACTTTTAATTTAGTTATCGTATTGTCTGGAATTTTGGCACACTAATGTAAATCTTGTAATAATACAATAATCTGGTAGTGAAATCCTGGTTATGTAGCCAGGATCGTCTCCACAGAAAGAAACTCTTCAATAGTTTACGGCACAGGCGCGGAACTTAACAGAATTACCTATTAAATTTTATTGGCACTGTGTTTGTACGATAGAATAGACACAACTTGATATTGCAGCTAGGGTCGTCTTCCAACAAAGGAACTCCTTGATGGTTAATAGCACAAATACATAAAACTTTGCACGATTATTCAATTGCAATGACAATACATTATATGCCTATACAACACCTGATGCTGTAGCTAGGGTTATCTCCTCTTCCCTAGAGTTTCAAGAAAGCTAAAGTTTTGTATGACTTGGCCGTTTCATATTTAAATCTGTTCGTATGACATGTCAATACGACCCGTGAAGTAATATTTCCTACCGTAAGTAGGTCTATCAGAAAGTCTGACTGATACGAGTATGGTAAAAAATTGAGGGCTAGATAATGCCATGGAATAGATCTATGAACGGCCAAGCTGTACTTTTTAAATCAAGATGTAAGGCTAATAAAGTCAGGGCTCAGGCTCCGTTTCCACCAGGGATGTGCGAGGATTTGTTGCGAGGAATGTGTTTTTTATGAACCAATAGAAACATAACATTTACCTACCTCGCTTCACCGCTCAGCTTCCACCAGAGATGACTGCAAGAATAGGGAAATGAAGCGTTTCTACTGGTTCATGAAAAACACATTCCTCGCAACACAACCTCGCACATCTCTGGTGGAAACGCAGCCTCATGCAGCCACTTGGCTTTACCTAGCGTTTGAAAACCTTTTTAAAATTTAAGCGTTATTTATGAGCTTGTTAGTAAGTGTTGTGAATATTAGCCTCTGATTTTACATAAAATGTTTTGGTGAGATGAATTATTTCTTTAAAAATTTTAAAATAAAAAGCAAAATTAATAATTTTGAAAAAACCCACGACGGTTCATAATAGAAAAAGGGTTAAATAATTTTTATGAACATCCCCCGACTAAAAGTGATTACAAACGCAAAAACATCCGTCGGGGGCTATTTTACCATCTCTCTGTTATATTGAAATTAATGTTAAGAAAAGCTACTACAAACATAACTATCCAATTTTAATTAATCACAAATTCATACAACTACATCCATTGTTATTTCAGTTATAATGTTAAGAAAACTACCATGAATATCTTTCCCTCATAAAGTAGTACATTCCCCACACAATTATAATTCATCACAAATTCATACTACTGCAAAATATAAGTTCATTTCGGTGCAGGTAATGGCAGCCCCCGACGGATGTTTTTGCGTTTGTAATCACTTTTAGTCGGGGGATGCTCATAAAAATTATTTAACCCTTTTTCTATTATGAACCGTCGTGGGTTTTTTCAAAATTATTAATTTTGCTTTTTATGTATTAATTATGTTCTGGCAATAAAAATATTTGAATTTGAAGTTTAAAAAAATACTTCTCTACATCTTTAAAGTTGCAGCAAATTTGTAACAAAAAATCCAAACAACACGCCCTTCCTCTCAAACTTTTTTACCCAGCCATCCTTTTCGACACAAATCTCGGGACCCATCTCGACCTCCAATACCGTGCGTCCAAAACTCATCCTATAGACCAAAATCCCATGTGTATCTCATTTAACGGTACCTATATACTTAACTCCGGGCGCTAGGCTCGATGAAAAATGGGCCTTCGTCCAAAAAAACATCGAATCCTGTTAGGGGTACTGACCCTTAGGGATGAACGACCTATTTAGACCGAATGAGGTCAGTCGTTTTTTCTCTATGGTAAAAGATAATAGGGTGTATTAGCTTGTCTATGGAATGATTAAACGCGTCAAGGGAATTTGTAAGCGGGATCGATTAAGTCGACGTTTTGTTTTGGGCTGTCGAATTAATTTGAGCTGAAGGTTGATTTTTAATTAAAATTTAATATTTTTTTGTTTACTTAGATGATATTTGAATATCTTATCCTTTTTAAATAGATAAATTAATTTTCACAAAATGTACTAAGTATCAAAAGAAATTAAAGTTCTTTTTGGGGTATTTTTTTTATTTAACTGGTTAGCAAACGATCAAGTGGGTCTCCTGATGGAGAGAGATCACCACCGCCTATAGACACCTGCAACACCAGGGGGATTGCAGATGCGTTGCCAACCTAGAGGCCGAAGATGGGATACCTCAAGTGCCAGTAATTTCACCGGCTGTCTTACTCTCCACGCCGAAACACAACAGTGCAAGCTCTGCTGCTTCACGGCAGGATTAGCGAGCAAGATGGTGGTCGCAATCCGGGCGGACCTTGCACGAGATCCTACCACCTGCATAAAACTACCTGCACCTGCACCTGTATTAAAGTTAAGGGATTTTTTTTTAATTTACTTCCGTGTAAACATCATTTGAACATTGTCAAAAATGGTGCTAGTTACGAGTATGAGAAACGAGTAGAATAGTAGAAAGTTACAACTCAAGCCATTTATTTGAACTGGTCGAAATTTTGACACATGACACATTTCACAGATGTTATTTCGAAACTCGGACTCAAAATTAGTTATTAACTACATAAATACATGATCAGCTTTTCTCTATATCCTCGTGCGGCCCAATATGCAATAGAATGTAACACTAAGTTCAAGGGAATTAGGAATCTATGACAATGTAACAAAGTATAAATTCTTTTGTTTTTCTATTATTTTACACCATGGTTTGACGGCAATTTGACTTTATTCTCGAATTAATTAGATTCTAATTGCTTTGTCAATTTTTTTCAAAACATTTATGCGGTGGGCTTCAGGAGGGAAGTCAGCAAGTAAGGTATTCGTCTTACTGCCCAGTTGAAGGCCTACAAAAATAACTATAAAAATATAAAAATAAAAATAAGTCAAATAAAAAAAATAAAAAAATATAAAAAAACTACAGACATTTTTTTTGTTAATTTATTGAATCAGGCGTTACGTTATGTCTAAAACAATCGGTAAATTGACGTGAAAATTTAAATAAATAGGTGGGGACGTATCTAAATATCGAAAAGTAATAGGTATATCTAATGTTAAAAAGTCGACAGTCAAAATATCCAAAGTATCTAGGTTAGGTTAGGTTCATCATGTGTCAGCCGAAAGACGTCTGCTGGACATAGGCCTCCCCAATACTCTCCACCTAGACCGGTCTTATGCTTTTCGCATCCACCGCGATCCCGCGATCTTAACCAGGTCGTCGCTCCATCTTGTTGGAAGCCTACCGACAGCTCGTCTCCCGGTCCGCGGACACCATTCGAGAATCTTTTAACCCCATCGGCCATCAGGCTAGGTTAGTTTCGATATTTTGACCGTCGATATTTTAAGTATCGATATTTTACTGTATTAAAATTGTAGGTACTACGTATGCAAATTCGGCGACACTGCCGTGATTATAGTTAAGTAACTAATTATTCGTCTTGCTAGACACAGTTTTTAGGGTCAGGGGGATATTTTTTAGGAAAATTCTGAAGTCGAAGTTCGTGTCGTACCATACGTATCGTATCGTACGTATAAATACTACACCGTATCATACCACAACCGTAAAAGTAAGCAAAAATATATTCTTTGTATCGAAAAGTATGACACTATGCACTTACACTCGTTCCGTAACCAACCGTCACTGTCATCTAGAGTGTATAGCGACTTTAGAAGAGAAGAGAACTGCGTCCTTAAATAAAATGCGTACTTAAATAAGTTTTTGTTAAAAACTTCTTTGATACAAGCCTTTTTTGCTGACTGTACTTGTACTGTCACCCAAACTACATGTGTATACCAAATTTCTCGTCAATCCAACTACTGGAAGTTGGTCGAATTTGACTTGCAATATTTGATTACACACAGATAGACAACAGGACAGGTGAAACTACACAAAAGCTTGTAAAAATACGCCATGTGAATAGGCCCTAAACATTCAAATTTGGAACAGAAATAGAATCATCGATTCGGCCAGTAACTTTCGAAACCGATACTGAAATAGACACTATATATTGTATATTCAATGAGCTTCACATATGGCAAATATATATAGTGTGATCTGTTTTGATACATCGACACCGAATAGGCATTGCTATACAGTGACAACTCCATTATTGAACGGGACACTGAATAACCAAATTGGACGTTTAGGGATATGACTGCACTGTTCTATATTCTGAAAAAAAAAAAAGTTTACTCATAGTTGGCATCAGACCCGGCGTAGTAATCGATTTCTGGAATCATACTGCATCTAGAGAGTGTTACTGGCAACCAGGCATTTTTCAAGGGAGGTTAAAATAACGTATTTCTGTAACTTAACCATGACATTCGTTTAATTAATAAACTAAAGTTCAGAGTTTGTTTATTTTATTACAAAATTATAATTACCTTGTACAGCAAAGTAAATTGACAAGTAAGTGTAAATGACAGCCGACTTTGATTATTACGAGTAGGTACTTGACAATTTACTTTGCTGCAAATTTGTGAGAAAGTTAACAAAGTCTGAATTTTAGTTTATTAATTAAATTGGATTTTTAGTTTAGTTTATTTTTTGTGTTTGATTTAATTCTTGTTTTCTTTTCGTTATAGTTTATTTTGTTTATTTTGCTATGTATAAATTAAACGTGATGTGCAATTAATGAATAAATAAATTTACGAATATTAAAGGTAAAAAAAAAAATGTTATGGTTAAGTTACAGAAATACGTTTTTTTAATACTTGAAAAGCCTGGCTACCGTCAGTTTTGTGTAAAAAAATAATAATTGGACATTTTAAAGGTAAAAAAAAAACAATCTTACAATAGCCGCAGCCATAAAATTATGCATGCATGTGTTGTTTTGAAGCGCCGGTCTGTCTGTCATCGCTTTACATACATCATTTCACGGCGCAATTTTGCGTTGCGCGTAGGTACGCACCTACGCTCGAACCAACTGAATCGTGACCCACTGTGGAACCTTTTCGTAGAAAAAGTCATAGTGACATTGCATTGCTTTATAAGAGAATTAATTTCAAATAATACTGTGAGAACGTTCCACGATGGGTCAGGAATCAAATGATGCGACTGTATCTTTGTAGATATAGCGCTGAATATAGTAATATGATCCATACTAATACATATTACAAATACGAAAGTGTGTTTGTGTGTTTGTATGTTTGTGTGTTTGTCCGTCTTTCACGCCGTAACTGAGCGACGGATCGACGTGATTTTTGGCATAGAGATAGTTTATGGGCCCGAGAGTGACATAGGCTACTTTTTATCCCGGCAAAATGCACAGTTCCCGAGGGAACAGCACGTGATAACCGAATACCACGCGGGCGGAGCCGCGGGCAAAAGCTAGTAATTTAATAAACGAGTAAACAATTTCATTATTTCTCATTATTATGATTGAATATTATTGTATTTTTGATATTATTACTCTAATCTGCTGTAAATTGCACCACCTGCTAAAATCGTTAAAAAAAGTAACGAATACCTACGTTACTTCTGTTTATTGTTAAGGTTGCTCTAAAGCGATAAGTCTGCCTATTGTTTACACTGGAAAATCTCTACTGTTTACTTTGTTTTTGTATTCAATAAAGAGTCCTTGTTTTGTATGTATTGTATGATAACTTCAAGATAAAGAAGGCTCTTAACCGTCTTTGACCAAGGAGGAAGTTATATTTTTACTTGCTTTCAACCGAAGTACCTAACTGGTGATATATGAGGGAGGCCTATGTCCAACAGTAGACGTCCTACGGATGATATGTTGATGATGATGACGGTATCTTAGACCTTTACTACATTACGATAAGCAATAACCTAATTCTTCACTATAAAGTATATGTATATGTACGTATGGAAAATCTTTATTGTACAAAAATAGTAAACAAACACAATTGACAAACAATGAGATGTACAAAGGTGACCTTTATCCTTTTAAGCGATCTCTACCAGTCAACCTTTGAGTGTATAAGAGGAGCATTCAGTCAGGTACAGACAAAAAGTGAGTTTAAAAATTAAAATAGATAGTGGAAGCTACTAATACAATGCTTTAAATAATTATAATACACTAATCTATAAAAGAATCTATGAAGTTGCGGTAAGCTAGTATTTTATAATTTACGGTTATTTTGCACACCTAACAGTTACCATTATACAAAAGTATAAAATATCGTATCATAAAATATAATACTTATTAAAAAATGCCTTGTCTTAAATGCATAAATTACCAACTCGGCGAATAACCATAATCGGCAAATTACATTGGTATAAATTATTTTATTTCAATTTCGAAAACCATAGGAAATTAATTGCCTAAGGATATTTGATTGAAATTGTAATTGACTTCCATGTGGCACTATGTTTACAAATGTTTTATCACTCTCTTTAATATCTTATATACTTAGTATGTGCGCATTAAAAAGGAGTGTGAATTGTTTGAATATTATACGACCAAACATAAAAAGTGCCACTGACATTTTCGGCTGCTTGTAATTTGTGTCTTAAAACAACAGTCATAAAGTTGATACTATTTTGTATTTTTAGATTAAATACGGTTGAAAACATATTAATCGCGGGTTAAAAGTATTGGCAAAATAATACGAGACACCTGCTTTTAATAGTCTTAAATACAAGCATGCAAAATACGGTCGATTAAGATACAAGTTTTTTTCATTTTTCGCAAGTGATACCTAGCCGCACGCACATTTTTTATCAAATAATGCACCGACAAAGTTGTCACCAATGATTTTAGTGTTACTGAAGTAAGGGGGGGTACTTCCAGATAGTTATAATATCATCATCATCGTCATGTCAGCCGAAAGACGTCCACTGCTGGACATAGGCCTCCCCCAAGGCTCTCCACTCAGACCGGTCTTGTGCTTTTCGCATCCACCGCGTTAGTTATGATATATGTGTATAATTTTAGATTTAGATTATGACAAAAGAGAGCGCCAAAATTCGCATACACTTCGCTATTCATATCGTAATTTGTCCGAATCATCGTTTATCATAATTTAATTTTTTCTATTTAATTAAAAAAAAAGGTCATTCTATAGAAAACTACAGGTAAGGTTAGTTTTATTTTATAACAATTTTCTGAACAATTATTGGATTCAGCAGAGAAAAAAGAGTTATGAAAAACGATCATTCTGACAAACACTTTGTAAGTACTTTTTTTTTTAATAAAGCTGGGTCTTTTCAATTTCACAAATAGCATCAAAGTTTCGCTCCCTGATGATAAGTACCTAACGATTGCGATGATAGTCTCATTCAGAGATGTCACATTAAAAAATGCAATATGTCAATTAGTCTCTGGGTGCGGGTTACGTCTATTTTTTTATCTTGCACAGACGAAGTCGCGGATAAAAATAAATAGTACTTAAATAATACTTAACTCTAAGCTAGACATCTTTATCTTTGCGATGGATGGCACAGAACAATTTTATTACTGGGTTTCACTCATCCACAGGCTGCTTTTTATCCCGATATTCTCACGGTGGGTCGTGAGCATGTAAAATTCCAAAATTACAAGTCTTTTACAGTTACAACACACGAAAATTTTCCCAATAATTTTTGAGGGCACGTTACTGAACACCACGGTATAATTTTTGGGAATTTCAATGACAATTTTGTAAAAAGTCGAAGTTTGTCACCTCTCAGATATAATGGTTTACCTATGCGAGCAAAGACGCTCGCAAAAGTTAGTAGGTTTGTACTTTAGAATCACACTTGCAGGCTGAACAATTTTCTCAACAGCCTAAATCAATTTGCCCAATATCTATCTTAAAATATCTTTCGACTCGTTATGTGCGCAAGTTGAAACTCGCCGTTGTCGCGACGTAACTTTACCCATAGGACTGCCAAATACTGGTACAGCTACCACCCTGAGTCATCAGCACCTTTAAGTATCTTCCTATAGCAAGTCGAATACTACCTATCAACGATTCCTGTTCCACACTTCAAGCATACATTCCCAAAGCATCGCTGGCTGCAATCAAGCGGTTTTAGTCCTTTACCGGTCCAATAAAAACTATTAATTACGTAAGAGTATGTAATAAACTTTCGGGATTGGTTAAAAATAACCACCGCACCAATGCTCCGGGTATAAATTCTTAAAAAACATAAACTTCACCCGTTCATACAGTTTTAAAAAGTCTTTCGTTCGCATTCGAAAATTTGAATTTGGAACGCAGCGCGGGTATTTAGGAGTCGGATTGCTTTTGGCGGGAAAATTGACGTATGACTTTTTTTAAGCTGGCAACTCTAGACAAATATATGATTAGAACTGCATTCTAATGGGTAAAAGATAGGGTTTAATATTGTTTTCCTGTAGAAGGATAGTTGTTACGTTTTTTTGTGTGAGTGCCCGGCTAGGATATAGGTCATTGCTCCCCTAAACCTGTGGAGTCGTCAGGGCAGTTTACAAGTACTGCTGTGTTTAAATTGCCCGTATGTACTCTCTGTACTCAGTACTGGCGTCCTGTTCACGTTCTCAGGACTCGCTTGTTCGTCATACAGCCTAATATTTGAACGATCGTCTTTTGTTATGGATCTTTAAAATAAATACGGGGAATTATCATTGAAATGACGTATTTGTTTTGGTTAATTTGTGATTTAGGACGCTACATTGTGATTTGAATATGAATGATGGTTTGTTTTGTGTAGTTAGGGTTACCAGTGCTACCAACATCGGTTTATAATCTGCCACGATTTAATATTCCGTCAGGAGCGTTGCTTCTGACATTATATCAGCTTTATCGTGAAAATGTGACTCTATGCGATAGATATACATATAATATTTTAAACTTTCACGATTCTCACTCATAACTACTATAAGTATCTATGTGAAACAGCAATCAGCAGTCTTATATTGCATCGCTTCTTATTTTTATACAGGGTGGCAAATTGAGATGGGGCAGCAAGGGTAGCTACTAGATCCCTTGCTGCAACGCGAAAATGCTCTTCTTTTTGAGTGATGACAATCGACTACAACAGATTTTTGATAAAATGTACAGTCAGCGAGAAAATCGACAGATTTGATTTTTGTTATGCCAATCGCTCCCATTTCTATCAAGGATTAAAACACTCTTTGAGACCAAGATTAGAGTACTAGAACACCCACAATTGAAAGAAAACGTGCATTGCAACTACACGGAGGTGCAACTCATAACTTTTTTTTATCACAGTTACTCGTCAATCGGGACTGTATTGAAATTTTACACCCTATTCAATTTATAATACCTATGTAAGAAAAATCTAGGCAGCGCGATTCATAATAATACAATTTTCAGTACACTGACATCTACCAAAATATAAAATCAACATCTAATATTTTACTGCTTTACAGCAACACTTTCCATTTGAATGTCACAAAAATGTTAAGAAACATAGTTTGGAACCATTCCCCCCCCCCCCTCCTTGTTAAAAGAAAAAATATGGAATATAGTTTTTTTACGCATAGATCACAATAAAACCTATGAGAAGTCTATGACATCTATAAACTTCTCGTGTCACAGTGTTTGTAAACAACTCCTCCAAAATGGTAGGTCTGAGAACAGGACGTAAACTATTTTACATACTTCTGGAAACGCGGACGGAGTCGGGGGCAACAATATAAAATTTACGTGTGTCTACGCGTTGTCCCACCTACCGATATAAAAACACACAATTTTTTTATTTTAGTTTCTTGTTCATACATTTTCTTAATTTTTGCTTTGTATCGTACTCTATCTTATACCTACCAATTACGCCGTAAATAATTCAAAATACAAAAAATAGAAAAAGCGAAATTCACGCAGCTGTCTTGGTTTTAGTAGTTTTATTTGCTATCAAAAAGTAAATAACAAGTTCTTTATAAACTCCTTCGAAGTTAAAACGTTTAAATCTACCTTTATTTTCTGTGAAACGTTCTTTATTCGAATTGAATTTTCAAACGGCACCTTCTACTGGCTACTTATAAACAGCCAAACACTAGCAAAAAAGTTTAGATGCGTTTCCGGGTGTGAAATGTGTTCGGCCCATTTGTTTAATATAGTTTTACAAACCTATTCTAACAGCCTCCGCGGCGCTAGCGTCGCCCAAACTCCTCTATTTCACACGAAGTTAATTTAGTTCCAGATTTGTCCGTATCCCAGTTTACTTTTGTAACGCATTTGGTGACAAAAAAAAAGTTTTTTAAGAGCGTCTCACCACATTTCCGTGTATTATAACGGTGTTTTTTTGCGTTTCACGTGTATCATAGAGGGATCCGTGAGAATTGCATCTTGTTTTCTAATTAGGTTTTTGCGTGGCGCAGCGGCGCAGGCGCAAGCGAGGGCTATGGTAATTAACTGTTGCACTATTACAGCTACGGTCTCTTGGGTTAATGCATGTCTTAAGGTGTCACAGGTACCTATGTTGTTGGCGTTTTAGGAAACAGCGGATATATAGCAAAGGTTACATTTAATTTGGGTGATTGACATTCTATTGTATTTTTAATTTTTAATTATGTAAATTGTTCTTAATTAATCTTCAATTCAAAATTCAAAATTCGAATTTTAATTTTATTTTATTTTAATAAGTTACTTTGACATTTTTAATTTTTCAATTGATATTAATTGTTTCAGTGGCTGTGTAGATTCACCAAATCAGTTTCCAAAATCATTGCTAATATAGTTTATAAGAATATTTGTTACTAACAAAGTTTGTGATCATCTTTTGACATCTAGGGCGTTAAACGCCTGATAATAAATGATTTTTATTTTTATTTTTTTATTTTAATTCGGAATATCGCATGGGGCGTCCTGTTAAGAGAAACTGAGATACTCAGGGCCTGTTTCACCACTGGTTAACTAACTTTAAGTGTCTGATAAAAGTAATACCGTCTTGGTTTATTCGGACAAAACAAACAAAGACAGCATCACTGATATCCGTCACTTAAAGTTAGTCGACAAGTGGTGAAACAGGCCTTTAATCTGGTGGAAATTGAGTTATTACGGCACCACACCATTACCCTATTTCAACTAGCTTTGCTTTCTTAGCTACAAACGCCTTTGTAACGAAATAAATGCACTACAAACTGTAAACTTTCATACTTCTAAAAAAATAAAAAAATATACACGTATATAAGAAATTTATAACCTGCAAGTGAAAATTGTGAAAGCTCAAAACAATATGGGTAGTATAAAAATTTTGCTGAGCTGCAGACAATTTATTTATTTATCTTTTATTTTTTTATTCGAGTGGATGGCAAACCTAGGCCTAATATGGGATAAGTACCTTAAGTGCCAGTAATTTCACCGGCTGTCGTAACCGCAGAATGATTCGGATTGGTTAAAAAATACCAATGATTTTTATTTATTTTTTTGGTATAAAAAAGTCAAGTTTAAGAAATCGATTTCGATATTTTTTCATATTAATCAGTTTTTTATTAAATTCATTATTGAAATTATCATGGTTGATGACGTCAGAGTTTAATTTAAATCTGCCGCAGCAATGTATGAATTTTATTTGTGTACGTATGTTGGGCACCAGCCGTTAGTTCATTTTTTATCTGTGTTGAAGTAGGTAATGAACTGTCATTTAAGCCACGAAATAATGACATTTATTGCTACTGTCATAGTGTCAAATGTCAAATTGCGAGTCCGAATCGAATCGCGTTACAATCCGCGCATAAAAAGTGTAGAATTCGACTCCTTACAAAATAAAGTACAATTTGGACCGTCTACGTCATACTTTTCAAATTTATTACATTAAATTGAAGTTAAATACAGGAAACAACTTGAAAAACGTTTATCATACAGATTGTAAGCGCATCAACGCAAAATAATATCTACACCATTTAATTTAATTTAATTTTAATTTATTAGATCTTGGTACATCACAGAGGTTATCCTGTGTTCTGTTATATTCATGTGTTTTAATCTTTATTGTAATAAAGAGTTTTACACTACAGTACATTTGATTCTTGGAAGGCCTAAAAGAGCTAAAAAAAGGCATATATAGCAGTCCGAGTGACAACAGTGCGGGTTGAAAATCAGCGCTGCGGTGTTTTATAACGCTTCGGCCACGCTTCAGCTTTATGCTGAACCAGGGTCCGAATAGCAACCGCAATGACACACAATCTTTGTGAATAAATATATTTTCTTTCTTTCTATTTTGAAATGCTGCATTATATTGAGTTGATACCCTTTTATAAAAATAGTGCACTAACGTTCAATTAACATAGTATCTACAACTTTTTGAACTCACTTTTAATTTAACAGAAATTCCTAAAAAAAAACCACTTTTTTTTTTGTCACACCTTGATCCTCTATAAATCATTTATAACGGTTAGTTTGTTAACAATTTTGCGTAGAACCCGCGAACCGAGATCTGATGATTATCAGCGCACGCGTCAAATGATTAACGACTTTTACACGGCAGATGATCTTTCGGACAGACAATAGTTTTTTAGATTAAAAGGGACGTGACTAGAAACATGGAATGTAAAATACAGAAGAAATTAATAGGTTATTTCCGGGAAGAAATAAAGATCATTTAAATTTGATTGGGTTAGTTTGCCTGAAAGCTTCTGTAAACGAGGATGTACTCGTAAGTAAAGTCTGGTCGCAGAGCACGAAACATTTCGTTCAATGAACTTTCACCGTGTGTCTGATGTTCTGTTTATAATATTTGCCGTCGCACTCGCACAGATGAGTTTGTACGAATCGACGTCAAATATTCACGCGTGAGTGACATAGACAAGTAGCTCATTGCGCGAAATTCTTCGTGTTCCGCGACCGTACTTTAGTAGGTAAATCTTTGGAGACTTTTCATTTTGAAATAAGTCATAACCTACCTAATAATAGTACAGATATACTCGTAGTAAATAACGTATTTCCATCTAGAAAAGTCGGATCTCAATCGGAATACGACGGCGCCCGAAGTGTCAATCATTACTGTTTTAAATCAGTGACATTTTCATAAAGATTAATACGAAACTTTATTATTTAGTGTCAAATGTCAAAACAGCTGCACGATGTACTGGAGCTTATTGAGAGAGCACGATAAATAAGGATTTTCCAGGGGATTCGATTTGTGGCATTCGAACATGGCGGATGTAGACAATATCTAATTTTGCTATTAATTACTGTTTCTTTGGCTAGTTGAAGTATAATTTTGATAGTGTTTTATGCGGCGATTAACCTTTACAGTGAACAGTGATCACAAAATTCTATATTGCTCTCGTGTCTGACATTCTTTTAATGCGCAAGTTGTCTCCACGTGGTTTCTAGAATTTTACTATCAAGTTATAAAAACTACAATCACCGTACAACGCCCCTCTCAAAGAGAATACTTAGACACTGGCGAAATAATGTCCTATTAATTTGGACAGAAAAGCCATATTTTAAAAGAGAAAGAAGAAGAAGGATTTTCCAGTATACAATGGAAAACCATTGTGCACTATTATCTGTATAATGAGGGTTTTCTGACGGGTGAAATTTCACTAGATGGCGTTAGAATCGCGTAGTCCTTTTAACGTTTTGTATAACGTTTGGAAATGGTTTAAATTAAAACAACCTGTAAATGAGCTATCTCAAGCAAGACTGTACAAGTACCGTACTGGTTATCGGGCCTCTCGTCAGTGGTGATACGAGTATTTTTATCTAGAGATAATAAATAAATACTCATTTTAATTTCATTTTTTTCCATGAAACTTAAATATATTCATAAAAAAAAAAGAAAAAACTTATTTTTCAATACAAAAAATTTATAGTCTTATTTGTAAAATAAATAAATAAATATCATGGGACACTTGACACCAATGAGGGCTATCGTTTTTTCTCTCACTAGATGGCGCCACTGTTGCGTGAGGTTTTTAAAAGTCTGTTATAACGGCCGTGAAAACAAAGTTTAGATTAAAATCATATTTAATAAATCGTAAAACAGTACCATAAACATATCGAGCAACCACAGTATTGCATAATCCCGTTTTGTTCGGAAAAAAGGGAGGACAAAAGTTTTCGAAAGACAAAACTGTCTCAAATTATAGACGTTCATTGCCCCTTATCTCATAATTGCCATAATTAATTTCAGGTAATGCAAAATATTCACAAAATTATTCTAATTATAAATAAACCCGCGTAGCTCACCCAAAAACTATGAGATTTCACATTTCGTTGACCTCACGCTACACTAGCGCCTCTAGCGGAAAATTCATTCGCGATAGCCCCCATTGACCTAATCCCAAACTAAGCAAAGCTTGTACTATGGATACTAGGCAACGGATAAACATACTTATATAGATAAATACATATTAAACATCCAATCATCATCATCATTTTTATCATCATTTGTATAGTTTAATTTGCTTAGAACCGTTTTGTTTTGCAAGACAGTGGCGCCACCATCAAATTTCGTACTAAATCACTTGTCACTTGACTATTGGACTGGTTCGTTAACGCCATCTATGTAGCATGCTCTGAACTCCTACGCCATTCTGCTGCCCTAGTACCGCTGACTTACGTTAAGTCTGACTTTAATCCGCGTCTAGCGCCGCCACTCAACGCCGCACAGAGTGCAAATCACCCACATTCTAATTTAATCCGTAACTGCTGCTGATAAGAGACAGAATAGATTGCATAACCGCCAAATAGCACTTAAGCTGTGGTTAACATTTAAGCAGGCAAATATAAACGTTAGCTATTCTGTTATAGAGTTGAAATTTAGATTGAATGTAATTTGACACACCTCGCCGAATTTCTGCTGCCCTGGTACTTTTGAGCGAAGTGTTTCGTTTGTTTCGTGGAAAAAAGACGCTTTTGCACAGTCAAGGTGCGACGTGTATCGGAAGCGACTTTGACAGCGTAAACGTTGGTAGCACGACGTTGTGCGCAATATTTATCTAATCGCGTTAACGTCACCTATTCATATGTCCATAGAGTACATTGTATATATAGGAATGTCATAACGATGACGACATAGCACGTCTTGCATTCTCATTAATGCCATCGACTTAAAAATTCTATTGTACTTTTTTATTTTTTATGGCAATTAAATCAAAAAATTTAAATTCCACTTTTATTAAATCTTAAATCGAAGCCATGGTTCCTAAGAACAGTTTCTGATTTCTCCCTCTGACCCATTTAGATTGATCACCAGCAGTAGTTCAGTAGTCTACGCATAAATAATAGGACTTATTATTTGTTCGTAGGGTAAAGTAAAAAAAAACTAATAAGTTTAAAAATGTGACCACAAGATGTCGTTGTGATTCCTTAGTGATGCTCTTTGACAATGCCTCAAACTGATTCTGTGGGTGCGCCGCTGTTGGCGAACTAAATAAACAATAATACAGTTGCGGCGTAGGACGTCCACTAATAACATCGACGGATGACAGGCCCCATTTTGTCCAGCACACTTGGAATCACAATCGCTTTCATCACCTTTCTGTCACAAGGTTTATAGAGAGAGATGGTGAATGCTATCGCGAACGTGCACGCGTTAGATCGATGCAGAGATGCTACTACGAAATTAGAAAATCAAAGTTCGCGCCGTACCGTCCTTCTCACTCTCGTATTAAATAGTTATAAGCATAAGTGGGACGGCAAGATACGAAGCTCTTAGTATAGGCTCAGGCCGCTTCCAATCGAAATGGAGGTCAATGGGAGAGGTCTATGTTTATCCTGAGTCTGGCATACAAAGGTACTTACTAATAGTTAGCACTTACAAGTAGGTAAATAATTCAAGTTGAGAATCGATAAAAATGAGGGCTTTCTATCGCTAGATGGCGTTATTATCGTGAGGTCTGTTTCACGTTTGTTTCGTGATTGGTTAAAAAAACTAAATGAGCCAATCGCAAGCAAACGTCAAACCTCAAACGTATCTCACGATACTAACGCCATCTAACGATATTTCGCCTCTGTGAAAGAAAACCCTCATTGATTTAATTTTCTTCACATCAAAGTCACTCAAAGGGCTATGGAGAGGGCTATGCTCGGGGTTTCCCTGCGGGATAGAATCAGAAATGATGATATCCGCAGTCTAAGGTAACTGACATAGCCCGAAGAATTGCAAAACTGAAGTGGCAGTGGGCGGGGCCACATTGCTCGCAGGGCTGATGGCCGATGGGGTTAAAGGTTCTCGAATGGCGTCCACGGACCGGGAGACGAGCTGTCGGTAGGCCTCCAACAAGATGGAGCGACGACCTAGTTAAGATCGCGAGATCGCGGTGGATGCGAAAAGCACAAGATCGGTCTGAGTGGAGAGCCTTGGGGAAGGCCTATGTCCAGCAGTGGACGTCTTTCGGCTAACATGATGATGATGATGATGATGATGAAGTTCCACATGCGAAGCCGGGCGAAGCTAGTTACTTATAAATAAGTTTAATATTGACTCAAATTAATTTCAAACAGCAATATGCTAAGTATAAAAACTAGTTGCATAAAACGTTGACGATCGGAAGCTCGAAGTGTATCATTATTCTCGATTAAATATCATACGAAGGCAATTGGCAGCGCTCTGAAAAATGTTCGCTACAGGTGAACGTACACTACAGGTGTAAGACTGATTTTGACGAGACGACTTGGAACAGGGGCGTCTATGGAGTGGACATGTAAATAAATAAATTTTAAAGAATGTATAAAAAGAAATAAAAAATATATAGCGAGAATTTAGTGTATTATTTTCGTATTGTTATTAGTGTCGGTCTAAGTTAAAACAATTCATGATAATTAAACGATCTAAACATACATTTTTTATTTTTATTTATATGCGTAATTATGTCTTCCGCATGAAACACGAAATGATCAATCCCTTCCTTAAGTTATTGAGTGAGTTTTACAAATAAAAAAATTGGACATGCTTTACTTATGCTTTCATAAGTGCCAGGTAATCATGTAATCAATTATCCTATTTTTATCCTGCTTACACTACAACTGCAGACTGACCTACTTTTCTGTGTGAATCAGACCAAACAAGACTACTTACACTTTACACGAACGACATTAAAACTTTTTCAATTCACAGATAATTTGATCAGTCTGTAAGCTTGTTTTGACTTAACATTTATTCTTCTTTTGTCACGTCACACAGTCACTTCAATTCAATTTTCAGCTACTCTACTCTCTGTTCTAGACAAGACGCGTGCCTCAAAACATGTGGCCAAGTAATTGCATCGACTCTTGGGCTAACCTCCTGTGGCATGTGCTATTCTCAAGTACATCTCTTACGTATTCACTATACATCTTAGTACAACGGCTTAAGAATAATATTAACTTGACCGAAACGCAAAGATAACTTTGTAAAGCGTTTAACTAACTATTAGAAGATCAGCTGTGCCAGTTACACTTGTTACAATTACAATCACCAGTCTTATTATAATGATTTGTGGTTTTGTCGTTGACAAGTTTTTTTTTACCAAATTAGGTACAGTATAAATAAACTTACAAAGTTACACAAAACGTAAACAAGTAGGCTAGATGTCGTTGGGTGTGTTCCCACTAGTTCTATTACAGTACTGGAATAGAGTTCTAAAATTATACTGTCAATAGAACTAGTGGGAATACACCTCTTGCTGAGAGAGTTGCTGCTGTGCTCAAGCTAAAAGTGACAAAATCAAGGTTTTGAATAAAGTAAAAAAACGCGGTAATTATTTTAAAAGGATGATAGTCGATATGTCTATTTCATAGATTTAACTAACATCTATAATTTACCAATATATAAACTTGCATCGATTTAAAAAAAAAAACCGCGGTTTTCATCTCCATCTACAAATCGGATTTTATCAGTTAGCCGCCTCATAGCTTGTAGACGGCAAGTTGACAAACTTAACTGCCTCCAGAATGTGTGTATCTGATACATTTTTTGACTCCACAAATACACGTGTCTCACTTCCTCACAGAGCTGATGTAGTAGCCGTGGTTATGGTAGAAATGTGAATATCCACATTATGTCATTGCTTAACACCAAAGAATGTTGATTGGTATTCCTTCTTTGCACAGTTTTCGAGATGAAAAAATATTTTGCATCATTTTTATCCCTCTTACAACTTGTTTTCTAATTTTGCTTAAGATTAGCACGATAGCTTTTGATTTAGTTATCTTTTTAACCCCCTATAACTGAAAATCAAGTATGTGGGCATATTAGTCATTCTTGTTCTGGAATACACAGCCTGCAGAAAGACGTCCCATATATCAAAATATTGGGGTTTGCATCTGGTTCCAGCATCAGTTTCGATTCTGGCTGTACCACCAAAAATTCACTCACCAGATTTACATCATATTCAACCGGAAAAAGTCCACTGTTGAAAAGTCTTCCCCTTAGAAGACCATAATGAACGACATCTCTCGCCACTTGCAATGTACCTGTAGCTCTCACGATGTCAGTCTATCTAGGGGCCTGCCAACACCTCGTCTTCAGGTTCGTGGTCTAGATTTACATAGATACCTACCTAATTAAGAGCGTATAAAACTACTAATTCATCCTACCGGTCCTAAATACGGAGTCGTATCGGATATTTATGCACGCGTTGTATCAAATATGTATGTGAGTTTCTTTATGTATAATTTGTATTGGAAATTAAATTTCATATAGTCTATACATGGTAACTACATAACGAGTTGTACAATTCACTGTACGGCAATTTTAATTGTTGAATACAAATACGCATATTTATTAACATTTTTGTATGTTAAAGCGCAAGACAGTTTACACCTGCATTTCGTGCATGTAGGTACTTAGAGCATTTAACCAACCTCAGGAGTTGAGAGGCTGGCTTATTCTACCAAAAATATCTACGAAAATATTTTTAAATAAAGTATAATTATGTGTGTTTAGCTCAAGTTCGACAGTTATATTCTTCTTGCGAATAACCAGTTTATTGGCGTGCTTCTCGCCCCCTTTGAAAGTGTCGATTTTTTTTGCATTAAAATTAGACAGCATAACTGGTATGTAAAAACGTACAAAATTAACACGTATGATTGTTACGCATAACTTTAATGCAGATACTATACAATATACATTATAACAGATAGGTACGTTTAACGTAAATTTCCCTAATTCGAAAATGCATAACATCAATATTCATGACAAAGAAACTCTTTGTATAATATTTACTAAGCTCTTTGAATTTGTCATGATCAAAGATAACGTGACGGTTGACAGAGTTCCGCCGTGAAACTCCTCTTTCTGTGTAGTTTAGGCTTTCGACCTTGATACTAATACCTAACCTAACTTAACCTATTTTTCTACATAGGTACTTATAAGTTTTACCACTACCCTGCCTACCCTACCCTTCTATAGATAAGCAAAACTTATATATATATATATATATATATATATATATATATATATATATATATATAAGTAGGGCCATTTTCGACGTATTATTTTTTCGCTCTTATTTTTTTAGGAGACCAACTGGTAAAAATGTAACTATGTTTTATAATATTATGCTTTAAAGCGTTGCGCGGAATTTATATTAGGTATTCAATATTCATTGTTATATTATTTAGCATACATTTTGTTATGCCAAGTCTGCTATGAGTTTTATTTTAAGATAATTAATCTGAAAGGAGAACTAATGAGGAGGTTATAGAGTTGGTGGAAGAGGAAAGTGGGCTGTTGAGGACGATTGAAAATAGGAGAGGGAATATGCTGGGGCATCTGATACGACAAGACAGTTACATAAAAACTATTTTGGAAGGGCGAATAGAAGGGAGGCGAGGTAGGGGAAGGCCGAGACGGTCATTTATAGATCAAGCCAAGGAAAAAGTCAATGTCATGTCGTATCAGGAGCTGAAAACGCTGGCAGAGAACCGAAAAGAGTGGCTACTCCACCGACAAGAGCTAAGCTCTTAAATTAATGATGATGAATCTTAGGTAGGTATACCAAATAGGAGAGCTACGCGTCTCCATTCGGCTTAATGCTGCAAGTACCTGTATGATTAAGCGTACGTAAAACGGCTGGAAATCTTAATAACGATCATTATCTGCTCGTAAAACATACATTTTACTGATTCCGACCGTGACATTTTGAATTTATTTAGTTAGGACAGTCGGCCGTGAGTCAGTGTACACTTGTATACAGCAATTTATTAATTGTTAAGCGAAGAAAAATATATATCTTAGTATCTCTAGCATGCAGCGGTAGCCTAGCCTTTGGTCTCTCAACCAATTTAGGTTTCATACTCGGGCTGACACTCAGACTTTTTCGGAATTTAATATCGTAATTACATCTGAAAATATAACCTCGACTGGAAGTCAAAGTATTAAAGACAAAAATAAAATAATAATGTAGATAGATCCCAAGCAAAGTTTGTATATTTTCCTTCCTACCTTTATAAAACAACTAGCTTTGTACGGTCACAATTTTAAATAACCCACCCAATAAAAAGTTGGAAAACCCCCGGCTTTATCACTTCAATGTTCAATATCTCAAAAATGGCTAAACCGATTTTGATAAAACATATCTAAGTACCATCGCTAGAAAAACTGCTTTCAAAAAAAAACCGCATTCAAATCGGTCCACCCGCTACGCTACGGTGCCACAGATAGACACACAAGCGGTCAAAATTATAACACCCCTCTTTTTCCGTCTGGTGTTACAAAAAGGTCGCTCGAACCAAGGACACCACACACATTTTTCAGCTACATTTCACAAAATCTATAACGCGCGAAGCCAGGTGGGTCGCGGTTTTAAATTCATAATAATTATCTTTTGAATGACATGTCCGATTTGAATAATTCAAATAATAATATAAAGGTATTGAAAAAGTGTTGAATATAAAATGTTTTATTTGGATAAGGATTAATACAAAGGTATGGATAACATGTCTGATTTAGTAAAATGTAGGTATAGTTATATATTTTAAAGTGACATAACTACGATAGGGGCCTTTTTTAGATATAGTTTAGTTTTTTAATATAGTTTGTAATATTTAGTATTATTTCTGCGTTTAGTATTGTTTCTGGCTAAGATCGCGGGATCGCGGTGGATGCGAAAAGCACAAGACCGGTCTGTGTGGAGAGCCTTGGGGGAGGCCTATGTCCAGCAGTGGACGTCTTTCGGCTGACATGATGATGATGATGATGATTTCTGCGCTTTAATTTATTTCTATATTAATTTAATTCAATGCTCTCCTAAAATAAAATCAACGGTATTAGCAGTACCTAAAAATTACATGCTTAAAAACTACGATAGTTGTACATATGGTCAGGGGTTGGACACTCCGCAGTTTAGGTACGTTCGGCCGGCGACCTCACCGTGAGGTTCGCGGCAAAGGGTTGCCGTTTATTGTATTTTTCACCTATGATGAGTTCTGTGACATTTGAAAATTTTCCGAATCACGCATACTATGTTCGCAAAATGTTTTTTAAAAATAATTTCTGTTTTGAAACAAAATAATCAAGAAAATCTAAAACTGTTCTTTTTAAGAATATATAGCAATATCAGTGTCTGTTAAATAGCCTCCATCGAATACGATAGAAAAATATTTATTTTTTAAATGACGCAATGTTATCGGATTTTTTATTTTCTTGGAATAAATAAATAAATAAATACATAAATAAATCGGCAATTGCAGCGGTTCATTATTCAATAACAATGAACTAAGATATTTTAAATTTTTAAACAAAACTTGCAAGATTTTGTAAATGCGGCTATTTGGGAAGCGGCGCCGCAACCATCTTGTGCCTCTTGTGGCCAGTACTTGTCAGTATCATTGTCAGTAGGTACGAGTGCGTCTGCCGTGTATACGAGTCGAGTTTCCGTTGCATTTTCTTTGCATTGTATTTGTCATTGTTCATTTCTATTATTATTGTTGTTGACTTTTGTTACTGTTTCTCGCTAAGTTTGTTGTTATTTTTTGGCAAAATGCTGAAACGGTCCAAAAAAGACTGTTTTGAACTCCTAGAGTCGTAGAGTTTTAAAGTGTATTTACTTATTTATTAAAGATAGCTTATTTAATTCATATTAATACTCACTGTTATCTTTATTCATCGGAGAGTGGGAACCCTGCGCTGTTGGCGCCAAACCTGTTTCGTGTCAACGGTGCCCAACGCAATATGAACGCTCGCGTAACATTATAAGTTACAATTTCGCGTGCATGTCGTAAGAGTAGACAACGATTTATACCTAAACTTGACTTTTGTTCGAGAGAGTCCCTTCTGTACGGTAGTACTATTGGTTATTCTGTGATATGGTATCGCGAAGTTTTTTGTAAATACTCGTATTGATGTATTTGTTCTTTAATATCATAGAACATTTGTTTATTCTATCATCAGCTGCCAACTGTTCTATTTTAATTGAAATACTAAGAAAAGGTACAATGAACATCCTTTAAGAAGACCAGCGTCGTTCGTAACACCGGCAGATTGCTGATTTGGGATCATTTCGTGAGATGCGCACTTTTTAATCTTGTTATTTGTTTTGTCAGCTTCTTCAAAACAATTGTAGAAGAAAATATCGAGGAGTTGAGCTACATCGATCGGATAAGGGAGAAAATCGACGTTGCGACGTATCCAGAGGATGACTCAAAGAAGGGATAAGTGGAAGATACTCCACCGACAAGTGTAACTTAAAGAAGAAGATTTTTTTGTACCACGGTTATTTCATCAAAGCACGTTGTCATGAATAAATGTTTTTTTCTTTCTTGCTTTACCTTTATCTCAAAGTATATTCCCTATACAATTGTAATGAATCATAAATTCATACAACTGCAAAATTCAGGGTGGAAAGTTGAGATGGGGCAGCAATACTGGGCTAAGACACTAACTCTAGTTAAAATGTTCAGTTTTTAGTTGTCTACATACATGTTTAATTTTCATTAAGCATGAAGGATTCATATTCGTAAAAAAACAACATGCGAAAGTTTCACGTTGTAAATTAGTAACCTACGAACTGTATGGAAAAAGTTTTGTTTGATTTGTGGGTGTTCTCGTACTCTAACCTTAGTTCATCTCAAAGAGTGTTTTAATCCATGATAGAAATGGGACCGATCGGCAATAAAAAAAAAGTCGAATCTGTCTATTTTCTTGCTAACTGTACATTTTATCAAAAATCTGTGAATGTCGATTGTCATCACTCAAAAAGTTAGTAAAGGTGTCCTAAAAGCATTTTCGCGTAGCAGCAAGGGATCAGGGAGGGAGGGATTGGAGTAGCTGCCTTTCCTGCCCTATCTCAACTTTCCACCCTGTATAGTTTGTTTCGGGGCAGGTAATGGACTGCGAGCGCCTGTACCACTGCCATGTGTTTACAGTGACCGTACTCAATAGCGACGGCGTAAACTATTTGTAGAGGCGCTGTACAATTCTCCATACAAATAATTTACACCATCGCTATCGAGTACGGTCACTGTAAACTCATGGTAGTGGTAGTGGCACTGGTGTCACTTGATAACCGATTTCGAAGACTAACAGCGTATAAAGACGAATTTTGAATAGGATTTGGATTTGATGACTGGAAAAGTGAGAGAAAGAATATCATTCGACCGTAGACCCTATAGATACTACGAACTCGAAGTGCAAAATTAGTAGTATCGTGCGGTCCTGCTGACGCTTATGCTATTTAATATGAGAGTGAGAGGGACGATACGATACGAACTTCGATTTTCGAATTTCTTAGTCAAATAACTGAATCTTTATGAAAGATAGGAACAGGATTAATGTTCAAAAAGGACACTAATAAGCTAACCTAAAGTAAGAATCCATAATAATATTATAAATGCGAAAGTATGTGTGTTTGTATGTTTGTGTGTTTGTTTGTCTTTCACGCTGTAACGGAGCGACGGATCGACGTGATTTTTGGCATAGAGATAGTTTATGGGGCCGAGAGTGACATAGGCTACTTTTTATCCCGAAAAAAAGCACAGTTCCCGAGGGAACCAAGGGTACCACGCGGGCGGAGCCGCGGGCAAAAGCTAGTATTTTATAAACCCCGACATTTTCATTAAAACATACCTACTACAGACGTTGGCATCGAGCTCATAACACCCTTCTTTTTACGACAGCGGTTAAAAATGAATGAATGAAAAGTATTTATTTGTCATCAATCTTACATAGTTTTTTACACATAGCCCTGCAAAACTGTTTACACAGTTTGTCTGCAAGATACAGTCTCTATAAGAATATAAAATAATGTAATCTTATTACATAATTGTTTATAAATAATTATTGTTACAACTGAGTCTTATGGAAGAGTTTCTATTAAATATTTTTTAAAGATCTTTTTAAAAAAAGCAAATATTCGTCTGATATTGCAGTGCCCTTAGGCCATCATATTGTAGCACTTTATACCCATAATAAGAGGTTTTTACCTTACAAATAATCCACGAACGTTGGTGTTCCAAACACGGTGTTATTTATGACCACTAAGCAACACAAAACCACTGCACTTTCACCTTTGGGCGCACACATGATCGCGGGTGGTATTCCTCTGCTCCTTGGAATATCTCCAACGGTTTCATCGCGGCGAATTTATATAAACAAACCCAATATTTTGGTCTGGACTTTTCATTTTATCTCAAAGTAAAATTTGACAGATCGGACAGCGGCGTTCCGTTCCGCGTTGTCTCGCGACTGTCAAAGGGTTAGGCACTTACTTTGTTTCTTTTTAGGTTAAGAGTTTGGGTAGTAATTTTCGTTACAGGTTCACGCCTCTGGCTGTCTTGTTTTTTTTAACATTTATTAGGAAGCCGGTTAGTGAAATATTTTATACACTGGCATGTCAGTTTCGATCCGTCGCATGCGTGAAATGGACCGGGTCACTGGACACGGGCATTTTGTTTGTCGTCGTGTTTGTTCGATGAATTTTAGTCTATGGCCGGCGTTTATTAACATATTTTGTTTTTATATTTTATGTTCCTTATAACATAAAAAATTATGGTATTATTCGGTATAAACGAATAACGGTTGTTGATAATTCTATCTACGGTATCTTTGTAGTTACATATGGAAATCTCTCTATGGTTTGTTTTTTTTAAAAACAGGGTAGCTGTTGGCCGTTCTAGCGGTGTTTTTTTTTTTTCTTTTTTTCTTTAATGGCGAGATGAGGAGTTGTATTCCGACCGGTCATTGTTCAAGTTTGTCCCGCGACGAGCGGACAAGTCTTAATTTTATAATCCTGCGCGGAAATGGGATCAGTCGGTGCATTGGCACGACAAGGCATGCTGACGCCATCTCGAGCGTAATTGTTTCATATTAGAGGTAAGTTTTATGATGTTCTACACGGCCGTTATATTATCGGTATTGCATCGCCGGCTATCGCGGTGATAATTCGTGTTTTACATTGACGGTTTCCTTCCAGCAGCGCCGTGTCGACACACAATGAATCCCTGAAGGCTAAGGTCTGATGGTCTACTGGAAGTCAAAAAGCGGTCTGCGGTGACCCCGTAGCGACTCGTCTTCCTCTTTTAAAGAAAAACCCCTCGGGTAAGTCCTCCGGGCATTTTTTTATGTGCCTTGCCGTTGCGTCACCTACAAGTCTACCCTCTGTGTAATTTTCTTAATGTTAGTTTTTTAATTGGAAATAATATTGTTCCAGGGTTTTTTCTTTCTCCTGAAAAGTTCCATCATCACTTCTGGTCCGGTTCCGGGTTCCGGTTTCGTCGGCACACTTCCTTGGTGGCCTCAAGTACTGAATTCCGTCCACTGTTTATAGCGTAGAAGCTGGGTTGTGTTATCCGTTTACGTTTGAACTAGATGCTTTCCACGTAAGTTTTTTTTAAATTTGTATTCTGTGCCCCGGTGTGACCGTGATGATGAGGACACTCTTGTAAACTAAATTACACGTTAAGGTGGTAGACCTGATAGTGCTAGGGTCGAATCGGGTTACGAACCACCGCTCCGTATTTTTGGTCGGCTGGCGAGCTGTAATGTTCTTATTGCAGTGAGTCAGTCCGGTGTACGGAGTAGCCGATTATCTTCAGCACCGAGGCATTCCATCTGTGTCCTCAACCCCCTGTAGTGGGAATAGTATTAAGTTCGCCGTTCTCCGCTAGGTGTCTTCTTACTTGAACCATGACTTAACAGTTCCCCCCGTTATGGCAGGAACTACCAATTCCCTTGACTGAATTCTCCCCCCTTAGTTCTCCTCAGAGTTCTAGGGACACCCAATTAAACTATACCTGCGGTACACGTACATGAGCTCAACGCTATCAAAATTTTCTTTTAATCTAGTTCCATTTTTTTTTAAATTCAAGGTGTCACAACCAGTGGTAGAATCCATACTACTATTTGATATGTTATATTCTATCTAGTTGCTATTAAGAAAATTTTAACTGTTTTGATACTTTTATAAGTGACTGTGCAATTTTCATAGGAAATTCTAGTTGTAGTTTTACGTAATTCTGTATGCGGGTATTGTGGTTTCGGTACCTACCTCACATTTCACCTGTATCTCTTTTTTGGTGGATGAAGTGGCAGTGGGCAACCTTTTTCTTTTCTTAATATTAATAGTTAGGCGTACACGTGAAAGTAGGAGGTGCCTGAATCTCCGTACCTACCTGGTGTTTTAATTTAAGAGGTATTTTATAAAGTATAGGTTACTGCCTTTTGGTGACGTTCACTGACTTTTTGTACCGTTGATTTTCTTTAACGGAATAAACATTCTTACTGTGAAATATATGTTCTTTTATTTAAGCACATCATTCGTTTGCCGACAGAGGCGTCTGGCGCCTATTTAAATAAATTCTTGATGTCTTTGTTGCTCCGGGATCCCGCCGAATCAACGCCCTGAAGTCTCAATATTACAGAATAATTTTCTCAATTGTAGCCGTGTGCATTAAGGAGGTGGTACACCACTGAAATATTACAGTGACTCCCAACGTGGTGTCATCACAAATATTACAATATTACAGTGGCGCCCAACGTGGGGCCCGGAGAGTGATGTGTTTAAATAAACATTTTTCCATACTTTAATTTTAAGTGAATAACTTTTACTTATTGTTAATTATATAGTAACTACAGGTTATATACTTGCTTTTAACATAAACCGACAACATTTCTGACGCTTCAATTTCTCATGAAAATAGAAATTAAGTTTTCAATCTTACTACTTAACGGTGAAGTTTGAAGGTGAACTAGGATTTAATAAATACTTTTACTTCTGGTACTCCGGTACAGTTCTACTGATAATTATTTGAGCTTTAACTCAAATACTGATGCATCCTGTGCTTGATAATAGAAATTGAGTTTTTTATTTTTCTTAAATATTGACTTATAATTAAAAGGTAATGCTTTTAATAGCTTTTAATGAAATACTTTTATTTTAAACAAACTTAAACAGTTCTTTAACTGATTACTTGAGCTTTGACTCAGAATACTGATTGGTCGTTGTTTTATATTAGAAATTAAGTTTTCTAAGTACTTACTTAGTATTTTAGTACTTACTGATGATACTTAACTTGCACTACTGAACTCAAACCGTATATATAGGTGGATACTGTACATTGATGGAAACTTGAACAGTGGCTTATCTGAACATTTGAGCTTTACCTCAAATATTCAATTAAGTTTCACTTTGGATATTCTGACTGAACTGGTACATACTTTTGGTATGTCCACTATTGGTATACATACCCGGATGTGACACTTATATTAATATATTTCTGCAAAGGCGTTTCTTGTTCCTGTTCCTGATCCTTGTAAAAGGAATAAATAAAAGTGACAATTCAAAAACTGATAATAACAATAATTTTCTCAAATAACTTTACTCTTAAATAGACACTTCAATTTTAAACATGGATTTTCTCAAAGCCGGCTGTAAGGTTTCTCACCTTCATAAGGATGAGATAGCTCATGAATTATCTATTCGCAAACTTCCTGTAAATCCACTTTCTAGGCGGAGCAGCTTGGTAGACGCTTTGAAGCAAACTTCCAATCTGGCTCGCCGTGGTAGTTTAAAATTTTCTTCGTTGGCTGAAGTAGATATTTCTAAAGAACTTGCGACTTGCCAAAACAAAGCTGTAGAAGTTGAGGCTGAACTTACTGAGGACATTGCTAGCGCTGCTGCTAGTAGGCTAATCTCCAGGTGTAAATACCTATTATGCCGTCTTTCTCGTTTACCTGAAGAAACTGAAGAAGCCCAATTGCTTCAGGTTACTTTGAATTCTATCTTAGAACGCTTGCAGGGCAACGTCCCACCTTCTTCGGATAGCAGCAGTGATGAAGAGCCGTCTGATGTCAATGAACTTGTTGTTAAGAAAATAATTTATAAAACTGAAAAAAGTTTCAATATAAATTCTTTAAACTTGAAGTATAGGGGTGATTCTTGTGCTCGTATTTTTCTTACACGTTTGGAGGAACTCCGTATTGCTAGAAAAATTCCTGAACATCGTATTTACGACGGATTTGCGGAAATTTTTGACGGTCCTGCCTTGTCGTGGTTTAGGGCTAACCGTGCTGAACTACAGACTTATCGAGATGTTGTCAAAGCTCTCAAAGAGGATTTTGACATTCCCGATCTAGACTTTAAACTCTTACAGGAAATACGTTCGAGGACCCAGGCGAAGGACGAAACTATCGTTTTCTTTATTTCAACCGTTCTAGGTATGTTCGACCGTTTGGGGAAGCCGTTTCCGGAAGCGGAGAAACTCGAGATCCTTTCTCGCAATATACGCCCGGAATATGTCAAAGAGTTGGCTTTGCACGACGTGAACTCCATCAAGCAGCTCAAATCCTTATGTATGCGCATTGAAATGGCTCAGGTCAAAGCTAGTCAATTTCGTGAGCCTAAACCATCCGGTAGCGGTCATACCTCTATGCCTACTAATTCCAATTCCTACGGTAAGGAGCGCAAGCCAAATCCTCCTATGAATCCTAATACGTCTCACTTTTCAAAAAGACACGTTGCTGGCGTCTTGCCGAACGGTCACAAACAACCGTGTTACCGATGTGGTATGACAAACCATAGTACTAGTACTTGCTGGAAATCTAGAGACATCGTGTGTTTTAAGTGCGGTAATAAGGGTGTACGCACACCGGACTGTCCTAAATGCAACTCTAATTCAAAAAACTGAGTAACTCGGTCTTCTCTAATAAATCATTCAGATCCTCTTTTACTCCCTCACGTGTAGAAAAGACCATTTATTTTGAACCTTCTAAGGGAGATACTCGACTTTATATTGCTGTGAGTGTGTTAGATCTAAAGGTTAAAGGGTTATTAGATTCTGGTGCTAGCTGTTCTATACTTGGCATGAATAGTCATTTAACTTTCTCACGCTTAGGCATTCCTATTCTTTCTCATAACAGACCAATAACGCTCTGCGTAGCCAATGGGCAAAAACTGGTTTGTACTAAATTCATGTCCCTACCTATTAATTATAAAGGTAAAATTCAGATTGTTAACTTTAACATTCAACCTCAGATCACTACGCCTATCATATTTGGTTTAAATTTTTGGAAAGCTTTTAGCTTGGCACCTGAAGTTATCTTTTGTCTTACTTCTGAGGAAAATATTTCTGGTATGTCTGATATTCCTGTGGAATCTGGTTTAAACACTTTGGACTCATTAACTTTGCAACAACAGACTCAATTAGAGGCAGTTAAACTGCTTTATGGTCAAATAGACACTGAAAAAGTCGGTCTCGGCAAAACTCACTTAATAGAACATGTTATAAATACGGGTGAAAGTAGCCCTATAAAGCAAAAGTATTACCGACTTAGTCCTAGTAAGCAGACTGCTTTAGAAAAAGAACTCGACCGCATGTTAGAAATCGGTATTGTAGAACCTTCATATTCTCCGTGGAATTCTCCAGTAGTGATGGTCGAGAAATCTAATGGGGACTTGAGACTTTGTCTAGATAGCCGGAAGGTAAATTCCGTTTCAAAATCGGATGCATATCCTTTACCCTACGTGAATTATATCTTAGATAACTTGCGTGACGCTAAGTACCTTACTTCACTCGACTTAAGTGCAGCGTACCATCAAATTCCTTTGAGCAGTGACTCTAAAGAAAAAACCGCGTTTACCGTCCCTGGTCGTGGTTTATATCATTATAATCGGATGTGTTTCGGTTTGGTGGGAGCTTCGGCGACGATGCAGCGTCTAATGGATAACCTCTTCACAGCTGAGTTTGATAATAAAGTTTTTTGTTACATAGATGACATTATTATTTGTACTTCTGATTTTGATGAACACCTACGTTTACTAAAGGCCGTATTCGAAAAATTGAAAGCTGCCAATCTCACTATCAATATGAAGAAATCGTTGTTCTGTCGGAGTGAACTTAAATACTTGGGATATGTCGTGGACCGTTACGGTTTGAGAACTGATCCTTCGAAAATAGAAGTAATTTTAAATTTTCCTATCCCTCAAGATGCCAAAGGCATCAAGCGTTTCCTCGGAATGGCTGGGTGGTACCGGCGGTTTATTAAGAATTTCTCTCAAATAGCGCGTCCTTTATCACGACTAACCAGTAAAAAGGTTAAATTTGTTTGGTCTGAGGAGGCCGACAATGCTTTTAATATACTTAAGTCTGCTCTTGTGTCTGCTCCGATACTGAGATGCCCCGATTATTCCCAACCTTTTTATATTCACACTGATGCTTCCTCCTTTGCAATTGGCGCCGTGCTAACTCAGCGCGTAGATAATTGTGATCATCCAATCGCATACTGCAGCCGTACTTTAAACGCTCCTGAAACTAATTACTCAGTTACAGAGAGAGAGCTCTTGGCGGTGATCTATGCGTTGGAACAATACCGAGCGTATGTGGAAGGGAGGAAATGTTATATAGTAACTGACCATGCTTCGTTGAAGTGGTTCTCCAATCTTAAAAATCCAACTGGCCGTCTTAACCGATGGGCTTGTAGACTTAGTCAATTTAATTTCGAACTTATACACCGTAAAGGCAAGGAACACATCATTCCGGATTGCTTGTCACGTATTCAAATCGGAACCATAGATATACACTCCACGCAGGATCCTTGGTATTTGGACCTGTATGCTAAGGTATCTAGTAGTCCTACTCTTTTCCCTAATTTTAAAATAGAGAATAACAAACTCTTTCGTCTCTCTAAGAACAAATATCGCCTGACAGCTCAATTTGACTGGAAGTTGGTTGTTCCTTATGAGGACAGGAATTCTATTTTACAGAAGTGTCATGATGACGCATCTGCGGGACACTTTGGTGTGGCGAAGACTCATTTCAGGATAGCTAACCTTTACTTTTGGCCTACTCTCTTTCAGGATGTGAAGGATTACGTGGACTCCTGCGAAATTTGTAAAACTTACAAACCAGTTAACGTTTCTCGCCCAGGTTTGATGGGTAATCCCCGTCGTATCTCGATGCCTGGTGAAGCTGTCTCTTGTGATATTCTCGGTCCTTTTCCTCCGTCTTATCAGAGAAATCAGTACCTGTTTGTGTGTTCTGACTATTTTAGTAAATATGTTACTTTGTTTCCACTACGTAATGTCACTGCGTCTGCTATCGTTAAGTGCATGGAGCAGGGTATATTCCTGACTCATGGTACCCCTAAATATGTCTACGTTGATAACGGTCCCCAATTCGTTTCCAAAAGTTTCAGAGACCTAATGTCCAAATACAACGTACCGCACGTCTTCTACAATCCACGCTATCATCCTCAGGTGAATCAAACGGAGCGCGTGAACCGTGACTTGGTGCGTTCCATTGCGTCATACGTGCGTTCTGACCACAGAAACTGGGACAAGAACATACAGGAGATCCAGTGTGCCTTAAATACTGTTGTTCATGAGGGAACGAAACATACCCCTTATTTCTTGACCCACGGACGTGAGATGATCATAGATGGATCTTTCTACAATCTCGATCACCCTGTAGATGAAGGTACTTTGACTGTGGGGGATACCTCTATTTTTTCTGATAGTCTCAAGGAGTTGAAAACCGTATTTCAAAAGGTAAGGCAGTCTCTCTTAACTGCTCATGCACGGAATGCCAAATATTATAATTTGCGCAAGCGTCCGGTGCAACTTAAAGAAGGACAAATTGTCTATAAAAGGTGTTTTCCGCTATCTAATGCGGCCAAACATTTCTCAGCAAAATTATCCCCTCGTTATGAAAAGTGCGTCATTCATAAGGAGCGTGGACCTCTTGTGTATACTTTAAAGTCAATGAATGGCAAGATCCTAGGAGACTTCCATGTCAAAGACATCGTTCGACCGGGTGAGGCCCCTCCTCAATCCTGAAGGTGACTCCCCTATAATGGTCGCTTCTAAACTTCGTCCTAATAGTACGAAACTCTAACACTATTGGATAGCCTCCAATAGTCCTTTCCTTTTGTTTTTTTAAATGTGTTACGTCCTGGTACTAAGGCTAACCATTTCTTGTAGACTTACTACATTAGACTGTACAACTAGGTCGGTCTCTTGCGGGAAGGAGCCGTGAATAAGGGCTGATTTCCTGGTGGATTTCCCCAAGGGTATCCATATATATTTAACAGTGGCGTTATACCAAAGTCTATTTGGTAGACATCGCAAAGTAATTAGTTTAGGTAAAATCCTGTTATAGCGAAACATAAATTGTATACTCACTTAGGAATCACTTGATTTATAAGTGTTTCCGGTGGTAACTTTTTGAAGGATTTAGGGTAAATCTTTAGTTATAACTTCTTAGGTTAATTACAATCCTGTTACAGTGAAACATGAATTGGATTTTCACTTAGGAACGACTCGAACTGCGAGGACTTCCGGTGTCAACAATTCGGAGGATTTAGGCTATAGATTTGCTATGATTACACTTAGTTAATTCCGTAGAATAGTGCATGCTGTTAACTTGAACGTGTTCACTTAGTATGACGATCGTCGGTAGGCTACATAAAACCATGGTATAGGTTAAGGATTTTATTGTTAGAATAGTTCGTTCGTTATACCTTGTCAGCTATTAGTTTCTAATTTTTTTTTGGTAAACACTTATCAAAAAAAAAAATTTAAAAATTTAAAATTTTTAATTTTTTTTTTAACCCAACCAACGATGAACTGTAGCACTTTATACCCATAATAAGAGGTTTTTACCTTACAAATAATCCACGAACGTTGGTGTTCCAAACACGGTGTTATTTATGACCACTAAGCAACACAAAACCACTGCACTTTCACCTTTGGGCGCACACATGATCGCGGGTGGTATTCCTCTGCTCCTTGGAATATCTCCAACGGTTTCATCGCGGCGAATTTATATAAACAAACCCAATATTTTGGTCTGGACTTTTCATTTTATCTCAAAGTAAAATTTGACAGATCGGACAGCGGCGTTCCGTTCCGCGTTGTCTCGCGACTGTCAAAGGGTTAGGCACTTACTTTGTTTCTTTTTAGGTTAAGAGTTTGGGTAGTAATTTTCGTTACAGGTTCACGCCTCTGGCTGTCTTGTTTTTTTTAACATTTATTAGGAAGCCGGTTAGTGAAATATTTTATACACTGGCATGTCAGTTTCGATCCGTCGCATGCGTGAAATGGACCGGGTCACTGGACACGGGCATTTTGTTTGTCGTCGTGTTTGTTCGATGAATTTTAGTCTATGGCCGGCGTTTATTAACATATTTTGTTTTTATATTTTATGTTCCTTATAACATAAAAAATTATGGTATTATTCGGTATAAACGAATAACGGTTGTTGATAATTCTATCTACGGTATCTTTGTAGTTACATATGGAAATCTCTCTATGGTTTGTTTTTTTTAAAAACAGGGTAGCTGTTGGCCGTTCTAGCGGTGTTTTTTTTTTTTTTCTTTTTTTCTTTAATGGCGAGATGAGGAGTTGTATTCCGACCGGTCATTGTTCAAGTTTGTCCCGCGACGAGCGGACAAGTCTTAATTTTATAATCCTGCGCGGAAATGGGATCAGTCGGTGCATTGGCACGACAAGGCATGCTGACGCCATCTCGAGCGTAATTGTTTCATATTAGAGGTAAGTTTTATGATGTTCTACACGGCCGTTATATTATCGGTATTGCATCGCCGGCTATCGCGGTGATAATTCGTGTTTTACATTGACGGTTTCCTTCCAGCAGCGCCGTGTCGACACACAATGAATCCCTGAAGGCTAAGGTCTGATGGTCTACTGGAAGTCAAAAAGCGGTCTGCGGTGACCCCGTAGCGACTCGTCTTCCTCTTTTAAAGAAAAACCCCTCGGGTAAGTCCTCCGGGCATTTTTTTATGTGCCTTGCCGTTGCGTCACCTACAAGTCTACCCTCTGTGTAATTTTCTTAATGTTAGTTTTTTAATTGGAAATAATATTGTTCCAGGGTTTTTTCTTTCTCCTGAAAAGTTCCATCATCACTTCTGGTCCGGTTCCGGGTTCCGGTTTCGTCGGCACACTTCCTTGGTGGCCTCAAGTACTGAATTCCGTCCACTGTTTATAGCGTAGAAGCTGGGTTGTGTTATCCGTTTACGTTTGAACTAGATGCTTTCCACGTAAGTTTTTTTTAAATTTGTATTCTGTGCCCCGGTGTGACCGTGATGATGAGGACACTCTTGTAAACTAAATTACACGTTAAGGTGGTAGACCTGATAGTGCTAGGGTCGAATCGGGTTACGAACCACCGCTCCGTATTTTTGGTCGGCTGGCGAGCTGTAATGTTCTTATTGCAGTGAGTCAGTCCGGTGTACGGAGTAGCCGATTATCTTCAGCACCGAGGCATTCCATCTGTGTCCTCAACCCCCTGTAGTGGGAATAGTATTAAGTTCGCCGTTCTCCGCTAGGTGTCTTCTTACTTGAACCATGACTTAACAGTTCCCCCCGTTATGGCAGGAACTACCAATTCCCTTGACTGAATTCTCCCCCCTTAGTTCTCCTCAGAGTTCTAGGGACACCCAATTAAACTATACCTGCGGTACACGTACATGAGCTCAACGCTATCAAAATTTTCTTTTAATCTAGTTCCATTTTTTTTTAAATTCAAGGTGTCACAACCAGTGGTAGAATCCATACTACTATTTGATATGTTATATTCTATCTAGTTGCTATTAAGAAAATTTTAACTGTTTTGATACTTTTATAAGTGACTGTGCAATTTTCATAGGAAATTCTAGTTGTAGTTTTACGTAATTCTGTATGCGGGTATTGTGGTTTCGGTACCTACCTCACATTTCACCTGTATCTCTTTTTTGGTGGATGAAGTGGCAGTGGGCAACCTTTTTCTTTTCTTAATATTAATAGTTAGGCGTACACGTGAAAGTAGGAGGTGCCTGAATCTCCGTACCTACCTGGTGTTTTAATTTAAGAGGTATTTTATAAAGTATAGGTTACTGCCTTTTGGTGACGTTCACTGACTTTTTGTACCGTTGATTTTCTTTAACGGAATAAACATTCTTACTGTGAAATATATGTTCTTTTATTTAAGCACATCATTCGTTTGCCGACAGAGGCGTCTGGCGCCTATTTAAATAAATTCTTGATGTCTTTGTTGCTCCGGGATCCCGCCGAATCAACGCCCTGAAGTCTCAATATTACAGAATAATTTTCTCAATTGTAGCCGTGTGCATTAAGGAGGTGGTACACCACTGAAATATTACAGTGACTCCCAACGTGGTGTCATCACAAATATTACAATATTACAATATGTATACCTGTTTATTTGTATAAGTGTTTTCATCTATACTTGTAATGTGAATTTCACAAATGGTTCCATTCTGTTCTAGGTATTCATTGGTACCCAAAACATTCCGTAAAAAATTGACACCCACATCTGACGCGTGAGTTTAAGATTTATACACGTAACAACGAATCATAATCCATATAAATAATGGAATATACAAAGCGTAAGTGTATGTATGTAAATTATTGAAGAACTTACTAGCGCATGAAATAATGAATATTTGGCGACAAAGAGACGCAATGTTAGCCTTGGTGACATTCAAATAGACATTTTGTTATTATGAGCGCTCAAATTGTTCTAAAAGGATTAGATATTTTAATAATACAATACAATACAAAGACTCTTTATTGTATACCAGAAATAGTAAGCGATACAGAAAACAAATACACAGAGAAAAAAATTACACGGTAAGCAATAGGCAATAATAAATAATAAATCCATTTATTTCGGGCAACTTGGCCCATAAAATAAATACCTACCTCAGACTAACGTACATACTAATCAATTATATTTAAAACTATACTTGGTTTGGATCGGCATTTAACTAAATGTAAACAAAACAACGTCAATTGGTGTCTTAAATATTAAAATTCCCCCATTATACCATCTAAACATTTACATTTCTGTATTGAAATACATTAGTCTAGTTTGTATTACAATGATAGATTAGTAAAATGTATAAAAACCTTGAATTTATTAAATCTGCCAGAAGTTTTTTTACATTAAATTATATACCTATCCAAATCAAGTGTAATTAGGTGACAATACTGCATGACTGCGTTGACTCACCGTCCCTGGGGAACTACTATAAAATTCTAAAATCGAAGTTCGTCCCGTACCGTCCCTCTCGCTCTCATGTTAAAAAATAAGCGTCAGCGGGACGGCAAGATACGAAGTTCGAATTTAGCATTTCATAATAGGACCCGACGTCGCATTCATCTGCGGGATGGTGTCCCGGAATCGCCGTCGGAACACGACGTCTTTTCGCCGGGTAGCCGGTAGCGAGTAGCAGTAGCGCCCGCCTGGTAGCCGGTAGCGGGTAGTGGTAGCGCCCGCCGGGTAGCCGGTAGCGGGTAGTGTTAGCGCCCGCCGGTTAGCCGGTAGCGCCCACAAGGCGGTAGCGCCCACGCCCCACGCCTACGGAGCCAGCATGGTTACCTTTAAGTCCTATACTGCGCTCGCTCGCCAACCCGCCTGCCAAGCGTGGCAAGTACTGGTAACCCTCATGAAAATGTGTGGTGGAGCCCTATGTTGACAGTGCAGGACCCCCTAGAGCAGACATTATGACGATGATGTGAATGTGATTGCAATTGCACGCGTGTTATGGTCTCATTAAGGTAGTTTTGAAAACTTACTGAATAAATATGATATACTACTTTGTTGCCAACTGTACATTTGACAATAAGGAAACGATCACAGACAAGTCATGATGACTGTAAAAATTTGTTCCGTTTATGTTTTTATTATTATGATTATGTACATCAATTCAGTAATAAAGAGATCCGATTAGTATGTATGTATGCATGTAAGCTCTTTATGGCACGTAAAAATAAAAATACAGATACACAACACAGAGAAGTACAAAGGCGAGCTAATCCCAATAAAGGCATCTCTATCAGTTAACCTAGTTACGAGGAGACGATTTATTAAGCAGAAGATAGGTAATGCGGTTTTGCAGGTGTTAGGACCTTGTGCAAGGTCCGCCCGGATTGCTACCAACATCTTGCTCGCTAATCCTGCCGCAAAGAAGCAGTGCTTGCACTGTTGTGTTTCGGCTTGGAGAGTAAGACAGCCGGTGAAATGACTGGCACTTGAGGTATCCCATCTTAGGCCCTCATCTGCAACGCCCTGGTGTTTCCGATGTTTTATGGGCGGTGGTGATCTCTTACCATCAGGAGACCTTGCTCGTTTGCCATCCAGTCATGTTGCAGACTACTCTGAAAGTGGAGACGAGTGGAAGAAAAAAGGGGAGGCTTTTACCAAGCAGCGAAACACAAGATAAGGTAAATAAAATAAAAAATCCATCTGTTATTGTTGCTAGTCAATCAGCATAAATTCGAGCAAAAATATAGAAAAAACTTGCAGTTACGTAATATTATTAAGTGTTTTGTATTTTTTACACACTTAGTATAAATTTGTGTTATATTACTTGCACGAAATATGGAATCGTATAATGAATAAATGAATTTATATCTGAATGATGGTTTTACATCCTGTGGGTCATAAGAGGGTCGCAGAGCTCTTTAGAAGCAAGATGATGTCACGTATTTGAAGTGTTCCATTTTGAATAAGCAAATATCGACCAAATATTGACACTAAAATCTTTTTTTCAACGTCAATCAGACGTTCCTAAAACTCTACAACAGAGTTCCTACCTACAAGAAGATAGAGTCACCAAATTTTTTTTCGACACTTCAATGAAATTAAAGATGAATTTATTACCACGAGAAAAGTACAAAATAAGTTATACTGATAAATCCATATTAATATTATAAATGCGAAAGTGTGTTTGTATGCTTGTCCGTCATTCACGCCGTAACGGAGCGACGGATCGACGTGATTTTTGGCATTGAGAGAATTTATGGGCCCGAGAGTGACATAGGCTACTTTTATCCCAGAAAAATGCACAGATCCCGAGGGAACAGCGCGCGATAACCGAATACCACGCGGGCGGAGCCGCGGGCAAAAGCTAGTAAGGTATAATTTTGTATACAAGCTCTATTGCTACTTACATTTGGCCATTTGTTAAATGATATTTTCAAAAAATGTTTTTGTTACACATTAGTGAACCAAAAAACAAAAACTATTACATTTCAGGCAGCAGCACGCCTCAAATGTCTACATCGCCGCAGAATTCATCCTTCGACCACTCGCGAATTCCACAAAGGCGTTACCCTACCGACTCATTCGACCTAAGCCGCCCTATATAAGGCATGCATCGAGATGCCATCCCAGCCCTCATAGTCTAGGATACAGTCAAAGAAATACTTACCCGGTTCTGTTATTCGATGATGACTGTTCAGTGACTGTACTATATTAACAATAATGTCTGTCTGTCTATCAGCACATTTATTAATTGTTAATGTGTCTGACTAATTCTGGAACTTGAGAAAGAAATACTTTTGACAAGGCAAGGTATTTTACAGGGTACGCATCTAAATACCGAATTTTAAAATATCGAATGGGTCATAATATCGAAACGTTTATTTTCTGAAACCGAAAACTTTTCAGGATTGATTAAAATGGCATCGTATCGTATAGAACCCCTTAGGTTAGATTAGGTCAGATTTATAAGAATCTGAAATAAATACAGTCTTAACAAAAATACCTTTTCGATGTTATGACCCATTGATATTTTAATACATTCGATATTTTAACATTCGACATTCAGATACGTAACCGTTTTATATTGTTATTTCTTTAAAACAATGAAATAACTTATGAGGATGTATTAATTACGCCTGCACATATATTTTATAGAATTGGGTAAACTTAAACTGGCGTTCAATTATGTCGTAGCTTTCTTCTTAATACTAGGATAATATTTATTATTCAACGACAATATGTTATATCTAAGTTACCTTTTCAAAAGTACATATATTATGTCACAACCAGTTGAACCGAAACTTATTTGACCATAGGTAAGTAATAAAATTTATCATTATCGAATAGCAGACGAAGATACATATTTCCATTACCGTATCTCCAACTATCACATACATTTTTGGATGGGACCCTGATCCGATCACTCCGAATTTTCTGCCCGTAATGATTTAAAACAATAGGTTAATTTACAACGCAGCATACTGCTGTCAGTTAAAAAAAGTTTTTGTTTTCGGCGGGGCAAAAACTTAGTTTTTTGATGGTAAAAAATCATGCGCCGAAATGCAGCGGAGTTTGGGAGTTTGGACGTTTTTTGTCATATTTGCTGACTGAAGTTTTATACGGGAGTTCGTCGCCGGTTTATTTTTATACGGTTTATTAAGATTTAAAGCTATGTTCTTTAGGAATAAAAGATAAAGAGCAAAGAATTTCTTTACCCCTATTACAGGGTGGCACAGAGATCGCGGTATGAGCAATTATGAAACTACATATGACATACAAAGATTTGTAGTTAGGAACCATGGCATCGATCCCATGTTAACGTATTTTACCTACTCGCAAGATATATATTTTTTAACATTTCTAAGTTTTTTTTTATACATCCTATATAAGTATACCAAATCTCAAGTCAATCCAACTACTGGAAGTTGATCTTGCAAGATGTGATTACAGACAGACAGATAGACGACGGTACAGGTGAAACTAAAATAAAAAGCTTGTAATATCAATAGGCTTAGCCGGATTCTAGCGACGTCAGCCACATCATGTGACACAAATGATGAGAAAAACTTCTGCACTGGAAGTCCAGGGTTTCCCTTTCATCTCCGTACAAGGAAAGATTAACTCTACAACGCATACCGTAGTACGGAACGTCCAGTTATCTAAGATCCCCGGAGACACCTAGAAGAACTTAATGTTTCTTGAGATTTGGTTGAGAGTTTGAAGAAATGGGGGTCGAAGATTTCTGGTCGGTAGTAACCGAACGTACAGAGTTTTTGATCACTTCTGTATTTATGAAGGACACGTCTTCAGGGCCAGTGTAACTGATGTTGGTTAGTAATTAGTTTAATTATTGTACTAACCGATACAGCTATAGTTAGGAATCATTACTATTATAAAGGGGAAGGTGAGTTTGTTTGTTTGTTATTATGAAATTCGTTATACAGATAGTTTGCGTCCCGGGAAGAATATAAGATAGGTATTTTTTTTATCCCGAAAAATTGCATAGTTCCCGCGGAATAGCGATAAACTAGTATTTTTTTAAATAGGTAGGAAAATGGAAAAAAATGGACGTAAAATTTAGGTCATCATTTATTATTTTTGGTGGTAAAAAGTATTCTTTGTGCTAAATTGTACTTATTCTACCAAAATTATAAAAAATGTACGGATGAGTTTTGGTACGAGTACACTAAGCTAGCATGTAACCTGGATTACAAAGTGTTGATAATAACTAGTACACCTGCATATTTCATCCGATTAAGATACTTCTCCACCCGGAAAATTGTATAGTTTCCCAGATTTTGACTAACCACTTCTTCGCAGGCAGCTTCAAAATGGCCTTTGTTTAGGCGATGAGCTAGCCTGATGAGGATGGGTGTCGACGGTAGGGCTTTCTTCAATTAAGGAGCTTTTATGATTTTAAAGCTTTATAATGAGTTTAAATTTTGTACAGTAAATTTTTAAGGAAATCGAATATAATGCAAAAAAGTTAAAAATTCCGGTCTTGTAATTGAAAGGTGAAGCGAATGGATAATGACGGTTGTTTTATATTTTTTGTAAGACGTCCGGCGCGCTCCCTTGCGGCGAAACCGTGAACTAAGCTTGACACAGTAAGCGGTCCGCTAGATGGCGTTAGTAGGCAGGTTCACGAACATGCCCCCGGCCTTGGGAGCTTCCTGCTTCCCAAAGTGATTGCTTTTAGGTTGCTCAACTTCTTCATCACCATCATCATCATTTGCGTGCACTGGTAGAGGGCAAATTTTGGAAAAAGCTCGTCTCACGAGCCCTGAAGCGGTGTAGATGTCGGCGACGCGAGACACTCCGTCGTTTCCTGGATGTACGTCTGTTACTCGCCCCAAACGCCATTTGAGAGGTGGTAAGTTATCCTCTTTTATGAGGACTAAGGAGTTTAATTTTATGTCCTTTTGTTTTGTCTGCCATTTAGTCCTGGTTTGTAGTTCGGAGACATACTCTTTAGACCATCTTTGCCAAAAGTGCTGCCTCATTTGTTCGACCCGCTGATACCGTGATAGACTGGTGGTGGTTTTGCAAGTGAGATCTTCGCAGGCTGGGGCCGTCATGGGTCGACCAATGAAAAAGTGTGCTGGTGTAAGCGGCAGCAGATCGGTCGGGTCTGTAGATAAAGGGGATAAAGGACGGGAGTTCAGGATAGCCTCTATTTGTGCCAGAACCGTGCCAAACTCCTCGTATGTAAGGTTAGCGTTTCCCATAACGCGTTTAAGGTGATGTTTACAGGAAGAAATCCCGGATTCCCAAAAACCCCCGAAATGGGGAGCGTAGGCAGGAATAAACTTAAATTTAATGGATTCGTTTGAAAGGTCATCGATAATTTTATCATAGTTATTTTTTAGGAAAGCGGCAAACTCGTTCATTGCGCCGACGAAATTTTTTCCATTGTCGGAATATATTTCTAAAGGTTTGCCGCGACGTGATATAAATCGTTTTAAAGCGAGCAGATATGCTTCCGTGGACAAAGAAGTGACAGCCTCCAAGTGCATGTGTCGTGTGCTAAAACAAACAAATAATGCAACATAGCACTTTTCTAATTTGGCGCCTCTTCCTTTACGGGTTAATATTTGAAATGGGCCCGCGTAGTCAACGCCACATCGTATGTAAGGAAATCCAGGTTCTAGTCGCGCTTGTGGCAGATTGCCCATGATAGGAGTTAAAGTATTTCCCTTCATACGCGTGCACGTGACGCAGCGGTGCAGCGTCGCCCTAGCCAAGTCTCTGCCGCGCAGCGGCCACCAGCTGTCCCGGATAGTACTCAGTAACAGCTGAGGGCCCGCGTGCATCAGGCGGATGTGCTCGCTACGAAACAGTAACAACGTGAAATAATTTTTGCTACATAGTAAATAAGGATGCTTTTTATTATAGGTAAAATCCATCGAATTTTTAATGCGACCTCCAATTCGTAAAATATTGTCTTTGTCTATGAATAAAGATAGACCAGAAAGATTCCGTGACAGTTTTAATGATTTTTTATGTAATAAAATATTGTACTCTATAGGAAACGACTGCATCTGCGATAGACGAATTAAATAATTAAGAGAGTTTTTTAACTCGTCAACTGATAAGGGACCGGTTTTGCGCTCGAAATGGTTTTTTGTTCGTACGTTGTGAATAAATCGGAACATGAATGCACAAGAACGTTTCATTCGATTAAATGAAGAGAATCTTTTAAAATCAAATATATAACTTTTTGTACTCAATATCATACTCAAACTTGAAGTTGAATTTAATTTTAATTCCGGTAACGGTAGGATGCAACTGCTGTCAATTTTGTTATTAATATTTTCTCGATCGATTACGTCGCGGGCGATCAGCTGTTTAGGCCCGTGCCACCATAGATCAGCGCTCTTTAACGTTTCAAGTGATAACCCACGTGACAACATATCAGCTGGATTATTTCTAGTGCTCACGTGTAACCATTTTGCATTATTCGTGAGTTCATTAACTTCAACCACTCGATTTTGAACAAAAGTTTTTAATAGACTAGGCGCGGTTTTTAGCCATCCGAGAACAATAGTCGAATCAGTCCAAAAGAAAACTTCGGTAAAACTAAGCCGAAGTGAATTTTTAATTTTATCGTAAAGCCTAGCACCCACCAAAGCACCGCATAGCTCTAAGCGTGGAACACTCACGGACTTTAATGGAGCCACTTTGCTCTTTGCACACAGTAGTTGCACATTGACGGCGTCACTGTCGTCATTGTAGGCACGGACATAAGCACACGCCCCGTAAGCTTGAGTTGATGCGTCTGTATAGACGTGTAGTTCAACGTATGTGAAGTGAGCGACGTTACCCATGACGTGTCGAGGAATGCGCAAAGTATGTAAATCCTGCAACGTGCTAACAAATTGTCTGAATGATGTGGCGACATCACTGGGAACCGAGTCGTCCCAGCCTAACTTACAAAGCCATAAACGTTGTAGCAAAATTTTCACGGTTATCACTAAAGGTGCCAAAATTCCTAGTGGATCGTATATTTGTGATATAATTGATAACATAATGCGTTTAGTTATTATTGTGACATTTAACTCGATTCTCACAGTAAAATGAAGCTCGTCCGTATTGTACAACCAGCCTAAGCCTAAAGTTTTGCTTTGACAGTGTTCACCTAACGTTAATTGTTTGGAAAAGTCATTGGACAGGTTTGTTGACGAGAAAATGTCCACATTAGACACCCATTTACGCAGTGGTAAACACGCAGTACTTAAGATACCTGTAACAGTTGTGCAAATATCTAGCAAACCTTGTGGTGATGAGTCCCCGGTGATCAGATCATCAACGTAGAAATCTTCACTGATCACCCGTGCAGCCTGGCTATCCTCGGATTCGGAAGCCAGGTGCTTTAAGCACCTCATACTTAAGTACGGAGCCGAAGAGGTCCCGTACGTAACAGTTAACAACTGATAAATACCTAACTCATCTGTAGGACTCTCTCTCCACAAGATGTACTGTAAATTACGTTGATCTGGTTGTATCAAAATTTGGCGATACATCTTGGCAACGTCGGCACATGCAACATATCGGTACTGTCTAAATCGTAATAAGATTGAAAATATATCATTTTGTAGTGACGGGCCGATATGTTGAATATCGTTTAACGATTTGCCGGATGTAGTGGTCGCACTTGCGTCAAAAACAACGCGCAATTTTGTGGTCGTGCTATGGTCCCTAAAAACTCCATGATGGGGCAGTACATAATTTGGAGAGGCCAAACTATGAACACGTATCATGTGACCTAAGTCTAAATATTCACGCATAAAGTCACAGTATAATTTTTTGTATTCTGGCAAACGTGCCAGTTTACGTTCTAATGCATAAAACCGTTTTTCAGCATTTTTATAGCTATCGCCTAATGAATCAGCTGATTCCTTTAACGGTATTCGAACCGCGTACCTACCGTCTTGATCGCGCTGTGTTGTATTAATGAACAATTCCTCACAAACGCGTTCGTCTTCCGTAAAATTGTTATTATTACCTTTAGGTATTTCCTCTAGTTCCCAAAACTGCCGTAATTGAGTGTCTAATGCTTGGGTGAAGTTGCATTGTACTTGATTAATGCGCAAGTTATTATTTTGATGAACTACACCTGATATTATCCAACCCAGCCTCGTATTTTGAAGATAAGGGCCGTTGGACAACCGAATTTTACCATCGCATAGCAGTTCCCAAAATATATCGGCTCCTATCAATAAATCAACGTTTGATTGCCTCATAAAATTAGGATTTGCTAATTTAATATTATTAGGTATAAATAACTCGCCGCTCACATCTAACAATGGTAATGCCGCTGTGATGCATGGCAATATAAAACATTTTAAGCGTGTATTATATTCTTGTATTTTAGATTTTAAATTAATTTCGCACGAGTTTGTTGATTGCGTAATAGATTGTCCAACGCCGATTATCTGCAAAGTGGACTGTATTGTTGGTAATTTTAATTTTTTGCGAAGACAATCTGTAATAAAGCAATATTGGCTACCACTGTCTAACAAAGCAACAGCTGTGTGGAATATATTGTTAACGTCTGCTATCTCCACCAGCGCTGTAGACAATAGAACCGGTTCTAAAGTGCTCGGCTGCTTGTTCGGCCTGCTATAATCAGTCTGAACACCGCCGGCAGCACACGCGACAGAGCTACTTGGAGTGTTATTGTTAATGCCTACTTCCGTAGATAACGCGGTGTTATTATTGTTATTAATGTGTGATGTTGATGTGGTACCAATTTCACTTGATATAGTGGAGACGTGTTGGTTAGCCGCCGGTGCATAATAATGCGACACCGAAGCAGCCGTCATAGTTAATGCGCGTTCATTCTCACTACATTCGCTGTGGATAAGTGAATTGTGTTTGTGATTACACAGTCGACATGCCCCAAACCAACACTCGGTCGCGGCGTGTCCCTGTCTAAAACAGTTGCGACATAATTTTTTCTCGTCAACAAACCGAGCCCTCTGCTGCACTGACATATTAACGAAGTTAGAACAGGCGTAAAGAGAGTGATTACCTTGGCACATAACACAGCTACGGGGTGCGCGCTTAAGAACAACCTTTTTTGCACTATTATTTTGCGATGCAACGTAACTATGCGAAGTTTGAAGGTTATGCTGCTTTTTACTACTACTTTCCGCATTCGGCTTTGCTTGATGTTGCTTAACCATTTCTAACATATCCGCCCTACTTGAAAGAAATTTAATTAGATCGGTTAGTTTTAATTTTGACAAGGAATCGCCCTGCTTTGTATTATCGCAAATGGACATTTTGTGTTGTTCCCACTCGCGTTCCGTAGTAGAATCCAGTTTGGACACAACAATATATATTAACAGTGTGTCCCACGAATTGACAGGTTCTCCGAGTGTTTCTAAAGCACGGGTGTTTTTTTGTACTGTGTCAATCAATTTGTGTATTTGTGAAGACGATTCTTTACTTATTGATTGTAAAGTAAATAGAGCTTTAACGTGATTGTGGATTAATAAGTGCGTGTTATTATATCGGTTTTGCAATAACTCCCATGCAATCGTGTAGTTAGCGGCAGATAATTCAATGGATTTTATGACTTGTAATGCATTGCTGGTGAGGGAAGAACGTAAGTAATGAAACTTTTGCACATCACCTATATCGGCACTGTTATGAATCATGGAGGTATATATGTCGCGAAACTCTAACCATTTGTCGAAAGAACCGTCAAAGGAAGGCAGTGATATAGTAGGGAGCTTGACCGGGCAAGAATTGGACTTTGACCCCTTGGAATCTATCACTTCTTTATCTTCACTGACCTTGCATGCAGCTAGTGCCATAACTTTAAAATAGTCATTCTCAAAGGACTCACGCTGTTCTAATAATGTGTTTAATGCTTCATCATCGCTCGCGAGCTGTTCAAGTTGAGACTGAATGGCATTAAATTCATTTAATAAACCCTTAGCTGCCTGCACACGCATCTTAAATTCGGCAGTTTGAATATTAGACAGCGTAGATCTCTCAAACGAATCCACAAACTTAATAAATAGCGTTAATCGGCCTTTAACAACACCCCTTTTTTTAGTTATTTCGCGAACTTTATCTTCGGGTCCCTGTAAGACCAAGGAAAGAGGGGACTTGTCGCCGCCGCCCATATTAAAAAGTAAAAAAATTAGGGAGCAAGTACTTACAGTTTTTACAGCAGATGACCGTTAGGCACTAAATGGTAGGTAGGTACAGCTAGAACAGTTTAGCACGGAAATGGCACAAACGGAAACGCGGATAGGTTTGGATAAATGGATAATTACGACCCGACCGTCTCTTCTTCTGGCTCTTCGTAGCGTAGCTGACGATCCACAGCTCTTCGGTGTTCAAGATCCGATGAGCCGGCTCGAAGGAACAATGTTTAGGCGATGAGCTAGCCTGATGAGGATGGGTGTCGACGGTAGGGCTTTCTTCAATTAAGGAGCTTTTATGATTTTAAAGCTTTATAATGAGTTTAAATTTTGTACAGTAAATTTTTAAGGAAATCGAATATAATGCAAAAAAGTTAAAAATTCCGGTCTTGTAATTGAAAGGTGAAGCGAATGGATAATGACGGTTGTTTTATATTTTTTGTAAGACGTCCGGCGCGCTCCCTTGCGGCGAAACCGTGAACTAAGCTTGACACAGTAAGCGGTCCGCTAGATGGCGTTAGTAGGCAGGTTCACGAACAGCCTTATAATAGAATCGCAGATCCGTGAAATATCCTTTAATTAGGTATGTTAACAAACAAAATATTAATTCCATTTCATTTCATTATATTTCATGTCCCTGACAGTTCCACCGGCCAGTGTTTAGGTCCTTTTAATTAAATCAAGTTAGGCATCGGGCACAAGCCGAATAGCAATGGGGCCTGGCGACGGCCCATTTTAGGGATTAAAGCCTCCGCCGTAAAACAATTAAAAAAGTACCACCATAAGCATGTTTTATTTTATGTTATGTCAATTACAAATTGACGTATGCTTTCATCATCATCATCATCAGTCTTCCACTGCTGGACAAAGCCCTCCCCCTTGATGATGTATGCTTTAACTGACATCAATAAATGAGGAGGTTTTGTTCAACATGATCTTTTCTACTCGACTGCCTGAAAGATTATGTTTTTAGATAAGTAATCGGTGCAAGCGTTAGTGCAAATGAAACAATATTTTTAGCTTGCTTGCTCCTGTGCTGAAATAGTATATTGTAAAACGAGAGCATAAAACGAGTCATTTTACCATCTATCCATTTAACCCAAGACGGTCAATAGCCATTCGAGCCTGTACGGCGAGGGTGGATAGATACGTCGAGGGGAAAATGGGTTTAATGCTCGAGTTTTACACTCTACTTTTCACTTTGATTACGAGAAAATGAAATAGCAACAGTGGAAACAACTGTTCACTTTCTATGTACCTTTTATTTATTTTCATGCGTTATTGTGTAGTTATATTTTTTTAGTATTATTGTTTTATTTTGATTGAGTGTTTGATGACAACATAGACTTGTGTGACGACATTTAAAACTAATTGCAGTAATTATGGCAGTCCAGATTTTTATTATTACCATTATACCAGCCCTGGAGTTCCACCACATCATCTGAATAGTTGACGATCCACAGTACTATTTACTCGTTTTTTTGTCCTATTAATACACTTGAACTAGTTTGCTAATGTCGTTAGGAAATCGCAATAAAAGATCGTTTTCAGAAAGAAAGAATCTTCAGAAAGAAATCTTCAGGAAAACGAAGAAAACGGACAAGTCCAAAGCGGCAATAACGTTCTTGTTGCACTGTACTAAATTAAGGATTGAACTTCCTTCGGCGCTGTTTCCGAATGGCTTCACCAAGATCTTCAAGAAGCCTGTCTGATTCTAAAATGTCGGCAACGCACCAATCACTTCTTTGGACTCGTGAGTGTCCTGTATTGCGGAGATTTGTTTACCAACAGGTGTCCCGCTCTCTTGTTCACTATCCTTTATAAAAATAATTTGCACCTTTTCCGTGTTGCTTTTTACGTTTCTCGATAAAGAGTTATTCATTAATCTTTAAAATAAAAATGCAATTTTCCAACACCACGTGCACCGTGCATCCTCTTCCGCTACCATTAAAAACTTACTAAATGAACAAAAAAACCATTTAACGCTTCAAATTAATGATCCCGTAAAAATAACTCTGCTATAACAATTTGACAGCCAATCCATAACCGACCGTTGTTTACAGATGCTTTTGCCATTTTTTATTTAAAACTATTAAACCCTTTCACAGGCTGAATAGTAGTGGACATCTGCCAAAATGAAATGGCTAAAAAAGCGCGGGTGCCGAAACGCGCGTCTACTTTTTTTCCGCAATGTTTGGCAAATGGCAACCCTTTGATCAAATATGGCGTAATCAGATTTCGGCATGTGCTGTCTTTTTTGTTAAGAAACTCGATACCTCCTTGGGTGTAGAGTGTGCCTTTTGTTAACTGACAACATAACTTGTGTGTAACAATGGCACATCTCGAGATAAATTGCAGTGAAAAATTGAACTTAATTTGCGAACTTACGACTTAAAATTGATCAATTTTCCATTTCAAGTTGAGTTTTTTTTTCTAATACAGCAAAACATATTTGCTTTCGCCTGTCTTCCGTGTTTTAAAAAAATGGCACGAGCCGAAGGCACTTAGATATTGTGCTCGATGCGATAAAAACCTTTTTATTCGAGCATGTGGTCTTAAAACCTTTGAAGGGGTGAGTGAGCTATCACGGTGTCTCTTATAAATATAATTGCTCGGTTTCACTTTTGACAATGATTCAAAAAACACCTTTGCGATTTCTTTATAAAAATCGAAACTCTGGATCATTTATTCGAAGACCTATTGAAGTCCTTAGAACCAATAAATTGACTCCACAAGTCCTAATTACCTATTAAGCCAACGCACAAAAAATATTAAAACGTAGCCAGTTTACACACAGTTTACAGTTCAGTTTACGTAGTTCCAATAGTCCTATCTACAACAGGCGTCATCCCAAACCACCTACACCATAGCTTAAAATAGGCATAAAATCGCACGCTTACACAATTTTGCAAAAAGCCGCAATACTTAATACATGCAGAATAGTCAGAAGGTTCATGCAACCAGACCCTGAAAATAGCCCTCCGCAATCTTCTTACAAAATATTTATTCTACAACTCTTGCTACATTTACTTGGTGGATATCCCGTAAATATAGTTAAACCAGCCTAGAGCTGAGAAAAACAAATCCCTTGAAAATAATAATAATATTTTTTTATAAAATGCAAAAGTAACTTCATCTCCCTGTTACCCCTTCTCCGTTCTATGTTGCAATTATTCATGTCTTCTCTTCTCCTTATAATATAGTTCGATTCTCCAATTTTACTTTTCTTGTGAGCTTAGCAAACCGTTAGTAATTTTCTGTTTGGTATTAAATAAAAAGAACATTGACAGATAAAAGCTTATGTTTATTGTCAACGGTCACAATCCGTTTATACCGTAGGGTGCATGACATATAAATACAAATAAACCCCTACAGAACCCCCTAATCCTTTTGTAGTAAAGCATCGCTGATTAAATACAATAATGCGTTTACTAAAACAAATATTGCAATATTTGCAATCGGAATATTTTTGCATTACAATTTTAACCATAACTACCTGAAATAGTAATTTATTGAATCAGGGGATCGTGGGTTCAAACCCTGGCTCGCACCTCTGAGCTTTCGAAATTCATGTGCGGAATTACATTTGAAATTTACCACGAGCTTTACGGTGAAGAAAAACATCGTGAGGAAACATGCGAAGTAATTCAACGGTGTGTGTGAAGTTCCCAATCCGCACTGGGCCAGCGTGGGAACTACTGCCCAAGCTCTCTCACCCTGAGACGAAGCCTGTGCCCTGCAGTGGGACGTATATAGGTGGGATGATCTATTCATTTATTAAATAAAATCGTCTACATATCTACTGGTGTTTAATAGAGCGCATATATGGCATCCGTTTGAAGGAATTGGCTATAATTTGGTGAGGATAATATCCCACCAGGCTTGATGATTAGGTAGTTATTTACCCATATGGATTTTTTGACGATACAGTAAGAAAATATACAATTCCGAAAATGACAAATTCAAAAAAACTATAAATCAAAAACCCCACTGCTTAAAAAGAAACTTGTGTGCACTTTAGGAGGTAATCTAGAGCTCTTTTAAGTAACTTAGAATAACAGGCGGGACCTATTCAAAATTGTGACCAGCCCTAAAATTCCCAGTAATGGCGTTAAGCCAATAAAATTTTCCCAAATAAAATTGTCAGCAACGAAAGGAAACGATCACGTAGACGGGGATTTTTATTCCCAGAAGCGTCTTCATGATGAACTAGGTTCATTGTTAATTATTGCACGGTAGTAGCGTGTGGTCAGATGGTCAGATGGTCAAGTGGTCAGGTGCTGTGCCACCTGTACTGGACTTGTTTTGACAGGTGACGGTATTGTCTTGGGATTGTATTTGCATTGCGAGTGGGACAATGCGCGTCTTGTTTAAGTTTAAATAGGTCTTTTGGATTAAATGAGATCAGTTTTGTTTGGGATAAACGAACTTCTTTGTCTTGTGTTTATGTTTCGGCCAATTAACCCGGTGGTTAGAGTCAAAGTCAAAGTCAAAATATCTTTATTCAATTTTGGCTATAACAAGCACTCATGAATGTCAAAAATCTACCACCGGTCTACCATCTAGAGAACCTGAAATGAAGCTTATGGTCCCGGGTTCGAGCCCCGGTCGGAGCAGATAATTGTATGAAAATTACGAATGTTTTTTTTTCGAGTCTTAGGTGTTTAATTGTACTTAAGTATTAATCTGTCTATTTAAGTATGTTGACCCGTTGCCTAGTTAGTATTCATAATACAAGCTTCACTTATTTTGGGACTCAGTTAATTGGTGTCAAGGTCCCGTGATATTTTTTTAGATTTATTTATTTATATAAGATTTCGTTTAAATTAATCTTTAGCATAGTAATTATTTAAAATTAAGGAAAAATAACGGAACCAACTTAGAAAAGCTGAGAAACCGACATTGTCATTTCTATGTTTAAAAACCTACCACAAAAAATTACCACAAGAAAACTCGCTTTCACGTAAAACAACCGCATCAAAATCCGTCCATCCATATAAGCTGCGATGCCACAGACTAACAGATATTGGCGACAATCTTCTAACACCCCCCTTTTTGCAAAGAAGGTTCAAAACAAAAAATATTCAAATATTTATGTCACTTGGTAGGTACGAGTTTTGGATTCCTTTAAAAATACACTACAATAACATTACGAAGAAACGGCAAATATTTATAAGATGGGTAGGTATATTTTTTGGAGAGATGAGGAGTTTTACCCGTCTGCACGAAGGAGGTTTATTGGCTATAGTAAATAAAGCGACTTTAAGCGGTAAATCACCAGGCTGCCTGCAATTCCTAACTCGCAGCGATTTTCATAGACATCACTCCGCCACTTCAGCCCGCCGCATACCATACCCCCACAAAAGGCAGACTCCAAGGAATTCCTTCAAAATCTGGAGCTCTCATCAATATACCGACAAAAACTTCAACAAAAAGGGTTCCTCCCGATTTTTATTTGATGGAATCCATTGGGCTAAGTATGAGGCGCGGCGTCAAACGAACCGCGATGGCAAAAATGTGCATAATTGGAGTGGATCTGCAGAAAAAACTCTTCAAAAACTCAACCTCTAAAATGCTACGAAAAAGTGCAGGATACAGGGTGGAGTGAGACGGGAGTGCAGCGTCCTCAGTTTTTAATCGCAATCCTGCTAATATTATAATTGCCAAAGTTTGTGAGTGAATACACAAACACGAACGTATAATAAAATGCTTCAATACAAAAGAAAAGAAAACAAATATCCTTCATTAAGTGCCACAGATCCATACAGTGTCATGTACCACTACCATGTGAGTTTACAGGGACCGTACTCGATAGCGACGGCGTAAATTATTTGTAGAGGCGCTGTACAATTCTCCATACAAATAATTTACGCCGTCGCTATCGAATACGGCCACTGTAAACTCAAGGTAGTGATCTATGGGGAGGCTTAAGTCCAACAGTGGACGTCCGACGGCTGCTATGATAATATAATAATGATAATGAAGATTCAATAAAATTCAAAATTGAAAACGTTTATTCTGCAAGGAGGCCGTAATGAATGGGCTCTTTTACATGTCACTTTTTAAACTACCAGCGCTTTCGGCTAGACCATCATTGGCATCATTACCAAGAAGAATGCGCCGCTTGAAGCTTAGCAGCAGTGTTGTCACATACATTTTGGGAAAAATTAGTAGAAATTTGAAAGGGAAAATAGGTAGATCTACCAACTCAAGGTTAATACATTTTTAATGGTTACAAACGCGCATAAAATGTTTTAATTTATATATTCGTGATTTTTAGTTTATCCATATTCTGATTAAATAATCTCAAATGTTCAGAGTTAAGATCTCCACTTGATTAACTCGTTCCGTTTTAAGTGCTGAAATTACAAGATAGGCCTAATTCGATAGTAAGTAAGTAATATTTCATAACACGCGTGGCGAATTGTTTACAATCGTAATTTTTTGAAAAATAGGTAGATTTGAGACCAAGGGTCGTAGATAGGTAGAACGGAGGCAAAATAGGTAGATCTACCAAAAAATTTGTAGATGTGATAACCCTCCTTTAACACTTTTTTTTTCTTTTTTTTCTTTCTTTGTCCTTGGCAGAAAGTAATTTTTTCTTGATGATGATGATGAACTCCCGAAGCCAACCTGTCCTGTATAAGGATGCATTTCTATAAGGATTGATTTATTCAAATCGAAAACCTTTTGATTGTGCCCTTCGCCGCGGGCTCGCGAATTATTTGTTTTCGAATAGCAATTATATTTTATTTTATTAAACTCATGATACCGTCCAACTAATGTTTCCTCGAATTCCGTCTGATTGGTTGGAACTAAACGGCCGGTTAAGTTAAATGGGGATTAGGGTGGCGATTAGGTGTAATCGCTCGTTAAATGAGGTGCGCCGGCGCACGCGACCAGTGCCACTCGGGTCACCTAGAACAGTGATTCTGAACCTACTAATAGGAACGAAGACGCCATTAAAAAATAATTCGAAGGCACAACTCCAGTAACAAAACGCTTTATATCCCTGAAAACCAGATTAATTTTCGATTTACTGTAAAATTAGATTTTTTGTTGCTTTAAAACAAATAAATAGTTAGTTGATTGGGTTGCCGGATAGTGACGTCATAATTCACTATTGCCATTGAAATTCTATGGGAGAATTGTGTTTTGACAGCTCATAAAAAGTACGTCAGTTGATTGGTGGTGTCAACATCCCTATTACGCAAGAGGTGTACTTAGCGATGTCTTTACTTGGGAGGTAACAGAATACAAACGAGACCAAACTAATTTAATATATTGACCCGGATCACTCACGTCCTAAATCGAGTTTAGCTCGACATGTTTCGGGCTAATCCGTAGCCCTTCCTCTTCGGAGCAACGCAACTCGGCAGCTGCTGCAACACGCGCACTGCGCGTGAGAACTATGGCTGAAGCCCTCTCATTCTGAGAGGAGGCCTGTGCTTAGCAGGATAGCTTGATTTTATAAGGCGATATACGGTTCGGTTTACTTGTTTCTGATAACTGTAAGCGTTTTAAAACCACAATTAGAGGTTAACATCTGCCTTCAAAAAAGTTGAGATAAACTACTAAAAATCGCACTACGAACAAAAAATGTCATATGCATACGCCATCTGGTCACTATAAAAACAAGGTATATGCAGATAGTGCAAAAAATCGCTAAAAAGTGCACGGACAAAAAATGGCTGAATAAACCTATGGTTTGCCATCGACAATTTTTTTTTTATCCGCGGCATGTGCCGCGCGCTTCCGCTGCGATCCTTGGGCGTCAGTCAGTTGTTTCAGTGTAATTTGGCGTGCTTTAGTCACATTTAGGGTCTGTTTTACCACTCAAAGATAAATTTTGTGACATATACACTTATTACTACTGTATTTTGGTAGACAGTTGTGTAGCTCTGAAGATGAGCTCTTGTTGAGTTCAAAACGCGTCAGTGTAGTATGGCGGTGGTGATAGATGTGTTTGTGTGATTTGTGTGTGTTCTTACATTCAGTGTGGAGGTGGAGGAACTGCATGAACACGCTATTCTTTCGGTAACGTAGTTATCATAATATTTAAGGTCGCGGGTGACCAAAGTAAGTGGTTCAGTCCATTGATACCCCTCTTGTTGCAGATGTTTATGGGCGGTGGTGATCTCTTACCACCAGGAGACCCACTTGCTCGTTTGCCTACCAGTCGAATTAAAAAAATTGATATTAACTTCCACAAAGTAACGTCTGATTCAATATAACTATTATTAAGTTAGAAAGCAAAAACGAATTTATGATTTTTTTTAAGTCTTTTTGTATTTTTTATTTCAACTCCAAGTTTGTTACTTTTGTTTTTGTTTTGTTTGTTTTTACTTTTTCTTGTTGTTTTTTTTGTGTCTTGGCCTCTGTCCAGCGGTGGTGTAAGGGTTATAGCACGCAGCATGGATTGCTGAGGACCTGGGTTCGATTCTCAGCGCTGGTCTCTTTTTTTGGTTTTTCTGGGCATCCATTGCCCTATTTCACGAAGCTACTATTACAATTTACAAGCTGTAGTCTTTGTTTAACAGTTCGCATTGAACAGAGACTACCGCTTGTAAATTGTAACTTTCAGCTTCGTGAAATGGGCCACATAACTCAGTTTGTATTTTCGGTAAACGTATTTAACTGACAGATTAGAATTTTCTAGGGTACCTACTAAGTCTACTAGGCAATAGTGCAATGGAATCACCGAGTTGTACTGCCACTGGTAACCCGACGTTCTTTTTACTTTTTAGCACTTTCGCCACAAGCTAAACCGGCCAGCATCTGCGCACATCTATCAACCACATGCTGCGCAAAATTAATTACACATCTACACGAAAACTGTAAAAAATTCAAAACCTTTCTAATGGTTTATTTCCGTAAAAAACGAGAGTTGAGCACGCGTCTTTTTTTTAAAATTCCCTTTTTTTAGAGGCATTATGGCCCAACAATTGCTGATCAAATTAAGAAAAAAGTTGGTCCTTGCTCTATGGCATTGTAAGACTATGGTGGATACGCCATAAAATCGTATTATATTTAATGCCATTAAAACAAAGCTTAGGATTGATGTTTGCCTAGTGTTCTAGAAAGATTAAAGAAATTCAAAATATGTTAGATGTGGACATTTATATTTTTCAATGTTTGTTCTCGGGGCTTGGATGTTCAATATGTATTTATCAATATAAGTATGTTTATTCGTTGCCAGGTACTTACTTACATGAAGAAAAAACATTAAGTAAGCATTAATTAATTAGCATTCTTATATCTTCAGAGCGGTCATTTCTTGTCTAGAAATGATCGCTCTGAAGATCTGAAGTCTTTTAAAAAATATAGTGGATTACAGCATGTTGTGCAATTTACGATATATAAAAAGAGATATGCAAATATACCTACCTTAATGACATAATTTTAATATGAACACATTGATGATGAAGATCATGATTATGTTAATATTGATTATTTTTAATTATCATTAAATCAGAAACCTTAAAGTGCCGATACTTATTTTTAAAAATATATATTTAAATCCAGTGTCCGATTCATAATCTCAATGACACATACCTACTATTCTTCGTGTTTTCTATTTGTACTTTAATATTGTTGTGTCTTAAAATGTAAATATTTCTTTCTTTCTTCCTTTTCTTTAAATTAAATAATTACCAATTATCTTCCTGGACAAACTGCGTTCGTTGAATTGTTCAATTATAGTGTACCAGCTTTTACCCGCTGCTCCGCCCGCGTGGTATTCGGTCATCGCACACAATTCCCTCGGGAACAGCATTTTTCCGGGATAAAATGTAGCCTATGTCACTCTCGGGCCCAGAAACTATCTATTTGCCAAAAATCACGTCGATCCGTCGCTCCGTTACCGCGTGAAAGACGGACGAACATACAAATACACAAACATACAAACACACTTTCGCATTTATAATATTAGTAAGTAAGTAAGTATGGATTATCCACACTAAAACCGTCGCGACGCGGAAACCACGGAAGTAGCCGCAGCGCCTCTTCCTGTCTTTACCTTCCTCGCCAAATTCACTTTTTATCCCGTGTTTTTTTGTATTTTTTCGACATGGCAACAATTAAGACGGATGCGTATGGCTCGTGCGAGCGCTCGTGCCAGTCAGCTGCGGCGACGATTAAAAAAAAAACATTGTTTTTGATCTTAAAAACCGCGAATAGTGTTGCCAATGCGTAATAAGTAAACGAATGGAATTATAATTTATTGAATGTAGCGTTACTTTGAAACTGAACTATAAACAATCACTTTGTTCACCCGCAACCTTGTGATAGCCACGTGTATGCTACAAATGTGTGCTCATATAGCTCTTCCACCCGCACACTGTAATAACACACACAAACTACTGCCTAACTATTTAATTATTTTTTTTCAGAAAAAATGTTGCAATTCAAGTAAAAGCTCGTTATAACGGGTAACACTCTTTCCCGACCCGGATAATACTGACATGGAAATAACGACTCTGTTTTTCGATGGGAGTTACCACGAAAACCAGGGTCGGTAACGTATTATCCAGGCCGAGAAAGAGTGTCACCCGTTATAACTGCCAAACTTCAATTCTCTTGATACAGTTGTTTAGGTCTATCAGTCAGTGTCCTTACTCTTTATTGACTCCCATCACAAAAATTGGGGCGTTTTAAGTTTGACGCCAATTTCTGACTGTCTGTCTGCGTCACCGTAGCTCTCAAACGGATGAACCGATTTCGATGCGTTTTTTTTCACGTGAAAGCGAATTTCTTTGCGCTGTTTCTTAGCAATGTTTTACTGGATCGGTTAAACCTTTTTGAGATATAAAACTTTAAACTGGCAATGGGAGCTTTTAACCTTTTTTAAGTTTGTTTATGTATAAGAGATAATAAGGTAAACGACCGAGTGCTGGACACACTAATGCCCAATATATGACATCCTGCTGTCATCTCTATTGCTAATAGATTGCATAAAGATTAGAGATGCGAACTATCAGAGTGACGAACACTCGTACGTTTCATCATCATCTTCTCAGCCTATATACGTCTCACTGCTGGGCACAGGCCTCCTCTCGGAATGAGAGGGCTTGGGCCATAGTTCCCACGAGGGCCCAGTGCGGATTGGGAACTTCACACGCACCATTGAATTGCTTCGCAGGTTTGTGCAGGTTTCCTCACGATGTTTTCCTTCACCGCAAAGCTCGTGGTCATTTGCGCACATGAATTTCGAAAAACTCAGAGGCGCGAGCCGGGATTTGAACCCACGACCCTCTGCTTGAGAGGCGATAGGTCAAACCACTAGGCCACCACGGCTTTTTCTCGTACGTACCTTATAGAAAAGGTTACAGTTTTAAGAGAAGTTTCCCTGCCAGCCACGTGGCTGCGTTAGGTATTCGTTTGGGGTATTGCTGTCTTTATCGCTCTTGCCATAAGCGCTCGCAACCGACCCCCATGCACATCCCCTCCCGCTTCTCCGTTTCCCGCTAATGTATATCGAGATAGCTGTAGGCTTTCCAAGATTTGAGCGGTTGAATTTTGGGTTTCGTTGTCCTTCTATCATACGAAGAGTATAGCACAGAAATCAATGATATTTTATAATTAGGATCGTCATTACATTTTCTATGTCTGTCGTTTTTTTCGATTTTTACAAAAAATGCTTTAATAGTCTGTAGTTCTCGTGCAAAGTTGACATCTTTTTTTTGTCGACTTTTGAGCTCCTGTAATTCTGATATTACACATTTATTTGAAAATTTGAAAAACCACAGACATAGATAATTACGTCTAGTCCATACTTACAAAATTTCATCTACTTCTGTTGCCTAGTTTTCAAATGAGATCAGGGGGCCTACCACGCTCTATTAATATGATTCAGTTTAAGCTCTAAACTGAACTGCATCGCTATTTCGTACTACGACGTTACTTTTGTGATTCATTTCAAGTGAGGTTCAGCGATAGCGATACATATATCAGAGAAAATATCGGTCTTTCATTCACTTGTAAGCGATTGAGATTCAGCTCTGAGAAATAAAGGTCGTGGTACCAATTTCGACGATTCAGTTTAGGTGCCTAAATTGAACTGCTCTGCGTTTGGATCGTTTAGGAAAGATCGTGGTAGGCCCCCAGGACTACGTTTGTATGGAGAATGGAACGAAGAGACTTCTCTAAAGCAGGATACTTTAAGTCAAACCACGTTCGGGACTCCTATAAAGTTCTTCAAAACAGTTGCCCAAATTACTAATAAACTAGCGTTGACTCTGTTTCACAGATATTACCCGTTATTTATCGTCCGAGTGAAATAATATTCTCGCGACCAAATGGCGCGGAAGGGCCAATAGTAAAAAACCGCGATCTCGTACCAGATAATTAAGGAATCGTTTGAAAAAAGTTGCCTTACCTGCGATTCGATATCAAAATTTTGTATACAGGTGGATTTTGTTTAGCACTATCATAAACGATGTCGTAGTTTCGCTCAAAGAATAAATAACTATTAGTAAGAAATATGCACTGAAACAATGAGTGCTATCGTTTTTTGTCTTTCTAGATGGCGCCACTGTTGCGTGAGGTTTTTAAGTGTGGCTTTCAAAGTCTGCTATTACGGGCGTGAAAACAAAGTTTAGATTGAAATCATATTTAATACACCTTAAAATCGTACCATAAAAATATCGAGCAACATAACATTTATTGCCCGATAACGCATAATTGCCTTAATTAATTTCAGACAATGCAAAATATTCTCAAAATTATTCTAATTATAAAAAAAACCCGCGTAGCTCACCCAAAAACTATGAAATTTGACATTTCGGCGACCTCACGTTACACTAGCGCCTCTAGCGGCCAATTGCCCGCAACTTCGTCTGCGCGGATCTAGGTTATAGCGCGGTGGCGCCCTCTACCGGAATAAAAGGTATCCTATGTTCATCCTTGGGGTTCAAACTACCTATATCCCAAATTTCATCAAAATCGATTCAGTGGTTTCGACGTGAAAGCGTAACAGACTAACAGACAGACAGACAGAGTTACTTTCGCATTTATAATATTAGTTAGTAGGGATAAACTGCCTAAATGTCAAGTTTCATGGTCTTATGTTTAAAAATGACAAACTTCCATATAAACTTTCATACTCTATTTCACCCCCTCACAGGTCGAATTTTTAAAAACGCTCGAACAAATATCTACTTATTTCTTATTAGCTGCCTAAATGCCAAGTTTCATGGTTTTATCTTTAAAAATGACGAACTTCCATATAAAATTTCATCCCCTGTTTCAACCCCTTCAAGCCTTTTTTTCGGAATAAAAGGTAGCCTATGTTCTTTCCCAAGGTCTAGTCTATCTCTGTACCAAATTTCATCAAAATCGGTTCAGCGGTTTTGGCGTGAAAGCGTAACAGACAGACAGACAGACAGACAGAGTTACTTTCGCATTTATAATATTATAGTATGGATTATTTTAATCTCAAATACCTACCCGTGTTGATTTGTGTTCATTTGCTTGTAATTTAAACGCCATTTTTTATTGCTAGGTGAAAGAATAAACCGATTTTAGCACGATAAATTTAGTACAAATAATAAATTAATATAAAGGAACTAGCCTCTACCCACAACTCCGTAAATGATTGCAGAAAAGAATGAATGAAATTACACACACAGCTACAAAAATAATTGATGCAGAAAAGAATGAATTAAATGACTGAATTAATATCAAAATCCGATATGTGCATGAGCTCAACTCTAGTGGCACTACCTACCTATTCAATAATCCCTATTTACAACACGTGACATTGACCTCTGACTCTAGTCTCAAGCGTGTTAGGTCCACCAAGGTCACGGTGAAAACAATAAGTAGGTAAGTACTTGTAATTACACGTGGTTCTTTTGTTTGCTGTTTAAGAGACATTCGGAAAGCCTTGTACAGTCCGTGAGATCTTAAAAAAACCTTCGGATTTTAGAAGCATGCTTCGGGTACTGACGATGACACGCGATCGTGATACGCGGTTCTGTTCTGTTATCAACTTGCAAAACTTTTCTAAGTTACCGTAAAAAGTTATGTAAAGAATAACCATCAGTACAAAATGAACCTTACTATAATAATGTTACGCTTCTTTATCTTTTTCTAATTTTAATACAATATGACTTTTTGTCATGATACAAATAAAACAAAATCAGCATTTTCGAATTCTTCCATCGTCAATTTAAATTGAGAACACCCCGCCTCAACACAGTACTTTTGTTTGGAATTATATAGAGCTGTTGTTATACTGTATCTACTTCTCTTGGGTACGTCAAATGAATTTTTTTGGTCTGCTTTCGTTTTATTTTTTTTTAATGCACTTTTCGAAATCCCCGTTGCTTCTATAACACGGTCTAGTACCTTATTAAAATATTTACGACCATTTTTTTCGTAAAAAATTCAATTTATATACAAAATATTTATAAATATATTGTAATCAATTTCCAGTGATTGGCTATTTACAGATATACCCTGCTTAAGTTGACTCGCCATGGAAATCAATTTCCGAAAAATAACAAACTACCTAAATAAATATATGCAATTGGTGGTTTTAACTGCTCTATATACATCAATGAAAACACAACGAGTGCACTCTACGTGTGATGGATTGCTACTGAGTCAAAAAGACAATTGGACTTTTTTAATAACGAATTCTTCCGATTTCCCCCGAAACCCGAAGGGTTTTCTAAAAGCTCACGGATTGTATTGTATTTTGGCAGAGGATCGAAATCGACATTGACTACTGAGTGTCATTCATTCAATACACGTGTCATCATCATCTTCATCCCAGCCGTAGGACGTCCACTGTTGGACATAGGCCTCCCCCATAGACCTCCAGTTGCTTCGGTTGGCAGCGGCCTGCATCCACCGTGAACCCGCGGCTTTAACCAGGTCTTCCGTCCATCTCATTGGTGTCCTACGCTGTGCTTGCCAATCCGCAGTCTCCACTCGAGAACTTTCCGGCCCCAACGGCCATCTGTTCTACGTGCTATATGGCCCGCCCATTGGCACTTCAACGAGCTAATTCGCTTGGCTATGTCGGTGAACCTTGTTCTTCTACGTATCTCCTCATTTCTGATTCAATCCCGTAGAGAAATCCCAAGCATAGCTCGCCGAGGATTTATATGCACACGTGTAGCAGTGATTCATTACTAATGCGTAGGTATTTTGTGTAATTAAACCACTCTCATTAACAGTTTTGCCTAATTAATCAATGTTATTAGAATTTGGTTACATTTTAAATGGTTTGGATCGTGGTTATACCTACCCAGTTATGAAAACCGGATAACCAAGTGGTTAGAGAACCTGACTACCTATTAAGCTTGAGGTCCTGGATTCGATCCCCGTCCAGGGCAGATAATTGATATTGACACCAATTTACCTAGTCCCAAAGCTTGTAACTAACAAGCTCTGCTTAGTTTGGGTACGTCAGTACTATTATTATTATTTTATTCTGTAGTTTGGGACTAGTCAATTGGTGTCAATAATGTCCCATGATATTTCATTATTTATTGTTATTAATCTTGATACACCACATTTCTCTATAAGCAATTTTTCTTATTGGTATGTATTTATGGGAATCTATTATTACATCAAACTTTTTAAATCTAGTTTTAATTTAATTTTCCATAAACATTAGTACAGTCATGGGCATATGTAAACGCTTCCCCTTTGCAAAAATATATGTTTACACAAGATTTTTTTAACTAAGAACACTAGGCATGTGACATTCAAAATTATTGTAGTACCCAAAAAACCGACCAAAATAATGTATGTTGACGATATTTTTAGTAAAATTAAGTAAAGAAACTCAATCACATGCGGTATTTGCTCCAATTTTTAAATTTCTGTAAATGAACGTCAAGTTCAAAATAATATCTACAACGGTGTCAGTAACATGTAAACAATTACGTTTGCATAAATTTTCACAACAATGATATGTATTCACGTGGTCTTGGCCACGTTCTATTCCGTGGTCTTGACGTTGCTCATAATTTGCAAGGAAGGTGACAGTCACGATTGTTTTTTTGGAATCTTTTTTTATTTTTTTATATCAATTCCAAATTTTATTTACTTTTACGGTCATCCCGTAAAACCTATATCCACCTACCAGCAGTGGTGTAGCGGTATAGCACGCGGCACAGAATACCGAGGACGGTTCGATTCCCAGCGCTGGTCTTATTTTTCTGGTTTTTCTGCGCGTCTATATTTCAGTTTGTGTTTTCGATATAAGGTGACAGTCATTCTAAACTACAAAATCTCAAATCGAAGTTCGTATCGTACCGTCCCTCTCACTCTCGTATCAAATAACCATTAGCGTCAGCGATACGACACGAACTTCAATTTTCGAATTTCGTAGTAACCCCCCTGATTGACGCTTCTTTCGAGTCTATCACAGATAATGCTAAGAACAGTGTTTAGTTTAAAATTCGAATGGTCTTACGGCCAGATTCTTTAAATATGCTAATAAATATTTACTAAAATTATTGGGAAACAATTTGAAATTTCAAATATGAAATAATGTACAACCTAACCAAAAAAACCCGTGTGGTGTCGGGACCCCGTGTGGTGTCGGGTTAGAATTACACCTCTCCATTTCTTCCGTGGATGTCGTAAGAGGCGACTGAGGATATGGGTTAAGGTATACCGTAGGCGGCAGGCTAGCAACCTGTCACTATTGTACCGTTTTTATCAAACTTTAAACCTAAAATTGCTAAAAGTGGCTCCGAAGCGGTAACGTTTCGTGTGCTCTGCCTACCCCATTTGCGAATACAGGCGTGATGTTTGTATGTGTGTAACCAAAAAAAAGTTGTAAAATCCCTGATTTTGCCACTTCAAAGTTTAATATCTCAAGAACGGCTAAACCGATTTTAATCCATCGCTAGAAAACTTTAAAAAAAAACGTATACAAATTGGTCCACCCGTTTGAGCTACGGTGCCACAGAAACGGTATCCGTTCATGTCGCAACTAACATTAATTTGGCAAATTGTTTCATTTCGCAAACTCTAAAACTGTAAATATTTCAAGATTTATTTTAGGGCCATCGTGTAGAACTCTTTAGGTTAGGTTAGATTAGTTTTATGAAAATCCTGAAAAAATTACACTTTCAGAAATTTTAAGCAGTTGGGAAATAAAAAGTTGCGAAATGAAACAGTTTGCCAAACGTTATTCGCCGAAACATTAGTAAAGCCACACATACACAGACACACATAGCGGTCAAACTTATAACACCCCTCTTTTTGCGTCGGGGGTTAAATAAACGAAGTAATGAAGCGTAGATAAGTTGTATGCTGTAAAATTGGGTTGTAGCTATAAGTTTTAAAAATATATAAACCGGCGGCCTCTTTAGTCTAAAATGACGTACACCCTACTAACTTGTATTTCATAATATTAATATTATAAGACTCGCGCTGGCTTGAACCGGCTCTGACATCAAGGTATCTATTGGGCATTAACTTGTCAAGCACTAGGACATAACTAGGTACTATCGAGTGCAGCGTCGCCTTTCCCCCTTAGGTCGCAATTTGTTTGCGCTCTTAGAAAGCTCCGGTCCCCGCCTAGAATCGACAAGCACCAATAGAAATTCGACACTACTACAAAATTTTTTTTTTTTGCAGGTTAAAATATGTAGTATACTTTCTCTTAAATTTTGCCCAAATCAATCCATAAAAAATGGTCCTTTCTTAATTACGAGAGCTGAATGGTTTACTTAATAAGGGGCGGGGCAAGCAAAATTTCTGGTTGCAAGGGATTTTGTCGAAAAAGGGGAAAGGCGGCGCTGCGCGTGATGGTACCTTACGAGTACGTCACACGATCTCAGACTCTTGACCTGTTGCCCAGTCATTTGTTCTATCCGACTTCACAAAAAGTGAGTGCTTGAACTACACCAGGTCAAGTGCACGTGAGTTTTTCTGCGTGCGATTTTTTCACGAGTAACCTGTGATCTTCGCCAAGGTCACCTTCAAAGGTTTTTACAGCAACTTCTACTGTTCTTGACTTGTGCTCTTGACTAAATGGATGACATTTCATTTCATCAGTACCTGAACGACCGAGCTTTTGTCGGACTAAAACTCGATAAGTGTTTTCCCAGAGATAAGACTAACCAACAAAAATCGGCCAAAAGCATGTCGACACACCCGAAATAGGGTTCCGTAGCCATTACGAAAAAATTAATTAGTTTTTTTAATTTTCATTACATTTAAGTTTATTCGAAGAAGCAATGTAAAGCAAAATGCTTGATGTTTGTAGCGTGACGGCGACGTCAGTTCTGTTCTAGGATAGCGTACATTGATAGCAGTATTTAATTTGTATGAAAAAATAAAAATTCAAAGACTCCATTATTTTTAAAAGTCGTTGAACTAATGTCGTTCAGTTTGACGTTCTAAGTTTTTGCTCGTATTACAGGCAACACCCGGTATAATACTCACGTTCTACTGCTGCTTCTTTCGCACGTGAATTTCCTAAAAACTCACACGGGAGGCCGAGTTTGAACCCATGATCCGCTGCTTGAGACGCCATAAAGTTTAAACCACTAGAGCCTAGTGGTTTAAACAACGAGTAGGTCCGTTATACAATATTAAAACGAACAACCAACTAAAATAGTCAACATACCACCAACGGGACTTGTCACGCTACGTCGCCTTTCCCCTTTTTCGACAAAATCCCTTGCAACCAGAAATTTTGCTTGCCCCGCCCCTTATTAAGTAAACCATTCAGCTCTCATAATTAAGAAAGGACCATTTTTTATGGATTTGGGCAAAATTTAAGAGAAAATATATTACATATTTTAACCTGCAAAAAAAATATATTTTGTAGTAGTGTCGAACTTCTATTGGTGCTTGTCGATTCTATGCGGGGACCGGAGCTTCCTAAGAGCGCAAACAAATTGCGACCTAAGGGGGGAAAGGCGACGCTGCACTCGATGGTACCTCGACGTTTTAGCAACTTTGCAGTCGCTGTGGTCACGAATAAAAAAAGAAAAGAAAAGAATAAATTTATTTACCTACCAGAATTCGGCACAACAAAAATAAATAAAAAAAACAGACAATCTTATATATTAGTCACCAAAAGAGAAAATAAATAAACATTGCGCCGAAAGAAGTAAAAAGGGCAGAGTAGACTGAAGTGTTGGTGGTAATTTAACTACGAGTGAGAATCCGGAAAGTTTAAAACGTTAAACCAACTAAAATGTTCGCATCTAAAAACACACGCTGTATAAATGAAACGTCGCGGACGAAAACCATCCGATATGTGAATTGTAAAAAACGCAAGGGCCTCCGTTTTTTTACGCGCGCATCAAAAGAAATTCTCATAAAAAGTCTGATTTCGCAGATGTTGGTTTTATAAATTTCTTGCACGTGTTTGTAAGTAGTTTTTTTCTATCGGCTGTGAGGTCTCGCCTAAAACTTTTGAAATGGTCTTAATTAGAATTAAAGTGCGGTTAATGATTGTGAATTTAGCAGCTGCTCAATAGATATATCTTATTGTGCTTTTGTTAGTGTTTTATAAATTAAACCATCCATTACATTATCATGGGCTAACTTATTTATATATGAAGTTAAATATTAATAAGACGTCAATGTAAAATCCTGTCAGGTCAAAGCAAAGAAATGGTGTGAGTAAAGTTTCAAATACAGCTGCTGCTTGCTTTCATCATCATCATCGGTTACGTATCTGATTATCGAATGTTAAAATACCGAATGTATTAAAATATCGAATATATCTGTTAAGACTGTATTTTTATTTAGATTGTTATAAATCTAACCTAACCTAAGGGGTTCTATACGATGCCGGTTTAGTCAATTCTGAAAAGTTTTCGGTTTCAGAAAATAAACTATTCAATATTATGACTCATTCGATATTTTAATATTCGATATTCAGATGTGTACCCTCATCATCATCAGCCCGAAGACGTCCGCTGCTCAACAAAGGCCTCCCTTTAGAACGCCACAATGAACGATAACTCGCCACTTGGATCCACTGCGTGGTTGCCCGCACCTCTTACGATTTCACCAGTCCACCCAGAGGGAGGCGTGCCACGCTTCGTCTTCCGGTTCGTCTTTTCTCTCCCAACGGTTATTTGTCCTTCGAGGGATGTGGCCCGCCCTTTACCATTTCTACTTGCATAGTTTTACAGCTATCTGTGTCGGTGACTTTAGTTCTTTGGCGAATTTCCGTTTTTGAATTTGTGTTTGCTTTAACACCATCAACTTAAATCTCTAAATTACCGGAAATTTTATGGTATGGTATGTATATTATCGTTAATGCGTTTATAAGAAAGTTGTATGTTCAATACCTGGCTGGCGTTGGCGACATCTAGTCGCAATCCAACACACTAAAATCCCTGCGCAATCAAAACGAAGGCCGTACTTTGCTGTAACGAAATAGTTTTCGTCGATCACGCGAGATGGCGTGCTCTTCAAAATTATCTATCACGGTTAAATTCATAAAGAAAAGTCCGTAGTCCAAAAACTGTCTTGACAATCAGTTTTGACTTCCATTTCTTTTATAAAAATGTCAATTAAACCAATCATAATCGATTTATTTAATATCACACTTCTGTCTTTGAAAAATATATTAATGAGTAGTGAATCTTTTTAATTCAAGCGAAAACAGAACACGAAAGGTTTCAAATTTAATTTACTACACTGAAAAAAATGTTAGGTTGGATTTACCAGATTCCGCGTAAATGTTACCAAAGTTTTCGGTTGATTTCGGTCCTATCACGAATTTTTGTTGATTTTACCAAACTAATTAAGTTGTGTTATACCAAATTTATTTAGTAGATTACACCAATGTTTTGTAGTACTCTGTAACATTTTTACCAAAGTAATTAAGTAATATTTCTCACCAAAGTACTTTAGTATAATTTCTTACCAAAGTACTTTAGTAAAATTTCTAACCAAAGTACTTTAGTAATTTTTTTACCAAAGTACATTTGTAAAGTTTCTCACCAAAGTACTTTAGTAAAGTTTCCCACCAAAGAACTTTAGTAGAAATCTAACCAATGTACTTTAGTAAAAATGTATATTAATAGTTTGGTGGAATCTACCAAACAGATATTTTCTATTTTACCAAACATACTTGTCTCTTTTTACCAAATATCTTTTGCACGTTTAACAGAATTAAACGAATTATTATTGAAGTTAGTTAGTAGAAAATGCAAAATTATTTGGTAAAATCTACGACAAAAATTTGGTAAATAGCGCTTACTATATGGTAGAATGTATTAAATCAGTTTGATAGAAAAAACTGAACTTAACTTGTAAGTATAATCTATTTTGTTTGGTAAACTCTAACAAACAAAGTTTAGCAGTATTTACTAATTAGGTTCGGTTTATTTTATCAGCATTAGTTTGATAATAATTACCAGATTTATATTTCAATTACTACCAAAGGTTGTTTGATACATCTACCAAATGTGTCATGCAGTTCTCATCAAAGTTAGCTTAGTAAAATCTATCAGGATGTGTAACGTGCTTTTTATCAGAGATAATATTGTATTATCTACCAGAAGTGTTTCGCAGATTTTATCATATGTAATTAAGTGTTATCTATCATGTGTTTCGTATTTTTTCCTATTTTTTTTGGTAATATCTAACATATTTATACTGTAGTCTTTACCAAACTTTTACTGGTAATATTTGCCATATTTTATCAGTGCTTGTTTTGCGAATTGTGCTGGTCTTAGTTTAGTAAAACATACCAAATAAGTATTGTACATTTCACTGGTGTTAGTTTGGTTAATTTACCCAACTAATACTAGTAAAATGTACAAAACTTTTTAGGTACGTATTACCAAACACATTTTTGATTTCCAGAATATTAATAGGGTGTGGTATCATTGATGATTAGAAACATACTTAGTAGCGAATCTGCAATATTGCTGACATGGTATGAGAGTAAAAAAACTACATAGTTATTCTATGTAGTTTGAGGATATTTCCTCGCCACACCCTAAAAATATAGTAGAACAAAAAAGCTTACAGAATCTGAAAAAAAAAATGTTTTAAGACCGTTTAACCAACACTTCAAAAATATACAGGCTTATTGGTCACTCAACGTATTCCTTTTTAGGTAGATACAGTAAGGTTCATTTTCAGTTAAAAAGGTCATGTAGGTTATCGAAAAATCAGCAGTTTCTAGAAAGTGAACATTTATAAATTGTCTTATTTTTCTCAGATAACTGTTAAAAGGAATATGTCGAATTACCAGTCACTTCATATAATATACTTAAGGGCTTAGTAAAAACGGTGGTTTAAAGCAAAATAAACCAATTTTTGGTACATGTCATAAAATTTATTTTATCAATTAGTAATACAATAATCACTAGAATAGATCACACAGAATTTTCAACAGAACTGAAGCGAGACATTTAAAACAAACAAACATTTTTATAAAATGTATGTATATACTTAACAAATTACTTATGTATGTATGGATATCTCTTTATTGTACATAAAACACGGAGTAACAAGTAACTGAACAAAGGCTAACTTATCCCTTAAAGGGATCTATACCAATTAACCTTAGGGCGATTGGCAGGACATCGGAAAAAGTAGTAGACACACGCAAATAGAAGTTAAAAGTACTAGAATCAGAAAATATCTTATTCCAAGTCGGAAATAAAAGATGAGATTTTATAAAAATATTTTTGCAGAAATAGCCAATTTGAACGGCTTCTGCAAGATACTCAGCGCCCAGATAGTCAAGTTATATAGTTAACACATTATAATAATGCCAAGTCGGAGATAAAACATGAGACAACTGAAAGCTTTTTGTCCGATTTTGTGTCAATTTTATAAAAATATTTTTGCAGAAATAGCCAAATGTAAACGGCTTCTGCAGGATACTCAGCGTCCAGAAAATGAAATGTTTTAAAGCATACGTCCAGCGCTTTCAGGAGCGTGTCTAATTTGTAAAGGATGTCGTCGTATAATTTGATGTACCAATTTTAATAAAAATAATTAATATTTAAGTGGATCGTGAAGCAACGGCAAAACTAGTATTTTCATACAAACTGCGATAACGATTACAACCCTTCAATTTCTTACACATTGTTAGTCAACACAAAAGCTTGGTTGTACCTAGGTTCCGCTTTTTTTGATATCATTATTGGATTTAATTATATTATTTTTGTTCTAGAGTTATCATACAAAACAATGTCGGCTGTAATCTGTTTATTGATGTTTAATAAATAATATTTAAAAGCAAAACATAAACATCTAGATTTTGGTCTGGATGTGAGTACCTATATCAAAAATTGGTCGAAATTAGAGTTAACGTTTAAGCTTGAAACACACAGAGAGCGGTGGCGGGGCGGTGCGGCGCGGCGCGGCCACGGTATCGGTTGAAATATTCGAGCTAACGTGAAGGAGGGCACTCAGAATACCGCGCGGGAAATAAGCTTGGCGCGGTATTCTTTGTGTCCTCTTTCATGTTAGCTCGAATATTACAACCGGTACCACCTCCGCGCCGCGCCGCACCGCTCCGCCTCCGACGTCAGTGTGTTTCTAGCTTTAGGGGGTGGAAATCGTTATCGCCGTTTGAGTGGAAAGTCGTTATCTCACAATAGTGTTAAAAGTGAAATTATATCTTTAAGTACATGAAGAATGAAACTATTCATTGCTTTTTTATACTTGTTTTTCTTTACCACTATATCTTGGTACTTTACTCTCACTGTTGGAAATATTTTAAAGCCAATCGCCACGCAATAGCAGAAGTCTCTAACATCTGAAATATAAAAAAAAGATTTTTCACTTGTCATGCTCGTAAAGTTCGTGTTTATGCTGGATCTAGCCGACATAACCTAACCAACAAAAAGTTGGAAAACCCCCGACTTTGTCACTTTAAAGTTCAATATCTCAAAAACGGCTTAACCGATTTTGATGAAACATGTCTAAGAACCTTCGCTAGAAAACCTGCTATCAAATAAAAAAAACAGCATTCAAATCGGTCCACCCGTTTAAGAGCTACGGTTCCACAGACAGACACACAGACTGACACACAGACACACATAGCGGTCAAACTTATAACACCCCTCTTTTTGCGTCAGGGGTTAATAAAATGATTTTTTATGCTCTACAATACAATACAATACAATACAAATATTTTTTATTGCACACCACATATCAGTACAAAAAATATATAATATAAATATAAATTCAGGCAAACAATAAGCGGTTCTATCGCTTAAAAGCGATCTCTTCCAGACAACCATTTGGGCACAAGATCTTATGATTAGGTATGTCAAAAATAGGCTCACTTTAATTGCTACGATATAACTATTTGATGCTGAGGGTGACTGTTAGGAGTAGGTATGTAGCAAGACTGGCTCAATGATAACTTTCGTATTGTAATATAAAGAGGAGTCATGATGTTATTTTTTTAAAAAAGGTAGTACAGACAAAAATACTCACATGAATAATATTTTGGAGTTGGATCAACAATATTATTTCCTTAAAATTGGGAATCAGCTCCTTCAGTTCAGTTTCTTCTATGCAGTCAAGCAATTTGAACGAAATCTGGTTTTCTAAAAAGACAAAGAGATAGGTTATATGTATGTACATCATATTCTTTTAGCTTATTATTTTTAGGTTCAGTTACACTAGGGTGGAGCGTATTTTATCTTTTTTACATTTCGGATGCTGAATAGTGCAAAAAAGTAAAAAGTCGGATTTTGTTGAACGGTTTGAAAAAATAAAAATATTTTAAACCACTTTTGGCCTCCTACTCTCTTCCAAAAATTCGAAAAACTATAGATATTACATGGATATTTTTTACGTATAATGCTTGTAATAACTATCACTTGTTCGAAGTTTCTTTTCAATTAGTCTATTTTTAAGGCCAATAAAACTAATCTGGTAAATTTTACTAAAATTAGTTTTGTAAATTGATCAAAGCAAAAATTAGGTACCTAACCACTATTTCTAGGTCGATATCTCGCTTTATATCTCGCCATGAGATAGAATCCAATTCATTTATACTATAACAACTAAAGTATTACAGCGTGGAAGTGGAGGAACTGCATGAACACGCATATTTTGCATATTAAGCTTAGCTATTGTAAGGTTGCGGGTGAGCAAGGAAATTCTTTTAGTTCATTTAACTAAAGGATAATTATTATTATTGACAATATGGGTAATAATAATTATAATATTATCGATTCACATAGGTACTTACCTTCGAAAATTGTTATGGTAGATTGAGATAGCCCCCATTCCTTCAAATATTCGGCGACCCCCACACTTAATTCATCTTCGAGATCACTCTCCATAGCTGGTTTCACACTAAATTCGTAACAAATTACTATTAAATGAAGAAAATGCAAACAATAGGACAAGAACGCAAACAGGACCGACTCACTGACTAACTGACGTGACGTAACTGAACGAGCGAGCGCGCGAATGAAGTGAGGCGTGGGGTGAGGCGAGCCCGGCCGGCGGCCCGCGTGACTCTAGCGCAGCGCAACTAAAGTTGCCATATGTACGGATTTGTCCGTGCGTATACGGATTTTGTACGTTTAAAACGGATAACTCAAGAATATGGATTTTATACGGAATTCAATTGAATTGGCTTATATACGAATTTTTTATACGGAAAAGCTAGAACACTAATATTTTTCAAAATATCGAATGATTCGATGCATGCTTGGAGGAATTAGTCCTCCGAGGATGCATGTAATACTTACTACGTTAAGTAAGTACGTACCTACTAAGTACTTAAGTCTACTTTACGAGAAAAAAACTTCGTCAGCAAAGCAACATTTGAAAGTTCCCGAAAAACAGCTTTAAAACACTTACCTAACGCTAAAAACACTACTAAAAGAATACTGCGACTTATTTAAATGCAGGAAAAAGCTGGATTCCTTATTTTAATTCTTAATGTATAATATATTGGATTTCATACGGAATTTAGCTGAAGTTAACTGTACGGATTTCATACGAATTTTTGATATTAAATTAAAATACGGGCTTTTAGTCTCTAGCGTATGGCAACACTGGCGGCAGGTCGTCTTGCTCCGCAGGGCAGTAGGATGGAACTATGTTTACATGTCTATGTGTGTATGTGCGAGGCCATTTTAGGGTTCCGAACCAAAATCCTACTTAATAATAGAATAGTTATTTGACCTACTTCCTACTTATTATAAATGCGAAAGTGTGTTTCTGTGTTTGTATGTTTGTGTGTTTGTCCTTCTTTCACGCCGTAACGGAGCGACGGATCGACGTGATTTTTGGCGTAGAGATAGTTTATAGGCCCGAAAGTGACATAGGCTACTTTTTATCTCGGAAAAATGCACAGTTCCTGAGGGAACAGCGCGCGATAACCGAATACCACGCGGGCGGAGCCGCGGGCAAAAGCTAGTATTATAAATGCGAAAGTGTGTTTGTATGTTTGTCCGTCTTTCACGTCGTAACGGAGCCACGGATCGACGTGATTTTTGACATAAGTAGAGATAGTTTAAGGGTCCGAGAATGACATAGGCTACTTTTTATCCTGGAAAAATGCACCGTTATTAGTATATATGGGTATGGATGTCGTATAACTTCGCATAGTAGGTACTCAGCTGTCAGCTATCAGATAAGACTGTAATTACTTGATGACTAACAGAATTGCTACACCTACAGAATACATAATTTTTTTTAAATAAACATAAAATATGTTATAAAACGTAGACATGGAGCCTCAGTGCGCGAGTTTGACTCGCATTAAATTGTTCATTTATGTAATATCAAATGAGTCTACTAATAATTACGACCTGTCCTAGTAAATAACTGCAAATAACTTCGAGACCAACACAGTAAAAATGATAAAAATCAACTGAACTGTAGTAAATTCGGGACAGCATTGGACTGTAGAAGATCACAGAAGAAGGGGTTCTAAACATAAAGTTGTAATAATAATGATGATGGTGATGGTGATGGTGAATATAAGAAGTAATAAGATGATTTATATTTATTTTGTAAGTAAATTATACGCAATGTGCTTTACTTACAAAATAACACAATAATAATACGTAATTTGCTACATAATACTTGAGCGTAGTTTAACAAAAAGGAGCTAAAGCACTGTCATGATATTCTTTAATATCGCTTTTGTTCCTGCTGAAATTTAATCCGAAATTGAAAAAATATTTCTTGCGGGTTGGATTGGATCCTTTTTGCTAAACTACGTCCACAATTTATATTTATACATTTAATAACTGTCGTGGACTCATCCGCTCTCATTCCGTTTAAAAATATTCTACTCGTAGCTCCTGCTATGAAGTTCAAGTTTTTCCATTCCAAATTACTTACATCAAATTTGGTACAGTGCTTTAATTGTGATAATTTAACTATTTGTATATGATTAATGATCATCACATTCAGATTCAAATTGGCGATTAAAAACTATGAATAACATACAGAATATATCTTAAGTAATTTTTTTTATAAAATTTCAGTTTCTTGCAGAATGTTTATCTCTGCCTCTTTAGGTATTTGATAGGAAGGTAAGTTTCTGTTTTAAGCAAAATAGGATAAGTTTTTTTATTGTTTTTAAATTATGATATGGAAAATAGTAAAGTTAATCTCGCTAATCCATACTAATATTATAAATGCGAAAGTAACTCTGTCTGTCTGTCTGCCTGTCTGTCTGTCTGTCTGTCTGTCTGTTACGCTTTCACGCCAAAACCGCTGAACCGATTTTGATGAAATTTGGTACAGAGATAGACTAGACCTTGGGAAAGAACATAGGCTACCTTTTATTCCGAAAAAAGGCTTGAAGGGGTTGAAATAGGGGATGTAAGTTTATGTGGAAGTTCGTAATTTTTAAAGATAAAACCATGAAACCTGGCATTTAAGCAGTTAATAAGAAATAAGTAGATATTTGTTCGAGCATTTTTGAAAATTCGGCCTGTGAGGGGATGAAATAGGGGATGAAATTTTATATGGAAGGAAGGAAAAATACTTCCCAAAATAACTATTCAACGCGGACGGAGTCGCGAGCAAAAGCTAGTATTTATCATAAATGCGAAAGTTTGTAAGTCTGTATGTTTGTTTGTTACCTACCTCTTCACGTCTTAACCGTTGAACCGCTTTAGATTAAATTCGGTATGCAGATAGTATATAAGTCCCGGAGAAGGACATAGAATAGTTTTATCCCGCAAAATTGCATAGTTCCCGCGGGATAGCATTAAATCAACTCTACGTGAACGGAGTTGCGGGCAACAGCTAGTTAATGAATAAGTGAAACTAATATAGGTGTCCGACATTTTAATTAGAATTAAGTTTGAACCGAACACTAAAAAAAGCAATTCAAGTAGGAACTATATTTTGACCCCAACCTTTCTAGTTTTGTAAGTTCAACCACGAGGTCTTGTTATATTTATCTTATTTTTATGATAAAATCAACCAAATCAAATTGTCGAGATGTGTTTTGTAAAATGTACAATACTCTTTGTTAATTTACACCATGCACTCTGGTAATAACTATAATTTGACCTCAACCTTTTAGTTTTGTAAGTTCACCCACGAGGTCTTGTTATATTTATCATATATTTATAATAAAATCAACCAAATCAAATTGTTGAAATTTGTTTTGTAAAATGTACAATACTTTTTGATAATTTACACCATGAACTCTGGTAGAGATTATATTTTGACCTCAACCTTTTTAGTTGTGTTGGTTCCACCGCGAGGTCTTGTTATATTTATCATACTTTTATGATAAAATTAACCAAACCAAATTGTTGAGATGTGTTTTGTAAAATCTACAATACTTTTTGCTAATTTGTACCATGCACTCTGGTAGGAACTATAATTTGACCTCAACCTTTTTAGTTTTGTAAGTTCAACCACGAGGTCTTGTTATATTTATCTTATTTTTATGATAAAATCAACCAAACCAAATTGTTGAAATGTGTTTTGTAAAATGTACACTACTTTTTGTTAATTTACACCATGCACTCTGGTAGGAACTATATTTTGACCTCAACCTTTTTAGTTTTGTAAGTTCAACCGCAAGGTCTTATAATATTTATCATATATTTATAATAAAATCAACCAAATCAAATTGTTGAAATTTGTTTTGTAAAATGTACAATACTTTTTGATAATTTACACCATGAACTCTGGTAGAGATTATATTTTGACCTCAACCTTTTTAGTTGTGTTGGTTCCACCGCGAGGTCTTGTTATATTTATCATACTTTTATGATCAATTCAACCAAACCAAATTGTTGAGATGTGTTTTGTAAAATATACAATACTCTTTGTTAATTTACACCATGCACTCTGGTAGGAACTATATTTTGACCTCAACCTTTTTAGTTTTGTAAGTTCAACCGCGAGGTCTTGTTATATTTAACATATTTTTATGATAAAATGAACCAAACCAAATTGTTGAGATTTGTTTTGTAAATTGTACAATACTTTTTGTTGATTTACATAAAAACTCTGGTACCGCCTTCAACCTTTTTAGGTTTGTAAATTCAATAGCGAATTTTTGTTATTTTTATCATAGTTTCCATGTAATTCAGCCAACCTTAGTTAATTTGGTAAATTCAACACACCATTTTTTTCAGTGTAGCTACCTATTTATAGTACGCGCATTATCATCATCATCCCGCCTGTATACGTCCCACTGCTGGGCACAGGCCACCTCTCAGAATGAGAGGGCTTGGACCGTAGTTTATTCGACTGGATGGCAAACGAGCAAGCGGGTCTCCTGTTGGTAAGAGATCACCGCCGCCCATAAACAAATAAAACACACAAACATCTAACAAAACAAAACATCTGTAACACCAGGGGTATTGCAGATGCATTGCCAACCTAGAGGCCTAAGATGGGATACCTCAAATGCCAGTAATTTCACCGGCTGTATTACTCTCCACGCCGAAACAATAGTGCAAGCACCGCTGCTTCACGGCAGGATTAACGAGCAAGATGGTAGTTGCTATCCGGGTGGAACTTGCACAAGGACCTACAACCTGTATATTTCCCTTCACAGAAAGCTCGTGGTAACAAATTTAAAATTCATGCGCATAATTATGATTAATTGACTGACTTAACGTCATGATTTCAGTACAAATGACACTAAATGGTTATATCGTACACTATCAATATCAATGGAGTTGATAGTAAGCAACCTACTACGCCGCCTACACTCCACATTCCTGATGATAGAATGGCCGCAAAGCCGGTGTGTTGCCTTGACTAAGTAGATAGGTTTTCTTATTAGGATACATATATTGTTAAGTTATAGTCAAAAGCAGTGACGACGGGTTTTGGGTTTGAATTTTGTCTCTGGGAAAAAATGTGTTTTCAAGTTTTAGCCCCAGCAAAGCTCAGTCGTCCAGGCACAATTAACAACAATAAATATTGGACACTTAATATTAAGTACTTTTTATTTTTTTTACATAAATTGACCATAATTGACCCCTATCTCACCTGATGTTTAGTGCAAATGAGGCCAAAGGTGTATCTCACTGGTTCAGTAACAGCCTATTCACTCAGCCTTGAAGAGCCCTTGATTGTATTTATCCGGAAATACAGACGACGGGAGCGAGTTCCATTCCAAACATTTCATACATTTTTGGCTCTGTCGAAATAACCTTGTATTAATGCTACTTGTTTTGTCAAAACACAGAATATTATTATAATACTTCACAACAAGGCTTTTAATGTTGCTCTCAAAGACGTCAATTAAAATTTTCTTGGTAATAGGAAAGAACTGCCTCTTGTGTCTATGAATGCGGTAGTAAAAAAACTCAAGGATTCATAAATAAAAACACTCTCACAGCAAGCTTTTTATTCGTAAGTTTATTTTATAGGTTACATATTTACACTCGACTGTGTATCATCGCTCTTGACTTCTGACTCGCATTGATCTTCTATAACGTCATCACTAACTTTATCTTTAACTTGTTCCCCTGCTGTATTAAAATCAACTGATGACGAACCTTCATTTGAAGCAACATTACTGATTTTCTCTTCTACATTCTGTGAAATATTCCTAGAAATATCAATTTCACTTTTCAACCGCTGTATCGCTTGAACAACTTCATTTTGAAAATTCATATTCAATTTGTACAGTTGTTCTGAATGTTCTTTTTCCCTTCTGAGCTCATTTTTCACATGCGTGTCCTTAAACTTGTCTAGCTCTGCCATAATTCTTACTTTCGACTCGAAGACATGCTGCACCATGGAAACTAAAGTAAATAGCTTCTCGATGACTTTCTCCTTTGTTTCTTTTGAAATGTTTACATCGGCTTCAAGGTCAGATTTAGCGGCGAGAGCTAGATCATTAGCTGACGATGGAAATCCTAAAAGAGATTTAGCACCGTTTGATCCGTTTCCATTTCTGGGCGATGATGCTCTTGAATCACTCTTAACTGCTTCTTTAACTGACACATTCTTAGAGGTAAAGGCACCAGCAGTTGTAACTTCTGTAAACACTCCCGAACTCGGCTTACTTGATTGATATTCAGCTGTTTTCTTATTCGCCTTCTGCATCAATTCAGTTTGCTTCTCCTTTTGTTTGTCGTAATGTGTCTTCTGAATTTCTTCTTGTTTCACTTCATTTGGCATGTCTTTTTTGGTTAGGATAGGCCGTTTAATATTTGTAACGGTCAGTTTAGACATGTCCGTTTCTTATATGGATTGGTTTGGATATAGGTCACGGAGTTGGTTGATTCGTTGCACTGACTGTCCACTCAGGGCGGGGACGATGCGACAACTAAGTAATGATATGAAATATCGAATGCCTGGCCTCTGAGCGCCAAGTGTGGGCCGCTCCATAGTTTTGGTAAGGTAGCGCTTCCTCGGCGTGGCAATGAATTAGTTATTAAGTTGAGTAGCCGGTGTGGGCTTGCAGTCTGCATTAGTTGACAATGACGCTGTTAATTTAATTTTATATGATTAATTTTAGGTGAACCGTTTTATTTGAAGGCGTGATGTAATGTTTAGCGAGCTCTAGTGGTATTAACGGACTGACGCAGTATGTGTACTCGGCAGATATGAGACGATCGTTGGATTATGTTTGCAATGTTAAACTGAATTTTTTTGCTATCTTGTCGTTGCGGAATTTACGCTATAGGTATCATTATGCATCCCAAGGTATCTTGGAAAGAAACTTGCATGTAGCATAATGATTATAATGATATCTGTTGTGTCCTGGTTGCAGTAAAAGTATTACCACAGTATATATATAAGCTAAAGCAGTATGGAAGCTACGAACAAATCGGTCAAAACGAACACACTCTCACAGACGCGCGCTCTACTGCAGTACCGCGAAACCCCCTTAGAGGCCGTGTAGAGCGCGTCTTTGTGTGTGTGTTCGTTTCGATCACAGCTTCGTAGCTTTCGTACTGCTTTAGCTTATAAGTATATATACTACCTATGGTATTACTATATATGTACAGACAGTTCACGAAAACTTATTTTTAAATGATCACATACACTAATCAAAAGTGCCGATCTTCATCCCTCTACAGTTTTACGCATTTCAATAGGTATAGGCATCAAGGACGCCACCAGCCGATGGCCCAGGGCCGGGCAGGGCAAATTGATATAGAGAATGAGAAAAGTATGAATTGTAGGTATTGGTGAGTTCATTCGAGTTTCGGTTTCGACGTACGGGAATGATCGACAAGCAGGTCAAGTCAAAGGCTTAAAACTTTGGTTTGGTTGATTTACATTTGGCAACTTTTTTAGAAACTCTAGGGTCCCTGCCCCTCCCCCCCCATATTGACCCCTTTGATAGACATATTATGTAATACTGAGTCAAAATAAAATTTGTCTGGGGATAAAAGTATACCGGGGTTTTTTTGATGTGCGTATTTTTTTAATTTTACGTTTTTTACGGCTTTTATGGCTACCTTTTATCCCAGAGCCACAGACGAAGTTGGATGGAGGCAATAACTACGCTAACTAATCCTAATAATCCTAATTTCATTTATTTTATTTATTTATTTGTTGTGTTTGTTTATTTGTTGTTTTTTTTCGTTGTATTTGTGTGTCTTTGTGAATGTGAATAAATGTCTTTCTTTCTTTCTTTCTATTTCATTCAAACTTAATACAAAAATATAAATGAAATTATGTATTTTTATTTCTTTGTTACGTTTTGTAGTACTCCACCGGCCGAGATGAAATTTGTTGAAGAGATAGTTTAATATTAATATAATGATACCAAGCTTGCTATAGTGAAACACGAACTAGCTAAGATAGATTCAAAATTATCTACTACGAAACAGGAGATCTTTAGTGAGATTAAAAACGAATTTGAAAGAGTGGTGGATAAAATGAAGAGGGAATTTACGGAAACTACAGACTTCTTAAATGATCAAATAACCAGCCTCCGGGTTGACTTCGGTGCACTAAATGGCAAAGTTAAAGAACTGGAATCTGAAAATAATCACCTCCACGCAGAGCTGTCCACCATTAGAAACAGTAAACTCAATGACCCGGATGTAGTGGATATGCAGGGCAAATTTGATCAAATGCAGATGGAGATGAACAAAAGGGAGCAAGAGTTACTCATCAATGACGTCGAGTTAAGCGGCGTACCAGAACACCAGGGCGAATTAGTCACTCATTTGGTCAAGGCTATAGCTTTAAAAGTGGGTGTGACAATGGTAGACCAGGATTTAATCAGTGTCAGCCGAGTGGGACCGGCGCAAGAGACCGGGGGAGCACGCCCGCGCCCGCTCGTCGTGCGGTGTGCTCGGCGTGCGCTACGCGATCAACTGCTAAAGGCGGCGCGGGTGCGTCGCGGTATTGACTCCGGGAACATCGGCCTGCCACAACACAACCCACAGCTAATACATATTAACGAACGGTTAACTAAAACTAATCGCCGAATTTTTTGGAAAGCTAGAAAGGCAGGCAGCGCTGTTAATTGGAAATATGTGTGGACGAAGGAAGGGCGCATCTACGCAAAACGTACTGACTGTAATGCAAGCAGAGCTATACTCATTAAATCTGAAAATGATGTTTTGCGTGTTTTTGGCGTGGACCCTGCGGCCACTGGGAAAAAATAGATATGTTACTGCATCTTTATTTAATTATCATGATTTTATTTTAAACCCTGCCAAGTGTGTTCACTTGGAACTCTGTGTAAACTATTCGATTTCATGTAATTATTATTTCCTAATTATTTCACTGGCAAAAAATAGATATGTAACTGCATCCTTATATAACTATTATGATCATTTTATTTCAAACCCTGCCAAATGTGTTCACTTGGAACTTTGTGTAAACTGTTCGATTGCATGTATGTTTTATTTCCTAATTACTTTTAAGTGTCATGTTTCTTCCTTGCTAATGTTTATAGTTATTTTCTGTACTCACACTCATACACATAAAAATATAACACATACATATACACATAAACACATCATAACATACACACATGTTATGCATTTTTGGTGACTTCTGCCTTGTTGGGCTCCCCAATGCCATCGTGCCATGCGGATTCCAGCCTTTTTAATAAATAATGTAATAAAGTTACGATTATATAGTCATTTCAATGGTCCATAAAAAATCCCACTTTTTGACCTTGGCTCTGCTTAATGTGCGCTCCCTGCGGACTGGTCATGATGAGTTTGTAGCTAATATGAATAGGTACAAGCCGGATGTTGTTGCTTTGAATGAGACGTGGCTTCGCGCAGGAGAAGAAAATTTTCTTCCTTCAGTGCCAGGCTACTCTTTAAAAAGTAACCCTCGGCAAAGCGGACATAGGGGCGGCGGTGTGGGGTTCTATGTGCGTCGTGGTGTACAGGAGCACATTGTGCAGCACCCGCCGTCCGCTCTGGAACAGATGTGGTTGGAGCTAAAGGTGCGCGGCGTTGGGAGTTTCGCGATAGGTACGGCATATAGGCCGGAGTCTGTTAACGTAGACAGTGCAATTGACGCTCTAAGTGAAACACTTGACATGTTTGGAACGTGCAGAGGCGTGTTTTTACTGTCTGACTTCAATGTAAACCTTCTGTCAACAAACAAGCCCGGCGTCGAGAAGCTTCTGACGTTTTTAATGCACAGAAACCTGGAGCAACTGGTAAAAGATCCCACAAGAATTACTGATCAGTCCGCGTCTATTTTGGACCTCATAATTACCGATTCACCTAAGCTCTGTAAAGAAATACACATCCATCATAATCCGAGCCTAAGTGACCACGCAATGATTCTTGCGAAACTATGCATCACCAAACCAAAATTGATACCTCAGTACATATATAGGCGTAACTTGGGCAAAATTAATTCTGAAGAGTTTGCACGTGATTTAAACGATATGCCGTGGAGTGAAATTCTAGCAGAAGATGATGTCAATAAAAAAGTTAAACGATTTAACGAACTGATAACATCTCTATTTGACAAACACTCACCACTGTGTAAACTTCGAGTCAGTCACCAATCACATCCATGGATCACAGATAACATTAAACGCATGATGAAGTTGCGAGATTCTGCGTATGCCAGAGCTCGCAGAACAGGTGTCCACTCACATCACGAGTACTATAAAAGTTTACGTAACTACATTAATGGAGCTCTTGAACGAGAAAAAACTGCTTATTTTACCTTCTACGTAAACAAAAATAGAAGTCATCCAGCACAAATGTGGAAACACCTGAAGAACTCTGCGGTTATAGGCGACACGGAAAAACCTGCTTTACCACATCATTTATGTGACCCTGACACAATCAATGATTTCTTCTTGAAGCTGCCAGGAAACTCTGATACACATCGAGATACGCAAGCCCGGTTTTCTGGGTGTAGGATGGGTTCTTTTGAGTTCCATATTAAAAAATGTACGGAAGAGCAAGTGTTTAAAAGTATCCAGTCTATAAAGACAAATGCAAGCGGCCATGACGGAATTTCAATGGAAATGCTCAGACTTACGTTAAACACCACCTTACCTATATTAGTGAACATAGTGAACACATCCATTGAACAAGGTATCTTCCCCGAAGACTGGAAGATCGCCAAAGTCCGGCCTATACCAAAGTCTAATAAGACAGAAAATTTAAGAGATCTACGTCCAATTAGCATTCTTCCTGTTCTATCAAAAATAATTGAAAGAATAGTTTGTGATCAGTTAACAAAATACTTAGAAAATAATGAACTACTCCCTATAGTGCAATCTGGCTTCCGTGGTAAACATGGTACAGCGACCGCCCTGGCGAAAGTCACAGATGATGTGATCACCGCTTCAGACAGGGGAATGGGCACCGTTTTAGTTTTGTTGGATTTCTCTCGGGCGTTTGACTGTCTAAACCCAGCTTTACTTATTGCAAAAATGAGATACTATGGAATTTCTGACTTATCATGCAAGTGGTTTCAGTCATTTCTTAGCAATAGGCAACAATTTGTGGAACTACAGACGGAGCAGGGAAGTCTGGTGGCTTCAAGTACCCGGAGTATCGGTCGAGGTACACCGCAGGGATCCATCTTAAGTCCCCTACTTTTTGTTTTGTATACTTCGGACCTCGTATCAAATTTAAAACACTGTAATGTGCACTTGTACGCCGATGACACACAACTGTATTATAGCCTAGCGCCACAGGAACTAGACACTGCACTGGAAAAAATCAACGAAGACCTGAGTATTGTAGATGACTGGTCAGTTAAAAACAATCTTGTGCTGAATCCTAGCAAATCACAGTTTATTGTCCTGGGTAGCAAAGGACAACGTGAAAAAATCAAAGCACAAAAGCCAGTCATTACCATTGGCAATGAACCGGTGTTGCAGGTTGATCAGGTGAAGAATCTGGGGCTTGTCATGGATGGGGAATTGAGGTATATAGAGCATCTCAACATCAAAATAAGAAACGCGTTTTACAGACTCAAGACCTTGTACAGCCTGCGGAAATACTTGTCTGTTAGAGTACGTGAAACAGTTACAGAGGCTCTCGTCCTTTCTCATTTGAATTATGGAGATATAGTTTACGGTCCTAGGCTTTTGGAAAAGACTAAGAAAATGATACAACGTTTGCAAAATGCATGCGTACGATTTTGTTACGACGTTCCTGGACGAGCCCACATCACGCCGTATCTTAATGACAGGGGTATATTAAACATGGCGAACCGAAGAAACCTTCACCTGGCTTTCACCGTCCGTAAGGTAATCGAATTCGAGAAACCTCGGTATTTGTTTAACGCGTTAAAATGGGTGAAAGATCAACGCAAGAAACCACTTCGGAGCCATAGAGCGACCAAGCTTATTGTACCGGAGCACAGGACCGTATCGTTCAGGGGAGGATTTAAATTTGCAGCATCCAAGATCTGGAATGATTTGCCTCCACCGATGCGGGAGCCTATGCCCTTGCTCAAATTTAAAGAAACAGTAAAATCATTCTATCTAAAACAACAGAAGCAAATTTAGGTCACCCGATGCTGTCACTCACACATTCATGAACCCATACAGCACACACATGCACTCACAAAGACTCGCATTCTCACACACACAACACGCACACACGTCACACGCACGCACGCACACGCTCACACACACACATACCCACACACTTATCACACTTTCAACATATAATCAGACCATGCTTGTTTATTATTTGTAATTGGTTTTGTTTTTATTTGTTATTTTAATTTCTTTTTATAATGTTTTTGTGACATAATAATGTTACAACTAGCCTCTGCTAAAGGGGCCGGTCTGAAAATCAGCGCTGGGTGCATGCTGCCATGTGTCCAGCATTCGCTGAGATTGGTACCCATTGCCGGAACGTAGCTGGTTTATTTTATTTTATTTTACTGTAATAATGTTGTGGCAATAAATGATTTTTTATTTATTTTTATTTAATACCTTGAGAAGAACATAGAATAACTTTCATCCCGGAAAATTGTATATCTAGTTCTCGCAGACATGCGATTAACGAATTCTTTACAACCACAGTTGTGGGCAATAACCAGTATTGTATAAAGTAAAAACACTAGGTTGTGTGTATATTATTGTAATTAATTAATTGGTAAAGTGAAATAGGTATCACTTTCTCCGACGGCGGATCCGAACGAAAATGGTCATCTATTGTTATTCTACCCGCGTATAAAAGAGGATAGACACCGTTACCGCAACGTACATGTATCTATTTCGTTACAAAGAAATATTTACAGGTATAAAAATTATAATTCCTCAAGCCGCCTACAGTCCAGAGATGAATGAAAACATTTTTTATATTAAAAATAGGCTTTTTGGCCTCAATCTCGCTTGATGGAAGGCGAAGATGAGGCCTAAGAAAACGAAAACGAAAGAAAACTATTATAATACTTAAATATTGTTAAAACCTTGCGCGCTTATTGCAAATTTATGCACCTAGCTTGTTGATTATCTACACGCAGTCTTAAATAACAGTGGACAACGGACCTTAGGAATTTTCATATCAATATAGGTAATGGTAATTGAAAGACAGAGGCTGTTTTACCACCTAGGTATTGACTAATTATATTTTTGACGGATAAATGTGATGCCGTCTCCGTCTATTTGAACAAAATAAACAGAGACGGCATCACATTCATCCGTCAGATAAATTTAATCAATGGATGGTGAAAGAGGGAACAAGTTTTTAATCTTACATACCTAGATATATAAGCTATTTACTACTTAAATAGCTTTTGATCCTTACCTATGTACTAAAGGCCAGTACAGACGGGCTGCATTCCAACTGCAACGTAAACAACGCCAATCAACTTTTTTACCGACAGTCGCAGATTTTTGTAAGTAAACATGTTTTTTCTGTAATTTAATAGATGGTATACATGAACACATGCCATCCTACGTAAGTACAACCTATTAAACCGCGGAATATCTTGTTGGAAGTACGATTTTTTGGTAACGCCAGAGACAATTTTGGTAACGCAGGAGACGCCCAAAGTGTCGGTAAAATAGTTGTATATTGGCCCAACTGCCATCTGCCGACTGCCCATATAGAGAGAGAGAGAAACATTTATTTATACATATTCGATAGACACAAAAAATACATTAGATGGAAAGAATTAAAAATAACATCGAACAGATATAATATTTCAATTGCAGTCAGAGCGCAGTTGTGCCGACTGCAATCGAACTGCAACGAAAGATGTATGGGCAGCTGGCAGTTGCGGTTACGTCGCAGTTTGAATGCAGTCCATCTGTACTGGCCCTAAAAGAACTTCTGGTCGTGATATAAAAATACTTGAAGTCCAATCAGCACCAAACATTTCCACACAGACTAAAACAGTTCCTCTTCTCAAGGCAATAGAGTTGTTTGTAGATTTACTGTAATAAATCATCTTTTATCGTGTTGTTCCTGCTGCTGACTCTACAAAGGCACAGGCATTTTGCCAAGACAACTGCTTCATCAGAGAATTCTCGGGATGTATTGGGAGTAGGTACTTTCACTATGCTAAGATAATAAGTGTTTTTTTACTACCGAGCTCAGGATCAAAAGTTTTGGAAACCAATTGACATTTAACTAACCAAGCTTGGTTACTTAGCACTAGCTAGTGCGAAGCGTCTCCGTTTTAGTTTGAAAAAAATATTTCGTATGTCCTGCTGTACTCCACAGGCCGCATTTCTCAATAGAATCTCATGAAACGTTGAGTAGATTCAATAATTACATACTTATACATATGGTTTTTTTCGACTAAGTTTCCGTATATTACCCAAAATGACGAAGTCATGTGTTGAAAACGTAAAAAATGTCATAATGTATTTCCAACATTTAAAAAACTCACGAGTTCCACTCAACTCATAGAGCTAGCATACACGTAGCTAATAATAGAACCTCAAATCCTTCTCTGCCTTCACGTTATTTTTTTTCTTTTCGTATCAAAACAAACGCACGTAGGTAACTCTAGTGACCTCACATTTCTGCAAAGCATTTAGGCTAATAAATCGGTTGTTCAGAGATATTATCTCCTCAGTGACAAGTTCAATGATAGTCATCGGACACAATTACGTATGCAAACGGCGAGTACACACGCCTGCTCTTCCATATCAAACACTTGGCAACCTCACCCTGCCACCTCTCGCTCACACTAACAGAATTAACCACCTGTGGAAAAAGGACACACTAACTGGATCACTACTTCTCCAAATCAGGGTACGGTGTCACAAACAACAGAAAAGGCGCTCACAACTGCCTATAACAAAACATCCGATCAGCGAATACCTGTGGTTACACATACTCCCTTTTGGATCGTGCCGTTCGAGGAGGATTCATATCAAATAGCTTTCCCTTACACTTAGATCCTTTCCCCTCCAAAAGATCGTAAGGCACCGTTTGGCTCGTTGAATGAAAGACAATGCGTACCGGAACTATAAACAACGTGCTGAATTTGAAATGGCTGTATAAAAAGCGGAGGGTCCCTGACGAAATCATCACACGCTCACTTGTTTTCGCCCCGTCAACACCAGGAGCACAGAGGATCAGTATGGTGTCTCACAGAGCGATGTTCCTTGTAGCCTTTGCGCTTTTTGGAGGTGCGCTGGCCCAGCCTGCCAAGGAGGGCTTCTGGAAGGGGACTCCCATGGACGGTCTCGTGGAAGACATGAGATCTGGCTGCGCTGAAGGATCCGACCCAACCGCGTGCATCAAGTTCAAGGTCATGTCTCTATTAGACACCATCTTCAAGAAGGATGTCTTCCAGGTAATTTTAATTAATCCCAAGCAGCTTTTACTATTTAATTGTGTAAGATTTTTTTTCTAACGATTTCTCTTTTTCTCTTTTTAGATCTCTGAGACCGTCGAGGTGACTAAAAACGGAGCCGGCAACGACGTGACTGGTCGCGCCAATGGGGACTTCTTCGACAACATTGAAAACTTCATCCAATCCCACGACGTGACCTTCCAACTGCCCATCGCTGACACCAAGATCACTGTGAGCCCCAGGAACCTGGACCAAGATGAGATGAGCCTGAACATCAAGTTCAACAAGGAAGGCGCTCGCTCCGTTGGCGAAGCGCGTAAGGCTAAGCTGAAGAAGATTATCGTCCCAATCTTGGTGTTCGTGCTTCTCAAGGCTATGACCCTGATCCCCTTGGCCATCGGTGTCCTCGGTCTGAAGGCCTGGAACGCCCTGCAGCTGTCTTTCTTCTCTTTCGTGGTGTCCGTCGCTTTGGCCATCTTCCAGCTCTGCAAGAAGGTGAGTTAATAACACATTCTTTATTGTTTTGTAGTCTTAAAGCTAGATTTTTTTCTTCTAAAATAAATTGCCAGCCAGTAATATATTCAAATTAAAATACCCACAAAGATTTTAAGAAATACACAGCACTTATCCTCTAGCACTTTCACTAGTACCTATGTCCCTGTATTTTGAATATTTGATATCTCGAAGCGATGCAGCGTTGTGCAGTCATCACTATTAATGCATTTTTTCATCGTCTGCAACAAATCCAACCAAAAAACTACCTTTTTAAAAAAACGTCTCTGAATGCCAATGCAGTCTCATCGTTTATTTATTTGGTTTTGCACGCACTGTTCCTTCTAAACCACGCACTATTTCACGAGCGCACTTTTTGTCTAACATTTCCTCACTTACCCTTGAGCCTAAAATTGTAGTTTACACAGATTGCTGCGGACAACACGCATCCCCAGATCGCCACCCACGGCCCATGGGACGCCGCCTATGCCGCCACCCGCCACCGGAGGGACGCTGAACCTCAAGAAATCGCCCAAGAACTCGCTTACAACGCTTACCACTAAACATGTCTACTCGAACTCGGACTGAACGAAAAACGACCCAAGACTTCCCGAAAAAAAAAACCGTTCAAAATGGCCGCTGTTCGAATGTTCGAATTGGCCGAACGGACTAGACCAAATAATAGTTTCCGCTGAAACTGCGTGTGTAAATACTATGTAGTGCAATTTATTTATTGTGTGATAGGAGCGTGAATGTGCTGAGTGAGTGTTTTATAATTTTATTTTTTTAATAAATCGTTGACAAATATTACTTTTTTATTAGTCAGCCCTTAATAAAATAATCTACTTTTCCCGTAAGTAAATTTACAACACCTTCAAACCCTTTAAATTTTAAATGACTATGCTTCGCATATATAATAAATATAGCGTAGGTACCATCCTAGTCGATCTGGACTACTTTTTACTACATAACCGGGTATAGTTTAGTACATAAAGCACTAAGAAAAAAAATACACAAAAATGAAATGAGATAAAGAGAACAGATTTATGACAAAAAGGGAACTGAAGTAAAAGGTGTCCTACAACAGCCTAAAATTAAGTATTATTCTGTTGAGTACATATATTTTTATTATACAACTATAAAAGAAAACAAGCAAGTGGGTCACCTAATGGCAAGTATCACCGCTGCCATAAAGACCCTGAACACCAAAGGACAATAATTAACTTTTTTTTTCACCTTAAGGTCGTTATATAGATAAAAAATGTGCCTCCTGCGAAGAAGAAAGTAGAGCTAAGTCTCAACTTTGTACGTGTCCTTAATAAAGTCAGTTTCCTTGACACTCAATAAGATACAATATAAATTGACTTTCTAACGCATTTACTTTCTGGTCAAGCACTTACATCCTTAACTTTCCTTTCGGCATTGGCATTCGATCTAAATGCCAACTATTTATATTCTAGAGATATTGTTTGATTAAATTATTTTTATAAAACAAAGAAGAAATAACACAAAAATAGTACATTAAATAAAAAAGAAAAAAAAATCTAAAACTAAATAAAAACTTTAAAAAAAAACTAGTTCTACCCTTTTCTTGGTATTGTATCTTTACTTGTACATATAAGATAGGTCACATAATTACTATATAAATTGGTAAATAGGTACTTCTTGTATTTATGTAAACTCTACAAGAATCCAGCGAGGCTACGTTTTAGTAGGTACACTTGTTTCAACTGGCAAGAAAAGGGTTTAAAAAAAATGTCTAGAAATGACCTTCATAGCATTATACCTATACCCAAAAGAATGGCAGCGTTTCCTCGTTGGATAGCTATGCTAATTCTTTGAGTGAGAGAGATAGCTGCCGGCTGTCATAAATTACAAATTAGGTATGTACAGTCGCCATCAGGTAATCTGAGCGGCCAAGGTGGTCAAAAATATCGGCGCATGCACTCTACTATTAAGGTATTAGAGTTCAAGCATCGATATTTTTGATCACCTTGGCCGCACCAAATTATCTGATGGCAACTGTACATAGATAAAAATACTATTAATTAACTAACTTATGACTCCATGAGAAAATGACAGCAGGTGCAAACAAATGAATTAGAAATATTTGTGAAATTAACTTATGTAGGTATATTTTTACTGTCACGTTTAGGAACGTGAATTTTGTGTTTAATAATTCACAAATTTAAAATATCTTATAATTATACACGGAGATAGATCCACCTTAAAACTAAAATGTCTTAATATCACGGGACAATTCACACCAATTCAAACCTAGCCCCAAAGTAAGCCTAGCAAAGCCTGTGTTATGGGTAGCAATGTAAAGCATTTTCATTCTAATATACCTACCTACGCTAGAAATTTAGGAACATACCTTCTTAGTGCACCTCTACGACCCTCAAGAAATATGTCAACCAAATGTCAATTCTCTTTCTGCCGTCATACGGAAAAAAGACGCATCTAACATTTTTGCCGAAATTGTGTTACCTATATTTTCGGAATCTAGAAAAAAAGGCGGATCTACTAGTATTTTTAAATATTGCAAATATAAAACGTTAAATCATATTATAGTCAAATGGGACGCATCTGCGATACACTTTAGATAGTACTAAATTAAGACATTTCATATCTATACTAAGTTGGAAAGACACAATTTATTAGAAGCATCTTATTTAAAAAAAAAATATTTACTTTATTATAAAATGAAATGACGTTTTTGCATAGTCATGACGAAGAAAAGACGTTTCTGCATATACATGTGCCCTTTCATCTTAGTAATATAAGTATTAATCAGTCGTAACTGGCAGTAGCGTTGTTTTTGCTTAGCATTGCTAGATATGAGGGGTGAAGTGGGGAACACGGTATAGTATTAGTTCAATCAGATGCGCCCATATCGCTTCTTTGCGACAAACTTTGCTATCTCCAAAGTTGCAATATTACCAGATTTCACAGTTTCGATGCGCGCGCGGCTCTCCGCGCGTGTAAATATGTCACATGGCACAAGTTAAAATTCCTCGTATTATTTTTTTCATAACAAATTTTCATAATTAGTAGTAACGAAATTTTAATCAGATTAATTTATAATACAACTAGCTGTTATCCGCGACTCCATAGCATGAAAATTTGTTTATGTCCTATTCTCAGACCTGCCGAATCAAGTATTTATGTAAGCTTTGATGTCAGATATTGATGCTGGTGACGATGACGGTACACAGATTTTACATTATTCAACCACGCGTTACGCCGGCGTGATTGCCAAAATAAATATTTCTATGGTACTGATATTTGGGATAAACCTTAGACAGACCTGACAGACAGACAGACTGTTTCAGATAGACAGAGAGTTCCGTTTCCGCCGTTTTGACTACGGAACTAAAACCGATCGCTTAAGGACTAGTGGCCCTATTTATCCTGTCAATTGTTATTTAATGTGATAATTTATAGTTACTTTTAATTCGGGTCGTTTATATCTGGGTTGTTCGTAGCTGTCGATGTTTATGGTTCGCTTTCCTTCCATAAGCGTACGATATGGTCTCTTGTGGGTCAGGAGGGTAGGAATGCCATCCTGGCGCCGACAGAATCTCAATGAATCAGCATGCATTATGGCTTAGCGGACGGCTTGGCATTGATTAATAAATAGTTTGTTTTTTGGTTTGTTCCGGTAAGGGTTTGGGCTGGTTTAATCGAGTTAGGTTTTTGGGGGGTGGATGTAATTAGATGTAGACAAAAATAAATGTACATTGAACGGAAGTGGAATGGCTAAAGCACAATCCTACTATCCTACTAATATTATAAATGTGAAAGTTTGTGAGTGAGGATGTGAGTAAGTATGTTTGTTACTTCTTCACGCTAAAACGGCTGGACTGATTTGGATGAAATTTGGCAAAAAGTTAGTTTAGAACCTGGATTAAAACATAGAATACTTTTTATCCCGATATTCCCACGGGATAGGGATAAAATCTCGAAATAACAACCGCTGGGCTTGGAGTCATGAAATTTAGTATGTAGGTAGTTGGACGTTTGAAATTACTCATAGGTGACTTTTTGACCCGATATTCCCACGGGATACCTAGGGATGAAATCTCAAAATAACAACCACTGGGACTAGAGCCATGAAATTCGGTATATAGGTAGCTGGACCTCTGAAATACTACATATGCTATTTTTTAACCCGATATTCCCACGGGATAGGGATAAAATCTTGAAATAATGACCGCTGGGCTTAGAGTCATGAAATTTGGTATATAGGTAGTTAGCCGTCTGGAATAACACATAGGCCACTTTTTGACCCAATATTCCCACGGGATACCTAGGGATAAAATCTAGAAATAACAACCGCTGTGCTTAGAGCCATGAAATTTAGTATGTAGAAAGCTGGACCTCTGGAATAATAGATAGGCTACTTTTTATCTCGATATTCCCACGGGATAGGGATAAAATCTTGGAATAATAACCGTTGGGCTTAGAGACATAAAATTTGGAATATAGGTAGCTGGAAGTCTGGAATAACACATGAGCGACTTTTTGATCCAATATTCCCACGGGATACCTAGGGATGAAATCTCGAAATAACAACCACTGTGCTTAGAGCCATGAAATTCGGTGTGTAGGTAGCTGGACCTTTGAAATAATACATAGGCTATTTTTTATCCCGATATTCCTACGGGATATGGATAAAATCTCGAAATAACAACTGCTGGGCTTAGAGTCATGAAATTTGGTATGTAGGTAGTTGAACGTCTGAAATAACACATAGGCTACTTTTTATCCAGATATTCCCACGGGATAGTTTTATAACTAAGGGACCGAATACATACCCGTTTTATTAGTTTACGCGTGCGAAGCCGCGGGTAAAAGCTAGTAAACAATAAAAACAATCCTACTAATATTATAAATGTGAAAGTTTGTGAGTGAGGATGTGAGTAAGTATGTTTGTTACTTCTTCACGCTCAAACGGCTGAACGGATTTCGATGAAATTTGGCAAAAAGTTAGTTTATAACCTGGATTAAAACATAGGCTACTTTTTATTCCGATATTCCCACGGGATAGGGATAAAATCTCGAAATAACAACCGCTGGGCTTAGAGTGATTAAATTTGGTATGTAGGTAGCCGGAGATCTGCAATAAGACTTAAGCGACTTTTTGACCCAATATTCCCACGGGATACCTAGGGATAAATCTAGAAATAACAACCGCTGTGCTTAGAGCCATGAAATTTAGTATGTAGGTAGTTGGACCTCTGGAATAACACATAGGCTACCTTTTATCTCGATATTCCCACGGGATAGGGATAAAATCTTGAAATAATAACCGCTGGGCTTAGAGTCATGAAATTTGATACGTAGGTAGCTGGAGGTCTGGAATAACACATAAGTGACTTTTTGATCCGATATTCCCACGGGATACCTAGGGATAAATCTCGAAATAACAACCACTGGGCTCAGAGCCATGAAATTCGGTGTATAGGTAGCTGGACCTCTGAAATAACACATAGACTACTATTTATCTCGATATTCCCACGGGATAGGGATAAAATCTTGAAATAATAACCGCTGGGCTTAGAGTCATGAAATTTGGTATGTAGGTAGCTGGACGTCTGGAATAACACAAAGGTGACTTTTGACCCGATATTCCTACGGGATACCTAGGGATAAAATCTAGAAATAACAACCGCTGTGTTTAGAGCCATGAAATTTAGTATGTAGGTAGCTGGACCTCTGAAATAACACATAGGCTATTTTTTATCTCGATATTCCCACGGGATAGGGATAAAATCTTGAAATAATAACCACTGGGCTTAGAGTCATGAAATTTGGTATGTAGGTAGCCAGAGGTCTGGAATAACACAAAGGTGACTTTTTGACCCGATATTCCCACGGGATACCTAGGGATGAAATCTCTAAATAACAACCGCTGTGCTTAGAGTCATGAAATTTGGTATGTAGGTAGCCAGAGGTCTGGAATAACACAAAGGTGACTTTTTGACCCGATATTCCCACGGGATACCTAGGGATGAAATCTCTAAATAACAACCGCTGTGCTTAGAGCCATGAAATTTAGTATGTAGGTAGCTGGACGTCTGGAATAACACAAAGGTGACTTTTAGACCCGATATTCCTACGGGATACCTAGGGATAAAATCTAGAAATAACAACCACTAGGCTTAGAGCCATGAAATTCAGTGTGTAGGTAGCTGGACCTCTGAAATAACACATAGGCTATTTTTTAACCCGATATTCCCATGGGATAGGGATAAAATCTTGAAATAATGACCGCTGGGCTTAGAGTCATGAAATTTGGTATGAAGGTAGCTCAATGTCTAGAATAACACATACGTTACTTTTTATCCGGATATTCCGACGGGATAGTTTTGTAGCTAAGGGAACGCAAACGTCCCTGTATTATTCTTATTTTATATTTTTTCTTTAAAGGTATACTGTACTTTTTAACTATTTCGAAAAAAAAAATACTTTCTGCCAAGTATCTTGCGGCGCATTCTTCTTGGCAATGATGGTCTTTCCGAAAGCACTGGTAGTTTAAAAAATGACGTGTAAAAGTGCCCATTGCGGCCTATTTACTGAATAAATGATTTGAATTGGGAACATTTTTAAAATTTCAGCACTGGGCTTAGAGTCTTGAATTTTGTACAGCTATTCACAACACAATCTCAATGAAGAAAGACCACGATATAAATTTTGGAAATTTCCAGGGGAATTTGGTAAAATCCCGAAAATTTCAAGTGCTACCAGACCGATTAGTTTACGCGTGCGAAGCCGCGGGTAAAAGCTAGTAAACAATAAAGTCTTTGTGTGTATACCTGTTTTCTGTAATTTTTTGCTATATTTTGGTGCGCAATAAAGAGTTATTGTATTGTATTGTATTGTATTGTAAACAGTAGAAAACTGATGTAATTAAACTAATATAAACTTCGAGGCGGTCTTTTTTAATAATATAAAAATATTATTTAAGTTACTTAGTATTATTTAGCTCATTTGTTAATTATTTTATATATTGTGTTATTTAATAAAGTAAATTTTCTTAAAAAAAAAACTAATATAGTATATATATTGTTATATTCATGGTGACCATAATATTCATCATTATCATGCCAGCCGAAAGACCACTGCTGGACATAGCCCTCCCCCAAGGCTCTCCACTCAGAACGGTCTTTTGTGCTTTTCGCATCCTCCGCGATACCGCGATCTTAACCAGGTCATCGACCATAATATTGTTTTGTTGTTTTTTTTGTTGTTATAAAGTTTTAAATGACCTGTATATTCAAAGTCGACATAAGTGGTAACGTGTATGGAGCGACCACTATAGGCGCCTGTATGCTACTTCTTTAATTTACTAGCCAGAGGCACGAAAACTTATTTTTTATGGTGATATTTGAGAAACCAGCCGCCAGTATCACGTAGAAAAAAGCTTAAAAGCATGTCAGCCGTCGGTTAATTAAGAAACTCTATACATACACCCCCCTCCTGTGTCAGCCATCGGCCAATGAAATATTCCTTAATTGATCAGGAAATAATTGACCAAAGCACGGGTCTTCCGAGAAACCGCAGCTCTTGGACACATAAGAAAGTACGCACCTCGAAACTCGTTGTACAATACTTTTAACTTTAAGTAATAATATTGGCGACAGTTAATCACTTTAGGCTACTATAAATCATCCACTAAGCTTCGTTATCAACCAAAATTATTCACAACATCATTAATAAAGAAGTATAGAGTATAAAGAGGTTAAATACACAATTTGTAATGAACAAGAGTCTCGACCGCTAGAGCGCCTCGGTATGACCACGACGGACATGATCGGGGTTACAAATAGTGTTATTTAACTTGAAATGCTGAAAGTAAACAACAACTAGCAAGGAGATGTAATAAGGGGCGCTAGGGACTCTATTATGTTTAATGGTTTCATGAAAATTGTTGTTACTTGCCTTATGGTGAAAGATTAATCTACGTAAAATAAAAAAGGATTATTTTAACTAAATAAATATTACAGTGTTAGCTCCATATTTCGATCTCTTTTAAAGTTAATCCGGTCGGAGTAGTACTGCAGACGGGATATCGAAAAGTTAAATGTGGTTGATAGTAAATGTTTCTGTAGATTGATCGATGCTCAAACCATACTGCATCAATGAGGTCATCGTATTTTCAATAACTTTGACAAACCATTACAAGAAAAAGTATTCATTAGAAGTAACTAAAGCATTTGCTGAAATATTGTGAAATTTTAAAACACTCGCCTTTTCAGAAAAAAATTAAAATTAATTTTGAAAATCTTTGTCTGCATATATGTCGATTAAGCAGGCTGTAATTAAATTAAGGATTATAATAACGTTCCTTAAAACATGTAAAGATATCTGGAAACGGTGTCAGTAAAAACATGAAGCGTGATTAATTTCTTATAAAAATTTTCCATACCAATAAGTCACACTAACTATTTGCTCGTCTTCAAAATTACGAGTACAACGATGTCATCGAGTATTCATTCCATACCAACATGGTAGGCATGTAAATCGCTTCGGTAAAACTCTTGTTCTTTCTTAATGTCATTCCAAATAAATTTAAACGACCTAACACTAAAGCAAGTGCCTTTAATTAAGCACTAATCAACTGTTAGCACGCCCTGTAAAGTGTGACACGGCACTTACCAGCAAACGGAAGAGAAGCAACAATTTCACAATCCGGACATGGCGGTAAATGCAAATGGCGGCGCGTGGTGCATACAAAATGTCCGCCACCCCATATTGCATAATGGAGATTGGGTAAGTAGATAGAGCACGAGCTTTTTGTTAAATAAGAGTAAGTTTCACTTTTTAGAATGTTTACGTAATTTATTTGTGACAACATTGAATAACACTTAGGTATTTTTAAGAAACGACATTATAATAAAGCGGGATGAGTTTGATCGATTTTAAAATTATCAAAGGGCTAGTGTGACACTTTACCGGCCCGGATAATACCGACATGGAAAACCGACCCTGTTTATCATGTACACGCACATAGAAACTTTATTTACCTGTAGTTTAAAAATTGCATGAAATTGGTATTGGTCCATAATGGTTTGGCATTGAAACGAAAAGAAGATCGACGAAGGCGTGAATAGAACAGAACAAATCTGTAATAACACATTTAGAATAAAAAATACACTGTTAAAGGTTATACAATTTCTGCAGTAAACGTATTAACTAACCACGGTGGTAAATGGATTGAGCTAATCGTGTGCTATTGATGCGTGCACCGTGGAGTGAAAAATGCTGATTTTCAATCCAACATCGATTAGGAGGTGTGGTAGAGTCAATTTAGGATGAGCCCTGAGCAACGTGCAATGACAGCTCTTTATACAGTGATTTTATAAAGTGATGTTACTGTACAGTACAATGATTCTTTATCGTACCTACACCACAATAGTAAGCGATACAAAGAGCAGTCAACAACAGCCAACAGTGTTACAGGAAAGATTACAAGTGACTCTACCATACTTGTACCTTGTGTAAACTCTAAGGCGACTTAGGCCATAAAATGTTTCCACCAAAATGATTCAGACTGTAAACTACACAAAAATTCTTAGACTGGAACTCGTAAAGTTAACATCACCCTTATGCCGTTATGATTAGGTGCTCGCAAAATCGTAATGATCGATTGGTATGAGCGCATGAATGGTGAGAGCCGCACTCCCGCGCATAACAAGGACGTCTCGCCTTCAGCTGGTGTTTTATGGTACACGTTCAACCGTAAGGTATGTCTAGATTAACTTAAATTATTCTTTAAGTACTAGCACTAGTATGTGTCAATTAAACTGACGACGGGACTTGTAATTTTGAAATTTGTGGTCAATTGAGAACAAACGTCCAAAAATTATGACAAAATAGCATTCTGTGAAAAAGATATCTATGAACAATTACTTTGCTCACCCGCAATCTAATTCAATAAATTATTTAAAAATACATCTGTCATAATAAAGGCTAAACAATCTTGCTCAAATTTACAACACACGTATTTTTAAGCTTTTTGCTGACTGTAGGTACTTACTTGAGTAACTACCATTACTCACTGTTATAAATATAATATCGAGGTTTCCCTGGTCAAACCCGATAACTCGAAATAGTAATTGACTGTTGAAAAAAGAACACTCTATGTAGAAGTTTAAATTCGATTTTTTTGTGAATTATTAGATCGAGTTATTAGGTTTGTCCAGGGAACCCTCGATATACAATATCAAATTTGATGTCAATCCGATCCTATAATGAAAAATTGGCTGAATTTCCACTTTCAAGATTAGCCCTTAACATACAATACAATACAATAGCTACGAGTACAATGACTAATGACTTTACACACAGTAACATACAGTGGAAACTAAATAAAGCTTCTTAAAATACTCAATTTATCCAACTCCATCGTTCGACCGTTTTCGTGGTCCTGTTACCACCATACCAATAAACAATATTTAATAGTCATACCCAACCAAATCGCACTCACTCTCACCACCAGGACTTTCTTAAATGCTTCGCCAACAGCGCTTGTGATGCGTCGCACGCGTACGGCACGCGTGCCTTGCCGCCCTAAGGATCCCGTATAAAAACCAAGCCCATTGAAAAATTAAATCATTGTTGCACTATTAACCGACCGGGCTGTACGTCTAATTAAATAGTCTAATGAAACAGTGAATGCCGGGAAAATGAAGTGTGTTTGCCTTTTCTTGGCTTCTGTGGCGATAGTGAGCGGTTACAGCATCGGAGAGAATGAAGTTGAGACCCCGAGGCTGAGGACAAGTGAGGATCTCTTGGACAGTGTGATCAGTGATTGTTTCGAGACCAGCGAACCGTCTTCCTGTCTCAAAGTGAAGGTGCTCTCCTATTTAGACACGCAACTTGGCGTGACCAAGGAGTCTTCCCGGTCTTTCGACGAGACGAATATTGACAAAGTGATCTTCGACCGCGTGGGGAGGATCCTGAATGCCAATGAGTTCAGGTTCAGGCTGCCTGAGTTCATCTTCCAGAATGCTGAGGTGTCGTATCGAGCTGACAGGGGTTTTGACGTTGAGTTCCCTGAAGAGACTGAAAATGGTGAAGGTAAGGAGTTCATTGATATCTTAAGTAGTTTTTAAAACAAACGATTGAAGTAAGAAAAATAATTCAACCGAACTGATAAGCTCGTCCTATTTTTGAAGTCGCTCAAAAATTTTCTTGGCAAGTTTTTCTGATTACAATGTTATAGTATACGATACAAATAAAAAAAATCTGGAAATTTAAAAATCTCCAATCAGTCTGGTAGAAAAGCCAGTATACCATTTATCCTAATGACCTACTTTTTTACAGCACGAGGGATCTTAAAGAAGAAGCTGCTTCTGCCTGTCCTGTTGCTACTCAAACTTAAGATGAAGGCTCTCATGCCGATCCTCGTGGCCATCATCGGCATTAAGGCGGTTAAGGCTCTGATCCTCAGCAAGCTTGCCATCACGCTCGTACTTGGTTTCTTGATCTACAACCTGATTATGAAGAAAGGAGGTATGTAACGTAACACTAGGACTTTAAGATGGTCAATGTGGGGAGAAATCGAAGCAGATCTCTCGCCAGGTAGAAGCCTGAGAAGCGATGGCCCAAGGAAGGGTGCATCCAAATTTAGATACTTTATTAAAACGCCATAGATATGAATATGCGTATTGGAAATTTCACCCATAGGAACTAATGAATTTCTTCGCAGATGTGGGCACTGTCTCACAATGACATGTGTTCGATCACTGTAAAGCACATGCTAAATTTCGAAAAACTGTAATTCATTCGACCCTTTGCTTGAGAGGCACACTAGACTACCTCAATTAAAAAACATATTACCTATGCACTTCTAAAGCTCATACACACACACTCGATTTAGCTTAGTAATAGACTAGTCCACGTTTCAAACCCTTCTTCTGTCATCAGCTATGCCCATGATGATGGCGCCAACGGACGCGCCACCAGCACCCCAGTACGGCCCCCCAGCTTCGCAGTACGGAACCCCCGTGTCGACCCCCGCCGCCCCTCAGGACTCCTACGCCCCCCAATGGGAGCCATCAGGTTCTGGACCCTACTCCCGCGTGTGGGACCCCTCGCAGCTCGCGTACAGTTCATACTACCCTGGCGACTCCAGCTCATCGTCGAGCTCGAACCAGTCTCCAAGCTACTCCAGCGTGGCGTCGGTCTCCTCGGTTTCATCATCGTCATCATCACCCACCTACTGAGCTACCTCTAAAGCATCATGTTGTACATAAGCGCACGAACGAACGGCTAGAGTTTAAGAACTAATTTATCGATATTTAAATTATTTATTGAACACAATAAAGAACTGATGTTTTAATTTTGTAATGTTGTCTGGGTAACCTGTTCTCAAGTTTATATTATTTATTTATTTTCCATTTTTACGTTACGTTCCTTTCCGTTCCTATTCCTGTTATTTTGAAAAACCGACAGACTAGATAAATTAAAAAATCTTACTAATATTATAAAGGCGAAAATTTTTATGGATGTTTGTTACACTTTCACGCAAAAACTACTGAACGGATTTGCATGAAATTTGGCATACAGTTAATATACACCCTGGATTAACATATAGGCTACTTTTTATCCCGAAATAATGTGTTGTTCCTGTGGGATCAAAAAATTTAGGGTTCAAGCTACTACATACTAATTATGCGCGAGCGAAGTCTCGGGCAAAAGCTAACATAAAATATAGCCATATCTGCGTATACGTATTCGTCTCACTGCAGGCCTCCTCTTAGAACGAGGTTTGGGCTGTAATTTGACACAGGCACAGTGTAAGAAAATGTTTTTTAGACTTTGACACAGGCCCATGTGTGGATTGGGAACTTCACACACTTTTCTTCGCAAATTTAATTTCTTCGTAGGTGTAAGCAAGTTTCCTCAAGTTTTCCTTCACCGTTCTTGGTAATTTCGCGTAATTTGTTCACACATTCTGAAAAGGTGCGAGCGAGAGGTGCCTGGGGTCGAATTTATACGACCCTCTACTTGAGGCCATTAGGTCATATGTCATATCCATACCCCGCAATCGAACTAGCAAATCTGTAGCAGTTGTATGTCAGGGTTGTCACTAAGTACTATGAGCAAAGAAAAATACAATATGTCATCTAAATCATACAAATATACCTACCTCAACCTACCTCATTCACCTCAACATCATTCATCATAATCGCCAACCCTAACATAAAACTTTTTGCTACGGTTTTGCTACCTCTGTTGCGGGGCATGGTCGTATCACTATACAGACTACAGGTTACCACATCTAGCTTCCTTCTTACCTGTTTTCTGTATCGCTTACTGCTGTGGTGTACAATAAAAAGTGTATAGTGTTGTGTTGTATACGAGCAAGCGGGTGGACCAACTTGTAAGTATCACCGAGAGGTACGGAATTGAGGTTAGATCTATACAGTAAGTACTTACTTATACTTCGGTTTTTAACAATGAAAGTGAGGTAAATATCTTCATGATTTTTTTTACCATGACAGAACTGAAAAGGTACATACGTTTAGCTTAGGCACTTAGACAGAGAGGTTGTTTGTTTGTGCGTAAACAAATGTTCCCATTCATCTGCAGAACGGTTTGCCCGATTCATATGTGATTTTCTGTAGTGGGTTTGTAGTTTATTGGCAATGGTTCTTAAAAAGATGTTATATTACGGTGTTTATCCACTAACAACAGTAATAATTCTTAAAACGTGTTTATCAATGAAAATACAGGTCAAAATTGTTTTGTTTGCCTCATTTCTATTGTAAAAAATCCATAGTAAAATAAATCATCATCATCATGTCAGCCGAAAGAGGTCCACTGCTGGACATAGGCCTTCCCCAAGGCTCTCCACTCAGACCGGTCTTGTGCTTTTCGCATCCACCGCGATCCCGCGATCTTATCCAGATCGTCGCTCCATCTTGTTGGAGGCTTACCGACAGCTCGTCTCCCGGTCCGCGGACGCCATTCGAGAACCTTCTGACCCCATCGGCCATCAGTCCTGCGTGCAATGTGCCCCGCCCACTGCCACTTCAGTTTCGCAATTCTTCGGGCTATGTCAGTAACCTTAGTTCTACTGCGGATATCATCATTTCTGAGTAAAATAAATACCTACATAAAATGTCGGATAAGGGTTGAAATAAAAAGCTTGACAATTCAATTCACGTAGTTACTTATTTTTATCATTTGATTCGAATAGCTTCATTTTATTAGTGAAAACATTGGATACACCAATCTATGGATTACACAATATGGAAAAGTGGAAAAATACAAATTGGAGGTTTACATTCTAAAAAGAGGGTCAAATAGAAGGGTTATCCATTGATCTAAGGTTCGTAGAAAATGATATAGGTACCTATAGCTTAACAAAAAAAACGCTTCAAAAATTTTATTTGGTACCTGAGTTTGTTTATAAACGTTGTACATAGAACACATGACATTAGCTAACTAATTACAAGGCAAAACAGAGTACATACAGATTTAAAACAATCGATCAAAACACTAAAACACAATTAAATTTGTGGCAACTCCCAGCGCTATCTAGTGAGGGAATCTAGTAACTTCTTGGATCGCGCTATCGAAGTTCTCACGTGCGTCGGACGCATAATATACAAATTCCGATCCGACGCTCGTCCTTCGGACTTCGGTCCCCAGGTGTAACACCTGCCTGGAGAGAGATATCTCTATTCTGCCGCCTTAAGGAGAAAAACCATAAAAAGGAAATCAGGAAAAAAAACTGAGTACGAGGCTGGTGAAAAGTCAATTTTGCAAAAAATGTCACTTATGGTTTTTCTCCTTAGGGCGGCAGTATCGTAGCCTTTCCCCACATCATAGATAGGTGTTACCAGATAATTTCTCAATATCAGAAAGTAAACAGATAAAAAAGAAACCAATTCGGAATATAAATACCTATACTATACTTAGTTTAAATCAGCGGTTCTTAACCTTTTCGTTAGGAGGGACCATTTGACAAAATTTCTGTCTGGCCATGGATCACCAAATTCGTTGTAGATGGCTTCGCGGACCATTTCGAGTTCACCGGTTATGAACCACTGGTTTAAATTAAAGCAAACCATACGTAACTATCGAGCTAATAACAAATTGTTCAATGTTTCTCTCTTTTGCAGTTTTAAACTACGAACTTTTAGATCAATGATTATAAGCACATACTTTTAAAACAGCATTGCTACTTTCAGTTATACCTATCACGATAAGCGGTGCTCGCATATCGCATAGTTTGCTAATGACGTTCGGAACTTGGAACAATAGATCGGTTTTCTTTTTCATTCTCATCTGAATCTTCAGGAAAACGAAGAAAGCCGACGAGTAGCGAGCAACATTAACATTCGGGCCTGATTGCATAATAAAATACAAGCTAATATTTTTGTAATAAGTAGCACAGTATATATATATATATATAAGCAAAGCAGTATGGAAGCTACGAACAAATCGATCAAAACGAACACACTCACAGACGCGCCGTGTAGAGTGCGCGTCTGTGTGAGTGTGTTCGTTTCGATCGATTTGTTCCTAGCTTCCCTACTGCTTTAGCTTATATATACTGTGGTAATAGCTTGTATCTTTTAGTATTGAAATTCACTAATATTATTAGGTTGTACTTTATTATGCAATTGGGCCCTGGTTGTACTTTACCTGTTTAGTGGTTGAACGGTTGAGTTCAAAGTTAACTTCTAGAAAGTACCAGCAGTAGGTACTGCCAACTTAAGAGGGTGTTTGTGTATCATTTTGAGCACCACAACCACTCATTCACTTTACAGTTGACTGTGGAAATTGTAGAACCTTTTCAAATGAAACATTATTGAGACGATTGCGTATTACATTTTTTTGTAGGTACTGTTTTAAAAGTTCACGTAGAAACCCCTTCAGCGTCGTATAATTGGATTACTATTATTGTCACAAGTGTACGGATATATATATATTCATTCTTGTCTTAATTTATTTGTTAGGTATACATATATAAAACTTTTTATAAATATTTTGATACCTATATTATTATTAATAGAGCGAGAATCTGAAAGATACCTGAACATGTTTTAAAATGTCCTATGCCAAGTATTTTACGGATTAAGTATGTTTCAAAATTGTTGCAAGTTTCCCGAAGAACGTCTAGCGACAAAACAATCCAAGAAGAAGCAAAGGGTTGGTTATATTGATTTGATTAAGCATATAACTAAACGTAAACGAACTTCAGCTGCCAGATTTGGTACATTCAAGGATTTTAAACATTTTACTTATCTATTGATGTAATAAACACTAGACTAGTGTATTTCAATACAGAATGTAAATGTTTAGATAGTTTAATGGGAGAATTTCAATATTTAAGTCACCAATTGACGTTGTTTTGTTTACATTTATTTAAATACCTATCCAAACCAAGTATATTAACAGAATCGTTATTTCCCAGTAGCATTTATAAGTATTCGCGGTTTTTCTGAAATGTTTTTTCTCATTATGATTTTTAAGTTTATGTTAAGTTTGCATCGGCCCGAAGGTTCAAAAGCAGCACTGTTGCAGTGTCGATTAAATATACGTCGATTAGATAAAAAACCATAATGGGAAAAAAGCGAATGGAAATATGTTGCTGCTAATAACGACTCTGGTAAATTGATCTAACCACCCCAAAAACAAAACATTTTTATGTTATTCGCAGGTGGTATTTAGGTAGGTAAACAATGTGTTTACATTCATCATACATAGTTCTAGACTGGATTTATTCTAACGTGATAAAACATGTTCAGAATATAGTTAGTTAATTAAGGTATAAGTAGATAAAGTACAATTTTTATAGCAAGTCGATTACATATTGAAGATAGTTTTAAGAGTGAACATTGAGTGGTCGTGCAAAGTTATTATAACAATTCCTAAATCTAATTTAAGATTTAATAATACTGTACACTTAGGAAAGTACAAAATGTGACCTAAAACTATGTGACGAAAAATTAAATTTCTACTTGTAAGGTGTAATATATAATACCTAAGTATATAATGTAAGTATAGGTATGCGTGAAGCTATCCAAATGTAAGATTTTTTTTCATACATTTTTAGGACCTACCTACCTATCAAAACAACCGGTAGAGTTAAAAAAACTGAGTAAGCAACTACAGCAATTATGATTTTTTAAGAATCTTATGGACACTCGTTTATGAAAATCGGTTCAGCTGTTGAGTAGTTACGAGCGGAAATAGGAACGAACATACCTACATGCAGCCAACAGGTCAAAAACATAATTCACACATGCAAATCTGCTAAGTTTCTGTGCCACATATTATACAGTTTCGATATTAGGTAGGTACTCAGGTAAACGTACCAATATAGCCCCCCCCCCCTCTCCCCCCCCTTCACGCGCGCTCTTCGTAAGTACATGACGTTGAGGATCCCCACAAATAAACACTTAAATTACTAGATTTGAATATTACCTATATTACATTTGGATAGCAAACATGGGATGGTTTTGGCGTATGGTATCTACAGTGGGAGGTTAAAGCTATTATTTCACAGCCTTCGACTCTAAAGGAGTGCGTTTTTTTTAAGGTAGGTACGATTAGCATTAGGTGGAAGTTATCAACCGTATAATGAAATTACTTTTCTCCGATATTTGCTCCAAATTTCGTATTTTTTGTTTTATTTCGAAAATTATTATGCTTGCTCCTACTAGGTACGTCATAATGGATTTTTTAAATATACATAATGTATTAAAACTTTAACTTAGGAGCATTGTTACCTGGCGTTTGGGTAACTATGCTCCTGAATTTAATTTCATTAATAATTAGGGCGTTATCAAAAAAATGCATCCTTTCTTTTTTTTGTAATTTTGGAAAAAAATATAGTTTTTCCTACTCAGAATCTAGAGCAATCGATTCCGGTAGTTTAAAAAAAAATGTTCCCAAAAAAATTTCAGTTTTGCGACGTTTTTTTCATACACTCAGTATGTCATAATCGGAATCGATTGTGCTTTTGATTCTGAGTAGGAAAAACCATGTTTTTTCCAAAATTTCAAAAAACGGAATGGGTACACTTTTTTTTAAAACGTCCATCACACCAGGAGGCGTTTGGTGCATTTTTACATCGTCATTATCATTGCACTCCGTCTTATTACTGTACAGCATCTGACAGGAAAATAAAAGAATATATCGGAGCAAAAAATTAAGCTCAGAGTTGCCACTTTATTGGGAGTGATCAAAAATCGACACAGCTGTTTTAAATTAATTAATTAATTATAATATTTAGTGTAATAAGCAATAAAAACATAAAAAACCGTGTAATATTTAACAATAAGTGTTCGCGTAAAAAAGTATAATCGTACAACCTGTACATCGCAAAGTAAAATCTCGGCGGCGGAGTAACGTCAGTGCAACGGACAAAGTTCAAATATGCGACGTTAAAAAGGGAAGTATTGTCTTCTATAAACCTAAATAAATAACATTAGGGTGTTAAATACTTATGAAATTAAATGCTTAAATTCATTAGCTCCTGATTAGTGTACGCATTGTTGAAAATCTGACAGTAATTTCTAACCTCGTACCTACTTCTGTTACGAACCGGTCAGCTGTTCACGCTAGCTATAAATACTGTCTTTATTACCTCTTTTCCACTGTTTCTTCATACAACTAAGATACTTCGTACTACCTGGTCTTGCTTACGTTCTCTCTTGTTCTCCTCACAACTACTTCGTATCTCACTTATTAACCACCTCACTTCACTGCTTTTTATGCTTGGTATATAGTTGCGTTGCGGTTAGTTTCAGGTGCGGTGGAGTCACTGTGGGTTACCTGAGCTCAAAATGTCCAGCTCAGTGTTGACTCGCAAGGCCACTGCACGTGAACTCGATATCAAACTGAACGCAGCCCTTAAAGAACTCAAGCAGTCTAAGGCGACGTGTGAGCAGCTACTTCGGGAACGTGACGATAGCGAATACGAGGTGCAGCAGATAGTGTCAAAGAACACCGAACTCAAACGCGAACTAGCCGACCTGGATGTGATGTACACAGATGTTGAAGAACAACGCGACCGACTGCTGGAGACAGTTTCCAAATTACAACAGTGCTGTGACGTTCACGAGCAAACACTTCAACGAGTAGATGAGCTTGAGTATGAGCTCGCCGCCTCCCACGAATTTGTTCGCCAACTACAGGAACAGATTGAACGCCAAGAAGCCGAGAACACCCAACGGCTATATGACGAAATAATGCCAGCACCAAACGTCTCCTCAACACGACCGGTAATAGGTTCTTCCAGGTCACCGGTTGTAATAGATTTGACCAAGGACACTTCTTTTGAGTCTAGACCAGTGCATTTTCAAAGTCATAATAAATTTAAAAAATATCTCAAGTTAAACAGGTTCATAAGAAGATCAAAAAGACTATATAAACAACATCTCAGTGTTCATAAAAATACAATTTTATATAAAAATCGTGTAAGTATCTTAAACGAGCTAAAAACATGTAATGAAAAATTACAACACAGTAGGTACGCTTATGTCACAGACACGTCCGGGCTGCGGGAAGAAATAAACCGATTAGAATGTTCCCTAAGGGACTTGACTAGCAAATACGAATTATGTCAAAATCAAATTAGTGAACACATTTTGGCCGCGACCGAGCTTGTTGATTTATGTACATTTAACGAAAAGCGCGTCAATTCTTTGTTAGCGCGCGACTGCGCATTGCAAACTGAACTACGTAATGATAATCAGTCCGTGTTACCCACCCGCAGCGCGGAATTCTGTGACATACCTACAGTTAATGATGGAAATATCTGTAAGAATGTTAATAAAACCCTAGTATTTTCTGATAGGATAGGAAAGGGATTGGGCAAATTATTATATAATAATATATCAAACAGCTGTGTCATAAATAACTGTATGCCTAATGCCTCATTCAAACAAATAATTGAAAAAATTATGCTCACTCAGGTGACTAAGCAGTCAACCATTGTTTTAATGTTAAGTGACGGGTCCGACGTTAGGTATTCGGACATAAAAACTGGGTTCGATTCCCTATCAAAACTAGGTGTTAAAAACATTATTATAGGTGCGTTTCCCTATTCTGCTTCTCTAAACAAATCCAACAATAATTTATATCGTTTAAACAAATTATTGTTTAAGATGACGAGCCGTCATAGTGACGTTTTATTTTTTGACACTAATAATGTTATTAGTGACTACCGACTGACCCCCGACAAGCTTGCTAAATCCTTAGCATGTTTTATTAATTCCGTATTCGGAAATCACTCCCCCTCCCCCAGCCCCGTTAGGACGACACATTCAAGCGCGAATGTGTCTTTAAACTACCTACACCGACAATAGAGAAGCAAAGTAGTCTATCATTCCTACATCAAAATATAAATCGCTTCACTGGCAAAATATTAGATTTAGAATTACTCTGTGAAAAGTTAAACTTAGATATTATCTGCTTAACAGAAACCTGGCTAAAAAAAGATTCAATGCAATTTAATGTAAATAATTATGCAATAGCTAGCGCCTTCTGCAGAGAATCTGCAGCAGGTGGCGGGTCTATCATATTAGTGAAAAATGGTTTAAAGTTCAAAGAACGCAAAGACCTGTCCAGCCTTTCTGTTGAACGTGTATGCGAGATCGCTTCTGCGGAAACGGAACAGTATTTAATTTTATGTATATATAGACCACCAAACTCGAATATTACTTTGTTTATAAATACTATGGAAGATGTTCTAAGGAAATCAGTAAAACGTAATAAAGCGCTGGTGGTTTGCGGGGACTTTAATATCGATATTTTATCACAGTCCGTTGAAAAAGACCAGTTTATTTCTGTTTTAAAATCTTTTAATTTAAATTTCTTATTTAATGAACCCACCAGAGTCACAACCACTTCGACCACATGTATAGACAACATTTGCTTAACTTGTAAGTATTTAGAAAAAGCTGTAATCAGTGGAGTACGGTCGGATCACAAAGCTCAAACAGTGAAGTTACCTCGGGCTAGGGGCGGTGTTAATCAAACCATAGAAATTAGGCCGTTGAACAAACAAAGACTTGACCGTCTCAAAACAAACATCGCGCAAAAAGTAAACAATTTAAAAGTATGCACTAAAAACCCAAACGAAAATTTCAAAATATTGTTAAATACTGTATGCGAAGAATACGATAAAACGTGTAGTAAAAAACGTATTAAAATAGGAAACAAACTGTCATTCAATGAATGGGCTACGCCTGGAATACGTAGGAGTAGGGACGTCTTATATGATCTTTATGATAAGAAATCATGTACTACTGATGAACGTTTCCACCAGTATGTTAGGGATTATTCAAAATTATTCAAAATTATATGTAATAAAGTAAAAGCAGCCCATGTAACTAATAAAATTAAGTCCTCTAATGATAAAATTAAAACAGTTTGGAAAATTATAAATACTGAAACCGGTCGACGTAAGAACGCGGAATCCTCTATATCACTAAAGATTAACAACGTATTAGAAACGGACGCGGTTAAAGTAGCTAACGAGTTTAATACCTACTTCTCTAAAATCCCCATCGAAACGACAAAATGTCTCGCGTCTTCCTCAAAGCTAGCTGAATCGCTCTTAAAAGAAAATGTATCTATTCCAAACATAAGTAACTTTAAATTCACGCATGTCTCTCCCGGTGACATCATTAGGACTTTTAAATTATTGAAAGTAAAAAAAACGGAAGACTTGTGGGGCGTCTCAGTTAAGGTTCTACAGTCTATTTTAGATGTCGTTGCTCCAACTTTAGCTTTTATTTTCAATAGCTGCATAGATGAAGGTGTTTTTCCAGATTTGATGAAATATAGTAAAGTAGTTCCTATTTTTAAATCAGGTGATAAAGATAATCCCTCTGATTATCGTCCGGTGTCCATCCTATCAGCGTTTAGCAAAATATTCGAAAAAATAATGCTGACGCAAATGATCTCGCATTTTAATACTCATAAAATCATGCATCCACAGCAGTTCGGATTCACAAAAGGCAGGTCTACTACAGACGCGGGTCATAGTTTAGTTAAATTCATTTTGCAAGCTTGGGAGGAATCACATGACGCTATAGGTGTATTCTGCGACCTCTCGAAAGCTTTTGATTGTGTGGATCATGATACTTTAATTTGTAAGTTAAATTTTTATGGCATTCGTGGCCTCGCTTTAGAACTCATTAAATCTTACCTCACACAAAGAAAGCAAAAGGTAGCGATTAACGGAGCGGTATCGGAGGAATCTGTGGTCGAAATGGGAGTGCCTCAAGGATCCATTCTTGCCCCATTCCTGTATCTTATTTATGTAAATGACCTAACTTATATGGTAAGCCAAAAGTCGGGTATCGTTATGTTTGCTGACGACACGTCTTTACTGTTCAAGGTTAGTAGAAAAGATACCGACTTCACTGAACCCAATGAAACCCTGTCCGTGATATCCGCATGGTTCGCTGCCAATAATTTGTTACTAAATCCTAAGAAAACCAAATGTATTAAATTCTCATTGATAAATTCATCTAACTCGAATTCAATTTCTAATATAAAGTTAAATGGGCAAACTATTGAATTTGTAAAATCAACAGTATTTTTAGGAATAACACTCGATTCTAAACTGCAGTGGGGACCTCATGTCACTGCAATCGCGGGTAGATTGAGCTCTGCTGCTTTTGCAGTTTGGAAAATACGGCAGCTAACCGATGTGGCGACGGCACGGTTGGTGTATTTTGCGTACTTTAATAGCATTATGTCGTACGGGCTTATTTTATGGGGATCTGCTGCAGACATCGAATCAATTTTTATCTTGCAAAAGAGAGCAGTTAGAGCAATTTATAATTTGAAGACGCGCGAATCTTTAAGATCATTTTTTAAGGAAACTGGTATCCTAACCCTGCCGTCGCTTTATGTTTTTGAAATAATCATGTACGTTAGGAAGAACATATGTGATTTTCCCACTAACGTCGATAAGCCAAAGGCTACTAGAAACACAGGGAAGCTTAAAGTACCATCTTACAGACTGGCTAAAACCAAAAAGTCGTTTTTGGGAAGTTGCATACGTTTTTATAATAAAATTCCAAAAAATATTACTGAAGAAACTGATACAAAATTTAAATCTACTGTCAAAAAGACATTAATATCTAAGGCTTATTATAAAGTAAACGATTATATCATGGACAGGGATATTTGGAAATAATTCCGATCCGCACTAGCGATCCCTTCAAATAGTGAACCTACTGTGTTAAAAATAAAATTGTGTTAAATACTTGTAATGTATAGTACATAGATGTCATTTATAAATATTGTGAATCTGTTTTTAAAAAAAAAAAAAATACCTCGTTGAGTTTCTTGCCGGATTCTTCTCAACAGAGGTTTTTTTCCGAACCGGTGGTAGATTAAAAAAATGACGTGTAAAAGTGCCCATTGCGGCCTATTTGCTGAATAAATGATTTGACTTTGACTTTGAGTGGATATCGGGTACTTCGACTTACAAGACACGAACAAAACACAGTTATTCAGCGGGGGGCCAAAGTAACCTCATTTTACGATACTAATATGAAGATAGTGGCCATTCGCGCAATGCGTGGGCATTCGGAATCGCATTCGCCGTCTCTTTCTAACCTCACTGTAAACCGTGTGAAAGAAAAAAGTGGTGACAACGATTGTAATTTGAAGAGTGTTAGACGAAAGGCTTCAGGATAAAGTAACTTTAAAATATATATTATATACGTAGTTAAGAAAAGTAAATTTTCGGTGATAGCCACCATCACACCACACTACTACTACTACTTAGTGTGGTATCTTTCTGGCAGTGTGGAGGTGGAGGAACTGCATGAACACACATATTGTGCATAAGCTTGGTTATCATAAGATCGCGGGGGAGCAAGGAAATTCTTTTGGTTCATTGAAAGTTTTTATCACAATATGCCATCGCTGAAACTTCACCGTCAAATAACAGGATATAAATATATAGTTTGTAGTAAATAAGTGAACACAAAAATTATAGTTCAACTAGATGTGTGTGTTGTGTAGTGTAAGTGTATCTCTTGAACTCTACTATTATTTTATTACTATCTGCTGCAGCATTTAAATAGATGAGGATTTTGGAGTTGATGATAAGAGGTTTAGAAATGGATTAAGAGTAAAAATAGGATATAATATGGAATATACAATTAACCAATTAGATTCACAGAACCTTGTAGGTGTGACATTTTACACATAGGTAGCATTGCTATAGACAAGTGAAAATTGTTTCCTAAGGTTAGGCTTTAGGTTGTACGTGGGTTGTATAGTCAGCATCAAAAGTAGCTGGTTACTTTTTTACTCTGTCACATTAACACATTAGTCAATCTTGTATGGCGCTAAGTACGTAGCTGTGAAACGACAAAGTACAAAAGTAAGCTACTTTTTATGCTGACAGTACAGTGGCCTAGAAATTAAATTGGTTGACTGTATTTATGAAAACTGAATCGCGGACGGATTTTGGCCTCTGGACCATGCTTATCCAACGCGCTCATGCTCGTGTTCACATTTAGCTTCTCTTTCTACCCTCATCATATTTCACAGGTAAGGTGCACCCACAAAGGTGGGCTCGCACAGTTACTTGGTGCGTGCCGGAGAACGGCCAGCGACATCGAGGCAGACCGAGAAGGAGATGGCGGGACGATCTGGACACGTACGCAAAGGACTGGCCCGATATTGCGTCAGAACGAGAGGTGTGGAGGTCAAGAGGGGAGGCCTTTGCCCAGAAGTGGGACACTATACAGGCTACGTAAAAAAAAAAGGTGAAGGCGATTGTGATTTCGAGTGCGTTATACACCGAAACATGTCGAGCTAAACTCGATTTAAGACGTGAGTAATCCGGTCAATATCATTTAATATGAGTGAGTCTCACGGTAGTTTCATGATCAAAATTGCGTTATACACCGCCTTATAGTGGAATGTTTTTACACACAATTTTACGATGGTTTCCTTCAGATGTATGGATTGCATGGTCATTTACAGCGATAAGGTTCTACACTGGCACGCGATTCAGTTTCTTCGACTACATGTTTAGCATTCTATAAAATTGGTTCTTGAAATGACAGCGAAATATTCTTATGATAATAAATATTTCATTTCAAGTGCCAATGTTCTGATGGTATACCTAATGTGATTATTTTTACATGATAGTAAAATTATTTTAGTTATGGTATTTTATGTACTACAATGTCCTAACTGTATTAAATTCTGGATTATATCCATTTCGTTACCAAAACTCCCTTTATTGTCATCGGTTGTATTCTCATAATTTCGCACAGTATGCTATAATATATACGATAATTATATTCAGAAAAGGATTTAAACGGGAATATTTTCATAAATATTCATCGGATCGTTCTTTTTACATTACTGAACATCTAAACCTGAGTGTAAATAAAGAAACTTTCGGTTTTGTGCTACATATGGACCGTCGTTACACTATTTCTTATTTCATAATAATATATTCCTAATAACGTCAATCTGCGAGCGTACTAACAAATGTTATGCCAAAGAACATTGAGTCACAGATAGTGTTTCCAAATATAAAGGGCTCTACACTTAATACCACACTCGCAGTAGTTTCTTTCTTTTCATACTAATAATTCTCCTCTTTTGACGACCGGATGGCCAAGTGGTTAGAGAACCTGACTACGAAGCTTGAGGTCTCGGGTTCGATTACCGGCCGGGGCAGATATTTGTGTGAATAACACGAATGTTCGTTCTCGGGTCTTGGATGTTTAATATGTATTTATCTATATAAGTATGTATCCGTTGCCTAGTATCCATACTACAAGCTTTGCTTAGTTTGGGACTAGATCAATTGGTGTCTATTGTCCCATGATATTTATTTATTATTATTATTGTATGTACTGCCAAAATAACTACTGCGATGAATCCACATGTTATTCAAACACACGGAATTTTCGTGTGAGCCCTTTACCTCTGGTTTACTGCATAGTCCCGTAACCCCTCTAGTGGGCAATCGCAGGCTACAAGACTCGGTACTCAATGTAATTCAACAGTTGCTCAGTGAAGCAAAAAAGCACTAACATATCTAACGAGACGCATAAAAAAATGGAAGATGGATAAGGCACCAGGGTTATTCATAAATACCGAACTCATCCATCACACTTCAAGGCAGAATGAAAAAAGCTGGGTGTTTTTGGGTATGGGGAGTAAATAAAAAAATAAATAAAAAAAAAACATTTACTATCACATAACTCATAACTAAAATGTTGAAACGCAAATTGCCCTGCGGCAAAAAAAATTCGTTGATTAGGTACATAACGAATAAAAACATTTGAGTACAAATATCCATAAGACACTGAATTTTGTACATTTCTAGCCAAGTTCGCTGGAAATCATATTTGGTCTCAAACATACTGAACACTATAATTAAGGGCACCTGCTCAGACCTGTCTTATTCTATTTGATACTACATTTACTTAAAAAGTAACATTAGTAATTCAGTCTATAAAACATACCCAAAATTAAATAATAATTTATAAAGAATTCTCGATTAATAAAAAAGGCACTACAATTAAACTGCTGTACCCTAAATAAGCTAACATAGCCTCTTTTCCAACGACTATTTTGGCAAAAAAATTGTGACCAATATTTGGGGAAAATATCTTCTTTAAATGGAGTGCCCTTTTTAAGATATTATCTTAATCAGTAAAATAAATCTCTTACCCAATATGACAAACATATATGTACTATTTTAATTTTTATCAACTGTAAGTTACCGGCATTTGACGCATACTAGTTAGCACTTGTCTTGAATATAAATATAACTTTCTTCCTTTTCACCCACCTACACGCTAGAAAGGGATAGGTACAAATATTTTTGTCAGTGACACCAAAGAGTATTATTTTTTTAATTTGTTTATGTTAGTGGAATAAAATTTAAATCTATTTTTTTTTAATTCGAATTGGAGTAAGAAATATTGGTTATGTTAAAAATAAAATATGTGGTTTAAAGAGATACTGTGCGTTCATTTTACTGCGTCAAATAAAATTCTCCCGAAGATAAATTATGTAACATTTATATAGCTTGCATCAACTTTTTTATATAAGCAAAGCGTGATATTGCACCAGAGATATTTATACAATTTAAATGCTACCAAAAACGATACACAGCATTGTAGTAAATTAAATATATAAATGCAAATAAGTGGCAACATTTTCGTGTCATTTAATTTCGAACAACGAATTAACGGTTTTGTACTAGCTATGATAAAATTTCCTATCCACTTACAAACTTAACATTATATATATCATATACATACATAAAAGTGATATACAAGACGATACAATTATCTAACCAAATAACCGTCTTAGTCATAGAAGCACAAGCTTGACAACATTTTCAATGGCAGTTGGGCACCCTTTCATTTTAGCACATTCAGTTTGCCAATCTCTACTTACATTGTTTATATATATTTAATTCCATGATACACCACTATTTACAACTTACCTTAATTTTGAGTATGAATAGATTAGTTTTATTTAGTATATGTAATAAGTTATCTCTTCTCTTAATTTCAGTTTATTAATTCTTCTATCCATAAACCGCATGGGAATGAATTTTAGTGAATCACCATTTTAAAACAGCTTTGTTAGTACAGTTTGTCCTGGTGCTACATATTGCAGCAAACCATAACTCGATTTTACGAATTAGATCACTCTGAAGTCAAATTTGAAATATAATAATCTAGAACTGTCTAGCTAGAGAGCACACTGTTCGTCTTATTATTCAGCATAAATAAGAGTAATTCTGTATTTATTATCAAGTCCAACTCGAGAATTACTCTTACGAATCTGAGAATCTTACAAAATATAGCAGCAATGTGCTACCAAGTCGACAACAATGTTCTCTTCGAACAGATAACTAAATAAGGCAGCACACATGGGTTAACACTTAGCACATATCCTCGAAATACACTAGACACTTGTCTAAACGTGTATTCCTAGCATTCTGCATTCTGCTTATGACGACGTACGACCACTAGTCTGAACCTCACCACCCTCGAAGTTGCTATCGAACTCGGCGATACCACCAAAAAAGCTCAATCACGATTTTCCGCCAACTATTTCCCGTAATCGCTGTCTTGAACGAAGTCAAAAGCGCCGTATCACTAGTGGCCACTCGTACACACTTTCTTTCACTGTTTATCACTTGTGCTACACCGATCACTGCGAGCGTCTCACGAGAAGGTTCCACAGCGCCGCGGCGTAGGAGGCGATCCGCTAGGCGGCGCCCCAGAAAGACGCTGTTGCAATGCTCGGCGCCAGGAAGGAGAAAGCGATACCGCTCATGATACCTGTGATGAGCGTCGCACCGCCGATCATGCCGGCTGTCGCTGCGTTCTCCGGGGCTACCGTTCTGAAATTAGATGATTTTTTAAATGGTCAGTATAATCAAAACTATGTATTACATTAAGTATGATAGTTTCTGTAGCATAGACAGAGTTTTTTTGTCAACTTCGGCACAGGTTAGTTCATTGATAGAAATTACACATTAACTTTTTGGGTAAACCAAAATCAAATTGTAAATTCAGAAACATGAAGAGCAACATCGACATATAAGATACATCAAATAAAAGCTCACTTTATTTTAACTGCTTGTCAGATATTATATGAACCAAAAAACAATTTAGTATAAGTCAATATTACGTCACAAATTAAGAACTTTATACACTTGCTGTGCATAATAAATTATTTTTTAATTCTTAATGAACAGCCTCAGAACTCCTTGATATGGTAAATATGACCAGCCCATTGTCACTTCAGGTTGCTAATCCTGAGCTTCTATTATTATTTATTTGATATAGCATCGATACTACTTTAAAAATAAAGTGACGATATAACAAACAGATTATCAATAGTATTTGACTTACCCGCTGACATACATCATCCCTAACGAGCTGCCATGCCCCGAGCTCCAGCCCAGCAGGACAGCCCCGATCCAATAAACAATATCGTTGTTTACGAGTATTGGCAGCGTCCGGTTCAAGAGCAAGCCCTTGTCTGTTGGCCTGTAGTTGCAGAGGAAGAAGAATGGGATGAAGGCCAGCCGGAGGGTTGTGAATACGGACAGCCAGCGGCGACTTGGCTGAAAACAAATTATTGAGGTTAGATATAGCGTCCTGTAAGACATAGCATCCTGGCATAGGACCCCTAGTTGTAATTTCTCTGTAACATTTGATCGGCAAAAAACACTTTCATTTTCATTTTTAAAAGTTCCAACAGTGCCCTAATTCTGTCACCCACATGTCACTTACGTTTTACAGCCACTACCATGAGTTTAGAGTGACCGTACTCGATAGCGACAGCGTAAATTATTTGTAGAGGCGCTACAAATAATTATACCGTCGCTATCGAGTACGGTCACTGTAAACTCATGGTAGTGGTACAGTTTTCTACATATTTTCAGTGTAAATGGGAGGAGCAAAATAAAATTGCACCCACTCCATCATTGGAGTGGAGTATCGTTGTATAAAGCATTATAAAACATAATGCTTCATTTATATCAAATTTGGTGATGTAAGTAAAAAATAACAAAACATTTATTGATAATACAGATTTTTCCTTTGAATTTTTTTTTATGGAGTTGGTTAAAATGAACCTACATTTTAATGCATGCATTTTGCTGCTGAAAGGTTGTAGAGATATTGGATGTCCAGTCGAAATAGCACAAAACGATAACGCTGCCTTGTAAATTTTGTCTAAATTAGCATTTTGAAAAGATGTAGCTAAACTTAGGTGCACACAAATTTATTGATGAAATCTGCGTGTGTTTTAGTAGAGCGTTTATTCTGCCCACTGTGAAGATGTGGCAACACCTTGTGTTAGCGAGGCCACTGCGTTGGAAGTGGGCATAAAGCGAGCGTGAGTTCGTGTGTGTTTGTGTCTGTCTATGGCATCATAGGTTCGAATCGGATGTCTATTTTGTTTTTATCAAAATCTAGTTTAATCGAGATGGATTTCAACTAAGTGACATTAAAATTCATTCATTTAGCCACTTTTTGGATATTACAATCTTCTCACGGGATCGGAATAAAATGCCGAAAAAGATTGATTTTACATAAAACGTAAATTAAATCCGATTTAAGTTTCGGGCAATTGGGAAATCTTGGAACTTCAATTCAAATTCAAACCACTATGGAGTGGTTAACACGAACAAAGAAAGTAAAAGCTACTACTTACATATGGGAATAAGCTGGCGGTGATGTTTCCGATCATAGCTGTCAGATTGAAGGTTAGGAAGCAGGTGATCCTCGTGAAGTTGTCACCCAGGAAGCCTTTGCTCACGGCGCGGATATCTAAAAAAAAGTTATAAAACTGGTTTATTTGTGGTTCAAGTTTGAATTTGGTGTCCGTTACAGACTAGTTCCGTAACAACAAGTATGGTCTGCTCCAGCTTATAATCCAGGGGAAGATACAAGGCCGCAAACCACCTGGCCGTAGACGTACCTCCTGGTTAAGAAACCTTAGAGACTGGTTCGGAATGAGTACCAGATCCCTCTTTCGAGCGGTAGTCTCTAAGGTTAGGATAGCTCTAATGATCGCCGACCTCCGATAGGAGAGGGCACCGGAAGAAGAAGACAGACTAGTTGGCGCTAGTGTCGTCAGGTGCGTTCCCAGGGTCCGTTTGACGACTTTAATTTGCGTAACGTTTGTGATTTGATTCTATAACTAAATGAGTCAATCGAAAGCAAGACTGTAACGTCAAACGGACCTTTCAATACTAACTCCATTTAGCGATATTTCACTTGACAAGAAACCCTGATTGTTAGCAATTTACTACTTCAAACAAAATAGGATCACTTTAGCTTTATTGGCAAGATAAGTACGATTATTTCTAATCTTACCTTATATCTTTAGAGAGCTGGCAACGAATAATCGAGAAAAACTGTCAATCAAATAAACGCTCTTAACGATTTTGATGAAATATGGTATGTAGGGGTTATCGAGAACGAACAATCAATGCAGCTTGGTCTTATCTCTGTTAAAACGCATGTCTTCAGGTTTCAGTTTCGCTCAAGTACTTCTTAATAATTAATTATTCTCAACAAAATGTGAAGGCTTTCCCTCACATGCATGCAGGGCGGTGCAGTATCGAAGATGTCTTGTCTGCTCATACGCACAAGGTGATTGGGAGCTATTCCAGTCTTAATTTTCAATTTAATGATAATACCCTAGTGCTTCCAAGCGAAGCAACTAGAGGTCTATGGTGGACTGACTATGGGGCTATATCCAACAGTGGATGTCCTGATTGATCTGATAATGATAATACACACCAGAGTGCACAGCTGGGAAGACAGCAAGCGAGACAAAAAACACCAGCCAGATGTTGTACAGTTGAACCCAAGACTGCCGCAAGATGGTTCCGTAGGGCGTCTTCTTGGCCGTTTCCTCGCTCGTGCCTAGAGCGGCGAGCGCGGGGTTCACTCTTAGCGTCCGCTGTTGCAATGTGTCGTGGTAGCGGTAGAACCTCTGAAAAGCAGATACAGAATAAATACAATTCTCCCTTAAAATGCTTTGCTTGCTTTGAGATATCCGTCAAATAAAATTAATCATTGGATGGTGAAACAGCCCCTTAGAATAATACATTATTTATCAATGAAACTACCCAATAACACATAACTACACTAAAGTACGTTTCAATAGAATCTGACAATTTTCTACACATTTAAAACACCCTAACGTGGGCACACTTGATTATATTACAGGGGCACCTGTTGTTGTGATTATCATCTAAAAGGAATCAAAAAACAATAATAGTCACATCACAAAGCCTTAGGCAGCCCGGTGTTCATATTAAGTAGGCTGTATTTGTCTACAGGATAGTCAGATTCTATTGAAATGGAGTTTACACAACTTATCCAAAACTAAAACAGAAACGTACATAATAACTAGCTAAGTACGAATATTGTCTAAATAAAATGTAGCTTAACTTAGGTGCACACAAATTTATTGAAACATGCGTGAAACTAACTAAGTGAAGCGTTGTTTTGCCCACTTTAAAAACAGCAACAAAAATGATACTAGAATGAAACTGCATTGCGAAGTGGGCACTAATACTACAACTACTATGAAATACATAATAAGAGAAACAGAAATGTCATAAATATATTCATTAATTTCTTATTAAAGCCATATATTTATTTACCCCACTTATTCTATGAAAGTGCCGCTCGATTTAATTGCTCAAAGAAATGGGGTTAGTGCAGAGATTGTGATCCAAAAAGGATTAGATTACACTAGTATTTAAGTATCACAATATAGTAAAACATGAAAACAAAAAATGTACGCGTTAAAAAATGATTTTAGAAGTGATACGTCACTATCATTATGCTCACAAAACAATCGAAAAACATGCTGCTAAGGCGGCGGCATACATCCTTTTCTTCGACGACTCTTTAGCATCGCAACTACGATGTCATTGTTTAAAGGCGTCATTGGAGTTCTGAAGTTCAGTTTTATTAACCTCGTAAATCCTCGCGTATTTCATCCTTACTATTATAAAGGGGAAAGTGAGTTTGTTTGTTTGTTACCCTTTCACGCTGTAACAGAGCGACGGATCGTCGTGACTTTTGGCATAGAGATGGTTTATGGTCCCGAGAGTGACATAGGCTACTTTTTATTCCGGAAAAATGCACAGTTCCCGAGGGAACAGCGCGCGATAACCGAATACCACGCGGGCGGAGCCGCGGGCAAAAGCTAGTAAAGTATAAATCACTTGCAAGAATAACTGCCATACAGATACACTGAGAAGTACATATTTTTCAATTAAATGAGAAGTTTAAACTTATTGAAATAATGTCCAGAATCGCAACTGGGAATTATTGGTCCTACTTGATTAGCAGACGATGAATGACATTTTGGAAAGTAATGCGCACGATGAGATGACATTTCAATTTCTCTTATCAGTTCTATGGGTACAATTTCACAAAATATACTCACATTTAACGGCAGGGCGAAGTACGTGTCGAAACAAATGAGCAACACGAACATTCCGTTTATAAAGTAGTATATAGCGGAGGTACGTTTGCTCCCGCCGGCAGTGTCGGACGCCCAGCCCAGGAGTACCACTAGGGTGCCGCACACGTTGGACCCTAGGACCACCGCCCCGGTGTATTGGGGGGGCAGGCGGGCCGCCACGCCAAACACGGAGTTTTGGAAGATTGCGTTGCAACCTGAAATAGATATGATAAGTATAAATATAATATGGAAGGAAATATAAGGAGGAGAGTGAAACAGCCCCTTAATCTCAACATTAGATAAATTTGCGGCGATAAAGGTTCCGTCTCTAATATATACACGTTTTCGACGGTAGGTAAGTACGTTGCAAGCATATTTGTGTAGGCCAGTGGTTTTATAAAGTTGTCTGGGCTACGACCCACCACTAGGAAAATTAATCGCTGCCAAAATGAATAAATAGACTATTGGTTGAGGTGTCGTTCTACAGGCAGGGTCCACTCGATTTTCGCTCGCGACCCACCGCTCGCGAGCCATAGTTTGGGAAACCCTGGTGTAGGCTATTTGTCAATTTTATACTACTAGTCCCATGGGCTCGTTCAAGTATTAAGTAAGCAGAATTTTAGTAATTTTTAATCTTCTCCCCCTTGTCAGCGAAAGTCATCAAAACCCTACCCCCTCCCCCCTATGCTTACGTAAACATTGGTATTATTTTTAAAAATATTCAGGTTTTTTTATTGTTATTGCAAAAGAACAAGAATAAATGAATATTGCTGACGTAAGCACCATCTAGACCCCCCGACTCCCATGTCATCAAAACTAAGCAAAGCAAAGACCCCCAACCCAAGTGTCCAATGAAATTGAATAATGTCATCTCAATTGTTTAGTTCAGTGTTGATGACAGATTACTTCCTGCCAATAATTTTATTATACATGCGGATATCTTGTGTCAAAGCCAATTTATATCATTTTGAAACCTATAGACCAAACATAACGCACTCTGGGCATATACTGATGGACTACATATGGTTTTCCATAGTATGCGTAATGCATTGTGCCGTGGTATAAGCATGTAGCATAAGCCGTGGTGGCCTTGTGGTTTGACCTATCGCCTCTCAAGCAGAGGATCGTGGGTTCAAACCCCAGCTCGCTCCTCGGGGTTTTTGAAATTCATGTGCGAAATGTCACTTATTTCATACAATAATTGTGAAATTATTGCGATTAATACATGGAATAACTACCTACCGAATAATTCGTTTAAGTTTGTAATCGTATATGTATCTATTGTAATTGAAAATAATAATGCTTAAATACACGCCAGACAGACACATTTTAAGTAGGTTTAAATAGGTGTGTTCCCACTAGTTTTATTAAGCGTCATCATCATCATCATCATCATGTCAGCCGAAAGACGTCCACTGCTGGACATAGGCCTCCCCCAAGGCTCTCCACTCAGACCGGTCTTGTGCTTATTAAGCGTACTATTTTAGAACTCTATTCCAGTAAGTACTGGCAATAGAACTAGTGGGAACACACCTTTAATTAAATAGGTAAGATTAACGATTAAATTTATTTGCACATATCTAAGCCTTACATAAAAGTACTTTTAAATGTCATTGTCACTTATAGGTATTATAGAGTTTTGCGATAGTCAACCCTGTGTATTTTGCGCACACATTGACGCGTGTACAGACGTTGTCGTGCCCATGTAGATTCAGGCACTGGTCCCACCGCGAGCTAGTAAGCTATGAGCTATCGGCTATTTTCTAGCCCAAGAAACGAACAAAAGATTATCGCTTCCGTGTACATAAAAGAGAGAGTTATTTTTTATAGTTCATAGCTGGCTGTTCACACTGCCGGCGAGGATACTCTCCCACCGCCCGGCGAGTAAGCGATAATTCCATAGACTTGTTTACTAGCCGCCCGCCGATTGTCAACTGTTTCTAGTACAGAATTTTACTAGTTGACCGCCGAGCTCGCCGATAGCTGGCGGTGGGACCACTGTCTACTAGTTGACCGCAGCGATAAGCTATCGACTATAAAACTAGCTCAACGGTACTCGAGCTGAGCTAGTGCAGCGAGTAATCGCCAGTCGCACGCAAACACTCGCTTATAGCCGAGCGTCTAAACTAGCAAAACTATACTCGCTTATCGCCCCTCGCCCACTCGTTTGTAGTTTATAGTTTTACTCGCTAATAGTTTGTAGCCGCCGGTGGGACCAGTGCCTCAAGAACGCGTATTTTGTACGGCGTGGCCGCCCTGCGGTATTACCTCAAAATTACATTAGTTGTTTGAGGCTACCAAATGCCCCGAGTTCGACTGGGAATGCGATATTTTAAATATCTATTGACCCTAAGAATATTTCTCAGTTGCGAATGTAGCTAAACTTAGGTGCACACAAATTTATTGATGAAATCTGCGTGTGTTTTAGTAGAGCGTTTATTCTGCCCACTGTGAAGATGTGGCAACACCTTGTGTTAGCGAGGCCACTGCGTTGGAAGTGGGCATAAAAAAGGCAGACAAATAAGTATAAATAAATAGTGAAATAATTTATTGAATCAGGCGTTACTTTGCGGAGGTCCATATCAATGAACTAAAAGAATTTCTAAAAAAAAAAAAAAATTCAAAAAAAAATTTTTGAATCAGAGTTAAATATTATTTATCAGATAGCAACGTCAAATGGCTATACAAAATCAATGGTAGATGGTTTGGTTAAGAGGAAGCAGGCACGGATAGTGAATAGCATGCTTCACGCCGGGTTGCCTTCTCAGTCTTCAAACAAATATAGGTGTAGCATTTCATATGTTGGTCGTTTGTCTGATAGAATTTATGACATTTTAAAATCAAACAATGTAAATGTAGCCTTTAAAACTAACAACTCTTTGTACTCTAAACTTTGTAACCACAAAGAGAAGGTGGATAAAGGAACTAAATCGGGTGTATACAAGCTCACTTGTAATGACTGCAGTAAAGTATATGTAGGTCAGACAGGGCGCAGTTTTAATACTAGGTTTAAAGAGCATGTATCGGCATATAGGAACGAGCATCCTGATAGATCTAATTTTGCTAAGCATCTGTTAGAATTAAATCATTCTATATCGGACTCAGATTCGTATGAAGTGTTACATTACTGTGACAAGGGGTTTCGTCTTGATGTGTTAGAATGTATGGAGATAATTAGGTACAATAGTATGGGGTCTATTATTAATGAGCAAATAAATTTAGTGTCATCACCCTTGCTACGGCTTGGGTCTAATTTTAGCAACGGTAGTTAGTTAAACATGCCTTGACAATAAATAAATAAAAATTAAAAAATCAAGGTAGTTTTGTAGCACAGTTAAAATTTATTAATAATTTGCGGGTAGTTTTTTGTTTTGTTTGGCAAATTAAAACAGTGGTGGTGGTTTGTTAGTCTAACAACTGGTAGCATGGTGTAAGGTTGTGTCACTCTGAAGATGAGCTCTGGTTGAGTTCGAAACGCGTCAGTGTATTGTGGTGGTGGTGATAGATGGGTTTGTGTAATTTGTGTGTGTTCTTTCAGTGTGGAGGTGGAGGAACTGCATGAACACGCATAATTTGCATAGACTTAGCTATCTCAAGGTCGCGGGTGAGCAAAGAAATTCTTTTAGTTCATTAAATAGTGAAAGAAAGTATAAATAATGAAAGATTAGTCATTTAAGGGCTTTTTCAAAATCCATTGATTAGTGTTAGCTGATGGTTAAATGTGATGCCGTCTCTATTTGTTTTGTTCGAATAGACGGAGACGGCATCATATTTAACCGTCAGTTAACACTAATCAATAGATGGTGAAACAGCCCCTTAGTGTGCGATAATGATTAGATGCTATTATTGTATTTATTAAGATTCGTTTTTGGAGTATTTTTCTATTTTTTATTTCAACTGCAAATTTGTTACTTTTACGGTCATCCCGTGAAATCTAATGGGTAGAGGACCTTAAACGAGTTACTTACCATTTAACAAGAAGACAGATATCATTGTGAGCCAGAAGAAGGCGCCGGGCCACTGCGTACTGTCCAGCATGGCGAGGATTATGGTGAAGACGAATATCAGCACCTCTATACTGAGTGACCACACGATCCTCGTCGTCAGGTCGCCACTGCAAGGGAAGAACGGTAACAATCAGTTTGGGAGCTTCAAAATGAGGTACGAAATGAGAGGCAGTGACGGACGACCTTAAGAGGGTCGCTGGCGGCGGATGGATGCGAGAGGCTGAAGACAGTGTTGTGGGCTGGGCTGGACAGACAGGGGCTGCTGTGAATGATGATGATGATGATGACGATGAAAATGAACTTGAATGGATAAGACCTTTAACTTAATGATTGTATCAGGAATCTGGTGTTACTTTGCGGAGGTCCATATCAATGAATTATAAACAATTACTTTGCCCACCCACGACCTCCACATTTTAAGAACACGCACACATACAAACCCAACTATCACCGCCATCACACTACGCTGACGCGTTTTGTACTCAACCAGTGTTTATCCTCAGAGTTAAGTTCGCGTCAGTGAAGTGATGATGGTGGCTTGTGTCTTTGTGTGTGTTCTTACAGTGTGGAGGTGGAGGAGCTGCATGACTACACATTTTTTGTTTAAAATAATTAAAGTAACTTCTGATTTAAAAAGTGACTTTACAAATTTCAATTCTGTTCTTTCGAATCCTAAAAACTACTGAAAAATTCCTCATAGCCTAATTGGTCCTTTAATACTCGATTGTCGCAAGACTTAGGTGCACACAAACTTATTAAGGAAATCTGCGTGTGTTTTAGAAAGGCGATAATATACCCATTTTAAAAATGTGAGTATGCCATTTTTTTGCATAACCACTGCGTTGGGAATGGGTGAAATATATTTAACACATTATAAAAATGGTCAAATGTGGTTTGATAATGTTTGATGATAATATTGCTTAACGCGCGGGCAGTCGCGATCGCATGCACCGTCCCTTTCTAACGTACTATGTGACAAATAAGTGTTGAAAATGAAAACGAATTAAGTGTTGTTACTAGAGTCTACTCCTCAAAAGTTTTGTTATTCGGGATGATATCGGACGGACGCTCGGCAAAAAGCTCGAAGGTCGTTTCGCTTGAATACTAAAACAGTCCTTATTATTTCGTGAGCCTTTACCTGTAAAGTAACATTCGCTTGAATGTTCATTAAATGTAGTCGTTTTGCTACCTCGTCTTATTGAGATGTTGTCTATTAACAAAATAGTCTCTTCACCAATGACATTTAAACCAGGACGCACATTGCCGAACAAAATCCCCTTCAAAGAATGTCAGAACTATTGATTTGTTTGCGTGACAAATAAAATCATCTCACACAAAATAATTAAAATAATACGAGACGAAATTTGAACCTAGTCTTTACTCTATTACGGGCGAATTTCGCTAGCGGCAAAACTCCACAACGCTTGACACTTGACAACGTACTGAGAAAAAAGAAGGCCACTTTTACCAAAGTGGCAGGCGAGCATTCTACCAACCTATCTACCAACTATCGACCTACGGATCGACCTATCGACCAACCTATCGATTTAACCTATCCCGGTGATCTGAACCAGTGATTTTAGGCCAGTGATTACCAAAGTGGCGCTCATTTGGCTCGGACATATTTGGGGGCGCAATTGTGAATCTACAGGTATAATTCATCAAAGCTCTTCACGAACTAGTCGTTTTGCTCCCTGGTCTTTGTGATATGCGGACTATTAACGATGTGGTCTTCTCAAGAACTAGTCGTTTTGCTACCTAGTCATTCGGAGATATGGGCCAAAGAGAATATAACCACTACGTTTTAAGAGGCGGGACTCCCATACTAGCGAATGGAATCGAGTTTGTATTGAGTCTGCATGGCAAACCATTACCAAAATGTACGCCAAGCCAAAGATCCGTTTAACGCCAAAAAACAATACTACCAACATAACAGATTTAAATAGTGCAGCATGCTAAACGTTTGCGCTTTTTATCGATATCGATAAAATGGTGAGGGTTGAAATACAGGCTTAGGTCAACAATTTTTGTAATCAAATTTAGGTTAAGATCGAGTCCACACTTAAGTCGTATACCTACACATAGTATTGGATTTAGATGTGGACCCAAAATAAAATACAAGTTTTCTATTGATTTCCTTTATTTTTTTCAAAGCCCTGTTTTCAAAGTGGTCTTCACGTATGTATTTTAATACATGTAATTTTTTTATGGAAACATTCACCAAATCTTCTTTTCCTACTAGTTTGTGCCCTGCATCTGAAAACATTTTATCGTTAAAACAGAGGTATTTATTTTTTTAATTTACGGTTAAAATGTTATGTAATCACTAAACTCAATAATTTATCCAGGCTGTGTGTGTCTTGTCTACCCATGATCAAGATATTTTCAACTGCATTGAAATATCGGAAGTTTGAAAATGCCTATAATTATGGTCATATTGCATGCAAGTTGTCATAAAGTTCCGATCTTTCTTCATCTTATGTAAAGTAATATTAGTTGCACTGATAAACAAATAAGCCTACAGTTATCGATAGTTGTAGTACACATCCCTAGTGGACAATGATAAGGATATTAAATATCTATTTCCCTTTGTTTATTTAACTTGCTGCTACAAAATATAGCTAAAAGTATCTAAGACAATACTTACCGGTTCTCGTCAAAGGGAAATTTTGCCATAAAAATCCTTTTTTCGTGATTATGTCGACTTGTTCGATTTCCACAAATTTCACACGTTATAAATCGTCTTTTCGGTGCCAATTTCACAAAATATGTTTACGTCAGTCACGTGTCACTACTTTATAAAACAATTAAGACGAACTTAAATAGAAATCTAAAGAAATTAACGAATAAAGTATGCGAGTCACAATCACAAGCTAAGCAACATGCCTGACATGACACTCATGACAGTTGACCTGACAGCTAAACCGTACTGAGGTTTTAGTTTATATTATGGTAATGGTTTGCCATGCAGATTCCATACAAAAGTTTTTTTGTTCTAAGTTGCGCGAGACTGATATGGGCCTTGGAAGAGATGGTCCTTTAGAGATCTGGACCTTATGATGTTTTGGTCGTTTTGACAATGTAGTTGTTATGATAGCAACCCAGTTGAGCCAGCACCTTAAGAAATATTAACTCACCCCATTTTAACAAAGACGTTGAACCAACTGAACAACAGGTTAGGGAGCTGGGAAGCCAGCCCAACATAAGCCAGGTAGTTCCCAGCGTACTCTGTCCCCTTCAGCTTGTAGTCCACAAAGTAATCCTTGGCTGTTATGAACATGTTCCACGCTGTCAGGGTCCCGAGGCCGTGGATGACGAGGGTGATGTAGATGAGGTGCCATTTATCCTTCGGTGGGGTCAGGTCCATGGCAATACCTGGAAGGGTAAGGTTTTCGTCAGTTACATTTAGTTTTTAACAGACTTCAAAAAAAGGAGGAGGTTCTATGTTTGTATTTTTTTTTTATGTATGTTCACCGATTACTCAGTCAATTGTGGACCGATTTTCAAAATTATAATTTTTTTAGTTTCACCTGTCCCAATGTCTGTCTGTCTTTAATCAAATCTTGCAAATTAAATTCGACCCACTTCCGGTAGTTGGATTTACTTGAAATTTAGTATACTTATGTAAATTCCGTGAAAATACAATAATCTGGTAGTGAAATCCTTGTAATCCAGCCAGGATCGTCTCCACAAGACGGAACTTTTCAACGGTTAATGGCATCGACTTGAAATTTGGTATGCAAATTTAGTGTGGGTGATAATACAAGTACAAAAAAAAGCTTGGATTTAAAATTATCTTTTTTCCCAAAAACTTATTAATGGGAATATGCAAGCATTTTTTTATTCATTATAATATAATCTTTGTTGTTTGATAAAGCGAGCTGTGAAAGTATTATTAAAATATCTTAAACTACAAAGATATGGACTATGGACATTTTAAATTGTCAATAGACAGAGATCCAACACGATTATACAGAAAGTACATATTTTATTTTTTTTCTAGAAAACGATAGAACGCAATCTTCAGTCTGACGTATCTTCCTTATTTTTCAACAGATATTGATGATTTAAGACAAAAATTATGATTCAAAGTTACAAAAATATGTACGGTCAAGGACTTTGATTCGGTAAGCGAATAAAGTCGTGTATATTACAGATTTTTGTAACTTTAACCGTGTCGATCTTTTTATCAAAAAACCATAAAATAAATTATGTAAGTACGTTAACTGATTGGACATTTTTTAAGGCTTGGAAATTTTTCTCCTTGGACATTAGTCGCACGAAGGTATTTTTTATTACTTTCAAAATCGCAAAAAATAAGACATCTGTTTTAATTTTAGCTCCCAACATAACTAAGCTATGCTATGCATGCCGGCCTACTTCGACGTGACCTAGTTCGCGATTCGCGCTTCTGGAGCAATTATGTCAAATTTTGTCACGATACTTAGGTGCACACAGGTTTACTGAGGAAACCTGCGTGTGTTTTAGTAAAGTGTTTATATGCCCACTTTGTAAATGAGTGGCTGAAACCATGGAGGCTAGAGCCACTGCGTTGGGTAGTGGGACGGACTAGCTTTAATGCCTTAATTAATTCAAAGTGCCATCAAAGGTCCAGTTGAATGCAAATATATATGTACAGCCACAGCGTCAAAATATAAATCGACTTTATGATAGTGGCATAAAGGTGTGTAGATATTTTTGACGTCTTGGTAACGTATATTATGTTATGCTTCTGACCGTACCTGTATAAAGCGCGACATTAAAACAATAAGTCATAAAGAACAGTACGTAACGTACAGACAAGCTCAGCTTGATGAGGCACGCACCGCCGTGTCCAACGGAATTTGAATCCGAAAGCAAAAAAAATTCACCTTCCTTATTAAATGCCTTAATTATCCTACTAAACGCAGAATTACCCGAGATTATTATAACCAGACAGCACCGATTGAAAAGACGTGCAACAAATACTGCGATCCATCAATAAGATCCATCCATTCAGTCTTACATTTCTTACTTCATCCATACGAATTATTATAAATGCAAGTGTGTGTGTTTGTATGTTTGTCCGTCTTTCACGTCGTAGCGGAGCGACGGATCGACGTGATTTTTGGCATAGAGATAGTTTATGTATGGGCCAGAGTGACAATAGGCTACTTTTTATCCCGGGAAAATGCAGTTCCCGAAGGAACAGGGCGCGATAGCCACATTCCACGTGTAGCCGCGGGCAAAAGCTAGTAAATACTCATATTTGTCAATATACGCTAGACTACACGATCAGTAATCGTCACTACTTTTAAAAAAGCAACTCCAAACGGATAATTTTTCTGAGTGAATTTTATATACAATATTTGAAGGGTCCATGTAGTTGGGGTATTGATTTGAGACACGACATTTTTTCAAAGTAGTGACGAAATACCATCTATGTGATAAATACCTGTAGATCACAATACTGATTGTACTTCTAGCCTTCGCCTGAGAGTTTTTAACGGGACGGAAACGTCCCTAATTGCGGGGGTCGCTGGAGTGGACTTACCTTTCAAGTTGAGCGTGTCATTGGGCAGGTTGGAGCCCTCCCACGCGGGCGTCAACTTCACGGGCTCGTTGCGGAGGAACGGCGCCTTCTCCTCCGCCTCCCAGCCTGTTGGCAAAACAATCATGTACCGAAACATTCGTATCGTAAGTTCAGAAGAGCTCTTTTTAGGAAAAATAGTTACCACATGTGCATCAAAATTTTTAATGCAATCCCAGACGACTTCAAAGTTTTTCCTTTAAATTTATTTAAAAGCAAACTTTATAGATGGCTCAAGGAAAAAATGTTTTATTCAACAAATGCCCTCTTTAACACAAACACATAACTATGCTACTTTGTGTTCTGCTTATGATTATGATTAGTTATGATGCCTATGTTTAGTTTTAAGATAACTTTGCATGCTATTATGTAGCAAAATATGTTTTTGTACTGGAAATGTTAATTTATCACCTATTGTACCATATTTTATGTGAATAAAGACAATTTGAATTTGAGAAAAAAATATATTTAATTTTACGATTTTCCCCTTAAGTATTAGTAGTTTATCCTGGCAGCTCGTCAATCCGAGATTTGTGCTTTACCGTTGACACATTTAGTTAAGCGCTAGCAATATACAATGAAATAGAGAATACTTATATGTAAGCAATTTGTTTTTTTTTTTTTAAATATCATTATTGTTAAAGCCCGGTTTAGATATCCAGTAAAGCCGTATTGCAAGGCCGTAAAGCCAACAAATCAATGGTCAATCGAGTGCCGCAATGTAATGCAACTTGCACGATTTTCCTTGCAGTGCATACTTGTACTATTATCTATTCTGTGGTGCAGGTCTAAACTGGGCTTTAGACAAAACGTAAGTTGCGAAAGAATTTTTTTAATTAATCAAAAAAACTACGAAGACGCTCTGTTTTTCTGATAATTTTAGCTCATATGTGCCCCAAATTTATTGAAAAGTCGTTGGGTCTTATATTTACGACAAATTGCATATTCTGATATAAATCTTATCTAGTATTAGGAATATATAGAAATGTCTAATGCAGCTCCGTAATATTTGTACACCACGATATATCCGATGGCGATTGCACTATGCCCTGATGCCTTGTGCGACCCGATAAAATTTTATCACAAATATTTGACCCCAATAGCACATTGTTAATATTTACTGCAATTAACGCCTTCGTTAACGTTATCCATTATTGTTACATCTGTTTTAGCTGTTTAACCAACACACTTACTGCGTTCAATTTTCTGACTCAAAATATCGATCACTGATGTGATGTAGTGCTACACTGCTTTTTACGCGTGACTAACAGTTTATAACTGGCGACAAATTGGCGTAGAAATTGCTTTAGAAAATATTTCCAACCAAAGCTATAAAGATAGTAAAAACCAGTTACACTTTAATATAAATAGCTAATGACCCAATTGCAAAAAGATTAGGTTTCGTCAAACAGGATTTTATGTCACCTCCAGCTTATTATAAAAATACGTGTCACTGGTGACCACAGGCTCTGAAAATAAAGGCTTACCAATATTCATAAAACTTAACAAGCCTATGTTAACTAACAAATGCTTTGTCCCTTTCTAACAAATACAAATGTCGAAGTGACAGATAAGGACAAACGAATTTTAGCGGCATTTTAACTAAAATAGGCTTGATTGTCGTTTATGAATAAGGGGGTTAGGCTTTGGTTGCCACGCGGGCCCAATACGAATCGAAAATTTCAAATACCACTAATTTCCTTCGTAAGTGTGAACAGTTGTCCAAACGATATTTTCCTTCACCGCAAAATCCGTGTAAACAAATTAAATTTCGCAAATGAATTTAGAAAAACTCAAGGTGCAAGCAAGCCTCGAACCCGCGTTTTTTTTGCTGAAGGCCATAGGTCAAACCACTAAGCTACTACAGCTTAAAGTGGCCTTGACGAATGTTACTTAAATACGGGCTATTCCTTGAATGCGTGCCTGTGTTCAATCATCATTCAATAATCTTGACAATCAACTAAATAAACCAGAAGAAGCCGCTGAAAATTTGCAATCCACTGAAACCTCAGCAATGAGATCAATTTAACTTGATCATGATCACACACAACCGCACGCGTGGTTTAACCTTGGCAGTACCGCAAATAGGTTTTTTATTTAATACACAATTAGCAACTGCCTAGTGTATACTACATTTTAAACTAATACAACATGTCTCTGCCTTCTGGCCAAAGATGAATAGAACGTTTTGATTAGGGTATTTCTAACGTATGTACAAAGCCTCATGCCGATACTAATAATTATACCGAAAAATCGGATTTTATTCCTTCGGAAACATACTACTAAAACTTTGAAAATATATTTTTTTATACTCTACTCGGGATTTCGGTAATAGTCCAGAAAATAGACCACTTGTCATATCATAAAAAAAATTAAGGAGTACACAGTACACTAGAACAAAAATCAACAAGTAGTTAAAAGAATTTGGTCACACGCGAAACGACTTAATCACCTCACTTTTTTAAAACAATAAACACAGATAAAAAAAGTATCATCAATACCACGATCTTCCCAAAAATGTGACTTACACGAATTTTCACCCATATTTTCACCAAACGTCCCATAGCTATTATCACCCATTTTAGCACTAATTAACAGCACGCGAAACGTGCGGACCGGACCGTGATACGCTAAGCAGTGAAGTCATTTGACACTTATATCGGTTGAGTACCGGTTTTCAATGTTAACATTTGGCACCTTAGAGCATTAAACCAGAGGGATTTTGACCAGATAGCAGTGGTTAATGACCCTAGAGCTCCAGGGCCCAATCCTAGGTACAAAAGTCTTGTACCAAAGTCAAAGTTAGATTTAAATAAGTACTTACCTGTATTTATTTAAAGAAGCGTATCCCTTGCGTATTAGGTATCCATAGTACAAGCTTTGTTTAGTTTTAATTAATTGGTGTAAATTGTTCCATTATAGTTATTATTTATTTTGGTTCCGTTTAAATTTTCTCTGTAAAACTATACATAGGGAAACTAACTATATTTTGTATTCTGTATTGTGCTTTGTAGTGCGACCGACAATATCTCTCGATTTATTATTACTGCGAGACCGTAGAGCGGACGAAATCGAAGTCGGCAAAAATCCAAAATAGTTTAATCTGTAAGCAAAGGATTCTTTTACATGTTACTTCTTTATACTTTAAGCGCTTTCGGAAATGCCATCACTGCCAAGAATAATATGCGTAAGAAAATTGGCAGAACGCTACAAACAAATAATATGCAGAACGTCATTTTTCCGAAACAAAATACATAAAATGAGAAATATACAGATAAAAATAAAAATTCCATGGGTTAAATATCTGTCTACAATTAACAGGGATGTATGGGGTCCCTTATTTTAGAGCCTATCTCTAAATATTTTAAAATATGATAATTAAATATAAAATATAAGATTTTATTTTAGCCAATCGAGCGCCTCAATGGAATACAAGATGCCCTTTTTTTAACAAATCTAACCTGGGCTTTGGTCTAATGGCAATTACTCCGAGCGAGTAGGTATAACCTTCCGTCGACGTGTCCGGTTGGTTTAATGCTCCAAGAGAGGCATGCTATATTTGGAATTTGGCTGCATGTAATACACAACCGGTTTGTGATCATCTGAGTCCGAGATTGGGTCTGGGGAGCGACATCAATGGCGATACGATGCAATCAACTGATATACTTAAGTTGTAACATGAATGAGTCGCAATGCAATCCAGTTTGAATTTCAGTTTTAATCGAGTTACATTAAATGCGAGATGCCAAGGGCGTTACACCTAAACATGAGATTTGCCTAAAAACCTGTTTTTTACCCTGAGACCCACTTGCAGGTAAAAACAAATCTAGATTTAGTTGTTAAGCCTAGCTTAAGCTTGACAGTTCCATACATTTTGACACTACTAAACTGAGCTTAACGCTAACTCGAGATTTATGTATTTCCAGCAAGTGGCCATGAATGAAGCATGTCTAAAGTGTGAATTGACTAAGCAGATACAAACTCGTGGGCAGCTCAAAAATTCCCAATAATGGGTACCGACAGTTGAAGTTTCAAGATATTTAGAGTTGTAGATTACTAGACTTTTTTCCTCTTCTGATTTTAAAGTTTTTTTAAGTCCGGCTTATTATAAACACTGAGAAAGCAGCATGTTATGCACTAGGGAAGTAAATAAAGAGAGCCAGGGAGGCATGAAGCCTCGAGAAACAATCGCCTATTGTAAATTTGTCTAAAGAACCCTAGTTTACCTAGTTCCCAAGTAAACCGTAGTACGTATACTATTAGTTCCAACAATAGGAACCTTGAGTTTAAAGATAACGCCTATTTGGTGGCAAATGTGTTAAATTTAAGTAAATAAATAACCAGTGACCTAACCCTTTCCGTGTCAAAGGCTATGCGCATACCAAATTCTGTGAAACTTCTTTTTTGTGGCCGTTTACATCGATTGCCTTGATTTTAGACGAAGATTTTACTTTATGCACTAGAGCATAAAAAGCTATTGTATGTTGGCTAGATCCAGCATAAATACGAAATTTTCGAGCATGAGAAGTGAAAAAAATTTTTTTTATTAATTGTCCCCTCCCCTCCATCTGCTTCATCAAAGCCAAAATATATAATTATATTGTGTTCTTTACAACCTATTAAATCATTTTTAAATCTTAAATATACTCCTTGTTTTGGTTGTATTAAAATTAAATTTAGGCTGCTAACTTCGCGCCGGTACCTGAAGCAATAAACTGAGGGGCTTATGAGCGATAAAAAATAAATATAAAAGTATTAATAGAAGGGGAATGTGGCAGATGTCGTTACATGTGTAACGTTTTATAGTTCTTATATTATTGGATAATAATAACATTAATTATAACGAAATTCCTGTACGATGCAGACACGGATGATCTATTCCTGTATGTGCTCCACATATAGAGATAGCAAGATAGGGGATTAATTATGTTATGAGGGATCAAACCAGAATAATTAAAAGATTAACCGTGTCACTGACCATTGCTAAAAGGATACCAGACCATTCCCAAATAGTAGGTCAGCGTATAATAACAGTGTACTTGAGGGAAGTTTTAATTTTAAAAAAAACCGGCCAAGAGCGTGTCGGACATGCCCAAAATAGGGTTCCGTAGCCATTACGAAAAAATTAAGTAATATTTTTCTAAGGATTTCGTATTTTATACGGAATCTTCCAAGTTTAGGTAAGTTTAGGCAAGTTAAGGTATATTTTAATACCTCAGGCTGCTATTTACTCTTAAACTGCTCTTGGTCGGTTTTTTAAATATTTGTTGTGGCCCTGATTTGATATACATATGTATATCGTATAAACAATGGTGCTCAATTACACCAATTTAGGTTCTTAACGGGTAGTAAATCCTAACGTGCGTCTTGTTTTACGTGTAGTATCGTTTGTACATGCTGCTTTAAACAAACGGCTTGGAACTTTCAATCGACCGGCAAGTTTCGTCGTATAAAGTATCTTCGGCACCATTTATTTCAAAAGGGTGCAAATAATTCTCAGAAGCATACAAGCGAACCCAAAACAATAAAGTTAACGACACAGACACATATTTATAACATGTAAAGTATAAACGGAAACTTACTTCAAGTTCCATACCCTTCTAAAGAGTATTTCATATATAAAATTGTTGTAGTTTTCATCCACTAAATTGATTAAGTTTTATTCTTTCATTACAACCATTAGCTTAAATGAAAGTATTGAAACGGAATTGTTCTTCTTCTTCTCTTTTATAATATGGGTTTCTGTCCTTATTAGGACAATTTCGCCAGTGTCAAAGTACTCTCTTTGAGAGGGACGTTGTACTAACTTGATTCAAGTTTTATTCTTTCATTACAACCATTAGCTTGAATGAAAGTATTGAAACGGAATTGTTATTTATTTTTGTTGTACTTCGACTTCACTGGCTTCACTGACGTTGCCATTCAATGTCATTGTCATAAACAAACTTATCTGTCTGGTCAAATGTCACCGATAATGAAAAATATAGAGCATCATGCGATAAACTTTTTCCTTTCTAACCTAAATTAATACTTGTACCTTATTAATACAGAACTTCTCCTAGGTAAACAAAAATTAAAGTTTCTGACACATCATTAGCTCTCAAAGCAAACAATTAAAGTTTAATTAATGTTAGTTAATTTTAATTAGTAAAATTACTAGGGATGCATCCGATACCGATACCGATGTTGGGCGTGGGATATAAATATACCGTTTGCAATACAATGCCTTTTATTTAAAACATAATATAATTTGTAATAACGTATTTCCTTGCAGTAAATTCGTGACAAGACAGACTTCACAGAAGAACGTCATAGAGCTGTTACTACCATAGAGGTTGCGCCGTACCAACACTCCTCCTCGCGACTCTATGCTAGCCCGAAGTGGATCATCAGCTCCTTGAGCCGTGGCCCTGATAGCCCCTTCGTCAGTAGATCAGCCGCCATCTTCTTTGTCTCCAAATATTCCAAGCGTATTTGTTTATTCTGAATGCAGTTCCTTATATAGTGCATCTTCAAATCGATGTGCTTGGATTTTGATGAAACTATAGGGTTTTGACTTAGCTTCAATGCGGCTTGATTGTCATTTGAAATCTGGACGCAATCTATGTGAATCCCCAGGTCATTAAATAGCGACTTCAGGTGTATGGCTTCTTTTGCTGCCTCAGTACACGCACAATATTCCGCCTCTGCTGTGGAAAGCGCTACGCTCTTTTGTTTCCTCGACGACCAACTGATACAGCCTCCTCCGTATATGAAGCAGTACCCGGAGAAAGACTTGCGGTCTAATTTGCAGGCGCCCCAGTCTGCGTCTGCCATGCCGTACAATTCTTGTTCGGTTCTCTTAAAATTTAGACCGATACTAGATGTGCCCTTGAGGTATCTTAACACACGTTTGGCACTCTTGAAGTGTTCGGCACTGTAGCTATCGTTGAATTGCGAGAGGTAGCTGACTGCGAACATAAGGTCAGGTCTCGTAGCTACTGCTAGATACATGAGTGTTCCAATCAAGTTTTTATATGGCAATTCTTTATCTTTTGTACTTTTGTCCGCTTCAAGCGTTAGCCCTGGTTCTATAGGGGTACTCGTTGCTTTGCATTCGTCCATTTTAAATTTAATTAATGTGTCCTTGATATATTTTTCTTGACAAAGTTTCACTGTATCTTTAGTGTATTTAAAATCAATTCCGAGCATTCTCTGTGGTATTCCCAGATCTTTTATTTCAAATTTGTGTGCAAGCATTGTTTGGATTTCTTGCATCTTCTTAGGACAGTTGTAGGCTATTAGTAAATCGTCTACCCAGATGGCTGTGATTACTTTAGCTCCTCCTTTCTGTAGTATGTATACACATGGATCTGCATGTGATGGGACAAAACCAATATTGCGTAATTCCGTGTCCAATCGGATATACCACTGCCTCCCGGATTGTTTTAGGCCATACAAGGATCGCTGTAATTTGCAGACTTTTTCTCCTTTAATGTCTCTAATACATTTTAGCATGTCTTTAGCTTTGTTGTATATAGTCAGGTCATTATTTCCGCTCTCATCTATAATTATTTCTGTTACATACTTTTCCAAGTTTTCAGGTACCTTCATAGTGATGTCTTCCTCTATGTCACCGTTCAGATACGCAGTCGTGACATCCATCTGCTTTAATTTCATGCCTTCTTCGACAGACATTCCGACGACGGTTCTGATGGAGCTTAATTTGGCTACAGGCGCGAAAGTCTCATTGTAGTCTATTCCAGGTCGTTGGGTGAATCCTCGAGCAACAAGTCTTGCCTTCTTTGTTTCCGTATTATCCGGTCCAGTTTTTGTTTTAAGAACAAGCTTGTAGTCGATGAGTTTCATGCCACTGATTTTCTTCGTGATTTTCCACGTCTCATTTTTAATATGTGCTCTTATTTCAGATTTGATTGCGTCGTGCCAGTCGTCTTCAGTTTCATTCTGTTCAGACAGGTATGTTATATCCGACACGAGCATGCTTTCTTCTTCCATATCGTCTTGGAGGTGGTAATCTTTTGTCCATGTAGGCTTCTTTCTATTTCTTGTGGGTCTTTGCGATGTTCTCTCATTTGTCTCATGTGGAGTTTGGTATCCATCACTTTCAGCCCCTTCTTCCTCTTCAATTGAAGTTTGGTCTTGGTCAGCAGTTTCGGCCCCCTCATCCTCAGATGGCAACAGATTTTCATTTATACTTGTTTCAGAGTTGGTGGCATCTGAGGAGGACATATCTGTCAAGGGAAGAGGATCCTGAATCGGTAAGTTAGAATTTTGATTTTTATTATTGTTGAGTTGTATCACCATTTCTTTTTCAGGTTCCCGTTTGCTGTTGCCAAGGGGTGCTTCTGTACGAATGTCATCGTAGTACATCTTCTCGACGAATTTGACATCTCGACTGATTACAACGTCGTTTTGGTCAGGTAAGTAGACTCTGAATCCTTTAGCATTTTTGGCGTATCCCATAAATACCCCTTCTACGGCTTTAGGGGAGAATTTGCCTCTTCGTCTTTTGTTCAAGATGAATGCTTTGCTGCCAAAAACGTGTAAATGGTTTCCGGCTGGATTTCGGCCAACCCATTTTTCGTATGGACTACTTCCATTTAAGGCTTTTGCTGGACTCCGGTTTATTAGATAATTGGCTGTGTTTATTGCTTCTGCCCATAAGCATGGGGGTACATTTGCTTCCATCATTAAACATCTAGCCTTGTCCAGCAGTGATCTGTTTTTTCGTTCACTTACGCCGTTTTGTTGTGGAGTGTATGGTGCTGTCAGTCTTCTTTTGATGCCACATTTCGCCAGCAGGTCATCAAATTCTTTGCTTCTGTACTCGCCACCATTATCTGATTGCAAGTGCTTAATTTTCTTCTTTGTGAACAGCTCAACTCCACTTTTGTATTCTTTAAACTTTTCGATTACTTCACTTTTGTTTTTGATGAAATAGATACAGCAGTACCTGGTGAAGTCATCGATGAAGGATACGTAGTATCTGGATCCAGCAATCGATTCCGTTTCAAACGGTCCACAAACGTCGCTATGTATAATTTCTAAAATTTCAGATGATAATCGATCATGGCTTGCAAATGGTAAGGATGAAAGTTTGCCTTTTATACACGTTTCGCAGGTATCTAGCTTTACTTCATTTAGATCTAGTCCTCTCATCATCTGCTTCGTAACCATCATTTTGAGATCTTTTTCATTGATATGACCCAATTTTCGGTGCCATAACATCGATTCATCTTGCGACTTCGTTGTGAAATTTGCTGATTCTTCAGGTTTGAAATCCAGATAATAAAGCCCGTTTTTATTTCTTGAAGCTTGTAGTACGACGGTGTCTTCTTGTAGGACCGATGCTTTTTCTTTTTCGAATAGTACCTTGTAACCGTTGTCAGTTATTTTCCCAACTGATATGAGGTTCGTCGTTATTTCCGGTACGTACAGTGCATCGTTCAAGTTGTATTTCTCGTCGTTGGTAGAGATACAAATTTTTCCTCTCCCTTTAATTTGTGTGGTGTGCTTCTTCGATGCGAGACTTAAAGTGTTAACTTCAGGAGTTAATTCTTCGAATTTTTCTTCCTCGCCGGTCATGTGAGAACTGCAGCCACTGTCAAGGCACCACAGGTTGTCATCAATGCTGTCTGCAGATGAGTAACAGACATTGAAATTTTTTTCCTGACTTTTATTTTTCTGTGGGCTAGTGGCTCCTTTCTTCGACCAACATGCCTCTGTAGTGTGGCCCTTTTTATGGCAGTGTTTACAGACGACGACCTTCCTCTTCTGTTTAGCATAAAGTGCTTCGGACCTTGATGAGGTGTCATTCGGTTCTGTTTGCTTTCTGGCTTCGTTTTCTTCAACAATTTTTATTTGTAATTCTTCTGGACCAGGCAGCACATCTCTTGACTCAATGGCGATGCGGAAGTTTTCATAGTTTGCTGGTAGGCTGTAGAGCATCATGATACTCAATAGCTCCGGGTGGATTTTAACGTCCATGTCCTCCAGCTTTCCGACGACATCCATAAAATTATTTAAATGGTCGCGGATATCCTCTTCAGAACTCATTTTCTTCAGCACGAGTTGTTTCAATAGTGTAGCTTTTCTCGCCGGACCAGTGCTTTGATGTATGGATTTGAGTTTTTCCCATATCTCTTTTGAGGTTTTACATCCTTTTATTTGTTTTAGTTCCGTCGGTGAGATGAGCAGAATAAGTTCCGATCTGGCTTGTATGTCCATTTTTTCGAACTTACATTTTTCTTCGGCGCTCGGTGTCGGCGATAATTTATTTTCGCCGCTAACGTAATCCCATAGTTCGGTTTTAATAAGTACGGCCTGGGCTTGTAAACACCAGGTGTCATAATTATTTCTATTTAACGTTTCTATGGAGCGGTATGTCGAAGACGCCATTTTTACGTTATTTTATTTATTTTCGCATTTATGCAGGTAACCACGCTCTGCTACCAATTGTTGGGCGTGGGATATAAATATACCGTTTGCAATACAATGCCTTTTATTTAAAACATAATATAATTTGTAATAACGTATTTCCTTGCAGTAAATTCGTGACAAGACAGACTTCACAGAAGAACGTCATAGAGCTGTTACTACCATAGAGGTTGCGCCGTACCAACAACCGATACCGATATATCGGCGATACTTCGGGTTAGCCGATATATCGGTATCGACGATATTTTTATGACCGATTCAACGATACTTATATATTACGTACGATACCCAAACTTGAAAAAAATTGCGCAGAAGTACTTTAGTTTCCAAATGAGTTCTGTTGCATTTGAGAGACTATTTTCCAGCGTAGGTCTTATTCAAACAGACTTGCGAAATCGCCTTTCTCCGCAAAACTTAAGATTACTTTGTTTTTTAAACAAAAATCTTATCAGTGTTAATTTTAATTACTAAAATTTTTAATTGCCTAATTATTAACCTATGTCTCTACTTTTTATATTAATAAAAGAAAAATCTGATTTGTGATTTATTTATTCTACCTTCATTTTTGAATTCACAGTAAGCGTATCGGTATCGGTATCGGTATCGCCGATATTTTTATAAGAGTATCGGTATCGGTATCGTATCGGCGAAAAGGCGTATCGATGCATCCCTAAAAATTACCAACCGTATGGTCCCTCTATGCTACATCATTACATAACAAGTTCTGTAGATTAAAGTAGGTATTCATTCAGAGTCGAGATTCGACATCGTTAATGTAATCTTTTTAACATTTCCGTCAAGCAAATACAAAGAGGTGGACCTTGTTCAAACGTAAGAATAAGAAGTACCTGGTGTACCACGCTCCAAGATCTAGGATACCTATCTAGGGCTCCGAAACGATAACGCTCCCTCCCTATTTTGCTAACCTTGGAAAATCTCTTTAATTATACCTGTGTTTTATGTACTGCTTACTATGTGCTATAATCAATAAAGAGTCATTGTATTGTATAGTAACGAGATCAGCACGAAAAACATACAGATTATAACATATTCTTTCGTAGGTACAACTGTTTAATCTAGAGGTACAGAGTACAGAGTAAGAAAACATTTTCTGTGCATCACTTAAAGAGTCATGAATGCACTAAAACAGCACGATTGCAGGACACGCAATTGCATGATAGAATTTCTCACTTGATAGTATCAACCACTTACAACACCTCTCCGCCTAACTACCGCAGACCAAGCAAGAACAAGCGAGAGCTTCTGTTAATCACCTTGGATATCACTACGTCTTCCACTATAGGGCGCAGGGCTCCTCCCTAAACGAGAGGGCTTCGACCGTAATTCCCACGCGGACCCAATGCGAATTGGAAACTTAAACTTGCACTTGTTGATCAAATAGAAAATCAAACAAGTAGCCCGACTAGGATCAACTTACTGACTATAATGACATATAAAATCCGATGTTAATGTCCTAAAGATCTATCAAAAAGCACTGTAATACCAAGAGGACATAAAAGATAGTCCGGTAGCAGCATCTGTAAAGCATTATTGGCTCTATAACTGTCGTATAAGGATAACTTTTGAGCAGCTCGCCTTTGATACAATTTGCTTAGAGAAACGGAGTTAATGGGCATAACTGAGTTAGATAATAGAATGATGCTGTTAGAGCTATATGATTTGATTTTTATGACTGATTTAATGTCGTGACAACTGTGTAGTTTGTAGACTCTCCGCAAGTCATTAGCAGCTTCTTTTTTTACTTTGCATGTTGAAATAGTCAATATAAAATTCACGTTGTAAGTTTTAAGACATAGGTTTTTGAATAGATTTTATCTATATGTATATAAATAAAAATGAATCGTAAAATGTGTTGCTAAGCGCAAAAATCGGGAACGACTAGTCCGATCCGATTTCGCTAGTTATTTTTTTGTTGGCTTTGTTACTGTAAGGAGGTTTTTATGAAAGAAAATACAGAAAAAAATACAACGAGTGCGAAGCCGCGGGCAACAGCTAGTTTTTAATAAAATAAGCTTATGTGCTTATTATTACTGTACTCTTTACTAATTTACTTGTATTAATACCTATCATCTAAATCTGTGTCTAAACTACATATCTGTACAAAGATGTGACATTAACAAACATCCAAAGATCGCAAGTAAAATAAAAGCTTGCAAAACAATAACTTAACACATATTCAAATAAATTTTGTGCAAACCCCATAAATACTCCAATAAGAGCAAGAAACATACCTATGTCAGAGCAATTTAATTCAGCCATTTATTTCTGCTGTACAAGCTATAATTGGATCATGTGTGTTGATTGTACTCAATACACAAAGCAATGGATAAAGCACACCTAAAAAGCTGCCAATGTAAGCAACACAATGAAATCTATAAGAAATATGGAACGGAACTCTTCTATATGAGCCCACTATTTGCAAAATTTCACATTCCTCGATATAACAGAGACCTAAGATGAAATTAGACACCGCATAATTCTAGTTAGCAGTTGACTCTCTTCCTCTAACCTGTCAAAGGATTACGAGTGAAAAGACCGGCGGATTAAGGTTCGAAATGTGATTGCAGTATGCACATGTGTGAGTGTAATGTACCATTGTTTTAAGTTAAGACTTTGTTGAATAATGTCATGCATAACATAAGCTTTGTTAGACAGTGTCTTTTGTTTGGTTATCTAAATGGGAATGCAAACGGCGTAGTCATGCGGTACTGACGTGGCGTGTTATTTTAGTTTTTTATCAGTTTTAAAATGTTTCAAACATTCGTAGGTTCTTCAACTGAATTTCTGAGTTAAATATATCCAGAATATCCAGATCAACATAGCAAAAGGGATTTACTTTTTATCCCTGGAAAGCGAGGTCCCGTATTCCATCCCAAACGATAGTGAGTTACAGATAATATTTAGTCTCTTGAACTACAGTACTAACATGTTTTGATGTGAAACCTAACAAGGTGACACTAAGTGAGGATAACCTATGAAATTAAGAAACAAATATTATACATTACCACCTTTAAACTATAAAAACTAGAGGGTAAGTTGAAAGAGATAACTGATATATACTCAATAGCTGTAATAACATACTTACAGATTCTCGACATTCGTCCGTGGTTCCGTCTAAGGTGGTCCATGGACTGGTGCTTGGGAAAGACCAGGAAGCGACTCATCGACCGTATCTTCTGTGCTATTCAACTCCCTTTTTTTAACCCCCGACGCAAAAAGTGGGGTGTTATAAGTTTGACCGCTATGTGTGCCTGTCTGTGTGTCTGTGTGTCTGTCTGTGGCACCGTAGCTCTTAAACGGGTGGACCGATTTGAATGAGGTTTTTTATTTGATAGCAAGCAGGTTTTCTAGCGATGGTTCTTAGACGTGTTTCATCAAAATCGGTTCAGCCGTTTTTGAGATATTGAACTTTAAAGTGACAAAGTCGGGGTTGTCCAACTTTTTGTTGGTTAGGTTTAGGTTATCCACAACATCTAAACGAGTATTCGATGACTGATAAGTGATGGTCCCAAAAGACAAGTTTGCTGATTTGGTGACATTCATTCTTTTTTGTCTCACGTTATCACGAATAAATGTTTTCTTTCCTTAATTCTAAGTCGTGTTTTCATTATCTATGTGAGTATTTAAAGAAGTTTATGGTCAATGTGCAATTAAAGATAACGTAATACATACTTAGTAGCGGTAGGTAGTTTTACCAAGGTTTAGCATTATTTAGCATAGATAAGCGAAGCGCTTAGATACAACAACGCTATCAATATCGATGGCCTTATCGAGATGTAGATAACACGATCGTGGTTTAATGCCCAAATTATACCTAATTTGTTGGCAAGTGCAAATTCTTTGAAGGTTGAATGGATTTGTATGAAGTTTTGTTGATTTTCTCTCAATAGGCTACTTAATTATTCCTACAAATTCAAATTCTTTTATTGCACTCACATTACCAACATTAACATTGGTTTGACCTATCGCCTCTCAAGCAGAGGTTCGTGGGTTCAAACCCCGGCTCGCACCTCTTGAGTTTTTCGAAATGTGCAAATTTCAAATTTCAAATTTCAAATCATTTATTCAGTAAATAGGCCGCAATGGGCACTTTTACACGTCATTTTTTTTTAAACTACCAGCGCTTTCGGAAAGACCATCATTGCCAAGAAGAATGCGCCGCAAGAAACTTGGCAGAAAGTCATTTTTTCAAAATAAAATAATTACAAATAAAATACTTAAAAGCTACAGTAAACAATTAAACAAAAAATCACAAAAAAAATAATTAAATAATAATACAGGGATGTATGGGGTCCCTTAGTTACAAAATTAAACACTAACTATATCTACGTTAAGCGGAAGTGTAGAATGCTTCCACCGTCATAAATGAAAAAAAATAAAATAAAATAATAATAAAAAAAACTGAAATATGCATTTCAGGTCAAGTAACCATTAAGCTTTTGGATTCCGATGGCAAGCTCACGTCTGCCGCCCCCAAAGTTAGCTCACACGCACTCATGTCATGCTCTGAAAGCAGAGCGGTACCGAGGGCATGGTATTGCTTCCGTTCCCATAAGCTCTATGGGATCGTCTTGGGAACTTCGACGTAGCGAGCCTGTGACTAGAATTATTAAACTAAAAATATACAAGTTTAAAATCCATAAGCTTAACAATATACAATATAACTATAGCAAGGGGATGTATAAAGTCCCTGAGTTAATAATATAAATCCTAATCTAAATAATTCAGAGATGTATATAGTCTCTAAATGTCAAAGTAAACTACTTAATTAAACTAATTAAATTATACAATCATCAGAGGTGTAAAAAGCCTCCAAGGTCAAAAATCAATAATAATAATTAAAATAAAGAGATGGAGATGTATAAGGTCTCCAAATGTCAAACTAATGCATGTTTTAAAATTAAATTCTGCAATGCGGACAACGGCAACAGAACCAGAAACTAGACACGAAATGCGCCGGGACACTGCCAAGTCACACTTCACAACACTACACAATACAAATACACCGACATAAACACACACTCACACACACACACACACACACACACACACACACACAAAGTGCGGAGTTACATTTGAAATTTACCACGAGCTTTGCGGTGAAGGAAAACATCGTGAGGAAACCTGCAAAACCTGCGAAGCGATTCAATGGTGCGTGTGAAGTTCCCAATCCGCACTGGGCCCGCGTGGGAACTATGGCCCAAGCCCTCTTGTTCTGAGAGGCCTGTGCCCAGCAGTAGGACGTATATAGGCTGGGATGGATGGGATGGATTCACATTACAGTACTAATAATCAAAAAATCTAAATTATAATCATTGTAATAGGGGTTTGTTAGTCGAATTTCAGTTACAATCTTCAAAAAATATAGGACGCAGGTATTTTAGTGTTGATGAAGTTATAGCTGGGTAAAGTTCCGTGTTTACTAAAAGGAGTGACGTCATGGACCCCCACTCCCGAACTTTGACGCGCTATCATTGTTGGTTAAATTGACAAAAGGTAAAATACGTTTCCGATACTTTCTGATGGAACTAAATAGAATATGATTTTCTACCCAGGAATCCACCCAATTACTGGTCCTTAGAGCCGGACAGTTTCTAATCCTTCGAACCGGATAACTTGTGGTCCTTTCACCCGTGTAGTGTCGAAAAATAGTTTTAAAGATACTCGCCAGTCTTCTATTCGTCAAATGCGTGCGTTTTGTTTACAGAAATAGGATTCTTTAATTAGACTCCCGGATAGGAAAGCATCCGCTTGGCTTACATGTCGATACTTAGCTGTTTTTTAACCTCCGACGCAAGAAGAGGGGTGTTATCATTAATTCATTAAACGAAAAATACAATATTTATCTATTCAACGATCTCTAAACGGCCGGCCCTGCGTTTGACAGTCTCTTAAAGCGACAGCTTACCTCTGCCTCCCTGCGGCATCACTACCGCGTTCCTCTGATCCGGCCGCAAGAGGCTCTCGGCCTCCGCGCCTCCTTGGTAGGACATCTCCATTGCCAGCTAGCTCCTATATCATAACACGAACAAGTGCATCTGTGCGCCAACGATCTTGTTAAACGAAGTTATCTGAAACAAAATGGTTTGGTTAATGAAAGGGTTCCTGAGTTGCCAGGATCCATCGCATTCCTAAAACTATCATCAAAAAAATCCGTAATGTTTATCCTGTAGGTGAGAAACTGCAGGGCTGCTACGAAACTCGAAGTTGGTGTCGTGCGGTCTCTCTCGCTCTTCTATTAGTGTCAGAGGGATCGCAAAACACGAACTTCGAGTTTCGTAGTACCCCTGCTGAACCGAATGTTCGGTCAGACACTGGACATCAGCCACCACGACCACTAACTTTTCTAACAATTTGCAAAAACGAGCAACTATAGAACACAGCTTGTATCTCAGAAAAAGAGTATCTACTATGCATTTCCATCTGACTCTAACGTATAACCTCGGTTGCCAAAATGTTGGCCAAGATACAGTCGCGAACAGGGATTGCTGGGCCACTTTGATTGTATTGATTATTCGTAATTTGGCCGTGTAATGCTATTCTGATTTATTAATGACAATACTACATACAAGTAATAAGTATGTATAACTCTGCTAATTTATACTAGACAGTGACGAATGGCTCAACAATCCGGTTCGCGATGGTACATGTCTAAAAGTCTACGTCGATTTCTGTGTGTCTTGTGCCTCGGTATTTAGAAAATGTTTATTAATATAGCAAGGAAGTCATATTCACATGTACATACGAGTATTATGTAGAATGACGCCATTTTAGCTGTTTAAATTGTTATGGTTAAGTTTACCTCATTTCAGTTTAACAATCCATTGTTTAGGAGGTAAGTGCATGTAACTGTAAGTATTTGCTATAAAATCATTTGATTAAATGCCTCTCGGTGTTGGCACGACTAAATCATTTTAATTAAAACCATGATTTAATTCACTATTTAAATGAAATATTTTCAATAAGAATCAATGATTGTTTAGAACAGTCAAGGGCAAAGATATCGACACGGCCAAAGTTACAAAAATATGTATATACGACTTAACGCACTTAACATTAGGGGCTGTCCATTAATCATGTGAGGCTCGAAAGGGGGGGGGGGAGGGGTCCATAAAAAAATCACGAAATATCACAAGGGGGGAGGGGGGGTAAAGTAATATATCACGTGTACTTATTTGTTCGGCAAGCGCGCGATACTCAATCGAAAAGCAGCGTTACATGTATTTATTTTTAGTCAAACGCGTACAAAATAGTATTTTTTTATAAATAAAAAAATAGATTCTTTGCAGGTACGAAAAAATACACGTGATATAGGGGGGAGGGGGGAGGGGTAGTGTTAAACCGCACCACGTATCACCAAGGGGGAGGGGGGGTAAAAAAATGCCAAAAAAAACATCACGTGATTAATGGATGGCCCCTTAAGGCCGTGTATACATATTTTTACAACTTTGACCGTGTCGATATCTTTGCCCTTGACTGTACCATGTCTATTTTATCTGTCTGTTGCCTCTTCACTCTTAAACCGCTGAACCGATTGGAATGAAATTTGGTATGAAGTTAGTTTGGAACCCTGGGAATGCAAAGCGATAAACCAATTATTTAAGAGCCGCGGACAAGAGCTAATACTTTGTAATTATTCGGAAGTGTGACTGTTTCACGATAGGTAATATGGTTTGATGGATTTGGATGAGCTTTGGTGTGTAAAAAATAATAAGAAATAACACAAAGGCCACTTTTTAATCTGATCCGTGGGATCGGAAGAAATCTTAACCACTAAGTGTAGAGAAGAGACATGCAGCTTTTATCCGTGTTCCTCACTCAGCGTAAATGTTCTACCAATGTAATCGCAGTCCTAATAATGCTGTAGGTGTCCATGGGCGGCGGTCGAGTGGGCCAAATTTTATGCCGCTGAGAATATTATTAGTTAACATTTTCGTAGTATATATTTTTCAACTTATTGTTTTTTTTTTTTTTACTGAAGTATGTTTATACTAGCCCACTACTAATAGGGGTTTCGCGACCCCCCTAAAGAGGCTTAAAAATACCTGCTTTAAATAAATAGCTTACCTTTATTGCAATTAAGTTCTTGCATAAGATTCGAAATGGTGATTAGTTATTTATGCGTAAATAATTTTAATAAAGTTACTACTTTAACTAATCGAATATCTTTTAACATTTTGCAATTCCGCCCGCGCGGTATTCGGTTACCGCGCGCTGTTCCCTCTGTGCATTTTTCCGGGATAAAAAGTAGCCTATGTCACTCTCGGGCCCATAAACTATCTCTATGCCAAAAATCACGTCGATCCGTCGCTCCGTTACGGCGTGAAAGAGGGACAAACATACAAACATACAAAGACACAAACACACTTTCGCATTTATAATATTAGTATGGATTTTGGAGACTTAGAAATAGCTCTAACGATATTGATGAAATTTGCTACGCGAGGTCTCTCTGGGTACTTTATCGGTGTGTGTTGGTGTTAGTACTTATACTGCCACGTGCAAAGATATCGACACGGCTAAAGTTACAACACTATGGTTACAACTAACCTAACCAGCAAAAAGTTTGAAAACCCCGACTTTGTCACTTAAGTTCAATATCTCAAAAAGGACTAAACCGATTTTGATGAAACATGTCTAAGAACCATCACTAGAAAACCTGCTTTTAAATAAAAAAATCCGCATTCAAATCGGTCCACTCGTTTAAGATTACGGTGCCACAGACAGACACTACCTGAGGCACCGATTTCGAGCTAATAGGTACCCAGAAAAATATTTTCAAGGGTTTTATAGTTGGTTCCATTTTTTGTTATTTTTTTATTTTTTTGGAGTCTGTTTTACTTTTTTTGTTATTTACAACAAAAATACATTCGGTTGTATGTATTGTATTTTTCAGCACAATTACGTGTTGATAGAATTAACTTTGGATGAGGCTGGCATAGTCACATTTAGTGTACTAAAGCCTCGTTAAAATATAAGATTAAACTTTGGATGATATTAATTTTGGTTCAAATTCAAAATGGCCAACTCAAGTGGACGATTTTCCATTTGCACCGAATGACTATAAATCGAAAAAAAAACCTATAAAGTAAGTTGGGTTAGTCTATGAGACAAAAACTTTCGGAACCACTGATAGGTAATTACTGTAACAAAACAAATAAAAAAATCATTTATCATACCTAGCAACATGTCAAGGTTATAATGTTATAATAATGTACGTAGATAAGGGTTCCCTGATAAATTTGTATAAATAAGTATGTAGGAGATTTTCTCTTTACGTATTAAATACTCTTTGGAAGAGGTGAGGTGAGGTTTTGGCACAGTACAATGCTACTAATACCTATCCTTACCATTATTTCCTTACTAATTATTTATTATGAATGCGAAACTAACTCTGTCTGTCTGTCTTTTTGTCTGTCACGCTTAAACCGCTCATCCGATTCAGACGAAATTCGGAATGAAAATAGTTTGAAGCCCTGGGAAGGGTGTAGGATAGTTTTCATCCAGGAAAATTGAATAATTCCCGCTAGACCGCGATAGACGAAAAATTTGCAGACTAAGTCGAGATTTAACAACAATGTTTTCACACAATCTTTGTCAGCACCTAATAGAAAAATTTATCAACAGAATTTAATGTTGCGTCAACCAGTTCTAATTACAGTGTAAACATTGTCAACTGAGTCATGGAAAAAAACAATACCTACCAAAGTTTTATGAAGTAACAAAGAACTATGTATGTGCCACTATAATTGTATGTACTTTTTACCTTTAGCAACAGAAATATTAAGGTAAACAATATTTTTAAAAATTAATGGTTAGTAAGTGAGACTATAACACACTAGCATAAGTACTATTTCAGTGTTACAATAATTATTATTATTCCATAATAATAAGTAATTTCAGGTTTATGCTTTATTTTTATACAATGGGCGCCCTCTATTACGCATACTTTTTAATGTCCGAAACTGATTACGCATAACAGGGTTCGCAAAATCTGTTTACGCCCAATCTTAAACTTGCCGAAACTAAGTTTGGCATAATTCTGTATGAGCCGAATCATGGTTTAGCCGAATTTATTTTAGCATAATCTAGTTGAGCATACATGTAATTTAGCCGAATTTTAATATTCAAGTCTATGTCCGAAAATAAATTACCTAATTACTATTTATGACTAGAAAAATAGGTTATTAGGTTAGGTTAGAATTGTATTTGTAACGGAATGAACCAGTAAAAGAGGCAAGGACATAAAGGGGGGGACGGGGGGGCGAAGCCCCCCGCAGGGGGGCTCGGGGGGCGCAGCCCCCCATGAAAAATCAAACATTATCTACCCCCCTTTTAACCTGGACAGGTTCGTTAGTTACCTTATGTCCCTCAAATTAAAAATAGAAGCCCCGCGAAGCGGGGCTTCGTCGACTTTGTCGCAGTCATGTCCCCATTTATAAAAATACTACCACTCACTAGTTACTACTTTCCAGAGAAGTAGATTGGATTAGGTAAGTAAGCTAAGGTAATATTAAAGGCTGTTGCAATATTAAAGGATACTCATTTGATTATATTGGCAAAATTACATTAAGTATGCGAAAGTAACTTTCTGCGTAACTAATTTATGCGTAAGTAATTTTCTGCCTAAACAATATTCGGAATTCACAAATTATGCGTAAAGCCCATTCGGCTTACATTGGTTATGCGTAAAAGAATTCGGCGTAAACTGTTATGCGAAAACAGTTTCGGCATAAGTAGTATTATGCGTAAACAGATTATGCAAAATAGAACTATGACATAAAAAATTATGCGTAAGCAGGGGGAACCTTATACAATGTGTCGCAAAAATAAATATCAAAACAAAGAGTCAATATTCAACAGGCAGCATTCTTAGTGACTCCAAATCGGCCAGACAATTTTATCAGGGTAGTTTTTTTTTATTCGACTGGATGGCAAACAAGCAAGTGGGTCTCTTGATGGTGAGAGATCACCACCGCCCATAGACACCTGCAACACCAGGGGGATTGCAGATGCGTTGCTAACCTAGAGGCCTAAGATGGGATACTTCAAGTGCCAGTAATTTCACCAGCTGTCTTACTCTCCATGCCGAAACACAACAGTGCAAGCATTGCTGCTTCACAGCAGGATTAGCGAGCAAGATGGTGTTAGCAATCCGAGTGGACCTTGCACGAGGTCCTACCACCTGCAAACTTGAATATTATTACTTGAATATTAATGGACGGAAACAATTACTTTGCACACTCACAACCTCATGATAGCTACGTTCATGCAATAAACGTGTAGTTCATCCAGTTCCTCCACCTTAAAGACAAAGAAAATAACTTTTTAAAGAAAAAAAAAAAGGATTTTCAGATTGCTGGACAGGATTTTTATGAAATTTACTATCGGAAACATATTATTAGTGCTCTAGAAATTTTAAATGCTTAATGTAGTGGCACCAATGATCTAAACTTTTAGGAGATAGTGGGCTTCCAAAAGTACCCCTAACAAAGAGTAGGTAAACATTAATATGTCTTTAAGCATGTATCTATCTATATAATTATATTTATCTGTTGCTTAGTACCCATAACACAAGCTTTGCTAAGCTTACTTTGGGACTAGGTCAATTGGTGTGAATTGCCCTGTGATATTTATTTTAAAAAATTAAAAGATAAAAAAAAATCTTTCCTAAAAAGTAGTTTAGAGTGTAGTTTGAAAGCAGTCTTATTTATTACTGCTCTTTCTTTTCTGTTTCATTTTTACACTTAGTTTTTGTGTATGTTGTTCCCATTCAATTTATGGCTACCATCTACAAAATAAATAATAGCCTGACTTGTAGGTATTCAATTCATACAACAAAGGAATGAAAGAGGCACAATAAGCTAGGAGTCATTGACTTGACTCACTTAAAAAAAAAACAGCTGGCTGCTGACTGGAAGTGATTTCCCAAGAATGTAAAGAATAAATTAACTTTTTTTATTGCTTTGTCTAGGCTTGGAACATTTTAATTAAAGAGAATAGGAACATCCAATTAAGAGTGTCATTATGGCTTTGTTAATGTAATGTATAATTAACAGGAATTATGGAAATTAGAAAGAACCATTTCCTGACTCAAACATGTCTATTTTTCATGTCTGTTTTGTAGTTTTAATAAACATTTATCCATAAATTTTAACTGCGATTATAATCAGTTCTGTATTTTTAAACGATTTCGAAATAGGTACGTACGTACGCAATAAATACGATCGTTTTTTTCTCCCCTAAATAGAACTGTCACAAAAACTTCCTCACAATAAGCTGTTAACGCTAGAAACGATTTCTAATAAGATAGAAACATAAAAAGTAACTTTCTGTTACAACTTACACAGTTCACTGACCAGCATTTAACAAATAAACCCTTCACTTCACTTGGAAGTTGGGACAAGTTAACTAATGATACGGGTCGGTAAGTACCTACAACATTCCGAAATCAACTTCTATTATGATAAGACAACGTGGGCTGAACGGAGCACGATACCGAACAAGATCTCAGTCTTAACTTAACCAAATTTACATACTGGCCTAGCAACCACACCATTTTCTTTACTGGACACAAACTCTACTCGAACCATTTTAATAATTTTGTTAAGACACATTCGAAAGTTTTAATTTTAAATATCGAATAAATAAAAAATAACCGCAATGCAACTGGAGCGAAATAAACGTGCTCGGCCGACAAGCGCGTGCGTGGTCATTTAAAATAAAGTAACCACACAAAAACACTGATATTTAAGAACTTACCAGATCATAGTCAGGATATGCAGGATTTTCTTCATTTATATCCTCTTTCATAAAAGATTTAGGTTAACACTGTTCATGTTAAAATTAAAATCGTGATAGACACGTGCAACACGACCGCATCCGCCCGCGTCGTTCATTGCACCAGTGTTGCCACATGCTAAACCTCAAAATCTGTAGTGTAATGTTTCTAAATCTGTATAAAATCTGGATGGCATCAATTGCCCATAATCTGTATGAAATCTGTATATAGGAAGGGTAATGTTCATGGTACTGTACCATGAACATTACCGAGCGAAAACAGACTACCCGATTTCGCAGGGATTTAGCTGCGCGAAAGTGAGACGCACGCTGTCACGTAACGATAAAATGACGCATAACTAATTGTATCTCCCTCATTTTAAGCTTTGGCCGTCATAGTGAAGTGAGTCACTGTCCTTAATATTGTCGATTGCCATAACAAGAAAAAAATAATTTCTGCCAAAGCCATATTAAATGAAAAATGATTAGTTGCGTCAACTTTTTAAAAAATCTGTATAAAACTAGAGCCAAATCTGTAATCTGTATAAATAGCTTAAAATCTGTATAGATACAGATAAATCTGTATAAATGGCAACACTGCATTGCACTTAATTTCGGGTTGCCAGCGTGTAAATGCAATATGTAAAAAAAAGGTAACGATTTTTTTTCTCGTAGGTATTTTTATCTTTCATTAATATTTATTGACTAAATTACACTTGGATCATGAAATAAAATATTTTTAGTGTTATATTAATCAATCAGCCATTAAGTTGTTAAGCTAAGCAGTAGTCACAAAGTTAATACTTTTCTTCTTTTATAACAGAAAGAAACAAAGCTTATTTTATTATTTTTTTAGCCTGGCAATCCAAATTACAAGTCATAGTCATTTCCTTGTTTCAGTCAGAGTTCTATTTTTAAAATACAAAAAAGTCGAGAATTTATCTTTTGCAGTAACTAAATTAAAAACCACTTTTGTTTCTTTTGTTTGAAATTTGTATTTGGCTGAAAATAAATTCACTGATCAAGCCAACCATACAATTCTTACAATATGGTGAATCCAAGTCTGGCGTACGAGATTCTTTTGTACATTAATTCATTTTATTTTGGTCTCTTCGCGGCCTGCGAACTGGGCTCGCTCGTTCTTAAATCTATTTTGATTGCACCAAATTATGGCGAAGGCTACTATCTGATAGGACGAGATTATGGTGTTTTGCTGGGTCTATTTGTTGTGGAAGGTATCAGATTGATCCTTGGAAGAAAAGGAAGCCTTAGTGAAAGAGGTGAGAAAGATTGATAAATCGACTAATCACACCTATAATTTGCACATTGCATTAATATAATTGATAATGATAAATTTTAATTGAAATAACAGACACTATAATAGGTAATATTAATATTAAACTTGAATACAATAAATTTATTCATTTCGTTCATTAACCTGTATTTCCACCAGAGATGGGTGCAGAATGTTTTTCAATGACATGAACTAATAGAAAAGCTACATTTACCTAGCTTTACTTTCCTAGTAGAGAGATTAGGTAAATGAAGTGTTTCTATTAATTCATGGCAAACACACTCCTTCCAACGCATCTTCGCACATCTCTGGTGGAAAACGCAGGTATTAGATACAGAAAATAAAATTTAATATTCTGTTCACAGATGTGCCTGTGATGTTTTCCGTGGTCCTAACGCTACCCTCTATAGCAGGGGTACTATTCCTACTCTTGTGGCAGAAAGTAAGACTCAGAATTGAGTACATTTGGTGCACCCTGATGCTGTGTATACAGTTACTGGAATTTATATTTGCGTCTATGTTCATAGTCACCATGTGTAAAGCACCTTCATATGACTGAATTATAACATATTGTAACCACGGCAAAGATGGTACTGTACAACGTACCTATCAAGTTAGATATAGATTAAAATTATGTTTAGACTTTGTCAGAAGCAAACATTGAGTTTTACTGTACCTGTTTGCTACACAGCTCTACCTACTATATTTGCGTGTGGGATGTACAGTACTACTAGTGTGCTATGGGCCTCCTTTACTTACAGGGCTAGTAGTATGAAATAGCACTATGCGACAGAGTATATATTGCATGGTCACCTACTAGCTCTCTGGTAAATAGCTTTACACATGGTTTATGTATGTAATTTCTTTACACTTCCATTCTTGAAATAGTTATTTGAAGTAGTCATGTACTGAGACTGGTTTTGAGTTCAGAAATATTCAGAATAAGCAATTGAATGTGAATAAAATGAACTCCAATTCTTTTTTTTTGACAAAGCAAAGCGTAAAAGTGCCAATTTTTGGAAGCAAGCTAAATGTGGAATTTATGAAAATTTGAAATTTCCTACAAAACTTGTGTTTCCCGGTCAGAGACAAATTTAATGCCAATACTTAAAAATATACAAATACTTTTATAACTATGTATATCTCTCTTACATAAATTATAGCTAGTTGTTTGTATTGTATCCCATACTTACTATTAAATTTGTACTCTAATTTTTAATCACTTTTGTGTGTTTGGTGTTGAAGTACCTTAATATTTCGCATTTTATATGTACTGTAAGAGACATATTTTTAAAGAACAATTTTACTGCCTTACGAAGTTTGAATGTTCCTGTATTACTCGCTTACATAAACATATTTTAAGTATTTATTATAATAAGATTATTTATTTGTGCCACTAGATGACGCCAGTCTATCATATTTGGATTGGAAGGGTAGTGGGGTGTTTTACCCCAAAGTCAGGCAAATTGTATACTTGGCTGGACTATAGTCCTTGAAATTTTACATAGATGTCACTTGTTTCTAATGACTAGTCAGTGGCATAGGGCTTGTTTTGTTCCAGCCCGTGAATAATAACAGAAGTGATAATGTGGCCTTTTGGTAGAATTTATTATATTCAAAGATTGTTATTTATCAAAAAAAAAAACTTCCATTGTGCCGTAGATTTTATTGAACCAAAGAACACTTGGGTTTACCCACTTAGTTAAGAATAATGTGTGTTTTACCATAATAGTCTAGTCACTTAGCACTTGTGAGCATTACCTAAATGGAATTGTGTTAGTTTGCTAAGAAATTTTTAAGTATTTTGCTAGTTTTCTTTATTTTAATTATGTTCTTATTTAATTTATTTTTATACATAATGTCTAGTCCAACTATACACCTATACATGAAGCGTTACAATAACAATTTCGTATTCAAATGTACTTTATGTTTAATATAATCAATCAAAGTATACATTATTTAACCATTGAAATTAATAAACATTATTAAAGTGTGTTTGTATCTTTGGAAAAAGAAAGCTCATAGGTTTATGGTCCTAATAGTACATTGTCTACATCAACATTCAATTGTCACATTGCCTCCTGTATTCACTCTGTAAATACAATGGCACTCTACCCTTGGCCATTTTATCTCGCTTGTGGACCCTCAATTCGTGCCTCATCAGAGCTTTCCTGGTCCCATACTTGCTACCACACATCCTACACCCAAAATCTTTGATACCCACATGATCAGACTTGAAATGGACGTCCATATCACATTTGGTATAAAACCCTCGCCCACATTCATGACATTTGAAAGGCCGCTCTTTCTTATGAGTCAGTAAATGCCTGTTAAGATTGCTCCGTGTCAAAAAGCGCAGTTGACACTTGTCACATGAGAATGGCTTGTCCCCAGTATGTGTTCTCATGTGGATCCTAAGAGATTCCATAAATCTGCCCCTGTACGGACATGATTGACACTGGAATGGCAAGTCAAAGCTGTGCAACTGCAAGTGACGGACTAAATTGTCTTTCCTATATAACTTGCCACAAACTTCACAGATCAAATGTGAAGCGGTCTGATGCCTAATTAAATGCCTTTTATACAACTGTGCCGTGAGTAACCGATTGCAGATGGTACACTGTATTCTTACATTCTTGTGGTCTCTTGAACTCCTGTGTCGCATGTACTCTTCATTTGACTTGAAATTCTTTTTGCACAACTTACAGCTATAAAGTTTTGGTGGTTCAACATGTATTTCATTTTCATTATTTGGAACTGTTTCTTCACAGTTGTATGATTCGTCATTGCCTTCATTATCGGAAGGTGGTTCGAAATTTACTTCCATACTTTGAACAAGCGAGTTTTCTGTTTCTTTGGCAGACTTTCGAAATAGAATAGCGCCTTCAAGCCAGACGTAGCACGCATCGCACAAATGTTTTGGAAACGCGTCGTCTTTCTTTATTTCGATGCCACCAAATAAACTTGTTTCTTCAGAAATATCTTTATGCTGTTCATCACCGAAAATTGGAATTCTAGCATCATTTAAACAAACTCTACACCTCAATGTAACAATTGCAGAAGCGACATCGGTATTTATTTCAAAATGATTGTCAGTTTCCGAGTCTTCTGCCAATCGTCGTTTACACGCATTGCGTTTCTTTTTAAGCTTTTTTATTATAAAATAAGTTGAAGCCATTCTTCTAATTTGCAAGTAATTTTTAATTCTATAATTTTAGTAAACAAAACAACACAACCAACCAATTCAACACAGGCAAGGCAAGACAGCTGAGCTACAATTTCGGAATTCGTGTCGTGCGGTTCCTCTGACACTTATACTATTTAATACGAGAGCGAGAGGGATCGCACGACACAAACTTTGTTTCACAGTATACTGAAGGCAATCGAAGCCTTAGAGGAAATAAATAACATAGAGATGGCCTATTCTACTATACATACATTTGTTATACAAATACATGTGAAATCGATATAAAAATAAGAAAATACGTATTATCTCTTTCTTTCTAAGGTGGTTTGGCATATGAGAACAAAGACGGCATGACATTTGTTTGTTCTACACTCGGCAATGGCTTGTCACTACGAGCAGATGACATTTCCGGCTGCCATCCGACATTTTAGCCCACAGCGTATTTGTGGTACGTGATCTGTCAAGTGAACGAATACTACGGAGTTTTTGGCGATTTTTAGCAAAATAAAAATATTTTTACATTCGGTTTTGTGTTGTGGACATTAAGAGATACAAACGCAACATGCCTTTGTGTTCCATAAAACGGTGTTCTTTTCGGAAAACGAGAAATCAAACGAATTTGACTCATCATAGGTTAGTACCCGTTTTTTCTTGAAATAGTGCCATTTCATGGTAATATTTAATCACTGATAATAATTTTCGTATGCTTTTATCGTTACCATCAAAGATATACAGATTTTTCGCCATTTATCATTGTATTTTTGGTTCCATTTAATTTAGTAATATTGACAATCTTATTTAGTGTTGTGCTGAATATCGACATAAGTAGAACTGAAATAAATGTAATTATCGTCCATGGTTTTTGACTGATGGCTGTTATATTTTACAGGTTCCCTAGAAATGATGTGTTACCGCGGAAGTGGTTGGACGCCATAGGCGTAGATAATATTGATCCACGGCATTAAGGAAATGTTCATCTGTTCGTTGCATTTTGAAGAGGATATAACGGACGGGATAACACCGTACCCTCGTTGTTTATTACGGTAAATATTGCTCTGAAAACAATCAAATTGAATTAGCTGTTTTGTGAGGCCTTTGAGGAGTCAAAAAGCCCCTTGCCCGCAAATTGACTGGGGCGCAAAAGTGCCCAACTCTATCTCAGACAAGCGATATAATACTTTAATTTGGTGCCACTAATTTATACTCTTTTTTTTTTAGCTATCAAAATCAAGAGAAACACCAATCACACCAGCAAAATAAAATCGGGATGTGTCATACGAAATGGTACTACATAACTAGATAATTAGTTTCACATACTGTCTGAAATGAATAGAGCAAAATAAAACAAGCAAAATAATTTTCAGGTTACAGCGGTTCTTTTGATGCGTTAGAAAAGAGAACTTCTAGCTCCGGCTCATGATATGGTAAAATTTATATCAATATTTTTTTGTGTTTAATAAATCAAAAGTGGTTAATATCATTAGCCCATAGTTTTTTTATAAAGCTGTCATTAGATTGTTAACATGAGTTAATTGTCGATTTATGTATAAATATAAATAAGTTGTATTATTTTCGTTGTTTTGAAAATAAAGGGCATTTTATACGTTGTTGTTGTTTCATTTACTCAGCACAAGGTAATCACACACCACTTAATTCGTGCAAGTTCCTGAAACAAGCATAGCTCTTTTGCACGTGCTGTTACATATTTTTTCACTTATATCGTATTAGTATTAGTGGGGTCAGAAGGTTCTCGAATGGCGTCCGCGGACCGGGAGACGAGCTGTCGGTAGGCCTCCAACAAGATGGAGCGACGACCTGACTAAGATCGCGGGATCGCGGTGGATGCGAAAAGCACAAGACCGGTCTGAGTGGAGAGCCTTGGGGGAGGCCTATGTCCAGCAGTGGACGTCTTTCGGCTGACATGATGATGATGATGATGATCGTATTAGTATCTATCAGCAGCCTACATTACCAATCTCCTTGTACCTACATGCAATCAAAGTAATTATGAACGAATATAAGTGAATTTCAAACTGATTTTTCGAAAAAGAAACACATAATATTGATACTCAAATTAGTAGCCGCCAATAATTCGAATATCGATATCGAATATTTTGGTTTCGAAATCGATAGCACAACCCTTGAGCGCCATTTTATGTGACATGTTTAGGTATGCACGCGTATTTTGTAGGTATTTCCAGTCCATAGGTATAGGTCTATGATCGAAGCGAATTGATGTCAAATCAATCCTTTAAAAAATAAACTGACGTTGACGTTAATACTGACAGCACGGAGAGGTATTTTACTACGAGTTCAAGCTTGCTTTGTACTCAACAGAGTAGTTTAAAAATGTATCTGGAACAAATCTGCAGGGCTACTATGAAACTCGAAGTTCATGTCATGCGGTTCCTCTGACACTTGTACTATAATACGAGAGCGAGAGAGACTGCACGAAACTGCAAGCAAACTACGAGTTTCGTGGTAGCGCCGCGCCACATGTGAAGAAAAGCTCTCACATTTTGTGAAATGTTTCATAAATTATGAGGGAAATGTGTTGTATTTATTTGTTTCATTACAGAAGCTTGATTTACTGATAAAAGTAATTTTGGTTTCAAAAATTATGAATTAGCTTTTGCCGATTGCAATGACATTGCTTAGATTATATACAACACTGTGTTGTATAATAATATAGTCTAAGTGACATTGTAAGGGGCTCCTAGACGGGCTATACTTTTGATGAATTATGTGGCTACAACATTGCAGATTAGGTATATCCCGGCAATACAAAAAACATTTTAATGCAGCATATGGCTGGAAAATGTATATCTCGACAATATTTCTGCAGCAGCATATGGCTGCATTGTATGGCTGATTATTTTGTCTTTACACGGGCTACATACATAGCTAGTATGGCTGACGAACTCATACGCATTGCAGCAGCTTACATTGTTTTAAAAGCAAAATCAAAACAAAAAAAAAACAAGAAAAATGTGGATTCGACCTTATTTCAATAAGCGTGATACGTTAGATATTTTAAGTCTGGAAATAAGTATTTTTTGTAAAAAAAGCATTTTTGAAAAAATTTAGATGTCCGTATTTACTTTGCTGCCATCGAAACTAAACAGAAACAAACACGAACATAGCTATGCTACTTGAACGAATCGCGGCATACTTCATGTAGCATGAGAAAGGGACGCACTTATGCTGTATAGCGAGACAACAATAAAAGTGGCTGAGAAATATTGCAGTATTTTCGATTGCAAAGCGATTATTCCGGAAATATGTCTGAAACCCTAAACATTCATCGGCCACACTAAATATATGTGACAATATATCCCGGCCATACTAAAAATATTGCCGAGTGTTGCATGGTCTGGCCGTAAATGCTGGCTGATGCTCCCAGCCACACTATTGCAGCTATACATTTTCGTGAAAACATGGCCCGTCTGAGGAGCCCCTACGAATTGTGTAAAGCTGGGGCCACGGCGGCACATGCATTCGCTGGGCGCTCGTTTCCAGCGTCAAATGGTCACTTGCAGGAAATATGTTAATCTTAGAAGCTGATTTCTTAATCTCATTTAGTAGCAGTTGTGGTAGAGGTACAAATAAAAGAAATGAGAGTGAAATAAAATATAGTGTTTTTGCCAAAACTGAAGAAATTTTTTTTTTCAGCGGCAAAGCTCAACATTTTCAGCATTATCGCTATAAATCACGTGGCCAAGCTGGGAACAAGCGTCGAGCGACTTGCATGTGGTCGCGCCTTAAGATTCAATGTGTTAAGCCCGCTCCACACTTAGCCCGCGGATCGCGCGCAATGGCTGCGAAGGGGCGCGAACGCTAAGTGTAGAGCCGTTTCGCATATTCTTCGCGGTTTCGCGCTTTGTTCCCCAATTTTTGTCGGTTTTTGTCCCGCGTCAAAGGGAGCGCGAAGCGCGAACGCGACGTAGTACGAGACGCGGACGAGTGTAGAGTCGTTGTTAAATTCGCGGCAAGTTCGCTCCGCGAAATCGCGCCGTGATTCGCGGACTAAGTGTGGAGCGCCCTTTAGAGAGGATTTCATTCATATTTCAACTATGGCAGCATTGCAATTAGCTGTCAAGTCAAACTCAGTCAAACAAAATTATTGTTTGATTTTGTTTTTGTTAGTAATAAAAATCGATATTTAAAACATTGTTAAAATAAATTTTCAAGAACGGCAGCTCATTTCATAGACTTTTTTAGCTATTTGATCAAAAATGGTTACCTCTTATTATATTTCGAGACTGTCCAAGAAGACCTATAAATTCGATATTGACGATTACTACCAAGACTTACTGAATAACTTCATTTGTTTGAAAACAGCAGACAACGTTATGAGCTCAAGATGCAGAGTTTGCTTAAACTCGTGTAGTATCTCAATATTCGACAGCGAACATTCATCAGATATTTTGGAAGCTCTGAAAATTGTCGGTGACATTGTAATTGATGAAAATGATGATTATCCAAAGAGCTTGTGTTCAAAATGTTACACTTTTGTGAAAACTGCTATATTATTCAAGAAAAAAGCTAAACAAACCGATGCAGCATTGAAACAACACAAGTACTTTAAGGATGAGACTAAATTGGAGGACCCAACCCAAAGTCAGGATTTTGATGACAGCAGCAATGATGATGAGAGAGTAGGTGATGACAGGACTGATGCTGATGATAGCTGGCTAATGAAAGAAACTGTACCAGTAAATGTTGAAGTGAAAATAGAAAAACATGAACAAGAAAAGGTGAAACTCTCACCAAAAGTCACATGTCGGATATGTGGAAAAATAGTTAACAGGTCATATTACAGAGAACATTTAACAATGCATGACCCTAACCCCCACCAATGGGTCTGCGAGATTTGTGGAAAGTCATTCAGATTACGCTGTGCCTATCATAATCATAGTTTACGGCACAGGAATGACTTCCCCCATAAGTGTCCGTTATGTCCTTACAGAGGAAGGTATAAAGAGCTTCTGAAGACTCATATGCGTACACACTCTGGGGATTACCGATATATGTGCACTGAGTGCCCCGCAAGATTCCTGTTTAAAAGTAATCTGAACACACACATGCTTAAACATAAAGAGCCGCAATTTAAATGCGACTCGTGCAAGAGAGCTTTTCATTCAAAACTGTTTCTGCAGAGGCACTTTGAAGCTGATCATTTAGGGATCAGGAACCATGTATGTAATATTTGCGGGAAAGCTTTTGGGTACAGAAATGCTATGATGAAACACCAGAGGCATGTTCACAAAAGAGAGAAATCTATGTTTGGGAGAATGCCTTCATATCTAGCCGAAAATAAACAACAAGGAAATAATGACCACCTAAATATGTGAAGGCAGAATAATACATAACTTTTTAAAAACAGTTAAGTTATGAAAGAAATAGTCTTATGTATGTGTGAGAAAGAGTTTGCCTCCATTTATAAATCAGTATTGTCTTTTTTGCTTGGGTGTTGCTAAGCCTATGGGCTTAGTAGTATTGCTAATAAACACAAAAAAAATCATTAAATGTAATCCTTATTTTTGCTTATTTCATTTAGACCTATTTCTTTGTTCCGATTTTTTCATACTACCCTTACACTACCTACTCCACAGTCCACGCTGTGCTGCACTGCGCTGACTGAACAGAAGGGCTACTCCGAAACACGAAATTCGAAGTTCGTATCGTACCGTCCCTCTCACACTCGTACGTAGGCGGGACGGTACGATACGAACTTCGATTTTCGAATTTCGTGATAGCCTTGCTGAATGAACAGAACTGAAAAAGGCCAAGCGCATATTATCAAAAGATTCCTTGTGTAATAAATAGCATGGAATAGTGATTCATTCAGATGCACTTCAAAAGGCATTAACACCTCTCTCTATTTTTACCTGTTAATCTCTGATGATATAAAATTATACAAGTGAAGCTGAAATTTAATAAAAAGAGAACAATATGTGTAGTGTGTAGTCGACATATAGTTGACATTTGGAATTTGACACTGACGGTCCTGACTCATTTTTGTGTACTGTCATTTGCCCAAGCTAAGGCCGCCATTGAAGGGAATTATAATAATAATACGAAAAATCGATGTAAATATAAGACTAAGTTAAACTAGTTGGATTCTTGTACTCTTGTAGTAGTGTAGCTGTATATTAATGCAATTGCTATCTATTACAGCTATCTGATTTGTCTACATCTGCCTTTTAACATGGTTTCAACTTACTACCTTGTAAAACTGTTTCAAAAAGCAACTTATGAAAGAATTAAGCGAAACGAAAAGCTTGGAGAAGGCTCGTCCTCTAGTGCTCCGATCACTGCTAATGCAGCCCCACAGACAAAGTGCATCACTATCAATATCAAAAGTTGCCGCGTATGCTTAAAGGAAGAAGGGACAAAACCAATTTTCGGTGATGAATCTCATTCCGACATGTCAGTGGCAATACGCGTGTTTGGAGACATCGATATAAAAGAAGAGGATGATTACCCCAAATATTTATGCGACGCATGCCATACCTTACTAGATGCCGCTATTTTATTCAGAAAGACAGCAAAACAGTCGCATCTGGTGCTACGGAAACGGCACGTCAAGCAGGAAATCCAAACAGAACCCGACACCCAAGACTGGGACTACCACCAACAAACAAAAGAAGAGAAGCCGAAAAAAAGTATTCTTGAAAACTTCTTTTCAACTGTTGATAACCCTGAAGAAGGTAAAGGATTACGAAAGAAGAAAACGCGAGTTCAGTGTCGTATTTGCTGTAAAATTATTACTAAGGCTTATTACAAGGAACATTTCGCGATACATGATGCGACGATTATTAAATACATGTGTGATGTTTGTGGTAAATCATTTCGCCAACGTTGTGCGTATAGGAATCATTACTTCACACACAGTTCTGAGTTTCCCTATAAGTGTACAATGTGCCCATACAGAGGACGGAACTCGGGCCTCCTAAACACGCATATGCGTACTCACACAGGTGACTACAGATACATGTGTTCAGAGTGCCCAGCGAGGTTCCTGACCAAAAGCAATTTAAACAAACATGCGTTCAGGCACAAAGAGCCTATGTTCAAATGTGATACTTGCAAAAGAGCTTTTCATTCCAAGTTAATTTTAGAGAGACATTTTGAAGCTGACCACTTGGGGATTAAGAACCATATTTGCAACCTGTGCGGTAAAGCATTTGGTTACAGAAAAGCTATGATGCGACATCAGCTTGATGTTCATAAAAGAGAGAAGAAAGTAAATGGGCGGACCCCAGCGTACTTGGAAGCAGAGATCAAGAAACAACAAAGTTACATGTAGATGTAGCATCACTAGTGCCACCTAGCTTTAATTCAATGGTTGAAAGGCTAATTTTTAGCTCATAAGTAAATTTTTTTGAGAGTGAAATACTATGTTCAGTGAATTTTTCTGTGGTTTGAGCTTATTCAAAGTTTTCAATAGACTCTAGATCAATTTGCCTTTCAATCATTGATATAGATAAACTGCTATGGTGTACACTAAGTAGAGCTGGTGATATCATATTATCATCCATGAGCCATGACACCACCCACAGTATCAAAGTTTCTAAACTGGAGACAAATATATATTATATTATAACTTCCAACTCCCATCCTTCATATGTCAGTCCTCAGGCATAAGTAGCAGCAGTGCCTGGATAGAGGCCTCTCCCATATATGTAATTTATTTTGCAATGGATTGTGAATTATTTAAATGTAAATATTATAAAATGTTATGGTCTGATGTAGTTCTGAACCCTTCCGGACCATAAAGTTGGATTCCCATTAAGTTGGATTCCCCGAAAGTTGAATTCCCATTATGTTGAGTCCCATTATGTTGAATTCCCATTATGTTGAATTCCCATTATGTTGAGTCCCATTATGTTGAATTCCCATTAAGTTGGATTCCCATTATGTTGAATTCCCATTATGTTGAATTCCCATTAAGTTGGATTCCCATTATGTTGAATTCCCATTATGTTGAGTCCCCTTATGTTGAATACCCATTATGTTGAATTCCCATTAAGGGTAATTTGTCGACATTCTATACAAAAACATGATCCAGCTATATTTGATTGTAAGCAACAAAACAGATACTAACTGAAAGTATGATATTCCATAAGATTTGCTTCGTTTTCGCGAGCGATTTTTGCACTTTTTAAAGACACACGTGGGCATCGTTACACTTGCACTGACAACAACGTACTGAGAAAAAAGAATGCCACTTTTACCAAAGTGGCGCTCATTTGGCTCGGACATGTTTGGGCGCACGACTGTTGTTTTTTGGACGACGGAAGTTCAACGATGGGCGATGATGGACTACGACCGACGACCGACGACGACGACGACGACGACCGTCGGTACGGACGATGGACTGTAGACGATGAACGAGGATGGACGATGGACGATAACCGAGGGTAGACGATAGACGAGAGTGGATGATGGATAGTGGACGAGGATATACGATTGATGGCACACGATGGACAAGGATGGACGATGGACGATAGTGGACGATGGACGATGAACGAGAATGGACGAAGGACAAGAATGGACTATGGACGATAGACGAGGATGGATGATGGACGATAGACAAGGAAGAATGAACAAATGAAGATAGTAATGCGTTATTACAAGAAGTAGTACCCGAAAAAAAAGAACTGCCTACATAAAGTGATGAGACCCCACCAAAAACATTACATGTAAAAAGCTGCAACTCTCGCAACGGAATGCAGTTCTTGTAATGCTAAAAAGGTTTGAGATGCAATGTTATACCAAGTCGGTTATTTTTGTCAGTAGGTACCGGGGGGGGGGGGGGGGGGTTTCCATAGAACTCGATTTTCACCAACTTGTTTATTTTAAAACCATAGAAAAATACAGTTTATAGTTCTCAAATAAAGAGTAAACCAAATTATTTTTTAAACACATAATGACTTGGCCCTCGCACTCAACCTTTAGTCATTCTCGTATTATGTGTATCACTCAAACTGCAAGGCTGGGGCTAGCGCTATCTTTAATTAGAATTACTTTAAATAGCGGACGTTGATGATTATAATTCTTATGTAGCCTTGCAATGGCCAAGTCATTTATGTGTTTAAAAATAATTTGGTTTACTCTTTATTTGAGAACTATAAACTGTATTTTTCTATGGTTTTAAAATAAGCAAGTTGGTGAAAATCGAGTTCTATGGAAACCCCCCGGTACCTACTGACAAAAATAACCGACTTGGTTATAACATTGCATCTCAAACCTTTTTAGCATTACAAGAACTGCATTGCGTTGCGAGACTTGCAGCTTTTTACATGTAATGTTTTTGGTCGGATTGTATATTCGGGTCAACTCTTGCAAGTTAAATTTGTCTCACTTCCCGATGTCCAATTAAACTGAATTTTTGCATACTTATGTGCGACCGGTGACAATACAATATTATTATGTTACCATTGAGCTGATCTGATGATGGAGCCGGAAAGTATCCATAGGTTCTCAGTAACGAAACGACGCAACCCCATCGAGTTTGGGCTTGTTTGATTTGTCTTGACAAGTACTTAGATCTTAGAGGATATTCAGGGTGTGATGATGGGGATTTCCAATTAATTATAACAATTTTAGGGGTTTTTAACTTAAACAGTCACTTTCCAGCCTTGCATAACAAATAACTATTCTATTTAACGTAATTTCTACTCTGGAATGGTGCATGAAGTGGTTATGATGAAAACCATAAAACTGATGCTGAGTCTGAATTTGATAGTCTGCCGCGGCGGAACTTGCCGAAAGGTCGCAATCTTAGTTATAACATTTATAATCTGTCTCTCTGTTCGTCCGTCTGTCCATCTGTCTGCCCGTATCTCTCTGTGCGTCCGTCTGTTGTCTGTACGTATATTCTCGTGCATTTTCCTTCAGTCAACTTAATGGGAATACATCTTAATGGGAATCCAACTTAATGGGAATCCAACTTAATGGGAATCCAACTTAATGGGAATCCAACTTAATGGGAATCCAACTTAATGGGAATCCAACTTAATGGGAATTCAACTTAATGGGAATTCAACTTTCGGGGAATCCAACTTTCAGGGAATCCAACTTAATGGGAATCCAACTTAATGGGAATTCAACTTTCGGGGAATCCAACTTAATGGGAATCCAACTTAATGGTCCGGAAGGGTTCTGAACAGCCTGATAGACTGGTTCCTTGATCTCTTTTGTAAATAGTCTTAATATTATAACAAAATAACCATTTCTAAGCATTGATTAGTTTATTACTCATCTTTACCCAGCAGCAACCAGTAAAATGGGTTGCATAAAATATTGTCACCGATATGGTAAACCGTTTACAAATATACCAGAGGCTACAAAAAGTAAACGGGAATAATAATATATATCATCATGGTAAAGGAATAACGCAGGCATGTTCTAATAAGAATGGTATAGTGTTAAATTAGTAAAAAATGTATAAACATATTTAAATGATCCCAATAAAACAAATTTTAAGGAATAAATCTGTATTTTATTCAATGATTCAATTGAATTTACAACCTTATTGTGATTGTTCATTGCAGTCAAACAAAGTCATACTTAACACCTACACAGACAGAGTGACACATATTCAGCTATATTTGTAAAGCAACCATGTATTACAGTTGCAATATTTAATTTTCATTCTTTCTTTCAGCTTCCAGATACAAGGGCAGTCTTCCTTTCCCATTTGTTAGTTTCTCCCTCTTATGAACCTTCAACTGGTGACTCATCATAGCATTTCTATAACCAAAAGCTTTGCCACATACATTACAAACATGATTTTTAACTCCAAGGTGATCTGCTTGGAAGTGCCGATCTAACTCCAGTTTCGAGTAGAATCCTCTCTTGCACATCTCGCACTTGAAATCAACAGGGCCCTTGTGTCTTTGTAAATGTTTATTCAAATTGCTTTTGGTTAAGAATCGTGCTGGACACTCCATGCAACGATGCTGATAATCCCTCGTGTGCGTTTGCATGTGAGTCTTCACTAACCCCGGATGTCTGCCACGGTAAGGACAAAGGGAACATTTATATGCTAATTCGGTACTGTGAACTAAACGATGGCGTTTGAAAGCACTCTGTTGTATGAAAGACTTTCCACATGTGTCGCAGACATACTTGGATGATGTATTATCATGAATAGCTAAATGGAATTTATAATACTGCTTTTCATATGACTTGTTGCATATAGAGCATTCAATCCGATCAGCTTGTACTTTTTTATCTTCCTTGTTGTGTGTGTGAGTGATATGATAGTTGAAGTAAGTTTTGCTGTAAGACTTATTGCAAATTGGGCATTGTAGTTTATCATCTTTGCACTCACTTGAATGCATTTCTAAGTGACGATTGTAATTAGCACTGCTTATTTCTTTGGAACAAACTTCACATTCAACTTTGTCAGAAAATGTGGCTTTTTTATGCTGTGCAGATTTTTTGTGATTAGAGTACAGTTTGGAAGATGGAAAATTTAGGTCACATGTTTTACAATGATATTTGTTAGTAGCCCTGAATATTATGTCTGAGTTCTCATCAACATTTTGCAGATGTTGGGCTGTAATATCTTCAGCAGATATATTAATTGTTTCTTTTAGCAATGTATCCTCATCATCATTCTCATTTAGATGATAATTTACAACTGATGACTCTGCAGTAAATTCGTCCTTAACATTAACCGTGCTTTCGGTTTCAAAGATTCCATTATCCTCATAATCAGAAACAATATTTGTTTCTATTTTCAGACATTCTTGAGGTTTATAAGCATTGTCAGCATTCTCATAACATAGTTCACTACCTCTTAAGCTTTCATCAGACTGTTTAGCGGTCTTTCTGAACATAACGGCAGCTTCTAACAACTTTGAGCAAGAATCACAAATATATTTTGGGAAAACATCGTTTATGTTAATTTCTATGCCTCCAAACTCGGTGACATCTGCAGAAATGTCTGGTGATACGCCATTACCAAAAATTGGGATATCTCCTGAGTCTAGACACACTCTACACGTTTTATCATATATGTTTTTTTCATTTTCTTTTGGTTTTGTGGTATCTAATTCGCACGTAACATACTCGCTGCTTAAGGTTTCATGTACCCGTATTTCTACGGATTTATTGGACTCCATGTTGAGTTTTTACTTTTACATTTTCGTAAGCGCTAAATACTTTGCGATTTCTGCATATTTCATATTACAAAAGATATGCAAAAGATTTGCAAATTTTGTAACAAATCGGCATCGGCAAACAGTTGTCAATTTGCTTACCTGACAGTTTAAAAACAAAGCTAAAGCTGTTCCACCTACAATAAAAACTTTCGGGATACTTTTTTTTTTAACTTACACTCGGGGCCATAATTCGAGAGACAACTTTGACAAGTCAATGACAGGTAAAGGGTTACCAGGGTTCGACGAAATTAAATAGTGATGTAGCCGATATCGATATTCATTGTCGATTCGACTAAATGGTTTGCTAAGAGGGATTTTTTTGTACCAATTCAAAGTAACAAAGATATAACACAACGAAAATTTAACCAAACAAAACAAAAACGTAACAGATAAAATGCGCACAGTGAGCGAGAGATGCAGAAAACCACGAAACACATTCAAACACTCCGGGAAATGGAAGCCGAATGGGTTACAAAAGTTTGTTACACGAATTAGGGATGCACGTTACGATTCGATTTTTATGAAGATTGATTTAGTGATGGATACAATGTAGCGAATTTTTAATCTATTCATTTCAATATAATCTTCAACCGATTCGATTCGGAAATAAAGCGAATCGTATCCTTTAAATCGTATTTACAGACAATTTATTATGATATAATAAGTAAGTATTGAATATTTACTATCTTAATGAAGACAAATCGATTATAAACGGATGCCGCAATAATGTCGCATTACTAGTCCGCATTGCTTATGTTACTAACCGAAGCAAATAGATACATAAAAAGAATGAAACAGGATGCGGATAGCTAAAAAAAGTCATACACAGCTAAATTGTGTTTATTTTACATTCTTTATGCTGTAAGGAGGCCTGTGCCCAGCAGTGGGACGTGGGCTGGGATGATGATGATGATGCTGTAAGTATCGTCGTGTGTGAATAATAATTTCATTTTATTGTGATTAAAGCAATGGCTCTAACGATTAAATCCAATGTGTGGTCAGATCTAATATTCAAATTGTCAAAATAAATACAAATTTCAAATCAATTTTTGATACGATTTTTGTGAGAAGGATTCAAGAGCATACGATCCGATCCGTGAATCGTTTCCGAGGGCCTACTCCGAAGTTCGAAAATCGAAGTTCATATCGTACCGTCCCTCTCGCTCTCGTATTAAATAGTATAAAAGGGTAAAAGGGACCGCACGACACGAAGTTCGAGTTTTGAGTTTCATAGTAGCCCTGCTGAGGTTTACGATCCATTACGATTCAAAGTGAAAAATCGACGAATGCCCCGCACCGGCCCCCGCCCTTGGCCCTATATACTACGAAGTGTAAAATTCGAACTCCGTATCTTGCTATCCTGCTGGCGTTAATATTATTTAAAATGAAAGTGGACGGTACGATAAAAACTTCGAATTTCGTAGTAGCCCCCTGCCCCCGCCAATCGCTACATTATCGTTGACAAAATGGCGCCTCTTGTGAAGGTAATGATAAATTATTACTTGTTAGCGCCCTTGGTGACAACAATCATATCATGTGTATATAAAATAAATAAAGCGGATTTAAGGTGAGGCCAATCAAAACAATAAAAGAAATAATTGTCCTTGTTTGTATTTGCACTTCTTTCAATGATCTTACATTGCAAAGTAAATTATTAAACTAATTTGGTATTGTCACCATAAATAATGGTTAAATATCGATAGAAGCCAATGCCGTGATATTTTTTAATATCGACACGAACAGCACTACCCTGTCTGTGGCAACACTTGTGCACAATGAATTGTCAAAGTTGTCTCTCGAATTATGGCCCCGAGTATAGTGTATTTTCTTGTTTCTGCACGAGATTATGTTGGTCAAAATGTTATTGATCATTAGTTAAACTAATAGTTAAAATGTATGGCAAAAATAACAATAGTTAACACATTTCAACGGAAATTTAACTATAGTAAACTTTAACTACTGATCAAACAACGGGCCCTAAGAAAAACTAAGCCAATGGAAACAAAGTTTCTCAGATACTCCTACAAACAACACAGCTCTAACCTTAGGCTCTAACGATAATCTCATTCGTTGTAAGCATAGAGTACATTATTATAACTGAACTGGTTCTAAAGCATTCGTCTGTAGAACCATCAAGGATGGATGCTCAGTTTATTTCTTGAGGACGCCTACGAAATAAAACCACAAATTCTTCAAAGCAATATTATTTTTATAAGTCTGTCATGGTAAAAATGAAAATAAATAATTATTATAGCAATAAATTGTACATAAATCACAGGCAATACTATTTTTGTTGTCATTGCTAAAACAAAATAAATATTAAATAAATAAAATATTTTACACATTTCAAAATTAAACTTAACATTAAAGTTGTAATACATTTAGGTTTATTTTTTTCAAATTACATCAGCTCAATCCTAAACATTTGAAAAAAAATTACATATTGTAATGTAAAAATCCTCAACAAACTATTGAAAACTACTTACTCGAAAATAACGATCATTAATTAAATGAGCGCCATTACAATGTCAATTATTCCACCGGTGTATTCGATACCTGCATACAGAATACTCAAAAGAAGTTTTTAAACGTATCTACGAAGATAAAAATTGTTCGATATTTGCTGTTTATGTCAAATAGTCAAGAGCTATTTTTTTTTATTGAGGCCAGACATACGAACTAGTGGGTCACCTGATGTCAAGTGATCACCACTGTCCAGACACCCGCAGAGCTTTACGCGATGCCAGTGCGTTGTCGGGCCCTTGTTTTCTCGTACGTATCACAGAATACATATATTTACTAGTTAGATTCGTATTTGTATGTAGGTACAAGATATCGACTAACGACGCGGTAGAAATGTTGTTGTCACACATGTAATCTTCTGCCACAAAGCACATATATTATGACGGGAAATTTAGGTATGTAGCCTACTTTTACATTATAACTTTTTCAGAACGGTACCTAGGAAATCTTCAATTACTGGCCACTTTGCAATAACTGACCACCTTACACTAAAAATGAATTCTAGATATCTATAAACATATTTCATTTTTAGTATAAGGTGTTCCCTTCAATAACAGGCCGCCTTATACTAAAATGAAATTCTGGCCACTCATAATAAAAGTCATTTTTAGTATAAGACCCCGTACGCACTATGCGGCTAGCCGCGCGGTTTTAGCGTGCCGTCCCTCTTCAAAATATCGCTTGAGAAAGAAACGGCACGCTAAAACCGCGCGGCTAGCCGCATAGTGCGTACAGGGTCTAAGGGCCAGTACAGGAGGCCTTCATTACAATTGAAACGTAACCTCAACTGCTGACTGCCCATACATTCTATCATTATAGACGCTTTGGTTCATACTGTAATCCTGTAAATGTTAATTTTATTAATAAATAAATAAAATTGCGAATTGCTGACGTGGGCGTAAAGACGGCCAAGTTGAAGTGGGACTGGGCTGGACATGTCTGTCGAATGAACCCAGAACTTTGGGCCAAAATTGTAACGGAACGGGTCCCTTAGTGACGGATACCGTAATAGAGGCAGACCGAAGAGGGGATGGAGGGACGACTTAGATGCCTATAATGTGGGATGGCAGGAGCTCGCCTTAGATAGGCAGGAGGGGAGCAAGAGAGGCGAGGCCTTCGCCAGTGGGACACAATAATAGGCTAATAAAAAAAATCAATCGCAGCCAGTGTGCAGTTGTGCAGACTGAATCGCAATGACAAATGTATGGGCAGTCGGCAGTTACGTCGCAGTTGTAATGCAATCCGTCTGTACTGAATGGCTACTCCGAAACACGAAATTCGAAGTTCGTATCGTACCGTCCCTCTCACTCTCGTATTAAATGACATAAGCGTAGGCGGGACGGTACGAACTACGATTTTCGAATTTCGTGGTAGCCTTGCTGACCCTAAGGTGGCCAATTATTGAAAGTTGTCCAGTAATTCAAAGGAGTACTCCCGTAATAAAGTGCCTTGTGACTTCTGCAAAGACTTTTATTCAAAGTCAGCTGGCATAACCATAGCGTAATAATATGTACTAGTGAGAACACTTCTTTATCCCGGTTCTGACTGCCTATTGGCAAAGTTTTGGCCAGAGGCCGTATCGCCTAATGTTTGTGTCGCTCGCGATCGCAATCAAATGACAGATTTCGCATACAAAAACTATAATTTGATTGCTATCAAGAGCGTCAGAAACATTATACTTCATTAAATTTAGAATCAGAAACCACAATAACATTATATTGCGTCTGGTCAACTATTTCTTACCTAGCAAATAGTCTAGCACAATAATCTGGGAGCCGCAAAATAAAATTGTTTTAATGCCACTTTATTTGCGTGTCGTCAATTGTTATTCTAGTACAAATTGTAAAGAGATTACAGTTCACGAGCCGCAATATAATGTTGCTGTGGTTTCATTCTAAATTAAATGAAGTATAGGCAATTACGGCCCAGCTCTCTGTAGGTCAAACGGAATGAGGGTTGTGTCAAATTGACTTCAGAAGGGAGAGGAGAAACAGCGTTCCCACGCTTAGCTGTTATTTTATTATTACGCCATACGCTATGGTTTAGCATAGCAGTCTTATCCAACATGTGCCTTATTTGAGTCGAACTAAAAGTCAATTTCTGATCGCCTAATACAAAGCTATTACAAATTCTACGCATCCTATTCACTAACTTAGCTAATTTAGCTATAAGGTACGTTTTTGCAGTAAGATTAAACTGACGCGATCTATCTCTTACCACCCATCTCTGTCGCACTTACGTTAAAAAGGGACATTCATTTAATTGTTCAAAGGACATACTTTACAAAACAGGGGGTTACCATACCATACCATCCCAGCCTATATACGTCCCACTGCTGGGTACAGGCTTCCTCTCAGAACAAGAGGGCTGAGGGCTTGGGCCATAGTTCCCAAGCGGGCCCAGTGCGGATTGGGAACATCACACGCACCATTGAATTGCTTCGCAGGTTTGTGCAGGTATCCTCACGATGTTTTCCTTCACCGCAAACCTCGTGGTAAATTTCAAATGTAATTCCGCACACGAATTTCGAAAAACACAGAGGTGCGAGCCGGGGTTTGAACCCACGACCCTCTTGAGGCGATAGGTCAAACCACTAGGCCACCACGGCTCTACCCCGTAAAATATCATTGCAATTAATTTGTTGGTCGAGAAAAGTAAATCCTTTGTCGTACCATAGCGTAATCATTAACAGTGGATGCACTTCTTTATCTCGGCGCTAACAGCCGAAGTACCACTCTAGTATTTACTACCACGTTTTGTTTGCAAGATCGGGTTCAGTATAAATCGCGCCAGTCTGCACCCACATTCCGCTAACATTCTAGTTTACATAACAATCTCAATTCTCTATATAGGTACATTAGTTACATTGTTACATAGAACAAAACGATTTCAACAATACACAAGTGTAGATTGCATTTTTATAGAGCATATATAGAAGCTAGTTCAGTTGATAGTTTTCATAAAAGGTATTAGAAAATAAAATGAAGAGTAAACTGACAGGAAAGTGGGTAATCGTTATCCTACTAATATAAGTATAACATATCGCTGATCATCGCTCGAGCATTGGCATCAATAAAAAAAAATCAAAAGAGTTAATAATAAATTACTTTTTATTTTCAACCAATGAACCAGCTTCTATCTGCAAGTCAAATAATTACGTCACTGATAGTGTACGACATAAAACAGTAGAAAATAAAGGAAGGGAAGTGCTCCATCCCCCACCCCGGGTGGGTCTACTCTTTATTTTATAATATTTTTCTACTATTTTATATCATACTCTAATATTTAAATATTTCAAGCTAGACTGGCCAGGCAAAGTTGCCCACGCATATTTTACGACACCTTTAATCTGGTATCATTTTTGAGACTGTCAAAATATTGCGATTCTAGACCGGCTCAGATAATTTTGATATTTCTGCTATCAGAATAAATTAAATGAATTTTACTGCGAAAAAAAAAAACATATACTAGAAGGCAAACCAATTATTTATCGTGATGAAACATTATGTACATCGGCTATTTTTAATTGACTTTTTATTCCTGTTTAAGTTAAAAAAATAAACGCATTTTTAATATTTTTTTGTTTAATTCAACCACCTACCATCCTCAAAATGTTATAAGATTATGTTAGAGTTAAAATTTTAGAAGATATATTGAATGCCAATCTGGTCAAAACGGTCCAAAATTTTATGCCTCTGGACTGTACTTAAATGGGCACTGACAAAGGTCATAAAATTTACCAAGAGACTTCTGAAGTGCGTCGTCAACTTTCACACATTACTATGTGAATGTTGATGCATTCAAGCTGCTGAGTAACCATACTAATATTATAAAGGCGAAAGTGTATGTTTATCCGTCTTTCACGCCGTAACGGAGCGACGCATCGACGTGATTTTTGGCAAAGAGATAGTATATAATTATATATAATTTTTATCCCGGAAAAATACACAGTTCCCGAGGGAACAGCGCGCGATAACCGAATATCACGCAGGCGAAGCCGCGGGCAAAAGCTAGTAATTTAATATCTGGAAATTTTTAATAATATCCAAGTATCAACATTGTTTAATCACTGCACATTAAGTGTTGTCAGGCTCATTTTTTTTAATTTGCCGCTGTTTTTTGTGGGCAGCTTTGGCTGGCCAGTCTATTATAAATTCGTTTCACATTATTACTTCTAGTGGAACTGTTAATTATGAACAAAACTGTTGTAGACACTGTTTTAAATTTAAATACATATTTACTAAATTGCGCTAATCATAATTGGTGCATTTTAATTATGATCTAAACAAGACTTTTTTTTGGAGAAAAGAGATATATACCCAGCGGCAAAAAAATTAGACCACTTTACACACAAAATTACCTATTACAGCATACATTGAGGGCCAGATTTTTATTGGGAATAACTTGACGTTTAGAAACAATCTAATGATAAAATTATGATGATAGAGTTTACAACAGGCTTTTGAAACAATCTTCGGAGACGCCTTTTAGATTTACGGTGTTTTGATGACCATTTTTGTGTATTTTGATGAAAAGATTAAAAGTAACGGTTATATATTTACATAGGTAGTGTGTGTTTTTGTTTTCATATTATAATAATTTCTGATTGATCGATACTATGATCAATGTTTTATACCTGTGTAAGTACGTTATAGTGTCAAATATTAGTTTGAAAAAACGTTTATAGAGTGAAAAAATTTTTTTTAAAAAGTATAAATTTTTAAGTCTATTTATATAAGTACTAATTGAATTGTCATTTAATTGATATATGTAGTTTTAAAAAACAAGCCTCCATATTGTCATAAATACTTACAAATACTTTTCAGAATAGAAAGAATTAGTGTATACATGTAATGTGTATCTATGAGTGATTACGAAACATATTTCTTTTTGCAAGCGAGAATTTCTTCGCATAGTTAACACATCGTTGAGAATATTTTAAAGTAAATAGTTACATTATTTTTCCAAATGGTGGTAACTCTTTGATTTAAGCTCAACCTTTCAACTCTAAGCCTAGCCTTTAACTGTCGTACTCAGAAATATCAATTAAGTAGTTGCAATGGATCTTATACCAATCCTATCTCGAATATACCAATAGAGATCTCTGAGTGCAGCAGTATGTCAATTTTTGAGATCTCCCGATCTCGTTAACATCGCACCTGTCGAACAAAGCCATTGTATTCTATTATGTCCTCAAGTGCATAATCCTCAGTTTAAAATGAACGAAAATATACGATGCAATAGCTCATTGAAATAACGACTCTATCATTTACAATAGAGATAGATCATTTTAAATAATATTTTTCAAAATTGAATGTGTGTAGACAAGCAGCCTCATCGAAAAGTATTATCTGCGAACGCGTTTTTTTAATGCATTTTCTGCTCTAGGTACTAAAGTCGTTATTTCAGTGAACTATTTTATTTTATATTACCGTTCATTTTGAACTAAGGATTATGAGGTTGAGAGCACAATAGAATACAATGGCTTTGTTCGACAGGTGGGATGTTAACGAGATCGGGACATCTCAAAAAATTCCTACTATACCAGGATGGAATCTCTACGCTACTAATGTCATGTTGACATCCCATACCTTTGTGGGAATCATAGTGAAATTGATCATTAAGCTTTTGAACGCCACAGTCGGCAGAACACGACACCTAAAAATAGTGCCATATAGGCGCCATGACGGCATTTCGTGGCGCCTATGGAACGATGTTCAGATTTTTTTTTGTCGTCTGTGGCCGACCGTGGCGTTGAAAGGTTAAAAAGTTCCACCCTGGTACAGTCAGCAACAAAAATACATACATTTGAAGTGACAAAAATAAGTAGGTATACAGGACTTCAGGTATTGCCTGAACATTAAGGTCGTGTATACATATTTTTTGCACTTTGGCAGTATCGTATAGTTAATCAAAGGCTGTATCCATCTTTGTTGCTGACTGTACATTCAAACTGGCAGTTACAGCAATATGATTATTAATTTAATTAATTGCATTCCTAGACCAGGAGAGTATCAACTCAAAATAATACCCCATTTTAAATTAGACTTCATTTAGTTTCTGAAAGGTCAAAATTTAAATGGTGGATAACTTGAGTCGATATACTCTTGATCTAGAAATGTTCAACGTCTATAATATTCTAGACTATCACGCGGAGAGTAGTATGTCGTGTCGAACTGCTTTAAAATATATCTAAATACTGCTTTAATATAGGACACAGGCTTATTACTTCTAATTTTGTAATTATGTACGCGTATTTAAGAACACTGTCATAAAGACCATTTCTAAGAAGGTTTGTGAAAAACTGCTGTCGGTTTGTTTATGATGTTATCATAAACTTAATAGAAATCAAACTGATAAAGATAAATCAATTTAGCGAGCACAAAATGATCAGTTGATAAGCGATAATGGTAGAACTTTCGGAAAACAAAACATTACTAATTTTGTAGTATTTTTTAAGCTAATCGCTTTAGTGATAAGAGAAAAAAAACTAATAAGAACTGTCATGTTCTTTCCATGAAGTACTTTGCTACAGCAATTCAAGTCTCTTATGATAGAGCTCTAAAAAAAACATAAATTTAACTACCTATCATTTGTTAATACTGGAATATTAAGGTTAGGAAACACATCAAGCCGAGGATAAATTTTTTCTATACATAGCCTAATAGGACATAAAAAAAACTGTTTAAAGTCAACTGTCCACACGTACATTGTACATCTTCTATTAAAGAATAATTATTTATATTTAAAATAAACTAGGGTCACCGACATAGCCAAGCGGATTAGCTCGTTGAAGTGGCAATGGGCGGGCCATATAGCACGGAGAGCAGATGGCCGTTGGGGCCGAAAAGTTCTCGAGTGGAGGCCGCGGATCGGCGGGCGCAGCGTAGGACGTCCACCAACGAGATGGACGGATGACCTGGTTAAAGCCGCGGGTTCACGGTGGATGCAGGCCGCTGCCAACCGAAGCAACTGGAGGTCTATGGGGGAGGCCTATGTCCAGCAGTGGACGTCCTACGGCTGAGATGATGATGATGATGAAAATAAACCAGAAGGTCGCAACAGGCTTTTAATTTGCATCTCAAGTTTTGCGAGAACACGCAAGTGCACTCAAGTACTCTAGTGAAAGCCGTTTGTCTTGAAACTAGACACATTGGAAGCTCGTGGACAGAAGGCTTATACTGAATTAATAGTGAACTGATCAAAGTACAGTGAGGTAAACAATATAATATAATAGAATGCTTTATTAGGATAGCATGCAATATTGTGACGGAGTTCAAGGAATGTATATTTTCTAAGCCTAAGAGAAAGTATCTATGTGCTAAATAATTAACTAATGGAAGGGTGACCTTTCGCTTGTGTGATAAAACCTAAGTAACATGAGAATACGGACGAGGAGATGCGAAAGTCGCCCCGCGAACGTGACAGCCCGGAACGAAGCCGCGAACGTGTCAACATGGTCACACCTCGAACGTGACAATCCGGAAAGATAGGTGAACATGTTAACATGATCGCACCGTCAACGTAACAATGAAGGTTTCTTGATAGGCTAAATAGCGCTAGGTGGCGTTGGTATCGAGAGGTTCGTTTGACGTTCAGTCTCAGAAATCAGAAATGTTTATTTGCTAGAAAACAGTTACAAAGATGTTATGTTATAGTTTCTTATCTAAATGTATTCAACCTGCATGCAAGCGTGCAAATTATTGCGAATAGGTACAGTGACAATTTTTTATTATAATTTATAATCAAAGCAATGTCAAAGAAAAAATATTTCAATGTAAATATTACTAATTTTCAATAATAATAATTGACAATAATAATAATAATATAATGACAATATCTCGCTTATGATTGGCTCGTTTAGTTATTTAACCAATCACAAACCTGACGCTAATGTCAAATTTGTCAAACGTACCTCGCTATACTAGCGCCAATTGGCCTGTCACAGCCCTCATTAGGACGTGAAGCTGTGAACGAGTTGACATGGTTACACCGAACGTGACAATCCAGACGTGGAGCCGCGAACGTGTTAACATAGTCACCTCGAACATGACTTTCTGGACGTGGAGTCGCGAACATGTTGACATGAGCGCACTTCGAACGTGAATTTTGGAAGTGGAGCCGCAAACGTCTTAACATAAGCGAGCCTCGAATGTGACTTTCCGCAGTGAAGTCGCGAATGTGTCAACATGGTCACATCGAACGTGACTTTCCGGACGTGGAGCCGCGAACGTGGCAACTTACAAGGCGACTAGGCGAGTGTTGCAGTCGCGCCATTTCTCCTGCAATTTCTTGTGCTCCTCGTACTGTTGATCCGTTATCTGCTTGACAGTTGAGCCCGCGCCCTGCAAATATTAATTCAATTTAATACCCAGCAAGTTTTGTTAAAGGTGAATTTCTGGTTAAGAGGCAGAGGGAAGCTGAATAGAGAGTAGGTAGGTAGGTAATTCTACTAACACTACAGTTTTTTTCCATTACAGTAATCTCTCTGGATCATGTATTCATGTCCGAAATAAAGGGTTATTTATAAAGAGTATTTATATATTATTATCAATTAAACTTTTCATAGTTAAAAAGAGTCTGATTCGATTTTGATAAATTCGTAGTCATCTTCGTTGTGTGTGAATCAAATTCATCATCAATATGTATTTTTTTCATTTTGCCACGAATAATTCTTTTTAGGTAGTTCAACCTTTAGTAGTATTATTTATTACCTTACCTTAATTTTCCTAGGATCTAAATTCGCCCCTAAACTCTGCACTCCCTTAGCCAATTTAGAGAGTGGCGACAGAACCATATCCTTAGTAGCGCTCGAAACAGGACTTGCCATATTCTTAAACTGTCTCAAAGCGGACTCGCTGTGCGACTGCGCGATATTCAACGTTATCTCATGCTGTGAATTCGAGCGATGATAATTCACCCCCTCCGCCTGTAAATTCAGGTTATCCTCGTAAGTGATATCGCTTGAACTGTGCGATAACTTTTGGGATAGAATAAGAGAGCTGGGCGGTATAGGTTTGGAGAATACACCCTCGTTTTCTATTTGTATTTCAGGCGTGCGCGACTTATTGCTGACTGCGTCCGATTCTAAATCAAAGGGGTTCCGTTTGCTGATGTTACTCGGGGTTTTGATAGATTGTTTCTCGACCGTGCTGGCTATGACTACAGTCGGATCGAAAGTTTCGCTCGGTTCTATTTTACTAGAATACAGGGGATTTTGTATTAATTCGCAGTCGTTCTCTCTGTCTTTCTGATGCGATGTCTCGCCAATGTAATGCTGTGTGTTCTCGTAATTGTCAAGCGTGGGTTCGAATATGTTTGTCCTGTGTTCGTCATCCGAGGAATAGTCTGAGGACATTCCATCTGAGAGGCTGCCCTTCTTTTTGTTGTCTGGTTTCCCTCCTAGTGTGAACATTTTCTTGGTCCGTGATGACCCCTGGTCGAACTTTAGCTGGAGGCTGGGCCTCGCGCGAGCGTTAAGCGAATGACTCAGCTTGTTGAGTTTGCTGAATTGTTCCGACATATTGGTGAGGGCTTTCGATCCTGGAATATAACAAACGGATACATCTGATGTGTGAAAATTGTGGTTTATGAGCAAACGAATTGCTAATAAAAACAAGTTTTGTTTTATACTGTGTAAAGTACTGTGTGTGATGAAGAACTGCAGTGTGGATGTTTATTTTAGTTTGTAATCCGTGTCTAATGCGCTAGGATTTCTGGGATTAGCAGTTTTCATTGGTTAGTATCGAACTTGGTTAACAAAAACATGATAAAAAGTCACAGAAGTAATAAACCGCTTTTTGTATTTCCTTCGAGAATCGATGGCTTGAAGTTGAACGGATGTTTTAGTAAATTTCGATACACACCAGTTATTTGAATTACTACTGTATCATTAGTCGACCACTTCCTAGTACACGATCGAGCTGCAATTTGATATACCTACTTATGAAAATCAAAATAATATATGAAATAATTAATGAAATTCTGGCCTTTTAGTGAAAATGATCGTCTCCAAAAGACAGAACTCCTCAACAGTTAATGGCATCAACTTGAAATTTGGTACATAAATGTAGCTTAGATAAATTAAAAATAACAAAAACTTATCTCGTCAGTATTAAAAAGGGTAGTAATCTCAACGTAAAAGAAAATAAAGACTCAACACCGGACTCTCTCCCTGTCTGCGTGGAGCCGTCGCTCCGGCGGCCGCGAGCGGGTAGGAGCCGGAACTGCGCCGGGAGCGCGGCGCAGCGCACTATTTGCTCCAGGACCAGGCCTGTCGGCGACGGCCGGGGACGCTCTGGGACGGGGGGGGAGGGTAAGGATAGGAGTAGGTAATAATTTGTTTTTTGGATAAAGGAAATAACATTACCTCCAGAGTTCCAAAAAAATGTATACACGAATTTGATTCAGTGAATAATGTCATGTATACATATTTACGTAACTTTGGCCGTATCGATCTTTTTAGTTGAATGTCGAACGTTGAATGGACTTCAGCCGCCATTTGTAACGCGCAACTTACGCGAGCACAGCTTTACGACAATACCAGCCTGCTAATTATCTCGTAAAATGTCTAAAATATCTAATTTGCAAAAAGACGGACGTCCAACGAGATGGACGGATGACTTGGTTAAAGTCGCGTTCACGGTGGATGCAGGACACTTCCAACCGAGGCAACTGCCGGTGGCCTATGCCCAACAGTGGACGTCCTACGGCTGATATGATGATGAATACGAACCGACGCTCCTTATATCGGCCACTAGCTGCGTCTCGCTCACGTTGCGCGTGATTGTCGGCAGCCGCGACAGGTCGAGGTACAGCGACGACCGCGCGCCTCCCGCCGCCGCTTGCGAAGGGTGCACCTGTGTACACACGATTTAAAAATAAACGTTTTTCTTTAACCCTTCGTATGAGAGCTAAAAAATAGTACATTCAAGTGTCATCTGTTTTAATAAGCACAACTAAGTACTGCTGATTAAAAAAAAAAAAGGTAGTCTTTTTGGCCCGGATCCGCGGCCTAAGCGTACCAGGGGTTAAGCTGGTCGTTACCGTGTCAACATAAGTAATATTTTTTGGATAAAAAACCATGAGCTGCAGCCAGAAAATTAATGACAAGAAAATATAACTGAAGAGCCATTTCAAAGGGGATGGTGCCAATCCACGAACTAGCGTTTCCATTCCAGTCGAAATAAAACAATAATGAACAAAAAACAATAAAACAAACTATCCCCTACACGCCTCCATAACTAAACCCAAATCCCCCCGCCATCTCCGTTTGAATACGTGGTATTCAGGTATTTAGCTATTGGATGTTTTCAAAAAAAGTGTACCGTTTCCGTTCTTTTTTCTGATTGAGGAAAAAATATGGTTTTTTCTACTCATAATCAAGAGCACAATCGAGTCCGATGATCGTTTACAAAATGTCCCCAGTTTTTTATACAAAAAGTTATCAGTCAGTTTTGTCTAAACTATCGGAATCGATTGTGCTCTTAATTATGAGTAGGAAAAACCATATTTTTTTCAAGATTTGAAAAAAAAAAGAAAGGGTACACTTTTTTGAAAACGCCCAAATATCTAATTTGCGTTTGAAAAATATGCCGTGTCCATAGGCAAGGGCCGACGTAAGGACGTCCCATGTAATAGTTACTTTCGTCAAGTTGCGCTGTATCCTACGAGAAAATACCGAAAGAAGTAAATAGAGGTACGTACAGTAAGGCAGCTTAGGACAATCAGCGCCAAATTTAAGTAACGCGACCGCTTAAAAACGCTCCGCTTGGTAACGCTTCAGTCATCAACTTCGAATGACGACTTGCGATGACGATTGCGTAAGCAATCTTAAACTGACATCTTGAAATGACGACTCACAACGGTGTCTTAAAACGACGGCTCTTGAAATGGCATCCTCTGAAAATATGACGGATTCTCGAAATGACGATATCTTGTAAAGACAACTCGAAAGGACGACTTCTTAAAATTTTCACTCATTTTCCGTTCAGCCGAAATCGAGATCGTCTTTTAAAAAGTTGTAGTCATTTTAAGAGGTCGTCTGCAATTAATCAAAAATTTTCATGAAGTCGACAGTTCGAGAAGTAGTCATTTAACTAAGACAAGTCGTCATTTCAAGAAGTCATCGGTATATCCACTATTGAAAAATACGTACATAAAAAGAGTAAATGTGAGTTGCATGCACGAAGTTAATTACGGTTAAGTGCATACATAAACTTTTGCATGGACTGAAAAGTTTAATCGATTTAAAATTTGTATGTAAGCGCTAAGCCCTCATCGAACTTATTTTCATAAAACAGTTGGAAAACTATCAACTAACCACTTTGAGGGTTTTCACGGAGATTAAATATCGCTAGATGGTGTTAGTATCGTGAGGTCCGTTTGACGTTTGCTCGTGATTGGTTCAATAACTAAATGAGCCAATCGCAAGCAAACGTCAAACTGACCTCCCGATACTAACGCCATCTAGCGATATTACGCCTCTGTGAAAACCCTCATTAGTGGCCCTAAATGTTTGCGAACTATGAAACCAAAGTTAATATCGTGAAACATATGTAAGTTTGATCACAGAAGTAGGGCGAATATTTGAGCGTTTTGACCGGTAGATTAAACGTCTTTGGCATCCCACGTTTACTAGCAGTAGCAAGAATCTTGATCACGCTAGATTTAAAATCGATGTTGTCTTTAGTTTTCATATAAATTTAAACCTGAGCATCATCTCTTTTAATAACACCTGCCAAAACACTAATGGCGTACAAAACGCCGGAAAAATGCTGAATATTCGCCCACCAGTCATGCCAAACATTATCAAAAAATTAACACAGGTACTATAATAATACTACCTTAGATTTCCTCTTCTCAAGCTTGATGCCATCGTAGAAGGGTATGGGCGGTAACTTCGCTACGTCTCGCGCGACTACTAACGACTCACAGATATAATGCAGCGACTCTGAAAAAAATATCCCATCTTATCATATCACCAATCAATTGGCGTTTTTATGACTTCTCTAAAGCAGAATTTTAGAAAGAAAGAAAACATGCGACGATGTAGTCCTAAATGAGCAAACTATGGACTGGATAATAAGGATTATTATCGAATAAGAAATTTTGTGTAAGATAATGATCTTCGCTTACCAATCATTTCGTCCTTAGTATTGATGACGACGGCCATATTGTTGAAAAACCTGAGCGTAGTGGACCGGAACATGTGGAAGTAGCCGCCTTCGTTATTGTACGTGTAGTTGATTCTTATACAGATAATAGGTTCTGAGGTTGTTTTACGGCCGACGCCGAATATCTGGAAAAAGTAGTAAATAAAGAAGCGATATTGACGTGACAGATAAGAAAAATTATGTATTAACTTTTTTAATCTTTTTTTGCTAATGTGTGAATTAAAAATGCTTTAGTAATAGTAGGAATTATTTGAGCTGTCCCGATCTCGTTAATAGCCAACATTTCGAACAAAGCCATTGTATTTTATTATGTCCTCAAGTGCATAATCCTCAGTTTAAAATGAATGAAATATAAGATAAAATAGCTCATTGAAATAACGACTTTATTAGATTATATTGACCGGATTACTCACGTCTTAAATCGAGTTTAGCTCGACATGTTTCGGGTTATTTCGAAACCCGAAATACATAAACCGAATTGGCCTCTGAGACCCATAGTGAGTCAAATTGATTCGCCGACGTATATGCTGGCCCGTTATCTGTCGTCTGTGCTATTACGGTTTACGGGAAAATCGACGAGTTTTATAAGAGACTCAAAACACTTTGTTGCCTTGCTAAATGATGTCCGTATGCGTGAGGATGAACTGATGGTTAGCTTTGATGTTACTTCTCTTTTCACCAATGTGCCGGTAGACGAGACTTTAAGAATTATATCTGACCTGTGGTGTGTCACTGATTTACCTACCGCGTACATGGAGGGAATTGAGTTGTGTTTGAAGAGCGGCTATTTGGTTTGGCGCGGTGATTACTTTTTGCAAGTTGATGGAGTGGCCATGGGTTCACCGATTGCTCCGGTCACCGCAAATATCTTTATGGAGTGGTTGGAGGAAAAAGCTTTAAATAGCGCTCCTGTAGTGCCCAGATATTGGTGGCGGTACGTGGATGACGTTTTCGCGATTGTGTCTAGAGATAGTTTGTCACAATTTTTTGACTACCTTAACACTTTGCACGATAAAGTTAAGTTCACGGTGGAGAAAGAGAGTGATGGACAGTTGCCTTTTCTGGATGTTTTGGTTATGCGGAGACCCTGTGGTAGATTGGTAACTACAGTTTATCGTAAGCCAACTCATACTGATCGATACTTGAGGGCGGATTCACATCACCATCCTTGTCATTTGTCTTCTTTGCCGCGAACATTGATAAATCGGGCCTTAACGATTTGTGATCCAAGTTTTGTGGATCGTGAACTGGTTCACGTGAGACGAGCTTTGGAGAGCAATGGGTACAACTGGAGGCAGTGCAACCGTGTGGCGAACGTGTCGGCTCGTCAGAGACCAGTAGGAGCTGAGAGGCTTCCGGTATATTTACCGTTCATAAAGGGGATAACGGATAAAATCGGGCACTTGTTACGCCGAAGATATAGCATCAAGTCAATTTTCCGTCCTCATATGCAGCTTAGACAGTTGTTGCGTTCGCCGAAGGATAAGGAGCCCCTGAGTGGTCCTGGGGTATACATGATTCCGTGTTCGTGTGGCAAAAGTTATATCGGTGAGACTGGGCGTAACGTTTCTACTAGGTTATCGGAGCACATACGCAGTATGAGAAAGCAGGACGACAGGGGATCCGCGGTGGCCGAGCATTCTATGGATTCGGATTCGACGCATTATATCAGATTTGATAAGGTGTCTGTACTTGCGAGAGAAAAGTTTTTCATTCCGCGGAAAGTGCGTGAAGCCATTGAGATTGGTCGTCATCCGAATTTTAACCGGGATTGTGGTTGGTCGGTACCCCCAAGTTGGAAAACAGTATTAAATACTCGTGCTGCGTCATCGGTTGGTGTGAACGTGCCTTTACGGAACGATGTTGTTAGTGTTGTGTGCTACCCTACATTTGATAGTGACAATAAAAATGACGATGAAAATGTGGGTAGTTGTGCGCCTGAGTTAGTTTCGTCGGACAGTCGCGCGATCAGAGCGGTGGCGCGTAGTGCGCGTGTTGCGGCAGCCGCCGAGTCGCGTGCTCCAGTGATGAAGGGTTTCGAAATAACCCGAAACATGTCGAGCTAAACTCGATTTAAGACGTGAGTAATCCGGTCAATATAATCTAATATGAGTGAGTCTCACGGTAGTTTCATGATCAAAACGACTTTATTACTTACAAAAGAGAGTTCATTTTAAATAAAACTTTGCTGGCAGATGTTCTTCGAAATTGAATGCGTCGTAGACAAGCAGCCCCATGGAAAAGTATTATCCGCGAACGTTTATTTATTTTAAAATGCACTTTCTGCTCTAGACAATAAAGTCGTTATTTCAATGAACAATTTTATTTTATATCTCCGTTCATTTTTAACTGAGTATTATGCGGTTACGCGGTGCGGTGTCCCGATCTCGTTAACATCTAAATGTTAACGAGATCGGGACACCTCAAATAATTCCTAATATACAGACATTAAAAAAATCTCATAAATTAAGAACCTTTATACTGTTTTACCGGGCTGCGTGTTTACAGAATTTAAACTTTTAAACAGTAAAAGTTAGGTTGCTTAAAGCTGTTAAATGTTTTCTTAAAGTTAACGGTAAACAAAAATAACACGACTTCATATCGTCACCACTTTAAAAAAATCTCGTACCTCAAAATAGATAACTTTTCCAAGTGAACTTTATGAACATTACGTTAAGGTTTAATTTCGTTGACATATTGACTTTGATGAATTATACCTGTAGATTTACAATCGCGCGCCCAAATATGTCCGAGCCAAATGAGCGCCACTTTGAATCACTGGCCTAAAATCACTGGTTCAGATCACCGGGATAGGTTAGGTCGATAGGTTGGTCGATAGGTCGATCGGTAGGTCGATAGTAGGTAGATAGGTTGGTAGAATGCTCGCCTGCCACTTTGGTAAAACTGGCCTTCTTTTTTCTCAGTACGTTGTTGTCAAGTGTCAAGCGTTGTGGAGTTTTGCCGCTAGCGAAATTCGCCCGTAATAGAGTAAAGACTAGGTTCAAATTTCGTCTCGTATTATTTTAATTATTTTGTGTGAGATGATTTTATCTGTCACGCAAACAAATCAATAGTTCTGACATTCTTTGAAGGGGATTTTGTTCGGCAATGTGCGTCCTGGTTTAAATGTCATTGCATATTGATTTTAGATACGAGATTTTTTCATAGTAACGATACGTCAATCACTAGTCCAGGCTGTACCGTGCTAGAGCTCTCCACGGCGCCGAGCTCGACGCTGGCGACGTCGCGGAGCGGCACTCTCTGTACGGACAGCACGCGGTCCGAAGTCTCGTCATAGTCGGCCACGTGGTAAGCGTCGCTAGTCAGCAACAGAACACTGTCCATCTCCGTTTCAGACGGGTCGCCGGTACTGTAAACATTTTTTTTTACACAAAATTGACCGTGATTGACATCGCACACAAACATTCCCTTGTTCCTTACAGATAACCATGGCCAGATAACTGGTAATCTGTGAAGAATTTTATTCTTCCAGTATAAATAGAAATAACCCGTAGGGCAAATAAAGTTTCCTTAGTCAACCGTTGAAAAAAACAGTTATCGGTGGGAAAAAAAAATCCCCGGAAATTGCTTGCTAGTTATCTGGAAAGAATAGAATTTCTTTACAGATAACCGTTACAAAAAAGTTATCTGTGGGGAAAAAAAAACCCCTGATAGCTGTTGAAAAAAACAGTTATTTGTGGGGAAAAAAAAACCCCGGAGATAGCTAGTTACCTGGAAGGAATGGATTTTCCTTGCAGATAACCGATAAAAAAAACAGTTATCTGTGGGGAAAACAAAATCTTTTGAGATAACTAGTTATACTGGAAGAAAAAAATTCTTCACAGATTACCAGTTACCTGGATGGTTATCTGTAAGGAACAAGGGCAAACATCACGCCTATATTCCCAAATAGGCAGAACACACGAAACGTTACCGCTTCGGAGCCACTTTTAGCAATTTTAGGTTTTAAGTTTGTCAAAAATGGTACAATAGTGTCAGGCTAGCCTGTCGTCTACGGTATACCTTAACCTATATCCTCAGCCACCTCTTGCGACATCCACGGACGAAATGCAGAGGTGTGATTGACAAAATATTAATATAAAGGACTAATTTTCAAAACCGTCAAATTCTCTCTTGGCTCGCCCTGTAGAACTATGCATGTTAAAAAAAGTCAGGAGTTACGACTCTAACCCCCTGCTTCACCATTCAATGATTAGTTTTACAAACGAACGAATGTACGAAGGCGGTGGTATCCAAGACGGCTTCACATTTCTCTGTTAAATAAAATTTATCCATGAGTGGTGAAATAGCCCCTAAGTGTTGCCCGTATGGACCTTCACTTACTTGGGATCGGCATCAATGAGCCCCCAGGCCCCTAGGACGGGTTCCGTGTCCACTATCAGCTTCTTGCAGTCATCAATCAACGACTTGACGTGTTGAGCCATTGCCGTCGTGTCTGGGACGTTGTGATCCTGATCAAAATTAAATAAAAATCAAAACGTTCATTCGATAATCAAACGTTCAACAGATGGCACTTTTTTATACGGCCAGCGCTTTCGGAAAGACCATTTTTGTCAAGAGGAAAGCTTCAGCCACTCGCTTGCTTCGAATTTTTAGTGGAACTATTAATATAACAAATAAGAGCGTTAACAGGTAACTCTAGCAAGTGAGTGGCTAAGAGAATTGGCAAAAAGTCGTTTTTTCTGAGGTAAGGCTACGTTTCCACCAGAGATTTGCGAGGATGCGTTACGAGGAATGGGTTTATCATGAATCAATAGAAACGCTTTATTTCTAATTATCCTCGCTCAGTGCAGCTCTAGTGGAAACAGTTCAGCAGAGCGAGGTTTTTGTATATACAAAACAGGGAAGGGTGAGTGCCAGGAACGTGTTGCGAGGGATGTGTTGCGAAGGAAACAACTTTTTGGTTTTAACCAGTATGTAAGGGGGTCGGTCAACTTTTCCCTGTACCGCGTTGCCATGGTTACGTCCCCTGGACAACCCATTAAAACCATGAGTGTCTCCATGTTTTCTGTGGTTATAATTCATAGAGCGTTTTTTGTCGTAGTTACAAGCCCATTATTTAATGGACAATCTCCTAAGCACATTAGTAGCATATATATATCATAAGTGTTTTTAAGAAACTCTCTCGCTGTTGTCTCTTGGACAACGGGACAGAATAACAAACAAGAAAATGTTGATCAACCCCAGAAAGATGAAACCTTAAGCTTCCCTGTCTTTCTAGGGCTTTGACTATCGACGTTAGTGGGAAAATCACATAATTTTTCGAACATACATAATATTTTTCTCTCATTCTGAGAGGAGGCCTATGCCCAGCAGTGGGACGTATATAGGCTAGTATGATGATGACATAATAATTTTAGATACATAAAACGACGGCAGCGTTAGAATGTTTCTTTTAATATCTCAAAATTGTTACGGAATGGGTCCCAAGTGACGGATACCGTAATAGAGGCAGACCGAAGAGGAGATGGAGGGACGACTTAGATGCCTATAATATGGGATGGCGGGAGCTCGCCTTTCATAGGCAGGAGTGGAGCAAGAGAAGAGAGGCCTTTGCCTAGCAGTGGGAAACAAAAACAGGCTAGTAAAAAAAAAAAAATATCTCATCTTGTTATGATTGGTTTTTTGGAATCTTTTTGTATTTTTTATTTCAATTCCAAATTTTTACTTTTACGGTCATCCCGTGAAACCTAAATTGGAAATACAAACCGAAACATAGATGCACAGAAAAACCAGAAAAATAAGACCAACACTGGGAATTGAACCCAGGTCCTCGGCATTCCGTGCCGCGTGCTATACCGCTACACCACTGCTGGTCAAAGCGGCGGCTGGGCGGCGGCGGGGTGACCAGCAGTGGTGTAGCGGTATAGCACGCGGCACGGAATGCCGAGGACCTGGGTTCGATTCCAAGTGTTGATCTTATTTTTCTGGTTTTTCTGTGCATCTATGTTTCGGTTTGTATTTTCAATTTATCTCATCTTGGGCGGGAACCCAGCCATAGTCTGGTTACCTTAGCGGGCGCACTGTCGCGCACGATCAGCTGATCCGGGATGCTCCTGGACTCTCCCGTCATCACATCGATGGCTACCTGCCGCAAGGCGTCTTTGAACGTCGACAGATAGTATCTGGAACAACGAAGATTGCTTAAGAGTTAAGTAAAGGTGCTGATAAACTTGTGCAATCGCTTGCGACAGAACATCAAACAAAGATTGGTTTTCTGGAATCTTTTTGTATTTATTATTTCAATTCCAAATTTTTACTTTTTTTTTAGATGTCGCTAGCGTCACTGCTTGAGTGGCTAAATAAGAAACAAACAAGTTGAGATATGTGGTGCATAGGGGAAATTTGTGTCTGTACCGTTGACCAGCAGTGGTGTAGCGGAATAGCACGCGGCACGGAATGCCGAGGACCTGGGTTCGATTCCCAGTGCTGGTCTTATTTTTCTGGTTTTTCTGTGCATCTATATTTCAGTTTGTATTTTCAATTTAGAACATCAAACATCCACCCGACACCCGATCAGCACCGCCTCGCCGCGCGCGGTTTATATTCTTTATATGGATTTGTATGGGCATGCGCTCATTAGATCAACTCCGTGGCATCACCGGATCGCCTCGCTTGAGAGATGTCCATGCGTGGACCACTCGGTGATAGCTCGCGCGGCGCTCCCTACCCTCATTTCATAATAGACTGTCCATCCCAGGCTATATGAGTCTCACTTCTGGGCACAGGCCTTCTCTCAGAACAAGAGGGCTTGGGCCATAGTTCCCACGCGGGCCCAGTGCGGATAATAGACTACTACTCGGAAATTCGTGGACCACGCAACGTCCACTCGTTGACCACGCTACGTTTACTCGTTGATCACGCGAGGTCCACTCGTTGCTATCGCGGCGACCACCCGTGGACTAACTGTCGACGAGTGGACGCCGAAAGTCGAGGCGGTGCTGGTCTGGTGCCAGATGGCTCTAATGGGCTCTGACCTTAAGTTTGTTTACGCCTACGCTCGGGCACCATCGGCTATCCTCGTAGATCGTCGCCCGCGCGGAAGAGGGCGGGCAGCGCTCCGGCATTCGACTTAAAGCAACTACACAGGCTATACGTCACAACAAATATTCAGTTTTTTTATAATAATATAGTGCATGTCAACGTACTGGGAGTCTAATTTATCTCCTGCAAACTACACCCAAACATTGAAGATTTAAAGTACACGCGCAACACCAGGCGTGTACATTTGGCGACCGTGAGATTTGAAGAAATACCTGTACTACCAGCAAGGAACCTGGATTACATTAGCCGAGGCACTTTGGATACTACGCATCAAAAGCCTAAGCCAGCGAAGTGAAGTAAGCCCGTTCCTTTTGTTTGCCTTATCCTTCCTTTTTTTACGTCTTCTATTTGTTTTAATGCCTAGCTGCTTGCAAGCGTCGAGTCGTGTATCTAGCTTGTAAAAGCGTACCGATCATCATTGCGCAATGTTTACATAGCAATGTTAAAAGTGATTTCTATACAAATCATTAATTTGCAGTTTATTTAAAGTGCTAGCGTATTGCCTACTGAATTTACCTACCTACATTTACCTAATCTGCTACGCTTAATAGCCAAAACAAAAAATATAATTATTTAAACCTAATTTCAATAAAAAATTAAATGCATAAAACATATATTGTTGCGCAAAAAGTTGCTTATCATTAAGTTCTTTGTAAATAATTACGAAAGTCGAATCCTATATACTTAATTAAATCCACGCTTTGCATTTATTTCTACCTTCTTTCCATAAAATAAATAAATAAAAATACATTTTTTTTTCAAAATAAATAACGTATTTAACGGTTTACGTTAAGTGTTTATAATTCATTGCCTTTTTATTTTATTTCACTACTAGGTATTTTCGTCCAATAGATAAATAACTTGGGCTATTCGTTACCTATTCATTTCAAAGTCAATAAACCGGTACATTCCAGGACATAGTTTCCTCGCGTTCGTTGCGGGTTGCTTGCGCTATAGCTAAACTGTGTGGCGGGTGGTAGCGAGCTCCCGTGGCTGACGCTGTCGGTGCTGCTGGCGTGCTCGGCGGCGGCGGAGAGGGCTGGACCGAATTACCGGTTTGATTGCACCTTTTAAGTTCCTAGCTCATTGTTTTATTTTAAATGCTTGACAACGAAGAGATGAGTACGCCTGAGCTAATAAAAAAGTTAAATAAAAGACGTGGTGGAATAAAAAGTCAATTAACTGTGTTTAAAGATTTTCTAAAAAATATACAGAGAATTGAAAGTTCCGGTTTGTCGAGCCATCAACAAAAAGAGTTGAGTTTGAGATTAGATGGATTAAAGAAATTAATGGTTGATTACGACAAAGTACAAATTGATCTTGAGGACATTAGTCCAAACACAGAAGAACAATTTGCAGAAAGAACACAAACCGAAAATTTATTTTATTCTCAAATCGCGTTAGCTCAGGATATCATCGATTCGTTCTCTGACAAAGACAATGATCGAAATGACTCATCAAATTCGCCATCTTTTCATGAAAAGTTCGATTCGATCCGATTACCAACTATCAGTTTACCTACTTTTGATGGTAATTACACGAGATGGTTGGAATTTAAAGATTTGTTTGAGTCTTTGATCAATAGTAATGATTCAATTGCTCCAATAAATAAATTTCATTATTTAAGAAATTCTTTACAAGGTAGTGCCAGTGTCGCAATAAAGTCTATCGAGTTTTCTGCGAACGCATACGGGCTCGCGTGGAAAACATTATGTGAAAGATACGATAATAAAAACATTCTCATTAACAATCATTTAAACGCAATCGTAAACATTCATCCTTTAAATAAAGAGTCATTTAAGGCATTACGATATTTAATAGATAACGTTTCTAAAAATTTAAGTGCGCTTGACACTTTAGGCATTTCTACCAAAGGTTGGGATCCTTTAGTAATATTTTTGGTCTCTGCGAAGTTGGACTCCAAAACGAATGGAAAGTGGGAGGAATACAAGGGAAATTTTAGGAATCACCGTCTACCCTCCACTGAAAATCATGATAAGTGTTCAGAACTACCTACTTTAGAACATTTTAAGGAATTCTTACGCAACCGAGCAAGTATGCTTGAAACCGTATATTGCAGTCGTCCTAGCACCTTTCATGATAGTAAAGGTGCTAGCAAGGAAAGTAAATACCTAAAAACGTTCGTGACTTCCTTTGATAGCTCGAAAATTAAACCATGTATAGTGTGTGAACAGAAGCACCACGTATACCAGTGCAGTAAATTTAAAAACATGACCCTTCAAGAGAGGCAGTCGGAAGCGCTTAAGCATAAACTGTGTACCAATTGTCTTCGTATCGGCCACGATAATTTAAGTTGCACTTTAAAAGGGTCATGTCGTATTTGCAGGAAGAAGCATAACTCACTTCTGCATAGCGAAGGCTCCAATAATAACAAGGTTTTAACTAACAACGATTGTGATAACGATAATATTAATTCTTTGACTAATTTATCAACTGGTAATACTGGTCAAGTGTTATTATGTACAGCCACAGAATAGATAATAGTACAAGTACAGAAGTCTCTCTGTTTTGATATTCACAAATGCCGCCTTTTTATGTGCCTACATAATTATTATTAACAAACGGACCGCACGCGAGCAGCCGACATTGAGCTCTCTGGCGCCGCGTGAAGGTCGACATTATTCCACACCTTGTCAGATATTCCGAAAATAGGGTTGTCAATACTTTAATAGAATACCTATTATACTATCAGATTTATGCTGTTTATAATATTTACTTAGCGGTTGCACTTTTATTTATTCTATGGCGCAGGGTCGAATATTATGTAAGAATAAGCTAGGTACCAGTCTACTCCAGCGCAACTATGCTTAGTGACTCTCGTTGCGAGACGTCACCCGTCACTTTCTCACAGTAGTGCACAGAAAGAGACAGGTAATATGTACATCTCATGCGAGAAATAGTCACATGTTACAGTTGCTTCAGAATGGCTGGTAAGTGTTATAAGTATAAATACCACACATGCAGAAACTGTTATACCTACCTATTAGGTAAATGAATACCGAACATATAAATCAGTTTACACAGGTATACACGACACGTGATTTTCTTTTGATGTAGATATGGATAAAAATTTAACCTAAAACTAAAACAAAGTGTCCAAAGAGTACCCCTTAGGCAAGGTCCCGAAGATGCTGGCAGCGTTTCCTCTTTGAATAGCTAGGCTAATTCTTTGTCCGAGGAAGCTGCCAGCTCTTCGGTCACCTGTGACGTCTACTAACCTTTTAGAAATTTCCTTAAAAAGTTATATATATAAAAAATATAAGATATGGATTATATGTATATGTAGCTACCTACCACCTATTTTAAATAACATTTGTGTGTATATTTATTAATTATTGTTATAGATTTAGGTACCATGACAGTAGATATAAATGAGTAATGAATACCGTACCTTTCGCTATCTTTCTCACTTGCCGGAACCGAGAAAAACTGACAATTACTATTTTTTTCATTGTTCCGACAATCGGCTGCAATGCAGTATTTTTTTGGATACATATTGCCAATTAAAATTATGACACGCGTTTGCGACGTAAATTGAGTCGTACTGCGTAAGAGGCGCGCGCGTGCGCCACGGGTCAGTGCGCGGCAACCACTGAATCGCCTCAACGTTGGGGAGGCCCGGTACGCACTTTTAGCTCGGCGGCGGAATGGCGTAGTGACACCCCCCTGGTACAGCTCAGGTTGAAGTTAGTTACTGCAATAAAAAGGTAACTTTTCTCGCTCGTGCTTTGCTAGATACTGGTAGTCAGTCTTCTTTTGTAACCGATAGTTTAAAGAAAAAGCTAGGACTACCAACGGAAAAAATCAATTCGTTCCATATTTATGGCATAAATGGTAAACAAACAGCAGTAACCGAAAGAGTTCAAATAACGGTAAAATCACGTGTTAATTCGTTTAAATTAAATGCTGACTGTCTAGTTATTCCCTCAATAACGGGTGACTTACCCAATGTCGAAGTCGATTTAAGAAAATTTGAACTACCTGATGGCATTAAACTCGCTGATCCTCAATTCTATCGTCCCTCGCAGATTGATATATTGCTGGGAGCTGATAAGTTTTTCGAGATAATCAATTCTAAACAAATAAAATTGGGTCAAAACAAGCCAATTTTACAAGATAGTAAACTAGGGTGGATAGTAGCTGGATTTACACCTAACAGCTACTACACAGCTAATAGTAATTGTAATTTAGCCACTACAAGGCAAAAGATATCACTACAAGATGTCGACGCGTCATTAAAACGTTTTTGGGAGGTCGAAGAATTACCTTCGGAGTATAAATCCCTTTCAGTTGACGAACAGTTTTGTGAGTCTCACTATATAGAAAATACTAAACGTCTTCCTGATGGTCGTTTTTCGGTCAAAATGCCATTAAAAGAAAAGCCTGAAGAGGCTCTCGGTAACTCATACCCTATAGCTATGAGACGTTTTCTTAACCTTGAGAAAAGGTTGGATAAAGTTCCCGATGTAAAAACTGAATATGGTAACTTTCTAAAAGAATACGCGAATTTAGGACATATGACTCAGATTGAGCGTCCGGAATTTGGTTATTATTTGCCACATCTTTGTGTTATTCGCGAGGAAAAAGAAACAACGAAACTCAGAGTAGTTTTCGATGCCTCTGCAAAAACAAGCACTGGCAAATCTCTTAATGACATTCAGGCAATTGGGCCAGTCGTGCAAAGCGATCTATTTTCTATACTTTTGCGTTTTCGAACTAATAGGTTTGTCCTCACAGCGGACATCGAAAAAATGTACCGGCAGATTTCACTCGACGAGCAGCAACGTCATTTGCAGCTCGTGTTGTGGAGAGATCACGTGGAGCAGCCAATTAAAATCTTTCAACTTAATACGGTGACATATGGTACTGCTTCGGCGCCTTTTTTAAGTACCAGATGTCTCTTGCAACTGGCCAATGAATGTCAGGATAAAATTACATCTACTGTCATTAAAAATGATTTTTATATTGATGACCTCAATACAGGATCTTCTACTGTTGATGAGTTGAAACACGTGTATAGGAATGTCGTACGGGTTTTAGATTCCGCGTGCCTTCCACTTCGCAAATTTCGTTCGAACTGTCCAATTATTTTTGAAAATAAATCAGGATCCACAACTTGTTTGAATTTTGATACCCAAGCGAGCGTGCTTGGTCTGAAGTGGTCCCCACAATCGGATAATTTACTATTTCCTATAGAGTTTGAAACTGTTTCCAAAATAACCAAACGAATAATTATTTCTACCACTTGTAAGTTGTTTGATCCATTGGGGCTCTTGTGTTGTTGTATCATCAAAGCTAAAATTCTTCTCCAAAATTTATGGTCCGCTAAATTGGACTGGGATGATCCAGTCCCTGCTAAGTTTGAAAAGAGGTGGTTGAACTTTGTCAACAACTTAAACTACATTTCAAACATGGACTTACCTAGGCACGTTCTGTGTGATGTGCTTGATACTGAACGAACTGAACTTCATTGTTTTGTGGACGCGTCGCAGGAAGCTTATGGAGCTTGTGTCTATTTGCGATCTTTCGATAAAGAGAACCGCGTCACGATTCGTTTGCTATGTGCTAAGGCTAGGGTAGCACCGATCAAAACGCTTACGATTCCACGTTTAGAATTATGTGCTGCCTTATTAGGGGCTCAGTTATGCACAAAAGTTAGCCATTCAATTAGGACTTTTGTTAAACGACATATAATGTGGACTGACTCGACTGTAGTGCTCGGTTGGTTAAAAATGCAAACCAAAAATCTACAAGTCTTTGTGCGCAATCGAGTCAACAAAATAAACGAGCAAACTCAGTGTTATGAGTGGAGACACGTACCTACTGACTTAAATCCTGCCGACTTAGCTTCTCGGGGAGTCGAGCCACAACAGCTACAATTTCTGCCCTTATGGTGGGAGGGTCCTCCATTCCTAAAAAAAGATCTTGGTGATTGGCCGTCACAGCCACACAATATGTCGTCGAATTTACCCGAAGTAAAAACTTTGACGGTGGTGTCTTCAAATGACCAACTGGCCGGGAATAGCGATTCCTTAATAACATTCGATCGGTATTCTAGTTATATAAGATTAAAAAGAATTTTTGCGTATGTCCTTCGTTTCATTCATAACTGTAGGAAAGCTAATTCTAAGTTAACCGGGCCATTGCAAGTTGACGAACTTACTGACTCATTGACCTTTTTAGTAAAAAAATGTCAGTCGCAGTCTTTTCACAAAGATATTCAAAATATAAGTCAGGGTGTTCCACTTCACCATCGCAGTAAGCTATTATCCCTAAACCCATTCATCGATTCGAATGGAATATTACGAGTAGGAGGGAGACTAAAAAATTCCGACTATAGATTTAATAAAAAACACCCAATGTTGTTAGACGCCAAACACCACTTAACACAACTAATAATGCGGCACGAGCACTTGCGTTTATATCATGCAGGCGCTCAGTTGCTGTTGTCTTCTGTTCGCGAAGAGTTCTGGCCATTGGGTGGTAGAAATTTAGCGCGGAGCATTCCGAAAAAATGTGTGGATTGTATTCGTATGAGAGGGCAAACGGTGCAGCCTATAATGGGTGATTTACCGAACGTAAGGGTCAATCCCAGCCCCCCCTTTCATTCTACTGGAATTGACTTCGCTGGACCTTTTATGATAGCAAGCAAAAAAGGTCGTGGTAGTCGTAACACTAAAGCTTATCTATGCGTCTTTGTGTGTTTGGTCACTAAGGCCATTCATCTTGAACTTGTCAGTGATCTGACAACTGACGCCTTCATACTTTGTTTGCGCAGGTTCGTATCGCGTCGGGGTAACCCAGATGTGATTTATTGCGACAATGGAAAGACTTTTGTGGGAGCACACAATGAGCTAGGTAGAATCTTACGGTCTAGCCGTCTTCCGGTGGCCGATTACGCGGCCAATGAGAATATTAAATTTAAATTTATACCAGCATATGCCCCACATTTTGGAGGTATTTGGGAATCCGGCGTACGGGCCGCGAAACATCATTTAAAACGCATGGCTGGTAACGCGAACTTGACTTTTGAGGAGCTTGCGACGCTTTTCATCCAAATAGAAGCCATCCTAAATTCACGTCCACTCACTCCCCTTTCATCCGACCCTACTGATTTGAATCCTCTTACACCCGGGCATTTTTTGATTGGACGTCCACTGAAGTCGGTACCCACATTACCCGTCGTCGGTAATCCAGCGAATCGGTACAAACGAATCGAGCAAATCCGGCAGCAGTTTTGGACCAGATGGCGTCGAGATTACATGGCGGAGCTGCAACAACGAGTCAAGTGGAGAAAAAATCAGAAAAACCTTCAAGTCGGTGATCTTGTCCTGTTAAAAGAAGATAACCTGATGCCACTGGAATGGCGTCGTGGTCGTGTCACTCGTCTTTATCCGGGACCAGATGGAATATGTCGTGTCGCTGAGATTTTAACGAACAAGGGTTTAATCAAAAGAACAGCAAACAGAATGTGCTTATTGCCAATAACCCACTAATCAGCGACCAAAGCCAATACCCAGTTTATCCACGTCCAGCAGCTGAAGCTTTGAAAGCAGTGTCTTTCAACGTCGTGGAGGATGTTTACGCCTACGCTCGGGCACCATCGGCTATCCTCGTAGATCGTCGCCCGCGCGGAAGAGGGCGGGCAGCGCTCCGGCATTCGACTTAAAGCAACTACACAGGCTATACGTCACAACAAATATTCAGTTTTTTTATAATAATATAGTGCATGTCAACGTACTGGGAGTCTAATTTATCTCCTGCAAACTACACCCAAACATTGAAGATTTAAAGTACACGCGCAACACCAGGCGTGTACAAAGTTGTTTTTAAATTTTCGAATTTAACAACGAACAGAGCACAGAACCAAACATTGCCAAGGCTGTTGGGGAACATGATCAATAATATGATCATTCTAGGGAGCTCTAGTAAATGCTCGTCAAAATTGTATTATTCACGATGATGTCGGAAGGTTCTCGGCAAAAGGCTCGAAGCAAATTTAGGCGTCGTTTGGCTCGAATGCTCGCCAGAACGCTCGCTAGAATGCTCGCTAAAATGCACCAATTTATTTTTCACTTCTCATGCTCGTAAATTTCATGTTTATGCACATCGTGCATAGGCGGTGGTGGTTTCGTGTCTAGGCGACATAATTTTTTATGTTCTAGTGCATAAAATAAAATCATCGTCTAATACCAACTCAAGACCAAGGTAATATGGTGTCAACAGCCACAAACAAAAAAGTTTCTACATATTTTAAAATATTTTTTAATTTATATACAACTAAAAATCAATCAAATCAGTCAAATTAAAATAATGGAATTAAATTAAAATTAAAAATTAAATAAATAAAAGGTACATAGAAAGTGAATTAATGTTTCCACTGTTGCTATTTCATTTCCTCGCACACCGAAGTGAAAAGCAGAGTGTAAACCTCGAGTATGAAACCCATTTTCCCCTTTTAAAATGGCTCTTGTTGTACAATCTACTATTGTTATCTGTTTACCTGTATACTATGTATCATTCGCTAGAAAGCTCATTACAAATGAATGCTCAAGTTAAGAAGAAAAGTTCACTTTAAGTTTTAAAAAGTTTGTCTGTGACAACACACTAAATTTGGTATCGGAAGTTAACGACTAGGTTCTTTTGACTAGGTTAATTTGGTAGCCAACTGTACTGACCCCCATTTATAAGACCCTAAATTTAGAGGCTCGAACGCATATCAACGGTGCAAGCACACGACGCAAGAACTTTAAAGAAAATTAAGGACATTGGATTACTTTCTCTTTTACATCTATTAGAAACTGACCTCCCTAATCCATACGCAATCTCAGCAGACAAGAGCTCCTGCGTCAACGGATGCCCGAAATAACTCGGCATCATTTCAAGTTTCGGCCTTTCCGTGTCCATATTCTCGAATACCATCATAGATGCGGTTTTAATATCCCGCCAGACGCTGTCGAATTCGTCTATGGCCGCATAGTCTATGGGCTGCCCTAGAGCGAGGTCGATCGCGCATTGCGTCATGGCGTCGTTAAAATGGCGGATCACGAATCTGGCGGGAGAAAACACCAGTTGTGTCGTTCGAATGAGGGCTATCGTTCTTTACCTCACTAGATGGCACCACTGTTGCGTGAGGTTTTTAAAAGTCTGTTATAACGGGCGGGAAAACAAAGTTTAGATTAAAATCATATTTAATACATCTTAAAACAGTACCATAAAAATATCGAGCAACCACAGTATTGCGTAATCCTATTTTATTCGGAAAAAAGGGAGGACAAAAATTTTCGAAAGACAAAACTGTCTCAAATTACAGACGTTCATTGCCCCTTATCGCAAAATTACCATAATTAATTTCAGGTAATGCAAAATATTCGCAAAATTATTCTAATTCAAAATAAACCCGCGTAGCTCACCCAAAAACTATGAGATTTGACATTTCGTTGACCTCACGCTACACTAGCGCCTCTAGCGGCGAATTCACTCGCGATAGCCCTCATTTTGAAATTTTGAGATTCTGTTTAATTTGACAGTGATACCTGTTGGCTGAGGCGACGCCATCCTTCATCATGCCGGTAAACTTTCTCTCGCCTGTTCGCGTGTAGTCGCCCTGAAAGACAAAAAAATTAGCATCTTTGACATAAAAAAAATACTAAAAGAAATCTTTGACCGGTTGTATTTGTATAAGAAAAAAAAATATATATTTCGTGAAATTTTTGAAAGAGAACAGAATATTTGACTTTGACTTTGATAAATGACACACAGCACGCGCTAATAACAGCGCAATGATTTATGGGACCACAATTTAAGCAGCGAGTCTTTAACATGTGTATAATTTTTTTATTAATTCTTAAGGAATTCATGGCACCATAGGCAGCCGACGCAGTTGGAGCTCTAGCTATCATGTCGTCAACATATCACGTCGCTAAGGCTGTGTACAGTAACCTTGAGCGCCTTGGTGCCGGCATACAGTCGCGACAGCACGTCGCCGTTGTCGGCCCACTGCGTGAGGAACGCGTGGCGGAGCGCCGGCGGCAGCCCGGAGCCCGGCGCGCCCAGCCCCAGCCGACACAGTTGGAGCTAGCTATCATGTCGTCAACATATCAGGTCGCTAAGACTGTGTACAGTAACCTTGAGCGCCTTGGTGCCAGCATACTGGCGCGACAGCACGTCGCCGTTGTCAGCCCACTGGGTGAGGAACGCGTGGCGGAGCGCCGGCGGCAGCCCGGAGCCCGGCGCGCCCAGCCCCAGCCGACACAGTTGGAGCTAGCTATCATGTCGTCAACATATCACGTCGCTAAGGCTGTGTACAGTAACCTTGAGCGCCTTGGTGCCGGCGTACTGTCGAGACAGCACGTCGCCGTTGTCGGCCCACTGCGTGAGGAACGCGTGGCGGAGCGCCGGCGGCAGCCCGGAGCCCGGAGCGCCCAGCCCCAGCCGACACAGTTGAAGCTCGAGCACGTACTTAGCTATCGCCGTCTGTAACAAATACAGTGTATAATCGTATCATCAAAGGTAGGATGCCCTCCGGCCAGGTGGAGTAACGATTTGGAGGTTTAGTAGTATCACAGGTTATGGGCCAACAATACCTGCACGACATTGGTCCGGTCGAGGCAGTCGATGCAGTTGACGCGGAACACGCCGCCTTGCGCGCAGATGAGGCCGCGCGCGTCGCGCCAGCAGAAACGCATCTCGTTTATGACGTCCACCAGAGCGTTTATTAGTATGCTCACGTTTTCATAGTGCATGCCGCGACTGGAAATACATCATTTATTTGTAATCATCATCATCATCAAAGTCTAGATACGTCCCACTGCTGGGCACAGGCCTCCTCTTAGAATGAGAGGGCTTGGGCCGTAGTTCCCACGCGGGCCCAGTGCGGATTGGGAACTTCACACGCACCATTGAATTGCTTCACAGGTTTGTGCAGGTTTCCTCACGATGTTTTCCTTCACCGCAAAGCTCGTGGTAAATTTCAAATGTAATTCCGCACATGAATTTCGAAAAACTCAAGAGGTGCGAGCCGGGGTTTGTACCCACGACCCTCTGGTGAGAAGCGATAGGTCAAACGAATAGGCCACCACGGCTTCACTTATTATTTATATGTAATAGTATAATAGTATAATTTATTATGAGATATTTGTTACAATAATATAATGGTCTAACATTTGGTAGCATGGCGAACGGTTTTATCGCTCCAGACCCAGCTAATGACTTACCAATACTCGTGGAAGTCGAAAGTGGCATACACAATGTCGGGGCTGTTGTACTTGAGCACGTGGTTGCCATACGTCTCCCATATGATGCGTTCCCGCCCTTGTTGCTCCACTAGATTCACTATGCACACTTGTTTGTATGTCTCCAGTTCGGATTCGAAGTGTTTCTTGAACGCTTCGTGGGTTTCCTCTTCACCTTTGGTACAATACAAAGCAATGAGTGACTCTTTATTGTACAGTCAGAGTAAAAAAAGGTTCGTCACCCTAAGATCTATTTTCCTTTGCTCAGTATGAGCGCTAATCTGCTTTACCGATTGAGTAGAACATACTGCGGCAACCTGTCAACCTGCTAAACATAATCAGGTGACCATAGACACCCTACAACTACGCCTTGGCACCATAGACTTATAATACACTACGTTTATAGACTGCGGCCCAGCGTGCCGCTGAAAGGGACAGGAGACAAGAGTACATGCATAATTAGGGTTACCCTCTCAAAAGCAATTTACCCCATGTCACATGCGATCTTTTTCCAAGTTTTCAATTTTTATAGACAACTAATACAGGAAGGTACATATTTATAATTCAAGCTAAAGTTAACTAAGTAGATAAAAAGAAAATGATGAAATAATAGGCATTTCATGATTTAATATATACATTTAAGAAGAAGTACCGTTTTTGGCCACTGTACCGTTTCATCTCAGCCTATATACGTCCCACAGCTGGGCACAGGCCTCCTCTCGGAATGAGAGGGCTTGGGCCATAGTTCCCACGCGGGCCCAGTGCGGATTGGGAACTTCACACTCGCCATTGAATTGCTTCGCAGGTTTCCTCACGATGTTTTCCTTCACCGCAAAGCTCGTGGTAAATTGCGTGGTGAATTTCGAAAAACTCAAAGGTGCGAGCTGGGATTTGAACCCACGACCCTCAGCTTGAGAGGCGATAGGTCAAACCACTAGGCCACCACGGCTTTTGATTTGTTCGGTGTCAACTATTAACTCTGGTTCAAAACGAATAAATCTTTCGCCTTTTACTGCACCGTTTATGGCCATTTATTGTTTAAATATACGTTTGAAATAAATGTATAGTTATAAATCACTACAAACTTTATTCATTTCAGAATTAACTTTTGAAAACTCACTAAAAATATTATTTTCATATGACTCCAAATGTCAACTGGCCAAAGACGGGCTTAAGGTGGCTAAAGCCGGTACTTTTGCCTATCAAAGAAACGGATTCATTCATAAATCGAAATTTCACAGCCTGAATTCTATAACGGATACCGATAAATGAATTCTTGGCACACGCGGGCAAAGGCTAGTAAACGATAAAAATAAAACATGCAATATAAACCATAACATATTTTTATTATATAAAAAAAGTGCCACAGTGGTTGGTCCTGCGTCCCTCGCATCCAACGGATACTGTTATCGTTAAAGTCGGAGTGACGTAGTGGCTCATATGTTCAAACACCCCCTTTCCCCTGGCTGCAATCCACTTTTGGTGTAAATTAGGATTTTCCGGGAAACTGTAATGGAATTAAAATGTTACTTAATACTTAAAAATATTTAATGATATTTATTAGATGCACAACAGAAAATAATAACCATAAATTGTGGGAAAACAAATATTAAAAATTTGGCAACACCGGACAAAATTTATTTGTAGGTTATGATTACGATTATTTTGTTTTTGATTATTTTATTGATCGTATTATGTACTTAATTTACTTTATTTTACTTGACATTCTTTAGAATACTATCTAGCATATAATAAAAAGGCCTAATAACTGTTAAAAACGTGTTATACTTACGAATGAAAAGATATGTCGGGCAGTTTCATTTCACTATCACTTTTACACCCTAAAATACTACACAGCACCATATTTTTCTTCAATATTGTTTAGAATATTGAACCACAAACTTTTTAAAGCAATATTGTGAATATTTTATCACGTTTATGAGTATTTTCCTAGCTTTTTTCTAAGAGCGCGAACAAAATCAGCTGAGCATCTGTCAAGTTTGTTTAGCAAACTACTTTGCTAAACAAACCTGACCTTGAAAAAACCGGCACGCGTGGCGAAACAAAAAATCGAATCATTGCATCTCATTTCTTTACACACATTTGGCGTAAGTTACTCTTTTTCTTGTGCGAATGCGACGGAAGCTATCAATTCGTCTAGGGATTCTCTGTCTACGCTTGGCACTGACAACCACTGACAATTAAATAGAACATTATTTGATTGAAACTTTTACGAAGTTGTTTATTAAAAAGGTTTTGTATTGATATGAAACTAGATATATGTTAGAGATGTATACTATTTTGACCCTTGGTATCATGTCAAGTAAGTGTAATTTGATATGCACTTGTCTACCTAATACTTTGGTTTCAAAACGTACTAAGAGTCTATGACTTAGTAAAGGAATCAATTTAATAACTGACGAAGGTTTTTCTACCCCCACTGTACGTACACCACAAATAATAAACGATACAGAAACAGCTACAGTCAAGGGGAAAAATATGTATACATTTTACATGCCTATTTTCGTCATATTAGAACTGCCATATATGTCACAGTGGTTAAAGTGACAAGGTACTTAAGTGTGTACATATTTTTGCCCTTGACTGTACACAGAGAGAAAAAATACGCAAGGTAAGCAATAAGTATAGGCGACCTCATCGTATTTTATTTAACCAAGAATTAATCTAAATTTGAAGCTTCTATGTCTGCTAGCAGTGTTTAAGGCCCATTTACACTATACAACTTTCTTGTACAAGAATCGGCAATAATTCTTTCGTTGCAATAAAGCGCGTTGGATTAGACAATACGGTCTCAGCTTTATAAACACTAATTATAATTACCTTTGTCGAGTCGAGGCGGCGGCCTGAATTTATAGTCAGGCTGACTCCAGAAAATGGGGACCGATCCTCGAACCTGCAGTACAATTAGTGTCGGTTACTTTACTTATCGGTATCTCTAATATACATTCCGTGAAGTCGCCAAGCGGCCACAGCGGAAGATCAGCGTTGGCCTCTACGGTCAACATTATGCTGAGCTGAGACCGCATCGCGATTTCGCAAATACCAACTACTTAGTTTTGTTTTTGTTTTGAGTTTTTGTGTAATTTTGGTAGTGCGAAATAAATATTTTCTGTTCTATTCTACATTTTTTTTGTTACTTTTTTGCCTGTTAAAGTTTCCATTACTGGGCAAAGGCCTCCCCTTTTATCCGCCTGTCAATGTCCCTGACAGCGCCATCTACACAATGATACGCAAATTACGTGGCTTATTGACGATTTGAAGAAATGTCATAGATTGTTTACAGCAAATCAATAAACCAAGTAGGGATTTGTGTTGCTGTATTGTATTTCGTCAAAATTAATAGTGCTCGTGATTCTGAGTAAAAAGAACCCAGAATTACATGATTCTGAAAAAAAAAATGAAAGCGTCATCTTATGCGAAAATGCTTGCAACCCGAATCTCTTTGGTGTTCGTAGTAAAATGAAGAAAGTGATGGGAAGTCATCGGCGCGAGACCGTTTGCATTTAATTTTGGTTTTATTTATGCACCAAGTTTCAAGACTCACTTTCACTCGCTCGCCGTCACTTTTGATCAATGAAAGCGAATTTATCTTTTTGATAAACATAATCAAGTTTAAAATATATAATCAAGACTTTACTTAACCGTAAAAGACTTTATTTTTAACCGACTTCAAAAAAAGGAGGAGGTTATCAATTCGGTTGTATGTTTTTTTTTTTTTTTTTTTTAATGTTTGTTACCTCAGAACTCCGTCATTTATGAACCGATTTGAAATTTTTTTTTTGCGTTCGTCTAGGAATGCTTTCAATTAGGTCCCATAAACACCAAATCAGGATCTGATGATTGGATCCTAAGGACAACGAGAGAACTCTTCAAATGTTGTAGGGACACCTATGGTAATTTTGATATATTTAGTAGTAACTCGTGTATTTGCTCTTGAAACTCATCATTTGATATAGTGGAACTGAAGACCACAGTTGAACATCGGAGTTACTACTCAATAACAAGTATTTCATGGGTTGAATTTCAATTGCTTTAACACAGTTGCTAAGCAATTTATGCTCCTTGGTGTGTCCATGTGGTGAAATGGAATGGGTGGTGAAGCACCAGGACTCCTCAATAATGAACATCTCTGCATCGGAAAAAGCAATTTTTCGTAAAAGATGACGAGCAGTTGACATTAAACTATTGTATCTTAGATGTTTTACACTAAAAAGCGTGAAAAAAAAATTTTATAACAAAAAATAGAACCGACTACAAAAAACCACGAAAATAATTTTCTACCAGTCTGAAGTCGGTGCCTCAGCACGAGCCAGCAGGAGTGATTGAAGCCATTTACTCGTATAGTTGTAGGTGAGGAAGACGACTATAGGTCCACTCCTGCTGGCTCGTGCTGAGGCACCGACTTCAGACTGGTAGAAAATTATTTTCGTGGTTTTTTGTAGTCGGTTCTATTTTTTGTTATAAAATTTTTTTACAAGGCTGCTCTACGCTCGAGCAGTGTAGAATGTCTGTTTCTACGGCATCCTTTGTAGCCAAAACGGACGGACAGATTTGAAAATTGAGATATCATTAGATTCGTTTATACTATGAGTGTCTACTGAGTAGGGTACATAAATTTTAAATATGGCGTCCGTGGCCACGGCTTGTTGCGTGGTAGGACCGTGGCGTGGTAATATAGAATCATTTTTATTCCTGCTTTTTTGCAGACATTATTCCCAAATGTTTCATTTGCCAAACTTTTATTTCCCAACTGTCAAATTTCTTCAAAACCAAAACCTTTATTCGGTCTATTATTATGCTTAAGTTTGTTTTATGAAAGTGCCGAAAAAATGTGGTATAATATAATGTGGTAAATATGGAATAAAATCGTGAGTTGAGAAATGAAAGGCCAAACTTTGGTAATAATATTTCGCTGAAAAGCCAGAGATCTAAAAGAAAATCATAACCTAATCATAAAGTTATATATTCGACTATCACAAACCTGTACGAAGGAAGCTCTGTGTATGCTGTCAGAGCACATGATAGAGACGATCTGTTCAGTTTCCACGTAGTTGGCGACCTTACCGCCAGGCTCGATGCCGCGCCGATTGTACCTGATGAAACATACTTGTCAATTTATTGAATCAGACGTTACTTTGCGTGCCTGTATTAATGAAATATCGGGATAGCAAATAGCCTAAATGCGGGTACGTAACGATCGATATAAAAACTTTTGGTATATTTTCACTGGATATAACGATTAAAGGATATAATGCACTTTTAATATAATACAACGTTTGATATATTCTCATGTAATTAATTATCAACAGATATAATGAACTTGTAATATAACAACTAGTAATCTACCAGTTATAACGTCTAACATACATGGTATAGTTTGGAATAGGTACTTACTACTATTAATTCTTACCTATTTTACTCTAAGGCAGCTTAGGTTGGTGTAGGTTAGGTTAGATTACGACGACGAGCGAAGCGAGGAGGAGTGTTAGGTGGAACTGTGACCTCGTATTAAGAGTTGGCGCACACAGGCAGCGGTCAGGAGTTCAGAGTTCCGAGTTCCGCGTTCGGCGTTCATTAGAATGTACCGAGTCTATAACAACAACGCACACAGCGGGCAGTCTGACCGCGGCGGTCAAAACGGAACGTCACGTTCCAAGAGTTCTTTTCCCACCGAGACAGGGAACGCCGGAACGCCGCGATGTCTCAGTTAGCAAACACGGAAAATTTGGTTGAATTGGTTAGGGTTACTGACATGTTGCTTGTGCAAAGACCCAAACGAAACTATGTAGAACGCGAGAATTTGCACGCCGCTTGTGTGCGTTGGAACTCTTGGGCGGTCAACGGTCACTAGAACGCAGAACTCTGACCGCTCTCTGTGTGCGCAGGCTCTAAATAATATTATCGTCAGTGGAACGAGAAGATACCAAGTTCGAATTTTGCATTGGGCCTGTCTATAAAGGGTTGGCACTCACCTGGTGCCGGCCTGGTATCGCGACCGGCGCGATATAACGCCCAGCGTGAAGGACTCGTCGCACGCGCTCCCGGAGGACAGGGACTCCGTGTTGAGAGGGTTCACGTCGGCCGGCTCGACAGCTATTTGCGACAAGTGGATGAAGCCCTGAATTATGGGGAGAACCCATTCGTCGCAGTGCGGACTCTGTGGATGGAATGAGGTCTGTGTCTGTGTTTTTGTATGTTTGTCCGTCTTTCACGGCGTAACGGAGCGACGGATAGACGTGATTTTTGGCATAGAAAAATGCACAGTTCCCGAGGGAACAGCGCGCGATAACCGAATACCACGCGGGCGGAGCCGCGGGCAAAAGCTGGTTTACCTATAAGTATACTCAGATGTCCACCCTCATAGTGATACCACACCAATCACATTATGATTGAACTACAAATTTAAAAGTACCTAAAATGAAGTCATCATTTACTACATATGATGCTGATCTGATATACATTGGATTTCGCTGTGTACCCTTGACTCGCATCCGGTAATTTCCTGCCTTCGCTTCGACCGACCAATTTGAACGATAAACAAAGTCATTCTTATTATTTCACGCTACTGACCCGAGGCCGGCCACAGACTTACTGATTCTGTTCTGATTCTTTTCTGTTCTGTTTGGGATAGAAACCGGATTTATCATATCATAACATAGCTGGTCGGCTAGAATATCGTCACTACTTAAAAAAAAAACTCGTAGCTCAAAATAGATATTTTTTCTGAGTGAACTTTATAGACATTACATCAAGGTTCAATTTTGTTGACATATCGATTTTAGATACGAGATTTTTTCAAAGTAGTGACGATATGCTGATCGGCTATACATACATTGCGTGCTGACCCAACGGCGGATCCACTGTTGTGGATACGATGGGCATGCCCACAACCCTAATAGATTCGCGATGACACAATTTCACGGTCTTTAAAATCGATAGGCTAATGTCTTAAGAAAACAGTCTGGTAAGAATGATATAGTTCATCATCATCAGCCTATGTTCGTTCACTGCTGGACATAGGCCTCTACCATGGCACGCCACTGAGCACGATCCTCGGCCACTCTTATCCAGCTCTTGCCAGCCACCTTGCGAAGATCATCGCACCACCGAGTCTGAGGACGTCCTACGCTACGTTTGCCGATCCGTGGTCTCCACTCAAGAACTCGTCCCACCTCTACCCGTCCACTCGAAAATGATATACTTATTCAAATTGAGTCATGCATGATTGCTCATAAGCAAGTTCGTACTCCGACTCACACTTGGCCGATTTTTGTGTGGTTGTGCCCGCAACCTTTTTTGAGGGCTAGAGTCGATAGGTATGTGACGAGAAAAGAGGTATATCGTCACTACTTTAAAAAAAAACTCGTAGCTCAAAATAGATAATTTTTCTGAGTGAACTTTATAGACATTACATCAAGGTTCAATTTTGTTGACATATTGATTTTAGATACGAGATTTTTTCAAAGTAGTGACGATATTTTGTATTACATTCCAATTTTAATTCTTTTCTGTTCTATTCTAGTTAGAAGCTGTGTCCGCTCGATCGCCCGGCTGCACGTTTAATAAGAACTGAAAGCCCGGTACCACGAAACTCAGTTTGAGCGGTGGCAAGCGACGCTCGTCATTCAGTTTGCGATGATTAAGCGACAGCTCGGAATAGTACGTTATCATAATACTTATCAACTCTCGGCGAATAGATTTAAGTATGCATGGATAATTGAATACTTATAATAGGGCACTGACTGTACTTGATATGAACACTACGCTTTGTGATTATAAGGAAACAATATTGGATAGTAACATGGGACAAAACCATGATATGAATCATTGTCAGAAATCGGAAAAATATTGTGATTATTGGTTATGTACATACCTAGGTATTTTTAATAAGAATGTTTTTTAATAGTCTTCGTTCGACCATTTCCTGTTGCATCAATTTTAATTATAATTATAATATGACAATTGACGCAACTTTAACCTGATGTAACCTAGGTTTTTGTATGTTTCCAACAAAAAAACAAGCAGGGTAGGTTAGAACACTAATTCATAGAAACGATCAAACAGGAAAACAGACAAATAGGATTCGATTTGTGGCATTCGAACATGGAGGATGTGGACCATGTCTAATTTTGATATTTCTGCTTCTTTGGCTAGTTGAAGTATAATTTTGATAGTGTTTTATGCGGCGATTAACCTTAATAGTGGACAGTGATCACAAAATTCGATATCGCTCTCGTGTCTGACATTTTTTAATGCGCAAGTTGTCTCCGCATGGTTTTTGGAATTTTGCTATCAAGTTGCAAAAACTACAATCACCGTACTATGTGAAGAAGAATATATTTATCTTTATATAACTGACATTGGCCCAAGCCTTGAAGGCCGCCATTGAGGAGAATAAATAAAACAATCAAACAGGAAAACAGACAAATAAGGTATTGTCACATTTCATTAGACAAACAGGGAACTAGAAGAAACAAACTTATGGCTTAGATACTTATGAGTAGATAAATTTTGTGACTTAACAACATATTTTTTATGAATATTTTCAATCCACATGTTGATGTTTTTATGGAATATGAGCAGAGAAAAAAATTGAAATTATAATAAAACAATATATAAAACTGTTAATTAGCTGCCCATTTAAGACATAAAATTTATCTTATCCTGAAAAGCAAATAGTTAAAAGGAACATACCTCTAAAGCGATTATATCCTTGAGCATATGTTTGTTCCAGAAAAATCTATCATCCACATGTTTCCACCATCTTGTGATATCAGATACCGGTTTACCAGTACCTTCTTCTGTTTCCAGAACTTTCTCAATTTCATATTGTCGTTGCAGAGAGTTTGTCAGGTCCAGGGTCCGGGAGTAATAAAAACTGTCTGAGTCATCGAAGATCTTATGCAATTCATCAGTGAGACGTTTTTCAAATCGTTCTGCGATTTTCGGATCACGTTGCTTTTTCACTGTTTGTTTGACCTGTGTGTCATTTTTATTTTTATAGTGAAAAGAATTAAATAATCCTACTTATATAATAAATGCAAAAGTCTGTGTGTGTGTTTGTTTGTTACTCATTCACACTAAAACGGCTGGATGGATTTAGATGAAATTTGGTATATAGATAGCTGTTCAGTCCACCTATCCTATTTATTTATTTCATTTGAGATAAACAAAAAATGCATGTTTTTTCACCTGACAATTGCAAAGCCAAATGAAGGGTTCTGATTTTTACTTCCTGCATGCAAAAGGTAAAGTGGTACATCAGTAATTAGATCCCAATAAATTGAGATTTGAAGAAATTTGAGAGATTATTAATTCTGTACAAAAACTTAAATCTAAATAAAAGAAAGAAGCTGTCAGCAATTTCTTGTATTTAGGACATAATTTGTACATTCTGAATAGGTATAATTTCTGAATTACAACTCTTCAAGTGACTCAGAATTTGTGCTATAAATATTAATCATCAATTCTTGTTCATTATGGATCCAATATCCTGTCAAACATTTATTTATGTAACTTATGTATTTTTTTTTTCACATTTCAATGCAAGAGTGAAAATTCATATGGGATAGTGATAAACTAATTGTTTGTAGATGAAGTTGTGGGCAACAGCTTCATCCATAGAAATTTTTAAAACTTTTTTTTCTTTTTTATTAATAATAACATTACTGAAGAAAATACAATTTGGGTTTACCTGAGTAGCTGCTTGCTGTGTCGTCGTCTTTATAGTGTTACTGACATTCTTCACCGCACCTACAGTTTTATTGAGAAAAGCAGAGTTCTCAAACAGGCGTCCCCCAATTTTCTTACTAGACATTTTATTTAATAATACGGAACTGGAGGAGCCATGTTTTGTACAAACACACAATTCAACATCTTGGTTCGTAGTTCCCATGTTCAGGAAACAAATAGATTTGATTTTATAAACTGTGTGGTGGAAATATATTTGGCCAACCGGCACACTCTCTTTTATAATCATCAGTCGCGGTTCGTATATGTTGGTGTGCTCCACGACGCCTATAATCCCTTCTGTAATGCCGAGGCATTCTATATCTTCGATATCCGAGAGGTCCCATGCTAAAATATAGATGTAATATTAAAACCCTTGGAAAGTAACATAAACTTATTTCAAAAGAAAAAACTTGAATCAATCGTTAATAATAAATGATTAATAATACAATTAAAATTATTATAATATGTTTAGGAGGAGGAAATAAACGAAAATAATGTAATTAAAAAATAGGTACCTGATCTGACTGAGAATGCCCCAGTTAAACGATTCCACCATAAACTTGACTCGTTTCTAACAAATATATAATACGTCTCTGATCTAAATAATTCCATTTTTGTACAATTTAATTCACGTCGACGTTGTTTCTAATAAAATTCATTGTGTTTATTATTGTTGCAATTTGTAAGGAGTTGACGTTTCAGAAAAGGGGAGGGGGCATGCCATTCTGAAAGTTTTGCTCATTGTTGGTAGCATTGACAAAAGTTTGTTCGGATTCCAGCCGGAAGCTGGTCGTCATTACGTTCCGTTTCAGATGAAGAGTAAAATTATTTAGCTAGAAATTGGTAACTTGAAATATCTTTCAAAATATACCAATAAATTAATGAATTACTCGTAACTATTTAAAAGAAAGTTTATTTTTGGAAGTCTAAGCTTATATAAGATAATAAGAAGAGGTTTAGACTTTGTATTTCACTGTTGAAATTACTACTTCAAATTATTATTATCATTTTTATTATATTTTTTTCTTTATTTAGTCACAGGAACATAAATTCATCGGGTCTAGTAAGATGGCATGAGCACTCTGTTGAAACAAGACTGCGTAAATTGAAACGAATATATCGACGCTGGCTTGCTGCCGCCATTTGCTAATGACGTTTCCGGTTGACAAATTATGCAGGAATTAGTGGTATATTAGCGTGGGTTTTGTGATTTTCTTAAATTTTACAGTAAAATGGATTGGCAATTAACATGTCGAGTATGTCTGGAGAGTGGAGACATGGTATCCCTCTTCGATTGGGATGAAAATAATGAACAACTCGGTGACAAGTACACTTACTGCTGTGGCGTGGAGGTACGTAAAAATTACGACACAAAATGGTTGCGATGGCCACCCTATAAATTTTTTCAAGCAATAATGTTGCTATTATTGTTTTATTTGTAGATATTGGATGATTTCGCTGACATCCCCAAATTATAAACCTTCAAAATTGAATTTTATTTTGGCTTCATGATGAAGGATTTTATGCTTTCAGGTGTCGAAAAATGATTCTTTGCCGACGCTTATTTGTCTGAACTGCGTGGATCGCTTAACATTCGCGTTTCAATTCAAGCAGCAATGTCTGACTTCGAACGACACTCTAAAAGAATGTCTCGAAGAATTTACGAGGAGTTCTGCTGCTGTTACGGCTTCCTCTTCAAAGAACGGCAAGTATTAAATAAAATTCATCTCAAAACATACAACTTAGGTTATTGTTCTTGTTAACTCATAGAATAAACATTTTCCTGGTAAATAAACACATGCTTACTAAAATAGTAAAGCAATATCATCAGCCTATCCTATACATTTGCTCTACAGTGACAGAAACTGAAACTATAAGCATAAAGCAAGAGAATGGTCTCCTGCTTCAATATGAGCTGCCGGTGGAGCATGATCCTCAGATCCAGTGGACACGGACACTGACCAAGGCCCAGAACAATGTTGTTGTGACGAAAGCACCCAAGCCTCGAGCGAGGGGGCGTCCCAGAAAATATCCAAATAAACAAGGACAGATTGGTAAGTCATACTTTTAAAAATTATTGAATAATTGAAGAAAAAATAACATGTTGAATTTAGTACATATAACTGATTCAAGAGCTTCTATTGAAATATGCTCAGCTTTCGCTGGTTGAAAATGGTAGAGGCCATTTAGTATTAAAATGTGTATTTTATAGATTTGATTAAGAGAACTGTAGATTTAAGAGGCACCTAGAACTAGCAGCCCAGTGTGTTATCCTGTGAGTGAAACTGATCTTTTGACTTACACATTCCTTTTTTTTTCTTTTTGTAGAGGCTTTGAACACTCCAGGTGATTATGTGACACATTCCTTACAAATCAAAGTTCTCTAAACTTTTACTTAGATAGGATAATCCGTGGAGCAGCCAAAGTTTTATTTGGGTAATTTTGGTTAATAAGTTAAACGATCATTGAAACAGTTATAAAAAAATCATTCAATCACAAGTAGTTAAATAAAAAGCTCTGGCATGCATGGCATCCAAGAGGTTTGAACTGTTATAATATCAATTTTGTCCATGATATCAGTTTCCTCTCTCAACACATTAGTCTTGCGATCCAGCGGGGAAACGCTGCCAGCATCTTTAGTGCCATACCGCAGGGTAAATTTTTAGATTTATTATAGTTTTAGCTTATTTAATTTTAATGTAATTTTGTCCATATGTTGTCAATACATGTGGATGAAAAGAAGATTGATCTGTCCATCAATCAATTGTGACTATTGTGAGTAGCGAATGAAACAGAAATTAGTCAATCTGTTATCAAACTACTTTTTAAGGTCGCTTTTGAAGTCAAAGTCACTCTGGTCTATGGTGCCAGGAATAAACCAGAGCACCATATGTGTAAGTAAGAAACATTTAAATCAATGGAATTTTAACTTAATTTTAAAGTATGTATTTTTTTTATCTAGTATTTTAATAAATTTTAGTATTTTTATGTCAGCCTCATGGGGAGCCTCAGTTATATACACCACACTACAAATATTACGCTCTCCCTTGCACTGACACCATGTCTCTTGATGCAAAGGCCTGACAACTATGTATTTCAAACTAATATTAACTTGGAATAAAATGTTTCCCTCAGATGTATCTCCATACCAGCGCAAGAAGCAGAAGTCCCCTCAGAAAGAGCAAGAGTCGCTGACATCACTTCTCGCTTCTGGCTCTTTGGACCTGAAGGAGGAACCGGCCGATGATGAGCCATTTGAGCATCATGAAGGTATAATTGAGACCAATTACAAAGAACTTATTATGCCACTATTGGAAAATCCACACATGTAATATGAATGTGTCTATCTGAACAATACATTTACTTATTTTATTATTGTTTAATACCAGGAAATTATTTTATGGAAACCATTGTACCTACTTTTTATTTGATTTATATATAATTCATAAGCATGCGAATTTTTGCGGGAAACGAACCCACTTAACCAACAAATCATATTGTGATGTGGAATAGTTTGTAACAGTTGATGAATTTTCAGATTTTGGTGGCGGAGATGATCCTGATTTTGAGCCTGAAGAAGAAGCAGAACCGGAAGCAGAGTCTGACAGTGCTATTAAAAAGGAGGTATGTGGGTTTTGAAATGCATGAGTAATTGAGTATGTACTTAAATACTTCAAAAAACCTGATGTTTAAAACTTGTTTCTAATTTTGTGGTCTTTGAGATTTGTAGAGTCATTATCATTTACTAGTTTTGCCATAACAAAATCATTACTGCTGTGTGTGTAATAATATCTGATGGAATAAGGTTGGATAGGCCCTTTGTCAACTTACGTTGAGGGAGGGAGGGAGGGGGTACTCATGTGGCTTACAAAATTTACTTGCTCATGCATATTAGTAATAACTGTATCACTATTAGTATCTCTTCTCTATTCTTCTCTCTATTAGTAATAATAATATGCGTTATCTGTATTACAGATAAAGCACAAAATGTAATACCAATTTTTGAAGACTTTCGGCAGTTGGTATAAATCGACACATTTTATTTCCAGATCCGTCGGATTTTTTTTATAAATACCTATTCAATATGTCTATAACTAATTACTTGATGAGTTTAAATTGATTTACTCTAACTAAAAAATTTCGACGAAATGAAAAATCGGTGAAGCAAGAATACGGCGAAACAAAATGCCTGGGAATCGGGAAGTAATCATTTGTAATTCTAATATGATCTAGGTGCAGACTACTCGGAAGCGCGGACGTCCACGGAAGGTGGTGGAGAAAACGGAAACGGAAGATGGGGAGGACATGCTGCTCAAGGAAACCATCATGGCGTTCTCCGAGCCTATCCCTGACCATATCCTGAACCCCAAACCGCGACAAAAGTACACGCAAAAGAAGAGATATGTTTACGAGAAGACGTGAGTACTAGATGACATAGTTTTTAGGATTCCATAGAAAACAAAACACAGGGACGTTTAGCGAAAAGTCACTAAGTCGTATTTTCCTGTTTTGAGATACGGACGTTAAAAGTTATTATGAACATAAAGTTATAATCTCAAAACAACATACGATATAGTGACTTTTCGCTCTACGGGGATGAAAATTAGTAAATATCCAAGGAGAGTCTACTATTATGTTCAGCAAATGTTGCCTTCAATATATAAATATGTTGCCATCAATAAATATTGAGTAAGTTACATGATACACATTGTGTAAATCTCCATGTATTGTTTACATGTAGTTTGGGAATGTGTCAAACAAAGTTGCAAACGGTAATAGACGAAACACAATGGTTATTTCATGTAATATAAATTTTAGTGACAATATTGCTTTAATGAACTTTATGATCGTGTAATTGCAGATTAATTTTGGTTAGGTTAGGTTTATTTTATCACATAAGTACTAAACACATAATTTATTTCATGTAACAACCGCACAACCGATTCACAACCGCAATGACGCATAATTTCCTATGTGTTGTCTATTTGTATCTAATGCTATTGTTGTGTCTTGTGTTGTGAATAAATGTATTTTCTTTCTTTTTTTCTTTCTTTCTTAATATAAATTTTAGTAACAATATTTCTTTAATTTATGATTGTGTAATTGCAGATTGATTTTGGTTAGGTTAGGTTTATTTTATCACATACCTAGAAAGTATACCAACAATTTTGCAGAAAATTGCTTTATGTCAAATGACCATTATGTAGGTATTTTTATTTGTATGTTATATTGTTCGAATGTTTATTTCAGGCATACATGTGAAACCTGCGGTGCTTCGTTCACATCCAATGCGTCGCTGCAGGCACACATACGACGGCACTTGGGCATCAAACCTTTCGTGTGCAGGTAAGTCATATAGGATAGAGTTACGTTAGATTAGGTTAGGGTCAGGAGTACACTAAACCGACGTGCATGTATGAAAAGATTGATGAATGTAGAGGAAGCGAGAGTTGTATGCCAGAATCGTAGCAAGTGGAAGGATGTAGTCTCTGCCTATCCCGTTGGGAAAGTGGCGTGATTTTATGTAGGTATGTAGGTTAGGTTTACTGTATCTCTCTCTGATCAATGTAGTAAGCTAGAGAGGGACTGAATACAGAAGATACTAAATGTGCTCTCTGCTCATGCCTTGTGTGTACGCGCTATCTATCTAATACCTTTAAACGAGCAATTCTTGTATATAATATAATCAGAATCTACACAATAAATAAATATAAATAATATAATATTTATATAATCGTGCAATGTGCAATAGAATGTACACAATAAGTTCAAGGGAATTAGGAATCTATGACAATGTAACAAAGTATTTTTTTTCTATTGCACTTGTATTGTACACCATGGCAGTTTGACGGCAGTTTGACTTTATTCTCGAAACAATTACATTCTAATTGCTTTGTCAATATTTTTCAATATATTTATATGGTGGGCTTCAGGAGGTTAAACGAGCAATTCTTGTATATAATATAATCAGAATCTCGGAAACTGCTCCAACGATTTCAATGAAGCTTGGTATGTGGGGGTTTTCAGGGATGATAAATCAATCTAGCTTTGTCTTATCTCTGGGGAAACGATTGGTACAGAGTTGTAGTCCGAGCGGAGCTCGGTCGCCAGGTACTTTATTTTCAAATGTTCTGAGGTTAAGTAAAAAAAAAAAACAAGTTAGTTGAACTTTTCTTGTTATCCTTTTATGTACCATTCGTCGCTAAACATTACAACTGCTTCCAGCTGTCTTAATGTTTAACCGAATCAACTTATGTTTGATGCACACTAGAGGCCATACTATCTAACGCGCTCGCATTCACTACTGTATTTATCGTCTCTTTTTATCACTATCTTACCTTGTTTCACAAAATAAATCGTCCTTACCTTGAAAAAATCTTGTGTCTAAAATCACTTAAAAGGATAAGTTCGCTTTTGTACATATATCTCATTGTTTGTCCATTGTGTTTGTTTACTCATTTTGTACAATAAAGAGTTTACATACATACATAAAATCAATACGCCAACCAAATTGAATCTTGACATAGTGTTCATAAAGTTCACTCGGAAAAATTATCTATTTTGAGGTACGAGTTTTTTTTAAGTAGTGACGAAATTTAAAATTATTGATTGCAATCTACGTACGTTAGACAGTAGTCCATTAATTACTATAGAAATAGCTATTGTTGAGATAGAACTACTTATTATTTTGATAAAGCGGGGATTCCATTGCGAGCGGTGGATTACACCTTTTTTATCGCAGGAAAGTACTCGATTCATTCCTTAAACTAGTTTGCTAATATCGTTCGGAACTCGAAACAAAAGATCCGTTTTCTTTTTCTTAGACATTAATATTCTCGTACTGTAGAGCCTGGCCAATCTAACTCTGGAGAGAATAATATGGTAACACTGCAAATATAATATAACTCATATTATGTACGTAATTTGACGTCAAAATAGTGTTGCCAAATTATTCCGTTGCAGACGCGTGGCCAGGCTCTAATTGGGTGTGGGTGGGGTTGCCAACATTGCGGAATCAACTTTTATACACTTTTTTGGAACTGATTCTCACCCGCGCCCAATCGTTCCCTCACACGCTGTTAAAATTATGTTATCTGTATCATGTTGAGAACGCACCCGCACCCTATGGAAAAGTCAACCCAATAAAAAATACTGTGGACAAAGTCTAGAGAAACGTTAATTTTACTTCTAATACATATTAGACTATTCGGTTCATGATGTGCTGTGATTATATTAATTAAATTAATCGTATCTTGCTAGTTTTGTTTTGGTCGTTTTAAAAAAATATCATTAAAAAAATATTAGAATAGTTCATATGAACCTCTATGAAATTGACGCCCGATATTCAAAAAGAGCACCTATTAAACTAAACGACATTAAAGTATTAAAGATTAAAAAAAAATCGTACTTGGGATGTGTAGGTACAATTTTTTTATTTTTAGTAATAATACCGCAGAAACATTAACCTGTAGTAATGTTAGTAGGATCTCATTCACAACAATCTGAAAATCATGACGTTTCTTGTTGTCGTGTCCATATTGTCCACGTCCTCCATGTTCGTATGAAAGAAAGGTTTAAAGTGAAACCAAAACTTTGGTAGTGTGTGCGGCTACGCTTGCGTTCTCAACATGGAGCTGCGGCGTCACATGATGCGGCACACGGGCCAGCGGCCGTACAAGTGCCGCGTCTGCGACCGCCGTTTCGGGGACTTCGGGTCGCGCCAGAAACATGAAAGGCCAGTTGATGACTTCACGGGATTCGAGGCGATAGTCGAGTGTTGTATTAGTAAAATGCTGTTTGTAGTATAATATCCATTCAAGTATACATGCATTGATTGATAATAATCATTTCGTATTTCTGTGACAGGCTAGTTGGCGCCAGTATCGCCAGGTCCGTTTGACAACTTGACGTTCGCGTCGCGTTTGTGATTGGTTAACTAAATTAGCCAATCGCAAGCAATACTGTAACGTCAATCGAACCTCTCGATATTAATTGAGTCTTTACCGGCCCGGATAACACCGACATGGAAATACCGGCCCTGTTTTTCGTGTACACGTCCATAGAAGCTCCTGTCAGTTTCTATGGATGTGTATACAAAAAACAGGGCCGGTATTTTCATGTCGTTGTTATCCGGGCCGGTAAAGACTATCACCCGATATTAACGCCATCTAGCAATATTTCGTGTCATAATTCCCGGGGATGACATGGTGTCGCATAGAATTCAAACTCACATCAAAAAAATGTACGTACAATTTAGTATATTCATAATTTTGTTTTAAGTGTGTTTGAATTCCATACGACACCATGTCATCGCCAGGAGGTGTGACACAATATTTCACCTGAGAGAGCTGCAGTGCGATGAAAGCGCTAACAATAATGGTTTACACTTGTCACAAGATGCTGCAAAAATGCATGAATACTTCATGATTTAAACGTGATTAATATTAATCAAGAAAATAACTGAAACACTCGACTATCGTTCAAGGAGTCCAATAGTCCCAGACATTTAACAGCGTGCGTGGGTACCAGTTATGACGCAACGTGCAAGTAAAGGTGATATAAAAAGCTGCTGCAATGGTAACACATACACATATTGAACCTCCATTCAACCTCTCACTCTGGCAGCGTCTGTGGCTACTCCTGTGTGATGAAGGAGGCTCTGAAACGTCACATGCTGCGGCATACGGGAGAGCGGCCCTATAAATGTAGGATCTGCGACCGGCGCTTCGGGGACTTTGGTACGCGGCAGAAACACGAGAGGTAAGTGACATGAAACATACTACAGCCCATTTAGGGGAGGAGTCTTCAAAATACCACGCTTTGTGACGGGCGGGGTATGAGGCATTTTTTTTTTATTTATCTACGCCTTCAGGGACTCAAACTCGTAAGATAATATTCTTAATTACTTACCCTAGATGTTTCGGCTGAATTGCAATTTCCGTGGTCACGACAAATCTGGAGAACCTTGGTAATGTAACAAATCGAAACGTTAATTTTCATTTAGACGGTGCGAGTTTGCAGTACGTGTCCATAATCCGTCGCCGCACGGCTGTTGAAACTAAATACGAGCTATAAACTGGAGCAAGTCAAAAACAACGACCTAGTGCAGGGATGGCTAACCTTTAAAGACGAATATTTTTTTTATGAAAAACTACAATAATCTGGCTATGATGTCCCATCAAAGGTTCTTAGTGATTGCATGAACGAAAATAAAATAAAATTATTTTGTCGCGTGCCTCAACGAACACGTGTCATTTGTCCGCCACCCCTGACCAGTGTCTTTGGCCCTCACGCCGTCTCAAATTCACCGAAAAAAACGCACGATAATTTTCGCACCGTCTAAAGAAGGCTTTAGGAACACACTTAAATTGTTACTAACATTATATCTCTGTACAGGTTACACATGGGCGTCCGTCCGTACCAGTGCTCTCTTTGCGGCAAGGCTTTCACATATTCCTATGTGCTCGCTAACCACATGCTCACTCATACGGGAGAGAAGAAATATTCGTAAGTCCTTGTTTTGATTTATATTGTACTATAAGTAGCTAACCGTTAACCGGTAGATAACCGTTGGGGAAGAAAAGTTCTCGAGTGGCGACCACGAACCGGAAGACGAAGCGTTGGCAGGCCTCCCACCAGGTGGTCTGACGACATCGTGAGAGTTGCGGGAAACCGGTGGATCCAAGTGGCGAGTTGTCGTACATTATGGCATTCTAAGGGGGAGGCCTTTGTCCAGCAGTGGACGTCTTCCGGCTGATGATGATGATAAGTAGCTGGCGGTATACCTGGTATACCTGGTATACCTGGCGGGTGTTGCAATGCCATAAATTAACAATTAACAAGATGTTTTGTGGGGCATTCGGTCAGAACAAAGTTCCCTTGTGAAGGATGGTTCCGGGGTCGGTCAAAGTTCCGAGTCCTCGGAATCGATATAACTACTAACCTTAGCTACATTACAATCGGATTTATTAGTTCAGAAACGCATTGAGAACCAACAAACAAAAAATGATTTTTTTTTGCAAAGGATGGGTCTCCTGGTGGTAAGAGATCACCACAGCCCAAAAACATTTGCAACACCAGGGGTATTGCAGATGCGTTGCCAACCTAGAGGCCTAAGATGGAATACCTCAAGTGCCAGTAATTTCACCGGCTGTCTTACTCTCCACGCCGAAACACGAAACAGTGCAAGCACTGCTGCTTTACGGCAGGATTAGCAAGCATGATAGTGGTAGCAATCCGGGCGGACCTTGCACAAACAAGGTCCTGCCATCTGCAAGCACCTGATATTTGGGCCAATCAACTTTTTTACCGACACTAATCTGTCCGCGACATTTTTCAAATAATTGCAGATTTTTGATAGTACCTAAACATGTTTTTTCTGTAATTAAATAGATGGTGCACGTGAATACATGCCATATAAACTTTGAAATATCTTGTTGGAAGTAGGATTTTTTGTTAACGCCAGAGACAATTTTGGTAACGCAGGGGACGCAGGAGGGTTTGATCCAGTAATTTTGTATCGTTTCAAAGCAAATAAATGATTTTGAGTTTGAGTTTGAGACGCTCAAAGTGTCGGTAAAAAAGTTGATTGGCGCAAATTTATATTTGAACTAGCAAACCCGGCGAACTCCGTTTCGCCACCAAAGTAGTACATGCTATGTATCAGAGATGGCGCTGTATGTGAAAAAATATTTTCCCGCTTTTCTTTTTAAATTTTTCCTGAATTTTCTTTGCTATAAACCTCACGGAACCCGAGACCTTTCCAACGAATGCATAACCTTTGAAATATTTTCTTGCGTTCTGGAGTTATAGCGTCAGGAAGGAAAACCCGACTTACTTTTATATAGTAGAAGAAAAAATTAAAAGTACTATTTTTGCTATTTGTTCGTAACAGGTGCGAGCCGTGCAACAAGAAGTTCACAAAAGCGCACCACCTCAAATACCACAACAAAGTGCACCACCAAGAGCTGTACATCCAGCAGCAAATGGAGCTGGACGCGAAGAAGATGCGCCAACAGATACACGTGTCCGGCCTCTCCGGCGTGCTGTCCGGACACATCGTGGACGGCACGCTGCAACTGGTGCAGGCGCCTAGCGAGGGTAAGTTAATAGGCTAGATAATAAATAATAATAAATAAATAAATATCACGGGACAATTCACACCAATTGACCTAGCCCCAAAGTAAGCTTAGCAAAGCTTGTGTTATGGGTACTAAGCAACGGATAAACATACTTATATAGATAAATATATACTTAAATACATATTAAACATCCAAGACCCGAGAACAAACATTCGTGTTCATCATACAAATATTTGCCCCGGCCGGGATTCGAACCCGGGACCTCAGGCTTCGTAGTCGGGTTCTCTAACCACTTGGCCATCCGGTCGTCGCTAGATGAAAAAAAAAACTATTTAGTCCGTCAGGTGGAGAAATTTAAAAATATTGTGCATATATTTTTTCTTTTGTTTGACAAATATAAAAATGACAAGGATACAGCGCTTAGAAGTTTCCACGATTTTTACCTTGTAGTGACGTCACAAACCCCGATTCCGGAAATTTAATGATCTATACCTTTGTAGATTTTTATTAAATAGATAAACCAAAAAATACGTGTCCATATTTTTCCATAATCTAACTGTCGGACTAAATCCATACTAATATTATAAATGCGAAAGTGTGTTTGTATGTTTGTGTATTTGTATGTTTGTCCCTCTTTCACGCCGTAACGGAGCGACGGATCGACGTGATTTTTGGCATAGAGATAGTTTATGGACCCGAGAGTGACATAGGCTACTTTTTATCCCGGAAAAATGCATAGTTCCCGAGGGAACAGCGCGCGATAACCGAATCCCACGCGGGCGGAGCCGCGGGCAAAAGCTAGTAGAATAATATATTTTTAACCCAGTCATCATCCCTATTGTACACACGATACACAGCATTACAGTGTACGCCCTGTCCGGCGTGCTGTCTTTAACTAGAATACTGCGAATTTAGATTCGTGTTAAGACTAATTGTAAATAATGTACATCTGAAGCTCAAACTTGCTTTTAAGCCTTTTGCAGGCATAGTGCCTTATAACGATCACACATAAATGAACATAGATGTTTGATCTTTCTAAATTTACAATATGGCCAAAATAAATTGAAGTCATAAAAAAATATTTGTTTTTAAATTAATCCTTCAGAGATAATCAATATAAAAATGATTCATTTTGTAGTAACTTATGTATCTAAATCAGCGTGGCCTGGAAGAGGGTTATTATGAACGATGTTAGACAGAAAAATTCGGAAAAATAGCCAAGTACAGTAAAGGACTTTTTAAAAGCTTTTACAGCATTTGCAATGCGTAGTATAGTAAGCAAAGTATCCTTCGTCGTGTTACAAACGGGATATGTTTTAGCAGATGGCGAGCAAGAATTGCAGATGCACGTGGTGGAAGAAGCAGAAAACGAAGACAGCGAAGCCAAGGAGGCCGATCGTGCCGTCGCCGGCATGCAAGCGGTAACTCCACTAATAGTTTATTGAATCAAGCGTTAGGGGCATTCTATAAAGTTTCAACTCTGTGGTACGGCGCGGGCCGATAATCAGCGCTCGTCTTTTTTGTCTGCAGCATAATTATGCTGAGTCTGAGCTAATTGCTACTTGTTTATGTGAACTTGTTTTTTTTTTGTGTGTAGTCATGTTTTTTCTGTGGCAATATTTTTTTTTCGAGTTGAACTAACCTAACCTGCTGGGATATTCCGAGTTAATTTAAAAACGTCTGGAACAGGAAAGAAACAAACTTTTATTTGTAGTTACGAAATAGTTGGAAAAGTTCAAATTTTTTTTTCATTCGACTGGATGGTAAACGAGCAAGTGGGTCTCCTGATGGTTAGAGATCACCACCGCCCATAAACATCTGCAATACCAGGGGGATTGCAGATGCGTTGCTAACCTAGAGGCCTAAGATGGGATACCACAAGTGTCAGTAATTTCACTGGCTGTCATACTCTCCACGCCGAAACACAACAGTGTAAGAACTGCTGCTTCACGGCAGGATTAGCGAGTAAGATGGTGGTAGCAATCCGGGGGGACCTTGCACAAGGTCCTACCACCTGCAAAAATCTGATGTACTGAAATTGTTTAAGTACTTAGATTAACAGTTTGCAATGCATGTAATTAGTTATAATGACTTTCTTAATGTGACTGATATAACCTTGGTCTAATAAATGAATACGAATTTATTTTTACAGGACGTGCTAGACAGCGAGTTTATGGAAGATGACGACAAAGGACAGTAGATTCCGTTCCAATGAATCGCCTGTACCAATACTATTTTAATGATCTTCAACTGTAAATAATTTATGGATGTTATATAACCCAAGATGTTATTGTAAAATGATTTTACTTTGTACAGATATGAAAACTTATCTGGATGTTTATTTTAGAAAACTGTTGACGTGCCGCTTTGGGGCATATGCGCAGTTCTGACTTAGTAAGTTAGAAATGCACTAAAAGCTTGCTCGGAAAACACTCCCGAGTTCCGCGTAACACTTTCAGAATTCTTCGTTTTTAAAGTTCGTTGCTTTTACCTCTATCCAGGCATAGTGCACATATCGACCACATAAATATGGGATCGTGTGAAGGAAATAAAGTTTTGAAAATGAAAGTAAAAAAGTATATTAAAATTTGAATATAAAATACGTTGTAAGCAGAAAAGAAAACACATTCAGCAACTGGGCTAACCCGATTCTAACTCGGACTCTGTTACTTACTCGCTCATACCATTCACTAAACAGAAGTCTTTGGTGATTCGGTCCGCTCGTTTCCATCAAACCATTCGTCCACAAATACATCCTCATTCATAAATATAAAAAAAAATATATAAAAAACGTTCCCTGACTTGGACGCACTTCATTTTTGTCATTTTTTGTTTGATTGACAAAAAAATACGTGTCCAATATTTACTGACGATAATCTAATTGACGAACCAACCAAATAGGTTTTTTTTTGCCCAGATAACTAATTCCATACCTTCCACGCACAAGCCTTGTTTTCAATTAGTTACGGCGAATTCACTTTACTACTGTTTACTACTGCGGACATAACGCTAGCGTTGCATACCGTTTTTACTAAGTGCATCTCTATCCTATTAAGTTTGTAACAAAAAGACGCAGCACAAAGCGGGCCACAGGTAATTGTGTTAATCGTGAAGGTATAATATGGACACTACCTATTATAGATAGTGCCACGAGAGTTCAATTGAATGATTACTCGCACAGCTACAAAAATAATTAATTGCACCAAAAATAGAATGAATGAAATGAATGAATGATAAAATCCTGCTATCATTATACATGTTGTAGCTGTTGTGTAATCATTCACTTAGCTCTCGTGACACTACCTATACATGTTATTTAATGCTGTAGCAGCGAAAGTGGACTAACCTAGAGAAACTAATGAAATTGTATCCCGTAGACTGTTTGACAGCACCAATCAATTGACACGTAAAGTACATTTCAATAGAATCTGACAATTTTCTACACATTTTTTAAGACACCCTAACGTGGGCACACTTGATTATATTATGTCCCTGTTGTTGTGATTATCATCTAAAAGGAATCAAAAAAACAATAATGGTCACATCACAAAGCCTTAGGCGGCCCGGTGTTTATATTAGTAGGCTGGAAGTGTCTACAGGATTGTCAGATTCTTTTGAAATGGAGTTTACTTTTTAGGAGAAACTGAGACCGTATTGCCCAACGTTAATTAAATTAATCTGGTTGTCCTATATTTTAATGATTGGTCGTTACTTTGCGGAGGTTCTTATCAGTGAAATTCACTATTTTACCCTGTCTTGGCTTTGTAGCGGAGGTAAAATAGTGTGGTACTGTCGGGCTCACAAACTTGTGAACAAGAATTTTATCAAAAATATCTGAACACTAGAGTCTAGTTTAATGGCGTAGAAGCGTGTTCAGATATTTTTGATTGAATTTTTTTCAGAAGTTTATAAACTCGACTGTACATTAAACTTAATGGTTTGTTAATAGTGCTGTGCCTTCTAATTATTGTTCATATCATAACCTACAGCAAAGTGCTAAGATTATTATCTCGTAAAGGGAAAACGTAAAGGTTACTTCAGTTACGCTGTTACCGTTTTAGCTTATTGTTAGTTGGATAGTTATTGTAAATGTCGTTTAATGTAGTAAGCCCCTTGTAAGTTTCAATGTAACTTAAATAATACAATCATGGAATTAGATTGCGTTTGTTTTTGTTATCCCTTTCATCGTTTAGCCTGAAAAAATCCGAAGAGTAAACTACATAATTATAACACTGCTTAAGTTTGTAGATGGTCAGAAAACTTTCAGAAATAGATTTGAGTACATTTTTTAATTAAAAAGATGACAATTCGCCAGATGGCTCCATTTAAGTGTCTATTCCTACTACTTCCAATATTAGATGCATTGATGGAACTAGTTGGACTACCCTCTTCGTTGAATGTAACTACAGAAAAAAAAAGTCCAACTAGGTCCATCAATGGAACTAGTCGGAATAGACCGATTGAAGTACGAGATTTTTGACACGAGTGGCACTAAAATGGAGGAAAAATAATGGTCAAAGGTGCTCCGTAGTCACCCGTGGTACTCGCAACTGGCGATAAAATTTAAATTAGGAACACGAGCGCAGCAAAACGACAGAACAAAACACTCCCTTGGCGCTAGACATCACCATCGGTTTTTAAATTCGCTAAACACCACACACTACCGCTTGTATTAAAATGCACCAACTTAACAACGTTCGGAAACATTCAAAACTCCACTTTAAAACCAAGCCGTAGAGTAGATTGGAAACATTTGGGGGCGGATAGGTATGTCTGGATGATATTAAAACTTTGAGCCACCCTTCTAAGTAGGCTCTCCTTTTTCTTTTTGTCCTTAATGTAAAAAGAAAACGCGCAAAGTTTCGGGTGGCGAGTTTAAATTTTTCCAGGCTTAATGCGCTTATTACGAGTGGGGGAAAAAATTGGGCGGTTCTCAAAGTTTTTTAATGAAGTAGGCGGCTTGTGTTGTTTATGGCTCGGAGCAGGGCGACGACAAAATGCAATTATTTATGAGAAGTACTTATTTAGCCGCCAAAAACTTAATGACGGCGAAGCTTCAGTTTCTTAGAAATTTGTAAATTAAATGATCTACCATCTCGGCCTATAACAACTACGTCCCAACGCACGGTACAGGCTCCTCTCAGAATGAGAGAGCTTGGGGTGTAATTCCCACGCGGGCCCAGTTCGAAATGGGAATTACACACACACGATTGAATTTCCTCGCCGGTGTCTGATTTTTTTTGGTGTGTCTCTGCCTGATCCGCACTGGGCCCACGTCGGAACTATGGCCCAAGCCCTCTTGTTCTGAGAGGAGGCCTGTGCCCAGCAGTGAGACGTATATAGGCTGGGATGGGTGTCTGATTTCCTCACGAAGCTCGTTTATTATCCCACTAATATTATAAATGCGAAAGTTTGTAAGTCTCTTTGTTTATTACCTCTTCATGACTATCAGCGCTGAACCGATTTAGATGAAATTCGGTACCTATACTGTTACAGTTTGATTCCCGGGAAAGGACATGGGACCGTTTTATCCCAGAAAATTGCATAATTCCCCCGGGATAGCCATAAGGACCGAGTGCGTTGGGCAACTGCGTTGTTTGTACGAGATATCCCTCCAACGTCGATACTCGTCATATCGTCATGTATAATTTAAGGCGTCAAATGTTTGGGATCCGCTGCCACAGGATGGGGCCGATTTCCATTTTTATTTTATTTACATTTCACGTCTAGTGGACTTATTTAGTAGATTGCATCGCGTTTAATGTGAATGTTTCATGAAAACGGTACAGGGGCGCGATCCGTGGGTTTAGACTTAAGTCAAGGCATTTATAATAGTTAAACTTCTGTTGTCCACAATTTTTTTCTGCTTCCCGCGAAAAATTTACACTTTTTTGGGATAGGTACAAAGTAAATTACGCTATTCATTAATAGTACTTACAGCTCTTTATAAGTGAAGAATGTATTTTTTTCAACAGCACAAAGCTGAAAGAAAGAAAAAAAACATTTATTTAACGCCATAAAACCAACATAGAACAAATAAAGACATACATGAGGCTAATGGAACTTAATTTCTGCACAATGGATTCTTTGTAACCGGTAACAAATAATAAACCTGGAGAAAAGCTTATTACCACGGAAATTTAAAATCGCAGAGTATTTTTTTTTGTAAGGTGAGATTCTTTCCTACAGGACAAACATAAATGCCTCTAGGTATGAGAACGAAAGACATCCACAATGCTCTCTTGTAAACAGCTTCTAATCTAGCTTAAAAGCAATCCTTTACTATAATAGTTAAAAACACTTTCAAATTGGTCCACCGTTAAGGAAAAACCGTAAAGTAAACCTATGTACTAACATACAAACATTTGGAATTCACATCCGCTTTTCACAGGAGTAAAAAAAAGGGAATAGCATAAAATAGAGAAAAAACTCCCCGTTTGCGCGGCCTGTCGGCGGCATTAAGAGGGTAGGTGACAACTTTTTACGCTGCTCCCTGCATTTTATTTATCTGTGAAAACTTTTCTTATATCTCTTCTTGTTTTTGCAAAGGGTCTTGGGATTAAGTGCAATGTTGGCACTGGGATTTCCATCTTTTAGAGTAACCAGCAAATTATGGAATGCTCAGTGAACTATCCTTGAATTTCCGAATTAAAAAACTACAAGAAGATAGGACCGTCGTGTGACTTACAGATCGTCGTTCAACAAATCAGAACAGAGTCCAAGTTCATCGTCCCACACACGGCGGCCGACCAGCAGTAGATTGCTCGTTGACCAGGCATTTTTGCCGACCCGAGTCGGTTACTTAGGTATGTGAAACCTTCCGATTTCAATTCAAACAGAACAGAATCAGTAGGTAAATCAATCCGTAAGCTTCTACCCTGTGTGCCATGGCTGAGGTTCACATTTTCTCCTCAATAGCTATTACTGGAAAAGATCCCTTTAAGGGATAAGTTCGCCTTTGTACATCTTATTATCCTGTGTTCTGTTATTATCATGTGTTTTTATGTACAATAAAGAGTTACAATACAATACAATACAATACTGAAGAAGACTTACTATCGTACTTGTCCTTCCGTTGCGGCAATAAAATAATCGTTGGCAAGTATGTATGCGACACTCGGTACGGTAGAACCCTGTTGCTTGAGCAATAACCGCACTTATAAAAAAATACATAAATAAGGCAGCAGAGACTCTGCAACAAGGTTCTTTCTACAGTGTGTCACGTAGATACGAACTTGTCAAGGTGAAGTACCTAATCGAACGGCCAAAATGCTTAAAATTCACCAGCTCGATTTTCTGTCTATTTTCTGCATCCTCTAATAACTAAAATATACGAAATTATCCATTCAACCCGCCCAAATATCCAATCCTAACACTTTGTTGATCACACAACAAACACCGTAAGCGGTCCAAGACCGATCGCCTCTCGGAACAAGCTATTACTTATAGCTTCTTGACAACAAACTTAAGTCATATAACGGCGAACACGCGAACTATATTTACGACATACTAAAATCTCGTCTAACATTGACACTAGCGACACTGTTCCTGGTTACGATAAGTTTGTCACATACCACTAAATCATCAATATAACGCAGCAACCGCCTTGCGACGTATCACCAAAACCAGTCGTGGTTTCATCGCAAAGGGTTGATTTCCAGGTGCAGTATACATGGAGTTGTGGTTCTTGTCATGAGGATGAACGTTACTGTTAGGGTGATAGGGTGGCAAGCAGAGCGGCAAATGAGGCGCGTGACAAAGAGATGCTGATGCTAAGACGCCGTTCGGACGAATTGATGGAATCTATTCATAAATTGCAAGAGGATGGTGCTATTGTATGAGGCATGGAGGTAGGTATAACTATCTGAATAGAATGTTTTGGAGAAATAATAATCCCATCAAAACATAAATGTGAAATGAGAACAAAGTTCAATACTATGACAACGTTGACTAACGACAATAGCAAAGAGAATAGGTATAACCACTACGTTTAAGTGAGATCTAAACAGGTGCCAAGTGCCTAGGTGCCAAGTTCAATGGTCAGTCCTGAAATTTATTTATAACAATATTAGGTAAATACTTATTTTATAACAACTTAAAATATCATTTCTTCTTACTCGATAATATATCGAAGTCTAAGGTTTGACTTGGCTAGTTCTCATATACGAATTATTACTACATATCCCATCATAGTACTTATCCCATCTTAGGCCTCTAGATTGGCAACGCATCTGCAATACCCCCGGTGTAGCAGATGTTTATGGGAGGTGGTGATCTCTTACCAACAGGAGACCCACTTGCTCGTTTGCCATCCAGTCGAATAAAAAAAAACCTGATTTATGATTGTATAGGTAGGTACACAGTTCCCAATCCGCACTGGGCCCGCGTGGGAACTATGGCCCAATCCCTCTCATTCCGAGAGGAGGCCTGTGCCCAGCAGTGGGACGTATATAGGCTGAGATGATGAGGTAGGTACAATCATAAATTGGGCTAAGTTCACCTATATACATATATTTTGCTCATCATTGGAGATATCGGCTATAATTCTATATAGCTATAAAAAAACCTTAAACATTTCTGCACAAAGTCAACCCGAGGTTAATTAATATTCTTTTAACCTTAAAAAAGGAGGTAATAAAATAATCCCTTTATGGAGTCAAGGGGTGAAAATCAGCAAGCCATCAAAATTCCGGCGGCGCGGCACTAATTGAAAAACGCTTACTGCCTAAATTAACTGCCTCGCTTGAAATTTAAAACGCGTATTACTGGAAAAGATGTCTAACAGTTGTTTAAATATGTACTTATATCTATCACGAATAATTATAGGAAGCTACTTGTGTAGGTAAATCCATACTAATATTATAAATGCGAAAGTGTGTTTGTATGTTTGTCCATCTTTCACGTCGAAGCGGAGCGACGGATCTGCGTGGTTTTTGGCATAGAGGTAGTTTATGGGCCAGAGAGTGCCATAGGCTACTTTTTATCCCGGGAAAATGCACAGTTCCCGAGGGAACAGCGCGCGATAACCGAACTCCACGCGGGCGAAGCCGCGGGCAAAAGCTAGTAATTGAATAAAAGTATCTCACACTAATCCATATTCTGCATGTGAGCAAATATAAGTCATTCAGTCAAGTCTCTAAATTCAATCCACGTCTTCACCTTTGTAAGAAATCTTAATGAGAAACATTAATTTAGAACATAAGGGCCAATCAAGTTTTTACCGACACTAATCTGTCCGCGAAATTTTTCAAACAACTGCAGATTTTTGTAAGTAAACATGTTTTTTCTGTAATTAAACAGATGGTGTACGTGAATACATGCCATCCTACGTGATTTCAACCTGTTAAACCGTGAAATATCTTGTTGGAAGTACGAGTTTTTGGTAACGCCAGAGACAATTTTGGTAACGCAGGAGACGCCCAAAGTGTTGGTAAAAAAGTTGATTGGCCCATAAACGTCTTAAATAGGGTAACTCGCAGCAGTAATTTCACCGGCTGTCTTACTCTCCACGCCGAAACACAACCGTGCAAGCCAAGCACTGCGGCTTCACGGCAGGATTAGCGAGCAAGATGGTGGTAGCAATCCGGGCGGACCTTGCACAAGATCCTACTACCTGTTCTTGATATGGCACCCTAAGAGCCTCGTGAAACTGTAAAAACTAATGAGATGACACCTCTGTAAAAATAAGTCTTATGATCGCTTTATAATGTTTTATTTTGGAAAACCATTGGTGGTTTTCAACCAGCAGCCGTTGTGTTTCGGTGTGGAGAGTAAGACAGCCGGTGAAATTACTGGCTCTTGAGGTATCCCATCTTAGGCCTCTAGGTTGGTAACGCATCTGCAATACCCCTGGTGTGTTTATGGGTGGTGGCAATCTCTTCCCATCAGGAGATCCACTTGCTCGTTTGCCATCCAATCGAATAAAAAAAAGCATGCTGCGCATTTATGTATGTTTATGTTTCCACATGCTTTTCTTTCTTTGTTCTCTTTCTTTCTATTTTTTTTAGTTGCGTCATTGTTGGTCGATAATTACTTAAAACAAACACACAGCGTATTTTGGCTTGAGCTGAGTTAGCCGTTGACACCACAGGCCACAAAATGTACAAAACAAACCGACAGATTGTCGTCGCAGGCGCAGATGTGACGGCGCTAATTAAAAACGTTTGCTCAAACAAGCTCAGGTTACAATAGCGTTTTGTTCGTGTTTGAAGTGACTAATAATCAAAAAATAATAATTTGAAAGGACTAATTAAGTACATAAGTGTTAGTCCAGTGATAGGCTATGAACCTCTGCTTGAGAGGCCGCTAGAGGTCCGGCCATTAAATCTTGGTGGTTTGATCTAGATACTGGCATACTTATTACTTACTAGATTTTGCCCGCGGCTCCGCCCGCGTGGTATTCGGCAATCGCGGGCGGATAAAAAGTAGCCTATGTCACTCTCGGGCCCATAAACTATCTCTATGCCAAAAATCACGTCGATCCGTCGCTCTGTTACGGCGTGAAAGACGGACAAACACACAAAACCTACTACAGGCTCTCCCTCTGTCTAAAATTGCGTATCTACCTGCATTGCTTCTTGTTTTTGGATCCCAATGCTGGCAATAAAAATTTAAATCATTTAGCATCTCAAAAACATAATTATTATAGCAAGGTAACAATTGTCAAAGTTTATCCCTCTCAATCAAACTGTAAAACTTCTTCCAAACGCAAACAATTATGAAATTCTAAAATTATCCAAATCCGACCCAAACGAGAGCAGATTGCCGCGAAATTATTCACAAAGCATCCCTCACGGACTTGATGATATTGTATTAGGTGATCACATACGAATGCGATTTTAATGGATACGCGGGACGCACCCCTCATAAAACATCCCGCGACCCAAGCGTGCACGATAAAAGACCTATTTCTCCCGCCATTTTGTGTTGACGCTTATGACATTTCGTCCGCAATGGCCGCCAGCCCCAATCTAAATTAAAATCTAAAACCTTGTAAACAAGGCAAGTGCTCACTTTTTCGGGGATTTTAACCCTCCGAATTAACGAGAGTTATAAAGGGTCGGGACGGTGCAGTGGTTTTGTCCCTGTTGCGTTGGATACGAACATAGTAGCATTGTAAAGTTGCTCTATTGTACCGTCTTTTATTGTTTAGCTGTAAACAAAAAACATTTTTTTCAAATATATCATTTTCAACGTCAGGTTTTACGCTGACTGTACTTTTTATTGACTTTACCTGTAATGTCATCACTACATATCCGTACCAAAATTCAGATCAATCAATCGAATGAAGGGGAGAATTTTTCAATTACTAGCACAAGCAAGACAAACGAAGCAAGCTAAAGCAAAATAAAGCTTGTAATAAAAGAGTGTTTTTCGTTCGATAAAAATTATATAATAAACAAATAAATAAAAATATCAAAAGCCCAAGTAAAATCACTATAAAAAAATCACAAAACAGTAAAATTTGACGTGTTATTACGGTTTCTCGATCATACTCCTTTCTGGAGAGACGGCATGAGAGCGCGGTGGTGACTTGATGACCAGCGAGCCGATGGGGGTCGCTCGGGGCAGCAGGGGTTCCTTACGGTGCCGCAGAGAGCGCTCGCTTTGGCTGTGGGGCTTCTCGGTCACCCGTGGTTCCACTCTGCCTTTTTGGAGTTCAGCTAAGTTGCTGGCAAGCTCGGCCGCTGCTTCGCCGTAAATTTTGTGACCTCGCCGGACCTGTTGTAAGAAAGCTAATTATGTCTTTAATTAGAGTCAAGTTAAACTACGAGTATTTTGACTTAGTTTATATGAACCACGGAACAAATACACAGTAAGAATATTCGGGGTTGATGGCCAACCTTCATTAATTAGAAAAGCAACGCAAGAAGGAGAAGTATTGTCACATGCATTAAATTAACTAAAAACTAGGGCCGTAACATTCTTTTTGGTGAAAGCAAAGCATCTAAGTTATACATTACAGTACCAATGAAACCAAAACATGGGTCGCTAGCCTAGTAATTTCTGTGCCCGCCCATAGTCTGGGTATTCCCAGCGCCTGCAACCCTCAGGGTCTGCGTTATCTTAGAGCTGGAAGCCGTTCTGTTAGAGTTTGCAGCTCCCAGCGTCTGCACCCCTTCTGTATCTACCCCCAGAGTCAATGTCTCCCTAGATTCTGTGTACTGTATCTGGGCGTCTGCACTGCCATCAACCAACCTCGTCCTTTAATTCGGCGCGACGCTGCGACACCCACTCGATCTGCTCCTGCAGCCGCTTGCACTCCTTATCATTGTTCAGCAAGTCAGTTCGCAGCGACTCCATTATTTCGTGGTACTTCAGCCGCACGTCGTGGTCGATGGCGTGGAGGTTCTCTATCTCGTTTTGAGTCTCGCGGATCTTGAATTTTGAGAGGCGGAGGCGGCCTTCCTGTTAATTGAAGAAATGAAGTAAGCGACTGCGGATGTGGGGGTAAAATGCCCTACCAAATTTAATGTGGCTCAGTTTCTTCGTTGGACTAAAATAATATGTAAAACGCTTGTACGGTCAAGGAGCCACCATGGAACCTTTTCAAAGGAAAAGTTAGTTAGGGTTAGTAAGTTTTAGCTATTTTCCTTGTTAATTAACCATTAATAAGGTCCCACTTATTGAAGCATACCTACTACCACAGAATCAAAAGCAGCTATCGAACACATACCTGACAAAGGATGGATATTATAAAGCTAGTAGTATTTTCAATAATTACAATGGATTTGTAACTTATAAAATAACTAGTACAATAAGGTTGAATTTCCAAGTCAATACATGTTGTCGCTAAATCGTCTCTACCTTTTTAAGGGTTAAGCGATGTCACAATGACGCTTACTGTGAAATGGTTCCATGGTGGCTCATGATCATGAATTAAAGTCCTTGACTGCACATAAGACTGGAGGAAGCTGTGAACAAAAAAGTTTGCCCCTCGACATTCTTCCACGGTCACTATGAAAGAACCTTTTACTTTGCTTTGTCGCTAACAAATTGCCATTAATAAATTTTCATTCAAATAGACTTCCGCAAAGTAAAGTCTGAATTAATGCCTCTCGACAGAGATTGTTTGGTTTCATATCAGCCAAATAGGAACGTCCAAACGTAAAATCAGCGGCGTGTATCTTCGGCATAGTGTACTTAGACACTTACACTTTTGGCCTCATCAGCACTTTCCACTTCTACATCAATAGGGGTCAATTGGGTAGTTTCCTGAATAAAAAAAATATTATTCTAATTAGTCCCTCAGTTATCATCACAAAATATTGGACTATATTATTTCTTCTGTCAATCAAACAAAAAATTACAAAGATGAAACGTGTCAAAGTTCGGGAATGAGAGGCGGAACTTTAGCTGGCTTATACTATACCCTATCTTCATCATTTTAGATTTATTGACAAAAGCAAAAAACCGGCAAAAAATTCATTTTTGCTGTATGGGAGATCCCCTTAATATCCCCGTAATCTATATCTGTGGTCACAGAGAACATAATATACAGAGACACCACCTAGTACAAGCAAACGGTATCACCCTAATACTGGCTATACAACTGGCTATTTTTCTTTTCTTTATTTTACAATAGAAGGCACCACTGAGAACACAAATAACACGATACCTATATGCCATCTAGCGAGACACTAATGATACGGGTGTCGCTTGTTAGCCCAATCTATAGCTTGACTAGGACATGACAGGGTTGGTAGATGGCGCTACGTTATATAACCTACTCACGGCCGCTGGTCAGTGCGTAAGCAATCGAGGTTTCGTAGATCCAAACCTATTCGTAATCTGCTGAAAACGCTGTCAGCCATATTAGTTTATAGATTATCTACAGCTTAGGGCTATACTACGAAACTCGAAGTTCGTGTCGGTACCGTCCCTCTCGCTCTCGTATTAAATAGTTTAAGTGTCAGAGGGACCGCACGACACGAACTTCAAGTTTCGTAGTAGAGTAGTGACGATATGTAGTTTTAATTTTTTTTTTATTCGACTGGAAGGCAAACGAACAAGTGGGTCTCCTGGTGGTAAGAGATCACCGACGCCCGTAAACATCTGCAACATCAGGGGTATTGCAGATGCGTTGCCAACCTTACCTCAAGTGCCAGTAATTTCACCGGCTGTCTTACTCTCCGCGCCGAAACACAACAGTGCAAGCACTGCTGCTTCACGGCAGGATTAGCGAGCAAGATGGTGGTAGCAATCCGGGCGGATCTTGCACAAGGTCCTACCACCTGCTATTATGCGATTATGCAATTATAGTATATAAGTGTTGTGTAGTGTATATACTTGGTTTGGTGTTTTTCAAAATCCTCTAATATCTCAGAAACGGTGCGTCCTAGCTCAAAAATAGCCAAATTTTCTACCCCCCTCCCAAACCCACCCCCCTACGGGACTACCCCGGACCCAACCCCAAAATTTCATCCCCCCCCCCACTTTTAGCACATTAACCAGCCTAAATCCATTGCGTCATACATAAATGTCAAGTCAAGTCAAGTCACAGCCAGAAGGGCTACTCCGAAACACAACGTTCGAAGTTCGTGTCGTGCGATCCCTCTCGCTCACGTATTAAATAGTGTAAGTGTGAGAGAGATCGCACGATACGAACTTCGAACGTCGTTTTTCGGAGTAGCCCTTCAGCACAGTAGGCAGGCTACTCCGAAAATCGAAACTCGAAGTTCGTGTCGTGCGGTCCCTCTGACACTTATACTATTTATTACGAGAGCGAAAGAGACCGCACGACACGAACTTCGTGTTTCGAATTACATAGTAGCCCGCCACTGCAAGCGCATACCGGTTTTACGCCATCTAGCGTTACTTTTGCAAACTACTACGAAAACCTCATAGCTGAAACGTAGTCACATGTAGCCTATACTTTCGTATTTTCAATTTATTATTTATGATGTTTCTTATCTTCAAATTAAGGAGTTGAAATAAAGTTGATGTGAAGTTGTGTTTATAAAATATGCTATTCTTTATTTTAATATCAATATTTCTACTTAATTCGGCTTATTTACATTTTATAATTTACAGATGTTAATGGTAGTGCCATCTATTGCCGTTTTTTAGTACTAAATATATCTTGTATGAGTTGGTAGCCCATGCTGTGGTGTTGGTTATGTTCATCTATGATTATGACCAATTACCATCAGTGGCGGGTCTTATAAAACTAACTAGTTACTTGTAGCTTTATAAAATCGGACCCTATCGCGGGCCGGACTGTGGGCTCTCCCGCTTTCTTTCCACGGGCCGGATTAGAGGGGCTCGCGGGCTGGATTTGGCCCGCGGGCCGTAGTTTGGCGACTCCTGGCCTAGCCCATTGCTGGGTATCTACTGACCTGTCTTCACCTCGAAGAAGCCGCGGTGGTCTAGTGGTTTGTTCTATCGCCTTTCAAGCAGAGGATCGTGGGTTTAAACCCCATATGCAAAATTACGAGCTTTACTGTTAAGGAGAACATTGTGAGGGAACCTGCACAAACTTGCGAAGAAATTCAACCATCGTCATCATCATGTCAGCCGAAAGACGAACCGATACTGCAGGATATAGGCCTCCCCTAAGGCTCAAGCAATTCAATGGTGTGTGTGAAGTTCTTCGCACCGGGCCCGCGTGGGGACTTCGGCCCAGCCTTTTGTTCTTAGAGGAGCCTGTGTTAGTTCTCTTTTTTATCTTTTGCCCCAATTTCATATGCCCGAATGCATCGTTTCCTAGAATTATCATTTGCCGTAAAGAAATTTATTTCTGACGTAGTAATTTCTTCAGAGTTGATATTATACTAACCTAACCTACTGCATTCTATACGATGACATTTAAAAAAATCCTGAAAACAGCACGGTTTTATATATTTTATTATGGCAAACATTGGTATGACGAGTGAAATTCGGGCAAGTAAAAGTAAACGGTGTCCAACAGTGGAAGGTATGTAGGGTAGGCTGGGATGTTGTCTCACCTTCTCAGCGAGCTTGCGCGTGAGCACGTCCAGGTGGTCGTCGAGGCTGTCCTTCTGTTCGAGCTGCACGGCCTGCACCACGTTGCTGTGCGGACACAGCCGGTGCACCAGGTGCAGCGGGCCTGACGACTCCTCCGCCTGACGACGAAGACACAGTATCCATATCCATACTAACCCCCTTATTCATAAACGACAATCAAACCTATTTTAGTTAAAATGCCGCTAAAATTCGTTTGTCTTTATCTGTCACTTCGACATTTGTATTTGTTAGAAAGGGACAAAGCATTTGTTAGTTAACATAGGCTTGTTAAGTTTTATGAATAAGGGGGTAATATTACAAATGCGAAAGTGTGTTTGTATGTTTGTGTGTTTGTCCGTCTTTCACGCCGTAACGGAGCGACGGATCGACTTGATTTTTGGCATAGAGATAGTTTATGGGCCCGAGAGTGACATAGGCTACTTTTTATCCGCGCGCGATAACCGAATACCATGCGGGCGGAGCCGCGGGCAAAAGCTAGTATTATAGTATAAGCTCAAGCAGTATGGAAGCTACGACGCTACAATGGAATCGAACACACTCACACAGATGCACGCTCTACACGGCCACTGAGGCTTTGAGGCTTAGAAGCCTCGTGTGAGTGTGTTCGTTTCGATCGATTTGTTCATAGCTTCCACACTGCTTTAGCTTATATATTATGTAGACTAATAAGTGACGTAGTGCCGTAACTACTCGATTTCCACCGAGTTCTTTTTAACGCCCGACGCAAAAAGAGGGTTGTTATAAGTTTGACCGCAATGTGTCTGTAGCACCGTAACCGTGGCTCTTAAACCGATGGACCGATTTGAATGCAGTTTTTTTATCACAATCGATTTAACCGTTTTTGAGTTTTAGCTGTTTGTGAACTTTGAAGTGACATGTCGGGGATTTTACATCATTTTATAGGAACCACCGCCGCCCTAGACACTTGCTAGCACGAGGGGTATCACAGATGCATTGCCGACCCTTTGAGAGACTGATGGGCTCATTTTTTAAGGTTCCTAGGGTACCACTGCAGAAACAATGTCTCAGGAAGCTGGCTGCCTAAGATCTAAGGGCATACGCTACAACTATGCCAAAGGAAACTTTCCGAAATTGCGGAATTTTTCATATAGGAAAATTTCGAAAAATTCTCACAATTTCGATAGGGGATTGAAACTGCCTCTTCATTATTAAATACTGCAAAATCGGTGCGAACTGCGGACGGACGCGCGACTAAAAGTAGAGTCTCAGTAATAACTTTTAAAGTACCTTTTGAGTACGTTTGTCGTGTCGCACCATCCATAGATCCGTTCGTAGTTTCATTACATCGACCTACAACCAACGACGGATTGTTTTTGGTAGGTGGGTAGACTTACCTTAGTTTAAAAAATGTAATATCTACTAAAGTACCTATCCATATTACTATTTTATAAATGTGAAAGTGTGTTTGTGTGTTTGTATGTGTTTGTATGTTTGTGTGTTTGTCCGTCTTTCACGCCGTAACGGAGTAACGGATCGACGTGATTTTTGGTATAGAGATAGTTTATGGACCCAAGAGTGACAGGCTACTTTTTATCCCGAAAAAACGCACAGTTCCTGAGGGAACAGCACGCGATAACCGAATACCATGCGGGCCGAGCCGCGGGCAAAAGCTCTATAGTCCAAGTAGATCCATAATCAATTAATTGTGCTCTTTACAAGGCTCGTTATTCACAACAACCACTCGTAGCTAAATCCTCAATAGACTAATTCAATCATTCACTTGCTATGTGAATACAGTGTGAAATATAATATCTAAATGACATATAACAGAGGCTGAGAGTCATTTGTGTTAAGTATGAATTCAAATACCGGAATCTTTATGTAGTTAGCTAGTACACTTCGACCTCGGGTCTTTACTGGCTTTACGACGACGGCCAGTGACAGATGGGTGAGGTTAAAAGCATCTTACCTTGGCTGGAGACCTCCACTTCCATCTAATGATCAGAGCCAGGACAATCATAAGGACCCCCAGGCCAGCTGCCAATGTCGTGTTCATCTCCATCTTGTACCATTGTACCACCAATTTACAAGCGTAAAAACATTCGAGACCCCTTTTTTGACATACGGTTTACTAATATAAAGATGTGGAATTGACAGTATGTGTCAAAGTTTGCATTTGGAATGTTTTTGGCGAGTGGAATGAGGTTGAACTGTTTTTGCGTTAGTTTTTGAATTGACTACACGACCAAAGACCAAAGTTTTTTCAAGGTTTTTTCTTAACTTTTTTTCCAAGATGTTTGCACCTTTTATTTTGCACCGTTCATTATATCCTTAAGCTTGTAAGTTGTGGTTTTAAAATATGCAAACCATCTTTCGACAAGTATGAAAGTTCAGTGCTAATCACGTGCTACAATAACCTGCTAGTACAATTTTGGTGGTTCTTGAGTGGAGACCACGGATCGTCGAACGTAGCGTAGGATGTCCTCAGACTCGGTGGTGCGATGATCTTCGCAGGGTGGCTGGCAAGAGCTGGATGAGAGTGGCCGAGGATCGTGTGCTCAGTGGCGTGCCACGGGAGAGGCTTATGTCCAGCAGTGAACGAACATAGGCTGATGATGATGATGACAATTTTGGTGATCGCGGTCAGGCAGGATTGTCTTTGCAGGACGGAATTCTTCAACGGGTATTTGGCATCGACTATAAACTTTGTATGTCAGTAAAAAAGCAGTCTGTAAAAAATCTTGTATTACTAATGTTTTTTTTTATCTACTATTTGTGCTTGCCCAAATAAACATAGCTAAGTTTAAGCAAATGCGTGTATTGTAATTGTAATGTAAGTGACAAATAGTTATTTAAGCAATACTTTTTTTTAGCAAAACGTAATTTTTTGGTTTAAAGAGTTTTTTCACTCATTCATGCGTCTTCTTATGTATAAATTTTTAGTTTTATTGATTTATTTTTAGTTTGAAATAAATTAAAAATTATTATAAAATATATCAGAAAGTTTTGTTTTTGGCTTGTTAACACCTGATTGCCTTGGACTTAGACGAAGATTTTACTTTTTTGCACTAGTGCATAAAAATTTGTTTTATGTCGACTAGATCCAGCATAAATACGAATATACGTGAATATTGAAAAGTTTGTTTGTTTGTTACATCTATTTGGCGCGCTCGGACAGGGCGGAGCGTGCGAATAATCTAAATATAATCAGCGGCGCGGGCGATGACAGCGCGGTCATCCGTCACCCGGCTCAGGTGTGCAGCCTTATTGCGTGTGCACATCGCTATATGCCACCGAATATTGAATAACTAGTAGCTTAGACAGTTTTAGCGTAGAATTTGTTTATCGCTGTTCCGCAGGAGCTATGCTAGGTAGTTTCTGGGGGAAATAAAAACTATCCTATGTCCTTCCCCGGACTTACACCATAGGTAGAGTCATTCACGATGATGCGTGCGCCCGGTTCTTATTACAATGTCATGAACGGCTAATTTTGTCAAAATCACGGATCTTCGTGAATGGCACTAGGTGTGCACTAGGTAAACATATCTGTACACTGAATATCATCTAAATAGATGCTGCGGTTTAGAGGTGAAAAGGTAGCAAACAGACTTGGAAACTTGGTCATTTATAATATTTTAAGATTGTTGGATAAACCGAATTGTAGAACTACGTTACTACCTATGAATATAAAAAAAAAAAATGGATGTTCTAAATCCACAATGAAAACAGAGAGATCCGACATGTCATGTGACATGACAACGGTAGAAAGTGCACTCTACATTTTTCTAGAAGGAAACGGAACGCTAACTTCATTCGCTCATATTTTCCTTATTTTTCAAAAGATATTTATGAAATTACGTCATTTATTTTATTGATCAGTTTTATATCACGAATAACTTATGTGCCAGTCCAGTACCTACCTACAGAACATTATTTGTGTAACCATAATAACGACACGTCACTTTTTCATTACCGTCACATCAACACCAATTTCACGGATTTATGGGATTACAAACAAGACAAATTCACCAAAACGATCCATTCGGCGTTGTTTTACATTTGAAAGCCCCAACCCTTTTCGCGTTACTTTTTTATCAACAGGTAAAATCATACATTAACGTCACGTGTAGTCATCAAATGACAATGATACACGCCCCATTTACCTCATCATCATCAGTGTCTTGTTAAGTGGCGAATGGGTCGTTCATCATAATCATAAAACGGGATTGAATGGAACATAGAAACCAGCTTCCTTTTATTGAAACCACCAATCAAACCGTAAAATCGGTAAGCGCCGGTTAGAATGCCTTTTAATTATTTTATTTTTATTGTTAGGATTTGAAAGAAAGAAAGAAATCATTTATTGCCACAAAAAAATATATATAAACAGTTGAAAAAGAAAAAACATAGGTACCTGAAGGGTCCACGGAAAGAACATGTCTAGTCACCTTTTTTTTTAAATGAGATTTTAATCTCGAAATGTAGAGCTCACAAAGTACTAACGACTTATCATTGAATTAAATAATCTGAAAACATTATAATTTTTTTTTTTATCTTTCAAAGAAATTTTAACCATAGTAATTGTTCGTGATGACTAACTTTCAAACCGCTATAACTCAAAAAATTGCTTAGGTGACTAGACATGTTCTTTCTAAACCTAATCAGAGGCCGTAGTGCCTAACGTTTCTGACACTCGCGATCACAATGAAATGACAGTTTTTGTATGCGAAATATGTCATTTGATTGCGATCGCGAATGTCAGAAACAATAGGCAATACGGCCTCAGAAGGCAGTTTTTTTAATCTGTCATTTGATTGCGATCGCAAGCGTCAGAAACTTTGGCAACACGGCCTTAGCATTCCTATGTCACGCAATAGGTCGGCAGATCCCTCCGGCGAGGCAATCACGATACGCGCGTAATTGAAAGGGGCGCGGCCCTAATTGATCGCTTCCGGGCCGCTATGATACGCCGATTACCGGCCTAGCTCATTTTTACGCAATTTGGATAACTTCTATGTAATATTAGTGGAAAATAAAACATATCACTAACTAGCTTTTGCCCGCGGCTCCGCCCGCGTGGTATTCGGTTATTGCGCGCGGATAAAAAGTAGCCTATATCATTCTCGGGCCCATAAACTATCTCTCTATGCCAAAAATCACGTCAATCCGTCGCTCTGTTACGGCGTGAAAGACGGACAAACACACAAACACACTTTCGCATTTATAATATTAGGATGGATGAATTTTCCACTCCTCAAAGTCATTCAAGTAGAGCTTTGCATAACGGACATTGATTTCTTGGTAAGTAGTTTATGCCTCCTCTAGACCTAGAGTGGGGATATCTTTAGGGTTTCGTACCACACATACACAAACATCACGCCTGTATTGTATTCCCAAATGGGGTAGGTAGAGCACACGAAACGTTACCGCTTCGGAGCCACTTTTAGGTTTTAAGTTTGACAAAAACGGTACAATACAATAGTGACAGGTTGCTAGTTTGTCGCCTACGGTATACCTTAACCTATATCCTCAGTCACCTCTTAGGACATCCACAGAAGAAAGGGAGAGGTGTAATTCTAACCCAACACCATACGGATTCCGTACCTCAAAAGGAAAAACCAGAACCCAAAGGAGTGATCCTTTGGGTTCTGGTTTTTATTATGTTTGTTGTTATATGGTGCGAATCATACGGCGAAAGTTACAAGAATATATATACACGTCTGTATACTCATACTCATTTATTGGTAATCATTATTACATGTCATTATTGCATATCGTCATTACTTTGAAAAAATTTCGTAACTACCTATCTCAAATTAATACGTCAACAAAATTGACTCTTAAAATAATGTTCATAAAGTTCACTCAGTAAAATTATCGATTTTAAGATACGAGCTTTTTTGAAAGTAGTGACGATATGTATACGTACATATTTTCATAACTTTGGCCGTATCGATCTTTTTGTAGTTGACTATACATTGCCGTTGATGATTATAATCACTTAAAACTCATAGCCGCACGGGTCCGCAATGAACAGACTCACACCATGTTTCTCGCACTGTCTAAATGAAGCTTTACTTTGCAGATTCATTTGTCACGCATGCTTGTCTCCGATCAATCAATCAAACTTAACGGTCCTAACCTTAAAAGTCGGCGTTCCCGCCACATTTGACATTAAACGTCGCGTTCAGAAGCCGCTCACTCGTTCGCGGCGCGTTCCGTTTCACTTGCCGCGTGATCAAAGCGGGAAGTCGTTGCGTGGAGATTTACAGTTTCAGGAAGCTAATTAGGATGCGCGCGGCGGACTGTGTGAAGGTGCGAAGTTCATTTCTAACAGATTTCGTAAAAAGGTTAACCAACTTCAAAAAAGGAGGAGATTATCAATTCGGTTGTAAATATTTGAACAATAATTTGTTATTAAATTAAAAAGTTCTTTTGACTGAATGAACTGCCTAACCTACAAAACCGTGGTAAGGTAAATTAACGAATCTCTGTGTTTGTGAAGTGAAGGGTGTTAAATAGGCGGCGCTACAGTAGCAAGGGATTAAATTTTAAAGGAAGCTTTATATTATAACGATAATTACGGTAAAATCATTAAATAACTCAATTAAAAACTATATAAGTATAAAATACCACCAAAGGGACTTATCACGCTAACACACACAAGTAATATTTACCTCGAAGCAAAATTGCAACATTGCAGTGGCCGTGGTCACGAGGTAAATATTACTTGTGTGTGTTAGCGTGATAAGTCCCGTTGGTGGTATTTTGACTATGAATGAGAATCACGAAAGTTTAAAACGTTATATAGGTATTAGTACATTTTATTAATACAATTTGTGTACCAATAACTTAAAATAAAATAAAAATTTAACCTAAAACTAAAACAAAGTGTCCAAAGAGTACCCCTTAGGCAAGGTCCCGAAGATGCTGGCAGCGTTTCCTCTTTGAATAGCTAGGCTAATTCGTTGTCCGAGGAAGCTGCCAGCTCTTCGGTCACCTGTGACGTCTACTAACCTTTTAGAAATTTCCTTAAAAAGTTTTAAAGCACTAGGACCCCACGGACCAAGGGTCTCGACACCGAATGGGACAAAGTCATATTCGGTGCCTAGACCCCTGTATTTGGATACTTTTGCCTTTTCAGCCGCTTCGGATGCTGCACCGGCTCTGTTGCAGGTTCCATGGAGATGGGAAGGAGCCAGCGTGTCAGAACAAGTGGCGTCCCACACAAGCACACGACCCATCTTCCATGGAATCAGGCTCATGCCATCCGGTCTCTTACCATCGTCTCTTGCAATACCTGCGGGCTCAAGCAACGAAGGCACGTTGGCGGTGGCAAGGGACCGGCGTATTATGTCATTAAGTGCAGCATGTCTGGAGAAGCGGCCTGCACTCTTTTGGCAAGAGAGTCCGTGATGTCCTAGCTGGTCGACGTCATTGCCACAGGGGCACTTATGGGGAACGCAGACCGAAACCCCGAGCCGTAGACAGGTTACAATTCGAAGCGTGTCAGGCTCAAGAAATGTTCCCGTATTTGACGATGGGAAAGCGTGAAGCCAGTAGCCGGCCTCGTGCGTTCCCACAGCCAGAAGCCTGGCACGTTCCGAACCTGTACTGCAACTCAAGAGATTGTCATATGTAATTTTGCAAAAAATGTCATCCCAGCTCCTCTGGGAATTTAAAGAAACCGGAAAATTGTTATTGTTAGAAAGTTATGTTTAATATTTATATTATTTAGTTTCTTTTATCAATAAAGTTTCATTTGTGTACCACCTGTTATTTCACTTACATTGTAAATAAAATAACACATACATTGTAAGTGTAATAATCACTTTCCCAGAAACGATCCTAGTTTTATTCAATATTTCTTAGACTTTTCTTCAATAAGACTCACTCAATTAAAAATGCCAGAAGCTAACGGCGTTCGCATTTCAGAAATAATTAATGTTCTTAAAATATCTCAAATTAAAGCTTAACACATTTCCAAATTGCCGCGGCGGCTCACACGCCTCGGATGCGTTCCGCGAGACTTCGCGTGACAATGACGGCTTACAAAAAACGACCAAGTGTATGTCGGGCCATGCAGTACTGAGGAATACTCTTGAAATGATCTAGTTTTTGTTAAAAAAAAATAAGAGCCTTTGCTCTATGTTACCTAGTTTTTATTTTAAAAAAATAAGAGCCTTTGCACACTGAGTTTTTTTTCTTTTCATAGAGCAGCCGTATCTGTGCGTATCGCGGTTGTATCGATAAAAACGCACGTCGACGGTGCGTTTAAAAACACGGCGTGCAAGGATCATAATAAAAGTTGTTTTTTTTCTGACCACTTTTTTAAGCTCTACTTAAATTTTCATCTAAACTTTATTTAGGCACGTATCTCAAGAGAATCCAAACAAACAGTGAACTGAACTAAATGCGTAAAATTCTATTTGCAAGATGATCATCATTTTTATTACAAATATTGAAAGTCAAATAAGAGCACGTCGTGATACAATACAATACAAATATCCTTTATTGCACAACATAAATCAGTACAAAAACTTATAATATAAACACATCATGTTTATGAAATTTTAGGACAGTAGGAATAAAAAAATACAGTTTTTTGGTGATGGCGACTGTTACCTGTGATGGCATTACTATATCTACCTTGAAAAGCACTCGTTAAAATTACCAATCCTTAAGTACTTTATTTATTTTCAATATTTTCTTACAGGTTTACACGGTTAAACATTTGTTACGTCGACTACGGAACCTTAAAATGAAACTCTATGGGTAGGTTGCCCTCGCTACTATTCACAATAAATTCCAAGTCAATGACGCATCCTGTCACTTTCTAACCATTGAATTAAGATAAGGAGGAACAGATTTTTTATAAGTCGGAATTCTAGTGAGCTGGTTTTTATGACATAATTTGTAACTAATTAGGGCGCAAAAAATAACGGTTTCTTTGATCAGCCGCTTAATGAGGAGCGATGCTAAGCGATGTTTTATTGGGCAGTTGGCAGGATGAATACTCGGTCGTTTATACTCCCGTCATTCTTTCAACTCTAATTTTATCAGATTTCTTCAGATATGGATAATTCGAGAGTATGTATGTATACAAACATATCAGTGTCCTTCCGACTAACATATTACTATATGATACATGATGATACCAAACAATTTATGTCATTTACTGTTGTCATTGACTTATTAATGGGTGGTGAAACAGCTCTTTAATTCGTAAACTTTGTTTTTTATAATTTGATTTGTAATTTGATTAGATAAAATCTTCAAATATTAAGATTATTTTTTGTTATTAAGTATTATTATTATTATTATTATTAAGTCTTTGTGTGTATACCTGTTTTCTGTAATTTTTTTGCTATATTTTGGTGCGCAATAAAGAGTTATTGTATTGTATTGTATTGTAATCCCGGCCGGGGCAGATATTTGTATGAATAATACGAATGTTTGTTCTCGGGTCTTGGATGTTTAATATTGTATTTAAGTATTTATTTATCTATATAAGTATGTTTATCCGTTGCCTAGTACCCATAGTACAAGCTTTGCTTAGTTTGGGACTAGGTCAATTGGTGTCAAGTGTCCCATGATATTTATTATTTTATTATTTATTTATTTAATCGTTTATTTCATAATGACACATATATTATCACAAAGTAAATTACACTGCCAAACTGCGTAGCAATAAGAAATTGCTTGCGTTGAAATAAGATTAATTTTTTTTTAGTGCTTGGCTCAGCATTACATTGACTCCAGATAATTCTAAATTTCGTTAGAAAAATGTTGAGAATAATGACTGCCCGAATACCAGCTGGCAGCTCAGCCTGAGTGCTAGATTCCTTATTTTGAATTTTATATTTCGAATTGCCGATTTACTTTAAGTAAGTAACAATTTATTGAATCAGGTGTTATTTTGAGGTCCAGATTATTAAACTATGACCAATTGCTTTGCTCACCCGCGACCTTAAACTGCGATCTTAAACTTATGGGTCAGCAAACCAATTGTTTGTTGTGCAGGAATAGAAATGTCACGCACGCCATTATGTTCATTTTCCAGCTCAGTCATCGTAACAAAGATAATTGATAAACTAACCTAACCATAAAAATGTCCGGAAACCCCCCGACTTTTTCACTTCAAAATTCAAAATCTCAAAAATGGCTGAACCGGTTTTGATAAAACATCAGAATCATCGTTAGAAAACCTGCTTTCAAATAAATAAACCGCATTTAAATGGTCCACCCGTTTAAGAGCTGCGGTGCCACAGACAGACACACAGACATACAGACACGCAGCATAGCTGTCAAACTTATAACACCCCTCTTTTTACGTCGGGGGTTACCTTATAAAAATGGATTGTTGCAGAGATTCAAGAAATAACATGGAAATTGGATAACTATAAACTTCGATTAGTGCTTAGTGTACGAGTACTTATCCCTATGATTCTCAAGATATAAATTGATCAGATTGTGAGTTGTCTGTCGGCCTGTTACTCTTTTGTACCTAGTTAGATAAGAGATGAAAAGGCAAGATTAATGAGGAGAAACACGAGAAACGAAATTGCTAACTCAACAGGAAAGTAACAATATTCCAATTAATGTAAACAAACAGTGATCCTGTCACTGCATTATTTACGCTAAGCACCTATACATACACGGCCAAATTCAAAATGGCGTCAGAGCATCGATGCGGTTTCTTCCGAGTATTACCAACATTACCATACTTCAGGCGGCGAAGCTTATTTAAATGCTCCACCGACTCCATTTAGAGCTTGGAAAAATAAAACCGTGGAACGGATCCCGCGATCTCTCGCTGAGCCGCTTTGTGGTAAATATGTATAAACCTACACACTTAACCTTTCAACCGAGAAACCTCTAGCCAAGACATTCTCAACCTTAAATAACCCACTCCAAAAAACTGTGCAGGATTATTCGTAGGCAAATGAACGTGGTCGATCTATACGCTTTGTCGCCAACGTCTTTTTATTTTACCGCGTTATTTAGAAGCCTCAGCTGCCAGTTGCGTTGTTTGCGACTGCAAAGTATCTTTTTTATGTTAAAATGTCTTAGATAGCTTCCTTATAACCTATGCTATGCATAGGTGACTTCTGTCCTGAAGTAGGTACTTAAGTAAACACATTTAGATATAGGTTAAGCTCAATTACTTCACTATAGGTACACTATATTTCCTTAATTGGGCCAATCAACTATTTGACCCACACTTTGGGCATCTCCTGCGTTACCAAAAATCGTACTTTCAACAAGATATTTCACGGAACTTACGAAGGATGGCATGTATTCATGTACTGTACACCATCTATTAAATTACAGAAAAAACATTTTTACATACAAAAATCTGCAATTGTTTGAAAAATGTCGCGGACAGATTAGGGTCGGTAAAAATTTTGATTGGCTCAATTAGGTATCTACTTACCTTCTCGACTCAATAAAACAATCAATTAGTAGAATATACTAATTGTATAGGTACCTTGTTCATATTAACTGGTTAGGCAGGTATAGGTATTATAATTATATTTTATAAGTAACCAAAACCACGCTACTTATGATTTACTTACTCAGAAAACAAGACGTGACTTAAGTTAAACGATTAGACGAGTCCCGGGAGCACTTTAATGTTTGAACAATGTTTCCATTATCTCCCGCCTACACAGCCATAAAAGATAAAACTGACTCCGCAATTTTCCTCCATAACTCTGAAGCAGCAAAATACATACCCGTAAAACGGAACGCAAACAAAGTGAGCGTCGTTCTCCCGCCAACGATAACTTAATTTCAGTCCGCCATAAGTACGTAATTAGCGAGCCGGTACCTTATCGGCCGGTGGGTAATTAACCTCTCCGGGGGTGCCTTCCTGCTCCCTGCGGCCCCGTCCTCCTTGAATACCTCATACCTCCCTGGTAATATTTCCGCCATATTATCCGAAGCCCGCCTACCTCCTCGGCCAATGGCGGCGCTTCCCGCGCTTTTGTTTTGCGCCCTTTCGACGCGTTCCGAAACGTTGTAACTTGGTGTGTTTTCTTTGGCGAATTTGGCCGTTTCGTGTACGGAGTGCGGTTTGTTTTCGTTGACGCGCGTTTATTACGGTAGTTGTTCCTTGGTTGGTGAAATGTCTTAAGTGTTGGTTTGTTATCTCTTCTTTCCAACCTTATCATGCTTGGATGTAAGCTTTATTTTTGTGTGTTGATGCCAGTTTTAAACAAGGGGGTCTACGGGTTCATATTTCATGTGTTATCATCTTTTATTGAGTGCGAGCGGGCATTGTTGTCGGTTTACGGTGGTATCTCCGGCGGTGTTTAGCAGCGCGCTGATGAATGCGCCGGGCGTCGCGTTACACCCACCACGCTGACAGCTTTTATAATAGTTCATGCTGTTTTACGATCGTGTCCGAATTTTTGATGACTTTGATGTTTTAAATTAAAACTTATTAAAATGGCGTAGGTATTGATATGAAAAGTTCATATTGGATAAGGAATTTTAATTTTAACACCGTTGAACACCTTACCGAAGATAGTTAGATAAGATAGAATATAAAAAATTACCATACAAATTGTAGGCAACTAAAACTACATAAAAACTAAACTTATAAATAAAAAATTGCCCAAAATCGCTGCCAGGTGGTAACTTTCGTGTCATAGCGGAACTTTTCCACTCAGTCGTTTTGTATGATTAACTGTGATATTACATTGTCCAAATTACCACTTACCTACAATATCTCCATACCTATAAGTACAATGTTTTTTTCATAAAATAATACTGGCTACAAATAAAAATAAAAACACATTCACCGAAAACCAGTCAGCAATCAGCGAGCGTTCCAAATATCAATTTTCAACGAAAACACCCTAATCGATCGTTCGGATTTCGAACGGTCATTTGTCAAAATTACGCGAAGCCGTTAAGCCGCATAATTTTTGGCGCGAACGCGCTTTAATTGATGCCGGCGAATAAAGCCCGGTTTACATTTACACAGCGTTTTAATTAATAGGTCGTGGTGGCGATATTTAGTGTGTGCTGGCTTTATATTGGACGCGATAGTTGTCTTGTTTTATTGATTACCTCTGGGTAGCTGTGTTTATACGAATATGGAAAGCTTTGTTATAGATTTACATCACATTGGTCAAATCGAGAACTACTTCATTAGCGCACTTGCTCTTAGCTCCACTTAGCTAGAAATTTTTAGTGCCAGTAAAGGAGTTCATAGTGTCTTTCAAATAATTTAATTTATCATGGCATTACTAGGATTTTATATAGTCACAATTCTTGTTGTTAATGTTTTATTTTTATTTTTTGGTGCCTACTCGTAATATTTGGCATTGCAATTCTAACCTAAATTAATCTAGTTTTATGGTGGCATGTCATTTTGTTGGAATCGCGGATATAACCTAACCTACCATTTTGGTGTACACTTGTGTCTATTGAGATCGCAGTTCTAACACAACCTAACACACCTTTTAACTGCGATCCCAACAGACTAGGGTTGGGCCGAAATTCGTTTTACATTCGGTTAAACCGAACTTCGGCAGGTTTTAACGAACTTCGGCATTCGGCCGAAATTCGGTTTATAATGCCGAACTTCGGCCGAAATTCGTCACTTCATCATCATACTACATGACTGGGCCGAACTTCGGCCGAACTCCATATTCGGTGTTGTTTAATACCGAATGTTCGGCCGAAGTTCGAATTCGGTCCATTCTACATTCGGCCCATCACTACAACAGACACAAGAAGTGGCCACCACATTTGTATCTGTTGGGAACGCAGTTCTAGCCTAACTTATCTTTTTTGGTGGCCACTTGAGTCCGTTTGGATCGCAGTTTTAACTTAAGTAACCCAGTCTTTTGGCACCCCTATAAAAAATTTAGTTGATAAAATATTAATGAAAAAAGTAGTACAAAAGAGATTAAAAAGAAAGAAAAGTGGTGTATAATCGTTAATAAAATAGAAGTTACGTTTAGTGATTGACATGGTGTAAAATTTTATCAAAAATATTTTCGGCCTTCAATAATAAAATTGTAATCGGAGTTAACATTTCATGTGAATCTTGCTTGGCGTTGGTAGTACCCACAGTCATGACAATATACAGCTCGCTTTACTCTTCGCTGCGTTCAGTGCGAATTAAGTTTTGGTCGCGTTCGCAAGGACGTGCCGCCGCTCGCGGTTCATTTCACGCTCAATTTGGCGCCCTGTAATAGCACTGTAAAATACACAACTTTCGCAATTTATTTAGCACACGAATTATTACGTCTTACTCGTACACCTTTATTAATATTGAAATCATTAGGCACGTAAAAACTTACTACCTAAAAATCAAAATTAGTTACTCTACAAATGTAGAGCTTACTTATATGAGTATTCAATTCAAAAGTGCGTGTAGATAGTTGAAAAACTCGCACGGCTAAAGGAACGTAATGCCATGCCCTACGCTTCAACCCAATTATAACCACGGCCGCTGCAATATGGCCAAAACGCCGCAGAAACTTACATAATACTCGTATCAATAGTTAATATCAATCATCGTGCTTTCGTATCAAGCATTTTTAGTAATTACCAGTGAAAACCGTAAAAGTTTAAAACATTCAGCATTAGGTTGCAATTTTTAAAAAGCGTGCTTTTTAATTTACCACAATTTATACGAGAACCTTTTTACCTATTCCTGAACGCATATCTCCGCTTCCCGCCCGCGCGCTGTCAAACTGCAACTTTTGGCGGGAACGCGACGCGGTCGCAATAAAAACCTTATAAAATTTCTAATAGGAAAACGTACGAGGAGTTTTCTGTGTGAATTATGAATGGTAACGAGCGCGCGCCCCTTTGTACAGCACCGCGAGTCAACTGCACCAAGTTTCAACTTGTTTCTTTTGTAGATTGCGGTGGCGGTACGGGAAAAATAACATTGTTACGGTCCTGCCAATTTCAAAGTTGGGGGCGCCCGTCGCTCAAGTTTGGTAGTATGTTTTTAATTGCGTCCGCTCCTGCGAAATGCGGATAACGAGATTTGGGGCTCAGTTATCGGAAGTTCCGTGTGGATATTGAGTGATTTTCGATCATTGATTCATGCTTATGCACACGGTGCTTCACCCTGTATCTATAAATTAATTATTCAATCTACAGTCATCAGCACCATCATCATCGACGATCCGATCAATTTCAACCATGGCAACCACTACTACTCCCAGTAATTTGTTGTTATATATTGTTTATTGTTAGCCTATCTTTGCTGTGAACGTAGGTCCGCATTGTTGACACGTAAGCATACCGTCCACATATTGTAAGGAATGGCAGCAGTTGGCCGAGACTTAAGCCCCATTTAGACCGTTCAAGAACTTGCATACAAGTTGCATTACATCGCGGACTATTGAGGGGTAATGAATGAGTTGATCAAACGAATACCGCAATGTATGTTAGTTCTTGAATGGTCTAAATGGGGCTTTACGCACGTCGCGTTTAGCATCGAGGTCGGCTCTATGCTGTTCCTCAAACTCGCGATCTTCCCTCTGCACAGTCCTGCGCCATTCAAGCCACTGCGCTGCCAAATCTTCCCATCGCGATGGCTCGACGCGATACCTTTTCATGTTTCGCATCTGCACATCTTTGAACCGAAGATGTCCGCTGTGTTGTCGTTTACCCACCTCCAGTTCTGAATAGAAGATGCCAGATGCGCTTAGACACTCTTTCCTCCACCATACGAGATACTGACGACTGACGACGCATTTAATAGGCTCAGCACCAATATCTGACACAACAAAGCGTGCATAAGTATATCTGATACGACTCTACTCTTATTTCTAGGAGCGGTGTAGGATGTGTCAGATATTTTTGCTAGCTCGGCTGTGGCACATTTTAATGTAAGACTGTAAAAAAGAGAGAATTTAATACGGGTAAGTGCTTATGTGCTGTATTATTACCATCTCGCTCGCTATTCCTGCCGTGAAGCAGCAGTGCTTGCACTGTTGTGTTTCGGCGTGGAGAGTAAGACAGCCGGTGAAATTACTGGCACTTGAGGTATCCCATCTTAGGCCTCGTTAGCAACGTATCTGCAATACCCCTGGTGTTGCAGATGTTTATGGTCGTTGGTGATCTTTTACTATTAGAAGACCCACTTGCTCGTTTGCCATCCAGTTGAATAAGAAAAATATTAAGTAAGCATTTTTTAAAAATTGCACCTATTAAAGTAATCTCTCACTAGCATGGGAAAATTTGCAGATTATCTAAATCAGTATGGCTACCTCCCACATTGCATATTATAGTTATAGTGTGGTATATAGTTTTTTTTGTACTGATTTGTGGTGAGAAATAAAGGATATTTGTATTGTATATTTTATATACAACGATTAATCTTCAGTGACGCAGTTCTGTGGAAAATTATAGACTTGTTTGTATTCCTAACTCGTGAATACAAAGTACCTATACCGCTAATAATTAAACAAAACGAGCCAGCTTTTAATTCAGTTTTCAAATACGTTTAAAAATCCATTATGGCGGTCTTAAAATCCATCCCAAATCATTTTATAAACCGACACATCACACGGGTCACGTTAACACAGCTGTTTCTAGCGTTCTCTCTCTCATTTATTCAGCAGGTCAGCGAGTGAAAGAACGATAGTTGATAAAGGTTGGAATTTCCATTCGTAATTGGAGGGAGAGCGTGTGAAAACGTGCAGTTTTTCGAGACTTAACAGTCCCTTTTTTCGCCTCCGGCTGAGTGGGGGTGGGTATTAAAACTTGTATATCGGATTAGACGAAATTACTAAGTGCTAGGTAGAGTTAAGAGGGTATGTTGAAATGTTTGGACGGTTCGCTGGATCCAATCTCTGCTTAGCAAATCTCTTTTTAATTTCACCTTTTGCTGTCTGTTTTTTATTCGACTCATATACTTGAGTGAGCATCACCTAACGTTATTTTGTGTACCAAGCATTAGTCTTACACGAATAGGTATACAAGGAATAAGAATCTACAAACGGATACTTTAGAAACGATTTTGAAAGCATAAAAACTAACCTAAAATAAATAATTTCAAAAATACGTACCTACAATACAAACATTCTAGAATATTCTTCGCATCCACTACACTGCTCGTAATCCCGCGAATCGCTGCCACGTTCAGAAACCTCTCGCTGAATAAAACATGCCCGACACGTGTCTAATGCACTCATCAATTATTACCGCCGGTTTCAGAACGCTCCGGCTCCTTTACGGCTGCGTTCGGGCGTTACCCGCCAACTCGAAAATTGTGGAGTTTTGATCGCAGCCATTTTATTTACGTGTTGGTTGGTCTGGTTTGGAAATTTTGTTGTTTGCTGTTGTCGATGTAATCATTTGAGGACTGACTAAGGTAATGGTGGGTTCTGTAGGTATTTATTGACGGCCATTTCAGATTAAAATTAAAATTTGATGAAACATGTCCAAGAATCATCGCTAGAAAACCAGATTTCAAATAAAAAAAACGCATTAATCGGTCCACCCGTTTAAGAGCTACGGTGCCACAAGCAGGTACACAGACAATCACGCAACGATACATAGCGGTCAAACTAATAACACCCCTCTTTTTCAGTCGCGGGTTAAAAATCGTTTATAGTTGTAATGAGGTAGCAAACTAAAATATAACGGTACTTAACCATAGGTAAATTTAATCTGGACCTTTAACCTATCTACGAATATAAAAGTCCATATTTAGATCCGATTAATAACTTGAAACAATAAACTCTGAACAATAATCACTCAAAATAAGTACTTAAAGTCTTGAATAAAGTACCAACTTCATTCATTATTATAAGAGTATCTTTTGAAATGCGAATCAGATCACAAAAACACTTCAAGTACCTAAATAACTATCTACTTTAAATCACGTCCTCTTTCACTCCTTTTATAAGCGATAAAACCAACTTTGCGAGTCCAAGAAACCTGTTCAAACAGTCCGAGTTTACCTACCCATCGGATTCTTGCCTGGCCAACACGACTTGCGTAAATTGATTGAGTCCTCAATACCACGATAACTTTACCATTACAATTCTTCGAAACCAATCCACAGTGTACCTTAACGACATGGCTACGTTTTCGCGGGTTACTAGTGCATTGCGTGTGGGAACAGTCGGCTGCTATAGCGTATGAGTGTCGATGGAGCAATGAATAGAAATGTACTTCCCGCGTCGTCAAATCTCGTCTGTAGTTGGAAGGTTTCGACAATACGGCTGTAGGTGTATTTGTCAGGCTGTACATGACCACTCTTGTAATTCCCTGTGGATATAGGGTATCGCATTCAAATCGAAGTTGTAGGTTTATTTGCTCTTTTAAATGGAACGTATGAGATTGTGTAGTGGTTTTTTAGACAAGTTTAGAAATCAGCTTAGCCGTTATAAATACTAACAGCCTTATTCATAAATAATCCTTAATTGAGGTTTGATCGGCCTGTTAGTTAACAGACTGATTAAGCTTGTTTGACGTTTGTCAAGAGGTATGATTTATAAACGTCTGCTAGTTGTTGAGCTGCTGATAGACTGATTAGACGCGTTATGTTGGCACTCTTGACAAATCAAAGACAAAAAATGGCCTTATGGAGAATTAAAAAAGAAAATTGACAGCAGTGACAGCAGGAGATGTTTGTTTTCCTTCCATTTCCGATCCGCGTGTTTTAGTAGACCTAAACTAAGTGAAAAAAGCCGTAACTATGTTAATCATCCTAATTTTTTTTTTCATATTATTAGAGGATTTTTAAATACAAATTCCTGAAAATAAATTTTCCTGATTTTTTTTTAATCTTTGCGTAAACTTCCATAAAAATATCATCGGTATGGTTTTTTGCTCACGTCAAAGTCAGCTGTTCAAATTTGTGGAGGCCATTTTGTGACTTAGCAGGGAGATAAAGGAGGGTCTACGGTCTTCTAACTTTAGCAGAGCCTTGATCGACTGATTAGCGCTAGCAGACGTTTATGAATCACGTTTTTTAGCATCGGGACATCAAGGAGCCTTCTAGGAGGCTCTAACTTTTTATGAATAAGGCTGTAAGTTTTTAGACTAGAAACTCTATCTTGTAAAATTGCTAGGATATTGTATTATATTTTATACATTTAAATAACAGACTCATATCATCCCAGCTTATATAAGTTCCATCGCTAAGCACAGGCCTCCTCTCAGAATGAGAGTGCTTGGGCCGTAGTTCCCACGCGGGCCCAGTGCGGATTGGGAACTTCAGACACACCATTATATTGCTTTATAGGTTTGTGCAGGTGTACTCAGGATGTTTTTTCACCGTAAAGCTCGTGGTAAGTTTCAAATGTAATTTCGCACATGAATTTCGAAAAACTCAGAGGTGTGAGCCGGGGTTTGAACCCACGATCCTGATCAAGAGGCCATAGATAGGTCAAACCACTCGTTCACCACGGCTTTATAATAATAATAAAATAATAATAATAATAATCTTTATTGCACACACTAAGTAATTAAGTAACAATAAAATTACAATAACAGGCTATTTTTGCATATTTATTGTTATGAGTGTACATCACTATCAAAGAGACACAGCACTATTTCCGCTTTTTTCTATCTGTCAATGTCAGACTGACACCGCTACTTACTCTATGTGATCTGCATAAAGAGATATCTTGTAACAATTAATTATTAGATGAAATAAAAAAAAATAAGTAATGTGATTAAGCATTAATACAATACAATACAATACAATAACTCTTTATTGCACACCAAAAAATAGCAAAAAATTACAGAAAACAGGTATACACACAAAGACTTAATAATTATTAATTTATTCTTCTTCGCGCTGCTTCACCCAACATTTATTGAACTCGGAAACAGCTGTAACGATTTCAAAATAAGCTATGAGATTTGATAATTTGTGTAAAATATTTCGTGATGTGATACTTTGGGAAAAGTTTTTTGCCCATACATTGATACTACCATGAGTTTACAACTGTAAACCGTGACCGTACTCGATAGCGACGGCGTAAATTATTTGTAGAGGCGCTGTTCAATTCTCCATACTATGGAGAATTGTAGAGAGTGTGGAGAATTGTACAAAGTATGGAGAATTATACAGCGCCTCTAATACAAATAATTTACGTCGTCGCTATCGAGTACAGTCTGTAAACTTATGGTAGCGGTACTGGCTCTTAGACAATAACTGTGGCTCGCCAAAGGCTCCCATCCCAACCCTTTTACTTCTAAAATCTTATAGAACCTCCCCCCCCCCCTCCTATACATTAGACGGCGTGAGGGGTCTCATTAGGCGACCTTTCCGCGACCATTGTCCTCGCCTGAATTATGCACATGCTTACACTACGTAATGTGCGGGTGTGTTGTGTCCATTGTACTTTGTCTTAAAGGTTGATTGCTATTGTGGAAATTATATTAAACTAGCTTTTGCCCGCGTCTTCGCGCGCTGTTCCCTCGGGAACTGTGCGTTTTTCCGGGATAAAAAGTAGCCTATGTTACTCTCTGGGCCATAAACTATCTCCATACCAAAATATACTTCCGTCGCTCCGTTTCGACGTGAAAGATGGACAAATATACAAACACACATACTTTCGCATTTCTAATATTGGTATGGATTAGCCTGTTACCAGCGACTTCCGCGGGAACTATGGGATTTTCCGGGTTATACTCAAACTATCTGTATACCGAATTTCAGTTCAGAGACATAGTTCACAGACAGACTTTATTAACTTTCGAATTTTTATAGTACCTAGTAGTGTAATATTAGCTATTATTTGCTACACTATATTCGGCTTCACACACGTACCTAATCCACTGAATGAATGAATGAATGAATGAAAAATAATTTATTAGTCATTATTTTTACAAAGGTTTTTTTGCACATAGCCCTGCAAAACTGTTTACGCAGATTGTCGCAGGATACAGTCTCTATAAAAACTAGATCCGTCAGTTGAATTAAAATTCCAGGATTTTACTATATTCCCTTGGGAATTCAAAAAAATATACTCACAAACGTAGGAAAAATTATAAGTAGGCACTAAGAGTCTATGAAATTAATTATGAATAGAAGAACGTACGGATGTGGCGAAACTATAAGAGTTCCGTTTTGCCATTGTGACTAGAGAACCCTAATAAAACCACAGTGCTTCAACTAAGTACTAACTCAAATGCAAGTGATGACTGATTGAACGTAATGCAAGTCAAATAATGCATTCAAACCGTGATTGACACAGCAAACATGAAAACAAAAAAGTCATAGCAACCCGAGTCCTTGTGTACACGATTGCAGGGGTGGCACGAGGGTAGGGAGTCTTATTTGTTTCGTTTGTACAACTGTTTGTTTCTGTGCCAACCCTATTAATATTGACATCCGACAAATTAGCTAATTCTGCTTGAGGAAGAGTCTTTTGGAAATCGGGCGTCGTTTGGCGGTGATTGAGGGGGGTAGATGCGGAAAAATTCGGCGGTAACGAACGGAAGAGCACGCTGGAGAGATTAAAGGGACAGAAGTTGTGGTTAGAATACGCGGGCATTTTCAATAGTGTGGGGATAAACTACAGTAGAAAGGTCTAACCGAATAACCGAAGTCTGAAGGAAGACATTTGGTTGTTACATAAACATACCTGAATAGGCAATACTCGAAAGCATGTATTGAGAAACTTCGGCGATTTTTCACTGCATGAATTCACTGCTTTTAGAATCTAAAATATTCTGTCTCGTTATTAAACTGAATCGTTATTACTTATTTGGTTTAAAAATTGGAAATAAAGGCATCATCTCAATCATTTTATGCCCCACAGAAAGTTAGCAAAGAGAGAAACTATCTGTGATTTTGCGGTATACCGAGAAAAATAATAAGAATAAAAGAATTTATTTCATTATAAAAACATAACAATAGGTAACAAAAAATTAGGTTTAGAAATGGAAGGTTCTAAACCTAATTTTAATTTAAGATTTTTAGACGACCGGATAGTCCGATGCTTAGAGAACCTGACTGTGAAGCTTGAAGTCTCGGGTTCTCTGGTCGATGTAAATATTATGTATGTTTTTAAGTCTTAGGCGTTTATTTAATATGTATAATAATATGTTTATTTTATTCGATGCCGGTGCCCATTGCATTACACAAGATTTTCTCATTTTGGGATTCGACCAATTGGGTGTCGAGCGTTATTTTTACAAGCTTTTATTTAGTTTCACTTGTCCCGTTGTCTGTCTCTCTATCTGTCGGTCTGTCTGTCTGTCTGTCTGTAGTCAAATCTTGTACTTAAGTTAAATTTGATCAACTCCCAGTAGTCCGATTGACCTGAAATTTGGAATACTTGTGTAAATCGCGTGACAATACAATAATCTAGTAGTGACAGCCAGGATCGTCTTCGCAGGACGGAACTCTTCAACGGTTAATAGCATCGACTTGAATTTCGGTATGCAAATGTAGTTTGGTTGACAATGCAAGTACAGTCAACAAAAAGTACAGTCAGCAAAAAAGCTTGTATTAAAAATGAAATTTTTATGGTTAGGTTATTTATTATAAAAAAGAGGCAAACGAGCATGCGGACCTGATGGGAAATGTCATTGGGGTGCATTAGGTCGATTCCAGGGTAGGAAATTGGTACTTGCAACACCAGCAGCGCGCCACCAGCACTGGAGCTGCTTCGACCACCCTGCTGCCTACTCAATATACGCCATAGTGAGTAAGTGACCCCTGATATTTATTTATTTATTATCTTTTGCAGGTGGTAGGACCTTGTGCAAGGTTCGCCCGGATTGCTACCACCATCTTGCTCGCTAATCTTGCCGTGAAGCAGCAGTGCTTGCACTGTTGTGTTTCGGCGTGGAGAGTAAGACACCCAGTGAAATTACTGGCACTTGAGGTATCCCATCTTAGGCCTCTAGGTTGGCAACACATCTGCAATCCCCCTGGTGTTGCAGGTGTCTATGGGCGCTGGTGATCTCTTACCATGAGGAGGCCTACATGCTCGTTTGCCATCCAGTCGAATAAAAAAAATCTAAGTCATGCGTCAAATACACGGCTAGCACGCGAATCGTTTTCTCGTTTAAAACTACTCGAAAGCAAATAGAGCTATCGTCATGACATAACACGTTTTATCACCAGCGAGCACTATAATATCAACACAGACTGAGAGCACAGCCCATTAACATTAATTACTAAAACCCAGGTAGTTAACTAAATAAAAGACAGGCTGGCAACATTAATGCGCGCGGAGCACTAGCATTTACAACGCATTACCACCTTGTAAAATATAGAGGTGGTAACCCCGGCTGGCTGAGATTGGCTCATTAATTTAACAGCGTGCAACACTTAAGCCAGGCATGCCAACATTTTCGCAAATGAAGTGGCGGGACCGCCTTGCCAACTTACAAATACAAACTCAAACTGTAATGTAGATCTAAACGCTTCGTCGTAAGGTTTAAAATGGGTTTGGTGTTTGGTTTCTAAAGTGTAGATTGAAGGTTTGTTTTCGCATAGGTAAATCTGAGTTAAGTTTGTTACGTTGCCACCCCTGCGATGGGGTAGAACTAAATTTGCTGGGAGGTTCATTCTGCCGAATATTAATTGTTGTTAATTTAGATACGGACTTATTGTGACTGTGAACAAGCGCGTTTAATTATAGAGATTGGAAGGAATTGTCGAACGTTAAGATTTCCCTGTGAAATGTTAAACGTCGACTTGACGGAACGGAAACAAACTTTGGAGTTTTCTATGGAATGTCGTATTCGTCGTGATTTAAATAATGTAAATAACAATAAATATTATATTGACACGGATAACTCACGTCTTAAGGTGACGCATTGCTAAACAATTAATCGAAAACAGAGCGTTTGTACCCCGCAACCCGCTCACACCCCTCTACTTTTTACGCGGCCTGCGTGTCACAGTCGACCGTATGTTACACTGACAGCGCCTAGACAGCGCGCTAAAACAGACAGAGACGTCTTAGAGTTGCCCTTACAACTTTTTTTTACTTTTTTGTAAATAGTTGGTATATTGGTTGGTTGGTTGGTAATAGTTGGTAATGCTTACAAGTATTTCTAACCAACTTCAAAAAAAAAGGTGGAGGTTATCAATTCGGATGTATTTTCTTTTTTTTATGTTTGTTACCTCAGAACTCCATTATTTATGAACCGATTTTTAAAAATTTTTTTTAGTTCGTCTAGGAATGCTCTCAATTAGGTCCTATAAGCACCAAATCAGGATCCGATGATTAGATTCTAAGGAAATCGAGGGAAGTATTCAAATATTGTAGGGACACGACATGGTAATTTCGATATATTTAGTAGTAACTTGTGCATTTGCTCTTGAAAATCATCATTTCATGAAATGGAACTGATGATGAAGACCACATTTGACCAACCGAGCTACTACTCAATAAGAAATACTTCACGGGTTGGACTTCAATTACTTTAACACAGTTGCTAAGCAATTTAAATTCATCGTAATGCATATAGTAAATTTTATTAACTTGCAGTGTTTGTATGTATGTTGGTGTAAAATCTTGCAAGTGAATTTTTACTCACTTCTAGTGGTCTGATTGACGTGAAATTTGGGATAGGTAATGTCGGGTGGATGACAGTGCAAGTACTTTTGCAACACAGTCAGCAAAATAGATTGTATTACAAATTAAATTTATAGATTTCGCCTGCCACCATTATATTGTCCATTTGATAGTAAGTAGATTGAGACCCATTAGACATAAGAAATCTCAGGGCCGTAAATGTAGGGAAGTACTGCAGAGCGAAAAGTAAATAATACAAACATACTGTTTTACAGGTAATTTTTTATATTTATCTTTTTTAATATTAATATTTTACTTATTTACACTTTACGCAGTTATTTATTTACCAATTTACATAATTTATATTTTAAGTTTCACTTATTTATATTTAAAAAAATATTATTTAAACAAAAATTATTAACAGATCACACAAGCATTTATAGCCGTTTGTTAAATTTATTTATTTAACGATTTACATAAGCAGGGCCATCTAATCAAACCTGATGGTACTACTTTCCTTTTAGATCTACGACGAGATCTGCGAATGGCTTTATTTAATCAATAAGTTCTATAAGCAACCCAAAGAGGGCGTTGTTAAACTAGTATACAAGATTGTCTCTTAGAAATAAAATACTTTTTTTTCGCCATCACCGCCGGCCGGCAACGGTCGGCACCAAAAAATGAATCTGTATTTTATTATTCCCAGAATTAATTATTATTATTTATTATTAATTACCCAAATTTAACACCGTTATTATTCGGAAACTGGCATAACATAATTTGAGTTGTCAACGTTAGCTACACACCGGTAACTCAGATTGCAATCATACTTTATTTTCAGAAACTAATTTCATTATAGCTAATCTGCAATCCTCAAACACTTATGCTGAGAAAGTTTTACAAGTTCCATTATAAAATGATTAAAAACAATTATTTGATGCTCCAAATCTTGATTTTTGGTCTCAATCTGCAACAAACGTTTATTTTACTCTAGATATTATAGGGGTCAACTTTGTATTTAAGGTTCAACTGTATAATTTGAGTACAAAACAATAGAAATATTCGTAACACCACAGATCAGTACGGTCAGCATCACAGTAAAAAAGGCAAACTAGAAAAAAAGCGGCCTATCTTTAAAACGAACCTTTTTATTAGAATCTATGTACAATACAATACTCTTTATTGTAAACCAAAGTATAAGAACATTAGTTCACTGGCTTTAAGTTAACACAAAACGTACTGATACTTGAGATACGTATTCTAATACTAAGTCGAGAGATGAGTTATTTTTCTCACATTCTTTTTCTATCCGAATTAAAAAAAAAAAACATTTTTACAAGTTTCAATCCATAAAATAAGAACTTTATTTTTCAGCTCACGTAAAAATTGTCAATAAAAAAAATACTTACTGTAGCTGTAGACCTACATGGTTTCTTAAGGAGGTCCTTATTATTTTTATCTGCAGTCCTAAAATAAATTTTCTTATTTATAAACTTGAATTTGTTATTAATTATACTATATAACTATGTAGGTAGGTAGGCGTTTAAAAAAAAACGTAAGTATACCTTTTCTTTCAAAATGGATTTAATTTTTTCATATAAATTTTATAACTCAGTTTTGTGACGCCCATACCGAGTGTATGGTAAATTATGCATAAATTTGACTTAGATTTAAGTATTCTTGTTTTGATTTAAATTATTATTATTGAATTGAACTCTAATTTGACATTTTCAATTCTATTTTTTTATTTTATTTAATAATAATAATAATAATAATAATAATAATTTATTTCCAAAAATCATACACATCAGCAACATATAAAGTGATATCTGGCAGACCCCAAACTAGGCAGAGCCTGTATCTTGGGGCCTTGGAGTGCACTATACTATAAACGATTATCATATCTGTAATACCTAGTAGACGTCTAGTGGAACTTGAAGTAATATGAAAAATAAAATAATGAAGCTAAACACTAATACAATTTAACAAAAACTAAAGCGGAATGAGAAAAAAAAGATAACAATACAAAAAATAAAAATAAAAAAACTCGTGTAAATGTGTGTGTGTGTGTGTGTGTGTGTGTGTGTGTGTGTGTGTGTGTGTGTGTGTGTGTGTGTTTGTGTATGTGTGTATGTGTGTGTGTGTGTGTATGTGTGTATGTGTGTGTGTGTGTGTGTGTGTGTGTGTGTGTGTGTGTGTGTGTGTGTGTGTGTGTGTGTGTGTATGTGCGTGTGTGTGCGTGTGCGTGCGTGTATGAGTGTTAGTGAGCTTAGGGGCTGATGCGAAGAAGGGCCTCCGTCTCATTATATGACAAACACTCAAGCCACTTTCTCAAAAACGACATGAGTTTGCCCCTTGTGTAGCGTTGGATACTGTGCCCCCTACATACAGCGTTATAAATACGTAAGTGCATGTAGGCAGGGAATCGCTTTGCAAAAACGGATCTGGTCCTCGGTAAGGGAGCTCTAAACCCACGTTTTGTCAGTAACCTATTGTAAGTCGGCAATTTCGTAATCACGGTGTGCGCTCGTAGTACAGCTTTTAAAATATAAAGACGTCTTACACTCAATAACTTGGCGTCCCGGTAAAGTGTGTCGGTGGGAAAACGAAATGGTTTTTTCAGCATCACCTTTATGACCGCACGCTGCGCCCTTTCTAATTGTAGTAGAACCGTTTTAGCAGCGCTACCCCATACCAATATACAGTATTGCAAGGTTGATTGACACAGTGAATAGTAAACTATGCGAATCACCTGCTCCGAGGCACAATCGCGGATCTTCTTCATAATATAAATACACTTCCGAACCTTGTTAGAAAGAGCAGCTATATGGTATCTGAAAGAGAGGTGATGATCAATAATCAGTCCCAGATATCTAACCGACTCAACTCTGACTATTTTACTACAAGAGCAAGCGGAGCCCCCATCAACAGCCAAGTTGCAGTGACTGGAATGTATCGTAAGGTCTCTTAGATGACAACCTGACGAAGCGGCTGTCTTTGAGAAGGCAAGGTAATTAGATTTCCCAACATTTAGGGTAAGTAAATTGTTGTCGAGCCACGACAAGACATCAGCCAAACCACTCTCGGCAAAGCCAAGTGCTTCCTCCCAAGTCCTGCCATGGAACAAAACTACAGTATCATCTGCATAACAGATTAGCTCCGCCTGGACTAAGTTAAGACCGAGGATGTCGTTGATATACGCCAGGAAAAGTGTGGGTCCCAGGATACTGCCCTGCGGAACCCCAAAACTAATTGGCAACTGGTCACTACAGAGATCACCCACCCTTACTGTTTGGTGTCTATTTGTAAGATAGCTGCGAAACCACTCGAGAGTCACTCCCCTCACACCAAACCCCTCAAGCTTTTTGAGAAGAATAACTATCGAAACAGTGTCGAAAGCCTTGGCTAGGTCCAAAAAGACACCAATGCACTTTTCACCTCTGTCCAAAAAATCCGATATTTTAGTTGAAAGTTGAATTACAGCATCCTCGGTCGACCTACCCCTCCTAAAGCCAAACTGTGAATTGGAAATGAGGTTATATTTGTCGAAAAAATCAATAAGCCTAGTGTTGACAATTTTTTCTAGGATTTTGGAAAAAATGCAAAGCAGAGATATCGGTCGGTAGTTATTAGGATCATTTTTGTGTCCATTTTTATAGATAGGAGAGATCTGGGCCAGTTTCCAGCGGTCAGGAAAACAACCAGTGGCCAAACTCAGATTGCAGATGTACGTCAGCGGCTCCAGAAGGATTTCCTTCACTTCCTTGATAAACGATGGCCTTATACCGTCCGGTCCGGGAGCACTATCTGATTTGAGCTGAGATATTATTTTGTTCACCTCGCTAACATCAGTTGGGTGGAGAAACAGAGAGCCTGACATCAGGGAAGATGGTACTTGGTCGGCTAAGGAAGACTGACTCTTAGAGAGTTTTGCGAGTATACCAGTAGCTAGTTTCTGACCGACCGTGGCAAAATGTTGATTACATATATTTAACGAACTCTTAGGAGAAGTGGTCAGAGAGGCGAGAACGTTAGCAGAGACTGATTTAACTGTACTATGGCATATGTTTTTTATAGATTTCCACAGCTTTTTTGGGTTATCCTTTGCCTCAGCAAGTTTTTTGCTCTGATATTCTTGTTTGATTTTGTACAGCAAGTTATCAAAAAAGTTTCTATATCGCTTATACGTTATCTGCAGTGCTTGATCACTAGGAGAGGCTCTCGCTCTACTGTGTAGCCTATCCCTGTGCCTCATACATCTTATCAGGCCCGGGGTGATCCACGGCTTGAGATTGAATTTGGAGCGGCTAATTTTGACTTGACGGGTATTGTTTTTTATTGCGGTGGAAATCAAAAGGTCAAAGTGGTCAACAGCTTCATTTACGTCAGAACAGTTTAAAACCCTCGACCAATCAGCCACACGTAGATCTAGAGCCGCTGCAGTAAAGTCAGTTTGGAGTGACAATCGCTGCCGTTGGATATCTCTATTTACGGGAAAAGTAATCGCAGCCATAGCGATATTGTGGTCGGTAATTGAACACTGACAGACGGCTCCAAACGAGCGAGATTTGGTCTTAATAAAAATGTGATCCAGACACGAGTTGTTTCTTGTCGGGAGAGTGATAGCAGGTAGAAATTCATGCATCGTCAGCATGCAAAGGTATTCTGAAGACTGATTTGTAGAATTACCCAATATATCAATGTTTATATCTCCAAGTATAACCACATCCCGGCAACCACCGACTTCCTTAAGAGATACGTCCAGAGAATTTATGAAATTATCTGTGTTTAAAAAAGAGGGAGAGCGATAAATACCAAAAATTTTTAACCTGTCAGAAATAGTTACCGAAAGACAGTTGGCTTCGACAATATTTGGTTCCGAGATCGAGACATTTAGCGACTCCTTAATATAAATAACTACACCACCACTTTTGTTTATGTATTTGGTTGTGTAAAATGCATTGTAACCCGCCAGTTGATTGATTAAGGAGCAGTCATTCAACCAACATTCCGTTAAAATTATTGCGTCGTAATCAATATTCATTCGTTTAAGGGCGACCTCAAATGCGTCAAAATTTCGTTGTAAGCTTCTAATGTTGAGTGTCATAAATTTAAAAGAATCAACTGACGCAAAGTAAGGCCCACTCAGTTCCAGTGACTCAAACATTCGACAGTCAATAGCCACAGTCTGGTCTATATCAACGTCAACGTCAAGTAACGCCATCGGAAATAAAATAAGTAGATAAAGACGAAAAACTATGAATCGGATGTGACGTCAGAGTTTTACAGAGTAGGTGAAGAGTCGATAGTATAAGGCTATGGCCATCGGTTCTTGCCCCAATATGTTTGTGTGTAAGAAGTGTTTGTGTAAAGTGTAGTAGAGTGTAAATTACGAAGTAAGTCTGTGTGAGAGCTGTACGAATAACTATTGTTAATGTAAATGTACACAGAAATATGTTCATAGGAGATACAAGAAAAATCAAAAACCAATGATAATCAAAGTGGTAATTAGAAAACAATGACCCCGGACCGATCGCCGGGCGATGAATGTGTGTCGACGGATGAAGATGGGCGGCCGCCGCCATCGTCAGGGGTCGTTGTATGGGACCTGATGAGGTCTGCTTCACGAGTCCGGTCGAGGTCCGCAGCACTTTGTATTGAAATTTGGCTGACAATTTATTGTAATAATATTTATTTTTTGTATACTTTTGACGATCCTTTTGTGAATTTCTTATAATTAACTGACATGTATTTATAATGTATTTTTTCAACAGGTAATAAATAAATCTATCCATCTAATCTATAAAAAAACGTAACAAAACTGACATTTGCTTCTGATTCTGAGTAGGAAAAACGATATTTTTTCCTAAATTGAAAAAAAAGAATGAGTACACTTTTTTTGTGAAAACGCCCAGGTACATTTTGTAACTCTGCATACATTGATAAACTTTCTCGTTTTCTAGAGATAAAAACTAAAATGAAAAGATTTTAACTTAAAACATTACTGAGGAGTTGGATATTCAAAATAAGTTTAAATTATCTAATAGAAACTCTTCCATAAGACACAGTTGTAACAATAATTACTTATCAACAATTATGTAATAAGATTACATTATTTTATATTCTAATAGAGACTGTATCCTGCAGACAAACTGCAAACAGTTTTGCAGGGCTATGTACAAAAAAAAAGTATGTAAGATTGATGACAAATAAATAATTTCATTCGTTCATTCAAGTAAATACCTAGATCTTTAAAATTAATACGGATACATATCCTTGCATAAAATCGATTGACATTGTTTCATTTCCACCTAAATCTGAAGACGGCTCCATGACTTTATTTTCAGAACTTTGTTCTAACGATAATTTAACTTCCTGAAAGATAACAATGTACTTTATTATTTGTGAACTGCTTATTGAAATGTGAATAGTTTTCTAAGTATAGTCAATGGCTTTTTGTAAAAACACTGAATTGCAATAATAATAAGTTAATGTTTCCGCGTACTTAGGTACTTGCAGTTCATTATTGGTTCAGTACGTGTATACTTTAGAGTATTTTTAACTATTAAGTACCTACCTACTTATCTATCTAAAAAGTAGGTTAGTACCTAGGTATCACACAATATTATAAAACTAGAAGCAAATAGGGATTATTACTGCAATGTTCTGCCGTCAGAATGCAGCACTAACACGAACCGTAATCGAATGCCTTTTAAAGTCCGTAGGATGCCAAATATCACATTATATCAATAAAATTATTGGAAATAGGTATCGCTCTATCGTTACTTTCGATGTAAATATCATATTATTTTGCTAGTGTGTCATATGTCATGACATGAACCGTCATGGCGACAAACAAGAACTGAAGTTGTCATGGCGGTTTGTTTACGGTTTGTGCCAGTGAACTGTAGAAATATAATGATTACTCACCTTTTCTGAGTCATAATCTTACATTGATCAATTAAACAAGCTTTCTTTTTTCCTTTTGGAAAATCCGACACTTATTTCCCATTTTTTGCTCGGTATTATTTTATATGCGATCGATAGTGCGTGGCAGTTCAACTAGCATAGGTCCGTCGCTGACAACGCCGGCGGCGGACTGAGCCTTGCGCTGAGGGGGGACTGATTTCATACAAAATACGAGCGCGCACTAGCTTATAATAAAATATCGTAAGCGACAAAACAGTTTTTCTTGCTTCAACTACAAATTACAATTAATAGAAAAATATCCAACCATCATGTTGAAGTATGGGTTAAAACTAATTTAATATGAAAATTTGGAATCTTAATTTGATCTAGGTTGCCTGTAACAAGCAAATCTCTGTCATACAAGAGGTATCTTTGATATTTTTTTCTATGCTATAAAGTTTTACTAATCGTGTTTCGGCAACCATGAGAATGAAGTCATTGAAATGAAGAATCAGGTTTTCAAATATCACTTCGATATGTTTTGTAATTGCTGAGAAAACTCTATTTCCCTGGGACCAAAATTCCCAATTCGTCGTCTTAAATCAAGTTTAGCTCGACAGTTTCATGTTCTAAATAGGTAATAATAATACCGGCTTGGCCTCCTCTCGTAATAAGAGGGCTTGAGCTGTAGTTGTCGCGAGGGTCCAGTGCGGATTGGGAACTTCACAGACATGTTTTCTTTCACCGTGAAATTCTACATAAGTTTCAAAAAACTCTGGTTTAGTCTAGTTTATTAATTTATTTGGTAAAAAAAATACTTAAGTACCTAATACAATAATTTAAAAAAAAAAATCAAACTCCAGAGTAGGCTGAGCCTGTATCTTGGTCACAGCATATATATAAGCTAAAGCAGTAGGGAAGCTACGAACTGCGACTACAGTACCGCGAGACCCCCTTAGAGGCCGTGTAGAGCGCGCGTCTGTGTGAGTGTGCTCTTTTCGATCGATATACTAGTAGCTTCCCTACTGCTTTAGCTTATATTATATATATATATATATATATATATATATATACTGTGTCTTGGTATTCTGCGAGTGTGATTACAATAAAGAATACAATACGATAGGTACGTCAAAGCACTAGGCCACCACGGCCTCACTGTACTTACTGTCATTAGATGTCATTAGAGGTGTGGCCTGAATGCGTTCGTATAGACTCGGTAATACCCGGAACAAAATACAAACAGAACGCACAAGCCAGACCGAAAAACTGAATAAGTATTCGCATTCGCATTCGCGAATGTTCAAAAAATGACATTTGTTGCATCACTAGTTCCTATTAATAAATTTTCTCCGTTAAATAACTTCTAAACTGAGAGCCACGATTGCGTTGCTTCATAGCCTTCACATAACAGTAAGTACATAAACGAAGCAGCAAGTAACTCCAGTTTCACCTCAAACGAACGCAGACTAATAGTAATAAATTGCATGAATGTTTGTCTGTTGGTAGTGAACAAACACAGCAACCCCAGTACCGCCTCGAGGGAGCTTAACCGCACCAGGCATTGATTTGACTTTAATTTTTTGAGAAAACACAATCAGGATTTAATAACAAAGGGCAAAAAACAAATGATTGTTCGCAATTACAAATATTGCAGGGGTTCGATTTTTGAAACATCAGTTGAACTATATTAAATTTGTAATAGAAGCGAGGCCTGGATACCATACAGGATAAATCTTTAACAGGAGCAAATAATAAAACTGGCCAAGAGCGTGTCGGACACGCCCGAAATAGGGTTCCGTAGCCATTACGAAAAAATTAAGTGATGTTTTTCTAAGTATTTCGTATTTTATACGGAATCTACCAAGCTTAGGTATATTTTATACCTTAGGCTGGTGTTTACTTTTAACTACTAATGATTCTCAAGAAAACTTAACCGTTATAGTTTTCCTTGAAAGTTTGATAAACTTACTACCATCCTGAATTTTTTAAAATTTTTATAGTTTTTATTTATATACAATATACATACCTTAAATAATTTTTTTTTTTGGATTTAGTAAAATAAACAGCCACTACTATCAATAAAGATTTAAAATAATTTGTTCCAGTTTCCCTTTAACATTAGTACACACTGCATTAATATGGATTACAAATGTGACTGTTACATTAAACAGTTGAGCCGGGGGTCGAAAGAACCTTACAGTTAATTTATCATAAACAAGTCATTATCCATAGCTTCGCCAGTGTGAACTGTTACATCTGACAAGTTATGTACATTTAACTGTAAAAAAAAAATACCCCGTTGAGTTTCTTGCCGGATTCTTCTCAATAGAGGTTTTTTCCGAACCGGTGGTAGATTTTTTGACGTTCATAAGTGCTTATCATAGCCTAAATTGAATAAAGAGATTTTGACTTTGACTTTGAATTCTGAGATTTACGGAATTCATTAAAACTATTAAAAGGCATTGACATCTATGTACTACGAGTAGACTCTATGTACGGTCGCCAGCATTAATATCTGCCACAGCTGAGCGTGCAAAAATATCTGACACTTCCCTCCGGCCCTAGAAATAGAGTCGTATTAGATATTTATGCACGCTTGTTGCGTCAGATATTGGCGTAGCCGCGAGCGAAAGCTAGATTCTGCATAAAAAATACGTAAATAACCAGTATCCAGCGTTAATCATAACTGATACTATCAAGTGGCATGTACACACATTATAACGGCGTTTAGGACAAACCCATTCCTCGGAGACCTCTAATGGCGGGCTCGGGACAACCCCATATGGCCACATTACAACACTGGCCATAAAGACCTGATGCTTTGTTTACAAAAAAAAAAACAATTCCGATGAACGAAGGGTTCAGTTACCTCACCTAAAATAATTTGATAGCGAGAAAAAAATTGATCAACACAAAAACTACTTAGCCGATGCTAAAAAATCTATTGGTGTAAATAAATAAAGTATATTGTTTAGCAGCGAGTAACGTTGGCTACTTTTATCCCGGGAAAATGGGTACCTTTCCTTTATTTAGCATTAATCTTGTTTGCCCGAAACTCATTTAGCATAAAACGTATAGCATAACTTTTTAGGCGACATTTATAATTATGCCACACGATAATATGCGTTACGGGACAGTGCCAAAAAGGTAGAACCTGGGAAAATACAAAGTTGCCGCAAGACGGAGATGAAGTTCCAGTAATCGCAACTATTATAGTCGTAAAATATTTAACACCAAATGTGACTCTAAGGTCTCGCGATTGATGCAGATTTCGATGTAAATCGAGAATTAGGTCTCAGGATAAAAGGGTTTGGACTGTGATTCTACACGGGCCTAATGCGGATTGTGGGAACTTATTTTCATTTATTAGCAGAATTTTCAGGATGTTTTGATTTACCTAAAAGCTCAGGATTAAATAACAGGTTTACCGTAGGTAGTAGTAATGTGTCCGCATAGATAAATCGACGTGAAATATTCGAAAAATGAGTAAAGCTCTAAATCGATTCAATGCACTTATACATAAAAGAGGTTATTTACTCAAAATGTTCTCCTACAATTTCCTAGATAAATGCCGAAAAATTTAGATGCACACCCAGGCTCGAACTAACGATCTTCTACTTCAAAGGCCATAGGTCAAACCTAGCCTTTTGAGCACCATTTACAAGTAACCTATTGCAAACGACCCGATGGAGTACAGTTTTGTGTTGTATATCTCTACAATAGGGAACCCCAAAAAATAATGCAACTCGCAATTGAGGGCCCATTGTTGGTTTGTTTGCAGAATCCAAGTTAATTGTGTGTTAATGTGACACCATTTGTGTAGACGATAAATAATATTGTTTTATGAAATATTGAAATTTATGAAATTGTGATGTTTAATAGTGGATTTGTATACATAAGTATGTATATGTATTTAATTGAAAATTTTCAGCAAGAATTTAGCATCCACATATTTAGTTTCTTATGTATTCATTTTCAACTCTTTATGTAGAGTGTGGAAACGCGCGGCAGCATCTACATAGATGGGCTCTCTATTATGCATTCTAGACTAGAGGTGCACGCAGTGAAAGATAAGCGCTACATAAAAAATATTATATTATAACAAAAAAAAAATTATCGACTGCAAAAAACCTCCTTCACAGCTAACTGTTTACATTCACGTAAGTAGATAATAATTAATAATAATAATTGTAATTTTATCTGTGTACCTGTTTTTCTGTATCGCTTATTATTTCTGGTGTACAATAAAGAGTATTTGTATTGTATTGTATTGTATTGTAGATTTTTCCCGCAATCTGACGAAATAATTTGTATAAAACACCAACAGGGTCGGAAGTCAGTTATAATCGAATATGAAATCGGACCTGCCCTGAACGCCGTAATACAATGGCCGGGGGGAACGACTTTACACATCGATGCTAGAGATGGTATCAGTATCATGGAAATTGGATTATGAAAATGATCGCATCGAAATATTTGTGTTTGAGTAACTGTTGGAGAGTCAAAGTACATAAAAAATTTTAAAGAATTGGATGAGTAACATAATCGTTATTTGATAAAATGCAATTTTCGGTGTGATTATTAATTACGGCCTACGCTAAGGTGACACGGTTAGGCGCACGGAGCGGTTGGGCGCCTTACTAACCTAATCAACAAAAACCGGACAAGAGCGTGTCGGACACGCCCAAAATAGGGTTCCGCAGCCATTAAGAAAAAAATAATTACCTAATATTTTTCTAAGGAATACTCCAAGTTTAGGTGTATTTTATACCTTAAGGCTGCTATTTTACTCTTAAACTACAAGAAAACCTAACCGTTACAGTTTTCCCTATAAGTTTGAAATACTTACTATCATTCTGATTTTTTTCAAATTTTTCCACCTACCGGTTTAGACTTTAGAGGGAGGAGGGACGCTCGATTTTAATGAAAATTTTCACTTTAAAGTTGAATATTTTGCAAACACATCACTGAATCGAAAAATCGTTTCAGTAACCTCATAATAGTTTTAAAACGCCTATATAAATTCATTAAGATACGGTGTGCATTATCATTGCTGAGAGCAATATTGTAATATTGATTGTAATACCATGTAATACCTATCAATCGAACTGTCGTACTTATATGATACAAAATGTTCCAACAAAACTTGTTTCTTACTAAAGTATACACGTGAGTTTTTATTTATCGGCCATGAAGATAAATTTTTCATGACAGCTGTAATAATAAAAGTAGCGTCGACTGCATTAATATTGTACTGAGCCCGCCACACTTCCGTACAAAAATTCTTGTTGTCTTATTTGATTTTTTTATTCTCCTTTCATTGGTGAAATTATTTATGATTTTGATATTTTTTTTTGGTTTTCCCTCCAAAACTTGCAGCGTAGACGTAAGCCTAGGTGTGCCGACTATGATGTTAAAAACAGTATTATACTGTTTTTCATATTATACTTCCAGTGATCGGATTGACTTGACATTTATTTTTGTGCAAATCCGGTGACAATACAATAATCCGGTAGTGACATCCAGGTCTTTTAGCCAAGATCATCTCCGTAGGACGAAACCGTTAAGGGTTAACGGCATCGACTTGAAATTTGATACGGAAATGTATTTTGGATGACATGACAATGCAAGTACAATCAACAAAAAGTACAGTCAGCAAAAAAGCTTCTATTAATAATAAAAATTTCATCAAAATGAAGGTTTTCACAGAGGCAAAATATCGCTAGATAGCGTTAGTATCGTGAGGTCCGTTTGTAGTTTGACGTTTGCTTGCGATTGGCACATTTACTTCTTCTTCTCTTTTAAAATATGGCTTTCTGTCCTAATTAATAGGACAATTTCGCCAGTGTCAAAGTATTCTCTTTCGAGAGGCAACGTTGTACGGTGATTGTAGTTTTTGCAACTTGATAGTAAAATTCCAGAAACCACGTGGAAACAGCTTGCGCATTAAAAAATGTCAGACACGAGAGCAATATAGAATTTTGTGATCACTGTTCACTGTTAAGGTTAATCCCGCATAAAACACTATCAAAATTAAACTTCAACTAGCCAAAAAAACAGAAATAGCAAAATTAGATATTAACTTCATCCGCCATGTTCGAATGCTACAAACCGAATCCCACACATTTACTTATTGAACCAAACACGAGCAAACGTCAAACGGACCTCACGATACTACTAACTCCATCTGGCGATATTTCGCCTCTGTAAAAACCCTCATTGCGAGCGTGTGACAACAACAACCAACATTATATAATAATGGAAACGAGTGCGGACGGCCCATAATATTTTTAAATGTAGATATATAGTATATATAAGTTAAGTAAGTACATATATTTTCGTCACACTTTGCTTAGTGATCCACTCATTCGGTGATTGTGAAATGGTTGTAAAGCTGGAATGGAAACAGGTAAGAATCTAAGCTTTTTAATTTTTTTTTGTAATGAAAATAACGAAGTTGACGTCATGTAAGAGATACAGAGTAGGTAAACAGAAAATAAATATGGTTTAAAATGGATGAAAATTAATAAATGGTTTTGATGTGAGGCGTCGAAACGTAATACTGATTGGTATTGTGGTGCGGGAAACGTGGGGGATGGAGAAAGAGAGGAAGGAAACACGTGTGTTCGATTGAGCGTCCGTGTAATGCTGCTTCTGCACTCATCACTTACAACTAAGTAGGTATCAATATTTAAAGATAATTGTCACACCTCAGCATAACAACATTCCTCTCTCAAAAGTAACTACAAGGTGTAAAAAAAACTGAAAACCTCAGATGCCCCAATAGCTTTTTTTATTTTAGTTTAGTTCGTTGTACTAATTTTCAAATACCATGAGTATTTAAAAAAATATCGTAAGTTTATATAGTAGTAGTACTCGTATCGTAAGTTTAGTAGTTATCATAAGTCAGTATTTATTTCTGTAAGTATAATTTCTAACTCTACTTTTATTTGTCAGTTGCGCTTCGCCGTTTATTTTAGAGATGAAAATGCATTTGAACCCAGGAATCCACCCAATTAAAGTTGTGAAGCATTTTAATTTTTTGATTATGTTTTATATGGTTTGCCGCAGGCTTTTTACGTATTGGGGCTTCAATTCAACATGATGTCCAAGGGCACGGCGATGGCGTTCCCTGCGACACTCATCCCCGCCCTGCAAGAGCCCGACAGTGGGATCAAAATAGACCTGGGACTGACGTCGTGGCTTGGTAACTACACCCATAAAAACTGCCCAAGGATATTTTTAATTCTTAGACAGATTTGAACATTTCAATATAGGCATATTACCCGAAGTTAACTGCTAAGTAAGGTTAAGTAAAATCAAAGAGTACGAAACTATTTGACCCTAAACCGTATATATCGGAGTGTTTTTTTTCTTCAATAAAATAAAAATAATTTCTTTGTCCACCCGTGACCTTATGATAGCTACATCTAAGAACACACTGTTTTTTTTCTTTTCTCCTTTTTTGGATATGGATCTCCGCTAAGTAATGCCTGATTCAATAAATTATTTAAAGTCGTTATCCGCATTTTTCAAACAGCTCAGGATCATCATCACAACGATTTGTTATTTTTATATCGTTTTTTTTTTCAAATAAATAATTATCTTTTTGTCAGTTTCCATTTCAGGACTATCTGGATTAGCTCCGGTGATCATGCTCGGACCCATCATGCACTATGGCGGTAGAAAAGTCGCCAACCTCTGCGTGACAGTACCCATCCTAATTGGCTGGATCCTGACTCACTTCGCCGGGAACTACAATTCAATAGGAATGCTATTGGCTGGAAGATTCCTGCAAGGATTGCCTCTCGGAGCAGGTTACTTCATGAGCGTGTGTATAGGAGAGTTTTCTTCTCCAAAAATGAGGAATATTCTCCTGAGTGTTAAGATGATAGCAGGAGTTGTAGGTGTCGCTTTCATGCATCTGATGGCATATTTCTTACACTGGAAGAACTTAGCTTTATTAGGCGCAGTGCCACCAACTTTGGCACTGATTGTGACTTTGTTCTGGCCCGAGACACCTGAATGGCTAGTGTCCAGGGGACGATACAAAGAAGCCGAGACAGTGTTTTACTCCCTCAGAGGTTTTAGCGCCGAAGGAGAGACAGAGTTGAAACAACTCATAGAAACCGAGAAGGCGAGACGCCGTGAGAATGCTAATAATACAATAATGAATGATATCCTGAGGAAGTTGAAATCACCTGTGCTGTGGAGGCCTGTTCTAGTGCTGTTTTTCACTATGCTCGTCCCTGTCATGGGTGGGCGTCAGTTCATTGCATCCTACTCAGTCCATTTGGCTGAACAGCTAAGCGGCGATAAATCTAAAGGATATTTCTATACCGTTATTGGGAATGCCATTGCTGTGCCAGCCAGCTTTATTAATGTCTACTTCGTTAAATTATTCACTAGAAGGCGTCTGATGTTTGGTTTTGGTTTGGCAGGTGTCGCGCTACTAGTGTCTGTCTGTTTGATGCTTTACATCAGGACTAAGTATCCACATGAGGTACTATCATGGTTTATTTTGATCACAATAGCAGTGTATTACTTTTTAGCAAGTTCCGCGATCTATCCCGTATCACATATTCTGATGGGAGAGGTTTTGCCGCTGGAGTATAGAGCTATAGGATCAGTTTTAGATGGGATATTAGGGTCTCTTGGGATGGCAGCTGTTGTGGCGGTGATGCCTTGGCTGGAGATTAGTATTGGGACCCATGGGATGCTGCTTGTATTCGCTTCCATCATGTTTTTTAGCTTAATGTATTTGTACGTTGAATTGCCTGAAACTAAGAATCGTACTCTGCATGATGTTGGAGATTACTTTAGAGGCAAGAGTCCGAAAATCAGACGAGCAGATTAGAGCATGAATACCGGTATTCGATAATATCGAAAAACCGGAATATCGGAGCAAAATCCCGATATTGGCAAAACCGGTATTGGCATTGTATAATACCGGTATTTCGATAATTTCGATATTGATCTCTAAATACCAATTATGTTGTTTTTTAATAAAGTATTACAGTCTGAACACTCTCAAAAGTCGCAAAAGTCACAAATTCATTAATACTTGTTGAATGAATATTATTATTTAAAATAAAATAAATTAGAATCTACTATTTATAAAGATTACCAATGTGGCCTATGAGAAAACCGCGTGTCATTACGTGATGTGGTGTGGTGTACCTATATCTGCACCTGGCCATAGTAAATGGCAAATATTTTTTACAACTGTTATTAAAACATTAGGAATGTTATTATGATCATTTGAAAAAAATAATGGGCAGTTATTTTATTTTTTGGTGGTTGGTAAATTACCATAGCAGTAAAACATTCTTGTGTTGTTCACAAAAGTGTATCATCATACGGAGTATCTCAAAATTTGTGTAAAAATACTTTACATGTTTGTTGACTGTAATTTGAAATAATCTTAGATATCTTTGAAATAATCTTAGCTACCTACTCGTACTTAAGATTGTCGGAACCGGAAAGGCTTAGGAAGTGGGAAACTCATTCATTTTACTTTAATAATACGAATATCGAAAAAATACCGAAATACCGGAATACCGGTATTAGAATTTTCAATATCGAAAAAATACCGGTATTGCAAAAAACGTCCGATATTAGATGCTCTAGAGCAGATGATGTTTCCAATATTGAAGAGAATAGGTTTATCTCGAAACGGGAATCATAACACAAGTTTCGAGATTTTTCGTGGAAATATGTGATCCAGTCTTAGCTTATTCGAACAAAGTAAAAAACAGTAAGTACTAGCAATACCGAGAAGAGAACAGAGAGAGACTAAAGCTTGTCTAACGCACTCGGAATTACAATCGTTTCCATTTCACCATTTCTTTCTATCACACGGTGTAAAATGAGGGTAGAAAGAGATGGTCTATATTTGTCCCACTGCCTGCTGCATGCCTCTTGTCAGAATGAGAGGGTTTGGGCTACAGTGTTGTACCTAGTGCTCACGCGGGCTCCGTGCGGATTGGACAATTTACACATACTAAACGAAAATTAGTAGGTACTGCGGTACTTTAAATTAATAAAATTTACTTTTTTAAGGTATTAATGTATTGCTAATTAAATAATATGTAAGATTATCTGAAAATTGCTTTATTATTTTGCTTTAGTTCTTTAGCCGATTTTTACGCATATTTTTTCCTTTGTAACCGTTGAATTTCTTCTCAGGTGAATGCTGGTTTCATCACAATGTTTTCCTCAACCGCAAAGCTCATGGTGAATTTCCAATTTACCTATGTTACTACATAAATAAATACCCCCTTATTCATAAAACTTAACAAGCCTATGTTAACTAACAAATGCTTTGTCCCTTTTTAAAAATTGACAAATTTTTTGACAAATGTCATCACCGAATCGAAAAATCGTTTCAGTAACCTCATAATGGTTTTAAAACGCCTATATAAATTCATTAAGATACGCTGTACACGCATATATCGTAGCTGAGACCAATATTGTAATACTACTCGTATCAATCGAACTGTCCTACTTATATGATACAAAATGTTCCAACAAAACTTGTTTCTTACTAAAGTATACACGTGAGTTTTTATTTATCGGCCATGAAGATAAATTTTTCATGACAGCTGTAATAATAAAAGTAGCGTCGACTGCATTAATATTGTACTGAGCCCGCCACACTTCCGTACAAAAATTCTTGTTGTCTTATTTGATTTTTTTATTCTCCTTTCATTGGTGAAATTATTTATGATTTTGATATTTTTTTTTGGTTTTCCCTCAAAAACTTGCAGCGTAGACGTAAGCCTAGGTGTGCCGACTATGATGTTAAAAACAGTATTATACTGTTTTTCATATTATACTTCCAGTGATCGGATTGACTTGACATTTATTTTTGTGCAAATCCGGTGACAATACAATAATCCGGTAGTGACATCCTGGTCTTTTAGCCAAGATCGTCTCCGTAGCACGGAACCGTTAAGGGTTGACGTCATCGATTTGAAATTTGTTACGGAAATGTGTTTTGGACGACATGACAATGCAAGTATGTACAATCAACAAAAAAAACAGTCAGCAAAAAAGATTCTATTAATAATAAAAATTTCATCAAAATGAGGGTTTTCACAGAGGCAAAATATCGCTAGATGGCGTTAGTATCGTGAGGTCCGTTTGTAGTTTGACGTTTGCTTGCGATTGGCACATTTACTTCTTCTTCTCTCTTCTTCTTCTCTTTTAAAATATGGCTTTCTGTCCTAATTAATAGGACAATTTCGCCAGTGTCAAAGTATTCTCTTTCGAGAGGCAACGTTGTACGGTGATTGTAGTTTTTGCAACTTGATAGTAAAATTTCAGAAACCACGTGGAAACAGCTTGCGCATTAAAAAATGTCAGACACGAGAGCAATATAGAATTTTGTGATCACTGTTCACTGTTAAGGTTAATCCCGCATAAAACACTATCAAAATTAAACTTCAACTAGCCAAAAAAACAGAAATAGCAAAATTAGATATTGACTTCATCCGCCATGTTCGAATGCTACAAACCGAATCCCGTACATTTACTTATTGAACCAAACACGAGCAAACGTCAAACGGACCTCACGATACTACTAACTCCATCTGGCGATATTTCGCCTCTGTAAAAACCCTCATTGCGAGCGTGTGACAACAACCAACATTATATAATAATGGAAACGAGTGCGGACGGCCCATAATATTTTAAATGTAGATATTTAGTATATATAACTTAAGTAAGTACATATATTTTCGTCACACTTTGCTTAGTGATCCACTCATTCGGTGAGTGATTGTAAAATGGTTGTAAAGCCGGAATGGAAACAGGTAAGAATTTAAGCTTTTTAATTTTTTTTTGTAATGAAAATAACGAAGTTGACGTCATGTATGAGATACAGAGTAGGTAAACAGAAAATAAATATGGTTTAAAATGGATGAAAATTAATAAATGGTTTTGATGTAGGGCGTTGAAACGTAACACTGATTTAAAGCATTGAGGTGCGGGAAACGTGGGACGGAAAAAGAGAGAAAGGAAACACGTGTGTTCGATTAGAGCGTCCGTGTAATGCTGCTTCTGCTTTATACTCATCATCACTCATCACTTGCAACTAGGTAGGTATCAATATACATATATATATATATATATATATATATATATATATATATATATATATATATATATATATTACTGTCACACCTCAGCATAACAACTTTCCTATCTCATAACTACAAGGTGTAAAAAAAACTGAAAGCTACGCCCCGATAGCTTTTTTTATTTAGTTCGTTGTATTCATTTTCAAATACCATGAGTATTTAATAAAATATCGTAAGTTTATATAGTAGTAGTATCGTAAGACATATTATTTAGACTAAGACTTTTGCGTGCCATATCATGGCGGAGCATACATTCATGTAACTGCACCCACCTAACATGTACAAGTAACACCTGTGTTGTTCCAGTTAAATAAAATCATTTCATTTCATTTCATAAGATTAGTAGTTATCGTAAGTCAGTATTTATTTCTAGAAGTATAATTTCCAACTCTACTTTTATTTGTCACTTGCGCTTCGCCGTTTATAGATGAAAATGCATGTTTTTTAACCCAGGAATCCACCCAGTTAAAGTTGTGAAGCATTTTAATTTTTTTGATTATGCATTATATGGTTTGCCGCAGGCTTTTTACGTATTGGGGCTTCAATTCAACATGATGTCCAAGGGCACCGCGATGGCTTTCCCTGCGACACTCATCCCCGCCCTGCAAGAGCCCGACAGTGGGATCAAAATAGACCTGGGACTGACGTCGTGGCTTGGTAACTACACCCATAAAAACTGCCCAAGGATATTTTTAATTCTTAGACAGATTTGAACATTTGAATATAGGCATATTACCCGAAGTTAACTGCTAAGTAAGGTTAAGTAAAATCAAAGAGTACGAAACTATTTAACCCACACCGTACATTATACCGGCCCTATGTGTTTTTTCCTTCAATGAATTAGAAATAATTTCTTTGTCCACCCGTGACCTTATGATAGCTACAACGTCTATACCAGATATGCGTGCTGTTCATGCAGTTCCTCCACCTCCGCACCTGCTCACTGTAAGAACACACTGCTTTTTTTTTCTTTTCTCCTTTTTTGACTATGGACCTCCGCAAATTAACGCCTAATTCAATAAATTATTTAAATTTGCTTACATTTTTCACACACATTTTTCACACAGCTCAGGATCATCATCACAACGATTTGTTATTTTTATATCTTTTTTTTCAAATAAGTAATCATCTTTTTTGTCAGTTTCCATTTCAGGACTATCTGGATTAGCTCCGGTGATCATGCTCGGACCCATCATGCACTATGGCGGTAGAAAAGTCGCCAACCTCTGCGTGACAGTACCCATCCTAATTGGCTGGATCCTGACTCACTTCGCCGGGAACTACAACTCAATAGGAATGCTATTGGCTGGAAGATTCCTGCAAGGATTGCCTCTCGGAGCAGGTTACTTCATGAGCGTGTGTATAGGAGAGTTTTCTTCTCCAAAAATGAGGAATATTCTCCTGAGTGTTAAGATGATAGCAGGAGTTGTAGGTGTCGCTTTCATGCATCTGATGGCATATTTCTTACACTGGAAGAACTTAGCTTTATTAGGCGCAGTGCCACCAACTTTGGCACTGATTGTGACTTTGTTCTGGCCCGAGACGCCTGAATGGCTAGTATCCAGGGGACGATACAAAGAAGCCGAGACAGTTTTTTACTCCCTCAGAGGTTTCAGCGCCGAAGGAGAGACAGAGTTGAAACAACTCATAGAAACCGAGAAGGCGAGACGCCGTGAGAATGCTAACAATACAATAATGCGTGATATCGTGAGGAAGTTGAAATCACCTGTGCTGTGGAGGCCTGTTCTAGTGCTGTTTTTCACTATGCTCGTCCCTGTCATGGGTGGGCGTCACTTCATTGCATCCTACTCAGTCCATTTGGCTGAACAACTAAGCGGCGATAAATCTAAAGGATATTTCTATACCGTTATTGGGAATGCCATTTCTGTGCCAGCCAGCTTTATTAATGTCTACTTCGTTAAATTATTCACTAGAAGGCGTCTGATGTTAGGTTTTGGTTTGGCAGGTGTCGCGCTGCTAGTGTCTGTCTGTTTGATGCTTTACATCAGGACTAAGTATCCACATGAGGTTCTATCATGGTTGATCTTGATCACAATAGCAGTGTATTACTTTTTAGCAAACGTCGCGTTCTATCCCGTAGCATATATTCTGATGGGAGAGATTTTTCCGCTGGAATATAGAGCTATAGGATCAGTTTTAGATGGGATATTAGGGTCTCTTGGGATGGCAGCTGTTGTGGCGGTTATGCCCTGGCTGGAAATTAGTATTGGAACCCATGGGATGCTGCTTGTATTCGCTTCCATCATGTTTTTTAGCTTAATGTATTTGTACGTTGAATTGCCTGAAACTAAGAATCGTACTCTGCACGATGTTGGAGATTACTTTAGAGGCAAGAGTCCGAAAATCAGACGAGCAGATGATGTTTCCAATATTGAAGAGAATAGGTTTATCTCGAAACGGGAATCATAACACAAGTTTCGAGATTTTTCGTGGAAATATGTGATCCAGTCTTAGCTTATTCGAACAAAGTAAAAAATAGTAAGTACTAGCAATACCGAGAAGAGAACAGAGAGAGACTAAAGCTTGTCTAACGCACTCGGAATCACAATCGTTTCCATTTCACCATTTCTTTCTATCACACGGTGTAAAATGAGGGTAGAAAGAGATGGTCTATATTTGTCCCACTGCCTGCTGCATGCCTCTTGTCAGAATGAGAGGGTTTGGGCTACAGTGTTGTACCTAGTGCTCACGCGGGCTCCGTGCGGATTGGACAATTCACACATACTAAACGAAAATTAGTAGGTACTGCGGTACTTAAAATTAATAAAATTTACTTTTTTAAGGTATTACTGTATTGCTAATTAAATAATATGTAAGATTATCTCAAAATTGCTTTATTATTTTGCTTTAGTTCTTTAGCCGATTTTTACGCATATTTTTTCCTTTGTAACCGTTGAATTTCTTCTCAGGTGAATGCTGGTTTCATCACAATGTTTTCCTCAACCGCAAAGCTCGTGGTGAATTTCCAATTTACCTATGTTACTACATAAATAATTACCCCCTTATTCATAAAACTTAACAAGCCTATGTTAACTAACAAATGCTTTGTCCCTTTTTAACAAATACAAATGTCGAAGTGACAGATAAGGACAAACGAATTTTAGCGGCATTTTAACTAAAATAGGTTTAATTGTCGTTTATGAATAAGGGGGTTATTCTTTTAGCTTGTACTTGTACTACAAGCAAACTATTGAATAAATCTCTTTTTTACCGACTTCATAAAAAAGGAGGAGGTTATCAATTCGGTTGTATTTTTTTTTTTTTTTTTTACGTTTGTTACCTCAGAACTCCGTCATTTATGAACCAATTTGAAAATTGTTTTTTGCGTTCGTCTAGGAATGCTTTCAATTAGGTCCCATAAGCACCAAATCAGGATCTGATGATTGGATCCTAAGGAAATCGAGGGAACTCTTCAAATGTTGTAGGGACACCTATGATAATTTTGATATATTTAGTAGTAACTCGACCATTTGCTCTTGAAAATCATCATTTGGTGAAGTGGAACTGATGATGAAGACCACAGTTGACCATCGGAGTTACTACTCAATAATAAGTATTTCATGGGTTGAATTTCAAGTGCTTTAACACAGTTACTAAGCAATTTATGCTCCTCAGAACGGATATGGTGAAATGGAATGAGTGGTGAAGCACCAGGACTCCTCACTCCTCAATAAGGAACGTCTCTGCATCGGAAAAAGCAATTTTTCGTAAAAGGTGACGAGCAGTTGACATTAAACTATTGTATCTTAGATGTTTTACACTAAAAAGCGTGAAAAAAAAATTTTATAACAAAACATAGAACCGACTACAAAAAACCATGAAAATAATTTTCTACCAGCTTGAAGTCGGTGCCTCAGCAGGAGTGATTGAAGCCATTTACTCGTATAGTTGTAGGTGAGGTAGACGATTATAGGTCCACTCCTGCTGGCTCGTGCTGAGGCACCGACTTCAGGCTGGTAGAAAATTATTTTCATGGTTTTTTGTAGTCGGTTCTATTTTTTGTTATAAAATTTTTTATTTATTTATTTTACCTATACTTTAAGTAACTTGAGGGCAAAATAATAAAACATTTGTAGTTCACTTAAAACACTTATTTTACTGCAAAAAATTATAAACAGAAGGAATTAATTTCAGTAACGTAGTGTACCTAGATATTCATAGTCATACTCATACTCATATATTGGTAATCATTATTACATGTCATGTTTTGTTAAATTATTCCAATTTCATATAGGAATCTAGTCAGAGACCTATCAGTAAAATTATAACAGTAGAATACAGGCCGAAAGTCTCGAAAACGTTGAGCACTTACACCATAATCCGGCAACAACAATGGCCAGGTTTATCGCCGCTAATTAAGGCTGGGCAATTATTAACCGGCATTGTCGCCGCGCCATTACGGCCAGCATCAATTGGGATGCGAATATTTAATAATAATTGGCTTGGCTTTGTTTAACCGGGCGGGACACGCCCCGAGTAGCGACAGCACACAAGAATGCTCGGGTTTTGGGTCATTGTTTTTCATTTAATGTGTCAAAATAACTTTATTCACTAAATTGAAAATACAAACCGAAACATAGATGCACAGAAAAACCAGAAAAATAAGACCAACACTGGGAATCGAACCCAGAATTTGAATTTGATTTTTTATTTGGATTTGAATTTGGAATTGAAATAAAAAATACAAAAAGATTCCAAAAAACCAATCATAACTTTATTCACTCACATATTCTAACATAGAAAGATACATTAGATAGTACGAGTAATAAAATAAAAACGGAAGACTAATAAATTGATGAACTATGAGAAAATTGTCAAGTTAGTCTGTCAGTCGGAGTGTGGTAGGGCAGCACCATCCCGCCGCCGCCATAAGCCGTGGTGGCCTAGTGGTTTGACCTATCGCCTCTCAAGCAGAGGGTCGTGGGTTCAAATCCCGGCTCGCACCTCTGAGTTTTTCGAAATTCATGTGCGCTTACCACGAGCCTTGCGGTGAAGGAAAACATCGTGAGGAAACCTGCACAAACCTGCGAAGCAATTCAATGGTGCGTGTGAAGTTCCCAATCCGCACTGGGCCCGCGTGGAACTATGGCCCAAGCCCTCTCATTCCGAGAGGAGGCCTGTGCCCAGCTGTGGGACGTATATAAGCTGAGATGATGCTGCCCTCAACACCATCATCAAAGCCAAATAGCTTAACTGCTGGCTTCCATTTGTGACGGGTGCCTCGAATGCACATGCTAGTCTCTCTAAATATGGAAGTTATTATACGAGCTCTCAGCCAGCCTATGACGAAAGTTTTTGTTTTTCATTTTGAAGACCGGATAGCCAAGTGATTAGAGAACCTGAGTATGAAGCTTGTGGTCCCGGGTTTGATCCCCGGTTGAGCACTCGGGCAGATATTTTTATGGAAAATACTTTCTATACAACACACAGGTTGTCCATCTCAGTTCGATGCGGCAACGTGGCAAGTGTATTGGTATCTTTGCGCCGGGTATGACGCCGGGTGGTTTGTCTGTCTATGTATTTATCTGACCTTTTTTTTACCTATTCTAAATGAAACAAAATAAATAATAAACTTTAAAAAATATATACGTCTTATTTGTTTGGTACTTTTTTCTGCCTAGTTTAAAAACAAGCTAGTTATATTTTATGTGAAGATGTTACAAAAGATCAAACGTAAATATCGTTTGAGCTGAGAAGCTCAATGCGTTTGTTAGTGTTTGATCTTTGTTTTCACCACGTAAAACATGACGGAATTGGGATGTCCCAAAAAAAATAACCTATAGTTTTTATCTTATTTTTGGAAAGAATAGGATATTTTAAGATACCTTTTTCATCGATTTTGAATTTGGATGAGTATTTAATTTTTTATAATTTTTTTACGAAATAAGCTGGATGACGTCACAGTGAGACAGCCACGTTCCATTGCCTAGAAAAATTCAGTTTGTACATAACATAATCTGTGGCATTACTGAAAGTCAAGTGACAGTCAACAATCATACAAGCACGGCACGGTCCTAAATGAACCATGACAAATAGTTTCATTTATATCTCTTCTTTTAGCTTCGATTATTCGTAGGTTTGTTTAATGGTGTGATAGTAAATACATATTTTTAATTAAAATCTGATATTTAAATTCTTTTATATTCACTTTTAACGTAGTTATTTAATACTTTTATTTGTGAAAATACATTGATAATACTCGTATACATTTCGGACTTTACGATAAAATGACAACTGTTTAAAGCCGAATGCGCATCATGTGATTAAATTTCCATCTTTGTCACTCTTTGCTATTATAAGCAGGACAGCAACATTTCAAACTGTCAATTTGCTTTAAAGTGTAGACTTTCCTTTAGACCTGCATTTGTGACGTAACACTGCAGGGGTCAAATGAAGGTCATTACTTAAATTTTATTTATTTAATTCAGATTATCATATTTTTGGAATCTGATTTCTGAAAACGCTTCACAAAGCCTATTTCTCCAAATGGTTTTCGATTTATTATACTTTGTAAAAAAGTGGGACATCCCAATTATAAAAATACTCACTAAGCAAATTTTCTTGATTGATTGCCTAAATACAAGAAACAAACATAATCGTAGGTACAAACCATATTACGTTTTCAACACAGGTGCTCGTAAATCGACTCTTATTTTTACACCGCTCTCATCATCGGAAGGAAAGGAGAAACCACCACACTATTGTTCCAATAAAGTTGTCATGAAGGTTTACTGTATGCTGATCCTCAACATACGAGTATGTCTTTGAAGAGTGTAGCGACTTAGAATAATTTCATAATTCCGTTTATTAAAAATATTACGAAAACATTTGATACAAGTGTTATAATGTGTAATAATTTTTTTGAATCTCGTCAAATGGGTTATGTCTAAGGGCAATGAATATTTTTGTGAGTCAGCTGTTTAAATGCAAAAATCATAAATAAACATTTAATTTCATACAATTATTTTTTCGTAGCAAGTGGAAGGATGTATAGTCTCTGCCTACCCCGGCAGAAGCCCCGAAAGCCCGAAGCCCGGAAAGAGGCGTGATTTTATGTAATGTACTAGCTTTTGCCCGCGACTTCGTCCGCGTGTACTTTAGTTATCAGGTTATATGTTTTATTTAATTAACCTTCATATTGTATGAAAACCCTCCCCCTTATTGAACTCGTCAACACCATACGGATCATTTTAAATGGTGACCAGCCATATTTCTAGTGTAGAAATAAAGAAATCTCATAAAAACTCCCCCATAATAAGTCGAAAGCTACTTCTTCTTTCTTTATCTTTGCCTACGGAGATAATTTTTATTTGTTATCAGGACCCTTAATACCGATAGGTATATGTATACTTAATAGCAATTTTCATACTGCTAAGTCCAGAAATCAGAAAATTTCAATACAAACTTCTTTTACCCCTTTAGGGGATAATTTTATCTATTTCACCTACACAGATAATTTTAAATTGTAATCGAGAACTTGCATACCTATTTTCATAGTTCTAAGTCCAGAAATGGGAAAATTTCCATACAAACTTTACCCCCCATTTTACCCCATTAGGGGGGAATTTTATCCATTTCATATACTCAGATAATTTTTGATTGTAATTGAGAACCTATATACTTAATTTCATAGATCTAATTCCAGAAATGAGAAAATTTCCATACAAACTTTACCCCCCCATTTTACACTTTTAGGGGAGAATTTTATCCATTTCACTTACACAGATAATTTTGAATTGTAATCGAGAACTTATATACCTATTTTCATACTTCTAAGTCCAGAAATGAGAAAATTTCCATACAAACTTTACCCCCCATTTTACACTTTTAGGGGGGATTTTATCCATTTCATATACTCAGATAATTTTTGATTGTAATCGAGAACCTATATACCTATTTTCATAGATATAATTCCAGAAATGAGAAAATTTCCATACAAACTTTACCCCCCATTTTACACTTTTAGGGGGGAATTTTATCCATTTCGCTTACACAGATAATTTTTAATTGTAATCGAAAACTTATATACCTATTTTCATACTTCTAAGTCCAGAAATGAGAAAATTTCCATACAAACTTTACCCCCCCATTTTACCCCCTTAGGGGATGAATTTCCAAAAATCCTTTCTTAGTACTCACTTACATCATAAAAGGAACCCCTGTACCAAATTTCAAGTTTCTAGGCCCAGCGGTTTGGGCTGTGCGTTGATATATAACCCAGTCAGGTTTGCCTTATATATATATAATAATAGAAGAAGAAGATGTTTTTTATTTGTATTGTTTTGCAAAATTTTCGCACTTGTGATGCAGATCGCAGCGTGATGATGATGACGATATATCCGTGTATTGTGCTGACGCTACCGGCCCTTTAAGCCGGTTACGCCGGGCAGTAATGGCGGCGTCATTTGTGCGAATTATAATTGGTGATAACGCACCGCTGTAATAGACAACTCAATTTACGGCATCATGCGACTGGTTATTTTAACTTTGTTTTTTTTACAATGTTTTATTTATTAATCATCTTCTTCTTCTCTTTTAAAATATGGCTTTCTGTCCTAATTAATAGGACAATTTCGCCAGTGTCAAAGTACTCTCTTCGAGAGGGACGTTGTACGGTGATTGTAGTTTTTGCAACTTGATAGTAAAATTCCAGAAACCACGTGGAAACAACTTGCGCATTAAAAAATGTCAGACACGAGAGCAATATAGAATTTTGTGATCACTTTTCACTGTTAAGGTTAATCGCCGCATAAAACACTATCAAAATTATACTTCAACTGGCCAAAGAAACAGAAATACCAAAATTAGACATCGTCTACATCCGCCATGTTCGAATGCTACAAATCGAATCCAAAATATCTTTATTCAATTTAAGCTACAACAAGCACTTATGAATGTCAAAAATATCTACCTACCACCGGTTCGGAAAAACCTCTGTTGAAAAGAATCCGGTAAGAAACTCAACTCCGAATTTTTTTCCCACTGAAACCATCTATTTTTCCAAAAATTTTAAATGATCATCCTATAAAAAACTATAGGTTAGGTTAGGTTTATTTTAGAAGAATTCTAAACAATCATTGGATTCAGAGAAAAAAGAGTTATGACAAACGATCGTTCTGACAAAAATTACATTCGGACTTTCGATAAGTATGCAAGCCAATATGGACCCTCATTTTAGCTACCTAAATAGATACATTTTCATGTTAAAAAAAAATACCTACGAATACTTTGCCAACCAGTTCAATTATTCCCATTTTTAAATGACCTTTTCAAAAGCGCAACAGTAAATCCAATAACGTTTTAAACCCACTGACTTGTAATCCTGCGCAGGTGTCCTTTACCGTTTGACACCCTTTTAGTGTTATGGTTGGTCTGGCTAGGACTCATCACACAATTTCCCTGTACATTGCTTGTTTTATTACATTATGGTTATGCCGTGAGCATTCCGGTCGTGCGATGTACGGAGAATTTGGTACCGTGTCGTGTTTTGGGGTTGTGTCATGGGGTGGGACACCTGTAATAATCATTAGTCATTTTGTGCGCGGTTTGTGCACGTGTAGTGTTAATTGGAGTTCAATTTGGAACACTTTTGAATTATTACATTAACTAAGTACTCGTTGTACTGGAAATAATGTGTCGGGAAAATACTGAAGTAATTTGTTTTATTAAATTTTATTTTTGTTTTAGCGATCCAAAGTGAAAAACCAATTTAATTGATGGTGCAAATAATTTTATCTTATCACCGTTGACTTTATAAATATCTGAAAATAAAATCATTATACGTACATAATTACAATTACATCCGTCCGTCGTTAATCGTCCGGTGTCGTAAACCGGTGGATGGAATTTTTTTTTTAATTCAGGATGGTAGTAAGTATGTCAAACTTACAAGGAAAACTGTAACGGTTCAGTTTTCTTGAGAATTATTAGTAAATAGTTTAAGAGTAAATAGCAGCCTAAGGTATGAAATATACCTGAACTTGTAATATTTCGTACGAAATACGAAATCCTCAGAAAAATATGACTTAATTTTTTCATAATGGCTACGGAATCCTATCTCGGGCGTGTCCGATACGCTCTTGGCCCGTTTTTTTTATTATACATGTCAAATTACGAAATGAAATGAAATGATAGACTTTACGTCGAACACTTTTATTGAAAAAAATCATAATATATCTTTTAACGAATTAAAATAAACTATGTATTATTCGCAACTTAGTAGGGTTCTTAACGAGTAAGTTAATCAACGCTTAATATTAAATAACTAGGTACTTGCCACATTACGACGACACTGCACGTAGCCTGATGAACTTGGTCGATTTTTACAAGCTTTTTTTACCGGTGTGAAGTTAGCGGCCTAAAGTTAGCGGCCGACTATAACCCGACCAAATGAAAAAGGCAGAAATTAAATTGATTTTTTTTCGATTTATACGGGAAATACAGTAGCTATTTCTTTAAGCATAACAAGTTTTTCACAAAACACTTCAAATAAAACCAAAAGCCGGGAGGTATAAGGGATAAAATCAAAGTAACTTGACAAATACAAAAGTGTGAAGTTAGCGGCCGACTCTGAAATAATAATGATGTAATCAAAAGAGCAACTTATAGACTGACGAACACATTGGCGATTATCTTAAACAAAGCGCATGAACAAGAGCTTTCATTTAAGGCGAAAACCACTCACTTCGGAAAGTAATAAGACGGTTAACTAACAGCATTAAAGTTAGCGGCCGGAAAAAAAAGTAAGTTTTTTATAAAAAACTTCCAGTTATAGACTGACGAACACATTGACGAGCATCTCAAACGAAGCGCATTAACAAGAGCTTTCATTTAAGGCCATTACCACTCACTTCGGAAAGTGTTAAGACGGTTAACTAACAGCATTTAAGTTAGCGGCCGAAACAATAACGTAAGTTTTTTTGTCAAAAGTTCCAGTTATAGACTGACGAACACATTGGCGAGTATTTCAAACAAAGCGCATTAACAAGAGCTTTCTTTAAAGGCCATAACCACTCACTTCGGAAAGTGTTAAGACGGTTAACTGGCAGCATTGAAGTTAGCGGCCGAAATAAAATTGCAAGTTTTTAATAAAAAGTTCCAGTTATAGACTGACGAACACATTGGCGAGTATCTCAAACGAAGCGCATTAACAAGAGCTTTCTTTTAAGGCCACAACCACTCACTTCGGAAAGTGTTAAGACGGTTAACTGGCAGCATTGAAATTAGCGGCCGAAACAAAATTGCAAGTTTTTAATAAAAAGTTCCAGTTATAGACTGACGAACACATTGGCAAGTATCTCAAACGAAACGCATTAACAAGAGCTTTCTTTTAAGGCCATAAACACTCACTTCGGAAAGTGTTAAGACGGTTAACTGGCAGCATTGAAGTTAGCGGCCAAAACAAAATTGCAAGTTTTTAATAAAAAGTTCCAGTTATAGACTGACGAACACATTGACGAGTATCTCAAACGAAGCGCATTAACAAGAGCTTTCTTTTAAGGCCATAACCACTCACTTCGGAAAGTGTTAAGACGGTTAACTGGCAGCATTGAAGTTAGCGGCCGGAAAAAAAAGTAAGTTTTTTATAAAAAAACTTCCAGTTATAGACTGACGAACACATTGACGAGTATCTCAAACGAAGCGCATTGACAAGAGCTTTCATTTAAGGCCATAACCGCTCACTTCGGAAAGTGTTAAGACGGTTAACTGGCAGCATTGAAGTTAGCGGCCGAAATAAAATTGCAAGTTTTTAATAAAAAGTTCCAGTTATAGACTGACGAACACATTGGCAAGTATCTCAAACGAAACGCATTAACAAGAGCTTTCTTTTAAGGCCATAAACACTCACTTCGGAAAGTGTTAAGACGGTTAACTGGCAGCATTGAAGTTAGCGGCCAAAACAAAATTGCAAGTTTTTAATAAAAAGTTCCAGTTATAGACTGACGAACACATTGACGAGTATCTCAAACGAAGCGCATTAACAAGAGCTTTCTTTTAAGGCCATAACCACTCACTTCGGAAAGTGTTAAGACGGTTAACTGGCAGCATTGAAGTTAGCGGCCGGAAAAAAAAGTAAGTTTTTTTATAAAAAACTTCCAGTTATAGACTGACGAACACATTGACGAGTATCTCAAACGAAGCGCATTGACAAGAGCTTTCATTTAAGGCCATAACCACTCACTTCGGAAAGTGTTAAGACGGTTAACTGGCAGCATTGAAGTTAGCGGCCGAAATAAAATTGCAAGTTTTTAATAAAAAGTTCCAGTTATAGACTGACGAACACATTGGCGAGTATATCAAACGAAGCGCATTAACTAGAGCTTTTTTTTAAGGCTATAACCACTCACTTCGGAAAGTGTTAAGACGGTTAACTGGCAGCATTGAAGTTAGCGGCCGGAAAAAAAGTAAGTTTTTTATAAAAAACTTCCAGTTATAGACTGACGAACACATTGACTAGTATCTCAAACAAAGCGCATTGACAAGAGCTTTCATTGAAGGCGATAATCACTCACTTCGGAAAGTGATAAGAGGGTTAACTAACAGCATTAAAGTTAGAGGCCGGAAAAAAAAAAGTAAGTTTTTTATAAAAAAACTTCCAGTTATAGACTGACGAACACATTGACGAGTATCTCAAACGAAGCGCATTGACAAGAGCTTTCATTTAAGGCCATAACCACTCACTTCGGAAAGTGTTAAGACGGTTAACTGGCAGCATTGAAGTTAGCGGCCGAAATAAAATTGCAAGTTTTTAATAAAAAGTTCCAGTTATAGACTGACGAACACATTGGCGAGTATCTCAGACGAAGCGCATTAACAAGAGCTTTCTTTTAAGGCCATAACCACTCACTTCGGAAAGTGTTAAGACGGTTAACTGGCAGCATTGAAGTATGCGGCCGAAATAAAATTGCAAGTTTTTAATAAAAAGTTCCAGTTATAGACTGACGAACACATTGGCAAGTATCTCAAACGAAGCGCATTAACAAGAGCTTTCTTTTAAGGCCATAACCACTCACTTCGGAAAGTGTTAAGATAAGACGGTTAACTGTGCAGTATTGAAGTGAGACGCCGGATCAAAAATAAAGGTTTTTTTATAAAAAGTTCCAGTTATAGACTGACGAACACATTGACGAGTATCTCAAACGAAGCGCATTGACAAGAGCTTTCATTTAAGGCCATAACCACTCACTTTGGAAAGTGTTAAGATGGTTAACTGGCAGCATTGAAGTTAGCGGCCGAAATAAAATTGCAAGTTTTTAATAAAAAGTTCCAGTTATAGACTGACGAACACATTGGCGAGTATATCAAACGAAGCGCATTAACAAGAGCTTTTTTTTAAGGCCATAACCACTCACTTCGGAAAGTGTTAAGACGGTTAACTGGCAGCATTGAAGTTAGCGGCCGGAAAAAAAGTAAGTTTTTTATAAAAAACTTCCAGTTATAGACTGACGAACACATTGACTAGTATCTCAAACGAAGCGCATTAACAAGAGCTTTCATTTAAGGCCATTACCACTCACTTCGGAAAGTGTTAAGACGGTTAACTAACAGCATTTAAGTTAGCGGCCGAAACAATAACGTAAGTTTTTTTGTCAAAAGTTCCAGTTATAGACTGACGAACACATTGGCGAGTATTTCAAACAAAGCGCATTAACAAGAGCTTTCTTTAAAGGCCATAACCACTCACTTCGGAAAGTGTTAAGACGGTTAACTGGCAGCATTGAAGTTAGCGGCCGAAATAAAATTGCAAGTTTTTAATAAAAAGTTCCAGTTATAGACTGACGAACACATTGGCAAGTATCTCAAACGAAGCGCATGAACAAGAGCTTTCATTTAAGGCGAAAACCACTCACTTCGGAAAGTGTTAAGACGGTTAACTAACAGCATTTAAGTTAGCGGCCGAAACAATAACGTAAGTTTTTTTGTCAAAAGTTCCAGTTATAGACTGACGAACACATTGGCGAGTATTTCAAACAAAGCGCATTAACAAGAGCTTTCTTTAAAGGCCATAACCACTCACTTCGGAAAGTGTTAAGACGGTTAACTGGCAGCATTGAAGTTAGCGGCCGAAACAAAATTGCAAGTTTTTAATAAAAAGTTCCAGTTATAGACTGACGAACACATTGACGAGTATCTCAAACGAAGCGCATTAACAAGAGCTTTCTTTTAAGGCCATAACCACTCACTTCGGAAAGTGTTAAGACGGTTAACTGGCAGCATTGAAGTTAGCGGCCGGAAAAAAAAGTAAGTTTTTTATAAAAAACTTCCAGTTATAGACTGACGAACACATTGACGAGTATCTCAAACGAAGCGCATTGACAAGAGCTTTCATTTAAGGCCATAACCACTCACTTCGGAAAGTGTTAAGACAGTTAACTGGCAGCATTGAAGTTAGCGGCCGAAATAAAATTGCAAGTTTTTAATAAAAAGTTCCAGTTATAGACTGACGAACACATTGACTAGTATCTCAAACGAAGCGCATTGACAAGAGCTTTCATTTAAGGCGATAATCACTCACTTCGGAAAGTGTTAAGACGGTTAACTGTGCAGTATTGAAGTTAGACGCCGGATCAAAAATAAAGGTTTTTTTATAAAAAGTTCCAGTTATAGACTGACGAACACATTGAAGAGTATCTCAAACGAAGCGCATTGACAAGAGCTTTCATTTAAGGCAATAATCACTCACTTCGGAAAGTAATAAGAGGGTTAACTGACAGCATTAAAGTTAGCGGCCGGAAAAAAAAGTAAGTTTTTTATAAAAAACTTCCAGTAATAGACTGACGAACACATTGACGAGTATCTCAAACGAAGCGCATTGACAAGAGCTTTCATTCAAGGCCATAACCACTCACTTCGGAAAGTGTTAAGACGGTTAACTGGCAGCATTGAAGTTAGCGGCCGAAATAAAATTGCAAGTTTTTAATAAAAAGTTCCAGTTATAGACTAACGAACACATTGGCGAGTATCTCAAACGAAGCGCATTAACAAGAGCTTTCTTTTAAGGCCATAACCACTCACTTCGGAAAGTGTTAAAACGGTTAACTGGCAGCATTGAACTTAGCGGCCGGAAAAAAAGTAAGTTTTTTATAAAAAAACTTCCAGTTATAGACTGACGAACACATTGACTATTATCTCAAACGAAGCGCATTGACAAGAGCTTTCATTTAAGGCGATAATCACTCACTTCGGAAAGTGATAAGAGGGTTAACTAACAGCATTAAAGTTAGCGGCCGGAAAAAAAAGTAAGTTTTTTTATAAAAAACTTCCAGTTATAGACTAACGAACACATTGGCGAGTATCTCGAACGAAGCGTATTGACAAGAGCTTTCTTTTAAGGCCACAACCACTCACTTCGGAAAGTGTTAAGACGGTTAACTGGCAGCATTGAAGTTAGCGGCCGAAATAAAATTGCAAGTTTTTAATAAAAAGTTCCAGTTATAGACTGACGAACACATTGGCGAGTATCTCAAACAAAGCGCATTAACAAGAGCATTCTTTTAAGGCTATAACCACTCACTTCGGAAAGTGTTAAGACGGTTAACTGGCAGCATTGAAGTTAGCGGCCGTAATAAAATTGCAAGTTTTTAATAAAAAGTTCCAGTTATAGACTGACGAACACATTGGCGAGTATCTCAGACGAAGCGCATTAACAAGAGCTTTCTTTTAAGGCCATAACCACTCACTTCGGAAAGTGTTAAGACGGTTAACTGGCAGCATTGAAGTTTGCAGCCGAAATAAAATTGCAAGTTTTTAATAAAAAGTTCCAGTTATAGACTGACGAACACATTGGCAAGTATCTCAAACGAAGCGCATTAACAAGAGCTTTCTTTTAAGGCCATAACCACTCACTTCGGAAAGTGTTAAGACGGTTAACTGTGCAGTATTGAAGTTAGACGCCGGAACAAAAATAAAGGTTTTTTTATAAAAAGTTCCAGTTATAGACTGACGAACACATTGGCGAGTATATCAAACGAAGAGCATTGACAAAAGCTTTCTTTTAAGGCCACAACCACTCACTTCGGAAAGTGTTAAGACGGTTAACTGGCAGCATTGAAGTTAGCGGCCGGAAAAAAAGTAAGTTTTTTATAAAAAACTTCCAGTTATAGACTGACGAACACATTGACTAGTATCTCAAACGAAGCGCATTGACAAGAGCTTTCATTGAAGGCGATAATCACTCACTTCGGAAAGTGATAAGAAGGTTAACTAACAGCATTAAAGTTAGAGGCCGGAAAAAAAAGTAAGTTTTTTATAAAAAACTTCCAGTTATAGACTGACGAACACATTGAGGAGTATCTCAAACGAAGCGCATTGACAAGAGCTTTCAATTAAGGCCATAACCACTCACTTCGGAAAGTGTTAAGACGGTTAACTGGCAGCATTGAAGTTAGCGGCCGAAATAAAATTGCAAGTTTTTAATAAAAAGTTCCAGTTATAGACTGACGAACACATTGGCGAGTATCTCAAACGAAGCGCATTAACTAGAGCTTTTTTTTAAGGCCATAACCACTCACTTTGGAAAGTGTTAAGACGGTTAACTGGCAGCATTGAAGTTAGCGGCCGAAATAAAATTGCAAGTTTTTAATAAAAAGTTCCAGTTATAGACTGACGAACACATTGGCGAGTATATCAAACGAAGCGCATTAACAAGAGCTTTTTTTAAGGCCATAACCACTCACTTCGGAAAGTGTTAAGACGGTTAACTGGCAGCATTGAAGTTAGCGGCCAGAAAAAAAGTAAGTTTTTTATAAAAAACTTCCAGTTATAGACTAACGAACACATTGACTAGTATCTCAAACGAAGCGCATTGACAAGAGCTTTCATTGAAGGCGATAATCACTCACTTCGGAAAGTGATAAGAGGGTTAACTAACAGCATTAAAGTTAGCGGCCGGAAAAAAAAAAAGTTTTTTATAAAAAACTTCCAGTTATAGACTGACGAACACATTGACGAGTATCTCAAATGAAGCGCATTGACAAGAGCTTTCATTTAAGGCTATAACCACTCACTTCGGAAAGTGTTAAGACGGTTAACTGGCAGCATTGCAGTTAGCGGCTGAAACAAAATCGCAAGTTTTTTATAAAAAACTTCCAGTTATAGACTGACGACACATTGACGAGTATCTCAAACGAAGCGCATTGACAAGAGCTTTCATTCAAGGCCATAACCACTCACTTCGGAAAGTGTTAAGACGGTTAACTGGCAGCATTGAAGTTAGCGGCCGAAATAAAATTGCAAGTTTTTAATAAAAAGTTCCAGTTATAGACTGACGAACACATTGGCAAGTATCTCAAACGAAGCGCATTAACAAGAGCTTTCTTTTAAGGCCATAACCACTCACTTCGGAAAGTGTTAAGACTGAACTAACTGGCAGCATTGAAGTTAGCGGCCGAAATAAAATTGCAAGTTTTTAATAATTGCAAGTTTTTAATAAAAAGTTCCAGTTATAGACTGACGAACACACTGGCGAGTATCTGAAACGAAGCGCATGAACAAGAGCTTTCTTTTAAGGCCATAACCACTCACTTCGGAAAGTGTTAAGACGATTAACTGGCAGCATTAAAGTTAGCGGCCGAAACAAAATTGCAAGTTTTTAATAAAAAGTTCCAGTTATAGACTGACGAACACATTGGCGAGTCACTCAAATGAAGCGCATGAACAAGAGCTTTATTTCAAGGCCATAACCACTCATTTCGGAAAGTGTTAAGACGGTTAACTGGCAGTATTTAAGTTAGAGGCCGGATCAAAAATAAAGGTTTTTTTATAAAAAGTTCCAGTTATAGACTGACGAACACATAGACGAGTATCTCAAACGAAGCGCATTAACAAGAGCTTTCTTTTAAAGCCATAACCACTCACTTCGGAAAGTGTTAAGACGGTTAACTGGCAGCATTGAAGTTAGCGGCCGAAATAAAATTGCAAGTTTTTAATAAAAAGTTCCAGTTATAGACTGACGAACACATTGGCGAGTATCTCAAACGAAGCGCATTGACAAAAGCTTTCTTTTAAGGCCACAACCACTCACTTCGGAAAGTGTTAAGACGGTTAACTGGCAGCATTGAAGTTAGCGGCCGAAACAAAATTGCAAGTTTTTAATAAAAAGTTCCAGTTATAGACTGACGAACACATTGGCGAGTATCTCAAACGAAGCGCATTTACAAAAGCTTTCTTTTAAGGCTACAACCACTCACTTCGGAAAGTGTTAAGACGGTGAACTGGCAGCATTGAAGTTAGCGGCCGAAATAAAATTGCAAGTTTTTAATAAAAAGTTCCAGTTATAGACTGACGAACACATTGGCGAGTATCTCAAACGAAGCGCATTAACAAGAGCTTTCTTTTAAGGCCACAACCACTCACTTCGGAAAGTGTTCAGACGGTTAACTGGCAGCATTGAAGTTAGCGGCCGAAATAAAATTGCAAGTTTTTAATAAAAAGTTCCAGTTATAGACTGACGAACACATTGGCAAGTATCTCAAACGAAGCGCATTAACAAGAGCTTTCTTTTAAGGCCACAACTCCTCACTTCGGAAAGTGTTAAGACGGTTAACTGGCAGCATTGAAGTTAGCGGCCGAAACAAAATTGCAAGTTTTTAATAAAAAGTTCCAGTTATAGACTGACGAACACATTGGCGAGTATCTCAAAAGAAGCGCATTAACAAGACCTCCAGTTGCTTCGGTTGGCAGCGGCCTGCATCCATCGTGAACCCGCGGCTTTAACCAGGTCATCCGTCCATCTCGTTGGTGGACGTCCCACGCTGCGCTTACCGATTCGTGGCCTCCACTTGAGAACTTTTCGGCCCCAACGGCCATCTGCTCTCCGTGCTATATGGCCCGCCCATTGCCACTTCAACGAGCTAATCCGCTTGGCTATGTCGGTGACCCTTGTTCTTCTACGTATCTCCTCATTTCTGATTCGATCCCGTAGAGAAAACCCCAAGCATAGCTCTCTCCATAGCTCGCTGAGCAACTCTGAGCCTATTCATAAGGCCTACAGTAAAGCACCACGTCTCGGATCCATATGTCATCACTGGCAACACACATTGGTTAAATACTTTCGTCTTAAGGCACTGAGGAATTTTGGACGAAAAGACATAGCGGAGTTTCCCAAACGCTGCCCATCCGAGTTGGATTCGATGATTGACCTCTTTCTCGAAGTTGGACTTACCTAATTGGACAATTAATCATTACGACATAAAAATAAAAAAAAAACCTAGTTTTGAATGTAAATCAGAGCACGTCGTAAAAGACATTTTTTTGCGAATTTAAACATTTTAAATATACAGATCGATAGAGCTCGCGCGCGAAACTGATTACAGAGGTGGTAAAAACTCATTTTGGCCAAAATGGCTTTTAAAGAAAGAAAGAAAAATTTATTTTGGCTCCATAAGTACCACCTATGACTAAGATTAAAACTAGCACTATAACTATATTAAATACATAGTGACACGACAGGACACCAAAAAGGGTCTCCACGCAGCATGGTGTTGCCGCATATTATGTGCAGCAAGAAAAAATTAAAAAAATAAACTAAATTTTTTTAAAACCATATACAAGGATGAAGTGACTGGCTCAGTGTAAAAAATAATACAATTACTGCACGACAAAATTTACGACATTTCATACTGGAAGGGTCGATATGTCGGCGGCCGATCGCAAAATCCGCCAGATCACGAAATTCCTAGGCACATATGCATAAAAGTTGGCCAGGCATATCGTGATATGCCTGAGAAACAATACGGAAAATCGATTAGAGCAACGCATTCGTCGATATTCCTAGCTTTATACCTAAACTAGCTTTTACCCGCGGCTTCGCACGCGTAAACTAATCGGTCTGGTAGTGGCAATTGAAATATCCCGTGGGAGTATAGGGATAAAAAATAGCGTATGTGTTATTCCAGACGTGCAGCTACCTACATATCAAATTTCATGACTCTAAGCCCAGCGGTTATTATTTCGAAATTTTATCCCTATCCCGTGGGAATATCAGGATAAAAAGTAGCCTTCGTGTTATTCCAGAGGTCCAGCTACCTACATACTAAATTTTATGGCTCTAAGCCCAGCGGTTGTTATTTGAGATCTTATCCCTAGTTATCCCGTGGGAATATTGGGTCAAAAAGTCACCTTTGTGTTATTCCATACGTCCAACTACCTACATACCAAATTTCATGACTCTAAGCCCAGAGGTTCTTATTTCGAAATTTTATCCCTATCCCGTGGGAATATCGGGATAAAAAGTAGCCTTCGTGTTATTCCAGAGGTCCAGCTACCTACATACTAAATTGTATGGCTCTAAGCCCAGCGGTTGTTATTTCGAGATCTTATCCCTAGTTATCCCGTGGGAATATTGGGTCAAAAAGTCACCTTTGTGTTATTCCATACGTCCAACTACCTACATACCAAATTTCATGACTCTAAGCCCAGAGGTTCTTATTTCGAAATTTTATCCCTATCCCGTGGGAATATCGGGATAAAAAGTAGCCTTCGTGTTATTCCAGAAATCCAGCTACCTACATACTAAATTTTATGGCTCTAAACCCAGCGGTTGTTATTTCGAGATCTTATCCCTAGTTATCCCATGGGAATATCGGGTCAAACAGTCACCTATGTGTTATTCCATACGTCCAACTACCTACATACCAAATTTCATGACTCTAAGCCCAGAGGTTCTTATTTCAAAATTTTATCCCTGTCCCGTGGGAATATCAGGATAAAAAGTAGCCTTCGTGTTATTCCAGAGGTCCAGATATCTACATACTAAATTTTATGGCTCTAAGCCCAGCGGTTGTTATTTCGAGATCTTATCCCTAGTTATCCCGTGGGAATATCGGGTCAAAAAGTCACCTATGTGTTATTCCAGACGTCTAACTACCTACATACCAAATTTCATGACTCTAAGCCCAGAGGTTCTTATTTCGAGATTTTATCCCTATCCCGTGGGAATATCGGGATAAAAAGTAGCCTTCGTGTTATTCCAGAGGTCCAGCTACCTACATACTAAATTTTATGGCTCTAAGCCCAGCGGTTGTTATTTCGAGATCTTATCCCTAGTTATCCCGTGGGAATATTGGGTCAAAAAGTCACCTTTGTGTTATTCCATACGTCCAACTACCTACATACCAAATTTCATGACTCTAAGCCCAGAGGTTCTTATTTCGAAATTTTATCCCTATCCCGTGGGAATATCGGGATAAAAAGTAGCCTTCGTGTTATTCCAGAAATCCAGCTACCTACATACTAAATTTTATGGCTCTAAGCCCAGCGGTTGTTATTTCGAGATCTTATCCCTAGTTATCCCGTGGGAATATCGGGTCAAACAGTCACCTATGTGTTATTCCATACGTCCAACTACCTACATACCAAATTTCATGACTCTAAGCCCAGAGGTTCTTATTTCAAGATTTTATCCCTATCCCGTGGGAATATCGGGATAAAAAGAAGCCTATTTCCTTTCCCAAGGTCTATTCTATCTCTGTACCAATTTTCATCCAAATCGGTTCAGCGGTTTTGGCGTGAAAGCGTAACAGACAGACAGACAGACAGACAGACAGAGAGTTACTTTCGCATTTATAATATTAGTATGGATAAAAGCTTGTTATAAAACATCAACAGTCCGCAAGTCAGTCTTCAAAAGAAAGCTTACTAAAAAGTCCTTCAAGAGATTTACTTTTGTTGTAATCATATTTATCTATCTGCATTCTTATACAAGGATTTCACAAGATGGGTTTAAATTGGAGTAAGATATTCGAAGTTCATCAGTCTATTCTTCTAACATGGCTTAGCATTTCTTTAGCGAGCGAGAGAGCATGTTTATTGAATGCTAAGCAAGCTGCATTTATCATACCTCACCAGAAAGTGCGGGCCAAACATTTTTATTCTCATAAAAACCTCTAGATAAAGTCATAGAGAAACATTAAATTAGATAAATCCGTGTTAGTATCATTCTTTAATGACGCATGGCTAAAACTGGAAATATTCTGCCATTAATTAATTCTGTCACAAATTACTTCAATGCCACCAGAGTACAAAAAAAAAATCCATTAAAAAATGCTTTTCATTTCATTCATTGACGACTGGATGGCCCAGTGGTTAGAGAATCTGACTACGAAGCTTGAGGTTCCGGGTTCGAATCCCGGCCGGGGCAGACATTTGTATGAATAATACGAATGTTTGTTCTCGGGTCTTGGATGTTTAATATGTATTTAAGTATGTATTTATCTTTACACCGTCTTTTTGTTAATTTCCGTTAAATTCGACACGTTGGTACATTAACAGAACCTACCTGGTAGGAATGAATATTGATTTTTGTTAAAAACAAAAAAAAAAAAAATTTTTGTTATTCATACATAATAAATCAATATTACAGTGTAAAAGGTCCCTTAGAGTTACACAAAAGTTAGTGTCAGTTATGACAAAGTTCAAATTTCATTCATGACAGCACATTTCAACCCATAGCTAATAATCTCCTTGTAGCGAATAGCTATGAACGAAAACCTCTTTACTGACGAAATTTAAAAGATAAATAATAATATGACGTAATAAAGGACCTTTTACACTGGTTCAGCCATTAAATTTAATTATTGAATATCTCAAAAATAGTAAGAGTTAAGACACTAGTTTCTTCTAGAAATTAACTCTATTTGACCTGAATAACCTTCCCTTAAAGTTAACGGAAATCAACACAAACACGGTGTATAAGTATGTTTATCCGTTGCCTAGTACCCATAGTAGGTACAAGCTTTGCTTAGTTTGGGACTAGGTCAGTTGGTGTCAAGTGTCCCATATTATTATTATTATTATTATTCACACTTCCATGATGTTATTCCATGCCTGTATACTAAAGGACAATGACCTTATTTGTTTCCGCGAGAGTTATGGATTTAAGTATGTCAAGTTTTTCTTCTCAAGGGAGTTATGTCTTTATTTTTAAAAAGTAAGTAGGTTTGTCATTTCAAATTAAAGCGGTTTCAAGTCAGCTAACGTTTTATTTACATCTTTAAAACTTAGCTATAATATAACCCAATTTTACACACTAAAAAATTTTCGACGCATGACGAAACTTTATTATTTTTATATTTTAAATTTATATCAAATAGTTTTGCAATAATTTTAGTAATTTTTTCTAGGATGTTATAATCATTAGCTTAGCCACAGAATAACCAATAGTACTACCGTACAGAAGGGACTCTCTCGAACAAAAGTCAAGTTTAGGTATAAATCGTTGTCTACTCTTACGACATGCACGCGAAATTGTAACTTATAATGTTACACGAGCGTTCATATTCCGTTGGGCACCGTTGACACGAAACAGGTTTGGCGCCAACAGCGCAGGGTTCCCACTCTCCGATGAATAAAGATAACAGTGGGTATTAATATGAATTAAATAAGTTATCTTTAATAAATAAGTAAATACACTTTAAAAGCTAAAGCTACAAAACAACAATATTTTATCAGCAACAGCAACCATTTTTAACAGACTTCAAAAAAGGAGGAGTTTCTATGTTTCAATGTTTTTATTTATCGAAACATCCTTGCCGTCTCCACAGATACTCTACAAAATGCCCCATACACAAACATACTGTTACAACACAGTCTTTTTGGACCGTTTCAGCATTTTGCCAAAAATAACAACAAACTTAACGAGAAACAGTAACAAAAGTCAACAACAATAATAATAGAAATGAACAATGACAAATACAATGCAAAGAAAATGCAACGGAAACTCGACTCGTATACACGGCAGACGCACTCGTACCTACTGACAATGATACTGACAAGTACTGGCCACAAGAGGCACAAGATGGTTGCGGCCGCTTCCCAAATAGCCGCATTTACAAAATCTTGCAAGTTTTGTTTAAAAATTTAAAATATCTTGGTTCATTGTTATCGAATATAAATTTTAATTTAATTTTAATATAATTTTAAATAAAATTTTCAAATGTCACAGAACTCATCATAGGTGAAAAATACAATAAGCGGCAACCCTTTGCCGCGAACCCAACGGTTAGGTCGCCGGCCGAACGTACCTAACTAAACTGCGGAGTGTCCAACCCCTGGCTTAGCTTAGCATTATTTCTGGTAGACGACTCGAAAAAGTGACAATCAGGGGGGCTACTACGCAATTCGAAAATAAAAGTTCGTATAGTTTTGTTGACGTAAATATTATTTAATATGAGAGTGAGAGGGACGGTACGATACGAACTTCGATTTTCAAATTTTGTTTTATTCTCCCTGTATTGCTGGGCAGCCTTTATTTTATTCAGTTGCTTTCTTTCTATTCGTTTGCCGAGCTGTGAAGTGTCTAGACACAAAATAATCAATTTTTTGTATTTTTCCCTCACAATGTGATAAAAATCATTGTGTGTATCACGGGCCGTAAGGCTTCCGGCGTCAGGCTTCTAACAGACCCTCGTTAGTAATCCCTTCTTACGCCCCTTAATGCACAATGTACCTATTCCTAACCTACTGATTGGCCTGCAAACACTTCCGTTATCGTCTATATAAATGTAATAAAGGTCTGTCGTTGCACTTTGGTACCTACGTCTATTTGCTCGCTGCTGAACAGTTTGACACAAAATGGGAAGCATATTTCTTGAACATAATTTGAGTGAGCTCTTTAAAACAGATATAGATCAAGTACGTTGTCATTGTTCGATCTATTATTCAAAGTAAGTGCTTCGGACTGGATCTTTCTGGTGGTGGTGTCAGATTTAATGGACCTTAGATTTTTTTTTATCCAATGGCTTAGAAGTAACAAATTTATTTTTCAATATACTTAGTCCTTTTAATGCCTCTTACTTGCTGTATTAGATGGTATTTATCGCTAAAATTTATATTTTTGTCCTGTACACAGTAACGACACGTTTACTTAAATACAATTTAGATCTTTTACAGTTGTCATGCTTACACCGCCCTGTGATTAAAATTTTATTACCAGTCCCTTTTTACATTTAAAAACTAAAATACACATAACATATACCTATATAAAGTACCACTTTTGGGACTCTTTGCAAGTCTGGTGATACTTGGATTTTATTTGACTGTGGCATGAGGTTCCAGTTATGGTCTGAAAAAGAATCAGATTTAGCAATGTGATATCTAAAATACTTGATTATTCAGCGGAGAAAATCATTTTCGGGTCATGATTGGGCTATTTTTAACAGAGATGGCTGGAAATGGACGAAAATGTACCCTGCTTTCAAGTTCGCTTTGTTTCCCATCAAATTCACTCCTCATCCCAGTTACATTCGGTACTAGTTGTTATCAACGATATTTTTGACAGAACAGGCTGCTTGGCTATTATTTGAAAAACTGCGCAGAGATGGAGCATTCGCGGTGTTTTCATAATAATGAAGGTAAAAGAGCAAGAGATGCAAACTGTTCTTGCTCACTACCACCATGTACACTATCGTCATCCCGTTTTGTAACCAATTAGACAGTTTTAGCCGTGCAGACAATGTATTCATCAGAGGATGCAATTCTAAATGAGGCACCAACCGTTGGGAAATCTCCATTTACTGAATAAATTGGTGAAGGAAGATGTTCTTGACAATTCACCAACGTTTTCTCTGTGTCACCTAACTATCTAACACCAACCATAACCTGTCAATTATCATTCTATATTTAGTATTGTTACGTAACGACTTATTTTGTTATAATTTCATAACAAAATTATGTTTTTTCTGAGGTTAATGGGTTTCCGTGGCAAATTTTATGTACAACAGGATATAAATATTTAATTATAGCTCCCTACAACAAATATGATTATTTTACCGTGTTTGTGTGTTATTAACAACCACAACAGGTAGACGCTCCAAATATCCACAGAATGTTTAGTTCTAAATTCACTTTAAAAATAACTAAGTAATTAAATTAAAATTAAATTAATATTTAAGGGAACCTCCCATACAACAGTCGTGATTTTTGCCGTTTTTTTGCTATAGTCTAATGTTGTATAGATAACGGTACAGAACGGAACTCTTCGTGCGCGAGTCGGACTCGCAGTTTTCAGTTTTTTGAAAATTTTGTTCGTGAAAACAACGGGCTGCCGGCACGGACACCAGGGAGGGTTATTTGGACATGCGGAGTGTTTCAGTAGATAAAAATGATCAAAACACATTTAAAAAAACATGCGAATAGTGAATCATAGAACCTTTTCCTTTTTTGATATTGGTTAAAAATAATGTAAAGTCAGAGCATTATGCATCCAAAGTACGTGAAAATAACACCCATTAATTTACGTGAAATAAATACTTTTGCATTGAAAATTCCAAAATATCATTGAGGCAAATTGGGTGCGTGGCTCTTGGTCAGAAAGCCTTAAACCTTAAAATTCAAAAAAATATATAATAGTTAAAAAAAACACGCTTTATATGTATATTCGTGCAAAATTACAGCTTTCTAGCATTGATAGTCTCTGAGCAAAGCCGCGGACGGACAGACAGACAGACATGGCGAAACAAACAAACATGGGTTCCGTGTTTGCCATTTTAGCTATGGAACCCTAAAAGCCTGGGGCGCTTTGTAAAAATTACGAGCAAGTAGAAGTAGGTACACCTACACTTTAAGCGCCCAACGCTTTTTTAACTCACACTGAACAGAGGACAGCATTTTTAGCATTATTGGTTACTTTTCAGTCAAGAAAGCCTGTTTATTCGTTTTTGTTTTAACGAACATAGGTATTTTAAAAATTAAAGTGTTTCATCATCAAGCTCCTGGCTCCAACATGAGTCCCTCGTTACCGAGTGCTATGTATGCAATTTGTCAAAACGAATCACATGAGCCCAAACTCGAAGGTTTTACTAGTAGCCGTTGAAGAGTTCTGTTGTCCAGCTCCTGGCTCCATCGTCAGACCCTCGTTACTAAATTTAACATATGGACCTTATCAAAACGAACCAAATGAGCCCAAACTCAAAGGTTTTACTAGTATCCGTTGAAGAGTTTTACTATCCAGCTCCTGGCTCCATCATCAGATCAGCTCGATGGTACCATATTATTGTATTGTTATCAGAACTACGCATAACTGCCAAGTTTCAAATCGATACGACAATTAGAAGTAGGTTAAATTCGACTTGCAAGACACGCTACAAGTCTGTTAATTTCTAAAAGTTTACCTTAGCGCCGTCGAAATTCAGTTCGTGAACCATATGATCCCAAAATTTCGCGCGTATTCTATCACGTTTGGATTGAATCCACGAGTGCAATTGAGTTCTGGCACCGAATACACTAAGGATATGTAATGATAAATAGGTGTTATTTGTTATAATAGGTGTTTGTTGTATAATAACAATTTGTGTTTAATTTAAGATTTAGGTTTAGTCGATTTAGTTAAGTTTTTGCTACATAGGACATGTAAAGTAAATGAAACAATGATTTTATTTTAATGTAATAGCTATAAAGGGTAGTACAATTATAATCTTGATATCTAATAGGTGGGTTGTTTATAATTTGTATATATTCTATTATATTATAGATATAAAGTGTTATCCTAATATATTTTGATATACTTACTGCGTGGTTGGTTAGGTGTTATCTGTACACAATATATATATTTCAGTGTTTTATCTAAGATTTAGATTTATGACTGATAGACTTTAGTTTTTCACTAAGTACATACATAATGTTAAAAAAATTGATTCAATAGTATATAATGCGGCGTTGTAGCTGTTTATATTTTGTTTTCTAAAGTATTTACTCGAAAGCGTATTTTCATCATGTCTGTGTCTAAAATAGAGTCATACAGACAAATTTCGGTAGAACTTTTCAAAATCAACCCATTGTTTAAAACAAATGAAAAAGTTTCAAGAGGTGTTTGCAATATTATTGCTAAAAATCTAAGGAACTCTAATTGTAGATACAAATATGTTAGTAAGTTGGTTGAGATCATAAATGGGAACAAAAAATTCAGAAATTTTCACTTCTCCAAAAACCCGAATGTTCTTGGCAAAATTAAGGTAACAGAACAACAGCTTAAGCATGCGTTGTGTATACACAATTTGCCACAGAAACCCATTAACCCCAGAAAAACATCATTTTGTTACGAAATGCTAACAAAACAATTCAATTTGCGTAACAATAATAAATCTAGAATGATGATTTACAGGTTATGGTTGGTGTTAGATAGGTCACAGAGAGAAAACGTTGGTAAATGGTCACGAACATATTCACCAACTTATTCAATAAATGGAGACTCGCCAACGGTTGGTGTCTCATTTCAAATTGAATCCTCTGATGAATCCGTTGTCAGCACGACTAAAACTGTCAAATTGGTTACGAAACGAGACGACGATAGTGTACATGGTGGTAGTGAGCAAGACCTGTTTGCATCTCTTGCTCTTTTACCTACATATGAAAACAAGGCGAATGCTCCATCTCTGCGCGGTTTTCCAAATGATAGCCAAGTAGCCTGTTCTGTAAAAAATATTGTTGATATAGGCGTAACAACTAGCACCGAATGTTATCGGGATGATGAGTTAGATGGGGCACAAAGCGAACTTGAGAGCAGGATACATTTTCGTCAATTTCCAGCCGTCTCTGCTACAAATAGCCCTTCTCAGCATAGTCTTTCCCATGATCCGGAAATGATTTCCTCCGATAAATCTGATTCTTTTTCAGATCATAATGGGAGTCCCGTGCCAGATTCAAATAAAATCAAAGTGTCACCAGACTCACAAAGAGTCCCAAAAGTGGTACTTAATATATCGAGTGCCAATACTTCTGCAGCTTTACTGCCTGTCGGGACCAAAAATGTAGATAATTTGAGCAATGCGAAGTGTTCCGTTCTAGAGGGTTCTTACGAGGTAGATGAACATCTTTGGCAATCAATGTTCAGTGGTGATAAATTGATAACGGGTGTTTACCCATACGTCCTCAGAACGACAATAGATAAATATGTAAATAACACGTGTATTTTAGTTTTTAAGTATAAAAAGTATTTGACTGGCAATAAGGTTTTAATTACAGCTCAGTGCAAGCATGAAAACTGTAAAAGATTTAGAATATATTTAAGTAAACGTGTCGTTACTGTGTACAGCACAAATATAAATTTTAGCCATAAATACCATCTAACACAGCAAGTAAGAGGCATTGAAAGGACTATATTAAAAAATAAATCTCTTACTTCTAAGCCATTTGATTTAAAAAAAAGGAGTCTCATTAACATTAACGATCGTACTCTCCAAATTACAAAAAATCTTAGGTCCATTAAATCAGACACCACCATCAGAAAAATCCGGTCCGAAGCACTTGCTTCAAATGATAGATCGAAAAATGACGTACTTGACCTATATTTGTTTCAAAGAGCTCACCCAAATTATGTACAAGAAATATGCTTCCCATTTTGTGTCAAACTATTCAGCAGCGAGCAAATAGACGTACTAAAGTGCAACGACAAACCTTTGTTACATTTAGACGCCACCGGAAGTGTTTGCAGGCCAATCAATAAAGAAAAACATTTTAAGCGAATTTATTTGTACTCTGGTGTCATTCAACTAACTTTTACTGACAGAATATTTCCAGTGTTAGCCATGTTGTCATCAAAACATGACACTAACACGATATTTAAATTTCTTAATGATTTTAAAGGTTTTTGTGAGAATAAAAATGTTTGGCCCGCATTTTCTGGTGTGGTAACTGATTTTAGTTTCGCAATGATAAATGCAGCTTGCTTAGCATTCAATAAATGTTCTCTCGCTGATTATTTAAAGAAATGCTATGCCATGTTAGAAGAACAGATGAACTTCGAATATCTTACTCCAATTTATTTATGCTGCGCTCATCTCGTGAAATCCTTGTGTAAGGACATTGATAAATGTGATTGCATAGAAAAAAATATCTTAAAGGACTTTTTAGTTAGCGTTCTTTTGATGAGTGACTTACGGACTGTTGATGTTTTTATTACAAATTTGTATATTTTACTAAGCACAAAATATTGCACCCCCAACGTATTAAATGCACTAAATAATTTGGTTGGGCTTTGTCTTGACAAGATAGGGAAAGAAAAGATTGACATTTTAGGAAACATGGAAAAAACGGTATCCTCTATTCTTCCAGACAAAAAACAGAAAAGCACAGCAAATTACGCTAACAGCCCGTTTTATATACGTTGCATGAAAAATATATCTACAATAATCATTGACACACAGGAAGACGTAACAAATAAATTTTATGACCCTAACATCTTTGAGATATATTTAACGAAATATATACCGTATTTACCGCTATGGGGTAATTTATTGAAAAACAGGCGGACAAGCAACTCCCCAGTGGAGAATTATTTCGGCCAATTAAAACACATTGTTTTAAAAGGTCAGAGTAATGTCAAGTGTACACAACTCATTAGAAAACTCATGTTGGATACTTTGGCTTTGTCCAAAGAAATGTTAAATGAAATCCCCAAAAAAAAGTTAACCAAGGTCGTTAAAGTTACTCAGGTCGAAGAGTCGTGGCAAAGGAAAAAAAAACCAGTACACAGTCACTTCGAAGGCAGATATTTAAGAACCATACCGAATCAAGAAAAAGTGGAAATAGAAATAGATAAATATTACATCTGCAAATACTGCAAGTTTGGAACGAGTCACACGGAACCGGTAACAAAGTGGGTGCAGTGTGATGCATGTATAGATTGGGTGCATCAAGCCTGTGCTAAAAAGTATACCCATGACACCAATGACTTTTCGGGTGAATATATATGTGAATACTGCAAATCAAAGTTTAATGTTTTATCACCGATCCCTTCTCTAATAAATAATTCATTTTGTAGCAGTCACAGTGGTCTTGAAGTATTTTCCAATGGGTTAGTGAGGGACCATACATATTACGTGAACATTGAAAGAGGTTATTATATAACCAGATTGGCATCTCTTACAATAGAGAATAAAGAATTGATGAGTCGGGAGTACGAGTCATTACTTAATGAAGCACATATTTATGATAATATTGTTGACCATGCGCTACATGTTCTCAATAGTAATAATGACACTTACTATATTCAGGGCTGCAATAAATCTACTCTTGTATTTTGTAATGAAAACAAGGAGCAGTCTTTCTACGACAATTTGATTTTGCCTCTTGACAAGGAAATCGTTTTTCCCATTTGTCTTGATAACCATTTCACTATGGTTATATTGTCAATAACAAATTTAAGCATCACAATAATTGATCCTCAAGGATATGAATCGCGATACAGAAATAATTATCTTAAAAAAATTAACGATCTATTACACAAAAAGAAATTAAGCTATTCTATAAAGAAAGTCCAAGTTATGAAGCACCGTAAACAATATGATAACCACAGCTGTGGTCCAATGATAATCTACTTTTTCTCGTGTATTGTCGCTAACAAAAGCTTAAGTGGTGTCGGCATGGATTTTGGAAATTATAGGACTACTCTCAGAACAGTGCTGCTGGAAAGGAGTGATCCTATATTTGACATGTGCATTATATGTGGCCGGGATGTTGATAAGGGCAGTTCATTTTTTAAATGTCACGTGTGTTATAGGAAAATTCATTCTCATTCGTCCTGTATACTCACTCCATCCGAGATACATCATGGTATGACTGTAACCGAAAAAATTATAAACCTAAATAAAATTTGTGAACTGTGCAAAATTTACACAAATCAAAATAAAGGTTAGTAGTTACCTATAAAAAACATTATTTATATACCAAACAATAAAAAAACATATAAGAGGAACAATAATAAAAAGTAGACTTGAGGATGATTTAGATTGAGGTACATTAAATTCAATTTACCTACATTAAACTAATTTGCTGCATTGCTACTTATGTGCATAAACTTAGTGTTAGTACCATAGTCGTCTATTGGTACAGTTTCATTTACATTATTACAAAAATGTAGAAAAAAACATTAAAACTTAGAAATCATCCAAAGAAGAGGTAATTTTGAATCATCTAATTTGTATAAACTGAACATATGTAAATATTTAGTGTTTAAGTTCCACGGTGAGCTAGATTTATATCCAATAAGAAAAAAAAATACAAAAAAATTAAAAAAAAATTGATTCGTCTTATTTGTATATAAACTGTACATATGTGTAAATTTTAGTTTTTAAGCACCAGTGAAATATATTTATCTTTTTATTTATCTCTTGTAGTAATGATAAAAATAATATTAAAAAATAAAAACCAAATCTAATCCAACAAAAAACGATAAAAATATTAAAAAAAAAAATGAAAACACTAGTAAAACTTAGTGTTTAGTGGTTTATATTAATTCAATTAGAAATAAAAAAAAATCATACCTATTTAAGAAAATAATTTGAACTTGCTTATATAAACTGTACATAATTATGTGTAATTTTTTTATGTTCAAGCACCATAGTGAACTAGATTAAATACATCTTTTAAAGTAAGCAATAATAAAAATACAAAAAAGGCACAAAATACATTATACAAGTACATAGGTACAACATTGAAAACACAAGTAACACAAGATATTGTAGACAAGTGTTGACAACTAGGTAGGAGTACATAAAATTAATTTACAATCACCTTACAAAACTGTCTGAAGTGTACATAGTTATTAGTGCATATTAATAGTGCTATAGTACCGTATTGTTCGTTTAAAAAAAAACATTAAATTGAATAATTTAGATTCGTCTAATTTGTATAAACTGAACATATTATGTATATACTTAGTGTTTAAGTTCCACAATAAGCTCGATTTATATTCAATAACAAATAAAGAAAAGAGCTAAAAATCATACCTGGGTAGTAAAAAAAAAAAATTTGGATTCGTCTTATTTGTATAATGTTTTTTAGTGTTTAAGAAACATAGTGAACAAGATTGATTTATACGTCTTTATCGTCATAATAATAAAAAAAATCATTTTAAAAAGTAACAAATCATACCTGATCCCATAAATAACGATAAATATATAAAAAAATCATTGAAATTACAAGTAAAACAACATTAAAATTTAGACTACGGGTAACTTAGGTAGGAGAACATTAAATTAGGTAATTTAGATTCATCTAATTTGTATGAAATTAACATAATGTAAATATTTAGTGTTTAAGTTCCACGGTGAGCTAGATTTTTATCCAATAAGAAAAAAATACAAAAAAATATACAAAAAAACTAAACATCACACCTATTCAATAAAAAATTTAGATTCGTCTTGTTTGTATAAACTGTATATATGTGTGAAAAAGATTTATCTTTTTATTTATTTCTTCTAGTAATGATAAAAAAAAAAATTACAACCAAATCTAATCCAACAAAACGATAAAAAAAAAAAAAAAAAACTAGTAAGTAAAACTTAGTGTTGTGTTTTATATTAATTCAATGTAAAATAAAAGAAAAAAATAAAAATCATCCCTATTGAAGAAAATAATTTAGTTTAAGGTTACTTGTATAAACTGTAAATAATTATGTGTAAATTTTTAGTGTTTAAGCACCATAGTGAACTAGATTTAATACATCTTTTCAACAAATTATAAAAATACAAAAAAGCCAGTTTTTAGTGTTTTAGCAACATAGTGAACAAGACTGATTTATACGTCATTTATTTTAATAAAAAAATATCAAATCATACCTGATCCCATAAAAAACGATAAATATATAAAAAAACATTGAAATTACAAATAAAACAACATTAAAATTTAGACTAAGGGTTACTTAGGTAGGAGTACATTAAATTTGGTAAATTAGATTCGTCTAATTTGTATAAACTGAACATAATGTAAATATTTAGTGTTTAAGTTCCACGGTGAGCTACATTTTTATCCAATAAGAAAAAAATACAAAAAATATACAAAAAAACTAAACATCACACATATTCAATAAAAAATTTAGATTCGTCTTGTTTGTATAAACTGTATATATGTGTAAATTTCCAGTTTTTAAGTACGAGTGAAATAGATTTATCTTTTATTTATTTCTTCTAATAATGATAAAAATTTTTTATTAAAAATTACAACCAAATCTAATCCCACAAAACGATAAAAATAAAAAAATAAAAACATTGATTAAACTAGTAAGTAAAAGTTAGTATTTAGTGCTTTATATTGATTCACTGTAAAATAAAAAATTAAAAAAAAATCATACCTATTGAAGAAAATAATTTAGTTTAAGGTTACTTGTATAAACTGTACATAATTATGTGTAAATTTTTAGTGTTTAAGTACCAAAGTGAACTAGATTTAATACATCTTTTCAAGAAATTATAAAAATACAAAAAAGCCAGTTTTTAGTGTTTAAGCAACATAGTGAACAAGATTGATTTATACGTCATTTATTATAATAAAAAAATAATTAAAAAAATAACAAATCATACCTGATCCCATAAATAAAGATAAATATTATATAAAAAAAAACATTGAAATCACATCGTCACTGTAAAGGCAAAATTACTGAAACGCCAAAATGACATTTCGAGAAAAACCCATTTAAAGTTTTTTTTTTACGAAAAAAAAAGATATCTTTTCATCTAATCATCCGATTTTTATAAAAGAAGTTTTTATGAAAACCTATTTGATTTATCTATGTTTATCACTAGGCTCCATATTATTTTGTGCACTATTTTAGGAAATAAGTGGCGCTTGAGTAATAATAACTTCTTTTTTAGTAAGTCAAAATTTCTTAAGTACCATCAGCTTAAACTTTCTTTGTAGTTTGAAAGTACTGATAACACATACATGTAGATATAAAAGTACGTGAAAATTTCGTTTAATGTAGTATGGTTGCTGTCCAGGTGCAGTAAAATGACTGCAATTAAACGTGTTCCTTTTTCACACGTATGGTATTACTACTTAAAAGGCAAACACATAAATTAATAAGTGAGCCAAAATTCATTTAAAGTAAGTTTGGCTAAATTCTTATACGAAGAAAATGACTCCAGCGATAAATTTTCCTTTTTATAAGTACAATAAAACTACTGATAACTTTGTTTGAATAAAAAAAAGGCCATGCATTATACTGAAGTAGTTAAAATCTAATCAATGCAATGCAAACAAATGAATGCTTCCAGTTTTTTTTAACTATGGTTAGTTTATTTGAAATTATCAGTTCTTAATACAAGGTATTTAAATAAAAAATAGTCATCGTGAAGTAGGTATCTACTTCTAGTATGACTCAGTAAGAACGTTTTATTTCTTACACTTGTCATAATGATTGAAGAAGAAGTTATTTTGCAACAAATGAAACAAGAAAGTTTCAACTTTTTTTGAATATATTAACGAATTATCTCGATGTTTACCTACCATAGTATGGTATTCACATTATGTATCATAGTATGGTATTCATAACATTAATAGGAACATTTTTTTTATAATAATGTCAATTAAGTATTCTGTATTGTAATTTATTTATTTATTGTCGATTTACAATTGAATCAATTTTTATTTCTTAATTTTATTGACATGGATAAGTTTAGTATGTTTGTGTATCATTCCATGAGTCACAGACGGTTCTGATAGAATATCAGTGCTGCAGGCCTCTGACGCCTCAGCATAATGCTGAGTCAGCGGCCGTTTTACTTTTGTGGGGACACACAAAATCGTGTTTTTTCATTTTCGTCTTTTTATTTATTTATTGCTTTATTTGTGTTTGCTATTTATTTTTATTATTTTTTGTACTTGTGTGTCTTTCTAAATGTTAATAAATGTCTTCTGTCTTTCTTTCTTTCTAAAATGGTGGCGCCAGATAAAGTTGAGTGGGTACCTATTATTATCAGTTGAGTACAAATTCTACTGAAAAAAAAAATTGAAATTTTTCGATTAAATATAAAATTAAATTTCCCCCGGAAAATTGACTTTTCTTTGTTTCGTGTTTTAATTGCTTTTTTGGAGGAATATATTTGCAAAATTTTTAATTCACAAATAAACCTAAAAATAATAATTTTGTACAAACTTTGAACCACTGTTTCACATCTTCATTCATATTTCAGCGTGTAGGAAAAAGTGAATTCCGTAGAAAACCACACTGTTGGCGATTGAATTGAAACAGGTTTCTATTATTCTGGGAATTGAATTTTTATAAATCTTTCACTAATAGTTGTTTTTTGATTAGCTCAGTTGTTTCAAAAGTTTAAAAAAAACATATAAAGTTTACATATTTCCCTATCCAACGGTTCCAAAAACCAATATCCAATGGTATTGGTATCTAATGGTTCGAAACATCCTTCCTAAGGGCACCTCTATGATACTTTAGAATCTAAAGTTCAGATACATTATATTACATAATGTATTGATTAATTTGGTGTAGGTATTTAATGTTTATTTTCGTTTTTTAGAACAAGCTTAAGTAATAGCTTTTTAAGTATATTTTAGTTTTTCATTAAGTTATCTGTAACATCAAAACTCAAGCTGCTGAAGTAGAGGGTGTTCTGGCAATGCTTGAGTAAAACTTCGATAAAAATTCGACTGAAAGTACTTATTTTTCAGAGGTTTACCAAACCAGTTAGTTTACAGAGGAAAGTGCCAAAAAAATTGACGGTTACAGAGCTTTATATTCAAGTGCGTGCGAAGCTGTAATTGGTTAAATAAAAATTTAACGTCATGCCCTCTGTATTGCGTTTAAATCTTGTGTACAGATTCAAAAGTAACACACATAACAAAATAAAAACAATTGCGTTTGCAACAATTTGGTATCTGTGATATCAACTTTTGAGGAGTTCCTTTATGAGCAGAACACATGACTGAATACAGCATCAGGTGGTGTCTATTATATAAAAGCATTATCACTGAAATTGAACGATCGCGCAAAGTTTCTTGCATGTGCCATTAAAGTTTGAGGCGTTCCCTCCTACGGAGACGGCCATGGCCATACTACCAAGATATCACTGCCCATACCCATATTGACATTTCAGCCCCGTCGTACCCCAACAGGGGTTACGATATTTCACATCCACCACATTGGATTTTAAAATCGTTATTGTTTTCGTAATCATCGACCCGATAAACTATAGTAACCATACCCATGTTGATTTTCGGACTTTGTCACCACATTTCTCTCCTATAGGGGTTGAATCCTCAAAATACACGTGTTTATTCATTTATCGTTAGGAGTACTCCTATGAGGTTTAGAATAAAATTGTCTAACTACTCTTGTTTCCACATACAGACTTTGGGCCCCCATTTCACCCCCTTAGGAGATTAATTTCGAAAAAAAAATCCTTAGTACGCGTCTACACCTATTAAGGAACATATAAATTCCAAATTTCAAGTTTCTACTTAAGACCTGTCAGCGGTCTTGGCTGTGCGTTGATCTATAAGTTACCTAGTCAGTCAGTTTCTTCTTTTATATTATGTACACATTACTTGGTGTTCTCCGACATAGTCAGTTCTGTAAAATGGTTAACATCAATATCAGTATACTCCAATCCAATAGAATCTGACAATCCTGTAGACACTTCCAGCCTACTAATATGAACACCGGGCTGCCTAGGGCTTTGTGATGTGACTATTATTCTTTTTTGATTCCTTTTAGATGATAATTGCAACAACAGGGACATATATAATCAAGCGTGCCCACGTTAGGGTGTGTTAAATGTGTAGAAAATTGACAGATTCTATTGAATTGTACTTTAAATACAAACATGCATCTTGTTGTGGGCGTCAGGAATTACGATAAGATCAGAAAAAATGTGTTTATACTACGTCAGTATTAAAAAAAAAAACTACTATAAAATAAATACTTTAATTAATACAAGTAATTTTCTTTTGACATTTAGTTCTGGCATATTTAAGAGGATTTGCTCCCATGAAGAACTAAATATAAATGCTAAATATTCGAGCAGACTGACTTAACTGCTTGCGCCCGCGCATTTTCATTACGCGTAAACTATCTTAATAGCAAAACATATTCATTTAAATAATACTGATATGATGTTGTCAAGGATAGGATTATTTTTTAAATACTGCTTTTAGTTCCCAAAATTAAAAATAACTGGATGGCTCAGTTACATATACGTCATTCACTCGACAAAAACACGAAGGCAACTTTTCTTAGACGCCATGCTCGATCCGAATGAAAATAAAACAAAATTACTTTAATAGAGCTACTGTTATATTGTAAGAAAAGCACAAATACTGAAAGAGTTTTATTTATCACAAGATAAGAAGACAGTTTTACTTAAATTGCAGTTTTTGTATTTTTACGGTAAAGAGATATTACTTATGCGACACATGTGCAAAAAAGACCAAAAAGTATGGCTCTTCAGTAAACGAAAAAACAAAAGAACCGCCTTTTTACGGGTTACTGAAGCGCCACAAAAGTGCTCCGATAGCTACGTTACCCAGACAGATCGACGCAGAAAAATTCGCTGATTCCGAATATGTATATAACTCAATATGCCCAATTTGGCGGTTAAGTAATTTTGCCTTTCCAGTGACGACATGTAAAACAACATTAAAATTTAGACTAAGGGTAACTTAGGTAGGAGAACATTAAATTAGGTAAATTAGATTCGTCTAATTTGTATAAACTGAACATAATGTAAATATTTAGTGTTTAAGTTCCACGGTGAGCTAGATTTATATCCAATAAGAAAAAATACAAAAAAATGTACAAAAAAAAATAAACATCACACCTATTCAATAAAAAAATTAGATTCGTCTTGTTTGTATAAACTGTATATATGTGTACATTTCCAGTTTTTAAGTACGAGTGAAATAGATTTCTTTTTATTTATTTCTTCTAATAACGATAATTTTTTTTTATTAAAAATTACAACCAAATCTAATCCAACAAAACGATAAAAATAAAAAAAAATAAAAACATTGAATAAACTAGTAAGTAAAACTTAGTATTTAGTGTTTTATATTGATTCAATGTAAAATTAAAAATTAAAAAATTAAAAAAAAATCATACCTATTGAAGAAAATAATTTAGTTTAAGGTTACTTGTATTAACAGTACATAATTATGTGTAAATTTTTAGTGTTGAAGTACCAAAGAGAACTAGATTTAAGACATCTTTTCAAGAAATTATAAAAATACAAAAAAGCCAGTTTTTAGTGTTTAAGCAACATAGTGAACAAGACTGATTTATACGTCATTTATTATAATAAAAAAAATAATTAAAAAATAGCAAATCATACCTGATCCCATAAATAACGATAAATACATATATAAAAAATAACATTGAAATCATAAAACTGGAACTTTTTAAATAATTTATTGAATCAGACGTAACTTTGCGAAGGTCCATATCAATGAACTAAAAGAATTTCTTTGCTCACCCGCGACCTTAAGATAGCTAAGTCTATGCAAATTATGCGTGTTCATGCAGTTCCTCCACCTCCACACTGTAAGAGCACACACAAATTACACAAACCCATCTATCACCACCACCACAACACACTGACGCGTTTCGAACTCAACCTGAGCTCATCTTCAGAGTGACACAGCCGTACACCATGCTACCAGTTGTTAGACTAACGAACCACCACCACTGTTTTAATTTGCCAAACAAAACAAAAAAACTACCCGCAAAATATTAATAAGGCTAAGTTTATTATAATTGTACACAATTTTGCATGATACTTGTATCTATTGATAGCAAATAAAGAAACTGAAACTGAATAATTTTTAACTGTGATACAAAACTACATTGATTTTTTAATTTTTATTTATTTATTGTCAAGGCATGTTTTACTAACTACCGTTGCTAAAGTTAGACCCAAGCCGTAACTTAAACTTAAATTTGCGTTTTTTATAAAAATTTAGTTTTTTGTTTCGGCCGCTAACTTCAATACCGTCAGTTAACAATCTTAACACTTTCCGAAGTGAGTGATAATCACCTTAAATGAAAGCTCTTGTTCATGCACTTTGTTAAAGATACTAGCCAATGTGTTCGTCAGTCTATAACTGGAACTTTTTTTTAAAAACTTAATGCGCTTCGTTTGAGATACTCGCCAATGTGTTCGTCAGTCTATAACTGGAACTTTTTATTAAAAACTTGCAATTTTATTTCGGCTGCTAACTTTAATGCTGTTAGTTAACCCTCTTATCAATTTCTGAAGTGAGTGATTATCGCCTTAAATGAAAGCTCTTGTCAATGCGCTTCGTTTAAGATACTCGTCAATGTGTTCGTCAGTCTATAACTGGAACTTTTTATTAAAAACTTGCAATTTTATTTCGGCCGCTAACTTCAATGCTGCCAGTTAACCGTCTTAACACTTTCCGAAGTGAGTGGTTGTGGCCTTAAAAAAAAGCTCTTGTTAATGCGCTTCGTTTGATATACTCGCCAATGTGTTCGTCAGTCTATAACTGGAACTTTTTATTAAAAACTTGCAATTTTATTTCGGCCGCTAACTTCAATGCTGCCAGTTAACCATCTTAACACTTTCCGAAGTGAGTGGTTATGGCCTTAAATGGAAGCTCTTGTCAATGCGCTTCGTTTGAGATACTCGTCAATGTGTTCGTCAGTCTATAACTGGAACTTTTTATAAAAAAACCTTTATTTTTGATCCGGCGTCTAACTTCAATACTGCACAGTTAACCGTCTTAACACTTTCCGAAGTGAGTGGTTATGGCCTTAAAAGAAAGCTCTTGTTAATGCGCTTCGTTTGAGATACTCGCCAATGTGTTCGTCAGTCTATAACTGGAACTTTTTATTAAAAACTTGCAATTTTATTTCGGCCGCAAACTTCAATGCTGCCAGTTAACCGTCTTAACACTTTCCGAAGTGAGTGGTTATGGCCTTAAAAGAAAGCTCTTGTTAATGCGCTTCGTCTGAGATACTCGCTAATGTGTTCGTCAGTCTATAACTGGAACTTTTTATTAAAAACTTGCAATTTTATTTCGGCCGCTAACTTCAATGCTGCCAGTTAACCGTCTTAACACTTTCCAAAGTGAGTGGTTATGGCCTTAAATGAAAGCTCTTGTCAATGCGCTTCGTTTGAGATACTCGTCAATGTGTTCGTCAGTCTATAACTGGAAGTTTTTTATAAAAAACTTACTTTTTTTTCCGGCCTCTAACTTTAATGCTGTTAGTTAACCCTCTTATCACTTTTCGAAGTGAGTGATTATCGCTTTCAATGAAAGCTCTTGTCAATGCGCTTCGTTTGAGATACTAGTCAATATGTTCGTCAGTCTATAACTGGAAGTTTTTTATAAAAAACTTACTTTTTTTCCGGCCGCTAACTTCAATGCTGCCAGTTAACCGTCTTAACACTTTCCGAAGTGAGTGGTTATAGCCTTAAAAAAAAGCTCTAGTTAATGCGCTTCGTTTGATGTACTCGCCAATGTGTTCGTCAGTCTATAACTGGAACTTTTTATTAAAAACTTGCAATTTTATTTCGGCCGCTAACTTCAATGCTGCCAGTTAACCGTCTTAACACTTTCCGAAGTGAGTGGTTATGGCCTTAAATGAAAGCTCTTGTCAATGCGCTTCGTTTGAGATACTCGTCAATGTGTTCGTCAGTCTATAACTGGAAGTTTTTTATAAAAAACTTACTTTTTTTCCCGGCCGCTAACTTCAATGCTGCCAGTTAACCGTCTTAACACTTTCCGAAGTGAGTGGTTATGGCCTTAAAAGAAAGCTCTTGTTAATGCGTTTCGTTTGAGATACTTGACAATGTGTTCGTCAGTCTATAACTGGAACTTTTTATTAAAAACTTGCAATTTTGTTTCGGCCGCTAATTTCAATGCTGCCAGTTAACCGTCTTAACACTTTCCGAAGTGAGTGGTTGTGGCCTTAAAAGAAAGCTCTTGTTAATGCGCTTCGTTTGAGATACTCGCCAATGTGTTCGTCAGTCTATAACTGGAACTTTTTATTAAAAACTTGCAATTTTATTTCGGCCGCTAACTTCAATGCTGCCAGTTAACCGTCTTAACACTTTCCGAAGTGAGTGGTTATGGCCTTTAACGAAAGCTCTTGTTAATGCGCTTTGTTTGAAATACTCGCCAATGTGTTCGTCAGTCTATAACTGGAACTTTTGACAAAAAAACTTACGTTATTGTTTCGGCCGCTAACTTAAATGCTGTTAGTTAACCGTCTTAACACTTTCCGAAGTGAGTGGTAATGGCCTTAAATGAAAGCTCTTGTTAATGCGCTTCGTTTGAGATACTCGTCAATGTGTTCGTCAGTCTATAACTGGAAGTTTTTTATAAAAAACTTACTTTTTTTTCCGGCCGCTAACTTTAATGCTGTTAGTTAACCGTCTTATTACTTTCCGAAGTGAGTGGTTTTCGCCTTAAATGAAAGCTCTTGTTCATGCGCTTTGTTTAAGATACTCGCCAATGTGTTCGTCAGTCTATAAGTTGCTCTTTTGAGTACATCATTATTATTTCAGAGTCGGCCGCTAACTTCACACTTTTGTATTTGTCAAGTTACTTTGATTTTATCCCTTATACCTCCCGGCTTTTGGTTTTATTTGAAGTGTTTTGTGAAAAACTTGTTATGCTTAAAGAAATAGCTACTGTATTTCCCGTATAAATCGAAAAAAATTCAATTTAATTTCTGCCTTTTTCATTTGGTCGGGTTATAGTCGGCCGCTAACTTTAGGCCGCTAACTTCACACCGGTGCTTTTTTTTATTATTTATTCATTTGTTTGGGTCAAATTTGACCCACTTCCAGCAGTCCAATTGACTTGAAATTCGACACACAACTAACCCTCAACTTTCTGCTTCCGAATAGGTAGGTACATCGGTTTGTACATAAATGGATATGGAAATTTAATAAACAAAATAACAGCATAAAACAGAATAGGTACCGTCTCGGATATCCTGTCCAACGCGTCACCCGACGCCGCCAATTAGCGGTTGCCTGGCGACGGCGCTGCCGGATTATACCGGTCCATACCGGCTTATACCGGTTATGGCTGCACTATTTCGAGGGACCAGTGAAACATTATCAACAAGAAAAACGAAAAAACTAGATGGCGGTCCTCAGATTTTTAGAGCACTTATTGCTACTCTAATAATTTATTATTATAATAATAATAATAAATCGTTTATTGGGTAATAATGATATATCAGTAAGTAACATAGTGTTTGAGCCCTCCTAAGTAGTAGGTATAACATATACCTGTATCAGGAGGCCTCGCTCTTCTATTCATAAAAAAATCGTGCCAGTTATTACATAAACAAATTTATGTGGTAATAAACGAAACATAATTGAAAAAATAAAGGTACTAAAAGGAATCGATAGTCTCAATCCGTCCCGTAAAAAGTTAAAAAAAGAGTGTTTTATAAGTATTTACCTATTGGTTATTGTAGATATTGTACATATATATGAACTGTAAACACTACCATACGTTCGCTACGTCTATAAAACAAATTTGTTCTCGTCTTATGCAAACAGTGTGAGGTATCACTGGAGAGGTCTTTTAAAAAAATTATAAGCAGATATACTAATTATATTACTGATGGCCTGAAAATTCTGAAAAAAAAACATTATGATACTGTAGTAGACGTAATAAAGAGGAAAATTGACCGAGTTTATTTGGCTTTCCAAGTACAGCATAAATAAACGAGTAATGTTTATCAAAACTATTACGAGTACCTATCGAATATTTGCCGCATATTAGTACGGAACCCTATATTGTACGTGGCGGGAGGTTTTTTATTAAGTGATTTGAGACATTCATAGAAAGTTCCTATTGTAAGAGTTTAAAAAAAATAAGTTTAAAAAACTGAAACCCGACTACGGAAAAAGCGCTCTAAAAATTATGAAACAAGAAAATGGTCAAGAATTACACACAATTAGGTAATTAGCTCCTCCGTGACCACTAATGTGAACCTTCCACAAAGTAACGCCTGATTAAATCAAGCAAGAAAATATTGTTTTCTGAAATTCTTATTTAGGTACACAGACATCAAAGGAGAGCCGTGGTCACTGCCACCATGAAATGAATTGCTAAGAAACCCTTTAAGGCAAGGTGGCATGCGACCACGGCTCTCCTTTGATGTCTGTGTAAATAAGAATTTCAGAAAACAATATTTTCTTGCTTGATTTAATCAGGCGTTACTTTGTGGAAGGTTCACATTAGTGGTCACGGAGGAGCAAATTACCTAATTGTGTGTAATTCTTGACCATTTTCTTGTTTCATAATTTTAGAGCGCTTTTTCCGTAGTCGGGTTTCAGTTTTTTAAACTTATTTTTTTATTTAATTATTTTGATGTTTTACTTGCGTAATAGTGGCTTTAACTTTAAAGATTTATTAGCCTCTCTAACTCCTCCAAAGACACTGCATCATGAGGGTTACATAAAAGTTTCCGCGGATTCAGATCATTTATATTAAACCTAAAATTGCTAAAAGTGGCTCCGAAGCGGTAACGTTTCGTGTGCTCTGCCTACCCCATTTGGGAATACAGGCGTGATGTTTGTGTGTTTGTGTGTGTGTGTGTGTGTGTGTGTGTGTGTGTGTGTGTGTGTATATTAAACCTTCCAATGATCGTACTCTGCTTAAAGCAACGTATACTTGACCCTTTGCAAAAGCACGTTTTACTTTTAAATTTTACCCAAATTATCATTTGGCAAAAAACTTATCGCAATTTTACAGTTAATAATTTTTTTTGGCAAATTATTTTTTCCCAAATAATTACTTGGTCATGTTTCATATTGCCTAGTATTATTTGGTAAAATTTATCGTCTGGCATAACGTACTCTTCCCAAAATATCGCATGACACAATAACCAACTTTTCTGGGAACAGTTCGTTTCTGTGGGCGAGGCGCAGTTCTAACCTAACCTAACCTACTTTTCTGATAGCTGTTCGTTTTTGCGGGGACGCAGTTTTAACCTAACCTAACCTACTTTTCTGGTAGCCAGTTCGTTTCCGTGGGGGGGCGCAGTTCTAACCTAACCTAACCTACTTTTCTGATAGCTGTTCGTTTTTGCAGGGGACGCAGTTTTAACCTAACCTAACCTACTTTTCTGGTAGCCAGTTCGTTTCCGTGGGGGGCGCAGTTCTAACCTAACCCAACCTACTTTTCTGATAGCTGTTTGTTTTTGCGGGGGACGCAGTTTTAACCTAACCTAACCTACTTTTCTGGTAGCAGTTCGTTTCTGTGGGGGACGCAGTTTAACCTCATCTACTTTTCTGATAGCAGTTCGTTTCTGTGGAAGACGCAGTTCTAACCTAAGCTACTTTTTTGGTAGCAGTTGGTTTTCGTGGTTAGTTTTTGCGAAATGTCATTTTGAACAAACATTTTTTTGGAATACAATATTTTTTTATACCTTTTTTTTTTTTTTTATACCACGTCGGTGGCAAACAGGCATGCGGTCCGCCTGATGTTAAGCGGTTACCGCCGCCTAGGAACGCTTGCAACACCCGAAGTATCACTCGCGCGTTGCCGACCCTGCATAAACCTTTTTATACCCCTTTTGAAGACCTCCATACTGTAAATCGCTGGGAAAACCACAGCAGGAAGTTCATTCCACAATCTAAGTGTTCTATGGAGAAAACACCTTTTGAACCGAACGGTACACGACCGTTGTGACTCCAACATGTGGGGATGAACTCCCTGTCTATGGCGAGCGGTGCGATGGTAAAAAGTTGCTGTAGGCATCATGTCAAAAAGTTCTTCAGAACACAGTCCGTTATAAAGGCGGTAGAACACGCAGAGAGAAGCGAAGTCTCTTCTGAAACTCAACGGCTCTAAACCGCCTGTAAGTTTGGGATCGTCGACAATCTTAACTGCGCGTTTCTGTACCGAGTTAAGTGGACTTAGCTGATATCCTGGTGCGCCCGCCCATAGGTGAGACCAGTACTCCATGTGGGGCCTGACTTGCGCTTTATAGAGCAGCAGTCTTTGCCTCGGGGTGAAGTAACGCTTCGCCCTATTAAGCACACCGAGTTTCCTAGATGCCAGCTTTGCTTTGCTATCCAGATGATTGCGGTACTGCACATCGCTCGAGATATCAACACCAAGAATCTCAATATTAGGAGACAAGTCCAGAGCTGTGTTCTGAAACTGCGGAGTTACAGCGAAGGGGGTTTTCTTAGCGGATATTACCCAAAATAAAACGTTTGCTTAATAAACGTTTGTCGTAATAAAATTTGACAAAGTAAAATTATGCCAAATGATAATTTGACCAAATGAATAAAACGCGAAATGTAAATATGCTAAAGATTTGTTTGGGAAATGAAACTAGTGCGATAAGTTTTTTGGGAAGCGAAATTTGGTGAAAATTAATTTGGCGAAACGGCAGTACACCGTTTGAGATTAATTTGCTCGTTGTTTAGATAATATATAGATTATATTACTTTCCATCCTTCGTTTATTTAACCGACTTCAAAAAAGGAGGAGGTTATCGTTTCCGGTGATAATTTCGACGCTTTTCCACAATTATTAGAGGTTGAGTTGTTAAAGTGTTGACTATCTTCGGTTACCCCATTAAGTTAGGAAAAATCATAACAGCGCGATGTAGGATGGGGATTGCACCTGAGAGCGATATTTAATGGCGAACTAGTGAAGTAAAAGCTGTATGCATATATTATTACAAATAAATTATATGTTGTTATGTATATATCTAACTACCAATCTATTTAGATTTGTTGTGTATGTGTATTGTATGAGTTAGTATTATATTGCTCTAATCTACTGTAAATTGCACCACCTGCTAAAATGTATTCCTTACTTCTGTCCATTGTATAGGTTACCTGGAAGAGATCGCTCTGAAGCGATAAGTCCGCCTATTGCTTACCTTAGAAAATCTCTATATATATATCTGTGTTTTCTGTACTGCTTACTATGTGCTGATGTGCAATAAAGAGTTATTGTATTGTAAATTCTGTTGGGATTTGGTTTGGAATTGGAACGGTTTATTAAAACTGTAGCTCTATATTCCTACAAAATTAATGCAATGTTGCCGCTCAACTGAAATTCATACGAGATAACTTTATATTTCTATCTTTATACAATTTTGACGACTTTCAGAGCTAATAGCTCCTCAACACTTACGTTGAACCTAAAACCTACTAGGGAACCTCGACATCAATTTTTAAGGCCTATCTAAAACTGCCACACACGACAGCTTACGCAAAGATTTTTTTTTTAGTTGCCCAGTTTTTGTTATGTAAAATCCGACTCATATTTTTTTTTATATTAAAAGGTATCCTATGTTACCCGGAGTATAATAACGAATCGATTGACACCTTATTTATTCAAATCGGATGAGTAGTGTAGACGCTACGCTGGAACATACGTAAATACAAACATACATAGACTGCTAAAATCATTACCCTTCCTTGGCTTTGCCGTAGTCGGGTAAAAAAGGTTAGAACATTTTTTATAGACCTCGCTCTTATTCCATCAAATACCAAAAACCTGGCAACATAAAACGACAAACCGTCCAAAAAAGCGGGAATTTTGAAATTGGAACTATTTGGAACGCATTCGCCAGCTCACAGCACATAACCAAAACATCTAAAATCACATTTGTTGCATATTCAAAATTGGACCTACCGCTTACAATTTTAAGGTTAACATTTATTTATTGAAGAGGCGTGTAAAAATGGCGACTATTGGGGACTAGTTGTGTTAATAGTTTAATCCGCAGCAGTGATCGGCGTCGCCCACATGGAATAACTACACGTGAATATTTTACTATTACGGGGCCTCTACTATAGTGTACTGCAACAGTGACATTACAGACAATTTGCATTCGAGTATCGGTTATTCTCCAGTATCTGTACTTTGTTGGTCCCGTGAAAAGATCGAGTGTATAAATGATTGATTGATTGATGATGTCATCATCGTCGGAAGACGTGGTTTGTTGACAAAGGCCTTCTTCTAAGAACGTCACAATGAACGAGACCTCGACACTTACATTTACTATTTTCTGAAACATTTCTCACGATATCTGTTGAAAGTTATGAAATTGGCATACCAATTTCCATGTCCTTCTAGAAATATGAAATTCAGTATGGATTTCTTATAACCTTCAGGTCATATGACGTCATAGTCTAATGCCGGATCTCTCTATCTTCCTAATTGACGATATGATTTTTCACAACTAATTCTTTTAGATTTTTATAAGTATTCTTCCACAACTCGCTTTACCAAACAATAGACATATATTTGAACAAATAAGCAAAAATCTTAAGTATTCCTTGTTCATATTATGCTTGATATGAACAAAGCCGTTGCTATAGTAAAATAACCCGAACTTATAGCTTAATAAAACATCCATGTACTGGTTAATTTCCACAGCATCTCTACATTGTTGTGTTTATAGCTTGCAACACTCGCATTTAACACCAATAATGAACGGGCTAATTGACATTAAATATATGATATTCACGTCGATTCGCCTCAAAGAATGGTAGCAAGTTTGTATCAGTGGGGTGAGGTCGTAACAACACAAATCATGTTCTAAAACTATCCAGGTTCGTTGTCAAGGAGAGCTCGAATGAAAAGGAACTACGGGTATGTTTGTTTGAATCGTGTCAGGCATACTTCGGCTATTAATACAGGAGTAAAACGTGTATCTTATTTTAAAAATATTGTCTGCGTCCTGATACCTAATTATGTACATATTGGAACACAAATGTCAAATAAACAAGCGTCGGAAAAAACGCCCGTCATTTTGAAAACATAACCATGTTCCGTCGCTAAATTTATATAAATTTTGGTAAGTATAATAAATTTATAAAAATTAAATAGTTAATAATAATTTTATTAATATAAGGAAATGTCTACTGTACGGAACAGGGTTATTTTTTCAAAATGACCGGCGTTTTTCCGACCCTTGCAAATAAAATAAAATAAAATACACATGATTATTAACTTAAAAATATCAAAATTAATAAATTTGTAATTACATATTTATTTACTTATTTAATTGTAAGTTTATGTATACAAATGCGTTCATATACGCTTTTGTACATAGTAATCAAGATGTTATAAAATATAAGCCAGGACATTACGCCCTATAAGGGCACACAATATATAAATATAGACTTCAAACTAAACAAATAATTAAAATTGAAAAATGCATTACATTACGTTATAAAGGTTCTTGAGAGGATCGCGGACCGGCAAGCGCAGCGTAGGACGTCCACCAACGAGACGGACGGATGACCTGGTTAACTTTGAACTGTGAATTTTTCCGGGATAAAAAGTAGCCTATGTCACTCTCGGGACCATAAAATATCTTTATGCCAAAAATCCTCTCTGTTATGGCGTGAAAGACGGACAAACATACAAACACACAAGCACACTTTCGCATTTATAATATTAGTATGCATGGATATGGATGGACTGACGATTTCATAGCATAGGGCAGTACGCATATGATGAACTATTGCTCGTTCTGCACCCGTAGTAAGAGACGCGTACGTGAGCAAACAATCAGATTCAAATGGACTTGTTTACATACCTCGACGTTTTGCGGCGGGAGGAAAATTATGCTTTTTGTGGTTCCAACAGATTACTGGAAACTATGACATGTGGGAAAATGGTGTGACATGAAACTCACTTTACAATACAACATACATACATAGGGGTGCCTTACGATATTGGTGATTTAGCACTTCACGTTGCCTTTAGGAACTGTTTCACCATCTATTTGCAGTGTTGTAGTGTTCTATTAGTGTCTTTATAAAAGATAATACGGTTATTATTTTACGATACTGTCATTATCGATATCATTTAGGTAGAGTCGATAATTGAGAGGTCTCTATGACAGACCAAAAATGCCGCGGAATTTCTGGGCTTCGACACGTAAAAAATAAAGGCAATCTGAGTAGCAAAATCTATTTATGGGCATTTTCCCAAAAACACTGTACCTATTCTGTTTTTAATTTGGACAAAATAATGGTTTTTCTACTCAGAATACAAAGCGCAATCGATTCGGTACTAATACTATTTGATTCGGATGGATTAAAAAAAATACAGTTTTGTGACGTTTATACCATACACTTGTTGTTATGGAATGGACGTCACAAAACTGAGTCATAAAAATTGTACGTAAAAATTAAATACATTTTGAAAGTAAACTAAGTGCACGTACACGTTTTTTTTAAAACGCCCTTATCTACTTCAAACTTTAATTAAAACCAACTTAATTTAACAGGACCATTTCAGAGCAGAGCAAAAAAAGTTCGTTTCCCGCTCGCCACTCTTCCGTTTGGCGACGTCTTTATTCTAATTTGTCCGCATGTGACCGCTCCCACATACATTACGTTCCACTCACAAACGAAGCTCGGAAAAAGTGTTTAAGTATTACAGGGTACAGCGTGATTCAAAATGTTTTTTGTTAAAAATGATTAGTTACTGTTTATTTATTGAACGCCACGTTTATTATTTTTATTTATTTATTTATTCAATGACATTACACAGTGTAATAGTAAAACTAAAGCACTATAATACCTACACAGTCGCATAAAATAGTGTCTTGAGGAAATTTACAAATTTATAAAGTACGCAATGGGTAGGCTGATCGTTTTCACTCAAGTATCCTTACGGAGGAGGCCTATGTTCAAAAGTGGGCATGCTACGGATGCGGTTGATGTGATGATGCTGATGATAAAACTTTGGAAACGAAAAAAAAAAGGAATTAGAAATAATTGTTCAAAAATTATTATTACAAATCACTTCGGGTACAGAAAAACCGGTTTTATTCATTGACTGGTGAAAACATTTCAAGAGTTTTACTAAAAAATCAGAAACAGACTATGTAAATACAATATGAATTGTCATCCACGTTTCGTGTAAATGTGATCGATAAAATATTTTATATTTTACATTAAAATACCTTTTCACCTTACTCCTCCGCTCCAATACCACAAATTTTACAACTTTAGTAACATTGAGCCAACAATACTTTAATTAGATTATTATAAAACGATATTGACCAATCCATACTGAAATTAAATAGCATCCACGCAATAAAATAATCACCGCATTAAACCCCAGCGAATCACCCCGTGCTGCATTTAAATTGATATAAATTAATCCTTTGGCCTCCCCTCAAGAAAGAAATCCCATTAGTCCAGATTCGATTAACGCTCTAACCGGGTAGGGTCTGCGTCTTCAAGCTGCGCAAATAAAATGTCTATACGACACGATCGGTGTGATATGGATGTATAAAACTACTAGCTTTTGACCGTGGCTTCGCCCGTGTGGAATGAGGGCTATCGTTTTTTCTCTCACTAGATGGCGCCACTGTTGCGTGAGGTTTTAAAAGTCTGTTATAACGGCCATGAAAACAAAGTTTACATTAAAATCATATTTAATACATCGTAAAACAGTACCATAAACATATCGAGCAACCACAGTATTGCATAATCCCGTTTTGTTCGGAAAAAAGGGAGGACAAAAGTTTTCGAAAGAAAAAACTGTCTCAAATTACAGACGTTCATTGCCCCTTATCGCATAATTGCCATAATTAATTTCAAATAATGTAAAATTCTCACAAAATTATTCTAATTATAAATAAACCCGCGTAGCTCACCCAAAAACTATGAGATTTGACATTTCGTTGACCTCACGCTACACTAGCGCCTCTAGCGGAAAATTCATTCGCGATAGCCCCCATTCGGTTATCACGATGTTCCCTCAGGAACTGTGCATTTTTTCAGGATAAAAAATAGCCTATGTCAGGCCTTTAGGTTGGCAACGCATATGCCCTGGTGTTGCAGGTGTCTATGGACGGTGGTGATCCCTTACCATCAGGAGACCCACTTGCTCGTTTACCATCCAGTCGAATAAAAAATAAAATGTCACTCTCTGGCCCATTAACTATCTCTATGTCAAAAATTACGTCGATTTATCGCTCTGTTTTGAGGTGAAAGACGGACAAACATACAAACACACACACTTTCGCATTTATAATATTAGTATGGATAAGTATAGATTAAAATTATTAATATTCGGGACTTATCACGCTAACAAATGAGTATCTTAATAATTACGTCGACGTTTCGGCCACATAACAATCTAGTTACTTGTGACCACAGTCACAGATTGTAGTCAAAGTCCCGAATGTGATAAGGCCGCCTATTGTACCTGTTTTTCTGTATCGCTTATTATTTCTGGTGTACAATAAAGAGTATTTGTATTGTATTGTATTGTGATACGTAATATACGAGTTGGAATCACGAAAGTATCAAGAAAATAGGTACATTAAAATACTCAATGCGATTCACTTACAGTTAATCTAGTTTTTCTTACCCCGTTAACTTCACCTATCATTTTTATTGACTCGATTTTCCTCCTTCAACAAACATTTCACCTATTTACATAATCAAACCATCAAACCTGCACTACCCTTCACCGTGGTCAAACACTCGAGTCGAATTGCTTTGGACGCCAAGCGCACCCGACGATACCCGAGGTTTTCCGAGGTTTTACGAAGCTTGGCAATCGAATTGGGCATGATTCTATTAGGGCTGCGGTCAAACGGGGTGAAGAGACGGGAATGCACTGCGTTCTGTCATTATTTGCGTAAATAAGAATAGCTTTTGCCCGCGGCTTCGCTCGCGTTAAATTTGTGGTAAATGTGTGGAATAAATATGACTCTATAGATCGATTTAAAAAAAACTTTACTAATAGAAAGCTACAATTCTTGATTAACATTGGCTACCTACTTTTCCTCCGGGAATCTCAAAATTCTCTTGAGATAGAAATACTAATACCAATAGAAAGCTAGACAGTTAAAGAATGTTTATGCAAAATTTGAAGTAGATTGGACCAATAAATCTCGATGGCCCATACAAACTTTGCCCCCCTTTTCCATCCCCTTAAGGGTAGAATTTCGAAAAATCCTTTCATATCGGATGTCTACGTCATACAAAGAATACACCCTCCAAGTTTCAGGTCTCTACGATCAGCGGTTTAGGCTGTGCGTTTTGTCAGTCAGTCATTTTGTATGTATAGAAGATTGGGTTACTTATTTCTAAAAGTTTTATGTTTATTATGACCAGGGAGCAAAACTTTGATGCCGGTGACAGCCGTATGACGTCAAGCTTCATACAGAGTGTTTTTATCTAGATTATAGATAATCACCAACAACTTATTGGCCTCTTTAGATCACGGATATTTTATTGACACTTGAGATGGCCAGTACTTATAAATGTCACTATTTTAATATGGTGTGTATATTAAAAAACACCCTATATGTTAATTTGCGTCATAATGACGTCACCGGCACCGGCACCGAAGTTTCGCTCCCTGATTATGACAATTTTTAAATAAATAGCCGTGGTATTGTCTGATACGTGAGCTCGCACCTCTTGAGTTTTATATGCAATTTGGAATTACTTATATTTGAAAATCGTGAGCCTTTTAGTCTAGGAAAACGTCGTGAGTCAAGAAAACTTTATAATTATAAACGTTGCACCTTGCAGTGGAACGACAATAAGCAATTTTATATCGCCAAACACCAGTTGAATCCTGTGAGGGGAGCGATCGAATGACAACTGGCAACACCGATCTCATTGATTCCGCTAATCCTGCGGGAGTCTAAATGGGATGCTCAATGCGCGGGAAAATTCGACACGTGCGGGGTTGCCAGTGGAATTAATTATAAAAAAGTTTAGCTTGCATTATGTCAGGAGGCTGCATTGTAGTTTGCTTTAAATGGTATTGACTTGTTTTGAAAATGGAACAATAGTCGCACGTTCTTACAATACGCAAGGTGTTTTATATAGGTAATGAATAAGTGACCGATATTCTGTCATCAATCTTTGGTTCTTTACAGGGAATAATTTTATTAATTCTGAGTCATCACAGAAATTATTTTATTTTAGACAGTGTCAGGCAGTCCGTAAAATTCATTGGTAAACTATAAATAAGGGTTCTTAGTTGACAAACGGGCTAAGTAACATAAGAGATGCACTCGTGCACTAAGGATTCGTGTACTTTTACATTTAACAAACACTAACTTGGTTAGGCAGAACATTGAAATAATCCTAGATAGCAGCGTTTTGGTGCCCGAGATAAATAATTTGCAATTGATCCTTTAGTAGGTCTTGTTTTAAGGTACATACCCCTAAGACATCGGTTAAGTACATTTAATTCTAGCGTCAGTTCAGGCCATCATTTTGGTGAGAATGAAGAGACAATTATCGTGTAACCTTCACGGACTGACAAACTGATAAAAATTACATGTAAGTAAATTCATCAATTCATTTTGAACGATAGAAGACTAGAATGATGGAATGAACTTACGCCAGGAGTGTATACTAACCGATGTAAAAAAAATAAACTTAACTGCTCTTTTAAATTTCGAACACCAACAGCGTCTCCAATGATCGTAGGTGTTTTTCGGCGCACTCTAAAACTACAATGGCCCGCTCGTTTGCGATAAAAGACCCTATTATGTCGCGCGACAGTTGGTAGCCCCCGCGGGAGCATTATTTCACCGGTTTGATTTATCGCCGGCCTGGGATCGGGACCGGTGATAATTAGAGGTTATGGAAGATTCGGGAGGTTATGCTGTCGGTGTCGTGTGCCAATTATTTTTTGGGAGGTTTGCGAAGCGGATTGTCTTATGTAAGGATTATAAGGTGGGTACTACCTATCTATAGTCAAGTCATGACGATAATGTGCGTGTGCCTTTATCAAAATATTTATACATCTCTATGTCATTAAATATAAGGTTGGTGTTCACATATATTTGATTCGATATCTGTATACATAGGTAGTAATGCTCTCGACTGATACAATCAAAAACGTTGCTCAGTGTTTTTTACCCAACTTCAAAAAATGAGGAGGTTATTTACTTATGTTAGAATAGCCTATGCCTTCGATCCCAAACAGAGCGAATCTATTCCTAACTTACCTACATAACATTACTACTAAGTTACTAAATTTCATCCAAAGTCGAGTCATTTCAGCGTGAAAGAATAGACAATTTTTAATTGCGATTAATCAAGCTAATTACGATGTGATAAGTATTAGTCTACCATCAAATGGTAGCGACCTAAATTTTGGTGCTTGTGTAACAGTAGTATTACAGTAAAAACTCCAGTAAAAAATAATTAGTTTTACAAAAGTCTAACGTAACTAACTATTTAAATCATTAAAGCGTAACTAAATGACATCTAATTAATCACAACCTTTCATACAATTAATTTCTGGGGACGTCACTACACGAAATAGAAACATTTGCAGCCAGTTTTAAATATGAAAGCAATCACTGACGCGTTGAGAATGTTCCATTCATGTTCCATTATTCAAATAACAAATTACGAATAAAGATGTCTAAACCGCGACAGAAATTCAAATTAGGAAGCATTAACGGCAAACCATTTATTTAAATTTTACACGCAGTTGACTTTGAATAAAAATTAACACTGGACACATAGAAATACAACGAATTTAAATGTTGGCAACATCGCAAATGGTAACTCTATCTATTTGGCATATGAGCTTTGACGTGTGCCTTTTTAAACTTGCCCCTATTTGTGTATACAAAAGGTTACGAAATTTACACGCTATTTAACAATAAAGTTTACTTTAATTTCAACACGTGCTTTGTCAAAGTTATTAGCATAATTCCTTTTATTGATGACATTATAAGTTAAACGCATTATTCGTTCATAATTCGTCAGGCGTGCAAAATGTATGTTCGCGAATTTAAATAAGAAGGTTCGTAGGTATAATATCTGCTTTGGATGTCAGAACTTTGCCATCGACGATACCCCAACCGTGCATGAATGCTAGAATTGTAAATTTCAACACCCTATGTTTAAAAAATCTAACTTAGTAATTTCTGATTTTCTTTTTGGAGTTCACCATTTTAAGTCAAAGAAATCGCTTTCTCATCTGCTGAGCAGAATCAGTCTTATCCGTGCCTTATCCTTTAAATGCACCCCACTTGTCGTTACATCAATTATAGAATTCGAAAGTTTGGAACGATTCATTCAGTCCGACCAATCCCAACATCATTTTAAGCGCATCATTCATTGTTTGACAACAAAACCGCAATATAGCTAAAAAGTTTCCCATACGAACGGAATGAGCAAAAGCTACTATCTAATGGTACAGCTAATGGCGAAAAAATTGCCATCCGACGCCTCCCGCCATCATCGTTGCCAATTAGCCGATCAATCATGGCCGTCGGAACAGTTTCGCGCCAAAATAACAAGACCGCCAACTTAACTGCTACAGCGGCAAAAAAAGAAACTAACGCAACTACGTACTTATTTCTAGTTTCTCAATAGCAACCAACGCCACTATCACTGACTCAGATAAATTTGTCATTTGTCTAACTGTTAACAACTTAGCGATTTTGGACTGTGTTGCCAGCTCTACACCAGTCACAAAATTGCGTGGCGAAATATGCAGTTATTACTCTGCAAAAATTCACATCGCCCCAGGGACTTTATTAGCGTCGGCGACTACCCATTATACATTTTTAAACCGTATCCATATAAATTAATGTCAATATCACCCCAGCGTAATATCAATCTCGTAGTTGTTCGCGGATTACGTTACAAATAATATCATTTTGTACGGTGATTCGTTCTGAATGGTGCTACCTACGGACTTTTCTGTGCGCGGCGATTGTCCGGTCTTGATCAGAGGTTTTAACCATATTGTCATTTGTATTTCATATAAGGATGATTAGAAACAGATTATTATCTCCCAGACTTTATCGTTTATCTTTGTTTATACGCAAGAGAACAAAAACAGGATACGTATGTATAAACAAAATTTAATATTTGTACTTTATTTTTGTACTTTACTTTATGTAGAGTAGATATTTTATGTATATGATGATGACCGGATGGCCAAGTGGTTAGAGAACCTGACCCTGAACTTTCTTAAGGTCCCAGGTTTAATCCCCGGCTGGGGCAGATATTTGTATGAATAATACGAATATTTGGTCTCGGGTCTTGGATGCTTAATATGTATCAGTATGTATTTATTTATGTATATAAGTATGTTTATCCGTTGCCTATAGTGGTCCATAGTAGTAGATACAAGCTTTGCTTAGTTTGGGACTAGGTCAATTGGTGTCAAGTATCCTATGATATTTATTTATTTTATTTTTATATTATGTAAATTAAGCGTCTGGATGGATCTCGATGATCTAAGTAACATTAATTATGGAGCACGTTGCAAAAGTTATTGCAAATGTAAGTCCAATTGCAACTTTTTCTTTGAACTTACTACCTACTAGTTGTTATACGAAGCCACTTGCTTAATTAAAACTTGTAAACTACCGATACTGGAAAGAAACACACCTATTTTATTTTTACTAAGTATAAAAAGAAACTTCGCAGAAAAAGGACAATTTTTTTTATTTAGGTAGCACTGTGGATGATCAGGATTTTGATTGCGTAATCTGCGGGAATCAAGTACTTTTTCGGTACCTAATGGTTAACAATGACTCTGAAGTGAAATATTTTAATTTAAGTATTTGTTTATTTTTATTTTTTTTATTGAAGGAGTTTGACTGAAATGATAGTACCTACTAACAAATCAGATACCTATTCTTTCAGTTTAAGTTTCATAACTTGCTTGCATTGTAAGCATGCTACCAAGTATTTGGGCGAAAAAACAGTAATGACAAGAAAAAATAAATATTTACCTATTTAATAATAACAAAACGGGCTTTTAAATTTTTGAACATAAATACTTTCTTCCTAACTACTAATGACTTAATTTAACCTTTAATGTAAAAGTTAATTAGTGCTCACAAGTATTACCACTGCTAAAAAAAAACAAAAAACGATCAACACCACGCAGTCCCACTAGGTATATCCTATAACGAAGTGTTCCCCTCGCAGTGTTGCCAGTATACAGTTTCTTTATTCCATTATATTTTAAACAAAATGTCAGCTATCGGCAAGTGCAGACGCACCGAACAATTGAACAATGACAATTAGTAGGCGAATGGTTGTATCGTAACGTACCTAATTACGACAAATTGGCGATGTGCATGACCTTTCCTTAATACATTAATTAGTGTTCGCGTTTAAATAATAATTTGTAGTTAAAGATCAGTTGTAGATATTAATTAGGTATGAGGCATTCATTAAATTAAGAAATTGTTCGAGGTGGAACTATTAATTATGGCCATAGTCCTATTGTTATAAACACAAAACTAAATGCTAACTTTTATTTGGATAGAAAACAGTCGTGACTAATTTATTAATTAATAATAAGCTTTATCCTATTAGCTTCATTCGCGTGGAAGAATAAACAATAGGATAAGTAGTTCTCTATCACAAAAGAATTAAAAAAAACTTATCTACACAGCTTTAGGCTGCATATTTTTTGCAGACTCTGAGTCAGCAAGTCTCGTTATGTTTTTGTAGGTGATATTATTATTTAGATATGGCGATGGCGAAATCCGATCAAGAAAAAGGATAATTTAAAAATAAACCCATGCTTGTTACAATGGTTTTGTATACTAATTAAAATTTAAAAGTATTCCAAATGCTCCAAAAAACACATAATCAAGTGATTCTCACTGACACAGATTTAGGTCAGACTTTCATTATTTTCTTTTGTTTTTTTTTTTTCAAAGAAGACAAAGGGGTGAATCGTAAAAACAAAGAAAATTCATCAATTTTTTATCCTGATTAACAAGCATCCCTGACTGTCAAGATGAGCTCTAGACTGATAACAATTGCCGGCCGCAAGAATAAATTGATTCGCAAACACATTAAACAGATATCACCGAGGGGAGCAAATCAAACAGGGGACAAGAGATGTTCCACCACGACTGTTGTAGTTGTAGTACCTTATCGCTCTAACATAGTTAATGAGACACCATAAGAACTTGTTAAGGGAGTAAAAGTAACAAGGTGCCACATTAGCTTGCCTACGCCTCTCGGGCTTCTTCTCTGACAGAGAGGACTTGGCGTATGGTATCCAGGCGGGGATTAGTCCTGATTGGGAAGTTCAATAAACACATAAAATCGGAAAATTTAAACAGGTGCAAGTTCAATATGTCGAGCCCATGGTCTACCTGAGTAAGTTTTTATTCTATTTGTTGTGGCAGTCTTAGATAATTTAAGACTTGCTTTTGCCCGCGGCTCCGCCCGCGTGGAATTCGGTTATCGCGCGCTGTTCCCTCGAGAACTATGCATTTTTCCGGGATAAAAAGTAGCTTATATGTCACTCTCGGGCCCATAAAATTTCTCTATGCCAAAAATCACGTCGACCCGTTGCTCCATTACGGCGTGAAAGACGGACAAACATACAAACACACTTTCGCATTTATAATATTAGTATGGATATGGATTTAAGACCAGTAAGTCAGTTCAGTATGTAACCCACATAGTGGTCGGAATGATTTGAAATTTGGCTGACATAGTATAGGTTAGATGACAATGCAAATACAGTGAAACAAAATACAGTATGAGCTATCAAAAAGTACAAAACGACATCATGATATAATATTCTAATGACCCCTCTCCCTTGTTGAAGTTAATGCGAGATGTTATCGAGATATGACGCAATCTCAGTGATGGCGATTTGATACGTCCTGCGGTGTTGCCAGCGTGAGGGGAGTTATGAATTAAAGATAAGTGTTGCTACGATATCTGTTGACAGTGTGGTTATGATATTTTGGCTGATTAAAATGTGATGATGTTGATCCTTTAAATTTACAGTAGGGAGGTTTTAAAAATTATGAATAGTCGTTATTTTTAGTCGTTAGATGAAAGGATGGCCTAGTGGTTAGAGAATCTAACTATGAAGCTTGAGGTCCCGGGTTCGATTCCCGGCCGGGGCAGATATTTGTGGAAATAATACGAATGTTTGTTCTCAGGTCTTGGGTGTTTAATATCTATTTAAGTATGTATTTATCTATATAAGTAAGTTTATCCGTTGCCTAGTATCCATAGTACAAGCTTTGCTTTGGGACTAAGTCAATTGGTGTCAATTGTCCCATGATATTTATTTATATATTTTTGTTGTAGAAGCAGATGAGCGGTTGTGGTGCTCAAAATAATCTAAGCATTCTTATTATCTTGGCAGTAGAGCCGTGTGTAGATCATTATGAGCACCGTAGCCGCTCATCCACTTCTGCTACTGACTGTTACATACCATACCCCTCAAGGAATATTTTCCGCCAAATTTTTAAGACTTTTTTCTTTAGTCTTCAACCAGTCACGTTCCTCTTGAACAGGTGTAGAAGATAAATAAAAAAAATACAACTAAATTAATAACCTCCTACTTTTTTAAGTCGATTAGTAAAATTCTCAAAACGATACTGTGAGAAAGTTATACCTACATAACAATATTGCAATAACAGCGAACTCAATTAGATAATTCTTGTCTAAATCTACTTGAATAGCCGATTGTTTTTAATCCCTTGGCTGCAAAACAAGTCACCGTGGTCTCATCAGATTTAAAAAGTTACGCCGTAGTCTGCCACGTGGCGCGCGTGCGCGTGTTTGACAGCTATACAAACATGGCGGGCGATAGCGGAATCAAATCGTTATTAATATTGTATCAGCAAACACGTTTTTAGAAGGGCAAATATAATTTTGGTAATTTGGGGTTAGCACTGATTTAATTTGGGGGAGATTTCTAATGTCAACTTTGGTGGTTGCGTATGAAAATGCGTTTGTCTGTTTATATGCGTTAAGTAAGTAGGTATCATATCTTCTTTTGTATAAGAAGGTCAACTGGAAGAGATCATTTAAAGGGATAAGTTACACACATGACATGGCTCTAACAAAACTTAACACTTTAAAGCTTTTATAATCTTGCTAAATCTCGAAAAATAATCTAAATAAAACGATAATAGTTTGAAAATACCTAAACAACGATACATTGCATACTACCTGACTACCCCACACTATGGATTTACGCGTAGGGAATTTCTTACAAAGTTTTTATTTTATTTTATTTTAATTATCTAAGCCAATTAATTATTCACAGTAAAATTGTATAAGTTATGAGGTTTTTTAAGTCTGTAAATAAATTATTTTTCACTTTTCATGGTCCTAAAGTTGATTTATGCTGGATCTACTCGTAGGCGACATAAAATGGCTTTCTATGTTCTGCATCAACAGCCACAAACAAAAAGTTACTAGGTATATGTTTTTTGATAATTTTTAAGTTATATATAACTAAAAATAAATCAAATAAATCAGTAAACTAAAAAATGGCCCGTTTTATGCTCTTGTTGTACAGTTTACTATTTAACTCATACATTATGGCAAAAAAAAGGTTAAAAAAATGTTTTTTTTTTTATTATTCTTATGTCAATATCACACCGCACCGTTCAGAACCAGACTGACACAATTCTAATTATTCTCATTTCAAAATTAAACCTGTTTTTCTCATTCCACAAAGTTTTTTTTTTAAATGAGAATAATCCGAATTGTGTCAGTCTCGTTCTGAAGGCGCGACTTGTCAACTTTGTGAATTTTACTTCGACCTCTACCTAATAATGACTGTGACGAATGAATATTAATCATGATAATGAATATTATGAATAAAAAAAAGGTTTTTTTTTTCTCGCAATTTTCTCAAATCCGTGCATTGCAGAAAGTTCAATATTTATTTATTTTATTTATTGAACATAAATTTATTTACACAGCATTACAGTATAACACATCCTACTTATTATCATAATTGTCTGCAAGGAAAATAGAGGGCAGGAGAGGCAGGACAATATAATGTTATGTAAGAGGCGTACAGAAGGAAATTTCTCCACCGACATGATGATGATGATTTATTGATAATAGTAATCGAAAGTCTCCAGTCATAATATTCTATTAAATACCAATTTGGAAATTGAGTAAATACCTTAATCCTTCAAACGTTTCCTCAATAGCCCTCAATTAGTATTAATGAACCTTGTTGGCATATTCCTGAGTAACAAATGAAGTTGTTATTCATTGCCAGTTCGGTTAAAACCGGGATCTTCAAGAGACAGGCAAGCGGCAATGTACCGCTATCAATTTACATAGTAATTCATCCAGTAATTAAATACGCGAATTGCTATCTCAGCCCTTGATAATCCTTTCGCGCTGTTGCTTGCTACCGACGGGTTTAGTGTGGCCATGGCATTTATTAAACGTCAGAATATATTTTTTTACACTGCATTTCATTTTCCACTGTAACCACAGATAATATATTACAAGCGGGCATTGAGCTTATGCATAAAACCCTTATCATTTTTAGGTATTCTATCCACTATAGTGGGTAGGGGAAGAGTGGCGGCTCAAGATAGGTTGGTTGGTGAGAATCCGTGAGTTTTTAGGTATTTTATGCGTAATACCGCCGCGGGTGCACGGTGGAAGCAGGCCGCTGCCAACCGAAGCAACTGGAGGTCTATGGGGGAGGCCTATGTCCAACAGTGGACGTCCTACGGCTGAGATGATGATGATGATGATGCATAATACTAAAAGAAATACATATTTTAAAAATATAATGTACTAGCTTTTGCCCGCGGCTCCGCCCGCATGGTATTCGGTTATAGCGCATTGTTCCCTCGGGAGCCGTGCATTTTTCCGGGATAAAAAGTAGCCTATGTCACATTCTGGCCCATAAACTATCTCTATGCCAAAAATCTCAATAAATCAGCCTTGAAAACCCCGTCTTTCTATTATTGCTAATATATATAATAACTATGCGAAGTTATGATTATTCAGAAGTATCATTCGGCAAAAAAAAATACGAAATACCTGTTATGCGAAGTGTATTTCGGAGAATCGATATTACGCAAGATAAAGGGAACTCCTATTAAATATATGCTACTCGTAAAGGAGCACTGTCATCTTCCGTAAGAATGTTTAGTTTATTTATATAATGTTGCTGTGTATTTATCTATTTCTATTTGACGTCTTTGTGTAAGTATTTTTGATATTGCTCTAATCTGCTGTAAATTTTATACAGAAGTTGAGTTACACGAAAACCATTATCATTCAGAACAGTTTTTTCGATTTTAGAATTTCAATATTTTTCCACTTGCATGTAATTTTTTTAAACCAATGTGTTTTTCTTTTAAAGGAAGGTCCACACAAAGCGACGGCGCACGGCTGCCGTTGACACGTGCCCGACAGACACGGGATTACGATCTGCATCACAAAGCTGCTCCAGCGCTGCGGTCGGCGCCCGAGTGGCACAAGGTTCTATGACGTACCTATGGTTTCCCAGAAGGGCCCAGTAAGAGTTTGGACTCAAAGTCGCTATCGCTATAGTCGAAACTTGAAATTTAGTATAAAAATAGCCGTATCCATAAGAAAAGTCTGAAACTATAATTTTTAAAGTCTATTTGTCTATGATTATAATATACTTAGTTATTTAACCAATCCAAAATGAGCTAAGGAGAATTTTGGCTCTGCTGACACTGCACTGAATATTACTGTGCCTCCTGTGATAAGTGATACAAGTGCAAAATCGTCATAAAAATATATTCTATAAACGTGCAATTAGTGTTTTTCGGTAAATATTGTAAGTTCGAAAAAAATCGCGAAAAACCTGTGAGTTGTACCTTTTGAAATGTCTAATATGAGTAAATAATATGTGTTAGATGATACAAGTTCAGTTATATCATGGTACACCCCTGGAGCACCGATAATATCCCTTGGTGTAAACTGATATGATATACATAAACTTGTAAAATCCTATAACTCAGCGTTGTATGTTCCCAGCTCAATGTTGCTGAAGTAAATTAAAACACCTCTGAAAAAAAAAACTTTGAAAAACAATATTTTTTTACTTTGTATCCTGTTACAAAAAAAATACCTAACTTATTATTAACTTAACTATCAGTTTGCAAAAAGAAAAGTAACTTAGGTGTATCAGTTTGCAGCGACACTGAGGCGAGCAGGTCCCTCGCACCCCCAATCCCGCGTCACCTCATCCTCGCGCCCTCCCACCACACTCTTTATGCTCGCACTTGTGATACTTGTATCACTTAACATAACTGTTATTGCATTAATATTTTATGGAATTAGTTTGGCTTTTAGATATAATTCAATTTGTATACCTTTACACTTAACAATGTATTTGTGAAAAGTGATTCAAGACGAGATGTATCACTTATCACAAAAAAAGAAATATCAAATTTTTCTCGCATTGGTACGTACATGTTGAGTTGTACCCTGGTCTGGTTTTACGAAAGTTGGTCAAAAGTGGTATAACTGTAGATATATCAATATTTCCGAAAAAAATACCGAAAAATAAAATGTGAAAATAGGTTCAATTTCATATATACCACAAAACACGAAAATAGCCTCTAGGGCAATTACATAAAGGGGTTACAACTTGATATATATCAATGTGCACGATTTTTGTCTGCTAGTTGTATCACTTTTCACAAAATTATCTCCGAAACTATAGCACCTATAAGTACGTGGGATAGACCCAAAAATTCGTTATTTTTTTCTGATTATTTCTAAATAAAAACACACAAAAGGGTACAAGTCGAGTTATATCACTGATCACAGGAGGCACAGTATTGTACTTAGGTACGAGTATTTACAAATATGGCGGTTTTGGCATTTTCAAAGGCAGCGAATCCATGAGATAAAGCTAGTAAAATAAATACTTATATGTAGTACAGGTTTTCACGATTCTTTAATAGACTTTTCATTAAAAACATAAAAATTCTAGTCGTGTTTGTGATTGTTTTCTTGGATTACATAGATTTCATTAGAATCATCTAAGATATGAAAAACAAACGACTTTTCTGGCAGTTTTCCAATATTTGCCGATAGAACTATCGATCGACTAACAAAAACTAAAATAAGTGATAAATCTATTGTAATTTCAATAACTTATCATTATCACCAAAATTCAAAATCACAAATCTCAATTGCAAATTCTACATTTTCCCGGTTTCGATAAATCTATTATCGAAATAAGTTTTCATCGACGAAGCTTCAAAATAGGGTCCTATTCGAGACATAATAAGCGATTCGCTATCGATAATACCGTCATATGTACTATTGCGATTCGACTGCTATTAAGATGGGATTTACTGACAATTTCACTCGTAGTCTGGCAACAATGTTGCAAGTGTATAATTTTTTTATAAACTTCTACCGTTCTTTTTTACGTTACGAACATATTTTTTAGATAAAGATTACTTTCAAGAAAATAAAATAGCATATCAGCACCATAAACGCCAATTGAGGTGTCTATGTGAGGACGACGCGGGATCTTACAAAAAATAAGTTTTTAATAAAATGAAATAAACATTTTTAATACAAGCTTTTCTTACTCACTGTACTTGTATTGTCATCCAAACTTCATTTGAATACCAATCTTCTAGTCGATGCCATTAACCGTTGAAGAGTTCCATCCTATAAAGACGATCCTGGCCGGAGTACCAGGATGTCACTACCAGATTATTGTGTTATCACGCAATTTACAATGTATACCAAATTTCAAGTCAATCCAACTACTGAAAGTTGATCGAATTTAACTTGCAAAATTTGATTACAGACAGACAACGGGACATGTGAAAAAAGATCACGAGGAAACCAGCACTAACCTGTAAAGTACTTCAATAGTGTGTGTGAAGTTCTGTTGTTCTGAAAGAAGGCCAGGCCCAGAAGTGCCCAGTGGTGGATATAAGGTGGGATGATGGATATGTTTTTTTTACATAAAACTAGTCAGTTACCGACCTCTATCTAATCTAGTGAAAAGTGCAGATGGGGCGCAAGGTGTATCTCACTGGTTCAGTAACAGCCTATTCACTGCAACATTGAAAGTTTGGCTTTACAAATATTTGAAATTGAATTTTTGAATTTTTGAATTTACGAGCCGTATTCGGGCACATGATAAGTCGCACGCTATGGAGGACATCATATCGCTCAAACCTGTCCGGATAGGTCTCTTGTGTCTTGCCCGGTCCCATTGTTTCGCGACAGCTGCCACCTCACTTCTGCTTAATTGGGTCGTTCAAACAACCCCCGACTTCAAACTTCGTCATCTTCTGAGTTCAACGTCAATCTTAAACAAGTTATAGATTAAATTAGGGTTTTTGATCAAGAACTTCTTGGACTGTAAATTTTGGATAAATGAAGTTGGACACGTCAAGGGCTTCAGTATCGTAGGATGTAGGTACATTTTCGTTAGGTAACCCGGAGAGCTATGTCAGTGACTTTAGTTCTTCGACGAATTTCCGTATTCCGGATTCTATCGCGCAAAGAAACTCCAAGCAAAGCTCGAAGAACTAAAGTCACTGACATAGCTGGAAAAATATATCGAAGAACATATAACCGTTGGGGGAGAAAAGTCCTCGAGTGGCGACCACGAACCGGAAGACGAAGCGTTGGCAGGCCTCCCACCAGATGCAAGTGGCGAGTTATCGTTCATTGTGGCGTTCTATGGGGGGAGGCCTTTGTCCAACAGTGGACGTCTTCCGGCTGATGATGATGATGATAAACCCGTAGAGAGAGAGAGAGAGAGAGAGAGAGAGAGAGAGAGAGAGAGAGAGAGAGAGAGAGAGAGAGAGAGAGAGAGAGAGAGAGAGAGATATGCGTTACTTAGGTAGTCTCCACACGATGTAACAAAAAAAAAGACCAGTCCAGGGTGGCTACCACGAAATTTGAAAATCGAAGTTCGTATCCTACATACCGTCCCTCTCATTCTCGTGTTAAATAATATTAGCGTCAGGGACGGCAAGATACGAAGTTCGAATTTTACACTTCGTAGTACTGGGCATATCGGTGCGGGTCTGCCATTAATTGTTCGCAAGGCGGCGGTAAAGAGCCTATTTCACGGCAGAGCGCGGCGATTACCGGCCTCGTTGGCCCCCGCGCGGTCACGATCAATTTGTCGATAGTTCATATCGGTAGTGCCGCGAGAGTTGAAGTGAGTGTTACACACAGCCACGTGAAGAACTGATTGCTTAAAAAATTGAACCGACTACAAAAAACCATGAAAATAATTTTCTACCAGTCTGAAGTCGGTGCCTCAGCACGAGCCAGCAGGAGTGGACTAGTCGTCACTTCACCTACATACCTACTTATATATTAGACTTCAACCACTCCTGCTGTCTCGTGCTGAGGCACCGACTTCAGACTGTTAGAAAATTATTTTCATGGTTTGTTGTAGTCGGTTAAATTTTTTGTTATACTTTTTTTTTAAGTTGGTTAAACAGGAGAATGAATGAAATGATTGAGTGAATGTCAAAATCCCGAATCAATTCGAATCCAGGCCCGAAAATCGAAATCTAAAAGATTCACTCTCTAAAAGTCTTTGATTTTTCAATAAAACCTAATCACGGAAAAAATTACTCCTTAAAAGCGGTTTCGTACTACGTCCGATCCGAATCCGATCCGAACCCGTGAAAATACGGTCCTGAACTCCGGAGTAGTTGTAGTCAGTTCCGTCATCCGATTTCTTTCCGATATAGTTCGTACACTATCGTCTACGAGCACATAAGCCATACAAATAGTTGTACGACTACCTACTTTAGACCGTATTTTCACGGTTCGGGGTGGTTCGGGGCGTACTCGGATCGGACGTAATGCAAAACCGCTTTATAATCGAAATTCGAACTTCGTATTTTTTGCTCTTTCATTAAATTAGCGTGAGCGATAAGAAGTTTTAATTTCGAATTTCGACTCTCTATTGAAGAACGACGAATCTCGAGTCGAGACTGGAATTTCAAGACTGAAATATCTATTAAGTACTCTGAATCGATGTACAATACAAAGTTATTAAACTTCAGGGTCTGTGACCGCAAAACAAGCAGGCTCCCCCCAAGTTGTGCAAGGTCCGCCCGGATTGCTACCACCATCTTGCTCGCTAATCCTGCCGTGAAGCAGCAGTGCTTGCACTGTTGTGTTTCGGCGCGGAGAGTAAGACAGCCGGAAAAATTACTGGCACTTGAGGTATTCCAACTTAGGCCTCTAGGTTGGCAATGCATCTGCAATACCCCTGGTGTTCCAGATTTTTATACCAGTCGAATAAAAAAAAAGGCTCTCTCTAACGCACACACATCATCGTGTCCACGGCGTAGTAAATATCACGTTAGTATGTAGTGTCCGACCATTACTTCCCTTTTGGAATCCCGAGGAAAAACAATTGACAACCGCAGCGCCCCGCGCGATCGTTTTAAAAAGCTTTTTAAGCAATAAAGGTGGTCACGCGCCGACCACGCGACCGCTGCACAGCTAAATGTTGTTGAATGGTACGACTTAGGGGTAATTTTTGCTGATATTTTTATAATATATTGCAATCTATTGCATATTTAATTACCGTAAGATTAGATCGGCCTAACATACGCGAACTACGTACACTCTTCTCTTACATCGCCGATCTGTTAGCTCTAAGTCTTATGCGAATATTGAAAATCTTTTATAATTAGGGACTGCATTTTCTAAATGTACCTACCTATATTTCATAATGAAAAAAATGAAAAAAAAAATGTGATGGATGATCATGACAAACAATAAATTCTATTGTTTTAATCCTGCTCAAAATTTATTTCGTTCAACTTTTTATGGGAATCAAGTTAAGAATCAAATTTGTACAATAGAGTGACTTCACATAAAATTTTCTTATTTTTAGTTTCCAATAATTCAAAACTTTTTTCTATAAACAAACTAGCAACACTGGCGATGGGCGAAGCTGTTCGAGTTATCGACGCGTTCCGGTCGCGATTAAAAACGCCGCGCGAGCTAACTGCCCCCGTTCTACGGTATTAGCTGCTTACTCAGTCGTATGATTAAAAATTATGCAGCAGGCCTCTGCGCGGAGGCCGCGGAGCAACGGGGACGAGAGTTAAAAAAAAAAAATTGTACCCAAGGTCTACCCATCTGAAAAAAAAACTTGTTTGTAGGTTCCACTGTAGTATATTTGACCGTACGGCTGGCTCTTTGTATTGGTAGAGTCATTCACCATGATGCGTGCCGTGGTTCTTATTACAATGTCATTAATTGCTAATTTTGGCAAAATCACGCGTCTTCATGGATGGCACTAGGTTTATGGATTGTCACAACCAGCGAATTTTTCAGCTCAAAGAAGGACATTTTTTTTTATTCGACTGGAAGGCAAACGAGCAAGTGGGTCTCCTGGGAAAGAAAAGTTAAAGTCCTGGGAAAGTGGGTAAGAAAGGTTTTATCTAGAGATCCCTTATGGGATAAGTAAATCAATTATTGTTTTTAATAATGTAATGAGTGTCATTTTCATAGTCATATAGAACGTTATTAATTAACTTGTAGGGTGGGTATGGAAGCTAATTGAGTAATATGATAAATACGAAATTTTCCGATAATATACGATGGAAAATCATTATACTCGTACAGGTACAAGATTCGAACTTCGGATCTTGCCGTCCCGCTGACGCTTATATTATTTAATACGAGATTGAGAGGGATGGCACGATACCAACTTCGGTTTTCGAATTTTGTAGTAGCTCTCTGCGCGTATACTGTATACGACTTATTTATTGAAGACATAACCGTGGCTTGCTCCACATTATATTATTTTTATACATATACTTCCTAGATAAGGTTTAAACTTCTTCTCTCTTTAAGCTTCACCTACTTGGATTATTTGCATTATACCACACGCCATATAAATCTACCTAAAAGTTCATTACTTAATACTCAGTTTTAACGCATTTTCGGGATATTTTTTTATGCGACTTCTTCACGTTACTCCCGGATTGTGTTCGAATTGCTTAACGGTATAGTGCCTATTCAAATACTGGAATTATACCTAGTTTTTGTGACACAAGACGTGGCAATGAACTTTTAGGCAAAGTTAGGCAGCGGGAGGTATAGTAAGTAATTTATTTAATTAATTATTGCGCTTTTAATATTCCAAAGAGCACTTTTCCTCGATTGACTCATCACGCTCTAAATAACTCGAAAGGACGATTTTAATTGAAGTGTTACAAAAATTGAGCGTAATCTTATGCAATCTCCCCCTCAGCCATCGACGCGTGTGATTGAAAGAGCGACACAATAGCGACATTGCCTACATAAAGAGCGACAGAATAGCGATATATCAGCATTGGGGCGCTACGCTCGCCCGCTCGGTGTGACGGATCCGACGATTATGTCTTACTAAGGTCTTATACAAAATGGTATTAAACAAGTATTATATTTATTGCTATTCTCAGGGTTTTCGACTCTGCTCGGCTACAATAATGGCCGTATTTTGGCCAAAAAGTTGCCGCATGATAAAATTGCCAATCAAGGATTACCTTCAAAGATAAGGTCAAAACTTATTATTAAAATCCACCCTGATCCGGAAAAAAAATCGGTTGCGAAGGACCCGACAAGAAACTCAAAGAGGTGTCATTTTTAACAAACAGATTTACATTAACAAACATATTTACATTTTTTAATCACAAGTATTTAACACAGCTACATTTTGAAGTAAGCAATCGCCAATGCGGAACGGAATTATTTTCTAACATCCACCCATGATAAAATCATTAATTTTATAATAGGCATTGGATTTATATTAATGTCTTTTTGATAATAATTTAATTTCTGTATTGCTGGATCGCTAAATTTTTTTGAAATTTTGTTCTTATAACGTCTCTGCTCTAAGATGGAACTATAACATAAACTTTCCTTTTCTATTTAGTAGCTTGTGGCTTGTCGAAATAATACACCTACGGAACTTTTTCCAATGACTTTTTCCGTCAGAAGACTAGGTAAATTAAATCCTCCTCATTTCCCCGCCTCTCATTGGGGGTACTTAAGGGCACAATTTAAATGTCATTCGCTTTTATACCGATCTTTATCCCTCGATCCCGTTTGAAGGCGCCGTCGATTTATCCCTCAATTAAAACATAAAAATGTCGCGGAGTCGCCTTAAGACTTGCGGCTTAGGGCGCGAGGGAACCCGCTACCCTCTACAAATGAGAACGTGTCAATTGAAACTTAGGAAGAGAAAGAGAGAGAGAAAGAGAGAGAGAAAGAAAGAGAGAGAGAGAGATGATTACACATACACCTATTCGATACAGAGGCAAAATACAACAGCTTTTAAAAATTCGTTACCGTCAGGGTAGCCTTCCAGTCGAATAAAAAAAATATATATATATTAATACTAGCTTTTGCCCGCGGCTCCGCCCGCGCGGTATTCGGTTATCGCGCGCTGTTCCCTTGGGAACTGTGCATTTTTCCGGGATAAAAAGTAGCCTATGTCACTCTCGGGCTCATAAACTATCTCTATGCCAAAAATCATGTCGATTCGTCGCTCCGTTACCGCGTGAAAGACGGACAAACACACAAACATACAAACACACTTTCGCGTTTATAAAATTATAAATATATAAGTATGGATATCCCTGTCCATATAATCATTAATTTTATAATACGCCTTAGATGTATGGTGGAAATGTCTCAAAATAAATTGCACCCTCGTATCCTCCCTCTGGTATCTTCATGGTATCTGGTTCTATTCTATTCTATTAAGTTGGTTCGACTGTGCTTGTGTGGCAGCCGGCAAGGCAGCCCCGCAGATATGGGCGACGCGGCGTCAGGAGTCAGGAGCCAGTAATTGAGTACCATTCACTTCTTTTATAAATGGCCTCGCGCGCCCGCGCCGCTTACCGCACTGTCTCCATTACACACGGGTACGTATCTGAATATCGAACGTCAAAATATCGAATGTATTAAAATATCGAATGGGTCATAATTTCGAAAATATATTTTTATTAAGACTGTATATTTTTAGATTGTTATAAATCTAACCTAACCTAAGGGGTTCTTACGATGCCGTATTAATGAATCCTGAGAAGTTTACGGTTTCAGAAAATAAACCTTTCGATATTATGACCCATTCGATATTTTAATATTTTCGATATTTTAACATTCGATATTCAAATGCGTTCCTTTACACACTGATAGCTTGTCTAATCTGAAATGACGCGACCTACCTTACTCTTACGCTTACGCTTACGCACATGAGACTATTTAAAACTAGAGTTATTCGATCTGGTGGTTACAATTAAAATTCCGGGATTTTGCAAAATTTCCCTAGGAAATCCCAAAATTTATATCGCTGTCTTCATTGAAGTTGCGTTAAGAACCACTGTACAGAGTTTCATGACTCTACGGTAAACCCAGCGGTTGAGATTTCGAGATTGTATCCCTATCCCGTGGGAATAACGGAATAAAAAGTAGTTTATGTGTTATTCCAGACGTCCAGCTACCTAAACACCAAATTTCATGACCTCTATGTAGGTACTTACATCCGAAAGTTTTCTGTCTATAGATGTCGATTTAGATTTGGTACCTATTATAATAGTTTGACACCCTGGAAAGGATATATGTCAGAGTTTATCTCGGACAGTTGCCGCAGTTGCCACTACAATAAGTTTACAGTGACCGTATTCGATGGCGACGGCGTAAATTATTTGTATGGAGAATGTACAGCGCCTCTACAAATAATTTACGCCGTCGCTATCGAGTACGGTCACTGTACGTGTACTCATGGTAGTGGTACAGCAGGTGAAGACGCGGGCAATAGCAACTATTCTAATTTCAAAATGACCTCTGCTGTTCCCATAAAATACAGTAAGTTGCAGGTGGTAGGACCTTGTGCAAGGTCCGCCCGGATTGCACCACCATCTTGCTCGCTAATCCTGCAGTGAAGCAGCACTGTTGTGTTTCGGCGTGGAGAGCAAGACAGCCGGTGAAATTACTGGCACTTGAGGTATCCCATCTTAGGCCTCTAGGTTGGCAATGTATCTGCAATACCCCTGGTATTCCAGATGTTTATGGGCGGTGGTGATCTCTTACCATTAGGAGACCAACGTGCTAGCTTGCCATCCAGTCGAATAAAATAAATAAATAAAACATCTCTATCTGGTGCCGTTGGAGTTGCGAGCCGATCCCGTGATTGAACTGTGTAGCAATGGAAACCCGTCCAGTGTAAGACTTCATTTAAATGCTGCATATTTAGGCGAATCCAGAACGCGCTTTTAGCTTTTAAAAGGAATCATAGCTACAGTGGTGTGCAAGAAAAGGAAATTTTGGTTTTTAGTGTCATGCTATGCTATAAGTAAACATGTTTGCGCCAACTTATTTGAATGCGTGGCTGTCCATTTTATTTTATATAAGTATGAGTAATTTACTTATTTTACGTTATAAATACGAATGTCTACAAAAGTTACAAAATACTTAATCCCGTTTGTAATCCAATTATTTCAACCATTTTAAAGTTGAATTAATGATGAACTCTGTTTGCGTTTGAAACGCGTCAATGTAGTGTAGTGTAGTCGGGTTTGTGGAATGTGTGTGTTTTTACAGCGTGGAGGCGGAGGAGCTGCATGAACATACATTTGTTGCATAGACGTAGCTATCCTAAGATCGCGGGTGTGCTAAGTACAGTCGCGGTGTGAAAAGTTTGACCAACTTAAGGTCCGTTTTTGCTTGCTGAGTATAACTGATTTATCAACCGAGTATGACATATTCCGGCATAAAGTCATTTATGTCATTAAAAACGTAAGGGCCTACGCTAGCTGACGCGGTTTGCACGGAGCGGGTGGAGGCCTATCGAACAATAGTATGAGCAGCGCTAACTGCGCGCGGCGCGTGCGACGGATTTTACATGTACCCGACCCGCAGGCGTGGGCACGCTGCGTGCACCCGCGCTAGCTAGCGTAGGCCCTAATATATGATTGCAACGTGTAAACGAATTTATTTGAAAACAAGTCAACCTTTTCATTCGGCCACTGTACCTAAAGGTTTATTGTTAATACCACAGAGTGTATATATATATAAAGCAAATAAAGCAGTATGGAAGCTACGAAGCTACGATCGAAACGAACACACTCTAAACAGACGCGCGCTCTACACGGCCTCTGAGCCCCCTCACTGAGCCCCAGTACCGCGAAACCCCCTTAGAGGCCGTCTAGAGCGCGCGTCTGAGTCGCGTGTGTGAGTATGCTCGTTTCGATCGATTTGTTCGTAGCTTCAATACTGCTTTAGCTTATATATATACTGTGGTTAATACGTACCTACAACAAGTCATTTACTTAAGTTTTTTACCTGTACTTAAGTACGTGAACTATCAAAGCTATTTGTAAGCTGCCAACGAATTGACCAAAAGCCAATCTCAACATTAATAATCGATTCCAATCTTTACTGCTCTTTAAAATTTATGAACGCTCACACACCCGTAAACGAAGTATTTTGTAGCATACAATTTTATGTGCCATTTGGTCGAACTCGTAACAAACGAGACAAGACTCAAACAAGGTTTAATAAGGTGTGATTTGGCGTGAGAATTTTGAGGTAGAGTGAGCAATTTGTTGCTGGGAGTGTACATAAAGGTTTTATTAAGCTTTTTAGCTGAAGATTGAGGGAATTTGTTGCAGAAATGCAATAAATGGGAGCAGATGCACGCGGTTAAGTGTCTGTTGGTCGATGGAGACTGCAGATAGAGTAAGTTATACCAAAGAACTAAATGTTATTATTTTTACTAGTGTTCACCCGCTGCTTTGCACACATAAATCATTAGATCCAGCAGCTGAATTGAAATTTTGTGATTTTTTAAAAATTCCCGTGGGAATTCCCAAAAATTAAATCGTGATTTTCATTGACGGCACATTAAAAACAATGATTTAAAATTTCATGACTCTAAGCCCAGTGGTTGTTGTTTCGAGATTTTATCCCTATCTGTGGGAATATCGGAATAAAAAGTAGGCTATGTTTTATTCCAGATATCCAGCTATCTACATACCAAATTTCATCCGAATCCGTCCAGTCGTTTTAGCGTGAAGAAGTAACAGACATGCTCACTCACTCACTCACAAACTTTCGCATTTATAATATTAGTAGCATTTACTGTTCTGACAGAGACTGCAATTTCCCTGGATAACGTAACAAATGAATGAATGAAAATAATTTGTTTGACATTCTTTAACAAAAATTAGTTGTTTTCACAGTTTGCCTACATGATACACTCTCTGTCATCATCATCACGTCAGTCGAAAGACGTCCACTGCTGGACATGCCTCCCCCAAGGCTCTTCACTCAAACCAGTCTTGTGTTTTCCGCATCCACCGCGATCCCGCGATCTTACCCAAGTCGTCACTCCATTTTTTTATGGTACGAGTATAGGGGGAAAACGAGCAGACGGATCGCCTGATGGTAAGCGATTACCGACACCCATACACCTGCATCACCAGAAGAGTCTCAGGTGCGTTGCCGGCCTTTTTGTCTGTCTGTATGTGGCATCTCACATATGGACGGACTGATTTCGACGCGGTTTATTAACGTGAAAGTGAGTTCCTTGCGGTGGCTTTTTGCTGTATTTCATTCAAATCAGTTCAAAGATTTTTGAGATATTGACCTTTGAAATAACAATCTCGGGGATTTTTCAACTTTTCCAAGTTTCTTAGGTGATTATTTACACTGCTGCTTGTCTTAGTTTTTGCGGACTACAGAGGCTTCATTGTGTAACGCACTCGGAATTAAGATCGTTTTCAACACTTCTTTCTCTAACACATGATTATAGAAAGGGACGGTGAATACAAGCAGAAGTGCCAGAGCATTAGACAATACGACCACAGGTTGGTATCATCATGTCAGCCGAAAGACAATTCTTCGTGCTATGTCAGTAACCTTAATTCTACTGCGGATATCATCATTTCTGATTCTATCCCGCAGAGAAACCCCGAGCATAGCCCTCTGAGTGAGCATAGCTCTCCAGAGCCCTTTGAGTGACTTTGAGCTTCCTCATGAGGCCCATCGTTAGCGCCCACGTTTCAGATTCCTACCTATGTCATCACTGGCAACACGCACTGGTTGGTATATAGCAAAGGTACGAGTATTATTAATGAATGAGCAGAATGAGATAAGAATGACTCAAACGATTGGCTCTGGTCGTATAAACTAAAAGTTGACATTAATTAGTCAATTTAGCACTTGGCGGCTCTACCCTGACTAATAGATGATAAACGCTAGACAGTTGAAATACACGGGGTTAAATTTAACTTTACAAACCCCACACAAAACTAGCTCTTAAACGGGTGGACCGATTTAAAAGCGTATTAAGTTTTCTAGCAATGATTCTTAGACAAGTTTCATCAAAATCGGTTTAGCCGTTTTTGAGATATAGATTATTTTGAGATATTTCCAAAAAAACTGCATCTACAATGCCACAGACAGACAGACGTTGACATCAAACTTAAAACAGACTCCTTCACACACATATTTCTATTCTACGAGTATTCTATTATTTTTTGCGTTGGAGATTAAAACTGGATATTTTGGACACACCTCATTTTCTATCTAAACATTTAAAACTGTTTTGAAATCATATTGGCGTGTCTCATTACTGCAATTAAGATAATCAAAATAATAAAGGCCATAATAATTATTTCCTGTATTAAGTACGCGTTAATCGAAAGAGACCACAATAATAATTCAAGAAATTGAGCTAAAATGTTGATTACACTACAAAGGTCCGGCTACGAGTGCGCTCAACCGACGAAGCTACAAATACATTGCGTGTTTTGCAAATTAACTGTAATGTGGTAAGAGTGTTTATTGTTCAATGAACAGAGAAATAGCACGTTGCGTCGTTAATCGCATTTATGATGGTGACCAAGTTGCTAGGCTGCAGTTTGGTTGATGCGTTTTAACATCTCGTAGAGGTTTCGTAGGCACGTAGCCATGTTTCGTAGTAGAATCGTAGAGCCTGCATAACGATGTCGTAGAACCTTCGTAGCAGTGAAACTTTTCGATATTTTTGTAGATAGATATATAGAGATAGATAGATTTTGTAGATAGATAGAAAGGCAATTGGTGGGCCATATAGCACGGAGAGCAGATGGCCGTTGGGGCCGAAAAGTTCTCGAGTGGAGGCCGCGGATCGGCAAGCACAGCGTGGGACGTCCACCAACGAGATGGACGGATGACCTGGTTAAAGCCTCGGGTTTACGGTGGATGCAGGCCGCTGCCAACCGAAGCTACTGGAGGTCTATGGGGGAGGCCTATGTCCAACAGTGGACGTCCTACGGCTGAGATGATGATGATGAGATATATAGAAGTCAAGAAATTTGCGTGTGTTTATTCACATTGATCAATTAGCAAACAGTAAGTTTCGAAGTTGATAGAACTGAGATTACTCTTCTAAAAAAAAAACACTTGTGTTTTTCGACCTTCCCTCCAAACAATATTTTCGTATAAAATGGCTACCTAATTTATTAATCCGTTCTAGCGGAACGCCGCCCTAGCAGACAGTGTAAAATTGATGCCGCGCTCTAAACTAACGTGTTATGTTTAATTAAATGTAAATTTACCGCCATTACCGCGCTTTGATCGCGATACGCCATCCGCCATCTTGGAATACATTCCTACCTAAATCACTTTGTATATCTCTAGTGAATTAGGATAAGAACACGAGTTTTTATGTTAATTACTGTCTAATTGAAAATTGTAGTCATCATTTTAAGGTCTTAATTATTCTTATTTTTATCTACCTATTATCAATCAAGCTCAATCTTCACAACTTTTAGCGATAAACTTTCAAACACTACAAAAAATGTATTTTAGTCGGACGTGATATTAATATTTTACAAAATATTGTCGGCGATATCACGAGCTCGAGTATTCATATGTCACGAGAACATTTTATCGCTTTTTAATGTACTAGACGACAAGACATTTCGCCATACAGCCGGCCGTCACGGGCTGTAAGATCGCAAAACACACGCTTTTATCTTTTTAAAAAATGTAACATCCGTCAAAAAGTAACGACTTAGGTAGGACGCACTTTATAGCAACAATAAATTTGCGCGGTAAATTCTTAACCTCAAAATCTTTTGTGTCGCGATTTAGGGTTTGATTTGCTATAGAGCTTTGTTATTTCGTGTCAAAGTAATGTTGTGTCCGTCAGTTGGAGAAAGAAGTGAACGGTGTAAAGATCAGAGGGGGTTTGAGCGGTTGTCAGTGGGACACAGTGGAACGAAGTGGCGTCGACACTCGACACATATAACTCATACCATTTGTCACTTTTAATTGCCACTTGTTGGTTGTCGAAAACGTCCAAGGGATGGCGATATATTTAGTTTATTGTGAAATAAACGCGGGCAAGCGGCCGCGGACCGATCGTTTGCGGTGAATGAAGACATTACAGGAGCGGATCTTGTTTTTCGTTCAAAGGACTTATTTATACGTCGTCGCTGATAGTGGCTTTGATGTATTCGTGTAAAAATGCTATAAAATAAATTGTGTCTATTCCGGCGCCGGGCTCGGGTAGGGAATTGGAAGTTAAATCGTTCTATTTGCATGGGTAGAATGTAGAAAACGAGACAGGTCTACTAAAAATCTAATACTTATTTATATCTATACAGTACCGTAAATAATAGACTGATAGAGAAATTCACAGCCCAAGGAACTTAGGGAGATGGTATGTATGATGGATGGTAGGGTGATGGTGGTTCTTTCTGTAAAAAGGTTGCCTGGAAGAGATTGCTCTTAAGCGATAAGGCCTAATTTTCTCTGTGTACCTGTTTTCTGTATCGCTTATTATTTCTGGTGTACAATAAAGAGTATTTGTATTGTATTGTATAGTATTTTTTAATCACACGCTAACTACGTGTACGTGCAAATTACTCGAAAATAGGTAATCGTAAGTGGGAAATAGATGCTTTACTGCGAAACTACAGCCCAATAAAAAATTTTGGATGTTAAGAAAAAATTTTACAAGTACAAGTTTCCTGAATATTTTTTCATAGTTATGGTATTTTCGAATGAAGTTTAATAATATCAAAAATTAGCCTCCAGATCTCGCTTAATATTTACTTCTTTTTGTAATTATTTTTATGTTTGCAACGTGATACAGTCATATACAGCAAATAATTGTAGGTATTCTATTCGGTTGTTGAAAATTATGCCGTAGGTATGTGCCAAAGTCCAGAAAGGAACTACTAGTTATACAGAAACGGTAAAACACAATGAACGGATTTGGTGATCTTCTTCGTAGTTTGAATATTTTATAGTACAAGCACTTGGTCGACTATAGGTACAGTAATGGACTCTAAAACGTTGTCACACCAAAGCGGCAGAATAATGTGATCCCACTAATATTATAATGCGAAAGTTTGTAAGTCTGCTTGTCACGTCTAAACCACTTATCCGATTTAGATGAAATTCATTACACAGATACTTAGAGCCCCAAAGGAGGACATAGGATAGTTTTTATCCCGGAAAAGTGAATAAACTCCGCGGGTTAGCGATAAACGAATTCTGCGCGGACGGAGTCGCGGGTAAAGGCTAGTGTATATGTCGGCGGCCGATAGTAAAATCCGCCAGATCACGAAATTCCTAGGCATATCGTGAAATGGCGCCATTTCATGAATTGGCTAAGGGACATCCGCCATATCGTTCAAAACTCACCGTTTGACGATTTGCCTGGTGACGTTTAGGCAGATCATGAAATTCCTAGGCATATCATGAAACGCCGCCATTTCATGATTTGGCTAAATGCCGGCAAATCGTTTCTGGCACTTCGCCGGCCGCTGCCGCGGCACGCTCGCTTCGCTCGCTCGGCTCGTGCGTAGTAGTCACAATTCATATTAACCACTCCTCGCTTCGCTCGTCGTACCTTTTTTTTTCTTTTTTTCAGCATATCACGATATGCCCGGTATAAAGCTAGGAATATCGTCGAATGCGTTGCTCTAATCGATCTGCCGTATTGTTTCTCAGGCACATCGTGATATGCCTGGACAACTTTTAGGCATATCATGAAATGGCGCCATTTCATGATGTGCCTAGGAATTTCGTGATCTGGCTGATTTTACGATCGGCCGCCGATATATATAAACTGAGTAATAAACTAAGGCTGGCAGCTTCCGTGATAAAACTTCGTGTCAAATCAGCACGTCTTCCCGTAATTCGCCGCGCTATTCCCGTCCCCGCGACAGCCCACTCAGACCACCACGCTCATTAAACAACTTAAAGACAAACTTATCAAGCCTAACTAGCGTTTTTTCCGTCTCTCCGGTACGCCGACATTCCGCGGCGCGGCGCCTTTGCTCTCAAAATGGCGTCATCTGTCATTTATAATTGTGTGTCAAACTGCCGCGTCACGCGCCGCCGCGAATATGTTTAGTTTATCGCGATATAAACGGTGCTATTATTATAATATCGCGGGTAATGCTCCTAATTATATTTTTACAGCTATTTCGAAACTGTTTATAGAATTCTGAGTGTAAAATTAAATTTGATTTAGTTAACTCTCTCCGTCGCAAAGTAGTAGTTTTTACGCGCTATAGAAATGCCATTCGGCCTAAACTAACGAACTCTATTTTGTTTGTTAATTTGGTGGTGAAATTATGAAGACAGCTTAAAATAAAACATAAGATAGGAGACAAACGGACAGGCGGATCGTCTGATGGAATATATCACTACCGCCCTTTGACATCCGTAACATATACGAGTGCGTCGCCGATTAGGTACTTGCTTTTTCTTCCAATTTTTTTTGTAATTAAATAATTAACTGTGTATTCCGCAGGACATACTAAATTATCCTTAACAAAATGATTCTCTGCTATTCTCCAGTTAATCAAAATCGGTTCAGAGGTTTAGGTTCATACTCACCTTGTTAACTCAATACTTACAATTACAGTCGTTAAACATTATGCATAAAACGTGTCCGGTCATAAACTGTATAATTTTAGGCATGTCTAGAATTTGTATAAAGTTACTTGCAAATTATAGTAAATCAAGGAAAGAAATAATAATAATAATCTTTATTTCCATAAAAAGGTACAAGTATCTCAAATCATAATCGGTTTTGTATGAAGTTGGCGAAACGATTCGAGCCGTAATTTTTGAACTGTTTAATGTCAAAACACTACAGGAAAGTGATAGTAAAGGTTTTAAGTTTTAGTATAAATTTTCCTTCTAAGACGCTTGCTGTCAATTGCTCGCATTCGTGGCCAAAAGCTGCAGGGCTACTCCGAAACTCGAAACTCGAAGTTCGTGTCGTGCGGTCCCCTGACACTTATACTATTTAATACGAGAGCGAAAGAGTCTGCACGACACGAATTTCGAGTTTCGAGTTTTGGAGTAGCCCTGCTATATTGTCTAACGTCGGAGCTGAACACCATCTCTTTCAACCCTCATTTTGTATCGTGCGGCAGAAAGTGACGACAACGATTTTGATTCTGAGTGCGTTGGTAAATAAAGGTCTCAGGACAGCAGGGCTATACGAAATTCGAAAATCGAAGTTCGTATCGTACTGTCCCTCTCACTCTCGTATTAAATTATGTAAGCGTCGGCGGGACGGTACGAAATTCGAATTTTGTAGTACTCGTAGCTGTGCTGCCCCTCACACAACGGAGTAGAGAAAGTATTAATCGACGGATAGCGGTGGACTGCCAAAGAGAAGTACGAGTATGTATCAATACGCGTAATGCTTCTATTATCTTTGCCAGTAGACACTGGAAAATGTAGGTTCTCTGAATACTGGCGGCGGTAAGCGGGCTGGCAGATGCAATTAGCGAATGAACATTACATCAGCGATTGAATTAAGACTATATAATCTTGCAAGTTAAATTAGACCAACTTCCAGTAATCAGATTGACTTGAAATTTGGAATACTTATGTAAATCGCGTGACAATACAATGCGTCCTGTTAGTCTAGCCAGGATCGTCTCCGCAGGACGGAACTCTTCAACGGGTAATAGCATCGACTTGAAATTTGGCATGGAAATGTAGTCTGGGTGAACAGTACAGTCAACAAAAAGTAAAGGCAGCCAAAAAATCTTGTATTAAATATTAAATTTTTATTGTTAGGTTATTATAATTTGTTTGATTCTCAAAAAAAAAATACTAGTCCATTATTTTCTGAACACGCTAATCGCGCACAGTGCCACGCCGACTCTCAATTAGTTTTTTTTTTATACATAAGAGGTGAAAACGAGCATGCGGGTCACTTGATGGGAAGCAATCACCGCCGTCCATGGATACCTGCCAACACGAGGGATATCACAGGTGCGTTGCCGGCTCTTTGAGAGACTGATAGGATCATTTTTTAAAGACCCTATGCTCACTGCTGTGCCAGGAAGCTGGTTGCATATTTCAGTCTATAATACCTTCATTTTAATTGACCTTAAAACGTAGAACTTCTACGTTTACCGTCTAGGTTTAAAAAGTCATGATTTTCAATTCAGTTTTATGATAAGGCCGAGAATACACATTTCTGTAGCTTACATATCGCCTGTCAACATTTCTTAAGAATATTACACAAGAGTGTAAACATTACTTCATGACATGTGTATTCCCGGCCTAAGAAGGAGGCGATTAAAATGAAACAACTATAAAAAATAACTTGAAACTATTTATGTCAACATCAAGTTCGAGTAGGCGTGTACCCAGCTACTTATTATGTACAGCATTGAGCATTGTTCCTGCGAATAAATAATTTCATTTTACATTATTTTAATTACTAACCGTTGCCCGCAACTCCACCCGCGCAAAATTTGTTTATCGCTATCTCACGGGATCTAAGCAATTTTCCGGGATAAAAATTTACCTATGTCCCTCTCCGGGATTCGAACTATCTGTATACCGAATTTCATTTAAATCGGTTCAGTTTTTTAGCCGTGACGGAGTAACAAACAAACAAGCAAAGAAACAGACTTACAAATTTTCGCATTTATAATATTAGTAGGATATGTACATATAAAAAAAAGTTCGTTGTGTTCTGTTGACTGTATTAAACCAAAGTTTATTTTTATCTTATCTTTAAACCTAAATTTAGGTCAACTTCATTAATGTAAGGGCCTACGCTAGCTGTCGACGTCGCACGCGCACCACGAAACTCTAAACTCGAAGTTCGTGTTGTGCGGTCCCTCTCGCTCTTGTATTAAATAGTATAAGTGTCAGAGGGACCGCACGACACGACACGAGCTTCGAATTTCGTAGTAGCCCTGCTGTTGATACTACTTTTCAATAGGCGTCCACCCGCTCTATACAAACCGCGTCAGCTAAATAGCGTAGGCCCTCACTCAGGACCCGACTCAGGAGTCGATAGCATAATCAAGCAATAAAACAGGTGAGATGATACCAATAAAAACCAAGGCACAGATACAAACGTCGGACCTATAACCTTTTTGTATGTTGGTACATTAGTATTGCCCTTTCAGTTTATAATGGTGTTCTTTTTTAAAGTTAACAACAATGGAATTTGTATGTAACATTGTTGGACAGTTTTAACGCTCAGGCAATGTTTTTTATATCGACCGCCAGAGTTTTTACACTAATTTTTGAGGAAAATACATATTATATTACAAAGCAAATTGTTTTCTTTATGTAAATCAACATGAATAAGCATAAAATAAAGTTGATATATCTATTTCAATTATTGACCGTTTAAATCAGTTTAGTTTTTAATGGGTATAGAGTGTCTTTGGTTAAGTATGCTGCGCAAAAATTGTTATTTATTGGTCATAATTAAATAAACAGAATAAATACATGTCCGTTGATTTGCTTCTTTACAAACTTAAAAGAGGAGTATTGTAAAACTATGAAGACGCAATTTTATGACATAGGCTTATCTTATATAGTTTTGGCACATAGCAAGTAGGTATAAATAAAATTAACTTAGCACTAGTTACAAGATCTTTAAGGTTATGTATAGTACATACTTTACATTATTTACAAGTGAATGTTACTGAATTTCAATAATTTTATTTTTAGGTCTCCATTATTCATTTCTTGATCAGTCGAAGTTTCCAAATTTTATTAGGCACAAAAAAAAAAAATGATCGTAAAATATTAAATGTTTATTGTTAGTGTTGTTAATTGAAGAGTAGGTGCCTGATTATGACTATTTCTCAAAAAGATGTTAATTTTCAGTTGTCCACTTATTAAAAAAAGTATATATTTCCTGACGCTATTTCAACACAAAATAATAAGTGATATTGTGTTTAAATATATACAAAACCTTGTGGCAAAGGTGATAAAAAGTCAGATAATCATTATTATTGGATCCAGTAGAAAATTTTGATGTAATTACAAAATTACATTTTTTTCCACACAAAATTTCGTGAGGTTTTCTGACGTCAACAAATTTTGGATTTTTTATGCAGTTTATGTTTTATGATCTCGTCCTTAGTGTTCTTAAGAAAAAGATTTCTTGTCAATTTCATAACGGGACAACTTTTTGAGAAATAATTAAAAGCAGTTGACATCCAACTTTTTAATTAATCATACATGGTAATTTTTTATTAATTTGTGCTGGTATTTTGGCAACATAAATATACTCAGCGGCAAAACATTTGGCCCACTGTCCATACAAAATTAACTACTTCTGGATACATTTGAAGGCCACATATTTTGCCGCTCGCAGTATATTATAAAAAGGACGCTAACCGATTCAATCCAGTCCCTTTTTATGAAAATTCAATTCAATTAGTCTCTTGCTATTATATTCTTTACAACATTTAATGCAAAACCAGCTAAGCGCGAGTCGAGCTCGCGCACTGAGGGCCCCTGAAGGAGTCTGAGACAAAAATGCTGTACCTATACACAAAATTAAAACAGATTTTCTGTTTAAGTTTATACAGTACTTTCAGCATTAAAAGTAGCATACTTTTGTACTTTGTCGATTTACTGCAACGTCCTTAACACCATACAAATTTGACAAATATGTTAAAACGACAGAGTAAAAACGTGATCCTACTCTTAATGCTGACTGTCATCCGCTGATAGAGAATCACAAAGCTCTTTTTTTATGACAGACTCATGCTTGACCGGTTTTATTATTTGTTGATATTTATGTCTATGAACGAAAACAATATACGTCTTTTATATGGGCACCATAATTTCTTTTCATTCTGTCTCTGTAACGATTAAACATGCAAACCACAAACACAGAATGTTAATAGATGTAAATTTACTGCATATCACTAAATTATTATTACAAAAACAGATTAAGCATAAGTCAGTCTCTAGAAAAACATTTAAAACTTCGTTAATGAAATCAAAAGTAATACAAATACATTATGTCGAAATGTCAGCTATTACAGTTCTCGAGCCCTGACAAACAGATAGACGGACGTACAACGAGGCGACAGTAAGGGTTGCGCTTGTCACCCTTGAGGTACGGAACCCTATAAAGAGAACCAGATATCAGTAACAAACTAATTGATTGCTCGTTATCTTTCAGAAAATAGGATTGAGCGGTGCTTTTTTTCTTTCAACGCGGATTTTAACTGAATTTTTTCAATAGGGATGTTGACGTCATAAAAAAATAATTCGAAGGCACGACTCCAGTAAAAAAACGCTTTATTTTAGCCCTGAAAACCAGATTAATTTTCGATTTACTGTAAAATTAGATTTTTTGTTGCTTTAAAACAAATAAATTGGTAGTTGATTGAATTGGCTAACAAATAGCGACTTATGATATGACGTCATAAGTTGCTATTGCCATTGAAACTCTATGGGAGAATTGTGTTTTGACAGCTCATAAAAAGTACCTCAATTGATTGGTGGTGTCAACATCCCTATTGGCTACGGACAACATAATGACATGAAAGTAACAAATAAAGTCCAGACGAACACTTCAAAATCATCAAATTAACCTATCTTAAACAATATGTATCACAATGGAGTCATTATTCACCTTAAAAACAATTGCACTAAATTCCATAGCTACACTAAGAGTCAAAAACTAGTTGGGGAGTCCGTTGCTGTTCTCGTCTTTGTCGACCCTAAGGTCCTGGGACCCTGGTCGCTGCCACAATCACGTATGTGAGTGGCCTAGGCTCCCATGGGTGTGATGGTGGTTGGCTGCCAGGTGGTGAAAGTATGGGGCGTAGGGCCCAGGTCCCGTGAAAGGGTACGGGACCCCGTGGGAGTAGAGGAGGCCTCCGGGGTAAGCCCCAGAGGGGAATGCACCCCCTGGGGGCGGCGGGACAGTCGGACTGTTAACGTCCATGCCTGGATTCTGCTTTTTCCATTTCGTTCGGCGATTTTGGAACCAGATTTTTACCTGAGGAAGAAAAGTTAGTATATTTTTTTGATATTCAGCAGTAACAAAAATACAATACAATACAATACAAATACTCTTTATTGTACACCAGAAATAATAAGCGATAAAAAAACAAAAAATAACAACACAAACAACAAATAATAACAAATAGTTAGTCTGCTACCGACAGTCATCTTAATAAGACATTTCTGTTACACTTAGGGGCTGTTTCACCATCCATTGATTAGTGTTAACTGAATTGTATCATACCTGAGTTTCGGTGAGACTGAGGCTGAGCGCGAGATTGAGCCGCTCGCAGACGGATAAGTAGCGGGTTGTTTTAAACTTGTTCTCCAGTGACACCAGCTGCTCGTATGTGAACGCCGTGCGCGCGCGCCGTGGCTTAGTACCCCCCTTACCGTCCCTGCAATAAAATATCATTATTACAATAAGGCAGGAAATATGGGGGAGGCCTATGTCCAACAGTGGACGTCCTACGGCTGAGATGATGATGATGATGAAGGCAAGAAATAGCAAGCACCAACATGCTCTGATTTCCAATAGCCGCTTTGATCATAAATGCAGCTCCCTAGTGACAGTAAAAAGATATGATAGGTACTTTGTTTACTAAATTTCGTTGTAGATACTCGTAAGTAACTATCACAAGAGTCATATTTATTTAAAGTGCCATTGGATTTCAGTATTCCTTATACAGTTCACACCATTCACAGGGTGTGAAGGGTATGAACCGTACAAATCTTTGTTTAACAATAGTCTTAGTTGCCTTAACAGGCTGTCTCGACTTTATCCTCACAGTCTAGACTTGTACACGAGCTTAACCATACTCTTCATCCCTGACGTTAAGTATTATAGCAACCGGGTGGAGATCGAGTTGGTGGCGCCACATCACTGCCAGGAGTGCCAGGTATGTTCACAGGTCAACAGGTTATGTTAGGACTAGAGGCATAAAGAAAACACTTAAAGAAAACTTTAAAGGCTCAAGTGTAACTTACCTACTAGAAGACCCGGTCTTTCCCTTCTTGGAGCTCGGACTCTTTGGATCTCCATTCTCGTCCAAGTCGGACTGTGTGAGGATGTCGTCATCCATATTAGATGTTTGGTCGTCTGTTTCCACATCGTCTGTCTCCAGGTCTGAGTGCTGAAGGTGGTCTTTAACTGGAACAAAAAGATGTTCTTTAGTTGGATTTGGTGGTTATACTCGTAAGACGAAGCATTCGGAACATTCGAGAATGAATGAGCATCAAGAATGCTGTGGAATTGCTGCAGCCAGTCAGAAAGGCTGATATTTTCGATGATACTGCGATGCCGCGTATCCAACAAGAGCTAAAAATTTCACGGCTGATACCCACAAACACAAATAAAAAATACTAATAATAATTTGTTTGTTGTTTGTTTGTTTGTTTAATAATTTGTGATAAACTCAAATAAAAAATTTGTTTTTTTTTTTTCATGGGACACTTGACACCAATTGATCTAGTCCCAAACTAAGCAAAGCTTGTACTATGGGCACTAGGCAACGGATAAACATACATATAGATAAATACATACTTAAATACATATTGAACATCCAAGACCCGAGAACAAACATTCGTATTATTCATACAAATATCTGCCCCGGCCGGGATTCGAACCCGGGACCTCAAGCTTCGTAGTCAGGTTCTCTAACCACTCGGCCATCCGGTCGTCGTTTGCAGTATCATCGGCGATAGTGACTTCAAACCAGATCTAATTGCAGAAGTGCTATATTTAGAGATATTTTGAGGGTGATTATAATGTGGATATACTTAATACTCTAAAATAAATTAATTTTATGCTAAATTATGTATTATGATCACAGGTATTTTTAATGATATTGGAATAATATCAATGTGTTTGCAATGGTGTATAGTTTTAACTGCAGACTAGCAAAATGTTTGTAAATGGTGAATTTTTCATACTGACGATCACATGCACCATCTTTTTCTTCTATTGTATTATACCTACAATAGACAGATAGATAGAGACTGAGACTGCATCCGTAGCTACTACAATTTTTATTACAAATATTTCTTCAATTTACTTCTGTTTATTACAAGAACGAGATGGTTCTCATATTGATGTCAGAAGAATTTTACAATCACCCTTCTGTTCTAACTATAATCTTAGCTATTATGTTCCTGTTGTAACACATTTCTGTTTCAACACGCAATTCCCAAAAATAAAACCAGTACTTTTATTTACACAATATTTTGTCAGCGCCATAAAAATATTTCACAAATAGATTTATTATCATTTTCAATAATGAATAAGCTAATACGTTGCGCGCCTCAAAACAAATAAATCATAACACTTTATAGTTTCCTCATAATCCAATTTTCATAAAGTTTTCGTGTTTTTCAGATGATATAATAGACGTTTCCGTTTCCTGCTCCGTCGGCGGTCGGTGTTGCTAGTGCGAAATAGTTTTAAAACCGCTATTAATTTTTGATGTGGCAACATTGGCAGCAAATTTCCTACGTCCGGAAACATTAAAATATAATTTATGCCAGTCGTGTTTAACGGAATAATAAAATTAGTGGATCGTGTCCGGCTCTTACGGAGAGCGAGCTTTATATTAGTAAATTGGCGGGACGTTTAAGCGGTTTGTTCGCGTATCTTTATTAATATTGGGTCGGGAATGGGATCGTCTGCTTATTATTTCCACACAATATATCGAACAGACTGAATCATGAACTGGGTGCGCCCTTTATGCTAATAATGTTACGTTTACGTCACGTATTTTTGAGAAGAAAATCATAGTGAAATTGATTATTAATAAAAGAGTTCTATGGGATGGAATCTTTTACATCAATCAGTTTAACCTGGTACGGTCGAAGACTTCATTCATTACCCACCATGGAAGCATTGCACAACATAATAGTGACATCGCAATAATTAACAAGGAAAAGCGTAATGACTTTTCCTGTGAAAAAGTTCTATGTTGGCTCATGAATTAAAGTCTTTGACTGTACTTGAATCAGTTTGTTAGGCTTTACGTCTAAAAAACTGAATCAAGTGTCAGGGCTGAACCTTTTCATAAACAATTTCGCTATAAATAATTTATTTGGCAGACTGTATTGAATTTCCACATGACATTAGTATCACAAAGTCTCCACCCTGGTAGCTGATTCAATTCCCTCGATTGTACGTACTTAGCGATGCAAACGATACCTATAATCCCCAATCTAACAATTTTCACGTAAAGCCTTCGTAAAGCATTTAAATCGGAAATGAACAAATCATCAGATTGTCAGTAGGAGTTAATAAAACTAACATACACCCTAATTTATGTCTTCATAAGCTCTAAACTTCTCACTTCATCACAATGTTTCAACTTCTCACTTCATCACAATGTTTCAACTTCTCACTTCATCACAATGTTTCAACTCCCTACGATATTAGATGCTATTTTATTACTCCAGCAACAAAAGTACAGATCGGAAAACAATTCAGCCTTGCTTCAAACTATTAAGCTTAACTACTAAAACTGATACGTTAATATGTACTTTAATGAGTTGTTCTAAAGTTAGAATTTCATTTTACAACGTATTGATTTATGTCCTTTTGGAATTATTAGAAAAGGTTGCTCGCGAGCCATAGTCGTAGACCGATTTTGTACGCAAAGTATATAACTTTATAGTCGAAAATACAATGCGTTAAGTTGTTACATTAGCCGTTTTGACATAAACATACATGTCTAAAGGCATCTGACACGAATTAGCGCGATAAAATTACGAGCAGATGTATTTTAAATCCAACCAAACTCCTAACTCCCTGCACGATTCCATAGCAATTACAACCTTGACTCCAAGCAATAAAGTCCAAAATTGATTAAGCTTTCGTTGGACTTAATACCGTTTACCTTTGGCGACAAAGATGGCTCGTTGACAGATATAATGCGCAAGCGCTTGCTAAAGCCAACGCTTTAAAAGCTATTAATGGTGTTATGTTTAAAGCTTTTGAAAACAAAGATATACTTAATGAAGCTTTATGAAAACATTTTCCAATAGCCTTTCCCCGCTGCTTTGCTTACTTGAACCGGGATTCTAGAATTCTATTGAATTGTACATTCGCAAAATGTTTTCGGGCAACATTTGAAGGGTTCACGGATCATGCCTAGTAACCTTTTTTTAAAATTGAGATTTTAATCTCAAAATGTAGAGCTCGCAAAGTAAAACATATTTTTTAACTTTTTAATGAATAGTAGAACATTGTAATTATTTGTGATAACTAACTTTCAAATAGCTATAACTCATAAAATAGACTTATTGTTTCCGCGGACCCTTCTACATGTCAGCGGTTTAAAACTTTGGAACTCTACCTTTGTAAATCCCGAATAATATCAGGATAATAAAGTGCCAAATTTACGTCAAGAAGTTACGTCTTACTTCTTTACGTAATAAAGACGTCTTCGCTCTAACTAAAATAAAAATTAAAAAAAAAAAATTGCTTTATAAATTAGGTCAGTACAACACAATTTTTTTACAATTAACAAATTATCTTTTACTGCATACATTTGAGTGCCATCTACCGCTCAGTATAGCATCCTTCAATGGACGTTTCGCCTAAAACTAGCAAGTGAAATGAGAGCAAGCAAACGCCGGCCATTCGTCTGTCGCCGGCATTCAGCGCGGGCGCAGGTAATTGACTCGCGCCAAGTGCCGAATGGATAGTTGTGCGAAAAACGACGAGCTAATTAAATTGCGTTGGATGATACAACATGGACAATAGGTACAATAAATACAATACTACACACTCAGGGCCGTCTTTCATCTATTAGAGGCCCTGGGCACAACGTGCTGCATGCATTCAATAAGCCTGATTTTCAGGCGAGAGTTGACTTATCGTTTGGTAATGGAGTAGGGACTAGGGGACCCCAATCCATCGCGGGGCCCTGGGCACGTGCCCAGTGTGCCCAGTGGGGAAGAGGGGCCTGTACACACTCTATATATAATACTCTTTATTGTACAACATAATCCATACTTCCATAGTTACTAATATTATAAATGCGAAAGTGTGTGTGTTTGTATGTTTGTCTGCCTTTCACGTCGAAACGGAGAGACGGATCGACGTGATTTTCGGCATAGAGATAGTCTATGGACCCGAGAGTGACATAGGCTACTTTTTATCCCGAAAAAACGCACAGTTCCCGAGGGAACAGCGCGTGATAACCGAACTCCACGCGGGCGAAGCGGCGGGCAAAAGCTAGTTATATAATAAACGGCTTAGGTCAATTGTACACAGTGCATTAATAAAATTTACGATGAGATAGGTAATTCAACAGTTGGTGTAATTTTCATTTGATATTAATTCGATTAATTCATTCGATTTGATGTACTTCGGGTTAGGTTAGGTGAGGTTTATTTATAAAAAAGTTCTATGAAGCCCCTATACTTTCAAATTATGCCAAATGTTGTTATAACCTTTGAAATTATATCAAGTGTTTATATACCGATCGTTACACACCCGTAATTTAGATTTCTGGAAAGAAACAGACAGGAGACCTAAAACCAATGACATAATAAATGTCATGGACGGTACACTCACAACAACATTTTTAAGGCGAATTAAATTTTTTAATTTTTATTTAAACGGAGAGAAATGGGTGACGGTTAAGCATGCTAACATACGAGTAAAACGAAGAAGTGGAAAGGAAACATAAAATCCGATAGTTTAAAAAATCACTGTCACTAATGTCACTATAGCAATGCTTTTGATATACGTAATACTCTTGTAAGAGTACGCACAGAACATCGAATAAAACTACGTGAAGTTACCCCAAAGCTAGGCCTTCGCGGTACACGTGTAAACAAGCAACAACGCATTTGCAGGCTTTGAGCCAAAGCCTGGCTCCCTCGGCGTTGACGGGTTTACCGCCGAACGCCGAATGCCGAGGGAACGCCGAGGGCCGAATACCGAGTGTTGGCAGGTGGATTGAAACGGGAGTGCTGAGCTGTTTGATTTGTAGGGTAATAGAACCCTGTATTGGTAAGCTCAAGCTGTAGCTGGATAAAAGGGTGGACGGAACGCTTTGGGTCTACCTGTGATTCGTTATTGTTTTATTTTTATTTGTGGTAAATATTTTCTATACTAAGCGGCAAAAATAGAACGAAAAAAAATTTATAGCAAAAAATTGAACCGACTACAAAGTCGGTTAAAAAGAAGACATTAAGTAGTTCAGTAACACAGAAGACACACATACACAGCAGAATTTACACAAATAAACCAAATGAAAGAGCAGCTACATACATAATTACATATTATACACACTTTTGTGTATCCCCACGAAAGTAAAACGGTTTATGCTGAAGCGTAGACGCCTGCAACGCGGATTTTCTGCCAAAACCGTCTGTGACTCACGGATCAATACATTAATATTCTAAATAAACCTCTTACCTATATGTATGTAAAAAAAAGAAATAAAAAAATACTATAAGAAACCAAGAAACAAATAACAACAAACAATAAGTAAAAAAAATGGAAAAATGGAATAAAATACAACAAATAATACGTAAAAAAAAAGGAAAAATGGATTGTTTAAACACAGGTAATTATGGTCATTTTAACAAATAGGTAATTTTGTATGAAGGGTGGGCTAAATTTTGTGCTGCTGAGTGAGTAGGTTTAGGTCTTTTATTCTTCTCATCCATAATATGTTCAACAGCATTGTTTTGATACGATATTGTTTAAATTTTCAAAAGGGAATAGGAATTGTATATTGCTAAAAAACCTCTAGCCTATTGCAACATTGCAATGAAAAATCATGTTCAGTAAAATTTAACCTATCCTCTAAGAGGTTTTATACTTAAACATAAGGAAGTCTAAGACAAACAATTGAATAGAGAAACTTCTCATTTTTGAAGTAAGCTAAAATTGAAAAACAGTCGTCTAAATTTTACCCAAACGAAGAATTTTCCTACAGTCCGTCAGCTCTTAATAGAAATCGAAAGAATTCGTGTAGTAGAAAATGACAGTAGTCTTTTTGACTTAGTAGCAATCCATCACGCGTAGAGTGCCCTCGTTGTGGTTTCATTGATGTTTATAGAGCAGTTAAAACCACTACTTACCTACTTATTTATTTACTTTGTTATTTTTCGGAAATTTATATCCACAGGGACTTAACACACAGGGGTTTAACTTAAACAGGGCATTTCTTGTAAATAGTCAATCGCGGGATTTTTTTTACAATATATACCTATACCTATTTATTACCTAAATATTTTTAAAAGAAGCTGAAAGTTTCAAGAAAAGTGTTGTAAATATTTTAATAAGGTTCTAGACAGAGTTATAGAAGCAACGAGGATTTCGAAATACCCGAAGAATGCTTCTAAAATCCGATTCTAGGAGCTCACAAGTGTTCTTTGTAAGTTAGCTTGTTAACTGACAATATTATTGCACTAGTAGTTAGCCTCAATCGACACATACCTATTCAACTCTGATCTTACTAGATAATTTAGACAATTCAACCAAGCGCTATAACTTAACAAACTCGTAGCTAAGTACCTTTTCTCTAAAATGAGCCAAACGATCATCTAGGGAACATTGTACTAAAACTAAATGGATCCATTAAACTGCATGTGGGGCAAATACGTCTCAGCAGTAAAATCGAAGTGTACCTTCATTCATATCCCGACCGCACTCGGAGGCTCAGTAATCGAGAGGGGTTTATTAATTACAAACTTGGACCGCAACCCCCTACACCCCCACCCTTGAAACAGGGGAACTTAACCCTAAGCGCTAAGGTTAGAAATCCTTTGGTACCCCAAACGAAACCCAACCTTATCTTTGGGGCGTTCTCAACAATGGCTTTTGCATCGCCCGTTTTGAACTGTGTGTGTGGGTTTTAAAGTCGATTTTGCGTGAGTGAAAAGTTTTAGCAAACAAGAACGATCAATTTGTTAAATGAAGAAAATGGCGAAGTGTAATTTAGGCTTGGTGTAGTCGACTCCGCTGAAACGTTTTTGAGTTAATTTGGGCGAACATGGGGCATCGATTTGCTAGACTACATTTAAAGAGGTATGAACCCATAATATGCGCTGTAAGGTTCCGTATCGACTCGCATATTTCTTGAGTAATGTTGAAAGTCCGATTGTAATGTTCGTCAGAATGATCGTTTGTCATAACTCTTTTTTCTCCGAATCCAATTAGTTGTTCAGAATCGTTATAAAACAAACCTCCTCTTGCCTATAATTTTCTATAGGACGGCCATTTAAAAAAAATCTGTAAAATATAACGTTTCAATGGAAAAAACATTATGACAAACGATGATTCGGACAAACAGTACGGTATGACTAGCGAAGAGTATGCGAACATTGGCGCTCCCGCGCTATAATCTATGTAGGCTGGACCTTAATAATTCACGGTTTAGATTTTAGTCTATACTACAGGTTCAAACCCAGTGTAGATTAAAGTTTCACATGCACACATAATTAAATTGTTTATAAAGAAGGTTATAGTGGAATTCTCTAATGTTTGGTGGTAATAAGAGTGATCTTAATTTACTGAGATTATAAATTAGCACTTACATAAAATTGGTAACATAAGATTGTGCTTTTAATGTATTTATAATATGCAATGTTGTTACATTATTAAATTGTGCATCAGGTCAGCGTTTTTTTAACATGGTATCTGTTTGGGAGATATCTTTTATATTCTTCGTAAGAGGGTAATCTGTCTCAAAAAATCACGAAACAACATGATGACGGGGTGTTTTCTAGTTATCCTTATGTTAAGAACAAACTGAGCCAAAGTCTCCTCATTGCCGAGTTACAGTTTTGTTCTAGTTTAGAAATGTTTTACTGACAGAGTTGAAGATGTTTCTTAGTTGCTCTGTCAGGTCGATAGTTAAATTAAATTCTTTCACTGTTCTGAGAGGGGACAATCCGTCAAAGGGTCAGTTACTAAAATCGCAATAAGTCCTTAAGCTATTAAAGATATTTTCTTGATTTAAAAAGTAAATTGAAGCTAATTTAATCACGCATAAGTTAACTTAGCGTAAAGAATAAACCTCTTTACTCATATTTCTTGAAGAAGCTATCCCAGCGGGCTTTTTATTATCGTCAATTTTGTAAATAATAATAATAATATCATGGGACACTTGACACCAATTGACCTAGTCCCAAACTAAGCCAAGCTTGTACTATGGACAATGACCCTTTATTTTTGCTTGTCAGTACGACACAAGTAGTTTTAACTCTAAATGTATTTAAGACTCTAACATCATCCATTCTACCTGTTGTAAAAACAAAACACGCCCAAAATGGCGCCACAAATTAGTATTCGCGGCGGACGCACATTTTCACGTAATTTCCCGCGTAATTAAAAAGTCACCGGAAGTACCGTAAGCCGTTCGTTAACTTCCGGCTTACGTAATAAATACTTTGACGCTTCCGCTCCGAGTTTGGGTGTAATCGAGAATTTGTCCCCCTTGGAACAACAAATAAATAAGTTTGCGTTAAGTTTGGTCCGTCGGGAAGACGATTTTACGAGGTAGGATAATTTAGGATTTTGGAGTTATTCTGATGACTGAGATTAAACAATAATGGTCCATGTATTCGTCACTTCATTGTGACAAGGTCCATAGTGGCTTAGGAATCAAATTAATTGACTGTAATTTAAGGTCAATCCTGTCTGTGGTTGAAACTTGACATGTAGAATTTGCAGATAGATAACTTAGATACCTACATGTATAAAAACTTGCTTACAAACGTTGAAAGGGTAAATAAAAAACTGAAGTTTTATCAAATTCCTTACGAGATACTTGACAAAAACTGCTACTTAAATCGTAATATATTAGTATAACCGTTAAACTAAAAACTATTAACGCTAATAAATATACGTTGGATTTTTGAGATGTTTAATACTACGGTACTCCACCAACAACAACTGTCTTACTTGTAAATTCGCACTAAATTATTAGTATTTATAAAAGTGCTTCATTACTGTTTATGTCTTTATAACCCTTTCCTTCACTAATGTAGTAGGTAGAAACCAGTAGAAACTTCAACTCAACATTAGGGCTGATAATGTCACCTCTGTAAACAAAATATTCCTCACAACTACCTACTGTCACCCGGGACTATCTAAAACATTCGTCAAGAAAATTTGACATAAATTTAGAGACAGTGTCATTTCCTGTTTTATTCCTGTGTAAAATAAGGTAGGCCTATTTCAGCAAAAAGTACTTATCAATCGGGCTGATTTCAATTATGAGTAGAGTAGTTACTTAATAGAAAATTACAGCTCTAATCTGGCAAACTGGTTGAAAATATAATTTGAACTTTATTTTCGTATCAATAAGCAGATTTTTGCCTCTGTAGTACCTACATGCTTATAACACACACACTGAGATGGAGTGGTAAACGCTGTAAATTTTTTAATTGATGCCCCTAGTTGATATATCTATACGAGTAATATTTATAGGTATAACTAGGTAGCATCTTTAATTTCCCATTGCCAAACTCTAGCAAACTACATTATTCTTTTTTATGTATTTTAAGTTTTTTGATAATAAACATTTTTATTTATTTATTTCAATTTCAATTGTATCAATTGGCATATAGAATTGAAAAAAAACCGTGTTTTTCGACTCCATCTCAAAACTTGATTTTATCACTTAGCTGCTTTTTAGCTTGAGCACGGCCGCGGCAGTATAAACACCTAAATGTAGCGCTAGCTTAAGCTTAATGTTGCGCACTTTATGCCCCCAAACCGCTTTCAAATGGTATATTCAAAAATCCAAATAACGTGATCTAAAAAATACACGTCAAATCGTCACTGGGAACCAAACTCATAATTTCAAAAACGTTTTTTTGTAGACTCACCTCGTCTGAAACTTCCTTAAAATCCTAAAGACAGCGCAGACAACATAATCCATCACAAGGCACCCCAAGACCCATAATATAACAAGATCGCCAACTCGGCGTTGGCGCTCGGCGTTCGGCCATTCGTCCGAAGCTAAAAGCCCGAGAAATAAGCCGATCTCGGCCTAAACGCCAAAATTTATACCCGCTTGACCCTCCACGCCTTACTCACCTTTATTTTTATTTGACTGAGCAAGGAACAAATCTTAGCGCAAAAAGGATAATAAAATAATCGTTAGATTCGTTTAGACGAGTCTAATTTCACGGATTGGTGCTCAAAGGGTCGAAGGCAGTGTAGGGTTGGATTTGTCTCTTTCTAGCTTGAGTAAAGCGGTGTTTTCTCTCGCTCTGGCGTCGACCAATCGGCAGGGTGACTCGCAAAAGTTGCGAAGCGCTGTTTCTTCTTATTTTCGGTATTTGCGAGCTGGAGTTTTTAAGTTGCATGGAGGCGTTGCATTTTGTATGAGTCGGTCGATGGAATTCAAATTGTATTTCTTTTTAGAATGATATAGCAGTTGGAATAATAAAGGGAATGATTGCTCATGTACGGTGGTGGCGAAACTTGTGATCGATACTGTTTTAATACGACGAAGCAGGGTGGATTTTCGAACGCTTGAGTTTACAAGCTTTTATTGAGTATTGTATGGAAGCCTCGTTCTGTCTTATTTGTTATTTTGAATACCTACGTAGGTAATTAAACTTTTTGATGGTATTTAGTGAAACAAGCTATGGATATTTGTCTCCGGCGTCTCAAATGAAACATTAGGTAAATTAGTTGAAATCCCTCGAAATTGTACAATACAATTTAATACATTTAATTTTTAACGCTTAACATCTTAAGCCTTTTCACGAGTCTCTGTCGTTCATTAAGTACCGCTCTTGATTATAAAACCGTACATCAAACATAATAAGTATACTTTTCACTTCTCATGCTCGTAAAGTTCGTGTTTATGCTGTATCTAGGCGACATAAAATGACTTTTTATGCACTAGTGCATAAAATAAAATCTTCGTCTAATACCAACTAAAGACCAAGGTAATCAGGTGTCAACAGCCACAAACAAAAAAGTTTGTATATGTTTTTTAAATAATTTTTAATTTATATAAATCTAAAAATAAATCTAACCAATCATAATAAATCAGTAAAATTAAAATTATGGAATTATTATAATAATGCATAAAAAATAAAAGGTACATAGAAAGTGAATCATTGTTTCCACTGATGCTTTTCATTTCCTCGCCATCGAAGTGAAAAGCAGAGTGTAAAACTCGAGCATTAAACCCATTTTCCCCTCGACGTATCTATCCACCCTCGCCGTACCGGCTCAGGTGGCTATATGAACACCTCGGGTAAAATGGCTCGTTTTATGCTCTTGTTGTACAATTTACTATTTGTGAATAAATAATCGATTTATTATTACTGAAAAAAAAAATAGGTATCGTCATTTTCCAGTTCAAAATCTTAAAATCTGCAACTTTTACCTTTCCTATACTTGGTTTGGATAGGTAATTAACTAAATGTATTCATGTTTGTTGTTGTTATTTGCATGTTTTTCTACTGATTTGAGGAAGCTTGTGATGAAATACTTTTATTTTTTTTAACTATTCTCCTTTCTTATAAAACCTGGAAATCTTTATTTTATAAGAAAGGAAGAATAGTTAAAATCATAACAGTATTATATCACAAGCTTCCTCGATTTAGTAGATAAACATGCAAATAACACATAATACATGCGCAACAAGCCAAGCCAAAAAATACTTCCGTATCAATCCGTTTCCGTATTCATCATAAGTATACTTATGATGAAATTTACAAAGGGATACGGAAGTATTTTTTCGAAGGAGCACCTAAAAATAGCTTTTAACAATCCCTAATCGTCCATGCGAGATCTATCGCCTTGCGATTGTGCAAAATACCAGAAACTATAGTTAATAGGTCTTGGATAAGAAGGGTCATCGAACAAAGCCTGGCTATTGCCTACTATCAAATTGGATCTTAATCGATCGAGAGGCGTCGCTCGAAATACGAAAACATTTATGGCGACGGAGACTACAACGTGTAGGCTTTTGTTATGTGAAAATAAGTTTGTGTTTTGCTATAAAAGGTAAGTCATTATCGCATGATAATGACTTAGGCAGTCGCATGACTGGATGGCCAAGTGGTTAGAGAACCTAACCACGAAGCTTAGGTCCCGGTTCGAATCCCGCTGGGGTAGATATTTGTATGAATAATAAGAATGTTTGTTCTCGGGTCTTGGGTGTTTGATATGTATGTATTTAAGTATGTATTTATCTATATAAGTATGTTTGTCCGTTGCCTAGTGTTCATAGTACAAGCTTTGGTTAGTTTGGGACTAGGTCAATTGGTGTCAAGTGTCCCATGATATTTATTTATCTTAACCGTAGGCCGTCCAATATTGGACATACGTAGCCCTCGTCCATAGACATCGTGTTGCTTCTGTTGGCAGCGGCCTGCATCCACCGTGAACCCGCGGCTTTAAGGTAATCCGTTCATCTTGTTGGTGGATGGGTGGTGGGAAAAGGTATTGTAACAAAATATTATATCAAATGATTGCAGATTTTAATATAATTCTGGAACTTAATCAAGTAAGGTACGAGTGCTCGTCACTGTCCCAATAGTTGTCATCTTTAATCTTATTGTCATTAGCAATAGGGACGACAGCAGGGTGTTGTCTATTGGGCGTTGGCGTGTCGAGTACTCGGCCGTTTACCTTATAACTTATTTAATTCTGTTGAAATTACTTCGAAGTATGAATTTTACATGTTTAGCTAAAAAAAAAAAATATTTAGGCAAAAATAAAATAAAAAGCAGAGAGATGTTTTCGGTACGGAGGCTTTACGCAAGTTAAAAATACATTGAGCAAAACTTTGATCAAAAATATCTGAACACGCTTCTACTCTACGTCGTTAACAAACAGTCGTGTTCAGATATTTTTGATCAAAATTTTACTCGCAAGTTTATGAACTCGACTGAATATGACATGTTCTTGTGTGCGTGACCTCAACTCTGGTGGCACTATACTTTAGCATTTAGATCGTAACTGTTACAGTCTCCCCTATAAAAAATAAGAGAACAAATAAAGTACTATGTTGCCACCGATGACATAATCGTTAAAAGTTTAATCTAATAACCTTTTTGCATTAATTTCACGCTACTCAGCGGCTCGATTAACTGCTCGCTGGCCGAGACGAACTATCACTAAGCAATTACCAAGACAATTAGTATTTTTAACTTAGTTTTACCTATTACTATTTCTCAATTTTAGGAAAGCGATCGAGGGCTTATACTTTCTTAAACGGACCAATGACTCTCCTTGAGTAGTTGGTACTCATGGGCAGTGTGTTTATATCCCATCAGATGAGCCGCTTGCTCGTTTTCCTCTCTCAAAATAAAAAAAAATATTTACGGGCAGTGTTTCAGAATTTTTAGATCTCAGGGGTTTTAGACTATTTTAGTGCAGTTTAACTATAATAGTAAAACTTAAATTAAACTACATAATATGTAAGTGTGCTTATGTTTCGTATATTGCTCGTTTAGCTATACATAAGTATTAGATAACACTAGTGTGTACTGCAGTCAATTATTAAAGTATGAAGTTATTCAGAGTTCCAAAAATAAATATTAATAATAATAATAAAGCCTTTATTTCCCGGAATTCCACAAAACATTTAAAATCCAATATAAAAATTAAAAATATAAGATAATTTTTTTTAACCAGAGTTTTATATATATTTATTGATAAAATAAACTAAATAATATACATATTAAACATAACTTTCTCACAATAACTTAAAATAAAATAAAAATTTAACCTAAAATTAAAACTCTTTGGACAATTTGTTTTAAGATAAAATTAAATTAAAATCTACACTGAAATCATCACAAAATGTCTATTATTTCGGTAAAAAATAAATAAAAGTAATAAAAGTAAGTAGTAAGTATAAGTAATAAAAAAATAATTATTACAGACTTGTATTCCAGCACAACAAGGCAGTTGGGACATGTTTTTGAGTGGTTCGAATAAATACTTATTTTTGAACTTGACTGTACACACGCTTCGCACGAGTATATTATAGATCCAGCAGTTGAATCTAAATTACTAACTTCCCGTGGGAATTCCCAAAAATTAAATCGTGGCCTTTACATAAATTACATTATAAAATAAAGAACTATGCCTTTCATGACTATACCCAGCGGATGAGATTTCAAGATTTAATCCCGATCCCGTGGGAATATCGGAATAAAAAATAGCCTACGTGTTACTCCAGATGTCCATCTATCTATATACTAAATTTCATCCATATCCGTCAAGCCGTTTTAGAGTGAAAGAGTAACAAACACACATACTCAATAAAAATATTTAATACGAGTACCTGATGTTACTAAGATTTCTTGACTAGAAATAGACTTACTTGACAGTAAACTACTGTGGTCATAAATAATGTATACGCCTGCCGTCAACTTTAAGAGGCGTCAATAGCCTGTAAGTACCCTTAATTTTAGCAAATTGATATAGTTGTTAAGTAGCAATTATATTCGTTCCAATATATACCTATTCTGTTATTAATAAAGAACTTTGAAAACAAAACAACAACAATACGAATATTAGTAGGATTAATTTCCTAGACTGCCAGCATTGTATCAACAAACAGAAGTCTAGCTGAACAGTGCGTCGCGGTATAAATCAATTAGCGTCGTCCATGCGCACGCGCCTCTGTTGGCAGCTGCCGACGACGTTTATACTGCTTCCGGATGTGACACGGACTGACCGGTCACAGTTTTTATATTATACTAGCTTTTACCCGCGGCTTCGCACGCGTAAACTAATCGGTCTGGTAGTGGCAATTAAAATATCCCGTGGGAGTATAGGGATAAAAAGTAGCGTATGTGTTATTCCAGACGTGCAGCTACCTACATACCAAATTTCATGACTTTAAGCCCAGCGGTTATTATTTCAAAATTTTATTCCTATCCCGTGGGAATATCGGGGTAAAAAATAGCCTATGTGTTATTCCAGAGGTTCAGCCACCTACACACCAAATTTCATGGCTCTAAGCCCAGTGGTTGTTACTTCGAGATTTTATCCTTTGATATCCCGTGGGAATTTCGGGTCAAAAAGTAGCTTATGTATTATTTCAGACGTGCAGCTCCCTACATACCAAATTTCATGACTCTAAGCCCAGCGGTTATTATTTCGAAATTTTATACCTATCCCGTGGGAATATCAGGATAAAAAGTAGCCTTCGTGTTATTCCAGAGGTCCAGCTACCTACATACTAAATTTTATGGCTCTAAGCCCAGCGGTTGTTATTTCGAGATCTTATCCCTAGTTATCCCGTGGGAATATCGGGTCAAAAAGTCACCTATGTGTTATTCCATACGTCTAACTACCTACATATCAAATTTCATGACTCTAAGCCCAGAGGTTCTTATTTTGAGATTTTTATTTTCGTGGGAATATCGGGATAAAAAGTAGCCTATGTTTTATTCCAGATTTCCAACTATCTACATACCAATTTTCATCCAAATCCGTCTTGCCGTTTTAGCGTGAAGGAGTAACAAACATACTTACTCACTCACTCACAAACTTTCACATTTATAATATTAAGTAGGACTAGCATTGCCCGCGGCTTCGCACGCGTAAATCATTAGATACAGCAGTTGGATTGAAATTCCGGGATTTTATTAAATTCCCGTGGGAATTCCCTAGAATTACATTGTGATTTTCATTGCCGTTAAATTAAAACACCCATGCATATTTTCATGATTATAAGCCCAGCAGTTGTTTTTTCGAGTTTTTATCCCTATCCCGTGGGAGTATCGGGATAAAAAGTAACCTATGTGTTATTCCAGATGTGCAGCTATCTACATAGGTACCAAATTTCAAGACTCTAAGCCCAGCGGTTATTAGTTCGACATTTTATCCCTATCCCGTGGGAATATCGGAATAAAAAGTGTCCTATGTTTTAATCCAGGTTATATACTAGCTTTTTAACAAATATCATCCAAATCCGTTCAGCCGTTTCAGCGTGAAGAAGTAACAAACGTACTCACTTACTCACTCACTCACAAACTTTCACATTAATAATGTTATAGTAGGACTACTTAACAAGTACTAATGTAAAAAAAATGAAAACCTTTGAAAACCGTTTAGTAAATTATTGTGGCAGGCTACTTTGCGGAGGTCCATATCAATGAACTAAAATAATTACTTTGCTCACCCGCGATCTTACGACGGCTGCGTTTATGCAACGCAATGTAACACACACATACTCGTATCACACAAACTATCATCACCACCACATAAAACTGACGCGTTTCGTACTTAACCAGAGCTCATCTTCAAAGCAACACAACCGTTCATATACTGTGTGAGAACGTTCTTCTATGGTTCGACTGTCATAACCTGCTTATCTATCTCCCCCTTCAGTATGTCTCCCTACTACAAACACCGACGGCAAAACACACTATTCTACATATACCTACATTATGTATATATAACTGACAGATCTATTGTCAACAAGACATTAATATCTAAGGCGTATTATAAAATTAATGATTACATACAGCGTTTTTGGTACTACCTCAAACTGTAACTAGACGAAGATTTAAGTGTTGTGAACTGATATCAAAACAAATTGTTAGTTTAAAATTAACTACCAGAGCGTAATTAATTTTCAAAATATTTTCGAGCAGTAATGTAATGCGTACAATAATTTGATAGTACTGAGAAACGTTCTGACAGCTGTCACGTCAACAAGTGCGACGTTTTGATTAAAAACAAAGCTGTATCACGTACTGATACATTGCGGGCTAATTCATTTTGTAAGGAAAGTATTTTTTTTTTACTAAAACATAATGTGATTATTAGGGCCTTCACTAACTAGCCTTAAAGTTTGAGGTAATATCAAAATACACACTGTATATCATGGACAGGGATATTTGGAAATAATTCACATTACTTATTACGACTTACTGTGTTAAAATAATGATATAGTTTAATTATATTGTAAATCTGATTAAAAAAATGTAAGTATACCTCGTTGAGTTTTTTGCCGGATTCTTCTCAACAGAGGTTTTTCCAAAACGGTGGTAATTTTTTTTTGACATTCATGAGTGCATGTTATAGCCTAAATTAAATAAAGATATTTTGACTTTGACTTTGAGATGGTCTCAAAATACCATCATAATTATTCTGTTGCGTTATGTTCCACATTTTGGGGACGATTTCGTTTTTCTATTGTAAACTATAAATGCAAGTGTAGCTATACCTCTTCACCCTTAAAGTACTGAATAGGTTTAGGTGAAATTGGACTCTATGAAAGACATAAGATAGATTTAATTGGTGTCAGTTTCGCGGGATATTTACGTCCGGGAAAAATGTATTTCTCGATTTGGCGGGGGCACTACCGTGCCCCCAGATATTTCCAACGGGATACTAATAAACGAATTCCTTACAGTTGAAGTCGCGGAATAAAAGTTGGTAAATCTATACTAATATTATTATTAATGCGAAAGTGTGTATGTTTGACCGTCTTTCCCGAAGGAACAGCGCGCGATAACCGAATTCCAAGCGGGCGAAGCCGCGGGAAAAAGCTAGAAGTGACACAAAATCGATCATTATTATCTAAATATCGCCCGGTACCTACAATCTTTTTATATCCTACTAACAAGACAGCTATTACCAGCTTTGATATTAATATTTAAATAGAGTCGTTACTTTTTCAACCGGCAGTTAATGTAACAGTTAACTAACTCCTTTGTCCCGTAAATGGACTACGTGACAACGTCCAAACTATTTAGTCGGTGGCAAAATACATAACACACTCGCAAACCAGGATACTTGCATTTTGAACTTTAAATTAGTATTGATAAGCAATAAAATATTTCATTTTAGTGATTTTAAGTGAATATTTGATGTGGTTTTATGTCAAAGTTTGATGTCTCAATTAACTACGTGAGTAAATGTACCTACTTATATAGAATTTCAACAAAAAGTTCTGTCTATTTTGGGATTTCCTATAAGTAGGTACAAAGGTCATGATCAGAATGAAAAAAATGTTATTAAAAAGTGGTAAAAACTGTTAAAAACTATTTATAAAATCCTAACTTGTATCATTGTAGAAATATTTATTGTAGAAAGAGTTCAATATTATAAGAGCGAAAAAAAGAGTAGGTACAGGTTTTTTCTAATTTCACGAATAAATGGTTTCTTTCCTTCTTCAAATAGAAGCCTTTACGCTGCTTTGTAAGAAGGAAAAATTTATTTATTATGGACCACATTGGCTCGTATACTTATCGAAAGTTCGAATGTAATTTTTGTCTAACTATCGTTTGTCATAACTCTTTTTTCTCTGAATCCAATGATTGTTTAGAATTCTTTTATAAAATAAACCTAACCTAACCTATAGTTTTCTATACGATGACCATTTAAAATTTTTAGAAAAATATAAGGTTTCAGTAGGAAAAAAATTCGGATCAAAATTACGGTATGACTAGAGAAGAGTATGCGAACTTTGGCGCTCCCATTAAATATACATATTGAAATATTCAATTGATAAGTGGGAAATACTCGAAATTTGATATTGGTAGCCAATCTTTAGATACAATCTACATTGCGCAATATTTTTGAACCTAGTCGTATGATAAAGTAAATACAAGCAAATAATATTACTGAGTTTCAATACACATTTGATTTATTTGATTGCTTACCTATATGATATACTTGCATAAATACTTCATGATGCAATAGGACCCTGCCCAAAACAAGTCAAAGTTACATGTACATTGTAGATAGAGTCGAAATGTAAAAGTAGTTTTTTGGGTTCTTCATAGTTTTATAAAACATTTCACAGATATTGGAAAACAATACACTACATTTTATACCTACCTATTGTACGCGCAAAGTGGTGACAATTTGAGCATATATAAACCTTATCTTCGACGCTAAGCGACGCCCGACGCCCCCGATATTAAACTTTTTAATATCTAAATCCTATTTATCGTTACATCTACTTTGTTCGTCTCAAAACATTTGCAATACCCCTGGTGTTGCAGATGTTTATGGGCGGTGGTGATCTCTTACCATCAGGAGACCCACTTGCTCGTTTGCCGTCCAGTAGCATAAAAAAAAACTGGACAGTCATTGAATGTATTTAACTACATTATTGTTTTCTATACCCACTTACACGCTCTAGATAGTAGAGATAGTAAAGAAGTAGCGTTTATTAAAAAACATCCTAAAAGTTAAAGGATAGGTACTAGGTAGGTACTTAACTTTGCCTTTCTAAATATTTCAATGAAAAATGTTTTCAGAAGTTTCTATCATCACCTATAATTTTATTTAGTAATATCTACTGAATATTGTCACTCAAGGTAAAGGTATAGTAAAAGGTCTTGCTGAAAGTAGAGTTGCCACGTTTGAGTGTAAGTACTGAAGCTTTAAACAATATGTTTAGACAAAACGGGTCTATATCATTTTATAATGCATGCCAAAATATACTCAGTAGCACAAAATTTGGCCCACTCTACATACAAAATTACCTATTACCGCATACATTTGTGGGCCAGATTTTTTGCCGTTCAGTATATTTAAATTTTGAGTGCATTGTTCACTATAATTAGTTATCATTTGGCATTTGTATTTTTAAAGTATGTAGTATTTTTTTAGAATTGTTATTAAAACTAACCTAACCTAATCTACAATATAGTAAGATGTCATCTATATTCGGTTTCAGTCATTTTATAACTAACAAAATTATGACTATAAAAATAAGCCCATTACTTACCTTGTAATATTTCGTAAATGTACTAACATTAGTCAATAAGAGATTACGTATTACTAATAAAATGGATAGAAAAGTCTGAATAAATATATATTTTTTTTTTAATTGCTTGTCGTGTTCAATAGTCATTAAATTATAATAGGGGCATAAGATTACGGATAACAATCTAAGACGAAACAAATTATGGGTTGAAGTCTTTATATTGATATACATTGTATATTAATCACTTTACAGCTTCGCTGTCGTATTTACATACCTAACTAATAAAAAATATGTACCTAAGTATAAAAACTGTTAAAAACCTATAAGGGGCACCTGGTCAATCAGAATAACAACTTTGCGTTGCTCTTACAATAGAACAGAGATGGCTTACGTAAATGACTAAATAATAATATGTAATACGAGACTTGACTAGCTTGAATGAGTTATAGTTAGAGCATGATTTAGCTAGATTTTTAACATCAAAAAAAAAAACAAAAGATGCATGGATAGAAACAAAAGAGCATCTACGAACTAAAAGCAACTATTTTACTCACCGGCGACCTCATAGAGCAAAGGAATTGTTTTTAGTTAATTGATATGGACCTCCGAAAAGTAAAGCCTGATTCAATGAGTTATTTAAATGAGTATCTGACCAGGACTTTCTCCAGCTTCTACTTACCAGAGTCACTGTCGTCCCGGTCATAATGCGGCCGCCAGTACTGCTCATCGAACCTCAGCGGCACCTCCGACCGCCCAGTAAACTTATTAGGATCCAGGATATTCTCCACAGAGAACGCAATGGCCGGTCTTTCGGGGGGCCTCGTGAGACCGAGTCGCCTCGTCAGGTCCACGGGGGCGGCTTCCTCCACCCCCACCACGTCGACCTCCCCGCCGGCTTCTGCTTCAGCGTCGGTCTCATCGTCGCGCCGGTCCTCCGAACCTCGCGCCATCGCGAGCATCGTCATAGCAAGGCCTAAGTGAGATAGCGCCGGGTAAGACACATCTGGCGTTAGACGGAGAATTTTTTAAAGTAAATCAAAGGCGGTTTTGAGTACGTTCCGTTTTTGAGTTTTAATAAAGTCACTTTCACATGGCACTTAAGTTTTTTTTATAAGTGTTTGTTAAACTTATCAGTGTCTGAAAGTCAGCGTCTCGCACTGAAATCCGTCGCGTCGGTTCATAGCCCGTCCAACGGGAGAGCGTGGTATCAACTGAGACGGGATTCTCACGAGGCGGGGACTCCGAAAGTCCCGAATGGAGGGGGACCGGGGGCCATCGCCCATTGGCGGCGGGCAGCGAGGCGTGCCCGGGGTGGGGAGAAGTAATCGAGCAATAAGGTTTAAACAATTTCGTTTAATACGTTGAATTATGTAAGAGAGCGGCGGGCAAGTAATCGCGCGCAAGCGATAAGGCCATTTGCGCGCCTTCGTTACGTATTAATGGGGCAGGAAATTGACTTATGAATATTAGAGGTCGCGAGTCGGAGAGCCAAAGCGGCCCCAGCGGCCCGGAGCACGATGTTTGCTGAGCCGCGGCGGTGGCGGCCGATTAAACTGTTTGCGTGACGCAACCGCGACACGATGCGGTCATTACCACCGAGCGGCAGTCCAACAAGACACCTAATTACATCTCCAAAGGGATGAATCGTTTTTTGGTCGGAAATTACCGCATTCTGCGTGCCTTGAACAAGAATCCAGAATTCACGCATTTCTAGGACATTGTCTTAAAATTGCGTTAAAAGCTTCTGCGAGTTCATATACTTAATCTTACTATGAACCGCTAAGAGTGCCTAGGTACCTACCTAACCAACATGAGTTTAAGGCGTCAGGTCAAAGTTAAGTAAACAATTTTATTATAGAGGGTGGATATATTTAAACACCATTTGAAACGAAAGTAGTCATATTTTTCAAAGAAACAATATTTTTTATTACTTATAATATATTCAGTATTGAAGCGATTGAAAAAAAAACACATTCTACACTTTTTGATATGACTTAAATTGATAGGTTTAATCATAAAGATCCACTCTGAATCATGGTAAATAAAACGAGGGAAATAACTAAGGATGTCACTTGCATCAACCTCAAAACGCAGACCGCATTTTACCCCATTTGTATGGCTATTTCAATATTTTCAATCCTTTAATAGATCGGGAGTAAAATCCTCAAACCACAATATTTCCACTGATACCTATTGCATTAAAAAGAACCAACAACCGTGAAAATAATACTTGTAAAATTCATAAAAAACGTTCATTTCCTTGACTTTAGGCGCCAACATTCAATTTAGTTCACCAAAACCCTAATTCCACATCAATAAAATGTCCATTTGAAACCCTAATACCTTCCACAAACAGCCATAATCAAACGTGTTCTAAAATCGAAGTGTATTTTTCTTCGAGTTTTTTTTTTAATGATTTGACTTGAGTGCGATTACGCTCTCAGCGTGAGCTGTCAAGACGCTGCGAGGGGGAATAGACAACCGCCCAAACCACAGATACGAGGAAGAATTCAAATCGTTTTTATAAAGATTTTTCTTATACACAGGCTGTTTGAATAATTTTAGTATTCTCGCCTCTTTTTTTATCATAGAGTTGATAAGCTTATAGGTAGTTTTAATAACTTGCTGGTGTAGCGTAGTGTTAGCATAGTGCGACGATGAAGTGTCCTGTAAGTTTCCTTCAGCACTTCCTTCCTGACACGTAAGTGACATTGTGGAATCAACTTCTGTCAGCAGTGTTTTCAGATACTTTTCCTGTTAATTAGCCCTTATAAATAAAGTTTCAATTTGCTATATTTTTGTACAGATGAGATAATTAGTCTTCTATGAATAATTTTGAATTTATGCACTTTTTGTTATAATTTTCGAGATACAAATTACGCGGTATAGGTAATATACAGGCTGATTTCGGGGTCGTGAAGCAAAGAATGAGTATCAAGCATACTAATGAAACATATTCTTAGAACCAAATTTGTATTGAAGTCTATCAACAGCTCAAATCAATGTCAAGCAAAATACAATATTATACTGGCCATCAGATATTAAGTTAAAACCTTTTTAACATTAAAATAAATAAATACCCATAAGACATCAGTGTTTAAATTAAAGCATAAACAGTTCACATCGCAATCATTTACTGAGTCAGAAAATAAAAATTGGAATCACGACCCCGAAATCACCTGTATAAATCGTAGATATATATTGATTTCATGCATTCGTCATTATGTGGAGTATTTTTTCGAAGTCCTATTTTTATTTAAAATAGCCTTAAACTTATATCTTTATGCTGTATGTTTAATTATTTATATTATTAAGACATCAGAATTGTTGCGGGCTGGTGCCTTAAGGGCTAAAACTGGGCCTTAAAGGGTCTGCGAGTCTACTAAATAGGAACAAAACACAACTGGTTCGTATATTCAATCAGACTGTCAAATAGAACATATAAAATTATTCAAAATTGGTAAAAAAATATAAAACATTGATAAAAACATAAATTCATATTAAAAAAGGTTGTGCCTTCGGCACAAGAATGTTTAGGTGTACCTGTAACTGCAAAATATTTGTACGCCTAACGGCAAGACATAGAGTTTTATGGAAATATTTTAATAAGATTTGTTGTCATTATCTTCTTTTATTACAGTTTCGTCCACACGGTATCCTAAATCTTAAAAAAGCTCGCGTCGCGGAGAAATCGTGCGTGTCATTGGTGGCCCTAATCGATGGAACTTAAACTCCGATTAGCCCAGCAAACAAAAAACTGACGGACAGACAACTTTTCGATTACGAATCGGAATATCAGGTAAAGACCAGATTGATTCGAATTCTATACGAATTCATTCTCAATGAAAATAACCGTTCCCAAACTAAACCAGTGAAGTAGTAGTTCATTTTTCGGTGACTACTGGTGTAACCACCATTACGATGTATTTTGTTGTATTTTATAGCTGTACATATTATGTTCTCTGTGGCTGTACCTATTGTTTAACTTAAGTTCAGTAAATTAAGTGTTTGGTGGTGGTACTGTTGGAGCCGTAAATAAAACCATTTTTCTTTCTTTTCTTTCTTTTCTTTCTTTCATTTTTTCTAGTGAACATGTTGTGAGTTCAGCATTGAGAATGAACTCGTGTAGAGTTTGAAACGTGTTAGTACTAGTACAGTGCCTATAGGTAGTACCACACCACCAGAGTTGAGATCACGTACACAAGACAGCGGGATTTTGACATTCAGACCCACTTGCAGGTAAAAATAAATCTAGATTTAGTTGTTAAGCCTGGCTTAAGCTTGACAGTTTCATACATTTTGACACTACTAAACTAAGCTTAACGCTAACTCGAGATTTATGTGTTTCCAGCAAGTGGCCATCAGTCATTAATTTCATTATTTCTCCTTTTATACAATCAGTTCTTCAAGTATTTCAAATCTCGTGGCACTCATTGTCATTGCCTATATTATTATGTATAATATGTACTAGGTACTACTGTCTACCATAGTGGGCTGATGAATATCTGGATTGAATATCTGTAACCTGAGAAATCATACAAATGTGTACTTACTTATTTATCTACACACTTCATGACAGATGATGGTGTGTTGACACGCGCCTTAGTCTGTTTTTAAAAAAAATGTAACTGTATAATGATCCTAAGATAATAATAATGAACATTGGTTTTTGTTGTTTTAAAAACACGACTTATTTTGATCGTTATAATTTCCATCCAAGAAATGAGGTATAAGCAATTGGGTATAAGTATAAACAGGCTGTCTTGAATAAATCTCAGGAACAATAAAACTCCTCTCATTAATAAACAAGTCTGGCTGAAACGCCATCCGTCCATGCCTCGGATTAATTAAAAAAGTTCGCTGAAGATGGCGCCGTTGAACCAATTAAAATTCTATCTGGATTCATTATGACACTTTATTTTTAAGTGATCATTAAGGGATCCGAAATGGAAAAGTTGTCTCGTGTTATTGATGATATCTGCTAATAAATCTGTGTTTGCTAATATATGTTGTGCAGAAATTGGTTCAGTAGCTAGCCGTCATTGACAGTCGAGCAGAAATATTTTATTTTGAATTTAACTTGTCTATTTATTAAACGCATACGCATAACTAAATTATTACAAAAATAAATGATAAATGGACACTTATAATTGAACTAGTCACAATTACAAATTGAATAGTGTGGTAGGTAATAATAATAATAATATGTAAGTATGTTTTCTTTGAGTGATTTTTAAGGTTGCGTAGTCAAAATGGCAAAACGGAACCCTTATAGTTTTGCCATGTCTATCTGTTTGTCTGTCTGTCCATCCGCGGCTTTGCTGAGGGACTATCAAAGCAAGAAAGCTATAAAATTTCGCACGAATATATAATGTAAACTATGCCGACAAAATGGTATAAATCAAAATTTAAAAAAAATTATAGAGTACCTCACATAGACGTCAAGTGGGGGTGATTTTTTTTCTCATCCAGCTTTTTAGTGTGGGGTATCGTTAGATAGGTCTTTTAAAACTAATAGGGGGTTGCTAAAACGATTTTTCGATTTTCGTAATGGCTTCGGAACCCTCTTTTGGGCGTGTCCGATACGCTCTTGGCCGGTTTTTGTGTGTTCTTGCAATACTTATGGAGGTAGGCAGAGGAGCTATATGAACACACGTTTGATACATTGACAGCTATCGTGAGGTTGTGTGCTAGTAAAGTATCTACATTGATATGAACCTGTGCAAAGTATCGCCTTGAATTTGTTACCGCTTTTACATGATATTCTGTCGGCTGTAACTTCAAAAGTCCCTCAGGAACTTATAAAGAACCCTGCTGGCATTCCTCGCTCCAAATCGACGCAGGCGCAGGACGAGCCAACAATTTTAATAACCAATTAGTATTTAACAAATCTACTGTGACACGACGAGTTTTGGGTTCCGCAGAGAGTGGAGTTAAACTTTGTAAAACTTTTAACAGAAATGGACGATATTGATTCTCTCTCTTCTTCTTTAACTTAAGAGTTACCTACTCTTGTCAGTAGAGAATCTTCCACATATCCCTCTTTTGAGGCATCCTCTTGACCTCTTGATACGACGCGACGCCGACTTTCTCCCTTATCTGATTGCTGTAGCTGCGCCTAGGTCGACCCCTTCCTCTCTTCCCCTCGATCTTTCCTTCCGAAATAGTTTTGAAGAAGTCGTCGTGCCGTATCAAATGCCCGATTATATTCCCGCGTCTAGCATCTATAGTGTTCAGGATTGTTCTCCGTTCTTCAACCATTCTCAAGACTTCCTCATTGGTCTTCCTCTCCACTCAACTTATGCTTTTCATTGGGGAGCGCCAAAGTTCGCATACTCTTCTCTAGTCATACCGTAATTTTTGTCCGAATTATCGTTTGTCCGAATTTTTTTCGCACTGAAACCTTACTATATTTTTCTAAAAATTTTAAATGGTCATCCTATAGAAAAGTGTAGGTTAGAATAGGTTTATTTTATAAGAATTCTAACCAATCATTGGATTCTGAGAATAAAGAGATATGACAAACGATCATTCTGACAAAAATTACATTCGGACTTTCAATAACTATGTGAGCTGATATGGACCCCTTTCATTGTCCTCCAGCACCACATCTAAAAGCTTCTCTAGTCTTGCTCTATCATTCTGTGTCAGAATCTGTGTGTTGATTAAATACTACAATATAAACACAAAAAAAAATACTCGTATTAGGCCAGCCACTGAACTAAAGTAGGTACTAGGTCAATCGCTGCCTAAGATACGAATCATAAAATGGTTGCTCGAGAATGACATTATCAGATTCCAATTTGACACCCTATTTATATAGCTTAGGAATAATCTAGAATCTAGCCTATACGATTCAGAATAAATAATTAAATTTTCGGTACAGTGACATCTACCGGAATGTAAAATCAACATTTAATTATGTTACTGGCTGAATAGAAAATCTAAAGTAAAAAAAATACTTTAAAAAAAGTTATCGAATGCGTGACGTTACTGGAATAAAAGAACTACACAGAACCCAAATGAATTAAACACTCTTAAAAATAACTAAAAGAAATGTCCCACCTAATTGAACGTGTTTCAATAAATCACAACGAATATTCTTAAGATTAGATTGTTATTACCCAGTTAACTTGCCTCGAGTTAAAACGACGTATGAGCGTCATTATGTCACTGCACTTACGCCATTCTTGTTCTGTGCAGAATCGACTTTGATGTGCGCTGGCGTTCATATATCGTCGGTTTGTTGCAAATTGTTCCATTTATAAATGAGTTATGAAGAAGCTACAGTAAGAACGCGATTCGAAATTGATAGTGTCTTTTTAGAATACGTTTGCTACAGTTTATTTGATGCGTCCTTTCTTTCTTTTTGGCGCCCCTCGCACTGACTAGCTTTATACTGCGGCTTTGCTTTCTATCCCTAGGGAATTTCAGCTAGATAATCCCTCAATGCTACATTAATTTGTAGCTATTTGTATGCCATAGTAATAACATATTCAATAACTACCGCAACATTATGACCTCAGTTACGTCACCTAGGTACATTTAACAAAAAATGAATTTTAGATTTTTTTAATTTAAATTTGACAAGTATCTAGTAAAGAACCCACAAAACACTTTCCAATTATAAAAAAAAATAGCCATAATATTTTGCGTTATCTACACAGATTATGCAAAAGAGCCAGTAACGCAAGAAGGCAATTACCGCCCAAAATAGTGCCCCCTCCTCCCGCTAGGTGGCGCGAGTAATTTGTCACACATCGCGACAGTTTGATTTATCGCCGTCCAACAAAGACTTCAAATAGACCCCTCTTAACCAAACACCCAATTTGGGAGTCATTACGGGAATATAACCTCTAAAATGAGACTCGCTGTGTTTCCAACTCAAAATTTTTGGTTTTTAAATTGTTTTGACGGCAAACGCCTATCTTTTTGATTAGATCAAAAATACATACAGATCATTGGCTAATAAAACTTCATATGAGTCCTTCAAAATAGATAATAAATTACGCGGAATTTGCGTGTGTTTTAAATAAGTCTATACAAATTATGATAAAATACACTCTACAATATATTTTCTTATTGTTTCTTTGTTTAGTTCAAAATCTTTTTATACATAAAGTACCCATTGTAGATATTGTTTTATTATGATACTTATTTTTAAAGTATTATCTAATTTTTTAAACATTTTTAAGATCACGGGTTGGCAACACTGATTTCCGCCAAAATGGCTTATCTTTCCCGACATTTTGCCTGTCATTTAGGATGCGTTCACATTCCTCGCCTAATTGTATGTATCGCGCCGTACGAAACACATTTGTCAATTGTCGCTAAGCTCCCCCGCTCATAATTAGTTAGTTAACTATTCCTGGCGCGCTTTGACGGCTTATTAGGATTTCAAATTGAACACAAATTAGATGTCACGCCTAACTGATTTCTTAACTGGCGATCGGGGTGTATTTTCCTGTTGAAAAATCTGTCCCGTGACGTGAGGACAGGTTCGTTTTCCGGACGTCAAAAAGCTATCTATTAAACGAACGCATCTGTGTCGCATATTGTTTTAATTTGGCTGTCGTGTGTTCTATTGCTTTTTGACACCTAAAATTTGTCAAAGATAACAGACTTTATCGTGTTAATCTGCGTAAGGCGGATTTTAATTTGGTATAATCCTGTGGGAGATATTTTTTCAGAACATTTTGTGTGAAAAGTTCCATTTTAAAATAGGACCCCAAAAACAAAAGTAGAAAGAAGTTAACACGTGAAAAGTAGGTACCTAAAAGTTCTGTTCTGACATATTTATTTTATTAGAACAATCTTCTAAAGTTGTTTCGGTCTATTAATTAATTTGTATTCCCTTTCAATTTGATTTGCATTATAATCTAATGGATTTTTTTTCATAGGGGAAAACAAGCGGTCGGGTTACCTGATGGATAGCAATCATCGCCGCCCTAGACATCTATAATAAAAAAATAAATAATAATATCATGGGACACTTGACACCAATTGACCTAGTCCCAAACTAAGCAAAGCTTGTACTATGGGTACTAGGCAACGGATAAACATACTTATATAGATAAATAAATACTTAAATACATATTAAACATCCAAGATCTATAACATAAGTTACGTTACGAATGTGTTACTGGCCCTGACAAATGAATATGATAAGAAAATATTTGGTACATATGGTTCATTATGGTACTTTTGTAAAATGTGACCACATACAAAGATATATTTTCTTTTCTTCTCTTATATTTTGGTGAAATGCATTGTAATTAGAAGACCAAAACTTGTGTCTTTTATAAACTGCTAACGGGGACCATCATCCAAACATTCTTCTAACTGCTACTTAACAAAATGTGTATCTCTCCCGTGATTAATAATGCACTCTTGCATCGTCATCTTAAAACATCCAACATTCAAACCTAATTAAAACACAATGATACAAACAAATTACAACACATGGTTGTATCACCAACTAATTTCGACGTCAATCGATACCCACTGCCATCTGTGACATCCAAACAGATTTCGTGTCGACAGGCGTCCCAACCGATTCGATACATCGACTTTTTATCGATACCTTAACACGAACGCACCGCAACGAATCCGGCCGAACCATCAATTAGTGAATGCTCTCACAACATCGTTCCTTTTTCAAAAACATACGGCTTTGGAATCGATGAGTAAAAAGAAGATTGTTGCTGGCTGGAGGTGGCGGGAAAAAGGTTCGATTTGGTTTCGTTAGGAACGCTTGTAATTTGTACGGTTGCGATTGATTGATAAATGTAATCCTGCTTCTCTTCGGCTATTTGTTTTTCTGAAATATTTGTATAACAGTAGGTAGGTGCATTTTTCATTCAGCATTTGCGTTAGTGAAAGATAATAATTAACGCAAATGCCACTAATAATAACTGTAAATGATTGTCTAAAAAGCTTGCGGTGCCTTCAAAATTAATCTTATTTTATTGTGTTTATCTATAGGTATTAGGTACACCTATCTTTCCCATCAATTCCTCAATTTAAGAATGTTTTTCAGTTGAAACTTTACAAAAGACTGACTGATACATGCAACTACGTCCGCAAAGAAGTTTTCTTACTTTAAAAGTAAAAAAAACCGGCCAAGAGCGTGTCGGACACACCCAAAATAGGGTTCCGTAGCCATTACGAAAAAATTTAGTAATATTTTTCTAAGGATTTCGTATTTTGTACGGAATCTTCCAAGTTTAGGTATATTTTATACCTTACGCTGCTATTTACTCATAAACTACTAATAATTCTAAGCAAACTTAGCCGTTTTAGTTTTCCTTGGAAGTTTGATATACTGACTACCATCCCGAATTTTATCCCACACTACAGGGTTGGATGAGAAGAAAAAAAAATCACCGCCACTTTACGTCTATGGGAGGTACCCTAAAAAAAATTGTTTTTGAATTTTTAATTGTCGGTCGGCATAGTTTACCTCTATATCCGTGCAAAATTACAGCTTTCTAGCATTGATAGTCCCTGAGCAAAGCCGCGGACGAACAGACAGACAGGGCGAAACTGTAAGGGTTCCGGTTTTGCCATTTTGGCTCCGGAACTCAAAAAGTAATAAATGATCGACTAAAACATAATATTGAATATTTGTCACTTATTAATAAATACGGAACCCTACGATGAAGACGCACTTGGCCGGTTTTCTACAATGTACGAGCGAGATCCACATTTTAGTAGAAGTGAAGTTGCGGACTGTTAACGCCATCTATGACCACGACGGCGTACTTTCAAATGTTGAAACAACTCAAGTGATACTTGAAAGGAAACGACGTTCCTAAAGAAATCAAAGTACACCTCTGTAATTCTTATATTAGTACTGCATTAAATGTACAGATGGCGCTACAACACTAAGGGCTTGTTTCACCACTTGTCGACTAACTTGAAGTGACGGATATCAGTGATGCCGTCTCTGTTTGTTTTGTCCGAATAAACAAAGACAGCATTATTTCTAACTGGCACTTAAATTTAGTCGACAAGTTGTGAATGGGGCATAGACTTCCTTTCAAAATCAGAGAGCTTAGTTTGTAGTTCCCACACAAACCGAGTGCAGATTGGGAACTTCACACACACCATTGAATTGTTTCGCACTTGTGCTCAGGTTTTTTCCTCACTATGTTATCCTTCGTAGTGAATTTCGTGATAAATTTCTAATTTAATTTCGCACATAAATTCTGAAAACTTATCTAGTGCGAGCCAGACCCGAGGGTTTGAACTCACCATCTTCTACCTAAAAGGCCATGTTTTTTTAGGATTCCGTAGTCCTACAAGGCACCCTTATAGTTTCACTATGGCCGTCCGTCTGTCCATCCGTCCCTCTGTCCGCGGCGTAACTTAAGTACCTAAAACTATTGTATGTAAAATTATTGTTGCTTTTCTCGTCTGTGCACCTATACCTACTTTATATGACAGTAAAATAGGTACTTATAAATACTTATACAACCATCAAGAATAATATTATCGCACTATAAAAATTACTATTGCAATTTGCATCGTAAAATCTGAAATTTAATTGTTATTCATCGATTTGTGGCCAGGTCGCAAAATTTCAGAGGAACTATTTTCTAAGACTGGTAGGTACAATCAAGGGCAAAGATATCGACACGGCCAAAGTTGCAAAAATATGTATACACGACTTTATGCACTTAACATTAAGGCCGTGTATATATATTTTTGAAACTTTGGCCGTATCGATATCTTTGCCCTTGACTGTACTTAACAATTTTACGGCTGTCAATACGGTTGGTTAAGTCATGCATGATTAGAAAAAAAAACAGCTGTCGACCAAAAATCTAGTAGACAACGAAACATTGTCTTCTCGTTTTCGACATAGTATCTACCTACTTGCAAAACAAAGTCGCTTGCTGCGCGTTGTGCCCAGTGTCCACACCTTAGGGTAATTTACCATAAATTTAGGGTATTTTATACGTTTATGGTATTTTTTGGGGTAGAAAATTATTTGGGGTTATTTTTTAGGGTAAAAGTTTTTGAATAAAAAGGAAGGTTTCAAATAAAAAAAAACTGCAGATGACAGAAGCCAAGACTATTATGGATGCATTTCAAGAATTTCTCAAAACGGTGTAGTAGTTGTACTATTAGTTTATTAATAAATCGCATTTATTTGCTTCGTTTTAATTTTAAAAAAAGGTTAGGGTAAAAAATAGGTAATAGTGCCTAATTTAGGGTAATATCGCGTAGCGTTAGGGTAAGAAAATATCTGAGGTGGCAACACTGGCTCTGCCTCTGTACGAGTAGGTATATTCACTAACTTTTCCTGTAGATAGGTACAGTAAAGGGCAAAAATATGTATACACTTTAGTACCTTGTTACTTTAACCACATTGACAGTTCATATATGGCAGTTCGAATATGACGAAAATAGACAAGGTATTAAAGTGTATACTTACATATTTTTGCTCTTGACTTTACAATAGTTTTTACCCGACTGCAAGGATAGGTATTGTTTTTTCACTCTCAGTACATTGTAATGTATTGTAAAACTCTTTATTGTACATAAAAACACATGAAAATAACAGAACACAGGATAATAAGGTGTACTAAGGTGAACTTATCCCTTAGAGGGATCTCTTCCAGTTAACCTTTGAACGATACGAACATTATATTTCACGGAAGATTCACATGATTTATAATTAAAGCTACTTACTATATTTGTTACCACAACTGTAACCTTACACCTATGTTTGCAAATAAATCATTTGACTTATACATTTTTTCTTTCTGCCCCGATATCAAACCGAATTTTTGTGTCAATTTGAGAAAAAAAAGACGTGAAAAAATGTAAACTACCTTTACATTATCTATTCCGTGCCTTTACTTGTCAACTTTCATTATTTTATCCTATTTTTTCTTTCAAAATTACCATACAAAGCTGGAGCTCGCTAGTTAATTTATATCTATGAATAGGTACCTAAGTAAGTGTATTTCAGGTTTGGAATGTAAGTACCTAGGTACCTAGGTAGGTAGGTATATAGTGTACATATTGCTAAATAATGTTGATGACTAAATTGAAACCAGCAGGCCACCGATTACCCGGTGTTACTCTACCTACACAATATCGCTGACTGGAATGAAAATAAAAAAACATTCGTTGTTTAAAAAATAAAAATCAACATGGCGTCGCATTGAAGCGGGAAAAATCTCGCGCCACAATATTTTTAGCGCGAGACTTGGGGTGGCTAATTGGATTCCAGTTACAATAAACGCGGTAAAAAATGTGTTAAAGATATATCCGACTACAATAGATGATAGAGCGAGTAAATGCCACTCTTTGTATACCTCTTACTGTACATAAAGAGTATATATATATATATATATATATATATATATATATATATATATATATATATATATATATATATATATACTCTTTATGTACCTTGTTGTGTACTCTTGTTTTTCTTTTGTTTTAATTTTTCACAGTTTTGTGAAGTAAATTTTAATTTTATATGTAAGCAATTTTATTGATTTTGACATTTTCATTATTTTCTTGTTCGTTTGATTGATTGTTCCTATTGCATAAATTTGACTTAGATTTTAAGAATATTCTTGTTTTGCTTTTAAGTTTAATCATTATTATTGAATTGAACTCTAATTTGACATTCTAAATTCTATTTTTTATTTTGGCTGACAATTTATTGTAATATGATTAATTTTTTGTATACTTTGACGATCCTTTTGTGAATTTATTTTAGGCAATTAACTAATTAACTGACATGTATTTATAATGTAATTTTTCAAAAGGTAATAAATAAGTCTAATCTAATCTAATCTATACAAGATGTTTTATAATTAATCCAGAATGTTTGTCATGTCATTGAAAAAAAAAATATAATGGCGCGAACTTATCCCATCGGATCGCACTTGCGGTTCAAAGGAGCAATGCCGCCAGCGTCAGGGGAACTTCAAAGGCAGATCTTTATGGACGGGATTTTCTTTTTATAATTTTACTTTTACTAAAAATTACAAAGTTTAATTAAAAGTAGCAAATATATAAAACTAAAGTAAACAAAATAAAATCAACTTAAACCTATATTACAACCTACAAAACTAGACCTAAACTACAACTTTTACTTAATTGTCGTTGCTTTTGTTGAAATTATCTACTGATTGATGCATCACCAAATTTATTATAACACATTTTTAGGTAAAGATGATTATTAGTCCTTTAAAAAACTTACCACGTTTTTCTTTTACTATGTTTTTTACTGCATCGTTCATAAATTAAACCGGCAAGTACTAAATGATCCTTAAAATAAAATAAACAAAAAAGCCTATCAAACACTATCAATTCGCAATTATCCCCCCTCCCCGCTCCCCATTTATCATAAAAACTACAGGCGAATTAACTTCTGTAAAGCCTAATACATTATCAAGCCTTATACTTAAAGAAATACAGTTTAAAACGTGTCGGTTACTTATTTACGTTCTAACTGCAGTCAATATCAAGGACATTTCGTAATTATTCTGTTATTTCTCGTAATTGTCGCCACTTTTAGAAGAAGATAGCGTTTTGGTTCCCTGACTACGAATTTTCCGTATTAAATCTTTTTTTAAATTAAGTATCTACTTATTTAGGTACTCTTGGGTTTTGAGCATGTATGAAATTACATTCGAAACTCGCATGTAATTGTATGTATGTATGTATGTAAACTCTTTATTGTACAAAATAAGCAAAACACAATTGCCAAAAAACAAATATGTACAAAGGCGAACTTATCCCTTTAAGGGATCTCTTCCAGTCAACCTTTGAGTGGATGAGAGGAGCATTTAGTCAGTATTGTTTTTCTGTGAAAGAGAATACTTGTTATAAAAGAGCTTGCATGACCAAGAAATAAATTTGACGGTGTGTGTAAAGTTCTCAATCTGTATTGAACCCGCGTGGAAACTCCAGCCCAAGGCCTCTCGATGTGGAAGGAGGCCTGTACCCAGCAATGGAATGTGTATAGGCCGGAAGATATTAATAGTGTGTAAGCAATAATATTTCGACCAATATCATTATAAAATCATTCCTTACAATATTAATTTATGTATTTATTTCTAATAGCATTGAGAATAAATAAACAGGCTATGTTCAAGTCGGACTTGCGCACGAAGGGTTTCATATCATTATCTACACAACATTAGAAATAAGCAAAAAACGGCAAAAAAACACGTTTGTTTTACGGGAGCCCCCCTTAAATATCTATTTTATTTTAATTGTTTATTTTTAAAGTGAATATAAGTGCCGAAAGGTCGAAATGGAAATCCTTAAAATGGACGAAATGGAAAAAAAAATTATGTGTTTATGTACAATAAGAAGTTACACATTACAATTTTTTCAATCTTAAACTTACGTAATTAGGGATCCGGAGCCAAAATGGAAAAAACGGAACCCTTATAGTTTCGCCATGTCTGTCTGTCTGTCTGTCCGTCTGTCTGTCCGTCCGCGGCTTTCTAGCATTGAAAGCTGTAATTTTGCACGGATATATAGGTAAACTATGCCGACAAAATAGTACAATTAAAAATTCAAAAACAATTTTTTTAGGGTACCTCCCATAGACGAAAAGTGGCGGTGATTTTTTTTTCTCATCTAAACCTATAGTGTGGGGTATCGTTGGCTAGGTATTTTAAAACCACTAAGGGGTTTGCTAAAACAATTTTTCGATTCAGTAATTTGTTTGCGAAATATTCAACTTTAAAGTGCAAATGAAGCAGCAGTGCTTGCACTGTTGTGTTTCGGTGCGGAGAGTAAGACAGCCGGAGAAATTACTGGCACTTGAGGTATTCCAACTTAGGCCTCTAGGTTTTTTTTTTTTTTTTATACGACTGGAAGGCAAACGAGCAAGTGGTTCTCCTGGTGGTAAGAGATCACCACCGCCCATAGACATCTGCAACACCAGGGGTATTGCAGATGCGTTGCCAACCTAGAGGCCTAAGTTGGAATACCTCAAGTGCTAGCAATTTCACCGGCTGTCTTACTCTCCGCGCCGAAACACAACAGTGCAAGCACTGCTGCTTCACGGCAGGATTAGCGAGCAAGATGGTGGTAGCAATCCGGGCGGACCTTGCACAAGGTCCTACCACCTGCAGATTGGCACCCATCTGCAATACCCCACGTGTTGCAGATGTTTATATGCGGTGGTGATCTCTTACCACCAGGAGACCCACTTGCTTGTTTGCCTTCCAGTAAATTATGTATAAAAAAAAATTAAAATCGAGCGTCGTCGCCCCCTCTAAAATCTAAACCGGCGGTGGGTGGAAAATTTTGAAAAAATTCAGGATGGTAGTCAGTATATCAAACTTCCAAGGAAAACTATAACGGCTAAGTTTGCTTGAGAATTATTAGTAGTTTATGAGTAAATAGCAGCGTAAGGTATAAAATATACCTAAACTTGAAAGATTCTGTATAAAATACGAAATCCTTAGAAAAATATTACTTAATTCTTTCGTAATGGCTACGGAACCCTATTTTTCCGACATGCTCTTGGCTGGTTTTTTTATTTTTTTTAACATACGTCTGGTTTTTTAAAAAGAACTAAATGGACAAAATTTTTTGTAAAATGCCAAGCGTACTATAAAGTAAAAAAATAATTTAAAATAAGACAAACAATGGAAGATGCAGGACTCTAGATCAAAATCTTTTATAAAGTAGGTACGTACGTTCTGTTTTTATGGCAGCATACATAATTTTATAGATATATTAGTACGCACATGTGCGTACTAATGTCTATAAACGCAAGTTTAAGTTTAACGCACACAATGAGTGCATTGACCTTTTTTAAAAAACAAACCGGCAATAAGATAAATGAAAAACTGTAATTGTAATTATATTTGTGGCTCTCAGTTAATTGTCATGTACCTACGACGTGACTTGTAACAAATTCTAACAGCTAGAAAAAAATCATGCAAACAGTGGACAATGACAGCATCAATTTTTTCCAGAAAAAAAAACTGTCTTTTTAAATTCCAAGTCATAGAACAAGCGTTACGGCCCCGGACCATGGAAACCTTTTTCTATGAATCTCCACTCTCTCCACACGACCTTCAATCAACCTCATGTTGTCTCAATCGAAAACAATTAACTTTTTACGATAAACAAACTAAAACAAAAACTAATAGTGAAGGGGTCGGCCCTACAATCCGAACACAATAGCAAACTGGCCACAAATTAAAAGCTATGGCTGATAGTGGACGCGTCTCTATGCCTAGTTACAATAATTTAAAAAAAAATCTTTAACACCTCTGTGGCAAACATAAACGTAAAACGCGGGAATCAAAAACTTTTTAATTTAGTTTCTTAATTATTGTTCGTGTTTTTTTTAAGTGATGTTCGATACGTTTACAGCGCAATTTAAATTACAATGGAGGCAATATTTAGCAGCATCGTTAGGTAAGTATTTTAGTATCTGTATTAATTAATATACAGGACCACAAACACAGAACTTTTAGAACTTTTACTGACTGTTACTTACACTTAGGGCCTGTTTCACCACTTGTCGACTAACTTTAAGTGTCAGATATAAGTAATGCCGTCTTTTTTTATTCGGAAAAATAAAAAAAGACGGCATCACTGATATCCGACACTTAAAGCTAGTTATTTATAATACTTAACTGAAAACATCACTACCCAGTATACTCGTAGTAATGTAATATAATGTAAACTTTTTACTGTACAAAATAAGTAAAACAAACACAATTGTCAAAAAATTAAATTTATGTACAAAGGCGAACTTATCCCTTTAAGGGATCTCTACCAATCAACCTTTGAGTGGATGAGAGATGAGAGATTATGAAGAATGTTCGATTTATCACTTCGTCCAATATACAAGTTCATTCAGAACAGTGCCGACTCTAGCTCTTATTCAAGGTAGAGCGAGATAGTCTACACCGATTTCGCACCTTTTTCACAAAAGGCGCCATCTAAATTTTATATTGTATTGAACCTGTTGCTAGAAAATGGTATTACCCATTGCTATCTGGCGCTTTGCTCCACACCTCTTGCTCAACCCCAGGGCCAATGCTGATTCAGGGAGTCAGCACTTAGCCCCTGTTTCACCATCTATTGATTAAATTTATCTGACGGATAAATGTGATGCCCTCTCTGTTTGGGTTTTTCGAATAGACGGAGACGGTATCACATTTAACCGTCAGTTAACACTAATCAATGGATGGTGAAACAGCCCCTATAAGTGTTCACACAGTGGTGCTTAGATACACTTTGAAAGGCGCTGTGTTTCATATATCGAAGTACAATCCGAGTTGCAAAGTTGAATACATTGATAAAGAATAATTCATCACGAGGTATCAAGTCACGGATTACAATAATTGCAACGTATAGTTCCGATATCTATGTTCATACTTACAGGGTGTAGCAGTGTAACTTTATAACTGTGAACATAATAGTTTATTTGCAATTTCAATAAAATGATAGAAAGTCGGAAATAAAGTTTTACCAGTTAAGTACCTTAATTTTATTTTTATTCGACTGGAAGGCAAACGAGCAAGTGGCTCTCCTGGTGGTAAGAGATCACCACCGCCCATAAACATCTGCAACACCAGGGGTATTGCAGATGCGTTGCCAACCTAGAGGCCTTAGATGGAATACCTCAAGTGCCAGTAATTTCACCGGCTGTCTTACTCTCCACGCCGAAACACAACAGTGCAAGCACTGCTGCTTCACGGCGGGATTAACGAGCAAGATGGTGGTAGCAATCCGGGCGGACCTTGCACAAGGTCCTACCACCTGAATATATAATGCAATTATCCTTTCAGGTAATTTCTCACCCTATTACTTAGACTACCTACAATACAATACAATACAATAACGCTTTATTGCACACCAACATATAGCAAAAAATTACAGAAAACAGGTATATACACAGAGACTTTCTGAGGTAAGCAATAGGCGGCCTTATCGCTTCAGAGCGATCTCTTCCAGGCAACCTTTACAATGGAATGGAGAAGTGAGGAATAAATTTAAGCAGGTGGTGAATTTACATTACATTTACCTACCCTCGGTTAATAACATTAGATACGTGATTTTGAAAGAAAAAATATAAAATCAACGACCAGTACCGAGTCAGATATAAATCTGAGTAAAGGCGCTTGCTACAATTCCTAAAATGATGGATTATTGCATAAAATTGGAAAGGCATTTTTTTCACGTAAATCATAATACGTAGAATTGGGTGAACTTTCCTAACGTACTTGCCCTTCTTTTGACATAGTGCGTTTACATTAATAATAAGGGGATATTTTCTAGATATTAAGTAGAATAGAATATAATAGAATAAGCCTTTATTAACACACTTAGAGCAACATAAACATTACTCGTATTAATAAACGAAAGATATTTTCTACATTAAACTTATAACTATAACATATAAACATAACTAACTGCTAAGTAAGTGTGATAAATGGAATGAGCTCAGCTCAGCGTATGCTGTTCACGCACACTAAAGTGCGCATGCACACAACGCTGATTTACAGCCCAACCCTTAGTATTCTTGAAAAATTCTAAACTATGATTAGTTTTACAGTAGCATATCAAAATTTGCGGGGTTTGGAAAATGTTTAGAGGATTCTCTCGTCCACTCACATGTACAGTCAACGCCATAAGTGATCATTTCTGTACCTTGTCGCTTTCAGTCGCTACCCAATTTCGTACAGCTTTTCAAACATGACTTTAAAGTGACAAGGTACAAAAGTGATCACGTATTTATGACGTTGACTGTACATGTATCTCACGTTTGTCAATTGCGCTTGTTTCTTTATATCCATACTAAAATTATAAATGCGAAAGTGTCTTTGTTTGTTTGTGTGTTTGTCCATCTTTCACGCCATAACGGAGCGATGGATCGACGTGATTTTTGGCACAGAGATAGTTTACGGGCCCGAGAGTGACATAGGCTTCTTTTTATCCCGGAAAAATGCCGCGGGCAAAAGCTAGTTTGTACAATAAAGTCTTTGCATACACACATACATACAACCTGTATATTCTGTCGAAGGATAATTATTTACAACGACACGCTCAGTTCCTGCTCCGATTATGTGTATATCTATTTGTTGTATAACCTTTTAAAGCAGTAAGTACAACAGAATTCATTAATAAAATTAACTGAAGTAGGTATTTTACCAAGATTACGATTTGGAGTCTTTTTGTATTTTTTTTATTTCAACTCCAAATTTTTTATTATTATTAGGTATTTTACATTATAGTCTGGTCACAATTTTATTTACCAAGTAAGCATAGTCTGCAAAGACGGTTATTGAGCTGGTTGTATTTTTTATTCTTATTCATTGCATTGGATCAAAATATTTCACATAAATTAGGTGTGCTAGTTCAACTTTTTTCCTGCTACCAACCTGGGAATATTTAAGAAAATGTTAAATTTAGTGTCAGATGTTTTGACCGTAATTAATTAAGGCTACATTCAAGATCAACATACATATTTAACTTAACTAGCATCAACTCTATATAAAACTGAAAATTCAAAAACCGAGTCTAAAAAACTTTAAATAAAAATTAAAAAGGTAAAAATATAAGTAGGTAGTCGGGATTCAAAATCATGACTAGCTGAAAAATCCCCAGTAGCAATGGTCCATTTTAATGTTACTACAATAAAAAAAACAGTATCCATATTTTCTTTCGAGGACGCCATTTTGAAATTTTATATACTCTATGTCACACCGACACTTTTGACGTATCTAATGATACCTACCCAGGTTGAAAACCGTCCAGCCGTTTAGGCTACAGAGAAAACCAAAGAAATAGTCATACATACATACACACCCTCGAAAACAAAACCCTCCTTAGGGCAGTTGGTTCATAAAAAGGGTCAGAGACTCGTCAAAAGTAGGCGACCGTCCTATTCGAGACTCGCACACTAAGTATACTAAACCGGCAATAGTAAAAGGCGCGCATGTTGCTGCATAACCTTCAGTGACGTCATTGACCGATCCAGTATACTTAGCTTTGTTTTTGATGAGCAGCAAGCTACGGAAGCCTGTGCACGGGCATGTCGATGGGCTGGACGTCGCCGGTGCTGCCAGCGCTGCGCGGGCCCGGCAGCCCGCTGCCCGCGCCGACCACGCTGGCGCAGGAGTCCTGGGTGGGCTCGCTGCTCGTGCTGGGTGGCCTGCTCGGTGAGTTCATAGCAAACCTCGTACCCTGAATAATAATGCCACCTAGTCATCGAAATGATGAACACAGAGAGAAGTGTCTATCGTGGTCTCCTCTTCATCTTGAAAATAAGTCCTCGATCTACTCGCACACAGGTAAAGATATCAACACAGCCAAAGTACAGGGCTTTAGTGTTAAGTCAATAAAGTCGCGTACGCATATTTTCGTAACTTTGGTCGTATCAATCTCATTGTAGTTGACTGTACATCTGTTTGTGATGACTTCGTAAATCGGATATCAATCTAGAAAAAACGTGTTTGACTGCTACCAGTAACTCAAAGTTTACTGAGAATATGATTCCGTATTCATAATACGACCTTAATATTAGCATTTACTTCTATATTAATTGTTAGGTCTGGTCTCCTTCAAATACTTAGTTGCTTAAGTTAACTTAAAAGAATATTACTGTTGGTTCACTTTACTGACTTAACTCCCGCTTCCCACAGGCCCCCTAATAACGGTGCCTCTGTCGAAGTATGTCGGCCGCCGCAAGATCATTACGACCCGATATTTTACTTCGATATTAATTGTTAGGTCTGGTCTCCTTCAAATAGTTAGTTGATTAATTTACTTAAGAGAATATTACTATTGATTCACTTTACAGACTTAACTCCCGCTTCCCACAGGCCCCCTAATCACGGTGCCTCTGTCGAAGTACGTCGGTCGCTGCTGGATCATTACGACCTTAATATTTTACTTCTATATTAATTGTTAGGTCTGGTCTCCTTCAAATAGTTAGTTGATTAAGTTTACTTAAGAGAATATTACTATTGATTCACTTTACAGACTTAACTCCCGCTTCCCACAGGCCCCCTAATCACGGTGCCTTTGTCGAAGTACGTCGGCCGCCGCTGGATCATTACGACCTTAATATTTTACTTCGATATTAATTGTTAGGTCTGGTCTCCTTCAAATACTTAGTTGATTAAGTTTACTTAAGAGAATATTACTATTGATTCACTTTACTGACTTAACTCCCGCTTCCCACAGGCCCCCTAATCACGGTGCCCCTGTCGAAGTACGTCGGCCGCCGCTGGATCATCATCGGCACTAACCTGCCGCTGTTACTGGGCTGGTTGCTGGCTGGCGTGGCCACTTCGCTGCCGACCCTGTACGCGGCAAGGATCATGTGGGGATGTGCCACCGGCATGATGTTTGCTACCGTGCCGATTTATATTGGGGAGATTGCTGAGGTATGTGAGAATACTCTATCATCTTTGGTATCACTGATGTTCACAAAGCATTAACGTGCAAAATTCGTTAACAAACGACCGAATGACTTTTCATTAGTATACTTGTTATTCTCTCACAAAACCATTCTATTGACTTTTGGGTACGTCACTATAGTCCACATAGTACAATTTTATAAAAAATAGTTTTAGCACCAAAAATACATTTTCAATTCAATACAATTTTTTGGTTCACGGTACTTGATTATTCCCTGGTTATCAGAGTTGAATGCGGTGTTAGTAAAAATGAAGTTGTAAGTTTCGTTTTCAGTATCACTTCAATATCATTTGTTTTTTTTTTTCATCACCTTCTAATGACTCTTTAAACGTCGTCGTTTTCAGGATAAAATCCGGGGCGCCCTCAGCGCTCTATTCCTGCTCTTCATCAACGTAGGCTTCCTCCTGGCGTATGCTATCGGCCCCTTCACCTCTTACTGGGGTCTGACTGCGGCCGGGGGTATTCTCTCTCTGTTCTACTTGCCCTGCACTTGGTTCATACCTGAGACGCCTTTCTACTTGGTTTGGAAGGGTAAGTTAGACTTTAAGAACAACTTTAACTAATTGTTTTATATAGGCGCTACTTGGTAAGTACAGGACTTTAACAATGTCCTGCAAGTTTTTTACCAGGGAAGGAAAAATGTTACCTATAGTTACAAACATTAACATCAAATTTTAAACTTAGGTACTTACCCAGTTTACTTACTTTGCTGACTTTACTAACATTACTTTCGATTTTAAGTATGTATAGGTAAAGACAATATCGGTTAGTTTGAAATTGACATTGGAATCATCTGCTTTGTGTTTGTTCTAAAACTTAATATCCCGCCACAACTTTCATAAAACTCAAGCTCTAAGAAAATCGAGATCTAAAAATACTCACGAAAACAAAAATAAATTGATTAACCGGCCAAGTGTGAGTCAGACTTGCGTAATGAGTTCACAGCTTCATGGAACATAAAACAGGGGTTTCAAGTATAAAGTTTATTGGTTATACTCCTTTGACTATTTAAGTATATTTCGTTGTTGGACGACCGGATGGCCTAGTGGTTAGAGAACCTGACTACGAAGCTTAAGGTCCCGGGTTCGAATCCCGGCCGGGGCAGATATTTGTATGAATAATACGAATGTTTGTTCTCGGGTCTTGGATGTTTAATATGTATTTAAGTATGTATTTATCTATATAAGTATGTTTATCCGTTGCCTAGTGTCCATAATACAAGCTTTGCTTAGTTTGGGACTAGGTCAATTGGTGTCAAGTGTCCCATGATATTATTATTATTATTATTATTGTTTTTTTTCAGCAGTAACCATCATTGTGTTAATATCACGTTCAGTCAAATGCAAAAATAAGTACATATCTCTGCGAACCTACCAATAGTATAAGGTCAAAACGTGCTTTAATTTATCACGTGCCTAGACCTAAATAGGTACAGTCAGCTGCAGAGAAAAGGTACCCCCCTATAACGGCGGTATCCATACTACCGCCATTACAGGGGGGTACCCTTTCTCTGCAGCTGACTGTACCTGCAGTGCAAACTTGGAACCTGCAGAGTCAACGGGTACGATCTACTTAGATGTCTTTATCTTTTACTTAGCATTCCCTAGTGCCACTAATAAAAACATCTTGCCTTCAATGTTTCTATACGCTCTTGGGTTTTAACAGTAACCAAGTACATTGTAGAAACAATGCTACGCATTTTAGTCATCAGACTACACGGTACGTTTGCAAATTGCAAGTCATTTATAAATACAATTAAGTAAATAGGTCTACGGCCGCAAGGTCGGTATTGAGATCAGATGATGAAGTGTAGCCAGCAATAGATTTGAACACGTGAACGATACTTTTCGCCTGATCACTCTGTCCTTGATGTTTAATGCTTCTGCTAACATAGCAAGTATTAACCGTTTTATAGTTACTTACTCATGTTTTTCTACTTAAGCGCCGACAGCCCCATTGTCATCTTACAAAAAATATATTAAAGTGTGATGATTAGAAATTTTTGCGCGTTTTTGTAGGTACTGATTGCCTTAGCATCAGAGAATATTAAGCACGAGATCCGTAAAGTATATACTGAAAATTATCTTTGTAACCGACAGGGAAGATGAAACGGACGATGAAGACACGTGATTTTGTCAAAATTAGCCATTAATTACATTGTAATAAGAACCACGGCACGCGTCATCGTGAATGACTCAACCTATATTGTAATAAAATAAGTTTGAAAAACCCTGGAAATGTTTTCGAGTATCAGTTTGTTCTAGTCTAATTCAAACAGTAGGGTCACTCTGTAAGTACCTAGCTACATCCATAAAATAGGCAGTTTTCTCCTTGTAAGGCCCACGTAGTAAGTACTATATTTTGATCATAGGTAGATCTTAGCAAGTAGCAACTTTTCTTGGTTGTAATTAGATAAGTTTTAAATTATGCATGAGCTAAACTTGACGTGGGTCTTAGAAGGATGATATGTTAGATTGCAACAACGCCTACACTCTGCTTGTTGTTGTTACAATAAAACCACCAATAATGTAAAATAGGCTGGATCATATTTTTTGAGAAGACGGAAGTGGCCTACGTTCTGCATCCAGGTCTACTCAAGAACTCATCATCATCATGACCCAGGAGACGTCCGCCCATCCCCGGTTGTCCGTAACTCTCACGTCTTCTGGTTCGTGGTCGACACTCGAGGACTTTTCTTCCCCAACGGTTATCTGTTCTTCTAGCGATGTGGCCCGCCTATTGTCAGATCAACTTACATATTCTCCGAACTATGTCGGTGACTTTAATTCTACCCTAGAAGCCCAAGAATTATTAATTTAAAATTATTTTTTTCCCACCAGGACACCATGATGAAGCTCTGCAAGTCCTCCATCAGCTCAGAGGCAAACCGAAGGATGCCGTTCAGCCGGAACTGGACGGTCTGAAGGCCATGGTGGCTCGGGAGTTCAAGGTCGAGCCCAGGATCCAGGACCTCTGGGCTACCCGTGGAAACGTCAAGGCTCTTGGTTAGCTAGTCCTGCTAATATTATAAACGTGAAAGTTTGTAAATACGTGTGTGTTTCTTACCCTTCAAAACTAAAATGACTTAACTGAACACGCGAAATAACTTTCAAACTATTTTTTGTTGGACAATTAGTTGGATGACACATTGTTGAACTATCCCATCACAGTTTTAGCCAACTTTGGCAGGGTTTACTTTTTTCCGATCCTGAACCTTGGTGCTTATATCCAGGTATCTGCGTGTTCCTGGCGATGCTGCTGCAGCTGTCCGGGATCGATGTGCTGCTGTTCTACATGGAGGAGTTGCTGGTGAAGGTCGGCTCCAGCATGACGGCATCCGACGGAACCATTCTGATGGGCTGCGTGCAGGTAGGCTTTGATCTCTGGGACACACACTCAGAACGTACCCGATTCCTCGGTTGCCTGTTTCGCCGAATTCTTGTTTCATCATCCATTAATCGAAACAAGAATTCTACCAATAACTAATCAAATTATAGGTTTTCCCTTAGTTAAAACTATTTAACCCAGTAGATATTTGAAGGGTTCACGGAAAGAACATGTCTAGTCACTTAAGCAACTTTTTTAGTTCAGTATAACGGTTTAAAAGTTAGTCATCACGAACAATTATTATGGTTGCCATTTCTTTAAAAGTGAAAAAAATATATACTCTTTTCAGATATCCATATTTAATTCAATGGTAAGTGGTAGTACTTTGCGAGCTCAACATTTTGAGGTTAAAATCTCAAAAAAAAAGGTGACTAGATAAGTTCTTTCCGTGGACCCTTCATTTAGCCTACTTGAGATGAAATTGTACATGTTAATGGAATTATATTTTTACTTTAATTTTAATAATTCGTCCTGTCAGGTCATAACCAGTTGCATCACACCTTTGGTGGTGGACCGACTTGGAAGAAAGTTGCTCATGTGGACTACTTCGCTTGGACTAACCATTTTCCTGGTAAGTTATCTGTGTACACTCAAAACCTATTTTATCTCCTGTGATATTTATTTCTTGCAGAAATGAGGTTTTAAGAAATCGTAATTATTAATTTTCACTAGGACACTGTTGTGTCATCTCATCTCGTTATATAACCATGATGGACCCAAATTACAATTTTCTATTCTGTGTAATTTGCGAAAAACGTCTTAAAGGAAAATTAAATATGAATCAACGTTTCAGAATGCAGCAGTTACCTACCTACTGTGTAATGTTATCATCTCTTATTTTCGATCATTAGGTGAATCATTATAAGGAATTTTACTAACGCCATCTGGTTAGAACCATTGACGTAAGCGACTTTGTAGCCAATCAAAAGTTTAAGCTGTAGTCCCTAGATCACGCTAGGTGGCCCCACTATCCATTCGTTAATGTGATATATCAAGTCTTGACATGAGAAACTTAAATTAATGTATCAAATTGTCAAAATATGCGACCTTTCTTAGATTGTTTGTAGCAGACTATATTCCTACTTAATATTATAAATGTGAAAGTTTGTGAGTGAGTGATGATGTGAGTAAGTATGTTTGTTACTTCTTCACGCTAAAACGGCTGGACGGATTTGGATGACATTTGGCAAAAAGTTAGTTTATGGCCTGGATTAAAACATAGGATACTTTTAATCCCGATATTCCCACGGGATAGGGATGAAATCTCGAAATAGCAACCGCTGGGCTTACAGTCATGAAATTTGGTATGTAGGTAGCTGGACGTTTGGAATAACACAAGGGCTACTTTTTATCCCACGGGATAGGGATAAAATCTTGAACTAATAACCACTGGGCTTAGAGTCATGAAATTTGGTATGTAGGTAGTTGGCCGTCTGGAATAACACATAGGCCACTTTTTGACCCAATATTCCCACGGGATACCTAGGGATAAAATCTAGAAATAACGACCGCTGTGCTTAGAGCCATGAAATTTAGTATGTCGGTAGCTGGACCTCTGGAATAATAGATAGGCTACTTTCTATCTCGATATTCCCACGGGATAGGGATAAAATCTTGAAATAATAACCGCTGGGCTTAGAGTCATAAAATTTGGAATGTAGGTAGCCGAAAGTCTGGAATAACACATAAGCTACTTTTTGACCCGATATTCCCACGGGATACCTAGGGATGAAATCTCGAAATAACAACCACTGGGCTTAGAGCCATGAAATTCGGTGTGTAGGTAGCTGGACCTTTGAAATAACACATAGGCTATTTTTTATCTCGATATTCCCACGGGATAGGGATAAAATCTTGAAATAATAACCGCTGGGCTAAGAGTCATGAAATTTGATATGAAGGTAACTTGATGTCTAAAATAACACATACGCTACTTTTTATCCAGATATTCTCACGGGATAGTTTTGTAACTAAGGGACCGCATACGTCCCAGTATTATTATTATTTTTTTCTATTTTTGTCGGCATAGTTTATTCAAATTCAAATTCAAAAACATTTATTTGTAAGAATACAGTAAAACCAACCTACCTACCTATATATCCTACTTACCTATATATCCGTGCAAAATTACAGCTTTCTAGCATTGATAGTCCAGTAATTTCAAGTGCAACTACCAGACCGATTAGTTTACGCGTGCGAAGCCGCGGGTAAAAGCTAGTTATAAATGAAATTCCAGGGTAATTTAGAGTCAACATTTATTTAATACTAATACAGAATACTCGTAAAGTTTTTGCAAATTTGTATTACTTACAAATTACGAATAATTTACTGCGATCTACAAAATAGTATTGTCATACATTTCTAAATAATAGTCATTAGAAGCACTTTGCCTTTTACAGTTAAATTCGTTGGTTACACACACCGGTCGCTGACCCCTATATTTATCACCGCGATACGTAATCCCGTATTTCTTAACCTCCACCAAAACATCGTTTAAACAAGAACATTGCCACGGATTATCGTCAAAGAAAAATTGCGATAATCTCACCCCCGAATTCCATAGCTCTAAGTAAAAATTATCTTGCAAATAAGTAAATCTGTTCCCAGACAAATTTAATATCTTCAAATTTGTACCTCTAAATGCATTGACTGGCACCGACTCTATACGATTGTTTGATAAATCAACATTATTTAGATGTTGCAAATTACGAAACAGAGATTCTGGAATAACTTTGATTTTATTTTTATTCAAAAATATCAGCTGTATGCTCTTCAAAGGTTTGAAGATGTCTCCGTGGATTTCTTCAATTGAATTGGCAACAAAATTTAACTTTTCTAAGTTTACTAAATGCCGGAAGATTCCACGGTTGGATAATGAAGTTATTTTGTTGTTGGACAGAATGAGATGCTTCATGGTCTGTAAGTTAGGACGCCTGGCGAATCGAGGCACTTGATTAAGCGAACATCTGTCTAGATTCAAGAGATCAAGGTTCTCAAATGCGGCCAGCATTAAGTCAGGGGTATCACTCATGTCATTCCTCGAAAAGTCTATTGACTGTATTTGATGACTTTGATCGAAGATAAACGGATTTAAATTCTTACCCAAAATGGCATTGCTGGATAAATCAACATGTTTTAATTTTATCAACGGATCAAAAACACCCAGCTCAAACTCTTCAAACCTGTTTCCTTTCAAATCTAGCATTCTCAACTCCGGTTTCTGATCAAAGAGACCAAGCGGAAACTTGCTAAGCATATTGTATGAAAGGTTCAAGGCTTGAAGCTTCTTAAAACCGTCGAGTACGCCTAATTTTAGTCTCCGAATCTTATTTCTACTTAAATCGATGTATTCCAAAGCTGGTAGGCGGTGGAAGGCCTCGAAATCAACATCGGTGATTCTGCAGTCTCGTAGAGTGATGCCGGTTGTTTTTTTGTTTTCTGAGACGAGACCTCTAACGAGGATGTAGTCGGTTGGACCGGCAGCGCAGACCACATCGGTCTCGTGGTGGGTGATACAAGTCGGGTCTGCTCTTATGGCAGCAATGAACAATAGAACGATGAATGCTGCGCGAGCCATACCTGAAAAGACACGACAATTTTAAATAGGTGTAGTATGTAGCCAGGAAATGTAGAAAAAGACGCAAAAACTACCTAAGTACAAAAGATATGGTATTTGTATAGTTCTAGTTATGTTAATGTTTGATACGTTGATAAGCAGCTTCATTAGTAGGGAGTGGTTTGGACTTTCGCTAAACAACAACATGATTAGCATGATATTAATAAGTTAGTAAGATTACAGAATACACGAGTTAGCAGCTACAAGAAAGTTAATGTTAAAAAAGAATAAAAGCTTTTCTTTCAGAATATCCTTTTTGCTGGCTGTACTTATTTTCATCCTATCTCCATATCGGTACATACCAAATTTCTAGACAGATATGGTTACCAAAAGCGACTGAAACTCATGAGGCAAAATCTGAACACAACTTTACGTACCTATCGAAAACAACAACTTATTCAAAAGCTTACATAACAATACTTTTGTGAATTGCGAACGAACACATTGAACACTATATGATCACAAAAAATAACAAACACTTACCTAGAATCATCACTTTTGTTTATAAACGTCTTGATAAAAAGCGTAGCACAGTATAAACAAGGAAAAATGTTCCTAAAACACCAATTGAACGACGCGGTGACTAACTTGAAGATAACTTCAAATAAACTTTGCTTAACCGACAGTGGACGAGCTACAGGTCCGGTTTCCCGACTAATAATGATACTCAGTGGGTAGTCGAGTTACTTGTTTATTCAACGAACATGTTTCTCGTAGAATTAGGTATGTACTGATAAGTCTCGAGGAGACGGGAGACATTGACAGTACATAAAATTTGCATGCCCATGAACTTTAACTTACATTTGATAATGATAGTTTATTTATATGTAGATAAGTACGTAAATGGGCCACTCCATACATTGATTTAGATATATTCCATTCCATATAATCTTCGCTATCGTTGACACCAACGTCATCATAATATCAGCTGTTTATATGCCTCCCCCTATAAATAGGCCTCCAGTCTCTTCGGTTGGCAGCGGCCTGCATCCACCGTGAGCCTGCGGCTTTAATCAGGTCATCTGCCTATCTCGTTGGTGGACGTCCTACGCCACGCTTACCTAACGCGGTCTCCATTCGAGAACTTTTCAGTCTCAACGGTCATTTGTTCTGTTGTTGGCCAAATTCGTATAGGCCAACACTATAGTACCTAGGTACTTTTTCTGTTCACGAAGTCTTAACTCTGTTCTGTCCATTTTGTAATATAAATATATACCTAACACTACCGTTACCATGTTAAAATATTGACCCAGATAATTCACGTCTTAAATCGAGTTTAGCTCGACATGTTTCGCACATAAATTTTTAATCTTAAGATATGTGGTGATAATATTACCGGAACACGTAAGTATAAGTACATTCAAGGAAACTGAGTCACGTAACAGAATATCTGTAAGCAATTAAACCATGTTAGCTGTCAAAAATTAAGTATAATGACAAGTTTATGATTTGGATATTGATAAGAATATTTTTTAGGTACATATTCGACGTCTTCCGGCCCTTTAACTTTGATCGATATGTCACAAGCCAAGGCTTGCATTCAACTCATTCAAGAGACCGTCATATTTTTTATTTATACAACCTTTTCGTTACCTGATTATGTTCGTTCGTTTGTTTCAAATGTTGCAAGTTAATTTTTACTAAATTCATTTTACGTCACACAGTTCCTGATCGGCGTGTACGCAGTACTGGACACACATTTCAAGGTGGACGTCACGTCGGTCACCTTTATACCGCTAGTCTGTCTCGTGTTCTACATGATTCTGTTCACCTTGGGTAAGTCCAACAGCGGTTAATACTATAAGCATAATATAAATGCGAAAGTTTGGGATTAGATGAAAGGGTGGTGACGCCGCAACAACATTAACGCTGTGGCTCATCGTACTTTAAAAAAAATCCAGTAGTTACCACCAATTGCTCTAGTGGTAACTATACTCCATTTAAAGTACAATTCAATAGAATCTGTCAATTTTCTACACATTTAAGACACCTTAATGTGGGCACACTTGATTATATATCTCCCTGTTGTTGTGATTATCATCTAAAAGGAATAAAAAAAGAATAATAGTCATATCACAAAGCCCTAGGCAGCACGGTGTTCATATCAGTAGCCTGAAAGTGTCTACAGGATTGTCAGATTCTATTGAATTGGTGTTTAGTTTTAAGATTTGAATTAACGGTCAAATTGTAACACACGTAACTCGCCAGCTATTACATAAACCCCTAAGGGGTTTTCAGTAGTGGCTTGTAATTTTCCACTCACTTGTACCACTTGTTTACATAAAAATAAAAAATAAATAAAAATAAAAACTTTTCCCGGTATTTCGAACACAAATTGACTAAAAATACCTCCAAGTACATTTATTAGCGGTGTTTATTATATTTTTAGTATAGAAGTTAAAAGAAATTTTAAATAGTTTCATTGTTTTATTTAAAGAAGTGTGCAAATTTCACCGTTAAGTTTCAAATCCATACTTAATATTATAAATGCGAAAGTAACTCTGTCTGTCTGTCTGTTACGCTTTCACGCCAAAACCGCTGAACTGATTTGGATGAAATTTGGTACAGAGATAGAATAGACCTTGGGAAAGGACATAGGCTATCTTTTATCGCGAAAAAGAGGCTTTAAGGGGTTAAAATAGGGGGTGAAAGTTTATATGGTGGAAGTTCGTCGCTGTCGAAGATAAAACTATGAAACTTGGCATTTAGGCATTTAATATACTGTCCATATCCATAATCCATACTAATATTATAAATGCGAAAGTGTGTTTGTATGTTTGTGTGTTTGTATGTTTGTCCCTCTTTCACGCCGTAAAGGAGCGACGGATCGACGTGATTTTTGGCATAGAGATAGTTTATGGGCCCGAGAGTGACATAGGCTACTTTTTATCCCGGAAAAATGCATAGTTCCTGAGGGAACAGCGCGCGATAACCGAATTCCACGCGGGCGGAGCCGCGGGCAAAAGCTAGCGATCCGCTAGTGCGGATCGGAATTATTTGGGTCATAGAATAAAGTGGGTCTTCAATGAGGGTTAAAGGCCCTTTATATCCACGAAGCCCGGGGCTGAAGCGCAAAAAGCCTTTATATAGATCCGCACCTGTTGGCAGTTTCACTAACGTAAAGCAGACATTTCCCATAAACTAAAATGTTTTAACCAAATACAGGCGTGGGTCCAGTGCCATGGATTTTAGTCGCAGAAATGTTCCCGGTTCGCAGCAAGTGCCTCGCCAGCGGCATCTGCTCTTTCATGTGCTGGCTCGCAGGCTTCATTTGGACCAGGTATGCAAAGAAAGAAAGAAAGAAAGAAAATAATTTTATTTTTAACAGTGACACATTACGCAGGTGACATAAGTTTATTGGAATAAAATATACATGAATTTAAAATAAAATAACTACTGGAGACCAAAGGGCTGGCAGCTATCTCTCTCAACGAATCGCCATCGCCATTCAACGAGGGAATGCTGCCAGCCTCTTGGGCACCATGCCATGGGGGCCTTTTTTAGATTTAATTAGTAGGTTTTTAAGTTAGGTAGTTAGTTCATAGTTACGCAGGTTAGAAAAAAATAACAATAAGAAGTGTTGCCGCTATAAAAAGGTCCCGGCTCGGCATATCGCTGGTTGAAAACCAGCACTGGTCTCCCGGCCCACAGAAGAGTGAAATTACGGAAAGTCACACAAAACACACACAAAAATAGCTAAGAGACTAAAATATACCAAGAATAAAGATACCATAGAGCACAGAGAACATACATAGAGATAGTAGATAGGTGTCTCCAGGCAGAAGGCTGGGAATCGAACCCCGAAGTAAGTTGGAAGTCGTATCTAACAGGACTGGAGTCATGTTTAAAACTTTCGTGATTTTCCCTCATAATTAAATACCACAAAAGTACCTAATAATTACCTCGACTTGTAGAGTGTCTAACTCGGGTGAAATTACCCATTTCCCCTCGAACATCTCGGGTGAAATGAGTCACTTTCCACCCTTGGTTATCAATCTACTATTGCCGTCACTAAAAATTGTCTTTATCCAGGTTTTTCCGCGACGTGGCGGCTTCGTACGGCATCTACACAGCTTTCTGGATCCTGGCGGTGTGCTGCGGCATCGGCTTCGTGTTTTCCGCCACGCTGCTGCCCGAGACCAAGGGGAAGACCTTCGATGAAATACAGGAGATGCTCAACAAGTACGTGACTATTTGATTGGTCAGCCTCGAATGATGTCGCTGCAAACTTTGCCATGGTCGATGTAGAGACGAGTTCATAAAGTTGGAAAACCCCCCGACTTCAAAGATATATTGATCTTTGAGATATTGATCTCAAAAATAGCTAAACCGATTTTGATGCAACATGTTTAAGAACCATCGCTAGAAAACCTGATTAAAAAAGAAACCGGGTAAGTGCGAGTCGGACTCACGCACCGAGTGTGTTAAAGATAGTTGTTGCAGGCCCTTTGTACTTAGCACTTTTTTGGGTAACCTTTTTGTACTTGTACAATAAAAAGTACAAAAAAAAAACATAACGGGATACCTTTTTTTTACAGAACCAAGGAGCCGAAGCCAGTACCTGTTTAACTCCATGGTTTTCAAAAACAAAACGTTATAATAGTCATTAAATACTATTTTTGTTTACGCGAGTGGTCCCATACTGAACAATTTCGATCAAACCATAAAACACTCGCTAGATGGCGTACTCCTGGACACCTCCGCGTCAAGGGGGCTTCTACGAAGTTCGTATCGCACCGTCCCTCTCACTCTCGTATTAAATTATATAAGCGTGTGTGGGATAGCAAGACACGAAGTGAGAATTTTGCACTTTGTAGTTTAAGGCCAGGTTTCTCTCCCTGCAGCTCTAACCACTGGCAGCTTGAGTTTTGCTCCGATGCCGGCGGAACCCTAGGTTAAGTTTATACTATTTATAATAATAATAATAATAATCCATTTATTTCAAACACAATGTCCATAGATGATTGGTAATATTGAATCTTACAACTATGTTAGTAGATTTATAAATAGATTATTAAAGTACAATTCAATAGAATCTGTCAATTTTCTACGCATTTAACACACCCTAACGTGGGCACTCTTGTTTATATATGTCCCTGTTGTTGCAATTATCATCTATAAAGAATCAAAAAAAAAAAATTGTCACATCACAAAGCCTTAGGCAGCCCGGTGTTCATATTAGTAGGCTGGAAGTGTCTACAGAATTGTCAGATTCTATTGAATTGGAGTATACATTATTATTTTGTATTTTTTACTGTTTATACTTTTTTATATAAATATTGTAAAAAAAGTATACATAATTAATTAAAAGGGACAAACTAACTGGATTTCATTATTATTGTATTGTATTGTATTAATTTATGTAGGTAAGAAATTTAGGGACAGTAAATTTGTTTTTTTTTTTTCTTAATGTAGTAAATAAATGATTTTTTTTTCAAGACCTTTTTTTCTTTCTTTCTGACATTTAGATAACTAAAAATATTGTTTGGCAAAATTGAACCATTGTTTGTTAATTTATAAAACCTAATTGTACCACGGTCTTCAATAAAAATAGTAAACTTTGACATTGATCTTTTATAAAATAAAGAAAAACCCAAACTCATTATAATAATACTTTATTCTATAATCTTACAATAATTACATAATGCAAACGAATATTCGGATATACATATTACCTAGTGAATTGCAGCGGACAGATCCTAAGACCTAACACATCTTTGCCTATCTCAGCGACCCCACAAACAGGGCAAAGTTTGCCTTTATGCTCTGGTAGGAACGACGCGAGGCATAGAGAACATTTCTCTTCAGGTTTGCCTCTATAGATGGGCTTGTAGCTTATGCCACAGATAGTGAAAGGGTTATGTTCGTCGTATAACAGTTGGTGTTCGTCTGTCGGCGTTTTCTCGCAAGCTTGGAGGATTTTTCTCGCTTGCTGAGCTACTTCGGGCCTGGGGCCTAGTTCGAGGAGTCGCCTCGCGAAGGAGGCAGCGGTTCTGTAGTTCTTAAGCTTGTAGAACATGTTGAGGGCCGTCCGAAGGGTCAGGATCTGGTGAACGGGCTGTAGTTTGCAGTGCGTGAAGTAAGCCGCCATTTCGCAGGTGCGTTTCTGCTCGTCCAGCGTGTTTTTTGGCATTGCTGGGAAGGAAATTAAAGGGATAATTAGAACAATGACCTGAGAACGAATAAAGAATTGACATCTGGGATTAATTAGCAAACGAATGAAATTCTCGATAGGATTGGCGCAATTCACAATTTTTTATACTCAATGCCCGCTGAACAGTATAATTATCCTGTAAGTGTGTAAAAAACAGAATAAACAGTCCAGCACTAGTCCGCAAAAAAAAAACATATATTTTTTGCTATCATTTCAATATTCAAATAAACTGCTTTCTATAGTGAATGCAAGAAATAAATACGCAACGCGTTATTGTTTTATTTATAAAGCGTAAAAAACCCTAGTTACCTATCGCTGACGCAACAAGCAAACCAATGCATTTTCATCGTTATTACAGAGACGAACTCGGACCGGCCATAAATCATTATTCGTAGGCTAATAAAAAAGCAGCTTTCGTGGAGATCAAAGAAGTGGTTATTCTGTGCTTGTACTATTATTTACTCTGTGGTATAGTCACCTTTCCTGGCAGTCTCCATCTGCAACCCCAGCAGGTATTCCCGGCAGATCCCGAGCAACTGCTGCGCCTCGCTCAGCTCGGTCTTGGCGTCAACATGCAACAACGGCACGGCTTGCACGACACGTTGCAACTTGTCGACCGCCTCCGTGAACTTGCCAGAAGTCGTCAGCTGGTAGCACTGCTGGAGCTGGCTTACTAGATCGTTCAGTTTTGCCGCTGGAAACAGATGATACTTGTAAAGGTAAAAGTCCGAGTGCTCAGCCCAATGAGGGCTATCGTTTTTTGTCTCACTAGATGGCGCCACTGTTGCGTGAGGTTTTTAAAAGTCAGTTATAACGGGCGTGAAAACAAAGTTTAGCTTAAAATCATATTTAATACATCTTAAAACAGTACCATAATATTGCATAATAAAAATATTGCGTAATCCCGTTTTGTTCGGAAAAAGGGAGGACAAAAGTTTTCGAAAGACAAAACTGCCTCAAATTACAGACTTTCATTGCCCCTTATCGCATAATTGCCATAATTAATTTCAGGTAATGCAAAATATTCACAAAATTATTCTAATTATAAATAAACCCGCGTAGCTCACCCAAAAACTATGAGATTTGACATTTCGTTGACCTCACGCTACACTAGCGCCTCTAGCGGAAAAACCATTCGCGATAGCCCTCGTTGCCCAATAGACGACACCCTGCTGTCATCTCTATTGCTAATGGCAAAACTTGTTCCGAGTTACGCTTCCTGACTTATTATGTATTCGTAGCAAAAGGTCCTTGCTTTTAATAGGGATGTTGACACCACCAATCAACTGACGTACTTTTTATGAGCTGTCAAAACACAATTCTCCCATAGAGTTTCAATGGCAATAGCGAATTATGACGTCACTATCCGTCAACTCAATCAACAAAATATTTATTTGTTTTAAAGCAACAAAAAATCTAATTTAACAGTAAATCGAAAATTAATCTGGTTTTCAGGGCTAAAAGTGTTTTTTAGTGGAGTTGTGCCTTCGAATTATTTTTTAATGGTGTCATCATCCCTATTCTGAGAAGAACAGCGCCGTTCGCGAAACCGGCAGAATGCTGATTTGGGACCATTTCGTGACATGCATAACTATTTTTTGTTTTTAATTTATTTTATTTTGTCACGAATAAATGTTTTCGTTCTTTCTTTCCTATTCCTTGAATTCTTATGCCCAAGTGGTTGCAAGTTGTAGGGTCTATACTCACTGACGACAGGCAACAGGTCCTTCCCGCTGGCCTCTTGCCAGTTCCGGTGGAGTCTCGCCACGAGCGGAGGCGTGGAGGGCAACGCCCCGAAGGTGACCCGAGCGCTGCTGTACATCGCCAAGAATGTCTCCAAGTACGGCTCGAAGTTCACGATGCCGACTTGCTCGTTCAGCAACCTGAGGGCAGATGGTACAGTGAGGACGTAGGTTATTGGAGTGAATATGTTCGAGACAGTGTTTTTTCGACTTTGACGTTTGTGGCTTATTTAGATCATAACACTTTACTTAAATTAACTGATTTTATACTATTGTAATTTTTACCTTTTTATTTTTTTCACTTTTCTTATTGTCTGTATAATTTCATAATATCTATTTGCACTGTTAAGCTTAGATACTTAAATTATTTTTAATTTTATTTTATGCTAGCGCTTTAAGCCTGCGATACAGAGTTTTCTAGTAACTCTATTGCAGGACAACGTGTTACATAGAATTTTGTAAAACATTGTATTTATTGTTATTTTGTACTACAAATTATTGAATAAATTATCTATCTTATCTTATCTATCGATCTATCTTTTCAAACTTTATTATGTCGCGGAACTCCCTTTGTTAGAAAAATTTTCGGCTTACCTCCACTTACAGTTAATTGTATTATTTTACGTTGATAATATAGAACTATGAATAATGTTTTTCCATAAATGAACTAAAATAATTTATTTGCTCGGATAACTTCGCATTAAATTTAATCTAATCTAATATATTTATCTTGCTTTCTCAATGGGGAATGAATGAAAATTTTAGAAACGCTTGAAAAAAAATTTTTTTTGGATAGGAATAACCTTTCTAAATAACAAAAAAAAATCTGATTTTTAAGTAGCATCAATTAATTTTAAAAATGAAAGAGTTTTCTTTACCGCCAAATGACGACATTCCGGTCGGTTACGGGTTGTACCATAGTCCTCAATAAAAACATTAAAAAATAATCTACACACCCATAGAAGCTCATGTCAGTTTCTATGGGCGTGTACATGGAAAACAGGGTCGGTATTATCCGAGCCGGTAAATAGTGTCACCTGTCAAAATATTCCCTATTGGTGTCAGGTGTCCCATGATATTTATTTATCTATCTCACGATAGCCGACTAGTCTGTTACAGAAACGTTCATTCAACAGCTTAAATATATCTAAAGGGCAATGTAAACTAAGCAAACACACACACAAAATTCAAATCTACTAACAAGAAGACGTTAATATCTAAGGCTTATAATAAAGTCAATGATTACATCATGGACAGGGATATTTGGAAATAATTCCGATCCGCATTAGCGATCCCTTCAAACAGCGAACCTACCGTGTTAAAAATTAAGTTGTGTTAAATACTTCAGATGTATAGTGTATAGACATCATTTATAAATATGTGAATCTGTTTAAAAAAAAAATACCTCGTCGTCGTCGAGTTTCTTGCCAGATTCTTCTCAACAGAGGTTTTTTTCCGAACAGCAGGTGGTAGATTTTTTTTGACGTTCATAAGTGCTTGCTATAGCCTAAATTGAATAGCTAAAGAGACTTTGACTTTGATCAAGATCTTCATTATATTTTCTATGCCTGTGGTTTTTCGATTTTTTGTAAAAATGCTTTAGTAGTCTGTAATTCTCGTGCAAAGTTGACATCTTTTTTTGTCGACTTCTGAGCTCCTGTAATTCTGATATTACAATTTATTTGAAAATCTGAAAAACCACAGGCATAGATAATTACGTCTAGTCCGTACTTACAAAATTTCATCTACTTCTGTTGCCTAGTTTTCAAATGAGACCGGGACTACGTTTGTATGGAGAATGGAACGAAGAGACTTTTCTTGAAGATGTCTAAAGGAAACCGATGGTCAGTTTATACTCTATAAAGTTACCTGAAGGCGATCTCAAACTGTCCGGTAGCGACGTGGTCGTGCGCCGTCCTCAGTTTGGCGCCCAGGGCGGCGGAGGCGCCGCGCGTGGGCGCCACGAAGTACTCGGGCGTCGTCTCGCCGCCGTCGATGTCCGCTGTATAAAATAAATAAATAATAAATAAATAAATATCATGGGACACTTGACACCAATTGACCTAGTCCCAAACTAAGCAAAGCTTGTACTATGGATACTAGGCAACGGATAAACATACTTAAATATAGATAAATAAATACTTACTTAAATACATATTAAACATCCAAGACCCGAGAACAAACATTCGTATTATTCATACAAATATCTGCCCCGGCCGGGATTCGAAATAAGCGACGGTTAGAGCTGCGGTGACAGCGTAGTAATCAGCCCGGCAGGGTATTTCCACGAGCGTCCCAACCGCTGTCAGTCCCTTGCCAGAGATTTTAAGAATTGGAAGGCAGATTGTTTTTTAATTATGACGTAAATAGCTTCTGTACTCAGGCCAGAATCTATTTTAATACAAAAATCAATGCATATGAATTTACTTCTTAATATAAACAGCTAGGGACTGACAGCGGTCGGGACGCTCGTGGAAATACCCGGCAGTAACAAAAGTGGGGTATAAAAATAAAAGACGGACCTAATTATACTTTGTTATGTACGCTACGTGCCTGCGGATCGCTAATCTAACGACATCATAACCGAGCTGTGTTAGCTGACGAAGTGAACATGCCAGCGCCGCGTGAGCACGAAACACGAGGCGCTGACCAAGCACCGCGCGCCAGCGGCGGACACAGCCTCCAAGACTCAGTCAATGAGGGCTATCGTTTTTTCTCTCACTAGATGGCGCCACTTTTGCGTGAGGTTTTTAAAAGTCTGTTATAACGGCCGTGAAAACAAAGTTTAGAGATTTTATGATTTAGTAGAGTAAAACAGTGCCATAAACATATCGAGCAACCACAGTATTGCATAATCCCGTTTTGTTCGGAAAAAAGGGAGGACAAAAGTTTTCGAAAGACAAAACTGTCTCAAATTGCAGACGTTCATTGCCCCTTATCGCATAATTGCCATAATTAATTTCAGATAACGCAAAATATTCACAAAATTATTCTAATTATAAATAAACCCGCGTAGCTCACTCAAAAACTATGAGATTTGACATTTCGTTGACCTCACGCTACACTAGCGCCTCTAGCGGAAAATTCATTCGCGATAGCCCCCATTGCTAGCATCGCATTGGCTCAGACTCTTAGGTTAAGTTAGGCTTAAGAACTTTTCAATGTAATTTTTATGATTGGTTTTTTGGAATCTTTTTGTATTTTTTATTTCAATTCCAAATTTTTACTTTTAGGGTCATCCCGTGAAACCTAAATTGAAAATACAAACCGTAACATAGATGCACAGAAAAACCAGAAAAATAAGATCAACACTGGGAATCGAACCCAGGTTCTCGGCAGTCCGTGCCGCGTGCTATACCGCTACACCACTGTTGGTCAACGGCACAGACACGAATTTCCCTATGCATCACATATCTCAGCTTGTTTTACTTTACTTTGTTACTTAAGCAGTGACCTAGCGCCATCTATATTGTCTACCTCTCAACGAGAAGCCTTCAATATCTCCTTCGGAACTAACCGTCCACCCGTAATTTTCCGTAATTTTTATATTTTAATTAAATTAATTGCATTTAATTGGGTTTTTGGACTCTTTGCCTGCAACTTCCATATTTACTACACATCTTAATTTTTTTATGCACATGACTTATACAGTAAATAATTAAATTTCAGCAAGATTTTTTTAAGTAAATACTTATTGTTTGCTCTTAAAATCTTATTAATATTATAAACCAGCTGTTACCCACGGCTTGGTCTCCGTTCCAGTTTCTTTATTTCATTTTGTTTAACACAAACCACAGATATTCCGCCACCAGCCAGAAGAAGGGCTACTCCAAAACACGAAATTCTAAGTTCGTGTCGTGCGGTCCCTCTGACACTTATACTATTTAATACGAGAACGAGAGGGACCGCACGACACGAACTTCGAGTTTCGATTTTCGGAGTAGCCCTGCAGAGCTCTATGGGGGAGGCCTATGTCCAACAGTGGACGTCCTACGGCTGAGATGATGATGACGTAAACAAGTGTAGTGCAGGTGGTAGGACCTTGTGCAAGGTCCGCCCGGATTGCTACCACCATCTTGCTTGCTAATCCTGCCGTGAAGCAGCAGTGCTTGCACTGTTGTTTTTCGGCGTGGAGAGTAAGACAGCCGGTGAAGTTACTGGCACTTGAGGTATCCCCTCTTAGGCCTCTAGGGTGGCAACGCATCTGCAATACCCCTGGTGTTGCAGATGTATATGGGCGGTGGTGATCTCTTACCACCAGGTGACCCACTTGCTCATTTGCCTTCCAGTCGAATAAAAAAAAAAAAAAAAAAAAAAAGTGTGGTGGTACCGGAGACAGGCGCGAGTTCCTCGGGCAGGTCCAAGTCCTCGTCGCCGACGTCCCAGCCGCCGTCGTCGCACGCGTCCTCCATCGGCTCGTTGTCGCCTTCTTCCTCCTGTAAATAACCACAAGTTAAGAAGAAGAAGATTGATTTATTTGCCAACATGAACAATACAGGATTTAGGAGAAATTTATTTGTATTCTGTGTGCCTCAGAATACAAATAAACAATAAACTAATATACTTATGTGTTTGCCAGTCCCTTGCACTGTGACAAAAGGAACAGGCACCAATACAATACAATACAATACAATAACTCTTTATTGCACACCAACATATAGCAAACAATTACAGAAAATAGGTTTTTCTACTCCAATACTGTTATCTGTGACTTACTTAATCACCAACGCTAATATAAGAACATAATTAACAAGACTCTGGCAAAATCTATAGTCTATTCCCCATAACAGCACTATATCGTAATGTTGCTAAAACGATACTGCGGCCACTTACTTTTTTTTAATTCGTCCGTTTTGACAAGCTGAAGTGCAGCCACTTACTTGGTTTTAATATAGAACAAAAACTTTCCGAACATAATTCATAGCTGCCAACATAAGTAACACATTTTTTTCAAAATAGCCGCTAGCAAGTTACGCCAATTAAAAACAAAGTTCACCATAGACAACTTTTGACATTTAAAAATTTTCCCGCCATTGTTGTTTGCCTTAATATTTTAGTATGAGTAAAGTTTTAAAAGTTAGAAACTAGTGATTTTTAGCAAGTTTACGTGAAACTTATTCAACATGGATGCAGATGAAAATATTATTTCTACACCCGAAGAAATATCCGCAGCAGCCCAAGTAGTGACTGAAAGTTTGTTGCCTTAATCACGGCACCTATATGCCACCTCCTCCCTCTATGTATACCTCCTCCTCGTCATTTTCGGAGAACGTATTACTAGCATATTTCCAAAATTTTATTGGAAAATTTAAGCCATCTTCACTGTGGGTGGAATATTCCAAATTAAAGTCGACGCTTAGTATATACCACCAAACTGACATATCATAATATTATTGAAACGAAGATCTGAAGGTTTTAAGGCAAAGAAAGCGAAAACTTTTTCTCCGGACGACTTAAGGAAATTCATCGATGAAGCACCAGATCAAATCTATCTTTTCAACAAGGTACGTATTGTTTCAAAAATATTTTTAAGCGAGAGATGTATTTACTATTTATTTGATAAATATTGCAGTTTTTCCTGTGTAAGCAAAGTATGTATTTAATTTGATTATAATAATCTTCCAATTTCTCTTCTTGTTACAGGTTGCGGTAATATTTGAGATCATGGGTGCTTGTCGCAGACAAGAGCTGCATAATTTAAAAATAGATGACATAATAGATGCCCATGATACGCTGGTAGTATATGTGATGAACACGAAAAATAGAATCGATCGGACTCTTTTATTATATTAAATTTTTCTTTCTCTAATTTTATGTTTCATTTATTAAGTAGGTAGTCGTAGAAAAAGTATTGTATGCAACGTTGTATAAATAAGTCAAAAAAAGCTCGTGGCGTTTTTTCTTACGATGTTCGCTTCGCTCACATCGTAACTTACGCCACTCACATTTTTTGACCCCTATTATACAACTGTTGCATAAAATACTATTATACACAGAGACGGCTAATACGGATAATACGGATATTGACGCCATCCAAACTAATATTATAAATACGAAAGTGTGTTTGTGTGTTTGTCCGTCTTTCACGCCGAAACGGAGCGACGGATCGACGTGATTTTTGGCATAGAGATAGTTTATGGGCCCGAAAGTGACACAGGCTACTTTTTATCCCGGAAAAATGCACAGTTTCCGAGTGAACAGCGCGCGATAACCGAATACCACGCGGGCGGAGCCGCGGGCAAAAGCTAGTTATTCAAACATTTTGAACGTACACGTGCGTCGGTGGCACCTGTGGTCAGCCAAGTTAAGCCAGGTGGCAGTGAAAGCGTTAAAGTATGGCTACTTTTTGTGTGGAATTTGTTCTGAGTTACGCTTCCTGACTTATGTATTCGTAGCACTAGGTCCTTTCTTTTTAACCGACTTCAAGTTGCAAGTTGTACTCACTGACGACAGGCAACAAGTCTTTCCCGCTGGCCTCCTGCCTAAGACTTACTTAGCAAAACGTCTAGGTCGTGGAATGCACAAGTAGGCAGAATGGCTCAATTGTGTAAGGTCTTGATTGTATTAAATAGTTTTACAAGACCAGACCAGACCATTTACCTCCTTAAACACGATGACATTAAGTCGTTTTACAGCCAAGTCATTCTGTCTACTATACCTTATTAGTTATGAAGGCGTTTTACAGACCAAGGCATTTTGCTACCCAGTCAAAATACAACCAAGGTGCTCTGCTCGCCAAGGCTAAATGCAAGTAAGGCTAACGGGACCCGACCCATTTCCATGTCGATGTTATCCGGGCCGGGAATGAGTGTAACCCTTACCTTGTTCTCGTCTAGGACGTCATCGTCGTCTCCCCAGGCGCCGGCAGCCTCGAGCGGCTCGTCGATGGCCGCGGCGACGCCGGTGTCCAACCCGCCGGCGCGGGCCGCGCTCGCCACTTCGAACAGACTCCTGCGACAATAACGTCTTTGTTCAGAATGGGAATGTGTCGAAACAAATAAGTATAAAAATAATCGTCATCATAATCCCAGAAGTTCCATTAATAATAATAATAATATTTTATTCATCAAGAAGAGATTGTACATAATTTTATGAAGTCACTGATCACTGAACTAGGTATAAACCTGTATCTCAGTTGTCAGCATCTACTCCCAAATTCATTACAACATTACAAGTGAACTGTTTCAAGATAAAATCAAAATATTATCCTTATTGAATAAAAGTTCCATTGCTGGGCAGATCTCTCAGAATGAAAGGGCTTAGGCGTGGGCCCAGTGCGGATTGGGAACTGCACGCACACCATTGAATTGCTTCGCAAATTTGAGCAGATTCCCTCACGATGTTTTCCTCCAGGAAAGCTCGCGGTAAAATTAAATAGAATTTCACGAATTTCGAAAGACGCAGAGCTATTCGGGTAAGTAATAGAATATATAAAAACAAAACATATAATATTCATTATATATAACTTCACTTTCTCTATTTTTTTAAATATAACATACGTTTGCTATAATGCTCATAAAGTATAATGATAAAATATATAATTCCATTATATATAATGATCAATGGAAATAAATACTTTGAGTATAACGATCAAATAATATAATATTCACAACCTCTAACAACCAAAACATATAACATTCATTTAATCTTACAACGGAAAATATAACGCTCAAAAATATAAAACCGAGTATTCCGAATGTGAATTCCTAAAAGCAATCGCTTCATGTTTAAGCTTAAAAAAAATATAGCTATGTTTATTTTTTGATAAATTTGTCGATTAATTTGTGTATTCTTTGTTTATTTTTATTTCACTTTTGCGGTTTCCTCGCTGCTATAAAAAAAAACCTAACACCGAAGGCTAAGGCGGGAGCTACGCTCCGCTACGCTCCGCTTCGCTCCCGCCTTAGCCTTCTGAACCTAACCTATCCGAGTCGCTTCTGCTCCGGACCGTCTTGCTCGCTCGCTTCGCTCGCTCGCACAAATTTTGGGGTAAAACTTTTCAATACAAAAATTAAAGGTCGATAAACACCTAATTTTCTGGTTTTAAATTTTAATATTTTAACAAGTATTTTAGAAACAAAGTATATCACTTGATATTATATCATATTCATGATATATAAAAGTTATTACGTATTATGAGCGGTATACTTTATGTATGTTATATCATATGAATTTAGCCCATAAACATGTTATTTCTTATGAAAGTATATAAAGCAATTGTTATACTGATCGAACGTTATACTTTTTGAAATTATAGTGTTTCATGTTATACATAATGTAATTATATATAATGAACGTTATATAATCTGAAAATATATCTAACGTTTTTATATATCTTGGGACGCACCCGAGCTATTCCGTTGGTATCACAGTGAAATAAGTCTACCATAGCTAATGTATAAGGCTTGAATGTACTGACTTGGACACAGCCAGCAGCGGCCAGTTGGGCTGAAATAAGTCTACCTTAGCTAATGTATACCCTTGAATTTACTGACTTGGCCACAGCCAGCAGCGACCAGTTGGGCTGAAATAAGTCTACCATAGCTAATGTATAAGGCTTGAATGTACTGACTTGGACACAGCCAGCAGCGGCCAGTTGGGCTGAAATAAGTCTACCATAGCTAATGTATACCCTTGAATTTACTGACTTGGCCACAGCCAGCAGCGACCAGTTGGGCTGAAATAAGTCTACCATAGCTAATGTATAAGGCTTGAATGTACTGACTTGGACACAGCCAGCAGCGGCCAGTTGGGCTGAAATAAGTCTACCATAGCTAATGTATACCCTTGAATTTACTGACTTGGCCACAGCCAGCAGCGACCAGTTGGGCTGAAATAAGTCTACCATAGCTAATGTATAAGGCTTGAATGTACTGACTTGGACACAGCCAGCAGCGGCCAGTTGGGCTGAAATAAGTCTACCATAGCTAATGTATACCCTTGAATTTACTGACTTGGCCACAGCCAGCAGCGACCAGTTGGGCTGAAATAAGTCTACCATAGCTAATATATAAGTCTTGAATGTACTGACTTGGACACAGCCCGCAGCAGCTAGTTGGGCTGAAATAAGTCTACCATAGCTAATGTATAACCCTTGAATTTACTGACTTGGCCACAGACAGCAGCGGTCGGCTGGGTTGAAATAAGTCTACTATAGCTAGCTACTACGACATATTTGGATATGTTTCGGTTTGTATTTTCAATTTACTATAGCTAGCTATATCGTAGTAAAAGTTTCCATGTATGTACTGACTTGCACACAGCAAGTACCGGCCAGTTCGATTGAAATAAGTATATCTTAGCCAATGTGACATCTTATTGTAATGAACATGACTTGACAATAAATAAATAAATAAATAAATGTTGTATAGTTTTCCATGTATTGATTTGGACACAGCCAGCAGCGGCCAGTTGAGCTAAAATAAGTCAACCATAGCTAATATATAAGTCTTGAATGTACTGACTTGGACACAGCCAGCAGCGGCCAGTTGGGCTGCGCGGCGAGCACGGGCAGCGGCGGACGGAGCACCTTCTGCTGCGGAGTCACCTCGGGGACCGCGGCCCCGGACTCTTCCAACTGGGCCTTCAGGGCTGCCGCTTCGTCGTCCAGCTTGTGGTTGGCTGCGGTCAGGTATGCTAAGGATATCTGGAATATACAATACAATACAATACAAATATTCTTTATTGCACACCATAAAGCAGTACAAAAACTTAAATATAGACACAGATACAGGGTAGACAATAGGCGGTCTTATCGCTTAAAAGCGATCTCTTCCAGACAACCATTTGGGTACAAGAAATTATGTGTTACAAAAATAGGTGGCGGAAACAGTAACAGAAAATAAAAACAAACAAAAAAAAAACAATAATATTAAAATAAGTACAAATGATACAACTATATACCTAAATACATACATGCAATACTTATACAATACAAAATATATAATAATATAGTACTTTATTTAAATGGTTGATATATTATACTGAGCTGCAAAAAATCTGGTCCACAAATGTATGCAGAATCGATAATTTTGTGTGAAGGTTGGGCCAAATTTGTTGCCGCTATATCGAGATAGCTGTAGGCTTTTCAAGATTTGGGCGGTTGAATTTCGGGTGTCGTTGTCCTCATATTATACGAAAAGTGTAGCACATAAATCAATGATATTTTATAGTCAAGATCTTCTTTATATTTTCTATGCCTGTGGTTTTATAGATTTTTGTAAATATGCTTTAATAGTCTGTAATTCTCATGCAAAGTTGACATCTTTTTTTTGTCGACTTTTGAGCTCCTGTGATTTTGATACTACACATTTATATGAAAATCAAAAACCACAGGCATAGATAATTACGTCTAGTTCATACTTACAAAATTTCATCTACTTCTGTTGCCAGTTTTCAAATGAGACCGGGACTGCGTTTGCATGGAGAATGGTGCAGTAAATGAAGGAAGTTGTTGTATGGAGACCCAAGCATTAATTCCTCAGTCGATGAAATTTTGCTTGGTTATTGTATAATATGAGCCGTAACTAAAATATAAAAAATCCAAAAAAAAAAACACCTAAGTTAGGTATTTATAAGTTAAAAATCGTCACTACTTTTAAAAAACTCGTATCTCGAAATGGATAATTTTTCCGAGAGCACATTATGACCATTACGTCAAGGTTTAATTTCAAGGTTTCAAGGTTTGTTTAGTCACGTATTGATTTGAGATACGAGATTTTTTCAAAGTAGTGACGAAACACAAATCTGTTTATATTAGTAATTTAATTTAATTTCTGCTGGGATATATTTTTTTTATTAATCATATATTGTTCCAATACGTTACATGAGTATGTCTATGTTGAAGAAAGTTTGAACGGAGCATTTTTTTTTTTTTTTTTGGATATTTATACAATACTCTTTATTTATTGATACTTTATCATACTGTCAAGTTTTTTCGGGCTGAGGAATTACTGCTGGGTCCACTACCTTTATTTACTGCACTAGAATGGAACGAAGATACTTCTCTTAAAGGGTTGTTCTAACCTGTCCAGCATTCTTGAGCAGGCGGACCCTCTCGGCGGCGTCTCCCAGCAGCAGCGCGCCCTGGAACTGCGCGGAGGTGTCCTTGCGGATCTCCGCGATCTTCATCATCTTCCTCAGCTTGTCCAGGTTGCCCGTGATCAGATACAGGAACGAGAGCTTGTCGAAGTTCTTCGTGCGTTGGTAGCACATCTCTACTATCTGATGAAAAAAACAGTAAAGAATTAGGCTGCGTTTTGCAGGTTGTACGACCTTTTGCAAGGTCCGCCTAGATTGCTACCACCATCTTGCTCGCTAATCCTGCCGTGTAGCAGCAGTGCTTGCACTGTTGTTTCGGCGTGGACAGTAAGACAGCCGGTGAAATTACTGGCACTTGAGGTATTCCATGTTAGGCCTCTAAATTAAAATAAAATAAATATTTTAGGGCGGCTCCCATACAACAAACTTGATTTTTTGCCGTTTTTTGCTAATGTCAAATGTTGCATACTTAATAGATAATGGTACGAAACACACGTACAAGACACGCACTTCGCCGGTTTTTTCCTTCTTTTGTTATTGTTATTTTGTATTTTTTTCTTTAATTGTATACTGTCGTTTTAATTATTTTATTTGTAATTATTTTAGTTTGAAAAAATTACTTTCTGGCAAGTTTCTTGCGGCGCATTCTTTTTGGCAATGATGGTTTAAAAAATGACGTGTAAAAGTGCCCATTGCGGCCTATTTACTGAATAAATGATTTTGATTTTGACAGGTACAGCTAGATTAAGCAGGCACAGTCGTTACCTGGTGGTTCCCGGTCTGCAGCGCGGCCTCAGCCAGCCTGTCCCAGGCGGCGCGCTCGTCTCGCTCTTGGCGGCCTCCAGCGCCACGTGGATGTTACCTGGTGGTTCCCGGTCTGCAGCGCGGCCTCGGCCAGCCTGTCCCAGGCGGCGCGCTCGTCGAGGCTCTTGGCGGCCTCCAGCGCCACGTGGATGTTACCTGGTGGTTCCCGGTCTGCAGCGCGGCCTCGGCCAGCCTGTCCCAGGCGGCGCGCTCGTCTCGCTCTTGGCGGCCTCCAGCGCCACGTGGATGTTACCTGGTGGTTCCCGGTCTGCAGCGCGGCCTCGGCCAGCCTGTCCCAGGCGGCGCGCTCGTCGAGGCTCTTGGCGGCCTCCAGCGCCACGTGGATGTTACCTGGTGGTTCCCGGTCTGCAGCGCGGCCTCGGCCAGCCTGTCCCAGGCGGCGCGCTCGTCTCGCTCTTGGCGGCCTCCAGCGCCACGTGGATGTTACCTGGTGGTTCCCGGTCTGCAGCGCGGCCTCGGCCAGCCTGTCCCAGGCGGCGCGCTCGTCTCGCTCTTGGCGGCCTCCAGCGCCACGTGGATGTTACCTGGTGGTTCCCGGTCTGCAGCGCGGCCTCGGCCAGCCTGTCCCAGGCGGCGCGCTCGTCGAGGCTCTTGGCGGCCTCCAGCGCCACGTGGATGTTACCTGGTGGTTCCCGGTCTGCAGCGCGGCCTCGGCCAGCCTGTCCCAGGCGGCGCGCTCGTCTCGCTCTTGGCGGCCTCCAGCGCCACGTGGATGTTACCTGGTGGTTCCCGGTCTGCAGCGCGGCCTCGGCCAGCCTGTCCCAGGCGGCGCGCTCGTCTCGCTCTTGGCGGCCTCCAGCGCCACGTGGATGTTACCTGGTGGTTCCCGGTCTGCAGCGCGGCCTCGGCCAGCCTGTCCCAGGCGGCGCGCTCGTCGAGGCTCTTGGCGGCCTCCAGCGCCACGTGGATGTTACCTGGTGGTTCCCGGTCTGCAGCGCGGCCTCGGCCAGCCTGTCCCAGGCGGCGCGCTCGTCGAGGCTCTTGGCGGCCTCCAGCGCCACGTGGATGTTACCTGGTGGTTCCCGGTCTGCAGCGCGGCCTCGGCCAGCCTGTCCCAGGCGGCGCGCTCGTCTCGCTCTTGGCGGCCTCCAGCGCCACGTGGATGTTACCTGGTGGTTCCCGGTCTGCAGCGCGGCCTCGGCCAGCCTGTCCCAGGCGGCGCGCTCGTCGAGGCTCTTGGCGGCCTCCAGCGCCACGTGGATGTTACCTGGTGGTTCCCGGTCTGCAGCGCGGCCTCGGCCAGCCTGTCCCAGGCGGCGCGCTCGTCTCGCTCTTGGCGGCCTCCAGCGCCACGTGGATGTTACCTGGTGGTTCCCGGTCTGCAGCGCGGCCTCGGCCAGCCTGTCCCAGGCGGCGCGCTCGTCTCGCTCTTGGCGGCCTCCAGCGCCACGTGGATGTTACCTGGTGGTTCCCGGTCTGCAGCGCGGCCTCGGCCAGCCTGTCCCAGGCGGCGCGCTCGTCTCGCTCTTGGCGGCCTCCAGCGCCACGTGGATGTTACCTGGTGGTTCCCGGTCTGCAGCGCGGCCTCGGCCAGCCTGTCCCAGGCGGCGCGCTCGTCGAGGCTCTTGGCGGCCTCCAGCGCCACGTGGATGTTACCTGGTGGTTCCCGGTCTGCAGCGCGGCCTCGGCCAGCCTGTCCCAGGCGGCGCGCTCGTCGAGGCTCTTGGCGGCCTCCAGCGCCACGTGGATGTTACCTGGTGGTTCCCGGTCTGCAGCGCGGCCTCGGCCAGCCTGTCCCAGGCGGCGCGCTCGTCTCGCTCTTGGCGGCCTCCAGCGCCACGTGGATGTTACCTGGTGGTTCCCGGTCTGCAGCGCGGCCTCGGCCAGCCTGTCCCAGGCGGCGCGCTCGTCGAGGCTCTTGGCGGCCTCCAGCGCCACGTGGATGTTACCTGGTGGTTCCCGGTCTGCAGCGCGGCCTCGGCCAGCCTGTCCCAGGCGGCGCGCTCGTCGAGGCTCTTGGCGGCCTCCAGCGCCACGTGGATGTTACCTGGTGGTTCCCGGTCTGCAGCGCGGCCTTGGCCAGCCTGTCCCAGGCGGCGCGCTCGTCGAGGCTCTTGGCGGCCTCCAGCGCCACGTGGATGTTACCTGGTGGTTCCCGGTCTGCAGCGCGGCCTCGGCCAGCCTGTCCCAGGCGGCGCGCTCGTCGAGGCTCTTGGCGGCCTCCAGCGCCACGTGGATGTTACCTGGTGGTTCCCGGTCTGCAGCGCGGCCTCGGCCAGCCTGTCCCAGGCGGCGCGCTCGTCGAGGCTCTTGGCGGCCTCCAGCGCCACGTGGATGTTACCTGGTGGTTCCCGGTCTGCAGCGCGGCCTTGGCCAGCCTGTCCCAGGCGGCGCGCTCGTCGAGGCTCTTGGCGGCCTCCAGCGCCACGTGGATGTTACCTGGTGGTTCCCGGTCTGCAGCGCGGCCTTGGCCAGCCTGTCCCAGGCGGCGCGCTCGTCGAGGCTCTTGGCGGCCTCCAGCGCCACGTGGATGTTACCTGGTGGTTCCCGGTCTGCAGCGCGGCCTTGGCCAGCCTGTCCCAGGCGGCGCGCTCGTCGAGGCTCTTGGCGGCCTCCAGCGCCACGTGGATGTTACCTGGTGGTTCCCGGTCTGCAGCGCGGCCTCAGCCAGCCTGTCCCAGGCGGCGCGCTCGTCGAGGCTCTTGGCGGCCTCCAGCGCCACGTCGATGTTCCCGCACTGCAGCGCGAGCGAAAGACGCGTGCGCGCGTCCTTCACGAAGTGGAGCGCTACCTCCGGGTAACCTGGGACACGGGTACTAAAATTACTAAGTTTGCCCGGTACGTGTATGTATGTATGTAAACTCTTTATTGTACAACATAACCTAACCAAAAACCCCCGACTATGTCACTTCAAAGTTCAATATCTCAAAAATACTTAGGATAAATAGATAAATATTTGTACACCTGCATTTGGGTAAGACATAGCGACCAAAATATAAAATAACACCATCCACTATTGTACCTACCTATGTTCTAGCAAGTAAATTTTGATTCTTGATTATTATTGATTATAAAAAGGCCAAACCGATTTTGATGAAACATGTCTAAGAACCATCGCTAGAAAAAATGATTTCAAGTAAAAAATACAGAATTCAAATCGGTCCACTCGTTTAAGAGCTACGGTGCTAAAGACAGACACACACAGCGGTCAAACTTATAACACCCCTCTTTTAAATTTGGCACTTATCCATACTAGGGGTTAAGAGATCTCTACCAGTCGACCTTTGAGTGGATGAGAGGAGCAATCAGGGACAGACGAAGAGTGAGTTTAAAATTCAAAAATAGTGGAAACTACTATACAGTGCTTTAAACAATATAATACACAAAGTAAAAAAAACTACTACATAAAAATCGGCTATAATCGTGAGGCGAATCCTATAATTTAGTTTTTTTTTAGCCTATTTTTGTGTCCCATTGCTGGACAAAGGCCTCTCCTCTCTTGCTCCACTCCTACCTATCAAAGGCGAGCTCCCGCCATCCCACATTATAGGTATTAGTAATTTTATAAAATTAAAAAGTAATTTAGCGTTACCTTTCTCCTGCAAGTAGGCGATGATGCTCTGCCCCACGAGCTTGGCCGTTCGCACCATGTGAAGGACTTGGTCGTACTGACGCGTCACTAGAGCCAGTTTGAACCTAGAACAATCATTACTATGATGTTGCTAGAAAAAAAAAGTCGCTGGAGCTAGGCCCGGGGCGAGTATGACCGCAACCTCAAAAGCTGCGTTTACACCAGAAATATGCGATTCCCATGATGTTGCTAAAAAAAAAGTCGCTGGAGCTAGTCCCGGGGCGGGTATGACGCAACCCCAAAAGCTGCGTTTACACCAGAAATATGCGATTACTATGATGTTGCTAAAAAAAAGTCGCTGGAGCTAGTCCCGGGGCGGGTATGACGCAACCCCAAAAGCTGCGTTTACACCAGAAATATGCGATTACTATGATGTTGCTAAAAAAAAGTCGCTGGAGCTAGGCCCGGGGCGGGTATGACCGCAATCCTAAAGGCTGCGATTAAACCAGAAATGTAAGAGGAATCGTTGCGACGTGTTTGTAATTAACCAATAGAAACGCTTCAACCTATCCCCACTCAACGCAGCTGTAGTGGAAATAGTTCAGCGGAGCGAGAACAGGTAAATGAAGAGTTATGGTTTGTAAAATCCATAAACTTGTGTCTTCTAGTTTGTTCTAAAAGCGGACTGTAGATTTTTGCTGGTATAATTAGGAATTAATTTGTAAGAACGTTACAGTCGTTATGAATTTGAGAATTCAGAAGGTAACAAGAATGATAAGTAAATTTCATACAAATCATGCAATGTTGCTATATAGAAAAATATCAACACAAACATTCCATTTAACGCAATTGAAGAAAAATAAGTTTTATATTAATTGTAATTTATTTATTTTTATTAATAATTATTTAACTAACTAAATTTAAATAGCTTTTATAGAGATAATTTTATTGTATATATTAATAATGAAAAATTAAATAAGAATTTAGGATAAAAAATTAACTAATTTTTGAACGATTCTTAACATGGTACATGAAAAACACATTTTCATCTCTCCTGTTCGGAAAGTTTAATTTTCATGGGTAGATAGATAGCCGGGTGGAAAATTGCTTTTCCTCCTCTAGGGTGGAAAGTAATTTTTTTTTAATGTTTCGGCTAGCCATGACATCGAAGATAATTGAGTTACGTCAACGACATTTTTTTTTCACGTTTCGGCATGGCAAGTGGCCAGTCGAAAAGGTACCAATGGAGGTTGGATAGGTACAAGTAAATTAAATTTATTATTAATATTATTATTCTCATTTTTTTGGAGTTTTTCAGTTTCCTCACAGTCGAAATGAAAAGTAGAGTGTCTAACTCGGGTGAAATAACCCATTTCCCCTCGAACTATTGGCGCTCTCACTTCGTTCGAGCGCCAGAAATATCTCGGGGGAAATGGGTCACTTTCCACCCTTGGTTATCAATCTACTATTCTCGCACTGGACGTAAATATACAAGCACGTGGACATACAGACCTGTATTCTGTGGGGTCTATGTTGAGGACTTTGGGTCGGCACTCCCTGTCGAGGCACACGACGCGCGCCCCGGCTTCGCTCGCCATAACCTTCACCGCGTACACCGGCACGTCCAACGTGCGGATTATGCCGTAGTCTCTGCAAAAAATAAATATTTTTCATTTTACGACAAGGAATACGACGCACCCGAAGTGTCAATCAATTATTGTATTAAATGGCATGGCATTTTCACACCCATTAATTTAACTTTATTATTTAGGTGTCAAATGTCAAAACGGCTGTACAGTAGAGTTCTTATAAACACACACAGTGAACACAACTCTATTGTTAACCTTTTGAGCGCCACGGTCGGCAAAACGCGACAACTGAAAATCGTGCCATAGGCAGCATGGTGTACGGTTGTGTTACTCTTAAGATAAGCTCTGGTTGAGTTCGAAACGCGTCAGTGTGATGTGGTGGTGATAGATGGGTTTATGTAAGTTGTGTGTGTTCTTACAGTGTGGAGGTGGAGGAACTGCATGAACACGCATATTTTGCATAAGCTCAGCTATCGTAAGGTCGCGGGTGAGCAAGGAAATTCTTTTAGTTCAGTACTACAAATTGAAAATACAAACCGAAACATAGATGCACAGAAAAACCAGAAAAATAAGACCAACACTGGGAATCGAACCCAGGTCCTCGGCATTCCGTGCCGCGTGCTATACCGCTACACCACTGCTGGTCACTGGTGGTTTTTCAATTTAGGTTTCACGGGATGACCGTAAAAGTAAAAATTTGGAATTGAAATAAAAAATACAAAAAGATTCCAAAAAAAACAATCATAATTCAGTACTACATTTAACTCACCCGTCCTTACAGCAGTACTTGATATGGTTAGCGGTGGTGTATATGAAGACAGGCTGCGGCGTGCTGTCGTCGAAGGCACCCGACTTGACCCTGGCCCCTTCGGTGACGGAGCACAGCTGTTCCAGCTTCTTGGTGCAGATGGTCACCGTGTGCTTCCCGAGGAGCGCCACCAGAGACATGTCCGCGTTCCAGATGGCGTAACGGCATTTGCTGACTTTCACCTAAAACAATATTCATCATTATTATAGAGAAACCTCGAGCATAGTTCCCGCCACAGGTCGTAGTTTTAAATCTATTTATAAAGCTTATTGTAGTGAAGCATCATGCCTCAAATAATGTTAATCCTGCTTATTATTATAAACACGAAAGTTTGTGTGTGTGTTTGTGTTTGTTTGTTACTTCTTCCCGCTGAAACGGTTGACCAGCAGTTGTGTAACGGTATAGCACGCGGCACGGATTGCCGAGAATCTGGGTTCGATACCCAGTGTTGGTCTTATTTTTCTGATTTTTCAGTGCATCTGTATTTCAGTTTGTATTTTCAATGTAGGTTTCACGGGATGTCCGTAAAAGTAAAACTTTGGAATTAAAATAAAAAAAACCGGCCAAGAGCGTGTCGGACACGCCCAGAATAGGGTTCCGTAGCCATTACGAAAAAATTAAGTAATATTTTTCTAAGTATTTCGTATTTTATACGGAATCTTCCAAGTTTAGGTATATTTTATACCTTACGCTGCTATTTACTCATAAACTACTAATAATTCTCAAGAAAACTTAGCCGTTATAGTTTTCCTTGGAAGTTTGATATACTGACCACCATCCTGAATTTTTTCAAATTTTTCCATCCACCGGTTTAGATTTTAGAGGGGGGGGGACGCTCGATTTTAATGAAAATTTGCACTTTAAAGTTGAATATTTCGCAAACAAATGACTGAATCGAAAAATCGTTTTAGCAAACCCCTAATGGTTTTAAAATACCTATCCAACGATACCCCACACTATAGGGTTGGATGAGAAAAAAAAAATCACCACCACTTTACGTCTATGGGAGGTACCCTAAAAAAAATTGTTTTTGCATTTTTAATTGTATTGTTTTGTCGGCATAGTTTACCTATATATCCGTGCAAAATTACAGCTTTCTAGCATTGATAGTCTCTGAGCAAAGCCGCGGACGGACAGACGGACAGACGGACAGACAGACAGACAGACAGACAGACGGACAGACAGACAGACAGACAGACATGGCGAAACAATAAGGGTTCCGTTTTTGCCACTTTGGCTCCGGAACCCTAAAAAGATTCCAAAAACCTATTTTAACGTAATTTTTGGAAATTCTAGTGTTTTATCCATACTTAATATTATAAATGCGAAAGAAACTCTGTCTGTCTGTCTGTTACGCTTTCACGCCAAAACCGCTTAACCGATTTTGATGAAATTTGGTACAGAGATAGACTAGACCTTGAGAAAGAACATAGGCTACTTTTTATTCCGAAAAAAAGGCTTGAAGGGGTTGAAATAGGGGATGAAAGTTTATATGGAAGTTCGTCATTTTTATTAAACATAAAACTATGAAACTTGATATTTAGGCAGTTAATAAGAAATAAATAGATATCTGTTTGAGCATTTTTGAAAATTCGACCAGTGAGGGGGTGAAATAGGGGATGAAAGTTTATATGGATGGTCGTCATTATCGAAGATAAATTGAAGAATCTTTATAAAACTTGACATCTATTCTGAGCATTTAATAAGAAGTAATTAGATATTAGTTCGAGCATTTTTGAAAATTTGGCCTGTGAGGGGATGAAATAGGGGATAACATTTTATATGGAAGGAAGGAAAAATACTTCCCAAAATAGCTATTCATCGCGGACGGAGTCGCGGGCAAAAGCTAGTTTAATGATATAAATATATAGTGTGGTAGTTAGTCAAAGTCTGTAAAGCAGTTACCGTGGCAATGGTCCTCTTCTGCTGGACGTCCAGCAATTGGACGCAATCAGGCTCTCGCAGCAGCAGCATCCCGGTGCCGGCGTACATGATCTCCTCGCAGGCGGGCGTCGAGATCTTCTTCGACACCTCGTTCTTCAAGTTCTTGATGACGAGCTGCGGAACCAGATGCTTATTAAAGTACACTCCGTGAGCTTTTAAAAAAACCTTCGGATTTTTTTTCGGATAGTCAGTCTGGTACTGGGATGTGTCCCTGGTGACAGCCAACTATGTAACTGTAACTGGCGTCACTGAAAATCAGCGTCGCGAAATCATCTTCAGATCTTTTCGCGACACATAGCTGAGTGGCGGCCATTTTGGTTGGTAGGAATAGGCCCCTTGTTCCTTACAGATAACCATGGCTAGATAACTGGTAATCTGTGAAGAATTTTTTTCTTCCAGTATAACTAGTTATCTCCAAAGATTTTATTTTCCCCACAGATAACTGTTTTTTTTAACGGTTATCTGCAAAGAAAATCCATTCCTTTCAGATAACTAGCTATCTCCAGGGATTTTTTTATCCCCACAGATAACTGTTTTTTTTAACGGTTGACTGTAAGGAAACTTTATTTGCCCTGCGGGTTATTTTTATATCATTACTGTACAATAAAAGTCAATCATACTAATTAAACGCATTCCGAACAAAAATTTCACGGCTACAAAAAAGAAGTATGAACAGTGGGGATAAAAAAAAATCCCCGGAGATAGCTAGTTATCTGGAAGGAATGGATTTTCTTTGCAGATAACCGTTAAAAACAACAGTTATCTGTGGGGAAAATAAAATCTTTGGAGATAACTAGTTATACTGAAAGAAAAAAAATCTTCACAGATTACCAGTTATCTAACCATGGTTATCTGTAAGGAACAAGGGGAATAGGCATGGATGTGTGTATTAAGTCAGTGTTTCTGTATGTGTGTCTATTTTATCAGCCAATAAACCATTCTTATTCTTATAATTATTCTTATTCTTATTCTTACTCGTACTCTCATTCTCATTCTTATACTTATTCTTATATTTTCTTATTCTTATTTTTATATATTTTTTATCAGACTCACTGTATTTTATTGTGTAGTTTTTAATGTATGATGACCAGATGGTCCCAAAGGAAGAACACCGCCGTTCGCAAGACCGGCAGATTCCTGATTTGGGACCATTTCGTGACATGCATAACTATATATTTTTTTTATTATTATCATTTTATCCATCGTTCTTTTTGTCACGAATAAATTTTTTCAATCAATCAATCAATCAATAATTTATTGTCAGAAAGTGAGTGATTACATAAATGGTAACAATTACATTAAAGTTCGTCACAATCAGCCAGTGTATGGCACACAATATTCGGAAGATACGCTAATACGCTCATTATATGTCATCGAATCCTTGAAACTGAAGAAAATAAAAAATAATAATAATAATAATCAAGATTTAGAATACTTAATAATAAAATTAGCAATTAATAATCAAAAATGTCAATGTCATGTACTGAACGTTACCATGCGGATGCAATGTCAATAGTAATTAAATAAAAAATAACAAATATATGGAGATGTCAAAACAACAATAATAATAGTAACAATGAATGAATGAATAAACAGACTAAAGAAAGTACAAAATTATTAGTAAACAATTCGTGATGTATTAGTAGTAGGGTAAAAATGCTCATTGACAGTATAATGCATTTTTTCTAAGCACCAATTAAACAATTTATTCTTAAATTCTGGCATGTTCAAAGTTTTGAGGTCATTTGGCAAGTAGTTGAATATTTTAACCGACATATACAATATACTCTTCTTAAAATGAGCAGAAGTATGGCTTGGGTAAAAGAGATTAAACCCATGTAGCCCAGATGTCGATCTTGGATTGGATGTCATGATTCTATAACTATTTATGTGGGTTTTCACAAAGAGACACATTTCATATACATAAAGTGCAGGCAACGGTAGTATTTTAAGTTTCTTAAACAATGGCCTACACGAATCGGTTTTACCAGCGCCACAGATCGCCCTGATGCACCTCTTTTGCAGTAGCATTTTCTTTCTTTCTTTCTTTCTTTCTTATTCTTATTCTTATCCTTACTCTTATCCTTACTCTTACTCTTATTCTTATTGTTAACTAACCTGGTTGTGCTTGTCGAGCGCCGCGAACCTGTTGCGGGCGACCCAGACGGCGTGCGTGGCCGGCGCCCTCAGCGGCTCGGCGGTGTCGCCGCCCTCCTTTCCCGCGTACAACTCGTACGAGCTGGTGTCTCCAACGCGCCAGTTCACAAGCACGCACCATTCCGCGTGGTTCAGAGACATGCTGGAAACAAGACATGAACACTCACTCTTGGTCTTATTTCCAACCTGGATCCTGTAACACAGGGACTCCTAGCACAGGATCCAGAGCCGTAGACTCTTGTTTATAAGTTTTTTATGCAATAAATTATTTTCAATTATTATTATCAAACATCATCATACTGGGTGACCAGAGCCGGATTAAGTCAGCGCGGGGCCTGTAGCAAATTTTATCATGGGGCCCTTGATTTGCTTCAAGTTTATAGTATAAGTAAAATATTATATTTAAGTCTATCATATTGATACCATCTCTTTCTTTGGCGGTGTTTTGTGTTGGTTTTGTTCTATTTACATTAATTTAGAAAAAAAAACATGCTTCTATCTGAATTTACGTTTTTTACGATCAGAAAGCATTGGTTAGCGGGGCCCCTAGATGCGCGGGGCCCGTAGCATTTGCTACTCTTGCTATGTGCCTAATCCGCCACTGTGGGTGACACTCTTTCCCGACCCGGATAACACCGACATGGAAATAACGGAAAAAGATTTCTTTTTTAACACCTGTAGATTACTACAGGAATCGAAAGAGTTTTGCCTTCTGGATATGGGAAAATATTTATTATAATTTATTTCTCCATATTTAAAAAAAATACAAAAAAAATAAAAACATATGTGTATTTGCCAAAACTACCACAGAATGGATATGTTTCCTTTGCCTTTTTCACCAGAAAAAGGAGCTGTCATAATTTTGACAACGTCTACGTCAGATTGGGTGACACTCTTTCCCGGCCCGGATAACACCGACATAGAAATACCGGCCCTGTTTTTTGTGTACGCGCCTCATTGACAGTTTCATTGTATACTCGTCGAATAAACCGGTTTATTTAGGTTACAGTTATTTAGTATTAGTTAGGATTAAGCCGGTATTTACCGCTATTTTATAAACCGGTTCCGAGCCTTGCCTACAACAACAGTCCAACAATGAACGTACCTTACTTAGTACTTTGACACTGGCGAAATTGTCCTATTAGGACAGAAAGCCATATTTTAAAAGAGAAGAAGAAGAATGAATGAATGAATGTATATTTTATTCACAGAACATATGGTACATATACATACGGTAGGTACAGTATTATTAGCGATCCGTAATATGTTCGGCCATCGGGCATGTGAAAATTAGTCTAGAAAGGAATTAACCCTTGAATTTACAAGATATGATATTTTTTAAAAAAAACAGTAGATTTAAGTGACAAAATAGCATAGAATTGCCGTCATCATTTAAATTTAACAACAACCATACATGTCAAGTATATTTGAAATACAATTGGGTAGAACTTAATTTTAATTGTCATATTATTATATTTTTATCATTATACTCATAACTACAATAATTTCTAAGTTTTATGTATTTAACTGTCAGATCAAAATTTATAGCTAAAAAATTCATAAGAAGAAGACTGACATGGCGATGATTCAATTACCTGTAAGGTTGGTGCCTGCCGCTACCTCTAATCTGCATCACGGGCGAGTCCCGGTTGGTCTGCATGTCCAACTTGCGTATCTGCCTGTCCTTTATATAGAACAGCATGTTGTTATGCACGGCATACGCCGGACGCTCTCGTTGCAGCTTGAACAGTATCATGCCGGCGTCGTGGCCCGCGGCGAACAGGTTCAGGGTCGGGTGGGAAGCCAGCACCCAGTACCTGCAGTGAAAACCATTTATAAATAAGTTTTTGGTTTTAGTTGACTGTACTTTTGCATACCAAATTTCAAGTCGATGCTATTAACCGTTGAAGAGTTGTCGTTGCGGAGACGATGCTGGTTAGACTACCAGGATATCACTTACTGTCACGCAATTCACATAACTATACCAAATTTCAAATCGATCCAACTACTCGAAGTTGGGCGAATTTAACGTGCAAAATTTGATTACAGACACAGAAAACAGAACAGGTGAAACTAAATAAAACCTTGTAAACATTGTGGCAAATATTACATTGTAACTATAACTTTTAACAATTATTCGAGCCGATATGGAACCGTTTCATTGGGTGCGTATGTAGACACATAATTTCTGAAACTCGTAATGTGTGTCAATTTTTGTCAGTCATAATTTTTTCCCTCCGAAACCGTAAATTTTTCACTATATTTTAACTTTAACTATAAGTTAGGTTAGGCTTGAATTATAATAATCCATTAATATTCGGAGAAAAAATAAAAATAACTTACATACTTCCGAAAATTTTAAAAACACACTTATATTTTTGCTGACCCCCACACAAGGCATGCACTGTCCCGTGGGGTACCTAAATGTATGCATAAATAAAAATAAAAATTCCCCTTCTAATTTTTGTTTTTGTGTCTGAAACTGATGAATTTCATGATAGTCATAATACGAGTTATTATGCATAATGTTGCAAACCGTCCGTCGTTAAGGCTAGAGGAAAACAAAGAGATAAATATACATACATATATATACGCTTGAAAAGCAACCCTCCCTTCAGACATATGCGTAAAATAAAAAGCAATGGCCCTTTAAACTCAGCATCAAGATGAATCAGTACACTCACCGCTCATGCTCCCGCCGGAAGGAGTGGAGACAAGTCCGCTTGGTCATGTCCCAGACGCGGATGAACTTGTCCTCGCTGTTTGAGAGGATCAGCTCGTGGCGCGCGTGGAAGTAAGTCACTCACCGCTCATGCTCGCGCCGAAAGGAGTGGAGACAGGTCCGCTTGGTCATGTCCCAGACGCGGATGAACTTGTCCTCGCTGTTTGAGAGGATCAGCTCGTGGCGCGCGTGGAAGTAAGTCACTCACCGCTCATGCTCGCGCCGAAAGGAGTGGAGACAGGTCCGCTTGGTCATGTCCCAGACGCGGATGAACTTGTCCTCGCTGTTTGAGAGGATCAGCTCGTGGCGCGCGTGGAAGTAAGTCACTCACCGCTCATGCTCGCGCCGAAAGGAGTGGAGACAGGTCCGCTTGGTCATGTCCCAGACGCGGATGAACTTGTCCTCGCTGTTTGAGAGGATCAGCTCGTGGCGCGCGTGGAAGTAAGTCACTCACCGCTCATGCTCGCGCCGAAAGGAGTGGAGACAGGTCCGCTTGGTCATGTCCCAGACGCGGATGAACTTGTCCTCGCTGTTTGAGAGGATCAGCTCGTGGCGCGCGTGGAAGTAAGTCACTCACCGCTCATGCTCGCGCCGAAAGGAGTGGAGACAGGTCCGCTTGGTCATGTCCCAGACGCGGATGAACTTGTCCTCGCTGTTTGAGAGGATCAGCTCGTGGCGCGCGTGGAAGTAAGTCACTCACCGCTCATGCTCGCGCCGAAAGGAGTGGAGACAGGTCCGCTTGGTCATGTCCCAGACGCGGATGAACTTGTCCTCGCTGTTGGAGAGGATCAGCTCGTGGCGCGCGTGGAAGTAAGTCACTCACCGCTCATGCTCGCGCCGGAAGGAGTGGAGACAAGTCCGCTTGGTCATGTCCCAGACGCGGATGAACTTGTCCTCGCTGTTCGAGAGGATCAGCTCGTGGCGCGCGTGGAAGTAAGTCACTCACCGCTCATGCTCGCGCCGGAAGGAGTGGAGACAAGTCCGCTTGGTCATGTCCCAGACGCGGATGAACTTGTCCTCGCTGTTCGAGAGGATCAGCTCGTGGCGCGCGTGGAAGTAAGTCACTCACCGCTCATGCTCGCGCCGGAAGGAGTGGAGACAGGTCCGCTTGGTCATGTCCCAGACGCGGATGAACTTGTCCTCGCTGTTTGAGAGGATCAGCTCGTGGCGCGCGTGGAAGTAAGTCACTCACCGCTCATGCTCGCGCCGGAAGGAGTGGAGACAAGTCCGCTTGGTCATGTCCCAGACGCGGATGAACTTGTCCTCGCTGTTTGAGAGGATCAGCTCGTGGCGCGCGTGGAACAGCACGCACGACACGTTGTTGTAGTGCCCGCGGCACGTGTCCACCTCCCACGCCTGGGGGACGGGAGATTGTAAACATTCATCATCATCTCAGCCTATATACGTCCCACTGCTGGGCACAGGCCTCATTCCGAGAGGGCTTGGGCCATAGTTCCCACGCGGGCCCAGTGCGGATTGGGAACTTCACACGCACCATTGAATTGCTTCGCAGGTTTGTGCAGGTTTCCTCACGATGTTTTCCTTCACCGCAAAGCTCGTGGTAAATTGCGCACATGAATTTCGAAAAACTCAGAGGTGCGAGCCGGGATTTGAACCCACGACCCTCAGCTTGAGAGGCGATAGGTCAAACTACTAGGGCACCACGGCTTCATTGTAAATTGTAAACATTATTGTAAGATAATAATTAATAAACATCTTGATCTTGTCCACAGGTCCCGAGTGTGATCCAGGGAGACCCACGGTTGGTGTGAAAGTAAGGGGTTTGAAGAGTTTTATGAATACAACTGAATCCTACGACTGAATGAGTTGGAAAGAAAGAAAACTTAACCGTTATAGTTTTCCTTGTGAGTTTGATTATACTTACTACCATCCTGAATTTTTTTTTAATTTTTCCAACCACAGGTTTAGATTTTAGAGAGGGGACACTCGATTATAATGAAAATTGAATATTTTGCAAACAAATCACTGAATCGAAAAATCGTTTTAGCAACCCATTCATTATTTTAAGAGACCTATCCAACGATACCACTCACTATAAGGTTGGATGAGAAACAAAACCAGATCACTTTACGTCTATGGGAGGTACTCTAAAATATTTTTTTTAGAATTTTTTACTGTACCATTTTCTCAGCATAGTTTACATATATATTCGTGCAAAATTACAGATTTTTAGTATTGATAGTCCCTGAGCAAAGCCGCAGGCAGACAGACAAGGCGAAACTATATGGGTTCCATTTTTGCCATTTTGGCTACGGAACCCTAAAAAGAAGGATGTAAAATTTCCGAGTTTGACAGTCACATTTTTTTTAGTATAAAAAGTGTGTTGTACAACTCGCTACGACAACCCCCGTTTAGAAATCCTATTCAACCGGTCTGACACAATATACAATTTGCTGCTGTCAGGTGTCATTGGCAGTAATGGACGCTATCCAAAAGCGACCGATTGCCACTGAGCAAAAAAGTTGAAGTTGAAGTTTTGTTGTAACCATGCTCACCGTAGCATCGTTCAAAGTGTGTTGTACTCACCTTAGCATCGTTCATACGCCACAGCTTGACCAGGCGGTCGTCGGCGGCGGATACGATGAGCGGCAGCGACGGGTGGAACGCCGCCCAGTTGACGCCGCGGTCGTGTCCCTCCAACACGTGCTTTACTACCGCGTCCGCCTGCAACAGTTCACTTTCAGTACACGCAAAAAAGGCGCACTATACTATAGCATGATTTCTACAGTTTCAGTACACGCAAAAAAGGCGCACTATACTATAGCATGATTTCTACAGTTTCAGTACACGCAAAAAAGGCGCACTATACTATAGCATGATTTCTACAGTTTCAGTACACGCAAAAAAGGCGCACTATACTATAGCATGATTTCTACAGTTTCAGTACACGCAAAAAAGGCGCACTATACTATAGCATGATTTCTACAGTTTCAGTACACGCAAAAAAGGCGCACTATACTATAGCATGATTTCTACAGTTTCAGTACACGCAAAAAATGCGCACTATACTATAGCATGATTTCTACAGTTTCAGTACACGCAAAAAAGGCGCATTATAATATAGCATGATTTCTACTAAACGGCTCGCATCGGATCAGATCGGAAAGATCAAAGAACACGAACGTATGTGGCGACAGCCAAACTACTTTCAACGAATGGCTTTCATCGGACAGGATCCGAAAGGGTACGAATGGATTTATAAGATAGTTTTTTTTTTTATTCGACTGGAAGGCAAACGAGCATGTAGGTCTCCTGGTAGTAAGAGATCACCAACGCCCATAAACATCTACAACACCAACCAATTGCAGATGCGTTGCCAACCTAGAGGCTAAGATGGAATACCTCAAGTGCCATTAATTTTACCGGCTGTCTTACTCTCCACGCCGAAACACAAAAGTGCAAGCACTGCTGCTTCACGGCAGGATTAGCGAAGATGGTGGTAGCAATCCGGGCGGACCTTGCACAAAGTCCTACCACTTGCGAAAGTAATGAACCAATAGACAGTTGTGGAAAGCTAAGAAAAGTATTAAAAGTATTATTTGTTTTGGGTATGTTTATTCCAGGTACGCAAGAAACTCGCTTCGACAACCCCCGTTTAGAAATCCTATTCAACCGGTCTGACACTATATCTATATACACTTTGCTGCTGTCAGGTGTCATTGGCAGTAATGGACGCTATCCAAAAGCGACCGATTGCCACTAAGCAAAAAAGTTGAAGTTGAAGTTGAAGTATTATTTCACCTGTCCGAATAAATCCGTAGCTTGAGGGTTCCTCAAATGCTCAGCCAACCCTGCAGGGCCGGGCGCCACATTCTTCTTCCTCAGCCCGCTGAAGTCCCACACCCTGACGGACTGGTCGAGCGACGCTGACACAATAAGGTCCTCCGTTGGGTGGAATTGGGCGCACATCACATAGTGGTTGTGGCCGGTGAGTACGCTGATGCATTGACGGGACTGCCAGTTCCATATTCTTATGGTCTGTGGAGAATAAATAGGTGTGACTTGTTTGAAATCACTACCTGAGATTTTGTAGGACAGAAAATATGGTTCTTCTATTAATTGCCCCACAGATATAAATTACACTAGATTACGCAAATGCATCTACTTCGCGTGTCCGAACCTCGACCAAACCTCTGGGTTGGCCCCATACAAAGACTGACTGCTAACTGACTAATCATGACTAGTGACTGACTCGAGCCCCACGGCGCGGGCGGGCGGCGCATTTGAATCGATTTTGCGCAGACATCGGGGAATTCACATCGCTAATTCGCTCTTGAGATGTCACAGTAGGTTTTTTTTCTCTGTGTATTTGTTTTCTGTATCACTTACTATTTTTGGTGTACAATAAAGAGTCTTTGTATTGTATTGTATTGTATTGTATTGTATTGTATTGTATAAAAAAGTGACATGGTTGGTTTTAATACAAATCGAGGTGTTTGCATTATCTAGTGTAACCTATATCTGTGGTTTGCGCGAATGCATTGTTTCTAGAATTTTCATTTGCATGAATTAATTTATTTATGAAATAGTAATTTCATTTCATTCATAAAGTAATTTATTTCTGAAATAGTAATTCCATTTCATTCACAAAGTAATTTATTTCTGAAATAGTAATTCCATTTCATTCATAAAGTAATTTATTTCTGAAATAGTAATTTCATTTCATTCATAAAGTAATTTATTTCTGAAATAGTAATTTCATTTCATTCATAAAGTAATTTATTTCTGAAATAGTAATTTCTTCAGAGTTGATATTAAACTAACCTAACCTAACCTACTGCATTCTATATTACATTTAAAAAAAATCTGAAAACAGCACTGTTCTTTATATTTTATGGCAAACGTTGGAATGGCAAGTGAAATTTGGGCAAATGAAATTCAGGCAAGTAAATATAAATTGATGTTATGATTGGTTTTTTGGAATCTTTTTGTATTTTTTTATATTTCAATTCCAAATTTTATGCCTGCTTAAGTTACAAAGTAAAGTATAAACAAGCTGAGATATGTGATGCATAGGGAAAATTCGTGTTTGTGCCGTTGACCAGCAGTGGTGTAGCGGTATAGCACGCGGCACGGAATGCCGAGGACCTGGGTTCGATTCCCAGTGTTGGTCTTATTTTTCTGGTTTTTCTGTGCATCTATGTTTCGGTTTGTATTTTCAATTTAGGTTTCACGGGATGACCGTAAAAGTAAAAATTTGGAATTGAAATAAAAAAATACAAAAAGATTCCAAAAAACCAATCATAATTTGATTGCTTAGTAGCGACATCTCTTGTCCGGGTGAACGGTTAGTTCCGAAGGAGATATTGAAGGCTTCTCGTTGAGAGTTAAAACAATATAGATGGCGCTAGGTAACTGCTTAAGTTACAAAGTAAAGTATAAACAAGCTGAGATATGTGATGCATAGGGAAAATTCGTGTTTGTGCCGTTGACCAGCAGTGGTGTAGCGGTATAGCACGCGGCACGGAATGCCGAGGACCTGGGTTCGATTCCCAGTGTTGGTCTTATTTTTCTGGTTTTTCTGTGCATCTATGTTTCGGTTTGTATTTTCAATTTATAAATTGATGTGACATGATTAATAGATATAAGCAATAGCGCTCCTTTGAGGGTTTGAAGGCTTTCAAGTAGGCAAGGGCAATAGAGTGCTTACAGAATATAAGAAGGTGTTACTCATTAACCTTGTAGATGTGGCGTAATATATATGTGACATAATATTTGAACTTTACTTGATTGACGTTAGGTTCAAATTGCAATAGCAGAAATTTTACATTAGGATTTAGGAGGTTAAGTTTTATAGGGAGGCCTATGTCCAACAGTGGATGTCCTATGGCTTGTATGATGATGATGATGACATATTAAGATCAAGAAATGAGGAAAATTTGGGAAAAAAATCAATGGAGATAATATTGAGACTCTATGGTCCACCTACATTACAAATGGTGAATAAGTGACAATAATTTAAGAATACTAACTAATCATAGAATATGTGTACTTTATTGATAGTTTTATTGTCCACGCAAAAACTAAGCCAAGACTTTTTGGTGGTATGTACATGCTATCATAGTCAAACCATTTGATTTGATATAAAATGCCATGTTTAATAACGCTCACCATCACTTGTCTACAAAATATATAACGAAAATGCTGGCAACAACAAACATTTAAATATGACCATGATGACATTGATGACACTAACCTGATCATCAGAGGCACTAAGAATCCACGGGTACTCATGGTGGAAGCAAGTAGTGCGGATGTAGTCTAAATGTCCCAGCAACGTGAATAAACAGCGGCGCTGCTTGTAGTTCCACACCTGTAAAAACAATACAATAACTTTTTATATATAATTATAAAGGTTTACATTTACTTACTCAACTTTTTTTTGTACGTGGCAACTCGCATTTTAGTTTTGATGACAATTAGTTACAGGCTTACGATTTATGAATTAAACAGGAAATGCTTTTTTAGGAAATTTTAGTTGGTTTTATGCTTTATTTGAGGCTGTTCTCAAATTCTTTCACAACAATTTTCCTAATTAATTTATCACAAATACATTCAGAAAAATATACACATTCAGAAAACTTATTCTTCATTATTCTTATTTCTGGTGAGTGTGGGGTCTCTTTGAGGATTTGAAATTAATTTACTCGCTTATAAATGGGCTTGTGAAGGAAAGTGTTAAGCTTCTATTTTGTAATTAAGTTACACCTATGGATGTGAATTAGTTTAAATAAGGCATTGCTAAGGATATGGTGGCATATTAACAACTAAAACAACTACACGTCACTTTTATACGTAAATTACAGGCAACACTGAAAAGCCATAAAGTTGTCAAATTTTCAGAACATTCTTATCAGAAATTCAGAATCCAATTAAAAAGTCAAAGTAGATATATTATAATTGAATCGTTTTATTTCATAAACAAACACATACGTCAGATAAAGCTGAAAACATTTGCTAGGCGAATTACTTCGAAACATGTTGTACATAGAAAGTCCTCCCTAGAGAACCAAATTTTTAACTGGCTGTATCTGACCTCACCTTGATCTTATAGTCATCTCCTCCAGACACAAATAAGGGCTGCTGAATGTGGAAGCAGATGCCACGCACTGGACCATCATGCTCATCAAATTTCTCCAGTAATGTACACATCCGATAGTCCCACAGCTGAATCACCCCGTTGTGCAAACTCGCCAATACCCATGGCCGTTTGGCGTGAAACGATATCCCTTTGACCCTCGCCGACTTCGTCTCGAATTTTGTAAGCATTTTGATACGAAAAAATAGAGATATTTAATTAAAATCAACTATCGTAAGATACAAACGATCGACATGTCAAACCGGCTGACGTGACACGTCCAATCCAAACAGGGATGTGCGAATCGATATTTACCGGTTTTTGAATCTGATTTATGCTAAAAAGCTAGAATGCGAACAAGAAAAATGTACAGTAGATGCTAATAACGCTATACAAAATAAACCCTAAATTTAACAAAGTAATGAAAATTAGGGACAAAAGCCACAATGTGACCTTACCTTGTTGTGAATTGAAAAAAAAATAGTTGTCATGCATGTCAACGTAAAGTTTATTCGGTGTGTTTGTCGAGCTTTTATTTTTAAGAAATTAAGATTATAACACAATATTTGTTTACTTGCGTTGCGATTTAGAATTACTTTTCTTGTGCTAAACTCTCAAAACCTTACCTATTCAAAATTAAAGACCAAAACATAACCTCTTTACATCAACATGACCACAGAAGAATTGCAAGAAATAGGGAAAATATGCATTCCCGGCATGAGATTGAGCATATCCGACAAAGAGCATACTTCAGGACCCGGAACTCATGAACTTAAAGGCTATATCTATTCTACATTGACGGGTGTTTTAAAAATTTTGGAAGATGATAAACTCAAGGTAAATAGGACTTTATTGAGTTTAAAAGTACACAAATGTTTGCGTTGCTCTGTGACTTACTAAGCGGACAATAAAACCTTACAACTTAAAACAAAATCTTATGAACTCTGGTAGTACTTATCTGATCTGGTATCTTTTTTTTTTCAGACCAAAATAGTGACTGTAGAAAGTCTAAGGACTCCAAGCATTCTGCCCAAGGCTGGTGATATTGTAACAGCCAAAGTGACAGTTGTAAATTCCCGTATGGTGCAATGCATTATCTTGTGTGTAGGTCCATCTGTGCTTGCACGGCCATACCGAGGTGTACTTAAGAAGGAAGATATTAAATCCACAGATAAAGACAGAATTGACCCTTACAAGAGTTTTAGACCAGGAGACATTATACTAGCAAGAGTTGTATCCTTTTTTAATATGGCTTGATTGGACTGTAGTCTTAAATTCGTTAATAGCGTTTATTTTTTGCTTCATAAATTTTGAATTATCAATCCAGCAATATTGGGTTTAAATTTAAATGTAATAAACTTTAAACCAAACTTACCTGCACCTACATCAAATTGATTCTCTGCAATTGTATTTTGTTATTCTTTAACTTGTGAATATTTTGACTAAATGCTACAAAATTCAAAATAATTTATTTCAACTATTTCCTTCAAAATATTTTGACATAATTATATAACATAATAGTCTTATTATGAACAAAATTTTATAGTATTGTGTAATCCAAGGATTTCTATTTTTTATGTAAGAAGGGAAAACAACCTGAGATGGGACATGCAACAAGGGGATGTCACAGGTGTGTTGCCAGCCCTTTGAGAGACTCATAGGCCCGTTTTTAAAAAAATCCTAAGTTCTATCATTCCAGGAATGCTGTCCCAGAGAGCTGGTTGTGGTGGCTTTAGACTACTACTTCATGCTATATTTTTAAGAACCCCTATTACAAGGAGTTGTTTATGAGGCAATATGGAGCACTTTTTGGGTACCCCTGACTTATGGTATTCCTGCTAGATTTTGGATATTACTGATGATTAGTTACCATTTCTTAAGGCTCTTGTTTCATTCAACATGAATTACAAAAAAATGTGTTTCATCTATATTTTACGTAGTAGCATTTCCTTATCCTACCTGACAGTTGCCAATGACAGAAATCCACTGGTATCATGTATCAACAGCAGAGAATGAACTGGGTGTGGCCATAGCAACAGCAGAGGGTTCCCCACAAGGAGTTAGCATGGTACCCATCAGTTGGTCAGAGATGCAGTGCCCTAAAACTTTAGTCAAGGAACCCCGAAAAGTTGCCAGGATCATTCCAGAAAATATCAATAAAGCATTGTTCCCTGTTGGAGATAAAACAGAAGAAACAAGTGATAAAAAATAAATGTGTATTTTTTAGTTTGCAGTTTCATTTCTCTTCCTTAAGTATACTGTAAATACGAATTTTGCAGGTGGTAGGACCTTGTGCAAGGTCTGCCCGGATTGCTACCACCATCTTGCTCGCTAATCCTGCCGTGAAGCAGCAGTGCTTGCACTGTTGTGTTTCGGCGCGGAGAGTAAGACAACCGGTGAAATTACTGGCACTTGGGGTATTCCAACTTAGGCCTCTAGGTTGGCAACGCATCTGCAATACCCCTGGTGTTGCAGATGTTTATGGGCGATGGTGATCTCTTACCATCAGGAGACCCACTTGCTCGTTTTCCTTCCAGTCGAATAAAAAAAAGATATATACATATACTGATATAGTAAAAACAAGGACTTTGTACTCACTAGACAAAATGTCTACACAGCTTTAACTGCATCCTATCTGCCCTTACTGCCAGCCTACCATATCAGAGGACCTACTCTGAAGTTCGAAAATCGAAGTTCGTATCGTACCGTCCCTCTCGCTGTCATAATTTTAATTCTTAGCCTCAGTTCTCAGCGTATTGTTATTACTTCCGAACGAAAATTACTGACAGTTTCGGGACGAAACTGTCAATCAAACACATGTTTGACGTTCAAAAACCTTATACATTTGTGAGACTACCTTACGATATCATCATAAATATTAACAGTTCCATTTCTTAATTGTTGGATTTAAGAATTCAATGATAAAAGTAGTTATATTTAAACATTTTTATTCATGGATAAATGATAATCGAAATTGTGCTCAGTTTTGTGCCAAGTCAAGTGATGAAGAACAGGCTATTTATTTAAGGCACGTGTTTTTGAACGTGTTGCACTTGTGCATGTCAAATTCTCCGAAAATATTTGTAGTTTTTGCTCGCAAAATTTACCTTGAAGATGTAATGTTACGCAGACGTTGAGCAAGATAATAAATTTAAGATAAATCTGCAATCATTCCAGTGTTTTGTTACGCTTTAGCTTTAGTATAATGAGCTCACCGTTGTCCAGTTATCATTATCATTAAACAAACTAACGTTTCACCGTGCCTATAGGTATCGGTTCGAGCAGTTTTTAACGATCTCGAAAGCCTAGCAGACGTGCAAATATGAAGTTCGCCGAGCATTTAAGTGCCCATATAACGCCGGAGTGGCGTAAACAATATATCAATTATGAGGTAGGTATTTGTTTATTTACACTAAGTAGTTCTGGGCTCAACTAGATTTGTATTTTGCACTATTTAATTGATGGTCATTTGAAAATATAAACTCAATGAAATTCTCGTGACTACTACTAAGCATGTACATGCAGTACAATACATTAATTTATAACTTTAAACTGAATAGCCGTATCTCCTTTTTATTGCTGTGTCATTTGACCTTTCCAATTAGAAATGAATGTTTACTAGTACATTAGAAAAGTAGATTTTTTTTTATTATGATTTGCCTTGCTATTATAAATCTTACAAAAGTTAAAAAGAACCAACTAAACTTTTTGTACAGGAAATGAAAGCTATGCTCTACACAGCAGTGGAAGAAGCCCCGTCTGCGGAGAATGTGGAGCCCGAAGTATTGTCCAGACACTTTGCAAACTTTGACGAAACATTCTTCCACTACTGTGACCAGGAGTTGAAAAAGATCAACACATTCTACTCAGGTATGTAATGAATTTACTTGAACATTTGTTAATCAAAAATTTAACTAAATTACTTTTTTCTTCAAAACCAGCTCGACCAACATGTTAGCAGTACAAAGAATACTTGCTAAGGAACAGCTAGATAAGCTATCAGTTGAAACTGCCTGCCTGATAATTTAAATAATAATAATAATAATAGTAAATAAAAATATGGGTATACTAATATACTGCCAAACTATAAAAAAAAATGATCAACTTTAATCTATAACTGTCCCTGTAATTAAAATTTGCCCAACACTGCTTCCCAGTCAGTTAAAATCATCTGTCTGTGGAGTCTGTTAAAAATAGTATACAAATTATTTTCACATTGCATAAAATTGGTGATTGTATGATATGGTAAGGACAAAAATATTTCTCTTAAGAGACCAAAGCAAACATCAAATCTTTGGAAAAAAACTTTATTTTTCATACTATACTAACTTTAGTTCTCTGTCCAAGTTTGTGTAAAATATTAGTCTATTTTTTTCTCAAAGATACTATTAACTTTGTTATAACATATATTTGAATTTAATTCATAAATAATTATTAGTAAAGTTACTAAATACATGATAAATAGAGCTTCTTTATAATAAAGTATAATATATTATATTTAATTATTATAATTATTAAATAATATCCTTATTTACAGAAAAGCTTGCCGAAGCAACAAGAAAATTTGCCACATTACAGAGTGAATTAAAATCCCAGTTTGACACACTGAAGCCAAAAGCCGGTGGTGATGGCAGAAAAGCACCGATACCTCGCAGAAAAGTGCAAGAACTCAAGCTGGCCTTTAGCGAGTTCTATCTCAGTTTGATATTGCTACAGAATTACCAAAATCTTAACTATACAGGCTTTAGGAAGATATTGAAGAAACATGATAAGGTATGTTTTCAAAAACCCACCATTTCTCATTCATTTATCACATTAACATTTCTCATATATTTATTTGGTTAGTGAAAATAGAATAGGAAATAAATCCATTTATACAGACTACAGACAACACATCAATAAAAAGGAAGGAAAAAAAAGCCTTTAGAAAACAAAAAAAAAAAAATGTGAAACCGAAATGGTTTCCACTCAGCAGTACCACAGGCACGACTAGCGTTATCAATGGCGCTGGTTTTCCGTGGAGCCAGCGAGGTGCGTGGGACAGCTTACTGCGCGACTTGCGTCAGACAAATGATATAAACAGATAATACCTACTCATATTTAATAAATAAAGTTAGATATGTAACATAAAAAAAGAAAGAAATTAAAACATTTTTTGTGACATTTTTGTACCAGTAAGAAAAACAAAAAGAAAAACGCAAAACTGAGAAAGATATGTTATGAAATGGTCCCAACTCATGTGCATATTTTAATGGCAAAACATTTCAATGGCGTGTTTAAAGATACCAATTTACACTGAATCCGCGTGGGAGCTTCACCCCAAGCCCTCTCATTTTGGGCGGTTCAAGGTTCACAATTCAAGGTTAAAATCACTTTCATATCTTCTAGTGCAAAAACTAACAAAGTTTAGATTCATTACTAAAGAAATTGTTGGTAATATGTATAGGGTGTACTCTCGTATTGGAGCTATTTGTTACCTTTTACGGCATCCACGGGAAACGGGATAATAGGACCCTGTCCTTTTCTAAACCCAGTCATCCATAATGCCATCACCTATAAAGCACCTCATATCAATTTTATAAACTAAAATCAAGTAAATAAGAGCAAAGTTCTGGCCCTTAAGGTGACTAAACCCAAAAAAAAAATCTAAAACCGGGCTATGAATGGCAGTTTCCGCAATAAAAAAAAGTTAATCACCTTATTTATTTCCAGTTATTAAACGGCAGTAATGGTGCACAATGGCGGGCAGAGCATGTGGAAACATCCCATTTCTACACAAACAAAGACATTGACAGACTGATCAGCGATACGGAAGCCACAGTGACCAATGAGCTGGAAGGTGGAGATCGGCAGAAAGCAATGAAGAAGCTGAGAGTCCCACCGCTGGGCGAGCAGCAGAGTCCGTGGACGACGTTCAAAGTGGGACTGTTCTCTGGATCTTTTATAGTGCTGTTCATTACTGTTGTGCTCTCTGGTAAGTTGATTTTTACATACATACAGTCATACAGGGCAGGCAGCGCTAGTTTGCGCCACAGCACTGCATACTGGAATAGGCACTTGCAACTCTGCTCTAAGCACGCCAGGGTACGCATCTGAATATCGAATGTTAAAATATCGAATATATTAAAATATCGAATGGGGCATAATATCGAAACGTTTATTTTCTGAAACTGAGAACTTTTCAGGATTGATTAAAACGGCATCGTATAGAACCCCTTAGGTTAGTGTAGGTTAGATTTATAACAACCTAAAGAAATACAGTCTTAACAAAAATACCTTTTCAATATTATGACCCGTTCGATATTTTAATACATTCGGTATTTTAACATTCGATATTCAAATACGTAACCGCACGCCAACATATACACTATAACAATATCCCGTAACAATACAATTCGAAAAATCTACGTGGTTCAAAAATTCAACAATTTTTTTTTTAAGGATATGTACCTACAATTTCATTGAATTAAAATGGTAAAATGTCCAGTCCATGATATAATCATCTTGATAGGCAATGCTGACCACATTGATTGTGAAAGAAGTTGATTGCCTAAAAAAATTATTATTAAATATTACTTAGTTCCATAATATTCGAAACTTGTTAATATGCAAGCATTGTAGATATTGCTAACTCAAAGAAGTGTCTCGAATAATTAAGGAGGAAAATGAAGACTGGTTTGAATCATATTTTACGGCCGTCAGTGACGTTCATTATTATTATAATGAAATAGATTTGCGTGTAAAAACCGCAGAAGTAATAGATGTCTCATTCGTTTGAAGATGTTTTACCTAGTTTCAAATTAGATAAAGGCTTATTCATTCTCATATTAATTATCTATCACTATAAGAATAAACAACTATGCTCTTGGTTACATGTTTGCAGTTAAATAATAGATTACCTGGGCGACCGAGCTCTGCTAGGCTTGAGACTCGGTAACCACGTTTTCCCAAAGATAACCTAGTTAGATCGATTTTTCATCTCTGAAAACCCCTACATACCGAATTTCATCGAAATCGTAATATATACAAGAATTACTCGTTTATTAGATTTAAATTTTGATGATGTACCATTAGATTACCGTCAATGGAGAGAATCTTAAAAATATGTGAACTTGTTCTTTTGAATTTTCAAAAAAGTTTTGATATTTTGATGGAAAAATCTATAGGGCACTTCTACAACCTGACAAGCAAAGTCCTCACAATACAAATAAAGGAAAAAGTCCGAAAATCACTAAACCAAAACAACCATGTAACCATCTAACAATAATTTTATGAAATCTATTTTTTTACCACCGCGGAAAGATTCTCGAATGCCGTCCCCGGACCGCGAGACGAGTTGTCGGTAGGCCTCCAAAGATGGAGCGACGACCTGGTTAAGATCGCGGGATTGCGGTGGATGCGAAAAGGACAAGACCGGTCTGAGTGGAGAGCCTTGGGGGAGGCCTATGTCCAGCAGTGGACGTCTTTCGGCTGACATGATGATGATGATTTTTTTACTTGCTTTTAATTTTTTAAGGATGTGCAAGTCAGATACCCGCTTGGCTGGTTTATTCCAGTTTTGGCAATCCCATAGCTAGCTAATAATAAACCATTATTATCGCAAAAACAACAAGCTTTAAGTAATATTTACTGCTATAATACGATCTATAAATCGCCAAAGTAAACACACCCAAGTAAATTTACCACCTGCTTTATCTTTGTTTCACATTAGCTGTAGGTCATATCTCCGTAACACTGATTATTCAAAACTGAATTTTAACGCAAAGGCGATAAGGTTTGAATTAGGTTGGTGGTGTTAAAGATCAAATAAGAGATGTGGCCAGAAAGCTGTGGTAGTCAAATGTTGTTATCTTTGACCTCTATTGAGATAAAGATAAATCTCAGATAGTATAATAAGGAAAATACTGAGGATTTGTGTAACGACCGTTGCTATTAGTAGAAAAACACGTGGAAGATCGACCTTCACCCATCTGATAACCAGATGACTAATTTTTTATTAAATATTATATTATTTATTTACAAACACGCCTATGAGAGCTTGCCTATCGAAAAGTGGATCATGGCAAATTTTTCTAAAATAGCACTTTTTCCAATATATGTTTTTTAATACCATATCCCGAAAGTCTTATCGACCAATTATCAAAATATTTAGGTCTAAGAATTCGACTCCACAATAGAACCGTGTCGTAATTACATTCAACGTCATTAGAAACATAATGTTTATAGATAAAAAACGAAATGATTTACTATGATAAGATTCTTTGGTGCCCCAGGCAGGATTCAAATTGGTTGACTTTACCTATTATGAATTATGATCTAATTAACAGAGTTGGATCTACAATTGGGCCATTTTTAACCGACAAAGAGGGGTGTTATAAGTTTGACCGCTATGTGTGTCTGTGTGTTTGTTTGTGGCACCGTAGCTCTTAAACGGGCAGACCGATTTGAATGCGTTTTTTTTTATTTGAAATCAGGTTTCGTAGTGGTGGTTCTTAAATATGTTTCATCAAAATCGGTTCAGCCGTTTTTAAAATATTGAACTTTGAAGTGAAAAATTCGGCGATTTTCCAACTTTTTGTTGTGGGATTATTACGTCAAAATCAAAATAACCAACAAAAAGTTGGAAAACCCCCGACTTTTGACGAAACATATCTAAGAACCATCGCTAAAAAACCTGCTATCAAATAAAGAAAAACCGCATTCAAATCGGTCCACCCGTTTAAGAGCTACGTTGCCACAGACAGACACACATAGCGGTCAAACTTATAACACCCCTCTTTTTGCGTCGGGGGTTAATACTTAAAACAGTATATTCTGCGTTTATTATGCAGTTCCGACTCTGTTAATAGTCACTGTCGTATAAGTAGAGTCATTCACGATGACGCGTGCCGTGGTTCTTATTACAATGTCCTTAATGTCTAATTTTGACAAGTTCACGCGTCTTCGTGGATGGCACTAGGCATAGTGGTTTTAAAACTTTAATTTTTTTTTTTTTTCAGCACTATTCCATGAAGGGGGCACAGACAACTTCAAGACGGCCTTTAGATTGTACCGTGGACCATTCCTTCTAGTAGAATTCATATTTTTAATAGGCATCAACGTATACGGATGGCGGTCTTCAGGTGTCAACCACGTATTAATATTCGAACTGGACCCCCGAAACCATTTGTCTGAACAACATCTGATGGAGTTAGCGGCCATATTCGGGGTTGTATGGGCACTGAGTATATTAAGTTTTATATACAGCGCGAGCCTTAGTATACCACCGTTTGTGAATCCATTGGCTCTAGTGATAATCATGTTGATATTCCTGGTGAATCCTCTGAAGATGTTCAGGCACGAAGCCAGGTTTTGGTTCTTGAGGATATGTGTGAGTACTTTGTTATTTTTTATATTTTTTGTTTCACAACCCAGTTCTAATAACAAAAGTAACGATACTGCATCGTTCATTTTAAGTTCAAAACTGTTGTAAATATTTTTTTTGTGTCTCAGCAAACTTTTGGGCACCAAATGGATAAAACATGCAAGAGGCTCACCTGATGGAAAGCACTTTCCGTTGCCCGTGGATACCCATAACATAAGTAGAAGGAGATTGCTGGCCATTAAAATAAATAAAATATATATTATGTCTTTATGATCGTAAAAGGATAAGCAAAGCTTGAGCCTTTAGTGCTGTGTGGTAAATACAGTCAAGTTAAAATACATTGTATCGACAGTTGAAAGCGACATTTTTTTTTCAAGATATTGAGTTATGTTCGATATCAGTGAATTTTTCTCTGTCGTTTGAGCTATAAAATAAATAAATAAAACAAAATAAAAATCATTTATTATCAGGCGTTTATCGTCCATATATGTCAACCTGATCACGAAATTTGCTGTTTCAAAATTTTCGCAAAAATGTCGCTTAGTCAATTTCTCCTTTCAACTGTTGGTATACTTTTTAGGGTTCCGGAGCCAAAATGGCAAAAACGGAACCCTTATAGTTTCGCCATGTCTGTCTGTCTTTCTGTCTGTCCGTCCGCGGCTTTTCTCAGGGACTATCAATGCTAGAAAGCTGTAATTTTGCACGGATATATAGGTAAACTATGCCGACAAAACAGTACAATTAAAAATAAAATAAAAAAATTATTTAGGGTACCTCCCATAGACGTAAAGTGGCGGTGTTTTTTTTTTTCATCCAACCCTATAGTGTGGGGTATCGTTGTATAGGTATTTTAAAATCATTAGGGGTTTGCTAAGCCGATTTTTCGATTCAGTAATTTGTTTGCGAAATATTCAACTTTAAAGTGCAAATTTTCATTAACATCGGGCGTCCCCCCCTCTAAAATCTAAACCAGTGGGTAGAAAAATTTGAAAAAATTCAGGATGTTAGTCAGTATATCAAACTTCCAAGGAAAACTATAACGGCTAAGTTTGCTTGAGAATTATTAGTAGTTTATGAGTAAATAGCAGCGTAAGGTATAAAATATACCTAAACTTGGAAGATTCCGTTTATAATACGAAATCCTTAGAAAAATATTACTTAATTTTTTCGTAATGGCTACAGAACCCTATTTTGGGCGTGTCCGACACGCTCTTGGCCGGTTTTTTTTACTTTATCACAATACAATAAGGTACAAAAATATAAACTTGTCACTGCACTCTTGTACGCAGTCTATGAACGCTAACCTGAAAAGTTGATTGACCCTTTAAACAAAATTTATTTTTAATTTTCCTTTTTTTTTCAGGGGCGTATTCTAGCAGCACCTTTCATGCCAGTATTATTCGCGGATTTCTGGCTGGCCGACCAGTGGAACTCTTTCGCGACGGCCTTCCTAGACTTCCATTATTTAGTAGCCTTTTACGTGGCGGGCGGCGATTGGTTTAAAGTTAACGGTGAGTTACATTCCGCTACAAGAGTAAAGAATATATTACAATCGTTTATTTTTAACAAATGATGAACTTTTAACAATCTATACTTTACAAAAGCAAATAGCCGCCACTTGATTTAGATAGCTTAAACCTTGCGTCTTTGTTTTAAAAGCGTAATGTCAAAATCTGATAATATCTCATACCTTTGAACGAGCAATTCTTGTAGAATCTCGGAAACAGCTCGATTTTTCGATGAAATTTGTTAGGTGTGTGGAGGTTTTCGGGAATGACAATTCGATCTAGCTTGGTCTTTTCTCTGGGAAATCGAGTCTTAGCTCGAGCAAAGGTACTGTTTATCTAACTCAGTTGTTCCCAACTTTCTCGTGGCCAGGGACCACTTTGATTTCTTTTTTGTTCACGGGAACCACTACTTACAAGAAAAATAAAGTGAATCAATCTGAAAATAAACTTTGATCAATGGGGCCGCAAAATTTGAAAGCGTTAGTTGGACCATACTCGTATTTTGGTTTCTGCGGACCACTGGTGGTCCACGGACGGACCACTGGTTAGGAACCATTGATCTAACAAACTAATGCCTATAATGCATTTTTCAGGGGTTATTCTCTACATATGTGAGTAGTTATGAGATGTTCTATCACATTATCTTGTTTTAGAATTATGTTAATTGTATTTCTACTTAGAGCCTTTTAAAGTGTATAGTAGAAATGTAATCATTATTTTTTCGCATTAAATTCATGTAGTATTGTTGGTGTCTGTTGAGATACAGATCCAATAAAAACCAAGATAACTCGCATCATAATCGTAACAGCCCATAGTTTTGTATAAAATCGAATACTTCCTCAAATTTAATGAAAACTTTACACCATAACTAAACTACTAAACTTTTCATCCACTCGAAGGTTGACTAGTAGAGATCCCTTAAAGGGATAAGTTCGCCTTTGTACATGTATCTCACTGTCTGTAAATTTTATTTGTTACTTATTTTCAATAAAGAGTTTACATACATACGTACCTTACGAAACTTCGAATTTTAGTTATTATTGTTTTTGTTGACTAATTGGTAGCTATTGGTGTGTGATTGCTTAGCCACCTCGAAACTATAACTCATGTATACTCGTATCACAAATAGTTAATATTAAATATCAGCAATAATGTGTGTAAGATCAAAGAAACTCGAGTACATTGAAGTGCAAAAATAAGTATCTATTCGAACCACTCAAAAATATGTTACTACCGCCTTATTGCGCCGGAATAAGAGTTCCTGGTACTTATTTTTGAAAATTGAACTAGTTTATATTTTTACACTCGACTGTACCCGCGTACCGACCTCCATTCTATAGCGGTAGAGAAAAAATATATTAAAAAAAAGTCGCAACATTACATCACTTTATATCAATTTGTGACAGAAAAATGAAATTGTGATTGATAATCTTTTTAATAGACTTAAAATGTACTCTTCAGAGTATTGCTTGAGAAAGAGACGGTGTGCTAAAACCGCACGATTCCCGCCGTGTGTGAACGCAGCCTTATGCGGTTAGCCGAGCGGTTTTAGCGTGCCGTCCCTCATCAAAGTATCGCTTGAGAAAGAGACGGCGCGCTCAAATCGCACAGTTAGTCACAGTGCGAACTTAGCCTTAACATCCCCCCTTTCTAGAACCGTCCCTGAATAAACTTTATCAAGATAGCTATTCTAGAAACTGGACAAACTTTCGTATTTCGTGACAAAACCTTCTCCACAACACGTGTCCATATCGGATCGCATACTTATTGAAAGTCCGAATGTAATTTTTGTCAGAATTATCGTTTGTCATAACTCTTTTTTCTCTGAATCCAATGATTGTTTAGAATTCTTATTAAATAAGCCTAACCTAACCTATAGTTTTCTATGGGATGACCATTTAAAATCTTTAGAAAAATATAAGGTTTCAGTGCGAAAAAAATTCGGACAAACGTTGATTCGGACAAAAAATACGGTATGACTAGAGAAGAGTATGCGAACTTTGGCGCTCCCCCATAACACAAACCAATCCTATTCCAGACGCATTTGAGTCAACGAAGTGGTTTCTTATAACCCGCGCCATTGTAAGCGTTGTGCCTGCATGGACGCGGTTCTGCCAGTGCCTCCGCCGGTACAGGGACAGTAAAGAGGCCTTCCCTCACCTGTTGAACGCTGGGAAATATTCTACCACGTTCTTTGTGGCGCTTTTCACTACGCTAAGGATATTGTACGCTGGTGAGTTTGACTTGGGATATTGGCGCAGCCGGTAGGATGACTTGCTAGTGTTATTGAGTACTAATTAACGAACAAATGTTTTTAGTTTTTAAAAACAGTTTTTATTTAGTCATTTTTCAATGTCTAACACTAATGTGTCTGGAAGAGGTAAATGTCAAAATGAGTGTTGATTGTGTTTGCATGCGCACACTACTCCACATCCATGGGTACAAAAAATTTGGACCACGTTAAATGATACTTAACCATACAAAACAACTTATAAATTATTTTATGTATTTTAATTAGACAATCCCCTGGTAGTGATATTATTATTGTAATTCTATTTATTATTTTTTAGTTTTTTTTTATGCATACTACTATGACGATCCTGAGTGGAGAAGAGAACCTGTTTGAAATTGTAATTGTTTTGTTGCTTTTTATTATTTAATTTTAAAATTTTGTGACATTTTAATCTTTTGTGTTCTGGATAATTTCAGTATAAATTCTCGTAACTTTGACATGTACAAATTATGATGTAGTTTTATACTGAATGAATAAATAATCTAATCTAATCTAAAGGAATAATTTCATGAAAAACTTAAATGTCGTAAAAAAAATTAACCAGCTTTAGGTTGTCCAACTGTTTTTAACTCTAAACAAAAATCAACATTAAAACATATAAATGTTAATATAAACATAAACTTTTCAGGTGGTAGGACCTTGTGCAAGGTCCGCCCGGATTGCTACCACCATCTTGCTCGCTAATCCTGCTGTGAAGCAGCAGTGCTTGCACTGTTGTGTTTCGGCGTGGAGAGTAAGACAGCCGGTGAAATTACTGGCACTTGGGGTATTCCAACTTAGGCCTCTAGGTTGGCAACGCATCTGCAACACTTCTGGTGTTGCAGATGTTTATGGGCGGTGGTGATCTCTTACCACCAGGAGACCCACTTGCTCGTTTGCCTTCCAGTGGAATAAAAAAAAAACTCAACTAACGTTTTTGAATAAAAAGTTAACACGTAAACCTCACCTCCAGGTAACTACGCAGACCGGTACGACAACCCGTTCCTCTACGCGTGGTTCGCGTGCCAGCTGATATCCTCACTGTATACTTACACGTGGGACGTGAAGATGGATTGGGGGCTGTTCAGCTTTGCGCCCAATATTGAGAACCGGCTGCTTAGGGAAGAGATCGTCTATAACCCTGGGGTAAGTCCGTCCATAACTGACTATATAATGTTTCAGAATTATTTTTTTAATTTTGACAGTGGAAGCATTCTACACTTTCACTGAACGTAGATATAGTTAGTGTTTAGTTTTCTTACGAAGGGACTCCATACGTCCCTGTATTATTATTTTTTTTTGTATTTTTTTTTCTTATTTGTATACCTACTGTAGTTCTTAAGTATTTTGGCATAAAGTCATAAACTTGGCAGAAAGTCATTTTGAAAAAATGACTTTCTGCCAAGTTTCTTGCGGCGCATTCGTCTTGGCAATGATTGTCTTTCCGAAAGCGCTGGTAGTTTAAAAAACCGGCCAAGAGCGTGTCGGACACGCCCAAAATAGGGTTCCGTAGCCATTACGAAAAAATTAAGTAATATTTTTCTAAGGATTTCGTATTTTATACGGAATCTTCCAAGTTTAGGTATATTAAAATTTTATACCTTACGCTGCTATTTACTCATAAACTACTAATAATTCTCAAGCAAACCTAGTCGTTATAGTTTTCCTTGGAAGTTTGATATACTGACTACCATCCTGAATTTTTTCAAAATGTTCCACCTACCGGTTTAGATTTTAGAGGGGGGGGGGGACGCTCGATTTTAATGAAAATTTGCACTTTAACGTTGAATATTTCGCAAACATATGACTGAATCGAAAAATCATTTTAGCAAACCCCTAATGGTTTTAAAATACCTATCCAACGATACCCCACACTATGGGTTGGATGAGAAAAAAAAAATCACCGCCACTTTACGTCCCATAGACGTACCCTAAAAAAATTGTTTTTGAATTTTTAATTGTACTATTTTGTCGGCATAGTTTACCTATATATCCGTGCAAAATTACAGCTTTCTAGCATTGATAGTCCCTGAGCAAAGCCGCGGACGGACAAACAGACAGATATGGCGAAACTATAAGGGTTCCGTTTTTGCCATTTTGGCTCCGGAACCCTAAAAATGACGTGTAAAAGTGCCCATTGCGGCCTATTTACTGAATAAATGTTTTTGTTTTTTTCTAATCGTAGAGGTCAGTCAGACTATATAGAGCAGTCTTCCGCAAAGTGAGCGGTATTGCCCCCTTGTGGACGCTAGAAGGGCGGTAAGAAGCCCAAAAAAATTAGAATAAGAAGTTTTGAATATAGGTTTAATTAAACTCCAGGCGTGCTTAATTAAACACCTTTTATTCCGGTAGAGAGCACCACCGCGCGATAATCTAGATCCGCGCAGACGAAGTCGCGGGCATAAGCTAGTTCACAATAAATAAATGATACCTTATCACCTTCACTAACTGCCGAGCTACTGACGAGTGGGGACGGATTCCAAAACTGCATAACTGGTTGCAAATTCTACGACCAATAGCAATTTATTAATGGTATAATTAAAAAATAATTTAAGTATATTTAGTAGCGTGTATTTTTAAAACTACCTTAAACTTTAAGGGCAGTTAGTGAAGGCCCTAATAATCACATTTAGTAAAAAATGTAGACTTGTTATTTTCCTTACAAAATTAATTAGCACGCAATGTATCGTTACGCGATACTACTTTGTTTTTATTCAAAACATCGCACTTGTTGACGTGACAGCTGTCACAGAACGCTTCTCTCTTCTTGTACGCATTACATTGCTGCTCGAAAATATTTCAAAAATTAATTACGCTCTGTTAGTTAATTTTAAATTAACAATTAGTTTTGATATCGGTTCACATCACTTAAATCTTCGTCTGGTTACAGTTTGAGGTAATATTAAAAATATACGCTGTATTTTTAACCGACTTCAAAAAAAGGAGGAGGTTATCAATTCGGTTGTATTTTTTTTTTCAGTTCTACTACTTCGCGATCGTAGAAGACTTCGTGCTCCGCTTCGTGTGGATCGTGTCGTTTCTGCTCACAGAGAACAACGTGGTTGCTCCGGAGACCATGCTGTCCATCCTCGCGCCGCTGGAGGTGTTCAGGTCAGTCGTACAACTCAAGACGCAACCGAACTCCGAACTCATTCTTTCTCACAGGCACCGCACTAAAACCGGTACTTATTTATTTTTGAAATGATTGCATCAAATCACAACGCTACGTTACCACGCTACCACGCTACCACGGTTCGAAATTAATAATCTTGAAGTTAGTTAGAAGTTATTCATCTCGTCTGCGCACTGGCGTTGGGTGACAGTCTTGACCGGCCCGGCTAACACCGACATGTAAATACCGGCCCTGTTTTTCGTGTACTCGCCCATAGAAGCTCCTGTCAGTTTGTATGGGCGTGTACACAAAAAACAGGGCCGGTATTTACATGTCGGTAAAAACATGCCGGTAATGACTGTCACCCCTCGCGTTCCAAACCAAACGCAACAAACTTCACACCGTAAGCCAGATTCAAAATTGGAAAGAAAGTGCTATACATGCAGCTATACATAGACTACTAACGTTTTCCTAAGTATGAAGAGAGCGTTTGGAAGCCCCGTCAAAGCCCACGAGAGCGGGCGAGATGTCATGCTATTTACAACGTACGGTGCAACGATCGCAAATAGTCGCAATCAGCGCTGAGGATTACTTATGCAATTCTTAGTATTTTACGTAAAATAAAGCGCGCTAAATTATTAAAGTGATTTTATTAGAACTTTTTTTTTCGTTCGGACGCTGTTCGGTTTATAAGGCAAGCCCGGCTTTTGCGCCTCCCTGTGATATTAGTATGGATAGTATGGATTAGGGTATTTCCACGAGCGTCCCAACCGCTGTCACTCCCTTGCCTGAGATTTTAGGAATTGGAAGGCAGATTGTTTTTTAATTATGACGTAAATAGCTCCTGTACTCAGGCCAGAATCTATTTCAATACAAAAATCAATGCATATGAATTATTTACTTCTTAATATAAATAGCTAGGGACTGACAGCGGTTGGGACGCTCGTGGAAATACCCATTACAGCTCTGAAACTGTAGCAACATTTGTGTAACTGTCAAGTTTGCCTAGTTAAAACGCTTACTATATAGGCGGAGCGTCAGAATATTCTCGAATGCCTCATAACCCCTTTGACCCCCAGACGGTTCATCTGGAACTTCTTCCGGCTGGAGAACGAGCACCTGAACAACTGCGGCAAGTTCCGCGCCGTGCGGGACATCTCCGTGGCGCCGCTCGACTCCTCCGACCAGGGGGACATCATACGGATGATGGACCATCCCGACGGCGTCATTAATAGGTACCTACTACCACAGTATAATATATAAGTTAAAGCAGTAGGGAAGGTACGTTCCGCGCCGTGCGGGACATCTCCGTGGCGCCGCTCGACTCCTCCGACCAGGGGGACATCATACGGATGATGGACCATCCCGACGGCGTCATTAATAGGTACCTACTACCACAGTATAATATATAAGTTAAAGCAGTAGGGAAGGTACGTTCCGCGCCGTGCGGGACATCTCCGTGGCGCCGCTCGACTCCTCCGACCAGGGGGACATCATACGGATGATGGACCATCCCGACGGCGTCATTAATAGGTACCTACTACCACAGTATAATATATAAGTTAAAGCAGTAGGGAAGGTACGTTCCGCGCCGTGCGGGACATCTCCGTGGCGCCGCTCGACTCCTCCGACCAGGGGGACATCATACGGATGATGGACCATCCCGACGGCGTCATTAATAGGTACCTACTACCACAGTATAATATATAAGTTAAAGCAGTAGGGAAGGTACGTTCCGCGCCGTGCGGGACATCTCCGTGGCGCCGCTCGACTCCTCCGACCAGGGGGACATCATACGGATGATGGACCATCCCGACGGCGTCATTAATAGGTACCTACTACCACAGTATAATATATAAGTTAAAGCAGTAGGGAAGGTACGTTCCGCGCCGTGCGGGACATCTCCGTGGCGCCGCTCGACTCCTCCGACCAGGGGGACATCATACGGATGATGGACCATCCCGACGGCGTCATTAATAGGTACCTACTACCACAGTATAATATATAAGTTAAAGCAGTAGGGAAGGTACGTTCCGCGCCGTGCGGGACATCTCCGTGGCGCCGCTCGACTCCTCCGACCAGGGGGACATCATACGGATGATGGACCATCCCGACGGCGTCATTAATAGGTACCTACTACCACAGTATAATATATAAGTTAAAGCAGTAGGGAAGGTACGTTCCGCGCCGTGCGGGACATCTCCGTGGCGCCGCTCGACTCCTCCGACCAGGGGGACATCATACGGATGATGGACCATCCCGACGGCGTCATTAATAGGTACCTACTACCACAGTATAATATATAAGTTAAAGCAGTAGGGAAGGTACGTTCCGCGCCGTGCGGGACATCTCCGTGGCGCCGCTCGACTCCTCCGACCAGGGGGACATCATACGGATGATGGACCATCCCGACGGCGTCATTAATAGGTACCTACTACCACAGTATAATATATAAGTTAAAGCAGTAGGGAAGGTACGTTCCGCGCCGTGCGGGACATCTCCGTGGCGCCGCTCGACTCCTCCGACCAGGGGGACATCATACGGATGATGGACCATCCCGACGGCGTCATTAATAGGTACCTACTACCACAGTATAATATATAAGTTAAAGCAGTAGGGAAGGTACGTTCCGCGCCGTGCGGGACATCTCCGTGGCGCCGCTCGACTCCTCCGACCAGGGGGACATCATACGGATGATGGACCATCCCGACGGCGTCATTAATAGGTACCTACTACCACAGTATAATATATAAGTTAAAGCAGTAGGGAAGGTACGTTCCGCGCCGTGCGGGACATCTCCGTGGCGCCGCTCGACTCCTCCGACCAGGGGGACATCATACGGATGATGGACCATCCCGACGGCGTCATTAATAGGTACCTACTACCACAGTATAATATATAAGTTAAAGCAGTAGGGAAGGTACGTTCCGCGCCGTGCGGGACATCTCCGTGGCGCCGCTCGACTCCTCCGACCAGGGGGACATCATACGGATGATGGACCATCCCGACGGCGTCATTAATAGGTACCTACTACCACAGTATAATATATAAGTTAAAGCAGTAGGGAAGGTACGTTCCGCGCCGTGCGGGACATCTCCGTGGCGCCGCTCGACTCCTCCGACCAGGGGGACATCATACGGATGATGGACCATCCCGACGGCGTCATTAATAGGTACCTACTACCACAGTATAATATATAAGTTAAAGCAGTAGGGAAGGTACGTTCCGCGCCGTGCGGGACATCTCCGTGGCGCCGCTCGACTCCTCCGACCAGGGGGACATCATACGGATGATGGACCATCCCGACGGCGTCATTAATAGGTACCTACTACCACAGTATAATATATAAGTTAAAGCAGTAGGGAAGGTACGTTCCGCGCCGTGCGGGACATCTCCGTGGCGCCGCTCGACTCCTCCGACCAGGGGGACATCATACGGATGATGGACCATCCCGACGGCGTCATTAATAGGTAAAGCAGCATGGGAGCTACGAACAAATCGATCGAAACGAACACACTCACACAGAGGCGCGCTCTACACGGCCTCTAAGGGGGTCTCGCTACTGCAGTACTGACTGCAGTTGCGTTGCGATGCGTTCGTATAAACTCGGAACAAAATACAAACAGAACGTTCAAACGAGACTGCCATAGATAATTTGGTGCCAGAACGAAAAACAGTATTCGCATTCGCGAATGTCGGTAGCAAATATTCGCATTCGCATGTTTAATAACCTAACCAACGAAAAGTTGTAAAATCCCCGACTTTGTCACTTTAAAGTTCATTGATCTCAAAAATGGCTGAACCGATTTAGATGAAACATGTCTAAGAACCATCGCTAGAAAACCTGCTATCAAATAGAACAAACCACATTCAAATCGGTCTACCCGTTTAAGAGCTACGGTGCCACAGACAGACACACAGACAGACACACATAGCGGTCAAACTTATAACACCCCTCTTTTTGCGTCGGGGTTTAAAAAATTACTTTCGTTACATCACTAGAACTAATGATTTATTGATTATAATTAATTAATTTATAATTTTCAGGTTAACAAAAAAGAAAAATATTAAGAAAGCAAAAGACATAGATAGGAAGCCGCTCATCAAAAAGGAGTCCATCCAGGACTTGCAACTCGAGTTAGACTTGTCCTCCAAGATGCTGTAACCAACTGTGATATACATTACTTATAGATGTTATAGTATTATTCCAAATCATGATTATATTTATAGAAATTATTGAAACTACTGTTTTTATTAACAAAACCCTTATTACGTTTAAACTTTCATGATTTTCATCATAGTCAAAATACCGGGAACGTATCAAAATATATTAAGTTTAAAACGAATAATGGTCGAAATACATAATGGTCATTACATATACTATCATTTTTTTATGAAACTATTGATTAAAAGAACTTTTTAAGTTTAATCTACTAGTGTAATCTACAGATTGGTTTAGGTTAGGTTAGGTTTATTTTATGAAAATCTTGTAAAGTTGAGAATCACCAAGAAAATTGCATTATAGCAAATTACCACTATGTATTTCGTCCATTATTATTTTTAAACTTTATATATTTTGATATATACACCAAAATACCACTCTACTCGTGACCACGGCCACTGTAATTAGGTCGAAACGTCGAGTTAAATATTACTCGTGCGGTTTAGCGTCCTGTTTGTGATATTTTGACAAAAAAAATCCTTAGATACTAATATTATAAATGTGAAAATAACTGTGCCAGTCTGTTACCTTATTTCCACGCTTCAACCGCTGAACCGATTTAGGTAAAATTTGGTATGGAGATAGTTGGTGTCCCGAAGAAGGATATAGGCTACTTTTTATCCCGGAATAGTATAGTGCCCGCGGGATAGCGATAAGCGAAATCTACGCAGACGGAGTCGCAGGAAGCTTGTTAACAATAAAAACCTACCATAGTGGATTATTACGGATTCCTACCTTGTAAGAGAAATGAAAATATTTAGTAGGTATTATAGACCAAGCAAGCAAGGTAAAAAGTCGTAAAAAGCCGTGGTGGCCTAGTGGTTTGACCTATCGCCTCTCAAGCAGAGGGTCGTGGGTTCAAATCCCGGCTCGCACCTCTGAGTTTTTCGAAATTCATGTGCGCAATTTACCACGAGCTTTGCGGTGAAACATCGTGAGGAAACCTGCACAAACCTGCGAAGCAATTCAATGGTGCGTGTGAAGTTCCCAATCCGCACTGGGCCCGCGTGGGAACTATGGCCCAAGCCCTCTCATTCCGAGAGGAGGCCTGTGCCCAGCAGTGGGACGTATATAGGCTGAGATGATGATAGACCAAGAGCCGACTACCGTCAGACCTTGGTAATAGTATAAAGGCTGAAAGTTTTTATATATAGTACTAACATAAGTAATAACGAATCCCAACTTCGGATATTGGGGTTTTGCTAAATATCACTCAAGTCATAAAATTTTTCATTGCCAAACTCTTTGTAGAGTTGCAACTCGCTGCCAGACACCCATAACGTATGTTTGAATAAACGTATGGCAAAACAAATTACCAAAGGGGTTTTTTTATAAGCACAAAGTATTGTGGGTCATAAAAATTACAAAAACAATGTAGTAATATTAGTGCATTCGTTTATTTTCGATCGTATAAACTTTACTTTCAAGCTACAACACAAAGTAATAGCAACCAGTAGGTACGACTTACGATATAATTAATAACTTTTAAGTTAATTTGTAACTTAATTAGTCAAATCGCTTTTTACCTTCATTAGACAAGACTTTGTTGAAAAAAAACATTTTTTATTTTTAACTGAAAGTTTAAGATCTTTATAGTTCGTGACTTATAAATAAACTAAATATAAATTATATATAGACCAAACTTTCCATTATAAAGTATATATATGCTAAGCAACTTCAACATTACATAGTCTCTTTCCTTTTCCAGCCAGGAACAAAACGTTCAACAAATGTTGCCTACTTTTTTTATAATGTTTTTTTTTTTGCGGGACTCCTACATCGCCAAGGTCTGAATAAAGGACCCCCTTGAATAAATTTAATTTTACTATTCCGTAAATGGAAGAAAAAACTATAAAAGGATATTTTGACATCATTAAACAAGAATGGACGAAACTGTAATAAAATAATGAGTAGAGAATTAATAAAAAAAAAAAAACATTTTTTTAGTAGCTTTTTAATATAAAAATAGGTAACTAGTCAATTAAGTTGGCTAATAATCTTACCCCCTTATTCATAAACGACAATCAAACCTATTTTAGTTAAAATGCCGCTAAAATTCGTTTGTCCTTATCTGTCACTGCGACATTTGTATTTGTTAGAAAGGGACAAAGCATTTGTTAGTTAACATAGGCTTGTTAAGTTTTATGAATAAGGGGGTTAGTTTAGTACCAATTGCATACAAATCTATGGAGGAATAAAATATACTTATCGTAACTACTTTGAAAAAATCTCGAATCTAAAATCAATATGTCAACAAAATTTAACCTTGATGTTATGTCTATAAAGTTCACTCAGAAAAATTATCTATTTTGAGCTACGAGTTTTTTTTTAAGTAGTGACGATAGGTCAATTGATGAGTGGTACCAAATAGCCTATGTTTACAGTGAGATACTTTTGCTGCCGCTCTCAATTTACATAGTACTAGCTCCTTGCCTCGACTTCGAACGGGTGCAACTATGAAAAAAGAGGCTAAAAATAAAGAAAATCTATAATGAAAGGCGGTAAATTCACATTTTACACCTTCATTTTCACCATAAGTCCGCCGTGCGAAACCGGGGCACGTCGCTTTATACGTATGCAAGTATATATTATCATGGATGAAATAGAGTATGGATTGTTATTCTCCATACTAAAAAACGTTCACCGGAACAAAGCCAAAATCCAGGGTTAATGCTAGATGGCGCTGAGATTTTTACTACATTATATCTAGATGGCACTAAACGCAAAATAATAACGCATTTTATCCAGGGAAACGGAGCTGAGATTTTTCCGACATTATTATCTAGATGGCACTATTCACGTAAATACTTTAGCTGTCAAAAAAACACTTATCTAAGCAGTCAACCAAAGAGGTCAACATATCAAATATATCTGAACAACATAGAAAAATAGGTCGAACATTGATAAAAAAATAGCTATGCTAATTTCAGGTAAGCGATGTGACAATCATCGAAAACAGTACAGTATTGTCATCACATACATCGGTCTCACGTTTTTCTCTTCAATAATTTGACAGATGCATCTCTAGCTGTAGCATTAATACGCTAAATAAATAATAATACGGTAAATGCCCTAATGGGCATTTCTATCTACCGTTGTACCATGAGTTTATCTCTCCGATTTCAACAAAATTTCAAAGATAGACTCAGTCCACGATTGCGAATTGGACGGAGCAAAAACGGAACCGACTGACTATCGGAGCAGTGTTTGGTCGTGTTCAAACGTAACCCGAAAGAGTTTCTGCGTCGTTTCGTGACCGTGGACGAAACGTGGGTTCACCACTACACCCTCGGAATGAAAAAGCAGTCGAAGCAGTGGATTTTAGCGGGTGAACCTGCTCCAAAGAAAGCAAAAACCGTCCCATCGGCTGGAAAGGTCTGTTTTTTGGGATTCGCAGGGTATTATACATATTGACTACATGGAAAAGGTAAAAACGATAACAGGGCAGTACTATGCCAATTTATTGGCTGAATTTGACGCCGTGTTGAAGGACAAACGACCCCATTTAAAAAAGAAAAAAATACTGTTTCATCACGACAACGCCCCGACTCATTCGTCCAGAGTTGTGACGGCTAAATTAGCACAGTTACGCTAAGAACTATTGCCTCACCCCCCGTATTCTCCAGATTTGGCCCTATGCGATTTCTTTTTGTTTCCCAACCTAAAAAAATGGCTCGGTGGTAAGCGATTTGGATCAAATGTCGAAGTCATTGCCGCCACAGAGGCCTATTTTAATGACTTTCCAAAATCATACTTTTTAGTTGGTTTAATAAAGCTTGAGTATAGGTGGAACAAATGTATAGAGTTAAAAGGTGACTACGTAGAAAAATAAATGCATAAATACAAAAAAAATGTGTTTTCTTTCCATAACCGGGTACTTTTCAAACAGCCCTCGTAATATGTCAGATTGCGGATTCAAATAAAACTCCATAGTTTAGTTCACACGTAAATCGTGAACAATTCTGTAATTGCTGCGAAAAAAATTCATAACTTGGCGCTCGAAGGAATATAACGCCATCTAGATGTTACCTTCTACAACATAACGAAGTTTAGTAAACTCACAGAGGTACTTTAAAGAGTTGAACATTATTGCCACCATGCTAAATAGAGCAATGTCGCCACTAAAATTATGTATTATACCGGTTCAATACATCTGGCGACATCTAGTTCCTTTTTTCGTACTAAGCAACGAGGAACTATCTTATGTATGGAGGCTGCACGTCCATACTATACTTCGTCCATGATATTATAAATATTTCTCTTGAATCTTGAATCAATATGTATTGATCCAAACATTGCGTAGTTTAAAAGATATAACGGTATAGACGAGCGGAACCACAGAAACAATCGAGATATTTCTGTGATCTGAAGCGATTTTGTTTTATAGTTTATAGTATGTAATAAAGATAGCCACGGCTCTAGTTACATAGTCAACTTTTGCTGTCACTGCCTCGATTATTGCTTACAAATTTATTAAGGCATAATTCAAGAACATCAAAACTGTTTAATAGATACATTTGTAATATAACAGCACGGTAGTGTACATCAAGTAATCACAACAACCCGCCCTTAGTGAATAAAATAGTGTATAAATATTAAAAAATGCAATCTTCAACGATTAAGCGATACAAATCTCTAAGAACTTAATTACAATAGTTATTTACAAAATACAATAAGGCATTTTTAGCAGATTCCATGCCATTTCGAATCCTATCCTGTGAAGATCTGTCCCTGTAAAAGAAAAAACATAAAAACTTGGTAAAGCACAACAATAATCTTGTGTTTTTTTTGTGCGATATATAATTCAGTTGTTTACTGCGGACTACTATTATAGACTATGGCGTTCAAATGTGTATGAGTACGGAATAGTAGATTGATAACCAAGGGTGGAAAGTGACCCATTTCACCCATTTAACTTAATTATCTTCGACTCCGTGGCTGACCGTAAAAAATAAAAAAAAATAACTTTCCACCCTAGAGATGAAAACGCAATTTAAAAATTCAAATTCAAATATTTTATTGATAGGTTGTGAGTTAGTATACATAGGTTCTTATTGTTAAATTTAGTACGTCACAATCTCCACCCGGCTGTCTACCCATGAAAATCAAACTTTCCGAACAGGCGAGACGAAAAGTATATCTAAATCAGGCTTTCCCAACCTTTATTTCGCCGAGCCTCCCCGAGCCAAAAATAATATTTTCATGCCCCCCTTAGGTACATTCACTTCTTATATTTGAATCACATGCATATTCCTTATACGAGGGGCGGCTGAAAAGTAATCTACCTCACCTATTTATAACGCGAAAAAAAATCTGGCCACTATGATTTCGTATTCACTTGTTATTCTATTTTCAAAATATAGGACATTCATTTGTTTATGGTGTCTCGTTCTCCTTTGTCACTTGATTGTTCGAACCATGTCCGCAGGAAAATTTGAAACTGAAGAAAATTGAGCAATGTGCTGTTATAAATTCCTCACTATAGAGGGAAGTACGCTCTCGCAGATAAAACAGCGTATGTTATCTGTATTTGGTGATTTGTGCCCGTCTGATTTCACCTTCAAATTTTGGTCAAAACAATTTTAACTGTAGTAGTGATGGCCTCAAAGATGATCTTTGTAGTGAGCGGCCAATTTTCGCAGCCACCGAAGAAAATGTTCCCCACGTAAAAAAAATATATTAGAAGACCCGGCGAGTGAAGCTGTGGGAGATAGCCAGAGACGTGGGGATTAGCAAGGAATAAGTGAATATAATAATTCACGAACATTTAAATATGTCCAAAGTTAGTGCACGCTGGGTGCCTAGAATGCTGACTTCTTTCGATATGGAGAGAAGAGTTCGATGTTGTAAGGACTTTATAGAAATGAGTCGAGGTAAGGAGGAGGAAACTTTATCTAGAAAAGTAACCTGTGATAAGACCTCGATTAGGCAATGGTATCCCGAAAGTAAACAGGAGTCATTGCAGTGGAAATTTAAAGATGAGAAGCCACCAAGGAAGTTCAAGGTTCGTCCATCGGCAGGTAAACTAATGGCATCAATTTTTTTGGACACGGGTGGGATTTTACTAATTGATTACCTGCCAAAAAAAACTACAATGAATGCTGATTATTACACAAATTTAGACCATCAGCTCAGATAATCAATAAAAGAAAAACAAACAGGCAAACTGAGCAAATGAATTTTGCTGCTGCACGTCAATGCTCTAGTGCACACTGCTCGCACAACAAAGCTGGCCATGTCCAAAAATGGCTTCGAAGAAATCAATCACCCTCCTTACAGCCCAGACCTGGTCCCTTGCGACTATTTTCTGTTCAGATTCCTGTAGAAAGATTTGAGGGGGCGCAGATTTTTGACGTATGAGGACATGAAGTCTGCGGTAAACGAGTATTTTGACGATAAACCAAAAAAAAATTTTTTTAACGGGTTAATGTCACTATTGGAAAAGTGTAATAAGTGCATTTCTCTCACAGGGGATTACATAGAAAAATAAAAAAAATACATCTTCCCTAGTCTTTTCTTTCTTAGTTAGGTAGATTACTTTCCAGCCGCCCCTCGTACTTATACCTACTCGTTAATTCTTTTTGGAAACGTAACCTTACATATTACGTTCAACGCCCCCCCCCTAAGATTTCGCTACGCCTCCCTAGGGGGCGTGACCCCTGGTTGGGAAGTCACCTAAGTAAACAGTCTTGGTTCGAGAAAAGATGTTCTGAAAACTCAAAGCAGCTCACCACTAAGATCGAAGCGCCTCGAGCCTTGACTGCATCTCATCGAGCTCGCTTTCGTCGGGCTCCGGCGCCGCCGCGGCGGGCTCCTTGCTGGTCGACGGAGCGCCCACGGCCGTCGGGGGCGCGGGCGCCTCGCCCAGCTTGCCTTGCGTCAGCTCCCATAATACCTACAAACAATGTTTTAATGGACATAAAACTACCATGAGACTCACTCATCCATACTAATATTTATTTATTTATTTATTCCAAGAAAAATTACAGCATTACAGTTACAGACCAATGCGCTGTAAAATTAATAAATGCGAAATAATAAATAAATAATAAATGTGAATTAATAGATGTGTAATATTATAAATGCGAAAGTAACTCTGTCTGTCTGTTACGCTTTCACGTCGATACCACTGAACCGATTTTGATGAAATTTAATATATAGGTAGTTTGAACCCCACGGATCAACATAAGATACCTTTTATTCCGGTAGAGGGCGCCACGGCGCGATAACCTAGATCCCCGCAGACTAAGTCGCGGGATTAAGCTAGTATTAAATATATTGACCCGGATAACTCGCTAACGTGTTGCTCCGAGGAAGAAGGGCTACAGATTAGCCCGAAACATGTCGAGCTAAACTCGATTTAAGACGCGAGTTGTCAAACTTATAACACCCCTCTTTTTGCGTCGGGGGTTAAAAAACGATATAACTGAACAACGATGATGATGTCTCGAACAACACATAAGTAGAATCGTCTGCGCATAAATGAATCAAACAGACCTTGCATTTGAAGCACGTCTACATTTTAAATAGACATACACGCGAACTTAAGGATGTGACCAATTCACTGTTCCTAATTGACCTTTGTGGAGACTGTCAATTAGTTGGTCACTTTCCTCGTAATGGTCACGCGATTATTGACACGTCAATGAAGAATATACATTCATAAGTACTTACGGCAGAACCGGATTAAGTCAGCGCGGGGCCTCTAGCAAATTTTATCATGGGGCCCTTGATTTGCTTCAAGTTTATAGTATAAGTAAAATATTATATTTAAGTCGATCATATTGATACCATCTCTTTCTTTGGCGGTGTTTTGTGTTGGTTTTGTTCTATTTACATTAATTTAGAAAAAAAACATGCTTCTATCTGAATTGACGTTTTTTACGATCAGAAAGCATTGGTCAGCGGGGCCCCTAGATGCGCGGGGCCCGTCGCATTTGCTACTCTTGCTATATGCCTAATCCGCCACTGACTTACGGTTCTGTAAGTACTTATGAATGTATATTCCAGGAGACTTTAAGGCACTACCGCTACGTCAAATCATCCAATTTATGGATGAGGTGATAAAAGCAATGGAGTAAGTGCGAAGGAGGGGTAATTACACAAAAGATCCCTACGGGTCGAAGTGTATCCGCAAGGACCCCTAAATATAAGATAAAATACTTTAAATATGTAAGGTGTTTGCTACTCTATCGTATTGGGTAACTGTAATGATAGATGTAATGTTATTAGAAATAAATAAATAAAGATAAGATAAGATAAGATACAGAACCGTACGAACCAGACGACCGGATAGCTAAGTTGTTACTACCCTGACTCCCCTGACTACGAAGGTAGCGGTTGCAGGTGGGTTCGATTCCCGTGACGGGCAAATAATTGTATGATGAATAGGAGTTTAAAAAAAAAACTGTACCCTGTACGTTTTTTTGAAATTTTGGAAAAAATATGGTTTTTCCTACTCAGAATCAAGAGCACAATCGATTCCGATCGTTTAAACAAATGTCTCCAGTTTTTCATACAAATTTTTATGAGTCAGTTTTGTCACGTCCATACTAAGTGTATGAAAAAAACGTCGCAAAACTGACATTTTTTTTGGGGACATTTTTTAAACTATCGAAATCGATTGTGCTCTTGATTCTGAGTAGGAAAAACCATTTTGGAACAAAACGAACTCTGTAATCAGTATTGGTTAATGCTATGCCTCCTGTGACTCCAGATGCACCACGGATGTGAAACGAGAATAGCCATTGCTAAGAAAGCATTCAATGACAAAAAACACATTTTTAAAAGCAAAAATCTCAAAGAAAATTCGGAAAAGATTTATTAAGACCTACATCTGGAGTATAGCATTATATGGGAGCGAGACTTGGACATTGACTGAGCGGGACCGAGACAGATTGAGTGCGTTTGAGATGTGGTGCTGGCGGAGAATGGAGGGGATTAGCTGGACTGAAAGGAGAACTAATGAGGACGTTTTAAAGTTGGTGGAAGAGGAAAGGCGGCTGTTGAGGACGATTGAAAATAGGAGAGGGAATATGCTGGGGCATCTGATACGACATGACAGTTACATAAAAACCATTTTGGAAGGGAGAATAGAAGGCAGGCGAGGCAGGGGAAGGCCGAGACGGTCATTTATAGATCAAGCCAAGAAAAAAGTAAATGTCGTGTCGTACCAGGAGCTGAAAACGCTGGCAGAGAACCGAAAAGAGTGGCGATTACTCCACCGACAAGAGCTAAGCTCTTAAATTTATGATGATGATGATGCCTCCAACCACTTGACAGTTCGGAGCGCGCGACCAATATGCCTTAAACCGTCCGGGGTTTTTTTATTGACGGACGAAAACGCGCTGTGTGTCCATAATTTTATGACATAATTTAACGACATACTTTACGACACTAAAGTATCCACGGACGGTTTGGAGCATTTTGGTTTTGGATACCATGGTATCGTCGGACTGTCAAGTCTGCTTATTACCTTGTCAACCTCGCTCTGCGCAGCCTCCTCCATTTCCTCCTCATCCTCCACACTGGACATGGTCTCATCCAGCATCTCCTCAATAATGCCGGCTTTCATCATCTCCTTGCTCATCTCCTGCATGATATTGGCGATCTCCGGGAGACGGACTAGTGCCTGCATTGCTTGCATCACCTGTGGCGAATTTGTTAACGGAATCAATACTTCGCAAGTCCATGTACAGTCAGCTGCAGAGAAAAGGTACCCCCCTGTAACGGCGGTATCAAACTATCCATACTACCGCCATTACAGGGGGGTACCCTTTCTCTGCATCTGACTGTACAGTCGACCAAGTAAGTGCTCTACCATTTTTACAAGCTTTAATTTAGCTTGCCCTGTTTAAATAACGTTTTAAACTTACGTGATTTTCACTCATAGTCAAAATACCACAAACGGGACTTATCACGCTATTTTTACACAAGTAATACGTGTCAAAACGTCGAGGTAAATATTACTTGTGTAAAAATAGCGTGATAAGTCCCGTTTATGGTATTTTGACTATTTGCCATTTGCCCTGTTTATTTATTCGAGTCAAATTTTGGAAGCTAAATTTGACTTCCTGTCAGACTGACTTGAAACTTCGCATGCTTATGTAAATCTGGTGACAATACAATAATCTGGCAGTGATCCTGATACTCCAGGCAGAATCGTGTCTGCAAGACGGAACTACTCGTGGTTAGTGGCATCAACTAGAAATTCAGTAGGTACAGAAACAATGTAGTTTACATGGGCGTACCCAGGGGGGGGGCAAAGAGCGGCAACTGCACCCCCCCCCTGGATTTTATTTACCTCCCTACTAACTATCTACTGTTATCGATAATTATGTTTATTTATTTGACTAGGTGCTTATAAAATTTGATTTGCCCCCCTCCCTGGCCTAGGACCTGGGTACGCCCATGATAGTTTAGACGAAAATGCACGTACAGACAGCAAAAAGTACAGTGTGCATTAAAATATTCGCCTAGCGCCGCCTCTGCCAATAGGCTGATAATCAGATCACATTAACTTAAAGTAAGTGACATTAATCTTATAGTAGCTGTAGAACTGACATTGAACCTTTAGGTAGTAAAAGTCTAAGCCTTAGTCGAGTCTTGGAATTCGGAACCACTTTTTTTTATAAAGAAAGGTACAGTAGTCATTTACTTAAAACATAGTCACAGTATGTATATAAGCTAAAGCAATATGGAAGCTACAAACAAATCGATCGAAACGAACACACTCACACAGATGCGCGCTCTACACGACCTCTAAGGGGGTCGTACTGCAATACTTCGTAGCTTCCATACTGCTTGAGCTTATATATATACTGTGACAGTTTTCCATTGTTGATTCATATAAGGGCATTTTCTGTAATGAACCTTACCTCTGTGGACTTTGCCAAAGATCCCGCAACTCTTAGAGTAGCTGCAACAATCAAAAGCTAATATAACAATTGGCAATAACACATTCAACAGCCGACTGAATAATAATAAATGAGCTTAGATAATTCACACTCTTCAATACAATATTGAGAAAAGCATATATTGCATTGGAAAAAAATTATAGCTGCTGGAGGGAAATTGCTTTAAATCTTTAGTCAGCTCAATCCACTCGAAGGAAATATATTTTTATTTGCAAAAAGCAACAGTGATTTGAGAAAATTTGGCTGGGCTGTGATGTTTTCGTGGTCATTCTCTCGGTACGATACTTACGCACCCGGCTACTGCTCCACGGTATACTATGACATATTCTGTTCCATTTAGTTATTACTTTAGTTATATTGTGTCACCTATTCTCATGATAATGTGGATATTGCCAGGTTTAGTGAACTCATATACTTGCTATTTACCGTATTTGCACTCAAATCTACTTATTGGATGTCATGTGAGTAACCTAATAGTTTTCCATATTTATATCACTGTCACTACTGAGGATGCAATATGCATAATAATATCATACATTATAGTGTTATTGTTACTAGGTTTAATAAACTTATATACTTGTTATATGCCGTACTTATATATCGTTCTATTTATTATGCAACGCAGAAGTAATGCACTAGTTGTTATGATTAGTGAAATTCTAATATACATACTTGTTCTAAAATTTAACGCACATTTAATCAACTATCACTTTTGTTTACCTTGTCACCACTCAACTCAATATATGATAAGTTTAATTCTTTATTTTTCGATCATTATTATAAAGCTATTTATACAGGCACAGTGACAAATAAAATTAAATTCTACTATCAAAATTGCGGTGGTCTTAGAACGAAAATTTTGAGTGTGCGTTTAAACCTGTTGCTATGTGATTATGATGTCATGATATTAACCGAAACATGGCTTAGGCCAGACTTTAATAATTCGGAGCTATTTGATGCAAGGTACAACGTCTTTCGGAGAGATAGGGACCTAGTGGGCGCGGAGAAGAGGGACGGCGGTGGGGTGCTCATTGCAATTAAAAACTCATTACTTGCTACGCGTAAGTATGAGTGGGAATCTGTAAACATTGAGGAAATTTATGTGGAGCTCACTATTCGTAAAAAGGTTATGATAATTAATACCGTCTATATACCTCCAAAGTCTAATGTAAGTGTATATGAGCAGTATTGTAATAAAATTGAACACCTTTACTTGACACAACAAGCGGATTTTTGTTTGGTGGGCGATTTTAATATTCCTGACATTGACTGGTTGCATAATGCAACTACAGACTTTCTCATCCCAGCTGATAGTGCTGTATGTGTACGAGCGGTAGGCTCGTATTAGGCGCAGCAAATCTAATGGGACTAAAACAATATAATAAATTTCGTAATATTAATGAAAGAATTCTGGACCTAATTTTTTGCAACGTTGAGTGTGATATAACTTACCCAGATGTCGAACTTACAAGTCCCGATAGACATCACCCAGCTGTTCAGTTTTGCCTAGACTTTAACATACCACAACAAATCCCGGCGAACCGAATCCCTAAACATAACTTTCGAAAAGCAGATTATGCAGCTATTTCAGTTGAGTTAAACAAAGTTGACTGGAAGGCTGAACTTTTTAACCTTAAACCTGATGATGCTGTAGATCGCTTTTATGATGTGGTGTATCGAGTGATTAATAAATATATACCTATTAAACATACAAAAAATATTAAATATCCTAAATGGTTTTCTCCAGCACTTATAAGTACCTTAAACAGAAAAACCAAACTGTGGCGTCGTTGGAAAATTTATGGTTCTATAGCTGACTATCGGGAATACGCATTACTTCGTACACGCGCTAAAGTACTGATCAGGCAATGTTTTGACAGCTATACTGAAAACACTGAGTTGTCAATGAAACATAACATTAAGGCGTTTTGGTCATACACATCTTCTCTTAAAAGTGATAGCTCAGGTTTTCCAGCGACAATGTTTTATGATGGTATGGCTTCCTCCACGCCTAATGACATTGCTGAAATGTTTTCAGAATACTTCCAGTCCGTATTTGAGCCTGGGGAGGCAGTGGTTGGTTGCGATGTTGGTGACGACTGTCTTTCCGATAGTGCACCTAACTTGTCTAATATGTCCATTAGTAAATTACAGATTCTAAAAAAACTTAAAGCTATTGATATTAATAAAGGAGCAGGACCGGATAGAATTAGTCCAATATTTGTTAAAAATACAGCTGAGGCCTTGTCCGGTCCACTTCACATTATCTTTAACAAATGCCTATCGGAGGGCACTTTTCCCTTGCAGTGGAAAATCTCATATGTCACGCCAATACATAAGAAGGGATCACGTGCACAAGTCACAAATTACCGGCCAATTTCAGTGCAATCTTGCATTCCTAAGGTGTTTGAGAGTCTGATTCACGATCTCATTTACCCAGCACTTGAATCTTCGATATTGCCAGAGCAACATGGGTTTATGAAAAGTAGGTCCACATTAACAAATTTATTAACTTATACAAATTATTTATTTGAAGCCATGGACAAAAAAGAACAGGTTGACGTAATATTTACTGACTTTAGAAAGGCCTTTGACAAGGTGGACCATGTAATGCTTTTAAAGAAATTGGCATTTAACGGTATTCGTGGTAACCTGCTTCGCTGGTTCTCGTCGTACCTTACTAATAGGACGCAGTCTATTGTCATCAATGGGTTCAAATCGATTCCTACTAATGTCACATCTGGTGTAATTCAAGGATCCATTTTGGGTCCATTATTATACACATTGTACATAAGGGTGAGGCCGAGGTTTTTGCCACAAAACGTGAAATCTAACTGTCCGCCTCATTTATTTTTTAAAATAATGCCTATTTATATATTTCAAAAATATCATTGTATTCCCTAACTAATGGTGAACCGCGGACACTGAAGAAGTTGAAATAAATGCATAAACTTGGAAAGTTATAAATTATTTTACTACAAAAAATGACCAAATTTTCGCAAAAACCGGTTGTCCGCTTTTGCAGTAGTGCACTTGCGGAATCAATAAAACCAAATAAAGACATCTTTGTGACTATATTTTTGATTCGACGTTATGAAATAATAGTTAGCTAGCCACCTTTTAAATATCGTTTCATGTTTTCTAAGAAAAAACATTATTTTTCCCACATTTAAAAAAAAAAATTAAAAATTTTTGGTTTCATTTCTTTGCGTCAATTTTATTGCGCAACCATCAACTCCCTATTTTGTGGAGCTAAACAGTAAGCGGATTTATATCTGAGTAGTGGCAACATTAAAGTATACCTTGTCCTTTCAATAAGGCGGTAGCGGCTATATTTTTCGAGTACGATGTTAAATTCGTTCGGAGGGAAATGTGTCCCACCCGTGGCGCAGAGTGCATTTTTTGAGATTCCAACGTAAGTTTTTAATTAATATCTGTTATTGTATTTGCTCGTTATTTATCAAAGTGTGTGTAATCGTTTAAGGCTAAATTAACCTGCGTAAAGAGCTTATTTATCGAATTATGATATGTTCCTTTTGCGCCACAGTCGCGCAGAACTGACTTTATGCCACTTTGCATCACTTTGCGATACCTTTTATTGTGCGCTATCGAATAAAGATGCATGCACACATACGTTTTCGGTTTTCGGGTGTTTTTTTTTGCTTCTGATGTTATACAATTTCATTATATGTTATATAGATTTTAAAATACAACTTGAAGCGTCATGCCTTTTTTTACAAATGACCAAACTTAGTGATTTTTTTTTTGTATAATGTAGGATATTTATTTCCTAACACTGTGTCTTTTTAACCGACTTCAAAAAAAAGGAGGAGGTTATCAATTCGGTTGTATTTTTTTTTTTTTTTGTTTTTTTTTTTTTTTTATGTTTGTTACCTCAGATCTCCGTCATTTATGAACCGATTTGAAAATTTTTTTTTGCGTTCGTCTAGAAATGCTTTCAATTAGGTCCCATAAGCACCAAATCAGGATCTGATGATTGGATCCTAAGGAAATCGAGGGAACTCTTCAAATATTGTAGGGACATCTATGGTAATTTTAATATATTTGGTAGTAACTCGTGCATTTGCTCTTGAAAATCATCATTTGGTAAAGTGGAACTGATGATGAAGACCACAGTTGACCATCGGAGTTACTACTCAATAACAAGTATTTCATAGGTTGAATTTCAATGTCTTTAACACAGTTGCTAAGCAATTTATGCTCCTCGGAACGCATATGGTGAAATGGAATGGGTGGTGAAGCACCAGGACTCCTCGATGATGAACATCTCTGCATCGGAAAAAGCAATTTTTCGTACAAGGTGACGAGCAGTTTACATTAAACTATTGTATCTTAGATGTTTTACACTAAAAAGCGTGAAAAAAAAAAATTTATAACAAAAAATAGAACCGACTACAAAAAACCATGAAAATAATTTTCTACCAGTCTGAAGTCGGTGCCTCAGCACGAGCCAGCAGGAGTGGACCTATAATCGTCTACCTCACCTACAACTATACGAGTAAATGGCTTCAATCACTCCTGCTGGCTTGTGCTGAGGCACCGACTTCAGACTGGTAGAAAATTATTTTCATGGTTTTTTGTAGTCGGTTCTATTTTTTGTTATAAATTTTTTTTTCTACTTTCCGCGTATTCGAAATAAATAATAGTATTTAATTTTGATGATATTATCTGAACTTAAAGCGGTATCTTAACAAGTTACTTTCAACCCTTGGTTATGACGAATTTCTATTATTCGATGTATTATTTAACTTCATAAAGAACGTATCCAAGTACAATAAGGTCTGAGTGGAGAGCCTTGGGGGAGGCCTATGTCCAGCAGTGGACGTCTTTCGGCTGACATGATGATGATGATGATGATGATGATTAATTCTATATTTCTTTAACGAAAATCACACACTGTGTACGCATCCTTAACTATTTTGCGTTACCAGTTTGCGTCACTTTGCGTTGCGCTATTTGTGGCAAAAACCTCGGCTTGACCCATAAATGACATCAAATCATGCTTCAAAAACTGTAACTTTCTTTTGTTCGCGGACGATTTAAAAATATTTAAAACTGTTAATTCTGAGGAAGACTGCAAAAATGTTCAAGATGACATTAACTTGTTTTTGGACTATTGTTCCGTAAATAAGCTGCAACTCGCGAGTGAGTATGCACGTTTCCTTTACAAAAAATAAATCAAAAAAAATCAATTCAGTATATAGAATCGGTACTTCACCCATTAATAAAGTACTACAGATACGCGACTTAGGGATCCTATATGATGATAAATTACATTTTACAGCCCACGTAGATCGTGTGGTCTCTAAAGCATATCAAATGTCAGGGTTTGTATTGCGAACTGCTAAGGTTTTCAAAAGGAGTGCGACGTACTTGCTACTATACAAAGCTCTGGTGAGACCACATCTAGAATACGCGTCGGTGATTTGGAACCCACTTTACGAAAAATATACAAAATCAATCGAAATGGTTCAAAAAAAGTTTTTAAGGGCAATGCATTGGCGCATTTCTAGGTCAAAAGAATCCTATGATAGTCTGCTTAAGAGATATAAAATACACTCTTTAGAAACCAGACGTAAGGGTTTCGACATTATGACCCTGTACAACATCTGCAGGGGTCACTACAACAGCGCAGAGCTTCTTGAGCGCATTCGCTTCAGAGTCCCTCGTTTCTGTTCACGCTCCCGCGCCTCTTTCGCCGTCCCGCTCTCGCGCACCAAAGCCGGCGTTCGCGCACCCTTGCGAAGAATATGCTCCTTATATAACCAGGCTTGTGTCTCGGTCGATATCTTTAATGAGTCAAGGTCCCAATTTAAAAATAAAACGTTAAAGTGCTTTATCAACTAATGTTGTAATATTAAATAAAGATTTTTAAACTTAAAACGTAAATAGAATATCTTAATGTTTTGTAAATTGCGTTTGCTAGCTTATTTTGTACAATTGAGTGTTTACATACATACATATCTATCAAATGTTTTAGAATATAAGTAGATAATGAGCTCAATAAGCATATTATTGTTATTGGTAGGGGTAAGTACCGTATTGGCTACACTCTGCTTTGTTTCTACTAACGTGCATTGGCGTACTCTGACCAGTTAGTCTTCGGTGAAGTGTACGTTGGCTATAAATCATCACACATGTGCCTTAGTGAGATCTTTTTAGGGAGTAAGTGCATGTTAATTTTAGTCATAGCACTAAGAATACCTGTATTATCTTTTGTACACTTATTTCTGTTTGTTCTCCAAATAAATAAATAAATAAATAAATAAAAGATATCTAAGAGTCAATCATTATGTACATGGCAGGGTGGTACACAGTTACCTAGTTGATTCTTCATTTGCATTTGCACAGAGTTCAGATGCGCTTTACTGGTGTATATTTTACTAATCGCCTTCCGCGACCTTATGATTTCTTTCGCTAGGATGGTGCATACTTGTTTGTCGTTTTTGGTGGCAGCTTCTTTTAAGGATCGCTTGATTTTTTCCTCCTCGCGTTGTATTGCTGAAAAACTTGAGCAAAATTAGTACCATCTTTGTGGATTTTTAGCCTCAATTAGGTTAATGCTTTAAGTATTTAAAATAAACAGCGTTTGTTTCCCAAAGATTATTCATACCTCGTATTTGTCTATCCAAGTTATATCCTTCTTTGCGTAGTTTGTGTGACCACTCGTTTACCTAGAATAGAAACGTAATAGTTAGGATTCACTTCTTAAGTACTTGGGTAGGGTTTTTAGAAACACAAACTGTACCATTTCTTTGGGATTTCGCTCAGGTGATTTGCCGAAAAGACCCATTTTGTAATGAAAGTGGGATTTCTCAGAGTTTTTACCTTACAAATTTGTTTTGACAGATTGAATTGACATTGCGATTGGCGATGACCTCATCTGTCGTATGTCATTGAAAATTTACAGCCGTGGAACGAAACGTAAGTATTTAAATAATTTTGTAATGTTAAAATCTAATGAAGAAGATTACAATTACACGATTAAACTAAAAAAATTTATCACAAATTCATGTTCTAATTCTTACACCTAAAAGTTTTTTTTTGTAAAAAATCTCAGGTATGTGACAGTTGTTTTTTTTTTAATTTATTTCCGTCTGCCCAATGTCCGCCGATAGCACAATAGTTGTGGGTTGTTGGCTAGAGCGCTTTAGTGCTGCCAATTAAGCAACTTTGTCGCTAAGAGTGTAGACTTTTGCTTAAGTCTTAGCGACCAAAAAAAATTATTTACGACAAATAATGACTTAGCAAGTTATCTGGCGACTTTTGGAATTCAAATTAAAACAGTTGTAAGACCAATAATGAATAATTTTTTTGTCAACTCGACACAGAATTTTACGGTGCCAAGAAATCTACATGGAAAGAACAAACGCGGTTGCGCACTGCACTACATTCAAACTTTATTTAATTAAAGCTCCATTCGTATGTACTCTAGCTATTTAAAAAAAAAGCAAATCGAGACATCCAATTTCCTTTTATATCTAAGTTTTACATTTATTATTTGTTTAAAAACTCTAGCTTTACTTAAATGTTTTAAAACTGAACACATTAAATAATATTGTACTGGATAACTCACGTCTTAAATTGAGTTTAGCTCGACTGTTTCGGGCTAATACGTAGCCCTTCTTCTTAGGAGCAACGCGACTCGGCGGCTGCTGCAACATGCGCGCTTATCTTTACTAACCGCGCGCGTACCTTTGCAGAGCGATGTTGTGAGTGTTGTGTTGTGCTACCCTTCCTACATTTGACAATTATAACGAAAAGGACAATGAGAACGCGAGTAGTCGTGCGCTGGTGTCAGTTAGTTTCGTCGGGTAGTCGCGCAAGCAGAGCGGATGCGTGCAGTGCAAGTGTTGCAGCAGCCCTTGAGTCACGTTGCTCCTAAGAAGAAGGGCTACGGATTATCCCGAAACACGTCAATTTAATTGAATGTTTTTTTTTTTGTAAATTCGAAATTTTCTAATTTAAGTAACTTTTTTCGTGTCCCAAGTTTTCAAACCATCAGTGGCGTCTTGTGTCTTTCCCGGACAAAATCTTGAGTCCACAAGGTCCTGGTGGAATTAATTTTAGCGCTTTCTAGCGACTTTTGATTATGAGTCTAGCGCCACTCGAGGTTCTATGAGTTGGCAGCACTGGCTTGACATTGACAGCTGACCATCGAAATGCAGCTGACCGACTGAAGGACTCCGAATCCACGGTCACGAAATAAATTAAAAAATTATTGACAGCTGATGTTTAACAAAACCCAACATTGCCAGACTCCTCGTATATTAAGGAAAAAAAAAATAACAGAAAAACTTATTCAAATGCAAATAAAAAGGTATTTGTAGCACACAAATTTCAATTTGTAACAAAAAAATTGTAGCAAAGAAAAAGGGGTTTGTAGGAAAGTTCCGTACAAGTCACTCTTTCTTGTCACAAATTCTTTTAAGAACTGGTATCACTATTTTTGATTTTGCGGCATTTTGTTGTCTGAAAATTTCGTAAATTTTGAATCAGTTTATTCAGTTTACAAGTCTATTTTTTTACAGCAAATGATTGAAGAATTTGCTTTAATTACATCCTGCGATCACATCACCGGGCCGGGGAGGTTTGATTAGGTGAGTGTTTGATTTAATTTTTGATCTTTACGAAAACTTGACTGTTGCATCTTTAGCTCGCTTGCAAGACCGCTCGTATGTTGCAAGACTTGCAAGTACCTTTTTATAGACATTCTATATTTATAAAAACACCGAGGACTTTTACTTTAACCTTAACGTTCGGCAAGCGGTTTTGGTGTTAAGGTTAGAATAAGTTGGTAATAAAAACATATTTTTATGATAAATAAATCTCTGTCGTCCAATTAAGTCGTTCTATAAGCTTTGTATAAGCCACAGTCTACATATTAACATTAAGTTATCAACAGTATGTCAAAATGCATGGTTACCATACCATACTTAATTACCATAATTAAAATTACCAACACAACCATTGTCAAATGAGAGATCTGCACATCGCAGCCTAGATTACAGTAGTAGTACCCAGTTATTATGTTGAAACTGTATTTGCGAAACAACACATAAATTAATTTTACTTTCATAGTTCCCTTTACAAATACAAATACAAATATTCTTTATTGCACACCATAAATCAGTACAAAAAAAACTTATAATACAAACACAGATTCAGGGTAGACAATAGGCGGTCTTATCGCTTAAAAGCGATCTCTTTCAACCCTCTTCTTCTTTAATTGAATACTGGCTATGTAAAAACTCTTTCTGGCTTTGAGTTTTAATTCAATGTGTCAGTTTAGTTGTGAATTTATTATATAATTTTCATAATAAACAGACAAATCCATACAATATTTTTTGAGGACACATTTGGGGACCTTGTCTTTACAGCTCGGAATGATGTACTGAGTCTACTCCCATATTTTGTTGCATTTTGTTGAACGGAGAGATAAACTCAGGGTACAACTTTAAATAGAAATGCTCTGATGAGCTCTAAACAATGATATAGATTGGGAATGTCTGAAAAGTTTTTTGTGCAATTCTTTAGCTGTATGGGAGCCCATTAAAATTTTCTTTTTGATAATTGTTATGACTCAGGATCAACAAGATACTTAATACTGTGTAAAACTATAGGTTTATCTACTTGATAGTCTGATGATAGCACGGTATCCAAAACCAAAATGCTTCAAACCATCCATGGATACTTTAGTATTGTGAAGTTTAACCTTGATTTTGTAAATAAATCATCAATTACATGCTATTGTTTTATAAATAGTACTTGAATGAGTAAACATTAATTTACGTCTCAGTATTTCTTCTTTATTCAAAACCTTGTAGTTAAAAAATTGTGGATACACAGCGCATTTCATTCGTCTATAACAAAACGAGACGATTTGAGGTATTTTGGTTGCGCACTCCGGACTGTCAAGTGGTTATATTTAACAAAAAACATGTGATTACGGTATCTAATAATAAAAGTTACAATATTCCCAAGAGGAAGGCATAAATCAGTTTATTTCTTTTTTTATTATCAAGTCATGACATTGTTTGGATATGACAAAAAATAGAAAACCGCCAGCTGCCTTACATGTGGAGTTGTAAAAATTTCATTGCTGAAGTAAATGTGATTACCCACCACATAAAACCATTATTTTGTGGCAAAGGCACCACACTAGTGATGTAACGAATATTCGCATTCGCGGATATTCGCATATTTTTGGATATTCGCATTCGCTACATTTCTGCGAATATTTCGCGAATGTGCATATCAGAAAAAATACAGTTATTAGATAATAAAAATCGAAATCCATTCATTTCATATGTTTTTTAATACAAGAAAATACTTTTCAAACCTCAAAATTCACTTGTTTTGTTTACGAAAACACTGGCGCGAGCGGAATGACACTACAATCTGATGCTTTCGTATGTGGTTCGTATAAACTCGGTAATACTCGGAACAAAATACAAACGGAACGCACTTCGTTCGAACGAGACTGCCATAGACATTTGGCGCCAGAACGAAAAACTGAATATTCGCATTCGCGAATTTCGGTAGCAGACATTTGCATTCGCATTCGCGAATGTTCAAAAAATTACATTCGTTACATCACTACACTATACCAAGGCTGGCCAATATATTTTATAGGTGGGCAAAATATTTTAAGTCTGAGGTGCCGCCGGGCACTTTTATCCTACTACAAAAATTAGATCTATTTGCCAGCTGGCCGATCAATGCGTTGGTGAGCAAATTTAAGCCTTAGCAGGCCAAGTTGTGGCCCGCGAGCTTACGTTTGGCCAGCACTAAGTATCATCATCATCTCAGCCTATATACGTCCCACTGCTGGGCACAGGCCTCCTCTCGGAATGAGAGGGCTTGGGCCATAGTTCCCACGCGGGCCCAGTGCGGATTGGGAACTTCACACGCACCATTGAATTGCTTCGCAGGTTTGTGCAGGTTTCCTCACGATGTTTTCCTTCACCGCAAAGCTCGTGGTAAATTGCACACATGAATTTCGAAAAACTCAGAGGTGCGAGCCGGGATTTGAACCCACGACCCTCTGCTTGAGAGGCGATAGGTCAAACCACTAGGCCACCACGGCTCTAAGTATACTAAAATGTATACTGACTTTTGGACAAAGTTAAAACTTCCGAAATATATTCTGAATTTTTTTATTTACTTTATAACCTTTTTTTTATAAAATTTGAGTAGTTGTCGCCCGCACTTTCGTCTGCATCCCGCCGGAACTTGCATATTCCTGAGATTAAAAGTAGCATATGTTAACTAGCACAGACGAACTACATTAAGATTGTTTTTTGGAATCTTTTTTGTATTTTTTGTTTCAATTCCAAATTTTTGTTACTTTTATCCCGTAAAACCTATATCGAAAATACAGACTGAAATATAGATGCACAGAAAAACCAGTAAAATAAGACCAGCGCTGGGAATCGAACCCAGGTCCTCGGCATTCCGTGCCGCATGCTATACCGCTACACCACCGCTGGACAACGGTACAGACACGAATTTCTCCTATAAATAAATGTATGGGCAGTCAGCAGTTGGCAATTACGTTACAGCTGGGATGAATAAAGTCCATCTCTACTGGCCCTAAATTAATTAATACATATGCTACCATGGCCTTATGTCATCAGAATATGAGTCCTGAGGTACATATTTTTGAAGCATTGGATAAGTTCATATTTTTACACTGTACTGTGTCCTCAAATTTGTACGGATCGCGATTGGCCGGGTTTTTATTATAAGCCACTGTATTAAACTAGTTCTTGATTTGAATTTCTATCAGCTTGATGTTTACACAACCAAATGTTGCTACTCTGAGTAGTTTCCGTATATTGTTTAAATTTCCAATGGAATAACAATGTGACACATTTCATTTGAATTCAAACATGCTACGAAATGCTGTGTCCCATTCTTAGACGTTGAATCCGCATTGTAGAAGAAAAGATCCGGGTGTGTTATGTTTTTTTTATTAGACTGGATGGTAAACAAGCAAGTGGGTCTCCTGATGGTAAGAGATCACCACCGCCCATAGACACCTGCAACACCAGGGGGATTGCAGATGCGTTGCCAACCTAGAGGCCTAAGATGGGATACCTCAAGTATCACGCTAACAAAATTCAATCGAAGTGCAAATAACATTCTAGGAACCGTGATATGGTTGTACTTAAATGCTTGTACTTGATTTATTCAACTGATAAGCAAAAGTTATCTATATCCGAAGGAATCAAAGTGCGCGTCTACTGTCGCTCAGTAAAAAGTCCTTGAGGCGATCTTCATTGACCTTACATATCAATAGTACCTACATAGCTATACAAGAAAAATTTGTTGCCATGTTTAAGGCCGTTCCCGTACCCAAACGAATTCTAAAATCGAGCCCCTCCCCCGCGCCAGCCGTCCCGCCCCTCGATACATTGCCGATTATTGCCGATACAACAGCGCCACGTAAGAAGTGGCGACTCAACTGAACTAACAGGACACTGATTTGTAAAACGTATTACTAGACCGAAAAAAGCATGCTGGATCGCATAGATGGCGTTAAAGTTAAATTGAAGTAATAAAATAGAGCACAGTGTAAATTAAATATTCATTTTAATGAAGTCAACTCTTATTTCAAAAACAATATTGTTTATACACCGAAACATAAATTTTGATGTTAGCCCATGTTTTTAGGTACTTCTCCAACGAACTGCATTCTTTTGAATACCGCATTCTAAGGGTCCATGATTGCAAATAAATTGTAATTTTGTAAAAAAAAATACTAATAACTGCGACAATTCTTCGATCAACTGTTTTGTCTGGAACCTCTTCTTCCACATCGAACGATATTTGTAACTGAAAATATATTAAATGTGTTAGCATTTACAATTTGTTATGGACATATGTATAAAGCACCGGTGGCAAAGAACTAACGAGAGAAACAGAAGTAAGCCCTGCACGATAGATTATAAGAACTTTGTGATTAATCAATTTACGACGCAAATAGAGAATGAAAAAACCAGTAAAAACCAAAAATCGGTTAATAACCGTATTGAGGGATTCGAAACTGGTTAACCGGTTTTTAGCAGTTTTTTTGCAAACTATTTGAAAACGATAATTTTACTATTCTTGGTTGCTATTGGTGTTAACGGCGTATTTTGTGAGATTTAAATAATTATTTAAATATACTCTGTATTAATAGAGGAAGGTGGGTTACAGTGGATCATGGGTAACAGTGGATCTTTTGGTATAATTTTATGTGTATTACAAGCATGCCCGTGAGTGGATTCGAAGTTGTTGCTCTTACGCCCCCGCTTGCCAAACTAGTCATCGTCTCAGCATCGAAACGAGAGGTAATGTTGCGGTGTATAGGGCACGGGTACACTACATAAATACCGAAAGAAATTCAGAAAAAGAAGAATTAAGAAATTCCGAAAGTCGGAATCACGAACTTCAAAATACCGATTTTTATAATTCCGAATGTTTTTAAAGTCCTACTATGACTATTCCGATTTTTTATAAATCCGAAACTTAAACATATCGTCATTTTTTAAATTACGATTTTCAAATTTCCGAATTTTAATACATCGAACAATAAGAAGTTCGACTCAATAATAATCCGAAATGTCAAAAATACGAATTCCAATTACTAAAATACCGATTTTAAAAATTCCGAGTAACATTACACCGATCAATAATAAATCCCGACTTCTAAACGTAAGCTATGAATAGGTTAGGTAGGTTAGATTGGTCTAAAAAAGTAATAACTGTTATTCATTTTCAGCAATGTGTTACAAGTTCGATGGATTTCTGCATCACGGAGCTCCTATTCCGCGCAGTTAAGGCGCTTCGCGCTTTGACGCAATTCTAACCTAACCTATCCTATGCAGTTCAAGTTACCTAAATTAATTGATATTTATTCAAGATTCGAAATTCAAGTTTCCGCTTATTAAAACCACGCAGTTTATTTTGCCGAATGTCATATTTCCGAATTGGCGATGTCATTTCGGAAATTTGGTAATCGGAATACAAAGATTGGACGCCTGAGCAGTGGTCAAAAGTTTTATTTTACGACGAATCGAAATTGCATTTTTGGGGGGAGACATCGTCAAATATATTCGACGACAAGAAGGCGAACGAAAGGCAAAGCTACGCGTGTGCCAACAGTGGCGGACTGGGTCACTGATCAGTTATGGTCTGGGGATGTTTTTCGGGTGATAAAGTTGGTGATCTCGTGAGAGTCAATGGCATAATGGATATGAAACTCTATCATATAATTTTACGATTTCACTGATTTTAACTGATTACACTTGATTACACTGAATTTTAACCGATTTTTGTTTTACATCGTGATTTTATATTAGTGGGCTAGCTTTGTTTTTTACTTGTGATAAAAGACTATTAAACAATTTAATAAATAAATGAGTTAAAACTTCATTCAACTGGACCACTGTTACCCATGATCCACTGTAACCCACCTTCCCTTATTAGTAGAGAGTATATTTAAATCTCACAAAATACGCCGTTAACATCAATAACAACCAATAATAGTAAAATTATCATCTAATACTTCAATTTTAAACAGTTTGCAAAAAACCGGTTAACCGGTTTTGTATCCGTCGATGTAGTTATTAACCAGTTTTTAGTTCTCACCGGTTTTTTAATTCCCTATATCTAACTTGCAGGTAGTAGGACCTTGTGCAAGGGCCACCCGGATTGCTACCACCATCTTGATCGCTACTCCTGCCGTAAAGCAGCAGTGCTTGCACTGTTGTGTTTCAGCGCGGAGAGTAAGACAGCCGGTGAAATTACTGGCACTTGAGGTATTCCAACTTAGGCCTCCAGGTTGGCAACGCATCTGCAATACCCCTGATGTTGCAGATGTTTATGGGCGGTGGTGATCTCTTACCACCGGGAGACCCACTTGCTCGTTTGCCTTCTAGTCGAATAAAAAAAAAACTAAGGTCACGCGACCATTCTTTTCATAGGTACGCGCCGCTGTGGGTAGTAAGGTATTTATCGCAACGCACGAATTTACATGCGACCTAGGTAGGTTGGTATTTTTATATTTATAAGGATAAATAAAGTCTATTGGAGATTAGAACTTACTCGCTACAGGTGCCAGCGGTTTATAAAATCGGAGATTAAGTTACCATTTTTTTTTTATTCGACTGGAAGGCAAACGAGGAAGTGGGTCTCCTGGTGGTAAGAGATCACCACCGCCCATAAACATCTGCAACATCAGGGGTATTGCAGATGCGTTGCCAACCTAGAGGTACGTTAGTACTATTATATATTCTGTGCTAGAGGCCTAAGTTGGAATACCTCAAGTGCCAGTAATTTCACCGGCTGTCTTACTCTCCGCGCCGAAACACAACAGTGCAAGCACTGCTGCTTCACGGCAGGATTAGCGATCAAGATGGTGGTAGCAATCCGGGCGTACCTTGCACAAGGTCCTACCACCTGCAAAAATTTGCACCGTTTGCAGTCTGTAAATAAAGATACCTAAATTGTTTTGTATTGTTTTACGTAACTAGGGATAAAACAGCATAAATCAAGTAATTTAATTATACTCACTCGATGTAGTCCGAAGATTTTGTATTTTGTTCGGCTTCAAAAATATCAAATTTTCTCTTTTACCTAAAAATAAAAAAGCGAAAAGCTTAGTTATCAGTTGTGATTCGAACTCTCGCCAAATTTGACTGATCAAGGTCGCCTACTACTTATATATCCTATCGGTGAAACCACTACGCCACCGAGGCTTTCCTGTGGTGCGTGAAATTCTGAACTATATGCATATTCATGATTGTAATGTTTGTTCTGGTTTGTTCACAGAAAATTAAATTTGCAAATTAATAGTTTTATTATAAATAACGAAATAAATACTATTGTCACTGTTTAATAAATATATTTTTTACTTACGTTAGTTCCATCGTTTTTTAGAATCTTATGAGTTGTCTTTCGAGATTTTTCCTTCTTATTCAATTGTTTGTTACCCATAATACACACGCACACGGTGGTATATCAGTAGGACACTCAACACAGTTTTTACTAGTAACACTACAATAATATATTTGCAAGGCAAATGAAATAAAATCTTGTATTTTTTTGGGGAAACTTAGTACATGTCCGTCTAGCACGAGCGCTCAGCGGTCACTGTCACATTTCGAAAGAATGACGGAGATAGACACTGCAGGCCGTAAGTCAATTTCTTTTTACGATAGAATTTGTCGATTTTTATTTAATTTAAAAATATTGCCTCAAATTATTGAAATTCGGAAGCTGTCAAAGGACTATTTAAGTTATGATAGATTTTTCTCTATTTTTTGTTTCATAGTGTCACGTAGTAAAAAAACAAGTAAAGTTCTTTTAAAAATTCGCGTTGGAGGTTACTTTGGGAATTAATTGTATCGAGCGAAGTGTGATGAATCGTGTATCGAAAGCTGTCTTTGACAAGATAATATAATCAAGAATGATATATATTTTTCCCAAGTCTACAAATATCAACGTTTCGTAGAAAAGTAGCATTATTCTTGGGCTAGTTTTGCGTATTTGGCTCAGGGAACGGCCTTAAGTACAGCAGTACCTAGGCCATCAGTTGATCAGTGTGATTATTTTACAAATCTGTTACTACAAGAACTCGAGCTATTTTCACGCTAGTGGAACGATAAGTACAGGGTGCTGTTAAAGTAAAGCCTGTCAGATTCATTGTAGTTGTTTTTTTGACATAAAACTGATCCGCAGATTACTAATCTCTATCCAACCCAGTCATTCCCGAAATGAGCGAGAACGCCCCTTTGTGAGGGTAAGGGGTAAGGGGCCAAGAAAAAATCTTCATCTTTGTGCCTTCATTAGGCGAGACTAATATGTTGTTGAGGTTTTTAAGGTGACTAAAAATGAAGGGCGCTACAAAATAACTGATTTTCAAAGTGGGTGTTAGACGAAATAAGTTTGAGAACCTCTGATATAATTCTTTTAATTAAGTAAAAAAAAGAACCAACAATTTTCTTTCAATTTATCAGATCAACGAATGCCCTTCATTATAATTGTCAGATTTTAATTTGGGACGACTAGGACATCAAGATGAACCATATGTATAAAAATCTGACGCGCTCGAGTATTTCAAGTTCACGTTTTTTTTTACATTTTTTAAAATTGGTCATGGCTTTTGGTCGCGTCTAAATCGTCAGCCATTTGAATATGACATCTTTGGGTTCACTTAACTTCATCTGAATATCTGACACGCTCGAATAACTTCTTTTTTCTTTTTTTTCTACCCCTCTTCACGGCCACCCCCACCAACCAACCCGTCAGATTAATACTTCTCGATTATCAATTGGACGTATGGCGTATACTCTATGATTGGCTGATGCGCTCAAGTATTTATTTACATGTGACTATTTTTTTCTTCTTAATTTTTTAAAAAAGTTGCATACGCTCTCCCCCTATTAAAAGGGCATAAATAGGACTACCCTTTGACACGCTAAACTAAGATTTTTCAGAACTGCTACTCTAGTCGGTAGCCTCGTAGCTAGGTTTGTTCGTACAAAAGTGGGCTTACGTTTCATTACAATCACGCCTGATGTTGCGCGTAGATGTGGACTATAGTCAACGGCCGTTATCTAATATCTTTAGCTTTGTTTGCTCCAAAAAACGTGCCTAATTTTGACTTTTTACGCAGCGTTTTCCTGATCAGAACAATTGGTAACAATAACAAAAAATCATATCTATGATTACGTTAAAATAAAATGTAAGTACCTACCGGTAATCCTCTAATTAGCATGTTTTTTGAAGATTGTGATACACACACACTTGACTAAAGCAGTATCCGTGAGCTTATCAGATATTATAAACTAGCTAACAATATAAAACTGTCATGCGCTATAAATTTTGATGGATAAGAAAATAATCCATATTTTGAAATAGGCATTGAATCTACTAATCTTCTTGTTTTGAAGATATAATGGTTGCAGTTGTAGCCAATAAGGGGAAAAGAAAGGTCAAGAAATTTTGATGATTAGTTTTAATGTTGGCAATTTCTTCCACGGCTTAATTTATTGCGAGATAGTGTTAAAATACGTAAAGTTTTACGATACTGAGTGGCACAAAATTTGGTCCACTCATACTGAAGATTTACTGTCATTTGGTACAAATAGAAAATGGACAACTCGAAATTATACCACATAAAAAGAAGATAACCTAACCAACAAAAAGTTGGGAAACCCTCGACTTTGTCACTTTAAAGTTCAATATCTCAAAAATGGCTGAACCGATTTTGATGAAATATGTCTAAGAACCATCGCTAGAAAACCTACTATCAAATAAAAAAACCGCGTTCAAATCGGTCCACCCGTTTAAGAGCTACGGTGCCACAGACAGACACACAGACAGACACACATAGCGGTCAAACTTATAACACCCCTCTTTTTGCGTCGGGGGTTAAAAATAAGTAATAGTACAAGTCAGAAGGCACGATTCTTATACCTAAACGTCACTTTTGTACGGCAGTGAAGCTTCTGTACTTGTACTACTACTTATTCTGTGGTATAATTTCGAGTCCTCCATTTTCCATTTGCACCAAATGACAGCAAATCATATAGAATAACCTATTACTACATACATTCGAGGGCCAGCTTTTTTGCCGGTCAGTATATAATAATCCTTCGGTAAACTCCAGTAAGCTAGTCGATAAAGCAAGATAAAAACGAACTTTTGCGACAAAATTCGATGGCAAAACATTCACTTAATCTGTAGACTGTTACGTTGCCTATGTTATACTATATCTACTCAGGCTTACTATGAGACTTTTTTATAAAACTACCAAACCCCAAGCGAGCCTCTCCCCTTGCGGAATTATCTTGTTAACGACGGAACTGGCATGAGAGAGCTTAACTAATTCAAAGTATGTACTATAGTGCCTGTATGTGGCAGATGAGCACCTACTTGTGGCTCGACGACATTTTTCACTACTAAGGCTCCATACAAACCATTCAAGAACTTGAATGCAAGTTGCTTTGGGCCGAGTTTAGACTTGCAAGAAAAATCGTGCAAGTTGCATTACATTGCGAGGCTGTAAAGCCAACGAGTTTGTAGTGGTCAATCGAGCGCCGCAATGTAATGTAACTTGCACGATTTTTCTTGCAAGTCTAAACTCTGCTTTACATCGCAGATTATTGAGGGACTTTGAATTCAGATCAAACAAAATACCTCAATGTAGTGCAAAAATTTTTCATCGACACCGAAATTATTGTTGTAGCCTACGAACGTTGTAACGTGGATTTTTAAGATTTATTATTTATTTATTTATTACCATTTGACTTCTTCGACTACTTTGTAGAGAAATAAGACTATGTTTAAATCCCAGTTGATGTGACTTCAAGAAAACAAAGTTTTGGTATTGGTATTTTCTCATTTTCGTGCACACATTCACTTCCATGGATGTCATTACCGTGGCTGAACTAACTCTTTTTAATATAAAAAAAGCGTTAATCTTTATGTTGAATTGGTATCATAAATATTTTTTATTCCAACACAACATTAGCAGTTTTTCGAAATAATAGAAAGCATAATTACATCATGGTTTAGTGACATCTATGGAAGTGGCTGGTGCAAAAAAATAAGATAGGTATGCTCAATTATTTATTCTGGAATATCTTGGTCTTCTATACTTATTTAGGTACTTGAACAATTGTCAGTCTCAATTGAAAAAAAAACTTCCAAGGGTGAACTACCCGATCCAGTGACTAAAGTATTTCGGATTCGTTTGGTCAAAAATTACGCGTGTTGCTACTCGATACAAATTAGGTATACCTAACATGATTGACAACGTGCTGGTCAAAGGTCTAGTTTAGTGTGCCTACAATGTAATCATGTTTCCGATTAAAATTCACGTTTTATTCATTATTAATTATTACGTGTGAATGCTGCTTAAATGATCTGCGGGCAAAAAAATTAGCATGTGAAGTTTTTGGAATCCATACTTACTAATACCTATTATAAACGCGAAAGTGTGTTTGTATGTTTGTACCTCACCTAGAAAAATATTTTCAAGGGTTTTGTAGTCAGTTCTGTTTATTGTTCTTTTTTAATTTTTTTGAAGTCGGTTTTAGTTTTTTGTTAAAAAAAATAGTACAAGTAATGTAAAACACACGCGAAGGCTAACCACAACCAGCCTATCTGTGCCGTCTTAGACCTACCGCACATACTTTAACACACATATTGTACCGATTCCAGCCTTTACATCGGTCAAATTCACAAATATAAATAATTATATTATATTATTATGAGTATATTAAACTCAAATGATTTATTTAATCTCAGCTCGGACAAAGTCGCGAGAAAAAGCTAGTTTACTGGCACGTAATAAATTAACACATTTATGAGTTTCAAGACATTCCTTAGCTGGGACATTGAAGGGCCGATATGGTTACAAGTGGCATAAAAAAATGTCATAGTGGAAACAGAAAACAGTACACTATTTTGCCTTGCTTCTACGCTGCACGTGAGCGTTGAACCTGAGTCTGTGCGACACTTATATGATGTCATATAGAATACGCCTTTCATATAAGATAATAGATATACATATATTACAAGGCCATCGCAATACTTATCATTAAACTAATGATCACATTTGGTTATAAATATAAACCAATGTTCATATTAATTTACTTCTGACTTTAATATTCACTCTCTGACTGAATGATCAGTGAATAATTCTCGCAGTCGTTCAGAGGTTGGCTGGAGGAGATCTCTTGTAGAGAGGAATTCATTATTGTACAGATGTCTCGCCATTTGCCAACTATTAGTTGAATAAATAATTACTACAAAATACTATAATCATGGTTCAGTATAATCTATCATAACTTTTACAGTTCATCTGATTTTATCAGTGACCTACATATCAATCATTGTATTTACTCAGTGAAAGGCCACATAATCTTTACATAATATATGGTTTCTATACACAATAAGAAAATTATATCATGATAGTAAAAATTAAATACTCATGATACTGACTGGGCTGAACAAAGCAGCAGCATTCGTTCGTTTACTAGAGTTGGCTTACTGTTTTTATTTCTGACTGTGTTAGTTTGCTTTGGTTTTGGAGCTTGAGGGTTGAAGGGGGAGTCGTGGAAGGGCAGTCAAGTCATGGTAGTGAGAGTTGAGAGTCGAGTTGTGTTTTAAGCAAAAGATTAATTTAATTTAATTAAGTGAGACCGGCTCACATATTTTGATTATTAGTGTTTATTATTGTTATTTTGTGTCCTGTGATGGCGAATTCCTTCTTGGTGATATCGTTTTTGTTTACAATAGACTACTGTTATTACAATTTAAAATCTGTCATTTGCTGAGATAGAATACGAGCAAATTAGTACTTATAAATTTTACCAAGACTTACTTAAAGCTGGATACGACCAAAAGCGATCCATAGTTGTCTTTACCTAACCACGGGAAGATTAACTACTTGTGCTTTATTTATTTATTGGTTTACAACTGATTATTATTTTATCAAGTTATATCAGTCTGAGTTAATGACAGATTACTGACAGAATTTATCTAAAATTTTGGTCTTAATTGTGAGATTTTATGACTCTATTAATCTTTGCTTTATTTTGAATTGCATTATGGGTGTATATATTTTATACTTTTTAGATCCCATTATTTACATTTGAAACCAGTGATGATTAGATTACAACAGTTTCTATAAGTACCTAATTATTTACATTAATTAAAACAAAGAAACACCCACATATTTATTAAAGTAGTTTTCCTTCTGAACCTATATAAAAGGTCAGCATAGGGTAATTAGAGACCTAGGAAACCTGGTTTCTTGCATCCTCTTTCCCTTTGATAAACTGTGACGTAACTTACCGACTATTGACAAGTAAATTCTATTGTCTTGTGTTGGAGTCTCTTAGGGTCTATGGAACGAGAGACACAGCTACTGGTAAATAGCCAGGGAGAAAACTCCAGGGCGGAGGTGGGGCCCTAGCCTTGACACAAAACATAATTGCTTATTTTCCTTCATAATTACCTAATGTGTACAATTTTAACAAATGTTTATTTTCAGGTAATATATAGTGGCAGTCATTTTTATTACAAATTTTATAGTTATTACGTTCCATTTACGTTTAGTGAGATTGTTCTTTATTGGGTAGGGTTTGTTAGTTTTATTCATAGACATCCCTTATTTCTACTAAAAGAGGTTGGTTTACTATTCACAACGTAGGACACTAGACGATCACATGGCCAAAACAATTTTCCTTCTACTTGTCCGCAATAAATGTCCGCAGTTAAATTACCCATTTTAAAAATTATTTTAATACTTGTCCGGAATTTATTAGATTTTTAATTCATACGTGTTTTAAAGAAAAAAAACTAGATAATATTTTTTAATTATAATTTAAATTAGGGGGGCGTTACAATATTTTAACCAAATATGAATATTCGATTTTAACTCCCGAAATAGGTAACGCCAAAGTTCGCATACTCTTTCCTAGTCATTCCGTAATTTTTGTCCGAATCATCGTTTGTCATAATTTTTTTCCCCACTGAAATCATACAGTTTTCTGAAAATTTTAAGTGGTTATCCTATAAAAAAACCATAGGTTAGGTTAGGTTTGTTTTATAACAATTCTGAACAAACGAACATTACATTCGGACTTCCAATAAGTATGCTAGCCGATATGGAACCAAATTATCTTTTTATGTCGGCGCAGTTGTTTTTTTCGTCCCCGTTTGTTTTTTTTTAGTTTTCGCACTTTGTATCATTGAATGCGTTTTACTGCCGTGCTTTTTTGATTAACAAGTCAGAATTAACTATCGTACTTACATTTAACATAAACATAACCATACGCCCCCATAATAAAATTATCGTACGGGTTGGCTGGCAACACTGATTTTCCGACAAAACGCTAGTCACGCTGCCCTCATGTTGATATTAAAAGTTGTTAGTCGTAACATATTACACGAATTATTGCATCTTTTACGACTCGAAGCCCGTTCCTCATTGTCGGGTGTCTGATCCGTTTCGTGTTGGATTGGATGTCGGTCATTTCTATAGAAAACCGTATCGGGCAAGTGTGAATAGCTTCATATAAAATGTTCTGCCACGGAAACGTCCGATTAAAATCTGGGCCCGACATCCGACAAGTGGGAACCAGCTCTAAGCCGTGATTACGCGCGAGCGCGCGACCAAAGAAATGAGCTGATTCTGTTCATTACTTGATCGACATTATTACCGCCTGTGTGCCACCAGCAGGATGTGATGAGAAGAATGTATTTTCATTAACCAATAGAAACACTTCATTTACTTATTCTCCCATAACACCGCTCTGGTGGAGACAGCTGAGCGGAGCGAGGCTGGCTAGGTAAATGTAGCGTTTCTTTTGGTTCATGAAAAACACCTTCCTCGCACATCTCTGATTGAAAGGCAGCCTTACAAAAACTCCTGCCAGTCGCTTCTAAATTCGCAATGCCTTGACTTGTTTTTAGACCATTATTCCGATTAATTTGCTTGGATCCATTTAAAAGGCGCGCCTTTGGGCAGTTTTCCTTGAGCTCGAATATAGGTACTGTGTGTCGCAACATTTTCCTATGGTATTTTCCGAGAGATTGTAAATTTATGTTACATTTAATTTTGAACATGAAACTACCGTGAGACTCACTCATATTAAATGATATTGTAACGGATAACTCACGTCTTAAATCGAGTTTAGCTCGACCGTTTCGGGCTATTTCGTAGCCCTTCTTCAAAGGAGCACGCGATGCGACGCGACGTGAGTTATCGGTTACAATATCATTATAATACCTTTAATTTTTAAGTGCTTGTTCTTTGCCAATAGTCATCCGTCTTCGTTTTGTGGATATCATAAAGTCAAAGTCAAAATATCTTCATTCAATTTATAGTCTTTCTTACCGGTGTACCATTTGCATTCGATGATAAGATAGCATATTAGTGATTTCAGTATTTATTACGCCGATCGGTGACATGACAAAAATAATAAACCCCCTTGCGAAAAAAAAACGGGCACCTATGGTTTTTGTATTTTATGTGCATGAAAGCTTACTTTCTAAGCTTCAATGCCTAAAAATCTGAAAAATCATAGGTGCCCTAATTTTTGGTAGGGGGTTTATTTTTTTACTTTTCCGAAGCTTCCTTTAATTGACACTAAAATCAGGCTCCTGTACGACAAAATTACAAGTGCTACAATTTTACAAAATTGTAATATTTTACTAAGGGAAACTTTTCAATTTTGTACAATTGTGAAGCCTGTTGCGGATATTGCGTTGTTTTGAAATTAATTTTAGCTCATCTAACTTTAACTTGAACTTCTTTTAATTCTTTGATTTTCTGCAATAAATAAAGTAAAAAAAAAGATTGTAACACTTGTAACTTTTGTGGTACAGTGCAGGACCAGATTTGTCACAGTTACGTTGTTTTGTTACGTATTAATCGTAAGTTTTAGATTACACCATTTGTTTTTGTTCTGACTCTTAAGAGGGCTGAAGATTCAACGCTTGACAAGCCAATTAATCTGTTTTTTTTTCACCGGACTGCGGGAAGGAAGTTTATGTTGTATATTTCTTTGCAACCCTTAGTAGCTTATAACCTGACTAACAAAAAGTTCGAAAACCCCCGACTTTGTCACTTTAAACTTCAATATCTCAAAAATGGCTGAACCGATTGTGATGAAACATGTCTAAGAACCATCGCTAGAAAACCTGTCCACCACCCGTTTAAGAGCTACGGCGCCACAGACAGACACACATAGCGGTCAAACTTATAACACCCCTCTTTTGAGTCGGGGGTTAATAAAACAGCTGGACTAATGAATTTATGACGAAACTAACAAATAAATAACACAGGGTTTAATCAGGAACTGGAAAAAAGAAAATGACTTAGTAAAGTTTTAATTAGTATAACAGTAAACGTTTTTCTGACCAAAGAACAGTGTCATTGGCCTACCTTGACCCGTGGAAACTGCATACGTATCTCAAATAGTGGCCTTGCTATAGAGTTAGTTGATGCATTATGTTAAGTACTTGCGGTATAGTCGGATGTACTCAAATTATAGGTTGACACTGTGTCTTATTCGGAACAGGTTCTTGAAATGCCAGGTTCTGTAATTTAAGGTTCACTGAGCAAACCGTTAATGATCGCTTGCTCGCAGATGGTCATACTCACTTAGCATTCCCTTGTTAAGAATACAGACCCTTAAGAGTAAAGGTGATAGATAACTGAAATTGGCAACGTAAATACGCGTCGTATTTCATTCACTAAGTATATCAAAAGCAATACTTACGGAACTATGAATGGGCAGTACGCAGTACCCACTTATTCAATGTTTGTATAGGCTAGCCACAGGTTAGCTGACTAGTTATATTATGCGCTAAGGAATTATTCATCTATGTTCTTAAATCTTAAGGCTATTAGGTAGAGTTATTAAGGCAAGATGAAATTCTCAAAAATCAAAACGTTTATTCTACAAGCAGGCTGCAAGAGTCTCACTTTATGTACTACCAGCACTTTCGGAGAGACAAGAAGAATGATTGGATTGCCAAGAAGAATGCGCTGCAAGAAACTTGGCAGAGTGATTTGTCTAAAAACTTTACTGTGTACCGCCAAACAAAACGTTCATTTGCCAAAGAATGCACTTGGCGATAATTTAAGCCCTCCACTTGATTGTTTTAAAGACGATTTCAAACAACCAATAAATCAGTACTAATATACTAATGAATTTATGAATAAACGCAGTTGATGTAGCTTAATATGGAGGAGCCACACTTAAAAAGGTTTTTGGCGAAGACAAGAATACCGTTGACATAAATGTTGAACACAAACATTCACCCAACAAAGGACAGTTCAGCCCGACACACATCGACGATAACTCGAGACCTATCAATGGCAGTGTTAACTCTGTCAAGCAATTGCCAGGCAATTGCCCTCCATTCACATCCACTTGTATCCAGGAAACCGCAGTACTTAGATACTGTCGGGATAAGCGTTCCTTTGTTTGGAATACACTATAACTACATAGATAGAGGATAGGATATAAAATTATTTGCATATTTGGGTCTCTCCATTTGGCTTATACTTTTCTTTAAACGTTTTTAACGTAGCGTGGACTTTGGGCACTCTAGTGCATTGGGCCAAGATTTGCAATCTCTACCAATGCGTGAAGTTGAAGTAAACTATTACATTACAGTCTATATTCAATAAGTATTTTTTTGAAGGACTCGTCGTTCGCGGGACCCTGGGCATTTTAATTTACCTTTTTTTTTTTGTAATTTCGTGTTTTACAAAAGGATTAACGACTCCCTTTAGTTAGATCAACTCTCACATGCCTGATTGCCGAGCATATTACGGATCATCAATAATCATCATGTTATCATCTATTTTTACGATATTTTCCGTGAGTAAAATAATTAATTCATTTGTTATTATTATACATTCATTATTGGTATACGTATTTCACTTCAATGTTTCACGTGCAAGATTTCCACGACCTTGACACACCTCATATTCTTTTTATTAAATAATAAAATCACTTGTTTATTTGTTATCTCTTTATCGACTACTATCGAGTTTTGTCTAATCATTCGGCAGTCATTTTCTAAAACCTTATTTTCAATCGTATAACGGATGTTATTACCGAGGATATTATTACATTTCAATTATTTTACAGCTCTGACCTTAAACTAAAACCATTGCCACAGAAAATAGGTTATCTAATATCCTAATAGTATTATATTGCCGATACTATCGTTTCAATTACATCTACATTGGTACTACAATTTTATGAAATAATCGCGTACATTGTAGTCTCCTGTCATTTTTCATCAAATATGATCTAATTTTCTATATAGATTGAATCTGCTTTTGCTATATTGCAACGAAATTTCTACTGAATACTGATTCATTTTGAAAATGAATCATGCAAAAATGTTGACTAGGTAGTGTTTTAGAGAAGATTATATTGACATATTGTTTATTTATTAAACTGTCTACTGTTTCTGAATGCAAAAAGAAAGAAGAGTCCAAAGCGACAACATTTCAACTCCGGCGCAGCACGTAAATAGCGGGGTATTCGTTCTGTCTGACGTCTGACTCAGTTTCCCGATTGAAGCGCGCGGGGACGGTCGCGTCGCGGCGCTTGCGTCAACCACGATCGAGCATCGATATTACATAAATAACAGTTTCTTTTAACACCGGTTAAAACTGTCCTGTTCTTCTGATTTTTAAATAAAATAACTTTAATTCGCATACGTTTACAAAAGTGGAGCATCCGTATTGCTCGTGGTCAGTTTTGCAAAGGTAACTGGGTAGTTGCTTAAAAATAAAACTGTATCGCCCAACGAAGTGTGATGTAAATTTTCACGATCGTGAATGAAAATATGTTGGCATCGGTTGGCTGTCGATTTCACTTTCCGTATGAGCGCCGGTGGAGGATTGATTAGTAAAGTTGATGGATTCATTCCTGCGGAAAGATCGCTCGCGTTCGCATTCCTGGCCTCACACAACAACGTGGCCCACTACGTGTCGAACCCGTCCCAGTAATCAAACTTTCTGTGAATTAGTCACGACCTGATTGCCGCCATTCTTTAATTCATGAAGGCAGAATTCGGACCAGTATCAGCTCTTGGTGAATAACTGTGTTGTACGCTCAATGAATTATCTTTCTTGCGTTGTGCCGTATGCATTAACATGCACCTCGGCACAATTCACATGCCTGACTACCAAGTACGAGTAGGTTTGTGCAAATTATGAGTGCACCTGCACCAAGCGAAGAAATTACATGTTCTCGTATGCCCCGACGTAGAACTTGAATTGAATGGTCCGTAACAGCAAACAGCATTACATGCCTTCATGGTTCACGTGATGATATCAGAAAAAAAGGATCATATAAGCGGCGTCCATTTCTTTGTCTTATTTACTCACTCTGTACATTTGCGTTTGTTGTTCTATTAATTGCCATTTCATGCATATGTTGCTTGCTATTTAAGAAACTTATATTCAACTCTATCACACCTGCAGCATGTATTTATTGATGTTGCCAAATATTTTTCTATGTAGTTTAATTGTGTATTGCTGTAACCCATTCAATTTTAATCTCGTAATGTTTCACTATGTAACTTCTGTTAGTTCATAATGTATTCATTGAAATACTTGAAAATTTCTATTGAAGATAATGAATGTATTCCGCGTGGTACTTTGTGTCATCAGTTAATTCAACTTCAATAATAACGTGGCATGTTAAACAGTTGGCTGTCAAATAAAACTATCACCTGATGTTTACGGCGTAAATACAAAATGTACAAAGTCTGCTATAGCTGCCTTAGACAATTATTTGAATATCGAATAAATATGCATGCCGGCAATTTCGATAATTCATTTGCTTACAATGCCTAGCTTGAGTCACCTGTTGCGAAATGAACCTACATAGTGAAGTGTGGGCACCAAGTGGACTACTTTTCACATACTGCGTATCTTTTCTTCCAGAAGTCGTATCACCTTTTCGTTAAATAAACCCGGGGTTATAATAAAACTTACTTACTTTTGGAAACAATAATTCGATTCGGTCTACTTGAATCAGGATCCCTTCGACAGTATTTCAAATAAAAACAAACCTATTCACAGTTTTTAACTCGATTCTTCTAACCCTCATCAGAAGGTTCATGTTCAAATATAGAATTAAATTCGCATAGGTAGTACAGTCAAGGGCAAAGATATCGACACGGCCAAAGTTGCAAAAATATGTATACACGAATCTATGCACCTAACATTAAGGTCCTGTGTACATATTTTTGCAACTTTGGACGTGTCGATTTCTTTGTTCTTGACTGTACATAGGGCTTGGGTTACTCCTGGTCCCGGTGGCTTTGTATTGGGAGAGAGGCATTATTTGCAAACGGCTCCTTTGTCTTCTAATTCTATTTAATGTTAACCTTGCAATAGTTATTTATCACAATTTCTTTGCTGGCATAAAATTCATAATCGTCCTTCATCTTCTTATACTCGTAGTCATTACCCGGTTACGTCATTGACATCTTCTCCATCTGATAAAACATTTTAACTGTGTACACATTCGTGTGGTTTATAATATTTGCCATGCGGTTAGTTTCATTGTTCAAGTGTAGAGGTATAGCCACGGCCCGAATTTTAAAGAAGCTATGTGCCGTTATTATTGGAAATATGTAGATGAAGGTATAGTATAATTCAGATTATGTTTGTTACCAAATGAAAGGTTTCTGCTGAGTTAAATAGCTTTATCCGAACTTCTTTGAGGAACTCAGAAATATTACAGAATCTATCAGATAATATTAGAATAACATGTTATAATTAATGCTTTTGCTGAACTATAAATGAATCAATATTCATTTGCAAGGCTTAGTTGACTTTAAAAAATATACTATCATCAAAAGTAGTATGGCGTGATTTCCTGTTATCGTTATTATTATAACTGATCGTCATTGCTGTTCAATAAACTGCTGATATCACGTCGTCTTTCAAATTTTACTTTGTATTTTTCTTCTTCATTGTCTGACTTGGTGTTAAATGGAACGAACCCAGGTCATCTTTGAATCACGCGTTGAGCTCCTGCTCAAAGTTCATACATTTTATGCAGCTAGATAACACAGTGATCACACCACGTGAATATCTGTCTTATCACGTGCTGCGACCTCCTCACCTTACACGCTCTGAGGCGTGCTAATTTGATGGACACACCCATCGATATAGGTATTTATACCGGCATGACTCTCAGTTTTATTTAACGTGGATTTAGTTTAGGTTGACTGGGTTTATTGGTCATATAAATAGACCACCTGTGTATCAATGTCATGTGCTTACAATCCTCTTGTTTGATGAAATTTTTCTTGTAAGCATGCATTAAAAAAAATACTGATGTGTTTATTTTATTACATACTTATTTCTTGGTCCGACTGGTTCATTTTTAACGTCCTCTGTTTAATATTTTTATCCTACCTGATTCTTTGTCCTGTAAAAGTTGTTATTTCCTCGGTATTATCATGTCTATCACGTTGTCCGATTGTTGTTTTTCGTGATCTATAATTAAACATTTTTATTATTCCCGTGTTAATGGCATAGGTATGTTTATTTTATTTATCTTATCGTACAAATGGGGTGATTTAACCGGTCTCCTCATCTTGTTGCCCCAATCGCAATTATGTACATCGATGTCATCATTAACTTATTTCGCAAATTAGTATAGTTTATATTACAAGCGAGATTTTCAATTTGTTTCATGTCTGTCTCATTTCTATGATTTTATAAAGCAGATACTAATACTAATTTTGTCCGAGCCGACTTTGTGAAATCCAAATTCATCAACATGATCAGTAGATGTAATATAAGAGGTAGGTATGCCTCGGTAAAGAAGAGCTCTACGTCAGTTTCGCTACACTAGTTTCCTATAAAATGGACGGTGGCAGATGAAGATGATACCATATTATTTAAAAAAAAAAAACAAGGACATGTTGCGTTGTATATTTAGAATACAATCCTGACAATATTTACCAATTCGCATAGGTACTGATGAAGGCAGAATCTAATCGTACGAATGTTGTCGATGTTATATTACGTCTAATTTCTCCAAATTAAAAATATGAAGACTATCATTATATGTTTGTTTTTCTTTGATTATCTATCAATTTTAATCGCATAAAACCGTGACACTGACACGTGCTTCATTTTTGTTTTCTTTCCTTAATCTTTTCCTGATCAAAATTACAATGACGTTATATGCTATAAATGTGTCTTGGTTTATTTAACTATTTACGCACAATGTTCTGTTTTGCCGTCCAAATTCCATCTAATTGCAATATAACCTATAGTTTATCATCCGATAATTAGGTCGAGTTTCTACGTAGGCTCTTATTTATTGTGTTCCCTATTACATCTCTATCATTCAATTTCTTATCTGTCACCAACTCGGCATGCGATATATCATTACTTGACAGGTCAAACGAGTTTACTTGATGAAGACACCGCCTCTGCGGATTAGTACTGGCCACTTCATCGTTCAACCACAACGTGTTGCAAAAAATAAAAATTTATTCGAAATTAAAATCGACAGCCTTCTAACTACATATTATCATCGCCAGTGATTCGTTATTTGAATTTCGCGGGTGTTCAAAATTAATCGCTTGAGTGTTTACGATTGGCGGGTGGATTGGAGTGGGAATGTGACCGGGGGCTGTAATTGGTCGACGATGGAAACCATGGTGAACGTGTGGGCGGTTGTGGAACATGTCAGGGTGGCCAGCGGAGCTGCTGAACTGGCCATCTTCACCGCCATACTTTACTGGTTCTTTACCTCGAGGTGCGTCTGTTTGTATTATAAAATGTTCACTCAATTAATTAATTATTTTAATCTTAATACTTTTTTTTGTAGAAATGTTTCAAGAAAAAAATAATTTTACTTCTTACAGCCTTCACTTTTACGGTAACTTTTAAACTCTACTATTACTTATAGTATATATGTCGTATAAACGTAGCTATCTTGTGGTTAAGATTACGACCACGAAGTAGAAAATGAGCTTACAAAATTTGAAATTTACTGTTGTATCTATTTTTGTTAGGTATGTGCTCTACAAAGACGGACTTAATTAGTACTCAACCATAATAATAATATCGCATTCACATTTTCAGTGATTTAAAATTAATGTTTAATGTAAATAGCGAGCTATCCATTCCATGTTTCTGATTAAATTTTCAATCATCGTTTAACTAGCCGCTAAATGACTGCCGATGCAATTATGAAAACACATTGAAGTTTAAGAATAGAAAATTGATTTTTAACACCAATTAATATTATATTATGTTAAAAAAATTATCACAAAATGACTACCAAATATTTCAGCCAGAGATCGTTTTTAGGGTTCCGGAGCCAAAATAGCAAAAACGGAACCCTTATAGTTTCGCCATGTCTGTCTGTCTGTCTGTCTGTCTGTCTGTCCGTCTGTCTGTCTGTCTGTCTGTCCGTCCGCGGCTTTGCTCAGGGACTATCAATGCTAGAAAGCTGTAATTTTGCACGGATATATAGGTAAACTATGCCGACAAAATAGTACAATTAAAAATTCAAAAACAATTTTTTTTAGGGTACCTCCCATAGACGTAAAGTGGCGGTGATTTTTTTTTTCTCATCCAACCCTATAGTGTGGGGTATCGTTGGATAGGTATTTTAAAACCATTAGGGGTTTGCTAAAACGATTTTTCGATTCAGTAAAGCGTTTGCGAAATATTCAACTTTAAAGTGCAAATTTTCATTAAAATCGTGCGTCCCCCCCATCTAAAATCTAAACCGGTGGGTGGAAAAATTTTAAAAAATTCAGGATGGTAGTCAGTATATTAAACTTTCAAGGAAAACTATAACGGCTATGTTTCCTTGAGAATTATTAGTAGTTTATGAGTAAATAGCAGCGTAAGGTATAAAATATACCTAAACTTGGAAGATTCCGTATAAAATACGAAATCCTTAGAAAAATATTACTTAATTTTTTCGTAATGGCTACGGAACGGAACCCTATTTTGGGCGTGTCCGACACGCTCTTGGCCGGTTTTTTAATTAATAAAACAAAGCTCAACTCACTCTTTGTCGAACGAACCCTAACTGGTTACTCCTCTTATCTACTCAAATATTGACTGGTAGAGATCCTTAAAAGGGACAAGTCCGCCTTTATACAAGTATCTCATTTGTCAATAGTGTTTTGTTTATTTTCTTTTGTTTTGTACAGTAAAGAGTTACATACGTACAGAATTATTTCTGGTCAACAAATGTTTCAGTGCACTTTTCGTCGGGCCCAAGCAAAAGTCACTACTTAATTACCATTTAAAATCAAGAGGGATAATCAAACTTATGCATCATCATTAGCATCGTAAGTCGTAAGGTTAATATTCCACAATTTTTTTTTTGCAGTAGTGACTTTTGCATGTCTTCCGACGGTTTAGTCCTTATTGAAAGTGTTGACCAAGACGCAAAAGACGTAAATAATATATAAAAATATTAAAAATCCATCCATTTTTTCAGGGAAGTTTATTCGAATTAAATTGTGATACCTCATATAATTTGTTGCCGTAGGTATCGCTACTGTACTAAGATGTCTAAAAAATTACTTATTTATTACCCGACTGCAAGGAGAGGTATTGTCAATTAATTATCTCTCCGCTATTCATTCTACTTTGTAAGGTATATATTGTTGTCTTATCTGTGATACGGTATCATTTCGTATTCCCCGCATAAATATTCTTTTAACCAGCTAATTTTTTTTGGGTTCTGTATACATAGTCTTTCTGTCTGTCACAGGATTGTATTTTTTTATGTAATAAAAATAAAATTATGGGGCGTCCACATACAAGAAACGTATAATTTATTTTTTTTGCTTTATTTTCAAAGTTTAATCTTTTTTCCTAAGATCGGTGAAGCTTGATCTTTTGTTTTGTTTGTAAGACCGGTTTTTGTAATATATTACCTCTTATCATTCCGAGTTGGAAGTTTGTATGTTTAACCGTGACAGAGATACAAATACAATTAAAATTAAATTCATACTAAAAACGTAATTTTTGTCGTTCTATCTTCATAAAGTTTAAACATACAAATCTGAGACTCGCAATGACAATAGATATAAAATAATAGACTGCAAATTAACAAATAACAATACCCGGTCAAGCACGAGTCGGTCTTAGAGAAAATATTTAAACTCTATAACTTGTCTGTTAGCGGCTGTAAATTGCGAACAAGTTAATTCCTATTATTTAGATTAGAAGTAGGTGTATACGAAACCCTTGATGCGCAAGTCCGACTAGCACTAGGCCAGTTTTTTCCTAGTCTTCTAAAGTAACATTGGCCTCTTTACTTGATTGTTTGAATCGGTATTAGACAATGTGAAACAAAGAATTGCTGCGATAAAATTTTAAACATTACTCATAAATATACGCCGCATAAACCTTTTGTTTATCGGCTATCGGCTGCAGTTCGTTACACCTTGAAGGACTTTGTACATCAAATACATGCGATGTAGGTACCTATAGGGCACCTAAGAATCATTTTGATGCCGCATCTGACACTTTGGTACCTACTAATAAACAACTTATTCTCAAATATCGTCACCGTCATTACTTTGTAAAAATCTCGTGTCTCAAATCAATACTCCAACAAAATTGACCCTTGAAACAATGTTTATAAAGTTCATTTAGACACTGGATCCGGGGTTGGGGTGCACTCCTCTTGCGTCCTACCTGCATTAAGAAAATACTTGAAACAGGACTTAACTTTCAGGATAAAACCTATAAATCCCACTACATGCAGATCTAAGATTACCTACTGGCTGTAAATAGTCCTGCAGGCCCTGTTTACTAATCCAGTAAAATCGATCCAATCACGATCGATATAGTTACACGAGATTGATCGAGACGATCGAGCACCGCAGTATTATGCTAGTGAAATGATTTTACTGGAATATTGTAAACAGGGCTTAATGTTTTTAAGCGCCCACAGTTCCTATAAACATTGCTGTCAAAAGGCTTTATCCGAAATGAAAGCGTCTTTTAAGCCGTGTTTAGACTTGCAAGAAAAATCGTGCATGTTGCATTACATTACGAGGCCGTAAAGCCAACGAGTTTGTAGTGGCCACTCTGGGCTCCACAGAAAACCAGCGTTGCTGCACATAACGTGCGGCAACACATGCTGAGTGGAGACCCTTTTTGGTATCCTGTCGTGTCACCAAGTACCTAATATGGTTTTAGTCTTAGTCTTAGATGGTACTTCTGGAGCCAAAAAATATTTCTTTCTTTCCTTCTTTCTTTCAATCGAGCGCCGCAATGTAATGCAATTTGCATTATTTTTCTTGCAAGTCTGAACTCGGCTTTATCTGTTATCCATAAACACATTGATCGTCATTCGCAATAAAAACCTATTTCAAAGCTATTAGCCTATTATATGCTCTTGTCAATAGAGCTGTGGGAAAAATAAACATTGAAAGAAATAATGTTGGATGCAACGCAGGCCGCAGTGTAATGTCACTGGCCACTTTCACCGATGCAGCGCTGCACCGGACTTCCCTTACAAACACGCAATATATTTACTGATATGTAACCGCAAATTAATATAGTTAGTGCTGCAAAACGATTACATACATTTGAAGACTGGAAACTTCCGTCTGATCATATCAGGGGACTACGAAATTTGAAAATCGAAGTTCGTATCGTACCGTCCCTCTCAGTCTCGTATTAAATAATGTTAACGTCAGCGGTACGGCAAGATACGAAATTCGAATTTTTCACTTCGTAGTGGGTTTGCATTACGTAAAATGAAGTTTCTGAAGTTTAGGAAAATGCTAAACTTTTTTTGTTTAAACTGATCGGTGCCGCGGTGATTGACCTCTATACCAGCTGGTGGTAAGTGCAGATGTTGCTGAAAATGTCGCTTACTGATACAGTACATCGATTTACTCTACCCTTGAATCCTTTGCGCTACCATTACCCTAAAGCGAAGTTTAGACTTTCAAAAAAATGGTGCAAGTTGCATTACATTGCGGCGCTCGATTGACCACTACAAACTCGTTGGCTTTACGGCCTCGCAATGTAATGCAATGTAATGTTTTTCTTGCAAGTCTAAACTTGGCTTAACGTTTGGTCTCGCCCGTGGATGTGATTGCAAAGTTAAGTTTTGAGTACTGTTTATTTAGTAATAATATAAACACTAGACATCCTCTTACAGCAAATATCTCCCGCGTCATTGGTCCACGGTAACAAATATTTGAACATTTAGCGAAGGACAAATCTACGGAAATAGCGCAGTGTGGCGAAAATAAGCCAATAATAATAGAACAGTTCTTAAGTTTGTACGGAACACACTTCTGTGATAATAAAAGATTAACAAAAAGCTTTTAAAGCCATGCGTGTAAAGCAACAATGTAAAAACACGACAAGTTATTTAAAAAAATTAAATCACTAGAAACAGGCCAAAAATTACAACACAATAAATTGAACATCACAAATCATCAAAATAAGAAACATTCTGCTAATGACTTAATCTCAAAATAAATATGCAACCGAAGCAACTCTGCTTGTGCTATTCTATTTACCGATAGGTATTCATAAATTATGCTAACGTATATATATACAAGTCGTCAGGGCCGTCTTTCAACCTATTAGAGGCCCTGGGCCCGTGGGTACAACGTGCTGCATTCGGCACCTAAGCCTGATTCCAATATTGTTTGGTAATGGAGTAGGGACTAGGGGGCCCAGATCCATCGCGGGGCCCTGGGCACGTGCCCAGTGTGCCAAGTTGGGAAGAGGGGGCCTGCAGGTCGTTGAATGGATAAATGTGTGGCATAATTGTTCGATGTTAGATTGTATTCCGAGAGCTTGTTTTATTCATTATCTATTTTTTCCCACAGCCGCGTGGCGGACATGTTGGAAGTGGTCGGAGAGCGGGTCGGCGGCTGGTGCGGCCGCGACTCCAACTCGCTGCGGCAAGCCGTGCGCGCGCGCCGCCGCCACCATAACGACATCTACACCAAACTTGACGCGGAACGGACGGTGAGGGATTTTATTATGGCACTTGTGTTACCTGCAGCTTCGCGCGCGTTATTAGGTTCAGCTTCAGCAGTTGAATTGGAATTCCCCGTGAGATTCCCGGAAATTGCGTCGTGATTTTTATCTACATCCAAACTAATATTATAAATGCGAAAGTGTGTTTGTATGTTTGTCCGTCTTTCACGCCGTAACGGAGCGACGGATCGACGTGATTTTTGGCATAGAGATAGTTTATGGGCCCGAGCTAGAGTGACATAGGCTACTTTTTATCCCGGAAAAATGCACAGTTCCTGAGGGCACAGCGCGCAATAACCGAACACCACGCGGGCGGAGCCGCGGGCAAAGGCTAGTTGTATTATAAACAACAGGCCCAAATTTCATGACTATACCCACCCAGCGGGTGACATTACGAGGTTTTATCCCGATTCCGTCGGAATATCGCACCTTTTTGATAAAAATACATACTTGTACTAGTCTTATAAAACTTGTAATTGCTACTTCAAATCCGCTCTCCACCTATTACCGTCTGCATGAGACACCATAGGTCAAACCATTAGGGCCCACGGTCAGGCTGCGTTCCATGATAAAATGCTTGCATTTTTTTTTGTTAATTTTAAAGACAATAATAACTCTTTTGTTTATTAAATTAAGTTGAAGGACCTAGGTAGTCCTGTGCCTTTGAACTTTTAACTCCTTTAACAAACAATGTCGTAAAAAAATTTCCATTATTTAAAATTCATTGTTTTCATTGAGACCAGTAAAAACAAGATATGAACTGTGAAAAAAATAATGAAATGTTGTTTACATGTCTGAATAACACCCAAACTTTTTAGGGTTCCGGAGCCAAAATGGCAAAAACGGAACCCTTATAGTTTCGCCATGTCTGTCTGTCTGTCTGTCTGTCCGTCCGCGGCTTTTCTCAGAGACTATCAATGCTAGAAAGCTGTAATTTTGCACGGATATATAAGTAAATTATGCCGACAAAATAGTACAATTAAAAATTCAAAAACAATTTTTTTTAGGGTACCTCCCATAGACGTAAAGTGGGGGTAATTTTTTTTTTCTTATCCAACCCTATAGTGTGGGGTATCGTTGGATAGGTATTGTAAAACCATTAGGGGTTTGCTAAAACGATTTTTCGATTCAGTCATTTGTTTGCGAAATATTCAACTTTAAAGTTCAAATTTTCATAAAAATCGAGCGTCCCCCCCCCTCTAAAATCTTAACCGGTGGGTCGAAAAATTTAAAAAAATTCAGAATGGTAGTCAGTATATCAAACTTCCAAGGAAAACTATAACGGCTAAGTTTGCTTGAGAACTATTAGTAGTTTACGAGTAAATAGCAGCGTAGGGTATAAAATATACCTAAACTTGGAAGATTCCGTATAAAATACGAAATCCTTAGAAAAATATTACTTAATTTTTTCATAATGGCTACGGAATCCTATTTTGGGCGTGTCCGACACGCTCTTGGCCGGTTTTTTAACCCTTAAAAAGTTAGAGGTGATTTAGCGACCACATGCATTGTAATCACTGAAAATACTACCTGCTTTAAAAACATCCTTTTTTTTATGAAATGAAATGATATATTATTTTATTCCAGACGTAAGTCCATAAAAACAATAACAATTAAGTAATTATCTCTAGAAGGCAAATAAAATTAAAATGAAATTATTAATAAAATGCAATAAGGTTGAAATTAAATTTACATTACAAGTTAAATTGAATGAATTCAATCAGAATTGCAGTCAATCAAATCAACAAACATGCAATTCTAATCGGTCGGCCTGGGGTTAGCCTTTTGTCAGGTATGTATTCGATAGCTGCTTTTGATTCTGTGGTAGTAATTTCCAATAAATGGGGACTTATTGAGGGTTAAAGTAGCACCAAAAATCATAATGTCAAATTCATAATGTTCCTTTTATGGTAAGTACTTCAATAAAATGTCCGCATTGGCGCAATAAATTTATTTTATGAGAAAACATGGCGGGCGTTTATCAGACAGAGCTTAAAAAATCCTACTACCGTTTTTCAGAAATGATTGGTTCCTTTGAAAAGTTTTTTTCTTATACCGTCAAAACATTAGTTTGATTTGACATCTTGGCTTGTAATTTTGTTCGTACTAGTTCCGGAAGTTGGCAATCGTCAGGGCTATGCACTGCACATTCTCGTACTAAATAGTAGCGAGTGCACTGTACCACTTATGTGTGTGTTTGTGTGTGTGTGGGGACGTGTCATGTAATGCATGTAGTTTTTTTAGCGTCCCGTAGCCAAAATGGCAAAAACGGAACCGTTCTAGTTTCGTCATGTCTGTCGTGTCTGTATGTCTATTTTGCCGAAAAGATGGTAAAAATAAAATATGCTACCTCCCGTAGAAGTAAAGTGGGGGGAGCGGGGTGATAGGAAAACTATAACGGCTAAGTCTGCTTGAGAATTATTACTAGTTTAAGAGTGAATAGCAGCCTAAGGTATAAAATGTATTTAAACTTGGAAAATTGTCCACAAAATACAAAATCCTTAAAAAAATATTACTTGATTTCTTCGGAACAGCTACGGTACCATATCTTGGGCGGGCTGCCCATTCATAAAATTTGCAAATATGTAATAATGTAATATAATATGGATGATTGCTTGATTATATTGCAAGATATGAAAAAAAACAATCTGTTGTGTGATTACATCAAAACTACACGGAGGATCCAATTCGGCTTCCGTTCGTGCCGAAAATATGAAGACAATTACGAGCATAATTATTTACGCAATCGTTTAGCTCTTACGACATACAATTTTGAGGATCACAGGTTTTGTGGGATCGTCTTTACGCAGTTAAATAGGTACACTAGTTTTTGCCCGCGGCTTCGCCCGCGTTGAACTCGGTTATTGCGCGCTGTTCCCTTCGGAACTGTGCATTTTTCAGGATTAAAAGTAACCTATGTCACTCTCTGATCCATAAACTAGGTATCTCTATGCCAAAAATCACGTCGATCCGTCGCTCCCGTTTCGACACAAAACACATACAAACATACAAATACGCACACCTTCGCATTTATAATATTAGTACGGATAATCAGCTTCAAGAGTTTACATACATACTTAAAGCCTCTCTTAATTTTTTTCTTATAATAATATATGTATGTATATCAAAATTATTAATGATTGTAATCATTACTTTCAATTTAAGTACAGGTAACCGCCAACGTGATTACAGTATCAGCGTAATCGCATACAGCCTACTATTACAATTACTCAATTAATTTGTCACTACTCGTACGCATATGGGACACAATACTTGCCACACATTGCGGGACGTCATTGAGAGCGGTGTCGGTTGCACTAACCGCTGGTCGTGTCGTAATGTAAACGGACACACGCCGCCGTAATTTGTCGCCAAATTGCAGATACAATAAAAGTATGCTATGCTCAGGATGCAAGTTGCGAATTGGCGCTTGTTGCTGTCTCTAGGCGGGAAAATACGCGCTTAGATAGAACCGCAAAGAGCATCACATCACCCGAAAAACATCCATTGTTGAGCAATTGCCTGTCCTTAGAATGCCACAGTGAATGGCTATTGTACCCTTGGATCTGGTGCCCCGGGATACTTGCGAAGTCGCGATACTATCGGTCCATCTTCTAGGAGGCCTGCCACCGCTGCACCTTCCTGGTGGTGATCAGCACTCTATGAAGTTTTCTAACCCAGCGGTTATCTGTTCTTCGAGCGACGTAGTCTGCCCACGAGCAAAGAGTATTAAAAGCGACAAGACATATAGTCACGGGCCTTCCGTATCTAACTCTTCCAACGTGGTGCGTGGTAGCCACTCAACAACCATTCTTTCCCTAAATATCAGCTTAACCATGAATAATAAGCAATATACAAAGACAACTTATTTTAACAAATTATTTTCGTCTTTTCTATGGGCAGCTCTATCTATCTAGAGCAGCCCTTGTTGCGTCCGTTTTCGAACGTAGGCCTCCTCTACACTTTTCCACGTCTGTCGGTCTTCTGCCACTTTCATCCAGTTAATGTCGGCTTGCTGCCGGATGTCATACGTCCATATCTTAGGTCTTCCTCGATCGTTGGTTAGCACGTGGTCGCCAATCCAGTATTCTTCGCACCCAGCGACAGTGATCCATTCTAGCTGACTGGGTAAGTAAACAGAAGAAACCGCAAACATTAAGCCGTGCTAAATAATGGGTTAATGCCGAATATGAGTTGTCATTAAGCTTGAGAAAGTGACTCATTAATTGATAAGGATAAGCGATCAAAATGGCAAGATGTTTTAGTCAAGATAGGCTATTTTATAAAAATCTAACACGTTGCATCAGCCCGTACTGAGTAACAAGACATCATCTACGTAGAAGTACGCTGCGTGAAGTGGAATAAATGTTGAGGTTTGCGTAAATTTAATAGATAAAGAAACACACGCGGTACGTTGACATTTTACTTTTGTTTAGCAGTAACTTTAAAAACCTAATTGTTACGTTGATGATTGCAGTGCAGTGCAAAAATGTGTAGCATCAGCCAAATAAGTGGTCTATCAATTTTAAAACAATTTTAGAACAAGAATGGACCCGATTCTACAGCGGCCGCTAAAATTCCTAATTTTATTTAGACGTCGCTAAATCACTTTGCTATTCTATGAGCACCTGTCATAATCAAATGACATCGCTAATTTAATGGAATAGCACTTGTTAAATCCGCCGTCTAAATGACAATTAAAATTTAGAAAATTTAGATTTAGACAATTTAGCCGACGTGCGCGTAGAATCGCATCCATTGGACCCGATTCTACAGCGGCCGCTAAAATTCCTAATTTTATTTAGACGTCGCTAAATCACTTTGCTATTCTATGAGCACCTGTCATAATCAAATGACATCGCTAATTTAATGGAATAGCACTTGTTAAATCCGCCGTCTAAATGACAATTAAAATTTAGAAAATTTAGATTTAGACAATTTAGCTGACGTGCGCGTAGAATCGCATCCATTATCTCGCTAATACGGTCGCTCAAGTCGAACTTTCAAGTTGACAGACACTTGGCTATTGTTTTATGACATGCAAACGATTATCAACTTTAGATGGTTAGACCATAAGTTTGGCTGATTACATACTCGACTGTATCTACTGACATCCCTACTTCCCTACTAATATTATAAATGCGAAAGTAACTTTGTCTGTTTGTCTGTCTGTCTGTTACGCTTTCACGTCGAAACCACTGAAACGATTTTGATGAAATTTGGTATATAGGTAGTTTGAACCCCAAAGATCAACATAGAATACCTTTTATTCCGGTAGACGGCGCCATCGCGCGATAACCTAGATCTGCGCAGACGAAGTTGCGGGCATAAGCTAGTATATTATATAACAAATTGGAAATCGGTTACTTTTGCACTACATCGTGTTACTGAATCAATAAATCCCTAAATGAATGTCATAGTGACATCAAACGCCGACAAAGTAAATAATAGTTACGTTTACCTGTAAAAACCGTTTTATAGTAGGTTTATACATACCGTTTTATAGCGGGTCACGGTTCAAAAAATATAAGTACAGGTAGTTTATGTACAACATAGTCTCTACATATTACCAACCTAATATTTTTCCTTATTGCATAAAACGTTTTTTATTAATTGTTAATATACTAATCCTGCCGTGAAGCAGCAGTGCTTGCACTGTTGTGTTTCTGCGTAGAGAGTAAGACAGCCGGTGAAATTACTGGCACTTGAGGTATTCCATCTTAAGGCTCTAGGTTGGCAACGCATCTGCAATAACCCTGGTGTTGCAGATGTTTATGGGCGATGGTGATCTCTTACCACCAGGAGACCCACTTGCTCGTTTGCCTTCCAGTAGTATAAAAAAAAACCTACAGTCTATTATACATGTAGTACAGTCAGCATCAAAAGTAGCTAGTTACTTTTGTACTTTGTTGTTTTACAGCCACGTACTTAGCGCCATACAAGATTGACTAATGTGTTAATGTGACAGAGTAAAAAAGTAACCAGCTACTTTTGATGCTGACCGTACCTACTAGAGCGTAGTTTTTAAGAAAGAGACATTACGTTTCGAGTATTTACTACTTAATACCAATTACAATCCAATACAAATGATTCGTGAAATCAGTGCACCTGAAGTGTGACTGGCAACATATTAAAATATGCTGGATTCCAACACAGTAAAAGATAAAAACTTGTCTATCTTATCATTTTTCTCTAATGAAGGTTGATTCGTTATAAATCTTCCGTTTATATAACAAATCATTGGCGTAAATAGACTGAACTTTGTGTTGTTGATTGTTTTAATTATTATTTGCTGTAATTATTTTGCTAAAATGTTGCGCAAATTTTCTTAAGAGTCAAGCACTTGTTCTTTTGTCTTCGAAAATTTTTGTATGTAATCGAGGTATGCTAAACACGTTTCAAACCGACTCGTTGTCCATTGTTGAGATGAACCAGAACAAATGCCACCGGTTTTGACTAGCTCAATTTTTAATTCAACATTTAAGTGCATGCACTGAAAAACCAAATGTATTGTTACTCCTCATTCCTCAACTACAGCAAGCGAATTGAGGTCGTAATAGCACAGTAATTACTCGTTCTTCTTAGTAATATCCAGCCTTAGGGCATATGCTAGCTGAAGCGGTTTGCACGGACCGGGGAGGACACTGAACGTGGACGTCCATTGTACAGTCAAGGGCAAAGATATCGACACGGTCAAAGTTGCAAAAATATGTATGCACGGCCTTAATGTACATAAAGTCGTGTATACATATTTTTCTAACTTTGTCGTGTCGATATCTTTGCCCTTGACTGTAACATTATTTATTTAAACGCCATCCCTGATGTACAGTCAGCAGCAGAAGCGGAGGAAGATCACACAACTCTACTGCTACGGTAATAAGAGAGTGTATAGATGATTCTGAGCACCGTATATCTACACATCTTCTGCTGCTGACTATAAGCACATAATGCCTCCTCTACATATCGACGGATGCGTCGGCAGATTGTATCTGCGGATGCGTCCGCCGAGGTGTAGAGGGTGGTTTTTGCTTGTCTGTGGTAGGTATTTAACGTCGGCCGATGCATCTGCCACTCATCCGTTTGGTGTCGGTTTTTCGACACGGATCAAAGGGTGACAGCGCGAACGCAACGCGCCTGTCCACACGTCTGCCGATGTGTGGACGGATCGCAATTTATCCGAAGATATGGTTGCGGATCCATCTGCCGACGCATCCGTCGATATGTAGAGGAGGCATAAGCCACGTATTCTAATTTGACTCGTTCTCCGCAGACGCGTGCCTCGTCCCTGTACCGCGTGAAGGAGGGTCCTATAGTCCCGGCGCCGCAGCCCGCGACCAGGCCGCCGGCCGGCCTCGCTTGCCCAAGATGTGCACCAGTGTCCAGGGTAAGTGGAATGAACAGATCGTCATAATATTACTAAAGCTCTCGTGACACATTTGACAAAATTACCAAGTAAAGCGTTTTAACGTTCGAAAAGATTGAAACTTTGAAACTAGTCGGTCCTGTTCTTTATTTGTAATCGTGAGTAAACCGTTTAATTTGGTAACTTTGTAGAATCATTGTGATCGTCAGCCAGAAGATGTCCAAGCCCTCTCCCTTGGAACGCCACAAGTAACTACCCAATGAACCGGTTGCCCGCAACTTTCGCGAAAACCTCTCTCTCCCAACGGCTACACTAAAATAGAATAGTTTTTTTTTAAAGATAGCATTATAATTAGAATACTGCAAAACCTGACAAAGAGGAGTGCATTTGACATAAAATAAGTTTTTATTGAAAAAAATACAAGCTTTTTTGCTGGCGACTGTACTTACGGGTATTGTCATCTAATCTACATTATCTATACCGAATGGCAAGTCAATCTCACCACTAGAAATAGATCAAAATAAACTTGCAAGATTTTGAAGCAAACGAACAAATGTACGTAGTGAAATTTAAATATAGTTATTTTTATGTAAACAAAGGAACGTTTCCTACTTGTAATTTTCCTATCTTCATTATTGAGAGTAGGTATAGTAGTAATATTTTTTCTAAGACAACTAGACGCGAAAATTAATAAGTATTTTTTTATTCTTACGTTAAATTTGACCGACTTGAACTATCTGGAATTAGATAGAATGTGTTTGCTTTATTTTAATGTAAAGTAGAGCATAAAATGTAAACAAATGTACATACTTACTAGTAACTTAAACGATACGATGACGGCGCATACGACAACCATATCATTTGATAACGAGTAGGGGTATACACAGTCATACATAATTGACTGAACTTTATTTCTTGTTTTGGATTTGGTTTAGGGTCAGCGGCACTGATGATTATTAAAACCAGTTGTAGCTCGCTTCTGTTAATATTATCATCGGTGTTTTGTTTTTAAAGTTTTTTTTTTCTTTTTGTCTACTTACATGTTGTCCAACTACTGGGCAAAAGCTTATTTATCTAGTTATCAATCAATAGACGTTCGACCAGATACATGAAGAGCTTCGCGAGCCCAGCTCTCTCACGGGTTCAACTAAAGTCTGTTTGTGTGTTTATCCGTCTTTCACGCCGTAACGGAGCGATGGATCGACGTGATTTTTAGCATAGAGATAGTTTATGGTCTCAAGAGTACCATAGGCTACTTTGTATCCCGGAAAAATGTACACAGTTCCCGAGGGAACAGCGCGCGATAACCGAATACCACGCGGGCGGAGCCGCGGGCAAAAGCTAGTTTTCAAATAAATTTGTTAGCCGTTGGTGCCTTAGAACTAGGCACCAACGGCTAACAAATTAGGGTTAGACTGCGTTTCAACCAGATATGTGCGAGGATTTATAACGTGGAATGTGTTTTTCATGAACCAAAAGAACCGCTTCATTTACCTTGCCCTGCTCCGCTCAGCTGTTTCCACCAGAGAGGTGCCGAGGATAGGTAAATGAAGCGTTTCTATTGGTTCATGAAATACACATTCCTTGCAACACATCCTCTCACATCACTGGTAGAAACGCAGCCTTATTCTTCCCCTCCTCATGGTGCCTAATGCCTCAGAGAGAAAATTGTAGCGGCTGAGCACTAGGGGAGGTTTTCGACGTCTCACCTCAATTTCATCCAACTTAATGTACATAATGTGTACATTAAATTTGTAGTCCATCCGACTGAGAGTCGCTCCATCTTGTTGGAGGCCTACCGACAGCTTGTCTCCCGGTCCGCGGACGCCATTCGAGAATTCTGATTCTGACCCCATCGGCCATCAGTCCTGCGAGCAATGTGCCCGCCCACTGCCACAATCCCAAGCATTATTAAGTTGTAACCTCACAGACTTCCTTGGCCGCCGCGATACCCCGGCGCAGTTTTCGCGAGTTTATCGGAGCACTGCGCAGTTGTGTCAGGCGCGGAACGCGTGTTAGGCCTTTGGACCGTGCAAATACTGCGCGAATCATGTCATCGAACGCTCCGCGCGATCGTTCTTTGTTTTTAGTTGGTCAATTACGAGTGTGAGTTTGTATGACACTCAATAGTGTTGCCAGGACCGATTGGATTAACGCTTAATAAGGCCCAATTTAATGGAGCACACTACCACAGAATCAAAAGCAGCTATCGAATACATACCTGGGCCAATTAACTTTTTTACCTACACTAATCTGTCCGCGACATTTTTCAAACAATTGCAGATTTTTGTAAGTAAACATGTTTTTTCTGTAATTTAATAGATGGTGTACATGAATACATGCCAGACTACGTAAGTTCAACCTACTAACCATAAATTTATGTAATTTATGTATCTTGTTGGAAGTACGATTTTTTGGTAACGCCATAGACAATTTTGGTAACGCAGGAGACGCCCAATGTGTCGGTATAATAGTTGATTGGCCCACCTGACAGAATATTTTTAAAGCTAGTCGTATTTTTAATAATTGCAATGGAAATGGTGACGTATTTTGAAATTAATAAGGTTCAGTTTCCTACTCAATGCAAGTGGTCGCAAAATCGCCTCTACCTGGTTAATATCGGGGAAGGTAAAAAAAAAACGGGGTTTACTTTAAACAATTGGTGGGTTCAAACCTTGGCTCGCACCTCGTGAGTTTTTTGAAATTCATGTGCGAAATTACATTTGAAATTTTCGGTGAAACGAGCTTTTCGGTGAAGGAAAACATCGTGAGGAATCATGCACGAACCTGCGAAGCAATTCAATGGTGTGTATGTGAAATTCCCATTCCGCATTGGCCCTGCATGGCAATTACAGTTGGAGCGCTCTCATTATGAGAGAAAGCCTGTGCCCAGCAGTGGGACGTAAATACGCTGGGATGATGAGTTTAAAAATTTGGTGTTAGATCGGGACATTTTTTTTAATAAAGTCTAAATTTAATGCTTCATAACTAATACATATTACTTACCAGTAAATGATATTTTAATCGTACGATACTCTCTATTGTCTTCTCTTAACTAGGTTAGCTGGAAGAGATCCCTTTTTAGGGATAAGCTCGCCTTTGCTCTACTTTCTGTGTATTTGTATTTTATTTTTAACTGCAATAATTTGGTATAATTAATTAACAATTTTATTATTACCAATTAATAGTCTATAATCTACGAGGGCGACACTGAAAGTTTTTAGAACTGGCCACTTGTAAACAATATAATAAAAAAGTAAGTTTAAATTTTTAAAATGGAACTCTTTGCCAATATTATTGAGTATGTATTTCATTCATTTGTCATTAGTTTTACGATTTGGCGGCAAATTGAAAATTGTCTGTGTCACGTCAACATGAATTTAACTCGCGAAAATTTTCGTGCAATGATTTTTTATGACTTTCGATGTCATTTAAGTCAACAAGAAAGCTATGATAGACTTCGATTGGCCTTTCATGATGAAGCTCCGTCTCGTGCGACCATTTACAACTGGTTTAATGAGTTTAAACGTGGTCGCACTAATCTCACCGACGATCTGCGTGAGGGACGGCCTTCTACGGCGACGACTGAAAATAACATCAGTGTTGTGCAGCGTATGATAGAGACTGACAAAAGAGTGACGTATCAGCAGATTCGGACAAGCTTAGGCATCGGTATGAGTCAAGTGCATAAAATCCTCCATGAACATTTAGCGGTCAGGAAGCTTTGTGCGAGGTGGATACCTCATAATTTGACCGAGGCCCAAAAACTCCGTCGGGTTGATTGGTGCCGTGAAATGATTGAAAGATTTAACGGAGGTGACTCAAATGCTGTTTTCGACATACTTACGGGTGCCGAAAGCTGGGTTTACTGTTATGATCCAGAAACCAAGAGACAGTCTGCTCAATGGGTGTTTCCTTTCGAGGAGTTGCCAACTAAAGTGAAGAGAGGTCGAAGCGTGGGAAAAAAGATGGTGGCCTCGTTCTTCGGAAGGACAGGTCACTATGCGACAATTGCTTTAGAGGATCAAAAAACAGTTACTGCAGAGTGGTACACTAACAATTGTTTGCCACTTGTATTGGAAAAAGTTCGGGAGAAGCGACCTCGAAGTAGGATCCTTCTTCACCACGACAACGCCTCGTCGCACACCGCCAGGCGAACAATCGACTATTTAGTGACGTCAAACGTGGAATTACTGGGTCACCCGCCGTATAGCCCCGACCTCGCACCTTGCGATTTTTATTTATTCCCGAAAATAAAAGAAAAACTTCTTATGAACACCGAGGAAGCAGTGGGTGCGTTTCAAAAGGCCGTCGAAGAGACCCCTAAGGACGACTGGGCTAAGTGCTTTTCTCAGTGGTTCCATCGGATGCAGCGGTGTATTGATGTGAATGGACACTATTTTGAAAAGATATAATAAAACTAATAACTTGCTAGTTTGCTCAGTTTTTGATTTTCTAAGAACTTTCAGTTTGACCCTCGTACAAGGGAATTGTTTACTAACAAAATATAGAACCTGTTTTTTGAATTAAATTATTTTCTTTGTAACATTAACAGTAGGTAAGTAAGTCAACCTAAAGGCAAGTAATTATCTCTAGTAGGTATAATTATTTTGGGGAGCTCGGACACATTGCTTGTATTGTGCCTTGGAATCGGGTATAAGGCACTATTTATTAGGTAATTTATGGTAGAGACACAAAAGTACTATATAAACAATTATAAATTATATATCTTTGTGTTACAATTTAGTGATATATATTTCCTTACACACGAGAACTCTGTTGCTTATTGTTGCATTGTTTCACGAAAGTTAACAAAGATATAAAAGTTATTCAAGCAAACAAGCAAACCGCTATTTTTATTACGTTATGAAAACAACTCGTATAATGACATAATCATAATCTAATTAGCTACTCATTGAAAAATAAAAACATGACACAAATGTAAGCAATAAAAGGCGTAGAACAAGATAGCAAAATAAACAACGTAATTATATGAAATTCCACAAAACTAATTTAAAGATACGGTACATATAAGATCTAATGAGGGCATTACCACTTAAGCAGGCAGTAGATCGTGGCTTATGGCTTTTGAACCTGATACGAGTATGTCGCAATGTTTCCAAATAATTTTTTCCATTCCGATTCCGAAATAGTATTTTAGATTACAAGCAGGGGCGGATCTACTTAAAGGCTGTTTGGGCTGCAGCTCAGGGCCCCGTGGATACAGAAGGCCCCGCATCTGATCTGAAAACAATAGACGATATTGTCAATAATAAAAATTTACGAGAATTAAAAAAAATCCGATCATGAGGTTTGAGTAATTAGGTAGGGCCCCACAAATTCGAGATCCGCCTCTGATTAGAAGGTCGTTTTTCCCAACATAAGACGACCGGATGGCCTAGTGGTTAGAGAACCTGACTATGATCCCGATCCCGACTGTTGAAGTTGGTTTAAGTTACTTAATGCATTCACTGCCACCGACGCACATATGCGTTTTCGGAACTTCGCCCAGTGCCGCTGTCATAATCCCTACTAATTCCTACTAATATTATAAATGCGAATGTAACTCTGTCTGTCTGTCTGTCTGTTACGCTTTCACGTTGAAACCACTGAACCGATTTTGATGAAATTTAGTATATAGGTAGTTTGTACCCCTAGGATCAACATAGGATACCTTTTATTCCGGTTGAGGGCGCCACCGCGCGATAACCTAGATCCGCGCAGACAAAGTCGCAGGAATAAGCTAGTTATTCATACATTTTGAACGTACACGTGCATCGGTGGCACCAGTGGAAGTCGGCTTGCAGTGAATGCTTTAAAGGAGTTTTAGACTTCTTTTTTCCATTTTAGTTTTTATTTTAAGTTTTTTTAAGGCTGTGTTTTTATTTATTTTTTTCATACTTTTTTGATGATCCTGTGAAACATTCATATGGAATTGAATAATTAGTAACTTTCATGCGACCGTTGTGACGAATCAAATGATACCGCATTTACCAACCGACCAAAGAAATGACAAACATACATACACTTAAAAAAACATAAGCCTCCTTCGGCTACCTGATTTTTTGAAGAAAAACTAGATGTTTTAGAACAGGAAGTTTGACCGCGCGACCTTCGCAAACCGGTTTAGGTTACATTCATACATTAAATTATTAGCAAAGCTTAATGGCGGTGATTCCTGAGCATTCGCCAATATCGATTTGAAAATGATGATTTAGTACTTACTGGATTTTGATAGGCAATTCCTGAATTATTCTTGTGTGCCAAAATGTGCCAGTAAATACGAAAAATCGCAAGTTCTATGAATCGCCCAGTTTATGTCAGTAATCCAAATGCAAGTCACGGCAACTCATGTCACTATCAGTGCCCGCATTGTGTATAAATTGAATAAGCACTTGTCAATTTGTATTTTATTGTGATAAGTGCACACGCACGTGCACAGTGTTGACAATTTTATTTATAAATTGATAACGAAATTGATCTGACCCGAATAAGCACATTATCAATATCTAAATATGTTTCTGATCAGCTTGTATGCTTTTAGGGGTTATCTTTTTGTCGCCTGTTCGAACTCAGGTTATCTCATCTTTATGTTTATGCAGAAATTCTGACGGCTGCCTCATTGAAATTTTCCGTTCCTTGTATTAAATAATAATTTTAATTAAGTTTAATCCTTTATGTGATAAAAATGGTACTTGAATTTACTGTGTGAGTTTATATGAGCACGTTACACGAATTATTTAAGTTTCTGTCAAGTTATTTTATCGGTGATGCAATGCAGGGCAAGGTCAGATTACAGTACGTAGACTATACGTACGGTAAATTACAAAAAAAAAAACAAAGAATCAAATAAGTGCAAGATATACCAGGGCAAAAAGGGACTTTTTCCCAACATGTTTTTATTGTAATTACAATAATTAAAATTAAAATTCATTCAAACAAACAAAGAACTAACTAAGAACTTAATAAGAACTTCAGTTATTACGATTAGAAACACAATAACCCACAAATATTCAATTACTTACAACATTATCATACACTAATTCGAGTTTCCATTCTATCGCCTCGTTCCCTTGTTCTTAGCCCTTCGTCTGTCTTCTATTGTTGTTGTCTTTGTGAATTAAGCGCTTGTATAAAATTATATACATAATATCTTAGGACAAACATAAGACATCTCTCTTTCAAGTGCTTGGTCCGTCCCGTGACCGTGAATCGTAAACAGTCTGTTGAACACTGGTATGAAACTGGTATTTCTTCTGAATAATAAACGTTTTAACTTTGACACTTTCACAGTATTTATAACTATCTAGTATTCCGCTCCTAATGAATTGAAAGTATACGAACGGTTGCATGTAATTTTAATCCCATAATTGTGATTGATCTCGATGGCAACGAGTATCGAGGCGGGATCAAAAGATTTAATTTTAATTGTTTTTCATCCTTATGATCATTTTACTAAGAACGCAGTTTATTTTTTAAGTCCTCATACTCCGTCATTGATTATGTCAATAATATCTGCTATTTGAGTAAAAATATGCAATTTGGTTAAACTGCCTATGCTAGCACGATCTAACGGGATAATCTAAGCAGAGAATTTCAAGTTACACTTTATGGAAGCCAAGAAACTATCTTTATGCATAATGTAAAAGCTTTTTCATTCTTTTACGTTACGTGTGAGACTTTGAGTCTATAATTACGGCTCGTTTCGATATACTAGTGTGCATTAATTTTAAAACCTGTAAAAATGTCTGCTGTTTATAATTTTATGGGCTTACTGTTCATCACCTTTGCAGACAGGAAACGATCTATTGAAATAAAAATTCCGTGCTTAATGTCGATAAATTAAATTTCACAAGCTGTATTACTGTTTACCTCGTTTGAGATTTTCCTCCAACTACCAAGACTTGATGTGCAACAGCCGTACTTAATTTTTTTTGTATGATATCAAGCTTTAGTTGCGTTCAAAAATGCCATCGTATTGGGTTGAGAGGTAGAGAAGGATGAAAGGCTGCGTAATGCGATTCACAGGAATCACTTTATGACCATGTGAGGAGATTTACTATAAATGGGCTTGGAAGATTCATTGTACAAAGCCTTAGAATTTCTATCGAATGCCTGCGAGTAACCGTTGTTGGACCATGACGCCTACAGGCGCGCAATTTCGTACATTGACCTCTCGCTCAAGGCAGCAAAACACCCAATCGCGCAATTTTAAGGGTTACCATGTAATCTTTTACCGTTATTAAGATCTAGGATTTCTTAATACGGTGAGATCTGACGTGAAGTGCCATTGTTTTTTTTTATATAAGATAGGTATAGAAACGAGCCGTCTTGTAATTTTTAAAATATGAAAGTTATTATTTCGAAGACGAAATTTATTCTGATCATGGTTTATTTTAGACATTCTAATGCAGCACCAGTATTCATCACTTAGAAAAACATGGCGTCTGCCAAAACTAAACAGCGCAAAATTATGCAATCGAGGACAAAACTTTGGTGCCAATTTGCTTGCGTAAATTCTGCAGTAGAAAAAGTTGTATTTTTGTATAATCATGTGAATAAAATGTTTTCAGGAATGCAAAAAGTATTCAATAAGCAATAAAACGAGGTACCTTGATTGATAAATAATTATATAGATATTCAATTTGATAATTTTACAAAATCTCATTTTTATTAAAATATGTGGTATTCATGAAAGTTCCATAATAAAGTTCCAATTCTCAAAAAAGAAAAAATAGAAATAGATAAAAAAAATGAAATAGATATATTACATCCACTTTAAAAAATATATTTCAATCTTTTTACTTTTTATCTTAGAGTAATTAATTGATTTTATTATTATAAAAAAATGACAAAAAGAAAACATATAATGTAATGATCGTTGTATATATCGTGACTGCAAAGCGACAAAGTACAAAATTAAGCTTTTATTCTTTTCACGTTCATGCTACCAATCGCTTGACTCTTTAACACTAGCACGCTCTGTGCATCGTCAATATTAGGTAATGCTAAGCAGGCTATCTGAAACCTTGCTATAAAACGCCAGCGTGCTAGCATTGAGCTCATCACGCTATATCTTTGTCATAGCTTATCGGAGCAATGTCAATTGACAACCAAGGTCGTGTCACGGTCGGGACTCTGTATGCTAAATGCATAGTAGAATTGACCACCTTGAAATGTCCTTAATTTATACCTACGTGTGAAGATCTGTCCCCTAGTGCTTTTCCTTGTTTCTTCCTTGAGACGACAATTTTGGTCCTATATTTTTCTTTGATAGTCTATCAATTGTACGGTAATCTATTGAATTACTCGTAATTATGGTGCTTTAGTTAGAGACTGCACAGTGGAATCAATTCGAACTTTTTGAAAACATTAACCTCCTGTTTCACTATCCATTGATTAAATTTATCCATCATATAAAGTTAATCAATGGGTGGTGAAACAGCCCCTATGTATTGTGTATAACTCTTTATTGGTACATAAAATACATGAAATTAGAGAATAAAATGTAGGTACAAAGGCGATAGAAAATTGTTAATCACTAGATCGAATATTAGGATGAACAAAAATAAGAGATCTTCATTACACTGTAGTGTGTGACTTTATATTTCACATGAAGATAAGTGCTTATAGCATTTAGCATATTGATGTTATCTCCAATGATGTCAGCGGATTAAAAGAAGACAACGAATAAACATTCGCATTCATAATCAAGTGTACTATAAACTGATACTGAAAAGAAACGATTCATCGTGTGTACTTATTGTCAATTTCCGTTTTTAAGGCAAAATTATTTAGAACGCAGGTGTCTGTTTATTTCACTAACTGAATGTTATGAAGTTGAAAATGTAATCAGAGCTAATGATACCCAGTAAAACGACTCGTCTTGAGTTAGAGGATCACAGACTCTCGTCTGGCTACTTAGTTCTTATCTTATGGTCTACATTTTACATTAAAAGCTTTAACAATTTTGAAACTTGCTTCAAACGTAAGACATCTACAGTAATATTTCAGATGGTTACAGTACAGGTTCTTGTCGCACACTGTAACTAATTGATTATTGTTTGGGTGTACCCAACCAAACACATAAACAATTTCACACCCCACATTGAAAGCTGAAACTAAGTTGTCAACAAACGTGATACATTCATTCATCCATAGACCGCTGGCAGCGTTATTCCAAATTTAAACCGGCAGACGCGCAGTGGCGTGACTCTAACCGACCAACCGGCGCGCGCGCGGTGCGACGACCGCGCATCAACACAATCGATTGTGAATATGACTCGATTCATTGTATAAACTATACTTTTGTCACCTTTGATCTGAACGTTGCGTAAAACAAGAACACTGGATTATGTATGCTTTCTTAAGTGGGCACGGCTGTTAAATAATTTATGTATTTAAAATATGTACTTGGAACGTATTGTAGTATATGTGACATATTTTTTTTATATTTGGCTTTGTAACGCTAAATAGCGTTCCCTTGATTATAAATCCCTCAAAGAAAAAAAAACAGACCTAGTACGGGCCAAAATCCATAATCTAATTTTTACTCTAAAAGCACCTGGACAATTTGTCAATAGTCTGAAATTGATTTTTAATACAACATTAATAGTTACGTGAATATGGAAAAGAAGTGTATCTATTTGAAAAATCTTTTGTCATAATCGTTACGCAAAATCCATATTATTATGTCCTAAACGTAAGTAATGTTTGAAGAGGTGACCAGTTTATTTATGGGTGAAGACCAAAAAGTTGCATACCGTTAGTTAAAGCTGCGTTAACAAATAGTTATAATTTCCATTAACTTTTTCCATTGTGACACGAAAATTAATCATAAGTACATTTGTATGGATAATTTTCGATGGATAAATTGGATATATTTTTTTAAAGTTTTTGGTCTTCAACCTTGTGGAAAATTCGCGATAGATTCTCACACAATTAATAGAGTTTTAATCAGTTCGCGCACTCAGTTATCGTCTTGCATAGTCACGTGCATTCTTCGGTCACGTCAATATAGGTATGTCGTGATTTCATGTTAAGATAATAAAACGACATCGTATAATTCCTATTATAATAGGTAGGTAAATTATACGTTCAAATGGAAAACACGGCTAAATGTCAGTATTTTTTTCTGACAGTAGGTTTTCTATTTGTCATTATAATTTATCTGACTTCTGAAGGAATTTCTTTATGTCCACAAGATGAACAGGTTTCATAAAATAAATAGTAATTTCTGCGCAGCATTTAATTCTTATTTTTTAATATTTCACACGAAAACACAAGCCGAAACATGAATGCACAGAAAAACCAGAAAAATAGACCAGCGCTGGGAATCGAACCCAGGTCCTCAGCATTCCGTGCTGCGTGCTATTCCCCTACACCACCACTGGACAGGAGACTAGACACGAATTTTTCCTATGCACCCATATTTCAACTTTTGGATTCTTTTTCATTTGTCACTTTAGCAGCGACACTAACGCCATCTATGGATCTACGTTCTCAACGAGAAACATAAATTAAACATAAACATAAATTAACATAAATTGGAGTTGAAATAAAAAATACAAAAAGACTCCAAATCGTAATCTTGATTTTCTTATTTTTTGTAATTTATGCTTATTTTAAGTTACATACTTACATATTTAATGTTTTCAAGTTTTTATTTGGGTCGACAAATTTGAATTTTTACATGTCCACAAATTTTGAATCAAAAATCCCATCAATAACCTAAAACAGTTGTGTTCAGCTAAACTAACCCAACCACCTGCTGAAATAATTTGGATCAATATTAAGACATTTTGTGTACATTGTGTGGTAATCATTTCTAACACGGTTTCTAAGTTATCCTTCGATACATAAGCAAATTATAACACATTTTACCAACACCGTACCTAATGCATATTATATGTAATAAGGAGTTAACTGTACCATCGGATACGGCCGCTGCCCAATGAATATAAATAAGTGGCAATTTAGAACGCACGCTGTCCCTTTTCAATCTTTTGCCGTGTGTTTATCTGTCTCCGTCTCACAAGTTTCCCATGTTGATTTAAGCCATGTTTCGGAACCTTGGCCTTGGCTTTGTAGATGTCTTATTGTCCATTAGTTTCAAGTATGTACATACCAACGTTATTATCTATCCCTCATTAGAACAAAGGTTTAGGTATGTTGCTCGTAATTACACCGTACAAGTCTTGAAATAATTTATGATACAGTGAACTAGTCAGCTGTGCTCGCTGCTCGCCCAGTGTGTCAAAATAACCATCCCTCGGGCAGGCGGATAAAAAAGAAGACAGCAAGACGGCGGGTGGAATAACTCACTACATTTTGCCCTTTAGTAGACACAGGTATCGACAAATACTTTCGGACACGTGGACTTTTTTCTTACAATTCGGTGTGGCAATTCTACCTTTTCAAGTCAGCTATTACTAAGCCTATTTTTAACGTAGCGACTACAGACTACAGAGAGTTTTGTCTTGAGTCACAAATAAATACACTGATTACATTGCATTTAGTACGATTTTTTACGATTTTTTTGTAGAGAATACTTTAAGAAACTACCGTGAGACTCACTCATATTAAATGATATTGACCGGATTACTCACGTCTTAAATCGAGTTTAGCTCGACATGTTTCGAGTTATTTCGAAACCCTTCATCACTGGAGCACGCGACTCGGCGGCTGCCGCAACACGCGCAGTGCGCTGAGTGGCGCGGAGTGCGCGTGTTGCGACAGCCGCCAAGTCGCGTGCTCCAGTGATGAAGGGTTTCGAAATAACCCGAAACATGTCGAGCTAAACTCGATTTAAGACGTGAGTAATCCGGTCAATATCATTTAATATGAGAATACGTTAGTTAGATTTGACCTGCTATAATCATCACATAACTCCTTATTATAGTACCTATTAGTTCAACGAAAAACCGACACAGACAGATCGATTAAGCTAGTCTTCGCCAATCGTGCAAACCTTACCGCAAAATTGAAATTCGTCGAAACTAACTACTATTAATTTTCTTTCAAAACTACCGTTGCTTTACCTAAAAGTGGGTTTCTCTCATTAAGCACTCTGTTGCTGTTAATTTGCTATCATAATTACATTAGCTACTTCACACCATTTTAACTGTGGAACAGTCCTATCCGCCATTTTGGGTTAATGACATTTAGATTGTTGACAGCCAATTGGCTGTAATAGAACTGTAATTATTTTACAGAAGCCATTTATTATAATAAAAAAAACTGTAACTATTCTTTTAATCGCAACTGACATTGGCCCAAGCCTGGCCACCACTGGGCAATAATAATACATTTATTCATAGCCTACCTAATTAAAGAAAGTCTTTTATTTTCTAGAAAAAACATGTTTTAATTTTTTAAGTCATCCTGAGGCTTCGCTCCCGTGGATCCCCGTCTGTGTCACTTAGGATATACTTTTTAGGGTTCCGGAGCCAAAATGGCTAAAACGGAACCCTTATAGTTTCGCCATGTCTGTCTGTCCGTCTGTCTGTCTGTCTGTCTGTCCGTCCGCGGCTTTGCTCAGAGACTATCAATGCTAGAAAGCTGTAATTTTGCACGGATATATAGGTAAACTATGCCGACAAAATAGTACAATTAAAAATTCAAAAACAATTTTTTTTAGGGTACCTCCCATAGACGTAAAGTGGGGGTGATTTTTTTTTTCTCATCCAACCCTATAGTGTGGGGTATCGTTGGATAGGTATTTTAAAACCATTAGGGGTTTGCTAAAACGATTTTTCGATTCAGTCATCTGTTTGCGAAATATTCAACTTTAAAGTGCAAATTTTCACTAAAATCGAGCGTCCCCCCCCCTCTAAAATCTAACCCGGTGGGTGGAAAAATTTGAAAAAATTCAGGATGGTAGTCATTATATCAAACTTTCAAGGAAAACTATAACGGCTAAGTTTGCTTGAGAACTATAGTAGTTTATGAGTAAATAGCAGCGTAAGGTATAAAATATACCTAAACTTGGAAGATTCCGTATAAAATACGAAATCCTTAGAAAAATATTACTTAATTTTTTCGTAATGGCTACGGAACACTATTTTGGGCGTGTCCGACACGCTCTTGGTCGGTTTTTTATTAGCGTTAGAAAGAAGATAAGCGATCTTGGCGTGTATTTTTATTGAAAAACACTTTTAAAAAATAAGTCACAGAAAATATGTAACGATTAGCAAGGACATATGATCATTTACATTATTTTGGTATCATAAAGTCTCGTCAAGATTGTTAACCCTTTTACTAAAAAAACTGAAGTTTTATTATTATTATATGTGTATCAAATTTTCTAGGAATTAGCTCCAGTCGTTCCGGCTGCTGTGAGTTTTCAGTCAGTTCTGGTATTAATTTCTACACAGTAATTTCTTTCATTAGTTAGTTCTTTTGCTACGACGTTGAGTAAAAATATGTTTGTTGAAATCATCAAGAGTTTCTATGACAGGCTAGTTGGAGCTAGTATCACGAGACCCGTTTGACTATTTGTAATTTTTGACACGTTTGCGATTGGTTAACCTTTTAACCGCCAATACGTTTTCGTTCGTACGTGCCCGTGTCGCCACCTACACCTCAATTATAGGACATTTTGTCTTAATTATAAGACTGCGGCGAAATGAGCAGGATAATTTGTGTCTTATAATTCAGACAACGGCGGTTAAAGGGTTCAATAGCTACATTTAGTTGCCAATCGAGCAAGACTATCAAAAGAACCTCACGATACTAAAGCCACCTAACAATATTTCGCCTGTCTGCATTGCAAATCCTGTGTTTCACTCGCTTTAACTTCACGCCAATAAAGATGGAGATCAAACCAACTTCAGCACCAATTTGGTGCCAAAGCGTTCCGGCTTTCATGTTCGTACTAAGATAATGTTTTCCCGGAAACTTTCGCATCTGGTTAAAAAGCGTCACCTCGTAATGAGTCATTTGGCAAAATGAAGCTGTTTCATAAAAGCGTCTGCTTCTTTCTGCAGGGCTACTACGAAACTCGAATTTCTTGTCGTGCGGTCCCTTTCGCTCTCGTATTAAATAGTATGAGTGTCAGAGGGACCGCACGACACGAACTTCGAGTTTCGAGTTTCGTGGTAGCCCTGCTGAAGAAATCTGAATATTTCACGATCTTCCTGTTGAATCTCTTTTTACATTGTCCCTGGCAAAGCTCATTGAATATGAACTCATGTTCAATAAATATCTATGTCGTGGCCAGTTCCTTAGAATTGATTATTTGATGATGTGCCCGAGCATTTCATGAATTATTTCATGATTATCTGAGGTCATGATTTATTTTGCGTCGTTCATCATTACCTTTTTTTTAACTTGCAATTTATATTACACCTGTACTTTTATGCGGCCTTCTTTGCATGCAGAAGATCAACAATGTCAGCGAAGGACGTCGTGACGTGAACTTGAATTATTTTATTGACTCCTTATCCTAACAGACGTCTTGTAGTTAGTTTTAAATGTCCTTAGTAATCGTTTGAATGGCGATCTTGACCGTGCACGTTACTTCTGTTTCTCTTTATTTATGCCATGGCTACATTTTATTATCAGGATGCTATGCACGCTCGGGTACTTCCCGTTTGTTTGTTCTATGGAATTATGCAACAAGGCAAATGTTCGATGAAACTGACCCGAAGATGTGTTCATAGACCTCTTGAGGGTTCTTGTATTTACCTCGGATGGGGGAGCTTGTGATAATTAAATTTAATTTTATGGCATTAAGGCCATCTACTGTTGATGATACTAAAATGCCGCAATTTCTGCGTAACTAATGAATGACTAATGCCTCGTAACCTACTACAGTACCTAACAAATTTAAAATTTAGCGGCTGGTATATAATATAAGTTCTTTGAACTGCTTTATGGTGTAAAATAAAGAATATTTATTTTGTATTGTATTGTATTGTAAACATAAAGATATTTAATTTTACCACTTCTGTACGCGGCATTAGCCATTATTTGTTACACGGCATTACAGTATCATTGATGCTATTGCTTTTTCTCTATTGTATCTTCTTTCGTTATAGTTTACTAGGTATGTGCTTTAACTATGCAGTGAACCCAATAATTATGTGACGACGATTTGCATTATTATGTTTACATTTTTACCAGTTCTGATTAACAATATAGGTAATGAATGATTAATGTGTTCAGTCTATCTCACTCTGATCGCGTGGTATTGCCGCATATATTGTGTCACAGTGTGCCAGGTATGCAGCGCACGCACTTTCTACGTATGCCGAATTCAACCCGATCGTTGCTTCAATAAACACACAAACTAACAAGCCTACTTTCGAACTGATGGGTCTATTTAGTCAAAGAAAGGGCGTGGCGAAATGGAAACTATATTGGCCACATTTCCATTTCATTACAAAGAGCATAGGAAACTAGTTTAATGTAGAGTCAACTAGAAAGCTATAGCTTTGAATTTGAATGAACAAGCTTTTTCAAAGTATAAAGACCATTCTAATATATATGTTCAAATGTGACTAGCAATAACAAAGAACCAATTTAAACATTTCAAAGTATAACGTAGAATAAGGCGATAAGTCGTTCTGCATCAAACAATACATATATTTAATTGACAAGTGACAATGTATCAATCATGCAGGTGTCGATACAACGAAAAAATAATAACACGTACTTAATTTACCTATTAAATACCCATAATAAAATAAAAACTTAATGACTTTAAATCACACAACGCAACTTTATACTAGTCGTCGAATAGAACACGTTTTCACTATTTCCCCATTGTTCTGGTGGCCTACTCTGAAAATCGAAGTTCGTATCGTACCGTCCCTCTCACTCTCGTACTAAATAGTATAATTGTCAGAGGGACGGAACGATACGAACTTTGATTTTCGAATTTCGGTGTAGCCCCGCTAATACCACTAGACACCATCCATTGATTAGTGTTAACAGACGGTTAAATGTGATGCCGTCTCTATTTCTTTTGTTCGAATAGACGGTGACGGCATCACATTTAACCGTCAATTAACACTAATCAATGGATGGTGAAACAGCCCCTTAGTCCGTTTGTAGTAGCCTACATTGTAGTGTAAACAAAAATAGGCAGTAGTCTAGTAAAATACTAAACACGCGACAAAAATAAACGACGCAGCACGTGTCTGCCGATCATTGGCACATTAACTCTTTCACGGACTTAAAATAAAACGGATTATTTACAAACATTTACATTTAATTATTTATTTACGTAATAGCCGCAATCAGAGAGAGACTTCAATTTACTAGTATCGTGTTTAAATAAAAAAACATCGGAAGAGAAATCGTTTGTATTTAGGTACGATTGAAATTTAATGTATTCAGTTGGTAGGGAATCTTTACATAGATAAAAAAAAGTCTTCCCGCCGTTTGTATGCATAGATCTTTTAAAGTAAGCGACGGATTTGAATGTGGTGTTCACCATTAGTTAGGTAATTTTTCACGGGATATTTATATATAATGGTACATTTACTAGCGACGCGTCGTGGCTTTGCGCGGGTGTAGTTTTTGGGACATGGAGCTGAAAAATGTGAAGTGCTTTTAATTAGAGTTTTTTTTAATCGTCTTCGAGCAAAGCCAGAAAAGGTTGTGTGTTTACAACAATTATAACACCACTCAATGTTATCAAGTAAAAAACAACAGGTCATTAGCATAATAGGAAATAATCCCTGGATTAGGTACAGTCTAGGATTATGATAACGCTGTTTTTAACCTCCAGACACTTATGTTGACACCTTTACTACGCTCAATAACGTTGGCACTATAACCAAGATACCTACACCGATTTTGTCAGTAATAAGACAAAGTATTGAAATTGCTACATAAATGATGACGCCGATGGTTCTAGATTCGATTATTATCAGAAGTAGTAGATTTTTATATCAGCTTCAGCATTCAGGACACACCGAGAAAGTAAACGTTGTTCTTGTGCGGAGCTTCTTTATGAGATCTAATACTAACTGGCGAGCTTTTACGCTTGGTTCGTGAATGAATGTCCTTTGTTGATGAAGTTTTTTAGTATTCTCTGTAATTCTATGTGAAGACTGAAGAGATAAGATATTTTAATGTCGTTTTCGCGCCTAGTAATTCAAACGTTAACCGTCTATTCACGTTAGAGCTGGGGCGATTCCATAGTGTTGTATTCCTTTTTATACACAAGTATTGGTTTTATAATAGTACTAAGTGCAAATTAGTCTCTTGCAAAATGCTATTCGACTTTTATCTTACAAGGGGTTTTTTCAAATCCGTATTTTTTTTTTATCAAATCGATAGTAACCATATCGCGTAATATAGTGACTTACGATCATTTCCTTTGTCCTCAGGAATCATGGCAGGATCCAAAGACCCCGGACACGGGCGCGGTGATAAACATCCTCGACATAGGGCAGCAGAACTTCGCCAACGGCGGCGTGGTCTCCCGGTACCTGTGCGACTTGGCGCAGTGCTGCCATCTGCACAAATACGACTACCGGGACATCGTGCCTGACGTAAGTTTTTTTTTCTGGTACCATTAGCATCCGCAGCCTTCCGCTTTTCTTTATTGACGACATGCTCCTGTCAATCCAGATACAGGAGGTAGGAGCTTGCATAAGGGTTGCCCGGCAGTAGTATTCGTTGTGGGGAGTTAGACAACCGGTGAAAATTTTGGCACATTCTGGCTCTCTAGGCGCACAACATATCCGCAATTACACAGTAAGCTAAAGCAGTCAGGAAGCTAAGAACAATCGATCGAAACGAACACACTCACACAGACGCGCGCTCTACACATCCAGACCTGGGGGGCCTCCAAATATCCGCAAGTAGAATATGCTTAGTAATGTACTAAGACCTCAGTCTTCGTCAAGGGGAGGGGGAGGGGCGGGGCTCATTCAGCTGTACTGCCACGGGCCCCAAAGGGGAGTTCGACACAGCGCACTGTCATTTGTTACTTTATTCCATAAAAAAATCACAATTATTTACTTCCTGTGTCACTGTGACGTGATTTCTGGATGGCCCCTAAATGTCTACTATGTCCCCCAGCGCTTACAGCTCAATTGTTGTTCCAGGTAGTGCAAGATCCCAGCTTCCAGCAGGCGATCGAGGAGTCCGCGGCGGCGGCGGCGCGCGAGCAGGGCGCCGGCGACGGCTCCGTGCCCCCCGGCCTCCGGGAGAAGGTCGAGGCGCGAGCGATGAAGGTGCTCAAAGACATCAGCTCCGCCATGTCCAATAAAGTGCTCAAGTGAGTCATCAGTAACTATCGTCAAAACTAAAGGTGAAAATGAAATTCAAATGAAAAAAAATATTTGGGGCAAAAAAAATCGAAAATACCCATTTGCTTACCTTTTACCCCTGCTTCCCAAATACCAACAAAACTCTCTAATTCCTCCGTACATGTCGCACTGCGTAGCTGCGCTGATCTAATCTAGTCTGAAATCCTTGACTTCTTTTAAATTCCAATAGAAGAAACAAAATGCTGATCTTACCCCTGCTTCCCAAATACCACCAAAATGTGGGTGTTAAGACGTCACAATTTTTTACCTGACTCTAATTCCTCCGAACATGTCTCACTAAGCGAAACGTTAATTTTACCACTGTTTTCCATCTGCCTCCAAAATGAGGTGTTTGAAATGTGAAATCCTACTAAATATTATAAAGGTGAAAGTTAACTGTTACATGCGGTTCACATTATACATCTACTTACCAAGTTTCAACAGTATAGTTCTTATAGTTTCGGAAAAAAGTGGCTGTGACATACGGACAGACAGACCATGACGAATCCAAAAGTTAATCCATGAGTCAATTAAATTAAATAATTAAATCACATCACATACATTATATAATTACAATGAAATGAAATGAAATGAAATAAAATTTATTTGTCATAAGTGGGTGTACAGTGGTTTAAATGTAATAGACTATAAATAAGATCGCCACTCAGTGCCACTAAGTGGCGTACAAATTTCAATTTAAATTAAAAATACATAACATAATTATTATTATTTAAAAGCACAATTATTATTTTTTATACAGATAATTTTTTGACAATACGACCTTTTATTCGTTTAAGAATTCGCTAATACTGTAGAAGCATTTCTCTGACAGCCATGAAATTAATGTTTTTTTAAATACCTTTAAGTTCTTGCTCTTAAATGTATCTGGCAACTTATTATAGATTTTCAAACACATTACGTAGGTATTTTTAGACGGCAATGCTAGTTTTACAGGTGGTTTGTAAAGTTTATATTTATAAAGCTGTCTCACTTTACGGTGGCACATCTCTTGATATTCTGTAAACTGACATTTATATTTGTGCACAAATAAACAGATCTCCGATATATACAGGCATGGGACTGTTAGTATATTATATTTGATGAAATATGGGCGACAGGACCCTTTAAGCTTAATTTTGAAAATGGCTCTAATGCAGCGCTTCTGTGCAATAAATAATGAGGGCTATCGTTTTTTCTCTCACTAGATGGCGGCACTGTTGCGTGAGGTTTTTAAAAGTCTGTTATAACGGGCGTGAAAACAAAGTTTAGATTAAAATCATATTTAATACATCTTAAAACAGTACCATAAAAATATCGAGCAACCACAGTATTGCGTAATCCCGTTTAGTTCGGAAAAAAAGGAAGACAAAAGTTTTCGAAAGACAAAACTGTCTCAAATTACAGACGTTCATTGCCCCTTATCGCATAATTGCCATAATTAATTTCAGGTAATGCAAAATATTCCCAAAATTATTCTAATCATAAATAAACCCGCGTAGCTCACCCAAAAACTATGAGATTTGACATTTCGTTGACCTCACGCTACACTAGCGCCTCTAGCGGAAAATTCATTCGCGATAGCCCTCATTGCAATTACTGTTACATTAGTTAACTGACCTTTATATACGGCCGTACAAAAATCTTGCCTGCGCGATGCAGCGGTCGGGGCAGCGCCATCTAGCGGGCATTCCGCACACTAACTTAACATAACCGAGTTTATCAAACATCATCATCATCATGAGTTTATCAAACGCTTGGTGTTTATACGCAGCCCCTAAACGGCAATGGTTGTATTCCAGACTGGTGGCGTGGCTGTGCCACAAGGCGGTGCGGCGGATCGCGGGCGGCGGCTGCGGCACGCGCGCCGCCTGCGCCGAGCGGCTGCGGCGCGCCAAGGCGGCCGGCCTGCCGCTCATCTTCGTGCCGCTACACAGGTACAGTGGGGGTAGAAAAACCTTCGTCAGTTATTAAATTGATTCCTTTACGAAGCCATAGAGTCTTAGTACGTTTTGAAACCAAAGTACTAAGTAGACAAGTACTTGGCATGACAACAAGGATCAAAATAGTATACACCTCTCTGACATATGTCTAGTTTCATATCAATACAAAACCTTTACACAATTACGTAAAAGTTTCAATCAAATAATGTTCTATTTAATTGTCAATGTTTGTCAGTGCCAAGGTTTAGTTGTAGGTTTGCTATGATCACCTGATTATATTTAGCAGGTTGACAGGTTGACGCAGTATGTCCTACTCAATCGGTAAAGCAGATGAGCGCTCATACTGAGCAAAGGAAAATAGATCTTAAGGTGACGAACCTTTTTTTACTCCGACTGTACGTACACCTTATGATGAGTGCTGACGGTACTGACGTACAGTCAGCGCCAGCACTGATGTGTGATTGCGGGCGGCGGCTGCGGCTGGGATACCTCAAGTGCCAGTAATTTCACCGATTATCTTACTCTCCACGCCGAAACACAACAGTGCAAGCACTGCTGCTTCACGGCAGGATTAGCGAGCAAGATGGTAGCAATCCGGGCGGACCTCGCACAAGGTCCTACCACCTGCAAATGCTGTTTAAGGGTGTGAAATACTCCACTGACTATATTTCTTGTTCCACAGATCTCACCTGGACTACATCCTAGTAACGTTCACGCTGTACCTGACGGGGCTGCGGCCTCCGCTCGTGGCCGCCGGTGACAACATGAGGATACCATTCTTCGGGTGAGCCAAATCACTATCACGTCCCAGCCCATATACATCCCACTGTTGGACACAGGTCTCTCAGAATGGACCGCACTTCCCACGCGGGCTCAATACGGATTTGAAGCTTCACACCACATTGAATTACATCGCGGGTTTGTACGGATTTCTTCACGATGTTATTCATCACCGTAAAGATCGCGGTAATTTCGCACATGAATTTAGCCACTCGTTTGCTTCGAATTTTGAGTTGAACTCTATTAATATAACAAATAAGAGCATTGACAGGTAACTCTAGTTACCAAAAGTAAGTGAGTGGTTAGAAAAACTCAGGCGCCAGTCTGAAATTGAACCCACGATCCTCTGCTTGACAGGCCATTGGGTAAACTACCACCACGGCTTACCAGCACATTGTACTAGATATTACCACCTTTTGTTTACCTGACTGCCAAAAAATAATTTTTTTTTTTTATATGTCGTAAGATAGGACTTAGAGAGCCGGGATTCGACCCTGACATGATCAATGTGGGCATAACATGTGGGATTCGGGCAGAGAATGAAACAATTTAGAAGAACTAACAAAAGTCCACTAATCGTGGTCAAGATAAAACCAAAACAATACGACACTCATTCACTGAAATCTTAGAAATGCAACTATCATAACGATTCACAATAATCTTAAGGAAAAGCCTAGTTAATAATAAAGAAACGCGTAACAGTTCCTGAGACTGTCGACTCGGGCCAAACTTCTTTTACAAACTGACAATTGACGATCGCTTTTCCCGCGTCCAGATCTCAGGCTCTGTCAAGCGCGCCACGCATGGCAACACTGGCGTTTCGAAAGTGCTATAATGCCAATCCTTAATAAACCACGCATGGTAATGACCATACAAGGACAATACTCATAATTCTACATATATATCTACCAGTCTTCACCTGTGACTTCGCACGCGTAAACCAAATGTATCGGAATGTGCGCATTATTCCCAGATATTTTTGATCACCTTCATCATCATCATCTAAGCCGTAGGTCGTCCACTGTTGGACATAGGCCTCCCCCGTAGACCTCCAGTTGCTTCGGTTGGTAGCGGCCTGCATCCATCGTGAACCCGCGGCTTTAACCAGGTCATCCGTCCATCTCGTTGGTGTCCTACGCTGCGCTTGCCGATCCGCGGCCTCCGCTCGAGAACTTTTCGGCCCCAACGACCATCTGTTCTCCGTGTTATATGGCCCGCCCATTGCCACTTCAACGAGCTAATTCGCTTGCCTATATCGGTGACCCTTGTTCTTCTACGTATCTCATTTCTGATTGATCGCCTTGGCCGCTCCGAAATGGTTCTCTATCGTTTGCACGAACTTCATATGCCCAAATGTATCATTTTCTAGAATTTTCATTTGCCATAAAGCAATTTATGTCTGAAATTGTAATTTCTTCAGAGTTGATATTAAACTAACCTAACCTAACCTACTGCATTCTATATGATGACATTTTAAAGAATCCTGAAAACAGTAAGGTTCTATGTATTTTATGGCAAACGTTGGTATGGCAAGTGAAATTCGGGCAAATGAAATTCGGGAAAGTAAAGGTAACCGCTCCGAAATATCTGATGGCGACTGTACAATCCGCGTTAACAACTGTTCACTAATATATCGTTACTGTTGCCAGGTGGTTCCTCCGAGGCTGCGGCGCGTTCTACATCAGACGGAGAGTAGATGGGTCTGAATACCACGGAGATCCGCTCTACAAAACTGCTCTCAGGTGGGCAATTCAGTTTTAATAATATCGATTTAAATGTAAACCAAAAATATATGACTATTGTCAAGAGGGCGGTATTGTTCTTATTTATATGCAAATAGTTCAGTATGGAACAATGACATCCTGACTTGTCTACAACGTTTACCTGTTAGCTCTGATGTTAATTTGGAAAGGTTTTGTAGTGAAATAGTTTCATTCCCCAAACGTTTTTTTTTTCAGTAGATTATTATAAAAAAAATATTTACAATGATCCGTTGTTGACTACGAATCGTTTTGGGCATTTTTGTCATTGTTCAAAGTAACCGCCGTAAGAAATTAATTCCAATGAAATTTCGCAACATGGCGAGTAGTCATATATTTCTGGTCAGGCTTTAGTTATTAATTTGTGGATCTCCATACCAATAAACTATACAAACTTGTGTTGTAGCTTGTTTATTTTTTTTTAATATAAATGTGTATTTCGCGCGCGGTACATAATCAATGAACGCGATGTCAATGTTTTATTTATAGCTTTATGTAAATACAGGTAAGGTCGGGGTACTTTGGCCCTGAAGGGTTACTTTGGCCCTTGGATATAACTCAGTCCTGGTTATTATTCCTTTGAGAATATAGCTCCCTGACATATGGTTGAGGTTGATTTATTTTACGCTCTATTTTAGGTTAATATGTGGTTTTCACATGGTCCAAAGTAACCTGAAATGGGTCACAGTACCCCGACTGCGGTATGTCTTTTATTTTTGCATAAAATCTGACCACGATAATGGCTCTTAAAATCCATCCGCACTTTGTAACGTATTAAAAAAAAAGACTTAAAGAATTTTTTTTTGTTTTCAGAGCGTACATATTAAACAGTTTAGCTGCTAAAAACAATCTAGAATTCTTCATCGAAGGTGGCAGAACGAGGACCGGGAAACCGCAACCTCCGAAAGGTAAGAAACTAAAGATAAGGATATAAGGTAAGGTATAGGTCGTGGCACCAGAGTTGAGGTCACACACGCAAGAACATTACATGATAATGACTGTGGAATTTGGACATACACTCATTCATTTAATTCGTTCTGCTTTTGCAATCAGTGGTTCTTGCAGCTGTCTGTGTAATCATTCACTTCAACTCTCGTGGCACTACCTACACTTAAAGTTGTATGATTTCACTTTTCCTGTATACATATGCCTGTGTGTAATGTCTGTGATGTTTACATGCTGCATTAGAGGATATGTCATCCAGTAAGTAATACATTTTCTTGGGCCGCGGGCATATGAAATCGTTCGACGCTCATTTCCAACGTCAAGTCTGGTCACGTGACATACAGTGACAAAGCTGAAAAGATCTCTTCAATTTCGGCAAAAACACTGTTATTTATATTTTTCATTCACTCCAATTTCTTTTATTTGTACCACTGTCACGATTGGTACTGAATGAAAATGAGATTAAGAAATCAGCTTCCAAGCCCAAGATCATTCCTGCAAGAAGCCATCTTGCCGCTGCTGATCGACGCGGCGACTTGACGCTACTTTTTGAGTTGCGGGAAATTCTAAATCACCTTCAGTATGGGGTCACGTGACCAGATTTATCGCTGCAAACTAGCGACTGCATGTGGGGGCACCTTTGTGGACGTCAAAGCTTATGCTGGCACTTTACTTGGTATATTCATCGAAGTATTTGCGTGTGCGAACGAGATGTACTATTTCATTTATAGCATGAGCGAAGGAGATGTCAATAGCGCAACGCGAATACACAACGCCAAGTAAAGTGCCACCATTAGAGATAGCTATGATTAAAATGAAACGTTAGCGTTATAATTATAATTTATAATCATGTTATTGCATGTAATGACGTCATTTTTGATTTTATTATGTAAACATGACATTTGCTTGTTAGCTATCTCAATAGCAAATTAAATGCAAGTCAAAGGGCCGTTTTGATATTGATTAAATGTTGCAATATATTAACTGATATTGTAATAAACGAAGGGTGAATTTTAACGATCGATAACAAGAGGTCAGTGTTCACGTTTATTTGACGCAACGGCTGTTTTATGACCTCGACTGTACCTAATTGCTTAATGATACTGCTACTTGTGTCTCATCTATATATATAAAAGGCAAACCTGACTCACTGGGTTATATATCAACGCACAGCCCAAACCACTGGGCCTAGAAACTTGAAATTTGGTACAGAGGTTCCTTTTACGATGCAAGTGAGCACTAAGAAAGGATTTTTAGAAATTCATCCCCTAAGGGGGTGAAATGGGGGGGTGAAGCTTATATGCAATTTTGTCATTTTTGGACTTAGAAGTATGAAAATAGGTGTATAAGTTCTTGATTACAATTAAAAATGATCTGTCTAGATGAAATGGATAAAATACCACCCTAAAGGGGTAAAATGGGGGGGTTAAGTTTGTATGGAAATTTTCTCATTTCTGGACTTAGAAGTATGAAAATAGGTGTATAAGTTCTCGATTACAATTAAAAATTATCTGTATAGGTGAAATGGATAAAATTTCCCTCTAAAGGGATAAAAAAGCGCGCGTTAACCGAATTCCACGCGGGCGAAGCCGCAGGCAAAAGCTAGTAAGTTATAAATGGTTTATAAAATCAGAAAAGTAACCATTATTTTCTATCAAGGGACAGTAATATAGTCATTTGTTAAAATTTGAAGCAGCGTCAAAAATGTATGTCAAAAAACTAATTCACCTTTTCGCTAGTTCCTAGTTCTTCGCTAGTAATCTGCTCTGTGAAGTTGGCTTGAGGCTCATAGGATGTATTTTTAACCTCCTTACACCCCTTTCGCTCTTATTGCGTAGACATAAAGCGTTCCGCGTCGTCGTTCGAAATTCATATGCGGAATAACATTTGAAATTTAACACGAGCTTTGCGGTGAAGGAAAACATCGTGAGGAAACCTGCATACACCTGTGAAGCAATTCAATGGTGCGTGTAAAGTTCCCAATCCGCACTGGGCCCGCGTGGGAACTATGGCCTAAGCCCTCTTGTTCTGAGAGGAGGCCTGTGCCCAGTAGTGGGACGTATATAGGCTGGGATGGAAAGCTTTTCGCGTCGTTAGACGTTGGAAGATCTTAAGAGGTTTGGAACATAAGCTCGACTCACCACTATGGTTCGATGCGAGTTAATGAATTTTTTTTTTTTTGTCAGCGGGCATCCTCTCAGTAATAATGGACGCGTACCTCGACGGCACCATCGACGACGCCCTGCTGGTACCGGTCACGGTCAACTACGACCGGCTGGTCGACGGCAACTTCGTGCGCGAACAGCTCGGCATGCCCAAACAGATGGAAACTTTCTGGACGGCGCTCCGGGGCATATGGCGGACGCTCAATACCAACCACGGGAGCATACGGGTCGACTTTAACCAGCCTATATCGCTTAAGGTTAGTTCTGCGTATTGTGTCGCATTTCACATCTAATGAGGGCTATCGTTTTTTATCTCACTAGATGGCGCCACTGTTGCGTGAGGTTTTTAAAGGTCTGTTTTGACGGGCGTGACAACAAAGTTTAGATTAAAATCATATTTAATACATCTTAAAACAGTACCATAAAAATATCGAGCAACCACAGTATTGCGTAATCCCGTTTTGTTCGGAAAAAAGGGAGGACAAAAGTTTTCGAAATTGCCATAATTCATTTTCGCATAATTGCCATAATTAATTTCAGATAATGCAAAATATTCACAAAATTATTCTAATTATAAATAAACCCGCGTAGCTCACCCAAAAACTATGACATTTGACATTTCGTTGACCTCACGCTACATTAGCGCCTCTAGCGGCAAATTCATACGCGATAGCCCTCATTCAAGAGGGACAAGAGGGCTGGCAGCTTCCTCGCACAGCGTCTTAGCATCGCCATACAGCGAGGAAATGCTGCCAGCATTCTCGGAACCACACAGGGGGCTATTTTAGATTTATATTAGTTTTTAATAATTATTATTAAGTTTTTATTGTTTAAATCATTTCGTCGGCCTAAATCGTTAACCTGCTAAGTCCACTTTTAGGCGAAAATTACTTTTCATACTTGTCAAAAAGTGCACAAAATTCTCTACCGTTTGGTAAAGAAAAAACGGCGATATCAGCATAAAGTAAAGTAAGTGTCAAATCTTATGCCCGAAAAACTGCTGTGTGGAAATGAACACAGAAAATCTGCTAAGTCCACTTCGGGCCTTAGTTTTGCACTGACAGTTATTTGCGATGCCACGTGCTGTTGCGTCATGCGATGTTTTACTGAAAATCGGTTTATTTGAGTATAACTACAGAAAATTGTCAACAGGGTAAATTTATTGTGTTATTTCTCATATTTCTATGTATTATTTAACATCGAGAACATATATTTTAATCATTATTTGCTCGTTAATTACCTATTGCAGATTGTTTAGTAAAAAGAGTAAATTTTAGGTATAAGTACATTTCATAATTATTAGAGTGATTGATTAACACTAAATACAATTTTTATTACTGGCTGAATTGGTTTTATTGTAAAATAATAAGAAACAAAATACTATGGATATTTTCTCCAGCATACTCAATTTAAGTGTAATAACTGCTAAGTCCTACATTCAATTTAACCTTCGAGACGAAAACCTGCTAAATACTCATTTTTATTAATTTCCTGTGATTTGTGTAAGATATGCTGTTAATTATATCTTTAAAATATCAAGTTTAGTCCTAGCTACCAACGGGATTTTCAAAATTTTGATTAGTCAACGACTTAAGATTTTATGCAGTTTCTTCAATGTCCTGTAAAGTTACTCAAAATGGACTTAAAAGGTTAACGATTTAGGCCGACGATTTGTAAATGTATTATTTAGAATAGTCCAAAATTCACATGCATGAGTTACTTTTAGTTAAAATTAAAATGGGTCTTAAAAATACTCCAATTCAATAGAATCTGACAATCCTGTAGACACTTCCAGCCTACTAATATGAACACCGGGCTGCCTAAGGCTATGTGATGTGACTATTATTCTTTTTTGATTCCTTTTAGATGATAATTGCAACAACAGGGATATATATAATCAAGCGTGCCCACGTTAGGGTGTGTTAAATGTGTAGAAAATTGTCAGATTCTATTGAATTGTACTTTACTTTGTAACTATACGCTAACTTAAACCCTTAACAGGAGCTGGCAACGTCATTCAAAAATTACAACTACCTGACAGCGCCCATAGAGCGGACGCTCACTCCGCCCAACAACAATTTGGCCGTCAACTTGGACCACCAGTTGTTATACAACCACAGCCACAGCAGCATGTACGGCGCCGACGTCAGCGTCGACCACAAGATGATGGTGGAAGCCATCGGCAGGCATCTTGTCTATGGTTGGTTCTATTGGAATTACTGGCTTTTGAAAGCTTAGCCTCAGAAAATGTCCCGGATTAATGAGACATGTCTTCGCTACTTTGAAAAAAGCCCGTATCTCAAAATCGATAATTTTACTGAGTGAACTTTATGAACGTTACTTCAAGAGTCAATTTTGCTGACGTATTGATTTTAGATACGAGAATTTTTCAAAGTAGTGACGATGTATTTCAGACAATGATAACAAACTGACTAGTCCAGTTTAGCTTCGTGTCTACAGAAATAGCTAGAAGTTTATTTGCAAATAGATGTGTTTTTTTTTTCACTTTCCGTCCGATGTCCGATGATACCATGGTATCCAAAACCAAAATGCTTCAAACCGTCCGTGGATACTTTAGTGTCGTAATGTTTAACCTTGATTTTGTGAATAAATCATAAATTACATGCTATTTTTTTATAAGTAGTACTTTAATGAGTAAACATGAATTTACGTCTCAGTATTTCTACATAATTTAAAACCTTGTCGTTAAAAAATTATGGACACAGCGCGTTTTCGTCCGTCGATAAATACTCGGATGGTTTAAGGCATATTGGTCGCGCTCTCCGGACTGTCAATGTTCTAACTGCTGAGTTGAAAAGTTTTGTCGGTCTCACGAAGCGAAACTTTTTTTGGGACTCGTGTGTTTGAATCCCTCGCTGTGCTCAAGATTCTAACCTAGAGTTACTCGTTACGCTCGTGATTTAATCACAGAATCCTTCGCTTTTCGCTTACTATTTTATAAATGCGAAAGTTGTTGAGTGTGAACGCTAAAACATTGTCCATTGTTAACTTCAGACGCAGCCCAAGCGACAGCTTTGATGTGCACCAACGTGGTGTCTTACGTGTTGCTGACGGAGCGGCGGCGCGGCTGCAGCCTGCGCGAGCTGGCGCTGGCCGTGGGGGCGCGCGGCGCCGCGCTGGCGGCCGACGGGCGCGACCTGGGGTACGCCGGGGAGCCCGCCGCGCTCGTGAGGCACGCGGTGAGTGGGGGACGGGCGCGACCTGGGGCACGCCGGGGAGCCCGCCGCGCTCGTGAGGCACGCGGTGAGTGGGGGACGGGCGCGACCTGGGGCACGCCGGGGAGCCCGCCGCGCTCGTGAGGCACGCGGTGAGTGGGGGACGGGCGGACCTGGGGCACGCCGGGGAGCCCGCCGCGCTCGTGAGGCACGCGGTGAGTGGGGGACGGGCGCGACCTGGGGCACGCCGGGGAGCCCGCCGCGCTCGTGAGGCACGCGGTGAGTGGGGGACGGGGCGACCTGGGGCACGCCGGGGAGCCCGCCGCGCTCGTGAGGCACGCGGTGAGTGGGGGACGGGCGCGACCTGGGGCACGCCGGGGAGCCCGCCGCGCTCGTGAGGCACGCGGTGAGTGGGGGACGGGCGGACCTGGGGCACGCCGGGGAGCCCGCCGCGCTCGTGAGGCACGCGGTGAGTGGGGGACGGGCGCGACCTGGGGCACGCCGGGGAGCCCGCCGCGCTCGTGAGGCACGCGGTGAGTGGGGGACGGGCCGACCTGGGGCACGCCGGGGAGCCCGCCGCGCTCGTGAGGCACGCGGTGAGTGGGGGACGGGCGCGACCTGGGGACTCATAAGAATTTTTTTCTGATATTTAACCAAGGAGTTCCTAATACAGGCTTCTGTCTATTGTTCCCAACTGCCTGCCTAATAAAATAATAACCTATACGTTTATTGTTATTGTTCCAGTTGGACATGCTGGGGCGCGGGCTGGTGCGGCGCGAGGGCTCCGGCGACAAGCAGCGCGTGCGGCCGCAGCGCTCCATCGCGGCGGCGCTCGAGCTGGCGTACTACGCCAACAGCGTCGTGGCGCACTACGCCGCGCCCGCCATCGCCGGTGAGTGCCGCCTCTATATACGAGCAGCGCTCCATCGTCGGTGAGTGCCGCCTCTATATACGAGCAGCGCTCCATCGTTGGTGAGTGTCGCCTCTATACACAAGCAGCGTCCATCGCCGGTGAGTGCCGCCTCTATATACGAGCAGCGCTCCATCGTTGGTGAGTGTCGCCTCTATACACAAGCAGCGTCCATCGCCGGTGAGTGCCGCCTCTATATACGAGCAGCGCTCCATCGCCGGTGAGTGCCGCCTCTATATACGAGCAGCGCTCCATCGTTGGTGAGTGTCGCCTCTATACACAAGCAGCGTCCATCGCCGGTGAGTGCCGCCTCTATATACGAGCAGCGCTCCATCGTTGGTGAGTGTCGCCTCTATACACAAGCAGCGTCCATCGCCGGTGAGTGCCGCCTCTATATACGAGCAGCGCTCCATCGCCGGTGAGTGCCGCCTCTATATACGAGCAGCGCTCCATCGTTGGTGAGTGTCGCCTCTATACACAAGCAGCGTCCATCGCCGGTGAGTGCCGCCTCTATATACGAGCAGCGCTCCATCGCCGGTGAGTGCCGCCTCTATATACGAGCAGCGCTCCATCGTTGGTGAGTGCCGCCTCTATACACAAGCAGCGTCCATCGCCGGTGAGTGCCGCCTCTATATACGAGCAGCGCTCCATCGCCGGTGAGTGCCGCCTCTATATACGAGCAGCGCTCCATCGCCGGTGAGTGCCGCCTCTATATACGAGCAGAGCTCCATCGCCGGTGAGTGCCGCCTCTATATACGAGCAGCGCTCCATCGTTGGTGAGTGTCGCCTCTATACACAAGCAGCGTCCATCGCCGGTGAGTGCCGCCTCTATATACGAGCAGCGCTCCATCGCCGGTGAGTGCCGCCTCTATATACGAGCAGCGCTCCATCGCCGGTGAGTGCCGCCTCTATATACGAGCAGCGCTCCATCGTTGGTGAGTGTCGCCTCTATACACAAGCAGCGTCCATCGCCGGTGAGTGCCGCCTCTATATACGAGCAGCGCTCCATCGCCGGTGAGTGCCGCCTCTATATACGAGCAGCGCTCCATCGTTGGTGAGTGTCGCCTCTATACACAAGCAGCGTCCATCGCCGGTGAGTGCCGCCTCTATATACGAGCAGCGCTCCATCGCCGGTGAGTGCCGCCTCTATATACGAGCAGCGCTCCATCGTTGGTGAGTGTCGCCTCTATACACAAGCAGCGTCCATCGCCGGTGAGTGCCGCCTCTATATACGAGCAGCGCTCCATCGCCGGTGAGTGCCGCCTCTATATACGAGCAGCGCTCCATCGTTGGTGAGTGCCGCCTCTATACACAAGCAGCGTCCATCGCCGGTGAGTGCCGCCTCTATATACGAGCAGCGCTCCATCGCCGGTGAGTGCCGCCTCTATATACGAGCAGCGCTCCATCGCCGGTGAGTGCCGCCTCTATATACGAGCAGAGCTCCATCGCCGGTGAGTGCCGCCTCTATATACGAGCAGCGCTCCATCGTCAGTGAGTGCCGCCTCTATATACGAGCAGCGTCCATCGCCGGTGAGTGCCGTCTCTATATACGAGCAGCGCTCCATCGTCGGTGAGTGCCGCCTCTATATACAAACAGCTTCCATCGCCGGTGAGTGCCGCCTCTATATACAAGCAGCGTCCATCGCCAGTGAGTGCCGCCTCTATATACAACCAGCGTCCATCGCCGGTGTGCCGCCTCTATATACAAGCAGCTTTTAACAATTTTGTCAATTTAAAGCGTTAACATGATATTCTATTGCAGCGACGGCGCTCGAGAGCATAATCCGGCAGCCGGGCGCCGACCAGGAGTTCGTCCGACACTCTGACCTCATGGAGGCGTCGTTACAGTTGTGCGCGGTACTCAACCAGGAGTTCATCCTGTGCGCGCCGTGCCACCGCGTCGAGGAGACCCTGTTGCGGGCCGTGGACTCGCTCGTCGCGCAGGAAGTGATACAACAAGTACAGGTAATGAGTTTAAATAAACATGTTCGAATTTTTTGAAGCGTATATTTTAGACGGCACGTTTTTTTTTTTTTTTTTATTCCACTGGAAGGCAAACGACCAAATGCGTCTCCTGGCTACGTTAATGAGGGCTATCGTTTTTTGTCTTTCTAGATGGCACCACTGTTGCGTGAGGTTTTAAGTGTGGCTTTCAAAGCCTGTTATTACGGGCGTGAAAACAAAATTTAGATTAAAATCATATTTAATACACCTTAAAACCTTACCATAAAAATATTGAGCAACCACAGTGTTGCGCAGTCCCGTTTTGTTCGGAAAAAAGGGAGAACAAAAGTTTCCGAAAGACAAAACTGTCTCAAAACACAGACATTCATTGCCCCGTGACGCATAATTGCCATCATTTATTTCAGGTAATGCGAAATATTTACTAAATTATTCTAATTATGAATAAACCCGCGTAGCTCACACAAAAACTATGAGATTTGACATTTCGTTTACCTCACGCTACACTAGCGCCTCTAGCGGCGAATTCATACGCAATAGCCCTCATTGAATGTAGTTGGACGTCAAATAAAAAAGTTGATGTTTTAATAAAAAATAATCTATATATATAAAAGAAAGTCGTGTTAGTTACACCACTTATAACTCAAGAACGGCAGAACAGATTTGGCTGAAAATTGGTAGGGAGGTAGCTTAGAGCCAGGAGACGGACATAGGATACTTTTTATCCCGATATTCCCACGGGATAGGGATAAAATCTCGAAATAGCAACCGCTGGGCTTGGAGTCATGAAATTTAGTATGTAGGTAGTTGGACGTTTGGAATTACTCATAGGTGACTTTTTGACCCGATATTCCCACGGGATACCTAGGGATGAAATCTCGAAATAACAACCACTGGGACTAGAGCCATGAAATTCGGTATATAGGTAGCTGGACCTCTGAAATACTACATATACTATTTTTTAACCCGATATTCCCACGGGATAGGGATAAAATCTTGAAATAATGACCGCTGGGCTTAGAGTCATGAAATTTGGTATGTAGGTAGTTAGCCCTCTGTAATAACACATAGGCCACTTTTCGACCCAATATTCCCACGGGATACCTAGGGATAAAATCTAGAAATAACAACCGCTGTGCTTAGAGCCATGAAATTTAGTATGTAGTTAGCTGGACTTCTGGAATAATAGATAGGCTACTTTTTATCTCGATATTCCCACGGGATAGGGATAAAATCTTGGAATAATAACCGTTGGGCTTAGAGTCATAAAATTTAAAATGTAGGTAGCAGGAAGTCTGGAATAACACATAAGCGACTTTTTGATCCAATATTCCCACGGGATACCTGGGGATGAAATCTCGAAATAACAACCACTGTGCTTAGAGCCATGAAATTCGGTGTGTAGGTAGCTGGACCTTTGAAATAATACATAGGTTATTTTTTATCCCGATATTTCCACGGGATATGGATAAAATCTCGAAATAACAACTGCTGGGCTTAGAGTCATGAAATTTGGTATGTAGGTAGTTGAACGTCTGAAATAACACATAGGCTACTTTTTATCCGGATATTCCCACGGGATAGTTTTATAACTAAGGGACCGAATACATCTCCGTTTTATTAGTTTACGCGTGCGAAGCCGCGGGTAAAAGCTAGTTATTAATAATAATGTGGTTGTGATCTTCAATTTTCTAAAGTATGTTTTAAGGTTTCGTACGCGCAGGGTGACAAACGGCACCCATTACTGTCGCTTCGATATCCGTCTGTCTGTCACAAGGATTTATCTCGAGAACCGTAATAGATAGACACCTGTACTTTTTATTATTAGTTGTTTATTTTTATTGTTGCTACAACAAATAATGAAATTAAAATTAAAGTGACCCCCATACAAATAAAGTGCCATATAATTATCACTTTTTTGTACGAAAAAGTCGACAACTGCATCCATTTGTATTCTGATACAGTGGTCGAAAAATGGTTTACAAATTTAAAAATCCCAACTCACAAACACACTGACTTACAAACAAAAATGTAACCTAGTTGTTATTTGTCAGACTGATGTCGGTTTGGACGAGCAGCGCTGGTCGCAGCGGTTCGCGCGCACGTTCGATGACGACGATGATGAGGACAGACCCGACCCCGCCAGGAATATCAAGTACCACCTGTCCACCAGGCCCGAGGCGCTCGCTGAACGGTGAGTCGCCAGGTTTATATGAACATAGCTATCATGGTTGAAATCTCATTGGGTTCCCATGTAACTTTTCACTGCGGTCTCTCCAGGCGGGAAAGTATGCGGGAAGCATTCTCTTAATCCTTAAATTGGCAGTGTGTCACACGAGACCCATTATTTAAGACTATCTTTTTGTATTTTTTTTATTTAGATTTTTTTGGACTAAGATACCGACGAGGCTTGAATTGTGAACTTTTTTCAATTTTGTCAATTTAAGGCACAGAGCAAAAAAAAGATTATATAAACTTAATACTTATCGTGTGTTAATGATTAAATATTTTCATCTCTCCTGTTCGGAAAGTTTAATTTTCATGGGTAGATAGACGGGTGGAAAATTGCGTTTTCTCCTCTAGGGTGGAAAGTAAATTTTTTTTAATTTTTCGGCTAGCCACGACATCGAAGATAATTGAGTTACGTCATATTATTAAAATAAAAGCTTTTCAGTAATCTAAATTCAGCTATACATTAAACGACATGTTTATTACGATCTTAATAGGTTCACATTAAAAACATTCTACAATTGGTCTATTTTTTTCGAAATTACAAAATATCAACATTTAAAATTTTTCCTCTATTCTGCTGCCCGCCATAATGCCATGATACGCTTTTTTTTCACGTTTCGGCATGGCCATCTAGATGTAAGTCGTGACCAAGAACATTATATACAACACTGGAGGTTGAACGTCGAACATCCGTAATAAAAGTCAAACTTCTTGGTTCGGCGTGCAACCTCCAGTTTTGTATAATTATAAGCTCTTTGGTCATGTCGTGGCCAACTCGATTTTTTTTTTTCTAGTCGGCCGCGGCAAGTGGCCAGTATGCAAAGAGTAAAGTAATGTATGAAAAGGTTGGAGGTTGGATATAAATAAATTTAATTTATTTATATTTTGTTAATTTATATCGTAATTATATCTTATATAATTTTGTACATTTATTTATACTAGCCACGACATCGAAGATAATTGAGTTACGTCAATGAGTTTTTTTTTTTTCACGTTTCGGCATGGCCATCTAGATGCATGTCGTTACCAACTCGATTTTTTTTTATAGTCTGCCATGGCAAGTGGCCAGTCGAAAAGGTACCGCTGGAGGTTGGATAGGTTTAAGTAAATTCAATTTATTATTATTCTCGTTTTTTTGTAGTATTTTAGTTTCCTCACAGTCGAAATGAAAAGTAGAGTGTCTAACTCGGGTGAAATAACCCATTTCCCCTCGAACTATTGGCGCTCTCACTTCGTTCGAGCGCCAAAAATATCTCGGTGAAATGGGTCACTTTCCACCCTTGGTTATCAATCTACTATTACACATCTTATCTACAGAACGTGGGCGTTTAAAAAAAAAGTGTAGGGTGTCCTTTTTTTAATTTTAGAAAAGTATTGTTTTTCCTACTGTGAAACAAAAGCACAATCGATTCCGATAGTTTAAAAAAATGTTCCCAGTTTTTCATACAAAATTGAGTCAGTTTCGTCACGCCCATACTGAGTGTAAGTATGAAAAAAACGTCACAAAACTGACATTTTTTTTGAGACATTTTTTTAACTATCGGTATCGATTCTGCTCTTGATTCTGACTAGGAAAACCATATTTTTTCCAAAATTTCATAAAAAAAGGTACTTTTTTTTAAAACGCCCGAGTTCAATATTTATTTACTCTGTTTTTTTTTTAATCGAGCCATAAGTAGTAGACAGGTGTACAAGTATTAAGCTGCATTATGTAATCAATAATCTAAATTAATAAATTTTAAAAATAACATAAATTAGGTAGGTACCTACAAGTAGATGAAAATCTCTTGTTATAAAATTTGTACGCTGTGTAAGCGGCAAAAAGTGGAGAACATTAAAATGTTGGCATAACACCTGTTCACTATGTAACCTACTTTTTGAACAAATAAACCGTTAGTCAAAATACCACAAACGGGACTTATCACACTATTATTAACGAGTAATATTTACCTCGACGTTTCGGTAACATTGCAATTGCCGTGGTCACGAGTAGTGGTTTGAGTCTACTCGTGACCACGGCAACTGCAATGTTGCCGAAACGTCGAGGTAAATATTACTCGTTAATAATAGCGTGATAAGTCCCGTTTGTGGTATTTTGACTATGAGTGAGCATCACGAAAGTTTAAAACGTTATATAAATAAACCGTTGACTTTGACTTTGTTGTTTGTTTGTAGCGCGCGCCTGTTGCGCAGCATCCGTCCGCTGCTGGAGGGCTACGCGGCGGCGTGCGGCTGCGCGCGCGCCGCGCCGCAGAAGGAGCTCGTGCGGGACACGCTCGAGCGGCTCACCGACCGCTACACGCAGAACAGGATGCCCTACGGTCACTAGCTTATATTATAACTAGCTTTTACCCGCGGCTTCGCACGCGTTAACTATTCGGTCTTTATCCCTAGGTATCCCGTGGGAATATCGGGTCAAAAAGTCGCTTATGTATTATTCCAGACGTCCAGCTACCTACATACCAAATTTCATGACACTAAGCCCAGCGGTTGTTATTTTGAGATTTTATCCCTATCCCGTGGGAATATCGAGATAAAAAGTATTCTATGTTTTAATCCAAGTTATAAACCAACTTTTTGCCAAATTTCGTCTAAATCCGTCCAGCCGTTTTAGCGTGAAGAAGTAACAAACATACTTACTCACTCACATCCTCACTCACTCACTCACTCACAAACTTTCACATTTATAATATTAGTAGGATTAACTTTATTTGTAAGAATACAGTAAAAAATACATTGGTCTTATGATACGGTATTTGACTATTTTGTATGTTGAAAATACAAACTGAAATATAGATGCGCAGAAAAACCAGAAAAATAAGACCAGCGCTGGGAATCGAACCCAGGTCCTCGGCATTCCGTGCCGCGTGCTATACCGCTACATCACTGCTGGACAACAGTACAGGCACGAATTTTCTCGTATGCACCACATATCTCAGTTTGTTTGTTTCTTATATAGCCACTTAAGCAGTGACGCTAGCGACATCTATACCGTGTAGCCCTCATCGAGAAGCTTTCGGCATTCCATTGGAACTAACCGCTCACCCGGACGAGAGATATCGTTATTAAGCAATCAAATTAAGATTGTTTTTTTTGGAATCTTTTTGTATTTTTTATTTCAATTCCAAATTTTTACTTTTACGGCCATCCCAACGGCAATTTAGGTTTTACGAAATGACCATAAAAGTTAAAATTTGGAATTGAAATAAAAAAACGAAAAAGATTCCAAAAAAACAATCTTATTTTGTATATTTTTTATAAATTAAAACTACACAATGCCTGTTATCGAATAGAGAAACAATTTTTAAGCTACCTTTACAAATAACAAAGTTATAAAGGTTTGAAATTCAAGATTAGTCAGAGAAAGACACACTGGCATGTGACGTCACGTCGTGTGACGATAAAATAGTACAATACAGCACAGATTATATAAAAAGAGTATCACGCAAGGCTAATAAATAACGTCCATTATTCCAGGAGAAGCAATATCAACGGACGCCATCCAGAACTGCTGGCGGCTCCTGAAGCAGTGGGGGGTCGTTGAACTGTACACGGAGCAGCGCGTGCGCCGCATCAGACTATTGCCGCCGTACGATAACGAAGCGCACCGCGACGCCGTCTGCGCCACCATCTACAAGTTCAATATGGACACGCCCCTGCTCGACTAGAGACGGACTGTGCAATATTGAGTTTCGAGTGTTGGGAACGGGAGTTCGTTGATACAAGACTAAGGTAGCCGGGAAAGCTAGTGCAGTCACCTTAAAAGAGCTATTGTCTAACCTGTATACAATAGCGAATGCATTCGCCGCTCATTTCTACCCTCATCTTAAACCGTTTGGTAGAAAAGTGCTGAAAACGATTGTTATTCAAGTGCTAGACAAGGCCTCTGGTTTTGTTAGCAAGAGCTTTACTTGAAAAATTGTTTCTTTTTTGTCAAACGTCGCGCTTACATGACGCGTTATCTTTGTAATGATTATGGTTCGATTCTAACCTAAGAGCATCAGAAAACAAGAGAGCACAACGCAAAAAGAACTGTAATTGAGGTGTATGGCCAGTTAAAAAGAATCTAGGATAGTGATCCTGAACATCTCAATAGCCTATGGACGCTCTGAAAATGATAATGGCTATTTTCAGTGTATTAATGTCCTGTGCTTATGCTCTTGGGTGGAAAACTACTACAGCTAAACATAATTGAGTCGCAGGATTTACTAGCTGACCAGGCTTACTTTTTATGCGAACTCCCGTTCTGTTTCGTGAAATTGCGAAAGTGCAAGACAGTCTAGTGACTTGTGATAATAAAAATACTATACGTCCCACTGCTGGGCAAAGGCTTTGTGTTGGCCGTAAGAGCTCAGCGTGGCTTTGATACCAGTGATGCCACTCTATTCGAATTGTGAAGGACAATGCGACTTGATCTGTTGTTCTTAGCTTCTTGCTGAGTGCGTCGTTTCGTATTGTAATTGTTAGAAAGGACGCACAGAGCGACAAACGAGTCGCAGTACTTGTGTTAGATGTTCAAATAGGTTGTTTTACAGAACGCGAGAAGATGAAAAATAAGCAAACTGATGTATTTTTGCATAGAGTAGTATTTTTCATTTTCTGATGTACTGTGCCTCATTTTGATCTGTCGAGCTGACAAGCTTCAAGGCTTTAAAGCTTTTTTTTTATTTTTTATTTTATTTATTTGTACTACTTTTCTTTATATTGACTGGAAATATGAGAGGTGTGACAAAATAAAAAGCGACAATTTGGGTATGTCCATTTTATTTGATTAGGTTTGAGCAGTTTGTGTTTAATTGGAATTATAATGTTATTTACAGCGGAGAAACATATCTTTAGCTCTTCATTTAAAACATATGAAAAATACCCTCATATTACTGTTAGGCTTCATGAAACAGGCAGCAGGCAGGCAGGCGTTTTATGATTTCGAACTGTTTTGGGGCAACTAAATTAAACTCATTAATACCTATTTTGTATTCCTGGTTAATAAACTTAAATTTATTTTCATTTTACAGTACAACGTATACGCGAGAACGAATTTTATTTTGTATATGTGTAAATTTTGGCTGTAGATTTAGAACTTGAAACATTATAAATTTAATTTCAAAGCCATTACAATGAATGATTTAGGGGCTGTTTTATGCAGTCTCTATTTGTTTTGTTCGAATAGACTGAGACGGCATCACATTTTACCGTCAGTTAACACTAATCAATGGATGGTGAAACAGCCCTTTAATGTTTGTTGAATGAACAGTCATTGTAATGGTATTGAATATAGCGTGTCCAGTAGATGTGGCCTTATGAAATATTTTAGTTATAATGGTGGTACATTTAGTTGAATTTCACCACATTGTTGTTTGAAAGTATGTTATGTATGTATTGACTGAGATTGCTCAAAGATTGGAGCCAAAAATATGTCTAATGTTTATCTGTGATGTTATTATTGTTGGCTAGTAGACCATGAGTGTCACAGTGATGTTGTATGCATTTTTAAATCGCTAGGGATAAGTCTGGTGTAAGTCTGTCCCAGTATGAACCACTCAATACCCCTGCGACATCATTAATACACATCCAATATAAATAATTTCATATAGCCACAAGCACCGAAGAGGCGGAATAATTTGTTATTAAAATGTAGAAACTGTTGCAAAATTAAACGGATAAATTCTAAGTGTCGCCTCCACGTGTTTGTAGCTCTAATACAACGATGTGATCTCAAGATTGGTATGTTAGAGTATCTGATTTTTGTAGCATTTGTCTTGTAATGATATATGTCATGGCTGGCCATTGAAACCTGAGTCTGAGAATGTTTGAATACCTTTTGTATTAAGACTATTAAAATACTCTAAGTGAATAATGGAAGTTAGTGGTTAACGGTAGCTGGTACTTTGTTTTCTGTGTAAAAAAACGAGGGAGCAAAGGAACAAAAGATGAAATAAATGAATCTTTTACATAACTGTGTTGACTTATTGGATCCCAAATTAGTGTACTCAAGCCCGGCAGTCATTCATAAGCATAAGGGAACATGGCTGATGTCATTGTGTAAAAGCAAACTTAATCACAATGTCTACGTGGTTAAGACTTATAAACTCTACATGAAAAAAAACATGTATTTGCCTTTGCATAGGAGTTTGATGCTAGTTATACTGTCCTAATTATTCTCATAATAAAATTTTCTAGTCAATTATCTGTATAGGTAGTAATTGACAATGACGCGTGCCATGGTTCTTATCAAAGAGAATATAACCACTACGTTTTAAGAGGCGGGACTCCCATACTAGCGAATGGAATCGAGTTTGTATTGAGTCTGCATGGCAAACCATTACCAAAATGTACGCCAAAGATCCGTTTAACGCCAAAAAACAATACTACCAACATAACAGATTTAAATAGTGCAGCATGCTAAACGTTTGCGCTTTTTATCGATATCGATAAAATGGTGAGGGTTGAAATACAGGCTTAGGTCAACAATTTTTGTAATCAAATTTAGGTTAAGATCGAGTCCACACTTAAGTCGTATACCTACACATAGTATTGGATTTAGGTGTGGACCCAAAATAAAATACAAGTTTTCTATTGATTTCCTTTATTTTTTTCAAAGCCCTGTTTTCAAAGTGATCTTCACGTATGTATTTTAATACATGTAAATTTTTTATGGAAACATTCACCAAATCTTCTTTTCCCACTAGTTTGTGCCCTGCATCTGAAAACATTTTATCGTTAAAACAGAGGTATTTATTTTTTTAATTTACGGTTAAAATGTTATGTAATCACTAAACTCAATAATTTATCCAGGCTGTGTGTGTCTTGTCTACCCATGATCAAGATATTTTCAACTGTATTGAAATATCGGAAGTTTGAAAATGCCTATAATTATGGTCATATTGTATGCAAGTTGTCATAAAGTTCCGATCTTTCTTCTTCTTATGTAAAGTAATATTAGTTGCACTGATAAACAAATAAGCCTACAGTTATCGATAGTTGTAGTACACATCCCTAGTTGACAATGATAAGGATATTAAATATCTATTTCCCTTTGTTTATTTAACTTGCTGCTACAAAACATAGCTAAAAGTATCTAAGACAATACTTACCGGTTCTCGTCAAAGGGAAATTTTGCCATAAAAATCCTTTTTTCGTGATTATGTCGACTTGTTCGATTTCCACAAATTTCACACGTTATAAATCGTCTTTTCGGTGCCAATTTCACAAAATATGTTTACGTCAGTCACGTGTCACTACTTTAGAAAACAATTAAGACGAACTTAAATAGAAATCTAAAGAAATTAACGAATAAAGTATGCGAGTCACAATCACAAGCTAAGCAACATGCCTGACATGACACTCATGACAGTTGACCTGACAGCTAAACTGTACTGAGGTTTTAGTTTATATTATGGTAATGGTTTGCCATGCAGATTCCATACAAAAGTTTTTTTGTTCTAAGTTGCGCGAGACTGGTTCTTATTGCAATGTCATTAATGTCTAATTTAAATGATATTGACCGGATTACTCACGTCTTAAATCGAGTTTAGCTCGACATGTTTCGTGTTATTTCGAAACCCTTCATCACTGGAGCACGCGACTCGGCGGCTGCCGCAACACGCGCACTACGCCCCCCCCGAAACAAACATGTCGAGCTAAACTCGATTTAAGACGTGAGTAATCCGGTCAATATCATTTAATATGAGCGAGTCTCACGGTAGTTTCATGATCAATGTGTAATTTTGACAAAATCACGCATCTTCATGGATGGCACTAGCCTTTGGCACTAGCTATAGATGGAGATTCCTTGAGATGTGGATCTGTGTCAAATTTAAGTCAATTTCTTTTTTATTAAAATCAGCAGAATTTGTGCTTATTAAAACAGATGAGACTAGAATGCAGCATTTTTTTAGTTTCCGGATAATATGAGGGGTTAATTGATTATTGAGGTGCTAAATAAAATAAAAGTTTATATTTTATACCTTATATTGACCATACATAAAATTATAATCTAATGTGACCACTACCAAAGGACCTTATGGAAATTGATTTGGATAAAACCTTGTGGATTGTGACGAATATCATTATTCAAACAATATTTATTTAATATTTGAAGTGCTGAGTAAATCCGAATTTGCCTAGACAGACAGACTCTTCAAAACATACTATAGCTTATAAATATACCACTAACACCAACAAGATTTACAAGGTAAGTGCCATTACACAGTGGACATTGTATTAGAATTAAAATGACACATTTGGCATTCGCCCATTGCTTGCCAACGTTGGTACAAAGAAAATGTGCCAATGTGTGTGTATGTTTTCAGAGCTGGTCCAAGTAGTTTTGTATCAATTCTTTGGTTACACAATATCCATCTCACAAAAAATTAGTAGAATGGAATGTGAAAAGACCATAAGTTCCTTAGACAATGGAAGATATTGGTATCACTGTAGGTTTACTTTCCTGCAGCAGTGGCGAGGGGATTTCTTACAACTAGGATGACAGAGTCTCCACGGAGGAACATTTTGGAAATGAACTTGTCCTTGTTCACAGCTTTACCCTGGAACAAACACATTTATATTTAGAGTTTTTGTAATTTTTTTAACTTTAAATTGGAGTCGAAAAAAATAATTGTTTTTCTCGAAATTGAAGGTTTTTCTTTCCAGCAATAAAGCTCAAAATTTTCAGGTTTATTGCTATATGTCACGTAACATGACCAGATTTGATGCTGGAAATGTTTTAAACAATGATCAGTTGTTCAGTCACAAAATTGACAAATCAGTTTTGTCAAGAAATTATTAACACTTAGGACAACGAGATCATAAAGCATAAACTTATTACTTATTTTTTGTGTTAAAATAGCATCATGATTATTTTTTTAAATAAGTGGACAACTGAAAAATTAAAAATGACAACTTTTTGAGAAATAGTCGTTTTCGTTTGTGAGACTTCAAAAAGTAATCTTCCTAGCTTTTCTTTTCAATCCCACCGAAGAATTGAAATCTAAAAGACAAATCTTCATAGCAATACCTCACACATACAACACCTAACCTCAAAACCACTAACATTTATTTTACAACAAACTAACGTCAATTAGGATTATAAAGGCTATATTACCTTCTTTCCTTTGCCAGTCCGTGGTACTTCAGTCCACATTTCTTTTACATTTTCAAGAACCATGTTACAATGCCGGTCGAAAGCCTTCACACGTCCCAGCAGCTTTTTGTTGTTCCGGCAGTTGATCAATACTTGAGTGTTGTTCTTAACGGACTGTGTAAGCACGGAAAGGGGCCCAGTACTGAATTCTTCCTCCTCAATTTTAGATAATTCCTCGAGAGTCATCTCCGAGCGTGGCTTGGCTGTGGTGGCCCTAAAATCAAGAAATTACATGTTGTTGCGGTCGAATTTTTCAAATAGAGATAATATTCACCTTGATAGAGGTTTAAATACTTACATTTTGATATTATTCGCTCAAAATTAGCTTTATTCAACAAATAAATTGAAAATATATTAAACAGCAACAGACATCAAGCTACCGCGGATATGTTTTACCACAGAGTATAAAAAAAATCTCACTCAATGTCACGCTACAGACCCGACATGGACCCAACTCACGCAAAAGATTGCATAGATTGCAAAACTGTGTTCATACGCAGTTGTTCATAAAAAACTATTTTCTGTATTTTGGTATTACGAAAACATCATCTTATGAAATAGTTATTTGTGTCACAAGGGAGCAAAATGATATATTTACGGCGAGGGTGGTACATCAATTGAATCCAGAATACAGCGAACGATTCTACAATAGAATACTGAGCGTAACGAGGGGTTCAAGTGATAACGCCCAAGATGAAAATAATTTTGCTCCTGAGTGACTCATACAATTTTTCTCACCGAGTATGACGAAAATAGAAATAAAACAATTCTAAATATAATTAAAGAGCAACCAGCATAGAAAATGGCATGGTATTACAATTACAAACTTTAAAAAAAAATATTCGAAAAAAAAAACACAGGGAGGAAAAGCCACTTTTCAGAATGAGAAGTGTGAAAAATATATAATTATCATGCCCGTTTCACTTTCACTACAATATTGAAATACGGCTGCTTGGCTACACCTTTAGCTTGATCAACCACAAGGCAACATTAGTTATACAAACACAATGAGGGTTTTCACAGAGGCGAAATATCGCTATATGTTAGCATAGCATCGTGAGGTTAATTTGACGTTTGCTTGCGATTGGCTCATTTACTTATTGAACCAATCACGAGCAAACGTCAAACGAACCTCACGATACTAACGCCATCTAGCGATATTTCGTCTCTGTGAAAACCCTCATTATTACCCGCTTCGCAAATTTTTGGTTTAAAATTTTTATTTATTCTTTTAGTGTAATAAATAGGTAACTAATTAACAAACCAGTTTTTTTATATTATACTAGCTTTTGCCCGCGGCTCCGCCCGCGCGGTATTCGGTTATCGCGCGCTGTTCCCTCGGGAACTGTGCATTTTTTCGGGATAAAAACTAGCCTATGTCACTCTTGGGCCCATAAACTATCTCTACGTATGCCAAAAATCACGTCTCGATCCGTCGCTCCGTTACGTCGTGAAACACGGACAAACATACAAACACACTTTCGCATTTATAATATTAGTATGGATTACGTTATAATACAATGACTCTTTATTGAACACCATTTTCATGTAAACAGTAGGTACAGAAGTAATAGAAAAATAGGAATAAACATAAATTTCAACGGTTTTCTACTTTTTGTAGTGAAGCTCTAAATCAAAACAGCTGTCCTACAAAATTATAATACTAGGTTATGATTAATAATTAACTTGAAACGATTTTATAACAACACTTGGAAAACAGTTACGCCTACATTGCTTTGTGAAATTAATAATTATCATTTCATTCCTTAAAAATACCTAACTACAAAGGTGTTAAAATAAAACAATAAAATATTTTCGATTTGGTGTATTTTACTTTTTAAATAACATCCAGCCACTTAGTTCAAAATAAGACTGTAATAATCAGATCTTCATAGTTCTTACAAAATCATAATAACCGTTACTTTAAAGTAACTCTATGACTATGTGGCTTAGCTCAAATTAACTTAAGTGCACTAAACAAAAAACTTGTCAATGTTCCACAGTCTTGAGTTGAGTTTATTATAATCAACCAAACCATCACACTAGCTGCCTTACTGTGAAACGCACTTATGTATTCTTTGGTTGTATTTACAACTATTTATGTACTTCTCGGAATCACTGGAGTACTAACATAAAAGAGTAGTCACCATTTTCTTGGTAGCTATTACATTTTTAACGTAAAATGTTTGAATTTGGCAACAATTACGTATGTTAAGTTTCAGTTACTTTTTCATCCATTTTCTACTGTTTTATGTCGTACTCTGGCCTTATACTACAAGTTCGAAATTTGAACTTTGCATCGTGCCGTCTCGCTCACGTTAATAGAATTTAACAGCAGAGTAAGAGGGACGGTAAGATACAAATTTCAGTGTACCCATCGAATACACAGTCGCAGTCTATGAAAAAAAAATAGGTGATGGAAATCACATAAATTGAGAACTTACATGTTCATAACAAAACACTGGTCAAATATAGGACGCAAACAAAATTAAAAAATTCTATGTTTATTTTTTCAAGCTACACAATGGACTCTTTATACATCAGAAGGATAACCCTAAAATGTTGTTCACTTTACACGAGAGTATTATTTTTTTATAAAGACAAGATAAACTCATTTTTTACTATATAATAATAATATCACATTCGAAAGCTCAAAACTCATTTTAATTTCGTTTTACAATTTTATTGATACTTAGATTTTAATTTAAAGCATTTATATTTTATGTACATCATTATTAAATTTAGCATAAGCCAAATTCGCAAAACTAAAGTAATTATTACAGCATATTTAAAATTATACTTCTGATGTTAAAGGTATCACACTTAGGCCTTTTGCAGTCGTCTTGACATTTCCAACTTAAAACGGTCATTTTTTTTTATCGTACCGATAATATACAAATTATACAATCAATACATTTGTATATAGGTCAACACCGCGAATTAATTCGGTAAAAAAACATGGCCTAGTGTCAAGCAAAAAAAAATGACGTCTAGAACAGGCCCAAGGCAATTTCACACAATAAATTCAAATAAATGCAATTTTTTTATATTCAATTTAATCATTTAGTGTAAATAGTAAATACTTATGTCAAGTAAATCTATAAGCAGCTAAAAGCATCACTTTAATTTCAACGACAGTATCAGTCTTAATAAGATATCGCCATAAAGCCGCAGCCAAAATAATTATTTCTACAATTTTAAGTATTTTACACACTCACTCATTATTTTATAATGCTTCCATAATATTTTTTTCTACAAAATGGCAACTGTATCTGCAGTTTGATGAACGGTATTAGATAAATAAACTAAATATTTTATTAGAAATCTATTGAATTTACTAATCATAACGTATTTTCGATGTAGGGTGGCATAAATAATGTTTCTTTTTTTAACTTTTGTGACGTTAAATCAGCACCATCTATTTTTGTACACAACAAATTGGCAGTGGATTGCATTTCACAAGTCAATGACATCTACTGCTGCATTCGCAGCCACTTAACTAATTAGCTTTCGATCATAATCAGAGTACTATGAAAAGATGAAATCGCATTACGATTGCGTCTATTTAAAATGCATGTGTGTGATTGTTACAACTTACATTATATGTATGTATTTCGATATAAAAATAGTTCATAATCATCATAGTCTACAACTGTCATGTAGAACTTCATGCTTATTGCTCTAGCACCAGCTCGCGGGCAAAACGAAATGCATTTATGGAAACACAATATTACTATCACTTTATACTTTCAAAGGTTTGTTTCAACAAACACACATCTTTTACTTTATACCTATAACTCACGAACATTACTTAAAAGTCTTTATAAAAATACAAACAAACCATTTATTGTATGTACGCTTTTTAAGACACTTCACGTTTGATCGAATCGAATCACAAACTCTAAAGGATAATGTACAAAATTACAATCAAATTATTTACAGAGATCTCTTAATTAAAATCTATAATCGTATGAATTTTCCTGTCGATATAAAACCTTATTTATAAAAGGTACGCGTGCCAGGTAAAATCCATACAAATCTTAAAGCGAAATATATTAAAAACTTTATACAATTAATCATATTCATTTATCTATTCGTCAAAATGCTTTTCTATTATCAAAATATGAACACTGAGTTATTTCAATAGGCTATTATTATAATGACAAATACGATTGAAAATTACAAAAATATTGTAAATCTAACGTAGTCGGGTTGTCCGTTCCCGCAGCGCCAACTTCGACCTCTAACTTCTATCAGACTAGATGAACTTGGTTTATTTAATTGTAAAACCATTTTCTAGCCACCTTTTAAATAGGCCAGCTTTCAAATGAAGCTGCACTAAACGTTACCACTAAATTTCTTTTAAGATTATTTCTTTGCAGGCTCTTTGCCTATAGATTTTCTATTTTCAAACTTTTGCTGTAGACTGGCTACGTTCGAGGGTTTCGACGTCAACTTGGTCGCGCTTGGTTTGACGTTCGAGTCGGTTCTCTGTACGCCTATCGTAGTCGGTTTGGGAACCACTTTTGGTTTATTTTTGTTAGTGTCCGCTACTGAATCTACTTTGGAGTTGGTACGGTTTAAAACACTTTGTGGTTTAGTTGCATTTAGGGTGATGGGTTTTGGGGCAGGTTTGATCGTTGGTTTTTTGTCGACGGTCGGAGCGGGTCTTAAAGGCGGTCTATTGTCGTTTGGTTTAGCAGTAATACTAGGTTTAGCTGCTATTTTGGGAGTATCAGTAGGTTTGTTATTATTTATCACATCAGGCGCTTTCACAGCCTTGTCCGCCACAGCACAGCTCGATACTACATCGGGACTATTCGCAATAGTCTTCGGCGTGTTTTTACTGCTAGCTTTAGGCGATTGAGGAACGGTTTTAAAGGTTGACGTCCTTAAATTCGGAGGCGTGACTTGCCGAGAGAACTGCGGTATTTTGGTGTTGCCTTTTAAAGTAGGAGAAGGTGGAGCCTTATCGTCCTGTTTCTCTTTATCTTTGTTAAGATATGTAGGCACATTCACAGCAGAGGGGTGCAAGTAACCACTGCTGGTTGTCGATGCTACGCTCTTTGATCCTGAATTGCTGTAAACACTTTCTGGTGTCTTATATCCCGTATTCATATACGTGCTGTCACTGTTACCCTCGGGTGTTTCCTCCTTTGCCCTCCCTTTCTTCTTTCTAGACAGGGTCGCCCCTGAGTATATAGAGTCGAAATTTCTATTTTGGATTTCATTGACTATTTCTCCCAGTAGACCCATGCTTTCCGTGCTTCCGGAATTGGAGGTTATCGGTTTAGGAGCGTTGTAGCCTACCGGTGGGGGTTGGGGTATCGTTTTAATGGGGGGCGGAACTCCGGGGAGGGGTTTCGAATGCTTCTCTGGGCTTTCTTCGATGATGGCGTAAATATTGTCTCCTGCTTCTTCGTCTATATGCGCTAAGGGCGCTTGCTTTTCCTCGATACAGTCCACGTAGTCGGTAGATTTTAGATCTACGATTGGTTTAGGGTTTTGGTAGACTGGTGCCTCTTCTGTTTTAGGTTGGTTGGGTAGAGGGGGTGGAGGGGCGGTGGGTCGGCCTACTCCGGAGACTGGTCTCGGCGCTCCGGAAGGTTGCCGCATGGAGCCGAAGCTTTGTAGCGGAGCTTTAGGAGCAGCCGGCGCTCGCATACTTTGGGCTCTATTCACGAATGCTTTCGGATCCTCCGCGTCCTCCGAATCAGACACAACCGGCACCGTACCCACAGGTAGCTCTATTCCCTTCTGCAATATAGGGTTCGATATCTGCAGATTGCGCAACGCAACTTTATCGCCAGATTTCGGTATTTTAACTTGGTGTATTGGATTCTTTGGTAAAGAATGGCTCCGTTCTACGGGATTGCGTTCTTTTTCCTTCGGTTTGTCCTGTTTCAGGAAAGAAGCTATCCTGTTCAACGATATCCCTTCTTTGACCTTCTTTGGTTCTTCTGGTAATGGTTTCTGTGGGACGGTGCTGGCATGCATGCTTATAGGTCTCTTTGGTAGGTCTGGTGAGGCCGCGGGGATGTTAGGAGCTTGTCTGATAGGGCCCAGAGTTTTAGAGCCTTGGAGCGGCGAGATCAATTCCTTCGCAGTACACGTGGAAGCTTCTAGAATAGGGCTGGATATGACCGGTCGGGGAGGCGGGTTTGTCATCACGGGGGTTACTTCTTCCTTGTCGTGGGTCATGAGGGCTTTAATTCTATTCTGGACGGAGCTGTTGGTCCGTTTGACGGACGGACTGGTCTTCGGGCTGGCAGAAGCAACAGGCACCACAGGGAGAGGCGGCGCGCTCCTCAGCACTGGCTTCAAAACGCCTTGATTAGCTAGATTCTGGCTGTTGCTGCTGCTTCTATGCACTGGAGTTATCTTCGCGCTTTTGGGATTTTTGGCCACTTCCTTGACATCTGTTTCTTCTGGTTTGTCGATGGGCGCGAGGGAGAAACCTTTGAAGTTGCCGAAGAAGTTGACGGAGGGGTTGACGTTGCCGTTAGGGCTTCGGTCGGAGTCGCTGCGGAGAAGACTGGAGCTCATATCGTCAGGGTTGGAGAGGGTATGGACGACTGGTTGGGGCGCGGTTTGGGAGTGGTTCTGGAAGTTGGCTGCGAACTTACTGGCACTTCGAGAAATGCGATGCTGGAGGCTGGTTTTCTTTGGTGATTGGACCCTGTGGGAAAAAATAAATTTACAAATAAGAATGATTCCAAAATAGCGTCCATAATTTTTGCTTTCGATCACCATTTAAATGACGTGATGATGTGATGTGATTACTGGATGCCATTTACTTTTTTTTTTCTATCGGGAATATTACTGCAATGTTCTCCAGACAGAATGCAGCACTGACACAAACCGTCAACAGTTTTTGAATGTCCTAAACGTCTTTTAAATGTCCGTATGCCATAATATCATATGATTTAAATTTTTTTTTTTTTGGAAATATAGCTCTATCGATACTATCGATGTAAATATGATGTTATTTTGTTACTACCTAATAAATATACCATGAGCCTCATGGTCAGAAACTATAAAGATAGTATAAAGAGAACTGATGTTGTCATGGCGGTTCGTTTGTGGTTTGTGTTAGTGTTGCCCCCTGCAGAGCTACTACAAGACTCGTGTAACTCGAAGTTCGTATCGTACCGTCCCTCTTGCTCTCGTATTAAACAGTGTAAGTGTCAGAGGGACCGCACGACACGAACTTCGAGTTTCGTAGTAGCCCTGTAGCGCAGTTCTGCGTAATATTCCCTATTGATATACCATCTGGTTAATTAAAAGCAGTTTTTGTAAGATAATGAAATAAACCCCCTTGCAAAAAAAACGGGCACCTATGGTTTTTGTATTTTAAGTGCATAAAAGCTTACTTTCTAAGCTTCAATGCCTAAAAATCTGAAAAACCATAGGTGCCCGTTTTTTTTGCAAGGGGATTTATGTTAATTTAGACCAAGACCATAGAATAGAACCAAAACACATGCACAAGTCACTAGAGACATTCAAACATGCAACTACTAGTAAGTATCACACAAAACTACTCACCACATTGCAGACAGTGAAAAGCAAACCACGGACGAGCTAGATGAAGAAACTAAAAATGTTACCAGTGTGTACAAGTTATAATATAAAGTGAGCAATAGTGTTTAAATTTATACTGATGAGTAGAGACCGGATAATATGCATTTGCATATTTGCATATGCATTTGCATATTTAAGCCATTTTCAGTGCTAATAGCATATTTTTCCTAAGATCTAGTGATGATGCATATTACCGCCATAATTTACAGTATTTTTCGAACGTAGCGCACTCAGCAGCGGCGCGTCTTTTGTTTTGGTACGATAATAAAATTAAAGATTTGAAAAAATTAATTAATTAGATTTTATTAAAGATTTTCGTGCTCGCCTACCGCACTACTCCTTCCTCCCACCTATTACGCATGTTACTTTCATTGTTGACGCGCGTGCTCATTGATCTGGAGTTAAAGTTTTTGTTTAAGTACCTGATAAAGTAAAACTTAAAACAAGTATTTACTAACAATAAACTTAAATCTAAAGGAATAATATTTACAAAACAAAAAAAAATAGTCATTTAATGTTGCATATTAATGCATATTCTGTCAGTTTTCGTGCATATTTCAAGCATTTTTCATGCATATTTGCATGCATATTTCAAACTTTTTATGTTGCATATAATCCGGTCTCTACTGATGAGTGATTAATATTTTCAGCTTTACATTTGCTCAACGACTTTGATTCCCGTTCGGGCCTCTTGATAGTTTAATAAACAATCTTGGACAAGCCGCTAACTTTTTCTTCTTCAAAAACTATCAGTACCAACGGATGTAAAAGCGTTTGATGGTCTGTTTTTGTGTTTTTTCTCTCACGCAACATTTGGCTGTGAAAGATGTGAAACAGTAAAGTTTTCTTTTTATCTGTTACAAGAACATATTACAACTGGTAACATTCTTAAAAAAAGTGTTCAGAAGGAAGGAAAATAAGTGAAGAAAATAATTTTGAAATCATTTAATTTTCAAATCCACATTCTCAAGAAAATAAAGAGTTAAAGAAAGAAAGGAAAATAAGTGAAGAAGTAAATTATGTTCAAATCATTTGGTAAATATATTAAACTAAGAGTATTAATGGTTAAAAGTATGTAAATTAAACTACAATAAATGCTTCTTACAGAAATAGAATTTACAAAAAACTATCTACTAAAAATAACTATCAAATATCAAAATTCGAGATGGTATTTTAAGTTCCAACAAGTAAAGTTAATTATCTAATACCTTTAAACGACCAATTCTTGGATATATATTTCGTGGATCTCGGAAACGGCTACAACGATTTCGATAAAATTTGGTATAGTGGTTTTCGGGCATGGAGAATCGATCTATCTTGGTCTTAGCTCTGGTAAAACGCTTGTTACCAAGTTTTAGCCCGAGCAAAGCTCGGTCACCCAGTTACTTAGCTATTCTCTTGTGCTAAGTCTTTTGTGAAATTAGGCTATATTTTTAAAGTATAAATCAAAACACCACATCAAAGAAACACGATATTTTTTGGCTCAGCACACCATTATTACTACGACAAACTCACTGTTGTATATTATTCTTACATTATCGTATTAGTTGTCATTTAAAGCGACTTAAAAATACAATCTCGAGTACTAGGAATACAAAACAAAAAACACAACATGACGCCACCACCCAAATTAAAAGCATGCAACACTTACAATGAAAACCACCCAATGTATGGTTACAATTTTTTATTATTAATTATTACAATATGAGATAAAGACATAAATGCAAAATCCAAACTTAATATACTACACTACCTATTATAGTGACAGACAAATTTGTCACGAGTATGTTGTACTTGTATGTAGACTCGTTATTAAGATCGTTTATACTTGCTGAGCTGGCCACGTTGCAGTTTTGTTCGTTTTTTAAGATTATTCCATAAAAATTAAATGAAAATTAAAAATGTGGTCTGCTAGAAATGTTCTTAATAAATAAGTTAATATGTCTACTCCAATAATTATTCGTGATAGACTTTTATATTCTTTAAAAATGAACAAATGTTTATTTACGGTTTTTAAAGAATATAAAAGTTTATCACGCATAATTATATTGCAGTAGACACTATCTATTCTATCAGACCACATTTTTAATTTTCATTAAATTTTTATGGAATAATCGAGAAAAAACTGGTATAAACGTCCACATACACATAATCTAGCTAAATAATGAAGACTTGAAAATTTAAGAAATGCTTGGTGTGGATGTTGTTATGAATACTGTGTTAGAGTACACGTGTTATATATTAAGTATATTAGCTCGTGTTAAATTAGTCTATCACTATCTTTTATGAAATATACATACACTACAGACTAAGTGAAATGTTACAGTAACAGTAAAGAAATTAAACCAGAGCGATTATTTCTTTGTGATCGACATATTTTGAAATTAAAATATTTTTACTTGAGTATGGCAACAATTTGTTATGATCGAAGTTTTATTTGAATCAAATAGACCTTCATACTTTTTAAAGGACAAAGGGTTTATTTTTTCACGTTAACATTATTAATTTTCCTCAATTTATTCCTTTGGTTTACAATTTCATTGGTAGTAGAAGCTACACCAGTGTTCAAGACATTTGGTTTAGGTTTTTCGCTTGGCAACAAAACGTCAGGTCTCGGTTTTACACTAGGTTTCGGACTGACGTTGGGTTTTGGAGCAGTTTCTGGAAGCTTGAGCTTTGGAACCTTGTCTTTAGGCGCTTCAAAGTTATTAGTTATTACCTCGATTTTAATTTTACTTTCGTTTTTATTTACCGTATTTAAATTAAGACTGAGAGTTGTAGTTTGAGAATTATGATAATTATCGGTAATAACAATATCCTCTTTATTAATTTTACGATTAAACCTCACAGGCTCTTTAACATTATTCTTGTTTAAATTAACTAATTTGCCTGGTTTTACATCATTTTTGATGGCAACACTATTCAGGGCACCGTTAGGTTTTATCACACTGGCAATATTAGCATACGCCGGTGTATCATCTACAACCAAGTTGATTTTCGCTATATTTCCAGCGGGTTCACTTTTTTTGAAACTAGCTCTTAATTTTTGAATAGATTCTTTGTTGAAAGTGGAAAATTTGCTGATGAAGTCAGAGTTAGTTTTGGAGATAGCATTGCTATGTGTGCCTTTAGTTGAACAGAGTAGTTTGTGTACGTACGATTTCCGCGGTTTCTTCCACCAGAGCGGGGCGTTGTGGCGGGAGTAGTAGACGAGGAAAAGTAGCAGCAGGGTCGAGGGTATGATGCCCAGGAATATCACGTACATCACAACCATGAAGTTTCTTTGGACTGCGAATAAAATCGTATACATTAGTGCACAGAATCATTATAGGCTTATTTTCATTGGTGGATAAGTCGGTTAAAAAAAGCCGTGGTGACCTAGTGGTTTCACCTATCACCTCTCAAGCGGGTCGTGGGTTCAAACCCCGGCTGGCACGTCTGAGTTGTTCGAAATTCATGTGCGGAATTACATTATAAATTTACCACGAGCTTTGCGCTGAAGGAAAACATCGTGAGGAAACCTGCACAAACCTGCGAAGCAATTCAATGCTGCGTGTGAAGTTCCCAATCCGCACTGGGCCCGCGTGGGAACTATGGCCCAAGCCCTCTTGATCTGAGAGGAAGCCTGTGCCCAGCAGTGGGACGTATATAGACTGGATGATGATGAATGATGATGATGATAAGTCGGTTGACATATAGCATACGGGATAAAGACCAATAAAAATCATTGAGCCATAGGCTCAGTATTATTGGTCGATAAGGCTTTAATGCGGGATACAGTAGATTTCCATAAAGCATTCCAAAAGGCCTGCATTCGGGTAACTGTTTTCATTGGTCTATAGAGCCCGCATGCGGGGTACGGGAAATTTCTATGTATAACCCATTATGCTGTAGGGCCTGCATTGGGGTTTCACTAGTCGTTATCCCGCCTGCAGGGAGACACCGCACGCTGTATATCGACAGCTATCGACCAATGAAACAGAACAGTGGCGTGTGCTCCGCGAGGAAGGGCTACGAATTATCCCGAAACATGTCGAGCTAAACTCGATTAAAGACTTGAATTATCCAGTTTCACTACTCATGTTCAAAATGAAACTGAGTCTGAAGGCAGCGACAACTCTATGAAGAGTGTTCAATTAAACTCCAATTCAATAGAATCTGACAATCCTGTAGACACTTCCAGCTTACTAATATGAACACCGGGCTGCCTAGGGCTTTGTGATGTGACTATTATTATTTTTTGATTCCTTTTAGCCACTTGACAGTCCGAAGCGTGCGACCACTATGCCTCTAACCATCCGGGTTTTTTATCGACCGACGAAACGCGCTGTGTGTCGACAATTTTTTAACTACAAGGTTTTCAATCAAGAAGAAATACTGAGACGTAAATTATTGTTTACCCATTCAAATACTATTTATAAAACAATAGCTAACAATGGTAATTTATGATTTATTCACAAAATCAAAGTTGAACTTCACGATACTAAAGTATCCACGGACGGTTTGAAGCATTTTGGTTTTGGATACCATGATATCGTCGGACTGTCAAGTGGTTAGATGATAATCACAACAACAGGGACATATACAGGGTGGCCCATTTATATCGGTCAGTATGGGAAAGTCTGAAACTATACGACATACGAAAATTTCTTCTTAGGAACCATGACATCGATTTTAATAACAAGAAAAACTGCATTCATGCATTTAAAAAAAACCTGTAATCAGCTCGGGAATCGAACCCGGTTGCTTTGAAAAAAAAAAAAAAAAAAAAACTTACACTATTTCTATTTAGATATCGATTGTGTACATCTTAAGCAGTAAATGTCTCAATGAAATATTATGTCTAAAATGAATAAAATGCATTGTTTTCACATACTTTAATTTATTTAGTAGGTGTTCGAAGTGTCCACCGTTACAATATTCAACAAATTCTGGCATGTAAAATTGTCTCTATGGTTGTTTGTACCTCTTTGCTGGTAAAATCGATGTCATGGTTCCTAAGAAGAAATTTTCGTATGTCGTATAGTTTTAGACTTTCCCATACTGACTAGTAATGTAACGAATGTCATTTTTTGAACATTCGCGAATGCGAATGCGAATATCTGCTATCGACATTCGCGAATGCGAATGCGAATATCGTCAGTGAGATTGTCAATTCCGTTATGTGATTTTTTTTGATATATGAATTTTGGCATTTTAATTTAAAAGCCATATGTGCCAAAATCCATATATCAAAAAAATGCACATAACGATATTGGCAATCTCACCAACGATATTCAGTTTTTCGTTCTGGCGCAAAATTGTCTGTGGCAGTCTCGTTCCAACGAAGTGCGTTCTGTTTGTATTTAGTGCCGAGAATTACCGAGTTTATACGAACGCATCGCGAAATAAATAAATAAAAAATAAATAAGTACTTAATACCAAATGAAATAAAAATTACAAATTTTGTATAAAAAACATAAGAAATTAATGTATTTTATTATCTAATAATTACATTTTTTTCTGATATTCATATTCGCAAGACATTCGCAGAAATTTTGCGAATGCGAATATGCAAAAACATGCGAATATTCGCGAATGCGAATGCGAATATTCGTTACATCACTAATACTGACCGATATAAATGGGCCACCCTGTATAATCAAGTGTGCCCACGTAAGGGTGTCTTTAAGAAGATGAGATGAGTATAGTTACCGCTGGGGTCAGTGGCGGGGCCGGAGTCGAGGGAGCCGCCGGCGCCCGGCAGCGCGCACAGCGGCGGCGCGAACCCGTCCCGGCAGTGGCAGTGACCTGCGCACAAAATGGTATCTTACATGCTCGTTTGCCATCCAGTCGAAGAAAAAAAAATCCTACTAATATTATAAATGTGAAAGTTTGTGAGTGAGTATGTTTGTTACTCCTTCACGCTAAAACGGCTGGACGGATTTGGATGAAATTTGGTCAAAAGTTGGTTTATAACCTGGATTAAAACATAGGATATTGTTTATCCCGATATTCCCACGGGATAGGGATAAAATCTCTAAATAACAAGCGCTGGGCTTAGAGTCATGAAATTTGGTATATAGGTAGCTGGAAGTTTGGAATAACATATAGGCTACTTTTTATTCCGATGTTCCCACGGGATAGGGATAAAATCTCGAACTAATAACTGCTGGGCTTAGTCATGAAATTTGACCATGATTGTTTTTAATGTAACGTCAATGAAAACCATGATGTAATTTTAGGGAATTCCCACGGGAACTGTATGTAATGATTTACGCGTGCGAAGCCACGGGTAAACACTAGTTAATTATAAATGCGAAAGTAACTCTGTACGTCTGTCTGTTACGCTTTCACGTCGAATCCACTAAAACGATTTTGATGAAATTGGGTATATAGGTAGTTTGAACCTCAAGGATCAATATAGGATACCTTTTAATCCGGTAGAGGGCGCCACCACGCGATAACCTAAATCAGCGCAGACGAAGATACGGCATAAATAAATAAATATCACGGGACAATTCACACCAATTGACCTAGTCCCAAAGTAAGCTTAGCAAAGCTCGTGTTATGGACACTAGGCAACGGATAAACATACTTATATAGATAAATACATACTTAAATACATATTAAACATCCAAGACCCGAGAACAAACATTCGTATTATTCATACAAATATCTGCCCCGGCCGGGATTCGAACCCGGGACCTCAAGCTTCGTAGTCAGGTGCTCTAACCACTGGGCCATCCGGTCGTCAAAAGCTAGTTCACAATAGTTTTTACCTTCTGAATTGCAAACACCGTTTCCTGAGCAGTTGGAAGGGCAAACCGCCCCCTCCTTGGCGGCGACCGCGGCCATCACCGACTCCACAGATACACAGCGTTGTTTCATACACATCTGCCAATTTAATAAACAGAAACAATTTAATTTCACAGTAACGTAACAATAATAATAGGAATAGAAATGTCGTAAGAGCTAAAAGTGCGTGACGATTATTTAAGTAATAAATACCAGAGGCCGTATTGCCTAATGTTTCTGACACTCGCGATCGTAATCAAATGACATATTTCGCATACAAAAACTGTCATTTCATTGCGATCGCGAGTGTCAGAAACGTTAGCCAATAAGGCCTCAGGTGTGGCCTGTAATACGAGCAAATAATTAAACAAACACACATAAAAACATAGATCAAACATAGATCTTCCTCGTCAAACTGAACAACACTAGTTTAGCGACTTTTAAAAATAATGGAGTCTGAATTTTCCTTTTTTCATGCAAATTAAATCCTGCTATCAATGTACGCCATCGTAGAACACAACTGACGTCGCGTGTCACGCTACAAACATCAAGCATTTTGCATTACATTGCTTGTTCAAATAAACTTAAAAGTTTAATAAAATTAAAAAAAATAAACTAATTATTTGCTCATTTTACAGGCCACACCCGGTATATAAGTAAAAAAGAAAACGCTATAATGGTAACTGCTAGCTGGCTAAACTGGTACATTATCAGACGATGCCAAAGTAAAAGTCAAAATACACCCTAAGACCGTTCAAACAAGCCCAAATACAGCAAAAGTTATGTCCCTGTGTTGAGATTTCTAGTGCCAGCCTGGAAGGCTACTCCGAAACACAACGTTCGAAGTTCGTGTCGTGCGATCCCTCTCGCTCTCGTATTAAATAGTACAAGTGTGAGAGGGACCGCACGACACGAACTTCGAACGTTGTGTTTCGGAGTAGCCCTTCTGACTGCTCCAACATCAGAACCTGGAAACTAACCTTAGTCAAAATACACCCTAAAACTACCTATTATAATAAATTCAAACATGGCCTAGGTTACGTTGTTGTCGTAGAGTTCTTACTATAGTTCTGTGAACGTTCCGTCTTGCGTTACAAAAAAAAAACAATACAAATGAGTGATTAAATTTTCGTCAACATTATCATGTCTTGTATACCTTATTGACTCCACACTTGGCACCGTTTGGCACCAAGCCGGGGTCCACGTCGCTCAGCCCTAAGTCTATTATGACTGTGCGACAGGGGATAATAGTGCCTGCAACAAAAAAAAAATGTCATTGTTATAATTAAGCCGTGGTGGCCTAGTGGTTTGACCTATCGCCTCTCAAGCAGAGGGTCGTCGGTTCAAACCCTAGCTCGCACCTCTGAGTTTTTCGAAATTCATGTGCGGAATTACATTTGAAATTTACCACGAGCTTTGCGGTGAAGGAAAACATCGTGAGGAAACCTGCACAAACTTGAGAAGCAATTCAATGCTCGCGCCCGCGTGGGAACTATGGCCCAAGCCCTCTCATTCTGAGAGGAAGCCTGTGCCCAGCAGTGGGACGTATATAGGCTGGGATGATGATTTTATAATTACAAATTTGTCACAAAAAATATCTTGCGACGACTTCGACATTGGTGAAATGCACGATTATTATTTTTAAAGTGTAATAAATTCGCATTCTCATGTTATTGCACAAAAAAGTTCACAGACGCGCGTCTCAAGCTCTCAAGCGCAAGATAAGTTTTATCTCCCGTATGGTGTCATATCTGGGCCAATCAACTTTTTTACCGACCCTTGGGGCGTCTCTTGCGTTACCAAAATTGTCTCTGGCGTTTCCAAAAAATCGTACTCCCAACAAGATATTTCATGGTTTAATAGGTTGAACTTATGTTGGATGGCATGTATTCAAGTACACCATCTAATAAATTACAGAAAAAGCATATTTACTTACAAAAATCTACAATTGACAAGATTTCATGTTTCTAAGACTATAATTTGATTCGTTCTCTGTATTCTGCTTGGAAATAGAAAGACGCTGACATTTTTAAAATTTCGCTACGATTATTAATTAATTTGTTACAATTTTTTAAAGATGTGCTTATTCGAAAAGGGTTTAACTCCAAAACTACAATATAATACAATAACTCTTTATTGCACACCAAAATATAGCAAAACTACGATATAATAATAGATACATTACTTTTGTCTAGTCTCTATTAAAAAAAAAGATCACGTAAATCATGCGTAAATCTGAAGTAGATGTTGTCAAAATTATGACAGCTCCTTTTCCTGGTGCAAAAGGCAAAGGAAACATATCTATTCTGTCGTAATATTGGCAAATTCAGAAACATTACAAAAAAATTGTATTTTTTTTTAAATATGGAGAGATAAATTATAATAAATATTTTGCCATGTTTGGGAGGCAAAACTCTTTCGATTCCTGTAGTAATTTACAGGTCTTGAAAAAATGAAATCTTGTCAATTCTTTGAAAAATTTCGCGGACAGATTAGTGTCGGTAAAAAAGTTGATTGGCCCATCTACTGTTGTTGATAAATGTGACAGAGAGCACGGCGGCGCTCTCTTACATATGGGGTGTTTATATGTACCAGCCGCGTTATCACAAAGCTACTTTTCGTAGGTTACGCGGCATTGCCGTATGATCGCACGTCACTGACCGTTGTTGTTGATGAATGTGGCGGAGAGCACGGCGGCGCTCTCCATGCCGAACTCGAGCCGCTCGTTGAGGTGCCGGCACTGCAGCATGCCGCAGAGCGCGTCCGCCGTATCATTGCCGTATGATCGCACGTCACTGACCGTTGTTGTTGATGAATGTGGCGGAGAGCACGGCGGCGCTCTCCATGCCGAACTCGAGCCGCTCGTTGAGGTGCCGGCACTGCAGCATGCCGCAGAGCGCGTCCGCCGTATCATTGCCGTATGATCGCACGTCACTGACCGTTGTTGTTGATGAATGTGGCGGAGAGCACGGCGGCGCTCTCCATGCCGAACTCGAGCCGCTCGTTGAGGTGCCGGCACTGCAGCATGCCGCAGAGCGCGTCCGCCGTATCATTGCCGTATGATCGCACGTCACTGACCGTTGTTGTTGATGAATGTGGCGGAGAGCACGGCGGCGCTCTCCATGCCGAACTCGAGCCGCTCGTTGAGGTGCCGGCACTGCAGCATGCCGCAGAGCGCGTCCGCCGTATCATTGCCGTATGATCGCACGTCACTGACCGTTGTTGTTGATGAATGTGGCGGAGAGCACGGCGGCGCTCTCCATGCCGAACTCGAGCCGCTCGTTGAGGTGCCGGCACTGCAGCATGCCGCAGAGCGCGTCCGCCGTATCATTGCCGTATGATCGCACGTCACTGACCGTTGTTGTTGATGAATGTGGCGGAGAGCACGGCGGCGCTCTCCATGCCGAACTCGAGCCGCTCGTTGAGGTGCCGGCACTGCAGCATGCCGCAGAGCGCGTCCGCCGTATCATTGCCGTATGATCGCACGTCACTGACCGTTGTTGTTGATGAATGTGGCGGAGAGCACGGCGGCGCTCTCCATGCCGAACTCGAGCCGCTCGTTGAGGTGCCGGCACTGCAGCATGCCGCAGAGCGCGTCCGCCGTATCATTGCCGTATGATCGCACGTCACTGACCGTTGTTGTTGATGAATGTGGCGGAGAGCACGGCGGCGCTCTCCATGCCGAACTCGAGCCGCTCGTTGAGGTGCCGGCACTGCAGCATGCCGCAGAGCGCGTCCGCCGTATCATTGCCGTATGATCGCACGTCACTGACCGTTGTTGTTGATGAATGTGGCGGAGAGCACGGCGGCGCTCTCCATGCCGAACTCGAGCCGCTCGTTGAGGTGCCGGCACTGCAGCATGCCGCAGAGCGCGTCCGCCGTATCATTGCCGTATGATCGCACGTCACTGACCGTTGTTGTTGATGAATGTGGCGGAGAGCACGGCGGCGCTCTCCATGCCGAACTCGAGCCGCTCGTTGAGGTGCCGGCACTGCAGCATGCCGCAGAGCGCGTCCGCCGTATCATTGCCGTATGATCGCACGTCACTGACCGTTGTTGTTGATGAATGTGGCGGAGAGCACGGCGGCGCTCTCCATGCCGAACTCGAGCCGCTCGTTGAGGTGCCGGCACTGCAGCATGCCGCAGAGCGCGTCCGCCGTATCATTGCCGTATGATCGCACGTCACTGACCGTTGTTGTTGATGAATGTGGCGGAGAGCACGGCGGCGCTCTCCATGCCGAACTCGAGCCGCTCGTTGAGGTGCCGGCACTGCAGCATGCCGCAGAGCGCGTCCGCCGTATCATTGCCGTATGATCGCACGTCACTGACCGTTGTTGTTGATGAATGTGGCGGAGAGCACGGCGGCGCTCTCCATGCCGAACTCGAGCCGCTCGTTGAGGTGCCGGCACTGCAGCATGCCGCAGAGCGCGTCCGCCGTATCATTGCCGTATGATCGCACGTCACTGACCGTTGTTGTTGATGAATGTGGCGGAGAGCACGGCGGCGCTCTCCATGCCGAACTCGAGCCGCTCGTTGAGGTGCCGGCACTGCAGCATGCCGCAGAGCGCGTCCGCCGTATCATTGCCGTATGATCGCACGTCACTGACCGTTGTTGTTGATGAATGTGGCGGAGAGCACGGCGGCGCTCTCCATGCCGAACTCGAGCCGCTCGTTGAGGTGCCGGCACTGCAGCATGCCGCAGAGCGCGTCCGCCGTATCATTGCCGTATGATCGCACGTCACTGACCGTTGTTGTTGATGAATGTGGCGGAGAGCACGGCGGCGCTCTCCATGCCGAACTCGAGCCGCTCGTTGAGGTGCCGGCACTGCAGCATGCCGCAGAGCGCGTCCGCCGTATCATTGCCGTATGATCGCACGTCACTGACCGTTGTTGTTGATGAATGTGGCGGAGAGCACGGCGGCGCTCTCCATGCCGAACTCGAGCCGCTCGTTGAGGTGCCGGCACTGCAGCATGCCGCAGAGCGCGTCCGCCGTATCATTGCCGTATGATCGCACGTCACTGACCGTTGTTGTTGATGAATGTGGCGGAGAGCACGGCGGCGCTCTCCATGCCGAACTCGAGCCGCTCGTTGAGGTGCCGGCACTGCAGCATGCCGCAGAGCGCGTCCGCCGTATCATTGCCGTATGATCGCACGTCACTGACCGTTGTTGTTGATGAATGTGGCGGAGAGCACGGCGGCGCTCTCCATGCCGAACTCGAGCCGCTCGTTGAGGTGCCGGCACTGCAGCATGCCGCAGAGCGCGTCCGCCTCAGAACACTTGCGGTAGATCTGCTGCACGCGGTCGTAGCCGCAGTTGCCGTGCCTGCCATCATGATGATGATGATGAACACTTGGTTAAGAGTTTGGTAAATAAGTTTTTGTTAACAATGACATTTTAAATACAAGCTATTTCTTTAAACGTACGTTTTTTTTCTGTCCAATTTATAGTCAGGGTAAGAAAGGGTTCGTCACTTTTCAACTCTAGTTCAATTACGTTAAGGTCCAAAAATGGTCCTTTTCTTACCCCGACTGTTCCATTGCCTTCCAAACTACATTTACGTACCTACCAAATTTTAAGTCGATGACATTAACCGTTGAAGAGTTCCGTCCTGCGGCGACGCTCCTAGTCGGATCGTTAGAATTTCACTACCAGATTATTATACTATCACCGGACTTACATCAGTAGGCAAGCTTTATCTCGAAATACCATAGTGTAAAACAGACAAAAAAAATATACAAGGTGACCTTAGCCTCTGGACAAATAATGAAACCATGAATAAGACTGATATTTAGCAATATCTTAAAATAATTATTTGCTTTATTAGATGAGAAAAAAAATCTATGAAATCAGATCATCCAAATACGCAGGCTGCTCCAAAGTGATACATTGAAAACTGTTAGTTGGACTAATATTGTTATGATACTTTGCAGTTTGGTTTTAAATATCTTGCTAAGCCAGTAGTATTCGTATTTGTCCAGAGGCTAAGGTCAACCAGTACATTGTCGAAATGCATAGTCAAAATACCACAAACGGGAGCAGTCTACTCGTGACCACGGCAACTGCAACGTTGCCGAAACATCGAGGTAAATATTACTTGTGTGTGTTAGCGTGATAAGTCCCGTTTGTGGTATTTTGACTATGAGTGATTTTTTGTACTGCTTTATGGTGTGCAATAAAGAATAATTGTATTGTATTGTTGAAATTCTTGCCGGTTCCTCCTGAAAACATGGTCTTCCCCGAACCCTTAGTCTACTATAGTTTTCATGGTTCACAAGCACTTATACGCGTAGCCTACTCGTAAACAGTATGAATGCACTGACTCGTCGCCCTTTTGGTTGGAGCTGTGGTAGCACTTGTGGTCGGAGCTGTCGCCGGTGGTGCCCCACAGCAGGCGGCACTGGTCGCCGCGGCTGCGGCACGAGCCCCGCACGCAGTACGCCTCCTTAACGACACAATCATCATCATCATCATAAAAAAAAAACATCGGATTATATGCGCTATCATGCCAATATATGCATGCAAATATGCACTAAAAAAAGGCGAAATATGCACAAAATGTGCACAATCAAAAACCATTCATTATTAACAATTTGCATTATTTTCACATTTTATTTATATGTATATAAATAAATAATAAATAAATAAATAAATAAATATCATGGGACACTTGACACCAATTGACCTAGTCCCAAACTAAGCATAGCTTATACTATGGGTACTAGGCAACGGATAAACATACTTATATAGATAAATAAATACTTAAATACATATTAAACATCCAAGACCCGAGAACAAACATTCGTATTATTCATACAAATATCTGCCCCGGCCGGGATTCGAACCCGGGACCTCAAGCTTCGTAGTCAGGTTCTCTAACCACTTAGCCATCCGGTACATATTTTCTTGTTGTTGTATTTCATGTTGATTGATTTGATATTTTTTTTGATCAATTTTGGTAATTTTGTTTTGTCCAAAATTCCATTAAAGTCAGGGTATTTTTTTACTGGTGGCATTATTTCAACAAAAATAAGATTTTCGTAGATAGTTTGAACGTTTCGACAGCATAATACAATACGTCTAACACGTAAAACAACTGAAATATGCACTGTCAACGAAAAAGTACCGAAATATGCAATAACGCTATAAAAATATAATAATATGCATTTGCATATGCAAACATGCAAATGCATTATAATCCGATGTCTAATCATCAGTTTATAGCTACAAGAATGGTAAGCTAGCTGATAAAGCATGATAAATAGGATATTTTCCGACAAAATACGATGGCAACACATTTTTCAGTACGTAGGTCTCTACCCACTACACCGTATCGTGCCGTGACCGTTATAGGAATGTGTCAGGAACGGAACGCGACGGTTGGTTACGAAACGTACATAGCCTATATTTTTGCTTGACGCGTTGCTGTTACGGTCATTTATTTATTTATACCTAAATATAGTTAAAAATTTGAAACATAACCTGTTAACATTTATGAGTAGTATAATTTGGCATAATTATAATATTATCACCGAAACCGCATAATCTCGTTGGCATAACAGCCTGTATTCCAATCTAACCAAGCCTACTTTGCTGGCACCAGCTTCTTTCTTGTTGGCAATTCATTTCAATGTGAAGTTTTTGTAGGAAAATAGTGCGATGGATATGCAAAATTATGCGAAATGACTCTTAAGCTAAAAACATTTTATGCGAAGTAATGATTCTGCTAAAAAAGTTTATACGAAACGTGTTAGAAAGAAAGAAAGAAAGAAAGAAAACATTTATTCGTGACAAAAAAAATACCTAAATAAAAAACAAAAAAACAAAAAAATAGCTATGCATGTCACGAAATGGTCCCAAATCAGCAACGCGATGTTACGCGTGTGAGCTTCAGGCAAAGAAGATTATTGCCAAATTAGGGGTGTCGGGATCTCGGTCCCTTATTTTGTGTTGGTTGAGGAAATTGGAATAATTCAGGCAGCGATCGATTATCGTGTTCGGTTTATTGGAGAAGAGAACAAATGACATGCGCCATCTTGCATTCTTAGGTGTTACAAGTGTCGCCATCTGATCGAATCTACTTGGTTTAAATCCGCCGCTATTGGGACGGGAGGTTTAGAATTAATATCACAGATGGCGTCACCTGTGACAAGGGGTAATCCGTACCTGGCTATCACCGCATGGGGTGGCGTCCATCTTGTGCACGTCATTGGGGCAGAACTGGGAGTGCCCGGTGCAGTACTCAGGCAAGTCGCACTCGCGGTCTGCGGAACGACACTCCGTGCCTGGTGCCTTGGGCCGGCAAGTCTGTGGAACACGTATTTTGTAGGGGCGTTCAAGTATTATGTGGGCCAATCAACTTTTTTACCCACACTAATCTGTCCGTTACATTTTTCAAACAATTGCAGATTTTTGTGAGTAAACAGGTTTTTTCTGTAATTTAATAGGTGGTGTACATGAATACATGCCATGCTACGTAAGTTCAACCTACTAAACCGTGAAATATCTTGTTGGAAGTACGATTCTTTGGTAACGCAGGAGACGCCCAAAGCGTCGGTAAAAATAATTGATTGGCCCATGTAAAACAAATTCTTGGAGATTTTTGACCCCACTCCTCCCCATGAAATGCGCCGTAAAGTTTTTCTGTACCCCCCCCCCCCCTTTTCATGATTTTTAACCCCCGACGCCAACAGAGGGGTGTTATAAGTTTGACCGCTATGTGTGTCTGTGTCTGTCTGCAGCACTTGTAGCGCTTAAACGGGTGGACCGATTTGATTACGTTTTTTTTGAAAACAGGTTATTTAGCGATGTTACGTAATACTCGAACACTCCTTAAAGCTAAAAATGTTGAGCTTTATCGCTGAAAAAAAAAACTCTCCAATTTCGGAAAAACAGTGTTATTTTTCTTCATTCACTCCAATTTCTTTCATTTGTACCACTGCTACGACATGAGATTAAGAAATCAGCTTCCAAAACCAAGACCATTCCTGCAAGAAGCCATCTTGCCGCTGCTGCTCGACGCGGCGACTTGAAGCTACTTTTCAGTGGCGTGCCTAGGGTATCAGACTATGGCAAGCCGAGAGATATGTTTTAGTATTTTTTATTATTTAATGTAGGCAAATCTATCTTGTTGCCGCTTTACTCTTCAATCTTTACTAGTCTGTGAAATACACAAGTCAGAAGTCGGCTTTTGGGACGGAATTATATCTTTCTTTTCAATAAAACTTAATGTATTTACCCTTCCACCGATTATTAATTCTTTTATACACTTGTAGTCACACAAGGGACAATTTGGTCCGTTTCCGAACTCATTCTCTCTTACAGGCACCGCACTAAAACCACAGAAAACCTATATAATAGTACTGACGTACTGCTAAAACCAGAATACCTAAGTGCCTACTTATTTATTTTTTGAAATGATTGCATCAAATCACAATTCTCGCCTCGGCCCACGGTTCGAAATAAACATGAAGTTAAATAGAAGTTATTCATCTCGCGCCTGCGCACTCGCTTTTCAAACCAAACGCAACAAACTTCACACCGTAAGCCAGCTTCAAAATTGCAAAGAAAGTTCTATACATGCAGCTATACATAGATATTTGCAACACTAACGTTTCCCTAAGTATGAAGAGAGCAAACGCTTCCAAACGTAAGCCCCGTAAAAGCCAACGAGAGCGAGCGAGATGTCATGCTATTTACAACCTACGCCACTATCGCCGCATTGTATGGACTCGCCGCGCAGCCGTCGGTCGAAATTGGCGCCACTGGCTATGCATCGGATTACTTAAGCAATTCTTATTATTTTACGTAAAATAAAGCGCGCTAAATCATTAAAGTGATTTTAAGTACTAGAACTTTTTTACGTTTGGACATTGTTCGATTTATAAGGCAAGCCCGGCTTTTGGGCTTCTATGTAAGGATCGCCACTGCTACTTTTTGGAGTTGCGGGAAATTCAACATCACCTTCAGTATTTCTAGACCCCCCCCAGCACCTATGTCATCAAAAATAAGCAACGAAAAGACCCCCCGCCCCCCTTCCGGGCTTACGTAATACTTGAACGACCCCGTTCTATTTTACTATGTTAAATACTTAAATACTTGTAATGTATAGTATATAGATATCATCTATAAATATTGTGAATCTGTTTAAAAAAAAATACCTCGTTGAGTTTCTTGCCGGATTCTTCTCCACAGAGGTTTTTTTCGTAGATTATTTTGACGTTCATAAGTGCTTGTTATAGCCTAAGGGTCCATATCGGCTCGCATACTTAAAGTTCGAATGTAATTTTTGTCAGAATGATCGTTTGTCATAACTCTTTATTCTCTGAATCCAATGATTGGTTAGAATTGTTAAATATAAATATAAACTTAACCTAACCTATAGTTTCCTATAGGATGACCATTTAAAATTTTTAGAAGGTTTCAGTGCGAAAAAAATTCGGACAAACGATGATTCGGACAAAAATTACGGTATAACTAGCAAAGAGTATGTGAACTTTGACGATCTCATAGCCTAAATTGAATAAAGAGATTTTGACTTTGACTTTACCGTGAGATCGCAGCACTGTCCGTGCGCGCAGGTAGCGTTAGCCCGCAACGTGCAGTCCGGACGGCAGCAGGCGTGGCACGCGTTCCCTCCGTCGCGCGTCGCGAACTCGCCCGGCGCCGTGCCGCAGTCGCACTGCTCGCCCTCCTCGAGGAAACCGTTGCCGCAGGTCGGCGGGTTGAAGAGGGCTTTCGGTTTGTTGCTGTAACAATATCATACAAATCGATTAAGGTTACTATTGTACTTCTAAGCTGCTACCTACACTCTGGACGTTTCCTGCTGCCATATAGCTACTAAAGTATGTGTGCTCCCCCCTTAAGCCAGCACTGTTATTATCAATGCTAGAAAGCTGTAATCTTGCACGAATATATAAACTATGCCGAAAAAATTGTACAATAAATAATAAAAACTTTAAAATAGTTTAGTTAGGTTTTTTTTTATAACAGCCCGGATAATAAAGATAATAGATAGATTAGTAATAGAAACCAACATCTCAACTACGCGGAATAGGAGCTCCGCGCACGTACGTAGCCACGATGAATTCAGAAAGAAACAATATTTGGTATGGCGTTTGAATATTCTATTAAATGATATTATTGCACTTAATAATATGGAAAACAATACTTATTGCATTCGTATCGTTATGGCATCAAAGTTTCGGGAAAATAAGAATATATCAAATAAATTTTCTGGTAAACGAAACATTCGAGCAAATGAAGTTTCGGGCATGTGGAGTTCGGGATAATGAAATTATGGCATATAACTTCCGGTCAAACAATAGACAACCCCCATAGACGTGAAGTGGGGGTGTTTTTTTTTTCTCTTCGAACCTTGTAGTGTTGGGTATCGTTGGATAAGTCTTCTAAAACCATTAGGAGGCTGCTAAAACGATTTTTCGATTCAGTGATTTCTTTGCAAAATATTCAACTTTAAAGTGCACATTTTCATTAAAATCGAGGGTCCCCCCCATTTTAAAAACTCAGGATGATAATAAGTATATCAAAATTAGAAGGAAAACTATAACGGTTAAGTTTTCTTGAGAATTATTAATAGTTTAAAAGTAAATAGCAGCCTAAGGTATAAAATATACCTAAACCTTAAAGATTCCGTATCCTTCGAAAAATATTGCTTAATTTTTTCGTAACGGCTACGGAATTCTATTTCGGGCGTGTCCAACACGCTCTTGGCCGCTTTTTTTTACTTAAAAATTACTCGTCATTGACCCCTCTCACCTGATGAAAGCAAATAAAGCCAAAGATGTATCTCACTGATTCATCAACAGCCTACTTACCGCAGACAGTAGTCCATACCGCGCTCAAAGGACAGCGCCAGCGACTTGAGGCTGCAAGAGGACCAGTGGACAGGCGTGATGCTCGTGCTGGACGGAGACATGATGCACTTCTGGTCGGGACAAGAGCAGTCCGCCTCGGCCAAAGGTGTAACTCACTGGTTCATCAACAGCCTATGACTCACCGCAGACAGTAGTCCATACCGCGCTCAAAGGACAGCGCCAGCGACTTGAGGCTGCAAGAGGACCAGTGGACGGGCGTGATGCTCGTGCTGGACGGAGACATGATGCACTTCTGGTCGGGACACGAGCAGTCCGCCTCGGCCAAAGGTGTAACTCACTGGTTCATCAACAGCCTACTTACCGCAGACAGTAGTCCATACCGCGCTCAAAGGACAGCGCCAGCGACTTGAGGCTGCAAGAGGACCAGTGGACAGGCGTGATGCTCGTGCTGGACGGAGACATGATGCACTTCTGGTCGGGACAAGAGCAGTCCGCCTCGGCCAAAGGTGTAACTCACTGGTTCATCAACAGCCTATGACTCACCGCAGACAGTAGTCCATACCGCGCTCAAAGGACAGCGCCAGCGACTTGAGGCTGCAAGAGGACCAGTGGACGGGCGTGATGCTCGTGCTGGACGGAGACATGATGCACTTCTGGTCGGGGCACGAGCAGTCCGCCTCGGCCAAAGGTGTAACTCACTGGTTCATCAACAGCCTACTTACCGCAGACAGTAGTCCATACCGCGCTCAAAGGACAGCGCCAGCGACTTGAGGCTGCAAGAGGACCAGTGGACGGGCGTGATGCTCGTGCTGGACGGAGACATGACGCACTTCTGGTCGGGGCACGAGCAGTCCGCCTCGGCCAAAGGTGTAACTCACTGGTTCATCAACAGCCTACTTACCGCAGACAGTAGTCCATACCGCGCTCAAAGGACAGCGCCAGCGACTTGAGGCTGCAAGAGGACCAGTGGACAGGCGTGATGCTCGTGCTGGACGGAGACATGATGCACTTCTGGTCGGGACAAGAGCAGTCCGCCTCGGCCAAAGGTGTAACTCACTGGTTCATCAACAGCCTATGACTCACCGCAGACAGTAGTCCATACCGCGCTCAAAGGACAGCGCCAGCGACTTGAGGCTGCAAGAGGACCAGTGGACGGGCGTGATGCTCGTGCTGGACGGAGACATGATGCACTTCTGGTCGGGACACGAGCAGTCCGCTTCCGTGTCGTGCTCCATGCCGAAGTTGTGGCCCATTTCGTGGGCTATCGTCATTGCCACGAGACCCAGCACCTGACGGATACGGACAAATTAAAATAGATACCTACCTTAGTAAAAATAGAACAAGTTTTCTGTAGACGACTCGTGTTAGTTTTTTAGTTAATCATCAATTACTGGCCACCTTACACTAAAAAGTAAAAATGAATTTTTAGTAACGCCATCTGTTATTGATCTATGTCACTATTATTTGTTTTGTATGCACCAGGGCGCGCCCGTATCGCATGAGCAAGTCGAATCTACTTTTTTTTTATATACCCCATCGGTGGAAAACAAGCATGCGGTCCGCCTGATGTTAGGCAGTTACCGCCGTCTAGGAACGCTTGCAACACCTGAAGTATCACTCGCGCGTTGCCGACCCTGCATAAACCTTTTTATACCCCTTTTGAAGACCTCCATGCTGTAACTCGCTGGGAAAACCACGGCAGGAAGTTCATTCCACAATCTAAGTGTTCTATGGAGAAAACACCTTTTGAACCGAACGGTACGCGACCGTTATGACTCCAGCATGTGGGACCTTAAAATATTTTGTCTTATGAGTTCTTATTGTCATTCTCTTACACGAGCCACACGAACTCTCTCAATTTATACAATTTTTAACAGACTTCAAAAAAGGAGGAGGTTCTATGTTCCAATGTTTGTATTTTTATAAGTAACAACTTACTTGTGAGTGGTTGGAGGCGAGACCGGCAGAGTAGTCGTATGAACAAATGAAACCTTTGAGCGCTTTGCCGACCACACCATCTTTGAAGTTTTGTCGACTGCAAGAGACCAAATGACACTGTATTACCTATATACTCAGAGACGTCCATTACATTTAGGGGCTATTTCACCACCTATTAATTAATTTTAACTGACGGATAAATGACTATTTCTCAAAACGTTATCTATTTTACAAATTTTCAGTTGTCCACTTATTTAAAAAAAATTCCTGGCGTTATTTCACCACAACAAATAAGTAACATTGTTTTTAAACATATCTATACAAAACCTTGTGGTAAAAAGTCAGATAATCTTTGTTGTTGGATCCAATAGAAAGTTTTGATGTAGATAGTTACAAAATTAAGATTTTTTTCCTCAGAAGATTTCGTGACGTTTTCCTCACGTCAAGAAATTTTGGACTAATAATTTCTTGAAAGTGGAACGGAGATTTTATGCAATCCAATTAAATGGTTTTTTATCTCGCTCACAACTTCGCCATCTCGCTCCGACGGCATGTCCTTAAAGAATCGTCAACTCACGTGAGCAATTGCGCGTTGTCGTTGGGTATCTGGCGGACGAGCTCAGTCTTGCGATAGCGCAGGAAATTTGTGAGTGTCTGGTCGCCGTTTTCCTCTAGAACGATGGCGTCTCGTTCAGTCCATACCACCACACCCACCAACGCTATGAAGATATTGAGAGGAGCGTATACCTGCAGAGGGAAGTCAGTGGGTCAATCAACTTTTACTCCCTGTTTCACCGACTAAGTATCAGAATATCGAATGTTAAAATACGGAATGTATTAAAATATCGAATGGGTCATAATACCAAAAATTGATTTTTCTTAAGACTGTATTTTTTTTTACATTGTTATAAATCTAACCTAACCTAAAGGGTTCTTTACGATGCCGTTTTAATGCATCCTGAGAAGTTTACGGTTTCAGAAAATAAACCTTTCGATATTATGACCCATTCGATATTTAAATATATTCGATATTCAGATGCGTTTCCGTTTCACCATCCATTGATTAAATTCATTTGACGGATAATTGTGATGCCGTCTCTGTTTGTTTTATTAGAATAGACAAAGACGGCATCAGATTTATACGTGAAATAAAAATAATCAACGAGTTGTGAAACAGCCCCTAAATGTTGTTATTCTGTCCCATAACTCAGGAGACATTAGTGGTATACTTTGTTAGAAAAATGTTTCCATAAACTATTAGCATGCTTAGGAGATGACAGATGAGCCATGATGGAATTGTCTTAAAACTGTCACAACTCCCAACTTTTAGCTACACTCAAAGTTGATTGGCGTCCACTTGCATCGTGATATATTTGTATGGTTTAAATTAGGGCTATTTCACATGAAAACACAAGCCGAAACATGAATGCACAGAAAAACCAGAAAAATAGACCAGCGCTGGGAATCGAACCCAGGTCCTCAGCATTCCGTGCTGCGTGCTATTCCCCTACACCATCACTGGACAGGAGACTAGATACGAATTTTTCCTATGCACCCATATTTCAACTTGAATTCTTTTCATTAGTCACTTTGCGACACTAACGCCATCTATGATCTACGTTCTCAACGAGAAACATTTTTCACTCCCTACAACATTAAACATTCACGGGATGACCGTAAAAGAAAACAAAAATTTGGAGTTGAAATAAAAAATACAAAAAGACTCCGAATCGTAATCTTAAATTAGGGCTGTTGTTTCTTTAAAAAAATATGGCTCTGTCCATTGGAGGACAACATTCCCAGTGTTTAGTAGTTTTTTCCGTTGTACGGTAAATAAATTCTAGAAAACGAAATATGAGAGGTAATAATTATGGATGAACAATGACAACAATCAAATTAGGGTTCTGTGACAGCCTAGTTGGCGATAGTATCGTGAGGCCCGTTTGACAACTTTGGCATTTGTGTCATGCTATGATTCATTAAATAAGTAAAACAGCCGGATTCGATTTGTGGCATTCGAACATGGCGGATGTGGGCTGTGTATAATTCTGCTATTTCTGTTTCTTTGGCTGGTTGAAGTATAAATCTGATAATGTTTTATGCGGCGATTAACCTTAACAGTGAACAGTGATCACAAAATTCAATATTGCTCTCGTGTCTGACATTTTTTAATGCGCAAGTTGTCTCCACGTGGTTTCTGGAATTTTACTATCAAGTTAATAAAAATAAAACTACAATCACCGTATGTACAACGTCCCTCTCAAAGGGAGTACTTTGACACTGGCGAAATTGTCCTATTAATTAGGACAGAAAGCCATATTTTAAAAGAGAAGAAGAAACTTCCAATCGCAAGCAAAACTGTCAAAATTCAAACGGGCTTCACGATTCCTCTCCCTCTCAAATACTGTGTGTACATCCCGTAAGTCAGTTCGCACGCTATGAGCCAAGTAGACCAATGAAAGTACCCCTTCACTTACAGAGTTGATGATATTGGCGACGTCGGTGAGCTGCCGCTGCACCGCTCGCAAGTCCTCGCCGCTGGCGCGGTACTCGCCCCGATCAGCCACCAGCACCAGCTCCACGTAGCGGGATAGCTTGTTGGCGTTGTACGGCGCGCGGACCCGGATGTCCGAGTGGGTGTCACACTTGTACTTACAGAGTTGATGATATTGGCGACATCAGTGAGCTGCCGTTGCACCGCCCGCAGATCCTCGCCGCTGGCGCGGTACTCGCCGCGGTCGGCCACCAGCACCAGCTCCACGTAGCGGGATAGCTTGTTGGCGTTGTACGGCGCGCGGACCCGGATGTCCGAGTGGGTGTCGCGCTTGTACTGGAATGAGGAATCAACATCTAACTCGGAGGTTCCAATAGTAGATTGTAGAACAAGAGCATAAAACGAGCCATTATATCCGAGGCGTTCATATAGCCACCCGAGCCGATACGGCGAGGGTGGATAGACACGTCGAGGGGAAAATGGGTTTAATGCTCGAGTTTTACACTCTGCTTTTCACTTCGATGGTGAGGAATTGAAATAGCAACAATGGAAACAATGATTCACTTTATATGTACCTTTTAATTCCATTATTTTCATTTTACTGATTAATTACGATTGATTTGATTGATTTTTAGTTTTATATAAATTAAAAATTATTTTAAAAATATATAGAAACTTTTTTGTTTGTGGCTGTTGGTCTTAGACGAAGATTTTATTTTATGCACTAGCTAGAGCATAATAAGTCATTTTATGTCGCCTAGATTCAGCATAAACACGAACTTTACGAGCATGAGAAGTGAAAAACTTTTTTTTCACTTCTCATGCTCGTGCATAAAATAAAATCTTCGTCTAAGACCAACTTAAGACCAAGGTAATCAGGTTGTCAACAGCCACAAACAATCAAAATAACACTCGTTATACTACCAACTGTGTTTAACGATCTAATATTACTGTTGCTGTTCCTTCGATATCGTTTGAAGGGTTTTGACAATAGTAGATTAATGTAACAGTAAGTAATACAATTTCTCTCACCCGACTCACTCTGGACCGTCTCCTGGCCTGCTCCTCGCTCCTCTGCTGGAACAGCAAGGGATCGTAGCTGGAGTTGAGGGTCGCTCCGCCCTCGTACCCGCATTTGAACTCTTTGGCCAGGTGCTCGTGCGAGTAGAGGAAGTGGTCCGCGTTTATATCGTTATCTGGAACATTCAAAGTCAAAGTCAAAATCTCTTTATTCAATTAAGGCTACAACAAGCGTTATGAACGTCAAAAAATTTACCACCGGTTCGGAAAAAACCTCCGTTGAGAAGAATCCGGCAAGAAACTCAACGAGGTATTTTTCATTCCTTCCAACCAAAAACCTTAACATGTCGTTGTTCGGTCAGCATCAAAAGTAGCTATACACTTTTATAGATATCATTTATAAATATTGTGAATCTGTTTAAAAAAAAAAATACCTCGTTGAGTTTCTTGCCGGATTCTTCTCAACAGAGGTTTTTTCCGAACCGGTGGTAGATTTTTTGACGTTCATAAGTGCTTGTCATAGCCTAAATTGAATAAAGAGATTTTGACTTTGACTTTGACTTTGAACTTTGTCGCTTTACAGCCACGTACGTAACGCCATGCAAGAGTGACAAATGTTTTAATGCGACTGAGTAAAAAAATGATCCGCAACTTTTGCTGCTGACTGTTTAAGAAACTATAAATGAGAAAGAAAGGCCGCTTTAATTATTTTTAACCCCGACGCAAAGGGGTGTCATAAGTTTGACGCCAATCTCTGTTTGTCTATCTGTATGTGATATTGTAGCTCTCAAAGCGTTGGACTGATTTCGAAGTGGTTTCTTTTAAATAAAAGCAAGTTTACTTTCGGTAGTTCTTAATTATGTTTCTTTAAAATCGGTACAGCCGTTTTTGAGATATGTACCTTTGAAATGACATGCCAATTTGTCGGTTTTTCAATTTTTTACAAGCTTTTATTTAGTTTCTCCTGTCCCGTTGTCTGTCTGTAATCAAATCTTGCAAGTTAAATTCGACCAACTTCCAGTAGTTGGATTGACTTGAAATTTAGTATACCTAATTATGTAAATTGCGTGACAAAAGAAAAATCTGGCAGTGACATCGTGGTAGTCCGGCCAGGATCGTCTCCGCAGGACGGAACTCTTCAACGGTAAATGGTATCTATGTACTTAGAATTTGTTATGCAAATGTAGTTTTGGTGACAATACAAGTACAGTCAACAAAAAGTACATTCAGCAAAAAAAGCTTCCATTAAAAATGATTTATTTATTTACTAGCTTTTGCCCGCGGCTCCGCCCGCGTGGTATTAGGTTATCGCGCGCTGTTCCCTCGGGAACTGTGCATTTTTCCGATAAAAAGTAGCCTATGTCACTCTTGGGCTCATAAACTATCTCTATGCCAAAAATCATGTCGATCCGTCGCTCCGTTGCGGCGTGAAAGAGGGACAAACATACAAACACACTTTCGCATTTATAATATTAGTATGGATACAGGATGATTCAGGGGTCGTGAGCAGGAGTGAAAGGGGTGATGGGGACATTCACACTGAACAACTTTTACTATGGGACCAGCTACCAAATGGCAAAAAAAAAAATCTGCTACTCCATACATTTCGGATAGTTAGCGATCGATTATCTCTTGATTTGATGGTTTTTTTTTCGCGATTTCGGGGCTGGTCCCATAGTAAAAGTTGATCAGTGTGAATGTCTCCATCACCCCTTTCACTCCTGCTCACGACCCATGAATCACCCTGTCTTTTGGGTCCTGTGCCCCACATACCTTGCACGGGCTGGATGTACCGCATCTGCCGGCCGTCGTAGATGACCCCCTTGACCCCGTGGCAGGTGGACACGGCGGCCCACGAGCCCTGCCGCCCGCGCACGTGCCCCGAGTACTGGCATATATCCAGGTCCTGGGAAATTGATTTATTAGTAACGGATTTACTAGTGATATACTCGTATAAGCCTTAGGGAGCGTCCATAAATTACGTGAGATGTTTAAGGGGGGAGGGGGTCGAGTGAAATCTCATCTGGACGCTGTTATGCAATAGTGTGTTAACCCTCATTAATTCTGCAATACAATGTCAACCCTTAGAAAATATTTTTACAGTTGATATTGTATTTCAGAATTAATGAAGGTTAGCACACTATTGCATAACAGCGTCCCTAATCTTACGTTGGAGAGAGCGGGGTCTCGGCAAATATCACGTAATTTTTTTTCTGAATGACTGAAGTTTTAAAGCTTGAAACCCACTGACAGCGGTGGCGGAGCGGTGTGGCGCGGCGTGGAGGCGGTACTGGTTGTAATATTCGAGCTAACATGAAAGAGGACACACAGAACACCGCGCGGGAAATAAACGTGGCGCGGTATTCTGTGTGGGCCACTTGTTGGCACTCCTGTTTGGTCAAGCTAAGTTTATAAAATTTTTGCGGGTTTTTTATTGGAGAAAAATTAAGTGGGTGCTGGAGATTTTACACTGTCAAATTTAAATGTTTGTTTTGGTTTGTTAGAAAGAACGAAAGAAAGATCGTGGCGATAAATAACATTAAAACATTTTCTTTTGCGATGCGATGCCTCCGACAAAACAAAAGGAACCGGCTAGCAAAGAATACAATTTACACCATTACAATTACAATTACCATTACAATTTACTAATATCTCGCAGCATGATGACGTTGGTGTGTGTTCTATTCCTACAGGTTTGAGTTCTAGAGTTAAGTATGTACCTCTCTTGCTGGAGTGTGTAGTTTCGTCTCCCCTTTCTCCTGGTAGCTGAGCACGTGTCCGCTCGGTACCAAGTCCTCGTTTAGTCGCAGCTCTAGAACGTACTGTTCGCCATCAATGCTGACTGTCAACGTCACCTCTGGATGATGGTTGCCATTCTGGAAAAAAAGAGCAAACTGTTAGTTCCGAAGGAGATATTGAAGGCTTCTCGTTGAGAGTTAGACAATATAGATGGCGCTAGGTCACTGCTTAAGTGACGAAGTAAACAGGCTGAGATATGTGATGCATAGGGAAGTTCGTGTCTGTGCCGTTGACCAGCAGTGGTGTAGCGGTATAGCACGCGGCACGGAATGCCGAGGACCTGGGTTCGATTCCCAGTGTTGGTCTTATTTTCTGGTTTTTCTGTGCATCTATGTTTCGGTTTGTATTTTCAAAAAAGAGCGAGTTACAGTTATTGAGGTTTGGCGAGTTTCAGCGTTAAATTGGGTTTTAGTTTCGGCAGATCTCTCGAAAAAAAGGGTCAAAACAGGGTTCTAGGGCTTTCGTGCGGCGTTCGGGACAGAGAGACACGCGAATGATACTATAAGGGTTCTATTTTTTCCTTTTGAGGCACGGAACCCTAAAGCATAAATTAGAATCACTCGTAAATTAAAGTTTTGGTTTCGGTTTCGATTGCAGATACTGGTTTCAGTCCGACACTACTTTACATTTAGGTCTGAAGGAAACAATTCACCCAAAAAAAGCTTCGCGTGGCTCGGCCGTACAATATATGCAGGTAAGTAGACGGTATGTTTGTACATTGCTGGAGCGCGAGTCTATTATAGCCTCGCAGGTGGTAGGACCTTGTGCAAGGTCCACCCGGATTGCTACCACCATCTTGCTCGCTAATCCTGCCGTGAAGCAGCAGTGTTTGCACTGTTGTGTTTCGGCGCGGAGAGTAAGACAGCCGGTGAAATTACTGGCACTTGAGGTATTCCAACTTAGGCCTCTAGGTTGGCAACGCATCTGCAATACCCCTGGTGTTGCAGATGTTTATGGGCGGTGGTGATCTCTTACCACCAGGAGACCCACTTGCTCGTTTGCCTTCCAGTCGAATAAAAAAAAAAAAAAAAAAGCCTTCTAAGTAAAGCCGAGTTTAGAGTTGCAAGAAAAATCGTTCAAGTTGCATTACATTGCGAGGCCGTAAAGCCAACGAGTTTGTAGTGGTCAATCGAGCGCTGCAATGTAATGTCTGATGGCTGATGGGGTCAAAAGGTTCTCGAATGGCGATGGCGTCCGCGGACCGGGAGACGAGGTGTCGGTAGGCCTTCAACAAGATGGAGCGACGACCTGGTTAAGATCGCGGGATCGCGGTGGATGCGGAAAGCACAAGAGTGGTCTGAGTGGAGAGCCTTGGGTGAGGCCTATGTCCAGCAGTGGACGTCTTTCGGCTGACATGATGATGATGATGATGATGATGATGATGATGATGAATGTAATTCAACTTGCACGATTATTCTTTTTTTTTATTCGACTGAGAATGGCAAACGAGCAAGTGGGTCTCCTGATGGTGAGAGATCACCACCGCCCATATACACCTGCAACACCAGAGGGATTGCAGATGTGTTACCAACCTAGAGGCCTAAGATGGGACACCTTAAGTGCCAGTAATTTCACGGCTGTCTTACTCTCCACGCCGAAACACAACAGTGCAAGCACTGATGCTTTACGGCAACTCTGTTAAGTGATCGATTGACTACAGCAATGTACCTCAACTTGAGCGATATCCTCGCATCGAGTAAATAAGGCTTTAGGAACGTGCATTCGAACTTCGTATCTAGCCGTCCCGCTGACGATAATGTTCTATTTAATGCTTCAGCATTATGCTGTCAGTGTCCGATTCACAACCGCAATGACATATACTTTCCTATGTGTTGTCTATTTGTTCTTAATACTATTGTCGTGTCTTGTGTTGTGAATAAATAACTTCGATTTTCGAAATTCGTAGTAGCCCCCTGTTTCAACGGGACTTTGAGCGTGAAGCGGGTATTTCCTGCTATTTACTCATACCTTGAGGCTGTCTTACTTTCAAGTTTGAAATGCCACTGCCGCCAGCTAACCTTTTCAATTACGTGCAAAAAGTGGACTGCGTTTATGGGCTTAGAGTTAGAACGTCCGCCATTTTTAAAGGAACCATTAACCTTATTAAGACACTAACAATCCATAGAAATTTATCAAAATAAAAGGCTACAACAAAACATAAATATACTATATTTATATTTCAACACAGAATATATGTATGTAGGTAATTCATTACCGCAAAATAAACGTAATTTAGCACTTACGTAAATTTGGAAGTACCGAGCCGCGAGCCCGGGTTTGAACCCACGATCCTACTACTACCATGGGCTACCAACTCATACAAGATATATTTAGTACTAAAAAACGGCAATAGATGGCACTACCATTAACATCTGTAAAGTATAAAATGTAAATAAGCCGAATTAAGTAGAAATATTGATATTAAAATAAAGAATAGCATATTTTATAAACACAACTTCACATCAACTTTATTTCAACTCCTTAATTTGAAGATAAGAAACATCATAAATAATAAATTGAGAATACGAAAGTATAGGCTACATGTGACTACGTTTCAGCTATGAGGTTTTCGTAGTAGTTTGCAAAAGTAACGCTAGATGGCGTAAAACCGGTATGCGCATGCAGCGGGCTACTATGTAATTCGAAACACGAAGTTCGTGTCGTGCGGTCTCTTTCGCTCTCGTAATAAATAGTATAAGTGTCAGAGGGACCGCACGACACGAACTTCGAGTTTCGATTTTCAGAGTAGCCTGCCTACTGTGCTGAAGGGCTACTCCGAAACACGACGTTCGAAGTTCGTATCGTGCGATCTCTCTCACACTTATACTATTTAATACGTGAGCGAGAGGGATCGCACGACACGAACTTCGAACGTTGTGTTTCGGAGTAGCCCCGTTCCGGAGCTATAGGCCCTGGAAGTTTTTGCTACCCTTGGATCAGGGGTCTGGTTAGGCTGGTCAATGTGCTAAAAGTGGGGGGGGGGGGTGGATGAAATTTTGGGGTTGGGTCCGGGGTAGTCCCGTAGGGGGTGGGCTTGGGAGGGGGTTGAAAATTTGGCTATTTTTGAGCTAGGACGCACCGTTTCTGAGATTAATAGAGGATTTTGAAAAACACCAAACCAAGTATATACACTACACAACACTTATATTTATATACTATAATTGCATAATCGCATAATAGCAGGTGGTAGGACCTTGTGCAAGGTCCGCCCGGATTGCTACCACCATCTTGCTCGCTAATCCTGCCGGGAAGCAGCAGTGCTTGCACTGTTGTGTTTCGGCGCGGAGAGTAAGACAGCCGGTGAAATTACTGGCACTTGAGGTATTCCAACTTAGGCCTCTAGGTTGGCAACGCATCTGCAATACCCCTGGTGTTGCAGATGTTTACGGGCGTCGGTGATCTCTTACCACCAGGAGACCCACTTGCTCGTTTGCCTTCCAGTCGAATAAAAAAAAAATTAAAACTACATATCGTCACTACTCTACTACGAAACTTGAAGTTCGTGTCGTGCGGTCCCTCTGACACTTAAACTATTTAATACGAGAGCGAGAGGGACGGTACGATACGAACTTTGAGTTTCGTAGTATAGCCCTAAGCTGTAGATAACTATAAACTAAAATGGCTGACAGCGTTTTCAGCAGATTACGAATAGGTTTGGATCTACGAAACCTCGATTGCTTACGCACTGACCAGCGGCCGTGAGTAGGTTATATAACGTAGCGCCATCTACCAACCCTAGTCATGTCCTAGTCAAGCTATATATTGGGCTAACAAGCGACACCCGTATCATTAGTGTCTCGCTAGATGGCATATAGGTATCGTGTTATTTGTGTTCTCAGTGGTGCCTTCTATTGTAAAATAAAGAAAAGAAAAATAGCCAGTTGTATAGCCAGTATTAGGGTGATACCGTTTGCTTGTACTAGGTGGTGTCTCTGTATATTATGTTCTCTGTGCTACTACTAAAGACCACAGGTCAAACCGCGTCAACAAGTTGTTCATTCATTCAAACCTCTAGGCATAACACACAGTTCTCTATCTGACCCAACAATATAGGGACACGTGACAAGCTATGTGAAGAAACTAAACAGTCAGCTTACCGATTCTTTCGTAGTCGTAATCTCTCTTTTCGTTCTTCCATGGTGAAATGTGGGCCTTACTATCCTATGGGTGGTGAAGTCTGATGAAGGTGCTGAAACAAAAGACAACTTTGTTAATAGATATATTTTTTTTACATTTTAATGAAACAGACAGACTGAAACAGTTATTCTGACGACCAAATAGCAAATGTGTTATTGGAATATCATAATTGTCAACTGAAAGATGTCCATTGCTGAACACAGGCTAACCTCAACGCCACAATAACCATCGGTTACATATTCAAAGACAAACTTTAGTTGTTACTTATAACCAAAATTAGAGCATAAATGAAAGCCTTAAATAAGATTACAAGTATTTTATCGATAATACCGACTTTGACAAGGGTTTTCTGGTTTCCCTACTAAAAAGTTGATAGGCTTGCAAATGGATTCATCCATGGTCTCACAAAAGCAAAAAGCAAGCTTATAATAAGCTTTTCTTCAATTTACAAAGTTTATGTGCCTATTGAAAATCGAATTTAACTCACTTCTAGTAATATCAGTGAACTGAAATTTGGTACGGATATGTAGTTTGAATAACAATAGTAATAAAAAATACAGAAAGCATGCAATGGTTGTATTAAAAAAAATCTATTAAATGATTTGATGACGGGCAGAAAAGTTTCAAACCTACACACTACCAAATAACCATTGGACAGGATAAAACCCGACAAAACTACTATATCGTCCTTGCTATGAAAACCTTTTTGTTGGACGCTATCACATTTCAATGCCAATTTAAAGATATGCAAAATGTAGTAGGATACAGGATATAGCTGTGGTTGCCAAGAGAATAAAATGAATCATACGGAAACTAAAATCATTATTATATATATTCTACAAAGCTCTTTGTCTGCGACAGAAAAATACGTAAGGCTTTTATTATTTAACTAGTCTTCACTCGCTTTAATCACTAGATTTGGCATTTGATTTGAAATTCTGGTGAATTTCGCAAAAAATCCCACGGAGACTCCTAAAAACTATATAGATTTAGGCGTTGCTTTGTGAGAATGTCCATGTTTCAATTAAAATGGATAAACCTCATTTGCTCCTCCCCAAAGGTTTACTAGTATACTCAGCGGCACAAAATTTGACCCACCCTTCAAACAAAAATACCAATTCTGCATATATTTGAAGGCCAGATTTTATGCCGTTCAGTATATTAAGAGTGATACAAACGTAAAGCTAGTGGTTGATATTTTAGAATTTTATCCCGATCCCGTGGAAATCTCAAATTAGCCTTGGTGGTCTTATTCCAGAGATTTAAATAACTATTTGCAAATCAAAATGAATCTAAATAAACTGAGTCGTCTAACAAAACTCACAAATTATAATTTAAGCCTGCAAGCGTGAATGATTTAGATGCTGTTTCACCATCCATTGATTAGTGTTAAACTGTGATGCCGTCTCTATTTGCTTTGTTCGAATAGATGGAGACAGCATCACATTTAACCGTCAGTTAACACTAAACAATGGATGGTGAAACAGCCCCTTAATCTCTATTGTGAGATACGAACACATAACCTCTTAATTTCATAGACCTCTTAGTTTCGTAGAAGTACGAAATGTCACGTGTTCCTATCTCCACAAACCTAGGCTTCCCATCTATCCAATGGTGAACAACAAGTCGATAAGCTTAGAATTAATTAATGCTAGCTATATTTTATAGAGTAGGTACTTTTCCTTTGTTTAATTGCAATTGCATAGTAATTAATTTGCAGTACTGACTTATGAATCAGAAAAGGAAATAACAATCTGCAATAAGTAGAAATAATACGATGTGTCAATTAACGAACGAAGGGAAATTTTACACTGTTTGTTCATAATATTTCACTGCAAATAAAGTATTGGATATTTTGATTATTTGTCCCTTAAAACTACCGTGAGCCACTCATATAAAATATATTGGCCCGGATAACACACGTCTTAAATCGAGTTTAGCTTAGTCCCAACATGAGCTTTACTTTTTTAGCCCTAGTATAAGACTAGACTTGATTGTAGGTCAATGATCGAGCTCTAGCACGCATAGCGTTGATGAGCTAACCTGTTGTGCTGTTACAGGCGCACGCGCAATCGACTCACAATGCCGACTTCTGATATAACGTGAACATAACAATTTAATGGCCAATTGTGCTTCAGCTTACTAGGCCAGAGGCTGCAGGGCTACTACGAAACTCGAAACTCGAAGTTGTGTCATGCGATCCCTCTGACACTTATACTATTTAATACGAGAGCGAGAGGGACGGTACGATACTAACTTCGAGTTTCGAGTTTCGAAGTAGCCCAGCTGGCACGCATGATTCTAAGATAGAAAAGCATAAACATGCTAGCCTATATACGTCCCATTGCTGGAAACAGGACTGCTCTCAGTATGAGAGGGCTTGGCCTATAGTTCCCAAGCTTCTGTGTTACTAGTGTTAAATACTTGTAATGTATAGTATATAGATATCATTTATAAATATTGTGAATCTGTTTTTAAAAAAAAATACCTCGTTGAGTTTCTTGCCGGATTCTTCTCAACAGAGGTTTTTTCCGCAACGGTGGTAGATTTTTTGACGTTCATAAGTGCTTATCATAGCCTCAATTGAATAAAGAGATTTTGACTTTGACTTTGACTTCCCAGTGCGAATTGAGAACTTCACACACACCATTAAAATGCTTCGCAGATTAATAATGTCCCCCTGCTGGGCACGGCCGTCCCCACAGACAGAGAGGGCTTGGCTCTAGTTAGTTCACACACATTATTAAATATTAGTAAGTATGGATAGATATTAAATATATTGACCCGGATAACTAACGTCTTAAATCGAGTTTAAGTCGAGTCAAACTCAGTGCGCGTGCTGCAGCAGCCGCTGAGTCACGTTGCTCCGAGGAGAGGGCTACAGATTAGCCCGAAACATGTCGAACCAAACTCTATTTGGTCCCAAAGTAAGAACAGCGCCGTTCGCGAGAACGGCAGATTGCTGATTTGGGACCATTTCGTGACATGCATATCTATATTTTGTTTTTGTTTTTATTTTTTTGGTATTTTTGTTACGAATAAATGTTTTTCTTTCTTTCTTTCTTTCTTTCTTTATTTAAGACGCGAGTTATCCGGGTCAATATATTTAATATGAGTGAGGCTCACGGTAGTTTTATGTTCAAAAGTATGGATAGAAGTTAATAGTTATTAAGCCTTGCAAAACCTTTTAAGTTGATCGCCCACAGAGCACTTTCAATACCAATACATTGTGATCGTAATGGGAGTTGCAATATTGCAGCGATTGCAGCTGCAAGCTGCTACAGTTGGTACTTTATATTACGTGCTCTTTTCGTCATAAATTGCTTGTGCTTATTTAGGTTCTAGATTCTTAACTATGTATGGCAATCTTAAAGTGTTCAATGTAAAAATGTAATTTTTAATACAACATTTTTGCTGACTGTACTTTTTGTTGACTCTACCTGACATCTAAACTACGTTTAACATTTCTGTAACCAAATTTCAAGTCAATGCCATTAACCATTGAGGAGTTCCTTCCTGTAGAGACGATTCTGCAGGGCTACCACGCAATTCGAAACTCGAAGTTCGTTCGGTCCCTCTGACACTTGTACTATTTAATACGAGAGCGAGAGGGACGGTACGATACGAACTTCGACTTTCAAACTACGAAGTAGCCCTGGACGGACCACCAGGTTGTGTCTGCCAGATTATTGTATTGTCACCAGATTTACATAACGATGCCACATTTTGAGTCAATCTGACCACTGGAAGGGGGAAAACTCAGTTGCAAAATTTGACCCATACAACTATACATAAACATTGCACAGTTAAATAAAAGCTTACAAAATTATCCTTATTTACGACCGGAAACAAAATCGGCGACGATGTGGCTAATTAAATAGGGTAAATAATCTTCAGGTACTTAACGAGTTGTACAAAACTTCATAGGTCGAGTTATATTGGGATTCAACTTTTTATAGTTATGTATATGATGCAGTTAAGAAGTAATTAAAGCTATAGAAGAGCAATATGGTAGGTATCGAAATGCGAGTACCACACGCATCGCGTCCCATTTCGGCATGGCCCCGTTCGGATATATTTACACCCCACTTACTTACTACTTACGTCATTACATCACAGTTTAGTTTACGAAATTATGACATTGTTACCCGACTGCCCGAAGGGTTATTAACTGACTGAAAAAAGGAGATTCTCAAATGGATTGTACCTTTTTTTTTTAAATATTATGAGGGTCGTTAAGAGTTTTTGTCTGTGAACCGATGTCGAGGATTTTTTTTTCGTTTCGTTTCGATTGCATCTCAAATGTCAAATAATATTTCACCGAAATTTGAGAAAAAAGGGCAAGTTCTAAGTTTCTACTTTCAAATTAACAAAATCAAGGCTTTGTTAGATAGTAAGTTATAACAGTCTCGTGCTGTAACATACATTATCAGTCGATATCCAGATCGAAAAATACAAAAATGTATAAAGCTATTATAACAGTTTTAAAATCATACCCCGTTTCGCGCTATATTGATAACGGTACTAAAATAACCGTGTTGTGAGTCCTGCGATAATGTCGAAAGCACTTTCACGTCGAGATTGCGATAGCCGATGATTTACCGAACGTCAGCGAACCCTGATTTACAAAAACAAGGACTATAAAGGACTCTCTTGGAGATACGCCTTAGTTTACTTTATCTACTTTGCTGTATCATGTCTTGTAAAGAAAAATGGAGTCATAAAAAGAGTCTCAAAGTGATAGCATAATCTTACTAGCTTTTGCCCGCGACTTCGTCTGCTCAGAATTCTTTATGGCTATCATGCGGGAACTATGTAATTTTTCACGATATTAACTATCCTGTCCTTTGCAGTGTCTCAAACTATCTGCATCTTGGATTTATTTATTTTTTTCTTCTAAATTGGTTCAGAGCTTTAAGCGTAACTAGATAACAGACAGACCGACAGAAAGAGTTAGGGTCTCCCCATATCAATCGTCGATAGGTGTGGGGAGAACCTTACTTTCACATTTACAATATTAGTACGAATTTATTATTAGCATCTAAATGATTTAGCATTAAAGTATATATGTACATTAAAGGCAAATATCTTTTCTGTTTTTTTTTTTCGTTCCCCCTTCCCTGATGGATACTAGAGCACTGTGAGAACCACCATCTCGTGAGCTGCCAACAAGCGAATCTTAGCTGTCGAAAGTACCATCAACCGGACAATATCAAAGCAAGGATTGATTACTTACTAGTTAAAAGAACTCGATATTATCGCACTGTTATCGATTTTGTGCAAGGGCCAAAGATCCAAACGGTTCCTCATTTACGTTTTGAGCAGCTAAAGGTTGCCGTTGAAATAGAGTTATAACCGTAGCTTTTATACGACCATTAAGTATAATAGCAACAGAGACGTAATTAGTCTGTCTGTGTTCCGTATACAGCCATAATCCAGTTTGACTTTCTATATAAGTGCTAGCCGGATGACCGGCTTAGTGCTTAATTGCATGAGAGAACTTGCAATTTATTCAGGTTAAAACATACAAGTACCTTAGGCTAGCACATTGAGAACTCAGACAGGGAAACTTAGGAAGTAAAACGTTTTCTGAGTTTAATAGTTGTTATACTTATAAAACTTGACTAAAAAAAACAAATGATGCCTCTAAAAAACGTTTCCCACAAAATGAGGGCAAGTTACGAAAATCACTTTTCAAACTTCAAAGTTTTAGTCTAATTTACATTCTCGAAAATGCAAAAGCCTTTTAGTTTGTCCCTTCATTTTGGGCAACAACCTCGCGTGGTTTTGTGCTAATAATGTAAGTGCAGTTGTTTAGCCAATATCAAAATATCTCAGTCTTAAAAATAATTTAAGTCAGAACTACCACTAAAATGTAATAATTCAATTATCAAAAGTGCAAAGCTTCCAACTCATTATGAGTTTCGCTATCATTTTCATGTTAATTGACAATTGTTATTCTGTTGCTTCATAAGGAAAATTCAGAGTTGGTTCGTAATCAAGCTCTCTGGAAAATTGGAAGGTATATAGATTCCTCGAAAGAATGTTCAAGAAGTGTTCAAAGTGTGTTCTGTGAGTTGAATTTTGAAAGCATTTTTTGAGCTTAATGTATTTTGACGGTAGGAAGGGAAGGGAGGGGGGTGGGAAAAGGGGACGGGGAGACACACCACATTGGAGGCCCGAAACCCATCTTGACTGAAGGTGACGTAGAAAGTAACTCAAAATGGTTCATAGAAGTGCGTCGCGCGTGCTCTTTTTTTTTCTAAAACTTGGATTGTCACACTACCGTGTGTCTTGATCTAACTCTTTAATACTTAAGTAGTTTTCCCCCATTATTTCACCTAATGTTCAAGAAGTTTACCGGCTATCTGTACCTATTTGGGTAAGTTGGCCTATTTGCGCATAAAATCAACAAAAACCACAATGTTTTCTAAAGCAAAGACGCGAACAACTAAATGTCTCCAGATCCTGAACAGTAAATAAATACCCCCGTACCCACTCATTCATTCCTTCTCGTTATTTGTAAAGCGAGTCAGCATCTGCATCTTCCAACATAGAAGTAAGTACTGAACAACAAAAGTAACACTGTTTTCAATGCTCGGTAAGATAGATTGGCAAGATACCGCCTACTTTGATTAGGGCCCGAGCACAACAGTCGCAGATACACTTGGGGTTCGTTACTTTATAGCGGTCCCTTTCTATTCAAATCATAATGAAGGATAATGAGAGTTGACAAACAATGGCGTGAAACCGATTGTTCTTTCAAATTGAAATAAGTATCTATTAGTTTTATTTTTGTTTTTACAGCTGCTTTTATCTCATATGTAAATTATGTACCTAGTTATTAAGTTACTTACTGTTATTATGTATTTTGCTTACAACTCCAAGAATATTTGGACTACTTTTGATGATATGTTAGTTCTGATATTATTTTGTTATTATAAGCGCATCATTTTCTTTAAGCTCTGGTGTAAATAGAAATGGTTATGGACCAGAATCGGCATTACAACAATCGTGTTTTTTTATAAAGTTTCGAGAAATTCGAATTCTCAGACATAGTAGCTTTCAACGAAACTTTAGAATCCTCAATTTTACAAGATTACAACTCAATTTCATCAATCGGTAGCCCAAGGCTATGAAATCACCAACTGCTTTGTTTCAAGATGCTTGCTAATCCTTTGTCTGGGTATACTTAATGTCTATATCTAGACTAGATTGTTATGAGTCAATTGAGCGAATTTCTAACATTCTTGCTCTTAAATAAGAGCCTTTAGTCGTGGAATTCCGCCGATTAAATTACTTTTGAGACTTTGATGGTTCGAAGTTTCCTAATAAATTCAATTGAGCATTCTTCCAAGCTTTAGCCATCTCATCATCATTTAAATAATTTTACTGTAATTTTATTTTTGGGTTTGTAGTGGAACAAATGTGATTTGGATTACTCTACTAGATATGCTCGGCCATGTCCTGTCATGGCATATACCTACCTAATACATAACTAATTGAAAAATGTTTTGTTTTTGATTAATTTGTTAACATAATTGGCAACACTTTTACGCATAATGTCTGACTTTTTTGTCAGAATGATATTATTTTATTTATTTATTTAATCAGACATGATAATGCTGCTTTTTATTTTGCTAAATACGAGGGTCAAACTGAAAGTTCTTAGAAAATCAAAAACTGAGCAAACTAGCAAGTTATTAGTTTTATTATATCTTTTCAAAATAGTGTCCATTCACATCAATACACCGCTGCATCCGATGGAACCACTGAGAAAAGCACTTAGCCCACTCGTCCTTAGGGGTCTCTTCGACGGCCTTTTGAAACGCACCCACTGCTTCCTCGGTGTTCATAAAAAGTTTTCCTCGAAGTTTTTCTTTTCTTTTCGGGAATAAATAAAAATCTCAAGGTGCGAGGTCGGGGCTATACGGCGGGTGACCCAGTAATTCCACGTCTGACGTCACTAAATAGTCGATCGTTCGCCTGGCGGTGTGCGACGAGGCGTTGTCGTGGTGAAGAAGGATCCTACTTCGAGGTCACTTCTCCCGAACTTTTTCCAATACCAGTGGCAAACAATTGTTAGTGTACCACTCTGCAGTAACTGTTTTTTGATCCTCTAAAACAATTGTCGTATAGTGACCTGTCCTTCCGAAGAACGAGGCCACCATATTTTTTCCCACGCTTCGACCTCTCTTCACTTTAGTTGGCAACTCCTCGAAAGGAAACACCCATTGAGCAGACTGTCTCTTGGTTTCTGGATCATAACAGTAAACCCAGCTTTCGTCACCCGTAAGTATGTCGAAAACAGCATTTGAGTCACCTCCGTTAAATCTTTGAATCATTTCACGGCACCAATCAACCCGACGGAGTTTTTGGGCCTCGGTCAAATTATGAGGTATCCACCTCGCACAAAGCTTCCTGACCGCTAAATGTTCATGGAGGATTTTATGCACTCGACTCATACCGATGCCTAAGCTTGTCCGAATCTGCTGATACGTCACTCTTTTGTCAGTCTCTATCATACGCTGCACAACACTGATGTTATTTTCAGTCGTCGCCGTAGAAGGCCATCCCTCACGCAGATCGTCGGTGAGATTAGTGCGACCACGTTTAAACTCATTAAACCAGTTGTAAATGGTCGCACGAGATGGGGCTTCATCATGAAAGGCCAATCGAAGTCTATCATAGCTTTCTTGTTGACTTAAATGACATCGAAAGTCATAAAAAATCATTGCACGAAAATTTTCGCGAGTTAAATTCATGTTGACGTGACGCAGACAATTTTCAATTTGCCGCCAAATCATAAAACAAATGACAAATGAATGAAATACATACTCAATAATATTGGCAAAGAGTTCCATTTTCAAAATTTAAACTTACTTTTTTATTATATTGTTTACAAGTGGCCAGTTCTAAAAACTTTCAGTGTCGCCCTCGTACAGTAGCTCTACCAGGCCTTGGAACTTTTATTAATTAGTTATATAAGTAAGTAACAATTCCTGCTAAAACAACTCAATTCAGAAATAAAGGAACTAAAAACAATAACAGTTAGCTGACTGGTTATTCCATGGGACTATTTGTGAGTCACAGTGCATAATGCATCGCATAATAACGAGATGCATCGACCCATGACCCCTGTTTGTAGACCCACCAAACAGCGGTGACATCTTAGACCATGTTAAACTCTACATGGCTAAAGCTCTAGTGTTGCTGGTTAATTTTGGTGCCCAAATACGCATGACCTTTGGGTTATATTCAGCTGTTTACACACGAGAGGTCGTAGTCTCTGGTTGTATTGTATGTTCGGACTGCTAGCCAACCTTGACCAAACATTCAATGGTATTTGCATGTGAATTGTACGGATGTTCCAATAACAACTAAATACTATAATACAAATATTTATTTAGCAGGAAATTAAATTAAGTACTGTAAAATTAAAATACAGCATCCGCCGCTCCGTACAATACCTAGCGGCTAGGAAAAACTAGGTCCTAGTCAATTGTCATTTACAGCTTACAGCACCTTAAAATTCAGCAATGCATATATTTTTACTTTCTTTGACACATTATGTGATAAGATATTAATTAGTTCGCTAAAAACAAGTTTGTTTGGTTTTTAAATAGTTGTTTTTTTTTGTTGGGTTATTAAACATTTCATAAAATATATGTGTTTATAAAATTCAGGATACGTTTATAATTTACAATACACATTTGTAATGTAAATATTGAGCAATTCCGTTATCATGATGGAAATAATGATAATGACTAATGAGCTACAGAGAACAAGTAGATAATTTTAATTAATTATTCCAATTAAATAGTATTTAAAAAAAGATGTATCTCCTTCTACGTTATCATTAGGTATTTGGTCGGAATGAAAATATTTGAATGAAAAAGTAAAATTGGTAATTTGTCCGTTAATACTGTGGTGGCGTTTGGTATGAGGTTTAGTACATAGGTTAGAAATCCCCAAATAAACACCTTCTATTCATCTTTGTCTAGAAAGTAGAACCATGCTGTATAGACAGCCGGTGAAAATACTACAAGAGGGCTTTAATCTTAGCCCTTTAGAATGGAAACGCTTCTGCAACCCTCTGGTTTGTGGGTACTCACGGGTGCTCCTGCTAGTTCGCCCCATAATTACACTTTTCCGACACAAACTTATTTGTGCTGATTCCGGCCAACTCATCAGGTGCAAAGATATGAAGGTGTTGGCTGAAAATCAGCGCTGTAGTAGGCAGCCGATACTTACTGCAGTATAATGCTGAGTCAATTTCTTTTCTTCATCATCAAATGTTTTCATTTCTGTAAATTATGTATTATTTTACGTTTGATGCCGAAATAAAGTTATGTCTATGTCTAATTAAAAAAGTCTCCCCTAATAACCCACAATTGAAACACATTTAGCACACCAAGATACATTTGTTTCAGAGGGCGTCGAACCGCATTGTGTAGATAATATCGAGAATCATGGCGCCCGATTTGCAACAGGCACTAAGCAATGAGTGTTGTATCTGTTTTATGTAATTTTATATTGAAACTGAGTCTTTATCATCGGCTTCGCTCACGTAAATCATTAGGTCCGGCAGTCGAATGAAATTCCAGTATTTTAGAGGGTAGGTAGTTTTCCTAGACCAAAAAGTACTATTGTATTCAGTCCATCAGTTAGATAATTAGAAAATATTTGAAACTTGCTTATCTATTTCTTTAGTAAATCAAACATATCAACAAAAGTTGGAAAACCCCCGACATTGTCACTTCAAAGTTCAATATCTCAAAAACGACTGAAACGATTTTAATAAAACATGTCTAAGAACCATCGCTACAAAATCTGGTTTCAAATATAAAAAAACCCCATTCAAATCGGTCCACCCGTTCAAGCGCTATGATGTCACAGACAGACACACAAACATACATAGCGGTCGAACTTATAACACAGGACGTCACGCGGAACCTTAACTAGTTATATCTTCATAATTTTTGATTTAATTGACAACAGAAAACTCGCGTCCATTTTTTTCTAATACTTAATCGGATTTTTTTTAACACACTTGCCTCATTTCATCCAAATATCCAAACACATCCAGCCGTTTTAGCGTATAAAAGAGTAACAATACTGAATTTGGCATATTTTTGCTTTTCTTCAATTCTGTTATATATAAGTGGATGACGCATCGCCTCAGATCAAAGGAATTTTTAAAAAACTTTAGTAATATGACCTCAAAGTGATCTTTGTTTCTAAAAATACAGTGATTAATTTTGCTGGAAGATGAATGAAGCTGTAGCATTGCAATTATAATCGCTCAATGGCCAGACAAAAAAAACAACATAGGTACGATCACATATAAAACCTATTGTAGATCCCCTACTGAAACAAACTTATCTAACTTTTTAAATTTATCTAGACAGGCTGAATTGAGAATGAGACCATCGCCAAGGTCAACGCATGTAACCGTGTTTAAAACAAAACCGGACCATAGATAATAAAATATATGCACAAACACGCTCGTGTGCAACCGGTGAATATAAACACAATGTAAATTCAGTAAGTTGGTAGCATGCTGAAGTTGAACTGAATCCAGATAACTATGTAGAATACAAATACATACATATCCGAATGAATTATTAAAATGTAAATTTTTGTTTTTTTCTCAACCATGTAGAGCCGAGTAGAGGCATCAAAAAAAGGTTCGAAAAAAGCTTGCTATAATACATGATCCAAGCCTCTACCATTACACATCCTTACTACTCGTAATATTATAAATGTGAAAGTAACTGTCTGTTCGTTTTTCCGTTACCTCTACACGCTTAAACCACTGAATCGATTAAAATTAAATTTGGTATTGAAATAGTTTAAGACCCTGGGAAGGACATTGGATAGTTTCTATCCCGAAAAGACGTTCATTAGAATCTTCGTTGCACTCTAACACGAATTGTAGAAACTCAAAATTTTCTAACGTCGAAATACTGTACGGTAAACCATTACTTAAACTTTTAGTTCGACTAAAACTCGTTAAGAGTATAGGCGGCATGTCTGCTATAAAATGATGAGACGTGCTTAATGCTTGACACAGGGAGTTAGGGTGCCCGAAATAAACCAACTGATCGGAAATAGAACGACCCCGACCTTTGATGATAGATTAAGGTGATATAGGCAAGATATAAACGGAAGTGATTGTTTCAACTCAATCTTACTTTCGTTGTGAAGCCTAACGTAAATGGGTTTGAAATTGTATTACTACAAAATAAAAATATTTGATAGATTATATTGTTAAATACTAGCCTGTTACCCGCAACTCCGTCAGCGTAGAATTCGTTTATTATCATCCCGCAGGAACTACATATTCCATTTCCCGGGATAAAATTTATCCTAACTGGCCCGTAACTCGAACTATTTGTGTACCTAAACTTCATCTAAATCGTTTCAGTGGTTTTGACGTAATAAATAAATAAATAAATATCACGGGACAATTCACACCAATTGACCTAGTCCCAAACTAAGCTTAGCAAAGCTTGTGTTATGGATACTAGGCAACGGATAAACATACATATATAGATAAATACATACTTAATGGAGTAACAAACCAACAAACAAACAGACTTACAAATTTTCGCATTTATAAAGTTAGTGGGATGTCTTAATTTTCCTTTCCGTTAAAGTGTCTTACTATATATTAACTCTGAAATAAGAACTGACTGAAGAGCCCGGTGAATATATATAATGACTCTTTCTTTAAAATTTAGGTCGCGCTGAAGAAAAAACAACAAAGTGCATGGCTTTTGTGTCATTCAGCCGATGACGCACGGTCTGTGAACTTCCTCCCATTGTGAGGTCTAAAACACATTCAACCTCCTTTCGACCCGTGCTTCCCTGGTACCTAGTTTGTTTGGTTGAAAAATGGAGAATCCTTTTTTAGTGGGTTCTGTTTTATTGTGATTTTTCTTTGTGGTCTGTTTTTGTCGTATTGTATAGTTCAAAATTAGATTCACATATGTTTATAGTTTATATAGCACTCCCAAGTGGCACTGCAAGTGTAGGGTTGCCAGGTAAGACATGCTTCGCTTTACGGACGAGTCCGGCCAAATATTTTCTCGTCCGGCCAGCTCTTTTCTAGACAGGAGTAGCGTGGCTATTCCTCGTAGGTGTCAAGCCAAGTTCAAGCTTTTTTTTCCGCTTTTTGCCTAACTGCTGCGCGAGTCGAAAGTAATGACAAGCATGACAACAGGGAATCATGACTTAAATAATTATTTGCTTTCATTATATAAAATATAACAATACAATACAAAGACTCTACATTGTACACCAGAAATAGTAAGCGAAAACAGCCGGCTTTTAGGGCATAGTAACATATCCAGCATTTAAAAAGCTACGATTAGCTACAAAAAAATGTATTTTCGGCCAAATAAACCCTCGAATCCGGTTTTTGTTTTTGGAATTGGCAACTGTATGCGCGGGAGCTGCAGGGCTACTCCGAAACTCGAAGTTCGTGTCGTGCGGTCCCTCTGACACTTATAGTATTTAATACGAGAGCGAGAGGGTACGCACGACACGAACTTCGAGTTTCGGAATAGCCCTGCTGTTTGTTCTCATCGCACTGGGCACGAAAATATACACGCATATCCATTCATCGTGATAGAGTATAAATTAAATACACGTGTAAACGTTGATTGTTATAAGAGACGTGATAAATTAATTCGATACAGTGCAAATGCAAACACAGCAAACGTGCGCACGAGTCGCCTGTGCGTAATCTATTATGTTCTGGAATAAATTAGAGGCAGACAACAAAGAAATTTTATAAAGGAGAATTGCCTAGTGGCTCAAGGAGTGCCCCACTTTAACTGCTGAATACAAAATCTTTTCTTACTAACTCTGTTTGTCTGTAGGTATTTCACTGCCACTGATGGTCCAAAGAAAATAAGGACACGGCGTAAAAATGTTCTCCAAAGTTGCCCCTGCTTTTTAAAGTAGCCCACCCAGTTTTACGGTGTAGCGATAAACGAATTCTTTGCAGACAAGGCGCTGGCAACACCTAGTACTTGATATGATGGCATGGCAATAATTTAACATGAAACTTTTTTTCATGCGTTTTTGTTTTCAACCGACTTCAAAAAAGGAGGTTCTCAATTCGTCTATATATTTTTTTGTGTGTGTTTGTTACGCTTGTGCTGAGGCACCGACTTCAAAATGGTAGAAAATTATTTTCAAGGTTTTTGAAGTCGGTTCCATTTTTTGTTAAAAAATTTGTGTATAAATGTTGCATTCGCGCCTCAGTGTGAGCTGACCCTAATGTAATTTCTCAACATTTAAAGAAGTAATAAAGTAATTTAAGATAAGAGATTTGGTATATAATCGTAATAAGCTTGGATAATAACTAAAACAAGAGCCTTGTGCTATGACTCATAAGCCAAGACGAGTGACTCAAGTATTTTCCGATGATTCTTCTATATTTTCCCGATATTTGAGATGACTATTTGACAATTTGATTTGTATTGTATGTGTATGGAGTGTTAATTAGACGTTAGTGCCATTATTCAGCGATACGTATGAGCGTCATGCTATATGTAATGAACATATAAACTTTGTGCGATTTTTTTCTAAATTCTGACAAAAAATAAGTCAGGGAACTTTTGTCACGTCAAATGTTTAATAGAATAGAATAAAATAATAATTTATTCGCAATAAAAGTACAAAACATACGCACTACGCAAACCAAGATAATTAAAAAAAAAGTTTTGTTTTAGTACAATTTACCTAATGAAAGATCAACCTACAAAATCGCGCAAAAAAAACAAAATCATCATCAGCAGCCGGAAGACGTCCACTGCTGGACAAAGGCCTTAGAACGCCACAATGAATGACAACTCGCCAATTGCATCGACCGGTTTCCCGCAACTCTCACGATGTCGTCAGTCCACCTGGTTGGAGGCCAGCCAACGCTTAGTCTTCGGCTTCGTTTTCCGAAAAAAAATCATATGATATTTATTAGGTACCAATCAAAGTAGGATTAAACGATTTGATACTTTTCTAATTTTGTTTGCCACTAAGGGAGAGAAAACGCGTAACTTTTTCATAATACAAAAGCCCGTATTAATTAATTACAATTAAGTTTAATACCTCTCTTAGGCACTGGTCCCACCGCGAGCTAGTAAGCTATGAGCTATCGGCTATTTTCTAGCCCAAGAAACGAACAAAAGATAATCGCTTCCGTGTACATAAAAGAGAGAGTTATATTTTTATAGTTCATAGCTGGCTGTTCACACTGCCGGCGAGGATACTCTCCCACCGCCCGGCGAGTAAGCGATAATTCCATACAATTGTTTACTAGCCGCCCGCCGATTGTCATCTGTTTCTAGTACAGAATTTTACTAGTTGACCGCCGAGCTCGCCGATAGCTGGCGGTGGGACCACTGTTTACTAGTTGACCGCAGCGATAAGCTATCGACTATAAAACTAGCTCATCGGTACTCGCCGAAGCCTGCTTGGCGATCAGAGCGATCATTCTACCTTTCAAAGTGGATGCGAGTGCACGTATATACAATGAATGTAAAACAATCATACGAACTATCTTTGTTGTCAAGTTCGGATGACGATGATGATGTATTTTATAAAAGCGTGTGTGTAGTGGCAGTGGCAATTTTGAAGAGACGGAAGAAAAAAAGGAATATTTTAAAAAGAATGACAAGAAAAATTTGGATGCAAAAAATTAATTATTTCAGAAAAGAATACAGTGAGTTCAAACTAGCTAGTGTGGTGAAAATGTATTATCAAATTTAAATTCAAATCATTTATTCAGTAAATAGGCCGCAATGGGCACTATTACACGTCATTTTTTTAAACTACCAGCGCTTTCGGAAAGACCATCATTGCCAAGAAGAATGCGCCGCAAGAAACTTGGCAGAAAGTCATTTTTTCAAAATAAAATAATTACAAATAAAATACTTAAAAACTACAGTAAACAATTTAACAAAAAATTACAAAAAAATAAATAAATAATAATACAGGGATGTATGGGGTCCCTTAGTTACAAAATTAAACACTAACTATATTCGACCTCGACTGTACATCGTATAGGTCATTGGCAAATAGCCCCCCGGCTGAGCTAGTGCAGCGAGTAATCGCCCGTCGCACGCAAACACTCGCTTATAGCTGAGCGTCTAAACTAGCAAAACTATACTCGCTTCTCGCCTCTCGCCCACTCGTTTGTAGTTTATAGTTTTACTCGCTAATAGCTTGTAGCCGCCGGTGGGACCAGTGCCTCAAGTATCTGTTTGTCCATGATATTTTAATAATGTTGCCACTCAAATAATAGCTGGGTACTGGGTTCAGATCATTAGACTTTATGAATTTAAAGGGACAACAAACGTTGATGAGTACACGTCTACTATGTTCCTCTTATCATCAGTTCTGTGCTAAAATCATATAAAGGTCATTAGTAATACAATCACCTAATCACTAATTAGTGATGTGTTTTTATTTCACTTCATTAAAAAATATTTACTAGCACTGTTTACATTATTCACTTATTAACAAACAAGCTCATGAAAAACTTTACAACTTTTGCGCGTAAACTACGAAAAACTTGTTCGAATGCACGATCCTCTGTTTGATACGCCAAAGGTCAAATCTACAGCTTTTTCACACTAGTTATTAACGTAAGTAATCATATCAGTAAAAATCATTACATTACTATATTACGATTTATTTACTTTATTACGAACGCATTTATTTTATTACGATCATTAAACATTAAATAATGACCAATTATAATTTTATGATAAAACCCAGAGTTTATAATTTTCCTGCTGGCGTGGTGACGATGGCGATAGCGCTACATATATGTACAATATATGTTGCATTTACAAAAAATTATATAACCACTTACCTTAATATAATTTAAATTATCCCTTCTAAGAACACTTTTTTTTGTTAACCTGTAAAGTTTCTCATTGCTTGAAAATGTTTTAATGGGAGTCCCGAAGAATACAAAATTAACGAAATTTGGCACAAAGAAAGTTTAAAACCTGAAACATTTTGCAACCCGGATAATCGGGAATTCCCGCGGAAAAGCGATAACCAAATTGCAGACAGAATAAATTGCGAGCACAAGTTGTGAGTCAATAATTTTTCAAACGCACCCCCAGTCCCACATGGCATGATGACATCACCTGGTGACGGTGACCTGACCTGGCCTCTTTTCAGCCTCATAAATAGTTGATCTAATTTACCATAATTTACGTCTTCGCGCATTAATTACCATAATGCCTGTTTTACTGAGGCATTCCGTTTATTTCTGGGCGTTTTCGAATTGAAGTGGGCATAAGTCACATCACTTGATTTAGTTGATGCTAGTCACGATATAGTATGGACTATGGAACGAGCAGAGCCTGTGTACTTGAGGCCGTATTCATTCATCATTCGTCATCCATCTGATTCTAGCCTCATCTTGTGCCATGTAACAGAAAGAAATTGTGAAAAACGATCGTGATTCCGAGAGCGTTAGGCATTAATAAGACTACTGTTTTGAATTGAAGAGTTGAGCAATGGAAGAAAGGTTCACTGAAAGCTATTACTTATGAAGTCAATGCAGGCTTCAGCATGGGCTATCTATTTGTTCGCAATATAGGTTAGAATGTCAGATGTCTGTACAGAGGGATTAACTGGCAGGTTATTCATGCCTTTACTCTCATTTGTATTATGTATAGCTATCGTATCTGTCGTAACATTGTGAAAATACATAGTGCACGGAAATGACAAAAGGGTCTCATCGTATTTACGTTACTACACAAGCCAGTAATGTAATTCTACTATATCATAGTAATATAGTTAAAAGCAAAAGTTTGTGCGCGCATTGCGTGTCTGATGTAGATAGCTGGAAGTTTTATCCCGATTTTCAAATACAGCTGTTAGACCTAGGTTTTACGCAAGCCAAGACTAATGACAGATTATACATAATGGCGCTCTATAATACCAATTACCTCTCTTCCAAAAAGATAACATATTTACTAGTATGTTAACTTCCGTATACTACCAGTGAAAAACTCCTGTATACTTAGTGCCGATTATGCATATGTATATATAGGGAAGTATAGGGATGTATATCTGGCAATTCTAGCGGACTGATCGTCGTAAAAGAGTGATACTGGTGACATCCTTAAGAGTTACTATGACATCGTTATATGTTACTACGAGTATTTAGCGATTACTATCACTAGGCAGGTACTTGCGAGCCACCTGCTCGGCTCATGAATGAGCGAGCAGCTGGCGTGACTCAGGCCGCGTGGGAGGCAGTTGCTAAACTGCAAAGTAGACAGGCACGGACATAATATAGTAAGATAAAATGTGTATTGACCAGTCTGGCGATTAGCCAACTTGCTCTTGAGTTTTTCTTAAAGTAGTAAGAGCACTTTGATGCAGTAACTAACACTGTTAAGTCCAAATTTGGGTCGTAATTTACAATTGTTATAAATACCAAATGCAGAAAGTTTTTTTAATAGTTCATTATTTAAGTCACTCAGTACGTAGAGTCAATTAAAGTTTAGTACTAGCCTTTTCGAAATCTCTCCTATAGTCAAAATACCATAACGGGACTTATCACGCTATTTTTACACAAGTAATATTTACGGGTGTATGTAATGTATTGTACGACCTGGTCAATGCTCGACCGATTTTGTACGACCTGATAATTCAATCACATGTCACTTGGAATACGGGTCGAGCTTTATCACCCTGTACCAATAATGTTCGACGTGCTATTGGACAACCTGATATTGTGCGACCTAATAATCGGAGCACACTTTTGACAGCAAGCAATCGGTTCTCACATTGATCATTTGTTTTTCGTGTACACCGAATATTAACAAATTTAGTAGAAAATAACTTAATTTGGTCCTGTGGTCACAATTGAACCTAACACAACCTAACACAAATCTATAGTCATTTGATTCGATTGAATTCCGATTATTAGGTCGTACAATAACAGGTCGAGCATTAACAGGCCGAGCAAAAATTTGGACACCCTAATAATGCACGACCTAATATTGTACGACTTGATAATTCAAATCCAAAATGAGTTCGTATTATTAGGTCGTACAGTGATGGCTGAGCAATACAGGGTCGAGCATTACTGGTCCCCATATTTACCTCGGCAACGTTGCCGAAACGTCGAGGTAAATAATACTTGTGTAAAAATAGCGTGATAAGTCCCGTTATGGTATTTTGATTATGAGTGAGAATCACGAAAGTTTAAAACTCTCTTATACCTAACAGGTTAACCATTAGACTTCGAAATGCAACATATTGCAACTTGCATTAATAAACTACTTTCATTCACTCAAGTCCCACCATCAGACCGTGCAATACTCGACTCTATAACAAGTGAAGAAGTCTCACTTTCATAACGTCGTTATAGTATATTACGACATTCTGTATTCTCGTATAGTATGAGTCAGTGACTAGACAAGCTCTTGACCTCTCGTTATTGTGGTCGTAATCAGCCGAGACAGTACACGTAATTAGTTCAACGCGTAATCCAAGTGTTTGTATAAAATTGAGGTACAATGCGGCTTGGGTTATTGCGGGAGTATGTTTGTTTTTCCGCGTTCATGTAAATGTTCGAGTTTTGAAAAACCCTCTGTGTCATACAATAATATTCAGTAGCATATATATTTAGACAAAACCACAACTATTTACTGTATTTTACTTATTTTGTACAATAAAGAGTTTACATACATACATACTATTAGATGGTGTTGTTTTTACTGCGGTTTTTTAATAATAATAATAATAATAATGTTAAAGGTAAAGCAGGGGGGCGTATTATACAAAAACATATTAATATTTTTTTCCGTAGAAGAAATTGTTCCACTGTATGAATAGCCCGAAATTTGAATGTGAATAAAAGTGAATTCTATCTAAAATTTCCAATAAAAAATAAAAAAAATAATAAAAAAATAATAATAAATAAATAATATTTTAAATGCTCCAATATTTTAAGGCTGTCTTGTTCTGAGAGGAGGCCTGTGCCCAGCAGTAGGGCGTATATAGGCTGGGATGATGATGATGATGATTTTAGGCTGTGCGTATCTGTCCGTCAGTTACAGTACCTTTTACAAGATTTTTTTTTAACTTCCATCAGTTCCAACGTTCTTATATTTGTTTATTTCTTTATGTATATGGATGACGTAGTTTAAAAATGTACAAACCATTTTTCAACCACTTCTTAGTGTCCGATCGACTTGAAATTTGGTGTACTTACTCATTTAAATCCTGCGACAATCCAAATAATCTGCTGTTAGTCAAATTCCGGTGGAATAGAATTCTTCAATACTTAATGGAATCAGCTTGAAATTTGGTAAGGAAATGTAGGTAGGTAGGTTACGTAGTTTGGATGACAATGCAAGTACAATCAGTAAAAAAATTCATGATTTTGGGCCATTACCCCACTATAAAATCAGCGTGGTTCAAGCCTGCCTGCTATATACCAGTTTCACTTAATAATTGGGTAGACGCTCACTTTCCATGGTTTGCGTTCATGCTAATGAGAAAGCATTGTTGTAATTGGTGTATGCGATGGCAATTTGAGAATGAATGGTAGTGTAAAAAATACTCTACTTTTATTGCCGTACCATAGGTTACTGGTGTCGAAAGAAACAACTAAGCAATCGCAACATTGTTACTAGATGCACTAAAAGAATTTATTTGCTCACCCGCGTCCTTAAATTTAGTATCTTCATACCTTACCTTGTATAGTGAAAAAACAATAGGGAGAAGTACCACTACCATGAGTTTACAGTGACCGTACTCGATAGCGACGGAGTAAATTATTTGTAGAGGCGCTGTACGATTCTCCATACAAATAATTTACGCCGTCGCTATCGAGTACGGTCATCACTGTCTCTGTAAACTCATGTGGTCGCCAGTAAGCAAAGAAATTTAAGATCATTTTATTCAAGAAGTTTTAAGATCATTTATGTACACCTGCTTTCAACAAATAAATTATTATTATTATTATTAAATTATTTTAGTTCATTGATATACTCGTAGACCTCCGCTAAGTAACGCCCGATTCAATAAATTATTGTTATTAGGTATTCGAATTTAGAAGTCAACTAGCTGTTCCCTGTGATTTTGTTCGCGGGGAATCAGTTTTTCCATGCAATTTTTTTCTTCATAAATAATACCTTTTATGGACTTCAAGTAACATTTGAAAAAAAAAAGATACCGAACCGGACTAGCTGGTCTCGAGTTTCGAGCTTACCAACACGTTCAGTCAGTCATTAATATTAATTTATCCATCATAACTTTTTTTCTTTACTAATATTATAAATGCAAAAGCGAGTGTTTGTTACGCTTTCATGCTTAAAATACTCAACTAAATATTCTGTTGTAATAGCATACAAACGGCTGCACTAATTTAGATTAAATTTTGCACAAAGGTAGGTACATAGAGGGTACTTTTTGTCCTCCGATTTTATTAATATGTAGTTTAGGTTTTTATCTACACACCCATGTAGATTTTCCGTGAAATAACACGAGACCATTAAAGCTATATCTCGAGACGCGACCAAACTAGGGACCTTTATTCTACGGAACCTTACAAAAACAGCCATCAACCAATTGTCCAAACAAATCACATACGAGACAAACAAACCAATAGACGAGGCGCCGAGTGTGAAGACAATTTGTCGCTCATTTGTTGTCCGAGCCGTGGGGAGTGTGTCTATACGTTGCCGGTAGAGTAGCTCTATTGTTATGGTAATTGATGTCTGGTTGTTACTTTTATACTTACCGGACTAGCTTTATGTTTAGAAAGAAGTAATTTCACTAGTGCTGGATAAAATCAAAACAATAAAACAGTACCGTGACTAACTGACTGACTGACAGACAACGCACAGCCTAAACTACTGGTGCTAGGGACTCAATTCGAGTGTTGTGTTGCACTAAGGAAGGATTTTTCTAAATTCCCACGGGATAGGGAAATATCTAAACTTTTCTCGTTTCTTTGTTTGTAGTCGAATCTTGAAACTATTGAGCCGATTTTTTAATTTCTTTCACCGTTAGTAGCTACTGTAGGGATTAGGCTGTATACCGCTGGCAGGTGGTAAAAATGACCGCCTGGCAGGCTAGATTGAATGTATTTTATAAGATGTATAAGATGGTGGCTCTCACCATATAAAGATAAAGATGTCATCGACTGTATGAGCGCACTGTTGTTATCATATGGCAATGCAAACATCACCTTTATAGTACAACAATAATGTAAATGTTGCTCGGGACGCGTTGAATTTTTTAGTTTATCTACGATTCAAAATGAGAAAGAAAACCGATCTTTTGTTTCGAGTTCCGATCGGAACGACATTAGCTAACTAGTTAAGGAGCTGTTTCACCACCCATTGATTAATTTTATTTGACGGATAAATGTGATGCCGTCTCCGTCTATTCGAACAAAACAAACAGAGACGGCATCACATTTATTTGTCAAATAAATGGATGGTGAAACAGGGGGTAGGTGTATATTTTGTCTTTAAATGACTTGATTATTTTACTAGCTGTTTATTACTCGCGGCTTCATCTGTGTGGATTTTTATTTCCACTATCCCAACAGTCCTTTATCACGCAATCAGGTTTTTTTTCAAAACTTGTACCAATTTGCACAAGCTTTGCTAAGCTTACTTTGGGACTAGGTCAATTGGTGTGAATTGTCCCGTGATATTTATTTATTTATTTATTTATTAATTTGTTTCTATTTCGTAAATACTTACTTTTTTTGGGTTGATTTTTTAAACTTATATTTTGTGTCATTAAACAATTATTTTATTAGCCTGTGTAATGTATTACGGCTCTTTATGTATTATTAATTGCTAACAAGATTTGATAACGTTATATTTTATTCAAACGATTAATTACATTATAATGATATCCGTAAATTAGTATTTATGTTCTCCAACGTATGTATTTTCCTTGTTTGTTTATGAAATCCGTGCTTCCCCTATTTGACCTTGGCTTCTATTAATCAACTAAACTAAATGGTTAAACATTCCTTAATCAATTCACTAAGCTAGCGTCAAAGCGGCATTTTTGTCGACGTTTAGTTTTAGAAGGGGAGTCGAGAAACTGAATGTAGTTTATGTTATGTGATAGACTTGTTTTCACCCGCGGCATTGTTTGCTCTCTAATACTAAGTAAATTTAATCCTATGTTTCACCTTTATCTATGATCGTCAAGGAATATGTCGGCCAAATTTGAAGAATTTATCGCAGTGGTTTAGATTACGCGACGTCAATGAGTTAGAACGTCATTGTTATACGCCTTTACATTAAAATAACAAACAAACACCTTACATTTCTTAAATTTAAAATTCTGAACACAAATTTATACTTTCACCCAAGTTTTTCATTCAAGTTCAATAGAAAATCAGATCATTCGGCCACCGATTGGAAACGATCCGTAAAAGGTAAAAAAATAAACACAGATACTTCGCAATTCCGCCGTTACTAGTTTTTGCGACGAAACGTTCAGGTCTTGCTCTTGACCTTAATTTAAGGCATTACAAGTTGTTATTTAATTGCTTTATCAACATTATTCAATTAATCAACAAATCAAAGAGTTCAAAGGGGTTTCGAAATAAAAACTAAGACACTACAATACTGAAAAATGAAACAGATTTATATTATACATTATATTAGATATTTTTATACAATACTGAAAAATTAAGCGATTTAGGCGTGAATTAGTAACCGACAGACAGAATTACTTTCCCATTTATAATACCTACTAGTAAGGATGTCCAATTTTACCTAAATATTTAACTGTTGAAGGTTTTATTCGGGTGAATTTCACTAATTTATGTTCATAATAGTAATTTATATCTAATTGTACTCCTCGAGATGGTCTCAATAAAAATGTAACCAATTTAGGTTTTACATTCTTTTGAGAAAATAAAAATCTTAAACCATAAACCATACAATTATATTTCACATTTACTTAATTATATTTGAAGACGCTTGTAGGCCCTTTTATAATTTGTCAGTATAACAGAAAAGTATCCATTTAATGTATTAAGGTCACTGACGTCTTTATCATTCTGATCATTATTTCGCGAACAAGTTCCACTTTCTCCCCAAATTCGACATTGCACTTGCAACATTGCTTGTAGTAAATAGCAGTCGACCTTTGAGGTTTAATATAAACTTAAGTCTATACAGATATCTGTGGCACTGTTAGGCTGTGTTCAAACCAAACTGACTCTGTCAGGTCAGCTGTCGAATGTGAGCAGGCTTACTGTGATACGATAACATCATATTGTCGGTTACATGTGAACGAAAAAGTGTATATGTATGGAAATAAAACTACGTAACGTCGGCGGCTGACAGTCAGTTTAGTTTGAACACGGCCTTATTGGAAATTGATTCTGAAGCTAGCCCGAGGGTACTCTGGATAAAATGAAGAAGAAAATAGACGTATCGTGGCAGCAATTGAAAGAGTTCGCGTTAGAAAGAATAGACTGGAGAGAAGGGCATTGACTAAAGCCTTTATTTTACACATTGATGATGATGATGATTAAAAGACCGAGAATGCACTTTTACTGTTAGATTTTTTTTAATTTTTAAGGGTAGATTTTTTGTAAATTTGATAGGACATTTAATTGTTAACGTTACTGAAACATTACGTCTAAAATGTCGAGACAGTTGTCATAACTTCGAAGATAATTATCATTCCGAGAAAAGCTATAGACTGGAAAATTATCATAATATAAACAGGTAAAACAAAATAAACATGCAAGTAGTTCAAGCGATAATGTCGTCTGCGGTACGGTCCGTACTGATGCGATTCAGATCTATAAATGAGCTGGAATGAGTGCCCGTGCGCACAATCGGGCTTTTATTTAACTTCACTGTACCGTCGCAAACCAAGATTATTGAGCCACTCGTTACTTTGTAGTAAATAATTGTCAACCAGAGTCGGTTGGTAAATTGTGAATGAGACTATAGCACAGGACCAAGCAAAGTGGCGTGAAAATGAAGAGGCCTTTACTCAGAAGTGGGTGGATGTGGGCTGATTTGATGAACCAGAGTAGCATTGCACGGCCAAATTACGAACAGTGCTAACTGCTAAGTAGCTTCACAAACCCTGATCGCGACTATACGTATATCCTGGAATCCCACAGACAATATTTCACCCACTTCGTGGTATACGCTGGAGCTGGAGCAAGCAAGTATAACCAATCGAATGTACAGTCAGAAAAAAAGATTTACTTATTGTATTTGAGCTTTTTTTATAGAGTATCAACTGGTGTAGATTCTTGCAGCAGTAGAACCGAGCGCTATGAAGTGTGAAATATAATAAAATATGACATGACAACACTGTGAGAATGGCAAGCCCTATGGCGAGGAAGTGCATCTAGACAGACAGTGGTGTCACGCTATTTCTGGGATTCGACTTGAAATTCTCCTGCGAGGTGGAGTTATCTATTTTTTTCGATTAGAACGAACCAAATCGAATTCTTAGCAACCGTGCTCTATCTTAGCACACATCTTCGCTTGCCTGCCAAAATATAAAGTAATTACTTAATTTATTCATTACTTAATTGTGGTCAAACCCAACGCTATTTCTAAATAAAACAAAAAAAAGTGACGTGGCTTATGAATATTTACTGCATTAGATTTCGCTGTAGTTCATTAACCTCCTGTTCAAAATAAATGCGAATAAACTATCGCATTAAATAATATTAGCAGAGTTATATTCAAAACATCTGTATGGAAGCGATAAAGTGTGTCAAAATGTCCTGCTAAGTTCAGTTCATTGACCTCATGAAAGACTGCGATTGCTTACGTTGCGATATAATAAATACTAATATACTTAACATAGTTATTTTATTCAGCAGTCCTATTAACTTTTAAATAAAAGATCGAAAAACGAACAAACGAAAGAAAGTCAACTAAAGTTTCATGAAAAGTGAAATATCGATAGATGGCGTTAATATCGAGAGGTTCGTTTGACGTTAGAGTAGAGTCCTACTCCGCTTCTGAAGGGCTACTCCGAAACACAACGTTCGAAGTTCGTGTCGTGCGGTCCCTCTCACACTAATACTATTTAATACGAGAGCGAGAGGGATCGCACGACACGAACTTCGAACGTTGTGTTTCGAAGTAGCCCTTCTGATTGGTTTTATTTCGTTATTTGTGTCAAACGGACCTCAAGATACCAACTCCATCTAGTTTGTCACAGAAAACCTAATTCGTTAGTCGATATTTTAAATATTGCTGTATGTATTTGCTGAAGACAGCAATAATTCCGTACTCAGTGAATCACACCGTTCTTTTCTCATCTAAACCTACACTAGACGTAGACACGCTAAATACAGCCAAAGACAATAATAGACTCGCTAAGCATGTCCCTCCCACACGATCTTTACGTGGCTTCACTAAACACAAACAACTAGTTTCTTGTTTATCTTCGAACTTATCTCCCGTATTGACTTTCGTTTATCAAACGAGATTCAATATAGGTCGTCCCATAAAATTCGATAGTATGAACAAAACTACGACTGCGGGTTCCGTCTACTTTAGATTGATTTCGTATGTTTACACCACAGAATAAGAAAATTATACAGTTTTAAAAGGGTTCTGTGACTGACTTACAGACAACGCAAACCCGCAACCATCGAAGCTAAAGAAAATTTTGACAACATTTAACATAAGTAAAGTAGCGTATCATTATTTAGCTAAGTGATGGGATTTTCAGAAGTTACCACGAGACAGGGAAGTTGCCGCGGCCAAGCTAGTAAATTACAAATCCTACAGTATTAACAGATACAGAAAATCTTGAAGGTTCTGACGCAGACGAGAGTAATGTCTAAATGTCAAAGACTTGGAGATTGTAACTAATTTTTTTTTAAGTCAATAACAGCAGGATTATCAAAGTACGTCCGCTCATTATTTCCATTCGTTCTAATTGTGAAAAAAATCCACGACCAAATTCTACCATTGTCCCATTTTGGGTATTTTTCCGTTAAATTTTGAATTCGGGCGTAACGTTCCGTTTCACGGTATCCGAAAATCGATAAAGACTGGAAGTCGCATCTACAAATCATTAACACAGGTATTTAAGTTCGTTAACCCAAAAAGCAGTTAATTTTTAACATTCATTCAACAACGGATGCTCGTGCCGAATATCATTTAAACGCTGCTGGCGACCGTCTCCGTTTACGTTGCATGTTGTGTTATCAGTGTTCGTAGAACTGACAAAAAATGGCATAAAAAAGTTAGCACGCTATGATGTGAAGAATAGTTAACACAAACAATTCACTGGAATCGTACATTTACGAGTGTTTATTAAGATATACAATACCTGAACTAACAACTTCTAAAAAATAACAAAAAAAATCTAAAGCAACTTTGAAACTTATGAAACACAGCGGGTTGCAGCGGGGGTTGGAAATATGACTGGCCACTTTTAATTTAAAAACCATTCAGGAAATTGAGTTTGACAGAAGACACTCGAAACAAATTCGAAATTGGAACCAGCATGCTAAGCTCTCGACTCGAGCCGTACGGAAGAGCGAAGGAAGTCGGTTCTATTATCGTGTTACGATAAATTGAGACTTCCCCTGCCCTAGTCTTGGTAACTAAGGGCCGCTTCGGCTTACCGACAAGATACACCTTTGAATACCCCAAGACTCTATGAACAAGACATTAAGGATGTTTACCGCCCGTTATTCTAATCTCTCGTAATCACCAGCCATAATTCCTTTTACGAAATTTCTCCGCGTTGTTTACTTTCTCAAGATATAAAATCGTCAAAATATAACGCCTTTGTGACTCGGAAAGTCATCGAAAACTGGTGTTTATTTTCAAGAATGTACGTCTGCGTTTCGTTTACTGTTTAGAGATGCACCTGCTGTTACTAAAATAACAGAGGTACAAAGAAATTATTATTTGGAATGAAGAAATTATGAAAACAATTGAAAAGCACGAAGACGGCGTTTATAAACACGTCTCTTTCAAGCATAAGTAGGACGAAAGGGATATAGAAACGTATAGCGGAAATAATTTCTAAATTGGTAGACGGAAATGCACTGTACCAACCATAAGTCATGAAAAGTGACAGTTATACAAACATTTGTCATCTGAGGTTTAACAGTGAATTGGTATACTCTGAAAACAATCTTATACGCCTCTGCATATTATGAAAGCGCACTGCACGTGCACAAAACAAAGTCAATAACAACTTAGGAATATTTAGTTCGAATCATAGGTACAGCTCTAGATAAAAGAAAGTTATTTATAAAAAAGGGAAAAGGAAAGAAAAAAAGGAAGGAAGGGAAAGGTAAAGGTAAAGGAAAGGTATTTGTCTAAAGTTATTTGTATTTGATATACCTACGTTATTCAATAATTAACCCTATATTATTTTCTAGATAGCTTCTAAGTTATAGTGAGCACAGACCAATTATAAAGTTCGCAGCAGACTCCTATAAAAATGAGAATAACTACAGTTAATTTCATTCAGATTGCCAAATTTATATTTAAACTTCACGAAATTGATATACTTAATGACAATGACCCTCAATTTGCAGCACGACCAGCACGAGTCAAAGTTAAAAAAAACGACACTAATGGCCATAAAAACAAGTTCATTCTAAATTCAAAAGCTAACGGCACATTGATGCAACACGAGACCAAGCATGTGTTTCGGTAAAAACCTAATTTCGGAACAGATGACACACCGCGGATTTTTTTGCGGTTTGGAGCACGAAAAAAAAAAAAAAAAACGTTTATTTTTTAATGTTCTTTTTCACCACCTTAAGAACCACACGTCGACGTTCAATATTTCTGAATTAATGAACCTCCGACATTTTTATTTAGCGTTATTTAACTGCTTAAAAACTGGGTCAAATGAAATAAGCCATTAAACTGAAACGTAATTAACAAACCGGTACTAAAATTTCGATCCCGTTTATTAATTTTATTATAATCATTACCTGCCTATTTAACAGCAAGCCGATTTAATATCAAATGAAACAATGCTGCATGCGTCTAAGATGTCGATGTTTGTGTAGACTTTTTGTGGTGCAGTTGGCAACACAGCGTGCTCAGACGCACTACGCAATTTTAAATATAGAACGCTTTCGAGTTCTGACAGCTCGACGGCTTCAAATTTGGAACACACAATGGATCGTCTTTGAGCTACTTATGTCAACGTTTGTGTAACTGGCCATAAATGTAAGCCAATAAAATACGTAACTAAACTGACCAATTATTGTATTCTATCGCAGCAACTTCTACGGAAACAAGAAGAAACGAATCGAAAATGCAGGTTGTTATTTTTGTGATCTGCGCATTGAATACGTTAAAAGGGAATTGGCAAATCGATAAAAGCAATGAGCCACTATCGCACGGACAATTTAACATGGTTGACCTTTTCAATCAGCGGACTGGCAACACCACACACTTGTTGGTCTAGCTTGCGGCTATTAAGGACTTGTAAATTGAGAGAATAAGAACCAAGTGAGTCGTATTTGTTTTGTAATATACTTGGAATGTTCCAGAGATCATATTAATATACGCAATAAGACCTAGGCTGCTGATGTTACCATCAGGTAATGAATTTACGTACTGAAGTACTTTAGCATATCATATGAAAGAAACATGCGCCTGCTTCACTCATAACTACGTTATAATATATTATTATATCTGCCGACATGTTAGGTGGCGATCAGAAAAAAAAAGTATATTCCAAGAAAGTCTAAGTTCCGGGTCTAATCCGATACTGAAATAGAACGATATCAGTTCCAGGGAATGTATCAGTAATTTCACAACAGGTAAACGGAATATCAGAATACGAGAAGTCTGTGGTAATAAAGTGATATGTATTTGCTAAACCTATCAACCTAACGTATTAATTAGCTTTGCAACAGTTTGGTCCAAATTGCAGTACTCATAACCAAGGCCAGACGGATAATGATCTACGTTGCCTGCCATTCACTCTTATAGCTAGCAATAAGCTTTTCTTCTAACATTACTAAGCAATCAAGTATAATAAGTTAACACTCAACGTCGTTAAGTAAAACGTTTACAATTACTTGTTTTGCTAACCAATTGACATCGCCAACACAAGCAGCAATACTAAATGTGTCTATCTATAATAAGTAATATAGCATCACTCTAACTACCTTATTCTTACTGCCATAAGCACCACACAGATAACATTTGACTAAATCGCCGCAGTGGCTTAGCACAACAGTTTCCAACTAATTCTATGGCATTTCCACTCTATTGATTCCTCTACAGACTAAAACTACCAAACAGAACACGAGTAATTATACTTGGCTTATTATGTACTTTACCGATTTTGATTTTAATAAAACGCTGCTTTGCGTTTTAATTCTCATTTGTATTTTTTTTAAGGCCTATGGAGCTCTTGGCATACTAATTGGAATTAAACTATCAATCGCTTCAACAAATTATTATTCTTGATAGATTCATGTTGTATTTTCAAACAATACCGTTGTTCAAGGTCACGACTTTGACTCGCTAAATAGAATAGAACTTAACGGATTTCGGTAACTGTGGGTTCTACTTCAGTTTTAGATTAGTTTCAGGTTAGTCATCTCTAACTACTTAGTTACCTAAGTAGGTAATATTATCTCTCATTATTTTGGAAATTACTGTATATTAAACCGCGCTTTGTTACTATCAATTTGTATCATTACAAGTAATTTTGCTTTGAAACAGGGGCTTTAGAGGCCTTAGAGACTTTAGTTCAGGACTTTGAAATCACATATCAACATCTCAGGATATTTAACTGAAACCACATTCTCTATACTTTAGGTCCGGGGTTCTTTATCCACATCATTCATTACGCTAAGAATCAGAGATCATGTTGCTCATTATTTGTCATGTCAGTTACGATTTTTCGTTAAAAACTGCCAATGCCAAAGTCTAAACATCCGACTAAAATTAATAAATGCTCATGAGTCACTCACTAGTCGAAGGAAATTCTACGTGCCTCGAGTATCTACCACACAACAACATTCCTCCGACGGCAATAATGTCGTCTACATAAAATTCCAATCGTTTCTCAGCTACATCCGAACATCCGTAGTCAGGAATTGTAAGCAATTTTTTCGCGTCGCGAGAAATGTAGTACACAAAAAGCTAAATTCTAATATTAGCTACTTCTTTTTTTAACTTAACCATTCAAGGGGCTCTTTTCTAGAAATTTGCTGATGGTCCAAGGCCAAGCTATGGAGTTAAACATGTGTAGTGTATGTATCCACAAATTAAGACCACTTTTTAAGCGATAAGCTAAGTAAGCTGTAGATTTAAAAGATTCTAGTTGATGGACATAATTACTCGTACTCATGTTTGGATCAGCATAACACATATTTTTTATGGAAAAATAGAATAAGGCGAAAGTAACCTGGTGTTGAGGCTTCCTCGGCCTTCATTCTGTCCGATACTCTGTTAGATGCTAGAACTCTGAGCCCCGAGCAGTTCAATCCCAATTCCCAATTCATCAATCACTGACTTCCGAAGCATGCCTGCGTGCTTAATGATTTCACAAATTGACACCGTTGGCATGACTCCAGCATTGTTGACCAATCGTACGGGTCGATGATCTTCACGCCGTTCGCAGAGCAATTTTCCTAGTTTACTGTTATGGCAAATCAGATTCTTCCTAGTCAAGCGATTCAGCAACAATTGCAATAGCCTCTCCATTATTTTAGTAAGTTGCAAATACTAATTGTTATGGTAACTTATTTATCGCAATAATGTTTCTTGGGAATCAGAACATAAAGTTTCATAGGGCAAGACGCGGACTAAGGTCGGGAGTCCTCAAGTATAATTATGAGTTTCCAACTCATTAACTTAAGTATCTAATTAAGTGAAGCTAACTTGCAGCAGTTCATAAATAAAATACTAATTCGATTTCAATGTTAACACTTAGTTATACATGGTTTCAGACAGCAAAAGTTTCTTATTTCAAGACTTGATTACCTTACTCAAGAAAAATTACTTAAATAGGCTTTCATTGCCCCGGATCAATGCCAAATTACATCGTCATCGCTTCCTTCCGCAGTGAATCAATATGGTAATCGAAACCAGGGTCGGTGTGATGATGCAAATTACAGCGAAACCAGTTTTTTTTCATTAGATAATCTTAGGAATTCCTTCTGCCCACATTGTCAAGTGAGCTTGTTATGGTGCGAGTTTTAGCGGAGAAATCTACTAATATAATCGTTCAAAGGTTAACTGGAAGAGATCCCTTTAAGGGATAAGTTCGCCTTTGTACATCTTATTATCCTGTGTTCTGTTATTTTCATGTGTTTTATGTACAGTCAGCTGCAGAGAAAAGGTACCCCCCTATAACGGCGGTATCCATACTACCGCCATTACAGGGGGGTACCTTTCTCTGCAGCTGACTGTACAATAAAGAGTTTTCCAATACAATACAATACAATAACATTATAGAGAAATATATCTCTTTGTTATGTACACTTTTGTCTGAGTAGTGATGTGATGAGATGAAATTTTCATATCATAACAAGCTCTTACATACGTATTTCTCTACTTCGTCACCATATGATACTTACTGGTTGGTTCATTACCAAAATTCTATGAAGTCTTCTTCGTTATATGACATCCGGAAGTAAGCTTTAAATCTGTGCTCATAACTATAACAGATTTGGGCAAAATTGCGTCAAAATGAAGAATTTATTCATCGTTGAAAGGATTGTGATAATTTGATCCATTGATTGATTCAAGTGCTACAGTGCGGAGATCCATATACATGAACTCCAACTTAATAACGGAGAAGCAAAGTAGGTTTCAGTTCATTTCTTGACCAATTCGCTTGAAGATTAACTTCCCGCTGTCACTGGGGCCTCACACGTATCAATATGAGAACACGACCAACATCGTGGGTGTGTGTTTACGCTTTTTGCAAGCAGTTAGTACAGTTTAGTACCACTAGAGGTAAAAAACATTAGCGTTTAATTGCTCTTGAAATTAATTGCGCAGGAATCGCGTGCTTGTAGCCAATAATGATGTTTTGTTAATTATCTATTTGGTAAAAAAAATGTTAACCTGACATTTTGACTGTCATGTTAATAATAATGAAAGAGAACACAAGTTTACTTATGATCACATTGGCTTTTTAAGCAAATAATGTGCAGAGCTGACAATTATATTTATGCGTAAGAAAGAATTTCAAACGTCAAAAATTAACTGGCAAAAGCAGTTCTGATAAAAGAATTTATGTATAGCTAAAGAGACATCATCACCATCAAGGACGACAGGATTTTGCTGTGACAAAATTGCACCCTGATCACTGTCTGTCTACTGAATATTATTAGCAAATGATGAATTTCATGATTAAAGATTTTATTAACTATCTGTTGCCCTTGACTTCGTCTGTTAAGAATTCGTTATTCGTTATCCCGCGGTGACTATGCAATTACCTTCTAGTTTATTACCCATTAGTTTATTGTTTATTTGTATTCCGTGTGCCTATCATGTGTTGTTCATGTTGGCAAATAAATCAAACTTCTTCTTCTTAATTATGGGCCAATCAACTATTTTACCGACACTTTGGGCGCCTGCGTTACCAAAATTGTCTCTGGCGTTACCAAAAAATCGTACTGCCAACAAGATATTTCACGGTTCAATGGGTTGAACTTACGTAGGATGACATGTATTCATGTACACCATGTTTACTGACAAAAATCCGCAATTGTTCGAAAAATGTCGCGGACAGATAAGTGTCGGTAAAAAAGTTGATTGGCCCTTATGAAGGATATAAACTGTATACCAAATTTCATCCATAGCCGTTGATCCATTTTTACGCAAAAGGAGGAACAAACAACAAAACTAACGTATTAATAACAGCAGAATCTAGACTGCAACTGTAAATTTTGTAAATATAAATGGAAAACAGAAAAAAACTAAATACACAGGTGATCATATCCCTGACAGCATTATTACTGTTCTATACCGATGACTGCATTATACTGTGAACTAACGACAGAGCAGACCAGCCACCACAACCAAAGTCCATCAAATAAAGACAGCCAGCTATCTCCAGCGGAAGCTTCGATAACCTCAATCACAGCATGATGTAAGAATCGCGTGTACTATACAAGTGTTAATTACTATACACATGCGAACAGTCTACATTAGTTACTCTGCGTTGGTTCATTAGAACAAGGGTTATGCTGAATTGGAGTGTCTATCTAGTCTTAGGTATTTCTCGATGCAGAAACGCAAAAAAGAAGTTAAGAAATTGTTCGTCAGATGAACACAAAGGTCGAAAAAGCGGTACACACAATCATACCTTGAACTTGCACCGAATCTCTAATCTTACACATTTGTGGAGTGGCACAAGTGGTTATGTTATGTTTAATGTATGCAGCAAGTGCTGCAATCTGCATACGCCAACCGTGCTAATTTCTATGAATAATATTATGTTAATAGCCTAATATGCATAAGAAGTTTCACGGAAAGGACTCTCGAGACGCCTTTAGTACCTAATACACCCATTTGCTTTGCTTTTGGAAACTTATGATGATTCATATTTTTTAACTCCCTTCGCAAAAAGAGGGGTGTTATAAGTTTGACCGTTATGTGTGTCTGTCTATATAGCGATGGTTCTTAGACATGTTTCATCAAAATCGGTTTAGCCGTTTTTGAGATATTGAACTTTGAAGTGACAAAGGCTTTTCCAACTTTTTGTAAGGTTATTTATACTAAATTGACAGATGAACGATCGACCGGAATCTAATCTCATTTCACTTGATAATCATTGAGGTGCAAATCAGGCCTAAGAAACTTATTTGACAAAAACAAAATAACGTCCGATTAAATAAACAATTGTTTTAGTTACCTATTTCTATTCGCATAGATACCTTTCGAAATCGATTCTATCGATGTTTACGCTCGCAACGCCATCTAACCACAGCGCAAGAAGATGAAAGTTTGACGGCGCCCGCCGCCAGGGAGCGCTGCGAGCGATTCCTCCATTACCGACCTCTGACGTCGACTCACTACTTCTACGATCCGAGTGCGCACACAACTCGCATTTCTATTTTATTTTCAACATTTTTAAATCGCGGTATTAGTACCAAAAATTGTATAAAAAACATTTTGATTTTATGTAAAGGAGCGCAATAAATCCTTTCATAATTTAATAAAGCTACTCATTGAAGAGGCCTACCTGTCCTGAAGCTGTAACACACGCAACCCACAAATATTGGACCTTCTTCACCGGACCAGTTACCAGCACCTGGATCAGCAGCTAAGGTCAGGCCAGCCATCCTTTCTATTTCCTTTCTTATTCGCATATCTGTGCTAATACCGTGTACATTGCCACATTCCGTTTTATCTACGTGTGCACTATAGTGCTACCGCCATTACGAATTGCGCATCGCTAATTGTGCTTTCGAGATAAAACACAAGTGCTTCCGATTCACACACATTAACTTAACCAATAATGAGTTCGCCTATTTTGTCAAAATCACCCCTTATGCTTCAGCCTTTACTTGATTCGACTTTAGACATACGCGGTTTAACTACGAAACGTGGCACGATCAAAGGTAATTTAACTTTGTTTGTTAAGTACGTTGCTACGCTTAATGCAAGTTTAAGTGCTATCCAAAAGGTCGAGTTAAAGCTACGCATTGAAAATGCAAAAACATTTTATTCTCAATTCGATCTGGTTCAAAGCAGGATCGAAGAATTAGCCGAAGTATCTGAGCTTTCTAAGCATTTAGAGGCACGTGAAGCGTTTGAGGATCAATACTTTCAGACAATTTCTCTTGCGTCGAGCTTTGTCGAAAGTGATGAAAGCTCATCTGCTAGTAGTAGCAGTAATGTAAATGTGAGCCCAGTCAAATTACCGACTATAGCGCTACCTGCCTTCGACGGTTCGTATGAGCACTGGTTGGAGTTTAGGGACACATATATTTCACTCATACACAACTCTAAGGATATTGGAGTTATACAAAAGTTTCACTACCTTCGCGCAGCCTTAACGGGTAACGCGCTGCAGGTTATCAAGTCCTTAGAGTTCTCTGCTACTAACTATAACATAGCATGGGAGCTACTCGAAAATAGGTATAACAATCACAGGTTGCTTACACACAATTACGTGAAGTCACTTTTTAACACACAAACTTTACACAAAGAATCACCGACTCAGATAAGAAAGTTAATCGACTCAGTACTTCGTAACTTACGCGCGTTGAAAACTTTAGGTGAACCTACAGACGCATGGGATACGCTAGTAATTTACCTAATTGTTACTAAGCTCGATGCGGCCACCGAACGCGAGTGGGAGCAATACAAAAGTACGATTGGCTTTACTAAGTCAGATGACTCGTGTACCAAAGTTAAACTGACTGATTTAATGACTTTTCTCCGAAATAGGGCAGATATGTTAGAATCAATCACAGCCAATCATTCTAGGAGCACACACATAAATTCACACGATGTTAAAAAATCATTAAATCAGTCGAACACTCAAAATCCACACGCGGTTCACAGCTATGTTTCCAGTTCGACGACGGCGAACACTAATAAACCGAACTCGAAGCGCCCGTCACGCACTTGCAGTATGTGTAAAGGAAATCATCCGCTTTATTCCTGCAATAGCTTTCTTAACCTCACAGTTGACGATAGGATTAAGTTGCTTGACGCTAAAAAGCTTTGCCACAATTGTTTGCGCGACGGTCATACAACAAACAGCTGTTTTTACGGTCCGTGTAAGATTTGCCAGAAAAAACACAATAGCTTAATTCATTCGGATAGAAGTGACGGCGACAGCGCATCGACGTCGGCCGCCGGGGTAAATCATACAAATGAGCGGCCGACTACGAATGAGCGGCCCGCCACCTCCTCTAATCATCACGCACATACAAGCTTAACTTTTAATACACACACAGATACATTATTGTTGCAACCGGTTTTACTATCCACGGCGGTTGTTTACATTCCAGACTGCAACAATAAATATCATAGGGCTCGTGCTATCTTAGATAGCGGGAGCCAACACAGTTATGTCACACAATCATTCATATCGAAGTTAAACACACCACTGATACAGTCCACTGTTAAAATCACAGGCGTAGGTCAATCAATCACGCAAAGCGCACACTCGTGTACAATTAACCTACAGTCAACTACAAGTGAGTTCCATGCACGCATTACTTGTATGGTTCTCCCATGTATCACAGATCAGCTGCCATCAGTAGCTTTTAATGCAAATCTCATTCATATACCGCTACACATCAAGCTAGCGGATCCTACCTATTACGAATCATCGCAAATTGATTTGTTGCTAGGCGCGGATATATTCTGGGATTTACTGATTGACGGTCGTATTCGTCTCGCGGAAGGGCCTTGTTTACAAAATTCTAAACTAGGATGGATAATATCGGGTCCCTTACACGCTAAACACACACACACATCTAATCATAACACAAATAAAACTAATTGTCATTTCACACAAACATTAGATAATCAACTGAAGAAGTTTTGGGAGCTCGAGGAGATTCCTAGGTCAGGTGACGGCTTAACTGACGACGAGCGGGTCTGCGAACAGCTGTTCAAAGACACTACACTGCGCGTGGAGAACGGTCGGTTCTCAGTTCGCATGCCAATGAAGGAATCAGCTGACGCGCTCGGCGACAGTTACGCTATTGCTAAAACTAGGTTCTTATCTCTCGAACGCAAACTTGAGCGCCTCCCTGAGTACAAAAAGATGTACTCCGAATTTATACGCGAGTACATACAGTTAGGACATATGTCTCATGTACACACATTTAATAAGCCATATTATTTTCTCCCGCATCACGGCGTATTTAGAGAACACAGCACGACAACTAAGTTACGAGTTGTCTTTGACGCGAGTACTTGTACGAGCTCAGGTAAGTCGCTCAATGACTTGCAATTAATCGGCCCGCCGTTGCAAAATGACGTGTTTTCTATTTTACTTAGATTTCGTGAGGATAAATACGTTGCCTGCGCAGATGTGGAGAAAATGTATAGGCAGGTTCTCATTCAACCAGATCAACGTGACCTTCAGCTTATTTTATGGCGAGAGAGCACCTCAGATTCGCTTAATATTTATCAGTTAAACACGGTTACGTACGGTTGCTCATCTGCACCGTACTTAAGCATTCGATGTCTGCAACAGCTGGCTTCTGAATGCGATGATGAGGTGGTCTCGCGCACAATTTTGAAGGATTGCTATGTCGATGACCTAGTCACTGGCAATAACGACAAGCAAGCGTTAATTGACATATGTGAAAAGGTCACCGACGTCCTAAAATTGGGCTACTTTCCACTCCGTAAATGGGTTTTTAATTTTGACGTTTCACCTTATTCATCATCACAAATTACTTCTCGAGAATTAGCATTAGGTGAAAACTGTCAAACTAAAACGCTCGGTCTCGGATGGACAAACAACACAGATCAATTTTACTACACAACAAACATACAACATGTCACACCTATAACTAAACGCACAATACTATCAGTCGTGTCCCAGATTTACGATCCGTTGGGCCTTTTATCTCCCGCAATTATTATTGCCAAAGTGTTGTTACAAAAATTATGGTTATGCAAATTAGGCTGGGACGACGAAGTACCCAGTGACGTCGCAGCCTCTTGGCAGCAATACATACACACACATAAACATAATATTTGTAACTTGCACATTCCTCGCTATGTTATGGGTGCGCACACGCAGTACATAGAACTGCATCTATTTACAGATGCGAGTCAACTTGCTTTTGGTGCATGTGCCTACGTTCGGACGCATTCAAGCGACGAAACAAATAAACAATCTGTCACCGTAAAACTACTATGTGCGAAGAGTAAAGTAGCTCCGCTCAAACCGGTTACCATACCGCGACTCGAGCTGTGCGGTGCACTACTAGGAGCTCGCTTATATTCAAAAATTGTTCAATCGCTTAAGGTTAAATTTAATAGCGTAACGTTTTGGACTGACTCCACAATTGTTTTGGGCTGGTTGCGTATGTCACCGCAGCTACTTAAAACCTTTGTTCAAAACAGAGTAGCTGAGATTAATGAATTAACCGACGACGCGCGGTGGCTGCACGTAGGTACTAAAGATAACCCGGCCGATTTAGTTTCGCGCGGGCTTGCACTCGATGCACTGAATAGCAACATGACGTGGTGGGAAGGGCCGCCTTTTTTACGCGAACCGGAATCGAACTGGTTACATAAAAGTTTTACAAAAACACATAACTCAACATTTGACGATTTACCTGACATAAAAACACACACAATTAATATGACATGCCAGGTTAGTGCCGACTTATTTCAATTCGATAGGTTTTCATCGTTTAACCGCTTAAGGCGCGCGGCTGCCTACGTTTTGAGATTTGTAAACAACACACGATATAAAATTAAACAAAATCGTAAAACTGGGCCGCTAACTATGGAAGAATTGAATGCGTCGGTACTACTTTTAGCACGTTTGTCACAATTAAATTCATTTCCTACCGAATATCATAAGTTAAAATAAATGCTTTCTTTGACACACAACACAAAATAATTCGAGTAGGAGGCAGAATAAGTAATTCTCCTGATTTCTCGTATGATAAGAAGCACCCCATACTGTTATGTTCGAAACATAGATTTACACGCATTTTATTTCAAAGCGAGCACCTACACCTGTTGCACGCTTCACCACAACTGCTGCTTTCTAACATTAAGGACAATTGGTGGCCCCTCGGGGGTACGAATTTGGCTAAGCAGGTGGTACGCAAATGTGTAACCTGCACACGCATGAAAGGCCAAACACTAACGCCTATCATGGGTAACTTACCTGTCCAGCGTTTGGAACCTGGGTTTCCTTTCATGCGTTGCGGTGTGGATTATGCGGGACCGGTACTCGTACTAAATCGTAGGGGGCGGGGCGCTAAATTAGAGAAAAATTACATCTGCGTTATAGTTTGTTTTTCAACGCGCGCTGTCTACCTCGACCTTGTGACCAGCCTATCTACAGATGGTTACTTACTTGCATTAAAACGGTTTATATCTCGCCGTGGTAAACCGGCAGAGATCTTTTCTGACAATGGCAGAAACTTTGTGGGAGCATTAAAAGAACTTTCGTCATTTTTACAAAATAACTCCCGTGATATTATTGATCGTGCTACGACGGACAATATTAAATTGACGTTTATACCCCCCTACGCCCCTCATTTCGGGGGGGCGTGGGAATCAGGGGGGGTTCGTTCCTGTAAGCACCATTTGAGACGCGTGGTAGGTAATGCGCACTTAACATACGAGGAGTTTAGCACGGTATTGGCACAGATAGAAGCTATCCTAAACTCCCGACCGATACATCCTATGTCTGCAGATCCAAACGACCTTGTTGCCCTTACTCCAGCTCATTTCCTTATTGGCCGGCCGATGACATCGCCGCCCTGCGAGGACCTGACCAGCGTGGAGCCGAATCGTCTGCGACGATACGAGAGACTGGAGCAAATACGGCAACACTACTGGCAGCGGTGGTCTAAGGACTACATCTCACAGCTGCAGACTAGAACGAAGTGGCAGACGCACAGCCAGGACATCGTTTTGAACTCTCTGGTCCTTATCAAGGATGACCATCTACCACCTCTTAAATGGCGTCTGGGACGAGTGGTGGCTTTATTCACCGGCAACGACGGCGTCTCTCGTGTCGCTGATATTCGCACGGCTGCCGGACTCATACGCAGGGCGTTCTCCAAGATCTGCCCGCTCCCTCTGCAGTCCGACGAGGAAGCTGATCGACGGGATGACGAGCCATCGACCACATAATTTTGAAAGCGGCTGCTTTCAAGGCGGGGGGCATGTTTACGCTCGCAACGCCATCTAACCACAGCGCAAGAAGATGAAAGTTTGACGGCGCCCGCCGCCAGGGAGCGCTGCGAGCGATTCCTCCATTACCGACCTCTGACGTCGACTCACTACTTCTACGATCCGAGTGCGCACACAACTCGCATTTCTATTTTATTTTCAACATTTTTAAATCGCGGTATTAGTACCAAAAATTGTATAAAAAACATTTTGATTTTATGTAAAGGAGCGCAATAAATCCTTTCATAATTTAATAAAGCTACTCATTGAAGAGGCCTACCTGTCCTGAAGCTGTAACACACGCAACCCACAAATAATCGATTTTATTTCGCGGTAAGTGGTAAGCAATAAATTGACAGCCATTATCCTCTATTAAGTATATTTGAAAATGTGTTGGCACCATCAGAAGTGAGATCATCGCACTTTTATTTCCGTAACAATGTATTACGACCCCTGTTTACCTCAAACCGTTGTTTACTGGCGTTCTGCCAGCAATATCGGATTTTAGTCAAATCAAAGCTAATAAGGAAGGAAAACATTGCGTTTACTAAGATTTTTGACATTGAAGTGGTTTGACATACCACGAGTTTCGTGATAAATTCCGTTAGGTATCTTTAAGTCAAGTAATCCTCCGTATTTTACACAAACAACAAAACCAAATCTACGAAAGTAATAACAGAAGCGTAGGTACATTAGTTTAATACCAATATTAAATCACAAAAGCATACCTAAGCTAAAAGATGAGGTGAGATAGCGGTCAGTTTTATGAAAAAAAAAAAAACTGCTCAGAAACATTTTCATTTGCAAAGAACTAACTAAGTATTGCGGCGTACATTTGAATTAATTTCTAATACCTGTAAAGCCAAGATAGTTTGGACTAAACTAATCACATCTAAAAAAAATTAAATTACCTAATCGTATTTCTTTTTAAACAGGTAAGCTCACTAGAAACGAAATTGGCCAGTATCTAAAAAGGAAATAAATAAAACACCGACACATCTGTAAATAAACCTCGCGTGTGTAGCAAACTTCTAATAAGGACTTACATAGCTAGCTCTCGGTGCTGTTATTGCATTGCATCCCCCTTCTACTGAACACAGTGTAAAAGAGAGGGATATACCGTAAACGTGTTAGAGTAGTCCAAATTGTACCAATAAATCTCCATTTTTTTCCATTAGCAAAAACATTTCAGCTTTTTACTTAACACTGTTTGAGCCCAATTACCTAATGGACAACACCTAGTTTTACGCGTGTCTAGGTGTTTACAAATTCTTTGTCTTTTTATCTACGGGAGTGGCTGCGGTGAATTTCAGATAGTTAGGTGTGTCCATTATTTTTGTATGTTATTTAATTGTAATTGGGCGATTCCTAGACATACTGACTGCCCTTAAGTAGATACATATACGGATTGTATGTAATAAAGAATAATTTGCATTGCATACCAACTATCGTGCATACCAACGACATCGTAAGAATTGCGGGTAACCGGTGGATGCAAGTGGCGAGGCCTTTGTTCAGCAGTGGACATCTGGCTGATGATGATGATGACGTAATAACCACATAGTAATATGTTATATGTATGTATACTATGCTAACACTGTCGAATCGTTGCTATGGAAACAGAAAAATACCTACATATTTTGCAATAACTCATAACAGCTGAAAAGGTAAACAATACAAAAAGGCTTTTATCAAAGATCTAATCTGTGCTATTGTAAACCGATTGCATGGCACAATTGCGATAGTGCATAAAGCGCACGTGCGCGTTCGCTCCTACTAGAATCTAGATCAAGCACTTATTTATGGCTCATTGTAGGGGTTGTCACCTTTCAATAACTTAATCAAAAAAAAATTGGAAAACCCCTGACTTTGTCCCTTTAAAGTTCAATATCTCAAAAATGGTTCAACCGATTTTGATAAAACATGGCTGAGAACCATCGCTAAAAAACCCGGTATCAAATAAAAAAAAACCGCATACAAATCGGTCGACCCGTTTATGAGTTATGATGCCACGGACAAAGACAGACACACGCACAGACATTCAGACACATAACGGTCCCCCTTTTTGTGTCGAGTTCAAAAAGGCGGTTGTGGAATGGGAACATATTACGCTGACGAACATTTCTGGCCGTCCCTCCTATTCTAAGGGACATACGGCCTTTAACTTACAACTTATCGCCGAGATCTCCATCCCAAAGTAGGCTTTAGCCTAGGAAAGGGTCACATTTCCTGACTTCAGAGTTAGGCCCAGCCGGACAGGTGGTCACACCACGTTGCTCGACTGCTGACCTGACCTTTGTTCACCTTGTCTCCCACGCCTTATACTTAACCTGACCCTCAATTAGGTCTACGTCTATAATCCATAAATTTCAGCCGAACGATCGAAGTAACCATGTGAGACCGGATTTTGTGTGCCACACGATCCAAGATCGGATCAAAAATGGCTGCTTAGTGAGGCGGTTCGCTGTGTCGGTCCAACACACCCTTTGCTCTGGCAGCCCTGCCTCACCCAGGATGAAAGTCAAAGCAGCTGTGCAAACTAGTGTGGCCTGCACGTGATCTAGACTGAATTTAAATCATCAGTATCATCAGTGATTCCGATATTCCACATCTCAAGTCGAAATTCTGGGCTCTTGATTTTACAATCTAGACTGTCATACTTCATAGAGAATTTTTTATCACATATACGTACTTCCTGGAATTTCAAATTATGCAAGATTAAATCGGTCTTACAATCTGTTGTTATACTAGCCCCAAATAAGTTTACCTTGTGGGAAGTCATTTTGTTTTAACTGTTTGAGAGGTCATAGAGCGAATGTAACCCTTCAGTTTTATTGCAAACTTAAGGCATTTAATTCACTGGCGATTAGTTTGTTATGCATGTCAAGTGTCCAATAATGAACACATGTCCTACAATGCATGGGAATGACGCATTTGTGGGGCAATGTCAGCGTCGTGGGAATAAGGAAACAAATGAAGACGTAACTCTACTGTCGACGTTATAATTGTAATCACTTCTACATCTTATTATACAGGCTAGAAAAAGGTCTAATTAAGACTAGGAAGCCTAAAGATTAAGAAGCCTTAAAGTGTAGGCTTCTTCTGCCATTTCGTGGTCAACAATGAATGGTATTGTGACAACTAGCTTTGGCATTGACAAGTACCTAGTGATTAGTGCGTGATTAGTGGGGTATCCACATACTGGGGCATCTTTTGTGATTTATTTTACTACAATGTTAAGTTAATTAAAAACATTGCTACTGCAAAACTAGTAAAGTAGATAAAGTTAAGTTTTTACTTGTTGAATGTGGTAACGTCAAAACCTGAACAATAACCATCAGTTTAGTTATAAATGCGGACGCCAAAAGGAGACAAACGTCGAATTTTGATTTGTGAGTCGACCTAAACATAATGGATTAAACAGTTGCGGTAAACGACTATAATGCCGCTAAATCGGAAACCGAGTTCATAATTTATTTCCATGACCTAGTCCGCCATCCGTTTGAATTAGAGAGCACAAACTGTACACCTACAATGTATGTAAGTAACACATACATACACGTCCATACAAACAAAATTTTATGCCCGCCATTACGGCGTTACTAGGCCCAAGTTGAATGACCTTAGATTACTAGAAACGAAGTATTTGTTAGTGGGCGATGCCACTATTCGCATTCTGAGGCAAGACGCGAAAGGGGTCGTTTCCCGACAATGGACAATCAAGTGATTACCTAGTATTACCGACTCAAGAACCAACATCGTCGGCAATAAGACATCAAAATTCGGACAATGGCCTTCCCCAAGGATATGTTTAATGAGTAGTGCCACTAGTGCCGCGATGCTATGCGACCTTCTGGCTTGAAGTGACGCGCGTCAGCGAAGTTTGCGATACGAAATCCCTACTAATATTACAAATGCGAAAGTAACTCTGTCTGTCTGTTTGTTACGCTTTCACGTCGAAACCGCTGAACCGATTTTGATGAAATTTGGTGTAGAGATACTTTAAGCTCCAAGGAACAACATAGGATACTTTTTATTCCGGTAGAGGGCGCCACCGCGCGATAACCTAGGTCCGCGCAGACGAAGTCGCGGGCATAAGCTAGTACTACGATAAAAACTAGTCGTCCTGATCGGATGCCTTAAAAGTTTTCTATGTTCTAGACTAGACTATATCAGGTATTGTATTGGATGTAAGCACACTAACAGACTGAACAATAAGTACAAAATATGCCGCTTCAGAAATTGGCAAGATAAATATTTAGGTTACTTTTGATATACGTGTCCATAGTTGAAATTTAAAAGCTTCAGTACAAATACAGCTATGAATACTATAAATAAGTAATAACGCAGTCCCATCACCATAAGCATAAGTCATGTTTTTCTGACGAAAAGAAAAGGAACTTGTTTGCTGCCTTATTTGGAGCGATCCCATTTCTGATCTGGACTTGTGAGTTGTGTGATGTTATGGCTAAACCAATAAAACAAAAGTGTAACCCATAGTGATGAGCAACGATTTGCATACAAAACCGGTAAATGAATGCGTTCATACTCCTTACTATTTGCTAGCAGAGCGGCTTCTGTAGCACTTCACTGTTTCTGAACGACTTGCGATGCGACTACGGACTACGGACCGTAATAGACGGTCTGTATTTATTAAACTACAATGTATCTGACTGCCAAATGCCCATACATCTTTCATTGCAGTTCCATTGCTGTCGGTAAAAGTGCACGCAGCTTCGATGGAACTGTAGGGGCAGACGGCAGTTGCAGTTCCGTTCCAGTCAGAATACAGTCCGTCTACAACGATCCTAACGGCAATAATGGTACAAAAAACAGTCTCATCATTATACATGGGCTGAGCAAAAGCTGTGCCATTTTAAATAAAAAAATTCAACAGGATATAATTTGAAACTGCTAGAGTAGGTACGGTAAGCAACTATTACTTGTGTTCAATTACTCGTAGAGTTTACATTTGGTGGCAATCGGACGTGACGTGCTGGAGGAAATGCGCCGTGTCTCTGTGGGGAAGTCATCATTCCCATACTGGTCCAGCGTCCAGAAATAACCAGTATACCCACCAGTTATTCTTGGTCCTTCCACGCCCGGTCCCTCCATACGTGATGAGATTCTCATTCGAAAAGCGACGGCTCTTGGAATGCTGGACAGTTCTATAAACAGCTGTTGACGAAGTGGGTGCGTTGCCTTCAAATGTTTTTCTTTCTTTAGTGATTCTTTAATTAAAGCTGGTATTCTATGTCCACTTGCAGAAAGCGTAGGCAAATTCAGTGATCCTCCAACGTAATGAGAACATTGTCTTAGGTCGGGGCGGCGATTTATTTCAACTTGCAACTGACAGTTTTATTAACAAATCTAACGAAACGCATGGGAAACAATAACAGAAAATTGACCGTAATTTTGTTTCGGGGAAACAAAAGAATCGCCGGCAGCTGCAAGCGACAGGGTCTGAGATATAAAATATGAAACATTTACTTCTGCCCGGAGCGGAGTAACTTATAACATAAAACATTGCTTTCGGAGAATAATAATGCTTACAGTAGTTTCCTCGTACGAAGCCACGAAAGACGTTTTACGACACGACTAGAGTGCATCAGTCACCGTGCTACGCCCATAAAAGTTCCTGGCGACTAATAAATATAAAGCTATGTTAAAAAATAAACAAAAGAATACATTACATGCGCTCGCACGCACATGCTGTGACGTAGGAGCACCCCAAACGGATGTCGGGCGCATTTTGTTTTTAGAATTCTTTATTGCATTTGAAAAAGGTTCGGGTCATGGCTACCGTGTTTTGTGGACCGTCTATATAACTCACTAGCTTTTGCCTGCGGCTTCGCCCGCGTGGAATTCGGTTATCGCGCGCTATTTTACCCCTTTAGAGGGAAATTTTATCCATTTTACATACACAGATAATTTTTAATTGTAATCGAGATCTTATACACCTATTTTCATACTTCTAAGTCCAGAAAATAGAAAATTTTCATACAAACTTTACCCCCCATTTTACCCCTTTAGGGGAAAATTTTATCCATTTCACCTACACAGATAATTTTTAATGGTAATCGAAAACTTATACACCTATTTTCATACTACTAAGTCCAGAAATGAGAAAGTTCCATATAAGCTTCACCCCCCCCATTTCACCCCCTTAGGGGATGAATTTCTAAAAATTCTTTCTTAGTGCTCACTTACACCATGAAAGGAACCCCTGTACCAAATTTCAAGTTTCTAGGCCCAGCGGTTTGGGCTGTGCGTTGATATATAACCCAGTGAGTCAGGTTTGCCTTTTATATATATAGATTTGTCTCTGGCACTCTCTGGTTTCGTCTTCTGAATGCATCTTACAACAGGAGATTTTTAATCAATCATTAAATATCTAAGGTCTAATCATAGGTCCTTTCGAAGTGGTTAAAAATCTAGTCTATTAATTGAATAAATTTTGCTGACTCCTCTTTGAAAGACCTATTGGTACAGGCGATTGTCTGCCTGCATTTCTGTCGTACGACGAATGAATGTACCTATGTACGTGCATATAATATTACGGGAGGATTTTTAAACCTAGGTATAAAAAACTAGTTAGTGCCTAACTCATTAAATGCATCAATGAATCAGCTACTCAGAAATGGTTGGCAAATCGGAAGTCATTCATGATTCACGGGACAAATAAATGATTGTATGCAAAACTAACAATTATGACATCCGCAGCATTTAGCTTCGAGTGGTCCATGTATCGTCCTGAAAAATATATTTCAGATGACCCGGATTTCGACGGGATGGAAAGTATTTAAGTTCTATGGGTGTCGTGTTCTCTCCGATTAAGACTTACATATACCTATGTTTTTAACCAGTACTATTATCTATTCTGTGCCCCCGACGCAAAAAGAAGGGTGTTATAAGTTTGACTGCTATGTGTGTCTGTCTGTGGCACCGTAGCTCTTAAACGGGTGGACCGATTTGAATGCGGTATATTTGAAGGCTTACAAATCTCTTCTCCGGGGTTTTTGAAGTTTGTCTCCGTATTAGAAAATGAAGCTTACTTTACTAGCTTTCACGTGGTATACCTATATGAGATTTGTATTGGTTATATGGACCAATTTGCCCATCATTCCTTCTTGATATCATAAAGCACATGGCATCAAAAACCTTGGGTACATGAGTCAAGCAAAACTGTAATTAAGATTCCAAACACGGGACACGCGTTAGCGATTCCGTGTCCCGTTCATGCCAGCATTGCTTAGCCTACGCTATATTTGACGACTTCCTACAATGCCTGGGACATATGCAAAAGTTTATTTTAGGTTACTGAACTGCTATAGAATATCTTTGCATCTATGCCTACCTATAAATAAAAGGATAACGTGACTGACTGATTGATTGAGTGACAATCAACGCACAGTCTAAATTAGTGGAGCCATAAATTTTAAAGTAGACGGAAATATTTCTTGAGGATCATAGAGTAGAGGTGCACTGAGAAGATTTTTTTTTCAAAATTCTCAAGGTTTAGATGACAAGTTTTTTTTTAACGGGAGCGAAGCCGCAGGAATCTCAGGATACATCTCATCATAATCATATTGAATGAAGTAAATGTTTTGAAAATTACTTGTTCTTTGTTTCATGTTTTCGATTCCTTGACTTGCTTCGTAACTAGCAAGCATCTTTCTGAATACTCAGCTCGAAAATATTACGTAACAAAGCTTTCCTACAGGGATACGAAATTATAAAATCGAAGTTCGTGCGTGTCCTTCGGTCCCTCTGACACTTATACTATTTAATACGAGAGCGAGAAGGACGCTACGATATGAACTTCGATTTTCGAATTTCGGAATAGGCCCTCTGTGTAACACGCAACCTCCGAAACGTTGAAAACATCCTGTCTGTAAGTACTAGGTGCTCTACTTGCAGAGCTATGACAAAACTTTATTCACCCTGTGCCAAAGCACCCCTATAAAATTTGACGACAATCCTTAGATAAAAATGCCTGTAGTAAACTATTCTTATCTAACTATTAGCTTTTACCCGCGGCTTCACTCGCGTAAAATTTGGGATATAGAATACTTTCTACGATCCTTTTGTTTTGTTTGACTGATTTTTCGGAGCATCAATATCTAAATGCTAAGTTTAAGTATTCTTTGTAATGTCGTGGTTAAGTTTGTGGCATTAAAGATGTTTATCATTAAATACAGATACAGCTAGACAGTCGTTGCTTTAGACAGATGGCACAAATTTTCGAATTTAAAAAATCAACCTAATCATAATTTCACGTAAACTTCGAACCTTCGTTTCACCTCTTTAGAAGCTGCTGTCAGTCAAGTCAAGTGTGAAGCCAATTTTTTTAATTACGTATGTATAATCTGATAACAACTTCCCTTTAATTTAAGGCTACCCTGGGCTGTATGCAAACGATTTCCTTTGCATCGAATAACATATTTATGAGCACGGTTGCAAACTTGTACGGTTTCTGGAAGGTCAGTCAACTCGAGACTGCAAGTACGTGTTGGAAGGTTGTAGGTACGAGTATTATACTGTGTTATAATGTATCTCGTATCACTGTCAGCCAATTAGCAGTTATGGTGTGCGTCAACTGAGCGTACCCATAAAAGTTATGGATGTATATTCACTAAGTACGCTAGCTTGGCGGGGTCTTTAAACTTGTTGTTTGTAATTTTTATCGCTGCGAAGTAGATTTGGTAAATCGCGTGTATTTAATATTTGAGTAGTAGGTATTATTTATGAAAAATGCATCATGCACAGATTCTTTCACTGAAATTTGTGTGGAAGAAGACTTAATTTTCACTTCGCAAAATTTAATCCAAGTAATTGTTTTGATTATTACACATAGTTACACCTTCGAAAGTTTTTTGATACAAAATGTTATTTAAAACAAGTCATCAACGAGAAAGTTTCATAAAAGAATTAGCTTACTATGGGGCTAGAGCCCTGGGGCCTCCACTAGGAAGGGGCTTCCACAACATAGGTTTAAAAATTAAATTTTCGACTGCAACTTTGCCTATTTTTCGCCAGAGTGGCCTCGACTTCCTGCTTGCCCCAAGGCTTCCTGACAGCGGCGGTCTTACCCATTGCGAGGTTCCGGGCAGCAGCAGGTCTTTGCGAAGCCCTTTGTCCTTCGCGAAAAGTATGTGATGCGAAAATCTATATTTTTTTAAAGTTACTTGGATTGTTGTGCGAGGCCCCGGGCGATGGCCTGTTCGCCATCCCCTGAGGCCGCCACTGCCTCCAGACCTCGAAAATCTCTCTAAATCCAACTTTGAACCTGCAGAAGTTTCTAGTATTTAAGTCACATTATGGACAAGTTTACACATACATAGCGCCATTATCATTTTTGTAGGGCCATCGGCGCGGCGGCGCTTCGAAACAACGGAAACTGTCCTACATCCTGCGATACTGAACTTTTACTTTGTATTTACCTACCCGTCAAACAGTAGATTGGCATAATAAATGTAACAATCTGGGACAGGCGTTTTCAACCTTTTGGTTTTACGATACTTTTCGTTCATCAAAATTACACGGCACATCAGCAAAAATAGCCAAGTGCGAGTCGGACTGGCGCGTCGAAGGTTCTATTCTATTCTTTAACAGTACAACCATAATATGTATAACACAAGGACAGAAGAAGCTTATTAATCGCACACACCACGCGTCAGTTGTTTTATCACTATTTTCTCATTAAAATTGCTGTTCATGATTTCAATGCAGCTACTTCGCGGCAGTCGCGGCAAATTGTTGTGCCGCTGTGCATCTGTGATAGCGGAATGCATTTCTGCAGAGTTCAAACCTTTTTTTTTTTTGGTAATTGCTTTGTAATCCAACTACCACTAAAATATATATTATGTGAAATACAACTACTAATAGTTTTTTAAGTCTTTTTTAGAATATAAGACAATGTTTGCATGTCAATGTACCTGGCTAGGCATGTCATAGCATATTAGCACTATTTTATACTACCATTTTAGCATGTCTAAAGCAAAATAAACTATTTCATTTCTAGAAAAATAAAGAATTTAAATACTGCAATTTAAATTCTTACGAACATAATCGTCATCTAGTCCCTTGTCATTAAGTTTAGATATTTAGTTATTTTGTCTTGTTATTGTGAATTATGCAGGTGTTTACCTGTTATTGGATTAAATTAACACTGTTAATGTTACTGACACATTGACTTCCTGTTAACTTAATGGTATCTGTTGACAAACTAATAAATAAATAAATTCAATAAAAAATATGCTAATATAGGCAAAGATTAGACCTTTAGTTTTTACATAATACTTAAATAATAATTGCTTGTTATATTGGTACTCTTGTCTTTGTACAGTCATGTTTATTTTAGTTATTTATTTATTTATAGCCTTATACAACCTGTAACCTGCTAAATTGAGTAAGATACTGAATAAACTATTTTTCATTTTTCATATCAGAAATACAATATACATTATATCTATAGTATTCCTTAATCTACAGTAACCGATTCTGTGTGCCTTCAGGCAAAGGCCTCCCCCATTTTTCTCCACTCTTCCCTATAGTGTACTTATTTTATTAGTATTATATACTATTGTGTATTTATTTTAGTTAGACATGTCAAATAAAAATATTGATCTTTACCGATTTTGGTAATCACTACGTAAATAGTGATAACACTATTATCATCGTATCGTATAATGACTTGAACTATATTTAAGTGAATTATTTTTTATGCATCTAAGTGATTAAGACAGTGTACTATCAAAACAAATAGGACTCAGATGAAAAATAGCAGAAGAAAAGATTTAATTTGGTAAGTGTCAAAAAATATCTATAGAAAACTGTTTTAGTATAGTTTTTAGTTCTGAAAATATTATGTGTGACATTGGTCCATACAGTCGCCATTTAACTCTCATTCTATTCACATCTCTATTATGTTTTTTGTCTAAAATTGTTTCGTTTGGTGCGGTTTCAAAAATAACAAGCTATACTTGGTTTGGATAGGTAAAACAAATGTAAACAAACTTCAGCAGCCAATTTGTTACATTCAAGGATTTTAAACATTTTATTTACCTATCATTGTAATACAAACTAGACTAGTGTACTTCAACAAAGAAATGTAAATGTTTAGATAGTTTAATGGGGGACATTCAATATTAAATTTAAGACACCAATTTACATTGTTTTGTTTATATTTAGTTCAATACCTATTCAAACCAACCAAGTATAGAACAGTGCAACTTTTTTAGCAACAGAACCCCATTGGAAAACTATATAGGCAGTGAGCGAAACTTTGATGCCAGTGACGTCATTGTGACGCAAATTAACATATAGGGTGTTTTATAAAATATAAACAACATTTAAAAATAGTGACATTTATAAGTACTGGCCGTCTCAAGTGTCAATAAAATATCCGTAAAACAGGCCAATAAGTTGTTAGTGATTATCTATAATCTAGATAAAAACACTGTATGAAGCTTGATGTTATACAGTTGTCACCGGCATCAAAGTTTCGCTCCCTGTATATAGGTATTTGCTGGAGCCTGGAGCCCTAGAATAGTTAAAACCAACTATTTTAATGTAACCTTACAGACATCACTTTTGTAGAGCCCCCACAGAAGCTTTACGGACCCCATGGTTGGGCTATCTTATCTTATCTTAAATTTACGGGTCCTTGCAGATACACTTCGACCCGTAGGGATCTTTTGCGTAATTACCCCGCATGGTTGGCCTAGAATATGACAATAATAATAGGGTTGAAAGTAGAGAGTAAAAATAAAATGACTCAGGCCTAAAATTATCTGTTTTCCTAAAATGTACAATTCTCAAAACATCTTCGTTTTCATTTCACAATGTTAGCACTTCTATTTTGTCAGCTTTCTCAAAATGTCTGCTATTTAAAATGCCCATAATCTCAGGAAGTCCACTTATTAGTCTTCTTAAAGTTCATTTTTTTATTTAGGCTATTGTCTTATAATGTTTGTTTTCCCATAACATCTGCTTTATTTTCAAAGGATTCTCGCTTTAAAATGATAAAGAATTTTAGGTAAATGTTGTCATTCTTGGGGACAGACATTATAAAGAAGCTGACATTATGCAAAAGCCATGCTGACATTATGGAAAAGCAGAAATTTTGGGAAAAATGGACATTTCAGGCCAATGAAACATCAAAATGCCCGTTTCTTCAGTACCAGCCCAAAAGAAATTGAACTGTGTATTCTAGTTTAATTATCTTCCTTGACCTCCCTTTTTCGGAAGTATGCATGTACTTCTTTTCCACTAGCGTAAAACAAATTTAAAAAAAATCTAAGGATGTTTACATATATATACTTACCTATACTTTTTGTCTGTTTGTACTTAGATTTTTAATTGTTTTGGAAATAATTGTTTTCAGATGTTCTATACTATTTTAAATTCAACAATGTCTAAAGAATCTGCTGTTTTTAATTTCCTAAATATATGAAATAGAAACCAAACATTTGTAACATTAACAAAACAAAGACAAACATCAAACATACCTAGTTTTACCTGCACAATACAGTTAATTTGTCCTTGCTTGAAACAAACTTTGACTTACCTCCTTGGGCTTTTGCAGTAGGCGTCGTAAGTTCCAATATTATCAGGAAATACACAAGATAGAAGCACCAGACACATGAACCATCACTTCGAAACATTTTAGCACTTTTTATAGTATTTTGTGACATAATTTACAACCAAGCGCGATTAACTCGGTAAATTACAATTTACACCAGAAATACGAACTAAACCTTACATTTTGTTACAAAAAATAACATTAATCATAACAAAGCACTACCGTTGACGATTCTTGAAAACAACCCGACTACACTACGACTCGTACGCTTCGACGCGCAATCAGCGCGAAACAACCCAACCAAATGTCAACTGACTGACTGACTGAGGGAGGGAAGAGAAGAGAAGACAGAGAAGGAAGTCTGACAACTTGCGTCGTAGACAACCAACAGTCAGCTCGTTGTCACTTTGAAACGTCAAAATATTTGTGTTATTTTGTTATGTTGGACAGCATGTCGTTTCCTGCGTATTTTCGTCTGCTCGTTTGCCCCCTATAAAATTACCTGAAAGGTATCTGTGGTAACAAAAAGTGTTGCAAGTGTGAATATAGTGGTAGAAAAGTAGAAAATTGTAAAGTCGGTAAACATGAAATCATCGATAGTCATTTTGGCTTGAAAAACAAGAAATAAATGATACTTAATTAATTTAAAAGAAAACTATCACAGCTTAGGTTTTAGAAGTTAACTAGTAATAAGTAGTCGATCATCCCTCGAATGCCATGATTACTGCTCTGAGATACTTTCCTTTGTCTTTCCAGAGAAAAATATATCTAGTGTTGTCATCTATTATTGCCATATTTAATTACAAAAAAATTAAACTTGCTTCTTTTTTAATCGTTGCACAGACTATTAAGAGATACTACAATCGTTGATTCAAAAAATAATATTCATGTACCCGGCTTTTTAATAAAGCTCGAAGTTGAATTGATACGAATTGTTTCTAACATGGTATAATTTGCGACTAATCTAGTGTGGCTACTTGAAAGTTTACCAACGGGGATTCCTGTATAGTCTTACCGCCAGGTCCAGTTGGTCCAGTGTTAACTGTGAGACTGTGAGTGTTGGTTGATTGTACTTGATTTGAATTTGAAATCGCGCCGATCAGCTCATTCGTTTCACTGATTTTGCTGAGCACACAAGTTTATTGCAACGTAGAAGCAATAATTCCAATTAAGTGTCCTGTTTGATGGCGAAATTGGGTGTATTGACGTAAGTTAAATCTTTCGAAAAATTAAGTTCATTTAATTTAAAATGTAAAACCTAATGTTTCAACTTCTATAATATCACATATGTTTCAACTTCTATAATATAACTTCTATAATATCTGAAAATCTGCATCTATCTTTCAAATCTATATATTATATGCTTGCACTTTACATTTAAGGAAACATTACATGAAGTTATTAGTCCTTCTATCCAAGATTTTCATTGCAACATTCCTTTGTTCTTTTCCTTCATAGGTATATATAATTCTGATTCATGCTCATGCATTTTGGTTGGTGGTTAATTAATATTCTAAAGAGAATGATAATTCCGGCAGAAGGTTAACTCTATGTTCAGACTGTTCATTTTTCTTTCATTTGGAGTGGTGTAACTAAGTCATATAAGAAAGAAAGAAAGAAAGAAAGAAAGAAAACATTTATTCGTGACAAAAACAAAAATACCAAAATAAAAAACAAAAACAAAATATAGCTATGCATGTCACGAAATGGTCCCAAATCAGCAATCTGCCATTCTCGCGAATGGCGCTGTTCTTCCTTATCCTTCCATATCTTCATATGGAATGGAAATATCTAACTAAATTGGATTGTTTCACTATGTATGATTTTTGATAGGAAATTTTGATATTTAGGCAAGCAGTAGGGCTATGTATGGTCCATTCTGGGAAACTCAAAATTAAGTACTCCCTGAAAAACAATACTTAAAAAAAACCATAAGTCAAGAACAGTAGTACGTAAGTAAGATGTTCATACTCAGCACAAATATTATAAAGGACTTATTGTAATTTTAAATCAAACTATCCTAAATGAAATAAAGTTCGATGTTCATAAATCAAAAATTTGACTTGTGCGTTAGGTGGATACTAGAAAAAAACCAGATCTCATTTGACGTAAGGGATGACTTACTATGCAAACCTGACTGGCCAATACTGTGATCTTTTACGTTGAAGGAAAAAATCATGAGAAAACCTGAACCTATATATCTGTGTAAAAATTCAATGGTATATAATAGTGATGTTTCAAATTCATACTGGGGCATGTGCCAACAGAACTATAGCCCAACCCCTCTCATTCTTAGAGATACTGTGCCCTGCAACGGGGGACGTGTATAGGCTGAGATGAGATGACCATTTCCACCATCAGTATGAAACGGACTCAATTCTATTTAATATGCCTGCTTTGTTGTGTTAGGTATTGGTACTGTTGACTGTACTTCCTTACTTTGATTCTCGATATGTTTCACACATGTTTGAAAAATGTGTGAATGCTTTTTTGTAATTAATTAATTTTTATTATTAGTTAATATTCTTTTTTTTTCTCCTGTCTATTTGTAACATGTCACTCTTATGTGTCTAATTTGTTCGGTCTTAGGGCCCCCAAAATACAGGCTCATACTTTGTTTGGGGTCTGCCTGATATCTCTTACGAGCTATGTTTGGAGTTTCCGGAATATGGAAATTCATTGAAGAACCAAAGTCACCAACATAGCTGGAAAAATATGCAAGTTGAAGTGGCAATGGGTGGACTATGTTGTTCGAAGAACAGATAACCATTGGGGGAGAATAGTTCTCGAGTGGTGACCACCTACCATAAGACGAAGCGTTGGCAGGCCTCCCACAAAGTAGACTGACAACATTGTGAGAATTGCAGGAAACCGGTGGATACAAGTGGCGAGTTGTCGTTCATTGTGGCATTCTAATGGAGAGGACTTTGTTCAGTAGTGGCTGATGATGATGATGATTATATCTCTTAATACAAGAACTGTATTTTATGCTGGTCTAAAAATAAATTTATTCTTATCATTATTCATACACAAGCTTGATATTCAATATTTTAGACTATCGCTATTCATTAAATTAAGCTTGATATTTGCTTGTCCCAGTAAAGGAGCTGGTAATATGGTTTCTACTTAATTATAGGCAAAGGATAAAGACCATTTGTAGCTGATAACAAATGAAATCAAACATCCTGTATTCCACAGATAACAATGTTAGGAAACAAAACACTGACTCAGTTGAAACACTTAGTTGCAAGTGTTTAATGTCAGCAGTTTTCTTTTAGGCATGTCGGTGTAGAGTTAAACAAAATATTGTGTGGCTATTAATCTTATGCCGGGTTTCCACTGTGCGAGTCTCGCGCGGCAGCCATTTTTGGTGCGATTTTGAGCCGTGTCTGTATCGAACAAAATTATTTATTTATTCCAAAAGAAATTACAGCATTTCAGTTAAAGACCAATGCGCTGTAAAATTAAAATTATACAAACAAAACTATTATACAAACAAAACTATAAAAAAAACTATATATTATTGTGTTTATTATTTATTACTGTATTATGTCTCATGCATGCCACTAAGTATGTTTTGTACTCACTGACTGTTGCAGGTGAAAATGTCTTCAATATTAAACAAGAATGCAATATTAACGGGCCCTGTGGACTCTCTCTGCCTGGCCTGCGAGGATCACCTCCGTGGGGACGAGGATGCTGTGCAGCATATCGCTAAACCTATACATAAGAAGAACCTCGAGGCCACCAGCTTCTATGACAAGTACAAGGATGACCATGTCAGGAAGGTCGGTTCTGTAGGCTACTAGTGTCAGCTATTTTTGTGTTTATGAATGAGCCTTGATACCTTCATATTTTTAATTGGGCAATTTTTTTTTTTTATTCGACTGGATGGAAAACGAGCAAGTGGGTCTCCTGATGGTAAGAAATCACTACCGCCCATAAACATCTGCAACACCAGGGGTATTGCAGATGCGTTGCCAACCTAGAGGCCTAAGATGGGATACCTCAAGTGCCAGTAATTTCACCAGCTGTCTTACTCTCCACGCCGAAACACAACAGTACAAGCACTGCTTTTTCACGGCAGGATTAGCGAGCAAGATGGTGGTAGCAATCCGGGCGGACCTTGTACAAGGTCCTACCACCTGCAAACACTGCTTTTTTTTTAGTTTATCAAAATAATTCATTCAATCATTTAAATTCTATAGATTTGAAGTTTGTTAATGTATTTTTTTGAAGGAAACACTACCAAGCACTCACTATAGTGAATATAATTTTTATCCAGGTCAAGAAAGGCTACTATTGTGAATACTGCAACGTGTTCCTGAAAACTTCAGCCAAGGTGGGACCTCACGTCAACCAGGCGAGGCACTGCGAAAGGAAGGCCTCGCAGCCTTTGAAAAGAGAGGGTAGGTCTTGATTTTAATAATAACAACATTTTTTTTAATTCATTTAACTCAAAACAATTAAACATGCATTACATTAGTGCTAGTCATAATAAAATCATTTATTGCCACATAAAATAAGACTACACAGTTTAAAAAAAACAATTTCATGTAAGGAATAATAATTAATTTCTAATTTAATTTTAATGTAATTTGATTTTTTTTCCCTAGCCTAAAATAGTGTCTTACTGCTGGGCAAAGGCCTCTCCTCTTGATCTCCACACCTCTCGGTTCAGAGCTAATTTGAATTTAAAAAAAAATGATGTAATTTTTTAATTTATACTACTTCTACACTTTAAAACAAGCCCTTGTTAGACACGTCAAACATCTGCTAGCATGGTGAATGGTTGTGTTGCTCTGAACATGAGCTCTGGCTGAGTTCGAAACGCGAAAGTGTAGTGTGCTGGTGGTTAACCCATCTTGCGTGATTTGTGCGTGTTCTCACAGTGTGAAGGTGGAGGAACTGCGTGAACACACATTTCTTGCATAAATGTAGCTATCATAATAAGATCGCGGGTGAGCAAAGTAATGGGGGCTATCGCGAATGAATTTTCCGCTAGAGGCGCTAGTGTAGCGTGAGGTCAACGAAATGTCAAATCTCATAGTTTTTGGGTGAGCTACGCGGGTTTATTTATAATTAGAATAATTTTGTGAATATTTTGCATTATCTGAAATTAATTATGGCAATTATGCGATAAGGGGCAATGAACGTCTGTAATTTGAGACAGTTTTGTCTTTCGAAAACTTTTGTCCTCCCTTTTTTCCGAACAAAACGGGATTATGCAATACTGTGGTTGCTCGATATGTTTATGTTACTGGTTTACGATGGTATTAAATATGATTTTAATCTAAACTTTGTTTTCACGGCCGTTATAACAGACTTTTAAAAACCTCACGCAACAGTGGCGCCATCTGGTGAGAGAAAAAACGATAGCCCTCATTGTTTCAGTTCACTCATAGTATAAACTATGCCTACTTTGGGATAAGGTTGATCAGTCTCATATATCTTATGATATTTATTTATTTAAAAGGTTTGGATGACAATCTTGTTTAGATATATGAACCGTCGAAAATGACTAAGCCTAAGGCTGCGTTTCCACTAGAGGTGCCCGAGGATGTGTTGCGAGGAAAGTGTTTTTCATGGACCAATAGAAAAACTTAATTTATCTATCCTCACTCCGCTCGGTTTCCGCCAGAGCGGTCCTGTGCGAGGATAGGTAAATGAAGCGTTTCTATTGGTTAAAAAAAACACATTCATCTCTGTCAATCACATTACATCCTCGCACATCTCTGGTGGAAACGCTCTTAATCTCGCAAGTCCTGACTTTTTTTTATCATACATAGTTCTACAGAGTACAGACCGAGGCGAGAATTGTAAGTTTTGTGATTTTGAAATTTTAATTACATTTTTAATTTAAAGCTCATATTTAATTGAAAAATTTGTACTTCACCAAGTACTTGGTACGAAGTGATCCGACAGAGAACCAAAGTTATCGACATAGCCCACCGCATTAGCACGCTGAAGTGGCAATGGGCCGGTCATATAACCCGAAGAACCGATAACCGTTGGGGTAGACGAGTTCTTGAGTGGAGACCACGGATCGGCAAACGTAGCGTAGGACGCCCTCAGACTCGGTGGTGCGATGATCTTCGCAGGGTGGCTGGCAAGAGCTGGATGAGAGTGGCCGAGTATCGTGCTCAGTGGCGTGCCATGGGAGAGGCCTATGTCCAGCAGTGGACGAACATAGGCTGATGATGAATTACTTGAGGCAGTTAATGGACTTTGGAAAGTACACGGGGATTTATGAGGTTAAATCAATTATTCTGTATCATTGCTTCAGGTAATAGCGTTGTTGCCTTGGAAAAGGTATTCATACCGGAGAACGCATGGCACGGACTCACAGATGACACGTGTTGCGTATGCGATGCAGAGTTCGACAATGCCCTGTTGCACAAGACAGGGACAGCTCATATCCTCAACCTAGTGTTAGCTGAGATAGTTGACGTTGAGGTAGTTGACGGGAACGTTTTTAGAAAGGTAAAGTAACGCTGCAAAAAGTACACTTGTAATTTTTTCTTTTTGCTATCTTAAGTTGTCTTCTCGTTATTAGCTTAGCTGGAGAAGATTTCTTATTAGGGATAAGTTTGCCTGTTTGTACGTCTCTGCGTAAAATAAAGACTTTACTGCGTAAAATACCAACTAGTCTTCGTTATCTCCGAAACTACTGCGCTAACATTTTTACCCCTTTAGAAGTCAATTTTTGACCCCCGACTTAAAAAGAGGGGTTACAAGTTTGACCGCTAAGTTTGTCTGTCTGTGGCACCGTAGCTCTTAAACGGGTGGACAGATTTGAATGCGGTTTTTTTTATTTGATAGCAGGTTTTCTAGCGATGGTTCTCAGACATGTTTCATGAAAATCGGTTCAGCCATTTTTGAGATATTGAACTTTAAAGTGACAAAGTCGGGGGTTTTCCAACTTTTTGTTGGTTAAGTTATCATAAAAGCGATGCATTAGGTACAATAGAAACAGTTAAAAAAAATAAAGTTTATTCCTTACTTATTTCACCCTTTAGAAGTTAATTTTAGAAAAATCCTTCCTCAGTACTTAAATAATGTTCACACGTTTACACAATGAAAAGTTGCAAAATGCAAAGTGCAAAATTTCAAGCTCCAAGTCCCAGAGTTGGATTGTGCGATTATTAGCTCAGTCAGTCAGCTTTTGCTTTTATATACGTAGTCACCACTAAACTTCGGTAGTCTTTGAGGGATAGTGTGAAAAACATGAGTTATAATTAAAAACCATTTTTTTTTGTATGCTCCTAATAGTGTATTAATAATTTCTAGGTAGACGATTCAACCTTCCAATGCTTGACGTGCAATGTGGTTTGGGCCATAAAAGATATGTCTGCGCATTTCGACGGAGCAGACCACAAAGAGCAGTACAAAAAATGCTGCAATTCTGCAGAAAATGTAACCAAACCCAAAACAGAAACACCGGATTCGGCAAAAGTAGAAAATCAGAACAAAAAGTCTGAAAAAGAAGCTCCAATCGATGAAGCAACCAAAAAAGAACCACTGAAAGCGGTAAAAGAAGATAATCACAGCGTAAAGTCTGAGAAAGGAGCGCCAACAGATGAAACATCCAAGAAGGCCCATGAGAAAGAAATTCCAAATGGAGTTGAAACGAAAAAAACAACTGAGGTCGCGAACGAGAAAGTAAAGGACTGCGAAAAAAAACCTGAGACTGACAAGAAACCGGAGTCGAAGAAAAACAAGGCTGCATCAAGTTCAGCTATGCGTGATGAAATGAGTAAAATGGACAAAGAAATATGTGACGCTCTTGGTGCTAATAATTACATAGCTACGAATGTGAACGGTGGGCAATGGTGCATCTTATGCGACTGGGCAATGGACCAGAAAGCCGTTCAGAGCCACCTTAAGAGCAAACACCACCTTACTATCCTCAAGATGCACAGAGAACGAGAAGCAAAGAATAATCCAGAAGATGAAAAAGGAACTGACGACAATAAGGATGACGAGTCGAAATGCAAAGAAAACCCTGATGAAACTTCAAAATTGGATCACAATGCAAAGAACAAAAGCAAGATTGTAGATGCAGCAGATACATTCCAAAAGAACAATATCAAGCTAGATATGGTCAATGGATCTGCATATTGCAGAGTCTGCTCAAATAGTGTTGACTACGATTTCGATGTAATCAAAAATCACATTGACGAGCACAAAAAGGCTCCAAAGCCTGAAAAGGCTAAAAAGAACGAAAACCTGAAATCGTTCTCTAACAGTGCTGAGAAAAAATCTATTTCACTAGTAACCAGCCCTGTCCATATTAACGGGAATGCAGACAAATCAAAACACGAAAAAGATGAAGAATCCAAACAAGGTAAAGACGAAGAATCCAATCAAGATAAAAAGAAAGAATCCAAACAAGAAAAAGACAAACAATCCAAACAAGATAAAAACAAAGAATCTAAACAAGAAAAAGACCAAGAATCCAAACAAGCATTAGACAAAGTATCCAAACAAGATAAAAACAAAGAATCCAAACAAGAAAAAGACAAAGAATCCAAACAAGCAATAGACAAAGTATCCAAACAGGATAAAGATAAAGAACCTATCCAAGATACTGAACAAGAAAGACAAAAATATGCGAAAGACAACAACTTAACTTACAACAAAGAGGCAAACACCGCTTTCTGTTCCGTTTGTCTTACCAAAGTACCGTCAGCTTTAAGAAACATGAAGGAACACATCAACGGAGTTAGTCACAAGAACAAAGTAGCTCAGTCGAAGGTCAAGCCTGTTAAACATGTGGTAACTAAAGTGTCGAGTCAGAAATTCATAGACAATGCCGTGACTATAGAGACCTTTTTGTACAAAGACGTTGTTATCAATGAGAAGTATTGCCTGAACATTGTCAGCTTTTTCATGATGACCAAAATCGGAAACCAGGTGCGGTGCCAAGCGTGCGAGGTGAATTTCACGCCATCTCAGGTTGATACTCACAAAAATACTCCGCGTCATGAAAGGGTTATGAATGAGACTCCCGTGGTGTCGTCTGAGCAATCGGAGTTCATAAGAGAGGTAAGAGCTTTGCGTCTGCTATCAGATAGACGAGATAGGGATTTAGGTACACAATCAATCAGATAGGAACATATTATTTATCTACATTTCGATCTTAAAGTAGCATTATTTGAAAAGTTATTTTATTTTTATTTATTTTTTTATTCAACTGGATGGCAAACGAGCAATTGGGTCTCCTGATGGTAAGAGATCAACACCGCACATGAACATCTGCAATACCATGGGTATTTCAGATGCGTTGCCAACCTAGAGGCCTAAGATGGCATACCTCAAGTGCCAGTAATTTCACCGGCTGTCTTATTCTCTACGCCGGAACACAACAGTCTCACCAACTAATAAATCATAATCATCACTATCATCATCCAATGGAAGACATCCACTCCTAAAATAGGCTTCTCCCTCCCCCCCCCCCCCCTCCAAAGAACGCCACTAACATCGGTTCTGTGTCCAGGTTCAGTTTCCTTCTAAATTCCAATCCATGTGTCGGTCGATCGGAGGTCGTGACGTGACCTTCATTTTGCATCACTTTCTCGCACGAAAATTTTCCATCTATTTCTGTCTGGCGGTCTGAAGGGCGTTGTAAACTGTAGAGTCAAGAGCGGGGCGAATCTGGTCAGAACAACGCATTGGGCTGCAACCAGGAGGCCTCTCCCATCCACTGTACCGGTCACAATGAGGGCTATCGTTTTTTCTCTCACTAGATGGCGCCACTGTTGCGTGAGGTTTTTAAAAGTCTGTTATAACGGGCGTGAAAACAAAGTTTAGATTAAAATCACATTTAATACATCTTAAAACAGTGTCATAAAAATATCGAGCAACAATAGTATTGCATATCTAATCCCGTTTTGTTCGAAATAAAGGGAGGACAAAAGTTTTCGAAAGACAAAACTGTCTCAAATTACAGCCGTTCATTGCCCCTTATCGCATAATTGCCATAATTAATTTCAGGTAATGCAAAATATTCACAAAATTATTCTAATTATAAATAAACCCGCGTAGCTCACCCAAAAACTATGAGATTTGACATTTCGTTGACCTCACGCTACACTAGCGCCTCTAGCGGAAAATTCATTCGCGATAGCCCTCATTAGCTTCTCACCGTTTTTCCTTGCATGTACTGAAGTATTCAAGAACTCTCTCATTCTAAGGGGGAGATCTTTAGTAAATAATAGATCTTCCGCCGTTTACATTTACTTGCCCGAATTTCACTTGCCATACCAACATTTGCCATAAAATATATATAAAACCGTACTGTTTTCAGGTTTTTTTTAATGTCATCATATATAATGCAGTAGGTTGGGTTAGCTTAGTTTTATATCAACTCTGAAGTAATTACCATTTCAGAAAATAAATTACTTTATGTTAAACTAGCTTATGCCCGCGACTTAGTCTGCGCGGATCTAGGTTATCGCGCGGTGGCGCCCTCTTTCGGAATAAAAGGTATCCTATGTTGATCCTTGGGGTTCAAACTACCTATATACCAAATTTCATCAAAATCGGTTCAGTGGTTTCGACGTGACAGCGTAACAGACAGACGGAAAGAGTTACTTTCGCATTTATAATACTAATAGGGATGAAAATTCTACAAAACGATACATTCGGGCATATGAAGTTCTGGCAAACGATAGAGAACCATCTTCCGGTTGTTGATGACGATGAACCGAAATCTTAAAAAAAAAAATGGTTGTTTTTTAGTGCCGCCCAAACGTCTTCCACTGCGGTTTCTGTAATCAGCTGGAGTCACCGTGGTCCTCGATGGAGAAACATCTCCAGTCCACAGCTCATCGCGAAGCCAAGACTTCATCCTTCTGGCGTTTGCAGAGCCATCTGCCTGACATAATGCAACACCGCGCTAGGCAGACCATGCATTTCATGTTGTTCAACCGCATGTTGCAGATGTTTAATGACTAATCTTTTGTAGCAGTGCCGTTGAAAAAAAACGTTTTGGGAGTTTACTGGTAAGTTGTGAATTTGAAGTTAGTATCGTACTGTCACTCTCAGTCTCGGGTTAGTATTATTTCGTCTAAAAAGCAGCTGGCCTGAGTAGTAAATTAGCAATTGGTCAAATAGCAAGTGGTCTAAGAAGTAACTGGTGTAAGTATCAAGTGGTCTAAAATTCTTTGACTCAAAGTCGACGGCGGAGCTCCTATTCCGCGTAGCTGAGGCACTGCGTACCTTGACGCGACTTTGACCTAACCTGTTTTTTTTAATTATCGACAAAAACGGGTTAAAACCAGTTGGTTTCTAGACCGCTTGGGTACTTAGATCAGATGCTTTTTAGACGAATTGATACTATACCTTAGTTTTTGGTTAAATACTTAGCAAAAGTGAGACGGCACGATACGAGATTCGAATTTGTAACTTCGGAATATAAGACTTAAACTGTTACTAAGCTGATAAAGAGCGAGTGAGAGCACGTACTTATAAGTAACAGTGGAGGTAGGGGCAGTCCATGAATCCAAATAATTGTATTTTTGACTTTTTACATTCTACCCCCTCTGGTTCTCTGTGTGTGACGAAGACTCTTCGTCAATACTAGTGTTTAGTCTGTCATCTAAACCAGCGTTTCCCAAATTGTGGGTCGCGATCCGAACACGGAAATAAGATACCGGGTCGTAGCCTTGTACCATTATTCCAAATCAAACCATATGCTCGCACCGTGGGAGTCGTTATGCCAAATTACGCTTTTTTTTATATGCTCTAAGGGCATACGCTAACTGGCGCGGGAGCAGGTCTTGGAGCAACGCGGGCTTCCTACCGGAAGGGAGTATCGTTAACGGTAGATTACCTAACCCTTTATAAGGCCCCATTTATTGGAGCATACTACCACAGAATCAAAAGCAGCTATCGAATACATATCCGGCAAAGGATATTTTTAAAGCTAGTAGTATTTTCAATAATTACAATGAATATTGTAACTTATTACTAAAACAATAAGGTTGAATTTCTAAATCAATGCATGTGGTCGCTAAATCGCCTCTGCCTTATAAAGGGTTAAAAAAGTTCTGGCGTTTGTTGCGGGGGAAATGTGCACACAAGTGCAGTTCCGCACACTTACATGCAAAAACAAAACTGCCAGTGACTGTAGTGACGACGTCAACACATAAATAAACCGACAATACACTAATAATTCGTGTACAGATGATTCTAAACTCACACATTGACAATAACATCACTAAGTTGTTCATCGGCGAAAAGTCTGATTTATCGCTTGACCGATCCGAAATTTGGACAGATTAGCGGACTCGATGTTGAATATGAATCCGACAGTAATGTACGACTTTGTTGTTTAAATGTAATTAAATAGCAATAATACGATAACAATTTACTTCCATGTGAAATGTAACACCATCATTTTGCAAGCTTGATGTCCCAGATCTCTTTTTACAGCAGAAAACTGAACCATTCGGTATTTTTAGCACTCCCGCGTTCACTCGCGCGATTCGATTCGGTCTAGTTTGAAATCCGAGCGCGCCTTGTTTTATAAAACTCCTGCCCAATTGGGCTTGTACTTTGACAGAGGGGAACGCGGCGAATGGCTACTCCCTTCCGTAGGAAACCCGTGTTGCTCTAAGGTGCAGTGCAGGTACAATCCTATGCACGCGACGCGCGCAGTTAGCGCTGCTCATACTATTCCCCCGCTCCGTGCAATCCCCGTCAGCTAGCATAGGCCCTAAGTGTGAAAAAACTTATGGCACCATGGGAAAACATTAAAATAAACGGGCCAAGGCATAACACAGTTTGGGAAATGCTGACCTAACCAGTGCCTTAGCCAACAAACAACACCGTGCCTTTAACACTTTAACAAAAAGATGTGGCGTCTGCAGTATTGTTACATATTGATATTGATTACTTTTTAATGTTTTGATTCAGGGATAAAATCGATAAGAGCAGATACACGTTAGGTGTTTAAAGCAGTACGGAAGCTACGAACAAATCAATCGAAACGAACATACTCACACAGGCGCGCGCTGTACACGGGGGTTTCGCGGTACTCCAGTCGCGAGTCCTCCTGAGAGGCCGTGTAGAGCGCGCGTCTGTGTGTGTTCGTTTCGATCGATTTGTTCGTAGCTTCCATACTGCTTTAGCTTATATATATACTGTGGCTGTGTGTATGCGCTAAAGTACGAGTTTGATTTGATCAGACTAACAATTGAGTTAGCGTTATTTATTTTCTAGGATTAACTGAGCTGGAAGCGCTAATTTTGTAGGACGTAAAAATGTCATTTGATTTGGGAAACTTTCCTGCTCCCAAAAGGGGTAGTATAAAGACGCGTATTTATTTAGTCAGATACTTGGCTAAAATGCTTTATTTACGCTTATACAGCGTGTATTTTTGATACTACCTCAAACTTTAAGGGCAGTTAGTGAAGGCCCTAATAATCACATTTTACTATGTTTTAGTAAAAAATGTAGACTTATTATTTTCCTTACAAAATCGTATCAAACTATTGTACGCATTACATTGCTGCTCGATAATATTTCAAAAATTAATTAGGCTCTGGTAGTTAATTCTAAATTAACAATTTGTATTGATATCGGTTCACAGCACTTAAATCTTTGTCTGGTTACAGTTTGAGGTAGTATCAAAAATACATGCTGTATAATATCTAATTCTACAGTTCACTAAGAGATTGCTAAAAATTTTTTGTAACATTGGCTAATGTTACAAAATTATGTACCAACTTAATGTTAACACAATTAAGTCGTATAACATATTAAATTATATTGTAACGGATAACTCACGTCTTAAATCGAGTTTAGCTGAACATGTTTCGGGTTATTTCGAAACCCTTCATCACTGGAGCACGCGACTCGGCGGCTGCCGCAACACGCGCACTACGCGCAGTGGCGTAAGACGTGAGTTATCCGTTACAATATCATTTAATATGAGTGAGTCTCACGGTAGTTTCGTGTATACATATTTTTGTAACTTTCGTAGTCTTTGCAGTCGAGTGTACCAGCTTATTAAATTTCTTGATTTCATAACTGTGTGATAAAATCTCGTTTTAATTTTAGTTATATTATAATGCTGCGTATTTCTTATGTGCCGTAGTAATGTAACTTTTGTCCTCCGTTTCACCATCCATTGACTAAAATCTACTTGACAAATATGATGCCGTCTCTGTCTGTTTTGTTCGAATAGACGGAGACGGCCTCACATTTATCCGTCAAATAAAATTAATCAATGGATGGCTAAACAGTCCCTTAGTGTATTCTTTTATTTAAGCGTTAACTTGCTGATGCAAAGGCATTATACTGCCTTAATTTAAAATCGTCGTATTTTTAACACCTCGGTATTTTAAATGCCGTGGTCAAAATGTAATATATAATACAGGAACAGGTTCTGTCTTTTCTACTAAATATTATTCCCAATCGTTTAATTTGCCAAACTGTTTCATTTTCCAACTCGCAAAACAAACCTAACCTACTGTGCTGTGTTATAAAACAAAACCATAAGAAAATGCACTGAGAAAAAAAATGGTTTCGGAGAAAAATTTAGTTGGGAAATAAAATAATTTGGCAAATGGAGCATTTGGGAATAATATTTTTGTGAAAAGGCTACCACAGGTACTAGAACTAAATAAGTTTTTATATGTAATTGTAACAGGCATACATATGTATAATCAATAATAATAGAATGTAAGAGATGTTTTAGTTATAAATTATATCATAAGCACAATTCTGGTATGTTTTTGTGATTGTTGTATTTTGAACATGACATACAGTCAGGGGCAAAGATGACATACAGACACGGCCAAAGTTACAAAAATATGTATACACGACTCTATGCCCTTAACATTAAGGCCGTGTATACATATTTTTGCAACTTTGGCCGTGTCGTTATCTTTGCCCTTGTACATCTTTGCTCATTGTTGATTTCGATTTGTGATATTGTATTCCTAAGTACTTCATTGTTACAATTATTAATTTTAAGAGTAAAGTATTATTTTTGTACCTTTGATATTTAATCGTGGTTAGAGACTTAACGATGAATAAGTATTAAGTTCTTGCGTCTCCGTTCCACCGATCTCATTGTAGAGATCATTTCTATCGCGAAAAATCTAAACGGTTTTAACAGGTTCCCTGTCCCGTGAGGAACATGTGAAACTGTGATGCCGGTGACGTCATTACGGCGCAAATTGACATATAGGGTGCTTTTATAAAATATATATATAACATACTAGCGTTTACCCGCGGCTTCGCACGCGTTATGAGTTCGAGATTTTATCCCTATCCTATGGGAAAATCGGGATAAAGAGTAGCAAATGTGTTATTGCAGACGTCCAGCTACCTACATACCAAATTTCATGACTCCAAGCCCAGCGGTTGTTATTTAGAGATTTTATCCCTATCCCGTGGGAATATCGAGATAAAAAGTATCCTATGTTTTAATCCAGGTTGTAAACTAACTTTTTGCCAAATTACATCCAAATCCGTTAAGCCGTTTTAGCGTGAAGAAGTAACAAACATACTTACTCACTCACTCACAAACTTTCACATTTATAATATTAGTAGGATTAAATATATTCTCATTCTGAGAGGAGGCCTGTGCCCAGCAGTGGGACGTATATAGGCTGGGGATGATTAAATCAAATCAATCAATCCTATAAGGTCAATAAAATATCCGTAAACTAAAGAGGCCAATAAGTTGTTGGCTGTATGAATAAATAAATAAATAAAATTTATTTGTCATAAGTACAGTAGTTTAAATTTAATAGATTATAATAAGATCGCCACTCAGTGCCACTAAGTGGCGTACAAATTTCAATTTAAATTAAAATACATAACATAATATTATTTACAAGCACAATTTTTTTTATTCATATAATTTTTATGACAATACCTTTTATTCGTTTAAGAACTCGCTAATATTATAAAAGTATTTCTCTGACAGCCATGAAGCTTGACGTCATACGGCTGTCACCGGTATCAAAGTTTCGCTCCCTGTCCATGAGGCACAGGATGAAAAAGCAGTTGTTTTTTCTATAAATAATAAATTTAATTACGTATTTATAATATTACTAGCTTATGCCCGCAACTTCGTCTGCGCGAATCTAGGTTATCGCGCGGTGGCGCCCTCTACCGGAATAAAAGGTATCCTATGTTGATCCTTGGGGTTCAAACTACCTGTACCTACACCAAATTTCATCAAAATCGGTCCAGTGGTTTCGACGTGAAAGCGTAACAGACAGACAGACAGAGTTACTTTCGGATTTATAATATTAGTAGGGATTTTTGTTCTGGAACCACATTTAGATAACCAATTAAAATTACTTTGGGGACATTACATTGGGCATATTACATTACTTTATCATTACTATGGGAACGCCTCAAATGGCGTTTACCTTCACGTGCCCGAATTTCACTTGCCATACCAACGTTTGCCATAAATTATATAGAACCGTGCCGTTTTCAGGATTTTTTTAAATGTCATCAATTAGAAAGTAGTTCGAACGTTAGGTAAGGTTAGTTTAATATCCACTGAGTAAATTACTATTTCAGAAATAAATTACTTTATGGCAATTGAAAATTCTAGAAAATGATACATTCGGGCATGTGAAATTCTGGAAAACGATAGAGAACCCTCAAATGGACGTTGTACATTGCTGCGGGATAGGGAACCTGTTAAGGAACCTTTCAATCTACTTCGAACTAACTAGCGCTTTCCAAATGACTAATCTAACTAGACTAACTGTCAAATTGATTGACGTAAAGCCACAGTATATATATAAGCAAAGCAGTATGGAAGCTACGAAGCTACGATCGAAACGAACACACTCACACAGACGCGCGCTTTACACTGCCTCTAAGGCCGAAGGCGGTACTACAGTATCGCGAGACCCCCGTAGAGGCCGTGTTGAGCGCGCGTGTCTGCGTGAGTGTGTTTGTTTCCATCGATTTGTTCGTAGCTTCCATACTGCTTTAGCTTATATATATATATATATACTGTAGTAAAGCCGAGTTTAGACTTGCAAGAAAAATCGTACAAGTTTAGTATTACATTGCGAGGCAATAAAGCATTGTAGTGGTCAATCCAGCGCCGCAACGTAATGGAACTTACACGTTTTTTCTTAGAAGTCTAAACTCGGCCTAATAACCATCTCATCATAAGTCGAGTTTAGACTTGGAAGAAAAATCGTGCAAGCTGCCTTAGGTACATTGCGTGCGGCGCTCGATTGATCACTACAAACTCGTTGGCTTTACGGCCTCATAATTAAATGAAGGGTCCACGGAAAGAACATGTCTGGTCACTTTTTTTTTAAATTGAGATTTTAATCTCGAAATGTAGAGCTCACATAGTACTATGACTCGCCATTGAATTGAATAATCTGAATTATAATATGTATGTATTTTTTTACTTTTAAAGGAATGGTAACCATAGTAATTGTTCGTGATGACTAACTTTCAAACCGCTATAACTCAAAAAGTTGCTTAGGTGACTAGACATGTTCTTTTTTGGACCCTTCAAATGCATCATGCATGATTTTTGTTGCAAGTCTAAACTCAACTTTTCATAGTTGTTCAAGTTTACAAAAAGTAGGAAAAGCTCTCGGATATTTCTGGAAATTTTCATAAGAAATTTAAAATGGAACTGAAAGTTGTGAGAAGTTTCTGAAATTTTCCTATACGAAAAATTCCTATTTTGGAAAGTTTCCTTTGGCACATCAGTACGTAAGCAATAAGCATACAACAGAAAGTACACTTTACACAAGATGGTGGAAGCAAATAGATCTCGTATGCGGCTTGTTTAAATTTTGTTAATGTAATAATAATCATAATAGTTTGTTTGTTACGAAAGTGATGCTGTGAATTAATTAGTGCTAAGCTAAATCGCTTGTTAAGATAGTATTTATTTTCTTAATAAAGAAAATACAATTTTATTATTCTAATGACGTTACTTTTCTAATTAACCTTTATTTCCTTCTTCCATTGGACTTCTACGAACTTTACCAGCCCACTTTGTAGGGGGAGGGGGGTGCGGGCGGTTGCCATCAGAATATCGTAGCGGGAGAAGCTCCTGTCAGTTTCTATGGGCGGGTACACAAAAAACATGGCCAGTATTTCCATGTCGGTGTTATCCGGGCCGGGAAAGTGTCACCCGAGGTCCCGGGGTAGGTAGCTACTCAAATATGTATTCTTTTACAAATATAAAATTTACTTGCAAATGTGATGAAAAACAATGCATTCCCTCTAGTATACTAGTTCTATTTTACTATGCTTTCAGGGCCAAAGTTTATCTGGTCCCAGCTAAATCTTTAATATGCCTGAAACGTTGCATGGTTACGCCGCGAAAAGCGTCGCTGGCTTTTGTTTTTGACGCATTTAAACGCCATCTACAGAGAACTTACCGTACTGACTGAATTAAAACCTTACCATCACCCGTCAGGTAGCTAGTTTAAGTATCTATTACGCTCAATAGATGGTGCTACCGGAGAGAATCGTTCAATAGCCTCCGATGTAAACACAAACTAGCTTCGCGCCATCGAGTAGTACATTGTTTACGTACGGTTTTTAATAACGCATTGTCGATTCGTATTTCGCGCCGACAACACGCGGGCACATTACCGGTTTTCAGATCCATTATTTGTTTAGAATTCGTAGTAGTTGTAACAGTCTTTGGTTGTAACTCGCCATCAAAAGTGAAGTGACAGTGTAGTGCTGATTTTTAATTTCGAATAGTATTGATTCATTTTGCCGCTTTACGTATTTAATTTTTTTGCGTGAACTTCAAAACAAACTTTGATATAAAAAAAAACATTTATAGGCAATAAAATAGTCTTCATCGTGACTTTACTGATTTAATGACATTTATAGTGAAACTTGCGATAAGTGAAATGAGTTTAATTTGAATAGGTAAGTTTTCTTTTTTTGCTCTATGATATTAATTTCGTCGAATATTAATTATTTTATTATTACGAAAGTCCTTTAAATTTGCGATTTTATCGCGCCGTTTCTTTGCTCGTCTGTCTGTGTATGTATCACACGTTACCTTCCAAAATAAGATGAAGAAAATCGTCGCTACTTTGAAAAAAGCCCGTATCTCAAAATCAATAATTTTACTGAGTGATCAAGAGTCAATTTTGTTGACGTACCTATTGATTTTAGATACGAGATTTTTCAGAGTAGTGCCGAAATGGCTATCTATGCGAGGGATATCAATGTAAATAGGCACATCATCTCTCTTCTCAAAGCTTTTATATACTTCGCCCACGGCTATAGGAATTCCATTAGCCGCGGGGAGTACTTTTACGATGGATATATGACACAAAAGTACTAGTGAGCCACCCCGGTTCCAACGAGAAACCTTTTTCAGTTATGTTGTGTGTTAACTAAACTATGTACAGTCAATGAAACTGAATAAATACAATCATCAGCACCAGTATCTGACATATCAAAGCGTGCACAAAATATCTGATGATGATGATGATGTGATCCTGTTATCCCTCACTAGGGACATAGGGCTCGTAGAAGAGTTTTCCATTTGGCTCTATCTTGCGCGGCTTCTTCCAGCTCTTCCCAGCCGAGACCAATTGAGCCAGCCTCCTCAAAAATATCTGATATCTACGACTCTATTTCTAGGGCACCGGTAGGAGTGTCAGATATTTTTGCACGCTTCACTGTGGTAGATGTGAATGCATGTGACTGTATTTTTGTGCAACCTATGTTGTTGACATCCCATAAATCTGCCGAAAAATCTGTTTGATATAGTACATATAAAAGTAGCAATGTTTCGCGAAACTGTCGATGTAAATCTGTACACGTTATGCAGAAATAAACTGCTAATTGCAAGTCCCCCGATTAGAGTTACCAAATGAAAAAAATATAAATCCGAGAAAACGCCTGATTTCCTTAAAAAATTTGAGAATTTGTTACAATTTCACATTTTTGTTTCAATAAACAAGTCATATGGTATTAAATTAGTCTCTATAATATAAAGACAAAATACATATTATTACATACATAAGTAACTACATATTATACATATATATGTATGTATGTTTTTAAATACGTACATATTACTTATTAAAAAAAAACTTGAAAATAAAATGTTCTAAAAAAAATCAACTCTACTCCCCGGAACAATCTTAAAATCTTGAGATTCTCAGTTTGTAAAATCCTGTTGTACCTACCTAATACTGAAAAAAATATAAAAACTGGAATCTCAGGTAAAAAAAAATCAACTCTACTACTCCTCGGAGCAATATTAAAATCTTAAGATTCTCAGAAATTTGTAAAATCCTGCTGTACCTAATACTGAAAAGAGTATAAAATCTGGAATCTTAGGCAATAGCCGAGATTAATCTGTCAAAAAAAAATAATCAAGGGGTGGAAACAGCCCCTAAAGTTGTTTAGGTCATTGAAACATGACACTACCAGCAAGTCAAGCAACCCGAAAACATTGATTAGCTATCGCTTGATGGATGACTATTTATTTTGATGACCTAATATTGTTTACATGGAATGTGCATCTTTCATGATTGTTTGCATACCTGTCAACACATATATTGATGAATGGTGTCAAAACAATCTCAGGGTATCGTTTCCTTGTGCGCTGATAGTGTGTGTGTTAGGGCTCCACAAAAAACCAGCATTCTATGGTTCTGCACACGTGTGGCAACACATGCTGAGTGGTGGCGGGTCGATCAACTTTATCTTGTTTGTTATTCTTTCCCGTTGTCCAAGAGACAATGATATAAACATTAATGTGCTTAGGAGATGGTCCTTTAAAGAATAATGCTCTATGAATTGTAACCGCAGAAAACATGGAGAAACTCATGGTTTTAAAGAGTTGTCCAGGGGACGTTACCATGGCAACGTGGTACGGGGAAAAGCCCGGGCTCATTTACCATTACTATCAAAGTCAAAGTCAAAGTCAAAATATCTTTATTCAATTTAGGCTATGATAAGCACTTATGAACGTCAAAAAATCTACCACCGGTTCGGAAAAAACCTCTGTTGAGAAGAATCCGGCAAGAAACTCAACGAGGTATTTTTTTTTTAAAAACAGATTCACAATATTTATAAATTATATCTATATACTATACATTACAAGTATTTAACACAATTTTATTTTTAACACAGTAGGTTCACTATTTGAAGGGATCACTAGTGCGGATCGGAATTATTTCCAAATATCCCTGTAAAATATTATACTTAAGTAACTGGTTTATCCCGGGATCACAGCCTAGGCCATGCGCGTTGTAAACTTATTTAAGGGAGGTCGTGCCTTTACGATTCGTTATCACAGCTGTCCGCCGAGGTCGGTAAAGTATTGTTTGTCGCCCTTGACATAGAAAAAGTTTGGCGTCGTGAATTATTATTGACATTGGCTCGAGATTGGGACTAATTGTGAGATGGCAACTAGTCATACTTGTTAGAGTCAAAATGCTGCACTTCATGATGAAAGCAAGCCGCTTTGCACAGTGATAGTACAGACTAAACTGAGTGATTTGACTCGCAGCAGCGGAAGTTTCACCCCTTAGGAACAGAGATGGCGCCACTTCTTTGAAAAATGTTTCAAAAAATTCTACAAGCTAAAGTAATAGACCGATTTCAATGTTTGATATCTCAAATTAAAGCTTATTATATACGTTACTTATAAAAAAATACTAAAAAAATATATACTGTAAACTTCTGGCAAAACACGGCATCTCAAGTTTTTTTTTCTTACTTCATTTGTAGTTTTTACTTGATTTCTTAAAAAAACTGTATGCAACATGAATGGTTTAATGCATATACATATTACAGAGTATATAATAAGTATAATGAAAAAAACCCGACACCAATACCTTTCATATTCCACGAAATATGAAAGTTTAAATGTGAGCATAAATTTCTTTAAAAAATATTTCAAAAAATTCTACAAGCTGATCTAACAAACCGATTTCAACGTTTAATATCCAAAATGAAAGCTCATAACATTCGTTTTTTACAAAAAAATACAAAAAAATCTTTACTGAAAACTTTTGGCAAAAAACGCCATCTCAAGTTTTTTTTCTTATCAGATTGGTAGTTTTTACTTGATTGCTTAAAATATTGTACGTTTTATGCAACATTAATGGTTTAATACATACTTATATATATGTCTGAGTAAATAACAAGTATTATAAAAAAAACCCGACACCGATACCTTTCATACTTTACGAAATATCTAAGAATAATTGTGCACGCTTTTCTTACAAATAAATTTCAACGAAATCTTCAAGTGAAACGAGTGCTCTGATTTTAATGTAAGTATAATATTAAATGAAAAGAAGAAAGAAATTTCCCATTTTATTAAAAAAAAAACGAATAAAAAGTTTTTTCCTGGTGTTACGAAAAAATATAATTGCTTTAAAATGTGTAATTGTTTTTATTCAAAAATTACTATATTTGAAGACAAAAAATAAAAACTATCGTTTTCGGCATAGTTGGTTCTTAAATATATTATATGCTGCTTAGTAGTTGGCGAATTTATTTAAAAATTAGCTTTTTACTGATAGGACCTTAACTTATAAATATGGCACATTTCAAATAAAAGACTATGTACATCAATGTTTATCAAATATTTTAATTATAATATAACTTATAAATAAGTCCTCTTCGGGTTCATCGGCACAAGTAAAAAGGACAAGCCGTTTTGAAGTTCTTGTGCTATTCCAATACTACAAAATCACAGATCTTTTAGACATGTAAAATTTTGTACATACAAAATAACCCTGCAACGAATATTATAATATCTTGCTTTTGATTTGTACAGCCACCTTACAGGATTTACACTGGGCAGTGCATGGTAAACTGACCTGACAACACCCACAACGCATGGTATCGCAGCCAGATTTGCAGCCACAATAGTCCAAGAGGCTTAATTGCGACCAAATCGGTGTAACTGCCGACCATTCTGGAGTCCAACTCTCTTTTGCCTTAGTCCATCCCCAACAAGATGGACATGGTACGGAAACTTTTGGTTTCAGAGCGTTTCCCCATATGTAGCCCGCTTGGTAAGCTGCACGCAGTACATGTTTATGGAGAGGAGCTATGGTAGGTAGCTTATTTTTTGAAGCAAACAACTATTTACGAACTTCATTTCAATACATGTGTTCCGTTTGAGCATCATATCTTCAAAAAACAAGCTCGTGACAAGCCTGCCACCCACATCAGCTGCTCTCTATAACATGCACTGCGTGCAGCTTATCAGGCAGGCCATAATTGGGTAGGCCGATTTGGTCGCTATTAAGCCTCTTGGATCATTGTGGCTGCACGACTGGCTGCGATACCATGCGTTGTGGGTGTCGTCGGGTCAGCTTACCATGCACTGCCCAAGTGCCCAGTGTAAATCCTGCAAAGGAGGCTGTACAAATCAAAAGCAAGTTAATTATAATATTCATCATCATCATCATGTCAGCCGAAAGACGGCCAAGGCTCTCCACTTAGACCGGTCTTGTGCTTTTCGCATCCACCGCGATCCCGCGATCTTAAGCGGTCGTCGCTCCATCTTGTTGGAGGCCTACCGACAGCTCGTCTCCCGGTCCGCGGACTCCATTCGAGAACCTTTTGACCACATCGACCGTAATATAATAATCGTTGTAGGCTTATTTTGTATGCTGACCACTGATTTCCAGAGGTAGGCACAAAATTTTACATGTCTGAAAGATCAGTGATTTTGTAGTATTGGAATAGCCCAAGTACTTCAAAAGGACTTTTCCTTTTCAGTTCTACTTGTGCCGATGAACCCGAAGAGGACATATAAGTTATAGTTAAAATATTCGATAAACATTGATGTATGTGACATATGTATAAGTTGAGGTCCTGTCAGATAAAAAGCTAATTTTTAAATAAATTCGCCAACTATTAAGCAGCATATAATATATTTCAGAACCAACTATGCCGAAAACGATATAGTTTTTATTTTTTGTCTTCAAATATAGTCAATTTTGAATAAAAACAATAACACATTTTAAAGCAAATATATTTTTTCGTAACACCAGGAAAAAACATTTTATTCAATTTTTTTTAATAAAATAGGAAATTTCTTTCTTCTTTTCATTTAATATTATACTTACATTAAAATCAGAGCACTCGTTTCACTTGAAGACTTCGTTGAAATTTATTTGTAAGAAAAGCGTGCACAATTAATCTTAGATATTTCGTAAAGTATGAAAGGTATCGGTGTCGGGTTTTTTTTATAATACTTGTTATTTACTCAGACATATATATAAGTATGTATTAAACCATTCATGTTGCATAAAGCGTACAATATTTTAAGCAATCAAGTAAAAACTACCAATCTGATAAGAAAAAAAAACTTGAGATGGCGTTTTTTGCCAAAAGTTTTCAGTAAAGATTTTTTTGTATTTTTTTGTAAATAACGAATGTTATGAGCTTTCATTTGGGATATTAAACATTGAAATCGGTTTGTTAGATCAGCTTGTAGAATTTTTTGAAATATTTTTTAAAGAAATTTGTGCTCACATTTAAACTTTCATATTTCGTGGAATATGAAAGGTATTGGTGTCGGGTTTTTTCATTATACTTGTTATATACTCTGTAATATGTATATGCATTAAACCATTCATGTTGCATACAGTTTTTTTAAGAAATCAAGTAAAAACTACAAATGAAGTAAGAAAAAAAAACTTGAGATGCCGTGTTTTACCAGAAGTTTAAAGTATATATTTTTTCAGTATTTTTTTATAAGTAACGTATATAATAAGCTTTCATTTGAGATATCAAACATTGAAATCCGTCTATTACTTTAGCTTGTAGAATTTTTTGAAACATTTTTTAAAGAAGTGGCGCCATCTCTGTTCCTAAGGGGTGAAACTTCCGCTGCTGCGGGTCAAATCACTCAGTTTAGTCTGTACTATCACTGTGCAAAGCGGCTTGCTTTCATCATGAAGTGCAGCATCCGGCCAAAAAATGGTCCTAACAAGTATGACTAAACGTGCGAGATAAACATACGGTGATGCCTTCAGATTAGGTACTATTAGAGTTTAATGAGTCACTTGACATACCTACACATACATGATGATATTTAATACGGAAATAGAGATTCTGAAATTACATGGGATAGTTTTTATTGGAACACTAGCTTATGCGCGCGACTTCGTCTGCGCGGATTTAGGTTACTCTCGCTCTCTACCGGAATAAAAGGTATCCTATGTTGATCCTTGGGGTTCAAACTACCTACATACCAAATTTCATCAAAATCGGTTCAGTGGTTTCGACGTGAAAGCGTAACAGACAGACAGACAGAGTTACTTTCGCGGGCACGTATTTGAATATCGAAATTTAAAATATCTAAAGTTAAAATGTCGACGGTCAAAATATCGAAAATCAAAATATCGAATGATCTAAATATCTACTATGGTTATATCGACGTCTGGAATTCCTAAAACCGAAATATCGAACGGCTAAAATATCGAAAGTTCAAAATATCTACAACCGAATGATCGATATATGTTAATATCGAAACACAAAATATCAACCGTCAAAAAACCAAATATTAAAATATCGAAAATTGAAATAGCGAAGTATCTTAAAATCAAGAAAAATGCATAGAACTCGATTCTTGTTTTGGTCACGGTTGAACCTAACCGCTCCTCCTCGCTGCGCTCGTCGTCGCACCTAATTTTTAGATTAGATTGCTTAGTACCTACAGTTTCAAACTGAAGTCTGATTAATTCAATCGCAAAGTGTAGGTGCGACGACGAGCGTTGCGAGGAGGAGCGTGTTAGGTTAAACTGTGGCCAAAACAAGCGCGAGCCGAGCGAGCGAAGCGAGCGTGCCGCGGCAGCGGCCGGCGAGTGCCAAAGTTAAATTTCATATCAGTAATCGACTATTGTACCCTTCGGTATTATAGACATTCGATATTTAGAATTTCGACCTTAGAATCGTTCGAAATTTCAATTTTCGATATTTTATCCATCGATATTAGAATTTTCGAAATTTTAGCATTCGGTAATTGTACCGTTCGATAATTTATACTTTCGACATTTTGAATTTCGACCTTATAATCGTTCGACATTCTGATTTTCGATATTTTGACCGTCGACGTTTTGACATTAGATATTTTAAATTTCGATATTCAAATACGTGCCCACTTTCGCATTTATAATATTAATAGTAGGGATAGGGATTAGTAGGGATTGTAATAAAACTGTGCAGTTTTCGTGGAAGCACGTAAATAAATTATTCGCAGTCAGAGAAATTATTCGAAGACACTTGTAAATTTAGCGTCCAACTCGTAGTTACATAGGTAGTTACCAGCTCAATATCTCCGCCTTTGTACTTAGCACTTTCTTTTTGTGTGATATTTTTGTATTTCCTTTTTGTATAAATAAGAGTATAAACAAAAAAACAATATCTGACATAGCAAAGCGTGCATAAATATCTGTACCACTACCATGAGTTTACAGTGACCGTACTCGATAGCGACGCCGTAATTTATTTGTATGGAGAAATGTACAGCGCCCCTACAAATGATCTACGCCGTCGCTATCGAGTACGGTCACTGTACCACTACCATGAGTTAACAGTGACCGAACTCGATAGCGACGGCGTATTTTATTTGTAGAGGCACTGTGTACAATTCTCCATACAAATAATTTACGCCGTCACTATTGAATACGGTCACTGTTAACGCACGGTAGTGGTGCTGTAAACTCATGGTAATGGTACTAATACGACTCTTATTTCTAGGGTCGTTAGGACGTGTCACATATTTTTTCATGCTCCCTAAATGGGAGATAGTATGACGGAATAAATTTATGTTATCCAGCAATTTATTTACATCAAATGCATTCAAATCCGTTCAGTGGCTTTAGTGTTGCAAAGTAACAAACATCTGCTTACGAGTAGGTACAGTCGAGTTCATAAACTTCGTGAGCAAAAATTTTATCAAAAATATCTGAACACGCTACGCCGTGAACAATAGAGCCGTGTTCAGTCAGATATTTTTGATCAAATTTCTGCTCACAAGTTTATGTACTCGACTGTACCATCATCCAAATAAGTGGTCTACAAATTTTGAAACAAGATCCTGTCAAATGAATATATCGCTAAAGTCGAATTTTCTAGTTGACAGACACGTCTATTGGCATTATTGTTTTATGACACGCAAACGATTATCTACTTTAGGGTAGTAGACCATATTATTTGGTTGATGGTAGGTACACACAAACTTTCACATTTATATTTTTACTAGCTTTTGCCTGCGGCGCCGCCCGCGTGGTATTCGGTTATCGCGCGCTGTTCCCTCGGGAACTGCATTTTTCCGGGATAAAAAGTAGCCTATGTCACTCTCGGGCCCATAAACTATCTCTATGCCAAAAATTACGTCGATCCATCGCTCCGTTACGGCGTGAAAGACGGAGAAACATACAAACATACAAACACATTTTCGCATTTATAATATTAGTAAGTACTTATGGATTTTCAGTTCAGTTTTCCTCAAACAACTATTTCATTAAATAAAACCAAACAGGCTGACAAAAATTATTCGTAGGAAGATTGTAAAGGTATTGGTATTGTAGAGATTGCTTTTATTCAATGTGGTTGACCTCAACACTGTTTGTATACAGACAACAAACAATCATCGTTAGGTACTAACAGTTGTTAGTAACGAGTGGGCAGCCGTGTACAAACAAATACCATACCTATTATGTTTAACAGGTTGGCAACAAGGTCTTCCCAAGTTTAGGTATATAACTAGTGGTACGGTCAAGGACTTTAATTCTACTGTCAAGAAGACGTTAATATCTAAGGTTTATTATAAAGTCAATGATTATATCATGGACAGGGATATTTGGAAATAATTCCGATCCGCATTAGCGATGATCCCTTCAAATAGCAAACCTACTGTGTTTAAATTAAAGTTGTGTTAAATACTTGTGATGTAAGTATAGTATATAGATATCATTTATTAATATCGTGAATCTGTTAAAAAAATACCTCGTTGAGTTTGTTGCCGGATTCTTCTCAACTGAGGTTTTTTCCGAACCGGTGGTAGGTGGTAGATTTTTTTGACGTTCATAAGTGCTTGTTATAGCCTAAATTGATTAAAGATATTTTGACTTTGACTTAAAAAATTCATGAGCCACCATGGAACCATTCCACAGTACCTAAACGTTATAGTAACACCGCATTATTAACAAGGGAAATCGTAATGACTTTTGCTTCGAAAAGATTCTATGTGACTTATGAATTAAAGTCCTTGATCGGTAGGTACATGTGATACGACTGTTCTTGGCCCTTACACAAATAATTAAAATATGAGGGTGTTAATCAACATTATAGCAGCTCAGGTTTAGGATTCCGTATCCGCATTTGATCACCCAATTCTCGAGAGCAAACATCTGTCCCGACCGGGGATCGGACCCGCGACCTCAAGCTTCATAGTCAGGTTCCCTAACCACTTGGACATCCGGTCGCAAAACGGTTTAAAAACGTCCTGTTTTCAGAACGAATTGCACTGTTTTTATCGACTTCAAATCCTACCTTTTTGAAATTTTAGTTTGCAACCCCAAACTATATAGACCATGAAGCTGAGTAGCTTCACTTTAGATTTTTACCTTCTTTATGTACTTAGGTCCATATATTATCTATGTAATATTTATATAATATTAATAATATTTATGTAATTAGGTAGAGCTTATTTTTCAGCTTGTAAGTAATTTTATTCAAAGTCTCTCCTATACTTTGCCAATAAATTATTACATGAAAATCTTGTTTACCGATAGTAAATATACTTACTTACACAGTCTTTTACGCAGCCAACGTTTCTATTTCTATCCTCAACGAAACAGAAATCTCATATTTAATTCAATTAGGCCTCGAGACTTGTGCTTAGCCGGTGTTTGCTATACTAGTTGCCTGGGTCACAGTATATACAGGGCGTCCCACGGCGATGCCACATGGAGGGAAAGTACCTTAAATATCATAGATAGGATGTTTTGCTGAAAGAAGGCTTTATTTTATTTTTAAAAGTTAGTCAAACTGCATTCAAAGATTTTTGAATAATTACATGGTTTGACTGGGAATCGAACCCGCTCCACTAGAAAAAAAAACATCCTGTAGTTTTCTCATACCGATCGAAAGGGTTTATTATAAGGATTATTTTTTGCTAAATAACCTAGTGCCGGAAATAAACGGAACACCATAAATTTTAACATTTTTAATAAAAAAAATCAATTTATCAAATGCTCAAAATGAGTTCCATTCTGTTCAATACAAAGACGCACTCTTTTGACTATTTCACTTCCTGTCGATTTTTTGATCTGATTACTACCTACTTACTAATTATCTCTCCGTATCATTTTATCATGCACTTAAATTATAATACGGAAATGATGCGAACTCCTCAAGTGGGCACTGATTCATTAGTAGGTACTAAAATTACGTTTGGGATAATGTCAGTTGTGTGGCCTTACGGAAATGTCATTTTCCGAACAAAATTTCACATCAAATGTTAAAATTTATGGTGTTCCGTTTATTTCCGGCACTAGGTTATTTAGCAAAAAATAATCCTTATAATAAACCCTTTCGATCGGTATGAGAAAACTACAGGGTGTTTTTTTTTCTAGTGGAGCGGGTTCGATTCCCAGTCAAACCATGTAATTATTCAAAAATCTTTGAATGCAGTTTTACTAACTTTTAAAAATAAAATAAAGCCTTCTTTCAGCAAAACATCCTATCTATGATATTTAAGGTACTTTCCCTCCATGTGGCATCGCCGTGGGACGCCCTGTATATAAGCTAAAGCAGTAAGGAGGCTACGAAGCTATTATCGAAACGAACACACTCACACAGACGCGCGCTCTACACGGCCTCTAAGGGGGTCTCGCGGTACTGCAGTACTGTCAAAGAGGCCGGTGTAGAGCGCGCGAATCCTGAGAATATGTCGCAATTTCTGATTTTTTTTTTCAATTAAAAACGTCAATTATATTATTAGTAATGATATTATTGTGATCTTGGTTGATTTAATTTGTGCCATTAACATGATCAATGTTGATTTTTAGTACCTAGTACCTAATTCAAAAATAAGATTATAATATTTATTGATTTTGTTATTTTTTAATAATGAGGTGTAAAAAAATCGTTCATTTATTGAAAATTCTCAAAATCGTGAAATCGCAGGACAAATCATGTGATTGATAAGGCTACGCAAGGTTGTGCTAATAGGTACAGTCGAGTTTATAAACTTGTGAGCAAAAATTTGATCAAAAGTATCTGAACACGCTTAGCTGCGCCGTTAACAATAGAGTCCAGATATTTTTGATTTTTGTTTTGATTTTAGTGTTCAGATATTTTTGATGAAATGTATGCTCACAAGTTTATGAACTCGACTGTACTACATAGAGCGATAAGCCCCTCGAGACATAACCCTCGTCAGACTAAATTTATTGAAGACCTCTAAGTAGAGACCTGTCAACAGAATGTGGATATATGCACGATAATTAAATACGAAAACAGAACTATGAATTAATTATAATGCAAATTAATTACTTTGAATACCCGCGTTTCATAGCCTCTTTTCTGACCCATCTCTGACCACTTTCGTCACGAAATTATTGTCTTCAAATTTTTTTTAATACTGCTTTCACTGCTGGGCAAAGGCCTCCCCTTTCTCCTTCCACTCGTCTCTGGCTTCGGCAAAATGTTGCCAGTCCAACTGGAATCGCTACAAATCACCCCGCCACCTTTCATGCATTGAGGAATTTCAACAGTTTGCCCTTACGGACGTACAATTAACTCATCATCATCATCGTCATCATGTTAGCCGAAAGGCGTCCACTGCTGGACACAGGCCTCCCCCAAGGCTCTCGACTCAAACCAGCCTTGTGCTTCCCGTATACACCGTAGCTCCATCCCCCGGTCCGCGGACACCATCCAAGAACCTTCTGACCTCATCGGCCATCAGTCCTGCGAGCTATTACAATTAATCACTAAAATATAATTTAATAAATTTTACATGAATTTTAACTTTTTTTTTTACATTTTATATAGTTGCGACTTGCGTTGACGTTTATCTGATGCAGTATGTTATGACGGCTTGTGTTATGTCGCATCAAAGCTAAGTGAGAGACAAACAGAGACAGCCCAAGAGCTACAATTTTTTCGAACCGGGGCAATTTCTTGATGGTAGCGCCTCCTCCTTTCAGTGTTTGAGAAAAACTGTTAAAACTGCCAATGAGTTGTGTTTTTCTTCTTCATTTCTTGTCTCAAAGATTTGGCGCCTCCATGAAACTGTAGCATGGGGCAAGTGCCCCGGTTTGCCCCCCCCCCCCCCCCCCCCGCTTAGATCCAGAGCTGGACAGAGCAGAGAGCATCACAACACAACACGACATATATGAGAATGTGGGTGATTGCGGCTATCGGCCAAGCTCTGAGGCTGGGATAAACAAGCAAGGTAATTGCTCCAATTTTTCAATTATAACTATTTACCGGTTTGCGGCGGTTCAAAACGGTTTGATCCGCCTCTAACAAGTAAATAAGGTATTTAATTGCCATGGGCACGATGGTATCTTGTTAAAAGTTGACGTGAAGCTTCATTGTCGCAAATTGTTCGAGCGGAACGTTAACAATCGGCTTCAAAAGTTATTTTGTTTACATTTTTAGGTATAGACAGGTATAGGCACAATAAGCTCGCTACAGTTACAGTCAACTAATTTGATTCCTATATAGGCCACTACAGAACCTTATCATTGTCTCATTTTACGTCATCCTATAGGCATTGCATGAGAAAAATCAAAATTATCTACTATGGTAAGGTTCTATAGTGGCCTAGTAATCAAATTGGTTGACTGTACCTACCTAGGAAAGTAAACAATAAAAAACAAAGAAACCCCATGGCCAATGCCTTAAAATGTTTTTAAATAATAAGTCTATGACTTTACTATAGTAGAGTCTAAAACTCTATTAAGTGACTAAAATTCAACAGTCAAATCATGACCAACTCAAAAATTTCCAGTACCTAATGAGTACTGTTGAACTTTAAATTACTTCTTGTAGATTTTCTTGAGTTCTAGACTTTTCTTTTCCTTTCTTAGTTTATTTAAAGCTTTTTTAAGGCAGTCGGGTTTTTTGATCTTCTACAAGACAGCCCGAAGGAGGCGTAACTTTTTCGGGTGTAATGTATGAATGTCCATATCTTTGATCCTCTCTGTAGCCTAAACTCTAAACGATTGGACAGTTTTATTTAAGCATATGGGGTAACTCTTGGAGTAACACAAAGGTAAAGGTAAAATATGTATAATATTTCTATTTATGTTTATGTAAGTGTCCTTAAATAAATAAATATACAAGTATTTCTCATTTAAGAACATAAGAATCACTCATTACAATTGAACCAACTTAAAGTTTAATGCTTTAGTACCCACTTGCTTATGCCCGCGACTTCGTCTGCGCGGACCTAGGTTATCGCGCGGTGGCGCCCTCTACCGGAATAAAAAGTATCCTATGTTGATCCTAGGGGCTGAAACTATCTCTATACCAAATTTCATTAAAATCGGTTCAGCGGTTTCAACGTGAAAGCGTAACAGACAGACAGACAGACAGAAGTTACTTTCGCATTTAGGGGACCTAGTGAAAAAGGGGTTAAGTCTGCGGAAATTAAACAGCTATTTTCTATTTTATGTGTATAGGGGTTTTTAAGTCGAAATCAGCTGTTCAACTTCTGCAGAATTAACCCCTTTTTCACTAGGTTCCCTAATTTAGTAGGGATTTGTAGCAATTCGTTTAGAGACCTTTTCCTCAAGATTCTTGTACTTAAGTATAATGTAATGATCAGTTGAAGAGCCTAAATGACATTGGCTTCAATATTTCTCTTTCCTTGTCGATCTTCATTATTTCCGCGTACAATGATAATATTTTCATCTAATTACGACTAATGTATGGTGTATTACGGTACACGGTAGGTTTCTTGGAGGATAATGTCATATTACAAGTGCCGTGACGAGTTTCACAAGACAGTGACGTACGATATTTTCCGGGAGGCACATGTATCACATGTATTGTTGCAAATTGTAAGTAGATACAACGGTATGGTACTTTGCGTCACAAGAGTAGCTATTTTTATTACGTCTGTACTGCGATTTTGAACTGATAACCGTTGAAGAAAGGTCCTCGAGTGGCGACCGCGCGAAGCAGGCAGGCTTCCTGGGTGGATGGCGATATCACGAGAGTAGAGGCACAGTATATAAATATTCTGTGGTACTAGTTTTAGTAGTTTTACGAATATTCAACTATCGAATTCCACGTCAGTCACAGTTAAGTCTTTACACTTCTAATTTTTTTTATTTTTAACTTATATTAAATACAGACAAAAAACTTCCCTCATACTTTATACAGGCTTAGGACTGTTATAAATTTTTCAGTAAAAAAGTGTACTTACATAAATGCTTGTTTTCAAGTTGGCGGAACGTTGTCAGCCGCCGTACTCTTAAATACTTAAGTACTAAAAGAATCGCGGGCGGAAATGCGTACTCACGCAAAGCTATTCCAAAAACCTATTCCAGTAAATACGTCTCCCCTCTACACGAGAGTTGTGAGCAACAAGCAAGTGGTGGATGCAAGTAGCGAGTTGTCGTTCATTATAGCGTTTTCTAAGGCCTTTGGTCAGCAGTGCAGTGGATGTTTTTCGGCTGTTGAGTAGGTAGGTCTTTAAAAGAAGTTGGGACTCTAAATACCAATTAATAATACGAGTTTGACGGCAAATTGCATGTTCTGATATTATATTATTAACCTTACCTACTTATGTATCTATTGAAACGAATTTATTGAATGTGACCTATACTTAAAACAATCTTGTATTCACGGCAAATTGCATGTTCTGATTGTTGAGGTTGTAAACCTTTGTAGATTTATATTGGCCGCTAACACTTTAACTATGGTTTTGAATATGTCTAAATAGCTGTCTGTCGATATGTGTCTTTGTTCGTATTGAGATGAAAATATAATATATTTTAATTAACAAATAACCATCTTCTTCATCATTTTCAACATGGTAGCAGAGCGTGGTTAATATTAAAATTACTGCTATCGTATTGCTGCCAATTTAATTTACATGTACATCAAATGGATGTAGAGACTGCTTTTCTTAACGGTAAAGTTTTATCAGAAGTGTACGTTAAACAGCCTCTTGGTTATGAAGACGGTACTGACAAAGTATATAAACTGTATAAATCTCTTTATGGTTTAAAAGAAAGCCCGCGAGCTTGGTACGAATGTTTTAATGATTTTGTAACAACTATTGGCTTTGAAAGGAGCAGATATGATTATTGTCTTTATGTCAAAACAGATGATAACTATACTGTATACATTTTAGTGTATGTCGATGACTTATTAATAGCTTGCAAAAATGAGCACACGGTTGCTATGATTAAAAATAAATTAAGTAACCATTTTAGAATGAAGGACATGGGAAAGGTTAGGAACTACATAGGTATTGATGTAGAGTATGACTATGCAAAAGCTAATATTTTGACATTAAGCCAGGAAAAATACATAGAGTCGTTAGCCAAAAAATATGAAATTGAGAATTCTAAATTATTTAAAACACCTATGGAGATTAATGCTAAACTTGAGAAATGTGAATTACTAAATGATGATATTAAATACAGGAACTTGATCGGAGCTTTGTTATATATTAGTTCTGGCACTCGACCAGATGTAGCCTTTTGTGTCAATTACTTGAGTAGATTTCAGAACTGCTATGGTGAAACTCATTTCAAATATGCATTGCGTATTTTAAAATATTTGTACTTGACTAAAAATCTTAAGCTCACATATTATCAGAATTTAAAAGCGACTATAATGGATTGTTACGTAGATGCCGATTGGGCTGGAGATATCGTAGACCGTAAGTCTACTACTGGTTTTGTGATTCGATTATTTGGTAATGCTGTGTACTGGAAGTCAAAGAAACAAATAACTGTGACAAAATCTTCAACTTTTGCTGAATACATAGCGTTATCAGAAGCTGTAACTGAAATTAGCTTACTACGTAGTATACTTGATGATGTTTTTATAACGCTTCATGCTCCTGTAAACATTTATGAAGATAATTCAGGTGCTGTAGCTATTGCTAAGTATGGTAATTTCACAAAGAATTCAAAGCATATTGAAGTGCATTATCATTATGTTCACGAGAATGTTAAGAATGGAACTATTGATATTGTTAAGGTTGATTCGGAAGATAACGTTGCAGATATTTTTACCAAAGCGTTAGGAAACATAAAATTCTTTAAATTCAGGCAAATGTTAAATATAACTTAATTTGATATTGCCATACTTGCAATGTTTAACAATGTTAATTAGCGTTGCCATATTAAAATATAAATCTAAGGAGGCGTGTTGAGGTTGTAAACCTTTGTATATTTATATTGGCCGCTAACACTTTAACTATGGTTTTGAATATGTCTAAATAGCTGTCTGTCGATATGTGTCTTTGTTCGTATTGAGATGAAAATATAATATATTTTAATTAACAAATAACCATCTTCTTCATCATTTTCAACACTGATATTATATTATTAACTCTACTTACATATGTACATATTGATACGAATTTATTGAAACGTAATTATTAAACGTAAACTGTATTGGTGCTGGTGACTGTTCCCCAGCACCAATATCTGACACAACAGGCGTGCATAATTATCTGATAGGACGACATTATTTCTAGGACCAGAAGGACGTGTCAGATATTTTTGCACGCTCCGCTGTGGCAGATGTTAATGGTGGTGACTGTACCTACGTTGTACGACTGCGCGGATACGACTCGCACTTAGCCGATTATAGGAGCACAACCTTGGCTTTACTGCGTCGTGTTCAATGCCTTTATTCCCGAAGACCCTCGCGCCTAAAAGCTTTGAGAGCCCTCGATCCGCTCAATATCATTGCTGGATCGACCTGAATTCATTGTAAACCGTCTTAAATCAATTAGCATCGCAAATGGACTCTTAACTTCGTTGATTGATACTCGTTTGATTCGACGAAATGGTCTGAACAAAAGAACAATGCCTGGGAGTGGTTATAGCTTCCCTTTGTAGGTACTTACTTAACAGCTCTACCCACTAGACTTGTGTTCTTGTTTTTAGTATTTTTTAAGGCAGTCGGGGTTTTTTGATTTTTTAAAGTTATTGTTTTTGGGAATATGCTATTTAGTGTTTGCACTGCAGCTTCGCCCTGAGGGTGGAGGCGTGGTGACACAACCGCTTCCGCTCCGTGCTACCTATTACAACAACAATACAATACAAATACTCTTTATTGTACACCAGAAATAATAAGCGATACAGAAAACAGGTACACAGAGAAAATTACAAGGTAAGCAATATTATTAAGCAGTATTATTTTCAACAATTTAAATAAAAACAAAGCAGTATCACGTAGTGATACATTACGTGCTAATTAATTTTGTAAGGAAAATAATAATTACCTATTATAAATATTTTTTACTGAAACATAATAAAATAATTAGGGCCTTCATTTACTGCCCTTAAAGTTTGAGGTAGTATCAAAAATACACGCTGTATACAGGCCAAAGATGAAAATAATCATAAATGACCATGTATTAGATTAGACAATAGATACGGCCTTTGCGCTTCCTATGCTGTTGCAATCTTACAGTTATGTCTACCAGTTGCACTAAGGGCCAGTACAGACAGACCGCATTCCAACTGCAAACTTGTCAACTGCCGACTGCCAATATATTTTTCATTGCAGCTTCATTGCAGTCGACACAATAGGGATGTTGACACCACCAATCAACTGACGTACTTTTTACGAACTGTCAAAACACAATTCTCCCACAGAGTTTAAATGGCAATAGCGATTTGTGACGACATAAGTCGCTATTTGTTCGCTAGCTCAATCAACTAACTATTTATTTGTTTTAAAGCAACAAAAAATCGAATTTTACAGTAAAATCTGGTTTTCAAGGCTAAAATAAAGCATTTTTTTACTGGAGTCGTACCTTCGAATTATTTTTTTAATGGCGTCAACATCCCTATTGGACACAAACTGCACGCCGACTGCAATTGAAATGTATTGGGCGGGTCTCTATTGTATTCCATAAAATTTGAACTCCGATTTTAACAATCCATAACGTTATTCATCATAATTTTTGGAAGTCATATTATCTTAAGTCATAATTTTAAACAGTATAAAGTGGAGTTCCGATTTTCGCAGGTCATAATTATTGTTAGTCATAAAATTGGTTAGTCCAAAACTTTCGATGTCCATATAGTATGCCATTCCATAATTTTAAAGGCAATAAACTATTTTAGTATAATTGTTATAAGGTCTATTTTCACAGATCATAATGATTGATAGCCACCTGATAAGTTTAGTCATAACATTTAACGTCATAATGCTAAATTCAATAACAACACTTATAATAATTATAAAAAGGTATTCAATTATCTATCTGAAAAAAATACAACATTTAACTACCGAATGTATACCGCTTTTTTAATTGAAGTGGGTACTCATGCAAAAATATAGTGGGTAGGGTGTAATGTGCTTTAAACGTGTCTGTGCCGTTTACGATTACGCTTTTTAGTGATTGCAAATATGTCGGACGACGGTGAATGTGATAAAGTATACTGTGATTTGTTTAAAACTAAAAGAGGGGGGCTGAAATTAAACATTGATGGGTTTACTTATGAATTCTTGTGTAAGAGTCGTAGTTCTAAGCTAACTAAACTTATGTTGAGTTTCTTAATCCATAGCGTTTCCGGTCTGCTATAAAAAAAAAACCTAACATCGAAGGCTAAGGCGGGAACTACGCTCCGCTTCGCTCCCGCCTTAGCCTTCTAAACCTAACCTATCTGAGTCGCTTCTGCTCCGAACCGTCTTGCTCGCTCGCTTCGCTCGCTCGCACAAATTATACAAGTTTCTTGTGTAAAACTCGTAGTTCTGAGCTAAACAAATATATTTTGAGTTTTTTAATCCACAGCGTTTCCGGGCTGCTATAAAAAAAAACCTAACATCGAAGGCTAAGGCGGGAGCTACGCTCCGCTTCGCTCCCGCCTTAGCCTTCTAAACCTAACCTATCCGAGTCGCTTCTGCTCCGAACCGGCTTGCTCGCTCGCTTCGCTCGCTCGCACAAATCATACTGTTCTCAACATAATTTCTAAAGTATTATCTAAATAACATATTATCTAAAGTCGTAGATGAATTAGCACTTTCAAATGTTTTTTTTTTAATCGACTGAATGGCAAGCGAGCAAGTAAATAAGACCAGCGCTGGGAATGTATGCCTGGAAATGTTTCTGAGTATTTATCTTTATGCCTATCAATGTTATGGATTTGGTTTTTTAGACCTAGACACTTTAGGGATTAAAACGATATGAGTAATAACCGTTAGTACGATGAAATATATGGCTTAAACTATTTCTGAATAATTATTGTTATTTCTTTGAACGTTATGGATAAAAATGTATGACTTTTGTGATTATAGAATTTAATATTATGTGCCATTAATATTAGAGCTAATAAGCATTATACTGAACAAAAATTATGACTAGTGATGTTTATGTTTATAAATTATATGGATATAAATTTCTGACCATCGAAATTCGGAACAAAAAATGTATGGAAAACAAAGGGATCCCGTATTGGGCATTCTGCAGTTGTGGTTACGTCGCAGTTGAAATGCAGTCCTTCTGTGGTAGCCCCAATTTTCAACGATAGTGGTGGGTGACCTACTCTATTGAATGGTGCTAAGATGTCTAACCCGGGACTGTTCTTATCTCTTCTTCTTCTCAGCATATATTTGTCCACTGCTGGACATATGCCTCTTCCATGGATTTCCATGTTGACCTAGATGCGGCAAATCTGGTCCAAGTTGGTCCTACTGTCTTACGGATATCATCCGCCCATCTAGTTGGTGGTCTTTCTACGTTTCGGCTTCCAGTTCGGGGTCTCCTGTGTAGCGTTTTCTGGCTCCATCTAACATCCCCCGCGCGACAACCCGGGACTGTTATATTATGGTAATGATATACTTACAGTATGAAGTAGCGGATAAAAACCTTTAAAGACTAATTGTACACAACTGCATGCAAACTTATGGTGTGGTAGAGCCTTAGGTACTGTAACCACTTGCTGGCTGCAGTACGAATGCGCCGGCTCGACCGGGTTAGTACCACACTCCCACAGAATGCCGGCGTGAAATAGTAGTTTGCTACTGTGATACGTACGGTGAGTGGAAGATCTGGAGGCCCAACCCCCCTACTCCCTCCTCCCTCCTCCTTTAGCCCCCTTTTAGGCCGGCATCGCACCCGCAGTCCGAATAAATAATGCTGTAGGTGTTCACGGGCGGCGGTGATCACTTACTATCAGGTGACCCACCTGCTCCTTTGCCAGCTATTTGAATAAAAAAAAACTGCACCCTGGCTGCAACTGCAACTGTATGGGCAGTCGGCAGTAGCAGTTACATTGCAGTTGGAATTCATAGTGATGTGCCGCGTCGCTGTTTTGGTGGATCGAGTCGACTCGAGTCATTTTATGTGGTACTCGAATCCCGACTCGATTTCGTGACTCAGGTCAAAGGGGCTACTCCGAAACACGAAATTCGAAGTTCGTATCGTACCGTCCTTCTCACTCTCGTATTAAATAACATAAGCGTAGGCGGGACGGTACGATACGAACTTCGATTTTCGAATTTCGTGGTAGCCTTGCAGTTAATATGGTATTCGAATCCGACTCGATTCCGCGATTCGAGTCCAGTGAAAACCTACTCGAATCTATGTTTAGTATTTATTCGAATGTTTACTTGAGTCAAGAAATTCGAGACTAGAAATCGAGTCCGTTACCAATTTTATAACAAAAAAGAAAAATCGAAAAGGTATATCTTCAAACAGCATAGGTAGTATAGGTTTAGTGTAGTATAGTGTCACAATGAATTCAAGCGAGTCGATCTGATTCGAATACTAGACACGAGTCAATCGTACTCGCATAATAGAATCGAGTTAGCGAGTACGAAACCGATTCTCTCTGACTCGAGTGCCGAATCGAGTCTGGCGTACTCGAATTAAAATATTTTGGCACTCGAGTAGGCGAGTCCTAAGTAACAATCGAGTCTGAATCGAGTCAAGCCGTAGTCGGCACATCACTAGAATGCAGTCAGTCTGTACTGATCCCTGACCACGGACTACACGTGACAGAGACATAGGAAATGCAATAAAACAGTCACTTACCGTCTAACATTTCCTCTCCGTCAGTTCGCACGGCCAATTATGTGTTTATATTTTTCTAATTTATTTGATGAAGTTGATCAGTACTCGAATGGAGTACCTACGCGAATCAGCAAGTATAGCGAAGGACATCCACCAACGAGAAGGACGGAAGATCTGGTTAAGGTGCCCGGTTCATGCTGGATGCATGCCGCTTCCAACCGAGGTTAGTCGTATTTACTATTTACACAAAACACAAACACAAAACATCACGCCTGTATTCCCAAATGGGGTAGGCAGAGCACACGAAACGTTACCGCTTCGGAGCCACTTTTAGCAATTTTAGGTTTTAAGTTTGACAAAAACGGTACAATAGTGACAGGTTGCTAGCCTGTCGCCTATGGTATACCTTTACCTATCCTCAGTCGCCTCTTACGACATCCACGGAAGAAATGGAGAGGTGTAATTCTAACCCGACACCACACGGGTATTTACTATTTACGATGTAGTAAAAAAGTCTAACCTGATACTATTTGATTGAATGAGGCCTGACTTTGCCGAGGTCCATGAACTAGAACCAATCTTGATGTTTTGCATGAAATTAAATATCATGGGACAATTGACTTCAATTGGCCTAGTCTCTAACTAAACATAGCTTATATGTACGATGGGTAACCGGCAACTGATAAACATGCTAATCCGCTATATTTCACGACGTTTAATAAGCCAATCGCAGCAAAACTGTAACGTCTAGCGGACCTCTCGATAAATGCTATCTTTCGCCAGTCAAATAACAAGGGGGGTGGTCCGCCCCGAGCGGCAAATTTGGAGGGGCGGCAAAATTCCAAAATAATACTGAATAATTATGTAGATATATAAAGTTGCATTACATTGCGAGGACGTGAAGCCAATTAGTTTGTAGTGGTCAATCGAGCGCCGCAATGTAATGCAACTTGCACGATTTATCTTGCAAGTCTAAGCTCTGCTTAACGATATCTTGTGCTTATATCTACTATAGTTTTTTAAATCCTAAAGCAAAGGGCGGCCTTTTCTTCCGCCCTATACCCACGCCATGCTACGCCACTGCACTGTTTAATTAGTTAAAATTAATTTGATGATATTGTTAAAACCAATTGCCAACGTACGATTATTTCTAATGACGCTCTACCGATATCCAAATAGAAATAAATATGTTTTATTTTTCAAAACACCACCAGGTTCGATTCTCGAACTGAGTAAAAGTTTTTCTTTTTTTAATGCATGAATGCAGTTTTTCTTGTTACCTACTAAAATCGATGACATGATTCCTAAGAACAGACCTACGTACTCAAGTATGTCATAAAATTTCCGTGGTCGCGTAGCATAATAATGAGCGCCTTTGATCTTTATACGATTTTTTCTGTTACACGACATTAAATTCAAACAGATTACGTGATACAATGTTAAATACTAAACGCATTTACGAACTATCTTTTACGCGTTTAGCCCAATTTTAATGAGGGAAACAATTAATTAATGATTGTCGTTAAATTAACGCAGCATGCCGTCACGTAGGCACAAGACCAAATTTATGTCTATATATTTGACACATTACCACGTGCCATCAAATTATTATACATCCTATGCATTTTGTGGTTACTGAGTAAACCATATAGGTACACTATACCGGGTATGGCCTGTAATACGAGCAAAAAATTAAAACATAGATCGTCCTCGTTAAACTGAACAACATTAGTTGAGCGACTTTTAAAAATAATGGAGTCTTTGAATTTTCCTTTTTTCATACAAATTAAATACTGCCATTAATGTACGCCATCCTAGAACACAACTGACGTCGCCTGTCATGCTACAAACATCAACAATATATTACAGGCCACACCCTGTATACACCTTAACTTAGTGCGATTACAGACAGACTGCATTCTAACCGCAAAGTAACTGCAACTGCCGACTTGTCATGTATACATTTCAATAGGGATGTTGATACCACCAATCAACTGACGTACTTTTTATGAGCTGTCAAAACACAATTCTCCCATAGAGTTTCAATGGCAATAGCGACTTATGACGTCATTATCCGGCAACTCAATCAAGTAACTATTTATTTGTTTTAAAGCAACAAAAAATCTAATTTTACAGTAAATCGAAAATTACTGTGGTTTTCAGGGCTAAAATAAAGCGTTTTGTTTACTGGAGTTGTGACTTCAAATTATTTTTTAATGACGTCATCCTCCCTATTATAGCAGGCGTCGTGCGGTTTGCGTGTAGTTGCTGATTGGAATGGAACTGTAATGGAAAATATATCCTGGACATTGCTAGTTTGCAAGAAACACATTCTGAACATGAATAGAGAAAAGCGAAAGAAATTTATAAAACCCATTTCTGGGATTTAGGGATTTATTAAGTTTGTTTCAGCAGACACCGCGTGATTGGGCGACATGTCGCCAAGTTAGTTTGTCGTTTTTTGACATTCCTCCTCTCAAAACGCGAGAGCAAAATAAAACCCACACATGTCATAGTGCGACGGAACTTCCGCAACAGCGTTCGGCCGAAAAGGATTTTTTTTTTCAAAAAAAATTTCTTGCTCCTGTCAAACTGTTGGCGTTCAACAGAATCAACCGCAACCCTGTCATCGTAACTCACTTACAATTAGTACTTAAGATTTGAAGTGTTAATGTTAATTTTTAGCCGGATTTTAACGGTGGAATCAATTAATTAAATGATTGTCTCATTAGACGAATGCCGCGTGCCATCACGTAGGCATAAGACCAAAATGAGTATATAACGGTCACACGTTTGTCATTAAATTATGTCCTTTGGCATTATGAGGTTACTGAGTCAACCATAATATATCACCTAAATCCACACTTAATATTATCGACTTATTAGCGACTTGATCGAGCTTACGGCGGGTGCTAGGGATTGGCTACTTAATTTAGACATTAGGTTGTAGTTTTGTTTTTTGTATTTTTTTAACTATAAGCGGGAAATAAAGCCATACGAAATAATAATAATATTATAAATGCGAAAGTGTGTTTGTCCGTCTTTCACGCCCTAACGGAGCGACGGATCGACGTGATTTTTGGCATAGAGATAGTTTATGGCCTCGAGAGTGACATAGGCTACTTTTTATCCCGGAAAGATGTACAGTTACTGAGGGAACAGCGCGCGATAACCGAATACCACGCGGGCGGAGAGCCGCGGGTAAAAGCTGGTAAAAGGTAAAGCAGCTTGACCTTCTTTATACATTACTAGCTTTTGATTGCGGCTTTGCCCCCGTGGAATTAGGTTATCGCGCGCTATTCCCTCGGGAACTGTGCATTTTTCCAGGATAGAAAGTTGCATATGTCACTCTTTGGCCCATAAACTATCTCTATGCCAAAAATCACGTCAATCCTTCGCTCAGTTTCGACGTGAAAGACGGACAAACATACAAACACGACACACTTTTGGATTTATAATATTAGTATGGATATTATGTAATGAAGGTTAAGTAAACAACATTTTTCATTCATAATTGTTTAATTTGAAAGGGTAAAGGTTAATCTATGTTTGTTGTAAAGATTATTTAGTAAATAAAGTTGTTTACAATTTTAACTTTATTTGGTAGGTATTCATATATTTTAAAAAGCTAATATTTAATTAGCAGTGTTTGTTTCTACTTATATTTTGATTGAAAAAAAGTGCGTAGGTAACCTCTAACCTCGATCTTAGAAGCAAATTGAGTAGATCAAAAAGAAAAATACGAAATACCCAAGCCTTTAGTAAAAACAAAATAGAGTTAGGTCAGTACCTAAGTCAAAAGTTCACAAATGATGCGAAAAAAACAGAATTACTAATTCTTCAGCAAAAACAAGCGGCAAAAAGTTAATTTCCTTAAGTCGTCTTCACACAGAAAGCTGGTTTCGGCGCGAAAGCGAATTTGTGAAGACAATAGGGATGTTGACACCACCAATCGACTGACGTACTTTTTATGAGCTGTCAAAATACAACTCTCCCGTAGTTTCAATGGCAACAGCGACTTATGACGTCATTATCCGGCAACTTTTCAGTTGTCCACTTATTTAAAAAAATATAAGTAGGTAGGTACCTACATATTTCCTGACGCTATTTCACCACACAAAATAAGTAATATTGTTTTTAAATATATACAAAATCTTGTGGTAAATGTGATAAAAAGTCAGATAATCTTTGTTGTCAGATAATTTTTTCCTCCCAAGATTTCGAATTTTCCTGACGTCAAAAATTTTTGGATATTTTATGAAGTTTTTTTTTTATTCGACTGGAAGGCAAACGAGCAAGTGGGTCTCCTGGTGGTAAGAGATCACCACCGCCCATAAACATCTGCAACATCAGGGGTATTGCAGATGCGTTGCCAACCTAGAGGCCTAAGTTGGAATACCTCAAGTGCCAGTAATTTCACCGGCTGTCTTACTCTCCGCGCCGAAACACAACAGTGCAAGCACTGCTGCTTCACGGTAGGATTAGCGAGCAAGATGGTGGTAGCAATCCGGGCGGACCTTGCACAAGGTCCTACCACCTGCAAAAGTTTATGTTTTATGATCTCGTCCTTAGTATTAATAATTTCTTGTCAAAACTGATTTCTTGTCAATTTCACGACGGGTCAACTTTTAAAGAAATACTCAGATACTAAAGCGAAGTAAAAAAAAATCCGGCATATTTTTGACAGGCACTATAACTTATAGTTGAAGAAAATTAGATTGAAATGTATGGAAAAATTGGCAAAATTAAAGCAAGAGGTTTATCTATCAGGATATGTAGGTTATGGAGAAAAAATAAATTTTACCCACTCTCCCCCCCCCTCCGGGGGGAGCGACACCCCCCCGCGCCCTCGAATATGTCCCGGACCGCGGTATTTTCCATTATAAAAGAAAACCGTACACGATACACAAAAAGTGTGTAGGAACGAAATAATCCTAGATAAATTTACTATAAACCTTTCATACGTACAAAAGCGATACCACTTACAGTTTCAGCGCAATCTGGCACCAAATACGAACATTTTTAATAATTTATCCAGTTTTTTTTGTTAATTGTTTAGTTTTATCAATTATTTCACACTTTACCGCCAAGATATGTATGACTAAAGTAAATAACAGGATATCTTCTTTATAAAAAGGTATAATTCATTTCTAAACTCATTCATTTGACGCTGCTATGCTATTTTGAAAATTCACCATCATCAGCTACTGCGACATTAACTTAGGAAAAAGTACCAAAAAAAAAAACTATTTAGTCCGTAAGTAGGATTATAATAAAATATTACACATTTTTTAGGGTTCCGTAGCCAAAATGGCAAAAGCGGAACCCTCATAGTTGCGCCATGTCTGTCTGTCTGTCTGTCTGTCCGTCCGCGGCTTTGCTCAGAGACTATCAATGCTAGAAAGCTATAATTTTGCACGAATATATATGTAAACTATGCCGACAAAACAGTATAATAAAAAAATTAAAAAATAATAATTTTATAGTACCTCCCATAGACGTAAAGTGGGGGTGAATTTTTTTTTCTCATCCAACCTTGTAGTGTGGGGTATCGTTGGATAGGTTTTTTAAAATCATTAAGGGGTTGCTAAAACAATTTTTCCATTCAGTGATTCATTTGCAAAATATTAAACTTTAAAGCGCAAATTTTCATTAAAATCGGGCGTCCCCCCCTCTAAAATCTAAACCGGTGGGTAGAAAAAATTAAAAAAAATTCAGGACGATAGTAAGTATATCAAACTTGCAAGGAAAACTATAACGGTTAAGTTTTCTTGACAATTATTAGTAGTTTAAGAATAAATTGCAGCCTAAGGTATAAATATACCTAAACCGTCCGTCTGTCATAGCCAATTTGATCCGAAACTACTACACCGATTGAATTCAAATTAAGTTCACCTATGTAAATTGATGACCCAAACACGGACGTGTAAAGTAAATTAATTAATTTTAAACACGGGGGCCAGTTTGGGAGGGGGGGGGGGGGGGGTAAATTAGAAAAAAATGTAGAAACTATATCATGTGACATATCAAATGAAAGGGTACATTTTGAAAATCTCAAATATATATTTTTCATTATTTTAAATTAATCCATTTTGAAGTTATTTAAGAAAATAGGTGAAAATTGACCATTTCCCCGCCCCTATCTCCTAAAAGCCCAGTAGGGCCTACATTTTTTTTTAAATACAGAAAATAGGTCCATACCTATAGCTTATAGGAAAACATATGAGAATCTAATGGTATTTAAAGTAACACCATTTAACCAGTATGAACATTTATATTTCGCTGAATGGCCAAATGAACTAAATTAAAAAAATAGCATAGCAATGGTAAATGAAAGATTTTAGAAATTAATTATACCTTTTTATAAAGAAGATATCCTGTTCTTTACTTTAGTCATACATATCTTGGCGGTAAAAGGTGAAGTTTTTGAGAAAACTAACCTTTTAGCCGAAAAAAACGATTAATTATAAAAAAAAGTTAGTATTTGGTATCATATTGCGCTGGAACTATAAGTGATATCGCTTTTAAATGTATGAAAGGTTTATAGTAAATTTATCAAGGATTATTTCGTTCCTACACACTTTTTATGTATCGTGTACGGTTTTCTTTTATAATGGAAAATACCGCGGTCCGGGACATATCCGAGGGCGCGGGGGGGGTGACGCTCCCCCCGGAGGGGGGGGGGAGAGTGGGTAAAATTTATTTTTTCTCTATAACCTACATATCCTGATAGATAAACCTCTTGCTTTAATTTTGCCAAATTTTGATCTAATTGTACTGAACTATTAGGTGTTTTAAGAGTGTAAAGCAGGTCTAGGGTTCCCGTCTAACTACTGGAAATATTACATTTTACTATTCAGCAGCTGCTCCATAATATTTATAGTTGCTTTAAAACAAATAAATAGTTAGTTTAGTTGCCGGATAATGACGTCATAAGTCGCTATTGCCATTGAAACTCTATGTACTAGTGTACAAATTGAGATTTTAACGCGAACGCGAGCGAGAGCTTGCGAAGTTAAAAATTTATTTACCGACATATTTTTGACAGGCACTTATTAGGTGTTTTAAGAGTGTAAAGCAGGTCTATAGTTCCCGCCTAACTGCTGGAAATATTACATTTTACTATTCAGCAGCTGCTCCATAATTTATTAGACGTGCGTCAAAAGGTCGTTGACTCTCCGCCTCTCTCAAACTTTGTAACAAACGAGCTAATTTGCCTGGATGTCAGAATTTCTGGATATTATTCGATACTAGCTGTTGCCCGCGAATCCGTCCGCGTAGAATTAGTTTATCGCTATCCCTCGGGAACTGTGCAATTTCGCGGGATAGAAGGGGACTTAATTTATCTGTATACCGAATTTCATCTAAATTGTTTCAGCAGTTTAGACATAATGAGGTAACAGACATACTTACCTACAAACAGATTAGAGGGAGACACGTACTCATTCAATCTGTCTTGAATTTCAATTATTGTGATAAGTTCGAAGTAAGTACCTAATATTGCTAGGTATATAGATATTTCATCATTATTTTCCTTATAACATAAATTCCTCAAATTAAATAATTACCCAATGTATTTCGACCTTCGAACAAAAACAAAGTAGTGATCATGTATATGTACGTTACGTACAGTAAAAAAATGATAAAACTGTCTAAGAACCATCGCTAGAAAACCTGCTTTTTCAAATAAAAAAAAAACTATCAAATCGGTCCACCCGTTTAAGAGCTACGGTGCCACAGACAGATAGACAGACACACATAGCGGTCAAACTTATAACACCCCTCTTTTTGTGTCGGAGGTTAAATAAACTGAATCGCGTGGCAGGCTGGAACCTTTGTTGCCATTTTGACTACGGAACCCTGAAAGTAGGTCTAAAAAATTATCTGCATTTGTGTATTTGTTGTCTTGTGATAATGTCCTCGTGTAGTAAATAAACACACGGATTTCCGGTTGTAACACTATGTCAGTTCAAAGTCTAGTTTCCTAGATCGCATGCCAAGAATTGTTTTTTTATTACAACTAGCAATTACCCGCGGCTTCGCTCGCGAATTGTAATACCAGGATTTTATTTAAGTTCTGTGTGATTCCCAAAACTGACATAGACCGCCTTTCTACAGTCAAGTGCAAAGATATCGACACGGCCAAAGCGACAAAAATATGTGTACACGACTTTATGCAATTAACATTTTTTTGTAACTTTAGACGTGTCGATATCTTTGCACTTGATCGTAAAAATCTCAAAGTTAGTAACTTAATCGTATTTGGCTTCTTTTTTGTACAATAAAGAGTTTACATGCCTACATACATACTTAGACTATATACAACACTAGACCGAGCCTCAGTAAGAAACAATGCGATTGAAAACGTCCACTCTTTTTCTTGTTTGTGTGCGTGGCGACCACGTGACAGCTTCGTCTTTACACTCGAGTTACGTCAATCCGGTTGTCACTGTGTGCGTGCTAAATGATACCACGTAATGTCAAATCCCTAAGCATACATACAAATAATCTAAGCATACATACTTACATCGAGATTTTCATTTAGGTATGTGTTATGACGAACATCCGTGGAAATTTTTGTCGATCCCGTGGGAATATTTGGGGTAAGTTTATTTTGTTTTGTTCCAGATATACAGTTGCCAAATACATAATATGTATACCTATACCATCCATAACTGTCTAACCAATTTATACTTGGTTTCGATAGGTATTTAACTAAATGTAAACAAAACAACGTCAATTGGTGTCTTAAATATTAAAATTCCTCCATTTATTTAACTATCTAAACATTTACATTTCTGTACTTATATTAAAATACATTAGTCTAGTTCGTAATACAGACAAGGGCAAAGATACATGGCCAAAGTTGCAGAAATATCTATACACGACTTTATGCACTTAACATTAAGGCCGTATACATATTTTTGCAACTTTGGTCGTGTCGATATCTTTGCCCTTGACGCACAATGATAGGTAAAACGTTTACTTAAAATCCTTGAATGTACCAAAATTGGCAGCTGAAGTTTGTTTCATCATCATCATGTCAGCCGAAAGACGTCCACTGCTGGACATAGGCCTCCCCCCAAGGTTCTCCACTCAGACCGGTCTTACTTGAGCTTTTCGCATCCACCGCGATCCCGCGATCTTAACCAGATCGTCGCTCCATCTTGTTGGAGGCCTACCGATAGCTCGTCTCCAGATCCACGGACGCTATTCGAGAACCTTTTGACCCCATCGGCCATCAGTCCTGCGAGATGCCTGCGAGCAATGTGCCCCGCCCACTGCCACTTCAGTTTCGCAATTTTTCGGGCTATGAGCTATGACAGTAACCTTAGTTCTAGTGCGGATTGCAGTATTCAAATGTTACTAAAAGCGCATTTATCCTCGTTTGTAGAAATCGTCAACAATCAGCGCGAATTGTTGATGATTTTGGCCGATGACGATAGGTCATAAACTGGAAACTGAAGGCCGCCGTCATATGACGAATATGTGACGCGAATCTCTTGCATATATCTAACAACTAACAAGTTATTTTATGTTAATATTCAATTAAGGGCAAAATATCAAGTGAGATAGAACCAGTTTTGATGAGTACAAAAACAAGTCTTAAATGGCGTTAAAAGTATATCGAACAAGTTTGCAGTACATTACCGGCGATGGTTGGACTCTTATAAATGCATAGTCGCGCGTTCCGCAATGTATCAACAATTGCACGATAATTCCGTTCTTCGCACTAGGGGTTACTACGAAATTCGAAAATCGAAGTTCGTGTCGTACCGTCCGGAACGGTAAATACGAAGTTTGAATTTTTGCATCGTAGTTTAGGTCCAGGGGGGCTACTTCGAAATTCTAAAATCGTAGTTCGCACTGTCCCGTCCCTTTCACTCTCGTTAAATAATTATTAGCGTTAGTGGGACGGCAAGATAGAAATTTCGAATATTGAACTTTATAGGGCCTGGTGCTGCGGCAGGATTTGCTGCGGTCAAAAAGCGAGACAAGTATTCGGCCCTCCGAAGTTCCCATCCGAAGTTCGTATCGTACCGTCCCTTTCGATTTCGTATTAAATAGTAGAAGAGTCAGAGGGACCGCACGACACGAACTTCGAGTTTCGAGTATCGTAGTATTTTATTCCGCTGTCTTTTGAGATGTCAGGGTGCTGGGGGTCAGGGGCCAGGCCCCTCTTCTCCATTGGGCACACTGGGCACGTGCCCAGGGCCCCGGGATGGATTGGGGCCCCCTAGTCCCTACTCTCATTACTAAAATATAACCGATAGCTAAATAATGCTTTATTTGGTCACAGGGGCCCCATTACCCTAATGTGCCCAGGGCCTCTAATAGGTGAAAAACGGCCCTGTCAGGGGCTAAAGCCTTCGTTAAGAAGGTAGGCCTCGAATTAGGGAGAGGGTCCAATAAAAACTTATACCTTTATGGAAACAATACAAAGGAAAAGGACAATACAAAGAAAAAGATGAATCGATGACTTCAAAGCTTGTTTACCTACTCTTATATAAAGGAATCCATATTACCTCAATCGATACAAACAAGCTCTTTAAGCGCTTTACGTCGAAAGTGTAACAAAAACTAATTTCAAGTTGCGTAAACTTCATCCATTTAGTTAATTGGGCTTCGCCGAACAAAATCGAGACCTTATTAACATACCGATCTCCTCGCATTTCATCCCTTTGAAAGTCTCTGAAATTTCAACTTGAACGCAAGGAAACAAGGGTCGTTTGGCAATTTCGGTGTTCTAAGATACGTGTTTGTAGGCTTGGGTCACAATACGTACACAGCGCGAGTTAGCGCGCAAGTCGAGTCAAGTTACTGGCATACAGTGGCGGCACAATACACACAGGTCGCGAACAGGGCAATCGCCCGGGGCCTCGCTCTTGAAGGGGCCTCGCGCAACAACCCACGCAAATTAAAAAAAATATATATTTTTTAACTATATTTTCGCATCGCATCACATACTTTTCACGAAGAACAACGGGCCTCGCAAATACCTGTCGTCCGGAACTTCGCACTGGGTAAGGCAACCGCTGCTGGCATACAAGTAACTTTATAAAACGGAATATTTCCGGGTCACTTTGACTAAACAGCCTGTTGAAGGCTTTTGTCGGAATATTTTATTAAAAATTTCATTGTAGGTAATACCTAATGATTTTGACACGGTAGAGTCACCGGCACCCCCTGTTCTACCTATCCCTACCAGGCTATCTCTACTGGTAGGGACATATGGTTTTTTTTCCACCTGTCTCCACTGGTAGTCCCTACCAGTCCCTACTAGTAGTGATAAGAAGTCGTAATATTTCCACGTATCACCACTAAAATAAGAGCGTCTAAATAGGTTCCACCTGTCTCTACCAGTGTGGGGACAGGTGGAAGAAAATCCATATAATAGTAGAGATATCCTGATGCTGTTAGGGATAGGTGTAACAGGGGACCGGCACCAATATCTGACAACGAAGCGTATATAAATATCTGATCTATTTCTAGGGCCGGACGTGTCTAATATTTTTGAATAATACAATCACAATTTCTGAAAACATCAAGCTGAACTCAATGATCCGAGCTACTGGCATGCAAGCGAATCTAGCCAGTAGCTGTGTCACGGCTCGCCCTGTGTACCCGAGCCCCAAGTAACTATCTGACATAACTTTAGGACGTCGGAAAGTGGGTCGGACGCGACGCCTCGCCAAGGATGTGGGACCAGACAGGAATGTCATTCGCAGACATAAATTTCGCCAGGAGTGAGGATGACGTCTTTATGAGCTTTACTTATGTTTTCCTCTTAATTGAAGGTAGAAATGTGGCCTTCGAAGAATGGAACAGCTGGTTTAGCCTGGTGAAGCCCATTTTGCTGAAATGTTCACGTGCTTAGGTAGTTTCGGAATAGGCACACTTTTACAAAAGATTAGGTAGTATTTGAAGGGTCCACGGAAAGAACATGTCTAGTCACTTTTTTTTTTTAATTGAGATTTTAATCTCGAAATGTAGAGCTCACAAAGCACTTTGACTTACCATTAAATTAAATAATCTGAAAACATTATAAATTGTATTTTTATAACTTTTAAAGAAATGGTAACCATAGTACTTCTTCGTGATGATTAACTTTCAAACCGCTATAACTCAAAAAGTTGCTTAGGTGACTAGACATGTTCTTTCCGTGGACCCTTCATATCTACTTACATAATTTACTTCAGTCATTGTTAAAGATCAAACTGTAAAATTCACAAGGCTAAATTTAAATTATAAAAAGCTGTCACAGGGATAATTATAACATGAGTATAGTCCTTCAATATAACTGTACCTATATATGCTTGATTGCAGGATCGAAGCGAGTAAGAAATTCCATATCTCTGAAAGCATAGCACCTTTTTAGGGTCGTCATTTGTCATACTTAACTCCTCACCAGGGATATCATACGTCCAAGAGATATCGTGACGGTTTTAGATATATTACTACTTTTACCTCTTTATGAGATGTCTTTGCCCATCCTTAGCGAGGGAGGTAGTTTCTAAGTCAGTAGCTAACTGATATATATAATAGAATAGCTACTATTCAATTTCCCAGTTAGCCAGAAGCCCTCTCATTCTGAGAGGAGGCCTGTGCCCAGCAGTGGGTCGTATATAGGCTGAATTATGAAATTGAATTTCCCAGTTAGACAATATTGGAGGCGATTAACTTTTTTTACGACTAAAAAATGTTATTTTTTAATTTTTTAGGGTTCCATCAGTCGCAGAGTCACTTATTTACTGACATTCAGTTCAAATAGAAAATCGTCCACATGAAATTACTATTTTTAATTCGGTTCAAAAATTAATACCTAAATTGTGCAGAAAAATACAACCAAATTTCTATACAAATCGTATTTTTTCTGACTCTACGTAAATAGACCGATTCCATTTTTGACGATATTTAGGATGGACAGTTTTCCTTGTTGTTTTTCAAATATATTTTTTTTAATTTCGAGCTGTCGATTTTCCATCTGTACTCAATTTCCTATATATATTACCTAGTTTCTGGCGCTTCGCCGGCCGCAACCGCAGCGCGCTCGTTACGCTCGCTCAGCTCGCGCGTCTTGTGGTCGCAATTAATACTACCTAACACCCCTCCTCGCTTCATTATGTTTCGCTCGCTCGGCTCGCGCATTTTGTGGTCGCAATTCTACCTAACACTTTCTCCTCGCTTCATTATTATAATCTGTTGGATCAGGAGATATTTGGCCCTTTCCAGTGCTACTTAGTTATATACCGAGAAAAAGGTCAGAAACAGAAAGTAAAGTAGGTAGGTAAGGTAGTCTTGCAGGTGGTAGGACCTTATGCAAGGTCCGCCCGGATTGCTACCACCATCTTGCTCGCTAATCCTGCCGTGAATCAGCAGTGCTTGCACTGTTGTTTCGGCGTGGGGAGTAAGGCAGCCGGTGAAATTACTGGCTCTTGAGGTATCCCATCTTAGGCCTCTAGGTTGACCCTGGTGTTACAGATGTTTATGGGCGATGATCTCTTACCATCAGGAGAGCCTTTGCTCGTTTGCCATCCAGCCGAATAAAAAAAAGGTAAACACGCGCGTAGGTACTCTAGTTTATTGCTATTTCAAAGCGCTGAAAGCCTTGTGCCCCACGCAGTGGTCGACGGCCATGACCAGGTCGGTCAGCTCCTGCTGACAGGTCTCGGCTGTGTACGGCTTGTTGGCGACTCGCGTCTGACAGTCCTGGAGCTCCTTGATGACCTTACGCACGTCGCAGTTCTCTGGAGAAGCAGTCAGTACCTTTAGGGGCTGTTTCACCATCCATTGATTAGTGTTAACATACATACACATACATAAAATCACGCCTCTTTCCCAACGGGGTAGGCAGAGACTACATCCTTCCACTTGCTACGATTCTGGCATACAACTCTCGCTTCCTCTACATTCATCAATCTTTTCATGCATGCACGTCGGTTAGTATTAGTGTTAACTGACGGTTAAATGTGATGCCGTCTCTATTTGTTTTATTCGAATAGACGGAGACGGCATCACATTTAACACTAATCAATGGATGGTGAAACGGCCCTTTAGTGTAAGTTTTCGGTTACAAAATACGTCTCCATCGCGTTCGCGTTAAAATCTCAATTTGTATGGAAACACGAACAGCGCCTCTAGCGGAACGTTTGCGATGTTCGTGTTTTCATACAAATTAAGATTGCAACGCGAACGCGATCGAGACGTATTTTGTAACCAATCAGCCAAGGGTTTGGAATTTCAAAGCACGAAGACGTAGTGATACTGTATAATTTTTAACCCTCGACGTAAAAAGAGGGGTGTTATAGGTTTGACCGCCATGTGTGTCTGTCTGTGGCACGGCACCGTAGCTCTTAAATACGTGGACCGATTTGAATACTTTTTTTTTTATTTGAAAGCAGGGTCAAAGGCTCATGTATATACAAATATGTGGTAAACAAATAAACGATTTTGATTTGATTTGAGGGTTTCTAGCGATGGTTCTAAGACATATTTCATCAAAATCGGTTCAGCCGTTTTTGAGATATTGAACTTTGTATAGTAAGTACACCACACAACGGTGATCTGTGATAATTAATTAGCATGTGTCACACATGATGTGTGTGACTATATTATGCGTAATGGTAATTTGTAGTTGTAAATTTTTATAGTGATACTTCCTCGAGATACTTTACAATCCAGTCACTCCTTGTTATCAGCAATGACATTCATCATCATCTCAGTCATCGACAATAATAACTGACAGAACACTCAAAAAATTATATGACGCAACTCAAATCGTACAGTCTCCATTGTAGGGGTTGTACTTATAGCGTACCTACCTAATTATCGGATCTATCCTTGGCTTATCTAGGGTTATTTTTCAAGGGGGGGGGGATATAGAGCTAGGAATATCGACGTATGCATTGCTCTAATCGATCTGCCGTATTCTTTCTCAGGCATATATCGTGAATGCTTGGCCAACTTTTAGGCATATCATGAAACGGAGGAATTTCGTGTTCTGGCGGATTTTACGATCGGTATTAAATAGTTTAAGAGTCAGAGGGATCGCACGGCACGAACTTAGAGTTTCATAGTTAGCCCTGCAGCTCCCCCCACCCGTTTTAAACAGTCCCAATATAGGTAGAGCCATGAGAGCTACATGAACTGATTACACAAAAGAAGAATAATGAATGTTAAAATTCCGCAGGCATTACAATTGTACATGACATGTTCTCTTGTTGGTGGCACTACCCATGCCACAAGAGAAGCGAAGAGGCGCCTCTCTCCAGTACCCTTAGTCACAGAATAGACAATAGTACAAGCCTTAGTGTAAGTTTTAGGTTACAAAATACGTCTCGATCGCGTTCGCGTTAAAATCTCAATTTGTATGGAAACACGAACATCGCAAACGTTCCGCTAGAGGCACTGTTCGTGGTTCTTTCTATACAAATGAGATTTTAAGGCGAACGCGATCGAGACGTATTTTGTAAGTTTTGTAACCGAAAACTTACACTAAGGCACAGATGGATGTTATGCCGATGCTTAATATTATGTTGGCAAAAGATAAAACTCACTGAACATACAGACGCCGCGAGCTCGAATAAGCGGGTCATCCGAATTCTGAAATAGAAAAAAAAGAGTCATAATAAGTTTTACACAATTTAGATGTATTTTTGCAGGTGGTAGAACCTTATGCAAGGTCCGCCCGGATTGCTACCACCATCTTGCTCGCTAATCCTGCCGTGAAGCAGCAGTGCTTGCAATGTTGTGTTTCGGCGTGGAGAGTAAGACAGCCGGTGAAATTACTGGCACTTCAGGTATTCCATCTCAGGCCTCTAGGTTGGCAACGCATCTGCAATACCCCTGGTGTTGCAGATGTTTATGGGCGGTGGTGATTTCTTACCACCAGGAGACCCACTTGCTCGCTTGCCTTCCAGTGGAATAAAAAAAAATTACTTTATTCGGAAAACCAACAGCTTAATTAACTAATACACCTGTATTCCACCTGGATTACAAAACATGTAATAATAAAGCCAATTAATGGTTTTCACAGATAATAGGTACTAGGCTACTACACGAAAATATTAACAGATTAGCAAAAAAAATAAATGGAAAACAAAACAGAAACATCTTACTAATATAATGTGTGCGTGCGGGTTTTAATTAGAAGTTTCGCCAATATCAAATGGCGCATACGAGGGCTCATTGAAGCAAGTGAAAACTTCTTGACTTTACCTTTCTTGACTTTACCTTTCTTGACCCTTGGTGTTGGTGTAAAATATGTGTTCACGGAACCTATACTGCATGATTGACAGAGGCGAAATATCGCTAGATGGCGTTAGTATCGTGAGGTCCGTTTGACGTTTGCTCGTGATTAGTTAAATAACTAAATGAATCAATCGCAAGCAAACGTCAAACCTCATGATACTAACGCCATCTACCGATATTTTGCCGGGATTCGATTTGTGGCATTCGAACATGGCGGATGTAGAAAATATATAATTTTGCTATTTCTGTTTCTTTGGCTAGTTGAAGTATAATTTTGATAGTGTTTTATGCGGCGATTAACCTTAACAGTGAACAGTGATCACAAAATTCTATATTGCTCTCGTGTCTGACATTTTTTAATGCGCAAGTTGTCTCCACGTGGTTTCTGGAATTTTACTATCAAGTTGCAAAAACTACAATCACCGTACAACGTTGCCTCTCGAAAGAGAATACTTTGACACTGGCGAAATTGTCTTATTAACTAGGACAGAAGCCATATTTTATAAAAGAAGAAGAAGATATTTCGCCTCTGTGAAAACCCTCATTTTAGAGATCAGCGACAGATTTAAGTCTTCTGCGTTATTGATCCTTATATGTTTTATCATAAGAGTTATAACGAAGATGAATCGCATGGTTGGTTTGTAGCGCATTTTCAATTGAAACTGCAGCGATTCACATAGAATCGGTTGTAGTCGGTTCTCATTGAGAACGGCCAAACTTATTAAACGCAATTAAGCAGAATGTCGTTCACATTTAGGAGGGTGCTTCGTACTTCATTATTATGGTCATGACCGTATTTTAGACATATACAGAATGATTTCGGGATCATGATTCCAACTATTATTTTCTGATTCAGTAAATGATTGCGACGTGAGCTGTTTATGCTTTAATTTAAATACCTACTGATGTCGTATGGGTATTCATTTATTTTAATGTTAAAAAGTTTTTAACTTAAAATTATGGTCACCCTACTTTTGAATACACTCTGTATAGATAACAGATTCACGAGAAAAGAGAGATTAGACAACTATAGTGAACAAGCTGTAGAACAAGTCCTGATCTAAATCTAACTGTTACAAGTGTACGAGTATACGGTACCCATAATGATAAACGGTCAATTGAACGGTAAATTACATTGGTAAAATATCTACATTTTGCTAAAACAACAAGGACGAAAGCCATATTTTTTTTATGTAATAGCTGACAAACGAGTACACGGTTCACAAGATGTTAAGCGATTACCGACGCCCATAGGCATCCGCAGCACCATCAGGACTGCAGCGTTGCCGGCCTTGCAAGTGTAGCGACTCCTAGCGCCATCTAGTGAACAACGATAGAAACTCCATACATGTTCTACTTCGCGCTATCGAAGTTTCACAACTCGGACGCGTATATACAACTACCGACGCTCGTCCTACCGGACTTCGGTCCCCAGGCATAACACCTGCCTGGTGAGAGATCTCTCTATTGGAGCCTCTCCCCACATTGGTGACCCCGACAATGGACACAAACGCAGCCTTCGAAGACATCCAGAACGAAGACGCAGTCTCACAACAGGCCAGACTAACCACACTGTCCACCACTAGCATGTAACTACATATGCCTGGTGTCTACAGTGTGACAACCACTCAACTCAACGCAGCTCACCGCAGCTCACGCCACGCAGCTCAACACAGCTCACCGCAGCTCAGCAGCTCAACGCAACTCAACTCAACGCTCGCCAACAAGGCTCCGAGCAACCACGCACTCAAGCTAACCTGGCACCTGCAAGCGCCCACATGACGCACAGACTGCACCGCACTCCACACCGACCTCCGGTCTAAAAAGGGGGGCTGATGTAGCGACTCCTAGCGCCATCTAGTGAACAACGATAGAAACTCCATACATGTTCTACTTCGCGCTATCGAAGTTTCACAACTCGGACGCGTATATACAACTACCGACGCTCGTCCTACCGGACTTCGGTCCCCAGGCATAACACCTGCCTGGTGAGAGATCTCTCTATTGGAGCCTCCCCCCACACAAGTAATGGTACACTCGCTTTTTGAAGGTAGCCATATCGTAATGAGTCGGAAAAACCTCGGCCGCCAAACTGTTCCATAAAGATACGTGCGTGGTAAAAAGGAACGCTTAAACCGCACGGTGGATGACCGCCACCCATCAAGATTATGTTGATGGAAGCTACTTTTATGTCGAGTAGTGCGGTGATGGAATTTAGCGATTCGATTTGTGGCATTCGAACATGGAGGATGTAGACAATATCTAATTTTGCTATTTCTGTTTCTTTGGCTAGTTGAAGTATAATTTTGATAGTGTTTTATGCGGCGATTAACTTAACAGTGAACAGTGATCACAAAATTCAATATTGCTCTCGTGTCTGACATTTTTTAATGCGCAAGGGGTTTCCACGTGGTTTCTGGAATTTTACTATCAAGTTACAAAAACTACAATCACCGTACAACGTTGCCTCTCGAAAGAGAATACTTTGAGACTGGCGAAATTGTCCTATTAATTAGGACAGAAGCCATATTTTAAAAGAGAAGATGGAATTTAGCAAAATTTTTGACAATAGAATCTTGTTAGACATAAATTCACTAGGCGGTTAATTAATTATGGTACGATCGTACAGTCATCAGCACCAACATCTGACACAAGAAGCGTGCATATCTAATACGACTCTATTTCTAGGGCCGGAAGGACGTGTTAGATATTTTGCACGCTCCGCTGTGGCAGATATTAATACTGGTGACTGTACGAGTACGATTCCCTAACTTATGTAACACTTTTTCATACTAGTGCCTAGAAAAGTGGATACCTAGGTTAGGGCACCGACTGTACGAATAAATGTGAGTGAGTAGAATAGAATCCGAGCGAACTTGTCCTAGTTCTACTACTTAATTAAGTTTTAGCGTTATCGATTAACGAAACCATAAGACGAAGGTTTAATTAAGTAAGGAGCCAGCGCCTTACCACTTTATTAATATTGTATTAATATCTCTGATATACTGCGTAAATAATGGGAAAGGATGCTTTAATCTTATATGTAGCGTTTACTAGCGAACTCCCTTGCGTCAACGTGTGGAGGAATATATACCTACTTACCAACTTTCATTAATTTTGTCCAGCAATTTTAGGATGAAACTTGTATTCAAGCATTCGGGACGTGCACACGGGGCTGATGTTTTTAGTTTTAATTTCGACCCAATTGTAATTGTTACCTAATTTATGTTTTTATTTGCTATTGTAAGTACCTTGTTTCAGGCATAATTTTAAGTGCTGAATTGTTAATTCTATGTATTACTCTTTAGTTACTAAGCCATGTCTTTGTTTTGAAGAATAAACATTATATCTATCTACCCATGGTACAGTCAGCGTCATATAGTACGTAGCGTCCAAGATCACCAAATACTTGGAAACATACAAAATACTCATTACCAGTGACTCAGTCAAAGCGGTCAAATTGTTGGAAACATCCATCGTGTACAAATATACCGGAGCACGCACATCACCACTGGTAGGGTAGCAGCCATAATAACCAAAAGTATGGGACACACTAGAAAACTGAGCTTTATTTGAAAAGTTTAAGGTTTAATCTCGAGTTGAGTGCGAAATAAATTGACACGTCATAAGATTCGACTTTTTGTTTTTGACAATCACCGAAAAGAGTACCAACTTGTCAGTGATCGTTCCGTCTCTTTCGTTTGGAACCTGACGGCTTTTTTCACATTTTTATTTACATTGTCAGAATTCCGGATTAACGGATTTCCTTTTAAATATGGCTTGATCTGGCCAGTATAATTACAATATAAAAGAGTTTTTATTCAATTAAAAAGATGATGACATGTGCATTTTGCACCAAGAGAATGAAAATGGAACACCGTTCACATTCCATTAAAGAGGACTAGCTGACTGGATCATTGGACCTTACACGGTATGTAATAAAGTCAATTTTCCTGTGGTGTCCCATACTTTTGGATACTTTGGCTGCTACCGTACTAATGTCGACTTGCATGTTATGAAGTATTTGGCGACGTGCGTGCTCCGGTATATTTGTACACGATGGATGTCTCCAACAATTTGAGCGCTTTGACTGAGTCACTGGTAATGAGTATTTTGTATGTTTCCAAGTATTTGGTGATCTTGGACGCTACGTACTATATGACGCTGACTGTACCATGGTAGAGTCATTTTAAGATCGAACTAGGCATACAAAAATCCAATGAGCATGCTGTGCACAGACAAAGGTTCTATGATTTAAATGCGTTATAGAAATTCTATTGTAAAGGCATGTGTAAGGTACCTAACAAAAACATGCAAGCCATTCTTTCAACTAGGTACTAGGCACCAGCGCCGGCCCTGGAGTAGAGTCAAAGGAGCGCCAGAGAGCAAAAGAGAACGAGAGGAGGAGAGATTATCCTGTTTTCAGGGTAAAATATAATTATGATGGCTATTGCAATGGCGGAAGCGTTGTAGACAATCTCCTAGCTTGATCAAGGGTTAAAGCCCGTTCCTACTTGTCGGGTTACGGATCCGTTTGGTGTTGGATGTCGGTCATTTTCTATGAAAAATCGTGTCGGGCAAGTGTGAATAGCTTCATATAAAATGTTCTGCCACTGGGACATCCGACTGAAATCCGGGCCCGACATCCGACAAGTGGGAAGTGCTAGCAGTAGACACAAAAGAATCCAAAAAACGAGGCTTGTTCTAAGAAAGAGACAGGCCCGGTTGGAACAAGCAGAACAGATTGGTTGATAATTAGGTTATGATGAACGCGTGAATGTTAAACAAAACACTAACAACTCTTGTCAATATAATTATTGCCGTACGAGCAACAATATTTGGTATACAGCAAAGATTGGCAAACAACAGACTTAGCTGTATGAGAAATCGTGTCGAGTTTGTTTGTATGAGAATTAGACAGGCACGATTGTAAAACTATTGAGGTTTCTTATCGCTTTTTTTCCGGTTGAAACTAAGCCTTTGTCTTTTGTGAATTCCTTTAGGTCATGTCATCATTGTTGATGCTTAAGTGCTCAACGCACTAGCTTTAAAAACATATTATTATTATATTAATACGCAACACCATCATAAACCCAGGCTTAAATACATTTCACTCGGACACAGACCTCCTATCAGAATACACACGTAGCATCGATTAAGTAGGTACATATACTTCTTAATTTCCTAACACTTTATAGCAGTGACATTTTTTTCTAACTTTGCTATACTTATGGCAAAAGCAATAATTTTGTTTTTAAAACACTTGACATTACTAACCGCTTTCAGGCTCAATATGTATTTTCGACCCACTCACATGCTTTTGGCAACTCTAAAAACTCTTATAGTTGCCTGCAACGCTCTTTCAAACGTGGGAGAACGAGACGTCATGCCGTGCAACACTTTTTAACACGGCGACATCTAAAAATGTGTGCATATTTTCTGATAAATTGATAATCCAACTGATGGCAGATGGACCAGACTTTCTTAGGAGGTTTTACTAAAATACCCATCTTGTTACAGCTTCCTCGTGTCATGGTGAAGGCATGGCAACCACGACTATGGTAGTTTCTCCGCTCGCCACTCAGTCCTCGCCCAAGAACAAAAGGCGCCTCTTCGCGGAGGCTCGGCACAACAGTCTGCAGAAACTCAGCATCATTTTCGACCACGGGCATAAAAACGGTAAGACGCTATGATGTATAGCATAAACTCCCTTTGCCTTCTGAACTTTTTTTATTACTTAAATGGCTTCGGAGTCTTATCTATTGTTTCTGCTCAGAAGAAGTCAGAAGCCATAAATATTGCCACGCACTGAATTTATATTCGCCTTTATCACTTTATTTATATTAAGCGGTATGGGACAAGGGCACAGAATTACAGACAGAAAGAGATATCGAAATGAGCTCAGCTGGGCTACTAGAAACTCGCAAATCGAAGTTCGTATCGCACCGTCCCATTCACTCGCGTATTAAATGACTTAAGCGACAACGGGACGGCAACATACGAAGTTCGAGTTTTGCACTTCGTGGTATACCTACCTAGGGCCTGACGACATTCTACAGTTCGTTCGCCGAGAATTGTTAAAAAATATAATTATCAGAGGGCCAATTCCATAACGTTCGTGACAGACACTCGATTGTTTTGATTGTGTTGTGATTGCGAGTCAGAAACAGTGGCGGACTAAGCCCGTCAGAGGCCCGGGGCGGCAAAGTTGAATGAGGACCAAAGCTTTAAAAAAAAATGCAGCAGTCCACCACTGGTCAGAAACTTTACGCAATAGACCCTCAAGGGTTTTTAACTCATTAGAAATATGGTTGATGGCAAACTTTAGTAGGTATTTTTATTTTTTTCGCCAGACAATGTTTGAAGTACCCATATGGCACACCATGGGAAAAAGCTTGAAAGACAGAGGCTGCGTTAATTAAAATCACACATGTTATTCACTATCTACCTACATAAATCCTTAGGTACTCTATTACACGTAATAATTCCTTAACTAGGCGAAAAAGAGCGCTCCAATCAAGCGTAACCTAATGAATAAATTAACAACAAACTATTCACTAGCAGATTCCACGCAATTTTGTAAGTTCTGGTGGTCAAATTTGGAACTAATATCACTTTATATAAACTCAACTGTAAGCTAAAGACAGTGGCGCCTTCCCTACTCGCATTAGTAAGTATGTAGCGCCGTACAGTTTCCTTTGCGTGCTAGTTTTCCGGAAATCAAATTAAACGTAAGGTTTACTTTCTTACTAACACAATTTCGTTTGATTGGCCTTGGTTTTGGTCACGAGATTACTTCTCCGTGCAGCCCGTACCAGCTATCCACGAGTTTTAAACGAGTAGGTAATGAATGACGTCGTAAATAGCTCTTAAATTTTAGCTTTATCAAGGTCAAGGATTTTTTTCGATAGCAAATGCCTTATAAGTAGAAAAGGTTTTATTTCTTTGAAAGCTTACCATATCCCACATCTCCTTTTCCTCAGCCTCACCCTCACTCATCTTTAATTCAATTAATAAACCTTTCTAAAATAAAATTCTCCAACCGCCGCTAAATTTTAAATAAACGAACATCTGCTAATGCCATGCCATTGTGACGTTCGTTCTTTACTTCTTTCAATCGTTTGCAGTCTCAAAGTACACACTTGTCTTGAATAAAAGCAGACAGATCGGGAAAAATAAATTCGAGACTAGCAATTTTAATAAACATACATTTTTATTTCCACAGCAGCATATAAATAATTTTGAATTCTATTGTGTACTGTATTTCATCAAGTTGTTATCAAATTAGTTCTAAGTCGATTCGAAAGAGTATCACAAGATGGCAGCACTGGGCCTACGATGAAATGCGCGCATTCAAACTACGGCTTTCAACACAAATATTCCGTTTTGACATGAGACTTTACTGTGTTACCAGTATAAGAAAAATTCTACCAAATAGTTAAAAATATTAGTCACGTAGTACTAATTTGTCTGTTTAAGTTTTTTAGCCAAATAAATAGGCAAAAAAACGTTACATTCTATTTACTACATTTATGACTCAAATTACTTAAATTATTAAAATTCATTGTCATGTAATGTCTTTACAACCATGAATTCGCATCAATACCATGTCCTCATTATTGCTCAATGTATTTATTACTCCAGTCTTTTCTTGTTCAATATTAAGTAATAAGAAAAGTAAAATTACGATTCACAAACTACTTCTTTGATAGAATTGGTAGAAAAGGTTAATTTAAGTGTGGTAACATCGAACTCTGCAGTAGCAATTTGTTGTATTTCTGAGCGCCATTGCTTTTTACCGATGTAATGTTGAAATGATTTTAATCTGTTTTCATCTGCAAATCTATGTGATGTTTTAGCAAAACACTGAAGTGATTGTGTACTAAAACTATCGAACTTCTTAAAGTTTTTGTGCTGGGCTTTGTCATGGCCGGTAAGTGGTGACTTTTAGCGCCCGCTAGTCAAGGGCGAAATCGGATTCGGGAATCGCAATAAGTCGAAGATGTTTTATCGTTCGAACTCCGACGGTAAATGCAATGTTCTTGTAATTGGTGTGATTTTCGTATTTAGTGTTTTGATAACAGTGTCGATAGCATAGTGGAAGTGTTTGGTTATTTATCTTAACATACAAAGCCGATCGTTTTTTAACCTTTACGTCTTGTATTTCGTTGTTACACTGAAGTTTGAGCACAAGGAAGGTTCTCGCAATGGTCTTTACGGTACATTCTGCCTGTAAAACACGGTATTTATCTGTATAACGCTGTAACAAAAAGTTGTTTGCATTGTAACAGATGATAGGAATAATTGTTGATCGTGAAGGTCAGAGTCGCTCGGAGAGCTTGACGTTGCTTCTCTACATTTGATTAACATGTAAGCCTTTCTAGACGCTAGATTTTACACGCTAAAAACTGAGCAAACACACTGGAAAGTGTAAACTTAAGAGCAAGAGGAACTTCAATGTGTTTTTTGTTTAGTGACCAGATGTTAGTATTAGGTAACAAAGATGATGATTGCCTTGATTAACTGGTTGGTCTGAGTACATGGTGTTAGCAATAATTTGACATAGATCAATGATATCAAACATACCTATATGCTAATGAAAATGGAACCTGTTTGTTTTGGGTAATCAAAAATATTTATTGAATTAGTTTTCATCTACCCTTTGATTAAGTATTGTAAAATTGCAAATCACTTTTTATTATAAGATATTTAAGAGTGATTTCATTAGGTTATTGAGCACCTGAAGTCAAATCTAGTTATTTAGTAGTTACTTAACATTAATTGTTAGGGGATGTTGATACAATCTTGCTTTCATTAATTTTTCTTGCAGAAATAGTATTTTATAGGTAGAATAATCAACATGCTTTCAAACATACAGGCTAAAATTTAAAATATTCTGTGTAGTAAATTGAATACTTTATATTAATTGATGATTTTGAAAACTTAGAAGCACAATACATACTTGTTGCTGATAATATCCCCAACATTTTTCTGTTAATTTTACCAGTGAAAATGAAGTCACCGTTATTTTCTTTTGACTAGTATATTTTATTTTGATGGCCCAGTGGTGGTAGAGTCACCTAGTACCGGGTTGCAACCTGGAAAATGGCAAACTCTGACTTAGACAAAAGTCAAACATGTTGTCAGTTTTCGATAAAAGCCACATGTAAGTTGTAAAATTGACAATGAAACAAAAAGTATTCATATTATGCTCTTTATAGCATTGTATGTGTGGTATATTGTGGGTGACACTATTTCGCAGCCCGGATATTACTGACATGGAAATACCAACCCTGTTTTTCACGTGACCACCCATAGAAGCACACAGGTTATGTTTCTATGGACGTGACAGGAAAGAGTGTCGCCCGTATATTATTTAAACTTAAAATGAATTAAATAGAACCCTCTTTCTACCACAGTTGTGAAATTGATGAACTGTGAAATACTTCCAGTTTTAATATATAGAATAGATTAACATTGAGAAACACATACCTCTTGATTAATATCTCAAATGTGACCTTTGAACTGATTAACATAGGGAACTGATTATATTACAAAGATTCGGAATGATTAATCACAATGTCAAATGTTAAGCAACGGCAATAATCAAGAGACTGTGTCACATTTATAATAATTTCCAGCCTATCAGGGGCCCTGGGTGTGGACTCTATGCCCTTTATGGCTATTACTGTATATCTTGCAGTCAGATCAGTTCTCTATTTACTAGATTATTAATCAAGGACTTGGATCTTTACATTAGTAATGTGTATTGTGACTGAATATTGGTCAGGTGCCAAATCATTCTACGACAAGTTTTATTTCCTTGTGACCTACATCTCACATAGCATGCTTGCATTTAAATCCTGGCTATAATTTGTCTAAACATTTTTTAGGTGATACTTGTAAAGACATTAGGTAATTAATGTTATCCTATCCCACTTTGAGAAGATGTGCCCTGCAGTGGGATGTATGTAGGCCAGCTATTCTCAAAGTTTGCTCTGCGGAGCCCCAGGGGTCTGCCAAGCTTCTGCGGGGGCTGTTATGTCCAACATCCTACGGCTGATATGATGATGATGATAAATATTACCTACCTGCCCAAGCCAAGCTCCTCTGAGCTCTATCTATGCCTTTGCAAGGGGAAATATGGAGGGGTGTAACTAACAAAAGAGAGTAAAATTATGTAGTCAGAAATTAAATTTGCTAACAGCATCTATGGCTAAACATAGCCATAAACTGCTGGTCACTTTAGTCTACTTTAGTATTTATAACTTTTATGAAGGACATTGTTATCTATAACAACACATAGTTCATAAATTTCTTTGTACATTTTCCCCCTTTATCCCTGCCCATCCTCCTGGAAATCTTTTCATTGTTTATCCCACAATAGAACATAGGAGGTGTAACATTTCTCATTCACAGCCTGAAGTACAGTGTTACAGTACGTCAAACAGGTTTCAGTTCTTGCCACTGTAGCCATTCACCACTTAGACTTGTTTGTGAGCTCATGTCTCTTCAGTGTAGGATGTGCTTTTAAAAAAAGTAAATTTTGGTTCTCCTTGGTTAAGTTTATGTGTAGGATGCTTAAAAAAAAAGAAGTGCCATGGTATTCCAATCATCGTATCCGAGTACACAATAACTTTGCTAATTGGCGGAATAACTCGTGCCGACTCCATTGGAACACTGTTTGTGATTGTAGGTAAAATTAATACACTTTTCAAGACTTCTTTGTCTTATTTCCATTGAGAGATCAATTTCAATTTGGACAAAAGCGAAACTGTTAGGCCTAAATTCAAAGTAACATTGAAGTGTAAATAAGGCAAACCAATTATATTGTTCTCTGTAATGACCATTGTGAGAATGTTTTTTACATTACCTATTTTTTAAAATTCACACAGTATCAGATTTAAAATAACATATTTTTTGTACATTTTCCAGTCATTTATATATATTTGAAACAGAATCTCCAGTTGCTTTGGTTCTACTCTATCTCAAGTAACTAAAATGGCTGGGTAGTGTATAATTATATGTATACTAATTTTTCTTACTAACATAAATTTAATTTTTGCCAATTACATTTGTTGCGGTTTTGTAAATTTAAATTCTGTGTTTTTGTTAGAGTTCATTGCATTTACAGGTACTTTAATTAATTTATTAATTAACTTTCTTAGATAATGGAGATTTTCATGCAATAAATAAAAAAAAAATATTGGTAATTTACCTATTAGTAGAAAAGAACGTTGAATCTTGTTGATGTCTGATTTTTGTCTGAAGATCTCTGTTGCTTTTCTTATCTCTAAATCGGGTTAGTTATTGAATACTTTATTCTATTCTGTCTAGCTTCTAAATTTATTTTCTAATTTTCAACAATTTTTTCTTAATTAATACGCTTTTGCCCTTTGCCTGTGGCTTTAATTTTTTTTCACGTTTATTGTTGATTAGTAATAATAAAACCATACTCTGACTACAATAAGTGATATATATTTTGTGTGGCCCTACAATGGCACACCACACCTTAAATGAAGAAGTTTTAATCCTGAAACAACAAAAAAAAACAAACCTTTCATGTGAAGCCCCCTCAGATCGCTATGTGGCTGCTAATTTCTCAGTAATATGATAAAATATATTTGAACTAGCGTTTGCCCGCGGCTCCGCCCGCGTGGTATTCGGTTATCGCGCGCTGTTCCCTCGGGAACTGTGCATTTTTCCGGGATAAAAAGTAGCCTATGTCACTCTTGAGCTCATAAACTATCCCTATGCCAAAAATCATGTCGATCCGTCGCTCCGTTACGGCGTGAAAGAGGGACAAACATACAAACACACAAACACACTTTCACATTTATAATATTAGTATAGATTGACTAAGGGGCTGTTTCACCATCCATTGGTTAATGTTAAATGACGGTTAAAAAATATGATGCTGTCTCTGTCTATTCAAACAAAACAAACAGAGATGGCATCACATTTAACCGTCAGTTAATCAATGGATGGTGAAACAGCCCCTTAGAATGAAATGAAATGGGGGAGGCCTTTGTCCAGTGGACCTCCTAGAGCTGATATGACAGTGATGGATAAATGAACTAAGACTGAAAGAATAATAACATGAAAGTTGTTGATTATTGATATTTTTTAGGGATTCTGTTAAAACAAGGGGAGGAATAATAAAAAAAATTAAGTTATCAGATACAAGAAATACTTCATTGAAGCAAATATACTATTAGATTAGTTACGTGTGCTGACCAAGCCCATTAATTTAATTTAAAGGAACAGTCACACTTGTAATGGATTCTCTAAACATATTTAATTGCTAAGTCATGTCAACAGAATCATACTTCTGAATAAACACTTGAATGAACTGAATCGTGATCCACTGTGATCCTTTTCATAGAAAAAGTCTTCTTCTCTTTTAAAAAATGGCTTTCTGTCCTTATTAGGGCAACATAGAAAAAGTCATAGTGACATTTAATTTCTTGACAAGGGAATTTATTATGACATATGTCACACTTACACCATTGACAACATTTTATGGTGGGTCAGGCATCAAATGATTCAACTGTACATTTGAAATGCAAGTGACATATGAATACTATTTTTAGGTGCAATTTTAATAATTGTACCTGCTATGACATAATTATGAAATTTTAACTTTCTGAAGTTTCTGATGTTAGACACGTTCTTGTGTCGGAAATCAATTATGGTTTTACAAAGTCCATTTGCTACATCAATCGGACATAATGAAGAGCAAGTGAATTGACCATCAATAATCTTTCAATTGTAGCATAATATGTAGGCAATACTCAATAAAAGATGAATAGCAATCTAACATCTTTTTACAACTTATCCACATATTTGTTACTTTTTTGTGTGTCCACACAGTGCATGCACTAAATATAGTTCTCTGTGCTAATAAGGAAAATTTGTTTTTATCAGTAGCTACTGAACCCATCGTAAAAAAAATTAGGATCTTTATCCTAAGTATGTGGAGGAAATGCCTATAGGATGCAAAAGAAAACTAATAATATGTGTAGCAGGAAGTAGTTTCAAATAAACCCCTTTAGGACAAAAAACAAGCCACAGTTGTAATAAAAAAATATTTATTTAAGTTTCATTTCATTTAGATTAAATTTAAGTTGACATCCACTTTGAATGTTACGGGTGTGTTCCAGGCAATGGTGGGGAGACGACATGGTGTTTCAGTCAGGTGAAGGGCACGTTGGAAGACGATGTGACGGAGGCTGACCTGATCTCCTGTGTGGAGTTCAACCATGATGGGGAGCTGCTGGCCACAGGAGACAAAGGTGGCAGGGTTGTTATATTTCAGGTAATAATCTGTAGTATTATGAAAACTTTTCGAGCAAAAATGATTCATTTTTTAACCGTTTCAATATGGACAAACAATTACATATTTTTGAAACTGATAGTACTTCACAATTGTTACAAAACAAACCTAATCTAAATCATTGGGTTCTACCATTGATGTATATGTACTTACTAGATGCGCACGTTCATGTCAACAATATGTTCAAATATCGGACTGTCACAAGACGTCAACGCTATATAGATTATACACCGCAGACGTGACACAGCTATTTTACCTACGAAACGTAATCATTTTGCATCTGGCAAAATAGATATTTTCGAAAAAAAAAACAAACTTTTTAACTGCATTTTTTTAATCAATTGAAAGAAATTATCTTAATAAATAGGCAGATAGTGAATGAGGTTTTGAAAAAAAGCTGAAGCACTAAAAATGTGATTGAAACCTGTAATTCAACGGTTCTTAAGCCTTTATCGCAATGGAACCCCTTATTGGAAATTTAAAATTTGCCGGAGCCCCAAAATAGTCAAAAATGGTGTACTGAGTAATATTATATTATTATTATTTTTTGTTTTTTAGAAGCAATGTATGCTTGCTCAACGAAATTTCAGATTTTTTAAAAGCGAAAAAGATTTTCGGAATGCCGGAGGGGATTTGAATGTTATTAGTTACTGTTTCCGAACGTAACCTGTGTTTTGGGCGCGCTGTCACTGTCACTATATAGATATATGTATTCATGTAGACAAATGAGAAGTAAAAAGCATGTTCTAATAAATTACTGTTTTATTCTTAAATATATCCAGAAACAGTTACTAAAATGCGTATCGCGTGACATATTGACTTTCATAAAAATTAGTACATGGAAAAAGAATGACAGGTATAAATAAAGCAATTAAACGAATTGTCATGCATGTTCAGTCACAATTTTTTACCTACAACCAATTCTGAATGGGATCGTCTGCACGTTTTAGTCTATGATTGTAAGATGGCGTAATGTCAACGACTTTATAACCTTCGATGCGTTACGTCTTATTTTAAAAAATGTTTTTATTGTGGTATTACAATATTATTAGTTGCTTAATCACTTGTACAAGATGTAATTTTACTTACTTGAGTAGTGAATTGTTACTTACGTGCAGGTTCACGCCTATATTCGGAGTCTCAATCAAAAACTAGTTCGTCCGCCGCTCATGAATGTCAAAGTCATACTAAAGTCCTTTGCACAGTGCAAGGTGCAAAGCAGTGGAACACAATGAGTGTTCGGATGGCGTAATCTAGTAAGTACATATACATCAATGGGTTCTACCAGGATAGTCATAATTTTTGCACGAAAGCGCTGTTAGTTTAAAAAATGACGTGTAAAAGTGCCCATTGCGGCCTATTTACTGAATAAATGATTTTGATTTATTTTTTGAGTCCTGAAATATCCTAAATAAGTACTACAGTTCAGTTGGGAAATGAATCATTGGAGATTTTTTTTTACGAAAGTTCAGTATCCCGTAGTCTAGCAAGCAATGTAAAGGACGTTCTGGCACTAGCAACGGAAAGCAAAATTCGTTTTGGCAGCACTAAAAATCACACACACAGCTATGTAGTAAATCATACTTGAATAGTGACAATGAAAGGCTGGTCATTCAAATTCACACGAATACGCAAAGTAACTAGACATTGTAGGACATAAAACGATCTATGCCGGCATCGTGGTATTGGATTTCCTTCTCAAAGGAAGTCTACACATCAATTGCCATAAGTATTTAAAACACATACGTGTCAAACACATTATCCTCCTTCGCAGTCGGGTAATAAATAATAACAAATATCATGGGACCCTTGACACCAAATCAAAGCTTGTATGTACTATGGATACTAGGCAACGGAAAAACATACTTATATAGATAAATACATAATAAATTTAATACATATTAAACATCCAAGACTGGAGAACAAATATTCATATTATTCACACAAATATCTGCTCCGGTTGTGAATTTAACCCAGGACTCTAGTTTCGTAGTCAGGTTCTCTAATCACTTGGCCATCCGGTCGTCAAATTGTCACTGACATCACCTAAAAAAAAATACGCAACATTGGGAATTTAGTTGTTAAGGCGCCATGCTACCTATGCTTTTATGTCAAACCAAAACTGATTTTTAAGATTAAGATGTTTTGGTATGTACTATGAACTATAATTGCTGAATCCTCAGCTCAAAAGGTAAAGTAAAAATATGCAAATAACGTTTTCATTGATTCCTCGATCTGATCCAATAACCAGTAAGTTGTAAACTATTATCTTATCTAAGAAACCTTATAATTCGTCATCGCGTCATGTCAAAAGATTCGTCATCCGACTCATAAAAAAATACTATTTTTAACAGTGAATGTCATGGGTACTGGTGTTGTCTAGGCAATTTTACAGTTTTATGTTGGTAATATATAAAATTTCAGTCTAGATAATTTATATTTATAGTCGACTAGCTAGAGATGTAAGGCCGGTATTTATTATACTACTAGCTTTTTCCCGCGGCTCCGCCCGCGTTTTATTCGGTTCTCGCGCGCTGTTCCCTCGGGAACTGTTCATTTTTCCGGGATAAAAAGTAGCCTATGTCATTCTCGGGCCCATAAACTATCTCTATGCCAAAAACCACGTCGATCCGTCGCTCCGTTACGGCATGAAAGACTGACAAACATACAAACAGACAAACACACTTTCGCATTTATAATGTTAGTATTGACTAGTAGTAGTAAAGATGCAAGGTGGGTATTTATTATACTATTTATACTTTTTGGTGATAAGAAAAATAAAATACCTTATTACCATATCCGACTGCATTTTTGGTATATTATAATTCGTTTTACATGTTAAGTAATTGCGCATATACATATATAATTACCCAGCTTTTAAAAACAAAATCAGCGAGAGATACGCGCACGGTAAAAAGTAATAACGAGAAACTTCGTCAAATAGAACATTTGACAAACATTTTTTTTACCGAACTCTACCAGTCTGTTTCATATATAAGAATTTACAAGATAGTTCTTTCCAGTTTCACTCGCGGCATTATAGTATTGGTTATTTGGCAGATCTACCCGCCGAGCCCAGCCCAGACCTTTTTTACCTGCGCCAAAGCACACCTGCTCCTTTGTCGAGTTGTACAATGTCGTTCCTTTTCCGAGTAACACATTTAAGCTTGTCGTTCAAAAAGGTCGACAAGGGTGTTTTTACTTTTTTTACAAAATTACTTTGCAGTAGATAGATATTTCAGCAGATGGGTTAGCTAAATTTTGAGTGAGCAGCCTGTATTTTTCTGAAGTGTTTTTATCTAGTCGACCTTTACATTGGTTGATGTTCAAAGTGTATCTTTACCTAGTTATTGGTTAAAGTATTATTTATTTTATCCTTGAAATTTCAGACTTTATATTATTATTCTTTTTAGAGAGCTTGGATAAAAATGTGAATTTAAAGCTTTGTCAGCTACTTATATGAATACCTATTAAGCACCAAGAGTACAGCGCATAAATGACCGATTGATAGATGAATATCTTGTCTTCCGACCAACAAGGTGTCCTCTATCAATTCATTCTTCTTCGAACAGAGCATCCCTACTAATATTATAAATGCGAAAGTAACTGTCTGTCTGTCTGTCTGTTACGGTTTCATGTCGATGAACCGATTTTGATGAAATTTGGTATATAGGGAGTTTGAACCCCAAGGATCAACATAGGATACCTTTTATTGCGGTAGAGGGCGCCACCGCGCGATAACCTAGATCCGCGCAGACGTAGTCGCGGGCATAAGCTAGTAAAAAATAAGATTGCAGACTTTTCTTATTGATAGTGTTATATGTTAATAATAAATAAATAAATAAATGTTATACCAGATTTCAAGTTTCCAGGACAATTGGAAGTACTCTATAGATTTAATTTCCCGGTAATTATAGAAACATCTTTTTATGGCCATCTTTTGATTTAGTTTACATTGAAGTTGATTTTTTCATTGCTCTCAAGGGTTAGCAGGCCTGAGTATTTGATAGGTATTAATTCCAACCTCCACGCGTTACTCAAAAAAAGTCTTGACTTGACAGACGAACGGGCAATAAAGAGATCCTACCCTTACCCATAAGGGTTCCATTTTTGCCGCCGGAACCCTTAAAATGGCCGTGCGGCATGACAGTGCAGCAGTGTCCCACTCCGGTGGGATTGCAGCTTAACGATGTGCAGTCATGCAATTGTTACCCATTAATATTTCTATCTTATCTACCTGAGCGTCAGGTCGCAGACAACGCTTGACCTATTAAACGACATCGGAATTCGCGACACGCTCCGTCGGGGTATTGTTTTTAATTATTTAGATTCTTATCTCTAGTTCATTTGATTCAGATGCATATTGTTTCTTTTGCGTCATGGTTGGCGTTACGTTTTTATGACGAGTTGATTACTCTGTCTCCAGTTTCATTACTTTGATGAGGTGCGCAGTTTATTGCAAATCAGATAACGTTGATATCGTTTGTTCTCATTTCGCATGCAAACCGTTTGTGGTTTACTTACGGACTCGACCATTGATTCCTAAACTATAGCAAAATGTTCTCACAGTAGGCACCATTCTGATTTTCTTTCCCAGGCAGTGCGATGTAAAGCCCCATTTAGACCATACAATAACTTGCATGCAAGTTGCATTACGTCGCAGACTATTGAGGGACAATTAATTCATTTTATCAAACAAATACCGCAATGTAAGTGAAACTTACATGCAAGTTCTCGCATAGTCTAAATGTGGCTTTAAACTGTGAATTTTTATGTTAATAGATTCCAAAGATACATATTATTATTTTCTTTCTTTCTTTTCCCCACATGGCCTTAAGACGGATCTGACCTCTTCAGGAGACTGTTGAAGAAGTAAAGTAATTGAACGTGTAATTTTCCTTTCAGAGGGACCCAGCATCAAAACAGTGCGTGCCCAAAAAGGGGGAGTACAACGTGTACTCGACATTCCAGTCGCACGAACCAGAGTTCGACTACCTCAAGTCATTGGAGATCGAGGAGAAGATAAACAAGATACGGTGGCTCAAACGCAAGAATCAGGCACACTTCTTGCTGTCCACCAATGACAAGACCATAAAACTATGGAAGGTGAGTTTTCTTTTTACAAGGAGTCGGGGTCACTCTGGGATCCTGTGCGCTGCGTTTTTAACAGGCTCCGATTATACGAAACCCTAAAAAAGGCGTGGTTCGGCTCGGATCGGTTCAGCCGACACCTGACAATGTCTTTTTCGCTGTTATGGCGTAAAAATAAAGCTTTTTTCTATCGGCTAGTGCCGATTCCGCGTCGGTAGATGTGGGGAGACCTCAGGTCTTTTAGCACCGGCCCTGATTGAGTAAGAAGGCAGTGGCGTAGCTAGGCGTGGGCGGAGTGGGCCCTCGCCCACGGCCTCGGACTTGAAAGGGCCTCACGAGCCCTCTTTAAAAGCGATGTGACCATAGAAAAGGGGCCTCGCTGATACGACTTCGCCCACGTCTACATTAGTCCACGCTACGTACGCCCCTGTAAGAAGGTTAAGATTCTGTAGCTGTAATTTTTTAACGATCTGGCACATCACTGGAAATAAAGATGGTATTGTTTTGTTTGTAGGTGTCAGAGCGCGACAAGCGCGTCACCGGTTACAATACGCGCGAGGAGAGCGGGCGCGCGCGCGACCCGGCGCGCATCACGGCGCTCCGCGTGCCGACCTGGCGCCCCGCGGAGCCCATGGTCGAGGCTTCTTCCAGGTGAGGACACACCGCTCAAGGGAGGATCCATGGGCGGGTCATGCGGGTCATGACCCTCCCACCTGAAGGGCTACTCCGAAACACAACGTTCGAAGTTCGTGTCGTGCGATCCCTCTCGCTCTCGTATGAAATAGTATAAGTGTGAGAGGGACCGCACGATACGAACTTCAAACGTTGTGTTTCGGAGCAGCCCTCCTGGGCCTTGGATTTGGGTCTAGGGCAACAGTAGATATTTTTCTAAACTCATTGATTTTAAATAATTTATTGAATCAGGCGTTATTTTACGCAGGTCCATATTAATGAACTAAGGCAGTCTTACTTATAGGATTTTGTTACTTATATGGTATGGTCAAGGATTATTCATGAGCCATCATGGAATCATTTCAGTGACATCGCATTAATTAACGAGGAAAATCGTAATGACTTCCTTTGAAAAGGTTCCATGATAGCTCCTGGATTAAAAGTCCTTGACCGTACCAATATTAATGAGATTAATATTTTGTTACCCAACTGCCTGAAGGGGAGTTATTTAATAAATAATAAAAAGTACCTACCTAAGCATGGTCGCTCTATTAAGGGTGTGGGGTGTAAGTAAATATGAATGGGAACGATCCATTTAAGGTTGTGCCTAATGGTCCTGCAGAAATGTGACGCGAGATAAAAGCGAAAATATATCGTTAGATGGCGTAAGTATCGTGATGTCCGTTTGACGTTTGCTCGTGATCGGTTACTAAATGAGCCAATCGCAAGCAAACGTCAAACGGAGCTCACGATACTAACGCCATCTAGCGATATTACACCTCTGTGAAAACCCTAATGAGGGCTATCGTTTTTTAACTCACTAGATGGTGCCACTGTTGCGTGAGGTTTTTAAAAGTCTGTTATAACGGGCGTGAAAACAAAGTTTAGATTAAAATCATATTTAATACATCTTAAAACAGTATCATTAAAATATCGAGCAACCACAGTATTGCGTAATCCCGTTTTGTTCGGAAAAAAGGGAGGACAAAAGTTTTCGAAAGACAACACTCTCAAATTACAGACGTTCATTGCCCCTTATCGCATAATTTCCATAATTAATTTCAGGTAATGCAAAATATTCACAAAATTATTCTAATTATAAATAAATCCGCGTAGCTCACCCAAAAACTATGAGATTTGACATTTCGTTTACCTCACGCTACACTAGCGCCTCTAGCGGCGAATTCATACTCGCCCTCATTACTCGTACTTCATGTGATAAAAAAATAATTGATTTGATTTGGAGTGAAATCAGAATATCTATTTACGCGGGGTGTTCCAATCCGTTTCTCGCACGGCTTATTAGCCTTATCAGTTTTTATTACTTATTTAATAAACAGTCGAGCGTTGATAACGAAATTGTTTTCATTAAATTATATCAGCTATTTATCTGCAGTGCTAATAATGCGGAGGGGTTTAATGAACACCGTTTGTTTATTTTTGATTAGGTAATGGTCAGTTACGTCATTAAAGCTTTATTTCAACGGTAGGAATGTAGCACGAGTTTTGTTGATGGGCCAATCAACTATTTTACCGACACTTTGGGCGTCTCCTGCGTTACCAAAAAATCGTACTTCCAACAAGATATTTCACGGTTTGATAGGTTCAACTTACGTAGGATGGCAAGTATTCATGTACACCATCTATTAAATTACAGAAAAAACAATGCTTACTTACAAAAATCTGCGATTGTTTGAAAAATGTCGCTGATAGATTAGTGTCCGTAAAAAAGGTTGATTGGCCCTAATAAGTAGGGATTGGCCGAACATTGGTTTCACCTAATACGAATGTTTCGGCCGAATGTTCGGTAAAACTTTTACCGAATCGAATATTCGGTATATTGATTCCTAAGTAGAAACTAGAAATATGATTAATTTTTGTTGAAATGTTTAATCATGCAACTCTTGGTTAAAACAAAAACTTGCTTAATTTCTCACAAATACAATAAAGACTTCATTAACTATACTTATTAACATATCCATAAGTACTTAATATTATAAATGCGAAAGTGTGTTTGCGTGTTTGTACGTCTTTCACGCCGTAACAGAGCGACGGATCGATGTGATTTTTGGCATAGAGATAGTTTATGGGTCCGAGAGTGACATAGGCTACTTTTTATCCCGGAAAAATGCACAGTTCCCGAGGGAACAGCGCGCGATAACCGAATACCACGCGGGCGGAGCAGCGGTCAAAAGCTAGTTTTATTATAAAAATTACTGTAGCTTAATATCAAAACAGCTACATAACTTATATATTGTTTTTAATTAATATCTATCTTTTTTTATCTGCTGTTATTGGAAATAAAGCTACAGTGTCAACAAAGACATAAAGCCTCACTGTACCTCATATAAAAATAGCACATTTAACACTCATACATGGCTCAATGAAGTAAAAAGAAGAGTGCCACTTTGCCGGCTAAATCACCGAATGTTCGGCCGGATGAGAATATTCGGTAAATCAAGTTTTGTGGAATCTTTTACGGTCATCCTGTGAAACCTAAATTGAAAATACAAACTGAAATATAGATGAACAGAGAAACCAATGAAAAAAGCCAGAAAAGATTCCAAAAAACCAATCTTAGTTTGATTGCTTATTAGCGACATCTCTTGTCCGGGTGAGCGGTTAGTTCCAATGGAGTACTGAAGGCTTCTCGTTGAGAGCTAAACTAAAAACTGGAATTCAAGACCTCAAAATCTACTACAATGTTGCCACTGAAATAAGATGCGTGTACAATAGTACATTCCTTTTTTTTTAAACACACGACAGAATATTCTTTTTATTAGTAATTTCGATTCGATAATTTAAAGAAGTAATTTTGTTTACTTACTTTTACATAAATACTAGACGCCTGAATAAAAACTTAAACATTTCGTAATTTTTGGTTGAAAAACTGGTATTGTGCTTGTATTTCTTCAGGTATTCATAACATTTGGTGCAATTATTTACAATTAAGATAAAATCAAACTAATATAGAGCATTTGTCTCGTATTATGTATGTATATAAGTGCTAGACTAAAATTAGAGCGCTGTTTTTAGAGTTCCGCACCCAATGGATAAAACCTATTACTAAGACTCAGTTGTCCGTCTGTCATTAGGCTGTATCTAAACCATGGCAGTTGAAATTTTCACAGATAATGTATTCTGTTGCGGCCTTATGGTCGTTATGTTATATGTTGTTATCAACAAATACGAAAAAAACGGAATAAAATAAATATTTAGAACTACACTGTGGTAGAACATCGCAACCTCTTCCTGTTTATGTTCCTTAGTATAAAATTGTCTCAGTGTCATGTTAGTTGAGAGTTGAAAATAAGTTGGTATTTTTTTTTCACAAAATCCTTATTTAATAACAATACAAGAAATCAAATTAAAAAAAGGTTATTATTATTCCCCTCAATGGCGGCCTTAAGGCTTAGGCCAATGTCAGTTAAATTAAAGATAAATATATTCTTCTTCTTCACGTTGTACGGTGATTGTAGTTTTTGCAACTTGATAGCAAAATTCCAGAAACCACGCGGAGACAACTTGCGTATTAAAAAATGTCGGACACGAGAGCAATATAGAATTTTGTGATCACTGTTAAAAAAGGTTGGCGAAACCTGAACAGTTTATTTGACAGTGACAGAAGTGACATTGATAGATTTGACAATGACATAGCTGTCGTAGATTTTGTGGTCTTGAATTCCAGTTTTGATTCGATTTGTGGCATTCGAAGATGGCGGATGTGGGCCATGTCCTATTTTGGTATTTCTGCTTCTTTGGCTAGTTGAAGTATAATTTTGATAGTGTTTTATGCGGCGATTAACCTTAACAGTGAACAGTGATCACAAAATTCGATATTGCTCTCGTGTCTGACATTTTTTAATGCGCAAGTTGTTTCCGCGTGGTTTTTGGAATTTTGCTATCAAGTTGCAAAAACTACAATCACCGTACTACGTGAAGAAGAATATATTTATCTTTTTTTAACTGACATTGGCCCAAGCCTTAAAGGCCGCCATTAAGGAGAATAATAATAATTCCAGTTTTCAGTTTAGACGGTATAGATGTCGCTAGGTCACTGCTTAAGTGACTATATAAGAAACAAAAACAAACTGAGATAGTTATGTTATGAATAGGGAAAAATCGTGTCTGTACCGTGGACCAGCAGTGGTGTAGCGGTATAGCACGCGGCACGGAATGCCGAGGACCTGGGTTCGATTCCCAGTGTTGGTCTTATTTTTCTGGTTTTTCTGTGCATCTATATTTCAGTTTGTATTTTCAATTCGGTAAATCTGCCGAATATCAAATACCGAATATAAAACTAATATTCGGCCCATGCCTATCAATGAGGCAGTAACTAATTATTTAATTGTTTCCAATAGAGACATAACGCTTGAAAAAATTAAATCACATCAAAACTACTGATTGTTCGAATATTTGAACTCAAATTATCTAACAAATTGTTAAGTAACTGCATAGGCAATGTGTTTTAACTTACTTTGTTTAATGAACGCCCTTACAATGTTGCTGGAGGTTAGGGTTATCTGTAAAAATAAAAGCTGTGAAATAATCAAACTTATTATTATACTAGCTTTTGCCCGCGGCTCCGCCCGCGTGCTATCCGGTTATCGCGCTGTTCCCTCGGGAACTGTGCATTTTTCCGGGATAAAAAGTAGCCTATGTCACTCTCGGGCTCATAAAATATCTCTATGCCAAAAATTGCGTCGATCCGTCGCTCCGTTACAGCGTGAAGGACGGACAGACACACAAACACAAACTTTCGCATTTATAATATTAGTATGGATGATATAAGGCGAAAGAGCATAGTAATTGTTTCAGTTCATTTACCCCTATTGTTTTTTTGTTGGAATGTGCTCGGAACTCAGACTTGAGAAGAGTCTTTGGGGGTTTGGGCCCCATGCACAATGGCCAAGTCAATTGCTGGCTCTCAGAGCCGGCATCTGACAAAGCCATTTGGATCTACCACTTTTTTAATATGTCCTTTGCGTAAGGAAAATGAGCAAGCACCCATGAGGCTGACATGATCACCAGGGGGCCTACCACGCTCTCTTAATACGATTCAGTTTAAGCTCTAAACTGAACTGCATCGCTATTTCGTATTACGACGTTACTTTTGTGATTCATTTCAAGTGTGGTTCAGCGATAGCGATACATATATCAGAGAAAATATCGGTGTTTCATTCACTTGTAAGCGATTGAGATTCAGCTCTGAGAAATAAAGGTCGTGGTACCAATTTCGACGATTCAGTTTAGGTGCCTAAATTGAACTGCTCTGCGTTTGGATCGTTTAGGAAAGATCGTGGTAGGCCCCATGGAGTGTGCAAAGCCTTTACAAAAAAAAAAGAAGAAAAATAAAATAAAACCCTATTGTTTGCCCCCAGGCGGATATTCGCGAACGCCCACACGTACCACATAAACTCCATCTCGCTGAACTCGGACCAGGAGACTTACCTCTCTGCGGACGATCTGCGCATCAATCTGTGGCATCTCGAGATCACCGATCAAAGCTTCAACATCGTTGACATAAAGCCCGCCAACATGGAAGAGCTCACAGAGGTCTGTATACCGTTACTAACGTCTTGGCTTCTTTTAAGGGTGCACCGAGCTTCTAGCGCTTATCAATTTTGGGCATTCTATATTTCGGCTCTACAGAAAACCGGCGTTACTGTACATAATGAGCGGCAACACATGCTGAGTGGAGACCCTTTTTGGTAATATAGTTTTAGTGCTAGTCTTAGTCTTAGTCGAACGTGTTACTTATGGAGCCAAAATAAATCTTTCTTTCTTTCTATCATTACTTGCTTGCGTTTGGTTCACGAACATAAGAACCTCCCTTTTAATAATCATACTGTTAGTAATCAGTTCAATGACCTGAATTACGTGATTTTAATAATAAATAATTATGTGTTATCGTTTCAGGTGATAACCGCGGCGGAGTTCCATCCGACTGAATGCAATCTCTTTGTATATTCTAGTAGTAAAGGTAAGTCATTATAATATTTCTATATACACTACTATAATAGATCACATCACTAATATTAAGAGTAGGGTTGCCATATGAAAATATGAAAAGTCCTGACAAAAATCTTGACATCACCCTAAAAGGTCTGATATTTTTTGTAACAGAGATTACGCAGTACTATGCTAGCTACTGGCTGTTTATTTTTGAGCTCCTTTTATCTGTAATTTATCCTATTAAATTGCTTTGAAAGAAGTGTTATTCATTTTGTTCATTAGTTACAATTTAATTTATAATTTCACTCTTAAAAAACGGTGGGTTCTCCTATAATAGGTAGCCCGAAAAAATTTAATCCTATTTTCACTACCACTAATTTCACTAGCCCTAAAATCGAAAAGCGGATTTATTTATTTTCCTAAATATTCATTACCATCATCCCGTAAAACCTAAATTGAAAATACAAACTGAAATATAGATGCACAAAAAAACCAGAAAAATAAGACCAGCGCTGGGAATCGAACCCAGGTCCAGCGGTGGTGCAGCGGTATAGCACGCGGCACGGAATGCCTTATTTTTCTGTTGTTTCTGTGCATCTTCATTTCAGTTTGTATTTTCAATCTACGCTAAAATAAATAAATGATTTATACATTATGTATTTATCGTGTCGTGTCGTCAGGTACGATCCGGTTGTGCGACATGCGCGCGGCGGCGCTGTGCGACCGGCACGCGAAGCTGTTCGAGGAGCCCGAGGATCCGCACGCGCGTTCATTCTTCTCAGAGATCATCTCCTCCATCTCTGACGTCAAGCTGAGCAATTCGGGACGGTGAGTACTCAGCAGCCTGGTGGTTGCAGACAACCGAAGTTCGTGTCGTACCGTCCCTTTCACTGTCGTATTAAATAGTTAAGCGTCAACGGGACGGCAAGATACGAAGTTCGAATTTTGCACTTCGTAGTAAAGAGCCGTGGTTGCGCAGACGAGGTACACGAGTAGGTGTTCGGTGGGTCGAGGTCGAGACTTTTACGAGGACAGCCCTCCTAGCAATGTGCTTCCATTTCTGCCGGTTAGAGGCGTTGCGAGTACACTGGACCATGGTGGACTCAGTAGCTTTTTTAATCAGGTCAGTCCAGCGAGTTAGGGGCCATCCATTAATCACGTGATGTTTTTTTTGGCATTTTTTTACCCCCCCTCCCCCTTGGTGATACGTGGTGAGGTTTAAGACTACCCCTCCCCTCTCCCCCCTATATCACGTGTATTTTTTCGTACCTGCAAATAATCCATTTTTTTACCCGACTGCGACTGCCTCGCCTCGTATGTATGTATGTATGTATGTATGTCTATTCCTATGTCCGCTCGTAACTGCTCAACGGCTGAACCGATTTTGATAAATGATACGTCATTGGATTCGTCTTGATGACGCGTGTGACACTGGGTACATGAAATTCTTGAAAAATCAAAATGGCGGATTTTTGGCGCCAAATTGTAAATTGTCAAAAAAAAAAAAAAAAAACAAATCTATCGAGTGGGGTATCAAATGGAAGGTAATAATTAGCCCATTCTAAATATATATGGGTTATAATAGTTTTATTTACCATTTTCACACAACTATTAAAAAAGTGTGAAATAAAACAATAAATTTAAAAAATAAAAAACCCGACTGCCTTAAAAATACTAAAAAGAAGAAAACAAGTCTAGTGGGCTAGAACTCTCTTTAGTAGCTAACTTAAAGTTTAACAGTCGGGACCCATTTAAATCGTGACGCTCAAAAATTCTTACCTAATGGGTCCCGACTGTTGAACTTTAAGTTAGCTACTAAACAGAGTTCTAGCCCACTAGACTTGTTTTCTTCTTTTTAGTATTTTTAAAGCAGTCGGTTTTTTTTATTTTTATAATTTTTATTTATAAAAAAATACTGGTATAAGTATCATCTAATTTTATTATAGAAAATTAAAGACTACTATAATAATTTCAGAGGTAGACAGAAAGGTTGCAGTTTGTTTTTGACTGACCTAAAAATAATGAAAGAAATGCGAAAAAGTTTTTTGTACTAGTACATGAACATTATTTAATGTACAATATTAACTACATGTAACGCCGCTTTTCGATTGAGTATCGCGCGCTTGCCGAAAAAATAAATACACGTGATATATTACTTTACCCCCCCTCCCCCCTTGTGATATTTCGTGATTTTTTATGGACATCTCCCCCCCCCCCCCTTTCGAGCCTCACATGATTAATGGACAGCCCCTTAGTGATCGGCCGCGTGCCCTCTTGCCTTCCACCTGCCCCTGAACCACCAATCTCTCCATTGAGTTCTCATTCCTTCCTGGAGATGTGACCAAAGAACTTCAGTATTCGTAATTGCACAGTCGACGAAAGCCGGTCTTTAATATGAAGCTCTTTGAGGATAGAAGCATTGGTGCGAAATGCCGTCCACGGGATCTTTAAGAGACGCCTCCAACACCACATCTCCAATGCATCAATTTTACGGCGATCCTGCAGTCTCAGAGACCAAGTTTCGGCTCCATAGAGAAAAATCGGAAAAATCAGCCATTTCATCAATCTGACCTTCGTGTTCTTGGTAATTCTTCTGTCCCTCCAAATCTTTCCCAGCCGTTCCACTGCTGACCTAGTGATGGCGCATCGCCGTCTGATCTCGTCGCTACATCCTCCAGTGCTGGAGATAGTAGAGCCGAGGTATATATAGCTCTGTACAACTTCGCAGTTAGCTATGCTCTGTACGTTAGTTCCAATTTGTTCAGCTCGGTCTACTATCATCTTCTTCGTTTTTTCACGATTGATATAAAGTCCAAATTTAAGGCTGGTAGTCTCGAGACGAGTCAGAAGGTTCTCCATGTAAAGTAAAGTAAAGTAAGTAAAAAGTAAAAAAATCTTTATTGCCAAAAAACCTAGCTCAATACAACTCACAAAAAAAAAGTAGAAATAAAAGTAAACACTAATATTGTATAAAAAAAAGAAGAAATAGGTAAGTAAAAAACTAAAAACAATGAGGACATTAGTAACTTAAATTAAACTTACTGCTAGGTTAGGCAATGGGTCCCAATCTCAGCGTATGCTAGGCATGCCCAGCGCTGGTTTTCAGATTGGTCCCTAGAAGAGGGACGGTCGCTACCCGAAATAATACAGTACAAATACAAATTTAAATCTAAATACCCATTACAAGTATCTCAACAGATGCAATAACGATACAAAAAAAAAAAAATAAATAAATAATAATGTAATGTTTTCTGTATCTCTTATTATTTCTGGTGCACAATAAAGACTATTTGTATGGTATTGTATGTAATGTAGTGGGTGCTGTGCTGCGTATTTGTGCATGTGCCTGAGTATCCGCATGTGGCTGTTCGTGATCGCTGTGGGTGGGTGTGTGTGATTACTGTGGGTGTGCGTGATCGCTGTGGGTGTGTGTGTGTGTGTTTGTGATTACTTTGGGTGTGTGTAATCGATGTGGGTGCGCGTGATCAATGTCATCTCTAGTCTGTGAAAGAAGGGTTGTATCATCAGCATATCTTAAGTTATTTATCACACCACCACCAACCACGCAACCACGACCACTCTGACAAGAGTGTCCGACTAAGAAGAGAGTAAAGAGCCAGAAGCTAACTAGGAAGCTTTAGCTCCCGCAGGGCTACTATGAAACTCGATATTCGAAGTTTGTGTCGTGCGGTCCCTCTGACACTTATACTATTTCATACGAGAGCGAGAGAGATCGCACGACACGAACTTCGAGTTTCGAGTTTCGGAGTAGCTTTGCTGGTCCCTAAACTACGAAGTTTTTTTTTCGACTGAATGGCAAATGAGCAGGTGGGTCTCCTGATGGTAAGAGATCACCACCGCCCATAAAAATCTGCAACTCCAGTATTGCAGATGCTTTGCCGACCTAGAGGCCTAAGATGGGATACCTCAAGTGCCAGTAATTTCACCGGCTGTTTTACTCTCCACGCCGAAACACAACAGTGCAAGCACTGCTGCTTCACGGGAGGATTAGCGAGCAAGAGTAAATGCAAAGTACGAACTTCATATCTAGCCGTCCCGCTGACGCTTAACGTTTTAATACGAGAGTGAAAGGGACGGTATGATACGAACTGAAAAAAAGTCTGACATTGAACGTTTATGCTGTGTTGACAATGTTTCTGCGGTTAGTGATAATTTTAAGAAGTTTATTAAATGATTTCGTGTTTTTGTTTCAGATATATGATGTCAAGAGATTATTTAGGTTTAAAAGTATGGGATCTAAGAATGGAAACAAAACCAGTAGAAACATATCCAGTAAGTACATGATATCATCGTTACTTAACATCGTTACTCAAATATCGTCATTACTTTGAACAAATGTCGAATCTCAAATCAATACGCGAACAAAATTCAACCTTGATACAATGTTCATAAAGTTCACTCAGTAAAATTATCGATTTTGAGATACGAGTTTTAGTTTTAAAGTAGTGAGGATATATTGATTTTGAGCTGATTTACAATTTGAATTTTGATTGGTTGTAATCACTAGTCATCTGTACAGAATTTAAACAATAGGGATGTTGACGCCATTAAAAAATAATTCTAAGCCAGTAAAAAAAAACGCTTTATTTTAGCCCTGAAAACTAAATTAATTATCGATTTACTGTAAAATTAGATTTTTGTTGCTTTAAAACAAATAAATAGTTGATTGATTTGGCGAACAAATAGCGAGTTATGACGTCATCTTCCGCTATTGCCAAATATTGAAACTCTATGGGAGAATTGTGTTTTGACAGCTCATAAAAAGTTCGTCAGTTGATTGATGGTGTCAACATCCCTATTGTAACTCACCCGCGACCTTATGAATCTTATGATAGCTACGTTCATGCAGTTCCTCCACATTCGCACCGTAAGAGAGGAACACACAATCACCATCTATCACCACCGCCACACTACACTGACGCATTTCAAACTCAACCAGAGCTAATCTTCAGAGCATCACAACAAATCAGGATTTTTATACTTGACAGACACGATTCTGCATTTTTAGGCTTTGTTACTCTATCCGTGGGTGTATGCTATTATTTAAGAAAGAAAGAAAGAAAATACATTTATTCACAACACAAGACACAACAATAGCATTAAGTACAAATAGACAACACATAGGAAATTATGCGTCATTGCGGTTATTTGACGTTAGTTTCTGTCTCAGGTGCACGAGTACTTGCGGTCGAAACTGTGCTCGTTGTACGAGAACGACTGCATCTTCGACAAGTTCGAGTGCTGCTGGAGCGGGGACGACCAGCGGCTCATGACTGGCTCCTACAACGGGTTCTTTAGGTAAAAAAAAAACACTATACATTTATTCTGCATGGCTTTATTTATGGGTCACTTTTTTGTACTACCAGCGCTTTCGGAAGACGTCATTGCCAAAGAGGAATGCACCGCCAATTTTTTTTTTCAAAACAAGGACCGTTAAACGAGGCTACTTTGTCCCCCACAGGGTAACTGTGCTCCAGTTCTGTATTCTGTTTAAATGTCTTGCTGGTTGAAGTTCCGGAACCCGATACACTTCCCAATAAATTGACAACACTGAACTTCAATTTTTGCTTCGAGATTTTCTTTTCTTATTCTGTCAGACGCCGTACAGTGATAAGACAGTGCAATGATAATGATGGGGTAAAAATACACCAAACGCCTCCTAGTATGAATTATGAATGAAATTAAATTCAAGAGCATAGTTACCCAAACGCCGGCTGACATTGCTCCTAAATTAAAGTTTTAATATATATATTAAAACAACATTATGACGTATAGCTTAAGCAAGCCAGCATGATGGTAGGGGTGATCTACTTTACATAAATACATATACAAACATATCACAGCATAATAATTTTTTAAATAAAACAAAGATTACGAAATTTGGAGCAAAAATCGGTGCAAAGTAACCTCGTTTTACGGGAATAAAATACATTTGATTTTTACTGAAAAGAATGAGAGATATAAAATATGTAAATTTGCCCTTTTTATTCGGACGAATCATCATCATGTCAGCCGAAAGACGTCCACTGCTGGACATAGGCCTCCCCCAAGGCTCTCCACTCAGACCGGTCTTGTGCTTTTCGCATCCACCGTGATCCCGCGATCTTAGCCAGGTCGTCGCTCCATCTTGTTGGAGGCCTACCGACAGCTCGTCTCCCGGTCCGCGGACGCCATTCGAGAACATTTTGACCCCATCGGCCATCAGTCCTGCGAGCAATGTGCCCCGCCCACTGTCACTTCAGTTTCCCAATTCTTTGGGCTATGTCAGTAACCTTAGTTCTACTCTGGATATCATCATTTCTGATTCTATCCCGCAGAGAAACCCCGAGCATAGCCCTCTCCATAGCCCTTTGAGTGACTTACATATAAGTGTGGCTACAACGATGGCTTGTGTTCCAGGGTGTTCGAGCGCGGCACGGGCGGCGCGCGGCGCGGCGAGCTGACGCTGGAGGCGTCGCGCGACGCCGCCTCGCGCCCGCGCCAGCCGCTGCGCCCGCGGCGCGTCGCCACCACCGCCAAGAGGAAGAAGGTAACGCCAACACTGCCTCACACCGGCTCTTAACCTCCTAAGAGCCTGCGCACACAGAGAGCGGTCAGAGTTCTGCGTTCTAGTGACCGTTGACCGCCCAAGAGTTACAACGCACACAAGCGGCGTGCAAATTCTCGCGTTCTACATAGTTTCGTTTGGGTCTTTGCACATGCAACATGTCACTAACCCTAACCAATTCAATCAACTTTTCCGTGTTTGCTAACTCAGACATCGCGGCGTTCAGGCGTTCCCTGTCTCGGCGGGAAAAGAACTCTTGGAACGTGACGTTCCGCTTTGACCGCCGTGGTCAGACTGCCCGCTGTGTGCGTTGTTGTTATAGACTCGGTACATTCTAATGAACGCCGAACGCGGAACTCTGAACTCCTGACCGCTGCCTGTGTGCGCGGGCTCTAAGTCCTCGCCTACTTTATAAAGGAATAATTAACGCTAAGAATAACGGCCGAATTTACTTTATAAAATACAAATTTTTCATTCAATAAAGAATTCTAAATATTTAGAAATAAAATCCATAATAACAAAACAGGTCAACCATGCCTAGGTCTTGAACGCTAAGTTTGTTAAAAAATGTCAGGACTCGGGAGGATATACATTGTGAAGCCGAGTTTAGACTTGCAAGAAAAATCGTGCAAGTTGCATTACATTGCGAAGCCGTAAAGCCAACGAGTTTGTAGTCGGTCAATCGAGCGCCGCAATGTAATGCAACTTGCACGGTTTTTGTTGCAAGTCAAAACTCGGCATAATTCGACCCATCCGACTCGCGAGGCGCCTAGAGGCTCTCGGCACGAGTCTTGGCGAGTGGAGGCTGCAGGAATGTAGCCATATACACTTGATTTATTCAGTTGCTCGCTGTCTGCTTTCCTCTCTTTTTTTGACTCGGCCCGAAAAACCGACAAAGCGGAGTGACAGCGAGGTGTGATTAGAGAAGACGAGGGGACACGAGTACAGTCTTCACTCTCGCTATCGCGTTTGCTCGTGTAATCTCGTGGAGACTGGGTGGGGCAAAATAGGTTACAAATATACATCAAAGACGCCTTTTTCTCACATAGATTGTTTGCTTCCACCTGCTACGATCTTACAGGTCGATTCACTAGAGTAGGGCATGGAATACCGGAAGGATTTTTCATACCGGTATTGATACCGGTATTGAAATTCCAAATACCGGTATACCGAAATTTCGGTATTTTTTCGGTATTTTTTCAAAATACAGCTTTTTACTGTTTAAATGATCCCAATAACCCTTCAGACGCATAATACCAGAAACGCAAATTACCTTACGGTAATTACCTGAATCAGTGTCGCAAATTACCAGATACGCATATGACCAGATAGGCGAATTACCTGATTTGGTTTCGCAAATTACCAGATTCTTTACACTACGATGGTATTATATTACATCCGTTGAAAGTTTACTCACACGAGGACCAATAGAAAAGTACCTAAATTAATGACAAATTCATTTCTGGATAATAAATACAATTCGGACCAACTTACCTACCTTACCTCTCTCGCCCCGAATTGATCCGAATCACGCAGCGCCTTTACTACGAAATTCGAAATCCGCACTTCGTATAGTACCATCCCTTTCACTCATATAGTACATAACACGAGAGTGAAAGGGACGACACACGATAGCAGCTTAATAAACTTGAGCGAATTCAATATCTATGCATTCGGTTTATATTTGGTCTACGTAAGTTCGGCTCTCAATCCGCCTTCGCCGTAAGTCTTACATTCTCCACCTACTTTACGGCATTATCTTTAATCTTGCAAATCCTCGCTACCTCAAAGACCGATTTAGCTACGTAACTTCTATTCGGTGCTCTCAGAACTTTCTTCTTGCCGTGCCTCTTTCTAACTCCAAATGCTATGTCTATTCTTATACTGTCCAGGCTATTCGGTTGTGGAACTCTTTACCAATTGACTTACGACGGGCAAAATCTCTGTCACTCTTTAAATCCATGCTTAAGGAGCACTATCTGTCATCGTGTAATATTTAAGTAGCGTTATCCTAGTTTATTTATTTATTCGTTTATTGATATGCGACTGTTTATCCCATTGCCTATATTTATTTTAGACGTGTACAATAATGTGTATGTGTAGATTTTTTTTTGTTGCTTTTTTATTTTCTGATCTACTGTTAATGCACCACCTGCTGTAAACTAGTCCTTCCTTCTTTCTGTAAAAAGGTTGCCTGGTAGAGATCGCTCTTAAGCGATAAGGCTGCCTATTGCTTACCTTGTAATTTTATCTGCGTACCTGTTTTCTGTATCGCTTACTATTTCTGGTGTACAATAAAGAGTGTTTGTATTGTATTGCATTGATACGAAGTGCGGATTTCAATGTTCGTAATATAGGCCCAGGTTGTCAGGAATAATCATTTTTCTATGATAGTGTAATAAGCACACTGGTCACTTGCAATCTGATAAAAAGTGATGCGATGATCTCTCACAATGTCCACTGATTCGCGAAATGGAATTCTGGTCATATGACCAGACGAAACGCATATGCGTTTCTGGTACTTTGCGTAAATTGATTTGTCTGGTAATTTGAGTATCGGGCATTCGCATTTTGTGACATATGTAACTTGCAGCTGAAAAGGCCCTTTCTGATCAACGCTTGTAGGAGGTATGCTTAAGAGGTACTTGTAAGCTGCATCCAAAAATCTGCCTCTAGTACCTCCATTTTCATACAACGTTTCTGTTCTACCGTGATGTGTCTGTGCGCGCGAGTACCGTTAGTAAAACATTGGACGAAAAATCGAAAGCTGTATCATTAAATACCACCTAAATACTAGCTGCCTATACGCATGCAGTGTCTTGCGTAGTTGATTTTGTGATGATTTTTCTACAATCAAGCGAGATTATTCCGAATAATTCCGATTATTCGTGATTCATGCTTATCACATAAAAACTCATCAGTAGTGTGAACAACACCATGAACTATAGAATACGAGCGTTCTGCATTGCAGTCTTTAAACATCCTAGCTAGTTATAGACCACTTTTTCAAAATACCGAAATACCGGTATTTTATCCTCAAATACCGGTATCAAAATACCGAAAATTTTCATCGGTATACCGGTATTTCGGTATACCGGTATACCGGTATCCATGCCCTACACTAGAGCTGACACGAATGGATTGAATGACTAAAAATATCTGTGTGTTACCATTTGAATAAACTCCACACACAAAAATGAAAATGACTTTGCCCGCGGCTTAGCCCGTCTGGATTTAGGTTACCGCGCGCTGTTCCCTCGGGAGCTGTGCATTTTTCCGGGATAAGAAGTAGCCGGTCACTCTCTGGACCATAAACTATATCTATGCCAAAAACCACGTCGATCGGTTTCGACGTGAAAGACTGACAAACATACAAACACACACACTTTCGCATTTATAATATTAAAATGGATATGCATCAGTCAGTTTCCTACAAAAGTGTTTAAGTGACATTACTTTTATTCAATCCAATACAGTGACGAAATGAAAAGGTTGACCAGTTTTCAAATACATTATTTAACAAGTTGCAAGCACAATGTTATCTTTTTGATTGACATTACGACGGAATAAGTCATACACGGTCGATAAAGCGGATACTGATAACTTTACCAAGCAAGCAAAAACATACCTTAAGGTGGTCAACCTCTTTATTCTGCATACATCTTTCGCTTGATCAACAATCACTATTTAAGTTCGCCTTTGTACATATTTTTTTTTGTCAATTGTAGTTTTTTTACTTATTCTGTACAATAAAGAGTTTACATACTCACATAAATACATACTATTTCCTAGGGTAGGCAGCGCTTGTGTTGCCTAGTGGTAGGTTCATGCGGGTGTGGCTAATGTTGCTGCCTATCTGAGCTGAACATCACGGATCCAGACTTATCTTTTTCTTTTTTTTCTTTTTTTAACGGGACAATTCACACCAATTGACCTAGCCCCAAAGTAAGCTTAGCAAAGCTTGTGTTATGGGTACTAATCAACGGATAAACATAATTATATAGATAGATACATACTTAAATACATATACATACACTTATACATTACTTAACTTATACATTATAGACTTATACATTACTTCCGTTCCTAACTTCGGTTATCGGACCCCATGGATGAGAGCCCTTAGCCTTAGATGAAGCCCTAACTAACTAAGATGACTTCTCAAACACCCCGTTTGATCCCCAGGACGAAATCAGTGTAGACTGCCTGGACTTCAATAAGAAGATCCTCCACACGGCGTGGCATCCCCACGAGAGCATCATCGCCGTCGCTGCCACCAACAATCTCTTCATCTTCCAGGATAAGTTTTAGCGCGTGTCCGACACCACACAGTCTTGCCGCCATTGACGGAACTTTAGTGCTGTTAGGACTGATACGACAGTTGCTGCGACCATCGAGAGATCTGACCTTTCGTTACAATAGTGGCTGACAAACAAACAAGTAGTCAATGACCGCGAACGTATCTGTAGTGTTTGATATACAACAGTTACTGAGACATCATAACATTAAGATATACCGTTGCAATAATGGTTGGGAAAGCAAGCATGTCGTCAATGTAACTAGGAAAACAACTGTAGTGTTATCAAGAGAAATTACACATTCAAAAGATATATCAAACGTGACAGACCTTCTGTATATTGAGAATTGCTAATTAACTAGATCTTGCATCTAGTGTTGTTAAAAACATTATAGGTAATTTGTAAAATGAAGTGTTTCTGTTCTAATTTGCTATGGGATTTCGTTCAATGCTTGTCCATGCCCTGGATCATTACTTTTGAAGGGATGCTAAATAGCTGATCGTCAATGTATAATCCAGAAGCAAAAACCACGGTACAAACATACATTATTTGTTCTGTCCATTTAGAGATTGCTAAAATGTATGTACCCCATAGACTGTTTTCATTAGAGACGTGTCCAATGTCTCATGTTTATGCTACCATTTAAGTAAACTGAAATTATTATAAACAAGTATTAAGCAGGCATCATAGCCATTCCAACGATTCCAATCTTATCGAGGAAATAGGTGATACATTGCCAAGCAATATCTAGAACTCGGAAAGTTACAAATGTAGTCTATATATCTATATGTTTGGTGATAAATCCTCTTACAATACACGTTCTGGCCTTGTGTAATCGTCTAGTTTAGAATAGGCATGTTCATTCAAAACATTAAATAAAGTAGCGTCCAATTTTTTTGTCATACCATAAACATACAGAAGTTAATGTCAAAGTTTATTCAAACTACAGAGAAATTCGAAGATCTCGATGTGATGACTACATGTAAAAGAGACGCTTCAGGTCGACTTTAAAAGCAAGTTTATGATCCCACCGCATTGACGCTGTAAAGAAAATGATGTATAATAAAGCTACGTAAGTGATATGCGGTTAACCGCGTGGTTCTAGCGCGCCGTCTCATTCTCAAGCGATACTTTAGTAAGGGACGGCGCGCTAAATCTGCGGTTAGCCACAGTGCGTACGTAGCCTAAGAGCTGAGGCCTTATTGCCTAACGTTTTTGACACTCGCGATCGCAATCAAATGACAGTTTTTGTATGCGAAATATGTCATTTGATTGCGATCGCGAGTGTCAGAAACATTAGGCAATACGGCCTCTGGTTTTATTAGGTCGAATCGGCAGTTTTGATCGTTGGTCAACAGTCTTCACATTATAAGCTGCCGTTACCTGAACACAGCATACAAAATAGTACTCAGACATCGTGGCTGAGCTTTAGATCAATGAGTCATATCTTAGTCTTATCTGGTTGATCCAATATAAAAAGCGCTATATTCTAACATGCATTGTCATGCCAGTAAGCCTGTCAGACCGACCTAATGTGAACCAGTTCTAACGCAGCATCGCTGTGTTCGGTGTTGCATATCATACAACATTGATGTCTTTATCGCAACGTTACTGAATGTTACTTGACGGTCTTGACGCTTGCTTCGAAAGTTCACCAGAAGTGAGACTACGTGAGCGAAACTATCTCACTAATTCTTCCACGAACGATTTTCTAATGCATTGCGTGTTGCCATTTTACCGCTGTGCGGAGAGGGTATCGAACGTTCAGTGTACGATAAAATAACTCACGGCACGTTGCCGCGAGTAATCTTGGTGGAATAGAGGGATAGAATTTCGAATTAGCGTAGCCTTTAGTCTCTTTATAGCCTCAGCTGTGGCAATGGTTTCTAAATGGACACTGAAGTTAACATAACAGTCTGATGCCAATGTAACTAAAAGGTGTACCCTCTAGTGACGCGGCACTATCTATCACAGCGTTGTAAGCAGTGGTGGCTGTCATATTACTAGCATTTAACGCCAGTTTTTACAATAAAAATATGCCGCCGAAAAGGTTATAAAATATGTAAAAATGTTTTTTTTTTGTAGCGAAAATGGTTGGTCGATGAATTAATTTGTTTAAAAAGAAAAAAGTTTTTATATTACACCATTAAAAATGCTAAGAAAAATTGTAAAACTCTTAAGTCTCGTTAACCAATGTATTTCTTTATATGTTATTCTAAACTTAGCTAGTCACTGCTTACCGCATTTGCTTCTATGAAGTTAAACGTTGACAGCTACCACTGCAGTATTGTTAAAAAAGTACTGATATGTTGTATAGTTGACATGAAAATTTCATTGAACTGTAACGATGCTGGAGTAAAATTGTCCTGTTTGTCTAATAAGTAAGAGATATCCGTGTTTTGTTTTAACATACGTTTGCTTCCTTTACGGACTAGCTTACAGTTAAAGAAGGCCTTCTTAAGTGAACAATCGTGCATTTTGTGCTCATTATACCAATCAATGGAGTTTTGTTGTTCTCTGTACAGCATACCAGAGTTAGCTAGCTAGAATCTAAATCCGTTAGTTAAACTCTGATATAATTTATACGCTTCTCATAACTTAAGGTTCTAAGCGATAATTAAGTATTTATTGTTTAATGAAAATACCACGTAAGGCGGTTGACCTTAACAATGTGAAAATGAGATTAGTTAGGATTATCAAATAACGAAGCTTATGAACTTGGAATGTATGGAAACCATTGCTCTCCCTACGTTGCCAGGTCGGGTTGAAGTCGGCAAAAACAAGCACGAATGGTCAGTTATGATTTATGATGTTGTAGTGACTTTACTAATGCCATTTCGTGACCTCGTTTGACCCAATAAAGCCTCTTATTGGCCACGAAAGTAATAAAGCTTTAACGTATTAAAACCATGTATTTTTTCATGAAGACATCTGTCTCACAGACGAAGCGGTCTTAGCCTTGTGGTAGCGAATAGCAAGGTTATTCGTTAAACTTTATGGATCATGGATGTGATGACCTCCGCAAAGTAACGCCTGATTCAATCTATTATTTAAAGCTTTCCTCTTTGCCTCGGCCATGATAGATGAATCAAGCTTACAAAGACATTACGAACTTAGACGACTTTATTTTACAATTTTTTGGACTGTAGTAGAAATGAAGCTATAATAAATGGAATATCTGTCTAGCTCCTCCACCAAGTAGTGAGGCCTTGTCGTGCGAAAAAGCTACGCTTGAGTTGGATAAATGTCTTTTCATGCAATTTAACCCGCCCTCCCTCCGCAAGGCCTCACTACTTGGTGGAGGAGCTAGACAGATATTCCATTTATTTTAACATGGACCTCCGCAAAGTAACGCCTGAATTTATACATTATTTGAAATGAAGCTATGTCTAAACCTAAAAAAACAATAGCTTACAATATTTTAAGTGGCTAGTAACTAAATTGGCGCAATTCCGCTCCAGTCTTCATATACATTCAAGTTTCTGGATGATAGTCCGCACAGCTAACTGACCCTTAACGTATTCACTGCCACCGACGCACATATGCGTTTTAGGAACTTCGCGCAGTGCCGCTGTCATAATTATTAATACATCTTGAACGCACCCGTGCATCGGTGGCACCAGTGGAAGTCTGGTGGCTGTTGCGTTAACAGTTTAGGCGGTGCGTAGTCTATAACGGGTAAAAAATATTATTCCCCTAGCAAAAATTGATCTCCAAAAGTGTTTGCATACATTTCAAGGACTAAGTACTGCAGTTTTGATCCGATTTGGCAGTGCAAGGAAATATGCCTTAACATAGATATAGTGTAAACCGTAGTTTTATAAAATGATTTGTTCCGTTCGTGAAAATATCAGTTTAATGGATTATATGAAACTGGCAAAGAATGACTTATATTTACATTGCTACGTTTGCTAGAGTTTATCCGATGCGAAGTGATGTATAAATTTATATATCTCTGTAAACGCTTCCATTACAAATGTATCACAGTTAATATTAACAACTTGTTTGTATGTTTTCAAAAGATCTGATGCGGTCAAAATACGGGTTGCTGGTCTATCGATCGACACGGTCGTTGGAAACAGAAATTATACAATACTGAATTGCTAAGCCTAATTTTATGCGTAAATTTGAACAAATTTTGATTTATTTTAAACTAGACATAACATTGCGGTATGTTGGAGAGGTCTGACTAGTGTCCTGCGTATGTCGTATCTTCATTTGTTTGTTTGTTTATACTCTTTATTGTACAAAAAGGAAATACAAAAATATCACACACAAAGAAAGTGCTAAGTACAATTTTATTATTTCTTTAATTTGTCGGTAAAGCAAGCACATCTAGCTAGAAAGCTCAACTCGTAACTTATTTTAACTAAGTTAAAAAAATTAAAAACCCCCGACATTGTTATTTTAAAGTTCAATATCTCAAAATTGGGAACCGATTGTAATGAAACATAACTAAGAACTACCACTGGAACACTCGCTTTCACGTAACAACGCCGCATCGAAATCGGTCCAGGGTCCATCTGTTTGAGAGCCACGATGCCACAGACAGACATTGGTATCCCTATTCCCTTTTTCGGGGGTTAAAACTCGAAAACTGTAATATAATTAAACTAGCTTTTGCCCGCGACTCCGCCCGCGTGGTATTCGGTTATCGCGCGCTGTTCCGGGATAAAAAGTAGCCTGTCACTCTCAGGCCCATAATCTATCTCTATGCCAAAAATCACGTCGATCCGTCGCTCCGTTAAGGCGTGAAAGTCGGACAAACACAAACATACAAACACACTTTCGCATTTATAATATTACTATGGATTTTAACTGTAACGTCTCAAGTTATATTGTATATTATTTTGAATTAATGTGTTTTCTACATCTCACCCGGTTGGCACCCATTTGTTCTTAAACGCTTCAGGCGACCTGAGTAGACATGAAGAGATATCTCCGGTATACCGTAATGTGGTCAGCAAGTACACATAACATTAATGTATCGCTCCATTAGCATCCGTAAGTTATAGATAGTCCCAATTAGAAGGCAGGCAACTGCACGGCTAGCACAAATGGCCTTGACTACATTTGTCGATGTGCTCGTAGTTTCAAAAAGGTTGCTTGACTAACGGAATGTCATATTCACTTGTACTTAGCTGTTAAATGAGACTGTAAGAATGAAAAAAATGTCTTATCGACTTATAAAGGATCGTTTGTAGCAGAGGCCATTTGAGCTAGATTTTTGACCGTTGGAAACTGACGACAAGCTGTTATTGGACATTGGATATTGTCATTGACAAACAGAATTTGTAAGCAAGTGTAGTTGCCAAGAGCCAGATAAAATTGGTGTGCAACATTTCCTACCTACACATACGTAAAAAGCCGTCGGCTACCGGTCTTTTCGTCATAGGCTCGTGCCTTAGTGTGCGTAAACTTTTTGTTAATCGTTTTTATTTATTATTCTACTTTTTAAAAATATTTGTGATCGTTTTACTTATGAATTCGCTTAGGCATAGTTTGTTGGAAGCAATGGCGCGACGGGCTATTGGGCTTATGAAAAGTAGTTTTACACAATGCTACTCATTTTCTTTTTGTAAAGGGACTGTGAAATGTTGAGACAGCAGAAACTAGTGCCCAAGTTTCGATGCCCACCCAGCCTAGTGTTATTCTTACATTAGTTCTGCAAAAGGTATTTCCCTTGCAAATGGGAAAGCTTGAACATTTTCTATAATGTAAATATAGCGAACGAATGGAGGCCTGAATAATATAAATATAGTATATTTTGTCACAACACGTATGTTAATGTACAGAGTTATATATATTTGTACTTAAATTGTGTAAAGCTTCATGGTAAAATTATGTTTTAAAATATTTGTAATGAATAGTCTTGTTTTTGTACAACGTTTTCTTGGTCCGACGCCGATGCAGGGTGAACCTGCCCCTTACAATTTCCTTGCATAGGTTATTTCCGTCTCACCTTTCTCAGGCACTTCCATAGCTTGGGGTCGTTATAAAAATCTCCATAACATTTTTTTATGTTGATCGATTGTATAGAATGTGTTAAGTTTTAGTTTTTTTTTTCTCTAATGTGAGGGGCTCAGTCAATTCCTAACTTAATAAAGCTAGATTTAGTCTCATGACGCTGTTCGCTGCATAGCCAAGGGCCGCGATAGATGTAAGTACCTAATAAAAAACAATGTGTGATAATTATCAAAAAAAAAAGCTAAATGCAGCTAAATTTCAACATTGCTTGTGACGGCAAAAGGAATTGACTAAATCCCGAGGTATCAATGTAATATAATGTGAGTTGTAGTGTACAAGCAAAGACATCGTGTATAGTTGTGCGAGTGAGCGAGTGAGAGGATGCGTGCGCTAATATAAGTCTAGTTTTTAGTTAGGTGAAAACTGTGAAAGCGCAGACAGATTAAAAAAAATCAGTTTTTTTTTCCTGCACCGAGGGATCAACAGAGGTTTGCTTGATAAATGTGATAAAATCGCAATAAGCGGTGTTTAGTGGTTAGAAGAGTGCAGTGGACCTCGCGTGCGGTGTCACAACGAATATAGGTTACGGCGGCGCCCGCGCCTCCACTCTGTCTCGACAAATGTTGCCCGTCGCATTGTTACCGTTGAAACAAATCTTTGAAACATTTCGCGTTGTTCCGAACGCTGGCATTTCAGAATATTAAAGCTATTGAAACGCATAAGCTCATGCGATAACATTTGGTCGGTACAGAGCTAGAACTAAAATCAATCTTCAGCTGTTAATAATTGTATGAACTGAAAAGGCGGTCTGACCCTTTGCTTATACACAATATTTGCTCAAAAGCAACATGCTATGTAAATTATATAGCTTGCCGCGAATTTAACTAAACAGTACATCTATTGGAATTTAATTTTATTATGTTCATCTGTAATGCTGGGGCCACACTAGCGGCTAACGTCAATGCCGATTGGCGCAATAATTATTGCGATAATTTTTAACGCGCTAAAGTGGGTGGCTACACTTGAACGTTCAACGTGAATGTTAATGCCGTTGTCAAATTATTGCGTTAAGTCGTGGCTACACTTACGATTAACGTCCATTATCGCGATAATTAATGGCATTTCTCGTTAGTGTGGCCCCAGCATAAAAGATAAAACGCGCCAAAGACGAGATGACAGTAATCGCATACATGCTTGAATCCTGGAAATAATACTCTTCTGAAGTCAAGTTTAGAGTTGCAAGAATAATCGTGCAAGTTGCATTACATTGCGAGGCCGTAAAGCCAACGAGTTTGTAGTGGCCAATCGAGTGCCGCAGTGTAATGCCGCTTGCACGATCTTGCAAGTCTAAACTCGGCTTAAGGGCAATCTTAGAAATGGAAACCAGATTCGAAAGGTTGTAGCTACGGGCGATATGAATATCGACCATATTACTAGTGTTCCCAGTTCGAAATAATTACAAGCAATTTACAAGATTAGTCTATACTCGTTTTTGGTGTCTAACTAAATGTGAAAGAGATAGGTAAAGGAACTGTCATTCATACAGCCAGAATAATGTTGTCACTACATTTTTTTGTAATAACAAAATGTTATTAAAATTTGCAGTGTTACTTTCATAATTACTCAATTTAGGTGGATATAGTTTTGTTCAAGATTTTGCGGTTAAAATAGTACGAGAAAGAAAAAGTAAATTTCCAATAAATGTACTGAAATTGTTCGTATGTCTGTATGTGCCATGTGCGGGAGGCGCGGGCGCGTCCACCGGAAGTGTTGTTGTTGAATCCAAAATATTTCCTATAATATAAATTTTTATATCTGACTTTTGAGTTTTATTCATTGTATTCAAAACATAATTAAAAAAAATATAAAACAGTTGGTGGATCTCTGTATTAGCGGGATGATAAAAAAAGTAAGTTTCGAATGCTGTCGCGACATGGGAATCTATCTTAAAACTTAGCGGCCACATGGGGTAACTAAAGAAAAGAAAAGAAAGAAAGAAAATACATTTATTCACAACACAAGACAACAATAGTATTAAGTACAAATAGACAACACAGGAAAGTATGCTTCATTGCGGTTGTGAATCGGACACTGCCTCAGCATAGGTAATGCTGAAGCGTTAATAATAAACACCCCAGCGCTGATTTTCAGCCAGCACCGTTGGTGACCCTCAACTATATAACTCATTAGGTACCCCACGTTGAAAAACTTAGTTGTACAAGACATATGGGTCTAACCGATTGTTTTGTTTGTTGGAGAGTTTTTCAACGTTTCCGATGATTTTTAACGGTCCATTTAAATATGGCGTTCGTGGGAATATGGTTTGGGTACAAATGGTTTGATACTCAATGAAAAACCTCGTTTATGTCGTACGTTTTATTCATAAATACCCACACAAATCACATTATTTGTATCACGAAACACTATAATTACGGCAACATGTCAGTTTTTTAACTACATTTAATCCCTTAACAAATTTTACATTTTAATAACTATTATTGCCTTTTCAAGTACATATTTATCGATTATATCGATTGAAGCTATTAACTAGCTAATATATTGTAGTATTTTTAATGAGAACCAAAATCCCATCGACACAAAATCCCGATTTGGTTCGCGCTGTGCTATGAGGTTTGCGCATACTCAATTTTGCACGCACAGATGTGACATTACAGATCACTAAATAATGTTTTTTTTTTACCGTATTTTGTCGGATAAATTCGTATTTCATTTATCTTGTTTTCTCGATTAGCTTTAGTAAAATTTAGTACGATGATAATTTACGACAAAGTACGATGACAAAACATTCTTTACATCTGTACTGCAAAGCCAACGAGACGAGATAAACTTACTTGCCCGATACGTCATTCCCTACCTCGTTACTTTTTTCCCCATGCCATAATTTATCTCTTCTTGTTGGTCTTAATTTGAAGTTAACCAAAAACAATTGATATTAGGCCCAGCGAAATCGCAACGAGAAACTAGTAACTAAAAGCACAGAATAAGTAGTAAAAGACTCGAAATATTATGAAATGTGTATAGTAAATTTTTCTAGGAAGTCTAGGACCTAGAACTGATTTATTTATACAAAGTAAAAAGTGGTAGGTAAAAGTCAATTTCTTCAGTAACAGAGAAAGAATAACCTGTGAACAGTAATTGTGATTTTATGACTAAGCCTGTATTGTTATTTATTGCTATAATTGTTTAAATTGTCTAAAGAACTCCGAATCATAATAGTTTTTATCACTTCTTTCCATCAATCCGTACACCATGACGATAGAAAGATAATAAAATTAATAAACGTAAGGACTTACTCTCAAACTTGCGGGTTTGAGAATAAGTCCTCTGATGCGTTCACATTCCTCGTTTAAAAAATATTTTCCACATGTTATACAACCTATACGCTAAACTCTAGCAGTAATATACTGCCAGTGTTATAAATGTGTGCCACGCAACTCTTACTTAATCGATATACAAAAATCTTATTCCATAAATTATATACAAAATACCCAAATGAGCAAAATCAACCCTATAAGTAATCAACCGACGTCGGTAAAGTCAAAAATACACGTAAAAATCATAAATTCCAAACTAAAAGACAAGTAGCGGACAGAGGGGATTTTTAAAACCATTTTACAATATGTATATGTATGTATGTATGTATGTATCTATTTCCCCCTAAAATTAATTCCTCGCCCCATTTTTGCGTACGCACCCAGTGTGTTGAGCAAATCTAAGAGTTCATACGTTTGGACAATTTATTGTCCAGAATTTTGAACGTTACTGCGAGTTCTTACATCAAAACGGCGCACAAAATTTGTTCACAGCGCGGATTTGTGAACCTTTTGAAGTGAAAGCACTATAGTTGTTGACGTCCGTGACTTGCGTGCCGACGTGCGACGTAGTTTGCCGCGAAACAGCCAGTCTAGAGCCGTAAGGAACAATCACCAGCATTATATCTGCCACAGTGGAGCCTGCAAAAATATCTGACACGTCCTTTCGGTCCTAGGAATATAGTCGTGTCAGATATTTATGCATGCTTATTGTGTCAGATATTGGTGCTGGTGACTGTACATAGAGATGTCAACGTAGAACGTTCTCACAATAAGTTTCAATGAATTCTCTGAAGCAATGCGGAGTCCCTGTGACTTTTTTTATGAAAAAGGTCTACAGCGGCTCATGTTACAGTTGGTTAAATAGTACACTGTTGGGGACCGAATACGACGGTGGATTGATAAATTCTGAGCCTGATAAAAATACAAAAGATAGTGCATAGCAGTTGCCCAATTATGGCACTTTAACCTGCCGGTATTTTTTTAAATTATATCCAACCTTCGGCTTAAAACTTTTCAATGCACCTACGTACCTCGCAGCCAAAGCGAATTGACACTTATTGAACTCTGACAAAGGCCTTTCTTCGATCCCCAACAAAGAACCCACACTTAAATCTAGATATAGACGCACCACAACTTCACAAATTAGTAAACGGTTCTAAAGTCTGTCTAAAATGCGGTAATTTCTGTGACCACCCTGAGAGCCGAGCTCAAACTAAATCAAATATTTGGATAGGAGATTAACTAAGATTTCTTGTACCTTAACCTAAGGAAGCATAGTCCAAGTGTGGCAATTATCCACGCTATGGTTATTAGGTAGCCGGAATAGACGGATGTATCGCCTATGGAATACCCTTTCTCCATGATGTCTCTGAGAGCCTGGCCGGGGACAGTGAAGGGCAGGATCAGAGCGAAGTAGGAGAGACCTTTCGACATGGCCTCAATAGGCCAGACGATGCCTGTGGGAAAAGATTCGAGAGTAAAGTAAAAGTTAAGTAACTTAATAAATTGCTTATTAAGGAACTTAGATTACCACCCACACTACCTATAAAGTTAGACCAGACGAAAACACATTCCCACTTCACGTTTATGGGATTACCCTAAAAAGAATTCATTGCAAAATTACAGCTTTTAACACTAACATAACAGACAGAAGACATAGACAGAAGGACAGACGACATGGCGAAACCATAAAAGTTTGGTTTCATTGCCGTTTTGGCTACAGACGCCAGAAAAGTCAAGCTGAATACATCGAAACGTGAAATCAGCCTCGAAACTTCGCTTGTATACCTACAAAATATTTTAAACTATTGCGGTCAAAATATTCGAGCGTTTTGACCGCGCGGTCAAACGTCATTACTAATGACTCATTAGTGTCCCACGTCTATACAGCACAACGGAAAGACAAGTCACAAGAATTTTAATCACGCTAAATTCAGTCACTTCGTTGTTTTAATTTTTCATAAAAAAACAACATTGGGCATCACCCTTTTAATAACGCCTGCGAAGACACCAATGACAAAAAAAAACGCTGAATATTCGCCCTGTATATTTTCGGTACACTGTGGTGCCTATTCATCATCATCATCATCTCAGCCGTAGGACGTCCACTGTTGGACATAGGCCTCCCCCATAGACCTCCAGTTGCTTCGGTTGGCAGCGGCCTGCATCAACCGTGAACCCGCGGCTTTAACCAGGCCATCCGTCCATCTCGTTGGTGCCTATTAATAAGTCGCAAAGCTTTCGTGCTTGGCCTAAGCTGATGCTGCGTCAATAGATTTAGAGAGAGACAAAAAATTACACTTACCACATAGCAATATCATCGGGTAGAAGCTGCCAGTGGCGATGAAGAAGGACATGGTATAACTCGAGCAGCAAACCGAAAGTAGGAACCCGTAGAACATCCCGCTAAGCCCTTGCAGGAACAACAGGGTTCCGCAGGCGAGGAGCGAACCGTTGTTGGTGAGACCGTAGCACGCATACGCGAGGATCATCATTTCAATTGTCTGGAAGAAATGGTTATTGTTTCAAGGATAGTAATTTATTGAATCAGGCGTTACTTTGTGGAGGTCCATATTAATGAACTTAAACAATGACTTTGCTCACCCGCGACCTTATGATAGCTCTCTATGTTTGTCTAACATGATGTACGGTTGTGCTGCTCTGAAGATGAGCTCTGGTTGAGTTCGAAACGCGTAGAGGTAGAATAGAACAAATCGGTATGGCTAAAGGAGCAAGACTACGACACACTACGAGTAGGTACCTACAACAAAGTTAATTGCTCAAATGACTTGTTTTGCAGATACTTGCTTAAATTATGGTTGAAAGCACTGATGCATTTAACTACCCTTCATCATCATCAACCCAGCCTATATACGTCCCACTGCTGGCCACAGGCCTCCTCTCAGAATGAGAGGGCTTGGGCCGTAGTTCTCTCGCGGGCCCAGTGCGGTTTGGGAACTTCACACGCACCATTGAATTGCTTCGCCGGTCTGTGCAGGTTTCCTCACGATGTTTTCCTTGACCGCAAGCTCGTGGTATATTTCAAATGTAATTCCGCACATGAATTTCGAGAAAGTCAGAGGTGCGAGCCGAGGTTTGAACCCACGACCCTCTGCTTGAGAGGCGATAGGTCAAACCACTAGGCCACCACGGCACAGCAGAAAGTACATACCTGTACCAAGATGACGGTGGACTGTATCACGATATGGACTTGCAGCATCTCCTTGGGCTTGACGCCGGCGACGGCGCTTCGCTCCCACACGCCCTCCAGCCGGTCGCTGATCATCAGGGTCGACGTCACCACCGCCGCCAGGAAGTAAAGGATCCTGGGGAACCGTGCCAGGATTTTACAGCGTGTATTTTTGACACTAACTCAAACTTTAAGGATAGTCAGTGAAGGCCCTAATTATCACATTTTATTTTGTTTTAGTAAAAAAAATTAGACTTATTATTTTCCTTATAAAATTAATTTGCACGCAATGTATCACTGCGTGATACTATTTTGTTTCGTTCAAAACGTCGCACTAGTTGACGTGACAGCTCTCACAGAACGCTTCTCTTTCATACCAAATTATTGTACGCATTACATTGCTGCTCGAAAATATTTCCAAAATTAATTACGCTCTGGTAAGTTCTAAATTTACAATTTGTTTTCATATCGGTTCACAGCACTTACATCTTCGTCTGGTTACCGTTTGAGGTAGTATCAAAGATACACGCTGTATAATTACGTTTTTAGAGCAGAGGGTCACAGTGGCTTAGCTAGGCCCCGAATGCCACCCATGCTAGCTACGTCACTGAGAGGGTCTATTGCTTAAAGTTTCTGACACTCACCATCACAATTAAAATTATAGTTTTATTGATTGTGATCGCGAGTATCAAAAACGTTGGGCACACAATACCCTCAGTTTTCCCCCCAAACTCGCTCATTTGGGCGCGCCAAAGTTCGCAAAATTTTCGCTAGTTATAATGATGTTTGTCAGAATTATTGTTTGTCGTCATTTTTTCGTATTGAAACCGTATTTTTTTTCTAAAAAGTTTAAATGGGCGTTCACCTTATTTTTACAAGCAACAAAATATTAGACATTACTTTGCGTCACTTATAACTAGTACTCACGTGACCATAACGCCAGGGGCCATAAAAGATGAAAACTGGGCTTCGTTTTTTCCATACACCGGCTCTTTGAAGTTGACGGGTACCTGGACAATTCACGGCGTTACTTTGCATATTTCATCTAAGTTCTAGTCCATCATCACAGTATAAAACCTAAATACTCTGATGCACCTGATGATATCGTACAGGCGCGCTCTGTAGGTATATAATTTTTAATGGTTTTTAATTAAATGCAGACAACCCTATATCAACGTGTTGACAATAAAACAACGCTTACGTTGATATACAATTTGTTTATTATCCAATCAAGTGAAAGTAACTGGCATCGATATAACTGTTTGAGTTTATACCTGGCAACCCAGTAGTTGGTCCAGGTAAACAATAGCAAACTCAACGTCTACATATTCTATAGGTTTTATACTTTAAGTCAATATAAAATTTTCTTATTATCTCGATGCAATGCAACAAAAAATTATTAAAAATCATTTTTTTTTAATAATTAAAAATAGCCTGTCCAGGAATTTTTCAGCAAATCCATTTCTAATATGTTTTGTAATATGCTAAATTTATTATAAAATAGGTTTCATTCTATTATCAGATCGGTGAAGATCTTTTCAACTTCGGATCTTAGACTAGAATTACCAAGTAAGTATCACGGATAAGCCAAGCCTGGCCCAACCTACTCTTTCAGAACGCGATACGAAAGATTGGTTTTCTTTTTCTTTCTCATTTGAATCTTCAGAAAACGAAGAAACCCGACGAGCCCCGAGCAACATTTCTAGTTGTAATGTATTGTACTCACCTTCTTTAGTAATAAACGCTTTATTTCGTATTGTTATACCTACGTACTTTCGTTTGTTTTATACTATATTCCCTCGTTAATCGTCTACATACAACAGTGCCATTGATTATTGAATAAATGATACAGTAAGTAAAAGCTAAAGCAGCACAAAGCTGATTTTAGGCCGCTGAAGTAGGTACTAGGTAGGTAACTAAGCCTCACCATCTCGTCACTTCAAAGTCAAAGTATTGAATGTCAGTAAGTCTAAGTAGTAACAGTCTGTTCGAAGTTGCAGTATTTGCAATCCGCTGAAATTTCGGTTGCACCGAAACTCAGAGTTTGTAAATTGTCGCGTTTGTAAACTTTTGGATGATTTTGGAGTTTGAAAAACTTGAAAATACTTAGCTGATTGGATTTCAAAGATATTTTTTATGTAGGTATCTAATAGGTGTAATATGTAAGATTACAGGGGTGAGTTTAAAGTTGGTTTCCGTGTGATTATTATTAAATTTGTTACCTCAGTGCAGTTAACATGTCAAACAGCGTGCGTGCTGAAACTTTACATAAATACATATGAAAAATACATATTTATACATAATGGTTTATATACAGAAGAAATTTTTAAAATAACCACTTTTAGGCCTTCTTGCAGCAAAAAATAAGTGTAGACTAGAAAATAGTTTAGATATTTTGTATAGTCTAGACTTATCTACTAGTCATAAAGGTTTGAATTTGAATGTCGAGCATTACGATCGGTGAATCCAGGTCAGCAAGCAAAGGGGTCCTAGAACAATCAGCGCGCCTGATGTTACGACCATAAAGGCTTACGACCCTATTTTGCTACAAGGTGGCCTTAAAATAGGTAAGTCTATAGGAATTTATGAAAAAATATACGTGATGGACAATGGGGTTTATAATGAAATGTAGGTATTTAATGCCTCAAATGATATATTGCGATGAAACCTGGATCTTCATGAACCTTTTCAAAATTGTAGAAAAAAAATTGTTTAAAAAAAGTAAGACTTTTTTTACTTGTTTGGCGGCCGGATACCGAAGGAGCTTTGACCCTGACCGTGAAGCTTTGGGTTCGAATCCCGGTAGGGCAGACGTTTATATAATGAATTTGAATGTTTAATTTGGGACTATACATGATTTCTTTTATTGTTATTATTATTTATTTATTCGCGGATAAGGCCGCAAAGCGTTCGGTTGAACGCATCATCATGATGCTAAAAAAAGACATTATATATTGTACAAGAACCAGGTTTTATCACACCTACTTACAATGTTAATGTTTTGTACATATACGTATATTAACAATAGTAAAGTGTCCGTCCGTGTACGCACCTCCGCCAGTCGCTCCGGCCGGCCACAGGCTCTCATGATCCTCTGTGAGAACAACTTGTACGTCGTCAATAACTTCCGTTTCAAGAAATACGAGATCTGATGATCTGAAATTGTGAAATTTGTAACAGGTAAACATTTTTTGACGGCAATAAGTCTCCTTAAGTGATAACATTAGTGTACACCTCTAGGTCCGTATTTCATATGAGGACACATAAATACATGCCCAGGGCGACGACGCGATGGTCATGATCATATCAGACAAAATTAAAAAAAAAATACCCAATGATTTCTTAAGACCATTACTTAGGTACCAGGTACTAAATATTTTTTAATTTGTAAATTATTTGTCAGGGCCACACACTTCTATGGAGTAAGGTATACCATTCTAAAAAAAAATGCCAATTTAATATTCGACTTCGATACGCAAATAAAAATATGCAAGCAGGTAGGTAGAATAAACGATTCGTGGGGTAAACGGTACTTAGCTTAATTAACACAATTTTCCAAAATATCCCAATAGAGAATGTTCACTAATTTTGAATTTTGGCTTTCGGTATTCTCTGTTGAAAATAAAAAATATATGTGAAAGAATTATTTCGATACGTCAATTAGTTTCGAAGATATTGAATTTTAAAATGAGTGCGCGACGTTCAGCCCGCGCTCGATGCGCGTGACGTCATAGTACAACACTCGCGCTCAGTCTGGTCGCGCTCTTCCGTACCGTTGCGTTACGTTTCACTAATTTATGAATATTTAAAAAGAAATGTTCAATCCTAATACTAGAAAATCATGTGTTGTGCTAAAATGTACAAAAATACCTGTATCAGTGCGCCAAAAAAGTTGTTTTTTCTCGATCCAATGGATGTCAAAATCACTAAATAATGAGCACCATGAGTCTATCTACTTTAGATAGATCATCCCATTGTCCTTTTTTGAATCCTTCATTCATTATTAGGGTTTTGTAGTCAACCAGGAACCCCTATAGTTTCGCCATGTCTGTCCGTCAATCTGCCTGTCTGTCTGTCTGGGGCTAAGTTCAGAGACCGTTAGTACTAGAAAGCTGTAAGGCCATAGTCGGGTTTTCGTAGTAAGTCATCGGCCCTTACATCAAATGGACTTGGGTTTTTTTTGTGAGTACCGAAGAATTTTTATGCTGAGTATGACATTGTACTTGTGGCAGTTTTTGACTTAAGATTTTTTTAAAGATTTCTTTTAATGTGTTTTTTTTTCTGGATATATTCAAGCGATTTACTTAAAATTTTGTAATGGTGTTCTTTATATGTATAGATTTGCAAAAAATTAACTACTATAAAAGACCAAATAAAAAAATAAAAAGAATATGTGATTGTGAAGTAGTAATAATCATCATCATCATCTCAGCCGTAGGACGTCCACTGTTGGACATAGGCCTCCCCCATTAGGGTAGGTAGTAATAATAATAATAATAAAATTTATTTATTCCGATAACTAGGATCCATCAGTTGTTAATATTACTTATAAATATGTTAGGTAGGTACATGGTGTTAGTTAAATGTACGATTGTGTGTAGTGACACCTCCAAATTTTTTTCTCAGATTTTATATATTGGTCTACTACTTGCCTAAATATCAAAACTTTCCAGGCAGTACTTCCTATCAAAAATGCTCCTGTTATAAGTAGGGTGTTCATATTCAACATAAATATTTTTCACTATAAGAAGTACTTTAAAAAAAAAAAACCAAGCCCATTTGATGTAAGGGCCGACTTATTAGAGAAACCCGACTTTGGCCTTTAGCGTGAGTATATTCAATATACATATAATTTACGCGGAAATAGGTATATAAAAAAAAATTTTTTTTGGGTAAGTACCTCCCATACCTACAAGTAAAGAGAGGATGTTTTTTTTTTCAGTTCCACCCTATGTTGTGGGGTATTGTTGGATAGGTATTTGAAAATTAATATGGGTTTGCGAGAACCATTTTTTGATAAAATGAATATTTTCGGAGATATTCACTCCGAAGTCTCCGAAGATCATAAAAAAGTTCCCCCCTCCCCTCTACCTTTTAAACCGCACGTCTAAAAACTATGAAAACAAAATTCGTTAATTGTTTTCTACTTAGTCAGTTGAGATGTTTTGAAGTTTTTGTAAATTAGACTGATTTAATTTTTAATTAGCTATTTAAATTAGTTTTAGTTATGTTAATTTTATACCTACTTAGTCTCTGTTTTTATACCTACTTTTATTGTGAAATACACAGTTTTTATTTATTTATTTATTCATGTTCAAACTTACACTCAACTAAGTTATTATTACCTGTCTATAACTAAAAAAGTCGCATTTTAAGTCCGCCTATTGTGACAGGACTGACGGTCGGGAACTATGGAACACTACACTGAGCATGGCCCGACGTGCTCTTGACCGGTTTTTTTAAATAAATGTACACAACTGGAAGGTCTGGAAGCGATGAAACAAAACAAAACACGGCGCATTGGACCTACTGGTACAGGTTAAACTAGGAACTCGACTACGCGGAGCGCGGAGCGTTGGAAAATGACGTCACACGCTGTCGCGCGGCTGTTGGCGGGACTCGATATTTATGCGAACTTTGAATGCGTATAAAATCATAACTACTTGGTATTTTTCACTGAAATAAAAAGACATGTATTTGTATACGTAAAAGCTTTACTGGAACAAAGCTTTCAAGTGATTTTGCACACCTATTAACATTCTCTATTCAATTGCACCTACCTACTCGTATGGAAATGTTCTTTTTTGCTACCAAAATATATGTGGTAACCTCGTGATAACAGAATAATATATCGACGGGTGAAAGGCTATTTGTATTAAGCGACATTTTTAGAACTTTACAGGAGAAGCAATCAAAGTTTAATTTTTCAGAAAAAAAATCATAAAAATAAAACTAATGAATATATTTTTAGAATACTTCCAGCAATGGATTTAATTTTGGATGCTTCAAAATTAGTTTGGATGTTATAAAAAAAAAACTATTATTTCGTAAAATAAACGTCGCTTCATACAAAGTAGCCACTTAATAGAGTCAGGCAAATTGTTTTAACGACCACCAGGTTCCGATTGCAGAAGCAGGTAAAATGGTTGAAGTGTATCGGTGGTTATTTTTCAGAGTAAAGCTAAATGAATCAAATGTCATGTCACATGCCGCACGGCGCAAAGCAAATTAGTTTATACGTCTTATTTGTGAAAAAATAGGGTAAGTTCATATTGATTGAAGACACATGCTTATTAATATCGGAATTGTTTGAAATCACAGATTTGTCATGAATCATTTAGGTGTAGGCGGTTGATACTCCAGTATTTAGAGATATGGATTAAGTCTACAAGTAAAAATATTAAAAAAATCAAAACTTTAAATAAAAAATGTTTTCACTTTTTGCAAAAGTAAACAACTTCATCTTTAATTTTGGTTTGGTTTAGGAACTAGGTATGTAAATTATTAATTATTTTACCAAACTAGCACCTATAACAATAATAATTATGACTAATCAAAACAAGACTTAACTTCCGTAAATCAAAACTTTACTAACAAAATACTTGTCTTGTTTCAAAACCTTAATTATAATAATTGTTATAACAAGTAAATCTGGCCAACTTTGAATATAAGGGCATATAAGAAAAAAATAATAGAATTTAAATAGCCAGGCTTTCCTAGGGTTAAACTTTAAATTAGTAACATTTTTAGGTAATGAAATAGTAAATTATCATGTTTAGGTAGGATATAATAATGATAATCAAAGTTAGGGGTGGCCCTTCAAGTCGACAAACTATTTATCGAATTTAATTTCATCGAAATCAGAAAAGTAGGTTAGGTTGGGATAGATAGAACTGAGACCTAAAAAAATAAACCGGTACCAGAAAAATAGTTTAGCTTGGGTTAGAACCGCGACCCTAACGAAAATAAATAGCTGCCAGAAAAGTATGTTAGGTTAGAACTGCGACCCCAGTAAAAACAAATCCCTACGAAAAAGTAAGTTAGGTTAGGCGAGAACTGCGACTCCAACAAAAATAAATCGCTACGAGGAAAGTATGTTAGGTTAGGTTCGAACTGTGACCCCAACAAAAACAAATCGCTACCAAAAAGTAGGTTAGGTTAGAAATGCGACCCCAACAAAAAATAAATCGCTTAAAAATAAATAAATAGCTAAATTTCATTCAAAAATGTATGAAATAATAAAATATGAAGTGAAGTTCTTGCACATAAACTAATATAAAATAATATTTCCAGAAATTCAAAATCGTTGATTTAAAAATACTTATTTGGATGAAATGAAAATAATAGGAAACGTTGACTTTTAACTGATATTCAACTAAAAGTTTTTCAACATTTTAAGGGTAAACCCAAAGTTAGGCAGATGAACTGTAAGTATTATGCTGTAAATACTAAAAAAAAAAATTAAAAAACTATCGTCTTTGTATTAAGTTTACATGGACAAAAATACATGCCAACCATTTTTTTTGACTTTTTATTATTTGTTTGCATTTTTAGGGTTGCGTAGTCAACTAGGAAATAAAAATTTTTGGGGTACCTCCCATGGACTCAAAGTGGGGGTGATTTTTTTCTATAGTGTGGGGTATCGTTGGATAGGTCTTTTAAAACCATTGGGGTTTGCTTTAACAATTTTTCGATACAGTGATCCGTTTGCGAAACATTCAACTTTAAATTGCAAATCAGGTTTAATTTGAGGTTTAAATTGTAAAAAAAAAAAATCAGGTTGGTAGTAAGTACATCAAATTTACAAGGAAAATATAACGGCTAAGATTGCTTGAGAATTAGTAGTAGTTAAAGAGTAAATAGCAGCCTAAGGTACAAAATATATGTAAATAATTATGTAAACTAGGAATATTCCGTACTTACATAATACGAAATCTTCAGAAAAACATTACTTGATTTTTTTGTAATGGCTACGGTACCCATCTTGGGCGTGTCCGACACGCTCTTGGCCAGTTTTCATGCTATCTATGTGATCTAGATATAAGCTTTAAATATTCTTGATGAAAAACTCTCCTCTGTATCGCACATTTTTTTCAGTTCATTTTATTTAGCCTTAGTTACAGAGAGAGATGTGTTATACTTTGCATTAAGCAAATTTGGTTTAGATATAATAGGGATTTTTTTTCTTCTACAGCATTTCCTTTCGGGTGCCCTCTATTTCGCATACTTTTTAATGTCCGAAACTGATTACGCATAACAGGTTTCGCAAAATTTGTTTTCGCTGAATCTTAAACTTACCGAAATTTAGTTCGGCATAATTTTGTATAAGCCGAATAACGGTTTAGTCGAATTTATTTAAGCATAATATTAACGTGGCCGAATTCTATTATACATATATGTAATTTAGCCTATTAAATATATGTTATTTATAAATAAAAATATGAATAAAATATATGTTTATTTATTTGGCATATATGTTATTTAGCATATTTAGCATATATGTAATTTAGCCGAATTTTGATAGGCTGAAATCCTGTCCAAATCTATGGCCGAAAATAAATTACCTAATTACTATTTATGACTAGAGAAATAGGTAATTGGGTTAGGTTAGAATTTCATTTGTAACGAAAAGAACAGCCACCAGTAAAAGGGGCATGGGCATAAAGCGGGGGGAGGAGGGGTGAGCCCCCGCAATAAAGAAAACCTAGGTAACATAATTACATTAAGTATGAGAAATTAGCTTTCTGCGTAACTAATTTATGCGTAAGTAATTTTCTGCCTAAGCAATATTCGGAATTCATGAATTATGCGTAAAGCCCATTCGGTTCACATTGGTTATGCGTAAAAGAATTTTGCGTAAACTGATATGCGAACACAGTTTCGGCATAAGTACTATTATGCGTAAACAGATTATGCAAAATAGAATTATGACATTAAAAATATGCGTAAATAAGGGGAACCTTTCCTTTCGTTGTGTATTTAACCGCCATGTCATTAGGAGGTGATAGTAAAGTTTCATGCTTTAACCTACACAACGTATTTTTATTAAAATTGATTTGTATAGGTTTAAATAACTTTAGTAAAATATTTCAACGCTTGCAATGACTAGCTAGGATAAAAAAATGTGGGGTATAAAATGCTGAAGCTACATCGTTTTCTAAATTTGACATCGTTCAAAAATGTTTCAAGCGATATGTGGTATGAAAATTAGGTGAGAACTAAATGGTTCAAGTGACATGCTTTATTTGTTTTAAATGCAGGCTAAATGTATTAAGCGACATGTTGGTTGATTTTTCGTGGAAAGCTACATGCTTTAACCGACGTTGTTAGTGAATTTTAAATATAGGAAAAATGTTTTAAGCTACTTTGCGTATTAGAATTAGGAAGATAAGCACAGTTCAAGCGGAAACCCGTCACATTCTCATATAGCTGAAATAACATCTCACTTAAAACTGGCAAATTTAATGGCGTTTCATACTTCGATTTTCTGAATTAGTCCCCAAATTATGACCGGTTTAAGCGCCAAAAAAGTGCTCAGATCTTTACCAAACCGAGCCCAATCGACGCGGAAAAATCTGCTGATTGCAATGATGTATATAACTCAATATCGCCCAAAGTGTCGCTTAATACAAATAGCCTTTCACCCGTCGATATTTCTATACAAATTATGTGTGGCATTTTGGGAACCTGCCATTTTTTACGAATCCTTACTATTATAAAGGGGAAAGTGAGTTTGTTTGTTTGTTACGCTTACACGCCGTAACGGAGAGACGGATCGACGTCATTTTTGGCATAGAGATAGTTTATGGTCCCGAGAATGACATAGGCTACTTTATATCCCGGAAAAATGCACAGTTCCCGAGGGAACAGTGCGCGATAAGATAACCGAATACCACGCGGGCGGAGCCGCGGGCAAAACCTAGTCAGAGTATAAATTGAACTGGGTACTATCAACTTCAGAAAATAAGTATACCTGTCATGTCGAGCCATACACTAATGGTACTCTCGTCAATGGTGTCGTTACCGACGTCCCCTTCCCTCAACCGTTCTTCCAAAGCGACGCTGAAGTTCCTCGGAATAAAGATGGCCCCGTACAAATGGCCGAGACGCACCTCCTCTTTAGCTTCTTGTACGGTGTCGAATCTTTTCTGAAAACGATTGAACACGTGCCAATAAATAAATCATGGGATACAGCGTCCCCACCTTAGTGTAATTTACCCTAAATTTAGGGTATTTTCACGCGTTAAGGTTATTTCTGGGGTAGAAAATTATTTAGGGGATTTTTTTGGGGAAAAGTTTTCGAATTTATTTGTTTATTTGATAAGTAAATGTTTTATGATATTAATGATTTTATTAACGATAGTTTAAATTAGTTATAAGAAATATGTTTTACCAGTTTCCTTAGTTGTTGTTTTTTATTTATATGTTTATTAGGTTAAGATTTAACAAGAGGCTATAGGTATGTAATAGTTTTTAATATCCAACACAATATGTATTGTTATGGAAATAAATTGAAATTGAAATTGAATAAAATGTACGGTTTCGAGAAAAAAAATACTGAAGATGACATAGAAGCCAAGACTAAAATTATAGATAGATGCATTCCAAGAATTTTCCGAAACTGTGTAGTAGTTCAGCTATTAGTTTATTAATAAATCGCATTTATTTGCTTTTTACTATAAGAGTTCCGTTTTTGCCATTTTAGCTACGAAATTGAGTAATAAATAACTCGATTTTGTACCATTGTGTAGCTTTAGACATTCTACATCAGACGTATAACTAATTCAATCGTGAATTTTTTTGAGATAGGTAGGTACTCACTTTTGCTCTTTTGCCTTAAGGCAGAAGGGGACCTACCTGTTTAATCTTTTGCTTGGCCATTTCGTCGAAAAACCAGCAGCTCAGCATGTATGATGTACAGGTGTCGTTGTCGAAGTGTCTTATGGGCTGGAGACTACTGTTGTAGCAAATGTCGTAGCCCACTGGAATAATCAACAGAAAAATCATCATTGACAGCCGAAAGACTGGACTGTACTGGACAGCATCTCCCAAATGAAAGAAAAAAGAAAAGAATGGAAAAATTTATTCGGCAATATAAGTACAGTCGGCTGCAGAGAAAAGGTACCCCCCTGTAACGGCGGTATCCATACTTACCGCCATACAGGGGGGTACCCTTTCTCTGCAGCTGACTGTACATTAACTTGTAGGTAACATACATCAGACATTAGGTAGGGGAGACTGGGGTCAATTGGAACGTTTTTGATAAAATCGAATATTCTACCGTCATTTCGTACCAAATTGGTTTCTTGACTGGTGCCAGTTGTAGTCAAGTTATCTAGCTATATGGTAAAAAGTTTAATTTGACTTCATGAGCAACTAATAAATAGTTAGAAGAATTTTATAAAATCGCGGAAAACGTTTCAAATGCCCCCAGGGTTGGGTCAAATGAAACTAAGGTGGGGGGTAGTTGAAACATCAAGAACAAAATAGGTATTTATTACAATAATTCTCATTAAGGAACTACATAATTTTAGAATCATATCAACCAAAGCCAGTCTTTGAATTTAACATAATTTTATGGCACCTAATGACCCTAACTTATCATATAGGACTGCATTATTTTAGTATTGAGATCGACTTACTAATTTAATAAACATTTATAAAAGTTTCTCATGTAAAATATAACACGAGGTATTTGAGTATCCAACAATAGTTCTAACATTAGATAAATTTGGCAATTAGAAGATATAAATGGACAAATTATTGGTAACATACGGAAAAAACGTATAGAAACATATCAGATTAATCCCAGATTAATCAGATTCACAGTTATGACACCAATATTGAAGATTGTGCAAGCCTCGTGTGCTCACAGCTTACACCCAGAACATTGCAGTCAATCTTCTCCAGGTCTGCTGCTTATATAGCTTTCCATGTAAACCAGGCATGAGCAGGTAATTCCTGAGATTCAAAATACACTTTACCTACTGTGTAGAGAGCATCTATCGACGCGTAATTGGCAAAAGCCGATTTAAAAAAGCTTTATGTCTACGCAATAAAAGCGAAAAAGACGTCAACGCATCGGTAGGCGTCGGCCGAGCCGATCCAAGCCAAACCATCCCTTTTTGAAACATGTTTCAATTGCCCCCGAAAATTTTGTTTCAATCGCCCCATCAACCTATCTGTAAATATTAAATTACGTAAAAAAATAACGGAACTCCGTAGGATTACAAAAACCACTTTATTTAAGACTATAATACTCATAGATTATAGTAGTTTAGGAATATGGAACATAGTTCTCATGATTGTTAATCAATAAACAATAAAAAAACATGAAAAATACTTACTTTTTGGGTCAAAAAAGTAATATGGTCACTTAAAAATGTCCAACGAGCTTGGAGCCGCGACGCGCTCTGTAGACAGGTTTGTACAGGTTTGCCGATCTTTTCCCCCCTTGGACCCCTGCCGCTATGACTATCCGTCTCTGAGTTATTTGACTTGTTTCAAATGACCCGCGTTTCAATTGACCCCAGTCTCCCCTACATGACTTAATGTTTAAGGAAAGGGCTGGCAGCTCAGCAATGCTGAAGTAAAGAACCACAGCGCTGATTTTTAGCTGCAAATCTTAGAAAGCTATAATTCAAATTCAAAAATGTTTATTGCCACCAAAAAAAAAAAAAAAAAACAATCTAAGCACCAAAGTTCGCATACTTTTCGCTAGTCACACCGTAACGTTTTTCCAAATCATCGTGTCATAATTTTTTTCCCACTGAAATCTTAAAATTTTCTGAAATATTTTAAATGGTCATCCTATATTTATATATTTATATTTATTGAATAAAACACATGCAAGCTTACAGTACGAAACCAAAACACTCACACATTAATTACAAAAACAAAAAATAACAAAACATTACATGAATACATTAATTAAGGAAACAATGTCAATACAAATTACAAAGCGACGTCAAGCAATATAGAAGAAGCTTCATAGTCAAAAATAAAGTAATACTTAACAATAATTCTAAATTTATACCATGCACGTCACAATCTCAAAACCAAAATTAATAAAATATCTTTAAAATGAATAAATTCAATGTCAAATTCTTAAAGTGAGCTACCATTCATAATTTCGTTAAGAACACAGTCGCCCTCCCCATGAAGACATTTAAACTATCAGCAAAAATGTCAGCATCCGGGACCTGAATCAACATTTCGTTCTATACCTGTTAGGTTAGGTTTAAATAGATAGAAAACTATACCTGTTAGGTTAGGTTTGTTTTATAACAATTATGAACAATTATTGGATTCAAGAATAAAAAGGGCTATAACAAACACTGCATTGTGACAAACATTACATTTTGACCCGTTTTGTGTTTTTTATTATTTATTTTAATCTTTTATGGGGTTCAGCTACTTCGGGAGTTTACGAAAACTTACGTGGAGAGAAAGTGGTTTCCTCATTGACCACAGCCAGGCTGAGGTCGCGAGGGTCGTGGCCGACGGCTGAGAAGAATGCCACCACTTGGATGATGGGGAACAGCATGGAGAACACTAGGCCCCTGGAATAATTAATAATTAAATTATAAATAAATAAACAAATATAACGGGATAATTGATAGTATAGAAGCTTGTGTAATGTATGGTCAAGGACTCATGTCAGTGGCTCATGACATGAGTCCTTGACATGACATGGAACTATTTAATAGTAAACGTCATTCAAGTCCTTGATCGTACAAGGCATCAGATAAACATGCTTTTAGACACTCTAAGTTTGATCGACTTAAAAAAAGAGGAGGTTCTATTCCGTTCCATTCCAAGTAATTAACAGAAAAGAATATCAGATTTTTAAGTAGCATCAATTGATTCAGAAAAATGAAAACAGTTTCCTTTACCGTTAAATATTAAGATATTTTTTAAATTTATTGTTCTGAGTTGTTCCATAGAACAACCCGGAACCGACCGACTATCGTAATTTGGCGGTAAAGAAAACTCTTTAATTTTTTTTTTCAATTAATTGATGGTAATTAAAACTCAGATTTTTTTTCCTGTTAATTAGAAAGGTTATTCCTATTGATAAAAAAATTATCAATCGTTTCTAAAATTTTCATCCATGCCCCATTAACAAAAGAAAAAAGATGTGTCCAATATTTTCTGATAAGGTAACTGACAGACCACTCAATTATCATTTTTATGGACACCAGCGGAGTCATCCAATAATATTTAAGTCATGATTAAATTCTGCCAGATCTGGCAGAATATGCCTGTTGACATTTATGATAATAACTACCTATACCTACCATATTCTAAGAAATAAACAATTTCTATTTCTATTTTTAATTCTGGCTGTTTAATTCTTGTTTAATTATTAATTACATACCCAGGATGCCGGGAGAATTGTTGCAGGTTTTTGATGAGCACAGCCCGGTACCGGGCCTTTGAAAGTCCCCGGACATCCTTTTCTTTATCTTTTTTGGTTAATACCTGGAAAACATAAACACGGAATTAGGTATAATATAGGCCCGTTTCACATGCACTCGTTGTCGGTTTAAGTATACTTCATTTAATTTAAGTTTTGAATTAACGGTCAAATTGTAACAGATGTTTCGCGGTATTACAAACACAAATTGACTAAAAACACACATGACATGTGACATGTACATTTATTAGTGGTATGTATTATATTTTTAGTATAGAACTTAACACAATTTTAAATATTTTCGTTGTTTCATTTAAAAATGTGTGCAAATTTCACCGTTACGTTTGAAATGTTAAAATAAATGGAGTATAGAAATGTATGAGCTATATAGACAGCTTTCACACGGTACGGCGATCGTGTCGTGACTTGCCGTGACATAAATGTAAGGACTGTCTCATTATTTTATTAATTATCACTATAAAATGCTACTGAGAAATGAAAACCAAAATAAAACATTTTTTTTTTAAGATTGATTTTTGGAATATTTTTGTATTTTTTATTTCAACTCCAAATTTTGTTACTTTTATGGTCATCCCGTAAAACCCATATCGAAAATACAAACTGAAATATAGATGCTCAGAAAAAACAAAAAAATAAGACCAGCCCTGGGAATCGAACCCAGGTCCTCGGCATTCCGTGCCGCGTGCTATACCTGGATTTGATGTTTATGGGACCTAATTGAAAGCATTCCTAGACGAACACAAAAAAAATCGGTTCATAAATCACGGAGTTCTGAGGTAACAAATATTTAAAAAAAACATCCGAATAGATAACCTCCTCCTTTTTTTGAAGTCGATTAAAAAGAAAAACCCCTTTATAACCCTGTTTCACCACCTATTGATTAAATTTATCTGACGGATAAATGTAATACCGCGCCATTGATGTTTGTTATGGTCGAATAGAAGGAGACGGCATTACCTACATTTATCCGCCAAATCAAATTAGTCAATGGGTGGTGTATCAACCCCTAAAATTTTGATGGGTTTAGAAAGAAAGAAAGAAAATACATTTATTTAACGCAATAAAACAAACAGAACAAATATAGACATACATGACGCTTAATAGGTCCCCACTCACAATGATGCCACGGAAAGCCGGCAAGTAGTGGTTTCAAGGCGACATGCCGTCAACCTAATGCAAAATGCGTATGTATGCCACCTATCGGCGGGTAACGAAGTTATTTTATCCCTTACAACTTATACATCGTTAGATGGTGGAAGCCTGAGGATATACTCACATCAGTGCTGCTTGTGACCACGCTGAAGTCTTCCCGGGAGCTGAACCGGCTGTCTGTAGGACTGACGGCTCCGTCAGGGATCACGTCCGGCGATGCGGTCAGAGCTGGACAAATATAAATGGTTCATTTGTTGATACGTTAATGTATAAACCAAGGCTCAGAACCGGTTTATAAAATAGCGGTAAATACCGGTTTATTTCGGTTTAACTCCGAACTTTCAGAAGAACGCGAACGTTTTTAAGAACTTAACTATAACCTAAATAAACCGATTTATTCGACGAGCGACAGCTGGCCGGCTGGCGGCGGTCGGCGACGTCGATTATCCTGCGCCGGAATAAACCGGTTTTTATTGTTCTAAACCGGTTACCTGGCAAGAACTTTATGGAAATGTTCCCTTAAAACCGGTTTAAAAATAACGGTTACGCGAACGAAACCAAGTTTAAAAGGTTTTGCGCCAAGTACATGATAACGGTATCCGAGCCTCTTTTATACGAGTAGTTATACTCACTTAGCCTCCTTGGTGACTGATGGTGCCGCATCGCAAGCTGCAAGAAGGCGTCTTCCAAGGTGTCACAGTCCATCTTCCTCATGAGGTCGTTTGGGGACTCTTCGGCCAGGAGCTGCCCGTCTCTCAGGAGGCCAATCTGTTAACAGTCAATTATCATAATTCTCTACAGGTTTACCTTTCTTTAAAAAATATGGCTCTGTCCATTGGAGGACAATTTTGCCAGTGTCTAGTAGGTTTTGCCGTTGTAAGTACGGTAAAAAAATTCTAGACAACGAAATAGCTAATGGTGGATGAACGATCTACCTTTAATTTGTGATCCATTCTGTAAAAAGTCATCTGACAATTGTACGGAAAACTTCAAACACGCAGTGACAGCGACAAGGTAGTAAAAGTGTAAACATAATCTTAAGATTTCGACCGTACCTTATTTTAATAAAATATCAAAGGGATCTATTTTCTGCTTGTCATTATTTGTTATCTACAAATTAACTTTTGCACGATCTAAGATATCGCGCAACAGTGGCCATGAAATGAGCCTAAGTCTGTTCTTTATTACTCAATCCTTCGTAGTCCATTTGCTTTAATTCTTGGTCAACACTGTTTAGAAAGTTATGCTCTTGCGCTGTTCTATGTGATTGTTTGAGGACCACTGTTAAGTGATAATATTTTACAAGAGATTATACAAGTTCTCCATCTGCTAAGTTGCCTGAAAGAGATCGCTCCAAAGCGATAAGGTCGTCTATTTTAGTTAAAGGGTCATACTGAAAACCAGCGCTGCGGCTTGCTGTAGCAATACGCTGAGTATGACACTTTTTACTTCTTTCGGCACAATGTTTATTTATTTTCTCTTTTGGTGCCTAATATATAAGATTGTCTGTTTATTACCCGTAATTTTATTTATTTATTTTTGTTGCGCCGAATTCAGGTAAATAAATGTATTCTTTCTTTCTTTTCTTTTATTGCTTGCCTTGGATAATTTCTAAATACCTGGGTTTTCTTGAAAATACAAACTGAAATATAGATGAACAGAAAAACCAGAAAAATAAGACTTGCGCTGGGAATCGAACCCAGGTCCTCGGCATTCCGTGCCGTGCCGCTACACCACAGCTGGACAACGGTACAGACACGAATTTCCCCTATGCACCATTTATTATCCTATGTCCTTCCCGGGACTGTATACAAAATTTCATCGAAATCGGTTCGGTGGCCTGGACGTGATGGAGTAACGGGTTCATATTGGCTCGCATACTTATCGAAAGTCCGAATGTAATTTTTGTCAGAACGATCGTTTGTCATTAACTCTTTTTTCTCTGAATCCAATCATTGTTTAGGGATAGGGGGTGCGATCCCCGGGGATCGTGGCTGGTTCAACAGGTGTCCATTGCTGTACAGAGGGGCAATGCTGCCGGGATAATGGGAACTTTTGAGCCGGGCACGATGCAGGGAGGGGATTTTTAGTCTAGTTTTTTTTTTTTTGTGTTTAATTTTACTAACATAGTATTATAAGTCAACCTTGTTACTAACAAATTTTGGATCTAATTGTCTTAATGTAAATAATGTTTTATGAATAAAGGCTTCTTTAATTTACCTGTTCCATTGCATCATTGTTTAGAATTCTTATAAAATAAACCTAACCTAACATACAGTTTTCTATGTGATGACCATTTAAAAATTTTTAGAAAAATATAAGGTTTCAGTGGGAAAAAAAATCGGACGAACGATGATTCGGATCAAAATTACGGTAACTAGCGAAGAGTATGCGAACTTTGGCGCTCCCTGGAGTAACAAACAGACTTACAAACTTTCGTATTTATAATATTAGTAGGATAGTGGGAACTCACAAAGACACACACACACACACACACACTTTAGTTTTTTAAGTATAGTTAGGTATAGTTTCTTAAGAATAAATTCCTAATTATTGTTACGAACGTGTAGACTGTAATATAAAACAATGTTCTACTTTTTGGAAGAGCAGCGGGGTCTCCTGCTACAGGTAAACTACTTACCTACTAGGAGGCCTCAAACTGTACATTTATGTAATAGACACAGTTATAACAATAAATTATTATTATTATTATTAGTGGGATTTATTGCCCAATGTCTCAATTCTGTTAAATTAATCTGACCTTGTGTGCCTGTCGAGTTTCGTCGATGTAGTGCGTCGTAATAATGACGGAGGTGCCTCCACGAGCCAGTTCCCCAAGGAAGTCCCATATCCTGGAATCAAGAAGAACAGCTCAATAAATACAATGCAAATAGTTTTCCAACCAGCCTTTACCTAAGGCTTTGCAACAAAATACCGATTTTCAGATTTTTGTGTGTGTTTGTTTCGTATAATCTCCGTAACGGGTAAACCGATTTTGACGGGATGTTCACTGGCAGGTAGCTAATTTTATAAGGATATGCTTTAGAAAATATCACTTTCTTCTCTGCTACCGCTTTTATCATACAAAAATTACACACTAAAATAAAAGTACACATTTAATGAACATATTCATTCATCTCAGCCTATATACGTCCCACTGCTGGGCACAGGCCCAGTGCGGATTGGGAACTTCACACGCACCATTGAATTGCTTCGCAGGTTTGTGCAGGTTTCCTCACGATGTTTTCCTTCACCGCAAAGCTCATATTGAACATATTGTTTTTTGTCGTGTGTGTGGTACAAGACAAAAAACATACAACAATATGTTCCAAAAGAAAACTGTCAAACCCCCAGATGATGAGGTGACAAGGTTAAGCCATACGCCCCTAAGTGACTCTTCAGAAATATGTACAGGATTTTTTGATTCTGGTTGACAAATATTTTCTTTTATGTTATTCAATAAAACGTTAAATTAAAAAAAATCAAAAAACCCGACTGCCTTAAAAACGAAAACGAAGAAAATTCCTAAGAATTTTTGAGCTGGTCACGATTTAAATGGGTCCCGACTTTTGAACTTTAAATTACCTACTTATCAGAGTTCTAGCTAGACCATTACTTATTTTCTTCTTTTTAGTTTTTAAGACAGTCGGGTTTTTGATTTTTTAAATTTAATGTTTTATTTTACACTTTTTTGGTATTTCTGTGAAAATGGTAAATTAAAAGTATTATAACCTATATATATTTATAATGGGCATTACAATATAAATATTTTTTTTTATATTCCTAACGACACCATATTGAAATATTATATACCCTATGTCACTCCAACAGTTATGAAGAATCCAATAATATAATATATAATATCATACGTTAAAATCCGTTCAGCCGTTTAGGCTGCAGCGAGGACCAAAGAAATGGACATACATACCCACATACATACATACATACACTCGAAAAACATAACCCTCCTTCGGACAGTCGGGTAAAAAGTGGTTAATACCGCTTCAAAGGCGTGACTACTTATACATTTTGAAACAAAACCGTTGAACTATTTTTAAAAAGGCGTTCAACCATATCTAACCATACATGTATCTAAAGTACAATTCAATAGAATCTAACAATTTTCTAGACATTTAACACACCCTGACGTGGGCATGCTTGATTATATATGTCCCTGTTGTTGCAATTATCATCTAAAAGGAATCAAAACAGTATAATAGTCGCATCACAAAGCCTTAGGCAGCCAGGTGTTCATATTAGAAAGCTGGAAGTGTTTACAGGATTGTTAGATTCTATTGAATTGGAGTATAACCATCTCATGAAAAGGATTAACCATAAAATACCTCATAATGTAACATAAGTTACTAGTAATGAACCAGGTGTTACCGTGTTAATACCTTAATTTCACATGAATAAAAACAACGATAAAATTAATTACAGTCGTTCATCTCGACCTCTTCCGTTACATAAGCCGCACTTAATGTGTAATGTTCAAACAACATTTTTTGCAAGAAAGCCAACAGAGCGTATAATTTAGGTAATAAATGAAGGTCAGCTTCGTAGTTCACGACTAAACTTCATATTCATATTCATATTCATTTATTCATTCAAATTCATGTTCAACTTCATTTCAGATTCAATCTATTTTTAGCCCCCGAAGCAAAAAGAGGGGTGATATACGTGTTATAAGTTTGACCACTATCTGTGTCTGTGTGTCTGCTGTGGCACTGTAGCTCTTAAACGGGTGTCCCGATTAGAATGCAGGTTTTTAATTTAAAATCAGGTTTTCTAGCGATGGTTCTTAGACATGTTTCATCAAAATCGGTTTAGCCGTTTATGAGATATTAAACTTTGAAGTTACAAAGTCGGGTGTTTGCCAACTTTTTGTTGATTAGGTCAGATTATTAGACAATTTAGCCAGTGTCCAGGGAATTAATATCTGCCACAGCGGAGCTTGAAAATTATCTGACACGTTCTAACGGCCCTAGAAATATACAATCTTATCAGATTTTTAATAGAAGCCGCGATGGCCTAGTGGTTTGACCTATCGGCTCTCAAGCGTTCGTGGGTTCAAACCTCGGCTCGCACCTCTGAGTTTTTAGAAATCCATGTGCGGAATTACATTTGAAATTTACCACGAGCTTTGCGGTGAAGGAAAACATCGTGAGGAAACCTGTATAAACCTGCGAAGCAATTCAAAGGTGCGCGTGAAGTTTCCGATCCGCACTGGGCCCGTGTGGGAACTATGGCCCAAGCCCTCTTATTCTGAGAGGAGGCCTGTGCCCAGCTGGGATGATGATATTGATCAGATTTTTATGCACGCCTTGTTGTGTCCAATATTGGTGTTGGTGATTGTACTTAGTCCGTTAGTTATAGCTGTGGTTATAGGTAGAGTCATTCACGATGACGCGTGCCGTGGTTCTCATTACAATGTCATTGATGTCTAATTTTGACAAAATCAGGCGTCTTCGTGGATGGCACTAGGTATAGATTGTCGAAAAACATTGGAAACATATTTAGTTTTTTTATGAGTCGAACAAAATGTGTATTGTTTTAATGGATTTAAGCATAGGTATTTAAAATTCTATTAGTGGCTGATTAGTAATTGCGTGCGCATCGCGTGTGCGAACCGGCGCGGCCTAGCTGCCTTGCTTTGTACAGTCGGATCTAATAAGGTTTAGTCTGTGGTTTAGTGGTTTAAGTTTTTTTTTTTTATGTAGCCTGTATTATGTCCCACTGCTGGGCAAAGGCCTCCCCTTTCCTCCGCCACTCTTCCCTGTCCTGGGCATGCACCTGCCAATCGAGATGAAAAGCGCTCAGGTCGTCCCGCCATCTCCTCTTGGGTCTGCCTCTGCTCCTATGCCCATCCCTCAGATCCCATTCGGTTACGATCAAGTTTGTATGCAAAAAAAAAATAGCCGTACAGGTTCGAATCCTGTCCGCAGCGCCATGATGGGGGATGCTAATTAAAAATCAGACATCTTGGAAGTGTTCTTTATTCGTCTTCTTCACTCATCTACAATTTACATATCTCGCTATCTCTGTCGGTTAGACCTTTGTATCGATATTGCCTTCATAATAGAAAAATAGTGAAATATTTACAGTTGCCAGTGATGACATACGGATCTGAGACGTGGGCGCTAACGATGGGCCTCATGAGGAAGCTCAAAGTCACTCAAAGGGCTATGCTCGGGGTTTCTCTGCGGTATAGAATTAGAAACGATGATATCCGCAGTAGAACTAAGGTTACTGACATAGCCCGAAGAATCGCGAAACTGAAGTGGCAGTGGGCGGGGCACAATGCTCGCAGGACTGATGGCCGATATGGGGTCAAAAGTTTCTCGAATGGCGTCCGCCGACCGGTAGACGAGCTGTCGGTAGGCCTCCAACAAGATGGAGCAAGGACCAGGTTAAGATCGCGGGATCGCGGTGAATGCGAAAAGGACAAGACCGGTCTGAGTGGAGAGCCTTGGGGGAGGCCTATGTCCAGCAGAGGACGTCTTTCGACGACATGATGATTTACAGTTTCAGAAATATTAAACAGTTGCGAGAAATTAATCAGTTTCCCAAACATTAGTTGCGAAACATTAGGGAAGGGAACCCATTTTGAAACTTTGCAGGTATATGCTGCTTACTGTACTACGTCTCAAAGTCTCGGTCACCTCTGCTATTGTTACAAACGGCATGTTTCGCAACTATAATTAATCGTTAACATCGTCGCAATAGCATGACGCGCAGACACTTGTCTTAATCAACGGATAATAATTGACTATAACACGATAGAGTGGTATGGGCTCATACTTCTACCATTATTTATAACGTTTACATATTTAAAAAAGTCCATAATAATTCATTAGTTTGCTCCCATACAGTGTAAACTAGCCGTGATGGCTTAGACTATAGGGACTTATAACTTCTCAAGCCTGGTGTAGGTTCAAACCCGGGCTCACATCTCTATTTCGAAATTCATGTACAATACTAGCATTCTTAATTTACCATAGGCTACGGTGATCGTATTGATTTGAGATAGGTACTACCGATATCGGGCCAGATAATGCGAAAGACAGGTAGATATTTCACACATTTTACTTGCCCGAATATCGTGTCGTCGTCCGATACCGATATCGGATCGGATAGTGTGAAAACGCTCTACGATTGTACGATTAGTACTGAAGCTAATTAAGAGAGCACGACAAATTACGAAATTTTTCGATAAAATGCAATAAAAAATCATCATTAGACATCGGATTATATGCATTTGCATGTTTGCATATGCCAATGCATATAATTCTATTTTTATAGCATTATTGCATATTTTGATACTTTTTCATTGAAAGTGCTTATTTCATTTTTTAAGTTATAGTTTTTTTTATACTTACAGTTTTTTCTCGCTGTATTTGTGTTTATTTCACGAAAATATTATTTTTGTTGAAATAATGCAGCCCGTGAAAAAATCTCGACTCGAATCTTGGACAAAAAATTACTCAGGCCAATTTGCCACCGTTATTTACTGTAAGGTTTATGAAATACCTTACTTATTAGGTACCTTAACACCTTCATCAAAGAAAGATCAAATAAATAAATGTGAAAATAGACATAAATTCTAATAATGAATGATTTTTTGATTGTGCATATTTTGTGCATATTTCGCCCTTTTTTAGTGCATATTTGCATGCATATTTTGGCATTTTGATAGTGCATATAATCCGATGTCTAATCATCATGCATTACATCCTGGCTTTTCGCCTATAGTAATTTTACAGGTGGTAGGACCTTGTGCAAGGTCCGCCCGGATTGCTACCACCATCTTGCTCGCTAATCCTGCCGTGAAGCAGCAGTGCTTGTATTGTTGTGTTTCGGCGCGGAGAGTAAAACAGCCGGTGAAATTACTGGCACTTGAGGTATTCCAACTTAGGCCTCTAGGTTGGCAACGCATCTGCAATACGCCTAGTGTTGCAGATATTTATAGGCGGTGGTGATCTCTTGTATTGTACTATTTTGTCTTGTATTGTTTATATTGTTGTCTGGTATTGTTTGTACTGTTGGCAATTAAATATTTTCTATTTCTATTTTTCTATTTCTATTTTTCTATTTTTCTCTTACCACCAGGAGACCCACTTGCTCGTTTGCCTGCCAGTCGAATAAAAAAAAAACCGAATTACTAATTTCCCAAGGTTTTATATGGATGAGCAATTTTGTTTCTGATGGACTGTCCTGGAAATCCCTATAGCTTAGGTTAGTTTTATCCTGAAGTACATACCTGTATCAAAAATAAAATCGTTCGTCCGTTTAACAGCTGTTAAGCACGCAATGGACAGAGAAACAACACAGTAAAGAAAGTTGCGGCATTACAGCTCTATTCGGGGAAACCCAAACTTCCAGCGATAAACGGCCAATGACTCATTGTTGCCGCCGATTGCCACAAGTTTCTCAACGGCTGAGATTGCCGAAATGTGGCAACGTTCGGATGCATCAATGAACACTTGGGCAATTGGAGAGGCAAGTAAGTTTGTTTATGGCGAAGTGCCAATAGAATTTTAAGTGTATCGGCCGTTTTTATTATAATTTTATGGGATAAAAAAACTTAAACGTTTCTTCAGGCAGTCGAGCAAAAATAAGGCTAAGGCTTCAGTGCCCTTAGTGTAAGTTTTCGGTTACAAAATACGTCTCGATCGCGTTCGCGTTCGAATCTCAATTTGTATGGAAACACTGGGAAACACGAATAACGCAAACGTTCCGTTAGAGGCGCTGTTCGTGTTTCCATTACAAATTGAGATTTTAACGCGTACGCGATCGAGACGTATTTTGTAGCCGAAAACTTACACTAAGGGTACAGAACTTAAACCAGTCTAACAGTTTTGGGTAAAAGAACGCAGTAATTGTGTTCTTCGATAAAATAAGAGTGGGATAAAGAAAGATTCACAGAGTGAAAAGCCGACTCATATATCCATAATATGCACATGTTTATTGTTAAAAGAAAAGAAAGAAAGAAAATACATTTATTCACTTTTGCCTGAGAATGACATATATTGTAATTTTGAACAAAACATTGTTTTTTTTTTCTTCGCATTAAAACCGAAAAGTAGAGTGTTTCACGCGAGATTGAACAACCATAATGCCACTCGAACTACAGCCACCCTCGCTCTTCTCGGGTGGCAAAACATCTCGTGTAATTATGGCTTGATTTAGTCCCTTGCTACTCGACTACGGCAAAGCCAAAGGAAGAGTAATGATTTTAGCAGTCTATGTATGTATGTATGTTTGTATTTACGAATGTTCCGCCGTAGCATCTAGACTACGCGTCCGATTTAATAAAAAAGGTGTCAATCGATTCGTTATTATACTCCGGGTAACATAGGATACATTTTTATATAAAAAAATATATCAGTCGGGTTTTACGTAAAAAAAAACTGAGTGATTGAAGAATGAAGAAGAATTATTGTGACAGGTGACGCCTACGTATGACGCCCCCTGTATTTGTACGGGGGGTGTATCCTCAAATTTATATCTTTTGACAGTACAAAGTAATTGAAGAACAATGACATGTAAATATAACAATGACACTGTCTGTTCTTGAGATGCTTACCTGACAATGACAAGCAATTAAGGTCGACCCGTTGACCAAGGTTTACTTGAATACACATTTTTTCAAGAGCAATGTTTATGGGCTGGATATGTGTCATGGATGTTATTGCTTGATGTCGGTTTTTAAAACTGTTTTTTATGCTGGCACTTGGCATATTCACCAAAATATTTGCGTGTACGAAAGAGATGCACTATTTCTTTTCTACCATGAGCGATGGAGATATCAATAGCGTAACGCGAATACACAACGCCAAGTGAAGTTCCACCATTAGAGTTCCGTAGTTAACACCTTTAGTTTCGCCATGTTCTTTCGTCTGTCCCTCCGTCCTTTTGCGGCCTTTTAGAGACTGTTTGTGCAAAGAAGCTATAATTTTGCTTAGGTATTATTATTAACCATGCCCATGCAGACAAACTGGTAAAAAAACCGGCCAAGAGCGTTTCGGACACGTCACGGCACGGTTCCGTAGCCCTTACGAAAAATCAAGTTTTTTTTAATATTCGATTCATGGCAAACGAGCAAGTGGGTCTTCTGACGGTAAAAGATCACCACCCATAAACATCTGCAACACCAGGGGTATTGCAGATGCGTTGCCAGCCTAGAGGCCTACGACTTAAAGACGTAGCACTTAATATTAGACTTAGTACATGCTTAGTACTTACTTAATGTTTTTGGAAGGATTTTGTATTTGATACGGAATTTTCCGAGTAAAGGTGTATACAACTTAGGCTGCTATTTACCTACTCTTAAACCTTAAACTAATAATAATTCTCGACCAGAATTAGCTGTTGTTTTTCACGTTGATATATTTGCTATCTTCATGATTTTCAGAGTTATTTTAAACTAATGTACCAGGGTAACCTTTTAATAATCAATTTCACTACGGAGTCATTGACAAAAGCATAGGATGTCAACATGACATTAGTAGCACAAAGGTTCCTCCCTAGTATGTTATTCAGTTTGGTCGACTGTACCAGGGACCTTTTCATAATCAATGTGATTTTGATTTCCTTGACCGAAGTATGGGATGTCAACATGACATTAAATAGCCCAAAGGTTCCACGAATTGTACAATCAAGGGCAAAATATGTATGTATATAAACTTTAGTACCTCGTCTATTTTCGTCATATTTGAACTGCCATATTATGAACTGTCACAGTGGTTAAAGTGAGAAGGTACTAAAGTGTATACCTACATATTTTTGCCCTTGACTGTACATGATTCAGTTTATTCGATTACGACTTTAATTCATGAGCCACCATGGAACCTTTTAAAAGTAAAAGTAAAAGGTTCCATTCGTATAAAAAAAAGTCACTTGACTCATGTGGCAGCCACTGGTGGCCGCATGCAGCCATTGGTGGCGGCGGGTAATGGTCTGGCTGAACCACTGGTGGTCGCGTTTAATGGCGGCGACTGGTGGCCATAATGTGCGGAGACCCTTAATCTTCCTTTTATTCTGTGGTCGGTCACAGTGTACGATCACTTGACGCAAGTGGCAGCCACTGGTGGCGGCGTGTAGTGGTCTGGCTGAACCATTGGTGGTTGCGTTTAGTGGCGGCGACTGATGGACATAATGTGCGAGGGCCCTTAATCTTCCTTTTATTCTGTGGTCATGCCGATATCCGGCGACCTTTCCTCAACTTCCGTGTAAACTTGTAAATTAATTATGTACTTACTTTAAAACACGGTCAAGAATCTTTAACCACGTCACGTACATATTATGAACCAACAATTCGACTAACAGGCTAGGACCGTCTCACAGTGAGCAAAACGATGTCTTTATTTGCCAATACAGCGAAGTCTTGCTGAGACAAGGTTCTAAGCGGCGAAGGACTTAAACTGGTTGGCCTGTATTTGTAATGTATTTACTTTTGAAGAACTGAGCAAACTTTCAAGCGATGCGTTTCGAAGGTGGAATCGGAAATGCCTTGGATGATCATTGTTCATAGGAATACTTTGATTAAATAAAACCTAATTAAGTAAGTATCCCGGTCCGCGGACCGGGAGACGAGCTGTCGGTAGGCCTCCAATAAGATGGAGCGACGACCTGGTTAAGATCGCGGGATCACGGTGGATGCGAAAAGCACAAGACCGGTTTGAGTGGCTTAGGCAAGGCCTATGTCCAGCAGTGGACGTCGTTCGGCTGACATGATGATGATGATGATGATGATTAGACCTAAACTAAATTAAGCTTGTGCAGCCATTGTCCCCTAAACGAGTAAAAGGGTGAGATATCGAGTAATTTCATGGGCTAATAAGTATATGGCGAAAAAATAATTTTTAATACAATCTTTTTTGCTGACTGTACTTTTTGTTAACTGTACTGGTATTGTCACCCAAACTACATTTGCATACCAAATTTCAAGTCGATGCCATTAACCGTTGAAGAGTTCCGTCCAGCGAAGACGATCCTGGCCGGACTACCAGGATGTCACTACTAGATTATTGTACTGTCACGCAATTTACATAAGTATACTAAATTTCAAGTCAATCCAACTACGGGTACTTGGTCGAATTTAGCTTACAAGATTTGACAGTGTTGCCACCTCAGATATATTTTTTTACCCTAACGCTACGCGAAATTACCCTAAATTAGGCACTTTTATTTTTTTTACCCTTTTCAAAATAAAAACAAAACAAATAAATGCGATTTATTAATAAACTAATAGCTGAACTATTACACAGTTTCGGAAAATTCTTAGAATGCATGCATAATTAGTCTTGGCTTCAATGTCATCTTCAGTAATTTTTTTTCTTGAAACCGTACATTTTATTCGAAAACTTTTACCCTAAATAATTTTCTACTCCAAAAAATACCCTAAACGCGTAAAAATATCCTAAACATAGGGTAAATTACCCTAAGGTGGGGACACTGACATTTGATTACTTACATTACTCTTAGTGTAAGTTTTCGGTTACAAAATACGTCTCGATCACGTTCGCATTAAAATCTCAATTTGGATGGAAACACGAACAGCGCATCTAGCGGAACGTTTGCGATGTTCGTGTTACCATACAAATTGAGATTTTAATGCGAACGCGATCGAGACGTATTTTGTAACCGAAAACATACACTAAAGGGTACAGACAGACAGACAACGTGACAGGTGAAACTAAATAAAAGCTTGCAAAAATCAACGATGACGGCAATAGAATCAGGGCCGGATTTAGGGGAGGGCAAAGGGGGCAACTGCCCGGGGCCTCCACAAAATAGGGGCCCCCACAATAGAGACATAGAAAAAAAAACTTTCAAATTCCGACGAGTAAATACTGGGAAACAACAATTCGTATATTTCTTCACTTCAATAAGGCAATCAGTAAAATATCAAAAGGCCCTCATTGGCCTCCACTCCTTTGTTGCCCCAAGGCCTCCACACCTCTAAATGCGGCCCTGAATAGAATCATCATATTACTTATATATAAGTAGAGTCATTCACGATGACGCGTGCCGTGGTTCTTATCACAATGTCATTAACGGCTAATTTTGACAAAATCACGCGTCTTCATGGATGACACCAGGTATATCGTAACTACTTTCAAAAAGTCTCGTATCTAAAATCAATATGTCAACAAAATTGAACCTTAATATAATGTCTATAAAGTTCACTCAGAAAAATTATCTATTTTGAGCTACGATTTTTTTTAAAGTAGTGACGATATGCTTGTTTGCTCTTCTTATGTTAGCGATCTTTTTGAAAATAGACGAATTAAGTGTTAACCAAACAAACGTTCTCGTACGTAAAGCGCTGAAGCACGTCAAAGAATCACGACACTATAGTCCAATCCATAATTACATAGTCAAATTCGACACGAACATGCTAGTTCATGCGGGGTTCAGCTGAAAACCAGCGCTGCAGCTCTGATTAAAGGGCTACGGCACATACTGAGCTGAGTCCTTTTGGTATCACATTACAGCACAATGGTTCTAATTGTTCTCTCTCTTCCTATTTATGTTTATACTGTGTTTTTGTTGTGATGTAGTGTATTTTTGCTGTCAATAAATGTTGTGAGTTTGAGTTTATAAAAAGCCGTGGGGGCTATGCCGTGGGTGTTTGACTGTTTGACCTATGGCATTTCAATCTCTCAATTAATTGCAAAATTACCTTTTTAATACTCTAACCCCCTGTTTCACCATCGATTGATTCAATTTATTTGACGGATAAATGTGATGCCGTCTCTGTTTGTTTTGTTGGAATAGATGGAGACAGCATCACATTTATATATATCCGTCAAATAAAGTTAATCAATGGGTGGTGAAACTGCCCCTAATAAATAGTAGGTAGGAGGAAAATAAGTGACGTTATAACAAGCTCATCATCATCTCAGCATATATAAGTCCCACTACAGGGCACAGGCCTCCTCTTAGTATGATAGGGCTTGGGCGGTCGTTCCGACGCGGTCCCAGAACTTGCTATTGCCGTACAAAATCTATGAGAGAATAGTGTTTTTCATTGATCTTGTAATTTTAAAAGAATCGTCGTGATTCACAAGAAAATCAAATTTAATACAAAACTAGACATTTCTGTACTTATTAAGCATTATTAGTTTTTTTTGTAGTATGTACAGCACTCTGTTTCGATGGCCTTTGTTTGGTAGTAATTTGGGCCCATCGTTGTGGTTGCAGACCAAAGAGGTGATAGAGGGATGGGACGACTTGGACGCACATCAAGTAGAATGGCAGGAGCATGCTCTCGATAGGGACGAATGGCGGAAAAAGGAGAGACCTTTGCCCAGCAGTGGTACACTTTAAAGTATACGTAGCACTAGCATACTCATGTCACATTTGTCTACCACTATTTGGAATGATATAAAAGTACGTCAACACTTGTCATGGTATCAAGCTTGCTGTGTCAATTAGTAAAGAACTATGTCCTCTAAAACAATTTTTGTTTGAGAAGTGGCAGCACACCTGTTAATTGAATTATCGTAGAGACAAAAGATCCGCTTTAAATGATTCTTAGGGTTCATCATGAAAAATGGACATAGATACATATACACGTCTGAGAAGTAGGTATGGGGAATCGTTATCCATACTAATCCATACTAATATTATAAATGCGAAAGTGTGTTTGTGGGTTTGTGTGTTTGTCCGTCTTTCACGCTGTAACGGAGCGACGGATCGACGTGATTTTTGGCATAGAGATAGTTTATGGGCCCGAGAGTGACATAGGCTACTTTTTATCCCGGAAAAATGCACAGTTACCGAGGGAACAGCGCGCGATAATCTAATACCACGCGGGCGCAGCCACGGGCAAAAGCTAGTACTGATATTATAAATGTGAAAGTGTGCGTGTTTGTATGTTTGTCCATCTTTTACGTCGAAACGGAGCGACGGATTGACGTGATTTTTGGCATAGAGATAGTTAATGGGCCTGAGAATTATATGGGCTACTTGTAATACCGGAAAATGCACAGCTCCCGAGGGAATAGCGCGCGGTAATTGAATACCACGCGGGCGGAGCCGCGGGCAAAAGCTAGTTGAATATAATTTATCAGATATCTACTCGTTCTTTGTATAAATCACATTTATATTATTAACAATAAATATATAATTGGTAATATTGTTTAGGCACCTGTTATTGTCGAGTCTATGTATTTTTATTATGAGTGTTTTGAGTAATGTTATTAGCCAACAATAAATCTCAAGGATATTAGCCGTTTACATAAAAGAACACTACATATAATACTGTAAACTATACAATTAATCATCATCATCATCAGCTGAAAGACGCCCACTGCTGGACTGGACAAAGGCCTCCCCCTTAGAACGCCACAATGAACGACATCTCACAACTTGCATCCAGCGGTTGCCCACGACTCTTAAACGATGTCGTCCGTCCATTTAGTGGTAGGTATGATTGCCAAATTCTAACGTTTCGTGGTTTCCACTTAACTCCTATTATACAAAATACAAAATTACAAACAAAATTATATTTTATTCGCATAATATTCATCAAAACTTTTAACTCTCCTAAATGGTTGCAACGGAAGACCAGCGTCGGCCGCAAGGTTGACATCATGCTGAGTTGGGACCATTTCGTGACAAAATTTGTCATAATTTCCTTTTTTCTTTCTCTTTAATTTGTAAAATGTCACAAATAAATATTTTTCTTTCTTTCTTTCAAAAGTGGAAGATTGTATTAAGTACATTTCATTTATCTGTAGTAAACGATTCCACTGATTGATTGCGCAGGCTAAACCGAAATATCGCTAGATGGCGTTAGTATATTGACGTTTGTAGTCCTGTTTGTGATTGGCTCATTTAGCCAGCCAATTACAAACGTGATACAAATGTCAAAGCTGTCAAGTAGATCTGATGACACTAGCGCCAACTAGCCTGTCCCAAAAACCCTCACTGCTCAAACCAGCATTGCTGCACATAACGTGTAGCAATAGCAATGTATGGTGAGAGCCCTTTTTGGTAAACTATAAACAATAGGGATGTTGACACAACCAATCAACTGACTTACTTTTTATGAGCTATCAAAACACAATTCTCCCTTAGAGTTTCAGTGGCAATAGCGACTTATGACGTCATTATCTGAAAACTCAATGAACTAACTATTTATTTGTTTTAAAGCAACAAAAAATCTAATTTTACAGTAAATCAAAAATTAATCTGGTTTTCGGGGCTAAAATAAAACGTTTTTTTACTGAAGTCATGCTTTTGAATTATTTGTTAATGGCGTCAACATCCCTATTACTTTGCTCACCCGCGACCTTACGATATAGCTAGGTCCATGCAACACATTCCCTTCCGCTAGTCCTTTCTATGCCTTTTATGTCTGTAATGCACTTTTCGGTGTCCTTTCGTTTCACGACTAAAATGTTTATCACTTGTTTTAGTTTTATTATTACTTATATCTTCTTTCTTATTGGATGGGTTATGATCACTGGTGTACACTTGGTCAATTCCAAGGTAGGCAGCTGATAGTTTTTGCACCTTTAGCAGCACGCCGGCCACCGCAGCAGGGTAGGGTAGTGCTACCCTGCTGCGGTTCAATGTATCATCAGTCAAATAAGAGGTCTATCAATTTTTAATCAAGTTCCTATCAAATGAATCCCACCAAAAACATTACATGTAAAAAGCTGCAAGTCTCGCAACGCAATGCAGTTCTTGTAATGCTAAAAAGGTTTGAAATGCATTGTTTGTACCAAGTCGGTTATTTTTGTCAATACCGGGAGGTGTCCAGAGAACTCGATTATCAACTTTAGGATGGTAGACAATTTGGTGGTGATGGTAGGTAATTTGGCTGATGGTATGCCCCTAATTATAGTATAGTATGGATAAGTTTATGGAGTTCCCAATCCGCACTGGGCCCGCGTGGGAACTATGGCCCAAGCTCTCTCATTCCGAGAGGAGGCCTGTGCCCAGCAGTGGGACGTATATAGGCTGAGATGATGATGATGGATAAGTACAGAAGCCTACCTTTCCCGCAGCACAGGATCCAGTCCAACAGTAGGCTCGTCCAGGATCAGAAGTTCTGGCTCATGCACCAGCGCGGCTGCCAGCGAGACTCTTCTCTGCTGCCCTCCCGACATGGACTTGATGAGCCTGTTCGCCTCAGGAAGGTCCAGGAGGCTACTGAGGAACTCGAAACGTTCACTGAGCTTCTTCATCTCCATGCCGTAGATACGGCCGAAGTAGTATACTGCGTCGCGGACGGTGAATTCGCCGACGAGGGCGATGTCCTGAAAAGAGAGTAGGTATAGTCATCGAGAGGAGAGTTGAGCTGAACACAATAACATGTCACGTAATTTATTTAAGGTGTTACTTTGCGGAGGTCCATATAAATAAATATCATGGGACACTTGACACCAATTGACCTAGTCCCAAACTAAGCAAAGCTTGTACTATGGGTACTAGGCAACGGATAAACATACTTATATAGATAAATAAACACTTAAATACATATTAAACATCCAAGACCCGAGAACAAACATTCGTATTATTCATACAAATATCTGCCCCGGCCGGGATTCGAACCCGGGACCTCAAGCTTCGTAGTCAGGTTCTTTAACCACTTAGCCATCCGGTCATCAAGTAATAATCCATACTTCCATACTATTACTATATTAATATTATAAATGCGAAAGTAACTCTGTCTGTCTGTCTGTCTGTCTGTCTGTCTGTCTGTCTGTTACGCTTTCACGCCAAAACCGCTGAACCGATTTGGATGAAATTTGGTACAGAGATAGAATAGACCTTGGGAAAGGACATAGGCTACTTTTTATCCCGATATTCCCACGGGATAGGGATAAAATCTCGAAATAAGAACCTCTGGGCTTAGAGTCATGAAATTTGATATGTAGGTAGTTGGACGTATGGAATAACACATAGGTGACTTTTTGACCCAATATTCCCACGGGATAACTAGGGATAAGATCTCGAAATAACAACCGCTGGGCTTAGAGCCATAAAATTTAGATATAGGTAGCTGGACCTCTGGAATAACACGAAGGCTACTTTTTATCCTGATATTCCTACGGGATAGGGATAAAATTTCGAAATAATAACCGCTGGGCTTAGAGTCATGAAATATGATATGTAGGGAGCTGCACGTCTGAAATAATACATAAGCGACTTTTTGACCCGAAATTCCCACGGGATATCAAAGGATAAAATCTCGAAGTAACAACCACTGGGCTTAGAGCCATGAAATTTGGTGTGTAGGTAGCTGAACCTCTGGAATAACACATAAGCTATTTTTTATCCCGATATTCCCACGGGATAGGAATAAAATTTTGAAATAATAACCGCTGGGCTAAAAGTCACGAAATTTGGTATGTAGGTAGCTGCACGTCTGGAATAACACATACGCTATTTTTTATCCCTATACTCCCACGGGATATTTCAATTGCCACTACCAGACCGATTAGTTTACGCGTGCGAAGCCGCGGGTAAAAGCTAGTAATATAATAATTTTTATTTTCTAGACCAGGTCCATACAAATTACAAAATTAAAATACAATAATAAAATAATAAGAAACAATATACCATATAAATATAGTATAAACAATACAATTATTTTGCTCAGCTGATAGCTAAATACAAAAAGATGTGTGATAATTGTTTAAAATTATTGTTTTTAACAGACTTCAAAAAAGGAGGAGGTTCTCAATTCGAGTGTATGTTTTTTTTGTATGTGTATGTTTGTTATGCGATAACTCCGCCAATTGTGGGCCGAATTTCAAAATTCTTTTTTATGTAGTTTTAAAGAACATACTTTCGAGGTGGTCCCATTGACGCCAAGTCAGGATCTGATTATGGAATCTTAGAGAAATTGAGAGCAACCCTCGAATTACATTCAGAAAGTATAATTTGGTGATCTGGACCCTGATAAAGAAGACAGTAAGTACCAGTACTCTGTTAGAAAATTATATAAGTAACTAATATGCTGTGCTTAATGGAATCGTTGTGAGATGCAATTTAGCTACAAATCACTAAAAACAATGAAAATAATTTTCTACTAGTTTAAATTTGAAGTGGTTGCCTCAGCACGAGCCAACAGGAGTAATTGAAGCCCAATATACATATAGTATGTAGGTGAGGAAGACGACTATAGTTCCACTCCTACTGGCTCGTGCTGAGGCACCAACTTCAAAGTAGTAGAAAAATATTTTCAAGGTTTTTGAAGTAAGTTCATTTTTTGTTGAAAAAAAAAATAAAAATAAAAAATAGCTAAGTGGCCCCTGATTTCTTGGCAAATAGATTATAGACTCAACGAGATATTGCTTAATTTGAAATCTGTGTCTCAATCGCAATTAGAAATAATAAATGTTCAGGTCAGTTTCTCACCATTATGACGTTCATGTGCATCATGCAATCATAAGTCTAATTGTATTCTTAAAGATCAATTATGTTCTAGACAAGACCTAGGTAAGTTGTCTGTATCTACTCAATAATTACCTGTCAGTTATATTTAAATTAACGATATCTTGTCATTGGCGTGTTAGTTTTACTACAAGTACCTAAATAGGATTTTTATATTCTTTTACTAGTGTGGAGGGAGGCTCCAATAGAGATCTCTCTCCAGGCAGTGTTATGCCTGGGGACTGAAGTCCGAAGGAAGGGCGTCAGTAGTAGTATATACGCGTCCGAGTTGTGAAACTTCGATAGCGCGATGTGGAACATGTATGGAGTTTCTATATGTGCTCACTAGATGGCGCTAGGAGTAGCTACACTAGTTTATGCTTTTGTGCGCGACTTCATCTGCGATGAATTCATCAATCGCTACCTCGCAGGAACTTAGGAAATTTCCAGAGTTAAAGTTATCCAGATTAATACAGGTTATAATATAAATTATTGATGCCAAATTGCATCCATAGCTGTCGAGCCATTTTTGCGTGAACTTTGTCATCTTTAATATAATGGGATGGAAATGTTATAAAAAATTGAATATTGAATAGAATAGAAAAGAATAGAATAGAATAGAATTGATTTAATTGGTGTTAAAAAAAATTGAATCAAAATAGAAACGTATTTCAGGTCAAACTTGAAATCTTTTTAAAATACTTGTTAGGAAATGATAATTATGAAATCTCTACTAATATTACAAACGCGACTCTGTCTGTCTGTTACGCTTTCACGTCGAATGATAATTTAATTGATAAAGTTAATTATTTTATTTATTCAAAACAAAATAAATAAAAAACCTACCTGTACCTATAATTCCATTTGAAATTCTCCACGAGCTTTACGATGAAGGAAAACATCGTGAGAAAATTCACACATACCTGCGAAGCAATTCAATGGTGTGCGTCAAGTTCTCAATCCGCACTGTACCCGCGTGGGAACTACCCAAGCCCTCTTATTGTGAGAGGAGGCCGCTCAGTGGGACTTATTTAGGCTGAGATGATTACCTGTGGCATGTATCCAACTCGGGGTCCGGGGACCCCGCTCCCCTTCTCCCCCGGCCGCCCCCCCAGGACCCACACCTCTCCGCTGTTGAGCCGACGCCTGCCCACTATGCTGGATAGGAGTGTGGTCTTGCCGCATCCCGAAGGACCGAGGAGGCCGTATCTGCGAGGGGAAAAAATATATGTATCAAAATCTGTAAAATTTATTTTATTGTTTTTAAAGTCGCACAATAAATTAGTCTTGTAGTTTACTAATTATCTATTTATTTATGTAGTCTTATGTAGTTAATGGTGTGTAATATAATGTGTCTTTATAACGCTCAGAGGGTTGGCTACGGTGCTGGCTGAAAATCAGCGCTGGGGTGTTTTTAACTCTTCAGCATTATGCTGAGCCAGTGTCCGATTCACAATCGCAATGACACATACCTTTGTGTTGTTTATTTGTACCAAATAGTATTGTTGTCTTGTGTTGTGAATAAATGTATTTTCTTTCTTTTCTTTCTTTCTTTCTTTCTTTATTTGAACATCTCAGTTCAACATACAAAAAACTTCTATCAATAAAAGGTGCTTATTTAATGTTTTCGTTAAAGTAAAAAAAAAAACCAGCCAAGAGCGTGACGGACATGCTCGAAGTAGGGTTCCGTAGCCATTACGAAAAAATTAAGTAATATTTTTCTAAGGATTTCGTATTTTGTACGAAATATTCCAAGTTTAGGTATATTTTGTACCTTGGGCTACTATTAACTACTAATAGTTCTCAAGAACACTTAACCGCTATAGTTTTCCTTGTAAGTTTGATGTACTTACTATCATCCTGAATTTTTTCAAATTTTTCCACCCATCGGTTTAGATTTTAGAGGGAGGACGACGCTCGATTTTAATGAAAATTTGCACTTTAAAGTTGAATACTTTACAAACAAATCATCGAATCGAAAAATCGTTTCAGCAACCCCCTAATGGTTTTTTAAAAGACCTATCCAACGATACCCCACACTACAAGGTTGGATGAGAAAAAAAAACCACCCCTACTTTACGTCTATTTTTTGATTTTTTTATTGTACCATTTTGTAGGCATAGTTTACATATATATTCTTGCAAAATTACAGCTTTCTAGCAATGATAGTCTCTGAGCAAAGCCGTGGACGGACAGACAGACAGACAGCCGGACAGACACACATGGCGAAACTATAAGGGTTCCGTTTTTGCCATTTTGGCTACGGAAACCTAATAACAAAATTTTGGTCGTAAATTTTCTAAGTCCTAAAATCAAGCCCCTTATAATCACCTAATCGCTTGCCTAGTATTTGATAATGCTAGTGTAGAACGAGATTTCAATATTTTCGGAAAGCATTAATTTTGGCAGCAGCATGTTCGCTTTGTAATTAAACGTTACGCGGTTACGCGGAACAAAATATTAATTAATTTCGGTTTATTCAGCGTTACGCAATTCGTACCGAGCAACAATAATACCATAACCGTCTTTGCCGTGGACGTCTTTCGGCTGACATGATGATGATGATGATGATGAACAGTAATACCAGGAGTGCAGCCGTGCCTAGGATCGAATAATTTATATTTAATTTAAACAAGACGACATTGTGGCATTTAAATGTGGTATTTACACTTCTTACTTATCTATGTTTCCAAACATCAATGATTTATTCCCGACGATATCTTAAATGCGAAACTGGTGTGATAAAACTAAATGAGATGAGATGCGACTCGGTATTTTAAAAACCGGCCAAGAGCATGTTGGATACGCCCAAAATAGGGTTCCGTAGCCATTACGAAAAAATTAAGTAATATTTATCTAAGGATTTCGTAATTTATACGGAATCTTCCAAGTTTAGGTATATTTTATACCTTAGGCTGCTATTTACTCTTAAACTACTAATAATAATTCTCAAGCAAAGTTAGCCATGATAGTCTTCCTTGAAAGTTTGATATACTTATTACCATACTGTATTTTCTCAAATTTTTCCACCCACCGGTTTAGATTTCAGAGGGGGAGGGGGACGCTCGATTTTAATGAAAATTTTCACTTTAAAGTTGAATATTTCGCAAACGAATCACTAATTCAAAAAATCGTTTTAAAACACCTATCCAACGATACCACACACTACAAGATTGGATGAGAAAAAAAAATCACCCCCACTTTACGTCTGTGGGAGGTACTCCAAAAATTTTTTTTTTAATTTTCTATTGTACGTACCATTTTGTCGGCATAGTTTACATATATATTCGTGCAAAATTATAGCTTTCTAGCTTTGATAGTCCCCGAGCAAAGCTGCGGACGGACAGACAGATATGGCGAAACTATAAGGGTTCCGTTTTTGCAATTTTGGCTACAGAACTCTAAAAATTTTATAAAATGGTAAAACAATTGATAAATGTCAAGATTAACATTTAATTAAATATTCGTGCAGGAAAATTGTCATAATAAGCCATCCGGCTGCAGCTCCGATCGCATTATATTATTACTAGCTTTTGCCCGCGGCTCCGCCCGCGTGGCATTCGGTTATCGCGCGCTGTTCCCTTGGGAACTGTGCATTTTTCCGGGATAAAAAGTAGCCTATGGCACTTTCGGGCCCATAAACTATCTCTATGCCAAAAATCACGTCGATCCGTCGCTCCGTTACGGCGTGAAAGAGGGACAAACATACAAACATACAAACACACAAACATACAAACACACAAACACACTTTCGCATTTATAATATTAGTATGGATTTCTTTGACGCCAACCGGTCGATGCAGTTAAGCAACAGAATTTCAATTTCTTAAATCACTTCTATTATTATAAACCCAGACTGTCCGAGTCTTTTTTTTTATTCGACTGGAAGGCAAACGAGCAAGTGGGTCTCCTGGTGGTAAGAGATCACCACCGCCCATAAACATCTGCAACACCAGGGGTATTGCAGATGCGTTGCCAACCTAGAGGCCTAAGTTGGAATACCTCAAGTGCCAGTAATTTCACCGGCTGTCTTACTCTCCGCGCCGAAACACAACAGTGCTAGCACTGCTGCTTCACGGCAGGATTAGCGAGCAAGATGGCGGTAGCAATCCGGGCGGACCTTGCACATGGTCCTACCACCTGCAAAAATTGCTGTCTCCCCGCAGGATGCCACAAGTAACTGAGATCATAGCATAGTTTCGCCTCACCTCATGTCTCATGTCTTTCTTTCTTTCACCTCCAGCGGGAGGAATCCCAACATCCCCCAGTAGAAATTTTGATGGGTAGGTGGGCATTTCTATCTACCGTTGTATCCTGGGTTTGTGTCCGTTTTGTTACGAAAATTATTAAGGAAAAATCATTTCATTCAGGCGTTACTTTGCGGAGGTCCATATCAATGAACTAAAAGAATTTCTTTGCTCACCCGCGACCTTCACGGTTAAGGTCGCGGGTGAGCAAAGAAATTCTTTTAGTTCATTAAGGAAAAATCGTACCAAAATGGAATTTTTGTATTGAACTTGGCTCTCCTTTTTTACATTTATGTTTTCGGTGGGATACCTATTACTAATTACTTATACATATTTATTACACAATTATGTGGGGGCTCTCTCACTTTAGGGAGCATACCCACTAAAAACCCATCGGCGTTTGTCCACTCTGCCGTTATGGGATTGCGGACATTCAACCATGACGCTCCCCAGGCTTTTCGGGTAGGTTCCCCTAGGAAAAGTCCTATCCTAAGGTACTTACATGGTGCCTTTCTCCACAGTCATACTGAAGTTGTTGAGCACGCATTTGTAGTCGGGTTTGCCTTCGGTCCCGTAGTATTTGTAGGCGTGCGATACCTTCACCGCTAACTCCCGACCCGCCATTTTGGATCTGGACTCACTGAAGCATTCTTGTATTACCTGTGGACAGAAAAAAATATTATTTAAAAGCCTGTAGAAGTGTCCCACTGCTGAGCAAAGGCCTCCCCCCATGTCCTCCACTCGACCCGGTCTTGGGCAATATCTGACCAGCTGCGAAGGAAGGCGTCCAGATCATCTCGCCATCGACGCTTGGGCCTGCCAATGCCGCCGAAGTCCGTTTTGTGGTATCCAATCTGTGGCTATTTTAGCCCACCTATTGGGTTCCATACGGCTGACGTGACCTGCCCAGTCCCATTTCAGCCTTTCCGACAAAAAAAATATTTTTTATTTTTTTTAACCCTTTTTTATAGTCCTGTACACGTTCATAACTCCTGGCTTGGCACAATGTCTCGCCAGTCACGTCCAAATCATCCCGCCGCTATTTTTTCTTTGTTACCTATTAAAATGTTGATGTAATACATAGTTGCCACTTCTCATGGTGGCAAACTTCGTATATGCTGAATTTAGGATACGTAAAATGTATTTTTATGTTATTTCTATAGTCTAAAATGAAATATTCGTCTAAGATCAAGGCAATCAGGCGTTAACAGCCGCGAACAATAGGTAGGTAAGTACTCGTCAAATTTTGTAAATTAAGTTTTTCTTTTAGAATCTGTGTTTTGTATTATAAATTAGCGACCCACCTCGTCTTTGCACGGGTACTTGAAAAAATAGTGTTTACTCAAAGGCACTGCACATTTTTCAGCTCACTTTCCCCAAAACTTTACCTGCGCCCGGCCGGGGCGCATCGCTAGTATGTATCGTAGCCTTCTCTAAAAAAACATTTAAGTAAGTAATGGTCGAAACCGCATCAAATTCTGTTGCGTGATTTAAAACACCTACCTACAGACAGACGGCGAAAAGTGTCTTCATTTTATACTACGATTAGGATACAGAAGAATAATTTCAACTGATGGGTTTTTCATTGAAAGATAATGTTTTAGATTCACCATGGAGTTATTGTCAAGTTAAATATTACCGATCAGTAAATATTAACATCATAGAACAGCCAAGTGACTAAACATCAAGTAACTAAGTCTAAATAGACTTTTATTGCTTGCATGCATTATTAGTTTTTCAGTACCTACCGGAGAACAAATATGAACAGTCATGATATTTACTCGCTACATTTGCGTTATCAATTTCATCTTGTTCTTGGACTAAATGTGTTAAAGCGTCGTTTGCACTAAGAGACATGTCGCGGAGACAAATCGTCCGACATTCAGGTACAAGTCTCTGCGACTTTGTCCCTGGACATGTCGCGTGTTGGCGGTCGGAGAGCATCGACTACGGACAAGTCCCACAATCCGTGAATTTCGCACGCACAGACCTATACAGGGCGTCCCACGGATATGCCACATGGAGGGGAAGTACCTTAAATATTGTGGAAAGACAATTTTACTGAAAGGAGAATTTATTTTAATTTTAAAAACAATTTTAACTGCATTCAAAGATTTTTGAATAATTGCCTGTCTGAACCGGAAATCGAACCCGCCAAATACAACACCCGTAATTTTACTACACCGCGGCACCGATCAAAAGGCTCAATCAGAAGGATTATTTATTTCCAAGTAACATAGCATCTGAAATAAAAGGAAGACCATAAAATAATACATTTACAATATCAGGAAAATGGGATCGAATCAGAAATGAGGAGAAGAACAAGGGTCACCGTCATAGCCAAGCGAATTAGCTCGTTGAAGTGGCAATGGGCGGACCACTTATTGTTTACCTATTAGCATTACAAAGAAGGTAAGCTATCTTGACGTGTCTTTTTTTGAATAACACATTTGAAAAATAAGTCGCAGCAAATATGTAACAATTTATAAAGCAAAGACGTAATGGTCAATTACATCCTTTTGATTTCCTCAGTAACACTACTAAAATTGTTCGACTCGTCAAGATTGTTTCTCATTTTTCTAATGTGTTAAAAATGTTTAAATAAACGACGTAAAGGAAGTGTATACACGTGAAAAATACTAAGTCATAGCGGATGTGTTTAATAGCAAGACATTTAACGAGTACATGCGAATTGCCCCAAGTTCGAACCTACTATCAGTATGTTGTGGGGTAATTATGCTCTCTGTAATTTACAAAGGATCTGATGTGTGAGATATTTTATGAAACTCATAAAAAATATGCTTAGTTCTAGTTGTCGTCAGAGCCTTCGTCATCGCAGAAGAGTGGCTTCCCTGTCGGTATTCTACAGGCTACATTTTGGAGAATGTGCCTCGGAATTGCACGACCTTGTTCCACCTGCTCCTGTCTTCCACAGGTCGACCAGAAATAGGCGGGATTTCCACCCAACCTTACGTTGTCATATTTCAAAAATAAAGCGTTTTCGCTCTTCCTTCATCAACCGCACAGCAACTGCGACTGTGTTTCCTGAACACTACAATTTGGCCGCTTTCAAGTCCAGGGTGAATGAGCATTTACTAGGCAAGCGTGCTCCATCGTAGGCCTCATCCTCGCTTTCCATAGGCGTGATTGTGGCCAAACGCAAGCCTATATTGTATATTATTAAAACCAAGTATATATGTATGTAAATAGCAACAGCGTGGCCCGTGGCATCTGAACTTAGCGGTACGTACTTTGCAATGTCGAAAAATAAATATTTTATATTTATTGTAAATTTATGTCAAAAAATATTAATATTTAAAGACAACTTGTTGAATATAGTTCATATGTCGATAAAACACAAAACATGAAGACACACCAAAACATGAAGATCTTATTTATATACCTATGGTCATGCAATAAACGATTTCATTTCATTTCATAAACAATTTATTTCTACTATGGTGTCTAACGAATGTTATAAGTATAAATATATATATATTTTTGCTTTTTAAGAGTTGTTTTTTACTCATTTTAAGTGCAGTAGGTAGGTAGGTATAGTAGTATAGTGTATTTATTTATTTGCCATAGCCTATTGGTTAGCCTCGATAGTTCGGTTTTTTGCCACGTTCATTATTTATGTCACACTGTAACAATGGACTAGATTCTTAACGATAATTATAGCTTTTTTTATCATTATGATAGATTTTTTGTCGTAAAGTAAATCTTAAGTTTAGAAAGCAAGTTCAGAAAAGTTAATTATCAGCATGTTAATCAAGGATATGGAAGTTAACATTTTTTCATACAAATTATATAATATAACCCAATTATTTTTCACTCCTAATGCTCGTAAAGTTCGTGTTTATGCTGGATCTAGGCGACATAAAATGACTTGTTATGCTCTAGTGCATAAAATAAAATATTCGTCTAAGACCAAGGGAATCGGGTGTAAACAGCCACAAGCGAAGAAGTTTCTACATATATTTTTTAATACTTAATTTTTTATTTACATAAAACTAAAAATAAATCAAATCAATCAAAATTGATAAATTAAACTGAACATTTATAATTATAACAATAATGCGTGAACGATAAAAGGTCGGTGTCGGTAGGCCTCCAACAAGATGGAGCGACGACCTGGCTAAGATCGCGGGGTCGCGGTGGATGCGAAAAGCACAAGACCGCTCTGAGTGGAGAGCCTTGGGGGAGGCCTATGTCCAGCAGTGGACGTCTTTCGGCTGACATGATGATGATGAATAAAAGGTAATTACATAGTATGCGAAAAATTGTTTCCACTGTTGCTATATTATTTTCCTTGTCATCGAAGTGAAAAGCAGAGTGTAAAACTCGAGCATTAAACCCATTTTCCCCTCGACGTGTCTATCCATCCTCGCCGTACCGGCTCGGGTGGCTATATTGACGTCTTGGGTAAAACGGCTCGTTTTATGCTCTTGTTCAACAATCAACTATTGTTCTAGCACAAAGCTTTTGTCAATAAAATACAGAAGAAATTGTATTGCAAAAAGTAGGTATCGGCAAATTTCATAAGATACTGGTGTTTTTCAATCTTTTTATGACATGCCTCGTTCTGCGGTTTCTAAGTTTCTAACCTTTAACAGTTAAAGTTCAACATATTACCTATATCATAAACAGGGAGCGTAACTTTGGTGTGGGTAAAGTCATCATGACGTGAAGTCACATATAGGGTGTTTTTTTTTTATTACAATACTGCAATGATGCTAATGACGCTTTAATTTAGTGCTGGTGTAAATTTAAAACACTATGTGAACTCACTCTTCTCACTCACACCGTTATCAATAGAGTTGTGTCCAGATATTTTTAACCAAATTTATGCTCACAAGTTTATGATCTTAAATGTAAATTAGATAGATAAATATATATTATAATACGTTAAGATTAGCGAGTGGATAGACAGCCATAATATGCTTTCTCTTGTCTTTTTTTGATCACCCACCCAGTTTTTTTAATTTATTCTATGTTAGAAACCACATTGAATAAATTAAAAAAACTTCATTATCCATACTAATATTATAAATGCGAAAGTGTGTTTGCATGTTTGTGTGTTTGTCCGTTTTTCAAGCCGTAATGGAGCGACGGATCGACGTGATTTTGGCATAGAGACAGTTTATGGAACAGCGCGCGATAACCGAATACCACGCGGGCGGTGCCGCGGGCAAAAGCTAGTATTATTATATACGTATTGTATTACTTTATAAACTAGTTCAAAACTTGACTTAGTTTTCGATGATATTTTTCTAAATAATGTTTATTTAGAAAAACGACCAGATGGCCTAGTGGTTAGAGACCCTGACTACGAAGCTTGAGGTCCCGGGTTCGATTCCCGTGTCGGGGCAGATATTTGTATGAAAAATACGAATGTTTGTTCTCGGGTCTTGGGTTTTTAATATGTATTTAAGTATGTATCTGTCTATATAATTATGTTTATCCGTTGCTTAGTACCCATAACACAAGCTTTGCTAAGCTTACTTTGGGGCTAGGTCAATTGGTGTGAATTGTCCCGTGATATTTATTTATTTACTTTAATAGTGCCACAGAAAAGAGCAGGTATTATAGAAAAATGTTGTTTTCTCATTGAATAAATTTAAAGGTTTCTTTACATTACTTACTTAGGTTGTCCTAATTTTTTTTGTAAAGTGAACACTGATTTGTGTTCTATATCTTTTTGTGTATATTCTTATTTATTGTATTGTTTTTATGTTTTGGCGTACCAGGTCATCCATGTTTGTGTTCAGGATGTGGCTTTTACCAGGAAATCTCTCAGCTGCATTGCGAAAATCACCACATAATGTATTAAATAATGTTTATTTACATTTTTTACGCCAACGGGGCCATGGCATTAGCTAGCAGAACCAGTTTGCTCGCGCCGTCTTGACCGAGTTACTTGCTGACCCACTCATCTACAGAACTCAGCTTTGATACGAGTATTGTGAAGACTTAAGCAGCTCTCAATATTTTTAACGGATTGGAAATTATTTTTTTTTAGGTGCCTTTTATGTCAAAATGTTTCATTTCTCAACTCACCATTTACTCCAAAACCAAAAAAATGTAGTCTAGTAGGTCGGGATTGTTTTATAAGTTCCGGAAAAAACATCACACACACACACACACACACACACAAACATCACGCCTGTACCACTACCATGAGTTTATAGTGACCGTACTCGATAGCGACGGCGTAAATTATCTGTAGAGGCGCTGTAACACTACACTAAATAGATCAATAAAATCAAAAATTTATAATTATATTCTAATGTATGATCAAGAAAAGGTACTAGTAAATGAACAATTCTTTCCACTGTGGCTATTTCATTTCCTCGCCATCGAAGTGACAAGTAGAGCGTAGAACTCGAGTATTAAGCCCATTTTCCCCTCGACTTGTCTATCCACCGTCTCGGGTAAAATGGCTCGTTTTATGCTCTCATTGTACAATCTGCTATTACGTACTAATTTAATATTTTAAAGACACAAAATAAATTTTCGTACTTTACAATTTTTTTAAGGAAATATTAAAAAGTACATAACATAACCGATATCAGCAAATTTTTATTTTGTCTGTCAAACAATAAAATTAAGTGACAGAGCTGAAAAGCGCGTCAAAGTTCAGGTGTGGTGGCCGTGACGTCACATAGGTACGACAGTTCATCCATACTAATATTATAAATCCGAAAGTGTGTGTGTATGTTTGTGTATTTGTCCGTCTTTCACGCCGTAACGGAGCGACGGATCGACGTGATTCTTGGCATAGAGATAGTTTATGGGCCCAAGAGTGTCATAGGCTACTTTTTATCCCGAAAAAATGCACAGTTCCCGAGGGAACAGCGCGCCATAATCGAATACCACGCGGGCGGAGCCGCGGGCAAAAGCTAGTATAAAAAATAATTTTAAGCATGTCATAATGTGTTAAAGTTTTTTGCGGTAAGGCCATTATTCTTAAGCCGCATGAAACATAACTATCTTCAGTTAAATAATGTAGGTATGTAGTAAATAAGTCAAGTATTTAAATGGGTTGTGGTTGCATTATCGTTTGCTCGCAAGATCAATAGTTGTTGTTCAGACACTCGAAGGGTGCGCTTTTCCATAGGGTATCGGAAAAAAACGTTCCGGCTAAAAGCCATTTCTCTATTTACAGGGGCGGATCTACAAAGGCTTTTTGGGCTGCAGCCCAGGGCCCCGTGGATACAGAGAGCCCCCAACCTGAACTGAAAACAATAGACGATATTGTCAATAATAAAAATTATCTAACACCTACGGTGCACAAACATGGTCCCTGACCGAAAATCAAAAGTCCAAACTTAAGGTTTGCCAGAGAGCGATAGAGCGTAGCATATTAGGTGTGAAACGGATGGACAGAATCCGGAACACTACGCTGCGCTCAAAAACGCGCATAACCGACGTTGGGCAAAAGACTGCTAAGCTAAAATGGGACTGGGCTGGACACGTCTGCCGCATGCACCCACAAAGGTGGGCTCGCTCAGTTACTTGGTGGGTGCCGGAGAGCGGCCAGCGACATCGAGGCAGACCGAGAAGGAGATGGCGGGACGATCTGGACACGTACGCAAAGGACTGGCCCGACATTGCGTCAGAACGAGAGTTGTGGAGGTCAAGAGGGGAGGCCTTTGCCCAGCAGTGGGACACTATACAGGCTATGTAAAAAAAATAAAAAAAATCTAGAATTAAAAAAATCCGATCATGAAGTTTGAGTAATAAGGTAGGGCCCCTAAGCAGTATTAGCCCAGGGCCCCACAAATTCAAGATCCGCCCCTGTCTATTTACTGCGTGTGCTAACAAATAACCACGCAAGTATAGCTTTAGCAAAGTATGTACCCAGCTAGCTAAATTATAAGCATCACAAATCAGTCCTAAAGGTTACATGGGCAATTGGTTTTAGTTCATCGATATCTTCATCGATTTGGACAGCGTAAATGATACGGTAGTTGAAAAGCTTGACGGTCTTTCATTTCAAATGAGACTTTGGAGCTAATTATTCTAATTGTTTTCATAAAATTTATAATCTTGCAGTGTTGTTAAATCGTATGTATATATAACAGTATTGAACATGTGGGCAAGCAGGAGCTCCAAAGCTAGATAAAATAAAAGATATACAAAACTAAACAGTTATCGTGTGTTTCGAGTGAGGGGCTATAGTTACCCGCTTTGTAAGCAAAAGTAAGTGCAAATATAGGTAATGGAATTGTCTTTAATTAATATATAGTTATTAACAATTAGTATTAGGTTTTACTAACAAATATGTTTAACTTTAGTAAGGTTTAACGTACGCTGCGCTGCACAGCTTATGTATTGTTTTCTCTGTAAGTGAACATTTGTTCTTTTGAGAAAAATAAATGTCTTTAACCAGAAACAGTTCTTCCTATGAAAAAATTAGCTATTCGTTTGTTTCTTCCGTAGCTTTTTATGCTCTTAAGTAGCTGAATAATTTAAGAATTGTTTAATGTCAAAGCACCTGGTCATCAACGTCAACAGGTACCTAAGTGTCAAAATACAGCCAACAGCGTGGACTTTGGCCCTCTCGCAACCAGGTGTGGTTTGGACAGACGTGTCGGCGGCAGTGGTAAAGGCTATAACTGACGCAATGTGCATTACGTGTCGGATGACCGGAACCGTGGGCCAACGCCAATTATGTCACCGACCTCGCCGGCGCAAGTGGATAACAACCTTGCTTGACACACTTTGTGGAGAAATGGGCTGAGCTTTGAGTAAAAGTTTCATACGAAAGAGCTTTGCGTTAAACTTTTTTTAATAACCTCCGACGCAAAAAGAGGGGTGTTATAAGTTTGACCGCTATGTGTGTCTGTATGTTTGTCTACCCTGAATCTAAGTGTTTGTATTATAAGTTTTTTTGTACTGCTTTATGGTGTGCAATAAAGAACATTTGTATTGTATTGTATGTCTGTCTGTGTGTCTGTCTGTGGCACCGTAGCTCTTAAATGGGTGGGCCGATTTGAATGCGGTTTTTTATATGAAATCTGGTTTTCTAGCGATGGTTCTCAGACTGTTTTATCAAACTCTAACTATCTACTAAACTATCTACTTGTGAGATCCTATAATTGGCTTTATTGATACCATAAAATAAGTTTAATCTGTAAATTAAAGATGTTGGTTCTCCGAAAATAAATAAATAAATAAAATAAGTTCAGCCGTTTTTGAGATATTGAACTTTAAAGTGAAAAAGTCGAGGGTTTTCCAATTTTTTGTTGGTTAGGTTATGTCCCGACGCAAAAAAGGCGCCAATGTCGGTCTGTTTGTAGTGGTAGTGTAGGGGTATGGCACGTAGCACGAAATACTGAGGACCTGGGTTCGATTCCCAGCGCTGGTCTCTTTTTCTGGTTTTTCTATGCATCTATGTTTCAGTTTGTATTTTCGATATCATAGGCTACTCTTTATCCCGATATTTCCACGGGTTAGGGATAAAATCTTGAAATTACAACCGCTAGGCTTAGAGTCAAGCTATTTGGTATGTAAGTATAGCTGCACGCCTCGAATAACAGGCTACTTTTTATCCCGATATTCCCAAAGGATAGGGATAAAATCTTGAAATTTCAACCGCTGGGCTTAGTCTTGAAATTTTGGACAGTTGTTCTTAACACAACCTCAATGAAGACCACGATATAAACTTTGGGAATTCCCAAGGGAATTTTATAAAATCCCGGAATTTCAATTGTACCAGATCGAATAGTTGACGTGTGCGAAGCCGCGGGTAAACTAGTTTTATTATAATAAGGCCTCAAACAATGAGTTAGATGACCGGATGGCTAAGTGGTTAGAGAACCTGACTACGAAGTTTGAGGTCCCGGGTTCGAATCCCGGCCGGGGCAGATATTTGTATCAATAATACGAATGTTTGTTCTCGGGTTTTGGATGTTTAATATGTATTTAAGTATTTATTTATCTATATAAGTATGTTTATCCGTTGCCTAGTACCCGTAGGACAAGCTTTGCTTAGTTTGGGAGTAGGTCAATTGGTGTCAAGTGTCCCATGATATTGATTTATTATTATTATTATTTATTAGATTGAACCCAACGATCATTAAAGTCGAACCGCCATCGATAAACGATTCCATGCCTATTTGCAATGGCATTGTTGCAATTTGCGTGCGACACAATGAGCGGCAGATGTTGAAAGGTGACCCTTGTCATAATCCGCTATTAAGTTACAGATAATACAGGCAGGAACATAAGTGTTAAAACAACTTAAGAAAACACAAAAATGCATTTCTATCTACCGTTGTACCCTGAGTTTGTCTCTCCGATTTCCTCAAAATTTGGGAAGTAGACTCGGTCCATGATTCTGAGCATGATTCTGAAATAAATAAATAAATCATCAAAATATTTTATGGATGTGTCCGTTTTGTTACGACAATTATTTAAAAAAAATCGTAACAAAACGGACATATTCATACAATATTTTGGGGACACACCTGGAGACCCTGTTTTTCCAGATGGGAATCATGGACTGAGTCTATCTCCCAATCGGAGAGATAAACTCAGGGAACAACGGTGGATAGAAATGCCCAAATACAGCCAAGTTCGTGTTGGATCGGAACACGCAGTTTGGAAAAAAGCCAAAAAAAAAGCCGTTAAGAAGCCGTCGTGGCCTAGTGGTTTGATCTATCGCCTCTCAAGCAGAGGGTCGTGGGTTCAAACCCCGTGGGTTCAAATGTGCGGAATTACATTTGAAATTTACTACGAGCTTTGCGGTGAAGGAAAACATTGTGAGGAAACCTGCACAAACCTGCGAAGCAATTCAATGGTGGGTTTCTGGCGCTGATCCGCGCTGGGACCGTGTGAGAACTATGGCCTATATTTTGAGAGAGGGCCTGTGCCCAGCAGTGGGACGTATATAGGCAGGGATGATGAAAAAAGGACAACACAAGCCATGCCATAGCCAGTCACTGACGTCACGTAAAAAATTTAGGCAAGGGGTTAAGTACTCGACGTGGAAATGGAGTTATTAGACACGCGAAGTCACTATTAGTGGACGCAAAAAATATCCATACTTAATATTATAAATGTGGAAGTGTGTTCGTTTTTCGTTTGTATGTTTGTCCGTCTTTCACGTCGAAACGGAGGGACGGATTGACGTGATTTTTAACATAGAGATAGTTTATGGGCTAGAGAGTGACATAGGCTACTTTTTATCCCGGAAAAATGCACAGTTCCCGAGGGAGGAGGACATGTCTTTTAACTTGACAAAAACACTTTTAAAACGTAAGTCACGGCGAATATGTAACAATTAGCAAGGACATATGATCATTTACATGCTTTTGGTATTGCGTTGTAAGTAATAGTTCGTATTTTTTTTAAAACACATTTTTCAATAAAAAGACTATTCAAGATTGTTTACTCTTTTTCTACTTAATGCTTAAAAAACGAAGTATATTTTAGATGCCAGCAGGTATCAGACAGTAGGCAGCGCGGCGACTGTTTTCTCTATACTGGAGCGGAGTGAGACAGCAGAGCAGAGAGAGAGAGAGAGAGAGAGAGACATTCAGATGTCAGAGAGAAAGATAGAAAGATACATTGTATTATGACTCAATTTTTTTTTATTTTATTCTTGACTGTCGCCTTCCGTGAAGTCGCCAAGCGGTCACAGCTGAAGACCAGGGTTGGCCTACACAGCCAGCGCAACACTGTTTTTGCGAATAGCGAATAAAAGCGAATATCTTATCTTATTAGAGCGATGAGCGAGATAACAACAAATCGCATAAAATCTTCGCTCCCCTTCAGTGGACTGGAGTTGGTAACTAGCTTAAAAATTCATACAAAATAGGGAAGCGGAGCAAGTACGTGGTGCGAGTAAAAGGAGCGGGAAAGCAGGCGGAGAAACGAGCGCGATCCAGGAAGTGGGGCGGAGAAACGGGCAAGAGCAAAGAAGCGAGGAAGCTCCGCGAATGAAAATACGGTCCATAACTCCGCTCCGCATTACTTTCTCGCTTCACTCCGCTATCTAGCTTCGCGCCTCCGCAACTTCGCTCCGTATTATTTTCTCACTCCGCTCCGCTGTCTAGCTCTGCGCCTATGGCTAGACACAGTCCGTAACTCCGCTCCGCATTACTTTCTCACTCCACTTCGCGCTTCCACAACTCCGTTACGCATTATTTTCCAGTTCCGCTCCGTTATCTAGCTCCGCGCCTATGGCCAGGCATAGCCCACAACTCCGCTCCGCATTATTTTCCCGTTCCACTCCGTTATTCAGCTCCGCACCTATGGCCAGGCACAGCTCATAACTCCGCTTCGCATTACTTTCTCACTCCACCCCGCGCTTCCACAACTCCTCTCCGCATTATTTTCCATTTCCGCTCCGTTATCTAGCTCCGCACCTATGGCCAGACACAGTCCGCAATTCCGATCCGCATAACCCCTGCTCTCCGCTCCGCTCCAGTTGTACAGTCTTGCGTGTGGCCTGCCACCTGCCCGCTGGCGGTCTGACAATGTGCGTAGGAGTTGTCTCCCCGACATTACAAGCCACATTTGATTGGTCGTTACATCACACGCGTACTGTCATCCGATATCTTGCATAACGATGATTACTTATAGGAAGGACTAATGAGTCTTCGGTTGGTTAGGTTTTGTATGGCGACTAGCTGTATTCCGCGGGTTGGGATGTGAAAGAATAATAAAATATACCGCGGGATAGCAATAAGCAAATACTACGCGGACGAAGTCGCGGGCAACAGGCTAGCGTTAAGAATGGTTTAAAAAAAATGACATGTAATAATGATATCCTACTAATTTTATAAATGCGAAAGTTTGTGAGTGAGTGAGCATTTTTGCTACGCCTTCGTGCTGAAACGGCTGGACGGATTTGGATGAAATTTTGTACGTACGTACGTACGTATTTTGTAGGTATTTTGTACGTTTTGTAGCTGAATATCTGGAATAAAACATAGGCTAATTTTTAATCCGATATTCTCACGGGATAGGGATAAAACCTCGAAATAACAACCGCTGGGTTTGGAGTCATGAAATTTGACATGATTGTTTTTAATGTGACGTCAACAAAAACCACGATTTAGTTTTCGCGAATTTTGGATTTCGTTGTCCTCATATTATACGAAAAGTATAGCACAGAAATCAATGATATTTTACAAACAAGATCTTCAATATATATTCTATGCCTGTAGTTTTTTAGATTTTTCTAAAAATGCTTTAATAGTCTGTAATTCTCGTGCAAAGTTGACATCTTTTTATTGTCGACTTTTGAGCCCCTGTAATTCTGCTATTACACATTTATATGAAAATCTGAAAAACCAAAGGCAATTAGATAATTACGTCTAGTCCATACTTACAAAATTTCTTCTACTTTTGCTACCTAGTTTTGAAATGAGACCGGGACTACGTTTGTATGGAGAATGGAACGAACAGACTTCACTTAATACGCCGGCTTAATTTAAGGTTCTAAGCTGTTAGTCAGTTGCTTGTTTCGGTATTGTTCTATGCGTAAAGATATCATTTAGGATGCTATATCGTACGAGTATAAATTTGGCTGACAACGCAGCCGTTTGAATTGTAATCGTGTATTGTTATTCTCCCGAGCGTATGGAAGACTAAAATAAATGTCGTGATGTGACTTACATGCAATATTGCAAATTAAAAGAGGCTGCTCATAAACATAGTTACCAATAGAGTGATAATGTCATCTAACTGCATTTGCCCGCGATATTGCGCTTATAAACCGTTAGGAACTATTGAAAACTCACGATTTATTTATTGATTAGCTTTTGCCCACGGCTCCGCCCGCGTCTTATTCTGTAATTGCGCGCTGTTTCCACGGGAACTGTGCATTTTCCGGGATAAAAAGTAGCCTATGTCACTCTCGGGCCCATAAACTATCTCTATGCCAAAAATCACGTCGATCCATCGCTCCGTTACGGCGTGAAAGACGGACAAACACACAAACAACCAAACATACAAACACACTTTCGCATTTATAATATTAGTATGGATTGATACACTAAGAGTGTTTACATCGGAAAATACATTAGATATTTAAAATGGTTCTTATTTTATATAACCTAACAACAGGTATATATAATAATATAGTGCTCAGCGTAAAATGACATTTAGATTATATACAAAACGAAATTCCCATGAGAATTCCCAAAATTTACATCGTATACTCCATTTACGTTCTACGAAGAAAAAACCGAGCAAATTCTACCTTTCTAGGTGTCGTCGTTAAGGATTTGAGATTTTACATTAATGTTATCCATTCCATCATATACGTCCCATACCTCCTCAGAATAAGATGACTTGGACAATAGTTCCCACGCGGGCCCAGTGTGGATCGGGAACTTTACACACACACCATTGAATAGGGATGTTAACACCACTAATCAACTGACGTACTTTTTATGAGCTGTCAAAACACAATTCTCCCATAGAGTTTCAATGGCAATAGCGAATTATGACGTCATTATCCGGCAACTCAATCAACAAACTATTTATTTGTTTTAAAGCAACAAAAAATCGAATTTTACAGTAAATCGAAAATTCATCTGGTTTTTAGGGCTAAAATAAAGCGCTTTTTTACTGGAGTTTTGCCTACGAATTATTTTTTAATGGCGTCATCATCCCTATTACTTTGTAGGTGCAAAATTGCATCCTCACTCTATGGACTAACCCCTCTATAATGCCAGTGATCTGATCTTAAAATAGATCGGTTTTCTAACTGTCCATTGTGAAGGATTATTAGTCACTGGTAATTTAATTTTATTGTTAGCAACCAAAAGATTACCAATTGTCCAACGGTTCAATTTTCCGGCTCCCCACAATGATCTCTTACTACTTCCTTAACGTTGGTACAGTCGAGTGCAAAAGTGTTAGAATCGGAACATTTTTTAAAAAGATCCTCAAAAATTATCCAATAGAAACTCTTCCATAAGACACAGTTGTAACAATAATTACTTACCTATAAACAATTATGTATACATTCTTTTATATTCTAATAGAGGCTGTATCCTGCAGCCAAACTGTGTAAACAGTTTTGCAGGGCTATGTACAAAAAAACAATGCAAGATTGATGACAAATAAATACTTTTTCATTAAAAAAAATTGCGTAGTAGAGCCAGAGAATAGTTGAATGAACTTTTTAATGTAACGGCTAGATTCTAGTCTGATATATATTCAAGGCCAGGGTTGGAATAGTTTACTCGTATGAATTTTTCAAGTAAGTATTAAAATTCCACCATGACACTAAAATGTCACGGAAAAAAATCACTTCAGTATTCAAGCTCGACTTGAATTTAAAGTGTTTATGTCTTTACATAGACTATTAATTATTTAAAATAGAGAAAGAAAAACATTTGATAAATTTCGACATTAGTTTTAAAGTCTGAAATAATCAAAAACAAAATATTTTACTGTCCATAAGTATCCATGAGTATGTAATCAGGTTTTCTTATTTTTAACTGTGTTTTTTTTGCTGTGTCGAATTTTGGCAAATAAATTTATTCTTTCTTTTTTTTTCTTTCATACTAATACTCGTATTATAAATGCGAAAGTGTGTGTTTGTATTTTTACGGAACGAAACGGAGCGACGGATCGACGTGATTTTTGGCATAGAGATAGTTTATGGACCCGAAAGTGACACAAAGGCTACTTTTTGTCCCGAAAAAATGCACAGTTCTCGAGGGAACAGCGCGCAATAACCGAATTCCACGTGAACGAAGCCGCGGGCAAAAGCTGGTAGTATAAAACTAAGCTAATTACAGAAAAACATATTTATGAACTAACGGTGTTGTAGCTCAAAAGTTTCCTGACCGACATACCTGTATCACCTGTGCCCTTAGTGTAAGTTTTCGGCTTTGATGAATTATACCCGTAGATTCACAATCGCGCGCCCAAATATGTCCGAGCCAAATGAGCGCCACTTTGAATCACTGGCCTAAAATCACTGATTCAGATCACCGGGATAGGTTAGGTCGATAGGTTGGTCGATAGGTCGATCGGTAGGTCGATAGTAGGTAGATAGGTTGGTAGATTGCTCGCCTGCCACTTTGGTAAAACTGGCCTCCTTTTTCTCAGTACGTTGTTGTCAAGTGTCAAGCGTTGTGGAGTTTTGCCGCTAGCGAAATTCACCCGTAATAGAGTAAAGACTAGGTTCAAATTTCGTCTCGTATTATTTTAATTACTTTTTGTGAGATGATTTTATTTGTCACGCAAACAAATCAATAGTTCTGACATTCTTTGAAGGGGATTTTGTTCGGCAATGTGCGTCCTGGTTTAAATGTCATTGGTTTTCGGTTACTAAATATGTCTCGATCGCGTTCGCGTTAAAATCTCAATTTGTATGGAAACACGAACATCGTAAACGTTCCGCGCTAGAAACGCTGAAACTCCTTTCTCAAGCCTTCCCTGAACGATCACACAGTGGGAGATTGACTGAGATGGAGGTCGGTAAAGCTCGTTTAGAACTAGTTTTGAAAAGTAAACACTATTTATTTGTCCTAAATTTCGGCCGAGGACGACTGGTGTCTAAATAAAGTTGTACTTACCTTCTCAAAAAATTGTCCATTTTCAGTTTATAATTTTTTGTTATATATTTCCTGACGCTATTTTCACACAAAAAATAAGTAATATTACTGTGCCGAAGGCACAACCTTTTTATATTAATTTATGTTTTTATAATTTTTATACTTTTTTGAATAATTTTATATGTTCCTTTTGGCAGTCTGATTAAATATACGCACCAGAGAAGACGTGTTTTAAATCCAGTAGACTCGCAGACCCTATATTTATTATACTTATACAAAACCTTGTTGTAATGTAAAGGTGATAAAAAGTCAGATAATCTTAGTTGTTGGATCCAATAGGCTTTTTTTAAGGGAGGTTATAGTAATATATATTTCTGTAACTTGACCATGTTATTAATTTGTAGGAGTATTCATGACACTGAAATGAAATGGAAAAATTCCACGCTATATTATAACATTTTTTTTATTTGGCTGGATGGCAAACGAGCAAATGTCTCCTGATGGTAAGAGATCACCACCGCCCATAATTGCCAACCTAGAGGCCTAAGATGCGATACCTCAAGTGCCAGTAATTTCACCGGCTGTCTTACTCTCCACGCCGAAACAAAACAGTGCAAGCACTGCTGCTTCACGGCAGGATAAGCGAGCAAGATGGTGGTAGCATTCCAGGCGGACCTTGCACAAGGTCCTACCACCTCCACTATAATACGTAATCTCCTATATTCTGTAATGTAGGTACCTACTTATGTAATTGTAGATAATGTTCATGTTAGTATGGCCCTAAGAAGGGCCACGATAGTTGGCAGCCTTGACTGAGTTGCCGCGAAATCGCTAGTTCGTCTCGAATTACATAAATAACCGGCCTACGGGTCTCGTACCTATAGTACCAGAGCCTAGCATCTATGCCTATCACAGATATAGATTACACTAGATAACGCAAACACTTTAATCTGTATGAAAACTAACCGTGTCACTTTTTAGGGTTCCGTAGCCAAAATAGCAAAAATAGCGATATGCTGAGCCGGGACCTTTTTATAGCGGCAACACTTCTTATTGTTATTTTTCTAACCTTAATGTGTCATTGCTGTTATAAATAAATTATTTTCTTTCTTTCTTTCTTTCAAAAGCGGAACCCTTATAGTTTCGCCATGTCTGTCTGTCTGTCTGTCTGTCCGTCCGCGGCTTTGCTCAGGGACTATCAATGCTAGAAAGCTGTAATTTTGCACAAATATATATGTAAACTATGCTGACAAAATGGTGCAATAAAAAAATCAAAAACAATTTTTTTAGCGTACCTCCCATAGACGTAAAGTGGGAGTGATTTTTTTTTTCTCATCCAACCTTGTAGTGTGTGGTATCGTTGGATAGGTCTCCTAAAAACATTAGCTGCTATCTCGATATACATTAGCGGGAAGCGGAGAAACGGGAGGGGATGTGCATAGGGGGACGGCTGCGAGCGCTTATGTCACGAGCGATAAAGACAGTAATATTCCAAACGAATACCTAACGCGGCCGCGCGGCCGGCAGGGAAACTTCTTTTAAATTTTGTCCGTGTACCGCCAACCGCAAGGTATAGTTTTGATAACTTGGCTTGTGGACGTTACATTGTAGAAACGAGTATAATTTTATCATTACATTTGAGTAGAAACGTGGAAAAACGCAATTGTATTTGTCAAATAATTGACCACGTCACGACATGTCTCTCGCCGTTATTGAAATTCTTATTTTATTGCTTTGGCTATACGAGAGCCATACAGTAACAATATAGTACGGTCAAGGACTATAATTGATGAGCCATCATGGAACCTTTTCAAAGGACAAGTTAATAATAATCATTTATTTATTCAGATAACCTAGATCCATTGGTTATTATTACAAAATAATCTGAATACTTAGCCAGTTCCTTTGCCCCCGATCCGACCTTCCCCTAGGCTGTCTATCCAGGGTTGGGTACTGAGACTGAAGTAGCATGACAAATACAAATGTTTCCGAGAAAATATAGTACTCAATAGAATATAAGGGCCACTTATTGTTACGGTTAATGAAATCAAAAATATGTTTGCGTTTTTAATTGATTACATTTAATTGAAAGAAAATGAAGGGTACTATTATACTTTATTAATAAAACTATTTTTAGCTAAGGAATGTTATAAAGAATCATATTTATTAAGTAATATTTTCGTTACATCCATAAAATTCACGTAGCCCTTATTTTCTTTTGAGCATCAGATATACCTACGATGGAAAAGAATTAATCACTACACCGTTTAAGTAACTATATTAAACTTTATCGTACTTAACAAAACATAATTTACTTTAGATTCGCGCTTTCGCCATGTCGTTTGTTTTCGCAGGGTTTTGCCGTCTCGGAATATGGACTGACGGACACACTTTCGCCGTCCCGTCACGCATGCGCGTTTACCGCTATGTGTGCATCTTTCATTGTGATTCATGCGCTGTGCCTCGACATTGGTCTTAGTGACACACAATTTGAGCTAAATCTCTCATTAATCGCACAGATAAGTAAATGCGAAAGTTTTTAAGTCTGTTTGTTTGTTTGTTACCTCATCACGTCAAAACTGCTAAACCGATTTACATGTAATTCGCTATACTTACAGATACATTTAGAGTCTCGGGGTAGAATGGACACACTATAGTTTTTATCCCGGAACATTGCATGATTCCTTTGGGATAGCAATAGCCGAATTCTATGTGGACAGAGTCGCGGGCAACACGCTAGTCTTAAGACAATTTCAACAATGCCCTGTGCTGTACAGAAAAGTATTTGCTAAGATTTTAAATACACTCAAGTATTTAATAAGCATTGAAGTTCTTAAAATTACGAGTATTAAGGGGTTCGATTGTTCGAAGAACAGATAACCGTTGGGGGACAAAAGTCCTCGAGTGGCCACCACGAACCAGAAGACGAAGCGTTGGCAGGCCTCCTACCAGATGGACTGACGACATCGTGAGAATTGCGAAAAACCGGTGGATGCAAGTGGCGAGATGTCGTTCTTTGTGGCGTTCAAAGAGGGAGGCCTTTGTCCAGCAGTGGACCTCTTCCGGCTGATGATGATAATGATGAGGGGTTCGAGGTGTAGAGGGTACGTGGAGTTCGGACGCACAACTTTTTGGTGAAATAAAAATAAATTATTCGAAATTACCAATGACCATGCTGGTGCATTTCTTCCCCAACGTATTAGGGTCACGATACAGCGTGGAAATGCAGCCAGCCTTATGGACTCTGCCGCAGGGACAAGACTTGGGGGAATCCATACTTAATTATAAATGCGAAAGTGTGGGTGTTTCTGTGTATGTTTGTCCGTCTTTCGTCGAAACGGAGCGACGCGTCGACGTGATTTTTGGCAAAGAGATAGTTTATGGGCCAGAGAGTGACATAGGCTACTTTTTATCCCGGAAAAATGCACAGTTCGCGAGGGAAGAGCGCGCGATAACCGAATTCCATGTGGGCGAAGCCGCAGGGAAAAGCTAGTCGTATATATAGTTAAGTTATTTTGAGGATAGTTTAGTTTCATCACCATCTCAGCCTATATACGTCCCACTGCTGGGCACAGGCCTCCTCTCGGAATGAGAGGGCTTGGGCCATAGTTCCCACGCGGGCCCAGTGCGGATTGGGAACTTTAGTGGGATAGTTTAGTTTACTTCAATTGTATTTTTACCGTAATAAGTTTGTTTAAATAAATTATTTCTACAACAACCACTGACAAATAAAGCATAGCCCTAACCTACTGCTAAGAGTTGAAATCGTGTAAACTCTGGTCAACGAAAGCCGTCCCGACAAACCCGCAAAAAATAGGCTGACAACACTTGTTGTACACTGATTAAACGATGTTGATACTTAGATATTTATTTAAATTTTCTAGATATTAAATTATACCCGAACTTCAAGCTGCATCAACATTCATTATAGTAATGTGTGAAAGTTGATGATGCACTTTAAAATACAAATACAATTAACTTTATTTCGCTTGAAATACGGTACAAGAGGTGTTAATTAAGGTGTTAGTAGTCCCTTGGTAATTTTTATGACCTTTGTCAGTGCCCATTTACGTACATTCCAGATGCATCCATTTTTGGATTTTGTTTGATTTGTATATCTTCTAACATTTGAATTCTAACATAATCTTATAACATTTTCTATTTTGAAGATGGTTGGAGGTTGAATTAAACAAAAAAACAATTAATTTATTTCTTAAAGCACAAATATCAAAATTATCTAAGCTGGGTTAGAATGGCAATATGTCAATTTTGACATTCTCAAAAATGATACCAGATTAAAATTTCGCAAAAAATGCGTGGACCGGTTTCGCTGGCCTGAGTCTACACACAAAGTCAGTGTATAGTAATGTATAGTAATGTAGGTATAGTAGTGTATAGTAAATCCTTTCAGCCGTCAGATCGTGTAAGAGGGCGTTTTAAAAAAAAGTGTACCCTTTCTTTTTTTTTTAATTTTGAAAAAATGTTTTTCCTACTCCGAACCAGGAGCACAATCGATTCCGATAGTTTAAAAAATGTCCCAAAAAAAATCAGTTTTGCGACGTTTTTTTCATACACTTAGTATGGTCGTAACAAAACTGACTCATAAAAATTTGTATGAAAAACTGGGGACTTTTTTAAAAGGTCGGAATCGATTGTGCTCTTGATTCTGAGTAGGAAAAACCATATTTTTTCCAAAATGTAAAAAAAAAACGTAAAGGGTACACTTTTTTTTGAAAACGCCCAAGAACAGCAAACAACACACAATTTTTCCATTTGTAATATTAGCGGGATAACACTTGATTAACACTTAAAAAATACAAAACACGTACCTATTCTATGCACGTAGAATAACCTCAGTAGAATTAAGCAAAAGTTATTTTACCTTTCTCAAGGTTATGAAGTACGCGGCCCACGTTTGGAATTAGATGTCCCAATTGAGTTTAAAAACACGCATGTCTAAGCTTGTACTATGGGTGCTAGACAATGGATAGACATACATATTAATTAAATATATTTACCTATACTTAAATACATATAAACATCCAAGACTCAAGTAAAAAACATTGAGTCACGGGGATTGAACCCGCAACCGCTGGCTTCGTAGTCAGAGTTACTAACATCTTAGCTATCCGGTCGCTATCTATCTGTTACCTTAGGTCTCATGGTATAGGCATGCCTTAGTTGTTTATACCTACGTATTTCTTGTTGCGGGTAAGCGGTGGTTGCAGGCGAGTTGTCGTTCACTGAGGCGTTCTAAGGGGTTCTTCGTTTAGCAGTGGTTGTCTTTCGGCTTATGATGATGATGACAATGATGATGATTTATAAATTATTGTCAGACCTGGCTGTGTAAAGTATTAGACCAGCGGTTCCTAAACTTTTTCAGCCGCGGACCCCCAAGGAAATCAAGTATAATGCCAAGGACCCCTGAGTAAAAAAGGATGCAATTTTCGGACGATATTATTTTTGTTAATGTTCTAAGTAAGATAGACGCGTATGGGACCGCGGACCCCCAAACATATGCTCGCGGACCCCCAGGGGTCCGCGGACCACAGGTTGGGAAACAATGTATTAGACAACTATATAGGGTTGTATTATTTTACCAAATTTGAAGCCTGGAATCCTGTTGGTTTACAAAAAAAGGAGTTTTTTTGCCAAAGTAATGGTTCGATTTCTTTCAAATATTAATATAGGTAATATGTAATGGTAATTAATTCTAAAAAAACAAGAATAATACTTCTCTTTAAAATCATTATTTTTTAAACTTAAGACACATGAATGGCCGTATAATTTTGGTATTTTATGCAAAATCTAACCCTGCATAATATAAGTTTATTTTTGTCTATTGGGTTAACAGGTTAAAAATGGAATACTAGTTAATGTAAATTCTCAAAAATCCTCCTCACTCAAAAATATTACTTAGTAGACGCTCAATGATATTTAAATAAGGACGTAGCTAGAACAGCTTCTATTCCGTAAAGTTTTTGATTGAAAAAAATACATTTAAAGTTCAAGATGAAACAGAAAAAATGTAGTTTAATCGTAATTTCGTGACAATGAAGGACAGCATTTTATATTTTTTGGCTTTATTTACGTACTTTTGTACAACCAATGTTCGCAATACCCAATTGCCGTTCTTAATTTAAACATCCAAATTAACGCCAAATCGGGCAAAGACAACGGCGATCGCCACCACTTTTTATCTAAATATCTGAGGCAACGGCTGACAACGTAATGCCACGTAACGCCGGGTCAGCAGAACCGGTCCGAATCGGGGGCACAGCCGATCGGTGAAAGACGGTTTAGGGTCAAAATCCTGGGTTAATAACTTATCTGTGTGTAGGGCACAATTTGGACACTAAATAGGGCGTAATGTACCTACTTAGTTATTAAGATCTTTAAAATACTATGGTTGTAATAAACGACTAATGACTAGCTAGATAAGGCTGTAAGATTCATGTGAGATTATATGAAGATGCGTTTCTAAAAATAAAAGAATGATGATCTGATTGAAAATGAAATTAAAAAATGGAAAATTGTAATTAAAAATTTTACTGTCAGTAGTTACATTTTTTTTTCTACTTTACTACAGTACGGGTTAGAATTACACTTCTGCATTTCTTCCGTGGATGTCGTAAGAGGCGACTGAGGATATAGGTTAAGGTATACCGTAGGCGACAGGCTAGCAACTTGTCACTATTGTATCGTTTTTGTCAAACTTAAAATCTAAAATTGCAATGACATAAACTGTTTTCACTGCCCTTTTTTTGAGCTACTTATAACCAATAGTTGAATTTTCGCAGGCGTGATTTCGAGAGCCAACCTATATCGAAACAACACGGCAAAAATAAATAATCTAATATCGAAAAATCCACAGAATAATGAAATAACTCTTGTTAAATAGTAAGACCTAAAAGGCATACCTAATGCCATATTTCTGTCACGTTTTTTACAAACAGATATAATTTATCAAAAACACTGGCCGAAATGGATCAGTGTTGCCTAAGTAAAATCCATTGATCCATTTTAGGGCTGCCATCCGTCCGGGTTTCCTCGGATTTGTCCTAGTTTATGTACGCCGGAAAATGTCCGGGTTTTGGGATCCAAAATCCGGGGTTTTCACGCGTCTTGTCCTGGTAGCCAAATTTTAGAGCTGGCAGCCCTAATCCATTTAGATACAGCAAGAAATGTGAGAGTTTCTTTAAATTACAAGACGACCATTGATGGCAATGACAGTGTCCAATAAGAGTTTCAGTGTTAGTGTGTTTCGGCGTAAAATTGAACTCGTTCATGTCGAAAAACCCTCATTTGGTAGAAATTCTCAAGAGCAGGTTTTTCGACAGGTAATATATCGCTAGATGACGTTAGTATCGGAAGGTCCGTTTGTCGTTTCAGTCTTGGTTATGATTGGCTCATTTAGATACTTATTTATCCAATCACAAGCGTTTCAGAAATGTCAAACGGACTTCGTGATACTAACGCCATCTGCACGGCGATCTTTCGCCTGTCAAAAAACCCTCACTGTTGTCACAATAGAAGTAATCTAAGATTAAGATTACTTTTACTGTGCTATTGTCATGTGTAAGACTCTTTCCCGGCAAGGATAATACTAGAGAGTAGATGCCGGACACGTTTCATATCAATCCGTGGTTCTTTTTCAAGGTGCGTTCGAACAGAAAGCCAGCTGCGAGCTGCGCGCCAGCGCTCTTGCAGCTCAGCGCATCTATACTTTTCTGTTTTTTTTTTTAATGCTTTCTATTGTCAGTATAATTTAACAAAAGAAAATAGAAAAATAAAGGTACCTAAAATCGTGAAAATAAGTACAGCAGAGTAATCTAATTTCAGAGTTTGATACCTAGTCACTATAAAATGGCTCAAATATTTCACATCGTAATTGTAAATGTCGCAAAATATTAAAAAGTATTACGTTCACTGCAGCATAAACCTGTATATAATGTAGCATAAGTGGAAGTATGTAGATGATGGATGTAACACTGACATGTAACTCGTGTCATCACACAATCTATATCAAGACTATCAAGTGCAGACGAATTGCTCGCGTTTCCTAGTCCCGCGCCATTTTGTGAAACTTCCGCCATTTTGTTGTTCGCTATTATGTAACGGCTTAGGATGTGTCCACATTTGCATTATTTTAGCATATTGAGATTAAGAGTTTATCGAGCACGCGTATTGTTAGTATGGACGCTCTCTTTGGCTATAACGTATCAATACTATCAATCACTAAGCAATGTCAGGTAAACCTTATAGTCTACCCTACAATTTGTCTTTCAAACTATGTCAACTTATTGTAGGTGTTTAATAAAGAATATTTTTGTTTTGCGTTTTAAACCGACCAAGTGCGAGTCAGACTCACGCAACGAGGGTTCCGTATGGAATAGTACGGATTTATAAAATACGTTCAGCCATTTTTCAATTTAATTTACCTACTTTAAAATGCCAGTGCCGTAGTTTTTCAACTCCTTGGTAAGGTTATGGCAGGTGGTTTAAACAGGGGGTCTACAGAGAAATTCGAAAATCGAAGTTCGTTAATTTTAAAATGCCCGTGCCCGGTTTATAAAAGACGGAACCATCTATATCTTCGCTTCGTTGTAAAAGGCGACTAAGGAACATGTGGGTCTACCACGAAATTCGAAAATCGAAGTTCGTATCGTACCGTCCCTTTCACTCTCGTATTAAATAATATTAGCGTCAGCGGGACGGCAAGATACGAAGTTCGAATTTTGCACCTCGTAGTAGGTATAGGGTCAGGCGAATGTCGACGCTACGACACGGTGTGGACATTTATTCGGCAAAATATAGTATTTTTCAAAATAAGCTATAAAAATATAGTACACTTCTAAAAAATATAGTATTTTATAGAAAAATTTGACGACCGGATGGCCAAGTGGTTAGAAAACCTGATGACTACGAAGCTTGACGTCCCGGGTTCGAATCCTGGCCGGGGCAAATATTTGTATGAAGAATACTAATGTTTGTTCTCGGGTCTTGGATGTTTAACATGTATTTAAGTATATATTTATCTAAATAAGTATGTTTATCCGTTGCCTAGTGTCCAAAGTACAAGCTTTGCTTAGTTTGGTACTAGGTCAATAGGTGTCAAGGTGTCCCGTATATTTATTTATTAATAATTAAAAAGAGACAAAGATATACTTCTTATTCTTCTTTAAAATATGGCTTCTGTCCTAATTAATAAGACAATTTCGCCAGTGTCTATGTATTCTCTTTCGAGAGGCAACGTTGTACGGTGATTGCAGTTTCTGCAACTTGATAGTAAAATTCCAGAAACCACGTGGAAACAACTTGCGCATTAAAAAATGTCAGACACGAGAGCAGTATAGAATTTTGTGATCACTGTTCACTGTTAAGGTTAATCGCCGCATAAAACACTATCAAAATTATACTTCAACCAGCCAAAGAAACAGAAATAGCAGAATTCTACACAGTCCACATCCTGCACGTTCGAATGCCACAAATCGAATCAAAAGATATACTTGTTAAGTACTTATTTATTTTGATGCTGTCAATTCAATTTGACATTGACATGTTCGGAACCATAAACAAAAATTATCATAGACGTTCAGAGTTCGGAATTCAGATACACGCTTCACACAAAAGTTAATGAGTGTGACGTATTTTATGGATGGCCCCTATTGCTCGTGTGTGTTAGCGTAATAAGTCCCGTTTGTGGTGTTTTGACTATGAGTGAAAAACACGAAAGTTTATAACGTTATACACACCATTAATTTGCTTTCACCATAAAGCTCTCAAGCAAGCGTTTTGAAACCGAACGAAGATCGATCGACGGGTGCTTTTTCCATAGCAAGCAAACCGAGAAAGACTGTTTACCATGGAGCAGCGTTGTGATAAATGTAACCGTTCAATAACAGGCAGAAATTTCATCGCATGTTCCTCATGCAAGTCACTATATCACCTTGAAAATTACTGCCATGTTACGTTAAAGAGATTTAACTTAATGAATCCCGACCGGAGAGCAACATGGGTATGTAACACCTGCGTGGAGAGGAGGCCTCAGTCCTCCCATGAAAATGTTACTTTGCGCCGTAAGTTCCGCGATATTGTCCCTACATATAACTCTTTTGAGATATTATCAGATACATCCGAAAATGAGGAAGATTTGGATGATACCTCACCGCTGTCTGCGTCCGAATTAAATAGAAGTTGCCCCGAAAAAATGTTCACGTATGCTAGAATAGATGAGCTAGAGAAGATTGTCTCCGAACTAAAATTAAAACTAGGATCGGCTGAACGAGAAATTGAGAACCTACTCGCTGAGAACTATTCGCTCAAAAATAAAGTTAAAGGCTACGATGAAAGGGTGAGTCAACTAAAATTATTAAGTAAATCCGTTTCAAACAAGACTAGTAATAAATCGAGTGCAAAAAGTGAAAAAACAAAAAGACAGAGCTTGAACAAAAAAAAACAAAGATTGAACCAAAGTTATATTGAGTTGGATAATTGCTCATCACATATGAATAAGCAGAAATCGTGTAGTGGAGATTTTTATACGAAAACTTCAAACGAGCAGAGTATACTAGTTTCTCCTATAAATAAACCGACACATTTCAGTACCCCTACTGCTAAGACAAAATCCAAGATTCCCAGCAAGCAATGTATACATGTTTTTGGTAACGAACAAATACGCGGTTTATCTTCAAGGTTGATCAACTCCAGGGCCGGTGAAGACTCTTATGGAGTGTCAGCGTTGATCAAGCCGAATGCGTCGAGTATTCAGGTGCTCGAGGGGGTTCACGGGATGTACAGAAGCATTGCACGGAATGATATAATTATTTTGTCTGTGAGTGATTGTGACAAGGATCCATATATGTTTCTATCACAATTAAGTAGTACTATAGGTATATTTAAGCATAACTACTTATTAATATTAAATATTCGTAATAATCGGAATTTAGAAAACAATATATTACATCATGAGATAATGTCACTAATCAGAAATCATGAAAACTGTAAATTAATTGATGTATACAAAAACGTTAATTTAGCGTCAAACTATTACACGTCATCCTTTCTAAATTGGATATGTGTAAAGTTAAGCACAGAGATAGATTCTTTAAAAGGTAAATGTAATAAGATAAATAATGTAACTAAAAGCGTTCACATTGATAAGTCAGGCGATGCAAATGACTCTGAGGACTTTTTCGTCCCTAAAGAGAACGCAAATCTCGCTTCTCATAAGGGTCAACGCTCTAGGTCTCTACGAAACCCTGACAGCCTGTCAATATTCAATCAAAACATAGGCGGGTTACTCAGTAAGCTTGATCTGTTAGACATGACCTTGAAGGAGTTAAGCGATGATGGGAAACAATTCGATGTAATTTGCCTGTCTGAAACTTTTATTAGACAGGGCGCACAAAGTAATATAAAACTCACTAACTATAAGTTAGCTACGGCGCACTGTCGCGAAAAAAAATAGGGGAGGAACTTGTATTTTGATAAAGAAACATTTAAATTTTAAAACAATAGACTATGTTGCTAAACTGGCATTAAACTATTACTTTGAATGTTGTGGTATAGAGATTATTGGCTTGGGGCTTATTATAGTAAATATCTATAGAATTCCTGAACAAACAAAGTCACATATTGGGGTTTTTCTCCGTAAAATCGACATTCTGTTAAACTACCTCACATCGGCTTACAAAAATAAGAAAATAGTGCTCTGTGGAGATTGGAATATTGATACTTTGAAGGAAAGTTCAGCGTCTAGAGATCTTTTAAGTATTCCAAAAAAATTACAACTTAAATATACACATCCATGAGCCTACTAGGATAAACTCTTGTATTGACCAAATCGCAAGTAATATAAAAAAAGTTAAAGCCGAAATTATGCATCTCGGCCTCTCAGATCATGAAACCGCACAATCATTAACCCTGCAAGTCAAGCGGCAACGAGCTTACACCGTTTGGTTTGAATACAGGCGTGATTATAGCTTAGATAACATACGAAAGTTTAAGGAATGCATATCTGCCCTCTCATTTTCAGAGGTTCTTCACTCAAACAGCATCACGGATGCATTTGGTTATTTTCACGATTTGTTGTGTCTTTTTTATGATTTGTGTTTTCCCTCTATTAAAGTAAAAATTTGTAATAAACCAAAGAATATAAAGTGGCTAACGAAAGGCCTAAAAAAATCTTCTAAAACGAAACGAATGCTGTATCTCAATTCCAGAAGAGAAAAGCTGAATAAAATAGAAAACAAATTAAAATGTCATAAATATAGCAAAATCTTTAAGAAATGTCTAACGAATGCGCAAAAAATAAAAAATATGAAATATTTGCGAAATAGTAAAAATAAATTTAAAGCAACATGGGACATGATATCTTCTACAGTCTCAAATAATCCGCACGAAAATAATATAAATGACATTAAGTTTGATAACCAGATTTACCATGACCCTATCAAAATTTCAAACATTTTTAATAATTTTTTTATTGATTCGGTAAGTGCTCAAAACATAACTCCAAACATATCTTACAAGTCATCATTGCCCACAAGAAATCCCCACACTATATTCTTGAAGCCAATTGATGAGCGAGAAACATACAAAATAATTATGTCACTTAAAAATAGCAAATCCTGCGGCTGTGATAATATTACCACCAAAATGTTAAAACTCTGTGCATCACGTCTATGTTTTCCACTCGCTCATCTTATAAACTTGTCATTCACCGAGGGCATTTTCCCGCACGACTTAAAATCTTGTATAATAAAACCGCTATTTAAAAAGGGCGATAGGCAAGATCCCAATAATTACAGGCCGATCGCTTTGATCCCCATACTGTCTAAAGTATTTGAAAGGGCATTTTTCACAAGACTAAATGACTTCTTAACGAAATATAATGTTTTATGTCCAGAACAGTATGGGTTTCGAGTGGGTAAATCTACTGCAATGGCTTGTTTTGATCTGATTAAGTATATCACCGAGAGCCTGAATAACAAAACTCCAGTCATGTCCATCTTCTTGGACATGACAAAAGCTTTCGATTTTGTTAACCACTCGAAACTTCTACACAAACTTGAAATATATGGTGTGCGGGGGAAAGCGTTTGACTGGATCAGGAGCTATTTGGAAGACAGAAGGCAATGCACGGAAATTTGTAGCGTTACTGAACATGGAGGAACTGTTGTTAAACAGTCATTCAGATCAGAATTCAAAGTGATAAATACAGGCGTTCCTCAAGGAAGCATCCTGGGGCCACTGCTTTTTATCTTATACATAAATGATCTGCCAAATGCTAATCCATCTAAAACTTTAATGTTTGCAGACGACACAACTCTAATATTAAAATGTAAAAATAGGGCAACGTATGTGAATGACATCAATAATTCTCTAAATAGCGTAACCGATTGGATGAAACATAACGATCTACAAATCAATGTCAGTAAAACTAAATGCATGCAATTTATTTCATATAATTCAGATGACATTCCAATTAATATAAATTTTAATAATGAAAATATTGACATGGTTAACGTTTTTAAATTTCTCGGTATTTATATGGACAAACACCTAAATTGGAAGGATCATATAGAACAAGTCTGTAAAAAACTAAATCGGTTTATCTTTGCCTTAAAACGGTTACGAGATACTGTCTCAACGGAAGCCGCGCTTACAGCCTATCATGGCTATGTGTCGTCCGTACTTTTATATGGGTTGATTCTATGGGGAAACTCAGTAGACATCGATAGAGTTTTTAAAATTCAGAAAAAATGCATCAGAGTTATTTGCAACGCGAGACTAGATGATAGTTGTGTTCCCTTATTCAAGAAATTACGAATTCTTCCTTTGCCATGCTTATACATAAGGGAGGTGTGCGTTTTTGTGCACACTCATTTGTATCATTTCCGAAAGCGAGGGAAAGCTACGCAAAGAGAGACGAGACTGAAAGGGAGGAACCTTCTACTAAAACCGCGATGTTGCAAAGTAATTTATAAGCGCAATATCTTTAATATGTGCATAGATTTATATAACAGAGTACCCGAAGAGATACGATCTCTTCAGGGGAATTTATTTAAAAGCAAATTAAATAGCTGGCTTCTTGACGAATGTTTTTATAGCGTGAAATATTTTCTCGAGACATGTAAAATTAGATAATTTGTAAAATTGTATATTATTTTAATTATTTTTGACCGGTTAATTTATATTTTGTGTAATTTTCAATTTTAATCTAAATATTTGCACGCCTGTATGTGGGCTGAATACATGACTGAGTACTGGACAAACAATAATAACATCCATTTGAATACTGTATTCTTAGCAAATAAATTCATTTCATTTCATTTCATTTCATAATGTAAAGGCGCGTTCAAATAATTTTCAAAAAGGTTGAAAATATACTGAGTATTTTTGCGTACTATATATTTCTTCAGTATATAGTACGCAGACCCTAAACATAGTACAATACTAAATATTTTAGTACGGTTGGCAACCCTAGGTGTGGACGCGCTCCCATAAAAGTGACCAAGCATTGCGCTGGTCTTCATTGTATTACCATCTGATAAAATCAGTTGTACTGTGAAGTTATTACATTTTATAGTGCAATTCCTCGTGGTATTTACACCACGCATCAAGTCACAGTTACACAGCCCAGTTACATAAGCGGTTCACATAGAATCGCACATTGTTTAGGATTGCGTAGGTCAGTTTAATTGCAAGATGATTCAATGATGATGATATATGCACTATATATATATGTATAGTCGACTAAGAAAGTTACTTCCGAGGTTCAAATTCTACTTGTACTGTACTTTACGTTTGAACATGAAAACTGTCGTGAGACTTTATTTCTGTGTAATTCAAATTTTATTGTATTTGTGCGTCTTCCGTGGGATCCTTTCGACTGTTATAATTTTATAAGTCATAATGTAATGTTTGTATCATTACAAATTATTACAGCAAAATCAAATAAATTAAAACTTAAATTAATAATTAATGTTTGTTTTAATTTTTAGCTACTTTATTTAGCTAGTTCGATATTCATTGTAAAAAGTTGGCAAATTGCATTGTATTCTATATTTCTATTGTAAATTCTTTATCGTACAGAAAAACAAACGAAATTAACAAATAATAAGATGTACAAAGACGAACCTATCCCATAGATAACACTTATTATTTAGACTGTTTTGTTCATACTCAAATACTTGAAAGTCAGTTCAATTTTCATCTATTTTTTTTGTTTGTTGATTCCGGTTTAGGGTATTAAGAAATAATTTTCCGGGAAAAAGCTAGTATCATCTAAGGAAAATGAAACAAAATTTTCCGCTCGTACATAGTCGTGGAATTATTTAAATTAACCAATGGATGAGCTAAAACTGCGGGTGTTTCCAAAAAACACGGTAGTAAATATTGCCCATGTTTTTGAGTCATTAACCACGAGTATTTTTTAATTGCCTTTGTGATTTGCGGTCTACCTCATCATTTACTAGATTTAGTCAGAAATACGTCAACACTGGATTTGAAATAGAGATAGTGAAGTATAGCGTCATCCCATCAAAACATAAATTTGAAATGAGAGCCACGCTCAACATTATGATACTAATGCCTTGACTTGATTGTTTTGCAGGTGGTAGGACCTTGTGCAAGGTCCGCCCGGATTGCTACCACCATCTTGCTCGCTAATCCTGCCGTGAAGCATCAATGCTTGCACTGTTGTGTTTCGGCGCGGAGAGTAAGACAGCCGGTGAAATTACTGGCACTTGAGGTATTCCAACTTAGGCCTCTAGGTTGGCAACGTATCTGCAATCCCCCTGCCTGGTGTTGCAAGTGTCTATGGGCGGTGGTGATCTCTTACCATCAGGAGACCCATTTGCTCGTTTGCAATCCAGTCGAATAAAAGAATAATAATAATATGCCTTCACTTGATTGTTGACTTAACGACAAAAGATGTAAGATCTAAATGGGTGCCAAGTTAAATGATCAGTCCTTAAATTGAATTATAGCAGTAGAAAATATTTTATAACAACTTAAAATACCATTTGTTCTTAAACTTAGGATAATATATTGAAGTCTAAGGTTTGACTGGGCTAGTTCTCATATACGAATTATTATTAGATTTTTTTTAATTATCTAGCTTTTGCCCGCGGTTCGGCCCGCGAGGTATTCGGTTGTTGCGCGCTGTTCCCTCGGGAACTGTGCATTTTTCTGGGATAAAAAGTAGCCTATGTCACTTTCGGGCCCATAAACTATCTCTATGCCAAAAATCACATCGATCCGTCACTCCGTTACGGCGTGAAAGACGGACAAACACACAAACACACTTTCGCATTTATAATATTAGTAAGTATGGATTATTAAAGTGGCTTCAAATGGTTCGGGTAAAATTACACACGGTGCTGCTCAGAACTTGGCTTGACACCGCTACCGCGTGTCTAGATGTTAGTTGGATTTCCGTGAGTCGATCTATGTTATGTATGACTAACGAATGGAAATTTTGATGTATTCTAATTTATGTCACGATTATCGCATCGCAGACGGGGGCTTATTAACCGAGCTATAGCGGATACGTATCTCATCATCATCATCATACATCAACATACATCATACATACTTTAGGATCCAACTGAATATTAAAACTCATTTGATGACGAGATTGCGCTGAGTTTATCTATCACGTTGGTCGGCGTCCTTACTCGGTATCGGTACTGGTAGAATACCAGCGCTGCGGCTTACTGCAGCACCTGGGGTCCTAGTGAAAAAGGGGTTAATTCTGCAGAAGTTGAACAGCTGATTTCGACTTAAACCCCTATACACATAAAATATAAAATAGCTGTGTAATTTCTGCAGACTTAACTCCTTTTTCACTAGGACCCCCCCGAACCAGCGCCTGTTATTCAGTGCATCACATGGCTTCTCATTTATATGTCTGATCAGATAATTTTAAGTGCTGAATTGTTAGTTTTATTAAGTACTCTTTATTGTCTATAGTTACTAAGCCATGTCTTTGTTTTGAAGAATAAAGATCATATCTATCTATCTATCTACATATATAGGCCTCCATAAACCTCCAGTTGCTTCGGTTGGAAGCGGCCTGCATCCACCGTGAATTGGTCTTAAATGCGTACCATGCAGTCGCATAATTTTTGGAGTCATAAAATAATGCAATATTTTAAAAAGTTTTTATTAGTCATTTTTTTCCGCCGAAACCGTAAATCCATACTAATATTATAAATGCGAAAGTGTGCTGTTTGTATGTTTGCCCGAGGGAACAGCGCACGATAACCGAATTCCACGTGGACGAAAACCGCGGGCAAAAGCTAGTTAGTCATAATTTTTAAATGATCATCTGTAAAACTCTAGAGGTTAGGTTAGGTTTGTGTTGATAAAAAATCGGGACATTTAATGGATTCAGAGAAAAAACATTAGGAACATTAAGATCAAAAATACCTTTTTTTTTGGCCTTAAGTTATATGAAACGCCGACTAAATATAAAACATTGACGTAAATTCGTGACGTTGCTCGATGCAAATTATTGTATTGGTATATTATTATGGTGAAGTGAGAGCCATATTCCATTGTTAGGTGTGTTATACAATTTCGATCAGTTGGCATAAGTTAAAGAACTTGAAGACATTGTTCGCATCTAAATAAGCTTGCACTTCACGCACAGAGGGTTGCCAATCGTAACGGTTATTTTTTTATACTAGAAACTAAAATAGCGAATTAGCTCGTTGAAGTGGCATTGCGAAAACCATTGTAGCAATGGAGAATAGAATCTGTACCCTTAGTGTAAGTTTTCGGTTACAAAATACGTCTCGATCGCGTTCGCGTTAAAATCTCAATTTGTATGGAACACGAACATCGCAAACGTTCCGCTAGAGGCGCTGTTCGTGTTTCCATACAAATTGAGATGTTAACCCGAACGCGATCGAGACGTATTTTGCAACCGAAAACTTACACTAAGGGTACTGATGGCTGTTGGGATCGAAAAATTCTTGAATTTAGACCGTGGGTCGGCGTGCGCAGCATAGGACGACCACCAAAGAGATGGATGGATGAACTGGTTGACTATGGCTGACATGATGATGACGAGAAACAAAAAACCGGCCAAGTGCGAGTCGGGCTCGTACAAATATTTTTATTCGTTTATTTTTACTTGCTCGAAATTCATTTTCCTGAATTCCACTTGCCATACCAACGTTTGCCATAAAATGTGTAGAAACGTGCTGTTTTCAGGATTTTTTTAAATGTTGTCATATAGCAAGCAGTAGATTAGGTTAGGTTAGTTTAATATTAACTCTGAAGAAATTACTATTTCAGAAATAAATTACTTACTTTATAATGGCAAATTAAAATTTTAGAAAACCTTGGCAACCCTGCGCATAGGCAATCAGATTGGCAGTTTGTCAAAGTTCTACCAATCCGGAATGATTTTAATTGCGTAGGTAAGAACCTACTCCCTAGCTAAGTAAATGATTTGCACTTTTTGTAATAGGTATGTACAGTCAAAGAAACTGAATCCCTTACCCTTACCCCTCTTCATAATTAATTTCGACATATTTCTTCTTCTTCTCTTTTAAAATATGGCTTTCTGTCCTAATTAAATAGGACAATTTCGCCAGTGCCAAAGTACTCTCTTTGAGAGCGACGTTGTACGGTGATTGTAATTTTTGTAACTTGATAGTAAAATTCCAGTAAGCACGTGGAGACAACTTGCGCATTAAAAAATGTCAGACACGAGAGCAATACATAATAGAATTTTGTGATCACTGTTCACTGTTAAGGTTAATCGCCGCAATCAAAATTATACTTCAACTAGCCAAAAAAACAGAAATAGCAAAATTAGATATTATCTACATCCGCCATGTTCGAATGCTACAAATCGAATCCTTTTCATAAATGATTCTTTTGGCAGATGTATGAGATGTCAACATGACATTAGTAGCACAAGGGTTCCACCGTGGTACGTGATTCAATTTCTTTGACTATAAGTACCATAATTTAAAAAGCTAAGGTGGCATTATCACTCATTTAAATTCAGTGGCTGAATCTGCTAGTCTGTGGTCCGGAAATTTTGTTCCACTTAGTATATTAAAAAGAAAGTAAAAAAAAACACTCGTATAACATTTTATGTCTATATGTAGACTTCATCATCATCATCATCATCTCAGCCTATATACGTCCCACTGCTGGGCACAGGCCTCCTCTCGGAATGAGAGGGCTTGGGCCATAGTTCCAACGCGGGCCCAGTGCGGATTGGGAACTTCACACGCACCATTGAATTGCTTCGCAGGTTTGTGCAGGTTTCCTCACGATGTTTTCCTTCACCGCAAAGCTCGTGGTAAATTGCGCACATGAATTTCGAAAAACTCAGAGGTGCGAGCCGGGATTTGAACCCACGACCCTCTGCTTGAGAGGCGATAGGTCAAACCACTAGGCCACCATATGTAGACTTATCAGTAAAGATTTTGGGATCTTACACGTTTAGACGTGTGGTATTATATAGTTATATATAAATAAAAACTTCTCATGTGTTATCTTTCTTTATATGTCGGCACTCATACCGACGTGACAAAATCTTGGTTGGTAAGAATTTACATAATTTTAATTAAGCAGTTTGTAGGTATCCTACAAATGTGCTTGTTTAAGGATCTTGTGGTGTAACTATGTACCTATTACTAGCTTCTGCCCGCGACTTCGTCTGCGTGGACCTAGGTTATCGCGCGGTGGCGGCCTCTACCGGGATAAAAAGTATCCTATGTTAATCCTTGGGGCTTAAACTATCTCTATACTAAATTTCATCAAAATCGGTTCAGCGGTTTCAACGTGAAAGCGTAACAGACAGTCAGACAGAGTTACTTTCGCATTTATAATATTAGTAGGGATTCTTTCGCTGAGAAACTGATTACGATTTGGATGAGACTCGGTTCCTATGCAATTTTGATCTGTCTCAAAATATTTCTTTGAATACGACTGGGAATTTATTAAAATCCTGGAATTTAAATTAGACTGCCAAGTCGAGCGAAGCCGCGGGTAATCCATACTTAATATTACAAATGCGAAAGTGTGTTTGTATGTTTGTGTGTTTGTATGTTTGTCCGTCTTTCACGCCGTAACGGAGCGACGGATCGACGTGATTTTTGCCATAGAGATAGTTTATGGGCCCGAGAGTGACATAGGCTACTTTTTATCCCGGAAAAATGCACAGTTCCTGAGGGAACAGCGCGATAACCGAATACCACGCGGGCGGAGCCGCGGGCAAAAGCTAGTAGTTAGTAACTCTATAAACCTCGAGACAGTTGCGCATGATGCTGTCCTAAGAGTTCTAAAATATTCAGTCGCCATACGGTCAATCAATAAATTGTCAGACGTGGCCTAACAATGGTAACATTTCTCAATACGCGGCGATATTGCAAGGTAAGGCTGGAGTTAGTAGCGGGAGTAGCGATTTATAACTTTCAGCTGTTCAAAGAAAGAAACAAAGAAAGAAAAGATAATACTATTGATGACAATTTGCGGGCAGGTAGACCGTGCGAAACGGACATAGGAACATAACCAGTATAAAAAATATCTATATCGTCTATAAAAAAAGCTTATTTTCCAGAGAATTAAGCGAAATTTCGCAGACGGAATAGCAGACTGAACTTTGTCTAAACATAATACAAGTCAACAGTTACAGGTATTGACCTGGTACTGTTGAGTTGTATTATGTTGTGAAAGCTCTTGTGAATTGCCACAAGAGCTAGCACGAATGGATTGAATGAGTAAATGGTTATGTGTGTAATACACTTCACTCAAATATGAAAAAACTAATTAGTAATGTCTCTACAAAAATGTCTAAGGGACATTAATTTCGTTCAATACTCGTACATTCATGCCAACTCTTGCGAATCGATTTGTCCCTATGTTTTTTAACTTCAACCGAACTTTTTAAACATTAAAACTTGTATTTAGTATTATACGTTTCAATTCATTCACTTCTTAGACTGCTACCAAAGTTGACGACCGGATGGCCAAGTGGTTAGAGAACCTGACTACGACTAGCTTGAGGTTCCGGGTTCGAATCCCGGCTGGGGCAGATATTTGTATGAATAATAAGAATATTTGTTCTCGGGTCTTGGGTGTTTTATATGTATTTAATTATGTATTTATCTATATAAGTATGTTTATCCGTTGCCTGGTGTCCATAGTACAAGCTTTGCTTAGCTTGGGACTAGGTCAATTTGTGTCAAGTGTCCCATGATATTTAAGTTTTTTTTTCACGCGATATGTTCGATTCAAGCCCCTCCCCTCTCGTAATCTTTCTGCTCATTCAAAAGCGTTGCCTGCGCATCAATGGCACTCTAGATGCCGGCCGCCGGTGAAATTAACCTTGGAGTCCTGTCACGTGCCCCATTACCCTTGACGAATGCGTAACAACTATCGAAACAGTACTTAGACAAGGATTATAAAGTGGCTTCTTGCGCCCGATTCAAAAACTGCTCTTTTTGCAAGAAAATCATTCGTCTCCCCTGTTCGCAAGAAAGAGGGCTGGTAGATTTTGAACAGCGGGTAGGTTTTAAGTAGTAACTTAGTTTAATGAAGATTCCACTTATTTACACGCGTTGGCGTCTCTTTCTCTTCGTCATTCTTTTGTTTCTTGTTATCTTCGTCGACCTTATAAGAACAAAGTCGATTCCGATTGCGTCGTATCAATCACTCCGATTCACGGTGCATTCTCACCACCTCATTTCTAATTATCATCATCTGTGGTACGTACACGTCCCAGTGCATGACATATGTATAGGCGGTCCACGGGCTCAGTGGGAACATTACACACGCTTTTGAAGTGCTTCGCAGGTTTGGGTAAATTCGAAGCGCAATTTCGCGCATGTATTTAAAAAAAAAGCAGAGGTGCGTGAACGAATTTGGACCCACGACACGATCCTCTGCTTGAGAGGCCATAAGTCATAAGTTACATTATTTATCATGGATAGAAAATAATTTATTTTCATGAGTTTAGTAGTTTAAAGTCAGCACATAAACAGACAAAAGCCAATTTATTTTATATATCCAAGTCAAACCATTCAAAGGCAGTTTTTACAGGTTACCCCACTAAATCAATAAAACATGGTTATTGTGGACGCAATTCTTTGAAAACCAAGAGTCCTTCCTTTTGTCCATTGTTTCAAGTATAAAATAGCTTCGACAACTCGACGCCGTAAACTAAGTTTCCTCGGACAATCTGGACAATGACCGATAAAATCGTGTACGTAAACATTCATGATTCTTTCGAACCGATGTATACAGCCGGCAGTCAGGCTTACGGGAGGTTAAAGTAACTTACTTCTGTAACTTAACCATGACATTATTTTAATAAACTAAAATTCAGACTTTGTTAAGTTTCTAGCAAAATTATAATTGCCATCAATGTAAGTACAGCAAAGTAAATTGACAAGTAATAATCAAAGTATCTGTCGGCTGTCATTTAGACTTACTTGTCTATTTACTTAAGTGAAACTGAAGTGGCAGTGGGCGGGGCACATTGCTCGCAGGACTGATGGCCGATGGGGTCAAAAGGCTCTCGAATGGCGTCCGCGGACCGGGAGACGAGCTGTTGGTAGGCCTCCAACAAGATGGAGCGACGACCTGGTTAAGATCGCGGGATCGCGGTGGATGCGAAAAGCACAAGACCGGTCTGAGTGGAGAGCCTTGGGGGAGGCCTATGTCCAGCAGTGGACGTCTTTCGGCTGACATGATGATGATGATGTCTATTTACTTTGCTGTACATTGATGGCAATTATATCTACCGAAGAACGGCTAAACTGATAGTGTCTTTTCCAACCTCGACATTGGCTGAATAATCTCAAAAGTATCGATGGAGCTATACTTTCAATAATTGAGTTGATGGTATATCGAAAATACAAATTGAGACATGGATCACAGATATCCCAAAAAAAGAGATCAGCGCTGGAGTTGAAATAAAACAAAGTAGAGCAGGAGCAGGGCGATGGTGGGCTTCTTATTCTTAATTGTGAGTTCATCAACTCCTCCGCCTCCACGGATGGTGTCTAGTCTACCTACCAGATATCAGCGTGGTGAACGGTTGTTGCTCTGATGATGAACTTAGGTTAAGTTCGAAACGCGTCAGCATAAGTGGTGATGGTGATAGTTGGCTTTGTGTGTGTGTTCTTACAGCGTGGAGACGCGAGTTGTTATTGAGCTGTTCATTATTAAGAAATGTAATTAGGAAACAATTTCAGCCCATGTCCGCTAGCCGTGACCTTAATTTACTCTTCCATTACTGTGTGGTGAAATATGTTCTAAAAATGTGTTGGGCGCTTTGACCACCTTTCAAGAGGTCTAGAGGTCTTACTTACTCATCATCACCATTATCATACCGGCGTAGAACGTCCACTGTTGGACACAGGCCTCCCCATAGACATCAAGTTGCCTCCGTTGGAAGCGGCTTGCATCCCCCGTGAACCCACGGTTTAAAGCAGTGCCCCTAGTGTAAGTTTTCGATTACAAAATACATCTCGATCGCGTTCGTGTTAAAATCTCAATTTGTATGGAAACACGAACACCGCCAACGTTCCGCTAGAGGCGTCGTTCGTGTTTCCATATAAATTGAGATTTTAACGCGCGCGATCGAGACGTATTTTGTAACCGAAAACTAGACACTAAGGGCCCAAGTCATCCGTCTATCTCGTTGGTGGACGTCCTACGCGCGCTTGACGATCCGCGGTCTCCACTCGAAAACCCTTCCGGCCCCAACAACCATCCTGTTCTCCGTGCCATATAGCATTAGAAAGAATGTAAGCGATCAGGACGGACGTGTCTTTTTGTTGAAAAAACACTTAAAAAAACTCCCGACTTTGTCATTTCAAAGTTCAATATCTCAAAAACGGCTGAGCCGATTCTGATAAAACATGTGTAAGAACCATTGTTAGAAAATCTGCTTCCAAATAAAAAAAAACCTCATCCAAATCGATCCACCCGTTTAAAAGCTACGGTGCTACAGACAGACAGACAGAGACACACAGCGGTCAAACTTATAACACCCCTCTTTTTGCGACGGGGGTTAAAAAAAAAGTCACAGCGAATATGTAACAATTAGGAAGGACTTATGATCATTTATGGCTACTTGCTGGAAACACATAAATCTCGAGTTAGCATTAAGCTCAGTTTAGTAGTGTCAAAATGTATGAAACTGTCCATATGGGGCCCTGGTGCTCTAAGTCTCTTCAAAGATTTATCAAAAAGACTCAGAGATATCACAAGAAACCGAAGAGCTGGCAGTTTTCTCGCTCAATGCTAGTCTTACGATCCAGCGGGGAAATGCTGTCACCATCGACAGACGTCAAACTTATAGCTCCCTTCTTTTTGTGTCGGGGTAAAAACATCTTGCTCGCTAATTCTGCCGTGAAGCAGCAGTGTTTTCACTGTTGCGTTTCGGCGTGGAGAGTAAGACAGCCAGCCGGTGAACTTACTGGCACTTGAGGTATCCCATCTTAGGCCTCTAGGTTGGCAACGCATCTGAAATACCCCTGGTGTTGCAGATGTTTATGGGCGGTGGTGATCTCTTACCATCAAGAGACCCATTTGCTCGTTTGCCATCCAGTCGAATAAAAAAAATTAGGTAGATTTACCTAACGGAACATTATTAGTAAGTCGAATAAAGAGGCAGTCTCCTCCGCAAATAAGTTCATTGGCCTATTATTTAAACAGCTCATTACTTGATAGCACTCTGGTTTATTTTAAGTTGCCATTTTTATTTGAGAAAAAAATTACACTCTCTGGTCACGTTTCTGCGATCACGTGCGGTGAACGAATGTCAAGTGATAAGCGAGTTTTCGCGTTACGAATTTTGGTCCAAGTATACATTGAGGGTTTTGAATGTTGCAGTAGATTGTAACTGGTTGGAAGCCCCGCAATCTCCAAGAGGCAATTTTTAACGTCACCTCGTCACCTACTTTCATTTCCTTTCTTTTCTTTTTATTTCATACTATCAATACTAAACGGAAAAGTTTATTTAAAGGAAACGTTCTTATGTTCTTAAAATGAATTTTCTTTTTATTTCCTTTTAACCTTTATCATAACTTTAACGTAAAGTTACAAGTAATTTATTTATAAACAAACAAATAATATATACAATGATTAACAGAAATAAATAAAAAAGAACTTAAACTAACTTACTCTAAACCTAGCCCTCTCCAACTAGATATTTGTTGCGCTGGCGGTGGAGACGACCGGTTGTTGGTGTTCGGAGGCTAAGTTGTTTTTCAAAGAGGTAGGACGCCGGCTGCGGGACCGGGGATTAGACTCTCGCTCCGAGTCGTTCTTGATGCAAAGGCTATCTATCGCCGTTCAACGCGGCAACGCGGCAAGCGTGTTGGGCACCTTTGCGTCAGGAACGATTCGAGGCGGTCTTTTTTAATTATATAAAAATGTTATTTAAGTTAGTTAGTAGTACCTATTTAGTTCATTTATTAATTATTTTCTAAACCTAAAGTTTAATGTTAAAAATGTTTACCATGTTTGTTAGATAGTTTGATCCTTATAATTAACCCTATCGATCTTTTGCCATAAATGTAGGCCGAGTTTTTGTTTGCATTTTTAATTGGTTTCTTTTTAATAGTAATGAAATATTTCTTTTTAGTATCATTTTCAAGCATTTATTACAGAATTCACAGACGTTAAAAATTAAACAATGTCACATAGGCGGCACTGGAATTATGAATATCGACCAATCTAGTAGACTCCTGTTGGTAATTCCCTACCGGCTCTTTAGGCATTACTTCAAAGTTAAAATTATTTTCATATGTTCTCTCGAATAATATAAGCGTATTAGATATTGTATTGTATTGTGTTGTAAAACTCTTTATTGTACCACAGAGAAGATAATATATTGAAATAGAAATATTTTTATTCAGGCTTCGCACTTAAAATAGAACAAGGCAAAAATACATGAAAACAAAAAAAAAATACAATATGCGAAATACAATATGTAGTATTGTACCTAAAAACACATGAAAATAACAGAACACAGGATAATAAGATGTACAAAGGCGAACTTATCCCTTAAAGGGATCTCTTCCAGTTAACCTTTGAAGGATTGACAGGATATCAGACACAAGAGTAGACACTACAAGTACAACGAAAAGGTCAAAGAACTGAAATTTAAATTAACTCGAAAATTCATTATAAATACACATACATATATAATAATACATAACAATAAAGTCGATAAACTAATACATATCATATATTTAATGCATATTGTATCTTTCGAGTTTCTTTTTAGCTAAAAATATATTTTGAATGTCCACCTAGTCTCAATCTCTGTCCATAAGTGCTTTATTATGCAAATGCGTGGTTTGGGTTTTATTCAAGCCAAAAATATCCGTTTTATCACCTTTTTAACATACTTAATTAAACTTAGGAGATGCGAATTCAAACCGGTCAAACGTTTACAAAAATCCCGAGGTCAAAAATGCATTTCATTGCTTTTACCCTTTTTTAACCGCCGTCGCAAAAAGAGGGGTGTTATAAGTTTGACGTCATTGTCTGTCTGTAGCATCGTAGCTCTCATAAGGATGGAATCGACGCGGTTTTTTTTACGTGAAAACGAGTTTCCTTCCGGTGGTTCTTAGCTATGTGTCATTAAAATCGATTTAGCCTTTTTTAAGATCTTGAACTTTGAAATTATAATATTGGTGTTTTTCCATCGTTTTTAGGTTATATTCTGAGAAGAATCTTTATTGTGTACTTTGTTGTTTTATCCTTGTTTCTAATCCATACTATATTATAAATGCGAAACTGTGTTTGTGTGTTTGTATGTTTGTTCGTCTTTCACGCCGTAACGGAGCCACGAATCGACGTGATTTTTGGCATAGAGATAGGTTATGGGCTCGAGAGTGACATAGGTTACTTTTTATCCCGAAAAAATGTACAGCTCCCAAGGGAACAGCGCGCGATAAACAAATACCACGCGGGCGGAGCCACGGGCAAAGCTTGTATGCTAAATAAACATTTCCTTTCTTTCTTTCTATTCTCACCAGTGGACGCTTATAAGCTGGCGATGTAATGAGGAGTTTTTATATTGGCAAAAAAATGGCAATAAAAACTAGCGTAAGAACCATAGATAATTTTACACTAGATAACGCAAATACCTCAATCTATATGGAAACCAACCGTGTCACTTTTGTTATATCTACTGTGACGTCTCAAGAGCGAATTAGCGATGTGAATTCCCCGATGTCGATCCGATTCAAATACGCCGCCCGCCCGCGCCGTGGGGATCGAGAGTAATTAGCGGTCAGTCTTTGTATGGGGCTAACCCCGACGTTTGGTTGGGGGTTCGAACACGCGAAGTAGATGCATTTGCGTAATCTAGTGTAATTTATATCTGTGGTAAAAACTAATAAATTTCGTAGCAGTTTGCTCCAAAAAGTATGTTAACAAAGGTTCTAATCTGCATAATAGTGCGATTTGAAAGTTAACTCAAGCTTGTGAAACATGTTGTGCGAATGTAGGTAATTGGCCCACCGGGCTGGACTGATTTTGATGAGATCCGATGGTTTAGTGTTCGTGCTACTTGGTAGTGTTTTTGACAATGTTTAACTAATCTTTACCCGCAGCTTTGCTCGCGGGAACCATTAAATTATTAGCTAGTTAGAATATTAAGTATATCTACATCGAAATGATAAATTTATGTCTGTGTGTATGTTTGTATTTTTGGATGTCTGTAAAGAATAAACTCAAAAACGAATGTACCTATTTCAAAAATTCTTTCACCTTAGGTATCTCTGCCAAAACTGCAATATATAAATTAACCTAATGTGAAAAAAAAATCATAAATAATAAAAATGTCTCTTATCGCATGTGCTGCGGAAACTCTTGATGATAGAATAAAAAATCTTCTACAATGTAGAAAAACGTAATATTAGAAAAAATCTACGAAAAAACACTATAAGTATATGACCAACTATTTGTATGTCAGACCATGCCAAAATCAGACCATGTTATCGATGTATTAATCCTTATCTAAATAAATAATTTTGTATTCAAGACGGTTTCGATACCTATAGAATTCTTTCGGTCAAAGAGTTCCTCAGAGCACTTAAAAGAAGAGCATGATTGGTACTCTGTCATAGTAAATAATATTGTCATTACGACACGATTTTGTAATCGCCTAGGAACCCAAATATGTTGACTGTAGAGTCAAGGGAAAAAATATGTATATACTGTAGTACCTTGTTTATTTTCGTCATATTTGAACTCCCATAGGTATACGAACTATCGCAGTGGTTAAAGAATCGTTTTTATAGACACTGATAGCAGGGTTATCAGTGTCAAAATAACAATACAATACAATAACTATTTATTGCACATCAACACATAGAAAGCAGTACAGGAAAACAAAGTTAATTTCATTATAAAACATATTTTATGGGCGGTGGTGATCTCTTACCACCAAGAGACCCACTTGCTCGTTTGCCTTCCAGTAGAATAAAAAAAAAATTAGGCAGCCTATTGCTTACCATAGAAAATGTCTACGTATTTTTGGACAGCTTACTTATTGTAAATACCAAGGTTTAGCCGGAGCTAAGCACGCGTAAACCAGGATAGACAGTTGAAAAATAAATATTAAAAAAATGTAACATTCCATGTAAAAACCCAAGTCATTGCATGTGGTTAAAGTGAGAAGGTACTAAAGTGTATACATATTTTTGCCGTTGATTGTACGCTCGAAAAACATAAGCATGCCTCGGGCAGTCGGACAAAACAATAGTAATGTCACAATATTCACATCCATTGACATCAATAAGTTTTGGTTTAGGTGGGTGTGAAAAAAAAAAACAATTGTACCTATTCTAAAATCATAAATATCATTGTTCCTAACTAAAAATTGGGCGGGTTTTCGGCCCGCGTGGTATTCGGTTATCGCGCGCTGTTCCCCCGGGAACTGTGCATTTTTTCGTGATAAAAAGTAGCCTATATCACTCTCTGGCTCATAAACTCTCTCTATGCCAAAAATCACGTTGATCTGTCGCTCCGTTTCGACGTGAAAGACGGACAAACACACACAATGGATTTATTTCTGTCTTTTTAAGCAATCTATAATAATGTAACCTATTGAACCTATTGCTTTATTCTCGTTGCAAATTGTTATCACAGTTATCCGGATATTTGTAAGATTTGGTAATGACTGGTAGAATTACAATAACTAAGTAATGACTAAGTAACTAAGTAATCGTGCAACAGACGTCAAAAACACTATAAACACATTAAATACGTATTATGTATCAATTAATGTTTACATAAAACAGTCCATTTAAGTTAATTAAATTAAAACCGGCCAAGAGCGCGTCAGACACGCCCAAAATAGGGTTCCGTAGCCATTACGAAAAAATTACGTAATATTTTTCTAAGGATTTCGTATTTTACACGAAATCTTCCAAGTTTAGGTATATTTTATACCTTACGCTGCTATTTAGTCATAAACTACTAATAATTCTCAAGCAAACTTAGCCGTTATAGTTTTCCTTGGAAGTTTGATATACTGATTACCATCCTGAATTTTTTCAAATTTTTCCACCCACCGGTTTCATTTTTGCACTTTATAGTTGAATATTTCGCAAACAAATTACTTAATCGAAAAATCGATACGACATTACACTATAGGGTTGGATGAGAAAAAAAACTAGTCTATGGGAGGTACCCTAAAAAATATTGTTTTTGAATTTTTAATTGTACCATTTTATTGGCATAGGTTACCTATATATCCGTGCAAAATGACAGCTTTCTAGCATTGATAGTCCCTGAGCAAAGCCGCGGACGGACAGACAGACATGGCGAAACTATAAGGGTTCCGTTTTTGCCATTTTGGCTCCGGAACTCTAAAAATGATATAGAATTGCTGTTGCCCTTTTAACCAGATTGCTGCGATTTTTTTTTAACCCCGGACGCTAAAAGAGGGGTGATAAAAGTTTGACCTCTATGTGTGTTTGTCTGTCTGTCTGAGTGTTTGTCTGTGGCACTGTAGCTCTTAAACGAGTGGACCGTATTCAATGCTTGTTTTTTTATTGAGATATTGAACTTCAAAGTGACTAAGTCCGGGGTTTCCAACTTTTTTTTGGTTAGGTTATGAAAGCAGGTTTTCTAGCGATGAAGAGGAGATATGGCAGAATGATCACGACAAAGCAGAGCAAAGGACTGGACTAACATAGCGTCAGAACGGGAATTGTGGAGGGTAAGAGAGGAGGCCCTTGACCGCAGTGGGAGACTATAATATATAGGCTACCTAAAAAAAATAAAATTAAAAAACAAAGTTTGACTTTAGCCACATATTCCTTTGATAGACACTTGTTTAAAAATTGATAACCACTTATTTGGCCGACCATACTAAACGGGTATTACATTACAGTGCCGATGTTGACGTCACATCACGCTGAATCATCAGAAAGTATAGTGAAGGTGAATATAATTTCTTTAAACGAAAGTAAACATTTTGTGTCTGAAGACGACTTTTTAGGGTTCCGTACCCAAATGGTGCCAACGGAACCCTATTACTGAGACTCCGCTGTATATCTGTCCGTCCTGTCACAGGGATCTAGGTACCTCTTGAGCCGTAATAGCGGCACTTGAAATTTTCACAGATTATGTATTACTGTGGCTGCTAAAATAATAATAATTCAATTCATTTATTCAGCTAATATTACGACTCATTTTGTTATCACTTATATAACAACGAATACTAAAAACAAAATAAATATTTAAGGGGGCTCCCATACTACAAACGTGATTTTTTGACGTTTTTTGCTCCATATTAATAACGGCAACAGGTAGATGCTTGAAATACTCACAGTTAAAATTCACAATTTGAATGAAATAAATGTATAAGGGGGTCTCCCATACAACAAACGTGACTTTTTCTTTTTTTTGCTAATGTCAAATGTTGTACCTATAGATTATAGTACGGAACCCTTCGTACGCGAGTCCGACTCGCACTTGGCCGGTTTTTTATACTTACGTGAATCACGCGAGTCGCAATATCAATATGAGATTTGTATTAAATCTAGAAGAGAATGTTTTTTCACCTCATGTATAAACTAGCTAATCATTGTAGATAATATTTTTGGTAAACTGTGAAATAGGATACTATTTTATTGTACCAGCTTATCAATTATAATAAAACTAGTTTTTGCCCGCGGCTGATCCCGCATGGTATTCGGTTATCGCGCGCTGTTCTCTCGGGAACTGTGCATTTTTCCGGGATAAAAAGTACCCTATGTCACTCTCGGGCCCATTATCTATCTCTATGCCAAAAATCACGTCGATTCGTCACTCCGTTACGGCGTGAAAGACGGACGAACACACAAACACACTTTCGCATTTATAATATTAGTATGGATTCATCGTTCACAATCATATCGTAAAATACTAACACAATATGAATGGAATCATCATCTCAGCCTATATATACGTCCCACTGCTGGGCACAGGCCTCCTCTCGGAATGAGAGGGCTTGGGCCATAGTTCCCAAATAATAGTATGAATGGAATGTTTGAAATAAATTATTATTATTATTATTAAAATCCCCATGTGACCATGCACTTAGTAAATAATTTAGAACCTTTTGGTAGCAACATTAACAAAAATGGTTACATACACTGGTATGTGGTATGATAATACTATAGGTAGTTTTAACTAACTGAATTTGCTCCTGCTCACCTCTCCCAAATATCTCTGTATGTGTTTATTTGGTGTTTAAATATTTTAAATTTTTTTTTTCACGTGAACGTACACTTGGCAGTTGAAAAGACATTTCGGTGCCCTTAGTGTAAGTTTTCGGTTACAAAATACGTCTCGATCGCGTTCGCGTTAAAATCTCAATTTGTATGGAAACACGAACATCGCAAACGTTCCGATAGAGGCGCTGTTCGTGTTTCCATACAAATTGAGATTTTAACGCAAACGCGATCGAGACGTATTTTGTAACCGAAAACTTACACTAAGGGTACAGATTTGTTAAAAATCCCGCGCGATAAAAAGCTGGTTAGTTTTTTAATCCTTTACTGAATCAAAACCACGGGATAGGAGCTAGTCGAATGTTACTAGTTACGCAGGTACTTATTAAATATTCATCACAAATGAAATAGGTGAAAATATCTACCTACTTATTTAAAGCCTAGGAAGCGTTTGCACGCAAAAATAGAAACAGACACTTTCAGGTCTACTGCACAATTATGTTTCGATAACTTTGTCAGTACATTTTTATTTATGCTAATATACTTATACGTTCTTATGCGTAAAACTTAGAGGGTACTTTTAAAGAATGTGGCAGAAAATCCGCAACCATTGCTTTAAATAAAAAAATAAATAAACATAGACAACTCACCAATTGAGAAAAATAAGTCACCTCCTTTTACTTTTGAACTGCAACTCTATTCACACACACTAATTACGATCAGTCAAAATATGAAAACAATAATTTCTTAGCAATAAGACAAAAATCCACAAATTAATTTCAAAACTTTAATAAGAAGTACCGCACGTTTCGTTTGCTGTCAAAATTGCCGCGCAAAATTGAAAGCGGTTTGAAATTGGAACGCTTTTTTTTAACGGCGTTGGATACGCACCGCGGTCCGCTCGGTACTGACAGTTGGCTACAGAGCTCTCTCTCCGCAGAGCTAAGAAGCCTTGAGACCTGGCAGTTCTTTACTTTGCACTACACCTAGAATTAGCTTGTTGAATATTAGCAATGTAATCATCGTAAAGATCCTTACGGTGACTGTAATTATTGAGTAAATTACGTAATGTTAATGTTTCTAAAAATTCCATTCGTTACTTATAACCTATTCGTTATTTGATTCAATAAATAATTGAAATAAATAATGTAACTCTATTAAAATGACATATGGTAATTATTATTATAATTTATTACTTACTTGGTTGTTAAAAAGTAGGCCATAACAAAAACATAAAAAAATCTGATTTATTATTTCATTTTTTTAATTTTCATCTCATTTCATTTAAGAATCATTTATGCATTGTGTATTTTACTGGGCTTCGATTAATTAACAGGACTTTTTTTCATTGTTTTTATTTTGTATGTTGAAATAATTAATAAACTAATCCTTTCTTCTTTATCCTTACTAATCTTATAAATGCGATAATAATAAAGTAAAAAGACGTCATTTTTTGTCAATATATGTATGTATACATATTTTATGTTTTTATTTTCTTATATTGCACCACAGTCGACAACGTTACCATTAACGAAAAAACACACTGAGACCATGATTTTGAATGTTGAAAGTCTTGTATGATAACTAAACATTTGAGAGTTTGGGAGTTTGGGAGAGTCCACGTGGGAAATACGGCCCAAGCCCTCTCATTCTGAGACGAGGTCTGTGCCCAGCAGTTATAGGCTGGAATGATGATGATGATGATGATTTGAGAGTTTTCACAAAATCAAGTACTTAAGTACACTTTTGTAAAGAATATATTTTAAGAGTTATTGAGTGTTAAACAAATTATCCAATGGCAGAAAATTCTGTGTAAAATCACGGAAACAATCAGGTTCATTGTGAACAGTATTTACTATGTAGCTCACGTTTCTTATCATTTTCCGGTAACTTAATGTATGCCCCTTCATTAATGATCAGACATAATGGACATCCCGAGAAAACCCAACGCGTCTATCGTCACTTATTAGTGTAATCATCATCATCATTTCCTTCATCATCATCATCGTCAATATTAAAGGGCAAATAAAAAAAATTGGTGACATTTGGCGTTGATTATTATTTAGCATGTCATTAAATTTTGACACTGAAATGCGATCAAAACACTTCTGTAATGTTGTTTTTTATTGGTTATGAAATTATGGTACATAGTTACATGTTTTAAAATAGTATATCACTTAATTTTTAAAACTTAAGTATCTAAATGATCTGTTGTATGTGCAGTAGTGTTTTTTTTACATAAAACTACCATGAGATTCACTCATATTAAATATATTGACCCGGATAACTCAAGTCTTAAATCGAGTTTAGCTCGACATCTTTAGTAGTGCAGGAGCTGAAGTAATTTTTCGAAAATGGAACGTCGCTTTTTCTATACGGACACGTTACTACTACATACAGCAGGGTCCAATTGCATAATAAAGTAAAAGCTAATAATATTAGTGAATTTCAATACAAAATCGCCAATACTATTAGCTTGTATTTTATTATACAATCGGGCCCAGGTCATTCCAGTTTTTCACTTATATTTCAATGATTTTCAATATGCGAACTGTTAAGAAACAGAAATGCACGATGAGAAAATGAGTATAGGAAAAACCTACAGGGCTTGTATCCAGTTTTATTTTGAACATAACTGTTATCATGCCTAAGCTCAAATAAAATTAAAATTATAAAACAGTATTAAAAAAATAGCAAGTAGATACCTATCCGAAAAACTTAAAAAACAAATGTTCTGATTGATTTGCTCAGTAATTATAAGTGCAACTTTTTACTTTGTAATATTTTTTTAGTGTAACCGCCTGTATTAGGTACCATTTTATACAATCAAAGTCAAAGTCAAAATCTCTTTATTCAATTTAGGCTACAATAAGCACTTATGAACGTCAAAAAATTTACCACCGGTTCGGAAAAAACCTCCGTTGAAAAGAATCCGGCAAGAAACTTAACGAGGTATTTTTTTTTAAACAGATTCACAAAATTTATAAATGATATCAATTTATAAATAAATAATTTTACTAATAAAATAAAAAAGAAATCGTTTGTTTATATCTTATGTCGCCATTATTTTACTACAAGAGATATCTAATAGATTCGTAGCACTATAAAGTTGCGTTCATAGTGACGCGAGCAATAAGCCTTTCTCTATGCTCGGAATGCACCCGTTCGGGATTTAAAAATAGTTCAAATAAGTTTTGAACGCGACCTACTTGTCCGCCGCCTTTATTGTTATTTTGACACTTGATATTTTAATTTACATACTTATTTGTTTTTTTTTTTATGTTAATTAACAACGTAAATTATTTTCTTAATTTTACTTTAGTACTACATGTTTAAACGTCATACAATGTTCAAATACTAGATGACAAACGATGTCCGCTAATGACTTCAATCAACATCACACTACAACATTATTATTGTGGAAATGTTCCACACAGCCTCAAAACGCACTCCGTGTTACCATGTGTTACCTATTGAATGATAAAACCGGCCAAGAGCGTGTCGGACACGCCCAAAATAGGGTTCCGTAGCCATTACGAAAAAAATGAGTAATATTTTTCTAAGGATTTCGTATTTTATACGGAATCTTCCAAGTTTAGGTATATTTTATACCTTACGCTGCTATTTACTCTAAAACTACTAATAATTCTCAAGCAAACTTAGCCGTTATAGTTTTCCTTGAAAGGTTTGATGTATTTACTACTATCCTGAATTTTTTCAAATTTTTCCACCCACCGGTTTAGATTTTAGAGGGGAGGGGGACGCGCGATTTTAAAGAAAATTTGCACTTTAAAGTTGAACATTTCGCAAACAAATCTTTTAGCAACCCCCTAGTAGTATTAAAAGACCTACACAACGATATCTCACACTACGATTTTGGATGAAAAAAAAATCATCCCCACTTTACGTCTATGGGAGGCACTCCAAAAAAATTGTTTTTAAATTGTTTACTGTACCATTTTGTCGGCATAGTTTACAAATTACAAGAACGGCAAAATTACAGCTTTCTAGCATTGATAGTCCCTGAGAAAAGCCACAGACGAACGGACAGACAGACAGACATAGCGAAACTATAAGGGTTCGGTTTTTGCCATTTTGTCTCCGGAACCCTAAAAAAGTTGCAAAAAACATTGATTTTAATGGACTAAAACAAATTTCGAAAAACTGAGAGGTGCGAGCCGGGGTTTGAACCCACGACCCTCTGCTTGAGAGGCGATAGGTCAACCCACTAGGCCACCACGGCTTTCAATCTATCATTGCTTCGGAAATGCCTCTGTTGAGAAGAAACCGGCAAGAAACGCTACAAGGTAGGTATGTGACTTGTCAGAGCTTGATGAGATGAATCAGCAAAAATCTGTCTGAATCAAAATAAGCACAACTTTCCTAATACCATAACTTTACGAAGACGTGTGATTTTGTCAAAATTAGACATTAATGACATTGTAATAAGAACCATGGCACGCGTCATCGTATGTCTACCTATAATTTAAGTACAATTTAGTATCAATCTGAGTTAGCCCTGCCACCTAGTATCATTGTTATGAAACTTCGAGCTAGTCATCAACCCAAGTCGCACGTCGGACCGTCGGTGTGTGTACTTGTGACTCGTAGAACTCCGTAAAGACTTTCAAGTTTTCCTAACAACCGCTAGATGGCATTAAAAGTAAATGAAAAGGATATTCAACATCGACTTCATAACCCTCCTTAGGTTATAAAGTCGATGATATTCAATTAAATAGGGCTAATAGTCCAGTAACTTTATACATCGGCAGTATGCGTCAAATCCGGTAGTTCTGAATTTTTGCAGACTTGTTTATGATGTTGGCCTAATGAATAATCTAAGTTTGTGACCTCGAGCGCCGAACGCAACTTTGTCAAAAATCGAAAAAACCGCGAAAAAAACGTTATTTTTTTCAAATTTTGGCGATTATAACCCTAAAGAACTAGTTTTGAAAAAACTTTCTGAGAACGTTTTAAAGAAGACTAAATTTGCTACAATATGATACTAGAATTGTCTCTGTGGACCCAATAGTTTCCAAGATTAAGCCTTTCAAAGTTTATCATTTTTACGAACTTCGCAATTTTTTGCAATTCTGTCGTTCTGAATCCATTTTGACCCTGATTATACTATCGAAGCCCTGTACTTTTATGATGGGATATGTTAAAAAAGATAATGAGGAGTGTGAACGATGATGTTAAAGCTAAGCTACGAATAATGAAAGAAATAAAAAGGAAAAGTACAACAGAAGTTAATAAGTTTATTTGTTAGGAAATTGCGTAATATTCAAAATCAAAAAAACACATTAATTTAGCCCTCTTGGAAGGTCCCGGTTGAGGTTTGTCTATATCTGGATCGACGTATTGGGATGGCATATCCCCATCAAGGGATGGTAATGAATCGTCGACGTCTTGTGCCGTTAAGTCATCCTCCATTTCGAAATCGGACAGATCGTCGCCTTCTGGGATTTTGCTACTGCAACATCAGGTATATTGTCACAAGAGGCCTCGTTGCAGTGCCAGCAGACTGATGATTATTTTAATCCTGTCTTCCTGCAGCTGTAAGCAATCCCACAACCCTTCGTGCAGTCGCAACTAATCATCTGCAAGAGGTGTTGTGGGGCTGCATCTCTCGTCATCATTTTGGGGTTGAGGCTTTGTGGTGTGTATATCCACCCCCAGGGTTAAGTGTGACTGCCAACCACGCCTGTACCTGTAAGAAGATTGTGCATGAGAATAGAAAATGATGAACGATATGTAATGTGCTTTACTGATGCAAAGACAAATTTTTACCTTATGGTATGTCCGCAAGGAGTGAAATCGAGCAGAGTCTCGTGTAGGAGGTAACCTGGCTAGATTGAAGCTGGTTTTCGTCGCAGTCCTGGCGAATAGTTGGTACCGCATATCATCAAGGTTATAGGTGTCGTGGTTGCCTAAATTGCTTAGTTCGAAAAAATGATAAACTTTGAAAGGCTTCATCTCGGAAACTATTGGGTCCACAAAGACAATTCTAGTGTCATATTGTAGCAAATTTAGTCTTCTTTAAAACGTTCTAAGAAAGTTTTTTCAAACACTATTCTTTTAGGGTTATAATCGCCAAAATTTGAAAAAAATATCAATTTTTTCGCGGTTTTTTCCATTTTTGACAAAGTTGCGTTCGGCGCTCGAGGTCACAAACTTGGATTATTCATTAGGCCAACATCATAAACAAGTCTGCAAAAATTCAGAACTACCGGATTTGACGCATACTAACCCCATACTTTCAGGCGACAAAGTTACTGGATTATAACAATTTCAGCTAAAGACTCCAAGGTGTCTGCCAAGCACCAGCAGATCGTCACTACTTTGAAATAACCGGCACTAGGCAACGGATAAACATACTTAAATGTAGATAAATAAATACTTAAATACATATTAAACATCCAAGACCCGAGAACAAACATTCGTATTATTCATACAAATATCTGCCCCGGCCGGGATTCGAACCCGGGACCTCAAGCTTCGTAGTCAGGTTCGCTAACCACTTAGTCATCCGGTCGTTTTACATGCTTAATTGTTTTTTTTTTATGTTAATTAACAATGTAAATTATTTTCTTAATTTTAGTTAAGTACCTACATGTTTAAACGTCATACAATGTTCAAAGACTAGATGACAAACGATGTCTGCTAACGACTTCAATCAACATCACACTACAACATTAGTATTGTGGAAAAGTTCCACACAGCCTCAAAACGCACTCCGTGTTACCATGTGTGTTACCTATTGAATGATAAAACCGGCCAAGAGCGTGTCAGACACGCCCAAAATAGGGTTCCGTAGCCATTACGAAAAAAATAAGTAATATTTTTCTAAGGATTTCGTATTTTATACGGAATCTTCCAAGTGTAGGTATATTTTATACCTTACGCTGCTATTTACTCATAAACTACTAATAATTCTCAAGCAAACTTAGCCGTTATAGTTTTCCTTGGAAGTTTGATATACTGACTACCATCCTGAATTTTTTTAAAATTTTCCACCCACCGGCTTAGATTTTAGAGGGGGGGGGGACGCTCGATTTTAATGAAAATTTGCACTTTTAAGTTGAATATTTCGCAAACAAATTACCGAATCGAAAAGTCGTTTTAGCAAACCCCTAATGGTTTTAAAATACCTATCCAACGATACCCCACACTATGGGATTGGATGAGAAAAAAAAATCACCGCCACTTTACGTCCATGGGAGGTACCCTAAAAAAAATTGTTTTTGAATTTTTAATTGTACTATTTTATCAGCATAGTTTACTTATACAGGGTGTCCCAGAAGTACCACGTCACAGTGACACCAGAGGTAGGCCAGCTCAAGACGCACCTAACCAACCTAACATGACCCCAGTAAAAGTTGCACGGTTTTCGAGTTATTACCGAAATAAAGATTTTTGGGGATACTCCCCTTTCTCTTGACATTTTTAGTACCAGCATCGGCTTGGAAAGCTCTTAATAACAGTTTTTTATGTGTATCGAATCCTGAATAGTTACTTCAGAAGTGCAGTGTGTTATTTTGTCAGTAACTACCGTAAAATGCTGAAAACAACTTCATTAATCTTGATTTAAGTTGTTTCAAAAATATGAATTTCAACTTTAACCATCTGCCATGAAAAAAAAATACTAGAAACGAAACAAATAAATAACGTAAATAAATTAAGCATGTTATGCAGATTTAGAAATGGTATCACACATGTATCTTACTCTAAGAATATTAGACATTCTTATCACTTTAGCGAAGCCCTATCGAACCAACTTAAAACTGGAACTCCGTTAGCAGTCCCTGCTAAGTGGTACAAAAATGCTGTGTAAAGCGATGGCTCATCTAATATCTGATACAATTATTTTACCAAATGCACGAAGGCTAAATATTAATGTTTGTCTCCCTTTTCAAGGCTAGGACTGGATCATAAAGAACCGGATATAACCTGCTTTCAAATAAAAAAAACGCATTCAAATCGATTTACGCGTTTAAGAGCTACAGTGGCACAGGCAGACACACAGACAGACAGACACACATACCGGTCAAACTTACAGCATCCCTCTTTTTGCGTCGGGGGTTAAAAATGTCAATTAATGGTCTAACCAACAAAAAGTTTTTGCAACCCCCAATATTGTCACTTCAAAGTTCAATATCTCAAAAACGGCTGAACCAATTTTGATAGAAACGTCTAAGAACAATTGCTAGAAAACCTGCTTTCAATTAAAAAAAACGCATTCAAATCGATTTACTCGTTTAAGAGGTACTGTGCCACAGATAGACAGACATAGCGGTCAAACTTATAACACCCTTCTTTTTGCGTGGGTGGTTAAAAACATGTTTATTTTTCATTCATTTATTGGAATAAATTTAGTTCACAATAAATGTTCAAATTGTCTCCCATGGGCTCTGATGCACAAAAAACATCGTTTAATACGGCTCAATTTTCGTAAACCTACTTCCGATATGGTACGGACCGCGTCGAATACTCGTTGCCGCAATTCTTCTTCAGAGCGCATTGATTTCGCGTAAACTTTGTATTTTAAACATCCCCAATTAAAAAAATCTAGTGAGTTAAGATCCGGGGAACGCGGTGGCCATAAAATTGGTCCCAGTTGACCAATCCATCCAAGGTCCGTACACTTTGACCTTAAAGATGTCCAGATTATAGCGTTAACCAAATAATATTATCTATCGTTTTAAACTTTCGTGATTTTCATTCGTAGTCAAAATACCACCAACGGGACTTATCATGCTAACACACACGAGTAATATTTACCTCGTCATTTCGACAACATTACAGTGGCCGTGGTCACGAGTTCACAAGTAGACTGAAGTGTGGGGTGTTAAGTCTACCTAGCAGCGCGAGTCCTTCGAACTGCCCTGTACTTTTGCAGTGTGGAGGAAGAGGAACTGAATGAACACACATTTCTAGTATAAACGTAGCGATCATAAGGTCGCGGGTGAGCAAAGTAGGTGATTGTTTTAGTTCATTAATATGGACCTCGGCAAAGTAACGCCTGATTCAATAAATTAGTAATGTAACATGTTTTTACTTAACAGTGACGGCTTGCGGTATCAGCAAAGTGATAAGAATGCCTAATGTTCTTGAAGTAAGGTACATGTGTTATACCATTTCTAAATCTGCATAACATGCCTAATTTATTTACGTTATTTATTTGTTTCATTTCTAGTAAATTTTTTTCATGGCAGATGGTTAAACTTGAAATTCATGTTTTTGAAACAATTTAAATTAAGATGAATGAAGTTGTTTTCAGCATTTTAGGGAAGATACTGACAAAATAACACACTGCACTTCTGAAGTAACTATTCAAGATTCGATACACATAAAAAACTGTAATTAAAAGCTTTTCAAGCCGATGCTGGTACTAAAAATGTCAAGACAAAGGGGAGTATCCCCAAAAATCTTTATTTCGGTAATAACTCGAAAACCGTGCAACTTTTACTGGGGTCATGTTAGGTTGGTTAGGTGCGTCTTGAGCTGGCCTATCTCTGCTGTCACTGTGACGTGGTACTTCTGGGACACCCTGTATATCCGTGCAAAATTACAGCTTTCTAGCATTGATAGTCCCTGAGCAAAACCGCGGACGGACAGACAGACGGACAGACAGACATGGCGAAACTATAAGGGTTCCGTTTTTGCCATTTTGGCTCCGGAACCCTAAAAAGCCCGTATCTTAAAATCGGTAATTTTAATGAGTGAACTTTATGAACATTATTTTAAGAGTCAATTTTGTTGACGTATTAATTTCAGATACGAGATTTTTTCAAAGTAGTGATGAGATGATCCTGCGCACTCCGACGTTTGGAGGGGGTGGTGTTCCGTCGTTTTAGGGTCGCTACCCGAACGAAGACGACTTTCAAAAATCGCAAAATGATTTTTTCTTTGTATGTAATTTTTGTATTTTATATCAATGAAGTAAGAGAATTTCTTTTCATCTCTCCTGTTCGGAAAATTTAATTTTCATAGATAGCCGGGTGGAAAATTGCGTTTTCTCCTCTAGGGTGGAAAGTATTTTTTTTTTAATTTTTCAGCTAGCCACGACATCCAAGATAATTGAGTAACGTCAATGACATTTTTTTTCACGTTTCGGCATGGCCATCTAAAGGGGAGCCTGTTGTTTTACCAAATTTATTTTGGTCAAATTTCATTTCCCAAACAATTTTTAGCAACTTTTTGTTTGGCAATGCAAACTTTGGCACAATTTGAATACGAATATTTTCATTACGTCAAATTCTCACTCGAAAAAATATTATTACGAAAAATTACATTATGGCATTTGGTCATTTAGCAAATGCTTTAATAAGGTAAAAAAACATTAGACAATAAAATAAAATTTGTGCGAGCAAGCGAGCGAAGCGAGCGAGCAAGACGGTTCGGAGCAGAAGCGACTCGGATAGGTTAGGTTTAGAAGGCTAAGGCGGGAGCGAAGCGAAGCGTAGCTCCCGCCTTAGCCTTCGATGTTAGGTTTTTTTTTTATAGCAGCCACGATAACATATTTGACTAAATGAAATTTGGTCAAAGTAATATTTGGCAAACCAGATATTGCTTAAACATGAACATGCCAAACATTAGGTTCGCGTAATAAATATTTGTCAAGTGTCAATTTGGCAAACGATTATTTGGCAAATGAAATTCTACGAAAAATTTTTTGGGGAGTGATAATTTGTCAAACATTTTTTGGTAAAACATAGGTAACCCCCATCTAAAGGCACGTCGTGACCAACTCGATTTTTTTTTATAGTCGGCCATGGCAAGTGGCCAGTCGAAAAGGTACCGTTGGAGGTTGGAGTTGGATAGGTATAAGTAAATTCAATTTATTATTATTCTCGTTTTTTTGTAGTATTTTAGTTTCCTCACAGTCGAAATGAAAAGTAGAGTGTCTACCTCGGGTGAAATAACCCATTTCCCCTCGAACTATCGGCGCTCTCACTTCGTTCGAGCGCCAGAAATATCTCGGATGAAATGGGTCACTTTTCACCCTTGGTTATCAATCTACTATTGCTTACCCGCGAACTTTATGATAGCTAAGTTTATGCAAGATATGCGTGTTCATGCAGTTCCTCCATCTCCACTCTGTAAGAACACACACAAATCACACAAACCCATCTACAACCACTACCACAGTACACTGACGCGTTTCGAACTCAACCAGAGCTCATCTTCAGAGCAACCAACCATTCACCATTATATTATCAGATGTTAGACTCAGTCTGTGTTTGAGTTTTTCTTTTGTATAATTTGAATTTTATAGCGCATTGATGTTTAACAGTAATGCTGTAATTTTTTGTTGACAAATAAATACATAAATAATAATAATAAATTTCACATCTAAAAAGATATTTAGCTGTAAACGCTAGACTGATCATGATGATAGCAGTACTCACGTCCACTAAGAAAGTTGTTCTTTACTTTAATAAGAGTGGCTCTAATGAGAAGTTTTGCTAATTCTTAATTTGATTCAGGCGTTATTTGCAGAACAGAATTCTATTCACTGATAATACTGGGTGATTTCGGGGTCATGAGCAGGAGTGAAAGGGGTGATGGGGACCTTCACACTGAGCAACTTTTACTATGGGACCAGCCCCGAAATCACGAAAAAAAAAACCACCTGATCAAGAGAAAATCGATCGCTAACTATCCGAAATGTATGGAATAGCAGATTTTTTTTGCCATTTCGTGGCTGCTCCTGTAGTAAAAGTTGCTCAGTGTGAATGTCCCCATCACCTCTTTCACTCCTGAGGCCGTATTGCCTAATGTTTCTGACACTCGCGATCGCAATCAAATGACATATTTCGCATACAAAAACTGTCATTTCATTGCGATCGCGAGTGTCAGAAACGTTAGGCAATAAGGGCTCTGCTCATGACCTCGACATCACCCAGTATAGATATACTCGTACTCTTTATAACTTTTTCGTCACTCTTGCTCGTCAATGATGCTATTCCATGCCTGTATCCAAAAGGACAATGGCCTCAATCAATTGTTCCCGGGGGAGTTATGGATTTACGGGATGACACTCTTTCCCGGCCCGGATAACACCGACATGGAAATACTGGCCCTATTTTTTGTGTACACTCCCATAGAAACTGACAGGAGCTTCTATGGCCGTGTAGGTACACGAAAAACAGGGTCGGTATTTCCATTTCGGTACTATCCGGGCCGGGAAAGAGTGTCACCCGATTTACGTATAGTTTTTCTTCTCAAGGGAGTTATGAGTTTAGTTTTAAAAAGTAAGTAGGTACATCAGCAGGTGATAGGACCTTGTGCAAGGTCCGCCCGGATTGCTACCACCATCTTGCCGCTAATCCTGCCGTGAAGCAGCAGTGCTTGCACTGTTGTGTTTCGGCGTGGAGAGTAAGACAGCCGGTGAAATTACTGGCACTTATCTTAGGCCTCTAGGTTGGCAACGCATCTGCAATACCCCTGGTGTTGCATTTGTTTATGGGCGGTGGTGATCTCTTACCATCAGGAGACCCACTTGCTCGTTTGCCGTCCAGTCGAAAAAAAAAATCAGACTAAAGAAGTTTCAAGGCAGCCAACGTTTAATCTACAGTTTTAAAACTTAGCTAAACCCAATTTTACACCACAAAAATTTTCCACGCGTCATGAATTTTCGTTATTTTTAGAGTTAACTCTGTAGATTGAAAATACAAACCGAAACATAGATGCACAGAAAAACCAGAAAAATAAGACCAACACTGGGAATCGAACCCAGGTCCTCGGCATTCCGTGCCCCGTGCTATACCGCTACACCACTGCTGGTCCACGGCACAGACACGAATTTTCCCTATGCATCACATATCCCAGCTTGTCTACTAATTTGTTCCTTAAGCAGTGACCTAGCGCCATCTATATTGTCTAACTCTCAACGAGAAGCCTTCAATATCTCCTTCGGAACTAACCGTTCACCCGGACAAGAGATGTCGCTATTAAGCAATCAAATTATGATTGGTTTTTTGGAATCTTTTTGTATTTTTTTATTTCAATTACAAATTTTTACTTTTACGGTCATCCCGTGAAACCTAAATTGAAAATACAAACCGAAACATAGATGCACAGAAAAACCAGAAAAATAAGACCAACACTGGGAATCGAACCCAACTCTGTAGGTACGAGGGCGACACTGAAAGTTTTTAGAACTGGCCACTTGTAAACAATATAATAAAAAAGTAAGTTTAAATTTTGAAAATGGAACTCTTTGCCAATATTATTGAGTATGTATTTCATTCATTTGTCATTAGTTTTACGATTTGGCGGCAAATTGAAAATTGTCTGTGTCACGTCAACATGAATTTAACTCGCGAAAATTTTCGTGCAATGATTTTTTATGACTTTCGATGTCATTTAAGGCAACAAGAAAGCTATGATAGACTTCGATTGGCCTTTCATGATGAAGCTCCATCTCGTGCGACCGTTTACAACTGGTTTAATGAGTTTAAACGTGGTCGCACTAATCTCACCGACGATCTGCGTGAGGGACGGCCTTCTACGGCGACGACTGAAAATAACATCAGTGTTGTGCAGCGTATGATAGAGACTGACAAAAGAGTGACGTATCAGCAGATTCGGACAAGCTTAGGCATCGGTATGAGTCAAGTGCATAAAATCCTCCATGAACATTTAGCGGTCAGGAAGCTTTGTGCGAGGTGGATACCTCATAATTTGACCGAGGCCCAAAAACTCCGTCGGGTTGATTGGTGCCGTGAAATGATTGAAAGAGTTAACGGAGGTGACTCAAATGCTGTTTTCGACATACTTACGGGTGACGAAAGCTGGGTTTACTGTTATGATCCAGAAACCAAGAGACAGTCTGCTCAATGGGCGTTTCCTTTCGAGGAGTTGCCAACTAAAGTGAAGAGAGGTCGAAGCGTGGGAAAAAAGATGGTGGCCTCGTTCTTCGGAAGGACAGGTCACTATGCGACAATTGCTTTAGAGGATCAAAAAACAGTTACTGCAGAGTGGTACACTAACAATTGTTTGCCACTTGTATTGGAAAAAGTTCGGGAGAAGCGACCTCGAAGTAGGATCCTTCTTCACCACGACAACGCCTCGTCGCACACCGCCAGGCGAACGATCGAATATTTAGTGACGTCAAACGTGGAATTACTGGGTCACCCGCCGTATAGCCCCGACCTCGCACCTTGCGATTTTTATTTATTCCCGAAAATAAAAGAAAAACTTCGAGGAAAACTTTTTATGAACACCGAGGAAGCAGTGGGTGCGTTTCAAAAGGCCGTCGAAGAGACCCCTAAGAACGACTGGGCTAAGTGCTTTTCTCAGTGGTTCCATCGGATGCAGCGGTGTATTGATGTGAATGGACACTATTTTGAAAATATATAATAAAACTAATAACTTGCTAGTTTGCTCAGTTTTTGATTTTCTAAGAACTTTCAGTTTGACCCTCGTATAGTAAATTTTAGTAAGCTACTTGAGAAAGCGACATAAATCGGCCATTCTCATTTTATTATGCACCTGTCTAATTACCGTGCCGCTTTTTTCCCGCTCTAGTGACAGGGTAATTAGACTTGAGTGCACGTATAAATCCAACAGTCGTCCTATGGCTGATATAATGATTATGATGATGAATCTAAACCCAAAATTTAAAATTTCAAGATTTAATCCCTATCCTGTGGGAAAGGGAACTTTTTAAGGAAACTGGTATCCCAACCCTGCCGTCGCTTTATGTTTTTGAAATAATCATGTACGTTAGGAAGAACATCTGTGATTTTCCCCACTAACGTCGATAAGCCAAAGGCTACTAGAAACACCGGGAAGCTTGAAGTTCCATCTTACAGACTGGCTAAAACCAAAAAGTCGTTTTTGGGAAGTTGCATACATTTTTATAATAAAATTCCAAAAAATATTACTAAAGAAACTGATACACAATTTAAATCTACTGTCAAAAAGACATTAATATCTAAGGCTTATTATAAAGTTAACGATTATATCATGGACAGGGATATTTGGAAATAATTCCGATCCGCACTAGCGATCCCTTCAAATAGTGAACCTACTGTGTTAAAAATAAAATTGTGTTAAATACTTGTAATGTATATAGTACATAGATGTCATTTATAAATATTGTGAATCTGTTTTTAAAAAAAAATACCTCGTTGAGTTTCTTGCCGGATTCTTCTCAACAGAGGTTTTTTTCCGAACCGGTGGTAGATTAAAAAAATGACGTGTAAAAGTGCCCATTGCGGCCTATTTGCTGAATAAATGATTTGACTTTGACTTTGATGATTTATTCGGTGATCAGGAGTTGAAAATATTAATAACTAGCTAAAATTAAATAACTAGCTAAAAAAAAGAAAAAAAAAACAGGCGATGTCTTAAGCATTTAGCTAAATATTTATTTAATTCCAATTAACTATCTTATTAAAACCAATGACTACTGGATACAGCCATCCTACATTAAACTATTAAAGTGAAATATAAATTCCCCGTAATTCGTATGTTTTACGTTAATTTTTACGAATTTAGCCATGACAACTTATTATGTTGGTGTGCAATAAAGAGTTATTGTATTGTATTGTATTGTATTGTATTGTACTCATAAGCAAGGACCGGAATTTTCATAGCAAAAATCAAATGTCAAGAGGGATTGACCATTGTGTTTTATCGACTGTCGATGATTAATTATCAGTTAGCACGATATGTTTTAGGTAATGAAATTAGACCTGTAATGGGGGAGGTCTTTGTCCTGCAGCAGGACACTATAGGGTTACCAAAAGAATAGACCTGTGTGTTTGATACAATTTAAACATAAAACCGGAACGGAAATGTTGAACAGCTACAGAAACAGAACAGAATAATGTTAAAAGTCAGTAACATGCGAAAAATCGATAACTGGAATAGTTGATAAAATACAATGGTCAATCCCTCTTGACATTTGATTTTTACTATGAAAATTCCGCTCCTTGGTTATGGGTGGCCATGGGTGGCAGCGGCAGTGATTAAAAAAAACTTACTTCCGCTGGCGTTACAACCCGCCGTGGGTCTTGGCCTCCTCCACAATTTTCCTCCAGTTGTCACGGTGCCTGGCAACCTTCTTCCTGGTAAACTTTCCCATCCTCCTGCGACCTTCTTCCACACAGTCACTCCACCGCTTTTTAGGCCTGCCTCTCGGTCTCTTTTGTTGCGGCGTCCACTTTGTTATTACTTCTCGGTATTACTTCTTAAAAAAAAACATGGGACAATTGACACCAATCAACCTAGTCCTAAACCAAACAAAACTTGTTATATGAGTACCAGGCTATATACAAATTGAACATACTATAGCAGATAAATATATACTTATGTAATCAAACATCCAAGACTCGAGAAGAAAGATTCGTATTTTTAACCGACTTCAAAAAAGGAGGAGGTTATCCATTCGGTTGTTTTTTTTTTAATGTTTGTTACCTCAGAACTCCGTCATTTGTGAACAGATTTGAAAAAATTTTTTGCGATCGTCTAGGAATGCTTTCAATTAGGTCCCATAAGCACCAAATCAGGATCTGATGATTGGATCCTAAGGAAATCGAGGGAACTCTTCAAATGTTGTAAGGACAACTGTGGTAATTTGGATATATTTTACAGTAACTCGTGCATTTGCTCTTGAATATCATAATTTGGTAAAGCGGAACTGATGATGAAGACCACATTTGACCAACAGAGCTACTACTCAATAACAAACTACTTCACGGGTTGAATTTCAATTACTTTAACATAGTTGCTAAGCAATTTATGCTCGTCGTAATGCATATTGATGTAATGCATATTGACGTCGCAATGCAGCTGACATTAAACTATTGTATCTTAGATAATTAACACTAATTATAATAAGCGTGAAAAAAAATTGAACCGACTACAAAAAACCATGAAAATAATTTTCTACCAGTCTGAAGTGGGAACTATGGCCCAAGCCCTCTCATTCTGAGTGGAGGCCTGTGCCCAGCAGAGGGACGTATATAGGCTGGGACGAAACTGAAGGCGGTGCCTCAGCACGAGACAGCAGGAGTGATTGAAATCTAATATATAAAGTAGGTATGTAGGTGAAGAAGACGACTATAGGTCCACTACTGCTGGCTCGTGCTGAGGCACCGACTTCAGTGACATAGGCTACGTTGTATCCGCGCGTTTTAGCCGTGGGCAAAAGCTAGTAAGTAAATAAATAACTAAACACTTGAACTCCCCCAGGTTTAGCGGTTCGATGTCCGTATAATCAAGATTTTCCGTGTGTCAATCGCTGTAAGCGCTTGAATTGCCCAATCTCCGCATGTCCAACCACCTCCCTTGAAGAAGAATACGACTGCGTAGTGAACACCACGATGCCGTGCGAAGAGCAGTGCGTCTGCAAAGAGGGTTACTACCGCAGCCAGAGCGGCGAGTGCGTCAAAAACGAACAATGTTCGGACTAGGGTAGTCTTGCTGACCATGATGATACACACACACACACACACACAAACACGCACACACACAAACACGCACACACACACACATAAGATCATACTAACTCACTCTTGTGGACTCACTCACTAATAATATTTGTTGTGTCTCTGATTGTACGTTTTAAGTTTTAAGTATGATTCGCTAACTGTATTTTTGTGGACATCTGTTATTGGCTTTCTTTTTAGTACCTAAGTCCTATTGTAATGTACTGTATTGCTGTTGATGCCCCAAATAAATAAAATAATAAAATAATAATAATTATTATTATTGGGAGACTCAGGTTGCATTAAATTAAAGATTAATTAAGTAAAATTTGTTTACCAGAGCTAAGGGATCGAATAATTATAATAATAATAATAATAATAAGCCCCTCACAAATCTAACTCCACGTCCGACACGACCATCAGTGTCACATGAGGGGCGGACATTGGCAGCTATGTATATAGCTATATACTCACCAATGGCTAAAGGAGCACTAGTAGCGAGACGTAAGTATGAAAGCGGGACAAAAGAGAAACATACTACCCCAGGCGGGTACCAGCAGAGGAGACGATGCTGGAGAATCCCGCCCCGAGCGCCGCATCACGCGTAGCTCGAGCCGCTCCGCGTATTCTGAGGGGAGCAATGTACCGCTGACTAGGTCAACTCTGCTAGCGAAAGCAACTGATATCATTTCACGACCATCATCACCAATCTCATCAACCCATAGCTTATTTGAATCACCCAACTCATCGCCACACCCCTTCGACTCCCTATCACCTCCCGATACGACATCTTTATCTTCGATGTCAGTAGATGTTGTCCAGGAGGCAAACGCCATCAACCCTGGACCCGCTACGGGCAACTGTCGCGCGCGAAAAAAGTGGACTATTGAAATGAACAAGTTCATCTGGCGCACTTATCTTCATATTACCGAATTAGAAACAAAACGAATGGCTACCTTGACACATTATGCACACAGTTTAATGAACAGTTTCCGGAAATGAATGTATCTAAGCAACGAATAGGAGATCAACGCAGGGCCATTATAAGGAATAAGATGCTATCAAAAGACACTTTAGACAACATAAGAGAGGAAGTAACTTTACAACTCACACACTCACATATAAACCTTACACAACAGTCACAGTCAAGAACACGAATAATATGGACAGACGAAATTAACGAAGCTATAATAAGAGCATATTACACAATCACAAATTTAGAGTCAAACACTACAGCATACCGCAGACAGCTACACAAAGAAATAACAGAAAATTTTTCAGAACTATCACATGTCTCAGAACAAAGAATTGCTGACCAAAGACGTATAATTATAGCAAACAACCGCTTGTCAGGCCAAAAACTACAGAAAATACGAGATGAGGTACAACAACAGCTTAATACACAAGACGCCTCCATCACTCAAATTACCGACCCAGACGATGTGAACCATGACAATAACCCTGCAATAGAAAATCTACAGACAGAACCTAATCCCCAAAGTACAAGGAACCAAGAAATTACTGAATCATTTGATTCAAACAACGAACTGGCTCAAAATATAACAAAAACATTTGAAACTACATTTGAGAGATTCAAAACTACTGATCCGACACAAAGACCATACATACCGAAACAAAAGACGTCCAAAAAACTTAGCTCTATTATTAACTATATCAATACAAACATTTTACCCAAATACATGTCCGAAGAGGACAGTTACATAGTGACGCAAACATTAATATATTGTTCAGCTTACACTACTGCTTTCTGTAACGGCACAAAATTCAAACACACGAACTTATCTCCAGAACAAAGTAATGATATTAGACCAGCGTGGCAGAAAAGATTAGAAACAAAAATAAGTAATTTCAGGAAAGACATTAGTAGGTTAACACACTACATACAGGGCTTCCGGGGGGCAAGACTAACGGCATGTGTTGAAGACATCGACAGCACTCTCAGCACGAGGAACTCAATACAACTAACGAGCAATTTCTTGATACACTGAAACAAAAGCTGAATGCAGCCAAGGCAAGGCTTAGTAGGTACTTAAATTGTACACGCAGGAAGAAACAAAACGCACAATTTAGTAATAATGAAAAACAGTTTTACAGGCAACTAACGATAGACACACAACACAAGAATACACACAACACCTTACACACTGACTCACCTGACGCTGAAAATTTTCATCAATTTTGGTCAAATATATGGGGCAATATAAGAGCTGGATGAGAGTGGCCGACGATCGTGCTCAGTGGCGTGCCATGGGAGAGGCCTATGTCCAGCAGTGGACGAACATAGGCTGATGATGATGATGATGATGATATGGGGCAACCCAATAGAACATAATAAAACAGCTGAATGGATTCATGCTGATGAGCAGCTACTGAACGACGTGCCATTGATGCAGTTCGAATACATACCAATAGACACATTTGTTAGAGTTATAAAAAAAACACATAACTGGAAAGCACCTGGTACTGATCATATACACAACTACTGGTATAAGAAACTTACTGCACTACATCCCACACTACACAAACACATAAATAACTTTATACAGTCGCCCAGCACCATGCCTGAATTTCTCACTCAGGGTATCACTTACATGTTGCCAAAAGATAATGACCGACTTAACCCAGCTAAATACCGACCAATAACATGTTTGCAAACAATCTACAAAATACTCACGTCTTGTCTCACAGAACTCATATACCAACACGTAACAGAACACAATTTACTGGCAGAAGAACAGAAAGGTTGCCGCAAGAACAGTCAAGGATGTAAGGAACAGCTCATCATAAACTCGGTTGCGATGAAATCAGCAATTAAACGTAAACAAAACATTACCACTATGTACATAGACTACCGAAAAGCCTTTGACTCTGTGCCCCACAGCTGGCTTATACAAATACTGCACGATTACAAAATTAACCCAACAATAATTACCTTTCTGAAAGACACAATGCAACACTGGAAAACCAAACTTAAATTAGTCGATTCCCCCACACCAATAGAAACTACAGACATATACATTAAACGTGGCATTTTCCAAGGAGACGCATTGAGCCCCCTTTGGTTTTGCCTCGCTCTTAATCCTCTCTCAAATATGCTGAAACGACATGTCAAGTATGAAAATAGGTGTATAAGTTCTCGATTACATTCAAAAATAATGTGTGTAGGTGAAATGGATAAAATTACCCCTAAAGGGATAAAACGGGGGGTAAAGATTGTATGGAAATTTTCTCATTTCTGGACTTAGAAGTATGAAAATAGGTGTATAAGGTTTTCGATTACAATTAAAAAATATTTGTGTAGGTGAAATGGATAAAATTCTCCCCCATCCCTCCCCCCACAATTATAATATGAAGGGGTTAAGTTTGTATGGAAATTTTCTCATTTCTGGACTTAGAAGTATGAAAATAGGTAAACTTACAGGGACATTACAAATAAAAATGATCTGCGTAGGCAAAGACAAAGAAAGAAGAAATAGCTTTCGACTTATTAGGAGGGAGTTTCTATGAGTTCCTATCACCTGCTGATGTAATTACTTTTTAAAACTAAAGTCACAACTCCCTTGAGAAGAAAAACTATACCTACGTAAATCGGGTGACACTCTTTCCCGGTCCGGATAATACCGAAATGGAAATACCGACTCCGAAGCTCCTGTCAGTTTCTATGGAAGTGTACACAAAAAATAGGGCCGGTATTTCCATGTCGGTGTTATCCGGGCCGGGAAAGAGTGTCATCCCGTAAATCCATAACTCCCCCGGGAACAATTGATTGAGGCCATTGTCCTTTTGGATACAGGCATGGAATAGCATCATTGACGAGCAAGAGTGACGAAAAAGTTATAAAGAGTACGAGTATATCTATACTGGGTGATTCCGAGGTCATGAGCAGGAGTGAAAGGGGTGATGAGGACATTCACACTGAGAAACTTTTACTACAGGAGCAGCCACGAAATGGCAAAAAAAAATCTGCTATTCCATACATTTCGGATAGTTAGCGGTCGATTTTCTCTTGATCAGGTGGTTTTTTTTTCGTGATTTCGGGGCTGGTCCCATAGTAAAAGTTGCTCAGTGTGAAGGTCCCCATCACCCCTTTCAATCCTGCTCATGACCCCGAAATCACCCAGTATTATCAGTGAATGGAATTCTATTCTGCAAATAACGCCTGAATCAAATTAATTAGCAAAACTTCTCATTAGAGCCACTCCTATTAAAGTAAACAACAACTTGTATAGTGGACGTGAGTACTGCTATCATCATGATCAGTCTAGCGTTTACAGCTAAATATCTTTTTAGATGTGTAATTTATTATTATTATTTATATATTTGTCAACAAAAAATTACAGCATTACAGTTAAACATCAATGTGCTATAAAATTCAAATTATACAAAAGAAAAACTCAAACACAGACTGAGTCTAACATCTGATAATATAATGGTGAATGGTTGGTTGCTCTGAAGATGAGCTCTGGTTGAGTTCGAAACGCATCAGTGTACTGTGGTGGTGGTGATAGATGGGTTTGTGTGATTTGTGTGTGTTCTTACAGAGTGGAGATGGAGGAACTGCATGAACACGCATATCTTGCATAAACTTAGCTATCATAAAGTTCGCGGGTAAGCAATAGTAGATTGATAACCAAGGGTGAAAAGTGACCCATTTCATCCGAGATATTTCTGGCGCTCGAACGAAGTGAGAGCGCCGATAGTTCGAGGGGAAATGGGTTATTTCACCCGAGGTAGACACTCTACTTTTCATTTCGACTGTGAGGAAACTAAAATACTACAAAAAAACGAGAATAATAATAAATTGAATTTACTTATACCTATCCAACTCCAACCTCCAACGGTACCTTTTCGACTGGCCACTTGCCATGGCCGACTATAAAAAAAAATCGAGTTGGTCACGACGTGACTTTAGATGGCCATGCCGAAACGTGAAAAAAAATGTCATTGACGTTACTCAATTATCTTGGATGACGTGGCTAGCTGAAAAATTAAAAAAAAATACTTTCCACCCTAGAGGAGAAAACGCAATTTTCCACCCGGCTATCTATGAAAATTAAATTTTCCGAACAGGAGAGATGAAAAGAAATTCTCTTACTTCATTGATATAAAATACAAAAATTACATACAAAGAAAAAGTAATTTTGGGATTTTTGAAAGTCGTCTTCGTTCGGGTAGCGTAGCGTAGAGACCCTAAAACGACGGAACACCACGCCCTCTAAACGTCGGAGTGCGCAGGATCATCTCAGGGGGGTGTCACTACGCCATTCCGCCGCCGAGCTAAAAGTGCGTACCGGGCCTCCCCAACGTTGAGGCGATTCAGTGGTTGCCGCGCACTGACCCGTGGCGCACGCGCGCGCCTCTTACGCAGTACGACTCAATTTACGTCGCAAACGCGTGTCATAATTTTAATTGGCAATATTTATCCAAAAAAATACTGCATTGCAGCCGATTGTCGGAACAATGAAAAAAATAGTAATTGTCAGTTTTTCTCGGTTCCGGCAAGTGAGATAGATAGCGAAAGGTACGGTATTCATTACTCATTTATATCTACTGTCATGGTACCTAAATCTATAACAATAATTAATAAATATACACACAAATGTTTTATATCATATACTTATTTAAAATAGGTGGTAGGTAGCTACATATACATATAATCCATACCTACATCAAAAGAAAATCACGTGTCGTGTATACCTGTGTAAACTGATTTATATGTTCAGTATTCATTTACCTAATAGGTAGGTATAACAGTTTCTGCATGTGTACCTTGCGTGGTATTTATACTTATAACACTTACCAGCCATTCTGAAGCAACTGTAACATGTGACTATTTCTCGCATGAATTGTACATATTACCTGTCTCTTTCTGTGCACTACTGTGAGAAAGTGACGGGTGACGTCTCGCAACGAGAGTCACTAAGCATAGTTGCGCTGGACTAGACTGGTACCTAGCTTATTCTTACATAATATTCGACCCTGCGCCATAGAATAAATAAAAGTGCAACCGCTAAGTAAATATTATAAATAGCATAAATCTGATAGTATAATAGGTAGGTATTCTATTAAAGTATTGACAACCCTATTTTCGGAATATCTGACAAGGTGTGGAATAATGTCGACCTTCACGCGGCGCCAGAGAGCTCAATGTCGGCTGCTCGCGTGCGGTCCGTTTGTTAATAATAATTATGTAGGCACATAAAAAGGCGGCATTTGTGAATATCAAAACAGAGAGACTTCTGTACTTGTACTATTATTTATTCTGTGCCTCTGTACCAAATTTCAAGTTTCTAGGCCCAGCGTTTGGGCTATGCCTTGATATATAACCAAGTGAGTTAGGTTTGCCTTTTATATATATAGATAACCATGCGTCATTTGTTTTCGTACTATTTTTCTCATTTAAATATATTTTATAAACTTCGCGACAATCGCGGCACACCTGAAACTCACACTGGTTGAAAATAACGTTTTAAAGCACAAGAGAAAAATAATCTTTTAGGTGCAAAACATTTTGTTGTTCGAGCCTAACCTAACCCAACCAACTAAAACAACTGAGCAAACAAAATTTTACCAACGGAACGTTGTTAATTCAGCCTAAACTTTTACAGCCACATTAAAAGCTATTGCCAGTGTTGCCACCTCAGATATTTTTTTACCCTAACCTATATTACCTATGAACCTATATTCTTTGGAATTTACGAATTTGCCATATTATTTTAATATAGCATTCTTACATAGCTGCATAGATAATGGAATTCAATTAAAACACGTTTTGCAAGTGCAACTGAAGAGGCCGTGCATAATGAATTAATAAAAGTCACGACAAAAAAAAACGTTATTGATAAATTCCTGCAAAGCAATGGCAATACGTTTGACAACTTCTTAATTTGCCATGTCTCATATATCCATACTAATATTATAAATGCGTAAGTGTGTTTGTATGTTTGTATGTTTGTCCCTCTTTCACGCCGTAACGGAGCGACGGATCGACGTGATTTTTGGCATAGAGATAGTTTATGGGCCCGAGAGTGACATAGGCTACTTTTTATCCCGGAAAAATGCACAGTTCCCGAGGGAACAGCGCGCGATAACCGAATACCACGCGGGCGGAGCCGCGGGCAAAAGCTAGTAATTATTATAAAAATATAGGTAACTATGCAGATAGTGTTTAGCAAAGAGAAAACTTAAAACGATTTAAAATTAAATTTATGGTAATTTTTTGAAAAATCTTTATACCTATCTCTTTCTCAAACGCTTTTCTCTATGCAGCAAGTATGACGTCATATGCAAGTATGTCGTTCTCTGTCTAATCTTGAATTTTAACATTTATAACTATGTTATTTGTAGAGATAGCTTAAAAATTGTTTTTCTATTCGATAAGGCATTGTAAACTTTTAGTGTATAAAACATAAAAATTAGTCAAAAATGCCGTATTCAATGACGGTGATATAGTATGGATGGAGGAACCCGTGGTGGCCTAGTAATTGACCAATCGCCTCTCATGCAATCGTTCAGACAAACTCTGTCGATGTAATTTCCTGTTTAAACACTGTTGGTATATCAATGAATAAAACAAATAAAGTGTGATATGTACCGTCAACGCCAGAAATAATGGATCATTTCTGTATCTCGTCGCTTTCAGTCGTTACACTATTTCGTATGGTTTTAACGTCATTAAAGTGACAAGGTACAAAAGTGATCACTTATTTATCACGTTGACTGTACCATCAAGAAATAAGTGGTCTATTAATTTTTAAACAAGTTCCTATCAAATGAATATGTCGCTAAAGTCGAACTTTCAAGTTGACAGACGTGTATTGCCATTATAGGTAAAAAATCGGTCAAGTGCGAGTGCGAGCGACTCGCGCATGAAGGGTTCCGCACCTCCGTCCGTACAATGTTATACAAGCTTTTTTGCTGGCGGTACTTTTTGTCCCTGGTTACCAAAGTAGGTAGTCGTCAAGCCGAATCAAATGAGAATTAATCGATGCGGTCATGTCGTTTTATTACAGAGTTCCTATGGTCAACATGTAACTTAATCATCAGATCAACTCTATGTCATAATAATATTGCATTGTCATCGGATTTATACATGCGTGTAAAATTTCAACTCAATCGGTTGAAGATATCCACTTCAAATTTGAGTTGAAAGATTCCACCCGAGCAAAGATACCTAGTTACATCACACTGCAAATAAATATAATGCTTGTAATAAGTTTTTGTTAAAAATTTCATTTTTAGTACAAGCTTTTTTTGCTGAATGTATTTTTTGTTGACTGTACTTGCATTGTCATCTAAATTACATATCGTCTGTACCAAATTTCAAGTCGTTACTATTAACTATTGAGGAGTTTCCTCCTGCAGAGGCGATCCTGGCAGGACCACCAAGATGTCACTACCAGATTATTATATTGTCACCATATTTACATAATAAGTATGGCAAATTTCAAGTTAATCGGACTACTGGAAGTGGATGAAATTTAGTTTCCAAGATCTGACCCAAAGAAACGATAAATAAATAAATAAACAAACAGAGCAAGCTAAAGAAAAGCTTCTAAAAATATCGCTGACATGTAACCACTTGTTCAAGTATTTCGAATAAAAAACAATTTGAATTCTCAACCTCTTTGGTTCTGGCTGTTTACTCCTAAAATCTTTGCCCGATCAGCGCAGCGCGCGGCTAGAATTTTTTTTGTCTGTCAAACTGAGTTTCATCCGCGGGAAATTTGGCGGACTTCGTATGTTGTGTAATTAAATAATAAGAAGCTCGACTAGAGTGAATAAATTTTAAAACGTATTATAAACGTTGTAAATAGTGTTAAATACTTAGTATGATTTTTTTTAGTGTAAAAAAACAATAGGTAAACTGTGATTTGATGCGGATTTGACGAGCGCTTTATCCAAGTTGTCTTCATTGAGGTTTGTGGTTCATAAATTGCTTCATTAATTTTGTACAAAAAATAATAAATCAGATAGTCACTACTTATATTATCGAAACTTTTATAAAACATCATTAAAATTGCGAACCTAAAGGTAAATATTCAAACGATATAGCTAGCGTTGCTAGGCGATTCGGCCGCCTTAGCAACGGCTAATAACGGCTAGCAACCAAAAAACGCTCAAAAAAACACGTTTCTTGTATGACGACCCCCTTTAATTTGGAACTTTATTTAATTTTTAGTATTTGTTGTTATAGCGGCCACAGTAACACATAATCTGTGAAAATTTCAAGTGTCTAACTTTTACGGCTTAAGAGATAGAGCCCTGTGACAGACGGACGGACAGACAGACAGACAGCGGAGTCTCAGTAATAGGGTCCCGTTGGCACCCTTTGGGTACGGAACCCTAAAAACTTAAGTAAAGGACCTGTTGTATGTAGTGGTGCACAGAATTGATATGGAGCTTAAGTCATTTTGCGAATTTGGAACGTCAATTTGTTTATATGAACAAGTACGAGGGGTGATCCGAAAGTAATGATAATTGATTACTTTTAGTGGCCGAGTAAAGTAAAAAGAGGTTTTATTTTTTAAAGCGGTTATTGGCTAGTAAAATAAAAAAATAATAATTAAAATATATATGTCTGTCAGTGAGTTAAATGCATTTATTCGTGACTTGTCGGATTAAATTCGTGAAAATGGAGAAAACTGAAATGAGAGCCGTTATTAAGTACTTCTGTTTGAAAATTTTTTTTACTAAAGATATACACATTGAATTGGCGGGAACATTGGGGGTTTCTGCTCATCCGTATTCTATAGTTGCACGCTCGTGCAAGGAGTTTAACTTGGGTAGGACATCAAATAAAGACGAACACCGCGAGGGCCGTCCGTTCATCGTCTGTACTGGGGATAACGTCAAGAAAATTGAAAATTTAGTTTTAACTGATGGAAAGGTGACAATCAGATATTTAAATGAAGTCACAGGGATCTTTTATGGCAGCATTCAAAGAATTTTAACCGAAGAATTGCACATGAAAAAAGTATCCGCTCGTTGGGTGCCTAGAATGTTAACTGACGACGACCAAAAGAAGATTCATTACGAGAAGTCATTAGGCAATCTTGAAAAATTTCAAGCTGACCCTGAAACTTTTTTGCGTCGATATGTCACCGCGGACTAGTCTTGGATTCACCATTTCGATCCGAAGACCAAGCAGCAGTCTATGACGTGGAAGCGACCGTCTTCCTCGACACCGAAGAAATTCAAGGTCGCCAGTTCAGCGGGTAAAGTTATGGCGTCCGTTCTGGGATACCGAAGGAGTCCTAATGATCGATTACTTGGAAATAGGAGCCACGATCACAGGCTCATACTACTCCGAACAAATAAAAAGATTGCGGGAAACCATCAAAGAGAAGCGACAGGGCAAACTACGTGCTGTTGTACTGTTCCACCAAGACAACTCATCTCCTCATAAGGCCAGAGTTGCAATGGCTGCAATCCAGGACGCAAGCTTCGAATTGCTAAAATACCCCCGTATTCACTAGACCTATCCCCCAGCGACTGTCATCTGTTTCCACGACTGAAGGAACACCTCAGAGGCAAAAAATATTTGAACGACAAAGAGGTCATAGCCGCTGTAGAGGCATATTTGGAGAGTCGCGAAAAAGATTTTTTTTTAAATGGAATTCGCGGTCTGGAGAAGAGATGGATTAAGTGTTTAGACTTGCTTGGAGATTACGTTGAGAAATAAATTTAGTTTTCGGCTACTTCAGTTGTTTTACATATTAGTTATCATTACTTTTGGATCACCCCTCGTACATACCCCTGATGTTGCAGATGTTTATTGGCGGTGATGATCTCTTACCACCAGGAGACCCACTTGCTCGTTTGCCTTCCAGTCGAATAAAAAAAAAATACAACAGGTCCTTTACTTAAGTTTTTCACCTATATTGTTTTATGACATGCAAACGATTATGAACTTTAGGTGCTAGACCATTTGTCATATTCGGCTGATGGTACAGTTGGAGTAAAAAAAGGTTCGTCACCCTAAGATCTATTTTCCTTTGCTCAGTATGAGCGCTATCTGCTTTACCGATTGAGTAGGACATACTGCGTCAACCTGTCAACCTGCTAAACATAATCAGGTGACCATAGACACCCTACAACTACCCCTTGGCACTGACAAACACTGACAATTAAATAGAAAATTATTTGATTGAAACTTTTACGAAGTTGTTTATTAAAAAGGTTTTGTATTGATATGAAACTAGACATATGTTAGAGGTGTATACTATTTTGACCATTGCTATCATGTTCAGTAAGTATAATTTGATATGCACTTGTCTTCTTAGTACTAAGAGTCTATGACTTTGCAAAGGAATCAATTTAATAACTGACGCAGGTTTTCCTACTACCACTGTACCTTATATGCCGCGTTTTATTTGCCACTTTAAAAGTTACGTATTTTTTGCCATTTCAAATTCTGTTTGAATGTCAGGGGAATCACCTGTTCATACAAAAAGCAGCTCTGTTTGTTATGCAAATACGCCCGTCACCATGTGCGAAATTAGGTCCTCTCATACTTTTTCATAAGAAAAACAAAGAGGTAAGATATTATACAGACAAATATTTTTATCATTGGTTTGTTAGTGGTCAATTACATTTTTTCAGCACTGGTATAAAATAAGGAAAATACTGCAGGTGTTCAGTCGTACACAAGTTGTGATACAAAATGGGTCTTTTGTTCATATTTGTTGTGATGTTTGGTGCTTGCAGCGTGTCAGCATCTGGTAAGTGATATTATTTCATTGATATTGCTTTTGGAGCTGTAATAATTAACTTTCTAAGTTCAATGTATTTCTACACAAAAATCGTGGGAATCAACCTGTGTTATATTTTTCATGAGCAGAGAATTATGAAAGGAAAGGGATAATGCCTTAGAAAAAGGAAAAGCCGTTAAAAAACATTTGTTCGTTTTTAAAGAATATAAAAGTCTATCACGAATAATTATTGGAGCAGACACATCAACTTATACAGTGTGGAAAAATAAGTCGGGCCCTGAAGGAAACTACCTTAAATCCTTTAGTTGGCTCATTTTAATTAAACAAGAAATTCCTTTATTTTTTAAAATAAACAAAATTGCATTTAAAGATTTTTTTAAAACTCGTTTGCATCGCCCGGGACTGGTAACAATTAAAATTAAAAAAAAACAAGCACTCGCTATTTTTATACTAAGTAATAATAAATACAATTGTCAAAGTGCCTGACAGCGCCACATACACAATTGTATGCATATTACGTGGCTTATTGATGATCTATAGAAATGTCATAGATTGTTTGTAGCAAATCAATAAACCAAGTAGTTCTTTAGGGAGCTAACAGAGGGCGCTTATGTAAACCAGCTTTTCGGGAACAATTTTTATTAGAACGACTCTCCAAATATACACCGAAGAAATCAGACCTCTCTTATTTTGAATGGGCGATGGATGAAATTTTTAAAAGTGGCTGATTTTTTTTTATAAGTAAGAATAAGGTTACTGATCAATGGAAAAAAATATCAGATTTTTCTGTTGTACCAATTATTTTTTAAAAATAAAACAAATTTTTATCCCGCCAAAGTGAGCTAATGCGATTGAATATGGATTTTGCCAGAGTCCTAATGAAAAAATTAAAAAAAAACCTAATGTCAACGTCATTAATGTCAGAAGGGCTACTCCGAAACACAACGTTCGAAGTTCGTGTCGTGCGATCCCTCTCGCTCTCGTATTAAATAGTATAAGTGTGAGAGGGACCGCACGACACGAACTTCGAACGTTGTGTTTCGGAGTAGCCCTTCTGACATTAATGACCATAGAGTACATTGTATATATAGGAATAGAGTTGTCAGTCAAGGAAACCGATTACAGCGCCATCAAGCGGGTATAGGCGTAACTATTTTATTCGTAAACATAACTTTACCTATAAATTGCATGTATGGCGTGCGCTCGGGAAAATTAGATAACAAATTTTTGCGGGATGTTCCGCCTTCATTACATTAGTCTAACGAAATAACCCGCATGTCTGTCCTATGTGTCTGTCTATAGACAAGGTTGGAAAAAGGATTCGAAAATAAAACAAACAGGCTGACAATCAGTAATTTAATTCACCATTCATTTTAATCAACAACTCGTATTGTTTTATGTTCTTATACCACAATGCACAGAACTAATAATCCGGAACACAACACTTTTTATCAGCTTTGCCAGCCATATTAGTCGGTAGCCAAAACGCGAGGAAAATCAAAGTCCAGTATGAAAAGCAAAAGTAAAACGTAAAAAGTAGAGTCGTCGGAGTCCAAAAGCAAGCAAACTGTCGTATGAGAATCACTAGGAGCAGCATAAACACGGAAATTCAACTTCGAGCGGAGGCAGACAGAAGAGAAAGTATTAAAAGGTAAACAGAAACCACAGACTACTTAGAGATACACAGAAACTTCCAATTTTTTTCCGTTTCGTTTTTCGGCAACCTTAAACAATCTTTAATTTTTTTTTATGTTTATGTAGTATATTTGGTTGCACATTATACACATATATTTCTTTTGTAAAAACAAGACATATTAAAATAACTATGAGACAAAAAATGACAATAAAATAAGCATTAATGATGCAAAAAACTTCATGGAACGAAACATAAAATGTGAAAAATTGCCAGGACCACTAAAACCATCAAAAAAAATCGTAAATCTTGGCATGCGTGTTTTATATTTTATTTTTGTTTTTATTTATTTTCTTGTCCCATATATTACAATTAAATATTTTCTTTCCTTCTTTCTTTTTTTCTTTCAATCAGGGTTACCATGCTTACAAGCTTTTCTCCAAACAACGCCCTCTGTTGAGGATAGGCGGTACTATTCCTCGTGTTGTGTTTCATCGAACTATAAGGAAGTGAAAACACTGTGTTAATGACGTTGACATTAGGTTTTTTTTTTTAATTTTTTCATTAGGACTCTGACAAAATCCATATTCAATCGCATTAGCTCAATTTGGCGGGATAAAAATTTGTTTTATTTTTTAAAATTAATTGGTACAACAGAAAAATCTGATATTTTTTTCCATTGATCAGTAACCTTATTCCTACTTATATAAAAAAATCAGCCACTTTTAAAAATTTCATCCATCGCCCATTCCCTGGCATCAATCCGCCCATCCACGAGCCGACAACAATATTATATTATTCAGGATAAAATTTCTCTAACAATCATTTGGTCTTACTCTCGTCTGTCATACAAGATATCCATGAAGAATGCCTATTTAGTACACAAGTTCTTTAATGAATATTACCTAGTACTTAATGTTCACTTTCAACAAGTAAAAGACACGTAACATTTCTCTTATTTCTCCAAAATTAAAAGACTAATAATATCATATTTCAACAAGATGGTGCACCTGACCACAAGAGCAGAATTTCCAGGGCTTACTGACCTTAATGAAAATTTCAATTATAATTGTTTTTTTGCAGTATTTTTGTATTTTTTTTATTTCAACTCCAAATTTGTTGTTTTTACGAGTATCCCGTGAAAACCACGATTTTAGCCAAGTCGTCGCTCCAACTTGTTGGAGGCCTACCGACAGCTCGTCTCCCGGTCTACGGACGCCATTCGAGAACCAATAATTGCATACAGTATAGTTCATTGATATGGAACTCCGCAAAATTTCAATTCGATTCAAATAATGACTTGCATAATAATCCCATCCCATCTGCCACTGTCAAAACTATTCGTTCTTTCAGACACAGACCTGACATGCACCAACCCTCACGAAGTCCCGGACTGCCTGTTCGCCTGTCCTCCCGAGAGAACTTGCAGGAATTACAAGTATGCACTGCCTTGCATACCGCCATCTGAGCCTTGCAAGCCACAATGCGTGTGCGAGGATGGCTACGCCAGAAACCTTGATGGAATCTGCATAACGATCGCTCAGTGTGGTAAGATATACCTCCCAATTTAGACATCTCGCTGTAGGCTAAATCGTGACTAGTAGCAGAGTTTTTCTGCTTTGGAGTGAAAACTGACTATCAATAGAGAACCCGTCTGTTAGATCTTTTAATCAACTTCAAAAAAGGAGTAGGTTCTATGTTCTAATGTTTGTAATTTTTGACGTATGTTCACCGATTACTCAGTCAATTGTGAACCGATTTTCAAAATTATTTTTTTATTCAAAAGAGTATTCATTTTCAAGTCAAGATCTGATAATGGGATCCTAGGGAAATCGAGGGTAAAACTCAAATTTTATAGGAACACCTATGGCGATTTTGGCATTTTTAGCATTAAAATGAGCATTTAAATTCAGAAAGTATCATTTGGTATCCTGGACCTGATGAAGAAGACCGTAGATGACCAATGGAATTTGCCACAGCTAAGTAATGCTCGCTCTTCTATAAAACGATCATGATTAACATACCAATCGAGTAAGAAGAAGCTTTAAGTTAATGATTATTTCGAACCGATTTGATGCTGAAGCCGTGAAGCCAGAAGGTAGGCAACGGAACTCTGTTATAACATCTACAATCACTTTTGTCGCGTGTCGCTTATTTACTGTAAACAATATAATCGTTTTATACCCTGCTTATCTCGTTTCCTTTGATAGTATTGTAACCCTGTATCAAAATCTTTGCTATTACAGAACAATGTTATGGCTACACCCAGCACTTCACATGCAACGGTCCGTACGACGAGCATTGCCAAGGCTCATGCGTCTGCGACGATAACTACGTACGGGATGCGAACAACACCTGTGTGTCCACTAGCCCTCCACCGGTTATCGCCAGTCCCCCACCACCCCCCATCGGGCCAGCGAATCCCCCCACAGGGCCGGTGAACCCACCAACCTCTTCTGGACCTGAATTATTTTGTCCAGGAGCTGAGGGCATTATGGCCGAACCTCCAATGGCCGAGCAAACCAAACCAAACAAACAAGTACCAGTTGTAGGTAATATATAAACCTGCATAGAATTATGCTAGTACGCACGCCACGCTTCTGGTCTGGCATAATAAACCTCGTTGTGACAACAGAAGTTTTTCTGAATCGGTGATTGTTTTTCTTTTTTATAAAAAAACTAGCTGATGCCCGCGGCTTCGCCCCCGTTGTATTTTTTTTCTTCCATGAAAACCTTCTCCTGACAGTAACGAACACAACAAAAAAAGAATTAGCGAAATCGGACCAGTCGTTCCCGAGTTATGCGCTTACCAACACATTTTGCGATTCATTTTTATATTATAGACTAGCTGTTCCCCGCGCCTTCGCCCCCGTTGTATTTTTTATGTATTTTCTTCTGTAAAAACCTTCTCCTGATAGTAACAAACATAATAAAAAAAGAATTAGCGAAATCGGACCAGTCGTTCCCGAGTTATGCGATTACCAACACATTTTGCGATTCATTTTTATATTATAGAAAGATAGGCTTACGTTTGGCCTCAATCTCGCTTGATGGTTATTTTTTAAACATTCATAAGTGCTTGTTACAGCATAAATTTAATAAAGATATTTTGACTTTGGCATCTTTCTATACATTTTCATACATTACAACTGGTGGGTGTGCGTGTCACGTCACGTACACGCATAAGAAATAATAAAGGTTTTCAATCATTAAAGTTAAATTAACAGAATCAATACAGTACAAATGACTCTTTATTGTACACCAGAAATAGTGAACGATACAGGAAACAGCATTTTATAATTTGTTACTAGTTAAAAAAATGCCTGTTACATATGTTACAGTTAACAGTATAATAAGGTGTTCAACTCGTTTTCTACTAACTCTTTGGATTGTCTGATTTAGCACACATTCTAAAAAATAACAGCTAAATTCAAATTTCCTTTTCTAAATTTCACACCTGTTCGATTTAAGTCAAGTAGCCATTCCATTCAGAGCCCCCGAGCTGAACAGATACCTGTCTCTCTATCCTAGATCCTACAAATTTCCTTAAACTCCTTAACTAGCTCATATTTTATTACACCTATACGAAGGAAGGGCTATGCTCGGAGTTTCTCTGAAAGATCGAATTCGTAACGAAGTGATCCGACAGAGAACCAAAGTTATCGACATAGCCCACCGCATTAGCATGCTGAAGTGGCAATGGGCCGGTCATATAACCCGAAGAACTGATAACCGTTGGGGTAGACGAGTTCTAGAGTGGAGACCACGGATCGGCAAACGTAGCGTAGGACGCCCTCAGACTCGGTGGTGCGATGATCTTCGCAGGGTGGCTGGCAAGAGCTGGATGAGAGTGGCCGAGGATCGTGCTCAGTGGCGTACCATGGGAGAGGCCTATGTCCAGCAGTGGACGAACATAGGCTGATGATGATGAAGGAAGGTTTATTTCCTTCTACAGATTCAAATAGTTGTGCAGAGCGTTAGTGAAGTTCATTTAGCTTGTGTTAAGTACTACTGGACTTCAGTGTTATTAATTGTATAAAATAAATGGGCACGGAAACGTGCCTTTTTACAATTATCTTAAATAAATACCTATTACTGGTCTGCCTCCCCCTGCCTTCTTCTTTCCACCATCAACTCCCCGGTCACTACTTCGTGAAAATAGTAGGTACATAAGTACATTAATAAACAGTTCCTTCATTAAGAATGAATTTCATTTACTCGTACCTACCAAAATCCATTTCCTTATTAATCTGATATTCGCTAAGAATGTACTAGTCTTGTAATTTCATGTTAAGGGTACTTAAAATTATAAAAATATTAAAATTAAAAGCTGTTTATTACAATAAAAAAATACATTTCATTAATTAACTACTATTTAATCCTTAATTAATAGGATTGTTGCAGTCAATGTTTAACTGGTAAATCATATTTATTTCTAAGTAATACTAAACTAAACTCTGGAAAACTCTTCTACGAGCCCTATGTCCCTAGTGAGGGATAACAGGATCACATCATCATCATCATCAATACTAAACTAAGTTAAAATTAAACTAAAAGTAACTAATAACTAAACTATAACAATAACCTAGAAAAAAATGGTAAATGATCTGATATTTGAATATGATACCCTACCTATTTCATTCTTATGTTGTAAGTATCTAAGTACTTATACCTTTACTATACGCTACAGTTGGCACGCATTCATTTTTAACCCCTGACGCAAAAAGAGGGGTGTTATACGTGTTATAAGTTTGACCGCTATCTGTGTTCCTGTGTCTGCCTGTGGCACCGTAGCTCTTAAGTGGGCGAACCGACTTGAATGCGGTTTTTTTATTTGAAAGTAGGTTTTCTAGCTATGGTTCTTGGATATGTTTTATCAAAATCGGTTTAGTCTTTTTAGAGATATTGAACTTTGAAGTGACAATGTAGGGGGTTTTATGCCTGTGTAAAGAGTTACAATAATAGAGGGATAGGGCGAAATTATAAAATAAGTTTTTTTTTTTATTCGACTGGATGGCAAACGAGCAAATAGGTCTCCTGATGAGATCACCACCGCCTATAAACATCTGCAACACCAGGGGTATTGCAGATCCGTTGCCAACCTAGAGACCTAAGATTGGATACCTCAAGTGCCAGTAATTTCACCGGCTGTCTTACTCTCCACGCCAAAACAAAACAATGCGAGCACTGCTGCTTCACGGCAGGATTATCGAGCAAGATGGTGGTAGCAATCCGGGCGGAACTTGCACAAGGTCCTACCACCTGCAAAATTGCCTGATTCCGTTTTTACTACTTTAGACTCAGAATCTCAAAGAAAAATTGCGAATAACGCAACTCGGAATTTTATCATCATTATTTTATGACGTAAAAGATCAATTCTATTAAGACGACCTTAAACATAACCACTTCTACATTCATTATAAAAACCCTAGTACACAGTTCTAGGAAGAAGCGTTCAAGTACATTACATTGCGGCGTCGAAACAGCAAAACCTATAATTTATAACTTGTTTGTTCCACAGTCCCGCAATGGAACTCTATTTGCACAATTTCAGTTCAATGCATAAAGGCCTTTAAACCGAGTTTTCACAATGCGATCAAAATATTTTAGAATAGCTTTAGATTGCGCGGTTTGCCAAGAAGCCACGATAGAAGGCCATTCAGGACCAGCGATGTATTGCTACTCGAATTAAAGTAACGCTCAGGTATTGTGGTATTGGGAAATTGGAAGGCAAGCAAGATCAGCGCGCGCGCCTCAAGTTCAGTGTTAACGAATCGCACGCCGCTGCTGGTCGCGCGGTTATTTTGAAATTCGAGCTGTGATTTTTTTTTCCTGTGTTGTGTGTGTGTTTTGTTTTCGCATTGGAAATTATTTGAGTGCACAACGTCGGCAAGTTTTTGTAAGTTGTAGTTTATTTTTTCTTTGACAATATCGTTGATAATAAATAAATTGGGTTTACTTTAGTTTTTGGCGGGTCATTTATTTTTAATTATATACCATTTTTTTTAAATATTTTTAGTTAGGATTTAAGCATTAAATGAACCTATAACCAAAATAATGGATGATTGTAAAAATGTCTGAAATAAAATTTATTATTAAACAGATGCAACACATATTTCGTTATTTGGTTTGTAGTTCTATAAAAATCTGGTACATGTATAAAAAATGTTACAAAATTTCAAAATCGCGGCCTTTACATGCAAATTAAGTTTATTACAGTCATAATCGCGATGAAATAGTAGTCGTAACAATGCAAGAAACTATTAGAAATAAAAGTTACGTATGAATTTTCAAGTTGCATAATTTGGCATCTTAAACTTGACATACTTACTTATTAACAAACTACTTACTTACTACTTTTGCCTGCGGCTTCACCCGCGTGAAATTCGGTTATCGCGCGCTGTTCTCTCGGGAACTGTGCATTTTTCCGGGATAAAAAGTAGCCTATGTCACTCTCGAGCCCGTAAACTATCCCTATGCCGAAAATCACGTCGATCCGTCGCTCCGTTTCACCGTGAAAGACGAACAAACATAAAAACACACACTTTCGCATTTATATTAAGTATGGATTGTTGCGACTTTGGCATCGATATGCCTCGATATAGTTAAGCGTTCTAGGGTCCATGCCAGCGACATCTCTTGACGACGTGTTTGCCTTATAAAATAATGATAAAAAGTTAGTTAATAATGATACATTAATAATATTGTAAATCTGTTTTTAAACAACATAAATAAAAATAGCAACGTTTAAAATGTATAATTTTCAAAGTTAAGTTATAGTTTATTCATTAGTAGCTACTACCCGCGACTTCTCCTGTGAATAATTCGTTTATCGCCTGCATGGGCGCGCTCTTACGAAATACTTACTAATTTTCTGCAGCGTGAAAAAAATCATATTATTTTTTCTGCTTTTCCAAAATGATGTCTGCAAAATTTAAAGTCAATCGGTTCAATATTTTATGCGTAAAACCAGAACAAACACGCCCCACGATTGACGCCCGCGTCAATCCTTAATATACTATACTATACTATACTCTTACTATACTAATATTATAAATGCGCAAGTGTGTTTGTATGTTTGTGTGTTTGTACGTTTGTCCGTCTTTCACGCCGTAACGGAGCGACTGATCGACGTGATTTTTGGCATAGAGATAGTTTATACGCTTGAGAGTGACATAGGCTACTTTTTATCTCGGAAAATGCACAGTTCCCGAGGGAGCAGCGCGCGATAACCGAATACCACGCGGACAGAGCCGCGGGCAAAAGCTAGTAATATTAGTATAGATACTAGATTCAAATCCATAATAGTCCATACCTATATTCTTTTGTTGGCGAATATTAATTGTTAAAATTTCGTTCGTGTTTTAATAACAAAGTAGACGCTCAATTAACTTTTGTTAATTATGCTGAGGTACTTAGCATCACATTATTCAAACTTGACCTAGCAATACCGAGCCAATCATAACGCTACCGGACAGTGAGCAAAATGTGGGTAGGTTGATATTATATTGCAACTACATCTTTGCCCTTAGTGTAAGTTTTCAGTTACAAAATGCGTCTCGATCGCGTTCGCGTTAAAATCTCAATTTGTATGGAAATACGAACATTGCAAACGTTCCGCTGGAGGCGCTGTTCGTGTTTCCATATTAATTTAGATTTTAACGCGAACGCGCTCGAGACGTATTTTGTAACCGAAAACTTACACTAAGGGTAGTGTTTATTGTAAGTACCTAGGTACTCATTTATTTTTATGTTTTTCGTACAATACGACAATACGTTACTACGTTAATACGTTAGTACCTATTATTATATATTCTGTGGTACAATGCAGAGTTATATACAATGATACGCAATTATTGAAATCAGAAACAAAAGAGTTATGACAAACAATTATTCTGACAAGCATTACATTAGAACTTACAATAAGTATACGAGCCGATATGGACCCATCGTAAGTACTCTACTTGGTTTGGATAGGTATTTGTAACTAAATGTAAACAAAACAACGTCAAAATGGCGTCTTAAATATTGAAATTCCCTCATTAGGGTGAAGACCAGAGGCCGTATTGCCTAATGTTTCTGACGCTCGCGATTGCAATCAAATGACATATTTCGCATACAAAAACTGCCATTTCATTGCGATCGCGACTGTCAGAAACGTTAGGCAATAAGGCCTCAGTTGCACACCGTTAAAGCTGCGCTGCGTCAGCAGGTAGTCATAATTTTCATTAACTTTTTCCAAGGTGACACAAAAATTATCCATACAAATGTATGATTAATTTTCGTGTCACAATGGAAAAAGTTAATGGAAAATTAAATCTACGTGCTAACGCAGCTTTATCGGTTTGCAACTTTTTGGTCTTCACCTATTAAACTATCTTAACATTTACATTTCTGAATTGAAATATACTAGTCTTCGTTTGTACCTATTACAATGATAGATAAGTAAAATGTATAAAAACCTTGGATGTATCAAATTTGGCAGATGAAGTTTGTTTCATCATCATCATCATCAGCCGGAAGACGTCCACTGCTGGACAAAGGCCTCCCCCTTAGAACGCCATAATAAACGACAACTCGCCACTTGCATCCACCGGTTTCCCGCAACTCTCACGATATCGTCAGTCCACCTGGTGGGAGGCCTGCCAACGCTTCGTCTTCCGGTTCGTGGTCGCCACTCGAGAACTTTTCTCCCCCAACGGTTGTTCAACGGAAGTTTGTTTACATTTGGTTAAATACTCATCCAAACCAGGTATAAGCATATAATTGGAAGAGACAATTTTACTCTGCGCAATTTAAGCTATCCGAAAGTTACTCGAATAATTTTATTTGATGCAAAAGGATGCAAATTATCATTTTGAATAATAATATACTTGACAATAACCTCCTGTCACCTCGCATAACACTGGCTTCGGAAAATTTTAAATTGGATTATTCTCTTCTCCGACGTTGGACTTTCATTTGTTTTTTTTATTGTTTTTTTTTTTTTTTATAATGACAAAAGATGAAATGCATAACATAGTCATCGCAATAAACATTCCAGGTTGAGAATTCCGTTTCTTCTTCTTTGTCGAATACACTTGGCATAGCAGATGGGCTACCACGAAACTCACAAATCGAAGTTCGTATCGCACCGTCCCTTTCACTCGCGTAAAATGGCATAAGCGTCAGCGGGACGGCAACATACGAAGTTCGAGTTTTCCACTTCGTGGTATAGGGCCAGTTGTGGTCACGTAGCACGTCGAATTCTACGCCAGCAAGGCTACCAAGAAATTCGAAAATCGAAGTTCGTATCGTACTGTCCCGCCTACGCTTATGTTATTTAATACGAGAGTGAGAGGGACGGTACGATACGAACTTCGAATTTCGTGTTTCGGAGTAGCCCTTCAGGTCTCCCTGGCTGGTTTTGCTGTCTGTGCGGTTAAAATCCATAACAAATACTGCTTCCTTGAAAATTCCGTTTACATTATTTATAACTAGCTTTTGCCCGCGGCTTCGCCCGCGTGGTATTTGGTTATCGCGCGCTGTTCCCTCGGTAACTGTGCATTTTTCCGGGATAAAAAGTACCTTATGTCACTCTCGAGACCATAAACTTTTATGCCAAAAATCACGACGATCGGTCGCTCCGTTACGGCGTGAAAGCGTAACAAACAAACAAACTCACTTCCCCTTTATAATAGTAAAGAATCCTTACTAAGGATTCCAATCCTATTACCATACATATAAGCAATGTAAATAACATTGTTTAAATAAGAAACAAATGACACTCGACTAATATACAATAGGTACCTGGCAAAAGAAATGTTTATTAAATACATTTACTTATTTATTTAATAAACTATTCATCTCCAACCTATAGTACTTAATATCAATAGTACCATTTTATTTATTTATCGACAGGTACAGTCAGCAACAAAGATATAAATACAGCCTAAGTGCAAAAAATATGTATAAACGAACCTTAATATTTAGGAAATAAAATCCTGTGTAAGTACATATTTCTGGCACTTCAAACGTGTGTATATTTTATGTTGATGACTGTACGTTAATTGTACAAAAAGCCGTACCTTAATAGTGACCTATGTCTTCTCAAGCCGAGGGTCGTGGGTTCGATACCGGCCTCGCTCCTCAGAATTTCTGTACGAAATTACATTTGAAATTTACTTGAAATTAGTTTTACTAGGGTGGAAAACATTGTGATAAATGCATATATTGTGTGTGTGAAGCTCCCAATCCGCACTGGGCTCATGTGGGAACTACGGTCCACGCCCTGTCATTAATTAAGTCCAAGATGTCGTTAATTGCAGGTATCTGCTTGTTTATATGCGCTGGATTGCATCGTAATTTCAATTTAAAAACTTTAGTTTATGTGTCAAACTAAATAACTAAATATCCTACTAAATATCCTACGGACTGTACCTATGTATTCGCAACTGATCAATTTTTTTTTATTCGACTGGATGGAAAACGAGCAAGTGGGTCTCCTGATGGTGAGAGATCACCAACGCCCATAGACACCTGCAACACCAGGGGGATTGCAGATGCGTTGCCAACCTAGAGGCCTAAGATGGGATACCTCAAGTGCCAGTAATTTCACCGGCTGTCTTACTCTCCACGCCGAAACACAACAGTGCAAGCACTGCTGCTTCACGGCAGGATTAGCAAGTAAGATAGTGGTAGCAATCGGGGCGGACCTTGCACAAGGTCCTACCACCTGCAAAATACCATAATATAGCCCTCTCGTTCTAAGATAAAGCCTGTGCCCTGCATAGGACAAGATCGATAACATTAAAATGTAATGTAAACTATAAAATGTATTGTGAAAGGTTCTAAACTTTTTAAGTGTTTCAATTTCGTTGCGAAATTTAAAATAAACGCAATATCGGCAGGTTAATTGAATAAACTAAGAAACTGTATTTCACTGGAAAGCAATGAAAACTTTAATTAAAACTTTAAACGCTATTACTAAGTTTTATATCGAAGTTAATGAAATAAGAAATGCAATTAACAGCACGTATAAATTAAGCGAATGTTTAAAAGTGTTTTTACTTTAAAAACGAAAATGTTAGGTACAGTCAGCTGCCTAAAAGGTACCCCCCTATAACGGCGGTATCCATACTACCGCCATTACAGGGGGGTACCCTTTCTCTGCAGCTGACTGTACTATTAGCCAAATAAAAGTGGTCTATCAATTTTTAAACAAGTTCCTATCAAATGAATATGTCGCTAAAGTCGAACTTCCAAGTTGACAGACACGTCTATTGGCATTATTGTTTTATGAAATGCACGCGATTATCATTTAGGGTGGTAGACCTCATATTTGGCTGATTGTACCTATCTACTTGACGTCAATGTGTTGGAGGTGTCTATGGGCTGCGATGACAACTAACCATCAGATGGATGTATTGCTATTCGCTTCGCTCCCGTCTTAGCCTTCTGAACCTCACCATCCAAGTCGCTTCTGCTCAGTATCGCTCGCTCACTCGCTCGCTCGCACACATCAAACATTTTTCTACATTACGCAGCAGGTCGTATTATGTGACAAAAATAACTGGCTCGGTGAAGGCGATGGTTATCTGCAAAGTAGCCATTTTTGAACTAAAGTCAAATATAAAACAGTACACACATTAACACCACGCCTGTATTCCCAAATGGGGTCGGCAGAGCATACGAAAAGTTACCGCTTCGGAGCCACTTTTAGCAATTTTAGGTTTAAACTTTGATAAAAACGGTACAATAGTGACTAGTTGCTATAAAACAGTAGGTATACCTATTTGACATTAGCGCAATAATTGAAGATCCACTGTGTTTCCTGAACACTACAATTTTGGCCGCTTTCAAGTCTAGGGTGAATGAGCATCTACTAGGCAAGCGTGCTCCATCGTAGGCCTCATCCTCGCTTTTCCATCAGGCGTGATTGTGGTAAAAAGCCAGCCAATAATCAATAAAAAGTTGGAAAACCCCGACTTCGACTTTTCAAAGTTCAATACAATAGGTATCTCAAAAAAGGCTAAACCGATTTTAATGAAATATGTCTAAAAACATTGCTAAAAACCCTGATTTCATATAAAAAATCCGCATTTAAATCGATCCACCCCTTTACGAGCTACGGTGCCATACACAGGCACACAGACTCTTTTTGCGTCGGGGGTTAATAAAAAGTATAAGCTATACTTTTTATGTCGATATGATTTTCCTTCAGGGTGTCTAAGTATAGAGACACAGGTGTTCTGCATACAATATACCTAAATAAAGAGCACGATGTCTTTTTTAGGACCCAAGGGAATAAAGTACCTAAAACATTGATGATTGTAAAATCCAAGTTTAAAACTAGTGGGTATTAATGTAAATCTAAATTATACCGACAAACTTGTACTCATTCATTAAACATTCACTCACTTAGTGCTTGCTTTATGCATTCACTAGATCTCTGGAGAATTAGGTTTCATCAAATAGGCATCCGTACAATTATAAAGTAAATTATACTAGGGCGGGTCCACGTTTTGTATAATTTTTAACCCCTGACGCAAAAAGGTGTTATAAGTTTGACCGCTATGTGTGTGTGTCTGTCTGTCGCACCGTAGCTCTTGAACAGGCGAACCGATTTGAATGCGTTTTTTTTTATTTGAAAGCAGATTTTCCAGTAATGGTTCTTAGATATATTTTATCAAAATCGGTTCAGCTGTTCTTGAGATATTGAACTTGGAAGTGACAAAGTCGAAGGTTTTCCAACTTTTTGTTGATTTGGTTATAGGTTATTGAGAACTAGCATTTACCCGCGGCTTCGCACGCGTAAATCCTCAGATACAGCAGTTGAGTACGCCTATCTAAATTCCAGTTTAGACTTGCAAGATAAATCGTACAAGTTGATACATTACGGCACTCAATTGACACTACAAACTCGTTGGCTTTACGGCCTCGCAATGTAATGCAACTTGCACGATTTTTCTTTTTTTTTTTATTCGACTGAAAGTCTTCTTCTTCAGTTCAGTTCTTGAAAGTCTAAACTCGGCTTTAAGCTTGTTTTCTCACTTTGGTATGGATTGTTTTTTGAGTTAGTAGGTATTGAGAGGTTTGTTTCACACTACAGTCTTGCTTGTGATTGGCTCATTATATATACCCAAGGCACGGAACCGGTTTATAAAATAGGGGTAAATACCGGTTTATTTCGGTTTAAAGAACACGAACGTTTTTAAGAACTTAACTACTTATAACCTAAATAAACCGGTTTATTCGACGAGTGACAGCTGGCCAGGCGGCGACATTTATCCTGCGCCGGAATAAACTGGTTTTTATTGTTCTAAACCGATTAATCTGACAAGAACTTTATAGAAATGTTCCCTTAAAAACCGGTTTAAACATAATGGTTTCGCGAACGAAACCAAAATGAAAAGGTTTTGCACCAAGTACAACTAAAGCACAATTTCAGTATTGAGATCAACAGATCGGGCCAATAAGAACACAATTGACATTAAGGGGCTGTTTCACCATCAATTGCGCCAAGTACATGATAACGGTTTGGAAATTTAACCGGTATCCAAGCCTTGTATATACCTACTTATCCAATCACAGGCAGTGCGGGTTGTAGCACTTCCAGCGCCCTGGGCGAGATTTCCACCGCGCCTCCGACTTTTGGGAATTTTCTAGAAGGTATAGGTTTCAGGCGTCCCTTTAAGTCCGGCGCCTTGGGCGGTCGCCCCACTAAGTTCTACCCTAACGCACCCCTACTACCCTACCCTACTACCCTACTGAATTCACAGGCATGGTGACCTAGTGGTTTGACATAATGACTTCTCAAGCAGAAGGTCGTGGGTTCGAGTAGGTACCTTTGAATTTTTTGGGATATTTCTGTATTTTATCTTATCTCATCTTGATTTTAGGGGTCCTTGTGGATACACTTCGACCTGTAGGGGTGTAATTACCCCTCCTTCGCACTCACTCCATTGCTTTTATCACCTCTTCCATAAAGTAGAGGTAGCGGTAGTGCCTTAAAGTGTCCTGGCGCGGGGTATCCGACCCCAAAGAGGCTCATTCTTAATTTGGCGAGGGCGTCACATTCACACATAATGTGTTCCATTGTTTCGTCTTCCTCGCCACATATTCTACAATCTTCATTGTCCTGAAGTCCCATCTTTACTAGTATGTGTTCAGTATCAAAGTGACCTGTAAATGCCCCGACGATATGTCGGAGTTGTTTCCTACTGAGTGTCCAGAGTTTTTTAGTCCTGTTAGTGTTTCTGTAAGACAAAACATTTGAAATTTACCATCAACTTCACGGTGTAGGAACACAATGGGAATAAAATCTGCGCACATCTGCAAAGATATTCAATATGTGTGAAGTTCCCTTACCACAGGGCCCGCGAGAAAACTACCGCTTAATCTCTCATTATTTTGAGAAGGAGCCTGCCTAACATTGGGACATAATACAGAACGAGATGTTGTTGATGATGACAACAAGCATCAAGATTACAATACAATATTTTTATGTCTTAAGTGTTGAGTGATGTCAACCGTACTCGTGGTAAGGTCAGCAGACCTTAGACTGAGCCTTGTAACGTAATTACAGTTTTATGCTAATATTAGTCTCATTCGCCTTGATCTCGCGGGTGACGACTTTTGTGTTGACGCAAAATGAACTACCTGCCTAAGGGCTCATCCACTGAGCAAGCCGCGTGGCGAGGCAAGCGCATGAGGCATGAGTTTTTAGGGTGCCATTTATTTGGTATACTTTTTAATGTCCGAAACTGATTACGCATAACAGGTTTCGCATATCTTATTTACGCCGAATCTTAAACTTGCCGAAAATTAGTCCGGCATAATTCTGTATCAGCTGAATAATGGTTTACCCGAATTTTTTTAGCATAATATTAACATAGCCAAATTTTATTATGCACAATCTTGTTTAGCATTATATGTAATTTAGCCGAATTTTGTTAGGCCGAAATCCTGTCCAAATGTATGTCCGAAAATAAATTACCTAATTACTATTGATGATTAGAAAAATAGGTTATTAAGGTTAGAATTGTACATATTGTATTTGTAGTGGAACGAACAGCCACCACCAGTTCGAGTTCGCCTCATAGTCGTTAAATAAGTCGTTAAAAGTTACATTATTATGCGAAAGTAACTTTCTGCGTAACTAATTTATACGTAAGGAATTTTCTGCCTAAACAATATTCGGAATTCACAAATTATGCGTAAAGTCCATTCGGCTTACATAGGTTATGCGTAAGAGAATTCTATGTAAACTTTTAAGCGAAAACAATTTCGGCATAAACACTACCTATTATGCGTAAACAGATTGTGCAAAATAGAATTTTGACATAAAAAAATGCGTAAACAAGGGGAACCGATTTTTAACCCCAAAAAGCGGGGGTGTCATAAGTTTGACCGCTATGTCTGTCTGTGTGTCTGTCTGTGGCACGGTAGCTCTTAAACGGTTGGCCCGATTTGAATGCAGTTTTTTTCATATTACAGCTAAAGGCAAGCCGTGGCCGAGCATTTATTGAAGTCAGGACCAAACCACTGAATTGAGCTTCACTATACCAAAATACTCTCCAAAAAGTGAAATCTCAGTTACTTTAGGTAAATCCATACTAATATTATAAATGCGAATGTTTGTATGTTTGTGTGTTTGTATGTTTGTCCGTCTTTCACGCCGTAACGGAGCGACGGATCGACGTGATTTTTGGCATAGAGATAGTTTATGGGCCCGAGAGTGACATAGGCTAACATAAGCTGACATAGGCTAGGGAACAGCGCGCGATAACCGAATTCCACGCGGGCGGAGCCGCGGGCAAAAGCTAGTAACTCATAAATTATTACAATTGTCACGGTGTCACCTTGTATTTGTTAAAAATGTACTTGTATGTGCATAAAACCGGTCCTTACTCTTACGTATTTAATACCTTCTTATGAATAGCTAGTTGAGTTATTTTACAAAAAGAAAGGCAACTTACCTTGTCCAAGGACACGTCCGCGACCGGTATTTTCTAGAGTTATTTTTAGCTCCAGATGGAAAAGAATACAAAATTTTTGAGGCAAATCAGGGGCAATTCATTGCTGAATGATAACGATCTCGATAAAATGCTTCCATCCTCTTTTTTTTTATTCGACTGGATGGCAAACGAGCGTGGGTCTCCTCATGGTAAGAGATCACCACCGCCCATAAACATCTGCAACACCAGGGGTATTGCAGATGCGTTGCCAACCTAGAGGCTTAAGATGGGATACCTCAAGTGCCAGTAATTTCACCGGCTGTCTTACTCTTAACGCCGAAACACAACAGTGCAAGCACTGCTATTTCACGGCAGGATTAGCGAGCAAGGTCCTATCACCTGCAAAACTTAGAAGTTTAGTACCTAATACAATTGTATATTATGTATATAGGTACATTATACAATACAATGTTCACCAGAAATAGTAAGCGATACAGAAAATAGGTACACGGAGAGAAAATTACAAGATAAGCAATAGACGGCCTTATCGCAACCTTTATTTAGGTACATTTTGTCATTTTGTGATTTTTGGCGTTATTGTTACTTTATTGTATGAGAAATTGAAAAATTACGTAGAATTGTACTTAGCACTTTCAAGTTGTGTGGTATAGAGGGCTAATGCAGATCATGGAAGCCTGTCCTTGCCAATATGGCCAACCTCTATTTTTTTCTTACTGACAAGACCAAGACATGACATGACAATACGTACATCAAGATTTTTTACAAACGAAGTGTGTTAACATTAATGAGTAACATGTTTCATTAGTGACACAATGTGGTGTGGGAAAATAATACTTAACGCCTTTGTTTTATTCCGGATGACTGCTTGCTTTTTTACAATAACATAATCAACCATCGCGTGTTTAAAGATTAAAATTATTGCTGACCTGAATTAGGTTCTACGTTAGTTCAGGTAAAGCGATCCAATTTCTGGGAAGTTTGATCCTTCGGCCGTAGGTACGCAGAGACGTTAGTTATCTCTGCGTTTTTCATAGGATCTACAATGGACAGTGTAAATACAAACTCAAATATAGATGCACAGAAAAACCAGAAAAATAAGACCAGCATTGGGAATCGAACCCAGGTCCTCGGCATTCCGTGCCGCGTGCTATACCGCTACCACTGCTGGACAACGGTACAGACACGATTTTCTCGTATGCACCACATATCTCAGCTTGTTTGTTTCTTATATAGCCACTTAAGCAGTGATGCTAGCGACATCTATACCGTAGCCCTCATCGAAAAATTTTGGCATTCCATTTGAACTAACTGCTCACCCGGACAAGAGATATCGTTATTAACAAGGAATCAAATTAAGATTGGTTTTTTGGAATCTTTTGTATTTTTTATTTCCATTCAACTGTCACTGAACTAATACTTCAGTTTGTATTTTCAATTTAGGTTTTACGGGATGACTGTAAAAGTAAAAATTTGGAATTGAAATAAAAAATACAAAAAATTCCAAAAACCAATCTTAATGGAGAGTGTTCCGACGAACTCTTCGATCTCATCCCAACTGCTAGGTTCCATTACCGCAGCACTCGGCATAAGGGTGGTTTTCTCCCGCACCATCTCGATAATTGGTGCTCTTCTAAGTATAGGTATCAGAGGGACCGAACGACATGAACTTCGATTTTCGAATTTCGCAGTAGCCCTGTAGGTACGACCCTGAAAACGGTAGAAGTAATAAAGGCTTACCAGTTTTTTAGATTTAAATATATTTTAATAACACACTTTTTAGGCATAACACAAGTAAAAACACACACTGACATAATAACAATAAAACAAAATATATAAAAAATAGACAATAAAAAAAGAGTATAAAAACATAGTTAGAAAAAAGGTCTGTCGCCAACAGACCCCGAGCGGGGGTCGCAACCCCTGACTCGCAACCTACGGCCCAGCCGGTTGCAAACTTATTTTTTGACCTTCTGTTACTTAAGAGAAGTTTCTTTTTTGTACTTACCTACGTATACATCAAGAATTTTAATATATACTACGAGATTCCGTGGACAACATAAAACAATGTCGATTTTTCTTACCTATATTTCCAGATTCATAGTGAATACTGATCAAATATAGTAATTTTCCGGCCACAACCTTGCCGACAGCTTCCGGTTTCCCCCCGGGAACTTATAATTTCCCAAAGGATGCTGAGTATGTGACAGGAAAATCATATTCTACGTAAAACTTATTTCCGGTTGAGTTTTGCAGGCAAACATATTTATTGTTAAAGGTTTTGGTATGACAGGGTAGTTTGTGACCTTTATAACGTTGATTGATTTGTGATTTTGGGAAACATGTTAAATTAGTAGAATGACATTTAAATAAAGATTATACGAATAATATCTCGCAAAAATATTTTTGATACAATACTCGTATAATGTAGCGTTATTCATATTTACTACAACAATCGGGACTTATCACGCTAAACAACGGGTAATACCTCGACGTTTCGATTACACCACAGTGGCCGTGGTCACGGCTAAAATAGTAGTAAATATGAGTGGAACTGATGAAATTTTCAAACTTTGTGTGGCTCTTTATTGAACATCTCATAAAGAAAATTACAGATTTCAGGCCCATGGTTAAAATTCACTAGGTAAGCAATATGCGGCATTATTGTAACTAACCATTTACAGCAAGAAGAAGTTTAAAACGTACGTCATTTTGTTTACATACATAGATACATAAAATCACGCCTCTTTCCCAACGGGGTAGGCAGAGACTACATCCTTCCACTTGCTACGATTCTGGCATACAACTCTCGCTACCTCTACATTCATCAATCTTTTCATGCATGCACGTCGGTTTAGAGTACCTACTCCTGACGCGACCTTTCTTCAGAATGTCCCCGATTTGATCGATTTTGTTTATAGATTTGACTTACATCTTGGAAATAAATTTTGACTGCGTTTTATTTCTCACGAGTGTTTCTTTTATTATGTATCTTTTATATGTCAGTCTACCTTTTTATAGCTTTAATAAGTATGTTTTGCAATAACTGCTACTGTTACGACCTCCGTAACAATTTTCGTGGCATAAGCACTCTCTTAATTGAATTCCATTTCTATTTTTTGACATACAGTTACATTAGGAGATGATTATGAATAGACAAATGAACGTTTTATTTTTAGCGACGAAATACTTAAGATTCACGTTAAAATGAATACAGTTTCCGTTTTCAGTTCTAGATCTTTACTTTTGAGTCTTGGATGTTTTTAGGATGTATTTGTTCATGCATTTGTCAGTCCATATAGTTGGAGGCCTGTCAACGATTCGTCTGAATCACATGGTGAGAATAATTTTCTCGATGTTAAATCACATGAGGTATTACAGTAAACGTTTCTTAACAAAGGAGTGTTAAGTTTTCAAAAGTTTTGCAACGAGTCGTAAGTTTATTTATGGGTACAGAATTCTATTTACACATAGCCGATACGGATACACAGAAAAAAAAATACTTTGACGAATATCTTTAGATTATTAAGACCAAGAGTTTTAGTCAGGTTAGGTTGGTTATGGTTACTTCTAAATTCTGGGAAGTGGAAGGCCACAGTACTTCAAAGATCGCAAAGAAAAACTAGGAGTACAAAAAAAAGACATAAAATTTTTGACTCACCTCGTAAACTATAAGGCAGACGCCACACTGAGGGCGATACGGTTTGATACAAAATAATACAAATGCTCCGATAGATTAGAATACGTTGCGTATCTACTCTTATAATTTTCGCACGTGATAATACATTATCATATAATACATGTTTGTCAAAATTTTTGTTAGGTATTCATAATTTTCTTCCCGTCGAAACTATATTTTTAGAAATGATTAAATATTTATCATCTCGAACTGTACAGGTTAGGTTTAGTTAGTTTGTTCTATATCAATTCTGAACAATACTGAGGAAAAAGGAGTTATGGAAAATTTTATAACAAAAAAATTCAACCGACTACAAAAAACCATGAATGTAATTTTCTTCCAGTCTGAAGTCGATCGATGCCTCAGCACGAGTCAGCAGGAGTGGACCTCACCTACGCACTTTATATCGGACTTCAATCACTCCTGCTGAGGCACCGACTGACTCCGCATTGGTAGAGAATTATTTTCATAGGCTTTAACTTTTTAAGTCCTAAACCACATTATTATGATTCGATTTTTCTTTCTAAGATTTCTGTTAATATCTTCGTGTGAGAGTGAAGGTCCATCAAAACCCAAAAACTAAGTTTACTTGCATGCCATCAACAGGGTGGCCTTAACCTTACACCAGTTAACAGTCTGGTTTTCACGACGTACTTACAGTTAAATTAACTTTCAGTACAGCACTAAAAATTTTATATCCGCGCCTTTCAAAGCGATCGGTGAATTGAAAAAGTCCGACCGATACAAGGCATTGTATGGATTTCCCAGTCGTCATTTATCATCGTTCACAAAGCATTTCATTTAATACCTTCGGGATTTTCGATTTTGTGGATTAAAATGCTATGCAGCCGGACTTAGGATGTAGACTTGTAGAGTATCTGTGGTCATTGAAATTTAGCGACATGCATTGAATTGGAAATTCAACCTTATTGTTTTAGTAATAAGTTACAATACTCATTGTAACTATTGGAAATACTACTAGCTTTAAAAACATCAAAGTCAAAGTCAAAATCAAAATATCTTTAATTCAATTTAGGCTATAACAAGCACTTATGAATGTCAAAAAAAAATCTACCACCGGTTCGGAAAAACCTCTGTTGAGAAGAATCCTTTGCCAATATGTATTCGATAGTTGCTTTTGATTCTGTGGTAGTAAGCTCCAATAAATGGGGCCTTATTAAGGGTTTATAAGTTCTTGCTTACACAAACATGTATGAGTCACGCACGATGTTATCCTATCCTACTAATATTATAAATGTGAAAGTTTGTGAGTGAATGAGTATGTTTGTTACTTTTTCACGCTGAAACGGCTGGACGGATTTGGATGAAATTTGACAAAAAGTTTTACAACCTGGATTAAAACATAGGATACTTTTTATCTCGATATTCCCACGGGATAGGGATGGAATCTCTAAATAACAACCGCTGAGCTTAGAGTCATGAAATTTGGCATGTAGGTAGCTGGACGTCTGCAATAACACATAGGCTACTTTTTATCCCGATTTTCCCATAGGATAGGGATAAAATCTCGAACATATAACGCGTAGTTTGTAATAAGTTAATAATTATTACCTACATTACACTAGCTTTCACACGTGAGTCCGTTTGCGAGATCTATACAAATTTTCAGAAGAACAACTATCCTATGTCTTTCTCAGGTTTTCCAACTATCTCCATAAAAACTTTGATCTGAACTGGTTCAGCGATTGAAGCGTGATGATTATAACAGACACACAAATAAACAGATATGTTCTTCCTAATATTATAAATTTCTGAAGATATTTGGATGTCTGTTACTCAATCACGTCTAAACCGCACAACCGATTTAGATGAAATTAGATATACACATAGCTTGAGTCCCGGGGAAGAATATAGGATAGTTTTTTTCCCGGAAACTTACATTTCCCGCGGGGTTACGATAAACGAATACTACGCGGACGGAGTCGCGGCCAACAGCTAGTTTATAATATTAGTAAGGATGGAGATAATTGCCTTGATAGAGAAAATTACAGCAATTTTTATAACAATGATAAAAATAATTAGACCAAATAGCGTTCCTAGGATCCCTATTTTGCTAAGATCGACTGTACAGATAAGTTAGTCATTAATTTTCTTCGGACTATCCTTTTTATCGGTTCTCTGCCAATGATTTATTGCTTTCTGTCCTATTGAATCATTATCGTCATCAATTTCGTTTAGAATGAATCCGATATCGGACTATAACAACATAATATTCTAGGAGCTCGATAAACTTGTTGGTTTGTGATCCTTTTTGATCCTTTTTGCTCCCACTTTAATGTAAGAACATAGACATCATTTTATATCAATATTTGCAAATTACCTAGTCTTATGGTTCGTGTGAAGTTCACAGTCCACACAAGACCCTCGTGGGAACTGCATCCCTCTCACGTTAAGATAAAGGTCAGCAATTACATGTATGATTATTATGTGATTCAAGAGACATGAGCAGGATAAATCGCGTCCAATGAAGTTGCTCACATAATTGTGATCGAACTTCACTTGGTAAATTCGTTTCATCATCAATTAGTGAGATTAACTTTACTTTTCTTTACATCCTGTAAACAAATAATATTGAATTATTTACAAAGTGGTCACTCTGCAATACTTACGGTATTTGACAACTCCTGAATTTGTCATGTCTGATAATATTATGAAAATAATACAGACAGTGTTTAGCGAACAAAAAACTTAATCCGTTGGAAATTGGATTTATAATGATTTTTTGAAGAATCTATATACCTGTCTTTTTCTTAAACGGTTTTTTCCATGCAGCAAGTATATGGAGCTACTTGCGTGTGACGTCATATACATGTACGTCTTTCTCTATCTAATCTTGAATTTCAAGCTTTTATAACTTTGTTACTTGTAAAAGTAGCTTAAAATTTGTTTTTCTATTTGATAACAGACATTGCAAAGTTTGTTTAAAGTAAGAAATGGATAAAGTATTATTCTGAAGTGCATTTTATTCTATCAAAGACGTACGATTGATTTGGAATTCGATTGTCCGTGCAAAATTGATGATAGTGTAATAAATAATTGTTAACAAACAGAAAGTGTATCATTTATTTATCAAAAATTTAATTTTTATCATTATTCATTCCACATGTGACCATAGGGTTGTGACCATAGGGTAGGGTTCTTTTTGCAGTCAACGTACTGACATTACAGCGGAATACGATAACGACACGCTGCCACTGCCAGTCTTATGGGCACCCTGCCCAAATAGAAGCGATCTGGGTGATACCTATTTGTAAATATAAATATAGCTTTTCAGTCTTAGAAAAAGTTAATTTTTGTTACATTACGATTTACTTTTATACTAATGTATTTGATAATTTTTATGTTTAAATTTAAATTGTTATCATTAACGCTTGCAGTAGAACTATCAAAGATTTACGTGACCATAGGCGCACGCTGCGTTAGTAGCTATATTAGATTCAATGAATTGATTCTTAATCGACTGGGTCATTAATATTAGTCGTTTAAGTGTTGCCCTTATTTTGCGGATTCTATTAATGAATTCAAGGATAATTGAATTAAGTAATTATAATTTGTTAATTATACGTAATCCTGTTGACTGGTTTTGTTTTGCTTCAATAACAGAAATGTGGGGATTAAAAATAAAATCTTTATCATATTTACTGCCTTTATTAGTCACTTTTACTTCGACGTTTATACAAAAATGTGAAAGACACAGTACAAAAAGATAGACTGACTATAATTTGTTAGGAATAAAAGGGAACGTACATGGAAAAACTAACTTTTAGTTCTTTAAAAATACCATCAATGTTCTCCAAGTATAAAATTTAAGATTTTATTTTTTCATCATCGAAATCATCATCACCACTGTCAATTCTGACTTGAATTTCTTCACCCATGGCTTCCCAGTAAGTTGGAGGATTTTCTGTAGGATATTCTGGTACAGACACAGTAGTATTAACTACCTGAGTTGAGCCTTTATCCGTGACTTGAACTGGTATTTTAAGTTTCAAATTGCTGTGAGGCATTGGAAGTACGACTATAGCTCCCAGAAAATAATCCCTCGCTATTATATTCGAGTGATTTATCGAACCACAATGATCAGGAACGGACATTTCATACAAGAAATTTATAATTTCTCCAGCTTTAATAACTCCATGTTTATGATACGTTCTATCAACTCTAGTTTTCGTTTTCACAGTATGATGTCTTCCTGGGCTGTACTGGTCCTCTTCTATTAATTTGACTTTGACACTCTTTATTTCAATGCTTGTATTATTTTCAATTTCATATACTACTTTGATTATTTCACTAGGCCCAACGACAGAAGTGGTTATGGATCCCTTTATGTTTATTGTTTCTTTTTTACTTGAGAAAAGAGATTTTAATTTCAACAAGTTCTTACCTACGCTGTATTCTAAGGGATCAATCGCTAGTAGTGGTGTATTACCAGATGTGACCGTTATATCCTTTTTGAAATCTTTACTCAAATTAAATACGCCGGGTCTTTTAAATTTCATGCGGATATAGTAACTTATGTCACACTGTAATTTATATCTCGAATTATTTTTAGTCAATGTTACAGACGGTGGCACACTTTGCGGGAGTTGAAAACTGAATGGCGTTTCATACTGTCCTATTTTAAATGTATCTTCTTTCTCATTTGTATAAATAATAACATCGTCATCAACATAGTATTCTTGTCTATTGTAGCGGAATTTCTTTTTTTTCTTTCGTCTTCTTTTATCAATCCATTTGAGTCGGCCATGTCCTTTTAGTGAGACTGTAATAGTTTTAAATGTGTCTTCTTTGTCCAAAACATATTTTATAGCTCCAGACACGACGCCTCCGGGTGTGTATCGATATGCACCATTAGAAGATGGAAATAGACGTATTTCACAAAATATACCCATTATCACGACACTATCACCATTTGTTCATATAAAGCAACTCAATTTTAATCTGGAAATTAGTACAAAACACGTCTCACTTCACTTCTTATGGCATAAAATTTGCTTCGTTAACGTTCTGGTTATCTTTAAGCAGCAGATAGTGCGATATTACTGATATTATCACTATTTAATTAAAAATATAATCCACGATTACTTATAGTGGCTCAGTCATATGCGCATGGCAGAATGAGAGGCACGAGGCTAGAAACTCGTATATAACTTTATTAGCATTTTAAAATTTATCTCAATATGATGTTCATGGTCCAAGGTCACAAAAGTCGGTTTTTTGTACGATATTTCGCTTATTATGGCTTCTATAATATTTGCTTCTGTTACAAACTTGTAGCTTTAACCTTACTAATATTATAAATGCGAAAGTTTGTTTGTTTGTTTGTTACTTCAACTGTTGAACCGATTTAGATGAAATTCGAAATACAGATAGTTTGAGTCCCGGGGAAGAACATAGGACATTTTTTTATCCCAGAATATTGCGTAGTTCCTGCGGGATAGCGATAAATGAATTCTGCGCGGATGGAGTCACGGCTGACTACTATTTTTCGTGTAAATGTTTAGATTGTATTGTAATACTATTGTATTGTATTTTGACGACCGGATGGCCAAGTGGTTAGAGAACCTGACTACGAAGCCTGAGGTCCCGGGTTCGAATCCCGGCCGGGACAAATATTTGTATAATGAATACGAATGTTTGTTCTCTGGTCTTGGATGTTTAATAAGTATTTAAGTATGTATTTATCTATATAAGTATGTTTATCTGTTGCTTAGTAGGTACCCATAACACAAGCTTTGCTAAGCTTACTTTGGGGCTAGGTCGATTGGTGTGAATTGTCCCGTGATATTTATTTATTTATTTATTTATTTAATACGTTCAACCGTTTTTTATTTACTGTGCTTAGACCACGCAGCACTCTCGTTTCTCTCTTTATTCTTTATCCCGCGGGACGTGTGTGTGTTTCAAGCTATTTGGATTTGTGTGTATTGCCAAGATATACCCAAAGGAGACCACGATGGAATTTTTGGGAATTTCCATATTAAGTAATAAGAATTATAAAAATTTCGAAATTTTTAATAAATGTTTGAGGTGTTTGTGTTACCATAAATTAAAGTCAATTTCTATCAAAATGCCAAATGTCTCAAAGAACACGTATTTTATACAGGTTTAAAATGGCTTAACTTTCGACGCAAATCATAAAAGCAAACAAAACCGGTCTTCCTAATCGTATTATTGAATAATCGGCAAATATTAAATCTACCGCGAATTTGACGTGTAGAATGTACACACCGAAAACAGTGCCAATGTCAAGCCGTAGCCATGAGCGGGCTATATTGACGACATTATCGCGTGTTTAGGCTTCGCGACAAGCAACATCGGATACAAGACTTTTATACATGGTGGACAGTGAAGCAATTGGCATTGAATTCAAGTAGAGTTGCGCCCGCTCGGTCTTTAAAGGGAGCGCTCCGATCTCGGTCAATCGGTCAAATGAACTAGTTCGGTCTTTTAGTTCCTTTAGCTCCTTTAGCTCCGAGGAGCGGCTCCGACCGAAACAATGTTTAAGATCGGGGAGCGAGTTTATTTAGCTCCGCTCGTTATTCGTTTCCTTGTTCAATCATATATCGCTCACTCACTCCCGCTCCCAGTGCTCGCTCCCATACTGTTTTAGCTCCGATTCCGACCGATCGAAGCTAAGGAGCGCGGACCGGGAGCGGGACCCAGACCGATTAAGATCGTTTACGAGGAACTAGTTCTTTTCTGTCCGCAATGGGAATCCATTCTTTTTAGTTAGTTCAGGACCTACTCAAGCCTAAATTCAAGTTTTGCTTCAATATATCGGGTGACACTCTGTCCCGGTTATAATACCGACATGGAAATACCGACCCTGTTTTTTGTGTACACGCCCATAGAAACTGATATGAGCTTTTATGGGCGTGTAGGTATACCTAAACGAAAAACAGTGTCGGTATTTCCATGTCGGTATTATCCGGGCCGGGAAAGAGTGTTACCTAATATATCGACATAAATGTTTTCGTGTTGAAAAAAAGCCGGGTGGCTTAGTGGTTTGATCTATGGCCTCTCAAGCAGAGAATCATGGGTTCAAACCTCGGCTCGCACCTCCAAGTTTTTCGGAATACATGTGCGTAATTATATTCGAAATTTATCAAGATCTTTACAGTGAAGGAAAACATCGTGAGCAAACCTGCATAAACTTTCGAAGTAATTTAATGGTGTGTGAAGTACACTACAACTACAGTGCAAGCTCTTTAATTCTGAGAAGAGGCCTGTGCCCAGCATTGGGTCGTTATATAGGTTCGGATAATGATAATGATACCTAATAAAATCGACATGAATGTTTTCTTTCTATCTAGAAGCAAAACTTAGCGAGAGCGAATCGTACGATCTTGTGTTTGAGCGTATTTGGTTAATCTTTTCAATTCATATTAAATGATACTGTAACGGATAACTCACGTCTTAAAGCGACGTCGGGGACGGTGACTCAACGGGGTCACGCCGTTTTGTCACCAAATTAGATTTAAATATTATTGTTTATAAATATGTATGTTGGTCTGTAAGGTATTTATTGTATGGGCCTAAGTTGCCCGAAATAAATAAATTTATTATTATTATTATTATTAAATAGAGTTTAGCTCGACATGTCACGCGAGCAGAGCGGCGGCGCGTAATGCGCGTGTTGCGGCAGCCGCCGAGTCTCGTGCTCCAGTGATGAATGAAGGGTTTCGAAATAACCCGAAACATGTCGAGCTAAACTCGATTTAAGACGTGAGTTATCCGTTACTATATCATTTAATATGAGTGAGTCTCACGGTGGTTTCATGATTAAATCTTTTCAATTAAGTGCATAGATTTAAGATACCGTATACAAAATGAATCACTAAATTTGCGCATAGTTCAGCTTTATCGTACATGATAAACATATTATTTTGACATTCATATAAAAGATAATCAGTCATGTTTGCTTCTCAGTCACGTCTCACTATGTGACTGGAATAAAATAAGTATAATAATTTGACTCTGTGTGTTCTTATTACACGTAGGTAATTCTATCACATCGTGATATTTATGAATTGGTAATGAATCGTAATTCAGTTTACTTTGACATTGGCATTGGAAATATGAACCGCGGAGTTGTGTGGCTGTACTTGCATAATAGGTAAAATAACAAGCTTCGATCAACAGTATTATAATACATACAACCAAATAGATATATAATGCTAGGTCAATTGGTGTCAAGTGTCCCATGATAAAAAAAAGTTAACCTCCTCCTTCTTTTGAAGTCGGTTAAAAAACGACGTCCACTGCCGAAGAAAGGCCTCCGCTTTAGCACGCCACAATGAACGACAATTTGTCACTTGCATCTACCGGTTACCTGCAACATTCACCGGTTCCTTCACAGTAAAACGTAAGTTTGTTAGAAGAAAAGATCAAAAATTAAGTTTTGATTTTAATTAAGTGGGACCATGATGATCTAATTATCGGTGATCTATAGAGCCTCAGTTTTCAATATTAATCCCGGTTCTGGCCACACACTTTTATCACTAATTATTTTCTTGTAGTACCTACTGCCTTGCGTGTAATGCATATTCCGTCTTCATTTGACCAGTGTTCAGGTAACACTTAGTATCAAAATGCTAACTTAGACAGGCCATTCTATCCCTTATGTAACTTGAGATAAATATAATTTTCCTCAAGTTCTGCTGCATTTACGCTTGGAAATACTTTGTAAGAGTACAGACCCCATTTTTTTCTATGCCTCCGACGATAAAGGTTACGCGTCCATTTTGACCTCCATTAAGCCTAATTGAGAAGTATAATTTATGTTTATGACACGTAGATTAGCTTGTGTACTGTGACACTGTCCGATCACAATCAAGGGCTCAAACGGTACCAAAAATACCAGTATTAAAGGGGTAAGTATATACCGGTATCTAGAACTATGGCTTGAATCTGGTACCTACTTACCTGGAATGTTCGCTACTTGGATGATGTTTGATGCGAGAAAATTTGGTAAGTACTGTGATAGTTTTATGACCTTAGTTTTCTAACAAATAAATTCTTCACAGATGGAGTGGAGGCTAATTCCTAGATTTAAAATAAAATTAAACAATCTTCTGTGATAAAAACTGTTATATTTCCTTCCTAGGGTCGTAAACTATCTCCATATCAATGTAACATATAGAGTACCTTTTAATTTATTACGATTAATAAGTTCTTGGTAACAAAAAAACATTTTTAACACAAACATTTTTTTACTGCCTTTTTTAGTGACTGTGGCATACCAAATTTCAAGTTGATGCCATTAACCGTTGAAGTTCGAGTTCAGTCCTGCGGGGACGACCCTGGCCGGGCTACTAGGATGTCATTACCAGATTATTGTATTGTCACGCAATTTACATAAGTATGCCAAATTTCAAGTCAATCTGAATGCTGGAAGTTGGTCGAATTCAATTTGCAAGATTTGATTACAGACAGACACACACGACAGGTGAAATTAAACAAAAGCTTGTAAATAGGATAACGAAGCATCATTAAAGTATTTAGATTTCCACCTCGTACCATTTTTAACTACCTTAAAATAACAAGAAGATTATCTTAGGCAGTCAAAATCCTTTTTTTTTTCCTATCCAACCAACTACATCGACTTCCGTATCCTCAGAGGATTTACGCCCCCAAAAGAATGTTTCCTTCAGCTAAGTAAAACAAACGATTAGATAATCAGAATAATAATAATGTCGACGGCACGTGCGGGCGACCCACGTAGGGAACTAAGTATCACTTTCGGGAGGCAAGTTAAACGTATATGGACAATATGCTGGGAAGGGTTCTGTATATGTTAAGGAAAAGATTGCAATTTGAGAACCAAGTTTTCTACCGTTCAAAACACGGTTAGGTTCTGTTGTTCTCTCCTACAGTTCGCCGAGCTTCCGGCTCCATCATGAGATACTCGACGTTATCTACTTATAATGTCGTCCACATAAAATTGCCAACTAGGTGACATTAATCATTATATTCCATTATAGACTTAGGTCAACCTAATAAAGTGTGTTAATTAATAAATAGGTTGTGTCATTAGATTAAAGACTGTTAGAAACTATACCTTACATCTGTCACGTATACAAGGCAGTGCCAGTATCATAGCACGTGTCTTAATGTTAAATTAATTCACAAGTCAATGTTTCGTGAGCGCCGGCGTCTCACCAGAGTCCACACAGCGACATGTTACCCGACTGCACGATGAAGGTTATATACCTTAATGTATGTATTTATGTATGTCAATTTCTTTGGTCCTCGCTGCAGTCGAAACGGCTGTACTGATTTTAACATTTTGCGATATCATTAGATTCGCCATAACAGTCTGACGGAGTGATATAAAAAGTGATATCAAGTTTAAATAATCAAAAGAACCGAAAGCCTTAAAAATCCTAAAAAGAAGTCAAGTCAAGGTATCATCATCATCATCAGCCGGAAGACGTCCACTGCTGGACAAAAGGCCTCCCCCTTAAAACGCCACAATGAACGACAACACACCACTTACATCCACCGGTTTCCCGCAACTCTCACGATGTCGTCAGTCCACCTAGTGGGAGGCCTGCCAACGCTTCGTCTTCCGGTTCCAGGACCTTTCTCCCCCAACGGTTATCTGTTCTTCGAGCGAACAAGGTAGTCGGCGAGTCAAGGTATAGAACTCTGTCAAGTAGCAAATTAGTTCAACAGTCGGGACTCATTCAAATAGTGACCAGCTCAAAAATTCTTAGTACCATGGGTCTCGACTGTTCAACTAGTTAGCTACTTAACAGAGTATTTTAATGACGTAGCGACATCGCTGTATGGGCTATGGTGAGACGGTGGCGCTTTAGATACCCCGCTTGCGTCACGCCGTCGTTACGTTGACGCTGCGCGGACGTTGCCAAGACGCCAATGTTCAAAAGACACTCCCACTAAAGCTAAAGGTAAAAGGTCTTTGGCTATGGTCTCCTATAAACTACTGCGGCGCTCACAGCGTCACGTACGTTGCGTCAGAATACTTACTATAGAGATGTATTGTTATGGTCTCTTTCACACGTCGACGCTGGCGTCGTGACGTCATTAAGCGGCATTCAAACTCTTTGCGACACGTCTCTAGTTATTTCGTGCCATTGCAGTATCAAGTCGTGTCTAGTATCATGTACAAAATGGCAAGATTTAATGAAGCAAAACACGAAAAAATTAAACAGCAAGTAAAAGCACACAGTCTGTATGATAACATAAATATTTACTAGCTTTCATACGAGTATTGCATTACATTTTAATGCATTTCCGTATCAAATTCCGTAGCAGTCGCTCATTGTTTTATAAAACCAAAAACTTAATGCATTAATTGGCTGTAAAATTTTCTGGTAGAAGAGTACAAAACAAGGAATAATCCGTCTTTTCTGTCCATAACAGTTTAATAAAACCTGTCTAAAAATACCTATCGGCTAAGACTCTTGCTTAATCTTTGGCATAAATTAAGAACAAGGGATACAGAAATGGATATTATTTTAGGTTTTTTACGTGGTTTTACGTCACTCTGACGTCGTTTGACGTAAAAAATCAACAGACTTTAAGCTTGCAGCATTGACGACTACAGATAAAAGGATACCGGACCTTGACATTGGTAAAATGGAAGTTATTTTTGTATTAAAAACATTATTGTCTGTTTGTTACTATCTGTGATATAGAACATATTTGAAAGGGAATATATTGTAATAATTATTGATTCACGCATTATTTTGAGGGTGAAATTGCGCTGAAGCTAAAATAATCTGATATTTTGAATTTTGATAGAACTATTAATTAAACCAATTTAACCGCGACGATTAAGTTGAATTACTGAATTAAAATAATTGTTAACTGAGTTACTGTAGTCTCGTTTAGCATATTTTTAGCATTGATTGATTTCCATGCATGCATATTTAAATTACTGCCCTGACTGGGGATTGACACCGGGACCTCAAGCTCTGTAGCCAGGTTCTATAGGCTGGTTATCATAGATAAAGGTCCTGAACCTAACAGAACCCTAAAAGAAAACGCATGGAACAAGTTACGTGGACGGACTGCGATCGTTAAGGAACATGTCGTTTGTGTCGTTTGGATCGCATTAGCGATTTAATAGCGGTGTTTAGTGGAGAACAGTTTGATCTACCTATACTGTAGTTTAGGCTCAGATTTAATAGTAATCTGTATTAATATCTATCACACTGGAACGTGCAAAAATATCTGACACTACCGGCCTTAGAAATAGAGTCGTATCAGATATTTTTGCACGCTTTATTGTGTCAGATATTTTTGCTATACATCGTGTTATTTTTTATTTATTACGTTAAGATATCTATACATCGTTTTATTTTTCATTTACGTTAACTTTAAGGGGATTTTAAGGTTTAATGAAGTTCGTTTCTTTAAGACAATCGCCTAATTCTTGCTGTTTCAAAGAGAATCAAGACTTAAGATAGTTAGGAAAACAGCGTAAAGGTCCTTAATTCATGAAATTTTGTTCAAAGTCCGTAAATAATTCGTTTTTAATTCACACATATTTTACAATATAAAATTAAACATGTGGATTTTTTTGACGTCTCTTGTCAAGTTTGTATATTTTGCAATCGAACTATTACTGTGGTCATCGTTCATCCACCATTACCTCTCATATTTCGTTTTCTAAATTTTTTTTACCATACAACGGCAAAACCTACTAGACACTGGCAAAATGGTCCTCCAATGAACAGAGTCATATTTTTTAAAGAAACAACAACAACGACAATTATTACTGTCTCCAATAAGATGGAGTGACGACCTGGCTAAGATCGCTCACTCGTAGTGGATGTGGAAAACACAAGATGGGTGTGAGTGGAGAGCCTTGCGGAGGCCTATGTCCATCAGTGGGCATCTTTCAGTTGACATGATGATGATGATGAAGACAAGAGCTACCTAATGATGAAAATAGGTATAAGTACGATGTATGATAACATAATAATCTAAGACACATGTATGTTATAATGTAAGATTATTGAGTTAAGGAAGGCATCACGCAATTCTTCCGAAGGTTAGAGTTGTTTTCCTTCGCAACTTTACTAGCAAAAATATGCTGTATTGCTTAGGAATAGAGCGTTGCTTGTTAAGTAGGGGGGGTTAAGGTTGTAAACAACTTAAGGTTAAATTTAAAACTTTGTATTCACTTTCAAGGGTACTATGTCTCTATTAATAGTTTGGCTTTTAAGTTTCTACTTTGATACCTTATGACTTTGTAACAATGTATCATCCCAGCTTATACTTCTACACTTCCGCTTAACATAGATATATGTAGTTAGTGTTTATTTTTGTAACTAAGGGACCCCATACATCCCTGTATTATTATTATTATTATAATTTTATAATTTTTTGTTTAATTGTTTACTGTAGTTTTTAAGTATTTTATTTGTAATTATTTTATTTTGAAAAAATGACTTTCTGCCAAGTTTCTTGCGGCGCATTCTTCTTGGCAATGATGGTCTTTCCGAAAGCGCTGGTAGTTTAAAAAAAATGACGTGTAAAAGTGCCCAATGCGGACAATTTACTGAATAAATGATTTGAAATTTGAAATATATAACGTCCCACTTCTGGGCACAGGCTTTATCTCAGAATGATAACTTTATACATATTTTTTATATTCTCATGGAATTCGACTTTGCCGCCCATGGACATCGATAACATAAGTTGAATTACAGATACGTTGCCGGCCCTTTAAGAGCGCGTTTAATTGTAGTAGTAGTAGGCTAGACTCGCAGGACCGTTTTCCGATGGGGTCAGAAGGTTCTCGAATGGCGTCCGCGGACCGGGAGAGCTGTCGGTAGGCTTCCAACAAGATGGAGCGACGACCTGGTTAAGATCGCGGGATCGCGGTGGATGCGGAAAGCACAAGAGCGGTCTGAGTGGAGAGCCTTGGGGGAGGCCTATGTCCAGCAGTGGAGTCTTTCGGCTGACATGATGATGATGATGGGTAGGCTAGAGTCATTATAAAATGACGTAACGCTGACTCCGTGTGTGCAAGGTCAGCGCTCACTTCGGTGAATCGTTATCTACTTTAAGTCATTAACACAGAAAGACACAATGAGATATACTTAAACTAGTTCTCAAATAAAATGATTAACCTTAAAACGAAGCGCCACGTGCCATGATGATGATGATGATAATAATAATCTATTTGCTGTGGTTTTATTCAAAAATACACTAACCTTTCTTAACAACTTTGCTTAAATGAAGCATTAGGTTTGGCAGTTGAATCTAAGCTCTGAAATTTTCCTAAAATCACATAAAAATCTGCTGATTGTCCGGCAATTAGAGAATATTTTTTATTTTTTTAGTATCTTAATTAGTTTTTTTTAATTTTTATTACACTTTTAAGTTTATTCGAAGAAGCAATGTAAAGCGAAATGCTTGATGTTTATAGCGTGACAGGCAACGTCAGTTGTGCTCTAGGATGACATACATAGCAGTATTTAATTTGTATGAAAAAAGGAAAATTCAAAGACTCCCTTATTTAAAAAAGTCTCTGAATAACGTTGTTCAGTTTGACGTGGACGATCTGATTTTTCCCGGTTTCGTTAAGTAAGGTATCGATTCTTATGTTATAGAAGTGGAATGGCATATTTACAAGGAGACTAAATGCAATCGCGTGCAGAAAATCATTGAGATGATCAAACAAAGAAACAGCGAAGTTTTGATTCAAACTATCAATTGTATTCTTTACAATGACGTTTATATATACGGTTATTAGTACAATCAGCAACTATATTTGACACAACAAAGCTTGCATAACTAATACGAATAAAATAATAAAGTGCTTGCATAAAAATAAAGTGTTAAAAATAAAGTTGTAATGTACATAGATATCATTTATAAATATTGTGAATCTGTACTTAAAAAAAATAATACCTCGTTGAGTTTCTTGCCGGATTCTTCTCAACAGAGGTTTTTCCGAACCGGTGGTAGATTTTTTTGACGTTCTTATGTGCTTGATATAAGCCTAAATTGAATAAAGAGATTTTGACTTTGACTTTGACGACTTTACTAGTATTTTTAGGGCCGGTAACACGTCAGAGAAGTATTTCTGGGGTTCTAGTGAAAAAGGGGTTAATTCTGTAGAAGTTGAACAGTTGATTTCGACTTAAACCCCTATACAATAGGAAATAGCTGTGTAATTTCTTCAGACTTAACCCCTTTTTCACTAGGGTCCCAGATTTTTACACCGCTGTGGCAGATGTTAATGCAGGTGACGAAATTATCATGAAGTGTTTTGTTTTCACCAGAACCTCAGGAACTTATTGGACCGGGGCCACTCGGGCAGATTATAAGCAAAAAGCTGACCGCAAATAAAACAACTGAATAAAGGTTTGGAAAGAATGCCATTATGTTGCATTTTTTCAACCGACGAAAATAAATGGAAGAGGTTCTCAAGTCGACGCGAATACATATATTTTATTATTATCTTTAAGCACAGAGTAATTTAATGGGACAGTTGACAAAGTGTCCGCATGATATTTATTTATTTAAATACTTAAAAATTTTGTAATGAATGATGATATTTTTATTTTTTCTCTTTTGAGCCTTTAACAGTTTTGAAGTTGGTTTATTTTATAAATGACTATTTTCGTAATTACATAGAGATTTATTCATCAATCGCTGCCTATGTACGTCCCAGTGCTGGGCGCAGGCCGTCTCTCACAATGAGAGGACTTGGGCCGTAGTTCCCACGCGGACCTAGTGAGGATAAGTAACTTCACACACACCATGAATTGCTACTCAGGTTTGTGTAGGTTTTCGCTCGAATTTTTCCTTCGCCATTTAGCTCTTGGAAAATTTTAAATGTAATTTCAAACTTGAATAAAATTTCGAAATACGAGGTGCGAAACTGGAATTGAATCGACGTTTCTCTGCTTGAGTGGCCATAGGTCAAATCGCCACCTTAGGATTACCTATACTAGTAATTGTATAAAAAAAACCCTTTACTGCCGGGAGTAAAATCTAGGTAATTAATAATGAATCATTGATTAAAACAATGCTAATTACTGGTCATTACGTATGTCACATCTTTATGGTTCTGAGTAAGCTTTTATAACGTTCTTAGAATTCCATTTCCTTGATAAATCTAACAGGTGTGTCTGACTGAAGTTCCCAATCCGTAGGCCCGCGTGGCAACTAAGGCTAATTCCTTTCATTTTGAGATGAGACCTTTGCCCAGTAGTGGGACATATTTACGCTGGGATGGTGAATAAATCCAACTATTATATGAAAAATGTATTTAAAAAAAAACAAACTGACTTCCAAACTGTAACTAGGGAATAATAAAGAATATATTTAAAATATGTAAAGTAAATAAATAAATATCATCTCTACATACTCTCAAATTAAGTAAAGCTTGTAAAATTTGATTATGGGTTCTAGGCAACGGAATAAAGATACTTATTATGTATAAAGTCATACTTATTTATATTACAGTCATCCAAGACTCGAGACCAGACTTGTTATATCTATAATTTTCATACAAATATCAGCTCCGACCGAGGATCGAATCTGAGACCTCAAGCTTCACAGTCACGTTTCGATATCTGGTCGGTCATAAACATGCAATTTTAATCCTCAAGAAATATCTTTAGAATCTCTATAGACACAGTGATTTACATAGGCGACGCGTTTTGTAAGGCAGTAAAGCAAGTTACTCTTTAAGGTGTAGATAAAAAAAATGTAAACTAAACATTTAACTTCCGGAGCCCCGATTTTTTTAAGCATGTGTACTAAGAGACAACACGACCTCTAGTATATTTTGCAGGACAGTAGATATTTTTTGCATGCTTTTTGTATTTCGCAATTTGTATCTAGAAAGTTGTTCAGCCTTTAAACGACTTTGCCAATGTCAAATCGTAGGAAATAAACTAAAGATTTGATTATTGTGTTGGGAATCCCCAAGTGAAAAATCAGTAACAGGTTTTCAACCTATCAATTTCTAAGGGTATTACGTATTATAATCAGTACTCCATAATTATTAACCTGTCTGTTCATTGACATATATATCGCTTAGAGCGGCTTACAAGAACTATAACGTGCGCTACTGACTATTGCACCGAGAAGTGAGTAAAGCGACAGTGAGTGAAGTGAGTGAGTGAAGTAAGTGAGTGAGTGAGTAAAGTGAGTGTAAGATGAAGTGAATAACTGAAAGTGATAAAATAGACAGCAATAGATTACTGAGAAATACTTTAATGTTATACTTATATTATATCTACTGTGCGTATTGTAACTATTGCTATGCTGACTGTCCAACTGTTTGTCTGTCTGTCACGAAGATTTAACTCATGAACCGTAATAGATAGACCGCTAATATTTATGCAGTTAGGTCAAATTGCCGCTTCCACAAATATAAATTTGTAATAAAATATTAATACAGGAAAAGTTAAGGGTATCCGTACAAGAAATGTAATTATATTTATTTTATTTGTATGTCCGTAACGTTTCAATAACTAACCTCAAACTTGGAGTGATTATAAAGATAGATAATGTACACTGCAAATCATTAAATAATAAAAACTGGGAAAGTTTAGATGCGGCTGTCTTTCATGAATTTAAACCGTTATTTAGAACCATCGGTGCGCGAGTCCGATCCTTACTTGGCTGGCTCTATAAAGGCCTTGGGATTTGTACCATCGAAGGCAAAAACAGTGTAACATGCATTAAAATATGCATTAGCTGTGTTAACAGGATGTTGTTAAATATTTGACAGGACGTTAGTAAAGATAAGGTTGGCGATATAATGTTGTAACTAGCCATTTTTTTGTTACATTAGTGGCTGTAGCTAACCATACTAATATTATAAATGCAAAAGTGTATTTGTGTGTTTGTCCGTCGTTCACGTCGAAACGGAGCGACGGATCGACGTGATTTTTGGCATAAAGACAGTTTATGGCCCGTTGATGTAGGCTACTTTTTATCCCGGTAAAATGCACAGTTCCCGAACAGCGCGCGATAGCCGAATTCCACGCGGGCGGAGCCGCGGGCAAAAGCTAGTATTATATATGTATAAGTATGTAGTAGATATTACCGTGTAGCATACAAATTACTAAGAAAGACGACGCGGAAGTCTTGAGTTAGGAAATAATAGCATCTCCGCTTTATTTCTCGAGAATACGTGGAATTTAATGGCATGGAATATTTTGTATGATTATAGATCGTAGTAGTTTCGTAGTGGTGGGAGGGATTTTTACCTTGCAATGTTGTTTGTATATTTTTAAGGTTAAATTTTAAAAGTTGAATTTCTCACGTTGCTGGTGGTCAAATTGACTTATTTAAAGGATATATAAATGCAAATACAGTCGGCAAAAAGTTTGTGATAAGAATGATTTTTTTACAAAACTTATTTAAATACAGTAATGTAACTTGGAAAAAAATGGATAGCTTTGAAGTCCAAACATTTTTCAAAAACTTGAACATCTGAAAGATCGCCCCGGGCGAATATTCGAGCGTTTTGACCGTGCGGTAAAACGTCATTAGCGTCCCACGTTTATATAGTACAACGGAAAGACAAGTCACAAGAATTTTAATCACGCTAAATTAATTCAGCATCGGTACTGTCTTAAATTTTTGTACAAAAACAACCCTGAGCATTACTTCTTTTAATAACACCTGCGAAGATAGGTACTAATGACAATGTCAATGATTATATCATGGACAGGGATATTTGGAAATAATTCCGATCCGCATTAGCACAGGCATTAGCGATCCCTTCAAATAAGGAACCTACTGTGTTCAAAATAAAATTGTGTTAAATACTTGTAATGTATAGGATATATAGATATCATTTATAAATATTGTGAATCTGTTTAAAAAAAAATATATCTCGTTGAGTTCCTTGCCGGATTCTTCTCAAAAAAGAGGTTTTTTCCGAATCGGTGGTAGATTTTTTGACGTTCATAAGTGCTTGTTATAGCCTAAATTGAATAAAGAGATTTTGACTTTGACAAAAAAACGCTGCAAAACGCTGAATATTCGCCCCCCCCCCCCTCATCACACTCCGTTTATCCGTACAGCCACACTGTTCAATTAACTTGAAAAACACGTTGCAAAAACGCTGTAGTATTCTTACTGCGTCATTGTGACTGGTTTTCCGAACGGAAAGTTTTTCAAACCGAAGCGGTGAGTTGCAATTTGGAGTAAATGCAAATTGCATTAATGGGAAAAGTTTGGGCGACCAATAGAGTAAAGAAAATCTCAACAAGAACATGCTGGGAAAACTGCTAGGTCTCGATTGAGGTAATTTACTTACAAAAAGTAGTAAAATTTCATACGATAATGTGCTCTGTACGTCTCTTATCCTTAAACCTCATCTTTTCACTTTAAAACTGTTTAATTGATTTCAAAGAAAATTAGTATTGAAATGGTTTGGGACCCGGGGAAGGATATAATTATGACAATTTTTATCCCAGAATAGTAATAAACATATTTTCTGCAATATCACGAGAAACAGGTGCAATACTTACCTAGTAGGACATAAGTATTTAATTTTTATCCCTCAATCGTGTAAAGTTTTCACAGAACGCAGAAGTCGTGAGAAATGACTAGTTTGAACATGAAACTACTACTACTCCTACTACACATTCTTCTACTATTAAGTATATTACTTTCTACTACCACTACTACTTTGACTAGAAATTACTAGTCCATACTAATATTATAAATGCGAAAGTAACTCTGTCTGTCTGTCTGTCTGTCTGTCTGTCTGTCTGTCTGTCTGTTACGCTTTCACGCCAAAACCGCTGAACCGATTTGAATGAAATTTGGTACAGAGATAGAATAGACCTTGGGAAAGGACATAGGCTACTTTTTATCCCGATATTCCCACGGGATAGGGATAAAATCTCGAAATAAGAACCTCTGGGCTTAGAGTCATGAAATTTGGTATGTAGGTAGTTGGACGTATGGAATAACACATAGGTGACTTTTTGACCCGATATTCCCACGGAATAACTAGGGATAAGATCTCGAAATAACAACCGCTGGGCTTAGAGCCATAAAATTTAGTATGTCGGTATCTGGACCTCTGGAATAACATGAAAGCTACTTTTTATCCTGATTTTCCCACGGGATAGGGATAAAATTTCGAAATAAGAACCTCTGGGCTTACAGTCATGAAATTTGGTATGTAGGTAGTTGGACGTATGGAATAACACATAGGTGACTTTTTGACCCAATATTCCCACGGGATAACTAGGGATAAGATCTCGAAATAAAAAACCGCTGGGCTTAAAGCCATAAAATTTAGTATGTAGGTAGCTGGACCTCTGGAATAACACGAAGGCTACTTTTTATCCTGATATTCCCACGGGATAGGGATAAAATTTCGAAATAAGAACCTCTGGGCTTAGAGTCATGAAATTTGGTATATAGGTAGTTGGACGTATGGAATAACACATAGGTGACTTTTTGACCCGATATTCCCACGGGATAACTAGGGATAAGATCTTGAAAAAACAACCGCTGGGCTTAGACCCATAAAATTTTGTATGTAGGTATCTGGACCTCTGGAATAACACGAAGGCTACTTTTTATCCTGATATTCCCACGGGATAGGGATAAAATTTCGAAATAAGAACCTCTGGGCTTAGAGTCATGAAATTTAGTATATAGGTAGTTGGACGTATGGAATAACACATAGGTGACTTTTTGACCCAATATTCCCACGGGATAACTAGGGATAAGATCTCGAAATAACAACCGCTGGGCTTAGAGCCATAAAATTTAGTATGTAGGTAGCTGGACCTCTGGAATAACACGGAGGCTACTTTTTATCCTGATATTCCCACGGGATAGGGATAAAATTTCGAAATAAGAACCTCTGGGCTTAGAGTCATGAAATTTAGTATATATATAGTTGGACGTATGGAATAACACATAGGTGACTTTTTGACCCAATATTCCCACGGGATAACTAGGGATAAGATCTCGAAATAACAACCGCTGGGCTTAGAGCCATAAAATTTAGTATATAGGTAGCTGGACCTCTGGAATAACACGAAGGCTACTTTTTATCCTGATATTCCCACGGGATTGGGATAAAATTTCGAAATAATAACCGCTGGGCTTAGAGTCATGAAATTTGATATGTAGGGAGCTGCACGTCTGAAATAATACATAAGCGACTTTTTGACTCGAAATTCCCACGGGATATCAAAGGATAAAATCTCGAAGTAACAACCACTGGGCTTAGAGCCATGAAATTTGGTGTGTAGGTAGCTGAACCTCTGGAATAACACATAGGCTATTTTTTACCCCGATATTCCCACGGGATAGGAATAAAATTTTTAAATAATAACCGCTGGGCTAAAAGTCATGAAATTTGGTATGTAGGTAGCTGCACGTCTGGAATAACACATACGCTATTTTTTATCCCTATACTCCCACGGGATATTTCAATTGCCACTACCAGACCGATTAGTTTACGCGTGCGAAGCCGCGGGTAAAAGCTAGTATTGAATAAAAACGGACTAACTAACGCAAAACATTGTTCCGTAAATAAATGACTTCTCATTTACTCCTAGCTATTGCCCGTGACTCCGTCCGCGTATAATTTTTGTAATTAGGTATAGCTGTTTCGTGGGAACTATGCAATTTCCCGGCACAAAAACTATACCTAATTTCATCTTAATCGGTTCAGCGGTTTAGACGTGATGAGGTAACAAAAAGTGTTTATTGACTACCAAGTTTTCTAATTAAGTCATCAATAATTATAATCAATAAAAAATAAATAAAAAACAAAACAAATTGTAGACACACAATACACAACAAATAAAAAGTAACACACAAACAGACGACAATCATCATCATCATCATCAGCCGGAAGACGTCCACTGCTGGACAAAGGCCTCCCCCTTAGAACGCCATAATGAACGACAACTCGCCACTTGCATCCACCGAACAGACGACAATAAATAAACAAAAAACAACAAACACACAAACAAACAAAACAAAAAGACAACAAATAAACAACAACAAACAAAGAACAAAAAGACATACAAACTTTCGCATTCATAAAATTAGTGGGATTAAAACACAAAGGCAGCCCAACTTATGTTCATATTACAACATTAACAGTGAAACAAAGGAAACTCATAAACAATAAGTAGACTCAAGTTTCCCGCAAAAACTAAGTCAAGTTCACGATCACGATACAAAAAGTTGGAAAACAAAAGTACCGACGGAACTGGATGATTCTTGAAGAGGGACTAAATTGGAGTGATCAAAACGATCTTGTAGCCCTTAACGCGATTTCGAGACAGTGGGCCATACAAATATAAATCTGTGATTTATTACCACAACAGCCAAGTGGTTAGTGAAACTGACTTGAAGTTGCGCGTTCGATCCTCAGTCGGGGCAGATATTTGTATAAATAATAATTTGAATATCTGTTCTAGGGTCTTGAAAATATAAATATCTTTTTAAGTATTATTTATCTGGATAAATATGTTTGTCCGTTGCCTATACTATGTTGAATTTAATGTTTGAATAAACAGTCAAATTGTGTAGCAGACGTTTCTAGGTATTTCGAACACAAATAAACCAAAAATAGTAGCTATTTTGTCATCATCATCATCATGTCAGCCGAAAGACGTCCACTGCTGGACATATACATTTATGGAGCTATTTTGTACATATACATTTATTTACATACATGTACATGATTTAATATGAGTGAGTCTCACTTAGATTTATTTTTTTCAAAACAGAAACGATTTTCTTAAACCTGTGACTAATATTTCTATGAAATATATAGGAAATATAGTTCCAAATCGTTGAATTAATTTATACTCTAGTAATTAAAGTAAGCTCTTATGATTTTAGTATACAAACATGACTAATCATCCCACACTGCGTTTATTTTACATGGAAACACGTCGGAATTTCATAAAAACGGCCATTTTATATACCTTATATATTGACATGGCTTCATATTTGTTATTACTCTGCAAGAATCTGACTCGTACTTGGCATTTTTGTGTGGCAGCCTTCATTGCGCAGCCCCCCTTAAGGGTACTTATCTATCCTCTCAGGAGTGCGATCTTCTATAAAAAGAAATGACCTACATAAGATTTTGTGTGAAAATAACGAGGGTAGTATCCGATGTAAGGAATAAAATAATACCGGCCCTTCTCGTCCCAATTGTATCGCAAATTAGGCTGAAATCTGTTATTATAACTTATTACCAAAAAGAACTGATTTTTACTACCATTTCCTGGGGGTGTTTTTGCTTTTGCAAGGACACATTGCTTACAAAATTGTATATTTGTAAATTTTGTTGTATTTGTGTGTCTTTGTGAGAGTGAATAAATGTGTTCTAGCTTTCTTTCTATCATTTCTACTGTCGTAGTGCTTGGGTATATAATTATAACTTTTTAAACTTTAGGGATTTTCACTAGTAAATAATTAATTGAACACTCGATGTTTAGGTCGCATTGCAGAGGCCGTGGTCTTGACTAGTCTTTAATAAATAAAATTGGCAGAAAATTTTACTATTACATATTATGTTTAATTTTTGGTTCCGTTTCCGTTTCGAATCCAAATGACATTTGTTATATAGTGATTTTGTCTATATACGTGGCGCCCTCTACCGGAATAAAAAGTATCCTATGTTGATCCTTAGGACTTAAACTATCTCTATACCAAATTTCATCAAAATCGGTTCAGCGGTTTCGACGTGAAAGCGTAACAAGACAGACAGACAGACAGAGTTACTTTCATAGGGATTAGTAGATTTTGTCATCAAAATTACTAAACAGCTTTAAAAAGCATAATTTGTTAGTTACTGAGCCACTCTAAGTTAGATTTTAAAAAGTTTCACTCTGATGAGACCATATTTATTCCAATTAAGTACACTATTTTTCACTGCAAGTTATGTTAAGTTTAAAATGACCAAAAAGAGTTTTACACCAAATTATAATTAAAATTTACTCTAGCCTCGTTATTAGTTAAATGCAACTAATTAACTGTATGTTGATTAGGTAATTAAGTTATGCAATAGTTAATTAACTTACTTGAACGTAAGATTAGAGCTAATTATCATTATCAGATATAACTAAAGTTGTCTAAAAGAGCGCTAGATCTTCGAAATGAGTAGTCATTAAAATTAGTGACTTAGATTATTTATCGAAACAACCGTCTACAATAATTAAACTCGCATACAGGTGTTCCGTAATTTTTAGTTTGTAGATGCAAAAAAAAAACATATTTACTATGAAATAATAGGTAAGTCAAATAATGATAAAAAGCGGTCTTTAACTTTCTTAGAACTTTCGTCGAGAAAACACCAAGCTAAAGTTTGTTTATCTCTGAAACAATAATTATAAAAAAAGTCGCACTATTCGAGGAAGAACGGTGTAAGTCGACTTACTTATATCTTTCTTCCACGTCCAGAGCGACTTTCGACTATCATTTAAATCTCAATTAAATTGCTTTTTTTCTGTCTTTCGCCCAATGTTATTTGAATTTGTTTTTATTCCTCATTGTCCCTTAATTTCCTTGGATTTATGCCAGGGGCGCTGCTATCAGTATATCGTCTTCTAATCCTTAGAAACTTAAACGTAATCTAGTTCCAACCTTCGACTTAGTGACGGAACTGTTACAGATAAACAAGGAAGTAGTAAATTAATTACAGCAGGAGTTCCTTCGAGATATTTATTGTCACGCCATCCCAAAAGCCTTTCGAAATTGAATTGCGCTTTTAACTTCAACAAGTTGGTATTAAAGAACTAATTTCCGTTAAAAGTTGAATTATAAAATACCTATTCAATGATTCTCTCACTAAAGGGTAGAAAAAAAAGCCCAACTATACCTACGTGTAGGTACCTGAGTTACCGTAATTTTTAGGGTTCCGGAGCCAAAATGGCAAAACCCTTATAGTTTCGCCATGTCTGTCTGTCCGTCCGCGGCTTTGCTCAGGTACTATCAATGTTAGAAAGCTGTAATTTTGCACGGATATATAGGTAAACTATGCCGACAAAATAGTACAATTAAAAATTCAAAAACCATTTTTTTAGGGTACCTCCCATAGACGTAAAGTGGCGGTGATTTTTTTTTCTCATCCAGCCCTATAGTGTGGGGTATTGTTGTATAGGTATTTTAAAACCATTAGGGGTTTGCTAAAACGATTTTTCGATTCAGTAATTTGTTTGCGAAATGTTCAACTTTAAGTGCAAATTTTCATTAAAATCGAGCGTCCCCCCTCTTAAATCTAAACCGGTGGGTGGAAAAATTTGAAAAAATTCAGGATGATAGTCAGTATATCAGACTTCCAAGGAAAACTATAACGGCTAAGTTTGCTTGAGAATTATTACTAGTTTATGAGTAAATAGCAGCGTAAGGTATAAAATATACCTTAACTTGGAAGATTCCGTATAAAATAAGAAATCCTTAGAAAAATATTACTTAATTTTTTGATGAAATTTGGAATATATGTAGTTTGAACCCCAAGGATCAACATAGGATACTTTTCATTCCGGTAGAGGGCGCCACCGCGCGATAACCTAGATCCGCGCAGACGAAGTCGCGGGTATAAGCTAGTGTTACTATAAAGCTCACTGGTGTGATTATTACACTACTTGTGTGATTATGACGTACACCTATCATGTAATATCTGAGTAAATGAGGTCAAGTTACCTAAAGGCTTTCAAAAGATCCGTAGTTTAACCAACGGCCTTGAACCTTCGCGTTTTTCGGGCTTTATGTGCGATGTGCGAAATTGTACTTGGAATCAGTTATGACTTTTTCGGTAAAAGGAAAAACCAACACACACTTTCCAATTAATTCAATGACGTGTGTAAAGTTCATAATCCGCACCGGGCTCATTGTGGAACTACAGCTTAAGCCCTTTTATTCCAAGAGGAGGTCTATGTCCAGCAGTGGGATGTTTATAGGCCGAGATGGCAGGCTTCCTAAGTTCACAATAGGTCTCTAAATAATCAACTTGCGTAATGTCTTTAACTCTTTGAGCCAGTTAGATGAAATATTGATTTACTTGGTCGTTTGTTGAACACAGCCTTTACTAAAGGTAAGGTTCATCTGGTTTTCCGGAAGTTTCCAGAATTCTAGTCTTCCGTGCGGAATTGTGTTTCAAGTGCATCTTTTTTGATAAGTGTGTGGGAGTTTATTTTTTTGATTGCAATTAATAACTCTTTAACCACAGAGTATTTTCTGCACTTAAGCGCATATCTATTACGAAATTTTTTACGCTTTATTTTCTTTGAAAAATAGATAACAGGTGGGTTACTTTTATTGAACACCGACTAGACTGGTTTTTAGTCGAAATTTTTGGCTTATGATGTGTCCCCTCTGACGCTGTGCAATTTGAACATTTATTAATATTTGGAAACATTTTTGCCAAATACAATTAAAAAATGCTGAAAACCATTGCGTTCATGGCGATGATCGATCAAGCGGACTCAATAATCTGCTGAAATAATCTAGATTTATTCTAAGACAGTAAATGTTGACACTTTGTTCACTTCTTTAGGATTTATTTTTTATTTTTTGTAATATAGTATAATTTTAAATAAACAAGTAAAAGAATTATCCTACAGACTGAATAGTATCGTTGTTACGCGATCTTCTTTATCTTGGGAATTTGCTTATTTCGGGATAAAAAGTAGCTTATCCTACTCGGACCCGTGAAAAATATCTGTGTTAAAAATCACGTTCCTGTTTCGCTACCTACGTGAAAAACTGGCCAAGTGCAAGTCGGACTCTCTCACGAAAGGTTCCGTACCATATATACAACATTCATTAGACATTAGCAAAAAATGGCAAAAAATCACGTTTGTTGTATATGACCCCCTTGAATAACTAATTTATTCATGTTTTTAGTATTTATTTTTATAGCGGGCACAGTTACATACATAATATGTGAAAATTTCAAATGTCTAACTATTACAGGTCATGAGATATATAGCCTGGTGACAGACGGACGGAGAGCGAAGTCTTAGTGATGGGGATTTTGTTTTTACCCATCGGAATACCGGATCGGAACCCTAAAAAGGCTATTGGGAAATAAAAAAATCGGGTTGGGATTAATTTATAGTCTAGCATTTTGTGAGATTGTGTCTTTATGTTTTTAGTTTCTTCTCGTGTGAGATTATGGGTCACAAACTCTCTAATAATTATAGTGTTTGGTAAAAAAAGAACGTTAATGATTTACGCAAATAGGTGGTAAAAGTCTTTTCACGTTCATTAAGTTCGATAAAGTTTTTATAATCATTCTGTGTAGTCGACACTAAAAGATAGTGGCGGTTGCTATGACAGTCTGAAGTTATTTTCTTACTTTCTAGAAATTAGTGGGGTTTTTCAATTTCGAAATGGCATCCCTAAGGAAACTTAGAACTTTGTTATAATGCCAAGGCTAATGTCGGCTTTTCAAAGTAATCTAGGCAGTTATAATGGCAACTGTACTTTATTGGTTTCACTACAACTTTGGGAGTTTGATATTAATTTTGATTCGTGTGATTAGGGTTAATGTAAAGTTTTCTTTTTGGGTGTGGCGTGTAATTATGGATTTTTTTGGTGTTTTATTTTGTTGTGTAATCGTCTACGTATATCTACAGGTAACCGAACCGAGAAAATCATTCTTTCTAATAGAGTTTTTTTAAGATTTTTTTTTCGACTGGATGACAAACGAGCATGTGGGTCTCCTGATGGTAAGAGATCACGTCCGCCCATAAACATCTGCAATACCAGGGTATTGCAGATGCTTTGCCAATCTAAGACGGGATACCTGAAGTGCCAGTAATTTCACCGGCTCTCTTACTCTCCGCGCCAAAACACAACAGTGCAAGCACTTCTGCTTTACGGCAGGAGTAGCGAGCAAGACGTTGGTAGCAATCCGGGCGGACCTTGCACAAGGTCCTACCACCTGCAAACTAAAGTACAATTTACTTTTATCGACGTCATTGTCATTATCAAGTACTTTTAATACTCAAATTTAACGCGACTAACAGGGATGAATGCCTAACTTGACATACAGTCCAATTCCGTTAAAAATAACAAAATTCTTAGTTAAAAAAATAACAAAAATACAACCAAATTGTAAATCTTCCCCTTGCTTCAAGTCAGGTAGAAACGAAAGGTGTATACTTTTTCTGTTGACTGACAATGTATCAAAAAAAACTGTTATCATTGTTTGTACGAAAAGCCGTGACTACACAATCCTCTGAAGGATGCATTGCCTAATACTCCAGCCAACACCGTGATGGGTCATAAGCTAAACCACAGGATTCCGGACTAAACACAAGCAGAGACTAAACCGGTTTGCACCGGTTGTGGTTTCCGGCGAAGTTAGGGTTACCATCTGTCCATACTTTACTGTCTGTGCCATCATTGGACTTTGTGAAGTCTTGTATGAAAAATAAACAAAATTAGAGCCTCCATATATTTCAAAAGGAACGCGTGAATTAGAATCACAAAAGTAGGTATAAAATAAGTGTTTTTCAAACTTTACTTGAAAAACATCTTAAGACTGGTCAATTGCTGAATATAAAAGTCTAAATGAAAACCCTGTCATCTCATTTTTCGTGAACTAGGTATATTGTATGTTTTTTATGAATAAATAAAAATTTTCTAGATCTGAACCTAAATATACAAAACTAAGATAAAAATGCACAAAAGTAAAAAAAAAAACACGCCACTTACGATTTATTACTAGTGCTTATAAGCAAAGAATTTATTAAAAACTTAAAGTTGCAAAAATTAGTCAGCTTAAATATAGCTAAGTACGCCGATATTGCTTTAAAATGTCCGCTATTTTGCAGAGACTTGTCCAAATTTCGGAATATTAGGTGACCCTAGTAGTAGTTGATTCAAAGGGCACCTAGTGCTTACTCACAGTCTAGATTACCTATGAAGGTCGTTTTATCTAGGGCATGATGTTTAGTAGAGTAATTACTTTAGTTTAGAGTCTTAGTTTTATCATACTCTCTACATGAATTTTTTTTGGGCTGTCTTCTTAAAAATGAAGACACTAAATTTGGTCTTTGTTTTGTTTACTTGTTTTTTTTTTTTGTTTCATTCAGTTTAAGTACCTATATTTTACCCAACGATTTCATAGTTTAGGTCGGTTATACAAAGCTAGAGATTTCGTGCTGGAATTGCAATATAGGACAACTGTATAGTATAAATGGAATGATTGTATTTTAATTCAAATAATCTTTTTAATTCTAAAAATATCGCATTTGCACGCCGCGACAAAATTGCTAAAACGGCGGCAAAAAGATATTGTGCAGGTCTATCATCACCATAATTAACTGGCATTAATATTTAATGTCATAATATGACTTGATTGCTGGCGGTCTAGCTGCGTGAATGAACTAAGATGCAACAATATTGCAGTAACTACTAGATGCATCTAAAGAATAATGTCCTAAGTAATAAAATAATATTGCAGTGGCTACGAAATAATCACGTCATACATGCAAAACAACGCAACGACTAACGACCTAGTGAAAAAGGGGTTAAGTCTGGAGAAATTACACAGCTATTTTCTATTTTATCTGTAAAGGGTTTAAGTCGAAATCAGCTGTTCAACTTCTGCAGAATTACCCCTTTTTCACTAGGGCCCCTACAGTGCTTTATTGCTCAAAATGTAGATTTATCATTTGAGTTTTTGCTGCTCTTCTATCATATGTATCTATGTAGCTTAAGCAATCTCGAATATTCAAAGCGAGTGGGGGTCAAACCTAGTAGATACTAGCTTATGCAAAGACTAAATGCGCTTAGTTACTTAGTATTAGAGGACAAACTAGATGATATGCAAATGCTACCCGAGCAAAACGTTAAATAAAGCGGTTCCTGTCTAATATCCATTTCAATGGGTGACGAAGGTTTAGGTAAGGTATAAATATGTTTTCTTTCAGGCAAATAGGTCCATACGATGTATACTACTAGCTGTTGCCCGCGATTCCGTTCGCATAGATTTTTTTTATCAAATTTTCACAATCCTAAGGGAACTATGCAATTTTACGGGATCAAAACTATCCTATGTTCTTCCCCCGGGACTCAAACAATCTGTATCATCATCATCATCATCACATCAACCATAGGAAAATGCATTTAACCCTTTATAAGGCATAAGCATCCAGAGGTGATACAACAAAACTATTTATATCTCTAGATGCATTTTTTATTGCTTTACAGAAAATAAATAAAAAATATTGAAAAAATTAAAAAAAACATGGTGGTAAAAATATTCCCTCTGCCCGTGGCGAGCATGTAATGCATGTTTTTTTTTGTCGCGTGTTACAGACAACACTTCACTTTACTTTACAGATAATGTTCAGAATGAGTAAAAGTAGAAGAATACTCAACGATCTGGAGATAGTTCATGGATTGGAATAGATTTTTGGCCTCCCCGATGATCCCGATGTATCGGATGATAATTTCGCATCAGATGAAGATGAGGTACAGAACATATACTTGAAAACTATAATGAGCCCAATGACAGGCCTATGGTACCGACACTAAATCCACCTAATAGGCCCAATACTTCATGAAATTCATTCAGCCTAGTAGTTTGCCGCCTGTATATCTCCACCCAGTCCAGTCCAATCATCCAAAAGTGGTCGTCTTAGGAGGCCAACAAGAGTTGAAGTTTTGCCACATCGGGTTCACCGGGGATGCCAAAAATCTTCCAATCCATGAACTATCTCCAAATCGTTGAGTATTCTTCTACTTTTTTACTCACGCTGAAGATTTTCTGTTACAAAAAACAAAAACAAAAAAACATGCATTACATGCTCGCCACGGGCAGAGGGAACATTTTTACCACCAACAAAATGCTCCACACGGGCAGAGGGAATATATTTACCACCACAAAAGAAGCACATAAAAAATAAATCGCAAATGCTAAATAAAAAATATAAGTGAAAACATGTGAAATGAACATTATGAAATAGCAATAAAAACAAATTACACTTTGACGGTTCCGGAACTTGAAGATGCACAAAGATTTATCAACAGGTGTTGAAATTCACTTGTTTTTACGCTGTTTACCGTCACAGACTAAGAAAAATGTACAACGACCAATCCCATGTCTTTTATAAGAAATGTTTGGGGGGTTTTTACAAGTAATGTTGCCATAGAAAAAAACCGATCGCTCCATTAGTTTGAGAAAAAAAAGGGCAAATATATGGTGGGAAAAATATTCCCCCTGCCTTATAAAGGGTTAAATAATGTCTATACTAACTTAGTTGTATAAGGACCTCTCTGTTGCTAACATATTATTATTATTATTAATCAAGTGTATTATTTTTGTATGAGTCATGTTACTTGAAATAAATGAATATTATTATTATTATTATTATTTATAGGATGTCCACTGTTGGACATAGGCCTCCCCTATAGACCTCCAGTTACTATCTGTGCCGAACTATCTGTATACCGAATTTCATCTAGGTATTCGGTTCAGTAGTTTAGACGTGAAGAGGTAACAAACCAACTTTCTCATTTATAATCGTAACAAGCATTTGCCCGCGGCTCCACCCGCGTGGTATTCAGTTATCGCGCGCTGTTCCGTCGGGAACTGTGCATTTTTCCGGGATAAAAAGTAACCTATGTCATTCTCGGACCCATAAACTATCTCTATGCCAAAAATCACGTCGATCCGTCGCTCCGCTGCGGCGTGAAAGATGGACAAACACACCAACATACAAACACACTTTCGCATGTATAATATTAGATTAGATGAGGTGTAATAATAATCACGTGAATTCTACGACACACTCGTCGCGGTGTCATATTATTTGCCGCGAAATCTTACTCTGTCATACACTACACTACTCCTTTAGGGCATAAAGACTCCATACAGAAATCCGATAGTTCTTAAGTCAGTACTTTCATCACAAAGGAGAAGTTCATATAGTGGCGGGACTCCAACCACTCGACTGTTAGAGTGTCTCAATAAAGAGTCTGGATTCGTACTTACTTTAGAATAAGTATCCTCAGCCTTTGTAAAGTAAATTAAGTCAAAATCAAATCAAAATCAAAATATACTTTATTAGCTTTTACTCGCGGCTTCGCACGCGTAAACTATTCGGTCTTTATCCCAATTATCCCTACGTATCCCGTGGGAATATCGGGTCAAAAAGTCGCTTATGTATTATTCCAGACGTCCAGCTACCTACATACCAAATTTCATGACTCTAAGCCAAGCGGTTGTCATTTTGAGATTTTATCCCTATCTCGTGGGAATATCGGAATAAAAAGTATCCTATATTTTAATCCGAGTTATAAACTAACTTTTTGCCAAATTTCATCAAAATCCGTCAAGCCGTTTCAGCGTGAAGAAGTAACAAACATACTCACTCGCTCACAAACTTTCACATTTATAATATTGGTAGGATTTACAGTCAAGCGGATGTTGATGTGTATTACAATTTGTGTGCAGTGTATTCTACCTGCTAATGGGCATGCAAATATTTAGTGTTAATTACAGTCTTAACTTTAATAAATATTATGAGGCTTATAATCTAAGTATTTTTTTTATGGAGTAAAATGCATTTTGAGTCAAAAAATTGAATAAAAGTTTCTTAACTTTTGCCTTTCAGGTGCTCTTATAAATTCAGGTAACTTATAATACAATTTGGGTGCCATACCGAATGCACTTTTTGCATATGTATAAGGCTGTTTTTGATCGTTTGTTTATTATTTTATATCGCTGCCGAACTCTAATAAAGTAAGTAATTAAATAAAGTAAGGCTTGTATGATTGAATTGGTTTAAGAAAATGGGTAGTGTATCTACACACGCGTTCATAACGCTACTGTATGTATTACCAATGTCAAAAATGTCTTAATGCCTTTATGCTATTAACAATAATAAGAGTATAATTACATAAGAAGAAGAAGAAGAAAGACATTTATTCACATTCACAAAGACACACAATTACAACAAAAAAAAAAACAATAGACAACAAACACAAACAAAACAAAAAGGAAACGACGGATAATGACGTTTGACACTATGAACTTATCCACTGTGAATGGGCGATCGTTTTTAATAGGGCGATAATACTGTCTGAAAACTTTGATATTATTCTAAGTAATGTCATGAAGGCTTCTCTGCTAAAAATTATCATTTATATCAAAGTTCGCGAGACTGAGTATTAGTTTATGGGTATTAGTTTGTGTGTATACGTACCTACGCTTCTTTGTAAAGTGGTTGAATGGATTTGGATTTGGGACAAAGTCCTGAATTAATACAAAGGATAAATTAAATTATACTTTAAGCATCGTATTGTATCTTCAACTATTTCTGAATTTTAAACTCTCTCTCATTATAAAGAGTGTAGTAACTCGTTCAAACCGCTTTTCGAGAAAAAGCGGTTTGGAAATTAATTTATTTTTTTAACTGTATCTCATAATAAATAAACAGAGACGGCATCACATTTATCCGTCAGATAATTTAATCAATGGATGGTAAAACAGGCGGTAACTGGAAGTGGAAAAGGGGTATGCGTATTAAAATGAGTTAATCGTAGATTGCAATACCTACTTGAAGTTCATAAATAGACTTTCAGTACTTTTTCCGGTGTTGCCATACAATTTAATATTTTATTTTATTTTTAATTTTTATTTTTAAGTTAGTTTTTAGATAAGGTCCTCACTGAAAATCAGCGCCACGGCTTGCCGTGGCATTATGCTGAGTGGGGACCTATTTAGCGTCATGTATGTTATTTGTTCTATGTTTATTTCTATGTTTGTTTTATGGCGTTAAATAAACGTATTTTCTTTCTTTCTTTCTTTCTTTTTTTACTTCCGGTATTCACTTAGGTATGTAGGTCCATGATTTTAAATAATTTTCTAGGCCTTTAATCATGGGTAAGGCCTAAGACCTATGGATTATCATAAAGATCTAAGCAATGCTACGTTCTTTAATTAGGCGTCAGAATAATACAGATAGCAATTAGTTGCCGATGAGTTAATTGAAATAGGGAAGGCCTTTAATTAAAGAGTGTCTTTATGGTTCGAGATGGTTTTGAAGGAAAATGGGAACACAAACAAATCGATAGCTTAGTCATTTTATATCAAGGATTCCTTCTAATTTAAAATGCCGAAAGTTTATAAGACTGTTTGTTTGTTACATTATCACGTCTAAAATGATGACCTAGTTCCAAAGTAAGCTTAGCAAAGTTTGTGTAACTTGTGTTGTGGGTACTAAGCAACGGATAAATATGATTACATAGATAGATACATACTTAAATAAGTACATATTAAACACTCAAGACCCGAGAACAAACACTCGTATTTTTTCATACAAAAATCTGCCCCGACACGGGAATCGAACCCGGGACCTCAAGCTTCGTAGTCAGGTTCTCTAACCACAAGGCCATCTGGTCGTCAAAATAATAATTTTATACACAGGTAGAAAAATCCACTTATGACATCATTACTGTCAAATTTATCACCGTCGGTAACCATTTAGCAAGCCACTGTGAATTGAATAACCTAACCATAAAAAAAACTATTTTAATACAAGCTTTTTTTTCTGACTGTACTTTTTGTTGACTGTATTTGCATTGTCACCAAAACTACATTTTGCATACCAAATTTCAAGTTGATGCTATTAACCGTTGAAGAGTTCCGTCCTGCGGAGACGATCTTGGCTGGACTACCAGGATGTCACTACAAAATTATTGTATTGTCACGTGATTTACATAAGTATTCCAAATTTCAAATCAATGTGACTACTGGAAGTTAGTCAGATTTACCTTGTAAGATTTGATTACAGACAGACAGACAACGTGACAAGTGAAACTAAAAAAAAAATAGCTTCGATACAGCAACATATGATTATTACCAAGTAATTATTTTAGTTGAACTATTTAAATTAATATGACCTCTCAGGCAAAAGATCGTTGATTCAAACCCGTTCGTTCATTCTTGAGTTTTTCAATAGGTATACGAAATTACATTTTGAATTTACCACGAGCTTCACTGAAAGTAAATATCGTAAGGAAACTGCACAAACATGACAATGTGTGAAGTTCCCAATCTGCAATGGGCCCGCGTAGGAACTACAGCCCAGACCTCTCATTCTGAGAGGAAGCTTATGTCTAGCAGTGGAATGATGAATTTCAATTAAAAGAAATATAAGCAAAAAAAGATCGCCCTTGGGAAATAATAAATAAATATCATGGGACACCTGACACCAATTGACCTAGTCCCAAACTAAGCAAAGCTTGTAGGTACTATGGGTACTAGGCAACGGATAAAGATACTTATATAAATAAATAAATACTTAAATACATATTAAACATCCAAGACCCGAGAGCAACAATCGTATTATTCATACACATATCTGTCTCGGCCGGGATTCGAACCTGGGACCTCAAGCATTGTAGTCAGGTTCTCTAACCACTTAGCCATTGAGTTTTACTTCGATAATCTATCTTCACTTACTATCATCGAAAGTCAAGATTTGTACAAACATAATGATGTAACGACTTCTTATTATATAGTCATGATTATATTGTGCCAAACATGGCTTATTGGCAAGTCGGAAGCCAATTGGCAAGTCGTCAAAGTAACGCTCCAAGGCCGACGCAGTTAGGGAGAATTCCTTTGTATTAGAGAAGCGCCTTATATAATATTGTACTTTTTATTTGATAACAGAGTACCATGGAAGGATAAGGGATATTGGGCAAACGGTTCATTTGCTAGTACAAAGAAACTTTTACATTCGTATTTTTCGTTTTGTGCCATATTTGGCCAGAAGTGCGATAATTTGATTTATTCTTGCCGTATCACGTCATGTCGGAGCATGTTATTAGGATAAAAATGCACAATTTGCGGTGGGAAATTTATGCGCAACACTCGGTGCACGAGAGAGAGGGAAACATTTATTAACACATATGCGACCATGCATCATTTCGACTCTCATAATTGTCTCTTTTTTTCTCTGAATCCATGAACTGTCTAGAATTGTTATAGAACAAACATAACCTATAGAGCTCTACGAGATAACCATTTCATAATTTCTAAAAAAGATTGTTTCGCCGAAAAAAATATGAATAACAAATTATGACAAACATTACATTATGACTTGCGAAAATTATGAGCATAGATACACATAAAAATAAATCAGAGGGAAAAAATTCAAAATTAACATCGAATAGTATAAAGTGGGCCTCACTCAGCACAATGTTACGGCAAGCTGTTTTTCAGTGGAATTCATAACTTTTAATGCTCATTCAGACAGAAATAATTTGAGTTGAATTCTTAGAAGTCCTTGGTTTAATCCTTAAACTTGAAAAATATTCCTGTGTAAATATTATAAAAGGCATACCTTTTTCTAGACAGAAACGGGGCAAAATGTCGGAATTAATAAATCAGAATACGCGATAATATCCGTTTAGATTTGTTACGTTTCAGTGAATCATTTGAGTTCATTTGAGTGAGTACCTAATACCTTTAAATAACCAATTATTATTGTTGTTTTATTTGTAGACATAGATTACGATTTAGATGAAATTCAGGGGGGGTGGAGAATCAATCTAACTTGGTCGTATACTAGGTCTGGAAAAACGCGTGCTTCGAGTTTTAGCCTGGAGCTTTTATTTTGATTCTAATATTTCGTAGCAAGGTGATCAATTGTGTTGCTTTGAGGATGAACTATGGATGAGTTCGAAACGCGTCCGTGTAGTGTGGTGTTGGTGGGCTTGTGTGATTTGTGTGTTCTTACAGTGTGGAGCTGGAGGAGCTGCATGAACGCATTTGTTGCATAGACTAGGAGTTCTGTTATTGAGTTCTGAACTAAAAGTTTTTTTATTTACTAGCCATAAGCATCCTATATAATGTGCGAAATCCTATCTTCTGTATCTATATCTTTCTATCATCCTATATGTATTCCTATATGTGTGAAATAACATTACAAACAAATTCAAAAGAAACAAAAATATGTTAATTTATTTGGGCGCTAATGCAAGCCATAGACGCTGACTTACACTGCGTCACTGAAGTTATGAAAAGAAATGACTCTTCCTTCGTCATTTACCCACTAACAATGTATTAGTCTTTCAATATTGACCCGCGTATAAGGAAGACACGGTGATATTTTGCCCGTGAACTTAATGACTTATGTCTCCGGTAGGGTTCCACTTCGAGCGTCAGCATTATGTTATTTTTACACAGAATCGTCATCGTCAGCCTATTACACGCCCATTTTAAAGGGACTCATGTCGTAGAATGTTAACCCCGGCTCGCATTTCTGTGTTTTTCGAAATACAACACACACAAACATGACGCCTATATTCCCAAATAAGGTAGGCAGAGCACACGAAACGTTACCACTTCGGAGCCACTTTTAGCAATTTTAGGTTTTAAGTTTGATAAAAAACGAAATTCAAAATTCAAGTGCGTAATTAAAAGAAAACGAAAATGTTACCATTGTTTGAAAAGCTTTACGGCGAAGGAAAATATCGTGAGGAAACCTGGACAAACCTGCGAAGAAATTCGATGGAGTGTGTGACGTTCCCAATCTGCATTGCGCCTGCGTGGGAACTACGGCCCAAGCCCTCTCATTCTGAGAGGAGGCCTGTGCCGAGCTGTGGGACGTATATTGGCTGGGATGATGATTATTATTTTTTTGCAAAAATAAAGTGCCCGCTAAATTGCCCGCTAAATTGTACCCGCTGGATTGCCCGCTAAATTGTACCCGCTAAAGTGCCCGCCAAATTGTCCGCTAAATAGGGATGATGATGCTATTAAAAAATAATTCGAAGGCACAACTGCAGTAAAAAAACGCTTTATTTTAGCCCTGAAAAGCAAATTAATTTTCTATTTACTGTAAAATAAGATTTTTTATTGCTTTAAAACAAATAACCAGTTAGTTGATTGAGTTGCCGGATAATGACGTCACAAGTCGCTATTGCCATTGAAACTCTATGGGAGAATTGAGTTTTGACAGCTCATAAAAAGTACGTCAGGTGATTGGTGGTGTCAGCATCCCTATTGTACCCGCTAAAGTGCCCGCCAAATTGCTCGCTAAATCATACACGCTAAAGCCCGCCAAATCGCCCGCTAAATCGTACCCGCTAAAGTACCCGCCAAATTGCCCGCTAAATTGTACCTACTAAAGTGCCCGCCAAAATGCCCCATAAATTGTACCCGCTAAAGTGTCCGCCAAATCTTACCCGCTAAAGTGCCCGCCAAAACACCCGTTAAATTGTACCCGCTAAAGTGCCCGCCAAATCTTACCCGTTAAAGTGCCTGCCAAATTGCCCGCTAAATCGTACCCGCTAAAGTGCCCGCCAAATTGCCCGCTAAATTGAACCCGTTAAAGTGCCCGCTAAAATTGTACCCGCTAGCACAGGGCCGCGACTCGTGTTATGACGGGCCATCACCACTCACCTTGACACCTTTACTCGCACCCACTTGCGCAATTTGTATCGGCCACTGCTAACTGCAAGCATTTAGCTTCTTTATAAAGCGAGTGGTTAATTAGTGCTGTGCAACTTGATACGAAATAGTTTTTACAAGTAATCTAAATCTTAAACCCACTATCCATACTAATTATTATAAATGCGAAAGTGTGTTTGTATGTTTGTGTGTTTGTCCATCTTTCACGCCGTAACGGAGCGACGGACCGACGTGATTTTTGGTACAGAGATATTTTATGGTCCCGAGAGTGACATAGGCTACTTTTTATCCCGGAAAAATGCACAGTTCCCGAGGGAACAGCGCGCGATAACTGAATACTGAATACCACGCGGGCGGAGCCGCGGGCAAAAAAGCTAGTTATATTTATAAATGCGAAAATTTGTAAGTCTGTTTCTTTGTTACTTTTTTAACCCCCGACGCAAAAAGAGGGGTCTTTAAAAGACCTATCCAACGACACCCCTTCTAGGTTGGATGAGAAAAAAATCACCCCCACTTAACGTCTATGGGAAGTACGGTAAAAAAAAATTTTGAATTTTTTGTAGTACTATTTTTGTCGGCATAGTTGACTTATACATTCCCGCAAAATTACAGCTTTCTAGCATTGATAGTCCCTGAGCAAAGCCGCGGACGGACGGACAGACAGACATGGCGAAACTATAAGGCTTCCGTTTTTGCAATTTCGGCTCCGGAACCCTAAAAACGAAGTATATACAGCACATATTGTCTTATGTTGCTAAAACTTAATACTCTGTATCTTCACCAACAGTACTTAAACTTTGACCAGTTTTAAGAAATATTTAAATATTACGCGTTCACTCAAACAAGTTTTGCTTTAAACAAGTTTTGTTTTATTACGAGTATGTTGTGACGCATTTCGCACGTCGAACAACTAAAATCAAGTTTTAAGGTTTAGGTTAAATTTGTGTATAGTTTTTGCTGATAAATAATTTTATGTTGAGTTTTTGATATTATACTTTGACATCAAGAAGTAGGTACTCACAACTTACACTTCACGATTATTACCTACCTACTATTTATACTATTTCAAAGTTTTTAAATTTGTGTTTTTTTATTTATATTTTGTATAATAATCCTTATAATTTATGTGTGTATAGTCGGGGTAAGAATAGGTTTATCATTTTTGGATCTTAACGTATATTATGTTCTCTGTGTTAACGTAAATGAAATAGAGTTGAAAAGTGACGAACCATTTCTTACCCCGACAATACACATACACACTTATTTTACTCCAATACTCATCATTATGCTAAATTTCACAAGACATGAATGAAAGTAGAAATAATATATTATAGCGCCATAGTTTATTTCACCGAAAGTTGTTTGATCGAAAGCCAGAAACTAACAATAGTTAAATAATAAGTAAGTACCTACCTTCGTCAATTGAATAGTAGCTTCGATATAATCGCTATCGACGTTTTATACTTTTAGTATTTTGATTTTCGAAGTATGAAATATGGATTAAGTACTAGCTTATGTCTGCGACTTCGTCTGCGCGGATCTAGGTTATTGCGCGGTGGCGCCTTCTACTGGAATTAAAGGTATCCTATGTTGATCCTTGAGGTTCAAAACTACCTATATACCAAATTTCATCAAAATCGGTTCAGTGGTTTAGACGCGAAAGCGTAACAGACAGGCAGATAGACAGACAGACATCGCATTTATAATATTAGTAAGGACTAGTAGGGATTTCAGTTTTAGGTTGACTTTTCGGTGCTGCAGTGCGGTTTTGAAATATTATGTTTCTTATCTAAAACTCTTAAACATGACTGACAATCAATTAGTTTTACTAATTAGGTAAAACAATCACGGCTAGCTTAAAAGTGACTTAATAGTTACTTTGTATGAAGTTAGTAAAAACTCCTAGACTGGTTGATTGTTACAAAATTCAACAGTATTATACTCACTTCTTGGCCATTCATTATTAAACTATAAACCTAACAATAAGCGACGGGATCAAACAGTTTGTTCTTAGAATTCTATGAACTTGAAAGTTATTCGGTTAACGAGAAATGTTGATATACTTAGGAAATACGGCAAAAGGGATCGCTGATGCGTTGTTAGTTCTGACGGGTAAAATTGCTTATCGTGCCAGTATTTAGAAAGACTATACCTATATAGGTCCTATAATATCTAAAGGCTATAAAGTTACTCTGTCGGTCTGTTATGTACCTTTTAAAACTTAAGAGAAATCTTCGTTCCATTCTCCATACAAACGTAGTCCCGGTCTCATTTGAAAACTAGGCAACGGAAGTAGATTAAATGTAAGTATGGACTAGACGTAATTATCTATGCCTGTGGTTTTTCAGATTTTCATATAAATGTGTGATATCAGAATTACAGGAGCTCAAAACTCGACAAAAAAAAGATGTCAACTTTACATGAGAAATACAGACTATTGAAGCATTTTTACAAAAATTGAAAAATTCACAGGCATAGAAAAAATAATGAAGTTCTTGATTGTTAAACATCATTAATTTCTGTGCAAAACTTTTCGTATAATATGAGGACAACGAAACCCAAAATTCAACCGCCCAAATTGAAAAGCCCTACAGCTATCTCGATATACATTAGCGAGAAGCGGAGAAGCGGGAGGGATGTGCATGGGGGGGACGGCTGCGAGCGCTTATGTCACGAGCGATAAAGACAGCAAAAAAAACAAACGAATAACTAACGCGGCCGCGCGGTCGGCAGGGAAACTTACTCTTAAACCAGAACCAGTGTAAAGGAAAGATAGATTTTATTGGACACGGAAATTCGCAATATTCCCGCGGGATAGCGATAAATGAATTTTTTGTAGATGTAGCGGGGAACAGCTCTATTTATACTACATTTGAAAAAGGGTTAAAAATGTTGACGAGTCTTTTTATTATTGAAAAACACTTTAAAATAAGTCACAGCAAATTTGTAACAATTAGCAAGGACATAAATATATTCGTTTTTTTGTGAAAAATTAGAACAACACCGATACTGAATTTAGCGTGATTAAATTTTTTGTGACTTGTCTTTCCGTTGTGCTATATAAACGTGGGACGCTAATGACGTTTTCCGCGCGGTCAAAACGCTCAAATATTTGCCCTACAACGCCCACGGGAGGAGAATAGGGCAACATACCACAATATCACTTTTTGACCAAAAAAAAATCATTGTTTCTATTCTTTTACAGAACCATGCCAGCCTACGATAATGCGGGGGCTACGATATCCCTGGAGGATGAAATCCCGCCAGAGCATGTGACCATAGTAACAGATAACTTCGACTTAAACCAAAGAAGGCACCAGTTCCAGTCCCAGAAGTCCACGGTTACTTCTAGAAGACAACAGGCTGTATGTGTGAGGAGAGCTCACAAACGATATGGCTCGAAGAGTAACCCCAACGTTATTCTTGATGGTCTCAATATGACTGTACCTAAGGGAGCTATGTAAGATTTTTTTTCTATCATTATCCACATCACATCAGCGTAAGACGTCCACTGTTGGATATAGGCGTCCATAGACTAGCTGCTTCGGTTGGAAGCTGCCTGCTTCCACCGTGAACCCGCGGCTTTAACCAGGTCGTCCATCCATCTCGTTGGTGGGCGTCCTAACGCTGCGCTTGCCGATCCGCGGTCTCTATTATAGAATATTTCGAGATTTATTTTCTATAATACTACTACATTTTTAACATGGTTTCTTCGTTACCAATCGTGCACCACCTTATGCGATATGCGTGCAGAACTTCTTTATCACAGATATAGATCACACTAGATAACGCAAACACCTCAATCTATATGAAAACTGATCGGGTCACTTTTTTATGTCTAATGTGACGTCTCAAGAGCGAATTAGCGATGTGAGTTCCCTAATCTCCGCGAAAAATCGATTCTCGAGTCAGTCACTATGATAGTCACATGACTATAGTCATGATTAGTTAGTTACCGGTCAGTGTATGGGGTCAACTTCGACATTTGGTCGGGGTTCGGTCACGCGAAGAAGATGCATTTGTGTAATCTAGTGTTATATATATCTGTGCTTCTTATCTTCCGCGTCAAAGAATATTATAATGTCGCTCAGACTCAATTTAGCGCGGGTTTTTCCTTCTCCGTAATATTCGTGGTAAATTTCAGATGTAAAATTTTCAGAACTATTTGATATTAATTTCAACTTGATACTTTTACCGCATGCTTTATAAAATAAATCAAATAAAAATAAATATAAATATGTGACACTAATAAAATTGATCTAGTTCCAAAGTAAACAAAGCTTGTGTTATGCGTACTAGGTAAAAGATATACATAGGTACTACGTATCTACTTAAATATTAATATGTATTAAACACCCAAGATTCGGGCACAATAATTCGCATTTTTATACAAATATCTGTCCATACACTCGTAATTATCCCCATGTATGTCATATACGCTGCTTTTGCTCATAAAAATGTAGGTAATATCCAGTAATAGCATTAATAACCGTCACAGAATACAATGTCCCGGAATACTTTCAATGGATTGCAGGAAAATGGATAATACGATGATCGATGTTAAAGAAAAACGTAAAATTCCAACCCCTGTCTGCTAAAATATCCGGGTTTTGAAGAAGGAAGCTCTTAATTTTATTGGGCTACTTAACGCCATTTCCCCATTACAGTGGCCCGTGAAAAATATAATTTTAAGTCGACATTAAAATGATAAATTGCCACGGACTCTTGTTATTAAATGGAACGGAAATATACTTAAGTTTGACGTGAATAAATTTTAAATTGTCACTTAAATATGGATGGAGTTGTGGAAATTGTCTGCCGTTTCTTGAATTAGGTCACGGGTATTTGAAAAGTTCTACTTTGTAAATTATGAGAGCAATAGAAAGTGTAAAGTTTAAATACTGTGTAGAGACAGAAAATTCTGTTCGCCTATAATTTAGAATAGTGATTTATTTTCTGCTGTTGAAACTCGTATGCCCTGGAGAAGAGAAACCACAGATATAGATAACACTAGATAACGCAAACAACTCAATTTGTATGAAAACCAACCACTTACTCACTCACTCACTTCACATCACTTTTTAGGGTTCCGTAGCCAAAATGGCAAAAACGGAACCCAGAATGTCTGTCAAATAATTTACGCCGTCATTATCGAGTACGGTCATTCTAAACTCATGGTAGTGGTACTGGATAATATTTGTATCTTTGAATAAGTTAGCCTAAGTATTATTTTTCTTCTATAGTTTGTGTGTAAATAAATAATATTTACTTATAGTTACGGCCTCCTTGGTGCCTCTGGTTGTGGGAAGACGACTCTTCTATCCTGCATCGTGGGAAGACGTCGACTGAACTCTGGTGAAATATGGGTGCTGGGGGGAAGACCGGGGAGCCCGGGGAGCGGGGTGCCTGGACCACGGGTGGGGTACATGCCGCAGGTAAGATCGAAAAGTCAGATAAAGAACATTAGAGTAATTCAATAATGTTGCTTAATAATACTTTATCTCACAAGCAAAACATTTTTTTTTAATCGACTGGATGGCAAACGAGCAAGTGGGTCTCCTGGTGGTAAGAGATCACCACCGCCCATAAACATCTGCAACACCAGGGGTATTGCAGTTGCGTTGCCAACCTAGAGGCCTAATTAAGGCCTAAGTGGCCTAAGTGCCACTAATTTCACCGGCTGTCTTACTCTCCACACCGAAACACAAACAGTGCAAGCATCAACAACATCATTTTCTCCTTTCCCGTCCTTCCTTCCTTTCCCTTCTCTTCTTGTTCTACCTGTTTTTTCCTTTTTCATTCATCCTTTAGTCCTTTTGCTCTCCGCCGCAGTTGGGTGGAAAATTACGCTTTCAAATTTGAGATGCACTGATGCATCGATATACCCCTTTCTCGGTACAATATATAATTTTTACTGAACCAACGATGGCGAACCTTAATCAAATAATACTAAATTTTGAATCAACAAAAACCAATCAATTTCAGCCAATATGCGCACATTCTTCAATCGTTAGAGTAAATATAAGCTAAAGCCTTTAATTGTAACCATATTCAAATTAAAGCAATAACTCATAGCAATTTAATGGACCAAATACCTGCCGTAAATAATGCTAGACGTAATCTGATGTAACTTGAAGAGAACTAAGGTCCTGATAGCGGAACCAGTGTTGGGGGGCGTTTATTCGAGCGTCTCAACCGCCTCATTTATCTGATCACATTTTTTACGAATTGGCTCTAGATTTTGATGTCGTTTTTAAGATTATTTGTAAGTATTCCTGTATTTTACTATTTTATTTCTACCAGATAAATAAAAAACTGTATCAGAATATTCGGCCATTGATACAGAAAAGTGTCCAGAAAAATGAGACGGTTGAAACGCTCGAATAAACGGCCTAGGGTTTGTAATGCTCTTTGCCCGTGCCGTGGCCGGTTTCAGAATAGGAATGACCCATTCCCGTGGGTGTTTAAAAGGCGACTAAGGGAGATGTGAGAGTTGGCAGCGCTATCTATTGGTAACCTCGAACTCTGGACTCCAGCCCTGCGTGCGGTGTGGAAAGCAAGGACCAATGCATTACCTATTTTCCCAAGAAAGTTGTATTTATCAAGCTTCGCGCGTTCCTATTGCCTTGGAATGGGCTGAAAAGTAAAAAAAAGTAACCCGACAATTTAATAAAATGATTAGCCCCAGTTTGCTACGAAAACATTATTTTTATCGTCCCTAAAAAAAAAATCTTAGTATTGATGCTTATACCTACTTGCGGAGTATTTAACAAAATGAAGTATGTGGACTATTGTAAACGACACTATGACACTCAAATCTTTGTGGACATTTTTTACAAATCGTACCTAGTTTAGCATCCATCCCGCTAAAATGTGATGAAAATACCACAATGCAAATAAGATTCTAACCTTTATTTATGTTAAATTACAAAATTAAAATTAAATCAAACTAAAAATGTCAAGTAAACTAATTAAATGCAATGCAAATTCATTTAGGTATGTAAATTTACTCAACATCATTACAAAATCGAAAGACAAATTACCAAAGAAATGCAAGAATTCATATAAAAAACTAAGTGGCCCTCCGATGCAAGCTTGTTTAAAGTTACGACCAATACTAATAAAGACATTACAATGGTGGTGGCTGTAAAGATTTTCTGTGGTCAGTTACTTAAGGAAAATCGTTAACACTGTAATACAGCGTGTATTTTTAATACTACCTCAAACTTTAAGTGCAGTTAGTGAAGGCTCTAATAATCACATTTTATTATGTTTTAGTAAAAAAAATAGACTTATACATTAAAAGAAAACTTATAGGATTGGTAAATAAATATTATACATTTTTACTTTTAGTTAAAGCGGCAATTCCTAAACGCACAACATTAAAAAACATACCTTATTAATAATAACTTCAATGCAAATTAATACTAGTAAAAAAAAATTTTGGCTCACTGTATTCAGTTTAGGTATTCCTAATACCTATTCCAGATTTTGTCGGAAATTTTGCACATTGGCAATAATTTTGTACATAAAACCTGCCTTGCAATTTTGTTGAAATCAATACCGATCCATTAAAGCAGGATATTCACTGTCAATCCGTTCACTGCCCATCATCTAAAAAGCACCGCACTGTTGCGGTCAGACTAAATTACCTTACTCATAAACATTTAATGATATTTATCAAACTTAATTACCTACCTGTTTTGTTAATAATTAGGAGGGTGCAGTCTCATTGCACATTTTTCAGTTTACGTTGTGGCTTGCAAGTAATTGAGGCTAATCTGAACCCATACTATGTATCTGCAGATGTAGATATATCTATTTTCTGTGGCTTAACTAAATTGTTTCTTTTAACACAGCAAAAATCTAAACATAGTTGGTGATGAAGTTTACCGAGTAAATATAAGTTATTACCGACTGTTTATTACATTTTTTTCGTACATACTCATACTTAACACGGTGCAATAAAGGATACTCAGTTTACACTGCGTATTGACATTACAAAGATCAAACAGAAAACATTCGAATCTCTTCTGAGGACGGGAGGGCTTTGCTCTTTCAAGCACGTTCTATAAAGGAATTGTGATGCATCTAACTGAGATTTATTATTTTTATACACAATTGAAAGCTACCTCGTTCACCATTAAGTTTGGCATTTTATTGGAAATTCCGAGATTTTTCCGAAAGTTACATCATTGTTTTTTTGGTAGAGTCACCTTAAGGCCCAAAGACAATATTATCATGACTGGTTGTTTTGGACATAAAACTACCGTGAGACTCACTCATATTAAATAAATGTTCCGGATAACTCACGTCTTAAATCATGTCTTAAAACATGTCGAGCTAAACTCGATTTAAGACGTGAGTTATCCGGAACATTTATTTAATATGACTGGTTGTGTTTACTTGTTTTTACCCGACTTGAAAGAAGGAGGGTTATTAATTAGAACGGGTCCATAATTAACTCTCATAAAATTCTTATTCCTATTTTTTATTTCACTACCGATTTGTGTTCATAATAATCACTCTTCATGTTTTTTTCCTCATGCTTTTTTTATTCATAAATTTTTATTACTGACTGGTTTTTTCGTCCCACGTTTTTACGAATATTTTTTTTTATCCAACCCGTACATCCAACAAGTTACCCAGCACATTTGACAGTGAATGGCCGTGCTTGAATTCCCAACGTGAAAAAGCGGTCAGCTTTCCAAATTCACGGGGAAATGTTTAAATTATTGCCGAATTTTATGGATTAATGTGAACGAATTAACTTTGTGGCCTCCCGGCTTGTTTTATGACCGCGCATTCGAATCGGAAAACAATGAATGGGAAAATTAGGAATTTGGTTTTGCGTGAGTTAAGGCCTAGAGAGGAGGATATTCATAGGTTATTAAAAAACAGGCCAAGATTTTTTTTTTTAATTTTTTTTTTTGTACCATTTTGTCGGCATAGTTTACATATATATGTTCGTGCAAAATCACAGCTTTCTAGCATTGATAGTCCCTGAGCAAAGCCGCGGACGGACATACAGACAGACAGACATGGCGAAACTATAAGGGTTCCGTTTTTGCCATTTTGGCTACGGAACCCTAAAAAGGACCCTATTGATATTGTGAATCAGTTTTAAAAAATACCTTGTTGAGTTTCTTGCCGGATTCTTCTCTACAGATGTTTTTTCCGAACCGGTACCGAAGTTGTTGTAGCTTAAATTGAATAAAGATATTTTACTTTTACTTTGACCGTAAAAGAACTCTATTCTTATTATATAGCAGTTAGAGTTTATCAGGATGTCAAGTATTACAAATTAGTAGTTATAACAAACATGGTAGTCATGCAACCATAATAGGCACGGCAGTGCGCGCCACTGCGCTCTGATCTATTATTTGCGAGCCCAGATATGTCAACACAGACGTTGAAATACAGACGGTGCTTACGTCCGCATTGCGTAGGAACTAGAGATCTATTTAAAGTACAATTCAATAGAATCTAACAATTTTCTACACATTTAACACACCCTGACGTGGGCACGCTTGATGGTATATGTCCCTATTGTTGAAATTATCATCTAACAGGAATGAAAAAAGAATAATAGTCACATCACAAAGCCTTAGGCAGCCCGGTGTTTATATTAGAAGGCTGGAAGTGTCTACAGGATTGTTAGATTCTATTGAATTGGAGTATACCTACTACTTTTCATTATAGTAATGAAAAGAGTTATAAAAAGGGTTTTTATAAAGGGGTATAAAAAGGTTTATGCAGGTGGGTGTTGCAAGCGTTTTTAATTGCGGTAATTGCTTAACATCAGGCGGGCTGCATGCCTGTTTGCCACCGAAGTAGCTTAAAATAATAAATTAAAAAAAAGAGTCACGTAAAATTACCGATTTTGCAATACATTGTTTGTCTAATAAAACTTTAAAGTATTATAAAAATCATAATACAAGTTATTTTTAAAAGTGTAGAACTAAATTAGCTCAAGATTAGGAGTGGCAGCTGTGGTTTAATTTTCGGTACGCATCTGAATATCGAATGTTAAAATATCGAATGGGTCATAACATCGAAAGGTTTATTTTCTGAAACCGAAAATTTTCAGGATTGATGAAAAAGGCATCGCATAGAAGTAGGTTAGGTTAGGTTAGATTTGTAACAATCTAAAAAATGCAGTCTTAAACAAATATCTTTTCGATATTATGACCCATTCGATATTTTAATTTATTTTTAACAGAATAAACAAAAACAAACTTAATAAAACTTAAACTACATATTGAAAATTTGGCCTAAATCGCCGTCAATGGGCAAGGTGCCCAGAAGGCTGGCCGTATTTCCTCGCTGTATAGCGATACTTATTTTATACTACTTATATATTAATACATTCAGTATTTTAACATTCGATATTCAGATATGAAACCTTAATTTATTGCTCCTATTGCAGGGCGCCTTGTATAAGTGACCAAGTTGTTGTAAGCTATTCATTTATTCATGTATGAATGCTCATAACATTGGAGTAATATTACCATGCAAATTAACTATGCAGGTGGATTTGCTGTACAAATTGGTTGCTGTAAGCTGTGTTCGAATTGGCATACCTAAATCCCATTAATATTATACCTAAACTAGCTTTTGCCCGCGGCTCCGCCCGCGTGGTAATCGGTTATCGCGTGTGCATTTTTCCGGAATAAAAAGTAGCCTATGTCACTCTCGGGTCCATAAACTATCTCTATGCCGAAAATCACGTCGATCCGTCGCTCCGTTACGGCGTGAAAGACGGACAAACACACACACTTTCGCATTTATAATATTACTAGCTTTTGGCCGCGGCTCTGCCCGCGTGGTATTCGGTCATCGCACGCTGTTCCCTCGGTAACTGTGCATTTTTCCGGGCTAAAAAGTAGTCTATGTCACTCTCGCGCCCATAAACTATCTCTATGCCAAAAATCACGTCGATCCATCGCTCCATTACGGCGTGAAAGACGGACAAACACACACACTTTCGCATTTATAATATTACTAGCTTTTGCCCGCGGCTCTGCCCGCGTGGTATTCGGTCATCGCACGCTGTTCCCTCGGTAACTGTGCATTTTTACGGGATAAAAAGTAGCCTATGTCACTCTCGGGATCTCTATGCCGAAAATCACGTCGATCCGTCGCTCCGTTACTGCATGAAAGACGGACAAACACACACACTTTCGCATTTATAATATTACTAGCTTTTGGCCGCGGCTCCGCCCGCGTGGTATTCGGTCATCGCGCGCTGTTACCTCGGGATCTGTGCATTTTTCCGGGATAAAAAGTAGCCTATGTCACTTTTGGGCCCATAAACTATCTATGTGCCCAAAATCACGTCGATCCGTCGCTCCGTTACGGCGTAAAAGACGGACAAACACATAAACATATGTACAATCACACACTTTCGCATTTAATATGAGTGAGTCTCACGGTCACGGTGTCGGTAGGCCTCCAACAAGATGGAGCGACGACCTGGCTAAGATCGCGGGATCGCGGTGGATGCGAAAAGCACAAGACCGGTCTGAGTGGAGAGCCTTGGGGGAGGCCTATGTCCAGCAGTGGACGTCTTTCGGCTGACATGATGATGATGATGATGAGTCTCAGGGTAGTTTTATGTTCAAGATTAAATTCTTACTTTTTTTTAGGAAACGGCGTTATTCGGAGAGTTTTCTATCAGGGAAACGATGATATACTTCGGTTGGATCGCTGGCATGACCACCAGTGAAGTTGACGAGCGTGTGGACTTCTTAGTAACGCTTCTGAACCTGCCACATCCTACCAAGTAAGTATATACTCAAATACTAATTTTCTCTTATGGAAATGCTTATTTTAGAACTAAGTCTTCTTCTCTTTTAAAATATGGCTTCTGTTCTAATTAATAAGACAATTTCGCCAGTGTCAAAGTATTCTCTTTCGAGAGGCAACGTTGTACGGTGATTGTAGTTTTTGCAACTTGATAGTAAAATTCCAGAAACCACGTGGAGACAACTTGCGCATTAAAAAATGTCAGACACGAGAGCAATATAGAATTTTGTGATCACTGTTCACTGTTAAGGTTAATCGCCGCATAAAACACTATTAAAATTATACTTCAACTGGCCAAAGAAACAGAAATAGCAAAATTATATATTTTCTACATCCGCCATGTTCGAATGCCACAAATCGAATCCTAGAACTAAGTCATTACAGCAGACTTACAAGTGTCATGACTATGACAGTATACCTTATAAAAGGGTCGATCAACTTTTTCTTGTAACTCGTTGCTATAGTTACGGTCTCCAGAGTCACTCTTTAAGCCGTAAGTTTATAGGATTAAAATTTACCAAACATTCATTTTTGTGGTCGTTTTAAGCCCCTTCTATTACTGGTCATCTAATAAGCATGATAATGTGACACAACATTTCATCTATTAATCTGTACTACTTTTGTCCCCTGGCTGACGGAACAGAATAACAGCAAGGAATAGTTGATCTACCAAAAGCATGATATAAAGCATTTTGTACTACAAGAATACTAACACTTAGTACTTATACGTACTCTTATAGACATACTAGCTTTTGCCCGCGGCTCCGCTCGCGTGGTATTCGGTTATCGCGCGCTGTTCCCTCAGGAACTATGCATCTTTCCGGGATAAAAAGTAGCCTATGTCACTCTCAGGCCCATAAACTATCTCTATGCCAAAAATCACGTCGATCCGTCGCTCGCTTACGGCGTGAAAGACGGACAAACACACAAACATACAGACACACTTTCGCATTTATAATATTAAAGTATGGATATAAAGAATCCTTAATTTTAAGACATTTTGTTGATTTGTTCTTTATTCAGTACTTAGAGAGAATAGGTTTTTTTCCGGAGTTGCTAGTGGAAATAATACACAAGCGTTGGTAATGTTTTCCTTGTTCTTATGACTTTGACCTATGCCTTGAGCAATTTTAAACATGATTTATCTTCCATTTGCCCCACGTTGGCTCTAACGCGTCAATACACGGAAAAGATGACGTCACCTTGATGACAATCCATACTAAGTAATATTATAAATGCGAAAGTGTGTGTGATTTTTGGCATAGAGATAGTTAGTCATAAGGACCAACAAGAAAAAACCCCGACTTTGTCACTCAAAATTCAATATCTCGAAAACGGCTGAGCCGATTTTGATAAAACATGTCTTAGCATCATTGCTAGAAAATCTGCTTTCAAACAAAAAACCGCATTCAAATGGTCCACTTGTTTAAGAGCTACGGTGCCACAGACAGACACACAGACAGACACACAGACATACACACAGACACACATAGTCAAACTTATAACACCCCTCTTTTTGCGTCGGGGGTTAAAAAATAAAGTTGTGTAAAAATAAAAATAAATACTTGTGATGTATAGATATTATTTAAGTAAGTAATAATATTGTAAATCTGTTTAAAAAACTATATACCTCGTTGACTTTCTTGCCGGATTCTTCTCAACAGAAGTTTTTCCGCACCGGTGGTAGTTTTTTTTACATTCATACCTAAGTGTTTTTTATAGCCTAAATTGATTAAAGATACTTTGACAAATTGTATGTCGTATTGACATGTTACAGAGAAACGTAATAAGTCATAACACCTGTGCAACGTGTTACCTGTAACACACAATAAATACTTTGACTATGACTTTGACTTTATTGTTCATCAGGCAGGTGAAGACTCTGTCAGGCGGTCAGCAGCGGAGGGTGTCGCTGGCTGCGGCTCTGATCCATCAGCCTGAGCTGGTCATCCTGGACGAGCCCACTGCTGGAGTGGATCCTGTTCTGCGACAAAGGTACGGCAAAGATTAGCAATGTAGCTTATTTCAGTAAAATTGTACCTAATGTAATCACATCCCAAAAAAAAATAGTTTCTCCAGAATTTAAACTCTAGAGATCACCACCGCCAAACAGTGCAAGCACTGCTGCTTCACGGCAGGATTAGCGAGCAAGATGGTGGTAGTCATCCGGGCGGACCTTGCATAAGGTCCTATGATTCCGTAATTGGGATGTCCCAAAAAAAATTACCTATAGTTTTTATCTTATTTTTGGAAAGAATAGGATATTTTAAGATACCTTTTTCATCGATTTTGAATTTGGATGAGTATTTAATTTTTTATAATTTTTTTACGAAATAAGCTGGATGACGTCACAGTGAGACAGCCACGTTCCATTGCCTAGAAAAATTCAGTTTGTACATAACATAATCTGTGGCATTACTGAAAGTCAAGTGACAGTCAACAATCATACAAGCACGGCACGGTCCTAAATGAACCATGACAAATAGTTTCATTTATTTCTCTTCTTTTAGCTTCGATTATTCGTAGGTTTGTTTAATGGTGTGATAGTAAATACATATTTTTTATTAAAATCTGATATTTAAATTCTTTAATATTCACTTTTAACGTAGTTATTTAATACTTTTATTTGTGAAAATACATTGGTAATACTCGTATACATTTCGGACTTTACGGATAAAATGACAACTGTTTAAAGCCGAATGCGCATCATGTGATTAAATTTCCATCTTTGTCACTCTTTGCTATTATAAGCAGGACAGCAACATTTCAAACTGTCAATTTGCTTTAAAGTGTAGACTTTCCTTTAGACCTGCATTTGTGACGTAACACTGCAGGGATCAAATGAAGGTCATTACTTAAATTTTATTTATTTAATTCAGATTATCATATTTTTGGAATCTGATTTCTGAAAACGCTTCACAAAGCCTATTTCTCCAAATGGTTTTCGATTTATTATACTTTGTGAAAAATTGGGACATCCCAATTATTAAAGTAAATGCTCGGGTCACTTTTGCCTTTATTTTTTTTTTGCGTACCTGTAATCTTAACCAAAACATTTCGTTTCAGTATCTGGGATCACTTAGTGGAAATCACCAAAGGTGGCAGGACCACGGTTATCATCACAACCCACTATATTGATGAGACTAAGCAAGCTAATGTCGTAAGTTTCATATAATTTCATACATTTTTAGAGTAAGCCAAATTGTAAATATTTAAGTTGAGGATAAGGCAATTCATCATCATCATGGTCTCAGCCATAGGATGTCCACTATTGGACATATGCCTCCCCCATTGACCTCCAATCGCTTCGGTTGGCAGCGGCCTGCATCCACCTTTAACCATCTGTCGATTTCGCTGGTGACGTCCTACGCTACGCTTGTCAATCCGCGGTCTCCACTCTAGAACTTTTTGGCCCCAACGACCATCTGTTCTTCGTGCTATATGACCTGCCAATTGCCATTTCAACGAGCTCATTCGCTTGGTTATGTCGGTGGCCCTTGTTCTTCAACGTATCTCCTCATTTCTGATTCGATCCCGACAATAAGGCAATTGAACTTTTGAAAATAGATGGAGATATTCCTGTAGAATAAAAATTATGACAATGACTACTTTTACTGCGATTTTGTCTGCATTGATTTCCTTTATTTTGTGCTATTTCCTTTTTCTGACATCATCAATCATTAAGGTATTTCGATTCTAGAGACAGCTGTACAAAACAGTCATCATTCAGGTTTGATAACCATAATAAACATAATAATCTGGGAAAACATGTAAGGTAAACATCTGAATGCTCAACACGCTAATGTCCAATAGACGACACGCTGCTGCCATCTCTACTGCTGGCACAAGGTTAAAGATGCCAATTACTGGGACAGTGACGAGCACTTGTACGCTTACCTTAGTAAGTAGGTAGTAAACACATTAATAATGAGACTGACTATACCTATGCTATAATATAAATGAATGAATGAATGAATGAATGACTACTTATTAATGACAAATTTAATGTTAGAAACGACCAATAACAGTGGCAATATCAATGACAAAAATTAAATTGTCAATGACAATAACAATAAAAATGTCAATTTCAATAACAATACAGAATGAATAATGACTGTTACAGATTGGTCTGATGCGCGGAGGCAGATTCCTGGCCGAAGAAGCTCCCGGTGAGCTGATGAGACGTTACCAAGCTGAGAATCTCGAGGACGTATTCCTGAAACTAGCAGTTCTGCAAAACATGGGGAAGCGACGCCGATCCAGCATCCTCGCTGATATTGTGGAGAAAGTGGAACTACCGTCGTTGCCAGTTAGTATCACCATGATGTGATGTTTAATAATTAATTTAAATTTAAATGCATTAAGTATACCTACGACACAGTATTTATTCATTGCTTATTTATTTATTTAAGGTGAACCAACAGCTAAAAACACAATATATGTAGTAGAAATAGCAACACAGAGCCGATTACAGGATCCCACAGATAGCTATAGTTTACATGTTTAGGGTGACAGTCTTTACCGGCCCGGCTAACATCGACATGTACGAGTAAATACCGGCCCTGTTTTTCGTGTACTCGCCCATAGAAGCTCCTGTCAGTTTGTATGGGCGTGTACACAAAAAACAGGGCCGGTATTTACATGTCGGTAAAAACATGCCGGTAAGGACTGTCACCCCATGTTTAAGCTTAACTTAACGAGGTGAACCATATCAGACGTCACACCGTGCCAAACAAAACACCACAGAACTTCAAATGGAATTTTACTACACTCCTCAACACAAAGTACTCATTTCCTTTAAATAAATAAGCAACAAAGTTAAATACGATATTTCTGCAGGTTATATCAAAATTTTACATTAGATAAGCACTGTACTATTCACAGAGAGAGTATGCCAAGACTTAATCTCTTTTTTTTTATTTTTAAATTTCCTATTAACATTTCAGAAATTAAAAAGCAATTGCATCAAGCCACGTTTCTTATTGTATTGTATTTCTTTGCTTGATGAGGGGTGCTACAAGTACCTGCATATTCATAAAAACTTCGCAGGTGAACAATAGCAAAACTTAACGAAGTGTATATTCTGCCTTTGTCCCACAGAGACTAGCGTATAGCATAACTAATAGAAAAAAAACAAAAGCTTTAAAATATTTGTAGGTACTTAACGGGTAATGATAAATAGGAAAATATTGTTTTCTAGGTATAAAAATATCTTCAAATTTTAATGCGATTCAGCCTGCCTTTGAGAAGTTTTCCAAAAGCGAAGCTCATGATCTTGACTGGTTTTAGGATCCATCAGTAATAGACCTGGAGGAAGACCTCGGTGAAATCTCTGGCGAATTCGGCGACAATGTCTCCATGAGCAGCAAAGGTCGTGTAGTGGTGACACCAGATATTGCTTCCCCCATGGAAGCTTTGCCGCCTGAGGAGAAGCCTCCGACCACCTGCTTCGAGAGAATTAAGCCGATGCAGTGGAGGCACATGAAGTCGTTGATGTGGAAGAACTTCCTGAGCTTGTTTAGGAATTATAGGTCAGTTTATAATTTGTTCTGTACCCTCAAGTATGTTTATAATTAAAAGTTTTTTGTACTGATTAGTGGTGTGCAAAAAAGAATATTTGTATTTGCGTAAAAATGAGCCCCTATTACTGTCGCCAGGCTGTATCTGATGAACTATGATAGCTAGACAGTTGAAATTTTCACAGATTATGTATTTCTGTTGCCGCCATAATAATGAATACTAAGAACGGAATAAAATAAATGTTTAAGGGGAGCTCCAATACAATGAAAGTTATTTGTTTTGCTCGATATTAAATCTTCACCATCCATTTCTATGCATATCTTATCTTATCGATAGATTTTGATCTCAAACCTTTTCTGTATTTCCTTTCCTTTTATTTATTTAATTTAATTAATTTATAACACAGTTTACATTACTTAAATAGATTACAACATTATTGCTTATAGTATAGTCGCCAGTACCAATATCTGCCACCACAACAAGCGTGCATAAACATCTTATACGACTCTATTTCTAGGGCCGGAAGGACTGTGGCGCCTAGAATGCTACATATTGCACTAATAACCTTATCTATCTTATTTATTCTTTCTTATTATCCTGTGTTCTGGTATTATCATGTGTTTTTATGTACAATAAAGAGTTTTACAATACAATACAATAACATATTGTTTTAATTTTCATTTCAGCCTTCTAGCCTTCATAGTTGTCCTCCCCCTCTCCCAAATGGTTCTCTTCTGCATTGCAATCGGACATGATCCCGTAGGACTCCCCATCGGCATAGTGAACTATGAACTCGGCGAGAACAACACCAACGTGCCCTGTAACTATGAAAAGACCTGTCCAATGGACCCGAACACCTATGAGTGGAATTTGAAGATGTTCAGCTGTCAGTATCTGGACTTCTTGTCGAAGAAACAGCCTAATTTGGTAAGTTTGATTGCCGTTTCATTACATTCATGAAGGGTTGAGTACCACCCTACAATAGGGATAACGACTGGGTTAAAAATATGTCATTCTATTTAGTCCGACAGTTAGATTATGGAAAAATATGGGACAAGTATTTTTCGGTTTATCTATTTATTAAAAATCGACAAAGGCATAGATCATCAAATTTCCGGAGTGGGGCTTGTCACGTCACTAAGGTAAAAATCGTACCATAATAATAGTGACGTCGCTCGAAACTTCTAAGCACTGTATCCTCGTCATTTTTTGTTTGTCACACAAAAGAAAAAATATGTGCACAATATTTTTAAATTATCCACCAGACAGACTAAACAGTTTTTTTTAGACGTCTAGCCTATTAGGAATGCGTTGCCAGCCCTTTGAGAAAAGAGAAGGAAATTTTTGAAGATCCCCGAGTTGTGATCCAGAAATACTGACGCTGCAATCATGCATGATATGCGCCTTTTTTAGTCATTTAGCCTATTATCATTCTTAAGGCCGATAAAAAAACCTTTTAAATAAAAATAACTCGACTATTTATATAGTGGGCGTTATAGCGGGCATGCATAGACCAAAACCACACTGAAAAATGGTTCTAAATGGGTTTTTTTCATTTTAGACGACATTTGTTTTCAAGACATTTTACACAATTAATTACATTTACTTTATTATCAGTGTCATTAAAATTAGAATTCTCTGTGTTCACATTAATCTTGTCCCTAAGATCATATAGATCATAAGGGCACTTGTACTGTTAAAACAAAAGAGAAAATTATAATTTACATACTAAATGAAATAGACAATTTATTGCTCTCGATTAACAATGTACTAATTTGTTTACGAGGCAAAAAACAAACTGATAATTTACCCCAAACAAAGGCCACATTGTTTTATTGTTCGCAATATCTGAATGAACAAAAGGAACCAAACAAAACAAATAACATTACAGAAAAGCAAAACCATCATTAACTACCTTACAGAACTAATGGTCCGTTAAACCCCCTAAAAAAAGAGGGGCGTTAGTTTCGTTACTCAGTATTTTCTTGCTCGTTTTATCTATTTCCGTATTTATTGACTTGGAAGAGCAAAGATTGAGGATCTTACCATCGATTATAGAGTTAGTAATAAGTACTCGTAGATAACTATGATTACGAAAGCAGAAAATGGCCTGTGAAATTAGTGGCACTTGAGGTATCCCATCTTAGGCGTTAGGTGTTGTAGAGGTTACGTGCAGAATAATGCCGAGTTAAGTTTCTTTTCGACATCGTCAATAGTAGATTGTACAGCAAGAGCTTATAGCCGCCCGAGCCGTTACGGAGAGGGTGGATAAACACTTTGAGGAGAAAATGGGTTTAATGCTCGAGTTTTACACTCCACTTTTCACTTCGATGGCGAGGAAATGAAATTGCAACAGTGGAAACGTACCTTTTATCGTGCATTGCTAATTTAATGATAAATACCTATTTAATTGTATTAATTTGTTTAGACTTATTTGATTGATTTTTAGTTTTTATATACAAATTAAAAATCTATCTAAATATAGAAACTAAATATAAAAACTAAAAATAGGAATGATTGCCTTGGTCTTAGATAAAGATTTTACTTTATGCACTAAAGCATAAAAAGTCATTTTATATCGCCTAGATTTAGCATAAACTCGTACGAACTTTACGAGCATGAGAAGTGAACATGTTTTTTGTGATTGTGCATTATTTTTAGAGTCAGTATACTCTTTGACGTCGAATATCGTTTTCATCAGGTCTACTACCCCACGAAGGAAGCAGCGATATCTGCAGCATACCACGGCAAGTGTCGCGTCGTGCTCATCTTCCAAGCCAACTTCTCTTCCAGCCTGATGGACCGCTTGGGTGATCCAAGACACGCTTCAGACCTGGACGTCGAAAATTCAGAAATAGAAGTGCATTTGGATGACACAGGTACATACACACATTTAATTTTGATACTTTACAGACTGGTTCCCTAAGATTTTCTTTCACATCTATAATGCGGCGTAACCAACAATGATTCATGCGGCGTAACCAACAGTGGTTAATGCCACGTAACCAATAATGGTTAATGCCACGTAACCAGCAATGGTCAATGCCGCGTATCTAACAATGCTTATTGGGGCGTAACCAACAGTGGTTAATGCCACGTAACCAACAACGGTTAATACCGCGTAACCAACAATTCTTATTGCCGCGTAACCAACAGTGGTTAATGCCACGTAACCAAGAACGGTTAATGCCGCGTAACCAACAATGATTACTGCCGCGTAACCATCAATGGTTAATGCCGCGTAACCAACAATGGTTAATGCTGCGTAACCAACAATGGTTAATGCTGCGTAACCAACAATGGATAATGCCGCATAACCAACAAAACTAGCAAATTTGAGATATCGCTTCTAGTTTGTATTATTAACACAAAGATATTTTAATTTCAACGTTCTCCTGTAAAATTTGCCTCTAGCCAGAAACGATCATAGCCATCGTTTTGGTTTTGCGGCATGGCAGTGTTATCGACGTTCTGCTAAGACCTCCCCTCTTTACCTCCCACATTCCCTATCCAGAGCTATAGTTTGACCACTCACTCAGTTCCGCGTCCAGGTCATCTCACCATCTCCGTGTGTAATGATGGATACACGATGAAAACGTAAAAAAAACTAAGTAATCAAGGACAAAACTTTCTCTTATGCTACTCCGACTCGCTCTTAACCGTTTATTATTTATTTTATAAGAATAACTAGCTTTTGTCCGCGTCTCCGCCCGCGTGGTATTCGGTTATCGCGCGCTGTTCTCTCGGGAACTGTGCATTTTTTCTGGATAAAAAGTAGCCTATGTCACTTTTGGGACCATAAGCTATCTCTATGCCAAAAATCACGACGATCCGTCGCTCCGTTACGGCGTGAAAGCGTAACAAACAAACAAATTCACTTTCCCCTTTATAATAGTATAAGGATATTCAAAGAAGATATCTTATAAAACCTAACTCAAATTCTTTTAGCTGTTCTCATTGCATTGTCACGGACTAAGAAAAAACCTCTTTCTCCTTAATTGTATTTCCAATATTTCACGTCTGTACTCCCCAAGCAATTATGAATCCAATTGGCTTGGCAATAAAACTGATATCGACGTCAATTTCCGTCGACGTCGAGTGTCTGGATAAAATTGAGCTTTTAATTGTAGTTTTTCGTCAGAATTTGTTGAATAAAATGATATGCACTAGCTGGTACATGTACAGTCACCAGCACCATCTAACACAACAATACATACATACTTAAAATCACGCCTCTTTCCCAACGGGTAGGCAGAGACTACATAAAAAACTCAAAACTCAAAACTCACAATATTTATTGACAATAAAAACACACTACATTTTTTTTTATACGACTGGAAGGCAAACGAGCAAGTGGGTCTCCTGATGCTAAGAGATCACCACCGCCCATAAATATCTGCAACACTAGGGGTATTGCAGATGCGTTGCCAACCTAGAGGCCTAAGTTGGAATACCTCAAGTGCCAGTAATTTTACCGGCTGTCTTACTCTCCACGCCGAAACACAACAGTGCAAGCACTGCTGCTTCACGGCAGGATTAGCGAGCAAGATGGTGGTAGCATTCCGGGCGAACCTTGCACAAGGTCCTACCACCTGCAAATCACAGCAAAAACAGTAAAAACATAAATAGGAGAAGAGAGAACAATACACACCCTTCCACATCCAATATACATCCTTCCATTTGCTACGATTCTGGCATACAACTCTCGCTTCCTCTACATTCATCAATCTTTTCATGCATGCACGTCGGTTTAGAGTACTCCTGACCCGACCTTTCTTCAGAATGTCCCCGATTTGATCGTAGTGCGTTCGTCTAGGCCTTCCTCTCCCAACATTCCCATTCACCCTCGTAACACAACAAGTGTGCGTAAATATCTGATACGACTCTATTTCTAGGGTCGGAAGGACGTGTCAGTTTGTGTTGAATATAATGAGTGACAGCGTTAGAAATCAAATTAAAAATGTCTTTCTGTATGAAAAAAGTAGATAACAGTTTATGATTTTTGGAGAAATGAATTACTTGTAATCACAATATTTCTTCAGGATCACTATAAATCCCTGTAATTTAAATTCATTATTTCTGAATCTAGGTTAAAGTTAGGTTAAATAAATGAAAAGGTTAAAGCTAGGTATAATCGACGAACCGGGTGGCTAAGTGGTTAGAGAGCCTGACTACAGAGCTTGAGGTCCCGGGTTCGATTCCCGGCCGGGGTAGATATTTGTATGAATAATACGAATGTTTGTTCTCGGATCTTGGATGTTTAATATGTATTTAAGTATGTATTTATCTATAAAGTGTTTTTATCCGTTGCCTAGTATTCATAGTACAAGCTTTGCTTAGTTTGGGACTAAGTAGGTCAATTAGGTGTGAAGTGTACCGTGATAAAAAAAATTGGCACAGGTCTTTTTGGAACGCTAGAATGATGTTTTTTTTTTGGAAATCCCTGAATAAAAAAATGAGTCTAGTATATTTATTTATTTTAAGAACGTAAACAGTCATACATTAATGAGTATGCAGGTAAACCAAACCAAAACCAACCAGGTTCATAAATATACAAAGGTACTAAAAGTGATTTAAAACTAAAGTGAGTACATATATAAATTGAAAATCAACAAAACTAGGTTTGGTGAAATATAAATCTTGATAAAACACTATACAAAATGTTGCCTGACCAATTTCTTGAGAGTAACAAGCGAACTCGCAAACGGGTCAATATCATACAATTGTTCATTAATTAACCGAGGAACTCGTCTGAAAAAAGTGTGTTTAGTGTAGTTAGTACGAGCAAAACTGACATGGAACAATCTACCAGGACGCAAGGAGGGACATGGAATACTAAAACTTATACTTAAGTATAATGGTTAACGCGAGCAAAACCGCAGGTGAACGCTAGTTAGTGGTCTACTATATGACAGTTAAACAGACAGCGGAATCTCAAGCTACCAAACCATAGAGATTAAAAAAACTAGTAAAATATGTGATATTGAGTCCAACTGTACTGTTCTAAAGATAAATTAAATTCCCGTGAAATGTCTCAATATGAAAGACATTTATATACATAATGTTCATACCTATCTTGATATAAGTAAACTTAAGTTTCATTTAAACTGGATGGTACTTATATTTAGCTACAAATTTGAAGCTGAAATAATATATTATTCGTCTAGATTAAAGTGGAGACTGGAATATTTTAGAGTTCAAGATAATTTGGTATGAAATAAAGAATGGAAGAATTTCAAATTAGTACAACACGGTATTTGACTATTTATTCATTTATTTATTTTATAAATTAAAACTTGATACCCTTACGTATAAAAGAGTTATAAGTGAGCTAAACGAGCAAGTGTGTCGTCTGATGAGAAATAAATATAAATAATGCTATGTTTGTGTGATTGTGTGTTTGTCCGTCTTTCACGCCGTAACGGAGCGACGGATCGACGTGATTTTTGGCATAGAGATAGTTTATGGGCCCGAGAGTGACATAGGCTACTTTTTATCCCGGAAAAATGCAAAGTTCCCGAGGGAACAGAACGCGATAACCGAATACCACGCGGGCGGAGCCGCGGACAAAAGCTAGTAAACTATAAACAAAACTGTCCTATACTGTCTTAACAAACTTACCTACATATAACCTAACCAACAAAAATTTGGAAAACCTCCGACTTTGTCACTTCAAAGTTCAATATCTGAAAAACGGCTGGACCGATTTTGATGAAACATGTCTAAAAACCATTGCTAGAAAACCTGCTTTCAATTAAAAAACCGCATTCAAATCGGCCCACTCGTTTAAGAGCTACGGTGCCACAGACAAACACTCTCTGTATATGTTGTAACTTTTGTTTAGTTTTTGTATTTAGATGCATGCTTAAATAAATAGGTAATTACATATAATTAAATTGTAAAGAGCGCATTCTCGCCAACATACTGTCATATCAGTTTGGCGAGTGGATATGTAAATTAAGTAAGTGTATGTAATACCTATGAGGAATAAATAATAAAAAAAAAACATAGACACATAGCGATCAAATTTATAACACCCCTGTTTTTGCGTCGGAGGTTAACGTTGCGACTTTTTTTTCTAGAGTCGTATCTTCTCCATTCTAATTCAAGTTTTTTTCCATAGATAAACAAGTCCAATGGATGTTGGCACGCGACATACAAGTGGCTTTTATGGACGCCACGCAGAACCTCGCAAAGTCATGCAAACTACCCACACGTCTGCTGTCCATACCAGTTTTCGTAAGTACTCATCATCATCATCATCTTCATCATCATCATCATCATCATCGTCATCATCATCATCATCATCATCATCATCTGGAAGACGTCCACTGCTGAACAATGTCTTCCCCCTTAGAACGCCACCACTCGCCACTTGCATCCATCGGTTGCACACAACTCTCACGATGTCGTCAGTCCACTTTGTGGGAGGCCTGCCAACGCTTCGTCTTCCGGTTCGTGGTCGCCACTCGATTATGTTTCTCCCTCAAGGTTCCAACGCCACTTTACTACCTAGATAATCTGTGATATGTCATAATATACTATGTATTATCCATACTAATATTATGAATGCGAAAGTGTGTGTATTTGTATGTTTGTCCATCTTTCACGTCGAAACGGAGCGATGGATCGACGTGATTTTTGGCATAGAGATAGTTTATGGGCCAAAGAGTGACATAGGAACAGCGCACGATGACCGAATTCCACGCCAATAATGTTAGTCCAGATGTCCATCTATCTACATACCAAAATTTACCGAAATCCATACAGCCGTTTTAGGATGAAGGAACAAACATACAAACTTTCACATTTATAATATTTTAGTACGATATCTAGGCCATGGCAGTTTCTAACTTGTTTCTAGCTTCCAGGAAAAGGGGGAAGGAGTTTTTGGTGTCCAAGCTTCCACTTGTCACAAACTAGTTGTGACATGTTGCCAATAAATCAATAGCAGGGGACGTCGACCCTTATAAGATCGCATTTAAGTCGTTGGACCGCGAGTAATTAAGTGGACAGAGCGCCTTATTGCTTATTAGAAGTTATTTGTCCGAATTGGTTGACTATTTTTACGTAGCGCATGGTATGTTTTCAGTTGGTGTATATGGATGATTTAATAGAACTACGGAGGTTAGCGACTCAGGCAATCGTAAATGGTTCTAGATTTATCTTTTCTTCCTAGAAATTTATGTTATTTTACTTTCTACTAGTAAGAAAATATATAACGTCTCCCTATTTCAGCCGGGAGTCTTGATTAGCTTCCGGTAAGCAAAGACGATTTAATATTAAGTACTTAAGTTTTTTTTTGTTGTAGTTCCACGACCCGCCAGTCTACGGACTTTCAATACCAATTTTGACTGATTTCGCTGGACCAGGAGTTATTTTGACGTGAGTGTCATTATTTACTACTACTTAGTACCTTAATAATGCGACGCCGAATTCACTCTTAACACATTCAATGACAAGACCCCGCTAAGCGCGTTCTATGTTCGTAGGCGGTTTTCTCTACAAAGCGAAAAATCGCTGCTACACGCTACGAGCGTAGCGCGTAGCGAATGTGGTGGCAAATGTGTTCAATCACGTCTATTATTGAGGCGCCCTGTAAATATTTTCACGTTTTTTTTTGTATTTGTGTACGACAATATTGTATGTACACTGATTGATGTTTAAAGTGTATCGCTTAAAAGGTAAAGGGAGGTCATTTTTTCCCAGCTAATTGTACTTGTAGTAATCACCATTTTTGAGATTCTCGCTAAAAAAAATATATATTATAAAAAATTTACTTGAGTATATAAATTAGCCCCTTGAAATGTATATCTCAAGAGGCTAATTTACCTAATAAAACTTGCACCGCTCACAGAAAAATATTAAATAACATTTATTTATCGCCTTTTTCTGTTAACTGCCATTTTGCAAGTACGAGTACTGCATTTGCAATAAGGAAGGTCAATTTTGATGAAAAATCTTTCTGTTCATCCAACCATCGAGTCAAATAATTCGAATTAATTTTAAAACACCAATACCAAGATTATAGTAGCAAAGAAAATCCAGTGACCGCAGACAAGCATTTCTCTGTACATTGTGCGGCCGAGACTCTGACCGCACAATGGCTATCTGGCAACACCCTAATGAACAGAGAAAACTCACTTCGCCGCTACATGCCTCATTACTAGCCCTATGTATACTACGAAGTCTTGCCTTCCCGCTGAAGCTAATTATTATTTAATACAAGAGTGAGGGGGACGGTACGATACGAACTTCGATTTTCGAATTTTGTAGCAACCCTGACATGCAATACGCGGCCTGAATCAATCATTTATACGTAGCTGTTTTACATGTGGTGGAGATGCTGGGATTGAGATCCTTTTAATAATATTTTTTTTACTGGCAAGAACGTGCAGGCTTTTAAGGTTAACGCGGCTGGCAGTTGCTTCATAAATAATTAATTGACCGAAAGGAACGAAAATAAGCAGTATCCTAAATAAATAGAAAGTGTGTGGGTTTGTTTTGAAAATATAACTTTGAAACTCGAATCGAATTGAATTATTAGCGATAGGAATAGAAATGTTAAAATTAAATGGAGGTTTGCAATTTTGCGGTTGGAGTTTATTTTTCGATCGACAGCTGCATTTAGTTTTGTATCGATTTAATTTTCTGAAATTTATTAAGTTTGTCAAAATTTTTTTTTTTAGAATCGTCTTCTTTTTGGCTGTGGCTCTGACTTCAAGTTCAATGCTAGCAGAGCGTAATGAGGGTATCCTCGAAAGGTCCTTGGTGTCTGGAATAACAGGTAAATATTTAATTTTTTCACAGAATTCCTTAAAAGGCGTAGGTTTATTTTTAAAAATAAACTAAAGTCATTTGTTTTAAATATTGTATCTAGATGAAGCCAAGCAAATTAGCTCGTAGAAGTGGCAATGGGCAGGCCAGCACGGAGAACAGCTGGCTCTTGTGACCAAAAAGTTTTCGAATGGAGACCGCGGATCAGCAATCGTAGCGTAGGACGTCCGCCAACGAGATGGACAGATGACCTGGTTAAAGCAGCTTCCATCCATCTGAAACAACTGGCGGTCTATGGAGGCTTATATCGAGCAGTGGTGATGATGATGATGATGATTATTTAGGATATTTTACCTCCAAGCCTAAAATCTACTAAAGCTTATTGCGATAAAGTAGGCTTATCAAATTGTTGGCATGAAGTAAAGGCCTGAACATAACTTCTAAATATCTCAGCAAAAGAACTACAAGTTGTGTGAAGTGAGCGAATCATAAATCAGGGTTTTTCCTTTAAAAGCTTCATAAACCAAAGTCTCTGGAGCCGCTCGAGTATGATATAGAGAAACACAACTTAGTTTAGGAAAGTTTGGGAAGAGCGTCATATTTTTGAGATAGTATTATGTTGAGTAATGGACAAGCACTATCTTTGTTTTATTCTTTACTTTTATGTGATTCTTCTGTACGAGAATATATACGTCACTGAGCTCTCGAACAGTGTGACTGTATATTTCAATTTTTTCTTTTATATTTTTAATCCTCGACGCGAAAAGGGTGTTATAAGTTTGACCGCTATGTGTGTCTGTGTGTGGCAACGTATCTCTTAAACGAGTGAACTGATTTGGATGCGTTTTTTATTTGAAAGCAAGGTTTTTAGCAATGGTTCTTAGATATCTTTTATCAAAATCGGTTTAGCCATTTTTGAGATATTGAAATTGTCGGGGGTTTTCCAACTTTTTGTTGGTTCAGTTATTGCATGCGTCAGAATAAGTATTGCGCAACGAGCAACATAGATAAAAATACAGGTTTTAAAATCAATTCGGGTATTTAATTTTCGTACTGTCGAGGTCCGAGGTCAAAGATATATTTGGCGCCTGTTGTACAATACTCAGTTTTTATGTGCTTTTAAAAAGGTTTGCTAATATTTTTTGTCAGGCGTCTATTTAGACGTATTTTATGGATGTCTGGCAAGGGATTGTAGCCCTACAAGGTATCTAGCGATGAAAGAAGCGATTTCTAATATTCCAAACAAAATATAGTTATTTTATTTTATTTATTTACCAAAGCCACCAATATTCAAATTTCATAGTTGGGGTTCGTTGTAACCTGCCTTAGTAAAATATTTTATTTTATTTTTTGACGACCGGATTGCTAAGTAGTTAGTGACCTCGACTACGAAACTAACTGTGGCGGGTTCAATCCCCGTGACGGGCAAATATTTGTATGACGAATACGGATGTTTGCACTTGAGTTTATGATGTTTGTATATGTTTAAAGAAAGAAAGAAATACATTTATTCATAATCACAAAGACCACAAATACAACAAAAAAAAAAACAAAAATAGACAGCAATCACAAATAAAACAAAAAAGAAATACTAAAATAAAAATACACAATTTTGTGGCCCCGCAAAAGTAAAGGGTTAAGTATGTTAAAAAAAATTAGACTTTTAATTTTTTTTTATTAGACTGGAAAAAAAGCATACAACATTGAAAGCGAGTCCTTAATCCTAATTTTAAGGATTTTGCGTGGCCTCGGATAGCGAAAGACTGAGAAACTAAGTTCATACTATAACGAAGGTCTTGGTCTATATGAAAACGCATACAAAATCAACTGGTATATTCTTTTATTCTTAATTGTCTTTTACTTCCAGGCACAGAGATCCTGTTCTCCCACGTGAGCGTCCAAATGTTCATGATGATGGTCCAAGCTGCAGTGGTGCTTTTCATCGGCTTCGTATTCTTCGACTTGACCAACAACGGCCCCCTCGGGTGGGTCATACTGCTGACCGTGCTTAACGGCTTCTGCGGGATGACCTTTGGTAAGTACCTACAATATCCTAAGCTACAGAAAGTCATCATGATCATCATCATCATCATCATCATCACCATCATCACCATCATTACCATCATCATCATCATCATCGGTGTCATCATTACGATACAAAGACTTTTACGATTTCAATTTGGAACCAGCTTCCTGGGACTGCATTCTCGGAGCAGACTGGATTCTGCAATACCCTTTGATTGCTTGCCTTGCTTGAACCACATGCTCATTTTCCCCCACTTACATAAAAAAAGAATATTCCACTTGAAACTACTACACAGAAAAACATTTGTCTCATTTGACCTCTTTTTTTTCGTTTGTTGAAACCTAAACCACAAAACACATACTTCAGAAATCAATTTCCATACAAGTGCGCTCGAGCAACGCACGCATAGACACTGCTCACGAACACGATATCTCGGATCGGTTGGGACCAGTGCAAGCGCGAGTGACATCCGCTTGAGACACGCGTCTGTAAACTTCTTTGTGCAATAATGGAGCAACAAAAAAAAGTTATTATATATAACTGTTCAATGGACGGTTGTTTAAATTAAATAATCGTGAATTTCGCCAATAATCAAATCGTCGTAAGATATTTTCTGTGACAAATTTTTAATATAAAAATGACATTTAAATTAAAATATTTTAGTTATTAATTTATATTTCCATTCTTCCCGTTCCATTCTCAACAATAAATCAAACAACTAAATATGAGTGCCACTACCACCATAGTTTTTTGGTGCATAAGCCATAGTTGAGAACCTTAGAGCGACCGCCGAGAGTAGGTATGAAAAGTGAAGTACAGTCAAGAGCAAAATATGTATACACTTTAGTACCTTGTCACTTTAAGCACTGTGACAGTTCATATACATAATTTTATATGTCAGTTCAAATGTGATGAAAATAAACAAGGTACTAAAGTGTAAGTATACATTTTTGCCCTTAAATTAGACTGACTTCTGAACTACCTGTGTTTTGTGCCTAAACTGTATTTACTGTAGGCATTTTCAGTTAAAAAATCCAGCTAAAATGAAGCATCACATTCACACGTTTCGCTCCTCTTTGACACCTGCAATTAAGCCCCGCTTGAGTTTTTTCAACAAAGACCGTTTTCAGAACGAGGTCAGTTTTGTTATCTACAAGCAGCGAGAGCAAGAAAGTTCACTTGTACTAATAAACGCAGCTAAGCCCGTGTAGCTACGTGCAGTGTAGTGCGTTTTATTGTGCTGGAAATCATGTCATTTTCAGCATCATCACTATTATCGTCATCACCATCATTATCACCAACATAATTATCATCAACATCACTATCATCATCACCATCATTATCATCATCACCATCACCATCATTATCATCACCAACATTATTATCATCATTATCATCTCGGCGTATAGAAGTACCACTCTAACTTAAGACACAACATTGAATTTTTTCGCATGTTGGTGCAGGTTTACTCACGTAGTTTTCATTCACCGTTCTTAAAACATAAAATGCGGGCTCGAACTCACCACCTATCCCAGTAAACGTACACAGGCACACACATACACACACACACACACACACACACATAAACTTCCGCATTATAATATTGTTAGGATTGCATCTATGTCATAACTAAGTCATTTATTTGCAGAAAATAGTGTAGAAATATGTAAAAAAATCAACAGAAAAAGATAAAATTCTAACGACAAATTTAGTCCCTTATGTACAGGGTAGTAATGGGCAATATGAAACCTAACTACAGAAAACTGATTGTAGTTACATTTTGTAGATAGTAATCTCAGCAAAAATAACCGTAAAATGTAGGTAAAAATTTCGGTTTTATTTTCTAACTACATACTTAGCTTAGTATAAAAATCTTACATCAAATGAAAAGACCACAGATAACAGATCTATCTAGATATACTAAGTTCCAATCTGTATGAAAACCAACTTAGTCACTTTTTTTTACAAGCGTTTATTTGCAATGTATATCGTATACATTATAAAATTAAAAGCAAAACTTCTTAATTAAGCCTAAGTTTTTTTTTCTGTAGAGTGATTAGAAACGATTAAATTTGAAAGTTCGATTTGAGCTCATGTTGCACCCGCAACCCACACACTGAATTATTATTTGAGTTTTCCAAATTTTCATGTTATGGGATAGTTAATTAGGTATACTTTTTCAAAATATGAGGACATAGTACAGTAAAGGTTATTTTACAGATAATACTTCAAACCTTTCTGGTAGCTTTTACATATTTTAGGCATTTAATCTTTCTAGACAAATCAGTAGAACTCGTCAAAAAGTAAACCTTCAAGGAATTAAGAGCTTCAAATGAGTCAAAATATTGCACCCGCGACAATGGAGTCGCCCTTTTACTGACTATTCAGTTGGAAGGACCACTAAATAATAATAATTGTTAAAGTACGAATCCGTTCGGTTGAAAACCCGAAACTATTCGTGCAATGGCAAATTGGCTGTTTCAAAAGTTGCGAACTAAACTATTGTTTCAAAAAGGCACATAGACATAACTTGTTGTTTGCGGGAAATCGTTCCGGGCAAAATATTATGTAGGTGGGCAATTTGATACGTATTGTATAGTAGATTTTCTGTTGGGGTAGATTTTTATTCGACTTGTATTTAACTACGATCCCTAATGGAGAAACAATCCATAGTAACATTATAAATGCGAAAGTGCGTGTGTTTGTGTGTATGTTTGTCCGTCTTTCACGTCGAAACGGAGCGACGGACATAGGCTACTTTTTTATCCCGGAAACATGTACAGTTCCCGAGGGAACCGCGCGCGATAACCGAATTCCACACAGGCTAGGCCGCCGGCAAAAGCCAGTTGTATCATAATTTATAATTGTTAGATACGCACGTACGCTATTTATTGTTTAATCGAGCAGAACAAATCTGATTTTAATTATTGTTTTCCATCTCAATACTAGACATTATTAGCATTTTATTTTTCTTATATTATTGTTGAACTAATTTATATTACTAACTACCTTTGACGACTTCAATATAGATAGGTACTTGGAACTGTCATTTTTGTAATATATGATGTACTATATTGATACGAATAAACAAAAACTAGCTTTTGCGTGCGATTTTGTTTGCGAAGAATACGTTTATCTCGACACTTTTCCGGGATAAAAACTATCGTATGTCTTTTTCAGGGTAAAAAGCTATCTTTATCTTTATAAATCGTTTCAGCGGTTTCAGCGTGAAGAGTCAGAGGGATCTGTTTGTCTACGCAGTTACTATGGATTATATATGACCTTTTATCTTGCTACTTCCTTACTTTGTTTTGTAAAGTAATTTTAACATTGTAAGGGACATCTATGGGGGAGGCCTATGTCCAGCAGTGGACGTCCTACGGCTGAGATGATGATGATGATCATGAAGGGACATCTTGCATTTGTGGTCAATGACATGTGCTCCGTAATTGTCATTTATATCGGAATAAAGTACCTGTAAATAGTTTATTATATGGCTCAAACTGTAATATACATGGTGTGGATGTACTTTATAAATAAATAAATAAAGTAACGCAAGAATAATTCAACGATTTCTAATTAGTTACACTCAAAGTTTTACTTAATAGAAGGTACTACATGGGCAAACTTTGTTTGGGCTGAAATTCAAAATGAAATTTTGACTTTTGCTTGACTTGTCAATATCTTGTCTACGGGTATTCGTATATAGTGCCCCTGTCACTACTACGCGTGACAAATAGAGCAGCGAGTGTTTTTTCTATTCACTGCGTGTACTGCCAGGGAACAACTTTGCGGCGAGTGTGTTGGCCATGCAATGGACAGAGAATAATAATATGTTCTTCGCGTCTCTGATTGCGATTATTCCTGGGCAATCTTACGTTTATTAAAACAGTGCAACATCTGCTGTGAATAATACCTCTGTAAGTAGAAAAGGTGTCATTTACCGGCGGTTCCTCACAGTTTTTTTATTCGTTTATCTGCCGGCTTTACCTGGGTTTTCGCAGGCATAATCAGGCGAGGCTTTCTTTAGAAATGCTGGAACTTTACGAAAATGTACGCGAATAACTGAACTTTAGTTTTTTTTTGTCGGAAAATGGCTACGATAATTTTTGGGATAGGGTTTTTATGAGTTAGTGAAAATATTTTTAAATCGTTTTACTGCTAGCTACGAGTATAACTGACTTTAAAAACTGAACGTATTATTCATTTTCGTGTCTGTCTTTATTGTGTATAAAACACTAAAGGTAAAAATGACACGTCAAAAATATGAAGCCGAATTTATCTTTTAAAGGGATGTTGAAGTTTTAGTTTGAAGATATTTCATAGTATTTTGATTGTAAATAGTATGTAGAAAATAAGAATTAACAATAATAATAATTTATTCGCTATTCGCAAAACAGTTTTATGGTACATAATTAGAAGTCATGACAAATAAATAAAAGCAACTTTTTGCGAAGTCGTGAAACGGTCTTAACTCAGCACAGTGTAGGCCGAGCAGGCCAACGCTGGTCTTCCGTTGCGACCGCTTGGTGGCTTCACGGAAGAAGAAAAAACGAAATCAAAAAAAAAATGAAAAAAAAACGGTATCAAAAATAAAAATTAATAAAATAAAAACAAAAAAAAAATGAAAATATGTTTTCAAAAAATAAAGTTATGTCATTGTTGCTTGTAAACCAATTTAATTTTTATATTTTATTTAATTTGACGTGTTTTGTTATTAACAGGTAATTTGGAGTCTCATTTTATAGAGTCAAATTTGCCCAACGGTGTTTTGGAATCATCTACGAACAAGCAATATGACCAAGATTAAATATCAGCTTTTACTAGTGTCGGCGCTTTAATGATTTGTTTTTTTTTTTAACAGGTTTCTTCGTGTCTTGCTTATGTGACACCGAGAGAACCGCCACGTTCATTGCCCTGGGATCATTCTTACCAATGATGCTGCTGTGTGGCATCATCTGGCCGATTGAAGGTAAATACTTAAGTACTGCTTTAGGTTTTTTATATCATACAGTTGGTAGTAATAATTATTGTCATAACATTTGTGCGGTAGAGGGTGAAGATTATATCTTCGCTCGACGAGCATCATTGCCCAATTTGCCTTGGGCAAATGTGAGATTAGTTTTTGTTAGGTCTTTTTACTAACGTAAGTAATTCCACTGATAGACATTGGCGTCAAAGTTATAACACCCCCCTTTTTTGCGTTGGGGGTTAAATACACCCACCATTTCACAATTGTGTTCCGGTAGACATATAAGCTGGTTAGCCTATCGTACCTATATCAATGCAAACATCCTATGAATAGACACCCGGAATAAATACAGACAGAAACTAATATTCGCGAGTGCCCGCTGCACCTTTCAATCTGTTATATTAATTGACTAACTGTCCAACGCGCTTGCATGGGCTTATCGACATTGAATTGGTTTTAACTAGTCCCCAAATGAAACAGCCTTTAGCCGAAATGAAACTAAAACTTATCTATAAATAGAGACTGGATTTAACGCAAATTTAGATGACATCCTGTTTAATTGCTTAGTTAATATCGATGTATCTATCCAACGATAAAAAATATTAAATCATCAACATACACACTCCTTGTTACATTTCTGAACAACTTCCTTCATACTCCATCCATACTATAACAAAAATTAGCATATCATCAACATACTATCCCTTTGTTGCAGCTCTGCACGACTTCCTTCAATGGATCAGCTACGTCCTCCCTCTTACGAAGTCCACCGAATCTCTGAGGTCCATGCTACAACGAGGATGGAGCATTAACACTCCAACAGTGTACTACGGCTTCGTGTCTACTGGAATCTGGATCGCGGTGTACCTAATAGCCAGTATTCTCTTGATTAAGTTTAAGAAGGGTTAGATCATTAAGTTCTGTTGTATTTATGTTTTCTGTTTCTGATTATTTTACATCAGCTATTTCATTTTTGTTTGCCAGTATTTTGACTTTATCAAATTCTGCATCAGTATTGGTACAATTCGAACCTCTTGAAATATAATGGTTCGGAAAAACTATCAACAATTTAGACAAAAATATTTAAATCATAGCAGACGGTCTTTATAGTCGTGAAAAATAAACCAATTGAAATACTGTGTCCTATATTTTGTTATCATATTACTTGGCAGTCGAAAAAGCCGTCATATTTATTATAATTTATATTAAACTCCAAAATCATTTATTTTTGAAATAAATTCATAAGATTAAAATGTTTGACAGTAGCATAGGTGTTTTACAAATCACGACAATTTAGTTAATGATAGTTTTTAAGTTATATCTCATTTAGGTGGTGCAGGAAATATCATGCGCATTGACAGGGAGCGAAACTTTGATGCCAGTGACGTCATTATGACGCAAATTGACATATAGGATGTTATTATAAAATAGTGACATTTATAAGTACTGGCCGGAGGATTCGATTTGTAGCATTCGAACATGGCGGATGTAGACAATATCTAATTTTGCTATTCCTGTTTCTTTGGCTAGTTGAAGTATAATTTTGATAGTGTTTTATGCGGCGATTAACCTTAACAGTGAACAGTGATCACAAAATTCTGTGTTGCTCTCGTGTCTGGGCGTTTTCAAACTAAGTTGTCAGCTGGAAAAAGCCGTGTCCCAAGACTTTCATAGTCAATTACTCGAATTCTGGCAAGATTTACGTATTAAATATATTTTTATAAATTAATTTAGACCTTATTAATTCCATAATAGTTGTAAAAGAATGTAAACCTATTTGAAATTTAAAATAAGAATTAAATAACTCAAAAAAGAGGTCGTGTTTTGACGTGTCCCATGCCACCCTTGCTACATTCGGAGTGAAAAAGTAAATACTAAACAAAATGTTTCAAAAGTGGCGGGTATTTGAACTGGTCACTTATAAACTAAAATTTAATTTTAACCTTTAAAATATACATGTTTAGGTTGAAATTCTTTTAAAAAGACAAGTTTTATCTTGTCCCGCGAATTGGCGTGAGAAGGAATTTCCACACTACGCGACCGCCTTTTCAATAACTTGGCAACAAAATACCAAACGAATTCATGATGATTTTGATTTATAGTAACATTTTAAGTCTATGTCAGTCGCCATTTTCTCAAAAGCGACAGCAGTTAGTCCGCAAAACGAGCTAGACATGGTCGCGTGTTGTGCGCACCAAAATCGAAGTTCCACAAACGAGACTGATTTTGAAAGATAAGAGAATCCTGCGTATTGGAGTCCTGACTAAACCAAACTTATCATTTATTAATAATTCTGAAAAGAAAGTTATATTTGTCTAAATCATTATTGTTTATTTATAAATTCATTTTAATGTGTTATTGTCGCGAATACGTCACTTCCATTACGCCACTATAGCGTGAATGGAACGAAAAAGTGGCGTAATGGAACACTAAAGCTCATTTCATAAGGAGTGAATTGCTAAAATTTAAAATTACCAGTTATCATATTTATCACGTTTTTTTTTTTCATATTAACTCGACCATTTTATTAAATGAATTACTATGAACAACCCAAATTTCAAAATGTAAAAAAAAAAATCTTGGACAGATAATCGTGATCTATTATCGATAATGAATCACGTATCAAAATTTGTGCACTGATTAAAAAATTACCCTGCATATAAGCAATGAAGTATATTTAGTATTCAATTAATATACTTAGAAACTAAATGACTCCTATGATCTCGGTATGTTACACACAGGATTAATTATAATTAATCGCAATATGATCGTTGCCTTATAGTTCCTAAACGCCACTTTGAGTTCCATTACACGCAATTGTCCCTTTGAGACTGTGATTAAAATTCTTAAAATACTGTGATTATGTTAAAGATATTTAAAAGTTAATTGTATTAAGCAAATTGTAATTAACTAAGTATCTCCGATTGATAAATATGTTCTAATAATATTACGCAGTGGTCGCTGCATAAACAATAATATGTAGTACAAAGTACAGAGAAGTAGCGTTAAGGAAATATTTTTTCATAAAACTCATTGTTTTTTTATAAAATGTGTAATAATTTTATTTTTTTAGAAGAGTATTTTGTTTTTATTTCATTAATAAAGTTTTAGAAGATTTGTAACGTGTCTATTTTTATTCTAAATAATTTTCAAAATTAGTGACGTAATGGAAAATCTCACCAGCAGCAACTAAATAAAATTGCGTTTATTTCGGGAATGAGACATTAATGCGTAATAAATTTAGTATTTTTCTACTGTTTATTTAATACTTTATCGATTAAGCTACATTTCAAAGTCATTAAACCCATTTTTAAAAGCGGAACTCCTCTTACGCCACCAACAACAATTTTTGAAAACGCCCGTCTGACATTTTTTAATGCGCAAATTGTTTCCACGTGGTTTCTGGAATTTTACTATCAAGTTGCAAAAACTACAATCACCGTACAACTTCCCTCTCAAAGAGAGTAGGTACTTTGACACTGGCGAAATTGTCCTATTAATTAGGACAGAAAGCCATATTTTAAAAGAGAAGAAGTACTGGCCTTCTCAAGTGTCAATAAAATATCCGTAAACTAAAGAGGCCAATAAGTTGTTAGTGATTGTCTATAATCTTGATAAAAACAGTCTGTATGAAGCTTGACGTCATACGGCTGTCACCGGCATCAAAGTTTCACTCCCTGCATATTGCGGTGCATTGCTATCGACGAGATGATGATTATTTAAATACTAGCTTTTGCCCGCGGCTCCGCCCGCGTGGTATTCGGTTATCGCGCGCAGTTCCCACGGGAACTGTGCATTTTTCCGGGATAGAAAGTAGCCTATGTCACTCTCGAGCTCATAAACTATCTTTATGCCAAAAATCACGTCGATCCGTCGCTCCATTACGGCGTGAAAGACAAACAAACACACTTTCGCATATAATATTAGTATGGATATCACAGATAAATCAATTATAAAAAAATATTAGAGAAAATATTAGGAAAGTATTAGAGACTATGTCATACTAATGTATTGTTTTTCATAACGCTTTTTTCACTGAATCTATTAATTGTTCAGAATTGTTATAAAACAAACCTCACCTAACCTATAGAGTTCTATAAGATAACCATTTAATAATTTCTAAAAATGGTTTCGAGTGGAAAAAAAATGACGATTTGTGACTTGCGAAAATTATGAGAGGTGATGCGCACGGACTTGGTAAGACAGGGTAGGATAGTATAGAATCGTCGAATAGCTCCACAATAGACAGAAATAGCACGATATTCCTAGCACCCTCTTAATGAACCTTACTGGTCCAATTAGTGGTTAGGTAATTAAAAACAGTGTATTATTATATTATTAAGTTAAAAGGTTACAATGTGCCATTTTTTAATAAATAAATAACATTTTGAAAACAATTCTATAAAAGGGTAAATTTTTAATGTTAGTCAATTGAAAGAAAAAATCAGTTAAATTTATAAAATAATTCATTTGTATACCTACTACAAAATGGCTTTATCTTACCTTAAAACTTACATGAAAAAATCTGTTAAAAAATAATACATGTGATATTAAATGATATTGTAACGGATAACTCAGTTTAGCTCGACATGTTTCGGGTTATTTCGAAACCCTTCATCAGTGGAGCACGCGACTCGGCGGCTGCCGCAACACGCGCACTACGCGGCACCCTAAGGCGGCACCGCTCTGCTCGCGCGACTGACAAACAACATGTCGAGCTAAACTCGATTTAAGAAGTGAGTTATCCGTTACAATATAATTTAATATGAGTGAGTCTCACGGTAGTTTCATGAATACATGTGATATCCAAAATCAAGTAATATCTTGTAAATATTACCCTATTGTTTTAAGATTAAATGGGTTTTAGAAATAGATCTAGATGGCTCAATACACGTTATTGACATTGTGATAGTACAATTAAGGTTACTGTAAATAAAGATGGTTTTAAAATTCATGGCTTGTTTAATTCCAAATAATAACACAATGAAATAACATAGTAAAATAACAATTCATGCATTTTTTAAACTTAAGTATCCTAAGCTTATGGTCCTAAAAATTCTAACACTTTCACATGTATTTAAGCACTTATTTTTATAACAAATCAAAATAACTAAAGAAACCAAAAATTAAAAAATATAAAATACCCTGGAGATCGCTCACTTGGGGCATCGTCCCCAGGACGGAGGCCGCATTGTCTCTATGCACCGCCAAACTTAGGCGCTGGGCAAAGAAGGTACCAGCCCTATGGTCTCCTGAGACGCCGAAGAGCTTGTCCGACACTTCTTTTACAAACTTTTTTATGTCGGACGACCATGGGCCCATAGTTTTTATAGCAAGTGCCGCAAGGTACTATGTTTTTCTAACAAATTGGGGTTATCTATTTTTGTAAATCGAAAACCGTTACGGGCTTTCATACGTTTTCTGTAGTTGTGTCATGGCCATCCTAAACCTCCGTTAACTTCTTGGTCCTGGCTTAAGGTCTTTCCAGGGTACATCCGTAGACCGTGGCGTAGGTGCCAGTGATCCTGAGGGTGCAGGAAGCTGCATTGTTATGGAACTGCTGCTCGGCTATTCGGGCATGAGGGTTCACTGACACCTAGAATAGAGACAATATCTTAAAACAGCAAATATTTTGGCATAATAGCACTAAACTAAACTAAAAAGTTTATACATATAAACGTCTCACTGTATGGCATCAGCCTCCTATCAGCATGAGACTGTTGGTTTAAGTACCTAAAGTTAATTTTCTTTGTGTATACGTAGGCGGCCGATCGTAAAATCCGTTAGATCACGAAATTCCCAGGCATATTATGAAATGGCGCAATATCGGTTCTGACACTTCACCGGCCGCTGCCGCGGCACGATCGCTTCGCTCGCTCGGCTTGTGCGTTGTGGTCACAATTCATATTAACCACTCCTCGTTTCGCTCGTCGTACCCAATTTTTTATTTTTTTCGGCATATCACGATAAGCCCAGTATAAAGCTAGGAATATCGACGAATGCGTTGCTCTAATCGATCTGCCGTATTGTTTCTCAGGCACATCGTGATATGTCTGGTCAACTCAAATTGGCGCCATTTCACGATATGCTTAGGAATTTCGTGATCTGGTGGATTTTACGATCGGCCGCCGACATTAATATATTTCACACGAAAACAAGCTGAAACATAGATGCACAGAAAAACCAGAAAAATATACCAGCGCTGGTGCTGGTGTTGGTGCTGGTTCAGCGGTGGTGTAGGGGAATAGCACGCAGCACGGATTGCTGAGGACCTGGGTTAGATTCCCAGCGCTGGTCTACTTTTCTGGTTTTTCTGTGCATCCATGTTTCAGCTTGTGTTTTCGTGTGAAATTATAATAATATAGACTTTCACGGGATGATCGTAAAAGTAACGAAAATTTGGAGTTGAAATAAAAAATAGGTAGGTACAAAAGACTCCAAAAAATAATCTTACAGTATTTAAATAAAGGCTTGTTTTTAAAAACGTTAGCGTGTACAGTTACGTGCATGACTGTTTGTCCAACAAGTAGCACCTGTTTTACTGTATTTGGTCCATGATAACAATTAACTATAAGATCCTGATGGTAAGAGTTTACTACCGCCCATAAAAAAAAAAATGCAATAAGCCTACACCTGGGGTAGGTATCGCAGATGCGTTGCCAACCTAGAGGGGCGTTTTCAGAAAAAGTTGTTGAAATTTCTTTTTGTATAGATTTGGATGAAATTTTGTTTTCCTACTCAGAATCAGGAGCACTTTCGATTATAATAGAAGAAAAATGTGTTCCATGTTTTTTTATTCCTTTACGTTACCGTTTTCATACACGTCTCTGTGGCGGTATTGTAATGGATAATACAAAATAATATGAAAAACCGGGGACACTTTTTTTCCTATTGCAATCGAAACTGCTCCTGATTCTGAGTAGGAGAACAAAATTTCATCCACATCTAAGAAAAAAGTAATTTCAACAACTTTTTTTGAAAACGCCCAGAGATCTAAGATGGGGCAGTACTTAATGTAATTAGGAAAATCATCATTTCACCTTAAACGTGTAATCTCCAGGTTCAACATCAGTGACGTCCACCCACTGGCAGTCAAGGTTGTACTGGTAAACATCAGAGCAGTTCACGGATATACCTAAAGGAATGCAATAAAACATCAAACACGTGCCAGCTTTGTCGCGAAGGTACGGGAAATACCTTGGAAGGTGATGTTAGTGGATTGGAGGGTTGGGAATCATTGCGGCGGAGATTTTACGAGTTAAAATGCTTTTTACCCGACTGCGAAGGAGAGTTATGTGTTTGACGCGTATGTATGTAGAGTACAATTCAATAGAATCTGACAATTTTCTACACATTTAACACACTCTAACGTGGGCACGCTTGATTATACATATATGTCCCTGTTGTTGCAATTATCATCTAAAAGGAATCAATAAAGAATAATAGTCACATCACAAAGCTTTAGGCAGTCCGGTGTTCATATTAGTAGGCTGGAAGTGTCTACAGGATTGTCAGATTCTATTGAGTTGAAGTATATGTATGTCTATTCCTATGACCTCTCGTTAATACTCAACATCTGAAACGATTTTCATAAATACGTCTGGTCAATTTGTACAACATTAGTTCAGCGACTTTCAAAAATAATGAAGTCTTGAATTTTCCATTTTTCATACAAATTAAATACTTATTGCTATCAATGTACGCCATCCTAGAACACAACTGACGTCGCCTGTCACACTTTTTAATGTTGTTCAGTTTGACAAGTATGATTTATGTTTTAAATTATTTGCTCGTATTACAGGCCACATCCTGTATAAGGTAGAAATCCAAAGGTTCAGCGTCCTTCATCGCGCACGTAATTGTCATTGTACAGTCAGCGTCAAAAGTAGCGAATACTTTTTTACTCTGTCGCATTAACACATTGACAATCTTGCATGGCGTTTTTAGTAAGTGGCTGTGATACGACAAAACTGCAAGGTATGAAAGTTACTAATTAGTAGCTAGTAGTTAGTTGGTAGACTTTTGATGCTAACTGTACAGTCACCAGCACTAATATCTGCCACAACAAGCGTGCATAAATATCTGATACGACTCTATTTCTAAGGCCGGAAGGATGTGTAAGATATTTTTGCACGCTCCTCTGTGTCAAATATTTATGCTGGTGACTGTACCTACGTGATCCCATTGCCATAATATTCAAATCTCCGAATGAGCGATTACTTAGTTTCAAACTATTATAACACTTCAGGATTGACGACCCTAAGGGAATGGGTACTTAAAACTTCAAGGTAGTTCGAAGTGTCCTGAGCCTAATGGGTAGTTAAGTTTGATTTGATTTAAGAAAGTTGTCAAAAATTAAAGAACCTGAAAACTTAAATAGTCATTAAAATGAAGGAGACAATAAACTCTTTATTGTACAAAATAAGTAAACAAACAATAACATCCCGCTAATATAATAAATGTGAAAGTTTATGAGTCTATTTGTTTGTTATAATACTGACTGATGTATTACCTACTGGTGTATTGATATAATAGATGTGTATTGATGGAATTATGGTTGTGTAATTGTAATCGGTGTATGATTGGTATGATTATTTGATTAATAATAATTGATTTGTTTCAAAATTGAAAAGTTTTTCTGGTGGGGGTAGAGCAAGTGGTGGGAGGAGAGGGAGTGTAAGGTTAATATTTTTCGAATAGTTAAGTACAAACTTAAATAGAAAAGTTACCTACATAAAATTTCCTACAAATATAAGGTTTAAGGTTTAAGATCATTTAATCTCATAAAGAATTGTACAATTCACTTACATGAGACAAACAAAATAATTAACATAAATTTGTTATAAGCGCACAAATACATCACGTTATTAGCAAGAAAAAGGGTACTTTGACAATAATAATCGGGTGCCGCTCGCACTGCATGCAGCGAGCGACAATAGTAGCAAAACAAGAAATACATGGAATCGTTATAACTAATAGATTATAATATAATAGAAGTAAATCCAGTAAAATGTTATAATATAATAGAAGTAAATCCAGTCGCAAATCCATTTACAATTCAGCTCCGAGTTTCGAAACTGTTTAAAGTTGAAATAAAACGTGTCTATCAACTGAAGAACGATAAGTTAGTGAATTCACAGACCGCAAATAAAATATGCTCTAAGATTGAGAGAGGATATAAATTAACAATTGAATTGAACTGAAAATACTGAAATCCTAAAAGCTGGGAGAGAATTAATGTCTTATTATCCATTTAGAAGAGGTTGGCTTAAAACTGTCTTGTATTTCTTGGAAATCAGATGTCTAGCAAAGTAAATGAACTAAAAACAATGACTTTTCTCACCCGCGACCTTATTAATATGATAGCTACATCGGTCAATGTTAGGCATACCTCTTTTTTCTTCTGATAACATTTATTTTCAGGATTGTTATACTTAAAACAAAGCGTTAGCGTTAAAAAAAACCGCATGTGTTCATGTAATAATTATGTAGACACAGAATAACTCATCAGAAATAAGATTCTTATCCAAATTAATACCCTACCACAGTATATAATAGTAGTAGTAGGTACATATATATATACGCTACGAACAAATCGATCAAAACGAACACACTCACACAGACGCGCGCTCTACACGGCCTCTAAGGGGGTCTCGGGACTGCAGTACCGCGAGACCCCCTTAGAGGCCGTGTAGAGCGGGCGTCTTGTGTGAGCGTTTTCATTTCGATAGATTTGTTCGTAAATAGCTTCCCTACTGCTTTAACTTATATATATACTGTGACTGTACCTTGGTCCCCATAGTTCTTACAGGAATACTTCTTCTCCACTCCTGACAGGCAAGTGTTGTCTTCTAGGCAGAAGGAAGCCTTGTGACCCTCAGCGACCCTGTCTCCTGTAGTGATATTGAAGATATCGAAAGTGGCGAACACCTCCATACTGTGGTAATGCCTGTGGAACACATAATACCTGTATTATTGGTAGAGTCATTCACGATGACGCGTGTCGTAGTTCTTATTACAATGACATTAATGTCTAATTTTGACAACATCACGTGTCTTCAAGGATGGCACTAGGAATAAGCCCTTACGTAATTCGTATTCAATGGACCGCACAAAGTGGTTTGCTTCATCTATCATAATGGGAATTGCTAAGATGCGTAATACAAGCGAATTAGTATGAATTGTGTCCACAACGCACGAGCCGAGCGAGCGAAGCGAGCGTGCCGCGGCAGCGGCCGGCAAAGTGCTAGGATCGATATGGCGACTTATCATGATTATGCCTAGGAATTTCATAATCTGCTTAAACAGACCAAATCAAGAAATGACGGCGTTTCTGATATGCCTAGGAATTTCATGATCTGGCCAAAACGCCTCTAGGAAAATCGTTAAACAGTGAGTTTTGAAGGATATGGCGGATGTCCCTTAGCCACCTCATGAAATGGCGCCATTTCACGACGTGCCTAGGAATTTCGTGATCTGTGCCCTTAGTGTAAGTTTTCGGTTGCAAAATACGTCTCGATCGCGTTCGCGTTAAAATCTCAATTTGTATTGTAATTGAAACACGAACAGCGCCTCTAGCGGAAAATTTGCGATGTTAGTGTTTCCATGTAACTTGAGATTTTAACGGGAACGCGATCGATACGTATTTTGTAACCGAAAACTTACACTAAGGGCACTGGTCAATGTTACGATCGACCGCCAACATAAATATAAGTAGCTTAAATTACATAAATACATTTTGACTTTGAATTTTCCACGAACCCTCAAAAACCATTAAGCATCCATCGAATCCCGCCAGTCATCGCCCAAATTAAGTTTCCGTAATAAACGAACGATTATAATAAAAACCGGATTCAAAAGAACTGCCTACTTAAGCGTATTAAGGGGAACCCGATTGTCCCAAATACAATTCCAGTGTTGAAATCAGTCTTTATTGTCTGCTAGAATTGCCAGATTATGCCACTGTTCGAGATTTTAGGGTTCCGTCTCTTGACACCACCATCATCACCATCATTAGGTGGCCTAGTGGTAAATTGGTTGAAAATTATTAGTCATAATAATGTGACGTTTGACATAACCCTTTTATTAACCCCCGACGCAAAAGGAGGGGCGTTATAAGTTTGATCGCTATGTGTGTCTGTCTGTCTCTCTGTGGCACCGTAGCTTTTAGGCGAGTTTCTCGATTTGAAAGCAGCTTTTCTAACGATTATTTTTAGACATGTTTCATCAAAATCGGTTCAGCTGTTTTTGAGATATTGAACTTTGAAGTCACAAAGTCGGGGGTTTTCATGGATGATGAGGATGGAAAACATCAAATGCTGAACAAAACCGGCCAAGAGCGTATCGGACACGCCCGAAATAGGGTTCCGTAGCCGTTACGAAAAAAATAAGTATAATAAGTGTACTTAATATTTTTCTAAGGATTTCGTAATTTTTTTTTACGGAATATTCCAAGCTTAGGTATATTTTATACCTTAGGCTGCTATTTACTCTTAAATTACCTACTACTAATTCTCAAGGAATCTTATCCGTTATAAATTTTCCTCGTAAATTTGATATACTCGTACTTACTACCATCCTGAATTTTTTCAAATTTTACTTACATTAGAAAAATATTATTACTTGATTTTTTGCAATGACTACGGAGCCCTTATTAGGCGTGTCCGAGATGCTCTTGGCGGTTTTTGTAATTTTAATTATTCGTTTCAGTTGCAACACTGTATTTGATTTTCGTGAATTAAGGCCGTTCCCGTACCCAAACGAATTCTAAAATCGAGCCCCTCCCCCGCGCCAGCCGTCCCGCCCCTCGATACAATGCCGATTATTGCCGATACAACAGCGCCACGTAAGAAGTGGCGACTCAACTGAACTAACAGGACACTGATTTGTAAAACGTATTACTAGACCGAAAAAAGCATGCTGGATCGCATAGATGGCGTTAAAGTCAAATTGAAATAATAAAATAGAGCATAGTGTAAATTAAATATTCATTTTAATGAAGTCAACTCTTATTTCAAAAAAACAATATTGTTTTTACACCGAAACATAAATTTTGATGTTAGCCCATGTTTTAGGTACTTCTCCAACGAACTGCATCTTTTGAATACCGCATTCTAAGGGTCCATGATTGCAAATAGATCGTAATTTTGTAAAAAAAATACTAATAACTGCGACAATTCTTCGATCAACTGTTTTGTCAGGAACCTCTTCTTCCACATCGAACGATATTTGTAACTGAAAATATATTAAATGTGTTAGCCTTTACAATTTGTCATGGACATATTGTATAAAGCACCGGTGGCAAAAAACTAACGAGAGAAACAGAAGTAAGCCCTGCACGATAGATTATAAGAACTTTGTGATAAATCAATTTACGACGCAAATAGAGAATGAAAAAACCAGTGAAAACCAAAAATCGGTTAATAACCGTATTGAGGGATTCGAAACTGGTTAACCGGTTTTTAGCAGTTTTTCTGCAAACTATTTCAAAACGATAATTTTACTATTCTTGGTTGCTATTGGTGTTAACGGCGTATTTTGTGAGATTTAAATAAGTATTTAGATATACTCTGTATTAATAGGGGAAGGTGGGTTACAATGGATCATGGGTAACAGTGGATCTTTTGGTATAATTTTATGTGTATTACACGCATGCCCGTGAGTGGATTCGAAGTTGTTGCTCTTACGCTAATATTTTATTAGTTAATATGCTATATTTCAATATCAATATAATTTAATGTGAAAACCTAATGTCACAGAATGAAGTTAAACTTTTGACCGGTATTGTAGTTTCAGCAATGTAATTTTTCCTTTGGCTTGTATGTTTTATCAGCACATTGATGATGAAATTTAATTAAAAAGATGAACCAACTTCTTGTTGTCCACTACACGAAGAAATACGAGTGTGTATTCTTGTTTAAAAAAAAAAAAGTTCCCACGCTATATTCGTCGTTTTCTAGTCTGCAGATTATTCTGGGGTAACTATTTTAGGCAATTTACACATATTTAAGGACTATTTCCAATTTGGTTAATAACTGCCGAAAGTTATAAATAACCGGTTTTTAACCGGTTTGTTACCCGGTTTGCATTCCCTGGACGCAAATCTGGTACGCGAAGTTAAAACAATGTTATTCTAGCTATGTATTTAATACAAAGGATAATATTATTCTCTGAATAATAAGACAAAGATACAAAAATACAAAGATTGGACGCCTGAGCAGTGGTCAAAAGTTTTATTTTACGACGAATCGAAATTGCATTTTTGGGGGAGACATCGTCAAATATATTCGACGACAAGAAGGCGAACGAAAGGCAAAGCTACGCGTGTGCCAACAGTGGAGGACTGTTAAAAAACAAAAATTAAGTTGGTGATCTCGTGAGAGTCAATGGCATAATATTGGATATGAAACTCTATCATATAATTTTACGATTTCACTGATTACACTTGATTACACTGAATTTTAACTGATTTTTTTTACATCGTGATTTAATATTAGTGGGTTAGCTTTGTTTTTACTTGTGATAAAAGACTATTAAACAATTTAATAAATAAATGAGTTAAAACTTCATTAAACTGGACCACTGTTACCCATGATCCACTGTAACCCACCTTCCCTTATTAGTAGAGAGTATATTTAAATCTCACAAAATACGCCGTTAACATCAATAACAACCAATAATAGTTAAATTATCGTCTAATACTTTAATTTTAAACAGTTTGCAAAAAACCGGTTAACCGGTTTTGTATCCGTCGATGTGGTTATTAACCAGTTTTTAATTTTCACCGGTTTTTTAACTCACTGTATCTAACTTGCAGGTGGTAGGACCTTGTGCAAGGTCCACCCCGATTGCTACCACCATCTTGATCGCTAATCCTGCCGTAAAGCAGCAGTGCTTGCACTGTTGTGTTTCGGCGCGGAGAGTAAGATAGCCGGTGCAATTACTGGCACTTGAGGTATTCCAACTTAGGCCTCTAGGTTGGCAACGCATCTGCAATACCCCTGATGTTGCAGATGTTTATGGGCGGTGGTGATCTCTTACCACCAAGAGACCCTCTTGCTCGTTTGCCTTCCAGTCGAATAAAAAAAAACTAAGGTTTACGCGACCATTCTTTTCGTAGGTACGCGCCGCTGTGGGTAGTAAGGTATTTATCGCAACACACGAATTTACGTGCGACCTAGGTAGGTAGGTATTTTTAAATTTATAAGGATAAATAAAGTCTATTGGAGATTAGAACTTACTCGCTACAGGTGCCAGCGGTTGATAAAATCGGAGATTCCGTTACCATTTTTTTTTATTCGACTGGAAGGCAAACGAGCAAGTGGGTCTCCTGGTGGTAAGAGATCACCACCGCCCATAAACATCTGCAACACCAGGGGTATTGCAGATGCGTTGCCAACCTAGAGGCCTAAGTTGGAATATCTCAAGTGCCAGTAATTTCACCGGCTGTCTTACTCTTCGCGCCGAAACACAACAGTGCAAGCACTGCTGCTTCACGGCAGGATTAGCGATCAAGATGGTGGTAGCAATCCGGGCGGACCTTGCACAAGGTCCTACCACCTGCAAAAATTTGCACCATTTGCAGTCTGTAAATAAAGATACCTAAATTGTTTTGTATTGTGTTACGTAGCTAGGGATAAAACAGCATAAGTCAAGTAATTTAATTATACTCACTCGATGGAGTCCGAAGATTTTGTATTTTGTTCGGCTGTAAAAATATCAAATTTTCTCTTTTACCTAAAAATAAAAAAGCAAAAAGCTTAGTTACGAGTTGTGACTCGAACTCTCGGCACATTTGACTGATTATGGTCGCCTACTTCCTATGTATCCTATCGGTGAAACCACTACGCCACCAATGCTTATCTGTGGCGCGTGAAATTCTGAACTATATGCATTATTCATGATTGTAATGTTTGTTCTGGTTTATTCAGAGAAAATTAAATTTGCAAATCAGTAATTTTATAACGAAATAAATACTATTTTCACTGTTTATTAAATATATTTTTTTACTTACGTTAGTTCCATCGTTTTTTAGTATCTTATGAGTTGTCTTTCGAGATTTTTCCTTCTTGTTCAATTGTTTGTTACCCATAATACACACGCACACGGTGGTAGATCATTACGACACACAACACAGTTTTTACAAGTAACACTACAATAATATATTTGCAAGGCAAATTAAATAAAATCTTGTATTTTTTTGGGGAAACTTAGTACATGTCCGTCTAGCACGAGCGCTCAGCGGTCACTGTCATATTTCGAAAGAATGACGGAGATAGACATTGCAGGCCGTAAGTCAATATCTTTTGACGATAGAATTTGTCGATTTTTATTTATTTTAAAAATATTGCCTCAAATTATAGAAATTCGGAAGCTGTCAAAGGACTATTTAAGTTATGATTGATTTTTCTCTATTTTTTGTTTCATAGTGTCACGTAGTAAAAAAACAAGTAAAGTTGGAATAAAAATTCGCATTGGAGGTTACTTTGGGAATTAATTGTATCGAGCGAAGTGTGATGAATCGTGTATCGAAAGCTGTCTTTGACAAGATAATATAATCAAGAATGATATATATTTTTCCCACGTCTACAAATATCAACGTTTCGTAGAAAAGTAGGATCATTCTTGGGCTACTTTTGCGTATTTGGCTCAGGGAACGGCCTTAAAATTTGTGTAATCTTAATTAATGAATACGCTGTTTTAATAAAAAAGAACACGCCGATGTCATTATGAATTTGTGAAATTTCCTACAGAGTCCTCAGCCTTAGATTTCTTTCCACCTTTGCCAGTTTCCCCAAAATTACACAAGCACGTTTGTTATCAGACTTTGCTTCACCTTTGATTTTTAACGTCTTTTCCTCAAGTGGATTCCTTCTTAAGTGTTTTTTGCTACGTAGAGCGTATGTTTATTAGTGTTATTTGATGGCTGCCACAATGCAGCGAAATAATTTCGAAATGTGGAGTAAATTTTTTTTCGATTTGGAGTGTATTTGGGTTTTAGAGGTAGTTTACTTTTGTAAATTACTTTTACTTTTGTACGTGTAATTTTGAGATGTGTAAAAAATTGGTCAAGTGCGAGTCAGACTCGTGCACCGAAGGTTCCGTGATACGTATGTCAAAGTATACGCTATAAACGACCATATTACGAAGACCTACTGGACATTCAAGGAACCAGACCACTTGTTACTGACATGCTGCTCTTTAGACAAAATTATACTAGCTTCCACGGTCGTTGGACCATAATAGTTCACACGAGCTAAGCTGCTGGTACAAATAAGTACTTACATATGGCAGAGATGCCACTGCCACAGATGCTTGGGCAAATAAGGCCGGAATTCCTCGTTGCCGATGTTGAGAGACGACGCTGTGAAACGCAGCAAGCGACGGGTTTCGTACTGCCACTCGGGTTCACTCTTTTGGATCTAAGTATAAGAATAAAAATGGGTCATTGGTTCGTATACCTATTGGAAGTCCGAATGTAATGTTTGTCCGAACGATCGTTTGTCATAACTCTTTTTTCTTTGAATCCAATAATTGTTCGGAATTGTTATAAAACAAAGCTAACCTAACCTAACCTACTAGAAAACTATCTATAGACAGTTTTCTATAGGATGAACATTTAAAAATTTCAGAAAACGATGATGAAAATTATGGGAAAAAAATTATGACAAATTCGGACAAAAATTACGGTATGACTAGCGAAGAGTATGCGAACTTCGGTGCTCCCAATAAAAATAAATTTACTCTGGACTCCAGTTAAAAACAGCAGTAAAAACTATTCCACACCCATATTAAACGTAGTTGAGCAGAATCACTGACTCGAATGATTGCTAGCAAAAAAAAAATACTGTAAAATAATACTGAGTAATTTTTGGAGTGTAAGAACAAAAGTTTCAAAAGGCTGAAAAACCGCTGCGTAATTGCTGACAACTGAAATAATAGCAGGTTTCATCTGAGTGCCTTTTACAAACTTTTATTTTTATGTTTAGTGATCTTTTGCTTAAGAAATTTAAAAAAAGGGCCTTATAAGAACCCCTCATAAAACCCCCTTTTGCAGGTGGTAGGACCTTGTGCAAGGTCCGCCCGGATTGCTACCACCATCTTGCTCGCTAATCCTGCCGTGAAGCAGCAGTGCTTGCACTGTTTTCTTTCAGCGCGGAGAGTAAGACAGCCGGTGAAATTACTGGCACTTGAGGTATTCCAACTTAGGGCTTTAGGTTGGCAACGCATCTGCAATACCCCAGATGATGCAGATGTTTATGGGCGGTGGTGATCTCTTACCACCAGGAGACCCACTTGCTCGTTTTCCTTCCAGTAGAATAAAAAAAAAACCAGACAAGTGCGAGTTAAAATCGGGTTGAAAATATTCCATTAGATAGATAGGTAGATAAAAAGTTTATTTTGGTACTGCAAACACACGCAATTCCCTCGATTTCCTTAAGATCCAATCATCAGACCCTGATTTGGTGCTTATGAGACCTAATTGAAGACATTCCTAGACGAACGCAAAAAAATATTTTCAAATCGGTTCATAAATGACGGAGTTCTGAGTTAACAAACATAAACAAATACAACCGAATTGATAACCTCCTCCTTTTTTTTAAGTCGGTCAAAAAAGGAGGAAAACTATCACAACAATAACTAAGCATCTTTCAAACTTAACTATCACAACAAACATACAGTCACCCGACACACTATATCCTAGACATAATGAAAAAATCACAAACGGAACTTCATCATCATCTCAGCCGTAGAACGTCCACTGTTGGACATAGGCCTCCCCCATATACCTCCAGTTGCTTCGGTTAGCAGCGCATCCACCGTGAACCCGCGGCTTTAATCAGGTCATCCGTCCATCTCGTTGGTGAACGTCCTACGCTGCGCTTGCCGATTCGCGGCCTCCACTCGAGAACTTTTCGGCCCCAGCGACCATCACGACCTGTACCACGATCTTTCCTAAGCGATCCAAACGCAGAGCAGTTCAATTTAGGCACCTAAACTGAATCGTCGAAATTGATACCACGACCTTTATTTCTCAGAGCTGAATCTCAATCGCTTACAAGTGAATGAAAGACCGATATTTTCTCTGATATATGTATCGCTATCGCTGAACCTCACTTGAAATGAATCACAAAAGTAACGTCGTAGTACGAAATAGCGATGCAGTTCAGTTTAGAGCTTAAACTGAATCGTACTAAGAGAGCGTGGTAGGCCCCCTGTTCTCCGTGCTATATGGCCCGCCCATTGCCACTTCAACGAGCATGTACTGTACTAAAATAGGTAGAAATGTACTGTACTAAAATAGGTAGAAATGTAATGTACTAAAGTAGGTAGAATATCTACATTTGACTGTTTTTCCTTTTTTTAAATTATGTTTTAGGTAGTGTTTTGCTTATTGTCAGCCTCACTGCCATTTCCTTCTTCAAGGTGAGGACTGAAAACCAGCAGCTTTTAGTTCAGTACAATTAGATCAAAATTTGGCAAAATTAAAGCAAGAGGTTTATCTATCAGGATATGTAGGTTATAGAGAAAAAATAAATTTTACCCACTCTCCCCCCCCCCCTCCGGGGGGAGCGTCACCCCCCCGCGCCCTCGAATATGTCCCGGATCGCGGTATTTTCCATTATAAAAGAAAACCGTACACGATACATAAAAAGTGTGTAGGAACGAAATAATCCTTGATAAATTTACTATAAACCTTTCATACATTTAAAAGCGATATCACTTATAGTTCCAGCGCAATATGATACCAAATACTAACTTTTTTTATAATTAATCTATTTTTTCGGCTAACAGGTTAGTTTTCTCAAATACTTCACATTTTACCGCCAAGATATGTATGACAGAAGTAAAGAATAGAATATTACCTTAATAAAAAGGTATAATTAATTTCTAAAATCTTTCATTTACCATTGCTATGCTATTTTTTTAATTTAGTTCATTTGGCCATTCAGCGAAATATAAATGTTCATACTGGTTAAATGGTGTTACTTTAAATACCATTAGATTCTCATATGTTTTCCTATAAGCTATAGGTATGGACCTATTTTCTGTATTTAAAAAAAATGTAGGCCCTGCTGGGCTTTTAGGAGATAGGGGCGGGGAAATGGTTAATTTTCACCTATTTTCTTAAATAACTTCAAAACGGATTAATTTAAAATAATGAAAAATATATATTTGAGATTTTCATAATGTACCCTTTCATTTGATATGTCACATGATATAGTTTCTACATTTTTTTTCTAATTTAGCCCCCCCCCCATACCCCCAAACTGGCCCCCATGTTTAAAATTAATTAATTTACTTTACACGTCCGTGTTTGGGTCATCAATTTACATAGGTGAACTAAATTTGAATTCAATCGGTCTAGTAGTTTCGGATCAAATTGGCTATGACAGACGGACGGTTTAGGTATATTTATACCTTAGGCTGCAATTTATTCTTAAACTACTAATAATTCTCAAGAAAACTTAACCGTTATAGTTTTCCTTGCAGGTTTTATATACTTACTATCGTCCTGAATTTTTTTTAATTTTTTCTACCCACCGGTTTAGATTTTAGAGGGGGGGGCGCCCGATTTTAATGAAAATTTGCGCTTTAAAGTTTAATATTTTGCAAATGAATCACTGAATGGAAAAATTGTTGTAGCAACCCCCTAATGATTTTAAAAAACCTATCCAACGATACCCCACACTACAAGCTTGGATGAGAAAAAAAAAACAACCCCACTTTACGTCTATGGGAGGTACTAAAAAAAAATTTTTTTTTAATTTTTATTACACTTTTTTGTCGGCATAGTTTACATATATATTCGTGCAAAATTACAGCTTTCTAGCATTGATAGTCTCTGAGCAAAGCCGAGAACGGACAGACAGACAGACAGACAGACATGGCGCAACTATGAGGGTTCCGCTTTTGCCATTTTGGCTACGGAACCCTAAAAAATGTGTAATATTTTATTATAATCTTACTTACGGACTAAATAGTTTTTTTTTTTGGTACTTTTTCCTAAGTTAATGTCGCAGTAGCTGATTATGGTGAATTTTCAAAATAGCATAGCAGCGTCAAATGAATGAGTTTAGAAATGAATTATACCTTTTTATAAAGAAGATATCCTGTTCTTTACTTTAGTCATACATATCTTGGCGGTAAAGTGTGAAATAATTGAAAAAACTAAACAATTAACAAAAAAAACTGGATAAATTATTAAAAATGTTCGTATTTGGTGCCAGATTGCGCTGAAACTGTAAGTGGTATCGCTTTTGTATGTATGAAAGTTTTATAGTAAATTTATCTAGGATTATTTCGTTCCTACTCACTTTTTATGTATCGTGTACGGTTTTCTTTTATAATGGAAAATACCGCGATCCGGGACATATTCGAGGGCGCGGGGGGGTGACGCTCCCCCCGGAGGGGGGGGAGAGTGGGTAAAATTTATTATTTCTCCATAACCTACATATCCTGATAGATAAACCTCTTGCTTTAATTTTGCCAATTTTTCCATACATTGCAATCTAATTTTCTTCAACTATTTGCTGAGTCCTTTACCTCTTCACAAATTAGGTATGTTTTATTTGTTTCTTTGATCGTATTTTGTTATGTTACTCGTATGTTTTTGACTTTGTGAATAAATATTCTTTTTATTTTATTTTTTATTTTATATAATTCGCTTGGCTATGTCGGTGATCCTTGTATTTCTATGGAACTTATCATGGTAAAACCCTTTTTTTGCGTTGGGGGTTAAAAACACACGAGTAATATTACCTCGACCGACTTTTGGTTGAAACCGAACTGGGTATAGTTTTTTTTTGACATTAATAAGTGCTTGTAAAGTAACATCATCATCATCATCATCAGCCGGAAGACGTCCACTGCTGGACAAAGGCCTCCCCCTTAGAACGCCATAATGAACGACAACTCGCCACTTGCATCCACCGGTTTCCCGCAACTCTCACGATGTCGTCAGTACACCTGGTGGGAGGCCTGCCAACGCTTCGTCTTCCGGTTCGTAGTCGCCACTCGAGAACTTTTCTCCCCCAACGGTTATCTGTTCTTCGAGCGATGTGGCCCGCCCATTGCCACTTCAATCTGCATATTTTTCCAGCTATGTCAGTGACTTTAGTTCTTCGACGAATTTCCGCATTCCGGAAAGTAACACCTAGCTTAAATTGAGTAAAGATCTTTTGACTTTGCCTTTTCTGTTTTTATAACTAAGTAAATACTAAGGTACTTAATTAATGAAGTCTAGACACTGTCCAAGAAACGATTCACTTTCGTTTCAAAATGACACATATACTAGATAGAGGATAATAAGAGCTTCAAGTACTTTGTTTTATACGCAAGATGAAAATCAAAAGTATGTATGAGTTTTTATGTAAATACATTTGGGGGCTGTTTCACCATCCATTGATTAGTTTCTCAGGCACATCGTGATATGCCTGGCCAACTTTTAGGCATATCATGAAATGGCGCCATTTCATGATGTGCCTAGGAATTTCGTGATCTGACTGATTTTACGATCGGCCGCAGACATATCACAATCAAAACCTGTTACTGCACTGCTACACACACACACACACACACACACACACATACTCATACACATACATAATTATGTGTCTACCTAGTAAAATCTTAATAAAAAAATATGTGCAGTTGCAGTGCAGCAGTGCAGTAACAGGTTTTGATTGTGACAGATTGTTCTCGATCTTTTGGGATTTCTTTTAAGATTTTTTTTGGAAAATTTTACAACAAAAATATTGTTTACTGGTCATGAAGAATGGCAAAACAGTAATGTTTTCATCCATCGACAACAGGCCTTACTACGAAGTGCTAAATTCAAAATCAGTCTCTTGCCGTCCCGCTGGCGCTTATGTTATTCAATACTAGAGTGAGAGGGACGGTACGGTACGAACTTCGATTTTAAAATTTCGTACTATTCCCCAGAGCAATGAACCCTGACTTAATTCCAGTTGGCTTAATTTAATACGACAGATGCGGGAAAATAACAAATAAGTAGCCACAAAATAACAAGTTTAGATGTTTGCTAAGTTTGTTCTGCGAGATTTTTAGAGTTTCGTAGCTTAGCAAAAGAGAAACCGTTATGGAAATTTTTTACTGTCTGTGTGTCCGTCTGTCTGCCAAGATCCTTTTAATTTTATTCTAAGTCAAAGTCAAAATAATAAGTAAACTATGCCGACAAAATAGTACAATTAAAAATTTAAAAAAAAAATCTTTTAGGGTAGGTACCTCCCATAGACGTAAAGTGGCGAGTGGAGTGGGATACTTTGCAGTTTGGTTTTCCAGTATTCGTACTTTTGTCCAGAGGTAGGTCACCCAGTATAATTTAATAAAAAGCACAACCGAATTGATAACCTTTTTTTAGTCGGTTAAAAATACCTCGTATGCGCTCTTGCTGAGACAATTCTCCTCCATGGCACATTGCAGCAGGAACATCGGGACATCCTGGAGATGGGCTGTCCTTTCTATGGCCGCAGTGTCCAGGGAAAGGTCTGCCAAACGGTCTGTGCAAACCACTGCTGCCACGTGACCTTCAACAGATAATAACTAGGGTAGTGCCCTTAAAAAATCTAATTAATTCGTAAATTAAATTATTACAAAATATAAAATACTTATGCCCGCGACTTCGTCTGCGCGGATCTAGGTTATCGGACGGTGGCACCCTCTATCGGAATAAAAAGTATCCTATGTTGATCATTCAAGCTTGAAAATTTCAAGCTATACCAAATATCATCAAAATCGGTTCTGCGGTTTCGACGTGAAATCATAAACAATTTCAATATCTTAAACGACTAAACATATTTTGATAAAACATGGGCAAATCAACTTGTTTACCCACACTAATCTGTTCGCGACATTTTTCAAACAATTGTAGATTTTTGTAAGTAAACATGTTTTTTCTGTAATTTAATAGATGGTGTACATGATACACGCCATCCTACGTAAGTTCAACCTAATAAACGTGAAATATCTTATTGCAAGTACGATTTTTTGGTAACGCCAGAGACAATTTTGGTAACGCAGGAGACGCCCAAAGTGTCGGTAAAATAGTTGATTGGCCCACATTAGTTCAATACCACCGCAAAGAAACGCTTTTATGTAAAAATAAATAGGAAAGGTAAAGCCTAATTTACCTTTCCTATTGTAATTGAAGTTGTTTTGATCGGCTGTTCACTACAAAAGGTACGAATAATAAACCACATCTAACGCGCACCTGTGGTAACCTTTACAAACTAAAGGTACTGTTGGTTTTGGTATTTATTTGTTAATTTAACTCTATTGGTTTAATTTAACCTTTTGTATGAACCGCCTACATCAACCCCAGAAAGGCCGTAGGTGGACAGGGGAACCTAGTAATATATTATGTTTTGAGAAGGTTCCGAACTTATAACGGAATACATATTTTATTGTTGCGCTGGGGTAATGGGTACGTTTGGGCCAAGTACGATGCGGACGGGTGTTGAGTCGTTTTTAGTTTATTTTATGATTGATTCCTTTTGTTTTTTATGTTTATTTTTTTTTTAGTTATTTTTTAGTTTTTTGATATTTTATGTATGTATGTATGTATGTAAACTCTTTATTGTACAAAATAAGTAAAATACAGTTGACAAAAAAAAACAGATATGTACAAAGGCGAACTTATCCCTTAAAGGGATCTCTTCCAGTCAACCTTTGAGTGGATGAGAGGAGCATTCAGTCAGGGACAGACAAAAAGTTAGTTTAATAATTAACATAGTGGAAGCTACAATACATTGCTTTAAATAATAAAATACAAAAATCTACAAATAATCCTAACATAAAAATACACTACTACATAAAAAAAAATTATGCAAACAAGCTATTTTGTTTTTTTTCTTTATTATTTTTTCAATTACGTTTTAATTTAATTTGTAATTTATTAATTTTATATTTTCTAGTTATTACGTACCTAATTCCCCGTTTGATTTGAAAATAAATATTTCTCCTTTTTATTGTATAAAACAAAGTGGCTTCCAGCCTATATCTCTGGATGTATAACGTTGAATGGAAAGATATCTACCGTTTTTGTGCTATAAGAAAAAAACCTAAAAAAGAGCAAACATTTCTCAAAAGCGCTTTTAAAAGATCTTATCTGATTGGCCTACTACTTTATTCTAATCAAGATCATTTGATACCACGTTGAGGGAGTCGTGAAAAAATAAATACTTAATCCGCCATTTTGTGGTTGCGGCCATCTTGGATTCACAATAATACTGAATAGGGTGACACTATTTACGACATGGATATAGCCCGTGGACATACCGACCCGTTAGGTATTTCGTGTACACGTCCATACAAACTGGTGCCAAACTGACAAGAGTTTCTATGGCGTGTACACATAATACCATGTCGGTATTTCCATGTCGGTATCGTACGTCCAGTAAACCGTATCACCCGGTATATTACATTTTATTGTTACTAGAACTAAAAGGCGTGTGTACCTATACCAAATATCAGATGAATTTGTAACAGGAAGGGAGTGGAATTTCAATTTGACATAACAAAAAGTACTACCGCGCAACGTCTCGCATACAAAACTGTCATTTGATTGTGATAGCGAGTGTCAGAAACGCTAAACAATACGGCCTCAAATCAAGCTAAAAAATCGTTTAATAAAAAAATGTAAACTTTCTATCCCGACGGTAACTTACATTACTCATTGTCACCCATCTGTAAGTAAGAACGTAACTCAAGAAAAGTATGCAAAAATCTTGCTAACGATTCTCGCTTCATCCAGTTGCCAAGATACCCCCATGCCATAAGTCACGTCTGGGAAACCATCAGTGGTAACGGCTGCGACACATTCTGTGGAAGCATTTGTCTTTCACCCGAGTCTATATCTTCACATACGATTTTACGTAGGCATCGACCGATTTGGTTTTGGTTTCGGCTAATTTCAGTAGCGGTATCGGCTAAAATTTTAGTAGTGTGGAAACAAGGTTTTGTTCGTATATCGCACGTCATTCCGTTAAACTTATATATAAGTCTGTGATTTAATTTAGTACGAGCTAATTAGTTGGCTAATAATAGGCCTTGACATCTTTTACAGATGATTTGAGCAGCATCAGGGCGACACTTGCACTCGTGAATGAAAATGCCGATTCAGATTAAGATCCCCTGTCCACACTCGCGACAAGTGTACTCACCTTCACCTGAGTAAATGGACATAAATACAGGGTAAAATCTTAGTCGTAAAATGAGATATAGCTTTCTCTGTTCATATTTACATGACTAAGGGGCTGTTTCACCATCCATTGATTATTGCTAACTGAAGGTTAAATGTGATGCCGTCTCTGTTTTGTTCGAATAAACGGAGACGGCAGTAGGAAGTAAAGACACGTGTCAAACGAAAGTCAAAGAGGTAAACAAATCAGAATCAGATCTTTCTCAAGTAATACCCGACTACACGATAACCGCGACCATAAGGAATCACATGTCCTTCACGGTTATTATAAAATAAGGAGCTCAATTAATGCAATTATCACTATTACTCTGTGTTATGATTATGAAGTCTTATCGTAGAAACTTGGTTTTGATTGATAAGTGAAACACGTTCCGCTTTCGGATTGGATGGAAACTTTTTTTCGTGGGAGTGGTAAACTTCGAATCAAGGATCTAAATATGAGAATGAACTGTAGTGCTCTCCATTGTCAGCAACGAACTCCAGACTCTAGCTCTGTGGTGTGGAAGGCAAGTGCACCACACTATTGACCCAAAAAAGTAGTCAGGTTTACTACTGAGCCTCATCGGACCACTCCCACTCAGTCAAGAGGGAGTGACTTAGAAGATGTACACAATAGGGATTCTAAAATATTCAAAAAAGTTTAATTTCGGCTGGAATTGAAACCGAGCTCGATTTGGTTTCGGTATCGGCTATATTATTTTGGTCGCACACTAATTTTAAGGGTAGGTGAATGATACGGTTAACTGAGAACATGAACAGGCGTAATCAGTTAAGTTTAATACCACTGACATATTTAAGTATACGACGTAACGATACTATAGTTTAGTTTAGTTTAGTTTAGTTTAGTTTAGTTTAGTTTAGTTTAGTTTAGTTTATTTATTCATTCAATACATCATTACATTATAATTTACATAAATGTCAGTTATAAGAATTTGTATTGAAATCGTCAAATAAGATTAGTAATAATTAATAAGATAAAATTCTAAGCATGTCAATATTTGATGGAAACAATTACAATAAGACTGGTTCTCCTGAAGGGATCGTCAGATTGAAAACAATCAAAACACAATAAAATTAAATTAAAAAAGAATAATCGCCAAAATGACAATGATATGTAAAAAATAATAAATTAGGAATAATTCAGTAACAATTCAAATGTCAGTGTAAAAAACAATAAAAATAAAAACAAGAAATAATGATAAAAATAAAACAATAAAAATGAAAACAAGAAATAATAATAACAATTAAAACGACATAATTAAAATTTCATATTCATAAATTCATTCACTGAATAAAACGCTTTATCCAACAAAAGGACTTTTAGTCGACGGCTAAACGTTTCATCGTTCTTTTCGCTTTTTAGGTCTGAGGGTAGGTGTTCATAGTACTTGGGGCCGATAACGCGCGGGTTTTTTCCCGCTAATGCCATTCTATCGGTACGCGTCCACTTAATCCGTTGTCGTACGAACTATGTTCGGACGTCGTCGTCCGAACTCGGCCGATCGAATCAAACGTATGTAAATGAACGAGAGCGCGTTCACTGCTACAACCGCCATCTTCCGTTGACGTCCGAAAACGGCCGATCAACTGCCGAATCCGAACTTGTTTGGATTTGTCGTCCGTATTGTACCGGCTACTGCAAAGTTGTGTGTTTGTTTACTTAAAATAAATTGTATATTTAGTTAAAATAAAGCGACTCTTTCGAAAAATTACTATGGATATCGAAAAGCTAATTAGTAGTGTCTATAATGGTGGTGAAATTAACCCAGTTGTCTTCTGCTCATAAATATTTCATTAACCCAGACACGAATTAAATGACGGTACGAATTTTCTAAAAGATACATTTCTTCTAAATTGTCCATTTTAAAACCGCGTCCTCACTCTTTAAAGCTTTCAGTCAAACTAAAGAAGAGCGGCAACGTCCGACGTCGGAAGCAGTTTACGCAGACGAACGTCCGAGACAGTCGTCCGAACAGCTCCGATCCGAAATCGGCCGATAAATCGGTTTTAGTGGACGCGTAGCGTATGTGGGACTGCCCGTAAGCGGCCCGTGCGGCGAGTGGTCTTACCAGCTACGCCCATTCGACTGAAGCTGGATATGTTTGTGCGCGTATACATAATAACTTGAAAGTGGGATTACTTTATACGGATTCGGATGAAATTTAGATTGTACACACGAGTTCAAAATAGTATGGACAAGCTTAAGGTTATAATTGCCTGACAGGCTTGCATTCTCTTTTATCGTAATTGTGCACAAATAAACTAGATGGCGCTAGTGGCAAAACTCAATTATTATGTTTTGAATGAGTATATTTCTTGGTAAATATTTTTTACCAGAGCATTGTCTTCTATACCGTTGAGAAGTATCTTCTATAGCTGAAATAAAACATAGATAGACTACTTTTTATACCGATATTCCTACAGCATCCGGATTTTTTTTTAAATTTCAACCGCTGTATTTAGAGTTATGAATGGCAGTTGTATTTAGTGCAATGTCAATGAAGCACGATACAATTTTCGGGAATCTACATGAACATTTAGAAAAAATCCGGAATTCAATTCAAATGTCGAATCTAATGGTTTAGGTGTGCGAAACCATGCGTAAAGTCTAGTAAAAAAAAAGTCTAAGTTGTAATAGGCATCGTTCATGAAAAATTACTTACCGGGAGACGAGCTGTCGGTAGGCCTCCAACAAGATGGAGTGACAGCGACGACCTGGTTAAGATCGCGGGATCGCGGTGGATGCGAAAAGCACAAGACCGGTCTGACTGGAGAGTGTAACGGCTGTTGATCCGTGACAGTATGTGGAACAGTTCCACACGTGGTTATTTATTAATTTTTCCTCAAAATATAGACTAACGCGGAGTAAAATAATACTTTATTATAGCTATTGTGTTATATTGCTGTCGGAATTTCAAAGCAAACCAATAAAGTAATTTTAGTCATTGAGGCGGTTGCCAGATGCGTGTGACTTGGTAAAAACCAAACTATAAGTTATTGTCTAAACTTTCTTCAGTACAAAGGGCCCTCAATTAACTTATTCGTAGGATTTATTTTTAAACAATATAGCAATAGGCAAGTTTCTTGGGAAAGTCTGTAGACAATAGACATGAACCTAGTCAAGCTTCTTTGTCTAGATTGGCCAGATGTGGGAGTTCGGGCCGAATGTTTTATTGCCAGGGCAGCGGCGGCATGGCCCTTTGTTTGTGCCAAAATAATGCCGATGGGATTTTTAGAAATTAGATAAGGACAGATGGTAGATAGACATCCCTGTCTAGTTTCCTACCGGGGTAGTGGGGTGGAGATGGAACAGAACTGCTAAGCTTGTCGGGGCGCGGGAGTCTTTTCTGGGAGCTCGTAGGAGACAGGCGCGGACATCGGACCTCGGGGCGCGAGCGCAGAGTTGCGGGACAAAGGCGCATTTCCGGAGCATAGCGGTCGAAGTCGTATACTACTAAGGACGAGTAGTGGCAGCTAAGTCTAGCTTAGTTTATCTTGTCCCAATGACGATATGTGTTTTCTGATTCGGTCTCAATTTTTCGGAATTTTATTTCGCGTCCTGTTTTAATTTTGTATTTGTGTGTTACGTAATTGTATTAAATTTGCGGATTTACGCGGACTTTTAAATTTACCATTTCTTGACCTCAAAATAAACTCATTTAACCTGACTCGTAGTGACCTTCCTCGGAGGATGGCACTCGTAGTCCCACATAATTATACTATTCATAATTGCTAATTTTCTAATCAAACCTTTTAAACCCACTTCCCTTCTAGGAGCTGCGCTGGGCGTGTGTTATTGTTTTTTTTTCTCCTTTTATTTACTCGGTTAGAATATTTGTATCTGCGATTGCTGTACGAGCCAACGGTGATTAATATTTAGTGCTGTTGAGTTAGTCGTATATTCGTTCATATTATTTAGTCGTTCGTCGTGTAGCAGAGCTGCGTTGAGTGAAATCTATTGGGCAAAGAGTGAACGAGTGAATAAGTGTGAGAGTGACAAAACTTCCTTGTGAACGTAATTAATTTGCTACCGCTTAGTTTGATTAGTTTTAAGGTGTTACAGTAATTTCAGTGGAATAAAGGAGAGAGTGCACATATCTTATGCACCATTCAACCTTTACTCACTCGATCCTGAGTTTTACTAGATTACTGTGACACACGTGCCACTGCTTATTTTGTTTCTAGTCCGTGCCAACCTAGAGATTGAATACACTTTTACACTACACAGGCAAAAATCATTTAACACTATACAACATCACACGTGAGATCGGCCTGGGTTATCCGCGTTTGAGCCGAATGATCTTAGCTGTTCGATGTCACAGCATGCACTAGGTACACACCACACATTCTTGTGTCGTGAATACAAACACTAGCTAACACACCTGCAGGAAGGTTATCTGGCTGAGATTAGCTCCTGGATGAAACTGGAGAGCAGCGCGTCAAGGACTAGGGCCCATTTTCAGGAGGCACACGTTGTCTGTCGACTAACCTGGGCCCTTTACAAGCACTAGGTACACAAACGAGCCCTGAGTCACTTGTGTGTTTATAATTGTCGCCAGTGGCTCTGAGGTGCGTCGTCTCGGCCTTTTGACCCCTGACCGTCTAGCGTCTTGTGTGGAGACTGGTTAGAGCTGTTTCCTTTGTAGGAGTTCACAGATAAGGTGGTTCTTATACGCATCCAAGTGATATTCAGATCACCTCGCACAACTCATCAACATCCTCTAGTTCTTTGACACGAACAAACCCGCGGCAGATTCGAGTGTAGGGAGCGTAAAATCAGCATAGATTAAGAGCTTATGAGCGTAAAATCAGCATGAAGCAGCGAGCGTAACTTGCACTATTGGTGTGTATGTGTGGGCGTGTGTGAGTGTGGGTTCGTGTATGTGCGCGTGTGTGATTTTGTACTCAAAGTGTGACGGTTTGAAAGAAGATATTTTTAGGGGGTTAGGATTGCTCCAAAGGCTTTGTTGGGCACATGAGATCGGGGCAGGGGCCTTCTAACGATCTATGTGTGGGCTAGGCTATTGAGGCGTGCTGGGAGGCCTAGTTGTTCAAATCGATTAGGATTCCCCCATACGACCTAAAGGTCTTACTCCAAAGGGTCCCTTTGTGTTCGGGTATTTCTCCTAGGTGCGACGTTGTTCGGCGAGGAAGCAGAGGCGGCGACTGGTTACTCATATCAACTACTTTACTTTGTCATTCTGACTAAATTACATAACATGATTCATCCTAAAACCTTAACTTTCTGAAACTGATCATTTTATTACTTTGCGGCATAAGGAAATTTACACAACGTATCAGAGGGTCTTAACACTTAAACTAGACGATCACATTTATTTAGATATGGCCAATAATTAAGTTTTATTTAGAATTAATCGTGGACGCGACTTACGTCGGTACTTTTATCCATTTCTGATAAGGCCCGGGTGAGCGTAGTTACAAGAGCCTTGGTGGAGGCCTATGTCCAGCAGTGGACGTCTTTTGACTGACATGATGATGATGATGATGAAAAATTACTTAACATTATAAGCCTAGATTCATTAGAAAGCCGGTACAGGATTTTATTATGTCAATTATGAAGATGAAAATCGAATTAGGTTACGCCAAGTATTTCGCACGTAAAATTTAAAAGGCGATAACCACTCGGGGTAAGGCATTAGTGTTTTCTCGCTGCGTGGTTTAGGTAATGAAACCTTAAGGAGTCGACATAATGAGGTCTTATTTTCGAACTTACTTAAGGTCATACATAATCGTTTTCGGGAATTTTAGTGTACATGTGTCCCCTTATTTATTTATTTTGTACTTTTAGAAGGCGTGAAAATGAAGAGGCCTATACCCAGCAGTGGGTGGATGTGGGCAGATTTGATTGATTGATTGATTGATAGAACAAGGCTTTTCCTACTCAGAATCAAGATATCGATTCCGGTGGTTTAAAATAATGTCCCCAAAGAATGACAATTTTGTTACGTTTTTTTCATACAGTTAGGGCGTAACAAAACTGACTCATAAAATTTTGTAAGTATGAAAAAATGGGGACTTTTTTAAACTATCGGAATCGATTGTGCTCTTGATTCTGAGTAGGAAAAGCTATATTTTTTCTAAAAGTGAATAAATAAAACAAAGGGACATCTCTACACGAAAATTCACATCTCCTTTCTATCACACGGTGTAAGACGAGAGTAGACAGGGATGGTGAATGCGATCGTTAGGGAGCGAAACTTTGATGCCGGTGATAGCCGTATGACGTCAAGCTTCATACAGAGTGTTTTTATCTAGATTACAGAAAACCAGTAATCACTAGAAACTTATTGACCTCTTTAGTTTACAGATATTTTATTGACGCTTGAGACGACCAGTACTTATAAATGTCACTGTTTTTTTAATATGTAATGTATCTATATAAATAAAAATGAATCCTAAAATGACGAGACCATGGTTTTTTATTAATAGAGAATTTTCTAAATTAAATACCTCCATCATTATTAGATTAAGACTGGGCCATTTTTGTTCTCCTGTATTTTTAGCAAAGCTCCGTATAAGGGACAATGCCATCTGTGAATGTGGTTTGGCTGATGGCACTCTGGAACATATGTTTTTGGAATGTACAAAATTATCTGTTCCTTTATATAGTATTCTCCCTCGTGATATTATTCGTCCTATTAATATTAATTTTCTCCTCACTTTAGTGTTCTCTCCATTTTGTGAAATATTAGACAAATTTTTGACTAAAAATAAAATAAAATTATAAACGTAGTTTTTTTTTATGTTCATTCTTGTTTCAATGTATTCTACCTGTGGTGAACTGTCATATCATAGCTTACTGTATCTTATTATATCATCTATAATATTCTTATATTTGTTGTTTAGTGTTGTTTAGTTTGACCTAGTGTATCGTATCTTCATTTCAGATAGTAACTGGTAGTTATCCCACCGAAAACTGGCAGATTATCAAACAAGTCGTCCACCTACCCACCGTGTCTCTGTCAACCTCGACACTGGCAGAATCATCAAAAAATTGATGGAGCCATTTTTCCTAAATTTGAATTGAATTGAATTGAATCCTAAAATGTGTTGCTAAGCGCAAAACTCGGAAACGGCTGGACCGATTTCACTAATTCCTTTTTGTTGTGTTCGTAATTGTTAGAAGGTTTTTATGGAAGGAATGGGGGCGAAACCGCGGGCAATAGCTAGTAATAGATAAAGACCTATGAAGTCTTAAAGAAAATAAAATTTTGTAATTTGTCTGCCGGCGTACACCTACAGGTACTTGTTGAATTTAAACAGGTACTTAGACACAATCAGTTCGATGCTTGGAAATGTGCTGAGGGTCTGAGAAAAACTGAGGCTTCGCAGTGCATATGGCGACTTACACTTATGTGTTTTTTTGACACGTTATCAACTTCTCCGGTTGGCTTGATACTCTAAGCGCCCCAGCAGTTACGTAGATTTTAAGGTTTTAGAACAGCTGAAATTACGGTGCTAAAGTGCTAAAAGAAAGCTGACTATGCATTAAAACAAGCAGTTTAGGCCGTAAAGTGGAAGTGCTGACGGTTCAACAAAGCGCTCGGCATTTATTTACAAGTGCTAAGGGTCACGCAAAGGGCTACGAAGATGCTTGGAGTTTCTTTGCTTTGAATCCAAAATACGGAAATTCGTCGATGAACTATAAAGTCGTCGACATAGCCGTAAAAATTATTATGCAAGTTGAAGTATGAAGTGGAAATGGGCGGGCTGCATTACTCGAAGAACTGTTGGGGGAGAAAGTCCTTGAGCGAGCACGAACCGGTAGACGAAGCGTTGGCAGGCTTTCCACTAGGTTGACGACATTGTAAGTGGTTCATTGTGGTGTTCTAAGGGGGAGGCCTTTGTTCAGCAGTGGACGTCTTCAGGCTAATGATACTAAGGGTAGGTATGCTTCTTCAGAAAGAAACCGAAGACGTCTAAAACTTACCTAGGGATCACGTTGATAGCTTTTTTTGTTACCTTTTCGATTCGTTTTAGATGAAATTTGGTGTACAGATAGGTATTTAGAGTCCCGAGAATATTTTTTATTCCGAGAAATTTCATAGTTCCCGTGGGATAGCGATAAACTAATTCTACATGGATGGAGTCGCGGGTAACAGCTCGTTTATAATGTTTGTAGAATAAACTGATCCGATAACATCTCAATACCATTAAACCCTAATCAAGCAGATCTTTTTACAAGTTCTGAAGTAGTACAGTAACGCCGATGAGCTTCTACAAATTGCCAATTTCGTCAGAACGCTGGCTGCAAAGGGACTTGATTACTTACTGGATATTTTAAAGGGAAACTTTTTATATCCTATTTTGTATGTTCGAATAAGTTGGTGTGAAAATGGAATTTTACACACAAGTTTTTTTTTTTACTAAATTATTGAATTAGTCGTTAGTTTACAGAGCTGCAGAGGTCCATATCAATGACCTTTAAACAATTACTTCGTTCACCCCCGACCTTATGACAGTTATATCGAAATTTGGTATGTAGGTAGCTGGTCGTCTGGAATAACACATAGGCTAATTTTTATCCCGATGTTCCCACGGGATAGGAATAAAATCTCGAAATAAAACCGTTTTATTTTTGTTGTTTAATCTTATTTTTAAATTTTGTTGTATATGTGTGTTTTTGTGAATGTAAATTTAAATATCTTCTTTCTTTATATTATACAAAATTATATAAATAATATCCTGTATATTTCCTACCAAAAATATACATTTTTTCATATTATTAGTTGTTCCTATGTATAAAACTCACAAAAAAAAGACCTATCTACCTATAGTGGTTTGACCTATCGCCTCTCAAGCAGAGGGTCGTGGGTTCAAACCCCGGCTCGCAGCCCTGAGTTATTCGAAATTCATGTGCGGAATTACATTTGAAATTTACCACGAGCTTTGCGACGAAGGAAAATATTGTGAGGAAACCTGGACAAACCTGCAAAGTAATTCAACGGTGCGTGTGAAGTTCCCAATCCGCACTGGTCCCACGTGGGAACTATGGCCCAAGCCCTGTTCTGAGAGGAGCCCTGTGCCCAGCAGTGGGATGTATAAAACTCACCAATATCTCCAGGGCACGTAACATCCCCCAAGTCCTGATGATCACACATGAAGAGATTGGTCTCGTTCCCTCGACACTCGACCCCGCTAAGTATGACCTTGGAACTGCCGAAGACATTGGTCTGCAAGGCGTGTGCTGCATATCCCAGAGCCATGTGGCGGCAGACAGCGATGGCTTCGTAGAGAGTCCAGCCATCAGGGCATATGCTGCCCCATTTTTCTTGGTGGTATATCTAAAACATAAAACAGACATCAAACTCGGAGACGATTCACAAGCGTGTAGACCACTTCAGGTATCTGAAATTAATAGCAGAATCGGAGCAGCTGCTGCCTTTGGGAAGCTTTGGTTCAAGGTGTTTCGTTCACATAAATTAAAGCTCGCTACCATGATCATTTTTACCGCGGGAAAAGTGATTCACGCAGTCTGCTTTTTTTTTAAATTTCTAAACGCGACTAGGAAGAAAAAAGGTAGTATAGAAGATAGAATAAACGATAAAGATAGAGATTAAGATAGTCTCGTGAAATATAACGCATGTGATCAAATTCAGCTGTGTGGAATTTATTTTGTGCAGAATGGCGAAAAGGAAGAAACAATAATGGCATAAACCTCGTATAATCAAAATTTCCGATATATAGGAATTACTAGAAATTTCCGAGTAGGTACTTTTCTAACTTTTTTGAAACTTTCCACAACTTTGCACATCTGTAAATAAAACAGAATGACTCTTTATCGAAAAGGGTCAAATAAAATTAATCAATGGTTGGTAAAACAGCGCCTAAATCAAAGAAAACTTATTTCTATTTTTGAATACGAAAAATACAACATTCTTTTGAAAAAAATTACTGAGGCGAGAATCGAAACAGTCGAATATGCCAAAAATAGGGGTCACAAAACCGGTTTTTGATGTACGGAGTAAAACCGAAAACCGGGTTTTCTGCATACAATAAAAACTGGGTTTGTGACCCCTAGCCAAAAACCAGAGTTCAACCAGATAGCCTTAGCAGTTTTGATTATTCTATTAATATCATTATATTATTATATTATAGGTAATAAAAATATCAAATATCATGTCTTATCTTAATAATACAATAGAATCTTATTTCTTAGAATATGACTCACTAAAGGAATATTAAGAAACGTCCTTGGAAGACTAATGGAATATTTCGCAGAAAACGTAACGTAATTCTCTGTTCATAGAACATATTATTTTGGTACATTGAACCCTATTATGCTCATATATTTGCTGCCAATATATTAAATGTGCGATCCCGTGGTGGTCCAGTGTTAACCTATAACCACCCAAGCAGTACCCTTAGTGTAAGTTTTAGGTTACAAAACACGTCTCGATCGCGTTCGCGTTAAAATCTCAATTTGTATGGAAACACGAACAGCGCCTCTAGCGGAACGTTTGCGAAGATCGTGTTTCCAGATTTGAACGCGAACGCCATCGAGACGTATTTTGTAACCGAAAACTTACATTAAAGGTACAGATAATCGTAGGTTCAAACCCGAGCTCACCTCTGAGTTTTTCACCACGAGCTTTACGGTGAAGGAAAACATTGTGAGGTAACCTGTACAAACCCGCGAAGCAATCCCCATTGAATTGTATGTAAAGTTCTCAATACGCACTCGGCCCGCGTGGGAACTAAGACCCAAGTCGATTCTAAGAAGCCCTGCCCAGCAGTGAGGCTTAATGCTAGCTCTTAGAGTACATTAAAAAAAGCATACCTCCACCCTCCCCTCCCGATTATTCTTCCCTCCAGCCAGCCGCAAACTAGCACCACTATCCAAAGCACTTAGTAGTGAACTCTTGGCCGGTTTCATCACAGTAAGTGGGTTGACTCCATACTGACATATGGCACCAGCAGCTTCCGAGGCTTCGCAGTCAGAGCTACCCCAGCCGCTGAAGATGCACTGGGATAAGGACGTTTCAGTTCCTTCACAGACAACGTCATCCATCCAGAATTTTCCTGGAAAATTAAATGTTTGTAAATCATGTTGGAGAAGAATTGCGAAACTGAAGTTTCACTGGGCGGGGCACATTGCTCGCAGGACTGATGGCCGATGGGGTCAAAAGGTTCTCGAATGGCGTCCGCGGACCGGGAGACGAGCTGTCAGTAGGCGTCCAACAAGATGGAGCGACGACCTGGTTAAGATCGCGGGATCGCGGTGGATGCGAAAAGCGCAAGACCGGTCTGAGTGGAGAGCCTTGGGGGAGGCCTATATCCAGCAGTGGACGTCTTTCGGCTGACATTATGATGATGATGAAATCATGTTGGAACGGGAACATGGCAGGTAACTGATGCGTTGGACCTATGGTCTTGTTAGAGTGGCTGGGACGACCTGGATGCAGAGGGCACAAGACCAAAAGGGACCAAATAGAATGGTGCGCATTAGAAGAGACCAACACCTACACTCAACATTGCGTGGACTGCTTTAGGTTATGGACCTCTGTGTCAGTTTTCCGGATCCCGCAGGGTAGATATCTCCTTGGATTTTATCTCCATTTAATTCCCTTTCAATTAGTCTGTTCATATTTCTTAATTTCCCAAAAATTGGTTGTCTGGAAGAGATCGTTTTTTAGCGATAAGACCGCCTATTGTCTACCTGATATTTTATTTTTGTAATGTCTCTGTACTGTTTTTGGTGATCAATAAAGAATATTTGTATTGTATTGTATTGTATTTCTCAGACAAAGTATTTAAGTATTTAAGCGTGTTGTACACTAAAGGCGAGTTAAGACTAGCAACATCGTGAAAGTGGCATTACATTGCGGCGCTCGATTGACCACTACAAACTCGTTGGCTTCACGGCCTCGCAATGTAATGCAATTCTAAACTCGGCTTAAGACTTGACTATCGCCGCAGAGTTAAAGTAGCATATACATCTAAAACTGGATCTCTCAAGTAATGAAACATATTGACGACAATCTAGCAATGGGTTTTTGTAGCTAGAGCATTCGCCAATGCAGAAAACTGGCACGCTTTGTAATCAGCGTTGAAACTATGAACCCTCTACTATTACTAACTCCTTTCTGATACAAGTCTCTCAGAAGCCGGCAAAGTATCTACCCGTATGTCGTCAGCATTCTTTCGTTTGTCTTCCTGAACATCATTCTCTGTATAACTGAGGAATGGAATTCCCTGCTTGATCTTTGTTCTTTAGTATAATCTGCGGACGCTTTTGAGGGAAATAATAATGTACAACTCGGAATGTACGCGCAGTAATGTATGACGTGATAATCCGAAGCATTTTTGCTTCCGATTATCATGCCGTACATTATCATGGTCGCGGATTATCATGGCGTACAAAATATTGTGCGCGCTGTAATGTACGTAGTGATAATGTACGAAGTGATAATCTGAATCCAATTGATTCGATTAAATAGAGATCGATATAGTTGTAGCAGATCCGACCCAGCTAGGTTAGGTTTTTAGGTTTCTTTAATTTCAATCACAAAAATCGTAAGGCATGATAATCGGTAGACATAATGCTTCGGATTATCACGTCGTACATTATTGCGCGTACATTATTTGGTTCCCTGCTAGTTCGGTACGGGGTGATAATGTACGGCATGATAATTCGCGTACATAAGCACGGATTATCAGGCCGTGCATTATTTTAAGTATGCATTAACAAGTCGTACATTAACTACACCCGCTTTTGACTTACTAGTAGCTTCCCCGTATTTTGAACCATGGGTCGCAATACCACATCTGTTAAAGGAACTGCAAACCACTTGGGCTGCTGCATTATCCCAGGAGTCATCGCAGACCGCCCCCCATCGGCCTCCGTGGAAGATGTAGACGTTACCTGAAAGGAGTGATAGTGAAATAAAACAGGATAGGTAACTCATGTCTCAAATCGAGCTGAAAGAGAGGTGGTAGTGGCCCGCAGTGCGCATTTTGCAGCAGCCGCCGTGACATGTTCTCCAAGAGGAAGGGCAATGAAACATGTCGAGCTAAAACGTGACTTGTCCGGATTTATTTAACTGTAAGTGAGTCTCGCGGTAAGTTCAGAGGAGACTAATAGTTTCTTAAAAATGTGGTTTTGATAAAGTGTTAATCAATACCGAAATAGCTTGATTTTCCGTACAATATTCTTGTCAGTTCTAGTTTGCGTTGTTTCTAGAATATCTTGGAAAAACTTAACAGATTTCAAGTTGTTCTCATTAGTGCCTCCATCTACTAATTATAAACCAGCCAAGAGCGTGTCGGAAACGCCTGAAATAGGGTTCCGTAGCCATTAAAAAAAATAAGTAATATTTTTCTGAGGATTTCGTATTTTGTACGGAATATTCCAAGTTTAGGTATATTTTATACCTTAGGCCACTATTTGCTCTTAAACTACTAATAATTCTCAAGAAAACTTAACCGTCATAGTTTTCCTTGTAAGTTCATATACTCACTAACAATCTGAATTTTTAAAAATTTTCCATCCATCAGTTTAGATTTTAATATTAATGAAAATTTGCACTTTAAAGTTGAATATTTTGCAAATAGTTACATCACTGAATCGAAAAATCGTTTTAGCAACCCCCTAATACGGTAGGATAAGAAAAAAAATCACCCTCACTTTACGTCTATGGGAGGTACTGTAAAAGAAATTGTTTTTGAATTTTTTATTATACCATTTTGTCGGCATAGTTTACACATATTATATATTTGTGCAAAATTACAGCTTCCTAGCATTGGTAGTCCCTGAGAAAAGCCGTGGACGGACGGACAGACAGATAGACCGACGGACAGACATGGCAAAACTATAAGGGTTCCATTTTTGCCACTTTGGCTACGGAACCCTAAAAAGTAGTCATTGCCCTGCATTGGGTTGATTCCTGGGTGGCTAGCGCTTCCTACCCGTACCATAGAGTCACAATTAAAATTCATTCAAATAATTAGCTCCGTTTAAAATAGCAAAGTTCTGTTTTGACCAGTTGTTTTGTTAGTAAATTAGAATAAAAGTTCCGTTTGTAAACAAGCTAAGTTTACGGGCTGAAAGTAACATAATTAGACACGCACGAAATAAACGTTATAAATCAATGGAGCCACAATTTCCCTCACGTATTCGTTGTAGACTAAGATCCCGCAATCGTGTCACCAATCAAAGAAAATATCTTTCTTTTATGAGACAGAGAGAGAGAAACATTTATTACACATATTCGATACACAGAAAAATATACTAGGAGAAAAGAGTAAATAAAAAGAACATCGATTAGTATTAAATTGGGCCTTATTCAGCTTAATATTGCGACAAGCCACAGCCCTGTTTTTCAGTGGGACCCATTTGAAACTAAGCATGTAAAAACATTAGTTTAAACATTTTCGGTGAATTAAATCTTAATAAGTCAGGCCAGGATTTGATTTGGCTATTGTAAACTAAAAGAATTTCTTTGCTCACCCGCGACCTTAAGTAAGGTAAGGTAAGGTCGCGGGTGAGCTAGGAAATTCTTTTAGTTAATTGATATGGATCTCCGCAATGTAACGCCTGATTCAATAAATTATTGGCTATGGTAGTGAATTATATTAACGATTTTAGGTAATAATTAATAGGTAATAATTATAAAAGAAATACACCCATTACGTATCAAAATTATAGGCAAAATGGCAGGTAACCGGAAGGTTGGATAAAAGAAAATGTCATGGCTTTGCAATAAGTATTAGACAGACCGGCATCAAGAATGAAACAACTTTTCAAATTAGCTTCGGACAAGGACACAGTTCAGAAACTGAGCGTCATCTTTCCATAATAATGCATTGGAAAAAGAAGAGGAATGTAACATTTTTTTTTGATAATTATTTTCAGTTGACTGTGCTTGTAAGTTATTCAAACTACATTCATACATAAAAATATACAAACAAAGATTAGAAATCAATGAAAGCTTGAGAAATCATGGAAATCACAATGTTATTCTCTTTTTGCTATTGTGATTTGCCGTGTAATTTTTTTTCTCTGTGTATTTTGTTTTCTGTATCGCTTACCATTTCTGGTGTACAATAAAGAGTCTTTGTATTGTATTGTGATTTGGCTCGGTTAGTAAAGATATTTTTTATGACGTATCATCTTAATTACCTAATAATGACTCACACAAGTTCACACAAGTTCACACACACACATACACACACACACACACACACACACACACAGAAACACACCCACACATAAATATGTGCGTTAAGCTTATAAAGTGTCCTTTTTTTTCTTCAAAATTAATGCGATAGTTACTATAGCGATTACTGTTAAATGGTTCCAAGGTGGCTCGTGAATTTAAGTCCTCGACCGTAAGTATATGAATACGTATAGTCAAGTGCAAAAATAAGTATCTATTAGAGCCACTCAAAAATATGGTTACTACGGCCTTATTGCGTTGGAATATGGGAGACTGTGGTTTTTATTTTTGGAATACGTTCATATTTTTATCTTACACTTGACTGTACATAGTATACGAGTATGAATAAAAATATTGTTAAATCACATTTTCAACAATCAACGAGTACCTTACTACTAAATGAGGTGTAGATTTTTACGACTAGATCTCACACTACCGCACAACCAAACCGTTAATCAGGGCTTCAACTTTTTACCAAAAGGTCAGATTAAAAAGGTTTACCTTCGAATCTGTTCGGACCACCGACCAATCGCACCCGATCCTCCAATGGCGTGTATTTATTCAACAGTCTTTGAACAAATGACGCCCGCGCTGCTCTTTCCATTTCATCCACATCTCTACTGAACACTTGCACTATAATTAACAGTACTGACAAAAATTTCACTCTCAAACCCATTTTGTCGGCAATTTTCGCGGCATTCATTTATTTCGAATCTTTATTTTAAATTTCGAATCGTAGTTCGATTTTTTATAACGTTGCTGTTTGTTTTATTTTGGCCAGTATTATTTTTTTGAATTTGGAACCTTGTTTTAAATTTACGCTTCTGTTGACGTATTTAATAATGACCGTTATTTCAAAGTTCCAATCGGACGACTATTCTGAAACTAGACGAGTACTGAACTAATTCTATTGCGTCTGGAATGTCTGACCACATAATTGTGATCTTAATTGTATCTGCGACGAGCTAGTTCAATGTTAAATATTATGATTTCCTGATGAGTTGATTTTATTGTTTAAGAGGCAGGGCTGTTGAGTAATTTTTTAATGTTGGAGGGGTCAAGGTGTTCAAAACATGCAGATCATTGTGTCAACAACCATCCATTCTTATTCACGTTTGGATGAGTCAAGCAAAGAATGTCTTTGTGTTTATCCGACAAATAAAAACATTTATACATGCAAGTTAAAATAATACACGTAGCCAAGTGTTCCCTTGTAATTTGACTCTACATTTTTACTTAATTCTAGGAGTCTATAATAAACTAAAAAACATTTTATAAGAAACCCACGTGTCTGAACTGGCGAGCGGATTAATAGACAGCAGAATTCAGCTATTTAACTAGGGTTTGCCAGTAACTGATTCATCATCATCATCATCATCATCATCATCATCATATGTTGACCTATATACAAGAGTGGTAAACTTAAAAGGAGGATTCGTCAACAACTGAAGATAACGGGAGCGTCTTATACTCTTCGCTAGTCTACCGTATCTTTTGTCCGAATCATTGTTTGTCAGATATTTTTTCCACTAAAACCTTAAATTTTTCTGAAAATTTTAAATGGTCATCCTATAGAAAACTATAGGTTAGATTAGGGTTATTTTATAAGGATTCTAAACAATCATTAGATCCGGAGAAAAAAGAGTTATGACAAACGATCATTCTGACAAACATTACATTCGGACTTGCAATAAGTATGCGAGCCGATATGGACCCGTAGAAAACAAATTGTTAAAAAATAAATGATTTTGTTTTTTATTTTATTTTGATATACGTCCCACTGCGGGGCACAGGCTGCCTCTCAGAATTAGAAAGTTTGGGTCTTATATTCCATGGGGCCTTGCTTAAGAGACAAACCATAAGTCCACCGCGGCTTTATAGTAACTGACCATGGACTCATAAAAACTATAGAGATGAATTTTCGATGCTCTATTGAGCCACAGATTGTTCAACTCAGTTGTGCGCGCGGCCCAATGTGTGCGTGCGCTTGTAAATATACAACTTTCATTTGTGTGGCAGTGATGCGGCCGTCGTCTATTCGCTCGCGCCACTGCCACACAAATTAAAGATGTATTAACTAACGCACGCACACATAGCGCCGCGCGCACAACTGAGTTGAACTATTTGTACCTTCACTCACCTTTCGGACCCAGCCGAGACGATTGTGCGGGTTAATTACATTTGAATTTGAATTTGACATGAAATTGTACACAACTACATAAGGTTCACTATCGTAACTCTGACATTTGAATTTGGACTTGACATGGATTGTACATAAAGTCCGTTGTCGTTACTGTTTTCATACTGGCCTGGGTTCGAAAGGGATACCTGAAGTTTCTAGGACAACTGAAAGTAGGCGGGTATCCAATATACAGCGTGTATTGTTGATATAATCAATCTATTTTCAGTTGTCCTAGAAACTTGAAATTTGATAGCCTTAAACTATAACCAGTCATAGATTTAAGTGTTGTTAATCAATATTAAAACAAAATATTAATTTAGAATTCATTAGAAGAGCTTTTTTTTTCTTTGAGCAGCAATGCAACGCGTACAATCCTGTGCAAAACTTGATATGAGAGAAGCGTTTTAAGCGTTTATAAGAAAAAAATAAAATAAGTCTTTTTTTTTCTAAAACATAATAAAGTGTGATTTTTGTGTGATTCGTGTGGTCTTCACCAACTCCCTAAATTTTAAGTTTGTATCAAAAATGCACGCTATTTTGATTCCTTAAAGTAAGTATGGAAACACTTTTCTAATTTTCTAATGACTGTATCTTTCGATTGTGTTGTTGACTTTGAAAATTGATTTTTTCGTTGCTTCAGGGGGTGGCAGATTTGGGTTTTTAGATTAGTTAGGTTTTTTTTAAAAACAAAGGAGTCTTTTAATTCTATTTTTTCATACAAATTAATACTGCTATTAATGTACGCCATCCTATAACCCAACTGTCACGCTACAAACATCAAACATTTTGCTTTACATTGCTTCTTCGTATAAACTTAAAAGTGTAATGGAAATTAAAAACTAATTATTTTTAAAAGCCGTTGAACTAATGTTGTTCAGTTTGACGAGTAGGTATGATTTAAGTTTTAATTTTTACAAGCCACACACGATATAGCGAGCCGATATGGACCCAAAATATTACAAGAAACCAATATCCTATGCCTTAACAGTCATACGTTCCGCTTTAAATAGACTGCTCATAATTAGTGACCTAGATATGGCCGCCAGCCATATGGAATTGTTTGCTCAGCTTCGAGACTGGCGCTCCGGCCGGACAGGATAGCGGAAAGCGGATTGGTTCCTAATGGAATTGTAAAGCACGTGGATTGCGCAATGTGGGCACTATAATTAGCACACGAAAATTTGCACAACGGGTTAGAGTACTATACTCTGTTCCAACGGGAAATTGTTAAGCACATGGATTGGACAATGTGGGCACCATAATTAGCACACGAAAATTTGTACAACGGGCTAGAGTACTATACTCTGTTCCAACGGGAAATTGTTAAGCACATGGATTGGACAATGTGGGCACCATAATTAGCACACGAAAATTTGTACAACGGGCTAGAGTACTATACTCTGTTCCAACGGGAAATTGTTAAGCACATGGATTGGACAATGTGGGCACCATAATTAGCACACGAAAATTTGCACAACGGGCTAGAGTACTATACTCTGTTCCAACGGGAAATTGTTAAGCACGTGGATTGGACAATGTGGGCACCATAATTACAACACGAAAATTTGTACAACGGGCTAGAGTACTATACTCTGTTCCAACGGGAAATTGTTAAGCACGTGAATTGCACAATGTGGGCACTATAATTAGCACACGAAAATTTGTACAATGGCGAAAAAATGAACATTGAAGATATTTTATCATAGTTGTAAGATTACTAACCATCTAATAATTACTAACCATCTATGGACATTGTGTTTGAAATAAATTGATTATTATTATTATTATTATAAATATCCTTTAACGCTCACTGTATCTGGACATTTTACTTTAAGTGAGGCAACATTACTTTTTTTTTCAGGATTGATAATTCTGTATTCTCCTTACTCAGAAAAAGTATTCTTAATTTTTTGTCAGTTTAATATTTTTTTCATATACCTAGTTAATATGGCTCGTTACGAAATAAATCCATACTAATATTATAAATGCGAAAGTGTGTTTATGTGTTTGTGTATATGTATGTTTGTCCCTCTTTCACGCCGTAACGGAGCGACGGATCGACATGATTTTTGGCACAGGGATAGTTTATGAGCCCAAGAGTGACATAGGCTACTTTTTATCCCGGAAAAATGCACAGTTCCCGAGGGAACAGCGCGCGATAACCGAATACCACGCGGGCAAAAGCTAGTAGACACATACATCTTTTATGGAACATTGAGGAGGTTTTTTTTTTCGTCAAAATCAATAGAGCTCGTGAGAGAGTACGGAGAACTCATGATCACCCAATTCTGAAAATAAAATTAGGTTGAGTCATTTAAATTAAAAATGCCCATTTGGTAAAAAAATCAACTTTCCCAATCCCCACTTACAACTTTACCCTAAGTGGGCAAAGTTACCCTTATTGTGACGTCACAGCGTTTATATCCTATTACAACAAAGTCAAGCAATTTGGTGACAATGTGCGTGTGTGCGTGGCAAGGTAAATTGTGCGCTGTAAATCATTCCCCCTTAGAGCTTGAGACGGCATGCGTTTACGGATGTAGTTTACTAGATGCCCCATCAAGTCGCGAACATATAATAAAACTGACGATAAAAACATGGGCAATTTTGCGCTGGTGCTTCGTCGAGCAGTTGCGCCTTGTAGCAGCGCCTTGTAGCAGCACCTTGTAGCAGCGTCTTGTAGCTGCGTGGTGTATTGTGTGCTTCTAGAGGAAGGGCGTCCAATTATTCTGAAACGTGACAAGCTGAGTTCGATTAAAGACTTAAGGTTATCCGTTTTATTTTACTATCCGAACAACTCATTAAAAAATCATAACTATATAGACTTACTTTGCGATTTTAATGCACCTATCTAACTTACTCATAGGTTAACGTTTTAAACTTTCGTGATTCTCACTCAGAGACTCATGTGATAGGGTGACAAATAAAAATTACCAAGTGCGGGTAGTTTGAAGAACTCGGCTGCTAGGCAGACTTGACACCCACACTTCAGTCTACTCGTGACCACGGCAACTGCAATGTTGCCGAAACGTCGAGGTAAATATTACTTGTGTGTGTTAGCGTGATAAGTCCCGTTTGTAGTATTTTTATTACTCATAGGTACTGTATATGTATGACGGACTAAGACTAAGACTAACTAAGAGTTGAAGTTAAATTGAAACTGAAGACGATCAAAGCAAACGCGAAAAATGTAAATTTAGAAATTTATAATTAAATGAAAACGATAAAAGATGCGCGTGCCGTTGTTTGATTAATTTAATATCGGCCCGTTTCTTTTAATCTCTAATTAAGAAGTTGGATGGAATTAATGTACCTAATTCGGTACACCTGACCGTAGTTAGGGTTCCTTAAGTATTCATAAAAGAATGGAACATAATATACTGCCGCCTTAAGGAGAAAAACCATAAGTGAAATTTTTTGCAAAATTTTCTTTTCACCAGCCTCATACTCAGTATTTTTGCCTGAGTACGAGGCTGGTGAAAAGAAAATTTTGAAAAAAATGTCACTTATGGTTTTTCTCCTTAAGGCGGCAGTATATAGGTATAATAAATGGACTAAAAGAATTTCTAAAGACACCACCATCTGCAGATGGTAGTATGGTGGTTGTGTTGCTTTGGATATTCATATTCATTTATTGCGAGCATGTTCATCAAATCACACAAACCCAGTTATCACCACTACCACAATACACTGACGCGTTTCGAACTCAATCAGAGCTCATCTACAATTTTACAATTTATACAATTTTATACGCTGACATTTTGTTAATAATGAAACTTTTATTTATATTTTTCTAATTATTGTTAAGCATACATATTTCTAATTATTGTTAAGTACAAATTTTGTACAATTACTGTAGACCTTAAAGTAAACGTGCCAGTAGGTACATGATACCCTGTTGGGCACTGCGATTTTTTCATTTGAGTTTAGCGAAGGAAAAACTATGCTTAACAATAATTAGAAAAATATAAATTAAAGTTTCATTATTAACAAAATGTCAGCGTTTAAAATTGTATAAATTGAGAAATTGTAGATGAGCTCTGGTTGAGTTCGAAACGCGTCAGTGTATTGTGGTAGTGGTGATTGGGTTTGTGTGATTTGTGTGTTTTCTTACAGCGTGGAGGTGGAGGAACTGCGCGAACACGCATATCTTGCATAACCTTAGCTATCACAAGATCGCGGGTGAGCATAATAATTCTTTTAGTTCCTGATATGGACCTCCGCTAAGTAACGCCTGATTCAATAAATTGTTTGTAAATAGAAAATAATCGTGCGTGCGTATGTATATAATGTTTGCGAGTGTGTGTTTGTATGTAAATCTTTCCCGGTAAACGCCTGAATAAATTAGATTAAATTAGCTGTATCTTATATTATACCTAGCCGTGGTGGCCTAGTGGTTTGACCTATCGCCTCTCGAGCAGAGGATCGTGGGTTCAAACCCCGGCTCGCACCTCTGAGTTTTTCGAATTACATTTGAAATTGCCACGAGCTTTGCGGTGAAGGAAAACATCGTGAGGAAACCTGCACAAACCTGCGAAGCAATTCTATGGTGCGTGTGAAGTTCCCAATCCGCACTGGGCCCGCGTGGGAATTACGGCCCAAGCCCTCTAATTCTGAAAGGAGGCCTATGCCCAGCAGTGAGACGTATATAGGCTGGGATGATAGCTGGATCTTGAGAATATAGAGAAGAGGCTACTTCTTATCCCGATATTCGAACAGGAAAAAAGACACATCCAGTACTTCTATCACCACCTAACCAAGATAGTGACGTAGTTAAATGGTCGCATGGGCCCTTAGTGTCACGCAGAATGGGGTGTAGGGTTCATTGCCGGCACAGACTAATGGGGGGCGGTCCCACCCCTTACGGTGTCAATTTAGGAGCATGGAGTTTAAAGTTAATTAGCATTCTTACATGATCTTGATTGGTTTTTTAAGTCTAAAGTGTACGTGTGCTTTTTTTTGGAGAGATAGACAAACGAGCACGATGACTATGATATGATGATGATGATTGATGAACTGCTTTTATCTACCGGGTGTGGCCTGTAATATAAGCAAAAAATTAAAACATAGATCATACTTCTCAAACTGAACAACATTAGTTCAGCGAATTTTAAAAATAATTAGTTTTTTTAATTTTTATTAAACTTTTAAGTTTAATCGAAGAAGCAATGTAAAGTAAAATGCTTGATGTTTGTAATGTGACAGGCGACGTCAGTTGTGTTCTAGGATGGCGTACATTGATGGCAGTATTTAATATGTATGAAAAAAGGAAATTTTCAAGACTCCATTATTTTTAAAAGTCGCTGAACTAATGTTGTTCAGTTTAACGAGGACGATCTATGTTTTAATTTTTTGCTCGTATTACAGGCCACACCCGGTATAATTAGAACGAAAGTTTAAGTTAAAGCCAGAGACGAAACACCGAATTCGACACCTATTCCCGAATTCACATCTTCGTCTTGAAGTTTCCTTAATTAGCTTTGACTTCGTCCAGTAATTGCGGGTAATTAGCAATAGTCTAACAAAGGCTACTCGGGTGACTACAAAAGTTACCAAACTGTCAAAGCGATTTATTCAAATTATCACCTGAAGCCGTAATGCCTCACGTTTCTGCTGCTGTTGTGTCATGATCGATATAACAACATTTGCGGTGTTAGGACCTTGTGCAAGGTCCATCCGGATTGCTACCACCATCTTGCTCGCTAATCCTGCCGTGAAACAGTAGTGCTTGCATTGTTGTGTTTCGGCGTGGAGAGTAAGACAGCCGGCGAAATTACTGGCGCTTGAGGAACCCCATCTTAGGCCTCTAGGTTGGCAACGCATTTGCAATACCCCTGGTGTTGCAGATGTTTATGGGCGGTGGTGATCTCTTACCATCAGGAGACCCACTTGCGCGTTTGCCATCAAGTCGAATAATTTTTTTTTTGATACTTATAAGTTTCAAGGATTCCATTCCGCATTTCCAGACCGCAGTGCTGGAGTCCCGAGGTCATAGGGTAATAGACACCCGATAATATAGCAAGGACCGAACCTCTGACTTTCTAGTTACCTACTTCACTTTTGTATTTTATTTGTCGAAATCTATTTACTTTTCACTGTGTACCAAAATTTCTACTTATTTTGCTAAAGCGTTGTTAGCTTGGAACATCAAAGTGAAAGCAGTAATGTTGGAATTTCCAATCTAACCTCGATCTGCCTAAAGGAGCATTCCTATAAAACTTAGGCAATTCAGCGTAGGTACTGATGAAAAAACTGGATGAAGCCTATCGATATGGTCTCACGAATTGTGTCGCTTTGCCTTAAAATATATTATACGGTATCCGAATGTTTTTATTTTAGTTTATAAATCATAGCTCGGGAGGAAAACAATCTGTAAGCTGCTTCTAGATATTACAGAGTAGGTAAGGCTGCATTTCCACTAGAGATGTCCGAGGATAAGTGGCGAGAAATATGTGGGAATGAGGGTGGATTTTTGTAAGAATGATTTGATGTAAACGAGCGACCGAATGACTGAAGAATAATGTGGAGTGAATGAGACGAGCGAACGAGTAAGAAAGATTGGAGTTACGATCGGTTGAGCCTATGGGCTAGTTGCGTTTTCTGTTTTCATTTGCTTTTATTACATGTCCACTAGTTTTAATTTTTAATAAACTTTTTATTTTAATTTGAAAAGTTTGTTTTCCTTCGCACGATCCCACATGTATTTTACACGCTTTTATTTGTTTTAGGGCGTTTTCAAAAAAAGTTGTTGATTTGACGTTTTTTTTAGATGTGGATGAAATTTGGTATTCCTACTCAGAATCAAGAGCACTTTCGATTATAATAGGAGACAAAAAGTGTCCCAAGATTTTTTATTCCATTACGTTACCGTTTTCATACGCGTGTCTGGGGCGGTAGTGTAATGGATAACACAAAATTATAGGAAAAACCTGGGACACTTTTTTTTCCTATTGCAATCGAAAGTGCTCCTGATTCTGATTAGGAATACCAAATTTCATCCACATCTAACAAAAAAGTCATTTGAACAACATTTTTTGAAAACGCCCTTTAACCTGTCCCGTTGTCTTATCTCAAATAGGACCAACTTCCAGTAGCCGGATTGACTTGAAATTTAGCATTCTTATGTAAATCACGTGACAATACAATAATCTAGTAGTGACATCGTGGTAGTCCAGCCAGGATCGTCTCCGGAGGACGGAACTCTTCAACGGTTATAGCATCGACTTGGAATTTGGTATGCAAATGTAGTTTGGGTGACAATGCAAGTGCAGTCAATAAAAAGTACAGTCCGCAAAAAAAAGGCTTTTAAAAATAATTAAGTTTGAACTACCTAATTATTTTTAAAAATCGCTGATTTAATGTCGTCCAGTTTGACGAGTACAATCTATCTTTTAATTAGGTTTTAATTATTTATTTTGCTCCTTTCTTTAATACGAGTATGTACCCCTTTGGCCGGGCGGTATAAAAGCCGAAGCAACTTCTTAATTCTTTTTTAAAATATGGCTTCTGTCCTAATTAATAAGACAATTTAGCCAGTGTTTATGTATTCTCTTTCGAGAGGCAACGTTGTACGGTGATTGTAGTTTTTGTAACTTGATAGTAAAATTCCAGAAACCACGTGGAAACAACTTGCGCATTAAAAAATGACAGACACGAGAGCAGTATAGAATTTTGTGATCACTGTTCACTGTTAAGGTTAATCGCCGCATAAAACACTATCAAAATTATACTTCAACTAGCCAAAGAAACAGAAATAGCAAAATTATGTATTGTCTACATCCGCTATGTTCCAATGCCACAAATCGAATCCCGAAGCAACTTAAAACCTACTTTTTCACACCCGAACTTTTTCAAATTGATTACAGAATGTTCCGGCATCGCGCTCGCGCACTTGAACGATCGAGAATTTCTGACCAAAGTTCCATGGATCCAGCTGAACTAAAAGTGAACCTGCGTGACCATCTGAAATGTCTGTCAAACTCTACGGATTAAGATGGAATAAATGTAAGATGTGGTATTCAAGTTAATCTTAAATAATGCTTAAGTTCGGTCGGTTCCTTAACTTATGTATCCAATTTTTCATAATATATAAGTTGCACAGAAAAGTGGATACTTATGTTAGGGCACCGATTGTACGTCTCTGTACTTCTGTTTGTCTTGTTCCCCGTTTATTTCGTGTTTTCTATGCTCAATAAACAATTATCCTTAGACCTACATACAAAGTTTGATTATAAGGACATAATATCATAGCTTCTGGCATCGGCACCTGAGTGCGACTTGTTTGCGTGGCGATGGGCGGCAGTTTGTACCGAATGCTTGAGGTACTGTGAGGCGATGGACGATAGATGTTCTACTGTTCCTATATAATGTGTGTGTTACTTAGTCTAAGTTTCATGATGAATTGGTAATTTCATTACTGTTATGTCATGTAAACGTTTTTATCAATAAATAAATAAATAATAATATATTGTCTAAACTATGATCAAATCTTACAATAACCACCTGAGTCTAACGGGGATTTTCGTTAGACTCAGACGGTTATTGTAAAGATTTTTTGTCCATTTAGTCAAAATGAATTGATATAGTTGAGTGAGACACGCGTCATCTTAGCTTTGGCAAGTTCAACCGACACATTATGAGATGCTACCTTACATCAAAACAATCAAGTTCAATTAATGTTTTGGCTCTTACGGTGTTTTTACAAGTTTTTATTTAACTTGCAGATGCAATGTACACGCAGTTTTAAATATATTATAAACATGGCTGACCTACGTATTTAAGTTTAAGTATTAAAAGGGGCCAGTCTGAAAATCAGCGCTGGGTGTATACCACCAATCTAGCAAAAGCTGTGAATGGCACCCACATAAGTCAGTTTTGTTTAGTTTTAAATTTGTAATTTTTTTGTTTTAATTTGTATTTTTATGTGGTTTATTTTATTTTATATTAGTTTTGAAACTTTAATAATAATAATAAGTTTAAGATGTGGCAATAAAGATATTTTTATTTATTTATATGCGGGTCAAATCTTGTAATTTAAATTTGACGCACTTCCAGGGGTCAGATCGACTTGAAATATGGCATACTTATGTAAATTTGAAGACTATACCTAATATAATCTAGTAGTGAGATCCTGGTGGTCCAGCCAAGATCATCTTCGCAGGACGGAAACTCCTCAAGAGTTTAATGGTATCGACTTGAAATTTAACAAAACTGCTTGTAATTTAAAAAAAAATAACAGAAACTTGTTATGATTGTAATGTAACCTAATTTTGAAATCTACGACATCTGTAACTTCTACTGTTTACATGAATCTCGCAATCACGTATCTTCATTTATTTTCATCTAAAATTCGCTTATTTCTCCGAAATGTATTAAAACTTTGAATAGGATCGGACGGCGTTGAGAAATCTAAAAAGCGAATAAAGAATCTCACTTTTTCAATAAAACTAAAGCGGGACTGCTTCGGGCGGGCAATATCGCTAAATTGGCCTGGGGAACTTTTTGTCGCCCGAACACTACCTTTGGTAGAGTGGTGCGGAAGACAGTGGGCAAAATAATGTCAAATCAAATATGCCTAATTTCACTCACTTGCGGTCCAAAGGGGTAATGCGGCCAGCGTCATAGGAACCCTGCCACAAGCAGACGTTTTAGACGGGGTATTCTTTTTACAATAATTTTCATTTCCATAGTTAGTTAAGATATCTTAGGTTAGCTCTTTTTTAAGTATGTGTATGTGTGGGGTGTATATTGTATTTTGTTTATATTAATTGCAATGTCATCTAAATTATACTCAACTTATTATAATTCATACTAATATTATAAATGCGAAAGTGTGTGTGTTTGTATGTTTGTGTGTTTGTCCGTCTTTCACGCTGTAACGGAGTGACGGATCGACGTGATTTTTGGCATAGAGATAGTTTATGGGCCTGAGAGCGACATAGGCTACTTTTTATCCGCGCGCGATAACCGAATAACAAGCGGGCGGAGCCGCGGGCAAAATCTAGTCCTATTATAAATGCGAAAGTGTGTGAGTTTGTATGTTTATCCGTCTTTCACGTCAAAACGAAGCGACGGATCGACATGCTTTTTGGCATAGAGATAGTTTATGGGCCCGAGAGTGACATAGGCTACTTTTCATCCCGGAAAAGAGCACAGTTCCCGAGGGAACAGCGCGCGATAAGCGAATACCACGTGGGCGAAGCCCTTCACCCTTCACCTATCAAATGCTCATGTCTAACTAACTTAACCAACAAAAAATTGAAAAGCCTCCGACATTTTAAAGTTCAATATCTAAAAACGGCTTAACCGATTTTGATGAAGCATATCTAAGAACTATCGCTCAAAAACCTGCTTTTAAATAAAAATCCGCATTCAAATCGATCCACCCGTTTAAGAGCTACGGTGCCACAGACAGACACACATAGCGGTTAAAGTTATAACACCTCTCTTTTTGCGTCAGACGTTAAAAAGGCTCAAAATCACCCAACAATAATGGTAAATAAGACGGCCTACTGGAATGTTATATCCATTGCGGGGTATCTTCGCCCTTAATAAGACCCTTACGCTTCACGCGGCTCAATGTCGAGAATGGCGGAGTATTTTGACATCTTTGGATGTTAGACATCAGTTCTAAAACTTAAAGAACAGAACTGATAGTTTTGACATAGTATGTAATATAAGCTAAAGCAGTTTGGAAGCTACGAAGCTACGATCGAAGGTACTGCAGTACCGCGAGACTCCCTTAGAGGCCGTGTAGAGCGCGCGTCTGTGTGAGTGTGTTCGTGTTCGTTTCGATCGATTTGTTCGTAGCTTCCATACTGCTTTAGCTTATACATTATACTTACTGTGTTTATGCCAAGTACATGTTTGAGCTGTATGATCCAAATAACTTTTAATTGGTTTTTTTATTATTATTATTATTCGACTGGCTGGCAAACGAGCAAGTGGGTCTCCTGGTGGTAAGAGACCGCCGCCCTTAGACACCTGTCATAAGAGATTGCGGACGCGTTGCCAACCTAGAGGCCTAAGATGGGATACCTCAAGTGCCAGTAATTTCACCGGCTGTCTTACTCTCTACGCCGAAACACAACAGTGCAAGCACTGCTGCTGCACTGCAGGATTAGCGAGCATCATGGTGGTAGCAATCCGAGCAAACCTTGCACAAGGTCCTACCACCTGCAAAAGCATCTGTTTGGTACAGACAGTTTTTTTGTTTCAAAATAAAATATTAGTTAACCGAGTTGGAAAATGTATTATGACGTTTTTTATAGTGATGCTTGGTATAATTTAATCACCATCTGGGTTTTTATATGCACGGCCCATTGCTGGGCACAGGCCCTCTCTGAGAATGAGAGAATACTTACGTAGTACAGCTGTACAACCTGCAACAAGCACTCGGTATCAGCTTGCAAGGTTCTCTATCGTTTGCCCGAATTTCATATGCCCGAATGTATCATTTTCTAGAATTTTCATTTGCCATAAAGTAATTTATTTCTGAAATATTAATTCCTTCAGAGTTGATATTAAAGTAACCTAACCTAAACTAGTGCATTCTATAAGATGACATAAAAAAAATCCTGAAAACAGCACGGTTTTATATATTTTATGGCAAACAATACAATACGAATATTATTTATTGATCACCAAAAAGAGTACAGCGACATTACAAAAGTGAAAAATTCTGGTAGGCAAGGCGGTCTTATCGCTAAAAAGCGATCTCTTCCAAATATCCAATTTTTGAGAAATTAATAAATATGTCAAGTGAAATCCGGGCAAATGAAATTCGGGCAAGTAAAGGTAAACGGTTTACAGAACCAGTATTTCTACAACTTGGGGATCTTCAAAAACCTACTATTTTCTCGAATGGCCGACAACGCAAGCGTAACTCAACTTAAGTGGTGTCCATGTGCAGCAGTGATTGCTTTCCATCAGGTGACCAGCCTGCTCGTTTTCCCTATCGTATAAAAAAATGTTAGGCGAAATCGAGTCACGACAACTCATAAAAAATATGTAAAATTTTGTATTTTAGAAAATTGTGTCAAATGTAAGGTACTCCTTGGACTTAAATAAAAGAGACATTTTCCCCAAGAATTTGTAAAGATTTTGTTCCCTTCATCTTGATCAGATTCTGAAAAACCTTAGAAAATCGATCAAGCCCCATATAAAACTCTTTCCTGAAAGTAACAAAATATCCCGTCCCAAATGAATTCCAAATGACACAAATCTATCCTTTCCCACACCACATTTGTTAGCCCAAAACCCTTTCATTCAGAACTACATAAGAAAAAGGGTCTATGAACAAAAAATACGCCTCAATCCTTCGAATTGCTACTGCTTCTTACCGCAGTTTAAAACCAGTAAGATATCCACAAACAATTTTTTTTCGGACGGACTTCAGTTGGCTTTTGCAGCTCACTAGAGAGAGGGCGACCTGCCAGATAGACCGCAGTCACAGACAGTGTATCGGCGTTCTGTGATGTTCACCATACATATTTTTACAAACACTCTTTACACACAAACAATGGCAAACTAATTGCACACGCAGGAAAGCTACAAAATTTTGTTCTTCGCAGAATTTTAGCATACTTTTTTATTCAGTCTGAGTTTGCTGTCTCTAAAAAACGCACTCGCCTACCTTACGCAATACCCTAAACTTACGCAGCAGTTACTGTGAGAACATAATAATATATTTTCAATCAATAAATAATCAATGTAAAGAACAGAATAGTCACGATAGTCACGGTGGTCACGCTACCCAGCCGTCGACTGTTAATTGTATGTCGACAGTTGATTTTGATTGTATTTTACAACTGCAGCGTGTCATCACACGCAAGTTCCTATTATTTATGGGATATCTCTTTCACTTTCAATCACGCGTAATTAAGCTAGATCTTTACGTGAGTACAAATTCGTCGTGTTCTTCGTAGATTATCTACTGTTTCTACACTGTGGCCTTTTACTTTTTGCCACGTTTTCCGCTTATGTTCTGCCCTACTTAAGGGTACTTTGGAATTTGAACCTTATAATGCTTCCTTTTAGACTATCATTGGGTCTTTGGAGGTACTTGAAACTTAGCAAGGTACTTAAGGATGGTTCGTGCGATATCGGTAGCTATAGAAGAAAATTTCGATTAAATTAAGATCAAAGTTAGGAATCCTACAAATGGGTATGATGTTTGCGTGTGTATTTGTGTGTGCGTGTGACAAAGTTATTAAATTTATTCTGCTTAAAATGTGGTAGGTACAATCTGATGGTGTACAATTAATATATATTACATGATACATGACACTGATAGAATATAGCACACTGTGTATAATTTGCATGCTACATAAAGCAGAATATGAAAGATCCAAACTATATTATTGTTACAAACGCATATCATTGTAAACCCATATTTAGCAAATAAAGTAATTATTATTATTTTGTTTGTTTGTTTGTTTATACTCTTTATTGTACAAAAAGGAAAAAAAAACACACAAAAGGAAAGCGCTAAGTACAAAGACGGACTTTTTATTATTAGCTACCTATGTTTAACACACATTTTACTGGTAGAACAATTGAATATAAAATACTTAATTAAAAAAGCATATCAAACTTTACGGACGTCAATAAAAGTGTTATTTTTTGTCAAATTTGGACGAAATTTATAAATAACATTTTAATATTAATTAATAATTTACTTAAATTATTAAATGATAATATTTTATTCTATTTTATTATTGTTCTAATTGAAATCGTTAAATTTGTGCACGGTTCTATAGTATGTAGGTATGTACGTACAGTCAAGGACAAAAATGAGTATCTAATCGAATCACCAAAAATATGTTATATTATATTTATTTTATTTTTGAAACTTTGAATAAGTTCATATTTTTATACTAGACTATACTACATACGCATAGAAATCTAACCCCCTTATTCATAAAACTTAACAAGCCTATGTTAACTAACAAATGCTTTATCCCTTTCTAACAAATACAAATGTCGAAGTGACAGATAAGGACAAACGAATTTTAGCGGCATTTTAACTAAAATAGGTTTGATTGTCGTTTATGAATAAGGGGGTAAATATTTTATCAAATCACTGAAGAAATCTGATGAATTGAAAGAAAGAATTGGATTTTTTGGTTGATTTGGTTATTTCACAAAGACATTCAGGGATCCGATCAAAAGGCTGATTTTTTGTAGTCTAGTCTTCCTTTAATTTCAAATCTTTATGAATCTGTTCTTTATAAAGTTAACTGAAAAATTAACTTTGCTGATAAAAAAGAAAGAAAATAGAAAAAAATAAAAAATAGCCAACCACCGAATTTCATGACACCTACTTGCTAAAATCGCAAAAAAACATTCGCCGAAAAAGTAGCGAACACACTTTGTCGACTAACCGCTACAGCAATCAACTCCTAATTGCTTCAGTTGCAAAAAAAATGGCGTCCAACTTCGGAACAATGAACATAAAAATTTACACCAACGGTTAACAAAATTTACGACGCTTTTTACGCTTAAAACCAGAACTTTTAGTAGGTACAAAGTAAGTTTACGTTTTCAGTTTCACAAAATAAGTTTTTAATTGAAAGCTTGAAGTTTAATGGGAAAAATTGCAAGTTATTGCTGCACGTGGAAAGAGAGAGCTGTATTGAGCCGAGCTCGCCGAAATTAAAGGCAGAGATGGGGATTGATAGAATAATTTTTTATCCGAATAATTCGGTCAAACTAATGATTTTTTTGTACACGAATAAATTAATTTTCACACTACGGGCGCAGGTTGAAAATCGGCGACGGCATTTTTTTTCCTCGCAGCTATTTATATTTGCTATCTGCATTGTGTATTTATTTTACTTGTGCAGTCTTGTCTGGTTTCTTGCGACAAAAAATATTTTATAATTATTAACTGTGGAATAATTTATCCAGGAATAAAGATTGGTTATCATTTTATTCGGATAAATACACAAATTATATTTTGCCTACATAGGTACATTATATTACCTATCTTAAATTATTTGCGTATAAATTATCCCACGAAAATTAATTCAAGTATGATTAATTTTTTTCCAATAAATTACTAGGTAGTCTATAAATAAACTGAGCTGTTTGTTAAAGTTAACGGAAATCAGTAAAAACACGATGTACAGACAAACGTCCGAAATGATCACTTTTCTACCTTATCATTTTGGCGTCATGTTGGAATGGTCACGTCAAAAATCACGTCGATCCGTTGCTCCGTTTCGACGTGAAAGACGGACAAACATACACACAAACATACGAACATACACTTTTGCATTTATGATATTAAGTATGGATTTATAAACAATATAAACTAATATACACATTCTCAATTTGATTAGAGTTAATGCAAATAAAATTCTAGCATTATCATGTCATGGTATAATTATTTTGATAATAATTAACCAAAATCATCCGTGGCCTAAAATGGTGGCATAGTGGTTTGACCTATGGCTTCTCAAGCAGAGAACCGTGGGTTCAAACCCGGACTCGCACCTCTGAGTTTTTCAAAATTCATGTGCGAAATTACATCGCAATCACGAGCTTTACGGCGGAGAAAAACATCGTGAGAAAACCTGCACAAACCTGCGAAGCAACAACAGTTAGTGTGAAAAAACTAAACCGCACAGTCCCAGCCCTCCCATTCTGAGAGGAGGCCTGTACCCAGCAGTGAGGCGTATTTAGGCTGGGATAATGATATTAATAATATTGTAACGGATAACTCACGTCTTAAATCGAGTTTAGCTCGACATATTTCGGGTTATTTCGTAGCCCTTCTTCAAAGGAGCACGCGACTCGGTGGTTGCCGCAACACGCGCACTACGCGCCACCGCGTGCTCCTTTGAAGAAGGGCTACGAAATAACCCGAAATATGTCGAGCTAAACTCGATTTAAGACGCGAGTTATCCGTTACAATATTATTAATTATGAGTGAGTCTCACGATAATTTCATGTTCAAAATTGGGATGATGATATTGATGATGACAGGATGTTACTAAATTCACATATCTCCTAAACACACTTTGAGATTATGTCCTAATTTTAACACAAGTGAAACAGAAGCCAAACCCGGCATTAAGAATTCAGGTGGTCCTATCTGGCTAACGAGTGGATGAATATTCAAGAAAACCACATAAAACACCTTTTTCCTTGGTCCGTTGTACCGGTGGGCGAGATATATGAGACACTAACTCTAGCTGTACCGTTTGACTAATACAGGTTGTTATAAAAAAACTCCGTATTATAATAATGTCTAAAAATGTATAGACCTAAAATAACTACTATACTTTTTGAATGATAAGAAAAATTTAAACTTTATTATAAATATATAGGTAGTTATTTTTTGGAAATATGTAGTGTTGAAATAAGGTAAAATAATGTTGAAAAACATTGCTAGAATTGCAAATGTGGACCAAAAAAACTTGAGACAAAAATTGTTTAGTTTAGATAGATAGATAAAAACTTTATTCACAAACATGCCATGACAATTTTACAAAAACAAATTATACAAGCTGTTAAATAATTATAAATTAAGTTGTCACGGCACAGCCGCGAAAAGGCGCCGACTCAGCATGTGCTGCAACATTGCTGTCACAGCGCTGATATTCTGTCGGAACCGGTAGGAGTTGACGCACTCAGTCACACACAACCTTTACTCTAAATACTACAATATTATAATTTAAGGTTTAAATAACAAACACAACAGATATTCTTTGAGTACAGGTACCCAATACAAGCAAAAACAAAGATTTTCACAGCCTGGTTGTCAAATAGAACCGACGATATCGGGTATTAAGCATTGACCTGAAGCTTCTGGCAATCTAATAAATATGTTTTAAACCTTTGCTTAAACATCTGCCTTGAACGAACTCCTCGAATAGGAGGAGGGATGTTATTCCAACACTTCGAGGCCAAATACCTAAAACTTCCCCGAAATGCAGCTGTCTTGTGTCTGTACGGGCAGAGCACACAGGCTCTGTTCGTTCGGTATCTAGCTGCCATCGACGACCATTTCAGCTTTTCGTGGAGATACTCAGGTGCACCAGTCCTCACAACATCAAAAAGCAAAGCAGCAAACAACAGTTCCCTACGATGCGACACACTTAGCATGCCAGCGTTATTTAAAAATGGAGTAATATGGGAACGTGGAGGGACAGGAAAGCAGTATCTCACACAGGCATTTTGAACTCGTTGCAAAAGCTTATGAGTTTTCTTTAACAAACAAGAGCCAAAGGAAGTTAAACAATAGTTCAATTTGGAAAGAATTAAAGCCTCACAGAGGCGTATACGTAGATCGATACTCAAATACTTTCGAATCCTGTATAGTAGACGCAGCCGGTAAAAACAACTACGAACTACATCGCCGACGTGCTTTTCAAACTTCAGACTCGAGTCCATAAGAACGCCCAAATTGCGAGCCTCCTGCACCTGCTCCACCGAGTCACCGAGGATAGTTATTTCGGGATCGTAAGCTTTTACTTTTTCAATTAGCTTACGGGAGCCCATAATTAAATATTTGGACTTTAAAGGATTAAGGACAAGAGAGCTCGCAGTAGACCACTCATGAATCGATCTCAGGTCCTCGTTGATAAATTGGACTGACTTCTTAGTTTCAGATGGTCTGAAAGACAAGTAGACCTGCAAGTCGTCCGCATACAAGTGATATCTACAGTGCCTAATGCTGCTACAAATATCCGAAGAATAAATTATGAACAGGAGAGGGCCTAAGATAGATCCCTGAGGAACTCCTCTGCTTACCGGCTTTACATCTGAAAAAGTCCATGACCCATCAGGATTTTGGAGTTTGACCTGTTGTCGGCGGCACGAGAGATAGCTTCGAAACCATTCAAGGGATGAATCCGCAAAACCGTAAAACTTTAATTTCGACAGCAATAAGGACACATTGATCGTATCAAAAGCTCTGGAAAAATCCAGAAGTACCAACACTGTACACATGCCAACATCCTGAGCAGACAAAATCTCATCAAAGACGTCGTGTAGAGCGGTGTTAGTACTGCGACCTCTTCTGAAACCCGATTGCAGCTTAGGAAGGATGTTATTGGCTTCAATACATGAAATCACCTGCTTATACACCACTTTCTCGAGGATCTTTGAGAGGTATGACAAAATACTGATTGGCCGTAAGTCTTTGAGCCCATCAGGATTAGTTTCAGCGAAAATAATAAGACACATCCATACTAATATGATAAATGCGAAAGTGTGTTTGTACGTTTGTCCGTCTTTCACGCCGTAATGGAGCGACGGATCGACGTGATTTTTGGCATAGAGATAGTTTATGGGCTCGAGAGTGACATTGGCTACTTTGTATTCCGGAAAAATGCACAGTTTCCGAGGGAATAGCGCGCGATAGCCGAATACCACGCGGGCGGAGCCGCGGGCAAAAGCTAGTTAGCTTATATATTAAGAAGAGTTCTATCAGACCACTTTTTCAGAGTTCTTTTATTCAATTTTTATGGAATAATCGAGAAAAACTAACAAAAATGCAACGTTGTCGGCTCAGCAGGTATAAATGCTCGTTTATTATTATCATTAAGAGGCTGTTTCACTATCCATTGATTAGTGTTAACTGACGGTTAATGTGATGCCGTCTCCGTCTATTCGAACAAAACGAATAGAGACGGCATCACATTTAACCATCAGTTAACACTAATCAATGGATGGTGAAACAGCCCCTAATACTGTCTCGATAGTATATACATGTTTGTGTGTCTTTACTTATTTAAGTTGATGGTTTGTTTGCGTGGAAGATATTTTTACAGGTGTCTCACAGATGATGTAGTATCACATCTGTTATGCAAAATAGCCTTTTTTAGGGTTCCGTACCCAAAGGGTGCCAACGGAACACCAACACTGAGACTCCGCTATCTGTCTGTCCGTCCGTCTGTCACATGATCTTTTGAGTTGTAATAATTAGACACTTGAAATCTTCACAGATTATGTATTACTGTGGCCGCTATAACAACAAATATTAAACACAGACTAAATAAATATTTAAACACAGACTAAATAAATATTTAATTGCTAAGCACTCAACGGGTTATCAGAGTATAGTTCTGTTTAACAAATTACCTGTTGAACTAAAATCTATTAGTAACAGTCACACATTTAAACGAAAATTAAAGTCTTTCTTGTTGGAGAAGTGTTATTATTCAATAGAGGAATTTTGTAATCGTGCCCGGGATTATTGTTAAAACTACGCCTTTAATTGCAAACTACATATAATTATAATGAATGTTAATTATTATTACTATTATTATTATTATTTTTAATCTGGATTGCTGACAAATGATTTGACATATTTAATTAAATTTTTAGTTTTTATAATATTAATAATTTTGAACCTATTTAATTTGACTTGTTATATAATTTGGACATGTATTGTTCCTCTAACTTCAAACACAATGTACATTGTTATTTGAAATAAATTGAATTGAATTTAATGGGGGCTCCCATACAACAAACGTCATCGTTTTGCCGTTTTCTGCTTGATATTAATAACAGCAACAGGTAAACGCTGGAAATATTCAAAGAATCTGTACTTTTAAAAATAAATATTAAATTGGAATAAAATTAATATTTTAGGGGGGGCTAAGAAACTTGATTTTTTGCCGTTTTTTTATAATGTCTAATGTTACTGGTACGAAACCCTTCGTGAGCGATTCCGACTCGCGTTTGGCCGGTTTTAAAATACAGGCACGTAATGCAAGTCGCGGAAAACATATCTGGACGCACGGAAGTGCCCCCGCCAAGTCGAGTAAAACAAAACAAAAGGCACGACCGTACCATACTTTTCTCGAAGCCATTCAGGCTATTCTCAATATGCTGTAATTTTTTAATGGCTAAAGCTAGAACCCTGAATTTTCAGCAATCTGTAGGGTCTAATGGGACTTATATTATAATTATCGATACCATTCAATTTGAACATGTAGATTAAGAACTGTTACATGTTAAAGTTCTTTTGTTTTGTCACTGACTTACCTACTCACTGACTCACGATCATCATAATTCTAAGGTACTTCTAGCAGACCCACGAGCTCCAAATTTTTAATTTAAGTAGTTTTTAGCCTTTGTAGTCATAAAAAAAACCAAAATGTTGTAATTTCAGTCACGTTTCAAAGTTACATAAGTAAGTTTGTAATCCCATATAAATACTTGCGATTACAATGCTGTTTCACCACCCATTGATTAGTGTTAACTGACGGTTAAATGTGATGCCGTCTCCGTCTATTCGAACAAACCAAACAGAGACGCACATTTATCCGTCAGATAAAATTTAGTCAATGGATGGTGAAACAGGTTAGACTTTTTTTTGTCCAAATACAACCGCTAAGCAAAATGATCCTCAGATTATTCACGTAGGATAAGATTAAGATATTAGCGGAGCTAGTGCGAAGCCGTGGTGGCCTAGTGGTTTGACCTATCGCCTCTCAAGCAGAGGGTCATAGGTTCAAACCCCGGCTCGCACCTCTGAGTTTATCGAAATTCATATGCGGGGAGTTACATTTGAAATTTACCACGAGCTTTTCGGTGAAGGAAAACATCGTGAGGAAACCTGCGCAAACCTGCGAAGCAATCCAATGGTGCGTGTGAAGTTCCCAATCGCACTGGGCCTGCATGGGAACTATGGCCCAAGCCCTCTCATTCTAAGAGAAGGCATGAGCCCAACAGTGGGACCTATATAGGCTGGGATGATGATGAGGATGATTAGCGGAGTGCACTTAATGGTAGAAAAGCTTCAAAGTGGAGTTCCGCTGATCCGATTTTGGACACACTTCAGTTTATTGAATTTGTCGAGTTGATTGTATAAGCCTTATTACGAGGGCACTGGGGACTGTAGGCTTCGGTGGGCGCTGAATTGGGTTCTCTAAATCATAAGGCTTCGATTTGTTTTTTAGGGTTCCTTAGCCAAATAGCAAAAAACGGAACTCTTATCGATTCGTCATCTCTGTGTCTCTATAAGAACTATATTGTTGAAACATGGTAAGTAGATGTTTTCTGTGAACTGCATTAAGAATTTTCACATAAGAATCATCATCATCATCATCTCAGCCGTAGTACGTCCACTGTTGGACATAGGCCTCCCCCATAAGAATAGAAAAAAAAAACAATAAATTTTAGGGGTTCTCCATACTAAGAACTCAAACTCAAATTTTTTTTCCATCAAACTCATATGTTTGGGTATCTTTGGATAGGTATTTATGATATTGAGGTTTTTCATATCATTTTTTTTAAACTGAATAGTTTACGTAAAGTAGTAAGATGTCCCCCCTTGTAGCTTCTAAAATAAGAAAATGATAAAACTACAAAAAATATATGATGTACATTACCATGCAAACTTCCACCGAAAACCAAAACCACCGATGGGAGGTATCCCATCTTAGGCCTCTAGGTTGGCAATGCATTTGCAATACCCCTGGTGTTGCAGATGTTTATGGGCGGTGGTGATCTCTTACCATCCGGAGACCCACTTGCTCGTTTGCCATCCAGGCACATAAACAAAAAAAATGGTTTAAACGAGATCTAGTAAGTAATTTTTTTAATACATCATAAATCGTAAACCGCAATTTACCTTTCATTCAATCAACTCAAATATAAACACCGATCAAAGTTAAAACGAACTACAAGAACTTTTATTGTTACTTGCTGCTGCGGAACCCTTCACGGGCGAGTCTGACTCGCACTTGGCCGCTTTTTAAGTCCATCTAAGTATCCTGACGACGAGACGAGCTGTCGGTAGGCCTCCAACAAGATGGACTGACGACCTGGCTAAGATCGCGGGATCGCGGTGGATGCGGAAAGCACAAGACCGGTCTGAGTGGAGAGCCTTGGGGGAGCCCTATGTCCAGCAGTGGACGTCTTTCGGCTGACGTGATGATTTTATTTATGATGATGATGAAGTATCCTTGCCTTTAGGATTTTGGGTACAATTTTCGTCCACTGCATCAATAGTGCTTTGTAATTACAACTCGCATGATATCCCAATATTATAAATGCGTAAGTTTGTAAGACTGCTTGTTTGTTTAACACCTCAACACGCCTTACCCTTTAGGTGAAATTTTGGTAAACAAGTAATTTGAATTCCAGGGACTAAAAACTATCCAATGTCGCGGGCAACAGGTTAGTTTAAACTAAAACTAAGACCCTTCTAAAATGACATAGGTATATATATTTAAACTAAGATTCGTCTAAACGGGTTTTTAGTTTTGGTATTGGTTTTAGGAACAGCCTGTTTGTAAGAATTGCTTCGTTAAACAATAAAGGTAGCCGATTAGTTCCAAATGCTTTAAATAAAGTATTACAATACTATTTTATTAGTAAACACATTTTGCTATTTTGCATAGTTAACAACCTCACAAAACACATAGTTACAGAAGTCAATCTCATGTATGTATTTCACTTTTCATACCTATGCTTGGCGGTCGCTCTAGGGTTGTCAACTATATGGCTTATGTACAAAAATCTATTGTGGTATTGCTTGTATCTAGTTGTTGGATTAATTGTTGAGAATAAAACGGGAAGAATAGAAATATAAATTAATAATAGCTAAAATATCTTAATGCTAAAGTCATTTAGGTTAGAAATTTGTCACAAAAAATATCTTGCGACGGTTTGAAATTGGCGAAATGCACGATTAGTATTTTTTAAAGTGTAATTATTATATTTTAAAGTGTAATAAATTGGCATTCTCCGTTATTGAACAAAAAAAGTTCACATATGCTTATCTCAAGCGGATGGCACTCGCACTCGCAATGGTCCCAATCGGTCCCAGATATAGTGTCCGTGTGCAGTGTCTATGTGTGCGTTGCTCGAGCGCACTTTGTATGTAGATTGGCTTCTGTACCTACTGTATCTATCTCTTTTGTGACAACCTTTAGTCACACGTACCGGGATTAACATAAAGTACCTCTATTACAGACATAATACTTGATTCCACAGTAGTGCTCAAGCAAAGTTGAGAAAAAAGCGGCAAACGCAATTTCTGATACTTTTAACGCTTTATCTTGCATAGTATTTATTCTCCGAAATACACTTCGTATAAGAGGTATCACATTTTTTTAGCCGAATGAAACTTTTGCATAATCATTGGTTTTGCATAAAAAGTAGCCTAGATGTTTTATTCCAGATGTCCAACTACGTCCAGCTGTTTTAGCGTGACGGAGTAGGTAACAAACATACTCACTCACTCACAAACTTTCGAATTTATAATATTAGTAGGATGTGTAATAATAACTATTCTAACATATAAATATTATTTTCATCGATATTATGTCATGTTAATACTCTGCTGTACAAAATTATGAGAAATAATAGTATGCAAAAAATATATGAAAAAAGTAATTGGGTGAAATGATGATTCTGCTCAAGGTTGTTATATGAACATATTACGCTATGCTACATTTTGTACAAAATCGAATGCATGCATCCACATACATGAGCTCAATGCAATAAAGCGAATGCTCCGCTGTCGCGAATGCGAATAGGTATCTGTTTTTTTATTCGACTGGATGGAAAACGAGCAAGTGTGTCTCATTATGGTAAGAGATCACCATCGCCTATAGACACCTGCAAGACCAGGGGGATTGCAGATGCGTTGTCAACCTAGAGGCCTAAGATGGGATAGCTCAAGTGCCAGTAATTTCACCGGCTGTCTTACTCTCCACGCCGAAACAAGCAAGCACTGCTGTTTCACGGCAGGATTAGCGAGCAAGACGGTGGTAGCAATCCGGGCGGACCTTGCACAAGATCATACCACCAAAATTTTTAGGAATTACATAAATAAAATCACACCTCTCTCCCAACGAGGTAGGCAGAGACTACATCCTTCCACTTGCTACGATTCTGGCATACAACTCTCGCTTCCTCTACGTTCATCAATCTTTTCATGCATGCACGTCGTTTTAGAGTACTCCTGACCCTACTTTTCTTCCTCTCCCAACGTCCCCATTCACGGTCGTCTTGTACTTAGATCTGCTTAGTCAATCTGTTTTCATTCATTCTCTCAACATGCCCAAATCATCCAAGCATACGTTCCTTAATCCGTGTGACTCCCACACGGAAAAATTCCTACGAGAATTTATAGAAAATCTAGAATTCTAATTCGAACAACTACACGTATTTGCAGCACTTGCAATAGAAACTTTGGGCCCATGGTCGTCCGACACAAAAAAGTTTGTAAAAGAAGTGTCATACAAGCTCTTCGGCGTCTCAGGAGACCATAGGGCTGGTACCCTCTTTGCCCAGCGCCTAAGTTTGGCGGTGCAGAGGGGCAATGCGGGCTCCGTCCTGGGGACGATGCCAAAACTGAGTGATCTCCAGGGCATTTTTTATTTGTAATTTTGAGTTCTGTAAAATTTTGGCTTGTTTAGTTATTTTGATTTGTTATAAAAATACATGATTTTCTTATTCAACTAGTAACTAAACTGGTTTACGCATGCAAAATCATGGGTAAACGTATGTGCAGTAATAATCTAACAACCAACAATGAATATTTGCGACTCCAAATTTTCTCATCCTGTCACGAACTTGCCATAATTTTCAAGCCTCTATGTGTGCGTACTCCATCTGTTTATAGCTCGAAAATTACAAGGTCTTTCACCATAGTCCGCTAGGTTGTGTGAGGACGAGTATATAAACCGTGTGCAGTGCGTGAACTGATAAAAATACTAGTAAGAAAATTGAATCTGCAAAATGGTCTCTGGAACGCTGCAACTTTGTCTGAACAAACAGATATTGATAGCAGCTTGCTGTAAATATTTTTCATTTTATTTTATCTCAGACTATAACTATAAGTCCCACTGCTGGGTTAAGGCCTCCTCTCTGAATAGGAGGGGTTGGGACGTATTTCCCACGCGGCATAGTGCGAATTTGGAACTTCCCACATATTTTTTTTTCATAGTTAATCAATTTATTTAATTTATTTGCCTTCAATTTTTATTTGTTATTACTATGTATAGTTTATAGAATATATGTAAATAAAGATTGTATGATAAGTAAGAAATCTATCTATGAGGGAGTAAAAAAATGACCAATTTAATGTTGACCTAGAGACGTCTTGTTTTCTGCGAATTTATTTCTCTTCAAGCCATTAACAACATACGTTAATCACAAAAGAAACAGACCATTAGTTTTCAAGATATTTAGAAAAGTAAAAAAATCTTTCAAGTGACATTGCAAGGAAACTGTCAATAATCTATATATATAAAAATCAATTGCTGTTCGTTAGTCTCGCTAAAACTCGAGAACGGCTGGACCAATTTGGCTAATTTTTGTTTTGAATTATTTGTGGAAGTCCAGGGAAGGTTTAAAAGGTGAGTAAATATGAAAAAAAAAATGAGGCGGTACGAAGTTTGCCGGGTCAGCTAGTAATGAGATAAAACTTGGCAGATTAATAACTAGCATTATAAATAATTTATTGAATCAGGCATTACCTTGCGGAGGTCCATATCAATGAACTAAAATAATTTCTTTGCTCACCCGCGACCTTCGCTTCGCTTGGGCTTCGCGGGAGTCGCGGGTGAGCAAAGAAATTAACTAGCATTATTACCAATACATAGGATATATTCATTGGCTAATAACGTCAGGGGCATATTTTGTTCCCTTACACGGGTAGGTATAGCCTTTGGCGAAAAATATTTTGCTGAAATAGCTGTACACCTAAAATTATTTAATAAGCGTATTCGTCGAAATACTCGTAGTGTTGGCATTAGACCACATTTAAAAAAGTTAACAATGCCAATGGCTCCCAAACTTGTTAGGTATAAATGGCCAGGGATACATGAGTAACCTATTACATATTTTAATAATTATATTGTTATTATTTTCAGTGCTCTTAGGCAACTTGCTAGTCGGATACTCCCTGGGTTGGGCGTCACCAGTGCTGCAAAAACTCTTGGATAAAGACCAAACCCCTCTTGACGATGTCATCACTGACTACGAAGCATCTTGGGTGGCTTCAGCGCAACTCATTGGGGTGCTTATTGGTATACACTATTATTATGCCCTCCTAAGCCAAAAGGCGCTATCTTAAAAAAAAACACTTTTGTGTTATTAATACTAATTGTGTAGCATTCTGTGTAACATAATAATAATAATAATAAGACTTTCAGTAACGGCATCAGAATGGAATTTGGTGTAGATAAGTGTGCGGTCATGAATGTACAACGGGGAAAAGTTGTAAATTCGCCAGATTTGCAACTTTCTGCAACAATGACCCTCAGATCTCTCTCCGAAGCCGAAACCTACAAATACCTTGGTATGTCACAAGCTTTAGGTATCGTTGACGGAGACATCAAGCAGACGGTAAAGGAGCGTTTCTTTTGCCGCCTTTCAAAGGTACTTAACAGTCTTTTGTCGGGTGGTAATAAGGTGCGCGCCTTTAACGCCTGGGTGATGCCCCTGCTTACATACTCCTTTGGCATACTAAGGTGGACTCAGACTGAACTGGAGGCCCTGGACCGGAGGGTCCGCCTACTACTTACTACCCATCGCATGCTACACCCACGTTCGTCTGTCATGAGGCTGTATATCCCACGGAAATGTGGAGGTCGCGGCTTTCTAAATGCCAAAAATCTCCACAACCGCGAGGTATGCAGACTTAGGGATTATTTCCTTAATAACGAGTGTGGGATGCATCGCGATGTTGTGGCAGTAGATAGACACCTCACCCCGCTATCCTTGGCAAACGAAAATTGGCGCAGACCTATGGTAATGAGCACGGAAGATCGCAAGAACATATGGAAGAGCAAGGAGCTACACGGGCGGTTCTACAAGGCCCTAATAGGGCCTGATGTAGACCTTCTCGCGTCGGTGACCTGGTTACGTTTCGGGGACCTCTTTGGGGAAACCGAGAGTTTTGTGTGTGCAATTGCTGACGAAGTTATCATGACGAACAACTACCGGAGGTATATCCTGAAGGACGGTACGGTCGACATTTGTCGGGCATGCCGCCGTCCTGGGGAGTCACTCAGGCATATTATCTCCGGTTGTTCTCATCTTGCTAACGGTGAGTATTTGCACAGACATAACTTAGTAGCCAGGATTATCCACCAGCAACTTGCTCTTCGATACGACCTTGTACACTCTGAGGTGCCGTATTATAGGTATGTCCCTGCGCCAGTTCTCGAAAATGGTCGTGCCACGCTCTATTGGGATCGATCTGTCATCACGGACAGGACTATTGTAGCCAATAAGCCTGATATCGTGCTGACAGATCGATCAAACCGCCAGACAATGCTCATCGACATCACCATCCCGCATGACGAGAACCTCGTGAAGGCCGAGAAGGACAAACTCAGCAAGTACCTTGACTTGGCTCACGAGGTGACTGCTATGTGGGATGTTGACTCGACGATCATTGTCCCGATAGTCGTTTCGGCAAACGGTCTAATAGCGAAGAGCCTCGACCAACATCTCAAGAGACTCTCGCTAGATGGCTGGATCAAGGGCCAGATACAGAAGGCGGTACTTCTGGACACGGCACGCATCGTCCGGAGGTTCCTCACTCTGCGGCCCTGACCACCGATAACTTGGGCCCTGCTCCGTTACCGGTGGCAAACTAGGTTAGGTTTTTATATTTTTTTTATTTTGTATCTGTATTTTACTTTTTATAACTATTATAAAAACCTAATCCTAAGAATAAAAATAAATAAAGATAATAATAATAATATCAAGGGACACTTCACACCAATTGACCTAGTCCCAAAATAAGCAAAGCTTGTACTGACACTAGGTAACGCATAAACATACTTCGCACCCTTCGTGCAAGAAACGCGTAAAACACATACAAACCTAATAGGTCTTACGCGTTTCTTGCACGAAGAGTGCGACTTATATAGATAAAATACATACTTAAATACATATTAAACATCCAAGATCCGAGAACAAACATTCGTATTATTCATACAAATGTCTGACTCGACCAAGGGACCTCAAGCTTCATAGTCAGGTTCTCTAACCACTCCTCGGCTGCATGGTCGTCAAACATATGATTATAGGGAAAGAAGCGAATAGATTTCGCGAAGAATCAGAATATTAACAACATTAGAATGCCTTGCTTAACAGTTAGTGAACTTGGATCTTAGAATATCAAAAAATATTTTTGTTTCAGGTTTAATAATATCTGGTTATCTCTCAAATGTGATTGGAAGGAAGCCCAGCGCGATAGTGATGGCACTGACATCTTTGATCGGATTCACTATGCTCGCTGTAGCTTCAAATGTTTCTTGGATGTACGCTGGACGAGCCGTGAATGGATGCGGCAGCATAGGAGTACAACTTGTAAATGCAATTTACATGGGAGAATTCGCGTAAGTTTTGCAGAACGTAGGACCTTGTGCAAGGTCCTCCCGGATTGCTACCACCATCTTGCTCGCTAATCCTGCCGTGAAGAAGCAGTGCTTGCACTGTTGTGTTTCGGCGTCGAGAGTAAGACAGCCGGTGAAATTACTGGCACTTGAGGTATCCCATCTTAGGCCTCTAGGTTGGCAACGTATCTGCAATACCCCTGGTGTTGCAGATGTTTATGGGCGATGGTGATCTCTTACCGAAGAGATCTCCGATGAATGTTCAGCATTTTGTTTTCAGGTCACCTAATCTACGCGGTATATTTATGTCACTTACGGGTGTTTTTCACACTCTTGGCGTGTTGTTCGTGTACGCTGCTGGTCCATATGTAACATTAAAAGCTGTCTCTTACATATATATTGCAATCGCTATAGTCCATATATCTGTTTGTGGGTATATTGTACCAGAATCTCCTGTATTTTATGTAACAAAAGGTGAGATTTCAAATTAATTTGTACTTAAATGTTACATTCCATTTGTAACAGTAGTATCTTAGAAACCATGCCTAGTATTGTGATTTCTCCACATGTCATTAATGAAATTTGCCAACGCAGAGAAAAGAGAGAGCGAGTGTGAGAGAGAGAAACTAAAATTGGCTCACTAGTTGATTCTAAAAATTTTTTAGGAAAAGAAGATGACGCTAAACGGATTTTTCAAGAATTGGGCAGAAGCAAGGATATAGATACAGAACTAAAAGCAATGATGGAAACTTATAAAGAAGACTACGCCGATCATAAATGGTCGCAATTGTTCACTATCAAAAGTAACAGGATGGCTTTGTTGATTACAGTTACATTATTTATTTTAAATCAAGCCGGAGGTATCATGAGTGTTCTGTTTTTTTCTACCATGCTATTCAAGAATGCTGACTCATCAATTGATCCTGATGTAGCTACAATAATACTGGGAGTGACACAGTTTGCTGGATCAATTATAACGCCTGTGTTTATAAACAGATGTGGGAGAAGAATCTTATTGTTAGTATCGAGTAGTTGTTGCAGTTTGTTTTTAGTAAGTATTTTTTGTTTATTAGTTTCTTCATTGAGGTAACTTATTTCACTTATTTACGAAAATGACTTTTTACTATAAACGATATATTCTAACTAATCTATACTATTGAACTACTTTAAGATTATAGCTTAAATTATGTCCACCTACCTTGTTATTTTATACTAGCATCTCTATTTAATAGCTCGAACATATTATATGGTACAGGTTTCAACTCGTACCTTTCTTTGATGACCGAATAGCCAAGTAGTTAAATAACCTGAAGGGCTACTCCGAAACACATCGTTCCCTCTCACACTTATACTATTTAATACGAGAGCGAGAGGGATCGCACGACACGAACTTCAAACGTTGTGTTTCGGAGTAGCCCTACTGACTGTGAAGCTTGAGATCTTGGTTTCGATACCCAGCCGGGTCAGATATTTGTGTAAAATACGAAGGATTGTACTGGGGTCCTGGACTTTAAATATATTTATCTATGTAAGTATTCCTGTCCGTTGACTAGTAACATATTTGCCAGGGTACGATTTTTGTTTAGTTTGGGACTCGGTCAATTAGTTTCAATTGTACAATGATAATTATTTATTTGTTTAATCAGCTCATTTGTTTTAGGCAGTGTTTGGTGCGTATTTCTATCTGGAATCGATCGACCACCCATCTATTATACATATAAGGTGGATACCGCTTGTGGCCCTCATTATGTTCTTATTCTGTTTTTGCATCGGTAAGTCGACACAAAAAGTCAATAGATTATTAAGAAAACAAATAAGGGTATAAAATATAATAGTAAGTATTGAAATTCCTCAAGATTAGGAGAGCCGACCCCGCTTAAAGTGAGATGGGGCAAAGAAGAAGAAGAAGTATTGAAATTTATTGAAATTGTAAATCACGAATTTCATGTATTGAAACTGCGAATTTTATCCGACTAATTTCAATAAATAAGCTAATGCATTATAATTGTTTAGCACTAACTCAGGTAAAACACTAACTTTGAATCATGTTCTAAATTTCACCCTGTATAGATCTTTCTATGTTTCAATGTTCCAGGTTTGAACGTGATCCCAATGGTATTAATCAGCGAGATGTTCAGGCCAAACGTGAGAAGTCTAGGTTCAGCAATGACGTTGATATGTGGTTGCTCGATCGGGCTGCTTTCAACCTCAACCTTCAACTTCTTAGCTGTCAGTTTCGGCAACTACACTCCTTTCTGGATCTATGCGGCGGTCAACTTATTTGGGTTTTTCTTTACCTTGCTCGTCGTGCCTGAGACAAAGGGGAAGAGTTTGATGGAGATAGAAATTATGATGCGATCGGGAAAACGAAGCTAGTGTATGAGATGCTGGCTGCTAAAGACTGGTTGTTGCGAATGGGATAGTGAGAGAAAAATGAAAATAATTAATGCTGTGTTAAAAAAAGATAACAACGTAGTAATTTGTGGGTAGATAAGTTAAAATTAAACGGCGGTATTTATGAGAAATGAATGTCAGCAGAGTCCCCTTATGCGAAATATGGATTACTAATGTATGGCCAAAAAAATTTTTCCCAAAGTATCACATCCCAAAAAATTTTACCCAAATTATCATTTGGCAAAAAATCATTTGGCAAAAAAACTTATCGCAAATTTACAGTTCATAAATTTTTATTTGGCAAATTATTGTGTCGCAAATAATTACTTAAGTCACGTTTCATATTGCCAAGTATTATTTGGTAAAATGTATCGTTTGGCATAATGTACTCTTCCCAAAATATCGCATGACATAATACTTAACTTACTTTTCTGGGAACAGTTTGTTTCGGTGGAGGGGCGCAGTTCTAACCTAACCTAACCTACTTTTTTGATAGCAGTTCGTTTTTGCGGGGGACGCAGTTTTAACCTAAAATCTAACCTACTTTTCTGGTAGCAGTCCGTTTTCTGTGGGGAACGCAGTCTAACCTCATCTACTTTTCTGATAGCAGTTCGTTTCTGTGGAAGACGCAGTTCTAACATAAGCTACTTTTCTGGTAGCAGTTGGTTTGTACGAAATGTCATTTTGAACAAACATTTTTTTGGAATACAATATTTGCCAATATAAAACGTTTGCTTAATAGGTAAACGTTTGTCGTAATAAAATTTGACAAACTAAAATTATGCCAAATGATAATTTGACCAAATGAATAAAATGCGAAATGTAAATATGTCAAAGATTCGTTTGGGAAATGAAACTATTGCGATAAGTTTTTTGGGAAGTGAAATTTGGCGAAAAATATTTTGGCGTAACGGCAGTACACCGCGAAATATATATACGCAGAGTTTATGTTGACTGCATGAAATCTCTTCGATTCGTGATGCATCACGATTCAACGGGACAATGCGGCAATCGTATTGGGTACGTTTGCGCCTGGCATACCAGGCGCCAAGGTGCCCCCGCCATAACGCCATAACGCGTACTGTATTTTGTATTGATCTCGATTTCTGTTATTTGCCTATTGTAACTCGACATTTAATGACAAAATATACAATACAATACAATACAATACAAATACTCTTTATTGTACACCAGAAATAGTAAGCGATACAAAAAACAGGTACACAGAGAAAATTACAAGGTAAGCAATAGGCGGCCTTATCGCTTAAGAGCGATCTCTTCCAGGCAACCTTTTTACAGAAAGAAGGAAGGACTAGTACAAACATAACATAACATATGTAGTAATATACATTATAAACAAAATAATTTTTTTTCGTCATTTGCTGTAGTAAACATCAAGCTTTATGGCAGTCGGGCCAAATGAATGACATAAAAATCTCCGACAAGCCACTAGCGTCTAAAATTAGGTTAACTTTGTAAGGTCGATCTGTATTTATCTTGACTTTTTGTGAAATGTATGCTTACAAGATCTATTCAAAACCACTATCCACGTGATGGTCCATTAGACTTGGCATGGAACCATGCTTTAGACCAGCGGTTCTTAACCTTTTAGTCAGAAGGGACCATTTGACAAAATTTCTGTCTTGCCTTAAACTTACGGTAAACGTAAAATTCTAAATGAATGAACGGTTGTGACCGCTACTTGACTTGCGTGTCGTTTTGCCATTCGTTGTTGATAGCTTCGCGGACCACCTCGAGTTCTTCCAGGGACCACCAGTCACAGGGCGAATATTCAGCGTTTTTGCAGCGTTTTCTTTTGTCATTGTTGTCTTCGCAAACGTCATTAAAAGGGGTGATGCCCAGTGTTTTTTTATGAAAAATTAAAACAACGCCGATACTGAATTTAGCGTGATTAAAATTCTTGTGACTTGTCTTTCCGTTGTGCTATAAATGTGGGACGCTAATGACGTGTGACGGCGCGGTCAAAACGCTCGAATATTTGCCCCACAGTGGTCCGCGGACCACCGGTTAAGAACCACTGCTTTAGACAGACTAGGCTAAATTATTCGTATTGGAGTTGCTATTCCAATACGAATAATTTGTCTTTTCTCAAGCAAACAGATTTAACAAAAAGATTTTAACAGCCATGCATAGGATTGCTGCTCTAAACGCACGACTGTTTAATCTTTTTGTTTCAGAAAACTTCTGCGTACAATATTCATTTATCATGACTAATGAGATGTATATATTCCGTAGGTCTTCGATTGTATTCCAACGAAATGATTGGAAATTCAAATTATCCGGCTTACGGAATGACTTGCGATGCCTTAAGGATATTTTAGGCTAGGAAAATGTTTTTTCTTGATTTCCAGTGGGTTTTAACAATTTTGTAGGTCACAATAGGTCGGTTACAGTTGACAACAGGCGAGTTAGTCGTTTTTTTGTATGACCTTTTGTAACATTATTTTCAAGCAATAAAGAATTATGAATTATGAATGAAGGAAAAAGAGCAAACGGTTCAGAACGCCTAAAACATATTATAGTGGAATTATGGGTAATTTGTTGGCTCTTTTGAAAAATATTGAGAAAGTACTAGCGGTCATAGTAGTAGTTTTAGAATTAGAATAAAGTAGGCTCGTTATTGGAAGATCCCTAACTTTCATCGGACCGAAAATATTGGCACTGCAAGACAGATATAAATTACACTAGATTACGTAAATGCATCTACTTCGCGTGTCCGAACCTCGACCAAACATTGGGGTTGGCCTCATACAAAGACTGGCCGCTTACTGACTAATCATGACTAGTGATTGAATAGAGACCCACGGCGTAGGCAGGCAGCGCAATTGAATCGATTTTGCGCGGACATCGGGGAATCCACATCTCTAATTCGCTCTTGAGACGTCACAGTAGATAAAAAAGTGACACGGTTGGTTTTCATACAGCTTGAGGTGTTCGCGTTATCTAGTGTAATCTATATCTGTGCACTTTATATTTATGAAGCCCGATTTTGAAGTTCGTTTCGTGCCAACCCACTCTCGCTAATTTTATTTAACAGGAGAGTAAGGGGGAAGGTAAGAAACAAGTTCCAAATTTAAACTTTTTTTATAAAATAACCCTAACCCAAAGTGAATTAAATTGAATCAAACAACAGAAATATGTTTGGTTGCTAAATTACATTATACCAAATAAAAATTATATCAATTGTTGCATTATACGTACCTATTGTTGTTATATCTTTCGTTACGCACCGCTATATAATATCATGGATAATATAGACAAAAAAGTCAACTAATATAACCACTTTTTGGGCATTTTAAAAAGCTATTTCTTCAAAAAGGTGTGAAAGACTACCTGATATAATATTTACAAGGGACCTTTTTTTGATGAAACCCTAAAAGGGTATTTATAGGTCAGTATCCTGTGAAATATAACACCCGAAATTTCATACCGCTGATGCGTAAAATTTGTAATTAACGATAGATATTCGAATTGGACATCAAAAATCATCAAATTTTCCCTTCCCGGTCCTTTCGGGGTATCGTTAAATACGTAGTCTGATCGGATGTATTTGGAAATAATCGAATACTGCCTTTTCGCAACGTAACGTTTGGCAAACTGTTTCATTTCGCAACTTTTCATTTGGCAAACTGTAAAAATGTAAATTTATTTCAAGGCCATCGTATAGTTCTATAATCAGATAGTTTTATAAAAATCCTGAAATATTTAGAGTTTCAGAAATATTAAAGAGTTGGGAAATGAATAGTTGGGAAATGAAACAGTTGCCAAACGTTATTCGCCAAAATATTAAGAAACCGAAAATAATGTTCAAGTTATACTTTTTAAGTTATTCTGTTGATACTTGTTGTTGACTTCGCTTCTGTTTTTACTGGTTATTTAAAATAATACACTTTAATACACTCATGAAAAATTACTAGGGATATTTTAGGGTTCCGTAGGTATCCAAACGGTAAAAACGGAAAACCTATTGACAAGACTTCGCTGTCCGTCCGGCCGTCCGTCTATCACCAGGCTGTATCTCATGAAGCATGATAGACAGTTGAAATTTTCACAGATTATATAACTGTAGCCGCTATAGCAACAAATAATAATAAACAGAATAAAATAAATATTTAAGAGGAGGCTTTCATACAACAAACGTGATTAAATGTCTAATGAATATTGTATAGACGCACTTGGCCGTTTTTTTTGACAGTTTTAATCGTTTCAATAGGCAATTACCACTGAGTCAAAACATCAAATTTATCTTGAGATAATGCGGTATCCCGACTGTTTTTATGTGTGTGTGTGTACGTGTGTGTATGTGTGTGTATTTGTGTGTAAAGAACTATAACGACTCAGTAAATGATTTTACAAATCCATCCATACTAATATTATAAATGCTAAAGTGTGTTTGTGTGTTTGTCCGTCTTTCACGCCGCAACGGAGCCACGGATCGACGTGATTTTTGGCATAGAGATAGTTTATGGGCCCGAGAGTGACATAGGCTACTTTTCATCCCGGAAAAATGCACACTTCCCGAGGGATCAGCGCGCGATAACCGAATACCACGCGGGCGGAGCCGCGGGCAAAAGCTATTGTATTTATATTTTTGTCTTTTAATAAGCATTAAAGAAGTGTTACCTGATTCACTTCACACACAGCTTACGACAAAAGAATACTAATCTCTAGATAATTACTCGTGCGTAACTTTTAGCCAACAATAAACCGTGTTGGTACGGATTGACGACTTCAAAATCTTTCTAAAATGCTTTCAAAGTCAAAGTCAAAGTCAAAATCTCTTTATTCAATTTAGGCTATAACAAGCACTTATGAACGTCAAAATAAAACTACCATCGGTTCGGAAAAAACCTCTGTTGAGAAGAATCTGACAAGAAAGTCAATGAGGTATTAAAAAAAAAAAACAGATTCACAATATTTATAAATGATAATGAACTTTCTTTAAAGCTCTAAGTTTTTATTTAAAATCAACTACAGTCAATTAAAAACCCGTAGAACCCCATATATTAAATTAGTTTTACAACAACAGTTGTTTTTAGGGTTCCGTACCCAAAATGGCAAAAACGGACGTACGGATACTAAGTTCAGCGGTTTAGACGTGATTGAGTAACAAACATCCAAACATTTTCACAAACTTCTACATTTATATTATTACTAACCGTTACCCGCAACTCCGTCCGCGTAGAATTCGGTTTTCACTATCCCGCTGGAACTTTGCTATTTTCCGGGATAAAAACTTTCCTATGTCCTGGGAGAGGATTCAAATTATCTGTATACAGAATTTCATCTAAATCGGTTCAGCGGTTTAGACGAGATGAAGTAACAAACAAACAAACATAAGTAACAAAGAGTAACAAACAAACAACTGCCGTGAAGCAGGATTGCTTGCACTGTCGTTTTTCGGCGTGAAGAGTAAGACAGCCGCTGAAATTACTGGTACTTGAGGTATCCCATCTAAGGACTCTAGGTTGGCAACGCATCTAGAATACTCGTGGTGTTGCAGATGTTTATGGGCGGTGGTGATCTTTTACCATCAGGACACCCACTTGCTCGTTTGACATCCAACTTATAAACTTTCGCATTTATTTTTGTATAGATAGTATTTTGTGTTATGCTGTTTTCATCAATAAGTAATAATTAAATTAGTTATTTTGTTTTTTCCCTTGTTATAAAATTAAAGTTGGCAATGAAACAGTCCTAATACATTTACATTAACTATTCAGTTCATTTTATTTGAAACTCATCTGGTCCCCAAGATACAGGCTAGCCTAGTTTGGGGTCAACTAGACAGTACATTGTTTTGTTTTCAATTTCATGTTTCACTAAATAATTTTAGTCATCTCAGCATGCTGATGTTTTGAATCCCAAAAATGAAACTGCAAAGGATTTATAACCTTTATTTTAATAAACATTTTTTACTTTTTTACTTTACTTTTACATTATACTAGCTTTTGCCCGCGACTCCGTCCGCGTTGAATAATTATTTTGGGAAGTATTTTTCCTTCCTTCCATGTAAAATGTCATCCCCTCATAGGCCGAATTTTCAAAAATGCTCGAACTAATATCTAATTACTTCTTATTAAATGCCTAGATGCCAAGTTTTATAAAGATTCTTCAATTTATCTTCGATAATGACGACCATCCATATATTTCATCCCTTTCATCCCCTATTTCACCCCGTCACAGGTCGAATTTTCAAAAACGCTCGGACAGATATCTTCTTATTTCTTATTAACTGCCTAATTGTCAAATTTCATGGTTTTATCTTTAAAAATGACGAACTTCCGTATAAATTTTCATCCCCTATTTCAACCCCTTCAAGCCTTTTTTTCGGAATAAAAGGTAGCCTATATTCTTTCCCAAGGTTTAGTCTATCTTTGTACCAAATTTCATCAAAATCGGTCCAGCGGTTTTGGCGTGAAAGCGTAACAGACAGACAGAGTTACTTTCGCATTTATAATATTAGTATGGATTAGTGGTATGTGAAATGAGAGCAAACAGGCAAAGAGTCATAGAGCGAAATTAAGTCAATTTGGCCACATTTGGATGTCAATTTCACGCGTGCGCATTATTGAAGCATGGCTAATGTCGTGTAGGTACTATACAGGTGGTGCTACACACAGGTACAGAGATCAGCAGACATAATGAAACGGGTACAGTATATACCCCTTATTTATAAAACTTAACAACCCTATGTTAACTAACAAATGCTTTGTCCCTTTCTAACAAATACAAATGTCGAAGTGACAGATTTTAGCGGCATTTTAACTAAAATAGGTTTGATTGTCGTTTATGAATAAGGGGGTAAGTCATTTATTTGCAGAAAATAGTGTACAATAACATGGTGGACAAGCATAATAATGACACAACTATTTAACTACATAGTAGCATGCAAATTATTAAAAAAAACACTTAATTATTATAAATCAAGTACAAGCAAATTAAATACTATATATTAATAAAAATTACCCTTTCCGAGACAGAAATTTTTTGATGGTGTAGAATCTTTTTTATAGTAGGTAGCCAATTATGCAACGTTCGTATACATACCCTATAATATATGACAGGGACAAGATTAAATATTCTTATGGCCATGCAATAACAATTTCTGCTGCAGAGTTATAGTAAAATAAATCAAGTCATCATCATCATGTCAGCCAAAAGACGTCCACTGCTGGACATAGGCCTCCCCAAGGCTCTCCACTCAGACCGGTCTTGTGCTTTCCGCATCCACCGCGATCTCGTGATCTTAACTAGGTCGTCGCTCCATCTTGTTGGAGGCCCACCGACAGCTCGTCTGCTGGTCCGCGGACGCCATTCGAGAACCTTCTGACCCCATCGGCCATCAATCCTGCGAGCAATGTGCCCCGCCCACTGCCACTTCAGTTTCGCAATTCTTCGGGCTATTCCGGTAACCTTAGTTCTACTGCGGATATAAACTGCGGTAGTAAATAAACCAGTAAATAATAATAAATTAAATTAATAACAGAGTGTAGGTAGTGCCACCAGAGTTGAAGTTATGCACGCAAGAACACAGCGGGACTTTGACATTCACTCATTTATTTCATTCATTCTTTTTTGCAATCAGTTCTTCGTGTAGTTGTGTTGTAATCATTCACTTCGATTCTCGTGGCATTGTTGACTATATTTCAGGGTGACACTTTTCCGGCCCGGATAATACCGGCATGGAAATACCGACCCCATTTTTCGTGTACTCGCCCATAGAAGCTCCTGCCAGTTTCTATGGGAGTTTCTATTTCTATTTCTAGTATAAAAACAGGGCTGGTATTTCCATGTCGGTGTTATCCGGGCCGAAAAGAGTGTCACCTATATTTGATGTAACTTGAGATTTATACCTCCACGCGTTCTTCTGTCAAATGGTTTTGACAGACGGAGAATCCTATTAGGGTTCCGTTTATCCTTTTAAATTACGAAGTAAAAATGATTTCGGAAGCAAATAAAACCTTTTAAGTCAATAAACACAAAATTCACAGACTTAGTAGTAATTTGCTACCATAAATAATCAACTCTGACTTCGACGTTCAACAGGAACAATTAAGAACCTCAGTCAAAAATAACTCTTATTTCAGGAGAGAGAAAGTTCATCTTCCTTTTGGCGTGCGAAATGGTTTTTTATAGCGGAAGTCTTCATTTCATTAAAGAATGTAAATTGTGAACGTGCTCGCTTTTGATTCTGTTTTAATTAAATAAAGGTTAATTGTTCATTAAACTTGACGGAACACGTTAGTAAATAGTTTATTCTTTCGTAAAAATCATGTAATTCAAGTAGGTAAATTAAGATATTACTTTATACCACGTTTTGTATGGCAAAACCAACTAACAAGGTGGGGTGGTAATTGGTCAGAATCTACCTCCTTGTGGTCCACCCCGGGCAACGGCTTCACACGAAGACGGCTGAAAGATTCCGACTTTTCCTGGCTAGCTGGATTTGTTCCTTATGAGCCTCCCAGCTATTCCTGCTTTTCTCTGATTTCTATATATTTTCGAAAATGAATAGTTTAGTTTTTTGTATTTTTTTTAACTATTAAACGGGAAATAAAGCCATACGAAATAATAATAATAACTAACAAGGTACGGAGCCCTGACCCTACGTAGTTAGTTGGTTTTGCCATGCGATCAACTTAGAGACTACAAGTGCTGCAAAAAAACTGTTTAGAGGACAATACAGCTTGAGTTGACTGAAGTGGCAGTGGGCGGGGCACATTGCTCGCAGGACTGATGGCCGATGGGATCAGAAGGTTCTCGAATGGCGTCCGCGGACCGGGAGACGAGCTGTCGGTAGGCTTCCAACAAGATGGAGCGACGACCTGGCTAAGATCGCGGGATCGCGATGGATGCGGTGGAGAGCCTTGGGGGAGGCCTATGTCCAGCAGTGGACGTCTTTCGGCTGACATGACAGCTTGACCCCCTTATGTCACCATCTCTGGTGTCGCAATAGGGATGATGACACCACCAATCTCGTACCTTTTATGAGCTGTCAAAACACAATTCTCCCATAAAGTTTCAATGGCAATAGCTGGGCAATAGCGACTTATGACGTCATTATCCGGCAATTCAATCAAGTAACTATTTATTTGTTTTAAAGCAACAAAAAATCTAATTTTACAGTAAGTAAATCGAAAATTTATCTGGTTTTCAGGACTAAAATAAAGCGTTTATTTACTGGAGTTTTGCCTTCGAATTATTTTTTAATGGCGTCATCATCCCGGTTATCAGCGACATATTGCTCTTACCGCTGGAATGTTCATGACTTCTTTTGGCCAGACAGTAGAAATCAATGGTCTCGATCAGCAGCGGCGGCACACCGTCTATGTAGGTGAATTATGCAGGGTCGCACAATGAGATCAGTCAATATGGGCAAGTCTGTAATATAAATGTTATACCTAGCTAGTTTTTAGCGTAATTAATTAATACTTCTAGGACGATATAAAAAACTCAATAGCCTTTTTCACTGTTTTGTTAATCCGCACCACAGATTCAACTAAACATGGGCTACACTGCTGCCCTCTATTGCTATACAAAAATAAATACATCGACTTATATATACGGTTAGTCGGATAATACCCTCTGTCCGTATAAGCAGATAAGTCGATGTTCCATATTCGAGAAAGGACTTAAAAAGTCCGATAACAATGTGCTCAACTACAATACTAAAGGTCATCTTTTTTAACTCCCAAAGCAAAAATAGGGGTGTTATAAGTTTGACGGCTATGTGTATCTGTGTGTCTGTCTGTGGCACCGTGTAGCTCCTAAACGGGTGCACCGATTTGATTGCTGTTTTTTATTTGAAAGCGACTTCGGCGGGGGTTTCCAACTTTTTGTCGGTAAGATAATTATCTATACCTAGGTACTCTATACCCTGTATTGTAGACTATCCTACTACCCGGTATGTGAGCAGTATATGTTTACCGCGAGCCACTTAGGGCGTGTCACGGAATTAATTATTCGTCGCACTCACCGAAACATGTCGATATTGAATTAACATATTAACTGAGGCAAAAATAGTTCATAGGCCCTACGGAACACCAAATTCGTTAAACTACTACCACGTTTAAAAAAAACCGGCTAAGTGCGAGTTGGACTCGCGCACCGAGGGCTCCGTCCAAATATTTTTTATTATACGATGTAACAAAAAAATATATATTTTTTTTATAATTTTTCCTTTATCTGTGCCACAATCTGTGCTATAAGACGTAGGAGGTTGCGAGTCCGTTTAAATAATACGAAGCCAGTAATTGCTAATCCAACCGATAATAATAAAGTTTTTCTCAAAAATGGCGAAGGAAAAAAACTACATTTGAATAAAACTTATCTCAACAAAATATAGAAATTTAATTTTACTCTAATAGAACTTTTCGTGCTTTCCCACTATAATACGCTACGCTAATACTTTAGAAAAATCTCTTATCTCAAATCAATAGCTACATCAACAAAATTGAGGTTTAAAATAATGATCATAATAAGGTTGACTCAAAATAAATAATTGCCCAGCCAGCACAAACCTTCTGAGTAAGTTTTTTATAATAGCAGTCACAGAAACGAATTGCTGAATAAGACTGCCGTAATTAGCTGATTAAGCGCTTACTCAGACGTTACTCAAGCAATTTGGGCACAAAATTATACTGCTAATAGCTGAGTAATAGCAATATAACACATGAATAAGTTTTGAATAATTGTACGACAAGCTGAGTATCTTCTGCATAAAAGCATTTTGTTCTTTTATGCAAGTATTACAGCTCTGTTATCCAGAAGATGAATGAATGATGAATGAATGATGAATGAACTATATGCTTAGTCCTTCAAAGCTCAGATATTCAGATGATACACAGCTTTAAGCTTATTTCAGAACATTTATCAAGAATTTATTCAAATCAAATTTGAAGTTGACATAATCGAACACAAAAATAAATTAAAAGTGCACGTGTTGTTTGGTGAGTGACAGCAGCAGAAAATAAATGGCCAAATTTTAATGTCAGATGTGTAGTAGGTAAATAATTTTATACGCTTATTTGTGCTTGAAATAATAAATTGTAGGTGCGCATGCAACTTTACCGTATATTCATATATACATTTCGTGCAAAATTTTTACGCGCTACCTGATAATCCAGGTTTTTGAGAAATAAACAACATTTCGTCGTCGGTTTGTTTTTACGAGTGAAATATTTTTTATGTTCTTATACCATTTGAGGGTTCAAAAGTAACCTTGAAATACTTTTTACAAGAATATTATACCGATTTCGTTATCATAATTGAGTTTTCGAGTATAAAATTTCTCATCATTTAATAGGTTATGTTATTCATTATGGCGACGCTCATTCTGAATAAAGTCTGCTTGCACAGCGGCTCCTCGTCTAATGTCTGCATAACAGACCTTATGTGTCCACTTATTCAGATATTCTCTGGTTAAAAGTGGTCTGCCCACAACATATTTTCGATAACTGTTCTATAATCATACACACTTGTAATATAAATCAAACAATCATGATTCAGTCATAAAATAAATGAAAACCCACAGTATAGACCTATTTGTTATTTGTTTTTTTAGCTCTAATTATATTCAGATTTATTATTAGTTAATACTTATTCATTATAGAAAAGTGTTACGACACTAAAAATTACAACTAACGTAATTTTATTAATGTAGTACAGAATAAATAAGTAAGTATAGTAGGTTACTACTAGCCGCATAAATGCTGACAAATATTGCAAAATAGTTCTGCTAGCTTAAAAAATGTCTACTTTTCGTGAATACTCAGCCAACTTCTGCATAAGAATCTGTTACTTTTGCTTTTGCCCCAGTTAGCTGCACTTGACAGTAATTACGTACTTAAAGCGGCATAAAGTAGTTATAACAGCTACCTTAAATTCTGTTAACTAACTATATGCTTCATAACAGGAATCACATCCTACTTTATACAGCAGCTGTGTAACTGTCAAGATGTGGTGTGTAATACAGCTAAAAGAGAACAGACCTCAATTATTCAGTACTCTGCTGGATAATAGAATCTTATACCAGTGTTATACAAAAGGTTACACAAACTCTTGAGTAACAGGTCTATTTATGATGACTATTCAGCTTTACGAAATAAAATCGGCAAATTACAGAAGTAACTCAGCTAATAGCATTATCATAACAAAAAACAACTTTAATACAGAACTTGGCAATACACACAGCTTCTATACATATATAATAAAGCTTAACCCTGCATAAGGTTAAATTGTTGGCCAGTTATATGACTGGTGTGCTGCCTGGGTGATTTCTAAATAATACAAGTAATTGAGGTAATTGGTTGCCTGGAAGAGATCGCTTTTAAGCGATAAGACCGCCTATTGTCTACCTGATTTTTTATTTTTGTGATGTCTCTTTATTGTTTTTGGTGATCAATAAAGAATTATTTGTATTTGTACGAGCACTTTGATATAAAACTGTAACGATACATTGACCTTACGATACTAACGCCATCTATGTATATTCTCCACCTGTTAGGAGCACTCATTGAGCTTACCCAATCACATACTAATTTTAATAACCTCAAGCAAGCGCCCCCAATCCTTGATGGCATTTCTTTGCCAATGGCAAAGGTAGAGATAAACGCTTTAGCGGGTATTAAAAGAAATCTCGTTGAGCCAGAGGATTACGTTAAAGAAAAAACTCATGGAAAGTAACTTTAGCGGTTACTGAATAAGTACAAAGAGTTTTCGTCACAAAGGAAAGAAAGGGCGTTATATGCGTCACGATAAAATGTATGTGAAAGGGATTATGCTAAAGGATCATTTGTTAAGCCCAAGCGTCATTTTAAACAGTTTTTCGTACCTTTCTGACGTAATCTAATCACACGAGCGGAATCCTACTAATATTAGAAAAACGGAAATTTTTGTGTTTGTGTAAATTTATATTATTATAAAAATGGAGCAAAATAGTTACGCAATGGTACCCGAGAAATGGGAAAAGGAAAAGGGGAAGACCACAAGGAAGATGGGATGATGATATCAGACAGGTCGCAGGAATATCATGGAATAGAGTGGCTATAGAAAGACGAGAATGGAGAAGACTGGAGGAGGCCTTTGCCACCTGGCAAACGGACATGCAAAAACTAAGCAAACAAGAGATCTATGTATAAAAGAGAAGGAAGGAAGTGATGAAATACGTTTATACATTTTTGTAATACTACATGCTGTCCGATTAAAGGCTTATAATAATAATAAATAAAAATTTATATCATTTATTTAAGGTCACAGCTCATTAAAGCCATCCGGCACCCGATCAGAAGGGCTACTCCGAAACACAAAATTCGAAGTTCGTATCGTACCATCCCTTTCACTCTCGTATTAAATAACATAAGCGTAGGCGGGACGGTACGATACGAACTTCGATTTTCGAATTTCGTGGTAGCCTTGCAGCACCGCCTCGACTTTCGGCGTCCACTCGTCGACAGGTGGTCCAGGGTGGACGCGGGTCCATATTGGCTCGCATACTTATCGAAAGTTCGAATGTAATTTTTGTCAGAACGATCGTTTTTCATAACTCTTTTTTCTCTGAATCAAATGATTGTTTAGAAATCTTATAAAATAAACCTAACCTAACCTATAGTTTTCTATATGATGACCATTTAAAATTTTTAGAAAAATAATAAGGTTTCAGTGGGAAAAAAATTCGGACAAACGATGATTTGGACTAAAATTACGGTATGACTAACGAAGAGTACCTATAGTAACGAGTGAAAATCGCGTGGTCCACGCTATACCTATATAATGTAATGTTCAAAATATAAGTATAATAGGTTAATATGGAAACTATAGGTCTGTAATAATTACATATAAAATATTTGTAACCTTGCCTTTGTATGACTGTTTGTTTCACAATAAATAAATAAATAATATCTGGCTTAATAGCCAATGTTCTTGTACGCCAAATAGTCGTGCAAAATTACAGCTTTCTAGCATTGATAGTCTCTGAGCAAAGCCGCGGACAGACGGACAGACAGACAGATATGGAGAAGATAGGGTTCAGTTTTTGCCACTTTGGATCCGGAACCCTAAAAAACGATATAGATTATTTTGACAAGACACTTTTGCTGTAACTTTTCTATTAGTATTCAGTGGATATTTACTTTAGGGGAATTATCTCAAACCCCTCTTTCATCGTTTATAATGTCAGACTGTCACATCCGCCCCCTCGTTTCTTAAAGGTCATTTGGATTTGCAAGGAAATGGATGGACAGCAGTCATGTAAGTGTGACAAAGATTGTGTTGGGACTTACTTGATAAATCACGAGTTATTAAGTACCTAAAATTGAGTCGAACCAATGGATCGGAAGGATGGATCGGGGACCATGAATCGAAAGATGAAGCGTAGGTGGACTGACGACATCGTGAGAGTTGCGGGACACCGATGGATACAAGTAACGAGTTGTCGTTCATTGCGGCATTTTGAGGCGTTCTTTTTTTTCTTCCAGCTAGGTAATGATCTGTCCATCCATCCAATCTCTACACGTCCCACTGCAGGGCACAAGCCTCCTATCAGAACAAGAGGGCTTGGGCCATATAGTTCCCACACGTTCCCAGTGCGGATTGGGAACTTCACACGCACCATTGAATTGCTTCGCAGGTTTGCCCAGGTTTCCTCACGATTTCTTCCTGCACCATATAATTCCGCACATGAATTTCGAAAAATTCAGAGGTGCGAGTCGGGGTTTCAACCCACGACCCTCTGCTATCTATTTCTATGGCGGTAGTGTATTGCTGTTATTTATTCCAATCGGAGTCTACCTACCTGTTAAAGATTACTTTGTTGTAAAAAAGCCATAGTGACTACTAGGGACACAGAAATGCAAATTGAAACAAAAACTAGCAGTATTCACCGAGAGTTAAAATTTTCATTCAGATTTTACGGTAGTGATATTTTTTTACAAACTCCTATTTATTTACGAGTATAACGTATGAAACTACTTTGAAGGTAAGTAACGAATAAGAACTCATAATAAAATTGTTTTCAGTAATATTCGTTCTGATGGATGGAAGATAGAGCGACGACCTGAGGCCGTATTGCCTAATGTTTCTGACGCTCGTGATCGCAATCAAATGACATATTTCTCATACAAAAACTGTCATTTGATTGCGATCGCGAGTGTCAGAAACGTTAGGCAATAAGGCCTCTGGTTAAGATCGCGGGATCGTGGTGGATGCGGAAAGCACAAGACCGGTCTGAGTGGAGAGCCTTGGGGGAGGCCTATGTCCAGCAGTGGACGTCTTTCGGCTGGCATGATGATGATGATGAATATTCGTTCTTACAACATTAATGTTCTAGCCCTTTCCAATATCAATTTATGCAAAACAGCCAGTTTGATTTCACGCTTCGTGAATCCTTCTATTATAATAACAAAATCATTAAGCGAAATTATAATTCGCCATTTTCGAACGGTTACTCTCGTTCTCTCAAAACTAGAATGCCAAGAAATTGAAGCCCAGACCGAACCAGGGCTTTCATCCAGGTTCGGGGCAGATATTTGCATGAAAAGATGCGAACGCTTGTTCTCAAATCTTGTTCTTTACTCGAACTAACTAAGTTTCAATAGAATCTTTTTGCAGGTGCTAGGATCTTGAGCAAGGCTACCACCATCTTGCTCGCTAATCCTGCCGTGAAGCAGCAGTGCTTGCACTGTTGTGTTTCGGTGCGGAGAGTAAGACAGACGGTGAAATTACTGGCACTTGAGGTATTCCAACTTAGGCCTCTAGGTTGGCAACGCATCTGCAATAGGTACCCCTGGTGTTCCAGATGTTTATGGGCGGTGGTGATCCCTTACCACTAGGAGACCCACTTGCTCGTTTGCCTTCAGACATGTTTTTTCCGTGGACCCTTCATATACGATCGAGGTAAAATGCGACTAAAATTTATAGCGACTAAAAAATGAACGATTGTGACACAACGTTATAATTAATAAAAATAGGATCGAGGTGAAATGCGATTCGGTGAATCGCCACAAGAAATTTATGCTTTTGAGGTAAAGAACTAACAAATGTCAAATCTTAGGTGTTTAATATAATATTTTAGTACACATATCTCCATATACGAGTATGTTTATCCGTTGCATAGTATCTACCAATATCACAAGCTTTGCTTACTTTAGGACTTACTTACCACCAGTTACTACCAGGGCGCAGTGACCCAAAGTGTCACTTGGCCTCCAGCACCAGATTACGCCACGCTTTGCGATCTTGAGCCAATTCTTGCCAGCCTTCGACCTCAAGGTCCAAAAGGTCTTACAGGACCTCGTCCCTCCAGCGGTACCTGGGACGATCGACCGGCCTACGTCCACTCGGTCGTCCCAAGCACGCTCTCTTTACGGCTCGATCCTTTCCCAACCTTTCTACGTGCCCGAGCCACCGGAGTCTGGACGTCTTGATTTCTCCTATAACATCAACTTAACTTAACCTTACCTATCCTTACCTACGTACCCCTTACCTTACCTTTCGAATTGGATATATTAAAATATCGAATGGGTCATAATATCGAAAGGTTTATATTCTGAAACCGAAAACTTTTCAAGATTGATTAAAAAGGGATCGTATAGAACCGATTTTGATAGAACGTATCTAAGAACCTCGCTAGAAAACCTGAATTCAAATAAAAAAAACCGCATTCAAATTAGTCCACCCGTTTAAGAGCTACGGTGTCACAGACAGACAGACCCACAGACACACATAGCGGTCAAACTTATAGGGTTAAAAATCCGAGCAAAAAGAGGGTTCATATTGAATGTTAGAAAAATAAAAGTGTTACTCGTATCTTAGAATTATGAAGAAAATTTAGCAATTATTGTAAATTTCCAAAGTTAGGGTCACGTAATTTTAATGCCTTTCCTGTTTTCCGCACCAGGAAGCTTTCCTTTTTTCAGGAAATTGCTTTTCCCCGGAACAAGGATTGTTATTGTCCCCCTGACTTTTAATTGAAGTTACTGCGTTTGTTTTTATGCGATTCGATATCGGTTTTTTATTGCATTATTGTAAAAGGGGAATTTTGTGGTGTTTTACGGCACTGTTGATGTCACTGATATTAATAAATGTCAAACTAAATACTTAACTAGGTATTTTTAAAAAAGTTACTTGCTGTGCCGTCTTATATTTTTTTTATTTAAGTAGCAATGTTTTTGTCATTTCAGAGTTCAAAATAGCAAAAGCGGTTGAAACAATTTTTACATTAATATATACATGTTATATGTTTTAGCGTGAAGGAGTAGGTAACAAAAACACACATACATACACAAACATGTACACAGTATCATACTTCCTAGTAGTGACATGGCGTCGTATGGAATTCAAACTCACATCATAAAAAGGTATGAAAATTGAACGCAATTGTACGCTAGTTAAAAAATATGTAACTACCAAAGTACACGCAGTTACGAGAAAACAATAATCAATCTGTCGCCGCCAAATAGACACCACAGATACCTACAAAATTTTATAATTATACGTATAATAGCTCATTATTTATTTCCACAACATACCACATAATTACATAAGACTATAAAACATAACGTATAATTAATATGATTCATGGGATAAAAATATATACCAATATTATTCTCAACATTAATAGTAATTTCAAATCATGGACACTTCTTAATGTTGCAAAATATAGATGTGTGCGTGCGTGTGCGTGGGCGTGTGCGGGTGCGTGTGCGCGTGCGCGTGTGCGTGTGCGTGTGCGTGTGCGTGTGTGTGTGTGTGTGTGTGTGCGTGTACGTGTGTGTGTGTGTGTGTGTGTGTGTGTGTGTGTGTGTGTGTGTGTGTGTTTTAGTTTTAAAAGAAACTTCAAAACAATTTTGATTAATAATTTATTTTTATCACAATATCCGCAGTCCTAACCGACCACATTAATTTAGTATACATTTTATTTTTTCTTAAACTAGTTGACGATGAATATCAAACTTTCTTACGTTCAATCTTAATAATATAAATCTCGTAGTAAACTTCAATATTTTTCATTTTTCTGAAACGTCAAAATACAAAACTTACAAAAAAATATTAAGAGTATTTTGTTGAATTTCACGCAATTCTGAATTATGAAAAAGCACGTTTCAAATTATCTTAAAAGTACTTTAAATTCAAAATAGTAGTTGTATTTTTTTAAAGAACATTTGCTTGTAAAAATCTTTCAGTATTTAATAGGAAAGCACATTTTAGTCGTTGTGAATTTATCAATTTCGTTTCAATTCAAACATGGAAATAAAATAACGGAAGATAACATAGCACAACACTGCATATCTACTTAATTCATTTTATTGAGTTACATTACCAATATCAAAATTTAATTTGCATATCCATGTGATTTTATGTTTAATCTCCTGGATGTTAACTTTTTTTATTAAAAACTCTGTAGAGTTTTAGGCGTCTAAAATTTAGGTTTCCTTATTCCCCGTACATAACCAACTTACATTACCAGCACTGGGAGAGGACAAATAATTCCTACTCCAAAACCGGGTATAGGAGTAGGATTTTTTTTCCTTGTACAAAACCAACGTCATGGCCGGGAATGTACGAGGAAAAATAATTCATAGTAGAACACCCGGTTTTGGAGTAGGATTCATTAATGCCTTGTACAGAACCAACGTCGTACATTACCGGCCATGACGTTGTTTTTGTACAAGGAAAAAAAATGCCACTCCAAACCCCGATTTTGGAGTAGGAATTATTTGTCCTCTCCCAGTACTGGTAACGGAAGTTGGTTATGTACGGGGAACAAGGGTTCCGGCCGGTTCTGTAATTTTTTAATTAGAATTAATGAATAAGTCGTATTGATTTGTACTTTATAAGGTACGCTAAGCATGGAGGTTAAAATTAGAACTAAAGTATAATAATATCAATACTTATTTGGCATAGGTCATGATTGATATTGGTATCGTCTCATTAACCAATGTAATCTTAAATGCATTCAAAATTTAACCGTGTTAAAAATATAAATATGTCAAATAATATGCTCTAAAAATCAAATACATTATAACCTAAATATATTACAGAGCAAGAAATATAAAAAATGCATTACATTTAATTTTGAGTTCCTTTCAAGAGCGTGCTTATTTACAATTTACAATATAGGTAATACTTATATCATTAACTTTAAGAACTTTCAATTAACTTATTTAAATAGATTTAATACTGAGCGATTTATAAAATTTATATCACATGATTCTAGTCAAATAAAAAGTATCCTAAACAATCACAAAGTTCCATTTAATGTTAATGAAAAATTGCTACCTAAATTGGCCATATTATAAAACATTTTATTGTACTTAAATAACACAAATAAAACACGATATTAATTATTATTAAAGTAACCAAAGCCGTCAGACATGTCTCCAGTGAATACTGATACAACTTGACTTAGAGCGTTATTGTATTTTTTACACAATTTTAATCAGGAAAAAGTTTTTTTAATGTTCAAGTTTCAGCGTGTCCACCACCGTATCATGGGTAGTATTCTAATGAAACTACCGTGAGACTCACTCATATTAAATGATATTGTAACGGATATTGTGATATTGCGCGTTGAGGCAGCCGCCGAGTTGCGCGCTCCAGAAGAAGGGTTTCAAAATACCCCGAAACATGTCGAGCTAAACTCGATTTAAGACGTGAGTTATCCATTACAATATCATTTAATACGGTTAGTATTACAAAAATTAATAAATATACCCATGAATTATAACTAACCACCAGCATGTGTAGTTGTATGTATTTAAAAAGTATCAAGGTCGTTGGTTTTAGTTCATGGTAATATTCGTTGATATAAAAAACACATACAAGATGCGGTAGTTGAAATGTTGAAACTTCCTTGCATAACGTTATGATCATGTCTACGCACGGCGAGCGTTTTTGTGCCAATCAACTATTTTACCGACACTTTGGACGTCTCCGGCGTTACCAAAATTGTGTCTGGCGTTAGGTACCCAAAAATTGCACTTCCAACAAGATATTTCACGGTTTAATAGCAACTTACGTATGATGTTATTTATAAAATGTACACCATCTATTAAATTACAGAAAAAAATATGTTAACTTTAAAATATCTGCCATAAACATTGCAAAATGCCACGGACAGATTAGTGTGGTTAAAAAAGTTGATTGGCCCATTTGTGCGCTGGCACTCCCTATCCTATGAAGTGAAAAATTCGAACTTCTTATCTTGCTGTCCCTCTGACGCATATATTATTTAATATGAGAGTGTGGGGAATGGCACGATACGAATTTTGATTTTAGAATTTCGTAGAGTAGCCCTCCTGGTTACCACTGAGCGGCGAGTGACTTAGGCGCGCAATGAACAGGAATAGAGAAAACGTTCGCTAATGCATGCACATGGTGTATTTTTTACGCGCAAATAACGCTCTTCAAACGAGATATATTATTATTTACTTTTTGTTCTAGTTTTTTAAATACACGAAACACCCGTCGTCTGCGCCTAAAAAATACGCCGAGTTCAATAACCCCTAAAGCGTTTATGTTAACTTAACTTTCTTTTGCCAGATTTAAAGAAAACGAAACTTTTTCTTATAACAGCTTTGTAATTTTTTATGAAAAGGTCCGCGTATTGTGATTTTATACTGTTAAAATGGCTGCAATTACCAAATGTATTTTGCTGTCGCTAAGGTAATGAATTCATCAGAACTGTAAGAGGTAGTTAAGTAGTATGCAAGGTAAATACTATTATATAAATAGGAAAGATGAGAAACGCCAAGAAAAGAAGTAATTCTAGTTACGAATGTTTTCCTCGCATACCGCTTAGCCACCTCACAAAACTTTGAGTGGATGCAGTCGCCAGTGTAGATACGCTTAACATAGGTGGTTTGCTAATGTTAATCGGAACTAGAAACAAAATATCGGTTTTCTCTTTCTTTCACATTTGAAAGAGAGACATTAACATTCTAGTTGTACTGTAAGTTGGTAAATTAATTCCCTGAAAAAAACTATTCAAAACAAGCGCATCTATTTTCTTCATCTCAAACTAGAAAAGTAAGTTTATCAATTTAGTAAAACAATATAAGCAAGTTTTCAGGTAAAATGTCCAGCATATAAATTAGGTAAGTATCCCAGTTTTTCCCAACTTACGATTCCCAAATGTTTTATTCGCTAAAGTGTTTCATTTCCCAACTCACAATTTTTTCCACAATTATTATAGGCTTTATAGAGCACTAGGATAGGTAAGGTTTGTTTTATGAGTTCCGAAAAAAAAACATGGTTTCATAGAAAATCGTGAGTTGGAAAACAATACAATTTGGCATATGAATCATTTGGGAATTATGAGTTGGGAAAAGGCAGAGAGCATAAAAACTTATCTATATACACAAAATATGAACATGTCAACGTTTGCTACTCTTACACTTCTTAATCGTCAGCCGCCAGAACGCTAACCTAAAATCTGGAGAATAAAAAGCATAAATAAAAGGGTTTATAGCCGAATTGAACCAACCTAACCACGTCAATATGTACATTAGAACTGGATTAACATACTCAGAAGGCATGAAAGGAGTCAAGAGATAATAGAGGAAGAAAGGGAGCCAGCAAGCGACGAAACCTCCCACCACTAGACTTAGAGTCTGAGCAGTTTTAGTCTCTCTCCTTAATGAAGATACTCTATTATTCTCCGAATGTTCTTTCATCGAATGCGTTCTGTGCCTCGTGTTCTTGTATTTATAGTTAGCTTTAAAAGTGACTTCGTTGTTGAATTTCGATTCTTTTTCTTTCCGGTTCTTTCGTTTTTTCTCAGCGTGGAAACAGCAAGGGCACTTGTCCGTTTGGGATGAGCACTCGCTTTGTTGTGTCGACTTTGAGGTTTGTTTGGAAGCAGTTTGCCGGAGCGATAGTTTGTCGGATCCGGAATCGGACTCGGTCCGGATGCAAGAGAGTTTGCCTTTCTGGAACAAACGAATGACATGGTTAATGTTTCAGCGAGGATGTTCAGTCACATGAGAGTGAAATGGAACAGAGACATATTAAATATATTTTCCCGGATAACTCACGTCTTAAATCGAGTTTAGCTCGACATGTTTCGGGCTAATCTGTAGCCCTCTTCCTCGGTGCACCGCTACTAAGCACCGCTAAGAAGGGTTATGGATTAGCCCGAAACAAGTCGAGCTAAACTCGATTTAAGACGTGAGTTATCCGGAAAAATATATTTAATATGAGTGTCTCACGGTAGTTTTATGTTCAAAATAGAGAAATAGTTTTGTTTTGGAAGGGGGCCCTCGTGGAATCCGGTTATTGCGCGTTGTTCCCTCGGGACCTGTGCATTTTTTCAGGATAAAAAGTAGCCTATGTCACTCTCTGGCCCATAAACTGTCTCTATGCTAAAAAAGACGGACCAACATACAAACACACACACTTTCGCCTTTATACTATTAGTATAGATAGGATGGATGGGCTGCCCGCCCATTGCCACTTCAACAAGCTAATCTGATAATTTATTTATTTATTTCAAAAAATAAAGGAATAATCAAATCACAAAAAGGTACTAATCCACAAAAGTTTCGTCAGGTAACTTAAAGAAAGAAAGAAAAGAAAGAAAGACATTTATTCACATTCACAAACACACACAAATACAACAAAAAAAAAAAACAACAATAGACAACAAACACAAACAAAACAAAAAGGAAATATCAAAATAAAAATACACGATATACTTAAACTATAAACAACAAAAGAAATACAATATCTACCCACAACTGGTTCTGTCAAGCTAATTCACTGTGTAAGATTATTTCGCAGCAAGTGTAGTAGTGTCTTATTAAGGGCGTATAGTATATTCATACTGTGAATGAACCTTGCCTCTGTCATATTTCTTTACCCATGTCGCTCAGTTTACTAATTTACTCGGGTAGTAGGAATGCGCGCACAAAGGCTGGTGCCAGATTGCATTCTGATAATGTGTCCATCTCATCCACTCACGACACATCGATGACCAGATGGCCTAGTGGTTAGAGAACCTTACTACGAAGCTTGAGGTCCCGGGTTCGATTACAGTGTCGGGGCAGATATTTGTATGAAAAACACGAATGTTTGCTCTCGGGTCTTGGGTGTTTAATTTGTTTTTAAGTATGTATCTATCTATATAATTATATTTATCCGTTTCTTAGTACCCATAACACAAACTTTACTAAGCTTACTTTGGGACTAGGTCAATTGGTGTGAATTGTCCCATGATATTTATTATTTATTATTGTTTATTACTCAAAAATAGTAAAGCCACTGTTACACTTACGAGCATGCCGCTAATGAGCATGTAGTTTTGAGTATGCTCCTGAACAAGCATGTTAAAAACAAGGACTCTGATACACATGCCTTGTGATGGCATGCTCCTGTCAGTTCAATGTCAGTTTTACCATGGCAATTACCGTGTTCTGTACCGTGGTCTGCAATAACCGAAGCAACGAGGTCTATGGGGGAGTCCTTTGTCCAACAGTGGACGTCCTACGGCTGACATGATGATGATGATGAAACGTAAGACTGGGTACGTACTATAATACAGTATGAACAAATTGTGTCACATAAACGTCAATATTTACTACGCTCAAAGCATATTGGTTAAACTTTACTCAAAGTGACATGTGTATCCTGTTTATGCGTTGTATTTGCTAAAATCAACATAAACTACGTAAATATTGACATTCCTTTGTACAGTGGGGGTAGGAAAATCTTCGTCAGTTAATAAATTGATTCCTTTACTAAGTCATAGACTCTTAGTACGTTTTAAACCAAAGTAGCTTAAAAGTGGCTTAAAACGTACTAAGTACTTACGTCTTGACATAACAAGACATAGTAGACAAGTGCATATAAAATTGTACTTAGTTGACATGATAACAACGGTCAAAATAGTATATCTAGTTTCATGTCAATACATAACCTTTTTAATAAACAACTTTGTAAAAGTTTCAACCAAATAATGTTCTATTTAATTGTCAGTGTTTGTCAGTGCCAAAGTGTAGTTGTAGGGTTGCTATGGTCACCTCATTATGTTTAGCAGATTGACAAGTTGACGCAGTATGTCCTACTCAATCGGTAAAGCAGATTAGCGATCATACTGAGCGAGTACTGAGCAAAGGAAAGTAGATCTTAGGGTGACGAACCTTTTTTTACTCCGACTGTACAATCAACTAGTTCTTACTTTGTACAGTCAAGGACATAAATATAAATATGAACGTTACTAAAAAGTCAACAATATCAGGCAGGCGACCATATTCATAATAACATTAGAACAAGGTTACCGACATAGCCAGAAGAATTGCGAAACTGAACCTGAACCTGAACATCCAAATTACCGCACTGTTTGAAGTCAAAAGTCTTTGACCAGTGTGTGTTGCCAGTGATGACATACGGATCTGAGACGTGGGCGCTAACGATGGGCCTCATAAGAAAGCTCAAAGTCACTCAAACGGCTATGGAGAGGGCTCTGCTCGGGGTTTCTCTGCGGGATAGAATCAGAAATGATGATATCCGCAGTAGAACTAAGGTTACTGACATAGCCCGAAGAATTGCGAAACTAAAGTGGCAGTGGGCGGGGCATTGCTCGCAGGACTGATGGCCGATGGGGTCAGAAGGTTCTTGAATGGCGTCTGCGGACCAGGAGACGAGCTGTCGGTAGGCCTCCGACAAGATTGAGCGAGGACCTGGTTAAGATCGCGGGATCGCGTTGGATGCGGAAAGCACAAGACCGGTCTGAGTGGATAGAGACTGGATAGCCTTGGGGGAGGCCTATGTCCAGAAGTGGACGTCTTTTGGCTGACATGATGATGATGATGACCATATCCATGCATGCATGCATACACATACATGGTCGATGTTTACATGTATTTGACGCAAAAGCAGTATAGGTATTTATGCCCTAGACTGTAAGGGGTTTGTCAAATTAAAATAAAATAATAGACAAAGGTAGAAAAAACCGAATCCGAAATGATGAAAGAATCAGAAATGATGATATCCGCAGTAGAACTAAGGTTACTGACATAGCCCGAAGAATTGCGAAACTGAAGTTGAAGTGGGCGGGGCACATTTCTCGCAGAACTGATGGCCGATGGGGTCGAAAGGTTCTCGAATGGCGTCCTTGGGGAGGCCCATGTCCAACAGTGGATGTCTTTCGGCTGACATGATGATGATGATGAGAAAAAACCGGCCAAGTGGGTCAAAAGTCAGTTGCAGGATTTGACCCGCACTTACATAGTACATACAGCGATATATACCGTAATTTTAATAAAAGCTTGTAAAATATACGTTACACAGACACAGTGAACTTTGCTTCAGCCGAAGGATAACATTAAACCCCCAAAACACTGAGTTATGCCGCAAACTGTGGAAAGTTTGATTGGACGACGGACGTAAACAAAATCTTGAGGGTACTTTAATAAACATATTTTTAAGCCACGTTTTATAGAAATAACTGGCCGGCGAGGCCGCGACTGCATCTGTGAAGAATTTTTTTATCGCTATCCCGAGGGAACTAAGAAATCCGGGATAGAAACTATCTTATGTCCTTCCCAAGGACTGAAGCAATCTCTTTACTAAATTTCATCTAAATACGTTCGGCGGCTAAAGGGTGAAGAAGTAAAACACAGTCAGAAGTTACTTTCGTTTTTATAATACTAGCTTTTGCCTGCGACTTTGTCCGTCAGAAACTCGTTTATCGCTCATCATCATCATCATCAGCCGGAAGACGTCCACTGCTGGACAAAGGCCTCCCCCTTAGAACGCCATAATGAACGACAACTCGCCACTTGCATCCACCGGTTTCCCGCAACTCTCACGATATCGTCAGTCCACCTGGTGGGAGGCCTGCCAACGCTTCGTCTTCCGGTTCGTGGTCGCCACTCGAGAACTTTTCTCCCCCAACGGTTATCTGTTCTTCGAGCGATGTGGCCCGCCCATTGCCACTTCAATCTGCATATTTTTCCAGCTATGTCAGTGACTTTAGTTCTTCGAAGAATTTCAGACGACGACGGATTTCGACGGATTTCGATTTAGTTTATCGTTATTTCGCGGAAATTATCCGATTTTCTAGGATAAAAAACAACTCTGTCCTTCCCAGGGTCTTAAGCAATCTCCATAATGAATTTAATATAAATCGATTAAGCTGTTTAAGCGTGAAGAAGCTACAAACAGACAAAGGTAATTTCTCACTTATAATATTAGTTACGATAAGTGAAAATATTTATTGTTTAACTTGAAATACAAGAATTTTAGAAAAAATAACCATATAAAACTTAACTACGATAAGTAGGTAGATATGGATTATTGTTCCTTAAAGTTCTGTCCAATTTTGCCTGTTAATTCAATGTAATTCAATGATTTTTTTCTAAAAGTACCTAATCGTTTTCTATCAAACTTAAAAATAACGTGGTTCTTTGTGAATAACATCGGGCAAAAGTCACTTTAAACGGAACAAAATTAGGTCAAACAAATGCAAGCGCTTATCTCAAATACCCATAATAATTATACAATCTGAAGTTACGCGCGTTTGTCAAGAGTTGTAATCGGATACGAACTCCTTTATTGCCGTTTATTAAAGTCCTGTCCGCATGACGTCATTTGCGGTTGTCTTATTATTACCGTTGAGAGTAGCAACACTGTTACCTGGCTGTCACAAAGTTAGTATGCGGTTACTTTAGTTTTACTTTTCGCCACCGGCAAATTGAATTTGGCGTAAGTAGCTTTGCTGTGCTCAGAGCTCAAATGGCTAAAGAATGGCCACATAAGGAAAGGATTCCACAATAGAAGTTTAAATTTATTCTTGATACGCCAGCATCTTTTTTTTTAGGGTTCCGTAATCCGACAAGAAAACCTTTGTTCATTACGTCCATCCGCGGCCTAGTTTAGAGACTTTCAGTGCTAGAAAGTTGTGTAATAATGCAATTGTAGTGACCGGTATGAAATAATCTAAACAATACGCAACTTCTCTAATACATTTAATTTCTACATAAAATATTTGCATTAGTCAACTTTTAGACGGGGCTTAGTAAAAGAGAGATGCGAAAAAAACTCAACTTTGTTCTCAATACTGCATTCATAGATTAGAACAATTAGTTTGCTCACCCGCGACTTTAAAGTCTTAAGGTCGTAAGGCTTGGTCGCGGGTGACATTGATATGGACCTTCGCAAAGTAACTCCTAATTCAAAAAAACTGCATTTAGGTTTCAGCTATCTATTTAATTTCTGTTTTTTTTTTCTGGAGTGAACAGTCGGCTAAAGTTTTTTTGTTACTATTTCTGCTAATCACAAGATCCAATTTAAAATACACAACACAAATTACTTGTAACAATACTGAAACAACACTTGAAATATCGACTTTACAGATAACATTTCATCCTGTGCCCTTAGTGTACATAAGTTTTCGGTTACAAAATACGTCTCGATGGCGTTCGCGTTAAAATCTCAATTTGCATGGAAACACGAACAGCGCCTCTAGCGGAACGTTTGCGATCTTCGTGTTTCCACACAATTTGAGATTTTACAGCGAACGCGATCGAGACGTATTTTGTAAAACCGAAAACTTATGTAAGTACACTAAGGGCACAGGATGAAATGTTATCTGTAAAGTCGATATTTCAAGTGTTGTTCCAGTGTTGTTGCAAGTAGTTTGCGTGTTGTGTATTTTAAATTGGACCTTGTGATAAGCAGAAATAGTAGCAAAAAACTTTTAGCCGACTGTTTACTTCCGAAAAAATTATACACAAAGTGCTAAATAGATATTATATATTTTATTTTATTTTGTAACCGAAAACTTACACTAAGAGAACAGATTGAAAATCACAACGCGAACCTTTAGACCGGAAAATATAATAAACCATCACCGTAGGTATAAATTCTATCCAATGTGACATAAACCCGTTCAATGAGTTAAACATAATGTTCATTAGGTAATAAACCTGGTCATGTGCGGAATATTGGTGCTGGCCGCTTTTCACCGACTTCAAAAAAGTAAGTTGATACAAAGATCTGAGGCCTTATCGCCTAATGTTTTTGACGCTCGCGTTTGCAAACAAATGACAGTTTTTGTATGCGAAATCTGTCTATTGATTGCGATCGCGAGCGTCAGAAATGTTAGGCGATATGGGCCCCGGGGTAACATTCTGGTCGTCCGTCTAGGATTGTCTCTGCAGGACGAAACTGTGCAATGGTATGGCATCTACTTGAAAATTTATGTTGTTGATATATTATTTCGGATGACAATACAAGAACACTCAACAAAATGTACAGTCAGCAAAAAAAAACTTGTGTTAAAAATGTTTTTCATTTTTAAGAAAAAAACCGGGCAAGAGCGTGTCGGACTCGCGCACCCAGGGCTCCGTGCACCTTTATAGGTATGTAAACGGGAAACGTGTCTTGAAGATGTTGCTCGATTTTTCTGAGTGATTTAATACACCCAGTGTATGAGCCCTACTCTTAAATAGCTACCTTCATACCAAATTTCAAGTTTTTAGGACAACTTGAAGTGCCCTATAGGTTTTCAGTGCACTGCTATTTGTTGCTATTTGTTGTTTAATGACTGTAACTTTTGATTGCGTTGACTTAGAAGTTTGATTTTTTCAGAGCTTCAAAGGACCGCAGATTTGAGTTTTCGATATCAATTTCAGCTTGATACGTCCACGCGTTCCTGAGAAAAAAGGTCTTGACAGACGGACGGACGGACAAAAAAATTATCCTATTAAGGGATAATTTTTTCCGTTTTTTCCTTTCGAGGTACGGAACCCTAAAAATATCCAATAGACACGCAAAATCCTTACCTATCGTCTTTACTTAAAAAGGAAGCACTATCTGACAGTCCTGGTGTCTGCTAGTGGTAGTGGATAAGTTATTGCTATGCACAAAATTAAATATTTTGCTTACACACGACCACTTTACTCATAACGTAAAATCGTTGTTACTACGTGTGTTACCGTAACACACACCCAATCGTAAAAATGTGATTTATGGGAACACCTGTGAAATTTAGTACCTGTCATTCTGGAATTTTAATTGTTTACTCGTAAGAAGCCGTGAGTTACGGTGCTAGTTGCTAGCGTGGTGTTAATTCTTCTGTATTCGATTTTATACCTACAAAACTCCAGTTTGTGTCACACGGCGAATCAAAATGAGTGTTACACAAAGAGGACTTTTGTATCAAACCAACATTACGCGATCGAAAATACGCGACTCATAACTCAAATAATTACGTTCGTTTGACCTCATCCTTACACATACACACACATATAAAGGAAGTCATTATAAAGTCAAGGAAGTCATTTAAATGTACAGCTAATGTACTTAATCCATACTCGTTTGTGTGTTTGTATGTTTGTCCGGCTTTCATGCCGTAACGGAGCGACGGATCGACGTGATTTTTGGCATAGAGATAGTTTATGGGCCCGAGAGTGACATAAGCTACTTTTTATCCCGGAAAAATGCATAGTTCCCGAGGGAACAGCGAGCGATAAACGAATACTACGCGGTGTGAGTCGCGGGCATAAAGCTAGTATTATTATAATAATCTTAAGTTAGGTTATAGTATATATAAGCAGTAGCCGGAAATAATTAATAGTAGCTATGTAACACATAGTAAAAATTATATTAATCGGTCTTATTTCCTACCTGGATCCTGTAACACAAGGACTTCCAGCACAGGATCCAAAGCCGTAAACTTTTGTTTATAAGCTTTTTATGCAATAAATTATTTTCATTTTCATCCTAAAGACTAAAAAAAAATAACAAGCTTTACATTTATTTGAAACTTAACGTTACCCAGTAACAGTTATTATGTAATAACTGTTTAGACACGTAACTGTCTACTTTAAATTCAAAACATCGTCGCGTCTGTTGTAATGGGATTTGACTTCGTATCCCGGAACGGACGTGTTACATAAACCTCAGTTATAAGCTTATAAGCTAAATGCTAATGTGCGACCTTGGTTATGGCCTTTTGGAAATGTTCAGAGTCACGCAACGAGCTATGCTCGGAGTTTCTTTGCGCGATAGAATCCTGAAAGCGATTCGCCGAAGAACACTATCATCGACATAGCTCTAAAAATGATTCACTGTACGTGTATCAAAATTCTCTTCTCTCGTCTAAGTTGATACACTGTTGACGGAATGGTTAGAGTTTAGCGCTACTATCTTTGCTATTTTCCAAGAAAAATACTGATTTTATGATACTGAATCTATTCCAGCTCGCGTCTCTGAGTCTTTCGAAATCGTCCCAAATCATGTTTGAAATTTACCACGAGCTTTTCGGTGAAGGAAAATAATCATGAAAAAGCCTGCAAACCCGCGAAGCGATTCAATGTTGTGTGAAGTTTTTAATCCGCACTGAGCCCGCGTCGGAACTACGGCCCAAGCCTTCTCATTGTGAGAGGGGGCCTGTGCCCAGCAGTGGGACTTATACAGGCTGGGATGATGATGTTGCTCGTTTGCCATCCAGTCGAATAAAAAAAAACAAATAAGTATACAGCGTATATTTTTGATACTACCTCAAAATATAACCAGACGAAGATTTAAGTGCTGTAAACTGATATTAAAACAAATTATTAATTTAGAATTAACTACCAGAGCGTAATTAATTTTTGGAATATTTTCGAGCAGCAATGTAATGCGTACAATAGTAATACGAGAGAGAAGCGTTCTGTGACAGCTGTCACGTCAACAAGTGCGACGTTTTGAATAAAAACAAAGTAGTATCGCGTAGTGATACATTGCGTGCTCATTAATTTTGTAAGGAAAATAACAAGTCTACATTTTTTACTAAAACATAATAAAATGTGATTATTCGGGTCTTCACTAACTGCCCTTAATGTTTGAGGTAGTATTAAAACTACACGCTGTATACAGTTAAAGAACGTTGAGATACATCTACAAAGTACTTGTCCTTTTTGTTTAATTAGAGAATGAACTAAAAGAATTTCTTTGCTCACCCGCGACCTTAAGATAGTCTACAGTACACACACATTTAGAGAGTTATCAGTTGTGAGAGTTGTTAGTCTAACAACTGATAGCATGGTGTACGGTTGTGTCACTCTGAAGATGAGCTCTGGTTGAGTTCGAAACGCGTCAGTGTGTAGTGGTGGTGGTGATAGATGGGTTTGTGTGATTTGTGTGTGTTCTTACAGTGTGGAGGTGGAGGAACTGCATGAACACGCATAATTTGCATAGACTTAGCTATCTTAAGGTCGCGGGTGAGCAAAGAAATTCTTTTAGTTCATTGATATGGATCTCCGCAAAGTAACGCCTGATTCAATAAATTAATTAGAGAATTCCCACAGATCCCAATACCACCGCTACCCGAGTTTAAAAACCTAGTTTGCATCTTACCTTACTGCACTTGGTGCTAGTTGCGAGCTGATGATGCCGCCTCGCCACCACGCACGATATCCTGGCGTAAACATACACCATGACGGCCATGGGGAGGAAGAAAGACCCCATGGCTGAGAAGACCACGTAGCCTGGGTTCTGGTTGTAGCGGCAAATACCGCCCTGGTTGTGGTCTGGTTCATACCTAGAAGGTGAAGGTAGTAAATAAAATGTGTTACAGCTAGGTATGACTGTGGTCTACCATTCTAAAGTTGATAATCGTTTGCATGTCACAAAACAATAATGCCAACAGGTTTAAATTGTCTTGGTTTATATTTAGTTTTAGTTTTGGATGTTAGATAGTATTTATTACTTGTGACAAATAAATTATACTTAGTTCTTAAATGTGACGTTCCGCGGTCAAAGGTACCTTGTAGTCGGTATGGAGTTACGGGCATTCTAATAATATACGATTGTTAAGCTATCGATATTAAGAAAATTGAGAATTTTGAATCCGTTTCATTGGTAATATTGATTGGAATTTTATTATAAAAACGTATGCAATTTCCCAGAAACTACTTTTTGGTTTTAGCCAGTCTGTAAGATGAAACTTTAAGCTTCCCTGTGTTTCTAGTAGCCTTTGGCTTATTGACGATGGTGGGAAAATCACATAATGTTCTTCCTAACATACATGATTACCTATTTCAAAAACATAAAGCGACGGCAGGGTTAGGATACCTGTTTTTTAGTTCAAGCCTCGAACCATCAAACGCGTGCTGTTGCGAGCTTGCTAGCAATTAATAAGTTCCCAAAAATCGACTTTGTCACTACTTTCCTCTGTCACAACTCTCCAGGGTCTCCCTACGTATTGATTATTTTGTTCTTGTGTGACAAACCTCCTGAAAATATGTGTGACGAAATTTAAGGACGAACACCTTGTGGTTAATAAAATAACGGGTCAGTTTTATGTGAAAAAAAAACTCACCATCCAAACATAGGCGGGCATGTGATAGCCATCGCGGCAATCCAGACGAAGAAAATCATAGTCAGCGCCAACTTCTTAGACCTTCGTCTTCTGGAGTACGACAAGGGCCGTGTCACAGCCAGATACCGGTCCACGCTGATGGCGCAGAGGGAAAGGATTGACGCTGTGCAGAGCAGGATGTCCAGGCTTATCCAGATATCGCAGAGGATCCAACCGAGCTCCCATTTACCTGTGAAGTGAGGATCATCGATCAATCAACTCTTGAGCTTTGGTTGATTTCAAAAAGCGTCAGTGAGATGTGGTGGTGGTGATAGATGGGTTTGTGTAATTTGTGTGTGTTCTTACAGTGTGGAGGTGGAGGAAATGCAAGAATACGCTTATTTTGCATAAACTTAGCTATCGTAAGGTCGCGGGTGAGCAAGGAAATTCTATTAGTTCATTGATATGGACCTCCGCAAAGTAACTCATCTGCTTCAATAAATTGCCTGTACATATATAATACCGTAATAATTGTAGGTAATATTTAAAAAAAATCGCGATTTGGTTTGTTGACGTATAGCTACATCCAATAACCGCATCGACCCAACAAACGAAAATACTTTATTAAACCGGAAACTCTGGACTTGCCTCATAAAATACAAGACTTAAAATAACTTCCTTCTAATAAAAACGGATAAAGGAAGAGGAATAAAAGTTGACCTTGTCTACTTTAGGTTTTATTAGCAAAATAAGCTCCCTAAAAGCTTTTAAGCACTCAATAAAATCTGAACGTTATCAAAATTCGTTTATAGAAAGGGCTCTCTTGGGCGTTTTGAATCATTTTATACAAAATGGCGTGGACTGCTAATTTTTTTTCGTTTGACAAGACTGCTAAAAAACTCGAGGCTAGGGAATTTGATTCTAGCAGATCCTATCCGTCTTAATTAAGTACAAATTTGAAAAAGTAGCCATGTTTTTTTATCACTAAATATTCATCATCATCCCAGCCTATATACGTCCCACTGCTGGGCACAGGCCGCCATCTCTGAATGAGAGGGCTTGGGCCGTAGTTCCCACGCGGGCCCAGTGCGGATAGGGAACTTCATACGCACCATTGAATTGCTTCGCAGGTTTGTGCAGGTTTCCTCACGATGTTTTCCTTCACCGGAAAGCCCTTGGTAAATTTCAAATGTAATTTCGCAGATGAATTTCGAAAAACTCAGAGGTGCGAGCCGGGGTTTGAACCCACGACCCTTTGCTTGAGAGGCGATAGGTCAAACCACTAGGCCACCACGGCGTCCAATAAAAATAAATATTGTTTTTGTTTCAATGGGTCTTACTTGATACGTCATACATAAAGTTATGCGTGATAAAATAAGGCGTATTTATATTATAAGTATTACACATATTAGCTGTTAGGAGCGTGGACTGTAGATTATGTTTTTTGGTTCTTCACAAGAAGTCTTTGCACTGGTATGAAGATTTATTACAAAACACCAACACTTACAGTTATGGAAGAGCAAAATAGAACACGGAAAAATTGTCTTATTATAGACGTAGAAGCAGTGTTAAGTTATGGCCGATGGGTGACCGGATGTGTGAAAAAAAAAAGTTCTGCCAACGTTAAAGCTTACAAGTCTTTATGTTGTCAGCAACATTAGCTATTATTCTTTTTGAATATTATGCTACTTCAAATATCAAATATCAAATTATTTATTGTATGGTTGTATTGTATGGTTTATTGTATGGGGCTTCAATGCTATGTATAATTATTGAACGTTACGATTCCGTTAAATATACATTTTTTTGTTATAGCCAAATGTTATGTCAATTAAGCCCTGAGATTCCCACTACCGGGTTTTTTTTTATTCGACTGGATGGCAAACGAGCAAGTGGGTCTTCTGATGGTGAAAGATCACCACCGCCCATAGACACCTGCAACCAGGGGGATTGCAGATGCGTCGCCAACCTAGAGGCCTCAGATGGATATCTCAAGTGCCAGTCATTTCACCGGCTGTCTAACTCTCCACGCCGAAACACAACAGGGCAAACACTGCTGCTTCACGGCAGGACTAGCAAGCAAGATGGTGGTAGCAATTCGGGCGGACCTTGCTCGAGGTCCTACCACCTGCAAAACACCAATACTTTAAAATTTTATGCAAAAGAAGTCACAGATTAAAACTAGTACAAAATTTATCGATGCAAAATATTCTTGCAGACTGAACAGGTAAGACAATAGAGATATAAAGGCGTTCAAGTTTCTCATTTTAGCCATTAACTTAAAGCTGACGTGAAATTGATTTTATATAGAAGCTGTCTAGCTGGAACAACGGAAAGTAATGAACAGTTTCAAACTAGACTTAACTGCTCAAGTTTCTCAGTGGAAAACCTCGTTTTATAATTTCTATAAGAAACTAGCTTTTGTCCGCGGCTCCGCCCGCGTTGAATTCGGTTATCGCTCGCTATATTGGTTTGTAGTACATGCTATGTATCAGAGATGGCGCTGTACCTATGTGAAAAAATATTTTCCCGCTTTTCTTTTTAAATTTTCTTTGCTACAAACCTCACGGAGCCCGAGACCTTTCCAATGAATGCAAAACCTTTGAAATCTTTTCTTGCGTTCTGGAGTTATAGCGTCAGGAAGGAAAACCCGACTTATTTTTATATAATTGATAGTATTAGTCCACTACATCGGTTTCAGTGACGGCGAAATTGACTAAAATTAATACAACTATTTATTTTTTAAAGTAGATGAACTGCACTAAAAAAACTTTCCATTTATTTCCTAGTGCGAGCCCTAAAGGCTTATATATGTAGGCGGCCGATCGTAAAATCCGCCAGATCACGATTCCTAGGCATATCGTGAAATGGCGCCAATTCATGAATTGGCTAAAGGGACATCCGCCATGTCGTTTTGTGATCTTTGTGATTTTATGTGATTTGTGATCTGACGAATTTTACGATCGGCCGCGCGACATAAATACATTGCAGCGTGTCAGGCTAAAATATGTTCTTATATCGAAAACTATTGAGACGATGGCCACTTGCAGGCCATTTGCTGGTGGTAGGACCTTGTGCAAGGTCTGCCCGGATTGTTCCACCACCACCATCACCACCACCATATCATCTTGCTCGCTAATCCTACCGTGAAACACCAGTGCTTACACTGTTTTGTTTCGGCGTGGAGAGTAAGACAGCCGGTGAAAATATTGCCACTTGAGATATCCCATCTTAGGCCTCTAGGTTGGCAACGCATCTACAAAATCCCTGGTGTTGCAGATTTTTATGGGTGGTGGTGATCTCTTACCATCAGGAGATCCACTTGCTCGATTGCCATCCAGACGAATAAAAAAAAATAGATTTCGTAACCTACCGTCGCTGTCACATGTCATGTACCTATGTACAGTCAGCTGCAGAGAAAGGGTACCCCCCTGTAATGGCGGTAGTATGGATACCGCCGTTACAGGGGGGTACCTTTTCTCTGCAGCTGACTGTACCCAAGACAACTTCGAAGCCAACGAACTGAATAGGTACAGAACTAACTCGAGCAAGTACGTTAACACAGTGATGTAATCAAATTTGAACGACCTAAGTTTACCGTTGACTTAATTGAAATACAAGTAAGCCTTTATCTAAACATGTCTCGCTAGTAACACGATTTGTGTAAGTTGATAACAACGTCAAGTTCAACCCAGAACTTAATGTGCGTAAGAGTTTACAAAATTGGAAACCTAAAGGGACTTTTAGACGCGCATTATTTTTGGATCAAATCGGGGACATTCTGAAGAAAGGTCGGGTCAGGAATACTCTAAACCGACGTGCATGCATGAAAAGATTGATGAACGTAGAGGAAGCGAGAGTTGTATGCCAGAATCGTAGCAAGTGGAAGGATGTAGTCTCTGCCTACCCCGTTGGGAAAAAGGCGTGATTTTATGTATATGTATGTATGTATTATTTTTGGAGTTTCCCTGCTTGAAAGATGTAATATGAATATGAATTATTAGATTATTATCATTGTCTGTATTATTATTTTTAATTATTTTTATTATTTATTATTTTATTCTGTGTTTGACATGCTAATGTAAAACTTGATAATGTTAAGTCTTAACCCTATTCTAGTGATTAATTAATTGTACTCTAGGTATAATAAATATTTATAAGGTTGCTGTGCCCTTGCAGGGTTCATCTCTGGTCTTTAACTACTGGTGAAACGGTTATTGATAAATTTCAGGACTGACCATTTGAACTTGGCACTTGGCAGCCATTTAGATCTCATATTTTGTAGTTAAAGTCAACAATCAAGGCATATAATTACAATATTGAACTTGTCGCTCATTTCACATTTATGTTTTTAGTATTAAAGGTGTGATAACCCTTTTTTTTCTCTAAAACCATTTATTTTGAGGATTGTTATAATACAAAGATAACCTTACATTATTTTTGAAATTTAAAGGGTCGTGGGTTCAAACCCCGGAGTTTTTCGAAATTCATGTGCGGAATTACATTTGAAATTTACCACGAGCTTTGCGGTGAAGGAAAACATCGTGAGAAAACCTGCACAAACCTGTGAAGCAATTCAATGGTGCGTGTGAAGTTCCCAATCCGCACTGGGCTCGCGTGGGAACTATGGCCCAAGCCCTCTCATTCTCAGAGGAGGCCTGTGCCCAGCAGTGGGACGTAAGTAGGCTGTGATGATGATGATGGTGAAACATAACCTAACCTACAGAGTTCTACAGAATGACCATTTAAAAAAATTATGAAAGATGCACTGTTTCAGCGGGAAAAAAAATGACTAACAATAATTATGACAAACATTACATTATGACTTATAAGATCATGGCACTAGAAAGGATCCCGCTAAACTTGACATGCTTATTTGAAATAGCTTTTGAGTTATGAGGTGGTCAAATGTGGCTCCAAATGGTTCGAGTAAATTTACACACGGTGCTGCTCGCCAGTTCTGTTAGCTTCAACTTGCCTCCTTGACATACTCTTAGGTTCCATCCCCACCAGAGATGTGCGAGGATGTGTTGTGACGGAACCTAAGAGTGTAGTGACTTAGAAGTGTAGGTACCATTAGACCGGTCTAACAAGTCATTTGTAATTGTTAAAAAGTGCCGCGCGCCGGCTGAAGCAGCTCCATTAGGTAAAGCTAACGACGGCCGGGATCCTCGCAAACACTTTAGACAATTGTTGTGGACTCAATTATCTGTTCCAATTAGGCAAGATGACTTTTGTTTTCGGCAAGACTTCGTTAAATACTCGACTTGTTTAGGATACTTAAACAATTCTGCAAGATTGGTAAGCTTTGGTACTTTTTTATTTTGCAATACTAACACGGAAGAAGTTGCTGATAATTCTGATAGATTAAAGAAACCTGGGAAATGTTATTAACTTTAATAGATTAATTTTTTCAAGTTGCCTTGTTTCTTGGGTCAAATCTCGGAAGTTTGTTTTGAGATAAGATTAACTTGAAACAGTCAGCAAAAATCAATCAGATATGATTTTTATTTGATTTTATTGCTTACCTCAGAAAGTCTCTATTTAATTGTGTATACAGGTACCTGTTTTCTGTAATTGCTTGCTATGTGTTGGTGTGCAATAAAGAGTTGTTGTATTGTATTGTATTTTTTTAATATAGTTAACTTATTAATTATGTAAGTATTTAAATGCCAATCAAATACCAGATGAGTACTACAAATAGATGTAGACTATCTCGCACTCTTGATCCTATTAAAAAGCAATGACATTCATTTTACAATCTTAACTAAAACGCCACCATTAGATAAATCTCACTCAGCTCAAGAAAAGTAACAACAATTCAGTTGAAGTAGTTCCAAATTAAGCGGACTCTGGATACCAATTAGATTTTATTGCACAACGGAATTGCGGTACAAAAACGCCCCATTACAACAGAGTAATTATGTGAAAAGTTCGTTATGTGAACCGTAATTATGTATAAAGGTAAACTAGTTTCCGTACGGCATGGGTTAATAGCTAAAGTTTAAAACTAAACCGACTCATTTACCCTTAAATTAGTGTTACAACGGTGTAATCGTAATCTTTCACTGGGCTGTTATAATAATCTTTGCCACAATGTCATAATTAAGTTCTCCCGTCGGACCCGCATTACTCTCATCTAATAAACCAACTAAGAAAATTTTAAAAAATATTTCTTCTTTTTTCAGTGACTCTTCGATCCTGAAGGTTTTAGAAAATATTTCTTCGTCTTCTTCTTTTTTCAGTGTCTCTTCAATCCTGAAGGTTTTAAAAAATGTTTCTTCTTCTTCGTCTTTTTTCAGTGTCTCTTTAATCCTGAAGGTTTTAAAAAATGTTTCTTCTTCTTCTTCTTTTTTCAGTGTCTCTTTAATCCTGAAGGTTTTAAAAAATGTTTCTTCTTCTTCTTCTTTTTTCAGTGTCTCTTTAATCCTGAAGGTTTTAAAAAATGTTTCTTCTTCTTCTTCTTTTCTCAGTGTCTCTTCAATCCTGAAGGTTGGCCGTTAGCTTTTTGTACTCGTCTCTATCAGCAGTCAGCTGGAACCGCTGTTCGTCAGAAGCAATGCCGGTCCTCTCCCGGATGTTCCGCAGCCACGATTTACCTACCGATTACCGATTTACGAGCTACCTACCTATGCTGTCGCGCTTAAAAATATTGTTGTGTTGTGTAAGGTTGTCTATTGCTGTGTTGTGAATAAATGTATTTCTTTCTTTCTTTATTTTTTCCTATTTTATCTTGCGACTTTTGATAAATGGCACCAGTTCCCGAAAAACTTCTAAAATTGACAATTTAAAGTTCAATATCTCGACAACGGCTAAACAAATTATAATGAAATAGCCAATTTTTGACATAGAAATAAGTAGTTTATGGGCCCGAGAGTGACTAGGCTACTTTTTATCCCGGAAAAATGCACAGTTCCCTAAGGAACTTCCCTAGGGAATGTAATCTAAGATTACTTGTATTGTGGCCTAGTGGTTAGGGTACCTGACTACGAGGCTTAAGGCCCCGGGTTCGAACCCCGGTCGAGGTAGATATTTGTATGAGATATATGAATATGTTTGTTCTTGGGTCTTGGGTGTTTAATATGTATTTAAGTTTATTATCTATCTATTTCCTTATGTTTCTTCGTTGCCTAGTGCCCATAACACAAGCTTCTGATGTCAAGTGTCCCGTGGTATTTATTTATTTATCTGGTGAACTAGAATGTATCTTGTCCTCACCTCGTTCATGTATTCCTGGTGTGAATGAATACGAGTTACGCCTTAAGGTTATTTTTGTAAGAGAGTGGGACTTCTGTACCTCTTTTGTACCATTGTTACTTATTCTGTGGAAAAAGTTACGTGTATATATCTTAATCTTTGTTGTATTTATGTTAAGTTTGATTGTTAGAACGCCTTGCAAGTAAAAATAAATCTAGATTTAGTAATTAAAATTCCATACATTTTGACACTACTAAGCTGAGCTTAACGCTAACTCGAGATTTATGTGTTTCCAGCAAGTAGCCATTAAACGGCCACTTAGTTTTTCTATCCTCTACATGCTATTTCGCGATATTTGCACAAAATAATATTTAGAATAATATCTGCGTTACAGTTTGAATCCAATATCTAGAATTATGGCGCGACACTAAATAATGCGCGACAGAATCCGGAATACGGAAATTCGTCGAAGAGCTAAAGTCACTGACATAGCTGGAAAAATATGCAAATTGAAGTGGCAATGGGCAGGCCACATCGCTCGAAGAACAGATAACCGTTGGGGGAGAGAGGTTCTCGAGTGGCGACCGACATCCACCGGTTTCCCGCAACTCTCACGATGTCGTCAGTCCACCTGGTGGGAGGCCTGCCAACGCTTCGTCTTCCGGTTTGTGTATTCGTGAATTTTTAATTTATGAACCCCTTAAAACCGCTTAAAACTCTTTAAAGCAGCAAAAATGTTATTTATTTTGTTCACCATAATTTTCCGGTTCTAAATATTAATATTGATTAAGAATTAGTTATAAATAAGTACACCTGTTTGTAACTACTTGAAATAAATATTTTTAACTTCCTAGTCCGTTAATAAATCACGATTTCTTCCCACTTCCCACCTCCGCTTCCATATCCATTGACCTCCGCTTCCGCAGAGGCAAAGCTCTCGCCTCCGCTACCACCTACAGTACTTACACTGCCACTAAAAAGGCCAACCCCACTAAAAACCTTTTGCGAGTCCGCGTCAAACTTTGTTCTTTGAAATTTCTTTATCCTCTTGAAGCTGAGGACACTCAATGGTAAATAAGACCTTCCTCGCTTCAAGTCTCCCATGCTCTTTGTATCGTAAGTCAGACATCTTTCCACAGTCAGGATATAAAAAACAGTACAGCTGCATTCACTGTTACAAACGCAACTGTTTTTATTTTATCATTTATGTTTTAAATTTGTTTAATATTACTTAAGCTGTAAAGTAGAATCAAAACGCACTAAAGAGGACATGACGTTTAAATTTTGACCAATCACAGCTTCGCATGTACTAGAATATAAAGCTACGTGACCGTCAAAAGATACAAATTTTTAGGCACTTTCCTATGTACACCAGCCACCTCCGAAATTATATTTACAGTTTAATCTTTATCGAAGTTTTATTCAAGCATCGCTAGAAAACCCTCTACTTCAGCAGCCAGGGTTTCGGCAGCTACGTTCACATTTATCAGTCGTGTTTTGTTGTGATGCGCGCTCTCTCTCGCTCTCTCTCTCTCTCTAACTGAATATTTAGCCATTTTTAGAGTTCCGTACCTCAAAAGGAAAAATGGAACCCTTATAGGATCACTTTTTCTCAAGAACATGTGGAGGTAGCAAGCTGAAATTCATATCACATGATCAGATCTACCGTACCTTGGAGCTCTGAAAAAATTAAACTTCTAAGCCAACGCAATCAAAAGATGTAGCCGTTTATGCTGCAAATTTTCGACACTCGCAAGGGAATCAAAACCAACGTCTTGTACGAAGCAACGTTTTATAGCACAGATAAAGGAAAAATCGCGAAAATCATAAATTTTTATTACATCATAGGTGGTAGGACCTTGTGCAAGGTCCTCCCGGATTGCTACCACCACCTTGCTCGGTAATCCTGCCGTGAAGCAGCAGTGCTTGCACTGTTGTGTTTCGGCGTTGGGAGTAAGATATTACTCTCCACGAGATTACTGGCACTTGAGGTATCCCATCTCTATGAGGTATCCCTCTAGGTTGGCAACGCATCTGAAATAGCCCTGATGTTCAGATGTTTATGGGCGGTGATGATCTCTTACCATCAGAAAAAAAATGAGTCCGACTTTGTAGGTTTTTTTTCGAACAGCCTGCTTCAGCTGGCTTTTATTTAGTGTTGATTCCATACTGTCAGCTAAATGCATACTGTGTCACAGATTTACCACACGCATTGAGGGGACATTTGCATACAAAAGGCGAACTCCCAGGTCCCGCTAAGTACCTACTTTGTTGATCGTTGTTTTGCCTCAAAGTGAAAGGGATTTCTGATCTTTCTTGATTCCGGACACGATTATTTTCAGAATTGTAATCGTTTTTATTTTATTTGACCTCTTTGTGGAAAAGGTTTTTGTTAAAAACTCAGCCCAAACTGGGTCCAACTTTATACATGCATCATAAATATAAACTTTTAGTTTGTTCTGGGACTGGGAGATTGAACTTTGCTCGTGTGAAAGTTCGAAGACACGCGTTAATTTATTTCGTTAAACTCGATTTAAAAGAACTTGAGTTATTAACTTGCATATAATCATTAGGCCAAGATAACCACCGAGTGGATGCCCACCAACTCGAAAAGGCGACCTGGCAGACCTAAACGGTGATGGCGTGATGAACTAGACTTCTTCTTGAAGGACTGGCCCTTGTATGCAGGGGACAGAGAGCAGTGGAAGTATTGGGGGGAGGCCTTTGCTCAGCAGTGGGACAAAACGGGCTAACAATAATAATAATAATAATAATAATCATTATGAATGAGGCTCACGGTACTTTAATGTTCAAAATAAATATTTTATTTACATTTACAATTTACCACGAGCTTTACGGTGCAGGAAAACATGGTGAGGAATCCTGCACAAACCTACGAAGCAATTCAATGGTGCGTGTGAAGTTCCCAATCCGCACTGGGTCCGCGTGGGAACTATGGTCCAAGCCCTCTTGTTCTGAGAGGAGGCCTGTGCCCATGCATGGATGGCTTTCTATACTTTTGTTGCCTGTACCTACCTGTATTGTCATTCATTATTGATATCCATAGGTACCAAATTTCAAGTCAATCCGCCCACGAAAAGTGCGTCAAATTCAACTTTCAAGATTTGATTGCACTGAGAAGACACCGGAAATGGTGGAACTAAATAAAAGTTTATAACAAAATTCTAAATCTGGATCGAAATTAGTAAAACAAAGTTTTAATTTACGAACAAAGTAAATTAAAAGCTTGTTAACTCTTTTATTTAAGTGGCTAGGGATTTGTGACTCCTAAACGAGCAACTAGCACGAAAAGTAATTTATTCAAGCTTTTTTAAAGACACTAATTTAAAATTCCTAACCAAATTGCAGTCGCATGAAATAGGTCACCCTCTTTTAAGTTTTTTATGAGGTTTTATATTTACGTATTTAATTAATTACTATAGTTTTTGATACCCGTCATAAAAGTAAAAGCTACCTTTTTATTTGTATGGCATTCAAGATAATATTAGGTATTATCTATCCTCTATTTATTATATGTGTATATGTGTGGCAAAGGCCATAAACCTACCACGATACTCACTCATATTAAATATATTGACCTGGATAACTCACGTCTTTATTTTATAAGGCAAACACGTCGTCAAGAGATGTCGCTGGCATGGACCCTAGGCTCAGATCAGCAAGCGCCGCAAATATTCTGGTTTGACTGACTACCATGAATTTGCGGCGCTTGCTTTTGAAACGATGGGACCGTGGTCAACAGACACGAAAAAAGTCTTGAAAGACTTGTCTAAGAGGTTAGTTTTGGCCTCGGGGGACTCTAGAGCTGGCGGTTACCTCGCGCAAAGAATAGGGATTGCTATTCAAAGAGGTAATGCGGCCTGCGTTCTAGGGTCCATGCCAGCGACATCTCTTGACGACGTGTTTGCCTTATAAAATAATGATAAATTTAAGTTAGTTAATAATGATACATTAATAATATTGTAAATCTGTCTTCCAGGTTTGTAATTTAAAATAGAGTAAAATATTTTGTACAATAAACAACTCACGTCTTTAATCGAGTTTAGCTTGACATGTTTCGGAGCAACGCGACTCGGCTCGGGTAGTCGCGCGAGCATAGCGGCGGCGCACATTGCGCGTGTTGCAGCAACATGTCGAGCTAAACTCGATTTAAAACGTGAGTTACCCGAGTCAATATATTTAATATGGCAAAGGCGCTAGAAATAGAGTCATATCACATATTTTTGCACGTTTTGCTGTATCAGATATTGGTGTTGCTGACTGTACATACGTGCAAATTATAAGAGACGCTATACAAAGTAAATAAAGGATAATATTATTAAAAGCATACAAAAATACTTTTAACGATTCTATCGAGGAACATGACATGTTATCCAACACTGTGATCGAACGTTTCTATAACCTTGTATGTTTGACAGTGCCTTATATAGGTGCTACATTACATATATTACATTTTTACCCAAACAAAGCATAATTCAATGTCTACGCGAGCTTCTATGATAATTTTATTCTGATATAAATATTACTTTTCTCTTGAAACACAGGTGATAGATAACCATCATAAGACGAAATATGATCGATTATTCATAAAATTAGTATAGGACCTTATTACAGACTTAATTGGTTTTTAAGCTGTATAATCAGCTCAGTACAGGTTTAATTAATATAGAATAATCGTTTTTTTTGGATCTCCAACAAGATAGAGCGACGACCTGATTAAGATCGCGGGATCGCGGTGGATGCGAAAAGCACAAGACCGGTCTGAGTGGCGAGCCTTGGGGGAGGCGTATGTCCAGCAGTGGACGTCTTTCGGCTGACGTGATGATGATAATGATGAATCAATTTTGATAAAAATCGTATGTGACCATTATTGATACAATAAACTATCGAAGTTTAAAGTATTTTCCATAATCCCGACAACCGTTACGACACTCGCTCACTTCCCTTCATAACACAGGGTACTTATTTTAAAATATAAACCGCAGAAAAAAACTGAAAAGCAAAAATAATCCTTTTTTATTTTACCTTAATCTAGGTGCCTACCTAGGTATCGCTTTGGGAACGTCTGGCATAGCCCTACCAAAGCATTTTACCCACGTAAAAATGGAGACGCTTCACTTAGTCAATTATTAAGGAATTAATGCAGCGTTTCCACCAGAGATGTGCGAGGATGTGTTGCGAGGAATATGTTTTTGATTTAAACAATAAAAACGCTTCATTTACCTCGCTTCGCTCCGCTCAGCTGTTTCCCCCGAGATATGCTACGCGAGAATGTGTAAATGAAGCGTTTCTATTGGTTAATGAAAAACACATCTCTCGCAAACATCCTCGCACATTATTGGTGGTAACACTTTTAAAGCACAAACTCACCAGTTATATGAACAGCAATCGCTGGTGGCATTACAAAAATGCCCACCAGCAGATCAGCAACCGCCAAGCTGGTGACGAAGCAGTTGGTGACCGTCCTCAACCGCTTGGTGGTAACCACAGCCGAAATGATCAAAGTATTACCGATCACAGTAACTACTATCAACAACAGCAGTAGCACAACAACACTGTACTCAAACGTATCGTACACAGTAGAACCGCACTCACTATTGTTACTGCTGGCACACACATTTTGTACTATTTGGTATGTTGACTGGGTCGCATTTTCTTCGCCGTTTTCTATAAGTATGCTGAGTTCCGTGTTGTTCCATTGTACGAGGTTTTCGATGATTTCCAGGTCGGTTAGTGATATCATGAGTTTCAGCTGATGTTTGACCGCATTTTCTGAAAAGAAAAAAAAATGGTCACAAGGGAACTTGGGCGCCTGATTACGCGATTAAAATAACCTAATAAAACAACACTAAACACAGTCACCGTAAACCGCTCCTAAAAAAGAGACTGAAAAAAACCTTTTAGAAATAATATGTAAAGAATGTAAGTAGGTAGCTATTTTGTGCATGTTAGTTTTTAGGTGTGAACTGTTTTGTAATGGTGCATGATTCTATAAATGTATTGACCGCTTCATCGCCAACAAACTGGTAACAGTTTGGCGATAACAAAATATAAGGTATTTGCATGTGCCGTTTGATTAAATAAATAAAAAAAGTAACTGGAAAACAGAGTTGCGGCTTGCCGTAACATTGTGCTGAGTGGGGCCCACTTTATATTATTCGATGTTAATTTTGTATTCTTTCCCTCTAATGTATTTTTATGTGTATCTAATATGACATGTGTAAATACATGTTTATCTATCTCTCTCTTTCTCTCTTTCAAACTTTTAGAAGTTGAAAACCCTCCAACATTCTCATTTCAAAAAGTTCCTTGTTTTTTTAAACGGTCGAAGTGATTTTAATGAGACAGCTAAAACCACCAGAGAAAGTCAACTTGCTTTCACGGAAAAATACCGTATTGAAATTGTTCCATCACATTGTCATGTGTGAGAGGAGGCATAGGATAGTTAAGGCCGGATGTGAAGGTGATGTACCTAATTTTATGATTTAAATTCGGGTGTTATTCCGATATATTATACCTTGATGTTAGGGAAGCTTGATATTTCGGCACAATTGCATGCGCCATGATCACGAGAATTTAAATCATAATTAGTTAAGATCGCGATAGTGTAAGACATTATAATGTATACATCCATTTTTAAGTCATGCTAGTACGTAAGAGAAATCTTTATTTATAAAAAAAAACAAACAATACAATACAATGATTAACAGAAATAAATAAAAAAAAGAACTAAAACTAACTTACTCTAAACCTAAAAATCTATATTTACAAATATCACCCAAGTCGTTGCTATTGGGCAGGGTGCCCATAAGGCTGGCTGCGTTTCCTCGTTGTATGGCAATGCCAATACGTTGGCCGAGGAAAGAGCCAGCCCTATGGTCACCAGTGGAACGGGCAAGCATCTTTTTAAAAAAATTAAAAAGTTTTTTGCTTCGGGACCCCACGGACCAAGCGTTTCAACAGTAGTATGTATGCTAGTAGGTATTCTGTGACACAAAAAAGCATGTAATTAAAAAAGTTAATACCTTACATATTTGACTCACTGGTTTCCTCCAACTATTTTAACTTATGTAAGCAAACGCAATATTAACTTTCATCTGCCTCCAAAGGTTGCAGTATACCGATCCAGCATTTGCAATAAGACAGATGTTATGCGTTTTACTCGTCTACCCTCAGCTGAGATTGCAAAATAAGGAAAAAAGGGCAGGGTAGGTTATAGTGATGGGACGAATCCGTGTGTACCATAAAAATAATACATGGATTCTTATTAGTGAGTGCTTAGCGAAGGTCTTACCATAGTAAAAAGTAAAAGTGTACACTTTTACCATGTCTTACCGTTAAGTTAAATACGTTTTTCTTAATCTATATAATGTTACTAACAATATGTGGACCCTGGTCTGAAATAAACGATTATTATTATTATTATTATTATCTATAATATAAAAATGAATCGCAAAATGTGTTGGTAAGCGCATAACTCGGGAACGACTGGTCCGATTTCGCTAATTCTTTTTTTATTGTGTTTGTTACTGTCAGGAGAAGGTTTTTATGGAAGAAAATACATAAAAAATACAACGCGGGCGAAGCTGCGGGCGAAGCCGCGGGCAACAGCTAGTTATAAATAAAAATGAATCGTAAAATGTGTTGCTAAGCGCAAAACTCGGGAAAGACTGGTACGATTTAGCTATTTCTTTTTTATTGTATATGTTACTGTCAGGAGAAGGTTTTTATGGAAGAAAATACAGAAAAAATACAACGGGGGCGAAGCCGCGGGCAACTGAACAGTTAGTGTTTACACAGAGATGATATAAACTAGGTCCGTGAGTGTTTAATAGTTATTAATTTCTATAATAATTCTTAAATAATTCTGTACCCAGGAAATAATTCCGATCCCGTTGGCTATTCCTGGCTAGTAAACAGCTGTGTCGCATACTTCAGTTGTGCTAAATGGTTTACTAATGTTTGGGCGAAAATTATTTAGTAATTTATTACCTTCCAAACTATTTATCCCATATTTTATTAAAAAAAAAAATAATCATTTATTATCAGGCGTTTAACGCCCATAGATGTCAAAAGATGATTACAAACTTTGTTAGTAACAAAAAATATTGTCAACTCAAGTATTTACACCGTACTTTAGAAGAAACTTACTTTTTTTTAGCTTTCTATTCTATTCTATTCTATTCTAAAAAATAAAAATAAATAATTATCACTAAACAAATCTGTTTTAACTTTCCCGATATTATCAGCGTAGGTTGTTTCCAATTATTATTATCTACACACAGGCAGGCCAAGTTCAAGCAAAGGAACTGGCTAGCCAGCGCCGAGTGTACCTAATATTACACGAACCATTTGGTGCCACTTTTGATATTATATATAACGCTGTCCCACTGTTGGGCAAAGGCGTTCCCTCTTGCTTCACATCTCCTGATTGGAATCAAGAAGGCCTTTGCCCAGCAGGTGACACTGATATCGATTATCGGGGCAAGTAATGTATGAAATTTGTACCTGTCTATCGGATTATCCGATCCGATTTCGGATCACATTTCATTTTACTTGCCTCGATCGGTACCAGTGTCTCCTGCTAGGCAAAGGCCTCTTGATTCCACAAAAAATTCAAATTTCAATCAAGAGATGTGAAGCAAGAAGGAACCAACAATGAAGTCTTATTTGACAGCAAAATCCGTATTCCCTGCCTTTTACAACACCGGTAAAACAAATTCCCGTATTTCCCCGTATTTCCATGCTACTTTGGAACCCGGATACACGTGATTGGGTATCGGGATTTATTTGGAATAGGATGCCTTTATATATGAGGTCAATGTACCGAAGACTCCAGGTATAAGGTACAAGGGTTTTAGGGAGGGGGTTCGAGTTGTGTTGTTACTGGGAAGAATCAGCCCGAAGCATGTCGAGCTAAACTCGATTTAAGACGTGAGTTATCCGGCACCATCCCATCCCAGCCTAAATACGTCCCACTGCAGGGCACAGGCCTCCTCTTAGAACAAGAGGGCTTGGGCCATAGTTCCCACGCGGGCCCAGTGTGAATTGGAAAATTCACACACACCATTTTTTTTTCGGATGTACGAGCACGGGCTCGAACCTATGATCCTCTGTTTAAGAGGTCACAGGTCAAGCTACAAGATTAACACGGCTATTAAGTCCCTGATGAATTCAATATGAGTGAAGATTACGAAAGTTAAACACATTCCACGATTTCTTTTCTGGGAACTCCATGTCTAAACTTATATTACGTAAGCAGAACCGCAGGCAAAAGCTAGTAAGATATTAAAAGAAATAAAATGTAATGACGTAACCCAAATAACCCGTTCAAAGACAAATTTTACAAATAAAATTTTGCTGAGTTACGCTCGGAGAAAACAATCTGATTTAACTTAAGAATTTCCCAAACGAAATAACGCTTATCGAAATCCTTCTAAGTCTCAAGCTACTCGTTTTCTTAGAAATATCGAGGCTAGAAATACACGGATTTTTGCTTTACAGTATTTAAGGCTGCATTTCTACCAGAATGTGCGAGAATAGGTACGTTCCGAGGATTGTGTTTGTCATCCCACTACTTAGTTTATATTATAAATGCGAAAGTTTGTGAGTAAGTGAGTATGTTTGTTACTCCTTCACGCTGAAACGGCTGGACGGATTTGAATAAATTTTGGTATGTAAATAGCTGGACATCTGGAATAAAACATAGGCAAATTTTTATCGCGATATTCTCACGGGATAGGGATAAAATATCGAAATAGCAACCGTTGGGCTTGGAGTAATGAAATTTGACACGATTGTTTTTAAAGTAACGTCTCAATGAATACCATGATTTAATTTTCAGAAATTCCCACGGGAATTTTTAAATATACCGAAATTTCAATTCAGCTGCTGGATCTAATGATTTATATGTGCGATGCCGCGTGTAAACACTAGTGAACTAATAGAAACGCTTAATTTACCTATTACGCTCGATTTACTGTCATTTAGTGCAAATAGAAAATGGGCAATACGGTCCGGATACTTCGGAAGGGAGTGTAAAATGTTTCTCGTTGAGAACTTAGTACATAGATGGCGTTAGTGTCGCTGCTAAAGTGACTATGAAAAAGAACGCAAGTTGAAATATTAGTGCATAGGAAAAATTCGTGTCTAGTCTCCTGTCCAGCGGTGGTGTAGGGGAATAGCACGCAGCACGGAATTCTGAGGACCTGGGTTCAATTTCCAGCGCTGGTTTATTTTCTGGTTTTTCTGTGCATCCATATTTCGGCTTGTGTTTTCGTGTGAAATAAAAAATACAAAAAGATTCCAAATAGTAATCTTGAAAAATGGACAACTCGAAATTATAGGTACTTCCGTTAAAGTAGAAAAATGACAATTTGAAATACATCAACAAAGAAAATTTACCAGCTTGAAAATAGTCGAAAAGTAAATCTTGTCCCATGTTAAAAATTGTCAAATATGATGTAGGAACGCCGAAAAAAAAAACGACCACTTGTATGTATGTATGTATGTAAACTCTTTATTGTACAAAATAAGCAAAACACAATTGACAAAAAACAAATATGTACAAAGGCGAACTTATCCCTTTAAGGGATCTCTTCCAGTCAACCTTTGAGTGGATGAGAGGAGCATTCAGTCAGGGACAGACAAAAAGTGAGTTTAATAATTAACATAGTGGAAGCTACAATACATTGCTTTAAATAATAAAATACACAAATCTACAAATAATCCTAACATAAAAATACACTACTACATATAAATATATGCATATCCAAACAAACTGAATAATATGCACCAATACAATAAGCAAAAATAATAACAATAGTAATAGTTTTTAAAATTTACGGAGAAGGTGTGAGCCACACCCTCTTCAAACCCTCCCTGAACGATCCTACGGTGCGAGATTGCCTGATGGAGGTCGGTAACCGATTCCACAACCTTGTAGACTGCACTGTGAAGGATTTAGAGTAGGTCTTGGAAGAGGTAGAAGGACAGGCCAAAAGGAGGTTGGTACTCGACCTTAAACGATGCTGGCTACCAGAAGCCAGGTAACTGAAACGCTCGGATAGGTATATGGGAGCAGAAGGATTGAAAAGAGTGTTGAAGAGCAATGACAGAACGTGAATATTTCTACGATCCCTGATAGGCAACCACTTCAGCTGTGTGCGGAAATCAGACACGTGGTCGTACTTACGGAGTCCAAAAATGTAACGGATGCACACATTCTGAAGGCGGTCAAGCTTGTCAAGCAACCCCTCACTCAGATCCAGGTAGCCAATATCACCATAGTCTAGCAACGGAAGCAAAAGGGACTGAGCTAGTGTAATTTTAGTTTGGAGAGGTAGAAAATTCTGCAAGCGCCTAAGCGAATGAAGCGAGGCAAAAAGTTTACGACTGACCTCGGCTACTTGGGCTGACCAGGACAGCGTCTGGTCCATTATGATCCCCAGATTTCTGACGGTAGACGAGAAAGGAATGAGTATACCATCAAAGTACAAGTTTTGCACTACCAAATCAGACATCTTAGAGATGAAATATGGACTACCAATAACTTGTATTTACATACACTCAGAAATATGACGAAATTTTTGATTGAAGCATTTTGGTTTTGGATACCATGGTATCTTCGGATTGTCAAGTGGTTAGCTACCTCGCAATCTGTGATGACAACAGTCACAACGTTCCACATTCTCGGTACACATTCTCAGACCGCTCTTAGGGTAGAAACACAGCCTTAGAATGGCATTTTATTCACAATTTAATTCGGCAAGCCACATATTTTATGTAAAAAGGTACATTAAGGAGCTTATATAACACATTCGTTCCTTTTCTAATAATCCTGAGCTAATAATAGGTATTATAAATACGTTTGTGAGCGCTAAGTAGTGAGTGCGTGTGTGCGTACGCGTACGAGCGCAAGTTTGTGTGTGTACGTGTGTGTGCGTGCACGCGTAGGTAGGTATTTGATACTCTTTCACACCAAAACGGCTAAAAGCAATTGGATGAGACTTGGGGGATTAATTTACAAGGAAAATTCGACTGCCATAATTTCATAAGTCATAATGGAATGTCATAATATTATTGTTAGCTAGTCATATTTTTTCCGCTGCAACCGTACATCCCTACTAATATTATAAATGCAAAAGTAACTCTGTCTGTCTGTCTGTTACTCTTTCACGTCGGAACCACTGAACCGATTTTGATGAAATTTGGTATATTAGGTAGTTTGAACCCCCAGGATCAACGTAGGATACTTTTTATTCCGGTAGAGGGCGCCATCGCGCGATAACCTAGATCCACGCAGACGAAGTCGCGGGCATAAAGCTAGTTTTTATAAATTTTTAAATGGTCATTCCGTAGAACCTTGCTGGTCAAGTCTGTAGTCGCCAAGTTTATAACATTATGAAGGTTACCAAATATTGTTAAACATATATTTTTAATCAAATTAATTTCTCGCCTGCCTTTTTTACACTTTGTTGACTGTGTTATTGCTATCCGATCTAAATATGCCCAATTCCCAAATGAGAAAATCTTATAAATTCAAATAGGTATTATAAGTACTTGCTTTCCGCTGCCATTTTAAATTCTAAGGCGATTTCGTGAGAGCATTTGCTTTGTTCTGCGTAAGCCTCTTTACGTAATTCAAGGAACGGGCTATTTCCAATATGATTCGTTATTTTAAAATGTTAGTCATTGTCATCATCAGCTGGGAGACGTCCTCAGTTGAGTAAAGGCTTTCCCACTCGGAACGTCACAAACATTGACTTATATTCTGCGTTAGTACATATATATATATCGATGGTCACGAACGACAACTCGCCACTTGCGATTATCCGTCCGATTAATAGGGATGTTGACACCACCAATCAACTGACGTACTTTTTATGAGCTGTCAAAACACAATTCTCCCATAGACTTTCAATGACAAAAGCGACTTATGACGTCATAACTCGCTATTTGTTCGCCAACTCAATCAACTAACTATTTATTTGTTTTAAAGCAACAAAAAATCTAATTTTACAGTAAATCGAATAATAGTCTGGTTTTTAGGGCTAAAATAAAATGTTTTTTTACGAGAGTCGTGCCTACGAATTATTTTTTAATGGCGTCAACATCCCTATTCGATTAATTCGAATAAGAATCCGATTAATAAGAAAAAGAAAACCGCGAGACAGACTCGCCTGTGAAGAACTCCGTACTATGTATACCTACAATATTGGACATTAGCCAAAAAAAGCCAAAAAAGCCAAAAAAAAAACAAGTTTGTTATATGGGAGCTCCCCTTAAATATTTATTTTAATTTAAACATCCAGACAGACAGACATTGGAGTCTCAGTAATAGGGTTCCGTTGGCACCCTTTGGGCACGGAACCCTAAAAATATAACAATCGCATTTAAAACTAACACAATCATAAGTTTTTTCAACTCTTACTAACTCAATGATCCAAGTTAGTAGAAAATAAAATCATTATTATTTTATAACTTTAACAGACGATTTGCAATTTTACGATTATGCGTGTATCCGAACGTTTTATATGTTTGTTTAATTTTTACTCCTACAGAGATTCAGAATTTAAAAATCAAACTTAAGACTCGACTTGATCCTATCTTTCATTTCTTTTCGTGTTGATTGAAACTAACAGATCAAAGTGAAGTTCAAATCTTTCTAATTGAGAGCGTAGACTAGCACTGTCTTCAGCATTTTTTTAAGATACCTTTCTTTCACGCATAATAGCAAAACCTGTCTGAGATACTGAGGTGAAAAGAATATTAATCGTCCCTATAAAGCACTATATAATGGAGCCAAAAAATATTAAATTTAGTCAAGCTCAACTTATTGACAGTTATAAATAGAAGAATCTTTGAAGGATTATGCAAATTAATTTCTCTTAATGAAAGGAGTGACAGAATGAAAGTTTCAGGCTTAATATAACCACGGACGTTATTAAATTAGTTCTAAAATTATAACTTATTAAGTTATTTGGTTACAACTTTTAGAACGTTTTGTCTTAACACAAGTGAGCAATATTATTTCAATTCAACTTAGATGCTTCGAAAACATTGTAATTGACTTATTTGTTTAAGTTTAACACTTTTATTTAAGTTAAATTGCTACCGAGGTAAATTATCATAAATATTTAAAAGACTAATCCATACTAATATTACAAATATGAAAGTGTGTCTGTGTTGGAACGGAGGGACGGATCGACGTGATTTTTGGCAAAGAGATAGTTATGGCCCAGAAAGTGACATATTCTACTTTTTATCCCGGAAAACGCAGAGTTTCTGATGGAACAGCGCGCGATAGCTGAATTTCACACGGGCAAAGCCCCGGGACAAAAACTAGTATTTAAAATAAGCTGAACTAAAACTACAAAGTAAAAACGTCTTCGAGATTTTCTGCTGCAGCCTACTCAATGGAACGTTTTTTGCAAAATGGCCGCGACACCTGACGGTAAGTTTTAATTACTGGCACTGAAACGAGAAAGGTTAACGAACTATGACTTTCATGTACCAAAATAAATATCAGATAGTGACTTAAGCATAGGTTTTTTTATTTACCTATTTAATTTTGCAAACTGAACTTGACTTAGGTCTTAATTAATTTTCTCCAAGCACCACACAGCGGTTTTTAATAACTTCTGGAAACTAATTTTGTACAAGGAAATTCGTTATATTAAATATGTCTTTGTTCTAGATAAATATAACGACGCTCGAGTCTTAATTACTATGCCTTATTAATTGTGTGTGACATCTTAAGAGACTAGGGAGGCTACTGAGAAATTTGAAAATCAAAGTTCGTGTCGTACTGTCCCTCTCACTCAAGTATTAAATAGTGAAAGCGTCAACGGGACGGTACGATAAGAACCTGGATATTTGAATTTTGGAGTAACCCCCTAGAGTCGAATAGTTAAGAGCTTTATCGAAATAATAGCATTTAAGTGGCTCAAACCACTAAAAGGGACGGAAATTGAAAGGCTTAATTTGAATTATACGAGGTGTTACGAGTACAAGACTAATTCTGAATATTTTAGTGAGCCATGGCTAAAAATACAATACTATATGTATTATACAATATTCGCTATTGCACACCACAAATCTGAACAAAAAAAATCTATATACTTACATCACATACGTTTAGGGTAGTAGGTCTTATCGCTTAAAAGCGATCTCTTCCAGACAACGATTTGGGTACATAGATCTTAAGATTGGTTGCGATGGCCAAGTCATTTATGTGTTTAAAAAATAATTGGGCTTACTCTGTATTTGAGAATTATAATCTGTATTATAACATTTTAAACTTTCGTGATTCTCACTCATAGTCAAAATACCATAACGGGACTTATCACGCTATTTTTACAAGTATATTTACCTCGACGTTTCGGCAACGTTTCAGTTGTCGTGGTCACGAGAAGTCTAAAAAAAAATAACGACACGTGATAAAATAAAAAAATAACGTGGTTGTAAAAATAGCGCGATAAGTTCCGTTATGGTATTTTGACTGTAATCTATATTTTTACACGGTTTTAAAATAAGCAAGTTGGTGAAAATCTTGTTCTCTGGACACCCCCCGGTACTGACAAAAATAAACGACTTGGTATAACATTGCATCTCAAACCTTTTTAGCAATAAGAACTGCGTTGCGTTGCGAGACTTGCAGCTTTTTACATGTAATTTTTTTATGGGATGTTCTGTATACCGAATTTCATCTAAATCGGTTCAGTGGTTTAAAGGCGTGATGAAGTAATAAACAAACAAACAGACTTACAAACTTTCGCATTTATTATATTAGTGGGATATGCCTGAGCTGTTTCAGCCGTAAATCTCTCTTAAACGGCGCTGTCAAGTCCCTTTGTGTAAAATAGAAACCTGAAACACTTGAAATACTCGTAACAATAAGTATAAATTTACTTCCTATAATTAAGAAGCTGAATATTACATTTTATATTTAGGCGGAATTTATAAAACTTAGCAACGCGAGAACACACAATGAACTGGTTTGTGGAAGCAAAAGTGTGTTCTACGTTATCGTAGTAAAATCTAAATTCGTGTGTGTCTCGGTAATTGTTTACATTGGCGTGGTTTAGTACAGTCACCTGCATTAATATCTGCCACAGTGGAGCGTGCAAAAATATCTGGTACGTCTTACCGGCCATAGAAATTGAGCCGTATCCAATATTTTCAATTGACTTAAAAAAAATACTTATGTTCTCAATTCTTCTGTGTTTTTTTTTGGTGTGTGTTACGCGATAACTCCGCCAATGTGGGCCAAGTTTGAAAAATATTTTTTTGTTCTAAAGGACATACTTCCGAGGTGGTCCCATTGACACCAAGTCAGGACTGGCTGATGGGATCTTAGGGAATTCGAAGGCAACCTTCAAATTGTAGGAGCGATTTTCGTATTTTTAACACCAAGTCAAGAATTTACTCAATCAATTCACCCTTCCGCATGCGGACCCACTTCATATAATATTGCGTTTTTGTATTACAAAATGCGATTCGACGCTGATAGATGTGACTTCTCCCTTACCGCAGAAGTTTTTTCATGAGAAAATTAGAAAAAATATTTTTATTAACAATGTCAAAAATACTGTATAGATAACTATAAGGATAGGACAAATACTCAAAGACAGTGAAAAGTGATAAGCAGTATACAACTGCTACCCACTTTTCACTGCTTTTGGACTTCACGAAAATAAAATGTCAAATTGCATACTTATAGTATTAATTATATACCTAGCAAATAATACCGCATGAATGTAACTAACTGGATGTAAGGCACAAGTGTATCAAGACCATTCAAACCAACAAACCAAACCACCAAACAAACCTCAACAAACTTCAATGCAGTTTGGCAGTGCAATACACCTTGATAGAAGTTATGTGCCATTATGAAATAAACGATTAACAATAAACAATATATTAATGCGGCTGACTGTACCAAGGGCTAAAGCGTTAAGTTTTAAGCCGTGGCATTAATCTTGCCACACGGCGACACCACTGCGCCCCGGCTAAGAAATTCACACAATGTCTTTTACCGCGTTACATTTAATTTGGGTTATGTTTTTTTTTCAACTCTGTTTTTCAGCGGGACCCAATTAAAACCAAACGCGTTAAAACACGTAAGAAAAATCTGGGGTCCTAGTGAAAAAGGAGTTAAGTCTGCAGAAATTACACAGCTATTTTTCTATTTTATGTGTATAATAGGGGTTTAAGTCGAAATCAGCTGTTCAACTTCTGCAGAATTAACCCCTTTTTCACTAGGACCCCAGAAATATACTCACACACCGACCGTTTACAATACATGCCATTATTTATTTCCAGTTTTTTGCAGTCTAGAAAATATTAAGTTACTTAGACCCATTTGCAGGTAAAAATAAATCTAGATTTAGTTGTTAAGCCTGGCTTAAGCTTGACAGTTGCATACATTTTGACACTACTGAACTAAGCTTAACGCTAACTCGAGATTTATGTGTTTCCAGCAAGTGGCCATTATACATTTTGATTCAACTCACGATGTTTTAAACTTAATTAATACCGCTTAGCAATCTCCCCTTTGTATTTATTTGAGATTTCCCCCTTGATGGAACAAAACTGGTTATCATACCTAATCATCACCTAATCATCATAACATCAGCCGTAAACGTCCGTCTTTTTATTTGCTCATAATTAAGTCGGTTAAAAACACATTCCTCGCAACACATCCTCGCCCATTTCTAAAGAAGTGGGTGAAATTTTTGAAAAATTAAAGCCGTGGTTATATACTGAGCGACACAAAATTTGGCTCACTCTACATACAGAATTACCTATTTTACAAGCTTTAGTTCCACTTGTCCCGTTGTCTGTTTGTCTGTGTATATTTGTTATTTTAACTGTTTTTTTTTTGTTGTTGTGTCGAATTTTTGGCAAATAAATTTATTATTTTCTTTTTTTTCTTTTTTTTTTAATGTAATCAAATCTTGCTTTCAGTAGTCAGATTCACTTGAAATTTGGAATACATATGTAAATCGCGTGACAATACAATAATCTTATTTTTTTGCAGGTGGTAGGACCTTGTGCAAAGTCCGCCCGGATTGCTATCACCATCTTGCTCGCTAATCCTGCCGTGAAGCAGCAGTGCTTGCACTGTTGTGTTTCGGCGTGGAGAGTAAGACAGCCGGTTAAATTACTGGCACTTGAGGTATTCCATCTCAGGCTTCTAGGTTGGCAACGCATCTGCAATACCCCTGGTGTTGCAGATATTTATGGGCGGTGGTGATCTCTCACTACCAGGAGACCCACTTGCTCGTTTGCCTTCCAGTGGAATAAAAAATAATCTAGTAGTGATATTCTGATAGTCCAGCCAGAATCGTCTCCGCAGGACGGAACTCTTCAACGGTTAATAGCATCGATTTGAAATTTGTCAGCAAAAAGCACATTCAGCAAAAAGCTTGTATATATCTGAGGGGCAGATTTTTGCCGCTCAGTGTATTAAATTACTTCGTTTAGCCAAGTTTCGTTCGATATTGCTTAGAAAATAAATACCTCGCGTTTCGTTTGACTAGGTGATTAAATTAATCTACGGATTAATAATGATTAATGGAGGATTGCATCGTAAATCATGGTTTACATGATTTACTGATTTCATTTTTGTTACGATTACTCAGTTAAATTTAATCTAATATTACTTGGGCGTATCTTTATGTTGTTTTGCGAAATGTAATAAGATGTTAAAATTACTTTTAAATACGTTAAATTTTATAATTAATTATTATCTGAAAAAAATAAACAATAACAATGAACTTGAACCTATCTCATCTAAGTCGATTCAGATCGGTCTTGCTCGCTCGCTTCGCTCGCTCGCCCGCTTGCGTGCTACTACGTATCTTATTATCGTATCGTTCATCAATTATGGCAAATGATTGTTGTGGCATAAAAAAATCATTGATTATGATTCATGATAATTTATGAACATTATCTCATGAGGAAGCTCAAAGTCACTCAAAGGGCTATGGAGAAGGCTATGCTCGGGGTTTCTCTGCGGGATAGAATCAGAAATGATGATATCCGCTGTAGAAGTAAGGTTACTGACATAGCCCAAAGAATTGCAAAACTGAAGTGGCAGTAGGCGGAGCACATTGCTCAATGCTCACAGGACTGATGGCCGATGGGGTCAAAAGGTTTTCGAAAGGCGTCCGCGAACCGGGAGACGAGCTGTCGGTAGGCCTCCAACAAGATGGAGGGACGACCTGGTTAAGATCGCGGGATCGCGGTGGATGCGAAAAGCACAAGACCGGTCTGAGTGGAGAGCCTTGGGGAGGCTTATGTCCAGCGGTGGACGTCTTTCGGCTGACATGATGATGATGATGATGAATTCAAAAATGAAAATAGGCACGACTTTATTTTCACCCGTAACACCTCAATAGCTGGCAATCTACAGGTCGTTTCTTGCGGATTTTTTTGCCATGCACGGTGAAACTTTGGAATCAACATGCAGCACTAGTATTTCCGGACCGGTACAACTTGGGGATCTTCAAAAAACCAGTCTTCTCTTTCCTCAAAGGAAAGGTAATGCGTCCGTAACACAACTGATTGATATCCATGGGCGGCAGTGATTGCTTTCCATCAAGTGAAACTCCTACTCGTTTACCTCCTATTACATATATATAAAAAAGCCGCATTCCAATTTATCGGTCGTGTTGTGTTGTGATGTTGTCACTATCTCGCTCTTCCTCTAAAGCTTTGACGCGACACAACACAAGCCGTCTGTACACACTGCATCAGATAAATGTGAACGCAACCATATAAAATGTTTGAAACCGATACCGTTCTGATACGTCACGATTAGAGATGCAACGGATATCCGGCCACTATTTTACTATTCGGCCGAATACCGGATAGTTCCGTACCTACTATCCGGCCGGATACCGGATGGTAAAAAACTTAATTATGATTAAAAACTGGTATTTACTCGTATATATGAGTTTATCAATTATTGACATCAGTTTATTATTCTAAGGGCATGTTTCAATGAATTTTAACTGACGGATAAATGTGATACCGTCTCGCGTCTATTCAGTCATATTTGTTCGTCAGTTAAAATTAATCAATGGCTGGTGAAACAGCCCCTCAGTTAATTAATTATACTCTACAAGTTGCAAGTTGCAACCTGCACGGAGTGTCATGCGCATGTTCGAATTAGCTTAATTTAATTGTACGTAAAACTAGGCCGAATATCCGGCTATCCGGCCAACGGTCCCGCCGAATAACCGGTATCCGGTATCCGGCCAAACCACTATCCGTTTCATCTCTAGTCACGACACAACGCGACAGATAAATGTAAATGCGGCTGTAGACTCCTTGTGTATGTCAGATGGACAGATAAACAATTTCACAACCTTATTGTCGCCGCTTGAGGAAATTTCAAAAGGGCATCCAATAAATTGCCAGTATAAAGACCCGTATCACTTCTTTCTAGACAGCGATGTTGCTAAACTGTGTCCTAAACACACATTAATCTATTACTAGGGTCAACTACGCTATTCAGGGTAATATCCCGACAGAAACGTGCCTAGGGTTCCGTAGCCAAATGACAAAAACGAAAACCTCTACATATATGTAGTTATAGTCCATATGGACTATAGAGGTTATAATTTTTGACAAATTCTATATAGGATTGTTCCGTTTGCCGCATCATGTCAGATATACAGAATGCCAGATTCTTATAATATCAGATTCTCAATATGTCAGTTCCTCAAAATATCAGATTCTCAAATTGTCAGATTATCAAATCGTCCCCTTACTGCTAAAAGCGACTAACTGCATCAATAAAAACCTTAAACTTTGAACCTTAAAGTCAAACATTTAAATGCGTTTTTCTCTAAACTCATTGATGCAGTTAGTCGCTTTTAGCAGTAAGGGGGCGAAATTGTCAGATTCTCAAAATGACATACCTGTTATCAAAACATCAGATTCTTCTCTTTCTTTCATTTACATACATTTTATTCGGTGACGTCAAACGCCTTCTCTTTAATTTCACGCTTAAGGTGCACGATCTGTCATCATGTACAGTCGAACCATTTTGTTTCTTGACCCACCGTAGAACTATCTCACAATTATACTTCGTACGCTTCATTCTTTGATATAATTTTAACATGTAGTAGTTGCATTGTACTGGTAACATCGTACAAGTTTTAGAGAAAAAAAAAAACTTAAAAGAACATTTCCGTTTCCGCCATATTGGAGTGCCAGTGCCCTATTCAACCTCTTCATTTTTTTTTCAAATCTACCCTCAATTAAAAAATAAATTCATGTTTTTCTTTGTTGTTCTGTACAGAAAACGGAACACAAACGGATACTCGTAATGTTGATAACACATCCCCGGCGCAACCGCAAGTGGTGAGAGATCGATCACCGACTCCAGAACCAGCCGCGGTCGAGCCAGATCAGGCGATGTTAGCTGAACCACGCTCCCCGCCGGCATCGCCGCCGGCCGCGCCGGCGTTGCCTCCGGCCGCGCTGGCGCCGGTACTGCCCGCCGCGGACGGAGAGTCACTCGATTCCGAGCTCATAGAAGCATTAGGTGATCCCAACGATGAGATTCCCGTATACGGACCAGAAATCAATTCAATGCTCGCAGAACGTTGGCTCCCTGTCTTAAAAAAGGGGCTGAAGTCAGAGACGAAAGAAAAGCTTTTAAAAGAATATGCAGTTCCAGAGAATTGTAAATTATTAAAAGCGCCAACTGTTAACCCAGAATTAAGGGCAGCCGTCAACGATGTTGCCAAAAATCGAGACAAAAAGATCCAGGTTGAACAAGATCAACTTGGTCTAGGCATTACGGCCATTAACCGTGCGATGACGGTTTTATTAACAAAAGATAACAAGGTCGAAGCAGTAAAAATTTTATCCGATGGATGCCGAATTCTCTCTCACCTGCACTTCACTCAAACTGAAGTTAGAAAAAAGTTGATAACTCGAGGTCTAGATAAGGCTTTTTTGACGAACATACAGGAACAGGAACGTGACGAAACCCTATATGGAAAAACGCTTCCGGAAAAAATCAAAGAGTCAAAAGCGATTGAGAAACAAGGCAAGGACATAAAGAAAACGCCGACACCAAAGGCTTCTGCCTCAAACGCTCCTTCTCAGCCACCAGTTGCGCGAAGCCGCTTTCAGGGAAACTGGTCGACCCCCCCTCGCTATCCAACATCGAGCAGGGGGGGACGCGGTACACAGTATCGCAGTCAGTACCAACACCGCGGGGGGCCGCTGACGCTGGCGCCGCCCGCGTACCCTGCATCGGCGCACCCGACAACGCGCCCGTCGTCGTCGACGACGTCGACCGGCACTCGACGTGCCCCGCCGCGACACTAACGCAGCAGGTACATTCGCACGCAGGTAGACTGCATCATTACTACGACTGCTGGTTACGGATTACTAATAATCCAGTAATACTAGACTGGATACGTAACGGCTATCGTATACCTTTCTTATCCGATGTAGTTCAACATGATATACCAAAAAATATTTTTTCAGCTAAGGAAAGACAAGATATGTCTTTAGCGATAAAAAATTTAGTAGAACTTGGAGCTGTAGTGGAATGTAAACCACGAACAGATGAATTTATTTCTAGAATATTTCTTGTACAGAAGCCCAACGGTAATTTTAGATTTATTCTCAATTTAAAACAATTTAACAAGTTTCTCGTTAACTATCATTTTAAAATGGAAGATTTCCGTACGGCGTCAAAAATACTTCCAAAAAATGGGTATATGGCCAATATTGATTTAAAGGAGTCGTACTTATTAGTCCCTATCGCGACAGATCATCGAAAATTTTTAAGATTCCAATTTGAAGAGCACACCTACGAATTTACAGCCATGCCTTACGGCCTATCTTCTGCCCCACGAACGTTTACTAAGTTAATGAAAGAAGTGATCAGCTATCTTAGATTCCGAGGCTTTAGATCTGTGATTTATTTAGACGATATTCTGTGCTTAGGAAATACCTACAATGATTGTGTAACTAATGTCAAAGAAACCCTTAGTTTACTCAAATGCCTTGGTTTCATTGTCAATCTGAATAAAAGTTGTCTAGAACCTCAACAACGCTGTAAGTTCCTAGGCTTTATTTTTAATTCAATAGATATGACAATATCTCTTCCTCTTGATAAACGTTCATATATTTTACAATTAATGCAGAAGTTTTCGCATTTATCGTCTTGTAAAATTCGTGATCTCGCACATCTTATTGGCGTACTCACTTCAGCTTGTCCAGCTGTAAGATACGGTTGGACTTATACGAAAGTACTCGAGAGACTCAAGTTTTTAGCTCTTCAGTCCAATGAAAATTATGATAGCATAATTAAAATTCCTAAAGATATTCTACCTGATTTGATATGGTGGTCAGAAAACATAATGACGGCTTGAAATCCTCTCACAGTTAAAAATTTTGATTTTGAAATTTTTACGGATGCCTCTAAAGTGGGGTGGGGTGCCTATTGCGACGGTATAGGGACAGGAGGAGAATGGAAAAAAGAGGAACGCGATTTCCACATAAATTATTTAGAACTACTTGCAGTTTTTCTGGGTCTCAAATGTTTTGTCCGAAAAAAAAGAAAATCTCAATTTGCTTTTACGTGTAGACAACACAACAGCTATCACTTATATTAACCGCATGGGCGGAATCCAATTCCCCCATTTGAACAATTTATCAAGAATGATCTGGCAGTGGTGCGAGGAGCGCAAGATTTGGATCTTTGCTTCTTATATTAATTCAAAAGATAATGTGGAAGCCGATCGAGAGTCTCGTAATCCGGATATTGAATTACAGTTATCAAATAGTGATTTTCAACACATAGTAAACATACTTGGCAACCCTGAGATCGATCTTTTCGCTTCCCGCACCAACGCAAAATGCAATATTTACGTCTCGTGGCGACCAGATCCTGATGCACTTACGGTTGATGCATTCACTTTGAATTGGAAATCTACCTTTTTTTACGCATTTCCACCTTTCCCTATAATTTTAAAGTGTATTCAAAAAATTATACGAGACGAAGCCAGGGGCATTTTAGTTTTCCCTTATTGGCCATCCCAGCCCTGGTTTCCTTTGCTGATTGGTCTGCTTGACTCAGAAATTATATTTTTAACTCAAAATAAATTTCCATTATCTTCTTACAGTGTCCATCGACACGAGAAGCAATTTACCCTGGCTGCAGTGGTGCTATCCGGGCAGCGTTCGCCGCAAGAGGAACCCCTACCCAGTCATTAGACTTAATAATGTCCTCTATTTCTAAAAATACCCTACTCCAATATAATTCCACGTTTAAGTTGTGGTGGCAATTTTGCCTTATTAATTCAGTGGATCCGTATCAAGCTTCATTATCAATGATTTTATTATTTTTGACAGAGCAATTTAATAAGGGCGTTGCTTATGGATCAATTAACAGCCACCGTTCAGCTCTGTCCCTCCTGTTAGGAAGCGAAGCCACTAACAATGACCAAGTAAAACGCCTCCTGAGAGGCGCTTATAAAATGAGGCCTGCTGCACCAAAGTACTCCTTCACGTGGGACCCACAGGTAGTTTTAGATTTCATTGCTTCCTGGGTACCTAATAAAGATTTAACACTTGAAAGAATCACCAAAAAATTAGTGATTCTACTAGCCTTGTCAACTGCCCATCGGGTACAAACGTTGTCCCTAATAAAAATAGACAATATTAAAATAAGCCCTTTTGGTGTGCAGATAGGTATCGTAGATATTATCAAAACCTCTGCTGCCGGAAGAGAACAACCGGTGTTGTTATTACCCTATTTTAAAGAAAAATTATCAATTTGTCCTGCAACAACATTAGAAGATTATTTAATAGCGACTAAAGATATTAGACCTAAATCAAGTAAAACTCTGTTGTTGACATTCAAGCGACCTCACAAATCAGCCACTAGTCAGACGATCAGTCGCTGGATCAAGCAAGTTCTCCGTGCAAGTGGGGTGGACGTAGACATATTTAGCGCTCACAGCACGCGCCATGCCGCTACGTCCACGGCACATGCCTCCGGAGTCTCACTAGACACTATCCAAAAGACAGCTGGCTGGACTGCAAGGTCGAGATCATTTGCACAATTCTATAATCGGCAAATAGTTTTTGACAACAATTTTGCAAAATCAATCTTATTACCTAATAATTAATAAATACATAATTATTGTATACGATTACCTAATGATAACATACCATATCATGAATGACATGTAATTTTTTTTTAAATACATTTTTGTTATTTTCAAAATGTGTTGTTTTTTTATATATACATACTTACACAAAATTTTAAGCTCTAAACATCTACATGTTAAAATTATATCAAAGAATGAAGCGTACGAAGTATAATAGATGATCAAACGAACTTGCAAAGTGAAGTTCGATCTATATTATATTAGTACGCTTCATTCGAAGATATAGAGCTCCCACCCACCCAATGCCCTTACGAAAATTTTGGTGCTATTTCCTCTAAAGACAATGAAGAGGTTGAATAGGGCACTGGCACTCCAATATGGCGGAAACGGAAATGTTCTTTTAAGTTTTTTTTTTCTCTAAAACTTGTGCGATGTTACCAGTACAATGCAACTACTACATGTTAAAATTATATCTTCGAATGAAGCGTACTAATATAATATAGATCGAACTTCACTTTGCAAGTTCGTTTGATCATCTATAAGTAGGTATAATAATAATAAAGGTTTTTTTTATAAAAAAAAGGCTTACGTTAAGATTCCGCTGTGGATCACGATTCAGTTGGTTCGAATACACTGGCTTACTTTATTTATGTTTTGCTGTGTATCCAACTATTCATATTTCTTTTAGACATCTATTATTATTATGTACTGTTACTTTTACACAATAATGGTGTTATTGTTCTAATTTGCTAATATTCTACTGTAAATTGCATCATATGCTGTAGATATTTTTTTTAACCCCCGACGCAAAAAGAGGGGTGTTATAAGTTTGACCGCTATGTGTGTCTGTGTGTCTGTCTGTGTGTCTGTCTGTGTGTCTGTCTGTGGCACCGTAGCTCTTAAGCGGGTGGACCGATTTGAATGCGTTTTTTTTTATTTGATAGCAGGCTTTCTAGCGATGGTTCTTTGACATGTTTCATAAAAATCGGTTCAGCCGTTTTTGAGATATTGAACTTTAAAGTGACAAAGTCGGGGGTTTTCCAACTTTTTGTTGGTTAGGTTATTTATTTATTTGATAAGAAACAAACAGTCATACAGATAAATAAAGGCAATTTACATTATGGGTTATAAACCAGACCTATAGTTTCCTTAATTAAAAAATGATAAACGTGGCTAGATACATATATTAGAAGAGATGTAGTTAAAAAGATGTTATCAAATAATCTAGTCTTTTTGTGTGTTTCTGTTTAAAAAGTTTAATTGGACAAAATCCCTTAGGTATTAGGGATAAGTTAGCCTTTGTAATTTTCTTCCATTACTTTTATTTTTAACTTTTATGAGCAATAAAGAGTTTACACATAGAATAGAATAGAATAAGTCTTTTTAACACACGTAGAGCAACATAAACATTATTAATAAACGGGAGATATTTTCTACATTAAACTTATAACTATAACATAAACATAACTAAGTGCTAACTAAGTGTGTTAAATGTATTGGGCTTAGCGTATGCTGTGGACACACACAAAAGTGCGCATGCACACAGCGCTGATTTACAGCCCAACCCTCTACACTTTCTGCATATCTTTGTGTGTGTCGCTGTGGGTAGGTTTGAATACAAAACCGGATGGTAAAAGATTTTTTGTCACTTATACGTGTCTTACAAAAAATGTACATCACAGCGTCTTAGAGGTAGTGTCGTAACCATTTTAATTCGACTACTGAACCCGTCGTTAATCGTAGCCCGACAGGCAATTGGCCCAGTTTTTTAAGAACAAATCAACTGGCTCTTTGAAGCGAAACGTGAGGAGGGTGAAATTTATACAATTCACTCTACCAGGTAAAATAGGACAAGATGGGAACAATTTTGCACCTTTCCAAAGTTCGTTGCCAAAATGGCAACCCACTAAAAATTATATGTTAAATATTACACTTACTCGTTTTATTAGCTAAGTCACTTACCTAAATTCCCCTACTAACACAGTGATTTATATCGTCACATGCAAATTTCTAAACACATTGAAATAAATTTCGCGAAAAAAGGACGTCGTTACATGTGAAAAATGATTTAAAAATGGCGTCGTTCACGCCCCATTTAACTGGAATATTTACATACCCGGAAACAGTAAACAGATTAAAAACAAAAGCCTATCTCTGCATCATCCGGATCATCCAGATGATTATTATATTCGTGAGCATTGATAACCGGACATTTGGCTTTCAGACTGTGAATAAAAAGCACGAAAGGTTTACCGTAACAACTTTAGGTACCTATAGTAAGCTGAAACTTTGTCGTATTTTTTTATGAGACGGAAAATATTAGGGTTTAGAGGTTCACTTCTCCTATTTTAACCGACTTCAAAAAAGGAGGAGGTTCTATGTTCCAATGTTTGTATTTTTTATGTATGTTCACCGATTACTCGACTTAGCAATCGGTGAACATAAAAAATAATTTTGAAAATGACCGATTTTCAAAATTCTTTTTTTATTCGAAAGAGTATTCTTCTGAGGTGGTCCCATTGTCACCAAATCAAGATCTGATGATGGCATCCTAGGGAAATCGAGGGAAAACCTCAAATTTTATAGGCACACTTCATTGCTTCTACGTTGTTTTTCTCCTATGTACAGTCAACTTTTTAAATAAGTGATCACTTTTGTACCTTGTTATTTAACGTCATGTTTGAAAAGCCATACGAAATTATGATCTGACTGAAAGCGACAAGGTAAAGTTATCACTTATTGATGACGTTGACTGTACAAGATGAAATAAAAGAAATGTCACATACGAGTACCTATTATTGGGAGCAATTTTTCATACAAAGTAGATAGTTACTTTAAGTTTTTACAAAAATACATTTGACACTTCAAATGTAAATTGCATAATTTTGTAAATTGTCACTAACTATGCGTCATGATGTAGAATATCATAGTTAAATAACGTACTTAAGAATTAAATACGTTGAGTTACTACGGATATAAAAACAAATCTCTTTCTAGTGAGTCTGCAGATGCAAAAGTGATAAAAATTATCAGTGTGCATTCACTAAGTTAGTGCTATTTTTTCTTGGTTTACGCCATTTTGAATCGTAGCTTATTAGTCGTGGATCCAAATCCGTAATAGTTATTTGTAATACGAGGTTGGTAAGTGAGGTTTTTACAAATGAGTTGACGAGAAGCGCGAGCCGCAAGGCGAACTTTGTAGAACCTTGCCAACCGTGTATTATACGACGTTTTTAATACAATTGTGAGAAAATAGGTAATTAATGACACAGAATTGAAAAATAAAAACGAAACAATGCAAAGTTTTACAAAAATGGCGCGTCCTTAATGCGCATGCGTAAGTTTTGTTTTTAATTAGGTTAACTTAAATTATCAGTCAATGGTTTGACGCGTTCAGCCACTGTGATTTTTTCGAATAAATTAAAGGTGGAAATTATTAATATCTGAGTTAATTTTAAGGTTGTAATCGCTTTTAAGAAAAAAAACGGCACACGTAAATTTACAATATAAATTATTGCAAATGATAATAACAGAAGATACAACAATATGATAGGAAACAAAATAAATCACAGTTTATAGAAATTACAACCAATTTGGCAAATTCATTGTTTCGTTTTGTACATTTATATTTTTTTCTACGACCTATACAGGTCAATATTTTTTAATTTTTGTCATTTAAAACTCTTTGCTTGTAAACTTTTAAAATGGAGAATTTAAAAAAACTGTAAAAAAATCGCACTACTCCGGTAAAATGAACTTACGACTCATGTATACATCCTTTCAAACTGGATTTTTCGAGTAAAATGTATTGAAAATTACTTATCTTACTACTACGTACTGATACTATTCAATAGATTATAGATGTAGGTAGTTCTTTAGTGTCTACTACTGCCAGTAGAGGTTTAGCTAGGTTTTAGGTTTTTTTAGGTTTTGCGTCTTAAAATGATGGGTGCACTGAACTGACGTCGAATAGTTTAGAACTGGTCTAAGAAATCTAATTTTGCCTAAGTACCTGGGCGGCCGAGCTTTGGTCCGGCTAAAACTCAACAGTAAGAGTTTTCCCAGAGATAAAACCAAGCTAGATCGATTTGTCACCCCTGAAAATCCTTAGATAGATAGATTAAGTTAAGTTGTTTTAGTTTACTGTTTTGTCAAGATACAATTTTTAAGAAAAAAATCTATGGGCTTAAAATTGGTAGGTAAAGATTTCATATTCTGCGTACAACTATTTTTTTTTAATTTTATTTACTAGTCCGACTCGTACTTTGCTATTTTTAAATTGTACGTACTGTAAAGCTCAGTGTAATATATCCACTGCACATGTGAAGGAAAAGAAAAACAATTTGGTTCATGTATTATTTATTTTATTTATGAGCGGGACCCAGCGACCTTTGGGGCCCAAACCTGGGTCACGGTTTTATTGCGTCGCTTATCCGGTGCGTTATGGTACAAATTGACCCGGTTCGTTGTTTATTAGGGGTTCCGTGAAAGACCCTTAAAATCGCGTCATATTTTTGTTGCGCTATGCGGTGAAAATATGCGGTCCCAAAAACAGATGGTTTAGTTTTTTTAGATTAGGTAACTATGTTGTTTTGTATCTTGCGGATGGAGGAAGATGGTTTATTGCTTGGTTTTGTTGTAAAAGAAGATTCCTTAAGGTGATTATAGGTTGTTTAAATAAAGTAATTGTTAGGATCGATAGTCAAAATAGAAAAGTATCGTACCAATTTTATTTATTTATTTATTTGGGAAAAAAACAGCATATATATAATAAAATAAATAATGTCATGTCATAGTAATTAATGTGTTCTTGTAAGAACACACACAAATTATACATGAACACGCATATTTTGCATAAGCTTAGCTATCGTAAGGTCGCGAGTGAGCAAGGAAATTCTTTTAATTCATTGAAAAATGAATTAAAAGCCTTTGTACTTACAACTTCTTTTTGTGTGATATTTTTGTATTTCCTTTTGTACAATAAAGAGAGAATATAAACAAACAAACAAACAAACAAAAATGTGCGGATTCAGCGGGAAAAAGAATTATGACTAACAATAATTATGACAAATATTTTATTATGACTTATAGTCGAAATGATCTCAACCTCAAGCTTTATAGTTAGGTTCTCTAGCCACTTGACTGTCCAGTTGCCATGATTTTAATATCTTAAATTACTTTATTTAACGTCAGATAGCAAAGCAATTTAGGTACATGTCAAATTACAAAATTAAAATTTAATCAAAGTAAATTAAATCAATTAACAAGAAAGAAATAAATAAATAAAACAAAATACGAATTAAATTAAACACTGACACGGATTCAAAAATAAACTATAAAAATCCCCCTCCCTGCATCGTGCCCGGTTCAAAAGTCCCATTATCCCGGCGGCATTGCCCCTCAGTACAGCAATGGACTTTAATATCCTAAATTACAATTTGCAGTAGAACTAAGGTTACTGACATAGCTCGAAGAATTGCGAAACTGAAGTGGCAGTGGGCGGGGCACATTGCACGCAGGACTGATGGCCGATGGGGTCAGAAGGTTCTCGAATGTCGTCCGCGGATCGGGAGACGAGCTGTCGGTAGGCCTCCAACGAGATGGAGCGACGAACTGGCTAAGATCGCGGGATCGCGGTGGATGCGAAAAGCACAAGACCGGTCTGAGTGGAGAGCTTTGGGGGAGGCCTATGTTCAGCAGCGGACGTCTTTCGGCTCACATGATGATGATGATGACAGCAATGGACTTTAATATCCTAAATTACAATGAACTACTCTGCTCTCTCTCTGCTCTGGTGGCGCGTAGTGCGCGTGTTGCGGCAGCCGCCGAGTCGCGTGCTCCAGTGATGAAGGGTTTCGAAATAACCCGAAACATGTCGAGCTAAACTCGATTTAAGACGTGAGTAATCCGGTCAATATAATTTAATATGAGTGAGTCTCACGGTAGTTTCATGATCAAAATGAACTACTCTATTAATCTACCCGTGCTCAATATTTTCTATATCAAGAGGAAGTCTGAAGAGATAAATCACTTACTATCAAACTAAATCCGCAACCCATTAAACACCCGAATCCAACGAATGACAGCCAAATCTACCAAAAAAATTAGGTATCAAGTAATTTCCCTGGAAAAATATGTTCATTTTACTGTCATAATAAATGATATCTGTCGCATAAAAGTAATTCAAAGATGAATTATTACCCTAGAGGGTAACATTGAGGTCGTTGTTATTATTACAAATCTAGTTACATCATTTTAATCTTTGTAGTAATTTAATATGTGAGTAAGGTTCATAAAGCAACGAACATTTGATTATTTTCAGATAAACGAAGAGTTTAGCGAGGTTTAATCAGCATTGATTTTCCTTCTCACTCCCTCTGTTTCTCTCTTTTTTTTTCATTCCTCCTACATATTTTTTTCGCGGAAACCATAAATTATGTAATTTTTATATAGCCTATGTCACTCCGACAGTTATGATACCTTATAATATATTAAAATCCGTCCAGCCGTTTAGGCTGCAGCGAGGACCAAAGAAATGGACATACCTACATACATACGCTCGAAAAACATTACCCTCCTTTGGGCAGTCAGGTAAAAAGGTTACTTTCATAATTCTACGCCTACCTATAGTGACCACTATCAATTACGTATGAATGAAAAAAAAACATTTATTAAAAATCATCGTGCGAAGTAGTAACAACTTTTCTGTCTTCGTTTACAAGCAAGCAATCAAAGTCAAAGTCAAAACATCTTCATTTAATTTAGGCTTTAACAAGCACTCATGATTTCAAAAAATATACCACAGGTTCGGAAAAACTTCAGATCGAAATAACACTCAAATAGAAATCAAACGAGGCCCACTTCAATAAAGCCCACAATTTATCCAAATAAAACCTTTTCCAGTATAAATCTCTCCCTGAGCTCACCGTAATTAATTGTGCCAAACTATTTTCTTGTTAGTAATCGGTCTCTTCTGAACACGCATTAATTCTATTCGCCAGAACCCTGATTTAGAGATGGCAAGGTTTCAATTTGATAATTGAATCGATATGTGGATAGATATCGATTTTCTGCAAAATCGATTTTTAATACCAATTTGAAACTCTAGAACGATACGCTAAATCAATTTACATACTCGACAGCTTCAAGATCTTAAAAATATGAAATACAAATTACCAATTTTTTTTTGGGACAGTGAGTTTTGTGGTTTTTTCCTTTACATATGCTTCTAAGGCCTTCTTGCCAAATTTTATTATTCTTAATTTGACCAGAAGTACACCTCATCATCAGCCTATGTTCGTCCACTGCTGGACATAGTTCTCTCCCATGGCACGCCATTGAGCACGATCCTCGGCAACTCTCATCCAGCTCTTGCCAGCCGCCCTGCAAAAATCATCGCTCCACCGAATCTGAAGACGTCCTACGCACGTACATAGAAGTACACCTAAAAATATCTATACAACAACAGTGCTACGCATGGTGTTGAAACGAAAAGCCACATTCAAAAGGTTGTTTATTTTAAAAGCTCAACCACTTACTTGTTTTTTACGGTAAATCATAACCTCAAGTTTTATTTACTGCAACCTGATATTTTCCTAACACACCTAAAATACACTAATACTACAGATCCGTCTACGTGTTATAAATAAATAATAATAAATAAATATCACGGGACAATTCACACCAATTGACCTAGTCCCAAAGTAAGCTTAGCAAAGCTTGTGTTATGAACACTAGGCAACGGATAAACGTACTTATATAGATAAATACATACTTAAATACATATTCAACATCCAAGACCCGAGAACAAACATTCGTATTATTCATACAAATATCTGCCCCGGCCGGGATTCGAACCCGGGACCTCAAGCTTCGTAGTCAGGTGCTCTAACCACTGGGCCATCCGGTCGTCAAAACGTCGTTATACTCTATAAAATCGAAAATCGATTCAGTTGTCTTCAATTCGAAAACAGTTTTTTTATTATTGCCATCCCTAAACCTAATTCGAGTGACGTATAAAAGTTCAAGACTCATTTGGGCAACTATTTAAGCTTTACTTAATGTCGCGTCAGCCCGGGTAAAGGTTATTTAGCGTTACCTTTACAAAATTCCGAGGCACATCGATCACGAAAAAAAGGCGTTATTTACAGGCTTTTTACTGGATTTTTATCGAAATTAATGTCAACGGCTACATTTAAGAGTTACAGCAAAGAATAGTTATTACGTGGGAGATTCAACACTCGATTGACAACCGAGTACTTAAATGTACATTAATAAAACATAATTAGGAGCACACTATTATACTCCATTTATTTTAACATTTTTTTAAATAAAACAATGAAACTATTTAAAATTGTGACAATTTCTACTATAAATATAATAAATACCCCTAATAAATGTACATGTAGGTGTTTTAGTCAATTTATGTTCGAATACCGAGAAACGTGTGTTACACTTTGACCGTTAATTCAAATCTTAACTACGTGGCAGATTCGACACTCGACTGATAACCGAGTAGGTACTTAACTGTACATTAATAAAACATAATTAGGAGCACATTTTATACTCCACTTATTTTAAAAAAAAAATTAAATTAAACAATTAAACTATTCTATATTGTGTTAACTTCTACTATAAATATAATAAATATCGCTAATAAATGTACATGTACGTGTTTTTAGTCAATTTGTGTTCGGAATACCGAGAAACGCGTGTAACCGTTAATTCAAATCTTAAATGAAATGGAGTATATGTCACCTAATCGCAGTCTTAACCTGTGTAAAATATGTACAGGACACAGCCTTCTTTAGCTCATTTTACACATAGAAAACATTATTTTAATTTTTAAGAAACAAAACTGCTTTTATATATTTTTTGAAAATTCGCTTGCCACTTGCGAATTGAAACAGCTAAAAGTAAAAAAATGAATACTCGCTATTTTAAAACATCAATCGGTAAGATTATTTTTCAAGACAAAATTTATGCAATTCTAAGGATAAAACATTTTACTTTATCATCAATACTAATTTGTTTCTTAAATAAAAAGAATATGTCTTTTAAGTAAAATAGTATTAAGTATATTTTTTCCCAATCCGCACTGGGCCCGCGTGGGAACTATGGCCCAAGCCCTCTCATTCCGAGAGGAGGCCTGTGCCCAGCAGTGGGACGTATATAGGCTGAGATGAAGATGATGATGAAGATATTTTTTCACTCTACAAAAATATCTAGTTTCATAATTTTGATAACCATAGCCAACTTCAGTTCTTTCCTTTTAAATTTCAACTCACAAATGGCGTAATATAAGAATGATTTGTTGGTCCATTCCGACTAAAATTTATGTCTTGTAATCAAGAATTACTCAAGGCTCACGATTATTTTGAAATGGATCTTAAATTTCCTCATAAGACTCAAAAAGGATACTATAGAGTTTACCGAGAGCAGTAATTAATATGAGGTAACGACGGTGTTATTATGAAAGACATTTTCCGTGTTCCGTGCGAAATACGTAACGTTTGTTTCATAATCCCTTAACAAACTGCTTTATAATATTTAGGTACTCTTGTTACAAAGTTATTTTTGAAAAAAAAAATTATGTTATAAAGCAAAAATAGAACTAAGGTTACTGACATAGCCCAAAAAATTGCGAAACTGAAGTGGCATTGGGCGGGGCACATTGCTCGTAGGACTGATGGCCGATGGGGTCAAAAGTAGACATGGGGAAAAGCGTTACATTTTGATATCAGTGACTGACGATCCCGTTCCAAGAAAGTCACAGTGAAAAGTCACCGTGACTTTGTCACACCTGTTACTCGGGTCACTGTATGATATTTGTGACATGTCACGGTCCTGTAAGGAACGCCTTTCTTGTCACACTGTTATTTCAACTCTGTTACTCATATCACCACATGATATTTTATCTGTCATAGCATCTGTTTTGGACGATAGTTACTTTTTTGACCGATAGGTGTCGCTGTACTTAAAAATAACCTAGGTAACGTTTGACTGACCGTAAAACTATAAGAGTTGAATGATTGCGTAATAAACGAAACGGTGTAGTAACGATGTTTATTACACACCTTCCGGAATCAATTAAGCGAGAATATAACATTTGCATAACTGTTGTTGGTCATTTTCTTGATTATTTTTTTTTATTATTGTAATACCACATTCACTACGTCGCCGACAGATGGCGCTAGTTTACCCCGTTTATACCAACCATCGGCAAATACCACACGCAGTGTTTCCCGAAGCGCCACGAGATGGCGCCACCGATCCAATTAAATTGCATTAAAGTAACGGAGACTGCGCTAGGCGCTAGGAACTGTAGAAACGGATGTGATTATGTAACGTTGTTCTTTTGTGAAAAGTCACAGTGACAGCTCCTGACGGCGAGTCACGGTGACATTGTCGCCGTGACGTTATTTATCCCCCATGTCTAGTCAAAAGGTTCTCGAATGTCGGTAGGCCTCCAACAAGATGGAGCGACGACCTGGTTAAGATCGCGGGATCGCGGTGGATGCGAAAAGCACAAGAACGGTCTGAGTGGAGAGCCTTGGGGGAGGCCTATGTCCAGCAGTAGACATCTTTCGGCTGAAATGATGATGATGATGAAGCAAAAATTAACTTTATGTTATAAAAATGGATAATGTAAGTTTAAACAGATCTTGTAAGCTATGGCTTCAGAATCTGCAAACCATTTTTAGACCTTCTGGTTTACGATTGAGCTAAAATTTGGCGTAGATACTTAATAAATCTGGTGACGACATAACAATCTGGTGCCTCTAGCGAAAATCGGGTAGCCCGGCCAGGTTTGAATTAAATTACGTTTTTTTTGAGATAGGTAGTTTCGTTCTAGTATTTTTCTTCTTGCTTTCTATTTTAAAGTGTACAGCTGTTTTTTTTATTATTGAAAATGACGAGCTTTTTTTAAGTCTAAAGAGAAAAGATTTTAAAAGTTAAAAAAAAAAGATTAAGATATATTTTAGGAAGAAATAAAATATATGTTTTAAGATAAAAAATTAAGACCCATTTTTTATATCGTCAAGGTAGAAATCAATTATTGATATAAGTGCTAAGTTGAATAGATTTTTAACTATCCTTTTCTCTATTAAGAACTTGAGAGTAAGCCACAAAGTAACACCTTATAATATATATTACACTATCCAAGATAAACAACATTCAACATTTATATTCAATTCGATACACCTTGTCCATATTTTAGCGTCACTCTGCCGTCTGCCAATACCGCAAAGTATGGCGTACTCTGTCGAATTTATTTTAGCTTTAGTTGTGTATGACAGTCACGTATAGCGACCTCTGTTGTGGCAGAACGTAACTTGAAAAGGGTTTTGGCGTAAAAGTAAAAAGGGCACGTTCAATGAACTCAAGTAATTTACTTAAAGAAGTGGCGAAATAAATTTTAGTTTTACAACTTACGTTGAAATAAGAGGGATTAAGTTTTTTAAAGAAATAAAATTGTTGCGGAAAAATTGTGCAAAGAAAAACCGTTTTCTTATTTAGTTTCCATTTACAAATTTTTCTTTTGTGAATGAAGAGTATTTCGTTTTGTTTAAAAATGACGTGCTTCCAAAAGTATAAATCTTAAGATATGAAAATCTGAATATAAAAATGAATACCTCTATTTCCCTTGGTCACGGCATCACGCGTGAACGGATGGACCGATTTCGCTAATTCTTTTTTATTTGTGTTTGCTATTGTCAGGAGAAGGTTGTTATTAGTTCTTATAAAGGAAATTTAGAAAAAAAGCTACACCGGGGGCGAAGCCGCGGGCACCAGCTAGTTGTTTTATATTTTGCAACTCGATCCTAGATGCATTTTGTTACTGCCTTTACGTAAGTGCGTCCGATCCAATTTTAAATATCGAATCTCATCATTTCCGTACCTACATTTCACTTGCAGCGTTGGTATCAGATTGGATGTAATGTCGGAACCAAATTGACTGCGCGTTGCGAATTGGTTTGATTGGCATAACGAGAGCAGACAACGTAATCCTTTAGTCAGAGGTTCTCAAAATTGATCGTCTCGTACAATTTTGTGACTGAAGGAATTTGTTTGACACTTTATTACAGATCTAAGCCCGCTTTGCAACCACAAATGTACGATAGTTGCGAAGCAGTAAAGTAACGACCGCTGCAAAGTATCACTTTAGTCACGGACACTAGAATATATGTTTTTACGTTTAAAATAGCTAGTCAATCTACCTATACCTATTGTACCTATCTATGTACAATATTGCTTTCATTATTTTATTCCTCTTGTTGTAATTTATCCCCTTAAAATATAGATTTACGAGCATTTCCATCTACCGTTGTATTCTGAGTTTATCTCTCCGATTTCAACAAAATTTGGAAGGTAGACTCAGTCCATGATTGCGAGCTGGAAAAACAGGGTCTCCAGATGTGTCCCCAAAATATTGTATGGATGTAACGATTTTGTTACGAAAACTATTAAGAAAAATTCGTAAGAACAACATATTTTCAGATAAGATTATCTAAAAAGATGTTGTTATCTCGTATCTTTTGAACCGACTTCAAAAAAAGGAGAACATTGAGAAATTCGTCTACTTATATGTTTTTTTTTTCTTTTTTTTGTGTGTGTCTGTTACGCGATAACTCCGCCAATTACGGGCCGAATCTCAAAATTATTTTTTTATTCTAAAGGACATAATTTTCGAGGTGGTTTCATTGTCACCAAGTCAGGATCTAATGATGGAATATTACTAATGGCGGTGTTTTGCTTCTTGTTTTCATTTTAATTCCTTATTTCATGATCTGACGGATTTTGTGATCAGGCGACGATACGGTACGTATATTCTATGGTGACGCACGGTTTGAGAACCACTGCACTAGATTAAACACGTATCTATCAAGTTCGTAAGTCGGGAGATTACCACAGTCTCGCTTGAATGATGCATTACAGAACGGAACGATTAAGAAGAATAGGGCACGCGCTTAAGTCAATTTAGAATCATCATCATCATCATCTCAGTCTACATTTACAGACAGCTGCAGAGAAAGGGTACCCGCCTGTATGGCGGTAAGTATGGATACCACCGTTATAGGGGGGTACCTTTTCTCTGCAGCTGTCTGTACTTAACTACAAGTCTCACTAAGTGCCTAAAAATTAAAAAAAAAAAACTTAAAATACGGTTTCATTTATTTTACTACTAGCTGTTACCAGTGACTCCGTCCGCGTAGAATTCGGTTATCGTTTTCCCCCGAGAACTAGACAATTTTCCGGGATAAAAACTATCCTATATTCTTACCCGGGACTTAAACTATATATTTCATCTAAATTGGTTCAGAAGTTTAAACGTTAAAAGGTAACAAACAACCAAACAGACTTACAAACTTTCACACTTACCTATAATATTAATGTGATAATTATATAGGCAAATTCAAATACTATAAGATTGTAGGCAAGTTGTCAAACACTGTATCAGTAATTTGAGAAACGTCTTGCAAAATTATAAAATATCAACCTAAATTCAAAACTTGAAAATAATATCAATGCAAACCGTCATATTTTACTGTGTAATGTAGGGAAAATATCCTCCTTTTCACAAACGCTCTGCAAAGGTCGTGTTACGCCATATTTTGCCATAATTTATGGCATTCTGACGGAACTAGGATGTTACTGTGTGCTGGCTACGAAAATGGAAACCTCACTGATATCCGAAAACTTTGTGTAATTTATGCGAAATATTTGTTTTCTTATTCAACGTTAACACGTTCACTGCGGGAAACAATTTTGAAGACGTTAAATCGGTGCGTCATAGGGTATATAAGATCTGACATTCGACTTTTCGTTCCAGCGTTTGCGGGTCGAAAGGACCTGTTTGACATGCTCGTCTAAAAAGGTCATTATCTGCTTAGATATCTGCGAAGCCTTGGTGGCCTAGTGGTTTGACCTATCGCCTCTTAAGCAGAGGGTCGTGGGTTCAAACCCCGGCTCGCACCTTTGAGTTTTTCGAAATTCATGTGCGGAATTACATTTGAAATTTACCACGAGCTTTGCGGTGAAGGAAAACATCGTGAGGAAACCTGCACAAACCTGCGAAGCGATTCAATGGTGTGTGTGAAGTTCCCAATTCGCACTGGGCCCGCGTGGGATCTATGGCCCAAGCCCTCTTGTTCTGAGAGGAGGCCTGTGCCCAGCAGTGGGACGTTATATAGGCTGGAATGATGATGATCTGCTTGGATATGATGAATTTTGGTAATATTTTGAGTTTTAATAGGTAGTCATAGAGTTGCTATTGGCACAGTTCAGTTCGTAAGTACCTAAATGCAATCACTTAATACTATTTAAACATTACGTGTAAAATCTTTTATGCCCGATATATGCACTGACAGAAAAAACTGTCAATAGAATTTTAGGGTTGCAGGGTAACAAAAAACATCGATATCGAGCAAAAAAAATTTTTTTTAATATCAGATGTATATGTTACATTCTAGCATTCGCGGTAAAGAGATTTTTTACAACATTCACATAAAGTTCTGAGTTTTTTCACTCTATTTGCGGCGTTTTTGCTTCTCAAAGCTTAACATAATTTGTCATAGCACCCAGAATTATATTATTATTATATTATTATCTGTTTTTAGTATTTGTTGTTATAGCGGCCACATTGCGCAGAAACACACACACACACACACACATGCCAGAAATCCCGTAGGTACGCACGCACGCACACACTCCCAAACTTACGCATTTTCAATATTACTCAGAACATCGAAAGACCAATCCGTAAACTTCTTAAGTAGGTAAATCACATTTTATGTATCCATCAAAAGTTATACTTTGTAAATCAAATGTCATTCCGATTATTACTTACCATTAGGAGCCCTATAAACCGGAACAATAACAATTAGCGCAGCGTTATAAAATGTTGACAGAACAAATAATTAATAGGTTAGTACCACCATTTAGGTAGGCCTGGATCCGGCGGTTGATAGAGTAAAATAGGCTGGAGGTAATTTATTTTCAGCGGAGGCTTGTTTTCTAATTAATAAAACTAGCGATAAGATGCTTAATTTGATTAAATGAACGTGGCTAGAATTTGGTAGACTTTGTAATTTAACGTTTCTGCTTTCGGCTGCTAAACGGTTGGGAATTTGCAGAAAATGTAGACCTAATATGAAGCGCGAATTCTTTTAGGGAAATGAATAAAATTTTCCTTTTGTCAATGCAGCGTTACAATTACTTTTCCGCAGGTGTGAACTTTTTATTATATATTCGCCCACAGAGGCATTTGCGTAAGTGCAGGATTCTGTTTCCACCAGTGATGTGAGAGGATTTTTTTTATTCGACTGAATGGCAAACGAGCAAGTGGTTCTCCTGGAGGTAAGAGATCACCACCGCCCATAAACATCTGCAACACCAGGGCTGCAGATGCGTTGCCAACCTAGAGGCCTAAGATAGGATACTTCAAGGGCCAGTAATTTCACCGGCTATCTTACTCTCCACGCAGGATTAGCGAGCAAGATGGTGGTAGAAATCCGGGCGGACCTTGGACAAGGCTCTACCACCTGCAAAAAAATCATTTCCATTCCATTCCATTTTCATTTTGATTTGCATTGTCATTGACCTATTCTCGCACAGCACTGCACATCTCTAGTGGAAACAGATGAGCGGAGCGAAGCTAGGTAAATGAAGCGTTTCTATAGGTTCATGAAGAACACATCCTTGCAACACATCCTTGCACATCTCTGGTGGAAGCGGAGCCTTCAAGCTTGTTATAAAACAAAGAAAAATTAAGGACAAGTAATCGGTGATAGAATAGAATAGAATAGAATATAAATATTTTTATTCATGCTTTGCACCATAAAAAACAGAGTAAAAATACATAAAAACAAAAACAATATGCGAGCGAAGGCACGAAACGGTCGCAGCTCAGCATAGTGTTGGCCGTGTAGGCCAACGCTGGTCTTCCGCTGCGACCGCTTGGCGACTTCACGGAAAACGACAAAAAAATTAAGTGGCGTGGAAAATTAAAAGAAATAAAATCGAAATATAAAACTAATAAAAAAAGAAAAACAATATAATATTAACAATAAAAACAAAACACACAATGTAACTTAAATAACTACTTAAACACTAACCACCTCCAACTTGCATCATCCATAGACCACCGACCTCGATATGACACGCACAATCGTGATAAATATACAATTATTCGTACGCCTCACACATTACAAAAATACACGATTACATGGGGAATAACAACTGAATTTTTCAGGGAATTTTTCATGTCTCAGTTGACACCTACTGAATTACAATACGGGGGAGATATGTGAGATGCATAACAATTATTGTACACATCTGACGCTTTGTGAGAAATTTCTGCAGGAAATATGTTTTTTGTGGAATTATTGAGAAAATATTCTTTTGATTTGTTGCGAGAACTCTGTTTACCATCTATAGTAAAAAAGGTAACGCACTGAACTACCGATAGGAGCATATAATGTTGCAATAAAAGTGGTTGAAAAGCACGTCTGTTGGCTAAATCTTTCAGTAATATTTATAACTCAAGCAACCAAATGTTTTAATTAAATTTGTCTGTAATTGGCTGCTTAATTTTATTACTGGAATAAGTTTTTTTTTGCTATTATGATAAAGTGTTCTATTGGGCAAAGGCCTCCCCTTTTTCCGCTATTCGTCCATTCGATAAGGAAAATGGGTTATTTAGAACAAAATAAATAAGTACATGAAAGTATGTAATTAAGTACTGACTTAAATTAAAAACTTCAGAGACAAGAATAAAAAATTAAATACTATCAGGTTTAACTTAGCTTTTAAATCTCGGGGCTTCTGCACAATTGATTAAAATCCCTTAGCTGCTTTTTATAACAACAGTCATTCAAAATAATCAGCCCAATAATATTGTTCCAAAAATATTTTTTCAATTTTCTTTCTCAGACAAAAGTTCTCAATAGTTTTTTTTACTTGTATTTCCAGAAATGTCTACGAACTTGTAAGTAACGCCGAGGTTTCTACTATTTGAAGTTCTCAAAACTAATGAAGCCTTAACAAAACAAATTAATGTATTTTATATCAAACCTACGAAATATACGTTTGAAGCCTCTATATTTGACTGCTAAATTCGCGAAATACATAAACCTCGCAACCCCATTGACCCTTCATATACAAAAAAATGGAATCCTTCGCGCAGACATTCTTATAGCAAAGAACCTCAATTTGCTGAATTGGATTTGGAAATTTCAGCATCCTTTAGGCCAAGTTTAGAGTTACTAGAAATAAGAGTTGTTTTTGTAGATTTACCCGATGGGGTCAAAAGATTTTCAAATGGCGTCCGCGGACCGGGAGACGAGCTGTCGGTAGGCCTCCAACAAGATGGAGCGACGACCTGGTTAAGATTGCGGGATCGCGGTGGATGCGGAAAGCACAAGACCGGTCTGAGTGGAGAGCCTTGGGGGAGGCCTATGTCCAGCAGTGGACGTCTTTCGGGTGACATGATGATGATGATGAATTATCATTACAAAACTCAATATTTTAATGCTTTGATATGACCCGTGCCGTGGTTCTTCTTACAATGTCATTAATGTCTAATATTGACAACATCACGCGTCTTCGTGGATGGCATTAGGTATAGCAGTGTCAGTGACGCGTGACAACCGGATAGCCGAGTGGTTAGAGAACCTGACTATGAAGCTTGCGGCCCCGGGTTTGATCCCCAGGAGGGTCAGAGATGTGTATGAATAATACGAATATTTGTACTTAGGTCTTGGACGTGTCCATTGAACAAGCTTTGCTTACTTTGGGACTTGGTCATTTGGTGTCAATAATTTGTCAACTGCGGATCGGCAAGCGCAGCGTAGGACGTCCACCACCGAGATGGAGGGATGACCTGGTTAAGGCCGTGGGTTGACGGTGGATGCAAGCCGCTGCCAACCGAAGCAAGTGGAGGCCTATGTTCAACAGTGGGCTGAGATGATGATGATGATCTATTTATTATTTATTTATTGTCTCTTTCCTCTAAACTCCATCTCAAGTACAACAGCTATATTCAGTAGGCCAAGATATAGCAAACCAGCTGTACAATTTCGTGGCTATGTTCAGACATGTCAGCTGCTCTATTGACGCTGACAAATGTGTCCGTACCATGAATATTTTAAAGCGCCGCGGGAGAAAACGAATGTGACAAATAGAACATTCGTGAAAAATGGTTTTTGTTACCTACTGAAGATATAATAATAATAAGAAGATATATAATTTTGCTAGACATAATTTTTCTTGCAACTCTAGCCGAATTTATTATGTTGTAAATACATTGTGATACAGAAATAGACATAACAAATTCGATTAATAAATGTTACTTGCGTGACACATATACAATTACATGTATACATATGTACATAATATTTTTTATATGTACAATAAAGATTTACAATACAATATAATACATGTACAGTCTTGACACAAGACATTTAAAATCGTGTAAGTATGTTAATTTTTGTATTTCTTTTAATTTTATTTATGTTTGCTGTTTATTGTTTTTTTTTTGATCATCAAACATACGCCTCACTGCTAAACACAGGCCTCCTCCAAAGGGGTCTGGGCTGGAGTTTCCGAATACTGTACTATTTTAGAATAAAGTAAATGTATATATTAACATTCCTTCGCAATGTCGTCAGTCACGTAACCAATTTACCTAGACGAGGCATGCCGTGAATCTAAACAGCTAACGGCCGCGAAACTCTGATTTTATTTGAAATAAGTTACATAAAGATATCAACGAAAGTCCGTATCAATGAACTAAAACAATTACTTTTGCTCACCCTTATGATGGATATACATATTCAATAAACTGCAGAACATCTGGTACCCTGGAGAACAGTTATGTTGCTCTGAAGATGAGCTCTGGTTGAGTTCGAAACGCGTCAGTGTATGGTAGTAGTAATAGTTCGGTTTGCGTGATTTGTGTGTATTCTTGCAGTGTGGAGGTGGAAGAACTGCATGAACACACATTTCTTGCATAAACTAATTGTACATGGTCGCGGGTGAGCAAAGTACCTAATTGGTTTAGTTAGTTCATTGATAAGGACCTCCGCAAAGTAACTAAGTAACTAAATAAAATTATTTATTCTCGTATGTATATTTTTCTAAATGTTGTACCGTGTAATATTAATGACATTGTAATAAGAACCACGGCAAGCGTCATCGTGAATGACTCTACCTATACAACGGGAAAAACCCACTAGAGATTGCCAAAACAAAATTGTTATCTTAATGACAGAGCCTTTTAAAAAGAGGTTTTTTAAAAAGCTAACTAACTTTAAAAATCATGACTGTGTAAGTGATTTGCACATTTAAAAAGTCTGTCAAAACCTTTGCTTTTAACCAAACGCTTGATAACCTATTTTGCAACCTGTATTCAAAATAGTGCCCGTAAAAAGGTTGTAAAAGGCGAGTGGCCGTTTGAGTGCTTGTAAAAGGTTGCGTTATAAGGGTTTGTTACTCTCTTATATTATTATTAGGGTACGACAGTACAAGTACCTTTTTATAGGTGTCAGCTCTTTGTACTCTGTAGTAATATTTATTAACAATACAAAATTATGACTTATTTGCCTGAGCTATAAAAAAGTTAATGAAAAATATTTTTATATACAGTCTGCCTTGCTTTTGCTAGCAAGCAGTCTGAAAAGCTTTAAAGGTTAGATTATGGTATTACTGTGGCCGCTATAGCAACAAACCGCCATCATAATTAGCCTGCATCAGTCCACTGCTGGACATAGGCCTCTTCCATGGCGCGCCACAACACTCTGTCTTCAGCCCCTCGCGTCCATCCGCCGCCAGCGACTCTCTTGAGGTCGTCCGTCCACCGTACCTCAGGACACCCTACGCTACGGTTTCCCGTCCGTGGTCTCCGTTCGAAGACTCGTCTGCTCCACCGTTTATTAATCCTGCGACAGACGTGGCCAGCCCAACGACACTTCAGCGAACCAATTCGTTGAGCAACGTCGGTGACTTTTATTATTTGTTGGATAATGTGATTTCGGATTTTATCCTTCAAAGAAACATTTTTTTACTCTCTCCATAGCTCAGACGTCGAATTTGTGGATAGCAACAAAATACTAAAAAAATTAAGAATACCTATAGCTTAAAAGAAAATACGGGCCATGCGAATTTTATGGGTGAAACGAAAATACTAATAAAATATAATTCTTTATAACATTCCTTGGCTAAAAATGGTTTTCTTAATATAAAATAACGCAGTACAAATACTTTTCGTTCAATGAAATGTATCCAATTAAAAACCCAAACATATTTTTGATTTCATTTTACCGGTAAACTTCAAGTGGCCCTTATATTCTTTTGAATAGTATAGAAATCAATAAAGGAGGTCATTATAAGAAACGTGTTTTTTTTCATCGTTTTTTGGTAGCTAGGCGTTGTTATTCGTTGCTAGGCGGGCGGGGTGACAGTTGACAGTTGCTAGGAGCTAGTTGATTCATCTTAAAGAGTATCTACTTTTGTAACTAGAGCAAAAAGTAAAGTCAGCAAAAAGGGTTGTATTACATTTTATAACAAAAAAATAAAGACGGAACCCTTCATGTATGATTCCTACTTGCACTTGACCTATTTTTTGTCTTTTTTTTTATTAAATAGCAGTTTAAAAGTTCTCTATGATACACAGAATAGTGAAGAAGACTCGTACGGAAAAACTATTGGTACGGGCGCTAGACTGGCCAGTTTACGAATTGGTTCCAATACTTACAAAGAATTCAAGATAGGTTCTCAGCCAAGCAATAAGCCAAATCGTCTTTTAATTTATAGACAAAACTTTTCCCTTAGTACTTTGGCTAATCGCATGAAAAATGGCAGTATAAAGTTTCTTTTTCCAACAAAATGGATCCTATAACTGAATAGCCTTGTTTTTGCTAAAAGCTTTAAGATTTAAGGTCAAAGCGCAATCTGGGCTAACATTTTGATCTTTTGATTACTTATAATTGTGATTTACGCACGCAATAATGTCCATTTAGGTACCTCAACAAGGCGTTACAAAACAAATAGGTATTACAAGGTGTTCCAGATTATAACGGGTTTTTATAACTGGGGAAAAAAAATTGCTTTGTGAAATTCGGTCCATGTGAAGGTAAAAAGTACGCAATAGGACACATTTTTACCCACGACGGAACGGAGAAGGTATATGCGTTTAGGGTGAGAGGTTGTTTGTTTGTTTGTTTGTGCGCAAACGAATGTTCACGTTTATCTCCAGAACGGTTTGACTGATTTAGATGCGGTTTTCTGTAATATATTTGTAATTTATCGACGGTGGTTCTTAGATAGGTGTTATGGCGTTTATCCGCTAGGGGGCGCTACAGTAATCATTTTTCACTCGAAAAATGACCACCGAATGTTACCAGTTATCTTCAGAATGGATTGACTGTTTTTAATGTAGTTTTCCGTAATGGATTTGATGTTTATCTAAGATGGTTCTTAGATAGGTGTTATAGTATTAACCCGCAAGGGGGCGCTAGAGAAAACATTTTCCATTTAGCTCTAGAAAGGTTTGACTGTCTTTGATGTGGGTCTCTTTAAGGGGTTTGATGACTGTCTTTAATAGTTTTCGAAAGGCGTTCACATGTATATAAAGGTGGGTGCACGGCAGTGCCTCCGCCAAGACGAACAAAAAGAAAGACGGGGCATTACCTTCCTATTTTCATACCGTTTCATCTTGATACTAGCTTTTATTAATTGACCTGCAATGTAAGTAGGTACCTATGTAAATAATATACCTACAATGACATATGTATGTTTGTATGCATGTTTGGGTCTTGCAAGTTAAATTTGCCACACTTTCAGCTATCGTATTGACTTGAAATTTGGCACACTTATGTAAATCTGGTAACAATACAATAATCTGGTAGTGACATCCAGGTTATGTAGCCAGGGTCGTCTCCACAGAAATAAACTCTTCAATAGTTTACGGCACAGGCGCGGAATTTAACAGAATTACCTATTAAATTTTATTGGCACTGTTTATATGATAGAATAGACACAACTTGATGTTGCACCCAGAGTCGTCTTCCCACAAAAGAACTCCTCGATGGTTGATAGCATAAATGCATAAAACTTTGCACGATTATTCAATTGCAATGACAATACATTATATCTTCATAATACTGATGCTGTAGCTAGGGTTGTTTCCTCTTCCCAAAAGTTCCAAGAAAGCTAAATTATTGTACGCTGATTGAGAATTGCACATAAAAAAAATGTGACTTCGAACCTCGAATCCTAGTTAATGGGGTCAGGGCTTGCAGAAAAACTAGTAAAATTTTAGGCTAAGCCCCTAAAGCCTGATCTTACTTACTAATCCTATACATACCTATTTTGGCTTAAAAAATATGGCTTGGCCGTTTCATATTTTAAATCTGTTCGTATGACATGTCAATAAAAAAAATTAAGCTATTTATTTCAAGCAAAAAAAAAAGCATACAACATTAAGCTATTTATTTCAAGCAAAAAAAAAAGCATACAACATTCAAAGCAATCAAGCATTAAATTTTTTTTTATAAAGTCAGGGCTCAGGCTCCGTTTCCACCAGCGATGTGCGAGGATGTGTTGCGAGGAATGTGTTTTTTATGAACCAATAGAAACATTTAATTTTCCTTGCTTCGCTCCGCTCAGCTTCCACTAGAGATGAGTACCAGGATAGGGATATGAAACTTTTCTAATGGTTCATGAAAAACACATTCCTCGCAACACATCCTCGCACATCTCTGGTGGAAACGCACCCTCATGTAGCCACTTGACTTTTCCTAGCGTTTGAAAACCTTTTTAAAACTAAAGCGTTATTTATGAGCATGTAACTACGTAAGTGTTGTGAATATTAGAATTTCATTTTACATAAAATATTTATATTAAGTGAGATGAATTATTTCTTTAAAAAGTTTAAAATAAAAAGTAAAATTAAAAATTTTGAAAAAACCCACGACGGTTCCTATAGAAAAAGGGTTAAATAATTTTTATAAACATCCCCCGACTAAAATGATTACAAACGCAAAAACATCCGTCGGGGGCTGCCATTGTCATCTCTCTGTTATATTTCAATTAAAATGTTAAGAAAAGTTACTACAAACAACTAGCTCTCTCATAATGCATTCCAAATACAATTTTAATTAATCACAAATTCATACAACTACAGAATATTAGTTAATTTCGGGGTGAGTAATCCAATGCTATTTCAGTTACAATGTTAAGAAAACTACTTACGGTGAATATCTTTGTCTCATAAAGTAGGTACATTCCTCACACAATTATAACAACCCACACAATTGCAAAATACAAACTCAACAAACTCATACAATTGCAAAATATAAGTTCATTTCGGTGCAGGTAATGGTAGCCCCCGACGGATGTTTTTGCGTTTGTAATCATTTTAGTCGGGGGATGTTTATAAAAATTATTTAACCCTTTTTCTATAGGAACCGTCGTGGGTTTTTTCAAAATTTTTAATTTTACTTTTTATGTTAAAAGTTCTCAACGTGACCCTTTAGTATGAAAGTGAAGTTGAATACTTGAAGTTTGCACAAACAATACCTGCTATTATATCGTCGTTCGTAGGTTCCATTAAGGTAAGGGACAAAACACGCAAAATGAGTTGAGTATACAGTTTTGTTCTGAATTTTTCGCTCTTTCGAATGGTAAAATAATATTATAAATGTGAAAATTTGTGAGTGAATGAATTTGTGGGTGAGCGAGTATATTTCTCTTTGTCTATAGTTGTCTTAGGATACTTTTTGTCCCGATATACCCATGGGATAGGGATAAAATATTTAAACAAGTTAGTCCTGAAATTTGGTATGTACTTACTTACTCGTCATGAACTTTGGTAGGTAGAAGTCTGAAATAATACATAGGCTACTTTTTATCCCGATATTCCCACGGAATAGGGATAAAATCTCGAACTAATAACCGCTGGGCTTAGAGTCATGCAATTTGGGATGTAGATAGCTGTACATCTGGAATAAAACATAGTCTACTTTTTATTCAGATACTCCCACGGGATAGAGATAAAATCTCGAAACAACAACCGCTACTGGGCTTAGAGTTATGAAGTTTGACCATGATTGTTTTTGATGTAATCTAACGTCAATGAAAACAACGATTTAATTTTCAGGAATTATCACGGGAATTCTGAAAAATCCCGGTATTTCAATTCAGCTGCTGGATCTAATGATTTATGTGTGCGAAGCCGCGGGTAAATACTAGTATTACAAATACGAAAGTTTGTAAGTCTGTGTCTTTGTTTGCTTGTTACCCTCATCACGCTTTTTACCTCTTAAAAATAAGATCACCAGATTCTTTAAACAAAACTTGTGTATTTAGCCCCTGTGCAATCTTCGGGGTCAGTGGGTTCAATGACCATCAGCCAACCATAGTAAGCTGTCATATCATACAACCGGAGTTAGCATAAACATTCTGCGTAAGAGTTACTCTGTTTAACTGAAAAAGTGTTTGCATAGCAATGAAAAATGAAATTTCTTTTTCGATGTTCAGTCATACAGTTGATGCTATTTCTTTTTTAATACTATGTCGGTGGAAAACAGGCATGCGGCCCGCCTGATGAAGCAATTACCTCCGCCTAGGAACGCTTGCAACATCCGAAGTATCACTCGCGCGTTGCCGACCCTGCATAAACCTTTTTATACCCCTTTTGAAGACCTCCATGCTGTTTCCAAATATTGTAAATGGACTCTTTTATAAGGGACCACTTAACAATACAATACAATACAAAAGCTCTTTATTGTACACCAGAAATAGTAAGCGATACAGAAAACAGGATAGGTACAAAGGTAAAACTGCCTTAGGGTAATTTTTTTGCAAAAGTATCCACATCTCTGTATATGTTGTAACTTTTGTTTTGTTTTCGTATTTAGATGCATGCTTAAATAAATAGGTAGTTACATATATTTAAATTGTAAAGAGCGCATTCTCGCCAACAAACTGTACTAATATCAGTTTGGCGAGTGGATATGTAAATTAAGTAAGTGTATGTAATACCTATGAGAAATAAATAAAAAAATAAAATAAAAAATTACAAGGCATTTAAGTACTTACTACCCAGTTTACGAGTATTATCAACCGACTTCAAATAAAGAAGAAATTATTGTAACACCGTATGTACATACTACATGATATAAACCAAACAAACAGACAACAAGGACAAGATAGCTATATGTACAAATGAAAATAGTAAATGATTGGATTGCTAAATGTTAACATAGTCAGTTTTTAACCCCCAACGCAAAAAAGGGGTGTTGTAAGTTTGACCGCTATGTGTGTCGGTGGCACCGTAACTCTTAAACGGGCGAACCGATTTGAATGCGGTTCTTTTATTTGAAAGCATGGTTTCTAGCAATGCTTCTTAAATATGTTAAATCAAAATTGATTCGGCCGTTTTTGAGATATTGAACTTTAGAGTGACAATGTTGCGGGTTTTCCATCTCATTGTTGGTTAGGATATTGCTCGAAAAAATTAACAAACATACACACATACATTGATATAAAAATGTCTGCGAAAATTTTGTTTATTATTATTTACTAACCCGCAGGAACTATTTTCCAAGGTAAAAAGATCTAAACTGGTATAAAACATAAGTCCCGTGATTAAGGAAAACCGAGATTATTACGCCCTAGGGAGTTATAGCGCTGTCTTAACTGAGCCAAACTCATCATGAATGTAAAATATTCAAACATTTCCCGCCGGAATTAATTTTCTGATGAAAGTCTGATTTATTAGTCTGGCAAGTTTTTTTTAGCTGTGGCCTAGTGGTTTGACCTATGTTGTGACCTCTCTAGCAGATCGTGGGTAAGGTTCAAGTCCGGGCTCTTTGTGTTTTTGAAACATTTGTGCGAAATTATTCTTCTTCTTCTTCGAGCTATGGAGAGAGCTATTCTTGGGGTTTCTTTGCGCGATAGAATCCGGAATACGGAAATTCGTCGAAGAACTAAAGTCACTGACATAGATGGAAAAATATGCAAATTGAAGTGGCAATGGGCGGGCCACATCGCTCGAAGAACAGATAACCGTTGGGGGAGAAAAGTCCTCGAGTGGCGACCACGAACCGGAAGAAGCGTTGGCAGGCCTCCCACCAGGTGGGCTGACGACATCGTGAGAGTTGCGGGAAACCAGTGGATGCAAGTGGCGAGTTGTCGTTCATTATGGCGTTCTAAGGGGGAGGCCTTTGTCCAGCAGTGGACGTCTTCCGGCTGATGATGATGACGATGATGATTCTTCTTCTTGGCAATGATGGTCTTTCCGAAAGCGCTGGTAGTTTAAAAAATGACGTGTAAGTAAAAGTGCCCATTGCGGCCTATTTAATGAATAATAAAGAAAAAAACATTCAAAATTTACCAAGAGCTTTACGGTGAAGAACACAAATGTATGTCAGTCAAATTACGGCCCCAGCCCTCGCAGTCTGGGAGGACGCCTGTACCTAGCAGTAAAGGGTTTATAAGCTGAACTTATGATGAAGTTTTTTATAGTGTTGGAAAAAAATTATAAGTACATCAGAGACAAAGTGTGTTCAGGACCTGGCGATGAGAGAATTTACTGTTCTTTTAAAATACTTGTACCTACATATTTTTTACGCCCCTTTTTTAATTTATAACTGTAATCAATGAATGCATAACACATGTTAAATAACTTTTTCAATTAAAAAACCCCTTTTTTCCCCCGTGTGTAATTCAAGGGGTTTAATTTAATTAACTCAAAGGTTGCCAGAATCATCTCCGGAAGCTGTTGTATTTGTATGGAAATTTGGGTGGACGAAACGTGAGTTTTAATGCATTATAACGAGAAAAATATTGGTAAAATGTGATTCAGACGCCGTCGTCTAAAGGTGGGATTAGATCAAAAGAACATTGAGCTAGAGCTAGAACAAGATAATTCTTCCTTAGTCTTTTAGTGTAAACGGAAGCTCGTTTTCAGCACTTATATCAAAATATCAAGGCGGAGGCATGTAGGCATGTAGTTCGTCGGTCCTGAACTAAGAACTAAAAAGAATGACTTTGTAACGCCCCCCCCCCCCCTTATTTAGATTATAATTTAAAAAATATTATCTAGTATTTTATTTAATAAACGTATGAATTAAAATCTAATAAAATCCTATGAAGTAATAAAAATTCGGACAAGTAATATAATATAATTTAAAAAATAATAGGTAGTGAATTTACTGCGGAAAAATAAGAGGAAAAATAAAAGGAAAATTAAGAAGGAAATTTGTTTTGGCCATGTGATCGTCTAGTGTCCTACGTTGTGAATAGTAAACCAAGCTCGTTTAGTAGAAGTAAGGGATGTCTATGAATAAAACCTAATAAAATCTGTCCTATAAAAATAATCTCACTAAACGTAAATGGAACGTAATAACTATAAAATTCGTAATAAAAAAATGTCTGTCACTATATTACCTGAAATTAAACATTTGTTAAAATAATACACAATAGGTAATTATGAAGGAAAATAAGCAATTATGTTTTGTGTCAAGGCTAAGGCCCCACCTCTGCCCTGGAGTTTTCTCCCTGGCTATTTACCAGTAGCTGTGTCTCTCGTTCCATTGACCCTAAGAGACTCCAACACAAGACAGTAGAATTTACTTGTCAATAGTCGGTAAGTTATGTCACAGTTTATCAAAGGGAAAGAGGATGCAAGAAACCAGGTTTCCTAGGTCTCTAATTACCCTATGCTGACCTTTTATATAGGTTCAGAAGGAAAACTACTTTAATAAATATTTGGGTGTTTCTTTGTTTTAATTAATGTAAATAATTAGGTACTTATAGAAACTGTTGTAATCTAATCATCACTGGTTTCAAATGTAAATAATGGGATCTAAGAAGTATAAAATATATACACCCGTAATGCAATTCAAAATAAAGCAAAGATTATTAGAGTCATAAAATCTCACAATTAAGACCAAAGTTTTAAATAAATTCTGTCAGTAATCTGTCATTAACTCAGATTGATATAACTTGATAAAATAATAATCAGTTGTAAACCAATAAATAAATCACAAGTAGTAAATCTTCCCGTGGTTAGGTAAAGACAACTATGGATCGCTTTTGGTCGTATCCAGCTTTAAGTAAGTCTTGGTAAAATTTATAAGTACTAATTTGCTCGTATTCTATCTCAGCAAATGACAGATTTTAAATTGTAATAACAGTAGTCTATTGTAAACAAAAACGATATCACCAAGAAGGAATTCGCCATCACAGAACACAAAATAACAATAATACACACTAATAATCAAAACTATGTGAGCCGGTCTCACTTAATTAAATTAATCTTTTGCTTAAAACACAACTCGACTCTCAACTCTCACTACCATGACTTGACTGTCCTTCCACGACTCCCCCTTCAACCCTCAAGCTCCAAAACCAAAGCAAACTAACACAGTCAGAAATAAAAACAGTAGGCCAACTCTAGTAAACGAACGAATGCTGCTGCTTTGTTCAGCCCAGTCAGTATCATGAGTATTTAATTTTTACTATCATGATATAATTTTCTTATTGTGTATAGAACCAATATATTATGTAAAGATTATGTGGCCTTTCACTGTGTAAATACAATGATTGATATGTAGGTCACTGATAAAATCAGATGAACTATATAAATTATGATAGATTATACTGAACCATCATTATAGTATTTTCTAGTAATAGTTTATTCAACTAATAGTTGACAAATGGCGAGACATCTATACAATAATGAATTCCTCTCTACAAGAGATCTCCTCCAGCCAACCTCTGAACGACTGCTAGAATTATTCACTGATCATTCAGTCAGAGAGTGAATATTAAAGTCAGAAGTAAATTAATATGAACATTGGTTTATATTTATAACCAAATGTGATCATTAGTTTAATGATAAGTATTGCGATGGCCTTGTAATATATGTATATCTATTATCTTATATGAAAGGCGTATTCTATATGACATCATATAAGTGTCGCACAGACTCAGGTTCAACGCTCACGTGCAGCGTAGAAGCAAGGCAAAATAGTGTACTGTTTTCTGTCTCTACTATGACATTTTTTATGCCACTTGTAACCATATCGGCCCTTCAATGTCCCAGCTAAGGAATGTTTTGAAACTCATAAAATGTGTTAATTTATTACGTGCCAGTAAACTAGCTTTTTCTCGCGACTTTGTCCGAGCTGAGATTAAATAAATCATTTGAGTTTAATATACTCATAATAATATAATATAATTATTTATATTTGTGAATTTGACCGATTTGAAGGCTTGAATCGGTACAACTTCCCATTGCGGACCGAAAAGAACTAGCTCCTCGTAAACGCTCTTAATCGGTCTCGGTCCCGCTCCCGGTCTGCGCTCCTTAGCTTCGATCGGTCGGAGTCGGAGCTAAAACAGTATGGGAACGAGCATTGGGAGCGGGATTGAGTGAGCGATATATGATTGAACGAGGAAACAGAAATAAACTCGCTCCCCGATCTTAAACATTGTTTCGGTCGAAGCCGCTCCTCGGAGCTAAAGGAACTAAAGGAGCTAAAGGAACTAAAAGACCGAACTAGTTCATTTGACCGATTGTCCGAGATCGAAGCGCTCCCTTTAAAGACCGAGCGGGCGCAACTCTAGAGGCATGCATTTGTTACCTATCACTCAATCTCATGCCTCCGTCTGCATTTCATATCATTGCATTAAATTTTCAAGGAATACCGTGAACATGTCTAAAGTTAAGCCTTTTGTGTTTGGTCTCGTATCGATTTCTTTCATTAAATTCTGTTAGCTTTTGATATTTCTATTTTTTTTTGTCTTGTTTCGATCTTTTCAGTTCATTGCAGGCGGGTTTTTGATTTTTTTAATTATTATTTTTGTTTATGTAGAGAGGGATAAATTTTGCGCCACTGGGTATATTTAGGCTATGTACAGTGAAACCTTTTGCTTCCTGACTCAACGTAGAACGTTCTCACAGTAAGTGTCGCAATCAACTCACTTGTCAAGGAACGCGATTTCATGTTTTTTCCATAAAAAGTTTCCACAATGGGTCACGATTCAGTTGGTTCAATAGTACACGGTACCTCATACTAGACAAATTTTACACATTTTATTCCGTTGTTGGTACATTTCTCTTTTTGCTTTTTATTTTTATTACAAAATGAGTCATGCTACTTAAGTAAATTAATCCATGGGTTCGATTCCCAGTGTTGGTCTTATTTTTCTGGTTTTTCTGTGCATCTATGTTTCGGTTTGTATTTTCAATTTAGGTTTCACGGGATGACCGTAAAAGTAAAAATTTGGAATTGAAATAAAAAGTACAAAAAGATTCCAAAAAACCAATCATAATTTGATTGCTTAGTAGCGACATCTCTTGTCCGGGTGAACGGTTAGTTCCGAAGGAGATATTGAAGGCTTCTCGTTGAGAGTTAAAACAATATAGATGGCGCTAGGTAACTGCTTAAGTTACAAAGTAAAGTATAAACAAGCTGAGATATGTGATGCATAGGGAAAATTCGTGTTTGTGCCGTTGACCAGCAGTGGTGTAGCGGTATAACACGCGGCACGGAATGCCGAGGACCTGGGTTCGATTCCCAGTGTTGGTCTTATTTTTCTGGTTTTTCTGTGCATCTATGTTTCGGTTTGTATTTTCAATTTAAATTAATCCTATTACTATACTAAGTCTCGAAGTTAATAAAACTAAGTAAATAAATTAATTCAGTGTAAGTTACTAGAATTAAATGAATTATTATTATAATTCCCCTTATTTATTTTTATTATTATTGCTAGCTTTTGCCCGCGGCTCCGCCCGTGTGGTATTCGGTTATCGCGCGCTGTTCCCTTGGGTAGCCTATGTCACTCTCGGGCCCATAAACTATCTCTAGGTATGCCAAAAATCACGTCGATCCGTCGCTCCGTGACGGCGTGAAAGACAGACAAATACACAAACACATAAACATACAAACACAATTTCGCATTTATAATATTAGTATGGATATGGATTTTATTATTATTTGGTCAGAAAAAGAAGCAAGGTTTTAAATTCACACACAAAACCTGAACGATAGTGAAACACGACAGTTATACTTGAAAGGTTTAAGTAATTAACTAAATGTAAACAAAACAATGTCAATCGGCGTCTTAAATATTAAAATTCCCCCATTAAACTATCTAAACATTTCTGTATTGAAATAGGTACATCTATCTAGTTTGTGTTACAATGACAGACAGGCAAAATGTTTAAAATCCTTAAATGTGCCAAATCTGGCAGCCAAAGTTTATTTACGTTTTATTACCTAAACCTTTCAAGTATGGTACACAATAAAGTGAAGACAGGTTAATAAAGGACATAAATAATGCAAACGAAAATAAACAATAATACCAAAAAGACAAAACGACTGACGGCACATCGTCCTAGCCGTGCAGGTGTGAAACATAATAAATCCTTGTTAACGCCTGGCAAATATTCCGACTCATAAATTATAACAGTAACAGGAGAAAAAATAAAAGACTTTCTTCTTAATACCGCGCTCCACACAAATTTTCAGATGAGCCAATTTTTCACATGACAAATCTTACTGTACAGTGTGTTACGGCAGCCTTTTTTTTAAGGGAGAATAAAAGATACGTATTCTGTAACTTAACCGTGACACTAATTTAATTAATAAACTAGAATTTAGTCTTTGTTAACTTTCTAACAAAATTCTAATTGCTAGCTATGTACAGCATAGTAATTTGATAAGTAATAATCAAAGTATCTGTCGGGGGTGCGTCCCAAGATATATAAAAACGTTAGATATATTTTCATATTATATAACGTTCATTATATATAATTACATTATGTATAACACGAAACACTATAATTTCAATAAGTATAACGTTCGATCAGTATAACAATTGTTTTATATACTTTCATAAGAAATAACATGTTTATAGGCTAAATTTATATGATATAACATACATAAAGTATACCGCTCATAATACGCAATAACTTTTTATATAACATTAATATGATATAATATCAAGTGATATACTTTGTTTCTAAAATACTTGTTAAATTTTTAAATTTTAAAACCAGAAAATGAGGTGTATATCAACCTTTAATTTTTGTATTGAAAAGCTTTACTCCAAAATTTGTGCGAGCGAGCGAAGCGAGCGAGCAAGACGGTTCGGAGCAGAAGCGACTCGGATAGGTTAGGTTCAGAAGGCTAAGGCGGGAGCGAAGCGGAGCGTAGCTCCCGCCTTAGCCTTCGGTGTTAGGTTTTTTTTATAGCAGCGAGATAACCGCAAAAGTGAAATAAAAATAAACAAAGAATACACAATAAATTAATCGACAAATTTATTCAAAAATAAACATAGCTATATTTTTTAAGCTTAAACAGGAAGCGATTGCTTTTAGGAATTCACATTCGGAATACTCGGTTTTATATTTTTGTTATTACGTTTATAATTTTGAGCGTTATATTTTCCGTTGTAAGATTAAATGAATGTTATATGTTTTGGTTGTTAGAGGTTGTGAATATTATATTATTTGATCGTTATACTCAAAGTATTTATTTCCATAGATTATTATATATAATGGAATTATATATTTTATCATTATACATTATGAGCATTATAGCAAACGTATGTTATATTTAAAAAAATAGAGAAAGTGAAGTTATATATAATGAATATTATATGTTTTGTTTTTATATATTCTATTACTTACCCATCTGTCGGCTGTCATTTACAACTAACACTTACTTGTCAATTTACCTTGGCAATCATATTTTTTTTACAAAGTTAAACAAAGTCTGAATTTTAGTTTATTAATTAAACTAGCTTTTGCCCGCTGCGTGGCTTACCCCGCGTAGAATTCGGTTACCCGCGCACTGTTCCCTCGGGAACTGTGCATTTTTCCGGGATAAAAAGCAGCCTATGTCACTCTCTGGCCCATAAACTATCTCTATATCCACCAAAAATCACGTTGATCCGTCGCTTCGTTTCGACGTGAAAGACGGGTAAACATACACACAAACACACACACTTTCGCATTTGTATTATTAGTATGGATTAATGTTATGGTTAATTCACAGAAATATGCGTCTTTAATATCCCTTAAAAAAACGCTGCCTGTCGGTAACACACTTTATACTCAACAAGATAACACACTCTATACTCAACATAAAAGCGGCCACATGAGTTTCGTTGGAAAAAGAAAATACTAATAAACATAATTATTCTTTATTACGTATTATAACATTCCTGATAAAAAAAAGTTTGTTTCCAACATGACACAATACACATAATTTTCGTTCAATTAAACGTTAAATTAAAACATAAAAACGCAACTATACTAATATGTTTGATTTCATTTACGGATTAAACTCAAGCCAAGTCACCCTTATTGTTTTTGACTGGTTAGCTAGTGGGCCAATCAACTTTTTTACTCACACTAATCTGTCCGCGGCATTTTTCAAACAATTGCATATTTTTGTAAGTGAACATGTTTTTTCTGTAATTTAATAGGTGGTGTACATGAATACAATGCCAACCTACGTAAGTTCAACCTATTAAACTGTGAAATATCTTTTTTTTTTAATTTAGAAACAAACAGTCTTACACAATAATTTTGCATTTTAGCTAAAGCATATCTTGCTGGAAGTTAGATTTTTTGGTAGTGCCAGAGACAATTTTGGTAACGCAGGAGACCGCCCAAAGTGTCGGTATAATAGTTGATTGGCCCTAGTTCATTATAAAGCTTGAAAACCGTCGTATCGCCTAACATTGTTTTGTCCTAATGATCGATTGTCCTAACATCCTGAAACTGAAAATATTTCGGAACACCTAACTAATTCTAAGTACCTAACTAACTAACGCTAGTTAGGTACTTAGAATCGCGGTTAGGTTAGGTTTAATTTATAAATTTCCTGAAAGGTCGATAGTTTCGCTATAATGAACAAATTAGGACAATCGACAATAGAACAAACATTACATTAGGACAAACAATCATTCGGCGATATGATTTTAATCCCCGAATTTGATCGATTTTCTTCGCCTTTCTTCTTTTTTTTCGCCTTTTTTTATAGTAAATAACATTGGTGTTAAGCCGGGCAGGTTGCCAATTATCAATATATTTATAAGAGCGATAACAATCTGCACGCTTACGATTATATTAAAACATCGTAAGAATTCAACTAACTATTAGAAAACATAGCCAGCTAAAATAGCCACAGACTACCTACCACAAAACGGACTTCGGCGACGTGGCAGGCCCAGGGTGTCGATGGCGAGATGATCTGGACGCCTTTCTTCGCAGCTGGTCAGAGATTGCCCAAGACTGGGTGGAGTGCAGGACATGGGGGAGGCCTTTTCCCAACAGTGGGACACCTCAATTCAGCTAACAATGACTGTGGTAAGAGAGTGTGGACGCACGCTTTACCACGCGCTTTGAATAGATTTCCATAATATGATGATTCAATGCAAAACCAAACTGCAAAACAACTGGTAAATATTAAAAAAAAAATGCTGCTAAACAACCTTTCCAACTAACATATTAGGTACTATATGATACCAAACAATTCATGTCATTTACTTTTGTCATTGACTTATTAATGGGTGGTGAAACAGCCCTTTAAGTCATGAACTTTATTTTTTATAATTTGATTTATAATTAGATTCGATAAAATCTTTAAATATTAAGATAAGAGTCTAAGCGGAAGATTTTTTTTGTTACTAAGTTTTGAAATAAACAGTTTTTTTTTTTTTTTTACCTCTACAGGCTTTTTAATATAATATAATATATTAGAAAACAGATTTATTTGTCAGGCGGCCGGCGCGCGGCGCTCTGTTAAGTTAAATATTCTCGTCAAGTTACATTGTGAAAACGAACTTGGCAAAAGTTATTCGAAAGCAAAATAAGTAATCACAACGCCAGCATGTAAAATTCAGAGGCATTTACATGCATTATTATGTCGCGAAGTTGTTTGGCATCGTGTCGTTAAATCTTCTGTGATATAAGTATAAATATGGCGGAACGAAAGTCTCACCGTCAAGTTGAGGAACAGTAATCTTCTATATAATATATAAAATTCAAAGTCCTGACTGACTGACTGACTGACTGATATATCAACGCACAGCCCAAACCACTGGACCTAGAGACTTGAAATTTTGCACATAGATACCTTATACAATGTAGGCATCCACTAAGGAAGGATTTTTGAAAATTCCCACGGGAACGGGAAAAATCAAGATTTATATATTCGATTCTGAGTGACCCTATCTCAGTAACAATAATAACTAGACTCTTCAAATTTGTTACACAAGTAGGTATTACATTAATAAAAACATCAATTTCAGGATTTTTGGAAATTCCCACGGGATAAGGAAAAAACGGGATTTATATATTCAGTTCAACGGAATCCCATGAACAATAATTACTAGACTCTTCAAATTTGGCATAGAAGTAGGTAATTATACGTAGTAATTACAGGAAGTAGGTAATTTAAGGATTTTCGGAAATTCTCACGGGATAAGGAGAAAACGGGATTTATATTCAGTTCAATGGGATGGTTTTATCGTTTTAACTGAAATTTAGTACCTATTTAGGTTCCCTGGGGGGGATCTAGGGGTCTATTACAAAAGGATTTCCCGAAATTCTGACGGGAACGGGAAAAAACGGGATTTTTCGTTTTTCTGGTCGTAGAAAGCTGAAATTTGGCATGTAGGTTGCTTGAGGAGTGTAGAAATTCCTACGGGAAAGGGAAAAAACGGGATTTTTCGCTTAATGGATGCAGAAAGCTGAAAATGGCATGTAGATTGCTTGGGGAGTGTAGAGGAGCATTGAGAGTGGAGTTTTCTAAATTTCCACGGGAGTGGGAAAAAACGGGATTTTTCGTTTTACTGGTCGTAGAAAGCTGAAATTTGGCAAGTGGGTTCCTTGGGGAGTGTAGGGGAGCGTTGAGAGAGAATTTCCCGAAAATTATTAACGGAAATGGGAAAATTGGGACTTTTCTTTTTCTTTTTTATTTATTTTAAAAATATTTTTTTTATTCGAAAGAGTATACTCCCAAGGTGGTCCACTGTGACCAAATTAGGATCTGATGACGGGATCTCAGGGAAATCGAGGGTAAACTTCAAATTGTGTAGGGACGCATTACGTTTTTCATATATTTTCTCAGTATTTGCGTCTGATAGACATCATCTCATGTTGATGAGCTGATGATGGAAGGTAAAACTCCATAACGGTTAGGAGTTGAGGTTTTTTTTTAAATATTATACCTAATATGCAGGTATAGACGTTTAGTTGTTTTCATTCTGGTTACTCAGATGAGTTGATGTTGGAAGATATAACTCCTTAACGGTTAGGACACATTAGTACCTACGCCAAACCAATCAACTGATTACAAAGAAAGAAAGAAGAAAAACTTTTTAAACTTTGTCTGTTTCTTTGTTTATTGGGGGTAATCTCTGAAACAACAGCTTTTTAAAAATCGATACCCTAAATAATAGAAGCCTGTTTCAATTCAATCGCGGACAGTGTGGTATTCTATTGAACTCACTTATTTTTATCCCACGGGAATCCTATGTCGCACAGGTACAAATCGCAAAAGAAACAAGTAGGTTTTCTAAAATTACACCTCTGACCTGAAGATGTGAAACAAGGCTTCAAAGTCGATTTTTAAATTCGAAAATTTGCAAATATAATCCTCCGAAAAATCAATTAAAACACGAAATTAAATATCGTAAAAAGTAAATCTGTGTTACCCCAAATTTAACGCGGGCGAAGCCGCGGGCAAAAGCTAGTAATGATTATAATATCTCGAGACAATTAACAGCAATTGACCTAGTTTCGAAGTAGGCAAAGTTTGTGTAGGTTTTTTTTTATTCGACTGGAAGGCAAACGAGCAAGTGGGTCGCTTGGTGTTAAGAAATCACCACCGTCCATAAGCATCTGCAACACCAGGGGTATTGCAGATGCGTTGCCAACCTAAAGGCCTAAGATGGAATGCCTCAAGTGCCAGTAATTTCACCGGTTGTCTTACTCTCCACGCCGAAACACAACAGCGCAAGTACTGCTGCTTCACGGCAGGATTAGCGAGCAAGATGTGGTAGCAATCCGGGCGGACCTTGCACAAGGTCCTACCACCCAAACCTGTCTCTGGCGTTACCAAAAAATCGTACATCCAACAAGATATTCACGGTTTAATAGGTTGAACTTAAATAGGATGGCATGTATTCCTGTACACCATCTATTAAATTACAGAAAAATCGTGTTTACTTACAAAAATCTGCGATTGTTTGAAAAATGTCGCGGACAGATTAGTGTCGTTAAAAAAGTTGATTGGCCCACTCACAACTGAAATTCCGGGATTTCACAAGATTCCGCTGGGAATTGTCAAAATTTAAATCGCGGTCTACATCGAGGTTATGTTGTAAGAATAATAACTGTCCAAAATTTAATTTCTCTAAACTCAGCGGTTGAAATTTCAAGATTTTATCCCTATCCCGCGGTAATTTTGGGGTAAAAAGTGGCATATATTGTGTTAATCCGGACGTCCAGCTATATACATGTCGGCGGCCGATCGTAAAATCCGCCAGATCACGAAATTCCTAGGCATATCATGAAACGCCGCCTTTTCATGATTTGGCTAGTTTAAGCAGATCATGAAATTCCTAGGTATATCATGAAATGCCGGCAAATCGTTTTTGGCACTTCGCCGGCCGCTGCCACGGTACGCTCGCTTCGCTCGCTCGCCTCGTGCGTAGTAGTCACAATTCATACTAACCACTCGTCGCTTCGCTCGTCGTACCTATTTTTTTCTTTTTTTCAGCATATCACGATATGCCCGGTATAAAGCTAGGAATATCGTCGAATGCGTTGCTCTAATCGATCTGCCGTATTGTTTCTCAGGCACATCGTGATATGCCTAGACAACTTTTAGGCATATCATGAAATGGCGCCATTTCATGATGTGCCTAGGAATTTCGTGATCTGGCTGATTTTACGATCGGCCGCCGACATACATACCAAATTTTATGACTCTAAGTGCTGTTTCACCATCCATTGATTAGGTAGTGTAAACTGACGGTTAAATGTGATGCCGAGCAAAACAAATAGAGACGGAACCATTTCTAACCGGCAGTTAACACTAATAAATGGATGGTGAAACAGCCCCTAAGTCTAGTGGTTGTTATTTCGAGATTTTATCCCTATTCCGTAAGAATATCGGGATAAAAAGTAGCCTATGTGTTATTCCAGATGTTCGGCTACCTACGGACATCCAGCTATCTACGTACCAAATTTCATCCAAATGTATCTAGCCGTTTTAGCGTGAAGGAGTAACAAACACACACACACACACACACAAACTTTCGCATTTATAATATTCTCGTAACTAGGATAAATATTATGCATTTCTCTGCAGGGCAAAAACCTCCTCTCAGAGCAAAATTCTATTATTTATTTATTATAATTCCTACGCGGGCCCAACGCAGATTGGTAATTCCAAAACTCATTGAATTTCTTCGCATGTATTCGTAGATTTCCCTGTGATGTTTTCCTTCCTGTTCCTGTATTTCCATTGGTACTATTTTTTATTGGTATTGTTTTTAATTTCACACAAAATTTCTAATCTCAATGGTGCAAGCCTGAACTTAAACCCTCTGCTTCAGAGGTCATAGGTAAAAACCAAAACTATACAAATATTCTTTATTGATCACCAAAAACAGTACAGAGACATCACAAAAAAAAACAGGTATACAACCAAGATACCACGGCACGTGTTTTAAAAAAAATCAGCTTCCTTTTCAGTCCTACAGCTACGTAGATTATTATTATTATAATAGCTTCTTTATCTCCATTTTGAATCACAAAACATAATTATAAGTGCATGCATTACATATTAAAATCAAGCATTATTCCAATTATTACATATTGTACATTAAAAAAAAATTCAAATTTCTTTCGTAAAGGCGCATTTCGTTCCACATCTGTTTGTCCTTTGCTTTAACAACCCAGTTTTCGCCAGAATTCCTCACTATATTTCATCCGCCCATTTTTCTTTCGGTTTACCTCTTTTCCGTTTGTTTATTGGACCTAGCCAAGAAGTTACTAACTGTGCCCATTTTTCTTTATTCATGCGTGCAATATGACCTGCCCATTTCCATTTAAGTTTTGTCACGTGTTCCAGAGCGTCTATTTTTGTTGCTTTTAAATAAGCTATGATTTGATGGACGATTTTTTTCTTTTCTCAGTTAAACACACATTGAAAAAGCCAGTTAGAGTTTTATGTGACCCCGTGCGACACTTTTCACGTCACGGGCCCTTATCCCAAATTTAAAATTCAATTTCAAAATTCAAACCGTTTATTCTGTAAACAGGCAGCAATGGGCATTTTTACGCGTATTTTTTCTTAAACTACGCAGCTACGATCTTCCGAACTCTGACGCGCTTATCATTGTCACATTTTTTATAGAATAGAATAGAATAGAATATTTATTTGCTTAAACATGGTAAGTACAATGTAGGTGGTTACTATAACAATTATAATTGTTTGTTTCACATGTTTAACCGATAAGGGCATGCAAATTATACATATAACAATGTCAAAATGTTGTTAATTCAATAATCACTAATACAATATTATCATTTAGCATTAGTCATATATTATCTATAATAAATTACTGCATCAATTATTATTACTCTCTCAAATGATTATTCCTTATTTTCTAAAAACTCTTTTAACGTTATTTATCAGCCATTTCTTTAATTTTGTTTGATTTATTAAGGAAAAATTACATGTTTGATATTTTCTGATGACCTGACTGACAGACTAAGGGGTTTTTATGTGGTCGTTGGGCAGTGCATGTTACCTAAGGACACAATGTTTTTATTTTTATTTTTAATTTTACTACGTTAGAAGGGCTAAAAAACTTATAGTGGGGCATTGGAAAATATTAAAATAACTAGGCCAGAGAAGAATAAAGATTGAAAAGATAGCTATAACTAGCTACACTCCAAACTATCTAAATATTAGTTATGCAGTTCCACTCTTGGCATGATCATTTTTTTTTTAAATATAGAACATCGTAATTTTTGGGAAATTGAGCTGGAAAATGTGTGCGAAGTCTAAAAAGGTCAATCAAGAGTGATTGGAGACCTTTTTATAGTTCTGTGCCAAAAAGGTAATAAAAACGGGACGCTATTACTAAGACTCCACTCTGTTCGTCTGTCTGTCTGCCTATCACTATGAACCGTGATAACTAAATAGTTCAAATTTTCACTGATGATGTATTTCTGTTGCCGCTATAACAAAAAATATTAAAAACAGTACTAAATAAATGTTTAAGGGGGGCTCCCATACAAAAAACGTGATTTTTTTTTTGCTCGTTATTAATAACGGCAGCAGGTACTTGCTTGAAATATTCACAAAATATTTATTTGTTTTGTTTTGTATTTGTTATTGTTTTTGGGTTTGGTGGTGGTACTGTTGGGACCGTCAATAAATAATTTTTCTTTCTTTTCTTTCTTTCTTTTTAATGTAATTTAAAAATAAACAATTAAATCAAAATAAAATAAATATTTAAGGGGGGCTTTTATACGGCAAACGTGTTTTTTTGCAGTTTTTTGCCAATATCTAATGTTGTATAGTTACGGAACCCTTGGTACTACGGGAGTCCGACTCGCACTTGGCTGTTTTTTACTTTGCCCGTGCGAAGCCGAGCCGGGTCGCTAGTTTTACAATAAACTAAATTCCCTTATAATAAATGAAAAAGTCGAAGTATTCAACGATCTAAGAACCCTTCACTAAAAACTTAACAAAGTGAAGAAGAAAGTTCTTCAGTTACTTCTTAATCAGAAAGTAAGTAGCCATAGCTTCAGTACTAAGAAAAAAGTTACAAAAACTTTAATAACTCACCTTAGAAGCTAGAAAACTTTCATAAAACTGTAGTCACTTGAACACACACTAATTTGGCACTAAACTCACTGCTATTAATTCTTTTTCATGGGTATTCGTAATATAGGGGTTTTAAGGGGTGGAAACAACCGCCCTCCGTCGCGGCTCAATTGCTACTGACGTAGGGTAGCTAGCACCCTTTAGACTGTTTAATCTGCACCTTAGAAGTATCGAAGTTACGATAAATTAACTATACACTTAAGGTTTTGCGTATAAACAGAAAGTTTTTGAAATTATTTTGAAACAGACAAAAGTGCGCAAGTAACTCTTTTGTCTCTTTCTAATAAGGTCAACCGGGGCTAATGGGCCACGACACTTTCAATAGCATATGTATCAGATTATAACAAACACATTATGTATCTGTAAAAGCTATAACTCATGATACAAGCTAGCATATTTGATCTAATTTCATATTTTAAAACCATTTTATGGCATTTTTAATAACTTCTACGTGTAAATTACGTTTCTGTAAAAGCTGGGATTTTTAGACGCTATAACCCCATGTGGGGTGAAAGCGTCTTTTACTGGTATTATGTGATCAGATTGGTCGAAATTATTTTAATCGAGATAATTTTATAAAAGCACACATGATAAAGTTAATTACTATGTTGTACGCCAAATTCTAGCCTAAGTTTAGGGTAATTAGTTGAACAAAAATATTTGGGGCTATAGCGCATAATTGACCTCGTTGGCGAATTACTTAAAAAAAGAGCTCGGCCACTACATCTAGTGATCATTTTTTGTACTTTTAGTGCCAAAGCCTGAGTAGTTCTAAAGAATGTTTTTCTTATGATAATTGGAATGGACGCATTAGCCCCATAGGAGACATAGCCCCGGTTCACCTTACGAAAATTTCAGTGCGCGGGACCAAGGCCCACTTGACCGGGTTTATTATTCATCTACTTCGTACTTATCACTAAAGTAGATCCTTTTTCATCAAAAAATATTATATTTCTAAAGAAAAAACTTTTATCAGTCGACTTCGAAATATTTTTTTCATCGCAATACTAAAGATTTCTTTCTTATGCATAAATAATACGAATAAAAATTAATGCTGAAATCTCAGCGTTAAAAGAGGGAAGTTCTTTAACAGTGGTAACAATTAAAACTTTTAAATGAGTGCTAAATTGACTTTTGACTTTCGGCTAATAATTTACTGTCCTGACGCTTTCGGCGAAAAATCTCGGCGTTTGGTACGTAGCCATAATAAAGACGATGTAACTTGACAATTAGCTTACAATTAAGTAACATCGTCTTTATTATGACACTAGCGAAGCGTGTAGCATCGCGTTAAAATAATCAAATCAACCCGTCAACACGTCAAGTGCCGTCACACGTTAGTTTATGGCTGTGTGTTGTCACCTTAAAAGCCCGCGCACACAGGCAGCGGTCAGGAGTTCCGAGTTCCGAGTTACGCGTTCGGCGTTCATTAGAATGTAGGTACCGACTCTACAACGCACACAGCGGGCAGTCTGACCGCGGCGGTCAAAGCGGAACGTTGCGTTCCAAGAGTTCTTTTCCCGCCGAGACAGGGAACGCCGGAACGCCGCGATGTCTGAGTTAGCAAAAACGGAAAAGTTCATTGAATTGGTTAGGGTTAGTAACATGTTGCGAAAACGAAACTATGTAGAACGCGAGAATTTGCACGCCGCTTGTGTGCGTTGGAACTCTTGGGCGGTCACCGGTCACTAGAACGCAGAACTCTGACCGCTCTCTATGTGCGCACGCTCTAAAGGTTTTATCATCAACGAATCCCATGAATCTTTGATACTTCTGTTCTAGGTCTTAGATTATTTATTTAACCCCAGTTTTTGGCGAACCGAGGGTTCTTTAATAACTAAGCAGCTGTGATAGCATTTTAATGTGAAATGTCCTCGTTTTCTATTCGCAGTTCAGAGAAATATTTGGAATAATTTATTATTTTGGTTTAGTATTCATCCCATACGCACATGCTTTTATTGCAATCTCTGAAGTATATGAACTTTACTATAGGCCACCTCTCAGAATACGAGGGCTTGGGGCTGTAATTCCCACGGGGACCCAGTGTGGGTTAAGAACTTCACATACACAATTGAATTGCTTGCAGGTTATGTAGGCTTCCTTAATAATCGGTGAAATAAAATCACAGGTCTTATACAAATGTACATACACATAATACATACGTATTACAACGTACAATTTTTAAATATCAAATTTAATTACTAAGTATAATATCAAATTTGGGTATAATATTTATTACCATGTCAAACGACAATAATACTTACGCATATTATGTCAAATACTCAACAATTTTCTTGGAGCCATTTTGTCAATTTAATTTTGAACAATATCCTATTTTGTAGTTCCTGTGAAATGATTGATTATACAAACTCTTATAATTGTGTAATCTACAGAATGGTTTAGGTTAGATTAGATTGGGTTTACTTTGTAACAATTTTGTTATGACAATAATTTTTGAGAAAGCTGTATTTAGTATATCAAACGCCCATTATGTTTTTTTATTTGTTTAAATTTTTTTGTATTTTAATTCGTACCCGTTTAATTTAAGTAAATAATTAAAAACTGTTCTTTTTACACATTTACATTTTTTTGTATTACAATTTTTGGAATACAGCCGGTAAGACAGCCGGTGTAATTACTGGCACTTGAGGTATTCTAACTTAGGCCTCTAGGTTGGCAACGCATCTGCAATACCTGTGGTCTTGCAGATGTTTATGGGCGGTGATGATCTCTTACCATCAGAAGACCCGCTTGCCCGTTTTCCATCCAGTCGAATAAAATAATAATAATAAACTTGTAACTTATAACCAAGGGTTACTATTACTAACTCTAACATCGCTCTACGCCGCGTAGCACTTCACAGCTACGCCGTAGTCGCGTCTACGAATTAGTATTTATGAAGCGAGCTACGTTGGATAGAATTTCATTTATTTGATTTACGTACTGTGATATAAATTTAGATTACATTATTCTTCTTCTTCTCTTTTAAAATATGGCTTCTGTCCTAATTAATAAGACAATTTCGCCAGTGTCTAAGTATTCTCTTTCGAGAGGCAACGTTGTACGGTGATTGTAGTTTTTGTAAGTTGATAGTAAAATTGCAGAAACCACGTGGAAACAACTTGCGCATTAAAATATGTCAGTCACGAGAGCAATATTGAATTTTGTGATCACTGTTCACTGTTAGGGTTAATCGCCGCATAAAACACTATCAAAATTGGTTCTCCTATGGAAGCCCGAAAAATTTTAATCCTATTTTCACTGCCACTAATTTCACTAGCCCTAAAATCAAAAAGCCGAATTTTTAATTTTCCTAACTATGCATTAGCCCTAATTTTGGCATTCCGAATTTACGTTGTACCTAATTTCACTAACCCTAAAATCAAAAAGCTAAAATTTTATTTTCCTTAATATTCATTAGCCCTAATTTTAGCATTCCGAATTTACTTTGTACCTAGTTTCACTAGCCCTAAAATCAAAAAGCCGAATTTTTAATTTTCCTAACTATTCTTTAGCCCTAATTTTAGCATTCCGAATTTACGTTGTACCTAATTTCACTAGCCCTAACATCAAAAACCTGAAACAATTTTTCAGCAAATGTATTGATTGGAATACTTAGCTTAATTTAGCGACATATTGAATGGCATTCAACCTACTTTCCGAGTGAGAGTTATCTGGGCTGCTATAAAAAAAAACCTAACATCGAAGGCTAAGGCGGGAGCTACGCTCCGCTTCGCTCCCGCCTTAGCCTTCTAAACCTAACCTATCCGAGTCGCTTCTGCTCCGAACCGTCTTGCTCGCTCGCTTCGCTCGCTCGCACAAATTTCATTATATATTTAGTTCAAGTAAACGTTAGGGTTCAGAAGTTTAGGTGTACAATCATTAGGAGTAATCATTATTAGTTTTAGTATTATTAGAGCATTTAATATTTAGTACAAGTAAAGATTAGGGTTCACAACTTTAGGTGTATTAATCATTAGGAATAATCTAATTAGTTTTAGTAATATTAGAGCATTTAATGTTTAGTACTAATAAACTTTAGGATGTAAAATTTTAGGTCTAGTAAGCAATTCGGACATACAAGTTTAGCTGTCATGATATTAGGGCTAATGAAAATTATATCTAACGTTGATATGTCTAGTGAAATTAGCTTTTATGAAATTCGGTCTAGTGAGGGTGAACCATCAAAATTATACTTCAACTAGCCAAAGAAACAAAAATAGCAAAATTAAATATTGTCTACATCCGCCATGTTCGAATGCCACAAATCGAATCCCTAGATTACATTCAATTTATTATAATTTAATTTGACACACTAAAATGCCAAATTTGAATTGTTTGTGCCCGACGAGTGCAAGCGTGAGTGCAAAATGTGTAAATAAATGTTATTTTAGTCAAAGATAACTAAATTAAAATTTAAAAAACCCCTACGAAGAAAAGACTAAATAAATAAAAAAACATTAAAACAACCATGCCAAGAGGCCCGCCTCTCTTTTTTAATTAAAGTTTTAGTTTGAGTTATTTTAATTTAATAGTAGTTTTAGTCCTATGAAGCTACGTTCCGCTTAGCTCCCGCCTAAGCCTTCTGAACCTAAACTATCCAAGTCGCTTTTGCTCCAAACCGTCTTTCTCGCTCGCACAAATTTTGAAGTAAAACTTTGTAGCACAAAAATTAGTCAAATGTTATTTGACAATTCGTTATTAGTCTAAGCCAATCATTTGCTACATAATTCTTTGTCACATAAAAGTATGACGAATTAAAATTTTGCAATACAAAAATGTTGCGAAATAAGAAAAGTTATGCCAACGATTGGTTTGCCAAATGAAACTTCGGCGAAAGATTGGTTGTTAAGTGAAATTTGGCGATACATATTTCGCCAAAAAGGCTACACCACCTTTCTTACCTAGTTTAGTTATTACTATTAGAAAAATGCAGAAAACAGGCAATATTTCAATATTGAAACCTTGCACCGGGCTAAGCACATCGACTCATCCACATTCCCATATTACAAGCCTCGCAAAATAACCAATTAGCCACTAATAACTCGCGAACAAACAAACTTCAAACGCGTACCCAGAGTCTTTCAAGCCATAATTAACATACGTAATTAATTCTTATATCTAACTAATAATTATTTTAATTAATAGACTTTGCGTCTAGACCTTCGACGTAGAAGTTTGGTGGTAAACAAGTTTTGTCTTTAAATTAACAATTTATTTTGTATTGCAATCAGAACAGGAATAAGGTCAAATGTGATATTAAATCACTGATGTTAGTCAAGTAAAACTCATTGAAGTATTTTTTATATCAACTCCAAAATTGTTACTTTTATTTATTTATTTAAATTGTTTATTGCATGTTACATTACAGGGTTAGGATGGAAAATTACAAACTAGGTAAACATGTGACGCCCTGATAGGGCACGGCAATACAAGTAAACAGAGGGTGCTTATTATAATTAGAATGTATTATATAACATACATGGAAAAGAAGAAAAAACAAACATATAGGTATAATTACACTCTCCTGAGACATATTAAGTTTCAGCAACCTATGAACTCTAAAAACCATCCCAGTCCTCGGCCAAAGAACTCACTCGTTTTTGTCGTTGAAGAACTCTTCTAGGCTATACTCGTAGAAGCATTTATTGATTAAGATTTTTTTAAATTGGTTATTAAAATATTGCCCTATTGCTTTCGTCTTAAAATCTGCCGAATCAGAAAAGCAAAACAAATATGCCAATGCCTGCGAGCTGCGTCATGCCACTTTTACACCCCTTGTCACCTCCGTGGATGGAGTCTTCGCACCACAAATGGCCTCCTTTGTGAAACACCTCGGGGAAGCACTTTCATCTCGTTGGGACCGATCTTTGTCTTGCGTCATGGGCTGGCTGAGAGCACGAATAATAATTTCCATATTTAGAGCGACCAGCATGTGCATTCGAGGAATCCGTCACAAATGGAAGCCAGCAGCCAAGCTATTTGGCTTTGATGATAGTGCTGCCCTACCACACTCCGACTGACAGACTGACTTGACAATTTTTTTTTTCATAGGTAATCAATTTATTTATTTATTTGTTATTACTATGTATAGTTTATAGAATATGTGGTTATTAAATGCTACATCAATGTCTCTTAATGAATTCACGGTCATCTCGTAAAACCATATCGGAAATACAAGCTGAGACATAGATGCAAAGAAAAACCAGAAAAAGAGACCAGACCCAGGTTCTCAGCATTCCGTGCTGCGTGCCATACCCCTAGTGTTCAGGAGTACAGACACGAATTTCTCCTATGCATACATATCAGGTCGCTTATTTCTACTACGCTAGTTAAGCAGCAGCACTAGCAAGCGAAAATCATCATCATCAGTCAGAAAACGTCAGAATCTGAATCTCAGGTCTTGGATGTTTAATATGTATTTAGGTATGTATATTTCTATATGAGTGTATCCGTTGCCTGGTATCCATAGCATAGGCTTTACTAAGTTTGGAACTAGGTCAATTGGTGTCATGTGTCCTATGATATGACTACCAGGAGGTAGTCTAGCCAGGATCGTCTCCGCAGGACGGAACTCTTCAACGGTCAATAGCATCAACTTGAAATTTGGTACACAGATGTAGTTTGGGTGACAATGCAAGTAAAGTCAACAAAAAGTACAGTCAGCCAAAAAAAGCTTGTATTAAAAACGAAATTTTTATGCTTTGGTTATTTTTACGTATAAATAAGGATGTTGACTGATTTTGATGATGATTTTCAAGTAGCATCAATAACTAGTGCTCACAAAAACTGTCTCGCAAAAAAGTAGATCACAACCCCCCCCGAGAGTACTTCAGTCCTGTCGATATGAAAAATAAATTGTCGCACTTTCAATATAGGAATATAGGCTAAGTTATTGCTTACCTAGTATTCACTTGTAGGGTTCTTCACTGTAAAGAACCCTTTAACAGACCTGAGTGCAGCCGCTCCTGGTAAGGTTAGATAAGATAAGATAATTTATACAATAATATTTGCAATGATTTTCAGGTGGTAGGACCTTGTGCAAGGTCCGCCCGGATTGCTACCACCATCTTGCTCGATAATCCTGCCGTGAAGCAGCAGTGCTTGCACTGTTGTGTTTCGGCGTGGAGAGTAAGACAGCCGGTGAAATTACTGGCACTTGAGGTATCCCATCTTAGACCTCTAGGTTGGCAACGCATCTGCAATCCCCCTGGAGTTGCAGGTGTCTATGGGCGGTGGTGATCTCTTACCATCAGGAGAGCAACTTGCTCGTTTGCCATCCAGTCAAATAATAAAAAAAAAATTGCAATGAACATTTGTATTTGTTTGGAAGTGAAAGTTGGGTGTGGCAGAAAAGGCATCAAAGTAGAATGAATGCGGTAGAAATGAGAGCGTTAAGAAGTATATACATAGGCCCCTCTTCCCTACTAGGCACGTGCCCAGGGCCCCGCGATGCATCGGGGCCCCCTGGTTCCTACTCCATTACCAAACGATAGTCTATAGCTACTCTATAGATGACTAATGTATGGTCAAAAAACTTTTCCCAAAGTATCACATCCCAAAATATTTTGCTCAAATTATCATTTGGAAAAAAATCATTTGGCAAAAAAAGTTATCGTAATTTTACAGTTAGTAATTTTTTTTTGGCAAATTATTGTTTCACAAATATTACTTAGTCATGTTTCATATTGCCAAGTATTATTTGGTAAAATGTATCGTTTGGCATAACGTAGTTACTCTTCCCAAAATATCGCGTGACATAATAACCTACTTTTCTGGGAACAGTTCGTTTCTGTGGGGGGTGGCGCTGTTCTAGTAGTACGTTCTGAAAAAATATCGGGTCATGAGTACTCTAAACCGACGTGCATGCATGAAAAGATTGATAAATGTGGAGAAAACGAGAGTTGTGTGTCATGATCGCAGCAAGTGGAAGGGTAGTCTCTGCCTACCCCGTTGGGAGAGAGGCGTGATTTTATGTAAGTATAATATTATATTTGCAATACCAGAATTAGGAATGCCAGAATTAGGGCTAGTGAATAGTAAGGAAAATAAAAAATTAGGCTTTTTTATTTTAGGTCTAGTTAAAATAGTGGTGGGATAGGATTAAAATTTTTCGGGCTACAATAGGAGAACCATTAATAATACCATTTTTATCAATTTTAGATCTGACAAAACTCACCTAATTTCGAATTTACGTCATTTTACTTACAAATAATTATAAATAAATCAACAAATCAATCAAATTTGAACATTATTTTGCTCACGACATGTCTCATTTTCAATTGAACCAACGTAAGGCCTTGATTGAAACAGGAAGAATGGCCCACTTAAATTGTTATGGTGAAAATTAGGTAACCATAGTAAATATTATTCACTGGAAACTTGACTAACACATAACAACAACAAGCTCCGTTAGTTGCAAATTTAGTTCACGGCCCTTTTGCATAATATACCTATAAGTTACATCGGCGACTGGTGGCAATTTGATAGCAATATAGTGCTGAAACAAAAACAAACTAAAACTAAACTACAAGAGAATCGTTTTTAGGGTTCCGTAGCCAAAATGGCTAAAACGGAAACCTTATAATTTCGCCGTGTCTGTCTGTCTGTCCATCCGTCCACGGTTTTGCTCAGGGACTATCAATGCTAGAAAGCTGTAATTTTGCACGAGTATATGTATATGAAACTATGCCGACAAAAATGGTGGTACTAAAGCAAGCAAGTGGGTTATAGTGAGGCTCTGCCACATAAAAAGTTAATTTTACTTAAGTACTTGGTGGTAGAGAAATCAAATAAACTTCTTATTCTTGTTCTTATTTGATCTGTAAATACATATGTTGCAAGTTAAGTAAAGTTTATAATACTCGTAAGTTTCGACTGACCTTTAAAGAGCCTTGGTCTTGATGGAAGTCTAGAAACAATAAACCCTACAGCTAACTACGCTTACTTAATCAAATAAACGCCATCATTTTATTTATCTCCGCACTTCGACGGTCTTACACTAATTCTTCCAAAGTTGAATGTCTTAATGTTTCTGGAATAAAACGAGAATTATAGATAATGAGCTTAAAGTTTTATCATTTGAGTCAAATCTCGATGTTTACCATCGTTACGTTAGCTTGCTCTTTCCCACAAAAAAGCTAGGACATTAGTAAATATAATGAACGGCCACCACTCGAGAACCATTCCCTCCCAACGTTTAGGTATCAGTTCTTCGAGCGACGTGCCAGCGCATCGCTATTTTATCTAGAAAAAGTTTAGTTAAGTTATTTTTAGGATATTTTTTATTTCACATGTTATATAATAAAATATGTTCTTACTAGCTTTTGCCCGCGGCTCCGCCCGCGTGGTATTCGGTTATCGCGCGCTGTTCCCTCAGGAAATGTGCATTTTTCCGGTATAAAAAGTAGCCTATGTCACTCTCGGGCTCATAAACTATCCCTATGCCAAAAATCATGTCGATCTGTCGCTCCGTTACGGCGTGAAAGAGGGACAAACATACAGACATACAAACACACAAACACACTTTCGCATTTATAATATTAGTATGGATATTAGTATGGATGGATATGGATATGGATGATCACAGAATAAATTTAAGATCAATAAAATTTCAACTTGCATATTCTTCAAACAGTGTTCCACATAATTATACCACCCAAAAGAATATAAGGGCCACACTTGAATTTCACCGGTAAAATGAAATCAAAAATATTTTGCGTTTCTAATTTAATACATTTAATTGGATGAAAAGTACTTGTACTGCGTTATCTTGTATTTATACCATTTTCACAGAAAAGTTCGAAATAAAACAATTTATTACAAAAAAAAACCCGACTGCCTTAAAAATACTAAAAAGAAGAAAACAAGTCAAGTGGGCTAGATCTTTGTTAGGTAGCTAACTTAAAGTTCAACAGTCGGGATCCATTAGGTAAGAATTTTTGAGCGCTACGATTTAAATGGGTCCCGACTGTTGAATTTTAAGTTAGCTACTTAACAAAGTTCTGGCCCACTAGACTTATTTTCTCCTTTTTAGTATTTTTTAAGGCAGTCAGGTTTTTAATTTCTTTTTTCTTTTGAGCAGTATAGTTTTTATTGTTAGTTCTAGTGCTTTAGTCTTATTATATTACTGTACGGTGGCGGTACTGATGGAACCAAATAAATCTTTCTTTCTCTCTTTTCTTTCTTTCTTTCATTGTCGTTGTGCGTTCGGGAATTTTCGTAACATCTTCTAGTATACATAATTTAATAATATGTATAATTTCGCAATGCCTGACGAAAATCTTCAACCAGTGAATTTTGCCAGTGATGAAATAATATGGCTTTGAGACGTGGCCTTTGATTGTAGACGTCTTGAAGAGGCCTAAAGTCACGCAATGAGCTATAAAGAGAGCTAAATTTCTTTTAGAAATAAAATCCTGAATACGGAAATTCACTAAAGAGTTAAGTCACCAATGCCGTAAACTGCAAATCCTGCAGTCACGGCCTATAGAAAAAAACAAAGTGAAAAACTTTGCTGGCCTGCCTATACTATACTAGTACATTTTTACCAACTTTGTACTACATTAAAAACAGTAAAGCAACTTATATATAAAATTAAAAAAGAATCGTTCAGTTGTTACAGTTTTGTATTCAAAGTATCCGAATGGCAATGAAGCCGTGGTGGCCTAGTGGTTTGACCTGTCGCCCCTCAAGCAGAGGGTCGTGGCTTCAAACCCCGGTTCGCACCTCTGAGTTTTTCGAAATTCATGTACGGAGGTACATTTGAAATTTACCACGAGCTTGGCGGTGAAAGAAAACATCGTGAGGAAACCTGCATAAACCTGCGAAGCAATTCAATGGTGCATGTGAAGTTCCCAATCCGAATTCTGAGAGGAGGTCTGTGTCCAGTTAGCAGTGGGACGTATATAGGCTACGATGATGACTGTTTTATTGATGCTAGTTTTTGAATGTGAAATTTGGGCTTTAAACGGAGAGGTCACGTTGCACTCGGTGGTAAGAGAATTTTCGAAGTACTATCGATTTGACGTCGACAGCACTGTCTTAGAACTACGTTTCGTTGTTTTTTTAGCGTTGGTTTCGTACTGCGTTCGATTTTGCTATGAACTTACTAGTAGATTGAGAGCTAGAAACAATTGACCGTCCTTTTCTAGCTTAGACGGTAAATTGATAGAAATACGAATATGCCGATATTTTTCGTACCTACCGGTGAAATGAAATGAATTTATTTGCTAAGAATACAGTATTCAATTGGATGGTATTATTGATTATCCAGTACTCAGTCATGTATTCAACATACGTACAAGCGTGCAAATATTTAGATTAAAATTGAGAAAAACATAAAATATAAATTAACCGGTCAAAAATAATTAAAAATATACAAATTATCTAATTTTACATGTCTCGAGAAAATATCTCACGCTATAAAAACATTCGTCAAGAAGCCAGCTATTTAATTTGGTTTAAATCCTTGCGTACTGTCCGCTATTGTACTGTGCCCCATGGAGCGACGATTTTAATGATGGAAAAACTTTGCTCGCGGCACTAATGAACCGGAACGAATCCCGATATTGGAAAACATTGTAAAATACTACTTTCTCTCCATAATTATATCTTCTTTTTACTAGCATGTTTTGATACTTGGTATTTTCCTTTTCTTTCTAACATTTCAAAAAGCTGAACTGGTTTTTTTATTAATTGATTTTTAATAATACATATTTTAAACTAGCTTGTGCCCGCGGCTCCGCCCACGTGACATTCGGTTATCGGGCGCTGTTCCCTCAGGAACTGTGCATTTTTCCGGGATAAAAAGTAGCCTATGTCACTCTCGGGCCCATAAATTATCTTTATGATCCGTCACTCCATTTTTAGACGTGAAAGACGGACAAACATGCAAACATACAAACACACTATTGCATTTATAATATTAGTATGCATTGAACTAACCTTCGCCCGCGCTTTGCTTGCATTAACCCCGGGATTTTGTTAAATTCCCACGCGAAATCCAAAAAGTTACATCGCTTCTAGTGCTATCGTTATTGCTGCCTCTTGAATAGTATTCATGAGAGATTTTGTTTGTGTGTGTGTGTTTTTGTTATCAATAAATATTGTGAGTTTGAATTTGAGTTTGAGTTTGAAATTTTAAGAGACTGAAAAAAGCAGGACTAATGTCAAACAATCACCGTACTAACATAATCCATACTAATTTTATAAATGCGAAAGTGAGTGTGTTTGTTTGTTTGTGTATGTGTCCGTCTTTCACGCCGTAATGGTGCGACGGAATGACGTGATTTTTGGCATAGAGATAGTTTATGGACCCGAGAGTGACATAGGCTACTTTTTATCCCGGAAAAATGTACAGTTCCGGAGGGAACAGCGCGATAACCGGATCCCACGCGAGCAAAAGCTAGTAGGTTATAAGGACAGACAGACAGACATGGCGTAACTATAAGGGTTCTGTTTTTGCCATTTTGGCTACGGAACCCTAAAAAAGACTATAAGAAATTTGGTACTCTGCCAAAAACATCATCAAAACTTGAACTTCATCTAAATCTCCCGGCTCTCCGATTACCCGTAATATGGGTGTATCCACGCAGAATAATTCCGATCTATCGAGGAGGCGATAAGGCCGGATTTTGCATGCAGCGTTTGTTTCATACGGCGTGTATTTTTGATACTATTACCTCAAATTTCAAGGGCAGCCTTAATAATCAGATTTTATTACTATTATTCGTCTTGCTTGCTGAGCGTATGGTTAGTCGTGTCAGTTGTCAATGTCATGCACATATCATGCTTGTGTTCACAATAGACACGATCCGGTCATACGTGCAGCTTGCAATGACGGCCTCACGGTCCCACAGGAAGACCAGCGCTAGCTTCTGAGCCGGCATTATGCTGAGGTGGGTCCGTTTCGTAATTAGTAACTGCTTTCTTTGTTTTGTTTATGTTATGTATCGTTTAAGTTATGTACTTTGTTACTTTTTGCGAATAAAATGTATTTTCTTTCTTTTATTTTTTATTATGTTTTAGTAAAAAAATTAGACTTATTATTTTCCTTACAAAATTAATTAGCACGCAATGTATCAGTACGCGATACTACTTTGTTTTTATTCAAAACGTTGCACGTTTTGACGTGATAGCTGTCACTTCTCTCTCGTATCAAATTATTGTACCCATTACATTGCTGCTCGAAAATATTTCAAAAATTAATTACGCTCTGGTAGTTAATTCTAAATTAACAATTTGATTTGGTATCGGTTCACAGCACTTAAAATAAATCTTCGTCTGGTTACAGTTTGAGGTAGTTATCAAAAAATACACGCTCTGTAGAGTATAATGACAGTTTTTTTGGGTGATAAAATAAATTCTACTTCTACTAAGTAATTTTGGACATAAAACTACATATTCTACTAAGTAATATTAAAAATGAAAAAGTTTGTGAGTTTTTTAATACTTCATGCTAAAACGGCTTGACGGATTTGGGTAAAATTTTGTATGTAGATAATGGATATCTGTCATAACACATAAGCTACTTTTTATCCCGATATTCACACGGGAATTTTGTAAAATCCCGGAATTCACACAAAATATTTTCGGAAGTATCGCTTCAACCAAAGCCTCAGCCTTGCCACAATTGCGGGAGCTGGCCCATAACCTATAATCGAGTTTCAATTGCCTGCTATCTCCGAGACAAATACATTCGGTCACATTCCTCGCTCGTACATTCTTGTTCTAAGTGTAGCCATTTATTTACCCACAAAAGACAATTTTATTGAGCTTTACGCAATTACCTCTGTTATGCGATTGTACGTTTTTTTTTATTCGACTGGATGGCAAACGAGCAAGTGGGTCTCCTGGTGGTGAGAGATCACCATCACTAGAGAGCTAGAAAGCTTACTCTCTAGTAGTTAATTCTTAATTAACAATTTGTTTTGATATCATTTCACGATACTTAAATCTTCGTCTGGTTACAGTTTGAGGCAGTACCTATCAAAAATACACGCTGTATAGTTATAAAAATACAATAGGAACGCAAAGGAAGATTTGCCAAGTACGGAATTGAACCAGAAACTTCGACATCCGTACCAAAAGATTACAGCTCCCACCCCTGCACTGGAGTTTAAAACAAAAAGGTCGATAAAGTTTCAAGAATATTGGAAACAATTTTAATTACTAGATAGGAATCACGGTTGACATTTAAACTAAGTATCGGCATTGTATCTGTGTAGGTGGGTATTGTTTGACTTAATATTACTTTAGATGCGCTATAATTATGGAAACTCTCTTTTTAAGAGAAGTTTCCCTGCCGGTATTCGTTTGGGATATTGCTGCCTTTATCGCTCGTGACATTTAAGCGCTCGCAGCCGCTAATGTATAGCAAGATAGCTGTGGGCTTTTCAAGATTTGGACGGTTGTATTTTGGGTTTCGTTGTCCTCATATTATGCGAAAAGTATAACACAGGAATCAATGACAATCAAGATCTTTATTACATTTTCTATGCCTGTCGTTTTTCGATTTTTGTAAAAATGCTTTGATAGTCTGTAATTCTCGCGCAAATTGACATCTTTTTTTACGACTTTTGAGCTCCTGTAATTCTGATATCAAACAATCCCTACTAATCCCTACTAATATTTATAAATGCGAAAGTAACTCTGTCTGTCTGTCTGTCTGTCTGTCTGTCTGTCTGTCTGTTACGCTTTCACGTTGAAACCGCTGAACCGATTTTGATGAAATTTGGAATAGAGATAGTTTAAGCCCCAAGGGTTAACATAGGATACTTTTTATTCCGGTAGAAGTCGCGGACATAAGCTAGTTACGCATATGTAAAACTGAAAAACCACAGGCATAGATAATTTGCTAATTGTCCATACTTACAGAATTTCATCTACTCCTGTTGCCTTGTTTTCAAATGAAACCGGGACTATGTTTGTATGGAGAATGGAATGAAGAGACTTCTCTTAAGAGTGTTTGACAAGTAGGTATGATTTATGTTCAAATTATTTAATCGTACTATTACAGGCCACACACAGTGTAGCTAGTGCTCCTTTAGCATAGACTTAGATTGAAAATACAAACCGAAACATAGATGCACAGAAAAACCAGAAAAATAAGACCAACACTGGGAATCGAACCCAGGTCCTCGGCTTTCCGTGCCGCGTGCTATACCGCTACACCACTGCTGGTCAACGGCACAGACACGAATTTCCCTATGCATCACATATCTCAATCTGTTTACTTCGCCACTTAAGCAATTCAATTATTATTTTTAATTATTTATTTTTTTCAATTTAGATTTCACGGGATAACCGTAAAAGTAAAAATTTGGAATTGAAATAAAAAATACAAAAAGATTCCAAAAAAACCAATCATAGACTTAGAGTTGTAACAATGAGTTGTAAAGATTTTGCGTGTTTTTTTTGGTTTTGATCAATCTAACCCGCAAGACTTCTAGTAATAAATTAACCTGTAAAACAGTAATAATTTCAAACATAACAATTAATTCATACGCACACGTTTTGTCCTAATGAGGTATTCGATTCGAACAATACTTTATTAAAAGTACAGAGGCAGCTAAAATTTATTTCATAATTGTTTGGAGTTTGGTAATAATTTACTTAGGAAGTTTCAAGTGCATAAATTTGTGTCATAGCAACATTAAAATATTCACACTTGTTGATATGTTGATAGTTATTTTAGGGATTAACTAATTGCTGGTTCTTGTGGGTTGTTCCAAATAATAAAGTGTCTTGTACTTGACTCCATTTATTACTAATAGAGAAGCACATGTTAGTATGCGGTGGCGGGCGAAAGACTACTGAGGCTACAGACCGTTTAGCCAGCGCGTGTTAACCATATCGCAAACTAAGCAATCCTGTGTCCCTACAGTTATATCACCAAGTTGTCTCTCTTTTTTAAAATTCATCGTCATTATCATCATCAGATGGGAGAAGTTCATAAACAAACGCCCTTACCACTACGAACAACAATATGCCACCTGTATTCACCAGCAAAAAGTTCTAGAATAGAGATCGCTAATCGGCAATCCCAGCGTAGGACGTCTGCCAAAAAATGGACGGATGACCGAGTTAAAGCCGCAGGTTCACGGTGGATAGTAGAACGCCTGCCAACGCTACGTCTTCGTCTTCAGGCTTCTTATTGCCAATCAACAACCTTTCTCCGAGACGACGGGAGACGACCTGTCGGTAGGCCTCCAACAAGATGGAGTGACGACCTGGCTAAAATCGCGGGATCGCGGTGGATGCGAAAAGCACAAAACCGGTCTGAGTGGAGAGCCTTGGGGGAGGCCTATGTCCAGCAGTGGACGTCTTTCGGCTGACATGATGATGATGATGAACCTTTCTCTCCTGACGGTTAAGGGTTCTCTGCCCGATGTGGCACGTCCATTGTCAATTCTGTCAGTCCATTGTCAGTCCATTGTCAACTTACCTTCCAAACAGAAGGTCCGATTTAACTATGGCCATTCAATTGGGTGCTTATTTGATCGAGATTTTGCAGGTGGTAGGACCTAGTGCAAGGTCCGCCCGCAGTGCTACTACCATCTTGCTCGCTAATCCTGCCGTGAAGCAGCAGTGCTTGCACTGTTGTGTTTCGGCGTGGAGAGTAAGACAGCCGGTGAAATTACTGGCACTTGAGGTATCTCATCTTAGGCCTCTAGGTTGGCAACGCGTCTGTAATCCCCCTGATGTTGCAGGTGTTTATAGGCGGTGGTGAACTCTTTCCATCAGGAGACCCACTTGCTCGTTTACTATGTAGTCGAATAAAAAAAATGTTTTTTTTTCTAGTTTTCTAAGTTTTTTTTGCCATTTCAAGCCTTTATCGCCGTGTGTTAAATCCATATAAAAACACCCAAAAAGGCAAACTCATTTTTCCGAAGCTTAAACATAGCTTCCGAAGCTGACTTTGCGTACTTACCTAGACATTGTTAGGTCCTCTGAAATGACCCGTAAAGCCCCTAAAAAAACAGCTATTATAAAAGGTTTTTATTCCAAACACAATACCTCCGCTTGACGACACAATCTGCACATCCGATACAAAAAACATTAGAGTCATACCCAGCGTATACCAAATTATATCCTGTCCCTAAGGAAGCAAGGTCTCAATTCGATGTTTTTCTCGTTGGTAGTTAGTTGTTTTAGGTTTTTATGAAATATAATAATCTGCTTTGATTGATTACCGGTATAGCTTCGTGGAAGGACTTGGTACCGTATTTTGGAAGATCGTTAAGTTGTTATTGATGTTCAATGGCTTAGTTAGTTAACCTGTTATTATAGTTACATCGTTTGCACGCGACTTATACTGAAGTTAATAGACATAACATTAAATTGAAAATACAAACTGAAATATAGATGCACAGAAAAACCAGAAATATAAGACCAGCACTGGGAGTCGAACCCAGGTCCTCCGCATTCCGTGCCGCGTGGTATACCGCTACACCATTGCTGGACAACGGTACAGACACGAATTTCCCCTGTGCACCACATATTTCGGTTTGTTTGTTTCATATTTAGCCACTTCAGGAGTGACGCTAGCGACATTTATACCGTAGCCTTCATCGAAAAACTTTTGGCATTCCATTGGAACTAAATTTAGGTTTTACGGGATGACCGTAAAAGTAAAAATTTGGATTGAAATTAAAAATACAAAAAGATTCCAAAAAACTAATCTTGATAGACATTACTTTAGTTAGACGACCGGATGACCAGGTGGTTAGAGAAGGGTTCGATTCCCGGCCGGAACAGATATTTGTACGAATAGTACGAATGTTTGTTCTCGGGTCTTGGATGTTTAATATGTACTTATTTAAGTACGTATTTATCTACATAGGTACATTTATCCGTTGCCTAGTATGCATAGTACAAGCTTTGTTTAGTTTGGGACTAGGTCAATTGGTGTCAAGTGTCCCGTGAACGTTTGTTTTTTTTATTTATGAATTAAACTTTCGTTTTCAAGGGTCAACAGTCGGAATGGCATAAAAACCGCCCGTCTGTAAGACATTTGTACTCCACATTTCATTGATATGCATCCTGTAGTTTTCGAGTAAAATGCCTGTGACATACAGACGGACGGACGGACCGACAGACAGACGGACTTGAGGAAACTATAAGGGTACCGTTTTTGCCATTTTGGCTCCGGAACTCTAAAAAGACTTTTAGTTTCGCCATGTCTGCCTGACTGACTGGACCACGGGTCTAATTCACTCTTAGAAATGCCAGAAAACTGTGATAATGGTATGGACGGCATCATCGTACTGTTACTACCCAGCATAGAACCTTTTCACAGAAAAAATAACGTCACTATTACATCGGTTCTCGAATGACGTCCGCGGACCGGTAGACGAGCTGTCGGTAGGCCTCCAACAAGATGGAGCGACGACCCGCTTAAGATCGCGGGATCGCGGTGGATGTGAAAAGCACAAGACCGGTCTTAGTGGAGAGCCTTGGGGGAGGCCTATGTACAGCAGTGGACGTCTTTCGGCTGATATGATGATGATGGTGAATACATCGAATTGCCTGAAAATTAAGAATATTATGAGGACTTAGGGTACGTTCAGGTGATAAGCACGTAACGCATTAACGTTAACTTTATTAAAACGCTCGTCAGCATGTGCGGCCTGGATATTCAAATTCAAATTCAAATTCTTTATTCAAATTCTTTATTTTTGCTTAAAATGTGGTACAATAATACAGGTCACAATGTAAAAAAGAAATTAATGTTTCACACACTTTACCAGTATCAGGCATGCAAAAAAAAATGGATAAAATGTACGTAGTTGTAAACGCGCGTTTTAATAACGCGCGATAAGTGTTTGTCATCTGAACTTTAGTCATAATCAATCACGCTGACAAAATGTTAGGAAAATTAAAAAATATACCTATTTTTAGTTTCCCCCCCCCCTAAACGTGAAGGGAAGATGTTTGTTTTTATTTTTAACAATGATTGCAGAGGCCTTATTGGCTGAAGCACTTGGAATCAAAATCACTTTCACATTTTTTTCTGTCACACAAGCGCTCGAGTCTTAGGTTTACGAAATTTTTTTTTCATTTTGTTTCAATCTTTAAGGGTAGAAAATTTGTATTAGTGTCCAGTTCCCTTGCATGTTTTTGCTTAGAAAAAGCTTGTAAAAAGAAATATTTTTTTTAAGTTAACTGACAGTTACCAAGTCCTGCCGCACACGAGTCGCTTTTGACCCAACTCAATGGCGCTGTAACATCGACCAGTCACGTTATTTCAGCAGTCACATAACATAACCTTCGATACCTGTACGGATTTTACTGCATTTACAAGTAAGTTTCCGAAAAACTTGCCGTGGCATTATGCTGAGTGGGGACCTATTTAGCGTCATGTATGTCTTTATTTGTTCTATGTTTGTTTATGGCGTAAAATAAATTTATTTTCTTTCTTACTTTCAAAAAAAATCATTTAAGGCATGTTTTTTTCGCTGACTGTACATTTTTTTTACTGTACTTGAACTACCATTCAATATTTTTTTTTATTCGACTGGATGGCAAATGAGCATGTGGGTCTCCTGATGGTAAGAGATCACCACCGCCCAAAAACATCTGCAACATCAGGGGTATTGCAGATGCGTTGCCAACCTAGCGCCCTAAGATGGGATACCTCAAGTGCCAGTAATTTCACCGGCTGTCTTACTCTCCACGCCGAAACACAACAAAGCAAGCACTGCTGCTTCACGGCAGGATCAGCGAGTAAGATGGTGGTAGCAATCCGGTCGGACCTTGCACATGGTCCTACCACCTGCAGAAAGAAAAAAAAAGTTCCCGAAAAGTTTAATTTTTGAGGTATGTTTTTCGCTGACTGTAGGTACATTTTTTTACTGTACTTGTACTATCGCTCAATTAATATTTGTATATTAAGTTTCATATTAGTCCGATCACTGAAAGTAATAAATTCGGCGTTCAAAACTAAACCAATATACTAACAGAGCAAGTTAAAGGGTAAACGAAAGTTTGGCAACGCATTTACAATCCCCCTGATGTTGCAGGTGTCTATGGGCGGTGGAGATCTCTTACCATCAGGAGGCCCACATGCTCGTTTGCCATCCAGTGGAATAAAAATAATAATAAAAAAAAGAGGCTCCGGAATCGCCGAAACTCCTTTTACTCATAATAAATTAAGAGCCACACGTTTTTTCGCATTTTCAAAGATTTTTGTGAAATAAAGTACCTAAATAGGTACTTACTAATTGAAACGTGATGTAGGTATCTTACCGATACCTACATAATTCAGTTAGAGCAGTAAATTTTGGTACAGAGTGATTTGGGGAAATGAATATTATAGCTTTGTAAGACTGTGGTCTAATACCCTGTCACTTAGGTATATATCTCCTAATATTAGTGGCAGTGGGCGGGGCACATTGCTCGCAGGACTGATGGCCGATGGGGTCAGAAGGTTCTTGAATGCCGTCCGCGGACCGGGAGACGAGCTGTTGGTAGGCCTCCAACAAGATGGAGCGACGACTTGGTTAAGATCGCGGGATCGCGGTGGATGCGGAAAGCACAAGACCGGCCTGAGTGTAGAGCCTTGGGAGAGGCCTATGTCCAGCAGTGGATTCTTTCGGCTGACATGATGATTATGATGATTAGTTCAGTAGGTCATGACTGTGTGTCTACTTTTTCTAACCGACTTTATAAAAGGAGTTAACAATTCAGCTTTCTTTTTATTCAAGTCATGAACTAATAAGCTTTAAACGCCTCGAAAATAAAACGCCATTTAATAAAGAACAGTCTCAGCTCTTGACAGTTATTTTTAGATGCTACAAAAGACGTTGATAAATCTCATTCTCAGCTTAATCTCCGTTAAGACGCGTTCTAATTACTTGAACCGAGATGGGGTAGTAATGGATTAACAACGTTATGTTTTATTCAGTCTGCTATCTAGACGAAATTTTGCTGTGTACACTTTTAAGCTTTACAATGATGTGAGAATTGTGAAAGTTTAGTTAGATTGCTGCATGATACAGCCGTGGGTATACAAATGATTAAGTGAAAACTGCAATGTATCGTTAACCGCATGAGGTTTTTCTTTTACTGCCTAGTATTGGTTAAGTGTTTGAATACGGCTTTAGAATAATTGCTTTGTATTTTATTGTGGAGTTTGAGAAAATGGTGGCAAAAGTAAAAATGAATAGATGTATAAATAAACGTACTAGCTTTTGCCCGCGGCTCCGCCCGCGTGGTATTCGGTTATCGCGCGCTGTTTCCTTGGGAACTGTGCATTTTTCCGCGATAAAAAGTAGCCTATGTCACTCTCGGGCCCATAAACTGTATCTATGCCAAAAATCACGTCGATCCGTTGCTCTGTTACGGCGTGAAAGGCGGACAAACACACAAACCTGCAAACACACTTACGCATTTATAATATTAGTATGGATATGGATAACAGTTGAAGAAGTATTTAAAAAATAAAAAACCTGTCTTGAAAAATTTAAATAACAATTGAAAATCTGTTAAATATCTTCAGGCTCTTAGACCAATACCAAAAATTATTTTCAGCAGATAATTATATCACTTATTTCTCCTGACTTACGGAACAAAATAACAACACTTAAAAAGTTTATTGACCCAATCAAATGGTTTAGGGTCAGCTTCAAAAACACTTTTTCGCTTCTCATGCTCATAAAATTCGTGTTTATGCTGGATCTAGACGACATAAAATTAATTTTATTCTTTAGTGCTTAAAGTAAAATCTTGGTGAAGTCCCAGCTACAAACAAAAAGTGTCTGTACATATATTTTTTTAATTTTAAATTTATGTGAAACTAAAAATCAATGAAAATAAATCAATAAAACTAAAATATTTCAATTATATAGCAATCCATGAAAAATAAAAGGTACCTAGCAAGTGCACAATAAAAATGTTTCCACTGTTGCTATTTAATTTCTTCTCAATCTAAATGAAAAAAAAGTGTAAAACGAGTATTAAACCCATTTTCCCCTTGACGTGTCTATCCACCCTCGCCATACCGACTCGGGTGGCTATATGAACGTCTTGGGTAAAATGGCTCGTTTTATGCTCTAGTTGTACAATCTACTATTTATCAATTAAACGTATAAGTGACGGTCGTTTCTTAATGTATCCTCAACTATTTTTAAAGTTTTTTTATATGATAGAAAGAATACAAGGAGGCGAGTAGCCTGAAGTAAAGTGTAGTGAAGTTTGTTAATTGTGGTTATTTTTTCTTTTGAGCAATAAAGAGTTTACATACACCAGATAGAAAGCAATACCGCCGCCCATGGACATCATTAACGCAAGCCGAGTGGCGTTCTCATTGCAGGCTCGTTGATTTTCTTGCCAGATTCTTCTCAACAGAGGTTTTTCCGAAAGGTACATTTTTTTTGACATTCATAAGTGCTTGTTATAGGCTAAATTGAATAAAGATATTTTGACTTTGACTTCGAATTACGGATGCGTTTCCGGCCCTTTGAGAAATAATAAATAATAAATGTATTTCGTGCAACTTAGGCCCATACAATAAATACCTTACAGACTAACATACCTACATATTTATAAACAATAATATTTAAATCTAATTTGGTGACAAAACGGCGTGACCCCGTTGAGTCACCGTCCCCGACGTCGCGTCACGAATGACTAGGCTCGTTGTTTGAGGATCCCCAAGAGTCTAGCGCCTAAAAGAATAATCTCAAAAATACTCCCAACTAATACCTTCGTATTCTAACAGCACACACTATTTGGGTAACAATCACACAAGCTCCCGAGGGAAATCTGAGCGTCCAAGACGTAATAATTCCACTTGAAGGGGTTTAGTGCACGTTGAGATCGTAGGTCGATGACATCACAGTACAGAGGGTACATCGACTCCTAAGTGGTGAACTGTGAAGAATGATTTGCTGACCTACGACCTTATGTAACTCACGAATTTCCACAGACTTTAAAAAACCGGCCAAGAGCGTGTCGGACACGCCCGAAGTAGGATTTCGTAGCCATTACGAAAAATTAAGTAATACTTTTCTAAGGATTTCGTATTTTGTACGGAATATTGCAAGTTTAGGTATATTTTATACCTTAGGCTACTATTAACTCTTAAAATACTAATAATTCTCAAGCAAACTTAGCCGTTATAGTTTTGCTTGAAAGTTTGATATACTTACTACCATCCTGAATTTTTTTTAAATTTTCCACCCACCGGTTTAGATTTACGCTCGGCGCTCGATTTTAGTGAAAATTTAAATTAATAATAATAATAAATATCACGGGACACTTGACACCAATTTCGACCTAGTCCCAAACTAAGCAAAGCTTGTACTATGGGTACTAGGCAATGGATAAATTATTAAAAAAAAAAAACATACTTATATGGATAAATAAATACTTAAATACATATTAAACATCCAAGACCCGAGAACAAACATTCGTATTATTCATACAAATATCTGTCCCGGCCGGGATTCGAACCCGGGACCTCAAGCTTCGTGGTCAGGTTCTCTAACCACTTAGCCATCCGGTCGTCATTTGTACTTTAAAGTAGAATATTTCGCAAACACATCATATAAATCGAAAAATCGTTTTAGCAACCCCTTAGTGGTTTTCAAAGACCTATTAAACGATACCCCATACTACAAGATTGGATGTGAAAAAAAAATCACTCCTACTTTACATCTATGGGACCTACTCCGAAAAAAATATTTTTTCAATTTTCTTGTACCATTTTGTCGGCATAGTTTACATATACATTCGTGCAAAGTTACAGCTTTCTATCATTGGTAGTCCCTGAGCAAAGCCGCGGACGAACAGACCGACAGGCAGACAGACCGTTTTTGCCATTATGGCTCTGGAACCCTAAAAATGAGCCTATGAGCCTCTCAGACCGCCGGCAACGCACTTGTAATAGCCCTCGTGTTGCAGGTGTCGACTTGCTCGTTTGCCCTCTCTTTAAAAAATGACTTTTTTTTTCTTTGTGCAGAATTAACATTCTATCTTAGTCTGGTTTTTTGTTTTTATTTTTTTTTGTGTTTATATCATCATCATCATCATGTCAGCCGAAAGACGTCCACTGCTGGACATAGGCCTCCCCCAAGGCTCTCCACTCAGACCGGTCTTGTGCTTTTCGCATCCACCGCGATCCCCCGAACCAGGTCGTCGCTCCATCTTAGTGTTTATATGCTGTGAAATTTATTGAAATCAATAAAACGCAACGCAACGCAAGGTTACTGATATAGCCCGAAGAATTGCGAAACTGAAGTGGCAGTGGGCGGGGCACATTGCACGCAGGACTGATGGCCGATGGGGTCAGAAGGTTCTCGAATGGCGTCCGCGGACCGGGAGACGAGCTGTCGGTAAGCCTCCAACGAGATGGAGCGACGACCTGGCTAGGATCGCGGGATCGCGGTGGATGCGAAAAGCACAAGACCGGTCTGAGTGGAGAGCCTTGGGGGAGGCCTATGTCCAGCAGTGGACGTCTTTCGGCTGACATGATGATGATGATGATGATGAATAAAACGCAAAGCAAGCTTATTTAGAAAAAAAATCTTCAAGTACTTCTTAAAAACATTCAGTTCTCGACAACCTTAACATCTTCAGGATACTAACAATCCTCTTAACAAAATATGACGGGGATTTTTATCGAATAAATATGTCACTCGAGAGCGGTTTGGAGTGTTCTTGTGAGATATAAAATAACCGACTAAGCTTAAAGGATAACCGTGCTTTGAGAGCTCACTGTAATTTATTAAATTACTTCCCGGACAGTGGAAAACAACAATTATCCATATAGAATATAGGGTAAGCGTAGCAGTGAATGAACAAAAACAAAACCCACATTTTTCACGTATTTTTTTCCGATTAGCGCCTTTACTTATCAGGATATCTACGTACCTAGTAAATTTGATTCGACTCCTATACAACAGTTTTGAAATGATGGCGATTTAAAGTGGACGTACAGACTACGAATGTTGTACATTTTTTCTATGGAGCAGCATTTTCTGTTTGTGCAATATCTTTTGTTCAATTAGTCATAATAAGATTTCATTTTCGGTAACATTGATCCAAATACGAGCACATTATCTACCGGAAAACCTGTTATATACATACATTACCTACAATACATATCTCCAAGTTCTTCAACAAAAGTTACACCCAATTTCGCAATATTCTCATCTCATATTTTAATTTTAATATCCGATAATGGCGGTACATAATTAGCACAAAACAATAAATAACATTTCCTTCGAGATTGCGGTTTCCTTGAAATTAAGACAAATTAACGGTTTCTCCGAAGAGACTTAATAACAAGTTGGATCCATGGTTCGCCAACTTCTTGCTTATTAATTAAAACCATTATCCTCTTTGCTGTATTGCTGAAGTGCCTATGATTTTCCTGAATTTGCTGCTATTTTAGATATCCTGCCAACAATATTGAGAATATGAAAACAATTTTGGAAGGAAAGATCGAGGGGAAGAGAGGAAGAGGTCGACCTAGGCGCAGCTACATCGATCAGATAAGGGAGAAAGTTGGCGTCGCGTCGTATCAAGAGGTCAAGAGGATGCCTCAAAGGAGGGATGTGTGAAAGATACTCCACCGACAAGAGTATAACTCTTAAGTCAAAGAAGAGAGAAGACCAACAATATTATAAACACCATGGACGCGAAAGTTTGCGTGTTGTGTATTTTTTGCATTATTCACGTAATGTGTTCGCACCAACCAACGTAGCTGACCAAGACGCGTAATTTTGGGCATTTTTACAAAAAAGGGGTACTTTTCCTATTCAGAATCAAAAACACAATTGATTCCTAAAGCTTTGTAACGTTTATTTCATACACTCGGAACTGAAACATTGTCTCATAAAGTTTGTATGAAAAAAAAATAGTACACTTCCCTCGAGCGCGTACTATTTTTCTAGGAATTTGAAACCGGCCATCTACAATTATTATGATATGGCGTACTGAATGTTTCTAACTCTAGCGTGCTATGGCACTTCGACCAGTGAATTTAGAGTAGCTGATTGGTGGTGTCATCGTCATAATATCAGCCTAGGAGATCTATGGTTGGACATGGGCCTCCCTCATAGATCTGCAGTTGATTCTATTGGAAATGACCTGCATCCACTGAACCCACGGCTTAACCAGGTGATCCGTCCATCTCGTTGTGGACGTCGCACGCTGCGTTTGCCGATCCGTCTCCATCGAGAATCTTTCGACCTATACTGAGTGCTTTCCGTGCTATATGACCTGCCCATTGCAACTTCAACGAGCCAACTAATTCGCTTGGCTATAATAATATCGAACAGTGAATTTATAAAATTAGCATAGCTGATTCGAGCTTGATTCTGATTGGAGTATCGATTACCAATCAACATCACTCCATATTAAGTAAATAATATTGTAACGGATAACTCACGTCTTAAACATGTCTTAAATCGAGTTTAGTTCAGTCGCGCGAGCAGAGTGGTGGCGTGTAGTGCGCGTGTTGCGGCAGCCGCCGAGTCGCGTGCTCCTTAGAAGAAGGGCTACGAAATAGCCCGAAACAATGATCAAAACATCACTCCAACAAATGACCCATAAAAGTCACGAAAAAAACATTTTGACGCCAAAGCGTAGTATAAACAAATATATGACAGATAATATGTTATTACTCGTCCCTGTCAAACGGGAAAATTGAAATGTCAGAAGCATTCATTGAAGTTGTGATGTTTAGGTGTCCCTGTGTGTCAATAACGCTATTCGACGCGGCGGTCTTGTGTAACATGTCAAGTACGTCATTGTTTCAACTACTTAAAAATTTAAAAAATCAAAAAACCCGATTGCCTTAAAAATACTAAAAAAGAAGAAAACAAGTCTAGTGGGCTAGAACTCTGTTTAGTAGCTAACTTAAAATTCAACCGTCGGGACCCATTAGGTAAGAATTTTTGAGCGTTACGATTTAAATGGGTCCCGACTGTTGAACTTTAAGTTTCTTCTTTTTTAGTATTTTTAAGGCAGTCGGGTTTTTTGATTTTTTTTATTTATTGTTTTATTTCACACTTTTTTAATAGTTCTGTGAAAATGGTAGATTACAACTACTATAACCCATATATATTTAGAATGGGATAATTATTTCCTTTCATTTGATACCCCACTCGATAGATTTGAATAAAAATATTTTTTTGAAAACTTACAATTTGGCGCCTAAAATCCGCCATTTTAATTTTTCAAGGATTTTATGTGCCCAGTGCCACTCGTGTCGTCAAGACGAATCCAATGACATATCATTTATCAAAATCGGTTCAGCTGTTGAGTAGTTACGAGCGGACATAGGACATACTTCGCAGTCGGGTAAAAACGATACTATTGTTCGATACAGCGCCATCTATATTTCATCTGCTGAGCTAGATAGCTTTCTAATTATAAATAAAAATGATCGATGCCCGTTGACATTCATGAACCTAATTAGTTACAAAATAAAACACAAAATGTGGTGGCGCTAGTACCGCAAATCAATATAAGTAATGTTTTCAAGTTTGTTTGTCACTGTTCGATTGCAATCGGCTTCGAAGTAAAAAGCCCAAAAATCTGATGAGATTCAAAAATTATTTATTGCATTTCTTTATTTTATTTTTCTCCAAATTAATGAAATAAAACAAAAAAAATCTTTATTATACTTACATTAAATACATAAAATAACAGACTATATATCTATCCCTACTAATATTATAAATGCGAACCAAAAATCCAACCGATTTTGGGCACGCAATTTTACAACTATTTAGGGTTGGCTGTGAATTTGTTAAAATATTGATGAAAAATTTACTGTAACTGTTTTTTTTTCCGAAGTAAGAAATTCAAAATTTCTTTATTGCATTTATTTATGTTTTTTTCTCCAAATAAATGAAATAAAACTAAAAAAATGTTTATTATACTTACATTAAATACATAAAATAACAGACTATATATCTATCCCTACTAATATTATAAATGCGAAAGTAACTCTGTCTGTCTGTCTGTCTGTCTATCTGCCTGTTACCTACGCTTTCACGTCGAAACCGTTGAACCAATTTTAATTAAATTTAGTATAGAAATAGCTTAGGCCCCAAGGCTCAACATAGGTTAATTTATATTCCAATAGAGGGCGCCACCGCGCGATAACCTGGGTCCGCGCAGATGAAGTCACGGGCATAAGCTAGTAGATTTTATAGACAAGATCGAAAAACTTTGATAAAAAAGAACAACAAATCGAAATGGATTCCTACCAAACGAAGAGTATAACTTTTCTATCGACAGTTCGAAAGCAAATTAGGGAAAGTTCGTGTTTCGGATCAAACCCAAACTTTTATTCGTGTATATCGGATACGTGAAACGTGAATAATTAGGGTGCCCTCTATTTCGCATACTTTTTAATGTCCGAAACTGATTACGCATAACAGGTTTCGCATAATTAATTTACGCCGAATCTTAAACTTGACGAAATTTAGTTCGGCATAATTCTGTATAAGCCGAATACTGGTTTAGCCGAATTTATTTAAGCATATTATTAACGTGGCCGAATTTTAGTATGCATAATCTTGTTTAGCATATATGTAATTTAGCCGAATTTTGATAGGCCGAAATCCTGTCCAAATCTATGTTCGAAAATAAGTTACCTAATTACTATTTATGACTAGAAAAATGTTATTAGGTTAGGTTAGAATTGTATTTGTAACGGAACGAACAACCACCAGAACAAGAACAAGCATGGGCATAAAGCGGGGGGACGGGGTGGCGAGCCCCGCAATAAAGAAAACCCAGGTAACATGATTGCTCACCTATAGGTTAGGTTAGGTTAGTTTTTTGTCAAGGCGCGAAGCGCCTTAATAGGCGGAATAGGAGCTCTGCGAAGCAGAGCTCCGTCGACTTCGTCTCAGAATCGTTAAATTCATATGAATATTTGCTTTCCAGACATAAAATTGGTGTTACATTAAGTATGCGAAAGTAAATTTCTGCGTAGCTAATTTATGCGTAAGTAATTTTCTGCCTAAACAATATATTCGGAATTCACAAATTATGCGTAAAGCCCATTCGGCTTACATTGGTTATGCGTAAAAGAATTCGGCGTAAACTATTATGCGAAAACAGTTTCGGCATAAGTACTATTATCCGTAAACAGATTATGCGAAATAGAATTATGACATTAAAAATTATGCGTAAGCAGGGGCAACCGTATAATTATAGCACCTATTGGCGTTGAGTGAACATTTTCCTCAAGCGACTGAGAGTCAGAGAAGCATGTAGGTTTGTCTTCAGGTACAACTCCTTGGTAGTTAGTGTAGATACAAAAGTTAGTATAAAATTTAGGAAAGCCGGTGGGCATCGATCTGTTTCGACGCTGCTCAATCAACACATTTTTAAATAACTAAATCTTCATTCACTCACATTTTTAAATTACTAAATCTTTCATATTATGTACCTATGTATGTCATCATCATCATCATGTAAGCCGAAAGACGTCCAGTGCTGAACATAGGCCTCCCCCAAGGCTCTCCACTCAGACCGGTCTTGTGCTTTTCGCATCCACCGCGATCCCGCGATCTTAGCCAGGTCGTCGCTCCATCTTGTTGGAGGCCTACCGACAGCTCGTCTCCCGGTCCACGGAGGCCATTCGAGAACCTTCCTATGTATGTGTCTAAACTATTTATTTTACAAAAGAAAAGAAACAAAACACATTATATTTAATCTCGAATGTTACGTGACCCAGCAACCTTTACCAAAGGTTTGTTTTGCATGGAAGTTCCAAGGGTTTTCGTACGGCGTAACATGATGCTGGTTACGTAATACGGGCATGGGGCCGGGTTGTCCGGCAAGTGATTAAATAACGGAAGCTATTGAATCCGGCGGTCTATACAAATATCTCAAAGTCACTCAAAGGGCTATGGAGAGGGCTATTTATTTATTTATTTAAATCAAAGAAACTTACACAGTATAACAGTTAAACACTAAGGCACTGCGCAAGACAAACACTGAGAAGAGAGAAAGCAATTGAGTAACAATACAACAAAACAACAATTCACAATTTTTACACATAAATAAAAGGTATACAACAAAAACAAAGCATAATAATAACAATTAATTAAACACAGCTGGACAAACGTACATCCATCATCTCACAGAACTTCAAGCATTCATCACATACACTAATCCATCGACCATTAAATACGTCACACTCAGGAGCTGTTGCAAGAAGATGAGGTATGCTATGAGGGCTATGGGGGTTTCTCTGCGGGATAGAATCAAAAATGATGATATCCGCAGTAGAACTAAGGTTATTGACACAGCCCGAAGAATTGCGAAACTGAAGTGTCAGTGGGCGGGGCACATTGCTCGCAGGACTGATGGCCTCGTCAAAAGGTCTCGAATGGAGTCCGCGGACCGGGAGACGAGCTGTCGGTAGGCTTCCAACAAGATGGAGTGACGACCTGGTCAAGATCGCGGGATAACGGTAGATGCGAAAAGCACAAGACCGGTCTGAGTGATGAGCCTTGGGGGAGGCCTATGTCCAGCAGTGGACGTCTCGGCTGACATGATGATGATGATGATAATAACGACACAAATATCTGAGATACCTATCTTCTTCTTTGTCGGGTACACTTGGCAGAGCAGTCGTGGTCACGTAGCACATCGAACAATTCTACGCAAGTTCTTCCTGGTTGTCGCTTCTTTGGCGCAAGTATTGAGAGGAGTTTTTGGTAGGGCTTTTATCTTTAAAATTTTGTATGTTGAGTGGGCCAAATTTTGTACCAATGAGTATATTTTTATTAAGTTTTCGTGTGTTTATTCTATAAATGATGTTTTAAACATGAGGCCTAAAAACGGATAAACTTAGTTTAACTTTAAGATTAAGTGATCGCTTTATTTTGTTCATTAGTTTCACAACTGAACAAAATTAAGTAGTTTTTATTGTTTGCATGCTTATGTTTTTTTTTTATACGACTGGAAGGCAAACGAACAAGTGGGTCTCCTGGTGGTAAGAGATCACCACCGCCCATAAACATCTGCAACACTGTCTTACTCTCCGCGCCGAAACACAACAGTGCAAGCACTGCTGCTTCACGGCAGGATTATCGAGCAAGATGGTGGTAGCAATCCGGGCGGACTTTGCACAAGGTCGTACTACCTGCAAATGTATTATACCTGTATTATACCATCTTGTATATACCCATTTCTTGCCCAAAACATGTCGAGCTAAACTCGATTTAAGATGTGAGTTATCCGGGTCAATCTATTTAATATGTACTTGAGGTCTCCAGGCCACAAGGTTAAGATTCAACCCCAGGTCAATATTGATTAACCCATTTGTATGGCAGCCTGAACCAATGGGGATACTTGACAGAAAATTCATTGCGATCTTGGGGATAGCCTTACCGTGATTTAGCGTACCCGCCCAATATATTACCGATTTATTTTGGGTACGGAAGGGTAACCATTTAAGGTGTAATATCTTTTTTCAGAAGTGGCCAATCTTGAGATCTGGCTTCGGTGATTTCTGAGCCTTAAAGTGTTTTAACATTATTTTGATTTTTACCCGATCACCAAAAGGAGGGTTATAATTTTTATGCGTGTAGGTATCTATGATAATGTGTTTTTTTTTAAGTAGCCTGTATAGTGTCCCACTGCTGGGCAAAGGCCTCCCCTCTTGACCTCCACAACTCTCGTTCTGACGCAATGTCAGGCCAGTCCAATGATAATGTGTTTATGTATGTCTATTTCTTTGGTCCTCTCTTTAGCCTAAACAGCTTTTTCTCAACGTATCAAATTACTACTTACAACCTAAGTATCATTTAATTCGTCAAAACTGGCGAAGTGACATAGGGTGTTACAATATCTTAAAGTGCGTCCATGAAACATTAATTGATCTGAAGTAGTGCGGGTCGAGTTAGAATTACACTTCTCTATTTCTTTCGTCCGTATCCGTCAAATGGCGTCCGCGAACCGGGAGACGAGCTTGCTGTCGGTAGGCCTCTAACAAGATGGAGCGACGACCTGGTTAAGATCGCGGGATCGCGGTGGATGCGAAAAGCACAAGACCGTTCTGAGTGGAGAGCCTTTGGGGAGGCCTATGTTCAGCAGTGGTCTTTTGGCTGACATGATGATGATGATGATGATGATTTCTTTCGTGGATGTCGTAAGAGGCGACAAAGGATATAAGGTTAAGGTATGCCGCAGGCGACAGGCTAGCAACCTGTCACCTTTTTTGTCGAACTTAAATCCTAAAATTGATTTCTATACCTTTGTGGCGCCGAAGCGGTAACGTTTCGTGTGCTCTACCTACCTTATTTAGAAATACAGGCGTGATGTTTGTGTGTGTGTGTGTGTGTGTGTGTGTGTGTGTGTGTGTGTGTGTGTGTGTGTGTGTGTGTGTGTGTGTTGCTTAGATGCACGTTGAGACTGCGTCTTCATACTATGCGTTTGCATGTTGTATACCCTACACGCCCAACTTGAATGGATACTCAAGTCATACACTGACTAAACAGCCAGTAAATCAAAAACCATTTTTCTTATTCGACTGGATGGAAAACGAGCATGTGGGCCTCCTGATGGTAAGAGATCACCACCGCCCATAGACACCTGCAACACCAGGGGTATTGTAGATGCGTTGCCATCCTAGAGGACTAAGATAGGATGCTCAAGTGCCGGTAATTTCACCAGCTGTCTCACTCTCCTCGTCGAAGCACTGCTGCTTCACGGCAGGATTAGTGAGCAAGATGGTGGTAGCAATCCGGGCGGACCTTGCACGTAGTCCTACCACCTGCAATTTTTTTTAATAAATAAAGCATACTTCAATTACTACTAAAAACAATAAAGAGAAAGGGTGCGGGTGAGCAAAATAATTATTTACGGATCAATAAAAAACAAACATTTCGGTAACCCATTTAGGACAAATTGCCAATTGGAAACTAAACGGGAATAGCGAATCTGGTCCAATGTCTGATGACGCAGGGGCCGAAAATAAAGCCGAATCGACTAAACTGCCCGAGTTCCGTATTAACCGATCTAGACCGGGAGCTGAAACCAACTTGACCACATTTTTAAGTTCTTACTTCCACGGTAATAACTGTGCAAACGGAATTGAAGCAGTGCCGGATTTATATTTTTTATGAGTGTAGGCCACTTTATATTTCCGCCGCCCCATGTATTTGTTGGACTTTATCCTCTGAAATCGAGTGAGCGTCCTCTGAAATTTGCCGCCCTAGGACGCTGCCGCCCCTAGGCCGCGGCCTATATGGCCTATTGACAAATCCAGGACTGAATTGAAGGTGCTTGTTTGTGACTCTTTTAGTAGTGGTGTGAAGCCGTAAAAACTCGACTGCCACAAAGTTTGGTTTCGGTTTATAGAATCTTTATTTCTTATTAAAAAGAATTTGTCACTTATATGAGAAACTTAATATCTAAGGTAGTATTTTTAGTTTACAGTATAGTACAGAAAACAAGTAAGTTACGTATATACATAGGTACAGTTAAAGTAGTTTTCCGTGATAATATGTGACTTATAGGTACAAGAATACGATTGGATTGTTCATTGGTTTGTTTTTTTAACTGTTATTTTCACATGTCTTATGTACGATAAAGAATACTATAACAACATTTAGTATGTTATTTTTCTACAGAAAGTTCTTTTTCTTACGTTACACCATTGAAAACAAATACGGCAAAACTTGTGTACACTAACTGCAAGGTTTTCCATCCGAATACATAACTAACTCACACTTATCTCACTCTCCAAGTTTCTTAGTGAATATTGATAATGGTTACTCTTCGCCACTGCTTCTCTAGTCTACACTTTCTAAGAAACGTAGCAGCGGACATGCGCATTTGTTGAAACATATCACTCATTTATTATTCACAAACTTACACAATACAATACAATAAATCTTTATTGTACACCAGAAAAAGTATTTAAGCGATACACACTTCTAGCAATTTTAGGTTTAAAGTTGACAAAAACGATACAATAGCGACAGGATACTATATAGCATGTCACCTAAGGCATACCATAACCTACATCCTCAGTCGCCTCTTACGACATCCACGGAAGAAATGAAGAGGTGTAATTCTAACCCGATACCACACAGGGCGACACCACACGGAATACTTTGATTTTCCACTAACTTTGTAAAGCTTCTATTCTTGTTAGTTTTGTAAAAAAATAACATTAAAAAAATACATTACGCTCCCGGTTTTCTCGACTTCTTAAACGGCATTGCCGATAATAGCAATTGGCCTGAACCCTGACAAGTGCTATATTTGTAAAAGCAATATATGTTTATGTAAAAATAAACATAAATATGATAAGTACTTTGTATCTGAAAGTTTGTCAATTGTGTTTTGTTTCATTTCTTTTATACAATAAAGAGTTAACATATACATACAAATATACCTTTTAAATAATGCTTTGCATTGATTCGTTTTACCGAGTTACTTTCACAACAGACTCAAAGTCGAAATAACATTATTACTTGTTATTTAATTTAATTTTTACTATTTGTTGTTCTTTAGCAGCTATCTATTACAATTCTTGAGATACAGACCTTTTACATACAGACGCACAGCATAGCTACAAATAAAGTTTCTTTTTTCCCCTGTCGTGTACGAAAAACATACAAAACCAATATTAGTAAGATAGCCGGTGAAATTACTGGCACTTGAGGTATTCCATTTTAAGCCTCTAGGTTGGCAACGCATCTGCAGTACTCTTGGTGTTGCAGATGTTTATGGGTGGTGGTGATATCTTACCACCAGGAGACCCACTTACTCGTTTGCCTTCCAGTCGAATAAAAAAAAATTAAAAGTCAAGATATTTTCTGTATTAACTTACCAGTAAAGTGTGGTAAGAATTTTACTAAAGACGAGTTAAATCCAAATAAACTTACGAAGGATAAGCTCACAAGTAAGTCCTACTTAAGCCTTTTGGAAAGCTATCTTATAAAGCCGGGATCCACAGGTACTTGAGCCTTTTCTCTGAGCGGTTTGTTTTAAGACAATTTACTTTGGGAGGGAATTGGTGGAAACTGCGAGCACTACTGCCACTACAGGAGTAGACTTCAAAATAATTATGAAATAGAGTTGCAATGTCTTCTGAAAAAGAAGATTCTCAATTTGTTAATAGTCATAATTGGGATGTCCCAATTTTTTACAAAGTATAATAAATCGAAAACCATTTGGAGGAATAGGCTTTGTGAAGCGTTTTCAGAAATCAGATTCCAAAAATATGATAATCTGAATTAAATAAATAAAATTTAAGTAATGACCTTCATTTGACCCCTGCAGTGTAACGTCACAAATGCAGGTCTAAAGGAAAGTCTACACTTTAAAGCAAATTGACAGTTCGAAATGTTGCTGTCCTGCTTATAATAGCAAAGAGTGACAAAGATGGAAATTTAATCACATGATGCGTATTCGGCTTTAAACAGTTGTCATTTTATCGTAAAGTCCGAAATGTATACGAGTATTACCAATGTATTTTCACAAATAAAAGTATTAAATAACTACGTTAAAAGTGACTATAAAAGAATTTAAATATCAGATTTTAATAAAAAATATGTATTTACTATCGCACCATTAAACAAACCTACGAATAATCGAAGCTAAAAGAAGAGAAATAAATGAAACTATTTGTCATGGTTCATTTAGGACCGTGCCGTGCTTGTATGATTGTTGACTGTCACTTGACTTTCAGTAATGCCACAGATTATGTTATGTACAAACTGAATTTTTCTAGGCAATGGAACGTGGCTGTCTCACTGTGACGTCATCCAGTTTATTTCGTAAAAAAATTATAAAAAATTAAATACTCATCCAAATTCAAAATCGATGAAAAAGGTATCTTAAAATATCCTATTCTTTCCAAAAATAAGATAAAAACTATAGGTTATTTTTTTTGGGACATCCCAATTGACAGGCCCGTTGACAATAAAACTCAAATTTTGCGTTTGATAGAGTTCCGTCTCTCTTGATTTTGCTATGGCTTTCGATATTGGTGTTACACAATGTAACATCAACATCGGAAGCTCATAAAGTGTTGATCGTAGAGCAAATATAAAAATAACCAAATTTGTCGGAAATTTTGTGTAGAATGCCGTTTTAATAAATCCTGAAAGTTTTCGGTTCCAGAAAATAAACCTTTCTATATTATGACCCATTCAATATTTTGACATTCGATACTTATTCAGACGCGTACCCAGTTTCAGACTTACCCATACCGACCGATCCTTATTGTGCCACCCTGTATAAATAAATAAATAGGTATTTAAATACATATCAAATGTCCAAAACTCGAGAACAAGCATTGGTATTGTTTATTATTCAAATATTATTTTATTCAAATGTCTGCCTCCTTACTGGTTTATCTTCTGCCGTCAATCAACGAGTGTACATAATACTTAATGTCCTTAGGGGCTGTTTCACCATCCACTGATTAGTGTTAACTGAAGGTTTAAAGTGATGCCGTCTTCGTCTATTCGAACAAAATAAAGAGAGACGGCATCACATTTAACCATCAGTTAACACTAATCAATGGATGGTGAAACAGCCCCTTAATATTGTGTTTTAATCATGTATTATCTATTCGCAGGGCTTCTATTTCTGGGTGGTCTGCCCTTCGTTCGGGCATATGAAGATACCTAACGAACCTAAACTACCTATGTATTAATGTTTAATAATTTCGACACTAAGGGGTAACGATTAAATATATTATTTATTTAGGCTATCGACATTCTAGACGTATGTGAATCAAATTTATGACAAATAATATTATTAATTTTGTACTTCGATATTATATTAATTCGACCAATCGTGTTGTATGTATTTCGAACTTTATAGATTACGAACGTTATTCATTTAGGCTTTCGCCATTGTAGACGTATGCGAGTTTCAAGCTTATGACATTTAATTTTAGTTGTTATGTTACGTAACCTTCTCTATACTGGTATTGAAAAATCCTTTTCGACAAACTCTAAAACCCCTTACCTAAATCCGTACATATAGAACATGCCCATTTCGGTCTGCTACCACAATCCGAGCTTAATGGATTCCGACCACCATTCTCGGTGGGGATTGTTTCAATATTTGGTTTTGTTGGGCTTTACGCAGTTGAAAGTGTACCTAGTAGCCATCTTCATAAGCTATTGATATCGCAATAGCCTAGATTCTTAATAGTTTAGTTAAGTATACATAGGTAGGTGAAAAACTTAAGTAAATGACCTGTTGTATGTAGTAGTGCACAGAATATTCATTCTGTGTCGTGATGAATATTAAGATAGAATAATCTTACTCGGATTTTTTCCTGGAAAAAGCTTACCGACAGTATACTGGGTGACCTTAGCCTCTGGACAAATAAGAATACTACTGGCTTAGCAAGACATTTAACACCAAACTGCAAAGTATCATAACAATCTTATCAGTCCAATATTTACCGAAAAACTAACGATTTTCAATGTATCACTTTGGAGCAACCTGTGTATTTGGATGATCTGATTTCATAGAATTTTTTTTATTGTCTAATCAACCAAATAACCATTTTAAGATATTGCTAAGTATCAGTCTTATCCATGGTTTCATTATTTGTCCAGAGGCTAAGGTCACCTTGTAGTTAAGTTAATCTACGGTACAAATTCAGGGAGTAAGCAATTCCCAACGAGTTCCAGTGATGTTAAAAAAGTGGCCAAGTGCGAGGTCATGGTATTTGATATTATCATAGATATTATGACATATTGTCGGGGCATTTACAGGTCACTTTGATACTAAACACATCCTAGTAAAGATGGGACTACAGGACAATGAAGATTGTAGAATATGTGGCGAGGAAGACGAAACAATGGAACACATTATGTGTGAATGTGACGCTCTCGCCAGATTAAGAATGAGACTCTTTGGCGTAGGATATCCCGCGCCAGAAGACTTTAAGCACTACCGCTACGTCAAATCCTCCAATTTATGGATGAGGTGATAAAAGCAACGGAGTAAGTGCAAAGGAGGGGTAATTACACAAAAGATCCCTACGGGTCGAAGTGTATCCGCAAGGACCCCTAAATATAAGATAAGATAAGATGATAGGTACTTGTAGTGGGTAGAGAAGAGACCTTAAAGTAACTTGTTATAACATCTCACACTTTTTCATCGGGGTCGTTAAACTGTTTACTAATTTACTATTGCTATCGTCTGCTTCGTAAATAAAAACTAAAGTTGTGGCCACGTACGATATTGGGAAAGTCTAAGTCGCCAGGACTTAAGTCTGTCAACTCATAAGTTCGAGTATACAATAATTCGCAACTACTACAACCAACAAACATATTGAAGTCGCTGACTTTTATACAAAATATTGTGCACGAGCTGAGTCTAGCTACAGTTGGCGTCTAAATTTTGTTTAAATTCTTATTTACTGTTCATGGCTTGTGAACGGCTATTGTAGCCTTTCGTAGATCGTCATATCTGGCAGAGCAGATTTTAGTAAAAAAGTCATTTTTAATACAAGCATGAAATGAATTGAATTTATTTGCTAAGAATACAGTATTCAAATGGATGTTATTATTGTTTCTCCAGTACTCAGTCATGTATTCAGCCCCCATACAGGCTTTAGATTAAAATTGAAAATTACATAAAATATAAATTAACCGGTCAAAAATAATTTAAATTATACAAAATCATACAAATTATCTAATTTTACATGTCTCAAGAAAATATTTCACGCTATAAAAAAAATCGTCAAGAAGCCAGCTATTTAATTTGTTTTTAAATAAACTCCCTTGAAGAGATCGATCTCTTCGGATACTCTGTTATATAAATCAATGCATATAAAGATATTGCGCTTATAAATTACTTTGCAACATCGTTTTTTTTTTGCTGACTGTATCTACTTTTTAGTGACTGCTGGCTCGTGCTGAGGCACCGACTTCAGGGTGGTAGAAAATTATTTTTATGGTTTTTTTGTAGTCAGTTTTATTTTTTGTTATAAAATTTTTTTTCACGCTTTTTAGTGTAAAACATCTAAGATACAATAGTTTAATGTCAACTGCTCGTCACCTTTTACGAAAAATTGCTTTTTCCGATGCAGAGACGTTCATTATTGAGGAGTCCTTGGTGCTTCACCATCCATTCCATTTCACCACATCCGTTCCGAGGAGCATAAATTGCTTAGTAACTGTGTTAAAGCAATTGAAATTCAACCCATGAAATACTTGTTATTGAGTAGTAACTCCGATGGTCAACTGTGGTCTTCATCATCAGTTCCACTTCACCAAATGATGGTTTTCAAGAGCAAATGCTCGAGCTACTACTAAATATATCAAAATTACCATAGGTGTCCCTACAACATTTGAAGAGTTCCTTCGATTTCCTTAAGATTCAATCATCAGATCCTGATTTGGTGCTGATGGGACCTAATTGAAAGCATTCCTAGACGAACGCAAAAAAAAAATTTCAAATCGGTTCATAAATGACGGAGTTCTGAGATAAAAAACATAAAAAAAAAAAAAAAAAAATACAACCGAATTGATAACCTCCTCCTTTTTTTGAAGTCGGTTAAAAATTACAGCTTTCTAGCACTGGGATACTACTGCGAAATTCGAAAATCGAAATCCGTTTCGTACCGTCTCTCTCACTCTCGTATTAAATAATACAAGCGTCAGCGGTACAATGGGACATGAACTTCGATTTTCTAATTTTGTAGTAGCCCTCCTGATAGTCTTTGAACAAAGACGCAGAAATTGTGAAACTATAAGGGTTCCGTTTTTGCCATTTTGACTACGGAATCCTAAAAAGGATTATTCGCTACATTTGTACAAAGTACGACTACCTCGCCACGTATTTTACCACCCAATGTACTGGCAAAATAACTAAAAGACACTCAGAACACCTGAAAGGAATCTCGTAAGATCGTGTTGCGAATAAAATTGTGGTCCGTTTTTCAAGGGGCACTGTACTACTAAGTATTGTCACAGTACACAGAAGAGAGACTTTAATAAAATAATAAATATATTATTATTAAATAATATTATAAATGCGAAAGTAGCTGTCTGTCTGTCTGTTACGATTTCACGTCAAAACCACTGAACCGATTTTCAAAAGTTCAACATAGGATACCTTTTATTACGGTAGAGGGCGCCACCGCGCGATAACCTAGATCCGCGCAGACGTAGTCGCGGGCATAAGCTAGTAATAAATAAATAATAAATATCACGGGACACTTGACACCAATTGTCTTACTCCCAAACTAAGCAACGCTTGTGCTATGTATGTATACTAGGCAACAGATAAACGTAGTTATATAGATAAATACATACTTAAATACATATTAAACACCGAAGACCCGAAAACAAACACTTGTATTATTCATACAAATATCTGCCACGGCCGGGAATCGAACCCGGGACTTCAAGCTTTAGTCACGTTCTTTAACCACTTTAGGTCATCCATTATAGTGATGCTTTCAAAACAATTTATACTGATATTCGATGTTATTTTCTGCTATACTTTTTATCATCTCCGTCCTTCTATTTACCAAATTGTATTGGCTGAGACCCCGATGAACCATTATGATAATCTTACTAATCTTACTGAGGGTGTGTATGTTTGTTACTGATTCACGCTATAGCGGCTAAACGGATTTGAGTAAAATTTGGCGTATAGATAGCTGGATATCTGGAATAACACGCTTTATCCTTTACGCTTTTTATGCAGATATTCCAACGGGATAGGGATGAAATAACAACCTCTAGGCTTGAAGTCATGAAATTCATAATGGTTCTTTTCAATGCAATTTCAATGAAAACTGTTTCGGGAATTCCCAATGGAATTTTTGTTTGCTACTACCACCATCTATCACGCTAGAATCGCACGGATTTCGATGTAATTTAGAATCTAGATAGAGTCATGAAATTTAGCACTGTTGTTGATAATGCGACGTCAATAACGACCTCGACATATTTTTTGGGAATACCCACGGGAATTTTATAAAATTCCGGATTTCCAATTCAACTGCTGGATCTAAATAATTTACCGCGTGAAGCCGCGGATGAACAGCTAAATCCTTTTTTTTCTTTTTCTATATTATGGCGCAAAGACTGTAAGGTCACCAGCATTAATATCTGCCACAGCGGAGCGTGCAACAATATCTGACACCTCCATCCAGTGCCCTTAGTGTAAGTTTTCGGTTACGAAACAGCGCCTCTAGCGGAACGTTTGCGATGTTCGCGTTTCCATACAAATTGAGATTTTAATGCGAACGCGATCGAGACGTATTTTGTAACCGAAAACTTTCACTAAGGGTAGGTACAGCACTAGAAATAGAGTCGTATCAGATATTAAACACGCTTGTGTCAGATATTGGTACTGGGGACTGTACAACTGTTCACAATCTGTGTGCAATGATTACTTATTGCAATTTCAACGCGCACCCGTACATGCATCGTTGAGTACAAATTTCGTTCATGCCGCGTTCTGCGGTTTTTTCAAGCGATGCATTTTATTTATGAATGAAATTGTATTGTAGACAGTCGCAGCGTGATAATCTTCGTCAGCTTTAATTCTATGACAAGATGGTAATAACACGCTCTTAGCTCAACGACCACCAATTTTATCCCGGCTAAGTAAATTCGAGACACAGACAAATTTACGGCTTCACAGCATCAGTCTATAATTCAATAGAGAGGTAGTTAATGGTGTGTTTGTTTGTATGAAGGTATGATGGACTGAACTAATGAAATGATTTTTTACTTAACTTAACTTGCGTTTTTAATTAATTTTTTACTTTAATTCCGAGTTGTTAGAGATTTGGGTGCAGCAACTAATTGTATCTAATCAATTTCGGGTAGTTCGAAGGAATCGAGCTGCAAAGCAAATGTGTTGCCCTAAAGCTGGATCCACATTTGTATCATTTTGTCCATCGCGTTGCACCGACACAATGTTACGGCAAAATGCAACGCTGTTTTTCAGTAGGATCCATGTGTGAAACATTCAGATAAATTATTACGCGTTGTATTAACGCGATAATAAGGTTATGAACACACTCAAGTCACGAGCAAGAACTAGTGAAATAATACAGTGATTATGTTAACAAACCACTTCTCAAATACAAATATGCTACTGAACAAATTATACCAAATAAAAGCCGTTACACCGTTCCACTTAATTTAAATAGCGGTTCTCAAACTTCCCCGGACACTGTTTTACGAAACAGCTAACCAAATCAGTAACCAGCGCAAGGTATAGCAACTCTGTATCTTGAAAATTTAAAGGGCAATCCCGATTTCATAATAACCTTCTTCACAAACGGTTACTTGTGTTAACTGAAAATAATTAATAATTCAATTTCTAAAACATAAAACACTAAAACAACAAAACATTGTTGACGTAACTAAGGAATTCTCTGAAGTTACCTATGTTTAAAATCTGGCAATTTTACCTACCAAAATGTTGTTTTTTTTTTACTAGTCACTAAGCAAATTAGCAAGCAAGAAGTACCGTCAGCAAACCATGTATAAAAAGTAGCTTTTTCCCACTAGTTCACTTTCGTGGAACAGAGTGTTTTTTACATTTTTATTTACACATAAAAGATAGCAATTAAACCAGATCTCTGAAAGAATACGTTTAATATTGTTTTTCCTTTTTACAAGAGACTGTTTTCGTTTTCCTCTCGCGCGCGCGCTGTCATCTGTCATCTGTCATCTGTCACACGTTCAGAAATATTCTAATATCTAACATTCGGCCAACCTGACCACACAAGTTTGTCCTCAAACTATTTCCCACTCCATAATCTTATTTGGCATTTCACACCTCACCATAAATTGGTCGTGTGAAACTTCCCAAGTCTCATCATGTAAACCTGACTCAGCCTGATTGAATTGCATCGAGGGCTTCGCCTTTCAATCAAGGTCACCCCCGCCTTCCAATCAATCAAATCCACTCATAATACTGCATCGAGGACTTCACCCGATCATCCGGGCCACCCTCGACTTCCAGATCAAATCAATGTCATTGCATCGAGGACTACACCCATAAATTTGGGTCACCCTCGCCTTCCAATGCCATGCCAACAAACATCTATGCAGCAATAGTGCTAAATTATATATACACACTGACATAATACTTATAGTCTTGCCTGTACAAGACGACGTTCGGCCAACCTGACTCTTATAGTTTGCCCTCAAACTTACTAGTATAGCTATGTAACTCTCAGACAAATACACTTACTATGTTCTTTAATCTTCTAAATATTATTAACATCTATTTATTCATCGTCATTTTAACATTGTATCGAAGGCTTCACCTGTAGTAAATACTCTCAATCAGGCCACCTTCGCCTTACAACATTCCCAGTGAATCACTTTGTCTATTTATTAGTATTTACCATTATAACACAGAGAGTTGTTTACCCCAACTAAATAGGTACTTATTTTACTGAGATCTTTCAGTCATTAATATTCAAAAATAAAAGGAACTAAGCTAATAATGAACTAAATAAAGAATCACAAATTAAAACTTATGACGCCACTAACTCGTCATCCTCACTGTTATCCGTATCAGAATTACTTTCTTTATCCGCTACTGTAATCCAGGGATGTATACGGTCAGCTGCCCAGATATTCTTATATTTCCCCCTCGTTATATTCATACCCTCTATGTTACTCACTTCATATCGATCATTACCTAATATTTTGGAAATTTTAAAAGGACCTGAATACTTTGGCAACAGTTTTCGACTTTTCCCATCATTAGATGGAGTATTTTTCAAAATTTTTACTAGATCTCCCACATTATATAATTTAGCTGCTTTTCTCTTCTGATCAAATCTCTGCCGTTGATCAGCTTGGTCTTTACTAATATGCTCATTAATGTCTTGCCTAATCTCATTCACATCCCTATCATTTCGTCTTGTTTCTACTATAGCTTCACCTAGAATTCCTTCACCCCTATTTAATGGCCGTTTACAAAATAATACCTCAGCGGGAGTCTTTCCAATACCCTTATTAAGAGTATTGTTTAACCCCCATTGTATTTTACCAAGATCAAGATCCCATTTACTCTCACCCAGACGGTCTGTATACGCTCTGAGACTATCTAAAACAGTACGATTATATCGCTCTACCTGACCATTAGAGCGGGGTGAGGAAACCGCATTAAGTACGTGTACCACCTCAAACTCAGTGCAGAACCGGCTGAATTCAGTTGAAGTGAAACTTGTACCCCTGTCTGATATAATTCGGCATGGGTGACCAAAAGTAAAGAATACGTCTTTCAGCGCTTTAATAGTAGGTCCTGATTTTGTATTCCGCACTGGTTTTATGATGCAGAACTTCGAATAGCCATCAACAATCAACAGAATATATTGATTACCAGATCCGCTTTTGACAAAGGGACCAAGATGATCTATGTGGATGGTGTGGAAGGGAATAGCAGTTTTAGGTATACTGTGTAAGTATCCTTCTTTAGACCCAGCAGGTTCTTTGCCAAAAGCACAATGTAAGCACGACTTTACATATTTAGAGATAAATTTATTCATTTTCGGGAACCAAAAGTCCTTTTTTATTTTCTCTAAAGTTTTTTCCGTCGAGAAGTGCCCTATTTCATCATGATTACGTTGGCAAATTTGCCATCTGGCTCCCTTGGGCACTACCCATTTGAGATCATCTCCTACTTTCCGGTATACTTTATTATTTTTTACAACAAAGTTTTGCTTTATATCGACTAATTCTTTGTACTGTGGATCTTCAAGTGCTGAACGAATGTGTTTAATTTTAGGATCAGTCATTTGTAAACTTAATAGCCAATCGTCTTGTGTAATTTGCAGCACTCTGTTAAGATGGCTGTTAACGTCACCATCATCTGCAGTCAAAGTCGAATTTCTGCTCAGCGCGTCCACGTGTTGCATGGTGCAACCAGGTTTATATTCGATAGCACAATCATACTCTTGCAGCGCTATCCACCAACGCGCCACTCTAGGTATTATATCCCTTTTGGTAAACGTTGAGCGAAGAGCGCTGCAGTCCGTAATGATTGTGAAATGTTTTCCCAATAAATACACTCGAAAGCGATGTAGTGACGCAACAACGGCCAATGTTTCTAATTCATAGGCATGTAATTTTTCCTCATCAATTGTGGTTTTGCGACTAAAATACGCTATAGGCTTTAGATTAGATGTCGGTGTTTGTTTTTGAAATAAAATACCACCCAATCCGTACTTAGAGGCATCACAGTGTAGTTCTGTTATATATTCAGGGTTATAAATACTTAAAATTGGACGTTGAGTTAATTTATCTTTGAGAGCAGAAAATGCCTGTTTTTGTTGTTCATCCCATACCCAAGGAGCGTCCTTTCTGGTCAAATCAGTTAATGGCCTAGCTATGAGGGAAAAACCTTCAATAAATTTTCGAAAATAGCTGGCCAATCCTACGAACTGTCGGACCTCATGCACATTTCTAGGTTCTGGGAATGATTCTACCGCTTCAATTTTTGTTTTTCCTGGTCGTACTCCATTTTCCGAAATTTCAAACCCTAGATAGTTTATAACAGTTTCGAAGAATCTACATTTCTTAATATTCAACGTCAGTCCTGCTTCTCTCAGTAAATCAAATGTTTTTTCCAGTTTTTGCATGCATTCATCAAAACTATTGCCAGCGATCAATAAGTCATCCATATAAGCTACTGCACAATTTTCTTTTGATTTACCCAACATTTTATTTATTGTTCGCTGAAATACTGCTGGACAATTTGCTAATCCAAATGGCGCTCGACGAAACTGGTATAAACCATCAGGAGTAATAAAAGCAGTTAACTGCTTACATTGATCCTTAACTGGGATTTGATAGTAGCCGCTTGCCATATCTAAACTAATAAAGTATCTATTTCCACTAAGTAAATCAATCTGATCATCTATGCGCGGTAATGGAAATTGATCCTTTATTGTCTTTCTATTCAAGGCCCTATAATCAACACACAAACGAAAACCTCCAGTTTTCTTTGATACTAAAATAACAGGGCTAGCATAAGCTGACTCGGATTCCTCAATTATTTCATTATCTAAAAGCTCTTTTACCATATCACGAACTACCCCTTTTTCTGAATGGCTCAACCGATATGGTCTGTATACAACTGGTATATCATCAGTTAGTTTTATATCAAGTTCAGTTAATTGCGTGCATCCTAATTCAGATAAGTTCTGGGCAAAGCAGTCGCGATATTTGTCAATCAACCCATAAACTTCTGCTTTTTGAATATTGTTTAAGTCAGAGTTAACAAATATTTGGTCTCTATCCAATGGTTCTAAAGTTGCACTTTCATCTATTTTCCGCACGTTTTGAACTGGTGTTCTTGAATCATCTAGAGAAACTGTATAGGCCCGGGCCACAGCTAATTTTTTTGTGAAATAAATAGGGAGTTTTGAACTGTTGATGTTAAGAATAACAATATCACATTTGCCATCAGTAAGTTTGTAAACCCCTTCCTGAACACAATATTCCATGCCGTTAAAATTCCTGTAACTTCCTTTTATATAAATATCAGAATTTTTTATATCCTCACTGTAACAGTTCAACAAGCCTATATTATCAATCTCAGAGTCAGCCGCAACATACAGCAAACACTTTGCATTATCCAGAGCAATTGAGTCGCTATGAGGTAAATTACTGTCAATTTTACTGGAAAATATGTTAAGTGAACTGTCCGTTTTTGTTATAATTATTTCAGGTAACTCTGTGAAATTTTGACCTACTAACATAGGTCTATGTAGGTATTTATTTTCCACAACATATGCACTGATTTCAGCCTTTACTGCATCAATTTCTATCAAAAATGTAGTTTTACCCAACAATGGGATGTTAATTCCGGCAATTCCCCGCACTAAAGGTAACTCCTTGTGTTCTATAGTTAAACCTAACTTTTGCACCATATCTTGAGAGATGAGAGTGCAATCACTCCCCAGATCAACAAAACATTCCAGCATGTGACTATTATTGATACAAGCCTGCTTATGATATTTGGCATTATTTGATGATGTGCTGTCAATCAATAAAACCCGTTTGTCACTGTTTTTTGTATTTTTCTTAAATTGACAATTGATATTGGTATGTCCAAACCTTTTACATTCCTCACATTTTATTATTGGTTTAGGACAGTGTTGTAACCTGTGACCTCTCTCATTACAGTTAAAACAAACTACTGTTGATGTGTTTTGACTATTTTGGGAATTATTTTTATTACACTGGAATGCTTTGTGGCCTGGCTCTGAGCACTTGTTGCAAATGATATGAGTCAAGTTGGTTTGCCTATTCTTGGACAAGTAAGAATTTCTATTCATGTCTTTGTGCTCTTTACATACATCCTTGAGATATTTTAACAAATCTTCTGGTTCTACAAAGCGAGCCGAAGATGCACCTGCCCGTACAGTACGATCCTCTATCCCAAGTATAATACAGTCAGTAGCTTTCTTACCGTAGATCTCACATGCATTTAGCAGCATCATTTTGTCATAAAAGTACTCATCTACATTTTCCCCATATTTTAAAGTTTTGTCGAGCATTTCTAACAATAAAATGCCATAGTTTGATTCTGATGGAAATGCTTTACGCAAAAGTTCCTGCCACTGTGTCCAACTATGTAGTACTGAAGCCTGTCCCTGATACCATTTCTTTGCATTTCCTACTAGCTTGGGCAACGCATAATGAATTATATGGGCCTCTTCCCATTTGTATATTATAGCACACTCATTGACCTTAGCTAACCATGAGTCAATATTATAATTTTTTTGAGAAGGATCAAATTCTGGCACCATGTTTAAATTGTTATTAAATACTGGTTGTGTAGTCGGCTTTACAATAGACTGAATAATTTGCGACACATCATTGACATTGAATAATGCATTAGAAGTCACAATACCTGGTGCTGCTGTCATATTGTTTGATAACACTGTACTGCCTGGTGTCACTATACCACTTGTTGCCGCCGTGCTTGTTGTTGCCGCCGTGCTTGTTGTTGCCGCCATCTCAGTTGTTACCGCCGTGCCACTTGTTGTCGCCCTACAATCTGCTACCACCGTACCACTAGCTGCCGCCATACCGCCTGTCGCCGCCGAACCACTTGTTGCCGACGTGCTCCCACCAACAATTACGGGTATCACGTGATGTTCTTGCGGTTGTGTAGATATATTTGGCGTACTTCCACGACTCTTCGTCTTATGCTGGCTTTTTTTTGGTTTTGCACTCCTCACGCGTTTTTTCTTACGTATATATTTATCATCTGAAGAATCCGTCGAAGTCGTGGAACTCGTAGTCGAGCTACGATCCCTCCGCCGATGTTTGGATCGTTTTCGTCCCATTTCGGATGAGTCCTTGATTACCACTTCTGATAAAAGATAGCAATTAAACCAGATCTCTGAAAGAATACGTTTAATATTGTTTTTCCTTTTTACAAGAGACTGTTTTCGTTTTCCTCTCGCGCGCGCGCTGTCATCTGTCATCTGTCATCTGTCACACGTTCAGAAATATTCTAATATCTAACACACACCGTACAAAAAATAACAAATAGGTACGTTATTACAAAAGCATGGAAGAATACAACTAAAACTAACGTATGAAATAAAAAACATTACTCTTTTTGGAGCTGAGGTTAAAAAACACTGACGTTTTTGCAGGTGGTAGGACCTTGTGCAAGGTCCGCCCAGATTGCTACTACCATCTTACTCGCTAATCCTGCCGTGAAGCAGCAGTGCTTGCACTGTTGTGTTTCGGCGTGGAGAGTAAGACAACCGGTAAAATTACAGGCACTTGAGGTACCTATCCCATCTTAGGTCTCTAGGTTGGCAACGCATCTGCAATCCCCCTGGTGTTACAGGTGTCTATGGGCGGTGGTGATCTCTTACCATCAGGAGACCCACTTGCTCGTTTGCCATCCAGTCTAATAAAATAAAAAAACGTAATTACATGACCCAACCCCTCGTAAAAGTTTAAACACCACTGTCTTCCAGTCTCGAAGCGATTTGTTTTGATTTATAGCAGTTTTGCATTTAAGCAGCGAAGCAAACCAGTGGCGTGCCATAAATACTTTGTTACACAAATTGAACCACAAACGTCCGTAATAAAATCAAAGCTATACCTTGAAATTAAAACTGAATCACCCACAGATATAGATTACAAGATAACGCAAACATCTCAATCTGTATGAAAACCAACCGTGTCACTTTTTTATATCTATGTATTGTGACGTCTCAAGAGCGAATTAGCGATGTGAATTCCCCGATGTCCGCGCAAAATCGATTCAAATGCGCCGCTTACTCGTGGGGCTCGAGACAGTCACTAGTCATGATTAGTCAGTTAGCGGTCAGTCTTTGTACGGGGCCAACCCCGACGTTTTGTCGGGCTTCGGACACGCGAAGTAGATGCATTTGCGTAATCTAGTGAAATCTATATCTGTGAAATCACCCTTATCGGGCGACGTCAATCACGATATCAAGCTAAAAAGTCGTTATAATTTGTAACGACTGCTGTAAAAGGGCTTTAAAGCATGTTATTGAACCAAAAGTTTGATTAGAGTTCCTTTTTTATTACGTGACTGTTCATTCAGTATGACTAAGAAGATTTTAACCCACCACGTAAAAAGAGGGGTGTTATATGTTTGAACGCTGTGTATGTTTGTCTGTCTGTGGCACCGTAGCTCTTGAACGGGTGAACCGATTTGAATGTGGTTCACGCGTGGCAACCTCGCGAGTGAGGCGGACCTTGCACAAGGTCCTACCACCTGCCTTTACATGTGCCCTCTTTACTTGTTTAAACTTAAAATATTATCCCACGGGAACAACGCATTACCGGGATATCAAGTATCACATATGTCTCAATGCAGATCTTTTTATCTGCATGCCAAGTTTCATGTAAATCCGTTCAGCCGTTACTGCGTGATTCAGAAACAAATATCCAAACACCTTCACAAACTTTCACCAAAACTTCCGCCGCCTAACTTTGCCTAAAAGTTCATTGCCACGACTAATACCATACAAACTATAAAGGTATAATACCAATAATTGAATAGGCACTACCGTTAAGCGATTCGAACACAATCCGGGAGTAACGTAAAGACGTCGCATAAAAATAGCGTGAAATATTTTCTCGAGACATGTAAAATTAGATAAAGTTAGATAACATTAGATAATTTTGTAAAATTTTGTATTATTTTAATTATTTTTGACCGGTTCATTTGTATTTTGTATAATTTTCAATTTTTATCTAAATACTAGCTTTTACCCGCGGCTTCGCACGCGTAAACTAATCGGTCTGGTAGTTGCACTTGAAATTTTCAGGATTTTAAAAAATTCCCCTGGCAATTTCCAAAATTTATATCGTGGTCTTCCTTCATTGAGGTTGTGTTGTGAATAGCTGTACCAAATTCAAGACTCTAAACCCAGAGCTGAAATTTCAAAAATGTTGCCTATCCAAATTCAAATCATTTATTCAGTAAATAGGCCGCAATGGGCACTTTTATACGTCATTTTTTAAACTACCAGCGCTTTCGGAAAGACCATCATTGCCAAGAAGAATGCGCCGCATGATAGGTACTTGGCAGAAAGTCATTTTGTTTTCAAAATAGTTCAAAATTATCCCGTGAGAATATCCGGATAAAAAGTAGCGTATACATGTGTTATTCTAGACATCGAGTTACCTTCATACCAAATTTCATGACTCTTAGCCCAGCGGTTATTATTTCAAGATTTTATCCCTATCCCGTGGGAATATCGAGATAAAAAGTAGCCTATCTATTATTCCAGAGGTCCAGCTACCTACATACTAAATTTCATGGCTCTAAGCACAGCGGTTGTTATTTCTAGATTTTATCCCTAGGTATCCCGTGGGAATATTGGGCCAAAAAGTGGCCTATGTGTTATTCTAGACGGCCAACTACCTATATACCAAATTTCATGACGCTAAGCGTAGCGGTTATTATTTCAAGATTTTATCCCTATCCCGTGGGAATATCGGGTTAAAAAATAGCATATGTATTATTTCATTGGTCGAGCTACCTACATACCGAATTTCATGGCTCTAGTCCCAGTGGTTGTTATTTCGAGATTTCAGCCCTAGGTATCCCGTGGGAATATCGGGTCAAAAAGTCGCCTATGAGTAATTCCAGACGTCCACCTACCTACATACCAAATTTAATGACTCCAAGCCCAGCGGTTGTTATTTCAAGATTTTATCCCTATCCCGTGGGAATATCGGGATAAAAAGTATCCTATGTCCGTCTCCTGGTTCTAAGCTTCCTCCCTACCAATTTTCAGCCAAATCTGTTCTGCCGTTCTTGAGTTATAAGTGGTGTAACTAACACGACTTTCTTTTATATATATAGATTTGTACGCCTGTATGTGGGCTGAATACATGACTGAGTACTGGACAAACAGTAATAAGATCCATTTGAATACTGTATTCTTAGCAAATAAATTCATTTAATTTCATTTCAAAAAATTATCTCAAAAATGCGTCAAAACTGAGTATTAAGTAATGAACTTTTAGGCAGATATGGCGCGTGGTTTAAATAGAACAACCCAGGAAACCTAGGAAACTATTCAAATTACTTCTCAATGTCCACAGCCGTGTGTTCCTACACTGTGTAAACACATAAATCCCCGCCACAGCTGCAAGCAAAGTTAAATGTTTCTAATAAATCAAGCAACGTTTCACACGCGCCGATAGGTGTCGCTACTGAATTATGGCACACTTCCACTCAGAATGAATGGGGTATTTGACCTCACATTCATCATCATCATCATCATCTCAGCCTATATACGTCCCACTGCTGGGCACAGGCCTCCTCTCGGAATGAGAGGGCTTGGGCCATAGTTCCCACGCGGGCCCAATGCGGATTGGGAACTTCACACGCACCATTGAATTGCTTCGCAGGTTTGTGCAGGTTTCCTCACGATGTTTTCCTTGACCTCACATTATGTTAAAAGGAATAGAACTAAACAATCAAAGATTGGAAATGTCCTCGAAGCTTACAATTGTTTTTAAATTAAGTTTATTTATTATTATTTACTGAGAAGTACTGAGATTATTTCATCATCATCATCATCATGTCAGACGAAAGACGTCCACTGCTGGACATAGGCCTCCCCCAAGGCTCTCCACTCAGACCGTTCTTGTGCTTTTCGCATCCACCGCGATCCCGCGATCTTAACCAGGTCGTCGCTCCATCTTGTTGGAGGCCTACCGACAGATTGATTAAAAAATTCAAATTCAAATTCATTTATTTACTTGAGAAGCGGTTACAATGGTTGTTGTTCTATACACAGATATAAATAATAATTGTTCAGCGCTCTCGCCGGCGACACCAGCATGTAAATATTTTTGCACTTATTATTGAAATTTAACCTCACCATCTCAGCCTATATACGTCCCACTGCTGGGCACAGGCCTCCTCTCGGAATGAGAGGGCTTGGGCCATAGTTCCCACGCGGGATTGATTACCTATTGATAAAGAATTACCAAAGGCAAGAAGGAAGCAATTGGGATTTACACGTGACGATATGACGATGATATAGACCTGAGGCATAGTAAAAAGAGAAAAGTAGCTCGACTCCGGCCCTTTAGGAGATTCTGATACCTATTGCCGCTCGGGCGCCCAGGGTTGTCCAAACTTGTTCTTCAATTTTAGTCACCTACTTTGCCATACTTTGATCTATGATTTATAATCATAGTAATTTTCTTAAATTACACAAACTTAAAGTAAGTATAAATATTGTTAGGTACCTAAGTACCAAATTTAAATTATTTTACTTACATAATTTTATCTGTTGACACTAAATTATACATTTATAGGTATGTGATGGATGTGATATGTAAATTCCTTTTTGACCTTTTGATAATGCCGCTTTCGCGCAAGGCGGCTTCCTTTGATTATTTACCTATTATTGTCGGCACGCGTCGCCGCCGCCGCGCGGCTTCCTTTGAGCATTGGCAGCTCGCGCCGCGCGGCATTATAAAAGAACTCTGGTAGACCAGGAGTTGAGTGCAGGTTTTACGTTTTTATTTATAATTACGTAGGTACTTACGCTACGTATAAATGCAAGGTTAGGTATGTGTGGTAAGAAATAAAACTTCACGAATTAAAAACTATGTATATTTACAAATTAGAAACACTAAAATATTTTCGTCTATTTCGTGATATTTTAAACTGTTGGTTATTGCTTTTAAGTGTAAAATAAATTCTCTAAACGTAACCGAACGCAACGACGCCGCGGCCCCGACTAAGTTACCTTGTAATATCCTGAGATTTAGTATAAAGTGGGAGGTTCGCCCCGCCCACAGCCGCAAGCCGCGCGATGTACCTTTGTTTGAAGTGGATCTACTGTTCTCTTTTTACTATGCCTGAGGTTCCCAAAGTGATCCAGATGGACCCCGAGAAGTCCACGGGAGACCAGAAGGGAGTCCGCGGTGGCGTGAAAAAAATGGAGTCTTAGAAATGTAGAAAAACTGGCCAAGAGCGTGTCGGACACGTCCAAAGGAGGGTTTCGTAGCCATTACGAAAAAATTAAGTAATATTTTTCCTTATTTTTCTAAGGACTTCGTATTTTGTACGGAATATTGCAAGTTTAGGTATATTTTTAGAAATTAAACGAACTTACCTGAAGTGAAGTTCTATTCTAATTGTGTGAGCTGCACAGTCTCGAAATGATAATAACTCATGTAGTATTCGTATTCTACAGCCTTTGACCACGTATGTAAAGAGTAAGTTTCTAAACGAAAAAACGCCTTGCTCGGACTAGTTTTCCCGCGCGCATAGCTGTCATTTGTCATTTAGTTTAGAGAATAAATATACAATAAAATAACGTAATGACTTGATTCGCGATAATATGGGTAACAGGGAGGGAGGGATTATCATTTCGAGACTGTGCAGCTCACACAATTAGAATAGAACTTCACTTCAGGTAAGTTCGTTTAATTTCTAATTGTATTTCGCTGCACAGTCTTCTCATGATAATAACTCATGTAGATGTTCAGAGTTGCGAAGAAAAGTCATTAACGTGAAATAATAAGATAATTTTAATCAAAATTAAAATTAGCACAATTAACAAAAATAAAATAGAAATTTTCTATTATTTGCTGAAAAATAATTATATGAAACATTTTCAATAATCAACCAATTTCAGTCATACACATGACTGAAGACAACAAGAAACAATATGCTTATCCTAACGTAAGCAAGATTACTTATGTATTAGGTGCTAGAACTAATCGTGCAAAATCATCAGATTGTACAATTGGTCTGTTATAAAATTTAGCAAATGTTTTAGACATTTCACTCCAACCAGCAGTTTTTCTTATGGTGTCAATGTTCACACCGAGTCGATTTGCGGCGGACGTGGACGCATGGCGCGTACTGTGAGCAGTGAATATGGAAGTATCAATGCCACTTTTATTTAGAGTTAGCTTAATCCACCTACTGATAGTTTGAGAAGTTATTTGTTTATGTGGTTTTTTAAAAGCAATCAATAATTGATCACAATTATTACGAATTGCCTTAGTCTTGTCCATATATGCAAGTAAAGCTTGCCCTGGGCATATTTCAGGTTTATTTAAGAAAAAAGGTAAGGTAAGTATTGGTTGATTAGAGCCTGCCCTCGAAGTCTTAATCAACTCAGATATTTTAATAAGTATTTTATCAGGATATTGATGGATATTAGATATCTTTATTAAAGATAAAGTTTGTACTCTATGTGCAGTAGCAATGGCTAATAAGGTGACTAATTTTTTGCTAAGATTTTCTAATGATAGACTATTATTTGGAAACAATGTAGACAAATAATTTAACACAGTTTGAGGTTCCCAGGTTGTGCTGTATTTAGGTTGTGGGGGATTTAACCGAAATACACCTTTCATAAATCGTTTCACTCTGTCATCAGATGACAGTTTTGTTCCTAACAAAAGAGATAGGGCAGATCTACAGCAATTAATACTCCCGTATCCAGCACCTTTATTACAGATGTTCGTTAAAAAGGTAAGTACTTGAGGCACTGATGCCTTCAAATAATCAATATTATAAATTACACAAAAATTATACCATTGTTTCAAGTACGTATCATACTGTTTGGCGGTACTGTGTGAGAGTGAGGCCAACATTATGTCGGCGGCAGCTGACGACACTCCTCTTTGTGATAGCGCTTCCCGGACAGCACCGCGGCAACCAGGATAAGACGTTCTTGAAACGGCTGGTTGCTGGAATAAGTTTTAAATAATGTTGAACTTGGGCCTAATGTAATACATTTCGAACATACAAGTTTCACAAATACAGGGTACCATGCCTGTGCATGCCATTTAGGTACCACAACAATGCCTTCTGACTGCTCAGAAATAATTTTTTGTAACATTTTTGATATCAGTGAAAAAGGAGGGAAAGCATAGAAAAAATATGGTTTCCATGAAAAAGTAAAGGCATCTATTTGAAAGGCGTCTGGGTCACCTTTCCATGCCACATAGCGTTTACATTTTGCATTTGCGCGACTTGCAAATAAATCTATATCTGGCAACCCAAAACAGTGTAATATATCTTGGAAAAAATTATCATTTAGTTCACATTCAATTTCGGAATGTGATTTTCTGGACTCCTTATCGGCAATAACATTAAGTTCAGATTTAATATATGAGGCGAAAATTATTAATTTTCTGTCTTCACAAAATTTCCAAATTTGTCTAGTGATCGAGTTGAGGTGTGGGAATTGGACACCACCCATGCGGTTAATATATGAGATTGCTGTGGTATTATCGATTCTTAGAAGTATTTCGCAATTACTCAAATGAAAACAAAATGTTTTAAGGCTTAAAAAAGCAGCCAAAAGTTCGAGATAATTAATATGATTTTTCTTTTCCTCATCATTCCATAATCCCGCAGCAGTCTCCATTTCACATGAGCCACCCCATCCTGTCAAAGAAGCATCACTGTACACTTCTTTACAAAAATGATTGCATTTAATTTTACTCTTTGCTTTATCAATTTTTCTTGACCACCATGTTAAGTCATTCTTAACTGCTATAGACACAGGCATTATTTTATCATAATCACCACTGTTTTGTTTTAAGTAAATGTACTTTTGTCTTTCCAGGTCTTTTGTATACAGCCAGCCATACTCGGTAGCAGGACAAGCAGATACAAGCAACCCTGTTAGATGTGCAAAATCTCTAATCTTACATGTAGATAATTTTAAGAATAAATTTATTTCTTGTTTAATTTTTGTCTTCTTTTTATCTGGCAAGGACAGATGGTAATTTTCAGAATCTAAAATGAATCCTAAATATTGAACAGAAGTCTGGGGTATCAGCGAACTTTTCTCATAATTTACTATGAAACCTAAGGTTGTGACAGTTTGCAATGTAGCATGAATACTATTTAGACATTCATCATATGACCTTCCAACAATATATATATCATCTAAATAATAGCTTAACATATGGCCATTAGATCTTAAATTTTGCATGACAGGTCTGAGTAATTTTGTAAAAACATAAGGAGCAGTGTTAAGACCAAATGGTAAAACCTGAAATTCATAAATATCTGACTTCCACATGAACCTCAGGTATTTTTTATACTCGGGGTGTATGCCTAGCAAGAAGTAGGCATCCTTGAGGTCTATAGTCCCCATATAGCACTTAGGAGACATTAGTCTTATACATGTTCTTATGTCTTCTAATTTGAAATGCTCAGTTTGTATATATTTGTTTAAGTTTTTCAAATTTAGAATAAATCTATCCTGACCATTAGGTTTGGGAACAGTGAATATTTTAGATAAATATTGCCCCTCACTTGGTTTACATTTTACAATGGCCCCTTTTTCCAACAACTCAGATATTGACTTATCTATCTTTAAAGCTTCTAAGGAAGAAAAATTATTGTTTTTTGAATATATTGTTTGCGCTGGTGGACTTAAAAAGGGAATTTTATATCCTGAAATCCAGGATAAAATCCTAAGATCTTGGGTTATCTTTTGCCACTGCGTCATAAAATATCTGAGCTGGCCACAATAATTATTACACACCTGTTCAATTAGCGCCGACTGTTGTAGTGTTGCTGGTGTTGTTTCTGATGGACCCTTGGTTGAAATGGCCTTGCTGCTTGTTTTTTCTGATATGGCTGGGACTGGTATCCCAGTCTCTGTCCTTGAGTTTTCGGTTTGTAAACATTGTTGACTGGGCCCTTGAAGTTTAAATTGTTTGGATTGTTTAATTGGTTTTGAACTCTTTTTGTTTTGTTCTGGGATCCTCTGAGGTCCTTGCTGGATCGCTCTATAGCCTTTGAGGCCTTTAATTTGTCAGCTAAGTTTTCACCAAAGAGCCACTGATCAACCTCTGTATCCTTAAGTGCTTCACGAGCAGTTTTGTTTTCCAATCCTGTCAATAGAAATTGTTTCCTGGTTGAAGACTCTGCGTGGTGGTAGTCACATAAAAGCCTACCACTATCACTTAAAAGTGTGATTATGTCTTCATTACCTTGGGGAGCTTTGCATAATTTATTTAGTGCTTGCCCAATAGCAATCAGGGCACATGAAACCTGCTTTTGTTTAGCCTCAATTGCTTTATCTCTTTTGATCACATTTTCACCTGCTGCCGCCTGAGCCTCTGGGTTTAATTTGGGGGCATCTACTAATTTAAAATTAGCCGGCGGGGGATATTTCTTAACAATATTGACTTTTTCTGCTTTTTCAAGGCCCTTTTTTATAATCCCTTGCCACCTCGAACATAATTGTGGAAGTAAGTCCGGCCCATAGCCAACTTCTTCTGGGGCTTCCCCAAGGAGCTTAAGAACTTCAGCACTGACCATTGTTTCAGCTGAAATAAAAAACTATTTAAAGTTTTGGTTTAAGATAGCATACGCAATAAGTCAGGGAACTACCCATGAAGTAGAACGCCGTGATATTGGAGCAAGGAGTGTACCCAACATAGTACACCGCAATGCTAACTGTACGCTCAATAATAGCAAAGAGTATACCCATGTGTATAGTATACCGCAATGCATAGGACATTGTGATCCTTAGGTATCAATTATCAAGTACCGAGTAGTGAAGGTGTTTACCCTTGAGGTAAAACGCATCACGAAAATTAGGCACGTTGTGAACACTGACTTACCTTTTTCGGTATGATCAACTTCCGTATGATTATTCTGTTCTGGTTCTTCAGTTGGATTTGGTTCCCCAATGAGCGGTGTCTCCGACCGCTCTTCGGATTCCCAATGATTCATGGGCAAGGGAGAACGGGATCGTGTCCTTGAACGTGATTTTAACTTCCGTTCAAGTCTACGTAACTTCTTTTTTATTCTTTCTAATGAATTTTCTCTGTCTTTCGGCATTTTTATGGTTTTTTACGCGAATGATGCAAGAATAATAGTAGTCGTTGGCTGCACGAAAACGAGAATGACAAATGACAGCTATGCGCGCGGGAAAACTAGTCCGAGCAAGGCGTTTTTTCGTTTAGAAACTTACTCTTTACATACGTGGTCAAAGGCTGTAGAATACGAATACTACATGAGTTATTATCATGAGAAGACTGTGCAGCGAAATACAATATACCTTAGGCTGCTATTAACTCTTAAACTACTAATAGTTCTGAAGAAAACTTAACCGCTATAGATTTCCTTGTAAGTTTAATATACTTACTACCATCTTGAATTTTTCCGAACTATAAGGGTTCCGTTTTTGCCATTTTGGCTACGGAACCCTAAAAAAGTGCATTTATTATACAAACGAATGGTTTTAAACTTTAAACACTTAAATTACACCAGTACCACTTTGGGAGTCCTTCATTTAACCTTCACCGAGGCACACGTACGCCAAAACCTGGTTCTTAAAAATTATTTTCTCAGAGGGTTTGCAAAAATGAGGGCCAAAGCAAATAGAGGGCGAAAGAAAATATTGCTATGAATCTTACTGCGTAAATATTTGTTTAGCGACAATTTACTTTCCAGACTGTACTCGAGAATATCGATTCCAAGTGACTCCATGAAAGGAATGAGATCGGTGAAGGAGTAAGTACCTAAACCTTTTACATAATTAAGTTCGATTAAAACATTGATCCATAAATTAATAATCACTAACATAAAAACCTTGAAAAAAAGAACTTGAAAATATAATCCATACTACTAATATTATAAATGCGAAAGTGTGTTTGTATGTTTGTCCGTCTTTCACGCCGTAACGGAGCGACGGATCGACGTGATTTTTGGCATAGAGATAGTTTATGGGCCCGAGAGTGACAATACCTTTTATCCCGGAAAAATGCATAGTTCCCGAGGGAATAGCCCGCGAAAACCGAATTCCACGCGGGCGGAGCCGCGGGCAAAAGCTATAAGTAAATAAATGTAATATAATATTAATTATAAATATTGTATATATATATATATATATCCATATTTATGTGATATGTTTGTATTTCCTTTTTGTACAATAAAAAGTATAAACAAACAAACAAAATTTCATAGTTTTTAGTGATTTACTTCAATTCAACAATCAATTTAATACAATGACTCTTTACTGTGCTGTACACCATAAAAAGTAGGATTACAAGGTAAGCAACAGGCGGCTTTATCACTGAAGTGCAATCTCTTCCAGGCAACCTTTCAATTGAACTTTAAGGGTTTAGTTAGGAAAACCTTTTTAGGGTTCCGGAGCCAAAATGGCAAAAACGGAACCCTTGTAGTTTCGCTATGTCTGTCTGTCTTTCTGTCTGTCTGTCTGTCTGTCCGTCTGTCTGTCTGTCTGTCTGTCCGTCCGCGGCTTTGCTCAGAGACTATCAATGCTAGAAAGCTGTAATTTTGCACGGATATATAGGTAAATTATGCCAGCAAAATAGTACAATTAAAAATTCAAAAACAATTTTTTTTAGGGTACCTCCCATAGACGTAAAGTGGGGGTAATTTTTTTTTTCTTATCCAACCCTATGGTGTGGGGTATCGTTGGATAGGTATTGTAAAACCATTAGGGGTTTGCTAAAACGATTTTTCGATTCAGTCATTTGTTTGCGAAATATTCAACTTTAAAGTTCAAATTTTCATAAAAAACGAGCGTCCCCCCCCCTCTAAAATCTAAACCGGTGGGTCGAAAAATTTGAAAAAATTCTGAATGGTATTCAGTATATCAAACTTCCAAGGAAAACTATAACGGCTAAGTTTGCTTGAGAACTATTAGTAGTTTATGAGTAAATAGCAGCGTAGGGTATAAAATATACCTAAACTTGAAAGATTCCGTATAAAATACGAAATCCTTAGAAAAATATTACTTAATTTTTTCATAATGGCTACGGAACCCTATTTTGGGCGTGTCCGACACGCTCTTGGCCGGTTTTTATTTTTCAATAAACATTTTAGCGCTGCGGATATTTATTTACCTCTAATGGTTGAGTTTTAGTTCAACAATGATAAACGAACTGAACTAAATTTTAATAAAAGCTTCCATCAGCAGGGCCACTTTGGTTGAAAGTGTACAAAAAACGTGCCAAGCGCAACTGTTCTCAACGTTAGGGTTCCGTGATTGAACAATAACATCGAGGCTTTATACTTTCTTAAAAGACCGGTAACGTACCAATGACTTTCCTTGACTAGCTGGTACGTCCTTATAGGTGGTGATTATTTCCCATCAGATGCACCGCTTGTTCGTTTTCCTCCTTCTCATAATAATAAAAACAAAAATATTATTGATCGGTTCGTCACTATGACTGCGTAGATCTGTTCACTCACGAAGGCGCGCCCCTCCACATTTTCATACTCATTTCTTTGTTACCTCTTCTCGTCTAAAGCGCTGAACCGATTTAGATGAAATTCAGTATACTAAGTCCCCACGAAGCACATAGGATCATTTTATCCCGAAAAATTTCATACCTAGTTCTCGCCGGATAGCGATAAACGAAGTCTACGCTAGTAGTACTTATAGTAGTAGTTTCATAAAACTAAACTTAATAATTAGTTACATTTCTAACCCATTGCACTCACACATCACAAAATAACTTAGCAGGCAAAGTGACAAAACAGGGGGGAGGGTTGGTTAAACCAAAACAGTAAGTGTTACATGCAACTCTATGTATGTGTGGGTGTGTGTGTGTGAGTGAGTGTGTGCGCCCGCCAGTGTGAGTAAAAGTAAAAGTGAGGATAGGTGGGATTTACTGCAGCCACCTAGGCAACAACCCTGAGCAGGCTCTCAGTTTCACTGTAATAGAGACTACTTAGCCAATTAAAAACAGTGACCCTGAAAATGAAATTTAAATTACGGAACCCTAAAATATATTTAGACATTGAATAACTTCGTCCTCTCATCCCCTTTGATTTATGTCGACAAAGCACAAAAACGCATCGTTTGTTACCCCGATAAAGTACCCTTTGACACAACATGTTTCATTACGCCTGCGGGTCAATTTATATGAAGATCTTAATTTTATTAACTTATAAAACTATGAAAGCTTTTCGGAAATTATTTATTAACAATAGGATAATACAAAAAGCTTGTGTTAAAAATTTTAATGAAATTTTTAACAAAAAAGCGGCTAAGTGCGAGTCGGACTCGCCCATGAAGGTAGCAGCAAGTAACATAATACATAATATAACAGTTCATAATATAATAGTGTAACTTTGATCGGAGTTTATTGAATGAAAACATTGCGGTTTACGATTTATGACGTATTAAAAAAATACTTACACAGTTCTCGTTCAAACCAATTTTCGATGGAAGTTTGCAAAGTAATGTACATCATATATTTTTTTTAGTTTTATCATTCTCTTATTTTAGAAGTTATAGGGGGGCACCCATTTTACCACTTTAGAAGTGTCTCTCGCGCAAACTATTCAGTTCAGAAAAAAATGATATTGGAAACCTCAATATCGTTTTTGAAGACATATCCATAGATACCCCACACGTATGGGTTTGATGAAAAAACACTTTTGAGTTTCAGTTCTAAGTACGGGAACCCCCAAAATTTATTGTTTTTTTTCCTATTTTTGTGTGAAAGTCTTAATGCGGTTCACAGAATACGTCTACTTACCAAGTTTCAATAGTTATATAGTTCTTATAGTTTCGGAAAAAAGTGGCTGTGACATACGGACGGACAGACGGACACGACGAATCCATAAGGGTCCCGTTTTTTGGCATTTGGCTACGGAACCCTAAAAACTTATTTTCCTACAGAAATGTCTAGGTGACACTAATATCGTTCAATCCATTCGTGACAGCTCTTGTGAATCGACCTGTACGTAACGTAATCGCATAAACATGTTTACGTTCCCCATTAGAAAATAAACAAAAGTCTATACATATCAACTGGTGTGTACGTAGGTAGTAGTGTATTATTAAAATTTGGTGGGTGGTGTCATAAGGGAATAAGGTTACACGTGTTCCAGTTTTCAAGTAAACAGTACCTGGACGACCGAGCTTGGGTCGGGCTACTCGACAATAAGCGTTTTCCCAGATAAAAGACCAAGCTGGATCGATTTGTCGTCCCCGGGAACCTCCACATACCAAGTTTCGTCGAAATCGGAGCAGTTTCCGAGATTTTGATAATATATATAAAAGAATTGCTCGTTTAAAGGTATTATTATAATTATAGACTAGCTTTTGCCCGCGGCTTAGCTCGCGTTAAATTTGCGGTAACTGTGTGGGATGGATAAAATTATGACTGTATAGATCGATTTCAAAAAAACTTTCACTAATAGCAAGCTACAGTTCTTGACTAACATTGGCTACCTACTTTTTCTCCGGGAAATTCAAAATTCCCTCGACATAGAAATCTTTCACTAATAGAAAGCTACACAGTTAAATAATCTTAATGCAAGATTTGAACTTAATTGGACCAAGAAATTATGATGTCCCATACAAACTTTGCGGATAAACAAACAAACTTTTGAGGATATCTATCCTTTATGTGGTCTGAAATAAATCATTTTTATTTTTTTAATTTTTTTGCCCCTCTTTTTCACCCCCTTAGGGGTAGAATTTTGGAAAATCCTTTCCTATCGGATGTCTACGTCATACAAAGAATACACCCTCCAAGTTTCAGGTCTCTGCGATCAGCGGTTTAGGCTGTGCGTTGATCCGTCAGTCAGTCATTCAGGACAAAGCATTTTATATGTATAGAAAGTAGGCTTGAGTCGGTCCTGAACTAAGAACTAAAAAGAATGAATTCCCATTGCGGACCGAAAAAAACTAGTTCCCCGTAAACGATCTTAATCGGTCTCGGTCCCGCTTCCGGTCCGCGCTTTTTAGCTTCGATCGGTCGGAGTCGGAGCTAAAACAGTATGGGAGCGAGCATTGGGAGCGGGAGTGAGTGAGCGATATATGTTTGAACGAGGAAACGAATAAAGAGCGGAGCTAAATAAACTCGCTCCCCGATCTTAAACATTGTTTCGGTCGGAGCCGCTCCTCGGAGCTAAAAGAACTAAAGGAGCTAAAGGAACTAAAAGACCGAACTAGTTCATTTGACCGATTGACCGAGATCGGAGCGCTCCCTTTAAAGACCGAGCGGGCGCAACTCTACAATGAGGGCTATCGCGAATGAATTCGCGAATTGATTGAAAGATAGAAGAAAGGCCTAAGGCGGTATTCACACTGCCGCTGCATTTCCTTGCAGAGTACGATACAGCGAATTTCCAGACGAGACGCAGTAACCTTATTGTAACTTTTCGGTTACAAAATATTAACTATACTGTACTGTAAAATATTAACTATACAATATTATTCCCTTGAAAATCTTCCAACCAACACATCTCGTACTTTAAAAAACTCAGTATTCCATATTCCATTCATTCTTTAAAATTTCAATATTTTGCATTCATAAATGCATCCGCACTCGACACGAGTGTGCAATGGAAAGCACTCATGCATTCAACCCGTTAAAGCTTGCATGAGTGCATAGAAAAAGCTAGTGCGAATGTTACGGGATGAAATTAAATGTTCAAATGCAGAGCGGTTTAGTGGGAAATTGTCACCATCGTCCCAGCCTATATACGTCCCACTGCTGGGCACAAGCCTCATCTCAATATTTTTTCGTATTGTGAACTGAATCTTCCAAGTTTAGGTAGTATGTTTTATACCTTAGACTGCTATTTACTCCTATAAATTCTCAAGCAGTCTTAGGCACTATAATTTTCCTTGTAAATTTGGTATATTTATTTGCTACCATATTATTGAATAGAAAAATCGTCTTAGCAACCCCCCATGGTTTTAAAAAAACCTATCCAACGATACACCCACTTATTCACATCTATTGGACGTACCCTTAATATATTTCTTTTTGTTTTTTATTTTTACTCACCGCTTTGACGGCGTCACTGATATGTATATTCATGCCAAATTACAGCTTTCTAGTACTAACGGTCTCTGTGCTTAAACGCGGGGGAACAGACAGACAGACATGCCAAAACTATAAGGGTTCCTAGTTGACAACGGAACCCTAAAAAATTAAAACTCAAATGTTCATGATTTTTGCAAAATCACTGCTAATATCGCCACGTGGGAGGAAAAGGTTTCCCTGAAATATTTCTGGTTCCAAATAATCTATCTAATCTTGGGATGTGCTCATTTATGCCAGCCTTACACGTGGGAGTTTAATAAGGGCGGCCATTCATTACGGCGTGTCACAAACACGTGATTATGATATTCCTTTAGCCTAATTTATTAAAGAAATGTACAGAGAATATGATGAGAAAGGCCGAGAAAGATTAGGCGACGTGATGGCAAGCGATCACCGCCTGGCACCTGCGATATGAGAATAGGGATGACGACTGGGTTATAACCTAACCTAACCAAGAAAAAGTTGGAAAACCCCCGACTTTGTCACTTTAAAGTTCAATATCTCAAAAATGGCTGAACTATAGGGAACTTCCAGAAACAAGAATACTAGCCCATTAGTTATCAACTACAGGATGGTTTTTGGAGTCATTTTGTATTTTTTTATTTCAACTCCAAATTTAATTACTTTTACGGTCATCCCGTAAAATCCACATCGAAAATAAAAACGGACACATAAATACACAGAAAAACCAGAACCAGATGTGGTGCATAGGAGAAATTTCTATCTATACCTACTCTTGTCCAGTGGTGGTGTAGCGGTATAGCACGCAGCACGGAATGCTGAGGACCTGGGTTCGATTCCCAGCGCTGTTCTCTATTTCTGGTTTTTCCGTGCAACTATGTTTCAATTTGTATTTTCGATGTGGTTATCAATTATAGTTATCCAAGGTCCGACACGCTCTTGTCCACTTTTTCTAAATCTACGATTACGACAAAGCACGTTTTCAAAATATCTGTACTTTTCAAATTTAGCAGAAGAGCTTGAAAAATCTTAGTGTTCGCGATAATACCTGCTATAAATCAAGGGGGGGATGAAGACTTCACTGGATCGTTTGTTCTGATAAAAACCTCGAGTATATTCTCATTTCAGCTTTAATAATACTATGATAACACTGGGTGAAGTTTTTTGTTTCTACGTAGAAGAAAATGTTCGAGCTATCGGGTAGCGTTCTCTCGGAGTCGTGGTTATTATAACAGGGACTTCATCAGCATCATCATCACAATAAAATATCAGCCTTAGGACGTCCACAGTTGGACATAGGCCTTCCCTCCCCCATAGACCTCGAGGCGGGTCGGTAAGTGCATGTTTCAGATTAGTCCAAAGTCCAAAAGGATGCAATAATTTTAAGTCGCACAAAAATTCAGAGGCAAAAATTAATAATCTTGGTATTGATAGTAATATATTCTGAAGCTTTAGATCAGTAATAAAATGTTTAATAACGCAGTGGCTTCAGATTGATTACGGAATTATGTAAATTTCCATATTTTTATGCGCGTCGGAAACTTAATTTATTTTCTTAATAAAAAGTACCACGTGACGAAAATTTATTCCTAATCTTCTGAATCAGTATTCAGATATATTTGCATAAACTAGACTGTAATCCCTTAAAAATAGAAACACAAAAAAGCGTCAGTCTAACAGAAGAAGTGTTCTCGTACCTACACAATGATGTAGTAAGTAAAAATGTTTTGACAGGGTCCATATATCGGCTCGCATACTTATTGAAAGTCCGAATGTAATTTATGTCAGAATGATCGTTCGTCATAACTCTTATTTCTCTGAATCCGATGATTGTTTAGAATTCTTATAAAATAAACCTAACCTATCCTATAGTTTTCTATAGGATGACCATTTAAAATTTTTAGAAAAATATAAGGTTTTAGTGCAAACAAAATTCGGGCAAACGATGATTCGGACAAAAAATACGGTATGACTAGAGAAGAGTATGCGAACTTTGGCGCTCCCGTTTTGCCATCATATTTTTAATACAATACAATTACAATACAAAGACTCTTTATTGTACACCAGAAATAGTAAGCGATACAGAAAACAGATACGCAGAGAAAAAAGTTACACGGTAAGCAATAGGCGGCCTTATCGCTTTAGAGCGATCTCTTCCAGGCAACCTTTAATCCATGTTCCTAACTGTTTTTCTTTTACAAAATTAGTAACCTGCATGACCCGTTTGTAAATATTAAGCGGATCCAATTAAAGAATAAGGTAACCCGTAAGTTTAATAATAAAAATGGTGACGAAATACACATCTGCACAGACCGGTGAAGAAAGAAAAGTTATTCAATAAAATTTGCACAATAAGGATACAACAATGGAGAAGGAATTACCCTTGAAATATTATCAGGAAAATAAGTTAGAGCGATTCTAAGGGTCAGGCAAAGAGTAGTATATTATTGTAGACACGAAATTCAGATGTTAAGAAAAGCATCGTAATAAAAATACTTTTTAAAGTTTCTTTTAAATCTACAAAGAAAATATCGAGATTTCTTTTAAGTTAATAGTAGGTAAACTAGTAGATTTGCTGAACCAATCAAATAAACAGATTTTACTTTAGTTTGCGATTTACGAGTACACTCTGTTAATTTGCCGGTTCACGATATAAGTTGACCTTCACTTTGTTGCCCGTCTGTCTCTATATCTTTCTATCCATCAGCCTGTCTGTCTGTCTATTCGTCTGTACATCCATCCGCCTGTTCACCTGTGATGACCTTTTTTTTTTTCAGGAATACGTGGAGGTGGAGGTATCAAGCTGAAATTGAAACCCAAACACGGCTAGTTACATTGTTCTGTCTTAAAGTTCCAGTGCCCGTTTCTAGCTGTGATCAATCGTATTATCACCAGAAGCAATAATGGGCTAATTTCCAAAAAAAATTTAGTCTTAAGTAGACCGTTAGATAGATTGTTAGAAAATATTGGACCCATTTTTTTTTATTAATTTAATAAAAAAGTTGAAGATATAATTAAGGTTCCACATGACATCATGCTGTGCGACACTTTTTACCACGGCGTGACGTTTCACTCATTCCCGAAATTTTCCACTTTTTTTTTGATTGACAAAAGAAAAAATACGTGTCCTAATAATTATCTTCTGACAATCTCACTAATAGACTTACGGCAGCCAATAAGTCTGTTAATTAGATTCACCACCCATTGATTAATTTTACGTGACGGATATTTTAATGGGATGCCGCCTCCGCATATTCGAACAAAACAAACATAGAAGGCATCACATTTAGAGAAACAGGGGGTAAATATACCTACTATTGCTTACCTCAGAAAGTCTCTGTGTATATATTGTACCTATTTTAATAAGAATATCGAATTCAAATATACCATCACACACGAGAATCAGGAGAAGAAAAGAACAGGAGAAGTTAGTAAAAACACGTTATGACCATTCTAATATTTTAAACACTCGTCAGTTCTTCTTACCACTTCAAAGCTACGTATCTGGGCCAATCAACTTTTTTACCCATACTAATCTGTCCGCGATATTTTTCAAGCAATTGCATATTTTTGTAAGTAAACATGTTTTTTTCTCTAATTATTAGGTGGTGTACATTAATAAAATGCCATCCTACGTAAGTTCAACTTATTAAACCGTGAAATATCTCGTTGAAAGTACGATTTGTTGGTAACGCAGGAGATGCCCAAAGTGTCGGTATTCAAATTCAAATCATTTATTCAGCAAATAGGCCGCAATGGGCACTTTTACACGTCATTTTTTTAATCTACCACCGGTTCGGAAAAAAACCTCTGTTGAGAAGAATCCGGCAAGAAACTCAACGAGGTATTTTTTGTTTTTTAAAAACAGTATTATAGTTGATTGACCCATCTACAAGCTACCTAATCTCGAAGGTCGCGTACCCACTACAATTTGAATAGACCCTAGCTTTTATAGATGCAATAAACCTCTGCACGATAAGTGTTTTCTTTCGTGAATAACAAGCAGACCTCAACCTAGGGTCCAAATTAACTAGCCCTATTTAGACCATAAATCTCAGAGCATTCAGTTTGTATACATAAGGAAAAAAACAGTGAATGTGCCAAATGTGGGATCGCGAAAACAAAGGGTCGAAAATTTCTCATGGATTCATTTTGTCATATTAATTTACAAGCTTTCATGGGTCGGGGTTTTGTATGCGATTAATTTCTTTGTTAATTTTTTTTTGACGTCCTCAATATGGTTGTTGACAACAAAATTAAGTACAATTTCGTAGGATGAAAAAAACAATGGTTTTTATTTTTGAATGTTTATTTATCAGTTTATAACTTCGTGATGTTTAACTATCTTCTTCGTACTTCATACGATCTATACAGAAATAATTGCAATCCTAAAGACCTATTCCAATTCAAACAGTAGGTAGGTTTGCCATACCTACGTCAGAATTTCTCCAGACAATTCAGGATTTTTGACCCTTTGCCGGGATTGTGGCCGGACTTGGCAAGCGTTAGAGTTTTTAGAAATGACTGTATACGTTTTGTGCAAAGTAATAAATCCCTATTAATCCCTACTATCCCTACTTAATATTATAAATGCGAAAGTAACTCTGTCTGTCTGTTACGCTTTCACGTCGAAACCACTGAATCGATTTTGATGAAATTTGGTATGTAGGTAGTTTGAACCCTAAGGATTAACATAGGATACTACTTATTTCGGTAGAGATCGCCACCACGCGATAACCTAGATCCGCGCAGATGAAGTTGCGGGTATAAGCTAGTTTAATATACGAAACTATTTACGAGTAGTTCAGTTGATAAATAAGTTAAACTAAAAATCATAATTTAGGTACGAAATATCTTCACAACTGTATCATTTATCACCGTTAAAACCAATATAGGTACCTAATTTTCTTTACGATTAGATGCATCTATCCAGCTATTCCCTGAAAACTTCCTAATTATTTAATACCCGTTTTGTCAGCAATTTCCACCCTTTACATCACTTGCTTCTCTCGCTCCTAGCTCCGTCTGTATTTCGGCTATACTCTTCCCTTTAGTCTCTGGCACACAGAAGCATATGAACAAACACATGAGGACACAGTTAACACTGAAGATGCCGAAAGTGGTGGCATAACCGATGGTGGTGGTGATCATAGCAAAGTACTTAACGGTGAGGAACATGAAAATGATGGAGATGTTCATGCTGATGGTGACACCGATGGCGCGGCCGCGGCCGTCGAAGAGCTCGGCTAGAAGGCACCAGGTAAGGGAGCCGAGACCTGAAGGACAAGGATAAAACAGTTCAGTAAAATGATGATGATGATGATGATGATGTGATCCTGTTATCCCTCACTAGGGACATAGGGCTCGTAGAAGAGTTTTCCATTTGGCTCGATCTTGCGCGGCTTCTTCCAGCTCATCCCAGCCGAGACCAATTGAGCCAGCCTCCTTCTTCAGTTCAGTAAAATGGTACCTAGTAATTGTGCACAACACAAAGATATCATAAATTAACCCAAAACTTAGCAATTTGAAACAATTATTGTACTCAATTCAAGCCTCGTTGGATTCTTCAGAGCTAACAAAAATAACTTTAAAAAAATACAGAAAGATGATCTTAAATTTTGTATCTTATTAGATACGCTGCCATGTTTAGGGTTCAAAATTAGAGGTACTTAATGAAAATAACTTTTAAGGGCAAAGTAACAATGTAAATTATAAGTGAATAATATGAGTGAGACTGAATTGTAAAGCATAGTTAAAACACAAGGAAAATAACTTATACTTACTTAATAAACTCATTAATCTTCAATCGATAAGGATGGATGGATAATGTCGATATGGATGATGGATGGATGAGAGGACCTGATGCAATAAAAGTTTCATACAGACATACCTACACAAGGTTAATATTTTAACAATATTTACCTGCACTGAAGCTGTATACAACAATAATGAGCGATATCAGAGGCACATAGTTCATGTACCCCGTGATTTCTCCCGTACTGTCTTCTTTCAATTTGTAGAATACTCCAAGACCAATCTGAAAAACAACAAACGAGAATATTTTATCATACGAGTACAAACTTTGTACCTATTTTTCTATCTCAGACCAGAAGCTATAGCGTATTGTCTAACGTTTCTGACGCTTACGATCGCAATTAAATGACAGATTTCGCATACAAAAACTCTCATTTGATTGTGGTCGCGAGTGTCAGAAGCGTTAGGCAATACAGACTGACTGTTGATAAGTTTTTGATAAACATTTCTAATGAAATCCTCAGGGTAATCCTTGCAAACCCTGAGGCCATAGTGTCTAACGCAATTGAAATTTGCAATCGTGGACATCGCTTCTTTCTGTCAAACGGTATAAGATGAGTGTATAAAGACCATGGTGAATGCGATCGAAAATGTCAGCACGTTAAGGCAGTACGGTCTCTGTTCTAGGTGTACGTACCTATAGTCAAGTGTAAAAATATTAACTTATTCAAAGTTTCAAAAATATGTACCAAAGACTCTTATTCCGACGCAATAAGGCCGTAGTAACATATTTTTGAGTGGTTCGAATAGATACTTATTTTAGCACTTGACTGGTACATACATTGAGGATTTTGGAGATTTTTAATTCATCAAACAGATTCCAATCACCGCTCATACTCGCAATGCTAATAATTTGTGACGCTCCTCAATCTATCAAACGTAAATTACGTTGACAAATAAAAATAATAGTCTTACCATCCCCACAGCCTGTCCGACTAAAGTTGACGCCAGTATAGGTTTCCTCCCAAACCGATCCGTAATCAGTGTAGTTGAAAACGCAGCTAATAACTGTATACACCCTATAACACCTGATGATATTTCAGAGCTCACATTGGTCTGTGTGGATTCTAAGACAGTCTGCAAATAAAAAGATACAGCGTTGAATCCGATCAACTGTGAGCCTATACCAATTACAATAGCAATACTGGCGCTTTTTATGAACGTCTTGTTTCTGAACAACTCTCTTTTGCTTATTTTTGCATCTTTCTCTGTTATGGCAAATTCTTTTATTTCATCTTTTGCTGCAGTTTCTGTGTCTCTTAATGACAATAATACTTTTAAAGCTTCTTCTTTTCGACCTAGAAATTAAAACTGAAATTAGCTCCTCATCTTTTGTTCGGGGCAATGATGTAAAACAGAACTTTAAAGATTATTTAGGTAATGATAACTTAGGCAATACAATAATCTGGTTTCGAAAACAGATATTAAAAATCTTCGGGCCACATAGATCTTATCTGTTTACTACCATAGTCTTATAAGAATATTGTACACACTAACAATACTTGGATCTACTCAGTTATCCGAAAATAAGTTATTTTTTAGGGTTCCGGAGCCAAAATGGCAAAAACGGAACCCTTATAGTTTCGCCATGTCTGTCTGTCTGTCTGTCCGTCTGTCTGTCTGTCTGTCTGTCTGTCCGTCCGCAGCTTTGCTCAGAGACTATCAATGATAGAAAGCTGTAATTTTGCACGGATATATAGGTAAACTATGCCGACAAAATAGTATAATTAAAAATTCAAAAACAATTTTTTTTAGGGTACCTCCCATAGACGTAAAGTGGCGGTGTTTTTTTTTCTCATCCAACCCTATGGTGTGGGGTATCGTTGGTATTTAAAATATAGGTATTTTAAAACCATTAGGGGTTTGCTAAAACGATTTTTCGATTCAGTCATTCGTTTGTGAAATATTCAACTTTAAAGTGCAAATTTTCATTAAAATCGAGCGTCCCCCCCCCCTCTAAAATCTAAACCGGTGGGTGGAAAAATTTGAAAAAATTCAGGATGGTAGTCAGTATATCAAACTTCCAAGGAAAACTATAACGGTTAAGTTTGCTTGAGAATTATTAGTAGTTTATGAGTAAATAGCAGCGTAAGGTATAAAATATACCTAAACTTGGAAGATTCCGTATAAAATACGAAATCCTTAGAAAAGTATTACTTAATTTTTTCGTAATGGCTACGGAACCCTATTTTGGGCGTGTCCGATACGCTCTTGGCCGGTTTTTTTTTAATAGAATGTGCGACTACAAGCTTTTGCATATTTTGACCAGAGGGAAAATTATAGAGGAAGGTAGCTTTTCAAAAGATAATAATAATGTTTTGAAAGAGGTGTCTTCCTCACTGAAGTACACAATTCGCTGTACTATTGTACAACTTATAGCAAATACTCTAACTGATGATTAGTCGGTAATAAATAAAACAAACAAAAATAATGATAACTTCTTACCTTTAGAATATAAGAAGTAAGGACTCTCAGGCAAGAAAAACAACGGTATCAAAGTGATGATAGAAAAACATAGGACCATGATGTTTAATGATAAATACTCCATAAACGGTCCAGAACATAACATGATGAGAATCCCAATGGACGCTAATATTTGAAGAAAGGTCCCCAAAGAACCGCGCACTTCTTTCTGTAATACAAAGGTGATTTTTATGATAAGGTGTACTAAAAGGTTAATATCATCACTATTTATTAATAAAACCATTTAATCTTAGATCTTAGTCATGCATAGTCATGCAACGTCTTCGTCTTTCGTACTTATTCTTTCTGTTAATATTTCAATTGACACAAACATTAACATTAATTTTAGTTAGGTAATAACATGTAATAATCATCACCGTTCTAGCCTATATACGTCCCATTGATGGGCACAGGCCTTCTCTCTGAATACAAGGGCTTGGATCGCTGTTCCCAAGCGGACTCAGCGCGGATTAGAAACTTCATAAGCACCCATTGGGTTTGTTATGTCAATTTCCCAAAATCGTTATTTCCTAGCAGCAAAATTTCCATTCGCATTTTTTCCCAAAGACTTTTTTCCCAATATGCTTTTTTACTGATGCTTATTTTCACAGTAGGGTTTTATCCCAATCAGAGTCGACACAGAAACATTATGTAGGTAGGTTTAGGTTATGTTAAGTTTGCATCGGCCCGAAGGACCAAAACTAAACAAAAGGAGGAGCTCGCTCCATCGACATAGTGTCTGTGTCGATTCTGATTGAAAAAAAAACAGTTACTGTGAAAATAAGCTTCAGTAAAAAATCATAGCAAGAAAGAAGCATTCGGTAAATAATGCGAACGGAAATTTTGCTACCAAAAAATAACGATTTTGGGAAATTGGTCTAACAAATCGGACCTGTGTTCAGTATTGGTTGGTTGGTTCTGTGTTCAGGTGAAGGAAAGGGTGGGTATCGTGTCGTATCAGGAAGTCAAACAGCTGGCCGAAGACCGTGCGGAGTGGCGATTACTCCACCGACAAGAGCATAGCTCTTAAATTTAAGAAGAAGTTCAGTATTGGACGTATTCCGGCTAATTCTGATGATAAGTTAATTAAAAGTAAATTCAAATCTTACACTGGCAATTTCAGAAGCGTACATAGGAACTACAGTGAATATGAAAGTATCAGCGACGCCGCAGAGGGCCCTGCCGACCAGGATCATCCAGACTTCAGTGCCGAAGACCATGACGACACACATGACGAGCCGAGGCAGGTAGCTGACGATGACGGTGTATTTGCGGCCAACACGGTCCACCAGGTAGCATGTTAGGAAGCTTGCTAGAAGTAAAACAAATAAACAGCGTAAGGTCACCTGAGGTAAACGTGAGGGTTATTGCGTTTATTTGAGTTATCTTTTAAACGGCATCAGTTACAACAGCTCCTGCCATCTAGTAATAGACACTTTAACTACTTGGAGAATTACCCGTAACATAGAGGGCGTCTCGGTGAAGATATCAGCAATTTTTAAATTTGGTACCACACCAAAGTTTAGTAGTGCTCGAGATAGGTGAAAAAATCCATTTAATTATATTTTTATACCAATACAAAGTGATAATAGTAATATAAAGAATATTGAAATATTGCTCGCGTATTGTTATTAAAATTTTCCAAGGTTTTCTAATTCACTAGTTTTTATTTTATCCTGGTAGACAACCTCAATGATACTGTAGCATTAATTTTATACAATAACGATTTAGTGTATTCTCGCTAGTTTATACAAATAAAGTTTTGTTTGTTATATTAAGTTTGTTTATCATTATCATTAGTAAAGTTCTTTATTCTTTATTCTTCATTCAATCACACGTGTGTACGATTACAAGGAAATTTTGTGACGTTTTAAAATAACGTACAGTCACTTGCACTATCTGACATAACGAAGCGTGCATACCTGTATTTCTGATACGACTTTATTTCCTGGGCTGGTAAAACGTTTGAGATATTTTTACACACTCCGCTGTGGCAGATATTTACGTAGATGACTGTACTTTCTGCGCATTTAGACATCTGAAATAGTCATCGTCATTTTTTCCGACATAAATTAACACAGAGTCATTAAATTACCTAATCCTACTAAAATGCGAAAGTGTGTGTGTTTGTCCGTCATTCACGCCGTAATGGAGCGACAGATCGACGTGATTTTTGGCATATAGATAGTTTATGGGCCCGAGAGCGACATAGGCTACTTTTTATCCCGGTAAAATGCACAGTTCCCGAGGGAACAGCGCAAAATCCAGTAGGTAATGCGAAAGTTTTTGAGTGAATGGGTGAGTATGTTTGTTACTTCTTCACGCTGGAACGGAAAAAATATGTATCACGTGCGAACGTGCTTTGGTTCTTGTCATGTTTGAACAAAGTCGTTTGAAGTGACATTGTCGGGGGTTTTCCAACTTTTTGTAGGTGGTTATAAAGGTTATGCACGTGTCGTTATGACAAAAAAAGTCTCTAAGAAAAGCTGGAGGTAGCCGGATGGACTTCGAGTTAAGTATCGCCAAGGACCATAGTATCGCTCGAAAAAACAATCAGCATGATAAAAACTTAATTATGAGAATGACGTCAATATAAGCAAAAACTGGTATTTTCGTCTGTCAAAAGTTTGTGGTTAATAGAGCCCGACTGCACGTGGAGACTTGTGGAAAAGTTGGCGCAAAACTGTATAGCGTTCAAAAGCTATTTGTACAATTTAGAAAGAAAGAAAGAAAGAAAATACATTTATTCACAACACAAGACACAACAATAGCATTAGGTACAAAATAGACAACACATAGGAAATTATGCGTCATTGCGGTTGTGAATCGGACACTGGCTCAGCATAATGCTGAAGTGTTAATAATAAACACCCCAGCGCTAATTTTCAGCCAGCACCGTTGGTGACCCCCGGACCGCTACAAAAAATATACTACAGTTTTATTACTATATACATAAGACTACATATATAGATAATTTGTAAACTATGAAACATATTAAATATTTTAATTTTGCCGTCTTAACGCATCCAGCTCGGCTGTCATAACATTCATACATTTTTTGCAGGTGGTAGGACCTTGTGCAAGGTCCGCCCGGATTGCTAAATTTGCTAACACCATCTTGCTTTCTAATCCTGCCGACAGATCGTCCAACTCAACAAAATCAGTTCAGCGACTTTACAAATAATTCGTTTTTTTTTTAATTACCTACACTTTTCAATTTATTCGAAGAAGCAATGTAAAGAAAAATGTTTGATATTTGTTGCGTGACAGGCGATGTCAGTTGAGTTTTAGGATGACGTAGGTACATTGAATTTACTTTTTTATTGAACTTAGTTAGAAAAAAACAAAAGTTACCTAAGTTTTGATTCTAATTAAAGTGGGACCATGATGATCCAATTACCGGTAATCTATAGAGCCTTTGTTTTTAATACAAAACATTATTATTATTATTGTTATTAGTATTATCACCGGTTCTTGGCCACACACTGTATATATTACACAGTTCAAGTTACACCTTTTAGCACGGTATTACGTCACTGGCCCACACTCAAACTGTGACAGACATGACAACTGTGATAAACTAACGTAGGTACTAAATAGTATAATAAATGGCTCAGCGTTGAACTTCCACCGACGAGATGGACGGATGAGCTGGTTAAAGTCGTTCACGGTGAATGCAGGCCGCTTCTAACTGAAGCCACTGGACGTCTATGAGGCCTATGACCAGCAGTGGACGTCCTACGGCATATAATGATGCTAAATATTGTTCGTTTGATTGATTGTTCCTATTGCATACATGTGACTTAGATTTAAGTATATTCTTGTTTCGCTTTTAATTATTATTAATGAATTGAACTCTAAATTGATATACAAAATTCTATTTTTTATTTTGGTTGACGATTTATTGTAATAAGATTTATTTTTTGTATACATTTGACGTGCCTTTTGGGAATTTCATGTGACTAACTGACATGTGTTTATAATGTATTTTTTTTTCAAAAGTTAATAAATAAATTGGTCGATCGGTGTCAAGTGTCCCATGATATTTATTTATTATTTATTTATTTAAATCTAATCTAATCTATTCATCATGTCAGCCGAAAGACGTCCTCTGCTGGACATACGCCTCCCCCAAGGCTCTCCACTCAGACCGGTCTTGTGCTTTTCGCATCCACCGCGATCCCGCGATCTTAGCCAGGTCGTCGCTCCATCTTGTTGGAGGCCTACCGACAGCTCGTCTCCCGGTCCGCGGACGCCATTCGAGAACCTTCCGCCCTTCGTCCGCGCAGAATTCGGTTATCACTATCCCGTGGGAACTATGCAATTTTCCGGGATAAAACTATCCTATATTCTTCCCCGGGACTCAAATTATCTGTATACGGAATTTCATCTAAAGTGGTTCAGAGGTTAAGACGTGAAGAGGTAACAAATAAACAGACTTACATTCGTGGGATAACTTAACTTACCAGCGATTCCAGTCAAAGATCCGATGGATACAATCCACGAGCCTTCCTCTTCCGTGATGGGTCGGCTCAGAGTGCTGAGGGTGTCATTCCTCAGCTTCACCAGCACTGGTGATGGCCAGGCTATGGTCAGACCAGAACAGAGGATGCTGAGGTTTACTGTGGAAAAGTTAAACATGAACTACACACACTGTAACATACTACAATAGTATAAATTTTATGTGTATCGAATATCCATATCCATACTAATATTATAAATGCGGAAGTGTGTTTGTATGTTTGTGTGTTTGTGTGTTTGTATGTTTGTATGTTTGTCCCTCTTTCACGCCGTAACAGAGCGACGGATCGACGTGATTTTTGGCATAGAGATAGTTTATGGGCCCGAGAGTGACATAGACTACTTTTTATCCCGGAAAAATGCATAGTTCCCGAGGGAATAGCGCGCGATAACCGAATTCCACGCGGGCGGAGCCGCGGGCAAAAGCTAGTGTGTAAATAAAAGAAAGAAATACATTTATTCACATTCACAAAGACACACAAATACAACAAAAGAAAACAATAGACAGCAAACACAAACAAAACAAAAAGGAAATACCAAAAATACACGATTTTGTGTGTCCCCGCAAAAGTGAAACGGCGGTGAAGTGAGTTTAATAACTGTTTCTCTCTCTCTCTCTCTCTCTCTCTCTCTCTCTCTCTCTCTCTCTCTCTCATTGCGAAGATTATGTTTTTCATTAACCAATAGAAACGTTTCATTTACCTATACTCGCGGTCGCACCGCACCGCTCTGATGAAAACAGCTGAGCGGAGCGAGGATTGTTAAATAAAGCGTTTCTATTGGTTCATGAAAAACACATTTCTCGCAACACTTCCTCGCACATCTCTGGTGGAAACGCAGCCTAACTCTTTGTTCTAAGAAAAGGTCTGTGCCCATCAATAGAACGTATAAAGACAAGCCCAAAGTATCCATTGTGCTATAGAAGGATCTGACAGGATATAATGTGTATATTTACAGTTCCTAAGCGTGTCTTGGTATACAGCGTGTCTTGGTATACAGCGTGTATTTTTGATACTCCCTCAAACTATAATCAGACGAAGATTTAAGTGTTGTAAACCGATATCAAAACAAATTGTTAATTTAGAATTAACTACCAGAGCGTAATTAATTTTTGAAATATTTTCGAGCGGCAATGTAATGCGTATAAAAAATTTTATAAGAGGGAGAAGCGTCACGTCAACAAGTGAAATGTATTGAATAAAAACAAAGTAGTATCGCGTAGTGATACATTGCGTGCTAATTATTTTTTTAAGTCAAAGTCAAAATCTTTTTATTTAATTTAGGCTATAGCAAGCACTTATGAATGCCAAAAAAATCTACCATCGGTTCGGAAAAAACCTCTGTTGAGAAGAATCCGGCAAGAAACTCAACGAGGTATTTTTTTAAACAGATTCACAATATTTAGGTATAAATGGGAGAATAATAAATCTACATTTTTTAATAAAACATAATAAAATGTGGTTATTAGGGCCTCCGCTAACTGCCCTTAAAGTTTGAGGCAGTATCAAAAATACACGCTGTATTTCAATTGCTGTAGCTTCAATAGCGAGGAAGTCTCCAATATGGTCCACTTCGTTATAATCGTCTTAAGGTACAATGACCATTCATGTGTATAACTGGTAAATTGTCATGACTGGTTTCCAGTGACATTAACAAACTAGGTAGCAGTCAAATTAAATGCACGCAGTGCCGGTTTTAGCACTCCCGGCGCCCTGGGCGAGATTTCAAAGCCCCCCCCCCCCCCAACTGTAATTCAAACCTATACGAAAAAAACCGGCCATGTGCACCGAGGGTCCCGTACAAATAATTAAGTTAAAAATACTAAATTATTAAAATAACGCTTTATTTTAGCCCTGAAAACAAGGTTAATTTTCGATTTACTGTATTTAAGATCAGATTTTTTGTTGCTTTAAAACTAATAAATAGTTAGTTGATAGAGTTGGCGAACAAATAGCGACTTATGACGTCATAACTCGCTATTGCCACTGAAATTCTATGGGAGGATTGTCTTTTGACAGCTCATAAGAAGTACGTCAGTTGATTGGTGGTGTCAACATCCCTATAATAATATAAGCCCCCCCCCCCCCAAACTGTAATTCAAACCTATACGAAAAAACCGGCCATGTGCGAGACGGAGTCGCGCATTGAGGGTTCCGTACATATTATAAAAAAATATATTAAAAATATTTTTATTATATGAAGGTTATATGGAAAGAACATCACTAGTCAGTCACCTAAGCAACTTTTTGAGTTATAGCGGTTTGAAAGTAGTCATCACGAACAACTAATTGCTAATAGTAACACCCTGTTAATGAGATAACTGTTAGTCAATGAATAAAACTTCTTCGATTGTCTTGACTGTCGCGAGTAATAGATAAATAAATGTCAAAGTCACATAATTTACTCATAGTTTTCCCGCCAATCGTTGACGTTTATAACAAACGACGGTTTACAAATAATATGGTAAAGTACTCTGTGACGACGGGTTAACTTGACAGAAAGTGATAAATATTGTCCCTCAAATACACAGGCTGAGCTAAACTCGATTTAAGACGTGAGTTATCCGTTACAATATCATTTAATATGAGTGAGTCTCACGGTAGTTTCATGATCAAAACAGCTGATTATATTTGGGCGAAATGACAATTTATTTATTTCTTTCAGGAAACTCAAAACAAAAATATCGTATGAAAAGTTGTCTTAATTTATATTTTAACTTAATTACTGTTTTCCAATATAACATGTCTTAAAATACCTGACGTAATCCATTTCCTCATGACAGAACGGAAATATTCAACTGAAGAAAAAAAACTTAAAGCTGTAAACTCTAAAAATAAAAATAAAAGTTTCAAAATTGACGTGATCAAAGTAGATAAGTACCACATCTTTTTAAAATTTGTTTTCAAACTGCCTAAATGAAAATCTATAACTATTTTATATTAAAAGTATTTATAAACATATAACAAAGTAAATACTGTGTCATTTTTAAAACCTAAAAGAAAAATCTAAACCCCACGGATTTCTTAAAAAATACTCAGTTACCCATAACACTATGAAATAAGTACTAACTATCTTTACAAAGATTCAAAGTTTTTTTTTTTATTCGACTGTAAGGCAAACGAGCAAGTTAGTCTCCTGATGGTAAGAGTTCACCACCGCCCATAAACATCTGTAGCACCCGGGGTATTGCAGATGCGTTGCTAACCTAGAGGCCTAAGATGGGATACCTAAGTGCCAGTAATTTCACCGACTGTCTTACTCTCCACGCCGAAACACAACAGTGCAAGCACTGCTGCTTCACGGCAAGATTACCGAGCAAGAAGGTTTAAGATGGTGACCTTGCACAAGGTCCTACCACCTGCAATTTATTATTTGCTTTATCAGCTTGTTTTCTGAGCAAATAAATTCTTAACAAATAAACATAATTATGTTCGGTGTACTCAGCCTGCATGCAGGCGTGCAAACATTTGTCGGAGCAATACAATTAAAATATAAAATAATGTCATAAATGCAAAAAAATAATAATACAAAATAATAATAATAATAAATTTATTTATTTCGGGCAACTCTCTTCCCACCAGGAGACCCACTTACTCGTTTGCCTTCCAGTGAAATACAAAAAAAAATTACCTTACAGACTAACATATACATTTATAATAATATTTAAACCTAATTAGGTGAAAAAACGGCGTGATCACGTAATAATAATAACTAACATATGACTAGGTATGTTAGAGTCAAATATTTGAAAAATTAAAATGTCAGTCACGAACGCTTCTGAATTTGTATAATCCCTTAGTGCGCGAGCCATTTCCTTCTAATTTTATCCACAATATTCACTATTATTAGAGTCCAAATATATATTTAGATACCAGTTATTATTAACGTAAACAAACAAAACAAACAAAAGGGACGATAGCAACAAAATTAACAGCGGCCGAAACCATCGTAGATTCCTGATTAAATTGTCTTACTCTACAAGTTTCTGAATATTATCTTAATTAAAATCTAACCTGTAATAACCACTGCGTACTGGCGTATCAAGGACCCTTTTATTTCAATCATTTTCAATGATCAACGTATCATTTCACTTCACAATTTTTTAAACACATTTTTAGACACGACCACCGTTGCGGTTAAAACTCGGATTCTGCGGCACTTAAATCGAAAAGTTGTTGAAACCAAACTAAACTATAAGGTTCCCTACCAACATGCAACTTCATTGCAATGGTATAAAATCCATAGTACACTGTCACATCTGCGGTTCGCACAACGTACTAAAGTTATAAAAAGCTACAAACATTGTTATCTATCGCATTGTATCAAAACCATTGCGCGGTCAACTTTACTTCATAATACCTGCTTCGATTTCCGCAACCAATGTATTTAGATATGTTGACAATGTACAGTAGTCGCACTTTCACTTATGTTTTATGTATACTGATTCAGTTGCGAAATCATCATTGTACTGTACCAATGGATTAATGTTTATGTTTACTATAACTATGATAAGGTTAGCAAATTCATTAATTTGTAAAGTAATAGTTTACTTATTGTTTTCTGAGACAGACTTTGACAATGCATTGATAGTTTGAACTTTATGTATATTTTTTAATCAAATACAGAAAATGGTAATTATGAAATTGTAATTCTAACCAAAGTAGAGTGGGATATACAGGGTGTCTCTAACCATGGGGCTTTAAATTGTCTGTTCATCATTTATTTTATTTTATTTTATGAGTTAGGTACAAAAATAAATAAATAATAAATATCATGGGACACTTGACACCAATTGACCTAGTCCCAAACTAAGCAAAGCTTGTACTATGGACACCAAGTAACGGATAAACATACTTATATAGATAAATACATACTTAAATACATTTTAAGCACCCAAGACCCGAGAACAAACATTCGTATTATTCATACAAATATCTGCCCCGGCACAACACAACAACAGCAACAACAACACTACAACAACACCACAACAACACCACAACTTAAATCTTACAAGAATAACATGAGAATGTCTTACATACAACAGGGTTACAATTTATTGTACACAGCAGTTATGCTCACCATAAATTACACACCTTAGTATTTATTGCATTCATTGAAAATTACATTGAATGCGAATGAAAGAAACTAAGAACAGTGGCCATGTTAAAAAGAAGTTGCAGAACAAAAGTCACTTTGTTATGCGAGTAGAATCGAACCTTGGATTTTAAATCCTCATGGTCAGAGACGCTATGTATGTAGAATAGAAATGTAGTGACCAGTGCGATGAACCGGAGACCTTGTAAAGTTGGCCATACATGCTACGGTTTAAATACCGGAGAGGTTACCAGTACCACTACCATGAGTTTACAGTGACCGTACTCGATAGCGACGGCGTAAATTGTTTGTATGGAAAATTGTACAGCGCCTCTACAAATAATTTACGCCGTCGCTATCGAGTACGGTCACTGTAAACTCATGGTAGAGGTACTGAACCACTGAGAATTGTACAGTGCTTCTAGTGTGGCGTTTTCACAAAACATTCGTTTAAATACTATTCGAAGACGTAAATCGAGCGTTCGATCGTCGATACGCCACATGTCCACGGTGCGGCGTCGTCACCCGTTTCGTTACGATACGCGGACGAAATAGATTATGTAGCAAACCTACACTCACAAAAGTTGTTAGGCAAACATTCCGCTAGAGGCACTGTCCGTGTTTCCATACAAATTGAGATTATAACGCGAACGCGATCGAAACGTATTTTGTGAACGGGAAAATACACTAAACATTACAGCACCTCTACAAATCATTTACCTATTCCGTTGCTATCGAGTACGGTCACTGTAAACTCATGGTAGTGGTACTGGTGTAGGTCGACCAGTGTGAGGGGGTCTCAGCAGGGTTATTACGAAACTTGAAACTCAAAGTTCGTATCGTACCGTCCCTCTCGCTCTCGTACTAAATATTATAAGTTAAGTATAGAGGGACCGCATGACACGAACTTCGAGTTTCGAGTTCGCGACGCGTGTCATGTATGCGCTTGATAGTTCCTGACACGTTACTAATGTGTGAAAAAAAGTGAATATATTGACCTTTCGGGGGCTCTCTGAGCTGGAGGGCATGGGCCGCCTGTGCCCTTATAGTAAAACCTGTATTGTCAGCATGTATGTTTTGAACGGACGATTTTCGTGTTGCAACGGAACGCTTTTCTAGTCAACTGTACCCTTAGTGTAAGTTTTCGGTTACAAAATACGTCTCGATCGTGTTCGCGTTAAAATCTCAATTTGTGTGGAAACGCGAACAGCGCCTCTAGCGGAACGTTTGCGCTGTTCGTGTACCTATACAAATTGAGATTTTAACGCGAACGCGATCGAGACGCATTTTGTAACCGAAAACTTACACTAAGGGTACTGGTTCAACTTTTTTATCTCCACCTGTTTCATTTACGTTTGATATTTAGTTAATACATAGTTAATTATTATTAGTAAATTATTCTGCTGCTGACTCTACTCATAGTGGCCGTGAACTAATAAGAGTTTTCCGTGACTTCGCTCAGATTTAGTAATTATGACTGCTTATTATAAAGGCACATTGTTAGATTGTTAAAAACCATAATCATTTATGCCTACATGCTTGGGCATACATGTTGTAATTATTATGATTGTGTATTTCATGTATTGTTAGTTTTAGCTAAGTATTTTTGCTATAGTGTCACCTGCTAAATTCTATTCCGTACTTCTTTACTCTTAAATAATGTGCGTACATGAAGGTGTGTGTGTGTGGTATGTTTTTTTAGAAGTTTAGAATATACTTACCTACTCTGCAGGTGGCAGGACCTTGTGCAAGGTCCGCCCGGATTGCTACCACCATCTTGCTCGCTAATCCTGCCGTGAAGCAGCAGTGCTTGCACTGTTGTGTTTCGGCGCGGAGAGTAAAACAGCCGGCGAAATTGCTAGCACTTGAGGTATTCCAACTTAGGCCTCTAGGTTGGCAACGCATCTGCAATGCAAGAATGCAACGCACTGCGGTGTTGCAGATGTTTATGGGCGGTGGTGATCTCTCACCACCAGGACACCCACTTGCTCGTTTGCCTTCCAGTCGTATAAAAAAAAACCTACTTTTATGTACCATCAGGACTTGATGTTCTGCCTGTTATGTCGGATTCGGATTGAATTCCCTCCCATTCCTGTTCTAACTGCATTCCGTGTTATAATTACGTCAACATACCTATTTCTCTAAATTTGGGCAATGATTACTTAGCGTTGGAATTTGTTCGCAAAAAAAACCTTATTTAAGAACGTCACTATTCGCTTTAAGTGCTAATTTATTCCACAGTCAATTTTAGACATCATGAACATGTTTAATGTATCAATTTGGAGTTTTTTATTATGAAAATACATACAAAATATTTTTGAAGAGTCACTCTTCATTTGATAATATTTTGATGGGTTTGGTATAAGTATCTCATTGATTGTCGCTTTTGTGTTCACTTTGTCGGCATAATTGCTACATATCATTCCAGCCTATACATGTCTGGCTATGCACAGGCCTCCATTAGGAATGAGAGGGTCGTTTGTGCAGTTTTCCTCACTATCTTTTCCTTCACCGTAAAGCTGGTAAATTTAAAATGTAATTTGGCATATGAATTTCGAAAATCTCAGATGTGCGAGCCGGGGTTTGAACCCACGATCCTCTGCTTGAGAGGCCTATTTTATTTCTAAGCCAAGCCACGGACGGACGTCAGACAGCGAAATTATAAGGGTTCCATTTTTGCAATTTTGGCTACACAACTCTAAAAACACTGTTGTAGTTCTGCGATAAGACCGCCTATTGTCTACCCTGTAATTTAAGTGTTATTGTAAGTTTTTGTACTGCTTTATGGTGTGCAATAAAGAATATTTGTATAGTTCAAAAATTTTACTCCAAAACAATATTATTGTTGACATTGATAATGATAACGAAATGCAACCTGTCATCAATTCATCTGACCCTATGCCTATGACAGTAGATCTTCTATATTCCACGTCTGACATGACAGAGGTGACTTCGTTCGTAGAATTGGAATATTATTATGAGTATTCGTGCGATAACCCTTGTCACATGCCACAAAAGTACAGTTGGCTAAGACAAGATTAAAATATGTTTGACGACCGGATGGCCGAGTGGTTAGAGAACCTGACTATGAAGCTTGAGGTCTCGGGCTCAAATCCCGGCCGGGGCAGATATTTGTATGAATAATACGAATGTTTGCTCTCGGGTCTTGGATGTTTAATATGTATTTAAGTATGTATTTATCTATATAAGTATGTTTATCCGTTGCCTAGTATCCAATAGTACAAGCTTTGCTTAGTTTGGGACTAGGTCAATTGGTGTCAAGTGTCCCATGATATTTATTTATTTATTTATGTCGACCACTTTTCGTATGAGTGTTTTTTAATTAGAAATTACAAATGAAGAATCTGTCTTGGTTCTCGGTAGAAAATCGTTGGAGGTTACACTGAAAAAAGGATAAAAAGGATGTATTAGGTTAAGACAGTAAGTATCCCTTGGTCAAGACAATAATATTTCTTATACAGGGTGTCTCATTTAGATCGGTCAGTATGGGAAAGTCTAAAACTATAAGACATACGAAGATCTGTTCTTAGGAACCATGTCATCGATTTTAGTAACAAGAAAAATTGCATTCATACATTAAGAAAAAAACTTGTACTCAGTACAGGAATCAAACCCCGACTAATCCGAGATCAGACCAAAATCAATCCGAGGGAACAGCGTGCGATAACCGGATTCCACGCGGGCGAAGCCGCGGACAAAAGCTAGTAGGTTATAATGAGATCCGCATCCACCGCGATCCTGCAATCTTAACCAGGTCGCCGCTCTATCTTTTTGGAGGCCTAGGAGCCTTCTGACTCCGCCGGCCATCATTCCTGAGAGTAATGAAGCCTAATGAAGCACAAGACCGGTTCGAGTGGACAGCCTTGGGGGAGGCCCCTGTCCAACAGTGGACGTCTTTTGGCTGACATGATGATGATGAATCAGACACATTGCGACTAAGTATAGCCTACAATTTTATCCAAAAAGTTCCCTACTGGTTAAGTACAGTCCTAACTTGTCAATTGTTTTAGAGATTCAACTGTTTTCCTAGCAGCTGTTGACTACCCCTCTTTAATTAAACCGCTAGAGTTGATTGACCAATGACAAAAGTTGTTTCAATTGTTTTGCACAAGTTACACAACACAAAATGGTCACGTGTTTAACACGTCACACTGACACGCGGTTTCACGCTACATAGTCAAGATAACTGGTCAATTGGACATGTGTGAATTAACTTCAAACCTATTTATGTACTTAACCCGTCGCACGATCAACGACTTTTTTGGGTAATTTTGGACTAGTACCCTATGTTAAAGGATGATCAAAACCAGAAAACCGGCCAAGAGCGTGTCGGACACGCCCAAAATAGGGTTCCGTAGCCATTACGAAAATCATAATTTTCGAAGGATTTCGTATTTTATACGGAATCTTCCAAGAGGTATATTTTTTACCTTAGGCTGCTATTTACTCTTACACCTACCACTAAAAATTCTCAAGAAAACTTAGCCGTTATAGTTTTCCTTGAAAGTTTGATATACTTACTACCATCTCAAAATTTTCCACCCACCGGTTCAGATTTTAGAGGGGGGACGCTCGATTTTAATGAAAATTTGCTCTTTAAAGTAGAATATTTCGCAAATACATCATTAAGTCGAAAAATCGTTCTAGCAACCCCCTAGTGGCTTTAGACTTATCCAACAATACCCCACACTACAAAATAGGATGAAAAAAAAACACCCCACTTTAGGTCCATGGGAGGTAGGTACTCCAAAAAAAAATATTTTGATTTTTTTATTGTACCATTTTGTCGGCATAGTTTACATATACATTCGTGCAAAATGACAGCTTTCTAGCATTGATAGCCCCCGAGCAAAGCCGCGGACGGACAGACAGACAGACATGGCGAAACTATAAGGGTTCCGTTTTTGCCGTTTTGGCTCTGGAACCCTAAAAATTGGCTAATCACTTAGATAGGTACGCGCCACTGTGACGCGCAGGGCGTTCGTCGGGTTAAATGGCAGCAAAATGGCTTTAATATTGCTGAAACTGTACGAAATTTTTACTTATATAAATGGCATTCACAAAATGGGATCATTACATTGATTGGGTAGTTTCGCATTTTTTTATCTGGGGGCCTAATAGTGCCCCCGCCAAGTCGAACAAAACAAAACAAAGGCACGGTCGTACCATAATTTTCTCGAAGCCATTCGGGCTATTTTCAACCTTCAGTACCTAGTGTAAGTTTTCGGTTACAAAATACGTCTCGGTCTCGACCGCGTTCGCGTTAAAATCTCAATTTGTATAGAAACACGAACGGCGCCTCTAGCAGAACGTTTGCGATGTTCCTCGTGTTTCCATACAAAATGAGATTTTAACGCGAACGCTATCGAGACGTATTTTGTAACCGAAAATTTACACTAAGTGTTACAGGGTTTGGCACTTGAGGTATTATTCCATCTTAGGCCTCTGGGTTGGCAACGCATCTGCAATACCCCTGGTGTTGCAGATGTTTATGGGCGGTGGTGATCTCTTACCACCGGTGACCCACTTGCTCGTTTGCCTTCCAGTCAATAAAAAAAAACATGATATAATATTTTTTGTCCCTACAATATTTTAATGCAAATAAAATACATATTTCTATTTGTACTTCAACAATGCGTGATAAAATAACGCATTCATCTTATTATTGGGTGTAAAAGTAATCATTTAATTATCTGTCTGACATTAACTCTACACGTGGTGGTGCTTTAAATAACTAACAGTATTATAAAGACTGTAACTAACTTGATGTAGGTATATATGTATTCATATGTGACTAGAGGATCTATATCGGCTGGTTGAAGATTGTTAGCCATGCCATAATGTAATGTTTGACATAACTCTTTTTCTCCGAAACCAAGTATTTTTCAGAATTGTTGTAAAACAAATCTAACTTAACATAACTTCATTGTATTGTATTGTTTGTTTATAAATAAATTGCAAAACTTAACTTATACCTAGATTTCTAAAGGATGACCATAAAATATGAAAATTTTTGAAAAAAAACCGGCCAAGAGCGTGTCGGATACGCCTGACATAGGGTTCCGTAGCCATTACGAAAAAAATCAAGTAATATTATGTATGTGCGTTAAAACACTTACTACAGTCTTAAAATCTATTACCAGGAAAAGAGCGTTAGAAGTTATTAAAAATGCCATAAAATGGCAATAAAATGTCACAAAATTAGATCAAATATGCTAGCTTATATCATAAGTTGTAGCTTTTTGAGTAATCTACGAACGCAAGATACAGAGGGCCATTGAACTCATTCGCCTTCTCCATTACTTGGTTTAGGGTATGAAGGTGGTCCGTGGTGGAAAATCCGGGACGGAAGCCAGCCTGTTCTACTGGCTGGTTCTTGTCTAGTTGCCCAGCAATGCGACGCTCTATAATCTTAATAAATGCCTTATACAGGTGGGAAACTAAACTAATTGGACGATAATTGCCTATATCGCTTTTGTCACCTTTACATAAGTATGCATAATGTGTTTGTTATAATCTGATAAATATGCTGTTTAAAGTATTGTGACGCATTAGCCCCAGTTATTATGCCAAATTTCAAGTCAATCCGACCACTGGAAGTCGGTCGAATTAGGTAAACTCGCAAGATTTGACCTGCACATACCTACATAGATACATACATTGCAAGTGAAACAAAATATTGTTACTTGTAAAAACATTATCTTCTCGCTACGTACGATCGGTAGGACGAGTGCCTAATGTAGTAGCGAATTAAAATGGCATTTTCAGCTTTGATAAGTCACCTCGGCGTCACCAAAGGATCATGACGTCTTGATCGTCGTCACAGACGACGCTGGTAATCTAATCGGGTGTCTCCGGATTAGGAGCGGGGTTTGGGTTCGTTAACGGACTTTGCTGATTGCCTACTGTAGCCCGCCATAGAGTGCTGACGTAGATAGGCAACAATCATAGGTAAAAAACTTAAGTAAAGGACCTGAGGCCGTACCTATTGCCTAATGTTTCTGACAGTCGCGATCGCAATCAAATGACATATTTCGCATACAAAAACTGTCATTTCATTGTGATCGCGAGTGTCAAAAACGTTAGGCAATAAGGCCTCTGTTGTATGTAGTGGTGCACAGAATTGATATGGAGCTTAAGTCATTTTGAGAATTTGGAACGTCAATTTGTTTATACGGACAAGTTACTACTACATACAACAGAGGCCGTATTGCCTAATGTTTCTGACGCTCGTGATCGCAGTCAAATGACAGATTTCGCATACAAAAGCTGTCATTTGATTGCGATTGCGACTGTCAGAAACGTTAGGCAATAAGGGCTCAGGTCCTTTACTTAAGTTTTTCACCTATACGTCTCTGTAGTTGGGCATTTTCATTTTAAGTATAGGTACCCTTCCCTTTTTAATACCGATCCTCAATTAAAATTGATTTTTGGTATCTTTTTGTATTTTTTATTTCAACTCCAAATTTTGTTAGTTTTACGGTCATCCCGTAAAACCCATATCGAAAATACAAACTGAAATATAGATGCACTGAAAAACCAGAAAAATGGGACCAGCGCTGGGAATCGAACCCAGGTCCTCGGCATTCCGTGCCGCGTGTTATACCGCTACACCACCGCTGGACAACGGTACAGACACGAATTTCTCCTATGCACCACATATCTCAGCTTGTTTGTGTTATGTATGTTACTTTTTGGATGGGTAGATTTATATAAAAGTACCGACACGTTTCGTAAATAAACGACCTTCAGTCCAACTCGGTGTTTCATTGTGCTCGTACACAACAACTGGCGACGGGATCGGGATTTTTTATTTAATAATCACAATCGGACTTTATTGCATTTGTGGGGTCATACCTATTTATAATGCCGCTCGGAAGTGTTGAATGTTTCCGAATCGGGTCCGACTGGGACGCATACGTGCGCCGTGTGAAACAATTTATCGCGTTAAACGGCATCGCGCCGGAGTTGCACGTGGCTTCGCTGGTTACGTTAATAGGCGCGGAGTGTTACGAACTTATGTGTGATCTGTGCGCACCAGCGAAGCCTGAAGATAAAAACTTCGACGAATTAGTGAAATTAGTGAAGGAGCACTTGGAACCCGAGAGATCGGAGATAGCGGAGCGACACATTTATCGCCAGAGAAAGCAGCAGCAGGGAGAAAGCATACGCTCATATCTACAAACTTTGAAGCATTTGGCGAAAACCTGCAATTTTGGCACGAATCTCGAGGTCAATTTACGTGACCAATTCGTGTCGGGACTGCTCAGTGAAGAGATGCGGTCGCGGCTATTTGCCGAAAGGAACATCGATTACAAGCGCGCCGTGGAACTGGCGCTAGCGCTGGAGGCGGCGGAGCGGCACGCGGCGACGGCGAGCGCTCCGGCTGGCGCGGCGCCCGACGACGGCCTGCACCGCTTCGGCGCGGCGCGGCGGCGCGGCGCGGGGCCGCCGGCCGCGCGGCCTCCGTGCGCCAGGTGCGGCAGGACCGGCCATGCGGAGGGCAGGTGTAAATACAAGCAGTTTACGTGTGATTCGTGTGGTGAAAAAGGACACTTGAAAGCGGTTTGTAAACAGGATCACAGTGCGTCCAAGCGGTCTTCGAAAGGTCAGTACTTTTTAAACGATTCGGACTCGGAAAATAGTGACTGTCATTTTTATAAAATCGTAAGCAGTGATGGGGACGGTCCCTACTATGTAACGCTAAAAGTTCAGAATGAATTATGTAAATTTGAAGTCGATACCGGCAGTAAGATATCTGCCATCTCTAAAGATTTTTATGATAAACATTTTTCACAGTTGCCTATACACAATAAAATGTTATGTTTAAAATCTTATACCGGTGATGTCATCGAGACTTTAGGTTATGTGAACGTCAAAGTGTCGCACTGTGCGAGTGCGGCCAACCTTAAATTGTATGTGATCGAAAACGGCGGGCCGCCGCTGATGGGGCGGACGTGGATCAAGCAATTAAAGTTGGCCGTAGTCGACTGTTTTAATATCGGTGAGGCGATTTCAATGTCTGAAAATCTCCGACGGGAATTTCCCGAAGTGTTTGCCGAAGGCTTAGGCACGTTCAGATCGCGGCTGCAGCTGCACCTGTCGGACGCCACGCCGGTGTTCGTGAAGGCGCGCGCGCTGCCGCTGGCGCTGCGCGGGCGCGTGGAGCGCGAGCTGGCGCGGCTGCAGCGGGAGGGCGTCATTTATAAGGTAGAACGGTCTGATTATGGGACGCCGATAGTTCCCGTTGTAAAGGCGAGTGGGGCCATACGTATATGTGGCGACTACAAAATTACAATTAACCCCCGCCTTAAAGATTTCCACTACCCGCTACCGCGTATTTCAGATTTATTCGCGTCGATAGGAGGGGGCGAACAATATACAAAGCTGGACCTGTCTAATGCCTTCCAACAGTGCGTGCTCGACGAGGCGTCACAGCCGATGACGGCCATCACCACTCACGTCGGGACGTTTGTTTATAGGCGCGTGCCTTTCGGTATCAAATGTATTCCAGAAAATTTTCAGAAGATCATGGAGGAGACGTTGAGTGGTCTGCCGTCCACGGCCGTGTTCGCCGACGATATCTGTGTGACGGGGAAAGACAAAGCGACACACATGAAAAATTTAAGAGCCGTTTTACAAAGATTAAAAGAAAACGGTCTGCGTATTAATTTTTCCAAATGTAAATTTTTCCAAGATAGCGTAAATTACCTCGGTTATAAAATTGATAAATATGGGTTACATACCGACGATAATAAAATAGCAGCTATAGTGAAAGCCCCGTCACCCAAGAACGTCACGCAATTGAAAAGTTTCATGGGGTTAGTTAACTTCTATGCAAAATTTTGTAAAAACATGAGCGACATTCTAAAACCTTTATACAACCTATTAAAGAAAAATGTAAAATGGTATTGGGACGAAACTTGTGAGGAAGCGTTTAATAAAATTAAAAAAGTGTTAAGTAGCTCTCCGGTGTTAGCTCATTATGATCCGTCACTGCCGCTGATCCTATCGGTGGATAGTAGCCCGTACGGCGTGGGCGCCGTGCTGACGCAGCGCGGCGCGGACGGCGCCGAGCACACGCTGTGCTGCGCCTCGCGCACGCTCAGCGCCGCCGAGTGCAACTACTCGCAGCTCGACAAAGAGGCGCTGGCGATAGTGTTCGGCGTCTCCAAGCACCACCAGTACGTGTACGGCCGCCGCTTCATATTGCGCACCGACCACAGGGCTCTCAGCTATATATTCGGGAAAAACAAGGGTATACCGGTTACAGCGGCGAGCCGCCTGCAGCGGTACGCGGTCAAGTTGGCCGCGTACGACTTCGACATTGAGTTTATAAGGTCGGCGCGCAACTGCCATGCGGACGCTCTTTCTCGTCTCCCGTTGGAGGTACCTAAGGGGAAACTAAAAAGTGAAGAGGAAGAATGTAGCTACTTAAATTTTGTGGAGGAAAATTTTCCTCTCAGTTTTAAAGAGGTTAAAACAGAGTTAGCAAAAGACGTATTGCTGAATAAAATTTACGGATACGTCATGTTCGGATGGCCACAGGCTTCAAAAATGGAAGCTGAAAAGCCTTATCTGAATCGAAAAGAAAATATCCATATCGACCAAGGGTGTCTGGTTTGGGGTTACAGAATTATAATACCGAAATCGTTGCGTGATACCGTCCTGAAGGAGATACATAGTGGCCATCCTGGCATAGTAAAAATGAAGCAGATCGCGCGAAATTACGTCTGGTGGGAGACACTGGACGGGGACATCGAACGCGTCGCGGAGCAGTGTGCCGCGTGCCGCGCGCAACGAGCCGCGCCGGCGCCCGCGCCGCTACACTCGTGGCCGTGGCCTGCAGAGCCGTGGACGAGATTAAATATGGACTTCTTAGGGCCATTTAATAATTTTTATTATTTAGTTATAATAGACGCTCATTCTAAATGGATCGAGGTCGAAAAGGTGAAAACCACTTCCGCTCCAGTGATAATAGAACGCCTTCGAACAATTTTTGCGCGTTTCGGTTTACCAAAACAGATCGTGAGCGACAACGGTCCGCCCTTTGCTTCCGCGGAATTCGGCTTATATCTCAAACGAAACGGAATAAAACAAACATTAGTGGCACCATATCACGCGGCGAGTAATGGGGCTGCAGAAAATGCGGTACGCACTATCAAGCGGGTGCTCAAAAAAGCTGTGTGCGAAAACGAAAATGATAGCACGGCCCTCAGTAGATTTTTGTTCACGTACAGAAACACCGAGCACAGCACGACGAAGCGAGAGCCAGCGGTGGCGCTACTGGGGCGGCGGCTGCGCGGGCGACTCGACCTGCTGCGGCCCGACGCGGCCGCCGTGGTGCAGGCCGCGCAGGGGGCCGCCGAGCGCCGCGCGGCGACAGGGTGCTGGTGCGGGACTACGCGCGCGGCGCCCACAAGTGGGCCGAAGGCGAGGTGCTAGAGCGCAAAGGGCCGGTGACGTACACGGTCCGGACTGATGACGGCCGCGTACAAAAACGTCATGTAGACCAATTACATATAAAAAAAACACCACGATTGTCTTTGTCCGGCCTTAATCAAGATAAAGTCTACGAAGAACCACCAGAGGCCGATGCAGTAGTCGATTCTGGTACAGTAGATGTTGGATCTAGCACCAACCAAAAAGATAATGAAGGCGAAGGTGAGGACGAATATGGGACGCCCCCGGCCTCACCTGCGCAGTCAGGGGAGCGCTTGCGCCGTAGAGCTGCCGTGCGTTGTCTAGACAGATTAAAGCGCACCTAAGTTTACCCATTACCATTATCTTATTATGACTTACATACTTGTGGTTGGTAACTGTTAATTAGCATTAGTACCTACCGCCTAGAAAGAACAATGGTATAAAAAAAATTGTTATTGTTGTTATTGTTTTTGTTGATATTGTTTATTTTGTTGCTTAGTTATGTGATGTAACAACATAAATAAAAGCTGTGTGTTTAATATAAAAGGGGACAGTGTTATGTATGTTACTTTTTGGATGGGTAGATTTATATAAAAGTACCGACACGTTTCGTAAATAAACGACCTTCAGTCCAACTCGGTGTTTCATTGTGCTCGTACACAACAGTTTGTTTCTTATTACGTGTCGCTGCTTAAGTGACTAAATTACACTTAGTACATATACAATAGTACAGTAGTATCCTTACTAATATTATAAATGCGAAAGTGTGTTTGTATGTTTGTATGTTTGTCCTTCTTTCACGCCGTAACGGAGCGACGGATCGACGTGATTTTTGGCATAGAGATAGTTTATGGGCCCGAGAGTGACATAGGCTACTTTTTATCCCGGAAAAATGCACAGTTCCCGAGGTAACAGCGCGAGATAACCGAATACCATGCGGGCGGAGCCGCGGGTAAAAGCTAGTAATCATAATAAAGGCACTGAATTAATTTTATACATGAGAGCCCTACCTAATGATTCGTAGCTTGAAAAGAGTTTCGAGAGCATAGACATTTTTCTCTCCATAAAGTTACCATGCGATATGTGTCTTGGATTCGTGGCGTTTTCGTCACAAACAAACCTATTCTACATGAACAAGTACGTCATTAAGAGATTTGCTTTGACGTATCTACGTTTTACACAAATATTCTTTGGGCCGTCATTGCGGTATACCAATTCGGCTAACGAATGCTACGAACTCTATACACGAGGCGGGCAAAATCATTTTTTGATTGAAACATTGAACTGCAACGGAAGTTTGTAATTGTTCTATCTATCCTAGTCGATTCAGACAGTTTTTATTTTTATTTTTCGATAGTTGGGCTTAAAATTGAATTTCTGGAGGGTATGATTTTTTTGATGGTGCATTCAATGGCTTGAAAATACATGAATCACTATTATGAACAGGTGGTTTTTCAGGTGGTAGACCTGGTGCAAGATCCACCCGTATTGCTACCACCATCTTGCTTGCTAATCCTGCCGTGAAGCAGCAGTGCTTGCACTGTTGTGTTTCGGCGTGGAGAGTAGGACAGCCGGTGAAATTACTGGCGATTGACGTATCCCATTATAGGCCTCTAGGTGGGCAACGCATCTGCAATACCCCTGGTGTTGCAGATGTTTATGGGCGGTGGTGATCTCTTACTAATGGTAAACCACTGCTGAATAAAGGCCTCACCGATACTTGCGTAGGAGAGAGACAGTTGCCACGTGCACATCGACTTGGTGTTGCCACTTTAAGCATTCCTCTTTTATATGTATTCTATACTCTTTGTTAAATACAACTGACAGGTAAACAATTCAAACATGACATCAATTTGATACTATCTTAATTTTTGTGTTTAAAAGGCAAAATTTCGTATGAAAATTTCTTTGTAGTAAATAATAACCCATGCCAAAATCTTCGGTGAAACATGAAGCTTTTCAGCCATTTGACAAAATGCTACCCGGTTTTGTATCACATCAAAAATCAGTCAAATTGTTGTTACCCGTAAGTTTTTTACATTTTATTCAGAAAATAGAAATCTTCGAGAGTGAAAATTTTTGTTCTGATAGTTCACTATTGCTCCTTTCCTCGCCCCTGAGCACAGGCCTCCTCAAAGAATGAGAGTGCTTAGGTAATGCAGCGAAATTACATTCTTTTGATGCTAAGAGATCACCACCGCCCATAAATATCTGCCACACCAGGAGTATTGCTAAGATGGGATACCTCAAGTGCCAGTAATTACACCGGCTGTCTTACTCTCCAAGCCGAAACACAACAGTGCAAGCACTGCTGCTTCACGGCAGGATTAGTGAGCAAGATATTGGTAACAATCCGGGCGGACCTTGCACAAGGTCCTACCACCTGCAAAAGCCTTCTGGGCACCTTACCACCTGGCAGCGATTTTGGGCAACTTTTTTATTTATAAGTTTAGTTTGTATGTAGTCTTGGTGATCTTTATTAACTTTATTTTGATTTTTACTGTGTTGTTTTGTAGTGCTGAGGCCACACTAACGAGAAATGCCATTAATTATCGCGATAATGGACGTCAATCGTAAGTGTAGTCACGACTTAACGCGATAATTTGACAACGGCATTAACATCGCCGTTTGGCGTTAGGCGATAGCTCAAGTGGCGGTACATGGGCATTCACGTTGAACGTTCAAGTGTAGCCACCCACTTTAGCGCGTTAAAAATTATCGCAATAATTATCGCGCCAATGGGCATTGACGTTAGCCGCTAGTGTGGCCCCAGCATTACAATTTTAACAAAAACTTATTTATGTCCAGATCTAGACCCCGTCATTTGATATGTTTCAAGCAGTGGACCGCAGATATGGTGATGGGTATTATAAACAGCGCGATAAACCTCAAATGTTGCTTCCGAGACACACACTGTAAGCGAATGGTTAGTACAAATTACCGCAATTTTTTTAGCATTAAAAAGAAGGTACCTAAGCGATTCTGACGTGTCTTTTTATTGAAAAACACATTTGAAAAATAAGTAATAGCAAATAGTAACAATTATTTTGACATCGTAAGTAATAGTTACTGTTTTTTTAAAATGTTTTTCAGTAAAAAGACTCGTCAACATGCGTAATTACTAAAGTGGTAACGCACGCTTCATGAAGTAAGATTATTTAGATTTTTATTAAATAAGTATAGAATGTAACATAATAGGATGGCAATTATTGGCAATACAATAAGTACGATCTTAATGAATATCAAGTCAGTACCCAATACCATAAGTTAACGTAGGTATAGGTAGACAAGTAAATCTTTTACGTAAAACACAAGTACAACCCAATGACCTAGTTTTAGAGTCACCATTATGTGTTGTTCTTTTTAAAAAAAATTGAGCAGAATTGAGAACACTGGGCAAGACGAAGGTAGAATAATTTCAATATCTTTGAAAAATTATAACCAAATTATTATGAATAATTTATTGAATCAGGCGTTACTTTGCGGAGGTCCATATCAATGAACTAAAAGAATTTCCTTGCTCACCCGCGACCTTACACAATAGCTAAGCTTATGCAAAATATGCGTGTTCATGCAGTTCCTCCACCTAACGACTAACAACCGTGGAGGTGGTGTGGTGGTGTGGAGGTGGAGGAACTGCATGAACACGCATATTTTGCATAAGCTTAACTATCGCATAAGGTCGCGGGTGAGCAAGGAATTTCTTTTAGTTCATTCAAATTATTATGATTATGTTTTGTATTATAATAAGACGAATAGTAACAGTTTGCTGTCATTTTCGTCTTCGAGATAAATAAACGGAAAATAAATATACTTTACTCAAGAACTGAGACGTCTTTAAATCGTAAACTGAAAATTTATAGTAACACTGATAATAAAAAGCTGTTACCGAGTGCGTTACTAAAGTACTAAAACTTGTACCTACTCACATAAAACTTATAGACAATACCTACCTATTTATTTCATCTCACTGGTTTCACTGCTTTTAAATTATCCCTATTAATATTATAAATGTGAAAGTAACTCTATCTGACCGTCTGTATGTCTGTCTGTCTGTTACGCTTTCACGTCGAAACCGCTGAACCGATTTTGATGAAATTTGGTATAGAGGTAGTTTAAACCCCAAGGATTAATATAGGATACTTTTTATTACCGTAGAGGGCGCCATCGCGCGATAACCTAGGTCCGCGCAGACGAAGTTGAGGGCACAAGCAAGATTATGACTCCTAGTTTCATCAACTTTATGCCCGCAAGAATGAAAACTTTATTTACTTTTTATATATTATTTTATGTACATCTACCCCAGCATCGTTATCTAAAAAGTATATCAGCCAATCAGCATCCGTTATTGTTATGCATCACTCAAAAAGTTTTACAGAAAATACCGATCATCTCTCGAAACGCGATACGCCTACGAGACACCCTTTTTATTTGTTACAATTTGTCAACTTCCGTTACTTGTGGTATTTGGAGCATTGTGTGGCAAAAACGGAATTACTGCGCACCTAAAGGTAATCGCACGCATATGAGTTTTATTTATCACACAACATAATTGTTTCAACTAATAGGGATGTTGACGCCCCCTTTAGCCCCTCTTTTAGGCTGGCAACGCACGCACCCACAGTCCTAATAATGCTGTAGGTGTCCAAGGGCGGCGGAGATCACACCATTAGGTGACCCGCATGTTTATTTGCCAGCTATTTGACATAAAAAAGCAATTATTTTGCTCACCCGCGACTTTATGATTTACTTATGCATAAACATAATAATGCATAATTATGCATAAATAATTCATTTATGCATAAATGTATTTTGCAAGAAATGTGTGTTCATGCAGTTCTTCCACCTCCACACTGTAAGAACACAGACAAATCACACAAACCTATCTATCACCACCACCACACTATAGGTAGAGTCATTCACGATGACCCGTGCCGTGGTTCTTATGACAATGTCATTAATGTCTAATTTTGTCAAAATCCCGCGTCTTCGTGGATGGCACTATAATAGGTATACACAGACACGTTTCTATCTAACACTTTGTTTTTTGAGTCTAACATCTGGTAGATTCTAACGTTTGTGTTGTTCTGAAGATGAGCTCTGGTTGAGTTTGAAACGCGTCAGTGTAGTGTAGGTTTGTATGATTTGTGTGTTCTTACAGTGTAGAGCTGGAGGAACTGCATACATAATTATGTATCTTGCTTGCTGTTTGCTTGTGGTAGCTACCTATCATAATCTTGGGTGAGCAAAGTAATTGTTTTACATATAATACAAATACAAGCTGTATATGCAATTCGCTACAATTGTATAATATATTATGTAAGCCGTCAAATGTATAAGGTGCTCTAACTTACGCAATCGATCACGTTAGTAGTATTCCTTCCGGAAAGTTCGACTACCTACATGGGTAGGTACTCACCCCTAACAAGTGGGTGGTATATATCTATACTAGTCCATACTAATATTATAAATGCGAAAGTGTTTTTCCATCTTTCACGTCAAAACGGGGCGACGGATCGACGTGATTTTTGGCATAAAGATAGTTTATGGGCCCGAAAGTGACATAGGCTACTTTTTATCCCGGAAAATGCACAGTTCCCGACGAAACAGCGCGCGATAACTGAACTCCACGCGGTCGCTTCCAGATATCATACTCATCTTAAATGAGGTGGCGGAAAGGTTAGACATGTTTACATGTTCGCTGTGTGAATTCACTAAAGTAACTTTTTATGTATTATGTTATTGTAATGTTATAGTAGAATAAAATATTTATTTATGTTAACTTTTAAGTAAGCTTAATTTGTATATATTAAATTGTATAATATGTTGGTACGCTATCGCATTGGATATTCTGTAATGATGGTGTAATGTTTTATTATTAAATAAATAAATAAATAAATAAATAAATATTACTGGTAGTATGGTGCATTGCTCTGAAGATGAGCTTTGGTTGAGTTCAAAACGCGTCAGTGTATTGTGGTGGTGGTGATAGATGGGTTTGTGTGTGTTCTTACAGTGTGGAGGTGGAGGAACTGCATGAACACGCATCATCATCATCTCAGCCTATATACGTCCCACTGTTGGGCACAGGCCTCCAGAACACGCATATATTGCACAAACTTGGCTATCATAAGGGTTGTGGGTGAGCAAATAAATTCTTTTAGTTCATTGATATGGACCTCCGCAATCTAATGCCTTAAGTTTTCAGCTGATGACCACAAAACTAGTCAAGAGTGTAGCGACAGATAATGTGTTGACAGTGCACCACCTAACTGGGAGCCCAAACCATCTTGTTCTGAGAAGGCCTGTGCCCAGCAGTGGGACGTATATAGGCTGGGATGGATGGATGGATGGATGTGCACCACCTAAGTAGTTTTTCTTCCCAATTTGTTCCAGAACGTCTTAGAAAACGCGAAGATAATGATCCTGCAAGAGATAAACGAACCCGTTCTGAACATGGCCGTGTCCAAAGCCGCAACTTTCCTTGGAGCCTACGACGTCAATATTACTGACCATGTCGTCTGGGACCAACCTTACGCCGGCAGGTTCCCAAACATTCTTATTGGTTATTAAACATGACCTTAGCAGTTAAGTTGGACCTTTGATTAAAACCAGGTTCACAGTTCACACCTCAGTGTTTGACAGGATTTATTATAAATACCTATCAATTAACCTACCACCTACCTAAACTAAGTCAAATTTTTGATTTACCTATGAACATTCCTTTATAAGTCTCGACTCCTTTATAAAGGCTCACAAGGCTCGGAACCGGTTTATAAAATAGCGGTGAATACCGGTTTATTTTGGTTTAACTCCGAACTTTCATAAGAGCGCGAACGATTTTAAGCACTTAACTATAACCTAAATAAACCGGTTTATTCGACGAGTGACAGCTGGCCGGCCGGCGGCGGCCACATTTATCCTGCGACGTTTATCCTGCGCCGGAATAAACCAGTTTTTATTGTTCTAAACCGGTTAATCTGACAAGAACTTTATAGAAATGTTCCCTTAAAAAACCGGTTAAAAAAAAAACGGTTTCGCGAACGAAACCAAAATGAAAAGATTTTGCGCCAAGTACATTTATTTATTTATTTATTAGCCATGATGGTTATTACATGATAACGGTTTGGAAATTTTACCGGTATCCGAGCCTTGATGAAGGACTCTGGGCGTTAGGAGGTTAAAATACCAGCAATCAAATACAAGGCGGATGGCGACGGCGGGGTAGACCCAAACGGAGATGGCGGGATGTATTTCTCGACGACTGGCCTACTGCTTGAAATTGGGAGGAATGAAGAACATGAGGGAGCCCTTTGCCTGACCATGGGAAACCAAATCAGGCTAGATAATAAATAATAAACATGCTAAAACTAAATGTGGGCGGGGCACATTGCTCGCAGGACTGATGGCCGATGGGCTCAAAAGGTTCTCGAATGGCGTCCGCGGACCGGGAGACGAGCTGTCGGTAGGGCTCCAACAAAATGGAGCGACGACCAGGTACGGTAGTACTATTGGTTATTCTGTGGACCAGGTTAAGATCGCGGGTTCGCGGTGGATGCGAAAAGCACAAGGCCGGTATGAGTGGAGAGCCTTGGTTGAGGCCTATGTCCAGCAGTGGACGTCTTTCGGCTGACATGATGATGATGATGATAATGCTAAAACCTCCTAGATAGCTGTACGGACCTTTGTTACAGATTTTTTTCATACATGTCAGACGCCATTTTCGTGGCCACATCGACGCACATGTGCGTCCAGCGGTTCGCTGATCAGTCGACGGTGCCAGTGCTTTGCATGAAGTCCCGGACGCACGCCAGCATACAGGCTCTCGCAACTGTCATGGCCATCATTGTAAGCGTTCCTCAAAAGACCCGAGGCCGTATTGTCTAACCTGATCTAACCCTAGCTCCGCACTGAAGGGCTACTCCGAAACACAACGTTCGAAGTTCGTGTCGTGCGGTCCCTCTCACACTTATACTATTTAATACGAGAGCGAGAGGGATCGCACGACACGAACTTCGAACGTTGTGTTTCGGAGTAGCCCTTCTGCTTGCGAAGTTCTCGGGAAAGTTGACCGAAGAACCCACCAAGTTAGACGAAGTAAAACGAAGTACCTTTCCACACTGTCGTATTCGCGTAAACTCGTTAAATTTCGCGATCAGTGTGGAGCTAGCTTAACTCGCTGACGTTTCCGAGTTATTAACAATCTCTTTTTACCCTCGTCTTAGGCCGTGTGTCAGAAAGGAGAGGTAAAAACAATGAGGGTTTTCACAGAGGCGAAATATCGCTAGATAGCGTTACTATCTTCTTTTCTTTTAAAATATGGCTTCTGTCCTAATTAATAGGACAATTTCGCCAGTATCTCAGTATTCTCTTTCGAGAGGCAACGTTGTATGGTGATTGTAGTTTTTATAACTTGATAGTAAAATTCCAGAAACCACGTGGAAACAACTTGCGCATTAAAAAATGTCAGACACGAGAGCAATACAGAATTTTGTGATCACTGTTCACTGTTAAGGTTAATCACCGCATAAAACACTATCAAAATTATACTTCAACTAGCCAAAGAAACAGAAATAGCAAAATTAGATATATTATTGTCTACATCCGCCATGTGCGAATGCCACAAATCGAATCCAGGCGTTACTATCGAGAGGTCCTTTTGACGTTTGACGTATGCTCGTGATTAGTTAAAAAACTAAATGAGCCAATCGCAAGAAAACGTCAAATGGACCTCACGATACTAACACCATCTACCGATATTTCGCCTCTACGAAAACCCTCATTGTGATTCCAAGTGTGGACAATCGCTTTCTAATATGAATGAATGAAAGATTTATTTGAAACACAGTGCAACAACATTTTTTTGTTTAATTAACTATCGATCCGCCCCGGCTTTGCAGGCCTTTGAAAAAGTAAAAGTAGTTCGCATTTTTTTTAGTTTGATTATTGCTATTATAAAATTATCAAGCGCATTCAACCATTCTTTAAGGCACAGGCAACCAATTTGATTTCGAGGCCGCTATAGAACTATGTCATAGTTATAATAAATAATTTTGGTTTATCTATAGTACCTAAAACTTAATCATGGATGACGTGACGTTGCAGGTGGTAGGACCTTGTGCAAGGTCCGCCCGGATTGCAGGTGGTTAGGACCTTGTGCAAGGTCCGCCCGGATTGCTACCACCATCTTGCTCGCTAATCCTGCCGTGAAGCAGCAGTGCTTGCACTGTTGTGTTTCGGCGTGGAGAGTAAGACAGCCGGTGAAATTATTGGCACTTGAGGTATCCCATCTTAGGCCTCTAGGTTGGCAACGCATCTGCAATACCCCTTGTGTTGCAGATGTTTATGGCCGGTGGTGATCTCTTACCATCAGGAGACCCACTTGCTCGTTTGCCATCCAGTGGAATAAAAAAAAACAAAAAACAAAAAAAAAGAACGTGAAATGTCACAATGATGACAATGACAAGGTTCTGTGTAGTGGCCTGTAATCAAATTGGTTGACTGTAGGTACTAACCTAAAAAAAAAATATCGTTACATACGAGTACATTACCTACTAATATTTTAGGAGGAGTTTGGTTCCATGAAATGCGTGAACCTTGGTTGGATAGGACCTCCACACCCCGTTCTCAACTCGTACTTGTTGCTCTGCCCCATGCTCGGAGCCAATATCAAGTTCAAATGTTGTTGTGACGTAAGTTAAGTTATTTGGGTAGGTAACCTAATAATAATGCAACCGACCTAGCACCTGCTTTGCTCAGCCTAACCCCCTTATTCATAAACGACAATCAAGCCTATTTTAGTTAAAATGCCGCTAAAATTCGTTTTGACCTTATCTGTCACTTCGACATTTGTATTTGTTAGAAAGGGACAAAGCATTTGTTAGTTAACATAGGCTTGTTAAGTTTTATGAATAAGGGGGTAAGACTCGAAAGACACGCGTTTTTTCAGAGATAAGACCAAGCTACATAGATCGATGAATCGTTTCCGATACACCCGAAATAAATATTCAATATTTAGATAAATACATAAATAAGTACTTAACAACTTTTTTGTACTTAATTATTAATACGGATTCGTAGTTGTGTAGGCGTGGAGAGTAAGACAGCTGGTGAAATTACTGGCACTTGAGGTATCCCATCTTAGGCCTCTAGGTTGGCAACGCATCTGCAATACCCCTGGTGTTGCAGATGTTTATGGGTGGTGGTGATCTCTTACCATCAGGAGACCCACTTGCTCGTTTGCCGTCCAGTCAAATAAAAAATAAATTTACAAGCTTTTATTTAGTTTCGCCTGTCCTGTTATCTGTCTGTCAGTCTGTCTATCTGTAATCAAATCTTGCAAGTTAAATTTTACGCACTTCCAGTGGTATGATTGACTTGAAATTTGGTACTCTTATGTAAATTGCGTGACAATATAATAATCTGGTAGTGACATCCTGGTAGTCTAGCCAGGATCGTCTCCACAGGACGGAACTCTTCAACGGTTAATGGCATCGACTTGAAACTTGGTATGCAAATGTAGTTTGGGTACACAAGTACAGTCAACAAAAAAAAGCTTTTATTAAAAATGAAATTTTAACCAAAAACTTATTTCAGAAATGCCCAGTAAACCCGTTACTTCTAAAAGCGAGTGAGGACATGTGTGCCACATCCCACACCTCCACCACTCGGTGCAGTGAGAAGGGGGAGGTCTTCGACCAAACCTTCGTCCTGATATCAGGCCCTACTCCGAAAAAGAAAGAGAAGATCGAAGTCTTCAAGTTTGGTTTGGACGTAAGCCACTCTCTTAGATTCTCTCCATATCAGTGTCTCGGCTCGCACCTCTGAGTTTTTCCAAATTCATGTGCGGAATTATATTTGAAATTTACCACGAGCTTTGCGGTGAAGGAAAACATCGTGAGGAAACCTGCACAAACCTACGAAGCAATTCAATGGTGCGTGTGAAGTTCCCAATCCGCACTGGGCCCGCGTGGGAACTATGGCCCAAGCCCTCTCATTCTGAGAGGAGGCTTGTGCCCAGCAGTGGGACGTATATAGGCTGGATGATGATGATGAGTGTCTCGGATCAAGAGACAAAATTACCCATTATATTAGCAACAATATACGTATCGCTCTTCACTCACTGCTGTATCGTTTCCGAGTAGTATTGCGTATTAAGACAGTTGAGCAAACCGTTTCACGTACAGTCAGCATCAAAAGTAGCGGATCAAATTTTTTATTTTGTAGTTTCGCGTCGTAGCATATTTGTCAAATTTGTGTGGTATTAAGTTGCTGTAAAAGGACAAACTTTTTTTTTTTAATTTGACTGGATGGCAAACGAGCAAGTGGGTCTCCTGGTGGTAAGAGATCACAACCGCCCATAAACATCTGCAACATCAGTGGTATTGCAGATGCGTTTCCAACCTAAAGGCCTAAGATGGGATACCTCAAGTGCCAGTAATTTCGCCGGCTGTCTTATTCTCCACGCCAAAACACAACAGTGCAAGCACTGCTGCTTCACGGCAGGATTAGCGAGCAAGATGGTGGTAGCAATCCGGGCGAACCTTGCACGAGGTTCTACCACCTGCAACAAGTACAAAAGTATAAAAGTATGCAGCTACTTTTGATGCTGAGTGCACCAGGGTGGAACTTTTTTGCTACCAATGTCTAATATGATGATGGTGATGATGATACTTATTTAAAAAAAATTAAACCATTTTTTTTTATTTAATTAAATTTAGTTTTATTTATGTGTATTGTTTCAGTTAAATGGTAGGTATAGTGTATGTGTAGGTATATATGTGTATATATATGTATATATATGTATATATGTGTATATATAATTTGTCATACAAATTGTTGTTTATTCAGTATATTTATTTATGTTATATATTTCTTTCTTCTCACTGTACATAAATTACTGTTCGCCTATCTTTGAGTTTTCCTTTCTAGTTTAGGTTAGCTTGAAAAGATCCCTTCTAGGGATAAGTTCGCCTTTGTACTCTTTTGGTTTGTTGTTTTCTTTTTGTATTACTTTGTGTTTTATGTACAATAAAGTATTTACATACATTACATACATACATAAACCAATTTGAATATTTCAGGATATTCAGCAAGGAACACAATCACATTGGATATTCTTCCACACATGCCCAAGAGGAGATGAAGTGCCAGATGAAGTGTTTTACCACTGCAACGCTCGGACGTTTAAAGTGTTTGAGAATATGCAGTTCATTGCTGCTGCATTAATGGCTAATGCAATAAAAGGATTTACATTCTGATCAGTGCATTGTATAGAAAATATACGTAATCGTCACATTCTCTAGGTTTTTTTTTTAGGAACTGAAATAAGGTAAACTATACATTAAGTGTATTTTTTCTGATAAACTCTAATTCTGAGGCCTGCCTGCGCCCTGCAGTAAGCAGTAGGATGTATAAGCCGAGATGACTAAGGAAAGGACTGTAACTTATTTTACAAAAGTGTTTTTCAATAAAAAAAACAGCAGGATTGTTTACCATCATGGAACATAATAATATTATAGTGCCGTCAAGGACTTCAATTCATTTCACAGTAAGCGTCATAGTGACATTGCATTAATCAACAATGAAAGTCGTAATGACTTTTACTTTGAAAAGGTTCCATAATGAGTCATAAATTAAAATCCTTGAACCAATCTGGATAATTTGGATATTGATATGGTGTTAAGATCCCGGAAGAATATTGTATGAAAATAAACAAATTCTCCACAGATGGAGTAGATAATTAGATTAGAGATTAGAACCTTGTCACAATGATTTTCTCAATGAAAACAATTACCTCTCACAACAAGGTTTTTATTGCATATTGCAATTGGAATGGTTTGGCTGTTAAAAGATTCTGAGGTTAATAGTAGTTTTGTCACATGTATAGGTTTGAAAAAAAAAAAACATCCATTGTTTTTGTTGACTGTTTTACTAAATTTAAATACAATATTCTAGACGCTATCTACAAACCTTAATCTAAAAAAGTTCACAGTGTTTATTATTTTGACACATTATATTTTGATAATTGTTTTAGCCTTCGTTGTTACAGAATTAATTAAAAAAAAGATTACATAGTCCATTGCAAAATAAAAGCAAAAGATTATGGGAACTTAAAACATTTTGTACAGGGGTGAAGACCAAAAAGTAGCATACCATTAGAGCTGTGTTACGGGTAGTTAAAATTTCCATTAACTTTTTCCATTGTGACATGAAAATTAATCATGAATACATTTGTATGGATAATTTTCATATCACAATGGAATAAATTAACACAAACATCACTCCTGTATTCCTGAATGGGGTCGGCAGAGCACACGAACTACCATTTCGGAGCCACTTTTAGCAATTTTAGGTTTTAAGTTTGACAAAAACGGTACAATAGTGACAGGTTGCTAGCCTGTCGCCTACGGTATACCTTAACCTATATCATCAGTCGCCTCTTACAACATCCACGGAAGAAATGGCGAGGTGTAATTCTAACCCACACGGGGGCAAAAAATTTACAGTAATTATAAATACCTGCTAATGCAGCTTTAACGGTGTGCAACTTTTTGGTCTTTAGTCAAGGCACCTTAAATACTACACTATTACTTCTACTACTACTATCTAACAACATTTTATTGGTGATACTGCAATACCGCATAACTAGCATTTTCCATAAGGTATAATTTTTCAGAGTCAGAACAGGACAATGTTAGTGAAAGTACAAATTTTGCTGATTTAAATAAACAAAAAGTAAGTAGCCTTGAATTTGGTAGTGATCCTCATCAAACGCAGACAAGGAGTTGGCGCCAGTAACTAAAGCTTTGTCCCCAACAATAAACACTATCAACACACACTATAACAACACTAATTGGCGGGATTCTTGTACTTTCCTCTCATAAACTTGGGCAACGGCACAACTCCAGAACATGGCACTTGTCCGTAATTCTCACACATGCAAGCCCGCTCACAACCCGCGCCGAAGTTCGCTGGGTTATCCTTCTTCTCGGCAGCCACCGCCTCCGCCTCCAAAACCTCTTTAGATTTACCAACAGTATTCATCAAGTGTTCCAACACATCTTCTTTGGATTTATTATCAATGTCTATCAAAACTTGCCTCCCGTCTTCGAAATAACATTTGATAAAAGGTGAGGGGGTCAAGTTCTTTAGCGTAGCTACTTGAACATTCGGGTTTTTATACTGTATTTGTGGTAAATACCAGAATACGAAGTCCTTAGCACCTGCGTTGTTCTGCCCGGTTATGTTATAAGCGACGGAGAATATCTTGATTTTGTCTTTTAGTACGAGTTTTCCAGCATTCAGATAGTTTAAAGTGCGACGGATCGGTGCTCTGCCTTTCATGAACGGCATTTTGGTATCGTGTTTTAGATTTTCAGTGCGAATTATCTGGGTATTGCTAAACTTAACCTCAAAAGTGCCTCAAAACACAAAACAAAACGTCAATGTCATGTCAATTGTCATTGTCAAACAGACGTCTTGATTCTGACTTTTGCGTTTTGTTAAAGTTTTTTTCAAGCGCTTTTCATACGAAAGAAATAAACTAGACACAAACGGACGGACTAAAAAGTTTATAATACTAAAAATAATTTAAACATCATCTATCACTAAAATACGTCTTAAATCATCAAAGAAAATACCAAATACGAAGGATGGTAAAAAATAGTGAGTGAATGCGATATTAATTTTATTGATGATACACAGTGGCGGATTAGGCATATATAGCAAGAGTAGCAAATGCTACGGGCCCCGCGCATCTAGGGGCCCCGCTGACCAATGCTTTCTGATCGTAAAAAACGTCAATTCAGATAGAAGCATGTTTTTTTCTAAATTAATGTAAATAGAACAAAACCAACACAAAACACCGCCAAAGAAAGAGATGGTATCAATATGATCGACTTAAATATAATATTTTACTGATACTATAAACTTGAAGCAAATCAAGGGCCTGAATAGAATAACATGGTATTAGAACAAAAACTCAGACTTATCAAAATAACCATTAGAGATGGAAATTGTTAGAGGTGCACGTTCAGACCGTTGAAGTGGATGTCTGCAGGCGAGATGATGTACGTCGTAGGAGAGCCAGATAATGAAGCTAACACACTCGCTGGTATTGTATAACTTTATTATTCACAATAAAAGCGCTACAATATTAGGTTTTAATAATATTTCCTTAATACGTAAAAATGTATGTCGTCCCAGTTTGACAGCGGAAAGAGAAGAGGTAGAAGTCTATGCAACAACCATAGAGCCAGTAAAAAGTTGCTATACAAGAAAAACATTAAAGCCTACCATGTATTATGAGGTAATAACATTGTGAGACCATACATTGTCCAACACTTCCCCTTATGGTTCACAATGAGCTAACATGCACAAGCAAAACAAAAAAAATAGACTCTACATTAGACTCTACAAAAAAAAATTTTTGACTCTACATCAAAAAATTTAGACTCTACATAAGTTCAGACATCAATCCTACAAAAAAAATGACTCTACATTGAGTTCAAACAATGTTACAATCTTAATTTAACATACACATTCCCTGTTAAATCAAATGCAAGAGCTACATGCATAAAAAAAAAATATATAACTAAGTAACATTCATGTCTCGAACAAAACCCTCATGCTTGACTCTACTTAAAGGTTTAGTTAACACATCAGCAAGCATTTGGCTAGTAGGTAAGTATTTAACAATTATTAAATTCTTGTTGATAAGATCCTTTACATAATGATATCTTAAATCTATATGTTTAGTGCGCTTATGACAATATTCTGTAACTTGCAATAATTTTTGCGCACTCTGATTATCATTAAATACAGTATATAATATTTCTTTACTCTGTTTAGGTACAATTTCTGAAAGTAAATTTTGAATAAAAGATATGTCTTTACATACATCACTGATCGCAAGGTACTCTGCTTCAGTGCTAGATAGTGCAACACACCTTTGTTTACGTGACTCCCAGTTAATTGTATCATTGCCCAACTTAATAACAAAACCAGTATATGACTTTCTATCTGTGACGTCATTGGCCCAGTCTGCGTCAGTATAAGCATTTACAAACCAATTCTTACTCTTATGAAAACATAATGAATAATGAATTGTACCAGCTAAGTAACGCAGAATACGTTTTGCGGCTAACCAATGTGTTCTATCATAACAGTTGTTGAACTGGCTAAGCTGACTACACGCAAATGATATATCTGGTCGAGTACAGACTGACAGATACATCAGGCAACCAAGCAGCTGACGATAGTTATAAATGTCATCCTGTAAACTAACATCATTGGTACACTTAAGTAGTTTACAGTTTACCTCCATTGGTGTGGACACAGCCTTACAATTTTTCATGTTGAACCGAACAAGCAGTTTATGGATGTACTGACTTTGATCGAGTTTTAGAATGCCTTTGGCTCGATCTCTAGTGACATTAATACCTAGGCAGCTTTTAAGTGTGCCCAAGTACTTTACATTAAATTCTTTTTCAAGAACTGAAATCAAATGAGCTTTATTACAGCTCTTGGCACTGCTAAACAAGTAAAAATCATCGACATACAGAGCAATAATTATCAGATCAGAATTACCAGTGCACTTAACATAAACACACGGTTCACATTTAGACTGAATAAATTTATGCTTACATAAGAGACTATTTACTTTGCAATTCCACATTCTGCTTGCTTGTTTCAGCCCATATATACTTTTCTTTAATAAACAAACCTTATTAGGATACTTATCATTAAAACCTACTGGTTGTTCCATATATATAACTTCATTTAGATCGCCATTTAAAAAAGCGGTAGCGACGTCTAAATGATCTATATCTAAATCTAGTTGATTAGCAATGGAAAATAAAATTCGCATTGTAGAGTGACGTACGACGGGCGAGAAAGTTTCCTGATAATCTACGCCTTCCCTTTGAGTGAAACCTCTGGCAACAAGGCGTGCTTTATAACGGTCAAATTGACCGGAAGCATCATACTTAGCCTTATAAACCCATTTACATTTTATAATATTTTTATCCTTTGGCATGTCTACCAGTTCCCACACATTATTACTGACAAGGGCATCATACTCACTTTTCATTGCGTTACGCCACTGCTCACTACATGAAGAGTTCATTGCCTCCTCATATGTAAGTGGTTCATCAACAATAGGGTTGACAAAAAGACTCATATCATAATCTAAAAAACGTTTAGGCTGTACATTACGCGTGGAACGAACTGACCGACCAGTCTGCGGAGCGACAGTCACTCGACTAGTCGCGGCTACTCCTCCAGCTGTAGACTCGCCAGGCGACTCGAGGCGCTGGACGCCAGAGACGTCAGCAGATGACTCAGCGGAGCCGGACTCATCTCCACTTCCTGTACAGTATTCTCCATCTGAAATTGACAAACAATCACTGTTATCACTATTATTAAATACATTTACATTATTGAATTCATTATTATTTTCATTAATTTCATTATTAGAATCAATTGTATATGTATCACAGTTCTGTTTCATATCACAGTCAAAATTATAAAAATTAAGCTCTTCGCTGTCAAATTGTACATTTTTGATATTGGGATGGTTGAATTTATTTTCAATAAATGCTACATTGCGTGAAAGAATAACCTTTGTAGGAAGCAAGGGATCAGCTAGTCGATAACCCTTAGTAGTTTCACTATAACCTACAAATATATATTCCTTCCCCTTAGCGTCTAGCTTATCCCTTTTATGCTCAGGAATCAAAGAAAAACAAATGCAGCCAAATACTCTGAGGTGGCTAAGATCAAGTTTTGACCTAGACCAAACTTCCTCGGGGATTTTGCCAGACAAAGCAGCGGTGGGGGATCTGTTTTTCAAGTATAATGCTGTCATTACAGCTTCTCCCCAAAAACGCTTGTCTAGACCTGCATGTTGCATCATGCAACGCACTTTTTCAAGCAAATTTCTATTGAGGCGTTCAGAGACGCCATTTTGAGCACTTGAATAAGGGACAGTAGTTTGATGAACAATGCCTTCACGTTGTAAAAACCGTGTAAAATTTAGGCTTGTATATTCACCACCATTATCACTACGCAAGCATTTAATAGGCAAATTAATTTGTTTTTCCACTAAGGCTTTAAATTGAATAAAATAATCCATTACCTGTGATTTATTCTTCATTAGATATCCAAAACTTTTTCTCGTGTAGTCATCTGTGAATGTGACCAGGTATCTCGCTCCACCCCAGCTAGCCACTGGCAATGGTCCACACACATCGCTATGAATGAGTTGTAGAGGTTGTGTTGTTCGGCTTGAGCTTGCTTTTGGGAAAGGTTCGGCCGTGAGCTTCCCCTTAAGACAAGCCTCACACTTGTTTTGAGCTTCACCCTGAAACACAACACCACAAACATGCTTTCTTAGCCTATTCATACCTGCAATACTTAAGTGACCAAGCCTTTGGTGCCATAAATCCACTTTGGACGGAGCACAGGCAGCAACTGTAGCACTCGATGACTCCTGCCCATCACGCAGAAGCAAAGAATGCATCCTATTGAGCGAGTTACTCTCACATACACACCCATCTAATTTATAAATGCCATTGGAACATATTGCTTTTACTAAATAATTGCCAGAAATTTCACAATCCCTATCATAAATAAAGCAACCTTTCTGATCAAATCGTACAGTAAAACCATTCTGACATAATTTGGATACTGATAAAAGATTTGCAGATAAATTGGGGACAAACATTACATTATTAAAAATTCTAACCTTTTCATTAATGATAATATGAAGATCTCCGGTACAAGTACTAATCATTTGTTGATTGTTGGCAGCAGCAATCACTTGAACACTAGTGTTTTTAATATTTGAGAGCAAGTCTTTGTTGTTACACATATGGTTTGATGAACCGCTGTCAACAAAAACTTGAGTAGCGCCTTGAACCAAAAAAGCAGAAATGGGTTCCTGGTTCTCCTTCTTCTTCTGTGACTTCTCTCTTCTTAGCTTGAAACATTTGGGTTTAATGTGGCCAATTTTCCCACAATATTTACAGACCAGTTGTTTCTTCGTCACGAAAGCAGCATTATTTGAGGTTCCATCAGACCCATTTTTTCTGTGAGCTTCTTGGAGCAATCTACTTCTCACCATTTCACTCTGTAGATTAGATGATATACACAGTGTCTCAAGGTTGGATACCAACGAATCATATTCTTCGGGTAAGCCGCTAAGCAAGATCTCAGCTATTTCTTCATCTTCAATTATTTTACCAATGTCAGCCAATTGGTGAACAAGTGACATCACTTTCTCTATGTACTCTGACATTGAGTTAAAATCGTTGAAGTTAATTCTGTGTAGCTGCCTCAAGAGAAGAACCCGCCGGTATAGACCGCGATCTTCGAAGACATCAGCTAATTTCCCCCATGCTTCAGAAGCGGTTTTAGCCTCACGTACGTACTGGTAAAGGGATGGTTTTATAGATAAGCATAAGCGAGCCAGCGCACGTTGGTCGCGCGCAACATCTAAGCCTGCGATGACATCTTTTCGTTCTATCAAATCCCACAGACCTTCCAGTTTGAAAACCATTTTAAGCGTGAATTTCCAGCTATGATAGTTAGATGCGCCTTCAAGCTTCTCCACAGCACCAGATGCTCCAAGCAACACAGCCTGTTGGTTAGTTGACGTCGGCAATGCCGCCGGCGGAGGAATATTGACATCGCCGGAATCAGACATTCTTGCTGAGCAATCTGCGCGTAAAAGTCAAACACTTCGCAAATGCAGACGGCCGATGTATTGCGATTAGGTAGGTACCTGGGCCCATAACCTGTTAGAGGTGCACGTTCAGACCGTTGAAGTGGATGTCTGCAGGCGAGATGATGTACGTCGTAGGAGAGCCAGATAATGAAGCTAACACACTCGCTGGTATTGTATAACTTTATTATTCACAATAAAAGCGCTACAATATTAGGTTTTAATAATATTTCCTTAATACGTAAAAATGTATGTCGTCCCAGTTTGACAGCGGAAAGAGAAGAGGTAGAAGTCTATGCAACAACCATAGAGCCAGTAAAAAGTTGCTATACAAGAAAAACATTAAAGCCTACCATGTATTATGAGGTAATAACATTGTGAGACCATACATTGTCCAACAGAAATAAAACCAACATTCATGGTACTCAGTTTATTAACACATTCCTTCCTAAATCTATAATTTTAAAGGTATCTTAATAAATACGATCATTATAACAAAACAATATTTAGAACATGAAACTACCGTGAGACTCACTCATATTAAGTATATTGACCCGGATAACTCTCGTCTTAAATCAAGTTTAGCTCGACATGTTTTCGGCTAATCCGTAGCCCTTGCTGCGTTGGTGTGCGCGTGGTGTAGCAGCTGCCGAGTCGCGTTGCTCCGAGGAAGAAGGGCTACGGATAAGCCCGAAACATGTCGAGCTAAACTCGATTGAAGACGTAAGTTATCCGGGTCAATATATTTAAACAACATTTAGATATTTTTATTTAAAAAGATCTTTTTAAGCCTACTTAAACGATAACTATAGCTAAAAAACTTAAATAGATGATTGGTTTTTGGCTTCTGTTTGTATTTTTTATTTCAACACCTAATTTTGTTACTTTTACGGTCGTACCGTAAAATCCACATCAAAAATACAAACAGAAACATAAATGCACAGAAAAACCAAAAAAGAGACCAGCGCTGGGAATCGAGCCCAGGTCCTCAGCATTCCGTGCTGCGTGATATACCGCTACACCACCATCTATGTTTCAGTCTGTATTTTCGATTAAGAAAATAACCTCAAACCGTATTGCCTAATGCCTAAAACCTAATGCTTTTGACGATTGCGATCGCAATCAAATGACAGACTTCGCATACAAAAACTGTCATAGTTATGATTACGATCGCGAGCGTCTGAAACGTTGCGCAATACGGCGTCTTTTGTATTTAGTAGATAAGTCGATAAGTAATATCGACGCTTTAAAGGAGAAATTGACTAAGCAACATTTTGGGTTATTGAGTTATAAGTATAATATCAATTCTGTACACTACAGACAACAGAGGCTTTGCTGTCGCCACATGCAGCATGCGGCGAACAACTTACTGTAATTGCAGCGTATTACAATAATAATAATAATAATTGTGATTCCAATATTTTTTCTATCTCGCTAACATTGCTTCAATCTCCGTCAAACTCTTTCCCTTAGTCTCAGGGACGAATTTAAGGGTGAAGAGGCACCCTAGGATGTTTATGACGGCGAAACTGAGGAAGATGGCGTAGCTACCGATGATGATGATGATATAGCCGAAGCTGACGCCGGAGGTAAAGCCAGCGACCCATCCGAGGCACATGGCGATTGAGGAGCCGCTGCTACGAACGTTCGGGCTGAACATTTCACCGACTAAAACGTTGGGGATTATACCTAAACCTGAAAAGAAAGTTGAATTTAAGATTAGTAATAAACTTGAACTACATAGGACACATTTAAATTTTAAAGCACTATAGTATAGTAGTTGCGATTATCCTCGCTCATGTCCTACGCGATGGTGTGTTTTTTTTTTATTTGACTGGATGGCAAACGAGAAACAAGCACAAGCAACTGGTGCTATAAGTACTGCAATTTACTATAAGTTGTATCAAAATGTTTAACATTAGGTACTAAAACCATACACACTATATATTAGGTACTTACTTCTTTAAAAATGTATTCTGTTTGAGAAAATAAATTGACAAAAAATACATGCATACATAAAGGCCACTGTACATTGTGTCTTAAAATTTATTGGAAATATTTCAGCAGAAAGTTACCCAACTCATCGGAGCTTGAACACTCAGTAAATGTTTTTCAGAGTTTTCTTAAATTTTGTTTAACATCTTTCGTATTATAGGTCGAATAGGAAGTGTAGGGCGTGAAAGCAGTGAATCTTGTATCAAACATTGTCATGTTGATGAAAATCGTTAGCAGAGGTGTTACCAAAATAAACAAGTTCATTTGTTGAAACAATCTAGATTAATTTAAAGTCACTTTTTGTAAATATAAAGCTTTTAAAACTCTTATAGTTACATAATCGCTATGGGTATGCGTATTTTTTTACAAAGTACGCGGACCTTACAAAGAACTACAGCTTTGCAACATCTGAGGCCGCTGCTGCAGTGAAAGATAAACAGGTTAGCTTTAACTGATATATTTCAACGTAGAATCTTAAATATAGATAAATATTTATAATTACCAGCGTTGTAACAGAATAAGAAAGACACCAAAATAGCGAGTGGCGCCCATCTCAGAGATTCAAGCAACGGATGGTTTATTGACTCAATGTAGAAGTGGGTACCCAGTAAGGCCTGTAAAGGTAACAAAAAGAAAATGAAAATAGCTTTTGATTGATATCATTTCTAATAAGAATGGTATCTATAAATGTGGTATCTTTCCCAAATGCCTAAAAAAGTAAGATGTGATGGTCTCCAAGTTGTGACACTCTTGGTAGAGAGGTATGATCGTTGGTTGAAAATCGGTAATAAAGAGTCAAAATGACAGATAAATTTTAAATGATTCCCAAGTTAAATGAACAAGGGAGTTAGTCAATCAAATAAATCCGAAATAGGTATATTCGATACGAATGTAAAACTGTAGATAAAATAATTACTATCATACCTAATGCTAAACTAAGCCCAAAGGATAAGTTTATCTAGGGCCACAATCAGGTAAATAAAATATTTTAAATACTTAATAAATAGAGAGTAAGAAAAAGAAGAATAACTTTTAACTCACCGTCCACAATGCACAAGTGGATGTAGAAAATATTAGCAAAGTTCTTCGTCCAAACTTCTCCACTAAAATTGGTGCCAACAAGATTCCAAAAATTTGAGCTATCCCTAATATTATCGTCGCTAAATCGGGATTCACAGACGATGCCGCTTTCTGGAAGATCGATGTGGCAAAGTAAATTATGCAAACTATTCCTGCACCTTCTTGTATTACCAATAAAGTCGCAGTAATAAACAAAGCCTTTCTGTTTCTTTTCCTTCCAAATATTTCTAACCACGTCCACCTTGGTTTCATTGGTTTGCTATCATCTATTCGCGTATACTCTGCTCTTCGGTCTTTTGCGTTTTCTATCATAGTTTTTAGTTCCGTTTCTATATCTTTGCTACGTCCCAAGTACTTAAGAGTGTCTTTTGCTGCGTCATCGTTACCTGTGGAGTTAAGCTTGTGTGAATATTGGACTAAATTCCTATTGCCGTACCTAATGTTGACCAAAAAGTAACGATTGGAAAATTTCGAGGATTCATTATCATGGTAAGTGTCTCGGTTTGTAAGTATATTTGAAAGCATAAAACGAAGGAAAAATAAAAAAGACAGTTGGGATGTCTGAAGTTTTCAGTTTGATATTTAACACCTTGTATTATTTTTTCAACTGCCAAATTTATCTGTCCCGTTTATTACCCTATTGAATTTTTAGCGCACCTTTAATAACATGATAAACTGGTGATTCTGGTATTGTTAATAATCCGAGAAAATGCATCAGCGTCATTACTATCACAACGTATTCCACTACTGAGTACGAGACGAACGGCCCCACAGAGAATACTAGTAGGTTACCGAATGTGTGCAACAATCCTGTACATGTTAATATGATCCCTCTCACTTCTGGCGATCTGAAACAAAGGGGGTATATTTTACAGGTATTACCATCGAAAAGAGTATTAAAAAAATAGGCATATAACTTTTCGATCCAAACACTCGCTCTCTTCAAATGTACTGCTGCAATCTGCAGGGCTACTCCAAAACTCGAAACTCGGAGTTCGTGTCGTGGACCGCACGACACGAACTCCGAGTTTCGGAGTAGCCCTGCTGTACATCTACGTTACACTAGAATGAACGAAACACTTAACCGCCATAATATTTAGGTACCTAAAGCGCTCACAACATTTTGGTCGCGATAAAATTCTTAGATTGAGTACTTAGAGTATTGAGCATATTGTTAACATAAACGGTCTTCCCTAACTATATATAGAATACCTACACCTTTTATTTTTCTTGATTTATGTTAAGTTAGTTTGTTGTATTTATTATTAATATCTTTTAAATTTCAAAAAATACTCGTATGTTTTGATAAATCAGTACCTACGTAATCCTACTTGAATTCTGATTCTACATTCAGTCAGTTGCCGCGTCGCCTTGGTTTTTACCAACGGGAACGGGTAGTGAAGCACCAGGACTCACTCAATAATTAACGTTGAATGTCTCTGTAGGGCTACTACGAAAGTCCGAAACTCAAAGTTCGTGTCGTGCGGTCCCTCTGACACTTATACTATTTAATACGAGAGCGAGAGGGATCGCACGACACGAACTTCGAGTTTCGAGTTTCGTAGTAGTCCTACTGCATCTGAAAAAGCAATCTTCCGAAAAAGGTGACGAACAGTTGATATTAAACTATTGTACCTATCTTAATTTATTTACGCTAAAAAGCGTTAAAAAAGGTTATAACAAAATTATTTACCGACTACAAAAACTATGAAAATAATTTTCTACGAGTCTTAAGTCGGTGCCTCAGCACGAACCAGCGGAGGAGTGATTGAAGCCCAATACCTGTACATATAGTCTACATATATGTATATAGTATGCAGGTGAGGTAGAGGACGATAGGTCCACTCTTGCTGGCTCGTGCTGGGGCACCAACCGACTTCAGACTGGTAGAAAATTATCTTCATGTTTTTTTGTAGTCGGTTCAGTTTTTACGTTTATTTTTAGTTTATTGTTTTTCACCAAAATATCTTAAATATTGAATTCTGATAAGGTATGGAGGCTCTTGGATAGTGGATTATAGCATGAACACTTACGCTATCTCCCCGATGTAAACCAAGTTGCCACAAGCAGTACCACCGACGCCAAGACCACCTACCACCCTTCCTACGAGGAGATAGGTGAAGTTCTTGGAGAACAACAGTATAATATTGCTTGTAAACAACAGTAACGCAGCCAGAAGCAGTGTAGGCTTCCTCCCTATAACGTTCGAGAGGTATGCACCCGTTTGGGATCCTGAAAATTTAAATGCAATATTTATTTTAAGTCACATTGGCAAGAGCTGGCCAAGAGTAGAGACGAGTGGAATAAGAAAGAGGAGGCTTTTGCTCTGCAGTGGGACATATCATAATCTATAAAAAAAAAAGATTATATTAAACATCATGAGGGAGGGGAACATATTCGCCACGCTTGGCAAGTGGGTTGACGAAAGCGTAGGATGTAAAGTTGCCAAGAAGACACTGCTACAAATGTTCTGCTTTCAACATGGGAGAGGCCAATGCTCAACAGTGGACATCCTGCAGCTGATATGGTGACGATAATAACGATTGTTATTAATAATTTTAGCCACAAGAAATCCGGCACTATTGGGCCAAGTTTCTTCATTCATCTCGATTTAAAACGGTGTCCGGCCAACCGTTAAGCGACACGTCTAGGTCGTCCCGGCAGTGATGACAAGTATGTATGGCAAACAAGCTTGTATACACTATGCAAGGTGTTGCCGAAGACATTACCTAACTTACGCTCTAATTTTTCTGGTCACCTGAAGAAAAAAATCACGTAGTTTCTTCAGATGATACAGTAGTATCTGATTGAGTTGTGATATTTACCTATTATAACCCCAACATTCAAAATGGCTGCGATCCATGAGACATTTTCATCTGATATTGGCTTATCCAATGGAGTAAGGTCCGGGTTTTGAAGCTTCTGGATCACGGGGGCTGTCCAGCACACCGTATAGCCGATTACAACGTGACCTATGTTTACTGTAATATTTTAAAAACACAGCGATTAGAAACAGCGACTCGCTCCAACTTTGCACGTGTTCAACGTTTTTTAAAGGTCATCTACAACATCATCTACAAAGATACCGATACGGTCAAAATTACAAAAATGCAAGACGAATCAGCAGGAGTCATAGAACTCCAATAGCGGCATAATACTGGCGACTTTTGGTTCCATCTAGTGACCAAATATAAAAACTCCAACATCAACTCAACTCGGACACGTATTGTACCTTCTGAAGGAAGACCTTCGACTTTATTACCAAGAATATATTATCATCTACCTGGAGAGAGATCTCTGTATTGTAGTCTCTCCCTATGTAGTACATAGATGGGGTAGATGACTATACGTATACAGGTCCACCTACTGGCTTTAGAAATTCCTTATAAAAAATAAGGTCCGTGTTTCCATACAAATTGGAATTTTAACGCGAACGCGATCGAGACGTATTTTGTGAACGGAAAAATACACTAAGCATGCAGACTTTTCGGAGAACGTCGTAATAGAGTTTCCAGGACTGCATTGGGCTTAGTGTTACTCAGCAAAAAAGACCCCAATATTGATGGTTTGTCACCTTATCTTTTGCCGCAAGGCACACTGTTGCTCTAACTGAAGTTTGTACCAAAACATGAAGGGTTTGATTGATATACTTACAACATACAGCTATGAAAATCTGCCTCCTTAGGTCATCTCGGTCATATTTTTTAGAGTATTCTGAAAGTATTACATAAATAAATAATTGTTTGTAATTAAAACTATTTCTAATTAAAACTGACTCATTGTCGGCCCTTAATCAATTATGTTCTTCTCATCCACTTAAAGGTTACCTGGTGTACATTTCTTTAAGGGATAAGTTTATCTTTATACAGTCACGATCAGAAGTGGATGAGCGGAAATGGTGCTCAAAATGATCTACTTCACACCCGATTCTACTGCTAAGGCAGTGTTTGTCAAACTTTTATTTATTTATTTATTTACATTATCATCACTTGCAGTGTCAACCTAAGTAAAACCTAATTCGATACAGAAGGCCCTTAATAATAAACAATAAACAGATTAATCTCCATGCTAAATTATGTGTAAGGCATTGAATTCACTCAGAGTGCAATAAAACAGATCATCTGAGTCTGCCATCTGGTTTAGAGTAGCTAGGGCGCGCGTGAAGGGCGCCTTTGCTAACAATTTGGTCCTACCGCACGGAAGGCCAGCAGTTTTTGGGGCAATCAACTTTTTACGGACACTTTGGGCGTCTCCTGCGTTACCAAAATTGTCTCTGGCGTTACCAAAAATCGTACTTCCAACAAGATATTTCACGGGTTAATAGGTTGAACTTGCGTAGGATGGCATGTATTCATGTACACCATCTACTAAATTACAGAAAAAACATGTTTACTTACAAAAATCGAAAATTTTGGTGGACAGATTATTAGTATCGGTAAAAAAGTTGATTGGCCCTTTTATGTCGCGACCAATATCATTTTACGTTGATAAATACAAACATTGAATAATCATACACAATAACTTTGAGAGTGTTTTAAAGATACGCCCCCTAAAGGGGCATGCGCCACTCTCGGGGGGTCACGACCCACAGTTTGAAAAACGCTGTGCTAAGGTAAGTAATAAAAGAGTGAGTGTTAAGTTCATTTTGAGCACCGTAACCGCTCATCCACTTCTGCTGCTGACAGTACATATCGTAATGTTACTGAATTGTGTTGTTTATTCATTTTTATGCAGTAAAGGATTATGTAATATCTACCACAAGTAAGTTAGATAAATATACAAAACTAGTGTTCAGCCGCGACTTCGCACACGTAAATTATTACATCTAGCAGCTGAATTGAAATTTCGGGATTTTCAAAATTCTCGTGTGAATTCCCGAAAATTAAATCATGGTTTTCATTAACGTTCGTTCGTTCGTTTCGTTTCACTTTCGCGGGGACACACAAAATTATGTAGGTATATATTTCTTGCTTTCTTTAACGTTCTTTTAACGTTACATTAAAACAATCATGTCAAATTTCATGACTCCAAGCCCAGCCGTTGTTGTTTCGAGATTTTATCCCTTTCCTATGGGAATATCGGGATAAAAAGTAGTTAAGGTTTTATTCTAGATTTCCAGCTATCTACATACCAAATTTCATCCAAATCCGTCCAGCAGTTTCAGCGTAAAGGAGTAACAAACATACTCACTCACTCACTCACTCACAAACTTTCGCATTTAATATTAGTAGGATTAGTAGGATAGAAGAGATAAAAAAAAATAAACTTACTTTGACATTTACTCGTAGTCAGTTGCACGCCGCATTCATTATCCAAAGATTGAGAGATAGTCATGATTCAGCAATCAGTCACGACTGTCGTAAATCATTTGCTATCACTATATTTTTACACGTACACAAAGATGAAGTATCTAGTAAATAAATTATACGTGCACGAAAATTTCCAAACCGACGACAATAAGGCCTTACTTACTGAATGTTCTGAAAAAAAAGAAGAAAGAAGACATTATTTATTAACTCTCACAAAGATACACAAGTATAACAAAGTTTACACACTAAGGCACTGGTCCCACCGGCGGCTAGAAACTATTAGCGAGTAAAACTATAAACTACAAACGAGTGGGCGAGAGGCGAGAAGCGAGTATAGTTTTGCTAGTTTAGACGCTCGGCTATAAGCGAGTGTTTGCGTGCGACGGGCGATTACTCGCTGCACTAGCTCAGCCGGGGGGCTATTCGCCAATGACCTATACGATGTACAGTCGAGGTCGAATATAGTTAGTGTTTAATTTTGTAATAAGGGACCCCATACATCCCTGTATTATTATTTAATTATTTTTTTTGTAATTTTTTGTTTAATTGTTTATTGTAGTTTTTAAGTATTTTATTTGTAATTATTTTATTTTGAAAAAATGACTTTCTGCCAAGTTTCTTGCGACGCATTCTTCTTGGCAATGATGGTCTTTCCGAAAGCGCTGGTAGTTTAAAAAAATGACGTGTAAAAGTGCCCATTGCGGCCTATTTACTGAATAAATGATTTGAATTTGAATTTGAAAATACATTTTCACCACACTAGCTCAGAAAGAGCTGTTTTATTCTTCAAAAACAGTGAGCTAAGTTGCATTCTATTCACTAAAGAGCAAAGAAGAGCAAATAAAAACTTTGCAGGAGGGCGGGAAGCGACTGGATGCAGAAAACGGAAGACCGGGTTTTGTGGCGTGCCTTGGGGGAGGCTTGTGCCCAGCAGTGGACTGCTGTGGGCTGAGATGATGATGATGATGATGTTACGATTGTTAATATAGGGACAAGTATGTGAGATAAAAACTATTTGGCTAATTTGGATGTCTATATTGTTCTCCTACTCCACAATCTTTACTACAGACACGTGTCCCGGGTCATATTAAAAAGTTTTATTTACATAGGAAATTTATCTTTGTAACGTTCGATACGGCCCTGAAATCCGTTTGGGAGCAGCCAGGAAATATACATACTCCTTTCCTTCCTTCTGCTGTAGAAAAGGATACCTATAGTTTTCTTTGTTCTTTTTTACTGACAGACTTGTTTGACAGAGTAAAGTTACAAGTAACCAAAAAGTAAGTTTGAATGTAAAGTTTGTGATTCTCTATAATTGGTGTTCATTTTTTTATCATCATTTTCTATTAATGTATGTATATACTCAAACTCATCTCTTGTCATCCTATAATATGTACGAAATTCATCGTTTGTCATCTCGTAGAACAGTTTGAACTCACTGTATTCTTTTCTGAAATAATTATTTTTTTGCATCCAAATTTTTCTTGGCATTCTTTTTAAAATATTCCTTTTTTTCTTCCGTCTCTTCAAAATTGCCACTGCCACTACACACACGCTTTTATAAAATACATCATCATCGTCATCCGAACTTGACAACAAAGATAGTTCGTATGATTGTTTTAAATTCATTGTATATACGTGCACTCGCATCCACTTTGAAAGGTAGAATGATCGCTCTGAAGCAGGCTTCGGCGAGTACTGTTGAGCTAGTTTTATAGTCGATAGCTTATCGCTGCGGTCAACTAGTAAACAGTGGTCCCACCGCCAGCTATCGGCGAGCTCGGCGGTCAACTAGTAAAATTATGTACTAGAAACAGATGACAATCGGCGGGCGGCTAGTAAACAATTGTATGGAATTATCGCTTACTCGCCGGGCGGTGGGAGAGTATCCTCTCCGGCAGTGTGAACAGCCAGCTATGAACTATAAAAATATAACTCTCTCTTTTATGTACACGGAAGCGATTATCTTTTGTTCGTTTCTTGGGCTAGAAAATAGCTGATAGCTCATAGCTTACTAGCTCGCGGTGGGACCAGTGCAAAAGATAATCGCTTCCGTGTACATAAAAGAGAGAGTTATATTTTTATAGTTCATAGCTGGCTGTTCACACTGCCGGAGAGGATACTCTCCCACCGCCCGGCGAGTAAGCGATAATTCCATACAATTGTTTACTAGCCGCCCGCCGATTGTCATCTGTTTCTAGTACATAATTTTACTAGTTGACCGCCGAGCTCGCCGATAGCTGGCGGTGGGACCACTGTTTACTAGTTGACCGCAGCGATAAGCTATCGACTATAAAACTAGCTCAACGGTACTCGCCGAAGCCTGCTTGGCGATCAGAGCGATCATTCTACCTTTCAAAGTGGATGCGAGTGCACGTATATACAATTGTGGCGATTATTCTCGCAACTTATCCTATTAAACACACAGATCAAAAATAATAATTGTGTAATAATAATAATAATAAAACAATAATTACGTAATAATATAAAATAGTTATGTAATAGTTAAAATAATAATATATTAATAACCATAAATAATATAATCGAACTAATTGAATGAGAATAATCATAATATAATTGTATAATAATTCAGTTAAAATAATCATGTCTTAATAATTGGTTAATAATTGAATTAAATTAATCACATAATACTATAATAATAATTGTAATAATTCTTATATTATATTAGATCAATTATTATTTTCTATTGTTATTTATATCAATATTACGTGTTTAAATACATGTCAAAATAAATAATAATTATAATCTAAAATCCAATAATCATTATGTTAATATTTACATCACTAGAAATAATTATTTTTGTATAACGCAAAATGTATGTCAGCGGACAGTGCAACTTAGTTTTCTTATTAGAGATTTACAACATCTGATCTTTTGTTCGATGCGCGAGCATCAAGAACCGGTTTTCTACGCCGGCGCAGCGCGCCCGCTTGGCCGGCGCTTGCGCCAGTCGATATTCAATAACGACGCGGAGCCTATGTTCGTACGCCCTATTATAAATGCTTCCGAATTGCATCGTTCGCTGCAAACGCTTGTTTCGCTTATCGCTTTTATCTTCACAATCCTTCTAAACTGTTGCTTGTGCCTGTGCTAATTGTTTCTTCCGTGTATTGACTGATTATAAATTAAGTGCAAGAACAATTTGTGATTTATTTACCCGCGCGGACTAAATTTCAAGTAAGCACTATACCACATAACTACACAATGAATTTAAAACAATCATACGAACTATCTTTGTTGCCAAGTTCGGATGACGATGATGATGTATTTTATAAAAGCGTGTGTGTAGTGGCAGTGGCAATTTTGAAGAGACGGAAGAAAAAAAGGAATATTTTAAAAAGAATGACAAGAAAAATTTGGATGCAAAAAATTAATTATTTCAGAAAAGAATACAGTGAGTTCAAACTAGCTAGTGTGGTGAAAATGAATTTTCAAATTTAAATTCAAATCATTTATTCAGTAAATAGGCCGCAATGGGCACTTTTTCACGTAATTTTTTTTTAACTACCAGCGCTTTCGGAAAGACCATCATTGCCAAGAAGAATGCGCCGCAAGAAACTTGGCAGAAAGTCATTTTTTCAAAATAAAATAATTATAAATAAAATACTTAAAAACTACAGTAATTAATTTAACAAAAAATTACAAAAAAATAAATAAATAATAATACAGGGATGTATGGGGTCCCTTAGTTACAAAATTAAACACTAACTATATTCGACCTCGACTGTACATCGTATAGGTCATTGGCGAATAGCCCCCCGGCTGAGCTAGTGCAGCGAGTAATCGCCCGTCGCACGCAAACACTCGCTTATAGCCGAGCGTCTAAACTAGCAAAACTATACTCGCTTCTCGCCTCTCGCCCACTCGTTTGTAGTTTATAGTTTTACTCGCTAATAGTTTGTAGCCGCCGGTGGGACCAGTGCCTAATGAAGAATAAAATCAAGAAACCATTATTTATTACATGTGTATGTGTAATATGACGTATTTATTGACAATTAAGAATAATAAAAAAGATAATTCATTAAATTGAAAAAAAAACTATACTAGACTTAAAAAAAAAAAAACTAAAACTAACTAAATTGGCACAGCGACCCAAAGAGGGTCTTGGCCTCCGAAACGAGACTAAAAAACTACAAACTTAAAAAACTCTACTTAAAAAACTTACATAAAATAGGTAAATATAAAACCTAAAACTAAAACACATTACTTAGAGTACCCCTTAGGCAAGGTTCCAAAGATGCTGGGGTTTTCTCTTTGTATAGCTAAGCTAATCCTTTGACCGAGGAAGCTGCCAGCTCTTTATTACATACTAGCGTTTACCCGCGGCTACGCACACGTAAATCATTACATACAGCAGTTGAATTAAAATTCAGGGATTTTATTAAATTCTCGTAGGAATTCTCTAAAATTAAATCGTGGTTTTCATTGACGTTAAATTAAAACACCCATGCCAAATTTCATGACTCGAAACCTTTTTTTTATATTTTATCCCTATCCCGTGGGAATATCGGGATAAAAAGTGTCCTATCCAGGTTATAAAGTACCTAACTTTTTGCCAAATTTCATCTTAATCCGTCCAGCCTTTTCAGCGTGAAGAGGTAACAAACATACTCACTCACAAACTTTCACATTTATAACATTAACTAGGAAGTACTCGTAGGTACTAAAAGTTCTTGAATGGAGTTGTTTAAAGCCGCGGATTCACGTTGGATGCACTCTGGTGGGGAGAGGCATGTGCAACATGATGATGTATGCTGTAACCTCTATAGCTAATACCCGGTTCACATTATTCCAGTAAAACCATTCCAGTAGCATGACACTGCGGTGCTCGATCGATCTCGTGTAACTCGTTTGGATTTTGGCCCCGCAATGTATCAGAAATTTAAACATGGAATCGAGACGTGAGCTTTATTTAGCATGCCTCGTTCATAAAATAGCTTATGAAAGAAAACCCGCTTACTTATGGGAGAAATTGTCTTGGTATAGGGATAAGGGTGGCCAACATTTCACGACTAGGTCTCAAGTGGAAATGAAGTTAATAGTTCCAAAACACCAGTCTGTAGGTTTTAGGGGAAGTTTCAGATATGCGGCCCCGAAAGTATGGAACGATTTACCGCCTCCAATTAGACTTAGTACCTCAGTACTGAGCTTTAAAAACAAGGTAAAAAAAGTTTTATTAAAAAAACAGTAAAGGTCTCATGTCTGGAACTTCTAAGTCCTGGATTACATGGGTGATGCAGATGTTATCATGGCGAAATGTATCCTCTTTTATTTTATTTTTTATATTCGTTTTTTTTTTCTTCTTTCATATTTTTTAATTTTACGGCTCCTCCGGGCCGGCGCCAGCAGCATATGCTGACGCTGACGCCTATTGTCACAATTATAAACTTTGATTTTGTATGAAATGTTATTTAATGTGTTTTGTGGCAATAAATGTTTTTTCTTCTTCTTCTTCTTCTTCTTAGAAATGAGGAGATACGTAGAAGAACAAGGGTCACCGACATAGCCAAGCGAATTAGCTCGTTGAAGTGGCAATGGGCGGACCATATAGCACGGAGAGCAGATGGCCGTTGGGGCCGAAAAGTTCTCCAGTGGAAGCTGCGGATCAGCAAGCGCAGCGTGGGACGTCCACCAAAGAGATGGACGGATGACCTGGTCAAAGCCGCGGGTTCACGGTGGATTCAGGCCGCTGCCAACTGAAGCAACTGGAGGTCTATGGGGGAGGCCTATGTCCAGCAGTGGACGTCCTATGGCTGAGATGATGATGATGATGATGAATGTATCGCCACTGGCACGATTTTACTGGAATAATGTGAAGCGGGCATAAAGACATAAAATTAAAGATGTCAACTGTTGTTGTACAAGGTGACAGTAGCCTCTGAACAAATAATGAAACCACGGATAAGACTGATACTTAGCAATATCTTAAAATAGTTATCTGCTTAATTAGACAAGAAAAAAATCTATGAAATCAAATCATCCACATACACAGGCTGCTCCAAAGTTACCTATACACAGGTTGCTCCAAAGTTACCTATACATTGAAAACCGTTAGTTTTTCGGTAAATATTGGATTGATTGTTATGATACTTTGCAGTTTGGTTTTAAATATCTTGCTAAGCCTAGTACTTGTATTTGTCCAGAGGCTAAGGTCACCCAGTATTTTAGCCATTGACCATATTGCACGTGCACCCGCGCTTCTACACGCCGCCCTATTGTCACAATACAAGTAAAGGGCAGTATAAGTAGTTCGACTTCATGCTAGCGCCTGAATCACACAGCCAAGCGTCATTTACACGGCCGTTAACCAATCTTCGAAAGACAACACTCTCGGCCTGTATCGCGGAGACCAGAGACAATTTACAATTTATAGCTTACAATTTGTAACTACGAGTATAAATTGTATGCTATAAATTGTAAATTGTCTCTGGTCTCCGCGATTAAGGCCGAGAGTCTAGTGCGGACTTCGTCGATGAATCTAAATTGTACCTTGTTATATTTCAAATAACTTATTTTCTTTCTTTCAAAACTACGCAGTGCCACGCCTGCGTGCTGCGCAGTCCGGTCGCTCGAATGCTGTGCTACGCTACCCGCTCTGCTAACATGGCTATAGCGCTCGGTACTCACTTGACTAGGTTAGGTACTATAATATTTAATAATGGCGGCGTCACGAAGAATGAGAATTAGATTTTTTATGTATGAAATACATCAACAAGTTGTTTCGTACTTGCCGCAATAGAAGCATTTTTTTTTCTATTACTTACCAACAAAAAAAATCATAAAATTAACATATTATTATGTTTTATTCCTACACCTAAAACTACACAAATATAATAAAAATCTACACGCGTCTGTTCCACTTTTTGTAGACGCCAACCCAGGCGCTCCGCCTAGCCGTAGGTACAAATTTCAAGAATACGACTGAGTCAATCTACTGCCTATTATTTGTATTGTGACTTTATTGACACAACACTATGTCGATAGTATGGCAACGTGTGGCAACACGTGACCGATTACGCTATATTAATAGTAGTGTTGCTGATTAGCAGTTGAGTATCGATTGTCGATACCTATATAGCAATTGGATAGTAAAAACGTCAATAAGTAGTTCTGTAACATGCTATTGTATTTCATTAACTTTGACGGATGGCTCAGTGCATGGATAAAAACTACCCGACACTTTGCTTTTATGCCAAATCAGAAAACATCGCACTGATAATGAAAAGTTAAAATTAAAAAATTCAGTCACAGCAAAATATCAAATTGTACAATTGACAAAATTAGAGAGTAACAATGTCGTGATACATGAAGAGAAATCATCAGTTAATACACATACTTAACGCATTCACTGGCACCTGACTTCCACAGGTGCCACCGACGCACATATGCGTTCAAAATGTATGAATAATTATGACAGCGGCACTGGGCGAAGTTCCGAAAACGCTCAAGTGCTTCGGCTTTTACTCGTACAAGCATATTTTACGTCATAAATTAAGAAAGTTTAACACAGTTTTCACGTGTATAATAAATTTATTTCATTCATTATTAGGTAGGTCACTAGTAATTGAATGTTTTACAGCAAAATTCGAGGAATCGGTCGGGTTTTAATCATTTAAAGTCCAGTTAATGTACAGTTTATATATAGTTTTAGTTAGTTGATTATAAGTATAACTTACTTTTATGTACCGTTGTGAAAAGAGTAGAGATATATTTTAAATAAGCAAGGCAAGCGAGCAAATTTGAAGAATTGAGTTCCTTAAAATTACACAATTTGCACATTTTTACTTGCGGGTTTTAACAGCTAAATTATATTTATCGATAGATTAGCTTAATACGGAAAATGAAAACTATCGATATTACGTGACATTAATTCTCAGCCCATTTTTGCGAGACAGCTGTTTGATTGTAATAAGCAGAGTTTTCCATAGGCTTATTTTTCTACTTAATATGGCAAATCGACCTTCAAAAAACAAGTGTGCAAAGTGTAATTATATAATAATTAATAGAAATAGAAATAGAAGTATATTTTTACACGACTGAGGACGAAAAGGGTTATGTTTTTCGAGCTTATGTTTCAATACGGCGTCTGCGAAAATAAATATGGTGGAGGAATGAAAAAAAAAACTGTACAATATGGGTATCAAATGAAAGCTAATAAATAGCCCATTCTAAATATATACGGATTATTATACTTTTAATGCACCATTTTCACAGAAATATTTAAAAAATAATAATCAAAAACCCGACAGCTTAAAAAACTAAAGGGAAGGAAGTAAGTTTAGTGGTTTTAGATAAATTAAAGTTCAGGCATTTAGGGATTTCACAAAATTCCAATGATAATTCCCAAAAATTTGTGGTCTTTATTTACATTATATTCAACAACGAACACTCGTGCAAAACTTAATGTCTCTAGCTTTTACGGTTAAGATTTTGTTACTTTACATATCCCTCTGAAGGAAACAGGATAAAAATTAGCCCATGTGTTATTCAGACATTCATCCATTTACGTAAACTTCATCCAAATTTGTCAAACTGTTTGAACGTGAAGGAATATTAAACATATGTACACACACAGACACAGATAGCCAATAAGCCACTAATTTTTGCGTTTATGGTACAAGGTTAGGATGTTTGCACAACCGGTTTTATTATAAAATATTATATTTGTTTTAATATTAATTAAATACTAAAAAAAAATTCGACAATTTGTGGCGCTTTTGAACCCGACAGATTGGTTGAATATACCCGTATATTGACGTACATACATAAGTACATAACATAGGTTCTTTTATTGTTTATGCAGTTTCTGAGCTGAATATTATTCGAGAGACTAGTAGTTGAAGAAAATTAGATTGCAATGTATGGAAAATTTGGCAAAATTAAAGCAAGAGGTTTATCTATCAGGATATGTAGGTTATAGAGAAAAAATAAATTTTACCCACTCTCCCCCCCCCCTCCGGGGGGAGCGTCACCCCCCCGCGCCCTTGAATATGTCCCGGACCGCGGTATTTTCCATTATAAAAGAAAACCGTACAAGATACATAAAAAGTGTGTAGGAACGAAATAATCCTAGATAAATTTACTATAAACCTTTCATACATACAAAAGCGATACCCCTTACAGTTTCAGCGCAATCTGGCACAAAATACGAACATTTTTAATAATTTATCCAGTTTTTTTTGTTAAATATTTAGTTTTTTCAATTATTTCACACTTTACCGCCAAGATATGTATGACTAAAGTAAAGAACAGGATATCTTCTTTATAAAAAGGTATAATTCATTTTTAAACTCATTCATTTGACGCTGCTATGCTATTTTGAAAATTCACCATCATCAGCTACTGCGACATTAACTTAGGAAAAACTACCAAAAAAAAAACTATTTAGTCCGTAAGTAAGATTATAATAAAATATTAGACATTTTTTAGGGTTCCGTAGCCAAACTGGCAAAAGCGGAACCCTCATAGTTGCGCCATGTCTGTCTGTCTGTCTGTCTGTCTGTCCGTCCGCGGCTTTGCTCAGAGACTATCAATGCTAGAAAGCTGTAATTTTGCACGAATATATATGTAAACTATGCCGACCAAACAGTATAATAAAAAATTTAAAAAAATAATCATTTATAGTACCTCCCATAGACGTAAAGTGGGGGTGATTTTTTTTTTTCTCATCCAACCTTGTAGTGTGGGGTATCGTTGGATAGGTTTTTTAAAATCATTAGGGGGTTGCTAAAACAATTTTTCCATTCAGTGATTCATTTGCAAAATATTCAACTTTAAAGCGCAAATTTTCATTAAAATCGGGCGTCCCCCCCTCTAAAATCTAAACCAGTGGGTAGAAAAAATTAAAAAAAAATCAGGACGATAGTAAGTATATCAAACTTGCAAGGAAAACTATAACGGTTAAGTTTTCTTGAGAATTATTAGTAGTTTAAGAATAAATTGCAGCCTAAGGTATAAATATACCTAAACCGTCCGTCTGTCATAGCCAATTTGATCCGAAACTACTAGACCGATTGAATTCAAATTTAGTTCACCTATGTAAATTGATGACCCAAACACGGACGTGTAAAGTAAATTAATTAATTTTAAACACGATGGCCAGTTTGGGAGGGGGGGGGAGTAAATTAGAAAAAAAAAATGTAGAAACTATATCGCGTGACATATCAAATGAAAGGGTACATTATGAAAATCTCAAATATATATTTTTAATTATTTTAAATTAATCCGTTTTAAAGTTATTTAAGAAAATAGGTGAAAATTGACCATTTCCCCGCCCCTATCTCCTAAAAGACATTTTTTTTTTAAATACAGAAAATAGGTCCATACCTATAGCTTATAGAAAAACATATGAGAATCTAATGGTATTTAAAGTAACACTATTTAACCAGTATGAACATTTATATTTCACTGAATGGCCAAATGAACTAAATTAAAAAAATAGCATAGCAATGGTAAATGAAAGATTTTAGAAATAAATTATACCTTTTTATAAAGAAAATATTCTATTCTTTACTTCTGTCATACATATCTTGGCGGTAAAAGGTGAAGTTTATGAGAAAACTAACCTTTTAGCCGAAAAAATCGATTAATTATAAAAAAAGTTAGTATTTGGTATCATATTGCGCCGGAACTATATGTGATATCGCTTTTGTATCTATGAAAAGTTTATAGCAAATTTATCAAGGATTATTTCGTTCCTACACACTTTTTATGTATCGTGTACGGTTTTCTTTTATAATGGAAAATACCGCGGTCCGGGACATATTCGAGGGCGCGGGGGGGTGACGCTCCCCCCGGAGGGGGGGGGGAGAGTGGGTAAAATTTATTTTTTCTCTATAACCTACATATCCTGATAGATAAACCTCTTGCTTTAATTTTGCCAAATTTTGATCTAATTGTACTGAACTATAGAGCAGGGATGGGGAAATAGATTTAGAGATGGGCCATATACAATAAATTTAATAATCTTTCGCACGACTAATGTCCAAGGAGAAAAATGTCCAATCAGTTATTGGTCCAGCCATAAAAATGTTCAATCAAATATCATGGGACACCTGACACCAATTGTCCTAGTCCCAAACTAAGCAAAACTTACATTATGGACACTAGGCAACGGATAAACATACTTATATAGATAAATACATACTTAAATACATATTAAACATCCAAACTCGAGGACAAACATTCGTATTATTCATACAAATATCTGCCCCGGCCGGGATTCGAACCCGGGACCCCAAGCTTCGTAGTCAGGTTCTCTAACCACTGGGCCATCCGGTCGTCAATAATTAAAACATGTCCGCGTGCCAGGGAATTTCGCATTTCGCAGTAGCCCTGCTGATGGTCTCAATTCCAGACTAATACCAGATTACGACAAAAGACGGGCAAGTTTGATTGGCCTTCAAACTCAATGCTATGTAGATTCAAAACTGTAGGGACATACGGTTTCGTAGAGCTAGTAACACTAGGTATCTACAGACATGTCACCCGGCTAAATTCTAGGCTTGCGTTCGAAAACAATCGGCGTTGGCGAACATTTGCTAGTGTCATTATTAGCTTTCATTTGAATGCATTAATTGTTTTTTTTTACCCCGCCATTTTTTTTTGCGGACGCCATGTTGAAATAATACGAGCTACATAATACCGACGGTTATGACAAATCTAACGATCACGTGCTAAAATCCGTCCAGCTGTTTAAAAGCTAGCGAGAGGACAAAAGAAAAAGACAGGTATATGTATATACACAGACATCATACATAATACACACATAAAATTACATACGCTTGAAAAACATGCCCCCTTCGGGCACATGGTGCAGTCGGGTAAAAAAGATGTTGACGGATCGACGGACAACAAAGTGATTCTGCAAGGGTTCCGTATGTACCGACTGAGATCGACAATGAACCCTAAAAGTATGGGTCCCAGTGAAAAATAGCGTTGCTGAGTGAGCTATGGAAATAAATCCATTGAGTATAACGATCAAATTATGAACGGTATACTTTATGTATGTTATATAATATGAATTTAGCCCATAAACATGTTATTTCTTATGAAACAATTGTTATACTGATCGAACGTTATACTTAATGAAGTAGTGTTTCATGTCATACATAATGTAATTATATATAATGAACGTTTATAATGTGAAATTATATCTATAGTTTTTATATAACTTGGGATTGGGACGCACCCGAATCTGGCAGATGAAGTTTGTTTACATTTAATTAAATACAAACTATAATACTTAATTCTTCATATTATTACATCTGTGGGTACCTTGCCTGTCCCGCTTTCAATGCCCAATTTCACGCATCAACTACATTGATTTGAGTCTAGGAGTTGGGTACGGAGTGACAAACAAACAAACATTCAAAGTTGCCTGCAGGTACATGCAAAACTTTGTGCTCGGGGTGGATAACTTTAATTAATTTTGGACGCACTAACTTACCAGTAGTAGAATTTGGAAACGTGTATATGAAAAAGTTGAACACGACAAGTGTACTACTTGGTTATGTGTGATAACTAAATGTAAACAAAACAGCGTCAATTGCTGTCTTAAATATTGAAATTCCCCCATTGAACTATCTAAACATTTACATTTAGGTACTCATTAAGGGAACTGTAGGTCTGTTTATATTTCTTTGTCTTCAATTTCATGTTTATATATGACTGTTTCTCACTAAATAAATAAAAAAATTAAATAATCTGTATGGGCAAATTTTATGCCGCTGGGTATATTTTAGTTAATAAGTACCTACCTAGTCGTGGCACAAGTATTGGTGCAACGTCGTATAAAGTCAAAAGTTCAATATCTCAAAAACGGCTACACCAACTTTGATAAAACATGTCTAAGAATAAGAACCATCGCTAGAATACCTGCTTTCAATTAAAAAAAACCGCATTGAAATCGGTCCACCCGTTTATGAGTTACGGTGCCAGAGACAGACACACAGCGGTTAAACTTAGAACACCCCTCTTTTTGCATCGGGGGTTAAAAAAGCTCGTGGCGTGTTGTTCTTCTCGCCTCTCGCCTTTTTTAGGATTTCGCAGTCGACTAGGAACCATTATAGTTTCGCAATGTCTGTCCGTCTGCCTGTCCAAGGGCGTCACCAAGGGGAGCAGGGAGGGGTAGCAGCCCCCCCCTCCCTAGAGATCCTAAAAAAGTTGCCAAAAGTAAAGCAACCAAACCATAGTCTTTGAATTGAATTGCTTTCTCGAGTATTCCCGTACGTCAAAACTAAGGCCATCAACAATGAGTAACAGGACGAAAGAGAAGGATGCAATGCATAGTACATAGCAGGGAACCTTCTTACCTCTACAATAAACTTAAATTTTCTCATATGCACATAAGACAAGCCCCCCGCCTTACCTGCCCAAGATACAGATCGGTTACTTTCCGTGGTAGCTTCCGGTACGCTGCCACGCGATGCTGGAACAATATCCCTCCACCAATAAGAAACGAAATATTCCACGTTTAGGTATATTTTATACCTTAGGCTGCTATTTACTCTTAAACTACTAATAATTCTCAAGAAAACTGAACCGTTATAGTTTTCCTTGTAAGTTTGATATATTTACTACCATCCTGAATTTTTTCAAATTTTTCAACCCACCGGTTTAGATTTTACAGGGGGACGCTACTTTTTATGAAAATTTTCACTTTAAAGTTGAATATTTCGCAAACAAATCACTGAATGGAAAATTTGTTTTAGTGAACCCCCCATTGATTTTAAAAGACCTATCCAACGATACCCCACACTACAAGGTTGGATGAGAAAAAAAAATCACCCCCACTTTACGTCTATGGGAGGTACTCTATAATTATTATTTTTTTTTATTGTACTTACTGTTTTGTCGGTACAGTTTTTATGTTCGTGCAAAATTACAGCTTTCTAGCATTGATAGTCTCTGAACAAAGCCGCGGACGGACAGACAGACAGACATGGCGAAACTATATAAGGGTTCCGTTTTTCCATTTTGGGTTCCGGGACCCTAAAAAATGGGATCTTTCCCGAAAGTCTCGCAACGCATTGAGGCAACAAGGGGCATGGTCTCAGGAGTCTGAGGAAGGCCGCGGTGAGCGGTGAGACTCAGAAGGCCTACTCCGAAATTCGAAAATCGAAGTTCGTATCATACCGCCCCTTTCACGCTCGTATTGAATATTATAAGTGTCAGAGGGACGGAATGATACGAACTTTGATTTTCGGATTTCGTGGTAGCCTTGCAGTGGCGCTCTAGCCAGGCAGGCCGCTTAGTTTTCGGCTGAAACTGAAACGGCAAGCCAGTGCGAGTCTCAAAGATATTGTACGCAATCCTCCACTGGGCTCCACAGAAAACCAGCGTTACTGCATATAATGTGCGGCAACACATGCTGAGTGGAGACCCTTTTTGGTATCCTGTCGTGTCACCAAGTAATATAGTTTTAGTGCTAGTTTTAGTCTTACTCTTAGGTGGTACTTATGGAGCCAAAATAAATATTTCTTTCTTTCTTTTTTTCAATCTTTATCTAGACTACAGTCCTCAAATGTATCCATCTGTCAACTTTACTTCAAGTTCTGCCTTCAGGGAAAAGGGAGAGAAATTAAGGGTGAATTAGCCACTTTCTGATAAAGACCGAATTCCACGCGGGCGGGCCGGGCACAGCAGAGCTAGTATAGAAACAAAGTGAAAACCTCAGACACTCCAAACCTTTCTTTAATTTAATTAAGTGTATTGGAATTATTTTCAAGTGCCTGAATTGTTAAGAAAAAATATTGATATATTTTGCTAAGTAATTCAACTTAAGTATTAACTCTACACTCGTACATCAATTTTCATTTATATATATGTAATGATGGTATCTTTATGTAATCCAAATGTTAAATGTAAGCATACGTAAAATTTTACTGTACCGTGTGTATTTAAAAAATAAACATTTAGGTAAACTTTAAACCGCTATTAAGAGACACAAATCCCCACCATGTAATTTGCGAAAAATTTGAGAATCAATCACCTCCAAAATATTGACGAAATGGATTTAGATTTTAATTTATTTTAAGACTAAAAAAGTAACTTAAAAGTATTCTTTAAAATATTTAAAAAAGACGAGCTTGGGTCGCGGTAAAACTCGAAAATACGCGTTTTCGAAATCGTTGAAGCCATTTCTGAGATCCCCAAAATAAATCAATAAACATGCAACAATTGCTCGTTTATAGATATTTTGTTTTTGCTAGAAGGCTACGAACTTAAATAAAAACAAAAAAAATCATTCTTATAAAAACGTCTAAAGTTTTGTAACAAGTATAAGTACTTTTTAGTCATCATTTATTGTATATTAAAAAAAAAAAACAAAATGTTTATTACCAAAAACTTAAAAATACATAAAAAAGAATAGGTACTGTAGTTTGCTAAAGAGTTTGGCAATGGGTGCCAGTCTCAGCTTGTGCTGGGCTCGTTAGCTCAGCGTTCCTTCCTTTATTTTATAATATTCTATATTTTTTGCAGGTGGTAGGACCTTGTGCAAGGTCCGCCCGGATTGCTACCACCATCTTGCTCGCTAATCCTGCCGTGAAGCAGCAGTGCTTGCACTGTTGTGTTTCGGCGCGGAGAGTAAGACAGCCGGTGAAATTACTGGCACTTGAGGTATTCCAACTTAGGCCTATATTATTTAGATACCTTTACGCGATCAAAAAATATTTAAATGTACCTACCTATAGGCAAATTTTAACCAAAGGTATTTTGATTTCAAATAACTAGCTTTGTTGATAAACCTACTTACCTACATACATAACATATTCTTTTAGTTCATTGAAATAGACCTCCGCAAAGTAACGCCTGATTCAATAAATTACATACATAACGTTTTTATTTATTTATCAATAAAAAACACACCATTACAGTAAAAAATCAATGCGCTGTAAAAGTCAGTTATACTTACATACAAACAAAAAATATTCAATTGTATTCATTAACAGTCACAATTGTTATAAAATAAACATAAATTATCTATACGAGTTCTACACATAAAAATTTAAATTTTCTAAAAAAGTCACGATTTCGGGAAAAAATTATAACAATCAGTACGAGTCGAGTAGTTATGGCAAAAATTACATTTTGCCTTTTAAACATTGTACGTCTTTATATACACCCTTGGATATAATATATCTAAGCTTACCTCGCGATTTATCAATCAAAATTTTTCGTGTGTTAGGCTTGGGCACTAATGTCTGAATCAACTCGTGCGCAGGTGACAAGTAAAGCCGTCGGTGTAATACCGTGTAAATATATTACGTTGCAATATATTCATTAGGAGTCATTACTTAGTTTTCTTTATGTAAACAAAATGGCAAAATACTACCTTCTGCCCGCGGTTTCGCGCGGGTGATTTAATTATACTACTAAGTACTTCTATATCTCGATTTTTAGGGTTCCGTAGGCAAATGGAAGCAGAACCCTTATGAATTCGTCATGTCTGTCTGTTTGTCCGTCCGTATGTCACAGCCACTTTTTTCCGAAACTACAAGAACGTAGATGTATTCTGTGAACCGCATTAAGATTTTCAGACAAAAATAGAAAAAAAAAAAAATGTTGTGGGTTCCCCATATTACTTAGAACTGAAACTTAAAATTGTTTTCATCAAATCCATACGCGTGGGATAATTATGGATAGGTCTTCAAAAATGATATTCAAGTTTCTAATATAATTTTTTTCTAAACTGAATAGTTTGCGCGACAGACACTTCCAAAGTGGTAAAATGTGTGTCCCCCTGTAACTTCTAAAATAGGAGAATGATAAAACTAAAAGATGTACATTACCATGCAAACTTCCACCGAAGATTGGTTTGAACGAGACATAGTAAGTAGATTTTTTCTAATACGTAATAAATCGTAAACCGCAGTTTACCTTTCATTCAATCAACTCAAATATAAACACCGATTAAAATTACAACGAATTACAAGAACTTTTACTATATTGAAAATACAAACCGAAACAAGATGCACAGAAAAACCAGAAAAATAAGACCAACACTGGGAATCGAACCCAGGTCCTCGGCATTCCGTGCCGCGTGCTATACCGCTACATCACTGCTGGTCAACCAGCTTTTCTGGTTTTTCTGTGCATCTATGTTTCGGTTTGTATTTTCAATTTAGGTTTCACGGGATGACTGTAAAAGTAAAAGTTTGGAATTGAAATAAAAAGTACAAAAAGATTTCAAAAAACCAATCATAACTTTTACTATATTATGTTACTTGTTGCTACGGAACCCTTCATGGGCGAGTCCGACTCGCACTTGGCCGCTTTTTTATAGGGTACTTTATTTATTATTGTCATGACTTAGCCACGAAAAGCGATAATTTCCTTACGAGTACCCTGGAAAACAACAGTGTGAGAATCAGATAGTCGTTCGCTAAGTGTCAGTCTTCAGTTATACCTTCCGCCGCCTAACTTTGCCTAAAAGTTCATTGCCACGACTAGTACCACAAAAACTATAAAGATATAACTCCATTAATTTAATAGGCACTATACCGTTAAGCGATTCGAACACAATCCGGAAGTAACGTAAAGACGTCGCATAAAAAATTTATCTCAAAAATTTTAATGTATACTTATAAATTATAATACTAATAAAACCATTTCAGAGTTTTCAATTATTTTATTAACACCTTGTATTTATAACTATGTATATGTTTAGAACCCTTTTCAGGGTTAATACATATTTTACAGATCGTTTAGAATCTTACTTGTTAACATTCACACACATTTAAGCTTTTATTTGTACAATACTAATACCTACAAGATCACTACCTATCGAGTTCCATTAACACTAAAACTATCAATTCTAGAAGTATCAATTAGTCTTAAAATATACATATTTTTAAAATGATTACTTTAGAATCCTTACTCCTTATCCTTAAAGGGGAAAATTTCACGCCGTAACAGAGCGACGGATCGTCGTAATTTTTGGCATAGAGATAGTGTTTGGTCCCGAGAGTAACATAGGCTACTTTTTATCCCGCAGTTCCCGAGGGAACAGCGCGCGATAACCGAATACCACGCGGGCGGAGCCGCGGGCAAAAGCTAGTTAATATAATATTTATCCTGTGTATTGAATATGTGTAAATCTCTCTTTTTCTCTCTCTCTCTCTCTCTCTCTCTCTCACTCCAGGGTATAGTAGTGTCAAATTCTATGAAACCATCACCCCTGAACCAGCTATTTTTTATCCTAGACCGTGCAAGCGGCCTTAAGTCAAAGCATTAACTCAACATCTCTTGTATCTCCAACAAACTCTTCCCTTTCGTTTCAGGTACAAACACAGCTGTGAAGAAGAACGCCAGAGCGCATGCGCCAGCGAAGGCCCAGAACAGCCAATGGCCGCCAACGACGTTGATCAGGTAGCCGAAGAGTGTGGCGATGACGAAGCCGACCAGCCAGGCTGCGGTCACCGTGAAGGCTGACCCAGGACCGCGTATGTTCGATCGGAACATCTCACCGGTCAAAGTTGCTGGTATAATACCAAAACCTGGAAGAGATATAATTCAAAGTCAAAATCAAAATATTCCACAGCCATCAGGAGACCCACTTGTTCGTTTGCCATCCAGTCGATTAAAAAAAACCGTATCCAATTTATGAATGTCAAAAAAACTCTACCACCGGTTCAAAAAAGCAAGAAACTGAACGAAGTATATTTTTTTAAACACATTTACAATGTTATTTAATTATATGCATCACAAGTCGTTATTTAACATAACTACATTTTTAGCACAGTCGCTATTTGAAGTAAGAGATCCAACGTAAATCGGAATTATCTCCAAATATCCCTGTCAATGATTATAAACATTAGTTTTATAATGAATAAAAATTTTGAACTTAATGAATAACTAAATGAATTAGGACCGGTCTGGAAGAGAGAGACAGACAGTCGATCTGAATGGAGAAAGGTTGGAGAGGCGTATTCCCAACGGCGGGTGAAAACACGCTGAAGAAGAAGAGAGAAATAATAATAAATACATGAACATAGAACCTTTTTTTGTCGGTGAGAAATTAAATTAAAAATGAATTAAAGAACAGACGAAGACTTTAAAAAGCATAGCCAGAGAACTTACAAAGTGATTTGATAAGTTGATGATAGTCTGGTCAATAAGTATAACTCATCTCGAAAAATGTACTTAAAGCAAACCTTATTTTGGCAACCCTAAAAACACTGTGACTTAAGAAGAAGTCTGCGAAGAGTCTGAAGATGAAATGAAGTAAAAAAAACAAAACGAAACTTACCAAGATCATAAAACAGGAAAAACACGATTAAAGTGGCCAGGGGCATCCACCCAATACTATTTATTGAGGGATCTCCAATGTAATCTAAATAGAAGTATATTCCTAAAACCATCTGAAACAAAACAAAGCAACAGAAGAATTAATTTACGTTACATGCTTTTAAAAAGATTATAAAAGGAAAACATTTATTTGTGATAATGATAACTGATAAAACAAAAATCGAAAAATGCAAATCAACAAATGGTCCCAGCCCAATGACATAATGCCAGCTTTTCGAACAGGCGGTAGTCGTTTCTTGAGATGAGACCGTGTTTCATGCAGCTCTTTCTCTTTACCTAATATAATAATAATAAAGAACTTAACTTTGTTTGTAATTATGTAGATCCTCTAACTAGTGTACTACATATTTAGCTAAAAGATGCAGATATAATATTTCGACCAGTGCATTCAAAATTTATTTAGATTGAAAAGAAGTCAGTCATTAAAAAATAAAATGTTTGAGGCGTAATTCAAAGAAGAGAGGAGGCCTGTGCCCAGCAGTGGGACGTATATAGGCTGGGATGATGATGATGATGAATTCAAAGAAACACACGGGAACAAACATAAGAAAACTAGCTAATATAGATTAACTTACAAGACTAATAGAGCAGAGACCCGTAGACACCATTAATAAAGTCTTCCTGCCGGACCAATCCACGAAAAATGGTGTAATACAGCTCGATCCCAATTGTGTAACTCCTATTACTATAGTTGCTATATGAGGCGAGATCGAAGACCCTGCCAAATCGAATATAGTCGTAGCATAGAACGTAATAACAACTACACCGCTCATTTGTTGCAGAATACCCAAAGTCAGAGTTATTATCAATGCCCTTCTGTTTGGTTTGACAGTGAATATCTCCTTCCATTCTTTAGAGTTGCTCTTTTTCTGTTCATTTACTTTTGTCGCTAATACGTTTTCTATTTCATCAGCTCGTCCTAGTTTTATAAGGGTACGTTTTGCTTCATCTTCGTCACCTAAAATAAAAAACAAATGGTTGCATTTTCAAAAGACTTTAATTTACTTACAACCATGCTCAAACGACACGGCTTAAAACATATTTTTCAATTGATTTCTCTGTATAAATAAAATGAGGATAACACAGTAGCAATATCACCTAAACAGAAAGATAAACTTGTGAAGACCGAAGAACCGGTCTTTGAAAGACCTGTGTTTTAAACATGTTTTAAATAATTAATTATTACTGCTAATATTTAATAATGAAAAAGATTCAGCAACAACGAAATTCCAAGTGCCTGGAACGTACCTCTCATAACTTGGAACACAGGTGACTCTGGGATGAACAGGACAGATGATATATACACCAAAGTCAGCCCTAGTCCAAGCCATCCGGTACCAGCGTAGGAGACGTAGGGACCCACGGAGTAAATAACAAGAGTTCCTAATGTTCCAGAGATTCCTGTGACGGTCAGGAGGATCCCACGAATGTTTGGTGATCTGAAATCAGAAATACCATTTGTAAAATAGACTTTTTGGCTAAAAATCATCTGAGAACTAGTCGGACTCAAAGTCAAAGTCAAAATCCCGGTTCCCGGTCCGGTTCGGAAAAAACCTCTGTTGAGAAGAATCCGGCAAGAAACTCAACGAGGTATTTTTTTTTTAAACAGATTCACATTATTTATAAATGATATCTATATACTATACATTACAAGTATTTAACACAATTTTATTTTTAACACAGTAGGTTCACTATTTGAAGTGATCGCTAGTGCGGATCGGAATTATTTCCAAATATCCCTGTCCATGATCTAATCGTTAACTTTATAATATCTCTTGCCGTATAGTCGTTCAAAGCATGCCAGTTATTTACTAGTAAGAAGTTCACAGAATGCTGAAGACCTGGGTTCGATTCCTAGAGCTGGTCTCTTTTTCTGGTTTTTCTGTCTATCTATTTCAGTTTGTATTTTCGATATTTAAGTACAATATGTTCAAGCTTAATATTCTTATCTAACTGCGCAACGGGCAGACTGGGTGATAAACAAAAAATCTTCGCACGTGCGGTCTTGGTCTAGCCATCGTTTACAAAATTGTGATCGGTTCTTACTCATGGAAAATCTTTAGTCACACTATGATTATAACGTACTTTTACATCGAAGATTATTATTGATTAAATTTAATGGTCTATCAGTGAGTCATACACCTCTTATGTTAAACTATATAAGTTGATCAAGGATTTCCGACCACGCGACATTATTCTAGATTGGAGAAATGATCGGTTAGTTCGAGTACGGGTAGTAGAGGTACCTTGATAAAGTCGATGCATAAAATCAAAGATTACTTATACGATTAAATATTTGTCGATAACTCTTTTAACGAAAATCACGTGACTATACATATTTTATATTAGGTCGTATATAAAACGTGCCTATTATTTTTGATCTTCAATCTAAGTACCTAATGATTCCATACCGTAAGTACATAATGATGTAAGTACATGCACGTGTTAATAATCGTTTAACGATTTTTATCATAATTCAACGATGATCAACGATAGGGTAATCCTCGCTTCTATCACGTCATTATCATTACAGATTAATGATATAATAATCAATATAGATGCATGTGCATACTACTAGCACCTATCTCCTTCAAAGGGGGCACCTTTGTGATTGTGTCTTAACATTTCAATGATAAAGAGTCACAAGCAATTACAAAAATAGCCCCAGACATTATTTTAAAAAGACTATCTATTATTATATATTTGTTACGGGATGTAGAATGCCATTAGTATCGGGAGCTTATTAAAGATAATCACGGCAGACTGTAATAAGTATAATCTACATAATAGTATAATAATTAGGCTGTGCATTTAAAAAAAATATTTATCGCTATTAATTTTCTATGATAAAAATGATCTTATATCCTTCACAGGGTCTCAAACTATCTGTATACCTAGCAAGTTTCATCTAAATGGTTTAAGAGCAAAAAAGAACAGACGAGAGCTACTTCCGCATTTTTAATATACCTACTCATTTTTTAATATACTAACGTTAAGTTTATGCAAAAATATTTGTTCTGCGGGAAACATCACCTAGTGCAATCATAATGACCGTAACTAATAATCGTAACTTTAAACATGTCACTATTCGACATTGGAAAGCATAAACTCAACTGGAATTTGCAGGGCTATACGAAACTCGAAACTCAAATTTTGTATCGCGCGGTCCCTCTGACACTTATACTATTTAATACAAGAGCGAGAGGGACGGTATGACACGAACTTCGAGTTTCGAGTTTCGTAGTAGCCCTGCTGTTCTTCAGAAAACATTATCTGAAGAAGACTCTCGTGACCTTCAAATCATAAGTCGAACGCATCTATCCCAGATTCTCTGTCAAGGAGTCTGATGTGAATGAAAAGTTGGACACTGTTACCTGCGGCGCATTCTGTGAAGAAAGCCATCGAAAAGCTACGAAAAATTCAGATTTCGTCGAGTACCCTTTCTTCATTCTCAACTACCTACTGACGTGCTAGCCAGTCTCTTGTTTTACTGAAACATCACGTGTTTCGGGTCTTATCAATCAGTGATATTTCAAATACTTCCTTCGTAATGCACCTTAATTTTATCTTAATTGAGCTGATTATTTTAATTGCGTAATCATCAGTATTTATCGCTTTCCGGTGAACTATCGTCATGGTGGCATCTCCTGAAGTAAGTCTATCTAATTGTAACGCTATCTGTTTTATATTATGTTTTAAAGTCGTCAGCTTTTGTTTTATCACTGGGTTCAAAGTCTAGTCTCGTCAAGATGTCTTTGAAAAATATCTGAATACCTGATGGTTCGAGGTTTATTGTGTAAGATTATTTGAAAGTGACGTAGTATTTAAAGCTATATCAACATTTGAGTTTGCAGTTACATTATTGGGATTTTTCCCGACATTAATTCGAAGGCAATAAATTACTTAAGTAATATTTTCAGTCAGTAAATGTAAACGGATAATAAATGGTACAATAAAATCGTTAAAGATAATCTTATCCTTTGAAATATAATCATTATCAAATTCTTTAAGGCACTAAGTCCGTCATTTGCGGACTTCGTTCTTTTATAGTATAATAAAAAAAAACCCTAGCAAAAGTAACTTTGTGGCAAAGTTACTTTTGCTACACAGCATTAGGTCTTGCTTGTGTTCTCGAACTTTTCGAATTATCGATGTTGCATTCCGTGCTTGAGTAGATTTCCTTCAAATCACGCAATATGATAATTTTTAACGATTTTAAAAGGTTAACGAAAGTCTAGTGCCTTAAAAAAAGTTACCGAAAAGCATTTCATGCAACAGTTGTATAATGGGTCAAACGCGAGTGGCGTGGGTTACGACGTGAGCGTATTACTAATAACTAAGGCTAATATAAAATATTTGTTAATCCTCACGCAATTTCTCCAATGTAGACTAGATTCCCGACAGCGATGATGCCAATGCCGAAACCCTTCAGTATCCTGCTGGAGAACAGCATTGCCAAGTTTCTGGTGAAGATGATGATGATGAAGGAGAGAGCGGAGATGGCACCGCCCATGATGAGGCAAGGCTTCCGGCCGATGATGTTTGAGAGGAAACCGGTTACATGGGGTCCTGAGGACAATAAATTGTAAGATAAAAATAGTCTGGTTTTCTAAAGTAGTATTGTATTTTATTGTATTGTATTGTATAACTCTCGGTATTGGACATAAAGTAAATAAAATAACAGATTACATTGAAATTCAAATTTAGATACAAAAGAAAAGTTATCCAATAGATACGAAAGTAGAATTTTGATGTCGTGACTGAAATGGGAATGTGTTTTTTTGTTCGTTACGCTTTCATGCCTTCAAGTATTTAAATAATCGTGATGAAAATATATGGACATATTTTGAGGCTCGGAGAAGGACATAGGATAGTTTTATCCTGAAAAATTGTACAGTTTTCTCGAGCGTACGATATAAACGAAATCTTCGCAGACGAAGGTGTTGGGTGCTTAGGTTATGATTATTACTAGGATTATCATAATGATACCTAATATTATTATGGCCTTAGCATGCACTAAAATTATATTATGCCATGTATTTCTCAAGCCACCGTCACGAGTCACTACCTTCAGGCCAAGGCTGGCGAAGTCAAATTTGGGTAAATTTTCTACCGTTGTAACCTTACAGCCGATGGCCTGTAATGTTCCACCTTATGTAAACATAGGTTAGTAAGAGGGGCTAAAAGAATTAAACCAATTTTATTAAATTAAGGTAAATTGTAAACAAATGAAGTTAGAAATTGTTAATCTATCCATAAATACGCGAACGAGATTATTGGCAACATTGAAACTGTCAAACGCGAATGTAGGAATAGCACAGCAAAGCCTTCCCTAATCGTTGCTATGGGCCTGCGGGCTATTCTTACCTGTCCCCACTATCGCCATCGTCCCCTCCGTCGCCGAGGTTAGCTTATAAATACGACTCCCGTACGATATTAGGGAATTTTTTTTTCTCTTCGACACGGACTCGAGAGGTTCTCTCTGGATACTTGGTAATTATTTCTATCGTATTTTATTTATTTTTTAATATTTATTTGTGTTATTTTATATAGTGAATTGGTGTGTGGTTTCCCTGCTTTGTGTATCATGGTACCGAAGACCTTTGGTATTATGGTATTCATTGCTGGGAATTGCGTATTGATTCATTATGGGGTTTGGGGATTACAATCAGTTGTGATTTTAAATATTTCTGGAACAGTAGAGGACTTATCGAGTTTCGGCTCAGTAAAAGCCGATTCCTAGGGAATGAGAGCCAGGTCACCTAGCGGTGGTAACGGACAGGCTGGCTTTCCCTGGGAACGTTCTTCAGTGTCAGTGTGCGCCTATGGAGTAAGGGCGGGGTCTGTGATATACAAGAAGAGACAGGCCTAATTTTCTCCCTGGGTTTTGGAGGGTTTGAGATGCCATACCAGGTGTCCTAAATCAACCAAGACCTTGTCCTCCTTATCTATTTGTTTATCTACCCACATATTTATTCTTCGGCATCGGTATTTGTCTTTCCCAATCCTAACACGACAAATACTGGTGAGCACACGGGTAATAGGAGTAGGAAGCAGAGCCACCCACTCGACGTAGGGGTAATTAGAATAGGGCCGCTCATCTCACCAGGTGAGAGACCCCGCGAGTAACCTAAATGTGGAGCCCGGGCTCCTAGCTTGCTGTTCGTGTAGTTTAGTTGGCTAGTTTAGAAGTAGGATAGGATATGGTAGGCTTGATGTCTTGTTTTACTTCCACTTGGTAAGGCGGAAGTTCTATTTGCTCTATCTAATTGATTTGATATTTATTTGTGTGTTAATCGTGTTTTACTTCCACTTGGTAAAATGGAAGTTATATTTTCTTTATCTACTTGATTTGATATTTATCAATCGTGTTTTACTTCCACTTGGTAAAATGGAAGTTATATTTTCTCTATCTACCTACTTGATTTGATATTTATTTGTGTGTGTTAATTGTGTTTTTTCCATTAACTATACAGCTACTTACCAATTTGCCTAAGGCTGCTTTTAAGCTTGCCTGCTACATCCAGAACCTAGCCATACTCTTGGTGACATACTTACAATATATTATCTTCTCTGTGCTTACATAGATATTGACAGCTAAATGACTGACTTTGACGTCCGACGAATGAAGGGTTTCAGCGTTTCACTTTCATTCAATGTCCTATGTTACAAACGCTAGTAGCTTCAAATACAAGTGAGACAAAATAATTCAACAACTCACAATGGAATAATAATTTATTTGCTGAAAGTAGAATCTCCTTTGGAAGACTTTGGTCGTTCCTGGCTGCGGACCTTGGGCTGTATGAATCTGTAGTGGCTAATAATATCAACTATTCAAATAGTAATAAGGCTCTACTAAATAACTTATCTTTCATAAACTTACGACGTAAGTCATATTGATTAAGACTAAGGCAGAGCAAGTCAGTGGTTGACGGTACCAGGTGATCCGGAAGCTACTCTTTAATCAATATAATAAACCACTATAAGTTATCCCTAAGTACTGTTGAAGTTGGGTTTGTTACTACAGGAGTATTGTGATCACGGGTTTGATCCAGGAACAGCCTCAGACTATAACTGACTTCCCTTTGAAAATGTCCTCTCTTGTGTAAACATAAGATATGTTCTTATATTTCCTAACAAGGAAAAGGTAGTATGCTCCTTCAGAGTACGCAGAGGAGGCAACGCCCAGTACGGTGACGAAAGCCACTTCCAGAGGCGGGGAGTGGGCCTCTGGACTTTAGCTGCGGTTTAAAATACCTTTTCCACACGAACATATCATAGACTATTGACAGGTGACTTTATACAACTAACTACATTCTTCATTTGCTCCTTACTTATCTTCTCTTTATTACCTAGTTAAACTATATAATAATAGAGCTCTTTTCCCATTATGCTAAACGTACTAAAGGGTTACCTTCTAGGACACAACGTAGGATCCTTATTCTAGACCGCTAACGATCATTTGGCCAATTTTATGACTTAAACAAGGTAAATCGACTTGAGTTGGTTTAGGTAATTCGTAGGTTGAGACCCAAATTAATATAATAATAAATAAATTCGATTTATAGGCTTCGGTATAGGCTTTAAGTTAGGTTTAAAATGCTTTAGGTAGGTGGAATCGTTACAATTTTGGAGCGTAGTGACCAGGATAGTATGTATGTTTTAGTAATTATTACCATTTACTTCATTCAATTTATTAAATTAGATTAGATTATTATTCATTCAGTATAAAATTACATCATAAATTTTACATGTCAAATATATGTTTGCTAAGTTTTTATCTTTCCATTTTCGTTTCACTGGGTACTCAAATAATCATTTTTCCATTAAATCAGTAATTAGAATACAATTCGATTATATTACATTGTTTGTAGATATAGTACAAAGTTGATTTTGCCTTGTTTAGGTCGAATGTTGTTATAATCTATTGTCATGTGACAATTGGTTATAGCAACAATTTTGTTGACGTGAAAAAAGGAAAAGTATAAGTGGGAAATGGAAGCTCATAATAGGTACTTGTATTGTTTTAATAATAATAATAGTAATTCTTCTCTAAAGCTGAGGTTGTAGTCTTTTCTTATTGGTGAGGCATTCTTTGTACACGATGCTCTGAAAAAAAAAAAATTGTTCATTTTAGCGACCATCAGTATTACATTAAATATAATATTCTCCCTAGTGATTAAGTAAATTAATAGTTAATTAAGTAGTAGTAGGTCGATATAAGTAAAATATTTTAGTGACTAGGTTGTGGGTAGTCAAGTAAGAATGGTTCGACTCCATGAACATGCAGACCTAGGAAAATACCAGCATGTTATATCATTATATTATTAGTAGACGAAACGTCAAGGTAAATATTGCTTATGTGTTTAGCATGATAGGTCTTGTTCATAGCAATTTACCGCGAGCTTTGCGGTGAAGGAAAACAGCGTGAGGAAACCTGCACAAACCTGCGAAGCAATTCAATGGTCCGTGTGAAGTTCCCGGTCCGCACTGGGCCCGCGTGGGAGCTGTGGCCCGGGCCCTCTCGTTCCGAGGGGAGGCCTGTGCCCAGCGGTGGGACGTATATAGGCTGAGATGATGTTGATGATAGTAATTTAACATTATAAAGATCAGAAGATCAATAATTAAAGAAATATAGGAATATTGTCAGACGTGTAATAGAAAGTAGAAACCCTGAAATTAGCATAGTTTATTAGATGGTTACAGACAGTGGGGGCACAAACAAAGAAAATTAATGCTTAAAGTAGAGAGGTAGGTAGGAGTAGAGTAGGTAGTAGATATCTACAGAGTCCCTCGACTCTAAATACTAACGCATTGAATTGAAGTAGTTTAGTTTATTTATTCATTCAATATGAGATTACATTATGATTTTCGTAAATGTCAGTTAAGTATAACAATTCATATTAAAATTAATCAAAGATAAAAATAAAATTATTTAATAAAATACCAATCATGTCATGATGCGAAATTAAAATAAAATCAGTTTTCTTTAGGGATTGTCATAGTAGTAGGAACATTGTTAGTTTGGTTAACTAAATAGTTCATTGAAAATAACTGACACCTGTGTGGGGAACTTGTGTCCAGCCATGTCTGTCCTGTGGCTTATGTGATGATGATGATGATGATGATGATAATTGGTAATAGAGCAAAAGGTATTCTGAGTAACAGAACCAATAGAATAATTATAAGTTAACTAGTGCCGGAGTAGTAGGAAAGACTGGTTTTCTAGAAACAAGACAAAAGGTAATGTATAATAAATTATAACTTCTCATTTAAGTTGCATAAATAATCTATAGATAAAATAAGTAGGATAGGTAGGTAAGTTAATTTACCTTAATAAATGATGTTCAACAGTGTCCAATACATCAGCCGGGGCATGTGTAAACCACAGAGCAAAAGTCAGAATTTTCCCCGGGTCCAGGTCCTCTGAAATATATTTTTGTAAGGTTTTAAATAAGTTCATTATGTGAAGGATATTAATGATTGATAAAGAGTACATAGTATGAAAGATATTTGGAATATGAGGATAATTAGAAAAACATTTATAGCATACCTATGATACCATTCAAATGAATGTTCTCCTTGGCTCTCAGGATTCCGAGACAAAAATAAACTCATTGCTGAAACAAAGTAAGAAATAAGCATCAAAATCTGGTTCTAGTTGTTAGACTCCTTATAGACTAAGTAGTGTGTAAGTAGGTTAGTTTAAGTAGTGTAACTACATTTAAGAATAAAATTAAAATATATTTTATATTGGGTCTAAGTTCGGTGAAAGTAAAGTTATTCTCGGCCAAAATTCAATTTCATTCGCTTTGGAATGTTATGACATCATGTTAATTTCAATAATTGAGAATTATTTCAAGTAATAGACACATAGCAAACAAACATATCTACATCTCAATTAAATATAATGACTAGAAAATACCCTATATCTACTAACTAAAATGATTGCAAGTAATGTTACTACAGCATTAGATTGATAAAAATTAGGTATGCTAACAAACTTTACCTTACTCTTACTTGTGCTTTCTTGATAAATAATTAGAAAAATAACAGAAGGAGAATGTATACTTAAATGATTTAGTTGTGAACTATAGATATTATCAGAAAATTAATAGTTAAGTTAGATTGTTTGTTTGATCATTAACTTTGTTTATAAGATCCATTAGTAGAACAATTACAATCATTTTCCGTCTTAACAAGTTAATAACTAATTATCATAGTATTCAGTTTGCATGGAATAACTAGGTCTCAGATATCATCGTGGCTGAATTATTTACAAAACTAAACCTTATTAGATCAAAGTCGCGATTAATGAAGTAACATCTATACGAAAAGTAAACAAGGGTACTTACATTCAAGTTCATTTTTCTAAGGCGTTGTGGGTACTTTTGACGAGGTGCACTTGGTCGTTTGTGAGATTATTTGACGAATATTCATGGCGCTTTCTCGGTAAAATAGTATTATGTTCATGTTCTGCTTCAAATATTAACACAAATAGTCCGCAATGAATATTTCTTTAGTTAGGTTATTTATTGGTTATGAATAGACATGGGGGAATAAATAACGTCACGATGACAATGTCACCGTGACTCGCCGTCAGGAGCTGTCACTGTGACTTTTCACAAAAGAACAACGTTACAAAATCACATCTTGGCGCTTCGGGAAACACTGCGTGTGGTATTTGCCGATGGTTGGTCTAAATGGGGTAAACTAGCGCCATCTGTCGGCAACGTAGTGAATGTGGTATTACGATCAGTTATGCAAATGTTATATTCTCGCTTGATTGATTCCGGAAGGTGTGTAATAAACATCGTTACTACACCGTTTCGTTTATTACGCAGTCATTCAACTCTTATAGTTTTACGGTCAGTCAAACGTTATCTAGGTTATTTTTAAGTACAGCGACACCTATCGGTCAATAAAGTAACTATCGTCCAAAACAGATGCTATGACAGATAATATCATGTGGTGATATGAGTAGCAGGCGTGACAGTCACGTTGAAATAACAGTGTGGCAAGAAAAACATTCCTTACAGGACCGTGACGTGTCACAAATATCATACAGTGGCCCGAGTAACAGGCGTGACAAGTCACGGTGACTTTTCACTGTGACTTTCTTGGAACGGGATCGTCAGTCACTGATATCAAAATGTAACGCTTTTCCCCATGTCTAGTTATGAAAAAAATTCGAATTGGATTGACAGGTTACGACGCGTGTTGAAAAAAATAAAAAAATTGTATGTACTCGTTATAAAGACTTCCAGTCATTATCGCAACTATGATTACGGTTAAAAGTTTTAAGCAGTACTGTAGTATTAAAAATTATTTACTGACTGAGATTAGGTTGTTAGTTATAATATAGTTATTCATTATTACATAAGTTTTACCATTAAGAGTGTTATAGTGTAAGTCTACCTTTTGTTATAGTGTATGACAACCTTTAATAATTTTTAATATTGAGATACCAGAACGGCATAGACTTGAGGGTGATGATAGCATTATATAACTAAAGATTATTTATTATTTAGATAGACAAGAATAATTCTAATAAGATCATCAAGTAAAAATAAAAGGACGAAAGTGCATGTTTAACGACCTGAAACAAAGATGAAGCGTAGACGTAAACGTAAATGTATTTATAGTTTAGTATTTTGGTAAAGGGCTTGTCAGGATAGTGCATTAGTGTTGTCTAAAGTATGATTTTGTCTCTTTCTAACAAATACACAGGTATTATACGAGTCATTTGAGAAACAAGTGCGTTGCGATTTGTTCCTTCTATCAATAATAATAATAATAAAATAAATAAAAAACAAACAATTAAGGTAGGAGATTCGAATCGGGTTTGTAAAATGAATGGTGACTTCTTTGTATAAGAATACAAAGGCGGGAAAAAAACTTAATATTTTTATCTATGACAACACCAACGCAGAATAGATAATGGAGTAGTATTAAATTGTCAAAATAAATTGACAGTGTTAAAACAATAGGTCATGTCATTAATGTCAGTTGTCAAACTAGCAGTTCGGAAACTAGAATAATTAAACGCAAATTTGATCACTACCGTGTGATTCACGAACGAGTTTTATGAAAATCGGAACTAGATAACAATTTTAGCAGAGTTGCCGTTAGATAAATTATCTAACGTGTAAAATATTTTCCTTACATTTAAGAATTAAAAATATGGCCGTGATCGCATGTTTTAAAATTTTATGATAGGATACTATAGTGGTCATGGTTGCGTTGTCCGAACGCAAATTATCTGTCAGTACATACGTAGGTGTCAAAAAAAAAAAAAAAAAAAACGCTAAAAATTAAAAAACATCGTTAAGACGGGGGGGTCGTAACTTAAATAAATTCAGAGTAGGCTATTTTACAAATTATGTGAGCTAAACGAGCATTTTTAGAAATGTAATTAGGCCAAATTAAAAGTTAAGATAATGATAATTAGGGATTAGCAGGCTATAATATTGTCACTCATGACAGGTATATTTTCCTTTAACTTAAAGAAATTCTATAAAACTATTTGGCCCAAGCCCTCTCATTCTGAGAGGAGGCCTGTGCCTAGCTGGGATGATGATGATTAAGCTAGAAGTAGGGACAAGCTCAAAGTAAAAGGAAAGTGTATATTGGTATGTATGTACAAAATGTCAATGCTTATGCATATACAAATTTCACTTTGATTTAAGAATAGTATAAGCAAAATGATATAATCCAAGCACTCTAGCTCTCATAGGACGCTTGTGCCTGGCGGTAGGGAATGCAGGCTGGGAATAGGATCACACATAGATAAATAATACAAATATAAAAGGTTCAGAAACCTGAGGTAGCTATTGAGATTTAAAAACAAGTTTAGTTATCCAAAATCGGTTTAGCATTTTATTTGACTTGAGGGTTAGACAAGCATAGCTGGGAAGGTTAATTCAATAGCAAAGAGATACGCTGCGCAGTAAAATCATGAAAGTTTGTGTAGTTTAGGAAGACGGCGGTTAAGAGGTCAAGTAAAGCCTAACTTCATGGAGTTTATATACTCAAGTCACTTATGTTAATTAAAAAGATTTATTAGGTAATAAGATTATTTGCTTATCAAGATCATAGGGAAGTAGGCATACAAAACAATTGGCCAATATTTTAAAATAATGGGGGTCGCCTGATTAAAAGGAGTTAAATTTGTAAAGAAATGTGTTACCTTGTATAGTTATAGAGCAAATTTCAAGTTGCAGTTATTTCAATACAGTATAGGGAAAGTCAATAGGCATTTTAGGAAATAAATAAAAAAAAAGGTAAGCTTTTTATTAGTATGCAATAAGATAAAGGAATTATTTTAGTTGCATATTCACTGCAGAGTATGATAGTAGAGTTTATTTCATCAAAATAAAATGGTTGCTGGCAGGTAATTCACTCTATAAAGCACAGGGAAGAAATACAACAGTAGGCTGGCAGTAGGATATCTTGAGTTAGCACCTCACTTTTGACAGACTTCACGCTGGGATATTTAAAGTTTGTTGACAGCTGCTAGTGTTTAGCTCAAAGGTAGTAGGAATTTTGTTGCTCCCGAGGAAAATTTTAATTTTAAGATTGGGTTTCGCTTTACCTGTAAACAAAACAAATAAAAAAAAAATTGGTAATCAACTATGATGAGATCTAAAAGGTTTGATGATAGTGTACTATTAATAAAACAGCCAGAAAGTTTGGCTTAGTTATGTTAGTTTATTGTTCATTAGTACAGGTTTTGTTTGGAATCTTGATACAGAGATTTAGTATGGCGGTTTTAATATTGAGAAAACTAACAGATTGGAAAATTAGTTCATGAGATGGTAGGTTACAAGGTTATTATTTTGAGTATGTATGTAGGTATGAAAAGGATTCAATGCAAAACCGATAACATAGGATAACTTACCAAAAATAAACATTATGAAGGCAGGTGTAGTTGAGATTTCATTTAGGTTGTCTTCGAGACAAATTAGTGGTGATTCACTTTACACAAATGTCATCTTGATTGGTTATAAAGGGCGATAGGTAAACTACCAACTACGTCAGTGGTTCATATTCCATGATAACTTCTTCAGTGCCTGAAAGCAAAATATCATTATTACTTCAAATTTACTAACTTACAATTAGTATAAACAGTTTCAATATGAAATAAAAGATAATAAGTAGCTGCTATCTATTGAATGCTTATAGAATGGGAAAGAATTTGTTTGAATAATATTAGCAAAAACAATAGAATGTATGTACGGAACATTAATTACCTTTGTATTTCAAGTTCTTAATTGAACTAACACTATTACCACTGTTATGTAGGATCCTTGGATATGTTTTGGTCAAACTCGAAAGGTTGAATTAAACATAATTTGATTTGAACATTGCGTTGATTTGGTTTTAATAAATATATCGACCACCAATAAAATTATCATCGTTGATCAGTGGTGCAAAGCATAGACAAGAAACACATAGCTTACAACATTTTTAATGTTGACGTGCTGTCACGTTAAGGAAAAGTAAAGGCATCATGGCCATGCAGCCTAATTGTGCATAGATTATAGAAGAAATAAATATTTTCGTTTGGAAAAATTCTATTATGAATTTTATAAGATATTAATTTAGAACAAACAAGTAGAACGTTTATAGGTATTAATATAATATTATACGTGCGTCTTAATAAGGACAGAAAGCCATTTTTTTTAAAAGGAGAAGAAGAAGATAGTAATTTTTCTATTGCAGAAAAAAAAAAAAACTAGATATTAACATTAAAATAATAACGCAGGGATTTGCTAAGTGAGTTTAAATAGCTTTCTGTAGAGTGTGCGGTGTTGGCGTTATTGCCCGGCCAACATGTAAGTGTGAAAACAAACTCGTTATTGTACAGAAGAAAAGAATCTCTCTAACAAAATAATTAGACTAATACCTGATACGGCGGGTAAAATATAAGTTGTAGCCTTAAAATGCAGTGTCACGTAAATAATCTAGCAGATCTACATGGGGAAAATCCAGCAGGGAACGTAGGTAGAAAATTTAGATAGGGTGAGTATAAATTTCATTGCAAGATGTTCTAATTGATTTATTTATATTGATAACTTGGCAGCGGAGTAGTCCGATATCTAAGGGGGGTTCCAAAACGTCGAAAGGATTACCTATACATCATCACTGTAAATTGTAACCTTTTAGAATAGGTAGGTTTAAGGATGATTTTATTGGGGCTACATGAGTAAAGGGTAAGCAATCTTCTAAACAAGTAAATTTTACTTATGTTTGGCAACTATAGTAATGCTGGTCATCCTATTTCCTGCGCTGTTTGATGTGGTTAGGAATAGAATAGAATAGGAAAACCTTATTGCATAACCCCGTGTGGTGTCGGGTTGGAGTTGCGCCTCTCCGTTTCTTCCGTGGATGTCGTAAGAGGCGACTGAGGATATGGGTTAAGGTATACCGTAGGCGACAGGCTGGGCAACCTGTCACTGTTGTACCGTTTTTGTCGGGCTTTAAACCTGGAATTGCTGGGGGTGGCTCCGAAGCGGTAGCGTTTCGTGTGCTCTGCCTACCCCATTTGGGAATACAGGCGTGATGTTTGTGTGTGTGTATGTGTGTGTGTTATTGCATAATCTGTGTTTGTACAAAGATGATGAAAATGTTTAGTGTTTCGACAGTTACCCTCCCAGGCATAATAGTAATAATAATAATGTGTTATAATTCTTAAGATCTAATTCACAATTTACTAAGTAGCATAAAATTCTTTTAAATCATAGACAGCCTTTTCTATTAACTTTTATTAGTGTTTGTTTAAAAGTGATTTTATAGGTTTATGCGATTACATTCAGGTTGAATAGTCTATTTTCTGTGTGTTTGAGCTTAGGTATGTATGGTGTGGTTGTTTAAGTGCCTGGGGGGCACAGCATTACCAAGTCAAGTAAAACATTTAGTATTTAAATAAACAAACATTGATGGGAGAAAGGAAATACTAGGTAGATAAAAATAATTAAAATTTTATTAGGTAATCTGCATTCTTTAAATACAAAATACAAATTGCTAGTATGTTATTACTCAAACTTAGGAGAAATCAGGTGGATATAATAATCAGGTAATTTTCAGTAACACTATGTTGCGCCACAAGACTTATAAATAGCCACAGTTTCACATGTAGCATACTTCTATGGACAATTAACAATTCATAAATTTCAAAATACATATCTACTTACATACTTTGGCCTTTTAGATATAGTTTAGTTTAATTTAGTTGTAATATTAAGTATTTTAGTTAAGTTATTTTTAGGATGTTTTTTATTGTTTCATTCGTACCAATAAATTTGAAATCATTACTTATATACATAATACTATATCTAATTGAAACCATGTTGCAAGTCAAAGGTAGTAAGCTAAGTTACCATGTCCCTAACATATCCATTGACATCATAATAAGCCTTCGTAACTAAAAAGGAAAATAGTAATTTTTCTAATGCTTTAAATTGTTTTACATTCTCTTCTTTTAATATTTCTGTGGGAAGTTGTTGAGTACTCTTGGCGCCATGCCGAAGAAAGTTTTGCCATCAAAGCGTTTTGTCAGGTTTGGTGTTAATTCTACCTAACTGTTGCAAACTGTTAGATTGTACCTTTATAACTGTTTAACTAATGTTTTCAGCCAATTCAACTAAGTTAGGCAAGAGTAAATTGAGGCCGCGTTTATATGTATTATTGTTGTTATTTGTTGTTATTATTATAGCCTTCTTATTTTCATTTTGAATCACGGAGCATAGTCATAAATGCATGCTTTGCATACTGAAGATAGTTATTATAGTACTTATTACATAAACATTTCAAAAGTACGTAACATTTAATTTCATAATAAATAGCTTTCCAAATTTCACAATTATTTTATATAATTTAATTAATTAAATTTTATAAAACCTATCCATAAAAAGAAAAAAAAATGATTATATGTATATAAATAGTAGTAAGTTAGATAAAGCATTATTCGAATGGTTGGTCAAGGTAGAGTGGGCACAGAAGTTTCTGTTGGTCTTGGGTGCTCGAGTAGAGTCAGTACAGTTAGTTTGGGAATTGGGATTATCGGGATGATGGGAGTTCGTAGGGGTGTTGTAGAACGCTTGATGCTTGATGGTGGTTATTCTGGTACAATGGGTTTTATAACTTAGTTTTCTAGGGTGCAATAGTAAAATTAATTAAGAACTACAACTAAATGCAGATGTAATAATGGTACGTTATTTCAAGGATTTATGCTTGAGTCTAGGAAAAAAAAAATAATATATAAATATAGGATATGTATTTTGCTGGAGGACATTTCTATTATTTGAGTGTTTCTAAAAATAATTCGGGAAAATTTTATAAGTGTACAAAAATATTATTCCTATATCAGAGTGGCGTGTTAAAAGGGGGGGGGCCCATGAGAGTATATGTGATTGAGAACAGGGGTAGAGGGTTTAGTAAAGGTATGAAAAAGCGGAAGAGGAAGGATGTTTCTGAGGGGATTCAAAATAAAATGAGTGGAAGAAATAGGGTATCTAGTATATGTGAGGCTCTGATGTTGGAATTTTATTTAACTTATTGATATTTGAACCGGAATCATTACACTCAACAATCAAAGTCCATGGGTGTAAAAGTTAGGAGTAAGCCAGAGAAAAAAATAAATAAAGGCATAATGCAGTTAATTGCCGCCCATGAAGCTTTCACACTCATCACAACTTGATACTAGAACCCTACACGTAGCAATGACGATGCGTGATATTGTATAATCTCTACTATGATAGAGAATGTAACTCTCCGCACTACTATGAATTTTATGATTGTATGACTCTAAAATTAAATTGAATAAGAGAGCACTTGTACCCTTGCAAAAAGCTGGGTACATAGAAGATGGAAACCAACATTTTTTTCTTATTGTATATTTTTTTATATATAGCGTTATCTTATCAGATGTGTGCTAGACACAAAATTGTTATCACAACAAGCGGAAAACTGGGAGTAAGGTGAATGAGGTCCAGGGACTGGAGAATGTTGTTTTGAAATTGTTCTGAAAGCAATGGATTTGGCCGACGACGTTGAGCTTTGTTTTTGGAGGGGCACGTGTGCGAAGGGCTTTGATCGTTAAAGGCAGAGCAAGATCGGGTCACTAGCTCTCGTGTATGAAACCGGAGGAATCATTTACCCTCGCTGAGACAATAGTTCCTCGTGAAACCCTTTCAGCGTTATTTCTGGCAACTAAGATCTAGTTTTTGTGCCTTAGTAATTTTATTCTTGGATGATTTAAAACGAATTATATACAATATGACGTTACGTTATTGCTGCAACACACACCAAGCTAGGAGTGGTGCGATTGAGGAGGGAAGGTTAGGTTGCACTGCTTGAATTGGTTCTGAAAGCAATGGATTTGGCCGCCGACGTTTGGCATTGTCTTTAGAAGGGACACATTGGTACTGATTTCGGTCGACAAAGGCAGAGCAAGACTGGGTCAAATACCTTTGTGTGTATCACTAGGGTCGGGGTGAGCCTAGCACAACTCACCTTCCTTTTTGAGGCAAGAGTCACTCGTGAAACCCCTTCAGCGTCATTTCTGGCATGTGCGTAAAACTGGGTCGTTCGCTCCTTGATTAGTTTCACTTTTACGATTGGTTTAAATACACACCACTCAAAGATCTTGCCTAGAAGAAGTGAGGAGAGGCAATCATAGAAGGGGAAAATATTAATAAGTTTATTGGAAGTTGATGTTTATTTGATTTTCAAATTCTACTCCAGCTAGATACATGTCCGCTTTCATAGAATTTGGGGGGCAATTGTAACCTTACAGCCGATGGCCTGTAATGTTCCACCTTATGTAAACATAGGTTAGTAAGAGGGGCTAAAAGAATTAAACCAATTTTATTAAATTAAGGTAAATTGTAAACAAATGAAGTTAGAAATTGTTAATCTATCCATAAATACGCGAACGAGATTATTGGCAACATTGAAACTGTCAAACGCGAATGTAGGAATAGCACAGCAAAGCCTTCCCTAATCGTTGCTATGGGCCTGCGGGCTATTCTTACCTGTCCCCACTATCGCCATCGTCCCCTCCGTCGCCGAGGTTAGCTTATAAATACGACTCCCGTACGATATTAGGGAATTTTTTTTTCTCTTCGACACGGACTCGAGAGGTTCTCTCTGGATACTTGGTAATTATTTCTATCGTATTTTATTTATTTTTTAATATTTATTTGTGTTATTTTATATAGTGAATTGGTGTGTGGTTTCCCTGCTTTGTGTATCATGGTACCGAAGACCTTTGGTATTATGGTATTCATTGCTGGGAATTGCGTATTGATTCATTATGGGGTTTGGGGATTACAATCAGTTGTGATTTTAAATATTTCTGGAACAGTAGAGGACTTATCGAGTTTCGGCTCAGTAAAAGCCGATTCCTAGGGAATGAGAGCCAGGTCACCTAGCGGTGGTAACGGACAGGCTGGCTTTCCCTGGGAACGTTCTTCAGTGTCAGTGTGCGCCTATGGAGTAAGGGCGGGGTCTGTGATATACAAGAAGAGACAGGCCTAATTTTCTCCCTGGGTTTTGGAGGGTTTGAGATGCCATACCAGGTGTCCTAAATCAACCAAGACCTTGTCCTCCTTATCTATTTGTTTATCTACCCACATATTTATTCTTCGGCATCGGTATTTGTCTTTCCCAATCCTAACACGACAAATACTGGTGAGCACACGGGTAATAGGAGTAGGAAGCAGAGCCACCCACTCGACGTAGGGGTAATTAGAATAGGGCCGCTCATCTCACCAGGTGAGAGACCCCGCGAGTAACCTAAATGTGGAGCCCGGGCTCCTAGCTTGCTGTTCGTGTAGTTTAGTTGGCTAGTTTAGAAGTAGGATAGGATATGGTAGGCTTGATGTCTTGTTTTACTTCCACTTGGTAAGGCGGAAGTTCTATTTGCTCTATCTAATTGATTTGATATTTATTTGTGTGTTAATCGTGTTTTACTTCCACTTGGTAAAATGGAAGTTATATTTTCTTTATCTACTTGATTTGATATTTATCAATCGTGTTTTACTTCCACTTGGTAAAATGGAAGTTATATTTTCTCTATCTACCTACTTGATTTGATATTTATTTGTGTGTGTTAATTGTGTTTTTTCCATTAACTATACAGCTACTTACCAATTTGCCTAAGGCTGCTTTTAAGCTTGCCTGCTACATCCAGAACCTAGCCATACTCTTGGTGACATACTTACAATATATTATCTTCTCTGTGCTTACATAGATATTGACAGCTAAATGACTGACTTTGACGTCCGACGAATGAAGGGTTTCAGCGTTTCACTTTCATTCAATGTCCTATGTTACAAACGCTAGTAGCTTCAAATACAAGTGAGACAAAATAATTCAACAACTCACAATGGAATAATAATTTATTTGCTGAAAGTAGAATCTCCTTTGGAAGACTTTGGTCGTTCCTGGCTGCGGACCTTGGGCTGTATGAATCTGTAGTGGCTAATAATATCAACTATTCAAATAGTAATAAGGCTCTACTAAATAACTTATCTTTCATAAACTTACGACGTAAGTCATATTGATTAAGACTAAGGCAGAGCAAGTCAGTGGTTGACGGTACCAGGTGATCCGGAAGCTACTCTTTAATCAATATAATAAACCACTATAAGTTATCCCTAAGTACTGTTGAAGTTGGGTTTGTTACTACAGGAGTATTGTGATCACGGGTTTGATCCAGGAACAGCCTCAGACTATAACTGACTTCCCTTTGAAAATGTCCTCTCTTGTGTAAACATAAGATATGTTCTTATATTTCCTAACAAGGAAAAGGTAGTATGCTCCTTCAGAGTACGCAGAGGAGGCAACGCCCAGTACGGTGACGAAAGCCACTTCCAGAGGCGGGGAGTGGGCCTCTGACTTTAGCTGCGGTTTAAAATACCTTTTCCACACGAACATATCATAGACTATTGACAGGTGACTTTATACAACTAACTACATTCTTCATTTGCTCCTTACTTATCTTCTCTTTATTACCTAGTTAAACTATATAATAATAGAGCTCTTTTCCCATTATGCTAAACGTACTAAAGGGTTACCTTCTAGGACACAACGTAGGATCCTTATTCTAGACCGCTAACGATCATTTGGCCAATTTTATGACTTAAACAAGGTAAATCGACTTGAGTTGGTTTAGGTAATTCGTAGGTTGAGACCCAAATTAATATAATAATAAATAAATTCGATTTATAGGCTTCGGTATAGGCTTTAAGTTAGGTTTAAAATGCTTTAGGTAGGTGGAATCGTTACACCGTGCGCAGGATACAAACGCGGTAAAATGAACGTCAGAAGGTATACAACTTTGATGTCTACTCCGATAGTATTACTAGTTGGAGGCGTAAAATGCTTCTACCAATCAAATCAGCAGTTAGTCAAATAAAATAATAGTTATATCTGTTTATAAATTTTGTTTTTAGCTGTGTATTGTTAACGTAATGTTGTTTATTGTCCGTTAATTTTTCATGGTAAATGTTGTTGCATGCCTGTCATTGAAGTACGGGCTAGGAGAGTAACTATTAATCTTAAGTGGTAAATGTAATCGCTCTGTACTTTGTTGGTGTGTCTATTAAATAAATAAATAAATAAGCGATATTCTGAAGAGGGACAGGGCGATGTCCACTTGCGTTGAATCTTAATATTCAGACTAGTGTTTTATTTGCGCGTAACTATTCATTTTTGAACGCCCCTGAATGGAATAAAGATATATAACTATGACTATGACTAATGTTCTATATAAACAATCAATACAGTCTTCAAGGTCACTCACCTATAATGGTCCCAATGTAAAGCAGAGACCCAGCCCAGGATGCACTAGCCTCCGAGATGACGCTTGAGAGAGGAGTCTGCTCGGGATCCTGCAGCTTTGGGATGATTGGTGCTGTCCACCCCATCCCGTAGCCTACCAGCATTTGGCCTATGTATACTGGAAAACAATGTACTTATTTATCTATTTATGCGTATGTCTAGGCCATGCCATGTCCGGTTTTAGAATAAGGCCCATCTTTTCCTCTGGATGTCCTAAAAAGCGTGTAAGGGACTTAATATGCTAGTGAGCAGCAGCACTCTCCACTGCCTACTACCCTACTATACCTACCCTACTAATGCCTACTATCCATACTCCATATGTACTAATATCATAAATGCGAAAGTGTGTGTGTTTGTATGTTTGTATATTTGTCCGTCTTCACGTCGAAACGGAGCGATGGATCGACGTGATTTTTGGCATAGAGATAGAGTATGGGTCAGAGAGACATAGGCTACTTTTTATCCAGGAAAAATCCACAGTTAACCGAATTTCACGTGGGTGAAGCCGCGGGCAAAAGCTAAAAGGAAATAAGGTAGACCCGTCCTCCTGCTGCATCTTACGCAGACATACTGCGACGAACATAAATAAATGAAACAAATCCCCCCTCCCCCAAGTGAAATACTTGTTATATGTAGAATAAATTCGATAGTGGTATTTTTCATCAGTTAATGGCTATAATAAATGTGTAATAATAATTTTTATTTATATTTTATGACTTGCTGAATTCAAATTCAATTTGTAAGTTGAGTAGGTAATTAAATATTTTTTTAATTTGATTATAAATTTTAATTTATTAATTTAATCTCAATTTCTAATTTGATTATATATATTTTTTATTAATTTAAACTGCCTATATTTTTGAAGTGTATTTGAAGTCTCTAGCGTTTTAATTTTGATTATGTGTGCTTAATTTTCTATTTCTATCCACCAATTTGATGTTTTGTGCGCCCATTGGCAAGACATAGAAGATCACAAAATGCCTTAACAACTCTGTATCTTATAGCCTACCTATGTTCTACAATAAACTTTTTTTTCTGATTTTTAGGGTTCCGGAGCCAAAATGGCAAAAACGGAACCCTTATAGTTTAGCCATGTCTGTCTGTCTGTCCGTCCGCGGCTTTGCTCAGGGACCATCAATGCTAGAAAGCTGTAATTTTGCACGGATATATAGGTAAACTTTTCCGACAGAATAGTACAATTAAAAATTCAAAAACATTTTTTTTTAGCGTACCTCCCATAGACGTAAAGTGGCGGTGATTTTTTTTTTCTCATCCAACCCTATTGTGTGGGGTATCGTTGGATAGGTATTTTAAAACCATTAGGGGTTTGCAATAACGATTTTTCGATTCAGTTATTTGTTTGCGAAATATTCAACTTTAAAGTGCAAACTTTCATTAAAATCGAGCGTCCCCCCCCCCCCTCTAAAATCTAAACCGGTGGGTGAAAAAATTTGAAAAAATTCAGGATGGTAGTCAGTATATCAAACTTCCAAGGAAAATTATAACGGCTAAGTTTGCTTGAGAATTATTAGTAGTTTATGAGTAAATAGCAGCGTAAGGTATAAAATATACCTAAACTTGGAAGATTCCGTATAAAGTACGAAATCCTTAGAAAAATATTACTTAATTTTTTCGTAATGGCTACGGAACCCTATTTTGGGCGTGTCCGACACGCTCTTGGCCGGTTTTTTATATATGAAAAGTATGAAAGGAACAGATACTCATGAAGTGTTAAATAATATTTTGAGTGAATGTGCTCTTTCTTATGCCACAGTAAAAAAACTTGGTGGCTGCAAGTGTTTAATATGAACCCCGTACGGGACGTCCGAAAAGCATCGCTTTCGCTACGCTACGCTTCGCTCCCGCCTTAGCCTTCGATGTTAGGTTTTTTTTTGTAACAGAGCGGAAAAAATGACTGTTTAGCTTGATTGATTGTTTTCATCAAAGTTTTAGATTATACTTTTCATACATTATATCAAGTAAGTGTTATGAATGCTAGATAATAAGTTGTTATATCTCATATTACTTACCCACGTGAGATAGTCCAGTGGCCGTATCTTTTGTCTAACGCATACGAGACCGCCTTCATCATCTCTTTCTACACTAAGTTAGGTAGGTAGGTTAGGTAGGTAAGTAGGTATACCGTTTGACAGAAAGACGTGGTGAAAAGAATCGCGACTCCAAGTGTATCAGACAATAAGACCTCAACTGTACCGCTTTTGCGAAACTAATTTATTCTGTTTCTTTAAATTGAATGGCATCCAATCCAGGTTAATTTTTACGCCAGTACGTGACCATACATAATATATTTATTCATCGTATTAACGCACTGAAGACAAAGAAACAGTGCAAACAATGCGTTCTGCCAGTAAACAATCTCCAAAAAAGAGGAAAAATACTTGATCTTGAAGTAAGATAACCAATCATTAATGGTATTGATTAGCTATTTGTCAATAACCTAAGGCAATTATGTTGTATTGGAAAATTTTATTAAGCAAATTGGTAAAAAAAAGACTAGCACTCTAGCTTGCAATGGAGAAGTTAAGTTTTTCATCACGATGACACTTGACCTCTCAACTTCAGTTGTAAAAGTCAAACTGGTCAAATCAGAATCATCTCGAAAAACTTCTGAACCCCTAAGTACATCTCCTAAGAATTGCTTTATTAGCTTATGCTCGCGGCTCCGCCCGCGTAGTATTCGGTTATCGCACCCTGTTCCCTCGGGAACTGTGCATTTTTCCGGGATAAAAAGTAGACTATGTCACTCTCAAGCCCATAAACTATCTCTATGCCAAAAATCACGTCGATCCGTGGCTCCGTTACGGCGTGAAAGACGGACAAACATACAAACACACAAACATGGGCCAATCAACTTTTTTACCGACACTAATCTGTCCGCGACATTTTTCAAACAATTGCAGATTTTTGTAAGTAAACATGTTTTATCTGTAATTCAATAGATGGTATACATGAATACATGCCATCCTTCGTAAGTTAAAACTATTAAAGTGTGAAATATCTTGTTGGAAGTACGATTTTTTGGTAACGCCAGAGACAATTTTGGTAACGCAGGAGACGCCCAAAGTGTCGGAAAATAGTTGATTGGCCTACACACAAACACAAAAATCAAACAAAAAAGTCATTGAATCAATTTGAAGTCTTCTGATTTTATAAAAACACTTTCCGGTCGGATTAAAAACCCAAAAACATGTATCTGGACGAAATTATAAAGATGGAACCGGTCAAAGAATCACTTTTTTATCATTAAAATTTACAGACCTATCAAACAGCCTTCACATTATTGAAACTCTTAAACTATTAAGAGTTTCATTATAACGAAGGCAATTTGTTAGATAGATACGGACATGGACCTCCGTAAAGTAAGGCATTTGCTAATTATTCTTAAAATACTCACTTATCCCAGCAATAACAATCTGCCTCCTCAAATACAGCTCCATATTATCGTATTATTTTATTCCTAATAAAATCACAAGCAACCCATCACTTTCACAGAGATATGTTATCAATATAAACACACAAATTATACTGCACCAAAATTATGATTTCCTTAACAAATAGCTGTCATTATCGTAGATATTATAGCGCGAGCTGATTATTTACATAATGCTCTAATTTTTTTGATGTAAAATCTATGTCGCCGGATATGACCATTAGGTTTATTTCATTTGATTAGTAACGACAATACCATTACGATTACGTGGAAATTCATGTTGATTTCGACAAGATAAAGTACCCTTAGTGTAAGTTTTCGGTTACAAAATACGTCTCGATCGCGTTCGCGTTAAAATCTCAATTCGTACGGAAACACGAAGAGCGCCTCTAGCGGAACGTTTGCGATGTTCGTGTTTCACTACATTTACGAGACGTTTTTGTAACCGAAAACTTACAACACTTACACTTACAAAATCTAAAATATAAAGAAAGAAAAAAGAAAGAAAGAAGACATTTATTCACTAACACATGGACCTCCGCAAAGTAACGCCTGATTCAATAAATTATTCTTAGACTGTTTCATCAAAGTCAGTTTAGCAGTTTTTGAGGTATTAAACTTTAAAGTAACAAAGTCGGGGGTTACCCAACTTTTTGTTGGTTAGGTTATTTTGTCCGAAGCGTTCGTATATCTTGATTTATCTGTTACAAAGTCATATAATATTATGAGTGAGTCTCACGATAGTTTCATGTTAATATACGTTAACTCAGGGTTCACGGTGGATGCAGGCCGCTTCCAACCGAAGCAACTGGAGGTCTATGGGGGAGGCCTATGTCCAACAGTGGACGTCCTACGGCTGAGATGATGATGATGATGATACGTTAACCTAAAATTACGTTGTTAGATTGTTCAAAGTATTTATTTACATCACGTTGTAATTGTTCTAAAGCCATTAATGACTTTTATCGTGTTATCTTACCAGATATCGAGAATTAGCATATACGTTTTATTTGAGTTAGGGGAGGTTAGGGATCGTTTAAATATTTTTTATTTTTGACGATGAAAAAATTGACATTGTGACATAATGTTTTAAACTTGGGTGCGTACCTATTCACATTGTAATATTTGTCATAATTTTTTTAGTCATAATCTCCCCATACCTAATCGAATTTATTCAGAAAATTTTCAATGGTCGTCCGTAGAACTTAATAAGTTAGGCTAGGTTTGTTTTATAACATTTATGAATTATTATAAATTCAGAAATAAAAGGATTACGATAAACAATACAATATGACAAAGATTACATTACTTACTTAATATTTCATGATTACTTAATTCTTATTTTATTACTAATGTATATTAATAATGTGTATTATGTTTCGACCACATTGTATCGGCCGTGGTCACGAGTTAACTGAAGATTTTTTACTTTAGGTACTTTTACTTCAAAGTGTAGATAAAGTTTGCTTAACCGCGCGAGTTTTCTGCGAGAATACTTTACTGTAGTCAAAACATCGAGGTATTTTTTGTAATAAGTAGTCTTGATTAAATCCTGACCCTGTGATATCCCGCTGCCGCTAATATTATTTAACACGAGAGTGAGAGGGACGGCACGATACGAGCTACGATTTTCGAATTTCGTTGTAGCCACTCGTTGTCTCTCTTATTAAATAATATTGACTGATTGACCTGACTCTACTCTTTGGCATGATTTTGATGTATTATACACCTTAAATATTGGTGATAAGATTATTTATTTGTTAATATTTTGTGGAAAGTTAACGGCCGAAAACGAAAGTTAATCCAATCATTTTCCTCATTCAAATATAATCAACACGCTGCAAATGTTTACATAATTAATTATACAATACAATACAATAGCTCTTTATTGCACACCAATACAGTTAGCAGTACAAAAAACACAGGAATATACATGGAGATTTTTTAAGGTAAGCAATAGACGGCCTTATCGCTTCAGAGCAATCTCTTCCGGGCAACCTTTACAATGGACATAAGTAAGGAATAAATTTTAGCAGGTGGTGCAATTTACAGTAGATTAGAGCAGTATCAAGAATACATAAAACTAACACATACAATACACATACACAACAAATCTAAACAAATAGATATAATTATATAGTTATTTAACAAAATATACTCAGCGACACAAAATTTAGCCCATTCTGCTAGGTACCTAAAATTACGTACACTTTGAGGACCATATTTTTTGACGCTCAAGTCAGTATATAATATTATTGTTGGTCAAAAGAATGCGTTTTTAGGGTTCCGTAGCCAAAATGGCAAAAACAGAACCCTTATAGTTTCGCCATGTCTGTCTGTCCGTCCGCGACTTTGCTGAGGGACTATCAATGCTAAAAATCTGTAATTTTGCGCGAATATATAATATGTAAACTATGCCGACAAAATGGTACAATAAAAAATTCAAAAAACTTTTTTTAGAGTAGGTACCTCCCATAAACGTAAATTGGAGGTGATTTTTTTTTCAGATATCTGTATCGTAATGGGATTTCATACATCATTACAGCACCGCGGGGGCTCCTGAACGCCGCGCCGCCCGCGCGCGCGAGCAGCAGCACGTCGCGCGCAGCTCGCGGGCGCGGCGCGCGCGGCAGACAAACCTACCTAGTTCTCGTTCATGCAGGTCATTCTCAATGGTTCGCGGAACACATGATAGAGGATTTACTATATATTGTATGCAACTGTACGTAATCAGGCCTTAAAACACTCGTGTGACCCTTTTATGAAACTCGGCTACGCCTCGTTTCATGAAACCACACTCGTGTTATAAGGACCCCTATTACGATCCAGTTGCATAAATAGCTATTATGTACCTACCTGCCTTTCTCATTGTCGCCGATATGTTGGCGCCACCATCGGACACCTGTGGGCTGTCGGACGATAATATTTTTATGTGTGCTACGCGGGTATCTAAATTGTCTCTGTGTGCGCAGAGCCCGATAAGTGGCGGCTATTTTGAGCCGACCGTATCGGAACTATTTTGTCAGAAATATGTGAAAACAGCACATGGTATCGGCTATCGGATAGTGTGAAAACGCTTTTATTCTGTGTAAGTATTTTCTTCGACAGTTAATGCTGCCACTTTTTCACCCCTGCCTGCTTTTATTGGAACCTGAAAGCCGAATTTTGCACATGAAATTTCCTAAGGATTTTTTGAAAATCACACGTCACTGAAAGTTCTTATTCATATTAAGAAATTCTTACACTGGCGATATATTTTTTAACACACTAAATTTTATGTAAATTTTCTTCCACTACTTAATCAGGTGGATGAAAACTATTCCAACCATAATTATTCAAATTCCAAGACACCCTGTACTTATAAACTAATTCATAGCCATTTATAATAATAAAATGTTTTAACTTATCCCAACTTCAATCGAAGTCATTCAATCTTGATACGAATCGCAAGATTAGATACTGCGTCTCTTTCAGACCAATTTGGTAAGATAAGGACGAACGTATCGATATGTTGGTTGACGCGGCCAACTGTGCGAGCAAGGACATCGTTTTACGGTTGAAGTACTTCTGATCAAACCTTCCCCTAAGTTTAAAACTAACTCACCAAGTGTTTAGGACACCTTTGGGAATCACACGTTGAAGTTTATAAATAGGTATATGTATAAGGTTAAAGGAGAATAATCTTATTATTACCTATTACAGAAAAAATTTCGAATGGAGACCGCGAATCAGAAAGCGCAGCGTAGGACGTCCACCAGCAAAATGGACAGATGACCTAATTAAAGCTGCGGGTTTACGGTGGATGCAAAGCACGCCGCTTCTAACGGAAGCAACTGGATGTCTATTGGGGAGGCCTGCAGGGCTACTACGAAATTGGAAACTCGGAGTTCGTGTCGTGCAGTCCCTCTGGCACTTATATTATTTAACACGAGAGCGAGAGAGACAGTGCACGAACTTCGAGTTTCGAGTTTCGGAGTAGCTCTGCTGATCAATACGATGATGATTTTGATCTATTGAGGGTTTTTACGGAGGCGAAATATCGCTAGATGGCGTTAGTATCGTGAGGTCTGTTTGACGTTTGACGTTAGCTTGCGATTGGTTCATTTAGTTATTTAACCAATCACGAGCAAACGTCAAACGGACCTCATGAAAGGGTCCGGGCTGAAAACCAGCGCTGGACACTAAAGCCAGCATTTGCTGAGACCGGCACCCATTGCCAAGGCGTGGACTTATTTTTTTTCCTAATTTTTAATTATAATATGCATATTTTGTATCCTTATGTTCATACTTGGCAATAAAGAGTTTATTATTATTATTATTATAATACTAACGCTTTCTAGCGATTTTATTTCGCCTCCGTGAAAACCCTCACAAGTTTTTCGAAATTCATCTGCAAAGTTAATTTGAAATTTACCACGAGCATTTCGCGTTTCCTCGCGATATTTTCTTTCAGTTCACTGCTATTGGTAAATTTAAAATGATTTTTTTTTACTTACATGAATTTCAAAAATTCAAAGTTGCGAGCCGAAGGTAGAAAAGCCGAGATGATGATGAATCCCCTTGTTCCCCGTACATAACCAATTACATTAATTACATTAATGAATCCTACTCCAAAACCAGGTAGTGTTCTATGAATTATTTTTCACCTCACTAGCTCGAAAATGCTTTCTTTATCCTTCGAAATCTGCGTGGAAAGTAGCTTTTTATCCTCTAGGCTGGAAAGAGTTTTTGAAATTCGAACGTTATCGTGAACGGCTGCCCCCTTGAAAATACATCGACCGCTTACTTTCACAACCTCGTATCTGGCCACAAAATTGCTATAGAATCATTTTTATGCTAAGTACGATAGAGTGTTTATTTGTTGTATACAATTCGGGTAGATACGAAGTTTAGGAAGAAGCCTTGAATATTGACGTGTTCACAAAGAAAATTCGTCATACATTTGTTGAAGTAGTTAGGTACCTAATATTTAAATCTGTTAATTAATCTGTTATTTTATTCTTATTACTAAACATTTATTTTGTAATTTTACTTTTAATTTTTAGTGCATCTTGATACTTATGCCATGCAATCCTTTTCAAAATAGTAACTGTATGCACAGTTTTTCTTCCATTTGCCATTTTCTCGCTGTAGTGAGGTGAAAAATTGTGTGTTTCGCTCGGCTGTAAAGTTGTTTAGCGTCTCGTGCCTTTGAAACCCTCGACTGCGCTCAGGATTCTTTATTTGAACCACTCGCTTCGCTCGTGGTTCAATCCTAGAATCCTTCGCTTGCTCGGGTTTCAATATAAATGCACTCGCGCCAAACAGTCACTTTCCAGCCTTGCATAACAAATAACTATTTCCTCGTACATTACCGGGCATGACGTTGGTTTTGTACAAGGAAATAGTTATTTGTTATGCAAGGCTGGAAAGTGACTGTTTGGCGCAAGTGCATGTATTGAAACCCGAGCAAGCGAAGGATTCTAGGATTGAACCACGAGCGAAGCGAGTGGTTCAAATGAAGAATCCTGAGCGCAGTCGAGGGTTTCAATGGCACGAGACGCTAAACAACTTTACAGGCGAGCGAAACACACAATTTTTCACCTCACTACAGCGAGAAAATGGCAAATGGAAGAAAAACTGTGCAAGTAGTTTTTAATAAGTCGGTTTTATTATCCACTTATCAAACATTTTTTGTATTATAAAGGTATAATAGTATTTGCAATCCAAATCGATATAACGGTATTACAGTGGGTACGTAAATACAGTTACTATTTTAAAAAGGATTGCATGGCATAAGTGTCGAGGTGTACTAAAAATTAAAAGTATTTTTTTTAAATTAGCAAATTTTATTTTGTAATAATAAATGTTTAGTAATAAGAATAAAATAACAGATTAATTAACAGATTTAAATATTAGGTACTTCAACAAATGTATGACGAATTTTCTTTGTGAACACGTCAATATTCAACGCTTTTTTCCTCAACCTCGTATCTACCCGAATTGTATACAACAAAATAAACACTCTATCATACTTAACATAAAGATGATTCTATAGCAATTTTGTGCCCAGATACGAGGTTGTGAAAGTAAGCGGTTGATGTATTTTCAAGGGGGCAGCCGTTCACGATAACGTTCGAATTTCAAAAACTCTTTCCAGCCTAGAGGATAAAAAGCTACTTTCCACGTAGATTTCGAAGGATAAAGAAAGCATTTTCGAGCTAGTGAGGTGAAAAATAACATATTAATTAACATATTTAAATATTAGGTAGGTACTTAAACAATATGTATGACGAACTTTCTTTGTGAACACGTCAATTTTCAACGCTTTCTTCCTCGACCTCGTATCTACCCGAATGGGGGCTATCGCGAATGAATTTTCCGCTAGAGGCGCTAGTGTAGCGTGAGGTCAACGAAATGTCAAATCTCATAGTTTTTGGGTGAGCTACGCGGGTTTATTTATAATTAAAATAATTTTGTGAATATTTTGCATTATCTGAAATTAATTATGGCAATTATGCGATAAGGGGCAATGAACGTCTGTAATTTGAGACATTTTGTCTTTCGAAAACTTTTGTCCTCCCTTTTTTCCGAACAAAACGGGATTATGCAATACTGTGGTTGCTCGATATGTTTATGGCACTGTTTTATAATGTATTAAATATGATTTTAGTGTGAACTTTGTTTTCACGGCCGTTATAACAGACTTTTAAAAACCTCACGCAACAGTGGCGCCATCTAGTGAGAGAAAAAACGATAGCCCTCATTGTATACAACAAATAAACACTCTATCGTACTTAACATAAAGATGATTCTATAGCAATTTTATGGCCAGATACGAGGTTGTGAAAGTAAGCGGTCGATGTATTTTCAAGGGGGCAGCCGTTCACGATAACGTTCGAATTTCAAAAACTCTTTCCAGCCTAGAGGATAAAAAGCTACTTTCCACGCAGATTTCGAAGGATAAAGAAATCATTTTCGAGCTAGTGAGGTGAAAAAAAACATCCTACTCCAAAACCCGGTTTTGGAGTAGGAATTTTATTATTTGTCCTCTCCCAGTGCTGGTAATGTAACTTGGTTATGTACGGGGAACAAGGGGATGAATCTGTTTATAAAAGGAAGAGTGTTATTTGCCTACTTACTCGTAAGTAGGTACCTATATACTTACTGCATTCAACCGTTTAAACACTGAAAGTGGCCAATTGCTTTGTTACACAAGCTCCGACCATCCAACCAACGTGCGGTATACCGGAATGTCTGGACCTTGTGGCAGCCACTTTACATTAGTTTGGCTAATTCGCAAAGTTTGATGCGTCGTAAACTTAAGACGTGCCGACCCTTTGATATTAGAATATGACTATATGACGATACTTTACTTAGTTATACGATTACTTTGTTGTATCCTGCCGCCAGGCACCGTAATAATCTCAATCGTCGACGTTGCCACTTGTTGGATTGCTATTGTATATTCGCTTAACGAATTCAGAAAATAAAAATGTCAACCTAAGCAACAAACGTATAAAATAAAACAAAACATTTATTTCCAAAATACCTTTTGAATTTCAGTAAACGGGCACGGGTACAGCATGAATGCGCCAATGAATATTTTCGGAACGAAAATTCAATGAAATCTTCATGTTCAAAGGGACTTGAACACTGTGGAACTGTGGACACTGAATCCTCGAACAATGAGAATCCAGTTATTGCCTTGGGTTATCTGGGCAGTAGCATGGTTTTGGACATCGCGACCTGGGTCCTGGATGCATGCAGGAAGCCTGTCTCGGATGAGGGAAACAACCCGAACCTGTTCTTGGCATGGACGCTTCTCTCATCCTGCACATCAACTCATTGATTTGTCTGGTCAACTGGCCAACAGTGTTACACATTTGTTCTACGGTGTTCAACGGTACTTTGCCACAATCACCGACGTTCGATGGGCATGGGCTAGCACACTTCGGAGGCGACGTACATGGCGGCGGCGTATTGCATGGCTTTGGCGGGCACGGTGGAGGTGTGCTGCAAGAGCTCTGAGTGGGCGTTATGCAGGATACCTTCTGTTCCGGTAGTTTTTTTTTAGGTGGACACACGTGCTTCCTGCATACCTTGCCACATTTTTCACCAGGCCATTCCGAAATGGGAGGATACTTCTTACAATCCGCGCCACATTTACTACCAGGCCAAACGCAGGACGGTACCTGGCTGATAGTGTCTTGGCATCCTCGCAAGATGTTGATGGGGCACTGGTTGTTATCGCATTTAGGAGGTCTATTGGCGGGGCAGTCTCGATTAGCGCAATTGGCCTGCATTTTTTGAGTCCGATATTCTCTGGGCATTCGTGTGCTGCAATCTGGGCACGGACATATTATCTTGATGAGGCCAGCTTTCACGTCTCTGATTTTTCCAGGAGTGTAATTGGTGCATTCGTAGTGTATCCATGATTGGCACGCTCCGTGACACTGTATCCCAGTTTTTGCATTCACAGGGCCCATGCAAACTTTGCACGGGCATTTTACTTTACTACAAGGTTTGCTTTCCTTTGGCATAATGAAAATGATTTCGGGGTTTACGGGGAACTAGTCTTCATTATGAGGTTGTTCCTGCTTCGTTCATTGCGAATTATTTATTTTCACTGTCACATGATTATGTTAGAGTTTTTTTGAGCCATTTTTATGTGTCAAACCTGCAACAGTGTCACACGTCATCGCATTTTTCTTTCAATGAAGTTATTTTTACACCTCCATAGTTCTATGCAGATGACAATAGTCTATGCTCTTCTTTTGCAACCTTATTTTTTTGTCTAGATGATGGTGCCACAGCCATAGTTCACAGTCTAGCAAACTTTGGTCCCTTTTGTAAAACAGAACCTAAAGAATATGGGTATGGCCTCTGATTCATCTAATTTGGCTTCAAAAAGACGCAAAACACAAAATTATAAGTTCATCAACTCATCATGATATTAATGATCAACACAAATAAAAAACAGCGTTTTGTTCACGGTTATATTTTCAAGCAGTTGTATAAATTTAGACAGGAACGATTAAAAACGGTAATTATTAAAACTGCTGAGTGATCGTGATGATTTATGGGGTGTTAACATCTTAGCTACCACCAGAGTAATGGTCTAAAGTAAAAGAGTTGCCACTATGGAAATATATGCATCATAACCCAACTCTTATGCCCTTACTATCGCATGCATTCTCCATTGATTCTGTCAATGATCTAAAGTGGTATGGTGACGCGATTGATTTGGCGCGTGCATTGGACAATGAGGCATCTGTTGGTGATCGGTCTTTTATATGTCCCGCATCCTGCACATTAGCTCTTTGACTTGGCACGTCAGCTCCCCGACGGTAGTGCATAGATCTTCTACGGTGTTCTTCAAACAGGTGTCAGATGAACCTGAAACAAGGTTGATTTGTTAATTTGTCATCAAGACGCCGTCGTAATAGGATTGCTTTTTGAGTGTAGGTAGGTACAGCTCTATTTCTTTGGCATGCTCTGCAGTTAGAAAGTCTAGGTGGACTTTAACTTAAGTCCACCTAGTCTTACGTAATTATAATTATCAATAACGGCGCACTACTAACGTAAATCGGTTAAACTTTAACACGAATTGATGCTGGTGTAGCGGACTCCTTGCGCCATCTAGTGAGCAAATATAAAAAGTCCAAAATTGTACAGTATTTTGCGTGCCTAATTAATTGTATCCTCCCCCCTCATTTTTTTTCCAAACAAGCCAAAGCTTATTTATAATGGGTTGCTACCACCCAAAATGTCATGCCTCTCATTAAAGGAATTAAAGTAATTATTAGATTACGAAAGCAGTTTTGTTTTCTTCACACCAAAAATGGTATTTACGTTTTTGACTTTTGAGGAAACTTTTTTAATAACTTTCAACTAATATTGTGCATTTCATGAACGTCTAGAGTACCTAAAGTATTTTTGCTTGTGTTACAAGACTTACAAGTGTAGGTAAAGTGACTTGCCTGCTGGACACTTCTTCCTGCAGGCTTGTGTCTTCTTGTTGGAAACACAAATTGACGAACATGATGAAGAAAACGAGCACAAACTCTTCTTTTTGCCACATTTATTGGGACATTTTCCTTTCGGCGGGCGCGCACTCTGGCAGGGCGGTGGGCTGCAGGGTGTTGGCAGGCAAGGCGGAGGTTGGCAGGATGGAGGATTGCAGGACGGAGGCGGGCAGAGCGGGGGCATGGTACATGGTGGAGGCAAGCATGGATCCGAAGAACACGACGAACTACGCGAGTTGCATTTTCTCCTTTTCTTTTTCTTCCCACAGGGCGATGGCTTGCATGGAGGCGGCTTGCAAGGTGGAGGTCTTTGACAGGGTGGTTTTTGACAAGATGGAGGTTTTGGACAGGGCGGTGGTCTTTGGCAGGGAGGCTTTTGACAAGACGGAAGTTTTTGACAAGGTGGCTTTTGACAGGGTGGTGGAGGACAAGGAGAAGGCTTTGGCGAACATGGCGGAGGCGACGCGCACGGCGGTGGCGGGGGCGGAGGGCAAGGCTTAGGACACTGCGGGCAACGAGGCCCGTTGCCGGATTTACTTGGACAGGTGGGAAACGTGCACACTGGTACTGAATTAGCTGGACAGACTTCATTTGTGCAGGTAAAAGGCTCATGTAGAACTTGCTCCTTTAATCCTTTGGTATCACAGTCTGGACAAGGGCAATTTACTTTTATGAAACCTGCCTTTATGTCGTGGATCTTGCCTGGAGTGTAATTCAAACAGCTAAAGTGTGCCCATTTTCTGCACGCTCCTTGACACTGCAGACCAGTCTTAAGTGAGACTTCCTTGAAGCAAAATTTGCATGGACTTTTTGGCTTGTTACATTTTTTACTCATTGTGCCATCGTTATGTTTCAGCCCCACATCATTATTTTTGAATACGGATTATTTATATGTGGGTTTGAAAAGTTCATTTATTGTATGTCATTGTAGAAAAAAATACAGCTGACACAAAAAAGACATTAACAACAATCTATCAATTTGATCCACAGAATAATCACAGAGTACCTTTTTATTATTAGAATAATTTAGGTTGCGCACTAAACTAAATCCTTCTTGGGTATTTTTTAATCGACAGAAAACTTTACTATAGTTCTTCTTCTTCTCTTTTAAAATATGGCTTTCTGTTCTTATTAGGACAATTTCGCCAGTGTCGAGGTACTCTCTTTGAGAGGGACGTTGTTCGGTAGTCGTAGTTTTTGCAACTTGATAGTAAAATTCCAGAAACCACGTGGAAGACAACTTGTGCATTAAAAAATGCCAGACACGAGAGCAATATAGTTACTATAGTTAACTAATGGAAATACACCATTGTGCTGTCAATGTCACTCTTGCTACGTTCAGGTAGACGCTAATATTCAAATTTGTTCTTAAATTATGATCAAAACAATTAAGTTCTTATTCCATTTAGTTACAGTTTATTTCTGATAAATAAATAAAAATATTCACCGACAATGTGTTACGATATCAGATAAACCTATCAAAATATAAACTTGTTATTGTTTACGTGGTTTTGCCTGATATTTTTAACGTTATATTCAATAAGAACTTTAACATAAATCACCATGGATGAAGAAGATGATTACTGGAACACCAGTGAAACCAAAGCAAAAGCGTTCAGCTTCGACGACGATGTTGTATGTATAGATTTTAATAATGACTTTAAATGACACTTGCAATAAAATTAAGATAAATCTTGTACAGTCTACATCTATTTATTAATTATGATTGTTAGTGTGTTACTGAATTCACGTGCTTCAATAGTAAAGGAAAAATCTATTGCAAAGCATATTATTACCTTTAATGTTCATGTGCATGTATGTATGTATGTAAATTGTCTTCAACTGTTTCCTATTGGTCAGATGGACTTGAGATTTGGTACGCATGTAGCTAGGATGACAGTCCTAATATAGTCAAGAAAAGTATCTACAGTCGGCAAAAATCTTTAATTAATAAAAACTTATTTCAAATTTCTGTTGCTAATATTTAAGTTATTTTAATTATCTACCCTGCTCCTCAGTGCTGAAGGGCTACTCCGAAACACAACGTTCGAAGTTTGTGTTGTGCGGTCCCTCTCACACTTATACTATTTAATACGAGAGTGAGAGGGATCGCACGACACGAACTTCGAACATTGTGTTTCGGAGTAGCCCTACTGCTGGTCACAATTCAAGCAGTAGGTAAAACTAGGTTGCCAGACGGCTGGGACATCCAGAATTGTCCTAAAACTACTACACTATACTAGTTTTACTTTTATTTTTTTTAGTTTATACTTGTTTTTTTTTAACAAGTTACGAGTAGGTTATGAATGTTAAGATGTATAAGTGTCAGACTATCAGACTTTTGTAAATTGTAAATTTGACCTATTAGTTCGTACCTACTAAGATAATTTTTTTTATATGAATTATGTTAAATTTCCAGCTGTCACCTCAAGAGATTCTCGCCATCGGTAAGAACCAGTCCCCAGGCCAATCCGACGAACTGTTCTCCAGCACCAGCATAAGCAATGTGAAAACTATCACGCTGCCTCTATCCAGCTTGGTATCACCTAAAGTATTGGATTTAAGTAAGTTTATTTTATAACTATCTTCTAACTGCTTTGCTTGTGTTGAAATTGGGATTGTTTGAAAAATACCAATGCCTTTTATTAGTTTTTAGGGTTCCGGAGCCAAAATGGCAAAAACGGAACCCTTATAGATTCACCATTTCTGTCTGTCTGTCTGTCTGTCCGTCCGCGGCTTTGCTCAGGGACTATCAACGCTAGAAAGCTGTAATGCACGGATATATAGGTAAACTATGCCGACAAAATAGTACAATTAAAAATTCAAAAACAATTTTTTTTACAGTACCTCCCATAGACGTAAAGGGGTGGTGATTTTTTTTTTCTAATCCAACCCTATAGTGTGGGGTATCGTTGGATAGGTACTTTAAAACCATTAGGGGTTTGCTAAAACGATTTTTCGATTCAGTAATTTGTTTGCGAAATATTCAACTTTAAAGTGCTAATTTTCATTAAAATCGAGCGTCCCCCCTCCTCTAAAATCTAAACCGGTGGGTGGAAAAATTTGAAAAAATTCAGGATGGTATACATATATCAAACTTCCAAGAAAAACTGTAACGGCTAAGTTTGCTTGAGAATTATTAATATTAAATATACGTAAACTTGGAAGTTTACGTATAAAATACAAAATCCTTAGAAAAATATTACTTAATGTTTTCGTAATGGCTACGGAACCCTATTTTGGGCGTGTCCGACACGCTCTTGGCCGGTTTTTTTTTGTATAGAAAAGTTAATTACTAGAAACTTATTACAATATTATTCTTTTCTTACAATCTTGGTTTTGCTATATCCTATACTTTATTATAAACATACTAGGCCTTCACAGTAATAAATATATTTCATTACAGTACTCCTAGCCCAATCAGGGAAGGATCCGAAAGCCGTCCAACCAGACCCTGAACAGACGGTAGCTGTGACCATCAAACGGCTGGTCCTCGGGAGACCAGTCTCCCTGCATTGCCACCGTAGCCTCAAGAGTAAGACGGAACTATTGGAAGCCGCACTAGCTGTGGGAGACGGCAATGCTATACTAACGGTGAGAAATAACAGACATACAATTTGTTAATGTTAAAAAAACTTTATCAATTCACCGTCTTCCCTCGCTGTACCCTATCCCCCATCCCAGCCTATATACGTCCCACTGCTGGGCACAGGCCTCCTCTTTCCTCCGCCACTCTTCCCTGTCCTGGGCATGCACCTGCCATAATATGGGCTACAAAAAAAAAGTGTAGTGGTTGTGATAGTTGGGGTTGTGTGATTTGTGTGTTCTTACTCTGGAGGTCGAGAAGCTTCATGAACACACATTTGTTAGACGTAGCTATCGTAAGGTCGCGTAAAGTAATGCCTGATTCAATAAATTATAGTGTAATACTTTTTAAGATATTCTCTTCAATGTTACAGGTAGTATTGTTTCTAATACAAACTCTAAACAAGAAGTTGGTTTATGAGTTACTGTCCTCAAGACCCTTGGCTTTGAACCACTACATCAGCTTTCTCCAGAACGAAGGGAAGGTCTCCGAACTGACTGATTTGCTCACGTAAGTATTACCATTAAACCGGGTGTGGCCTGTAACATGGGCAAATAGGGATGTTGACGCCATTAAAAAATAATTCGTAGCCACAACTCCAGTAAAAAACGCTTTAGTTTAGCCCTGAAAACCAGCTTAATTTTCGATTTACTGTAATATTTGATTTTTTGTTGCTTTAAAACAAATAAATAGTTAGTTGATTGAGTTGCCGGATAGTGACATCACAATTCGCTATTGCCATTGAAACTCTATGGGAGAATTGTGTTTTGACAGCTCATAAAAAGTACGTCAGTTGATTGGTGGTGTCATTATCCCTATTATTAAAACATAGATCGTACTCGTCAAAGTGAACAACATTAGTTCAGTGACTTTTGAGAATAATTCGTTTTATTTATTACACTTTATAGTTCATTCGAAGAAGCAATGTAAAGCAAAATGTGGCAGTGGCAGGCGACGTCAGTTGGGTTCCAGGATGGCGTACATTGAATTTACGATTAAGTTTGTTAGGAAAAAAAAACAAAAGTTAACTTTTGATTTTAATTAAGTGGGACCATGATGATCCAATTACCGGTGATCTATAGAGCCTCTATTTTCTGTATTTAACTCTTTTTAACCTCCGTCACATAAAGAGGGGTGTTATAAGTTTGATGCCAATATTAGTCTGTGGTATCATAGGTCTCAAACAAATGGAGGGATTTCCTCGCTGTTTTTTTATGTGAAAGCGTTTTTCCTTGCAATAGTTCTTAGCTATGTTTAATTAAAATCTGTTGGGCCGTTTTTCAACTTTTTAAGTTAGTATTGCATATGGGCCTTAAGAGGCGTGCTCCAATCAAAGTTTTCTAATATTGTCTTGAGTTATGTAAAAACCTAAAACCTAAAATTGCTAAAAGTGGCTCCGAAGCGTGGCGAATAGTGGCGTTTCGTGTACTCTGCCTACCCCATTTGGGAATACAGGCGTGATGTTTGTATGTAGTATGTATGTTGTAGGTATGTTATGTAAAAAAGCCATTTTTATGTTTGTTTTCAGAATGCTTGGACGGAGTCCCGATGCAGCTGTAAGTAACATCAATATGCGAAATTTACTGTATCCAAAAATTCCCACTAGAATTTTCAAAGATAATGTTGAAAAAAATAAAAGAACAGGATAAAAAATAACCTGTATTCTAGCTTACCAATTCCAACTAGCCATAGCAAATTTAATCCTAATCTATTCAGACCTTTTAGGAGATATAAGACTCACACAAAAATATTAGGTACTTACCTAATGTAGCTCATTAAATAAGTACCTAATAGTTTGTAATTAATTCACACTAAATAATTAAAAATGCAGCACTTGTTACATAACACCACCCAAATTACCCACTGTTTTCAGATGTACCAATTTCAACAGCAAATGAGAGCGCAGGGCGGCTCGGTGGACGGCTCTCTGCGCAAAGTAACCAACCTGGTCGCAAATCATTTTAACCAACCGGGGACGGATGCTCATCAGGCGAAAATGTTAGCTGACTATGTTAAATTACTTGGTAAGATATTATTAAAAACATTTTTTTTTTTGTTAATTTTGCAGGATTTTGTATAGTTTTGAGAGACACAAAAAAAGATCATTCGTGAATTAACTCGTGTGACTCGTTTAATGTATATTTTAACGAGAGATAATCTACAAAACGCCAGAAATTGCCACAGTTTATCTGTTTTAATTTTTTTAAATAAAATAGATAACCTTAAACCTTACTCGAATTTAACCAGTATTTCAATTATTTGTTGAAATATCAACACATTTAAACTTCCTTATATTTTATGAATAAGAAATGTACTAAATAAAGCACAAACTGTTTAATAACAAACAACGTGTGCTTTATTTCTTACATTCAGCAGTTTATCTAACTAATGATTTGTTCTTTATAAAGTACGTGAAGACGATCAAATACATGATATCATTCTGAATTCCTTCCGTTTCATTTTCAGAATGGCAAAAATTCGCTGCAAAGCCTATCCTAGACCAGAAATCGGCGTTATATTGTCTGGCATATTGCTGCACCAATCACTGGCATGAGGGCGCTGGCAATATGATGTCACCTCTCACGCTATGCCAGAGACAGCAGGTTAGTGTCACAGTATATATGTAAGCTAAAGCAGTATGGAAGCTACGAAGCTAGAGGCGAGTCCCCTCAGAGGTCGTGTAGAGCGCGCGTCTGTGTGAGTGTGTTCATTTCGATCGATTTGTTCGTAGCTTCCATACTGCTTTAGCTTATATATATATATATATATATATATATATATATATATATATATATATATATATATACACCGTGGGCCCGAAAAACCCGAGGGATTTTAACAGGGTATTTCTGACGATAATACGAGTAAAAAATGTTATATGAACATAGGTTCAATTATGTACTTTAATTAAAATTATTTTTTAGAACAAAATAATTCAATTAAGCTTAGCACGGCCTTGTGAACAAGTCTTTAGTTAAGAGAGTGAGTAAGAGGAACCAATCTTTAGTAGAGAAACAGAGTAAGCGAACATGACACTTCACGAGTCGCTCCGATATCATACGATGCCCGAGTCAATGAGTGCAGTGTGGTTCATGTCATGTGACATGTTATTGTTTACTAGTTTGTGACAACAAATGTCATAACATGCTTGTATTGAACTGAATTTAATGAAAATATCTCAATTTGTTCATTCATAACCCACAAATTTAAAAAAAACTTTATTTTTGGTGTTTCTAGAAAAATACATTTCATTCTCTTCACCATAACCGGTAGAATAACCGTCTATGTGTATCCACGAAGGTGGAATGGTGCGGTACGCGACGAGTGGGAAATCTTCTCCGGTATTCAGCAACTGCTCTTTGCGAGTTGCCGTTACAAAACCCATAAATGAAATGGATGTCCGCTAAGTGAGCAGGAGGATAATTCGGCATAGCTATTTATTATTTATTACACTTTATTTGCAATACCGACTGTTCTAGCAAAAATAGGATTTAACACCGACCGTGATTTGATCTGACGTGACAATCAGTAATCATTTTTAACGTTGACATTTAGTAACATCTATTTCATGATATCGGCCAGTTATTATAGCATAGGTAAATACAAATAGTTTGCACTCTCGCAACTCGCGATTCCTATCGCGATACAAACAATCTTAAGTTTTAGCGATAAGTGAGGAGTACTAATTGTGATTAAGTCAAGAAAAAGATATCATAATTACACGGCTATGCAGCAGTCTGTTACTCAACTCAGTTTTAAGTCGCATCTTCAATATCGGTAGAAATAACCATGATAATGAAACCTACTTGTAGTTGGATATCAAACTTAAATACTGCCAACTGGCCAGAAAGCATGCCATTAGTATGTCTGCGTTTAAAAATATTAAGTGGTTAAACTACTACGTCACATACTTAGGGTGTATTACACTTGAGATTTTTCTACTTATGATTTTTCTTAAATAACGATTATCTCAAAAACGGGTTGTTATAGGACTATATGTTATACTACTTTATATACTCCAATTAGGCTCTAAAATCGATGGTTAAAATCCCTCGGGTTTTTCGGGCCCACGGTGTATATACTGTGTTAGTATCAATAACCGTTTTGTGAAGAACGGACCACACGTGTGTTTGTGGTTGAGGTTTGTTTGACACGTTTCGGACCAGTCCCTGGGCCTCTGCTGACGGCATATTTTCAGCAGAATGTGGTTGGTTACTTAGAGATTAACATAAATAAATAAAAAAACCTGATTGCCCTAAAAAAACAAAAAAAGTTTTTGGTAAAAATTTAATTTTTAATAGAAGTTTTTTTTTGCTGACTGTGCTTTTTGTTGGTTGTACTTCTATTGCCACCCAAACTATATTTTACATACCAAATTTCAAGTCGATGCCGTTAACTGCGTTCACACAGAAGTTTGCATCCTGTTTTTTACGGGATAGGATGCCGCGATAGCACCGCGCACCGTATCCAGTAAAAAACCGTATGCAGGATGCTAGTGGCAAAACCGTACAGAAAAAAAAACCGTGTAAAGAACCGAATCCGCAAAAAACGGGACGTTGCCGTGGGAAAGGTCTCTTAATAGTAGATTGTAGAACAGGTGCATAAAACGAGCCATTTTACCCAAGACGTTCATATAGCCACCCGAGTCGGCAAGGCGAGGGTGGATAGACCCGTCAAGGGGAAAATGGGTTTAATGCTCGAGTTTTACACTCTGCTTTTCGCTTAGATTGCGAGGAAATGAAATAGCAACAGTGGAAGTAATTGTTCACTTTCTCTGTACCTTTTATTTTTCATGCATTACTATATTTTTATGGTTTTATTGATTTATTTTGATTGATTTTTAATTTTAAATAAATTAGAAATTATTTTAAAACATATGTAGAAACTTTTTTGTCTGTGGCTGTTGACACCTGATTACCTCGGTCTTAGACGAAGATTTTACTTTATGCACTAGTGCATAAAAAGTAATTTTATGTCGCCTTGATCCAGCATAAACACCAACCTTAAGAGCATGAAAAGTGAAAATTATGTTTGAGTAGAAATAGACGCCAAACCAAAAATAATAGCAGAGCTTTTTATAACCCCATAAGTATTGCGCAATTGGCAATTAAGGTATTTTATTTTTGTACTGTCTAGGTCAAAGATATCTTTACACTTTAGTACCTAACCTTGTGGATACATGTGGAGAGACCCTAAGGTACCAAGAATTACGTAAATATGTACGTACGTATAACCGGAGTTGTTTTATTCACAGATAAGTCCACTTCAGTACGACTGGGTTGTCTTGAACGTTCACGCTAAATCCGGCAAATGGGACATCGTGGAGTCACTCTTTACCAAAAAGGTATTTAGTCTTTTTAGAATAAAAATTAAAATAAATAATAATAGGTCTGTTTTTAACTCTTCGTGTTATGGTTATCTATGCACCTGTAAAGGTGCGATCAAACCGCTGCTTAAAATACGGAATCGCAGTGACGTGCCGTATGAGCACCGTTTTTAACGCATGCTCTCCACACCGCTGCTTCTTCTTCTTCTCTTTTAAAATATGGCTTTTCTGTCCTAATTAATAAACGATTTCGCCAGTGTCAAAGTATTCTCTTTCGAGAGGCAACGTTGTACGGTGATTGTAGTTTTTGCAAATTGATAGTAAAATTCCAGAAACCACGTGGAAACAACTTGCGCATTAAAAACTGTCAGTCACGAGAGCAATATAGAATTTTGTGATCACTGTTCACTGTTAAGGTTAATCGCCGTATAAAACATTATCAAAATTATATTTCAAGTAGCCAAAGAAACAGAAATAGCAAAATTAGATATTGTCTACATCCGCAATGTTCGAATGCCACAAATTTATACCACACCGCTGCTTAAAATACGGAATCGCAGTGACGTGCCGTAAACGTCAGGTCTTTACCGAACAAAAGTCGTGACATTTACGGCACGTCACTGCGATTCCGCACCGCTTGCGTATTTTAAGAAGCGGTGTGGAAAGCATGCAAAAAAACGGTGCGTCACTGCGATTCCGTGCCGTCACCGTTTTTTAAGCAGCGGTTTAGTCGCACCTTAAGACGGTTTTTTCTTAAGAAATAAATAACAAAAAAAATTAACATGTCAAGTATTTGTACTCGACGAATGCTTGACATGTTTCAGATCAATCCGTGGTTTTTGTCAAGGTGTGCTCGAACGGCTCGGCTGTATCTAAAATAATAAACACAAAATTTGACACCTTTAAACAAGTTTTTTTTTATTTAAGTCTGCGTTTGAAGAATTTCGACGAAAATTGCTTTAATTAAATTTCCTTGTTTGTACAGGACTGGTTAGGTCGTACAACAGTGTCCTCCCACATTCCAGTTGAGTCGCTACTGGCTCGGTTAAGTGAACTACAGGCGAGTCGACAGTTACTCGCCACCTGTGTGAATAAAGTCGCCGCATCGCACGATCGGCTCCGACTGGCGCTAACGTACAAGGTAAGTAACTTGACAGTCAAGTTAGCTGCAGGCGAGTGGGCAGTTACTCGCCACCTGCGTTAATATAGTCACCGTTTCGTACGATCAACTCCGGCTGGCGCTAGCGTACAAGGTTGTTAACTTGACGGTCAAGTTAGCTGCAGGCGAGTGGGCAGTTACTCGCTACGTGCGTCAATATAGTTTGCCGCATCGCACCATCGACTCCGTCTATCGCTAGCGCACCTACAAAGTAATCAACTCGACGGTCGAGTCGCCACTTTACTAGGTGAGTTACAGGCAAGTTGGCAGTTACTCCCCACCTGCAATGACAAATGAAGCATCGCAATCCGACCGGGGGTTTCATACAGTTTCGTTTGATCGTGCTCCAAAAACTTTGTACAAGTTTCCTCACAATGCTTTCCTTGATCATAGAGTACAAGGGTTCGAATGAAATTTCGCACATTAATTTCGAAAAACTCAGAAATTAACCCACGATACTCTGCTTGAGAGACCATAGGTCAAACCACTACACCCAGCTAAAGCACTTGAAATTTCAGTTCAAAAACGCTTTATTTAAATAAATAAATATAAATACAATTACTTAAATACATATTAAACATCCAAGACACGAGAACAAACATTCGTATTATTCATACAAATATCTGCCCCGGCCGGGAATCGAACTCAGGACCTCAAGCTTCATAATCAGGTTCTCTAACCACTTGGCCATCCGGTCGTCGAAATAGTCAAAAATATTCACATACATACATACATAAAATCACGCCTCTTTCCCAACGGGGTAGGCAGAGACTACATCCTTCCACTTGCTACGATTCTGGCATACAACTCTCGCTTCCTCTACATTCATCAATCTTTTCATGTAAGCACGCCGGTTTAGAGTACTCCTGACCCGACTTTTCTTCAGAATGTCTCCGATTTGATCGTAGTACAAAAAAATCCTCAGTGCCTTAAGACGAAAGTCTTTAACCAATGTGTGTTGCCAGTGATGACATATAGATCCGAAACATAGTGCTTTACTGTAGGCCTTATGAATAGGCTCAGAGTTGCTCAGCGAGCTATAGAGAGAGCTGTGCTTGGGGTTTCTCTACGGGATCGAATCAGAAATGAGGAGATACGTAGAAGAACAAGGGTCACCGACATAGCCAAGCGGATTAGCTCGTTGAAGTGGCAATGGGCGGGCCATATAACACGGAGAGCTGATGGCCGTTGGGGCCGAAAAGTTCTCGAGTGGAGGCCGCGGATCGGCAAGCGCAGCGTAGGACGTCCACCAACGAGATGGACGGATGACCTGGTTAAAGCCGCGGGGTCACGGTGGATGCGGACCGCTGCCAACCGAGGCAACTGGAGGTCTATGGAGGAGGCCTTTGTCCAGCAGTGGACGTCCTACGGCTGAGATGATGATGACATAATATTCACATTTTTTCCTTTTTACAGATACACACCGTGGTTATAGAGACATATGCGAAGCAAAAGGATAGACAGGCGCTCACCAATTATAAGATGACACTCAATCCACAGTCAGAAGACTATATTCTAGTCGAGAATACGCTTCGAGATAACGTAAGTCAAAATATCAGCCAAGAGCGAGTGGGCCTCGCACACAGACGGTTCTATATCGAAGTATAATAGACTCGTGCCCTAAAAAATTCTAATTATAAGAATGCGACTTAAGCCGACCAAGAAACGCTTTATAAACGCACGAAAAGACGTCTTCCCGTCGTCCAGTAAACGTCGTTTCTCGTTGACCGAACGATCGACGTCTTTTTAGCTCTTATTCCGTATACATAAAAGCGTTTTTTGATCGGCTTAAGCCGATTCCACGTCGATAGACGCGGGGAGACTCTAAGACCGTTTTCACATTATCCGATCCGATATCGGTATCAGAAGACGATATGATATCGGGGCAAGTAAAATGTACGATATGTACCTGTCTTTCACAATATCCGGCTCGATATCCGAAGGGCTACTCCAAAACACAAAATTCGAAGTTCGTGTCGTGCGGTCCCTCTGACACTTATACTATTTAATACGAGAGCGAGAGGGATCGCACGACACGAACTTCGAATTTTGTTTCGGAGTAGCCCTTCCGATATCGGAGCCGACATCGATATGTTGGCGGCAACATCGAACCCCCGTGGGCTGTCAAGATTCAAAATTCAAAATCGCAGGATTTTAGGTACAATAAGGTCTTAAAATAAAAATAGCACAAGAATCACTAAAATCTACCACAAATGGCATGTGAAGTTAGGGAATACATTCACTTGTAGTCTAAAAATGCTGTCGGACGATAGTGATTGTATGTGTGTTATGCGTGTATCTTAATTGTCTCTGTGTGCGCAGAGCCCGATGCATGGCGGCCATTTTGAGCCGGCCGTATCGGAACGATTTTATCGGAAATATGTGAAAGCAGCACATATCGGCTATCGGGTGTCGTCCATCGTTGTCCTATACCGATATCGGATCGGATAGTGTGAAAACGCTTTAAGTTCTCAAGCTAGATTATCAGAAAATATCGCAAACGTATATTGTCGTTCGTGGTAAATTTCAAATGTACCACGAGCTTTGCGGTGAAGGAAAACATCGTGAAGAAACCTGCACAAGCCTGCGAAGCAGTTCAATGGTGCGTGTGAAGTTCCCAATCCGCACTGGGCCCGCGTGGGAACTACGGCCTAAGCCCTCTTATTCTGAGAGGAGGCCTGTGCCCAGCAGTGGGACATATAAAGGCTGGGATGATGTTGTCAGTTAATAGTTTGTTAAACAAGTATATTGCAAATGGTTTGTCCGTCCTGAAAATCGTTTTTTGAAAAAATCTGTTTTTTTTTCAGTCAATAAAATGGAAGAACTAAAAAACGAGCCACAATAGCTTCAGAAAGATATAATTGAATTATAAAAACGGCTCTCTTTGTCATAAATCAGGAAGTTTTTGTAAGTATTTTTTATCAAGTAAGCGAATTATTAATATTTTTCATATACTTTGAAATAAAATAAATGTTGTATCAAACGTTTTGTTTATTTTCTCTACTACTTTACTTTGTCCTCGGTATCCATATAGGAGTGCGATAGATCCATACTTCCATACTTAATATTATAAATGCGAAAGTGTGTTTGTATTTTTTGTTGTTATTTTTGGCATAAAGATAGTTTATATGCCCGAGAGTGACATAGGCTACTTTTTATCCCGGAAAATGCACAGTTCCCGAGGGAACAGCGCGTGATAACCGAACACCACGTGGGCGGAGCCGCGGGCAAAAGCTAGTTTATATATAGTAGTTAATTTATTTGAAAATCTGGCCCTATACTAAGTGCAAAATTCCGACTTCGTATCTTGCTGTCCCTCTGACGCTTATATTATTTAATACGAGTGAGAGAGATGGTGCGAACTGCATGACGACTTTCTTGGGAAAATGGTGCGATGGTTTTCCCTTGGCTTCCACATCGCACTGGAGCCCGGAGATCGTAATAAGCAATAGAAAGAGTAGATACAGAGAGATCAGAAATGAGGACATACGTAGAAGAACAAGGACCACCGACATAGCCAAGCGAACGTACCTTTACAGAGCGATGTTGTTAGTGTTGGTACCCTACATTTGACAGTTATAATGAAAATTATGAAAACGCGGGTAGTTCTATGCCGGTGTCAGTTTCGTCGGGTAGTCGCGCGAGCAGAGCGGCGGCGCGCAGTGCGCGTGTTGCAGCAGCCGCCGAGTCGCGTTGCTCCGAGGAGGAAGGACTACGGATTAGCCCGAAACAGTCGAGCTAAACTCGATTTAAGACGTGAGTTATCCGGATCAATATATGTTTAATAAAAAAATCTTGTATTAAAAATGTAATTTTTAACAAAAACATATTTAGTATGAAAATTCTATCGCTCTCGTCGCCGAGCGAAATTTTTCGTAAAAAGACGCTCTTCTCTCTACTCGCTGTTAGTGGGATTAGTGCCTTATTTACTGAATACAAAAACCCATTGTCAATGACTCATTGTCATACAAATCTGACACGGTTCCCTTTAAAGCAAATGCAACTTTATGACAATCACTTAGGGTGTAATTCGGCTTGATTGTGCAATATAGACCATTGCAATATCTAATAGACTCGAGGACATTCACTGACATCTAACCGTAAACAAGACTTAGCTAATAGATGCTAATAGGAAACAGGCTAATAAAGTGCTCTTTTGTTGAAATTATCGTCTTGTGGTGGCCTAGTGGTTTGACCTTAAGGCCTCTCAATCAGGACCGTGGGTTCAAACCCGGGCTCGCACCTTTGAATTTTAGAAATGAATGTGCGAAAATACATTTGAAATTAACCACGAGCTTTACGGTTAAGGAAAGCGTTGTGAGGAAACCTGCAGAAACTTGCGAAGCAATCCAATAGCGTGTGTGTGAGTATGCCTGTGCCTGTGCTGTGGGACTTGTATAGGTTGGGATGATGATGATGATGATGATGAAGATAAATATAATATAAATATGCCAAACTAAAATTCAGCTAAGCTAATTAAAACAATCGAAACTTATGTTTCAATATATAAACCTTTCTATCGAAAAGGCTTTGGCTAAGGGAAAGGGTGTGGTGCATTAAAAGAAAACTAATTTTATAGGAAGACCAAAACTTATAATTATATTACATTAAGTATATTTTAACTATAGCTCAAAACCTCTGCTTCCCGCAGGTACATGACACATTTCCAGTATAAAAAGTAGCTTTACAGTAGATAGAATAGGCCAATTTTTTTATTTCCTTTTTTAGAAAATACTATTTTAGTAGGTATTTTAATTTTGTCACGAGCCGCGGAGCTCCTAGGTCTTTATGGACTATGAATAACCCAGTCCTGTGCGTCCGATCTTCATTGACGTAGCTCGAAGAATACTTAATTTTAAGTAACATCGTCAGGCCACATCGTTCAAAGAACAGATAACTGCTTGGGGGAAAAGGTTTTTGAGTGGCGCCCACGAACCGGAAGACGTAACGTTGGCAGGCCTACTAGGTAAACCGATGGAAGCGGGCAAATTGTTATTCACTGTGGCGTTGCAGGTCCTCGATAAAGCCATGAGAATTAGCTCGTTCAAGTGGCAATGTTCAGCCAGGCACGCAGAACAGATCTCCGTTGGGGCCGAAGAGTTTGAAGACCGCGGATCGGCAAGCGCGCGTAGGTCGCGGTGGATGCAGGCCACGTCTAGAAGCAACAGGAGGTTTCTGGAGGAGGCTTATGTCCAACAGAGGACGTCCTACGCCTGATGTGACGATGTAGGAGGACTTTATTCAGCAGTGAACGTCTTCCGTCTGACGATGCATCCGATCTTCCCCCATGACGATCTGTCGCCCTATAACTATTCTTCTCCGCATTGGCAACAATCGTCATCCACTTCTACTCCGCACATTTTCAGCAGAAAAACACACGCTGTAATGCAAAGTAAGCATCGTAGGATTTTGCCACACGAGCCGCAGTCACACGAACAACACACGCACATTTTGAACCTTAACTCGGTGTGTTAAAACTCAAATTGTTAGGCACTGTTTTTTTGGGCCGCAAAACGAATGTAACCTGGTATTTTCTGTAACCTTTAAAGTATGAGTCACCTATTTTTGTTTTAAAACGCTTGGTTTTAATAAATTTGTTACAATCTCCGCGAAGTCGTCCGAATAACTTGGCGCTATGACATCAACTGAAGGTAAATGCACAGGTGTTTATCATTTAACTGGACCGGCGGTTATCTTTTATCTAATAGTAAATATAAGATAGTGGATTCAGCGAATGAATCTACGAAAAAAGTGTTGGCAGGTTTTATATTATCGTTTACTTATTCCTTGTTTCTAACCGAGATTTTAATGGTATTAGGTATAATGAGAAAATGTAGGTAGCTAAAATGGTTGAAGATAGCTGGCCGTTTGTAATAACACTAAGTCTACTTTTCATCACGATATTCCCGCGGGATCAGTATAAAATCTCAAAATCTCAACCACTAGAATTAGTGACATGCATGTTTGACTTTGGATGTTTTACGTGCAAACTTTAATGAAATGCATTGAGTAAGTTTTGGGAATTCCCATCGGAAATGAGTCATCATCATCCCAGCCCAATAGATGTCCCACTGCTGGGCACAGACCTTTCAGAATGAGAGGGTTTGTGTTCCCATACTACGCGGGCCCAGTGCGGATTGGTAATTCCACACACACCATTTCAATCACACAATCCTCTGCTTGAGAGGCAGGTCAAACCTCTAGGCCACCACGGCTTCAATACCGCGGGTAATTTTTGTAAAATAAAATAAATAAACGTCACAATATGCACGTATATTTTATTTAAGTAAATATCACAATTTGCATATTTTTACTGAAGTAAGTTTGATTATAAATAATTATTGCTTAACGAAGTATCTCTTTACAATCGTTATGATTTTCATTACAATTTGTGCCTCTAGTAAAATAAACACAACTACCTAATTGTAGTAATGCCGTGTCTATAAAACAAACACATCTATGGCCTCCCGGGCTGCTTGAAAACAATAGGATACAGTACAGTCGTCTGCATTTAACTGCCACAGCGGAGCGTGCAAAAATATCTGACGTCCTACCGGTCCTAGAAATAGAATCGTGTCAGATATTTGTGCACGCTTTGTAGTGTCAGATATATTGAATCTGGTGACTATAAAACGGCATCGCTCATCAAGCCCACCGCCATTCCGTCACAGGAAGTAATGTTCTAATCCGAAAACGACATGTCACCAAAACAATCATCACATTTACACAATTCATCAAAATTGCACATGTTAGCACAACCCTCTTCAAAACCACACATTTCGAAGCAGTACATGCAAAGATAAATGCAGCAAATTATCTTTAAGAATTTGCAAGAAGCATCGCAACAGGCGTTGCAACAAGGCCCGCAACAAGCACTACAACACATAGTCACTGTTTCATTTGAACAACAATTTCAACACAACAGTGTTATCTAAGTACTGCTATTTTATACATGGCAGACGTATGGAAGATGTCGCTTTAATCCGGAAAAATAAAAATATAAAAAAACATTAAAAAAATCAGTTTTAAACGTTGTAAATGATTCATCAAAATTGTATAAAGTGTGTCAAAGTGTTGTCAAAGGTACTTAATTTTTTTATTTTTTTTAAATGGCTTGAAACATCTTTCTTGGTACAAAGAGTAAAAGGATGGTATTAAGAAATGAATTTTGAATGAATTATTAGGTCGTACATATTTTATTGTAGTTCTTTTTGGGTTTAAAAATGAGGTGCTTATCAGAGATACATAGATATGTATAGATATGATGATGTTATCCTCCACAGTACCTATTATTCTCTATGGTTTATTTGGCTTACGTCTTTGCCAAAGCCTTTGCCTTTTGAAGTAGTTTTCACTGTCAATTTTATACTTCTATGACATTGGCACAAGCCCATAGAGGCCGCCATTAGGGAAAAATTATAACAACAAACGTAGGATTCGATTTGTGGCATTCGAAGATGGCGGATGTGGGCCATGTCCTATTTTGTTATTTCTGCTTCTTTGGCTAGTTGAAGTATAATTTTGATAGTGTTTTATGCGGCGATTAACCTTAACAGTGAACAGTGATCACAAAATTCGATATTGCTCTCGTGTCTGACATTTTTTAATGCGCAAGTTGTTTCCGCGTGGTTTTTGGAATTTTGCTATCAAGTTGCAAAAACTACAATCACCGTACTACGTGAAGAAGAATATATTTATCTTTTTTAACTGACATTGGCCCAAGCCTTAAAGGCCGCCATTAAGGAGAATAATAATAATAACAACAAACGTAACGTACGTTTCAATATTATGAATAGTATTATAAATCCGTCTCCCAAAATAAAATGAATGGACAATTTTCATATCACAGATGATGAAAACGTGACTGCAAACTCTTCACGTTTTGTCTTCAATGCAGTAATAAAGGGCTGTGAAGAAATATAAGTAAATAACAAGATGACATGTAAAGATTGAAAAAAAAAAATGTGTTACTGCAAGTACTGGAGTGCTCTAAGAGGTTTCTTTCCAATCAGTTGCATAGATAGACTGTTGAATTGTATCGGCCTGACATGTGGATGTAGAGGCGGTACTTGCTTGGAAAAAGTTTGCGAGAAAAGAGATGAAACTATGAAAGAGTTGATGAATAATTAAATTTCAAGCATTTTCCAATTGAGGAATTTTGTTTTATTAAAGCCAGTAGGTACCATCAGCCAAATAAGCGGTCTTTCAATTTTTAAACAAGCTCCTATCAAATGAATATGTCGCTAAAGTCGAACTTTCAAGTTTACATGTGGTTTACATACACGTCTATTGGTCATGGGCGTACCTACCCAGGTTCTGGGCCAGGGGGGGGCAAATCAAAATTTATAAGCACTTAGTCAAATAAATAAACACGAAATATTGACGTGAGGAGCGACGTATCGACGTGATTTTTGGCATAGGGATTATGGGCCAGAGAGTGACATAGGCTACTTTTTATCCCGGAAAAATGCACAGTTCCTGAGGGAACAGCGACAACCGAAGACCACGCGGGCGAAGCAGTGGGCAAAAGCTAGTAGATACATATATTTGCACTTAACTGCACTAACTGCGAAGCGCCAGCACCTAATTTATCTAGGAAATAATATGGCCCTCACCAATGTTACGTCCGGGGAACGTGGGGAAAAATCACTAAACTACAAAATAAAACAATATTTAAAATACACGTTTTAATGAACTATTCACTCGTTAACAGTGCCACAACAAGCACAGCCACAGGCGGGGCCGCACAATTCGTCGCACCCACACACGTGAACACACAACGCACACATCGCTGTGCAATACGCACAACTCAGCCAGCTAGGACACGCAAAACACCATTTCGGAAGCGAACATGACCATTCTGGACACGTTGATTTCAAATTTGGACGTTTTAGCCAAGACTTCATTTGAACAACAGCTTCATTTGAACAACACTTGAGCAACAGTTTACATTATACATAACTGAACAACAATTTCAACATTTAACAACTAGACAGGTACTTAAACATGATTTAACACACTAAATATTGTTGTATGTAACCGTGGCTTCATTGTGTCGTTGTAAAGTACAATATGCGTTTAAAAATTAAACTTAAATTCGTTAATTGCAGACATAATATAAATAATGCCTTATCTTGTAAGTTTCTGTTTATATTTTACAGCATTAAAATTGACACAAGCTGTCAACTGTCAGCAGGAGAGCTTGCTCTATGAAACTTTTGAACAGTAGGAAAAAGGTCTATCATTTAGGGGTGGCTCTAATAAAATACAAGTTAAGGGCAGTTTCAGATTTTAAGTTTCGCCGCGTTGCTTAAAAATAGACAAACAATTTTTTTTCGGACAGAAACGCGATACGGTGAAATTGTGACACAATCTTACGAACATGCGTTCTTATAAGCGCAGAGTCCATCCAAACAGAGTGAGATAAGGTATGATACACAACAACTAAACTTTAGCCCACTTTTAGGCCGATTATTCATAAGAGCTAGGTATGCCAGATTTCTACGTTTATTTATAAAAACATCCACCTACGCTACGAAACAAAGCAAAGCTCTGGCTGCCGTGCGAATAGGGATGTTGACACCACCAATCAACTGACGTACTTTTTATGAGCTGTCAAAACACAATTCTGCCATAGAGGTTCAATGGCAATAGCGACTTATGACGTCATAACTCGCTATTTGTTCGCCAACTCAATCAACTAACCATTTATTTGTTTTAAAGCAACAAAAATCTAATTTTACAGTAAATCGAAAATTAATCTGGTTTGTAGGGCTAAAATAAAGCGTTTTTTTACTGGAGTCGTGCCTTTGAATTATTTTTAATGGTGTCAACATCCCTATTCTGGGGGCTGCTAAAAATTCTAAAAACGAAAATCGTATCGTGCCGTCCCTCGCGCTCTCGTATATATGTATATGAACGTCAGCGGGACGGCAAGATAAGTTCGAATTTCGTACTTCGTAGAATAGAATCTTATTTGCAATAATAATATTTTCACAGATAACAAATTTGTTCTAGCGAAACAGTTTATCTTTATAATAATCATAATAATCATCGCTTAATTATGCTGATCATAATTTCCGATATTCGAAATAATTCGAATGCATTATTGATTTTATGATATGTGCGTAGATAAACATAAAAAATTAAAAGGAAATTGTAGGAAGGAAATAGTATTGGTCGATTGCATTATAAAACCGCTAATAGTCATACCTATATTGATTAATATTAGCTTGTATTTTATTATGCGATTGCGTCCTAAGTAATTATAATAAGGGTTTAAGTGATAGTCTAGTTGGCGCTAGTACCGTGTGTTCCCTTTGACGACTTTGACATTTGGGCCAATCAACTATTTTACCGGCACTTTGGGCGTCTCCTGCTTACCAAAATCGTCTCTGGCGTTACCAAAAAATCGTACTTCCAACAAGATATTTCACGGTTTAATAATATATGTTGAACTTACGTAAGATGGCATGTATTCATGTACACCATCTATTAAATTACAGAAAAAACAATATTTACTAACAAAAATCTGCAATTGGTTGAAAAATGTCGCGGACAGATTAGTGTCGGTAAAAAAGTTGATTGGGCCATTTACGTCACGTTTGATCGGTTGAACAACTAAATAAGCCAATCGCAAGCAAGTAACGTGAAACGGAACTCCCAATACTAACGCCATCTAGCGATTTTTCACCTGCCAACCCTCATTATTCGCTTGTTCAATGAAAGCAACGCTGAAACCACCCACTATATATTTTTCGCGAAAAACCACTGATGACTGAAACCATGATAGGGTTAAAGTAGGTACATTACAAATAGGTATTACTTAAGCGCTTCGTCTAAAACGTGCTAAGGGCTGGACTTTCTCCAGGACGGGTTGAAGCCTGTATCCTTGAACAGCTGGTCTACTACTTCTTCGTCTGTGACGAATGCAGATTGCTAAAAAAAAGAAATAGTTTTTAGTTCGTCCAAGTATACCTCAAGCTTCCTAGTCAAGTTATCTAACCACTTGGCCATCCTTCGTATCGTTTGTCTATTTTCGGTAAAGAAAATTTTGTTTTGAGGCGTCGAGGATGATCACTAATGTTTTGCAACTAACGTTTGGCAACCTGATTCATTTCGCAACCGTTAATTATTTCTGAAACTGTAAATAAGTATTTCAGGACTTTTATAAAACTAACCTAAGCTAACCTAAAAGGTTCTACACGAATGGCCCTGGAAATTCTGAAATAGTTACAGTTTTAGAATTTGCGCGAAATGAACCAGGCCGCCAAACGTTAGTTGCGAAACAAATCAGATCTCCAAACGTTAGTTGCGAACCAAATCAAGTCGCCAAACGTTAGTTGCGAAACACATCAGAGGCCTTTGCCTAACGTTTCTGACACTTGCGATCGCAATAAAATGACCACTTTTGTATGCGAAATATGTCATTTGCTTGCGATCGCGAGTGTCAAAAACATTAGGAGATACGGCCTCTGGTCGCCAAACGTTAGTTGCGAAACTAATCAGGTCGCCAAACGTTAGTTGCGAAACAAATCAAGTCGCCAAACGTTAGTTGCGAAACAAACCAGGTCGCCAAATGTTAGTTGCGAAATGAACGGATACCGTCGGGGGGTTCTATAATGTATAAGAAAACTTTAGAAGCACACTTACGCTAGCTCCCACGCTGGTTCGTTGCCCCTCCGTCGCCACTTTCGGTGCTTCTGGTGTGGTGGTGTGGAGCAACGCTGCGGCACCAGGCCTGTTAATAAACGTCGGTTTAGAAATGATATAGGTAGTGCCACCAGAGTTGAGGTCACGCAAACAAGAACATGTCATGTAATGATGGCGGTATTTTGACATTCACTCGTTCATTTCATTCATTGTCGTTTTATGCAATTATTTTTTAATAATATACAACGTCGGGGGTTTACCAACTTTTTGTTGGTTAGGTTATAAATATTCTAATACTTATCGTCCATGCACTTTCTCAACCCAGTATCTACCCGAATCATAGACAGCAATTAAACACTCTATCACACTTTCATAAAGATGATTCTAAAGCAATTTAATGTGGACAGATACGAGGTTGAGGCCGTGGTAGCCTAGTGGTTTGACCTATCGCCTCTCAAGCAGAGGGTCGTGGGTTCAAACCCAGGCCTACACTTTTGAATTTTCGAAATTCATGTGCGAAACTACATTTGATTACCACGTGTTTTTCGGTAAAGGAAAACATCGTGAGCAAACCTGCACAAACCTGCGAAGCAATTCAATGGTGCGTGTGAAGTTCCCACTCCGCACTGGGCCCGCGTGGGAACTACGGCCCAAGCCCTCTCATTTTGAGAGGCCTGTGCCCAGAAGTGGGACGTATATAGGCTGGGATGATGATGATGATAAGATACGAGGTTGGTATTTTGCTACAGGAAATGTCGATCACCGAATACTTATAATTTAGATAAACAATCTATAATATTGGTACAAAATAAGCTTAGTAACGTTCAAGGAAATCACTTGAATGTGTGGAAACAAACATTAAGTAGATAAGATAAGTAAAAAGATTAAATATGATGTATTTCTCATGTGGTGGTGCTCAAATATGTTCTAAACACTCTCAGTGTTTAGAACATATTTGAGCACCACAAGTGCTTATCTACTTCTGCTGCTGACTGTACATGTAGAACGTACCTTCGGGGTCTATCTCTAGTCTGTTTCCAGTTCCATCGGTGTCTCATATTCTGCAATTCCTGAAACAAAAAAAAATGATTCAGGCATTGAATTTGTGAAGGTCCTTATCAACGAACCACAACCTTGAACTTGCTATTCTGCAACAGGCACGACAATAACTCGCGTAATAATAGCGTCGGCAGGCCTCCCACCAGGTGGAATGACGACATCGTGAGAGTTGCGGGAAACCGGTGGATGCAAGTGGCGAGTTGTCGTTCATTATGGCGTTCTAAGGGGGAGGCCTTTGTCCAGCAGTGGACGTCTTCCGGCTGATGATGATGACGACAATAACACGCTCTCGTGGAAGTTGCCATGAGTTGCCACTTCCACTTTAGGTGTCGCGAGTGATGTAGAGCGTCAATAATCTTGGTATTGTTTCTATATCTGCATTTTTTGTCTGTCACTGATTTTGATATTCAAGATGCTTCTTTCTATTGAAGATACTTTCTGTACCGGCACACAATCTCTTCGACACACGATATCCTGTGTGCTATCTAAACCCATTTGCCTATCACCAGATTCCATACAGAACAGAGCTTTTGTCCTTATTGCTGGAAAGGCAAGTTGAAGTGGCAGTGGGCGGGCCACAACGCTCGAAGGACGGATAACCGTTGGGGGAGAAAAGTCTTTGAGCGACTACAAAGCGGAAGACGAAGCGTTGGCAGGCCTCCCACTAGGTGGACTGACGACATCTTGAGTTGCAGACAACCGGAGAATGCAAGTGGTGAGTTCCTTGTGGCGTTCTAAGGGGGAGGTCTTTGTTCAGCAGTGAACATCTTCCGGCTGATGATATAATGAATAATGATGATGATAATTGGACATGGGGAAAAGCGTTCCATTTTGATATCAGTGATTGACGATCCCGTTCCAAAAGAGTCACAGTGTAAAGTCATAGTGACTTTGTCACGCCTGTTAATCGGGTCACTGCATATTTGTGACACGTCACGGTCCTGTGATGAACGTGTTTTTGTCACACTGTTATTTCAACGTGACTATGTCACGCCTGTTAATCATATCACCATATGATATTGTCGCGGTGCTATTATGAACGTGTTTTTGTCACACCGTTAACAGTCACAGCACTCCACAGCGTCGTGATTTGAGTAACAGAGACTGCGTTAGGCGCTAGGAACAGTAGGAACGTATGTGATTTTGTAACGTTGCTCTTTTGTGAAAAGTCACCTTTTGACGGCGAGTCACGGTGATTTTGTCACCGTGACGTTATTTATCACCCATGTCTAATGATAATTTTTGCAATTAATTTCCAATCCTATCATAATGGGGGCCCAGTCATATCATAATGAAAGGCGTTTATGGGACATGATGAGGCCTTTGTCACGTCTAGCTTTGCTTGTCTACAGTCACACAACAATATCTGGTCTGACACAAAAAGCCGACCGGTGGATGCAAGTCGCGAGTTGTCTTTCATTGCGGCGTTCTAAGGGGGAGGCCTTTGTTCAGCAGTGGACGAAGAACTTACAGAGCTGGTCTCCAGCGGCTCGGAGGTGGTTGTACGTCTGTTGGCCCGCGTCGCCACCGCCGTGATGACCTGAGGTCGCCGGTTCGGCGGCGGCTGGAACGGTTCATCCTGGACCTCACTGAAAAACAATGAATAAATAACATGTCTCTCTGTAAAGATTTGCAATTTTGAACATGTCGAGCTAAACTTGATTTAAGACGTGAGTTATCCGGGTTAATATATGGAATAATATATAACATATTGGGAATTATACCAATGAGGGTTTTCACTGAGGCGAAATATCGCTAGATGACGTTAGTATCGTGAGGTTTGACGTTTACTTGCGATTGGCTCATTTAGTTATTTAACCAATCACGAGCAAACGTCAAACGAACCTTACGATACTAACGCCATCTAGCGTTATTACGCCTCTATCTGTGAAAACCCTCATTGACTTGACCACAAACTAAGCAGCTTGTACTATTGGTGCTAGATAACGGATAGACATACATATATTGATAAGTATATACAAACGTCTAACTGAGTCGGCAAAACATGTGGCCTTTAAATGTATGCAGTAAAATATGTAATTTTGTTTATAGAGTGGGCCAAATTTTATGCCGCTTAGTGTATTACAGACCAAGAAGCATATAGTAGGACGATTTGGACCTTTTTGGTCAGAAATCGACAACATTTTGCGAAGGATTAAAACGGATAGAAAAAAAAGTTGACACCTTTGCCCAGCAGTTAGCCCAGTAAGCAAAAAAAAAATCCTACCTCCAATTTTCATTGATCGGTTTCCTGGTCTGCCACGTGTTGAAGGCATCCTTCTCAGTTTCCGGTTCCTGGGTCTGGCCGCGGAACCGCGTGGCCTCCATAGGCAGCCGTTTGCGAGAACCCATCCTTAACTTGTGCCTGTAGCATATGGAGATTCATTATCAAAGGCTGACCAGAGGCCTTATTGCCTAACGTTTCTGACACTCGCAATCGCATTAAAAGGACAGCTTTTGTATGCGAAATATGTCATTTGATTGCGATCACGAGTGTCAAAAACATTAGGCAATACGGCCTCTGGAATATAAAAAAACCTGACGCAAGGGCAGCACTTCTATGTTTTATATTGCAACATTCTTTACACTTACTACACAATACCTATAAGTCATATTGACAACGGTGTAGGTGATGTTTTTTAAAGAAATATTTTCGAATCCCTCAGACTTTTCCTATGACAAAGTCTTTTATGCATTGTGAATTATTTTCCTTCTAAGGCTATGGATCATCTTCGGCATTTTAACGCAAATAAACACAAAATACCACGCGCAAACAACGTTAAGCTTTGACAGCAATAGACAAATGATATTTGAATTTAGTGTTACCAGTGCAAGAAATTAGTTCTATTGCTTTTCCGCAATATGGCGAGGTTTTTTATAATGCTGGTCAGCCTTTAGAAGACACCATTGGATAAAGAAAGTCCAAGAATCTCTGCGATAGTGGTATGTTTGTAATAGTTTTAGCTCATGGTATGGGGGAGAGAGTAGAGTAAGTTCCAATCCAAAAAAGTCGCTGTTGTTAATCTGTACAGTGGACAGACCGTAGTGTAAGTATCGGGGGCCGATAATAATATGCTGCTGGATCTTTATTGTCGATGACACCTAGGGTTACCACCCGTACTCTAAAATAGAGTATTGTCCTCTTTTTCATGTAGGCGTACTTTATAATCTACGACACCAATAAAGTACGCTAAAATACTCTATTTACGTAAAACTTATTCTTACTGGCTCGTTACTGGTTATGAGTACTTATGAGACTAAATAAACTGGTATCCACAGCCACCAAATTTTGGCGACACTTTTTTTTATTGTGTACTTTATTTTTGTCCTTCCAAAATAAAAAAAATATTTTATTCGCCCTAAAAAAAGGTGGCAACCCTAATGACACCATTGTCGTTGTGATAGGTTGTAGATTCTACCACAACGTCTATATTCCACTGATCCTCGGTCTCACCTTTCGTCCTCCCTCCGGTTGTGCTCCACAACCTTATACTCCTCTTCTTCCGATTCTCTGTTCCTTGGAGTTGGTCTGCCGGCGCCGTCTTCCGCCTTAGCTGACCCCAGCTGCACTGCCAACTTGTTATAGAAGGAGGCTTCTGACACTGAAAGAGAAATCAACTTGTGGATGTTACACCAGAAGTGTCCTACTTGTGATGCTAAGTCACTTCGTCTAAGAAGCAACTGGTCTAAAAAATAACTTGTCTAAATAGCAAATGGTCTAGGAAGCAAGCAGTCTGAGTAGCAAGTGGTCTAAAAAGCAACTGATCTTAACCTATTTGTGTCGAAAACTTCAAAAAACATTGGTCAGGAATAGGAGCTCCGCGTCTTTGGGTCTCAATTAAAATTGATGAACTAGAAATTGGACAAACGGATACTGACTTCGGAACTTTTTAGACCACTTGCTTCTTACTTAGACTAGCTGCTTTTCAGACAAAGTGATACTCATCCTTAGTTGGTTGGTAAATCTTCACGAGCAGTTGTGAAAAGCGGACTTTGACGTAGCCTAGCTAAAGAAACATTTAAAAAGTTCACTTTCAAATTCGCTTTCAACAACACCGCGACATACCTGGTTGGAATTCAGGCACATCAATTGTATCCTCTTTAGTCGACATCGTAGATCTCTCAGGGATCTGACTTGTTTCCTCCACAGACTCCTCAGAAGAACTTGGAGGTCTCAATCGCTTACTTTGATTAGCTCTCTGTTCAAACAACTTTCGTCTCTTACTCTTCGCCTCTACTTCTCTTGTTGTCTTCACCTCCTCAACGTTAGGAGTAGTTTGAGATTGCAATCTTGATCTCCCACCATGATCACTTGGTATTCTATCTTCGAACAGCTTTCTGCGGGAGCTCTTTGCTGCTGGATCAGGAGTACGAGATTCGACGGACTCAGGAGGATTGTATGGTACAGCTTCGTAATCTTTTTTAGTGGTTTCTGTATCGACAATTTCTTCCTCTTCATCTTCGTATTGGTAGACATCGTCTCTCGGCTCTTCCGTATCAACGTATGCAGAAGGATGGCGAACCTGTGCAAAATCGTTGATTTCAAAGTCTTGCTGTCATTTAAACAAAAGACACCTAAGATGCACCATTCGACTAAACTTATAAACAAAAGTAATAACAAAAGAGTTTACACAATGTTGGGACAAAGCATTATGTAACCGCAGCTAACGAGAGTGGACTGGTGGCAATGATGAATATAATATTGATGGTGATGATACCTAATAGTTATGATGACGATGGTGTCAATAACCGTGGTGTACAGGTTATACACAGGAAGGTTTAGGACGTTCCGTTGGCCGTACAAGTTCAAAAAGTCGCAGGTCACAAGAAGCATGAAAACATGACGTAGTTAATGACCAAGTAATAAAGACTATGATGATACAGAAAATGATAAAGATGGCGATGAAAATGATAAAAATGATAATGAAGTCGATTATGCTAATACTGTTACTGACGACGATGTCGTTTACTGACCGCAGCACACAGCAGCGGGTAATCGGAGCGCGGCTTGCCCGGGGAGATGGTTTTTGTGCGAGAAGTTGCAGACGAGCAGCAGTCGCGGATCCCAATGACCACGAAAAATTACGTTATACCAATGTACTGATGACTATGACAATAAAGATGGTGATGAAAATGAAAAAAATGACAATTAAATTTGATTTATGCTATGTTGATAACGACGATAACATCAACTGGCCGTAGCACATAGCAGCGGGTACCTGGATCGCAGTTTACGCTTTTTGTGATCAGGGCACTGTGCCGGCGTGCCCGGGCACATGGTCTGCTCGCCAAACATGTTTGTGTACGATAAATCGCAGAAGAACAGCAATTGCGGTTCACAATAACCATAAACAAGACATATGATAATGTCTATGATGGTAATGTCTAAGATGTTGATGAAAATGATAAAAATGGTAATGAAGTCGATTATGATAATACTGTCGATGATGACGAAAACTAACCGCAGCGCACAGCAGCGGGTACCCGGAGCGCGGCTTGCGCTTGGTGTGATCAGGGCACTGCGCCGGCTTCCCCGGAGAAATGGTCCGCTGACCAAGCATGTTTGTGTGCGAGAAGTCGCAGACGAGTAGCAGTCGCGGATGCTCGGCACCGTGACGGACGGCTCCGCAACCGACCGCGCGGAGCGTCCACACCGCGATCTGGCTGAAGTGCCCCCAGACTGAACCCCTGGAATTACACACACTTCGCGCATGACTGGCTAAAACCAAAAAGTCGTTTTTGGTAAATTGCATACGTTTTCATATAGCAAAATTCCAAAAAATATTACTAAAGAAACAGATACAAAATTCAAATCTACTGTCAAGAAGACGTTAAATATCTAAGGCTAATTATAAAATCAATGATTATATCATGGACAGGGATATTTGGAAATAATTCCTAATCTTATAATATAAAAATGAATCGCAAAATGTGTTGGTAAGCGCATAACTCGGGAACGACTGGTCCGATTTCGCTAATTCTTTTTTTATTGTGTTTGTTACTGTGAGGAGATAGTTTTTATGGAAGAAAATACATAAAAAATACAACGGGGGCGAAGCCGCGGGCAACAGCTAGTCTATAATATAAAAATGAATCGCAAAATGTGTTGGCAAGCGCATAACTCGGGAACGACTGGTCCGATTTCGCTAATTCTTTTTTTATTGTGTTTGTTATTGTCAGGAGAAGGTTTTTGTGGAAGCAAATACATAAAAAATACAACGGGGGCGAAGCCGCGGGCAACAGCTAGTGTGTTATAAATAAATTTGTGTTAAATACTTGTGATGTATAGTATATAGATACCTATCATTTATAAATATTGTAAATCTGTTTTAAAAAAAATACCTCGTTGAGTTTCTTGCCGGATTCTTCTTAACAGAGGTTTTTTTCGAACCTGTGGTAGATTTTTTTGACGTTCATAAGTGCTTGTTATAGCCTAAATTGAATAAAAAGATTTTGACATTGACTGTGACTACTCACTTGGCAGTGATCCTGAAGGGCTGCGTGAGCTGCCTCGGCTCGACGCGGCGCCGCTCGCCCCACCACGCGTCGAACACCCGCCGGATCGCCCGCTGTGCGCTCAGCTCGTCGCTGTCGCTGGAGCGCCGCCATCGCACCTCGCCCACTGTCTGGCCCGCGTACGGGTAGCGTACTGAAAGTGTAATGTTACATAAGTACTACGTTATATTAGGTAGCATTTTTTATTTCCAAACTGGGTTTTACGGTGAACCACTTCGTTTCCTATAATTTTATTTGTAATAGTTTCAGTTCCCATATCAACGTTTGCCATAAAATAATATATATCGAACCGTCTTTTTTCAACGTCTTTTTTGGTTAGGCCAGTTTAATACAAATATCCATTCTGATGAAAATAATGTTCAAGAAATAAATTACTTTACGACAGTGAAAATTATGGAAATTATTAGTGGAATTATGATGGATACGTATAATCACCAGCAGCAATACCTGACACAACAAGCGTGCATAAATATCTGATACGACTCTATTTATAGGGTCGGAAGGACGTGTCAGATATTTTTGGACGCTCCGCTGTGGCAGATATTAATGCTGGTGACTGTACAAACAGGGTATGTACAAATTGTTAAAGTAAGCGCAGAATTCAGATATAAACATCATATTCAGATATAAATATCATTAGCGAAATTAATAACGTAGGTAACTAAATCCATGAACCTTTTTTTAGAATAAATAAAATAATAATATGACATTTGGACAAACGACAGAGAACCGTTTAACAAGCCAGAGCTTCTTATTACCTGTTGCCCTGCAGTCGTCGTGCACAAAATAGCACTGGTCTGCGAGTCTTTGCGCCAAGCTCGCTAACTCGCGATCCCACTCCTGAAATGAATCACTAAGGTAGTTTAACACAGATATAGATTACACTAGATTACGCAAATGCATCTACTTTGCGTGTCAGAACCCCGATCAAACATCGGGGTTGACCCCATTACGTAAAAAGACTGACCGCTATCTGACCAATCATGAGTATTCATATTCATATTCATATTCATTTATTAGGCCAAGTAACATCAGTCACATTTAGCAAGTCATTACAACTAATTACATGCATTAGTAGTGACTGACTCGAGCCCCACGGCGAGGGCGGGCGGGGCATTTGAATCGATTTTGCGCGGACATCGGGGAATTCACATCGCTAATTCGCTCTTGAGACGTCACAGTAGATTTAAAAAAGTGACACGGTTGGTTATCATACAGATTGCTCGTACTTGTACTTACTTACTTTTTTTGTTACTTGATTTTTTTTGACTTGCTCGTTTGCCTTCCAGTCGAATAAAAAAAAAGATTGAGGTGTTTGCGTTATCTAGGGTAATCTATATCTGTATAATTTAATGAGAATCATTCATAATCAATCAAGCAATCACCGCCGCCCATGGATACCTGCCAACGCGAGCGGTATCCACAGGTGCGTTGCCAGCCCTTTGAGAGACTGATAGGCTCGTTTACTAAAGATTCTTAACCCCTTTGTCTGTTTTTCATAAAGATCAGTACCAAATTTAAGGGTACTTTTTTTTATTTAAAGGCCAATCAACTATTTTACCGACACTTTGGGCGTCCCTTGCGTTACCAAAATTGTCTCTGGCGTCATCAAAAAATCGTACTTCCAACAAGATATTTCACGGTTTAATAGGTTGAACTTACGTAGGATGGCATCTATTTATGTACACCATCTATTAAATTACAGAAAAAACATGTATACCTACTTACAAAAATCTGCAATTGTTTGAAAAATTTTGCGGACAGATTAGTATAACGTTTTAAACTTTCGTGATTCTCACTCATAGTCAAAATACCATAACGGGACTTATCACGCTATTTTTCACAACGTCGAGGTAAATATTACTTGTAAAAAATAGCGTGATAAGTCCCGTTATGGTATTTTGACTAGGACAGATTAGTGTCGGGAAAAAAGTTGAGACAAGATGCAGATTTTTTTAGTTTCCGCAGACGAGAGTTTAACTGCACTGCTACGGAATCACTGTCCCAGGAAGCTGGTTCCATAGTTTAGGCGTGGAGAAAAGTATCTTACAACAAACATCATGATCTGCGGCCGCGGTAGGTGCGCCCCACCGCGCACGCGCTCGTGCCCCGCCGCTATGCGCTGGCGGCGTCTGCAACATACCGAAGCTAATAATCTAAGGTCCGAACTTGAAAAGATCTTCACCTGTCTGATAATAGAATGAAGCCTATTTTATAATAAACTAGCTTTTAGCTCCGCCCGCGTGGTATTCGGTTATCGCGCGCTGTCCCCTCGGGAACTGTGCATTTTTTCGGGATAAAAAGTAGCCTATGTCACTCTCGGGCCCATAAACTATCTCTATACCAAAAATCATGTCGATCCGTCGCTCCTTTACGGCGTGAAAGACGGACAAATACACAAACACACACGCATACAAACACACTTTCGCATTTATAATATTAGTATGGATTTTGTAGGTATTTTATTTAGAAAATGTATTAGAAATAGATTTGCTAAAAAAAATCCTGGACAGGCTATTTTTAATAATTTTAAAAAATATATTTTTAGTAATTTATTGTTCCATCATCGAGATAATAAAAAAAAAATATTGACTTAAAGTAACCTATAGAATATTATACCTATACACGTTGGATTTGCTATTTTTTACCTGGACGACCCAATGGGATCTCGTGACTAAAGTTTTTCATGATTTTGTTCATTGAAAAATCCATCATCAACCCGTCAATGTATTGCCATCAGGGCCAACCAAAATATCTGTCAGGGTTGGGATTTACTCACCTGTTGATGTAGTGCGTGATGAAATGCCTCAGTTCACTGGTGAATTTGATCTGCGTGTAGTTCTGGCAATTCAATCCAGGGCCCGGCTGCCGACACATGCAAAAATGAGAATAAAAGGTTGACAAAAAGAAATGTAATAATAGCAGGCCCTGATTGGTTCCTACGTATTCCTTAAATGATTTTTATGAGTGGGCCACATGGCTCGAAGAACAGATAACCTTTGGAGGAAAAGTTCTCGAGTCGCGACCACGACCCGGAAGATGAAACGTTGGCAGGCCTCCCACTAGATGGACTGACGACATCGTGAGAATAGGGATGATGACGCCATTAAAAAAGAATTCGAATGCACAACTCCAGTAACAAAACGCTTTATTTTAGTCCTGAAAAACAGATTAATTTTGGATTTACTGTAAAATTAGATTTTTTGTTGCTTTAAAACATATTAATAGTTAGTTAATTGAGTTGCCGGATAGTGACGTCATAATACGCTATTTCCATTGAAACTCTATGGGAGAATTGTGTTTTGACAGCTCATAAAAAGTGCGTCAGTTGATTGCTGGTGTCAACATCGCTATTGCAGGCAACTTGTGGAGACAAATGGCGAGTTGTTCATCGCGGTGTCCTAAAGAAAGAGTAGGTACTTTGTTCATCAGTAGTCTTTCGGCCGACGATGGTGAAGATACTTACAGCAGGGAACTGACACGCAACGTGGCGTCCCTTTCCCTGACAGAGACGCCGATAGCGGACGGCGCAGTACGGCTGGTCATCTTCTATGGCCAGAGCCGCGCAAGCGAGCAAGGTTATCACGACGTAACACGAATTGTTCTGCAACAGAAGGATAGAACATCCTACCTATCTATAACCATCAAAGAGTAATGTAAATGACTGACTAATATAAGTAATATAGTACCAATATAGACAACGCTCAGCCCAGCGGACCAAATCACGCGAGTTTAACTATTTGATAAATAAAAGCCCTAACTAGCGATACTAATGGCTACTTGCTGGAAACACATAAACCTCGAGTTAGCGTTAAGCTCAGTTTAGTCGTGTCAAAATGTATGGAACTGTCAAGCTTAAGCCAGGTTTAACTACTAAATCTAGATTTATTTTTTCCTGCAAGACGACCTAAGACTTATGGCCACTTGCAGGAAACACATAAATCTCGAGTTAGCGTTAAGCTTAGTTTAGTAGTGTCAAAATGTATGGAACTGTCAAGCTTAAGCCAGGCTTAACAATTAAATCTAGATTTATTTTTACCTGCAAGTGGGTCTTAAGTACTAGGACTTACTAAAAACCATAATACATGAAGGTTATCCTCACAAATCACTTACCATTATGACGCCAGTAAAACACTAAACAACATTTAAATAAAAAATAAAACAACAATTAATACAAAATCAAAACCCTAAAAAGTGAGACAATTTTGAATGGCTTGTACATAAAAAAGTACAAAATAACAAATTTGCGGTAGGACGCGGATTATTTACATGTCCTACAGACAGCTGGCGTTTAAGTCAAAATTGTGCAAAAAGGAAATTTTTGTTTATGAATTTCTGCACGAAGGAGTTTGGTATCATACTTAATTTATTAATTATCTACACGGTGATTTTTAATACCTAACCAAAAGCGATAAGGACGGTACTGAACAACTTTTCCCATGGGACCAATATGAAAATCGGGGGAAAAAAAACAACAATTTCATAGAAAACCAACACCTCACCCGCCTTAATGGAGGAAACCAGGTATTTTTTCCCGATTTTCGTATTGGTCCCATGGGAAAAGTTATTCAGTACAGTGGCGTAGCTAGGTGGACAAGGGCTCCGGTGCATAGAGAAAGAGTCCGGTCATCATCCTTCTTTCCACGTAGCTTGAACTTGTATTGGCCTTCAAAAACATTTAAGTACCAAAAAAAAGTTACTAGACCCTGCTCACATTTTTTTCTCTTTTCTTTTATGCTTCTCCCTTTTCAAAGCTTAGGTTAGAGGGCCCCCTGAGGTCCGGGTCCTGGTCATACGATAGCTACGCCACTGATTCATTATTCGGTAGGTAGTCATTTCATGTATTAATCGCGATAGGTAGGGTAGGTACCGTTACCATTTCGCAAAATTTATAAAAAATAATAATATTAAAATTATTATTGCTCTCGAACTTATAGTGCGGCCGACATACATACATCGCGCACCCGACTGCTTTCCTGCGGTTTTCCTGCAATCTGCGCTTGAGGGGTGGGGTAACTCGAACCGGTGCGGGGCGGAGCGTGGCCATTCTGTACGTTAGTACTATTATATATTCCGTGACCTTAATAATAGAGTGCATGTGCCGATGTTTTTGACCACCCTTGCCGCTCCGGAATATCTGATGGCAACTGTACTTATATCACATACCCGCCACGTACATACTACTACACTAGATAATCAATGAAACCAAAGTAACCGATCGATATTTTTATTAAGAAATACAATAATTTATGTGTCAGGATATTTACAACGCGAATCACGTTCACCTTAACAGCTATAGTACCGACTATATGCTTATGTCAACTTATTTAGTGTGGCTATGCTTCTATGCTATATGTTACAAGTTTCTATAACCTAAAGGAGCTTTCACATTAGACAACCAAACCGCACGACGCAAGCAATGATGTATAAGTAGATAAATTTACCGGAACCGAAATGATGTGTTAAACCAAACGGAAGTTCCGATTTAACGGAAACGGAACCGGAGTTCCGTAACATCCCTATCTATTGTCTCAATGTAGAGTAGGATTTTTGCGTAGGTACTAATATTCCATCATAATATTATAAATGCGAAAGTGTGTATGTTTGTCGGAGCGACGGATCGACGTGCTTTTTGGCATAGAGATAGTTTATGGGCCAGAGAGTGACGTATGCTACTTTTTATCCCGGAAAAATACAGTTCCCTAGGGAACAGCGCGATAACCGTATTCCACGCGGGCGAAGCTATTTAGTAATATTATGCATCAGGGTCCGTATTGTTGTCAAGTCAACCACTTTAAAGTCCTTTTTTTAAACATATTATTTAATATTCCTGACTTATGCACTTCTACTTACGAGTATGTGTTAAAGTATGGTCACAGTATATATATAAGCTAAAGCAGCATGGAAGCTACGAACAAATCGATTGAAACAAACACACTCACACAGACGCGCGCTCTCCACGGTCTCTAAGGGGGTCTCGCGTTATTGCAGTACCGTGAGTCCCCATTAGAGGCCGTGTAGAGCGCGTCTGTGTGAGTGTGTTCGTTTCGATCGATTTGTTCGTAGCTTCCGTACTGCTTTATCTTATATGTATACTGTGGTATGGTGAAGCAGTGCTTTTGTAGTGTAGTTAAATTGTCTACTGTGCTAGCGCCTGACATCTCTCCCCGAATCAGTACTACTGGCGTTCTTTTAACATTACTTTTGTAATTAACATAAATTTCAGATCCGTATACATTAAATTGAAGCAGAATTTTAAATATTAATACAACTTTTATAAGACTTCGCGCTCGCGGCGTATTTAGCCATTTATACAATTTGTAGACAGCACAAAAAACACTAACATAAATTGAATCAGCATTCTTACAATTGAAGCGAGAAAAACATCTTAATTGTCATCTAGGGGAGGAAATTAACATATATATTTGAACAATTTCCTTTTTTTTTAAATCATTAGTTGATGTCCTTGATCAAGGCAATAAACGGTGTCAAATATACCCTAGTTTTTAAAGACGGACCAACAATTCATCTTGAGTTCACTTTCTTTCCATAACAATTCGTTCAATAAAAATAAAATTATACAAAAATTTGCTTTTACTTTCACACGTCATAATAAAAGTAATTAAATGTAATTGTATGGATTGTTCGATAGGTAGTTATATATATACATTAGTGTCAGAATTTATACGTGATTTATCCCTAAACACATTGATGTGTACGTGACAAGTCACATGCAAAAGCACAGTTTACAAGACGAATCGACGAACTTGAACTCTATTTATTTTTATGATAAAACTTGTTTAATGGGAAGAACGCATTTTATAAACATTTTACTGTTTACTGAGCGAGTGCTATTTAATATATTTTCTCAAACATGCAATGAAATATTGATTTTATGTTCCTTAAAATAGGCTGCTAGTCATTAATGAAATTTCATACAAAATTGCAGGCCTAGGCTTGTGGCACAGATCATGGCGATCAGCCTTTAAAAAAACTCCGAAAAATCTAAGTTTTATTTATTTCTTTCATTGCATGTTTGTTTGTTTGCCTCGGCGAGAAGTGGTGTTGCCAGCCTCATACCTATCCTCATGTCTATTTATGTATTCGGTCGGCAACCCCTTTCTTCCCGGCCTCTTGCAATGTCTAAAGTAAATAGTCATAAACATAAAGGACGATTTTTTTTTGTTTTAAAAGAGTAACTTTTAAGTCATAAAAACTCATAATATATCTAAAACATAAAATTACTAGGCTACTTTCATGTCAATCAATATTACAGTATTTATAAACGTACGGATCAGTTCATAGGTCGGTCAAAAGGTTAAAAAAACTTGACCTTAACCGATGTAAGATTAGATTCTATATCGTTACAAAATGGAAGTAACATGAAGGAATATACTTAAAATAATATTATGTCTCAAGTTACCTTTGAAATAAAATAATTCAACCTAGACAAGCGATACGACATCCATTGAACATTTTTCACATTTAATATTGCTTTAGTGAGCTGAAATTGAGGTAGTGAAAGCTAAAGGCTTGGGTGCAAATGAGCACGCTGAGCATTTTCTCTTTCCATTGCGTGGGCTGCCTAGTTATCACTGTGTGGCGAACGTCTCGCCCCCGCAATGGTCAAAGAAAACGCTCTCCGCACACTGATCACGTGTAGTTGTGGCAGTAAAGGCACTTGAGATAACAAATAAACTGGACTTTTGACCTCGAGAAAAAAGTACAAATAGCAAGGCCATTTCCATTCTTCTACTTATGAAATTATTGACGAAATAAGGTTCAGATGAAAGAGTAAAGGGTTAAAAATAAAAAATAAGGTTAAATTAATAAAATATATTGTATTAAAAAAGGATGCTTAAAATATTAACTACTTCAATGGACGTCCGTTAATTAAAAAGCTGCCATACAATTATTATAAACGTATTTCGACTACTTAGCCAGTCGAACAAGAGAAGTCAAAAAACCAATTAAAAATGAGATCATATACAAATAATAGAGTATTCATAATATAAGGGTGATGGATACATTGTGATGTGCATTACCTCCAAATGTATTTCTGGCTATTACGGACTGAGTTTGCGACACAGCCTTATAAATCAAAACATCATTATTTAAAAGCATCATGCTAGTTTAGTGACCGAAATATCTGTTTTTCTATTACTTGATAACTGTGCGCGTCGCGTTTTTAACCTTTTAACCTTTAAAGTTATGACAGTATATCGCATATAATGCTCAGTACGAAGATTTATTATCAAACGCCAAAACATACGAATCAATGAATGCCAGAAATATACATGCCTATAGCTTAATTATTCTTGAGCAAGCAGATTGCATGCTACTATATTCTGTAGACATGTATATTTCCAGCATCAGGCTTGCACCATTGAATACGTGCACGTGGCAAAGTTCCGATAAGGTTAAAGTTTTTCTTATATTTGACACGTTTGAGGTTTATTTCTGTAAAAAGGCGACATTTTGATGTAAAGCATTATACCTATATCTACGTGGTGTTATCAAAAGGCAAATATATAATGCTTGCTATTAAAAAGTTACAATTACTTGTATGGGCGCTAACACAATTTTCTATGAGTTTATAAATTTGAATGAAATATTAATTATTTCCCGTCAATTAAAAACGTGACTGTTACTTTAAATTTTTATTTTATTCGCGATATTTTTCTACGAACACAAAACGCTTAGTGTCGGTTACGTATATTTACACAAATGTCTTAGGGCGTAAGTGGCATTAGGCCCTGTTCAATTCATACGGAAACTTTCATATCAAAAATCTATCCAAAGCATTTATTTTATATACATTGGAAATCTGCATTTGCGTCCGTATACCCGGTTCCAATCTAGATCAGGCTGAAATAGTCCTACTTTATTTTATAAATACAATGCAGGATTCGGTAAGCCTTCCTAACAAATGAAGCAATAACTTGGCAGTTGTTTATTATAACCATTATACCACATAAATAAATAAGCGAAACATAAAGCTTATTTTACTTTAGTTCTGCTTTGAGTAACTACATTTAAAACATCACTGCAGAATTAATAATGATGCTCATTTTATTTAAATATCGTTTGTAATTACAAAACAAACATAACTGTTACAACTATCATAAAGACGATTGGTTTTTGTTGTCTTTTTGTATTTTTTTTTTCAACTCCAAATTTGTTACTTTTTACGGTGGTTTTACGTGTATTATAAAGACGTCCTGGCGCTTACGCACTTAGTATATTAATAATTAAATAATAAAGATGTAAACGACAACTAAAGAAAAATATGCCGTTCGTTTTATAAGTAGTTACTCACCGCACACTGTCAAATGTGTTACCTATACCAATGAATAAATTACAAATTTAACATGCTATCTAAATACGTCTTTTGTTACACTCTAATCCTATACCGATGCTGTGCAGGTACTTACAAAAAAACTTTATAAACGTTTTTTGGTGCCGACACAACATCGAAACTAAATGCTTTTTAGATGTACATACATAAAAAAAAAACTTTACAACATTTACAAATCAGTCGTAAGAAAAATATCGTAGTTTAGCCAAAAGCTGCACTATTTACAATTTTAAATTCATAATGATAAACGTAAGACCTTTACGAAAACGTTTATTCAACATTCGAAGTAGATTACCAAAGGATATTGATGATTTACTTTTGATGTTGAAGTCATCTGGCGTTTACGCTTTCTTGGCATTGATTATAAATAAAAACGTAAGCGCCAGGAAAAGGCTGGCTTTTGTACGTACAAAAACACGTAGATAATATTTATAATGATATCACGACTTCATACCTAATAATTAGTTGTTAGACTCATTGATACAGACTGCAGTATATATTATGACCAAAATTTTAGTAGAAATACCAACGAACGATATAAGGAAATGACTGCAATAGTTAAATATAAGGAGGCTGCACGAAATCTCAACTATACAATGGTAATATTTAAGATTATTTCGTTACTCCTTTTAAAAAAACTCGTATCTCAAAATCGACAATTTTTCTGAGTGAATGTGAACATTATTTCAATGGTCAATTTAGCTGTCGTGTCGGTTTGAAATATTAGATTTTTTCAGAGTATTGGCGATCGTTTTCGTGTTTTTGTTTTTTAAATAGGTGCTTTAATATTGTTACTGATGAACAGAATGTGCATAAAAATAACTTTCATCAAATTAATTTGCTACTGTTGCGTAAGTTCGTACACCCTATAAAAATATTTTTCACAAAACACAAACGGACTTATTGGCCTAGCACAGGGTGTCTCTCATTTGTTTTCTTTGCCAGCCTATACCACAAAAGCTAAATTGCATTAATATTATAAATGCGAAAGTTTGTATTATTGTTGTTTATAATGTTTTATATTACGTAAAAAAAAACCAGCTGTATATATATTAAGACCATTATTACTGCGATGTGGAAGGCAAGTGGGGAAACCACCACATTACTATTCCCTATTATGGAGTAATGATAACCGAAAAGAGTGGCGATTACTCCACCGACAAGAGCTAAGCTCTTAAATTTATGATGATGATATATATTAAGGTTCTTGAGAGAGCCATATGACAGACAGACGGACAGTTTAGTTCACTCTTCAGGAATTGAACCCTAAAATAGAACCCGTGCTAGGCTCGTAGCTCCGATACTAACGCAACAACTTCCATTGGTTACTTTCATTTCATATTATACGCAAGCTTACAAAACAAGCACCTTGTCTAAAACTACACAATATAAACAAAGTTACCAAATAACTAGACTGTATGACTGTTGAAAAAATTAATTGGCAATGCTCACTACACTGGGCTGGCGCGCGAAATATTACATAAAATTTAACCTAACTTTAACCTTTTTAACTACCGACGTAAAAATAGAGGGTGGGACACAATTGTATCTTTTCGTTATTACGGTATATTAACTGCCAAACGCTAACGCTAATTTAATCGTGATGGTTTTCTTTTGAATTTTTTTAATTTTCTTAAGACAGGTGTTTATGATACATGTAAACTTTTGCACGAGCACATACAAGTTTAAAACATAAAATTAAAGCTTAAAATTAGAAGTATAAATACCTAATAGCTAATTATGGGAAGAAATTTTATGAAGAAGGTAAATAGTCAAAATTACGTAATTAGATGAGGATGTTTTGACATATTGAGCAATAAACGTGGTCGAACTATATCGAATGCTGCCGCAGCAAAACAATGACAGTGGTTATTACTACTGTTAAAATATCAGTGTAGGTACTGTATTTAAAACCAAGTTATCCCTTCACTTTGCAATGTCAAGTTCATGGGTAAACCGGTGTAGGGAGCATTGAATCAATATTTCAAAATAGTTTTAGCAACCTACATGTGATTAAAGATATAACAATATTTGGCAACTTCTTGCAAGGAAGTAGACGATGACTACATCTAAATTTCATATTTATAAATATATCAATATTTGACTCATTTAAAGGGTAACTTAACAAATATTTCTTTTTAAATGAATTGGTTCGTTATAGGGCACATACACTTCCGCTACGTAAATAACTAGTTTTTAAATTAAATTCATAATATCAATAAAATTATATTTTTGCATACAAGATATATCTAATATGCCGTACGTATATCAAAAGTATTCAAAAACTGACCTGACATTTTATATAGAAAACTACTCCGGAACTCTAGCATAATTAATGCATTACATCAGATTACTTACGAATTTATTATAATGGATAAATTGTCCGACCAGTTTCGATCCTATTTGAGATTCTTAGCCATGGAGTGCAACTCGATACAGTGCAGTAAACACTAGTAAATCCGAACCTGTCGGACTTTTATTGGACCTGTGTATTACATTAATTACAACATTTTATGACATGTTCATAACCATTTTATCAGTTTTTGTAATACATTTAATTACTAGCATAAACGACTTTAATACTCGCCACGTTTAAATTAAAAAAATAACCAAGTCAAAATGTTTTCAGCTAGTGCCTTGAATTTTATTAAATTTGATTTAATAACTGGCTTTTTAATAATAGCTTTTTAATTTTAACGGGCGATGTATGTCTTATTGTTTTCATGCATAGTTCTTATTGCCTTCTGATAAAAGTTTAAAGACATTATTAGATAAAGTGATCAAAAATAACTGTTATCTAAATAGAAAATACAAGGTATATTTTACATGCAACATATTTAAAAATAAATACATAAAAGTTTTTTAAAGAAAATAGTAAAAAAAAATCTTCAGACGATTTTCCAGTCCATCTGTGAGCTAGTATAAAAAATAAATAAGTGATAGATTCAGGTTTAGAAAGATCAATACATTATTAAAACACCGTAGTCAGTTGACATAGGCAGGTTTTTTTAGATTGATATTATTTCATTTTTAACTTATTCCCAAAGATATTAAAGCTAAATAAAAAACCGTATTAAATTTAACCTTTTAACCATTAAAAGCTAATTATATCCGTTATCGCTTTAGACGAACATGCAAAAGGTTAAACAATTTTTACTAGAAGACAATAACAATCAGGCATTTATAAATAAAATCCATTCAATACACAATACGTACCTTAAACAAAAAGGTTCAAAATTCATAACACCTGTAACCTAAGACTATGGAACATTATACACTGCATTTTGTCCGCATGTCGATTTAATCCGGGGTCGATATAATTGAGTATTGTTTGAGCAACTCACTATACTTGTCTATTTATACACCATTTACATATATTTGTCATATACATTGGTGTTGCTTGTGCTGAAACAAAGAAAAGATCGTAGTTATTTAAATAGCAATAAAACCAGCCGAGTTTTTGGGAATTTTCTAAGATAACCGCAAGTACCCTATAGGTTAGGTAACGTAAGCTAACTAACTAGGTGACTATTTATAAGAAAAAAAAAGGCTTTTCGGTTATTTTTTTAATAACTACTGTCCCTTGTCAATCTTCTCGTATCATATATAAAAAAAAAACCTAAATGCAATTTCAGAAATCATTATTTATTTAGAAAAAGGAAGTAGGCAGGGTACCGTTAATAATACCCGATTTTGTGGGTATTTTATTTTGGGCGAGTTTTTCAATATTTCATTACAATATTGATTTTTTTTTTCGATACTGATAAATCGATATTTGGCGTATCGTCGATATCGATAAATATCGATATATTTAGGCGTCGGGGCTGGGACTGGGCTCAACAGAAAACCAGCGTTGCTGCACATAATGTGCGGTAATACATGCTGAGTGGAGACCCTTTTTGGTGTCCTGTCGTGTCACCAAGTATCTAATATAGTTTTAGTGCCTTTATTCACAAAACATTATACATTAAGACAATTAAATCCAAAATTTGTTATTATTATTATTATTTTTTTTTTATTCTACTGGAAGGCAAACGAGCAAGTGGGTCTCCTGGTGGTAAGAGATCACCACCGCCCATAAACATCTGCAACACCAGGGGTATTGCAGATGCGTTGCCAACCTAGAAGCCTAAGATGGAATGCCTCAAGTGCCAGTAATTTCACCGGCTGTCTTACTCTCCACGCCGAAACACAACAGTGCAAGCACTGCTGCTTCACGGCAGGATTAGCGAGCAAGATGGTGGTAGCAATCCGGGCGGACCTTGCACAAGGTCCTACCACCTGCAACTTGTTAGTAACAAGGTTGACTTATAATACTATGTTAGTTAAATTAAACACAAGTTTTAGTGCTAGTTTTAGTTTTAGTCTTAGGTGGTACTTATGGAGCCAAAATAAATTTTTCTTTCTTCTTTCTTTCGATATATCGATATTCATCGGTTTTCCGATATATCGCGGCATCCCTAATTATGTATTTTATACTCACGGTCAGCGGCGCGCGCGCTTGGCGGGCTGCGGCGCGTGGTGGCCGAGCGTGACGAGCGCGGAGGCGACCGCCAGCCCGCCCAGCGGCGGCGCGCGGCCCGTGCCGCCCGTCGGCAGCCGCACCAGCAGCGACAGCACCGCCGCGCGGGACCCCAGGCACGGCTCCAGCGCCACCGGCGCGGGCACGCCCCCGCCTGCAAAGTCGTCAACATAGACACGACTTTTAATCAAATTCAAATCATTTATTCAGCAAATAGGCCGCAATGGGCACTTTCACACGTCATTTTTTTTAAACTACCAGCGCTTTCGGAAAGACCATCATTGCCAAGAAGAATGCGCCGCAAGAAACTTGGCAGAAAGTCATTTTTTCATCATAAAATAATTACAAATTAAATACTTAAAAACTACAGTATACAATTAAAGAGAAAAAAAAATACAAAATAATAATAATACAGGGATGTATGGGGTCCCTTAGTTACAAAACTAAACACTAACTATATCTACGCTAAACACTAACTATATCTACTAACTATATCTAATCGTCATTCATCATCCCAGCTAGACGCGTGCGCCGATGCTAAAATCGGCGGCGGCGGCGTGTTTTCGGCGTGATTTCGGCGCGGAGAATTTAAATAAAACTGTATAGTCTATAGACTAATTTTTATTCAAAAAATAGATAAAGTAAAAAAAAATTACAAAACATAAATCAACTGTAGCGACCTCCGCTTAATTTTTATAACAACATTAGATAAAATTGAAAAAAAAAAACACGATCATACATCAACTGTAGCGACTTCCGTACTAAGACATAGACATCATCATCATCTCAGCCTATAAATACGTCCCACTGCTGGGCACAGGCCTCCTCTCGGAATTAGAGGGCTTGGGCCATAGTTCCCACGCGGGCCCAGTGCGGATTGGGAACTTCACACGCACCATTGAATTGCTTCGCAGGTTTGTGCAGGTTTCCTCACGATGTTTTCCTTCACCGCAAATCTCGTGGTAAATCGTCAACATAGACACGCCTTTTTCAAACAAACTCAAACTCACAATATTTTTTACTAGTGTTTACCCGCGGCTTCGCACGCGTTATTAGTCCAAGATTTTATTTCTATCCCATGGGAACATCGGGATAAAAAGTAGCCTGTGTTATTCCAGACGTCCAGCTACCTACATAAAAAAATTTATTTCTCTAAGCTCAGCGGTTGTATTTCGAAATTTTGTCCCTGTACCGTGAGAACATCGGGATAAAAAGTAGCCTGTGTGTTATTGCAGACGTCCAGCTACTTACATACCAAATTTCATAATTCTAAGCTCAGCGGTCGTTATTTCGAGATTTTATCCCTATCCCTTGGGAATATCGGGATAAAAATATCCTATGTTTTAATTCAGGTTCTAAACTAACTTTTTGCCAAATTTCATCCAAATCCGTCCAACCGTTTCAGCGTAAAGAAGTAACAAACATACTCACTCACAAACTTTCAGATTTATAATATTACTAGCTGTTGCCCGCGGCTTCGCCCCCGTTGTATTTTTTATGTGTTTTCTTCCATAAAAACCTTCTTCTGACAGTAACAAACACAATAAAAAAAGAATTAGTGAAATCGGACCAGTCGTTCCCGAGTTATGCGCTTACCAACACATTTTGCGATTCATTTTTATATTATAAGATATAATATAGAAGATTAGTAGGACTTTTTTTATTTCACTGGATGGCAAACGAGCAAGTGGTCTCCTAATGGTAAGAGATCACCACAGCCCATAAACATCTGCAACACCAGGGGTATTGCAAATGCGTTGCCAACCTAGAGGTCTAAGTTGGAATACCTCAAGTGCCAGTAATTTCACCGGCTGTCTCACTCTCCGCGCCGAAACACAACAGTGCAAGCACTGCTACTTCACGGCAGGATTAGCGAGCAAGATGGTGGTAGCAATCCGGGCGGACCTTGCACAAGGTCCTACTACCTGCTGCATGTGGCCGCACCCTTACTTATATTACCTGCCGCTCCCTTCTCAAGTTCCACGCAGACTTGGCTGAAGGGGCGTGACGCCATCTGCTCCATTTCTACGAACAACCGCTGTCTTCTTCTGTACAGGTCGTATTTCTGTCAAACAATCAAAAGTGTCATTTCACATTCGTGTGAGGTCTTGACCCCCACTCAGGTTGTCCATCGCGGTTCAAAGGGGCCACTGGGCACCTTTGCCCTGGTATGTATACACTACAGTATAAACTACAGGCAATAAAAATAAAAGAGCTGTACTCGTAGTTCGTAAATATTTAAAACGACGAAAAAATATTTACTACCCAAAAGGAAATAGGCGCCACGGAGTTTCATTGGTAAAACTTCTTTATAACAATTCTTATATAAAGAAACTGGCCAAGAGCGTGTCGGACACGCCCGAAATAGGGTTCCGTAGCCATTACGAAAAAATAAGTGATATTTTTCAAAGGATTTCGTATTTTGTACGGAATATTCCAAGTTTAGGTATATTTTATACTTAGTTAGGGTGCTATTCTTAAACTACTAATAATTCTCAAGAAAGCTTAACCGTTATAGTTTTCCTTGTAAGTTTGATATATTTACTACCATCTACCATTTTAGAGGGGGGGACCCTCGGTTTTAATGAAAATTTGCGCTTTAAAGTTGAATATTTTGCAAACGGATCACTCAATCGAAAAATTGTTTCAGCAACCTCTTAATGATTTTAAAAGACCTATCCAACGATACCCCGCACTGCAAGGTTGAATGAGAAAAAAAAATGACCCCCACATTGCCGTGAAAACTGGTTGTTTTGGAGTTATATGAACGTTGTAGAAATGTAGCATCAGGGGTCGATCTACCGAAAACAATAAAAAATTTAATGTGATCTACGAGAACAGAACCGTGGGAAGCTCTGGAACCTTCCACTAACCTGCTTTATCTTCCAAAGAGCAGCCGCAACAAGCAGCAACAGCAGGAAACACGAAGAAAACGTGATGAAGAACTGTTGAAGATTCAACTTCGGGTACTGTGAGAACGATATCTGTATCCACAGCGGCGGCCGAAAGTCGTACACGTAGACGAAGAAAGTCGTCAACGTAACGTTGTCCTCGACGCCGAAAGCGTGGTCGGACTTTGGGAATCTGTAATTGAAAGGTCTGAGGTCATTGATCTTGATGCCGCTATCAGAGACGCCGATTAATATGTACATACAACATACAAAACTTTAAAATTAATTTGGCCACGTATATACAACAAATGTTTGTTTATATTGCTGTTCTAATTCACACTGCAAGAACACACAAATCAAACAAGCCCAACGATCTCCACCACCGCACTACGCTGACCCGTTTCCAACACAACCAGAGTTTATCATCAGAACAACATAACCATTCACCGACGTAGTAATCGTAAGGTCGCGGATGAATATAGTTGATAATATTTCATTGATATGGACCTCCGCAAAATAACGCCTGATTCATTTAATTTAATATTGTACTAAACTAACTATCATCTAAAAGTCAAAACTAAACTTAATCAATATTATAGTTTAGGGGTGACGGTCCTCTTCTTTGAGAGGTTGAAGGTGAATTGACAGTCTAAGTAGTAGGCTACCAATATTTTTTTCACTCAATTAACCTTCATCTAAAAGCTTAAACTAAACTAGATCAATATTATGGTTGAGAGGTGACGGTCCTCTTCTTTGAGAGGTTGAACATGAATTGTCATTCTAAGTAGAAGGCTACCAATATTTTTTGTCACTAAACTAACCTTCATCTAAAAGCTAAAACTAAACTAAATCAATATTACGGTTGAGAGGTGACGGTCCCCTTCTTTGAGAGGTACCAATATTTTTTGCCACTAAACTAACCTTCATCTAAAAGCTTAAACTAAACTTAATCAATATTATGGTTGAGGGGTGACGGTCCTCTTTTTTGACAGGTTAAAGGTGAATTGACAGCCTAAGTAGAAGGCTACCAATTTTTTTTTCACTAAACTAACCTTCACCTAAAAGCTAAAACTAAACTAAATCAATACCAACTTGTATCTAAAACTGGTGCAGTTGACGTGAGACAAGATCGTCCTCTCCCCCGGCTCCGCTCGCGTCCGCACTGTCAGGTTCATGCGCGCATGCGCCGAACACGTTATACTGAAGTCCGCATCGACGTCCGCCTTTACCGGAGCGTTGCGGAAGTTGATGGCTGAGAGGTGGCGGTCCTCCTTCTTTGAGAGGTTGAACGTGAATTGGTAGTCTACTGCAAGGTCATCTGTAAAAAATTTAATGTCGTATTAAATTAATACGGAAATGACAGCAACGTTTATTCGCACGACGAGTAAAATTGTCGAATGATGCGGACTCTGCGAATAAATTATGATAAGTGTGTTGATAAATTATTGTTTTTTATGAATTAAATAACCAAAAAAACTTAAATCTTTTTCGTGGATTTATCCGCATAACATAACGAATGAATACTTCATCAATTGAAAAAAGATCGAATGACTTCTGATGGTTCTTGGATAAATTATCACCACTAACGAATAAAATAAACATAAGTTAAGTATTTCATAAACATTTCGTTTTTAATACAAGTTTTGACACCTGTGACACACGGACGGTAGTTTAAGTATAAGGGTTCCCTACTGTAGTAAGCCTTGATACTCACAATAGCACGCTCCCTTGTTATATAGGTCGGCGTGGTAATGATTACTGTTGTCGCATTTGTCGCACCGCTCCCCCGCGAGACCTTTGGTGCTGCAAAAGCAACGCCCCGTGTCGGGCGCGCACGCTACCGCTTGCGCGTTGCACTCGCACGCTGTAACAGACAAACATACATGATAAAGGTAGTGCATGAAAGAGCCATCTATACAGCGTGTATTTTTAATACTACCTCAAACTGTAACCAGACGAAGATTTAAGTGATGTGAACCGATATCAAAACAAATCGTTAATTTAGAATTAACTAACAGAGCGTAATTTTTTTTTTTAATATATTCGAGCAGCAATGTAATGCGTACAAGAAGAGAGAAGCGTTCTGTGATAGCTGTCACGTCAACAAGTGCGACGTTTTGAATAAAAACAAAGTAGTATCGCGTAACGATACATTGCGTGCTAATTAATTTTGTTAGGAAAATAATAAGTCTAAATTTTTTACTAAAACATAATATAATGTGATTATTAGGGCCTTCACTAACTGCCCTTAAAGTTTGAGGTATTAAAAATACACGCTGTATACTCCGTGACAGTCAAGCAGCTCTAAAGGCACTCACATCGCCAAAGGTTGACTCAAGACTGATCTATAATGGAGTCCAAGCATTAAACAAGCTTAGCAGGCGCAACAAAGTGAGACTGGTGTGGATCCCAGGGCACAGAGGCTTCATCGGCAATGAAAAAACAGATGAGCTAGCAAGGGAAGGGTCAATGAACAAAAACATAGGGCCCGAACCGTATGTAGGGCTCTCACAGGGTACCATAAAGAATGCCATAAACGACCACACCAGATTTAAACACCAACAAGAGTGGAAAACACTGGAAGGTCTAAAGCATTCAAAACGATTCATCGAAAATTTCAGCACTAGCTGGACTAAAAAACTCTGGACACTCAGTAGGAAACAACTCCAAATTCAAATTCAAAATTTTTTGACATATCGTCGGGGCATTTACAGGTCACTTCGATACTAAACACATCCTAGTAAAGAAGGGACTACAGGACAATGAAGATTGTAGAATATGTGGCGAAGAAGACGAAACAATGGAACACATTATGTGTGAATGGGTTGTCTAATGTTTGCCCGAATTTCATATGCCCGAATGTAAAGTTTTCTAGAATTTTCATTTGCCATAAAGTAATTTATTTCAAAAATGGTATTTTCTTCAGAGTTGATATTAAACTAACCTAACCTAACCTACGCATTCTATAAGATGACATTATAAAAAATCTTGAAAACAGTACGGTTCTATATATTTTATGGCAAACGTTGGTATCGAAAGTGAAATTCGGGCAAATGAAATTCGAGCAAGTAAAGGTATTCGGTGTGAATGTGACGCTCTCGCCAGATTAAGAATGAGACTCTTTGGCGTCGGATACCCCGCGCCAGGAGACTTTAAGGCACTACCGCTTCGTCAAATCATCTAATTTATGGATGAGGTGATAAAAGCAATGGAGTAAGTGCGAAGGAGGGGTAACTACGCAAAAGATTCCTACGGGTCGCAGTGTATCCGCAAGGACCCCTAAATATAAGATAAGATAAGATAAGGTAGTGCATCACTTTCTTTAGCCCGTCAAGGTGACACAAAAGCCTGTCTATTCGTATACAGGGTGGTCCATTTATATCGGTCAGTATGGGAAAGTCTGAAACTGTACGACATACGAAAATTTCTTCTTAGGAACCATGACATCGATTTTAATAACAAGAAAAACTGCATTCATGCATTTAAAAAAAACCAGTACTCAGCTCGGGAATCGAACCCAATTGTTTTGAAAAAAAGAAACTTACACTATTTCTATTTAGATATCGATTGTGTACGTCTTAAGCAGTAAATGTCTCCATGGAACATCATGTCTAAAATGCGTTGTTTTCACATATTTTATTTCAGTAGGTGTTCGAAGTGTCCACCGTTACAATATTCAACAAATTCTAGCATGTAAAATTGTCTCTATGGTTGTTTGTATCTCTCTGCTGGTAAAATCGACGTCATGGTTCCTAAGAAGAAATTTTCGTATGTCGTATAGTTTCAGACTTTCCCATACTGACCGACATAAATGGGCCATATACGACATATACAGGATAGGGTGGTGTACTCACGCTGGCACGTGCCCCCGTTGAGCGGGTCCCCGTAGTGTCCGGGGGCGCACGTGTCGCAGTGCGGGCCGACGCTGCGCGCGCCGCAGGGCTGCACGCAGCGCCCTTCCGCGTCGCAGATGGAGTGCCCGTTACACTGGCACAGCGGACACCGAGTGAAGTGCCATCTGTTGAAAATACACACAGTTACCTACGCTTCTAGTCAAGCGCGAGTCTGACTGAAGAGCGTTGAAAATGGCTAAAGAAAAACTTAGGGCATGTTTAACCACTTGTCGACTAACTTTAAGTGTCAAAGTAATGCCGTCTTCGTTTATTCAGACAAAACAAACAGAGACGGCATTACTTATAGCCGTCACTTAGAGTTAGTCGACAAGTGGTGAAATAGGCCCTAAGACTTAGGTAGTGGGCTGTTTTAGCATGGCATGTCGAAAAAAATAAGAAACTAGTCCATATGCAAGTTTTTAGAGATATTCGAAACTGATTAAACCACTTTTTTTTTCTCCATAAATAGACGCTCCACCCTATTCACATTATAATATTAATAATTGGCAATGATAATAATCTAATAAATGGAAATAATAAATTATAATAACAAAGAACAAGAAGTGATAAAGAGTTATTGTATTGCAATAATGAGAAAATAACATTAAGAAACTGAGATACTGTTTAGTATTTTTTATATTGTAAATGCTGAGAGAAAATGATTTTAATATTGCACGCACAATTAAGGTAGAACATAAGAACATCTTGTAGCACTAAGACCTTTTGTATTGACTATGTTCTGGCAGTAAACATGTTTGAATTTGAATTTGAATATTACGCAGGGGGGATACCCTGGTGGCACTGACCTGTGCGCGGCACAAACATGCGGCTCGTGCGGCCTCCTTGCGCCGCCGGGCAGGCACGTGCCGCGGCCGCCGCCGCCGCCGTCGTCGCACCAGCCGCACGCGGGCTCGGCGCGGCACGACGCGCACGACACGTGCCGCGCGCAGCCGGCGCGCGCCGCGCCGCAGCCCGCCGCCGCGCTGCCGGTCGACCAGAGGCGGCAGCCGCCCAGCGGGAAGGACGCGCCGTACGCGTTCTGATAGACACGAAACATTTCATAAAACCAATCCAGAGCGTTTTCAAGGGCGATATATTTGATATGCGTTCTGACGGACATGAAACGTTTGATACCCATTCAGAGCGTTTTCAAGGGGTGAGGGCGATATATTTGACAAAAATTTTTTTCGAAAATACAAACTGAAACATAGATGCACAGAAAAAACAAAGAGATCAGCGCTGGGAATGATTTTTTAGAAACTTAACAGTAAAACTGATCCAGAGCGTTTTCAAGGAGGCTATATTTAACAATAGTATATTGTACAAGAAGAGCATAAAACGAGCCATTTTACCCGAGGCGTTCATGTAGCCACCCGAGCCGGTATGGCTAGGGTGGACAGACACGTCGAGGGGAAAATGGGTTTAGTGCTCGAGTTTTACACTCTGCTTTTCACTTCGATGGCGAGCAACAGTGGAAACAATCGTTCACTTACTATGTTCATTTTATTTTTCATAAATTACTATATAGTTATAATTTTTTAGTTTTATTGATTTATTTTTACTCAATTGATTGATTTTTAATTTTATATAAATTAGAAAATTATGAAAATATATATATATATATATGAAAAAATAATATTTTTTCAAATTTCTTAATGTTCGGTGTGAAAAGTTGTATGAGCCTCTCGGGAGCAAAATTATTTTCATCTTGGACGTTAACACTTGAATTTCTCACTACGCTCAGGATTAAATTAAATTAAATTTCAGTTCAAAGTTGTTTTCATCATCAAATTCAAATTCAAATTCAAATCATTTATTCAGTAAATAGGCCGCAATGGGCACTTTTACACGTCATTTTTTTAAACTACCAGCGCTTTCGGAAAGACCATCATTGCCAAGAAGAATGCGCCGCAAGAAACTTGGCAGAAAGTCATTTTTTCAAAATAAAATAATTACAAATAAAATACTTAAAAACTACAGTAAGCAATTAAACAAAAAATCACAAAAAAAAAATAATTAAATAATAATACAGGGATGTATGGGGTCCCTTAGATTAAACACTAACTATATCTACGTTAAGCGGAAGTGTAAAATGCTTCCACCGTCATAAACGAAAAAAAATAAAAATAAAATAATAATAAAAAAAACTGAAATATGCATTTCAGGTCAAGTAACCATTAAGCTTTTGGATTCCGATGGCAAGCTCACGTCTGCCGCCCCCAAAGTTAGCTCACACGCACTCATGTCATGCTCTGAAAGCAGAGCGGTACCGAGGGCATGGTATTGCTTCCGTTCCCATAAGCTCTATGGGATCGTCTTGGGAACTTCGACGTAGCGAGCCTGTGACTAGAATTATTAAACTAAAAATATACAAGTTTAAAATCCATAAGCTTAACAATATACAATATAACTATAGCAAGGGGATGTATAAAGTCCCTGAGTTTATAATATAAATCCTAATCTAAATAATTCAGAGATGTATATAGTCTCTAAATGTCAAAGTAAACTACTTAATTAAACTAATTAAATTATACAATCATCAGAGGTGTAAAAAGCCTCCAAGGTCAAAAATCAATTATAATAATTAAAATAAAGAGATGGAGATGTATAAGGTCATCATCATCATCATCAGCCTATGTTCGTCCACTGCTGGACATAGGCCTCTCCCATGGCACGCCACCGAGCATGATCCTCGGCCACTCTCATCCAGCTCTTGCCAGCCACCCACAGTTGTTTTAAACAGGGTTGTTGCTGATGCAGGTTTTTACTATATCAGCGGATGCTGATGCTGATGCTGATTTTCTCAGACCAATATCAGCGGATGCTGATGCTGATGCTGATATTAATAAATTACTTCAATAAATCATATCCTACTAGGAAATTAATAGTAAAACAATAAGGCAATTTATACATAAAGAAAACACTTTCAACTAATTGTTGACAAAACAATCAAATGACGGAACAAGTGACAGCTTTTATTGTACAACTCTCTGTGATTGGTCGAAACTTCCACGTGCCTCGCGGTAAGTCCCGCCTTCAACAAACACGTTACAACTTGAATATCAGCATTAAAAATCAGCATCGATTGTTGCTGATGCTGATGCGGATGCTAATATAAAAAACCATGCTGATTATCCGCGGATGCTGATGCTGATGCTGATATTCGCAACAACCCTGGTTTTAAACCCACCTTATCTACACAGCGGCCTTGCGAAGCGCACCATATGCACTCCTCGTTGGTGCAATTAGAACAAGTGTGGAAAGTGGCGCACGGCGCACTGCACGGGCCCGACGACGCCACGCTCCTGGAAAAGTTGATGAGTCAGTCAGAGTGCACTGCCACGACGAATTAAAAAAAAACTGGACAAGAAATATTTCACCAGTCCTACTTATGTCATAACGACGGCAGTGATTGCTTTCTATCAGGTGACCCGCTTGCTTGTTTGACCCCTATCATCCATACTAATAATATAAATGAGAAAGTGTGTATGTTTGCGTCTTTGTATGTTTGTCCGTCTTTCACGCCGTAACGGAGCGACGAATCATCGTGATTTTTGGCATAGAGATAGTCTATGGTCCCGAGAGTGACGTAGGCTACTTTTTATCCCGGAAGAATGCACAGTTTCCGAGGGAACAGCGCGCGATAACCGAATACCACGCGGGCGGAGCCGCGGGCAAAAGCTAGTATGTCATAAGTGGGGCGGCAGTGATTTCTTTCTATCAGGTGACCCGCCTGTTTGTTTGACCCCTATCATATACATAAAAACTCGTCTTACCTGATATCATCAGAAGTATTGGCGGGTTTGCACTTTACAGTGTCATAGTCCCAATAGCACGCGCGCTCGTCTGTACCCTGAATGACATAAAACAGTAATAATTAATGCTAAGATTAACACAATACAATACAATACAAATATTCTTTATTGATCACCAAAAACAGTACAGAGACATTACAAAAAAAAAATCAGGTAGACAATAGGCGGTCTTATCGCTAAAAAGCGATCTCTTCCAGACAACCAATTTCAGAGAAATTAATAAATACGAACAGACTAATGTAACTGCTATGCTATGTTAACAGCTTATTCGAAATATTCGTACCGGGGAAGCATTATTTACACGTTTAATTTTGTTGTAGAGTAACTAGCACTAATATCTGATACAACTCTATTACTAGGGCCGGTAGAATATTTCAGATATTTACACGTTTAGTTTTGTTGTACAGTAACTAGCACTAATATCTGACACAGCAAAAAGTGCATAAATATCTGATACTACTCTATTACTAGAGCCGGTAGAATGCGTCAGATATTTACACGTTTAGTTTTGTTGTAGTGTAACTAGCACTAATATCTGACACAGCAAATATTGCGTAAATATCTAATACAACTCAATTACCAGAGCCGGTAGAATGCGTCAGATATTTAAGTTTAGTTTTGTTGTACAGTAACTAGCACTAATATCTGACACGTCAAAAAGTGCGTAAATATCTGATACAACTCTATTACTAGGGTCGGTAGAATGCGTCAGATATTTACACGTTTAGTTTTGTTGTACAGTAACTAGCACTAATATCTGACACAGCAAAAAATGCGTAAATATCTGATAATACTCTATTACTAGAGCCGGTAGAATGCGTCAGATATTTACACGTTTAGTTTTGTTGTACAGTAACTAGCACTAATATCTGACACAACAAAAGTGCGTAAATATCTGATACAACTCTATTACTAGGGCCGGCAGATATTTCTGCCGTTTTTTCGAAAACCCTCCCTCTTATCTCTCACTCTTTTTCTCTCGCTCTCTGTTTTTACTGGACTACGGCAAAGCCAAAAGGTGATTATCACTCCGCGATTGATTGCGCATGTGTGTGTGTTCGTGTGTGTGTACGTACGTGCGCGTGATGGTGCTGGTGGGCGTGGCAGGCTGCGCAGGAGTGGTAGCGGCCGCAAGCGTCGCGCGGCAACTCCCCGGAGCCCGCGCATTCTTCCACCAACAGCGCCATCTGTTGACAAGTATTTCATGCAACAGTTGTACAGCGGCGGTTAAAGAAGGCGAGTGGTGTGTGTGTTACGATGTGAGCGTAGCGAGAATACGCCAAGAGTTTTTTTTTACTTACTTATACAACGTTTCATACAATACTTTATCCACGACTAAATACTTATTAAATAAAAATACAAAATTAGAAGAAAAAGTAAATCTAAACTTTTTCACGCCTTAGTAAAAAGTTTGGCAAAAGTAAATAGAAAGACAAGAGATAGAAGTAGATAGATGTAGAATAGGTAAACAACAATAGTCCGTGATGCCGTGGTGGCCTAGGAAGCCGTGGTGGCCTAGCAAGCCGTGGTGGAGTAGGAAGCTGTGATAGCCTAGTGGTTTGACCTATCGCCTCTCAAGCAGAGGGTCGTGGGTTCAAACCCCGGCTCGCACCTCAGTTTTTCGAAATTCATGTGCGGAATTACATTTGAAATTTACCACGAGCTTTGCGGTAAAGGAAAACATCGTGAGGAAACCTGTACAATCCTGCGAAGCAATTCAATGGTGCGTGTGAAGTTCCCAACCGTCACTGGGCCCGCGTGGGAACTATGGCCCAAGCCCTCTTGTTCTGAGAGGAGTCCTGTGCCCAGCAGTGGGACATATATAGGCTGGGATGGGATGGCAACAATAGACGAGTTGGAAATATGAAAATGACAAAATATATTCTAAGTTAAATTTTGTTTTTCATTGACGTGTACTTGTTAAAAATACGTGTTGCTTATGTTGCTAGCTGTTTTTGTGCCGTATAAAAACCATATCACCTTAAGGTGGGTACTGACCAACGTTACGAGGTGTAATGTACATTCATATCGAGCATGTTACACATTGAGCATGTTCGCTGTATTCTAAAGAGCGGCGTAATGTAGCACGTAAAAACTTGTGCTCCATATTCGCCAGCCACTCTCAGTCAAGATGGCCGACTTGTTACAGCGTACTGACTGGGCCGCGGAACAATCAAAGGATTCGACAAAAAACCGACAGCCGAGTGGAGCACTCAAAGCGAGCAACGAGCGGCTTGTTGCTCGCTGGTTTCCCTGTAACACTACGTTCTGACTGCATGAATGCTCGCTGTGTAACATGTTACATTACACCTCGTAACGTTGGTCAGTACCCACCTTTAGGCAAATGTCGCAGCTAGTTTACTGAGCCATCTTAAATGTGGGCATACACTCACCTTGGGCCAATGCCGGGGGCACAGTTGCGGCTCGCCCATACAGGAGCCACACCAGGTACACCGCGCGGCCGTGCACGCCGCGCAGCTGGTAGCCATTTTACTAAGAAATTGACTAAGCGACGTATACTAACAAGTGAGTTATATACATACTAACTTTTGCCCGCGGCTCCGCCCGCGCGGTATTCGGTTATCGCGCGCTGTTCCCTCGGGAACTGTGCATTTTTCCGGGATAAAAAGTAGCCTATGTCACTCTCGGACTCACAAACTATCTCTATGTCAAAAATCACGACGATCCGTCGCTCCGTTACGGCGTGAAAGAGGGACAAACATACAAACATACAAGCACACAAACACACTTTCGCATTTATAATATCAATCAAGCCTAGCATATGCTGAGACTGTGGACCCATTATCTCAACTTTTTATTTTTCTCCCACTTTTTTTTTAATCTTTTTAACATTGTAAAATTGTGTAAAATTTAAGTTGTGGCAATAAAGGTTTTTTTTTTTAATATTAGTATGGATTTGGAATCAGTAAATTTTACTGATTCAAAATATGTATATATATGTCGGAGGAAGCTATGAGTCAAGTTGATTGTTGTTTGCATACGTAAAACATAATATTGCTTTTTTTTACATTCTAATTACTTTTAAAATTATTAATTTAATTTCAATTGATTTGTTACATTTTTTTTAGAACGTTAGATCCTAATAATTTATTAAAAGTTATGATTTGATTGTAATACGTAACGACCAATCAGAGCAGAGCTCGTGCCTCGAGCGGGGTCGAGGCGCCATCTTGGTTTGGTGAAGTCAGTGAGTTTTTCAGTTTTTCAGTTTTTCTTGAGACTTTTGGAGTGTGAGCTAGTGATCGAGTTGGATCGTTGTTAAGAGATTAAAATATGAAGTAAGATCGGTGCCCTGAACCCGCTGCTCGGTTTTAATTGTTAATTCTCGTTTAACTAATCAGAACTATTGTGTTATTTTGAAATAAACTGCTGTGAACTTGTGATCATTGTGTTTTGTGCTCGCATTTTACCCTGATGACGCCCACAAAGCCCGCAACCACTAATGATGATGTCGGCGGGGATAGTGTTTCTCCGACATATATATATATATATATATATATATATATATATATATATACTCACTACCTTAAAATAAATGTCGCTTAGTCAATTTCTCCTTTCAAGCGTCGATATTACTTTGGCCAAATGTCGCAGCTAGTTCACTGTGCCTTGTCAAATGTGGGCATACACTCACCTTGGGCCAATGCCTGGGACACAGCTGCGGCTCGCCCATACAGGAGCCACACCAGGTACACCTGGCGGCCGTGCACGCCGCGCAGCTGGTAGCCAGCTGGCACCGACGTGTATCTGAACAAGTGTTTATTAATAGTATATTTTTTATCGAGAGACTAAAATAAGCCAATATTTACCCGAGGTGGCTAGCCACCCGAGCTTTAGCGAGAGTGTCTATTTATCCGAGGGTCAATATAATGACTTTTAGTCTCGCGGTGAAATAGTAGATTGATAACCAAGGGTGGAAAGTGACCCATTTCAGCCGAGATATTTCTGGCGCTCGAACGAAGTGAGAGCGCCATTAGTTCGAGGGGAAATGGGTTATTTCACCCAAGTTAGACATTCTACTTTTCATTTCGACTGTGAGGAAACTAAAATACCTACTACAAAAAACGAGAATAATAATAAATTGAATTTACTTATACCTATCCAACCTCCAACGGTACCTTTTCGACTGGCCACTTGCCATGGCCGACTTTAAAATAAAATCGAGTTGGTCACGACGTGCATCTAGATGGCCATGCCGAAACGTGAAAAAAAAATACTTTCCACCCTAGAGGAGAAAACACAATTTTCCACCCAACTATCTACCCATGAAAATTAAACTTTCCGAACAGGAGAGATGAAAACTCTATTTTTCACTTCTCCAGAGCATAAAAAGTGTATGAAAATTCTTTATTGCATTGTTTTAGATTTTTTTAATGGAACACCAAAGAGGTAACACAAGTATTTTTACGTATACCTCTACTATACTGTATTTAAAAAAAAACCTGGCGAGTCGGATTCGCGCACTGAGGTTCCGTACAAAAAAAATTGATGCGGAAACAAAGTTCTGTTCATTTTTTTTTACCTGGATAAAGCTTACCTGTGACAGGCTCGCTGGCACAGGCCTTCGCCGTGCCGTCGAACGACTGATTCCACCCCGCTATTTCAAGCTGCAACAATAATAATTTGTTATGCAAGGATGGAAAGTTAGTGATTGGCGCGAGTACATATTGAAACCTGAGCGACGTCGAGGGTTTCAAGGTACGAGATGCTAAAAAAAATTATAGGCAAGCGAAAAACAAATTTCAGTTCACTATAGCGAAAGGCAGTAGAAGGAATTTTAATTTAATGATAGAACCTTTTCAAGGCAATTTGAGGTATCTAAAAAAACATACTTCTAAATTATTTTATACTGTCGTGCAGCTTAAGACATGCTGTAGCAGATAGTATAGTCTTTTTTTGTCCCATGATATTATTATTATTAAACGTAGCAATCATTGACATTATTTTGTCCTGTTTTTTGTGGACTAAATATTATTTTACATTGACTTTTATTGCATTGACATTTTAACTATTTTTTATTTGATATAGTAATTGTAATTTTTACTTTTAAGTTTTTACCTTTAATTATTGTTATTATTTTTAAATTTAATTCTCATTTGACATTGTAATTCTAATTCTATTATTTTATTATTTATTTTTTGTACATAATTTGACGATTCTTTTGTGAATATCAAACTACTTTACATGTACTTATAATGCATTTTTTCATAAGGAAATAAATGAATCTACCTATCTATCTAAGGTCGCAGGTGAGCAAAGTAACTATCAATTCATAGACACATAAATAGTTGTCAGTCTGTCAGTGTACTGACCGGCACGCAGGCGCGCTCCCTGGCACGCCACGCGCACGCCACGCACGCTCGCGCCGCGCTCGCCACGCACGACGCCTCGTCCCCGTGCGACGAGCAGGGCGCGCCCGCTTGGAACACCAGAGCGTCCGACCGGAGCCTACCGTCAAAACTGAAAAAAAATAAGTTTCTGTTAAAAAAAAAAGTTTTTTTATGTTTCTTTCAAAGATAAACCATGAATCCTAAGAGCAAAAAATGTATAAGCTATCAGTGGAAACTGTTTTGGCTAATGTAATAATTTAAGATGTGATATAAAAATGTAATAAATTGTGCTGTATGTTTCCCAAAACAATAAAAAATAAAAACATTTTCAATACAAACTTTTTTGCAGACTGTACTTTCTATTGACTGTACGTGCATTGTCGTCTAAACTGGATATCTGTACCGAATTTCAAGTCTGTACTATTAACCGTTGAGGAATTCCCTCCTGCGAAGACGATCCTGGCAGGACTACAAGATGACACTACCAGATTATTGTACTGTCACCAAACGTACGTAAGTATGCCAAATTTTAAGTCAATCGAACCACTGGAAGTGGGTAAAATTTTTGATAATTTATTACATTCGTATACATATTTTTGTGATGGCCGATGGGGTCAGAAGGTTCTCGAATAGCGTCCGCGGACCGGGTGACGAGCTGTCGGTAGGTCTCCAACAAGATGGAGCGACGACCTGGTTAAGATCGCGGGATCGCGGTGGAAGCGGAAAGCACAAGACCGGTCTGAGTGGAGAGCCTTGGGGGAGGCCTATGTCCAGCAGTGGACGTCTTTCGGCTGACATAATGATGATGATGTATACATTGTTTTGTGACTCCATTATCTTTGGCAGTTTTCACTCTAATATACCTACTCCATGTCCACGACTGCTAAATGCTAATTAATTACACCGTTGGCGGTAAAAAATAAAGTCAAAGTCAAAGTCAAAATCTCTTTATTCAATTTAGGCTATGACAAGCACTTATGAACGTCAAAAAATCTACCACCAGTTCGGAAAAAACCTCTGTTGAGAAGAATCCGGCAAGAAACTCAACGAGGTATTTTTTTTTTAAAAACAGATTCACAATATTTATAAATATAAAATAATTTCCACGTAATGACTCGTTCAGACTTACCCCCCATAAATAATAGCGGTGGGTTTGGACTGCAGCGGCAATATGGCGGCGGCGGCAGCGGCGCGCGCGGCGCCCGGCGGCGTGGGGATGGTTCGCCACGTCGCACACCTGACAGACAAACATACAATACAATACAAAGACTCTTTATTGTACACCAGAAATAGTAAGCGATACAGAAAACAGATACAAAAGAAAAAAATTACAAGGTAAGCAATAGGCGGCCTTATCGCTTAAGAGCGATCTCTTCCAGGCAACCTTACAATCGAAACAGACAGTCATGCGTATTCTGTACAGTCAAGGGCAAAAATATGTAATACAACACATTAGTACCTTGTCTATTTTCGTCATATTTGAAATGCCATATATGAACTGTCACAGTGGTTAAAGAGACAAGGTATTAAAGTGTATACATACTTTTGCCCTTGACTGTACATATGTGACGTTTTAATATTTTATTTCCTTTTTTACACATAGATTAAATCTAATCTTCAATGTATGCGATGCAATATAAAGTTGATAGTTCATTTTAATAAGCTCATTTTAATTTTCTTTTTAGCTATGTATGTGTCATTAAAATTGGTTCAGGAATTTCTGAGGAATGAAACTATGCAATGTTTACAATGCAATTATGTACAATTATGTGCAATGTAATTATGTTTTTTTTCTTTATGTTTAATTGTATGTCATGTACTAGTATTATCTTGTGTTTGTCTTACTTGTTTTAGTTTTAAATTACTGTGGACCCACTGAAAATCAGCGTCGTGGCACCGCGTGCCATGTTACATGCTGAGGGGTGTCCCTTGTTTGTGACAGCTACATATGTATGCTTATTGTTTAGCTGAACTGTATTGTTTTAATCGTAGTTGTTCAAAAATAAATATTTTCTATTTTATTCTATTCAATGAGAGTGTCATGTAACTGTTTATTACAGTACATACCTTATGTCATACAGCAGAGCGCCGGCGGAATAACATTGTGAGCCCGCCGGGTTGGTCACGGCTGCCGCAGCGCTGTCGTTATGGGCGTTGCCGCCGAACACCAGCATGATACCTAAAAAAAAAAGTTATGTAACATTAAAATCAAAGACAAGTTACGAGTTTATTTATTAAAAGAAGCTTTGACGAGCATTCATGACAGCTCAGCTCAGAACCTCAAATAGGCAAGTTTTGCTATTTAAAAAAATAAGCAAAATGAGATTTTGATTTATTTTAACTTTATTTTGTTAAATAATATGTTTTCGCTGCCGAGGTGTATGGTATGGATCACACGAGATCAAGTTTGCCTTTTCATTTCGTGTCTTTGAATCGCTCGCTGCGCTCAGAATTGAACTTAGAAGCATTCGCTTCACTCATCATCCCAGCCTATATACGTCCCACTGCTGGTGCACAGGCCTCCTCTCAGAACTCTACAAGTAGATTCCTAGTCTCTAGACCACCACGGCTTCTCGCTTCACTAGTGATCCAATTATTAGAATCCTTCGCTTACTCGGCATTCCAAATCAACGCTCGCAGGAAAAAACAACAGCGAGCGAGTTGTACGGCTGGTTTACAGAAACAAAAACGCAGTGTGCAGACTCTAAATTCGAAATATCTGTCACATAGTCTGGTCATGGTGTACAGTCGGAGTAAAGAAAGGTTCGTCACCTTAAGATCCATTTTCCTTTGCTCAGTATGAGCGATAATCTGCTTTACCAATTAATATGACATACTGCATCAATCTGTCAACCTGCTAAACATAATCGTGTTCAAATATGACCATAGCAACCCTACCACTACTCCTTGGCACTGACAAACACTGACAATTAAATAGAACATTATTTGATTCAAATTCTTACGACGCTGTTTATTAAAAGGTTTGGTATTGATATGAAACTGGATGCTAGAGGTGTATACTATTTTGACCCTTATTATCATGTCAAGTAAGTATAATTTGACATGCCCTTGACTACTGCTTTGGTTTCAAAACTTACCAAGAGTCTATAACTGTAAGGAATCAATTTAATAACTGATGAAGGTTTTCCTACTCCCACTGTACGTATACCATCTGTCATATGCCTTAGTTAACCTAAAATTAAAGCTTACTAACCTGGCGATAGTATAGCAGCAGTATGCAAGTATCTAGGGGTAGGGGCGGACGGCAGCGGCCTAAATATCCTGCGTCGGTAGTCGTACTCGTACAGCGCCGCAGACGGGGCCTGTGGACAGAAACACTTTTTTTTAGACTGATTGGCGAACGGGCAAGTGGGTCTCCTGATTGTAAGACCGCTCATAAACATCTGCAACACCAGGGGTATTAAATAAATAAATATCAATGAACTAAAAGAATTTCTTTGCTCACCCGCGACCTTACGATAGCTGAAATTTATTAATATTTTGGGTGTAGTTTTTGTTTTGTTAGACAAATTAAAACAGTGGTTGTGGTTTGTTAGTCTAACAACTGGTAGCATGGTGTACGGTTGTGTCACTCTGAAGATGAGCTCTTGTTGAGTTCGAAACGCGTCAGTGTTTTGTGGTGGTGGTGATAGATGGGTTTGTGTAATTTGTGTGTGTTCTTACAGTGTGGAGGTGGAGGAACTGCATGAACACGCATATTTTGCATAAGCTCAGCTATCGTAAGGTCGCGGGTGAGCAAAGAAATTCTTTTAGTTCATTGATATGGACCTCCGCAAAGTAACGCCTGATTCAATAAATTAAATAAATATCACTGGACAATTCACACCAATTGACCTAATGAAATATTTTTACTGCAAGACCACTGTTAACAAGTTATATATATAACTACACTATGATCTGCCTCATAGGCATGCAAATTTTTTTTTCCTAGTCCCAAAGTAAGCTTAGCAAAGCTTGTGTTATGGGCACTAAGCAACGGATAAATATAATTATATAGATAGATACACACTTAAATACATATTAAACACCCAAGAGCCGAGAACAAACATTTGTATTTTTCATACAAATATCTGCCCCGACGTAATTGTCTTGTATTCAGCCGCGGCTTCAAATAAAATTGCAAAATTATAAATATTTCAAGAGTATTTAACCACTTGTCAGTCCGGAGCGCGCGACCAATATGCCTCAAACCGTCCGGGGTATTTTTATTGACGGACGAAAACGCGTTGTGTGTCAATAATTTTACGACACTAAAGTATCCACGGACGGTTTGGAGCATTTTGGTTTTGTATACCATGGTATCGTCGGACTGTCAAGTGGTTAAATAAAAAATATAAATGTTCTCAACCGTACATTTCCTCAGGATATTTTCCTTCACTGTAAACCTGTAAAATTTCAAATGTAAATTCGCACATGAATTTAGAAATTCAGAGGTGCGATCCTGGGTTCGAACCGACGATCCTCTGCTCGAGTGGCCATAGGTAACTGACCTGAGTCGCCTCGCTTTGGGACACGAGCCCGCCGTGCACCAGCACGCGGTCTGAGAGCGGGTCCCAGACGGCCGTGTGGCCGAAGCCGCCGCGCGCCGGCCAGCCCACCGTTGGGACTGCCGCCCACACATTCTCTTCTATGTGGTACTCCTAGAACAAACAGTCGTTTTCACAGATAAAGATTACACTGGATTACGCAAATGCACCCGCGTGGTATCCCAAGAAAGAAAGTAGAAATAAAGAAGATATTTATTCACTAACACAAAAGACACACATATACAGCAAAATTTACACATAAAAAATAAAGAAATAATAATAATAAATCGCACATGAAATATATACACAATTTTGTGTATTTGGTTATCGCGCGCTGTTCCCTCGGGAACTGTGCATTTTTCTGGGATAAAAGTAGCCTATGTCTCTCTGGGGCCCATAAACTATCTCTATGCCAAAAATCACGTCGATCCGTCGCTCCGCTACGGCGTGAAAGACGGACAAACATACAACCCGTAACCGTAACCGTAAGGGCCTACGCTAGCTTACGCGGATTACCCGCAACGGACATCCGCCTCAAAGAAATTGTATAGACACCGCTAACTGGCGCGGGCGCGTGCGACGGACGTTAATCCGCGCGGCGGGCGGCGGGTGTCCGCTCCGTGCGCACGCGGCGGGTACACGCTCGCGGACTTGTTTCTTGAATTCAGTCGAGCGCCGCATCGTGCCGCGGATACACGCGCTCGCGGCTCTAATCTTATGAATAATTCATCAAATGTCTTTGAAGTCATTTTAAAATATCTGTAAAATGCTTTCTCATCTTCTCTTAATAGCGAAAATTTGGTTACAAATTCACCATTCAGCAACCTATTTTTCAGGAACACAGAGATCTGTCGACGTTTCTGTATCCGGCGACGTTTTTTCGCCAAATAATAAATTATTAATAAATCCATTGTCTAGCGGACACGTCTGTACACACTGCAAACCAAAATTATACTGGTAGCGCTAAGTTAAGCGTGCAGCCGCCGCGGGCGCCCGTCGCGGACTCGCTGGCCCGCGGCGGTTGTCCGGAGCGGCACCCGCGAGCGTGCGCACGCGGCGGGCGTCCGCGTAAGCTAGCGTAGGCCCTAACGGAGCGACGGATCGACGTGATTTTTGGCATAGAGATAGTTTATGGTCCCGAGAGTGACATAGGCTACTTTTTATCTCGGAAAAATGCACAGTTCCCGAGGGAACAGCGCGCGATAACCGAATACCACGCGGGCGGAGCCGCGGGCAAAAGCTAGTATTAAATATAAATGCGAAAGTGTGTTTGTATATTTGTCCGTTTTTCACGCCGTAACGGAGCGACGGATCGACGTGATTTTTGGCATGGAGATAGTTTATGGGCTCGAGAGTGACATAGGCTACTTTTATACCGGAAAAATGCACAGTTCCCGAGGGAACAACGCGCGATAACCGAATACCACGCGGGCGGAGCCGCGGGCAAAATCTAGTATTGGTATATATATTATAGATATTCGACCTTACTGAATTTACAATAAGTATGGCACAAAAACAATTGAAGTCCTTAAAACTTTTATGTGTTGTAAATTTTTGTTTTGTTTTTATAATAAATACCTGCACTAAATGTAGATATCCATAATGCGGCGAGTGCCCGAAGAACACGAGCATAACAGCCTTGTCGTTGTAGCGAACGGTCACTGCCGTGTGCCCCGACACTGCCAGGCCCCCTGAACAATACATACATACATATTGGAATGATTATCAATAAAACATCATTTACATCAAAGAATAAATATTTGATACAATATTTGATACCCTCGGTTTCACCATTTATTGATTAATTGCATGTTTTTTTTTTTTATTCGACGGGATGGCAAACGAGCAAGTGGGTCTCCTGATAGTAAGATACCACCGCCCATAAACATCTGCAACACCAGGGGTATTGCAGATGCGTTGCCAACCTAGAGGCCTAAGATGGGATACCTCAAGTGCCAGTAATTTCACCGGCTGCCTTACTCTCCACACCGAAACACAACAGTGCCAGCACTGCTGCTTCACGACACTATTAGCGAGCAAGATGGTGGTAGCAATCCGTAGTTTTTATCCCGGAAAATTGAGTAGTTCCCGCGGGATAGTGACCGCGGCTAACGGCTAGTTATCAATAAATTAATGGCCCTGCTATAATAATAATCTTATAATAATCTTATAGCTTTTTGCCTACTAGTCGCCGGCTATAAATGCTGGGTGATTCCTGGGTCATGAGCAGGAGTGAAGGGGGTGATGGGGACATACACACTGAGCAACTTTTACTATGGGACCAGCCACGAAATGGCAGAAAAAAATCTGCTATTCCATACATTTCGGATAGTTAACGATCGATTATCTCTTGATTACATGGTTTTTTTTCGCGATTTCGGGGCTGTTCCCATAGTAGAAGTTGCTCAGTGTGAATGTCCTCATCACCCCGTTCACTCCTGCTCATGACCCAGGAATCACCTAGTATAGCCGGACAGTCGGCTTTTCCGACTGTTCGGCCACTAGTCGGTAGTCACGGTGCTCAAAACAATCTAAACACTCTCTTATTACCTTGGCAGTGTCGTGTGTAGATCATTCAGAACACCGTGACCGTTCATCCACTTCTGCTGTTGACTGTACAGTGGGGGTAGGAAAACCTTCGTCAGTTATTAAATTGATTCCTTTACAAAGTCATCGACTCTTAATACGTTTTGAAACCAAAGTACTAAGTAGACAAGTGCATGTCAAATTACACTTACTTGACATGATAACAAGGATCAAAATAGTATACACCTTTAACATAATATCTAGTTTCATATCAATATAAAATCTTAATAAACAACTTCGTAAAAGTTTCAATCAAATAATGTTCTATTTAATTGGCAGTGTTTGTCAGTGCCAAGGTGTAGTGGTAGGGTTGCTATGGTCACCCGATTGTTTAGCAGGTAGACAGGTTGACGCAGTATGTCCTACTCAATCGATAAAGCAGATTAGCGCTCATATTGAGCAAAGGAAATGATATGAGCGCTAATCTGTTTTACCGATTCAGTACGACGTACTGCGTCAACCTGTCAATCTGCTAAACATCAGGTGACCATAGCGACCCTACAACTACACCTTGGCACTGACAAACACTGACAATTTGACTGACAATTAAATAAAACATTATTTGATTGAAACTTTTAAGAAGTTGTTTATTAAAAAGGTTTTGTATTGATATGAAACTAGATATATGTTAGAAGTGTATACTATTTTGACCCTTGTTCTCGTGTCAAGTAAGTATAATTTGATATGCACTTGTCTACTTAGTACTTTGGTTTCAAAACGTACTAAGAGTCTATGACTTCGTAAAGGAATCAATTTAATAACTGACGAAGGTTTTCTACCCCCACTATACATCTCTAAACCTTACCGCAGTGTTTGAGGGGTGCAGGCTTGTTCCCGCATCCAGTGGGCGTCGCGTTGACCCACTGTGGATGCTGGGCTGCTAAGTTCAGCCGCCATATCTCATTGGTCACCTCGCCGGCTCGGCCTTCGAGGCCGGCCAGACCGCCCCTGCGATTTGAAAGATTATTTTATTTTTTTATTTTATTTTATTTTATTTATTTATATTCAGGATAACAACAGCCATAAATGTAATACAAAGAACATACAACATGGTTACATCATACAAGGCCAATAACAGCTATCCAATAAGTTCTAAAATCTATGTCATCATAGTGGAAATGTTGTCGATAGACGCGCCAGCTCAAGAATTATTTTTAAAGTATTATAAGAAATTGTGTGTTATAACTTTATGTTTCCTGCAAGAGTACATAAAGTCCGAAAAACTAAAAAAGAAAGTTGACTAAGTTCAACAGCGTACATGAGTGTGGTGGTTATTTAGAAGATCTCCATCCATAAAACCTATAATGCTTATTCGTCAGATTAAGAGAAGTCTCTTCGTTCCATTCTCCATACAAACGTAGTCCCGGTCTCATTTGAAAACAAAGCCACAGAAGTAGATGACATTTTGCAAGTACGGACTACACGTAATTATGCCTGTGGTTTTTCAGATTTTCATATAAATGTGTTGTATCAGAATTACAGGAGCTCAAAAGTCGACAAAAAAAAGATGTCAACTTTGCACGAGAATTACAGACTTATAACTGTTTGGACTGGACTTGATTTGGAATGGACTTCAGGTGGACCGATTTGAATGCGTTATTTGATAGCAGGTTTCCTAGCGATGGCTCCTAGACATGTTTCATCAAAATCGGTTAAGCCGTTTTTGAGATATTGAACTTTTAAGTGGTAACTTTCTTTCGGTGTCTCGACTGGCAAACTCACCCTCTCTCGGGCTCGTCGGATGCGACGACCCCGCCGTACACGATGATCTCGTCTTCGTGCAACACCGCCGAGTGAGCGAAGCGAGCAGCCGGCGCGTCGCCGTGGTTCGGCATCGGCTCCCATATATTGTCCGTTACTTTATATCTGTGTGTGAAAATGTACAAGTTATTATCAAGGCTCGGATACCGGTTAAATTTCCAAAGCGTTATTAACCGGTTAAGAATAATAAAAACTGGTTTATTCCGGCGAAGGATAAACGTCGCCGCCCGCCGCCGGCCGGCTGTCACTCGTCGAATAAACCGGTTTATTTAGGTTGTAGTTAAGTTCTTAAAAACGTTCGCGTTCTTATGAAAGTTCGGAGTTAAACCGAAATAAACCGGTATTTACCGCTATTTTATAAACCAGTTCCGAGCCTTGGTTTTTATTATTAAAGTTATCATTATTAACTGGAGATCACACTCACTATCACTTCCTATCTACTTGGATTTGTTGTGTATGTGTACTGTATAAATTGTTATGTTTTCTTGATATTGCTGTAATGTAATGTAAATTCACCACCTGCTTAAATTTATTCCTCACTTCTCCATTCCATTGTAAAGGTTGCCTGGAAGAGATCGCTCTGAAGCGATAAGGCCGCCTATTGCTTACCTCAGAAAGTCTCTGTGTATATACCTGTTTTCTGTAATTTTTTGCTATATGTTGGTGTGCAATAAAGCGTTATTGTATTGTATTGTATTGTATCACAATCTAAGAAATATTAATCTACGATAAACTATTGGATATTGGACGGATGACCTGGTTAAAGCCGCGGGTTCACGGTGGATGCAGGCCGCTTCCAACCGAAGCAACTGGTAGTCTATGGGGAAGGCCTACGTCCAACAGTGGACGTCCTAAGGTTGAGATGATGATAAAACTATTGGACAATGTCACATCTATTTTAACCCTTGACGCAAAAAGAGGGGTGTTGGTGGGAGGTCTGTCAACCCTTCGTCTTACGGTATATTACCAATATCCGATATATTATCATTTAATATACAGGGTGGCCCATTTATATCGGTCAGTATGGGAAAGTCTGAAACTATACGACATACGAAAATTTCGTCTTAGGAACCATGACATCGATTTTAATAGCAAGAAAAACTGCATTCATGCATTTAAAAAAAACATGTACTTAGCTCGGGAATCAAACCCGGTTGTTTTTAAAAAAAAACCTACACAATTTCTATTTAGATATCGATTGTGTACGTCTTAAGCAGTAAATGTCTCCATGAAACATTATGTCTAAAATGAATAAAATGCATTGTTTCACGTACTTTAATTTATTTTAGTAGGTGTTCGAAGTGTACACCGTTACAATATTCAACAAATTCTGACATGTAAAATTGTCTTTATGGTTGTTTGTACCTCTTTGCTGGTAAAATCGATGTCATGGTTCCTAAGAAGAAATTTTCGTATATCGTATAGTTTCAGACTTTTGCAAACTGACCGATATAAATGGCCCGGGCTCCCGCCACCGCCACAGCCAGCCGGCGGCGCCGAGTGTTGTCATATCTACTAACCTTTTGGTACATCTACCTATTTCGCCTCCGTTCTACCTATCTACCACCTTTAGTCTCAAATCTACCTATTTTTCAAAATATTACGATTGCAAACAATTCTCCACGCGTGTAATGAAATGTTACTTACTTACTATCTAATTTAGCCTATTTAGTAATTTCAGAACTTGAAAGCGTCTGAATATTTGAGATTATTTAATAAGATTTTGTATAAACTAAACATCACAAATAAATCATTTGATACATTTTATGCGCATGTTTAATCATTAAAAATGTATTAACCTTGAGTGGTAGATCTACCTATTTTCAATTTCAAATTCTACCAATTTCTACTAATTTTTGGATGCCGTTCTACCGATTTGCCAAAATTGTATATGACAACACTGGCGTCGCGGCCGCAGTCTGCGCCCGTCCGCGACGGGTTGCAGACGCAACCGGCGCTGGTGCAAGTACCCCCGCCGTATTTTTTCGCGATTTCGGGGCTGTTCCCATAGTAGAAGTTGCTCAGTGTGAATGTCATCACCCCGTTCACTCCTGCTCATGACCCAGGAATCACCCAGTAGACGTCTCGCTGATAACAAACTAACCTGTACAAGAAGTCCGCGGGCGCGAAGCTCTCCCCCCCGACTCTGATCAGCTGGCCGCCCCGCGCGAGCAGCGCGTGGCCGGCGGCGGGGGGCGCGCCGCCCTCCCCGCCCTCCCCGGGCTCCCGCCAGCGCCACAGCCAGCCGGCGGCGCCGGCGTCGCGCAGTGTTGTCATATCTACTAACCTTTTGGTACATCTACCTATTTCGCCTCCGTTCTACCTGTCTACCACCTTTAGTCTCAAATCTACCTATTTTTCAAAATATTACGATTGCAAACAATTCTCCACGCGTGTAATGAAATGTTACTTACTTACTATCTAATTTAGCCTATTTAGTAATTTCAGAACTTGAAAGCGTCTGAATATTTGAGATTATTTAATAAGATTTTGTATATAAACTAAACATCACAAATAAATCATTTGATACATTTTATGCGCATTTTTAATCGGCTAGCCACGACATCGAAGATAATTGAGTAACGTCAATGACATTTTTTTTCACGTTTCGGCATGGCCATCTAGATGCACGTCGTGACCAACTCGATTTTTTTTTATAGTCGGCCATGGCAAGTGGCCAGCCGAAAAGGTACCGTTGGAGGTTGGATAGGTATAAGTAAATTCAATTTATTATTATTCTCGTTTTTTTGTAGTATTTTAGTTTCCTCACAGTCGAAATGAAAAGTAGAGTGTCTAACTCGGGTGAAATAACCCATTTCCCCTCGAACTATTGAATAAATAAATGAAATATCTCGGGTGAAATGGGTCACTTTCCACCCTTGGTTATCAATCTACTAAACCTTGAGTGGTAGATCTACCTATTTTCAATTTCAAATTCTACCAATTTCTACTAATTTTTGGATGCCGTTCTACCGATTTGCCAAAATTGTATATGACAACACTGGCGTCGCGGCCGCAGTCCGCGCCCGTCCGCGACGGGTTGCAGACGCAACCAGTGCCGGTGCAGGTGCCCCCGCCGTATTTTTTCGCGATTTCGGGGCTGTTCCCATAGTAGAAGTTGCTCAGTGTGAATGACCTCATCACCCCGTTCACTCCTGCTCATGACCCAAATCACCCAGTAGACGTCTCCTCCCTGATAACAAACTAACCTGTACAAGAAGTCCGCGGGCGCGAAGCTCTCCCCCCCGACTCTGATCAGCTCGCCGCCCCGCGCGAGCAGCGCGTGCCCCGCGGCGGGGGGCGCGCCGCCCTCCCCGCCCTCCCCGGGCTCCCGCCAGCGCCACAGCCAGCCGGCGGCGCTGGCGTCGCGGCCAGTGTTGTCATATCTACTAACCTTTTGGTAGATCTACCTATTTCGCCTCCGTTCTACCTATCTACCACCTTTAGTCTCAAATCTACTTATTTTTCAAAATATTACGATTGCAAACAATTCTCCACGCGTGTAATGAAATGTTACTTACTTACTATCTAATTTAGCCTATTTAGTAATTTAAGAACTTGAAAGCGTCTGAATATTTGAGATTATTTAATAAGATTTTGTATAAACTAAACATCACAAATAAATCATTTGATACATTTTATGCGCATTTTTAATCATTAAAAATGTATTAACCTTGAGTGGTAGATCTACCTATTTTCAATTTCAAATTCTACCAATTTCTACTAATTTTTGGATGCCGTTCTACCGATTTGCCAAAATTGTATATGACAACACTGGCGTCCGCGACGGGTTGCAGACGCAACCAGTGCTGGTGCAAGTGCCCCCGCCGTATTTTTTCGCGATTTCGGGGCTGTTCCCATAGTAGAAGTTGCTCAGTGTGAATGTCATCACCCCGTTCACTCCTGCTCATGACCCAGGAATCACCCAGTAGACGTCTCCTCCCTGATAATAAACTGACCTGTACAAGAAGTCCGCTGGCGCGAAGCTCTCCCCCCCGACCCGGATCAGCTCGCCGCCCCGCGCGAGCAGCGCGTGGCCCGCGGCGGGGGGCGCGCCGCCCTCCCCGCCCTCCCCGGGCTCCCGCCAGCGCCACAGCCAGCCGGCGGCGCTGGCGTCGCGGCCGCAGTCCGCGCCCGTCCGCGACGGGTTGCAGACGCAACCAGTGTTGGTGCAGGTGCCCCCGCCATAGGCGGAGTTGCAGTCGTCTGGAATGAATGAGTTGTAATGAGGGCTATCGTTTTTTCTCTCACTAGATGGCAACACTGTTGCGTGAGGTTTTTAAGTCTGTTATAACAGCCGTGAAAGCAAATTTTAGATTAAAATCATATTTAATACATCGTAAAACAGTACCATAAACATATTGAGCAACCACAGTATTGTATAATCCCGTTTTGTTCAGAAAAAAGGGAGGACAAAAGTTTTCGAAAGACAAAACTGTCTCAAATTACAGACGTTCGTTCCCTCTTATCGCATAATTGCCATAATTAATTTCAGGTAATGCAAAATATTTACAAAATTATTCTAATTATAAATAAACCCGCGTAGCTCACCCAAAAACTATGAGATTTGACATTTCGTTGACCTCACGCTACACTAGCGCCTCTAGCGGAAAATTCATTCGCGATAGCCCCCATTTATTGAATCAGGCGTTACTTTGCGGAGATCCATATCAATGAACTAAAAGAACTTCCTTGCTCACCCGCGACAATACGACAGCAAATATGCAAAATATGCGTGTTCATGCAGTCCCTCCACCTCCACACTGTGAGAACACACACAAATTACACAAACCCATTTATCACCACCACCACATCACACTGACGCGTTTCGAACTCAACCAGAGCTCATCTTCAAAGTAACACAAGCGTATATAGCCGTCTGGTAGCATAGTGTATGGTTGTGTTACTCTGAAGATGAGCTCTGGTTGAGTTCGAAACGCGTCAATGTACTTTGGTGGTGATGATAGATGAGTTTGTGTAATTTGTATGTGTTCTTACAGTGTGGAGGTGGAGGAACTGCATGAACACGCAAATTTTGCATAAGCTTAGCTATCGTAAGGTCGCGGGTGAGCAAGGAAATTCTTTTAGTTCATGAGAATAAGTTGGTATTAATAGGCGGGATTTTTGTGGAAAAGTAAAAGTATCTTTATTTAATTTAGGCTATAACAAAACAAGCACTTATGAATGTCAAGAAAAATCTACCACCGGTTTGGAAAAACCTCTGTTAAGAAGTATTCGGCAAGAAACTCAACGAGGTATATACTTTTTTAAACAGATTTATTTAAATTCCTAATCCTACTAATCCTACTAATATTATAAATGTGAAAGTTTGTGAGTGAGGATGTGAGTGAGTGAGGATGTGAGTGAGTGAGGATGTGAGTAAGTATGTTTGTTACTTCTTCACGCTAAAACGGCTGCACGGATTTGGATGAAATTTGGCAAAAAGTTAGTTTATGACCTGGATTAAAACATAGGATACTTTTTATCCCGATATTCCCACGGGATAGGGATGAAATCTTGAAATAACAACCGCTGGGCTTAGAGTCATGAAATTTGGTATGTAGGTAGCTGGACGTTTGGAATAACACAAGGGCTACTTTTTATCCCACGGGATAGGGATAAAATCTTGAACTAATAACCACTGGGCTTAGAGTCATGAAATTTGGTATGTAGGTAGTTCGCCGTCTGGAATAACACATAGGCCACTTTTTGACCCAATATTCCCACGGGATACCTAGGGATAAAATCTAGAAATAACGACCGCTGTGCTTAGAGCCATGAAATTTAGTAGGTATGTCGGTAGCTGGACCTCTGGAATAATAGATAGGCTACTTTCTATCTCGATATTCCCACGGGATAGGGATAAAATCTTGAAATAATAACCGCTGGGCTTAGAGTCATACATTTTGGAAAGTAGGTAGCCGAAGGTCTGGAATAACACATGAGCGACTTTTTGACCCGATATTCCCACGGGATACCTAGGGATGAAATCTCGAGATAACAACCACTGGGCTTAGAGCCATGAAATTCGGTGTGTAGGTAGCTGGACCTTTGAAATAACACATAGGCTATTTTTTATCTCGATATTCCCACGGGATAGGAATAAAATCTTGAAATAATAACCGCTTGGCTTAGAGTCATGAAATTTGGTAGGTGTGTAAGTAGCTGGACGTCTGGAATAACACAAAGATGACTTTTTGACCCGATATTCCCACGGGATACCTAAGGAAAAAATCTCGAAATAACAACCACTGGGCTTAGAACCATGAAATTTGGTATGTAGGTTGCTGGACCTCTGAAATAACACATATTTTCTATCTCGATATTTCCACGGGATAGGGATAAAATCTTGAAATAATAACCGCTGGGCTAAGAGTCATGAAATTTGGTATGAAGGTAACTCGATGTCTAAAATAACACATACGCTACTTTTTATCCAGATATTCTCACGGGATAGTTTTGTAACTAAGGGACCGCATACGTCCCTGTATTATTATTATTTTATATTTTTGTCGGCATAGTTTATTCAAATTCAAAAACATTTATTTGTAAGAATACAGTAAAACCTACCTACCTACCTATATATCCTACTTACCTACATATCCGTGCAAAATTACAGCTTTCTAGCATTGATAGTCCCTGATCTGACAGACAGACATGCCGAAACTATAAGGGTTCCGTTTTTGCCATTTTGGCTCCGGAACCCTAAAAATGACGTGTAAAAGAGCCCGTTGCGGCCTATTTACTGAATAAATGATTTGAATTTGGATAGGGAAAATTTTAGAAATTTCAGCACTGGGTTTAGAGTCTTGAATTTTGTACAGCTATTCACAACACAACCTCAATGAAGGAAGACCACGATATAAATTTTGGAAATTGCAAGGGGAATTTGGTAAAATCCCGAAAATTTCAAGTGCAATTACCGGACCGATTAGTTTACGCGTGCGAAGCCGCGGGTAAAAGCTAGTAATATTATAAATGCGAAATTAACTCTGTCTGTCTGTCTGTCTGTTACGCTTTCACGTGGAAACCACTAAACCGATTTTGATGAAATTTGGTATATAGGTAGTTTGAACCACAAGGATCAACATAGGATACCTTGTGTTCCGGTAGAGGGCGCCACCGCGCGATAACCTAGATCCGCGCAGACGAAGTCGCGGGCATAAGCTGGTATAAAATATATAACACTTTATATGTATGTCTAAAACAACCTGCCGTTTTATCGTTTGTCACATCTAAAAGGACGGCAAAGACTCGTCCGGGGGACCAAGACAGTTCTGTTTCCGATTACTGGTTATATTATACCTGGACAGAGCGGCTGGTCGCAAGCAACACCAATCCACCCCGGCTCACACCGACAGGTGCCTTCGTCACATTCACCATGGGCTGCAAAAAAAAAATTAGTGTTCTTACAAAAGTACATTAAATCGAAAATACAAACTGAAATATAGATGCACAGAAAAACCAGAAAAATATGACCAGCGCTGGGAATCGAACCCATTCCGTGCCGCGTGCTATACCGCTACACCACCGCTGGACAACGGTACAGACACGAATTTCTTCTATGCACCACATATCTCAGCTTCCAGAAAAATATGACCAGCGCTGGGAATCGAACCCAGATCCTCGGCATTCCGTGCCGCGTGCTATACCGCTACACCACCGCTGGACAACGGTACAGACGCGAATTTCTCCTATGCACCACATATCTCAGCTTCCAGAAAAATATGACCAGCGCTGGGAATCGAACCCAGGTCCTCGGCATTCCATGCCGCGTGCTATACCGCTACACCACCGCTGGACAACGGTACAGACACGAATTTCTCCTATGCACCACATATCTCAGGTTCCAGAAAAATAAAACCACTGCTGGGAATCGAACCCAGATCCTCGGCATTCCGTGCCGCGTGCCACGAATTCTCCTATGGACCACATAATCTGGTAGTGACATTCTATAGTCCAGCCAGGATCGTCTCCACAGGACGGCACTCAACGGTTCTTGGTATCAACTTGAAGTTTGGCTGACAATGCAAATACAGTCAGCAAAAAAGAGCTGGGATTAAAAATGAAACTTTTACCAAAAACTTCTTCTTAAATTTAAGAGCTATGGTCTTGTCTGTTGCAAATTGGCAATGCAAAACATAGGTTTAGTTTTTTTAATGGTAACATTGTTATGTAAGAAAAGGAGAGATCATTCTCTCTCTCGCTCTCTCACACGAATATGGCTGACTGTCTATCGTTTGTTGTAAGGTTTTTAATAAAGAAGAAATATTTAAAGTGTTCATTTATTATCAAATCCCAAGTTTGTCGGTGGAACAATCGCCACTCCGCACGGTCTTTGACCAGCTGTTTGACTTCCTGATACGACACACCCACGCTTTCCTTCGCCTGGTTAAAATAGGTCAATCTTGGTCTTCCTCTACCTCGTTTTCCTTCTATTATGCCCTCCAGCAGGTTAAGAAAGAAATTGTCGTGTCGTATCAAGTGTCCTATCATATTTCCCCTTCGGCAATTTATGGTCTCCAGTAACATTCTTTTTTCTTTGACCATGGTAAACTATAAGCAACGGATATCCAGCCACTATCCGGTATCCGGCCTATCCGGCCACTATTTTACTATTCGGCCGAATACCGGATAGTGGCGTACTATCCGGCCGGATACCGGATGGCAAAAAACTTATAGTTATGAATAAAGACTGATATTTATTTATGAATTTATCAATTATTGGAATTAGTTTATTATTCTAAGGGCATTTTTCGATGAATTTTAATTGACGGATAAATGTGATACCGTCTCGCGTCTGTTCAATCATATTTATCCGTCAGTTAAAATTAATCAATGGCTGGTGAAACAGCCCTTAAATTAATTAATTATACTCTACAAGTTGCTAGTTGCAACCTGCACGGAGTGTCATGCGCATGTTCGAATTAGCTTAATTTAATTGTACGTAAAACTAGGCCGAATATCCGGTGGCCGGATATCCGATTATCCGGCCAACGGTCACGCCGAATATCCGGTATCCGGTATTCGGCCAAACCACTATCCGTTTCATCTCTACCAAAAACTAAATGTGCAAAAAACCACTCACAACTACAATTAGTCCTATGGTCGTCAGAGGGGCAGGAGTAGGCAGCGTACGTGACATTGAACCCCTCCATCGCGTACGCATCGTCAGAGAAGAAGTGGAGGAGGGCGCTGCCGGAGCGGGCGATGACCTGCCGCGTCCACCCTGACTCGCCGCGCTCGATCACCCCGCTGGAATGACGAAAATAGGGTTATCTTAACACGATCGATCCCAGCAACAATCCCAGTGTTGTTAGATCTACTAACTTTTTGATAACTCTACCTATTCAAAGTCAAAGTCAAAATCTCTTTTGGACATAAAACTACCGTATTAACAGGTGTCAATGGGCGGCGGTGATTGCTTTCCATCAGGTGACCCGCATGCTCGTTTGCCCCCTATTATATATATAAAAAAAAAAAAGACTCACTCATATTATATAAATGTTCCGGATAACTCACGTCTTAAATCGAGTTAAATCTTAGTTCGAGTTCGGTGTGTGTGAACGTACCTTTACAGAGCGATGTGGTTAGTATTGTGTGCTGCCCTACATTTGACAGTTATAATGAAAATGATGATGGAAACGCGGGTAGTTGTGTGCCGGTGTCAGTTTCGTCGGGTAGTCGCGCGAGCAGAGCGGCGGCGCGCAGTGCGTGTGTTGCAGCAGCCGCCGAGTCGCGTTGCTCCGAAGAAGAAGGACCACGGATTAGCCCGAAACATGTCGAGCTAAACTCGATTTAAGACGTGAGTTATCCGGAACATTTATTCAAAATCTCTTTATTCAATTTAGGCTATAACAAGCACTTATGAACGTCAAAAAATGTTGGTGGTAACCGGTTCGGAAAAAACCTCTGTTGAGAAGAATCCGGCAAGAAACTCAACAAGATAATTAAAAAAAATACAGATTCACAATATTTATAAATGATATCTATATACTATACACTACAAGTATTTAACACAATTTTATTTTTAACACAGTAGGTTCACTATTTGAAGGGATCGCTAATACGGATCGGAATTATTTCCAAATATCCCTGTCCATGATATAATCATTGACTTTATAATAAGCCTTAGATATTAACGTCTTTTTGACACTAGATTTAAATTTTGTATCAGTTTCTTTAGTAATATTTTTTGGAATTTTATTATAAAAAAAAACGTATGCAATTTCCCAAAAACTACTTTTTGGTTTTAGCCAGTCTGTAAGATATTTTTGCCAGAAGGCAGATGACTTGTTCCATTTGTTGTTGGAATGTGCTCGGAACTCAGACTTGAGAAGGGTCCTTGGGGGTTTAGGCCCCATGCACAATGGCCAGGTCAGTTGTTGGCTCGAGCCAACATCTGACAAAGACATTTGTATTTACCACTTTTTTAATATGTCCTTTGCGTAAGGAAAATGAGCAAGCACCCATGAAGCTGACATGATCACCTGGAGTGTTCAAAGCCTCAACAAAAAGAAGAAGAAAAAAATTTACCTATTTCGCCTCCGTTCTACCCATCTACCACACTTGACCTCAAATCTACCTATTTTTCAAAATATTACGATTGTAAACTATTTTTCACGCGTGTAATGAATTGTTACTTACTTACAATCTAATTTAGCCTATCTTGTAATTTCAACACAGCCTTATCGTATGTGAGTCCTTATGAGGTCCAACTTAAACTTTATAAAGTTTTGAACATGAAACTACAGTGCCTCACTCATATTAAATAAAAGTTAAAACGCGTCTTAAATCGAGTTTAACTCGCCATGTTTCGGGCTAATTCTTAGCCCTTCTTCTAGGAGCAACGCGACTCGGCGGCTGCTGCAAACGCGCACTGCGCGCCACCGCTGATCGCGTTGGTCCTAAACAAAGGGCTTGCAGGTTGTAGGACCTTGTGCAAGGTCCGCCCGGATTGCTACCACCATCTTGCTCGCTAATCCTGCCGTGAAGCAGCAGTGCTTGCACTGTTGTGTTTCGGCGTGGAGAGTAAGACAGCCGGTGAAATTACTAGCACTTGAGGTATCCCATCTTAGGCCTCTAGGTTGGCAACGCATCTGCCATACCCCTGGTGTTGCAGATGTTTATAGGCGGTGGTGATCTCTTACCATCAGGAGACCCACTTGCTCGTTTGCCATCCAATCGAATAAAAAAAAAAAAGGCTACGAAATAGCCTGAAACATGTCAAGCTTTATAAAGTTGTATAAAGCTGACGAGGGATAAAAGATACCTGAAAACAGCTAACAGCTTCTCAGCTCGCACGCTGTCCCCGTCATAAACATACAGGTGATCCCATCCGCACTCCGTGGCGAAGGACTCGAGCCTCACACGGAGCGCTGGCGGGGACGGCCCAAGCCAGGGCGGTGATATCAGCCACGTGCACTGGGTGCTCACGCTGTAGTTGCCCGGACCATCTGTTATGATGCCCGTTGGCTCTGTTAGTCTGAAAGAGATAGAATGACACATTAAAAACTTGTCATCATTCATTGTCCGTCATTGTTGAGACTGAGCTTAAAATGCCAAAAACATGTTTCTTATATGTATATTGCAACTAAAATAAATACTGTATTCTAGTGTCATACTATGTTTTAATAAGCACAACTTCTGCCGATTTAAAAAAAAAACTTGTGCTGGCATTTTGTGTGTAGTCTGGTCACATTCTACTAAATAATTTTCTAAATTAGATGAGAGTTGTACAATCACCCTTGTGTATCACGTGATCAGAGTTGTAAGTAACACAGCAAAAACAAACATACACATAACAAATTAAATTCTGTAGAATATAGCAGAAATAATATGTATTAAAGGTAAAATAAATGAAAACACATATGTGTGTAGTATGATTACATTTCAGAGCCAGTATTAATAAAATATTTTATTTTTAATGAATCCTGAAGAATGAGCTTTGAGAAGGTTGCAAACCACAAGTTGAAAACCTCTGACACAAAAGATCAAGAAAAAAATCCTATTGAATTATTGTCATCCAAAAAAAAAATCAACATTTTTTAACTCATTATGAAGATTTATACGTACATATACACCAAACCTCACTATGGTTTCAAATGTTTCGGATTTCAGCATAACATTTTTATGCAAAACAAGATTGTAGATAGTATGGTGTCATTTACATAAAACAATGACGGAAACAGCTGTTCCATTAACCTTAGGCATCAATGATTCATTCAATGTTAAAAACATTTCATAAATTATTTACGTTGATTAGATTATTTAAAAAAAATGCAATTGAATCAACAGACTTTCTTGTTATAACCCCAAGGGCTGGTCCAGTTTTATAGTCAGGGAATTTTAAGCTCAAATTCTATGGTCAAGGGGGATCACATGGTCAAATTCTATAATCAGAGGCTATGGCGAGTATAGCCTCATTAGCAGATTTCATGGTCAAATTTAAGTCTATGTAATTTCCTTTAAGTCTTTGTGAATGTGAATAAATGTCTTTCTTTCTTTCTTTCTATATGCATCCGATTATCCGATCATTGGTCATGTGTCTTGCATCTGTTCTGTATGTTTTTATGGTGTTAAATTATTATTATTATTATTATTATTAAGCAGGACCATACGTAATATAAAATAGAGTAAGTAATAGTTACACTGGTAAAGGAGACAGCTAGACTAGCCGTGTAGTAGAGTCGAGGTGAGGTGATAAAGTTCAAATGAGTTAAGTTTTTAATTTACTTCTGGCTGTCCTCTAAAATATCTGTCACTTTTTGGCCCATTATTAGGAAAGTTTGCCCACCACTGCTGTAGGTTACAAAGGGCTCTTTTACATGTCACTTTTTAAAATATCAGCGCTTTCTAAAAGACCATCATTGCCAAGAAGAATACCCCAAAAGGACCAATCACATGAATGTGTCAGGCATAAAATAATTAAGTAAAATGACCAGTTAACAACTCACTTACTACTACACACAATTCTCTATCATCAAAATTTTCATACAAACAATTGTGAAAGAAATGATGAGTCGAGGATTATTGACTGACATCTTAATGCTTTAAATCAAATGTTAGTCGTGAATGTATGGCAAAAAGAATGATAAATAGTGATATGGTCTACCCCCATTATAACATTATAGGATACTTAATCCATGTTTTAAGTCTGCATAAGGCATAACCAGCTGCAGAATTCTTGGGAGATTGCACACTTTTGTACTGTTGATTATAAGATTGCTAAATTGGATCACACACAGTTATGACATCATTTTAGCCTTACAATAGCCTGTTTCACGATAAAGTGGCGGCAGGGCAGCTATAAAGCGAGATCGAACGGTAAAATCAACAATTAATTCAATTCAATTGTTTTCATTACCTCAGACCTAGGAAAAAAGTTAAATAAATATGCAAGGGCTAATGTCGAGAGCCGACGCGACCTTCAGGCGTTTGAAGACGAGAAGCCAAAGAACATAATTGGATAATCCTTCAGTCGCTTTCTATTGTAAATGTACATGTTTGGGGCACCAATGTTAACCAAATGACAACCTAAATGGGTCAGTGAACTGTTAGTCACTTTGTCGCCAGGGAACCCGCTACTCACTTGACTTTCCCGCCGCAGTACTGGCACTCTGGACCCTGCCATCCCTCCAGGCACAAACATGTTTCGTTCTTGCAAGCACCGTTTATGCAGCTATGGTCACTACACTTAGCAAGCGCATCGTTGCAAAACAATAACACTATGAGAACTGAACACAGGAACGGTGAGAACCACGAGAATTTTCGTCTGTATTTAGATTTGAACAGGAATAAGAACATTTGCAGCGACTCTACCATTTTGATGTAAGCATTTTCAACAAATATTGTTAGCACTGAGTTAAAGCAGTCCCAGTGTCGTGTAGTTTTCGTACGGTACTAGGTGCGGGGTTGTCATGTAGAATTTACAATTACCCCGTTTACGTTCCTGTCATTATTTTGATTACCCTGACATCACAAGCAGTGACTGATATCAATGTTTGTTCTCTTTAAAAATTTAATCCGCATTCACTTAGTGTAGGTACCTCTGAAAGTATAAGCACCCTACCATATCAACTCGCTTTTATTCGCTTGGTAGGTACCTATGTATGTAACGGAATCTTTGTAGTGTCATCGGTCATTTAACTTTTATAAGCATGCAAAATTAAACCCCTAAGGGGTTTTCAATAGTGGCTTGTAATTTTCCACTCATTTGTACCGCTTGTTTATATAAAAAAAAAAAAAAAAAAAAAAAAAAAAATCAAATCAATCCGACCTATATAGCTTTCGGCTTCAAAACGTTGGATTGATTCGAAACTTTTCATGCTTATATAAATGACCGATGACAATATGATAATTTGATAAGAAAAAAAAATCTTGAAAAAAAAAATACTTATTAAGAATTATTTTGCGCCTAAAATTTGTTTTTTTTTTTAACTATATTTTTTACGATACTTACCTAGTCTTACGTTGGAAAAAATGAGATGGAACTGTTTAAAAATTAAAAATTTATGTTAGTTTTTTTTTTATGCGACTGGAAGGCAAACGAGTAAGTGAGTTATTGCTTTAAAAAGGAAGCAAGTCGTTTATCTTGTACTGCTTTATTGAGATAATATAATTAAATAATCGAAAACCAGAAAGTAGTTTGCTCAGGATCAAGAGTAGATCCAAATACACTATGTTGTAAATCAGGTTGTGTTTGTATTTTTAAATCCCTTTTATTCTGTGCCCACTTTAAAAGTTCTTTACGACTGTAACAGGCGGCAATAAAATTGTTTAATACTTACTGGTTATTTTGCTGTCAATGTGTGATTTTCTTCAAAAAACATCAAAGCGTAACTGACAAATACGTACATATTAAGAGTCTAGGGTTAAAAGTTACAGAAGTACTGACTTAGCAAAATGCACGAATATCTTTTAAAATAATGAAGATGCTTATTCAAAAATAAATGAAATAAACTGACTTAAAATTAAAAAATATTTTTGGGGTGTCAGAGGTTATTATATTAATTTTGTTATCATTGTAGTTATTAAGAAACAGAATAAACATTTTATTTAATACTCTTTGTGCTCATTATGTAATTACCCCGATCACAAGTAAGTTATTTACTACGGCAATACTAAAGTTGACATTTGTGTGCTGCCAATTCAAAATTGGTTAAAGAAGTGTCTGGAACAGCTCAGAAGCGAAAATGTTTTTAATGAAATAATCGTCATTTCTTAGAAAAAAAATTGATCATTTTTACTCGCTAATTTGCGAAGAAAATGTTCAAATAACGTCCAACTATTGTTAAACTGTTAAAGTTTAAAAAATTGCTCAAATGCTCTGTTCTCACCTTTAGTACTCACAATATCTACTAGATGTCACTACCTGTCAAAACATGGCGTGGAAAACATAAAAATAATAACAGTGCGAGTGCGACAGAAGTTTAAGTAATTTATTTTTATAATACTATTCTTTTACTATTATAATTGACTTAAAATATTAGAGCGTTATGTAAGCTACAAACTAAAAAGCTACAAGCTAAAAAGATACATACCTTTGCGACATTCTGTCGTGCACGCTGTCGTACGGGAGATATTATCATAGTAAAACTTTTACTATGATACAAGAACGATGAATATGCATTGTTCTTGCTATGAGATTATTCCGTAATGAGGGCTATCGTTTTTTGTCTACCTAGATGGCGCCACTGTGGCTTTCAAAGTCTGTCATTATACTTTTACCTACGGGCGTGAAAACAAAGTTTAGATTAAAATCACATTTAATCCACCTTAAAACCGTACCATAAAAATATTGAGCAACCACAGTGTTGCGTAGTCCCGTTTTGTTCGGAAGAAAAGGGAGGACAGAAGTTTCCGAAAGACAAAACCGTCTCAAAACACAGAAATTCATTGCCCCGTAACCCATAATTGCCATAATTAATTTAAGGTAATGCAAAATATTCTAATAAAATTATAATTAACCCGGAAACCTCACGCTACACTAGCGCCTCTAGCGGCAAATTCATACGCGATAGAGGGCTATCGCATATTGGATAGGTACCTAGGTATTTATTATGTTACTAGCTGTTGCCCGCGGCTTCGCCCTCGTCGTTTTTTTTCTGTATTTTATTACTTAAAAACCTTCTCCTGGCAGTAATTAAAACAACAAAAAAATAATTAGCGAAATCGGAGCATTCGTTCCCGAGTTTGCGCTTACCAACACATTTTGCGATTCATTTTTATATTATAGATTACAAAGGGCAACTTGTAAGAAAGACCTCGCTATCCAAACTTATAATAATTAAATAACTATAGGTACAATTACAACGCCCACAGCACTTGGATATCTCGAGAATAAGTAATTTAAACGAGTCGTTATTTTTATGCAGCTCGCAAAAAAGACATTGTTCAAGAAAACAGCTCTTTTCTTTTAATGCTGAAAGGTTTTTTACTAACAATACCTAGTTTGTGTGGATTTTTGCGCTTCAGTCATTACTTTCAGTGAACAGTTTTTAAATAAATACTGAGTGATTAAAAGAAAAAGAGGAGAGTCGTATTTTGCTTTAAGAAATAATTTGAACAAGTCAGTACACCTAAAGATGTTTGAGATTGAATTTTTCGAAAGCCTTTCGCGCTTCGCGACTTGGGCTTGGAGAATGCATGGGTACTTCAGGCCAATACGACTTCATTAAGATTACTACTACAAATTAATTAAGATTAGTTTTTGGAATGTTTTTGTATTTTGTATTTCAATTCCAAATTTTTTTGTTATATTACAGTCATCCCGTAAAACCTATATCGAAAATACAAACTGAAATATAGATGCACAGAAAAACCAAAAAAATAAGACCACCGCCTGTGAATCGAACCCAGGTCCTCGGCATTCCGTGCCGCGTGCTATACGGCTACACCACCGCTGGACATGAGGTCTTATTTTTTTTAGCTTGTATTTTCGATGTTAATTAATTAACTGAAAGCCTGAAAATTGAGAATAGAATCGATTACACTAAGGGGCTGTTTCACCATCCATTGATTAGTGTTAACTGACGGTTAAATGTGATGCCGTCTCTACTCTCGTACGTCTCTACGTCTCTCTACAAAATAGCCACGCTCTTTCCGTTTTTTGCCACGTTCATTAAGGTTTCTATGAAACAACGGAGCACTGGCCCTATGCTACAAAATGCCAAATTCAAACTTTGCATCTTGCCGTCCCGCTTACGCTATTATTATTATTTAATACAAGAGTGAGAGGGACGGTACGATACAAACTTCTATTTCCGAATTTCGTAGTTGCCCCCACGGCCACGCAATTTTTAAGTCGTTAACATAATGCCTATGCCCGTGCTTCGGTGTTGCCAGTGTAAAAATATTTAGCATTACTTTCGTGACATCGATAGGCGCTAACGCGCGGGTCGCGTGTAGCGTGACGAGACGTCGCCGTTTGCTTTTAACTTACTTCAAGCTTTTTAGATTGGCAAGAAAAATCTTGCAAGTTGTATTAGTTACATTGCGGCAATAGATTGAAAAGATTAAATTCATTCGCTTTACGGCCTTGCAATGAAATGCATCTTGTAGATTTTTCCTGCAGGTTTGAACTGGGTTTTAGGTTTCTTTAAAATATATCTTAGTTGAGTGCACTTGGTTCACGCTTGTGTGTCTACTTAGTACCATGGCTATACCATAATTTATCATAATTACAAGGTTCTAAAGTTGGGTTACCTGATGAAAGATTCAAAATTCCGGAGAAAAGTCCTGAGAATTTGTCGCAATACCTTTTTTTTTAAAACGTAATTTACAATTAAAATGTCAATTATTATTTTAAGTATTGATATTATTGTGATCTCCGTTGATGTTATTCGTGCAATTAACATGGCCAGAGTTTATTTTTTAGCTAATCTCTATTACGTATAAAGAAGAATATTTTTTCATTTTGTTACTTTTTAATAAATTTACCTATTTAATTAAGAATTCTAAAAATCCTGAGTTTTTCCGAGATTTCTTAAATCTCAAAACCTTGAGATCTCAAGACAAATCAGGGATATGGTAACCCTGTTCTAAAGAAGCCTAGAAATCAAATAGGTTGGCTGTAACGGTCAAGGGCAAAAATATTTATACACTTTAGTACCTTGTCACTTTAACCACTGTGACATATCTATTCCTCCATCGCTTCCTATATTGTTTTGAATGATATTAAAATATAATCCTGATCCTATATTTCCCCATCCAATTCCAAAATTTAGTAATATTTTTAATTGAATTTCGCTTTGTTTCCTCACTTTGTCATTGGCACAATCGTCCGTTCTATATGAACCTGTATATTGCCATAAAAAAAAACACTGTGACAGTTCATATATGGCAGTTCAAATATGACGAAAATAGACAAGGTACTAAAGAGTATACATATTTTTGCCCCTGACTGTACGAGTATTTTCCGTTGAACAGTGTTCATAGCAAGTACTTTAATTGCACGTTTTTTAATAACAAAGCTAACAATGAAGGCGACTAAATTAGTCACTTTTCAACGAAAATGCTTAGCGAGACTAACGTCCGGCGCGCATGCGATCGCTTTTTAGGATCCATTGAAAAGTTCCATGTAAACGTTTGGGAATTCTTTGAATTGCGAATTACGTTTTAAACGGCGGCGGGGTGTTGCTATACTAAGCTATCGATTAATGGCGAATAATTCTGCAATCGATCGACGTCGATCGAATCGATACATAATTATACTGCCATCCTAAGCCAAAAGGTGCTAACTATCTCAAAAAAATCAATTTTGCATCACATGGTGTAGGCAAATGACAGAAAAGCGATTTTTTTAGATAGCGCCTTTTGGGTTAGGAAGCGGGTTATTTTTTTAGCTTAAAGTGTCATACTGCTGAACTAAGGACTCTTCTTTTTCTAGCATTAAAAAAACGTGAATAATAAATGAAATAAAATAAAAAAACTTAAATTTGATGGGACAATAAATTTGACACTAATTGACTAGCCCAAAAGTAAGCGGAGCTGTATGGGTATCACACAAACGGATAAACATACACACTTACATATAAACACACAAGACTTTATAACAAACATTTGGGGGGAGGGGGGGGCGGACATTTCTTAATAAATGATTTCTTTGGCAGATGTAGATGTAGCGCAAAAGTCCTTAACGCGATTAAATTTTTTCGACTACATTTTTTAAGTAGCCTGTATAGTGTCCCACTGCTGGGCAATGGCCTCCCCTCTTGACCTCCACAACTCTCGTTCTGACGCAAAGTCAGGCCAGTCCTTTGCGTACGTGTCCAGATCGTCCCGCCATCTCCTTCTCGGTCTGCCCCGATGTCGGCACAATAAACGTAACAAAGTTGTGTGTATTGTCATGGGCTACCAACTCATACAAGATATATTTAGTACTAAAAAACGGCAATAGATGGCACTACCATTAACATCTGTAAAGTATAAAATGTAAATAAGCCGAATTAAGTAGAAATATTGATATTAAAATAAAGAATAGCATATTTTATAAACACAACTTCACATCAACTTTATTTAAACTCCTTAATTTGAAGATAAGAAACATCATAAATAATAAATTGAGAATACGAAAGTATAGGCTACATGTGACTACGTTTCAGCTATGAGGTTTTCGTAGTAGTTTGCAAAAGTAACGCTAGATGGCGTAAAACCGGTATGCGCATGCAGCGGGCTACTATGTAATTCGAAACACGAAGTTCGTGTCGTGCGGTCTCTTTCGCTCTCGTAATAAATAGTATAAGTGTCAGAGGGACCGCACGACACGAACTTCAAGTTTCGTAGTAGAGTAGTGACGATATGTAGTTTTAATTTTTTTTTTATTCGACTGGAAGGCAAACGAGCAAGTGGGTCTCCTGGTGGTAAGAGATCACCGACGCCCGTAAACATCTGCAACATCAGGGGTATTGCAGATGCGTTGCCAACCTAGAGGCCTAAGTTGGAATACCTCAAGTGCCAGTAATTTCACCGGCTGTCTTACTCTCCGCGCCGAAACACAACAGTGCAAGCACTGCTGCTTCACGGCAGGATTAGCGAGCAAGATGGTGGTAGCAATCCGGGCGGACCTTGCACAAGGTCCTACCACCTGCTATTATGCAATTATAGTATATAAGTGTTGTGTAGTGTATATACTTGGTTTGGTGTTTTTCAAAATCCTCTAATATCTCAGAAACGGTGCGTCCTAGCTCAAAAATAGCCAAATTTTCAACCCCCTCCCAAGCCACCCCCTACGGGACTACCCCGGACCCAACCCCAAAATTTCATCCCCCCCCCCCACTTTTAGCACATTGACCAGCCTAACCAGACCCCTGATCCAAGGGTAGCAAAAACTTCCAGGGCCTATAGCTCCGGAACGGGGCTACTCCGAAACACAACGTTCGAAGTTCGTGTCGTGCGATCCCTCTCGCTCACGTATTAAATATGTGTATGTGTTTCGGAGTAGCCCCGTTCCGGAGCTATAGGCCCTGGAAGTTTTTGCTACCCTTGGATCAGGGGTCTGGTTAGGCTGGTCAATGTGCTAAAAGTGGGGGGGGGGGGGATGAAATTTTGGGGTTGGGTCCGGGGTAGTCCCGTAGGGGGTGGCTTTGGAGGGGGTTGAAAATTTGGCTATTTTTGAGCTAGGACGCACCGTTTCTGAGATATTAGAGGATTTTGAAAAACACCAAACCAAGTATATACACTACACAACACTTATATACTATAATTGCATAATCGCATAATAGCAGGTGGTAGGACCTTGTGCAAGGTCCGCCCTTGCTACCACCATCTTGCTCGCTAATCCTGCCGTGAAGCAGCAGTGCTTGCACTGTTGTGTTTCGGCGCGGAGAGTAAGACAGCCGGTGAAATTACTGGCACTTGAGGTATTCCAACTTAGGCCTCTAGGTTGGCAACGCATCTGCAATACCCCTGATGTTGCAGATGTTTACGGGCGTCGGTGATCTCTTACCACCAGGAGACCCACTTGCTCGTTTGCCTTCCAGTCGAATAAAAAAAAAATTAAAACTACATATCGTCACTACTCTACTACGAAACTTGAAGTTCGTGTCGTGCGGTCCCTCTGACACTTAAACTATTTAATACGAGAGCGAGAGGGACGGTACGATACGAACTTCGAGTTTCGTAGTATAGCCCTAAGCTGTAGATAATCTATAAACTAATATGGCTGACAGCGTTTTCAGCAGATTACGAATAGGTTTGGATCTACGAAACCTCGATTGCTTACGCACTGACCAGCGGCCGTGAGTAGGTTATATAACGTAGCGCCATCTACCAACCCTGTCATGTCCTAGTCAAGCTATAGATTGGGCTAACAAGCGACACCCGTATCATTAGTGTCTCGCTAGATGGCATATAGGTATCGTGTTATTTGTGTTCTCAGTGGTGCCTTCTATTGTAAAATAAAGAAAAGAAAAATAGCCAGTTGTATAGCCAGTATTAGGGTGATACCGTTTGCTTGTACTAGGTGGTGTCTCTGTATATTATGTTCTCTGTGGTATTGTGATGTCGCTGGCCATTCTCCGGCACCCACCAAGTAACTGTGCGAGCCCACCTTCGTGGGTGCATGCGGCAGACGTGTCCAGCCCAGTCCCATTTTAGCTTAGCAGTCTTTTTCCCAACGTCGGTAAAGTAAGTCAGTAAGTATTTTGTGTAAATCTATGACAATTTAAGGCCAAATTTAGTTTCAATCAACAATACAACTTAATAAAATCAATCCAGCCACATTAGCATGAAAGAATACGAATAACAAGTACCTACTCACTGAGGCCGACAAATTTTCGCATTGACAATAGATCATTTAGTGGGATATACCAGCAGTAACCCCCTTATATTCTGCCTGGCAACACAACCTTCAGACTAATAGCGCAGTCTTATCCATAGCAATAAAAATACCTGGCCACAATTAGAGAAAAGGGCATGCGATACGAGCCAGCACGCGAGGGGACCCGAAAACCAGAGGTATTTACAAAGTTTTACTCAATTGGAAATGTTTGTATGTTGACGACATGATATTTAAGTGTGTAAGAGAATCTGACGTTTGAGGCCCCCGGTTCTATACCTGATCATAGAGGCGCAGATATTTATGCATGAAAATAGGAATGTTTAATCTCGACCTTTGTAGGTATTTCGTGTGCATTCGTTTGAGACCGTTTCGTCAAAAAATCCTTTGACAATAGGTACTAAATGACGAAATGGGTCCCATCCCAATAGGAATTAAATAAATAACTCATTACTTTTCATCGTTCTGTTTGACAAGCCTTTCGCCTTTGCTCTCCTTTCTGTGTATTTGTATTTCTTTTTACCCGACTACCCGAAGGAGGGTTGTTTTTTGAGCATTATGTTATATTAGTATAGGATGTTATAGGTAAGTATATTCAAATCGTGACCAGTTATAAAATTCTTGTTAATGTATCCCGTTGAACTTTATTACTTAGCTACTTGATAGAGTTCTAGACCACTAGACTTATTTTCTTCCTTTTAGTTTTTAAGCTCCTCCTCTCCTGTTAAAGTTAATCTAATCTATGAGTAGATAGTTAACCAAGTAGGTACCTAAACACCTTCGAAACAAACTGTCCGAAAAAAAAAATTAACACGGTATTTTTAAAACCTTCTCTAAGTAAATCGAATTTGGAACACAAAACATCACATTCATCTTGTAACCGTAAATCGATCGAAGACGTTCGAAAATTTTTCAAAAATCGAACGCGGTCGCCCCCCACTTAACACAGCTGCAAGCCAAGGTCAGTGGCATTGTGCCGAGTGCGTTGCCCAAAGCGCGAAAAATACGCACACAGCCACGGGTATGCGCCGACAAAAAGTATCCCAATTGCGCACGAAGAGTAGGCGGGGGCGACAGAGGGTACGCGTTTTAGTTTTCCCTGATCGCTGGTTTTAGTGCCTCAGAGAGGCTGCCAGTGATGGAAAGAAAGAAAGAAGACATTTATTCACTAACAATTATACAGCAAAATTTACACAAATAAACGCAAAAAAATAAAATAATTAATTACACATGAAATATATATCTACACAATTTAGGGTATATATTTGAAAGAAAGGTAAAACTTAAAAAAAAGTTTAAAAAAGTTTGAAGGCCTGGCCCCTATAGGTTACCACAAGCGTTTCAAGTGCTGCATTATAATTGTCACTTTTTGTACGAGAAAGTTAACAGTTACTTATGTACATTTGTAGCATTTGTCATTTTTGTGGTACAGGCACAGAATAAGTATTGGAATTTGTATGCATGCAACACTATGTTATTTTGACAACTGTCATGTGTGACAGCGCTGTACTTCTCTTCTTCCTTCCGTTGCAATGGCTGCAAGCACTTACACCTCATCTCCCTCTGTTGTCTTGATAGGCTAAATCTAGTTTAGTTTTATACGTGTAATCGTTAAGGCAGATTGCCACCATTATTTATGGCAAATATGGTTATCACAACATATTTTGAAGTTTATTTGTCGGAAATCCAACCACAACCTGTGCTGACATATTCGCGTGGTGATCCAGTCCTCTCAACAATAAGTAATAGTATAAGTAATAGTACGAGATGTACGGATGACCTGGGTAAAGCCGCGGGTTCACGCTGTATACAAGTCGCTGCCAACAGAAGTAACTGGAGATTTATGGGGGAAGCCTATGTCCAACAGTGGACGTCCTAAGGCTGAAATGATGATGCAATGTCAACTTGGTAAATTTGATTGACTGGACAAACAGGCGCAATATAGCAATATATACTTTTGAATGGTATAATTTAACTCATACTCTTTGTACAAAAAAACGACCAGCCAAAGTACCCGAATTGCTAACACACACACGCACAAAACACGAACACATCAAACTCAAGTCAAGAGCAAGCGGGTAAGGTCATGGTTAACTCTTTCGGCGACTTCGGTTATTTTCGGCTCTTTTCGGCTCTGTTCGGGGTGCGCCGACGCCGGGGTACTACACAAAGTTATCTTTGCGTGCGAATAAAAATGGAACTAGCGCTTATACTAACTAGTTTATGTCTACTTTAGTACAGTAGCGAGATTTTTCACTGCAACTTTAAGTTTGTCGATGATTTTTTTTCTTAATTTAGGATCGCTCAATCGGTGTTTAGGATGCCAGGTAGAATTTAGGCGACCAATCAGGTGGCGAGGTTTTGGTTTGGGTGGTTTTGTATGCGTTATATTTTTATTGTAGCACGAAACTCATTTACATAATGTATTAATAGGGAATAAATGTATTAATTACGTACCTACTTAGCAATTTCATATGTAAATAGTAATTTATCTACCTACTACTTAAGTACCTAGGTGTTTCTAGTGTAGGTTGGTAATTTATTGTTTCCAAAAGGTTTGGTTTATGCAAGTGTTTCGATATTTTTGTATTTAAAACTAATTGTCATTATGATAATGATATGATAATTTATTTATTTACAGAGAACATGGTACAAGATAAAAGGTTCTTAAAGGTATATAGAAGGCTCTCACATTCTGCCGCGATTACGACGTGTAAATTAAAATTAACACATTAATTAATTAATTAATTATATGGCAATAAAAAAATAAAAACTTCAAGTTTACCTACAACAGTGTTAAATCATAAAACAATAAAATCAAAACAATAATAATGGTGAAAAAAATGTCAACATTACATTACAATATACCTAATACAATTTATGATAATACCTATTATCTCTCATGGGATGTCAAAAATTCTTTAACTGAATAAAAACAATGCTTCAGTAAATAAGTGTCCAGTTTTCTTTTAAATTCGTGCATATTACTCTGCTTAAGGCTTTCGGGTAACTTATTGTAGATTTTAATGCAAGAAAAGTATGCATTCCTCTTTTTTTGTGCCTTAAAAACCCGATCTACATCTACGGAGTTACCCCATAATAGAAACCCATATCGGAGAACTGAGGACACATATGCAAGTACTTAGGTATTTAGCGCATCTGCAAGTTGATAAGACTAAGAATAGGTATACCTAACAATTTCGAAGAGTGACAAATAGGTAATCTAATACCATCTACGTAATAATCTAATAGGTACATACGTTAGTCCTATTATACATTCTGTGCTTTAAACGAGCAAATCTTGTATATATAGGTATTTCGGGGATTTCGAAAACGGCTCCCACGATTTCGATGAAATTTGGTATACAGGGGTTTTCGTGCATGATGATGATAAAAGTGTAAACAAACCAATTTCATCAAAATTCTAGTATACTTACCTAAACACCCACTGGATCGAACCAGTAACACATTTATGTATCTATAATTCGTGTCCTTCAAATAGGTATATGTCTAGGTAATCACTTTTTCCACCAAAATTCACTTGATTTCAATATTTATTTTACATTTGAAAAATCTTCGGCAAAATCTGACGTTATTTCTTGATTGAAACGTGAATAATCTGTTGTAGTATAGACTAGCGTAGAGATGGTGGAAAATTTGACATTGTAAAAATCGATTAATGCGCGGATGATAAGCGATTTTTATTTACATTCCTTAAAATTAAAAAAAAATAGTTTCTGCTTTTATAATTTAATAAATAGTCTTTGGAATTAAATTAAGTGTTGTAAATAATAAAATAGACAAAAATAAAATACGTTGATCTATTGAATTAATAAATAATCGATTTACTGAACAGATTAATTATTTTGCAATAGGTTCTTGGTTTTCACATCACAAAATGTCTATGGTAGGATTAATGGCGTTTTTGTTTACGCTTGTCATTAATTGGATTGGAATAGGTACAATGTAGGTACCTACCTAGGTACCTAGATAATTTTATATTTTCAGAAAAGTACCTATTATTTAATAAACCACGAGTTCAACATCCTTCGCCAATTTTTATTTTCACATACAAAAATAACCACGGCTCTACCAAATTGAAGCAGCCCAAACTGGTTCATTTTATTTTAAAATACCAACACAATTTTACCGACGAGCAAGACGCCCCTGGCGGATGTTGTAAGCAAATTTGTACCACGATGAGTTTGAGTTAACTTTACCGGCTGTTGAAGATAAGTTTGTGAATGCTGGCTGTTTTTAAGTTTTGTTTCTTTTTTTTCTTTTTAAAACCACGGCCTTGGCACCAAGTGGCTCGCGGCCGGGACGAAAAATTGTAGAGGCAAAGTTTTAAAAAGTTACTTATTTAGTAAAAGTGTCCGCCTACAAAGTAGGCACCTTATACTGATATACCTACAAGCTGTAGGTAGGTACGAATTAAAACATGTCATGAAATGAACGGAAATGCATGGAAGAGGCATTATGTCCAGCAGTAGACAAATAGGTATATGCTGAGAAGAAGAAGAGAAAACGAAATAAATAAATATCATGAGACAATTGACAACGAAAATAGATTAGGTAGGTACTAATAAATTATGTTTTTGCTATGTTTTTGCCAAGCTTTAGGTACATACGTGAAAAAAATTTGTGCGGCGTTTTGATGTAAGAAACATGCAGTCTACACATAGATGTGTATGATGACAGGAGGATACCTATGATGACAGGATACTTTGACTTTGACTTTGCAAATAGCTTACGCGTGCGAAGTCACGGGTAAAGTCTAGTGAGTAAATATAGAGTCAATAAACTTCCTCTTCTACTGTCTCTACATACTGTTGAAAGAAAAAAAACATGCAATTTGCGGTCACCAAATTACTGGCATGTAAATTTATTTAAGCCATTGTAAAGTCACGAGACATTTGGCTGATGCCTGTCAAATAGTTTGGCAAGATTGGGTCTTGAGGTTAAGCGGTAATGGGGGCAAATTTAGGGTTCAGTTTTTACTCCCCAACACAGAAGGGGTGTTATAATTTTCGGTTTACTAATAATATAATTTTCGGTTAACGTTTGGCAACCAACGTTTGCCAATTTCCCAACTCTTTAATATTTCTGAAACTGTTTCTATACAGCGTGTATTTTTAATACTACCTCAAACTTTAAGGGCAGTTAGTGAAGGCCCTAATAATCACATTTTATTATGTTTTAGTAAAAAATTTAGACTTATTATTTTCCTTACAAAATTAATTAGCACGCAATGTATCGTTACGCGATACTACTTTGTTTTTATTCAAAACGTCGCACTTGTTGACGTGACAGCTGTCACAGAACGCTTCTCTCTTCTTGTACGCATTACATTGCTGCTCGAAAATATTTCAAAAATTAATTACGCTCTGTTAGTTAATTCTAAACTAACAATTTGTTTTGATATCGGTTCACATCACTTAAATCTTCGGCTGGTTACAGTTTGAATGTATTAAAAATACACGCTGTATATTTCAGGATTTTTATAAAACTAACCTAACCTAACGCGATGGCCCTGAAATTAATTCTGAAATATTTACAGTTTTAGAGTTTGCGAAATGAAAAGTGAACTGAAGTGGCAGTGGGCGGGGCACATTGCACGCAGGACTGATGGCCGATGGGGTCAGAAGGTTCTCGAATGGCGTCCGCTGACCGGGAGACGAGCTGTCGGTAGGCCTCCAATAAGATGGAGCGACGACTTGGCTAAGATCCCGGGATCGCGGTGGATGCGAAAAGCACAAGACCGGTCTGAGTGGAGAGCCTTGGGGGAGGCCTATGTCCAGTAGTGGACGTCTTTTGGCTGACATGATGATGATGATGATGATGAAATGAAAAGTTGCGAAATGAAACAGGTTGCCAAACGTTACGTTGCGAAAAGGCTCTATAATTTTATACTCATTAATACTCAAGTACTCTAAAATTTTGACACCAACGTCTGTCTGTCCGTGGCTACAAAACTCTCAAACGGATGGACCGATTTTGATGCAGTTTTTTTAAGTGAAAGCGATATTTCTTGAGATGATTCTTAGCTTTTTTTTTCGGGTTTTAGTAGAGATTCTTATTTTTTTCTGTTAGTAAATACAGCTTATGTTAATCATGGATCATATGGGTAGAATTCTAATGGAGAAAGATTTTTTGAAATTGGTCCGGTAGATTTTGAGTTTATTTGTGTCAAACATCCAAAAAGACTTACTTACTTACTTTACTTAGTATAGAACAGAAAATAAATAAAAATGAAGTAACAAAATGATTAAAAAAAAATTTGAGGTACCTATCTGACGCTGAGTTTTCAATATATTAATATAACTAACTCTTGTATATAAATCGTGTAAAGAATCCTACGCTATATGATTCCACTCGAACTTGCCCATATTTTCTGGAACATATGTTTGATATTGACGTAACAGCGAAGCTGACAAACAAACTTACCAACAGTTTGACATGTAATTATATCTGAATAATGTAAACCACCAAATTTTTATTCACGGATATTTCTTTAGACTGAAAAGCATTGTATCTAACTTCAAGGTCTTGATGTTATTCAATTTCAATAAGTTTTGTTTGTACGTTGATGATTACATACTTAAAATTCGTACTTTCATACTAATATTATAAATGCGAAAGTGTGTTTGTATGTTTGTGTGTTTGTCCGTCCTTCACGCCGTAACGGAGCGACGGATCGACGTGATTTTTGGAATAAAGATAGTGTTTTTTTTATTCGACTGAAAGGCAAACGAGGTTTCATTGATGTTTTATATTTTAGAAGATTTTATTCTTACCTCCATTTAATTTAAGGTTTGAATCAACGGTCAAATTGTAATACACGTTTCTCGGTATTTCGAACACAAATTTGACTAAATATACCTACATGTAGGTACATACATTTATTAGCGGTATTTACTATGTTTTTATTAAAGAAGTTAACACAATTTTTAATAAGTAGTTTCGTTTAAAAACGTGTGCCAATTTTACCTTTTAGTTTCAAATATTAAAGGGATAAGTCCGCGTTTGTACAAGTATCTCAAAGTTTGTCAATTGTGTTTTGTATCTTTTCTTTTGTACAATAAAGAGTATACATCCATACATACTTAAATGGAGTATAAAATATACGCTCGAGACTTTTAAAATTACCTACTATGCGCATCGCCCGACTCCCTCTTGGCCGGTTTTTACTTAGGTACCTACCTACCTACGAGTACATACTTGGTCTGCGATTAATGACAGGTATTGTGTAAATAGATACAACTTCTCTTTATACCTAGTTTATACCTCTATTTTCTCTGTACTGCTTACTATTTTATGGTGTTCCTTAAAGAATCATTGTATTGTATACTATGGCGTTGCATACCATTAATGAGCGTAGCTCAGTTAAATACTCAGTAGGTAAATACTAACCATGGTAATGTGGGCTACACAGCCAACTAATATTTTAGTCTCGTAGCTATTTTTGTGTGACTTTCTGTATCTAATTTTCTTCTGTGTTCCAGCGGAAGACCAGGGCTGGTTTTCAACCAGCGATATGCTGAGCCGGGACCTTTTTATATCGGCAACACTTCTTATTGTTATTTTTCCTAACCTGTGTCACTGCTGATTGGACATTTTTATGGCTGGACCAATAACTGATTGGATACTTTTGAAGACTTGGACATTTTTCTCCTTGGACATTAGTCGTGCGAAGGTACATTATTTTCTTTGTTTCTTCTTTCTAAAATGCTAAAATTACTAAAAACTATGTGAAGTGCTGTGGCAGTGGCTGAGCACTCTATGGACTCGGATTATATCAGATTTTTTAAGGTATATATCTGTACTTGCGAAAGAAAATTTATTCATTCAGCGGAAACTGCGTGAAGCCATTGATATTAGTCGTCATCCGAATTTTAACCGGTATTGTGGTTGTTCGGTCGGTACCCCCGAGTTGGTTGGGCTACGTCATTGAATGGTGTGAACGTGCTTTACAGAGGGATGTTGTTAGTGTTATGTGCTACCCTACATTTGACACGTGACAGTAACAGTAAAAATTACGATGAAAATGTGGGTAGATGTGCGCGTGCGTAGCATGTGTTAGTTTCGTCAGGTAGTCGCGCGAGCAGAGCGGTGGCGCGCTGTGCGCGTGTTGCGACAGCCGCCCAGTCGCGTTGCTCCTAGGAAGAAGGGCTATAAATTAGCCCGAAACAGTCGAGCCAAACTCGATTTAAGACTTGAGTTATCCGGTACAATATCTTTTAACATAGGTAATACTATAACTTAAAATACAGCAATAGGTTCATAGGGCATTCTATAGAAATAAAACAAATCATAATTCAACAAATGAATGAAATTTATTGTATACAGGTTTTAAATATCCTCGCACATTCTTACACCTGCCTAACCAGCCATCTTTAGTTAACGTAAGGATAAAGTTCTTATAGATAAAGGACATTACATTTGGAAAAATCTTCACTTCAAAATGATGCTACGTAAGATATAAGTATAGGTACGTAAGAAATGGTTTCGTACAGTTTTGGGGTGAATTGGCGCGTGTTTATTCCCAGTGTTGCCAGGGATAAAAACGGGCCAATTTCTAACGTCCCCACTATACGATCGTCTACAATTCCACAATTTCAAATCAACTTGTGCCGCCTAGCGACGTTTTTGGACGTTTTTACCTATCAAAGTGTCAGTCGATTTAGTAAGCTTAGCTTTTTCGAATTTTCGCACCTTTTCTATAAATTTGACTAGATTTAGGGCCCGTTTCACTATAATGCTGTCTCTTTTTGTTTTGTCTCAATAAACAGAGACGGCATCACATCTGTCACATAAAAATTATCAATGAGTGGTGAAACAGGTCCTTAATACAATTAAGTTAAGCCAATCACATTTCGCCAATTTTTTTTTCTAAAAATTCTATTTTATTACCAGCAATCAAAATTACAAACCATCAATTTTAGAAAGAAGTGAAAACAATATAATATCGTGAAATAACGAACCGTTTATGTACACGCTTCGTTTGTAATTAATTCTGTAAAGAAAACTAAACAATGATAATTATATAAAACTAAAGGAACAAAGTAACAAAAAATATAGAAGCGAGTAAGGTATATTGAAAAAAAAAAAATATTCCATTAAAACTTGTACTCAATAATTAAATAACAATATTATAATTTGATCTTTTTAGCTCCTTTAGCAGTTTAGGTACCTACTATTACATTATTAAAAAAACATGAGCCTTCAATCAATTATTTAGGAAATAACAGCGTCTTCTATGTTATACATTGGTCCATTACCTGATTTTTAATCATTTTTGACAAATTGACTCTTGATAGAGTTCTAAAATCGCAAATAATTTTTCTTAAAATAAAGAAAATTCCACAGCAGTGTGATGTTACTTCGTTACAAGCGTTTCCCTTTTTTCTATTAATAAATACATGACAATATTGTATTCAAATTTTACACTACCCTCCTTTAATAAAGATAACATTATATTTAATATGTCTAAAATTAAATGCTTCTTGTTGTACATAATTTAAAAAAAAAACGAATGTGTGAACATTCCGTTCTCGCTTACTCCAAAACCTTAACTGTCATACCTTTCCACAATAATTCTAAATGTCAATAATAATAAGTCAATTATTGTAATAATAGTACAATATTTATTAAAATTAATCCTCTAGAAATACATACAGTTTCAAAGGAAAACAATTGTTGACAATAAAGGTGAAACTTACATTTACCGTCCGATTTACAATCAGGCTAGCAACACTAAGTACTTCATAGTGTTGCCACAAGCAACATGCACTTACTGACTGGTGTGGCCAGTAATAAAAAAACCGTCACCCACTGGTTGGCAAATACGCAGCAACATGCAAACAACCACGCGCACAACACTTGCTCAGAAAACTGGCAACATTTTACAAACGGCCCATTTTTAAATTCAAATATCGAATCGGGATTCGAGAGTCAAATTTAAAAATTAAATAACGAACGCTATGAATGCGACAACTCCACGCGCTCGAAGTTCGGAAACCTTTGTTTTTAAATGTGAGATAAAAAATAAACGCATTCACAAAAATGTCTCATGGAATATTTAAGGTTCACTAAGTTTCTAGTTAAAAATGCAACTTCCCTTCATTGTCTTTTTTGTTCCTGGACCAGTCGAGGACCGTTCAAGACTAACCTAACCCTTACTGCGAAATTGTATTACATTTACAAAAAAAAAATAACAAAATTATTAAAGAATCACTACCGGCTAGCTATTAATTAAAAATTACGCTATCGTATTTTAACTAAAATTCTTAAACTATGTGGAAAAATGATTGAACAATATACAATAAAAAAATGATTCACTAGTAATTCCAGCAATCTCTTTGCGAAAAAGTCAAAGTTCATTTGTTTCTATTTTCGACTTTTTTTTGACAACGCGCTTGGCAAGTAAAGTTACACTGCACGGCACGCTCGCACTGTATTAAAAAAAAAAAAAAAATGGTGCTTTTTTAAAAACAAATGAAGCATGACCTCGTCGCGTGGCCTGCGAATAACCAACAATTAGACAAAGAAATTAAGCGGATTTTTTGGTCAGTGGTGGTTATTCGCTAGAGACCGCTGTAGGTTTAACATTGTAAGTGCTAAGGCGGTGTAAACCATATTTTGTACAGGCCAAGCCAGCGCTCACTGGCTTCACTTCATTCTACTACATCAGTCGCAACTCTCTTAACCGGGCATCTAGCCCCAAACACTTTGCACAAAAACAATGACATGTATAACATCTCAATATAATATTATAATTGTAGTTCATTAAAAAATAAAGCCGCTTAAAAAATTACTAACGTTACAAATAAGATTAAACAACATAATGATTTGTTCCCGATGGAAAAAATATTTTTATTTATAATTAAAAAAAAATCTAATAACATTCTAAACGGAATGTTCATTAAAACCTAGAATTCTCTTTGCAAATTGTCCCATCCTATGTTTTCTGTACAGACTTACACAGAGTAACCGTTTTAAGCTATCAACAAAGGTCTGGCATAACACACAGATTCGTGTACGTATTTTTTGAAATAAGAATAAATTGTTCGATTTTTGAATTTTTTAAACGCAACCGAAATGCGATCCGGGTGGCGTGACAACATGGTGACGAGATCCCAGTAGGTACATACAAAGTTAAGAGTTAAATGCACAAAATGTGAACAAATACAGATTTAGGATTATACCTAAACATTAAAAAGACGTCGAAAATGATCTAGATAAATCAATGTGAAAGATGCTATCGACTAGTAAATTTTGAATATAAAAATTTTTGTTTTTTTTTTCTCGAGAATGCGTTCGACATCCCGGCATTTGGGATATGTATTTGGTTTCGGATATTTCGACCGTAGTTTGAATTCAGGTAAATGTAGACGCGTATACAGTCATGATGAAGACGAATTAAAATAAAATGTCGAAATGTCGAGAGTATTCCAATTGGTAGTCCTATTTTGCACATCGTGGTCTCCGAAGAAAAGGTAGGACATATAATTTTAACGTGTATATAATATAATATGTATATTTCAATTACATACATAATACAAAGACTTCTTATTTCCCATGAGGCGCACATTTACACATAACTTACAGTAATCGTAGTACGATAATTTTATATCCAAATAGTTTTTACCTAATTTTTACTTCTTGGGAGAGCGTATACATTTTTTCCATCTCGTACTTCATTAATATACTTTCGATTGAACACCAAAAAATTTCACAAATTTGAAGATATCAATTTTTTTGAGGATTTTTGGGCTAATAATTTTTAAAGTCGACAAGAATATAATAATGATTATCCATATTTTTGTATAGTCGATAAAACATTTAAAACTTGGACCATGAAAAATAAGAATATATTTTCTTAAGATACAATAATAGTACATAAAATATATAAGTTCACTAGATGTATTTAATGTACGTACGTGTATATATGTATGATGCGGCTCGCCCGAACGCATTCGTAATATCTAAATATCACATTCAGTAATATGGAAATCCACGTGTTAGCTTTAGACACACTTTAAATTACTATTTTATACAAAATAATAATTGCACATAAGTCCTTCCGTGCCCGCCGCCTGCGCCGCTCGCACACGACCTACCTACCCAATAGCGCTAATAATTTCATTCAATATATTACCTATCTAATTATAAAAACACCGCACAAAATCTGCAATAGTTCACTTAAAAATCGATAACATTTACACTCATGGCTAGCTTTATAATTAATTTGTTACATTGTTTTTTTTTTCACTTAAAATTATTTAAATAGGTAAATTTTATAACGTTAACTTTTGGTTGTCTTTTACTTAAACACAAGGTCAAAAATGAGGCGTCAAAGTTTTGCCAGAATTTGAACGACTGTTCATTCGTGGCTTGCAGTGTGATGAGTCTTGACATCGGAGCGTTTTACTCAGAAATATCATAGACATCAAATAAATTTTAAGTAATTTTACGAAGCACTCGCTGGGGACGTAAAACACCTCTCCATCCCAGCTAGTCTATATACAGCCGAAAAGTCACTAACAAAAAGACAGATATATTACAAGACGTTTTAGATCCTACATTATTTATCGAAAGATAGTGTTGCCTTTAGGCTATCTGTGTTATTACCGCTATTTCATGCTGGCCACTTTGAAATTGCTTTGTGTGCTTTTGAATATAAAATTCAAATTCGAATCTTTTTGATTAAAAAGTTTCGTTATTCCTTTTTCAAACTTCGCAATATTTTGTTTTCTCAACAGAGCATTCCGTCGTCGCAAAATGAAATCAGCCAGTACAAAATAAACGGCAATTCCAAGAGCACCCAACGCCCTCTCGCCCTCCGAATTACACTGTAAGTCACAAACGATGTTCCGAAACCTAACGTCGTGGGACTAAATCTATTTATTGTGATATCTCATAGTAAAGCTGTGGTATATTGAACTGGGTGTGACCGTAGGTAACTATTGTGTTATTTGGTGATTATGTGAGTCGATGTAGGTATACACTGTGAAAGAGCTGGACTATAGACTGAAGCGAAACGGAAAAACGGACACTACTACAAACAGTTATAGTCATGAAATAAATGCGAACCCAGATGCATCGGAACCGTACGGAAAAGCCTGTAACTAACTTTATTGTCACTACAACAGTATACACGTAAACAATGCATGAGTTTCGTATGAAAAATCCTTACGAAGTAGGTTCTATTGCACTCTAATTGTATGTATCAATGTAGAAACTTGTTTCGGGCACGCCTCGCGACGGCCTAGGCACAGCGTTAAGATCCGACCGGCGCGTAGAGCGGCCGCGGCCGCGCGGAACCGACGAGCCCTGGCCGATTTCGCGCGCCCGCGGCCCGCTCCCAACGGAATGTACTTTACAACAATTATCACAAAGACTGAGGAGATCGGAACGTCTCGACGCTTTAGAATCCTTGGGCGAACACTAGCCGACTGGTGAGGTGTCGGCACTAGGCGCGGTCGGGCGGCGCGGCGGGCGGCGCGGGCGGCGGCGTGGGCGTGCCGTTGCGCGGGCGCAGCTTGTCGGCGCGCAGCCGCTGCACCGCCTCGCGCATCTCGGCCGCCAGCGCGCGGTCCGAGCTGTCGACGCGCGCGCGCCGCGCCGGCGGCTCCTCGTCCGCCGCCAGCCGCCGCAGCAGCGCGTCGCCGCCCGCGCGGGGCTCCGTCAGCCGCTGCAGCAGCGCCGCGCCCGGACGCTCCAAACTCGACCTGATAATCCCCTCCAGAAACGACCCGTTCGCCGGCGGCGGCGCTTCCTCGCGCAGGCGACGCATCATGTGCGACGCGTACAGGTCCGGAGCGGGCGGCGCCGGGAAACCACCCCCCGCCCAGAAGTAGCTCGGGGGATACCCTGGAGTTTCTGGTCCGTTCATACCGTTGCTGAAAGGTTTTCCCATCGGCTTCGGTGGTGGCGGTTTTGGCGGCTGCGGCTTCACGTCCTGGGGAGGCTTCGGCTCGCGTTTACGAGGCCGCATGAGATGCCGCTCCTTAACCTTATACTCCAGCGTGGAGTGCGGCACGCCGTAGTAGGAACCGGCGCGATGTACCGACATCTCTCCCCGTTGCACCGCTTTGACCGCCTCCACTAAACTATCCCTGTCATAGTTCCTATACTTCCCTCTCTTCGGTCTAGTGCCTTTTCCGGTCGCCGGCTGCCCGTTGTTATTCGGTGGAGCGCGCGAGTTGCACGGAGCTGAGAAGTTTCTGGGATTATCTGGCGGTGTTTTTATGACGGAGACGTGTCTGTCTTGCTGATGTCGCATGAAGGCTAAGTCAGCCTGTTGGTGAGGTCGGTCGAGCGGCTGTTGGAACTTCTGGCTTATGCTCTTCGCTATGACATCGCTGAGTGACGTAAACAGATGCTGCGTGGAAGGCGGATCAGCAAAGACTGACGCCGGTAATAACAGTGACGAGGATTGCGAGAGCTGCGGCTGCGGCGGTAAAATGGGAGTGACGGGCGCGCCTGGCGTGGCTGGCGATGGTGACTTGTCGTCGGGTGGTGGGAATGTTGGGATTTTGAGTATGACAGAAGGTGGGGAGTCGGGTCGTTCGGGGTCGGAGTCGGGTTCGGAGTCGGGTGGGTCTGCGGCGAGGCCGAACTTGTTGACTTTGTTGCGGAGCGTGGAGCGAGGGATGCCGTAGACGACGGCGGCGCGGCGGGTGCCGAGTCGGCCTGATTGGATGTCGCGGAGGGCTGATTGGAGTTCGTCCTCGGTGTAGGTGCGTCGTGCTCCGCTGTTGCCAGCGCCGGCGCTTTCAGTCAGAGGGCGCTTCAATCTGCAACAATAAATTTCAGTACGTTAGGAAGCATTCGTGTTTGACAGGTCGGTAGTTATATTATCTTCGCTAGGACTGAAGAGCTTAGGTAGATTAATTTAAGCCAAATGCCTTCCCTAAATACACGCAGATACTGGGGCTTAGAATAGCACGTGGCCTTTTGACCAATATACGACAGTAAACAATGTCTTTTAGTCATTTTTGGCTCAGTAAAAAACCAGACCCCTTTTTAAGATGTAGAAAAATTCTAGAATAAAGGCAACCCTGGTGCATCTGGATTATAATGTCGATGTGCATCGAATCTATGAACACATCTTCGTGAGAAGATTGTCCAGAGTAGGACGTATTCATACTGATACAATACATTATAATAATTTACGTAACCTGAATACCTAACATGAAATTCTGTGAAATGTCTTGAGGCACATTTTTGGCAATGTATTCCATCATGCCAAAACGACTCATTGGATTTGGATGAAATTTGAAAGAAAGTAAGAAAATATATTTATGCGGCATAGGTATAACGATTTACTAAAATTTTACAAAATGATATTTTATTATTAGGCATTAACTTTAATGCCGAAAAAATGCAAAGTTTCGACAAATTAGCTATAACGAAGTCGTGAGCTACATCTGTTGATTATAAAGCTTCTGGTGGAATCAAAGTTATCATCATCAGCATCTGGCTTCCACTGCAGGGCACCAAGCCTCCTGTCCTATACAGAAATAGTGTGAATCTAAGTCAGGCCATCTTATAGATATCTACGGTATTTGACTGTTTTTTATTTAATCCATATAAATATTATAAATGCGAAAGAGAGTGTGTTTGTGTGTATGCTTGTCCGCTTTTCACGCCGTAACGGAGTGACGGATCGACGTGATTTTGGCATAGAGATAGTTTATGGGGCCGAGAGTGACATAGGCTACTTTTTATCCCGGAAAATGCACAGTTCCCGATAATCGAATACCACGCGGGCGGAGCCGCGAGCAAAAGCTAGTTATTTTTATAAATCAAAGCGTGCCCGTGCGTGATATCGAACATAAAACCAATTTTTAGGCTATAATGGAATAGAGTTATAATGTAAAGGTTAGGAGATTCAAGACAGTAGACAAAAAAATACTGGCATGTAATGTCACACGCAAGTAGCGTCATAGCAACTGCATAGAGATTTTTTTAGAAGCATTCAAAGTCAAAATCAAAATATCTTTATTCAATTTAGGCTATAACAAGCACTTATAAATGTAAAAAAAATCTACCACCGGTTCGGAAAAACCTCTGTTGAGAAGAATCCGGCAAGAAACGTAGGTACCATTTTTTTTGTCACTGTAAAATCTCAAAAGATTGGCTATTTATCTGTATTTTCATTAATAAATATATCGATAAGTAATTCAGGAGTTGTCAAATAAGTATCGTATTTTATTACAAAAAAACAAACAATTTTATCTAGTCTCAAAGTGGGACAACACCTGCCCATCGTCACCAATCAGTCAAACTAAAGTCAATATTTCAAAACATTAAACCAAGATAAATAAGCGAAATATTCAATAACAGCTACTATAAATGCATCCTTACAAACTAAACTGAAATTCAAAATGTAACTTTCGATCTTTGACGTTACAGTTTAAAATTGGTCACAGTCCGCCGTCTTCAACTTCATCTTGTGTCTCTTCTTATTTTTCGTCTCTCGCTTTAGCCCTTGGATAATAAAACCTACAGTCTTTGATACAGGGTGATGTTTCGTTGGACTGCTGAGGTAAGGTCGATGCACCGAGCTATCGGTGCATTTTTATTTGTTTTGGCGAGCCATGCGACCTAGATATCGGCCAGCGAATGAATTTATTCAGTTATCGATTCGATATTGTGTATAATATCGGTGCTGAAATCGAGATGCTTTTATCCATTGGGTATTGTGCTGCGTGATACGTTGAAGAGGTTACTTGAGGGCAATGAGGTTACATGAACTAAACTCTTGAGACTAAAATGTCGTTTGTCAACTTCTATAGCAATAACTAGGTTACCACAAAAACTATAAAGGTAAAATAATAATTGAATAATAATTGAATAGACACTATACCGTTAAACGATTCGAACACAATGCGGGAGTAACGTAAAGACGTCACGTAAAAAATGTATCCCAAAAATGCGTCAAAACTGAGTATTGAGTAATTAACTTTTAGGCAGATTCATATGTCCGCATAGTTCCGAGATACCATGGAAGGATTAACGGACGAATATGTACAACGGGATGATAGATGGAGCCAGAAAACGCTACACTGGAGACCCCGAACTGGAAGCCGAAACGTAGGAAGACCACCAACTAGATGGGCGGATGATATCCGTAAGACAGCAGGACCAAATTGGACCAGATTTGCCGCATCTAGGTCAACATGGAAATCCATGGAAGAGGCATATGTCCAGCAGTGGACGAATATATGCCGAGAAGAAGAGAAGAGAAGATGTACAATGATTCTGAGCACAATATTAATTATTTCTTAATTACGTATGTACCATCCTTACACTGGGTTGAAGAACCTTAAGGTCAATGCCTTTTAATCTAGTTAAAATTTGATAAAGCGTAATAATAAGGTTCAAAGACTTAAAGGAGATTTCCTTGTTTTTCAATACCTATTGGTTTATCTAAATGACGCTGCGTTTCGTTTGCAGAGTCTTTGACCGGCACAAAAATAGTGCGAAGAAAGTGTTTTAAGAAGTAAGGGTTCCTTCGTTAAAAAGATAATATTATTTAACGTGTTGTTTTTAATTTCCGTTAACTTTAAGGGTACATTCAACAAGGCAAATGAAATTTTCTTTAAGAACCTAGTGGCTTAGATAACTCTACGGTTTAAAAGATAATCAAGAATTTTGGTAGTTCCCTGTTTTCTGTACTGAAATAATAATATAATGTGTCACGGAAATGTCACTCGTCAAGTTTGTCAGTTTTACAATTCGAAACGACTATGGCTGATCTGATTTCAGTGACTGTGAAATTATATTATGTAAGGATTATCAGGTGTTTTTTTTTTTCAATATTTAGCTAGTTTTTCTTATTATGAGAGGGAGAAAAATGAGAATAGGGTAATCTGATGGGAAATGATCAGCACCACTGCTCATGAGCACAAATAACTCGAGGAGAGTCTTTGATCTGTTGCCAGTTTAAGGAAAGTTGTGGTGAAGACCTGACAGTTCTCGCATTCATTGAATAAAGAATGACGACCGGATGGCCAAGTGGTTCGAGAAACTGACTACGAAGTTTGAGGTCCCGGGTTCGATTCCCGGCCGGAGCAGATATTTGTGTGGATAATACGAATGTTTGTTCTCGGGTCTTGCATGTTTAATATGTATTTAAGTATGTATTTATCTATATAAGTATGTTTATCCGTTGCATAGTACCCATTGTAAAAGCTTTGCTTAGTTTGGGACTTTGGTGTCAAGTGTCCCATGATATTTATTTATAATTCTAAGAATTTTGAAACAATATCCAATATAACAAAGCAGGTCAACCACGTCTAGGTCTTAAACTCTAAGTTTGTTAAAAAATATCAGCACTCAAGAGGTTAACACCCGTATTTATAAACGAGTCATTACTTGTTGCTAAGTACATGATTAAGTAAAGAAAATGGTGACTATGAATTGGCTAAGAAACCTAACATTTGACAGTTCAATTTTCAAGCAAAATCTCAACTATAGAATAAAAATCGTTACTTGAGTAAAAGTAATTAAGTAACGATTTTTATTCTGTAGTAATTACTTTTAGAAATAGAAATAGAAATAGAAAATATTTAATTGCCAACAGTACAAACAATACCAAACAACAATATAAACAATACAAGACAAAATAGTACAATACAGCACAGAAGTAAGTAAAATGGCAAGTAAGTAGTCTGTCCTGCGGCAAAAGGAGCAGACTCAGCTAATGCTGCGCTTACGCGGAAGCTGCCAGCGCTGGTTTTCAGTCTGCCCCTGCTGACACATGCTAGAATATCGTCTATAGCGGGCTGGATGACGGACAAAGGACGGAAACAGTAATACTAGAACAGCAATATTACAGAAAAAAAAAACAAAATCATTAAACTAATATTTTAAACTAAACAAGTAATGTAATTTAGTAAAGTAATTTACTCAAGTAATGGCCTTTACTTCTCTATAAATACGGGTGTTAAAACCCGTAAAACCTACAGATGTAAGGGACCCCAGAAACCGACGCCCGCGCTTGACTCAACGCAAATAATAAACCCTTGTTGGTGGGTCGTTAAACTCTTTCCGAACGATGTTTGTCATTAAATTCCCGGGCAATGACACCCCTATCAGTACAGCTATTTGCCAAGTTTCGAAAGCAAGTTTTCGCAATAATAGTGATAAGAATTAACATTACTCCTCTTTATTAGCTTAAATTGCTAGTTTAGAGTTTAATGGGTGAAATAATGAGTTTAATGTCTAGGAAACTCGTCAGACATTTCTAGGCGATTCAGATTTTAGACTTTTTATACGTCATCTTACTTACCTAACTAACATATTGCTCAAAGGCGTCAACGCATCCCTAATTCTAACAATGTTGTATCTTGTGTTGTTAATAAAGCACATATAAAAAAAAAATGTTGTAAATAGCCATGGTCGACGGTATTCGATTTCAGTGCAGTGTTTTTTTAATGTAAGTAATTTTAGGTGTAATGAACTTGTTTTTGGCAATAAACAATTTTTATTTATTTTTATCAAATAACCCGTCACTTCGTTTGCTCACTATTTTTTTTAAAACGGCCAAGAACGTGTCAGGCCCGCGTACCGAGAGGAAATTGAAGACTGTTAGGTATGGAGATAGTTTGAGATCACAGAGAGGATATTGGATAGCTTTTATCCCGGAACATTGCATAGTTCCCGCGGGATTGTGATAAACGAATTCCTCGAACAATATCATGTATAAAGCGAGTTACGTGGCAGAACTCCAAAAACTAGAGCGGCACGAACCAATTCGGGATATTCTAACCATCTATTTCTCTTTCACATAAAAAATACAATCAGAGTCCGTGTCTTTCTTTGTCTCGAAGTGTCGAGATATTCAGCTGTGATGTGAGTCATTTCAAATTAAATGTTTCTCAGTTTGCCCGTCCTTTTATGACTTCTTTCTCCTTGGCACAGTGATCTGGTTTCAAATGTTTAGTTTGTTCGTAAAAAACTCATCCCTGTGTTTAACCCTGACGCAAAAATAGGGGTGTTATATGTTTGACGCCAATGTCTGTCTGTCTCTGACGTAGCTGTTGCGAAAAGCGAATGTTTTTCCGTTTTTGAGATATTGAACTTAGAAATTACAATTTCGGGGGCTTTTGGGCATTTCTATCGACCGTTGTAATTATACCCTGAGTTTATCTCTCAGATTTCAACAAAAAAAATGGTTTCCAGATGTATCATCAAAATATTGTATAGATGTGTCCGTTTGTTACGAAAATTATTAAGAAAAATTCTTAACAAAACGGACACATCCACACAATATTTTTGTGGACATGTGTCCACTGGAGACCTACACTTACACTTTTATCAAAATCGTTGGAGTTGTTTCCGAGATCCCCGAACAATTACTCGTTTAAAGGTATCTATTAGATTTCTATTTACCAAACTCTTTTGTGGTTATTGATGTTAATCCGCAGATCCGCATATCAAACAATTGTGAAGTCATTTCACGTTAGGTACACTTTTAACTCTCTCTTAGGTGTCTTATACTAATGGACAATGAGGCTACCATAATCTATAACTTTTTTAGTAGCCTTTAATTACTTCGCGCTCATTAAAATTTGAAACCTTACGACAGCCGCCATTTTAAGCGCGCTCGTATCCCGTGATGGCGTCGGTTGTCAAAAGTTCATCGACCCCAATCGTTCAGTTTCGTTTTCATGATTTAATGGGTGCGTTCACGTCTCATTGTTTATGTAATGCGATCGTTCCAATAGGAAGTGTTGCCAGTGCAAAGACTCGGTGACCATGGAGAATTGTTAATGGACTTCCTAGTGTTGCCAGTGGCCGTTTATTTGGATAGTTTTTGATAAGCTTTTATGAGCTATTCAGGTTGTATTGAGTTTATGTGTGAAAATTAAGAGAAATTCTTTAGTTGCTTTGTTTGACTGTATTTTGTACTCAATATTTCTTGGGGCTAGTATTTTATTTTAGTTTTGTTACGTTTGCAAACTCTATTTTTATCAATTTTACTTGATAAATTGTTGAGAAAGAGCAGTGACTGAAGTTAATTATGATTGATGGTACTTTCTCATCAGGCTTGTCATGAGAAAATAACTAAGTCTGGAAGTATTTTCTTTGAACTCAAACAAATAAGACAATTTTCTGAAGAAACAAACTACTTACTCAGCATGTTATGTTTTTTCGTTGATCTAGAAATGGGTTGATCTCAGGTTGTCCAGGTCACAAAATGACTTAATAGGTTGATTGACCACATCTCATAATGTCTAGGTCGCAAAATGCCCAGATATTTATTTGACCACATCGCATAATGACTAGGTCGCCAAATAGGTATCCAGATCTTTATTTGACCACATCGCATAATGACTAGGTCGTAAAGTGACCAGATTTTTATTTGACCAAATCGCATAATGACTAGGTTGCACAATGACCAGATTTTTATTGGTCCACATCGCATAATAACTAGGTCGTAAAATGCCCAGATAGGTTGATTGACCATATCGCAAAACCCTATAAAATTATATTCATGGGGGCCAGTGGCAGGAGGAGCATAACATCAGTACAGTCAAGTGTAAAATACTAATTACCCTGTCTGTAACATCATTAGTCATTTTTCAAAGCAAATTATCTGTCCGAATGCGTTTAAAATGATAAAAATATCAATGAACGTATTTTACCTAATAAATTGTTAATTAATGACAATATGTTAAGCTATTAGCTCAGTTATAAATAGTTTTAATCATGGCTAAATGGATTAAAATACCATGACCTTAATTCGAAGCATTTAACATAATGGATAAAATAGCCTAATTTCATTAAGTGCATTATGACATTCGTGCATGTTTGTAATACACTTGACCTACTGAGTCTGTGTCATTTAAAAAAAACACTGGGTGTTGCCAGCGAGGGTTTTTGTTTGTCGTTATCCCGCGGCGGGAGTAATGCAATATTCCAGGATACAAAGTCTACTACTGTGCTAATCCAGGTTATGAATTATCTGTGTGCCAATTTTCATCCAAATTTTTTGAGGTGTTATTGTTAAAAAAAGTCAAAGTCAAAATCTCTTTATTCAATTGAGGCTCTAACAAACGCTTCTGAATGTCAAAAAAATCTACCACCCGTTCGGAAAAAACCTCTGTTGAGAAGAATCCGGCAAGAAACTCAACGAGGTATTTTTTAGCGTGATTAAAATAAAAATTTGCCATTGCAACTTTGCCCGGTGGTAACTGTATGAAGTAACTTTACCTGTTATCCTTGCTGTCGGGAGGCGGTGTCCCGCTGGTGCTGGATGTAGACTTCGCGCTGAGATCCAGAGGCTGCTCCGCTGAGGTTGGAGATGCACTCGGAGCCGACACTTTCTCTACATCCTGGAGCCTGGGGAGAGAAGGATATTTTATTATTTCTAGTGCATGTTGCAACATTGCCCACGACGTCGTTCGCTTAGATTCAGTGCTTTGTGTGAAGATGAAGACTAATAGAGGTTAAGTTAATTGAAAACTTCATCCAGATCTGTCTCTGAATGCTTTTTTGAGTAATTGACACAAGCGTAAATTTTGTTGTATCTATTGTTTGGATGATTTGTATTCATGTCATATTGCCATTATTACAAATCAGTATTTTGCACTGCTGATATTGGGTTATTTAAAAAATAAGAGCAATTTTTAGTGGTAATTTTTTAAAGTGAAACAAAATACCTGCTAAAGAAGGCAAAAGCCAAAGGTTTTTTTTTTCAGCCAGTATTTCTATACTTAATATGGCAACGAAAACCTATTCATGTTACTGGCCACAAAATGGCAACATTAGCGCGTTCTAAATTCAAACGTTCAATGCTGTCACCTCAAGAAGGCACAATGACGCTCGCGCTTTTGTCGTGAATGCATTGAGATGCTTTTCGTTCGATGTCGTGATGTTGCCGGCGCGATGTTTCAATGTATTTTGACGATTGTTGTGTTGGTGCGAGGCTGAACGATATTATGCGACGATCTTGAGACATTTACGGGATTTGGTACGCTATACTATTTTATACGCTATACTTGTATCGTTCGAGTCAATATTAAAATATAGCTTAACGACGGAGTTTTGAATCAATGAATTCATATAAATCGATATTATGTATGTATATCTGCTTTCAGCGATCATCTTCCTCGTAACACAAATAAAAGAGACTTTTGTAACATTATCTCTACTTTCTACTAAAAACAGGCACGCTTGCTCGGCTAAATCTAAGATTTTTTTGAAATTTCTTGTGCATTAATGCCTAATATTAGTTACTTTTGGCGCTCTTTATCAAAGGCATAATGTTGCGCTAAATTTTTTTTAGGCACCTGAAAATTTTCTAAATTATAAACAACAAAAAAACTGTTTTTTCCACACAATTGCTTCATTTGCTTCGTCTTGTATAGAACTCATTATTTTCTTTGACATATTATGTATTTATGCGCATGGATTATGCATTATAAAATATGAGAGCATTCGACATTCAACCTTAGTCTCACAATTGGGGAAGCATGCATAATATGAACGTGATGACATCACGTTTTAATTGTCTCGGCATAACATCGTTCAGCAGAATACGGATCAGTTTGACAGGGCCTTTCATTACGTACCGTTAAATCTGCGCGCGATATTCTAAAGGCATTCAACAAAGTGGAAATGGACTTCAGATGTTTACAGAGACGTTCGGTTAAGGTACTTATTAGGGCAATGATACAGCTACAGTTTTATAAATAAAGTTTGCAGTGGAAATGAGATCTGAAAATACATGTCTTTCTTCAAGTCTATTTAAATATATTTATTCAATTTATGCTTTAGCAAATACTTGTGCTTATGAATGACAAAGAAAATGTACCACTGATTTGAAAAAAAAACCTGTGTTGAGAAGAATCTGGTAAGTTACTCAACAAAGTATTTTTTATAAACAGATTTACTTACAGTATTATTTATTGAAATGACTTACACCACAACTACATTTTTAACACAGTAAATTCGCTATTTGCAATAAGGGATTACCAATGCGGATCGGAATTAGTTACAAACATCCCTGTCCATGATTAAAACCATTAATTTTATAATACGCCTTAAATATTAATGTCTTCTTGAAAATACATTTGAATTTTGTGTGTGTTTGTCAGTATCTTCCAATTCGCTGTCGCCTTTCTGTACTAAACTTTACAAGTACCTAATAAAAATCTATACATAACATTAATATCTAGTTAATCTCAAAACCGTCTGTTAGATTCCAGAGCGGATGTGCCGACATCCGACGGCTTTGTACAGCACATTGTACTTAGAAAAAAAAAAGACTGTACTGGCAATTTCCGATCATTTGCCAGGTAAAAAAACGTATACTTGTTTTGCTTATGTTTTTGCACCATCCTTGCTTCTTTGAAACTTGGGAGCGAACGATCTTTTACTCAAACATCGTATATGTCTTTTTATTTCCTGGACTTGGAATTATTTTTGATCTTTTTCATTAAAATGAAACACCAGTTTCTCTAGTGCTTTAATTTTTTTTAATACTTGGTATCCAGCATAAAGATGTAGATACTTCAGGGGGCGCTACACTGGAATATTAGAAAGAGTTTCAATGCCATATCTTAGTTAAATGTAAGATATTTTTTTTAGAAATAAACTGAACATGGAAAGGTGCCAGTATTAAATAGTAAGTAGACAAAAATCACACATTTTACCAAGACATGTAAGTACAAACTGATCTTAATACTCAATCTATTTTAACCAGATGTTGTTAACACTAAATTTTTATTTTTATTTTATCTCATCTTACTTTTCAAACTATAATAATCACTGAGGTAATGGTTATTTGAAAAACATTTTGTTGTAATCAAAAATATATATACTCGTATGTTTACTAATTAAATTAAAACAAAGCTCTTATATTTTTATTACCATTTTAAAAGCACTAAGAGTCAATACTCCGTCTATTCTACACCACAAATTAATATAATAAAACGTAGGTAATAATAAAACAGTCAGGTGCAAACTGCAAGGTTGCATATTTACTGACGGATTTGAATTTTAAATGCGTTGCCTATCCGCACCATTGTTGGACTGCACTCGTTAGTGTCTATGGATGGCCTAGACCAAAATAATCTAGCTTTATAATTATAATAGATATGCGTGAAGTGGCTGTATGGAGGTGAGGTCTTTGCCCTGGATAATATAACGGGCTATTAAAAAAATGCCTACAATGGACTAAAATTACGAAGCGCAGAAGACATTTATTTCACTGATGTCTGAATAATTGTAATGCATAAATAAATTACATAATGGCTGACGTTAATGGTTGTTATTAGAAGCAATTATTTAAGACGCCACTAAATCAGCTTTTTCATTGACATCTCATTAGTCTACGGACAATTAGTTTCGGAAAAAATATGCAAAATTACTTTATCCACCTTAAACCTTTTCACCTTTTTTCACCTTTTGGCGCGTAGTGCGCGTGTTGCGGCAGCCGCCGAGTTGCGTGCTCCAGTGATGAAGGGTTTCGAAATAACCCGAAACACGAGCTAAACTCGATTTAAGACGTGAGTAATCCGATCAATATCATTTAATATTTTTATCCACCTTAGCTTGTTAATAGTATATAACTCCCCCATTTTTATGACCGCATGATAATAATGTGAGACGATATCGGTATCAGATATTCCTGGCGACCTTCTCACGTATCGCTCATCGGTTATAGCCTTCGACAACGGCCAATATTATCATTAAATGTAAACGTATTGTGGCAATTTTGCCCTAAACCTAATAAAAGGTGGGCAAACTTTACACGGGCAAATTTGACTGTATTATCCCATAATGTGATTCAGTCAAATATGCGGTCTGTCACCCTAAAGTTGACTATACTTTGCATACTCATCATAAAACAATAATATTTTTAAGACTTCACTGTCAACTTGAAAGTTTAATGAAATATCCTCACCCATTTGACGTCTTACGTGCGCTTGCCGATCCGCGTTCTTCATTCTAGATCTTTTCAGCCCCAACGGCCATCTGTTCTCCGTACTTTGGTCTGCCCATTACCACTCTACAAGTGTTATTCCAAAACATTTCAACAAATGCATCTATTTTCTACCTCATAATCCATTGATAAGCATATAAGCCTTATGTTCTACATAGCCTGTCTAGCCAGGGTCTGAGTGACGGACGTTGGGGTTTATAAAGGTCGCTACGTGGTACAATTGTGAAAAGGCCAGCGGAATTAACGTAGGAAAATCATTTAGGGCCATTTCTGATCGTTTTGTAAATGTACTTGTTTGTGTGTGTTTTTTTTTATTCGACTGCATTGCAAACGAGCAAGTCTCCTGATGGTAAGACATCATTACTGTCCATAAACATCTGCAACACCAGGGGTATTGCAGATGCGTTGCCAACCTAGAGGCCTAAGATGGGATATCTTAAGTGCCAGTAATTTCACCGGCTGTCTTACTCTCCGCGCCGAAATACAACAGTGCAAGCACTGCTGCTTCATGGCAGGATTAGCGAGCAAGATGGTGGTAGCAATCCGGGCGGACTTTGCACAAGGTCCTACCACCTGCAAATCTGGTAAGACTCTATTTGTAAGACCGGACGAACGTGTCAGATAATTTTGCACGCTCCGCTGTGACAGATATTAATGCTGGTGATTGTACCTATTACTTGTCAAAATAATATTATGGAGACTATACATCTCACCCTATAGTAACAATACAATCATCATCATCACTGTAAAAACTAAACTAGATGTAATTACATAATATAATGGGAATGGTGCCAAACCGTTCATTGTCAATGATTTAGGTATCTCATATCTGTGTGCGTATTATGAACGCGTTTTTAGTCGCTGCGGTACCGTCAGGCACTCACACTAAGACATCTTGTAACGAGTTTCATCATTTATAATATACAACGATGACTGGCCGTTTATAATTGAATTGAACAATTCTATAATATAAAAGGAAAATGGTGCTAAAAGTACAAGGACGAGCTAAAGAATACCTTGTATCTGATTAACTCATCTCAATAAATCTAAATTAAATCCAAGCCTCAGGGTAAACAGCTGTTTAATTAATAACCATACTAAATCGATTGTTACACGCTCCTATAGTAGGTCCACAGTTTAATTATAGTAAGTTATCTGCGAACAACGCGACTTTGGAAGGTGACCCAAATTATAGTGCACTTAACATTTTAAACTTTCGTGATTTTCACTCATAGTCAAAATACCATAACGGGACTTATCACACTATTTTACACAAAAAAATAAAAAAAAAAAATAGCGTGATAAGTCCCGTTATGGTATTTTGACTATACTGCACTTTTAGAACATAATCCAATTTTTGAACATAATCCAATTTAAATTTTCTTTAATATCTAAATGAAATTATGACTTTAAAATCAGTTTGTATTACTTTGTATGATAAAAATGGCTAATGGTCAGTACGAAAAATATTAAAACCCTGCTTTTTTTACTCTCTGAGGCTAGCGCGTCCAAAACGCTTGCGGTTGATCCCTTCTAGAATTTTAAAGATAATTATTGGGAATTGAGCTGCTTCGTAAGTTTGTCCGAGCTTGTTTGTGGGAAACACGGCCCAAGCCCCCTCGTTTTAAGTGGAGGCCTGTGCCCAGCAGTAGGACGTACATAGACTGGGATGAATGATACTTTTATGGTCTTAAGAAATGTTTACTATCGAACACTAAGGTCATTTTGTATAGACGCATTGTATGAAGATTACCTACGGTTTTATAGTATAAATAGACCTATAGTCTTTGGAACTCACCTACTGTTCACCCCGCTCTAATGGCATTGAGGTAAATACCAAGCTATCGGCATCTAATTTCTTCCCGATGCACATAAATCAGTATATAACGGCCCAAACTATTGTTTATTGTGTTGGTTGCCTTGGAATCGCACGATTGGAGTAAATAGGTACTGAAGTAGACTATACAGGGAGTGTGAAACTCGATAGACTTCGAACATACTTTTCTGAACCAATTTGAAACAAATAAAATGTGAATAGTATCAAGTCAGGAGATATAATTTAAGTTATGTGAAAAATATATAATTTATACATGGTTTTTGCTTAAGAACCTAATGATGTTGATGCCGAGGGATTTATAAATAGGTATACACGAAATTTGTTAGTAACAAATATTCCTATAAACTATATTATTAGTAGGTAAAGATAATTTTTTTAAATTAAATTTTAAATTAAATAGGTACATTTTTTATAAAATTGGTGTTAAAAATAAAAACCCTGTACTACAGACATCATTAGGATTCTAATTACTAATACATTACAAGCGGAATAAGTTTTTTTTTAGTTGAATTTTTAGACAGTCTTTTTTGCTGACTGTACTTTTGGTTGACTGCAGGTCTGGTTGTCAGATTACATTTCAGTACCAAATTTTAAGGCTAGCCCTAGCACCAAATATCTGACAAAACAAAGCGTGCATAAATATCTGACACGACTCTATTTTTAGGTCCGGTAGGATTGCGTCAGATATTTTTGCAAATTCCACTATAACAGATATTAATACAGGTAACTAATATCTATAATAATCACAGACGGTTCTGGCATAATGCTGAGTTAGCGATCGTTTCACTTTCGTGTGTCCCCACAAAATTGTGTAGAGTACATATATATTTTATGTATTAATTATTTAATGTTGATTTTTTTTTTTTGGTTTATTCGTGTATAAATTTTTCTGTAGGTATATGTGTGTCTTCTGTGTTAGTGAGTAAATGTCTTCTTTCTCTCTTAATAACTCACCTATCAGGTAGCCGCGCATGCGAGAGCCGCTGCATCAGCCACGCCTGGGAGAGTGCTGGAGGGACCAGCCCCGTGTTGAGGGCTGCCAGGGTTGCAATCATCTGCTGTAGCTGCGGACAAACGGACAAGTTAGGAACATCAATCGTCAGCAACAATGGCTAATGCCTCCTAAACTAGAGACAATTTTTGCAGAAGAGTTTTATAATTAAAACATTTTTACGTTTGTAATTCCCGTGCGGTGTTGGGTTAGAATTACACCTCTCCAATTCTTCCGTGGATGTCGTAAGAAGCGACTGAGGATATAGGTTAAGGTAGGTAGGCGAGAGGCTAGCAACCTGTCACTATTGTACCGTTTTTGTCAAACTTCAAACCTAAAATTGCTAAAAGTGGCTCCGAAGCGGTAACGTTTCGTGTGCTCTGCCTACCCTATTTGGGAATACACAGGCGTGGTATGTGTGTGTGTGTGTGTTGTAATTATACCGACCGCGAAATCTAAATTTGCTACTTTTTGTAGGTACATATTGCTGGTTACATGGCTTTGCGGATCTTCGACGATATACAATAAATACTGGCATAAGTGCGAATGGGTCTCGAGATCGAGATCGTACTTTGTATGTCTGTCGAAATATACGCTATAAACGGCAGTATCTTTAAAAATATAGTGTTAGTAGAGCCATGCTTCCAAGCAGAATGAACGCAGTATAATGTCTTTTTATATTGGTTAATAGCTTTGGCCCGCGGCTCCGGCCGCGTGGTATTCGATTATCGCGCGCTGTTCCCTCGGGAACTGTGCATTTTTCCGGGATAAAAAGTAGCCTGTGTCACTTTAAGGCCCATAAACTATCTCTATGCCAAAAATCACGTCGGTCCGTCGCTCCGTTACGGTGTGAAAGACGGACAAACACACAAACCCACAAACACGCTTTCGCATTTAAAATATTAGTATGGATTTAGGACCTTCTTATTTTTCTAATCCTTTTAAACGTCTTCCTTTTTTCCGCCATTCGGCTCTATCGGTCGGGCCATTAAACGGGACCCCCCAATGGACAGCAATTTGGACCTAGCGTTATGGGGGTTGTGTTTATTTTATTTTTTATTATTTGTTGTTGTATCGCCAATAGAAAAACGCATTATGTATGTTGTAACTGTCTCTCTATTACATTTTTAACTTACGTTGTGGCATTTTGATCATGAACACTGCTTTTCCCTACTTTTCAGGTTCCACTGCTTTTCGTACTCAGCAGATAATGTAATTTAAAATACGGCAAAGATAAAAACAACAGCATGAATACTGTAAATATATTATTTCCCCGGGGAACGCATGAGATGAGAATGGCGGGCAAAATCAACTGTATTGGGGCGAAAAACGTAGTTTGATATAGAAGTTGTTTCAAAAAAGTTTTTCGCAATTGGTTCAATTTCTGATCGGGGATGATTTTATGTACAAGACGAGTTTATGGTGATGAAGCAATAGAATCCAACAAGTGATCTTGGAGATGGAGCGACGACCTGGTTAAGATCGCAGGATCGCAGTGGATGCGGAAAACACAAGACCTGTCTGAGTGGAGAGCCTTGGGGGAGGCCTATGTCCAGCAGTGGACGTCTTTCGGCTGACATGATGATGATGATACGCTAACACTGTACTGCACTGTACTGCGGCGACTGCGCCTGCAACTCCACTACAGTAAATGCTGTAGCAGCGGCAGTACCCTTGGCACACGACAAAGAACTGCTATCAGACACTACCTAATTTCTGTCAGGTATACTCTAACACTTACCTGTGCAATAACCTGTGGCGACTATGGCTGCAGTTGCAACTGCAGTAAATGCTGTAGCAGCGGCAGTACTCTTGGCACACGACAAAGAACTGCTATCAGACACTACCTAACTTCTGTCAGGTATAGTCTAACACTTACCTGTATGTACAATAGCCTGGGGCGACTGCGCCAGCAGCTCAGCTGCAGTAAACGCTGTAGCAGCGGCAGTACTCTTGGCACAGACAAAGAACTGCTATAAGACACTACCTAATTTCTGTCAGGTATACTCTTACACTTACCTGTGCAATAGCCTGTGGCGACTGTGCCTGCAGTTGCAACTGCAGTAAATGCTGCAGCAGGGGCGGTGCCGCGGCAGGACTCTTGGCACCCGACACTGAACTGCTGTCGGACTCTGATGCAGGACTCTGAAACAAAGGTACAAAAGTTGACTCTTAATTCTGTAGCAGAAACTAAGGGATAGGGCAGAGATAAAAAGCATAAAATTTTCAACCAAGACGATGGATATAAGCTTTCATCTTCGTGGAATCCTGTTATTAATAAGTGTCGACCTCGGGATGAAAGTTCGGAGGGACGATCGGAAGTTGTTAGTGTTGTGTGTCGGTGTGATAGGGTGAGAAATAGAAATGATCAAGCGCAGGTAGTTCGTGGTAAGAGAGTCGGTACTATTAGTGATCAAGTGCGGGTAGTTCGAAGGACTCGCGCTGCTAGGCAGACTTGACACCCCATACCTCAGTCTACTCGTGACCACGGCCACTGCGATGTTGCCGAAACGTCGAGGTAAATATTACTTGTGTGTGTTAGTGTGTTTCGCTGGCAGAGATTCGCTGGTTGACCTTAATAAATTAATTTATTGTATCAGGCGTTACCAAGAAACACAAGAAATGTGCGTTAATGCAGTTTCTCCACCTCCACACTGTAAGAACACACACGAATTACATAAACCCATCTACCACCACTACCATACTACACTGACGCGTTTCGAGACCAACCAGAGCTCATTTTTAGAGCAACACAGTCGTTCCCAATGCTACCAGATGTTCGACCATCCAATATCTGGTTGCGGTGAACATACTTAACAATACAATACAAATATTCTTTATTGCACACCATAAAGCAGTACAAAAAACTTATAATATAAACACTTAAATTCAGGGTAGACAATAGGCAGTCTTATCGCTTAAAAGCGATACCTTCCAGACAATCATTTAACGAGCCCAAGTACTGACTGATACGTTCAGGTACTTAGTGTATAAAGTAAGCCACGGACGGACGGATATGGCAAAACTTAAAAACGCAATAGTGTCGAATGAGAAATTTCTAAACACGTTTGGTTTCTGTGCTGCATAAGTTGTGGTGTTCAAGGAGTCGTATTGTATGTCGTGCGATCATAAGCTGCAATCTTTTAATTGATGATCAAGGTTATAAAATAACTAATTGTTTCTTGTATCGGTCTGTTTGGTCATAAAACGATGGTGACACCTTAATTGTCTAGATGAAGCTATTCATTCGTCGGTTACAAAAACAAAGAAAATCTTGTGGTGCCATAGTTTCCGGTTGCAATTGTTTTATAACGACCATATTTTTTACCGAGAAAATTCTGTTATCTTGTAATTGTCATAATAAAAATATAAAGGATTTTTATATTCTGGATTATTTCTGGAAGAAAAAAAAAGTAGGTACTGAATAGATTCTAAAAATAGCAGTTTTTAATGACGCACGGTTAATTGCAGACTGAGAGAGAGATTATTTTTAACCCACTTCAAAAAAGGAGGAGGTTCTCAATTCGACTGTATGTTTTGTTTACTCGGGACAATGATACGTTTAAGACCTATATCATATAAAATAAAAACACATACATACATACATAAAATCACGCCTCTTTCCCAACGGGGTAGGCAGAGACTACATCCTTCCACTTGCTACGATTCTGGCATACAGCTCTCGCTTCCTCTACATTCATCAATAAAAAACTCTATTATAATAACATCTTGAACAGTTAATAGCATCGACTTGAAATTAGGCATGCAAATGTAGTTTGGCTGACTATGCAAGTACAGTGACCAAAAAAAATCTTATATTAAAATAATAAAAAATATGTTTTTTTTTTAATTCCACTGGAAGGCAAACGAGCAAGTGGGTCTCCTGGTGATGAGAGATCACCACCGCCCATAAATATCTGCAGCACCAGGGGTATTGCAGATGCGTTGCTAACCTCACCGTAATTTCACCGGCTGTCTATTAATATAATAAATAATGGTTATGTTATTCTACTTCAAATGCAAAGCCAACCGCATACACCGTTCGTGTTTACCGATGTAATTACTTTATCACTCCAGGTATATACTTCAACATGTCTTAAATGCTATGTTTAACTATATGACTGTTGGATGCCGTAATGAATTTAAAAAAGCTCTATTATGACTATTATGCACACTTAATTAACTTCTCTAAGTACAAAAGGTTTGTTAATGTAGCCCGAACCGTTAAAAACTGATAAATATGCAGGTGGTAGGACATTGTGCAAGGTCCGCCCGGATTGCTACCACCATCTTGCTCTTAAATATTTTTTAAAACAAGTAAATAAAAAAATTTATCCATCAAATTTCCACTTTAAGCTCCAGTTGTTTAGAGTTACTGTTTTATGGCTATAGCTAAAGATGCAGATAGACATACAAAAATATTCCACGACAGCGAGTGACGCATTGTACCGCAGAACCGTTCACCTTGACAGTTCGCTAATCATGAACGCCTTGAATATTAAGTAGTTAGGCCACGTGAATTCGAACTGAGAAGCGTATTGGAAATAGTTTTTTTTATTCAACTGGATAGCAAACGAGCAAGTGGGTGTCTAGATGGTAAGAGATCACCACCGCCCACACATCTGCAACACTGGGCATTGCAGTAGCGTTGCCAACCTAGAGGCCTAAGATACCTCAAGTGCCAGTAATGTCACCGGCTGTTTTACTCTCTGCCCCTACACACAACAGTGCAAGCACTGCTGCTAGCAATCCAGGCAGACCTTGCACAAGGTCTTACCACCTGCAATTATATTATATAATAAGTATATTATAAAAAAAAATTCAAAAATCTGAACCGATTATAAAAAATGATTCAATAAAATCTCGTAATGGTTTACTTGGTTGGTGTTTACTTAGGTTTATTTCTTTATTATGCACATACTTATCATATAGGTATTCACCTAACCACGCTATGAAATACATAGTTACTTGTGTTTGGAAATCCCCTAGCGATCATTTACGCACACTAGAACCTAATGCGTAAGCATAAATATAGTAAACCTAGCTTCCGCCTAGGATCCGCCCGCGTGGTATTCGGTTATCGCGCGCTTACCTCGATACTGTGCATTTTATAAATAAAAATAAAATGTAGCCTATATTACTCTCGGGCCCATAAACTATCTCTATGCCAAAAATCACGTCGATCCGTCGCTCCGTTACGGCGTGAAAGACGGACAAACATACAAACACACTTTCACATTTATAATATTAGTATGGATACTAACTCGGTTAAATCGAGCCAAATTGTGTGTGTTGTGTGTGTTGCTTAATCTTAAACAGATATACCAAGTGCCATCCACGAAGACGCGTGTTTTTGTCAAAATTTGACATTAATGACGATTCGATTTGTGGCATTCGAACATGGCGAATATAGACAATATCCAATTTTGCTATTTCTGTTTCTTTGGCTAGTTGAAGTATAATTTTGATAGTGTTTCATGCGGCGATTAACCTTAACAGTGAACAGTGATCACAAAATTCAAAATTTCTCTCGTGTCTGACATTTTTTAATGCGCAAGTCCACGTGGTTTCTGGAATTTTACTATCGAGTTACAAAAACTACAATCACCTTACAACGTTGCCTCTCGAAAGATAATACTTAGACATTGGCGAAATTGTCTTATTAATTAGGACAGAAGCCATATTTTAAAAGAGAAGAAGACATTAATGACAATGTAATAAGAACCACGGCACGCATTATCGTGAATGACTCTACCTATAAGTATTTTTAAACAAGGGCGGCCAACGTGGTGGTGGTGTTGATACTCGTATCAGATAAACATGAGACTGCAGTAGACCTCTCACCAGGCAGATGTTATGTCTTTTTTTTAATTTTAGTTGGTTCGAGCTTTAGAAAATCTTTGAATGCAGTTTTGTTTTTGGTAGCAATCCGGGCGGACCTTGCACAAGGTCCTACCTGCAAAACCACCTGGGTCAGGTTGTAGGTTAGGTTACAATGGAGCTCTCTTTATAGTCACCTCACCTAACCCAACATAACACACCCATGGCAACAGCAATGTGAATGCGCACATTTTTTTTGCAAAATTTTTTGGCCCGAAAAGTCTTGACCAAAGTTTAATAAGTGTAAACATAATGAAGGAAAGGTTAAATTTTTATTTTATGTAAGTTTTATTTTATTTTATATCGGTAAGTTTAGTTAAGTTTTTATGATATTTTTAGATCTTATTGTACCTAATATCCTGTGAAATAAAGTTGTAATTATGAAGGAAGGTTTGATAACGACACGCTGTAAAATATTACGTAGGTAGGTAGTTTATAAGAATAATTAAAATGCGTTTTCCTGCGAATGGTAATTAAAACTGGATATTTTATTTCCTGGGTTAACGCTAGTACTTACCGGTAGACTAGAAAATATTTAAGCTAGGTATTAAGATTTTACGAACAGTTTGCTGCTAGAGTTATCTTAATCTTAATCCATTACACTGTATCATCTTCTTAATCATAGTCCTACTAATTATTATAAATGTCAAAGTTTGTGAGTGAGTGAGTATGTTTGTTACTTCTTCACGCTTCTTCTTCTTAGGGCTGCTTGTACCGCATATGGTTAAAAAATTAAATCAATCAATTCTATTTAAAAAAACTAACTCCGTCGAAGGTACTATTGACAATAATCTCGATAAATCATTATCTGTCGATATTATAGTTTGTTAATTTTGAGTTTACATACATCTACGAATAATAACATATTTTTAGCTACTACTCTATTTAAGACTCGAGTTATCCTTTTTAATTACGTTACACTAAATACAAATGCTTTTTTTTTAAATTTCGAACTTCTACGAACACAGCGATAGGTAGAATAAAATCTTGAGAACCAGTTCTAACATCCGTCGACAATTCGCAGCTGCCATTATTTGAACGTAAAAAACTGGCCACATAATTTACCGTTCGCCAAATGGTAGGGTCTACACATTCTAATTCTAAACGTGGCCTCGACCAATAGGCGGCCGAGGACGCGCAACATGGCGGTCGTGGGAACCGGTTAATGGGCCGTTTGAATTTAGAATAGTTTTTTTAACGTGTTCGTTAGGTTCGATTAGCATTTGGTGCTTTTGTTTTTTTTGTGTTAGACTTTTTGTGATGGAGGCGTAATGGGAATTTTGAACAATAAAATGGAATAAATGGTAAATGGTGAAGTTTAATAATATTAAACAATATATTATATGTATATTATTTTTTATCTTAATATGAGTACTAGCAGAATTGTATTCCAGAATTGTTAACAGAACAAAATGTATGTTCGCGTATCAATTCAGAACAGGTGCTCTATAGCTCTAGCTCTATATTGTAGATACCATAGGTATGGGTAGTAGCTACGCGTTCAATGTTAGCAAATAGTATTTCTACTATAGGTAAGGTACTATGTAACTATGTATGTAAGTACTTATTGCTATTTTACTTACTTTGGTAGCAAAAAAATACTGTTCGAAAACTGAATAATTACAGACTAAATCTTCTCAAACAAACTCATTACTTTTAAATATCTTTTATTAATTGCGAAACGTTTGGTAATTTAATTTCGTAAATTAACAATATGAGATTGTGCGTGTATTTGCCTATTAATGTTGCATAAGTAGATTAAATAAATAGAAATATGCCATGTTTGACCTGGTCCGCTATCCAAGTGAAAGATAAAAAAAAGTTTTCGTCATTAAAAAATTAGGTCAAAAATTCAAGGGACTTGATAGTTCGGGTTTTGAAGATACAAAATTTGCGTTAAATTTGAAGTTTTATTTTGTAAAGGTAATGAAATACCAGGTACCTACAGTGAAACATCCGAAAGTCATATTTCATAAATAAATTAAATTAATTAAAATTTCCTTTAAAGTTCACGTGTTTTTCGTATTGGAATTAATGATCAAATAAAATTAATGGTAGGTAGATTTCCTTCTTCATCATTTGAATTTTCAGCTGGTTCGATTCCCGTGTTCGACATAGTAATTCTGGGAAATCTTTGAATGCGGTTTTGTTTCTTTTAAAAAATAAAACAATGTTTCCTTTGAGTAAAAAAATTAGCTAACTAAAGGGTAAGGCAATTTCCATCCAGTGCCCATCAATTTTTTCCATCATCAATTCATGCGCTGTTGATGCGAAAAATACCAACTTACCAAGTGAGCATTCACTATAATTTATTAACAGAAAACTTCCCTATGCAGACAATACATCATCATGTCAGCCGAAAGACGTCCACTGCTGGACATAGGCCTCCCCTAAGGCTCTCCACTCAGACCAACAAATCAGACACCCACTCAGACAATACATATATAAGTATATTAATGTTTTGTATTCTGTATAACATTGTGTATATTTAGGCACTTAGGGTTTGTATATGCATTTATATTTATTCAAATGTTTTGCTCTATTTGTCGATCCTTATTTTTTTCGATTGCCCTTCTCTACCACTCAAAGGTTGACTGGCAGAGATCCCTTCAGCGAGTCCGCCTTTGTACTTAGCACTTTTTTTGTGACATTTTTGTATTTCCTTTTTGTACAATAAAGAGTATAAACAAAAAAACAAACAAACAATAAATAGTCCTAAACAATAAAATAAAATGTTTTTTATACATGGTGATTTATATTGTGATATTGATTTTTTTATTGCTTATATTTAAAAAAAGGAGCAGATATCAGATATAAATAAATAAAGATGTAGGTATGAATGAACTTTCCGAATTGAACTTAGAGCTACATATTTAAATTTGCAATAAAAAATACCCTAAAAATAACTTGATTGATTGTGACCGTACATCGTAGCACTTACCTTTAAAAATGTTTTAAAAATAGATAATTAAATATAATACACGTGCAATTTTAATGGCTTAGGTTTTTTAATGTCAATCAATGTTAATATTGACATAACTGCGTACGTGATTTTTTTTACCTAAAGTACTTAACTATCGCTAGAAGTCAAAATGTGTCATTAACACGTACAGAATACTTATTGTTTTTTTACTGCATTACTGGCAAAGGCCACGATGAACATACATTTTGTTCAAATTCTCTTTATCGACCTATACTATACTACTACTACCCATTTAACTACCTACTTATACTCTACTTACGCGTTTATGTAAATAATTCTAACTGCTTGTACTTTTTTCTTTGACTAAAAAATACATACAATTTGAAGCGTCAAACATAACTCACAGAAAGCAGAAAAAAGCGTTTTCACGCAGCTACGAATAATCTATCACCATGTACCTATTCAAACACGTCATTTCGAACAAAGAAAACCGTTAAAAAACTCACATGGAACCAGCAACTTCAACTAACCATGAAACTTGTGTTCCATTTCACTCAAAGTGCACAAAGCCAGTTTTCATTACGGCAATTCCGCAGCTTAAACAAAAAATGGAACGCAAACGTGGGAATAGTGTTCGAAAATTCAATTTCGAATGTGGTATGCGAGCGCGCGCGTTTTCTTTTTTATTTTTCTCTTTTCGTGAGCAGCAATGATTAGTAAAGGCGTTTGTATACTGAGCCTATTTGGTCGCACGTGGCTTGAGGGGTGGGTCTTCACGTGAATTTTCCGAGGTTTCCACCCTCCACGGACCGCCCCTATAGGCTTTTCTGTCCGGCCTATGCTGTTTAACCGATCGGCTTGGGGAGGCGTGGAGTCGATATATTTTATAGACTATTAACTTTTTTCTGGCGTAAACATAACTGGTTGGAGTTACCAAATAGAGTTTTAAATAATAATAATAATTTAACGTTTACTTCAGGCTCTAGTCCCATATAAATCATGTAAGGTACAGCCTAATAATAATACATATTTTATAAGGGTTTTTATGAGAAAAAGCTAGTCTACTTGTTGATTAATGCCTTAAACATAAATACTAACTTTTATGAATATAACCGAAAATTGTGTATTTTAAAAACAAGTGAAGATAAGATCGGCAAGGCATTGCCCAATTACTAAAATACTTATTAAGAAAAACAATCATTCAAGATTGAACCAACGAGTTTAATGCTCTAACGCTATAATTTTATTCAAATAGCGTAACATGGCTAAAAAACAGTGTACCGCCCTACAAAAAACGTTAGAAACTTCGTAGAATTTTATGATAATTACATCCCACCACTTGCAAGTGCAAAAAACCCTCTAACCGTATAAAGAAGTCGGAGTCCGTTAAAATGTGCGAAATAACATAAAAACAACGAAGAAAACAGGGAGCTAAAGTATTGCCGCAAGGCGTAATCTTTTGAGTTGCAAGTCGAAAATATGACGTAACGAGAATACTTAAATGAATTATGTTTACACGCACCAGTGTTTTAGGATTCCGTTTTATCGGAAATAGTTACTGGTTTCTTAGTAATCCTCTATATTATGGTCTGACCATTCTTCATATTTATGCAAAAAATAGAGTTTAAATAAATTTTTCTTTCGTAATTTATTTATTTAGTTCCGGAAACCGACTTTTACATAATAATATGTTTAGGTGCCTATCTACATTACATACTTATATCAATTTGATATTGACGTCAATTTCGGGCGAACATATCATACATAAAATTACTACCTAATGAATATTTTTTTATTTATCCTTTAGCTACCATAATCCAGTGCCTTCAAGTAAAATAAATAACGCGATGTCTTACAGTATCACATTTTTCAACTGTCTTAATATCATTTAATGCTTTGTGTAATACACATGCATTCTAGCTTAAAATTATACAATCTAGATTGATATCTATAATATTAAACTAAGTACTTACCTTTATTGTTTAATTCACGGAACCAAGTTCAAGAACCTAGTGTTCGCTTGGCCGCCCTTGCCTATGCAATTAGCAATTATTCAACAGTATAGACGTTAGGCAAGTAGAAACAGAATGAGAGACATATTATTTGCATTCCCTATTTTAATTATACGTTGATGGATACTAGTTGGCAATGAAAATTAAATCATGATTATAAATTTACACATAAATTAAAAATGGTTGATCACCTAACATAGGTAGAGTCATTAGCACCAATATCTAATATTATTTCTATGGCCGATAGGACGTGTATGATATTTTTATACGCTCCGCTCTGGTAGATATTAATGCAATTACCAAATAAAGTATGCAAACGTTATTTAAAAAAAAAGTGATAGGCGATAGGCACAACTTAACAAAGCCTGATATTTCACAACGTCAAACGACGTTTTAAATTTTCAAGTCATAAAAAATAAAAATAAAACGAAGCTCTATTCTTTTCTCTGTTCCTGCCTACTTTTCGTTCAACGCCTACACGCTCACTATTTTACTAACGCAGCGGCGCGCCCAAACCGACCTTGTACCCGTCACTCTACGGTTTATTTCAGCTTGCACCACATTTTACGCACCCCTTCTCTTTCTAGCATTAATCAAAATGTGAGTTTTCTACTTTGACGTAGAATCGTAGCAAATGGATAAGGCATTGTTTCATAAATTGAAACTATGGTTTACTAAGCAGCCAGTGTTATTAGAGCTATTCCCCTCTCTCTTTTCGTACAAAAGCGGGTGCGTCAGGGGGTTTGTTAAGGGTTGTACGGTTCACAGTACGATGGTTCGCCTAAGCTGTTTTAGACATGGTTCATAATTGCTATTCTAGGCTAAAGGGTTTACAATAAACTGTAATTAGTGAGACAGTGATTAGGAATTGAATGCATTGTTATATATTAGTGAGAAATTGCTGTGTTTATTTACTCAGTTATGTCGAATGCGATGTAGGATGGATTTTATTATTTCACTGGAAATATTTTTATGTACGGTCAGCATCAAACTTTTACTTTATTACTTTGTCAAATTAACACATTTGTCAATCTTGTATGGAGCTAAGTACGTGGCTGTAAAACGATGAAGTATAAAAGTAAGCAACTACTTTTGATGCTGACTGTACATACAATACAATACATAGATATAATTATGTAAGAAGTTATGTGAAGTGTCTTCAAATATTATGAGTCAAATTTCAACAATTTATAGTGTTTACATTGACTTGAAGTTACAGATATGTAGTAGGAAGAAAAAAAACTTTTGTTAAAAATGTAATTAACAATAATTAACTTATTTATCTTCGTAATTTACGTGAGGATTTTTTTTTCGGTTTTATTTTTGTAAAACAAGTTATTCGTAAGAAAATAAAAAAAAATACTTATAACTTTTAAAAAAAAAGAAGTTTACCTACTTTATCAGAATTGTACACAATTTTTAGTACGCACATTATACACGCATGCAATATTTACTCCATTTCTTTTTAACCTGCTGACCGCTGACGTTAATGACACATATTATGTAACCATTCATTTCGCAGTCAACTATTTATAGTTAACTCGTACAGCCGACATTGAACTCGTTACAATCTATTTTTATTGTTATTGGAGTGGTTGTACCACAATTCGAATATTTAGTCTTTATAGCCTAAATAGCATTATATATTATATTATAGCATTTTTATAAATGCAAGGCTTCGAAAAGGTGCGCTATTTAGCAGACAATTACTTACCTACTAGAGGTATGACTCGGAAAATATGATGTAGATATTAATTTCTTCGCAAAAAGTGTATACTTAACTACGCGAAAACTATGAAAAATTTAGTAAACAATGTTTCTGCACAGTAGTTCTAGATTTAAAAATTCAGGAAAATCGCTAAGACCTATTTTTGGGTCGAAATAGTACGACCACAGTCTATGGCTCTATAAATTCAAGTTGGGAAATATTAGTAGATCATCGCATGGGAATCTCTACTCTCACTCACAACGTCCCTCTAAAAGAGAGTACTTTGACACTGGCGAAATTGTCCTATTAATTAGGACAGAAAGCCATATTTTAAAAGAGAAGAAGACTTTTTTAACCAATCACGAGCAAACGTCAAACGGACCTCTCGATAAAAGCGATCTAGCTATATTTCGCCTCTGTGAAAACCCTCATTCAACAGAGATGCCTGTGGTGGTCTCGTCACGAAGCAATGCAGCAATCACATTGTTAAAGTGCCACTTACCACCAATGTAGCCACAGTATACTAGTCTAAAGAGATCTCTTGTCAAGCAGGTGTCATGCCTACCGAAACCGAAGGCTGAAGGAAGAGCGTTGGAAGTATTTATATTTATGCATTCGAGTTGAGAAACGATTCCGATTGACGTTGTAGTTGTTCTCTGTGAAAACTAGATGGCGCTAGGAGTCACTATACTAGCAAAAAACTTATGATATCAATCAGAAGGGTCAGAAGGTTCTCGAATGGCGTCCGCGGACCGGAAGACGAGCTATCGGTAGGCCTCCAACTCGCGGTGGATGCGGAAAGCCCAAGACTGGTCTGAGTGGAGAGCCTTGGGGAAGGCTTATGTCCAGCAGTGGACGTCTTTCGACTTGGGCTGACACGATGATGATACTATCAATCACGTATCAATAACGGCTAAAAATGAATGAATGAAAATGAAATTTTAAGATATATCATCTTAACAAGATGTATTATTGTATTATTATGAATTTGTAAAAACTCTAACAAGAATAGAGACTGCACACTCTTCAAATTTTCAAAAGTATGGTGGGAACAAAAACGAAATAAGTGGATAATTGCCGTAAAGAAATTCGTGGGTGATGGTACGAAACCTCGTTTCCGTGGCAAGTCCAGGACTGTCTCATAAATACACTTCTCGCTTGACAGTTTTGACAACTTATACCCAGTAATTTCCATAGCTGCCACCGCTATGTGGCGCTGTCGTCGTGCACGGTTCCAATACTTAAGTATAAGTATACAAAAATAGCTCGCACGCACAATTTCTCTTCGCAAGTGGTTTTGGAGCAATTGACAATGAATACCGCGTTCCCACGACGCAATCAAAGAATTATAGTCGGCAAAAACTTCACCGTAACGATTATTGGGTACAAGACGATGGTTATCGTTCAGAGGCATGTCGAAGAAATGAAAGGTGCAATTGCTATGAAGGTACAAGGAAGGGAACCCGTTTCTTTTATTTGATTGGAATAGCTAGAAACAACAATTAGTGGCTCTATTGTTAAAACTTGACAAGACTTTTTTTCTGTTGCCCTGCATACAGATGAAGCAAAGTGAGCGAGTGAGTGAAGCGAGTGATCTTGGCCAAATTGTTATTGGCTGTTGACTTTAATATTTATGAGAACAAAATCAGAAATTCCAGCCAATCACAGCTCCATTTCTGATTAAAATTCAACCAGGAACAGTCTGACAACCACTGTCGTAAACGCGCTCACTCCTGAAGGAGATCTTCCGAAATACCGAGGTTCGATGGACCTTAGCCTTTTAGATAATATTAGTTATTATAAATCATATTCATATCTCACGAGAGCTTTAACGACATCAATTCCACGTATTTCAACATCCATCAATCACAATTTAAAGCTTATATTTATTTAATATTACCTATTACACGCCCTAAACGATAATTACTACGTAGCTTATGAGTCAAGTTAGCTGCATTTGCTGCACGAAGCACTAGAGAAGACCAAAGGTTGTATATCTATTGATGTCATTTTGACTCATCTAGTATTTTCGCGTAATTAAAGGTTTTCCACTTGAGGTATAATGTACTATTAAGGATTATGCGTCAGTCATTTGTTGGTTAATATAGGTATAAATAACCCTTAGAACAGGGATGGTGAACACTTGGGTATTCACGCGCAATTTTTTTACCGAAACAATAATAATCTGACTATGGCATGCCACCAAAGATTCGCGGCGTATTCTTCGCACGGACGAAAAAACACGATCAGTTCTGTGCTTTCTGTAAAAAATAATACAATGTGACACGTGCTAGTTTTCAGAAGAGCAATTTAAAATTAAAAAAAAACTCTTTCAGTCTAGAACGCGTTTCTACTAACTTAGGTACAGATAATGAAAAATAAATGTACTTGAAACTTTAAGTTGAAAACATAAAATTTCAGCCATTTTGAAAAACTCGCGAGAATGCAGCTCATATAGAGCCATTAGTTATTAGTTCTACGCGGTCTATTGCAGCGGTTCTTCACCTTTTTGGCGGCGACACACCAAATTTATTTATAGTCTGCAATCTTAAACAACTCAAACTGATGTCAGTATAAATAATCAAACAAAAAACACAATTATTTTTAGGACGTGCATAGTGTTCAAGGGGGAACTTACAAGTTTTACTGAGAATATAGTTTTCTAATCTTGCGGTTCCTGCTTTTCGCGCCGAATCTGGACGTCAACAACTGTCAGTTCACTCTAGTGATGTACCGTTGTACGAAACAGTCGACGCCTGGTCATAACAATAGACAGTCAGAATTCTCGTGATCCATACCGATACCGCGCGCGACCTGACTTTGGGTCACGACACGAGTTAAAAAAATGGTCCATTGTTCCACTCACCTGAGCACCAGTGGGTCGCGTCTCCCCGCCGCCCTCACCCTCGACGCAGAAATAGCATTTGTCTGAGGGCTTCCAATCCGTCGGTTCTTCCACCATCTCCACCTTTGGCACTGTCGCTGGCCGCTTGATCAAGCTCTCCAGAATAGTTTCTGGCCTTTTCTCTTCCTGCAAAGAAAGATAAAAATAACAATGAGAACATGCTTTATGGCCACAAATATAAATAGAAAAATATCAAGAAAAGGGAAGGAAATATCTACAAATTACAGAAAAAATACGGCAAAAAGAAGTAACAAATCACTTTTGAAGTAATAGGTCATAGCCTCAGCCTGTGCTGGCTCCAAGCAGTCCAGCGCTGATTTCCAGGCTATCAATTGCAGGTTATGTCAATAATTAAATTTTTGCCGGCCCGGTTTTTTGATCACGGGTCCAAGAGGTTTCTAGAAAGTTCAAAAGATCGACGCAACTACAGATATGCACGTCAATCTCGTAACACGTAAATATATTTTAGCAACCAATCTTCCACAGTTACCAAACCACTTCCTACACTTTCAATTACAGGTCTCCAGGACTTCAATTTGTGAAAATTTTAAGCAGTAGGAAAGAGCTATGATTGGAGAACTCCAAAATTTGCGCCATAGAATCCTGAATACGGAAATTCATCGAAAAACTAAAGTCCCCAAAATAGCTATGATATGTAGTTAAGAATATGCAAGTTGAAGTGGCAATAGGCGGGCCATATCGCTCGAATAACAGATAACATTTGAGGGAGGAAAGTCTTCGAGTGGCGACCACGAACTGGAAGGCGGAGGCTCGTGAGAGTTGCGGTCACACGGTGCCAATAGATACAAGTGGCGATTTGACGTTCAACGTGGCGTTCTAAGGGGAAGGCTTGTCAGCAGTAGACATCTTCCGGCTGATGATGAGTTTCTCACCTGTTTGTCCTCGTTGATCTGCTCGATGGTTTTGATCTTGAGCGCTGGAGGCGGGTCTGTGGAGGGCATGGAGTCGTCGCTGGAGGGCTCTCCGTCTCGTTTCGGCAGGATCGCGTCTTGATAGAGTTTCCATTTTCTGCGACCCATCAACTCCTCGGCCACCCGTTCTAGACCTGGAATAAGGGAGACGTTGGTTATATACGTTGACGACATGGTAGTTGGAATAAACGAATTTTTCGTAGACGGATTCGCGGGTAAAAGCTAGTAATATTATATAATGGAATTTGTATAGCAATTTTAATATGTCATCGAACTCAAACTCGTTTAATTATCAGTTTAATTAAGCAATAAATTGATTTATTGACCATTCATGTCACGATAGAGTCAGTAATGAATGACGAGTAGTGCATTTATCGTAATGACAACGTTTTGTGAAATATTTTTGCCTATAGGTAACATGCAATAATTATTTTTTTCTACTCCAATACTGTTATCTGTGACTTACTTAATCACCAACGCTAATATAAGAACATAATTAACAAGACTCTGGCAAAATCTATAGTCTATTCCCCATAACAGCACTGTATCGTAATGTTGCTAAAACGATACTGCGGCCACTTACTTTTTTTTTAATTCGTCCGTTTTGACAAGCTAAAGTGCAGCCACTTACTTGGTTTTAATATAGAACAAAAATTTTCCGAACATGATTCATAGCTGCCAACATAAGTAACACATATTTTTTTCAAAATAGTCGCTAGCAAGTTACGTCAATTAAAAACAAAGTTCACCATAGACAACTTTTGACATTTAAAAATTTTCCCGCCATTATTTGCCTTAATATTTTAGTATGAGTAAAGTTTTAAAAGATAGAAACTAGTGATTTTTAGCAAGTTTACGTGAAACTTATTAAACATGGATGCAGATGAAAATATTATTTCTACGCCCGAAGAAATATCCGCAGCAGCCCAAGTAGTGACTGAAAGTTTGTTGCCTTCTAAATCACGGCACCTATATGACAAATCCTACAAAAATTTAATGTCGTGGAGATTAGAACACCAGACCTCATCATTTTCGGAGAACGTATTACTAGCGTATTTCCAAAATTTTATTGGAAAATTTGAGCCATCTTCACTATGTGGGTGGAATATTCCAAATTAAAGTCGTCGCTTAGTATATACCACCAAACTAACATATCAAAATATTATTGAAACGAAGATCTGAAGGTTTTGATGCAAAGAAAGTGAAAACTTTTTCTCCGGACGACTTAAGGAAATTCATCGATGAAGCACCAGATCAAATCTATCTTTTCAACAAGGTACGTAATTGTTTCAAAAATATTTTTGAGCGAGAGATGTATTTACTATTTATTTGATAAATATTGCAGTTTTTCCTGTGTACGCAAAGTTTGTATTTAATTTGATTATAATAATCTTCCAATTTCTTTTTTTGTTACAGGTTGCGGTAATATTTGGGATCATGGGCGCTTGTCGCAGACAAGAGCTGCATAATTTAAAAATAGATGCCCATGATATACGCTGGTAGTACATGTGATGAACACGAAAAACAGAATCGATCGGACTCTTTTATTATATTAAATTTTTCTTTCTCTAATTTTATGTTTTATTTATTAAGTAGGTAGTCGTAGAAAAAGTATTGTATGCAACGTTGTATAAATAAGTCAAAAAAAGCTCGTGGCGTTTTTTCTTACGATGTTCGCTTCGCTCACATCGTAACTTACGCCACTCACATTTTTTGACCCCTATTATACAACTGTTGCATAAAATACTATTAAAGTTTAATTTTTAATACAATACTTTTTTGTTGACTTTCGTGTGATTCTGACCACTATGCCAGATTTGAAGCAAACCTAACCCAAATTAACTTTATCACCGCTAATATATTTTAGATTATAAAGCTTCACCTGATTCAATGGCAGTGCTTATGAAAAAAAATTGTTTTTACCCAAAAACATAATTTTAAGAAAAGCAAGGGCGAGCATGACCCTGTGCCTACAAGGACGTTGACCTTATAGCCTCTTAAATTATTCAAGTACCTATCATAAGTCATTATTACTTGGGCTTGATATTTATTTCTGGGGGCACAGTAGTGCCCCCGCCAAGTCGAGAATAAAACAAAAGGCCGTACCATACTTTTTAAGTTATTCTACATTCAAAAAGTTCTCCGAGATTTATGTCAAGTAGCCATTCTATTCAGAGCGTCCGAGCTGAACAGATACCTGTCTTTTATCCTTGATCCTATAAGTAAATTCCTAAAAACTACATACTCGTAAATAGCTTACCTATAATTTACTTCTCCTATACGAACGAAGGTTTTATCCTTATCCAGTTTCAAATAATTGTGCAGTGCATTAGTGAAGTTCCATAAGTTCATTAGCTTTTAATACTGCTGGACTTCAGTGCTATTGAATTGTATAAAATAAAGAACTGGGCACGGAAACGCAAGTTTATTAACTATGTATTGTTATAATTATTGATACAGTGTCAAAGCATACCTTTTAGATACTTAAGACCGCGTCTGTTTGTCGGCAGGTGCCCTTTTACGAGTACTCGTAGTCTTAAATAAATATTACTTGTCTGCCCTGTTCCTGCCTTCTTAATTACTCTACAACTTCCCCGGCACTACCCGTGACATACTAAGTCATACAGAAAGAAGATGAGTAAAAATGGAGAAGTAAAAAAATGTCACTGTATAAAATGTCAGTGCAGTGAAATGTGTACATGGTGAATGTATTAGAATAAAACATCACACGTTTATACCCATGATTTAAATAACAATGGTAATGGTAAAATTACCATAAAAGAATGATTGAATAAGTGACGGTTACTTCCGGGATCGGCAACCTTTTATTATACTCCTTATTTTTTACTGTCAAGCAAAAATTAAACCTACCTAATATCTTTAAACGTTTTAGAGATAATGAGTTCTTATTGTCAACCAAGTAGATGCTTTACTATTTTTATCACAGTTTCTAAGTAGGTACAGAAAAAAACAGGCAGGTTGATTGTTTGTTACACAGTCTGTATTGTACCTAAGTGACAAACGTCTCTAATACTCATACCCCTTAATTGGTAATATCATTATAAAATAAATAATAAACAAACTTTATTCAGTACCATAAAATGTAACAACTGCTTACTTACAAATAGCTACCTACACTAAATTGAGGCAAAAATGCTAAGTATACATAGTTAGTATTACACAGTTAAGACACAGAATAATAGTACAAGTATTAAGATCAATTTGTTTACGCCTCATTAGTTACGAGTAAGCGTAAAGTATTACATTTAGTAAATTATTACATTTAATTTTATTAAATTATTCTTAATATAATATTCTAAAGGTAATTAATTTAATAGTTTTCAGCAAGTAATAAGCCTTTGGCTGAAATCTAAGGAACTCGTCAAAAGTGTTGAATGTGTGCTCGAAAAGCCAGTTTTTCAGTCGTTTTTTAAAAATGTCTTACGAGGCAGCCGAAGTCCTAAGTAATCTCGAAACTCGACTGATTTTGAACCTTAGTTCTTATTATTAAGGAATTTCTTGGTTGACTCTACTTCAAATATTAAAATGTGAAATGAAAAGTACTAAAACATTATTATAAATTAATTAGTTCAATACACTCTAATTGTTTTAAAACATTTTCGATAACAATAACACAGCAATTGAAAAGGAACTCATAATTTTTTTAACGACGCTGTAAATGCCATTCCTAATCGGTCAATGAAAAAAACACCATTATCTTCTTCGCTATAGGTTATATTGTAACAAATTAACGTACGTGTTTACCAATTTTTTATCGGTCCCACAACTGTGCTATTAGCCTTTATTGCCGTAAAAACGTAAAAACTAAGGCGCACTAAGACAGGTCTTACGTAAGTACCTACACTGTTAATACCTAATTACCGAAAAAAATGGTGTAGCTTATTTTCTGCTATTTTACTGAGTTTTGCCAAAGTTAACCGAACCGAGACCTTTAGTGCTAATGATTCCGAACGACGGCGTTGAACTTCTATTTATGCCGTACCTAAATAAGTACCTATAGCATAATTGTAACAAGAGTGCAAGAATGTTGTAAGCTAACAACAGTTTGACGTGTATGAAGTGCTACTAGGGTATTATGACTTACGATTCTTAGCTTGTGGTAAGTTAGTTGTAAAATTAGTGAACAACTTTTTTGCTTATGGTTTGACTACTATGTATCTAACTAAATACTCGTGGGATTAGTATGAAAGAAATACAAAACGCAACTTTGTTTATTAGGTATTATATTGTCTTGATTATTTTTACAAGCTTTTATTTATCTCGTAATGTTCATATGCACTTGCATATGATTTATATTGCAGGATTTAAAAACACAATTTTCTCCATAATATGATACCTAGGTGAAAATGTATCTTCAAATCCTGCAGTATAAATCCTTAAATCCTTATCCCATTAAATTGATTTGCCTATATTGCCGTAGATCGGATATCATTGTAAGTAAAGCCAAAAAAATACAGTCTGCAAAAAGCTTTTTATAGCTTATTAGGTAAGCTTGTTTCTTTGAAGCTGGTTGATAATTCTTAAAATAGCAAAAGTGTAGGTAGTATTTAAGTACCTAGTAATTTAGTTAGTTTGATGATGGTAAATATATTTAAAAAAAACTTGGCTTTTCTGTGTTTTTCTTAGGTAAATTTATTTATGTGAATCAATTTAAGAACCGGCTAGATCAATACATTAACAAGACAAAGAATACTTGACCAAGGGACAGCTAGATACAGGCACCTATCGGTTGCTTGCAACTGCCTGCCTGATAATTTATATAATAATAATAATAATGAAATTTTTAGAAAAAAAAATGTTCGGCTAACACTTAGGTAAAATTTTTGTCATAGTTCTGCATTCTCGTTTTAGGTAGGTACTATATTAGTTTTTGTCCGGATTACACATACTTAAAAGTTACTTGTTTGCTAACATAACTTTTCCTTGCAATTAACCAAAGACGATTGTAAGCAGTGAGTGTATGACAGCAGTTAATTAATAACTAGGCAGCTAGAACATGGAATTTGTTATTTACTTTGACAATAATCCTGGGAATATAGGTATGTCAACACAATGTATTTAATAGGTAATTACCTATAAAATTACGTTTACAGTCTCACTCAAATATGAAATCTATTTAAATGCACGAAACAATTCCGCGTTCAAAATATTCATTTAAAACAACAAAAGGCCATTTCGACAAAATGGCGTGACAAACATATGATATCTAACAAAGGAGACTGTGTCAGTGCATGCTGCCTACTGATTGGCTAAAACTGCGATTAGACTAGCCTGTTTCAAGGTCGCTGTGAGTCAGCGCGCGTGTGTGCTTGTGCGCCGCTGGTGTGCGTGACGGGCGCGAGCGGTGATTGGACGATGATTTAGAACAAATATTAGGTTGTCAGGGGTACAGAACGGGATGACACGCATTAGAATTTTAAATTATGTTTTTGTCGTGGGAATTGTTTGTTCTTTTGATATTGTCGTCCGAACAGATGGTAATGGCAATAAAAAGGAGTTGGAACATAGAGCGGCTGTCGAATAGAAACTCTGCTGTTGTATTAAATGACGAAAGATAATAATACCAAATTATCAATCTATTAAGAAAATCTAATAAGCATAATAGCAACAAAATTCTTCCAGAGGCTAACATTTTGTTGAAATACAAACATTAAACAATTAGAACATAATAATACAATACAAAGCTTATTAATTAAAATTTATAAATATGGTACGGCAATATTAAAAGCTGCTTACTTTTCACTTTGTGGTTTTAACTACGCGCACGCAACGTCAACCAAGATTAACAGACATGGAATGCAATCGTCTACGTAAAGCCTACCTAAAACTATTAAACTTTAAACGTTAACTACTTGTACCACGAACTCAAACTTAACTAAACAAGACCTTGACGAAACGTATAATAAATAATTTACCTCAACAGAGCACCAATCACAACTCTTCTGACTTGCCCCACGACATAACATAAAGTGATTCAACGCGGAAATGGTTGTCGTCCTTGTTTGACACATCGCGAATTGCATAGTCGAGATTATTCGCACATTATCATTGTTAAATAATGCCCTTCTATAGTAGATATGGCAGTCGCCCTATTAAAGGATGTTATTACTTTATGGTTAAACATCATTTTTAACGTGCCTAGAATCGTTGTTATCATTCTGTGAGAAAATTGTGTTTTATAAATTGTAGCAGGATGTCTTTAATGGAGGTATGGTTATTTGTTTAAAATTAGCTAGTGACCTAGAATCGTTGCAAGCTGGAAGACTTGTTGTGCACTGTGAAATAAATAGTTGTACGATTTCAATAAGATATGTAAAATGTAATCAGTTTGTTCTGTTTTTATCCATAGCTATTTATGCGTAAAAATGTTTTGTAATTTTTAGCTAATGGTACCTACTTTACGATTACATTGTCAATTGTCATCGGACCTTTACGTAGCTAACAAAATCTAAATTTAATCTTTCCACTAAAATCATTTGAGTGATGTGAAACAAACAAAGTGAACTAAAACGTTGTAATAGGTAATAAGTCTTTTTTTATACTATAGTTGGTGAAAAAATCAAAAATAATAAGTCATGTCGAAAATACAAACTGAAATATAGATGCACAGAAAAACCAGAAAAATAAGACCAGCACTGGGAATCGAACCCAGGTCCTCGGCATTCCGTGCCGCGTGCTATACCGCTAAACCACCGCTAGAAAATTTTTGAATCGAAATAAAAAATACAAAAAGATTCCAAAAAATCAATCTTAATCATTCTTGTCTAAACAAGCCTAACTTTTAAAATATATCCTTAACAGAATCTCTTTTAGACAAAGGTGCGGTAAAACAATAATCTAGGCATCAGATAAAGTGGGCTCTTAAATCTCGGCAAAGACAATGAAAGGCCGGATGCGCCGGCGACCTCCAGTCCGTGATCATGCTATACATTAGTTTGACAGGCGAACACAATGCTAGGACGATTTAAACTGTAAAAAACAACCAATATCAGGAATTACTCAAAAATCAAGTTTGTTTTATAGCCTAGCCTAGGTAGCTTAGGTTGGTAGACTGCCTATAAAACATACCATTATACTACTGAGTATACTGCCCGTTTAAATATATTTGATGACATTATGATGACTCTATCTTAACCTATATAACATGTTGTTTACTTTGTAAATAAATAAATCTTAAAACATAGATAAAAATACACAAGACTTGTGAAAATGGAAATATGAAATTAAATCATGACGTCGTCTACATAGGTATTAATACACACATGGTGTTAAAATCGAACTAAAATATTTTTTCATTCGTATCGTATTAGTACCTAATCGGTAGCCATAATGTGGGTTAAATTATCGTAAATATAGGATGTTTTTATGCTACGTATATTCCAGAAATAAGTCGAAATTAAGAGTTTTCTTTTACTGTTTTAAAGTTCAACTAGATAGACAGTATAATTGTATGTAATGTGATACCTAGTTTACTTGTGTATTTATGAAGCTGTTGAAAAAGACAAGGAGTTTTATCGGTTTATTTCTTTAATGGGATATACGCACGATACGCGTGGTGTTGTCAGCAAAACGATTCCTTTTACTTTTTGCCATACTCATGCTTTCTTACTTACTTTTTTAAGCGCTAATTGCTTAATAAGCAAGTTAAAAAAAAGGAAAAAAAAACAGAAATGCCCGTGCCAACAAGCACGCGAATTAATGAAACACAACGATAATTGACGAAAAAATAATAACATTTTTACCATGGCACGTTGCTTATCTGTGCTCCCATCGAGCTCACGCAACCAGTGGAAAAAATGAAAGCCATCGATCTTACTCTATGATAACCATTAATTGTTACCGACAAAAACACGCTGCCTCTTCAAATTATCTTCGCATCTGTTCCGTTTCAATTTTAAAACACATTAATTGCATTTTTGAATTAATTGTAACGAATTCGAAGCGAAAAATGTAATTAAAAAACACTTACGATTTAAAGGTTACGTGCCTCTGGAATCGAACGTAAGCCATTTGAATGAGGAATTAGAATAAGATGGCAAAAAATATGAGCATTAGAAGGAGAGAGAACGCGCGCGGAGCGAGTGGGACACGAGAACTCATCGGCCTGCTATTGGCTGACCAGTTTTTATGCTTTAGTTCCCCTAATCTTCATTTCGAACAACATCTGCTACGCTAATGTTTATTCGAAATAGTTCTTTAAATTTATCGTTGTAAGATCTCATTTGCAATCGTTTCGTGGCGTCTTCTTGTATTTGTTTTTTTTTTTCTACCGGTCAACGCACCCAAGTAATAATTTTTAATACATCTCTGGGTTCCTTTTAAGGTCAGTTTGCAGGGTCTATGTTTTTAAATTGTAATTGTTTGTGGCCGGCAGATGGCGCCAGTTACGCGATAACTCGCTCGTTGGTAGATTACGTGTATTGTATGTAATTATTTTTGTAAAGCATTCATGGCCTTATAAGAGCATTGCCAGTTTCTAAGTAATTGTAAATGGATTGACCATTTGTGGAAGTGAATTAAATACGTTTGTTTATAACCCTATCAATTTGTTATAACTGTATACCTACTTGCACATTAAATACTTTTCAAACTCGTTCCAAAATCTAAATTAATTTTATTTTTGTTTATTTAGCTAAGTAATCGTAAACGCAAGTCGTGTGCTGTGGATAATTATTATAATAAATGAGTTTTTTTTACCTGCTTACTATGTTTCTAAGTTCATGTATGTGCGCACTCATTGACACTTTAATTACTAGGCGGAATTTGCTGAAATTTGACACACATTTCAATGTTAATCCAGATATTACAGACAAGATAATTTTATAATAACTGTTAGTGATACGACAGTGAGACGAAGTTAAAATTCTTAACAAATGAAGTTGTGGGCAAGGAGGGATAAGTATAAATAGAATTGATTGGTACGTACTTAATTCATTTAACTGTTTCAGCTTTTGTATGAGAATAGGTATCGCCGTTTTTGTTGTTACAATGTTGCGCAATAAAGATTTATTTCGTTACAAAAAACGGAAAATCTATGAACAGTAACAATTCAATCATAACAGTGGAAGAGCATAATTTAATTAGAACTACAATTGAAGCTAATAGTTAGCATTCACGAAGTAACTGCTGAGAATAAATGAATACTGTTGCAACCTATAATAAGTCATTACTATTTATCGATTCTCCAGTAAAAACTGGTGTTTTGTAATTTTATTTTTTCGGACCGAAGGTTGGGAACCTCTGGCGCCGCTACGGAGAATCAAAATGGCGTGGGATCTTTTAATTGTGGAATTGGTACTTTTCTATGATGAGGTGCATTTATTATGAAAAATAATAGGTATGTCGGTTCAGTTACTCTCGAGTACAAATTTCTCATGACCCATGACAAGACGGAGATACCTATCAACTACAGCATAAAGAAAAAAGAACAACCGAATGATAACCTCCTTTTTGAAGTCGGTTCAAAAGTGTGCTAACCTAGTGGTTTCACCTATGTCTTTTCATGAAAATAGCGGGTTCGAGCCCGGGTAGGTTTTAGAATTTATTTCCGAAATGACATTTCTAAATTTACCAAGCGCTATTCCGTACGTTTTAACACCATTTGCAGCTTTTTGATGAATTTCGGGGTCCTACCGCTACCGCTAGCATTAATAGATTAGATAGATAGATTCATTTATTTCTTTATGAAAAAATGCATTATAAGTACATGTAAAGTAGTTATAAGATATTCACAAAAGGATCGTCAAATTGTATACAAAAAAATAATATATGATAATAGCAAATTACAATAAAATGTCAGTTAAAAATAGAATTAGAATTACAATGTCAATAGAAACTGCAAGGGTTCAAAAAATCAAGGTTAGGTACATTAAGTTAGGTGCGGAACTCTAAATTATTTAGCAAAATCTTGAGTAAAAACAATTTCTAGAAGTGATTGAATGAATGATTTGAATGAACGATTTGTTTCGCGTCAGTTCGGACCGATCGCACAAACAGTTTTTACTGGGAACTTGATTGACTGTGACGGTTGGATTTATAACAGTTAAAGTCGATTCTTTTGGTGTTTCAAATGTCTAGACGGTAGCAATGAAAATGTAGAGCAACAAAAATCCAGAATTACCTACGTCTTAAAAGTTTTTGTTAGGTACTTAAATTTTTAATGTAATAACTTTACGCAAGCTTGATTCAAATCTAAATCTAAAATGGTAAAAATAGCCGGTAGTCCTTAATTTATTTTAAGTTATCAGCGTTTTCAGTAAAATTAGGTAACATATCGTCACTACTTTTAAAAAATCTCGTATCTCAAATTAATACGTGAACAAAATTGACTCTTAAAATAATGTTCATAAAGTTCACTCAGTAAAATTATCAATTTTAAGATACGGGCTTTTTTCAAAGTAGTGACACGAAACAAAGCGACTTGAATCCTAAGACGCAACAAATAAAGCTCAACACGTACCTAACCGACTTTACTGTCACTTGTAACCTTTTGAATCGCGAACGTCGTTAGGATCTTGAACCTGCGCTGGCGCACTAGGCCAAGCGCGAGGTTTGTTTGCGTGCGGTTTAGTACTTGCGCGAGTAACTTGCTCTCATCATCATATAGGTAGTGCCACGAAAGTTGAAGTAAATGGCACAGACACAGCTAACATGAAGAACTGATTGCATAAAAGGAAAATGAGTGAATGTCAAAATCCTGTTGTCATTTAGATGACATGTTCTTGTGTGTGTAACCTCAACTCACACTCAACTCTGCACTGCCTGTATCAGTCGTAGCCACTGTTGGACATAGGCTTTCCCCCAATAGACTCCCAGTTGCTTCGGTTGGAGGTGGCTCGCATCCACCATAACGTCTTGGTGGACGTCCTACACTGCGCTTACCGATCAGCAGTCTGCATTCGCGAACTCTTCCGCCCCAATGACCATATTTATACTGTCGTTGCGATTTATCTATCAGACTTGGGGGAGGCCTATGTCCAGCAGTGGACGTCTTTCAGCTGACATGATGATCTATCAGAGTCCAATTTAGGCCGAGCCTGTATCTTGGTAGCTTGCGAGTGTGTTTAACACAATTATCTGAAGTGTGAGAGAAACTATTGTTACAAACAAAATATTTAGAAACAACGAATTTGCGATTGCTGTGTGTTTATGTTTGTGTGCGTGCGTGTACGTGTGTTTGTGTATGTGTGTGTGACTTGGACGTATACGTAAAGCTTAATATCGAGCTGTCAATTTTCCATTTGTACTCAACTCAGTGACAGTACATTTTCCCGACCGTATGAGTAACTCGCTAACACAAACGAGTCATTAGTATTACCAATAAATGACCTAAACACTAGTGACTAGCTCGCAGGTGTTATAAATTATGCAACCGTAGGGTAACTATTTTAATATTAGCTATTGTGGCAGTGCCGAGAGGGGTTATGTAACTAGTTGACAGCCAAAGTATTTAGATTGAAATTGTTTAGCAGTCGGGTATCGATTTCGTAGGGAATTCAGTTTTCAAAGCTCATTACTTTGGCTTTATTGAGTTCAGTTGTTAAAGTAATAAATAATATCATGGGACACTTCACTTGACACCAATTGATCTAGTCCCAAGCTAAGCAAAAAATATCATAGGACGATTGACATCATTGATCTAGTCCAAAACGGGTACTTCCCGTGCACTCAGAATCCTGAAATTTGGTACGAAACAACGTCTTACCCCCTGTAGCAAATTTTATCATGGGGCCCTTGTTTTGCTTCAAGTTTATAGTATAAGTAAAATATTATATTTAAGTCGATCATATTGATACCATCTCTTTCTTTGGCGGTGTTTTGAGTTGGTTTTGTTCTATTTACTTACATTAATTTAGAAAAAAACATACTTCTGACGTTTTTTACGATCAGAAAGCATTGGTCAGCGGGGCCCCTAGATGCGCGGGGCCCGTAGCATTTGCTACTCTTGCTATATGCCTAATCCGCCACTGCCTCCACTAGGTAGCTTTTGAGCATCCTCGGGGTTCTTTTCGTACCTACGTCGATTTTGTTTTCGTCGGATGTTCATTACGAGGTATCACGTCGTTTTGATTCATTTTTAATGGCGAATTTCCGGTGGTACTTGCGGAATTCCATCTTTGCGAGTTAAGATCACACTTGGCTGGTTTATTTTTAAATGACATCACTATTTGGTTACTACGCCGGTATTATAATTCAGATAATGTATTTTCTGAAATGGCAGCAAATTATCTTCTCTTAATTTCACAAAAACGGTACAATTAAGGAGGTCGCGGTATACTTACGAACCCATAATTTATTAGACGAACGCAGCCGTAAAAAGCCATTTTGCAGGTTGGCATCACTGCCTAATGACAGTTGCCGCGCAATTTTCAAAATGGCGGCCGCAGTGTTTCGAATCACATGAATTAGCTCCGGCATTTCTTATTTGTTAGAACAGGTTTTGAATATTGAAATAATACTTGATGTGATGAAAGTTTATTTCATGACAATTTTTCAAGTACCTAAAATAATAAAGACAATAAAATTCTATAATGTTGATAAGTTTGGTAAGTAATAAGTAAGTAGATACCTAGTTTAAAAAAATTCTTTAGCTGATAGCTTATAGAAAGCCATCGGAATAGGCTAGTTACACACATTTTAGCTTTCTTTTTGATCCTTGCGAAATGTAGAGTTTCAGTTTCTTTAAATACAAGGATCAATTAAGAATTTTCCACGTTGTTTTTAAAACACATTTCTGTTTTCTTTAAAATTTATTTAGGTAATGAAAATGTAAAAATGTTTCTTCTAAAAAGTTCGGGGAGTACCTTTAACTATCTAAGAAATTGTTTTTTTTTTTTTGAGGAAGGAAATATATTACACCGAGAGAAAGTATTTTACAACCAGAGCCATAATTTCTAATGTTAATTTAAATATTTAATATGAACATAGAACATTTATATTATAAACCAGTCGTTCTGAGAGAAACTCACAAAGATTGGAGGCCAAAGATCAGCTTTCCACGCAGATGCCTAAATAGAGAAATTATCCACACTCAAATGACTATTGAACTTTGGAAACGTGAATTGATGGTTTACTGATGGTTTCCACAGTTTATGTTGAATTACCGGTTTGTCGTCACTTTGCGGACAACCGTTTTGCGTATTTGCATACAATCACCAGCACCAATAACAAAAATAATTATTATATACTCAGCGGCACAAAATTTGGCCCACTCTACATACAAAGTTACCTATTTTTACATACATTTGAGGGCCACATTTTTGCCACTCAGTATATTACTTTATGCTTGGAATTTTTACTCTCTGTAGGTAGGTATAGGTGAAAAACTTAAGTAAAGGACCTGTTGTATGTAGTAGTAACTTGTCCATATAAACAAATTGACGTTCCAAATTCGCAAAATGACTTAAGCTCCATATCAATTCTGTGCACCACTACATACAACAGGTCCTTTACTTAAGTTTTTTACCTGTAGGTACCTGTGTTTTCTGTATATATACTTACTTGTTGTAGCATTAAAATTAGACGTGTTATTTTGTTGTTATAAAAGATGTGACTATGCTGGTATTTATGGAAGATAATAATGATTTTGTTGTTTTGTTTAGGCATTCCAAATAAAATTGAAACTATTATTCAGTGGTACGAAGAGACATGGAAATTCCTTCTCGTGCCACTGGTGGAATAAGTTAGTACCTAGTAGTTATTTTCTATGGGATGTGTGTAAATGTGTATACATACATAGGTGACATTTTAATGAGTTCCCAAAACAGCGTAGTTACATTATTTAAAGATCACCGGTAAGCTAAAAGCGTAGGGCAAATATAGGTATAGAGTTGTATTAGTAGTCGTGTTCCCAATATAATTAATCGAAAATACCAGTATATCTAACTCCATCGACATTGAAGCACATTTTAAACCCAACATAGACAAAAGCGACATATATATGTTTGTGCTTATTGAATAGTATGTCATGGTCACCGCACGCGTCCGTGTGTGTGAAATGCGATACCCAGATATAGTATCTGTATGCTAATATCAATGTGTAGTACATCGCAGCTGATGTGCAAATGTTGTATGTTTAGAACAAAAACGACGTAACCTGACATACGACATTATTCGATTTTAAAACGAACTACCTATGTTTTTAAAAGTAATATTGAATTGAGTTATATTTTGCAAATGATTTTTGGCTATGTCTTAGCTGTGTTTAAATATATACTTAATACTAGTCAGTACCGTAGATTTAATCTCGTGGAAGATTAAATACCTTCTCCCCTAGCCCATGGGAACTTAAAATTTATAAGTCCCATCTTAGTGCGATTCTATGAGTCTTAGAAGTATATCACCGCAAATTGTAAACTGTAGACTGTGGCAGCCTAGTGGTTTGATCTACGCCCTCTCCAGCAGAGGATCAAGTGTTCAAATCCAGACTAGCACCTCTGAGTTTTTCGAAATTAATGTGCGAATTTGAAATTTACCATGCGCTTTACGGTGAAGGATAACATCAGTGTGTGTGTATGAAGTACCTATGAAGTTCCCAATTAGCACTGGGCCCGCGTGGCAACTACGGTCCAAGCTCTTTATACTTGGTTTGGATAAGTATTTAACTAAATGTAAACAAAACAATGTCAATTGGTGTCTTTAAATATTGAATTTTCCCCTAAACATTTACATTTCTGTATTGATATACTAGTTCTATATAAGTAAAATGTTTAAAATCCTTGAAAGTACCAAATCTGGGAGCTGAAGTTTGTTTACATCAGTTAAAAGTCTATCCAAACTAAATATAGGTAGAGATGTTAAATTATTAATTTTCTGTCAGTCAATCAGTCGTGTTATTATTTTATTCAGGTATAGAATCTTGGAACAATCTAGAACAAAAACATAGCTTAAACTCAACTTACCAACTATAAAATAATGAACACCAAATTGTAAACTATCACGTGTGTGAGTTCTATGTCTATGACGCCACAAAGGCCAAAGTTAATAACACTATTGTATTTATGTTACAAAAAACCACTTATGCACTTCCTTTGTTCATTCAATTGAAGTTTATCTAACCAAAATAATTAAAATTCTATGACGCAGCTCTTCCTATAAAAGAGACACAAAACGTTTTATGAGTAATACAGCCGGTTTACAAAAATGCACGTGCCTAATCTAGCTGACTAATTATAACAATGACACCAAAACATAACATCTATTTACCTATTTTGACTAATAAAACGTCTACCTTAACTACTTATTATCCCGGATCTTAAAGTCAAAGTCAAAGTCAAAATCTCTTTATTCAATTTAGGCTATAACAAGCACTTATGAACGTCAAAAAATCTACCACCGGTTCGGAAAAAACCTCTGTTGAGAAGAATCCGGCAAGAAACTCAACGAGGTATTTTTTTTAAAACAGATTTTTTTTTTTTTATGTTATAGAGGCCAGACAAACGAACTAGTGGGTCACCTGATGTTAAGTGATCACCACTGTCCATAGACACCCGCAACGCTTTAAGCGATGCCAGTACGTTGTCGGCCCTGCAGAAATTTTCTGCAGATTCACAATATTTATAAATGATATCTATATACTATACGTTAAAAGTATTTAACACAATTTTATTTTTAACACAGTAGGTTCGGTATTTGAAGGGATCGCTAATGCGGATCGGAATTACTTATTTCCAAATATCTTTCCAAATATATTGACTTTATAATAAGCCTTAGATATTAACGTCTTCTTGACATTAGATTTAAATTTTGTATCAGTTTCTTTAGTAATATATTTTGGAATTTGAACGATCTATTAACAATAGCACTTTATTTTTGGCCTTACACTGTTGCCCTCTTGGAGATCGAGACTCAGTTCACGCAACAAGCTATGGAGAGAGCTATGCTTTGAGCTTGTTTACGCGATAGAATCTTGAATAGGTACTGACCTACAGAAATTCGTCGAAAAAATAAAGTCACCGACAAAGTTCGGAGTGACAATGTGCCCTTTTTCGAAGAACGAATGCCTAACTGTTTTGGGAGAAATTTTCGCGAATCGCGAATTCGCGACCTTTGATCTAGAAAGGAGTGCATCTGATCGAAATTTATATCTAAAGTTAAAAGTCGACGGTCAAAATATCGAAAGTAGTTAGGTTAGGTTGGATATCTTGACCGTCAACTTTTTAACCATCGATTCGATAGGTATTTAAATTTTCTTTATTCAGATACGCTCCCATCGAAAAATATACTTAACTTTTGCAGGCATCCCTACTAGATGGCTTACTCTTTGACTTTGACTTTGAGAACTTCCTCCGTTTTTTTCGTCAGTTGAAAATACGTAGGTAGGTTTTTTTTATTCGACTAGATTGCAAACGAGCTTAGTGGGTCTCCTGATGGTAAGAGATCACCACCGCCCATAGACATGCTACACCAGGGGTAGGTATTGCAGATGCGTTGCCAATCTAGAGGTCTAAGATGGGATACCTCAAAGTGCCAGTAATTTCACCGGCTGTCTTACTCTCCATGCCGGAACGCAACAGTGCAAACACTGCAGCAATCCGTGGTAGCAATCCGGGCGGTCCTTCTAATAATCTAACACTAATTCACAAACTAATTCGATTTTATTACAACACTAGCCTATTCAACAATATAATATAAACTGAAGCGAATGGTAATTTAAATCTTATCAGTTCGATTTACTTACTTAAATCCTATCGCTTCACACAAAACTCATTTCCAATTTGTAAAACCTTCAAATTTATTACAGTGACGCCCATTTAAACATGCCAAATCGACCAATGCCACGTCAAGTAGCACGACCAACATACGTGAAAAACCAAAATCAAAAACCTTCACCCTTAAACCGTAGAAATAAAAGTTAAATTGGTGCAGCAATTGATTAGACGGCGGCAGAGTTACGTTTGCGCGTTAGCACACAGCGATAGAATGCCGCTGTGTGTGTGACGCACACGAGCGCGAGTCGCGAATGTCACGAAATCCAACCGTTTCTAGGTTGCGCGCGCGCTTGTGTTGTCGCCAAGATTTTGGATGTTTTTGGGATATTTTGGATCATTAAGTAGTGTATTTTAGCTGATGGTTGAATTAGGTACTTTCATTGAAGAGCATCAGGTTTTGACATAGGAATTTTGATTCATGATGTCGGTCGTCCATCAGGAAACCCACTTGCTCGTTTTCCATACAGTAGAATAAAAAAAAAACAAATACTCGCACATCTCTAGAGGACGGTTCAAAAGATATAAATAAAATTATTCAACTAATTTGTCTTGTAATTTGCGATATTTCTGACTTGTTATAATAATAAAACACACATTATTCCGTATAAAAATCTGATTACAGCCATAAAATGCCAGCTTGGTAATTAAACTACCATCTTGTAGAAAAACTTCCGTGTTGAATGACGTCATTGATTTTATTAGGTAAATTGATGTGTGGACATGTAGCAAATGAAAACGATCTTTATTTGATCACCACTGCATACGTTATAATCATTAAAAATGCGTGTACTTTATTTAATAATCCCGGAAGTTAGAAACATTTCTTGTTGTCCCCGTTAAATATGTTTAATCTTAACGACATGTAAAAAACTGGCCAAGTGCAAGTCGTTCTCGCCTCTGAAAGACTGACAAACATATTTTCACATTTATAATATTATCATGGACTAACTGTCTACCGCGGCTCCGCCTGCGAAGAATTCGTTTATCTCTCATTATTATGCTATTTTCCTGGATAAAAAATGTTTGATTTCACCACAACCGGTTGAATATTTCAATCTTTACAAACAAACAAAATAAAATACTCACATTTGCGTCGATATAATTTGAATACTTAATATTCAACAGAATATTTGTGACTTAGGAAATGTCCATGTGGATCCTAAAAGTGTGGCCACCTCACTGACCTTGCGCACGAGATTGGCGCGGCCTAGACTCGCGTTTTAGTTTATTCGATACAGCCTGGCTGTTTCTAACGAAGCCATAAAAACGTGACGGCGACATTCATTACTATGCGAGATGATATTTAGGATACTTTGATGTTGTATATATTTATCTAAGTACTTTTTTTCAACAGTACCTAACTAATTTGGCTCAACGACCCAAAACGAGAGCCTCCGAAACGAGAGCATGCCATCTGTCCCGATCGTGCGCAGCCTCTTGCCAATCGTCGACTTGAAGACGTCGCAGATCCGCCTGGACATTGTCCTCCCAGCGGTACCTGGGTCGCCCTAGTTTTTTCAACAATGACAGTTGTTAATTGGTCTAAAGATACGCCCTCCTATACGCAGCAGATTGGAGACGTGAAGAATTGACAGACTGAGTGTCTGGGTCACTAGGAGAATAGAGTCAAATGTGTATTTCAATTAATAAGTGTATACGTAATGTTCGTAAACTCTTCCATCATTATCATCGTATAACGTTATTATAGACGTGCATTGGTTCGATTCCAGCGTAGGCAGTACTTTGATCAGCCTACCTGTGCTTGCCTGGCGGTGCTGCCGTGGCACGAGCTAGCGTTGTATGCCCTGAGGAATTGATCCAATGCATTATGTTTGCTGTAGGAAAATAAGACAATTGACAAATGTTGTGATTACATGGTAATCTAAATATATTTGAGTGGATCAGAGGAGTATGAATGATGTAAATTAACGAATGTAATAGACCGATTAATGTTTGTCAGTAGCCATCTAAAATTGCCCCACACTGCGAACATTTTGCTTAGAAGGGCTCTGCTAACACTGGAAATTTATGTGTACCAACATTTTTTTACGGAAAGTTGCAAGTCCGACTCACACTTGACGGGTTTGTATTTATAATACATGCTGAATATATACGATAGAATATGTGCATTGACTTAAAAATACATTGTATCGTTTGACCTAGTCGGATTTGCTTAAAAATACCATTGCATTGCAAAATAGAAAAAACGGGACTTGGTAACTATGCGAGCTGACACAGAGACAAGACACAAGCTGTGGTACAAACTTTTTTTGATGGTAGCATTTACGGTAGCTTGTAGGAGTTAACCGACATAACAAGACAAGCTATTAACGTAACAGCTATTACGTTTAATTGGAATGGTCACGGACTCGTTGTACCTATTCTAAAAAATATGGTGTAGGTTTGAGTTTGAAAGAGCTTTAGGGAATCACAAATGTGTAAAACTTCTTTCTGGCAGTACATAGTCACTCCATAATTAGCATATACTTATGAGCCACAAACAACTATGTGTTATTTTGATTTATAATACAGAACTAATCTATATTTATGGCTATTGAGAATGAATTCTGTTATTTAATAGTTCCACGTGCAACAAATTTTCTTAAAAAGATTTAACATATTTTATTCAACATTACAAATCACGCAATGATTTAATTTTTTTTATCATTTTAGTAATAAAATTGCAAAAATTGCAGTAACCATATTTTTTATTTATGACTATTTTCTCGATAAGTTATTAAGAGAAGCGTGAAATGAACATTTTTGTCCAGTTACCACTGACGTCACGTAGAAAAATTAGGCAAGCTGATGTTTATCGAGTTATTATGGCACCACGCTCCTGATAGTTTACATAATTAAGGCAATAATAGCGTTAATTTCTTAATATATTAAATTAATAAAATAATAGGGATGAGATATAGATTATTAAAATAGGTGTTTCATGTACCTAATGCCGATTACATCACAGCAAAGACTCTTAATGAGCGTAGATTGTTTAACACAGCGATGATATTAACTCTAATTAACGTTGCTATTTATATCTTTAATTACTAGCAGTTTTTCAATGTAAACATTTATCCTAATAATATTTTCACCTAACGACTAACTTAAATCGTTAATTTGTTAATACTTGTACTTTTTTCTCGGGACTTGTCCCTATAGATCCTAAATGCGTGGTCGCCGTAGTGACCTTGCGCGCGCAATAGAGCGGCCTAGACTCGATCTGTTTATTTATTTGACGCGGACCTGTTCCCGCGCGCGCAAGTTTAGATACTTTAGATCAGCATAGGGTTACCAGCTTTTACTAATATTAAAGGACAAAATAGGAGTCGTGTAGTGAAAAAATTGGATTTGAAGGAGCTACCAATTTACTTCATTATAACTGTCATTTTTGACAGAATAAGTTTGGACTTGGCAACAATCTAGTACCTACTGAACATTTTGCTGATGAAGTTTAAACAACTATTTAAATCTTGTTAAAAAAAATTATGTTTATCAAAAAATATTATTTTTATTAATGTCAGTATTAGTTAGTTGTCTATTAATAATATTATTGCGAACCTATCCTTGAATATGAAGATTAACGTATCTTGCTCATAGGTAGGTAGGTAGAAGGATCTAGGTTTCAAATAACATTCAATTTTTCTAATTTTCATTCCTATCACAGCTCGTTGAATGAAAACTACATTATTAAAAAAGTTCGCGTTATAAAAAACCTTGTAACAAGTATTAATATGTAAGAAAAACCATATAAAAATCTATTCAAAACATTCAACTTGAATATCAAAGTACATATACCTACATTTTAGTGGCTATCTGGCTATTAGAGCTGTCAAAAATATTTGAACACAATCGTGTCATTCAGATATTGATCATATTGTGTACACAAGATATTTATTACGGGAACAGTAAAACTTTACACGGCAAAACTCTAAAATCATTACGACACACAGCAAAGTTTTCTCAATAAACAATACTGTTTCCCTGTTTGTCTAGCTAATAGATCGTTAGCTGCCTTTACGCATGTCATTTGCATCGTTTGAGTACGCGTTTGTGAGCATTTCGTGCAATGCGGAATTTATCCTATTAAAGTTATAAATGTTTGTCACTTTTTCACTCCCAAACGGCTGGATTCTGATAAAAGACGTGGTAGTTGGATTTTTGGAAATAAACGCTTCTTTTAATCCACATTTTCCCATAGGGTCGGTATGTACGTACTTACATAGAGACAGTTTCAAAGGGGACAACATTACTTATAGCGCCGTATGCTTATCTTGAAATCCTTACTTCACGCCGTAATGGAGCGACGGATCGTCGTGATTTTTTGGCATAGAGGTAGTTTATGGTCCCGAGAGTGACATAGGCTACTTTTTATCCCGGAAAAATGCACAGTTTCCGAGGGAACAGCTCGCGATAACCGAATACCACGCGGACGGAGCCGCGGGCAAAAGCTAGTACAGTATACTGAAGACTGTTATAGGTAAAATTTAACTGCACGTTTTGCAGTCATCGTCATGTTCTAAAGCTATACGCAACCTTCGCTTAGGGTGAGTTGGTTTGAGAAGTAAAATCTACGCTATCTGCCCGTTTTCTTTTAACGTTTTCCTTGATAGGAAGATCTTATGGTAAATTTGAAATGTAATTTCGCACATAAATTTTAAACACTGTCAACATAAAAGTGAATGTTTTCTCTTTCTCACGTTTATATAATTTGGCGTGATTTATAGCTTGCAGATGGACAAAGAAATAATACTTACAGTAACTAGTGGAATCTACGTGAGATAAAAAACAAAGGGATACAATTTTATGGGTATATTCACCAGCTCCAATGTCTGATACAAAAAGCGTGCATAAATATGTGATACGACTTTATTTCTAGGGTCGGTAAGACGTGTCAGATATTTTTGTATGCTCCGCTGTGGCAGATATTAATGCTGGTGACTGTACCATAAGAAAAACATGCTACAGAAATGAAGAGGGAAAAATATGCACGACACTATGTCAACTTTTTAACTTATAAATGGTTATTAAAGTCATGTTAACTGATATTCGTTAGTTGTTTCTGTCATTTTGACATTAACCTTTCCTAGACACAGACCTTTGATTTCTTCATACACGACTAAAACAGCAGTACCTACTTGTGTTAAATAGTTTGCATGTAAATAACATTCTGGGTCTGTTTTTTTTTAAGTAATGTTTATAAGCTTCTTGCCGTATTCTTCACAACGAAACTTGCCCACTGGTGCCAGATTTTTGAAATTTATTAAGTGCCTAAATATGGTATAAATTACGAGTGCAAATAGCGAAAGTTTTAAACATTATAATACTACTTTATTTTCCGCTAAAGTAAACTTCTATTGTAAGTCTTTAAAAAGCTTTTCTAAGGCGACCAGTGGCAGCATGCAGAGCCGGTTTTAACGGAAGCAGGTGGCTCTATCATTAACAGGTCTATCGCATACATACGTACATACAGTGGGAACGGAGGTTGCTTTTACACTTAGCTAAGGGAACTTCTCAAAAATGAGTTATGTTGACGATTTGTTAGGATATTAATATCCTATCAAATCGTTGACATAACATATTTTCATTAGGTATGCCAAAATTAGGAAGTTTGTTAATCAATCCAGCAGTGTCTAAGCCGACTTAGGTGAAATTTGGTATGGAGATATTTTAAAATCCTGAGAAGGACTTAGGGAAGTTTTAATCCTAGAAGATTGCATAATTCTTGCTGGATCGCGATGGGAATTTACTGAAGACAGCTGAAAGCGCTCAACAGCAATTCGACAACCGGCTCAGTTCTTTGACAGGAACTAATTTTCAAGTCAATCTGACTGTTTAAAGTGAGTCAGAACTCAATCACAAAATTTGACCCATACACATATACCTACATGACGAGTTAAATACGAGTTTGTAAAAACAATGGCATCGGAGGATAATTTTGGCAGTGTCTGTTGGGTATTGTCGTCGTACGGTAAAAAATCTAGAAAACAAAATATGAGAAGTAATGAAGGAAGGATGACAGCCAATCGCAAAGTAAATTATTTAAAGTAAAGATACAATTTTAAATAGAAATAACTTTTGACGCATTCAAAATCAACTTAGAAGTGTCACTTCAAATATTGACTTGAAATAAAATTAAGCACATAATCTTGTGTTACTTACAAGAGCCTTCGCACACTTCGCTTTATAGCATTTTGGATCATGTGAAGCTCACACAAAGTTCACTATCCTTCAAAATATACGTATTTACAACCTTTTAACTTCTAGTTCAGTTTATACTAAGTACCGACTTATCTACGATGACTCGTGGTTTGAAAATGAAATGACTACGCTATCTAAAATCCCTCCCATTTTCGCGATATGGGGTATTTAACACCTTAATCGCGTTATCACACCGCCGTTTTACAAGTAAAGCTATATTAATACCTATCTAATACCAAAAGACAGTTTTTATAATACAGGGTGATTGAAGAGACGTGAAGAGGACCATATTTTATTATACAGTAGGTTCACACTCTTCTTCTTCCCATTCCTCTCCTATCGGAGGTTGGAAAACATCATGGCGATTCTGATTTTGGAGGCCGCTGCTCTATACAAGAGAAGTGGTACTGCAGTTGAACCAGTCTCGTAAATTCTTCAGCCACGAGTGTCTTCTCCTGCCCACGCTTCTCTTTCCGGCAATCTTCCCCTGGATAAGCTGGAAAACTCTGTCCTTGGCGTTTCTGATCACATGCCCAAAGTAACACAACTTTTTTGCTTACACACATTACGAGTATTATTATCAGCTGTAGGACGTCCACTATTTTACATATATTTTTATTTTTATTTTTATTTTTTGGTTATTTTTTTTTATATGTGTTGTATATTTTATTCAATTATTCAATGGTAATGGGTAGCGGTGATGACTAAACTAAATCATCATCATCCCAGCCTATATATGTCCCACTGGTGGACACAGGCCTCCTCTCACAATGAAAGGGCTTGGATTTCTTCAAGATGTTTTTCTTCACCGTGAAGCTCGTGCTAAATTTCAAATGTGATTTCGCACATGAATTACGAAAAACTGAGAAGTGCGAGCCGGGGTTTGAACCCACGATCCTCTGCTTGAGAGGCGATAGGTCAAACCACTAGTCCACCACGGCTCTACTATAGGTACCTATACTTGATCATAAATGGTTTCCTTTTTCAAAAAATCTAGTTTAAAATCCCATTGTATTCACTACAGGATATTTCCTTTTACAACACGGAACGGACCTTGGTTAGGCCTTGCATTTGCCTACAATACTAGATTTCGTAATGCCTTCCTGCTTTGGTTTAGTAAAAATATAAGCGTGATTGAACAGAAATAGGTTAGATGGGTGTTTGCCAATAAGGTAAAGAGTTTGTTTTTAATAGCGATAGAAGGCACAGTCAAGGATTCTATACAGCCATGGCCACGTACCTATCTTTTTCTATTGAATGTGACATAACGACGCAACCGTAAATATACGCGAGTTAGCCCCACCAAGTCCACGAAATTACTTTCGTATCTGAATACAAAATAATTAGCAATAATAAACAAATAATTATGTGTTAATGGTAGGTACTACAAAGCTAGGTAACGGATAACATATGGACCGAAGATCGAACCCATCTCAAGCTTTATAGTCAGGTTCTCTAACCACGGGCTACCCTGTGGAACTTAGTGCATTGCAGTTGTTGTAAATATGGACCCGTGTGGCTTCGGGTTATAATTACACCTCTCTATTTCTTCCGTGGATGTCGTAAGAGGTGACTGAGGATATAGGCTAAGGTATACCGTAGGCGACAGGCTAGCAACCTGTCCCTATTGAACCGTTTTTGTCAATCCTAAAACCTAAAATTGCTAGTGGGTCCGAAGCGGTAACGTTTCGTGTGCTCTGCCTACCCTATTTGAGAATTCAGGCGTGATGTTTGTGTGTGTTGTGTTGTAAAATGCACACACGATTATTAGAAACTAAAATGACTTTATGCCTAACCGAATAAGGAAACTTTTAATAACAAATAAGCCGCCAATTTTATCGGAAGGTTGGGCCAACCCAGCCAATGGCGGCCATTCGAAATGACTAACGCTTTGTAAAAACCGTATTTCGTAACGCGGGAGGAAAATTAATGTTAATTTGTTTCATGGCCGGAAATAATGCACTTTTGTGCTGCTGCAATATTCAAGTAATATTCCATGATGTAAGTACCTCGTGGCTTAATTAAAGCTTCACAATCCATGGTAGTCAATAATTAATCGATTTCAAATTTGATATGGCACCTATTCTAGCTTATAAATACTTAAATAGGCTCAGAGTTGCTCAGCGAGCTATGGAGAGAGCTATGCTTGGGGGTTTCTCTACGGGATCGAATCAGAAATGAGAAGAAACGTTGAAGAACAAGGGTCACCGATATAACCAAGCGAATCAGCTCGTTGAAATCAAAATTGGCAGGCCACATAGCAGGAGAACGGATGCGGCCGAAATATTTGGATATATAGATTTTTAGGATTAGAGTAAATCAGTTTTAGTTCTATTTTACTGCACATAATGTTTTTTTTTTATTCGACTGGATGGCAAACGAGCAAGTGAGTCTCCTGATGGTTAGAGATCACCACCGCCCATAGGTACTAGTAACACCAGGCAGGGCGATTGCAGATGCGTTACCAACCTAGAGGCCTAAGATGGGATGCCTCAAGTGCCAGTAATTTCACCGGTTGTCTTACTCCCCACGCTGAAACACAATAGTGCAAGCACTGCTGCTTCACGGCATATTATACGTATTGTATGGCATATTTTATTCAATTATATCCCGTAAGAATCCGTGTTTTTAGATTCCAATTTTAGAATTAGCAAACATCATTTAACAACAAAATGCCCGAGTGATTAATGTACTATAGTTTTATCATTGACGTCAACCGTTCGGTTATTAATGCTATTTAATTAACTATGTAATTACACACTAAGACGTATTGACATACAATAGTTGGGAGCCACAAGGGCATGCCCTTGCTCGCGACTATTGGGTTACGAGCTGTTTTAATATAATTAAGCGTTTAATTTACACAAGTTTTAATGAACAAACTAATCAAGATATACCTTGTAAGTATCATTATTGATAATTCGGTGATACTCGATAATTCGGTGATACTTGATAATTCGTTAATACTTACTCGGTAATTGGTAATTCGGTAATACTACGTCTTTTATCTTAAACGGATCTAACTTTAAGGAAACGCAAGCTATAAAAAATCTATGGTAGTTTTGATGTTTTCAATTGGATTGGTGCCGATTTAATTACTTGCATTTCACCTTTGCTTTGTGAGCATAGTAAGATTATTTCACATTATCACCGAATTACCAATTATCACCCAATTACCGAGTATTACCGAATTATCAAGTATAATCGATTTACCGATTCTGCAGTTGCGGAAGTAGCAAGGTATTTTTAAAAATATTATTATAAATTTATCATTATCACTAGGCCGTAAGTTATATTTTATATTTTGGAAAAATATTATATTTATTGGAAAATTACAAATCTATCTAGTAAAAAAAGATGAAAATAGTGCTTTGTGGGAGCGTCGACCACAGCTAAATTAAAAAAGTGGTGCCTACATTTTTTTATATTTTTCTAGGACGCAAGAAAGTCAATCATTTTGGCTCTAGGGAGAAATAAGGTGCTTACCTTGTAATTTTATCTGTGTACCTGTTTTTCTGTACCGCTTATTATTTCTGGTGTAGAATGAAGAGTATTTGTATTGTATACTCTTAGTACCTATCCAAAACACATTTTAACAACTCTTTTGACATTTCAAACTACAATCCCATCAAGTGCATCAAAGCTGTTCATTTTTTCGAACAATTACGGTCGATTTGTCACTCTGACAGCTCGTTAGTGGAGATTAAAGGGATTGGGGTCAGGCTTTTGTGTCGAAATAGTGACTAAACTGTCAAAATGACAGTTACCAAACGCGTGTACCTAATTAACAGGGAAAATATGCATGGAAGACCAATTTTCTCTTCAATAATTTAATGTGATACAAAACAAGAATATAAAGGGAAAGATGTAAAAATCAATTATTATATCTATCATCATCCTAACAAATACGTTCCAATATTGGGGACAGGCTTCCTCTCAAAATGAGAGGGCTTTGACTGTAGTTAGGTTATCGCGCTGGCCCAGTGCGGATTGGATTGCTTCTTAGGTGTATGCTAGTTTTCTCATGATATTTGGCTTAAGGTTCGTAAAGATTTTCAAAGTAGGTAGGTAACATTTCAGAGCATGGAAGGAACTGTACGAGGATTTTGGTGTTAGCCTTAGTCTAAAGAGTAGAACGTTGTTGTAGGTATAATAGGTACAGTGTAGCTGTCTACACTCTGTTCCAACGGGAGGCGAAAAAATCACAGCGCAAAAACAATGTTTTTGAAGAATATTTAAGAAGTATTTTGTCCGATACACTTGTTGAACAATTGCTCTTAGTACAAACTTTCAAAGTATGGACTGTTAGTGGTCACTTAAGACAATACCACTTGTTATATCATATTTTAGAATATAAGTTTTTTCGCTTGCCGTGGGAACAGACTATAAGAACTCTAACCTCATCAAAAACGTCTTGGCACAAACTAACGCCTTTAAAGGAAAAAAAAACACGAGGTTCTTAATCGTCACCAAAAGTCAACATCGTTATGCGGAAAGCGCTTAGATGCGAACCGTTTGATCCGTTAGATAACCGTGAAAAAATACCCACTGCGCCGCCCACCTTGCCTCTCGCTTACGGTATTTCGAACGTGCGATAGAGACAGCCAGCTACCCCTGGGCGCGTTAGAGAGGGTGCGATATAGTTCACCAACTCCCGTCCTCATAGTTTGGCCTAAATGAAGGTTTTTATTCTATTAATTGTGTTTGTCGTAGAATGTTTTGTTTTACAATGTTTATGCTGCGTTCACTCTCTATTATTGTGTGATTGTTTTCGTATGATTTTAATTGTTTGTATGACCTTTTTATGGAATATAGTGTGGCATAACGGGTGAGGAATTCTAGTTTTTTGTGGAACAATAATGTTTTTTAATTAAATTAGTGACGTTATGGTGCACAATATGCTCATTTTAAATTGATGTCAATAATGTTGACTTTTATAACACCGACTGACGACGACGATCGGATAGACAGAGTGGTTAAAGAACCTGACTGCAAAGCTTGAGGTGCCGGGTTCAATCTCCGGCCGGGGAACATTATTTTAAATATTCTTATTCTTATTCTTTTTTAAAATATGGCTTCTGTCCTAATTAATAAGACAATTTCGCCAATGTCAAAGTATTCTCTTTCGAGAGGCAACGTTGTACGGTGATTGTAGTTTTTGCAACTTGATAGCAAAATTCCAAAAACCACGTGGAGACAACTTGCGCATTAAAAAATGTCAGACACGAGAGCAATATTGAATATTGTGATCACTGTTCACTGTTAAGGTTAATCGCCGCATAAAACACTATCAAAATTATACTTCAACTAGCCAAAGAAACAGAAATAGCAAAATTAAACATTGTCTACGTCCTCCATGTTCGAATGCCACAAATCGAATCCTTATTTTAAATAAGTAATATTAATTTTTGTTCGCGGGTTCTTGATGTTTAATTTACATTTAGTTACTCATATGTTTATCTGTTGCCTACCTAGTAACTCGTAGTAGAGATTGAGCATTTTTTGCTTTAAGTAAGTAAGTATATTTATTATAAATTAATCAGTCTTCCAGTGAAATCAGTAATTTAAAAATAAAATTACGGCGAACTCTGTCCATTATTTCCCTTTTTTATTATAAGTTACATCTCTAGGGAAAACCAAATAACATTATATTAAATTGAATTCGTTTCAATTTAATTAAATCCAATTTCCTTTAAGCGAAAGGCAAAAATAATAATGATATTGATTAATAGGTGCTTCAACAAAGTTATTGTATGTTGGTTTTCGAATCAATTAGGCACATTAATATCAATAACTGTTTTAAAATTTCTTACTAATATTGTAAATGCGATGCGTTTGCGTTACGATTTTACGCTTCAATACGGTATTTGTCAATTTTTTATATGTATTATAAATTAAAACTTTATAATGCCTGTTATCGAATAGAGAAACAATTTTTACAAATAACAAAGTTATAAAGGTTTCAAATTCAAGATTAGATACCCAGAGAAAGACATACTGTTCTGGGCCACACGCCAGTGGCGCCATACTTGCTATATAGAGAAAACCGATTTAAGTTTTCTCTTCACTTTTCTGTTATTATAACTAAAATAATAAATATAAGACATGGCAAATTCAGAAATTACCAAATACCGTATTTGATTGGAGATAGTTTGAGATCTTGAGGAGATAGGGTAGTTTTTATCCCGAAAAATATCATTATCAGGATGAAATTTTGAACGTTATACATTGGTGTCTGAAGATCCGTTAATTCTGGACAATGTAATGCATTAACTCATTTGACGAAATTAGTCACAAAAACTCTTCGCGGTATGAAGTCGCGGGCAATATGTCGGTGTCAATTTTAAATTAATATTTTAGGCTGAAACGATTAAACGGGTTTTGATCTTATGTGGTGTAGGTATGATTAATAACGGTTGGATTTAAACTGTGATTAGGTACGAGTAAAAACTAGATTTACATAAGTACCATACCGATACCTACTTCTGTTATGACAATGTGACCTTTGGAACAAAAACTTCCAACTGTTACTACTTAACATGAAAAGCAAATACCAACTCTAAGTAGGTTACTATTAAGGTTAAATTATAACTGTCCGAAAATGTTACTTAGAACCTTTTTAATCTAAGTCGATTTTTAAGCCTCATTTAGTCGATGCCAGAAATATCATGCGAGTTTCATTCATCGCCCCATTTGCCAGAAAGATTTATAAATTGTATCTTACTATAATTATAAAAAAAGTTTGTGAAGACCTTTGATGAACAATACCTGGTGAAGACGTTTGGATGTTTAGATAATTATTACTTACCTAATAAACTAAAAAAACTCAGTAAATTGAAGGACTTATAAAAATAAAGGGAAGTAATGAGGTTGAATAATTAATTTAAAGTATAATTAATGACTACTTTCATTTTAGCTGTTATATAGTTTTTTTTTTGACATAATAAGTTTTGGTAGAAGTGTAAAAGTGTTAAAACTACAGCAATGTGCGACGTAAGATTTTTTATTTTAGGATTTAAACTAACTAGTGTCCTGATATTAGTAAGCAAGCAGCATCACCCATGGAAAGCTGCAACATCATATGAGATGACTGTGAATAATTTACGCCAGGCTAAAGGGCTAAAGTAAGGCTTTTTGTAATTTTTTCTTTAATTGTATACTGTAGTTTTTAAGTATTTTATTTGACATTTTTTTTTCATGAAGAAATGACTTTCTGCGAAGTTTCTTGCGGTGCATTCTTCTTGGCAATGATGGTCTTTCCCAAAGCGCTGGTAACTTAAAAAATTATGCGTAAAAGTACCCTTTTATTATTTACTGAATAAATTATTTCAATTTGTAATTTTGAATTTGTTCAATAGTGGATATTTATTTCTGGCTGATGAAGATGACTTAATTATGAAAACGTTACTCAAAATTAATAAACAAGAATGTTTAATATGTACTCAAACACACTAATCGTCGCGCAAATTCAAAATGTTTGTACGAACAAAACACTACTTTTACAACAATTCCCTTTCACGAGTTATTCGCACATTCACACTACCTTCTAGTTGTTTTACTACTAGCTAGCAATGACCTGTCGTAAACTAACCTAGAACCAAATAGACGAGTGGGCGAGTAGCTCGCGCGAGTCACTGGATCGATGTCAACGCGGCGACCTTGGCGCGCGACGGTTATTCGCGTTCGAATTTCAAATTTGAATATTGAATTTTACTGCGAATTCTTTTAAAGCTGGTCGGTTTTTAGGGTTCCGTAGCCAAAATGGCAAAAACTTAACCCTTGTAGTTTCGCCATGTCTGACTGTCCGTCCGCGGCTTTGCTGAGGGACTATCAATGCTAGAAAGCTGTAATTTTGCACGAATATATCTATATGTAAACTATGCCGACAAAATACAATAAAAATTCCAAGAATTTTTTTTTAGAGTAAGCTCCCATAGACGTAAAGTGGGGGTGTTTTTTTTTACTTATTCAATTTTGTAGTAATTTTAAAACCATTTGGGGGTTGCTAAAGTGATTTTTCGATTCAGTGGCTTTTTACAATATATTCAACTTTAAAGTGCAAATTTTCATTAAAATCGAGCGTCTCCCCCATCTAAAATCTAATCCCGGTGGGTGGAAAAATTTGAAAAAAAATCACGATGGTATTAAGTAGGTATACATATCAAACTTACAAGGAAAACTATAACGGTTCAGTTTTCTTCAGACTTATTAGTAGTTTAAGAGTAAACAGCAGCCTAAGCTATAAAATATATTGTTGGGTCACATCCTGCAAGCTAATTTCGATCTACTTTCAGTGGTAGGTATTGCCTCATAATTTATTATTAATTTTTAATTTGAATGAAAATTCACGTGCATTCAACAGTAGTACATTTTTTTAGGAAAAATTACAATTTTAAACGATTTTTTTGGTCTATTCCGACTAGTTCTCTTATTAGTTCCATTGATGGAACTAGTTGAACTTGTTTTTTCTCAGTAGTTACATTCAACGAAGAAAGTCCAACTAGTTCCATCAATGGAACTAATAATGGAACTAGTCTGAATAGACGATTTTTTTACTTTTTCTTATAGTGCTCTGTTTTTGTTAGTCAAAGCACTCGTATTTGAACACTTATCTAGGTACATAAGTGTGATAATTTTAATGCAAAACATTAAATGACACGTATTTACCTATACTAACATTAAAACGGTTTAGATAACAACTTGATTATGAGATAAAACGGTTAAATTGCCTTGCCTATTGCATCGTACTTGATTATTATTAACAAGTTTATTTTAAACAAAATCCTTACGAATATTATAAATGCGAAATTGGGTTTGTGTGTTTGTCCGTCTTTCACGCCGTAACGGAGCGACGGATCGACGTGATTTTTGGCATAGAGATAGTTTATGGGCCCGAGGTACTTTTTATCCCGGAAAATGCACAGTTCCCGGGGGAACAGCGCGCTATAAACGAATACAAATGCAGAAGGCCAAACTCTTTCGATTTCCGAAGGTGGTTTACAGGTGTTAAAAAAATGAAATCTTGTCAATTCAAATATTTTTATTGCACTCCACAGATCAGTATCAAAATTAAAATAAGAACACAATTTTTTATAAAATTCTTGTTTATTAACCTAATATATCCCAATAAATAAGCTCTGTTGCTCCAATTTATTTATAATATTAGCAAAACGGGATATAGGTACAATAGGTACGTATTTAATATAATATAAAACATAATATTAGAACCTAGTCCGTTCGACCCTCACTATCGTTATCATAGCGCTTAGCGGCTTATCACTGGGGTGCGAATGCGACGCGAGATTACAGGACATTCCCAAACACTATCTCGGACGGGCTGACAAGTATCATTTTCTCAGTAACAAGACAATACAAATATTCCTTACTAGCTTATGCCCGCGACTTCGTCTGCGTGGATGTGGGTTATCGCGCGGTGGCGCCCTCTACCGGAATAAAAGGTATCCTATATTGATCCTTAGGGTTCAAGTAAGGCTTAGGGCGCAAAGTAAGGCTGTGTAAACCAATTTTAATAAATTGCTATAGATTTGCTGAATGGCGTAATTTTTTCAAAATTGGTATGGATTTTCTGATTCTGGTGGAAAAAAAGATAGAAATAAATCAAAAAGCAAAATACTTAATATTACAAACTAAATTAAAAACTAAACTATATCTAAAGAGGCCCCTAAGCTAAATAAATTAGTTAGAATATCCGATTGAATATCCGATATCCGAATATCTGATTGGGGTCAGAAGGTTCTCGAATGGCGTCCGCGGACCGGGAGACGAGCTGTCGGTAGGCCTCCAACAAGATGGAGCGACGACCTGGCTAAGATCGCGGGATCGCGGTGGATGCGAAAAGCACAAGACCGGTCTGAGTGGAGAGCCTTGGGGGAGGCCTATGTCCAGCAGTGGACGTCTTTCGTCTACCTAATAATTGATTTGCAGAGACTGCTAAAAGTCCCAATTTTCCACATACTCGTAGCCACCCTACCGTCATGTAATGCACGCCTGCAAAGTGCATTTTCGGTGTGCACGAAACTGCAGTGCGCTTGGCTGTTATCAGCCGATATCAAGTTATTAGCGTGCTATCACTAGTGTGATAACGTATGGTGCAATAACAGCCTAGCCTGTTGGCAATTGCAATTTTTATCATGTTCATAATAGGTATTTGCCATTGTGATATCCTTCCAAAATTGGGGTAAAATTCAAGGTTTTTGCGGTTTTCTCTCTCATTACCGTTTCGGCAAACATTAAAAGAAATGATGCGCATGGCACTTATGAAAATTATAGACAACACGATGCTAATTTTGATCATGAAACTACCGTGAGACTCACTCATATTAAATGATATTGTAACGGATAACTCACGTCTTAAATCGAGTTTAGCTCGACATGTTTCGGGCTATTTCGTAGCCCTTCGCAACTCGCACGAGCAGAGCGGTGGCGCGTAGTGCGCGTATTGCGGCAGTCGCCGAGTCGCGTGCTCCTTTGAGAAGGGTTACGAAATAGCCCGAAACAAGTCGAGCTAAACTCGATTTAAGACGTGAGTTATGAGTTACAATATCATTTAATATAATACGATGCTAAATTTAGCGTGAGTAATATTCTTGCGGCTCGTCTTTCCATATTGTGCTAATAAACGTGGGATGATAATGACTTTTAATCAAGCGGTTAAAAATAATAATATTCACTTCCTTATAAAAATTAAATAATACACCCCCGTGTGGTATCGGTTTATAATAAAATTACACCTCTCCATTTCTTCCGTGGATGTCGTTAGAGGCGACTGAGGATATAGGTTAAGGTATACCGTAGGCGACAGGCTAGCAACCTGACACTATTGTACCGTTTTTGTCAAACTTTAAACTTAAAATCGCTAAAAGTGGCTCCGAAGCGGTAACGATTCGTGTGATCTGCCTACCCCATTTGGGAATACAGGCGTGATGTTTGTGTGTGTGTTACAAAAATTATAAGTGCAGAACTATTATCATTTGTCTCTTTAATTAAAGTATAGAGTTTATCGATACTCCTCCAGATTCTAAACAATAAACTACTTTTATATTTTCAGTTGTTTAATTAACATTTCGTCTCCCGGTCCGCCTCGGGCTCGGTCGGTACGGTAGGCCTCCAACAAGATGGAGCGACGACCTGGTTAAGATCGCGGGATCGCGGTGGATGTGAAAAGCACAAGACCGGTCTGAGTGGAGAGCCTTGGGGGAGGCCTATGTCCAGCAGTGGACGTCTTTCGGCTGACATGAATGAATGATGATGATGAATTAACATTTGTATTGTATAACTTTTTACCGTGCAAAAAGCACATAAAAATAACATTTTTCATCGAGAGTTCTATGCACAAGGCAAACTCATATCACAAGGGATCTCTTCCAGTTAGTCTTTTAATAATCGCATACCGCTACCAGAGTTTGAAGTTAATTAGTAAGGTTTCATAGACACGTAACACAAACTCTAAACTATAACCTATCTAGGCATTTTACAGTACTTAAGTAACTAAAATACATCACAGACACGCGACAGACACACACAGACACAGACAGACAGACGCGCGAGCAGAGATGTGGCGCGTAGTGCGCGTGTTGCGGCAGCTGCCGAGTCGCGTGCTCCAGTGATGAAGGGTTTCGAAATAACCCGAAACATGTCGAGTTAAACTCGATTTAAGACGTGAGTTATCCGTTACAACATCATTTAACTAAAATACATGCAAAAAAATGATGAAGATAAATTTAAAACTACTTTTAACTTTTAAACAAGGTTCAATTTAAAAATTGCCAACTAGAAAAAAATGGGGGTAATTCTCCCTCCCCCACCAACAGCTAAAACACCGGCGTCTGGAATTGGGTATATCTTTGCACTGCTCTAATGCAGTAGGGGACAAAGTGTATACATTTGTGAGTTTATTTCGACAAACCTTGATATTTTACTCAGACGTGATTTTATATTTAAAATTAAGTAGGTAGTAAAAATGTCATAAAACTTGCTCAAATAAAACGGAAAGAAAAACACGAAAATCCTTTAAAAAAAGTAAGTTTCTAGTTTTTGTTATATAAGAGGGGGAATATGAGCATGCGGGTCACCTGATGGAAAGCAATCACCATGAACACCTTAAACAGAAAATGCCCCAATTCGAACAAGTATGATCGCTTTTACAACCTTAGGTATAAAAAAGTTAAAAATTAAGGCTTCTTCTAAATATAAAACTGGTCTTATTCGTCGTTATTTGCTCGATCAGATCTTAATTAAGACACAGTATATATAATTATACTAGCTTTTGCCCGCGGCTCCGCCCGCATGGTATTCGGTTATCGCGCGCTGTTCCCTCGGGAACTGTGCATTTTTCCGGGATCAAAAGTAGCCTATGTCACTCTCGGGACCATAAACTATCTCTACGCCAAAAATCACGTCGATCCGTCACTTCGTTACGGCGTGAAAGACGGACAAAAACACAAACACACTTTCGCATTTATAATATAAGTAAGTATGGATAAGCAAGTTTAGCTTATATATATATACTGTGATTAAGATCTTGCATTATACGATTGGAATCAGACTCGCATTAGGTCGATTTTTGCACCTTATTCTAAAGTATATTTTACCTTTGTCCCCGATTGTACCAATGTCTAGGGAAAATGAACTTTTCTTACTAAAGTCGGACCTACGAAATTACTTCCTTCGGACAGAGCAATAAAACTCTTTGGGAGTCAGGGGGGCCCCACTAACAGCGGTTTCGTTTAAAACTTTCTCTATTAAAATCAGAGTTGTAAAGCTTATTTTCAGATGACTTGATGATAATAAGGTATCCATGCAAGTCATCTTATTAGGACGTTATCAAAAATATGTAGGTACATTTTTTTTAAATTTCGGAAAAAATATGGGTTTTCTTACTCAGAATCAAGAGCATAATGAAATTGATTCCGATCGTTTTAAAAAGCGTCACCATTTATCATACAAAATTTTATGAGTCAGTTGTGTCACGTCCAATGTATGGGATCAAAATAGCAAAAAATGTCCCCATAAAAAAGTCAGTTTTACGACGTATTTTTCATACACTATATAATTTAATAAAAATTAAGATATATACAAAAAAGTACTTAATATACAAATACGTACGAACATATACTTATACTCATTTAAAATATCGCACGCATAAACTATTAAATCCGACTGTTGAACTGAATTCGGGTTTTTACAAAATTCCCATGGGAATTCAAAAAATGTCAACACCAAATTTCATAGACATGAAATAGAAATGATGGGATAAAATTTAGAATATTTACTCGCTAAGAAATCTAAATCTAAATTTTATCCCAATCCCAATATAAAAGTAGCCAAATTATTATCCCAAATCATTAATTCAGATAGTTACCCATTTTGTTAGTAAAAAGCTTACAAATCATCATTTTTTTTTCTTTTTTTTTATTGTTTTTGCGAAGAATGACGGTACATTCACTTATCGTGAACGGATTTGCAATGGGCCGGGCTGTGTTCCCAGTGTTGCCATATGCTTCCGGATTGAAAGTTTACTTGCGAACTTCCTTCCGCTGGCGTTCGTGTCGTCATATTGTATTATATTGTATTGTGTTGTATTTATTATGTTTTAGTTTTTATAAATGGGTCCCACTGAAAAACAGCGTTGCGGCTTGCCGTAACATCATGCTGAGTGGGGCCCACTTTATACTGTTCGATGTTATTTTTAATTCTTTCCATCTAATGTATTTTTTGTGTCTATCGAATATGTATAAATAAATGTTTCTCTCTCTCTCTCTCTCTCTCATTTATCATCTATTGTAAGTAGGTAAATGTACCATTCCAGACGTTCCTGTCCTGCCGTTTTAGCGTGAAACAGTAGCGCGCACACACACACACACACACACACACACTGCTACTTAATAAAAGAAATAAAAAATAAAAGAATATTTATTCACAAAGCCAAAAATATAACATAACATAGTACGATGAAAGAAACAGATAAAACATACCTAATTTGTGAAGAGGTAAACTGCTGGTTTTCAGTCCTCGCCTTAACTTCTACAAAACTTCCACATTTATAATATTAGTAGGACTATCCGCTGTCACTGTGGCCAAACCCCGAGTCCCAGCAGCGCGGAGGCAAAGAAAAACCTAATTGGGACTTTTTCCCGGACTTGGCCTTTGTTTTGCAAAGCGATCGATCCCTCGCCGGATGGCTATGAGACGCAATCAGACTGAAAATTGGGTACTTTTTAATATAAGTAAGGATTTATAAAATATCTTTTATTAAAAAAAAATTAAGTCTGTACCTACTTACACTGTCGGCCAAACTACATTTCCCTACTTTCAAGTCGATGGCATTAACCGTTAAGGAGTTCCGTCCTGCGGAGACAATCCTGGCTGGACCGCCAGGGTGTCACTATCAGATTATTGCATCATCACCAGAATTACTTGCACGCCGTAACGGAGCGACGGATCGACGTGATTTTTGGCATAGAGATAGTTTATGGGCCCGAGAGTGACATAGGCTACTTTTATCCCGGAAAAATGCACAGTTCCCGAGGGAACAGCGCGCAACAACCGAACACCACGCGGGCGGAGCCGCGGGCAAAAGCTAGTATGACAGATATAAATAAAATCCATCTATACTAACTTAATATTATTAATGTGAAAGTGTGTTTGTATGTTTGTTCATCTTTAACGTCGCAACGGAGCGACGGATTGACGTGATTTTTGGCATAGAGACATTTTATGGGCCATAGAGTCACTCTACTTTTTATCCCGGAAAAATGCACAGTTCCCGAGGGAACAGCGCGCGATAACCGAATTCAAAGCGAACGAAGCCGCGGGCAAAAGCTAATAAATAATACATTTTAATTTCTTTTTTTTGTGCCTGTTGCTTACCTTGTAATTTTCTCTTTATTCTACATTAAATGTAATAATTTTGTTCATAAAGTAATCATGCAGAGAGTCTAACGAAACGAAAAAAAAAATTATAAATAAATTTTGCCAGCTTTTGAGAATCGACCTGTAGCTTTTATAACTCAACCAATTAGAAAATTCGGAAAATCTGAACCATCTAAAATGACCAAAAGAAAAAAAAAACAATACCTCGTTGAATTTCTTGCCGGATTCTTCTCAACAGAGGTTTTTTCCGAACCGGTGGTAGATTTTTTTTACGTTCATAAGTGCTTGTTATAGCCTAAATTGAATAAAAAGATTTTGACTTTGACTTTGACCCCAAACTTCGTAAACATTTGTATGGTGCGCGAGTCCCACTCGTGCTTGGCCGGTTTTTTTTTAATTTCAATTAGTACAAAAATTTACAACACAAACAACATACAAAAATTTACAAATACCATCCTTATTCCGCCAGCTAATTTACGAAATATGCACACACTGACACACACGTACGTATTGTAACGTTTAGTGTGATAGTATTTTAGCCTAGCCCTAGAGGAGCCTAGGGAATAGGGTGCACTAGATCGGTAGGGACAGCAATAGCCTAGCGTTTATTTTAGTTTATTTACGTGCGCACATGTTTTGAAAGAAAATAAAGAAAACATACTGGGTGACCTTAGCCTCTGGACAAATACGAATACTACTGGCTTAGCAAGATATTTAAAACCAAACTGCAAAGTATCATAACAATCAGTCCAATATTTACCGAGAAACTAACGGTTTTCAATGTATCACTTTGGAGCAGCCTGTGTATTTGGATGATCTGATTTCATAGATTTTTTTTCTTGTTTAATTTATCAGATAACTATTTTAAGATATTGCTATCAGTCTTATCCATGGTTTCATTATTTGTCCAGAGGCTAAGGTCTTGTATACGTAACAACATTCGAAGAAAAAAGAAATTAAAATTTAAAATATGTGAATGTGTACGTTATAAGTTAATGAGTAAGTTTGTATGTGTTGTATTTTTGTTGACATGGCAGAAGAATCTTTTAGTTTCTAGGTTACCTAGTAGTCATCACTAAATAATTTTATGATTTAAATTCGGGTTTTGTTACGCGAACCACGCGCGTATACACTGTCGTCTCGTAATCATAGCGCATGCGCATTTTCGCAGGTGGTAGGATCTTGTACAAGGTCCGCCCTTATTGCTACACCACTGTTGTGTTTCGGCGTGGAGAGTAAGACAGCCCGTGAAATTACTGGCACTTGAGGTATCCCATCTGAGGCCTCTGCAATCCCCCTGGTGTTGCAGGTGTCTATGGTGATTTCTTACCACCAGGACACCTGCTCGTTTGCCATCCAGTCGAATAATGAAAAATGCAACTGTGCCGAAATTTCCAGCTTCTTTAAAACTAAGGTACCTACTTTTCTACTAGTAGAATAGGTCTTCTAAAACATAATCGAAGATGTCATCAAATTCTACAGCCCATTCATAAACTATGCAATTTTCCGGTATAAAAACTATCCTATACCCGTCCCCGGACACGAACAATCTGTGTACTTACCACATTGTATCTAAATCAGCTCAAGAGTTTAGACGTGAAAAGGCAACAAACAGACTTACAACCTTTCACATTTATAATACCAGTGGGATTAATAAAACTGTACTAAAATAAAGAAGCCAGCAACATTATTAGTTCGCCTTTGTGGTACATATTTATTTTTTGTCAACTGTATTTTACTTATTTTGTACAATAAAGAGTTTACATACATACATACATACATTAACGTAATCGTCATTAAATGGAGATAATATTTTTTTTCGTTGACTGTACAAGATTCGAACCCTCCCTACGATTTGTTTTAGAGGTCGTCGCCCTTCGCCTGTCTCACTCCAACAAGCATCTTTACGTATGTACTGTCCCTCGCGCACAATGGGGAAGCTACGGAACCTTGGAAAGGAAAAAGCTTTTTTTTTAATAACCGGAAGTTGGTTTTTTATGTCAAGATAAAGAAGATTTTTTTTTATTTTATGGAATTTTTGATTAAAAGGCAAAGGTTTAGGCAGGTTTCGATTCGTATTTTTTTTTGTATGAGAAAAAACAAAGTTTAAACAGTTTCAATATCTATTGATAAAGGTGTGTTTAATAATAATATTTAAAAAAAAGTTATGGTGGCCGAGCGGTTTGACCTTAAGCAGAGGGTCGCAGGTTCAAAACCCGGCTCCTCTGAGTTTTTTTTAATTCATGTACGAAATTACATTTGAAATTCACCACGAGCTTTACGCTGAAGCAAAACATCGCGAGGAAACCTGCACAAACCTGCGAAGCAATTCAATGGTGTGTGTTAAGCTCCCGATCCACACTGTGCCCGCGTAGAAACACAGCCCAAACCTCTCATTCTGAGAGGAGGCCTGTGCCCAGTAGTAGAACGTATATGTATAGGCTGGGATGATGAATGATGAAATAATAATCCCTACTAATATTATAAATGCGAAAATAACTCTGTCTGTCTGTTACGCTTTCACGTCGAAACCGCTGAACCGATTTTGATGAAATTTGGTATAGAGATAGTTTAAGCCCCAAGGATCAACATAGGATACTTTTTATTCCGGTAGAGGGCACCACCGCGTGATAACCTAGGTCCGCGCAGACGTAGTCGTGAATAATATAGTCCCATATTATTGGATATTATTATGAAAATGTCACTCAATTAATGCAACAATTCATACTTTGGGTACCATCGTATTCCGATTGAATATCCCGATCAAAAACCGTTTTGCAAAATATCTGAAGTGTGGTCAAAACGTAAGCATATTTGGATCGATTCTTTGAACATTGCCCAATTACCACCCTAAGATTTAAAAAAAAAACAGAAGCTCACTGTAACTTGTAAATAGAATCGCCGTTGCTTTTCGTTCTAAAAAAAACTTCAATACAAAATACGGAACTAAAATGAGAACGTTGCCCCACCTTCCAAGTTATTTTTAAAAACAAAACAACTCCGAACAAAACAAAACCAGCCAGTCCTACCACAACGAATCAAACCTTAAAAGCCAAGCAGCCAATAAAAAGAAAAGTTCTAAATTTAAAAACCTCTTGCCATAGGTCAGTAACCTGACGTCATTCATTCCAATTCGAAACTTGAAATTCCGAGCGAAGAAGGCACGCACACATAAGCAACTCACGCATACGGATTTTGACGTTAAGGGCCCATCGGTCGAGACTACTTATTTTTTAAATATCGAAATAAATCGTAATAATTATTGAATTTATACTTGTAGTGATTTTGTTTCGTAAAAAGTATTGTAAGTGAACGTACCTATGTTATTGTTTTATTTTACAAAATTGCACGTAACTGTGTATTGGTATTGGTACACCTTGTAGATACACTTATAAGATACATTACAATATGTCGACATGAACCATATATTTTCTTTAGAGAGCTACATCCGCATCAGCATAACCGTTCTAATACTAAACCTTTAAATAAAACACATAAACATAAGAGTCGCAATCGGACCCTTGAGTCTTAGCCCCTCTAAATACATACCATTAACTACAATACACCAAACTTAAAACGTCTCAACCCTAACCTATACCAATAAAAAAACGAAATATCAAAACGTGCGTCAGCCCCTTAATCTGTATTTGTATTTATGTAGGGCACGCACACAGCCGCGCGCAATATGGGTTAACACACACAAAGAAACAAGGTTTAGGGGGGACAGTTTATTTATGTGCGATTCTATTTTGTTTGATTTTATTGGCCAATTCAACGAGTTCAAATTTAATATTTGGTTGTTGTATTGATATATTTAATTGTGTAAACCTTAACTTTGGCTATATGTTTCTTTTACTCAGCAATTTGTGTAAGTATAATCTACATAAAAAATATTTATGTATTAGAATGGCATAGGTAAATAGGTTTGAAAGATATAAATTTTTCTCACATCATTTTTGTTGGGTTATTTTTGATTAAATGTCTTACGTACCTACCTAATTAGTGACTGCTGTTGCATGCCATGATTATAAAAAACACTTAATTAATAAAAAAAAGTAAAGAAGACATACATTTACAAAACCATTAAATACTTACCAGTTACATTTTGCAAAGAGAGGCTATTCGGCATGTTACGTAAAACAATTTCGCATCAAAATTATCGTCTTCAATGTTAACTCTGCCAACTAAAATACTGGCAGGAAACATTTTTAAAATGCTGAATTCCTCAAAAAATTTAAAAACCGAACGTCCGTCGAACACACACAGAGGTCTTGAGCAGACGGCACACAGACACGTTAGGGTAGGTTAGGGACTGGGGTGCCGAATGTTGGGCTAGGTTGGGTAATACTTAACAAGGCTGTCGTGAATTGGCCGTTTATTTTTTTAATAATAAATATCATGGGACACTTGACACCAACTGACCTAGTCCCATACTAAGCAAAGCTTATACTATGGACACTAGGCAACGGATAAACATACTTATATAGATAAATAAATACTTTTTATTTATTTGTTACCTATTATAAATGCTTGTTTCAAAAGCAAAAGTAGGCATTACTTTAACTGTAATAATAAGGTCATAAGGGAAAACTGTAGGGAAAAATGAATTAAAAGAAATTTGCCTAAATATTGTATTTATACTAAATTGTTAAGAAAACTACTAGATCCCTGAAATTAAAAATGTTGCATAAATTAACGTGTATGATGTAACTGATTCTGAAGTAATTGCGATTAATAAGCATTGACTAGTAAACAATAATTGCTAGTGTTCGACCATAATCAGTCAATGTACAAATTGGTTTCGTTGTTTAATTAAGCAAAACAAAATTTGGCAATGTTTAATTTGCATTCCAATAGATATTTAATGCGAAAGTTAGGTAAAGTGAAGAAATAGAACTACGTATTGGATAAGAATAAGAATGGTTTATTAGCTGATAAAATAGATACATATACAGAAACATTCACTTAATAAACACATCCATGCCTATTCCTACCAAGCCAAAATGGCCATCTCGGAGTTTCTTGCCAAATTCTTCTTAACAGTGGTTTTTCCGAACATTTTTTGTTTTGACATCCATAAGCGCTTGTTATAGCCTAAATGAAATAAAGATATTGTAACTTTGACTTTGATCTCTTTAAATTTCTGGTCTTGTTCGGGTGTTTTTAATCTTTTAAATAATACTCAAATTTAAGAATAATTAAATTTGACATCTCAGAAGGTACATTTAAATTTTAATAATGCAAGGTTATTACGTTTTATGATGTAGAAAACGAAACCGCATGAATTGCTTGTTAAACTTGACCTATCCTGTAACTTGAATAACATTTAATAAAGAGTAGGTATTCAGTGGTATTCATATGTCCGGTTCAAAGTCAAAAGTCAAAATCTCTTTATTCAATTTAGGCTATGATAAGCACTTATGAACGTCAAAAAATCTACCACCGGTTCGGAAAAAACCTCTGTTGCGAAGAATCCGGCAAGAAACTCAACGAGGTATTTTTTTTTAAACAGATTCACAATACATTTATAAATGATATCTATATACTATACATTACAAGTATTTAACACAATTTTATTTTATTCGTATTCAGGTTCGTATTCAGTGGACAGTTATAACTAGAACTATACCGAAGTGTATTGTATTAATTTTATAGTGAAATGTTAAAGTTCAACGCCTATGCTTAGTCTTCTATTATCATAATAAATTAACTAAAATACCTTATAGGAAAACAATAAAATAAACACTTTTAAACAGAATGGGTGCACTTCAAACATTAATAATCAATAGGGTGACGTACCAATTAATTATTTTCAAACATTTAAATTAATTTAACCATACTAATGCAAAAAGGACAAGGGGCACACACAAATAAGTACCTAATTATACGATACACGTGTAAAAATTCATTAAGCACACAAATTCAAATCAACTCCGTTTAAATTAACAATTCTATTAAGTAATTTAACCCAACCCAACCTTGCATGAAAACAATAAAAAAAACATTCCCACAGATAAAGTAATAAAGTCAGGTATCATCTTTCAAGTGCTAAGCAAATTTAAAAGTAAAAAAAATCCGGGAATGCTGTCATCCTGACAAGGTAAATGATCTTTAAGAAAAAAAAGTAAAAAAGAGGGACCAATGCACGATGGGCCGAGTGTGCAGTGTGGCTGTGTTGCCTCGCAAAAAACTGGGGTCGACGACTTCGCGGCGTGTCCTTCGGACGGACATCTGTGTGGGTGAGTGCGTACACGCGCGCATTTTTACGCACACCAACGTTTTAAAGTGTGTGTGGCGTGTTAACACGTTTTACGCACGCAAAAAGTTTGTTAAGTCCCGAGCGGGATTGGGTTCCGTACCTATTAAAATAAGTATTTTTTAAGTTTTTTTTTGTTGTTTTCGCCTACATTATTATGTAATTGTTTAATCATAGAATAAAATATCATTTACTTAACCTTCCAGTTCAATCTAAATAAACTAATAAGTAAATAAACTAAATATTAAAAAAATATCTTTAATAGAGTCTTTTCCATTTCTGACGAAAAACGCATTAAGAATTTAAATTATTAAATAAATTAACATCTTGCTTAGGTACTTGCCTGCGAAGAATTTGTTTAAATTGCTATCCCGTAAGAACTCAGTGCCTAACTATGCAATTTTTCGGCACAAAAATGTAGACGTATTATACAAGTTATTTATCTAATAAACTGTCTGCCAAATCTCATTCAAATCAGTTGAGTCGTTTTTGCGTGATTGAGCGACATACATTCGAACATGCAAACTTTCGCGTTTGTCACATTTCTAGCGATGCGTATCGGCTTCAACCTGATCTAATAGTACCTACCTATTTAAAACTCCGTCTCTATTTGTTTTGTTCGAATAGACGGAGACGGCATCACATTTAACCGTCAGTTAACACTAATTAATGGATGGTGAAACAGCCCCTGAATATTACTATATTTTTTTTTAATAAGCAGTCTTCTATTCCATCAGAGACACTATGAAAAACATTATTTTTAAAGTTAAAAAAAGAACGTAAGTACCACCCATTCTCTCAAATAGTACATATGTCACGCACACAAGCTCATCTACCAAGTCGAAGCGCCTACAGTGCTTGTGTGCTCCTAATTTCGTCATTACTTACATTGTCATGAAATTGCAGTGATTTTTTACCGCCATTTTGAGTTGTTTTTTTTTAATTGTGATTTGACGTGAGTGGCTGGAATTACGGGAATTAGATACGGGGCCGTTTTCTGTAATAGTTTATAGTTTTTATGAAAGAAATTGGACAAAAAAAATATTATTATAGGTACCTATTCATTACGGATTTAACATTTCTGGTAGGCTGACATAGTCACATTTGGTGTACTAAAGCCTCGTTAAAATACTAGATTAAAAAAAAATCATTTTTGGTAGACTTATCTTTTCATCAATATATAGGTAGAGTCGTTCACGATGACGCGTGCCGTGTTTCTTATTACAATGTCATTAATGTCTAATTTTGACAAAATCATGCGTCTTCGTGGATGGCACTAGGTATACTTATTTGACTTGTTTCAAAATACATTATGCTTAAGTAAGTAGGTAGGTAAGGTATGTATCTAACTATTGGATACCGTTCGATTTTGCTTTTTTGATTTTATTTTTTTTTTACTTGAAAAAAGATTGGAAATAAAGATAAATTACATTGAAATAAAATTTAAAAACATGAAAATTGCATTTTGACTACTACAGCGATCGTCTTAGAGAACAAAATGCTACATTCTACCTCTGTCACTTACGACTTTACTATACTATATCTACATCTAACTGTAACAAATCCATCATGGTTCCAATTTAGAAAGAGCGTCAATTAGGATAAAGGCGCGGACACACCGCGCGCAAACAGAGGCGCGAGCACACTGGGCGCGGCCATACATGCAAAGATTGTAAAGTGCATTGGATGTAGTTTGAAATTGGGGCAATAATATCGTTAGTATCGTACTTGGTTGCGATTTTTGTTTTTTTTTCCCGCATTATTTTCTGCTTTACATCATGCTGAGGGGCCCACTTTATACTGTTCGATGTAATTGTATATTCTTTCCATCTAATGTATTTTTTGTGTCTATCAAATATGTGTAAATAAATGTTTCTCTCTCTCTCTCTCTCTCTCTCTCTCTCTCTCTCACTCTCTCTCTCTCTTTACTTTTTTTTCAGAATAAGGTAACTTTGTTCTTACTCAAAATTAAATTATTAGTGCTATCGATTTGGACGAAGAAAAAGTGTCCATAAAATTTTGTTCATGCAATATTGGTCGTTACAAAAAGGACACTTAAAAATTGGTATGGAAAATCGGGGAATTTTTTCGTCAAAACCAGTACCTAATTAATGCTCCTGATTCTGAGTACGACGAAAACCGAAAATTATATGAAAAAAGAAAAGTAGCACTTAAAATTAAAATATTCAAGTATCGGATTAAAATAGTGAATAGTGGGTTAGAATAGTGATAAAACATTAGAAATGGTGGATTCGATAAGAGTTCTACACTTTCTGTCTACAAACTGCTATTGAGTTTGGCAGATATTTGTATAGTTATAAGTATTTCTGTACTTCTTTTGTTTTTTATTTGAGTACTAATTCTATTTCTGGTGTACAATAAAGAGTCATTGTATTATATTGTAATGTATTGTATTAAATTTAAAAATAGTTGGCAAAACAAAAAAAAAATAAGGATAATAATCGATGATTATAATTTTTTACTCATAGTAAAAAAACGTTGGACTTTAAAAAAGTAAGTAATAAGCAATCTCAAATGGAATATCAATTACGTACGATTAGTTACTAAAATTAATGCGTATATGAAATGAGGTTTTCCTTGGAAAAAATCATATAAATAAATAAATAAATATCACGGGACAATTCTCCCCAATTGACCTAGCCCCAAAGTAAGCTTAGCAAAGCTTGTGTTATGGGTACTAAGCAACGGATAAACATAATTATATAAATAGATACATACTTAAATACATATTAAACACCCAAGACCCGAGAACAAACATTCGTATTTTTCATACAAATATCTGCCCCGACACGGGAATCGAACCCGGGACCTCAAGCTTCGTAGTCAGGTTCTCTAACCACTAGGCCATCTAGTCGTCAAATATAATTATAATCCAGGGAGGAAACCAGATCAAAATCTGTTAAGCTTTTCCTAGTAGGTAACCTTATTAATCGGTGTACCTAATCAACATGTTGAAATCATTTAATTATATTATAACATGGATAATTATATTAATTAAAAACAGGATAATTTTGTTGTTTATACAAAATAATTAACAGTATGTTGCAGTTAGTATAACTAGATAAGATATATCTATTACATACCTAGTTAAAAGATTTTATCGAGGTGATTTAATTAATAATTAGTTTGCAGTGGATGAATAGAAAAAAAACATAAATTTGCAGGTATTTGTTTTTGCATGTCTATTTCACCGTTACTCGATTTTTGGCGACGGATAACTAAATATTTGCCAAAACTCTAAAATAGTCAAAAGTTGACAGTAATTAATTTAATTTTTTATATCGAAAAGAAAAAAAAACTTAAAATTCGATCAAAATATCAGAAACTCTTAGAAATAGAGTCGTGTTCACACATTTTTGATCAAATTTTTGCGCAGAAATATAAGGGCTTGACTATATTACTAATGATCCTATCCTATAATATCCTATGTCCTATCCTACTATACGTTTGATACGACTTATTTCCAGGGCCGGTAGGATGTGTCAGCAGCAGGGCTACTACGAAACTCGAAACTCTGAAGTTCGTGTCATGCGATCCCTCTGACACTTATACTATTTAATACGAGAGCGAGAGGGACGGTACGATACGAACGTCGAGTTTCAAGTTTCGTAGCATCCCTGATGGGCTACTACAAAATTTGAAAATCGAAGTTCGTGTCGTTTGTCCCTCTGACGCTACTGTGCTTATACTATTTAATACGTGAGTGGAAGGGACGGTACGATACGAACTTCGATCTCCGGATTTCACAGTAGGCCATTAGATATTTTTGCAAGCTCTGATGTGGCTGATATTATGCAGGTATAAAAAAAACTGTATTTATTTGGAGAGGCACTTGAAGATACAGAGAGAGTATTTATTTTAATGTTATTTATTATAATTTAATGTTCTATTGTAGACATTTGTACCTATTTGTAATGCTAATAGGTACAATTTAAAGGGTAAATTTTATGCCTAAATAAATAAATATGTTTTTTTCTACTCTGCAGATAAATTTGAATAGGCGATGAATCTGCTAACCTTTGAAATTTTTTTCCTTTATGACAGTACGAGTAGCTGTCAAATAAGCTTCAAACAAGATACAACATCAACTTGCAAACGAGTTAACACTTTTACTTTCTCGCTGGAGTGACAATATTTAACTTTTCAGTTGTTGGTAGACTACAGAATAGACACACAGACAGTTAGCGACGATATGCGAAGCTACTAGAGCGAAGGGTCTCCCTCTAATCGTATAATAACTATTGCCATAATGTCTTATTTCCAAGATTCCCAGTGCCAGTTATACTTTTGTTTCTATATTCAGTTTAGTTAAAAAATCTTACGAGAAAGTATTAAGAAATAAAACAAAAACCTTAAACATGTTATAAAAAAACAATAAATAAGAAAATAGATTAATTTTAAGCTACGTTGGTAAATATATATTTTTTCCAAATTATAAAAGAAATATTTTAAATACTTATCAATATTTGAAAATATGTATAAATATGTAAGTATTCACAAATATCTTATGAGAACATAAAATAAAATTTAATCTGAAAAATATGTAGCTAAGAAAAAGTTTACCTGCATTTTTTTTTAATAGTCTGTTACCGTCGACAGCTGGGCAAAGGCTTCCTTGAACTTCCATTTCCCTCTTTTTGCACTTGTCTATCGCCAACATTCAACTAAAACATTACATTTTTTTTATGAAAAAAAAAATAAAATAAAAATGAAATAGAATAGAAAACAAAGATTTTACCTAAAAACTTACGAACCCATTGTGAGTGTAAAATAAATCAGAAAATACACTACCATTTACAGTGTAATCGGCAATACTAGGTTCCTTACTGACTATGATGTCGATTATAAAATTCTTTTTTCTAAATCTCTAATTGATTATAAAACACAGCGATGTTTACAATGCCCTGGCTAGTTTGAGAATGGCATATTTATTCAAGGAACGCTTATTTATACTGTGGCAGAAAAAATAGCGTAATTTAGGATTTGTATGTTGAGTTAACAACGATATTTAAGAATTTTAATTAGGTATAATGACACTACTAAAAAGCTATATTTTAGTAGAAATAAAAACAGGTTATACGAAAATAATAGTCGCCGTTAGAAATGCCAATTTGATTTCGAATAAATTTTCTTTTTTTTAAACTGTCATAAATTTTGATATCTATCTGATATAGGTAATTAACATTTAGGACAGTTTAAAAAAAAGAAAATTTAATCGAAACCAAAATGTCTTTTTTTATTCTAGTAAGTTCTGAACGTAAAACGAAATATAAAATAGAAAACACAAAAACACGACTAAGACAGAGTTACCTCTATCTAGGTATTTCATTTGGTTAAATACTGTCAAATCTCTTATAATATTAATGTTTTTCACATAAATTGCAACCATATCACACTGACTCTTCATGGCGACAAGGATTTGAGGTAGGTAGCAATTCAAATTACTAGTTAGTAAATTACCAATTGGAATCGCTTAATCAAAACAATGAACGCCGGCTAGTAACAAAATAGAGCGGGCGCCATTTTAGTTCGTTAAAAACATTTTAGAAGGCGGAACTAGGTTGGGGTTTTTGTTCGAATTTTGAATCCGTCCAATAGCGTGCGCGGGCGGGGCCAACTGACTTGACGGAGACAATGATGTTTTTTTTTTCGTTTTGATGATTCGGGTGAACGTTAGATTTTTCGGCCAGTATTTTTTTGTTACGTTGCCAGTATTTTGTCTTTGAAATTTGGCATGTCGATGCTTTTGTCTCAGTTAAAAAATATTGTATGCATTTGAATTTACTTTATTTATTGAAATACTATTTAAAGATAATTCGAAAAAAAAAAAACGCGTTTGAGTACTAGGAGTATTCAAAGTCCTTGTAAACAAAAGGTGTTCGTATTTTTAGCACAGAATTTTACTTTTTAATTCATGATCAGTTGAATTATTAATAAATGTTTTAAATAATTGTCTCTAATATTTCTCAATCCCTGTACCCGGCTACCAAGTGTACAACCAATTTTTTCAGCAGTTTTAAATACAACTTTCCATGCTGCAGTTGTTTTTATGTCCGTTACAATAGTTTTGTTTTCGTACGTTTTGCCGTTTTTCGACTGATAAATTTCATGTTGGCAGTTTCGAGGTAGTTTTTGCATTGTGTGAAAAAAAGTTGTTCGGGAAAATGGTTAGGTTGATGACTGTTAAGGTTTTTGCTACACGAGATTATTTATGAAAAAAAACCCCGACTTTGTTACTTGAAAGTTCAATATCTCAAAAACATCTGAACCGATTTTGATAAAACATATCTTAGAACCACTGCTAGAAAACCTGTTTTCAAATAAAAAAAACCGTATTCAAATCGTTTTACCCGTTTCAGAGCTACGGTGTCACAGACAGACACCTATAGTGGTCAAGCTTATAACACCCCTCTTTTTGCGTCGGGGGTTAAAAATTAGTTAGTAGGTACAGTCACCAGCACCAATTTCTGACACAACAAGCGTGCATAAATATCTGGTACGACTATATTTCTAGGGCCGGAAGGACGTGTCAAATATTTTTGAACGCTCCGCTGTGACAGATATAATGCTGGTGACTGTACAAGTTCATTAAATCATTTATTTTCTTCTTCCAAGTAAAAATTAAAAAAGTCATGGAAATAAAGGAAACTTGCTAACTTTTACAAAAAAAAACACAAATATGTACGTTTTAAAAATGTACACTGTCCATTAATTTCTAATTTATCAAGTTCACATATTTCTTTCCTAATTAAAAAAAATCTAACCCTGGTGATACACTGCGCCCCTCGCATTATGTAAACTAAGGCTAAGTGCACACTGAGCCTTATTAGTTAATTTAATAAAAGCACGTCGGATATTCATGATATAATAATTAACGGTATTCTATAAACACTGGTATCCAATTGCTTGCTCTACAACGATTATGGGACATTTATTTCCTATTTCCTAAACAAAACTTTGTGTGTTGGGTTTTATTGAAAAATAAAAAGATATTTTTCGATTCAGGCTTTCCTTCGCAATATTTTTACTAAACAGATTAAGTATGTAAGATTTTATAGTATAATAATTAAATTGTAGTCTTAAATTTTTTTTAACAATAAATTATTTTTTTATTTACTGATTTAATTATCATGAATATTGAAAAACAAATAATAATAAAAAAAAAATTAAATATTAATATTATTGTTTCTAATTTATGACTGAAATAATTAATGTTAGCATTATAATATCGGATGAACAAACTTTGCAAAAAAATTAACTAGGTGCTATGTTTCGTACCTACATATCAAAAATATCCTGTTTTTTTATTAATATTTTTATCGCTTTTATTATTTACTTACATAACAATAATTAAAAACAAGATATTTTTGTTATTCAGGTACACAAAATAATCAACAATATTGTACAATACTTTATCTCTATCACACGCACAGTTAATTGATCTGGAGACCTAATTACTAATTAGTTTACTTCGTGGGAATTAGAAAAATAAAATCTACCCATATAGATATCGTATCTACAAACTGCACAATGCTGTTAATTATTTAGCATAAATAACAAAATTATCCTGTTTTTAAATAATTTATTGAATCAGGAGTCGAATAATTTATTTAATCCTATTTTTAATCACAAATACATCATGGTGATGATAAAACTACCTACTGTTAAACGTACCTATTGTAGACAATGTCTCTATTTAAAACATCTTGAATCAACAGACAGTACAAATATAATTACTTATTAGTTTGGAGTACCTATAGTAAAATTAGTAAAAATGTGCGTCATTTCGTTTTTGTGAGCAGGATCTTTTTAGAAAGCCTTTTATGTTCAGAAACAATTTTAGTGTTCATTTTATTAGTTCCAAGTATTATATTGAATCAAACATAGTTTTTTTTATGGTATTAAAACTAGATACACGATTAAACCCCTACACTTCTGCGACATTGTGACTCGCGCCAACAAACTCATTTGGCGTCAACAGGCACTAAAATTATTTGTCAGAGTATCCACGCCCTAATTAAGCTAAAAGCCCAGTGTGACGTCGGCCTTACATTACGCGCGGGGCGCAGTGTGTCACCGACTTTATTGATGTCTTGGCTAATAACATATCGCTTAATGCTTATTACTTGGAATTTGAACTTTATTTATTCATGAGATTAGAGTGTTTTTTTCTATAGAAAGTGAGCTTGGGAATGGTGATATGGATTTTAATTCGATTGTATTTTTTTAACCCCCGTCGCAAAAAGAGGGGTGTAGCTCCCAAACGGATAAACCGATTTCGATGTTGTGTTTTTTATGTAAATGATTTTTTTTCTTTTTGGGTGGATTTTTCATAAACCAGCCATTGATTAAGTTTATTTGACGGATAAATGTAATGCCGTCTCCGTCTTTTCGAACAAAACAAATGGAGACGGCATCGCATTTATCCGTCAGATGAATTTAATCAATGGATGGTGAAATAGGGGATAAACAATAAAATGGTAATGTGGGGGTTATCCAACTTTTTAATACGACTGATTCGGAAGAGAGTCTTAATGTTTTTTTTAGTAAAACTATTTGTAAATTAGTACAGAGAGAGAGAGAGAGACGGAGAGAGAGAGAGAGAGAGACGGAGAGAGAGAGAGAGAGAGAGAGAGAAATATCTTATACCTCAAGCTTCGTAGTCAGGTTCTCTAACCACTTAGCCATCCGGTCATGTAAATAAAATGCTTTATCCTTGTAAATTTAAACAAAAATTTAAGAGCCATTGGATTCACTTAATTATGTCGAAAGCTTAACCGAAGTAGATAGATGTAATACCGAAAACTTATCAGAACGTTAAAAACAAAAGTTTGCACAGATGAAGTTGCCGACGAGCTTTTACTCTCGTTTGTTGGCAGGCTTCCAGCACGCCTCTCAGGGACAGTGATAGCTTGGCTTTTGTGTATCTCAAGGAGTTATACATTCGATCTCGTATGGTAGGAACAAATCAGTACCCATTACAGGACCCTGAGGTACGACAAAAGGTGCTGGGTATCCTAAGTCACTTAAGGATCGCTCATGCTAACGGACGGTTTCGTTACAGCCATGACTCCAGTTTGATAAAAAAATCTTCATAAAAACTCCAAAAAGTTACGATTGAATAGGATTATATTTAACACAAGTGTAAGTAAGTACCTAAATGATATCATATGGATATTAAGATTGGTTTTAGAATCTTTTTGTATTTATTATTTCAATTACAAATTTTTGTTACTTTTACGGTCATCCTGTAAAACCTATATTGAAAATACAAAAACTAATCTTGAATGAAGAAGGGCTACGAGATAACCCAAAACTGTCGAGCTAAACTCGATTTAAGACGTGACTTATCCGTTAAAATATCATTCAATTTGAGTGAGTCTCACGGTACTTTCAAAAAAGACCTCAGAAAATCTTTTTCAGAAGTAGATTCCTCTTATGTAAACGTAGGTCATCTTTGTTCCAAAAAGCGTGAATTTTCTGTCAGTAGCTTCACCAAAGTCTTAATTTTCGTCGTTAGCTGCACGGGTCGATACGAGAGTGGACGATCGGCGCGACCTATAAAACTGCAAGACGTTGGGTCAATGGGGAACATTCAGCGACGGTCTGGATGCGGTAGTTTATGGTACTGGGTGATTTGGGAGACGTGAGCAAGACCAACCCTAGATCCTCAGTAATTGATCTACTGGGTGATTTTGGGGTCATGAGCAGGAGTGAAAGGGGTGATGGGGACATTCACACTGATCAACTTTTACTATGGGACCAGCCCCGAAATACCCAAAAAAAAACTATCTAATCAAGAGATAATCGATCGCTAAATATCCGAAATGTATGGAATAGCAGATTTTTTTTTGCCATTTCGTGGTTGATTCCATAGTAAAAGTTGCTCAGTGTGAATGTCCCCATCACCCCTTTCACTCCTGCTCATGACCCCGAAATCACCCAGTATACACAATGTAAACTAACGATGATCTTTTACTTAAACAGGTGACAGTGTTAAACTGAACAACTTTCTCCAAGGAACATAGGTCGAAAAAAGAAAAAATAATTCAGACTCCCATAAAAAATGTATTGGTTATTTAGGAACAGGCAGCCAGGTTTTTGAGACGGTAAAAGACTGGCACTGTCTGGGCTCTCCGTTTCCTAGTTATCATCAGTTTTTTCTGACTGCATCCTCCCATCCTTAGATAATATAGACCTCCCTTCTCATAAATCACAAAAAATGAAAGCAAAAGCATTTGCGTTAGCACAATACAAGTGCGTTAGTGACTCGACCAACAACATCAAAACAACATAACAACTAGTTGTTCTATAAATATTTTTTGCATGTGTACACTTACGTAATATCTGTATTATATATGTTTATTTGTTTGGCAGTAGTTTATTTTTATGAGTATAAATGACCGGGTGTTACCTGTAATACGAGCAAAAAATAAAACATAAATCGTCCACATCAATCCTAATAACATTAGTTCAGCGACTTTTTTTTAATAATAGAGTCTTTGAATTTTCCTTTTTTCATACAAATTAAATACTGCTATCAATATACGCCATCCTGGAACACAACTGACATCGCCTGTCACGCTACTAATATCAAGCATTTTGCTCTACATTGCTTCTTCGAATAAACTTAAAAGTGTAATAAAAATTAAAAAATGAATTATTTTTAAAAGTCGCTAAACTAATGTTTTTCAATTTGACTAGAACGATCTACATTTTAATTTTTTGCTCGTATTACAGGCCACATCCGGTATGTTATTTAAAGGTTCCGCTGTTTTTGAATTTTAAAGGCACCTTTTGTTTGTCCCTATCTGATTGCTCCTATCATTTACTTAAAGGTAGATTAATAGAGAACCCTTGAAGGGACAATTTCGGCTTTGTACATTTGTGTTGTAGGTACATCTTAAAGTGTATCGATTGTGTTTGTATCTTTTTTGTATAATAAAGGGTTTGCTTTTCTTCTTTCAAGATTTTTCTATCCGACTGCAAGGAGAGGTTAATTTTTTTTTGTATAACAAAGTTACTTCTTTTTAAAGTGCCGCATCAACCACCCCCCACGTCTAAGGCAGCGC